>JAWXYG010000007.1:34561363-44561363 GCA_034222035.1 Acacia crassicarpa | reverse complement strand
GTGAAATAAATTAGCTCCCTCAAAGATATGTGCCGGTAATAAAAGTTTTTGAAAATGATCCGGCAGTGAAAAATGTTTTCACGAATTTGTGATGGCAGCGATTAAATTTAAAAATGTTATAGCACTATTACTTTGTGGTATAGTGCAGATTGTGAAATGTACTGAAACCACGGAAAATTTTTCATGTTTGAAAATTTGAAAATGAGACAAGAAAATTTATTGAATATTGGATTCTGTAGGCCCAAATTACTTTCTAGGGGATGAATATTTTTATTGGTGTCTAGGAAAGTGATTGAAAGACTAAGCCCCTATTTGATGGTTATTCATTTTGTTGCCGTTGTAAAAAGTATGAAGAGATTTTCGCTAGATTTACACTTACCTAGCTAATTTATATGAGTAACAGATGACAATACCATAACAGAATGCGGACATAGTCTTGATTATACAGAATAACTGGCTTAAGTTTGAATTTAATAAGATAAAGCTGAGTTTGGCAGGAAAACTCGAAAATCCTTATGAATCCTAGAATAAGAGATTACAAACATTAGCAAGAAGGCTAAGAAGAGTAGACTATATTAATTCAAGCATCAAGAACAACAGTTGGTACAATCCCACCGCAAGCTTCGACTATCTCAAGTTTAAGTCTATTAATTTCTTCCTGAGCGGCTGCACTTGAGAGAGGACCATCAGAAGACATTGTTTTTCTCAATCTAGCTATTTGCTTCATAGTGCTTCGAATTTTTACATACGGCCAATGCTTTATTCCTCCCCTATGGCATATTTTCATTAGAACATTTTTGCATAGACGAACTTGTTGAGCCGCTTCTTGTTGAGGTAAATGGAATAAGTCTCTAAGATCATTTATTGACATTGATGAAGCTCTAATATTTTGTTCAGCTCTTGATCGGTATGGATTACTAGGTATGGGGACTGAAGGATTATTATTTACAACCATGAGCTCTTTTCCTTTATTGGATATATTTTCTGTATTGGTTGGAAATGAACTATTAGGGAGTTCATTTTGATTTTTAGTCCATTCCAAACCAACACAGAGGGCCTCATAGTAGGCTGATAGGGGATCCGACACCAGGACATATCCTAAAGATTTTTTATTCAAACAATAATTTTCTAGAAAATGTTTGACATCATCTAAATTCTTCTTACCAAAGTCAAATACTTGAGGACTGAAAGAACCTCCTTGTACGTCCTGGTGAAAGACAGCGTGGCATATCATACCAATCCTCCCATGAACTTCAAGTTTATGGTATTGAAGTCCATTGGTATGAATAATCTCTCGTAGAACATGGCAGCAACCACATGAAAATGGATTAGTAGTCTCAGTCAAGGTAGAAGCAGGATTCCTTGGTTGAGAAGGTACCGTAGACTCCATAAGTTCTGCCACATTACGACACCTTTGGACAGGTCGCCTTGATGGACCTGCTTCAGATTCCTTTCTGTTAGTAGTTGTAAAAATAGAATCTTGTATCCTTGGAGGAGGAGTAGGAATGTTAATCGTTGAGGCAGATGGATGAACGTTCATACTTACGGGATTTTGGGGAAATAAAGAAGAATAAGGGTATGATGCATTGTTTGACAAATCAGACAACATGTTAGTCTGATAGTCATGAAGTAAGGCTTCAAGAAAGAAAGGGTTGAATGAATCGGAGACTGGAATAGAGTTACTTGAACCGGCCATGTTTAAGGATAATGTGGAAGGTTATAGTGAAGATTACGATCGGAGAGGAAATGAATATTTTGTGAAGTTTGAGAGAACATGAAACATTTACTCTTTCTTTACTCGATTTATAGCTGGGCTAGCAACGTCTAGATTTTGTTAAGCAGCATCGGATTCTCATCTGTCGTTGGCTCAGAATAGTGCAGACTTTGTTGTTATGCGGAAAATTTTATGGCACCGCACCCTAGTGCACCCTAGCCACCGTTAGGGGTCGCAGTTTCCTAGACCTTTGCAGACAGAAATCGCTATGGCATTTATTGCCAGCTGTGTTTTCAAGAAAATAAGTTTGGACGTTTATACGCACATTTATCTAAGAAATCTGTCTTAGATGTGCAACTGACTCAAGATGTCGGAATTGACATTTGAAAATAGGATTTTGAAGCGTAAGCGTGCTAAGGTGATAGTAATCTTGGGAAGGGTGACTTTCTAATAATATTAGATGAACCGGAGAGAATCCGAAGATTTGAAATGATGATGAGAATAGTATCTATGATGATACTTGGTACCAGAATTAAGAGAATTGGAGTGATAGACAAACCCAGAAAATAGAATTTTTCCTGGATCACTAGTTGGCATGCTAGTACAAAGGAAGAGGTTGAATTATAGAAAATGAAATGGAGCATTTGTGAAATGTTCCCAGTTTAATGGAACATTGAATAGTAGGATGTATGCTAGATAAGCATGTATAAGGAAGAAGTATATTAGAGGTCTAGATAACCTTTTGATTTTATATTGTCAAATTTCGAGGACGAAATTTATTGAACGGGGGGAGAATTGTAACATTCTGAATTTTGGACCTAAAGACTAGAAAATTAGCCTATTTTCGGAGGACTATTAGACCCTATTTTTGAAAATGAATTTAGAATCAGTATTTTATTGGACATGAATAGTGTTTACTATTCACAAATACGTACATGAATAGTATTCACTATTCACAAATACGTATTCACTTTTTATAAATACGGTATTTAATCGATATTTTGAGAAATATGAAAAGTATTTACTATTCACAAATACGGTATTTACTATTCAAAAATACGGTATTTACTATTCCTAAATACGTATTCACTTTTTGAAAATACGTATTTACTATTCATGCGGGACCCACGTCAAAATAATTCTCCTCCTGCCGACACATTCACGGGAGAAATTTTGAAAAATTTGACGCGGGACCCACTCAATAATAATATTATTATAATATAATATCTTATACTTTGGAAAATAATAGAAATAAAATTATTTCCAATAAACCGTGAATTAGGTTTTTAAAGTAAGGGTATATTATAAATAAGTGAATTTTTATCTCAGAGTGGGTTATCTCCGAAGTCATTTCCGTAATCGGCGGAATGATTATTTGAGATAGGTTGAACCGATATTTTGAAGCAGGACAGATAGTGGAATCTGTAGGAAATAAATCATAACTCAAAATCCTTGAACTAAGTAGTAAACAACTGCACATATTATGAATCAGTGAATTTTTGTCTAGAAGATGGTGTCACCCGAAGTAATTTCTGTTACCGGCAGTGTCCGACTTAAAATCTTTGACAGATTACGAAATACCCTGAATGAGGTCAAAAATTCAGTTGACCCAGATATTTTTAAAGAGGAAGAATAGAGCTTCAGGGCTGTGCTTCCGGATTTTTGAAATTTTGCAAAAGATCACGCGATCAGAACACCGAACAAGGGATTTTATCAGTAAAAAAAAACACTATTTAAATTATTAAAATAATAAAAAAAACAGCCACGAGGTGCACCTCGTGTGCCATTTTTTTTATTTTTTTAATATTTTGAAAAATTACGCAAATGACCCAAAAACAAGAAATTACGCTTAAGGACCCATTTTCCAACACTATAAATAGAAGCTTCATTTCTTCATTTTCTTCACACCAAACTCAGACCACAATGGTTGAGTTTAAGAGAAGAGTGAGGATTCTTAGAGTTAGAGGGAGAATTTAGAGTAAAGTTCTCGGAGCTGGAGAGAAGGAGTAAGAACTTCAAGGGTAAGTTCTTTGGTTTCTAGTCTTAAGATTTGGTAGTTTCTTTTGGTAATTATAGTAGAAATGCCAGATAGAGTTTTTCTGAGTATGCTCTGTGGCTGCAGCTTAGTCTGATCTGTCACATCAGAAAAGAATTATCCTTGGACAGTAAATATTATTTACTGGCACAGTAAAAAATATTTACCGGCACGGTAAAAATATTTTTACTGGTACTATTCACATGAATAGTGAATATCCAACATAGTTTCCGCAAATGCTGAAAATTAATGGTCACTGATAAAAATGATATTATAGGATATCCGAGGATTCCGGAGTCAGATTCAAAGGAAGTTTGGGGATACGTGAATAGTGCCGTATACGTGAATAGTGCCGTATACATGAATAGTAATTTACTATTCACGTGGAAGGAAGGTACGGACGCGTATTGTAACCTTAACTCTGATGCTTATGGTATGCTTATATGTGATAGATAGTCTGAAATTCTGTTTTTGAAAATTGATCATACACATACAACTTGATACGGGTTATAGTCTTGATAACGCCGTTATGTTTTCCTAGCGCTGAGGACACGGATGTACACCGTGGCACTGGTGAATAGTGCAGACTATAATAACATGCATATTGCAGTGGCTGTGTTATGTTATTATGTGAATATATGAATAATGTATGTGATTATTGTTGTTTTGACATGAATATCTGTCATACATATTTGATACATAAGCATGAGGTTAACCGTTACCTGAGGTTCAATGGGTATTGAACCTCAGCTCTTACTGTAGCTTCAGGATTTTCGGAGTGAACAGAAACAGAAACAAGGGTAAGCAGCAGGCAGAAGGACTAGCTGGAGAAAGTCCTGTAGATATGTATAGTCTTTCGAACTCTTTGTATCAGCAAACCAGTACACTACAGTGGTTGAATATCAGTTACTCTGTATTTAAAATCATTTCGTTGCTCAACTCTGGTTAAATTATTTTGAACTCTGATCAAATAATTTCGAAAATGCTTTAGAAAAGTTGGGGTGTTACAATAATCACTAAAATCTCCATTATTCCAGCAGGTTCTAATAATTAAAATTAATTCTCAAACACAATATATTTAATTACTTTTCGTGAAGCATGTGCTGATATATATAATAAGATTAATTAACAAGGCACCTATGAGACTATGACTATGAGTGAAGAAGTTAAACAAAATCTATGAAAAAATAGGCAATTAGGCAGCTCATTATGGACAACAAAGAGAAGCTTTGAGCAACCTCTGATGTTTCTTTTTAAATATACATATGTTTGAGCTGGTGTTGGAAAAACACTTTCCTTCAAGTTAAGATAAAATTTCTCTCACAAACTTATCTCGTATACCTTAAATTACGTTGAAAAAACACGTATGTTGAATGTGAAATTTTAATTTCAAAAAACTTGAAAAGGTTTATTTCTTCTTCTTTAATTAGCTGCTTGTCATCATCACAACCTTTAACTTTCCTTAAAAAAAAAAAAAAAAAAAATCGGGAGCGCTGCCTCCGAACCCCCGAACCATTGTGCACCCCACAAACAAAAATTTTTGATTCCGCCACTGCGTCTACATGCAAAGATCTTATTACCAAGTCTCTAAGCAAAACACATCCAGAAAGAAGTCTTCCCAAGCTTCTAAAATCTGGAAATTTAACACGTTTCAAATGCAATACTTAAAGCAAACTTAAATTAACATGAGAAAGAGTGCTTCCCACTATTACTCCGCCACTCAACTTCAAAACCTTAATGTTTTTAGTTAGTTTAAACTGGAGTTTCCTTAAATTCAAAATATAGTGAAAAGCTCACGGCCTACGACAAACTGGAGTTTAATAAATCTAACTCGAGTTTTCTTAAAAGATTAAATTCTTTGAAAACTCTCGACCTAGCACAAACTGGAGTTTAATAAGTCTAACTCGAGTTTGCTTAAAAGAGTAAGTTCTTTGAAAACTCTTGACCTAGCGCAAATTGGAGTTTGACATGTTGAACTCGAGTTTGATTAAGATGAAAAAATGCTTTAAAATTCTCGGCCAACTCGAGTTTGACATATTGAACTCAGGTTTAGTTAAGTTCAAAAATCATTGTAAAACTCTAAGTCTGACAAAAACTCAAGTTTGCCAATATAAACTCGAGTTTACTTAATTTGTAAACTCTTTGAAAGCTCTCTAGCAAGGATAAATTCAAGTTTACATGAGAAGACTCGAGTTTGATTAAGTTAAAACAACTTAAAATACTCTCTGTCAAAGTTAAACTCGAGTTGAACAAATCTAAACTCGAGTTTGTCTTTCACAGTAAGTTTTTAATTTAACAAAGACAAACTTCATTTCAAGTTTACAATTGTTAATTATCATCAAAACAAATAGAGAATTAATAGAGAACACATTGCAATATTTGGGCAAAAGACGATTATGCCACAATGAGTTTCTTAAGAAAAAGTGTAACTGTACATGGAAAATAGGAATATGGGATTCTAATATTTGGGTAATAGATGAATGTGCCCCTAACGGCTTATTTGGTTTGAGGGGAAGGAATGAGAGGGGAAAAGCCCCTAAAGAAGATATTGACTAAATTGTCATTAATAAGAAAAATATTCCTTTTTTGTTGGAAAAGCCCCTAAAGAGGATATTGACCAAATTGTCATTAATAAGGAAAATATTCCATTTTTGTTGATAGTGTATTTTTGGAATGTTGAAAATTTTTCATGAGTTATTTAATAAAGATGTGAGAAAAATTTCTCCCCTCTATAATGACCCCACTTTTATGAAAATTATTGTATGAAATTAATAAATGTTAATCAATATCTTATTATGGGATTTCCATTAAATTTAAAGCAAGTAATATGTGTTCCCATTTAATTGGCTAATAAGGGATAATTGTTGTGAGATGGCTTAGGAAGACAAGAGAAAATTCAAGAACATGGACACATGGCAAGCTTAAAATGAACATTTGAGAAATATCTTTGACTTTAAATGGTGGCTTTAATGATGCTATTATTATCCCAAAGATGCATGGGCATGCATTTAAGATATGAATGGAAGAGCATAATATGCCTCTTCAATCCTTGAAGCATCACGCATAAGGGGAGGAAAATGGAAGAATAAAAGCCTTTATTACATGATTAATCATGAAGCAACTAGAATAAATCCACATGGCACATATTAATTAAAGAGGACATATATGCTTGGAGAATTAAATGTGGGGGACACCTAAGCCACCAAGTGTCCATATAATATTTAAAGAAAATAAAGTGGGGGAAATATATGCATCTTGAATTGATTACAAGGGACACATGTACATCTCTAACTAATGGCAAATGACACCTAATCTTCTTCTTCATTAAGCAAAGCACCTCAACCACAAGAATTGAGCATGTGATGGAAGAAGAAGATATTCTTCGCCAAAGAGGGCCAAGTGGCATGACCATGAGGAAAGGAAGAAGAAAAATCAGATTTTGATAGAAAATGGAAGAGAAATCCAGAGAATTCAAGGGACATCTAGCAAGGGCAAAAAGGTAAAATCACAAGGAGATATTTTAAGACTAAGGACCAATAATGAAGGGCCAAGAAAGGGGCCTAAATATGTACTAAAAGGACACTTAAGCAAGCTCATAATTGTGCCTAAAAATAAGATAAATTCGTGCAACAAGGAAGGGCCAAGGAAAATTCTAGTTTTGGACATGAAAATGCATGAAAAATGAAGAAAATGTAAGGGCAATTTGGTAATACACCAATAGGGATATTTTTACATGGTTTCTAACCATTATTTAAGACCATAAACTCCCTCAATTTCTACCCTAAATTCGAAAAAGGCAAGAAGAGAGAAAGAAAACACAAAAAAAGAAGGCAGCAAAGAAGTTGAGAATTAAAGTAAGGAAGTTGTGAAAATTATTCTATTTCCTTTGAATTCATATGGTTATGTTTGAGATCATAATTAATACCTTTGCATGATATTATTGAAGCCCAAATCACCATTACAAAGGAATTCAAGAGGTGGAGAGAGAAGAAAAAACTTAGAATAGGTAAGTTATCTCCCTAATCTCTTGTAATTTTAGGGATTTTGGCCAATAGCTAGAATATGATGATGTGATTTAATTTTGATGATTTTAAAGTGTTTGAAATGGAATTTTGTATAAGGAAGAATATGGAGTAAAATTTTGGAAGTATTAAGGTCAAAATATGAAGAAATACAAATTTAATAGCTTTAAAACCAGCAAGAACATTTTCAGAAACTGGGATTTCTGGACCAAGAAATTATTTTTAGACAAAAATAGACATGTCAAGGGTTATGTAGGATTTTGGAACACTCCAATTGGATTTTTCTACAATTAGTTATGAATTTTTTAAGTTAGGTCAAATTCTGGGAATATATGCAAAAATAAAGGATAAATTATCAATGAAGAGATACTCATTAATACAAAGAATTAATGAGTCTCAAATGGTGAAAGAACCCATCATATGAGTGATATAGTTACCTATTCTTAAGGAAAAGTTATATGAATGGTGACACCATTTATGTTGCATTGCTTTAGGTCTATTCTTCCTATTCAGTAGCCGGGAGTTTGTTATTCAAACTGATAAGTTGTTTATAGGTAAGTAACCTTAATCTCATATGCTTTGTATGTATGCTTTATCATGATTATGTGTGCATTTGGTATTGTTATTTGCCAATTGCTTTGGTACTGGAATCGCTGTGTGCGACTAGGGCCTTGTTATGTCCTGCAGTCTGTGCTGTGTGCTATAGAGACTGCTTGTTTCGGTTTAGGCTGTATTCCTTGCTATGTGCAACCTTTGGATGCTGCATGATTTATGGTTTTCTTACATACTCTGTATATACTTTGGATATGAGATTAATGGTTACTCTAGGATCTTTTGGGATTCCAGCCTCTATTGCTACTTGTATGATGTGCAGTTTATTGGAAATAGCTCCCAGGTGGATATTAGCAGATGAAAGTGTTGGACCAGCTCTAGATTATTCGAAGAATTGTTGTAAAGATTTTATGAAATTATATTTAAACCAAGGTTTGTAATTTATTATTAGTACACTACGCTCAAATTGTTTTACCATTACATTGTGTCATATGGCTCTGATCTGTAATACTATTGGAAAAGTGTAACAGTTGGATTCAATAAATAAGAAGTATCACACTACCCACCACCTATGAAGACGAGGCCGGTAGAGGTGTAACACCCTCCCCTCAAACCAAACAAGCAAGAGTTTTTCAAGAAAAAGTGTAATTGTGTTGGGACAAACCATGTTCCATCCATCACTCATGCTGGGCCCACTCATCATCACCATCTTGCATCTGCCATATGCACACATGCTGACCCCTATTCATCACCATCTTGCATCCAATGACCCTCCTCATCATTTTTCATTTTTCATTATTGGATTAAAATCTCAACTGTCTAAATTTAACACCTTATAAAAATATTATAATTTTACTTAAAAGATACAAAGTAATTTTAACAGCTCGAATTTATTGTGCAACTTGTATAACTTTTTTTTTTCTTTTAAGTAAAATTATAACAATATTTTTATATGATGTTAAATCTTAATCGCTGAGATCTTAATCTAATGGTGAAAAAAGAAAAAAAAAAAAAGGGAAAATGATAAAAAGGAGTATTGGAGAGAAGTCAATCCCTCCTCGTCACCATCTTGCTCCTTACATCCACAATAATCAAACCTAAGCATATCATTTTTCTTCCTTGTCCAGCACTAGTACATGCATGTTTGGGAAGTAACAAAATCATGGTTTTAGAAGTCGTTTTTCATAAGTTAACACAAAACTACTCTTATATACTTACCTTATAAATCGTAAAAGTATTTCTATAAAGCTAAACAAACAAGCACAAGTCTTTCTCTTCCTCTCAGCATCACAGCACTTCAATTCTTGATCATCATATTGAATGCTCAGGTCCCTTCACCATTCTCTCTCATTCTCATCACTCACTTCTAGGTAAGCCATTTGCCACGGCCTCCTTACCTTTTTATTTTTTTCAGTTCTTTTTCCTTTTTTTTTGTTTTGTTTTGTTTAGTTACAGAACTTACCTTAAGATTTTTTGAGGTTGAAATAATGGCTTTCCTCTTCAGTTTCATTTGAGGAGTGTTGGTGAGGTCTCTAGCAGCTACAATGTTACACAGATAGCTTCAAGGTTAATGTGGGGTATATCATGAAGTTTCCCTGAGGTTGGAACAAATTGAACTTTGTTGCTTTGTTTGTTCAAAGGTGAAGCATATATTATATCCTTCTATTATAAAGTTATGATTTATGGAAATTCCTCAAGGTTGGTTGTCGACAGGGAAGCTATGGAAGTAGAGAGGGAGAGGAGGAAGGTAGAGGAAAGAGAGCAGGAGGGGGGGGGAGAGAGAGAGGAGTGGGAGCTCTAGCAAGAGACCTAATGGAAAGGGGGAACGGGAAGAGAGAAAGGTCATGGAGGTAATTTGCTAAAATTTGCAAATTCCGATTTAATACTTGTAGGTTGATTTGTCTTTTGTGAAATTAGAGTAATTGATTTGAGATTTGAGATTTGAGATTTGAGATTTGAGATTTGAGAATTCACATGGTATTTATGTGTGATTTTTTTTTGGATATATTTTTAAATTCAAATAATTAAAATTAAAGTTCATTTAGAGTTTAGCATACCCATTTTTTTTTTTTTTACTATGTTGATATTTGAAGGCACTAAATATAATCAAATTCTTGGCCAAAATATTATAATTAAAATTCAAAAGGTTAGCGTGAGTTTAAGATCAAGTTGACACTATTTTATAAACTAAAAATGCAAAAACGACAAACTTGAAAAGCAAATTCATGAGTTTGACCAAATTTGAAATTTGCAACTAACATAAGTTTATGTGTGAGTTCATATGATTTTATAAGTTAGAGATTAAAAAAAAAGGGTTAAATACCTAATTTGCCACAGAAGTTTTGCTAAGGGAGCGCCCAGCACCCGGAAGTATTTTGGTATCATTTTTGCCTCGGAAGTTTACAAAATGAAGCAAATATGCCTCAGAAGTTTTTTTTAGGAGCAAATTTGCCCCAGAAGTTTTGTTTAGGAGAAAATTTTTGTAAACTTCCGGGGCAAAAATAATACCAATCCAATAGTCAAGATCAACTGATGGGCAAAATTACTATGTTTGTGAACTTCCAGGGCAAAAATGATACCTAAAATACTTTTGGGTGCTGGATGCTCCCTTAATAAAACTTCCGTGGCAAATTAGGTCTTTAACCGGGAAAAAAAAGAAGAAGGGAAAATCAGGGATCAAGACGGCAAGTTTAACAGCAGTGTAAGTATAGATTATGTTTTATTGCTATTTCATTTGAAAATATTATTAATTAAGAGTAGCTTGATTATTTGGTAAACATATTACGTTTTAAGTGCATACTCTCTCTACTCAAAATAAGTCACTTCAACTAATTTATTGGAATAGAAATAGTAGCAGTTAACTCATTAAATTTAAGGAAAATTAAAATGAAGGATTTAGAGAAAAAAAAATATTTATGAAGAAGAACCATAAAAAATGTAATTATTTAGAATGACCAAATATAAAAATTTAAAATACTAAATTCTCTTAACAAAATATTCCGTATTTCCTCTTACAATCTTTTCTCTATTCTATTTTTAAAATTAATACAAAGTTCTAAATTTCATTGAATTAAACCATAGTTTTTCAATTTTCATTTTTCACAACTTGAATATATATCTATGAAAAATTATAAATTTTTTAAAATCAATAAAAATTTTAATTAAAAATGGAATTATATAATTTTAATAAAAGTCAAAGTCTTTTTTAATTTATCATATATATGTTAAATCAAGAAAGTTTGTATGATTTATTTTTGTTTTAGAAGCAATTTATGTGGGTTAAAAAAATTCATGTAATGTTAATAAATTAAAAAATCTAAGGATAAAGATGCAAAAATGTACATATACTTTATTCTCAGTAGCGTCTAACATCAAATGGTTTTTTTAGATGTAAAAGTATCTACGTGGTTAATTAAGAAAGTGTAGCACAAATCTCATATGCTATTAATTGACTAGACGTTGACCATTAAACTTGAAGTGTTGACTAACAGTGTAAGCTGAAATGGAAAATGAGGAAGCCAAGTGGAAGCTTGATCCTTCCTGGCCCTCTTCTGCTCCACCACCTCTCTCATCATGTTTCTCGCAATCCTCACTTCCTGTCATCAGGCTCAGGATTTCCACAAAGATTTTCCTCTCAAGCTTTTCATGGGGCAGGGTTCACTTTTCGTCTCTCTAGCTTCTGTACTGGTTTCTTTCTCCGCCGTGTTCTTCTTTGTTCTCAAGGAGAATGTCAAGGAGGTTGTTTTCCCGCTCTATGCCGCTTCCATCTTGCCTATTACTTTCTACACCATCGCAATTTCCCCTCTTTACCAATCTGGATAGAGCTATCTTCAGCAAGGTTCCTCCATCCAGTAATCAAGAGTCTGAGAAGCTCATTCTCTAAATCACTAGTTTTTTCCATCAACAGTGTGCTTGTTTGTCTTTTGGAATAATGATTTCACTCTTGTCTTTGTAAAAAATCTCTCATCATGATCTCATCAATAATTGGAAGCTTGCAGAGTTTCGCCTCCGTACTCCAAATCAATCTGAATCTCTGTTTTACAAACATTTCATGGACTTGAATTGGCGCTTATCATTTTTAAATGTGTCACCCACCAAAATAATTATCATTCTTTTACATAATGAAATTGAATATAGTTTATCAGCAGGTGACAATGAAATTGAATATAGTTTACCAACAGGTGACAATGAATTTGAATGAAAATTAATATCATAGGAAGCTATTTCCGTTGTTGCCCTCGCTCCTCACATATGATTATAATGGATGCAGCTTATATTCTAATATCTATGCATATACAACAAGCTCTTTGAAAGCAGAACGTAACGTGGCACAATATAATGTTGTTCATAATAAAATATAAGAAAAGACGAAAAAAATCTCTGAATCTCTGCCCATTAGTAAATCAACAAGTTGAATAATGAAGGAAGGACAGGGATGATGCCACGAATGGCCCATTTCAAAAGAAAGAAATGTAAAAGTCCAAACAAGGACGCGAGTCTCTCTGATTTGTTCTATTGTTTTCAGACCTAACCTCAAGTATTAAAATAATAAGATTTTATTTGATCTGGTCTAACCCAGATCAGTACATGCATTCATTGAAGCTTTTCCCTAAAAGCGATATCACACCGTGTAACCTGACACCAAATCCCTCGTTATTAAATTATGGATCTGTCTATCAAGATAGCGATATGGAATCACCAAACAATAGTCCCACCAGTGTTGATAGCAGCGTGTTAGGCTGCAATAATTCTGGAAGGCTTTTCTCTAGCAGCTGTGGCAACAGCAGCAGTAGCGCCAGATGCTACTTTAGGAAAATTACGGATGAAGAGGAAGAAGAAGGTGATGATGGGTGCTTTGATGATTGGGAGGCTGTAGCAGATGCTTTAGCCACTGATAACAAGCATCAAAGCTCATATTCGGAGTCACCCCACAAATATGAAATTACTTTTCAAATGGATTCGCCTATTGAAATAGAAAACGGGTCAATAATCGATAGTAGGTTTAATTTTTTTTAATCGTCATCACAAGTTTTTCATGTGGCTTCTACTATACCTGTCTTTAATATGTTTTTTTTTTTTAAAAAAAAAAAATAGAGTTTAAGTGCACAGGGCATTGAAATAGTTTGAACGATTTAATTGCGGATAAAATATTTCTTAAATTAACTTAGTTGAAAACATCAGGATAAATTTTTTGCGATTCGAATTTATCTCATAGTGAGATATTAATACATTAATCCAAAATAGATAAATGATAAACGATAAAATACAATCCATCTACTTATATTTTTCCAAAAAAGTTCCTTTTGCTGCAACCTTTATAGCTACATCTTTTCTCTTGATTCTGATCCACTACTTATCTCTTTTATGCGATCTAGTGTTCAATGAATGAACCCCAGGAAAACAATTAATCTCATATGCAGGTATGAGATATAAATGACAACTTAAACAGTTTAGGCACAAATAATTTATTGTAAACAAGTCGCACTAAAACTGCAATTATCAGTTAAGGACCACAGCCCTTTAGGACATGCAATCCTATAGGATATGCAACCTCAATCTATAGCTAGGAAACAAACATGTAAATTATCTAGCAAATATGATTAGTCATAAATGAATACATACATATAAGCTAATAAGATAACAGTTACTAACCTCAAGTTTGAATCCTTAATTACTAACAGTTACTAAGAAGGAGATCACTACTAGTGTTTAAACAAATCAATGGGGAGACCATGTATAAGTATTGGAAGAGGTTCAAGCGATTGTGTGCTAGCTGTCCACACCACCAAATTTCAGACCAGCTTTTAATTATTACATATTTCTATTCCGGTTTGTTACCGTTGGATTGAAGTTTCGTGGATGCATCCAGTGGTGGGACCTTAGATAGCAAGACACTTGAAGAGGCCCGAGAGTTGATATCTACTATGGCCGCTAATTCTCAGTAGTTTGGCACCAAGGCCAATAGTATTCCTGTTTACCAAATTCAAACACCTTCAATCCAGTATGATTCTCAGAGATTAGAGGCTAGACTTGATGATTTGACTTCCCTTGTGAGGCAGTTGGCAGTGACACAGACAGTACAGTCTTCTCCTTCTCCTAAGATTGGGTACTCATGTGGGTTCTGTTTTGACCCTTATCATTCTACTGACTCTTGTCCTACCTTGCATAATCCTGCTTATCAAGACCAGTCAGTAGATTCAGTTGGTGTTTTTCCAGGAAAGCCACAATACCAGGAGAATAATGCCTTTTTCCAATACCTACAATCCTAGTTGGAGAAATCACCCCAATTTTTGTTGGAACCAGAATCAGAACTAGAGTAACCAATATCAGCAGAATTCCAGGAATTACCAGTAGAGACAGTACAGACCACATAATTTTGAACAGCAGTCTACACCTCCTTTGTTAGCACCACCTCCTCGTCCAGCCATATTTGCACCTCTACAGGCGGCACAACAGCAGGCCAGTAGTGTGGTTCCTCACTAGAGGATATGATGAAGCAATTTGCCACAGATATTAGGCAGTACCAACAGCATACTGAGGCTTCCATTCAGAGTTTACAAACCCAGATTGGCTAGTTGGCAACATCCTTGAATCAGCTTCAACCTTAGGGATCCAACACTCTTCTTTCACAGATAATTTCCAATCCTAAGGGCAATATGAGTGCTATCTCACTACAGTTTGACAAACAATTGGAGGAACCTAAACCAGTTGCAGATGTGACTTCCACATCAGAAAAAGGTCAGAAAATGTGAAAATTGACTCTAAAAATAAAAGGGCAATGCAGCAAGGTGAAGAGGAAGACGTTCCTATTTCTCTTCCTTTCCCTTAGAGAGCAGTTCAATCCAAGAAGTTGGCAGAAAAAGCACAAGAGAAGGATATATTGGAGACATTTAGAAGAGTAGAGATCAACATTCCTCTCTTAGATGTAGTTAAGCAAATTCCAAAATATGCCAAGTTTCTGAAGGAGTTGTGTACCAACAAAAGGCGACTGAAGGGGAATGAACGAGTGAGTTTGAACTAGAATGTATCAACATTCATCCAGCCTACCATGCCTCGTAAGTGCAAAGATCCAGGGACGTTTTCTATCCCTTTCCTTATTAGTCAAATGAATGATCCGCGTGCCCACAATCACTATTATTATTCTCTAACTAATTAGTAAATTAATTATTTGACTAATAATAATTTATAGTGATTGCGGGCTCGCGGATCATCCGTTTGATTAATAAAAATTTGCAATAACACAATACATTATTAAGCCACTAATTAATTATTCTCTAACTAATTAGTGAATTGATTATTTGACTAACTATTATTCTCCATTAAACTTATCTTATCTATATTAAGGTACTCTATAAATAATAATATACAACATATTTCACAAAATATTTTTATTAATTCACTAATTATTATTCTCACAGATTTCTTTAATTAAATTTAGCTAATAATATTTTACAATTTATATATCAAATTATTAATGTGCAAAATATTAAATAATTAGTCATATATCTTAACATTTATAAGAAAGTCACTAATTAATTAATTTATTAATTAGTTTTGTATACTAAGGTTTATAACAAATTTTAAATATTTTAATTCCCTTAATTATTAACTAAAATTATTATTTATTCTTCTTATTATTTATAATTTTAAATATAATTATAATTTTTTTAAAATAATGGATGCCACTAAGTGGCGTCCATTGAATTGAATAATTCATTCAATTGAATGAATTATTCAATTGACGCCATAGTGGCGTCAAACACAAAGATGCCACTAGTGGCGTCACCTACTGGCATCAGAGTCACCTACTGCCTGACGTCACTATCAGTGGCATCAGACATCTTGATGCCATTGGTAGTGGCGTTGTACCATCCAATGTGATTGCCTTAAAACAATCTTATTTCGGTAAATACTTTTAAAACTGCGCTAGTTTGGTGCATTTTTTGCTAAAAATTGTTACATTGGTGTTTTTCCCCTCCTTATACTATCCTCATTTATTGCTTCCCTCCTCTCTCGAGCCAATGCCCACCCGCTCACTTCCTCTCTTTTTTCACAGCGTCACTCGCTTTTCTAATTACAAGTCTGATCTGATGATAAATGATAAGTTTATAGAAGATGTGCACCTGTATGTCATATTATTTATCAGGTTCAACTACGAACAAAAAAAATTTATCAACGAAAATAACTTCATCCCACTAGCTACAATGAATGATGTACTTTATAAATAATGTCCATAAGTATATCATTGTTAAAAAAAAAAAAAAAAACTGATTCAAAAGACGTCTTCTAATTATTACAGAGTTTTATCAGATAGCACATTGAATGATGTGAAAAGGAAAATACATTTTTACAGATTTATGTATTTTGTCAAATTAACATTCCTCATAATTATCAAATTTAAGTGATCCTAACTTTAACTTTTGTTCCTACCTTTTCTATGATTGCTTAATCTCTTTAAGAAAGTTTAAAACACACGCTTTTAGTAATAGTAACATTAAAAAAATAAAAAAACTCAAATGCACCTTGAAGTTAAGAAACTTTTAGCATTTAAAATGTATGTTTGTTTTGCAGAATTCGGCAACCATTGGATGAGGGGGTGGAGTTTTTTTTTTTTTTTTTGGAGGGTCGAGTTTTTTTAACAAAAAAAAAAAAACAATATTCATTGAAAGTGTAGGGGGTGGGGTTGGAACCCCCAACCCCTCACATCCATGGGGCTAAGTGGCCCACCAGTTGGTTCCTTTAATATATATATATATTCTTAACATTTTTTCAACGATATTTACAAAACTTGTAACAGTATTTACAAATTCAATAACGCTATTTACAATTTTTTTTTTCAAGTTCACATTTTTGTCCTCTTTAATGCCTCTGAGTTAAAAAAAAAAAAAGCAGTATTTACAAAACTTGCAACGTATTTACAAATTCAATAACCCTATTTAAAACTTTTTTTCAAGTTTACATTTTTTTCCTCTTTATGCCTCTGAGTAAAAATAAAAATTTAAAAAAAATAAAAAATATTTACAGAACTTGCAATGATATTTACAAATTCAATAATGCCATTTACAACTTTTTTTCAAGTTTACATTTTTTTTCTCTTTAAAGCCTCTAAGTTAAAAAAAAAATCCAACGATATTTATAAAACTTTTAATTGTATTTACAAATTCAATAATGTCATTTACAATTTTTTTTCAAGTTTACATTTTTTTTCTTCTTTAATATCTCTGAGTAAAAAAAAAAAAATCAACGGTATTTACAAATTCAATAACACCATTTACAACTTTTTCTCAAGTTTACATTTTTTTCCTCTTTACAAATTTGCAAAAAGTTGTAAATTGTGTTATTCAATTTGTAAATAGCGTTACTGGATTTATAAATGCCGTTGCAAGTTTTGTAAATACTATTGATTTTTTTTTACTTAGAGGAATTAAAGAGGAAAAAAATGAAAACTTGAAAAAAAGTTGTAAATGACGTTATTGAATTTGTAAATATCGTTGAAAAAACATTAAGAAGAATATATATATTTATTAATGCACATATATATATATATATATATTAAAGGAATCAAGTAGTCCAATTGGTGGGCCACTTGGCCCATGGAAGTGGGGGGGGGGGGGGGTTGGGGGTTTGAACCCCACCCCCCACACCTCCACCCCCTCACCGGTGGCCACCGCTCGGTGAGGGTATTTTTATTTTTTATTATTTAAAATAAGGGTAAAATGATAATTTCATCTGAATTTGCATATTCCTTATAGGTTCTTGGTACCTCTTAGTCTTTTTACAAATTTGGGAGACTTCTGAGGTTTTATAAATTTAAATGCAATTTTCCCTATTTAGAAATGTTAATCAATTAGAAGATATTATTATTTAACATTGTTGAGATTTTATTTGTAATATATACTTTGAATTCATTGGAGGATATTACCATTTGTTATTGCTAAGGTTTCATTTTTAATATTTAGTTTTTCATTGGTAGTGATGTTTTAATGTTTTTTTAAGATAAGAAAATTGCATCACTTAAGAAGTACTCCTTTTGGTCTTTATTATAAGACATCAACTAACAATTCTCACAAATCAATAAAAGTAGTTAAAGTCAATGAATTTGTCCTACAATTTAAGTAATTCCTAATATTACCCCTACTAACTGCACTACACCAATATTATATTAATTATTACTTTGACTCACTACCCTTATTAATTATGGGTATACATGAAAAAAATAATAATAATAATTAATGCGCTTTGTGTAAATGGAGTAAAATCACCAAGAGGGGGGTGAATTGGGGATTTTTACAACTTTTCAAACTTCCTCTGTTTTTGGATAATAAAAACAGGGATAAACAGAGAAGAGGGTAGAAGAGCAAAACACAAGAATTTATACTGGTTCGGTCCAACCACTTGACCTACGTCCAGTCCTCAGACTCTTTGGGATTTTCATTATAACAATTGATTACACACTCTGCACTCAAGAGTAATTTTCTCACCAGAACTTACTCCCCCTTACAAGTTGTAATCAATGAACCCTAATCACCAAGTCCCCAGACTTGTGATTCTTTATAATAAATGATTTGTAATGAAATAACTCTCTCTAAGAATAAATAAGAATGAGCATTGAAGCACTATGTATCAAAAGATACTTTTACAGATGAAAATTGAAAGTAGTTGAAGAACTTTGAATGCTATTCGTTTTCAGTGATTGTGTTAGTTGAGAAGACTTGAATGTTGTTCTATTTATACCAAGAGAGCATTAAATGACTGTTGTAATCTTTAATATAGCCGTTGCCTTCATTAGACAAAGTTCTGGGTAAGTTTAAGTCTTCTTCTCTCACTAATCTTCTCTTAATCCAGCTGTGTAGAAGTTCAGAGTTGACTTCTTGAAAATAAATCCGTTGGAATGGCAGCTGTTGGATGTATGAACAATCTTTAATTCTTTGTTAAACGTGTGCAGGAGGATTACCCAAAAGAATGCAACTTTCTAGGTTTATCATTTAATGTGCTGACATCACTTTTTGCTTTTGCTTTAAAACTTTCAATAAACATTCTCTAATTTATTTGAAACTCACTAACAAAGTAGTTAAACATAGCTGGGAATATTAGAGAATAATAATATAAAGTATTAAAACCAAACAAGAAGGTTTTACAAATTCGTCAAATTTGAATTTCAGCACCAGCGATGAAAACTCGAGTTTTTATTCTCAAAACTCGAGTTTTGGACTTTGGCATATAAAGTCGATTTAAGTCCAAAACATCAAAACTGGAGGTTTTCAAAACATTGAAAGCTACAAGGGTTGGCCAAAACTCGAGTTTTCATATCAAAACTCGAGTTTCCATTTAAATGTGTAAACTTGAGGATTTCGCGCTAAGTCAAAACTGGAGGTTTTGGAGGAAACTAGCAGTTTTCAAAAACGAGGAAAACTTAAAGGCTCTTTGCCTAAGCAAAACTCGAGTTTTGAAATCAAAGCTCGAGTTTTCACTTTACTGTGAAAATTTTGAAAAAACTTTGCCAAAACCCAAAACTGGAGGTTTTGAAAAATAGCTAAAACGTGAATCTTCTCTGTCAACTCAAAATTCGAGTTTTCACAAACTTTGTGAAAACTTGGAAAACTTCAAGTTAAGCTGAAAACTAGAGGTTTTAGGTAAAACTGGAGGTTTTCAAAGTTCAAAACTTAGGAGACTCTCTTTGAGGCTAAAACTCGAGTTTTCCATTTTCAGAAAATGCTGAGACATCTCTGTGTCCTGTAAACTTGAGTTTTCTCTAAAAACCGGATGTTTTGCTTTGTTCAGAAAACTTGAGTTCTTCTCTGTAAGGGCAAAACTCGAGTTTTGAAACCAAAACTTGAGTTTTTCTTTGACAGCAAGTTTTTCAATTTGTCAAAGAAAAACTTCATATTTTGTTTGCAATTGTTGGTAATCATCAAAACCTTTAGAAAACTAACACTTTGGAAATAAGTAAATGCTTTATAAAAAAAATCAAATACAATTGTTAGTTAATGTTTTATAATAAAGACCAAATGGAGTAAAATATGTTTGAGTAACACATAAAGTATAATCATACCATGCAAGGGAAGCACAAGTTCAACATCTTTTCTTAATTGGACTGCCAAGAGTAATAAAATTAAAGATTTTTAAAATTTTAAAATATTGTGTATCTCTATTTCTTAATTGAACTACCCTTCATAGCTAGCTACTTGATTGAACTAGGGAAATTTGATTGCTTTGGAATGAATGACATACAATATATGTCCTTCAATGGGCAAATTCTTCATTGTCGAATATATTACAAGTGCTATTGCAAAAATTTGTTGAGATTTTATTTATAATATGTATTCTAAATAGATGATGAGATATTATAGTTTACTACTCCCTCCGGTCTTAATTATAAGACATAGTTGACTTTTTTGGAGAAATTAAGGAAGCTAATTAAATTACTTTAGACTATTTTTATTTTTATTTTTTTCTTCAAACTAATTAATTTAACTAATAAACTAATATATAATCTAAAGATGCATAATATATGAAATGATTAAGTAACTTATTTCACTTTCTTAATATCTCCAAAGAAAGTCAATTATGTCTTATAATTAAGACCGGGGGTAGTATTATTTTTATTTTTAATTCTCTAAAAACAAGAAAGTTGTACCATAAAAGAGAGTAAAATATGTTTGAACAAGTTGTGAAGTACCGAGAAAGTATAAGCTAATGACCTATCACATTGAGTTATTACTTATTAGTATATTAAAGCCTTATGCATTTCATTAAATTCGGAATAATTTTTCGTCCTCAATGAAACCGAAAGGTGGAAGAAATTTCAGCCGCCTCCGAAGTGAAATCCCTAGCCCGTTCTTCCAGTACACCGTCGTCGCTCTTTGTTCTCTTTGCCGTCGCCGGTGTCAAGGACTTTAGCAGTCGTCTTCCTCCTCTGCTCAACACTTCTTTTTGCTGGCCGCGTCTGTGAGGTACGATTGAAGCTTGCTGTAGAGATCATGGTAGAGCTGGAAGACGAATGATCTCATTCCTATTTTGCTTGGTGCTCACCATTTGACTGTGCAAACAGTCATTTTCTCCCTTTTTCTTTGCACTTTAGTCGTTACTCTTCTTTTTCTTTGTCACTATTCCTCTTCATCTTCAGTTTTTTAAAATAAAATTGAAGTACCCAATGTGAGGTTCAAAACATCAAACCTAACCTTCATTTCAGCCACGGTTCGTTCAAAGAACCAGTTGCCACTCTTGATAAAAAAGGATCTCTGGAGCCTTGAGCTAAAGGTTATGGATAAGTCAGTGTCCACAAACAAAATGCTTAGAACAGAAGTAGAAGTGAGGGATAGGATCAATGATTTGCCAGATTCATTGCTTCTTCATATTCTGTCTTTTCTGCCTGCAAAAGAAGCCGTTGGCACGTGCCTTTTATCCAAGAGATGGAGACCACTTTGGCCTTCACTTCCCACTCTTGACCTCAAACGTCAAGATTTCCAGAGGCTTGAATTTTTCCAACAATTTGTGGATAAAATTCTCAAATTTGTAGATTTGAAGTCTGTCAAAAAGTGTGTTCTTTGGCTTAGTTATTATAAAACTCAAGAGTATTTTAGACCTCAGAAGATTAGCAGGTGGATTAATGCTATGATGAGTACTCAAGTTGAACATTTGGAACTACATTTGATGCGTATCGATGACTACGAGTTGCCCTCTAGTGTTTTCACTGCTAATGACATTAAGGTTTTGAAGTTGAGTGGAGAAATGATTAGCAGTGTAAGGGTGGGCACTCTTTCCCATGTTAATTTGCCTTTGCTTGAAGTATTACATTTGAAATGTGTTAGATTCACAAATGTTAGAAGCTTAGGAATGCTTCTTTCTGCTTGTGCTTTGCTTAAACACTTGGTACTAAGACATTTGTATAGCACATTTAACTGTCCACTTGACATTGGAGGACTTAACCATTTGGTCACTGCTGATGTTCCACAATTTCTACTTCCATGGAAAGTTTTCTCTAATGCCACATTTCTGCGCTTCGATTTGGTATGATAGATGAGGGTATTAGTGAATTTATATTATTTCCTTTTTACTCTTGCATTTTATAGTTCACTTTTTAGCTTAGTTTTGAACTTTTTACCCCTTGCAGGATCATATGTTGCCGGTGAAAGTGACCCCTGATATGCCAACATTTTATAACTTAACCCACTTGGAATTCAAATATTATTCTTCTGACTGGAATACAACATTGAAATATCTGCAAAGCTGTCCCAAGCTTGAAATTCTTGTGATTGGTGGTGTATGTTGATTTGCAACTTTCTCTGTTGCGTTCTATTACCATTTTATTAGTTAACTTCCTAACTCAGTTACATATGTTTGGATAGTTTGTTTGCAGTGAAATGTTAGAATCGACGATTAGTGATGTTCCTCATTGTGTTTCATCAAGTTTAAAGGAATTTCATCTTTGCAGCTACCGAGGCAAGAATGGTGATTTTGATTTTGCAAGATTTATCATGAAGAATGCTCTAGTGCTAAGAATCATCTCAATTAAAAAAGAATATTATTCGAGAGCAACTTGGAAGAACAGAAACCTCAAAAAAATATCCACATGTCCCATAAGCTCAATGAATTGCAAGCTTTTGTTGTTGGAGTGAATTGGCGAAATTTAGGGTGACAATATTAGAAGTTTCCATTTATTTTTAAAAGTTATCCCTTGTATCTATCTTGGGAAAATCTCAAGTCTTGATGGTGCTTATTTTGATTGTGCTTCTTATAAGAAAATGTTGTTTAGCAATCTGATGAAAGAAAAACCACTTGTGTATTTATGATTTTTTTGTTATAGGACACAGTAACAGGTGCCAAACTCTCTTCATTATACAATGCAAGAACAGGAAGGAAAATGTGAGACAACATCTCGAGGCAGATTGAAATGGGATTCAGGTTGGGTTAAGGAAATTAAAACTCAAATTCACATTGTTTCTTTTCCTCTACCTTGTCCTTCTAATTTTAAAACTTTATTACGTGGTGCTTTCATGTTGTTAGGTTCTTTACTTGTTTGCAATTATATATATATATATATATTTGGTATAAAAAAGTTTTGGAGGGGTTCGGCATCAGTCCTCTACCAAGGCCAGGGCACGGCCTTAGGCTTTATGAACACTTATTGGGGACTTACGAGATCACCTACAAAAGGAGTCCCAGCGACGACAGAGGGGATCGAACCCATGACCCAAGGGCCTAATCCTGGATCCCTTACCATCTATGCCAACTCTCATTGGCATTATATATATATATATATATATATATATATATATATGGCAATAGTTTTGCATTAAAAAGGCTCTTGTTTTTTTTTGTTTTTTGTTTTTTTTGAGAGGATATGTTGTCTATTAAGAAACCCCGCATGTGGCCCACTAATTTCTTTGGGTGTTTTCAAGTTAATCGAACAACATGCCAAATCGTGAGTTTAGTAATTTTGCTGCCCATCTCTAGGCCTAATTGTGTATGTCTACTGGTCAGAGGAAGATTTGAACTGCTGATGCTGCCCATATATCAAAGTTATCTGTCGTCTGAGTTTAGCAATATGAGCTTGAACCTACATTAGAAGTACAAATAATCGTGAGTTGGATCCAAAACCTTGTTATAAGGTTAACCGTTGAAAGTCTTCTAGAATAGTATAATCATATACCGAATATACGCTTTAAGAAAGATGAGATTCAGCTACCGGCTACTGAACACAGGATTGAGGAATTGATAGCTTACCTATTTCTGTGTTACAGAATTTAGCCCACTGATGAGTTACCAATAAAACCATGTAAAACCCTAGTAATCCAAAACAAAATCTTGGGGGTAAATTATTTTATCAATATTGCATTCTAATTGCAGATTGATTCTTGTATTAGAATGTAGAGAATCTACAGCATAGTGGTTATCCCAGTGATTGAATCAAGTAATGATGATCAAACCGGACTGAGGAAAGATGTTAGCAATCAATAATACTAAAAACAAGTTCTCCTTTCTGATGCGTCTTAAGGAAATTGTCTCTAAATGGAGCGTGCCATGTATTTTCCAATGATACATTAAATGAAAGTTTGAGGATAAAGCACAACAGTACTATATGTCAATTGCTTCATATCCATATATTTACAAAACATAACAAGACCACTAACAGTAGTATGGTTTCAGAAACAGATGGATGTACTTGCATAAGATGCACTATGTTGTCATATATACAACCTTATATCGTCTTCCTTATACCTCATTCAGTGGATTTAAATTGTTGGTTTACGAAAGAAAGGAGTCCAACAAAAGCACATGCCATCACAGTTGCCTCACCTCATTAAGTGGATTTAAATTATTGTTTTAGGGATGGCAGGAGTCCAATACAAGCACATACCACCACAATTAACAATCTAGATCATGAGGAATTTCTGTGCATGGTGCCCCAATATTTCAAGCAAAGTAGTCCTCACTCCAAAGTTGCTTCCGGACTTTGTAAACAACATAACAATTTGCTGTCTGGGATTTCTACATAGAGACTAACCAGAGAAATTATCAATTATGATCTAGGTCTGCAGGAAGGAAATTGCAGACAAATGAACGTGTATGAATCAGGGACACAATGTTTGTCATTTTAAAGATCTAAGCATATACACAAAAGGTGATTAGATCAAAGTATTATCAATATCTCTTTGATTTCCACAAAGATTATGTAAAGTTTGAATAAGAGAATATGAACCTTCTGACGAGCTGCAGCAAGCTGTAAGAGCTCATCTGTTTCAGAGAATTTTGTGAACCATTGGGTTAGTGGATGATCTTTAGTATAACCTCTCCTCTTTTTACTTGCATCTTCAATAGGTACTGCACATATAATGAACACATATTCATTCACTTCAAACATGGAACAACAACATGCTTTTTTTGTTGACATGGAACCGTTCTCATCGTCTGGATATAAATTCAAGTGATGAAATCTGTATATATATTACACTTCATAAAATACAGGATTCAAAAATTATTTTGGAATTCACACGAATTGGTCTGCGTGTTTAGCAACCATTTCCAATAAATGTTAGGCACTTAGGCTCACTATAATTCACCTTTGGTAACCACACACCATTCTTTTATGAACCAAAATTTAGTGTACAATAAATATCAGTTATAGGGTAGCCTATAATCTCATTTCTCAAATGATCAAGCACCCAAACCATACGAGTGTTTGTCTTCTAATTGTACATAGCATGACAAATATTAGAACTAAGAAGTATCAGCTAGACATTTTATTAGTTGAAAATTGAAGCAGTTGAGCCAAATGGTTGTATCTTTTCTCATCAAGCTTAGAAAGCACTGCAGTATTCCAACAACCTTGAATCATGTTGATCGTAAGAAGAGTGTTGATAGACCAAGTTAATCAGTTATTTTGAAATTTTTTAACCCTTTAAAGCCTTCTTCAACCATATATCGGAACTCTATTATGTGCAATGGAAAATCATAGAACATCAACAGCCGGCTTTAGAAACCAAAGCTAGCTACTAATCAAAAGCAAGCAGCATCGAACAACTCACAAATTCAAAGGCTTGTCACAAGCATTGCTGTGGAAATGAAGTGCGATGGCAACTTCAAATTCACCCCATCCTGATTCTGACCACTCAAAAGGAGGTGACTCCACAACCCTTGTTGGATTGTTGAAACTAGAATGTAGCTGAATAACAGCACGCTTTATGACCGTTCCAAGGTCCTCATTGGTCGCTTCACGAACATACACAGTCCATTTATGTGACTGATACTTAAACAAGATAATTATGTAATTATTTTCTTTTTTCTTTTTCTTTTTTTGCTTGAAAGAGCCGAAACGGAGCAGGACAGTATACATTAATAGAGACCATACTTACTCGCTTGCGTTCTTGCCAAGCTAGAATGCAACGTTACCATACACTATTGACCTTATTCTTTATTCATTCTCTTCAATAAATCTAACATGTAGTTTTGTGCCTCAATGGAAGAAAACATAAAGAAAGTCAATCAAGAAAAGAAAAGTTACACTCAATAAAACTGATCCATCTCTCTTTGTTCTCTAGAAATATATAAGATACGACACTCAGTCTCCTATACTATTGTGAGGTAGCTAGTGACCACAAACATATAGATTGCCCTGCAAAAGCTATACAGTTTGTCTTTGGTGTATCGTCTGCTTCATGGTTTGTTGAATTGCAATTTTTCAAATCAATGCATATCGTTAATTCCTTCTCATTATTTATTTCAGTTTCTTAGACAGCCTTATTCCCAATAATCCACATCCATGTACCAGATCAATTCAGTGATGTACTTCACCATTTCACTTTTGCTCCAAATTTCCATCCTTGACCAAACCATACCCGTCCTGTTTCTGGCAAAGTCCAATATTTTAACGTATATATGCAATTTTTTGGTGCATTATTTGAAGAGTGACAGGCTTAACTAGTAGCTAGAATTGATTCCAAATTGCATGGAGATGAGATGTGCATAGAGAAGTTCATTCCACGTGTTAGGCACTCCAAGTAAACACGAATGGCTGCAATCCTGTGGGGCGCCAGATGGGGTGCCTTCTTCCCTGTACTTTGAAGGATGCCCATCTCTCATCATCTCTGACAGAGTCGTTATGTTTAGAGACTGCACTTTCCTCTTCCCATATTCCATTTGTTTAATAGCCTCAGATATAACTACGTTATTATACAATTTTGTTTCCATTCTTGTCGTGTCCTTATCTGGTTCTATCTCGTTGTCACAACCTCCCCCTTCATTCCATTCGCCACCCCTGCAATTCCTGCCCAACCCAGACTTTAATTTAGGAATTTACTTGGTATTATAACTCTGTAATTTTGTAATCAACATCAAACAATGTACTTGCTTGTAATGTACAGGGGAATAGCTGCGGAAGAAAATGAAGCATTTTTCAGGATCCAAACTATTCAATGCCCATGATTTCCATGTCTGTATGGATCTCCTAAATGCTTCACTCACATCCATACTCATGTTCACATTGGCCCCTTCTTGAAAATAAAATCCCCTAAAACACAAAAATCCAAGTTCGCCTGAAACTAGTTGATTAATAAAGTATTTGACAACTAACAAAATACATCCCTTCTCTCTAATCTTTAATATAAGAGTTACGCTACCTTTTTCTCTTGGAAAGATCAAAAGAAACTAAATAAGTTCCAAACAAAAAAAGGCAGCTAAATAAGTTAGCTTAAAGTATTTATATTGATTGTTTTGCAAAAAAAATTATTTAGCTTCCTTAATCTTTCTAAAAAAAAAAGTTAAAGGCATGGAGAGAGTAAGATGAATGGGAAGTGGATTATCGTACGAGTTAGTAGTTTTACCACCATTGGCCAGAATTGAAAACAAGGACATGTGCTCCAACCCACATATGGGAAAACCAGTGCAATTTGTCGAGCTTAATGACCTTTTGAACTTGAGGGGATGAAGTGGGAGGTGGAGATGCTAAGAGGGATAAGAATGGTGTCCTGTAATATTCAACCGTCAAGTTGAAATCTGGGAACTTCATGGAAAAGTAACCCTTGTGTTTGTTTATGGACTTGCCTTTCACCTCATAAATGGTGGATACATTAGATACTCCTAAAGCCAGCATGCACAGTAATGATTCCCACTGGTTTCTCCCCACCGAATCACCTGCAAACACAATACGTCCATTCCTGCTTCTCTCCAGAAAGTCCCTGGCATTGAATCTACAAAACAAATAATGATATAATGATCAGATGCATCAACTTGTTGAAGTCAAGCACGTGTCAGAAAACAAGGTGTACTTCATCCATCACCATCAGATAGCCAAATCACCTCATTCAGGGAAGGCTCGTTAGTTGTTAGGATCAGCACATTTATGTTTAGCCAAAAATGCCCTATGTTGGCCTTACACAGGCTTCAGAATACACTCCACAGACAGCAAGAGAAGCTCTAAATTCTCCTCTTTGGAAGCAAGCCATGCATGAAGAGTTCAATGCTTTACAACGAAATTCCACCTGGATACTAGTTCCACGACTGCCCAACCAAAATGTAGTTGATAATAAATGGGTATTTAAACCCAAATTTCATCCTGATGGAACTCTTGCTAAAAGAAAGGCACGTCTTGTCGCTAAGGGCTTTCAACAGACCGAAGGTATTGATTTTTATGAGACTTTCAGTCCTGTTATTAAAGCTTCTACCATTCGGATTATCTTGACTATTGCCATTGCATTAAATTGGGACATCAAACAACTTGATATTAACAACGCCTTTCTCAATGGTTTTCTATCTGAGCCTGTCTTCATGGAACAACCTGTTGGCTTTGTGGATTCTTCTAAACCTAATCATGTATGCAAATTATCCAAAGCTCTCTATGGTTTGAAGCAAGCGCCAAGAGCTTGGTTTGATAGACTTCGCAGTGTTTTACTTGCATGGGGCTTCAAAAATTCAAAAAGTGATATATCCTTGTTTGTCTACTCTGATCAAACTCAAATTCTTATGATCCTTATTTATGTGGATGACATCCTGGTCACCGGAAGTAATCCTTACAGTCTTAAGTGTTTCACCACAAGACTGCGCAAAATCTTCTCTCTGAAAGACCTTGGTTCACTTCATTATTTTCTTGGAATAGAAGTCTACCGAGATAACACTGGTCTTTACTTATCACAAGGGAAGTATATCTGTGATTTACTGGATCGCTTTCATATGACTCATGCTTCACCATGTCCAACACCAATGTCCGGCCACAAGTCATTATCTGCTTATTCTGGTGAACTGCTTCCTAACCCCTCAGAGTATAGGAGTGCAGTAGGAGCTCTTCAATACTTGTGTAACACACGCCCTGATATCAGCTTCAGTGTTGGCAAGTTGAGCCAATTTCTTTCACAACCTACCACAGCACACTGGAAGGCAGTCAAGAGGATAGTAAGATATCTTAGAGGAACCAGCCATTATGGTATTCATATAAAACCTTCTTCAGGCCTTGATATAGAGGCATACTCAGACGCTGATTGGGCTTCATGTCCTGATGACAGACGATCTGTTGGAGGTTATTGTGTCTTTCTTGGAGATTCCCTAGTCACATGGTCATCCAAAAAGCAACAAGTTGTTTCTCGTTCGAGCTGTGAGTCAGAATATCGGTCTCTGTCCAATACAGCGGCTGAACTCAGCTGGATCAAATCTCTGTTGTCTGAGCTAGGCCTAAAAATTCAAAAAATCCCAACTATCTGGTGTGATAATACTGTTGCAGCAGCACTAGCATCCAATCCTGTTCATCATGCATGAACCAAACACATTGAGATAGATGTACATTTTGTTAGAGACAAAGTCCTATCCAAGGCATTGAAAGTTCAGCATGTTCCCATTGAATTCCAGATTGCAGATTGTCTAACAAAGCCATTGAACCACTCACGTTTTTGTCTTCTCAGAGATAAGCTAGGAGTCGCGGTCTCTCCAGCAAAAAGGACAGAACAAACTCAATCTGTTATTTCAAAATGCAAAAAGGAAAGGAGAGGGTCCAAAGTGAAGGAGAGAGTTAGGAAATAAATCATTGTATGTTAGGAAACAAATAATTGTAAGTTAGGAAACAAATAATTGTAATTATGTATTGTAAATGTACACTGATTGTATTCAATATTATAAATAGAAAGAGAGTGCTTCCCCTTTAGTTTTCAAAGGATAAATCCATGTGTGTCTACTATAATCATCAAGAAAACTGATTTAATACTGATAACCTCCAATAGACTTGATAGGGGATGGCCCCCAAAGATCAGTGTGCACTAGATCTAGGACATGTAGAGCACGAGATTGTGAAGTGGGGAAGGGAAGTCTATGGGACTTGCCAAGTTGACATGAATCACAGAAAGGAAAATCTTCATTATTATCAATGGGAACATTACAATAGGTAAGCACTTGTTTTAAAACATCTCTACTTGGGTGACCTAGACGTCTATGCCAAGATTCGAGAGAAGACAAGCTTGTTCCACAATGTTTATTACATTTATTTGAAACTGAAACAAAACCAGCAGCTAGTTTCTTTGCAGGCACCACTTCATTCTCAATTCGGTACAAGCCAGAAGTAGGTCCTTTAGTTACCTTTCCATGCAACAACGCATCAGGTTGACCCTTGTCCTTCACAAAACACCCATGAGAATCAATAGCAAGGCAGATATCATGATTATCACTAATAAGTTTAGAGGCACTGATCAATTTCTTTGCCATTTTTGGAGCAACAAGCACATCATTCAGATTCAAAGTAGCAGAATTATCACAAAGTATTCTAGAATTGCCAGACCCAGTAACATTAATACGGGCGCCATTACCAACCGAAATAGAGTTTATACCTGTGTGAGCCCCTGGCTCTATGTTCTCATTAGTGTTGGTGACATGGTGAGTTGCACCAGTGTCAAGGTACCAAGCTGGATCAGTCACAATGTCAGGAGTAGCAATGAGGGCAGAAGCATTATCAGACTTTCGAGGACTTTAGAAATTTTTCAAAACGACGAAAACAATTTGCAACGTCATGTCCTGGTTTTTCACATAGCTGGCAGAATTTGGTGCTTCGACCACTGAAAGAACCTCGGCTGTTCCTTCCTCTTCCTCTCCGACCTCCTACGGCCACGATAGCTTGGAGCACGATTGAAGTCAAACTGGGATGAGCGAGGAGTGGAGTGAAAGGACAGGTTGGCAAAAGCTCCAGACAAGGTGTTATTCGAAGTAGTGTTGAGTTGCTCAAGTCGTGATTCAAAAGTCAACAATTTAGATTGAAGATCAGACCACGTGAGATTGTCCTTTTCAGAAAGAATGACAACAATCGGTGTATACTCAATACCCAGTCCAGCAAGAGTCTGAGTGATGAGATCTGTCAGAGATAGGGGATAGCCAGCGAGGGTGAGATTATCAGACAGTGACTTCATCTTTGCGAGATACTCCCTCATTTTTAATGAGCCTTTCTTGAGTTGTTGAAAAGAGCTCTTTAAAAAGGTGACACGAGACCGGGTATTTGCGCCAACAAACTCAGTGATAGTATTCCAGAGAGCCGCTGAAGTCTTGCAGTTAGTCATTTGAGAAGCAATCTCTACGGTCATAGTGCTAAAAAGCCAGCCAAGAAGAAGTTGATCCGTAGCAACCCAGTCATCGTAAAGTGGGTTGGGACAAACCTGGTCAGAGGAATCCAGAATGTATTCAGGGGGAACGGTCTTGGTACCCAGAATGTGACCGTCTAGTCGATGACCGCGGATGAGTGGCATGACAGTAGATTCCCATGTAAGGAAATTGTCTCCGTCCAACTTGACGGGACTGCCTTGATTAAGAGAACTGAGAAGAGGTGTCGGACGATTAGTAATCTGTGGGGAACCGAGTGGAGAACCAGAGAAATGGCCTGAGTAATATGCCTGAGCAGGAATTTGGGGAGATTGGTGAGAAATTTGATGAGGCAGGTGAGGTGATGGATGAATTGAAGAAATTGGATGCGCTTTTATGGATGAGGGTGATGAATTTGTGGAGTGAAGGAGATTAATGGAAGATGATGGGAAACCCGTGGAATAGAGAAAGTGTTGTGGGGCGAAGATGGAGCTGGTTGGAAGAGACGTGATCGTGGAAGGAAGAGAAAAGTGAAGGTTCGGATTTATGACGGTGGAAGAAATGGAATGAGATGGGAAAAGTGACAGAGATTGTGAGATTGGCGGTGGAATTGGAATGGTTGCAGCGGTCAGATTGGTGGAATCATGAGATGAAAAGTTCAAAGGCTGTGTCGGTGGCTGATGAGGAACTTGAGAGGTTTGTGCAGTGGTGAAATTGGCATTAGAATTTTCCGATAGAGACAGAGAGACGGCAGATGTTGTCTGGTGTGTAGAAATTCCGGATGAGGCCATTTTTCTGGTCTGTGGCTCTGATGCCAAGATAAAGTTTTAGGAAATTAGGTCAAGACAGGATAATTGTCTTGAGCCTTGTTCATTTCTATTTATAATATTGAATACAATCAGTGTACATTTACAATATATAATTACAATTATTTGTTTCCTAACATACAATTATTTGTTTCCTAACATACAATGATTTATTTCCTAACTATAATTGTTTCCTCATTCTATTTAATTACTTGATCTTCCACATCTCTGGCATCTGACAGTGTAATGTCTCTTAAAACACAAGTTACACAGAATAGAGCAGAAACGTTGGCCAAGAATATGAAAGCCTCCATGATAACAACAAAATGAATAAAGAGAGAATTACCGAGGGAGGTGGCAGGCGTGAGGTTGCCATCGCCATTGCGGGAAAGTTTCGTTGTAACGGCCGTTAAGGCGGCAACGGAAGCCAGGATCCAGGAAAGGGCAGTTTTCATGGTAAGAATGAGAAGAGGAGTAAGATTGGTCCCAAAGCCAGTGTCCATCGGAATAATCACAATGTTGGAGGGTGTCGTTGGTGAAGAAATGAGACCAGAAACCCTGACGATCAAAGGGTCGTTGGAGGTTGAAAAATACGAGGGAACATAGCAACAGGATGAGCAAAGGAAGTGCCAACGTTAATTCTCTGTTCATTATTATTATTATAAAGACCGTCACATCACAATCATGTTTTGGCTGTTGCTGCTCCTATTAGATTGGAAAATATGTCGAGGAATTAGTCTTCTTCGCCACATGTATTGGTTACATTCATATGCACCGTTAAATTTTTTTTTTTTTTTGGCCGAAATATGCGCATACAATTAGGAAACTCGAATTATTAAGCAACTAATGCCCCAAATAAAATCATAAACAAGAAACAAACGGATTTATGTAAAATAAATAACAACAAGAAGCAGAGAACCAGAATTGCACTACTTCTTCGCGGATTTATGTAAAATATTTGGGGATGTGAGATAAAAAGTATTAATTAGCCAATTAATTACTTATGTTTTTTTCAAAAAATCTGGTGAGTATTTTTTAATGTATAATAATGATAATTCGGACAGATAAGAGAAACGTTGGAGACTTGGAGAGCATGGGAGATATGCTGAGGAAAAAAAGAAAATATTGTAAATATGAATGTTTTTGTTTTTCCAGATGAATATCAATTTTTAAAATTTAAAATCTAAAAAATTGGGATTGCGTTAGTTAAGGTTTATTTTTTGGTAAATAAGAATTTACTTTTACTAAAACATTAATTAAGGTTTAAAAAATAATTGGGTGAATCATGAATAATGAAGCACAACTTATTGCATGGCTTAGTTATAAGTATTTTATTTGTCATTTTTAGTTTTTATATCAATGGTATATGTATGAATGGGTATTATATTCTATTATAACTGTTTGAAATATGTATTATATCCTGCTATGGACATTTGGTTTTATATTTATATGATTATACAAATATATATTATTATTATTTCTTATTTAATTGTTGTGGTTCGACAAAACGGCTCAACCATTCCGACCGCCTGAACTGTGACCCACTGACCTTTCCAATTCCACGTCTGGCCAGCTTTTAAAATATTGCCTTCATGGTCAAATCATCCAAAATTTTTACATTGGCAAACAGATAAGCAATAAGAACATTTACTATGTGATTGCTTCTGAAAATGAATTATATTTTATTTTGGGCAAATTAAGTTCTTGATTTTCTTTTTTTTCCCCCGGACTTTACTTTTCATCAAATTCAATTCAACTGGCTCATCACTTAATAGAGGATGAACCAAATTAACGTGTGTCTAGTAATATATATATATATATTTGTCAAGGACATTTTAAGATAAACACATTACTATTATTCCAATGAATATCGTGCCACTTTGAAGGAAGTCCTTCGTATCGTAGGGGTGTATAATGATGACTGTGAAAGTGAGTTTGAATTACCAAGATTTAGTATTGAATGGTGAATTTTATTTTTGTTTTAATGAAACGATTTTTGAATGGTTTGTGTTTCATGAATCATTCTGCACATTCATAACTTTCCAATGAGTGAGCCGCGCCAAGAAACATTCTGCATTTTACTTTCCTAGCTAATAGCTTCAACAAGTTCACAAGCAAACTTACTATGGGATGTTTGATTATTTTTAAAATATGCTAAAGTTCAACTAATGGAGACCACTTTGGCCTTCCCTTCCAACTCTTGACCTTAACCGTCGAGACTTTCAAATGCTTAAATTCTACCATCAATTTGTAGACAAAATGCTTAAATCTATGGATTTGAAGCCCTATCAAGACGTTTGTTCTTCGGCTTCGCAATTATGAAACTCATGAGTATTTAAGACCTTAATTGGAAGATTGGAGCTAGATTTAGCTACAAGGGTGACTATGAGTTGCCCTCTAGGGTTTTAAAGTTGACTGGAGCAATATGGTGGACTAGGACGGGAAGTACGTAGTGGAGTGACGGTGGGAACTCTTTCTCATATTAATTTGCCTTTGCTTAAAGTATTGCATTTGGAAGATATTCTATTTTTTGATTTTAGAAGCTTGGGAATACTTCTTTCAGCTTGTGCTTTGCTTAAACACTTGGTAATAACATTCATGCATCTAGCCAATTGCCGTCCACTTGACATTGGAAGACTTAAACATTTGGTCACAGCAGAAATTCCAGAAGTTCTACTATTGGGTTAATGTGCTCTTTAGTCACTTAAGCCTAATAAGGCTTAATTGAGACTACAGTCCAAGAACTCTATGGCCTATGTGGTTTAGGGTTAGGTCTTGGGTGTAGTAGCATATAAACCTACTTTCACCTGCTTGAGAAATATACACGCATAAGGAGGCTCTCATCAGAAACAAACCCTAGAGGCAGACGTTCATCATCTGAACGGTTGCCCACACAACCATCCTATTCCCCTCGAGAGATAGTCTGGAAGATCGATCATAGAGCGGACGAGGACTGTTCGTAGAGAGGCTTTCAGATCGCTCTTCAAATACGAGGACTGTTTGTGGAGAGGCTTTCAGATCACTGCATCTTTACAGGTAATCAAAACGATGAAGGTTTTAACTTTTCCTATATTGCGTGGTACGATACGCTTCCGCGTTTCTGGTGAGATTCCAACAATTGGCATCAGAGCCAATAGCGATGAGGAAAAGAACCCAGTTTTGATATTAATTTATATTTCATGTGATTCTTTTCGAAAATTATTTTTTGAAAATATGGCATCTTTTTCTATATTTGTTATTTATTTCATGGTAATTATTCGTTTATAATTCATATTTGGTATTAGTTTTAATTTCAATCGGTTAATCGCTTTAATCCATGATTAGATTCTCTCGTGTATTTCTTGATTTGTAACAAGGAGGCTAATCCCATATAATTAGGTTTCCTCCTTGCTGTTTTTAATTTTATTTTGGAATTTCTATGTATTTTCGAATTTCTGTAAAAGTTGGAAATCAAGAAACTGCGAAGAAGATGAGATGACTTCGGCTGAAGGCGTGGCAGAAGTGATGGCTAGGGTTCCTCTTTTGTGTCATAGGGTTTCTAGCCAAGGATTGGGTTTTTGGGCCCATGGATACCCTAAAGGGGCTAGAGACAGATCCTATGGGCTGGACAAAAGAGGAATTCCAAAGTTGTAATTTTTTATTTTTATTTTTTTTAGGAAAGCCATGGATTAAAGTTATTTGTTTAATTATTTAATGCCTTTGTTAAATTGTATGAATTATATTTGCAATTAACATGATGTTGGTAAATAACATGTCATATAGAATAGGAAGATGTCATATTGTTGCATAATCACATGTCATAATTGCATAGTAGCTATTATGCCTTAAATCGACTAGTATGATAGTTATTATGCGAGATTATTTAGATTGCCCATTACATTAATTGTCAATTATTATGATTTTAAATTAAAATCTAGAATAATAATGGGATTGATTGATTGTGGAATTAAAATCTACACATTAATTATCAATTATTATGATTTTAAATTAAAATCTAGAATAATAATTGGATTGATTAATTGTGGAATTAAAATCTACACATTAATTATCAATTATTATGATTTTAAATTAAAATATAGAATAATAATTGGATTGATTGATTGTGTAATTAAAATCTACACATTAATTATCAATTATTATGATTTTAAATTAAAATCTAGAATAATAATTGGATTAATTAATTGTGGAATTAAAATCTACACATTAATTATCAATTATTACGATTTTAAGTTTTAAAATCTAGAATAATAATTGGATTAATTAATTGTGAAATTAAAATCTAGACATCAATTATCAATTATTATGATTTTAAATTAAAATCTAGAATGATAATTGTGGAATTAAAATCTAGACAAATAATCTAGGAAATTTTCTAAGAGAATTGTACCTTTTAGAGTAATTTGTGGGTTATTTAAAATGGTCATGTGACGCACACTCTGCCAATCATGACTAGATTTTAGATACCTAATAATTTACTCTAAATTGAACAAATTCTTGGAAATTGAAAATTCTAAATTTAAAATATTGAATGGGTGAAGGTTTTAAATTAAGCATTTAATTTTAAAACCTACGGGCTCCAATTGTGGGTTTATTAGTGAAATGGTTATTGTTGAAGCCCCATCGGATAAGGATAATTGGATTTCGCTAGATTAAACCCTAATATTTTCAAAAATTTTAGTAAAGTCTTACATGGCCCATCGTCGGCAACACTTAGACACTAAAGATAATTTTGAAAGTAAACAATGGTTAAATACATTCAACTTTGGTAAAATTGTTAACCCTCCCATCGAGACTCTGGCAATGGAATAGAAGGCCCAAATTAACAATATTAGTTTTACAAGAATCTTACCTATCGTAAGCCTTGTAAAGATAACTAATGAATTGTTAAACAATAAACGAATAGTAGTTATTAGAATCTACTAGCGCTATATCTGTTTGTTGTTAATTATAAGTTTGTAATTAGTGTGTTTTTCTTTTTCCTTATTTTCAAAAAAATGTCTTCATTCAATCCTTTAGCTACAATCTTGAGCCAAAAACCTATGAATGGTACAAACTACAAACAATGGAAAACTAATTTGGATATTGTTCTTCAATATGAAAAACTCAATTTTGTTCTTACTACCCCTATGCCAGCTCAGTCTGCTGCAGATGCGTCTGATGCAATTCGGACTCAATTTCAGCAGGAGAAGGATAGATGGGAGAAGGCGAATGTGTCAGTTCGCTGCTACATTTTGGCCAGTCTCGCCATTCACCTTCAGGAGCAAGTGAGCATGATTGAGAGTGAAGCAACAATGCTCCAGACTCTTGATGGCATGTTTGTTATGCCTAGCAGCTCTGCTAGGCAAAATGCGCTAAATTCAGTAACCAAGACGCTGATGTCTGGAGGAAGTGTGCGGGATCATTATCTAACAATGATTGCGAAGTTCAAGAAGGCTGATGACCATGGTATCAAGTTTGAACAAGAAGTAAAAGTTGACCGTCTCTTACAATTACTGTTTGAGTACTTCAATCAATTCAAGATGAATTATAACATGAATAAGATGAATCTTGACCTCACTCAACTGATGCACGAGCTTGAGAGTGCTGAACAGTCTCTAATCAAGCAGGGAAGTGCATTTTTTGCTGGTGAAAGTTTTGTGAAACCTAAGGGGAAACCCAAGGGAAAGAACAAGAACAAGAAAAAGAAGAAATCAGGTACGCCAGTTGCCAAAACAGTTGCAATGAAGCAGCCAAAAGGCAAGTGCTTCAAGTGCGGACAAAAGGGGCATTGGAAGAAAAATTGCCCACGTATGAATAAACTAGGTATGGGCAATTTACATGTGATTGAGGCTTGTTTAGTAGAGAATCACGATGATAAATGAATCGTAGATTCAAGAGCCACTAACCATGTTTGTTACTCTTTGCAGTGGTTCAAACATAGCTTGCTTGTAAGTAAAGGACAAAGAGATTTGAAGCTTGGAACTGGGGAGCTTGTGTCTGCACTAGCAGTGGGACAAGTTATTTTATCTTTTGATAATTGCATAACTTTGGTTTTAGAAGATTGTTTATTTATTCCAGATTTTAAGAGGAATTTAATTTCTGTTAGTTGTTTGGATAAACATGGTTTGACAGTTCAGTTTAATTCCTCAGTTTCAATAAGTAGTTCATCTTCTTTTATTTGTTCTGGTGTAAAGTTTAATGGTCTTTATTTCCTTAGTCCTGTTCCCTGTGAAGTTAATCATGTTGAATTAAAAGATGTTGAGCATATTAATTCATCAAAGAAAAGAAAAGTTTCCAATGAAACTTATCTTTGGCATTTGAGATTGGGTCACATTAACTCTAACAGGATACAAGGTTTGGTCAAAAGTGAGATTTTAAAATCCTTGAACTTTGAACCAATACCAGTATGTGAATCCTGTTTACTGATGATTACTCTAGATTTGGACATGTGTACTTGATGCGTCACAAGTCTGAAGCTTTTGGAAAATTCCAAGAGTTCAAGGCTGAGGCAGAAAAACATCTTGGTGTTCAAATTAAGACTCTTCGATCTGATCGAGGAGGAAAATGCCTATTTGGAGAGTTCAGGTCTTACCTGACCAAAGAGGGGATAGTTTCACAATTATCTTCTCCAAGGATACCCCAGCAGAATGGAGTTGCTGAAAGGAGAAATAGAACCCTTTTAGAAATGACAAGATCTATGCTCAGTTATTCATCTTTTTCTGATTCATTCTGGGGATATACCTTAGAAACAGCTATGTATCTATTGAACTTAGCTTCGTCCAAGTCGGTTTCAAAGACACCAATAGAATTATGGAAAGGGTGTAAGCCCACCATGAATCATATTCGGATTTGGGGTGCTCCGGCACATATCTTGAAACAGAAACTAGATAAGATGGACTCGCGTACTGAAGTATGCATGTTTGTAGGCTATCCTAAAGGAACCAGAGGTTGGTTGTCTTATAGTCCAAAAGAAAAGAAGGTCATAGTGAGCACTCACGCGACTTTCTTAGAGGAGGACTATATGACAAATTATAAGCCAAGGAGCAAGGTTATTCTTGATGAGCTAGTCTCAGATCAAGTTTCACCACAACCTCAGGCGGTTCCAGCTTTTATTCTTGTGGTTGTTCAAAGAGGGGAAAATGTACCTGAACATATACAGGAACCAGAGATAGAACTAGAAGTTCAGCATGATGATGAACTTAATGAAGAACAAAATCATGAATTGGTTGATCCACTTAATGAGGGTCCTCATCTAGAAACGTTAACCCACAAAATGTGGACCCCCTGAAGATGCACAACATCAAGTGCGACAAAGTCATAGTGGGAGATTGATTCGTACACTTGCAAGATATCTCTTGTTGGGTGAGTCAAATCAGGATGACATCATTGCAGAAGATGGTGATCCCACGAGTTATGACGAAGCACTAGGAGATGTTGATGCTCAGGAATGGCTTGAGGCTATGAATCGTAAAATGGATTCTATGTATTCCAACTCAATTTGGTCTCTTGTAGATGCACTTGAAGGGGTAAGACCCATTGGGTGTAAGTGGATTTACAAGAGAAAGAGAGGATCGGACGGGAAGGTTGAAACCTTTAAAGCTAGATTGGTGGCGAAAGGGTACTCCCAAAATGAAGGTGTGGAATATGATGAAACTTTTTGCCGGTTGCCATGCTCAAGTCCATCCGGATTCTCTTAGCTGTTGCAGCAAATCTTGATTATGAGATTTGGCAAATGGATGTCAAAACTGCTTTTCTAAATGGAAATTTGGAAGAGGAAATCTATATGCAGCAACCAAAAGGGTTTATAGCCAAAGGGCAAGAAGAAATGATATGCAAGTTGCAAAGGTCCATTTATGGACTTAAGCAAGTGTCCAGATCATGGAACATCAGATTTGATCAAGCCATTGAGTCTTATGGTTTTGAGAAAAGTCCTGATGAGTCGTGTGTGTATAAAAGGATCCAAGGTAATGTGATATCTTTTCTGGTACTTTATGTGGATGATATACTCCTTATCAGAAATGATACAGAGGTATTGTTAGGCATAAAAACCTGGCTGAGCAAGCATTTTGATATGAAGGACTTGGGGCAAGCCAATTATATTCTTGGTATTAAACTCTTGCGAGACCAGAAGAATAGGGTTTTGGCATTATCCCAGGCTAAATACATTGACAAAATACTTGCCAGGTTTAGCATGAAGAATTCCAAGAGGGGAATTATACCCTTCAGGCATGGGATTCATCTCTCTAAGAAGCAATCTCCTAAAACTCCTGAGCAGAGAGAACGCATGAGTAGGATACCTCCTTGGAAAGTTTGCTCTAATGCTACATTTCTACGCTTCACTATGACTATGGTATGATATATATTTGATGATATTAGTGCATACATATTATTGCTTTTAATTCTCGCATTTAAGATTTGAATTTTTAACTTAGTTTTGGTCTTCCTAGCCCTTGCAGTTTAAATCATCACTCCGAGTGTCAATATTCCAACATTTTATAATTTAACCTGCTTGGAATTCAATTATTATTATCATGACTGAGATATGTTATTGAAATATCTGCAAAGCTGTCCCAAGCTTGAAATTCTTGTGATTAATAAGGTTTGTTGATTTTCAACTTATTTCTTTCCTGTGCTCATCACCATTTCAGTGGTTAGTTTCCTAACTCTGTTAATTATGCTTGCATAGCTTTTCCACAAGGAAGGTTGGAACTCACAGCTGATTTGCCTCCTTGTGTTTCCTAAAAAACTTGAAGGAATTATTGGGCCAAAAAAAAAAATCTTGAAGGAATTTCATCTTGGCAAGTGTGAAGGCACGGATGATGAATTTGAACTTGCAAGATATATTATGAAAAATGCAATGGTGTTGAGAATAATCCTATTCCCTTGTGACCACCCTTGAGTCCATTTCTACCCCTACTACCCTTCATTAAGCTTTGACTCATCCTGGTTGGTGTGCAGCGATGGAGGAAGAAATGATGGCCCTTGATACGGCTGGTACTTGGACCCTTGCTGATCTACCTTCTGGGAAGAAGGCCATTGGTTTTAAATGGGTGTTTGTTGTGAAGACTAAAGCTGATGGTCCCTTAGATCGGTTTAAAGCTCGTCTTGTTGCCAAAGGGTACACTCAGACTTATGGCATTGATTACTCTGAGACTTTCTCCCCTGTGGCTAAGCTTACTTTAGTTCATCTTCTTGTCTCCTTGGCTGCCACCTATCACTGGGATTTGCATCAATTGGATGTTAAGAATGCATTTTTGAATGGTGATCTCGTTGAGGAAGTATATATGGAGCAACCACCTGGGTTGTTGCTCAGGGGGAGCATCAGAAAGTATGTTATCTTCGAAGGTCATTGTATGGTTTAAAGCAAATTCTTTGTGCCTGGTTCGATAGGTTTTGTGGTGTGGTCAAGAAGTTTGGTTTAAACTAAAGTAAGAGTGATCATTCTATGTTCTACCAATAGTCCAATGCAGGAATGATTCTTCTAATAGTGTATATTGATGATATTGTGATTACTGGGAGTAACATTGCTGGCATCTTAGAGTTTAAGATCTTCCTTAACTCCTACTTTCAAACAAAAGACTTAGGACCGTTGAAGTACTTCATTGGTATTGAAGTCTTGAGAAGCAAGAAGGGAATCCTTTTGACTTAGAGGAAGTATTTGTTAAAGGAGACTGGAAAGGTTGGAGCTGTACCAAGTAGCATTCCCATGATTCCGAATTCGTTCCTAAATCTAAATGATAGCATGTGGGATGAACTTCCTGATGACCTAAAGAAGAAGATTGATCCAGAGAAACTAAAGCCATTTGCATCTCCTGAGAGATATAGGAGACTCATTGAGAAGATGAATTATCTGACAGTAACTCGCCCTGATATAACCTTTTCGGTCAATGTACTTAGCCCATTCATGTCATCTCCCACAGTGGCACAGTGGGAAGCCTTAGAGCATATTTTGCACTATTTGAAAGGTTCCCCAAGTCATGGCCTTCTCTATACAGATTATGGACACACTAAAGTCGAATGCTTTTGTGATGCTGATCATGTAGGATCTAAGGCTACAAGACGATCCTCTACAGGTTACTGTGTATTTTTTGGTGGTAACTTGATATCTTGGAGAAGTAAAACGCAAGGCGTTGTGTCAAAATCAAGTGCAAAAGCATAATACAGAGCCATGTCACAATCAATGCAAGAAATTGAATGGGCATTTCAACTCATGAAGGAAATCGTCATTGTCACAGTATTACCTGCAAAACTATGGTGTGACAACAAAGCAACGCTCCATATAGCATTAAACTCTATGTTCCATGAACGTACGAAGCATATTGAAATCGATTGTCACTTTATTCGTGACAAGATAAAAGAAAATGTTGTATCTACAGGGCATGTGCGATCGAATGACCAGCTAGCAGATCTTTTAACGAAAGCCTTAAATGGGACACGGGTTGAGTACCTTTGTAACAAGTTGGGCATGAAAAACATATATGCTCCAACTTGAGGAGGAGTGTTAGGAATCCAATCCTTGATTTATAAGAATCCTTGATTTGTAGGGATTAGGGATGATCATCATTAATAATCATTATGAGCCATTACTATTGAGGCTCTCTTATCTTGTATCTATATGTAACGTTTGTACATAAATAGAATATACAATTCAGATTATTTTGTTTGTTAGTATTTAGGTGTTCTAAAGACAATCTGTAAGGACAGATCAGCACATTTCTACGTTATAGTATTTCGTTATTAATAAATTAGCATATTTTATCTTCATCATATTTATGTCTCGCCTTTATTTTTAAGGTAAATATGTGTTTGAAGATAAAAGCCCTAGGAATAGAATATGTGTTAATCTCGAGGATCAATGATAGAGATCATGATCATGAGGACTTGAGAACACTGGATATCTATTGCCTAAAACTTGTTCCTAGTCTTGAATCATCAAGAAAGGGCATTGATGATCTCAATAAGACTAGTACGACATCGTCTACTTGTATAGGGATACAAGGTAGGAACCTCATAGAATACAAGCATGGAGATGTCTTAGCTGATGTCGTGGGTGGATATATTGGAGAACATATAGCATCGAACTGACTCGCCGAGAGAGTCCACAAAGATTCATTGTAGAGAGTATCATTAGATATGTAAAGCCTCTCATCGTTTGGTAGTGGGGATCGTCTTGGACTTAAGGATGTCATCGAACACTATGTCTTAGGGTTATACTTTGACCGTACAACTCTATCCACCAAAAAATGGGGAAAACAGTGTACTCTTGGTTGTAACTCGAATGCATGAGTATAGATGGACATGCTGAAAGGACTCACAGTCCTCTACAAGGGATTAGTCATTCACAAGACTGGTGGAGCTTGGATAGCTTCTAATTAACTCGAGAGTCTGTACGCACAGCAAGTGATCATGAAGAGTCATGATCCATTATAGAGTTAATGTAAGAAGATTCCTAGTTCTGTGAAATAGCTACATTTAGTCAACTAAGAGAGATGATACTCTATCTTTGCTCTCGACTAAATGTGAATGACGATGTGAGGGATGATGCCTGCACGATATCCAAATATGAAAGGTAGATCACTTGATCAACTCAATTAGTTCTGGGGCCGCAGAGCATTGCTAGTGTCTTATGAGGTCATTAAATAAATTGGGCTCGTTAAAAGGGTTTTTAATTGGTCCAAGTTTATTTATGTCAGTGACTAATTGGGTCTAATGGGTCACACACAAAAGGTTATTCCTCATTGTTTAAATTTAGCAAACTTGGGCCAATAATTGTTATTGGGCTTTATCAAGAGTAAAGGTGTAATTGGGTTGGAGTGGGACTCCAAACCCAATGAGAAGAAAATGGTGTCATATATGGTATCCCTAATGGGAAATTAGTTTCTCCACAAAAGGGTCCAAATGTGTTGGAAGACCCAACGAGGTCTTAGGCCAAGTTGAATTTTGAATTTAAGTTTGAATTTTAAATTTGAATTCAAATTCAAGAGGATAGGTTATAAAAGATAATTTTTAATTATCTAATATATACATATACATATACATACATATATATATATATATATATATATATATATATATATATATATATATACATACATACATACATACATACATATATCCAGATCCAATAATGATTAGATGAAGATAAGAGAAATAATAAATGAGGATTGATTGAAATGATTTTGAATTTTAGTTTAAGAAATGAATGTGATTCATCATTTTAAATTATTATTCAATCAAGATATGAATTTGATTCATTATGATTTGGATTTTCCAAATCAAGTTTGGATTGGCCTTTCTTGTGAGCACTTAAATTAGAGTTAGACTCTTATAAAGTGTTGATTTTTTATGTACCCTTTTTTTGGACGTTTTTTGAAGGAAAAAGGAAATAAATATAATCCATCATCTTAAATGATTAATTCTATCAATCAATCAAGATATGAATATAATTCATCATCTTAAATTCAATCAACCAATTAAGATATGAATTCAATTCATTGTGATTTGGATTTTCCAATTCAAGTTTGGATTGGGCCTTTCTTGTGAGCATTTAAATTAGGGTTAGACTCTTATAAAGTGCTGATTTTTGGTGTGCCTTTTTCCTGCACGTTTTTCTAAGAGAAAAACAAGATCCTTATGCTCTCTAAATTTCGGTCTTTACCAAAGGTTTAGAGAGGAAAAGACACCATCCATAGAAAGGCAAGGTTCCAATGATCTTGCTCTTCCTATCTTTAACCTAATCCTAAGAAACCATCATCTTCTTGAAAAGATAAAAACCCAAAGAAACCAAAACTCAACCTTGTCTTCGCCTAGCAAGCATCCAAGGAGTGGGAGGTTTCAAGAGAAGGAGTTCTCAATGCAATCGGGGGATAGCCGTGTGGATCTACGTTAGAGGACATCAAAAACCTTGAAGTCTTTGAGTGATCTTAGGTAAATCTAATCTCCAATAATTGTTTTATCAAATTATCCTAAATCCCAATAGTTGTTTTAACGAGTAATCCTAAAACTCATGAATATTATAAATCGTTATAAATTTTCATGAGTACCATAAAGAGTTACGGATTAATAACTAATTAGCGTAATTAGTTAAAGTTAATAATTTATGAGAACCGTAAGGAGTTACGAGTTTCCGCAACGATTAAACAAAATTTTTATTTTCAACCTCATGAAACTTTGCATGAAAGTCATGTAATAGGCAAAATTAACCAACATTGTTAACTTACAGTTACTAAGGCTCTTTAGATTCTCCAGATGTTCGTCGTTATCCTTCATTTGACATTCCTTATTCCATTTGTCTGTTGAGACTCAGTAATGAATGTGGAATAGAAATGGCTAGAAAGATTTATGTTTGCTTAGAGGATTGTTTTCCCTTTTTGTGCTTCGTTTCTGCTAAGTATTAAATGCTCTTCTGACACAAATTTGCTTCAATAAAATTTTGGCGTTTAAAACCATAGTAAAATCATCTGAAATTTATTAGCAAACTGATTAAACATTGTTAGAAATAGTAGTAAGCGATAATATGAAGTATCCAAATCACAATCAAAGATTTGGAGATTACGAATACGTTGATTTCATATTTCTAGAAGACTGATTCGAGTCACATATCTCTAACTCAAATCGCATGATCGAGTCATATACAATTGACTTGAGTCACAGATTCATCTTCCTTTAAATAGCGTTGAGAAAGAAAAGAAGATGATTATGTAACATAGTGACTTGAGTCATAGAAGACTTAACTCAAGTCAACATCTTCCAAATCACTTGTAAAGATGTCTTTGTAACATAATGACTCGAGCCATACAAAACATAACTTGAGTCGTATCATAAAACAGAGGTTATCAGGATTGGTCTTGAAAACACTTTGGAACAAACAATGACTCGAGTTATTAAGTGACTTAACTTGAGTCACATTTGAACGTTAGAAAATTATTTGAAAAAGCTAAGTTTGAAATACATTCTATTAACTCGAGTCAAAAAATATTTGACTCGAGTCACAAGCCTTTTGAAAATCATTTTGTAAGGACTGTAACTCGAGTCATCACAAGACTAACTCAAGTCATTAAGTTCAAAACTTATTTTGGCTTAGATATAGAAAGCTTTGACCCGAGTCATATAAACTCTAACTCGAGTCAACAATGCACAGAGACTTATATAGTTATTGAACCAAGTTATCTTTAACACAAAAACACTTTGGCTTGAATCAATAACAATCTTTTGAATTTATAATTGTCAATTTTCATCAAAAGACATAAAGAACTAACATTTTTTAACTATTAACCCCCTGCCGTTAAGTAATTGTTATTTTTTTAATGGAAAATGTAATATTAGATTATGAGATGATGCGTGGTATTCTTTGTAAATTATTAATTTCGTAAAATCTTTTGAACTTTGAACAGTTGCAAACAACTCCTAGACTTTGATTAATTACAAATAAACACCTAATATTTCAAAATTTAAATTTAACTCTCTTAAAATTTTGATTTTTAATATTAAACCTCATGTTACTTTTTATCATTTTAATGAATTTATTAATATTTTTACTATCATTTTTCAATTTAAAAGTTTTTTGTATGGAAAAAGCTGGAAGAATAATATTTAAAAATTATAAAAATTAAAATATAATGATTTATATAATATTTACTTATTTTCTTGGGATAATTGAGTATTGATAGTATAAAAATGTCGTCATTTATGTTAAATAAATTGTTGGTATGATTACACATTGATAGTTTAAATATTAAATTTGTGTTAGAAGATTGCTTTTGCCCTCATTAATTCTTTATTAGTAATGTATATTTTTTCTTGAATCATAGGTTCAATATTTATTTTTATATTTTTCTAAATATTATTCTTCTAGTTTGTTCCATACAAAAGGACTATTAGCATTTTATTTGACAAATGAAAGTAAAAATATTAATAAATTTATTCAAATGATAAACCATACCGCCATGTGATTTAATATTATAAATAAAAATTGTAGGGGAGTTAAATTTAAATTTTGAAATTACATGATGAGATTATTTGTAATTGATCAAAGTTTTGGGATTCTCAGCAATTGTTCAAAGTTTAAGGGGATTTTATGAAATTACTTATTTACATAGGACGCCACATGTTGTTTGATAATTTGCCACGTGTTATCTTATAATCTGACGTGACATTTTCTGTTAAACAGATAACAGTTATTTAACGATAAAGGGTTAATGGTTTTTTAAAAAAAAGTCAGAGGAGGTTGAATTTAAACTTTACAATGTTAAGGAGTTATGTGCAATGACCCAAAATTTAGGGGGTTTTATATAATTTAGCCTATTAAAATGCTGAAAATTAGAGTGAAAACTGAAAATACCATCAGAAAAAAAAATGAGGGGGAGAGAACAAAAATCCCGAGAGGAAGGAAGTGAAACTGAGAGAGGGTGAGGCAGAGAGAGCTTAGAGAGATCCATCGACGGAGATTGGGAGCAAAATAAAGATGGAAGAGAGCAGTATTCTGAGAGATTGAAAGACTGTGAGCTGAAGGGGGGAATCAAATAGGCAAAAACAGGTATTCTTGCTTGATTATAATATCAGATTTCCTTGTATTCTTGCTCGATGAAAGTGATTTTTGTTTTCATCATCTTACTGCTACCATTAATCGTTTTCTCGTCATTTAATCTCATTTATTTTCGCCATTCTTTCCTTTTTCTTTGTTCTTCAGTCTTCAACATTCTTTTTTCAGTACTTCAAAGATAGCCTTCGTATAAACCTAGCTTCATTAAAAGAAGCCGTTCCCAGTTGATAAAATAGGATCCTGAAGGACTGAGCTAAAGGTTATGGAGGAAGAAATGAGGGCTTAGTGATGATTTGCCAGACTCATTTTTCGTATTTTTTCTTTTCTTCCTACCAAGGAAGCAGTCGCCGGAAGCCTCTTATCCAAGAGATGGAGACCACTTTGGCCTTCCCTTCCCAATCTTGACCTTAAGCGTCAAGACTTTCAGAGACTAACATATTCTTCCATCAATTTGTAGACAAAGTGCTCAAATTGGTGGATTTCAAGTCTGTTAAAACGTTTGTTCTTTTGTATGATCATTTTGAACCCCTGAGGAATTTCGACCTCAGCAGATTAGCAAGTGGATTAATGCTTTGTTTAGTAATACATTTGAACATCTGGAGCTAAAATTAAACACGCAGGATCAGGCCTATGTGCTGTCCTTTAGTGTTTTCATCGGAAATAACATTAAGGTGTTAAAGGTTTGTGGAAAAGCGGTGTGTAATCTTTCTCATGTTAACTTGCCTTTACCTGAAGTATTGCATTTGGAAGATATTTACTTTTCAGATGTTAGAAGCTTGGAAATGCTTCTTTCTGCATGTCCTTTGATGAAAGATTTGGTACTAGATATCCTGATCGAGACGATTATGGTCCACTTGACATTGGAGGGCTTAATCATTTGGTGTCTGCAGAAGTTCCACAATGTCTCGTCCATTGAAAGTTTGGTATGTTACATGTCTACACTTATATGGGTCATCGGTATGAATCACGCATGATAAGTAAATTCTTCTCTTTTTCCTCTTGAGATGTGATTCCCCAATTTTCACTTGTTGTTTCCTCACAATATCATCTCTGAATGGCCACATATTCTGTGTACCTCCAAAAATTTTAGTGCCAAATCCTTAAACAAAGCACATGATATACAGCATAGGAAATTTGATAATATGATCAAGGTATATAACTTTATAGATACAAGAATACGCACTGAAAACAGTACCTTCTCTTTTTAATCTTTGGAGCTCTTTCTGTCTATATGTCCATGAATCTCTCGCTTTCTGCCTCACTTACTACATATTGGTTTTTCAAATATTTTCCGACTATTTATTTATTATTTTTCATACCTCAAAATTTTGAATGAAAAAGATGAACTCGATTATGTTTTATTTTTATCTCAAATTAGATATTTATTTTCCATACTATCTAGATTATAATGAGAGATAAGATGTGATCATGATATCTCCGATTAAAAAAATTAATTTATCATAAATCATTAAAAATTATTTTAAATTTTTTAATTTATTATTAGTTTTAAGAGTAAAATACTCTGACCACTCTCATATTTTGTCTTAATTACACAGACCCCCTCTATTTTGAAAACCCATAGAAACCTCCCTTAGATTAAAATGTATGTTACACAAACCTCCCTTATATGAGTAAAATACTCTGACCACCCTCCTGTTTTACTTTTATTCCACAGACCTCCTCTCTATTTTGAAAACATATACTTAAGTTTAAATAATTTACTCCGTTAAGAATATTCTAAAAAGATTCCAAAAATATAGTATTTTTTAATTAAAGTTTGTATAAAAATAAAATTTATATATCATTTTATCCTTAATATTGTACTTAATCCCTAGTTTTACTTTTATATTTTGACTAATATTGTTTTAAATAATTTAAGAGTTGTTTTATCTTTACAAATAGTTATCGCTTCGATTATTTTAGCATTGGTTAATGTAAATATCATAGAATGTTGAATATTCAAATAAGTGTTTAAATAAACATGTGCTTGATCAAATGTGTCTATAAATATTTGTGGAAAAATTATTAAATTAGAAATTTAAATGACACATGAAATCTCAAACTTATATAGTTTATTACATTTGATAAAAAAAATATGTGTTTAATTTATATTTTAAGTCAAAATTAATTTATGATATCAAAACTAATAAATTTTTTAATAAATTAGAAAGTTAGAAAATCTATTAGAATACATTTTTTGTTTTATATACTTAAATAATTCTAATACTGAAAAGGGACATTTTGGTAAAAAAAAAAAAGTTCAAAAGTCAAACTTAACGGTTAACTAATGGTTTGAGTGGATGGAAATAGAATTTTAAAATATAAAAGAGATTTGTGTAACATAAATTTTAATTTTAAGGGAGGTTTCTATAGGTTTTCAAAATAGAGGGGAGGTCTGTGTAATTAAGGCAAAACATCAGGGTGGTCAAAGTATATTACTCTAGTTTTAATAATATTTTGTTTCAAGGTGGCGTCCTCCCGTTATTGGTTCGAGCGAGTCTTTGTAAACACTTATCAAAATATAACGATGAAAAAGTGGTAGTGACTTGATAATGATTTGGTGGTAATATAAAATTGGTAGTGACAATATCATATCTCATTGTCTTGTGCAAATATAAAGAAGGAAAAAACAAATCTGCATATCCCACATAACCTTAACATCATTCTCGAATATCTCTATTTTTCCTATAATATCGCATATTCAAATATTGATTAATGGTTAATATCTCAATGCCCTTATTTTGCTATCATCCGATATTCTCTCGGCCGGTAATATTGCATATTCAAATATTGGTTCACATTTTTGCTTTCACTTATCTGATTTAAAATCTCTGTATCCCCTTGTACTCTTTTTGGGCATAACCAGAGCGTGTAATTTTGTATTATTTAGCCTATTAAAATGCTGAAAATTAAATTGAAAACTGAAAAGGCTACCGCACAAAAAACAAAACTGAGCTGACAAAATCCCGAGAGGGAGGAAGTGAGGCTGAGAGAGGGTGAGGTAGAGAGAGCTTAGAGAGATCCATCGACGGAGATTGGGAGGAAAATAGAGATTGGGAGGAAGCAGTTGCCAAAAACCTCCTATCGAAGAGATGGATACCACTTTGACCTTCCCTTCCCACTCTTGACCTTAAGCGTCAAGACTTTCAGAGACTAACATTCTTCCATCAATTTGTAGACAAAGCGCTCAAATTTGTGGATTTCAAGTCTGTCAAAAAGGCTGTTCTTTGCATGATCATTTTGAACCTCATGAGGAATTTCGACCTCTGCAGATTAGCAAGTGGATTAATGCTTTGATTAGTAATAAATTTGAACATCTGGAGCTAAAATTTAACACGCAGTATCAGGCCTATCTGCTGCCCTTTGGTGTTTTCATCGGTAATAACATTTAGGTGTTACGTTAAAGGTTTGTGGAAAAGCGCTGTGTAATCTTTCTCATGTTAACTTGCCTTTACCTGAAGTATTGCATTTGTAAGATGTTTACTTTTCAGATGTTAGAAGCTTGGAAATGCTTCTTTCTGCATGTCCTTTGATGAAAGACTTGGTACTAGATATTCCTGGTCGAGACGATTAAGGTCCACTTGACACTGGAGGGCTTAATCATTTGGTGTCTGCAGAATTCCCACATCGTCTCTGTCCATTGAAAGTTTGATCTAATGTTACATCTCTGCACTTATGAGTCCTCGATATGAATCACGCATGATAAGTAAATTCTTCTCTTTTTCCTCCTGAGACGTGATTCTCCAATTTTCACTCGTTTTATCCTTTATATGATCGGTCAGTAATTAAAAAATAAAGTAAAATACTTTGACCACCCCTAACCCCGTCAAGAATTCCAAAAATGTATTTTTTTCAATTGTAATTTTTATGATAAATTTTTATTGACTAAATTACCCTTTATTATCTCCAACAAATATGATGAAAATTTTAAATTATAAACTTTTATATACCAAAAAAAATAAAATTTTATAATATAATAAAAATTAATAAATTATATAATATAGTAGATATTTTGGGGAAAAAAAGCATATTAAAATTATTTGTTGGTTGTATTATGTTTTTAGTCGATATAAAATAATTCTTTTGTTAAATAAGGGTATTTTGGTCAAAAAAAGAGTTTATAAGTCAAAATTAACAGTCAACTAACGGTTGGATGGATGAAAATGGAATCTTTAAAAGCTAGGGGAGGTTTGTGTAATGTGTTTTTTATTTAAAGAGATATTTATATAAGTTTTCAAAATCGAATGGAGGTTTGTGTAATTAAGACAAAATACAAGAATAGTTAGAGTATTTTATTTCTAAAAAATATGTCTAGATATAATCTAAACAAATAATAGGATATATCATCATATTTAATAAAATATTTAACACTATGTGGGGATAGAAACATGACATCCAGGTCCAACAAAACTCAGTAAAGTAGATGTACTTGTTGCTTAGCTTTAAGTTTCCTCTTCAATTCTACTTATTTCTTGCATTTTAATCTTCAATTAGATTATGTTCAATATCTTTTCGCTATCATTTCTAAAACGTAAGAAATCCAATAAAATTTAAAACCATTGTTAATGATTCACAATCCATTAGACAAACCTTCACATTTAATTACAACATATAGCTGTGACATCATTGAAAAATAGGGTCCAGAGTCACTGGGAGAACAATAAATAGTACCCAGAAATTTAGTCAAACAAAAGCTTGCAATTCCCAGAGTTTCTGGGGCAATTGGATAATCTTTTCAGCATTTGGTGCTTCCTTTCTCTGTGAAGTGGAGGGCAATAGCGTTCTATCGGTGAATCCTAAAATTTCAGTAACAAGTATTTAACCAAAGTACGTGAAGAAATAAGCTCTACCAAGATTCTTGTAGCAGATGCACTTCTGACCGATTTCAAATCTAATGCTTCAAGTGAAGGCAAATTAACATCAGAACGTGGCTCCACCAATACTTGACCACTCAACTTTAAAACCTTAAGCTCATTAGCAGAGAAATGTGAGGGCAACACACAGGGCTGCTCCGAATGTAGCTCCAGATATTCAAGTTCTTTACTAATATCAATCACATCATTAATCCACCCTCTAACCACCAGATTATGGGGTTCATAATCATTATAGTTGCACAGGAGAACAAACTTTTTGACATTCTCCAATTTTATCCCGCTGAGCAGATTGTCTACAAATTGATGGAAGAACGTGACATCCTTAAAGTCGTTACTGTTAAGGTTAATAGTGGTAAGGAAAGTCCAATGTTTTCTCCATGACTTGATTGAGAGGCTTGTGGCAACTGCTTCTTTAGTAGGAAGAAAAGAGAGAATAAGACTAAGCAATTCCTCTGGCAAACAATTAATACTGTCATTCACTTCTTCCATTGTACGCTTTTTACTTGGAAACTCTGAGTTTTCCATAACCTTGTTAGCTCACGGCCTTCAGAGATTTTATTTTTCCAATTTCTGCAACTGTTTCTTTGAATGATCGAACTTTGAAGTTGAAACAAAGTTTATATGCGTTTGGAGTTTGAACCTCTAAAATCACAAAGGGGACTGCAAAAGAAGATGAATATGGACGAAGAATAAGAGTAAGGAAGACGGAAGAAAAGTGATGTCTATATAAATTTCAAATACTGAATCACAATTGTTTTAAAAAACGAAAAGATAGATTTTTTAAACTTAAAATGATAAGCTTTGACTATTAAAAGATAACAAATTTTCAATTGACTTCACTGACCAATTCAGATAATGGAAAATTTTGAAGTATATATTTTCTATGCTTTTTGTAACCCTCCATCAAAGCTTGAAATAGCTTATAGGCTAAGCAGGAAACCTAACCCATATCTCTATCCAAATTATGTGCGAGCCACAATCAGATATTTTATCTAAAACAATAATTATATAATATTCAGAATAATCAGATAATATCTAGAAAATTTAATATTGATCGAAATAATAAACTACTAATATCTAGTATATCCTTTATATGATCGGTCAGTAATTAAAAAATGTGCCTAGATATAATCTAAACAAATAATGGGATATATTATCATATTTAATAAAATATCTATCACTATGTGGGGATAGAAACATGACATTCAGGTCCAACAAAACTCAGTAAAATAGAGGTACTTCCTGCTTAGCTTTAAGATTCCTCTTCAAATCTACTTATTTCTTGCAGTTTAATCTTCAACTAGATTATGTTCAATATCTTTTCGCTATCATTTCTAAAACGTAAGAAATCCAATAAAATTTAAAACCAATTGTTGATGATTCAAAATCCATTCCCATTCGTGAAGTTTTTTAAAAGACAAACCTTCACATTTCCTTACAACATATAGCTGTGACATCATTGAAAAATAGGGTCCAAAGTCACCGGGAGAACAATAAATAGTACCCAGAAATTTAGTCAAACAAAAGCTTGCAATTCCCAGAGCTTCTGGGGCAATTGCATAATCTTTTAAGCATTTTTGGTGCTTCCTTTCTGTTGAGATTGAGGGATCACATGAAGCACAAGAAAAATACTCTGAATATTATTGATCCTTAAGAATTAAAAGAGTATAAAGAGGCCTTTATATAGGCAAACTAATAAACTAATTGTAATCCCTAATTATATGGATGTACCATAATCCCTAATTATATGAATCTAACCATAATTCCTAATATATTTCCTAACACTCCTTCTCAAGTTGGAAGTAGCTTGCACATGCTGCAACTGATTTTCAAGAAAATAATTATCCATAGCCTAAAACTCAAACAAGGTAATAATCTACCAGGAGCTCGAACAACAAAGAGAAAAACAAACTAGAGTAGTAGAGTACAAGCTACAACAACAAATGGTCTCACAATGAACCAAACAATACTCTAAACGTTTCACCAGAGACAAACATCAAACGGTCTCACAAGGGACCAAACAATACACCAAACTCACCTGAGATCAAACAATACTCCAAATGTTTCGTTAGAGATAAACACCAAACGGCATCACCTGAGACCAAACAATACTCCAAACGTCTCACCAGAGACAAAGACCAAACGGCGAGACCAAACAATACCCCAAACGTCTCACCAGAGATAAAGACCAAACGGCCTCACCTAAGACCAAACAATACTCTAAACGTCTCGCCAGAGACAAAAACCAAACGGCCTCACTTGAGACCAAACAATATTCAAAACGTCCCGCCAGAGACACACACCAAACAGCCTCACCTGAGACCAAACAAACTTCAAATGTCTCGCCATAGAAAAACACCAAACGGCCTCACCTGAAACCAAACAATACTCCAAACGTCTGGTCAAAAAAACACCAACGGCCTCATCTGAGATCAAACAATACTTCAAACGTTTCACCAGAGACAAACAACAAATGCCCTCTCTGAGACCAAATAACACTCCAAACATTGTTGAAGCACAAGACAAAAAAAAATAAAAAATCAGTAACCAAGCTCTAATACCATGTTGAGATTGAGGGATCACATGAAGCACAAGAAAAATACTCTGAATATTATGGATCCTTAAGAATTAAAAGAGTATAAAGGGCCTTTATATAGGCACACTAATTAGCTAATCGTAATCCCTAATAATATGGATCTACCGTAATCCCTAATTATATGGATCTAGCCATAATTCCTAATATATTTCCAACACTTTCTAAAAGTAGGGAAGGAATTCTGTGAAGGGAGATGGTACTCAACTTTTGCTTCCTTCCTAATGAATCTGGCCATTTGAAACTGCGGGTCCCAGCCCTGGTAGTTTGTATGGTAATTTTCAAGGCAGAATGTCTTCAAGTGTGGTGAAATACATTTAGGAACATCAAGTAATGATTCTGTCCAAATATTCCATTCATTAGAGAAAACTTGAAAAATACCAAGATTTTGGAGCTTCGGGTAGTTCTGGAGATATTTCACTATCTTACCCCAGCCTTCAGCATATAACATGAGAATTCCATGTGAGTTAAATTGTGAAATGTCGGCTTATCCTGGCTAGGTGACCATATGTTCCACAAGACAAACATCAAAGTAATATAATGATTCAGTTATTTATCACATCTTAGGAAAGATGAGTAGTAATATATATACTTCTTCCGTTTGTTTTTATAAGATACAAACTCATGCTCCAAATTTACCGTTCTTCACGTTTCTAGCTTACCAAATTGGGTTGAGTCACGAGTATAATCGTTATAAACTTGGTAAAACTTAAAAATTTATACACTGAGTTTACTGTTTTTACATTTCTAACTTCCAAAATTGTATTAACTCATCTTTAAACCCGTCTTAGCTTTTTTGATTTGATCATGCTTTATGGCTTTACATATGAAATTTATAGAAATTTATTTGTTAAATATAGTAAATTATTAATGTTAATCGATTTAATTTCAATTAATTTGATTTAAAATTTATTTGAATTAAATTGTTCACATTTTTTATATTTTAGTTATTTATTATACACTACTAATACATATTTAACGGTTAAAGTAAATCCTTATAAGTTAACTATTCGAATTTACGATACGAGTTTACATCATTATCACGGGTTTACTTAAACTCGTGTGTTTGACAACTTTATTTATGATAAATGAATTTCAAATTAAAAAAAAGTTAAATCCGTAATAAATCTATTTATAAATATATTCTTACCCCTTTTTTTTTAAATGAATCTTATTTTTAACTAAAATTACTTAATAACTAATAATTTAATATCATAAATATTGTTTTAATATAACATTATAAATATAATATTAATAACTTTAATTTATTTTTAATTAAAATTAAACAATAATAAATCATTTAATAATATTATATCTATTGTTTTAATATAAAGCAATAATTTTTTTAACCTATAAAAAAGTAATAAGGTATTTTTCTTCTGAAAAATTATATATTCAGACCTGATTGAGTTATACAAACAGGACAAGCACAAATTACACGCTCTGGTTTTGCCCAAAAAGAGTACAAGGGGAAAATAGAAAGATTGTAAATCAGATAAGTGAAAGCAAAAATGTGGACCAATATTTGAATACGCAATATTATAGGAAAGAGAGATATTCGGGAATAATGTTAATGCTATGTGGGGATACGCAGATTTTTTTTTTTCTTCCTTATATATGCACAACACCATACATGAATAAAATCACGAGTCACGACCTCCAAATATATTAGGATGAGAGTATAACACATAATTTTATATTTTGACAAGTGTTCACAAAGACTCACTCAAACCAATAACGGGAAACCACCACGTTGAAGCAAAAGGGAGTATGGAAAATAAATATCTAATTTGAGATAAAAATAAAACAGGATCGAGTTCATCTTTTCCATTCAAAATTTTTGAAGTATGAAAAATAATAAATAGATAGTCAGAAAATATTTGAAAAACCAATATGTAGGCCCACTCTTTGAAATCCCTACTCGGAGTGGGTGTGGGTGCTAGTCAATGCGAGAGATTCATAGACAAAGACAAAAAGAGACCTCTAAAGGTAATGTTTTCAATACACGTTCTTGTATCTATAAAGTTATATAGACTACAAAAAAATTGACTTTCGACAGCAACAAAAGTCGCCGCTGGAAGTCAAAAAGTCGCCACCAAAAGTGTTTCAGCGGCGAAAACAGCTGTCGCTGATACTTTCAGAAATGTCGCCGCCGAAGGAAGGCCGCTGAAAGTACATTAGAAGCCACGAAAGTCAGTGTCGCAGCTGAAAGTAGTGTTTCGGCAGCGACAATTGTCGCCACGGATACTATTTTCAGAGGCAACAAAATTGTCGCCACTGATAGAGTTTTCAGTGACGACACAACTTTCACCGATGAAAACTGTATCAGCGGCCACAAATAGTTGCCGTAGATACACTCTTTCGCAGTGACCTATTAACGCCGCTGATAAAGTTTCAGCGGTGACACAACTGTCACCACAGATAGTCGTTTCAGTGGCAACATTTGTCGCCGCCAAAAGTAACATTTAAAAAAAAAATTTAAATGTAAATTGATAAAATTAAAAACATACCACTATTAAAACCTGTACCGTATTGATTAAGATCCTAAGAAATTTGAAACTAACAATATATTAATTAACAATGATACTAACATAAATGTTCAAAATCAACATCAAATATTTAAATGTTGTTTATCCATTGGAAGAAACATCAAACATGAAAATATGAAGACTGATCAGCTTGTGGGACAGGATAAAGATTTTTCTCTGCATCCTTTAACAAATCAAAGAACCTTTTTGCATGGGCATTAGGCTCTTCACTCTCATTTATTCCACTATCCATATCATCTCCACAAGGAACTCCATATGCATCACATACCATCCTTACGAGATTCTCATCCTCATAAGTATCATTTCTACCACTCTTCTTGAAGTCTCACAGCCACTTCGATATCTACTAACTTCTCCATGCAAGTCCCACACCTTGTAACTATCCCAAAAACCCTTAATCAATAAATCTACCCTAACATCTGTTTTAACCTTGAATGAAACATTCCTACATTTCTTACAAGGACAACATATTTTGTTTTTCACACCATGTTGAGTAAATACCCATTCTAGAAAATTGTCAACTCCCCTAATGTATGCTAGGTTTCCTCTGTCTTTAATGTTTAACCAACTTTTGTCCCATTCCTATTTCAATAAAAATTTAATTAGAAACAATCCACATCAAACTTTGAAGTCCAAATGTCAAGCACAGATTTGCATCAGCAAACAATCCACAACAAACACAGATTTTCAATTAAAATTTCCTATTATAAATAGAATCCAAATGTGAAGCAACAATCCACATCAAACTTTGAAGTCCACTCTTTACATCAGCAAGTTCCCAGCACAAAAATATTTAAAGAAAATGCACAGACATAAAAATGTGGATTAGTTATTCAAGTCTTGTGGATACATACCGATGATGCAGGAAGAATTTGAAGTCTCTCTAGTTGTGGAAAGTGACTACTCGTCCACCTTTAAATTCTGGATCTTGGGGAAAAATTGAATGTATTAACCTATCAAAAAAAAAAACAAAAAAAAGAATTGACAAATTAAGAATTAACGAATTAAGCATATTGACCATTTGAATATAAGGGGTTGACAAATTATACGATAAAAATCTATCATTGGTCCTTCATAAAGGGTTCTCTAATAAGCATAATGAAATATATAGAACTAATAGCAAAGAGATGATCTTGCAACAAATGTGCTATTATCATCTACCATACCAGATGATTTTTTTTTTTTTTTAAAATTTCTTTTATGCCTGGGAGGAGGCTAACTTCGGCAATGAATTAATAGATAACTAATAATTAATGGCAGGCCATATGTCTATCAACATATATCATGATAATGGTGCACCTTAGACCTTTTTGATTGCTATATGCTAGTGGAGCATAAAAATAATGGATACATGCTGTATAGGTGTTATGAAAACCTTCCAATTATACAACTCTATATGACTATGATCATCAATAATTCCAATTAGCAGAATCAGAAATAATACAAAAGAGCTATATAATGACTGTGATTATTGACACGTGATTCAGTGGTCAGGTTTAAAACTATGATGAAGTTATATATATGACCTGTTAATATACTACTCCCCCCAGTCCCAGTTACAACACATGATTCTGGCATAACTTCCTCTGCATAATCCACTACAATCAAGTTAAACAACATCAATCATCTACCTTCAACCAACTACAAACAACTTCATAGTAATCCCAATACTTAATAATTATCCATAAGATTTGCATTGCCTTTTGCACATATCAGTCCCGCAACCATAGGAATAGGATATAGTGGCATTTTAGGGCATGAACTAAAGATAAACCAGATACAATAAGGTCATTAGGATTCAGATCTATCTGATATAAAGTAATGAACTAACGGACAAATATAGACCATAGTTGAAGCATTTACTCACGCATATACAAGATGTATAAACTATAAACATGTAACTAAAATTGTGTATTCTCCTGAAAGTTTCACAGTAAGGAAATGAAAAATATTATATGCTTTGCATACATAATCCATTTGCATGAATTGGATTTTTAGTTAAAGCTAACTAATTCCAAATTACATTTCAATTTCAAAAGGGGTATGCAGACAGAAATTTAGCAGTTTATTTGCAGCTAGCCAAAGGATTTAACACAAACAAAAATTTAACATGTAGATAGATTGGAATTCACGCCAAGGGATATACTACAGCACCATTCATATATTGCATGATTAAGGAAGCTGAAGACGAAAAGGTAAAAAACGAGTGTCTAATCATGCAAGAAGATTATGAAACACATTATCAGCATTTAGAACAAGAGGGCAAAAGGGTGATAACAGATTAATGGCAGCAGCATGGACTCATTTCATTCTTTAAGGACCTGGAGGTTCAAGGACTGAAAAAGAAACAAGAAAGGGCATGCGGAAATGTGAATACACCAAAGCATCAGAAAGGGGGAAAAAGGTATTGAACAATAATATCCCCAGAATTATTGTAGGTTCCCTGAACGATTTAAAAAGGGGGGAAATCTGTAAATCAATAGTGGGATGGGATGGGAGTGAAGTAATTAAGATTTGTGAATTGATACCAAAACTAATGAACAAAGTTGTACAGTTGCGCGCACACAAATCCTTCCACATCCAGAGTTGTACAGTTGCACGCACACAGAATGGGGATTGTTTTAATCATCAGCTTGCCATAATCTAATCTAATTTCTCTAGATGCGTACATGCATTGTAAATCAGAACTGAACGAAATAGACAAACAGAGCAAATTGAACCAGAAGAAGGTTAAATAGGTTAAAAAAAGAGCAAATCGACAAGTGTTTTAATCTCAAATCAATTTATAGGTGAAAATCGAACCAGGAGAAGCAAATACTTACCAATTTGTCGATCATAACAAGGTCCGGCCGAACACTGAACAAAGAAGATGCACAGAACTAGCAGAAGTGACGCCGACGAAGCTTGGGTGAAAGGCTGAGAGCAAGGAGCGGCCACAACAGAAGCAAGGAGCATGTTGCACGAATAAGAAAAAATGTGTCAGGGTTATTTAGGGGTGAGCATTCGGTCTTTAGTTCGGTTTTTCAGTAAGAACCGAAATACACACATTTTCACAACGGAACTAAAACTGAAATGGCTAAAAAACCGAACCGAATTAACCGAAATATTTCAGTTCAGTTTTGTAGTTAATTCAGTTTTTGGACTTAAGTTGGGCCTTATTGTAGGCCTTCTTGTTTGGATTAATTCTGTAAAATGGCCAATCTTTTTTTTTTTTTTTTTCTCAAATCAATCTACAATATTGACTATTGAGTGCAAAGATACAAGATGAACACCTGGGCGTTATTGACAATTGAGTGCAGATACAATATGTTTCACAAACGGAAATGAATTATACAATACAGCCGATGATTGAAATCAAATTAAACCACAAATATTGGATAAAGATTCCCAAAAAAGTACAAATCAAAGCAGCAAGAAAGAAACTATGATCTGAAAAACATACAGCCGATGATGGAGGAACCTAATAAGGGAGTCTAAAATTTTTGCAACTCTCATCCCATTTGATCCTGAATTTCACAAACGGAAATGACTGACTCGCCAAAAATTTGTCACTCTGCTATGTTAGTCTCGAACAAAATGAACAAATCAATGCATATGATTCCAGCAAAACCAAGCAACAACTTTATGAGATGTTTAAAAAACGAGATGAACAAATCAATGCATATGATTCCGGCAAAACCAAGCAACAACTTTATGAGATGTTTAAAAAACGAGATGAACAAATCAATGCATATGATTCCAGCAAAATGAACAAATCAATGCATATAATTCTTTCTCCACGGACTTTAAAAAAAGCGAGAGACATATGAGACAACTTTATTAAATCAAATTTGTAAAGTTTCAATCACAATTAGATGTTTGCTAAAGAATCTGCAATAAAGCAGCACAGTGGGTCACCACCAGCTGACAAAGGGCAGAACGGAGATGAGAACCTACGAAGGGCGGATCGGAGACTAGGCCGACGGACGACGGAGCGGAGACGAGGCCAACAGAGTCTGATCGCAGTTGCAGGTCGTAGAGTAACACCAGTTTTGCAGATTCTGGCACGATCGGAGCTACGTATGAGGAATACGACGGGAAGCGCGTTGTAGAAGTGAAGATCTGATCTTAGACTCTGATGCTGCTTGCTGCCGACAGTGGGTTAGGTGAGGAATTGCCTTTTTTTTTTTTTTTTTTGATAACAATGGTGAGGAATTGTGAAAGTGACTAATAATTGGGTTGGTTTTCAGAGCCTAAAAAACAAAAGAATTGGATTAGGTCTTGAGTTGAGTTGGGCCGAGGGTGATGACTCATGAGGTGGGCTGAAGTTTTCAGTTAAAACCGAAAAAACTTTATAACCACCGAACGAGACACCAAATATCAAATTAAACTAAAATCAAGCACAAAACCGAAACTGAAAAACTGAACCAAACAAATCGAACACTGAATTAGTTAGTTCGATTTTGATTTGCTCACCCCTAATTTTGACGGAAGATTCAGAACTTTTCGCATAGGAGCAAGGGAAACCTAAAAAGGCCGCTGAAGTGAAAATTAAAGGGGGGTATTGGAAGGCTTTACATATTTTAAATATAAATAAAATAAATTTTGAAAATTGTTTAAAAATTCTACTGGAACAATTGGTAAGGATGTTTTGTTTGGTTTAACCCATCCCATGTTTTATTTTTTTTCATTCGCTTTTTAACAATTAGCATCATTTAAGAATGAGTAACAGTAAAGAAATCCGAGGTCCCTGCATCATTTTTAAATTACATTTTTATTATATCCTACGGAATACAACACATGAACAAGATGAGTAACAATAATTCTGAGAAAAATAATTAATGTAGTTATGTTAATAATATAACTCACCTTCTTATAAATACCTTTCAAGGAGGAACGTATATAGCTCAAATTCTAAGAGCAAACATAAATCATTTAACATTTTTCTAATCCTTCATTTTATTACCAAATACTACCTCCGATCCTTCTTTTTCTAAAGTTATTAAACAATGCACCAGCGAGCCAAATAGCTCCTTATATCGGGAAACATGTTCATTCTCCAGATAATGTTTTTAAAAATTCCCATTAAAAATCACCTTGAAAGAAGATGATCAAAATATTAAGAGATAAGACAAGTTCAAAGTGATGGTGAGTAGAGTCAAACTCGGGATCCATTACTGAGGACTTAACATACCATACCAACATGGCTAGAACTTCTATTCGATAGGTCCTGATAACAAATAAAATAAATATTAAACACTCTTGATAATGTAAAGTTTAATTAAGGCTAAAGTATACTTTTAGTCCTTTAAGTTTTACATAAGGTATACTTTTAGTCCCTTAACTTCGTAACGTATACTTCTAGTCCTAAAATTCTGACACCGTTAATGTTACTAACGGAAAACGCTGACGCAGCGAAATGAATAATAGCATTTAATTACACAAATTTTATATATTTTCAATTTACTCATATTTTAAATTTAAGCTTAATAGCATATAATTGCAAAATCATCACTTAAATTTACGCCGTTATCATTTAAGTTTGCATTTTCCGTTAGCAAAATTAACGGTGTTAGAATTATAGGACTAAAAGTATACTTTATAAAGTTAAGAGACCAAAAGTATACCTCATATAAACTTAAAGGACTAAAAGTATACTTTAACCTTTAATTAATGATAAACATATAAATAAACTCAATTTAATTATATATTTCTCACATACCTTAATTAATTGCTATTGCTTCCATTTATATTATTTTCCAAAGTTGACAGAAAAAATTATGTTATTCTTCACTCCCTCTAATACAAAAATTCATTATATATTATTATCAAATCATTTAAGTAGACTATTAAAAAAAAGTAAAATTGTAATATAATTATATTATCTTAAACACTTAATTATAATGTATACTCCCTCTCATTACATTATCCCTCTTTCCCTCTCACACACTCCATCTCTCACACTCCCTCTCTTCCTTTTTTACGAACTATCCCCTCTCCCTTAACTCACACCCTCAAACAAACTTTCTATCTTTACTTCTCCATCTTACATATATACTAGTACAAACATTACCTTCTATCTTTACTTCTCCATCTTACATATATACTAGTATAAACATAATTATAATCTTTGTTTCATACATACCATACCACTCCCTTCCCATTCCCTCCCTCACTACTATCTCACACACAACACACACTATCTCTAAAAATCTCTTTATCTCACACTAATACAATGAGTAATTACTTTATTTATTCATCAACAATTAAATCAATTAACTTATTTGTTGTATAAATATTATAAGTATTTAAAAAAAACAAAAATTTTAAATTGGACTTTTGGCAACGACAAAAAGTCATCACTAAAACACCATTTCAGTGGCAACAAAACATTGTCGCCACTAAAAGCCTAACCTTCAGCAGTGACAAATAGTTGTCGCCACCGAAGGTTCTACTAATGACTTCAAAATGTCACCGTTGAAAGTATTACTTTCAGTGTCGACACTATTGTCGCCACCAAAAGCTATATTTTTAGTGGCGACATCTTTTGTCGCCACTAAAAGTCTTTTTTTTTTTTTGGCAATGATATACTTTGATTATATGATCAAATTTCCTATGTTGTATTTATGTGCTTTGCTTAAGGACTTGGCACAAAATTTTTGGAGGTACGCAGAATATGTGGCCATTCAGAGATGATATTGTGAAGAAACAACAGGGGAGAGAAAAGTAAGAATCAAAAGATTTATTGATCTTTGTTGGTATATGTTTTGTTATGAGAACATGATTTATCGGACTTGACTAGGAGCCAAGCCTAGGGCCTACGTACCTTGTAGAGGATCAAAGTCCACGTAGTTCGAGACACACACAGGCGTTTAGCCAAAGAGGTGGGGTGTGTGCTCTGTGTGACTGTATGTAAATAGTTCAGAGTTAGAACATAGAACCTGTGTTCCTTGAGGCTTGACCTCTGTATTTATAGAGTTTACCTTAAGTTGATATAGCTTGGGCCTTGTGATTTGAGGCCCTAATATCCTAACTACTAGATATACGTTTAGATATACCAAGATTGTTGCCAAGATAGGATCTCCTATATTGTAGGTAGATCCTAATATGTTGTATGTTCCTAGTTGGGCCACCCGCGTGTTGGGCTAGTGCAGATTCGTAACAGTTGCCTCCCAGCCCGATAGTTCAAGCTTTTGAGCCGCCGGGATCGACTTTGCCGGACTTCATTCATTGTCCGAGCTGTGTTGCCATGAGCCTTACGTCGTCGAGTTGGATTACATTGATCCTGGCTATCAAGGAGGCCTACTTTGAAGATCTGAGGTCTTGTCTCAAAGATCTTGAATAGTGCCGAGATGGTTCGTTTGACTTTGAATCCAGGTGTTGATCACAACTATCAAAGTCGTCTACTACAAAGATCTGAGGTAATGTGTCCAAGATCTGGGATAATGCCGAGGCGTTTGCCTGACTTTGAGGTTGGGATTTTTCTCCAAGTTATCCGGGCTAGATTGCCTATCCTCTTGCCTATCTACCGCGCAGTGCCGGGTTGTGTCATATTGACCCCAGTTACTGATGTCCTTTGCTTAGAAATCCGAGGTAATATCTCAAGGATCCGAGGTAATATCAAGGAGTTCGCTCGACTTCGAGGTCGAGATCCTTATGTATTCGCCATCATTGCCATCTGACACCTGGCGACTTTGTATTCACATGGGGTTTCAACCGCCACGACTAGGCGCTTGCGATTTCTATGGGCATTTGATGCATCCGTCGTGTCACGTACGTCAGCCCTGCCTTTTGTGCTTAGAGGTCTCTAGGCTGCCTAGGCGCCTTTATTGCTTAACCCGGATTTCGTATCCGAATTGTTCCATCTTGATTTGGTTTCGTCTGAGTTTTGACAAATTCGAATTCATTTGTATTCTGCTTACCAATATGCATGTTTAGACGACGGGTTTTTTCTCATGGCGGAATCTATTTGTCTTTCCCTCGTTCTTTGTTTTTGCTTGTCTCGCTCTCGGTCGATGGTGAACATGCTTTTTCACTAGCAACATTAATCAACCGGGTCAGCATTTGAAAATCCAAATAACCCCATGAGGGCTTCTGTTAGTTCTTCTTACACCATTGACAACTGTATAGTAGTTGCCCCCCAGCCTGGCAGTCAAGAGCTTTGGGCTGCCAGGGTGGATATGTTATTGAACTCGGATAACGTATCCGGTTGCTACAACTTGTTTTGTTGCCCCCCAACCTGGCAGTCAAAGGCTCTGGGCTGTCGGGGTGCATTGAATATTTAACCCGAATTTCATGTCTGAGTGTTATCTTCAGTTGAGTATATGAACTCGAACGTATGTTCAAAGTTCTTTTGAATGACTGGGCCAAGGTCTTTAGTAATGTAGATCTATGTTCTCTCCCAGACGTGAAGTCTGGGAATCTGTGGTAAGGTTGTCTTTTTTTAACCGTAAAAGGTGTTTATTTGAACCGCATAGGGTTTTCATTTTAACCGCACTACCAAGTTCCGGAGCCGTTGGCCGGGATCGTAACCTAGATAAGAGCAAACTGTCACATGTCCAGCTGTAGTGTTTGAAACGCAACGCTTAAACATTTTGACCTAATGTCGTAATGGCAATTCATCTTCTTATCTCAGGCGAGCGTTGATGCGTCAATTTCGCAAAGGCCAGTAAATGGCAATTTCGCCAAGCTGTCGACCTGGGCTGGTTAGCCCTGGTATAATCCATCTAAATGTGTTATATTTGTGATCGAGTGTAATGACCTCGATGTATTTTATTTTTGACTGGGTGTAATGACCTCGATGTAGTATCTTTAACTATCGACAGTAAAGCATTGAATTTCCACTGAGGAATTCTTTATCTGGGGTCCAATAAAGGAGCGCGCACGAAGTCATCTGTGTAATTTTCAATTAATTCGGGGTTCAATTAAGGAACGCGGAGTTAACTGGATAATTTTCAGTTTATTCGAGGTCCAATTAAGGAGCGTGCGTGGAGTCAACTGTACTTTACACGGAGCCCAGATTTTAACTGGAATTCAATGTAACCGAGGTCCGCCTTCGCTTTGTGTCCCACAAGACTTTACACAGAGCTCGGATTCTAACTGTGTCCAGTGTAACCGAAGTCTGCGTTCTTCACATGGAACATGGATTTAACCGTATTCCTTTTCTGTAAAACTTTACATGGAGCCCAGACTTTAACTGGAAGACAGTGTAATCAGGTTTGTTTATCCATGATAGGTGTCGTAACCTGGAATTTGTTTACCCGAGAGGGGTGTCGTAACCTGAGATTCTGTTATGGGTATCGTAACCCTTTTTTCCACTTTGGGTGTCACAACCCTTGATTTGTTTATCTGTGATGGGTGTTGTAACCCGAGATTCCATTATGGGTGTCGTAACCCTTGATTTCATTATGGGTGTCGTAACCTTTTTTTCGATTATGGGTGTCATAACCCTTTTTTCCATTATGGGTGTCGTAACCCTTAATTTGTATTTCCACAGAACCCAGATTTTAACTAGATTCAGTGTAACCGGGGTCCGCTTGGTGACATAGTCGTCCTCATATTCTTCAAACTCAGTTTTACTGGGTCCCCAACATGGAACACGGATTTAACCATATAATTCTCAATTCATGATACAGTTTCACCATGTGCAGACTTGAAAATTCTTTAACTTCATGCCACATGCATTGGGAATGGAATTGTTGATAATAAATCAAAATATTTGACTTTTAACATGGAAGTCAAAAGCATTGATTTTGATTATTGATGCTTGAGCAAACAATTCTATTTTGCTCATGATAGTTTAATGAATGCCCAAATTGCTTTTTGGTAGCCAGTAGCTTCCTCCAATCACCCGAAAAATAAAAAACCTAAATAGCCAATTTTCTTGTTGGCTGGCATTTTGCAGACAAAATTTGTAGAGAAAAATAAAATGAAAGCCATTGAGGAAGATGAATTTGCTTGGTTTCTAAAAAATATTTGATGAATATCGTCTGCTCGTTTTTCATTTAAATAACCATTAATAGCACTTTTCCATTCTTGTAGTATGTGCTAGTTACAATGGAGACTCATCCCCCATGCAAATAAAACTAAATTCTTCTTCCCCTTGCTATTTGTCTCAGGACCTCTCTGGAACTTCACTTTAGTTGAATCTCATTTTTTTGCCACATTATTTTTAACACTTCCAGGCCTTCACTGAAAACTCTTTGAGAAACAGCAGCTCTGATAAAGCCATCATAGGACAGTAGCTTGAATGCCAAGTGAATTTGCAATTGGTGAGACCATAAGTTTTGTTATGGAATAAAAGTATGTGTTATGGGCCTCGGGAATGGGCCTGTAAAGATCAAGCCCGAGGAAAGGTTAGTTACCCCAAGATCCTATCCATAACTATAGTAGTGCAGGAAGTGGGGGCACAGAACATGTGATAATGGAGACATGTCACCACGGATGTCGGACTAGCACAACCTCATTATAAAGAGCGGGACATTCCCAGGTGAATGGTACAGAAGAACATTCTCCCTATCGCTTGTATTCTGCCTACACAGAGCACACACACCACCCCTTTTTGGTGTATCTCGAACTACGTGGACTTTGATCCCTCTCAAGGGTACGTAGGCCCTAGGTATTGTTCCTAGGTCAAGTCCGATCTATCTTGTTTTATGACAGAACATTGGCGCCGACCGTGGGGATCGTTAAAATTTGATTCCTGTGACCAACGATGGTTCAACCAAGAAGCTGCAATAGTCAGTAGATTTCTGATTCCTGCGACCTAAGAAGGTCAATAATTCCAGTTTCTCACTGCCAAACAAACAATCATGGAGGTTTGTGGTGGTTTAAGAAGTTCGTGCTGGTTGTTCGTCAAACCTCGAAATTCGAGATTTTCAGATAGCTGATAGGGATTAAATTTTCCTGTACTTACGTGAATGCGACACTTTCAGTTTTTATTTTCTTTTCGAGGCAAGGAGAATAGGATTCATGAAGACGTGCTTCAGCCGTATTGTGCGGAAGGATCCTAGAGTTGGATTTTATACACAATAAAACAGATATTTGGCATCTCTCCATTTGGGGATTTCAAAGGTCTTCGATGTAGATAAGGAGGAGGTGGTTCGCCATTCAGGGGTGTACTGAAAAACAACAAAGGTCATGCGTTAGATATGCTTTGCGTTTGCACAATCAGAGCAAACGTACGTCGGTCTTGGCCAGCACCGGGTTGGAAATATTCTATGAGCCATAAGGCTCCATAGCTCAGGGCCACAGTATCCTGGTCGAATTTGCCGACAGTGAAGTCGGCAAAAGGTTGAGAACAAGTGGTGCAACCACCAGCCAACGTGCCGACAGATTGGCTTGGAAGAGTAATAAAAGCAGGACTCCAAGTGCCGAGATGGATATTCGATATCGGCTATATGTCAAGATTTCTATATGAAAGCCAGCTGCATGTCGAGGTGTATGCCGTGTTGCATGCCAAGATGTATGAAGGATTCACCTTCTATTAAAGGCCAAGATTATTGTTCTTAATGGCTGAGATTGGAGATGTCGACGTTGGAGATGCCGAGATGTCGAGGTGCTAAGATGATGTGCCGAGATGACAAGGCACCGAGATTATGATATACCGAGATCCTGAGATGCCGGGGTAGAATGTTTTCTGGGTTTGCACCATGGCGAGATAATTGAACCAAGAAGCATCGCCGAGGTAATTTCTATCCGAGTTGCCGAAACATATCCTTTTAAGCAGCTGTGTCTAGGTTCTAGAAGGCCAAGGTCAGAGTTGGCCGAGTTCCAGGTTCAAGAACACCCCCTTGTATCTCTGAATTAGCGTTGTTGAATTCCAAAGTAGCAGACGAGTTAAGAGTACGTTGGTGATACATGGGTGGTGTAATTAGATTGGTTTTGATGATGGAAAGGTGATGATATGCCGAGATGATGATGTGGCGAACATAAGTGAAAACGCATGTTCTATTAGATCTATTAAAAATGTTTTTAATATGGAAGATCTGTTAGTGCCTGGAAATGAAGTATCAGGCTATGTAGAGATGTTTCCTCTTTTTGAGATCACCAGTAAGCCTTAACACAGGTCTTTATTGGATGTCGTTTTGCCTTGTACACTACTTCAGCTCCCTCTCAGAGCTAGCTCAAAGCTTCTCAATTGGAAAGTTGATCTCGGGGACATCGCCACCACGAAGATCAAGCAGCTCACAGCCAAGCTGAGTTGCACCAGCCGAGATGGGAGTTGCCTAGGTTTGAGATGCCTGGGATTTTATAGTGAAGTGGCTGAGATACAGGTTCCATTCCATTATAAAGCATTAATTGGCCGAGGTAGAGGAGTAGTCATTGACAGAGATTAAAAAAAAACAAGAAAGAAAAAACTGCACTGCATATTTGCGTCATCAATGGTTTTGAAGTGAAGGAACCCTGAGATTATTGCAAAGGCTATGGTTCTCGCATGATTCTTGTTATGAGTTCTACAACTGTGATTGGCTACTGTCAGTAAATTGAAGAAGGAAAGTGCTTCTCTGCAAATCAGAATTATCGTGTGCTTCCAAGGTGGAGTCACATATTACGAGCCGAGAATTTGGATGTTTGCAAGATGCGCTAGCTTACACAATGATTTCCTGAGGCTCATGAAATAATGAAACAGGTGGTGAAAAAAGGTATTGAAGCTGGGGAAACTAAGTATGTGATCCCCTTCTACCTTTGCAAAGTTGCTTATTTCTCAAGTAGTAAATCTGCTCGAATCAGAAGGAAACTACTTGTGATGATGACGAAATGGACAAAGTTGATAAACTCGAATCTTCTACTAAAGCCGAAGCCAACGCCTAAGCGCATCTCAATTAATATTGTTTGAGTAATGAACAAGATTAAACGGGCTTGAACTAGGATTGGTGCCTAGGGCCTACGTACCCTGAATAGGGATCAAAGCCCACGTAGTTCGATTAGAATTCCGGCGTTTAGTCACAAGGAAGTGGGGTGTGTGCGATGTATGAGAATAATGAAGAGAGTTTGTATCCGCCTTTTACCAATGTGTAGATCTCCTATTTATAAGAGAAAGTAACTACTCCGTCTTTGGCAGTTATTACTCATGAAGGTATAACTGTAGGTGGGCAGTTTATATGGCGAATTGGGCTTCTTGGCCCAATTTCCGAGATCCATAACAGTTGCCCCCCAGCCTGACAGCTCAGGTTTCTGGGTTGTCGGGATGTACTGACCGTGCTTGTTATATTCGATGTGGAATTGTTTGAGATATTCTCGCCTTATTTAAGTTATTCACGGGCCTTATAATTTGCCTACTTGTCAATTGTGTGAGTTGTTCTGTATTGCATATCTTCAAAGTTGGGAGTTCTAGGCTGTGGGTTGCCGAATTTATCTTGACCCAAGATTCCGAGTTAAAAGCTTTTCAGGACTTTAATTGAGATTTTTTTTTCCGAGGTGTCCGGAGCCATACCAACCAACGCAACTATTTACTTGTCATCAACGCAACTATTCACCTGACCTCGCGTCTTTCCGTTTATGGTGCCGTATCGTGTAACCACTATTCCCGAATTTGAAGCGACAAGTTTTCCGAAAATCCACCTTCGGTTACCGCGCCCATTAATGCCCTACGTCATACTCCATTCGTCATGATTACTTCTAGGGTTCCAGTAGGGTTTTAGCCCTGATTTCGTCTGTCCTGCCTCGGCTAAACGTTTGAGTTCCAAACCGTCATCCTTCTTGGCACCTCGTAACCGGCGAAACGCTTGGATTTTGAAGCGTCACACACTTTAGTTTGTTTATAAATATCCCTTCGAACACTTTGTCTATTTCCACTGTTCTCACTTTGCCTAACTAATTTCTCTTTTACACGAAAGAATCGCCAGCAAAGTGTCCTTCGGTGCTTCATCTTTCTTCAGTTTCATCTTCAGGTAATCCCTTTTCTTAAGCGTTGTGCTCCATTTTTTTTTTAGTTCTCCCTGGGTTTTATACTTGTTGTTCTTCATTTCTTCCTGGGTTTCATATATGTTGTTCTTCATTTCTTGCTGGGTTTCCTATCGATTGATGCATACATTACCGTTTTTGTTGGGTCGCTTGAACGACGATGATGATCTTCGAATTCCTCTCTAAAGAGAACATGTTGAGAGCAATTGTGAGACATTTTTGTCTGAGTCGTTGCAATGCTGGGGAATTTTGGGAAAATATGGGGTTGCATTCTTTACGTTTTCATTACATTATTTTGATGATTTTACTTGCGAGTTATCTTTTGTTCATCATATCCTGAACCCAGAAGCATTCTGGATAACCTCTTTTTATATGCCAAAATCACCTGCACTTTAACTCGTCGCTTCTTCCCCCAAAGAGATGGATCCGAGACCCCCATTAGTAGATATGTATGGTAGGCCCATTCCCGAGGAAGACAGAGAGCTACTCCAACGTGTTTCAGGTCGGACTAAGCTATGATTATGGTCCATACTTCCTACCGAGAAAGAGAAAATGGAGGATTTGCTTCGCTCCTCCCGGGGTAGTGGAAGTGGAAGGTCTAGCCGAGGTCGCGTTTGACCTACCACTGTAGCCGTTCCGCCTTCCCCATCAGCTCGTGACGTAGTTCTCGAGGTCTTTATGCTGACTAATTTCTCCGAGGCAGCTGGCGGTATAACTTCCGAGGTCGCTGTCCCGACTCATCCTGACGCAATTTCCGCTCCATGTGAAGAATGCACTTACAAAGACATTGAACTCATTCGACTGGGCCATGACCGAGATGCCAAACAGGTTTTGGACCGTTGTCGCTGTAACGAAAAGCCTCGGAGCTCTTCAACCACTAGTGCCACTTTACTGCCTTCAACATATCAAACTCTTCCCGTAAACCCTGTGACTTCAGGTATTCTCGAGTTCTGACCTGTGCTATTTTTGTTTGTCTTGTATAGGTATTTAATGTCTTCCCTTTCCCACCAAACGAACCAATCCGAGACCGAAGAGTTCGCTCCTTCCGGATCTTCACGAATGTCTCAGATTAAAAGATATGCTGTGAGCAATGTTGTTACCGATATGAGAAACAAGCTGTCTTCTCAAGCTATTACGCGCATCATCCGAGGTGGGGACGGGTATGCTGTATGTCAGCCTTTGGAAAATGAGTCAGTAGCTTCTAGGCGATCAAAGGATTGTAATTTTTTCTTTTTTTATAAAAACCTTATAACCCGGCTCGGGATGGAATTTCCTTTTTCTGATTTCCAAATACAGCTCCTCCGCCATTTTCACTTGCCCCATCTCAACTTCATCCCAATGGTTGGGCATTCGCTGTGGCCTTTGAGAGTTTTTGCCACAAATTTGACATTGTATGTTCCGTGCCTGTTTTTTGCCATTTCTTCTCTCCCCTAGAAACCAATCTATCTACGGATGGAGATCTGCTGGAGTTTGGATGGACTTCACTCCGGGCTTCGCCTGGTCGAAAGTTTCTGAAGCCTTTTACTGATTCTTGGAAAGGCTTCAAGAACGCTTTTGTCAAGGTTGCAGCCAAACCCGAGTGCATTCCCTGGTTTCTTCAAACCTCGGCTTTCAGTGACCTTGAAGGGCGTTTTCCTTGTACTGGTCTAAAGAGCACCATAAACGGGAAGCTAAGGATTTTTTGACTCCTCTTTCTCAGCTGACCGCCCAAGAACATGAAGCTATCGCCTTCATTTCTACGCTGACTAATAAAGATCCTTTAGTAGACTCGGCCGAATACATAGCATCTTTTGTTTGGAAGCAACCCGTTATGGGTATGATAGTTTCTTTGAGTAGTCCTTGTGCTTTTCCTTTAAACCTATATTTACTTCTCTTTTTCCTTTTGCAGGCGATCCAATGGGAAAAAGGCCCGTGTACATGGACGTAATGCGTCGTCCAGAAACAGTGTTACCAACATCGCGTCCTTTGACTCCGGGCGCGAAAAGAACCGTTCCTGTTTTCGAGCCATCTGAATCGCCATCGGCCAAGAAAGCTAAGACCTCGAGGAAGAAGAAGGTCATTAACTTTGGCGCGGATGAGGTCGAGGCCGACATCCCTTTAACCCTTCCCATCCTTGAGCCTGAGAGTGTGGGTCCCGAGGTCCCGACATCTTCTTCAGGTCATATTATCCAACTCCCGGCATCGTATATTTGGGAAAACAAAGTTTCTCCTAACCTCCGCTTAGCTTTTCAAGCTCCAGCTCATTATTATGACATGAAGAAACTCTCGAAGCTAGAGGCGAAGGAGCTCAGGGAAATGGAGCACCTGAACTTGAAGAATGCCGGACTTTGCTTTCTCGCTGCACACCACAAGGATCAAGTCGGGGATCAAGCATCAGAGATAACTGCTTTGAAGGCCGACAAGAAGACGGCAGATGACCGAGTAGCCCAGGCCCAGGAGGAGTTGCAAATAGCCTTGGCCGAGAAGGAGAGTTTGTTCGACGAGATCATTACATTGCGCGACAAGCTTTATAAGGCTGAATCCGAGGTCACCCACCGGCTACAGGTCCATGAACAAGATACGACTTCAATCACGAAGTATAAGGACGAGATCAACAAGCTAGAGTCATTGCTTAAGTTTAGCCAGACAGCCCTTGCATTTGCCAATGACGACATAGCTAAATTGAAGTCGAGTGTGGTGGATGCGTTCGAGAATGCCTTGGAGCAGGTCCAGTTTCTGAATCCCTCTGTGACTTTGGATCTGGAGAGAGTGCACGTGAATGCTTATGTTGAGGACGGGGTCTTTGTCCCGGCTCCTCCTTCAACTGCTCCTTCAACTAGCATAGGTCCCGAGGAGGCTAGCGAGGACCATCGCGCCAATGCTTGACCCGATTTGTTCTCTTTGGTTTCTTCTGTATTTATTTTAAACATTTGTGAACTGTGATGCCCGTGTCGGGCTTTTATTTTGATTTTGTAACTCGTTATAATTGACTTCGCTAATCAACATCCATTGAGTTATGTTTATCCTTGTTCATCTGCTTTTACTTTTTCCGAGATTGAGGTGCATAACCAACGTGATCAAGGTCGGTTAATCCACCAACATGTCTATTTTTAGCAATCATGTTGCCGACATTACATGATCCACGAAAATATGCGTTTGCAATATGTTCGTGCATGTCTTTTAATATGGCCATTATTGCGATACGGTAAACACGAATCATCCAACCCGAGTTCCCATCCGCTATATTTTCGGCGGCTTTGCCGCTATATGATTATTTTAGATTCACATTTGGCGGATTGTTCCGCTAGCATTTTTATCGCCACATGATTTATGAACTAACTCTTAATTCATATATGTGTTGGCCTACATGATTTATGAACTAACTCGGAATTCATACATGTGTAGGCTCGCTTCATAATTACTTTGAAATTTGGGCTTTGTAATCCCGTCAATTCATTCATTAAGTCATTTACATAATACTGAGCGAGATCAAAGTCCCGCGATCAAACCTCCTGAAAACAAATCTAAGAACTGGTAATAACGAAAAACATAAGCTGAAAGTAAACAACTTCAACTGTAATAAACTTTAAGCTTGTCAGCGTTCCAAGTTCTTTTAATCACTTTCCCGTCTAGTGATTCCAGAATGTAAGCTCCTTTCCCGAGTTGTTCTTTGATTCTATAAGGGCCTTCCCAATTAGCTGCCATTTTTCCATCTCGGGCATTTTTGTTACCGATGTCAGCTCTCCGGAGCACTAGATCATTTTTCTTGAACGAACGTGGGCTGACCTTCCTGTTATATCGAGCCATGATGAGTTGCTTTGCGGCCAAATCCTTAACGTGAGCTGTAGTCCAAACTTCATCAATCAAGTCCAATTCGGCCATAATAGCCTCGATATTAGCTCGTTCTTGCACAGCTTGCATCTTTCTCCAAGAGGATTCACCAACTTCTACGGGAATCATGGCTTCGCATCCATAGGTAAGTCTGAATGGAGTTTCTCCCGTGGACAATTGTATTATTGTCCGATATCCCCATAGTACTGAGTATAAATGTTCTACCCAACTATCATGGGCTTCTTCCATTCGCTTCTTTAGTCCATTAACAATGATTTTGCTTGCTGCCTCTGCTTGTCCTTTAGATTGTGGATGCTCCACAGAAGCAAAATGATGTTTAATCTGGAAGTCGGACATCATCTTTTGGAACCCTTGGTCCGCGAACTGCATTCCATTGTCCGTGACTATTTCTGCTGGGATCCCAAATCGTGAAATTATATTCTGCTGGAAGAATTTTTGTGCTTTAGCCGAGGTTATCGTTGCTAATGGTTCGGCTTCGATCCACTTGGTGAAATAATCTACTGCCACAATCAGCCACTTCAATTGACCCGGTGCTGGTTTGAATGGTCCCAATAAATCCATACCCCATTTGTAGAATGGCCATGGAGCCGTTATTGCCTGCAAATCGGACGATGGAACTCTCACAATCATCCCATGTTTCTGACAACTCTCACATCTTCGGACGTGGTCTTTAGCATCCTGGGCCATTGTAGGCCAATAATATCCCGCCTGAATAGCTTTTCGAGCCAGTGCCTTGGCACCCATATGTTGCCCATTGATGCCCTCGTGAATCTCTGCCAAAACGTATTGAGCTTGATCTTTCCCAAGGCATTTCGCCAGGGGCGAATGTATCCCTTTTCGGTAAAGTTGGTCGTCCACCATTGCATAAGTGGCTGCCATTCTTACTAGATTTTTAGCCTGCATCACATCCTCGGGGGTGATTCCTCGCTCCAGATAATCTGCAATTGGCTTTCTCCAATCATCAGAGTCCGATATCAACATTATACAGCTTGGTTCTGGTAAATTTTTCTGGACTACTGTTCTTAGGTTTCCAAGGCATTTGGTACTGGCCAACTTTGAGAGGATGTCTGCTCTTGCATTTTCCGCCCGTGGTATGTGCTTTACCGTTACCTCATCAAAGAGTGTGATGATTTCTTTAACCTTGGCTAAATATTTAGCCAACAGCGGTCCTTTTACTTGTTAAGTTCCTTGGATTTGGGATGCCACCAATTGAGAATCCGTCAATACATGCACCTTCTGGGCTCCATTTTCCTTTGCTTGCGACAACCCTGCTAATAAAGCTTCATATTCGGCCTGGTTATTGGATGTCGGGAAGTCAAGTCGGAGAGAGAACTCCATGGCGACGCCATCCGGGCCTTCCACAATAACTCCTGCTCCTCCTCCATGTACATTGGATGAGCCATCTACAAATACCCTCCACGGTTCTGATCCCGCTTCTTGTCTTTGAGCAAAGGTTGATTCCACCAGGAAATCAGCCAAAGCTTGTGATTTTATCGCTTGACGAGCCTCATAAACGATGTCGAACTCGGACAGCTCGATTGCCCAACTTGTCATTCTTCCTGCTAAGTCCGGCTTGTGTAATACTTGCCGAATTGGTTGGTTTGTTCTGACTGTGATAGAATGGCCATGAAAATAGTGCCGAAGTCGTCTAGCGGCCGTCAATAAAGCGAAAGCCATCTTTTCTAACCTCTGACATCTCACCTTGGGTCCTTGTAAGCCCCGACTCACAAAGTACACTAGTTTTTGTCCTTCATTAGTTTCGCTAGCTAGAACTGCGCTCATTGCCTCTTCTCCCACAGATAAATATAGAATCAATTTTTCTCCAGGCTCGGGTCTTGATAGCACTGGTGGGGAAGACAAACACTGTTTGATCTTGGTGAACGCTTCTTCACATTCCGAGTTCCAACCCCCTTGAGCTTCTTTCTTTAGGAGTTTAACGAAAGGAAGTGACTTTTCAGCCGACCTTGGCAGAAACCTTGTTAAAGCCGCCAACCTTCCTGTCAGTTGCTGAACCTCTTTTTTATTTGTTGGAGCTTTCATCTCCAAAACCGCTTTGTATTTTTCCGAATTGGCCTCTATGCCTCGGTTAGTTAGTAGAAAACCCAAGAATTTTCCCGAGGGTACTCCAAAAGCGCACTTTGCCAGGTTCAGTGATGCTTTCGCAACTTTTTGAATGTCTGGTTCAAATCTTGGACATGGCTTCTTTGTTCCTTGGATTTTACTATCATATCGTCAATGTACACTTCCACGTTCTTTCCCAACTGTTCGCTGAAAACTTTTGTCATCATCCTTTGGTAAGTCGCCCCTGCATTCTTGAGGCCGAAAGGCATCACATTGTAACAGTAATTTGCATTATTGGCAATGAAAGCTGTCTTGTCTTGATCATCGGGATGCATAGCAATATGATTGTACCCCGAGTATGCGTCCATGAAGGAGAGTAACTGGAAACCGGATGATTGATCAACTAACTGGTCAATGTTGGGCATGGGGAATGCATCCTTGGAGCATACTTTGTTTAAGTCTTTATAGTCAACACAAACACGCCACTTGCCATTTGGTTTCTTAACCATGACCACATTTGACAACCATGCGGTGTATTGCACTTCCCTTATAAACCCGGCTTCAAGCAATTCCTTAACGTGTGCCTCCAAAGCTTGTCCTCGATCTGAACCTATCTTTCTTTTCTTTTGTGCAACTGGCACTGATTCTGGAGGAATAGCCAGTTTATGACAACAAAACTCGGGATCTATTCCGGGAATCTCGGATGGTTTCCATGCGAACACATCCTTGTTGTCCCTCAGGAATTTCTATAGCTGTGCACGAATCTCGGGATCCAGCGCCTTTCCAATTTTAGTGGTTTGTTCCAGTCCTTCTCCTAGGACAAAATCTTCTACCTCTTCGTTTGGCTCAGTTCTCTGCACCTTGTCCTCCTCTCTCAGATCCAACTCGACAACATGGACGGAGCCGTTATCCGACTTCTCTTTGTTGGCCGACCTACCTTCCTGAACTGCTTCAAAGTAGCACTTTCGCGAGTCTTTTTGATCCCCTTTGACAGTGACTACTTAGTTTTTCTTGTTTACGAATTTTAACTTCTGATGATTGGATGACACCAGCATGTTCCATTTGTGGATAGTCGGTCTTCCCAATATTATGTTGTATGGTGAAGGGAATTCAGCCACCACAAACCGAATTACCTCAGTCTTAAACGCTTCTTTGGTTCCCAATGTTAGCTTGAGATCAATGAATCCTTTCAGGCCAGTGTCCTCTCCATTAAAACCAGTCAAGGTGGTCCTACAGGGCTTCAAGTCTTTCAAATCAAATCTCATGCGTTTGAACACGTCCTATAGAATTATATCCACTGCACTTCCGTTGTCTACGAATATCTTTTTGACTTGGCAACATTCTACTGTTCCTGTTATAACTAAGCCATCATTGTGTCCTGGTATCACATCATTTAAATCTTCTTCTGAAAACCCCAATAATGGCGCGCTCGACTTCATCTCCTTTTTGAATTTGGGGCGATCAGTAACAGACATGACTTCCTTCAGATATTTCTTTCATTGATTTGCAGAATCTCCTCCTCCCCCGAAGCCTCCGACGATCCCATTGCATACATATTTTGACTCAGGGAATTCATTATCAACGCTTTGCCTTGTCTTTTTATAATCTCGTCTCTTCTGTCCTCCAGGCGGGCTCCTACTCTTGTCGTTCTGCCGCTTGTTCCGCTGACCTTGCGTTTGGATAACATATCGGCGAAGTTTTCCTTCTCGGATAAACTTTTCGATGGCGTCCCTTAGATCCCAGCAAGCTTCCGTGGTGTGTCCGTGTTGGTCATGAAATTCACAATATCTGCCGATCTAAAGGTTGGTTACTTCGCATTGGTCGCAGCCGTTCAACATTTTTCATCTCTATTGAAGAAACCTCCTTCCATATTTGAGCTTGAGGCATTTTCAACGGGGCATAACGGTCGTATCTTCCTTCCGCTCTACTTCCACGGGGTCTGTTGTTCCTGTCACAACCACGGACGTCTCGTCTATTCGAACCATGCCGATCCTTACCTCGGGATCGTGAGCCCTTTACTGTTTCTCTTAGTGTTTGGTGTATGACCTCCATTTGCTCCAATTCTATATACTGCTTCGTGCAATCTCGGAACTCGGCCAAAGTTTTGGGACGACGTTTCATTACCGATTTCTTTAAACACGAAGACTTGTCCAGTCTTGCAATCGCACAATGTAGATGTACCTCTTCTTTCAGCCCGGGAACTTGTAGGGCCGTGCTGTTGAAACGTTCCAAATACTTCTGCAGGGTCTCCCCAGGCTCTTGCCTCACCTGATCAAGTTGGAATTCAATTTTTGGTTGTTTTCTACTTGTTGCAAAGTGGGGTAGGAATTTATTTTCCAAATCTTTTAAATCCGGGATCGAGTTAACCGATAAGCTATTGAACCAAATTTGTGCAGGTCCTCGCAATGTCCCCGCGAACAAGCGTGGTATCACGGGGCCAGTGTACCCCTTGACCATGATCTCCATCTTGAAATTGTCGACATGAATCTTTGGATCCTGGCTCCCGTCATACTTTGGAAAGTCCTTCGTGTCCAGACCTTTTGGATAAGGTGCTGCCATAATTTTTTTCCGTGAAGGCGTTGCAACTCTTTCTTCTTCATCCGAACTCGAATCTGATGACGATATAGTATTTTTTTCTTGACAAACTCAGACCTCTAACAGGTTCCTTGTTTTTCCTCTGAGTTTCTGTTGATGCTTGGTCCCGTCTGGTACCACTCGTTTCCTCCCGGGTTATCGTGGTCCGACCTCGTTCTCCCGGGTTCTCTTGATCACGCCTATCTTCCTGGTGCTATCTTGGCTCCTTATTGTGCCTGATATCTTCACTACTTGCTCGCAATGGTTCAGCATCATGAAGACGGGTAAAATCTTGCCGATTTTGTCCGGTCGCGTCTTTGTCAGACCGAGGATTCTGGTTGCTGGTTTGTCCCGCATATTGCTCAAATAGCTTTTTCCAATCTACGTCACGTCGGTCCATCTCCTCCCTTAGTAATCGGGCATATTCCTCCATTTGAAGGGCATGACGATTCTCTATTCCATCTATCCTATTCAACACGAATCCAACCGTGTTTTGCAATAAACGAATATCGGGATCAACCATTTGGAATTCTGCTTGTGGATTACTTGGGAGAATTAAGGAACCCACTCGTTGTAGCACAGTGTTCTCTGGGAGAGGAGAATTTGTTGTACCCGACGTTTCATTCTCGGTTTCTACGATAACCTGATCTGCATTAGTGTTGGAAGGATCTTCCTGGCGGATCACTTGTTCATCGGTTTGCTGTCTTTACATTTCTTCCGACGCTTGACTTTGCCGAGTTGAAGTTCGCCCTCTGGTATTTGCCATTTGCAACGGTGATTAGCACGTAGCCTGATAATCTAGTATTCGAACCTTCGTCCCCACAGACAGCACCAAATGTTCGAGTAATGAACAAGATTAAACGGGCATGAACTAGGATTGGTGCCTAGGGCCTACATACCCTGAATAGGGATCAAAGCCCACGTAGTTCGATTAGAATTCCAGCATTTAGCCACAAGGAAGTGGGGTGTGTTCGATGTATGAGAATAATGAAGAGAGTTTGTATCCGCCTTTTACCAATGTGTAGATCTCCTATTTATAAGAGAAAGTAACTACTCCGTCTTTGGCAGTTATTACTCATGAAGGTATAACTGCAGGTGGGCAGTTTATATGGCGAATTGGGCTTCTTGGCCCAATTTCCGAGATCCATAACAAATATGAAGGCCACCTCACTCCCTCACTCAAAGATGTTGCAATGCAGAGCATTCCCATATCATGCAAGGATAGTGGTATTTATTGTATCATAAAAGAATGATGATTTCGTGAGCGCTTTCCGTTAGCCTAGCATTGCAAATGCTAGAGTTGGTGTTGGCTATTGTGAATGGCCGACCTTCTTTTGGTTTGTCATATTTGGAAGAGTTTCCCTACAACCTTAAAGATTATAGCAGAATTGAAGATGGCCACAAACTGGTTGATGGATTTTGAGCTCCTTCAAGTGTTGTTCTTTGTTCGAGGCTATGATATTATTTCTTGCAGGAAAATATACCAAAAACAATAGAGGAGAGGAAGCTATTCTTTTTTACACAGATATGTGTAGAAAAGGGATAAAACCTGATCAACATGTACGATCAGGTACTCTAAAAGCTTGCATTGAGACTGAGGATTTGAAGAGTTTCTTGGTGTAGCTTCCAGAGAAACTCTGGAGAAAATTAGTACAAGCAGTAAGCGAGCCAAGAAAATTAGATTAATAATCTGATCTTCACAAGGCATCTAAATCATTTGAAAAGGGGTTGCAGTACTATTACTGGATGACCATAAATGAACGTGGCGCACTTTCCTGTCCTCGTCTGGTATGTACTCAAAACCCTAAAACATCAAATACCATCCATGGCTTGTTATGCAAATTTGAAATGCAGGCCAATGTAGCAAAAGGGGTTATTGTGGTTACCACCCATATTTTGATTCATATAATATCAGAGAAACTCAAATCCGAAGCTTGCAACTTAAAGAACCGTTGGAATAGTCCATTCAAGAAGAGGTGGATTTTTATTTAGCTACTAGACATCTTCCCAGTATACGAGAGGAGAATTTTTGAAATGGATTCATGTTTACCATGGATTTTTGTGGGCCTTGTTTTTTGTTTATTCAAAAGTCGATGTCAAAGGCAAATAATAATTCATTGAGAACCTTCCTAGTGCCGAGATGCAGTTGGAGAGAAAAGAAGCCATTACTTTTATGGAAGAAATCAAACTCAAGTGCAAGGTTATTATGTTGGCAAAAATCAAAAGTCGATGTTAACCTCGCGATAATGGAAAGCTTCTCTTGAAAAAGAAGTGGTGAGTTTGTTTGCTATTTTACAATGGTTCTGTGGCTACCCATAAATGTTATTTTTTATCTAACAAAGGAGGATGCTGTAGTATGTTTGATTTGTTTGGAATAAAATGCCAACTCGAAATATCGAACAAAGAGTCATAACAGTGACTTAGAAAATGGTGGCAGCATATATGTTGGGAAGCCATATTCAAAAAGTAGCCACAATATTTGACAACAAGCATCTTCAAGTTGAAAATAAAGGTACTATTAGCATTGTTATAAGTCAAGATAATGCTAAAATTGTAAATGATGTAATGCAAGCTCCTACTTTATCTCATAATCTGCTTAGTGTTGGATAATAAATGCATAGTGGCTTTTGGACCCTACTCAATGATAACTGCTACACTAGTAGAGATAAAAAATCTAGGCAAGTTATTGCTAGAATTCCTATGTTCGAAAATATGTTGTTTTCATTGGATATTTCAATGCTTAAAAAGTATATGCTTTAGGAAGGCGGACCTTGGTTTAAAACTGAATCTAGTTAAAATCTGGACTCTGTGTGCAAAGGCAATGCCACCAAATCCATAAACATGTAGGAATTTGAGGTACATAAACCCGTTTCGAAAATCATGTCAAAGTTAGACATGTGGGAATTTGAGGTACATAAACCTATTTCCAAAAATCATGTTCAAATTGAACATGTAGGAATCCGAGGTAAATAAACCCATTTTCGAAAATCATGTTCAAATTAAACATGTAGGAATCCGAGGTCAATAAACTCGTTTCCGAAAATCATGTATAAAATAAACATGTATGAACTCTGGGTACACACACCCAGTTTTCGAAAATCATGTTCAAATTAAACAGGTAGGAATCTGAGGTAAGTAAACCCATTTCCGAAAATCATGTAAAGGCTAAAACGTGATTCCTTCGGAACACGATAAAGCCGATGATTTCTGGTAAATCACCCAGGCGGGTTGATAGCTCATGGGTGGTCCCAAACCTGTATTCTGCTCAGCAAATTTCTGACTCTGGCCCAGTCATCAAATAAAACTCGGATGAGTTTCGAAGACGGAACACGATTACACTGGCTACAGTTAAAATCCGAGTCCCATATAAAATGAACCCTTATGACAGGGATGAAGGAAGACCCGGTAAAACCGAATCTGGTTAAAATCTGGGTTGCGTGATATTACCAATTCAAGCATGTGTCCTTTGGAACCTGATAAAACCGAAAGGTTAAAACTTGTGTCCATTGGAACGCGGTAAAACTGAAAGAGCAGTTAAAACGTTTTCCAAGTTGTGCAGGAAACATTTTTCAAGGCAGACCCTAGTTATACCGAATCTGGTACAAATCTCGGCTCCGTGTGTATTTTTCAAGGCGGACCCTGATTATATCGAATCTGGTCAAAATCCTGGCTCCATATGTATTTTTGAAGTCGGACCTAGTTAACTGAATCTACTTAACGTTTAGGATCCGCATAAAGTTTTGAAGTCGGACCTAGTTAACTGAATCTAGTTAACGTTTGGTATCCGGGTAAAGTTCTGAAGTCAGACCCGGTTGACTGAATCTAGTTACAGTTCGGGATCCGTGTTAATTTTTGAAGGCAGACCCGGTTAACTGAATCTAGTTAATCTCCGGGATCCGTGATAATTTTTGAAGCCGGACCTGGTTTAAATTGAATCTGGTTAAAATCCGAGCTCCGTGTCCTTTATTGGTTTATTTGTGATAGCGATCTTTAAGTTTTGAAAGCAGACTCGATTTAAACTGAATCTAGTTTAAATTAGGGATCCGTGTAAAGTTTTAAAGGAAGGCTCGGTTTAAACTGAATCTAGTTTAAATCCGGGATCCGCATAAAGTTTAATTTGAAGACGAACCCGACTAAACTGAATCTAGTTTAAATCCAGGCTTCGTGTGCAGATCTTGGTTAAATCTTAAATGCATCCCGGCAGTCCCAAGATTCGAATTACCGGGCTGGGGGGCAACAGAGTGGATGACGAGTTGTTCGTGGAAAGACATGTTATTAATAACCGAGATTAATGTAAACTCAGACAAGCATTCGAAATGAGCAAGCTAAGCGATTTGCACAAGCAGTAAGTATTTTTCATTGATTATGATTTGCTTACATGTTATTAAATGCAAGAATATAGACCGAGAAAAATAGCTATGTAAGTAAGCAAGGGATCTTATTTCTTCTCAAACAACTCGGATAAGCAGTATATATCTCAACCAAATTCGCGCTGCACAATCAAACAACTAATGCATCCCAGCAGCTCAGAGACCTGAACTACCAGGCTAGGGGCAACTGTTATGGAATAAAAGTATGTGTTATGGGCCTCGGGAATGGGCCTGTAAAGATCAGGTCCGAGGAAAGGTTAGTTACCCCAAGATCCTATCCATAACTATAGTAGTACAGGAAGTGGGGGCACAGAACGTGTGATAATGGAGACATGTCACCACGGATGTCGGACTAGCACAACCTCATTATAAAGAGTGGGACATTCCCAGGTGAACGGTACAGAAGAGCATTCTTGTATTCTGCCTACACAGAGCATACACACCACCCCCTTTTGGTGTATCTCGAACTACGTGGACTTTGATCTCTCTCAAGGGTATGTAGGCCCTAGGTATTGTTCCTAGGTCAAGTCCGATCTATCTTGTTCTATGACAGAACAAGTTTTAAACACAGTCGCTTTCAATAAGCTATCATGATTTCCCAATGGAAAATCTCTTGCACCTGGATAACACTTGCCCTTAAAATCAACAAGAATAGAAGCAAACTTCTCTGGATGATTTCTTCTCACACAATGGTTCGTTACTCTAGGCATGTCCGCCTCAGGAGATTCATAATAAATATGTTTAGCTAGCATAATATGCAATTCTAGACATCTATAATTATTTGCTCCAAACTCTACAGACCACTTGATAGCATCTCTTAAGAATGAGGAGCAGCCCTCCACACGTGTTTTTGCAACTTCTAAGGGCTTCAAGAATCCTTTCTTGAATTTGGCATCATCTTGTAGAACATAAATCTCTAATTCCTCCTCGGCCCATCAGATTTTATTGGGTTGCACAATTATGGAAAGCAACTTGAGATGAAGTAGTGATGCCATATTGAACACCATTGTTCCCACATGTTATATTCGACAACTCTAATTGATGTGACGCACTGTCAGGGCCAACCAAAATTTTATTTGTTGCCTTAGAGCCTGTTGATTGCAAGTTGTTGATGCTTGAAACATCCTCACAACATGCTCAAAAGATTGATGATGTCGTTTTTACCTGAGGCAATTGGAGAACAAGATACTAGACCTTGAAGAATCAATGATAAAAAAGGAAGGAACCTTCCCATATCGTTCACATTTAGATTGCTTGAAGTCTTTTTCAGAAGAAAGGGTAAAAATTCCCAGTGGTTCAACAATAAAATCAGCTAATAAATATCCTGAGATAATTGGAGGTTCAATTCCAATAAAAGCAACTTTCTTCATTAGCTTTGTTTTGTCATAGAACAAGATAGATCGGACTTGACCTAGGAACAATGCCTAGGGCCTATGTACCCTTGAGAGGGATCAAAGTCCACGTAGTTCGAGATACATCAAAAGGGGGTGGTGTGTGTGCTCTGTGTAGGCAGGATACGAGTGATAGGGAGAATGTTCTTGTGTACCGTTCACCTAGGAATGTCTCCCTATTTATAGTGAGGTGGTACTGGTCCGACTTCCATGATGACACGTTTCCACCACTCACGTTCCATGCCCCCACTTCCTGCACTACTATAGTTATGGGTAGGATCTTTGGGTAACTAACCTTTCCTCGGGCCTGATCTTTACAGGCCCATTCCCGAGGCCTATAACACATACTTTTATTCCATAACAGTTGCCCCCCAGCCCGGTAGTTCAGGTCTCTGAGCTGCCGAGATGCATCGATAGTTTAACTTGGCTCTCTTCATAGAATTCAGATTTTAACTTTACACAGAAGCTCGGATTTTGACTATAATCTGCCTTAAAAATTGTACATGGAGCCTGGATTTTAACTAGATTCAGTTAAAACCGAGCCTTCCTTCAAAACTTTTCACGGATCCCTGATTTAAACTAGATTCAGTTTAAATCGGGTCCGCTTTTAAAACTTAGGATTTGCTATCACAAATAATCCAATAAAGGATTTTAAATACACGGAGCTCGGATTTTAACCAGATTCGGTTTAAATCGGGTCCGGCTTTAAAATTATCACAGATCTTGGAGACTAACTAGATTCAGTTAACTGTGTTCGACTTCAAAACTTTACGCGGATCCCGAACGTTAACTAGATTCAGTTAACCGGGTTCAACTTCAAAACTTTACGCAGATCCCAAACGTTAACTAGATTCAGTTAGCTAGGTCCAACTTCAAAAATACATACAGAGCCGGGATTTTGACCAAATTCGATGTAACCGGGGTCCGCCTTGAAAAATACAGATGAAGCCGGGATTTGTACCAGATTCGGTATAACCGAGGTCCGCCTTGAAAAATACACACGGAGTCGGGATTTTCATCAGATTCGGTATAACCGGGTTTGTCTTCAAAAATACACACGGAGCTGGGATTTTCACCAAATTCGGTATAACCGGGTCCGTCTTCAAAAATGTTTCATGCACAACTCGGAGAACGTTTTAACCGCTCTTTCAGTTTTACCGCATTCCAATGGACACAAGTTTTAACCTTTTGATTTTATAATGTTCCAAAGGACACATGTTTGAATTGGTTTCTCCATGCAGCCCGGATTTTTACCAGATTCGGTTTTACCGGGTCTGGCTTCATCCTTGTCGTAAGGGTTCATTTCATACGAAACTCGGATTTTAACTGTAGCCAGTGTCATCAGGTTCCGTCTTCAAAACTCATTCGAGTTTTATTTGATGACTGGGCTAGAGTCAAAAATTTACTGCGCAGAATATGGGTCTGGGACCACCCATGGGCTATCAACCCGCCTGAGTGACTTACCAAAGATCATTAGTTTTACCGTGTTCCGAAGGAAGCACGTTGTAACGTTTACATGATTTTTGGAAATGGGTTTATTTACATCAGATTCCTACATGTTTAATTTGAACATGATTTTTGGAAACGAGTTTATTTACCTTGGATTCCTACATGTTTAATTTGAACATGATTTTCGGAAACAGGTTTATTAACCTTGGATTCCTTCATGTTTAATTTGAACATAATTTTCGGAAATGGGTTTATACACCTCGGATTCCTACATGTCCATAGAATTGGCGGCATTGCCGCTTCAATTAATTCCTTATAGGAATTTTAAATAGACTTGGCGGCATAGCAGCGCTGACACAGAACCTGAATTTAAACTAGATTCAATTTCAACCGAGGTCCGCCTTCCCACTTTACACGATTTAACCGTAGCATTAGATGAGTCTATCCCATCAGGTGCTCAGAAATTAATTTGATCTTGTTTTGAGAAATTTCCCCGAGGAAGCAATTCCTTTGCAGAAACTAACAAATAAAGATCTTCAACTCTTTGAATAATATCCTCCGGAATTCCTTCCCTCTTGGCTTTCAAGATCAGAATTCCATTGGTATGAAAAAGAGTTGCTAGCATGGTATTCTTCCCATTACTAGAAACCAACCCACATTCTTTGATCTCATTGATCGTAAAAGTAACCACAGTAGACCTGTATGGACTACCATCTTGAAAGCACAACATTTCAAGCAAGTCACGAACAGGAAAAGCAAGAGGTTCCTTGCGCAAAAATTTTGTGCGCATAGATAACAACTCCTCAACAGGTGGACGTTGCACCATAATCCTCTTAGAGCAACCTTTATGTTTGTGTGTGGATTATGTTGATCTGGATTATGGCTTGAACTAGGATCACCGCCTAGGGCCTACGTACCCTGCGTCAGGGATCAAAGCCAACGTAGTTCGAATAGAATTCCGACGTTTAGCCACTGGGTGTGGGGTGTGTGCTTAGTGAGAAGGGAGATGAGTTGATACCGCGTACCATTCACCAGTGGAGTGATCTCCTATTTATAGGGAGTGGTAGTTAGGATCCATATCCGAGATATTCGGCTATTCATGGGTTTGTGACCCCGAGGTATGCTGTTAGTGGCGATATTAGTGGGGGTAGTTACCGCAGATGATGGCATGATGGATTGGGCTTCGTGGCCCATGTTCTTAGGTCCATAACAATTGCCCCCCAGCCCAGTAGTTCAAGTTTGTGAACTGCCGGGATGTATTGATTGCTCGATTGAATCATGTGTCAACTCCAAATTGTGGTTTGCTTTCACAGCTATTTTTCGAGACTTAATCTCGGCTATGACACGTCTTTCAGTTTTGCAAATGAATTATTAACCGCCCAGTTGCCCCCCAGCCCGATAACACCAGTGCTTGGGGTGTCGGGGGTGCGTCAATGATCATTCCCGACTTAGTGTTATTCGGGCTAACTCGATCTGATTCTCATAGGCCGATCACTCTAGTATGTCTTTAGGACTATGTGCACATCTAGTCTTGTAAGTTTTGGAGTTGACAACTCTTTTCTAAGAATTACCGAGTTTGTTTCATCATACACGCCGGGCTTTCCCAAAATTTGGTGGTTTGTACCAGGACGCCGAGGTGTGTTATAACCCGAGATACCCCCTGTCAGGTAGCTCGAGGCCATATCCACCACCGTGACTGCCTTACTATTTACCCTTGATGTTTGGGGCGTCATTTCATCCAACCACTTCGCTTGAATCTGCAACGCCGCGTCCTCCGAAAAGCCACCATCGATTATCGCGCTCATTAATGCACTACGTCATTTCCCATCAGTCATGATTGCTTTTTAGGGTTTTAATAGGCTTAGCCCTATCCCCGTCGATTATTCTTCAATTAATTTTCCAATTAATTTTCCGAAATCTATACAGTCACCTTCCCTGGCACCTCGTAACTGGTGAAACCCCTGGGTAGTGAACCGTCGTGCGTGTTAATTTCCTTATAAGTACAGGTGTTTAGTCTCTCCGCTCTCCCCATTTCGCGTATCTCTATCCTGGTGAAGTTCTTCTTTGGCAGAGCAACTTTTTCTCTTGCTTTTCCTGCTCAGACTTCATCTTCTACGCATTTGCAAGTAAGTTTTCTTGGCATTATCAGTTTATTCACTTTGGTTGATCGTAACGATCTTGAAATGCCTTCTTTAAGTCCCTATTTCGTTCTTTATCGTCTTTGCATGCCTGGGTTTATGTTCTTGATATTGCCTTAGAATGTTCTTCTGTTCTTGGTGGGTGGTTTTAAACGACAATGATGATTCTGGATTCCTCTCCGAAGGAAAGAAAATGTTGAGAACCATAGTGAAGTTACCCTATCTGAGTCGTTAGACAATTGGGATTTCTGGGAAAATGAGAACCACTTGTGTATTTTAACTTTGTTGCACCATTTACGCTTTTTTGAGCTCTTGACTTTATTCTTGTCTGCTTAATCTGCCTAATAATCCCAACTGCGTACGACTTAGATATTTTAGCCGTTTTTCAAGAGATGGATCCCCAGCCACCATTAGTAGACATGTATGGTCGGCCCATCCCCAAGGAGGATAGAGAACTACTGAAAAGAGTTCCTGGTCGGACTAAAATGTGGTTGTGGTCAATTCTTCCCGGTGAAAAAGAAAAGATGGAAGACTTGCTTCGTCCCTCGTGTGGCAGTGGAAGTACCCGAGGAGGGAGCTCTAACCGAGGTACTACTGCTACCCGGGGTGGTCGTTCTTCCCGAGGTTCCAGTCCGTCCCCTGGCAGCAGAGGCCGAAGATCCCTTCAGGTACGAGCGCTTGAGCCGCCATCCGCTGCCTCGCCGGGCCATTTGGTTGGCCGACATGTGGCTCCTGACAATTCCGCTCGGGGTCGTCTGGCCGAAGACAACACTCCTTGCGAAGAATGCATGTATAAGGCCATCGACTTTTCTAATCGGGGACTTGAACGAGAAGCTGAGCAGACCTTGGACCGTTGTCGCTGTAAACAAAGGCCTTGGAGACCTGTAGCCGCTTTCCCCCCTTTATTACCTTTGGCGTCTCAAACTCCTGAATATCTTAACACTTCAGGTTCCCCCGAGTTTTGACTCAGTATTATTTTTTTTATAGGTATTTATGTCTTCTTCCACTCATCAAACCAACCAATCGGAGGCCGGCGAGTCCGTTTCCTCTGGTATTCCCGTAAAGGCGACTATCAACCGATATGCCGTCAGTGAAGTCGTTACCAATATAAGGAATAGATCTTCGGTTAAGACGATCACTAAAGTAATCCGGGGTGGTGATTGTTACACCGTTTCCCCACCTTTGACTAGCGAGTCAGTGGCCTCGGGATGTCGGGAGGATGAAACTCCATTCTTTTTCTTCTACAGACACGTTGTTTCCCGACTTGGGCTGGAATTTCCTTTCTCCAACTTCCAAATGCAGCTTCTCCGCCACTTTCACTTGGCTCCTTCTCAACTTCATCCTAATGGCTGGGCCTTTGGCATTGCCTTTGAAAGTTTCTGTCATAAGTATGACCTAGTTTGCTCCGTGCCAGTGTTCTGCTACTTTTTTGTTCCGCTAGAGAACAATCTTTCAATGGACGAAGACTTGTTCGAGTTTGGATGGACTTCTCTCTGGGCTTCACTTGGTCGTAAGTTTCTCAAGCCCTTCACGGATTCGTGGAAGGGCTTCAAGAATTCCTTTTTTAAGGTTTCTGCCATGGCGGGTAAGATCCCGTGGTTTCTTCAGACCTCTGCTTCTGGGGAGCTTGAAGGTCGCTTCCCTTTGTATTGGACCGGAGAGCACCACCGATTTGATGCCAAGGATTTTTTTACCCCCTTTCTAATATGACTGCACAGGAGAAAGACGTCGTCGGTTTTATTTCCACTTTTGTCAATAAAGAGCCCTTAGAGGACTCGGCCGATTACATATTTTCTTTTGTACAGAAATCACCCACTGCGGGTATGACAATCGCTTTATCTATTTTTGCCGTGTATTGTTGACGAATTTGGTTTTAACTCGTCTCTTGGTTTTCTGTCTTTTAGGTGATCTAATGGGTAAAAGGCCCAATTATCTTAACGTCACTGCCCGCCCTCCGAATACCGCCGCGTCATCTCGGCCTATGACTCCAGCTACCAAGAGGGCTGCCTCTGTTCCTGAACCTTCAGATCCTCCCCCGGCGAAGAAAACCAAGAGGTTGAGGAAAAAGAAAACCCTCGAGGCTGAGCCGGAGGAAGAGGCTGAAGACGACCTTCCCCTGGCCTTTCGTGCTGTTAAGCCCGAGAGGGCGGCCTCTGATGATCCGTCCTCCTCAGCTGTACTCGTGGTTAAGTTCCCGAAGTCTTATCTTTGGGAAAACAAAATTCCGACGGGTCTTCGTTCGGGTCTCCAGGCTCCTTCTCACTTCTATGATAGGAAGAGGATTTCATCTCGAGAGGTGAAAGAGCTCAGGGATTTGGAGCATATGAACATGAAAAATGCCGGCATTTGTCATCTGGCTGCCCAACTTAAAGATTGGGTTGGAGAACAAGCAGAAGGAATAAAGGCTTTAAAGGCCAAGCAGCAAACAGCCGATGATCGGGTAACTGAAGCCCAAGAAGAGCTCCTCGTGGCTCAAGCCGAGAAGGCGAGCTTGTCGGACGAGATTGTTGGACTTACGTGACAAGCTTCACAAGGCAGAGTCCGAGGTCACCCATCACCTTCAAGTCCACGACCAAGATTTGGCAACGCTGGCAACGTACAAGGACGAGGTGGCGAAGTACAAGGACGAGGTTGCAAGGCTGACGTCGTCTCTCGAAACTAACCAAAGCGCCCTCGATCATGCCAACCAGGACGTAGAGATGTTAAAGACGGGGGTGATGGATGCTTTTGACAATGCCCTGGAGCAAGCACGGTTTTTAAATCCTCAGTTTTCCCTAGACTTGACGCAAGCGCATGTTAACGCCTATGTTGAAGGCGGGATTTTTCACCTGGCTCCCATTGTGGATGCTCCTTCAGCTAACTTAGGTCCTGAGGAAACTACTGGGGATGAACAGGCTCTTGGTGGCCCGGATGCTTCTTAAGTGTTCGATTGTAGGCTTTTCCCTTTTTTGGCTTTATAGACTTTGTGCCCATGTTTGGGCTTTGTAATGAACAGTTGATTAATATGAGTAGATTTTCTGCCTCTATCTATATCTCAACCAAACTGTTTCTATTTGTCAAGGTCACCGGTCGACGTGATCAAGGTCGATTGAAGTGCCTTAGTTTTATTTTCAGCATTTACACTGCTGAGTTACATGATTCACGAAATTATACGTCCGTACCATTCGCGCATGTTTTTTTTTTATTATGGCCATTTAAGACGATACGGTAACCGCAGATCATCCAACCCGAGTTCCCGTCCGTCTATTTTTGGCGGCTTTGCCGCTATACGGTCAAGCTTAGACTCGTATTTAACGGATTATCCCGCTGGCGTTTTACTCGCTTCATGATCTATGAATCACTCGGGATTCACACATGTTTTTAGCGGCATGATTTATGAACCAGCTCGGGGGTCATACATGCTCTTTTAATATCATGATAAATGAACTAACTCGGTGTTCATATATACGTTGATGGCTTAAAAAAGACTAAACTCGGCTATGTAGCTGATAATCATTGAATTCATATTATTTTAAATGTAAAAAGAAGCTATAAACTCTGTCATTATCATGCTTTAATGGAACAATTAGTTAAATATGTGTTTTCATCTGCATAATGAGTTTTTAGACTTTATTTGCATTAATCTTGGTCATATTTGAAATTTGGATCAAAACTGGGCTCAAATCACATCTCTTTTTCAATTGGGTAATGAACACTGTTCGGTATTGTGATCATAACTTAAGTTCTAGACCTCCAATTGATCCAAACTTTATATTTTAGGAAAGCTAAGAGACAGACCTACAACTTCTATGAAGAGCTCAGAAGCTAAATCAAACTTTTAGAGGACCAAAATGGGCTTGGAATACAAAACAATGTGCTGTGACGGACTCTGGACCAACATGCAGTGTTTGGCCCATACCTGGAGCTACAGATATCCAAATGAGGTCCTGTTTGAACGACTGGAAAGCTGACATCCCGGGCTACAATTAATATGAAGACAACTTCACCGAAAGCCACCGAAATCTTGGTGTAAACCAGGCTGTAATTCGGACGCGTTTTTGGAGCACAAAAGTCAAGAATTGTGGCTCAATAGTTCTCCCAAGTTTTCTATAAATACAAGGATGTTTAGAACTTGTAGACACACTTGGAGCAGACCAAGATCTCTCCATTTTAGGTTCTTTCTTTCTTAGTTTCAGATTTCTCTTCATTTTATGTTCTTTCCTTCTTGTTCTTTGCCTCCTACATGGAAGGCTTAGTTTATTCTTATAACTTTCATGCAATTTATTTTCCATTGCTTTCCTTTTTGATCATTGCCTCCTACATGGAAGGCTTTAGTTTTGCTTATTTAGTTTTATGTATTGTCTTTAATTCTTGTCTTTAGTTTCTTGCCTCCTACTTGGTATGGCTTAGTTCTAATCTTTTGTTTTATGTATTGTTTTTCTTTTGTATTTCTTGCCTCCTTCTTGGTATGGCTTAGTTGTAATCTTTCCTTTTTGGTTGTTTTAATTAAATTTCATGTTCTTCATCTTTTACCATTTTTATGCTTGGTCATGATTAGCATGAACTAAGTATCTTTCTAAGGTCATGTATGGATTCTTTATGAAGTTTAATTGTGATTCTGTTTTTAATTGCATAATGTTTGTCTTGGATATGTTTCTTTAACCCACGCTTAATGCCTTGGTTGGTTTGATCATCTAATTAAGGAATTGAAAGATTAATTAGACCTTGGGAAAGGCTAGTTAATTCTAGGTTCAATTGATTAAAGAACATAAGGTACTAGCAAGGGAACTTGACATAGGCTTTTTGCAATCATAAAGAATTCTGGGCTTAATGCAAGAATTAATTCTAATGAGCATGGGAACATGACTTTAGGATTAAGGATTAAGCTAATTGACTTAGGAATAAGCAATTAGACTAAAATCTGAAATTCGATTGACTTACTCCAATTCAACGGTTAAGTAGTTAAACTCTACCTTAAAAGAAGATTAGGTCTTAATCTAGCTTTTGGTAAAGGAAAAACATTTAAATGGATTATTGATGATATACATGACCCTAGGCTTTTGTTAATTTCATTTTACAAAGTTTAATTCAATTTCTGTGTCATTTTACTGTCTTTTAATATTTTCATCAAAAACTCTTTCGGTTACATCAACTATAAATTAAAGTGATTTGGGTTGGTAGTTGGAACTTTGGTCCCTGTGGGAACGATATTTTATTACCTTGGGATACTTGCCGGTATTACATTGATAGTGTATACTTGCACTGGTTACCCCTTCATCAAGTTTTTGGCGCCGTTGCCGGGGACCAAACTTGTCCCAATATCAACTATCTTTGCTTGTTTATAGATTGGTGCTTGTTTCATTGCAGTTTTTAATTTTTCGTTTTGAGTTATTCCTTGTTCATTTCAATTGTGTGTTATTTTACAAAAAAAGAAAAAGAAAAAAAACCTTCTTCATTAATTGAAAGTTATCTTGTGACCCATTGGGAATTAATTGCATTGAACTTTCATGGCTTGGTTGTACGATAATCATGATCTACCTTTCAATTCTCACTTTTTTGCTGGCAATCAAGAATGTGATGGCTCATTCCACCAATATCATGAACCATACGAACAACCTCCATTCCAACAATATCATCAATCCTCTCACTTACCTTACCATCCTTCATTCTATCCCATTTCCATACCATGCCATCCATCTCATGAATCTCTATACCCATTTGAGCCACCTTATGAACCTCATTCTCAACCATGTTTGCCCAACCAAGATCCTTCATTTTGTGAAGTCATTGGAGATTTCCACAATCAAACGGCTTGGGCTATAAATGAGGAGTGGTCACATAAAGACAACCTTCATCGACAAATGGACTCTATGCTTAGAATTATGGAACAACATGAGAAATCAACTGAGAAATTAGCAAGGGAAATTGAGCAGCAAGCACAAGTTTTAAAAATGAGTTTTCCTTCTATCATGGGCACACATGCACAAGAAGTGAGACAAGTACAAGAGCATATTGAAGAATCCTCTCTACTATTTGGTAATGATCCTATCCTTATAGAAGTAGACTCTCCTACTACTTTAATTAATGAAGCAATTCATAATTTAAGCGATAATGAGATGGACAAGGAAATCATTGTTGAATCCCCTCAATTTTTTGGAAATGAAATTGCTCAACCAATTGACTTTAGTAGTAGTGATTTGACTGTACTTGTTGATGAGTGTGTTCCTATTTCTTCATATGATGCTTTAACTGATGAAAATGCTTCACTTCATAGTACTAGTGATGATTGCAATCAATTGAATGACATATTTTCATGCTGTTGTGAAGAATATCAAATATGTGTAAATTGTTATCATGAAAAATGTCATTCACTTGTTGAGCTTCAAAAGAAAGCATTTAGTGAAGTGGTTGACTCTATCATTGATCATAATGCATCCTCTTGTACTATTGATGATAGTAAGCATGACAATTTTGAAAAGATTGAATCAAGCATGGATGCCAATGTTGTTGATGATGTTCTTGCTGAATGGTATGCTGATTATCCCGAGTTTGCATCAATGAGTGACACTGACAATTGTGCATGTTCTAATAATGAACAGTGTCCTATTTGCATTGAAATTAATGATGCATTAAATGGTGATTTTGGTAGCGATTCTGCATTGATTGTGGATTCTGTTGTTGATGTGAGTGAGAACAATCATAGCCTAGAATGTCAAATGCAAGAAATTCACATTGGATTACCTCCTTGTAGTCTTGTTGGTAATGAAGATTCTGAAATTTTGATTGATAAAATCCTACATGTTGATGAATCTTTCCAACAAGTACTTTCTTGTGATTTGCCACCTGATTTAGAAAAACAAGATAATTGTTTTAAATCTTCACACATTCCGGGTGGTGACAATTTCAAAATTCCTCTTCCTTCTTTCAATCTTTTTCCTTCCATCTCTTGTGATTGTGACAATGATGTGGTATACTCCAACACTAAGTTGGATTCCATACCTTCCATTTTGCAACCACAAGAGAATTTTCAAAATATAATTGGTTCCTTGACTCCTACTGATGGGAGTATCATTGATTTCCTTGGTTGTGATAGTTACTTGGAGAGTTTGGAACTTAACATGCCTTTAATTCACTTGAAACTTCTCCATTTTTCTATTTTTGGATGGGATACTGTTGGTTGCTTGTCTTCTTTACAGGCACATTCTTGGAAAGGTCCTCGATGGAACCAACATCCACCATACATTCTTAGACCTCTTCCAATGGATCCTAAACCACCTCCACTAAGGAAATTAAATATGGGAGAAGATGTTTTTAATGACAAATGCATGATTCTCATCAAGGATGAGAACTTCTCCTTCAAGCGACTTAAGATCCTCTAACCCAGGTTGTCTCTTTCCTCACTTATTTTCTTCTTAATTCATATGATTTTCTTGGGCTTAATTGTTGATTCGAGGAAGATAAGTGTGGGGGAGGGACACAATCCAGTAGAAAAAGTAGAAATAATGTAGTTTATTAAATAGAATAAGAACAATACATTCTCTTTTTCTATGATTGCTACATATTATGAACTTGAACATTTTGGTTTTGATGGATCATTCTATTTGGTTTGCAATTCTAGACTCTTCGATTCCATGTCTTGGTTGTTGAATTGGTGATGTTGATTATATAAGATGGTATTGACCCTGTGAGATTTTGAGCTTGCATGAATGGAATTCATCTTTTGCCATTCTTTCTTTCATGTGTGCATCTGCTCATGATTTGCGTTCTCTAGAACTTGCTCCTTTTCTTTTTGAAACTACATTTTCACTTATGTGCATAGGTATGATGGAAGCTTGTTTTTGTTTCCTTTTGTTTTCCCCACTTCGGCCAAATAGCCTTTCCCATGCATTATTATTCCTTTGGTAACCCCTTTGTGCCTTTTTGTCCATTTTGTTCTAAGCCACATTACAAGCCTAAGCGTAAAACCATTTTACTCCGCACCGTGAAAAATTATTGAGCATTGGTTTACCTTGGTTTGGTGTTTAAGTGTGGGGGTTGCTCAGGAGTGCAACAGTTTAAGTGTGGGGGGAAGATATTTGATGTTGCCATTGTGATTATATATATAGTATAGTTTCAAAAAAAAAAGAACAAAAAGAAAAAAAAAAGGTGTAAAAGAAGAAAAAAAACAAACAAAGAAAGAAAGGAGGTATTTGAGTTAAATGAAAGTTTTCATACATAGAATGATTGTGTTAATCAGTGCTCGATTTAATTTCTTTGGTGCTTAGCCTCTCATTCCATACTTTTACCTACCTTCATCCTAACCCCGTTACAACCTGTAATAACAGGCTCTCTTGATTTGTGCCTATATGTGTTATGAGTAGTGGAGACGTAGAAAATGAGCAAGCTTATGGTAGAACAATTTTCTTGGGTAGAATTTAAGCGATACACTTATATACCTTAAACACTTGAGAGATACACTTGAGAGGTTGATTGATTGAGCGCATCATTTGAAAGACCATCTTATGTAATTAGCGTCATTGATTGAAATTGCCATAATTGTGATTGGAGATAAAAGAATTTTGGTTTTGATTTATCAATCTTTTGAAGCTTTCTATCCCTTGTTCAATTTTTACATTACTGGCAACTGTTTAAAAAAAAAAAAGATTAGTTTTCTTGCTTTAGATTTTGCCCAGGAGTGCAAAAGGCTAAGTGTGGGGGAGTTTGATAATCATTGAATTCATATTATTTTAAATGTAAAAAGAAGCTATAAACTCTGTCATTATCATGCTTTAATGGAACAATTAGTTAAATATGTGTTTTCATCTGCATAATGAGTTTTTAGACTTTATTTGCATTAATCTTGGTCATATTTGAAATTTGGATCAAAACTGGGCTCAAATCACATCTCTTTTTCAATTGGGTAATGAACACTGTTCGGTATTGTGATCATAACTTAAGTTCTAGACCTCCAATTGATCCAAACTTTATATTTTAGGAAAGCTAAGAGACAGACCTACAACTTCTATGAAGAGCTCAGAAGCTAAATCAAACTTTTAGAGGACCAAAATGGGCTTGGAATACAAAACAATGTGCTGTGACGGACTCTGGACCAACATGCAGTGTTTGGCCCATACCTGGAGCTACAGATATCCAAATGAGGTCCTGTTTGAACGACTGGAAAGCTGACATCCCGGGCTACAATTAATATGAAGACAACTTCACCGAAAGCCACCGAAATCTTGGTGTAAACCAGGCTGTAATTCGGACGCGTTTTTGGAGCACAAAAGTCAAGAATTGTGGCTCAATAGTTCTCCCAAGTTTTCTATAAATACAAGGATGTTTAGAACTTGTAGACACACTTGGAGCAGACCAAGATCTCTCCATTTTAGGTTCTTTCTTTCTTAGTTTCAGATTTCTCTTCATTTTATGTTCTTTCCTTCTTGTTCTTTGCCTCCTACATGGAAGGCTTAGTTTATTCTTATAACTTTCATGCAATTTATTTTCCATTGCTTTCCTTTTTGATCATTGCCTCCTACATGGAAGGCTTTAGTTTTGCTTATTTAGTTTTATGTATTGTCTTTAATTCTTGTCTTTAGTTTCTTGCCTCCTACTTGGTATGGCTTAGTTCTAATCTTTTGTTTTATGTATTGTTTTTCTTTTGTATTTCTTGCCTCCTTCTTGGTATGGCTTAGTTGTAATCTTTCCTTTTTGGTTGTTTTAATTAAATTTCATGTTCTTCATCTTTTACCATTTTTATGCTTGGTCATGATTAGCATGAACTAAGTATCTTTCTAAGGTCATGTATGGATTCTTTATGAAGTTTAATTGTGATTCTGTTTTTAATTGCATAATGTTTGTCTTGGATATGTTTCTTTAACCCACGCTTAATGCCTTGGTTGGTTTGATCATCTAATTAAGGAATTGAAAGATTAATTAGACCTTGGGAAAGGCTAGTTAATTCTAGGTTCAATTGATTAAAGAACATAAGGTACTAGCAAGGGAACTTGACATAGGCTTTTTGCAATCATAAAGAATTCTGGGCTTAATGCAAGAATTAATTCTAATGAGCATGGGAACATGACTTTAGGATTAAGGATTAAGCTAATTGACTTAGGAATAAGCAATTAGACTAAAATCTGAAATTCGATTGACTTACTCCAATTCAACGGTTAAGTAGTTAAACTCTACCTTAAAAGAAGATTAGGTCTTAATCTAGCTTTTGGTAAAGGAAAAACATTTAAATGGATTATTGATGATATACATGACCCTAGGCTTTTGTTAATTTCATTTTACAAAGTTTAATTCAATTTCTGTGTCATTTTACTGTCTTTTAATATTTTCATCAAAAACTCTTTCGGTTACATCAACTATAAATTAAAGTGATTTGGGTTGGTAGTTGGAACTTTGGTCCCTGTGGGAACGATATTTTATTACCTTGGGATACTTGCCGGTATTACATTGATAGTGTATACTTGCACTGGTTACCCCTTCATCAGTAGCCAATTATTTCATTAACTGAAATCCTCACAATAAAAAGCAAGTCTTAAGCTCGCAATTAAATCGCTGAACAAAGAAACGATTAAATGAGAACTGAAAACAAGGGATCTTAACATGTGGCAAATTGTTTTAACTGTAGTAGGCCCTAAGTTTATCTGCATTCCAAGTTCTTTTCAGCACCTTTCCGTCGAGAGTCTCCAGAACGTAAGCGCTTGACCCGAGTTTCTCCTTAATCCTGTAAGGGCCTTCCCAGTTGGCTGCCAACTTTCCTTCTCGGGCATTTTTATTGCCGATGTCTGCTCTTCGGAGGACCAAGTCGTCCTTCTCGAATGAGCGGGGCTTTACCTTCCTGTTATAGCGAGCCATGATCAGCTGTTTTGTAGCCACATCCCTTAGGTGCGCAGTGGTGCGAACTTCGTCAATCAAATCCAACTCGGCTGCAATTGCCTCATTATTAACTCGCTCCTGAAAAATTTGTAACTTCCTTAAGGAAGGTTCTCCAATCTCCACTGGTATCATGGCCTCGCAACCATAAGTAAGCCTGAAAGGGGTTTCCCCCGTAGATGTCTGTACCGTTGTTCGATATGCCCAAAGTACCGAGTAGAGGTGTTCAACCCAGTCACCTTGGGCCTCTTCCATTCGCTTTTTTAACCCATTCACAATGATTTTGTTTGTCGCCTCCGCCTGCCCATTGGACTACGGATGTTCTACCGAAGCGAAGTGGTGTTTAATTTGAAACTCGGACATCATTTTTCGGAACCCCCGGTCTACAAACTGTGTACCATTGTCCGTAACTATCTCGGCCGGAATCCCAAATCGGGTGAGGATGTTTCTTCGGAAGAATTTCTGGGTTTTGGCCGAGGTTATCGTTGCCAGCGGCTCCGCCTCCACCCACTTAGTGAAGTAATCTACTGCCACTATGAGCCACTTCAACTGACCAGGAGCTGGTTTGAAGGGTCCTAGTAAGTCCATTCCCCATTTAAAAAATGGCCATGGTGCCGTGATTGCCTGTAAGTCGGATGGTGGCATTCTGATGATATTTCCATGCTTCTGACAGCTTTCACATTTTTGGACGTGGTCCTTGGCGTCTCGAGCCATAATGGGCCAATAATATCCTGCCCGAATAGCCTTCCGCGCAAGTGCTTTGGCCCCCATGTGTTGTCCGTTGATGCCCTCAAGTATTTCTGCCAAGACATATTGGGCTTGGTCGCTCCCGAGACATTTTGCCAGAGGTGCATGTATACCCTTTCGGTAGAGTTGGTCGTCCACCATCGTGTAAGCAGCTGCTGCCTTCACCACGTTCCTTGCCTGCGCGTTATCATCGGGAGTAATTCCTCGCTCCAAGTAGTCCGCAATTGGTTTCCTCCAGTCTTCCGAGTTCGTAATCAACATTACACAACTTGGTTCCGGGAGGTTTTGTTGGACGACAGTTCTCAGGCTTCCCGGGCACTTAGTGCTTGCCAATTTGGACAATATGTCAGCCCTTGTATTCTCCGTCCTTGGGATATGTGCTACTGTCACCTCATCAAATTGGGCCATAATCTCCTATACCTTGGCCAAATACTTAGCCAACAACGGTCCCTTTACCTGGTATGATCCCTGAATATGGGAAGCTACTAGTTGCGAGTCCGTTGAGACGTGTACTCTCTGAGCTCCGCTTTCTTTTGCCTGAGACAATCCCGCCAACAAGGCTTCATATTCGGCTTGATTGTTGGACGTCGGGAATTCCAGTCGGAGAGACAGTTCTATTGCGACGCCCTCGGGGTTTTCAACGATAATCCCGGCGCCACCTCCGTGCAAATTGGAGGAGCCATCCACAAAGACTTTCCAGGGCTCCGTTCTCATTCCTTGTCCTTGAACGAAAGTCGACTCCACTAGGAAGTCAACCAACGCCTGTGATTTGATCGCTTGTCGGGACTCGTATGTGATATCAAATTCGGACAATTCGATTGCCCAATTTGTCATCCTACCTGCTAAGTCCGGCTTATGCAGGATCTGTCGTAGCGGTTGGTTCGTCCGGACTACAATAAAATGGCTGTGAAAATAATGCCTTAGCCGTCGTGCCGTTGTTAGTAAAGCGAACGCCATCTTCTCAAGCTTTTGGTATCTGACCTCGGGCCCCTGCAATACCCGACTCACGAAATATACCGGCTTTTGTTCCTGACCGGTTTCCCTTATTAGAACCGCACTGACTGCTTCTTCCCCCACAGATAAATAAAGAATTAATTTCTCATTAGGCTCTGGTCTTGAAAGCACTGGGGGGAAGATAAGCAATGTTTAATCTTGTCGAAAGCATCCTCACAGTCCGAGTTCCATCCTCCGGATGCTTGCTTCTTGAGCAGCTTAAAAAAGGGGAGTGACTTTTCGGCCGACTTGCGTAAGAATCTAGTCAAGGCCGCTAGTCTTCCTGTCAGCTGCTGTACTTCCTTTTTGTTTGTCGGGACCTTCATGTCCAGGATTGCTCTGCACTTCTCTGGGTTGGCTTCTATGCCCCGGCTTGTTAACAAGAAGCCCAGAAACTTTCCCGAGGGTACTCCAAAAGCGCACTTTGCCGGGTTCAGTCGGATCTTGTGCCTTATCAACTTCTCAAAGGTCTGGTCGAGGTCTTGGATATGACCGCTTTGTTCTTTCGACTTGACTATCATGTCGTCAATATATACCTCCACGTTTTTCCCGAGCTGGTCTTTGAACACTTTAGTCATCATCCTCTGATACGTTGCCCCCGCATTTTTGAGACCAAAAGGCATTACATTGTAACAGTAATTAGCATTATTAGTGATGAAGGCGGTCTTATCCTGGTCCTCAGGGTGCATGGCAATCTGGTTATATCCTGAGTATGCATCCATGAATGAAAGCAACTGAAACCCGGATGATTGGTCCACCAGCTGGTCTATGTTGGGCATCAGAAACGCGTCCTTTGGGCACACTCTATTCAGATCCTTGTAGTCAACGCATACCCGCCACTTGCCGTTCAGTTTTTTCACCATGACAACATTGGACAGCCATGTGACGTATTGTACTTCCCTTATAAATCCAGCGTCGAGCAATTCTTGGACGTGGTTGTCCAATACCTTCCCACGATCGGAACCGATGTTTCTTTTCTTCTGCGCTACTGGCGCTGATCCTGGTGGAATAGCCAACTTATGACAACAAAACTCGGGGTCAATCTCCGGTATCTCGGACGGCCTCCAAGCGAACACGTCCCTGTTATTGATTAAAAATTCCTGCAATTCTACACGAACCTCGGGATTCAAAGTTTTTCCTATCTTCGTGACCTGTTCCGGATCTTCTCCTAGGACGAGGTCCTCTAACTCTTTGCCGGGCTCTGCCTTGCATGCCTTGTCCTCCTCCCTCAGGTCCAACTCAACTACTTGTATCGCGCTGCTACACACTTTTCCTTTACTTGCCGATTTTCCTTCTTGGACTGCCTCGAAATAACATTTACGGGAGTCCTTCTGATCCCCTTTAATCGTTATCACCTGATTCTTTTTATTGATGAACTTTAATTTTTGGTGGTTTGACGATACCAGCATGTTCCAGGAGTGAATAGTCGGCCTCCCCAAGATCATATTATAAGGTGAGGGGAATTCCGCTACCACAAACTGAACTACCTCGGTCTTGAAAGCTTCTTTGGTTCCCAGAGTCAACTTCAAATCAATAAACCCTTTAGGACGGGTGTCTTCGCCGTTGAACCCGGTCAACGTGGTCCTACATGGTTTCAAATCTTTAGAGTCTAGCTCATTCGCTTGAATGCATCCTATAAGATGATATCTACTGCACTCCCGTTGTCGATAAACATCTTCTTAACTTGGCAGTCATCGATTACCCCCGTGATCACCAGGCCGTCATTATGGCCGGGTATCACGTCATCAAAGTCTTCCTGCGAAAATCCCAATATGGGCTCTTCTTTTTTCTTTCCCCTTTTAAATTTGGGTCGGTCTACAACTGACATAACCTCCTTAAGATACTTCTTTCGCTGGTTGGAAGAGTCTCCTCCTCCTCCAAAACCACCCACGATCGTAGTGCAAACGAACCTTGACTCTGGAAACTCGTCATCGTCGTTGCGTTTGGTATTGTCCCCGAGTTGCTTTTTCCTCCCCTCCTGCGGGCTCCTACTTCTGTTCGGCCGTTTGTTTTGTCGGCCTTGAGTTTGTATTACGTATCGACGGAGTTTCCCTTCCCGCACAAATTTTTCGATCGCATCCCTCAAATCCCAACCAGCTTCAGTCGTGTGACCATTTTGGTCGTGAAATTCACAATAACGGGATTTGTCTAAAGGTTGGTTCGCCCGCATTGGCCGTGGTCGTACTACATATTTCATTTCAGTTGAGGAGACTTCTTTCCAAATTTGGGCTCGCGGCACCTTCAGTGGCGTGTACGTTTCGTATTTTCCTTCTGCCCGACTTCCTCGTGGTACACTGTCCCTACCTCGGTCACATTGTTTGTCCGCATTGTAGCGATCCTTCCCCCGGGATGGGGATCTTTTTGAGGATTCTCGGGCTGGTACGTGATTCGTTGCCTCCATTTGCTCCATTTCTATATATTGCTTTGTTCGATTTCTGAACTCATTCAACAACGTCGGGCGGCGCTTCATGATTGACTTCTTTAATGGCAAACTTTTATCCAAGCCCGCCATCACGCAGTGCAGTTGCACCTCGTCCTTCAAACCAGGAACCTGCAGAGCAGTAGCATTAAATCGCTCCAAATATTTCTGAAGAGTTTCTCCGGGTCCCTGTCATATTTGGTCGAGTTGAAACTCTGTCTTAGGCTGCTTCCGACTTGGGGCAAAGTGGAGCAAGAACTTGCCTTCCAAGTCCTTGAGGTCCGGGACGGAGTCGGCCGGCAGACTGTTGAACCATATCAGTGTTGGCCCTCGCAAAGTTCCTGCAAATAAACGCGCTATGATCAGTCCGGAGTATCCCTTACCATTATTTCCATCTTAAAGTTACTGATATGGATTTGCGGGTCCTGACTACCGTCATACTTAGGGAAGTCCTTAGTGTCAAGGCCCTTCGGATAAGGTGCTGCCATGATCTTCTTTGTGAAGGGAGTTATTACTCTGTCTCTGTCACCCTCGTCCGAAGGGGGTGTGACCCGCTCCCTTGAGGACCGCAGGTTTCCGCCTGTTTGCGCCCTAGTTGATACTGGATCGCGCCTATCAGTTTCTTCATTAGTGCTGGCAGTCCGGCCTTGTCTTTCGGGATGTCCATCATTGCCCGAACGCCCGTTCTGCTCACCTCGGTCATTTTCCCGAGATTGTCCTTGGTCTCTACTTCGGTCTCTATCACGCCCGTCGTTCGGCCGCTCCCCATGGTAGTGGGAGCCATGTCGACTTGGTCCCGCCTCATCTCTGTTGGTTGCGGAACTCCTTTTGTCAGTTTGGTCAGCATATTGCTGGAAGAAATTCCTCCATTCCTCATCACGTCGGACCATTTCTTCCTGGTGCGCACAAGCGCTTTCTTGAATTTGCAGACTGTGGTGGGTTTCCATTCCCTCCATTCTGTTTAGGATGGAACCTATTGTATTCTGCAGCAAGAGAATGTCCGGGTTGACCACCTGAACTTCCTCCTGAAAACCACCTTCAACGGCTTGAGTTTCCTCATGCTCTAATACGTCATTCTGTGGGATGTCGGCCGCGTTTGATTCTTCTTCCATCTCGACGATTACTTGTCCCATGTCGGGGTGGGTAGGGTCATGTTGCTCTGCTTGCACCATTTGTTGTCCATGTTCCTCCGGCTCCTGCATACTCGAAGCTGCTAAAGTTCTCTTTGATCTTGCCATTGATATGTGACCTTAAAACCTTGTGGTCGACCTTTTTAGGGTCCCCACAGACGGCGCCAAATGTTTGTGTGTGGATTATGTTGATTTGGATTATGGCTTGAACTAGGATCACCGCCTAGGGCCTACGTACCCTGCGTCAGGGATCAAAGCCAACGTAGTTCGAATAGAATTCCAGCGTTTAGCCACTGGGTGTAGGGTGTGTGCTTAGTGAGAAGGGAGATGAGTTGATACCACGTACCATTCACCAGTGGAGTGATCTCCTATTTATAGGGAGTGGTAGTTAGGATCCATATCCGAGATATTCGGCTATTCATGGGTTTGTGACCTCGAGGTATGCTGTTAGTGGCGATATTAGTGGGGGTAGTTACCGCAGATGATGGCATGATGGATTGGGCTTCGTGGCCCATGTTCTTAGGTCCATAACACTTTAGGAACTAGCTGATGGCATCACATCATTAAAAGAAAGAAATAGTTGTGCGAGAAGATTTAGAAGAGCCGACCCCACAAGAATTTAATTTATCTCACAAGGCTTTATGCACTTCTTCTTCTAATGGCAATATTAAATTGAAGGCACAAAATAGTAGTGGGGTCCACCCCATTAATGTGACAAATTCTTTCACACACCTTCAAAATTTGTCAACTAGACGTAGGCACCTGACATGTGAATTTTAGCTGAATTATCGCAGCTAATTTTTCACCATGCTCCATGACGGTTCGCAAGGCATGTCTTTGTTTAGAACATAGCTCCTCATGGCATTTAGACAAAGCGAGAAATTGGAGAAACTTGATGCTTCTGCTGCTTTTCTAGAAGCCAGGAAGAAAAAACCACCAATCCGACGCATGATCACCGTCATCCCATTGTTCTTTGCAGAATTTAATTGGTCTTTGCTAGCTTATTAAATATTAGCAAAACGAGGCTGGTTCCATGATGGTATCCAATTGATGCGCATATATTACACCTATTTGCATGTGCCTTTTTTTCTCTGTAGTTCACCTGGCACTTTTCCAGCATCATAGGGCAGATCATTTTTGTAATGTCTTCCAATTTTACTTGTTCTTGCTGATGTGTTAACACAATTAACAACATAAAGAAACTAGGAACTTGCATCATTTTTGCTACCATCTCCATTATTTGAGATATTTAGAGGAATTTCAAGAACAACAACTTTCATTGAAGATGCAGGTGACAAGTAGCTCCACATGAAGAGCTAATTTCCACAAATAACCCCAACAAGGGATGTATGCTTGAGTTGGCCAAGAAAGAATCAGCATACTCATTGCCTCCAACGTCAAAGATGTACCCAGATCTTGCAATTGCAAGTAAAGCCTGCATAAGCAGCTAGCATTGTGCTCCACAATACAATATCTCTTTCTATTCTAGAGCTAAAAACTGTTCTCGCATGATCAGTTTTCTCACAATTTGCATACATATCTATGATGCTACTTGATACAACTAAGTCAGATAAGTTGTTTCTGATGCAATAGTCATGAAAAATATACAAATGATTTCACAACAAAGGTCAGATAAGGATAATGTTGCTCAGATTTAGACATCACCTGTCTTAAGCTTCTGTTGTTCTCGCATGATCTGTCAACGGAGGCACCTTTTCAGGTTTGCCTAGTCTCATATATAAACTCATGGCACCATTAAAGGGATGACATAATTAAGTTCTTGAGTTCAATCGCATTCTCAAGAAAAAACCAGTGCCTTGTATTCTCCAAGTCCCTGCAATAGCAATTTAAAAAAGCCTTGGGCATTGGTCCTTGCAATAGCTGATGTAACCATTTACCATCACGTTCAATAATCGTGCTCTCCTCCAATAACACAAAGAGAAAGGAATCTCAGAAAAAGCAACTCGGAAGTTTGCTCCGAACTTAGTCGTCAAATTGTCAATCAGTTGTGACCTCCGCCACCTCGGATGACTGACAATAAAAAGATGAAATATCGAGATCGAGAAGCCAAGTTCGTCTTTTAGTCCAACTTAACTCCTCCACCTCGGTCAGGCTTCCTCATGTCATTAGCTGACATCAGTTGACGACTTTCAGTATTGATAAAAATAATGGTGAGATTAGAACTAACATTCTAACCTCAGTGATAAAAAGAGCCGACTTTCAATATAGAAAACTAGAGGGACCCCATTGGTAATTGAAAAACCGTGTAGAATAACTCTTGGGGAATTAGGAAGCCTGACCGAGGTGAGAAAGTGAGATACAGAAGTACTACTCTCCTGCCAATTGCATTCAAAAACCTTAACAACATCCATTCCCAGATGTTCCTTGAAAATTCTTTACTGCTTCTGGGAATTCTATAAATCCTCCAGCATATTTCAAGCATTAAACAATGGGCAACAAACCTTCTGATCTTTTCTCTATGGGAAGTCACAGACGATATAAGCATGCCACCTCAGCCTTCAAAGTCGCAATATTCAACTTAGCATTAACAACGCACATAGTTGCTTCCACGTGAATATAGCCATTTTCAATCTTAAATGCAATATATTGGAAGTTTTCGGAATCAAGCAAAACAGGGACAAGTTGAGATTCGTCCAAGTAGACTCTTGAAAAAAGTAACTCAGGTCTTCGGCGATAACCAGTTCACATGGCTCCAAACGATAAATAGAGAAACATCTTCTCGGCGTCCCAGCACAATTCAAAACCAGCATTTTGAGGCATCTCGGCATCCGAAATCGACACCTCAGCATATCGGCAACACGGGTATTAATCTTGGCATTCACCCTTGCTCGGCAACCTTCTCCGACATATACATCTCGGCCCCCTAGCCATATCGATGTCTCGGGCATCTCAATACCTCGCCACCAAGCTTGGGAGGAGAACTGGTAGGGGATCATCACAAGGATGTGGCCAAACACGAAATATCTCTACGTGATTGTGATGGGTAAGGTGGCTCAGTATATCCCCACTCTCAATTACTACAGCGGCGGATTACCACATGCTTGCATCATGTACACTTTGTCGGAGTGTTACTTCGGACTCAATCTCAACCCGATGTGCAAGCCCTCTGAGGTCTCTTGCACCATTATGCCAAACATGGCTTACGTCGAATTCATGCAGCACGGAACTGGATCCAAGTTCGCCCGAGACTCACCTCCAAATTTCATTGACCTTGTGGACGTCGAAGTTTGAAGCCGGCTTTCACGAAGGCATTCATCTTGGGGTTTGAGGAATTTTGGATTGGGAAATTTCCTTGCCGATAAATATCTCCGTTACGCCTTTTGGGAGTTGAATCAGCCGCAGGTGGGTCAAATTATTGATTCTCTAAGGAGAGAAAATTCAGACGCTGCGTTATCCTTCTTTTATGCCTTGAGGAGAAACTAGGGTTTCGGCACTCCAAGGATTCCCACTCTGTGGTTGCGCATGCTGTTCAAGTCTTAGCAAACGCAGCCATGCGATTCTTGTTTTAGGGCTTCAAGGAGGTTGATATTCATCGGGTTCACTCTAGCCCTCTGTGACGAACGTTTTTTTTGTTCTTTTTGACAGCTGGAATCGAATTGTTTATTGCGATTTTGCACCACAACTTCAAATTATTGACAAGTTTGATTTGAGAGAAAGCAAATTTTGATGTTTTCCTTCCGTTAGCCCGTTTCTGGCTGCTTCTTGTGGCAATAATCTTTGGTTACAGGACTCAAAATTTTTCTAATTCCCCATGGACGGCGCCAATGTTCTGTCATAGAATAAGATAGATCGGACTTGACCTAGGAACAATGCCTAGGGCCTACGTACCCTTGAGAGGGATCAAAGTCCACGTAGTTCAAGATACACCAAAAAGAGGTGATGTGTGTGCTCTGTGTAGGCAGGATACGAGCGATAGGGAGAATGTTCTTGTGTACTGTTCACCTGGGAATGTCTCCCTGTTTATAGTGAGGTCGTACTGGTCCGACTTCCATGATGACACGTTTCCACCACTCACGTTCCTTGCCCCCACTTCCTTCAATACTAGTTATGGGTAGGATCTTGGGGTAACTAACCTTTCCTCGGGCCTGATCTTTACAGGCCCATTCCCGAGGCCCATAACACATACTTTTATTCCATAACAAGCTTCATGATGGTTGATGGATAGGCTGGTATAGCTGCCGAGATTCTGATATTGAACACACTTGTGTTTTATCACTTGAAGAACCTCTTTTCTAGGCATTAGAAATTCTCCCATGTTAAAATAAAGAAATTGTTGAAACGGAGGAGGAGCAAACTTGAAGTAATTTAATACATAACTCAATAAACAAGGAGCCATGTCAAGAGCATGACAAAAAATAAGCAAGTTCATGACGATCTAGACCTCTTCCATGTTTGCTATAAAACTCAATCTAGTTCAGAATAAAGTGATGCTAACTAGTCCTTGAGTGAATATTCTAGCTTAATGAAATTTTCACATGATTCAACAAGCATATCAGAGGTTCTCAAATAAACCAACTTGTGCATAACAAACAAGCATCCATGGCAAACATTTAAACTTGCACCAGAATTAATTGCACCAAAATTAAACACCAACGACTTGCCAGAATTAAATGTAATTATAAGGATAGGAAACTTGCACCAGAATTAAACGCTGATAGTTCATTGGAGACTGCATATATGCTTCTTCAATTAATGACTCTATCAATCGACATCCCAACTTAGCCTAGATATTACGAGCCCTTAAGCGAAATTCTTCCTTTTTCATTTACAGTTAGAAGTAGACAATCAAGCCGCCGAACAGAGACGTCATCTTTACTGAGGTTATGCTTCTGCATCTTTAAACAACTTACGGAATGTGTTTTGAGATGGCGATGGCATCTGATTCCTAGATCCAGTAACCTGAGTTCAACCCTCGGTGAAACCTTTCTTTCTACAGGTTAAAATCTCGGAAGCTTCTGGATTTTGGCCATACACCGTGATCGACTTTTAATAACTACTCCATCTTCTTCGATCTCGGCACCTCAACATCTCGGAGCCCCTCCAATCTCAGCCATTTCACGAGGAGGATCGACCGAGATAGGATCCCAGCTACTCTAAACAATGAGTGATTGCCTTGAAGAAATCTGGATCTTTCAAAGTTTTACTGCTCTCAGCCTCGACACCGATAATAATGAAGCAGTTCACTGTCTCGGCAAGTTGATGAAAAGGTCCCCGGCCATTGCATGGAGGCCAACTTTTATCTCGGCCACCTAGTGAAGAGTATCCCGGCCACGGACTCAGATTGCTTCCCATTGGTAGCTCGGATGGAATTAATAACAAACCTGATTCTAACATTCAACAGATCCTTTAATGACTGGCCCGAATTCGTCACTGCTTCCCCTGCAATCTCAACGTTGCCCAACGGATGAATTCCACATCAGCAATAGCAACGCCTTACCAAAACTCGACCTTGCTGCTCCTGCCAACTTTGCTTCTTTTTATCTGGAAGCCAGGGTATGAAAAATGGTCTCGGCTCTGAAGCCCTGCATAGGAAGCCGGGGTATGAAAAATGGTCTCGGCTCCGAAGCTCTGCATACCGACTTCAATTACCTCGGCTTTGTTTCAATGCCCCCACTTGTGTTACAAACTGGTGTAACGCAGCTTGACACATCCTTATCTCGGCACAGAACGATAAGGACATAAAACACAGTGTGCTGCTTTCATTCTTGCAGAGCACTTCCAGCGATGTAGGCAAAATAGGTCGAGGTCCTGATGGTCTAGAGAAAAGGGATAAGGGGACATTAATGAACGCCATACTCCACAGCAAAGATACTATCTCAGCAATTTAGGATTCAAACAGATAGAACCCCAAATTCCGATTGCAATAACGCTAATTCTGGGATTTAATGGCATGATCTCGAATCTGGAACTGGAGAACAAAATTAATAGTGGAATTGCAATCTTCAGCAGTGCGAACTCTAACATTGTGAAGACGCGATCTCAACGACCCAAGGGATGAGGGAAAATTCCGAGTTCCCATTCACAAATTACGTCGAGTGTGGAAACCTTTATGAGTACAACAAGCAGGTGGGGCCCAGGCACTCCCTGTCAGACCTCTTGTGCCTATTTTGCGCCTTCTCCTTACCGGGTTGATGGCCGAGACCGAGGTGGAAATCTTGCTTGGGGAGGAAGGACGTAATCTTGGAGTTGACAAGGACATGATCTTAGGAATGGGTTCTTTCTATCTCGGCTTAGGAACCCGGTTTCCTCACTGTAACTCGGTTTTGAAGCGCAAAGAATTGGTTTGGCGCAAATTGGAGTTTCGATCGATTGGTGATTGAAAGAGAGGTTTGGTTCTCCATAGAAGCAAAATCCTAACCTCCCCACTCTCGAACACCATCGCCAAATCATCGCGCAATTGCAAGCCACCCATATAGTCCCTTCGTAAAGTTAGATGTCTGATCTGTGCAGTGTATCCATTTAGGTTAGATCTGCAGTTGTATTGAGTGTGAAGCCTTCTTCAGGAATTAGCAGTGACGACGTCGTTGCAAAATTGCAGAGTAACCCCTTCCTTCTGGTGAAACAATGCTTTCTATCTCTGGTTGATTAAACAGGAAATTCCTACAACTTCTTTGTTGCGACTATCCTAGGTCGCGGGAATCAAATAAAAATTTATCGATTCCCCACGGTCAGCACCAATGTTCTGTTCTGAGAACAGGATTTATCGAACTTGACTAAGAGCCAAGCCGTTTAGCCAAAGGGTAGGGTGTGTGCTTTGTCTGACTGTATGTAAATAGTTCAGAGTTAGAATGTAGAACATGTGTTCCTTAAGGCTTGACCTCTGTATTTATAGAGTTTACCTTAGGTTGATATGGCTTGGGCCTTGTGATTCGAGGCCCTGATATCCTAACTACCAGATATACATTTAGATATACCTAGATTGTCGCCAAGATAGGATCCTCTTATATTGTAGGTAGATCCTAATATGTTGTATGTTCCTAGTTGGGCCACCCGTGTGTTGGGCCTAGTGCAGATCTGTAACAGTATGCAAACTTATATAGACATGTGTCATTAGAATACTTACAGAGTGGTTATAGTGCATAGATGAAGTGTGAGGGGATATTAAACTCCACCAAATAAAGAGAAAAAGTAACTTGGGTTTATCTCAAATCCTCCAGTCCTAAGTGGATTAGTCAGGGTAAACCAAGTGGCTTCTTACAATTGTTGAATGAGCTTATTATTTTCTTATGTATGAAAAATACATATGATTCTTTATCTTTCTCCATTTATTTTCTGTAATCACTATACTTTAAACTTCTCATTAACTTTAATGTATTCTTGTGTTAGAAAAGATTATAACTAAATAAGATTTTGTTCTAATGAAATTCAAAGTATCAATGTTTTAAAGCAAGAAGTTAATAATAAATTTGTTATAGGAAAATTTTATGTTAAAGATGGGAGTTATGATGGAAAAAAAGGGGCAGGAGTTAGATCTTTGGCTTCATTAGTTTTAATACCTGTTGTTTTTTTAGTATTAATACTTGTTGTTGGTACAAACAAACAAAAAAATCATTGTTCATCTCTATAAGACCCATTTATAAGTCATGGCCAAAAAGGCTCATTTAGTGAGTCGTCTACTTTAGTCTTCCGCCTAAAAAGAATTAAAAGATTGTCTGTTTTTGTTATGGACTTGAATAATGGGCCTAGCAAAGTAAAGGCCCAGCAGGCACGCGCCTTGACAGAATCTTCCTCAATTTGGTAAAATGATAATCATCCCATGATCATGCCAACAATCTCGGATAATGCAGGTAATGGAGGATCTTCCTCAATCAGATCGTGGGAACGCGCATTGCCAGAGGAAGGAAGCATTGCCGGAGGGACGAAATCTGAGGGAGCCTCTATAAATAGATGGACATTCACCAGGTGCATTCTCTCTATGAACTATTGATTACTTTACATACTGCTCCACTGTGCACACACCCTACTCCTTTGGCAGTACGCCTCCATCGTGTAGCACAGTGATCTTTAAGAACCCACTGTTGTCTCGTTTATAGGCACCAGCGGGTGATCCGTTCCTGGATGTTCTTCCTATAGGTATCCTAAGAAGTTAGTCGATCCGACATCAATTATTCACTAGCCCTTAGAGGTTGGACAGTTGTGTTCTATCACAGAACATTGGCGCCTTCTGTGGGGACCGTAAAATTCGATTCCCATATCACGAAAAGCCACGAGTTACCACTGATAATGGCCGCAAACACAAGGAGTCGTAGCCATGCAACCCAGTAAGACCAACCGCCGGGTAGGCAGTCACCACAGTTGCACCAAGAGCAAGGAACGCGGGAGCCAATTTTGTGGCCCCCGATGATGATCAGGTTATTGTTGAGACTGAATTAAAGACCTTGGCATCAGCAAGCTCTCCGCTTCCCGACAATCTAGTAATCCAACAGGTGGTTCCACCGGAGCTCCCATCGGAGCTCCCACCGGACCCTCCTATAGAGATACAAGTGGAACATATTGATATTTGTAGACTGGAAGTCACCCTGGGGGCGGTGTTGAATCGAATGGAGGAAATGGAGACTAGAAATCGTTTGCACAGGGAAGAAGACATCAGAATTATCCGAGACGAAATGAGGCATCAAAACGCTATCTGGAGGCAGGAGGAGAATTTGAGGATCAGGCAGCTGTTGGAAGAGCATATAGGAAGGGAAGAACACCCAGCAAGAGGTGTGGGTAGAGATATTGCGGGACCAAGTCGGGCTAATGTGGCATCATCCGCGAACATTGGGGCTCCACCTGCTAGAGCCATGAGAGAAAATACGTCTGGTCGAACTCGAGTAAACCCGGCACAGAGTGCAAATAAAGACATTGGAAACCCGAGTAAGGACAGTCATACGACGTCTGCCCAGGGTGACGCACACGTATCGAAGGTTAATGAGACCATCCCAGATTAGGCGCAAGCCCACAAATCGGTTCCTCTTAAAGGGAAAAAGCCTATCGAAGACCGAGGTCCGTCTAAGGAGGATGAAACATCCGATAAAGAGGATAGATTGCGAGGTCCTTTTCCTTAGAGAATCATGACCGCGGCCTATCTTAAAGGCCTGGATACAAAGGATTTCCCAAAGTATGATGGAAGTTAAGACCCGCAGGTGCATGTGAGCAATTTCAAAATGGAAATCATGGTGAAAGGATATACCGGGGCTATCATTCCCAGGTTATTCGCTGGAATGTTGAGGGGAGCTGCGCATATTTGGTTTAACTCGTTTCCGCCGAACTCGGTTCCCGATTTCAAGGACTTAGTTAAAAAGTTTTTGTTGAATTTCGCTACTAGCAGAAAGCAGCCAAAGACTGAGTTTCAACTTGGACAATTGAAGCAGCTCCCGAACGAGACTTTGCAGAAATATTTGCAGCATTTTAAGGATACGGCCTTACAAGTGCCAAAGTTAAAGGAAGATATTCTTCATTGTGCTATAGCTGGTTTAGATAAATCGTCACGTTTAAAGAAATCAGTGACGAAGAACCGTCCAAGAACTTTGGCATAATTTCGAGATTTATGCAAGCAATACTTGGAGTTGGAGCAGTTGGAAATGATGAGCCAAGAACCAAAGGAAAAATTTAGAAGTTCGCCTCCGCGGGGCAAAGACCAGTGTAGTCAAAATAGGCAAGACTCTCGGTCACGCGGACAGGATAGCCGACCCAGAGGAGGACGGGCAGAAGGAAAGTACGATAGATATGCCCCGTTAAAGGTATCTCAGGCGCAAATTTGGAAGGAGGTATCTGCCACTGAGATGAAAAAGGTTGAACGACCTCAGCCCTTACGACGAGAGGCCACCTTAGACAAGTCACGATATTGTGAGTTCCACGATCAACACGACCACATCACAGACTCATGCTGGGATCTTCACGATGCTATAGAAAAGTTTGTGAGGGAAGGAAAGCTCCGGCAATATGTTATCCAGACTAAAGGGCGACAAAATAAGCGCCAGAGGGGTCAGAGTAAAAGCCCACCCCCAAAAAACAAGAGACGAGAGCATAAAGGAGACGAGAGTGATGACGAGTTTCCTAAGCCTAAATATGACTGTCATGTTATTGTGGGAGGATTCGGTGGTGGAGGAGACTCAGTCGTTCAAAGGAAGAAGTATCTAAAAGAAGTCCTGTCAGTTAAAAACTGTACGGAATTCAAAAGAGACGGTAAGAAACCAGAACCGCCAGTGCTCTATTTCACTAAAGACGAGCTGGAAGATGTACCACCTGGCCACCATGACAGATTAGTCATCTCGGGAATGGTGGTAGATTGTCATGTCAGGAAGATCTTCGTGGATAATAGTAGTGCGGTGAACATAATCCTTTAGGATGCATTTAAGCGTATGCGTTTTGATTCGAAAGACCTGAAGCCGTGTAAAACTACACTAATAGGGTTCAATGGCCAGGATACACGGCCTAAAGGATATATAGATCTTAACTTGACGATAGAAACAAAGAAAGCTTTTAAGTCAGAGATGGTTCGATTTATTGTAGCTGACTTCCCCTCACCGTATAATGTCATTCTAGGGCGGCCAACTATTCATGATTGGGATATGTCGGTGTCGTCTAAACATCAGAGCTTGAAGTTTGTTAACAAAAAGAATCAAATTGTCATTGTTAAAATCGATCAGAAGGATTCCCGGCAATGTTACTTTGAGGCCGTGAAAGGGAGCGGGGTTTCAAAGGAGGCGAAGTCGGGAAAAGAGAAAGGAAAGGAACCGGTATAGGTTGTCGAATTGGATCTCAGGGAAGAAGATAAGATTTCGCGGGCAGAACCGAATGATGAGTTGTAAGATTTTATCTTAGGCTCTGTACCAGAGCAGATTACCAAAGTCGGCAAGACGTTAGATGTCAAGGTTCGCAAGGAGATAGAACTTTTTCTAAAGCAAAACAGGGATGTGTTTGCATGGACGCCATCCGAAATTCCAAGGATAGATCCAGAGATTTGTAGCCACAAGTTGGAAATCCATCCGGGGTCTACCCTGGTGGCGCAGAAGAAGAGAAAGCATGGTTCGGAGCGAGGGAAGGCGTTAGAGGCGCATGTGAAGGAGCTAATCGAGGCAGGGTTCATTAGAGAAGTGCAGTACACCACATGGCTCTCCAATGTAGTCATGGTTAAGAAACCTAATGGCAAATGGCGGGTGTGCACAGATTACAAGGACTTAAACAAAGTATGTCCAAAGGATGCGTTTCCAATGCCCAATATCAATCAATTGGTTGATAACTCGTCTGGATTTCAACTCTTATCGTTTATGGATGCATACTCGGGATACAACTAAATCACCATGCATCCTGAAGATTAGGAGAAGACGACATTCATTACGGATAAAGCAAATTATTGTTACAACGTCATGCCGTTTGGCCTCAAGAATGCTGGAGCAACATATCAAAGAATGATGACGAAGGTGTTTCGAGGACCAACTCGAGAAGAATGTGGAAGTGTATATAAATGATATGATTGTAAAGTCTCTAGAACCAAAGAACCATGTCCATGATTTGCAGCAGATGTTCGACAAGTTGCGAGTGTACCAAATTCGGTTAAACCCGGCAAAATGCGCTTTTGGGGTACCATCTCATAAGTTCTTGGGTTTCATGTTGACAAACCGAGGTATTGAAGCTAATCCAGACAAATGCCAAGTAGTGCTGGACATGAAGGCACCTGCTAGTAAGAAAGAAGTTCAGTAATTGACTGGAAGGTTGGCCGCGTTAACAAGGTTCTTGCCAAAGTCGGCCAAAAAGTCACTGCCTTTCTTTAAGTTATTGAAGAAAGAAGCCCAGGGAGGATGGAATTCTGAGTGTGATGCCGCGTTTAGAAGAATTAATCAATGTCTGGCTACCCCACCAGTTTTATCCAGGCCCAAGCCAGGTGAAAGTTTAGTTCTTTATTTATCTGTTGGAGAGGAGGCGGTGAGCGCTGTGTTGGTACGCGAGACGAAGGAGGGTCAGAAGCTGGTATATTTTGTAAGTCGGGCTCTGCAAGGCTCAGAACTAAGGTATCAAAAGCTGGAAAAGATGGCTTTTGCTTTGCTCACATCGACAAGGCGTCTCTGTCCCTATTTCCACGGCCATCCCATCATTATCAGAACCAATCAGCCTATTCGGCAAGTGTTGCATAAGCTGGACCTCGCTGGAAGGATGATAAGTTAGGCGGTGGAGTTGTCTGAGTTCGACATCTCTTATGAGACTCGGCAGGCAATCAAATCCCAAGCATTAGCAGACTTCTTGCTGGAATTAACACCGTCAACCAAAGAAGAAGGGGCGCATAGACAACTTTGGAAAGTATTTGTGGATGGTTCGTCCAACATCAAAGGAAGTGGGATGGGTGTCATTGTGGAAAGCCCAAAAGAAGTTTCCATGGAGTTTTCACTCCAATTAGATTTCTTGACTTCCAATAATCAAGCCGAGTATGAAGCCCTTATCGCAGGATTACTCCAGGTAAAGGAAAACGGAGCTAGACATGTACAAGTGTCCACGGATTCTCAACCAGTGGCCTCCCAGATCGAGGGGACGTACCAGGCCAAGGGACCTTTACTGGCTAAATACCTCACCAAGGTAAAAGAAATTATGGAGGACTTTGACAAGGTGGTGATCATGCACATCCCGAGGGGGGAAACTGCTAGAGCTGATGCATTTTCTAAACTGGCTAGCACTAAGGGTCCTGGTAACTTGAGGACCGTGGTTCAACAGAGTTTGTCGGAGCCAAGTTGTGTTATGGCTATTACTGAATCGAGTGACTGGAGAAAAGAAATTGTGGATTATTTGGAAAGAGGGATCCTTCTAGATGACACGCTAGAATCCAAGAGGCTGGTTAGGGCGGCAACTGCATATACGATAGTGGATGACCAATTGTACCGAAAGGGCTTGCATACTCCCATGTCCAAGTGCCTCAATTCGAATGAAGCCCGATATGTGTTGGTAGAGATTCATGAGGGTATTAATGGGCAACACATGGGTGCTAAAGCGTTAGCAAGGAAAGCTGTGTTAGCCGGTTATTATTGGCCTACGATGGCTGTAGATGCAAAGGACCACGTGCGAAAATGTGAAAGTTGCCAGAAGCATGACAGAGTAATGCGAGCTCCCCCAACCGAGTTAGAGTCGGTGTTAGCTCCGTGACCCTTTTACAAATGGGGTTTTGATTTGCTAGGACCGTTCAAACCAGCGCCAAGGCAGTTTCGATGGTTGATGGTAGCGGTGGATTATTTTACAAAGTGGATTGAGGTGGAGCCTTTAGCAACTATCACTTTGGCGCAGGTGCAAAAGTTCCTTCAAAGGAATATTATTTCCTGATTTGGGATCCTAGCCGAGATAGTCACGGACTATGGTACCCAGTTCACAGACAAGGGCTTCAGGAAGATGGTGTCCAACTTTAAGATTAAGCATCATTTTGCTTTCATCGAACACCCACAGTCCAACAGGCAAGCCGAGTCGGCGAACAAGGTCATTCTCGATGGACTTAAGAAGCGAATGGAAGAAGCTAAGGCTAGTTGGGTGGAGCATCTCTATTCTGTTCTGTGGGGTTATCGGACCACTACCCAAACCTCTACGGGGGAAATGCCTTTTAGGCTAACATATGGATGTGAAGCTATGATCCCGGTTGAAATCGGCGAACCCTCATGGAGGAGAATCAAGGCCCTACAGGGTGAATTGGGAAACCATGAAGCAATCATGGTGGAGTTAGATCTCTTCCTCGGCCTTGGATAGGCTGGTAGCAGACGGGGCAAAATCTTTGGAGTCTAGCTTATGGTGATCCGCACAGCAGTACAAAGGAAACCGCTCTTCGGTTTAACCAGAGTTGGAGGGTTGGAAAAACCAGGGCATTTCCCTAGGTTTAGCAACAACTTTGAAAAACGAGTTCTTAAAGCCTTTCCATGAGTCGGTGAAGGGCTTAAGGAATTTATGTTCATGGGCGGCTCAAAGAGAAGTCCACCCAAACCATTTGTGGTCGCCCTCCATAATGACGTTTGTCTCTAGAGGGGTGAAGAAACTGCAAGAGACAGGTAGGAGCAAATAGATCATGGGTTTTGCAATAATTTTCGAAGGCTATGGCAAAGGCCCAACCGTTGGGATGCAACTGGGATGGGGCAAGATGCAGATGACGTAGAAGACACATCTGGAAATCGGTAAATGCTAACTGTCAGCCTAGTCGGGTGATCACATCTCAATAAAAATAAAAGAAGTGGAGACCCTCATTGCTTGATCAGCTAGAAGCCACCGACTCGTCGAATAGGGGCAGACATATGTCATAACCTTCCCCACCTCGGACCACTTTCCAAAGCTCGTCAGCTTTCATCAAATTCTTTATCCGCGTTACGGTGCCACTAATAATGAGCTCCTTGGCAATTGATGGTCGGGAAGAATCAGAATAACCCGATTCTCCCGTCGTGGACTAACCCATATAATATGAAGAAGCCATCTAAGACTTATAATAAGAAAAATAGCAGGAATCAGAATATGAAAGTGTACCTGGCAAAATAGAAGTAGCTCGAGGAAGTTGAGCAAAGACAAGGTCACGGGGTTCTAAAAAGGCACCCATGGATCTGGGTACAGGCATTATGTTACATCGGCATTTATCCAGGAGCAACTCGGCCTCCCGATCGCGTCTGAACCCAGCAAGTCCAATAGCCTTATAACAACACTCATCACAGGGTGAAAGGCCTGAAGACGACATACCCAGGGATGGATAGCCCAGACCTAAAGGTAATGCTCGGGGTGAGGACAGTGGAGTTTCTATAATCCTATGAAAGGAAGGTTGCAGGGCTCGGCGGCTTTCCTCGCGAAGAATTGACCAAAGCCAGAATTTGGTGGGCGTGGAAAGACTCTCGAGATGTCTCTATCGTCTTCAGGCACGGGCCTACCAATACATGTCCAAAATCATGTCGAAATCCGCGTTGAAAAGCCCTGAAAACCCAGCAGATTACTCACACAGACGCTATTCAAATTTCCACAATAAAAAGAGTTCCGACAAGGTAAACCCCAAATTCCCAGGCATGGCAGTGACTTAGACCAGGGGGGATAAGCTCAACGCTTGTTCTCAACACTTCTCATTTAGAGAGGAATTCAGATAGGTCATCACAGTCACTTCGCCACAATCGTAAACAAAAATGGCGAAAGAAAGAACAAGATACTTGAATGCAGCAAAAAGACAAGATACGCTGATTAACCCAGAAAAAAGTAGTGTAAAACAAGACAGACCAAACGGCCAAGGGTATTGAGAATACCTGGAAGAAGAAAGTCCCAAAGAAATTGAAAAGTGTCGGAAGAAGGAGAATAGGTAATGGTGAAGATTTTTTATGGCGAAAGGTTCATAAGCGAAATGGCGGAAAGAAAAAGTATCGGCAGGAACTTATAGACCGAGTAGGACAAGAGCCAAAAACGTAACGTTCACCATCCGAAGCGTTATGACCGTTTCGGGAAAAGAGTAAAACCCCTCTATAGCAATCATGATGGCTATGAAGTGACGCAAGCATTTGCTACGCACAATAATCGAGGAAGGCTAGAAAAGACACGTGGCAAACGTATAAGTCACGATTGTCCTATGCAGTAAAGCAGGAAAATGAATAGACGCTATGGCGGAAGGTTCATAAGCGAAATGGCTGAAAGAAAAAGTATCGGCAGGAACTTATAGACCGAGTAGGACAAGAGCCTAAAACGTAACGTTCACCATCCGAAGCGTTATGACGGTTTCGGGAAAAGAGTAAAACCCCTCTATAGCAATCATGATGGCTATGAAGTGACGCAAGCATTTGCTACGCACAATGATCGAGGGAGGCTAGAAAAGACACGTGGCAAACGTATAAGTCACGATTGTCCTATGCAGTAAAGTAGGAAAATGAATAGACGCTTTACGAAGCGAAACGTCATACCTTTTCTGATACATCTTTAGTTGATACCCCGGATTGGGGGCAGCAGGTATTTCGGAGGGGAAAGCTTGGGTTAAGGGATAAAGAAAGTTATCCCGAGAAAAATCCCGGGTATCAATAGATGCAAAAAAATCCCCTTACACAGGATATATGGAAAATAAAACAAGCAGGAGCAAAACTTGTAAAGAGTAAGAAGCTAGAGGAGAGTCAGACTAGGAAAGTCGACCTCAGGCAGCTGAGTAACCTCGGCAGATCAGAAACTTGAGCTTCCGAGCTTGGGGCAACTATTGTGGACTTGAATAATGGGCCTGACAAAGTAAAGGCCCAGCAGGCACGCGCCTTGATAGAATCTTCCTCAATCTGGTAAAATGATGATCATCCCATGATCATGCCGACAATCTCGGATAATGCAGGTAATGGAGGATCTTCCTCAATCAGATCATGGGAACGCGCATTGCTAAAGGAAGGAAGCATTACCAGAGGGACGAAATCTGAGGGAGCTTCTATAAATAGATGGACATTCACCAGGTGCATTCTCTCCATGAACTATTGATTACTTTACATACTGCTCCACTGTGCACACACCCCACTCCTTTGGCAGTACGCCTCCGTCGTGTAGCACAGTGACCTTTGAGAACCCACTGTTGTCTCATTTATAAACACCAGTGGGTGATCCGTTCCTGGATGTTCTTCCTATAGCCATCCTGAGAAGTTAGTCGATCCGACATCAATTATTCACTAGCCCTTAGGGTTTAGACAGTTGTGTTTTATCACAAAACAGTTTTATTCACCTAAGTCACGTTAGCAGGTTTAAAAATAAGTCAAAAAATTTCACGAATTTTAAAACTATAATTAATTTTTTTTCAAAACTTCATATAGACAATCAGAACATAGAAACAACCAATTAATAGCTTATAGGTTAAGGCTATTGACACCTTGATGTGGGTAATGAAAAAATATAAATAGCCAAATAATAATAATAATAGAAATACGTAGTTACCGTTAGGTAATGATATCATAATCTGCAACCCAGTTGGGGATCAATATCAATACACATTACTAGTAGAAAAGGAAAAAAGGGGCGTAGTGCATTTACATTGAAAAGTTATTCATAAATATAAGCTTGGTTTGTAACCCGTCACAAAAATAGTAATTGAAATAACAATTGCATGAAGTAAATTAAGATAACACCTAAACTGATGGGAAGTAGTAATTGACGTCCTTATCAGCCATTAATTTACCATACACGTCCTGATATGCGTTCCAATGTCTAGCTTTGCATTCTAGTAATAATAATCATCAGTATCCTCAGAATAATCATCACTAATCCCAAAATCATCATAAGCATTCTCATCAATTTTGTCTTAAAATTTATCCTCTTTTAACTTTACTCGTATTCAAATGAAGGGAATAATTTGAAGAGGTTTGTGATTCCCGTATCATACTTGAACCAACCTTTCATTTCAAGATTTGCCTAGTCAAGTTGAGGAAGAATTTGGTTATGATCATCCAATGGGTGCCCTCACAATTCCTTGCACTGAAAATGCCGATATCATATATTGGATTAAAAAGAACTTAATAACTATAATATCATATTGATCATATGATATTCTTTTTATCTCACATGCAAGGAGTTTGGAAATCTTAAATACATTATTATGGTTTAAAGGGTCTCTGTTAACATGTTCTATTTTGAGACAATATCATAAATGTACACAAAAGCTAAAACTGAGCTATTGTACATTTATAGTTTCTACTGATATGCTTGCAAGTTTTAAATTTTTGAATTTATTGTTAGAGAATATTTTCACTTTGGTGTGCTAAATTGTTCTTTCTGCTAAAGTCTTAAGATCGTAAGTAAATTACTCAATGGTTATAATGGGACAAAAGCCATATATGCATGATTAACTTAACAGCTCATTAAAATCCAGTCCTACAGTTCAATTCAGTTATCATTCCTCATCATTCAACGGCTTAATACTAAGGGGAAAATAAGAAAATTCTAATATTAGTTCTGTTCGTGAAAATCACATTTAAATGAGTAATTTCACTTCCCATTGATGGTAAAGACAAAAAAATCCCCACACTACAAAAATTTGCCTACTTTGCATAACTCTCTTGACTAAGCACTGAGTTGTTGGTCTTGTCTAGACAATAGCTTGTCAACACTCATTCAAACCAGAAATTATATTCCCAAAGGACCCTTTTGAGCAAGCAATTGTGAGGCCACCCATTGGATGGTCATAACCAAACTCTTCTTCAGCTACACTAAGTAATTCTTGGAATGAAGGTTGATTCAAGTACGATATAGGATTAACAAAGCGCCCTTCGAGACATCTACTGTCTTCATAGAAGATTCTGTTATAGAAAAGGAAAGCCTTCTTATTCTGGGCAGATGAAAAACGTACAAGAATATGTCCAGCCCAGGAATGTGCTACACCAGAGGCAATTATAAGCATCTAGGAATTCCTCACCTTGTATAGAAAGTTAGTTATTTGCTGTTTTTTTTAGCAACAACGGTATCACTGCATCTTTCCTAAACCCATACATGTGATATGCCCTATTTGGTTCATTCTAGTCAAACTATCCACAATATTTGCTTTTAATAATACCTTCTCAAATTTCTTTGGGGAAAAAAAATATATTAGTTCCACATTGGTCTCCTAAGTTTTATGAGTCGACCTATCAATGAGTAAAAGTTGAGTTATTTTGTTTGTCTCAACATCCATCGAATGCCTTTCTGGTATTTGATCGGACTAATTATTACGAGTCTCAAAAGAATGACCCATTAATTATAAACAGAGATTCAAACTTAAAATATCAGCATAACTTTTGATCTGAAAATGGTTTTTGACCTTATTCTTTATTCATAGCACTTCAATTAATCTAACATGTAGTTTTGTGCCTCAATGGAATAAAATATAAAAGAAAGTCAACCAAGAAAAGAAAAGTTACACTCACTAAAACTGATCCATCTCTTTGTCCTCTAGAAATATATAAGATACTACACTCATCTCCTCCTCTGTTGTAAAGGTAGCTAGTGACCACAAACATATAGATTGCTTTGCCAAAGCTATACAGTTTGTCTCTGCTATATCATCTGCTTCAAGGTGTGCTAAATTGCAATTTTCCAGATCAGTTCATATTGTTAATTCCTTCTCATTGTTTATTTCAGTTTCTTCTAAAGCCTTATTCCCAATAATCCACATGCATGTAGTAGATCAATTCCGTGACGTACTTCACCATTTCACTTTTGCTCCAATTTTCCATCCTTCACGAAACCATATATATCATGTTTCCGGTGGAGTCCAATATTTTAATGTATATATGCAAATTATGTATGCATTATTTGCAGAGTGACATGGCTTAATTAGTAGATAGAATTGATTCCAAATTGCTTGGAGATGAGATGTGCATAGAGTAGTTCATTCCATGTGTCAGGCACTCCAGGTAAGCACCAGTGGCTGCAATCCTGTGGGGCACTAGGTGGAGTACCTTCTTCCCTGTACTTCGAAGGATGCCCATCTCTCCTCATCTTTGACAAATTAGTTATGTTCAGAAACTGCACTTTTCACTTCCCATATTTCATTTGTTTCACAACCTCAGATATAACTACGTTATTATATGGTTCTGTTTCAATTCTTGTCATGTCCTTATCTAGTTTTGTCTCCTTATTACAACCTCCCCCCTCATTCCATTTGCCACCCCTGCAATTTCCACCCAACGGGCCAAACTTTAATTCAGGAATTTATTGGTTTTATAATTTTGTAATTTCCTGATCAACATCGAGTAATGTACTTGTCTGTAATGTACAGGGGAATAGCTGCGGAAGAAAATGAAGCTTTTATCAGGATCCAAACTCTTCAATGCCCATGATTTCCATGTCTGTATGGATCTCCTAAATGCTTCACTCACATCCATACTCATGTTCACGTTGTCCCCTTCTTGAAAATAACATCCCCTTAAACACAAAAATCAGGTTGGTGCAAAACTAGATAATTAATAAAGTATTTATATTGATCATTTTTCTAAAAAATTTGTTTAGCTTCCTTAATCTTTTTAAAAAGAAGTTAAATGCCTCTTATATTAAGCACAAGAGATTAAGATGAATGGGTTATGGATTATCGTACAAGTTAGTAGTTTTATGAGGATTCCACCAGTGGCCAAAATTGAAAATAAGGACATCTGCTCCAACCCACATATGGGAAAACCAGTGCAACTTGTCAAGGTTAATGACCTTTTGAACTTGAGGGGGTGAAGCGGGAGGTGGAGAGGCTAAGACGGACAAGAATGGTGTCCTGTAATATTCAACCGTCAAGTTGAAATCTGGGAACTTCATGGAAAAGTAACCCTTGTGTTTATTTATGGACTTGCCTTTCACCTCATAAATGGTGGATATATTAGACACTCCTGAAGCCAGCATGCATAGTAATGATTCCCACTGGTTTCTCCCCACCGAATCACCCGCAAACACAATACGTCCATTCCTGCTTCTCTTCAGAAAGTCCCTGGCATTGAATCTACAACACAAATAATGATATAATGATCATATGCATCCTCTCAGGTGTACCCCTCTGTATAATTTTCACAAATAATGATGTAATTAACCCTTTTTTATGAAGAACCTCTCAGGTTGTTGTTAAACAACGTGTTTTGATACCGACACACATACAGAGATATACCCCTCTGTATAATTTTCATCCTCTCAGCGCATTTATGTTCAGAACTATTTCCTCATTCCATTTAATTACCCGATCTTCCAAATCTCTGGCATCTAATAGTGTAATGTCTCTTAAAACACAAATTACACAGAACAGAGCAGAAACATTGGCCAAGAATATGAAAGACTCCACAATAACTACAAAATGAATAAAGAGAGTGTTATGGACCACGGAAATTGGACCATGAGGCCCAGCCCATCGTGTAAGATACCCGTTTGCAGTTATACCTTCACAAATGATAACTGACAAAGTCGGAGCAGTTACTCTCCTCTATAAATAGGAGAATCCCCCCCCCCCGGTGAACAGTACATAAGATTATCCTCTCCACTATTTTCATATACAGCACACACCCCACTTCCTTATGGCAAAACGCCTGAATCTTACTCGAACTACGTGGGCTTTGATCCCTGACAAGGGTACATAGGCCCTAGGCACTAATCCTAGTTCAAGCCCGTTACATCTTGTTCTTACTCGAACATTTGGCGCCGACCGTGGGGATCAAAAGGTTCGAACGCCAGATTATCAAGCTACGTGCTAATCACCGCTGCAAATGGCAAACACCAGAGGACGAACTTCAACTCGGCAAAGTCAAGAGCCGGAAGAACTACAAAGACAGCAAATCGATGAGCAGATGATTCACCAGGAAGGTCCTTCTAACACTAATACAGATCAGGTTATCGTGGAAACTGAGATAGAAACGTCGGATACAGCAAATTCTCCTCTCTCGAAAAACGTTGTGCTACAACAAGTGGGTTCCTTAATTCTCCCAAGCGGTCCACAAGCAGAATCCCAAATGGTTGATCCTGATATTCGTTTATTGCAAAACACGGTAGGATCCGTGTTGAATAGGATAGATGGAATGGAGAATCGTCATGCCCTTCAAATGGAGGAATATGCCCGATTACTAAGGGAGGAGATGGACCGACGTGATGCAGACTGGAAAAAGCTATTTGAGCAGTATGTAGGGCGAACCGACAACCAGAATGCTCGGTCTGACAAAGACGCGGCCGGACAAAGCCGGCATGATTTTCCCCATCCTCAAAATGCAGAACCGTTGCGAGCAAGTGATGAGGAAATCAAGCACGATGAGGAGCCAAGACAGCCCCAGGAAGATATCCGTGACCGAGAAAACCCGGGCGGACGAGGTCGGACTACGACGGCTCGGGAGGGAACAAGTGGTACCAGATGGGACCAAGCATCAACAGAAACTCGGAGAAAAGACAATGAACCAGCTAGAGGTTTGAGTTTGCCAAGAAAAGATACTGCATTATCGTCGTCAGACTCGAGTTCGGATGAAGAGGAGAGAGTTGCAACTCCTTTCACGGGAAAAATTATGGCAGCACCTATCCAAAAGGTCTGGACACGAAGGACTTTCCAAAGAATGACGAAAGCCAGGATCCACAGATTCATGTCGGCAATTTCAAGATAGAGATCATGGTCAAGGGATACACAGGCCCCGTGATACCACGTCTGTTCGTGGGAACATTGCGGGGGCCCACACAAATTTGGTTCAATAGCTTACCAGCTAACTCGATCCCGGATTTGAAAGATTTGGCAAATAAATTTCTACTCCACTTTGCAACGAGTAGGAAACAACCAAAAACGGAATTTCAACTTGATCAAGTGAGGCAAGCGCCCGGGGAGACTGTGCAGAAATATTTGGAAAGTTTCAACAGCATAGCCTTACAAGTTCCCGGGCTAAAAGAAGAGGTGCATCTACATTGTGCAATTGCTGGACTAGATAAGTCTTCACGTTTGAAGAAGTCGGTCATGAAACGTCGTCCAAAAACTTTAGCCGAATTCCGAGATCGCACAAAGCAGTATATAGAGTTGGAGCAGATGGAGGTCATACACCAAACACCGCGAGAAATGGTAAAGGGCTCACCCTCCCGAGGTAAGGATCGGCACGGTTCAAGCTGACGAGATGTCCGTGGTCGTGATAGGAACAGTAGGCCCCGCGGAAGCAAAGCAAAAGGAAGGTACGACCGTTATGCCCCGTTGAAAATGCCTCAAGCTCAGATATGGAAGGAGGTTTCTTTGACAGAGATGAAAAATGTTGAATGGCCGCGGCCAATACAGAGTAACCAACCTTTGGATAGGTCTCGATATTGTGAATTTCATGACCAGCACGGACACACCACGGATGCTTGCTGGGATTTAAGGGACGCCATCGAAAAGTTTGTCCGAGAAGGAAAACTTCACCGATACGTTATCCAAACTCAAGGCCGGCAGAACAAGCGACAGAGCGACAAGAGTAGGAGCCCGCCCGGAGGGCAGAAGAGATGAGATTATAAGAACATAGGGTGAAGCACTGATGATGAATTCCCCGAGTCAAAATAGGTGTGCAATGGGATAGTCCGCGGCTTCGGGGGAGGAGGAGATTCCACGAATCAACGAAAGAAATATCTGAAGGAAGTCATGTCTGTTGTTGATCGCCCCAGGTTCAAAAAAGAAATGAAGCCGAATATGCCGTTGTTGGGATTTTCGGAAGAAGATTTAAATGATGTGGTACCAGGACACAATGATGGCTTGGTGATAACAGGGACAGTAGAAAATTGCCAAGTCAAAAAGATATTTGTGGACAATGGAAGTGCGGTAGATATAATTTTATGGGACGCGTTCAAATGCATGAGATTTGATTCGAAAGATTTGAAGCCATGTAGGACTACCTTGACTGGTTTTAATGGAGAGGATACTCGCCCGAAAGGATTCATTGATCTCAAGCTAACACTGGGAACAAAAGAAGCATTTAAGACCGAGATAGTCCAGTTCGTGGTGGCTAAGTTCCCTTCACCATACAATATAATACTAGGACGACCAACTATCCACAATTGGAACATGTTGGTATCATCCAATCATCAGAAGTTAAAGTTCGTAAACAAGAAAAATCGAATGGTCACTGTCAAGGGAGATCAAAAAGACTCGCGAAAGTGTTACTTTGAAGCAGTTCAAGAAGGCAAGTCGGCCAACAAAGAGAAAGCGGATAGAGGTTCTGTCCATGTAGTCGAGCTGGATCTGAGAGAGGAAGACAAAGTACAGAGGACTGAGCCAAATGAGGAAGTAGAAGATTTTGTTCTAGGTAATGAACTAGAGCAAACTACAAAAATTGGAAAGGCGTTAGATCCCGAGATTCGTGCCCAATTAGAAAAGTTCCTGAGAGAGAACAAGGATGTGTTTGCATGGAAACCATCCGAGGTTCCCGGGATCGATCCCGAGTTTTGTTGTCATAAATTGGCTATTCTTCCGGGTTCAGTACCAGTTGTGCAAAAGAAAAGAAAGCAGGGTTCGAATTGAGGAAAAGCTTTAGATGCACACGTCAAGGAATTGCTTGAAGCTGGGTTTATAAGGGAAGTGCAATATACCACATGGTTGTCAAATGTGGTCATGGTTAAGAAACCGAGTGGTAAGTGGCGCATTTGTGTTGATTATAAAGACCTCAACAAAGTATGCCCCAAGGATGCATTTCCCATGCCCAACATTGACCAGTTAGTTGATCAGTCATCCGGTTTCCAACTCCTATCGTTCATGGATGCATACTCGGGATACAACCAGATCGCTATGCATCCTGATGATCAAGACAAGACAGCTTTCATCACCAATAATGCAAATTATGTTAGTTCTCTATGTGTTTTGATGATAATCAACAATTGTAAACATGTTTTGAAGTTTCCAAATCTGTTAAAAACCATCTGTCATTTGGAAACTCGAGTATAGGATTGTATACTCGAGTATTGGATTGACAGTGGATTGCTCAAATGCTTTTTACAAGTCAATACTCAAGTATTGAAAGCAATACTCGAGTATTGAAGTCAAAGAGAGCAATCAAGTTTTTGAACTCAAGTGCATACTCGAGTATTGCACTTACATACTCGAGTATAGGTCATCCAGAGAGGATTCAAATTTTTCAAGTTGAGTCAATACTCAAGTATAGGAAGTTATACTCGAGTATAGGTCATACAGAGAGCAAACAACTTTTCATCTTGAGTGAATACTCGAGTATGGTATTGGTATACTCGAGTATTGATCTTACAGAAAGCTCTCTAACTTTTATAACTGTTGTATACTCGAGTATAGGTTTTGGATACTCGAGTATTGATCTCTTACAAAGTTTTTCAACTTTACACCTGTTCTTGAATACTCAAGTATTCATTTGAATACTCAAGTATTGACATGGAATAACTTCACAATTTTTGAAAGTTGAATCAATACTCGAGTATTGATATGTATACTCGAGTATTGGCCATACAGAGAGGTTATCCATTTGTCAATGATTTGAATACTCAAGTATTGGAATGAATACTCAAGTATTGAGGTTTTTGAACTTAAAAATTTTCTCACAAATAGTTCCATACTCGAGTACATACTTACATACTCGAGTATTGAGGTTGTTTTTGAAAGTTCAAGTCACAATGGTTTGCCTCTGGAAGCTACATACTCGAGTATCAGATTGGATACTCCAGTATTGACACTAGTACACAGTGACATACTCGAGTATATAAGAACATACTCCAGTATTGAACGGTAAAAACTGATTTTCAAATTACACGAATTTGTAAAACACTCTCATTTGATCTCATTGCTTCCATTCATCATTCACTTATGTTCCAAGCTATGTTTAACCAGTTTGCTAAGTGAATTTCAGTTGACATAGATGAAGATTAGTGAAGGTCAAAGGCAAAAAGCAAAAAGTGCTCTGAAGCATTTAATGCACTTCAGTTAACTAGCCTCCTTTTGGCTAATCCACCTGAGCACGCCTTCTCAGCGGTCAAGAATGTTTCCTTAAATAAGTAAATTCTTCTCCAACGGGCAAATCCTCAGAGAGCCACCTTAGATCAATTAATTACCTGGAATTAGTTGGAGATTAGAGAGAGAAGCTGACCAAACTTAATGCTAATCACCTACAACGGTTGGATTCATTCTACAACGGTCAATTAATGCTCTCTAGGCATAAATAGAGTGCATTAAAGTCTTCTCAAAAACTCTGAACAACCCAGAACAACTGAGAGTGAAATTCATTAAGTGTTCATTCAATACTTTCAGTTTTTCCATCTGCATTTGTGAGCTGTAGTGATTATCACTATCTACTCTTTGAGAGAGTCATTCTTATTATTATTCATTGATTGTAAAGAACCACAAGTCAGAGGACTTGGTGGTTGGGATAATTGATTGCAACTTGTAAGGGGGAGTGAGTTCTAGAGAGAGAACTACTCTTGAGTACAGAGCTTGTAATCAGTTTGTGAGTTATAGTGGATTGAAAATCCCAAGTGTGGCTTGGGGACTGGATGTAGGTCAAGGATAAGACCGAACCAGGATAATTTCTCTCGTGCAAGCTTTCCTTCCCTTTCTCCTCTGTTATACTCTGTTTTCTCTTGTCCAAAACAGAGCCGTTTCTTAAAATTTTTAAAGATACCCAATTCACCCCCCCCTCTTGGGTATCAAGCTCCATTTACAAATTATTGCTATAATGTGATGCCTTTCGGCCTCAAGAATGCCGGGGCGACTTACCAAAGGATGATGACCAGGGTTTTCATCGAACAATTGGGAAAGAACGTGGAAGTGTATATCGACGATATGATAGTAAAGTCCAAGGAACAAAGCAGTCATGTTCAAGATTTGAACCAGACCTCAACAAAGTATGCCCCAAGGATGCATTTCCCATGCCCAACATTGACCAGTTAGTTGATCAATCATCCGGTTTCCAACTCCTATCGTTCATGGATGCGTACTCGGGATACAACCAGATCGCTATGCATCCCGATGATCAAGACAAGACAGCTTTCATCACCAATAATGCAAATTATTGCTACAATGTGATGCCTTTCGGCCTCAAGAATGCCAAGGCGACTTACCAAAGGATGATGACCAGGGTTTTCATCGAACAATTGGGAAAGAACGTGGAAGTGTATATCGAAGATATGATAGTAAAGTCCAAGGAACAAAGCAGTCATGTTCAAGATTTGAACCAGACGTTTGAGAAATTGCGAAGGCATCGAATTCAGATGAACCCGGCAAAGTGCGCTTTTGGGGTGCCCTCGGGAAAGTTTTTAGGCTTTCTATTAACTAATCGAGGCATAGAAGCTAATCCGGAAAAGTGCAAGGCAGTATTGGAGATGAAGGCTCCAACAAATAAAAAGGAAGTTTAGCAGCTGACAGGAAGGTTGGCGGCTTTGATGAGGTTTTTGCCAAAGTCGGCTGAAAAGTCACTTCCATTCTTTAAACTCCTAAAGAAAGAGGCTCAGGGAGGTTGGAACTCGGAATGTGAAGAGGCGTTCACCAAAATTAAACAGTGTTTGTCTTCCCCACCAGTGCTATCAAGACCCAAACCTGGAGAGAAATTGATTCTGTATCTATCCATGGGTGAAGAAGCGGTGAGCGCGGTTCTAGTTAGAGAAACTGATGAAGGACAGAAACCAGTATACTTTGTGAGTCGTGCCTTACAAGGACCCGAGGTAAGGTACCAAAAGTTAGAAAAGATGGCTTTCGCATTATTAACAGCTGCAAGGCGACTTCGGCATTATTTTCATGGCCATTCAATAATAGTCAAAACAAGCCAACCCATTCGGCAAGTTTTGCACAAGCTGGATTTAGCAAGAAGGATGACAAGTTGGGCGATTGAATTGTCCGAGTTCGACATCATTTATGAAGCTCGCCACGCGATAAAGTCACAAGCTTTGGCCGATTTCCTGATGGAGTCAACATTTACTCAAGGAAATGAAACAGGATCGGAACCGTGGAAAGTATTCGTAGATGGATCGTCCAATATACAGGGAGGAGGAGCATGAGTTATTGTGGAAAGCCCGGATGGTGTCGCTGTGGAGTTCTCTCTCCGACTTGATTTCCCGACATCTAATAATCAGGCCTAGTATGAGGCCTTATTAGCAGGATTGTTACAAGCAAAGGAAAACGGAGCCCAGAAGGTGCGTGTATCCACGGATTCTCAGTTGGTTGCATCACAAATCCAGGGAACTTACCAGGTCAAAGGGCCGCTTTTGGCTAAATACCTAGCAAAGGTTAAAGACATCATGGCACTCTTCGACGAGGTAACGGTGACGCACATACCACGGGCAGAAAACGCAAGAGCCAACATCCTCTCAAAGCTGGCCAGTACCAAATGCCCGGGAAACTTAAAATCGTTTGTCCAACAAAACTTACCAGAACCAAGCTGCGTAATGTTAATATCAAACTCTGATGATTGGAGAAAGCCAATTGCCGACTATCTGGAGCGGAGAATCACCCCCGAGGATGCGATGCAGTCTAAGAATCTAGTAAGAATGGCAGCAGCTTATGCAATGGTAGGTGATCAACTCTATCGAAAAGGGATACATTCTCCCTTGGCGAAATGCCTCGGGAGAGATCAGGCTCAATATGTCTTGGCAGAAATCCATGAGGGCATCAATGGACAACATATGGGCGCCAAGGCATTGGCTCGAAAGGCTATTCGGGCAAGGTATTATTGGCCTATAATGGCTCAAGATGCTAAGGACCACGTCCGAAGATGTGACAGTTGTCAGAAACACGGGAAGATTATAAGAGTTCCACCGTCTGACTTGCAGACAATCACAGCTCCATGGCCATTCTTCAAGTGGGGTATGGACCTATTGGGGCCATTTAAACCAGCGCCTGGTCAATTGAAGTGGTTAATCGTGGCGGTTGATTATTTCACCAAGTGGGTTGAAGCCGAACCACTAGCAACGATAACCTCAGCCAAAGCACAAAAATTCTTCCAGCAGAATATAATGTCGCGATTTGGGATTCCAGCAGAGATAGTCACGAACAATGGAACGCAGTTCGCGGACCAAGGGTTTCAGAAGATGATGTCCGACTTCCAGATAAAACATCATTTTGCTTCTGTGGAGCATCCACAATCTAATGGACAAGCGGAGGCAGCAAACAAAGTCATCGTGAATGGACTTAGGAAGTGAATGGAAGAAGCCCGAGATAGTTGGGTTGAACACCTATACTCGGTACTATGGGGATATTGAACAACAGTACAGTTGTCCACGAGAGAAACTCCATTCAGACTTACCTATGGATGCGAAGCCATGATTCCCGTTGAGGTTGGTGAACCCTCTTGGAGGAGGCTGCAAGCCGCGCAAGAACAATTAAATGACGAGGCTATTACGGCCAAATTGGACTTAGTTGATGAAATTCGAGCTGCGGCTCATTTTAGGGATTTGGCTACAAAGCAACTCATCATGGCTCGGTATAACAAGAAGGTCGGTCCGCGTTCGTTCAAGAAAAATGATTTAGTGCTCCGTAGAGCTGACGTCGGCAACAAGAATGCCCGGGATGGAAAGCTGGCAACCAATTGGGAAGGTCCTTATAGAATCAAAGAACAACTCGGGAAAGGAGCTTACACTTTGGAATCACTGGACGGGAAAGTGATTAAAAGAACCTGGAACGCCGACAAGCTCAAAGCTTATTACAGTTGAAAGTATTTACTCAGTTTATTATGTTTTCCGTTATTACCAGTTCTTAGCTTTGTTTTCAGGAAGTTCGATAGCGGGATTTTAATCTCGCTTAGTATTATGTAAACGACTGGATGAATAAAATTTACGGGATTATAAAGCCCGAATGTCAAGTTATTATGAAGTGTGCCAACACATGTATGAATTCCGAGTTAGTTCATAAATCATGTAGGACGACACATGTATGAATTCCGAGTTAATTCATAAATCATGTAGCGATTAAAACGCCAGCGGAACAATCCGTCAAATATGAATCTAAAAATGATCATATAGCAGCAAAGCCACCGAAAATATAGCGAACAGAAACTCGGGTTGGATGATTTGTGTTTATCGTATCACGATGATGGCCATATATATAAAAAGAAACATGCACGAACAATATCGCAAACGCGTATTTTCGTGAATCATGCAATGTCGGCAACATGATTGCTAAGAATAAGCGTTTGTTTGTGTATTAACCGACCTTGATCACGTTGGTTATGCACCTTCATCTCGGAAAAAGCAATAGCGAATAGACAAGGATAAACATAACTCGGCGATTTTCGATTAACAATCATAAGTTTTGATTGACAAAATCAAAATAAAAGCCCAACACGGGCGATACACTTAACAATTGTCCAAATGAGCATAAAAGAAAAGAGAGCAAATCAGATCAAGCATTGGCGTGATGGTCCTTGCTAGTCTCCTCGGGACCCCTGCTGGTGGAAGGCACAGTCGAAGGAGGAGCTGGGACGAACACTCCGTCTTCAACATAGGCGTTCACATGCACTCTCTCTAGATCTAAAGTCACCAAGGGGTTCATGAACTGGACCTGCTCCAAGGCATTCTCGAAAGCGTCCACCACACCCGACTTCAACTTCGCTATGTCCTCATTAGCAAATGTGAGGGCTGCCTAGCTAGACTCAAGCGAGGACTCTAGCTTGTTGATCTCGTCCTTATACCTCGTAATTGAAGTCATATCTTGTTCATGGACCTGTAGCCGGTGGGTAACCTCAGATTCAGCCTTATAAAGCTTGTCACGCAATGCAATGATCTCATCAGACAAGCTCTCCTTCTCAACCCTCGCTATCTGTAACTCCTCTTGGGCTTGGGCCACGTGATCGTCTGCCGCCTTCTTATCGGCCTTCAAAGCAGATATCTCCAACTCCAGCTGGCCGACTTGTTCCTTAAGGTGAGCAACGAGATAGCAAAGTCCGGCATTCTTCAGATTCAGGTGTTCCATTTCCCTTAGTTCCTTAGCCTCTAGCTTCGAGAGCTTCATCATATCATAGTAATGAGAAGGAGGGCGGAGAGCTAAACGCAAGCTAGGGGAAACTTTGTTTTCCCAAATAGAAGATTCAGGAAGCCGGATAATAGGGCCCGAAGAAGACGTTGGGGCCTCGAGTCCCACACTTTCAGGCTCAAAAACTGGAAGAGTTAACGGGACATCGACCTCGTCCTCGTCTGCACCGGAATCAATGATCCTCTTCTTCCTCGAAGTCTTAGCCTTCTTGGCCGATGGCGGTTGTGATGGCTCGGGACCAGGAATTGTTCTTTTAGCACCCAGGGTTGGAGGACGAGTTGCTGGTATCACAGTCTCTGGACGACGTGTTACGTCCATATAAATGGGCCTTTTTCCCATTGGATCACCTGCAAAAAGAGAAGAGTTAAATATTGAGCTTTTAGAAAAAAGGATATCAGAACTTATGAATCAAAGAAACTATCATACCCGTAATGGGTCGTTTCCAAACAAAGGAGGCTATATATTCTGCCGAGTCTATTAAAGGGTCTTTATTAGTCAACGTAGAAATGAAGGTAATAGTTTCATTTTCGAGGGCGGTCATCTGAGAAGGAGGAGTCACAAAATCTCTAGCTTCCAATTTATGGTGCTCTTCAGTTCAATATAAGGGGAAACGCTCCTCAAGCTCCCCAAAAGCCAAGGTTTGGAGGAACCAGGGGACGCACCTGGGTTTGGCTACAACCTTGAAGAAAGAATTCTTGAAGCCTTTCCAAGAATCGGTAAAAGGTTTGAGAAATTTACGACTAGGCGAAGCCCAGAGTAAAGTCCATCCAAACTCTAGTTGGTCTCCATCCGTAGATAGATTGGTTTCTAACGGGGAGAAAAAATGGCAAAAAACAGGCACGGAACATACTATGTCAAATTTGTGGCAAAAACTCTCAAAGGCCACAGCGAACGCCCAGCCATTGGGATGAAGTTGAGATGGTGCAAGGTATAAATGGCGGAGAAGTTGCATTTAGAAGTCAGAAAAAGAGAATTCCATCCCAAGCCGGGTTATAAGGTTTTTATAAAAGAAGAAGAAATTACACTCGTCGTTTGATCGCCTAGAAGCTATTGATTCATTGGCCGAAGGCTGACATACAGCATACCCATCCCCACCTCGGATGATGCGTAAAATAGCTTGAGGAGACATTTTGTTTCTCATATCAGTAACAGCATTGTTCACAGCATATCCTTTAATTTGAGACATACGTGAAGATCCAGAAGGGGCAGACTCTCCGGTCTTGGATTGATTCGTGTAGTGAGAAGGGGAAGACATTAAATATCTATATCAGACAAACAAAAATAGGCAAGGTCAGAACTCAGGTATACCTGAAATCACAGGGTTTACAGGAAGAGTTTGGAGTGCTGAAGGCAATAAAGTAGCATTAGTGGCTGAAGAGCTCCGAGGTCTTTCATTACAACGACAACGGTCCAAAATTTGTTCGGCATCTCAGTCATGACCCAACCGAACGAGTTCAACGGCCTTGTGAGTGCATTCTTCGCACAGAGCAGAAATTTCATCAAAATAAGTCGGGATAGAGACCTCGGGAATTACACCGCCAGTTATCTTGAAGGAGTAAGTCGGCATGAGGACCTCGGGAACTATGTCACGAGTGGTTGGGGAAGGCGGAGCAGCCATGGTTGTAGGTTGAACACGACCTCGGCTAGACCTTCCACTTCCACTACCCCGGGAGGAGCGAAGCAAATCCTCCATCTTCTCTTTCTCGGTAGGAAGTATGGACCACAACCATAACTTAGTCCGACCGGGAACACGTTGGAGTAGCTCTCTGTCCTCTTCAGGGATGGGCCTACCATACATATCTACTAATGGGGGTCTCGGATCCATCTTTTGGGGGAACAAGCGACGAGTTAAAGTACAGGTGATATATGCATATAAAAACAGGTTATCCAAAACATTTCTGGGTTCAGGGTATGATGAACAACAAAGACAACTCGCGAAATTATCAAAGCAATGTAATGAAAACGTGAAGAGTGTAATCCCAGATTTTCCCAAATTCCCCAGTATTGCAACGACTCAGACAAAAACGTTTCACAATGGTTCTCAACATTTCCCTTTCAGAGAGGAATTCAGGAAAGTCATCACCGTCGTCCAAACAATCCAGGAGAAACAATAATATGTGCATCAACTAATAGAAAACTCAGAAAGAGATGTAGAACAACAACATAAAAACGGAGCAGAAGCTTAAACGGAGGAGTTACCTGAAGATGAAACTGGAGAAAGATGGAACACTGAAGAGAGCTCCGTTAGTGATTCCTTCGTGCAAGAGAGAAATGAACCAGAAAAGTGAAAATAAACAAGGCGTTTGAAGGGGTATTTATAAACAAGCCAAAGCGTGTAACGTTTTGAAATCCGAGCGTTTTGCTGGTTACGAGGTGCCAAAGAGGTGTGACGATTTGGAACTCAAACGTTCTGCCGGTACAAGACAGAAGAAATCAAGGCTAAAACCCTATTAGAACCCTAAAAGTAATCATAAAGGCTAGAGTGTGACGTAGGGCATTAATGGGCACAATAACCGAAGGTGGCTTTTTGGGAAACGTGTCGCTTCAAATTCGAAAGCAGCGGTTATGCGATACGGCACCAAAAACTGAAGAGACGCAATGCCAGTGGAATAGTCACATTGGTTAGTACGGTGATAAGGGCCCCAGACACCTCGGTAAGACATCTTGGTAAGGGTCTCCAATAAGCTTCGAAACTCGGAATCCTGGGCCGAAATAAACTCGGCAATCTACAGCCTAGAACTACCGAACATTTGAAGATATGCAGGGCGGAATAACATACACAAGTTGGTAAGCAGACAAGGTGTAAGGCTTATGGATAATTCAAATAAGACGAGTATACCTCGGATAATTCCACATCGGGTGTGAAGAACACAGTCAATACATCCCGACAACCTAGAGACCTGAGCTGTCAGGCTGGGGGGCAACTGTTATGGACCACGGAAATTGGACCATGAGGCCCAGCCCATCGTGTAAGATACCCGTCTGCGGTTATACCTTCACAAATGATAACTGACAAAGTCGAAGCAGTTATTCTCCTCTATAAATAGGAGAATCCCCCCCCCCCCCCCCGCTGAACGGTACATAAGATTATCCTCTCCACTATTTTCACATACAGCACACACCCCACTTCCTTATGGCAAAACGCCTGAATCTTACTCGAACTACGTGGGCTTTGATCCTTGACAAGGGTACGTAGGCCCTAGGCACTGATCCTAGTTCAAGCCCGTTACATCTTGTTCATACTCGAACAGAGAGTATTATCTTAGTGAGGTGGCAGGTGTGAGGTTGCCATCGCCATTGCCGGAAAGTTTTCGTTGTGACAGCCGTTAAGGTGGCAACGAAAGCCAGGATCCAAGAAAGGGCAATTTTCATGGTAAGAATGAGAAGAGGAGTAAGATTGGTCCCAAAGCCAGCGTCCGTCGGAATAATCACAACGTTGGAGGGTGGCGTTGGCAAAGAAATCAGACCAGAAACCGTGACGAAGAAAGGGGCGTCGGAGGTTGAAATATACTAGGGAACATAGCAACAGGATGAGCAAAGGAAGTACCAATGTTAATTCTTTGTTCATTATATTATTATTATAAAGACCATTACAATCATGTTTTGGCTGTTGCTGCTCGGGTCCGGTTTCTCTCATTGCTTCTTTTCTTATCATCTCTCATAATCTCTAAATCATGACCCTTTAATTAAATCTAAACGGTAAAAAATGAGTCAAATCATCAAGTCATCACTCATTTAACTTTTCTCTTCACTTTCGAATCAACGGTTTATTTTAGTTTCTCTTTCCAATCAACAATTCATATAAGACTATGAGGGATTATGAGAAATTAAGATAATGAGAAGATCTTCTCCGTTGTTGCTGCTCGTATTAGATTGGAAAATTTGTCGAGGAATTAGTCTTCTTCGCCACATGTATTTTGTTACATTCATATGCACCATCAATTTTGTTTTTGGCAAAATAATGCGCATACAACTAAGAAACCCGAATTATTAATGTAAAATCATAAACCGCAACAAACGGATTTATGTAAAATAAATAACAAGAAGCAGAGAACCGCATTTCACTACTTCTTCGCGGGCTTATGTAAAATAGTCGAGGTTGTGTGATAAAGAGTATTAATTAACCAATTAATTAATTTTTTTTTTCTAAAAATCTGGTGAGTTTTTTTTTTCGGCCAATCATGATTATTTAATGCGTAATAATGATAATTCGGACAGATAAGAGAAACGTTGGAGACTTGGAGAGCATGGGAGATATGCTGAGTAAAAAAAGAAAATATTTTCTATGAATATTGTAAATATGAATGTTTTTGTTTTTCCAGATGAATATCAATTTTAAAAATTTAAAATCTAAAAAATTGGGATTGCGTTAGTTAAGGTTTATTTTTTGGTGAATTAGAGTTTATTTATTTATTTCTACTAAAACATTAATTAAGGTTTAAAAAAATAATTAGGTGAATCATGAATAATGAAGCACAACTTATTGCAACGCTTAGTTATAAGTATTTTATTCGTTATTTTTAGTTTTTATATCTATGTATATGTATGGATGGGTATTATATTCTATTATAGCTATTTGATATATGTATTATATCCTACTATGAACATTTGTTTTTATATTTATATGATTATCTTATTATATTTAGGAGGACAGAGCATTAAATCATCATCATCAGACTGTTGTTTATTGTAGAGTCAGTTATTAGCCCTACTCTCTTCCCACCAAATGCCTCTCACCGTGTTGCAGCGCCAAGAAATCATCACGGCAAAGCTGGAATATGAATGATCTCATTTTTATTTTGCTTTGATTATTGTTACAAACAAACAATCCTCTCTCCATTTCATTGGTATATCAAAGCCTTTTGCATTTTCTCTATTTATATAAATTTCTGAATAAAACTTTTAAAAAACTAATTAATTTAAAAAAAACGGAGAGGCCCGTTTCATTTCTCTTGCATTCCTTCGTCCTCAATGAAACCGAAAGGTGAAAGAAATTTCAGCCGCCTCTGAAGTGAAATCCCTATCCCGTTCTTCCAGTACGCCGTTGTCGCTCGTCGTTCTCTTTGCCGTCGCCGGTGTCAAAGACTTTAGCCGTCGTCTTCCTCCCCTGCTCAACACTTCTGTTTGCTGGCCGCGTCTGTGAGGTACGATTGAAGCTTGCTGTAGAGATCATGGTAGAGCTGGAAGACGAATGATCTCATTCCTATTTTCCTTGGTTCTTACCATTTGACTGTACAAACAATCATTTTCTCCCCTTTTTCTTTGCACTTCATTTGTTTCTCTTCTTTTTCTCTGTCACTATTGTTAGGTTCAAAACCTCAAACCTAACCTTCATTTCAGCCATTGTTCATTGAAAGAACCAGTTGCCTCAATTGATAAAAAAGGATCTCTGGAGCCTTGAGCTAAAGGTTATGGATAAGTCAGTGTTTACAAACAAAATGCTTAGAACAGAGGCAGAAATGAGGGACAGGATCAGTGATTTGCCAGATTCATTGCTTCTCCATATTCTATCTTTTCTTCCGGCTAAAGAAGCCGTTGCCACATGCCTCTTATCCAAGAGATGGAGACCACTTTGGCCTTCCCTTCCCACTCTTGACCTCAAACGTGAAGATTTCCAGAGCCTTAAATTCTTCCATCAATTTGTAGATAAAATGCTCAAGTTTGTAGATTTGAAGTCGGTCAAAAAGTGTGTTCTTTGGCTTAGTTATTATGAAACTCATGAGTATTTTACACCTCAGAAGATTAGCAGGTGGATTAATGCTATGATAAGTACTGAAGTTGAACATTTGGAACTACATTTGATGCTGCGTGAGGGTAAGGGTAAGGGTCAGGGTGACTACGAGTTGCCCTCTAGTGTTTTCACTGCTAATAACATTAAGGTTTTGAAGTTGAGTGGAGCAACAGGAGCGGTAACAAGGTGGATTAGCAGTGTAACGGTGGGCACTCTTTCCCATGTTAATTTACCTTTACTTGAAGTATTACATTTGAGAGATGTTAAATTTCCAGATATTAGAGGCTTGGGAATGCTTCTTTCTGCGTGTGCTTTGCTTAAACACTTGGTACTAACACGTTTGTGTGGCAAATTTTACTGTCCACTTGACATTGGTGGACTTAACCATTTGGTCACTGCAGATGTTCCACAATCTCTACTTCCATTGAAAGTTTTTTCTAATGCCACATTTCTGCGCTTTCATTGGGTATGATAGAATTTATATTATTTCCTTTTTAGTCTTGCATTTAATGGTTCAATTTTTAACTTAGTTTTGGACTTTTTACCCCTTGCAGCAGTCACTGGTGAAAGTGACCCCTAACCCACTTGGAATTCACATATTATTCTTATAACTGGAATACAACATTGAATTATCTGCAAAGTTGTCCCAAGCTTGAAATTCTTGTGATTCGTCAGGTTTGTTGATTTTAAACTTTCTTTGTTGTGCTCTATTACCATTTTATTAGTTAATTTCCTAACTCAGTTACGTACGTTTTGATAGTTTGTTTGTAGTGAAATGTTAGAATCGACGATTAGTGATGTTCCTCTGTGTGTTTCTTCAAGTTTAAAGGAATTTCATCTTGGCAACTACCAAGGCAAGAATGGTGAATTTGATCTTGCAAGATTTATCATGAAGAATGCTATGGTCCTAAAAATCATCTCAATTACAAAAGCTTCTGATTCAAGAGCAACTTGGAAGAGCAGGAACCTCAAAAAAATATCCACATATCCCATAAGCTCAATGAATTGCAAGCTTTTGTTGTTGGAGTGAATTGGCGAAATTTAGGGTGACTATATTAAAAGTTTCTATTTATTTTTAAAAGTGATCCCTTGTTCTATAATGGGAAAATTTCAAGTCTTAATGGTGCTTATTTTGATTGTGCTTCTTATAAGAAAATGTTGTTTAGCATTCTGATTAAAGAAAAACCACTTGTGTATCTATGATTTTTTGTTATAGGACACAGTAAGAGGTGCCAAACTCACTTCATTATATTATACAATGAAAGAACAGGAAGGAAAATGTGAGACAACATCTCTTGAGGCAGATTGAAATGTGATTGAATCCGGTTCAGATTGGGTTAAGGAAATGAACTCAAATTCATATCCTTTCTTTTCCTCTACCTTGTCCTTCTAATGTGAAGACTATACTAGGTGATGCTTTCATGTTGTTAGGTTCTTTACTTGTCTGTATTTTTTATAAATATATTTTGCATTAAAAAAAAAAAAAAAAAAACCGGCTCTTGTAATATTTGAGGATATGTTGCCTATTAAGAAACCCCGCATGTGGCCCACTAATTTCTTAATTTCTCCCAATTATTTGGGTATTGTCAAGTTAATCAAAGATGTCCGGAAATGTATAGCTGTTATCAGTCAAGATTCAACAGTTTAATATTTCCTTCAAGCAATGCATTAAAAACTGAACTGGTCGGTGACCGGAGCACTCTCCGGCTCGGTTTGATTCGATTAGCCGCTTCTTGAGTTGGGCTGTTTCTAGCCATTTCAACCCGGCCATTAAGCTGGTAGCTGGAGTTAGCTCATAACCCGGAACGGTTTTTCATAAACCGGGCGGCTCAATCAAAGAAGGAAAGAAGAAGTTCACAAAGAAGAAGGAAGAAACCGAAAAGAAGGATAGCTGTTGAGATTCACTATCCTTCATCCTTCGCTGCTAATCAAAACTGTTAACCAGAATGGAAAGAACGAATAGGCAAGAGGAGCAAAGAAAATGGTTCCTCCCGACAAAACGACAGATGCAAATTTGAAAAGAACTTCTGGGGCTTTTAAAATATTGCCTTCAAGGTCAATCCATCCTAAAGTTTTACATTGGACAACAGATAAACAACTTTTGAAAATCAATTATCTTTAATTTTGGGCAAATTATTTTATTGAAAATTTTATTTTTTTTTGTGGAATTTTCTTTTCGTCAAATTCAACTGACTCACTTTTGGATGAACCAAAATAATGTAAAAATGATAAGCAAGATCATAAGTGAGAAAAAAGGTGAAAGAAATATATGAGAGAGCCATATAATTAATTAAAGGTAAAAAAAAAAGTTTATAAATTTTTTAAATAAAGTTATTGCTTATATAAGATCAAGTCCATAAAAGAGAACGATGCTTACAAAAATATTAGGAGGAGGAGGGAGTAGTAAATTGCGGCAGCCGTGGTAATACTAATCGTCATTTCAAATTATTACGTTTTCTTCCTTTGCTGCATTTCAAATTAAATTCATCGTATATTTCATTTTTACTATTTTTTACCTCAAATTTTTATTTTTACTTGGATCATCAATATGAGAATGTGATTAGAAAACATAATAGACGTAATAAAAAAAGAAAAAGAAAAAGAAAAAGAAAACATGACAGACCTATACAATTTGTTGCGAAAATATACAGGCCCTATACATATGACCCCCTTTAGGCAACAATTTAGGAAAAAGATTTTTTATAAATTTTAAAAATGATAAATTGGGCAACATCTATTAGCATATTCATTCTGGCTTTTTGACCAAACTAATAAAAAAAATTACCAGATTAAAGTAGTTTGGAAACATTTTACCCAAATAATACTGTTTGTGGCGCTGTGTCAGGCCACGAAATTAAAGGGGCAAAAATGGTTTACGCCACTAACACAAACTGACAAAATTGCATCAGTGGCGCAAGGGACTCTCGCGCCACCCAATTATTGGGTGGCGGTAGGGAGGCATGCGCCTCTCAATCTCTAGAGGCGCATGCCTCCCTTTTAAAAAAAATTAATTTAAATTAATAATAATAATAATATAATAATGATAAATAATAATAAAAAGTGGAATAATTTAAAGCTATACTTCATTTAATTTGAAATCAAAAGAAAAAAAGTATAAAGTTGAAATAACTCATAATTTAGAGTCAAAAGAATGAAAGTATGGAGCTGAAATAACTCACTAAGAATGCCCTTCAAAAGATTACTCGGTATAATTTGGTTATAAGAACAGGGATCTATATATTTGTTGTTATAATTTTGGGATCTGTATAACAACAAATATATAGATCCTAGGATATGTTGTTATAACCAAATTATACCGAGTAATCTTTTGAAGGGCATTCTTAGTGAGAACAGGGTCTATTGTTATAACCAAATTATACCGAGTAATCTTTTGAAGGGCATTCTTAGTGAGTTATTTCAGCTCCATATTTTCTTTCTTTTGACTCCAAATTAAATGAAGTAGAGCTTTAAATTATTCCACTTTTTATCATTATTTATTATTTTTATTTTTATTATTTTTATTTTTAAAGGGAGGCATGCGCCTCTCAGAGATTGAGAGGTGACAGAGATTTTTGCCGTGTTCTCCCAAAATAACCAGGATTTAAAGATTTGTAGTATAGTGTAACTTGGGTCGTTTCTCCGATGAATTCACAGCGGGTTTGATTGGCGACAGCGAAACAGAAACAGAATGGTAAATGGGGGGGTTTTTAATTCGAAAGGAATAAAAACGTAACTAAAAAGAGACAAAACAAAACTAAACAGAGACCAAACAGAGGATTAAAGGATTAAACAGAAACAGATTAACAACGATCAACCCAACATTTTGATTCCAGAAACGTTCGTCATTGAGCGAAAAATAAACGAACTCGCGTTTGGCTCTGGATGAACCGAGATCTCTGCGTTCATCCAGAAATCCCTCGACTAGACGATCGCCTAGAATTTGTCCGAACAGTGGCGTCCCACTATGCAATCGCACAGCAAACTTTAAACCTAGTTCGAACTTAGTCCTTGGGATGAACCAAACCGAATATTTAATCTAATATTCGAACTATTTTCAGAAATCGAATCCGATAGATGAAAACAGAAACGAGAAACATTACCGATTAAGCACAAGCTCTCTGAACGAGTCATGGAATCTTCAACGTTGGGTTAATCACATATATTTAGCCAAGCATGGCTGGAAAAGATGAAGAAAAGACGATGAACGCGAAGAACATTGAAGAACAGTTGAGAGAAAATGCAAGCTTCTGTTTTGATCCACTAAAACATAAAAAACATGAATGAAAAGGTGTTTGTGGCTGCTGCCACACTTAAAGTTAACCTAATTGGGAAATGGGTTCAGCCCAAAAAACGAAAATAAAATAATATGGGCTTTAATTACAAAATTCGAGCCCAAAATAAAACCCAAAAATACATATGCTTCGGCTCCAAAATCGACCGCCCTCTTGTCCGAATTTGCTCTTCATGTCTTCATAGCAATTGTAGCTCTCTGAATCATCTGAAATATGAGACAAAAATGAGGCAAATCCGATGTCTGGTTCAAGAGTTATGGTAAAAATAGTGAAGCAATATAAAACTGGAATTTATTATTAAATAATGGCTAAAATATAATAAAAGGCCCAAAGCCCAAATAAGTATAAAAGCCATTATTTATTAGCTAAAGAGTCCTAAATTACTATTCGAGACACAAAAAGTAGTGTATAAAATATTTAATTATCAAACTCCCCCACACTTATCTTTTTGCACTCCTGAGCAAAATTCAAAGCAAAAGAACTAAAGGAGAAACTATTCTTTTCCAACAATTGCCAACAATGCAAAAATTGAATTAGGGACACAAAGCTCCAAAAGATGAATCGATCAAGCCCACAATCCCTTCATCTCAAATCACAATTCATGGTAATATCATCAATGATGCTAATTACAAAAGATGGTCTATCAAATGATGCGCTCAATCAATCAACCTCTCAAATGTATCTCTCAAGTGTTTAAGGTATATAAGTGTATCGCTCAAATTCTACTCAAGAAAATTGTTCTACCATAAGCTTGCTCAATTTCTACGTCTCCACTACTCATAACACATGCATGCACAAATCAAGAGAGCTTGTTATTACAGGTTGTAATGGGGTTAGGGTGAAAGTAGGTAAAAGTATGGACTGAGGGGCTAAGCACCAAAGAAATTAAAAAGAGCACTGATTAACACAATCATTCCCTATGTATGAAATCTTTTATTTAACTCAAATAAAACCTTTCTTTCTATGTTTTTGTTTTGTTTTGTTTTTGTTTTTGTTTTTGTTTTTTCCTTTTTCTTTTTCTTTTCTTCTTTTCCTTGCCCCCTTTTTTTTTGTTTTTTTCTTTTTCTTTTCTTTTTTTTTCTTTTCCCCTTTTTTTTGGAAACTGTACTATTTATATAATCACAATGGCAAAATCAAATATCTCCCCCCACACTTAAACTGTTGCACTCCTGAGCAACCCCCACACTTAAACACAAAACCAAGGTAAACCAATGCTCAATAAATTTTCAAGGTGCGGAATAAAATGGTTTTACGCTTAGGTTTGTAATGTGGCTTAGAAAAGAACGGACAAAAAGGCACAAAGGGGTTAGCAAAGGAATAATAATGCACGGGAAAGGCTATTTGGCCAAAGTGGGGAAAACAAAAGAAAGAAAACAAGCTTCCATCATACCTATGCACATAAGTGAAAAATGTAGTTTCAAAAAGAAAAGGAGCAAGTTCTAGAGAACGCAAATCATGAGCAGATGCACACATGAAAGAAAGAATGGCAAAAGATGAATTCCATTCATGCAGGCCCAAAACCTCACAAGGTCAATACCAACTCAGGCAATCAACAACATCAAATCAACTACCAAGACATGTAATCGAAGAATCAAGAATTGCAGACCAGACAGAATGATCCATTAAAACCAACATGTCCAAGTTCATAATTTGTAGCAATCATAGAAAGAAAGTCTGTATTATTTCAAAAAGCAAAGCAGAAAAAGGAAAACAAATAAAAGAGAAGGAGGGAGAAGAAAGAAGAATACTCCCCAAGGGGTTTATGGAGGATAAGTGGCATCAATGAGGAGAATCTCCGCTTCCTCAGGCTGCTGCTGGGATCCCTCATGAAATGGCTCGAGGCGATGCCCATTGACCTTAAAGGTCTGTCCTGTGGCTGGATCACACAACTCAACAGCACCCAATGGAAATATGTTAGTGATCTCAAAAGGGCCATCCCATCTAGATCGAAGCTTACCAGGCATAAACTTCAAAAGGGAGTTAAACAGAAGAACTTTTTGGCCCACAGAAAACTCCTTCCTCAGGATGTGTTTATCATGGAATGCCTTAGTCTTTTCCTTGTATAACCGCGAGCTCTCATAGGCATCCAATCTAAGCTCATCCAACTCTTGCAATTGTAGCTTCCGCTCCATCCCAGACTTAGCCAAATCCATGTTACACTGCTTAATGGCCCAATAGGCTTGATGCTCCAACTCAACCGGAAGATGACATGCCTTCCCAAAGACAAGCCGATAAGGAGACATCCCAATCGGAGTCTTGTAGGCAGTGCGGTATGCCCATAAAGCATCATCTAGTCGCTTACTCCAATCTTTCCGGGTAGAGTTAACAGTCTTCTGAAGGATTTGCTTAATCTCTCTATTCGAGACTTCAGCTTGACCGTTGGTCTGAGGATGGTATGCTGTGGAGACCTTGTGGAGCACTCCATACTTGCGTAGCAAGGCACCTATGCTTCCGTTGCAAAAATGGGATCCCTGGTCACTGATAATGGCTCTAGGAACACCAAACATGCAGAAGATGTTAGACCTAACAAAATCCACCACCACAGAAGAATCATTAGTCCGGGTGGCTTTCGCCTCAACCCACTTTGAGACATAATCAACAGCTAGCAGTATGTAAGTATAACCATAGGAAGCAGGAAATGGACCCATAAAATCAATACCCCAAACATCAAAGATCTCACAAAACAATATAGGGTTCTGAGGCATCTCATGCCTACGGGAAATACTCCCTGCTCTCTGACAGTTATCACATGACTTACAAAACATATGGGAATCATGAAACAAAGAAGGCCAAAATAATCCACTGTCTAACACTTTCCTAGCAGTTCTTTGGGGTCCAAAGTGACCACCACAAGCAGAAGCATGAGCAAAATGCAATATAGAATGAAACTCATGATCAGGCACACATCTCCTAACTACTTGGTCATTACAAAATTTCCACAGATAAGGGTCATCCCAAACATAATATTTAAACTCACTCTTTAATTTAAGGGTTTAGGCCTTAGTGGAATCCACAGGCAGAACACCAGCTACCAAGTAGTTAACCAGATCAGCATACCATGGAAGCTTACCTTGCAGCTGTAGAAGCTGCTCATCAGGGAAATCATCCCGAATAGAAGAGGGGTGAGAGGGGAAATGGGTGATGCGACTCAAGTGGTCAGCTACCCAGTTTTGTGCTCCACTTTGGTCTCGAATCTCAACATCGAACTCTTGGAGCAAGAGCATCCACCGGATGAGCCATGGCTTAGCATCTGCCTTTTTCAGAAGAAATTTCAACGCTGCATGGTCAGAAAATACAACTACTCTACTTGCTAGCAAGTATGATCTAAACTTATCAAAAGCAAATGCAATAGCCAACAACTCCTTTTCAGTAGTGGTGTAATTAGACTGGGCAGGATCCAAAGTCTTAGAGGCATATGCAATCACATGAGATGCTCTGTCAACCCGTTGTCCCAAGATAGCACCAACCGCATAGTTAGAAGCATCACACATCAACTCAAATGGAAGGCACCAATTGGGGGGTTGGATCACTGGAGCTATAGTCAGGCAACGCTTCAAGTGATCGAAGGCCGCCTTGCACCCATCATCAAATACAAAGTCAGTGTCCTTATGCAGAAGGTTGGACAAGGGTCGGGCAATCTTGCTGAAATCCCGAATGAAACGCCGATAGAAACCTGCATGACCAAGAAAAGAGCGAACTTCCCGCACAGATGCGGGGTAAGGCAAAGCAATAATTACATCTATCTTAGCAGGATCTACCTCAATTCCTTTCCTAGACACTATGTGTCCCAAAACTGTACCCGACTCAACCATGAAGTGACACTTCTCATAATTAAGCACAAGATTAGACTCAATGCATCTATGCAAAACTCTAGACAGATTAGCTAAGCATGCATCAAAATCAGACCCATATACAGTGAAATCATCCATAAAAACCTCCATGCAGTCCTCTAGAAACTCAGAGAAAATGCTTACCATACAACGCTGAAAGGTGCCAGGTGCATTGCAAAGGCCAAAAGGCATCCTTCAGTAGGCATATGTTCCAAAGGGGCATGTGAAGGTCGTCTTCTCCTGGTCCTCAGGAGCAATATGGATCTGGAAATATCCGGAGTAGCCATCTAGGAAGCAGTAGTGAGATTTACCAGCCAACCGCTCTAACATCTGATCAATGAAAGGTAAAGGGTAATGATCCTTGCGAGTGGCTTGGTTGAGTCTCCTATAGTCAATGCAAACTCTCCAACTATTCTGAACTTGAGTAGGAATGAGCTCATTCTTCTGATTGGCTACCACAGTGACTCCGGACTTCTTAGGAACCACTTGGACCGGGCTAACCCACTGGCTATCAGAAATGGGATAGATGATACCAGCTTGCAGAAGCTTAGTGACCTCCTTTTTCACCACATCAAGGATAAGAGGATTAAGGCGTCTCTGGGGTTGCCTCACTGGCTTAGAATCCTCTTCCAATAGAATTCGATGCATACACATGGAAGGGCTGATGCCAACAATGTCAGCTAATATCCACCCAATGGCTTTCTTGTTGGCCCTCAATAAGCTTAGCAGCTTCTCTTCTTGGTCAGGAAGAAGATTGTTGGCCACAATGACTGGCAACTGTTCATCTACCTCCAAAAATGCATACTTTAGGTGATCTGGAAGGGATTTCAACTCAAGTTTAGGTGGTTGTTCAGTGGAGGGAAGAAGCTTGGGTGGTTGTTGCAACAATTCTGATGTCATCACACTAGAGATACCTGAAACCACATTCAAAGAGGCAGAAGAACTAGGTCTATCCAGCTCAATGTTAACATCAGAAGTCAGCTCATCAAAATCAGAGTCAAACTCATCAAAATCAGAATCAGGATGCACATTAGAATCAGGATGAAGCTCAAACTCAGAATCAATATCAGAATCCACATGCAATGCAGAATCACCAAGCAAGACAGAATCGCCAAATAGTGCAGCATTAATTAAGTTAGTGCAAACAGAGCACCATTCATTATCAGCACATGCACAAATGGCATAATCACTCTCAGAGGATAAATTAGGATAATCAGAACACCAATCAGCAAGAACATCATCCACAGCATCATCAATAACATCAATGCAGAAAACAGAATGCTCTTCCCTAGGATGTTTCATGGCATCAAAGATATTGAAATTCACAGATATATCACCAAACTCCATGGAAAGAGTACCAGAATACACATCTATCTTAGTCCTAGCTGTTTTCATGAAAGGCCGTCCTAGAATGATTGGTGACCTACTATTGGGAGACTCATCCTCCATATCTAAGATGTAAAAATCAGCAGGGAATATCAGTTCATTAACCTTGACTAATACATCTTCAACTACACCAGAAGGATGGACATTGCTCCTATTAGCTAGCTGAACAACAACACCAGTAGGACGTAAAGGACCAAGACCAAGAGATTTATAAACAGATGAAGGCATGACATTAATAGAAGCACCTAAATCTAACATGCAATCATCAAATCTATAGCTACCAAAACAGCAAGGAATAGAAAACATCCCTGGATCCTTGCACTTGCGAGGCATTGTAGGCTGGATGAGTGCTGATACATTCTGGTTCAAACTCACTCGTTCCCCCTTCAGTCGCCTCTTGTTGGTGCACAACTCCTTCAAAAACTTGGCATACTTTGGGATTTGCTTGATTGCATCTAAGAGAGGAATGTTGATCTCTACTCTTCTGAAGGTCTCAAGTATATCCTTCTCTTGTGCTTTTTCTACCAACTTCTTGGATTGAACGGCTCTTTGAGGAAAGGGAAGAGGGATGGGGATGTCCTCCTCTTCACCTTGCTGCATTGCCTTTTCATTGTTAGAGTCAATCTTCACATTTCCTGACTCTCTTTCTGATGTGGAAGTCACATCTGCAGCTAGTTTGGGCTCCTCCAATTGTTTGCCAGACCATAGTGAGATAGCACTCACATTACCCTTAGGATTGGGGATGGTTTGGGAAGGAAGAGTGTTGGATCCCGGAGGTTGAAGCTGGTTCAATGATGTTGCCAACTGCCCAATCTGTGTTTGCAAACCCTGAATGGCAGTGTCAGTTTGCTGTTGGCACTGGGATGTTTGCTGTTGGAACTGCATATTGGCTTGGACAAATTGCTTCATCATATCCTCAAGTGAGAGACCACCACTACCACTACTACTAGCCTGCTGTTGTGTTGCCTGTGGAGGTGCACATATGGCTGGTCGAGGGGGTGCTGCTGGCAAAGGCAAAGGAGGAGCAGATTGCTGTTGGAAGTTCTGTGGTCTGTACTGTCTCTGTTGGTAATTCCCAGAATTTTGCTGATATTGGTTACCCTGGTCCTGATTCTGGTTCCAACGGAAATTGGGGTGATTTCTCCAACCCGGATTGTAGGTATTGGAGTAGGCATTATTCTGCTGGTATTGTGGCTTTCCTGGAAAAACACCCACTGCAGCTACCGATTGGTCTTGATAGGTAGGATCATGCAAAGTAGGGCAAGAATCAGTAGGATGATAAGGGTCAGAACAAAACCCCCAGGAGGACCCAATCTGAGGAGGAGAAGACTGGACTGTCTGTGTCACTGCCAACTGCCTCAAAAGGGAGGTCAGATCATCAAGTCTAGTCTCTAATCTCTGAGAATCGTACTGGGCTGGAAGTGTTTGAATCTGGTAAACAGGAGTACTATTGGCCCTGGTGCCAAATTGCTGAGAATTGGCAGCCATATAGATATCAACTCTCGGGCCTCTTCAGGTGTCTTTCTATCTAAGGCCACACCACTAGATGCATCCACAAAACTTTTATCCAACGGTAACAAACCAGAATAGAAATATGTAATTAGAAGCTGGTCTGAAATCTGGTGGTGTGGACAGCTAGCACACAATCGCTTGAACCTCTCCTAATACTCATACATGGTCTCCCCATTGACTTGTTTAACACTAGTGATCTCCTTCTGAATAGCAATGGCCTTTGAGGAAGGAAAGAACCTCACTAGGAATAATTTCTGCATATCATCCCAACTCCCAATAGATGCTGGTTGCAAATTGTACAGCCAATCCTTCTAGGGAAAATGGGAAGGCTCTCAGCTTAATGTGGTCTTCATCAATTGCTTGAGGTTTCATCGTGCTGCATACCACATGGAACTCCTTTAGATGCCTATGAGGACATTCACCTGCAAGACCATGAAACTTGGGCAACAAATGGATAAGACCAGATTTCAGTTCAAAGTTAGCAGCAAGTTCAGGATATTGAATACACAAATTTTGATTGCCCACATCAGGGGTTGCTAATTCTCTCAAAGTACGATCTGCTTGCTCTGCCATAATTTCTGAGTGAGCAAAATTGCTACTAGAATCAGTGAAAACAACAAGACTATCAGAAGTACTATCAGAAACACAATCAGAAAGATCAACAGAATGGACACAATCAGAATGGTCACAATCAAATTCAGTGTTAATCCCACGACTTTGCCTAACAACTCTTCTAGCAGTAAGAATTGTTCTTTCTATTTCAGGATCAAATGGCAACAAGTCTTCTGGGTTGACAGTGCTCCTAGTACTCATGCAGCATAATCACAAGGCAGAATTTGCAGAAAATCAAGAATTCCGAAAATGCCACTGGAAACTCAAAATTACGAAAATGCCACACTAAAAGTGGTAAAAAGTAGAAAAACACTAAGACACACAAAAGCAAACACAAAGAAAACAAAAACCTATGGTAGAAATTGACCAAAATAAATCCCGAAACACTATCAAATGATTTTTAAAATTTATGGGACTTGGACAGGGCAATTCCTAGACCATTGGGGAACCCAAAAATGGAATAAAAAAACTTCGAAAATTGGAAAAGTGGTCAAAACGATGGAATTTGGCGAAACGGAGGTTTGCACATGGAAAATGGAAATGTGCCCTGCGCGATTGGCCATTTTCTATCACTGTACCAAATTTCAGCCAAATCGGAGATACTGAAAAAAAAAATGTCCTAGTAGAAATCAAAAAAGTGAAACTTAAAACAGCGAAAAAGTGGTCTAAACGATGGAATTTGGGCAAATTAGGTGAGACCTCACTTCCCCCTAGGGAAGTGACTCTTGCTTAGAATGCCCAATTCCTTGTGAATAAGACCTGGGTTGAGTGATCTGGGTCAGAAAAATTTCTGTCCAGCCACCCAAACCACCAAAACTACCAAAATGATGCTATTTACACTACTGTTACTAATCAAACCGATGCAAATTCCCCGGCAGCGGCGCCATATTTTGACAGAGATTTTTGCCGTGTTCTCCCAAAATAACCAGGATTTAAAGATTTGTAGTATAGTGTAACCTGGGTCATTTCTCCGATGAATTCACAGCGGGTTTGATTGGCGACAGCGAAACAGAAACAGAATGGTAAATGGGGGGGTTTTTAATTCGAAAGGAATAAAAACGTAACTAAAAAGAGACAAAACGAAACTAAACAGAGACCAAACAGAGGATTAAAGGATTAAACAGAAACAGATTAACAACGATCAACCCAACATTTTGATTCCAGAAACGTTCGTCATTGAGCGAAAAATAAACGAACTCGCGTTTGGCTCTGGATGAACCGAGATCTCTGCGTTCATCCAGAAATCCCTCGACTAGACGATCGCCTAGAATTTGTCCGAACAGTGGCGTCCCACTATGCAATCGCACAGCAAACTTTAAACCTAGTTCGAACTTAGTCCTTGGGATGAACCAAACCGAATATTTAATCTAATATTCGAACTATTTTCAGAAATCGAATCCGATAGATGAAAACAGAAACGAGAAACATTACCGATTAAGCACAAGCTCTCTGAACGAGTCATGGAATCTTCAACGTTGGGTTAATCACATATATTTAGCCAAGCATGGCTGGAAAAGATGAAGAAAAGACGATGAACGCGAAGAACATTGAAGAACAGTTGAGAGAAAATGCAAGCTTCTGTTTTGATCCACTAAAACATAAAAAACATGAATGAAAAGGTGTTTGTGGCTGCTGCCACACTTAAAGTTAACCTAATTGGGAAATGGGTTCAGCCCAAAAAACGAAAATAAAATAATATGGGCTTTAATTACAAAATTCGAGCCCAAAATAAAACCCAAAAATCCATATGCTTCGGCTCCAAAATCGACCGCCCTCTTGTCCGAATTTGCTCTTCATGTCTTCATAGCAATTGTAGCTCTCTGAATCATCTGAAATATGAGACAAAAATGAGGCAAATCCGATGTCTGGTTCAAGAGTTATGGTAAAAATAGTGAAGCAATATAAAACTGGAATTTATTATTAAATAATGGCTAAAATATAATAAAAGGCCCAAAGCCCAAATAAGTATAAAAGCCATTATTTATTAGCTAAAGAGTCCTAAATTACTATTCGAGACACAAAAAGTAGTGTATAAAATATTTAATTATCAAGAGGCACGTGCCTCCCTCCCGCCACCCAATTATTGGGTGGCGCGAAGGTCCCTTGCGCCACTGACACAATTTTGTCAGTTTGTGTCAGTGGCGCAAACCATTTTTGCGCTTTTAATTTCGTGGCCTGACACAGTGCCACAAACAGTATTATTTGAGTAAAATGTTTCCAAACTGCTTTAATCTAGTAAATTTTTTATTTTTTTTATTAGTTTGGTCAAAAAGCATATTCTCAATATTATTATTGCTTACTCTCATTTTTAGTTCTTTTTTTTTTTTTTTGCTATAAAAAAGTTTTGGAGGGGTTCGGCATCAGTCTCCCACCAAGGCCAGGGTATGGCTCCGGGCTCTATGAGCACTTACTGGGGACTTATGAAATCGCCTACTAAAGGAGTCCCAGCGACGGCAGAGGGGATCGAACCCACGACCCAAGAGCCTAGTCCTGGATACCTTACCATTTATGCCAACTCTCATTGGCTTCTATTTCTTGATCAATGTCCATATTTAGTATTTACAGTCTAGGTCGGGGTCTGGATTCACCTGGGAACTTGTACAATTCTTCCATTAGAAAACTCTCATCAGTGAGTCTTGATTAGTTGAACTCCCCTTGCAATTACTTTTCTTTTTTTAAAATTTTTTTAAAAAAAACAACAACAACAACAACAACAAATGATACACTTCGTCCCAAGTGTTAATGTTCAATGAATGTTAAACTCCCCTTTGCAATTACTTTTTTTTTTCCAAAAAAAACAAAAGACAAAAAACTGGTACACTTCTTCCCAAGAGTTAACGTTCAATGAATGTTGAACTCCCCTTATAATTACTTTTTTTAAAAAAAAAAAAAAAACTAAACTAAACTGGCACACTTCTTCCCAAGCGTTAATGCTCAATGAATGTTGAACTGGACCTGGATTGCCTCAGAAGCAGGCATTTCAGTATCCTTCAATCTCGGCTGTCCAATTTTTGATCCAACCATGTAGAGAGAGACACGTCATACATTTCAAAAATTTCATATTTATCGTATGCGGTATTTTAAAAAGTATGATGTGTCTCTTTCTACGCGGTTGGATTAAATATTGGACGATCGAGATTGAAAAATACTGAGGGATGAGGAGAGAGTAGAGACCGAGAGTATCTGCTCCCGCCCTTACAATCACTTTTTTTTTTGAAAAAAAAAAAAAAAACTGGTACACCTCTTCCCAAGCGATCTCATTTCTGTTTTGCTTTGATTACTGGTACAAACAATCATCTCTCCATTTAATCTCTTTTCTTCTCTTTTTTGCTATTCGTTCTTCTCTCTTTGTTCTTCCGGCTTCGTCTTTCTTATTCTTCTTTTTTTTTTTTGGTCAAAGGAGTGATTCCATTAATGAACAAGAACTACAAGAGGTACCAATAGAGAAGGAAAACACCAGAAGAACCAGCTGAAACCAGAAAACTACAGAACAATAACAAGAACCACCAAGAAACCAGAAACCTACAGACCAAATACAAAAAAAGCATGAAGACGTAGTCAAAAGCTAAAGAAAAAAAAAACTAGGAGAAGGCCCCATCCAAGCTATGATCAGAGTACATGGAACTATCCGAACCCGCATACGTCTTCAGAGCTTCCGAAGTTAGAAGAGAACACAAAGCGGGTGCTGGTGACGAAACCCACCCAATCGGGCACACCCCTTTATAAGCATCAGCTGCTAAAAGGTCAGCAGCACGGTTGCCCCCTCGCGGGGAAAAAGCCAAGGAAAACCCAACCTTAGAGTTCAGAAGACAAATAACATCCCGGATAATACCTCTGCATTGCCAATCATACAAATCTGGAGACTTGGAGTCAACACAGGAGATGAGAGGGAGGCAATCAGATTCAAAGACGACCATATCGTGACCCAGGTCAATAGCCAGAAGGAGAGCCCTTTTCAGAGCCAAGGCCTCAGTCATAAAGGCTGAGATAGATTTGACCTTATCTACAAAACCCCATCTAAACAAGCCATTACCATCCCGACAGATAACACCAATAGCAGCATCAGATCCTTGAGATGAGAAGGCTCCATCACAATTAATCTTGAGACTGCCAGGGGGCGGAGGGAACCATCTAGAATCAGGACTATCACAGCCCCTCGATTCTAAAAGGTCCTCTTTCCGCTTCTCAGCAGCAACCCAGAACTCACAATTACTCCTCTGAGCCAATTCAATTACCATAGTCGGGTTTGGCTTCTTATGGTCAAAGATCAATTCATTACGAGCTTTCCATGTATACCACAAGAGCCAACATATCAGAGCAAGATCCATCTTGCTTAGGAGGGGCGATTCTGAGATCTCCATCCACCATCTCTTGAAATTGGGAACCGTAGAAGCATTAACTCTAGCCCCAAGGGAGCAACCAAACCAGATGCAACGAGTCCACGGACATTGGAAGAAAACATGCTCAATGGTCTCATCAGTCTCCTCACACACTGGACATCGGCCATCTTTGGATCTTCTTCGGCGCATCAGAGCATAGTTGGTGGCCACAGCATCACTCAAGAGTCTCCAGATGAATTGTTGAACTCTAGGGATAACTTTAATCTTCCCAATAGACTTCCAACAACTTTTGGGTATAACAGTCGACGAGCCCGATCGATTCACATTGGCAGAACCCCTATCTTTCCTTCGGTGGTAACCCAACTTCACAGTATAAACTCCATCCCTTGCCTTGGTCCACACTAGTTTGTCCTCCATCCCATTCGTAGGGATAGGAATCCTATATATAGCTTCTTTGACTTCATTAGAGACATATAGGCTAATAGGCGACAGATTCCACTGGCCATCAACAATCAAGTCACAAACTCTGCCGTCCGCAATGATTGGGATGTCAGTATCCCGCGGTCTTGCCGGAAAAATATCACCAGGAACCCATGGGTCGCCCCAAATCCTGATAGCTGAACCATTACCAATGTCCCACCTTAGATCCTTCCTCAGAAAATTTCTACCATCTAAAATACTGGCCCAACACCAAGAAGCTTTATAGCCTATCTCTGCATCCAAGAATTCCACCTTCGGGAAGTACACGCTTTTTATCACTCGAGCCCAAAGATCATTAGGCCTTTGCATTAGTCTCCACGCCGTTTTTGCTAAGAGAGCATCATTCATCATCAGTAGGTCCCGAAAGCCCATCCCACCTTCGCCCTTACTATCAGTCATTGCCCTCCAAGCCTTCCAATGAGTCTTGCTTTCAAGAGTATTGCCGCCCCACCAGAAATTAGCGATGAGGCTGTTAATCTCCTTACAAGTCTTCACCGGGAACTTGAAACAGTTCATTGGATAAATTGGGATGGCCTGGATGACAGCTTTAATCATCACCTCCCGGCCCGAAAAGGAGAGGAGAGACTGGCTCCAACCTTGGATCTTACTCGCCACACGTTCTCTGATATATGCTAGGGCCTGAGTCTTGGATTTCCCCCAAATGCTCGGAATACCTAAGTACGTCCCGGGATCTTCAGTAGCTGGGATATGCAACACACCACACACCAAACTTCTCACTGCAGGAGGACTGTTAGAAGAGAAAAATATACTAGATTTATCCAGGTTAATAACTTGTCCTGACGCTGCGCAGTACAAATTTAGAATATTAGCCAAGTAAGCACAATTTTTATGACTAGCACGCATGAATAATAAGGCATCATCAGCAAAAAAACTGTGAGTAAGAGTTGGACATCCATTACTCAATTTAATACCTACCAACCGCTTACCCATCTGGCTCTTGCTAATCATAATAGAGAGAACCTCTGCAACAATAATGAAAAGATACGGAGAGAGGGGGTCCCCCTGGCGAATTCCTCTACTAGGCGAAAATGATTTAATACTTTCACCAGACAAGCAAATATTTAAGTTAACAGAACGCACACATTTCATGATAAGGGACACCCACTCAGCACAGAAACCAAATTGCAGTAATATATTCTCAATGAAATCCCATTCAACTCTATCATATGCCTTGCTCATATCCATCTTTAGGGCGAATTCATACTTACCACCAGAATACTTACGCCGAAGGTAGTGATAAACCTCATGTGCAATAATGATATTATCGTGAATACAACGACCCGGCACAAATGCACTCTGGTTTTGGGAAATACACAAATCTAAGAGAGGACGCATCCTATTGGCCATGATTTTTGAGATGATTTTATATGAGAAATTGCAAAGGCCAATAGGGCGAAATTGAGAAACATGTTCTGGTTTATGAACCTTGGGGATTAAAGTGATATTAGTCATATTGATTCCATCTAGAACAGAGCGCCCTGCAAAAAAATCACTAACCATCGAGCAGACAGTATCAGAAATTTCAGACCATGCAGAATGATAAAATTTACCAGAGAAGCCGTCAGGGCCAGGTGCCTTTGTACTTCCTAAGCTGAATGCAGCAGCTTTAATCTCCTCCCTAGAAACTAGGTGCATGAGACTCTGATTCATATCCTCTGAGATCTTGGGATCAATATAATTCAAAACAGCCTCCATTGACTGCGAACCGGAGGTGGTGAAGAGATTCTGAAAGAAGTTGGCAATATTATCTGAAATAGCTTCCTTCTCAAATAACCAATTGCCCCCATCATCCTTAATACAAGAAATACGATTCCTCTGCCTCCTCTTAATAGTTGATACATGAAAGAACCGGGAATTTTTGTCCCCCGCTGTAAGCCAATTGATCCGAGAGCGCTGCCACCAATACTGTTCTTCAAGCATCAGAAGCCTATCCAGTTCCTTTCTCGCCTCCAGAATGCCCCTAGAGACATCTGAAGTGCGCTCTCTCTGTGTCAAATCTGCTAGATGGGCTTTCAAGTGGGTCATACATCTGGCATTGTTGGGGAATTCCTTCTTACTCCAAGCTGTTAACTTCAATCTGCACCTCCTAATATTGTTGAGGAAAGACTCCATAACCGAAACATCATCCCCACCAAGATTTTGCCAGCTGTCCCTGATTACATCCAGGAAACTAGAATGCGACGCCCAAGCCGCTTCAAAACGAAAAACCCTGTTCCTTTCAAATTTCTCATATTGGCACTGAATCAGTAAAAGATGGTGATCAGAAGTTCTTGCCGGATCAATATTAAAGACCTGAAGAGAAGGAAATTCTTCTCTTAATTGCAAGTTACCGAATGCTCTATCCAGACGCTCATGAACGGTATCCGGGCTGTCACGATTATTGCACCAGGTAAAACAAGGGCCATTGTAACCCAAATCCTCAAGTTCACAGTCAGCCACAAAACGTTTAAAATTAAGGATCTTCCTCCAGGCCTTAGGCAGCCCACCACACTTCTCCTCTTGAGCCAAGATATCATTAAAATCCCCCAGACACAACCAAGAGGACTTGATATTGCCACTAATTTTCCGGACCTCTTGCCAGCATAACAATCTGTCCCCTTCATCAGTGGGGCCATGAATAAAGGTAATATATGACGGAGTAGCTAGAGTATTAGACATCAAGCTTATATGGATTATATTTGTAGATGAGAATAGAATATTAACAGTAATCACGTCAGACCACCACAGCGCCAGACCACCACCTTTCCCAACGGGATCAACAATCCACTCTTCATCGAAACCACATCTTCGTCTAATCTTTCGAACATACCTTGCCTTTTGTTTAGTCTCCATTAAGAAGAGTAAATGGGGTTTTTTCCGGAAACATTCTTCCTTCAGATTTCTGGCTGTCAAGGTAACCCCCAAACCTTGACAGTTCCAAGCTAAGAGATTCATGGCGAACCGGTGGTTGGTCCCACCCAACCACCGGCGTTTAGAGTAGCAGATTGATCATGTGTCACCTCAGAACAGTTTTCTTCATTCCTTCCACTCATGGGAAAATTACTGTCAATAGATGCCTGATCAGTCAGACTATCAGGCGCACCTCGGTCACAATTAATAGCAGAACCTCGAAGAAATCTTTTCACAGAACGAAAGTTCCTATTTTTCCTCTTTGGGAAGATAACCACTTTACTCTCCCTTTTTTCTGTCACCTTTTCAGATTCAAGACATAATTTCCTACATTTCGTCTTCATTTCAACACCATTATCATCCTCACGAGGGCGTTTTAAATTAATTCCTTCCATCCCACGAGTAATAGCGGCCACCGAGGAGAGTCCCATGAACGGAATCATCATTTGATTAGATGGTTCATCCTCCGGAAATTCAACCATATAAGGAACTTTATCAACACAAGGTTCCCGGCAACCACTGCCCATTTTATTGTTTTGTGACTCACTTTGCATTAGAAGATTAGCATGGTCATGAGATTTAGAGGGATTTTTTCCTGCTGATGAATCAATCCTTTTGATCGCAGACTCCAATGTTGGGCTGATAGATTTATAAATCCACTTGGTTGGGTTGTTTGAGTCTTCCATTTCCTGTACCACAAAGTTAGGCTTAAGAGAAAAATTAGAGTCCATTAAGTCCATACCTGTCGATTGTTTTAAGCCCAAAGTTGAAGGCCCATCATCACACGCCACACCCAATCCATCTTGGAGCTCCTTTTTCCCGTAAAAGCCAATGTCCTCTTGAATGTTCCCATCTTTATCCGTTATGAGGCCCAAAACCGAAGGCCTAATAGTCAGCTCCTCTCCCAAAATAGCTTGAATCCCATCCTCCTCGTAAGGTCCTCCTACCTCGTACACGTCACCATCTGCAGCACCCGTCACAATCTCTGCAGTTGCTTTCGGCGAAGGCTGCTTCTTCGTCATGCCGTCAGTCCTCCCAAGATCAGAGTTGACCGTTGGGATGGAAGTCCGAGGGTGTTTCGTCATCCCACCCTTGTCTCTTGCCACCGGCGTGGAGAACCAGCCACCTGAATTTTTTTCCGACGCATCTAGTTTCCACAAAGCGTCTGCTGTTTTTTTGAAGAACGGAACCTCACACCAGCCATCGTCACAAAGAACCAGCACATCTTCATTGGTTTTCAGAGACCCTGTACCCATCCAACTCCCAAATTCCTTTTCTGAATCCTCTCTCGAGCACCGTCGGCCATCATGGTCTAGCTGGCCACAGTAATAACAAAAACTCGACAACCTTTCATATTTTACCGAAATCCAAGCTGGCTCCAATCCTCTACGTGGGATCCAAAAGCCCGAGACCAATGGTGTATGCATATTAACGAGTGACCGGACTCTAACAATGCTCCTGTGTAATCTGCCATGAAGTTTCGGACGTTCATACATCACCATTTTTCCTACCGTTTCTCCAAGGATTCGAGCGTTAGCACAGCTGAAGGCTTCCACCGGGAGGCCATGGAACTGAACCCAAAAGGGGGTCTCCTCAAAGCTGACATCTTGAAGAACCATACAGCTCTCCCAGACTTGGAGATTCAGGAGAAAACCTTGGACCGACCAAGGTCTACCTTTAAGGATTCGAGCATAATCGGAGGCGTCTCTGAAACGAAACCTAAAAATCAGCTTTTCACGATCAAGCTCATGAATCTCAACGCCTTCATCCATCTGCCATCCTTTCTTGATCATAGAAATGACCGCAGGGATATTGAGTTTCTTACTGGTTATTATTCTTCCAACCAGAGCTCCTCCACAAACCTCTGTTTCGTCATTAAGATCCAGCACCACCTGTTTTAATTTGCTTGAACCACTACATTGTCCTACTTCCATGCTTCCTACCCAAAGCCAAAACGTAACCTACGACGGAAGAGAGCTCAACAGAGCACAAAACGGACTGGAGAATAGGTGAAAGGAAGGAGGTTCGAAGGAACCCAGAGAACTCCCAAGGAGTGAGAAACTCTCACGCGAGGAGAGAGGAGATAATTGGGAGAAAATCTCACTCACATGAAACTAAAGCCTTTCTTATTCTTCTTCAATATTCTCCTTTTCCTCCTTTTTTTAGGATAAACTTGTACCGCCCTTTGTGAGGTTTATAAATCAATTTAATTTATTTTCTTTTTTATATTTGTCTTCATTTTTTTTTAAGATAAAATTTTTTCAATATCATCGAATATGATTACCTCTAATAGGAAGATACATATTCTTAACAAAAAATAATTATGTCTATTCTCATGTATCTATACCTCAAAAATGTGAAAAGTCATAAAACAGTTTGTGAAGATTAAATATTTTTCAATCAATAGGATTTACAATATTAATTTATTAAAATACTAACGTATAAGGATGTTTAATTAGCATTTAATTGCACAGTCATCGCTTAAAATTCTCGGGTCAGTATTTTCCGATAAGTCAGACTAACGGTGTTAACATTAAAGGACCAAACGTGTACTTTACAAACTTAAGGGACTAAATTGATAGAAAACATGAAGGACCAAACGTATACTTTAGCCTCACATTTATAATATAATTTTTTTATATTTTTTTTCCTTATGTTATACAAAAATCATATAAAAAAGGGTTAAGGAGTAATTTTACCAATAAACTATTGGTCCAGGAGCACCCAACACAATATACTATCATCTGGATCTTAAATGCCAAAAAAACTCTTTAAAAGCTAAAAGGAACACAAAACCGTTACTTTATAAGCAACTCCGTTTGTGGCCGCCTATTGAGGGAAATAAAAATGAGTTTGAATACATACTAAAATGCATACATGGCATGAGCTTGGCAAGAACATATCAAAGCCATGGCTATTTGATCTCTAATCTCAGTTACCTTCTTCATCTTTCTCCTCCACCTCGCTACCTCTGTCTCCTCCATCAGCGTCAACTATGGCACCCTTGGAGACAACCTTGGTGAATTTCCTCAAGACCAAGACAACCATCGACAGTGTTAAGATCTTCGATGTGAGCCCTCAAATCTTGCAAGCCTTCACCGGAAGTGGCATCTCCGTCGCCATCACAGCTCCTAACGGAGACATTCCGGCTCTAACTAACTTAGATTCTGCTCGCCAGTGAGTCGTTGCTCACATCAAACCGTTCCACCCTCAAACTAAAATCAAGTACATCCTTGTTAGCAGCGAACTTCTCCATTGGACCGATTGGAACACCATCAAGCTTCTCGTCCCTGCCATGAGAACTCTCTGCAGAGCTCTGAACGCCAAAGGAATCAGAGATATCATGGTATTCAAAATCAGCTCGTTTCCCCTCATTTCCCCTCCTTAAATCCCTCTTTTGCCCTTCTAATTTCAGTCACATTTCAATTAAACCCCCTCAGACCTCAAAGACTTGACAAGTTCAAAATGATTCAACTTTACTCAGCTGATCTGATATTTTTTTAAGGGTTGAATCGTTATGAGAAGTTAAATTTGAGCTGATTGAAGTTCCTACCTTCTTTTTGTGAATCATGAAGGATTCGATCATCGTCACCTCCGAGATCACCTACGACAGAGAGAGCATCGAGATGATGCAAATGACACCATTGAAGCCCTGCGATGATCCCGTCGCCGTAGTGTCAACTATGATGCAGATGATGTTTTTCTATCTCCTCTCACCCTCTTCCCTGCGTTTTTGTCTCTCTCTTTTTAACTCATTTTATTCCCCAAACACAGAAACTAACGGAGTTAGTAACGATTTTGTGTTTCTTTTAGCTTTTAAAGAGTTTTTTGGCATTTAAGGTCCAAATGATAGTATATTGTGTTGGGTGCTCCTAGACCAATAGTTTATTGGTAAAATTGCTCCTTAACCCTATAAAAAATAAGTTTATCCAAACGGACCACTATTTATTTATTAGTACACATTTGGCCCATTTCATTTGGGGCAAAAAGGGAGAGAAATTTCGGCAGCCTCTGTTCTGATGTGAAATCCCTAGCCCGTCCTTCTCCCATGCCCGTCGTCGCCCTTCGTCCTCACCACCGTCGCCGTCGTCTTCCTCCTCTGCTTAATATCTCTGGCCGGTGCTCTCTCTTTTCCTCCTCAGTCGTCTACGTCGTCTTTGCTGGCCGCATCTGAGTGTAGGAGCTTTTCTTCGTCTTCCTCTTCCCTCGCTTCTGCTAGACGCTGTGTATGGGGTAAGCTCAAACTCTTCCCCTTCTTTGCGGTTAATCAACTTAGTACGTTCTTTTTGTCCGAAAAAAATAAAAAGTTCAGACATACTGTAGAGCCAGTCATTCGCAATTCTCTGGATTCTTCCCGCCAAATATCTCTCTCTGTTGCAGCGCCGAGATATCATCACGGCGGAGCTGGAATATGAGTGATCTCATTTCTGTTTTGCTTTGACTACTGGTACAAACAATACTCTTTCCATTTAATCTCTTGTCTTTTTACTATTCTTTCTTCTTTCTTTGTTCTTCAGTCTTCGTCCTTTTGATTCTTCGTCATTATTCTTCTTTTCTTCTTTTTTAAAGATAAACTTGCAGTGCCCTTTGTGAGAATCTAACTTCAACAATAACCTTCTTTTCAACATTAATTAATTTAGAGAAGCAGTTGCCACTCTGGATAAGAAAAGGATTTCTGAAGACCTGAGCGAAAGGTTTATGGAGAAATCAGAGTCCGCGAACAAAATGCCTAGAACAGAAGCAGAAATGAGGGATAGGATCAGTGATTTGCCAGATTCATTGCTTCTGCATATTCTCTCTTTTCTTCCAGCTAAAGAAGCCGTTGCCACATGCCTCTTATCCAAGAGATGGAGACCACTTTGGTTTTCCCTTCCCACTCTTGAACTTCACCGTCAAGACTTTCAGAAGTTTACATTCTTCCACAAGTTTGTAGACAAAATGCTCAATTTAGTAGATCTGAAGGCTGTCAAAAAGTTTGTTTTTGACTGTGAATATTATAAATCTCGTGAGTCTTTTAGACCTTGGAAGATTAATGAGTGGATCAATGCTGTGATTATTAATAAAGTTGAACATCTGGAGTTACATTTGTACCTAGGGAAGAATGACTATGAGTTGCCCTCTAATATTTTCACAGCTAAAAACATTAAGGTTTTGAAGTTGAGTGGCAGAGTAATAGTCGGAAGCACTCTTTCTCATGTTAATTTGAGTTTGCTTCAAGTATTGCATTTGAAATATGTTAGATTTCCAGATTTTAGAAGCTTGGGAATACTTCTTTCTGGATGTGTTTTGCTTAGAGACTTGGTAATATCATATGTGTTTTTAGATGGTTACCCTCCACTTTCCTATTACCCTCCACTTGATATTGGAGGACTTCACCATTTGGTCACTGCAGATGTTCCACAATTTCTACTTCCATTGAAAGTTTTCTCTAATGCCACATTTCTGCGCTTCCGTTTGGTATGATATACGATGGTATTAGTGAATTTATATTATTTCCTTTTTACTCCTGCATTTTACTCTTGAGGCAGATTGAAATGTGATTGAATCCGGTTCAGACTGTGTTAAGGAGATCAACTCAGATTCACATCCTTTCTTTTCCTCTGCCTTGCCCTTCTAGTGTTAAAACTTTAGTAGGTGATGCTTTCATGTTGTTAGGTTCTTTACTTGTCTGTAAAGTGTATATTTTTTGGTGAATAAGAGTTTGTTTGTTTATTCTTACTAAAACATTTATTAAGGTTTAAAAAATAATTAGGTGAATCATGAATAATGAAGCACAACTTATTGCAAGGCTTAGTTACAAGTATTTTATTTGTCCTTTTTAGTTTTTATTATGTATATGTATGAATGGGTATTATAGTATATTATAATTATTTGATATATGTATTATATCCTACTATGAACATTTGGTTTTATACTTATATGATTATACACATATATAATATTATTTCTTATTTAATTATTGTATCACCGGTTCGATCGAATAGCTCAACCGTTCCAATTATCTGAACCGTGACCCACCGACCTTTCCAGTTGGACCTGACCTTTCCAGTTGGACGTCCGGCTGGTTTTTGAAACATCGCCTTCAAGGTCAAATCATCCAACAGTTTTACATTGGCAAACAAATAAACAAATAAGAACATTCACTGTGTGATTGCTTCTGAAGATCAAGTATCTTTAATTTTGGGCAAATTAATTTCTTGAAAATTTTATTTTGTTTTCTGGAGTTTACTTTTCAACAAATTCAACTGACTCACTTAGAGGATGAACCAAATAAATGTTTGTCTAGTAATATTTTTTTAAAATTCGTCAAGGACATTTTTAAGATAAACACATTATTATGATTCCATTGCATTTTGTGCCACGTTGAAGGGAGTCCATCGTAACGTAGGGGTGTATAATGATGACTAAAAGTGAGTTTGAATTAGCAAGATTTATTATTGAATAATGAATTTTATTTTTGTTTTAATGAAATAGGTTTTGAATGGTTAGTGCTTCATGAATCATTCTGCACATTTATAACTTTCCAATAAGTGAGCCGTGAAGAAACATTCTGCATTTTACTTTCCAAGTAGCTTCAACAAGTTCACAACCAAACTTACTAAGTGATGTTTGATTATTTTTTTGAATAGGCTAGAATTCAACTAAAACCTTTCCCGTTAATTCTTTCTTATATATTTTTTTTATGAGTAACAACTACTTAAATCACATAAAACAAAGTTAAAATTAATTTAATACAATGAATGTGTAAGAGATATAATTTTTTTTTTCAAACATACCCTTTCTTATAAAGATGATGAGCAAGATAATGAACGAGAAAAAAGATGAGAGAAATATATGAAAGAGACATATAATTAATCAAACGGTATTTTTGTACCTAATTTATAACCATGTGTACACTTTTACACCTAAAAAAAAAAATTGGTATAGGGTGCTTTTCGTGGTAAAGTATATGTGTTTTTACATATTAACCCTTCATTTTAAATAGAAAATGATGATAGGGTTTTTAGCTTTCATTTTAAATATATCGAAGTTTTCAGAAAATCTATACATATAGGATCATTTGAATGATTTGTATTATAAGCGTGAAAAATGTATTTTTCACTATTAAGATAATGATATTGGGGTAGAGGGGCAGAGGACCCATATTGTGTTGTGTTGGAATATGAGCCTTTTTCACTATACCACTTTAATCCTATTTATAAGTCTAATTTGACCAAAAAATTTGGTCCTATTTATAAATCCAGTTTCCTATAATAAATGAGATTGTGATAATTTTACCCATATTAATTATTATTTTAAAGATAGAGAGAAAAGTAACAGTTGAAAAGTTAAAGTGAGGGTATAAATGATGAGGAGAGAATTAGCATCTGATCTTATGCGCTGGAGACATCTCAAGCAATTAATGAGGTATGTGTTTTCATGAGGGTATAAATAACCACAATCAACAGCCATATGCCGGATATATTTTTCAAAGGAGTGTTGTGAGGAAAAAGCATTGTATCAGTGAAGTTAATGATAATTGCTTCTAGCCTTCTCATTTGAATTTCTCTTTCTTATATCTTACTCTTTTATCTCATATTTCCCTTAATTCCATAACAAATGCTACTATTTTTCAAAAAAAAAAAACAGAATGTGTTGGCACCAAAACGGCGTCATTTAATTGAAAAAGGAGCGCAACGATTGTTAAGAGAATTGGACCAAAGCCACATCCGGAATCTAGGGATATAGGGGGACCTTAGAAGGAGTGAGTGTTGGGATCCATATACACAGCGGAGGTAAAATTTTTACGAATCCCGTCCGGAGGATCACTCAACCAACTTTTGAAAGACCTAGCTATCACCCAAGAGGGGGGTGAATTGGGTGTTTGATAAGACTTTAGAAACTTTGAAAATCTTTTCGCAACTTACTAAAAACAGTTTGAATGACAATAATAATTGATAAAACAATAGTTAGTCATTCAAACATGTATGGACATTCAGATATTTATGCTGGAAATATAAGAGATAAGGGAAGAGAATATGCAAACAGTGATTTATACTGGTTCAGCCCAATCCTTGACCTACATCTAATCCCCAAGCTCCACTTGAGATTTTCAATCTACTATCCTCTTGTTTAACTGGGCACAAGAGAAGCCTATACAAATGTACAAGTTCACCCAAGCACTTGTGAAGCCACCGAGATACACCTTTCACTCAGTTACACACTTTGCACTCGAAGTTATCCTCTCACTAGGATACACTCCCCCTTACAAGTTATAAACTGATAACCCAATCTCCAAGTCCCACGACTTGAGATTCTTACAATGATTTAATAATCAGAAATGTTCTCTCTGGAAGAGAAGATGAATAAACACTGAAGTACAATACAAATCATTTCACTCTCTATGTTAAACTATATAGGCATTGAGAACAGAGAGCATATGAGATAGATGTTGAAATCAGAATATCAGCATTTCGAGAATACAAGTTCTTCTTGTCATAGTCTCCATTTTGAATGGTTGTCCTTTTATAGTCAGTGAAGACCATTGAGCAATTTCCCCAGGTTTGAATATGACCGTTGTAAACGTATATGACCGTTGGAACTTTCGACCGTTGGAGAAATATTACCGTTGAAGCTTCTGACATCATCATTTGCTTTTTTTTTTAATAATCTGATGTTAATCCTTCATATAATCATCTGAAACTCATTAACAAACTGATTAAACATAGTTAGGAATAGTAATGAGTGATGATAAGAAGTAATGAAATCACAATCAATGATTTTGTGATTTCGGACACGTTGATTTTCTGATGCAGAGAGATTAACTCGAGTTATGCCATGTAACTCGAGTTTCTTTAAATGCCAGAGGCTTTCTGTTTGAATTCTAACTCGAGTTGTCGTCTGTAACTCGAGTTGCCCAAATGTCATTTCCTCTCTATCTGCGAGTAACTCGAGTTACCCTTTGTGACTCGAGTTTCCAGATGCTCCAATTGATCTCTGTGTTCTTGAATAACTCGAGTTGGTGGTCATGACTCGAGTTGCTACTGAGTTCCAAAAATTCTGATTGCTCTTTGTTTGAATAGGGACTCGAGTTGTTTATTCTGACTCAAGTTAAACCAGTCCATTCATTCTTGCTAGCATTATCATTGATCCTCAATCCAAGCTTTTCATCAACTGAAACTTGCTCATGAAGGTTATTAATAACATTGAAGAGTATAGCAAGTAATAATCAATTGATAGCAATAAACTCAGAAATCTTGAAGACGTTGTGAACAGTGCTCTGCTATTTTGTTAATTCGAGGTATAATCTCTTCTCAATATTCATTCTTCCTTTTTTTTTTGGCCTCTCTGATTGTTGTTGAATCAAGTTTCCAATCCTAACTTGAGTTATCCAAGCTTAGTTAACAACTCATTCCAAACTCATTGTATGTTGAGCATTTTTGAACCATCTTGAACTGACTGTAACTTTCGAAGGCCATATCTCCATGAATATAACTCAAAATATAGAAAATCACCTATCCCCAGAAAGCTCTTTATGTCTTCTTTCAAATGCCGCTAGTTTGAGCTCATTTGGATGTGTGGTTTGTGTGTTACACTCAAAATACCAAAGCTATGTCTGAACTATGGCGTGAACTGATATGCCAACTTGTAAAATTCATAACTCCTTGATCTGAACTCCTTTGGGCTTGAAACTTTGTCACAATGACGCATTGGGAGTCTAGTTTCATATGCCTTTGGTTTCGTCTCAATCCGATTCCTGGTTTGGGAGATATCATCGAAATACCAGACCTCGCCCAGCTGAAACGCGAAACAGAGGTGAACAGAGCTGCTGAAAATCACTGGTAACTCGAGTTATTAAGTGGTAACTCGAGTTACTCCTATCTGAAAACGTTTTGTAACTCGAGTTATCATACATAACTCGAGTTGGATCATTCTGAACCTTATATTTCCTTGTTTTTAACTCTGATTTGAGCCATTTCAACTTCCATTTGATCATGGAGACTTCTAGGATCAATTTTAGAACTTGGATAATGATATCTTCATTCCATTCAGCAAGTTCTTCCATTTTCCATCTCCTATCTTGATCATTCTTCATCATTTAGCTTGGGCTCATCATTCTCTTCAGCTTCTACCTTCTTCAATATCTCCTCTTTTTTTCTTCTCCTAATCATTCTATACTTCACATCTACATTAAACATAAAAATTAGTGCAAGTAGAATGTAAATGTAGTGTGCAACCTTTTTGCTCTTAAGAATGACATCTATATAAGGCATCATCAAAACTAATCAGAACCAACACCTTTAAATCAAGGTTAGGGAACCTGAATCATACCTATGGTGAACTCGTCCGCGTCTCGTTCTCTTTGAACTGGTGGGCTACCTTCTCGATAAGTAGAAGCCGACTCTATGAATCATCCTCCTCTACCGGTATCCACACGAACAATCCCGAACACGATTGCGGCAGCGTGCTAGCACCTTTAGAATTTTTGCGTCTCTCTAAATTTCACTCTAAGGTTTTCTTGTGGCTTTTTCAGAATACGCTCGATTTTAAAAAAAAAACCCATAGGTTTTCCAAACCCGATCGGCACATTTAAGGCAAAATTAATCGTCATTAATTTTAAAATTCAAATTTTAGATTTGGATTAAAATATATTAATTAAATCTATCTGATAGATCTAAACAAATAATATTTATTTAATCCATATTAAAAGCAGATCTGAAATTTGAAATTTGAATCTAGATCAAAAAATATATTAATTAAATTTATCTGATAGATTTAATCTAATCTATTTATTTAATCCAAATTTAAAAGCCTTCTGATTTAATTTATCTATCTATTTAATTAAATCTGAGATACAATAGATAATGATATCTTTATTCGAAAATTAAATGAGATACAATATCTCTATTTGTTTTAGATATTTAATTTATCAAATAAATTAAATCCAAAACAAATATTGTATAATAATAATATTATAATCTCCATTAAATAATATTATTATATTATTTTCGAATTTAATATATATATACACATATATATATTTACCCCAGATTAAATTCAGCATTCATTAAATCTCATATTAATATGAGATTCAATGAACTTGGACACTTTTGCTCGTGTTGGGTTATTCTTGTGTGTGACCCTCCAGGCCCATATGAGATTGGCAGTGGGCTAATACTGTACCAGCCCACAAGTCGCAAGCGGCCTCTAGCAAGATATTGCGACTACCCAATTCACATGGGGATCGATGACACGATACTACCTATCGTACAACCATGTCACGTCCCTTTTGTCACGCGATAATTTAGTCAAGGATGAGGCATGGATAATGTCAACTTCCTGTTCTTGACCACTACTTTCTCGATTCTCGAGTAGTCTAATAAGTGAAATGGAAACTCTTTTCAATCACAGTATGACGATACATTTCTTAGACTCACTCATCGAGGGGCCGAGTATTATCTCTCTATAAATGTGAGGGACAAATTCCATCTTGACCATTCACATTCCTCTGTATGAAAACCATTGATCTTGATCCCAGCCTTTATTATCACCCGGTCAAATGTGACTTTTGATTAGGTCAAAGGTCAGTGACTCATCATGTAGGAATCCATGATGATCTCAGGTCATAGAGCGTCGTGACGCGGTTATACATGAGATAAGCTAATGACTTAATCCATGCAGCTTTCTCATAGTAGGTCGGTCCAGCACCTTGTACTCTTACAAGTGCCTATGACTTTGATTCGTATCTCCATACCTCATCAAAGTCATACTGGTCTTAACTCATCTTCGCTCCCGCGTAGATGGCCGACCAGGGACATTTAGGATAATCTATAAGATATATCCAGGGATATAGTTATCATTATAAACATGAGAATGAAATGATAACTTAATGGAGAACAATGACTTGCCCCTAGGGTATAATTTCCAACAGTGAGGTGATCTAAATGTAGAAGCAGTAGAGAGAGATACTGACAGGACATGGAAGCACAGACATAGACAATACAGGTAGAGAGAGAGGGGGGGAAGATGAGAGGTGGCTACGGGCACAACTACGTAGAGGTTGAGATCAGAAGATGGATTTCCTGAGATGCAAAATGAATGATTTCGTTGAACAGATGTTGCATTGGATAGAGTGTTTGGTAGCATTATGCCTTTAAATTGTGTCATCTCTCCTTATCCTGTCCTCATTTATGCGCCAATACCCACCCTCTCACTTCCCCCTCTCTTTTCACAATGTTACTTGCTTTGTTAATTACTGATAAGTGTATATTTTATGATTAAATAGGTGTATATTTTATGAGAATTCATTGGAATTATTGATATTATATACCTATTTAATTATCTTTCATTGACTTTTCCATCATTGAATCAAACTTAAAGTCAAAGAATAAATCGACATAAAATCTACTCATATCCTATTTTTATTGTGTAGGAAATATTAGCTGATTTGGAATGAAGGAGAAAAAACAATTAAGAGGATATGTAATCAGCCAAACTCATGGTCCAACGCAAGAAAAATAGAAACAAAATCAATTGTGTGATCTGATGGAGTAAATTACAAGATATAAGTGACAGAGATTTGCCGTGATCTCCCAAAATAACCAAATTAGAAAAGGATTTGCAGTATAATGTAACCTGGGTCATTTCCCAACGAATTCACAGTCGGTTCAGTTCGAACAGCAATAAAACAGAAACAATAAAAATGGGGGTTTGTTAATTGAACAAATTAAAAACGAAATTAAATAGAAACAGAACGAAATGCAGAAACAGAATGGATTAAACAGAAACAGATTAAAAATGATCAATCAAACATTTAGATTCCAGAAACTTCCATCATTGAACGAAAAATGAACGAACCCGCGTTTGGTTCTGGACGAACCGAAATCTCTGCGTTCGTCCAGAGAATCCCTCGACTAGACGATCGCCTAGCATTTGCTCGAACAATGGCGTCGTGCAATCGCACAGCAACACTGGAACCTAGTTCGGACTTAGTCCTTGGGATGAACCAAACTGAATATTAAATCTAATATTCAAACTATTTCCAGAAATCGAATCCGAGAATATGAAAACAGAAATGAGTAACGTTACCGATTAAGCACGAGTTCTCTGGACGAATCATGGAATCCTCATCGTTGGGTTAATCACATAAATTTAGCCGAACATGACTGGAAAAGATGAAGAAAAGACGAAAAACGCGAAGAACACGAAGAACATTTGAAAGAATTTGAAAGCTTCTGTTTTGATCCACAAAATAACAAAAACGTGAATGGGAAAAATGTTTGTGGCTGCCATCTGACCTAAATAAAACCTAAAATGGAAAATGGGCTTTAATTACAAAATTCGAGCCCAAATAAAATCCAAAAATAAACATCGACTTCGGCTCTAAAATCGACCGCCCTCTTGTCCGAATTCGCCCTTCATGTCTTTATAATAATTGTAGCTCTCTGAATCATCTGAAATATGAGACAAAAATGAGGCAAATCCGATGTCTGGTTCAAGAGTTATGGTAAAAATAGCAAACCAATGTAAAACTGGAATTTTACTATTAAAAATGGCTAAAATAAAAACAAAGGCCCAAAGCCCAAATAAGTATAAAAGCCATTATTTATTAACTAAATAGTCATAAATTATTAATCAAGAGATAAAAAGAAGTGTGTAAAATATTGAATTATCAATAAGATATCTTTGTAATAAGAAAAAAAGAATCAGTGACCCAAGACCTAAATTATAAATAGGGAGGCAGAGACAAGCAAAAGGAGGAGGAGCATAGGGAGACACAGAACAAGAAGGAACAAAGAAGTAGAGGAGTAGAGGCTGAGCGTTTCAATTCTCTTCATCATCTCCACGGAAGGACTGTGGAGGCGTCGGAGAATATTTCTTTCCTCTGCCTCTCTCTCTTTATTCTTTGAACCTGAGTTTTATCTTTTTGTTATGGATTTGAATAAAGCCATGTGTGACTAGTTGGTTTTGCAACCTAGAGAACCTATGAGCTTGTTTGTGTTTTAGAGATTATTCTCACGAATTGATTTTGTTTATTTTATTTCAGTTTATTTAATCTTGTGTTCATTGTTATTGCTTATTGATTGATCACTATTGAGCATGTTTTGGGGATTTAGGGTTGAACTTGGAATAGAGAATCCTAAATTGACCTTGGGATTGAATAATGTGGAATTAGATTTAAATTTAATGTGAAATTAAGTTTTAATCTAATTTGCGTCTAAGATAGAAATATATCTAGAAGCTCTGCATAATCAAATTAGAATGAGTCCGATTTAAAACACATATTATTTAGTTGTGTGAGTCATCACATAATTAATTAAGGTAGGTATATAAGTGGACCGGAAGACATTTATAGACATTAATACTTTAGATTAGCTGATTAGGTTAAGTCAAAGTTAATTTAGTGGTGATAAAATCTAAGAATCAAATAAGGGATTAGTGACTCTAGGTTGTTTATTCATCAGTGTGTAGTTAGTTTGTTTTAATTTCTTTTATCTTAATTAAATTTAATTTAGTTTTTTCAACTTAAATAAAATTGTGAAAGCAATACTTAATGAAGTTTGTGATATCAATTCTTCGTGGGAACAATACTTTTCTTATCACTTTATTACTTGATATGACCCATACATTTGTAGAGTTTTTAACGTAAGTTGTTTTTAGTCTACAGAGTTTTGCCCTACAAATCTGATCAGATGGTAGTTGATAAGTTTATAAAATTCTGAATACTATTTTTTAAAAGAATGAATTAATTTAAAAAAACAGAGAGGCCCGTTTCATTTCCCTTGCATTCCTTCGTCCTCGATGAAACCGAAAGGAGGAAGAAATTTCAGCCGCCTCTGAAGTGAAATCCCTAGTCCATTCTTCCAGTACGCCGTTGTCGCTCGTCGTTCTCTTTGCCGTCGCCGGTGTCAAGGACGTTAGCCGTCGTCTTCCTCCTCTGCTCAACATTTCTGTCTGCTGGCCGTGTCTGTGAGGTACGATTGAAGCTTGCTGTAGAGATCATGGTAGAGCTGGAAGACAGATGATCTCATTCCTATTTTCCTTGGTGCTCACCATTTGACTGTACAAACAATCATTTTCTCCCTTTTTTCTCTGCACTTCAGTCGTTACTCTTGTTTTTCTTTGTCACTACTCCTCTTCATCTTCAGTTTTTCAAGATAAAATTGAAGTACCCATTGTGAGGTTCAAAACATCAAACCTAACCTTCCTTTCAGATTTTCAGCCACGGTTCATTCAAAGAACCAGTTGCCACTCTTGATTAAAAAAAAAAAAGGATCTCTGGAGCCTTGAGCTAAAGGTTATGGATAAGTCAGTGTCCACAAACAAAATGCTTAGAACAGAAGTAGAAGTAAGGGATAGGATCAATGATTTGCCAGATTCATTGCTTCTACATATTCTCTCTTTTCTTCCTGCTAAAGAAGCCGTTGGCACGTGCCTTTTATCCAAGAGATGGAGACCACTTTGGCCTTCCCTTCCCACTCTTGACCTCAAACGTAAAGATTTCCAGAGGCTTAAATTCTTCCATCAATTTGTAGATAAAATGCTCAAATTTGTAGATTTGAAGTCTGTCAAAAAGTGTGTTCTTTGGCTTAGTTATTATGAAACTCATGAGTATTTTAGACCTCAGAAGATTAGCAGGTGGATTAATGCTATGATGAATACTCAAGTTGAACATTTGGAACTACATTTGATGCCGCGTAAGGGTGACTACGAGCTGCCCTCTAGTGTTTTCACTGCTAATAACATTAAGGTTTTGAAGTTGAGTGGAGCAACAGGGGCGATAATGTGGAGTAGCATTAGCAATGTAACGGTGGGCACTCTTTCCCATGTTAATTTGCCTTCGCTTGAAGTATTACATTTGAAAGATGTCAAATTTACAAATGTTAGAAGCTTGGAAATGCTTCTGGCTGCGTGTGCTTTGCTTAAACACTTGGTACTAACAGATTTGTACGGTGAATTTAACTTTCCACCTGACAGTAGAGGACTTAACCATTTGGTCACTGCAGATGTTCCACAATTTCTACTTCCATTGAAAGTTTTCTCTAATGCCACATTTCTGCGCTTCCATTTGGTATGATATATGATGGTTTTAGTGTATTTATATTATTGCCTTTTTACTCTTGCATTTTATAGTTCAATTTTTAGCTTAGTTTTGGACTTTCTACCCCTTGCAGCGTTGTCGTTTGTCACCTATGAAAGTGACCCCTGATATTCCAATATTTTATAATTTAACCCACTTGGAATTCGCATATTATTCTTATGACTGGAATACAACAATGAAATATCTGCAAAGCTGTCCCAAGCTTGAAATTCTTGTGATTGGTCAGGTTTGTTGATTTTCAACTTTCTTTGTTTGTTGTGTTCTATTACCATTTTATTAGTTAATTTCCTAACTCAGTTACATTCGTTTTGACAGTTTGTTTGTAATGAAATGTTAGAATCGACGATTATTGATGTTCCTCACTGTGTTTCATCAAGTTTAAAGGAATTTCATCTTGACGGCTACCGAGGCAAGAATGGCGATTTTGATCTTGCAAGATTTATCATGAAGAATGCTACGGTCCTAAGAATCATCTCAATTACAAAAGATTCTTATTCAAGAGCAACTTGGAAGAACAGGAACCTCAAAAGAATATCCACATGTCCCATAAGCTCAACGAATTGCAAGCTTTTGTTGTTAGGGTGAATTGGTGACCTTTAGGGTGACAATATTAGAAGTTTCTGTTTATTTTTAAAAGTTATCCCTTGTATCTATCTTGGGAAAATTTCAAGTCTTGATGGTGCTTACTTTGATTGTGCTTCTTATAAGAAAATTTTGATTGGCATTCTGATGAAAGAAAAACCACTTTTGTATTTATGATTTTTGTTATAGGACATAGTAACAGGTGCCAAACTCACGTCATTATACAATGAAAGAACAGGAAGGAAAATGTGAGACGACATCTCTTGCGGCAGATTGAAATGTAATGGGTAAATGAAATCAACTCAAATTCACATCCTTTCTTTTCCTCTACCTTGTCCTTCTAATTGTTAAAACTTTATTAGTCGATGCTTTCATGTTGTTAGGTTCTTTACTTGTATAAATTACTGGCAGTAGTTTTGCATTTTTTTTTAAAAAAAAATCCGGCTCTTGTATTATTAAAGAAACTCCTTATGTTAGGAGTTCACATTTGGTGCACATAGTTATGTGCCCAATTATGTGCTCATAGCATATATTTTTTTTTATATATTGTATTTATTTAGATTTAAATTATATGCTATTTTCTGAAATTTTTTTTGTACCCAGTATCTCAAATTAATTAGTTTCCATGATACTGGTGTTACAGATGAATGCAGGATTAGAAACTAATTAATTTGAGATACTAGATGCAAAAAAAATTCCAGAAAGCAGCATATAATTTAAATCTAAATAAATACAATATATATATATATATAATATATATATGCTCATACCTCTAATAGAGGTATGAGCACATAATTGGGCACCTAATTATGTGCACCAAATGGGAACCCCTTATGTTAGCCTGGAGCCGGAGTTAGCCTGGAGCGTGGAACGGTTTTTATAAACCGGGCGGTTCAATCAAAGAAGGAAAGAAGTTCACAAAGAAGAAGGAAGACACCGAAAAGAAGGGATGCTGTTGAGATTCACTATCCTTCATCCTTTGGCTGCTAATCTTAGAGGAAGAAAATGATGGAGAGATCTCTGGCGGTGACATCTCCGACGAATACAATTGTGTGAACAAGGAAAGAATGCAGAGGCAAGGGGAGAAAACGGTCAGATAAGAGAAACGTTGGAGAGCATGGGAAATTTGCCGAGGGGGAAAAATATTTTCTATGAATATTGTAAGTATCAATGTTTTTCACCAGATGAATATCAATGTTAAAAATTTAAAATCTAAAAAAATTGGATTGCGTTAGGTAAGGTTTATTTTATTATTATTATTTTTTTGTGAATAACAGTTTATTAATTTATTTTTACTGAAACATTAATTAAGGTTTAAAAAAGTAATTAGGTGAATCATGAATAATGTAACACCCTACCAGCCTTGTCCTTTCGGGTGGCGAATAGAGGGATTCCCTTTTAATAATTACCATATTCCATTTAATTACTATTTATTAACATGTATAAAAAGTTTTATCGCGACAAAGCATTTCCCGGTTAAATTTTAGACAATACTAATATAGTTAAATATAAGTAACAAAATAAAATCCCCAAAGGGTTAAATATACAGTCATCTACTGGTGCCTACGAGGCTAAAAGAATATACAGTTATCTTAATACAAAAATAAAATCAAAAACAAATCTTCCTCTGCCACCCACGACACCAACTACTCCAACTCCATATTCTTACCCTTTTCTCCAGCTACAGTTCTTGAAGTACTTCATGAAGCTTTACAAAAATTTGGGATTCATAAATAGATCCCAGAGTAACCATTAATCTCATATGTAATGCATAAACAGTGTATGTATATAACCATAATCAGGAAAACACCACATAATAGCATTCAATAACAAACGCGCAGTAACACAAATGCAACATACCATGTGTACCGTGTTAACTGTGGAAGGACTACATGTCATAGAAACAAACGCAGGACTGCTCAATAAAGCAAGCCCCGGATCCACAACGCTAAGAAAAACATAGTAGTCGGGCTCCGAACCCAAACCACACTGAATGTACACAAATGCATGTCCCTTTTCAGGAGACACGGGTCCACAATCATGGAATAACAAGCATACAAAGCAACACAAGACATATGAGAATTAAGGTTAATACCTGGTAGTTGACTAAAATTATCAGTATAAATTTTCTCCAGCGCACAAAATCAAAGTGACCCTAAAATAATCAGAATATAGATATAAATAACTCCTCTTTAAAAATATTTATTGGTTGACTTAAGAATAAGCCTTGTTCAACTTAATAAAAATTTCTTAATCGTGTACTAAGATCCTTTTTTTTTAAGGCATTAAAAACACCAACAAAAATTACTTTCCCATGTTCATAAGATTGGCAAACACAATAAATTCCCATATTCTACAACCATCTTGTTTACTATCATAACAACTTTTTTTCCTTAACCTCAAAGCCTTAAATACAATCTTTCATTCAACCTATTTATCCATTAATGAGACTTACTATATGAACAAAACGCAGGTCTCCACCTCCAATATGACAAGTTGACAACTATGAAATTATAATGTAGTTAAAACTATAACTTACTTGTTCTTGATATTTCTTTGACTAAAAAGTCAGTCCTTCATGTTTTCTTCCTCTTTCTTCATCCTTAATCCTTCACGCATTAAGGGAAGAGCTTTTTATCAACAATGTTTAACTCTCAAGATCAAAGGTAGAAGAAGGTAAAAATAAATACTCAAATACCTTACCTTCTACTAGGATGTTTATTAGAGCTCTTCCTAAAGCCTCTTGCTATCTTTCTTCCTCTCTTCTTCACCAAATTCGTCCAACAAGGAAAATGGGTGAAAATAAGCCCTTTAAATAGATCTTCAAACTGATTCATTCCCTCTTAATTTCTCTCTATTTCTCTAGAAAAATCTAGGGAATTCGTTGGTTTCTTACATAATTTTTTTTTTATTATCTCTCATTATCTCTAAATCATATCCATTTAATCAATCACAATATCACTTTAATTTTTCTCTCACATTCCCAATCAATGGCCCGGATGATGCTAATAAAGAAAAATGAGAAAAATGTTTAAGAGAGAATCCTCTTCCCTTATCTTTAACTAATTATAGCTGTCACTTCCTCTATCTGTCATTTCATGAACACTCCAAGATCATATTACAATTACCCATTCTTTCCCTCCCCACACATCCGGCGTCCTTAGGAATTATGGGAAATATTTATTTAAGTAAATACCTTTTTTTTTTAATCCTTGACAAAAAATATGAATCATATTTTAGTTCTTTATAAAAAATCGACCTTTATTTATCTTTTTTAGGGACTAAAAAAGATCTTTTAGAAATTTATTTGGGATCAAAATGTCAACCAATCAACCCTTATTCATTCTTTTTATAGACTAAAAATAACTTTTTTTTATAAGAGACTAAAATAAGGATCGTGTTTTTTAATCAGGGATTAGAAAGAATATTTACTCAATTCATTTTATTTCTTTCTTCGTTTGAACTCCCATTCTCTTTGACAAAAAAAAAAAAAAAAAAAAACTCCCATTCTTATCATATAGCTAAGGAATTATTGAATTGTCTTACCCTATCCATCTTTTCTCCTAGCTCAAAACGTACGCCCAAGGTCAGACCATCATGTCCCAGCAAGAAATCTTGGAGACAGATTATATATATATATATTATCTGTTCTCTATATTCACGTCAGGTGGCTAAAGAATTATTGGAAAAAAAAAAATGAACTTCTCCTCCTTACACCTCTGACGCCAAGGGAAGAAAAATATTTTGTGTGTTCTTCTAATACTTTCTAGTACATTTCTATCTCTTCTTATAGTATACGATGACATGGTGTCATATTTCTCGGATGAAAATAATAAATAATGAGATAAAATACATATTTAGCTTTCTTTGATGTTATTTACCTCAATTTATTTATAATCACATTTTTAAATAATTCCACCTTATTTCTCCAAATAATTAATTTATCTTGTCAGAAAAATAATATATCATTGATCATTACTTGGTTAAAAATTCTTATATTCTCTTAATTAATTTATATGAAAATTGAGGATATTATAAATAATGAAGCACAAATCATTGTAAGGCTTAGTTATAAGTATTTTATTTGTCATTTTTAGTTTTTAAGGAACACACAAACGAAAGAGTATTATATTCTATTTTAACTATTTTATATATATATATATATATATATATATATATATATATATTATATTCTACTATGAATATTTGTTTTTATATTTATATGATTGTATACGTGCATAATATTATTTCTTATTTGATTATTACGTCATCCGTTCAAACAAACTGCACCTCTCCGGTAAGAACATTTACTACGTGATTGCTTTTGAAAATTAATTATCTTTAATTTTGTGCAAATTTTTTTTTGAAAAAAATTTTCCCTGGAATTTACTTTTCATTGAATTCAACAGACTCACTTAATAGAGGATGAACCAAATGTGTGTCAAGTAATGATTTTTTTTATTTGTCAAGTGGTGAAAACAGGTCATATGGCTTGTTAGAGGCCTGGGGCATAGCTAGTTTAGAGTCTGGTCAGGTTTGACTTATCAGGTTAAAAGCTAAAAGGTTAAAACATTCCCTATTTTAAGGCCTCTTTTCCTTAAGAAGCCAAGGTTTAGGCGTGCTAATAAGCTTTTGAGGCTTGTTAGACAATTTTAGGGAAAAGTATCAAAATAATAATTTTTAAATTTTTTTAAAAAATCTAATTAGAGCAGTTTAAAATAAATTTATCAAGTTAATGCAGTCAAACATGTTGACTGACAGGATATCATCAATCACATCAAAAAAAGTCACACCATTACACCATTAGATAGTAGCGCAAGAGGATCTCACACCACCACTATCGTGAGTCCGTGACATGTACTCCCTCCGGTCCTAATTATAAGACATAGTTGACTTTTTTGGAGAGATTAAGGAAGCTAATTAAATTACTTTAGAGTATTTTTATTTTTATTTTTTTCTTCAAACTAATGAGTTTGACTCCTAAACTAATATATAATATAAGGATATACAATATACGAAATGATTAAATAATTTATCTGATTTTCTTAATCTCTTCAGTAAAAATCAACTATGTCTTATAATTAGGACTAGTATATTTTTTTTAAAAAATTCTTATTTTGGTGCTTTAGCCGGCAGTCCTATTATATAAAATTGTAATTGCTCCTTCTACCGTTCCTTGAGAGCGTGACACTTACAACTATTGCTTGAGAAAACCCTAACCTTCAAGCTTCGCTTCTCGACAATCCGAATCCTCTCGTTCTCTGGTTCTGAGTGCCTGGCTGCCTGCCCTCAAATCTCAATTACGCTAGCCAACGGCAACTCGTCCCAATCTCTCAATCACGCTTCACGCAAGCCGAGTCCGTCAACTAAGGGTTAACCTCTCCTCAATCACGCTAGCCGAGTCTCAATCTCTCAGTCACGGAAGCACTTTCGTCTTCCGGCAACTCTACTCATCGTCGCTCCTCTATCTCGGAAGCCACACCAGGTAAAGGGTTACTCTCTCCTCCTCGTCCCAATCCCTCTTCCCTCTCTGTCAGTCACACACTCTCTCGTACAAACGCACACAGTCCTAGATTTGTCTGTTTCGCTCCCTCTTTCACTCAAAGTCGACGGCTTTAACTCCGTGTAACTTTTGATTTTAGGAATAATGCTTTCCAGTTCTCATTTCATAGTCGGTTTTCTGTTTTGTATTGTAAGCGTGTTTCTGATATAACTAGGAATCTTTCAGTCTGGGATCCGTATTTACCATTTTCCTTTTTCTTCTGAGCATTTTAGTCAACCCGTTAGAAGATACAAAACGCAACTACATATGAATTTTCACTGAGTGTTTCTGTATTTGCCAACTAAGGAGCACTAAGTGTTTGTCAACTATGAATTTTGTGCATAGTAGTTAGGATTCAGGAATAATGCTACTCTCGTGTTTCTATCAATGTTTAACATTTTAGTCAAATTCATTTGTCAACTATGAATTTTCTGCGTTTTAGTCAACTCTGAATTTCCTAAATTATTAGTTTATTACCTTGTGCATTGATCCTACTGTTTTTAATTTTGTGCTCACTACATGCCCTAGATTTGTTGAAATGTGAATTGTCTTGATTGTCATGTTAGTTGGCACAATTATGGACGAAAGAGTGCCTAATGCAGGGTAAAAATCTACTTGTGTGCAATCTGTCTTTCTAACTCCTGCAAATTGGGATGTTTCATTTTGCTGCCTGGGATTACAAGTTGCTTTGTTCTAAAATGTTCCATAAGCACTACTTGTGAAGGTGTAATGAAAATTGTTATCTTGTATTTGGTTTCCTATTTTATGATGTATTTCTTATAATTAGTATTAATTTATGTAATTTGGCCTGTGTTCAACGTGTTTAAGGTAGGCTTGTTTTTGGCCAGTTTGAAGTAGGCCAAGTAGGCCTGTTTTGTGGTGAGGTTTGTAGCCTATTAGCCTACTTAAAAAGGTTTTAAAATACAGGCATCCTTAATAGGCCACAGGTCAGGCTTGCATGTAGGCCATGCTTAGGCCAAAAAAATAGGCCTGTAACAGGCCATAGGCTAAGCTCAGGCCACCTTGTTGTAAAACTGGCTTTGCTTGTTAAGGGTAAAGCTAAGCCTGGCCTGTGTCCACTCTTATATTGTTACGGATATTTTTAAGATAAACACATTATTATTATTCCAATGCATTTTGTGCCACTTTGAAGGAAGTTCATTGTAACATAGGGGTGTATAATGATGACTGTGAAAGTGAGTTTGAATTACCAAGATTTAGTGTTGAATGGTGATATATATATATATTTTTTAAATGAAACAAGTTTTGAATGGTTTGTATTGCATGAATCATTCTGCACACTCATAACTTTCCAGTGAGTGAGCCGTGAAGAAACATTCTGCATTTAAGCTCACAAGTAAACTTACTATGTGATGTTAGATTATTTTTTGAATAGGAGGAGGGAGGAGTAAATTGCGGCAGCAGTGGCAATACTAATCTTCATGATTTGTCTTGGATAAAACCAAAAAACCAAGAGAACTTATCAGGTTTTCTTTTGCTGCATTTCAAATTAAATTCATCAGATATTCTATTTTTACTTTTTTTTTTTACCTCAAATTTTTATTTTTACTTCGACCATCATTATGAGAGAAGTTAAATGTGATTAGAAAACATAATAGATGTAATAAAAAAAAATAAAACATGATAGACCTATAAAATTTGTTGCAAAATTACACAGGCCCTATACATAAGACCCCCTCTAGGCTACAATTTAGAGAAAAAGATTTTTTTTTTTAAATTATAAAAATGATAAATTGGGCAACATCTATTAGCATATTCTCAATGTTCGTGTTTAGTATTTACAGTATGAGTCAGCATTCATCTGGGAGCTTGGACCATTCTTCCATTTGTGAACTCTCATCAGTGAGTCTTGAACAGTTGAACTCCCCTTGTAATTACTTAAAAAAAAAAAAAAAAACCGGTATACTTCGTCCCAAGCGTTAATGTTCAATGAATGATCTCATTTCTATTTCGCTTTGACTACTGGTACAAACAATCCTGAGTCCATTTAATCTCTTTTCTTTTTGCTATTCTTTCTTCTCTCTTTGTTCTTCTGTCTTAGTATTCTTCCTCAATGTTCTTCTTTTCTTTATTTTTTTAAGGTAAACTTGCAGTGCCCTTTGTGAGGTTCTAACTTCAAACACAACCTTGGTTTCAACATTAATTAATTTAAAGAAGCAGTTGCCACTCTTGGTAAGAGAAGGATTTCTGAAGAGTTGAGCGAAAGGGTTATGGAGAAATCAGAGTCCTCAAACAAAATGCATAGAACAGAAGCAGAAATGAGGGATAGGATTAGTGATTTGCCTGATTCATTGCTTCTCCATATTCTCTCTTTTCTTCCAGCTAAAGAAGCCGTTGCCACAAGCCTCTTGTCGAAGAGATGGAGACCACTTTGGTTTTCCCTTCCCACTCTTAAACTTCGCCGTCAAGACTTTCAGAGGTTTACATTCTTCCACCAGTTTGTAGGGAAAATACTCAAATTAGTAGATTTGAAGGCTGTCAAAAAGTTTGTTTTTGAGTGTGAATATTATAAATCTCGTGATTATTTTAGACCTCAGAAGATTAGTGAGTGGATTAATGCCGTGATTCTTGATAAAGTTGAACATCTGGAGTTAAATTTGTACCTAGGGAACAATGACTATGAGTTGCCCTCTAATATTTTCACAACTATAAACATCAAGGTTTTGAAGTTGAGCGGCGGAGTAACAGTGGGAAGCACTCTTTCTCATGTTAATTTGGGTTTGCTTCAAGTATTGCATTTGAAACTTGTTAAATTTCCAGATTTTAGAAGCTTGGGAATACTTCTTTCTGGATGTGTTTTGCTTAGAGACTTGGTAATAAGATCTTTGCAAGTGGACGGTTACTCTCCACTTGATATTGGAGGACTTAACCATTTGGTCACTGCAGAACTTCCACATAGTCTAATTCCATTGAGAGTTTTGTCTAATGTTACATTCCTACGGTTACATACGGTATGATGGTACTAGTGAGGTCATATTAATTGCTTTTCATTTGCATATTTAATAGTTCAATCTTTATCATAGTTTTGTTCTTCCTCTTGCAGTATAATTTTACATTGGGCCCCGACATTCCAACATTTTATAATTTAACGTACTTGAAATTTCAATATTATCCTCATGATTGGGAAACAACATTGAGATTACTGCACAGCTGCCCCAAGCTTGAAATTCTTGTGATTCAAATTGTATGTTCATCTCCAACTTAATTTTTGTGTTCATTACCATTTTTTTAGTTAGTTTCCTAACTCTATTTCAAACATTTGGATAGCTATGCAGTCAAGGGTTGGAACCGACGGCTGATGTTCCTCAGTGTGTTTCATCAAACTTAAAAGAATTTCATCTTGGCAACTGTTGCGGTAAGATTGAAGAACTCAAACTTGCAAGATATATTATGAAGAATGCAATGGTCCTAAGAATAATCTCAATTAGTAAGAATTCTATTTCAAGAGTAACTTGGAAGAACAGGATCCTCAAAAAAATACCTTTATGCCCCATAAGCTCAGTGAATTGCAAGCTTTTGTTGTTGAATCGAATGACTGAAACTTAGTGACAATATTACAAGTTTCCATTCCTTTTAGAAAGATATCCCTCTTATCTATCTTGAGAAAATTTCAATATTTGAGTGGCATATCATTCTTCAATGTGTGTTCTCTTGAATGAGCTTTACTGATTTTGATTGTTGTCCTGTTCAGAAAATATTGTCACATAGTGCCTTTATCATAATCATCATTATAATTATTATAAACAAATGCAAGAGTTTTGATGGCATTCTCTCCATTTTATTGCACTAGATGTTTCTGAAACTTGTCTAAATTGTGTACTTCTATTGTTACTAACTTGTTATCTATTTAAAATTATATTTAGTCCTTTGAGATTGAATAAGTTTAGAGAAGTTTTATGCAATCTCCCCATCCTTAATATAATACTCAACTGACTTCTTTAGGGAGATTAGGGCTGTCAATCAGGGCTGGCCCGACCCACTAGGGCTAGCTTGTGAAGGGCCAGGGCCTAACAGGGCTGGCCCTCCAAGGCCTGGAGTAAGAAAAACATATGTTTTTCAAAGCCTGGCCCGAGAGCACCAGGGCCAGGTATGGGTCTTAAAATTATTATTCTAAATTTTAATTATTTTTTCTCCATTTTTTCAAAGAAATATAATTAGTAAATTACAACATAAATCATTTAACAAATAAACACAGTCACTAATTCATAATCAAAAGCAAACTATGTTCACAAATAACTCATATAAAATATAAAAAGCATACTATTAATTATTAAGCGACATCAGTACAATGACTATTATTGTCGTCATCTTCGCCATTATCATCAATTTCAAGCGACATTTGATTGTTGATCCTTTATTATTGTCTATAACAAATAAAAAATATATATAAATTATTAAAATATTCAACTTCAACAAGTGTTCAACTTTAAAAATAAAGAATAAAAAAATTGAAGGGCCTGATGGGCTGGCCTGTAGCCCTCCAGCGCCGACCTGTGTAAGCCCTTGGCCCTCCAAGGCCAAACATCATCTCTCTCCTCCAATTTCTAAGTCCGGCCCTTAAAGGGTCAGGGCTTAAACGGGCCGGCCCGATGGGCCTGGCCCGTTTTGACGGCTCTAAGGGAGATTATGGAAACTAAATAAGCTAGTTAATCATAACATGTGTTATGTATTACGCCCTTTGGTCCAGTCCTTAATATATATTACATATTTGAGGAGTTGGTTATAATTCTAAATATAAGACATATTTTTCATATTAGTCGATCTTTTTCTAATTTATCCCTATTGATGCTTTTTCAACAGAAATTAAGGATTAGAAAGAATGAGCAAATTAAGGAATATGACTGAGATGTTTTAGAAAATTACGTGTCATATTCTAATTTAATTTAATTTTCTTGATAATCAAATTGAATAAATACATCTTATATTATGGACTAGAGGAAGTATTATATTATATATTAATTTATAAGTAAATTAGTTTGAAGAAAAAAAAAATATAAACGTTTTAAAGTAACTTATTTAGTTTTATTAATATTTCAAAAAAAAAAAAAGCTAAATGAGTCTTGTAAAAATTACCGCGGTTGGATAATTTAACTTTTGAAATTTAACATTATACATTTATACTTGGTCCTTTGAAACTGAATGCATTAATATTTTGAACGCGTGCGGATAGATAGATGTTACTAAATTCCCCGATTTTGAAGACTTGATTTCGGTCTAACTTGTGTCTCAAAAAATAACGGAATCAATTTTTATAAATTATGAGGTATCATTAGACTTGATATATAAGTATCACCTTGAGTTTTATTATAAGTCCATTTTAGCTAAGGGTAAAGAATTTCTTCAGTCACTGGGGATAACGGAAATAAAGTTAGTGAGCTCAAAAGTGTCGTTTTAGATTAATGAAGGGTGTTTTTGTAATTGTTTATTTTTTATCATATAAATTTTACTGAAACACCTTTTATTAATTCACCTAAAATTACAAAAGCACCATTTATTAATTCAAAACGATGTAGTTTTAAGGTCACTGGAGATAACTTTATCTCCAGTGACTAGAAAAATACTTTTTCCTTTAACTAATTGTCATTGTTAGCTACCAAAAAAGTTAGTTAAATCATTAAAAATGTTTTTTGACCAAAAAAAAAAAATCATTAAAAATGTTTAAAATTTCAGGTTTACCCTTATTATAATTTTATTTGTCTCTGGCTCCCTGCATGTACAAAGCACTCATATATCTCATCTTTCTCTCTGTGCAACAAGAATTAAATAAGGATAAAATTGAAAAAAATTCATTAATAACATGCAAGTGGACTTATATTTAAGACCAAAAGTTTTTCCAAAATTGGACTTATAATAAGAACCAAAATGGTATAATAAAGTTAATGATTTTTTTTCCCAGAAAGAATTAAAGAGTTAATAAATCATTAAATTAAGTTATTAATTAAGTTTTGCATTTCGATAATTAATCCTTTGTCACCATGCCAACTTTTTTTTTTTTTTTGTGAACTTCCATATTTTTATGTCATGCAGCCTAAAAAGATAGGAAACTAAAATTAGCTGTAGCATCAAGCGGATCACACAATGGTTCATCTGGGTGTAATTAAAATTTGTTGGATTGTTCATCGGTCTGTCAATTAATTCTTTCAATTCTACATTAAATTAATTAGCTCGAAAAATATACTATACAAAAAGCAAATTTCCTTGTGTACTATTTAGGGAAAATCCCATATCAAGTTGTTTGAAATAATAAAATATTAAATCAAATTGGTAAATTCAATAAATCCTTAATTAAATTATCGATCCAATTTAAAAATTTTAAATATGAGTTAAATAACTTTATTGCTCTTTCTTTATCTCATCTCTTATCTTAAAAGGATTTTAGTGTTTTCAAACTTATTTTTTCCAATAAGTGTATATATATAACAACATTAATGTATAATAAAACAAAATATTATTCGAATAAATCAAAGATATTTTTTTGTTTGGAAAGATCATCAAGAATAATTCCAGCAAAAAAAAAAGGAAAGTATAACTGAAAAACAATTAAATGATTTTCATCTCAATATTGAGAATTGAAAATCTTCTTTTTGATTTGAATTTTTTTGATGAGAAGAAAATTAAAATATATTAATAAAAAAATCTTACTTATGTGATATTATATATCAAATATTTTTATTAATGGAATTAAAAAAAGTTTTCATTAATGTAAAAAACCAGACTAAATAGGAGTATCACACATATCAGAATTTTTTATTAAATGATTTTTATTTAAATATTATCAATAAAAAATTTTATTTTTGGATGAACTACACTTAAATTTGTTTTGTTAATGAAAATAAAACCAAACTTTACTAACGAAAGAATTCTAACATGTGTGATACTCCTATTTAGTTTGGTTTTTTACGTTAATGATTTTTTTTGTAAATTCCGTTAATGAAAATATTTGATATATAATATCACATAAGTAAAATTTTTTTATTAGTATATTTTAATTTTCTTCTCATAAAAAAATTCAAGTCAAAACTAAAATTTTCGATTCTCAATATTGAGATGAAAATCATTTAATTGTTTTTGGGTTATGTTTTCTTTTCTTTTGATGGAATTATTCTTGATGATCTTTCCAAACAAAAACGTCTTTGATTTATGTGAATCATATTTTGTTTTAGGGAAAAACATTTCTCATGTTGTAGGATAAATGTTTTCTCATGTCACACACACATAAAATGGTGGGACCCGCATATATATATATAATTAACACTATATATATATGTGGGTCCCACTATTTTATGTGTTTGTAGGAATCTTGTTTCTCTCCTGCAACATCATGAGAAAAGTAAAGCCATTTGTTTTATTATACATTAATATTGCTATATGTATACACTTATTGGGAAAAAAAGTTTGAAAGCACTAAAACCCTTCTAAGATGAGGGATGAGACAAAGAGAGGTCAGTAAAGTTATTTAACTTATATTTATAAATTCTAAATTGGGTCGATAACTTAATTAAGGATTTATTGAATTTATTAACCTGATTTAGAATTAATGAATTTTTTTTAATTCCATTAATGAAAACATTTGATATATAATATCACATAAGTAAGATTTTTTTATTAATATATTTTATTTTTCTTCTCATAAAAAAATTCAAGTCAAAACTAAAATTTTCGATTCTCAATATTGAGATGAAAATCATTTAATTGTTTTTGGGTTATACTTCCTTTTCTTTTGACTGGAATTATTCTTGATGATCTTTCCAAACAAAAACGTCTTTGATTTATGTGAATCATATTTTGTTTTATTATACATTAATATTGCTATATGTATACACTTATTGGAAAAAATAAGTTTGAAAGCACTAAAACCTTTTAAAGATGAGAGATGAGACAAAGAGAGCGCAATAAAGTTGTTTAACTTATATTTATAAATTCTAAATTGGGTCAAAACTTAATTAAGGATTTATTAAATTTACCAATCTGATTATAAATTCTAAATTGGGTCGATAACTTAATTAATGATTTATTGAATTTACCAATCTGATTTAGAATTTCATTATTTCAAGCAATTTTTTATGGGATTTTCCCTATGCATATATTGTATATCAATTTTAAACTTTAATTTAAATTTATATTATGATTTAGAATAGGCTATCCTTTTTGGAAAAGGGATGTTACTAAATAATCATAACCTTTTTGGTAAATATATTTATTATACATCATGATTTGATATCAAATTAAGAATTAAAATAGACCTATAAATAAACCCCAGGCCTACCCTAATCTCCAATGCTCATCTCTATCGAACCTGGCTCACGATTCACTCATCTCTATAAATCTAACCCTGGTTTTGCTGCTGCTCTTGAATCGTGTTCTCCATCAATGGATCCCCCACTCTGCGCTTGTGGCTTCTTTGGATCTCACGAGAATAACAACATGTGCTCCAAGTGTTACAAAGATCATGTTCTCAAGCTCAATGAACAGATCTATGAATCAATGGCAAATCTGACTATATCATCTCCCTCCGATGATCAAGATTTGCGTACCGCTGATGAACACAAGAATGATGAGTCCTCGTTGATTTCTAAAGTTTCTGCTTCCAAATCTGATGAACCTGGAGAGAAAAAGAAGAGATGTAAGAGTTGCAACAAAAAGGTGGGACTAACAGGATTCAAGTGCCAATGCGGAGACTTGTTTTGTGGAAAACACAGATATCCAGAAGAACATTCATGCACAGTAGACTACAAGCAGATTGGTCGTGAACTCCTCCGGAAACATAACCCTCTAATCCAATCCGATAAACTTTGATATATTTTTTTATCTGTGACCAATTAGTTTTTTAAGGAATCATTTGTCGTCATCGATCAATTTTTAAATTTTTAAAGTCGTATCCATGTGTTAATACATTATCAATGGAATATTTTTCATTTATGGGATGTATTAATATATTTTTTTTCCATTAGTATAAACAATTCCTACGAATAATGATTGAAGGTTTTTTTTCCTGCATGGTATTAGGGAAAATCTTAGGGAAAATTTTAAATAAATACCATTTGAATTTGCAGAACCTTTGAATTTGTAAAAGGAGACTGAGAGGTGACACAGACTTCTAAAGGATATGCAAATTCATGGCAAATGACTACAATGCCCTTCTATCTTCTCTCTTTCCTCTCTCCCTTGTCTGAACCAGATCCGCCTTCTGTGCCGCCGTCTACCTCCACCATGGACGTCGACGCCAACGCCGCACCCACCGCCACCTATGCTGCACCCACCAACGGTGAAAAAGAAAAAATAAAAAAACGAAACACAAGAACAAGAACAACGAATGAACAGTAAATTTTTTTGGGTCAATTCGGAAGAAATTAGAAGAAGAAGACATGAATGAGTAAAGGAAGGAAGGAAGGAAGGAAGGAGGAAGAAGGAAGAAGAGAGAAAAAGAGAAGAAAAAAAAAAAAAAGAAGTGCAGTAAATTTTGTAAATGGGTTGAAAAGTGTGAAGTTGTAAATTGCGTTATGAGATTTGTGAATCGCGTTATGAATTTTGTAAATGGTTTTTCATTCAGGTTGAAAAGTGTGAACCTAAAAAAAAGTTGTAAATTGCGTTATGAGATTTGTGAATCGCGTTATGAATTTTGTAAATGGTTTTTTGATTCAGAGTTGAAAAGTGTGAACCTAAAAAAAAAAGTTGTTAATTGCGTTATGAGATTTGTAAATTATGTTATGAGTTTTGTAACCGGGGGGGGGGGGGGATGCGGATGGCGTCAGTAGTATTAACGCCATGTCAGTAGTATTGACGCCATCAGCTAGCGTCACGCCATGTCAGTAGTATTGACGCCATTAGCTAGCGTCAGTACTACTGAAGCAACTGCTAGCGGTGGCGTCATTGGTACTGAGCCACTGCACAGTTGCGTCAGTACCGCTGACGCGACTTATCGCGTCAGTCAAACCTGGTATTTGACTGCTCTACTTTGAAAAATATTTTTAGATGTGTGGTAATCTAGTACATTTTTTGTAAAATGTTATTATTTTGGAAAAAAAGCCAACAATCCTCTCTGCATTTAATCTCTCTCTCTTTTTTTTTTTTTTTGCTATTCTTTCTTCTCTCTTTGCTCTTTAGCCTTAGTCCTCCTTATTCGTCGATATTCTTCTTTTCTTTATTTTTTTAAGGTAGCTAGAATATGAATGATTTCATTTCTATTTTGACTAATGGTACAAACAATGCTCTTTGCATTTAATCTCTTTTCTTTTTGCTATTCTTTCTTCTCTCTTTGCTCTTTAGCCTTAGTCCTCCTTATTCTCTGTCGATGTTCTTCTTTTCTTTATTTTTTTAAGGTAAACTTGCATTGCCCTTTGTGAGGTTCTAACTTCAAACACAACCTTGGTTTCAACATTAATTAATTTAAAGAAGCAGTTGCCACTCTTGATAAGAAAATGATTTCTGAAGATTCAAGCGAAAGGGTTATAGGGAAATCAGAGTCCGCAAACAAAATGCCTAGAGCAGAAGTGAGGGTGAGGGACAGGATCAGTGATTTGCCAGATTCATTACTTCTGCATATTCTCTCTTTTCTTCCAGCTAAAGATGCCGTTGCCGCAAGCCTCTTATCTAAGAGATGGAGACGACTTTGGTTTTTCCTTCCCACTCTTGAACTTCGCCGTCAGGACTTTCAGAGGTTTACATTCTTCCACCAGTTTGTAGATAAAATGCTCAAATTAGTAGATTTGAAGGCTGTCAAAAAGTTTGTTTTTAGGTGTGAATATTATAAATCTCGGAGTATTTTAGACCTCGAAAGATCAGTGACTGGATTAATGCTGTGATTATTAATAAAGTTGAACATCGGAAGTTACATTTGTATCTAATGAATAACGACTATGAGTTGCCCTCTAATATTTTCACAGCTAAAAACATTGAGGTTTTGAAGTTGAGTGGCGTACTAGTGGGAAGCACTCTTTCTCATGTTAATTTGAGCTTGCTTCAGGTGTTGCATTTGGAAAGTGTTAGATTTCCAGATTCTAGAAGTTTGGGAATACTTCTTTCTGGATGTGTTTTGTGTTGGCTTCAGGAGCGATTTGGAAAAATAGAGAAGAGGATAATCTGAGTCGTGTCCTAGAACATTATCCTATAGAGTTATTCCGTAATCACCGGTAAAGAAGAAGCGGTACTCCCCAGGATTAAACAGACCCTTCTTGATTAAATCAAAGCGGCAGAACTGGAGGAAGATAAGATAACTTAACAAGAGATTACCGATGTTTTCTAATTTTCTCTTTTAAATGGTGTCACAATTGGGGTATTTATAAATAATGAATCAATGCCTTGAAGTGGTGACTTTTGAACATTACACTTCTTCATAAAGTCATAACTATTTGTTTAATTCATGAGCCATGTTGATTCATGAACCAACACAAATCCCTTAATTTATAATAGCATGACTTCTCAAAACACATTTCTTCATTTCAATATATTCCACAATATTGGAAAGACTCTTTCTTTGACACACACATATGCAATATTTACAACAATCCCCCACATGTGTCAAAGAAAACACCATTAGCTAAGTTACACCCATGGACATAACCATTGTATTAGGAAATAATTAAAATAATTAGGAAAAAAATAAAAAATAATTTTAAAAAAATTTAAATAATTATAAAAAATTCAAAAAATTAGAAAAAAAATTCAAAAAACTAGAAAAAAATCAAAAAAATTAAAATAAATAGTAAAAAACAATTAAACGACCACCACCCGTGGGCCCCACCACCGGCCACCCTACCGCCGGCCCGCCGCCGGTGGCCGCCACCCAGCGGCAGCGGCGATCAGATAACCAACTGGTGGAGGAGGAGTTGTATAGACACAGGCCGATGCAGTTGTTGAAGATGCACTTGGGTAAGCTGTTTATTGAAATAATAATAATTAATTAATTAAGATAATCTTCTTGTCTATTCTCCCTACAGAGATAAATCTAATCTAATGTGTGAAGTCTGACTAACTAAAAAGGGTAAAGATGCAATTTTACACATGAAGTTTGCTCCAAAGAGCGCCAAGCACCATGAAGTTTTTTTTTGAAGTAAAAGTATACAAGAAGTTACGTTTTGGGAGCAAAAATACCACGGGCAGTTAGTTGATCGTTAGTTGACCCTCAACTTGGATGAAACGCTGACGTGGCGTTGATTTGGACTAACACTCTGATTTGGACGTTGACGTAGAATAAAAAAAATAAAAAAATAGAAAAAATAAGAAAAAAAAAGTATAAAAAATTTTAAAAATTCAAAAAATTAGGGAAAAATTAAAATAATAAAAAAAATTTAAAAAAAATCAAAAAATTAGGAAAAAAATTAAAATACCCCTGCTAGTGGGCCCCACCACTGGCCACCCTAACGCCGGTCGGTCGGTCGTCGGTGGCGGTCGGATAACCAACTGGTGGAGGAGGACTTGTGTGGACACGGGCCCAGTTGTTGAAGATGCACTAGGGTAAGCTGTTCTTTGAAAAAAAAATAATTAATTAATTAAGATAATCTTCTTGTCAATTCTTCCTACAAAGATAAATCTAATCTGATGCGTGAAGTCTGACTAATTAGAAAAAAATTAAAATAATTAGAAAAAACTAAAAATATCCCCCGCGAGTGGGCCCCACCACCGGCCACAGAGATAAATCTAATCTGATGTGTGAAGTCTAATCTATTTTAATTTTTTTCTAATTATTTTAATTTTTTCCTAATTTTTTTAATTGTTTCCTAATTTTTTTTCCCAATTTTTTTTGATTTTTTTTTAAATTTTTTTCTAATTATTTTAATTATTTCCTTTCTTTTTGAATTTTTTCTAGTTTTTTAAATTTTTCTTCCTAGTCAGCGTCCAAATCAGAGTGTTAGTCCAAATCAGCGCCACGTCAACGTTCCATCCAAGTTGACGGTCAAATAACGGTCAACTAACCGCCTGTGGTATTTTGACTCTCAAAACGTAACTTTGTGTGTACTTTTGCTCCAGAAAAAACTTCGTGGTGCTGGGCGCTCCTTGGGCAAACTTCATGTATAAAATTGCACCTTTACCCTATATTTTTTTAATGGAGGAGACGCCACTGACACGAAATGTCAGTGGTGTCTCAATTGATGCCACTGATACTTTTGGGTTAGTGGCGTCAACCCTCTCTACGCCACTGACGTGACGCTACTAACGCCTTACATTGGTAAATATTTTCTCATTTGTTCTAATTGGGTACAATTTTTACAAAAAATTCCTATATTGGTGCTTTTTCCTATCATAATATATGTAACAGTAAGATTTCCTATATTTCCCAACTCACTATATATATATATATACTTGTGTGTGTGTGTGTCATATATATATACAAGTACAATACAGTAAGGTTTTTATTTTAGTTGCCTCTATATACACACACACACACATACTTGTACTTTTGGCAGCAATTAAAACTATATATACACACAAACACACATGGGCGGACCCATGTATAAAAGAAGGGGGCAAGTGCCCCCCTTGAATTTGGAATTTTGTTTAAAAATAAAATAAAAAATAATACATGTTTGAATGTTTGTCTACCCTTAAATTAAGTGTCTATCCTTAATACATCAAGATTGCACTTCGTAATAGGATGAGAGATAAATGGTTCAATGATTGTTTAGTACCTTATATTAAAAAAAGATGTATTTGATAGCATTGATAATAAGATAATGGTGGAATTTTAAAAAATAAGGTTTAGAAGGATGACATTATGATTATTTTTATTGTAATATACTTTTTTTATTAAAATATATATACTTGAACTTATTGAGTGCCCACCCTTCATTGTAATTTATGTATCCGCATTTCTAACAGTAGCTTTGCTTTTTTAAATGACAGGTTTGTAAAATAATTGCCTTTTATTTTATCATCAGTATTTACTTGATTTCATAAATATTTTTAATATATTTTTTTCTTGTTTATATTCTTTTGTTTTTTAATGCATTTAAAACTTTCCTTGAAAAAAATTTCGGGGGGCACTGCCCCCGAACCCCCAAATCCCTCCACCAATTGTGCCCCCTTTTGTAATTTCCTGGGTTCACCTCTATATATATGTGTATATATATATATATATATATATTATCGAATTCCTTTCATTCTATCCCTAGAGGCAATGTTTGTGTATGTATGTGTATATATATATATATATATATATATATATATATATATACACACACAATGGTGGAGCTAGAATTTTTTGTTTGTATCTGCACAATTAGTGGGGGGATTTCAAAGGTGCTGCCCCCAAATTTTTTTTAAAGAAAGTTTTAAATGCATTTAAAAAAAAATAATATAAACAAGAAAAGAAGAAGAAATTTTAATTTAACATAGAAAAATAATAATTAAGAAACAACTAAGCTATTACAATAGAACGATCACAAAAACATTCTTTGATTCTTCATTCCCTGAAAATGTTACATTATATTTTCATTATCAATTTTATACTGAGAGTTTTAGCCTACAATATTTAACAAAATATATGAGAACTATGCTTATTTGTATCCAAAAAAAAAAAAACTAAATAAGTTGAATATGAGACTCACGATATTAGTACGTGGTCTCAGGTTCAATTGCATAAGTTATTTCAAGGGAGTCCAAACATAATTTTCAACTAAAATTGATTTAATTGGATTTTTAAGATAATTTATCCCCCCCCCCCCCAAAAAAAAAAAAAAAAGAAGAAAGAAACGTGTAAAAACATGCTTCACAATTAACTGTTGCACTGTGTAGCTAGCACACACCCAGACCTAGCTACTCTTTTTTACCTGAAACACTCAAGAATATGCTCTCATCTTCCTTCCTCATTCTTCGAACCCTAATTATGCTTCTTGTTCGCACCAATGAAGCAACCTTCGTACAGGCGGAGTCATGTTGTGACTGGCCTTCTTTTATCTTATGTATTTATATATATATGTATTAGATAATATCTTATTTTACTCAATAATTTGGCCTCAACTAAGTATTTTATTTTACATATTTTACTCTTTATAATGAGGGTAATATTATGTTGATCAGTAAAAATTTTGGGATTATGATTTTGAGATAGTCTTGAGTTTTGACAATAGATGAGAATATATATGTAGAAGATTATTAATGACTAATTTTAATCAATTTGAATTTATTATTTGGTTGTCTTATGATTTTATAATGAATTTCTCTTTTAAAAAAATAGATTATGTAAAAATAGATTATTTACTTAGCTGAAATTGAATCAGATCTTTTTTATATTTTCTTAAAATATTTTTTGGGTTCATATTATATATTTTTTATTTTCTCCAATTATTTTGTTTTGAGGTAGGTGGAATACATATTTAAGTGTTAATTTTATTAACTTTCATTATACAAATTATTTTTAGGATTGTGTTTGTGATATCTTTAGGATAATGTTTGGTTCATTATTCATTGAACTGTAAGAGGAAAGTAAAATTCTTATTTAAGATATCTATTGAAAATATTATCATCTTATATCTTGTTTTGAGTTATAATTATCGGTTATTATTTATTTATATTTTAATATTATGCGATATTATTTAGTAAATAGTGCAAGATGTTTATTTTTTGGCTGTGCTAAAAATACCTCTGGTTCTGCCATTGCCTTCGTATCATATCAAACCCACCACCAACACCTACTCTCCTCCAAATTTACCCCAAAATTTATCATCAAATTCGACCCTGTTCTTCCCTCCAAACTCGAAACTCTCACATTCAAATCCTGCTTCTTTCACAATTTCACTCCCCTAATTCTTCCTCCTCCCCCTCCAAAACCCTGATCTCAATCCTTTGAATAGTTGCTGATTGGGCTAACTGCATGAAGGAGCATGGCATGCAAAAGAATTGAGCTCTTTACAGCCATCGCCATGAAAAATGGGTTGAGCACAGAAGCTCTCTACGCCACCTAAGTAACGTTCTGTCCTGTCTTTCTTCTCGCGTCATCTTCTCGCTTGTGCTACCGGTGATTGCTTTTGCTATGTTTGCTGCACTGATTGTGAGTTACAATTCTGCGGTTCACTATAAAAAAAGTCAGTTTTTGTGATGGAAAAAATCTATGGCAAAAAAGGGGTTTTCCGTCTAAAATTCATTTACAATGGAATTTGCGACGGCGCAAAAATCCTTGTCGCAATTGCGACGGAATCCGAATCCGTCGCAAATTCTTTGGGATTTACGACAGAATCCAAATCGAAGTCGCAAATTTTGATTTTTTTTTAATTTTTTTTTAAAATTATAAAAATTACATAAAAAAATTATAATTTTTTTTAAAAATAAAAATTAGCACGAAAAATATTATAATTAAATACAGAAAATTTATTTTTCTCAGTTTAATCTATTTAATAACATAATCAGACCAATAAAAATAAAATACTCAGATTATTATTTAATAGTATATATTTAACAATATAATCTTATTATGACATCAACATATCAACCTACATAGAATGATTAAAGATAATGAGTTTATAAGAATTAGAATAACTGTTGCATTTTCTTATAAGAAAAATCAAGAAAAATCCAAATTAATCACTTCTCACAAATTAAAAATGCACTAGGAATTTCATTTTTTAGGTGGCAAACTATATAATATTAAAATGTACAAAGGTCCCAACTCCCAATCGTGTTGAAATCTATAAACATGTAATCAATTATTTTTTCATACCATAAATTATTTAGATCGATTAAATGAAGAAAATTTATTTTTTGCAACATCCAAATCTTGAGGTCTGCACATTGGGGTTTGTAAAAAGGCTTATTTTGTATCCATATGAAAATGCAAGATACATTCTTTTTTCTACTCACACATAATTTTCATACAAGTGCTTTAAAGTTTCCTATGTGATTTGCAAAAAAAACTAATATTAATAACAACAAGGTTATAAAATAGATATTAACTAATATTGTTTAATGATACTAATATTGCTTCAAAGTTACCAGATGATGCCCATGGAGAGGAGGCTGGAGGTGAGAGGAGAAGAGTCCGCCGGTGAGAGGGGATGAGGTTGATGCCAGCGGTGAGACGAGAGGAGGCCAGAAAAAAAGGAGGAGGACGAAAAAAGGAGAAGGACAGAACCAGAGGGAGAGGAGGCTGGAAGGAGGCTGCATGGCGGTGTGAAGGCTGGCTGGATGGAGGAACGAAGAAAGTAGGGTGGAGGGAGAGTAAAATGAGAAAAAATGGGGGAGGATGAGTACTTAAGCACAATTTCAGGCTTAAGTGTTTGCGATGGAATCGTTTCCGTTGCAAATCCCCTTGGGTTTTGCGACGGAAATCCAATTCTATCAAAAATTTTTTTTTAAAAAAAAATATATATTTTTAAAAAAATTATTAAATTTGCGACGGAAATCCAATTCCGTCGCAAAATTATTTTTTTAAAAAATTATTATTTTTTAAATTATTAAATTTGTGATGGAAAGCCAATTCCGTCTCAAAACCCAAATGAGGTTTTGAAATTCCGTCGCAAAATCATTTTTTTAAAAAAAATTAGCATTATTATTTAATTATTAAATTTGCGACGGAAATCCAATTCCGTCGCAAACATTACTATTTTGTGATGAAATTTAAATTCCGTCGCAAATACTTCTAAATTTCCGATGGAAAAAATTTTGTCGCAAATTCCGTCACTAATTAGCTGTTTTCTAGTAGTGGTTTTTATGCATTGGCTGTCGGAGATTTGTGTCTGCACGTGTCCACACTTACACTAGTATGGCTCCGCCATCATACATACATACATACATATAAAACCTTACGTACAGAGTTGCATATATGACAACAAATTATCGTTTGTTCATAAGCGCAATGTAAATCTTTATATATACACACACACTATCATGTTTTTGTTCAAATACACACACTATCATGTTAGCTTTTAATAATTTGGGTGCCATTGTGATTTTTCTAATATATATATATATACTTATATAGATTCAGTAAATCTATTTCCCATGAGCAGCGATACGTGTGTGTGTATATATATATAACAATACCATAAGGTCTCTGTTTTTGTTCTCAAACCAGCTATAGGTGCTCTGTTTTCGAGCAAGAAAACAGAGGTGTTTGTGTACATGCTTGTAAGATTCATGCTTCCAAACGACAACCCAACTCTTAGCTTAGTAACTGACGTTGGGAGATCATAGAAACTAGAGGGAAGAAGTTCAAAAAGCTCACCTTGCTCTATTGTTGCTGCTTTCACCGTCTTCGTCTTTTATTGAAAAGGTTAGTATCATCTTATATCCGGTGCTGTTCATCTTCATTTTAAGGACTAAATAGGTACTCATAATCACTTCTTTTTCACCTCACTCCTTTTATGAAAGTTATTCTATGTATTTTTATCTTTCTAATGAGGGTAATATTGTGCTGATTAGTGAAAATTTTTGGGTTATGATTTTAAGAGAGTCTTGAGTTTTGACAATAGATGACTATATATATGTAAATGATGATTAATAGCTAATTTTAATTAGTTTGTATTTATTATTTGTTGCCTTATGATTTTATAATGAATATGTCTTTAAAAAATAGATTATAATAGGTTATTTGTTTAGTTGAAATTGAATCAGATTTGTATTTTTTTTAAAAAATATTTTTTGGAGTTCATATTATATATATTTTTTATTTTCTCCAATTAGTTTATTATGAGGTAAGTGGGATGGGCATTTAAGTATTAGTTTTGTAGATTGAGGTAGTACTATAAGAATTAATGTTTAGTGAAACAAGAAACTAATTAACACTGAAATCAATATATATTCTGGGTCACCTTTTTTTTTTGGTTGAAAAAGATGAGTAAGGATAAAAAAAAAACATAGATGTATTTTTTAAGGAAAAAATAACTTCAAAAAGTGATATTTCTAAGAAAATAATTTCTGAAAGTAATGCACCTTATAATAAGTCTCATTTTAAACGTCATAAAATTTTTGTTTACTATATTATATTTTGATTTATAATTGTCAGTTATTATTTATTTATATTTTTAATGTTATGCGATATTATCTAGTAAATAGTTCAATATTTGGCTCAGGTTAAAATAATCTCTTGGTTTTGCCACTGCCTCCCCCTTCATTCCATTCGCCATCCCTACAATTTTCGCCCAACCCAGACTTTAATTTAGAAATTTACTTGGTTTTATAATTTTATAATTTCTTAATCCACATCGAGCAATGTACTTGCCTGTAATGTACTGGGGAATAGCTGCGAAAGAAAATTAGGCTTTTTTTAGGATCCAAACTATTCAATGCCCATGATTTCCATGTTTGTATGGATCTCCTAAATGCTTCACTCACATCCATACTCATGTTCACATTGGCCCTTCTTGAAAATAACATCCCCTGAAACACGGAGAGAGTAAGATGAATGGGTTATAGATTATCGTACAAGTTGGTAGTTTTATGAGGATTTTACCAGTGGCCAGAATTGAAAACAAGGACCTGTGCTCCAACCCACATATGGGAAAACCAGTGCAACTTGTCGAGCTTAATGACCTTTTGAACTTGAGGGGGTGAGGTGGGAGATGGAGAGGCTAGGAGGGACAATAATGATGTCCTGTAATATTCAATCGTCAAGTTGAAATCTGGGAACATCATGGAAAGGTAACCCTTGTGTTTGTTTATGGACTTGCCTTTCACCTCATAAATGGTGGATATATACATTAGACACTCCTGAAGCCAGCATGCACAGTAATGATTCCCACTGTTTTCTTCCTACCGAATCACCCCCAAACACAATACGTCCATTCCTGCTTCTCTCTTGAAAGTCCCTGGCATTGAATCTGCAACACAAATAATGATATAATGATCACATGCATCAACTTGTTGAAGTCAAGCACGTGTCAAAAAACAAGGTGTACTTCATCCATATTCCATCACCATTAGATAGCCAAATCACCTCATTTAGGGAAGCCCCGTTAGTTGTTAGGGTCAGCACATTTATGTTCATAAATGTTTCGTCATTCCATTTAATTACCCGATCTTCCAAATCTCCGGCATCTAACGGTGTAATGTCTCTTAAAACACAAGTTGCATAGAACAGACCAAAAAACTGGCCAGGATTCCAGGAATATGAAAGCCTCCACGATAACAACAAAATGAAGAAAGAGAGTATTACCGGGAAGGTGGCAGGCGTGAGGTTGCCATCGCCATTGCCGGAAAGTTTCATTGTGACGGCCGTTAAGGTGGCAACGGAAGCCAGGATCTAGGAAAGGGCAGTTTTCATGGTAAGAATGAGAAGAGGAGTAAGATTGCTCCCAAAGCCAGCGTCCGTAGGAATAATCACAACATTGGAGGGTGTCGTTGGTCAAGAAATGAGACCGGAAACCTTGACAAAGAAAAGGGCGTCAGAGGTTGAAAAATACGAGGGAACATAGCAACAGGATGAGCAAAGGAAGTGCCAACGTTAATTCTCTGTTCATTATTATTATAAAGACCCTCACAATCATGTTTTGGTGTTGATATGGTATGCTACAAGTGAATATTTGCGACAAGAAATGAATCCTATTAGGATGACATGCTCCTATTACGTTTGAAAATCTACCTAGGAATTAGTCCTCTTCGCCACATGTATTGGTTACACTCATATTTTTGGCCAAATATGCGCACACAATTAGGAAACTCGAATTATTAAGCAACTAAGATAAATAACAACAAGAAGCAGACAACCCGCATTTCACTACTTCTAAACTAACCCACAGTCTCATTTTCTAACCCGTTATTTTCTATTTTATTTTTCATTTTAATTTATTGAGTATACACACAACATTATCAGATTACATTTGAATACGGTTGCAGCTAAACGAAAGTATATTTTAAATTTCTTAAAAAAAATCGTAAGATTGAAATTTACCTTCGTATTCAAAAATCTGTGAACAAATCTGACGAGTACAAATCTGTGAACAAGAACGGAAAGAGCGCAGAGGCAAGGAAAAGAAAACGGTTCCTCCGGGCAAAGCGGCAGATGCAAATTTGGGGATGTGTGATAAAGAGTATTGATTAAAGAAAACGGTTCCTCCGGGCAAAGCGGCAGATACAATACAGTAACTTTTGCCTATCTTATACTGTAGAGCCATTCATTCACAATTCTCTGGATTCTTCCTAACAAATATCTCTCTCTGTTGTAGAGCCCAGATATGGAATGTGAATAATCTCATTTCTATTTTGCTTTGACTACTGGTACAAACAGTCCTCTTTCCATTTAATCTCTTCTCTTTTTACCATTCTTTCTTCCCTCTTTGTTCTTCAGTCTTCGTCCTTTTTATTCTTAGTCATTATTCTTCTTTTCTTCATTTCTTTAAGATAAACTTGCAGTTCCCTTTCTGAGGTTCTAACTTCAACAATAACCTTCTTTTCAACATTAATTAATTTAAAGAAGCGTTGCCACTCTTGATAAGAAAAGGATTTCTGAAGACCTGAGCGAAACGTTAATGGAGAAATCAGAGTCCGCAAACAAAATGCCTAGAACAGAAGCAGAAATGAGGGATAGGATCAGTGATTTGCCAGATTCATTGCTTTTGCATATTCTCTCGTTTCTTCCAGCTAAAGAAGCCGTTGCCACAAGCCTCTTATCCAAGAGATGGAGACCACTTTGGTTTTCCCTTCCCACTCTTGAACTTCACCGTGAAGACTTTCAGAAGTTTACATTCTTCTACCAGTTTGTAGACAAAATGCTAAATTTAGTAGATCTGAAGGCTGTCAAAAAGTTTGTTTTTGACTGTGAACATTATAGATTTGGTGAGTATTTTAGACATCGGAAGATTAGTGAGTGGATTAATGCTGTGATTATTAATAAAGTTGAACATCTGGAGTTACATTTGTATCGAAAGAATAATGAGTATGAGTTGCCCTCTAATATTTTCACTGCTAAAAACATTAAGGTTTTGAAGTTGAGTGGAGTAATAGTCGGACGCACTCTTTCTCATGTTAATTTGAGTTTGCTTCAAGTATTGCATTTGAAATTTGTTAGATTTCCAGATTTTAGAAGCTTGGGAATACTTCTTTCTGGATGTGTTTCTCTTAGAGACTTGGTATTAAGTTATGTGTTTTTAGACGGTTACCCTCGACTTTACGATCGCCATCTACTTGATATTGGAGGACTTCACAATTTGGTCACTGTAGATGTTCCAGAATTTCTACTTCCATTGAAAGTTTTCTCTAATGCCACATTTCTGCGCTTCCGTCGGGTATGATATACGATGGTATTAGTGAATTTATATTATTGCCTTTTTACTCTTGCATTTTATAGTTCAATTTTTAACTTAGTTTTGGACTTTCTACCCCTTGCAGCGTCAATTCTCACTGGTGAAAGTGACCCCTGATATTCCAACATTTTATAATTTAACCCAGTTGGAATTCGTTTATTATATTCATCATGACTGGAAAACAACATTGAGGTTACTACAAAGCTGCCCCAAGCTTGAAATTCTTACGATTGGTCAGGTTTGTTCACTTTCAACTTTTTTTGTTGTGTTCTATTACCATTTTATTAGTTAGTTTCCTAACTCAATTACATACGTTGGATAGTTTGTTTGTAGTGAAATGTTAGAATCGACGATCGTTGATGTTCCTCAGTGTGTTTCGTCAAGTTTAAAGGAATTTCATCTTGGTGGCTACCGAGGCAAGAATGGTGATTTTGATCTAGCAAGATTTATCATGAAGAATGCTTTGGTCCTAAGAATCATCTCAATTAAAAAAGATTGTTTTTCAAGAGCAACTTGGAAGAACAGGAACCTCAAAAAAATATCCAAATGTCCCATAAGCTCAATGAATTGCAAGCTTTTGTTGTTAGGGTGAATTGACAAAGTTTAGGGTGACAATGTTAGAAGTTTTTTTTTTTAAAAAAAAAAGTTATCCTACCTATCATGGGAAAATTTCAAGTCTTGATGGTGCTTATTTTGATTGTGCTTCTTATAAGAAAATGTTTTTTAGAATTCTGATGAAAGAAAAACCACTCGTGTATTTATGATTTTTTGTTATGGGACACAGTAACAGGTGCCAAACTCACTTCATTATACAATGAAAGAACAGGAAGGAAAATGTGAGACAACCTCTCTTGAGGCAAATTGAAATTTGATCGAATCCGGTTCAGATTGGGTTAAGGAGATCAACTCAAATTCACATCCTTTCTTTTCCTCTACCTTGTCCTTCTAATGTTAAAACTTTATTAGGTGATGCTTCCGTGTTGTTAGGTTCTTTACTTGTCTGTAATATATATATGTGTGTGTGTGTGTGTTTTTTTTTTTGCATTAAAAAAAAAAATCTGGCTCCTGTATTATTTGAGGATATGTTGTCTATTAAGAAACCCCGCATGTGGCCCACTAATTTCATAATTGCTCCCAATTATTTGGGTATTTTCAAGTTAATCAAACAATATGCCGAATCGTGAGTTTAGCAATATTGCTGCCCATCTCCAGGCCTAATTGTGTATGTCTACTGGTTAGAGGAAGATTTGAATTGCTGATGCTGTCCATCTATCAAACTTATCTGTCGTCTGAGTTTAGCAATATGATGAGCTTGAACCTACACTAGAAGTACAAATAATCGTGAGTTGGATCCAAAACCTTGTTACAAGGTTGATCATTGAAAGTCTTCTAGAATAATATAATCACATGCCGAATATAGGCTTCAAGAAAGATGAGATTCAGCTACCAGCTAGTGAACACAGGATTGAGGACTTGATAGCTTATCTATGTCTGTGTTACAGAATTTAGCCCGCTGATGAGGTACCAATAAGACCATGTAAAAGCTTAGAAATACAAAACAAAATCTTGGGGGTAAATTATTTTATCAATATTGCATTCTAATTACAAATTGATTCTTGCACACTACATTGAAAATTATTAGAATGTAGAGAATCCACAGCATAGTGATTATCAGATTCTGGTATCCCAGTGATTAAATCAAGTAATGATGATCAAGCAGGACTGAAGAAAGATGTTAGCAGTCAATCATACTAAAAACAAGTTCTCCTTTTCGAAGCATCTTAAGGAAATTGTTTGTAAGTGGAGCGTGCCATTTATTTTCCAATGATACATTAAATGAAAGTCCGGGGATAAAGCGCAATAGTACTATATGTCAATTGCTTCATATCCATATATTTACAAAACAGAACAAGACCACTAACTGTAGTATGGTTTCAGAAACAGATGGATGTCCTTGCATAAGATGCACTATGTTGTCATATATACAACCTTATATCATCTTCCCTATACCTCATTCAGTGGATTTAAATTGTTGGTTTAGGAAAGACAGGAGTCCAATAAAAGCACATGCCATCACAGTTGCCTCACCTCATGAAGTTGATTTAAATTATTAGTTTAGGAATGGCAGGAGTCCAATACAAGCACATACCATCACAGTTAACAATCTAGATCACGAGGAATTTCTGTGCATAGCGCCCCAATATTTCAAGGGCATGACTCTATTATGTTCCACTATGGTCCAGTTGAAGGGGGAGACGAGTTAGGAAAAAAGCTTCACAAAAACTAACAAATATAAAAAACGAACCATAGGGCAGTAGTCCTGACTCCAAAGTATATGTTCTAAAGTATAGATGAATTATAAGGGAAAAATTGCTTCCGCACTTTGCAAACAAAATAAAAATTCTTGCTGTCCGGGTTTTCTACAGAGACTAACTAGAGAAATTATCAATTATGATCTAGGTCTGCAGGAAGGAAATTGCAGACAAATGAACGTATATGAATCAGGGACACAATGTGTCATTTTCAAGTTCCAAGCATATACACAAAGGGTGATCAGATCAAAGTATTATCAATATCTCTCTTTGATTTCCACACAGATTATGTAAAGTTTAAATAAGATAAAGTATAATCTGATATGAACCTGCTAAAGAGCTGGAGCAAGCTGTAAGAGCTCATCTGCTTCAGAGAAATTTGTAAACCATTGGGTTAGTGGATGATCTATAGTATCACCTCTCCTCCTTTTACTTGCATCTTCAATAGGTACTGCACAGATAATAGACATATTCATTCACTTCAAACATGGAACAAAGAAAATAGCATATTGAAGTGCTACAAAACGTACTTGGATGAGGTAAAGTTATTCCGGCAGGCAATCTTGGAAAGTTCACTACTGGATGGTTTTGCAAACGAGCTGCAAAAGCCTCAGAAGGATCAGGGAAAACTATCTCTTCATATGATTCCACAACAACAGGTTTTTTTGTTGACATGGAATCGTTCTCATCGTCTGGATATAACTTCAAGTGATGAAATATATATATATATATATCACACTTCATAAAATACGGGATTCAGAAATTATTTTGGAATTCACATGAATTGGTCTGCGTGTTTAGCACCCATTTCCAATAAATGTTAAACTCACTATAATTCATCTTAGGTAATCACACACCATTCTTTTATGAACCAAAGTTTAGTGTACAATAAATTTAGGTCGTCATTGGTCGCTCCACGAACGTACACAGTCCATTTATGTGATTGATACCTTAAACAAGATAATTATGTAATTATTTTCTTTTTTTTTGCTTGAAAGAGCATCATCCCGAAACGGAGCAGAAGATTATATATTAATACAGAGCATACTTACTCGCTCTCCTTCTTGCCAAGCCAGAATGCAACGTTACCATACACTATTGGAATGCTTATTTCCACATCCTTGAGTTTCTTACCCAAGTTCTAAATAGGAAAAATAAAAGAGATATCAGTTCCACATCAGTCTCCTAATTTTTATGAGTCAACCTATCAATGTGTAAAAGTTGAGTTGTTTTGTTTGCCTTTTTGGTATTTGACGTGACTAAATATCACGATTCTTAAAAGAATGACCCATTAATTATAAACAGAGATTCAAAATTAAAATATCAGCTTAACTTTTGATCTGAAAATGGCTTATGACCTTATTCTTTATCCATTCTCTTCAATTAATCTAACATATACTTTTGTGCCTCAATGGAACAAAATACAAAGAAAGTCAATCAAGAAAAGAAAAGTTACTCTCAGTAAAACTGATCCATCTCTCTTTGTCCTCCAGAAATATATAAGGTACAACACTCAGTCTCCTCCACCGCTGTGAAGGTAGTTAGTGACCACAAACATATAGATTGCCCTGGAAAAGCTATACAGTTTGTCTTTGGTATATCATCTGCTTCATGGTGTGTTGAATTGCAATTTTCCATATCAGTGCATATCGTTAATTCCTTCTCATTGTTTATTTCAGTTTCTTCTAAAGCTTTATTCCCAATAATCCACATGCATATACTAGATCAATTCCGTCACATGCTTCACCATTTCACTTTTGCTCCAATTTTCCATCCTTCACCAAACCATACCCATCTTGTTTCTGATAGAGTCCAATATTTTAATGTGTATATGCAAATTTTGTGTGCATTATTGTGATAGGCTTAACTAGTAGCTAGAATTGATTCCAAATTGCTTGGAGATGAGATGTGCATAGAGCACTTCATTCCATGTGTCAGGCACTCCAGGTAAGCACCAGTGGCTGCAATCTTGTGGGGCGCCAGGTGGAGTGCCTTCTTCCCTGTATTTTGAAGGATGCCCATCTCTCCTCATCTCTGACAGATTCGTTATGTTCAAAAATTGCACTTTCCACTTCCCATATTCCATTTGTTTCACAGCCTTAGATATAACTACGTTATTATATGGTTCTGTTCCAATTCTTGTCGTGTCCTTATCTGGTTCTGTCTCGTTGTCACAACCTCCCCCTTCATTCCATTCGCCACCCCTGCAATTTCCACCCAACCCAGACTTTAATTCAGGAATTTACTTGGTTTTATAATTCTGTAATTTCCCAATCAACATCAAACATTTTACTTGCCTATAATGTACAGGGGAATAGCTGCGGAAGAAAATGAAGCTTTTATCAGGATCCAAATTATTCAATGCCCATGATTTCCATGTCTGTATGGATCTCCTAAATGCTTCACTTACATCCATACTCATGTTCACGTTGTCCCCTTCTTGAAAATAACATCCTCTTAAACACAAAAATTCAGGTTGGTGCGAAACTAGCTAATTAATAAAGTATTTGACAACTAACAAGCCCTCCAGTATTTAGTGTAAGAGTCAGGTTACTCTTTGTTTTCAGAGAGATCAAAAGATAAGTTCAAAAAAATAAAAAGCATCTAAATAAGTTAGCTTAAAGTATTTATATTGATTGTTTTTGCAAACAAATTATTTAGTTTCCTTCATCTCTCTAAAGAAAAGTTCAATGCCTCTTATATTAAGCACAAGAGATTAGATTAAGATGAATGGGTTATGGATTATCGTACGAGTTGGTAGTTTTATGAGGATTCCACCAGTGGCCAGAATTTGAAAATAAGGACATCTGCTCCAACCCACATATGGGAAAACCAGTGCAACCTGTTGAGCTTAATAACCTTTTGAACTTGAGGAGGTGAAGTGGGAGGTGGAGAGGCTAAGAGGGACAAGAACGGTGTCCTGTAATATTCAACCGTCAAGTTGAAATCTGGGAACTTCATGGAAAAGTAACCCTTATGTTTGTTTATGGACTTGCCTTTCGCCTCATAAATGGTGGATATATTAGACACTCCTGAAGCCAGCATGCGTAGTAATGATTCCCACTAGTTTCTCCCCACCGAATCACCTCCAAACACAATACGTCCATTCCTGCTTCTCTCCAGAAAGTCCCTGGCATTGAATCTACAACATAAATAATGATATAATGATCAGATGCATCAACTTGTTGAAGTCAAGCACGTCACAGAAAACAAGGTGTACTTCATCCATCACCATCAGAAAGCCAAATCATCTCATTGTTTTAACATTTTATTATTATTATTATTAAGAACCTGTCCGATATTAAACAACGTGTTTTGAAACCGACATACATACATAGATATACCCCTCTGTATAATTTTCACAACTCAGTAAATATGAACTAAATTGATTACTGATTTAGGGCAGCCCCGTTAGTTGTTAGGGTCAACGCATTTATGTTCATAACTGTTTCCTCATTCCATTTAATTACCCGATCTTCCAAATCTCTGGCATCCAACAGTTTAATGTCTCTTAAAACACGAGTTACAAAGAACAGAGCAAAACATTGGCCAAGAATATGAAACCCTCCACGATAACAACAAAATGAATAAAGAGAGTATTACCGGGGGAGGTGGCAGGCGTGAGGTTGCCATCGCCATTGCCGGAAAGTTTCATTGAGACGGCCGTTAAGGCGGCAACGGAAGCCAGGATCTAGGAAAGGGCAGTTTTCATGGTAAGAATGAGAAGAGGAGTAAGATTGGTCCCAAAGCCAGTGTCCGTCAAAATAATCACAACGTTGAAGGTTGTCGTTGGCAAAGAAATGAGACCAAAAACCGTGACGATCAAAGGGGCGTCGGAGGTTGAAAAATAAAAGGGCACATAGCAACAGGATGGGCAAAGGAAGTGCCAACGTTAATTCTCTTTTCATTATTACTTCGTCTGGTCCTAATTATAAGAGCTACTTGACTTTTTTGGAGTGATTAAGGAAGATAACTAAATTACTTTAGAGTATATGTATTTTCATTTTTTTCTTCAAACTAATTAGTTTGATTAATAAACTAACATATAATCTAAAGATTCATAACCTATGAAATGATTAAGTAACTTATTTAGTTTCTTTAATCTCTCCAAAGAAAGTCAACTAGCTCTAATAATTAGGACCGGAGGTAGTATTATAAAGGGTTAAGGTGCAATTTTGCCCTTAAAGTATGCGCCCAGGAGCAATTTTGCCCCTCAAGTTTTTGGCGTAGCAATGTTGTCCCTGAAGTTTCAAAACAAAGCAATGTTGCCCCTCCGTTAAAAACCCTAACGGTCAACTAACGTTGACCGTTAGTTGAACGTTAGGGTTTTTAACAGAGGGGCAACATTGCTCCATTTTGAAACTTCAGGGGCAAAATTGATACTTTTTTTGGGAGTAATGTTGCCCCTAAAGTTTTAAAATGGAGCAATGTTGCCCCTCCGTTAAAAACCCTAACGTTGACTGTTAGTTGACCGTTAGGGTTTTTAACGGAGAGGCAACATTGCTCTGTTTTGAAACTTCAGGGGCAACATTGCTACGCTTGAAACTTCAGGGGCAAAATTGCTCTTGGGCGCATACTTTAAAGGCAAAAATGCACCTTAACCCTATTATAAAAGACCCTCACAATCATGTTTTGGTTGTTGCTGCTCCTATTAGATTGGAAAATTTGTCGAGGAATTAGTCTTCTTCGCCACATGTATGGGTTACATTCATATGCACCATCAATTTTGTTGAATATGCGCATACAATTAGGAAACTCGAATTATTAAGCAACTAATGCCCGAAATAAAATCATAAACAGCGACAAACGGATTTATGTAAAATAAATAGCAACAAGAAGCAAAGAACCCTCATTTCATTACTTCTTCGCGGATTTATGTAAAATATTTGAGGATGTGTGATAAAGAGTATTAATTAACTAATTAATTACTAATGTTTTTTTCCAAAAAATCTGGAGAGTTTTTCTCTCTCTCTCTCTCTTTTTTTTCCAATCATGATTATTTAATGCATAATAATGATAATTCGGACAGATAAGAGAAACGTTGGAGACTTGGAGAGCATGGGAGATATGCTGAGGGAAAAAAAGAAAATATTTTCTATGAATATTGTAAATATGAATGTTTTTGTTTTTCCAGATGAATATCAATTTTTAAAAATTTTAAATCTAAAAAATTGGGATTGCTTTAGTTATGGTTTATTTTTTGGTAAATAAGAGTTTATTTATTTATTTTTACTAAAACATTACATAAGGTTTAAAAAATAATTAGGTGAATCATGAATAATGAAGCATAACTTATTGCAAGGCTTAGTTATAAGTATTTTATTAGTCATTTTTAGTTTTTATATCTATGTATATGTATGAATGAGTATTATATTATATTTTAGCAGTATTTCTCCAGTAACCTTAAAACTATATCGTTTTGAATTAATGAAGTGTTTATTAGTAATTTTAGGTGAATTCATGAAGTGTATTTTAGTAAAATTTAAATGACTAAAAAATAAACAAAATTACAGAAATACCCTTCATTAATTCAAAACGACGTAGTTTTGGGGTCACTGGAGATAATTCTATCTCCAGTAACTGGAGAAATCCTTTACCCATGTATTATATCCTACTATGAACATTTGTTTTTATATTTATATGATTTTCTTATATTTAGGAGGATAGAGTATTAAATAATCATTATCAGAATGTTGTTTATATATGTCAACTATTCGTTTTCCCGTAGGAAAACGAGAAGCCTCCATTTTCTTATAAAGCATGTCTTGAGGTTATTGTAGAGTCGGTCATTAGCCATTCTCTAGACTCTTCCCACCAAATATCTCTCTCTGTTGCAGCGCCAAGAGATCGTCACGGCAAAGCTGGAATATGAATCACCTCATTTTTATTTTGCTTTGATTACCGGTACAAACAATCCTCTCTCCATTTCATTGGTATATCAAAGCCTTTTGCATTTTCTCTATTCATATAAAAGAACATTGAAATATCTGTAAAGCTGTCCCAAACTTGAAATTCTTATGATTGATTAGGTTTGTTGATTTTCAACTTTCTTTGTTGTGCTCCATTACCATTTTATTAGTTAATTTTCTAACTCAGTTACATACGTTTCGATAGTTTGTTTGTAGTGAAATGTTAGAATCGACAATTATTGATGTTCCTCAGTGTCCATCTCAATTACACAATATAATTCAAGAGCAACTTGGAAGAACAGCAACCACAAAAAAATATTCAAATGTCCCATAAGCTCAATAAATTACAAGCTTTTGTTGTTGGAGTGAAATGGCGAAATTTAGGGTGACAATATTAGAAGTTTCTATTTATTTTTGAAAGTTATCCCTGTATCTATCTCAATGATGGTGCTTATTTTGATTGTGCTTTTTTTTTTTGATCAAAAGATTGTGCTTCTTTTAAGCAAATGCCGTTTAGCATTCTGATGAAAGAAAAACCACTAGTGTATTTATGATATTTTGTTATAGGATACAGTAACAGGTGCCAAAGTCACGGAGAGAGCAAGAAGGAAAATGTGAGACAACATCTCTTGAGGCAGATTGAAATGTGATTGAATCCGGTTCAGATTGGGTCAAGGAAATCAACTGAAATTCACGTCCTTTCTTTTCCTCTACCTTGTCCTTCTAATGTTAAAACTTTATTAGGCGATGCTTTCATGTTGTTTGGTTCTTTACTTGTCTGTATTTTATTTATATATACATGTTAATGGTAGTAGTTTTGCATTATAAACAAATCCGGCCCTTGGATTATTTGAGGATATGTTGCCTATTAATAAACCCCGCATGTGGCCCACTAATTTCTTAATTTCTCCCAGTTATTTGGGTATTGTCAAGTTAATCAAAGATTTCCGGAAATGTATAGCTGTTATCACTTATCAGTCAAGATTCTAGAGTTTAATATTTCCTTCAAGCAATAAATTAAAAACCCAACGGGTCAGACCGGAGCACTCTCCGGCTTAGTTTGAGTCAATTAACCGCTTCTTCAGTTGGGCCATTTCTGCCCGCTTCAATCCGGCCATTAAACCAGGAGCCGGAGTTAGCCCGGAGCATGGAACGGTTTTTGTAAACTGGGCGGCTCAATCAAAGAAGGAAAGAAGTTCACAAAGAAGAAGGAAGACACCGAAAAGAAGGGATGCTGTTGAGATTCACTATCTTTTAGAACTGTCAAAATGGACTGAACCCTACGGGTCAACCTGTTAAATCCTATCTTTAACCCCTATATTATTAGCCCTCATATGATGGGGTTATTTTCGGCCCTAACCCAAAATAACCCCCACTCATTTGGGGCTAAGATAGGGCCAACCACGGGCCTAATTAAAACTGGTACTACTTTTTGATATTAAAACTGGGCCAACCGCCAGTGTCTTAGTAGCGTAGTGGTATGGGAGCCAATATTAACTGGTCTCCCTCCCCATGCCCAGGATTTGAATCCTGTCCTCTATCCTACCATGATGTATCACAAAAAAAAAAAAGGCCAACCCCGTTCACTTCAAATGAACTCTCAAATTGTCAGGCGCACACGACCTTTGATAGCGTGTACATTAATTACTCCATTTATTAATTATAAATAATCAAAGCATCTAGCATTTTGTGTCATAATTAAAAGATGTATAGTCTGAGCTTTTTAGTACCATGTTGGTTATGTCATGGTTCATGTATTTAAAATAGGCATGGTTTTTTAGCCATGAAATATATATATATATATTTGGCCGCTGGCAAAAAAATATACGGTACAATTGTGTGTATGTGTATTTTTTTTCTTTATATATATATTTTGCCTTCTTTGACCATGAAATGTGCGTAGCTTCAAACCTTATAAGGGTAGTAATAAGTATATAGAAAAGTGAGACTCAGGCGAAACATGCCTAAATGACGTATATAAAGTAACAGTTTTTTTCATCAATTCATGAGAAATAATTGTGTCCTGTGCAGTGAGATTTTTTTTTTTTTTTAAGAAGCACCTCGTTATCTTTATTTGATTATCATTTCTATTCTCGTAGACGGCTTACCCTGCCCAACATCGGTATCACCTAGGAGGAAGGGAGATTTCGGCCTGCCCTTAGATTGTCCATGAATCCAACCCCTTTCCTAAAATTGTTTTTATTAAAAAAAAAATTACACGTTCATTTTCTATATGTCAACTGGTACTACTTTTATTAATTGAGTTACAGATATAATTGTGTATATAGCTTCCCTTTGGTGCTCAAGACATGGATTTCCATATAATGATTTTTTTTTTTAATTATTCAACTCTAAGTTGATTATTCTAAAATGATTTTGGCCCGCGGGCAGGCCCTAACCCTCATGGTTATATGATTTTTTGGCCCACGCAGCCTGTTTAAGATGCAAGCTTTTTGACCCTATGGGCTTTTTGGCCCTAGCCCGCCTAACGGGTCAGGGTGGCCCATTTTGATGGCTCTAGTATCCTTCATCCTTTGGCTGCTAATCTTAGAGGAAGAAAATGATGAAGAGAGACATCTCAGGCGGTGACATCTCCGACAAATACAAATTTGTGAACAAGAAAGGAAAGAACATAGAGACAAAGGGAGAAACAACCTCTCTCTCCTCTTTCCAATCAATGGTCCAGATGGGGTCAATAAGAGAAAAGAAGAAACAAGATTATGAGAAAATCCTCTCCCCGAGCAAAGCGGTAGATGCAAATTTTGGGGATGTGTGATAAAAAGTATTAATTAACCAATTAATTACTAATGTTGAAAATCTGGTTACTAGAACCCGTTTGGATTGGATTGGATTGGATGTAGCTTTCGGAAAATGATTTCATGATTTACGAGGTAAAAATTGCGTTTGGAGAATAAATTTTAGGATTTACAATGTAAAAGTAATTTTTAGAAAATAGCTTTTGGATAAAAATGAGTATTTGGATAACTTCAAAACTTACGTTTTGACAAAAGTTTGTCAAACACCCCAAAATTGTCCAGAAGCTATTTAGCATCAAAATTTAAGTTTTAGCAAAAATTTGCCAAACACCCATTAGAATCTCGAGTCCACATTATGTGCACATAGTTTATGTGCTTCTTACATGAGCATATATATATATATATATATATATTATATATTGTATTTATTTAAATTTAAACTAACATGTACTTAAAAAATACTTAATACTGACTGATACTAAAAAAAAAGAACTTCTTATAGTCCTAAAAATTTATTTTAGGGTCTTAAAAAACTATTTCTGGGTACTAGTTAATCTTGAAAAAAAATTCAAGTACTAACGGGTGATAAAAAGATATTTAATATTGACTGGTACTAAAAAAATATTTTTTATACTCTTAAAAATTTATTTTATGATCTTGAAAAAATATTTCAGGGTACTGATTAATCTTGGAAAAAGATTTTAGAGTATTAACCGGTATTAAAATGATACTTAAAGATATTGAAAAAATACTTCATGATTTTGAAAAAAATTTAGGATATTGAAAAAATATTTCAGGGTAATGACTAATCTTAAAAAAAGATTTTAGGGTACAGAAATGTACTAAAAAATATCTTAAGGATATTGACTTATACTAAAAAAATGTTAGATAAAGAGAAAAAGCTGGAAAAAAAAAAGTTTTTCATAAAACCTAGGTTTTGGATCTAAAATCTAGGTTTTGATAGAGAATAACTTCGGGAAAAAATAAGGGTGTTTAGTAAGCTTATAATAAAACCTATGTTTTGATGTCTGAAAAAAATATGGGTGTTTTTGACAAACTTTTGTCAAAATCTCTGTTTTAAAGTTATTTTTTAAAAGTTATTTTTACTAGGGTAAAGGAGCAATTTTACATATGTGTTTTTTCCCCAAGAGCGCCTAGCACTACGTGATTTTTTCTGGACAAAAAATACACATGTGATTACGTTTTGGGAGCGCCCAGCACCACGACCGTTAATTGACCGTTTGGTCAACGGTTAACTTGGATAGAAATGAACAATAACGCGGCTAAAATTACACTTTTGCCATTAATTTTATGTGAAATTACACTTTTGCTCTCAGTTTTAAATATTAATTACACTTTTGCCCCTAATTTTAAATTTAAAAAAAAAAAAACTAAAATACTCCTGCCAGCTACCACAACCGCCGGCCGCCACCACCGCCGACCACCACCGTCGCCCGCCACTTGGTGGCCAGCGGCGTTGGCCGGCGGTGGGGCCCACTGACGGGGGTATTTTAGCCACGTTACTGTTCATTTCCATCCAAGTTAACCGTTGACCAAACGGTCAACTAACGGCCGTGGTGTTGGGCACTCCCAAAACGTAATCACATATGTATTTTTAGTTCAAAAAAAATTACTTGGTGCTGGACACTCCTAAAAAAAATACATGTATAAAATTGTTCCTTTACCCTTTTTGTGTAAATGTTGAAACTTATTGTCCAGAGACTCGTGCTGCCAGCCCTTAAATCTCAATCACGCTAGCCGACGGCAACTCGTCCCAATCTCTCAATCACGTTTAACGCAAACCGAGTCCCAATCTCTCAATCATGCAAGCACTTTCGTCTTGCGGCAACTCTACTCGTCGTAGCTCCTCTATCTCCGAAGCCACACCAGGTAAAGGCTTTCCCTCTCCTCCTCGTCCCAATCCCTCTCTCCCTTCTGTCAGTCACACACTCACTCATACAAACGCACACAATCCTAGATTTGTCTGTTTCGCTCCCTCTTTCACTCGAAGTCGACGGCTTTAACTCCGTCTAACTTTTGATTTTAGGAATAATGCTTTCCAGTTCTCATTTCCTAGTCGGTTGTCTGTTTTGTATTGGTCAGTATTTGTAAGAGTGTTTCTGATATAACTAGGAATCTTTCAGTCTGGGATCCGTATTTACCATTTTCTTTTTTCTTCTGAGCATTTTAGTCAACCCGTTAGAAGATACGAAACGCAACTGCATCTGAATTTTCACTGAGATGTGAAGACCTGTTCTTTTCAACTCTCGTGTTTCTGCATTTGTCAACTATGAATTTTGTGCATAGTAGTTAGGATTCAGGGATAATGCTGCTCTCGTGTTTCTATGAATTTTGAACATTTTAGTCAAATTCATTTGTCAACTATGAGTTTTCTGCATTTTAGTCAACTCTGAATTTCCTAAATTATTACTTTATTACCTTGTGCATTGATCCTACCGTTTTTAATTTTGTGCTCACTACATGCCCTAGATTTGTTGAAATGTGAATTGTCTTGATCATCATGTTATTTGGGACAATCATGGACGATAGAGTGCCTAGTTATACAGGGTAAAAATCTGCTTTTCTACAATCTGTCTTTCTAACTCCTGCAAATTGGGATGTTTCATTTTTCTGCCTGGGATTGCAGTTGCTTTGTTCTGAAACGTTCCATAAACACTACTTGTGAAGGTGTAATGAAAATTGTCATGTTGTATTTGGTTTCCTATTTTATGATGTATTTCATATAATTAGTATTAATTTATATAATTTAGCCTGTTTTGAGCATGAGGGACATTTTCAAGATAAACACATTATTATTATTCCAATGCATTTTGTGCCACTTTGAAGGAAGCCCATCGTAACGTACGGGTGTATAATGATGACTGTGAAAGTGAGTTTGAATTACCAAGATTTAGTATTGAATGGTGAATTTTATTTTTGTTTTAATGAAACTAGTTTTGAATGGTTTGTGTTTCATGAATCATTCTGCACATTCATAACTTTCCAATGAGTGAGCCGTGAAGAAACATTCTGCATTTTACTTTCCTAGTAGCTTCAACAAGTTCACAAGCAATCTTACTATGTGACGTTTGATTATTTTTTGAATAGGAGGAGGGAGGAGTAAACTGCGGCAGCAGTGGCAATACTAATCTTCATGCTTTGTCTTGGATAAAAACAAAAAACGAAGAGAACTTATCAGGTTTTCTTTTGCTGCACTTCAAATTAAATTCATTATATATTTTATTTTTGCTTTTTTTGACCTCAAGTTTTTATTTTTACTTCCACCATCAATATGAGAGAAGTTAAATGTGATTAGAAAACATAACAGATCTAATAAAAATAAAATAAAATAAAACATGATAGACCTATAAAATTTGTTGCAAAATTATACAGGCCCTATACATATGACCCCCTTTATGCAACAATTTAGAAAGAAGATTTTCTTTTTAATTAAAAAAATGATAAATTGGGCAACATCTATTAGCATATTCTCAATGTTCATATTTACAGTTCGAGTCTGCATTCATCTGAGAGCTTGGACAATTCTTCCATTAGTGAACTCTTATCAGTGAGTCTTGAACAGTTGAACTCCCCATGCAATTACTTTTCTTTTTCTTTTTTTTTTTTAAAAAGCCGGTTCACTTCGTCCCAAGCGTTAATGTTCAATGAATGAAATATTCTTTAAATATGAGTACCCTAGAAAAACGAGAGGCCTCAATTTTGAAACTTATAAAGCACGTCTTGAGGCTATTGTAGAGCCAGTCATTCGCCATTATATTCTCTGGATTCTTCCCAGTTCCCACCAAATATCTCTCTCTCCCTGTTGCAGCATCGAGAGATCATCACGGTAGAGCTGGAATATGAATGATCTCATTTCTATTTTGACTACTGGTACAAACAATCCCCTCTCTATTTAATCTCTTTTCTTTTTGCTATTCTTTCTTCTCTCTTTGCTCTTTAGTCTTACTCCTCCTTATTCTTTGTCAATATTCTTCTTTTCTTTATTTTTTTAAGGTAAACTTGCAGTGCCCTTTGTGAGGTTCTAACTTCAAACACAACCTTCGTTTCAACATTAATTAATTTAAAGAAGCAGTTGCCACTCTTGAAAAGAAAAGGATTCCTGAAGACCCGAGCGAAAGGGCTATGGAGAAATCACAGAACGCAAACAAAATGCCTAGAACAAAAGATGAAGTGAGGGATAGGATCAGTGATTTGCCGGATTCATTGCTTCTGCATATTCTCTCTTCTCTTCCAGCTAAAGAAGCCATTGCCACAAGCCTCTTATCCAAGAGATGGAGACCACTTTGGTTTTCCCTTCCCACTCTGGCATTTCGCGGTCAAGATTTTCAGAGGTTTACATTCTTCTACCAGTTTGTAGACAAAATGCTCAATTTAGTAGATCTGAAGGCTGTCAAAAAGTTTGTTTTTGACTGTAAATATTATAAATCTCGTGAGCATTTTAGACCTCAGAAGATTAGTTAGTGGATTAATGCTGTGATTATTAATAAAGTTGAACATCTGGAGTTACATTTGTATCTAATGAATAATGACTATGAGTGGCCCTCTAATATTTTCACAGCTAAAAGCATTAAGGTTTTGAAGTTGAGTGGCGGAGTACTAATGGGAAGCACTCTTTCTCATGTTAATTTGAGCTTGCTTCAGGTGTTGCATTTGGAACATGTTAGATTTCCAGATTCTAGAAGTTTGGGAATACTTCTTTCTGGATGTGTTTTGCTTAGAGACTTGGTAATAAAAGATTTCTATGTAAACCCTCCACTTGATATTGGGGGACTTAACCATTTGGTCACTGCAGAAGTTCCACAAACTCTAATTCCATTGAGAGTTTTGTCTAATGTGACATTCCTACGGGTAGATATGGTATGTTGGTACTAGTAAGGTCATATTATTTACTTTTCATTTGTACATTTAATAGTTCAATCTTTAGCGTAATTTTGTTCTTCCTCTTGCAGTGTAGTTCTATATTGGACCCTGACATTCCAATGTTTTATAATTTAACCTACTTGGAGTTCACATATTATTCTTTTGACTGGAATACAACATTGAGATTGTTGCAAAGCTGCCCCAAGCTTGAAATTCTTGTGATTATTCTAAGGGTATGTTCATTTTCAACTTATATTTTTGTGTTCATTACCATTTTATTAGTTAGTTTCCTAACTCTATTACAAACCATTGTATAGCCATGGGATCAAAAGTTGAAATCGACATCGACGGCGACGGCTCAGTGTGTTTCATCAAACTTGAAAGAATTTCATTTTGGCAACTGTCGGGGTAGAATTGAAGAACTCAATGGTGCAAGATATATTATGAAGAATGCAATGGTTTTAAGAATAATCTCAATTAGTAAGAATGTCATTTCAAGAGTAACTTGGAAGAACAAGATCCTCAAAAAAATACCTCTTTGTCCCATAAGCTCAGTGAATTGCAAGCTTTTGTTGAAGTGAATGGTTGAAAACAATATTACAAGTTTCCATCCATTTTTGAAAGATATCTCTTTTATCTATCTTGAGAAAATTTTAATATTTGAGTGACATATCATTTTTCAATGTTGGCACCAAAAAAAAAAAAAAAAAAAGCAGACATATCATTCTTCAAGACTCTTGATAGAGCTTATTGATTTTGATGGTGCTTCTGTTCGGAAAATATTGTCACAGTGTCTTTATCATTATAAACAAATGCAAGAGTTTTCGTGGAATTCTCTCCATCAATTGCGCTAGATGTTTCTGAAGTCTGTCTAAATAATTATGTACTTCTATTGTTACTAACTCATTATCTATTTAAAATTTAAAAATTATATTTAGTCATTTGAGATTGAATAAGTTTAGAGAAGATTTAAGTAATCTCCTTTGATCAATTGATTTATTTGGAGAGATTAAAGAAGTTAAATAAGCTAGTTAATCATAACATATGTTGTTTATTACCTACCCCCTTTTATTCTTTATATATAGGATATATTTTGGGATTTGATTTTGATCATAAATATAAGATATACTTCCTTCGATCCTAATTATAAGAGCTAGTTGACTTTTTTGGAGAGGTTAAGGAAGTTAATTAAATTACTTTATAGTATTTTTATTTTTTTTCTTCAAACTAATTAGTTTGACTAATAAACTAATATATAATTTAAGGATATACAACAAATAAAATGATTAAGTAACTTATTTCGCTTCCTTAATCTCTCCAAAGAAAGTCAACTAGCTCTTATAATTAGGACCGGAGGTAGTATTTTTTGTATTGGCCAGTCTTTTTCTAATTTACCTTTATTAATGTTCCGTTAATAGTAATCAAAGAGAGAATGAGGGAAATAAGGAAGATGACTTAGTTGTTTTAGAATGTATGTGTGTGTGTGTGTGTCATATTAATTAATTAACTTAACTAACTTCTTTAATAATAAAATTGAGTAAATACATCTTATATTAAGGATCATAAGGAGTATTATATTATGGGTAAAGGATTTCTCCAGTCACAGGAGATAGAGTTATCTCCAGTGAGCCCAAAACTATGTCGTTTTGGATTAATGAAGGGTGTTTCCGTAATTTTGTTTATTTTTTTATCTTATGAATTTTACCGAAACACCCTTCATTAATTCACCTAAAATTACAAACACACCCTTCATTAATCTAAAATGACGTAGTTTTAGGGTCACTGGAGATAACTTTATCTCCCGTGACTGGAGAAATACTTTTCCCTTATATTATATATCAATTTATAAGTTATACGAATTAGTTTGGAGAAAAACAATAAATATAAATATTCTAAATAACTTATTTAGCTTCCTTAATCAATCCAAACAAATCAACTGGGTCTTATAATAATAAATTAATAACAGGGTAGTGTAATTTAGCTTTTGAAATTTAACATTATTTTTTTTAACCTGAAATTTAACATTATATTTAGTCCTATGAAATTGAATACTCCTCCGGTACTAGATTTAAGATATAGTTTGTAGTGTAATTTACACTATAAACTATATTCTATATTTAGAACTAGAGGTAATACATTTTATTTTGAATGGGTGCACATAGATAAATGTTGTCACTAAATTGGAGACATGATTTTTATCTAACTTTTGTCTCAAAAAATAACGGAATCAATTTTTATAAATTATGAAACATCATTTTATTTAAGTTATTATACCATTTTTCTATCTACTTCAGTTTTTTTTCTTTAATAAAGAAAAAATGTCGCAAACAAGAATTGAAGTCAATCTACAACAGCAATAAGGTCTCTTTTCCGAACAAAGCATTGGGACTAACAGACAAACCATTTATATAGACATATTATCCACATCCCATTTTTAAATTTTCTTAAACGTCTTTCTTAGTCTTCCTGTCGAATGTTTATTTAAATCTAGACTTGATTTATATATAAGTACCACCCTCATTCTTATTATAAGTTCACTTTAACTAATTTTCATATACTAAGAAAAGTTAGTTAAATCATTAAATATGTTTAAAATTCCAAGTTTGCTGTTATTATAATTTTTTCTCTTTCAGCATTTAGAAATCATTTTCACATCTCTCATCTTTCTCTCTTTCTACCAAGAATTAAATAAGTATAAAATTGAAAAACATTCATCAATAACATGTAAGTGGACTTATATTTTAACCTCTCTCCTTTCTGCACTCCCCTCCCCCCTCTCATACTCCCTCGCCGGCGGCTTGTGCCTTACACACAAGCCGCTGGCGACCACCGCTTTTGTGCCATAGACTAGTCAGAGTGGTTGTTGCGAGTTCATATTTTTGATCTGCGGTTCTGGTGTTTTGGAGTCCAGATCTCTGATCTATGGTCCTCTCCCTCAGAGTTTTGTCAGATGTGGCCTTCTCTCGTCCTTGTGGCAAGTTCTCTCCCCTCCTCCTTCAGATTTGATCTGCAAATGTGAGATTTATCTGGTTTTTGTTTCTTTTTTTTTTGTGGTACTGGGTTTTTTGGTGGTGTTCTTCATTCAGGAAATAAACAGATTTGTAAGATCTGCGTTCAAATCCTCTTGGTTGGAAGGTTGTTTGAGCGTTTTTAGATCCAATTATCATCTGATAGCTCGGATCTACGTTCTTGAGGGCAGATCTAAAGAGGATTTGTTTTGTGTGTAGTTAAGGTCACCAAATCTACGTGTTCAGAAAAGCAGAAGTGTTCTTTAGAACATTATGAGCCTCCTTTCTCCTGAGGTTGGGTTTTCTTGGATCTTCACCCCTAGACGGGGTACCTGTATAGCTGCCTTAGTTGTAGCTTATACTTATAAGGAGGTGTGCCCGATCGGGTGGGTTTTTCAACCCTTACCTTCTTTGTTGTCACTTCTAACTTTGGGTGTTCAAGAGACTGCTGTTGTCCATGATTTTCCTTTTGCTCTTATCTTTTTAATGGGTGGTGACAGGTACTTCTTGTTTTTTGTTTGGTTTTTTGTATTTGTGTATTGTCTTTATGTTGTTCTTATGTAATGTACTGTTTCTTAATATTAATATATATATCCTTCGATTAAAAAAAAAAAGACTTATATTTAAGATCAAAAGTTTTTTTAAAAAAAAAAATTGGACTTAAAATAAAGACCAGAGTGGTATGGTAAAATTAATGAGTTTTTTTAAAGAAAGAATTAATGAGTTAATATATCGTTAAATTAAATTATTAATTAAGTTTTGCATTTCGATAATTAATCGTTTGACACCATGCCAACATATTTTGTTTGTGAACTCCATATTTTTATGCGATGGAGCCTAAAAAGATAGGAAAATCTGGGTGTAGCATCAAGCCGATCACACAATGGTTCATCTGGGTGTCATTAAATTTTCTTGGATGGTTCATCCGTCTCCAAAAAGATACTATTGCAAAAGCAAATTGCCTTGTTGTATTAAAAAAATATAAGATTAAATATTTAAAATATAAAAAATGACAAGAATTTAGTTTTGATATAAGGAAAATCCCATAAAAATACCACTTCAATTTTAAGATTCAAGAAAAGTTACTCTAATAAACAAGAGGACATTCGAGCAAAAAAAAAAAAAAAAAAAAACAAGAGGACACATTGTAATATTAGGACAAAAGATGAATCTGCCCCTAAGGCTATTTAAAAAAGAAGGGACTGCTAAAGCCCTCCATTCCCTTTCATTTCTCTCCAAAATAAAACTCGCAAACAAAGCCTAAGAGTTTTTCAAGAGAAATTGTAATTGTACATGGAAACTAGGAATATGGGATTCTAATATTTGGACAAAAGACGAATGTGCCCCTAAGAGGTTGTACATGGACAAACCATCTTCCATCCACCACTCATGCTGGTCTCACTCATCATCGCCATCTTGCATCCGCCATATACACACATGCTGGCCCCCATTCATCACCATCTTGCATCCAATAATTAAAATTAAAGTTCATTTAGAGTTTAGCTTACCCAAAAAAAACTATTAAGTTGATATTTGAAGGCCCTAAATATAATCAAATTCTTGGCCAAAATAATATGTTTTTTTTAAAATTGTAATTGGCCAAAATAATATAATTAAAATTCGAAAAGTTAGCATGAGTTTAAAAGCAAGTTAACGCTATCCTATAAACTAAAAATCCAAAAAAAAGTAAACTTGAAAAATGAATTCATGAGTTTAACTAAATTTAAAATTTGTAACTAACCCAAGTTTATGTGCAAGCTGATATGAATTTATATGTTAGAAATAAAAAACATGGTAAGCTCAGGGATCAACACGGCAAGTTTGACAGCAGTATAAGTATAGATTATGTTTTGCTGCTATTTCATTTGAAAATATTATTAATTAAGAGTAGCTTGATTATCTGTAAACATATAACTTTTTAAGTGCATACTCTCTCTGGTCCATAATAAGTCAATAAACTAATTTACTAGAATTAAAAAGTAGTAGTTGTTAACTCATTAAATTTATCTAAATTTTTTTTAAAAATTATATCTTATCTATATTAAATGAGGTATTGAATGAGAGAGAAAAATATTAAAATTAATTACATGAATAAAATTGGAAAAAAAAAATATTAACGGCGTTACACGTTACTTATACTATAAACCAGTTATTTTTTTTCTGTAAGTGTGAGAGAAATGTCTCTAATGATGAAGACAGTAAAAAAGAAGAGGAAAATGATGAAGACAGTAAAAAAAGAAGAGGAAAACAAAAGGAAGATCAATGAAGACATTTCTCCTCACCTTCTGGAGTATTTAGAAATTTGTTTATCTAAATTTGTCCACCTCATCACAACTCCCAAACGTTGTTCTCTTCAAACAGTGGGAACCAGTTTCCCTGTCTATCTTTGGATCGGTAGGGAGAGCCTATCCCATTTAGACAGTCTAAATGGGATCTGGATGGTCCAGATTTAATTTTTTTTACTTTTAATTTTTTTAAAAAGATTATTTTAATAAATAGAGAATCTAAAATAAATATAATCTCTTAACTAACATTTTTTTAAAAAATAATTTTTTCATTTAAAAGATAGGCAGAGAAACCAGTTCCCGTATTGTTATTATTAGTGCACATTTGGCCCATTTCTTTTGGAGCAGAAGGAGAAAGAAATTTTGGCAACTCTTGTTTTGAAGTGAAAGCCCTAGCCCGCTCTTTTTGTACGTCATCGTCTCCCTTCGTCCTCACTGCCGTTGTCGTCGTTTTGTTTCTTCTCTTCGTCTTTGCTGGTTGCGTCTGTGGTGTACAACTGTTAACTCTTAGAAATTGACAATATTCCAGCACATTTTCTCTCTCATTTTACATATTTTTGGTTCAAAATGTGCATAGAAATGAAGTTATAGAGGAAAATGAACATATCAAAGTATAAGACAAAAATCAAAGAAATTTTTGTTATTATAGAGTTTATGATTCAATTGAGAATTGGTAATTGCTTCCTCTTTTGTAGGAAGATGGAGACAAGTTTTAAAGCTCTATAAGAACCAAGAAACAAGGAAAGAAATAAAGGAGGTGAAGCAGTTCAAAGTTAGAAGAACCTGTACAACTGGCCGCAGTAAGTAGTGGCTGCCAAAAGTCACAACTGGCCGTAGCCAGTCGTGAAAAAGTGTAGAAAGTACAGCTGCACGTTTTACATTTCAGAAACAGAAAAACCCTATTTAACCTAAAGGGAAGGGCCGAAAAACACACTCTTGACCTAAGGAAACAAGTGGGTACACAAGGGAAGAGCTTGGGAGAGAGATTTGGAGCACTTTGGAGGCTTGGGTACTCTTCTCAAGAGAGATTTTGAGGATTTCACCTTGGTTCTTCCTCTTTTCTTCCTAGTTTCTTCATGTATTCATTTTCTTTGCTTAGAATCACTTTGTATTTGAACATGAATAGCTAAACCTTTTATTCTAGGGTTCTTTTGACCCTTTGTATGGATTAATACTTGGATTTTCCTCTCTTTTGGTAGATAAATGTATATATATGTGTGTGTGTGTGTGTGTTGATTTCAATCTTGGCTTAATGCTTCTAAGTGATTGACCTCCATTTAGATGATTTATTCACATAGGTTTTAACTTGAGAGAGCTAATCTAGGTGTAGAACTTGATTGAAATCATGCTTGTCTTGAAATTTACTTGATAAATGGATGGTTTGTTGGTAAAATAGAGATATATTTACTAAACTTGCATTGTCACATTAGTGTTGTTGCTTAAATATTGATTATCACTAATTGTAGCAAGAGATTGTGCTTTTTCATGAGAAGAGAAACTTGATTTTGACTTAAGAGAGCGTTTCAAGTGTTTTTGAACCCTAGACTAACACATAATGTATTGAAATGCTACTAGAGAGGAAGTTAACAAAGCTTTATGAAATGCAAAAGGGGAAGAAGAATCCTAGGCTCCTTTATCCTTGAAGTCAAAAGTCATTTGCCTTTACCAATTTTAAGTTTTAGAAATAATCTTTAAACATTCTCATTCCACATCAAAACTTTGTTCTAGCTCAACTTGATTGAATTCACTAAGCCTCTTAATTGACCAATTTGTTAAACAAATCCTCGTGGGAACGATACTTACTTATCACTTTATTACTTGCGAAACTCGTACACTAGCGAGGCGAACAACTACTGAAGCTCGGGTATGGGAGCTTTTCTTTGTCTTCCTCCTCCCTCCCTCACTTCTGGAAGGTGTTGAGGTCCTCCTCCTTTTTTTTCCTGCTATTAATCAAGTTAATACTTTCTCATAAACATTAGATAAAGTTGCCTTTTTTTAGAGATTAAGAAAACTAATTAAATTACATATTTTTTAAAAGTTTGACTATTAAACTAATATATTACTATAACCTATAGATATACAATATAAAATATGATTAAGTAACTTATTAAGTTTCCTTAAGCTCCAAAAAAAAAAAGTTAATTATGTTTTATATTTAGGACCAAAGGAGTAAGTTCTTTCCAATATATATATATATATATAGTTAGCAAGTTAAGATATACTACCTCTGGTTCTAATTATAAGATAGAGCTAACTTTTTTTTGGAAATAGTAAGGAAGCTAAATAAATTACTTACTCATATAATATATTGTGTATCCTTAGATTATATATTAGTTTATTAGTCAAACTAATTAATTTAGAAAAAAAATGAAAAATACAAATACTCTAAAATAATTTAATTAGCTTTCTTAATTTCTCCAAAAAAGTCAACTTAATATTATAATTAGGACGGGAGGAAGTACTCTATTTAGATTGTTTATCTCTCATAGGATGAGGGGGACAAAATCTTTTCATTATATCACACATCTTTTATATCATATACATTGGTCTTTCTCTTGATAAAAAAATGTTGGTCCTTTTTTATCAAGCATAGATTGTTCCGCTATTTAATTTGAAAATAATATTAATTAAAAGTAAATTAACTATTTGGTAAACATATTTAAGTACATATGTGGATTTCTTTCATGAGATTTTATCATACCTATAAATTTTTTTGCTTAAACTTTGAATCTTCATTATGTAATGAGAAAGTTTTTTATACAATATATATACTTTTTTTAAAAAAATACATTGTATGTAATTTTCTATCCCAACCCATCATATTTACAACCTTCGTTTTTTCCCCTAAAATTGTACACTTAGTCGCAATCGTAGTTAATGCTCAATGAATGATGACATTCTTTTTTCATTTTTCTTTTTTGATAAAAAAGAGACACCTCAATTAAACATCTATTGGAATACTATCCCAACTACACTCACTACTAACAATCCTTGCTAGATCCGCAAACGGCTGGTTGATTTTGTGGAAACCGGTCCTTAACTCCAAACCACTTTTTGCTAGGAGGTCTGCCGCAGAGTTGCATGAGCGAGGAACATAAGTAATCCTAGTTTCGCAGTTCATATTCATCATCAATGAAACCTCTTGAAGGATGCTAGAGTCTCTATGCACGTCGATCCCTACATCCATGGAGTACAAGGTCGAGGCATTCCGTGCAATTAGTCTCCAGCTAAACTTTCTTGAAGCCCATGGTCCATGCCATTTTTAATTCAAGAAGACACGTCCAGATTTTTGCAGTTAACCCATCTCCTTCTTCGATAGGATGAATGAACCCTTTAATAAAGCTCACAACATTATTCTTGATCAAACCTCCACAAGCAGACTTTATAGCTATAGCTGAGAATGTGCCATCTAAATTGACCTTCACCTAGTCATTTTCCGGTGGTCTCCAAGACTTATGAGTTGGGGCAAGGGTCACGCCTTGAACTTGCAACCCTGCTAGACGATCATTCAAATGAGTTAGGCTCTCTACCATCACCCTAGTATTATCAAGGATAGTGTCAATGGATATAAGCTTATTCTTGAATACATATAGATTCCTTCGATGCCACAACCACCAACACAGCACCGTGAACTTGGAGGCCCACTGCCGACAAGTTTCTGACTTGCCACGAAGATTCCACCATAACCAATCAGAGAGGTTTATATTACAAAACATACGTCACCGGGTCGGCCCTACTACTTTTCGCCAACCCTACTCCACATACTGGGAAACTCACATCCATAGTCAGTCCAGTCTCATTCGACAGGCGTTTGTAAGAAGACTCTTCCTAGCTAGCAACCAAAGAAGTGTCTTGCATCTATGAGGTGCTCGAACTTTCCACACTCGGCTCCAGTCTATTCCAAGATCTGCCACCTCCCTTGACAACATCCTATAAGCACATTTAACTAAGAATTCTCCATTTCTCTCTCCCTTCCATTTAACAGAATGTTGTGCACGATCAATCTCAAGATCCCCAAGGATTGTATCCCAAGTCTTCTTAATTCCTATCCAGATATTAGAGTTAGGTCTTTTCATCGAGAATCGAAGGAGAAGGTCATCCCCACATTTATACTTGTCTCAAACCACTCTTACCCAAAGCGCATCCCTTTGTGTCACGAGCTTCTATCCCAGCTTCATTAGAAGTGCTTGGTTCTGAAACTTAGCATGTTTAAGTCCTAGACCACCCTGCCTCTTGTCCTTACACACCTCATCCCATGTTACCAAATGAACCCGCGGCCTTTCCACTATTCCACCCCACAAAAATGATCGATTCTATTTATCCAAAGATTCACATATGTTGTCTGGAAAATGCGAGGTTTGCTAAGTAGGAATAGCTGATGTTACCGCGGAGATCAGCATGGATCTTCTGGCTAGTGAGAATGACGTTTGTTTCCACCGAAAAAGTATTTCCTTAAACTTATCAACTACTGCCTGAATACTATCCTTCCCGACCCTCCTATGATGACATATTCTTTAAACAGAGTTGTTGTTCTTTTTTTGATACACTAAGAGAGTTGTTATATTATTTGTACATATTTGGCCGTTTATCTTTATAATCATTATTTTTCTGTGCAAACATTAATTTATGTCATATCAGTGGTCACAATATTTTTTTGGACAAAACAGTGGTCATAATATTAATTACTCATAATTATGACCACCCCAAATGTGTTGTTATATACAAATTTCGGGTGGCTATAAATCATAATTAGTAAATTGAATATTTTTCCATCAGAACTTTGTTTCGTTTCATAAACGAGAGGGCTCCATTTTCAAACTTATAAAGCACATCTTCAGGTTACTATACAACCAGTAATTCGCCATTCTCTGGATGCTTCAGTCAATATCTCTCTTTATGTGGAGATCATGATAGAGCTGGAAGACGGATGATCTCATTGCTGTTCTGCTTCGAGCATTCCATTTGACTGGTGCAAAAAAACATTTTCTCGCTATTTAATGGCAATTCTTTTTCGTGATTCTTTCTCTTTTCTTTGTTCTTTAGTCTTCACTATTCTTTTTCTTTGTCAACTGCAGTACTTCAAACATAACCTATGTTTCAGCCTGAGTTCATTCAAATAAGTAGTTGCCACAGCTGATGTAAAAAGGATCTCTGAAGGCCTGAGCTAAAGTTATGGAGAGATCAGTGTCCAAAAACAAAAGGCGAAGAACTAAAAAAACAGGATCAGTGATTTGCCAGACCCATTGCTTCTTCATATTCTCTCTTTTCTTCCTGCTGAAGAAGCAGTTGCCACAAGCCTTTTATCCAAGAGGTGGAGGCCACTCTGGCGTTCCCTTCCCGCTATTGACTTTAAAACTGAGAAATTTCGTTACATTAAATCCTTTCTTCAATTTGTAGACAAAATGCTCAAATTGGTAGATTTGAAATCTGTCAAAAAGTTTGTTCTAAATGTTGATTGTCATAAAGCTCCTCAAAAGACTAGCGAATGGATTGATGCTGTGATTGGTAAAGTTGAATATCTGGAGCTTCATATGAGTTCTACTGATGTATATGAGGTGCCCTCTAGTGTTTCATTGCCAAGAACATTAGGGTTTTGAAGTTGAGTATGGGTGGATACTCTTTCTCATGTTAATTGCCTTTACTTGAAGTATTGCATTTGAAATCTGTTAAATTTCCAGATTTTACAAGTTTGGAAATGCTTCTTAATGCATGTGCCTTGCTTAAGGACTTGGTATATGTGGATGGAGTGGATTTTTGTCCACGGAAGCCTTAACCATTTGGTCTCTGCATATGTTCCACAATCTCTAATTCCATTGCAAGCTTTGTCGAGTGTTAAATGTCTGCACTTCTATCAGGTATGAATCACACTTGATAAGTAATTTGTTCCTTTTATTCTTTTTGTTTTTAATCCCCTAAGATTTCATTCCCTAATTTTCAGTCTGTTTTAGTGTTCCAAGCAGGATTTATGGCCATTTAATCTTGATATCCCAATATTTTACAAGCTAACCCGCCTGCAATGTGGTGCTGAAGAGTAGACTGGGATGGTGAACTGTCTTCAAAACTTCACAAAAATTCAAAAGCTTGTAATTGACCAGGTTTGAAGATTTAAACTTGTTTTTTAGTGCAATATGCCTCACTTGGTAGGCTTTTAACTTAATTTCTCTGTTTTTGTCAGTTTGGTTCTTCATCCCATCCTGAACCAATACTTGATGTACCTCCATGTGTGTCATTACATCTAATGGAGTTCACTCTTCTCTGTTTCAAAGGTTCTGAAAGTGAGTCTGAAATGATAAAATTTATGAAGAAGAATGCTCGAGTTTTGAGGACTACCTACGTCTGTGCTAATTCAAGTGAGTATAAGCCCCTAAGGTTCAGAGAATTAGCAGCATGCCTCAGAAGACTGACCAAGTCTTCCCTTCATTTTGTTCCCTTCCTTTCTTCATTTTTCTTTTCCTTCATTCAGCAAGAATTAAGTTTATTCTTCCCTTAAACATTAATGGTGATGTTTCTCTTATTTATTTTCTGTTACTAATATTAAATTCCAAGCCTACTTAACTTCGTCATACAAGGTTTTAATGAAGTTGTGTTCATATGCCATAGTTCTTACTGCTTTTAAATTCCAGGTTGTTGATAGATTCTTGCAGCAGATTCTCTCCTTTAAGAATCAGAAAAAAGGCTCTCAAATAATAATATGGGAAAACCTTTATGACTATGAAACTCTAGATGAATAAAACTTTTCACTTCATCACTTGGACAGGTATCCCAGCAACATCGAAAATGTATGAATTATGATTCTACAGAACAAAAAAGGTAATAGAACTGTGATTATGTACTCCCTCCGATCCTGATTCATAGGACAATATTTAAGAGTTAGTTTTGGTCCTAATTATAGGACACAAGTTTGATTTTTATCAATTTCTTCCTAAAATACCCATATTTATTCTTTCAAGTGTGTTTGGTTTTTGGTAAATATATGTATGTAGGTGCATTGGCTCTTCCAGTCAATCAAACTTTTAAATTGTTGGATTTTATCTATCAATCAGCTAACGTTAATTTTCCAATATATATATATATAGACACACACACACAGATATATGTGTGTGTGTGCCTGTGTATACATGTGTGTATATATGTTTGTGGCTGCACACACATATATAGATGTGTGTACACATATATGTATATTTGCACATATATGTTTGTGGCTGCACACACATATATAGATGTGTGTACACACACACACACATACATGTGTGTGTACATGTATGTATATATGTTTGTCTACACACAAATATATATAGAAACACACACATATATATCTGTGTGTGTACATATATGTATATCTATGTGTGTTTTTCAATATATGTATGTAGATATATGTACACATCCATATATATGTGTATATATTTATATGTATACATATATATACGCACATATATGTATATATAGCAAAACCATTATTTTAATTAGAAAGTGTGTAGAAAAGAAAATTATAAGTTAGAGAGGTATATGACAAGGGTTGTTGATTCATTTTTATTTAAGTCATTTTAAATTTATATAAGGGCATTTTAGAAAAATAGGTAAAATTAACTAATTTAACTCATTTCTTTAATCTCCTCAAAATCGGTTAAATATGTTATATAATTAGGGGTGGAGGGAGAATATGCTAAGCAGAACTGGCTGAGACCAAATTCATAAGCTTCTAAATACTTTTAAATGCTGACCTAAACATGAAAAGTATGTTTCAGCACAATGGCGGAACCTCTTATCTTATGTATTTATATATATGTATTATATATTATTCTATTGTGGCCACTAATTTGGCTCTAGTTAATCTCTTATCTTTTCTATATTTATACTCTTTTTTTATTAGGACAATGTTAGGTTTATTACTCATTGGGATGTGAGAGGAAAGCAAAAAATTTGTTTAAGATACCTATTGAAAAAATTAGTATAATCTTATATCCAGTGCTGTTCATCTTCATTTTAAGGACTAAATAGGTACTTAAAATCACTTCTTTTATGAAAGTTATTCTATGTATTTTTATTTTTCTAATGAGGGTAAAATTGTGTTGATTAGTGAAAATTTTGCAGTTATGATTTTGGGAGAGTCTTGAGTTTTAACAATAGATGACTATATATATGTAGAGGATGATTAATGACTAATTTTAATTGGTTTGTATTTATTATTTGGTTGTCTTATGATTTTGTAATGAATATGTCTTTAAAAAATATATTATAATAGGTTATTTGTTTAGCTGAAATTGAATCAGATTTATATTATTTTAAAAATACTTTTTTGGGTTCATATTATATTTCTTTTATTTTCTCCAATTATTTTATTATGAGGTAAGTGGGATGCGCATTAAAATATTAGTTTTATGGATTGAGTAGTACTATAAGAATTAATGTTTAGTGACACAAGAAACTAATTAACACTGACATCAATATATATTCTAGGTCACCAAATTTTTTGTAGGTTAAAAAAGATGAGTAAGGATAAACAAAAAAGTATAGATGTATTCTTTTTTTAAAAAATAACTTCAAAAAATGATATTCCTAAGAAAATAATTTCTGAAAGAAATGCACCTTATGATAGGTCTCCTTTTAGACATCATAGAATTTTTATTTACTATGTTATTTTTTGATTTATAATTGTCAGTTATTATTTATTTGCATTTTTAATATTATGTAATATTATTTATTAAATAGTTCAATATGTTTTTTTTTTTGCCTGAGTTAAAATAATTTCTTTGTTCTGCCACTGCCTCCCCCTTCATTCCATTCGTCTTTGACAACTAGTTAATTAATAAAGTATTTGACAACTAACAAGATACTTCCCTCCCCGTCTTTAATATAAGAGTTAGGCTACTCTTTTCTTATAGAGAGATCGAAAGAAACTAAATAAGTTCCAAACAAAAAAAAGTCCGCTAAATAAGTTAGCTTAAAGTATTTATATTCATCGTTTTTGTAAAATAATTATTTGGCTTCCTCAATCTTTATAAGAATAAGTTAAATGCCTCTTATATTAAACACGGAGAGAGTAAGATGAATGGGTTATGGATTATCGTACAAGTGGGTGGTTTTATGAGGATTCCACCAGTGGCCAGAATTGAAAACAAGGACCTGTGCTCCAACCCACATATGGGAAAACCAGTGCAACTTGTCTAGCTTAATGACCTTTTGAACTTGAGCGGTGAAGTGGGAGATGGAGAGGCTAGGAGGGACAAGAATGGTGTCCTGTAATATTCAACCGTCAAGTTGAAATCTGGGAACATCATGGAAAAGTAACCCTTGTGTTTGTTTATGGACTTGCCTTTCACCTCATAAATGGTGGATATATTAGGCACTCCTGAAGCCAACATGCATAGCAATGATTCCCACTGGTTTCTCCCCACCGAATCACCCGCAAACACAATACGTCCATTCCTACTTCTCTCCAGAAAGTCCCTGGCATTGAATCTGCAACTCAAATAATGATATAATGATCACATGCATCAACTTGTTGGAGTCAAGCACATGTCAGAAAACAAGGTGTACTTTATCCATCACAATCAGATAGCCAAATCACCTTATTTAGGATCAGCGCATTTATGTTCATAAATGTTTCGTCATTCCATTTAATTACCCGATCTTCCAAATCTCCGGCATCTAACGGTGTAATGTCTCTCAAAACACAAGTTGCGCAGAACAGAGCAAAAAATTGGCCAGGAATATGAAAGCCTCCACGATAACAACAAAATGAAGAAAGAGAGTATATATTACCGGGGAGGTGGTAGGCGTGAGGTTGCCATCGCCATTGTGGGAAAGTTTTGTTGTGATGGCCGTTAAGGCAGCAGCGGATGCCAAGATCCAAGGAAGGGCAGTTTTCATGGTAAGAATGAGAAGAGGAGTAAGATTGGTCCAAAGCCAGCGTCCGTCCGAATAATCACAGGGTGTCGTTGGCGAAGAAATGAGACCAGAAACCCTGACGAAGAAAGCCAAGGGGCCAGAGCCCCCCAAAAAAAAATTGTTTAAGATTTTTTAATGGAACTTTTTATTTTTTTAGTGAATAATATAACTTTGCCCCCCAAAGTAAAATTAAATTTTGGCCCCCCAACTTATTTTATTTTTTTAAATTACATTTTCCTCTCTTTTTATATCTTTGGGCTTATAATTCAATCTTTGTTTTATGTGGGGTTTTGTATGATTTATGTTAATCTTATCATTTTTTTTTTCTATATTTCATTCTAATTACCTAAAAATTTTAGCTTACTAATGAAATTTACTTTTGTGGCGTATCCCTTACTAGTTACTATGCTTTTACTCATTCCACACTACACTTGTAGATGAAGTTAATTGACTTAATTTCATGAATATTTTTTTTTATTCTTTTTATTTTTAATGTATTTAAATTTTTCTTAAAAAAAATTTTCAGGGCAGCCCTATCACTATTTCACCCCCAAACTTTTCCTCCAAGTTAGTTCCGCCGCCACTGAAGAAAGGGGTGTCAGAGGTTGAAAAACACGAGGGAACATAGTAACAGGATGAGCAAAGGAAGTGCCAACGTTAATTCTCTATTCATTATTATGATAAAGACCCTCACAATCACGTTTTGGGGGTTGATACTCCTATTACGTTTGAAAATCTACCTAGGAATTAGTCCTCTTCGCCACATGTATTGGTTACACTCATATTTTTGGCCAAATATGTGCACACAATTAGGGAACTCGAATTATTAGGCAACTAAAATAAATAACAACAAGAAGCAGAGAACCCGCATTTCACTACTTCTAAACTAGCCTCCAGTCTCATTTTCTAACCTGTTATTTTCTATTTTATTTTATTTTTTCATTTTAATTTATTGAGTATACCAACATTATCAGATTAAATTTGAATACGGTTGCAGTTAAACGAAAGTATATTTTGAATTTCTTAAAAAAATTCGTAAGATTGAAATTTACCTTCGTATTTGAAAATCTGTGAACAAATCTGACGAATACAAATCTGTGAACAAGAACGGAAAGAACGCAGAGGCAAGGAAAAGAAAACGGTTCCTCCGGGCAAAGCGGTAGATACAATATACAGTAACTTTTTTCCTATCTTATACTGTAGAGAGCCAGTCATTCACAATTCTCTGGATTCTTCACACCAAATATCTCTCTGTTGTAGAGCCCAGATATGGAATGTGAATAATCTCATTTCTATTTTGCTTTGACTACTGGTACAAACAGTCCTCTTTCCATTTAATCTCTTCTCTTTTTACCATTCTTTCTTCCCTCTTTGTTCTTCAGTCTTCGTCCTTTTTATTCTTAGTCATTATTCTTCTTTTCTTCATTTCTTTAAGATAAACTTGCAGTTCCCTTTCTGAGGTTCTAACTTCAACAATAACCTTCTTTTCAACATTAATTAATTTAAAGAAGCGTTGCCACTCTTGATAAGAAAAGGATTTCTGAAGACCTGAGCGAAACGTTAATGGAGAAATTAGAATCCGCAAACAAAATGCCTAGAACAGAAGCAGAAATGAGGGATAGGATCAGTGATTTGCCAGATTCATTGATTTTGCATATTCTCTGTTTTCTTCCAGCTAAAGAAGCCGTTGCCACCAGCCTCTTATCCAAGAGATGGAGACCACTTTGGTTTTCCCTTCCCACTCTTGAACTTCACCGTGAAGACTTTCAGAAGTTTACATTCTTCTACCAGTTTGTAGACAAAATGCTAAATTTAGTAGATCTGAAGGCTGTCAAAAAGTTTGTTTTTGACTGTGAACATTATAGATTCGGTGAGTATTTTAGACATCGGAAGATTAGTGAGTGGATTAATGCTGTGATTATTAATAAAGTTGAACATCTGGAGTTACATTTGTATCAAAAGAATAATGAGTATGAGTTGCCCTCTAATATTTTCACAGCTAAAAACATTAAGGTTTTGAAGTTGAGTGGAGTAATAGTTGGACGCACTCTTTCTCATGTTAATTTGAGTTTGCTTCAAGTATTGCATTTGAAATTTGTTAGATTTCTAGATTTTGGAAGCTTGGGAATACTTCTTTCTGGATGTGTTTTGCTTAGTGACTTGGTATTAAGTTATGTGTTTTTGGACGGTTACCCTCGACTTTACGATCGCCCTCCACTTGATATTGGAGGACTTCACAATTTGGTCACCGCAGATGTTCCACAATTTCTACTTCCATTGAAAGTTTTCTCTAATGCCACATTTCTGCGCCTCCGTTGGGTATGATATACGTACGATGGTATTAATTTATATTATTGCCTTTTTACTCTTGCATTTTATAGTTCAATTTTTAGCTTAGTTTTGGACTTTCTATCCCTTGCAGCGTCAATTCTCACTAGTGAAAGTGACCCCTGATATTCCAACATTTTGTAATTTAACTTACTTGGAATTTGATTGTTATATTCGTCATGACTGGAAAACAACATTGAGGTTACTGCAAAGCTGCCCCAAGCTTGAAATTCTTGCGATTGGTCGGGTTTGTTCACTTCCAACTTTCTTTGTTGTGTTCTATTACCATTTTATTAGTTAGTTTCCTAACTCAGTTACATACGTTGGATAGTTTGTTTGTAGTGAAATGTTAGAATCGACGATCATTGATGTTCCTCAGTGTGTTTCGTCAAGTTTAAAGGAATTTCATCTTGGTGGCTACCGAGGCAAGAATGGTGATTTTGATCTAGCAAGATTTATCATGAAGAATGCTTTGGTCCTAAGAATCATCTCAATTAAAAAAGATTGTCTTTTAAGAGCAACTTGGAAGAATAGGAACCTCAAAAAAATATCCAATTGTCCCATAAGCTCAATGAATTGCAAGCTTTTGTTGTTGGGGTGAATTGACAAAGTTTAGGGTGACAATGTTTGAAGTGTCTTTTTTTTTTTAAGAAAAAAAAAGTTATCCTACCTATCATGGGAAAATTTCAAGTCTTGATGGTGCTTATTTTGATTGTGCTTCTTATAAGAAAATGTTGTTTAGAATTCTGATGAAAGAAAAACCACTCGTGTATTTATGATTTTTTGTTATAGGACACAGTAACAGGTGCCAAACTCACTTCATTATACAATGAAAGAACTGGAAGGAAAATGTGAGACAACCTCTCTTGAGGCAAATTGAAATTTGATCGAATCCGGTTCAAATTGGGTTAAGGAGATCAACTCAAATTCACATCCTTTCTTTTCCTCTACCTTGTCCTTCTAATGTTAAAACTTTTTTAGGTGATGCTTCCGTGTTGTTAGGTTCTTTACTTGTCTGTAATACATATGTGTGTGTGTGTGTGTGTTTTTTTTTTTTTTGCATTAAAAAAAATCTGGCTCCTGTATTATTTGAGGATATGTTGTCTATTAAGAAACCCCGCATGTGGCCCGCTAATTTCATAATTGCTCCCAATTATTTGGGTATTTTCAAGTTAATCAAACAACATGCCGAATCGTGGGTTTAGCAATATTGCTGCCCATCTCCAGGCCTAATTGTGTATGTCTACTGGTCAGAGGAAGATTTGAATTGCTGATGCTATCCACCTCTCAAACTTATCTGTCATCTGAGTTTAGCAATATGATGAGCTTGAACCTACACTAAAAGTACAAATAATCGTGAGTTGGATCCAAGACCTTGTTACAAGGTTGATCATTGAAAGTCTTCTAGAATAATAGAATCACATGCCAAATATAGGCTTCAAGAAAGATGAGATTCAGCTACCAGCTAGTGAACACAGGATTGAGGACTTGATAGCTTATCTATGTCTGTGTTACAGAATTTAGCCCGCTGATGAGGTACCAATAAGACCATGTAAAAGCTTAAAATACAAAACAAAATCTTGGGGGTAAATTATTTTATCAATATTGCATTCTAATTGCAGATTGATTCTTGTACACCACGTTGAAAATTATTAGAATGTACAGAATCTACAGCATAGTGATTATTAGATTCTGGTATCCCAGTAATTGAATCAAGTAATGATGATCACGCAGGACTGAGGAAAGATGTTAGTAGTCAATAATACTAAAAACAAGTTCTCCTTTTCGAAGCATCTTAAGGAAATTGTTTGTAAGTGGAGCGTGCCATTTATTTTCCAATGATACATTAAATGAAAGTCTGGGGATAAAGCGCAATAGTACTATATGTCAATTGCTTCATATCCATATATTTACAAAACAGAACAAGACCACTAACTGTAGTATGGTTTCAGAAACAGATGGATGTCCTTGCATAAAGATGCACTATGTTGTCACATATACAACCTTATATCATCTTCCCTATACCTCATTCAGTGGATTTTAATTGTTGGTTTACGAAAGACAAGAGTCCAATAAAAGCACATGCCATCACAGTTGCCTCACCTCATGAAGTTGATTTAAATTATTGGTTTAGGAATGGCAGGAGTCCAATACAAGCACATACCATCACAGTTAACAATCTAGATCACAAGGAATTTCTGTGCATAGCGCCCCAATATTTCAAGGGCATGACTCTATTATGTTCCACTATGGTCCAGTTGAAGGGGGAGACGAGTTAGGAAAAAAGCTTCACAAAAACTAACAAATATAAAAAACGAACCACAGGGCAGTAGTCCTGACTCCAAAGTATATGTTCTAAAGTATAGATGAATTATAAGGGAAAATTTGCTTCCGCACTTTGCAAACAAAATAAAAATTCTTGCTGTCCGGGATTTCTACAGAGACTAACTAGAGAAATTATCAATTATGATCTAGGTCTGCAGGAAGGAAATTGCAGACAAATGAACGTATATGAATCAGGGACACAATGTGTCATTTTCAAGTTCCAAGCACATACATAAAGGGTGATCAGATCAAAGTATTATCAATATCTCTCTTTGATTTCCACACAGATTATGTAAAGTTTAAATAAGATAAAGTATAATTTGATATGAACCTACTAAAGAGCTGCAGCAAGCTGTAAGAGCTCATCTGCTTCAGAGAAATTTGTAAACCATTGGGTTAGTGGATGATCTATAGTATCACCTCTCCTCCTTTTACTTGCATCTTCAATAGGTACTGCACAGATAATAGACATATTCATTCACTTCAAACATGGAACAAAGAAAATAGCATATTGAAGTGCTACAAAATGTACTTGGATGAGGTAAAGTTATTCCGGCAGGCAATCTTGGAAAGTTCACTACTGGATGGTTTTGCAAACGAGCTGCAAAAGCCTCAGAAGGATCAGGGAAAACTATCTCTTCATATGATTCCACAACAACAGGTTTTTTTGTTGACATGGAATCGTTCTCATCATCTGGATATAACTTCAAGTGATGAAATCTATATATATATTACACTTCATAAAATACAGGATTCAGAAATTATTTTGGAATTCACATGAATTGGTTTGCGTGTTTAGCAACCATTTCCAATAAATGTTAAGTTCACTATAATTCATCTTAGGTAATCACACACCATTCTTTTATGAACCAAAGTTTAGTGTACAACAAATTTAGGTCGTCATTGGTCGCTCCACGAACGTGCACAGTCCATTTATGTGACTGATACCTTAAACAAGATAATTATGTAATTATTTTCTTTTTTTGCTTGAAAGAACATCATCCCGAAACGGAGCAAAAGATTATATATTAATACAGAGCATACTTACTCGCTCTCCTTCTTGCCAAGCCAGAATGCAACGTTACCATACACTATTGGAATGCTTATTTCCACATCCTTGAGTTTCTTACCCAAGTTTTACATAGGAAAGATAAACGAGATATCAGTTCCACATCAGTCTCCTAATTTTTATGAGTCAACCTATCAATGTGTAAAAGTTGAGTTGTTTTGTTTGCCTTTTTGGTATTTGATGGGACTAAATATCACGAGTCTTAAAAGAATGACCCATTAATTATAAACAGATATTCAAAATTAAAATATCAGCTTAACTTTTGGTCTGAAATGGCTTTTGACCTTATTCTTTATCCATTCTCTTCAATTAATCTAACATATACTTTTGTGCCTCAATGGAACAAAATACAAAGAAAGTCAATCAAGAAAAGAAAAGTTACACTCAATAAAACTGATCCATCTCTCTTTGTCCTCCAGAAATATATAAGATACAACACTCAGTCTCCTCCACCGTTGTGAAGGTAGTTAGTGACCACAAACATATAGATTGCTCTAGAAAATCTTTATAGTTTGTCTTTGGTATATCATCTGCTTCATGGTGTGTTGAATTGCAATTTTCCATATCAGTGCATATCGTTAATTCCTTCTCATTGTTTATTTCATTTTCTTCTAAAGCTTTATTCCCAATAATCCACATGCATATACTAGATCAATTCCGTCACATGCTTCACCATTTCACTTTTGCTCCAATTTTCCATCCTTCACCAAACCATACCCATCTTGTTTTTGATGGAGTCCAATATTTTAATGTGTATATGCAAATTTTGTGTGCATTATTGTGATAGGCTTAAATAGCTAGTAGCTCGAATTGATTCCAAATTGCTTGGAGATGAGATGTGTATAGAGCACTTCATTCCATGTGTCAGGCACTCCAGGTAAGCACCAGTGGCTGCAATCTTGCGGGGCGCCAGGTGGAGTGCCTTCTTCCCTGTACTTTGAAGGATGCCCATCTTTCCTCATCTCTGACAGATTCGTTATGTTCAAAAATTGCACTTTCCACTTCCCATATTCCATTTGTTTCACAGCCTCAGATATAACTACGTTATGATATGGTTCTGTTCCAATTCTTGTCGTGTCCTTATCTGGTTCTGTCTCGTTGTCACAACCTCCCCCTTCATTCCATTCGCCACCCCTGCAATTTCGACCCAACCCAAACTTTAATTCAGGAATTTACTTGGTTTTATAATTTTGTAATTTCCTAATCAACATCAAACATTGTACTTGCCTAGAATGTACAGGGGAATAGCTGCGGAAGAAAATGAAGCTTTTATCAGGATCCAAATTATTCAATGCCCATGATTTCAATGTCTGTATGGATCTCCTAAATGCTTCACTCACATCTATACTCATGTTCACGTTGTCCCCTTCTTGAAAATAACATCCTCGTAAACACAAAAATCCAGGTTGGTGCAAAACTAGCTAATTAATAAAGTATTTGACAACTAACAAGCCCTCCATTATTTAATGTAAGAGTCAAGCTACTCTCTATTTTTAGAGAGATCAAAAGATAAGTTCAAAAAAATAAAAAGCATCTAAATAAGTTAGCTTAAAGTATTTATTTTGATTGTTTTTCTAAACAAATTATTTAGTTTCCTTAATCTCTCTAAAAAAAAAAGTTCAATGCCTCTTATATTAAGCACAAGAGATTAAGATGAATGGGTTATGGATTATCGTACGAGTTGGTAGTTTTATGATGATTCCACCAGTGGCCAGAATTGAAAATAATGACATCTGCTCCAACCCACATATGGGAAAACCAGTGCAACCTGTCGAGCTTAATAACCTTTTGAACTTGAGGAGGTGAAGTGGGAGGTGGAGAGGCTAAGAGGGACAAGAATGGTGTCCTGTAATATTCAACCGTCAAGTTGAAATCTGGGAACTTCATGGAAAAGTAACCCTTGTGTTTGTTTATGGACTTGCCTTTCACCTCATAAATGGTGGATATATTAGACACTCCTGAAGCCAGCATGCATAGTAATGATTCCCACTGGTTTCTCCCCACCAAATCACCTACAAACACAATACGTCCATTCCTGCTTCTCTCCAGAAAGTCCCTGGCATTGAATCTACAACACAAATAATGATATAATGATCAGATGTATCATCTTGTTGAAGTCAAGCACGTCATAGAAAACAAGGTGTACTTCGTCTATCACCATCAGAAAGCCAAATCATCTCATTGTTTTAACATTTTTTTTTAATTATTAAAAACCTCTCCAATATTAAATTGATTACTGATTTAGGGCAGCCCCGTTAGTTGTTAGGGTCAGCGCATTTATGTTCATAACTGTTTCCTCATTCCATTTAATTACCTGATCTTCCAAATCTCTGGCATCCAACAGTTTAATGTCTCTTAAAACACGAGTTACAAAGAACAGAGCAAAACATTGGCCAAGAATATGAAACCCTCCACGATAACAACAAAATGAATAAAGAGAGTATTACCGGGGGAGGTGGCAGGCGTGAGGTTGCCATCGCCATTGCCGGAAAGTTTCATTGAGACGGCCGTTAAGGCGGCAACGGAAGCCAGGATCTAGGAAAGGGCAGTTTTCATGGTAAGAATGAGAAGAGGAGTAAGATTGGTCCCAAAGCCAGTGTCCGTCAAAATAATCACAACGTTGAAGGTTGTCGTTGGCAAAGAAATGAGACCAAAAACCGTGACGATCAAAGGGGCGTCGGAGGTTGAAAAATAAAAGGGAACATAGCAACAGGATGAGCAAAGGAAGTGCCAAGGTTAATTCTCTGTTCATTATTATTATAAAAGACCCTCACAATCATGTTTTGGCTGTTGCTGCTCCTATTAGATTGGAAAATCTGTCGAGGAATTAGTCTTCTTCGCCACATGTATCATGTATGGGTTACATTCATATGCACCATCAATTTGTTAAATATGCGCATACAATTAGGAAACTCGAATTATTAAGCAACTAATGCCCGAAATAAAATCATAAACAGCAACAAACGGATTTATGTAAAATAAATAACAAGAAGAAGCAGAGAACCCTCATTTCACTACTTCTTCGCGGATTTATGTAAAATATTTGAGGATGTGTGATAAAGAGTATTAATTAACCAATTAATTACTAATGTTTTTTTTCCAAAAAATCTGGAGAGTCCCCCCCCCCCCAAAAAAAAATCATGATTATTTAATGCATTATAATGATGATTAGTTATGTTTTTTTTTTTTGGTGAATAAGAGTTTATTTATTTATTTTTATTAAAACATTAAATAAGGTTTAAAAAATAATTAGGTGAATCATGAATAATGAAGCACAACTTATTGCAAGGCTTAGTTATAAGTATTTTATTTGTCATTTTTAGTTTTTATATCGGTGTATATTATATTTTAGCTATTTGATATATGTATTATATTCTACTATGAACATTTGTTTTTATATTTATATGATTTTCTTATATTTAGGAGGATAGAGTATTAAATAATCATCATCAGAATGTTGTTTATATATGTCAACTATTCGTTTTCCTACGGGAAAACGAGAAGCATCCATTTTCTTATAAAGCATGTCTTGAGGTTATTGTAGAGTCAGGCATTAGCCATTCTCTGGACTCTTCCCACCAAATATCTCTCTCTGTTGCAGCGCCAAGAGATCGTCACGGCAAAGCTGGAATATGAATCACCTCATTTTTATTTTGCTTTAATTACCGGTACAAACAATCCTCTCTCCATGTCATTGGTTTATCAAAGCCCGTTTCATTTCTCTTGCATTCCTTCGTCCCCAATGAAACCGAAAGGAGGAAGAAATTTCAGCCGCCTCTGAAGTGAAATCCCTAGCCCGTTCTTCCACTACGCCGTCGTCGCTCTTCGTTCTCTTTGCCGTCGCCGGTGTCAAGGACTTTAGCCGTCGTCTTCCTCCTCTGCTCAACACTTCTGTTTGCTGGCCGCGTCTGTGAGGTACGATTAAAGCTTGCTGTAGAGATCGTAGAGCTGGAAGACGAATGATCTCATGCCTGTTTGGCTTGTGCTCACCATTTGACTGTACAAACAATCATTTTCTCCCTTTTTTCTTTGCACTTTCAGTTGTTACTCTTCTTTTTCTCTGTTACTATTGTGAGGTTCAAAACCTCAAACCTAACCTTCGTTTCAGCCATTGTTCATTGAAAGAACCAGTTGCTACAATTGATAAAAAAGGATCTGTGGAGCCTTGAGCTAAAGGTTATGGATAAGTCAGTGTCCACAAACAAAATGCTTAGAACAGAAGCAGAAGCGAGGGACAGGATCAGTGATTTGCCAGATTCATTGCATCTCCATATTCTCTCTTTTCTTCCTGCTAAAGAAGCCGTTGCCACATGACTCTTATCCAAGAGATGGATACCACTTTGGCCTTCCCTTCCAACTCTTGACCTCAAACGTCAAGATTTCCAGAGGCTTAAATTCTTCCATCAATTTGTAGATAAAATGCTCAAATTTGTAGATTTGAAGTCTGTCAAAAAGTGTGTCCTTCAGCTTAGTTATTATAAAACTCATGAGTATTTTAGACCTCAGAAGATTAGCAGGTGGATTAATGCTATGATGAGTACTGAACTTGAACATTTGGAACTACATTTGGTGCTGCGTAGTAAGGGTAAGGGTCAGGGTGACTACGAGTTGCCCTCTAGTGTTTTCACTGCTAATAACATTAAGGTTTTGAAGTTGAGTGGAGCAACAGGAGCGGTAACAAGGTGGATTAGCGGTGTAACGGTGGGCACTCTTTCCCATGTTAATTTACCTTTACTTGAAGTATTACATTTGAGAGATGTTAAATTTCCAGATGTTAGAAGCTTGGGAATGCTTCTTTCTGCCTGTGCTTTGCTTAAACACTTGGTACTAACACGTTTGTCTGGCAAATTTTACTGTCCACTTGACATTGGTGGACTTAACCATTTGGTCACTGCAGATGTTCCACAATCTCTACTTCCATTGAAAGTTTTATCTAATGCCACATTTCTGCGCTTTCATTGGGTATGATAGAATTTATATTATTTCCTTTTTATTCTTGCATTTAATGGTTCAATGTTTAACTTAGTTTTGGACTTTTTACCCCTTGCAGCATTTTTTTGTCACTGGTGAAAGTGACCCCTGATATTCCAACATTTTATAATTTAACCCACTTGGAATTCACATATTATTCTTATAACTGGAATACAACATTGAATTATCTGCAAAGCTGTCCCAAACTTGAAATTCTTGTGATTCGTCAGGTTTGTTGATTTTAAACTTTCTTTGTTGTGCTCTATTACCATTTGATTAGTTAATTTCCTAACTCAGTTACATATGTTTCGATAGTTTGTTTGTAGTGAAATGTTAGAATCGACGATTAGTGATGTTCCTCAGTGTGTTTCTTCAAGTTTAAAGGAATTTCATCTTGGCAGCTACCGAGGCAAGAATGGTGAATTTGATCTTGCAAGATTTATCATGAAGAATGCTATGGTCCTAAGAATCATCTCAATTACAAAAGCTTTTGATTCAAGAGCAACTTGGAAGAGCAGGAACCTCAAAAAAATATCCACATGTCCCATAAGCTCAATGAATTGCAAGCTTTTGTTGTTGGAGTGAATTGGTGAAATTTAGGGTAACAATATTAGAAGTTTCTATTTATTTTTAAAAGTGATCCCTTGTTCTATAATGGGAAACTTTCAAGTCTTAATGGTGCTTATTTTGATTGTACTTCTTATAAGAAAATGTTGTTTAGCATTCTGATGAAAGAAAAACCACTTGGGTATCTATGATTTTTTGTTATAGGACACAATAAGAGGTGCCAAACTCACTTCATTATATTATACAATGAAAGAACAGGAAGGAAAATTTGAGACAATATCTCTTGAGGCAGATTGAAATGTGATTGAATCCGGTTCAGATTGGGTTAAGGAAATGAACTCAAATTCACATCCTTTCTTTTCCTCTACCTTGTCCTTCTAATGTGAGCACTGTACTAGGTGATGCTTTCATGTTATTAGGTTCTTTACTTGTCTGTATTTTTTATAAATATATTTTGCATTAAAAAAAAATCTGGCTCTTGTAATATTTGAGGATATGTTGTCTATTAAGAAACCCCGCATGTGGCCCACTAATTTCTTAATTGCTCCCAATTATTTGGGTATTGTCAAGTTAATCAAAGATGTCCGGAAATGTATAGCTGTTATCAGTCAAGATTCAAGAGTTTAATATTTCCTTCAAGCAATGCATTAAAAACTGAACTGGTCGGTGACCGGAGCTCTCTCCGGCTCGGTTTGATTCGATTAGCCGCTTCTTGAGTTGGGCTGTTTCTAGCCATTTCAACCCGGCCATTAAGCTGGTAGCTGGAGTTAGCTCATAACCCGGAACGGTTTTTCATAAACTGGGCGGCTCAATCAAAGAAGGAAAGAAGAAGTTCACAAAGAAGAAGGAAGAAACCGAAAAGAAGGATAGCTGTTGAGATTCACTATCCTTCATCCTTCGCTGCTAATCAAAACTGTTAACAAGAACGGAAAGACCGAATAGGCAAGAGGAGCAACGAAAATGGTTCCTCCCGACAAAACGACAGATGCAAAAGTTTTACATTCGAAAACCGATAATCAACTTTTGAAAATCAGTTATCTTTAATTTTGGGCAAATTATTTTATTGAAAATTTTATTAAAAATTCAACTGACTCACTTTTGGATGAACCAAAATAATGTAAAAATGATAATCAAGATCATAAGTGAGAAAAAAAGGTGAGAGAAATATATGAGAGAGCCATATAATTAATTAAAGGAGAAAAAAGTGTATAAATTTTTTAAATAAAGTTATTGCTTATATAAGATCAAGTCCATAAAAGAGAACTATGCTTACAAAAAATTAGGAGGAGGAGGGAGTAGTAAATTGCGGCAGCAGTGGTAATACTAATTGTCATGCTTTGTCTTGGATTTTTAAGAGAAAGAGAGAGAGAGAGAACTTATTACGTTTTCTTCCTTTGCTGCATTTCAAATTAAATTCATCGTATATTTTATTTTTACTTTTTTTTTTACCCCAAATTTTTATTTTTACTTGGACCATCAATATGAGAATGTGATTAGAAAACATAATAGACGTAATAAAAAAAGAAAAAGAAAAAGAAAACATGACAGACCTATACAATTTGTTGCGAAAATATACAGGCCCTATACATATAAGAATGACCCCCTTTAGGCAACAATTTAGGAAAAAGACTTTTTTATAAATTTTAAAAATGATAAATTGGGCAACATCTATTAGCATATTCATTCTGGCTTTTTGACCAAACTAATAAAAAAAATAAAAAAAATTACCAGATTAAAGCAGTTTGAAAACATTTTACTCAAATAATGCTGTTTGTGGCGCTGTGTCAAGCCACGAAATTAAAGGCGCAAAAATGGTTTGCACCATTAACACAAACTGACAAAATTGCATCAGTGGCACAAGGGACTCTCGCGCCACCCAATTATTGGGTGGCGGGAGGGAGGCATGCGCCTCTGAATCTCTAGAGGCGCATGCCTCCCTTTTAAAAAAAAATTAATTTAAATTAATAATAATAATATAATAATAATGATAAATAATGATAAAAAGTGGAATAATTTAAAGCTCTACTTCATTTAATTTGAAATCAAAAGAAAAAAAGTATGGAGTTGAAATAACTCATAATTTAGAGTCAAAAGAAAGAAAGTATGGAGCTAAAATAACTCACTAAGAATGCCCTTCAAAAAATTACTCGGTATAATTTGATTATAACAACAGATCCTAAAACAGGGGATCTATATATTTGTTGTTATAATTTTGGGATCTGTATAACAACAAATTAGATCCTAGGATCTGTTGTTATAACCAAATTATACCGAGTAATCTTTTGAAGGGCATTCTTAGTAAGAACAGGGTCTATTGTTATAACCAAATTATACCGAGTAATCTTTTAAAGGGCATTCTTAGTGAGTTATTTCAGCTTCATATTTTCTTTCTTTTGACTCCAAATTAAATGAAGTAGAGCTTTAAATTATTCCACTTTTTATCATTATTTATTATTATTATTATTATTATTATTATTAATTTTTTTTTTAAAGGGAAGCATGCGCCTCTCAGAGATTGAGAGGCACGTGCCTCCCTCCCGCCACCCAATTATTAGGTGGCGCGAGGGTCCCTTGCGCCACTGACACAATTTTGTCAGTTTGTGTCAGTGGCACAAGCCATTTTTGCGCCTTTAATTTCGTCGCCTGACACAGCGCCACAAACAATATTATTTGGGTAAAATGTTTCCAAACTGCTTTAATCTAGTAAATTTTTTATTTTTTTTATTAGTTTGATCAAAAAGCATATTCTCAATATTATTATTGCTTACTCTCATTTTCAGTTCTTTTTTTTTTTTTTTGCTATAAAAAAGTTTTGGAGGGGTTCGGCATCAGTCCCCCACCAAGGCTAGGGCACGGCCCCGTGCTCTATGAGCACTTACTGGGGACTTATGAGATCGCCTACCAAAAGAGTCCCAACGACAGCAGAGGGGATCGAACCCACGACCCAAGGGCCTAGTCCTGGATATCTTACCATCTATGCCAACTCTCATTGGCTTCTATTTCTTGATCAATGTCCATATTTAGTATTTACAGTCTGGGTCGGGGTCTGCATTCACCTGGGAACTTGTACAATTCTTCCATTAGAAAACTCTCATCAGTGAGTCTTGATTAGTTGAACTCCCCTTGCAATTACTTTTCTTTTTTTAAAAATTTAAAAAAAAAAAAACAACAACAACAAATGATACATTTCGTCCCAAGTGTTAATGTTCAATGAATGTTAAACTCCCCTTTGCAATTACTTTTTTTTTTTCAAAAAAAAACAAAAGACAAAAAACTGGTACGCTTCTTCCCAAGAGTTAACGTTCAATAAATGTTGAACTCCCCTTATAATTACTTTTTTTAAAAAAAAAAAAAAAACTAAACTGGCACACTTCTTCCCAAGCGTTAATGCTCAATGAATGGCACACTTCTTCCCAAGCGTTAATGCTCAATGAATGTTGAACTGGACCTGGATTGCCTCAGAAGCAGGTATTTCAGTATCCCTCAATCTCAGTTGTCCAATTTTTGATCCAACCATGTAGAGAGAGACACGTCATACATTTCAAAAATTTCATATTTACCGCATGCGGTATTTTAAAAAGTATGATGTGTCTCTTTCTACGAGGTTGGATCAAATATTGGACGGTCGAGATTGAGAAATACTGAGGGATGAGGAGAGAGTAGAGACCGAGAGTATCTACTCCCGCCCTTGCAATCACTTTTTTTTTAGAAAAAAAAAAAACTGATACACCTCTTCCCAAGCGATCTCATTTCTGTTTTGCTTTGATTACTGGTACAAACAATCATCTCTCCATTTAATCTCTTTTTTGCTATTCGTTCTTCTCTCTTTGTTCTTCCGGCTTCGTCTTTCTTATTCTTCTTCAATATTCTCCTTTTCCTCCTTTTTTTTAGGATAAACTTGTACCGCCCTTTGTGAGGTTTATAAATCAATTTAATTTATTTTCTTTTTTATATTTGTCTTCATTTTTTTTTAAGATAAAATTTTTTCAATATCATGGAATATGATTACTTCCAATAGGAAGATACATATTCTTAACAAAAAATAATTATGTCTATTCTCATGTATCTATACCTCAAGAGTTACATCTATTCCTATATATGACTATTCATCATCATTATAAGCAATATGTAAGAATTTTGATGACAATCTCCTTTTGCACTTGGCGTTTCTCAGATCTGTCTGTCTAATTATGTACATCTATAGTTACAAACTCATTATTTAAAATTTAACATTGTACTCAGTAGTTTTTTTGGGTGAACATTCACGTAGTCTTTTGAAATTGATGAATACGTTATATTTCTGAACAAAGTTTGTTAATTTAGACATGTTTCTGCTTAGTTTTGAAGTTGTGGTGCCAGGTTCCAATTGAAGTCAATACTTTTTGGATAAAACTATAACTATGTCGATGACAATTATAAAATCTACGCCCTTTGGTCTTTAGTAGTATAATATTATAGGACATTTCCAATTTATACTTTCTGACGGTTAAACCATTAAATTTATCCTAAATTATTGGCCTTGTTTGATTTTATTTTTAAAAACAGTTTTTTTTTTAAAAAAAAAAACGTGATTGAAAAACTGTTGTCGACAAGTTGTTTTAAATAAAAAATAAAAAGTTGTTTTAAAAAACTAAAAAATAAAAATAGTTTTCTTGTTCTTGTTTTTCTATCTTTATAAAAATAGTACGTCCATACTCATGTTCATGTTGGCCCCTTCTTGAAAATAAAATCCCCTAAAACACAAAAATCCAAGTTCGTCCAAAACTAATCGATTAAAAAAGTATTTGACAACTAACAAAATACTTTCCTTCCCTCTAGCTTTTAATATAAGAGTTACGCTACCTTTTTCTTTTGGAGAGATCAAAAGAAACTAAATAAGTTCCAAACAAAAAAAAGGCAGCTAAATTAAGATCAATGGGTTATGGATTCGGTTCAGATTTACTCAGTATCTCTCCCCTCAATATCTCTTAGTATTCGTGCACCTGGCCATCCAAAATTGATCCAAGCGTCCAAAAAATGACACTTCATATATTTCGGATTACCGCGTGCGGTAAATATCAAAATTTGAGGTGTCACTTTTTGGACACTTGGATCAATTTTTGGACGGCCAGGATTCACGGATACTGAGGAGAGAGATACTGAGCAAATCTTCTTCTGTTATGGATTATCGTACAAGTTAGTAGTTTTATGAGGATTCCACCAGTGACTAGAATTGAAAATAAGGACATGTATGTGCTCCAACCCACATATATATGGGAAAACCAGTGCAACTTGTCGATAGCTTAATGACCTTTTGAACTTGAGGGGATGAAGTGGGAAGTAGAGAGGCTAAGAGGGACAAGAATGGTGTCCTATAATATTCAACCGTCAAGTTGAAATCTGGGAACTTCATGGAAAAGTAACCCTTATGTTTGTTTATGGACTTGCCTTTCACCTCATAAATGGTGGATATATTAGACACTCCTGAAGCCAGCATGCATAGTAATGATTCCCACTGGTTTCTCCCCACCGAATCACCTACAAACACAATACGTCCATTCCTGCTTCTCTCAGAAAGTCCCTGGCATTGAATCTACAACACAAATAATGATATAATGATCAGATGTATCATCTTGTTGAAGTCAAGCACGTCACAGAAAACAAGGTGTACTTTGTCTATCACCATTAGAGCCGTCAATCAGGGCCGGCCCGGCCCATCAGGGCCGCCCCGTGATGGGCTAGGGCCCATCAGGGCCGGCCCTCCAGGGCCCGGAGTAAGAAAAATATCTGTTTTTCAAAGCCCGGCCTGAGAGCACCAGGGCCGGCCCGCAGGGTCTGAAAATTATTATTCAAAATTTTAATTATTTTTTCTCCGTGTTTCTCGCACAAATATAATTAGTAAATTACAACAATTAAAGCTCTAAATTACAACATAAATCATCTAATTTATCAAAAATAAATGTTGTCAACATTTATATCCAAAAAACACAATTATCCAACAAATAAGCATTCACGAATTCATAATAAAAAAACAAATTATGTTCTCAAATAACTTACATAAAATATAAAAAGCATACCACTAATATATATAAATTATGGTCGTGAGACGCGAGAGCTTAGAAGAGTTGCGATCGAGGAGGAGACAAGGAGTGGAGGGGACATGAACATAGTTCATAGTGTAAGGATCAAAGGAGTAGTCAATAACAATATTAATATATTAGTTTAAAATTTTTAGGGTTGGAGGGAACATAGTTCATGGTGATTGGGATTGAAAAAAGGAAGCTGCAACTGAAATGTGTCTAAATTCATGGTGGACTATGGAATTTTGTTTTTTTAGGGTTACCCACACTTCAATTTTTTAACATTTAAAAAAAAATTAAAAAAAAATATGACGGGCCAAACGGGCCGGCCCGTAAAAGCCCGTGGCCCGTCAGGGTCGGCCCTACAGGGCCTGACTTCACCTCTCTCTTCCTTTTTTGAGGCCCGGCCCATAACAGGCCAGGGTTAAATGGGCCGGCCCGACGGGCCCGGCCCGTTTTGACGGCTCTAATCACCATCAGAAAGCCAAATCATCTCATTGTTTTAACATTTATTATTATTATTATTAAAAACCTCTCCAATATTAAATTGATTACTGATTTAGGGCAGCCCCGTTAGTTGCTAGGGTCAGCGCATTTATGTTCATAACTGTTTCCTCATTCCATTTAATTACCTGATCTTCCAAATCTCTGGCATGCAACATTTTAATGTCTCTTAAAACACGAGTTACAAAGAACAGAGCAAAACATTGGCCAAGAATATATATGAAACCCTCCACGATAACAACAAAATGAATAAAGAGAGTATTACCGGGGGAGGTGGCAGGCGTGAGGTTGCTATCGCCATTGCCGGAAAGTTTCGTCGTGACGGCCGTTAAGGCAGCAACGGAAGCCAGGATCTAGGAAAGGGCAATTTTCATGGTAAGAATGAGAAGAGGAGTAAGATTGGTCCCAAAGCCAACGTCCGTCAGAATAATCACAACGTTGGAGGGTGTTGTTGGCGAAGAAATGAGACCAGAAACCCTAACGATCAAAGGGGCGTCGGAGGTTCAAAAATACGAGGGAACATAGCAAGAAGATGAGCAAAGGAAGCGCCAACGTCAATTCTCTGTTCATTATTAGTAAAAAGACCCTCAAAATCATGTTTTGGGTGTTGCTTCTCCTATTAGATTGGAAAATCCACCGAGGAATTAGTCCTCTTCGCCATAAATAACAACAAGAAGCACAGAACCCGCATTTCACTACTTCTAAACTAGCCCATAGTCTCATTTTCTAACCGGTTAGTTTCTATTTTAATTTTTTTTTCATTTTAATTTATTGAGTATACACAACATTATCAGATTAAATTTGAATATGGTTGCAGCTAAACGAAAGTATATTTTGAATTTTTAAAAAAAAAAATTCGTAAGATTGAAATTTACCTTCGTATTTAAAATCTATGAACAAATCTGACGAATACAAATCTGTGAATAAGAACGGAAAGAACGCAGAGGCAAGGAAAAGAAAACGGTTCCTCCTGGCAAAGCGGCAGATGCAAATTTGGGGATGTGTGATAAAGAGTATTGATTAAATATGTCGAGAAAAATGAATATTGTAAATATCAATCTTTTTTACCAGATGCATATCAATGTCAAAAATTTAAAATCTAAAAAATTGGGATTGCATTAGTTAAGGTTTTTTTTTTTTTTGGGGTGAATAAGAGTTTATCTATTTATTTTTTCTAAAACATTAATTAAGGTTTGAAAAAGTAATTAGGTAAATCATGAATAATGAAGCACAAATAATTAAAAAACAGTTTTTTTTAAAAAATCACTTTTTCACCGTTAATTCAAACATAAATCACATTTAGGCTAAAGTATACGTTTGGTCCTTCATGTTTGTTTCTGGTATTAATTTAGTCCTTTAAGTTTGTAAAGTGTACATTTAGTTCCTTAATGTTAACACCGTTAGTCTAACTTAACAGAAAATACTGACTCAACAATTTTAAGCGATGACTGTGCAATTAAATACTAACCAAGCATACTTATATGTTAATATTTTAATAAATTAATATTTTAAATCCTATTGATTGAAAAATATTTAATCTTCACAAACTGTTTTATGACTTTTCACATTTTTGGAAGATTAAATATATATTTTTTTATTGAAGAAGATTAAATATTTTTCAATCAATAGGATTTACAATATTAATTTATTAAAATACTAACGTATAAGGATGTTTAATTAGCATTTAATTGCACAGTCATCGCTTAAAATTCTCGGGTCAGTATTTTCCGATAAGTCAGACTAACGGTGTTAACATTAAAGGACCAAACGTGTACTTTACAAACTTAAGGGACTAAATTGATAGAAAACATGAAGGACCAAACGTATACTTTAGCCTCATATTTATAATATAATTTTTTATATTTTTTTTCCTTATGTTATACAAAAATCATATAAAAAAGGGTTAAGGAGTAATTTTACCAATAAACTATTGGTCCAGGAGCACCCAACACAATATACTATCATCTGGATCTTAAATGCCAAAAAAACTCTTTAAAAGCTAAAAGGAACACAAAACCGTTACTTTATAAGCAACTCCGTTTGTGGCCGCCTATTGAGGGAAATAAAAATGAGTTTGAATACATACTAAAATGCATACATGGCATGAGCTTGGCAAGAACATATCAAAGCCATGGCTATTTGATCTCTAATCTCAGTTACCTTCTTCATCTTTCTCCTCCACCTCGCTACCTCTGTCTCCTCCATCAGCGTCAACTATGGCACCCTTGGAGACAACCTTGGTGAATTTCCTCAAGACCAAGACAACCATCGACAGTGTTAAGATCTTCGATGTGAGCCCTCAAATCTTGCAAGCCTTCACCGGAAGTGGCATCTCCGTCGCCATCACAGCTCCTAACGGAGACATTCCGGCTCTAACTAACTTAGATTCTGCTCGCCAGTGAGTCGTTGCTCACATCAAACCGTTCCACCCTCAAACTAAAATCAAGTACATCCTTGTTAGCAGCGAACTTCTCCATTGGACCGATTGGAACACCATCAAGCTTCTCGTCCCTGCCATGAGAACTCTCTGCAGAGCTCTGAACGCCAAAGGAATCAGAGATATCATGGTATTCAAAATCAGCTCGTTTCCCCTCATTTCCCCTCCTTAAATCCCTCTTTTGCCCTTCTAATTTCAGTCACATTTCAATTAAACCCCCTCAGACCTCAAAGACTTGACAAGTTCAAAATGATTCAACTTTACTCAGCTGATCTGATATTTTTTTAAGGGTTGAATCGTTATGAGAAGTTAAATTTGAGCTGATTGAAGTTCCTACCTTCTTTTTGTGAATCATGAAGGATTCGATCATCGTCACCTCCGAGATCACCTACGACAGAGAGAGCATCGAGATGATGCAGATGACACCATTGAAGCCCTGCGATGATCCCGTCGCCGTAGTGTCAACTATGATGCAGATGATGTTTTTCTATCTCCTCTCACCCTCTTCCCTGTGTTTTTGTCTCTCTCTTTTTAACTCATTTTATTCCCCAAACACAGAAACTAACGGAGTTAGTAACGATTTTGTGTTTCTTTTAGCTTTTAAAGAGTTTTTTGGCATTTAAGGTCCAAATGATAGTATATTGTGTTGGGTGCTCCTGGACCAATAGTTTATTGGTAAAATTGCTCCTTAACCCTATAAAAAATAAGTTTATCCAAACGGACCACTATTTATTTATTAGTACACATTTGGCCCATTTCATTTGGGGCAAAAAGGGAGAGAAATTTCGGCAGCCTCTGTTCTGATGTGAAATCCCTAGCCCGTCCTTCTCCCATGCCCGTCGTCGCCCTTCGTCCTCACCACCGTCGCCGTCGTCTTCCTCCTCTGCTTAATATCTCTGGCCGGTGCTCTCTCTTTTCCTCCTCAGTCGTCTACGTCGTCTTTGCTGGCCGCATCTGAGTGTAGGAGCTTTTCTTCGTCTTCCTCTTCCCTCGCTTCTGCTAGACGCTGTGTATGGGGTAAGCTCAAACTCTTCCCCTTCTTTGCGGTTAATCAACTTAGTACGTTCTTTTTGTCCGAAAAAAATAAAAAGTTCAGACATACTGTAGAGCCAGTCATTCGCAATTCTCTGGATTCTTCCCGCCAAATATCTCTCTCTGTTGCAGCGCCGAGATATCATCACGGCGGAGCTGGAATATGAGTGATCTCATTTCTGTTTTGCTTTGACTACTGGTACAAACAATACTCTTTCCATTTAATCTCTTGTCTTTTTACTATTCTTTCTTCTTTCTTTGTTCTTCAGTCTTCGTCCTTTTGATTCTTCGTCATTATTCTTCTTTTCTTCTTTTTTAAAGATAAACTTGCAGTGCCCTTTGTGAGGTTCTAACTTCAACAATAACCTTCTTTTCAACATTAATTAATTTAGAGAAGCAGTTGCCACTCTGGATAAGAAAAGGATTTCTGAAGACCTGAGCGAAAGGTTTATGGAGAAATCAGAGTCCGCGAACAAAATGCCTAGAACAGAAGCAGAAATGAGGGATAGGATCAGTGATTTGCCAGATTCATTGCTTCTGCATATTCTCTCTTTTCTTCCAGCTAAAGAAGCCGTTGCCACATGCCTCTTATCCAAGAGATGGAGACCACTTTGGTTTTCCCTTCCCACTCTTGAACTTCACCGTCAAGACTTTCAGAAGTTTACATTCTTCCACAAGTTTGTAGACAAAATGCTCAATTTAGTAGATCTGAAGGCTGTCAAAAAGTTTGTTTTTGACTGTGAATATTATAAATCTCGTGAGTCTTTTAGACCTTGGAAGATTAATGAGTGGATCAATGCTGTGATTATTAATAAAGTTGAACATCTGGAGTTACATTTGTACCTAGGGAAGAATGACTATGAGTTGCCCTCTAATATTTTCACAGCTAAAAACATTAAGGTTTTGAAGTTGAGTGGCAGAGTAATAGTCGGAAGCACTCTTTCTCATGTTAATTTGAGTTTGCTTCAAGTATTGCATTTGAAATATGTTAGATTTCCAGATTTTAGAAGCTTGGGAATACTTCTTTCTGGATGTGTTTTGCTTAGAGACTTGGTAATATCATATGTGTTTTTAGATGGTTACCCTCCACTTTCCTATTACCCTCCACTTGATATTGGAGGACTTCACCATTTGGTCACTGCAGATGTTCCACAATTTCTACTTCCATTGAAAGTTTTCTCTAATGCCACATTTCTGCGCTTCCGTTTGGTATGATATACGATGGTATTAGTGAATTTATATTATTTCCTTTTTACTCCTGCATTTTACTCTTGAGGCAGATTGAAATGTGATTGAATCCGGTTCAGACTGTGTTAAGGAGATCAACTCAGATTCACATCCTTTCTTTTCCTCTGCCTTGCCCTTCTAGTGTTAAAACTTTAGTAGGTGATGCTTTCATGTTGTTAGGTTCTTTACTTGTCTGTAAAGTGTATATTTTTTGGTGAATAAGAGTTTGTTTGTTTATTCTTACTAAAACATTTATTAAGGTTTAAAAAATAATTAGGTGAATCATGAATAATGAAGCACAACTTATTGCAAGGCTTAGTTACAAGTATTTTATTTGTCATTTTTAGTTTTTATTATGTATATGTATGAATGGGTATTATAGTATATTATAATTATTTGATATATGTATTATATCCTACTATGAACATTTGGTTTTATACTTATATGATTATACACATATATAATATTATTTCTTATTTAATTATTGTATCACCGGTTCGATCGAATAGCTCAACCGTTCCAATTATCTGAACCGTGACCCACCGACCTTTCCAGTTGGACCTGACCTTTCCAGTTGGACGTCCGGCTGGTTTTTGAAACATTGCCTTCAAGGTCAAATCATCCAACAGTTTTACATTGGCAAACAAATAAACAAATAAGAACATTCACTGTGTGATTGCTTCTGAAGATCAAGTATCTTTAATTTTGGGCAAATTAATTTCTTGAAAATTTTATTTTGTTTTCTGGAGTTTACTTTTCAACAAATTCAACTGACTCACTTAGAGGATGAACCAAATAAATGTTTGTCTAGTAATATTTTTTTAAATTCGTCAAGGACATTTTTAAGATAAACACATTATTATGATTCCATTGCATTTTGTGCCACGTTGAAGGGAGTCCATCGTAACGTAGGGGTGTATAATGATGACTAAAAGTGAGTTTGAATTAGCAAGATTTATTATTGAATAATGAATTTTATTTTTGTTTTAATGAAATAGGTTTTGAATGGTTAGTGCTTCATGAATCATTCTGCACATTTATAACTTTCCAATAAGTGAGCCGTGAAGAAACATTCTGCATTTTACTTTCCAAGTAGCTTCAACAAGTTCACAACCAAACTTACTAAGTGATGTTTGATTATTTTTTTGAATAGGCTAGAGTTCAACTAAAACCTTTCCCCGTTAATTCTTTCTTATTTTTTGTTTTTTTGAGTAACAACTACTTAAATCACGTAAAACAAAGTTAAAATTAATTTAATACAATGAATGTGTAAGAGATATAATTTTTTTTTTCAAACATACCCTTTCTTATAAAGATGATGAGCAACATAATGAACGAGAAAAAAGATGAGAGAAATATATGAAAGAGACATATAATTAATCAAACGGTATTTTTATACCTAATTTATAACCATGTGTACACTTTTACATCTAAAAAAAAATTGGTATAGGGTGCTTTTCGTGGTAAAGTATATATGTTTTTTTACATATTAACCCTTCATTTTAAATAGAAAAGGATGATAGGGTTTTTAGCTTTCATTTTAAACATATCGAAGTTTTCAGAAAATCTATACATATAGGATCATTTGAATGATTTGTATTATAAGCGTGAAAAATGTATTTTTCACTATTAAGATAATGATATTGGGGTAGAGGGGCAGAGGACCCATATTGTGTTGTGTTGGAATATGAGCCTTTTTCACTATACCACTTTAATCCTATTTATAAGTCTAATTTGACCAAAAAATTTAATCCTATTTATAAATCCAATTTCCTATAATAAATGAGATTGTGATAATTTTACCCATATTAATTATTATTTTAAAGATAGAGAGAAAAGTAACAGTTGAAAAGTTAAAGTGAGGGTATAAATGATGAGGAGAGAATTAGCATCTGATCTTATGCGCTGGAGACATCTCAAGCAATTAATGAGGTATGTGTTTTCATGAGGGTATAAATAACCACAATCAACAGCCATATGCCGGATATATTTTTCAAAGGAGTGTTGTGAGGAAAAAGCATTGTATCAGTGAAGTTAATGATAATTGCTTCTAGCCTTCTCATTTGAATTTCTCTTTCTTATATCTTACTCTTTTATCTCATATTTCCCTTAATTCCATAACAAATGCTACTATTTTTCAAAAAAAAAAAACAGAATGTGTTGGCACCAAAACGGCGTCATTTAATTGAAAAAGGAGCGCAACGATTGTTAAGAGAATTGGACCAAAGCCACATCCGGAATCTAGGGATATAGGGGGACCTTAGAAGGAGTGAGTGTTGGGATCCATATACACAGCGGAGGTAAAATTTTTACGAATCCCGTCCGGAGGATCACTCAACCAACTTTTGAAAGACCTAGCTATCACCCAAGAGGGGGGTGAATTGGGTGTTTGATAAGACTTTAGAAACTTTGAAAATCTTTTCGCAACTTACTAAAAACAGTTTGAATGACAATAATAATTGATAAAACAATAGTTAGTCATTCAAACATGTATGGACATTCAGATATTTATGCTGGAAATATAAGAGATAAGGGAAGAGAATATGCAAACAGTGATTTATACTGGTTCAGCCCAATCCTTGACCTACATCTAATCCCCAAGCTCCACTTGAGATTTTCAATCTACTATCCTCTTGTTTAACTGGGCACAAGAGAAGCCTATACAAATGTACAAGTTCACCCAAGCACTTGTGAAGCCACCGAGATACACCTTTCACTCAGTTACACACTTTGCACTCGAAGTTATCCTCTCACTAGGATACACTCCCCCTTACAAGTTATAAACTGATAACCCAATCTCCAAGTCCCACGACTTGAGATTCTTACAATGATTTAATAATCAGAAATGTTCTCTCTGGAAGAGAAGATGAATAAACACTGAAGTACAATACAAATCATTTCACTCTCTATGTTAAACTATATAGGCATTGAGAACAGAGAGCATATGAGATAGATGTTGAAATCAGAATATCAGCATTTCGAGAATACAAGTTCTTCTTGTCATAGTCTCCATTTTGAATGGTTGTCCTTTTATAGTCAGTGAAGACCATTGAGCAATTTCCCCAGGTTTGAATATGACCGTTGTAAACGTATATGACCGTTGGAACTTTCGACCGTTGGAGAAATATTACCGTTGAAGCTTCTGACATCATCATTTGCTTTTTTTTTTTTATAATCTGATGTTAATCCTTCATATAATCATCTGAAACTCATTAACAAACTGATTAAACATAGTTAGGAATAGTAATGAGTGATGATAAGAAGTAATGAAATCACAATCAATGATTTTGTGATTTCGGACACGTTGATTTTCTGATGCAGAGAGATTAACTCGAGTTATGCCATGTAACTCGAGTTTCTTTAAATGCCAGAGGCTTTCTGTTTGAATTCTAACTCGAGTTGTCGTCTGTAACTCGAGTTGCCCAAATGTCATTTCCTCTCTGTCTGCGAGTAACTCGAGTTACCCTTTGTGACTCGAGTTTCCAGATGCTCCAATTGATCTCTGTGTTCTTGAATAACTCGAGTTGGTGGTCATGACTCGAGTTGCTACTGAGTTCCAAAAATTCTGATTGCTCTTTGTTTGAATAGGGACTCGAGTTGTTTATTCTGACTCAAGTTAAACCAGTCCATTCATTCTTGCTAGCATTATCATTGATCCTCAATCCAAGCTTTTCATCAACTGAAACTTGCTCATGAAGGTTATTAATAACATTGAAGAGTATAGCAAGTAATAATCAATTGATAGCAATAAACTCAGAAATCTTGAAGACGTTGTGAACAGTGCTCTGCTATTTTGTTAATTCGAGGTATAATCTCTTCTCAATATTCATTCTTCCTTTTTTTTTTGGCCTCTCTGATTGTTGTTGAATCAAGTTTCCAATCCTAACTTGAGTTATCCAAGCTTAGTTAACAACTCATTCCAAACTCATTGTATGTTGAGCATTTTTGAACCATCTTGAACTGACTGTAACTTTCGAAGGCCATATCTCCATGAATATAACTCAAAATATAGAAAATCACCTATCCCCAGAAAGCTCTTTATGTCTTCTTTCAAATGCCGCTAGTTTGAGCTCATTTGGATGTGTGGTTTGTGTGTTACACTCAAAATACCAAAGCTATGTCTGAACTATGGCGTGAACTGATATGCCAACTTGTAAAATTCATAACTCCTTGATCTGAACTCCTTTGGGCTTGAAACTTTGTCACAATGACGCATTGGGAGTCTAGTTTCATATGCCTTTGGTTTCGTCTCAATCCGATTCCTGGTTTGGGAGATATCATCGAAATACCAGACCTCGCCCAGCTGAAACGCGAAACAGAGGTGAACAGAGCTGCTGAAAATCACTGGTAACTCGAGTTATTAAGTGGTAACTCGAGTTACTCCTATCTGAAAACGTTTTGTAACTCGAGTTATCATACATAACTCGAGTTGGATCATTCTGAACCTTATATTTCCTTGTTTTTAACTCTGATTTGAGCCATTTCAACTTCCATTTGATCATGGAGACTTCTAGGATCAATTTTAGAACTTGGATAATGATATCTTCATTCCATTCAGCAAGTTCTTCCATTTTCCATCTCCTATCTTGATCATTCTTCATCATTTAGCTTGGGCTCATCATTCTCTTCAGCTTCTACCTTCTTCAATATCTCCTCTTTTTTTCTTCTCCTAATCATTCTATACTTCACATCTACATTAAACATAAAAATTAGTGCAAGTAGAATGTAAATGTAGTGTGCAACCTTTTTGCTCTTAAGAATGACATCTATATAAGGCATCATCAAAACTAATCAGAACCAACACCTTTAAATCAAGGTTAGGGAACCTGAATCATACCTATGGTGAACTCGTCCGCGTCTCGTTCTCTTTGAACTGGTGGGCTACCTTCTCGATAAGTAGAAGCCGACTCTATGAATCATCCTCCTCTACCGGTATCCACACGAACAATCCCGAACACGATTGCGGCAGCGTGCTAGCACCTTTAGAATTTTTGCGTCTCTCTAAATTTCACTCTAAGGTTTTCTTGTGGCTTTTTCAGAATACGCTCGATTTAAAAAAAAAAACCCATAGGTTTTCCAAACCCGATCGGCACATTTAAGGCAAAATTAATCGTCATTAATTTTAAAATTCAAATTTTAGATTTGGATTAAAATATATTAATTAAATCTATCTGATAGATCTAAACAAATAATATTTATTTAATCCATATTAAAAGCAGATCTGAAATTTGAAATTTGAATCTAGATCAAAAAATATATTAATTAAATTTATCTGATAGATTTAATCTAATCTATTTATTTAATCCAAATTTAAAAGCCTTCTGATTTAATTTATCTATCTATTTAATTAAATCTGAGATACAATAGATAATGATATCTTTATTCGAAAATTAAATGAGATACAATATCTCTATTTGTTTTAGATATTTAATTTATCAAATAAATTAAATCCAAAACAAATATTGTATAATAATAATATTATAATCTCCATTAAATAATATTATTATATTATTTTCGAATTTAATATATATATACACATATATATATTTACCCCAGATTAAATTCAGCATTCATTAAATCTCATATTAATATGAGATTCAATGAACTTGGACACTTTTGCTCGTGTTGGGTTATTCTTGTGTGTGACCCTCCAGGCCCATATGAGATTGGCAGTGGGCTAATACTGTACCAGCCCACAAGTCGCAAGCGGCCTCTAGCAAGATATTGCGACTACCCAATTCACATGGGGATCGATGACACGATACTACCTATCGTACAACCATGTCACGTCCCTTTTGTCACGCGATAATTTAGTCAAGGATGAGGCATGGATAATGTCAACTTCCTGTTCTTGACCACTACTTTCTCGATTCTCGAGTAGTCTAATAAGTGAAATGGAAACTCTTTTCAATCACAGTATGACGATATATTTCTTAGACTCACTCATCGAGAAGCCGAGTATTATCTCTCTATAAATGTGAGGGACAAATTCCATCTTGACCATTCACATTCCTCTGTATGAAAACCATTGATCTTGATCCCAGCCTTTATTATCACCCGGTCAAATGTGACTTTTGATTAGGTCAAAGGTCAGTGACTCATCATGTAGGAATCCATGATGATCTCAGGTCATAGAGCGTCGTGACGCGGTTATACATGAGATAAGCTAATGACTTAATCCATGCAGCTTTCTCATAGTAGGTCGGTCCAGCACCTTGTACTCTTACAAGTGCCTATGACTTTGATTCGTATCTCCATACCTCATCAAAGTCATACTGGTCTTAACTCATCTTCGCTCCCGCGTAGATGGCCGACCAGGGACATTTAGGATAATCTATAAGATATATCCAGGGATATAGTTATCATTATAAACATGAGAATGAAATGATAACTTAATGGAGAACAATGACTTGCCCCTAGGGTATAATTTCCAACAGTGAGGTGATCTAAATGTAGAAGCAGTAGAGAGAGATACTGACAGGACATGGAAGCACAGACATAGACAATACAGGTGGAGAGAGAGGGGGGGAAGATGAGAGGTGGCTACGGGCACAACTACGTAGAGGTTGAGATCAGAAGATGGATTTCCTGAGATGCAAAATGAATGATTTCGTTGAACAGATGTTGCATTGGATAGAGTGTTTGGTAGCATTATGCCTTTAAATTGTGTCATCTCTCCTTATCCTGTCCTCATTTATGCGCCAATACCCACCCTCTCACTTCCCCCTCTCTTTTCACAATGTTACTTGCTTTGTTAATTACTGATAAGTGTATATTTTATGATTAAATAGGTGTATATTTTATGAGAATTCATTGGAATTATTGATATTATATACCTATTTAATTATCTTTCATTGACTTTTCCATCATTGAATCAAACTTAAAGTCAAAGAATAAATCGACATAAAATCTACTCATATCCTATTTTTATTGTGTAGGAAATATTAGCTGATTTGGAATGAAGGAGAAAAAACAATTAAGAGGATATGTAATCAGCCAAACTCATGGTCCAACGCAAGAAAAATAGAAACAAAATCAATTGTGTGATCTGATGGAGTAAATTACAAGATATAAGTGACAGAGATTTGCCGTGATCTCCCAAAATAACCAAATTAGAAAAGGATTTGCAGTATAATGTAACCTGGGTCATTTCCCAACGAATTCACAGTCGGTTCAGTTCGAACAGCAATAAAACAGAAACAATAAAAATGGGGGTTTGTTAATTGAACAAATTAAAAACGAAATTAAATAGAAACAGAACGAAATGCAGAAACAGAATGGATTAAACAGAAACAGATTAAAAATGATCAATCAAACATTTAGATTCCAGAAACTTCCATCATTGAACGAAAAATGAACGAACCCGCGTTTGGTTCTGGACGAACCGAAATCTCTGCGTTCGTCCAGAGAATCCCTCGACTAGACGATCGCCTAGCATTTGCTCGAACAATGGCGTCGTGCAATCGCACAGCAACACTGGAACCTAGTTCGGACTTAGTCCTTGGGATGAACCAAACTGAATATTAAATCTAATATTCAAACTATTTCCAGAAATCGAATCCGAGAATATGAAAACAGAAATGAGTAACGTTACCGATTAAGCACGAGTTCTCTGGACGAATCATGGAATCCTCATCGTTGGGTTAATCACATAAATTTAGCCGAACATGACTGGAAAAGATGAAGAAAAGACGAAAAACGCGAAGAACACGAAGAACATTTGAAAGAATTTGAAAGCTTCTGTTTTGATCCACAAAATAACAAAAACGTGAATGGGAAAAATGTTTGTGGCTGCCATCTGACCTAAATAAAACCTAAAATGGAAAATGGGCTTTAATTACAAAATTCGAGCCCAAATAAAATCCAAAAATAAACATCGACTTCGGCTCTAAAATCGACCGCCCTCTTGTCCGAATTCGCCCTTCATGTCTTTATAATAATTGTAGCTCTCTGAATCATCTGAAATATGAGACAAAAATGAGGCAAATCCGATGTCTGGTTCAAGAGTTATGGTAAAAATAGCAAACCAATGTAAAACTGGAATTTTACTATTAAAAATGGCTAAAATAAAAACAAAGGCCCAAAGCCCAAATAAGTATAAAAGCCATTATTTATTAACTAAATAGTCATAAATTATTAATCAAGAGATAAAAAGAAGTGTGTAAAATATTGAATTATCAATAAGATATCTTTGTAATAAGAAAAAAAGAATCAGTGACCCAAGACCTAAATTATAAATAGGGAGGCAGAGACAAGCAAAAGGAGGAGGAGCATAGGGAGACACAGAACAAGAAGGAACAAAGAAGTAGAGGAGTAGAGGCTGAGCGTTTCAATTCTCTTCATCATCTCCACGGAAGGACTGTGGAGGCGTCGGAGAATATTTCTTTCCTCTGCCTCTCTCTCTTTATTCTTTGAACCTGAGTTTTATCTTTTTGTTATGGATTTGAATAAAGCCATGTGTGACTAGTTGGTTTTGCAACCTAGAGAACCTATGAGCTTGTTTGTGTTTTAGAGATTATTCTCACGAATTGATTTTGTTTATTTTATTTCAGTTTATTTAATCTTGTGTTCATTGTTATTGCTTATTGATTGATCACTATTGAGCATGTTTTGGGGATTTAGGGTTGAACTTGGAATAGAGAATCCTAAATTGACCTTGGGATTGAATAATGTGGAATTAGATTTAAATTTAATGTGAAATTAAGTTTTAATCTAATTTGCGTCTAAGATAGAAATATATCTAGAAGCTCTGCATAATCAAATTAGAATGAGTCCGATTTAAAACACATATTATTTAGTTGTGTGAGTCATCACATAATTAATTAAGGTAGGTATATAAGTGGACCGGAAGACATTTATAGACATTAATACTTTAGATTAGCTGATTAGGTTAAGTCAAAGTTAATTTAGTGGTGATAAAATCTAAGAATCAAATAAGGGATTAGTGACTCTAGGTTGTTTATTCATCAGTGTGTAGTTAGTTTGTTTTAATTTCTTTTATCTTAATTAAATTTAATTTAGTTTTTTCAACTTAAATAAAATTGTGAAAGCAATACTTAATGAAGTTTGTGATATCAATTCTTCGTGGGAACAATACTTTTCTTATCACTTTATTACTTGATATGACCCATACATTTGTAGAGTTTTTAACGTAAGTTGTTTTTAGTCTACAGAGTTTTGCCCTACAAATCTGATCAGATGGTAGTTGATAAGTTTATAAAATTCTGAATACTATTTTTTAAAAGAATGAATTAATTTAAAAAAACAGAGAGGCCCGTTTCATTTCCCTTGCATTCCTTCGTCCTCGATGAAACCGAAAGGAGGAAGAAATTTCAGCCGCCTCTGAAGTGAAATCCCTAGTCCATTCTTCCAGTACGCCGTTGTCGCTCGTCGTTCTCTTTGCCGTCGCCGGTGTCAAGGACGTTAGCCGTCGTCTTCCTCCTCTGCTCAACATTTCTGTCTGCTGGCCGTGTCTGTGAGGTACGATTGAAGCTTGCTGTAGAGATCATGGTAGAGCTGGAAGACAGATGATCTCATTCCTATTTTCCTTGGTGCTCACCATTTGACTGTACAAACAATCATTTTCTCCCTTTTTTCTCTGCACTTCAGTCGTTACTCTTGTTTTTCTTTGTCACTACTCCTCTTCATCTTCAGTTTTTCAAGATAAAATTGAAGTACCCATTGTGAGGTTCAAAACATCAAACCTAACCTTCATTTCAGATTTTCAGCCACGGTTCATTCAAAGAACCAGTTGCCACTCTTGATTAAAAAAAAAAAAGGATCTCTGGAGCCTTGAGCTAAAGGTTATGGATAAGTCAGTGTCCACAAACAAAATGCTTAGAACAGAAGTAGAAGTAAGGGATAGGATCAATGATTTGCCAGATTCATTGCTTCTACATATTCTCTCTTTTCTTCCTGCTAAAGAAGCCGTTGGCACGTGCCTTTTATCCAAGAGATGGAGACCACTTTGGCCTTCCCTTCCCACTCTTGACCTCAAACGTAAAGATTTCCAGAGGCTTAAATTCTTCCATCAATTTGTAGATAAAATGCTCAAATTTGTAGATTTGAAGTCTGTCAAAAAGTGTGTTCTTTGGCTTAGTTATTATGAAACTCATGAGTATTTTAGACCTCAGAAGATTAGCAGGTGGATTAATGCTATGATGAATACTCAAGTTGAACATTTGGAACTACATTTGATGCCGCGTAAGGGTGACTACGAGCTGCCCTCTAGTGTTTTCACTGCTAATAACATTAAGGTTTTGAAGTTGAGTGGAGCAACAGGGGCGATAATGTGGAGTAGCATTAGCAATGTAACGGTGGGCACTCTTTCCCATGTTAATTTGCCTTCGCTTGAAGTATTACATTTGAAAGATGTCAAATTTACAAATGTTAGAAGCTTGGAAATGCTTCTGGCTGCGTGTGCTTTGCTTAAACACTTGGTACTAACAGATTTGTACGGTGAATTTAACTTTCCACCTGACAGTAGAGGACTTAACCATTTGGTCACTGCAGATGTTCCACAATTTCTACTTCCATTGAAAGTTTTCTCTAATGCCACATTTCTGCGCTTCCATTTGGTATGATATATGATGGTTTTAGTGTATTTATATTATTGCCTTTTTACTCTTGCATTTTATAGTTCAATTTTTAGCTTAGTTTTGGACTTTCTACCCCTTGCAGCGTTGTCGTTTGTCACCTATGAAAGTGACCCCTGATATTCCAATATTTTATAATTTAACCCACTTGGAATTCGCATATTATTCTTATGACTGGAATACAACAATGAAATATCTGCAAAGCTGTCCCAAGCTTGAAATTCTTGTGATTGGTCAGGTTTGTTGATTTTCAACTTTCTTTGTTTGTTGTGTTCTATTACCATTTTATTAGTTAATTTCCTAACTCAGTTACATTCGTTTTGACAGTTTGTTTGTAATGAAATGTTAGAATCGACGATTATTGATGTTCCTCACTGTGTTTCATCAAGTTTAAAGGAATTTCATCTTGACGGCTACCGAGGCAAGAATGGCGATTTTGATCTTGCAAGATTTATCATGAAGAATGCTACGGTCCTAAGAATCATCTCAATTACAAAAGATTCTTATTCAAGAGCAACTTGGAAGAACAGGAACCTCAAAAGAATATCCACATGTCCCATAAGCTCAACGAATTGCAAGCTTTTGTTGTTAGGGTGAATTGGTGACCTTTAGGGTGACAATATTAGAAGTTTCTGTTTATTTTTAAAAGTTATCCCTTGTATCTATCTTGGGAAAATTTCAAGTCTTGATGGTGCTTACTTTGATTGTGCTTCTTATAAGAAAATTTTGATTGGCATTCTGATGAAAGAAAAACCACTTTTGTATTTATGATTTTTGTTATAGGACATAGTAACAGGTGCCAAACTCACGTCATTATACAATGAAAGAACAGGAAGGAAAATGTGAGACGACATCTCTTGCGGCAGATTGAAATGTAATGGGTAAATGAAATCAACTCAAATTCACATCCTTTCTTTTCCTCTACCTTGTCCTTCTAATTGTTAAAACTTTATTAGTCGATGCTTTCATGTTGTTAGGTTCTTTACTTGTATAAATTACTGGCAGTAGTTTTGCATTTTTTTTTAAAAAAAAATCCGGCTCTTGTATTATTAAAGAAACTCCTTATGTTAGGAGTTCACATTTGGTGCACATAGTTATGTGCCCAATTATGTGCTCATAGCATATATTTTTTTTTATATATTGTATTTATTTAGATTTAAATTATATGCTATTTTCTGAAATTTTTTTTGTACCCAGTATCTCAAATTAATTAGTTTCCATGATACTGGTGTTACAGATGAATGCAGGATTAGAAACTAATTAATTTGAGATACTAGATGCAAAAAAAATTCCAGAAAGCAGCATATAATTTAAATCTAAATAAATACAATATATATATATATATATAATATATATGCTCATACCTCTAATAGAGGTATGAGCACATAATTGGGCACCTAATTATGTGCACCAAATGGGAACCCCTTATGTTAGCCTGGAGCCGGAGTTAGCCTGGAGCGTGGAACGGTTTTTATAAACCGGGCGGTTCAATCAAAGAAGGAAAGAAGTTCACAAAGAAGAAGGAAGACACCGAAAAGAAGGGATGCTGTTGAGATTCACTATCCTTCATCCTTTGGCTGCTAATCTTAGAGGAAGAAAATGATGGAGAGATCTCTGGCGGTGACATCTCCGACGAATACAATTGTGTGAACAAGGAAAGAATGCAGAGGCAAGGGGAGAAAACGGTCAGATAAGAGAAACGTTGGAGAGCATGGGAAATTTGCCGAGGGGGAAAAATATTTTCTATGAATATTGTAAGTATCAATGTTTTTCACCAGATGAATATCAATGTTAAAAATTTAAAATCTAAAAAAATTGGATTGCGTTAGGTAAGGTTTATTTTATTATTATTATTTTTTTGTGAATAACAGTTTATTAATTTATTTTTACTGAAACATTAATTAAGGTTTAAAAAAGTAATTAGGTGAATCATGAATAATGTAACACCCTACCAGCCTTGTCCTTTCGGGTGGCGAATAGAGGGATTCCCTTTTAATAATTACCATATTCCATTTAATTACTATTTATTAACATGTATAAAAAGTTTTATCGCGACAAAGCATTTCCCGGTTAAATTTTAGACAATACTAATATAGTTAAATATAAGTAACAAAATAAAATCCCCAAAGGGTTAAATATACAGTCATCTACTGGTGCCTACGAGGCTAAAAGAATATACAGTTATCTTAATACAAAAATAAAATCAAAAACAAATCTTCCTCTGCCACCCACGACACCAACTACTCCAACTCCATATTCTTACCCTTTTCTCCAGCTACAGTTCTTGAAGTACTTCATGAAGCTTTACAAAAATTTGGGATTCATAAATAGATCCCAGAGTAACCATTAATCTCATATGTAATGCATAAACAGTGTATGTATATAACCATAATCAGGAAAACACCACATAATAGCATTCAATAACAAACGCGCAGTAACACAAATGCAACATACCATGTGTACCGTGTTAACTGTGGAAGGACTACATGTCATAGAAACAAACGCAGGACTGCTCAATAAAGCAAGCCCCGGATCCACAACGCTAAGAAAAACATAGTAGTCGGGCTCCGAACCCAAACCACACTGAATGTACACAAATGCATGTCCCTTTTCAGGAGACACGGGTCCACAATCATGGAATAACAAGCATACAAAGCAACACAAGACATATGAGAATTAAGGTTAATACCTGGTAGTTGACTAAAATTATCAGTATAAATTTTCTCCAGCGCACAAAATCAAAGTGACCCTAAAATAATCAGAATATAGATATAAATAACTCCTCTTTAAAAATATTTATTGGTTGACTTAAGAATAAGCCTTGTTCAACTTAATAAAAATTTCTTAATCGTGTACTAAGATCCTTTTTTTTTTAAGGCATTAAAAACACCAACAAAAATTACTTTCCCATGTTCATAAGATTGGCAAACACAATAAATTCCCATATTCTACAACCATCTTGTTTACTATCATAACAACTTTTTTTCCTTAACCTCAAAGCCTTAAATACAATCTTTCATTCAACCTATTTATCCATTAATGAGACTTACTATATGAACAAAACGCAGGTCTCCACCTCCAATATGACAAGTTGACAACTATGAAATTATAATGTAGTTAAAACTATAACTTACTTGTTCTTGATATTTCTTTGACTAAAAAGTCAGTCCTTCATGTTTTCTTCCTCTTTCTTCATCCTTAATCCTTCACGCATTAAGGGAAGAGCTTTTTATCAACAATGTTTAACTCTCAAGATCAAAGGTAGAAGAAGGTGAAAATAAATACTCAAATACCTTACCTTCTACTAGGATGTTTATTAGAGCTCTTCCTGAACCCTCTTGCTATCTTTCTTCCTCTCTTCTTCACCAAATTCGTCCAACAAGGAAAATGGGTGAAAATAAGCCCTTTAAATAGATCTTCAAACTGATTCATTCCCTCTTAATTTCTCTCTATTTCTCTAGAAAAATCTAGGGAATTCGTTGGTTTCTTACATAATTTTTTTTTATTATCTCTCATTATCTCTAAATTATATCCATTTAATCAATCACAATATCACTTTAATTTTTCTCTCACATTCCCAATCAATGGCCCGGATGATGCTAATAAAGAAAAATGAGAAAAATGTTTAAGAGAGAATCCTCTTCCCTTATCTTTAACTAATTATAGCTGTCACTTCCTCTATCTGTCATTTCATGAACACTCCAAGATCATATTACAATTACCCATTCTTTCCCTCCCCACACATCCGGCGTCCTTAGGAATTATGGGAAATATTTATTTAAGTAAATACCTTTTTTTTTTTAATCCTTGACAAAAAATATGAATCATATTTTAGTTCTTTATAAAAAATCGACCTTTATTTATCTTTTTTAGGGACTAAAAAAGATCTTTTAGAAATTTATTTGGGATCAAAATGTCAACCAATCAACCCTTATTCATTCTTTTTATAGACTAAAAATAACTTTTTTTTATAAGAGACTAAAATAAGGATCGTGTTTTTTAATCAGGGATTAGAAAGAATATTTACTCAATTCATTTCATTTCTTTCTTCGTTTGAACTCCCATTCTCTTTGACAAAAACAAAAAAAAACTCCCATTCTTATCATATAGCTAAGGAATTATTGAATTGTCTTACCCTATCCATCTTTTCTCCTAGCTTAAAACGTACGCCCAAGGTCAGACCATCATTGCCTATTTTCCCCTCTCTTCCATACACTCCCTCTCTCCCTTAGCTGGTGGTTTAGAGGAGTGGCGTGTAATATATATTTCCATTGACTCACTCACGTGCTCAACCACTTCCTTATTTAATAAATGTTGAATTGTCTTTTCAATATTTCCTTACTTTTCTCATGTCCCAGCAAGAAATCTTGGAGACAGATTATATATATATATATATATATATATATATATATATATTTTTTTTTTTTTATCTGTTCTCTATATTCACGTCAGGTGGCTAAAGAATTATTGGAAAAAAAAAAATGAACTTCTCCTTCTTACACCTCTGACGCCAAGGGAAGAAAAATATTTTGTGTGTTCTTCTAATACTTTCTAGTACATTTCTATCTCTTCTTATAGTATACGATGACATGGTGTCATATTTCTCCGATGAAAATAATAAATAATGAGATAAAATACATATTTAGCTTTCTTTGATGTTATTTACCTCAATTTATTTATAATCACATTTTTAAATAATTCCACCTTATTTCCCCAAATAATTAATTTATCTTGTCAGAAAAATAATATATCATTGATTATTACTTGGTTAAAAAATTCTTATATTCTCTTAATTAATTTATATGAAAATTGAGGATGTTATAAATAATGAAGCACAAATCATTGTGAGGCTTAGTTATAAGTATTTTATTTGTCATTTTTAGTTTTTAAGGAACACACAAACGAAAGAGTATTATATTCTATTTTAACTATTATATATATATATATATATATATATATATATATATATATATATTATATTCTACTATGAATATTTGTTTTTATATTTATATGATTGTATACGTGCATAATATTATTTCTTATTTGATTATTACGTCATCCGTTCAAACAAACTGCACCTCTCCGGTAAGAACATTTACTACGTGATTGCTTTTGAAAATTAATTATCTTTATTTTGTGCAAATTTTTTTTTGAAAAAAATTTTCCCTGGAATTTACTTTTCATTGAATTCAACAGACTCACTTAATAGAGGATGAACCAAATGTGTGTCAAGTAATGATTTTTTTATTTGTCAAGTGGTGAAAACAGGTCATATGGCTTGTTAGAGGCCTGGGGCATAACTAGTTTAGAGTCTGGTCAGGTTTGACTTATCAGGTTAAAAGCTAAAAGGTTAAAACATTAACTATTTTAAGTCCTCTTTTCCTTAAGAAGCCAAGGTTTAGGCGTGCTAATAAGCTTTTGAGGCTTGTTAGACAATTTTAGGGAAAAGTATCAAAATAATAATTTTTTAATTTTTTTAAAAAATCTAATTAGAGCAGTTTAAAATAAATTTATCAAGTTAATGCAGTCAAATACGTTGACTGACAGGATATCATCAATCACATCAAAAAAAGTCACACCATTACACCATTAGATAGTAGCGCAAGAGGATCTCACACCACCACTATCGTGAGTCCGTGACATGTACTCCCTCCGGTCCTAATTATAAGACATAGTTGACTTTTTTGGAGAGATTAAGGAAGCTAATTAAATTACTTTAGAGTATTTTTATTTTTATTTTTTTCTTCAAACTAATGAGTTTGACTCCTAAACTAATATATAATATAAGGATATACAATATACGAAATGATTAAATAATTTATCTAGCTTTCTTAATCTCTTCAGCAAAAATCAACTATGTCTTATAATTAGGACTAGTATATTTTTTTTAAAAAATTCTTATTTTAGTGCTTTAGCCGGCAGTCCTATTATATAAAATTGTAATTGCTCCTTCTACCGTTCCTTGAGAGCGTGACACTTACAACTATTGCTTGAGAAAACCCTAACCTTCAAGCTTCGCTTCTCGACAATCCGAATCCTCTCGTTCTCTGGTTCTGAGTGCCTGGCTGCCTGCCCTCAAATCTCAATCACGCTAGCCAACGGCAACTCGTCCCAATCTCTCAATCACGCTTCACGCAAGCCGAGTCCGTCAACTAAGGGTTAACCTCTCCTCAATCACGCTAGCCGAGTCTCAATCTCTCAGTCACGGAAGCACTTTCGTCTTCCGGCAACTCTACTCGTCGTCGCTCCTCTATCTCCGAAGCCACACCAGGTAAAGGGTTACTCTCTCCTCCTCGTCCCAATCCCTCTTCCCTCTCTGTCAGTCACACACTCTCTCGTACAAACGCACACAGTCCTAGATTTGTCTGTTTCGCTCCCTCTTTCACTCAAAGTCGACGGCTTTAACTCCGTGTAACTTTTGATTTTAGGAATAATGCTTTCCAGTTCTCATTTCATAGTCGGTTTTCTGTTTTGTATTGTAAGCGTGTTTCTGATATAACTAGGAATCTTTCAGTCTGGGATCCGTATTTACCATTTTCCTTTTTCTTCTGAGCATTTTAGTCAACCCGTTAGAAGATACAAAACGCAACTACATATGAATTTTCACTGAGTGTTTCTGTATTTGCCAACTAAGGAGCACTAAGTGTTTGTCAACTATGAATTTTGTGCATAGTAGTTAGGATTCAGGAATAATGCTACTCTCGTGTTTCTATCAATGTTTAACATTTTAGTCAAATTCATTTGTCAACTATGAATTTTCTGCGTTTTAGTCAACTCTGAATTTCCTAAATTATTAGTTTATTACCTTGTGCATTGATCCTACTGTTTTTAATTTTGTGCTCACTACATGCCCTAGATTTGTTGAAATGTGAATTGTCTTGATTGTCATGTTAGTTGGCACAATTATGGACGAAAGAGTGCCTAATGCAGGGTAAAAATCTACTTGTGTGCAATCTGTCTTTCTAACTCCTGCAAATTGGGATGTTTCATTTTGCTGCCTGGGATTACAAGTTGCTTTGTTCTAAAATGTTCCATAAGCACTACTTGTGAAGGTGTAATGAAAATTGTTATCTTGTATTTGGTTTCCTATTTTATGATGTATTTCTTATAATTAGTATTAATTTATGTAATTTGGCCTGTGTTCAACGTGTTTAAGGTAGGCTTGTTTTTGGCCAGTTTGAAGTAGGCCAAGTAGGCCTGTTTTGTGGTGAGGTTTGTAGCCTATTAGCCTACTTAAAAAGGTTTTAAAATACAGGCATCCTTAATAGGCCACAGGTCAGGCTTGCATGTAGGCCATGCTTAGGCCAAAAAAATAGGCCTGTAACAGGCCATAGGCTAAGCTCAGGCCACCTTGTTGTAAAACTGGCTTTGCGTGTTAAGGGTAAAGCTAAGCCTGGCCTGTGTCCACTCTTATATTGTTACGGATATTTTTAAGATAAACACATTATTATTATTCCAATGCATTTTGTGCCACTTTGAAGGAAGTTCATTGTAACATAGGGGTGTATAATGATGACTGTGAAAGTGAGTTTGAATTACCAAGATTTAGTGTTGAATGGTGATATATATATATATTTTTTAAATGAAACAAGTTTTGAATGGTTTGTATTTCATGAATCATTCTGCACACTCATAACTTTCCAGTGAGTGAGCCGTGAAGAAACATTCTGCATTTAAGCTCACAAGTAAACTTACTATGTGATGTTAGATTATTTTTTGAATAGGAGGAGGGAGGAGTAAATTGCGGCAGCAGTGGCAATACTAATCTTCATGATTTGTCTTGGATAAAACCAAAAAACCAAGAGAACTTATCAGGTTTTCTTTTGCTGCATTTCAAATTAAATTCATCAGATATTCTATTTTTACTTTTTTTTTTTACCTCAAATTTTTATTTTTACTTCGACCATCATTATGAGAGAAGTTAAATGTGATTAGAAAACATAATAGACGTAATAAAAAAAAAAATAAAACATGATAGACCTATAAAATTTGTTGCAAAATTACACAGGCCCTATACATAAGACCCCCTCTAGGCTACAATTTAGAGAAAAAGATTTTTTTTTAAAATTATAAAAATGATAAATTGGGCAACATCTATTAGCATATTCTCAATGTTCGTGTTTAGTATTTACAGTATGAGTCAGCATTCATCTGGGAGCTTGGACCATTCTTCCATTTGTGAACTCTCATCAGTGAGTCTTGAACAGTTGAACTCCCCTTGTAATTACATAAAAAAAAAAAAAAAACCGGTATACTTCGTCCCAAGCGTTAATGTTCAATGAATGATCTCATTTCTATTTCGCTTTGACTACTGGTACAAACAATCCTGAGTCCATTTAATCTCTTTTCTTTTTGCTATTCTTTCTTCTCTCTTTGTTCTTCTGTCTTAGTATTCTTCCTCAATGTTCTTCTTTTCTTTATTTTTTTAAGGTAAACTTGCAGTGCCCTTTGTGAGGTTCTAACTTCAAACACAACCTTGGTTTCAACATTAATTAATTTAAAGAAGCAGTTGCCACTCTTGGTAAGAGAAGGATTTCTGAAGAGTTGAGCGAAAGGGTTATGGAGAAATCAGAGTCCTCAAACAAAATGCATAGAACAGAAGCAGAAATGAGGGATAGGATTAGTGATTTGCCTGATTCATTGCTTCTCCATATTCTCTCTTTTCTTCCAGCTAAAGAAGCCGTTGCCACAAGCCTCTTGTCGAAGAGATGGAGACCACTTTGGTTTTCCCTTCCCACTCTTAAACTTTGCCGTCAAGACTTTCAGAGGTTTACATTCTTCCACCAGTTTGTAGGGAAAATACTCAAATTAGTAGATTTGAAGGCTGTCAAAAAGTTTGTTTTTGAGTGTGAATATTATAAATCTCGTGATTATTTTAGACCTCAGAAGATTAGTGAGTGGATTAATGCCGTGATTCTTGATAAAGTTGAACATCTGGAGTTAAATTTGTACCTAGGGAACAATGACTATGAGTTGCCCTCTAATATTTTCACAACTATAAACATCAAGGTTTTGAAGTTGAGCGGCGGAGTAACAGTGGGAAGCACTCTTTCTCATGTTAATTTGGGTTTGCTTCAAGTATTGCATTTGAAACTTGTTAAATTTCCAGATTTTAGAAGCTTGGGAATACTTCTTTCTGGATGTGTTTTGCTTAGAGACTTGGTAATAAGATCTTTGCAAGTGGACGGTTACTCTCCACTTGATATTGGAGGACTTAACCATTTGGTCACTGCAGAACTTCCACATAGTCTAATTCCATTGAGAGTTTTGTCTAATGTTACATTCCTACGGTTACATACGGTATGATGGTACTAGTGAGGTCATATTAATTGCTTTTCATTTGCATATTTAATAGTTCAATCTTTATCATAGTTTTGTTCTTCCTCTTGCAGTATAATTTTACATTGGGCCCCGACATTCCAACATTTTATAATTTAACGTACTTGAAATTTCAATATTATCCTCATGATTGGGAAACAACATTGAGATTACTGCACAGCTGCCCCAAGCTTGAAATTCTTGTGATTCAAATTGTATGTTCATCTCCAACTTAAATTTTTGTGTTCATTACCATTTTTTAAGTTAGTTTCCTAACTCTATTTCAAACATTTGGATAGCTATGCAGTCAAGGGTTGGAACCGACGGCTGATGTTCCTCAGTGTGTTTCATCAAACTTAAAAGAATTTCATCTTGGCAACTGTTGCGGTAAGATTGAAGAACTCAAACTTGCAAGATATATTATGAAGAATGCAATGGTCCTAAGAATAATCTCAATTAGTAAGAATTCTATTTCAAGAGTAACTTGGAAGAACAGGATCCTCAAAAAAATACCTTTATGCCCCATAAGCTCAGTGAATTGCAAGCTTTTGTTGTTGAATCGAATGACTGAAACTTAGTGACAATATTACAAGTTTCCATTCCTTTTAGAAAGATATCCCTCTTATCTATCTTGAGAAAATTTCAATATTTGAGTGGCATATCATTCTTCAATGTGTGTTCTCTTGAATGAGCTTTACTGATTTTGATTGTTGTCCTGTTCAGAAAATATTGTCACATAGTGCCTTTATCATAATCATCATTATAATTATTATAAACAAATGCAAGAGTTTTGATGGCATTCTCTCCATTTTATTGCACTAGATGTTTCTGAAACTTGTCTAAATTGTGTACTTCTATTGTTACTAACTTGTTATCTATTTAAAATTATATTTAGTCCTTTGAGATTGAATAAGTTTAGAGAAGTTTTATGCAATCTCCCCATCCTTAATATAATACTCAACTGACTTCTTTAGGGAGATTAGGGCTGTCAATCAGGGCCGGCCCGACCCACTAGGGCTAGCTTGTGAAGGGCCAGGGCCTAACAGGGCTGGCCTTCCAAGGCCTGGAGTAAGAAAAACATATGTTTTTCAAAGCCTGGCCCGAGAGCACCAGGGCCAGGTATGGGCCTTAAAATTATTATTCTAAATTTTAATTATTTTTTCTCCATTTTTTCAAAGAAATATAATTAGTAAATTACAACATAAATCATTTAACAAATAAACACAGTCACTAATTCATAATCAAAAGCAAACTATGTTCACAAATAACTCATATAAAATATAAAAAGCATACTATTAATTATTAAGCGACATCAGTACAATGACTATTATTGTCGTCATCTTCGCCATTATCATCAATTTCAAGCGACATTTGATTGTTGATCCTTTATTATTGTCTATAACAAATAAAAAATATATATAAATTATTAAAATATTCAATTTCAACAAGTGTTCAACTTTAAAAATAAAGAATAAAAAAATTGAAGGGCCTGATGGGCTGGCCTGTAGCCCTCCAGGGCCGACCTGTGTAAGCCCTTGGCCCTCCAAGGCCAAACATCATCTCTCTCCTCCAATTTCTAAGTCCGACCCTTAAAGGGTCAGGGCTTAAACAGGCCGGCCCGATGGGCCTGGCCCGTTTTGACGGCTCTAAGGGAGATTATGGAAACTAAATAAGCTAGTTAATCATAACATGTGTTATGTATTACGCCCTTTGGTCCAGTCCTTAATATATATTACATATTTGAGGAGTTGGTTATAATTCTAAATATAAGACATATTTTTCATATTAGTCGATCTTTTTCTAATTTATCCCTATTGATGCTTTTTCAACAGAAATTAAGGATTAGAAAGAATGAGCAAATTAAGGAATATGACTGAGATGTTTTAGAAAATTACGTGTCATATTCTAATTTAATTTAATTTTCTTGATAATCAAATTGAATAAATACATCTTATATTATGGACTAGAGGAAGTATTATATTATATATTAATTTATAAGTAAATTAGTTTGAAGAAAAAAAAAATAAACATTTTAAAGTAACTTATTTAGTTTTATTAATATTTCAAAAAAAAAAGTTAAATGAGTCTTGTAAAAATTACCGGGGTTTGATAATTTAACTTTTGAAATTTAACATTATACATTTATACTTGGTCCTTTGAAACTGAATGCATTAATATTTTGAACGCGTGCGGATAGATAGATGTTACTAAATTCCCCGATTTTGAAGACTTGATTTCGGTCTAACTTGTGTCTCAAAAAATAACGGAGTCAATTTTTATAAATTATGAGGTATCATTAGACTTGATATATAAGTATCACCTTGAGTTTTATTATAAGTCCATTTTAGCTAAGGGTAAAGAATTTTTTCAGTCACTAGGGATAACGGAAATAAAGTTATCTCCAGTGAGCTCAAAAGTGTCGTTTTGGATTAATGAAGGGTGTTTTTGTAATTGTTTATTTTTTATCATATAAATTTTACTGAAACACCTTTTATTAATTCACCTAAAATTACAAAAGCACCATTTATTAATTCAAAACGATGTAGTTTTAAGGTCACTGGAGATAACTTTATTCTCTAGTGACAAAAATACTTTTTCCTTTAACTAATTGTCATTGTCAGCTACCAAAAAAGTTAGTTAAATCATTAAAAATGTTTAAAATTTCAGGTTTACCCTTATTATAATTTTATTTGTCTCTGGCTCCCTGCATGTACAAAGCACTCATATATCTCATCTTTCTCTCTATGCAACAAGAATTAAATAAGGATAAAATTGAAAAAAATTCATTAATAACATGCAAGTGGACTTATATTTAAGACCAAAAGTTTTTCCAAAATTGGACTTATAATAAGAACCAAAATGGTATAATAAAGTTAATGATTTTTTTTTCCAGAAAGAATTAAAGAGTTAATAAATCATTAAATTAAGTTATTAATTAAGTTTTGCATTTCGATAATTAATCCTTTGTCACCATGCCAACTTTTTTTTTTTTTTTGTGAACTTCCATATTTTTATGTCATGCAGCCTAAAAAGATAGGAAACTAAAATTAGCTGTAGCATCAAGCGGATCACACAATGGTTCATCTGGGTGTAATTAAAATTTGCTGGATTGTTCATCGGTCTGTCAATTAATTCTTTCAATTCTACATTAAATTAATTAGCTCGAAAAATATACTATACAAAAAGCAAATTTCCTTGTGTACTATTTAGGGAAAATCCCATATCAAGTTGTTTGAAATAATAAAATATTAAATCAAATTGGTAAATTCAATAAATCCTTAATTAAATTATCGATCCAATTAAAAAATTTTAAATATGAGTTAAATAACTTTATTGCTCTCTCTTTATCTCATCTCTTATCTTAAAAGGATTTTAGTGTTTTCAAACTTATTTTTTCCAATAAGTGTATATATATAACAACATTAATGTATAATAAAACAAAATATTATTCGAATAAATCAAAGATTTTTTTTTGTTTGGAAAGATCATCAAGAATAATTCCAGCAAAAAAAAAAAAAGGAAAGTATAACTGAAAAACAATTAAATGATTTTCATCTCAATATTGAGAATTGAAAATCTTCTTTTTGATTTGAATTTTTTTGATGAGAAGAAAATTAAAATATATTAATAAAAAAATCTTACTTATGTGATATTATATATCAAATATTTTTATTAATGGAATTAAAAAAAAAGTTTCATTAATGTAAAAAACCAGACTAAATAGGAGTTTCACACATATCAGAATTTTTTATTAAATGTTTTTTATTTAAATATTATCAATAAAAAATTTTATTTTTGGATGAACTACACTTAAATTTGTTTTGTTAATGAAAATAAAACCAAACTTTACTAACGAAAGAATTCTGACATGTGTGATACTCCTATTTAGTTTGGTTTTTTACGTTAATGATTTTTTTGTAAATTCCGTTAATGAAAATATTTGATATATAATATCATATAAGTAAGATTTTTTTATTAGTATATTTTATTTTTCTTCTCATAAAAAAATTCAAGTCAAAACTAAAATTTTCGATTCTCAATATTGAGATGAAAATCATTTAATTGTTTTTGGGTTATGTTTTCTTTTCTTTTGACTGGAATTATTCTTGATGATCTTTCCAAACAAAAACGTCTTTGATTTATGTGAATCATATTTTGTTTTAGGGAAAAACATTTCTCATGTTGTAGGATAAATGTTTTCTCATGCCACACGCACATAAAATGGTGGGACCCGCATATATATATAATTAACACTATATATATATGTGGGTCCCACTATTTTATGTGTTTGTAGGAATTTTGTTTCTCTCCTGCAACATGAGAAAAGTAAAGCCATTTGTTTTATTACACATTAATATTGCTATATGTATACACTTATTGGGAAAAAAAGTTTGAAAGCACTAAAACCCTTCTAAGATGAGGGATGAGACAAAGAGAGGTCAATAAAGTTATTTAACTTATATTTATAAATTCTAAATTGAGTCGATAACTTAATTAAGGATTTATTGAATTTATTAACCTGATTTAGAATTAATGAATTTTTTTTAATTCCATTAATGAAAACATTTGATATATAATATCACATAAGTAAGATTTTTTTATTAATATATTTTATTTTTCTTCTCATAAAAAAATTCAAGTCAAAACTAAAATTTTCGATTCTCAATATTGAGATGAAAATCATTTAATTGTTTTTGGGTTATACTTCCTTTTCTTTTGACTGGAATTATTCTTGATGATCTTTCCAAACAAAAACGTCTTTGATTTATGTGAATCATATTTTATTTTATTATACATTAATATTGCTATATGTATACACTTATTGGAAAAAATAAGTTTGAAAGCACTAAAACCTTTTAAAGATGAGAGATGAGACAAAGAGAGCGCAATAAAGTTGTTTAACTTATATTTATAAATTCTAAATTGGGTCAAAACTTAATTAAGGATTTATTAAATTTACCAATCTGATTATAAATTCTAAATTGGGTCGATAACTTAATTAAGGATTTATTGAATTTACCAATCTGATTTAGAATTTCATTATTTCAAGCAATTTTTTATGGGATTTTCCCTATGCATATATTGTATATCAATTTTAAACTTTAATTTAAATTTATATTATGATTTAGAATAGGCTATCCTTTTTGGAAAAGGGATGTTACTAAATAATCATAACCTTTTTGGTAAATATATTTATTATACATCATGATTTGATATCAAATTAAGAATTAAAATAGACCTATAAATAAACCCCAGGCCTACCCTAATCTCCAATGCTCATCTCTATCGAACCTGGCTCACGATTCACTCATCTCTATAAATCTAACCCTGGTTTTGCTGCTGCTCTTGAATCGTGTTCTCCATCAATGGATCCCCCACTCTGCGCTTGTGGCTTCTTTGGATCTCACGAGAATAACAACATGTGCTCCAAGTGTTACAAAGATCATGTTCTCAAGCTCAATGAACAGATCTATGAATCAATGGCAAATCTGACTATATCACCTCCCTCCGATGATCAAGATTTGCGTACCGCTGATGAACACAAGAATGATGAGTCCTCGTTGATTTCTAAAGTTTCTGCTTCCAAATCTGATGAACCTGGAGAGAAAAAGAAGAGATGTAAGAGTTGCAACAAAAAGGTGGGACTAACAGGATTCAAGTGCCAATGCGGAGACTTGTTTTGTGGAAAACACAGATATCCAGAAGAACATTCATGCACAGTAGACTACAAGCAGATTGGTCGTGAACTCCTCCGGAAACATAACCCTCTAATCCAATCCGATAAACTTTGATATATTTTTTTATGTGTGACCAATTAGTTTTTTAAGGAATCATTTGTCGTCATCGATCAATTTTTAAATTTTTAAAGTCGTATCCATGTGTTAATACATTATCAATGGAATATTTTTCATTTATGGGATGTATTAATATATTTTTTTTCCATTAGTATAAACAATGCCTACGAATAATGATTGAAGGTTTTTTTTCCTCCATGGTATTAGGGAAAATCTTAGGGAAAATTTTAAATAAATACCATTTGAATTTGCAGAACCTTTGAATTTGTAAAAGGGGATTGAGAGGTGACACAGACTTCTAAAGGATATACAAATTCATGGCAAATGACTATAATGCCCTTATATCTTCTCTCTTTCTTCTCTCCCTTGTCTGAACCAGACCCGCCTTCTGTGCCGCCGTCTACCTCCACCATGGACGTCGACGCCAACGCCGCACCCACCGCCACCTATGCCGCACCCACCAACAGTGAAAAAGAAAGAAAAAAAACGAAACACAAGAACAAGAACAACGAATGAACAGTAACATTTTTTTGGTCAATTTGGAAGAAATTAGAAGAAGAAGACATGAATGAGTAAAGGAAGGAAGGAAGGAAGGAAGAGGAAAAGGAAGGAAGGAAGGAGGAAGAAGGAAGAAGAGAGAAAAAGAGAAGAAAAAAAAAAGAAGTGCAGTAAATTTTGTAAATGGGTTGAAAAGTGTGAAGTTGTAAATTGCGTTATGGGATTTGTAAATTGCGTTATGAGATTTGTGAATCGCGTTATGAATTTTGTAAATGGCTTTTCATTCAGGTTGAAAAGTGTGAACCTAAAAAAAAGTTGTAAATTGCCTTATGAGATTTGTGAATCGTGTTATGAATTTTGTAAATGGTTTTTTGATTCAGGGTTGAAAAGTGTGAACCTGAAAAAAAAAGTTGTTAATTGCGTTATGAGATTTGTAAATTATGTTATAAGTTTTGTAAACCGGGGGGGGGGGGGGGGAATGCGGATGGCGTCAGTAGTATTAACGCCATGTCAGTAGTATTGACGCCATCAGCTAGCGTCAGTACTACTGAAGCAACTGCTAGTGGTGGCGTCATTGGTACTGAGCCACTGCATAGTTGCGTCAGTACCGCTGACGCGACTTATCGCGTCAGTCAAACCTGGTGTTTGACTGCTCTACTTTGAAAAATATTTTTAGATGTGTGGTAATCTAGTACATTTTTTGTAAAATGTTATTATTTTGGAAAAAAAGCCAACAATCCTCTCTGCATTTAATCTCTCTCTCTTTTTTTTTTTTTTGCTATTCTTTCTTCTCTCTTTGCTCTTTAGCCTTAGTCCTCCTTATTCTTCGTCGATATTCTTCTTTTCTTTATTTTTTTAAGGTAGCTGGAATATGAATGATTTCATTTCTATTTTGACTAATGGTACAAACAATGCTCTTTGCATTTAATCTCTTTTCTTTTTGCTATTCTTTCTTCTCTCTTTGCTCTTTAGCCTTAGTCCTCCTTATTCTCCGTCGATGTTCTTCTTTTCTTTATTTTTTTTAAGGTAAACTTGCAATGCCCTTTGTGAGGTTCTAACTTCAAACACAACCTTGGTTTCAACATTAATTAATTTAAAGAAGCAGTTGCCACTCTTGATAAGAAAATGATTTCTGAAGATTCAAGCGAAAGGGTTATAGGGAAATCAGAGTCCGCAAACAAAATGCCTAGAGCAGAAGTGAGGGTGAGGGACAGGATCAGTGATTTGCCAGATTCATTACTTCTGCATATTCTCTCTTTTCTTCCAGCTAAAGATGCCGTTGCCGCAAGCCTCTTATCTAAGAGATGGAGACGACTTTGGTTTTTCCTTCCCACTCTTGAACTTCGCCGTCAGGACTTTCAGAGGTTTACATTCTTCCACCAGTTTGTAGACAAAATGCTCAAATTAGTAGATTTGAAGGCTGTCAAAAAGTGTTTTTAGGTGTGAATATTATAAATCTCGGAGTATTTTAGACCTCGAAAGATCAGTGACTGGATTAATGCTGTGATTATTAATAAAGTTGAACATCGGAAGTTACATTTGTATCTAATGAATAACGACTATGAGTTGCCCTCTAATATTTTCACAGCTAAAAACATTGAGGTTTTGAAGTTGAGTGGCGTACTAGTGGGAAGCACTCTTTCTCATGTTAATTTGAGCTTGCTTCAGGTGTTGCATTTGGAAAGTGTTAGATTTCCAGATTCTAGAAGTTTGGGAATACTTCTTCCTGGATGTGTTTTGTGTTGGCTTCAGGAGCGATTTGGAAAAATAGAGAAGAGGATAATCTGAGTCGTGTCCTAGAACATTGTCCTATAGAGTTATTTCGTAATCACCGATAAAGAAAAAGCGGTACTCCCTAGGATTAAACAGACCCTTCTTGATTAAATCAAAGCGGCAGAACTGGAGGAAGATAAGATAACTCAACAAGAGATTACCGATGTTTTCTAATTCTCTCTTTTAAATGGTGTCACAATTGGGGTATTTATAAATAATGAATCAATGCCTTGAAGTGGTGACTCTTGAACATTACACTTCTTCAGAAAGTCATAACTATTTGTTTAATTCATGAGCCATGTTGATTCATGAACCAACACAAATCCCTTAATTTATAATAGCATGACTTCTCAAAACGCATTTCTTCATTTCAATATATTCCACAATATTGGAAAGACTCTTTCTTTGACACACACATATGCAATATTTACAACAATCCCCCACATGTGTCAAAGAAAACACCATTAGCTAAGTTACACCCATGGACATAACCATTGTATCTGGTGGTCTGTAGAACTATGAACCAGACCTAGACCAATAACACTTAATACACAGAGATGTCAGTGAAGCATGCTTCTATGAACTAACAAATCTTGGTGTATATTAGAGGCACTAAGGGTCAGATTATATCCTAACATTTCCACTGTTAATTAATGGTTTTGCGTGTTATGACAGCCATGCACGTGCCTTGTGCATAACGAATGCTCTAGAGATCTCGCCACGATCTCATAGGAGCGGCCACACTCCACATTCGTAGAGGTGATTTCATGTAAGTGTACTTGCACTGAGCACACCGTCATGTAAGACTATGGAATCATTAAGAGCTTTGCTCAACCTCAAAAATATGCATTCTAGCACTCTCCCATTGTCATAGGAAGGGACAAATGTTATTTTTTTGCATTAGTCAGAATTGACGAACAACTTGTTCTTACTCATTGAACCTTCTTCATGGGATCACCAATCACAAAGGTTGGGTTGCCATCGCTGTCAATTATGAATTGGCTTTAGTCCCATTCCCTTCAACCAATTTATTTCATCCTATAGGATTTGTTAACGGCGATAGGTCTATTATTGACCTCACCAAATTGATTGAGATAACTTTAACACAGATCTTAAGCTAGCTTATCGTATTATATCTCAAATGATTTTTATTTCATCATTGTACTTTTATAATGGCTATTGCCATTTGGCAATCACAAATCATCGACACTAAGTGTCGGTTTCTGATCAAAAACATTTGCTAAGAGATTTTTAACATTCTCAGCACTCCATCCATTTCCAGAGTAATCAACTCTTGTTCACATAATATTTAAATTTTGTCACCATAAAGGTCAATGATAGCTAGTGGATTTTCACATATAGACTAGATCTTAGTTAACATCCATGTATATACATCAATACAATGGGAATCCACTATACGATGCCAATATTATCTATGGCATAATGCCTTAACTATTTCTTTCTCTTCATGAGAGTTTACATATGCTCATTTTCACATATCATTTGCTATGTTATGGGATTAACATTTATTAGTGCTACAAATTCTCAACAATTTGTGCATATATTGATTGAACTTTAGAATCATCTCAAGTAGTATTATAAAGAATATTCACATAATGGTTCTCAAAACCAATATTTAGAAACATATTTTATTTGTCATCAATATTCTTTTATGATCTTTAACACCCAAAAACACGTTCAATTCTCTCATGCTTTCAAGCACAAAACATGATACTTTTGACCATACAAGTCATCCATATTAAATTAAATATTTCACGATATCATGTATGCTTACACTAAGAGAAATTAATAATACTATGAAAATTAAGCACATTTATCTCTACAATAGATGAATGATTAAAATTTCATACCATTGTCATATGCTTTGTTTCAAATCACAAAATATTTGATAATTCACAAAATTTGCTTTCAGTAGCAAATAACAAAGCCTTTGTTAAACAATCATAACGCATGACAATTTTATAATTTTCAACATATTTTCTTGCACCAAGATAATAATTTTTAAGGTACCCCATATCTTAGATACCCCTACACTTTCAAATATTTCATAATTAATAAAATTCTAATTAAATTAGAATCCCACTTGTACATTTATAAAGATACACACTTTATAAAACTACATAATCATATGACTGTATACTTCAACAAAAGGTCGTGCCAATTTAATATTCTATTTTAATTAAATGAGAATGTCTCAAACATTATCATTTATTTCACATAACAAATTTTCTTTTCACAGAAAAAAGAAAAAGCCTCAACTAAATAATTTTCTTTTGTCAAAATAATATATATTTTATATATTAATATTCTGTTCTCACAGAATTTTCCACATAAATTTATAAAACTTTAATTATTTTAAATACCAATATTTAATAATATTCACACTATTTAAATATGTGTGAAACTAATGCCACAAATTCTCTTTGAAAAATTGAAAGCACCAAATTATATAAATCACCCAAATATAAACATAAATTGCAGTATTAAAAATCTAAGATTTTCAATATTCAAACTAATTTATATGGTATATCAAAGTAAATCACACATCATGCAATTTATTATTTTTATTCATTGATCATAGTAACAAATCCTTCTGACAAATTGAATAGGGGCCGAGATATTCACAAATATATCACCAGATTTATTAAAACAAAAATTTGTTTCAACTTTCAACTATTTTCATATTGAACACAACAAATCCCCACTTTTATTCAACCATATTAATTTAAAAATATTCACAATAGGAGAGATTATAGGAGATTATAAAATATTAAATAAATTAGTATCTCCATTGACAATAAAATCTTATACCGGAATAAATTTCCTTTTCATTCTAATTAATTAAATTAGAGTTTTTCAAATATATGACATCCTACAATTTAGGACTCTATACTATCTTCTCATTATCATCAAAATTTAATTTCCAACACGATGACTAATGTAATTCAAGATATTTACTAATAAAACAATTAAATCTCCCAATGAAACCAAGAGCATAAGATATACATTATCTTCCCTTTATTAATTTAATAATCATCAAATCCTCATTAAAATAAGGAGAGATAGTAGGAGATTCATTAACTACTCTATCAATCAAAACTGATTTATTTATTAACTAAAGATATTCAAACTTTCAATGAAAATAAATTCACCATGTAAGTAATTAATAATTAAATAAAATATTGATTTCTATGGACACATTCATACTGAAAATTCAACACATCAAATATTAAAAAAATAATAGCCGCATTATTAAATTTTTAATATATGCCCACGAATATTATATATATTTATATAATATTTCAATCAATCATGCGCTCCTTATTGTTGTTTGATCACGGTGAAGAAATATGACTCTTTCTTCCTCATCGAAGAATTTGTTGTTGCCAACAGACGTACGCCTTCATGCCTTCTTCAGAACAGACGCACACCCATTTTCGTCTAACCCTAGGTTTCCAATAAAATCATCACTAATAACGATTCCTTCAACCCAACTTCAGCGCCCAAATCAAGATGCACCAATATCAAGATGCACCATTTTAGAATAAGAATCATTGCTTTCTACTCTTACAACGATGTCTGGGAATACACACAACTTGTGCACTGCAACGGTGGGGCTAATGAAATCCTTTACACATAGGGTTAGCGTCTCCTTTTCTTTGTAATCAATCAGACAAATTTTATAACACCATGATGCGCTCCAAAGATCAACGAGAACTAACTCTATATATTGTTGGCTTCAGGAGCGATCTGGAAAAACAGATAAGAGGATAATCTGAGTCATGCCCGAGAACACTGTCCTATAGAGTTATTCCACAACCACCGGTAAAGAAGAAGCGGTACTCCCCAGGATTAAACAGACCCTTCTTGATTAAATCAAGGTGGCAGAACTGGCGGAAGATAAGATAACTCAACAAGAGATTACCGATGTTTTCTAATTCTCTCTTTTAAATGGTGTCACAATTGGGGTATTTATAAATAATGAATCAATGCCTTGAAGTGGTGACTCTTGAACATTACACCTTTTCAGAAAGTCATAACTATTTGTTTAATTCATGAGCCATGTTGATTCATGAACCAACACAAATCCCTTAATTTATAATAGCATGACTTCTCAAAACGCATCTCTTCATTTCAATATATTCCACAATATTGGAAAGACTCTTTCTTTGACACACACATATGCAATATTTACAACATTTTGCTTAGAGACTTGGTAATAAAATCTTTGTATGTAGACCCTCCACCACCTGATATTGGAGGACTTAACCATTTGGTCACTGCAGAAGTTCCACAAAGTCTAATTCCATTGAGAGTTTTGTCTAATGTTACATTTCTACGGTTATATACGGTATGTTGGTACTAGTGAGGTCATATTATTTACTTTTCATTTGCACATTTAAAAGTTCAATGTTTAGCGTAATTTTGTTCTTCCTCTTGCAGTCTAGTTATATGTTGGGCTGTGACATTCCCATGTTTTACAATTTAACCTACCTGGAATTCAAATTTTATCATTTGGACTGGAAAACAACATTGATATTGTTGCAAAGCTGCCCCAAGATTGAAATTCTTGTGATTCAGGTATGTTCATTTTCAACTTATATTTTTATGTTCGTTACCATTTTATTGGTTAGTTTCCTAACTCTATTACAAACCTTTGTATAGCTATGGGGTCAAAAGTTGGAACTGATGGCTAATGTTCCTCAGTGTGTTTAATCAAACTTAAAAGAATTTCATCTTGGCAACTGTCGGGGTAGAATTGAAGAACTCAATCTTGCAAGATATATTATGAAGAATGCAATGGTCTTAAGAATAATCTCAATTAATAAGGATTTTACTTCAAGAGTAACTTGGAAGAACAGGATTCTCAAAAAAATACCTTTATGTCCCATAAGCTTAGTCAATTGCAAGCTTTTGTTGAAGTGAATGGTTGAAATTTAGTATGACAATATTACAAGTTTCCATCCTTTTTTGAAAGATATCTCTTTTACCTATCTTGAGAAAATTTCAATATTTGAGTGACATCATTTTCAATGTTGGTGAAATCTATCTAAATAATTGTGGGAAAATGACAGCTCTGAAGTACCATAAAATATTACAAAAAGTCTCAGCAGGAATTTTAATTTTTTGATATTATTTTTATTAACAACATATAGTGCTATATTTATAATAGAAGTGCTATATTTATTTTTTAAAAAAATTTGAAAACCTGGCTATTCACAACAGAAAAAATATAGATATTTACACAAGAACAAGAAGTGCCATATTCACAACAAAATTTAAACACCTTGATTTTGTTTCAAATTCAAGTCACTAAACGTATAGAGGTCATTTACAACATAAAAAGGTTAGATTTACAACAAGAAGTTTTATATTCACAATAAAATTTTAAATCTAGCTATTCACAATAGAAAAAACATTCACATAATTTTTTATGGTCTTTAGGACCAGGTTGTCATTTTCCCAATAAAAGTGTACCGCGTAAAAGTGTTTGCCTAACAATTATACAAATATTTGGTGTATACAAATACTTTTACGCGGTATACTTTTTTATACAGATCCAAAAATCAATACTGTTATTATATAAATGTTTGGTGTATAACAAATATATAAATCCCCCGTTTTGGGATGTGTTGTTATAACCAAATTGTACCGCGTCATCTTTTTAAATGACGTTCTTAATAAGTTATTTCAGCTTCATGCTTTCTTTCTTTTGACTCCAAATTAAATAAAATAGAGATTTAAAACTTTTTTATCATTTATTATTATTATTATTATATATATATATATATATATATATTTTTGGGTAAAGGTGCAATTTTACACATGAAGTTTGCTCCAAGGAGCGCCCAGCACTACGAAATATTTTCTATAATAAAAGTACACACGAAGTTACGTTTTGGGAGCAAAAATACCACAGGCGGTTAGTTGACCGTCAATTTGGATGGAACGCTGACGTGGCGCTGATTTGGACGCTGACGTGGAATAAAAAAAATTTAAAAACTAGACAAAAATTCAAAAAATTAGGAAATAATTAGGAAAAAAAATAAAAAATAATTTTCAAAAAATTTAAATAATTATAAAAAAAATCAAAAAATTAGAAAAAAAATTCAAAAAACTAGAAAAAAATCAAAAAATTAAAATAAATAGTAAAAAACAATTAAACGACCACCACCAGTGGGCCCCACCACCGGCCACCCTACTGCCGGTGGCCACCACCCAGCGGCAGCGGCGATCGGATAACCAACTGGTGGAGGAGGAGTTGTATAGACACGGGCCGATGTAGTTGTTGAAGATGCACTTGGGTAAGCTGTTTATTGAAAAAAAAATAATTAATTAATTAAGATAATCTTCTTGTCAATTCTCCCTACAGAGATAAATCTAATCTGATGTGTGAAGTCTGACTAACTAGAAAAAAGGGTAAAGATGCAATTTTACACATGAAGTTTGCTCCAAAGAGCGCCAAGCACCATGAAGTTTTTTTTGAAGTAAAAGTATACAAGAAGTTACGTTTTGGGAGTAAAAATACCACGGGCAGTTAGTTGATCGTTAGTTGACCCTCAACTTGGATGGAACGCTGACGTGGCGTTGATTTGGACTAACACTCTGATTTGGACGTTGACGTAGAATTTAAAAAAAAAAAAAGAAAAAATTCAAAAAATTAGGAAAAAATTCAAAAAATTAGAAAAAAAAAAGTATAAAAAATTTTAAAAATTCAAAAAATTAGGAAAAAATTAAAATACCCCTGCTAGTGGGCCCCACCACCGGCCACCCTAACGCCGGTCGGTCGGTTGTCGGTGGCGGTCGGATAACCTACTGGTGGAGGAGGACTTGTGTGGACACGGGCCCAGTTGTTGAAGATGCACTAGGGTAAGCTGTTCTTTGAAAAAAAAATAATTAATTAATTAAGATAATCTTCTTGTCAATTCTTCCTACACAGATAAATCTAATCTGATGCGTGAAGTCTGACTAATTAGAAAAAAATTAAAATAATTAGAAAAAACTAAAAATATCCCCCGCGAGTGGGCCCCACCACCGGCCACAGAGATAAATCTAATCTGATGTGTGAAGTCTAATCTATTTTAATTTTTTTCTAATTATTTTAATTTTTTCCTAATTTTTTTAATTGTTTCCTAATTTTTTTCCCAATTTTTTGATTTTTTTTTTAAAATTTTTTTCTAATTATTTTAATTATTTCCTTTCTTTTTGAATTTTTTCTAGTTTTTTAAATTTTTCTTCCTAGTCAGCGTCCAAATCAGAGTGTTAGTCCAAATCAGCGCCACGTCAGCGTTCCATCCAAGTTGACGGTCAAATAACGGTCAACTAACCGCCTGTGGTATTTTGACTCTCAAAACGTAACTTTGTGTGTACTTTTGCTCCAGAAAAAACTTCGTGGTGTTGGGCGCTCCTTGGGCAAACTTCATGTATAAAATTGCACCTTTACCCTATATTTTTTTAATGGAGGAGACGCCACTGACACGAAATGTCAGTGGTGTCTCAATTGATGCCACAGATACTTTTGGGTCAGTGGCGTCAACCCTCTCTACGCCACTAACGTGACGCTACTAACGCCTTACATTGGTAAATATTTTCTTATTTGTTCTAATTGGGTACAATTTTTACAAAAAATTCCTATATTGGTGCTTTTTCCTATCATAATATATGTAACAGTAAGATTTCCTATATTTCCCAACTCACTATATATATATATATACTTGTGTTTGTGTGTGTGTCATATATATATACAAGTACAATACAGTAAGGTTTTTATTTTAGTTGCCTCTATATATATACACACACACATACTTGTACTTTTGGCAGCAATTAAGACTATATATATACACACACATGGGCGGACCCATGTATAAAAGAAGGGGGCAAGTGCCCCCCTTGAATTTGGAATTTTGTTAAAAAATAAAATAAAAAATAATACATGTTTGAATGTTTGTCTACCCTTAAATTAAGTGTTTATCCTTAATACATCAAGATTGCACTTCGTAATAGGATGAGAGATAAATGGTTGAATGATTGTTTAGTACCTTATATTAAAAAAAGATGTATTTGATAGCATTGATAATAAGATAATGGTGAAATTTTAAAAAATAAGGTTTAGAAGGATGACATTATAATTATTTTTATTGTAATATACTTTTTTTATTAAAATATATATACTTGAACTTATTGAGTGCCCACCCTTCATTGTAATTTATGTATCTGTATTTCTAACAGTAGCTTTGCTTTTTTAAATGACAGGTTTGTAAAATAATTGCCTCTTATTTTATCATCAGTATTTACTTGATTTCATAAATATTTTTAATATATTTTTTTTCTTGTTTATATTCTTTTGTTTTTTAATGCATTTAAAACTTTCCTTAAAAAAAATTTCGGGGGGCAGTCCCCCAAATCCCTCCACCAATTATGCCCCCTTCTATAATTTCCTGGGTTCACCCCTATATATATATATATTAGCGAATTCCTTTCATTCTATCCCTAGAGGCAATGTTTGTGTGTATATATATATATATATCCTATATAAATATACACACACAATGGTGGAGCTATAATTTTTTGTTTGTTTCTGCACAATTAGTGGGGGGATTTCAAAGGTGCTGCCCTCAAATTTTTTTTAAAGAAAGTTTTAAATGCATTTTAAAAAAATAATATAAACAAGAAAAGAAGAAGAAATTTTAATTTAACATAGAAAAATAATAATTAAGAAACAACTAAGCTATTACAATAGAACGATCACAAAAACATTCTTTGATTCTTCATTCCCTGAAAATGTTACATTATATCTTTATTATCAATCTCATAAGGAGAGTTTTAGCCTACAATATTTAACAAAATATATGAGAACTATGCTTATTTGTATCCCCAAAAAAAAAAAAAAACTAAATAAGTTGAATATGAGACTCACGAAATTAGTACGTGGTCTCAGGTTCAATTGCATAAGTTATTTCAAGGGAGTCCAAACATAATTTTCAACTAAAATTGATTTAATTGGATTTTTAAGATAATTTCCCCCCCCCCCCCCCCCAAAAAAAAAAAAAAAAAGAAACGTGTAAAAACATGCTTCACAATTAACTGTTGCACTGCGTAGCTAGCACACACCCAGACCTAGCTACTCTTTTTTACCTGAAACACTCAAGAATATGCTCTCATCTTCCTTCCTCATTCTTCGAACCCTAATTATGCTTCTTGTTCGCACCAATAAAGTAACCTTCGTACAGGCGGAGTCATGTTAGGACTGGCCTTCTTTTATCTTATGTATTTATATATATGTATTAGATAATATCTTATTTTACTCAAGAATTTGGCCTCAACTAAGTATTTTATTTTACATATTTTACTCTTTCTAATGAGGGTAATATTATGTTGATCAGTAAAAATTTTAGGATTATGATTTTGAGATAGTCTTGAGTTTTGACAATAGATGAGAATATATATGTAGAAGATTATTAATGACTAATTTTAATCAATTTGAATTTATTATTTGGTTGTCTTATGATTTTATAATGAATTTCTCTTTTAAAAAAATAGATTATGCAAAAATAGATTATTTACTTAGCTGAAATTGAATTAGATCTTTTTTATATTTTCTTAAAATATTTTTTGGGTTCATATTATATATTTTTTATTTTCTCCAATTATTTTGTTTTGAGGTAGGTGGAATACATATTTAAGTGTTAATTTTATCAACTTTCATTATACAAATTATTTTTAGGATTGTGTTTGTGATATCTTTAGGATAATATTTGGTTCATTATTCATTGAACTGTAAGAGGAAAGTAAAATTTTTATTTAAGATATCTATTGAAAATGTTATCATCTTATATCTTGTTTTGAGTTATAATTGTCAGTTATTATTTATTTATATTTTAATGTTATACGATATTATTTAGTAAATAGTGCAAGATGTTTATTTTTTGGCTGTGCTAACAATACCTCTGGTTCTGCCATTGCTTTCGTATCATATCAAACCCACCACCAACACCTACTCTCCTCCAAATTTACCCCAAAATTTATCATCAAATTCGACCCTGTTCTTCCCTCCAAACTCGAAACTCTCACATTCAAATCCTGCTTCTTTCACAATTTCACTCCCCTAATTCTTCCTCCTCCCCCTCCAAAACCCTGATCTCAATCCTTTGAATAGTTGCTGATTGGGCTAACTGCATGAAGGAGCATGGCATGCAAAAGAATTGAGCTCTTTACAGCCATCGCCATGAAAAATGGGTTGAGCACAGAAGATCTCTACGCCACCTAAGTAACGTTCTGTCCAGTCTTTCTTCTCGCGTCATCTTCTCGCTTGTGCTACCGGTGATTGCTTTTGCTATGTTTGCTGCACTGATTGTGAGTTACAATTCTGCGGTTCACTATAAAAAAAGTCAGTTTTTGTGATGGAAAAAATCTATTGCAAAAAAGGGGTTTTTCGTCGTAAAATTCATTTACAATGGAATTTGCGATGGCGCAAAAATCCTTGTCGCAATTGCGACGGAATCCGAATCCGTCCAAATTCTTTGGGATTTTCGACAGAATCCAAATCGAAGTCGCAAATTTTGATTTTTTTTTAATTTTTTTTAAAATTATAAAAATTACATAAAAAATTATAATTTTTTTTAAAAAATAAAAATTAGCACGAAAAATATTATAATTAAATACAGAACAATTTATTTTTCTCAGTTTAATCTATTTAATAACATAATCAGACCAATAAAAATAAAATACTCAGATTATTATTTAATAATATATATTTAACAATATAATCTTATTATGACATCAACATATCAACCTACATAGAATGATTAAAAATAATGAGTTTATAAGAATCAGAATAACTGTTGCATTTTCTTATAAGAAAAATCAAGAAAAATCCAAATTAATCACTTCTCACAAATTAAAAATGCACTAGGAATTTCATTTTTTAGGTGGCAAACTATATAATATTAAAATGTACAAAGGTCCTAACTCCCAATCGTGTCAAAATCTATAAACATGTAATCAATTATTTTTTAATACCATAAATTATTTAGATCGATTAAATGAAGAAAATTTATTTTTTGCAACATCCAAATCTTGAAGTCTGCACATTGGGGTTTGTAAAAAGGCTTATTTTGTATCCATATGAAAATGCAAGATACATTCTTTTTTCTACTCACACATAATTTTCATACAAGTGCTTTAAAGTTTCCTATGTGATTTGCAAAAAAAACTAATATTAATAACAACAAGGTTATAAAATAGATATTAACTAATATTGTTTAATGATACTAATATTGCTTCAAAGTTACCAGATGATGCCAATGGAGAGGAGGCTGGAGGTGAGAGGAGAAGAGTCCGCCGGTGAGAGGGGATGAGGTTGACGCCAGCGGTGAGACGAGAGGAGGCCGGAAAAAAAGGAGGAGGACGAAAAAAGGAGAAGGACAGAACCAGAGGGAGAGGAGGCTGGAAGGAGGCTGCATGGCGGTGTGAAGGCTGGTTGGATGGAGGAACGAAGAAAGTAGGGTGGAGGGAGAGTAAAATGAGAAAAAATGGGGGAGGATGAGTACTTAAGCACAATTTCAGGCTTAAGTGTTTGCGATGGAATCGTTTCCGTTGCAAATCCCCTTGGGTTTTGCGACGGAAATCCAATTCTATCAAAAAATTATTTTTTTAAAAAATATATATATTTTTAAAAAAATTATTAAATTTGCGACGGAAATCCAATTCCGTCGCAAAATTATTTTTTAAAAAAATTATTATTTTTTAAATTATTAAATTTGTGATGGAAAGCCAATTCCGTCTCAAAACCCAAATGAGATTTTGAAATTCCGTCGCAAAATTATTTTTTTAAAAAAAATTAGCATTATTTTTTAATTATTAAATTTGCGACGGAAATCCAATTCCGTCGCAAACATTACTATTTTGTGATGAAATTTAAATTCCGTCGCAAATACTTCTAAATTTCCGATGGAAAAAATTTTGTCGCAAATTCCGTCACTAATCAACTGTTTTCTAGTAGTGGTTTTTATGCATTGGCTGCCGGAGATTTGTGTTTGCACGTGTCCACACTTACACTAGTATGGCTCCGCCATCATACATACATACATATAAAACCTTACGTACAGAGTTGCATATATGACAACAAATTATCGTTTGTTCTTAAGCGCAATGTAAATCTTTATATACACACACACACTATCATGTTTTTGTTCAAATACACACACTATCATGTTAGCTTTTAATAATTTGGGTGCCATTGTGATTTTTCTAACGTGATATATATATATATATATATATATATATATACTTATATAGATTCAGTAAATCTATTTCCCATGAGCAGCGATACGTGTGTGTGTATATATATATATATAACAATACCATAAGGTCTCTGTTTTTGTTCTCAAACCAGCTATAGGTGCTCTGTTTTCGAGCAAGAAAACAGAGGTGTTTGTGTACATGCTTGTAAGATTCATGCTTCCAAACGACAACCCAACTCTTAGCTTAGTAACTGAGGTTGGGAGATCATAGAAACTAGAGGGAAGAAGTTCAAAAAGCTCACCTTGCTCTATTGTTGCTGCTTTCACCGTCTTCGTCTTTTATTGAAAAGGTTAGTATCATCTTATATCCGGTGCTGTTCATCTTCATTTTAAGGACTAAATAGGTACTCATAATCACTTCTTTTTCACCTCACTCCTTTTATGAAAGTTATTCTATGTATTTTTATCTTTCTAATGAGGGTAATATTGTGCTGATTAGTGAAAATTTTTGGGTTATGATTTTAAGAGAGTCTTGAGTTTTGACAATAGATGACTATATATATGTAAATGATGATTAATAGCTAATTTTAATTAGTTTGTATTTATTATTTGTTGCCTTATGATTTTATAATGAATATGTCTTTAAAAAATAGATTATAATAGGTTATTTGTTTAGTTGAAATTGAATCAGATTTGTATTTTTTTTAAAATATTTTTTGGAGTTCATATTATATATATTTTTTATTTTCTCCAATTAGTTTATTATGAGGTAAGTGGGATGGGCATTTAAGTATTAGTTTTGTAGATTGAGTAGTACTATAAGAATTAATGTTTAGTGAAACAAGAAACTAATTAACACTGAAATCAATATATATTCTGGGTCACCTTTTTTTTTTGGTTGAAAAAGATGAGTAAGGATAAATAAAAAAACATAGATGTATTTTTTAAGGAAAAAATAACTTCAAAAAGTGATATTTCTAAGAAAATAATTTCTGAAAGTAATGTACCTTATAATAAGTCTCATTTTAAACGTCATAAAATTTTTGTTTACTATGTTATATTTTGATTTATAATTGTCAGTTATTATTTATTTATATTTTTAATGTTATGCGATATTATCTAGTAAATAGTTCAATATTTGGCTCAGGTTAAAATAATCTCTTGGTTTTGCCATTGCCTCCCCCTTCATTCCATTCGCCATCCCTACAATTTTCGCCCAACCCAGACTTTAATTTAGGAATTTACTTGGTTTTATAATTTTATAATTTCTTAATCCACATCGAACAATGTACTTGCCTGTAATGTACTGGGGAATAGCTGCGAAAGAAAATTAGGCTTTTTTTAGGATCCAAACTATTCAATGCCCATGATTTCCATGTTTGTATGGATCTCCTAAATGCTTCACTCACATCCATACTCATGTTCACATTGGCCCCTTCTTGAAAATAACATCCCCTGAAACACGGAGAGAGTAAGATGAATGGGTTATAGATTATCGTACAAGTTGGTAGTTTTATGAGGATTCTACCAGTGGCCAGAATTGAAAACAAGGACCTGTGCTCCAACCCACATATGGGAAAACCAGTACAACTTGTCGAACTTAATGACCTTTTGAACTTGAGGGGGTGAGGTGGGAGATGGAGAGGCTAGGAGGGACAATAATGGTGTCCTGTAATATTCAACCGTCAAGTTGAAATCTGGGAACATCATGGAAAGGTAACCCTTCTGTTTGTTTATGGACTTGCCTTTCACCTCATAAATGGTGGATATATACATTAGACACTCCTGAAGCCAGCATGCACAGTAATGATTCCCACTGTTTTCTTCCCACCGAATCACCCCCAAACACAATACGTCCATTCCTGCTTCTCTCTTGAAAGTCCCTGGCATTGAATCTGCAACACAAATAATGATATAATGATCACATGCATCAACTTGTTGAAGTCAAGCACGTGTCAAAAAACAAGGTGTACTTCATCCATATTCCATCACCATTAGATAGCCAAATCACCTCATTTAGGGAAGCCCCGTTAGTTGTTAGGGTCAGCACATTTATGTTCATAAATGTTTCGTCATTCCATTTAATTACCCGATCTTCCAAATCTCCGGCATCTAACGGTGTAATGTCTCTTAAAACACAAGTTGCACAGAACAGAGCAAAAAACTGGCCAGGATTCCAGGAATATGAAAGCCTCCACGATAACAACAAAATGAAGAAAGAGAGTATTACCGGGAAGGTGGCAGGCGTGAGGTTGCCATCGCCATTGCCGGAAAGTTTCATTGTGACGGCCGTTAAGGTGGCAACGGAAGCCAGGATCTAGGAAAGGGCAGTTTTCATGGTAAGAATGAGAAGAGGAGTAAGATTGCTCCCAAAGCCAGCGTCCGTAGGAATAATCACAACATTGGAGGGTGTCGTTGGTCAAGAAATGAGACCGGAAACCTTGACAAAGAAAAGGGCGTCAGAGGTTGAAAAATACGACGGAACATAGCAACAGGATGAGCAAAGGAAGTGCCAACGTTAATTCTCTGTTCATTATTATTATAAAGACCCTCACAATCATGTTTTGGTGTTGATATGGTATGCTACAAGTGAATATTTGCGACAAGAAATGAATCCTAATTTTAGGATGACATGCTCCTATTACGTTTGAAAATCTACCTAGGAATTAGTCCTCTTCCCCACATGTAGTGGTTACACTCATATTTTTGGCCAAATATGCGCACACAATTAGGAAACTCAAATTATTAAGCAACTAAGATATATAACAACAAGAAGCAGACAACCCGCATTTCACTACTTCTAAACTAACCCCCAGTCTCATTTTCTAACCCGTTAATTTCTATTTTATTTTTCATTTTAATTTATTGAGTATACACACAACATTATCAGATTACATTTGAATACGGTTGCAGCTAAACGAAAGTATATTTTGAATTTCTTAAAAAAATTCGTAAGATTGAAATTTACCTTCGTATTCAAAAATCTGTGAACAAATCTGACGAGTACAAATCTGTGAACAAGAACGGAAAGAGCGCAGAGGCAAGGAAAAGAAAACGATTCCTCCGGGCAAAGCGGCAGATGCAAATTTGGGGATGTGTGATAAAGAGTATTGATTAAAGAAAACGGTTCCTCCGGGCAAAGCGGCAGATACAATACAGTAACTTTTGCCTATCTTATACTGTAGAGCCATTCATTCACAATTCTCTGGATTCTTCCTACCAAATATCTCTCTCTGTTGTAGAGCCCAGATATGGAATGTGAATAATCTCATTTCTATTTTGCTTTGACTACTGGTACAAACAGTCCTCTTTCCATTTAATCTCTTCTCTTTTTACCATTCTTTCTTCCCTCTTTGTTCTTCAGTCTTCGTCCTTTTTATTCTTAGTCATTATTCTTCTTTTCTTCATTTCTTTAAGATAAACTTGCAGTTCCCTTTCTGAGGTTCTAACTTCAACAATAACCTTCTTTTCAACATTAATTAATTTAAAGAAGCGTTGCCACTCTTGATAAGAAAAGGATTTCTGAAGACCTGAGCGAAACGTTAATGGAGAAATCAGAGTCCGCAAACAAAATGCCTAGAACAGAAGCAGAAATGAGGGATAGGATCAGTGATTTGCCAGATTCATTGCTTTTGCATATTCTCTCGTTTCTTCCAGCTAAAGAAGCCGTTGCCACAAGCCTCTTATCCAAGAGATGGAGACCACTTTGGTTTTCCCTTCCCACTCTTGAACTTCACCGTGAAGACTTTCAGAAGTTTACATTCTTCTACCAGTTTGTAGACAAAATGCTAAATTTAGTAGATCTGAAGGCTGTCAAAAAGTTTGTTTTTGACTGTGAACATTATAGATTTGGTGAGTATTTTAGACATCGGAAGATTAGTGAGTGGATTAATGCTGTGATTATTAATAAAGTTGAACATCTGGAGTTACATTTGTATCGAAAGAATAATGAGTATGAGTTGCCCTCTAAAATTTTCACTGCTAAAAACATTAAGGTTTTGAAGTTGAGTGGAGTAATAGTCGGACGCACTCTTTCTCATGTTAATTTGAGTTTGCTTCAAGTATTGCATTTGAAATTTGTTAGATTTCCAGATTTTAGAAGCTTGGGAATACTCCTTTCTGGATGTGTTTCTCTTAGAGACTTGGTATTAAGTTATGTGTTTTTAGACGGTTACCCTCGACTTTACGATCGCCATCTACTTGATATTGGAGGACTTCACAATTTGGTCACTGTAGATGTTCCAGAATTTCTACTTCCATTGAAAGTTTTCTCTAATGCCACATTTCTGCGCTTCCGTCGGGTATGATATACGATGGTATTAGTGAATTTATATTATTGCCTTTTTACTCTTGCATTTTATAGTTCAATTTTGAACTTAGTTTTGGACTTTCTACCCCTTGCAGCGTCAATTCTCACTGGTGAAAGTGACCCCTGATATTCCAACATTTTATAATTTAACCCACTTGGAATTCGTTTATTATATTCATCATGACTGGAAAACAACATTGAGGTTACTACAAAGCTGCCCCAAGCTTGAAATTCTTGCGATTGGTCAGGTTTGTTCACTTTCAACTTTTTTTGTTGTGTTCTATTACCATTTTATTAGTTAGTTTCCTAACTCAATTACATACGTTGGATAGTTTGTTTGTAGTGAAATGTTAGAATCGACGATCGTTGATGTTCCTCAGTGTGTTTCATCAAGTTTAAAGGAATTTCATCTTGGTGGCTACCGAGGCAAGAATGGTGATTTTGATCTAGCAAGATTTATCATGAAGAATGCTTTGGTCCTAAGAATCATCTCAATTAAAAAAGATTGTTTTTCAAGAGCAACTTGGAAGAACAGGAACCTCAAAAAAATATCCAAATGTCCCATAAGCTCAATGAATTGCAAGCTTTTGTTGTTAGGGTGAATTGACAAAGTTTAGGGTGACAATGTTAGAAGTTTTTTTTTTTTAAAAAAAAAAAAAAGTTATCCTACCTATCATGGGAAAATTTCAAGTCTTGATGGTGCTTATTTTGATTGTGCTTCTTATAAGAAAATGTTTTTTAGAATTCTGATGAAAGAAAAACCACTCGTGTATTTATGATTTTTTGTTATGGGACACAGTAACAGGTACCAAACTCACTTCATTATACAATGAAAGAACAGGAAGGAAAATGTGAGACAACCTCTCTTGAGGCAAATTGAAATTTGATCGAATCCGGTTCAGATTGGGTTAAGGAGATCAACTCAAATTCACATCCTTTCTTTTCCTCTACCTTGTCCTTCTAATGTTAAAACTTTATTAGGTGATGCTTCCGTGTTGTTAGGTTCTTTACTTGTCTGTAATATATATATATATATGTGTGTGTGTGTGTGTGTTTTTTTTTTGCATTAAAAAAAAAATCTGGCTCCTGTATTATTTGAGGATATGTTGTCTATTATGAAACCCCGCATGTGGCCCACTAATTTCATAATTGCTCCCAATTATTTGGGTATTTTCAAGTTAATCAAACAACATGCCGAATCGTGAGTTTAGCAATATTGCTGCCCATCTCCAGGCCTAATTGTGTATGTCTACTGGTCAGAGGAAGATTTGAATTGCTGATGCTGTCCATCTATCAAACTTATCTGTCGTCTGAGTTTAGCAATATGATGAGCTTGAACCTACACTAGAAGTACAAATAATCGTGAGTTGGATCCAAAACCTTGTTACAAGGTTGATCATTGAAAGTCTTCTAGAATAATATAATCACATGCCGAATATAGGCTTCAAGAAAGATGAGATTCAGCTACCAGCTAGTGAACACAGGATTGAGGACTTGATAGCTTATCTATGTCTGTGTTACAGAATTTAGCCCGCTAATGAGGTACCAATAAGACCATGTAAAAGCTTAGAAATACAAAACAAAATCTTGGGGGTAAATTATTTTATCAATATTGCATTCTTATTGCAGATTGATTCTTGCACACTACATTGAAAATTATTAGAATGTAGAGAATCCACAGCATAGTGATTATCAGATTCTGGTATCCCAGTGATTAAATCAAGTAATGATGATCAAGCAGGACTGAAGAAAGATGTTAGCAGTCAATAATACTAAAAACAAGTTCTCCTTTTTGAAGCATCTTAAGGAAATTGTTTGTAAGTGGAGCGTGCCATTTATTTTCCAATGATACATTAAATGAAAGTCCGGGGATAAAGCGCAATAGTACTATATGTCAATTGCTTCATATCCATATATTTACAAAACAGAACAAGACCACTAATTGTAGTATGGTTTCAGAAACAGATGGATGTCCTTGCATAAGATGCACTATGTTGTCATATATACAACCTTATATCATCTTCCCTATACCTCATTCAGTGGATTTAAATTGTTGGTTTACGAAAGACAGGAGTCCAATAAAAGCACATGCCATCACAGTTGCCTCACCTCATGAAGTTGATTTAAATTATTAGTTTAGGAATGGCAGGAGTCCAATACAAGCACATACCATCACAGTTAACAATCTAGATCACGAGGAATTTCTGTGCATAGCGCCCCAATATTTCAAGGGCATGACTCTATTATGTTCCACTATGGTCCAGTTGAAGGGGGAGACGAGTTAGGAAAAAAGCTTCACAAAAACTAACAAATATAAAAAACGAACCATAGGGCAGTAGTCCTGACTCCAAAGTATATGTTCTAAAGTATAGATGAATTATAAGGGAAAAATTGCTTCCGCACTTTGCAAACAAAATAAAAATTCTTGCTGTCCGGGATTTCTACAGAGACTAACTAGAGAAATTATCAATTATGATCTAGGTCTGCAGGAAGGAAATTGCAGACAAATGAACGTATATGAATCAGGGACACAATGTGTCATTTTCAAGTTCCAAGCATATACACAAAGAGTGATCAGATCAAAGTATTATCAATATCTCTCTTTGATTTCCACACAGATTATGTAAAGTTTAAATAAGATAAAGTATAATCTGATATGAACCTGCTAAAGAGCTGTAGCAAGCTGTAAGAGCTCATCTGCTTCAGAGAAATTTGTAAACCATTGGGTTAGTGGATGATCTATAGTATCAGCTCTCCTACTTTTACTTGCATCTTCAATAGGTACTGCACAGATAATAGACATATTCATTCACTTCAAACATGGAACAAAGAAAATAGCATATTGAAGTGCTACAAAACGTACTTGGATGAGGTAAAGTTATTCCGACAGGCAATCTTGGAAAGTTCACTACTGGATGGTTTTGCAAACGAGCTGCAAAAGCCTCAGAAGGATCAGGGAAAACTATCTCTTCATATGATTCCACAACAACAGGTTTTTTTGTTGACATGGAATCGTTCTCATCGTCTGGATATAACTTCAAGTGATGAAATATATATATATATATCACACTTCATAAAATACGGGATTCAGAAATTATTTTGGAATTCACATGAATTGGTCTGCATGTTTAGCACCCATTTCCAATAAATGTTAAACTCACTATAATTCATCTTAGGTAATCACACACCATTCTTTTATGAACCAAAGTTTAGTGTACAATAAATTTAGGTCGTCATTGGTCGCTCCACGAACGTACACAGTCCATTTATGTGACTGATACCTTAAACAAGATAATTATGTAATTATTTTCTTTTTTTTGCTTGAAAGAGCATTATCCCGAAACGGAGCAGAAGATTATATATTAATACAGAGCATACTTACTCGCTCTCCTTCTTGCCAAGCCAGAATGCAACGTTACCATACACTATTGGAATGCTTATTTCCACATCCTTGAGTTTCTTACCCAAGTTCTAAATAGGAAAAATAAAAGAGATATCAGTTCCACATCAGTCTCCTAATTTTTATGAGTCAACCTATCAATGTGTAAAAGTTGAGTTGTTTTGTTTGCCTTTTTGGTATTTGACGGGACTAAATATCACGATTCTTAAAAGAATGACCCATTAATTATAAACAGAGATTCAAAATTAAAATATCAGCTTAACTTTTGATTTGAAAATGGCTTATGACCTTATTCTTTATCCATTCTCTTCAATTAATCTAACATATACTTTTGTGCCTCAATGGAACAAAATACAAAAAAAGTCAATCAAGAAAAGAAAAGTTACACTTAGTAAAACTGATCCATCTCTCTTTGTCCTCCAGAAATATATAAGATACAACACTCAGTCTCCTCCACCGCTGTGAAGGTAGTTAGTGACCACAAACATATAGATTGCCCTGGAAAAGCTATATAGTTTGTCTTTGGTATATCATCTGCTTCATGGTGTGTTGAATTGCAATTTTCCATATCAGTGCATATCGTTAATTCCTTCTCATTGTTTATTTCAGTTTCTTCTAAAGCTTTATTCCCAATAATCCACATGCATATACTAGATCAATTCCGTCACATGCTTCACCATTTCACTTTTGCTCCAATTTTCCATCCTTCACCAAACCATACCCATCTTGTTTCTGATAAAGTCCAATATTTTAATGTGTATATGCAAATTTTGTGTGCATTATTGTGATAGGCTTAACTAGTAGCTAGAATTGATTCCAAATTGCTTGGAGATGAGATGTGCATAGAGCACTTCATTCCATGTGTCAGGCACTCCAGGTAAGCACCAGTGGCTGCAATCTTGTGGGGCGCCAGGTGGAGTGCCTTCTTCCCTGTACTTTGAAGGATGCCCATCTCTCCTCATCTCTGACAGATTCGTTATGTTCAAAATTGCACTTTCCACTTCCCATATTCCATTTGTTTCACAGCCTTAGATATAACTACGTTATTATATGGTTCTGTTCCAATTCTTGTCGTGTCCTTATCTGGTTCTGTCTCGTTGTCACAACCTCCCCCTTCATTCCATTCGCCACCCCTGCAATTTCCACCCAACCCAGACTTTAATTCAAGAATTTATTTGGTTTTATAATTCTGTAATTTCCCAATCAACATCAAACATTGTACTTGCCTATAATGTACAGGGGAATAGCTGCGGAAGAAAATGAAGCTTTTATCAGGATCCAAATTATTCAATGCCCATGATTTCCATGTCTGTATGGATCTCCTAAATGCTTCACTTACATCCATACTCATGTTCACGTTGTCCCCTTCTTGAAAATAACATCCTCTTAAACACAAAAATCCAGGTTGGTGCGAAACTAGCTAATTAATAAAGTATTTGACAACTAACAAGCCCTCCAGTATTTAATGTAAGAGTCAGGCTACTCTTTGTTTTCAGAGAGATCAAAAGATAAGTTCAAAAAAATAAAAAGCATCTAAATAAGTTAGCTTAAAGTATTTATATTGATTGTTTTTCTAAACAAATTATTTAATTTTCTTAATCTCTCTAAAAAAAAGTTAAATGCCTCTTATATTAAGCACAAGAGATTAAGATGAATGGGTTATGGATTATCATACGAGTTGGTAGTTTTATGAGGATTCCACCAGTGGCCAGAATTGAAAATAAGGACATCTGCTCCAACCCACATATGGGAAAACCAATGCAACCTGTCGAGCTTAATAACCTTTTGAACTTGAGGAGGTGAAGTGGGAGGTGGAGAGGCTAAGAGGGACAAGAACGGTGTCCTGTAATATTCAACCGTCAAGTTGAAATCTGGGAACTTCATGGAAAAGTAACCCTTATGTTTGTTTATGGACTTGCCTTTCGCCTCATAAATGGTGGATATATTAGACACTCCTGAAGCCAGCATGCATAGTAATGATTCCCACTAGTTTCTCCCCACCGAATCACCTACAAACACAATACGTCCATTCCTGCTTCTCTCCAGAAAGTCCCTGGCATTGAATCTACAACATAAATAATGATATAATGATCAGATGCATCAACTTGTTGAAGTCAAGCACGTCACAGAAAACAAGGTGTACTTCATCCATCACCATCAGAAAGCCAAATCATCTCATTGTTTTAACATTTTATTATTATTATTATTAAGAACCTGTCCGATATTAAACAACGTGTTTTGAAACCGACATACATACATAGATATACCCCTCTGTATAATTTTCACAACTCAGTAAATATGAACTAAATTGATTACTGATTTAGGGCAGCCCCGTTAGTTGTTAGGGTCAGCGCATTTATGTTCATAACTGTTTCCTCATTCCATTTAATTACCCGATCTTCCAAATCTCTGGCATCCAACAGTTTAATGTCTCTTAAAACACGAGTTACAAAGAACAGAGCAAAACATTGGCCAAGAATATGAAACCCTCCACGATAACAACAAAATGAATAAAGAGAGTATTACCGGGGGAGGTGGCAGGCGTGAGGTTGCCATCGCCATTGCCGGAAAGTTTCATTGAGACGGCCGTTAAGGCGGCAACGGAAGCCAGGATCTAGGAAAGGGCAGTTTTCATGGTAAGAATGAGAAGAAGAGTAAGATTGGTCCCAAAGCCAGTGTCCGTCAAAATAATCACAACGTTGAAGGTTGTCGTTGGCAAAGAAATGAGACCAAAAACCGTGACGATCAAAGGGGCGTCGGAGGTTGAAAAATAAAAGGGCACATAGCAACAGGATGGGCAAAGGAAGTGCCAACGTTAATTCTCTTTTCATTATTACTCCGTCCGTCCGGTCGTAATTATAAGAGTTAGTTGACTTTTTTGGAGTGATTAAGAAAGATAACTAAATTACTTTAGAGTATATGTATTTTCATTTTTTTCTTCAAACTAATTAGTTTGATTAATAAACTAACATATAATCTAAAGATTCATAACCTATGAAATAATTAAGTAACTTATTTAGTTTCCTTAATTTCTCCAAAGAAAGTCAACTAGCTCTAATAATTAGGACCTGAGGTAGTATTATAAAGGGTTAAGGTGCAATTTTACCCTTAAAGTATGCGCTCAGGAGCAATTTTGCCCCTAAAGTTTTTGGCATAGCAATGTTGTCTCTGAAGTTTCAAAACAAAGCAATGTTGTCCCTCCGTTAAAAACCCTAACAGTCAACTAACGTTGACCGTTAGTTGACCGTTAGGGTTTTTAACAGAAGGGCAACATTGCTCCATTTTGAAACTTCAGGGGCAAAATTGATACTTTTTTTTGGAGCAATGTTGCCCCTAAAGTTTTAAAATGGAGCAATGTTGCCCCTCCGTTAAAAATCCTAACGTTGACTATTAGTTGACCGTTAGGGTTTTTAACGAAGAGGCAACATTGCTCTGTTTTGAAACTTCAGGGGCAACATTGCTACGCTTGAAACTTCAGGGGCAAAATTGCTCCTGGGCACATACTTTAAGGGCAAAAATACACCTTAACCCTATTATAAAAGACCCTCACAATCATGTTTTGGTTGTTGCTGCTCCTATTAGATTGGAAAATTTGTCGAGGAATTAGTCTTCTTCGCCACATTTATGGGTTACATTCATATGCACCATCAATTTTGTTGAATATGCGCATACAATTAGGAAACTCGAATTATTAAGCAACTAATGCCCGAAATAAAATCATAAACAGCGACAAACGGATTTATGTAAAATAAATAGCAACAAGAAGCAAAGAACCCTCATTTCATTACTTCTTCGCGGATTTATGTAAAATATTTGAGGATGTGTGATAAAGAGTATTAATTAACTAATTAATTACTAATGTTTTTTTCCAAAAAATCTGGAGAGTTTCTCTCTCTTTTTTTTTTTTCCCCAATCATGATTATTTAATGCATAATAATGATAATTCGGACAGATAAGAGAAACGTTGGAGACTTGGAGAGCATGGGAGATATGCTGAGGGGTTTCTATGAATATTGTAAATATGAATGTTTTTGTTTTTCCAGATGAATATCAATTTTTAAAAATTTAAAATCTAAAAAATTGGGATTGCTTTAGTTATGGTTTATTTTTTGGTAAATAAGAGTTTATTTATTTATTTTTACTAAAACATTAAATAAGGTTTAAAAAATAATTAGGTGAATCATGAATAATGAATCATAACTTATTGCAAGGCTTAGTTATAAGTATTTTATTAGTCATTTTTAGTTTTTATATCTATGTATATGTATGAATGAGTATTATATTATATTTTAGCAGTATTTCTCCAGTAACCCTAAAACTACATTATTTTAAATTAATGAAGTGTTTATTAGTAATTTTAGGTGAATTCATGAAGGGTATTTTAGTAAAATTTAAATGACTAAAAAATAAACAAAATTACAAAAATACCCTTCATTAATTCAAAACGACGTAGTTTTGGGGTCCCCAGTGACTAGAGAAATCCTTTACCCATGTATTATATCCTACTATGAACATTTGTTTTTATATTTATATGATTTTTTTATATTTAGGAGGATAGAGTATTAAATAATCATTATCAGAATGTTGTTTATATATGTCAACTATTCGTTTTCCCGTTGGAAAACGAGAAGCCTCCATTTTCTTATAAAGCATGTCTTGAGGTTATTGTAGAGTGGGTCATTAGCCATTCTCTGGACTCTTCCCACCAAATATCTCTCTCTGTTGCAGCGCCAAGAGATCGTCACGGCAAAGCTGGAATATGAATCACCTCATTTTTATTTTGCTTTGATTACCGGTACAAACAATCCTCTCTCCATTTCATTGGTATATCAAAGCCTTTTGCATTTTCTCTATTCATATAAAAGAACATTGAAATATTTGTAAAGCTGTCCCAAACTTGAAATTCTTATGATTGATTAGGTTTGTTGATTTTCAACTTTCTTTGTTGTGCTCCATTACCATTTTATTAGTTAATTTTCTAACTCAGTTATATACGTTTCGATAGTTTGTTTGTAGTGAAATGTTAGAATCGACAATTATTGATGTTCCTCAGTGTATTTCATCAAGTTTAAAGGAATTTCATCTTGACGGCTACCAAGGCAAGAATGGTGATTTTGATCTGGCAAGATTTATCATGAAAAATGCTACGGTCCTAAGAACCATCTCAATTACAAAATATAATTCAAGAGCAACTCGAAAGAACAGCAACCACAAAAAAATATTCAAATGTCCCATAAGCTCAATAAATTGCAAGCTTTTGTTGTTGGGGTGAAATGGCAAAATTTAGGGTGACAATATTAGAAGTTTCTATTTATTTTTGAAAGTTATCCCTGTATCTATCTCAATGATGGTGCTTATTTTGATTGTGCTTTTTTTTTTTTTTTTTAATCAAAAGATTGTGCTTCTTTTAAGCAAATGCCGTTTAGCATTCTGATGAAAGAAAAACCACTAGTGTATTTATGATATTTTGTTATAGGATACAGTAACAGGTGCCAAAGTCACGGAGAGAGCAGGAAGGAAAATGTGAGACAACATCTCTTGAGGCAGATTGAAATGTGATTGAATCCGGTTCAGATTGGGTTAAGGAAATCAACTGAAATTCACGTCCTTTCTTTTCCTCTACCTTGTCCTTCTAATGTTAAAACTTTATTAGGCGATGCTTTCATGTTGTTTGGTTCTTTATTTGTCTGTATTTTATTTATATATACATGTTAATGGTAGTAGTTTTGCATTATAAACAAATCCGGCCCTTGGATTATTTGAGGATATGTTGCCTATTAATAAACCCCGCATGTGGCCCACTAATTTCTTAATTTCTCCCAGTTATTTGGGTATTGTCAAGTTAATCAAAGATTTCCGGAAATGTATAGCTGTTATCACTTATCAGTCAAGATTCTAGAGTTTAATATTTCCTTCAAGCAATAAATTAAAAACCCAACGGGTCAGACCGGAGCACTCTCCGGCTTAGTTTGAGTCAATTAACCGCTTCTTCAGTTGGGCCATTTCTGCCCGCTTCAATCCGGCCATTAAACCAGGAGCCGGAGTTAGCCCGGAGCATGGAACGGTTTTTGTAAACTGGGCGGCTCATTCAAAGAAGGAAAGAAGTTCACAAAGAAGAAGGAAGACACTGAAAAGAAGGGATGCTGTTGAGATTCAATAGAATTGTCAAAATGGACTGAACCCTACGGGTCAACCTGTTAAATCTCATCTTTAACTCTCATATTATTAGCCCTCATATAATGGGGTTATTTTCGGCCCTAACTCAAAATAACCCCAACTCATTTGGGATTAAGATAAGGCCAACCACGGGCTTAATTAAAACTAGTACTACTTTTTGATATTAAAACTGGGCCAACCGCCAGTGTCTTAGTAGCTTAGTGGCATGGGAGCCAGTATTAACTGGCCTCCCTCCCCATGTCCAGGATTTAAATCCTACCCCCTACCCTACCATAATGTATAAAAAAAAAAAAAGGGGCCAACCCCGTTCACTTCAAATGAACTCTCAAACTGTCAGGCTCACACGGCCTTTGATGGCGTGTACATTAATTACTCCATTTATTAATTATAAATAATCAAAGCATCTAGCATTTTGTGTCATAATTAAAAGATGTATAGTCTGAGCTTTTTAGTACCATGTTGGTTATGTCATGGTTCATGTATATAAAATAGGCATGGTTTTTTAGCCATGAAATATATATATATATATTGGCCGCTGGCAAAAAAATATACGGTACAATTGTGTGTATGTGTATTTATATATATATATATATATATATATATATATTTTGCCTTCTTTGACCATGAAATGTGTGTAGCTTCAAACCTTATAAGGGTAGTAATAAGTATATAGAAAAGTGAGACTCAGGCGAAACATGCCTAAATGACGTATATAAAGTAACAGTTTTTTTCATCAATTCATGAGAAATAATTGTGTCCTGTGCAGTGAGATTTTTATTTTTTATTTTTTAAAGAAGCACCTCGTTATCTTTATTTGATTATCATTTCTATTCTCGTAGACGGCTCACCCTGCCCAACATCGGTATCACCTAGGAAGAAGGGAGATTTCGGCCTGCCCTTGGATTGTCCGTGAATCCAACCCCTTTCCTAAAATTGTTTTTATAAAAAAAAAAATTACACGTTCATTTTCTAAATGTCAATTGGTACTACTTTTATTAATTGAGTTACAGATATAATTGTGTATATAGCTTCCCTTTGGTGCTCAAGACATGGATTTCCATATAATGATTTTTCTTTCTTTTTTATTTTTTTATTTTTTATTATTCAACTCTAAGTTGATTATTCTAAAATGATTTTGGCTCGCGGGCTGGCCCTAACCCTCATGGTTATATGATTTTTTGGCCCACGCAGCCTGTTTAAGATGCAAGCTTTTTGACCCTATGGGCTTTTTGGCCCTAGCCCGCCTAACGGGTCAAGGTGGCCCGTTTTGATGGCTCTAGTATCCTTCATCCTTTGGCTGCTAATCTTAGAGGAAGAAAATGATGAAGAGAGACATCTCAGGCGGTGACATCTCCGACAAATACAAATTTGTGAACAAGAAAGGAAAGAACATAGAGACAAAGGGAGAAACAACCTCTCTCTCCTCTTCCCAATCAATGGTCTGGATGGGGTCAATGAGAGAAAAGAAGAAATAAGATTATGAGAAAATCCTCTCCCCGAGCAAAGCGGTAGATGCAAATTTTGGGGATGTGTGATAAAAAGTATTAATTAACCAATTAATTACTAATGTTGAAAATCTGGTTACTAGAACCCGTTTGGATTGGATTGGATTGGATGTAGCTTTCGGAAAATGATTTTCATGATTTACGAGGTAAAAATTGCGTTTAGAGAATAAATTTTAGGATTTACGATGTAAAAGTAATTTTTAGAAACTAGCTTTTGGATAAAAATGAGTATTTGGATAACTTCAAAACTTACGTTTTGACAAAAGTTTGTCAAACACCCCAAAATTATCTAGAAGCTATTTAGCATCAAAATTTAAGTTTTAGCAAAAGTTTGCCAAACACCCATTAGAATCTCGAGTCCACATTATGTGCACATAGTTTATGTGCTTCTTACATGAGCATATATATATATATTTATTTTTTTATATATTATATTTATTTAAATTTAAACTAACAGATACTTAAAAAATACTTAATACTGACTGACACTAAAAAAAAAGAACTTCTTATAGTCCTAAAAATTTATTTTAGGGTCTTAAAAAACTATTTCTGGGTACTAGTTAATCTTGAAAAAAATTCAAGTACTAACAGGTGATAAAAAGATATTTAATATTAACTGGTACTGAAAAAATATTTTTTATACTCTTAAAAATTTATTTTATAATCTTGAAAAAATATTTCAGGGTACTGATTAATCTTGGAAAAAGATTTCAGAGTATTAACCGGTATTAAAATGATACTTAAAGATATTGAAAAAATACTTCCTGATCTTGAAAAAAATTTAGGATATTGAAAAAATATTTCAGGGTAATGACTAATCTTAAAAAAAGATTTCAGGGTACAAAAATGTACTAAAAAATATCTTAAGGATATTGACTTATACTAAAAAAATGTTAGATAAAGAGAAAAAGCTGGAAAAAAAAATAGTTTTTCACAAAACCTAGGTTTTGAATCTAAAATCTAGGTTTTGATAGAGAATAGCTTCGGGAAAAAATAGGGGTGTTTAGTAAGCTTATGATAAAACCTATGTTTTGATGTCTGAAAAAAATATGGGTGTTTGACAAACTTTTGTTAAAATCTCTGTTTTAAAGTTATTTTTTAAAAGTTATTTTTACTAGGGTAAAGGAGTAATTTTACACATGTGTTTTTTCCCCAGGAGCGCCTAGCACCACATGATTTTTTCTAGACCAAAAATACACATGTAATTACGTTTTGGGAGTGCCCAGCACCACGGCCGTTAATTGACCGTTTGGTCAACGGTTAACTTGGATGGAAATGAACAATAACGCGGCTAAAATTACACTTTTGCCATTAATTTTATGTGAAATTACACTTTTGCTCTTTGTTTTAAATATTAATTACACTTTTGCCCCTAATTTTAAATATTAAAAAAAAACTAAAATACCCCTGTCAGCTACCACAACCGCCGGCTGCCACCACCGCTGACCTCCACCGTCGCCCGCCACTTGGTGGCCAGCGGTGTTGGCCGGCGGTGGGGCTCACCGACGGGGGTATTTTAGCCGCGTTACTGTTCATTTCCATCCAAGTTAATCGTTGACTAAACGGTCAACTAACGGCCGTGGTGCTGGGCACTCCCAAAACGTAATCATATATGTATTTTTAATTCAAAAAAAATCACATGGTGCTGGACACTCCTGAGAAAAATGCATGTATAAAATTGTTCCTTTACCCTTTTTACTATGTAAATGTTGAAACTTATTGTCCAGAGACTCGTGCTGCCAGCCCTTAAATCTCAATCACGCTAGCCGACGGCAACTCGTCCCAATCTCTCAATCACGTTTAACGCAAACCGAGTCCCAATCTCTCAATCACGCAAGCACTTTCGTCTTGCGGCAACTCTACTCGTCGTAGCTCCTCTATCTCCGAAGCCACATCAGGTAAAGGCTTTCCCTCTCCTCCTCGTCCCAATCCCTCTCTCCCTTCTGTCAGTCACACACTCACTCATACAAACGCACACAATCCTAGATTTGTCTGTTTCGCTCCCTCTTTCACTCGAAGTCGACGGCTTTAACTCCGTCTAACTTTTGATTTTAGGAATAATGCTTTCCAGTTCTCATTTCCTAGTCGGTTGTCTGTTTTGTATTGGTCAGTATTTGTAAGAGTGTTTCTGATATAACTAGGAATCTTTCAGTCTGGGATCCGTATTTACCATTTTCTTTTTTCTTCTGAGCATTTTAGTCAACCCGTTTGAAGATACGAAACGCAACTGCATCTGAATTTTCACTGAGATGTGAAGACCTGTTCTTTTCAACTCTCGTGTTTCTGCATTTGTCAACTATGAATTTTGTGCATAGTAGTTAGGATTCAGGGATAATGCTGCTCTCGTGTTTCTATGAATTTTGAACATTTTAGTCAAATTCATTTGTCAACTATGAGTTTTCTGCATTTTAGTCAACTCTGAATTTCCTAAATTATTACTTTATTACCTTGTGCATTGATCCTACCGTTTTTAATTTTGTGCTCACTACATGCCCTAGATTTGTTGAAATGTGAATTGTCTTGATCATCATGTTGTTTGGGACAATCATGGACGATAGAGTGCCTAGTTATACAGGGTAAAAATCTGCTTTTCTACAATCTGTCTTTCTAACTCCTGCAAATTGGGATGTTTCATTTTTCTGCCTGGGATTGCAAGTTGCTTTGTTCTGAAACGTTCCATAAGCACTACTTGTGAAGGTGTAATGAAAATTGTCATGTTGTATTTGGTTTCCTATTTTATGATGTATTTCATATAATTAGTATTAATTTATATAATTTAGCCTGTTTTGAGCATGAGGGACATTTTCAAGATAAACACATTATTATTATTCCAATGCATTTTGTGCCACTTTGAAGGAAGCCCATCGTAACGTACGGGTGTATAATGATGACTGTGAAAGTGAGTTTGAATTACCAAGATTTAGTATTGAATGGTGAATTTTATTTTTGTTTTAATGAAACTAGTTTTGAATGGTTTGTGTTTCATGAATCATTCTGCACATTCATAACTTTCCAATGAGTGAGCCGTGAAGAAACATTCTGCATTTTACTTTCCTAGTAGCTTCAACAAGTTCACAAGCAATCTTACTATGTGACGTTTGATTATTTTTTGAATAGGAGGAGGGAGGAGTAAACTGCGGCAGCAGTGGCAATACTAATCTTCATGCTTTGTCTTGGATAAAAACAAAAAACGAAGAGAACTTATCAGGTTTTCTTTTGCTGCACTTCAAATTAAATTCATTATATATTTTATTTTTGCTTTTTTTGACCTCAAGTTTTTATTTTTACTTCCACCATCAATATGAGAGAAGTTAAATGTGATTAGAAAACATAACAGATCTAATAAAAATAAAATAAAATAAAACATGATAGACCTATAAAATTTGTTGCAAAATTATACAGGCCCTATACATATGACCCCCTTTATGCAACAATTTAGAAAGAAGATTTTCTTTTTAATTAAAAAAATGATAAATTGGGCAACATCTATTAGCATATTCTCAATGTTCATATTTAGTATTTACAGTTCGAGTCTGCATTCATCTGAGAGCTTGGACAATTCTTCCATTAGTGAACTCTTATCAGTGAGTCTTGAACAGTTGAACTCCCCATGCAATTACTTTTCTTCAAAAAAAAAAAAAAAATTGGTACACTTCGTCTCAAGTGTCAATATTTAATGAACGTTGAACTCCCCTTGCAATTACTTTTCTTGTTCTTTCTTTTTTAAAAAAACCGGTTCACTTCATGAATGAAATATTCTTTAAATATGAGTACCCTAGAAAAACGAGAGGCCTCAATTTTGAAACTTATAAAGCACTGTCTTGAGGCTATTGTAGAGCCAGTCATTCGCCATTATATTCTCTGGATTCTTCCCAGTTCCCACCAAATATCTCTCTCTCCCTGTTGCAGCATCGAAAGATCATCACGGTAGAGCTGGAATATGAATGATCTCATTTCTATTTTGACTACTGGTACAAACAATCCTCTCTCTATTTAATCTCTTTTCTTTTTGCTATTCTTTCTTCTCTCTTTGCTCTTTAGTCTTACTCCTCCTTATTCTTTGTCAATATTCTTCTTTTCTTTATTTTTTTAAGGTAAACTTGCAGTGCCCTTTGTGAGGTTCTAACTTAAAACACAACCTTCGTTTCAACATTAATTAATTTAAAGAAGCAGTTGCCACTCTTGAAAAGAAAAGGATTCCTGAAGACCCGAGCGAAAGGGCTATGGAGAAATCACAGAACGCAAACAAAATGCCTAGAACAAAAGATGAAGTGAGGGATAGGATCAGTGATTTGCCGGATTCATTGCTTCTGCATATTCGCTCTTTTCTTCCAGCTAAAGAAACCATTGCCACAAGCCTCTTATCCAAGAGATGGAGACCACTTTGGTTTTCCCTTCCCACTCTGGAATTTCGCGGTCAAGATTTTCAGAGGTTTACATTCTTCTACCAGTTTGTAGACAAAATGCTCAATTTAGTAGATCTGAAGGCTGTCAAAAAGTTTGTTTTTGACTGTAAATATTATAAATCTCGTGAGCATTTTAGACCTCAGAAGATTAGTGAGTGGATTAATGCTGTGATTATTAATAAAGTTGAACATCTGGAGTTACATTTGTATCTAATGAATAATGACTATGAGTGGCCCTCTAATATTTTCACAGCTAAAAGCATTAAGGTTTTGAAGTTGAGTGGCGGAGTACTAATGGGAAGCATTCTTTCTCGTGTTAATTTGAGCTTGCTTCAGGTGTTGCATTTGGAACATGTTAGATTTCCAGATTTTAGAAGTTTGGGAATACTTCTTTCTGGATGTGTTTTGCTTAGAGACTTGGTAATAAAAGATTTCTATGTAAACCCTCCACTTGATATTGGGGGACTTAACCATTTGGTCACTGCAGAAGTTCCACAAACTCTAATTCCATTGAGAGTTTTGTCTAATGTGACATTCCTACGGGTAGATATGGTATGTTGGTACTAGTAAGGTCATATTATTTACTTTTCATTTGTACATTTAATAGTTCAATCTTTAGCGTAATTTTGTTCTTCCTCTTGCAGTGTAGTTCTATGTTGGACCCTGACATTCCAATGTTTTATAATTTAACCTACTTGGAATTCACATATTATTCTTTTGACTGGAATACAACATTGAGATTGTTGCAAAGCTGCCCCAAGCTTGAAATTCTTGTGATTATTCTAAGGGTATGTTCATTTTCAACTTATATTTTTGTGTTCATTACCATTTTATTAGTTAGTTTCCTAACTCTATTACAAACCATTGTATAGCCATGGGATCAAAAGTTGAAATCGACATCGACGGCGACAGCTAATGTTCCTCAGTGTGTTTCATCAAACTTGAAAGAATTTCATCTTGGCAACTGTCGGGGTAGAATTGAAGAACTCAATCTTGCAAGATATATTATGAAGAATGCAATGGTTTTAAGAATAATCTCAATTAGTAAGAATGTCATTTCAAGAGTAACTTGGAAGAACAAGATCCTCAAAAAAATACCTCTTTGTCCCATAAGCTCAGTGAATTGCAAGCTGTTGTTGAAGTGAATGGTTGAAAACAATATTACAAGTTTCCATCCATTTTTGAAAGATATCTCTTTTATCTATCTTGAGAAAATTTCAATATTTGAGTGACATATCATTTTTCAATGTTGGCACAAAAAAAAAAAAAAAAAGCAGACATATCATTCTTCAAGACTCTTGATAGAGCTTATTGATTTTGATGGTGCTTCTGTTCGGAAAATATTGTCACATAGTGTCTTTATCATTATAAACAAATGCAAGAGTTTTCGTGGAATTCTCTCCATCAATTGCGCTAGATGTTTCTGAAGTCTGTCTAAATAATTATGTACTTCTATTGTTACTAACTCATTATCTATTTAAAATTTAAAAATTATATTTAGTCATTTGAGATTGAATAAGTTTAGAGAAGATTTAAGTAATCTCCTCTGATCAATTGATTTGTTTGGAGAGATTAAAGAAGTTAAATAAGCTAGTTAATCATAACATATGGTGTTTATTACCTATCCCCTTTTATTCTTTATATATAGGATATATTTTGGGATTTGATTTTGATCATAAATATAAGATATACTCCCTCCGGTCCTAATTATAAGAGCTAGTTGACTTTTTTGGAGAGGTTAAAGAAGTTAATTAAATTACTTTAGAGTATTTTTATTTTTTTTTCTTCAAACTAATTAGTTTGACTAATAAACTAAAATATAATTTAAGGATATACAACAAATAAAATGATTAAGTAACTTATTTCGCTTCCTTAATCTCTCCAAAGAAAGTCAACTAGCTCTTATAATTAGGACCGGAGGTAGTATTTTTTGTATTGGCCAGTCTTTTTCTAATTTACCTTTATTGATGTTCCGTTAATAGTAATCAAAGAGAGAATAAGTGAAATAAGGAAGATGACTTAGTTGTTTTAGAATATATGTGTGTGTGTGTGTCATATTAATTAATTAACTTAACTAACTTCTTTAATAATAAAATTGAGTAAATACATCTTATATTAAGGATCATAAGGAGTATTATATTATGGGTAAAGGATTTCACCAGTCACAGGAGATAGAGTTATCTCCAGTGAGCCCAAAACTATGTCGTTTTGGATTAATGAATGGTGTTTCCGTAATTTTGTTTATTTTTTTTATCATATGAATTTTACCAAAACACCCTTCATTAACTCACCTAAAATTACAAACACACCTTTCATTAATCTAAAACGACGTAGTTTTAGGGTCACTGGAGATAACTTTATCTCCAGTGACTGGAGAAATGCTTTTCCCTTATATTATATATCAATTTATAAGTTATACGAATTAGTTTGGAGAAAAACAATAAATATAAATATTCTAAATAACTTATTTAGCTTCCTTAATCAATCCAAACAAATCAACTGGGTCTTATAATAATAAATTAATAACAGGGTAGTGTAATTTAGCTTTTGAAATTTAACATTATTTTTTTTAACCTGAAATTTAACATTATATTTAGTCCTATGAAATTGAATACTCCTCCGGTACTAGATTTAAGATATAGTTTGTAGTGTAATTTACACTATAAACTATATTCTATATTTAGAACTAGAGGTAATACATTTTATTTTGAATGGGTGCACATAGATAAATGTTGTCACTAAATTGGAGACATGATTTTTATCTAACTTTTGTCTCAAAAAATAACGGAATCAATTTTTATAAATTATGAAACATCATTTTATTTAAGTTATTATACCATTTTTCTATCTACTTCAGTTTTTTTTCTTTAATAAAGAAAAAATGTCGCAAACAAGAATTGAAGTCAATCTACAACAGCAATAAGGTCTCTTTTCCGAACAAAGCATTGGGACTAACAGACAAACCATTTATATAGACATATTATCCACATCCCATTTTTAAATTTTCTTAAACGTCTTTCTTAGTCTTCCTGTCGAATGTTTATTTAAATCTAGACTTGATTTATATATAAGTACCACCCTCATTCTTATTATAAGTTCACTTTAACTAATTTTTATATACTAAGAAAAGTTAGTTAAATCATTAAATATGTTTAAAATTCCAAGTTTACTGTTATTATAATTTTTTCTCTTTCAGCATTTAGAAATCATTTTCACATCTCTCATCTTTCTCTCTTTCTACCAAGAATTAAATAAGTATAAAATTGAAAAACATTCATCAATAACATGTAAGTGGACTTATATTTTAACCTCTCTCCTTTCTGCACTCCCCTCCCCCCTCTCATACTCCCTCGCCGGCGGCTTGCGCCTTACACACAAGCCGCTGGCGACCACCGCTTTTGTGCCATAGACGAGTCAGAGTGGTTGTTGCGAGTCCATATCTTTGATCTGCGGTTCTGGTGTTTTGGAGTCCAGATCTCTGATCTATGGTCCTCTCCCTCAGAGTTTTGTCAGATGTGGCCTTCTCTCGTCCTTGTGGAAAGTTCTCTCCCCTCCTTCTTCAGATCTGATTTGCAGATGTGAGATTTATCTGGTTTTTGTTTCTTTTTTTTTTTTGTGGTACTGGGTTTTTTGGTGGTGTTCTTCATTCAGGAAATAAACAGATTTGTAAGATCTGCGTTCAAATCCTCTTGGTTGGAAGGTTGTTTGAGCGTTTTTAGATCCGATTATCATCTGATAGCTCGGATCTACGTTCTTGAGGGCAGATCTAAAGAGGATTTGTTTTGTGTGTAGTTAAGGTCACCAAATCTACGTGTTCAGAAAAGCAGAAGCGTTCTTTAGAACATTATGAGCCTCCTTTCTCCTGAGGTTGGGTTTTCTTGGATCTTCACCCCTAGACGGGGTACCTGTATAGCTGCCTTAGTTGTAGCTTATACTTATAAGGAGGTGTGCCCGATCGGGTGGGTTTTTCAACCCTTATCTTCTTTGTTGTCACTTCTAACTTTGGGAGTTCAAGAGACTGCTGTTGTCCATGATTTTCCTTTTGCTCTTATCTTTTTAATGGGTGGTGACAGGTACTTCTTGTTTTTTGTTTGGTTTTTTGTATTTGTGTATTGTCTTTATGTTGTTCTTATGTAATGTACTGTTTCTTAATATTAATATATATATATCATTCTATTAAAAAAAAAAGACTTATATTTAAGATCAAAAGTTTTTTTTTTAAAAAAAAGAAAAATTGGACTTAAAATAAAGACCAGAGTGGTATGGTAAAATTAATGAGTTTTTTTAAAGAAAGAATTAATGAGTTAATATATCGTTAAATTAAATTATTAATTAAGTTTTGCATTTCGATAATTAATCGTTTGACACCATGCCAACATATTTTGTTTGTGAACTCCATATTTTTATGCGATGGAGCCTAAAAAGATAGGAAAATCTGGGTGTAGCATCAAGCCGATCACACAATGGTTCATCTGGGTGTCATTAAATTTTCTTGGATGGTTCATCCGTCTATTAATTTATTCTTTCAATTCTACATTAGATTAATTAGCTCCAAAAAGATACTATTGCAAAAGCAAATTGCCTTGTGTATTATTTATTTCATAAATAAACATGTATTAAAAAAAATATAAGATTAAATATTTAAAATATAAAAAATGACAAGAATTTAGTTTTGATATAAGGAAAATCCCATAAAAATACCACTTCAATTTTAAGATTCAAGAAAAGTTACTCTAATAAACAAGAGGACATTCGAGCAAAAAAAAAAACAAGAGGACACATTGTAATATTAGGACAAAAGATGAATCTGCCCCTAAGGCTATTTAAAAAAGAAGGGACTGCTAAAGCCCTCCATTCCCTTTCATTTCTCTCCAAAATAAAACTCGCAAATAAAGCCTAAGAGTTTTTCAAAAGAAATTGTAATTGTACATGGAAACTAGGAATATGGGATTCTAATATTTGGACAAAAGACGAATGTGCCCCTAAGAGGTTGTACATGGACAAACCATCTTCCATCCACCACTCATGCTGGTCTCACTCATCATCGCCATCTTGCATCCGCCATATACACACATGCTGGCCCCCATTCATCACCATCTTGCATCCAATAATTAAAATTAAAGTTCATTTAGAGTTTAGCTTACCCAAAAAAAACTATTAAGTTGATATTTGAAGGCCCTAAATATAATCAAATTCTTGGCCAAAATAATATGTTTTTTTAAAAATAGTAATTGGCCAAAACAATATAATTAAAATTCGAAAAGTTAGCATGAGTTTAAAAGCAAGTTAACGCTATCCTATAAACTAAAAATCCAAAAAAAAGTAAACTTGAAAAATGAATTCATGAGTTTAACTAAATTTAAAATTTGTAACTAACCCAAGTTTATGTGCAAGTTGATATGAATTTATATGTTAGAAATAAAAAACATGGTAAGCTCAGGGATCAACACGGCAAGTTTGACAGCAGTATAAGTATAGATTATGTTTTGCTGCTATTTCATTTGAAAATATTATTAATTAAGAGTAGCTTGATTATCTGTAAACATATAACTTTTTAAGTGCATACTCTCTCTGGTCCATAATAAGTCAATAAACTAATTTACTAGAATTAAAAAGTAGTAGTTGTTAACTCATTAAATTTATCTAAATTTTTTAAAAAAATTATATCTTATCTATATTAAATGAGGTATTGAATGAGAGAGAAAATTATAAAAATTAATTACATGAATAAAATTGGAAAAAAATATTAACGGCGTTACAAGTTACTTATACTATAAACCAGTTATTTTTTTCTGTAAGTGTGAGAGAAATGTCTCTAATGATGAAGACAGTAAAAAAGAAGAGGAAAATGATGAAGACAGTAAAAAAGAAGAGGAAAACAAAAGGAAGATCAATGAAGACATTTCTCCTCACCTTCTGGAGTATTTAGAAATTTGTTTATCTAAATTTGTCCACCTCATCACAACTCCCAAACGTTGTTCTCTTCAAACAGTGGGAACCAGTTTCCCTGTCTATCTTTGGATAGGTAGGGAGAGCCTATCCCATTTGGACAGTCTAAATGGGATCTGGATGGTCTAGATTTAATTTTTTTTACTTTTGATTTTTTTAAAAAAGATTATTTTAATAAATAGAGAATCTAAAATAAATATAATCTCTTAACTAACATTTTTTTAAAAAATAATTTTTTCATTTAAAAGATAGGCAGAGAAACCAGTTCCCGTATTATTATTATTAGTGCACATTTGGCCCATTTCTTTTGGAGCAGAAGGAGAAAGAAATTTTGGCAACTCTTGTTTTGAAGTGAAAGCCCTAGCCCGCTCTTTTTGTACGTCGTCGTCTCCCTTCGTCCTCACTGCCGTTGTCGTCGTTTTGTTTCTTCTCCTCGTCTTTGCTGGTTGCGTCTGTGGTGTACAACTGTTAACTCTTAGAAATTGACAACATTCCAGCACATTTTCTCTCTCTTTTTACATATTTTTGGTTCAAAATGTGCATAGAAATGAAGTTATAGAGGAAAATGTGCATATCAAAGTATAAGGCAAAAATCAAAGAAATTTTTGTTATTATAGAGTTTCTGATTCAATTGAGAATTGGTAATTGCTTCCTCTTTTGTAGGAAGATGGAGACAAGTTTTAAAGCTCTATAAGAACCAAGAAACAAGGAAAGAAATAAAGGAGGTGAAGCAGTTCAAAGTTAGAAGAACCTGTACAACTGGCCGCAGTAAGTAGTGGCTGCCAAAAGTCACAACTGGCCGCAGCCAGTCGTGAAAAAGTGTAGAAAGTACAGCTGCACGTTTTACATTTCAGAAACAGAAAAACCCTATTTAACCTAAAGGGAAGGGCCGAAAAACACACTCTTGACCTAAGGAAACAAGTGGGCACACAAGGGAAGAGCTTGGGAGAGAGATTTGGAGCATTTTGGAGGCTTGGGTACTCTTCTCAAGAGAGATTTTGAGGATTTCACCTTGGTTCTTCCTCTTTTCTTCCTAGTTTCTTCATGTATTCATTTTCTTTGCTTAGAATCACTTTGTATTTGAACATGAATAGCTAAACCTTTCATTCTAGGGTTCTTTTGACCCTTTGTATGGATTAATACTTGGATTTTCCTCTCTTTTGGTAGATAAATGTATATATATATATATGTGTGTGTGTGTGTTGATTTCAATCTTGGCTTAATGCTTCTAAGTGATTGACCTCCATTTAGATAATTTATTTACATAGGTTTTGACTTGAGAGAGCTAATCTAGGTGTAGAACTTTATTGAAATCATGCTTGTCTTGAAATTTACTTGATAAATGGATGGTTTGTTGGTAAAATAGAGATATATTTACTAAACTTGCATTGTCACATTAGTGTTGTTGCTTAAATATTGATTATCACTAATTGTAGCAAGAGATTGTGCTTTTTCATGAGAAGAGAAACTTGATTTTGACTTAAGAGAGCGTTTCAAATGTTTTTGAACCCTAGACTAACACATATATGTATTGAAATGCTACTAGAGAGGAAGTTAACAAAGCTTTATGAAATGCAAAAGGGGAAGAAGAATCCTAGGCTCCTTTATCCTTGAAGTCAAAAGTCATTTGCCTTTACCAATTTTAAGTTTTAGAAATAATCTTTAAACATTCTCATTCCACATCAAAACTTTGTTCTAGCTCAACTTGATTGAATTTACTAAGCCTCTTAATTGACCAATTTGTTAAACAAATCCTCGTGGGAATGATACTTACTTATCACTTTATTACTTGCGAAACTCGTGCACTAGCGAGGCGAACAACTACTGAAGCTCGGGTATGGAAGCTTTTCTTCATCTTCCTCCTCCCTCCCTCACTTCTGGAAGGTGTTGAGGTCCTCCTCCTTTTTTTTCCTGCTATTAATCAAGTTAATACTTTCTCATAAATATTAGATAAAGTTGACTTTTTTTAGAGATTAAGAAAACTAATTAAATTACATATTTTTTAAAAGTTTGACTATTAAACTAATATATTACTATAACCTATAGATATACAATATAAAATATGATTAAGTAACTTATTAAGTTTCCTTAAGCTCCAAAAAAAAAAGTTAATTATGTTTTATATTTAGGACCAAAGGAGTAAGTTCTTTCCAATATATATGTATATATATATATATAGTTAGCAAGTTAAGATATACTACCTCTGGTTCTAATTATAAGATAGAGCTAACTTTTTTTTGGAAATAGTAAGGAAGCTAAATAAATTACTTACTCATATAATATGTTGTGTATCCTTAGATTATATATTAGTTTATTAGTCAAACTAATTAATTTAGAAAAAAATGAAAAATACAAATACTCTAAAGTAATTTAATTAGCTTTCTTAATTTCTCCAAAAAAGTCAACTTAATATTATAATTAGGACGGGAGGAAGTACTCTATTTAGATTGTTTATCTCTCATAGGATGAGGGGGACAAAATCTTTTCATTATATCACACATCTTTTATATCATATACATTGGTCTTTCTCTTGATAAAAAAATGTTGGTCCTTCTTTTTTATCAAGCATAGATTGTTCCGCTATTTAATTTGAAAATAATATTAATTAAAAGTAAATTAACTATTTGGTAAACATATTTAAGTACATATGTTGATTTCTTTCATGAGATTTTATCATACCTATAAATTTTTTTGCTTAAACTTTGAATCTTCATTATGTAATGAGAAAATTTTTTATACAATATATATACTTTTTTTTAAAAAATACATTGTATGTAATTTTCTATCCCAACCCATCATATTTACAACCTTCGTTTTTTCCCCTAAAATTGTACACTTAGTCGCAATCGTAGTTAATGCTCAATGAATGATGACATTCTTTTTTCATTTTTCTTTTTTGATAAAAAAGAGACACCTCAATTAAACATCTATGGGAATACTATCCCAACTACACTCACTACTAACAATCCTTGCTAGATCCGCAAACGGCTGGTTGATTTTGTGGAAACCGGTCCTTAACTCCAAACCACTTTTTGCTAGGAGGTCTGCCGCAGAGTTGCATGAGCGAGGAACATAAGTAATCCTAGTTTCCTAGTTCATATTCATCATCAATGAAACCTCTTGAAGGATGCTAGAGTCTCTATGCACATCGATCCCTACATCCATGGAGTACAAGGTCGAGGCATTTCGTGTAATCAGTCTCTAGCTAAACTTTCTTGAAGCCCATGGTCCATGCCATTTTTAATTCAAGAAGACACGCCCAGATTTTTGCAGTTAACCCATCTCCTTCTTCGATAGGATGAATGAACCCTTTAATAAAGCTCACAACATTATTCTTGATCAAACCTCCACAAGCAAACTTTATAGCTATAGCTGAGAATGTGCCATCTACATTGACCTTCACCTAGTCATTTTCCGGTGGTCTCCAAGACTTATGAGTTGGGGCAAGGGTCACGCCTTGAACTTGCAACCCTGCTAGACGATCATTCAAATGAGTTAGGCTCTCTACCATCACCCTAGCATTAGCAAGGATAGTGTCAATGGATATAAGCTTATTCTTGAATACATACAGATTCCTTCGATGCCACAACCACCAACACAGCACCGTGAACTTGGAGGCCCACTGCCAACAAGTTTCTGACTTGCCACGAAGATTCCACCATAACCAATCAGAGAGGTTTATATTACAGAACATACGCCACCGGGTCGGCCCTACTACTTTTCGCCAACCCTACCCCACATACTGGGAAACTCACATCCATAGTCAATCCAGTCTCATTCGACAGGTGTTTGTAAGAAGACTCTTCCTAGCTAGCAACCAAAAAAGTGTCTTGCATCTATAAGGTGCTCGAACTTTCCACACTCGGCTCCAGTCTATTCCAAGATCTGCCACCTCCCTTGACAACATCCTATAAGCACATTTAACTAAGAATTCTCCATTTCTCTCTCCCTTCCATTTAACAGAATGTTGTGCACGATCAATCTCAAGATCCCCAAGGATTGTATCCCAAGTCTTCTTAATTCCTATCCAGATATTAGAGTTAGGTCTTTTCATCGAGAATCGAAGGAGAAGGTCATCCCCACATTTATACTTGTCTCAAACCACTCTTACCCAAAGTGCATCCCTTTGTGTCACGAGCTTCTATCCCAACTTCATTAGAAGTGCTTGGTTCTGAAACTTAGCATGTTTAAGTCCTAGACCACCCTGCCTCTTGTCCTTACACACCTCATCCCATGTTACCAAATGAACCCGCGGCCTTTCCACTATTCCACCCCACAAAAATGATCGATTCTATTTATCCAAAGATTCACATATGTTGTCTGGAAAATGCGAGGTTTGCTAAGTAGGAATAGCTGATGTTACCGCGGAGATCAGCATGGATCTTCTGGCTAGTGAGAATGACGTTGGTTTCCACCGAAAAAGTATTTCCTTAAACTTATCAACTACTGCCTGAATACTATCCTTCCCGACCCTCCTATGATGACATATTCTTTAAACAAAGTTGTTGTTCTTTTTTCGATACACTAAGAGAGTTGTTATATTATTTGTACATATTTGGCCGTTTATCTTTATAATCATTATTTTTCTGTGCAAACATTAATTTATGTCATATCAGTGGTCACAATATTTTTTTGGACAAAACAGTGGTCATAATATTAATTACTCATAATTATGACCACCCCAAATGTGTTGTTATATACAAATTTCGGGTGGCTATAAATCATAATTAGTAAATTGAATATTTTTCCATCAGAACTTTGTTTCGTTTCATAAACGAGAGGGCTCCATTTTCAAACTTATAAAGCACATCTTCAGGTTACTATACAACCAGTAATTCGCCATTCTCTGGATGCTTCAGTCAATATCTCTCTTTATGTGGAGATCATGATAGAGCTGGAAGACGGATGATCTCATTGCTGTTCTGCTTCGAGCATTCCATTTGACTGGTGCAAAAAAACATTTTCTCGCTATTTAATGGCAATTCTTTTTCGTCATTCTTTCTCTTTTCTTTGTTCTTTAGTCTTCACTATTCTTTTTCTTTGTCAACTGCAGTACTTCAAACATAACCTATGTTTCAGCCTGAGTTCATTCAAATAAGTAGTTGCCACAGCTGATGTAAAAAGGATCTCTGAAGGCCTGAGCTAAAGTTATGGAGAGATCAGTGTCCAAAAACAAAAGGCGAAGAACTAAAAAAGACAGGATCAGTGATTTGCCAGACCCATTGCTTCTTCATATTCTCTCTTTTCTTCCTGCTGAAGAAGCAGTTGCCACAAGCCTTTTATCCAAGAGGTGGAGGCCACTCTGGCGTTCCCTTCCCGCTATTGACTTTAAAACTGAGAAATTTCGTTACATTAAATCCTTTCTTCAATTTGTAGACAAAATGCTCAAATTGGTAGATTTGAAATCTGTCAAAAAGTTTGTTCTAAATGTTGATTGTCATAAAGCTCCTCAAAAGACTAGCGAATGGATTGATGCTGTGATTGGTAAAGTTGAATATCTGGAGCTTCATATGAGTTCTACTGATGTATATGAGGTGCCCTCTAGTGTTTCATTGCCAAGAACATTAGGGTTTTGAAGTTGAGTATGGGTGGATACTCTTTCTCATGTTAATTGCCTTTACTTGAAGTATTGCATTTGAAATCTGTTAAATTTCCAGATTTTACAAGTTTGGAAATGCTTCTTAATGCATGTGCCTTGCTTAAGGACTTGGTATATGTGGATGGAGTGGATTTTTGTCCACGGAAGCCTTAACCATTTGGTCTCTGCATATGTTCCACAATTCCATTGCAAGCTTTGTCGAGTGTTAAATGTCTGCACTTCTATCAGGTATGAATCACACTTGATAAGTAATTTGTTCCTTTTATTCTTTTTGTTTTTAATCCCCTAAGATTTCATTCCCTAATTTTCAGTCTGTTTTAGTGTTCCAAGCAGGATTTATGGCCATTTAATCTTGATATCCCAATATTTTACAAGCTAACCCGCCTGCAATGTGGTGCTGAAGAGTAGACTGGGATGGTGAACTGTCTTCAAAACTTCACAAAAATTCAAAAGCTTGTAATTGACCAGGTTTGAAGATTTAAACTTGTTTTTTTGTGCAATATGCCTCACTTGGTAGGCTTTTAACTTAATTTCTCTGTTTTTGTCAGTTTGGTTCTTCATCCCATCCTGAACCAATACTTGATGTACCTCCATGTGTGTCATTACATCTAATGGAGTTCACTCTTCTCTGTTTCAAAGGTTCTGAAAGTGAGTCTGAAATGATAAAATTTATGAAGAAGAATGCTCGAGTTTTGAGGACTACCTACGTCTGTGCTAATTCAAGTGAGTATAAGCCCCGTGCTAATTCAAGTGAGTATAAGCCCCTAAGGTTCAGAGAATTAGCAGCATGCCTCAGAAGACTGACCAAGTCTTCCCTTCATTTTGTTCCCTTCCTTTCTTCATTTTTCTTTTCCTTCATTCAGCAAGAATTAAGTTTATTCTTCCCTTAAACATTAATGGTGATGTTTCTCTTATTTATTTTCTGTTACTAATATTAAATTCCAAGCCTACTTAACTCCGTCATACAAGGTTTTAATGAAGTTGTGTTCATATGCCATAGTTCTTACTGCTTTTAAATTCCAGGTTGTTGATAGATTCTTGCAGCAGATTCTCTCCTTTAAGAATCAGAAAAAAGGCTCTCAAATAATAATATGGGAAAACCTTTATGACTATGAAACTCTAGATGAATAAAACTTTTCACTTCATCACTTGGACAGGTATCCCAGCAACATCGAACATGTATGAATTATGATTCTACAGAACAAAAAAGGTAATAGAACTGTGATTATGTACTCCCTCCGATCCTGATTCATAGGACAATATTTAAGAGTTAGTTTTGGTCCTACTTATAGGACACAAGTTTGATTTTTATCAATTTCTTCCTAAAATACCCATATTTATTCTTTCAAGTGTGTTTGGTTTTTGGTAAATATATGTATGTAGGTGCATTGGCTCTTCTAGTCAATCAAAATTTTAAATTGTTGGATTTTATCTATCAATCAGCTAACGTTAATTTTCCAATATATATATATAGACACACACACACAGATATATATGTGTGTGTGCCTGTGTATACATGTGTGTATATATGTTTGTGGCTGCACACACATATATAGATGTGTGTACACATATATGTATATTTGCACATATATGTTTGTGGCTGCACACACACATATAGATGTGTGTACACACACACACATACACGTGTGTGTGTACATGTATGTATATATGTTTGTCTACACACAAATATATATAGAAACACACACATATATATATCTGTGTGTGTACATGTATGTATATCTATGTATGTTTTTCAATATATGTATGTAGATATATGTACACATCCATATATATGTGTATATATTTATATGTATACATATATATACACACATATATGTATATATAGCAAAACCATTATTTTAATTAGAAAGTGTGTAGAAAAGAAAATTATAGGTTAGAGAGGTATATGACAGGGGTTGTTAATTCATTTTTATTTAGGTCATTTTAAATTTATATAAGGGCATTTTAGAAAAATGGGTAAAATTAACTAATTTAACTCATTTCTTTAATCTCCTCAAAATCGGTTAAATATGTTATATAATTAAGGGCGGAGGGAGAATATGCTAACCAGAACTGGCTGAGACCAAATTCATAAGCTTCTAAATACTTTTAAATGCTGACCTAAACATGAAAAGTATGTTTCAGCACAATGGCGGAACCTCTTATCTTATGTATTTATATATATATATTATATATTATTCTATTGTGGCCACTAATTTGGCCCTAGTTAATCTCTTATCTTTTCTATATTTATACTCTTTTTTTATTAGGACAATGTTAGGTTTATTACTCATTGGGATGTGAGAGGAAAGCAAAAACTTTGTTTAAGATACCTATTGAAAAAATTAGTATCATCTTATATCCAGTGCTGTTCATCTTCATTTTAAGGACTAAATAGGTACTCAAAATCACTTCTTTTCATCTCACTCCTTTTATGAAAGTTATTATATGTATTTTTATTTTTCTAATGAGGGTAAAATTGTGTTGATCAGTGAAAATTTTGCGGTTATGATTTTGGGAGAGTCTTGAGTTTTAACAATAGATGACTATATATATGTAGAGGATGATTAATGACTAATTTTAATTGGTTTGTATTTATTATTTGGTTGTCTTATGATTTTGTAATGAATATGTCTTTAAAAAATATATTATAATAGGTTATTTGTTTAGCTGAAATTGAATCAGAGTTATATTTTTTTAAAAATACTTTTTTGGGTTCATATTATATTTCTTTTATTTTCTCCAATTATTTTATTATGAGGTAAGTGGGATGCACATTAAAATATTAGTTTTATGGATTGAGTAGTACTATAAGAATAAATGTTTAGTGACATAAGAAACTAATTAACACTGACATCAATATATATTCTAGGTCACCAAATTTTTTGTAGGTTGAAAAAGATGAGTAAGGATAAACAAAAAAGTATAGATGTATTTTTTTTAAAAAAAATAACTTCAAAAAATGATATTTCTAAGAAAATAATTTCTGAAAGAAATGCACCTTATGATAGGTCTCCTTTTAGACATCATAGAATTTTTATTTACTATGTTATTTTTTGATTTATAATTGTTAGTTATTATTTATTTGTATTTTTAATATTATGTAATATTATTTATTAAATAGTTCAATATGTTTATTTTTTGGCCTGAGTTAAAATAATTTCTTTGTTCTGCCACTGCCTCCCCCTTCATTCCATTCGTCTTTGACAACTAGTTAATTAATAAAGTATTTGACAACTAACAAGATACTTCCCTCCCCGTCTTTAATATAAGAGTTAGGCTACTCTTTTCTTATAGAGAGATCGAAAGAAACTAAATAAGTTCCAAACAAAAAAAAGTCCGCTAAATAAGTTAGCTTAAAGTATTTATATTGATCGTTCTTGTAAAATAATTATTTGGCTTCCTCAATCTTTATAAGAATAAGTTAAATGCCTCTTATATTAAACACGGAGAGAGTAAGATGAATGGGTTATGGATTATCGTACAAGTGGGTGGTTTTATGAAGATTCCACCAGTGGCCAGAATTGAAAACAAGGACCTGTGCTCCAACCCACATATGGGAAAACCAGTGCAACTTGTCTAGCTTAATGACCTTTTGAACTTGAGCGGGTGAAGTGGGAGATGGAGAGGCTAGGAGGGACAAGAATGGTGTCCTGTAATATTCAACTGTCAAGTTGAAATCTGGGAACATCATGGAAAAGTAACCCTTGTGTTTGTTTATGGACTTGCCTTTCACCTCATAAATGGTGGATATATTAGACACTCCTGAAGCCAACATGCATAGCAATGATTCCCACTGGTTTCTCCCCACCGAATCACCCGCAAACACAATACGTCCAATCCTACTTCTCTCCAGAAAGTCCCTGGCATTGAATCTGCAACTCAAATAATGATATAATGATCACATGCATCAACTTGTTGGAGTCAAGCACATGTCAGAAAACAAGGTGTACTTTATCCATCACAATCAGATAGCCAAATCACCTCATTTAGGATCAGCGCATTTATGTTCATAAATGTTTCGTCATTCCATTTAATTACCTGATCTTCCAAATCTCCGGCATCTAACGGTGTAATGTCTCTCAAAACACAAGTTGCGCAGAACAGAGCAAAAAATTGGCCAGGAATAAGAAAGCCTCCACGATAACAACAAAATGAAGAAAGAGAGTATATATTACCGGGGAGGTGGTAGGCGTGAGGTTGCCATCGCCATTGTGGGAAAGTTTTGTTGTGATGGCCGTTAAGGCAGCAGCGGATGCCAAGATCCAAGGAAGGGCAGTTTTCAGGGTAAGAATGAGAAGAGGAGTAAGATTGGTCCAAAGCCAGCGTCCGTCCGAATAATCACAGGGAGAAAGCCAAGGGGCCAGAGCCCCCCACAAAAAAATTGTTTAAGATTTTTTAATGGAACTTTTTATTAACTTTGGCCCCCAAAGTAAAATTAAATTTTGGCCCCCGACTTATTTTATTTTTTTAAATTACATTTTCCTCTCTTTTTATATCTTTGGGCTTATAATTCAATCTTTGTTTTATGTGGGGTTTTGTATGATTTATGTTAATCTTGTCATTTTTTTTTCTATATTTCATTCTAATTACCTAAAAATTTTAGCTTACTAGTGAAATTTACTTTTGTGGCGTATCCCTTACTAGTTACTATGCTTTTACTCATTTCACATTACACTTGTAGATGAAGTTAATTGACTTAATTTCATGAATATTTTTTTTTATTCTTTTTATTTTTAATGTATTTAAAATTTTTCTTAAAAAAAATTTTCAGGGCAGCCCCATCACTATTTCACCCCCAAACTTTTCCTCCAAGTTAGTTCCGCCGCCACTGAAGAAAGGGGTGTCAGAGGTTGAAAAACACGAGGGAACATAGTAACAGGATGAGCAAAGGAAGTGCCAACGTTAATTCTCTGTTCATTATTATTATAAAGACCCTCACAATCACGTTTTGGGGGTTGATACTCCTATTACGTTTGAAAATCTACCTAGGAATTAGTCCTCTTCGCCACATGTATTGGTTACACTCATATTTTTGGCCAAATATGTGCACACAATTAGGAAACTCGAATTATTAGGCAACTAAAATAAATAACAACAAGAAGCAGAGAACCCGCATTTCACTACTTCTAAACTAGCCTCCAGTCTCATTTTCTAACCTGTTATTTTCTATTTTATTTTATTTTTTCATTTTAATTTATTGAGTATACCAACATTATCAGATTAAATTTGAATACGGTTGCAGTTAAACGAAAGTATATTTTGAATTTCTTAAAAAAATTCGTAAGATTGAAATTTACCTTCGTATTTCAAAATCTGTGAACAAATCTGACGAATACAAATCTGTGAACAAGAACGGAAAGAACGCAGAGGCAAGGAAAAGAAAACGGTTCCTCCGGGCAAAGCGGCAGATACAATATACAGTAACTTTTTTCCTATCTTATACTGTAGAGAGCCAGTCATTCACAATTCTCTGGATTCTTCACACCAAATATCTCTCTCTGTTGTAGAGTCCAGATATGGAATGTGAATAATCTCATTTCTATTTTGCTTTGACTACTGGTACAAACAGTCCTCTTTCCATTTAATCTCTTCTCTTTTTACCATTCTTTCTTCCCTCTTTGTTCTTCAGTCTTCGTCCTTTTTATTCTTAGTCATTATTCTTCTTTTCTTCATTTCTTTAAGATAAACTTGCAGTTCCCTTTCTGAGGTTCTAACTTCAACAATAACCTTCTTTTCAACATTAATTAATTTAAAGAAGCGTTGCCACTCTTGATAAGAAAAGGATTTCTGAAGACCTGAGCGAAACGTTAATGGAGAAATTAGAATCCGCAAACAAAATGCCTAGAACAGAAGCAGAAATGAGGGATAGGATCAGTGATTTGCCAGATTCATTGATTTTGCATATTCTCTCTTTTCTTCCAGCTAAAGAAGCCGTTGCCACAAGCCTCTTATCCAAGAGATGGAGACCACTTTGGTTTTCCCTTCCCACTCTTGAACTTCACCGTGAAGACTTTCAGAAGTTTACATTCTTCTACCAGTTTGTAGACAAAATGCTAAATTTAGTAGATCTGAAGGCTGTCAAAAAGTTTGTTTTTGACTGTGAACATTATAGATTCGGTGAGTATTTTAGACATCGGAAGATTAGTGAGTGGATTAATGCTGTGATTATTAATAAAGTTGAACATCTGGAGTTACATTTGTATCAAAAGAATAATGAGTATGAGTTGCCCTCTAATATTTTCACAGCTAAAAACATTAAGGTTTTGAAGTTGAGTGGAGTAATAGTTGGACGCACTCTTTCTCATGTTAATTTGAGTTTGCTTCAAGTATTGCATTTGAAATTTGTTAGATTTCTAGATTTTGGAAGCTTGGGAATACTTCTTTCTGGATGTGTTTTGCTTAGTGACTTGGTATTAAGTTATGTGTTTTTGGACGGTTACCCTCGACTTTACGATCGCCCTCCACTTGATATTGGAGGACTTCACAATTTGGTCACCGCAGATGTTCCACAATTTCTACTTCCATTGAAAATTTTCTCTAATGCCACATTTCTGCGCCTCCGTTGGGTATGATATACGTACGATGGTATTAATTTATATTATTGCCTTTTTACTCTTGCATTTTATAGTTCAATTTTTAGCTTAGTTTTGGACTTTCTATCCCTTGCAGCGTCAATTCTCACTAGTGAAAGTGACCCCTGATATTCCAACATTTTGTAATTTAACCTACTTGGAATTCGATTGTTATATTCGTCATGACTGGAAAACAACATTGAGGTTACTGCAAAGCTGCCCCAAGCTTGAAATTCTTGCGATTGGTCGGGTTTGTTCACTTCCAACTTTCTTTGTTGTGTTCTATTACCATTTTATTAGTTAGTTTCCTAACTCAGTTACATACGTTGGATAGTTTGTTTGTAGTGAAATGTTAGAATCGACGATCATTGATGTTCCTCAGTGTGTTTCGTCAAGTTTAAAGGAATTTCATCTTGGTGGCTACCGAGGCAAGAATGGTGATTTTGATCTAGCAAGATTTATCATGAAGAATGCTTTGGTCCTAAGAATCATCTCAATTAAAAAAGATTGTCTTTTAAGAGCAACTTGGAAGAATAGGAACCTCAAAAAAATATCCAAATGTCCCATAAGCTCAATGAATTGCAAGCTTTTGTTGTTGGGGTGAATTGACAAAGTTTAGGGTGACAATGTTTGAAGTTTCTTTTTTTTTTTTTTTAAGGAAAAAAAAAGTTATCCTACCTATCATGGGAAAATTTCAAGTCTTGATGGTGCTTATTTTGATTGTGCTTCTTATAAGAAAATGTTGTTTAGAATTCTGATGAAAGAAAAACCACTCGTGTATTTATGATTTTTTGTTATAGGACACAGTAACAGGTGCCAAACTCACTTCATTATACAATGAAAGAACTGGAAGGAAAATGTGAGACAACCTCTCTTGAGGCAAATTGAAATTTGATCGAATCCGGTTCATATTGGGTTAAGGAGATCAACTCAAATTCACATCCTTTCTTTTCCTCTACCTTGTCCTTCTAATGTTAAAACTTTATTAGGCGATGCTTCCGTGTTGTTAGGTTCTTTACTTGTCTGTAATACATGTGTGTGTGTGTGTGTGTTTTTTTTTTTTTTGCATTAAAAAAAAATTTGGCTCCTGTATTATTTGAGGATTTGTTGTCTATTAAGAAACCCCGCATGTGGCCCACTAATTTCATAATTGCTCCCAATTATTTGGGTATTTTCAAGTTAATCAAACAACATGCCGAATCGTGAGTTTAGCAATATTGCTGCCCATCTCCAGGCCTAATTGTGTATGTCTACTGGTCAGAGGAAGATTTGAATTGCTGATGCTGTCCATCTATCAAACTTATCTGTCGTCTGAGTTTAGCAATATGATGAGCTTGAACCTACACTAAAGTACAAATAATCGTGACTTGGATCCAAGACCTTGTTACAAGGTTGATCATTGAAAGTCTTCTAGAATAATATAATCACATGCCAAATATAGGCTTCAAGAAAGATGAGATTCAGCTACCAGCTAGTGAACACAGGATTGAGGACTTGATAGCTTATCTATGTCTGTGTTACAGAATTTAGCCCGCTGATGAGGTACCAATAAGACCATGTAAAAGCTTAAAATACAAAACAAAATCTTGGGGGTAAATTATTTTATCAATATTGCATTCTAATTGCAGATTGATTCTTGTACACCACATTGAAAATTATTAGAATGTAGAGAATCTACAGCATAGTGATTATCAGATTCTGGTATCCCAGTGATTGAATCAAGTAATGATGATCACGCAGGACTGAGGAAAGATGTTAGCAGTCAATAATACTAAAAACAAGTTCTCCTTTTCGAAGCATCTTAAGGAAATTGTTTGTAAGTGGAGCGTGCCATTTATTTTCCAATGATACATTAAATGAAAGTCTGGGGATAAAGCGCAATAGTACTATATGTCAATTGCTTCATATCCATATATTTACAAAACAGAACAAGACCACTAACTGTAGTATGGCTTCAGAAACAGATGGATGTCCTTGCATAAGATGCACTATGTTGTCACATATACAACCTTATATCATCTTCCCTATACCTCATTCAGTGGATTTAAATTGTTGGTTTACGAAAGACAGGAGTCCAATAAAAGTACATGCCATCACAGTTGCCTCACCTCATGAAGTTGATTTAAATTATTGGTTTAGGAATGGCAGGAGTCCAATACAAGCACATACCATCACAGTTAACAATCTAGATCACGAGGAATTTCTGTGCATAGCACCCCAATATTTCAAGGGCATGACTCTATTATGTTCCACTATGGTCCAGTTGAAGGGGGAGACGAGTTAGGAAAAAAGCTTCACAAAAACTAACAAATATAAAAAACGAACCACAGGGCAGTAGTCCTGACTCCAAAGTATATGTTCTAAAGTATAGATGAATTATAAGGGAAAATTTGCTTCCGCACTTTGCAAACAAAATAAAAATTCTTGCTGTCCGGGATTTCTACAGAGACTAACTAGAGAAATTATCAATTATGATCTAGGTCTGCAGGAAGGAAATTGCAGACAAATGAACGTATATGAATCAGGGACACAATGTGTCATTTTCAAGTTCCAAGCACATACACAAAGGGTGATCAGATCAAAGTATTATCAATATCTCTCTTTGATTTCCACACAGATTATGTAAAGTTTAAATAAGATAAAGTATAATCTGATATGTACCTGCTAAAGAGCTGCAGCAAGCTGTAAGAGCTCATCTGCTTCAGAGAAATTTGTAAACCATTGGGTTAGTAGATGATCTATAGTATCACCTCTCCTCCTTTTACTTGCATCTTCAATAGGTACTGCACAGATAATAGACATATTCATTCACTTCAAACAAGGAACAAAGAAAATAGCATATTTAAGTGCTACAAAACGTACTTGGATGAGGTAAAGTTATTTCGGCAGGCAATCTTGGAAAGTTCACTACTGGATGGTTTTGCAAACGAGCTGCAAAAGCCTCAGAAGGATCAGGGAAAACTATCTCTTCTTATGATTCCACAACAACAGGTTTTTTTGTTGACATGGAATCGTTCTCATCGTCTGGATATAACTTCAAGTGATGAAATCTATATATATATATATATATATATATATATATATATATATCACACTTCATAAAATACAGGATTCAGAAATTATTTTGGAATTCACATGAATTGGTCTGCGTGTTTAGCAATCATTTCCAATAAATGTTAAGCTCACTATAATTCATCTTAGGTAATCACACACCATTCTTTTATGAACCAAAGTTTAGTGTACAATAAATTTAGGTCGTCATTGGTCGCTCCACGAACGTACACAGTCCATTTATGTGACTGATACCTTAAACAAGATAATTATGTAATTATTTTCTTTTTTTGCTTGAAAGAGCATCATCCCGAAACGGAGCAGAAGATTATATATTAATACAGAGCATACTTACTCGCTCTCTTTCTTGCCAAGCCAGAATGCAACGTTACCATACACTATTGGAATGCTTATTTCCACATCCTTGAGTTTCTTACCCAAGTTCTACATAGGAAAAATAAAAGAGATATCAGTTCCACATCAGTCTCCTAATTTTTATGAGTCAACCTATCAATGTGTAAAAGTTGAGTTGTTTTGTTTGCCTTTTGGTATTTGACGGGACTAAATATCACGAGTCTTAAAAGAATGACCCATTAATTATAAACAGAGATTCAAAATTAAAATATCAGCTTAACTTTTGATTTGAAAATGGCTTTTGACCTTATTCTTTATCCATTCTCTTCAATTAATCTAACATATACTTTTGTGCCTCAATGGAACAAAATACAAAGAAAGTCAATCAAGAAAAGAAAAGTTACACTCAATAAAACTGATCCATCTCTCTTTGTCCTCCAGAAATATATAAGATACAACACTCAGTCTCCTCCACCGTTGTGAAGGTAGTTAGTGACCACAAACATATAGATTGCTCTGGAAAATCTTTACAGTTCGTCTTTGGTATATCATCTGCTTCATGGTGTGTTGAATTGCAATTTTCCATATCAGTGCATATCGTTAATTCCTTCTCATTGTTTATTTCAGTTTCTTCTAAAGATTTATTCCCAATAATCCACATGCATATACTAGATCAATTCCGTCACATGCTTCACCATTTCACTTTTGCTCCAATTTTCCATCCTTCACCAAACCATACCCATCTTGTTTCTGATAGAGTCCAATATTTTAATGTGTATATGCAAATTTTGTGTGCATTATTGTGATAGGCTTAACTAGTAGCTAGAATTGATTCCAAATTGCTTGGAGATGAGATGTGCATAGAGCACTTCATTCCATGTGTCAGGCACTCCAGGTAAGCACCAGTGGCTGCAATCTTGTGGGGCGCCAGGTGGAGTGCCTTCTTCCCTGTACTTTGAAGGATGCCCATCTCTCCTCTTCTCTGACAGATTCGTTATGTTCAAAAATTGCACTTTCCACTTCCCATATTCCATTTGTTTCACAGCCTTAGATATAACTACATTATTATATGGTTCTGTTCCAATTCTTGTCGTGTCCTTATCTGGTTCTGTCTCGTTGTCACAACCTCCCCCTTCATTCCATTCGCCACCCCTGCAATTTCCACCCAACCCAGACTTTAATTCAGGAATTTACTTGTTTTTATAATTCTGTAATTTCCCAATCAACATCAAACATTGTACTTGCCTATAATGTACAGGGGAATAGCTGCGGAAGAAAATGAAGCTTTTATCAGGATCCAAATTATTCAATGCCCATGATTTCCATGTCTGTATGGATCTCCTAAATGCTTCACTTACATCCATACTCATGTTCACGTTGTCCCCTTCTTGAAAATAACATCCTCTTAAACACAAAAATCCAGGTTGGTGCGAAACTAGCTAATTAATAAAGTATTTGACAACTAACAAGCCCTCCAGTATTTAATGTAAGAGTCAGGCTACTCTTTGTTTTCAGAGAGATCAAAAGATAAGTTCAAAAAAATAAAAAGCATCTAAATAAGTTAGCTTAAAGTATTTATATTGATTGTTTTTCTAAACAAATTATTTAATTTTCTTAATCTCTCTAAAAAAAAGTTAAATGCCTCTTATATTAAGCACAAGAGATTAAGATGAATGGGTTATGGATTATCATACGAGTTGGTAGTTTTATGAGGATTCCACCAGTGGCCAGAATTGAAAATAAGGACATCTGCTCCAACCCACATATGGGAAAACCAATGCAACCTGTCGAGCTTAATAACCTTTTGAACTTGAGGAGGTGAAGTGGGAGGTGGAGAGGCTAAGAGGGACAAGAACGGTGTCCTGTAATATTCAACCGTCAAGTTGAAATCTGGGAACTTCATAGAAAAGTAACCCTTGTGTTTGTTTATGGACTTGCCTTTCACCTCATAAATGGTGGATATATTAGACACTCCTGAAGCCAGCATGCACAGTAATGATTCCCATTGGTTTCTCCCCACCGAATCACCTGCAAACACAATACGTCCATTCCTGCTTCTCTCCAAAAAGTCCCTCGCATTGAATCTACAACACAAATAATGATATAATGATCAGATGCATCAACTTGTTGAAGTCAAGCTCGTGTCAGAAAACAAGGCGTACTTCATCCATCATCATCAGATAGCCAAATCACCTCATCTTAAAACACAAGTTACACAGAACAGAGCAGAAACATTGGCCAAGAATATGAAAGCCTCGACGATAATAACAAAATGAATAAAGAGAGTATTACCGGGGGAGGTGGCAGGCGTGAGGTTGCCATCGCCATTGCCGGAAAGTTTCGTTGTGACGGCCGTTAAGGCGGCAGCGGAAGCCAGGATCCAGGAAAGGGCAGTTTTCATGGTAAGAATGAGAAAAGGAGTAAGATTGGTCCCAGAGCCAGTGTCCGTCAGAATAATCACAACGTTGGAGGGTGTCGTTGGCGAAGAAATGAGACCAGAAACCGTGACGAAGAAAGGGGCGTCGGGGGTTGAAAACTACGAGGGAACATAGCAACAGGATGAGCAAAGGAAGTGCCAACGTTAGTTCTCTGTTCATTATTATTATAAAAGACCCTGACAATCATGTTTTGGCTGCTGCTCCTCCTATTAGATTGGAAAATATGTCGAGGAATTAGTCTTCTTCGCCACATGTATTGGTTACATCCATATGCACCGTTAATTTTGTTTTTTGGCGAAATATGCGCATACAATTAGGAAACTCGAATTATTAAGCAACTAATTCCCCAAATAAAATCATAAACATTCAACAAACGGATTTACGTAAAATAAATAGCAACAAGAAAAAGGGAACCAGAATTTCACTACTTCTTCGCGTATTTATGTAAAATATTTAGGGATGTGTGATAAAAAGTATTAATTAGCCAATTAATTACTAATTTTTTTTCCAAAAAATCTGGTGAGTATTTTTTAATGCATAATAATGTAATGATAATTCGGACAGATAAGAGAAACGTTGGAGACTTGGAGAGAATGGGAGATATGCTGAGGGAAAAAAGAAAATTTTGTAAGTATGAATTTTTTGTTTTTCCAGATGAATATCAATTTTAAAAATTTAAAATCTAAAAAATTGGGATTGCGTTAGTTAAGGTTTATTTTTTGGTGAATAAGAGTTTATTTATTTACTTTTACTAAAACATTAATCAAGGTTTAAAAAATAATTGGTGAAGTACAACTTATTTCAAGGCTTAGTTATAAGTATTTTATTTGTCATTTTTAGTTTTTATATCTATGTATATGTATGAATGGGTATTATATTCTATTATAACTACTTGATATATGTATTATATCCAACTATGAACATTTGTTTTTATATTTATATTATTATACACATATATAATATTATTTCTTATTTAATTATTGCGTCACCGGTTCAACTGAACGGCTCAATAGTTCCAACCGTCTGAAATGTGACCCACTGACCTGTCCAGTTCGACCTCCAGCTGGTTTCTAAAACATTGCCTTCAAGGTCAAATCATCCAAAAGTTTTACATTGGTAAACAAATAAACAATAAGAACATTCACTGTGTGATTGCTTCTCAAAATCAATTTTATTTAATTTTGGGCAAATTAATTTCTTGAAAATTTTATTATGTTTTCTGGAGTTTACTTTTCATCAAATTCAACTGACTCACTTTAATAGAGGATGAACCAAATTAATGTTTGTCTAGTAATATTTTTTAATTCGTCAAGGAAATTTTTAAGATAAACACATTATATTATGATTCCAATGCATTTTGTGCCACGTTGGAGGGAGTCCATCGTAACGTAGGGGTGTATAATGATGACTAAAAGTGAGTTTGAATTAGCCAGATTTATTATTGAATGATGAATTTTATTTTTGTTTTAATGAAATAAGTTTTGAATGGTTAGTGCTTCATGAATCATTCTGCACATTTATAACTTTCCATTGAGTGAGCCGTACGTGAAGAAACATTCTGCATTTTACTTTCCAAGTAGCTTCAACAAGTTCACAACCAAACTTACTAAGTGATGTTTGATTATTTTTTGAATAGGCTAGAGTTCAACTAAAACCTTTCCCTGTTAATTCTTTTTAAGGTAAAGGACCAATTTTGCCAACCAACTATTAAGTTAAGAGCGGTTTTGTTAAATAACTTTTAATGAGACCAAAAAGGCCAAAAAAACAATTGAATTTCTAAAAAAAATACAACACCGTCAGATCCCACTAACTTCCGTCTGCCATGTGGGATTATGAAATGAGTGAGGGACCAATTTTGCCAACCAACTATTAAGCTAGGAGCGGTTTTGCCAAATACCTTTTAATGAGACCAAAAAAGCCAAAAAAACAATTGAATTTCTAAAAAAAATACAGCACAGTCAGATCCCACTAACTTCCGTCTGCCACCTGGGATTATGAAATTCAGCTGGTTCCTTATGTTTTTTAGTCAATGCCCAGGTGGCTTTTTTGCAATTTTTTTTAATGAATCCTAATTTTTTATCAGGCATGGACAAAACCAGCTTATGACCTTCAGCTGGGGGCGCCGCGAGAAAAATGTGCAGACCTTCACGCCAGTGGCGGAACTTGGAAGAAAAATTTGGGGGGGCCAAATAGTAGTGGAGGGATTCGGGGGCAGCGCCCCCGAATTTTTTTAAAAAGGAAAGTCTTAAATTTATTAAAAATGAAAAGAATGAAAAAAAATTTCATAAAATCAAGTTAATTAACTTCATCTACAAGTGTAGTGTAGAATGGGTAAAAGCATAGTAAGGGATAGACCATAAAAGTAAATTTCACTGATAAGCTAAAAATTTCAGGTAATTAGAATGAAATATAGAAAAGAATGACAAAATTAACATAAATCGTATAAAACCCCACATTGAATAAAGATTGAATTATAACCCTAAAATATAAAAAGAGGGAAAAATGTAAAAAAGAAAAAAGAAAAGAAGAAGAAGAAGAAGAAGTTGGGGGCCAAAGTTATATTTACTATTTTAGGGAGACCAAAGTTGTATTATTACTCTAAAAAAAAATTTCCACTAAACATTTTAAACTTTTTTTTTTTTTTGGAGGGGCCATGGCCCCCCTATATCATAAAGAAGATCCGTCTTTGCTTCACGCCTTCATCGCTGGGACCTTCTCACCGAAACCTTCGACCCTTGAGAGCGAGACCTTCTTCTTCTTCCTTCACGGTCGGAATAGCCCAAAATACAAACAGGAAATTCATGAATATTGAGGTTAAAAGGAAAATCAAAAGATCTCACTGATGAGTATATATTTTATGATTAAATAGGTGTATATTTTATGAGATTTAATTGTAATTATTGATATTATATGCCTATTTAATTATCTTTTATGAACTTTTCCATAATTGAATCAAACTTGGGATCAAAGAATAAATCAACATAAAATCTACTCATATCCTATTTTTATTGTGCATGAAATATTGGCTGATTTGGAATGAAGTAGAAAAGACAATAAGAGGATATGCAATCAGCCAAACTTGATGGTCCTCCGCACGAAAAATAGAAACAAAATCAATTGTGTGATCTGATGGAGTAATTAAATTACAAGATATGAGATATCTTTGTAATAAGAAAAGGAGAATCAATGACCCAAGATCTAAATTATTATAAATAGGGAGGCAGAGACAAGAAAGAGGATCACAGAAGACGAAGGCAGATTAGAGAGACGCAGAATAAGAAGGAACGAAGAAGCAGAGGAGAAGAGGCTGAGCGTTTCAATTCTCTTCATCATCTCCACGGAAAGACAGAAGGACTGTGGAGGCGACGGAGAAATTTTCTTTCCTCTCTCTCCTTCTTCTTTGAACCTGAAGTCTTATCTTTTTGTTATGGATTTAAATAAAGCTATGTGTGGCTAGTTGGTTTTGCAACCTAGAGAATCTATGAACTTGTTTGGATTTTAGAGATTATTCCCACTTTTTAATTTTGATTAATTTTATTCAGTTTATTTAATCCTGTGTTTATTGCTATTGCTTAGTGAGTGGCCACCATTGAGCATGTTTTGGGGATTTAGGGTTGGACTTGGAAGAGGGAATCCTAAATTGACCTTGGGAATAAATAATGTGGAATTAGGCTTAAATTAACGTGAAGTTAGGTTTTAATCTAATTTGTGTCTAGGATAAGAATATACCTAGAAGTTCCGCATAATCAAATTAGAGTGAGCCCGATTTAAAACATGTCTTATTTAATTGTGTGAGGCATTACATAATTAATTAAGATAGGTATATAAATGGACTAGAAGGCATTTATAGACATTAATACTCTAGATTAGCTGATTAGATTAAATCAAAGTTAATTTAGTGGGGATAAAATCTAAGAATCAAATAAAGGATTAGTGACTCTAGGTTGCTCATTTGATTATTGTGGTAGTTTTCTTATTTTTATTTTAGTTTTAATTTCTTTTATCTCAATTAAATTTAATTTGATTTTCTCAACTTAAATGAAATTGTGAAATCAATGCTTAACTGAAGTTTGTGATACCAAGTCCTCGTGGGAACGATACTTTTGTTATCACTTTATTACTTGATACGGCCCGTGCACTTGCGGAGCTTTTAGGCTTAAAGTTTTGCCTATCACTCATGGGATGAATCTATGGATCAGAACAGATTAAGAATGAAAATACCTATGGATGAAGGGCTTTGCAACCACCACAACCAGGAGAGAAGAAATCAACAATGACTAGCTTGTCTTCTACGTTTAGCAGGGAGTTCACAAGGTCTTGTGCCAAAGTCACCTCTCTCGTGTTGGATTAAAGTCCTTTTTCCCACCATTTTTGAGCTTTCTCAAATACACGGCCCATCTATAATGTTCCAAACAAGTGAAAAATGTTTTCCTCCGCAATTATTTATTCTCACCTTTTCAGGAAAGGATTCTGAAAATTCGAAGGATTTGTAAATAGCAAGTTGCTAAACTCGTCGCCTGAGGAAAGATCATCTAAATAAAAAATTGGGATTCATTAAAAAAAATTGCAAAAAAGCCACCTGGGCATTGACCAAAAAACATATGGGACCAACTGGATTTCATAATCCCATGTGGCAGACGGAAGTTAGTGGGATCTAACGGTGTTGTATTTTTTTTTAAAAGAAATTCAATTGTTTTTTGGCCTTTTTGGTCTCATTAAAAGTTATTTGGCAAAACCGCTCCTAGCTTAATAGTGTTAGTTCTCTATGTGTTTTGATGATAATCAACAATTATAAACACACGTTGGAGTTTTTGCATTTGCTGAAAATCAACTGTCAAATGGAAACTCGAGTATTGATATGAATACTTGAGTATTGACTTGACAGAGAGTTGCTCAAATCCATTTCCACAAAGCAATACTCAAGTATTGGTTGCAATACTAGAGTATTGGACTTACAGAGCGCACTCCAAATTTTTCACCCTGAGACAATACTCAAGTATTGATTGCAATACTCGAGTATTAGACTTACAGTGAGCACTTCAAGTTTTCACCAGGAGACAATACTCAAGTATTGATATGAATACTCGAGTATTGATCTCACAGAGAGAATTTCAATGACTTGCTAAATTCTCAATACTCAAGTATTCAATGGAATACTCGAGTATTGATCATACAAAGAGCTATCAAAGTTTTCCATCATGTGGAAACTCGAGTATTGGATTTACATACTCGAGTATTGGACTTTCACAAAGTTTTTCAAATCAACATCTGTTTATGATTACTCAAGTATTCATTTGAAAACTCAAGTATTGACATGGAAAAATTCCACAAAATTTTCAAATGAATGTATACTCGAGTATTGTTTTGGAAACTCGAGTATTGGGTATACAAAGAGCTTTTCCTCATGTCAATGACTTGAATACTCGAGTATTGATTTGAATACTCGAGTATTGTATCGAAGGTCCAAAGTTCACATCACGATGATTTCTATCTGGACGATGAATACTCAAGTATCAAGTTGGATACTCAAATATTGACTCAAGTGCACAGTGACATACTTGAGTATTGAAGAACATACTCGAGTATTGAGCGCTGAACTTGAAAATCAAATCTGACGAATTTGTGAAACTTCTTCATTTGATCTTAATGCTTCCATTTATCATTCTTATATATTCTTGGCTATGATTAACCATCTTTTTGATGAGTTTTTAGACAGATTAACGAAAGTTAATTGAAGGATAAAGTGAAAAGCAAAAAGTGGTTCAGTTCATTAAATGCACTGCTCAGAAAGTTGCACAAACTTGGTTAATTCCTCTGTACACGGTTGCAAGGCATTAAAGAATGTTTTCTACATCAAGAAACTTCATCTCCAACGGACTATTTTGCAGAGGAACAAATCAGAGTACTTGGCCAGCTGGATTAAGCTAAGTATAGAGAGAGAAGATAACTAAAACTCTTGTTAATCACCTGAAGACTTCTCTCAATGGTAATATTGAAGATGCAACCGTCAATTAATGCTTCCTGAGTATAAATAAGACAGCATTCAAGTCTCTACAACAACAACAACATCTGAAAATGCACAAGCATTCAAGTTCTTCAACTACCTTTCAGTTTTCACTTGTATCTTGTCTTTTGACATTATAAGCTTCAGTGTTTATCATCATCTACTCTTAGAAAGATTTTTATTTGATTGTTGATCATTTATTGTAAAGAACCACAAGTCAGGGGACTTGGTGGTTGGGTTCATTGATTACAACTTGTAAGGGGGAGTAAGTTCTAGTGAGAGAATTACTCTTGAGTGCAGAGTGTGTAATCATTGAGATAGTGAAAATCCCAGAGAGTCTGGGGACTGGATGTAGGTGAAGTTGTTGAGACTGAACCAATATAAATCCTTGTGTCCAAGCTTCTCTTCTCTAATCTCTGTTAACCCCTGTTTTCATTGTTCAAAAACAGAGTACTTAACCGAAAAATTTAAGAATACCCAATTCACCTCCCTCTTGGGTATTTAAGCTCCACTTTCAAATAGTTGGTTGGCCAAATTGGTCCTTCACCCATTTCATAATCCCACGTGGCAAACGGAAGTTAGTGGGATCTGACGGTGTTGTATTTTTTTTTAGAAATTCAATTGTTTTTTTGGCTTTTTTGGTCTCATTAAAAGTTATTTGGCAAAACCGCTCTTGACTTAATTGTTGGTTGGCAAAATTGGTCTTTCACCCTTCTTTTTTATATTCTTTTTATGAGTAACAACTACTTAAATCACGTAAAACAAAGTTAAAACTAATTTAATACAATGAATGTGTAAGAGATATAATTTTTCTTTTCAAACATACCCTTTCTTATAAAGATGATGAGCAAGATAATGAATGAGAAAAAAGATGAGAGAAATATATAAGAGAGACATATAATTAATCAAATGGTATTTTTGTACCTAATTTATAACTATGTGTACACTTTTATGTTGGAAATTATGCCCTAGGGGCAATTCATTGTACTTTGGATATTTAAGTTATTTAAAGTATTCTCTTTTGTTATCATTTTCGTTTGCATGTTCGTATTGATAACTGCATCCCTGGATAATCTTATAGATTATCCTAAAAGTCCCTGGTCGGTCATCTACACGGGAGTGAAGATGAAATAAGATCAGTATGACTTTGATGAGGTATGGAGATACGAATCAAAGTCATGGGCACTTGTAAGAGTACAAGGTGCTGGACCGACCCACTATGAGAAAGCTGCATGGATTAAGTCATAAGCTTATCTCATGTATAACCGCGTCACGATGCCCTATGACCTGAGACCATCATAGATTCCTACATGATGAGTACTGGTCTTTGACCTAGTCAAAAGTCACCTTTGACCGGGTGATGATAAAGGCTAGGACCAGGATCAGTGGTTTTCATGCGGAGGAATGTGAGTGGTCAAGATGGGATTTGTCCCTCACATATGTAGAGAGATAATGCTGGGCCCCTCGATGAGTGACTCTAAGAAATGTATGGCCATACTGTGATGGAAAGGAGTTTCCATTTCACTTATTAGACTACTCGAGAATCGAGAAAGCATTGGTCAAGAAAAGGAAGTTGACATTATCCATGCCTCATCCTTGACCGAATTATCGCGTGACAAAAGGGACGTGACATGGTTGTACGATAGGTAGTATCGTGTCATCGATCCCCATGTGAATTGGGTAGTCGCAATGTCTTGCTAGAGGCCGCTTCCGACTTGTGGGCTGATACAGTGTTGGCCCACTGCCAATTTCATATGGGCCTGCAGGGTCGCACACAAGAATAATCCAACACGGGTGAAGGTGTCCAGGTTCATTGAATCTCAGATTAATCTGAGATTAAATGAATACTAAATTTGATCTAGGATTTATATATATATATATATATATATATATATATATATATATAATTCGAAATTAATATATATATTATAAATTGAGATTATAATATTATATATGATATTTGTTTAGTATTTAATTTATTTGATAAATTAAATATCTGAAACAAATAGAGATATTGTATCTCATTTAATTTCGAATAAAGATATCGTATATCTGTTTAATATTAAATTGAGATATGGTATCTCAGATTTAATTAAATAGATAGATATCATATCTCGGATTTAATTTATGATGATAAACTAAATCAAAAGGCTTTAAATTTAGATTTGATTTAAATTGAAAATTCGAATTTCCAAATCTGGCTTTTAATATATTCAATTACATTTATGAGATAGATGTGATTGATATGCTGACCAGATTCAAAATCCGAATTTCCAAAATTAATAAAGGATTAATTTTGGTTATATAATACGTTTATCGGGTTTAGAAAAATCTACGGGATTTTCAGTCGAGCGTATTGAGAAAAGCCGCGAGAAACCCTAGAGCAATTTGAGAGAGAGAGACGCACAAGAAGCGCTAGCACGCTGCCGCAACCGTTTAGGGGATTGTTCGTGTGGATACCAGTAGAGGAAGCCGATCCAAGAGTCGACTTCTACTGATCGAAAGAACGAGACGCGGACGTGTTGATCGCCCACCTGATCAAAGGAACGAGACGCGGACGTGTCGTTCGAGAAGGTAGCCCACCTGATCAAAGGAACGGAACGCGGACTAGTTCAACAAAGGTATGATTCGGTTTCCTTAACTCTGATTTAAACGTCGTTGAGTGATCCTTCGGAAGGATTCGTAAGAAATTTTTAATCCGCTGCGTGTACGAATCCCAACATTTTACACCTTTAAAAAAAAATTGGTATAGGGTGCTTTTTGTAATACCCGAAAAATTATTATTTGTCTTAAATACAATATTTTAGTAAATAATACATATTAAAAATAAGAGAGTATGGCCAGCACCTTAGTAGCGCAGTGGCATGGGAGCTTGGCTCCCCTCCCCCATGTCCAAGGTTCGAACCCTGCCCCCTCTCCTACTATGTGTATAAAAAAAAAAGGAGAGTATGTTGTCTCTAATTTTTGATTTATTTTCTATAATTTGTGGCAATTCTCCCTTGATATAGAACAAACCAAATGTTAGGTTTAAAATTAAATTTTTAGGGTCAAATTAGGGATCATAAAAAATCATAAAATTTTCATAATTAAAGTTTTAATTTATTCATAGGAGACAATTAAATGACGTAGAAACACTTAAATCATTTAGGAGAAATTACAAACAATTAAATGACAAGTAATAGTGCAATAATTAAAACAAATACCCTAATTTTTGAAATTTGTTAATAATTAAAGTGAAAATTGTAATTAAGGATTGATTACCTTAATTAAGGAACAAAAGCTAATGAAGGACCAAGATTAATGTAAAAGAGGTTACTAATGATCAAGATTAATACATTAGCCAACCAATTAAGCCTAATAACATCTAAAACACTGATATTAGTAAAAACCAAGATTTAAAAATTAACCTTCCCTAAATTAATGAAAGTGGCGAAATTGTGCTCATGAAAGGAGAAGATGATGACACTAATCTTAACCACAAAGAGCATATTAATTATGTACAAATTATCATTAATGAAGGAAGGACTTTTTAAACATAAACTAAGGGCTTAGATTAAATGTAATAAAGCTAATCTAAAGGCTTGAAAATGGATTTCATAAAGCAGAATCCATGTGAAAATTTAACCACCAATGAAAGACTTTTTCTCTTGATAATGTGATACAATTAAAAACACAAATCAAAGAGTAAATAGAGGAGTGAAATTTCGGTGCATAACAAGTTGAGAAGGAGAAATGAATTGTTTATTATAATTAACAAACACACATGCAAAAACAAATCACAATCAAGCATTAAAAAGATGAAGATTTTGAAGGTTTTGGAAGAGGATAGAGTGTACTATGTCATTAAGAGACTTAATGACTTTGGAAGAGGATAAGCAAGAGAGAGAGAGAGAGTGTGTGTGTGTGTGTGTGTGTTGTGAGTGTAGTGTAACAGAGAGAAAAGGTGAAAATTCAATGAATGGTAAGTTAAAAACCATTGAAATAAATTCAAGATACAACTAAATGAGAACCTATAGAAAATAAATTGTATCCTTAGATACGTTAATCATAGATCAAATATAAGGAGTTATTTTAAACAAGCATATTCTAAACTTGAGATAGAGTGTCTTCATAGTCGTTTCCCAAACTTTTTCTATTAATCTTGAAATGATTAAAAAACAATTAGAGGCTTCTAATTGAACCATAATTCTTGTTATCCAAGTACTCATCAAGACACTTCCATAAACTTCAAAATTAACCTCTAAAAATATTTGTGATTTATAAGCAACAAACTATGGTTTTCATTAAAAAAAAAAAAACACTAAAGCACCTAATGTAACTAGTTCTTGAAGCATCTAGTTATAAAAACAAAGGGAGAGGGCCACGGTTTAGGTGACTTGAAAGAGAGTCCAAGAATTGTTTAATATATAAACAATTAGCACATGCAAACTTAACATTAATAAGGGAACAAATTGGTGAGAGAATGGTGTACTTAGGATAATGTAACGTCCTCCATTTTTACTTAACATAATGACTAATAAGGGTTGATCAACCACTGATTAATACTTCATCAATTACCAAAATATACGAAATAAATCAGAGTATGCAAAATGAGCCCTAATGTGGCAATATACAATCATCCAACGTATATCAGAAGATGGAAGCACTACTGTCAGAAGGAGTAGCCCAAGCTTCCAAAGTTTTCCCTGATGAACCAGGACGAAAACTATCGCCTGGAAAAAAATGTGGTAACCATCAATCCATCTTATTACGAATACTAATATGTGCTAGTGAGGTGCCATGTGGAACAATTTATATAACAAAATATTTTAAATAAAATAATATATATAATTTGCCAATATCCATATCACAAAACTTCAAATCAGAAATTATGTATCACAATTTTCATTAACACAATTCCCAAGATACCTCCCACCAATCCATCCGAACCGCCTTATTTCCTCCGACTAGACCCATGGGCTAAGTTACATCCATATTATTGGTTACTCAAAAGCTCACTGGTCATGTGATGAAGACCGGCCAAAATCCTCAGAGCACATGTCCCAGACCATGGGTCTTTCCCCCTCATTGAACTAGCGGGGTGTCGTACGCCCTCATTGAACTAGTGGGCAAGTCCCTCATTGAACAGGTGGGACAATAGAAAGCCAACCATCGTGCACCAATGGAGGCCTCACCACGTGATGGAATATAATCATTTCCTCCCAATTCAACCCTTCCCATAATTATCATAATAAATATCATAATATCAAAACTCTCAATTTTCATACATAAATAAATAAATATGTATAAATTCATAATTTTAAATCATAAGGTTCCGCAAGGCAAGTTATACTAGAAATATTCATAATGATTTCACAAAATACTCACAAACAACATATCAATACACATAACAAGTGGAAAGTGGTTACCTCTCGTCGTAGCTAACTATTATCACATCACTGCTCCTAATCCAAGAGCTCAAACACACGCCAAAAATCAATCTACCACAACCAATTTACTAACCATTAATAACTCGTCTAAAAACCTACATAATTAAAAGTATACAAATTTTTAACAGTAATATATTTAGAATGCTTGAAGTGGACAATTAAGGACAGGACTGACAAATTAAGGAGACTATTGAAACTATTAATTCTCTTTATATTTATTATTAGTTAATAATACCCCTTTTTTTATTATTATTAATAATTCCCTTTATTATTTATTCCTTTTCTATCAATAATACTATTTATTTATTGATTTTATTTTATTTATTATTATTGTTTATTTATTTAATTCTTTTTTTTTAATCATTCTTTTGAACTTTCAAAGACTATTCTAACACTTTTAAATTAGGAGCTTGAAAATACCAACTATCATGTAAATTATGTTTTAATGCATTTTATTTAATGTTTCTCATGGTTTCTCTCAATACATCTATATCTATATATGTTTATATATAGTTCACCCAATGATGAAAACCTCAAGTATTTTGATGTACCAGTTACTCCCTTTTCAATTCTTTATTACATCAGGGCCATATATTAGGTACCAAAAGAAGCACTTACATGATTAAGAGACCATAAGCCATTATCTAGACATCACACGAATATACATATTTATATAGTTATACACCTTTACCTTTTAATACTCACAGACCCTATATATACCAATATATGCTTGTTTTCTTCTTTTAAAAAAAAACATGTTTTGTGTGTGTGTGTTTATATGTAAAGATACATATGCAGTAAAATTATGACAGTGAAAAGCTTATGACAGTGAACTTTCATTTCTTCTTCTTCTTCTTCTTTCCCAACGCAACAATCATCCATGCAAGTACCCATATATATAATTTCATAAGTTATCTATTAAATCAACATGTGGTGTTTTAAAGTTCTTTAATTTTACCACTACATCGTTGTGCATACACATGCAAGGTTGAACCTATTATCTTCTACATGAAATAAATAAATAAATAAATAAATGTATATATCATGTCAACAAAACTCCCTTTCAGCAAAGTTTTCTTCCATTATGTACTTATATATTCAAATGTGCAGTAGCTTAGTTTTAGCCTTTCCTTTCTTTAGTTTTTCTTATATACATTCAAAACACGTTTTCCTTCGCTCCTTGTATATATATGGCGTGCACATATCAGTAAAATCTCTTTTAGGTACTACTATATTTTATACATCTATAAGCAGCGACTACATGAACACCGATATATATACACACACACACAATATTCATTTAATAGAGCATTACCTAACTAAAAGATATCCAAAGCTTATGTTGAGAACTTATGGGACTAGAAGAAAGGAAAGCTAGAAGATTACCTTTATGTTTTTCTAAGGTTAGCACGTTGTGTTCTCAGCTGAAGCTAACACTCCCTGTTTTCGGGGCAAAAACGCAGAGGAGTATTGAGCAAGTATATTCATGTTTCACTCCCAGCTCAGCGTTTCCGTCTCAGCTCTCCCTCTGCCACGCTCTCATTCTTAGCGTTCCTCCCTCTCTCACTCTCGGACTCACTCACTCTCTCTCTCTCTTTGCGTTTTAGTTTCTGCCTCACTTTCCTTTGCTTCTGGCCGAAGGGATTATAAAGAGGGAGGGAGTAGGGTGTAGTTGTTGCTGGGCTCAAGAAGCATGGGCTGTGCAGCTGCTGACACATGGGAGCATGGCGTCGCTAATCCCTCAATGACCTAGTGTTCTCTGTGCTTTCGGCGCTGACCTCTGCTGAGATGGGTAACGTGCATATTTTGCTGATGTTGAGATTTCTTTCGACTGCCTTTTGACGTGGTACTGTTGCGTTTTAGGATAATGGTTTAACAACTAGTTGGGTTTTTGGTTGGACTGAAATGAGGGTTTGGGTTAATATCCATAAAACGATCCTGGTTCATATTTATGCTGCTAATTCATTTAGTTGTCACGTGGGGCTAAAGGGAGGAGAATGGAAGAAGGAAAAATGATCTGGTTCAATTGCATTGGTTTGGGCTTTATGTTTAATAGCATATGGGCCAAAGATGATGATTTAAACACATGCTCCTAGTTTTGCTCTCATTCTATGTTCTGGACGTGCTTAAGCTAATGGGAGTTAATGAGTTGAAGAGATGGATATAAAATGGGTATTATATTGGACTTAGGAATATATAGGTTCTATTAAAATTTTATCCTTTGCAATATTTCCAAGATTTTATTTCTAGATATTACAAGGAAAACAATTTCTAATTAATTCCTCTTCTTTTCTTTTCTTTTTTTTCTCCCCACTTGGCCAATTTTCACAATGTAATTCTCATACATTATTTCTAAAATTTTTAGGCGCAATTTATTCCTTATTTGAATTATTCTTTTCCCAAAATAAATTAATTAAGGGAAAAATAAGCTTAAATTTTCAATAATTATTCTCATAATTATTTTAAGCCAAATTCCATAATTTAATTTCCATAAAATATTTGAATTTCAAATCCCAAAATTTGGGATGTTACGGATAAGATGCACATGGATTGATTAATGAAGTGGAAGAGGATGAAGGGGTAAGATTAATTCATGTAAAGTAAGTTGCATCCAAGGGTTCATAAGTAAGATGAATTAGGTTTGAAATATTTACCAAGTTGCCATAGCATGTTTCTATAAATAGAGCCATTGGGTTTCATTATTCTTCATACCAAAGCAAGCTTAGAAATCTAATATAGAGAGTGAAAGGTAGAGTGAAGAGTCTTGGAGAAGGAGGAGCAAAATTCTTGGTAAGTTCTCTAGCTCTAGCTTTAAGTTTTTTAAATTTTAGTTCTTAAATTCATAGTTAAAAGTAACTTTGATTTTAAATATGCTAGAGTAATTTTAATATCATGTTTTTATAGTAAAAAATAGTGATATTTCGAAAATTAGATGAGCCACATGGTATAGTAAAATTTCTGGAAAATTATGATCAAAGTAGTGAAGCTCTGGCGAAAATTCATCGGGTAGAAATTTCTGACGTCAGTGATCAAAATGCCAATATTTTATATTGAAAATGAAGTTACAAAATTCTGGGAAAATTCATGGTTAAATTAGACATATAGGGCTTTTTAAATATGCCAAGAACATGTTAAAATGAGCTCTGTACAGTAAGATAAAAATTCTCAATGTTGGGCTACAAATTTCTGGAAAAATTCTGGGCAGAGGCTCAAAAATTTAAAACTGGGAATGACTCATGTAATCTGGGAAAAATTAAGTATCTTTATTTAAAAATAGACATCCTAAGGATTCCAAGAAATTTTACGGATCCTCATTTCAATTTTTTTAGAATTAGTTATGATTTTTCAAAGTTAGACGAAAAATCTGCCCAAAAATACTGTACCAGCGTTTTTCCAAAAAAATAAGGAAAATGAGTTGAAAAATAATTCCACAAAGAGAAAAATGGTCATCTGTGACTAAGATACCTATTTTTTATAATAAATGAGATTATGACAATTTTACCCATATTAATTATACCCATGAAGATAGAGAGAGAAAAACAGTTGAAAAATACTCCATCATAAATGAGGGCAAAAATTGAAAATTTACCCTAATTATTGTGTCAACTACCTCTCCTTGATTTGGTCAAAATGAACTTATAAATAAAACTAGAGTGATATATATATATATATATATATATATATAGAGCCACGTTTTGTGACAATGACTAGAATCTAGGGACGCGGCTTTGGACCAATTCTCTAAGTTTGGTTTGAGGGAAGGGAAGGGTGTAACATCCCAAATTTTGGGATTTTAAATTTGAATATTATGTGAGAAATTAATTATGAAATTTAGGTTTATTTCTCCCTTAATTAATTCTTTTTGGAAAACAAAAAAAGAGAATAGATTCAAGTAAGGAATAAATTCAAGGAAATAGTTGGAAGGGATAAAACTTGGCCTAAAATTATTACAAAATTAATTATGGGAGGTTAAGGCTTATTTCTTTAAATTAATTGGGAAAAGAATAAATTGCAAATAAGCCTTATTTATGATTAGTGTTTTCCTCAAGTGAATACAAAGTGGACTTCTAATTAAGCCCATATCTTATAAACCATGTAAACAACATATACTCCCTAAATTCATTTTTGTTGTTGTGGCCTGATAAATCCTAATTTAATATATTTTATCCCGCCTTATTCATTTATTTTGGGGACTATTTTAGGCTAATTTGGATTTATTAGGCAATATTTGGATTGTTAGCCTATTTTAGGAAATAATATAAATCAGAATTAATTATAAGATTATTGGACTTAAATTGTTATTATTCTGATTGAGATCTTGTGATTGAATAATATTTCTAAATATATGATAGATCACGATTTTATTTAATTCTTGCAGGATAAGAAAAAAACATATTGGAAGATCCTACGATGCAGAATTAACCTTGAAAGCTAAAAGAAGATCTAATGGTAGAATTTTGTTGGGCTTTTAGAATTTTAATTGGCTCAAGTTGGTACCCAAAATCTCTTCCTCTTCATTTTTATTTAACCTAGCCGCTGAGACACAGACGCAGAGGGAGTTCATTCACGCTGGACGGAGAGAGACGCAACCGCACGAAGGATTCATTCTCTCACGGAAGCTCCTTGAATGTCATCTTCTGATTGTTTCTTGGAGCCACTCAAGCATAGCTGATTGTTATATTAATCAATTCTTTCTCATCCTTCCAATCACAGGACCCACGTTGCTTTCCATCATCATACCAATTGCTCTTCCATATCCATTCGTTTTATTCATCCACTACGCCGGGCCCACCTCTACAATTCATTACTTCAATTCTCCATTAATTAGTCAAATGGCCGTGAGCTGGATGATGTTTGGAGAGGAGATTTTCATGGAAACTTAAGCACTTTTAGGAGGTAACTTGGGCGGAGCATGGAGAAGGCTAGAGCCTAGGGTTTACGCTTGAAGACCACAAGGGAGTGTTGTTCTTTTTATCTTTTTAATTTAAACTTGAGATTATTTAGTTTTAAAGGATTTCAAGTTGTGTTAATTGAGAAAAATCTAGTTTTAGATTGTAAACGTATTTCTTTTGGATTGGATTGATAATTTGAAGTTTTTATGTGTGAGACAATAGTTGGAGTTTTGTTTGCAACCTTTTGATTGTCAATTGAATTATTAATTGAGTTTTCATTATTAATTTAATTGTCAATTTGGTTTATCATCTTAATTGTTTAATTGGGTTGATAAATTATCTAGTTGTTCAATTGGATAATTGTAAACAATATTTTCAAGACTGTGTTGTGATTGATTTTTAATGAGTTTAATTAACCACCGCTTATTTCATTATGAGTTTTCTAGTGGAATATGTGTTATTGAGCTAGAGGGTTTCCCATGTTCAATTAGGTGATTAAATTCATTAATCTTCCTTTGGTCTAATTAATTGGTTTGGGCTAAGAAAGTTAACTCCATGCAATTCCTAAGTTGTTCCCTTCTTCCTCATAACTGAACTAGATTTTTGTCATTTAATTTGATTTTAATCAATTTTCTTCTTAGGATTTTAATTTTCCTCTCATAACAAAAACCCCCCAAAAATTGCATTCATATTCATATAGGTTAGTTTCATTAGTTTCATTCTCATTTAGGTTTTAGAGTCAATTGCATTAGTGCATTTTTAGTTAGTTTAATTTCATCTAGGTAGTAGTGTTTTGCATTTTAGTTTAGGTTCATTCCATTGCATTTTTCATCACTTAAATTCAACCTAAAGAAAACCCACAGCTTGCTCCTTGGGAGAATGACCTAGGTTGCCATTATATTGCATTATTAGTTGGTCCTGGTTTAATTGATTGCTTTAGCGACAAAAGTAAGCTTCATCAATTTTGGCATTGTTGCCGGGATCAATTAAACCAGAAGGCGTCCTGGAGGACATCTTGGTTAAGGTCACGTAACCTTCCAGCAGCGCATTATGCTCAAGATACTCCCTCTGTGTATGCTTAGCTCTAGCACGTGATGACAGGAAAGCAATTTTTTTTTTTAAAAAAAAGACAAAACCACACTCTAATATCTAATCTACTAAAACTCTGTAGCAGTAGAAAATGCAAATACATCAGCTAAAACACGTTAACACTGTGAGCACGAAACAAGAGTAGACGCACACGATTTTTTTTGTAGCAACGATCTCGGCCTTAGCAGTCCATGCAACAATAGAGAGAGCCATACTTCTTGAGCCCACCGCCGTTGACCCTTGTATTCTCCTCCTTGGTCCAGACCTTCCATGCATTATATAATCTTGTCTCTTGGCTTCCATTCATTTTGTCTTAGCAAAAACTTGAGTTGAGTCTGAGAGCGTGAGAGAGAGTGAGAGCTTTCAGCCGTGATCATCAAGGTTCTCTGTTTCAAATCCATAAGGCAGAGGTGATAGTTGTCGGTGGGAAGCTAAGAGTACAAGCTGAAATCCAACAAGGTAAATCATTTGGGTTACTATCTTAGTGCTACAAACTTAGGGAAAAATAAAGGGGAAAGTTCTGTCATATTTTGTCGCTGCACATGATCTATAAATATATATGTATACGTTGTGGTAGTGTGAAAAACCAAAAGAAAGCTTGCTAATTTATTAAATGGTTGCTGTCATGTGTTGTTGCATCTGGTAAAATGAAGAGAAGGAAAGCTTGTGTTGAATGCATATAAGAAAAACCAAAGGAAGGAAAACTAAAACTAAGTTACTGCACGTGTATAAGAAAACCTTGCTGATATGACATGTAAAAATATATATATGGTTTTAAAACTGAAATGGAAACTCGCTCTGTACATATAAAAAGAAGAAGCCCCAAAACTTGCTAGTTACTGATAGGTGTCACGGCACAAAGAGAAATTTGCTATGTATATATATATTTGTTCATGTAGCTATTGCACTAGGAAAAGAAATTATTTTGCTGTCAAAATATGTAGTTCTCGTTGCACATGGTGTATGAGTGAAAAGCTTCCTTTTTCCAGATATAAAATCGTTGCGTAATTATATATCTATAAATTAAATATGAGTTGTTGCATAACTTAGCTACTGAAGGTGTGTGTATATATATATAGTTAAGAAATGAATGATGTCAGATTTTCTTTTCCCTATTTCAGTTAGTTGAGGTCTCAAGAAAAGAGTCAAGTTAGCTAACCTTTTAAGAGAAATAAAATACTAAAAGCTAATGGATATATTTACACATGAACTCATAGTGTGAATAAGGACATTATGTTGATGAAATTGAAGTTGAAAGTAGATGTAGATGACGCTATATATATATATATATATATATCTGAGTAATGAGCATGGAAGAATGCTAAACCGAACCCATGCATGACTTGCATAATCAAAGCAATTTACTCTGACCAGCAAGCCATTTGTTCGCAAAGCTATATATATATTAAAGAAGATTGTTAGCTTTGTAGGTTGCATACGTTGAGACCCACATTATTGCAATTGGCATGGGGCCACGTGAAAAAGAAGAAGAAATAACACTATTAAAAATTGTGTAGCAATTGAAATATAATTAAATAGTTGTTAAGTTGGGTGTTCTTCAGATATATATATATATATATATATATATATATATATATATCATATTTTCATGATGTTCACATTTATTAAACTCCTAATTAAGGTGTTGAGGTCATGCTTTAATATTGGAAAAGCTTTTGAGAGTTTAACTTAATTATGGGGAAATAATAATAAATTCTAAAATAATGATAATGATAATGATAATAGTAATATATATATATATATATATATATATATATATATATATAGTAAATTATCAAAAAATTGGGCCCAAGAGGAAAAATGAAAATAAGGCCCCAAATATTTATTTTGGCCTTTAAAAATTAAAATAAACCTTAGAAAGTTAATATAGGTCCAGGCCATTAGTCTTACATTAAGCCTAGTGTCATAGCATTGGAGATTATGAGAAGTTTGGACAAATAATGACCCGCCATCTGTAAATGTATATTTATATGACGCGATAGTTGCCAAGATGATTAAAAGGACGTGGAACCAGTTGAAGAGTTTGAAGCAGTCAGGGAGTAACTTAATCCTCACACACTTTGTATGGCTGTGTATGTTTGTTTTAAATCGTACACATGATTGTTCCATCTTGTGTGGGCCAGCACTCCTCGTGGCTCGATTGAGCGGAAGGACTAACCATGGAGTACTTTCTCGGTGGATAGAATTAGGATAGGGCCTATTGGACGAAAGTCTTTAGGTGGCTAACCTAGTTGCATTCAGATGACTCGGATACTCCAATTGAGAACTCTAGCGGTTCCAGGGGACTCTCGATAGGTCCTAGTCTACTAATCCTAGTTGGGTGTTCTGATTGAGAACTCTAGTGTACAAGGGGACTCTCGGTACAGGCCACATGGTATACTTAGCGCTATGGTTTTGTGATTTATATATGTTTAACTGCATGAGATCTACACTACATTTACTGAATGATATGTTGTTGTGGACTACTTGTCATGATTCACTGTCATATACTGTGTATACTCTGTTTTTGAGATTAACTATTACTTTGGGATTCAAATTGAATCCCAGATGTCCGTAAGAGCTCAAGATCCGGACATGTCATTGCGACAGACTAAGTTTCAAAGGAAAGGCAACAAGTGTGGACTTCTGAAAGCTTCCGTTTATATTTTAATAGGCTTGGGAATTTACAACCATGTTTTGCTTAATTCTCTTTTTGTAATTTTAATATTTTGGTACCGATGCATTCACAGATTATTGTACTAAGAATTCAGTCGGTTAGTCCTCCACACAACCAATTATGTTTTATTTATCAGTTTACTATTCTATCCCTGTGTTGCTCACTATCATTCGCTGCTATACTCTGATAAGTAAAGTAATTACAAGGGGTATGACAGAGGGAAGGGGAGGGAAAAGTGCGATGGAAAGGAAAATTTTGTGGGCCCCACTAGATTAAATTTTGGTACAATTTTCTCATCCTCTCATTTTTTCCCTCCCCTCCCCTCCCTTGAAACCAAACTTACCCTTAACATTTGCTGTGCTGCTTTTCAATTAAACGGTGTCGTTTTGGTGACAACACATACTGTTTCCTTTTTTTTAAAAAAAAAAAAATCGTGTTCACCATCCTACAATATTTTTTAGTATTAGTTAGTTTTCTGAAATATTTTTTCAACATCTTAAAATTTTTTGAGGATCTCCAAAAAAAAAGAAAGTAAGGTACTGACTCGTACAAAAAAAATTATTTTAGGATACTGACTGGTACTAGAAAGATACTTCAGGATCCTGACTGGTACTAAAAAATTATTTTAGGATCTTGAAAAATCATTTCAGGTACTTAGTGGTATTAAAAAGATATTTTAGGATACTCAATGGTACTACAAAATACTTTAGGGTCTTAAAAATTTATTTTAGAGTACTTACGGGTACTAAAAAGATACTACATGATATTGACAAGTACTGAAAAAATATTTTATACTCTTAAAATATTTTATAAAATATTTTGTAGCATCTCGAAAAAATAGTTTAAGGAATTGGCTGATACTAAAAAATATTGTAGGTTGGTAAATGTTACTATTTTCCAAAAAAAAAAAGAGAAACAGAACTTGGCACCAAAACGGCGCCGTTTAATTGGAATGGAGCGCAACGAACGTTAAGAGAATTGGACGAAAGCCGCGTCCGAATCTAGGGATATAGGGGGCCTTAGAAGGAGTGAGGTGATCTAAATGTAGAAGCAAAAGAGAGAGATACTGACACGACATGGAAGCACGGTCATAGACAATACAGGGAGAGAGAGAGAGAGAGAGAAAGATGAGAGGTGGCTATGGGTACAGCTACGTAAAGATTGGGATCTGAAGATAGATTTCCTGAGATGCAAAATGAATGATTTCGTTGAACAGATGTTGCATTGGATAGAGTGTTTGGTGGCGTTATGCCTTTACATTTTGTCATCTCTTCTTATCTTGTTCTCATTTATTGCTTCCTCGTCCCTCGCTTCAATACCCACCCTCTCCCTTTCGGATCTGGCTACCATCCTCTTCCTTTCCCAACTTCTTCCATCCTCTTCCTTATCTAGGCCATCGGATGAAGATCTGGACGGTCCAAATTTTTTTAATAATTTACCGCATGCAGTACAGATTTAATTATTAAAAAAAATCTGGACCGTCTAGATCTTCATCCGACGGCCCAGATGAGGAAGAGGATGAGAAGGGAAGAAGATTGTAGCCGGATCCCTCACGTTCCTCTCTTTCTTTTTTCACAATGTTACTTACTTTTTTTAATTACAAATCTCATCTGATGATAAATTGATAAGTTTATAAAATTCTGAATACTATTTTTTTTTTAAAAAAAAATGAATTACAGTAATTTAAAAAAAGGGGAAATTCGTTTTAGGGCCCCTATTAGGCAAAGAATTCCAGAAAAGGCCCAAACATTCTGGCAATACGGAAAAAGGCCCAGAGATTCTGACAATACCCAAAAAGGCCTCAAGATTCTGACGGGGGGCTGATATAGTTGTTAACGGGGCTGATATAGTTGATAACGGGGGCTTATATAGTTGTTAACCGGACTGATTTAGTTATTAAATTTTTTTTTTCTAACAACTAAATCAGCCCAGTTAACAACTATATCAGCCCCTCACTAACAACTATATCAGTCCCATTAGCAACTCTGTCAGAATTTTTGGGCCTTTTTCCGTATTGTCAGAATTCTTGGGCATTTCTAGGTATTTTCAGATTGTTTGGGCCTTTTCTATAATTTTTTGGCTAATAGGGGCCCTGAAACGAATTTTCCCAAAATTTAAAAAAACAGAGAGGCCCGTTTCATTTCCCTTGCATTCCTTCGTCCTCAATGAAACCGAAAGGTGGAAGAAATTTCAGCCGCCTCTGAAGTGAAATCCCTAGCCCATTCTTCCAGTACGCCGTTTTTGGGTCCACATTATGTGCTTCTTACATGCTTCTCCCTCTAATTAGAGGAGTAAACAATTTTTTTATTTTTTTTATTTTTTCTATATTTAGATTAAATTATATGCTGCTTTCTGAAAAAAAAAATGGCGCCCAGTATCTCAAATTAATTAGTTTTCAGTTCTAAATTCAGAAATATGTCCTGCAACATCAATATACTAAAAACTAATTAATTTGAGATACTGGGTACCAAAAAATTTTTCAGAAAGCAGCACATAATTTAATCTAAATATGTAGAATATATAAAAAATTTTAAAAAATTAAAAAAAAATTGTTTGTCCTTCTAATTAGAGGGAGAAGCATGTAAGAAGCATATAAGGGAGAAACACCTTATATGCTTCCGCCGTTTTTGCTCGTCGTTCTCTTTGGCGTCACCGGTGTCAAGGACTTTAGCCGTCGTCTTCCTCCTCTGCTCAACATTTCTGTTTGCTGGCCGTGTCTGTGAGGTACGATTGAGGCTTGCTGTAGAGATCATGTTAGAGCTGGAAGACAAATGATCTCATTCCTATTTTCCTTGGTGCTCACCATTTGACTGTACAAACAATCATTTTCTCCCTTTTTTCTTTGCACTTCAGTCGTTACTCTTCTTTTTATTTGTCACTATTCCTCTTCATCTTCAGTTTTTAAAGATAAAATTGAAGTACCCATTGTGAGGTTCAAAGCATCAAACCTAAACTTCATTTCAGCCACGGTTCATTCAAAGAACCAGGTGCCACTCTTGATTAAAAAGGATCTCTGGAGCCTTGAGCTGAAGGTTATGGATAAGTCCGTGTCCACAAACAAAATGCTTAGAACAGTAGTAGAAGTGAGGGATAGGATCAATGATTTGCCAGATTCATTGCTTCTGCATATTCTCTCTTTTCTTCCTGCCAAAGAAGCCTTTGGCACGTGCCTCTTATCCAAGAGATGGAGACCACTTTGGCCTTCCCTTCCCACTCTTGACCTCAAACGTCAAGATTTCCAGAGGCCTATATTCTTCCATCAATTTGTAGATAAAATGCTCAAATTTGTAGATTTGAAGTCTGTCAAAAAGTGTGTTCTTTGGCTTAGTTATTATGAAACTCATGAGTATTTTAGACCTCAGAAGATTAGCAGGTGGATTAATGCTATGATGAATACTCAAGTTGAACATTTGGAACTACATTTGATGCCGCGTAAGGGTGACTACGAGCTGCCCTCTAGTGTTTTCACTGCTAATAACATTAAGGTTTTGAAGTTGAGTGGAACAACAGGGGCGATGACCTGGAGTAGCATTAGCAATGTAACGGTGGGCACTCTTTCCCATGTTAATTTGCCTTCGCTTGAAGTATTACATTTGAAAGATGTTAAATTTACAGATGTTAGAAGCTTGGGAATGCTTCTGGGTGCGTGTGCTTTGCTTAAACACTTGGTACTAACAGATTTGTATGGTGAATTTAACTGTCCACTTGACATTAGAGGACTTAACCATTTGGTCACTGCAGATGTTCCAAATTTCTACTTCCATTGAAAGTTTTCTCTGATGCCACATTTCTGCGCTTCCATTTGGTATGATATATGATGGTATTAGTGAATTTATATTATTGCCTTTTTACTCTTGCATTTTATAGTTCAATTTTTAGCTTAGTTTTGGACTTTCTACCCCTTGCAGCGTTGTCATTTGTCACCGGTGAAAGTGACCCCTGATATTCTAATATTTTGTAATTTAACCCACTTGGAATTCGCATATTATTCTTATGACTGGAATACAACAATGAAATATCTGCAATGCTGTCCCAAGCTTGAAATTCTTGTGATTGGTCAGGTTAGTTGATCTTTAACTTTCTTTGTTGTGTTCTAATACCATTTTATTAGTTAATTTCCTAACTCAGTTACATTTGTTTTGACAGTTTGTTTGTAATGAAATGTTAGAATCAACGATTATTGATGTTCCTCAGTGTGTTTCATCAAGTTTAAAGGAATTTCATATTCGCTGCTACCAAGGCAAGAATGGTGATTTTATTTTTGCAAGATTTATCATGAAGAATGCTATGGTCCTAAGAATCATCTCAATTACAAAAGATTTTTATTCAAGAGCAACTTGGGAGAACAGGAACCTCAAAAAAATATCCAGATGCCCCATAAGCTCAACGAATTGCAAGCTTTTGTTGTTGGGGTGAATTGGTTACCTTTAGGGTGACAATATTAGAAGTTAATGTTTATTTTTAAAAAGTTACCCCTTGTATCTATCTTGGGAAAATTTCAAGTCTAGATGGTGCTTATTTTGATTGCGCTTCTTGTAAGAAAATGTTTTTAGCATTCTGATGAAAGAAAAACCACTTGTGTATTTATGCCTTTTTGTATAGGACACAGTAAGAGGTGCCAAACTCACTTTATTATATTATATAATGAAAGAACAGGAAGGAAAATGTGAAACAACATCTCTTGAGGCAGATTGAAATGTGATTGAATCCGGTTCAGATTGGATCAAGGAAATTAACTCAAATTCACATCCTTGCTTTTCCTCTGCCTTGTCCTTCTTTTGTTAAAACTTTAGTAGGTGATGCTTTCATGTTGTTAGGTTCTTTACTGGCCTGCGGTTTATATATATATATATATGTGTGTGTGTGTGTGCCTGCGCCCGCGTGCATATGTCTGCGTCGTGTATACGCGTTAGTTAATGGCAGTATTATTTGTGTGTGTGTTAATGGCAGTATTATTTGAGGATATGTTGCCTATTAAGAAAGCCTGCATGTGGCCCACTAATTTCTTAATTATTTGGGTATTGTCAAGTTAATCAACGATTTCCGGAAATGTATAGCTATTATCAGTCAAGATTCAAGAGTTTAATATTTCCTTGAAGCAATGAATTAAAAATGGAACCAGTCCAATGGGTTTCTGGGGCGCTCTCCGGCTCGGTTTGATTCGATTAGGTGCTTCTTCAGTTGGGCAGTTTCTGGCCGCTTCAAGCCGGCCATTAATCTGGGAGTGCTTCTTCAGTTGGGCAGTTTCTGGCCGCTTCAAGCCGGCCATTAATCTGGGAGCCGGAGTTAGCTCGTAACCTCATAAACATTGCGGCTCAATCAAAGAAGGAAACAAGAAGTTCACAAAGAAGAAGGAAGACACTAAAAAGGAGGATAGCTATTAAGATTCACTATCCTTAATCCTTTCGCTGCTAATCAAATCTGTGAACAAGAACGGAAAGAACGTATAGGCAAGAGGAGAAAAGAAAACGGTTATGCAAATTTGAAGAGAACGTCTGGCCGACTTTTAAAATATTGCCTTCAAGGTCAGGTTAAACCATCCAAGAGTTTTACATTGGGAAACAGATAAACAATAAGAACCGCGCGATTGCTTTTGAAAATCAATTCTCTTTAATTTTGGGAAAATTATTTTATTGAAAATTTTATTATTTTCGGGAATTTTCTTTTCATCAAATTCAATTGACTCACTTTTTGATTGTGGCGGAACCAGAAAATTATTTTTGTATGACCAAAAAATAAATAAATTGAACTATTTATTAAATAATATCACATAAAATTAAAAATACAAATAAATAATAATCGACAATTATAAATCAAAAGATAACGTAGTAAACAAAAATTTTATGACGTTTGGAAGGATACTCATTACAAGGTGCATCACTTTTAGAAATTATTTTCTGAAAAATATTACTTTCTGAAGTTATTTTCTTTTTAAAGAACACATTTATACTTTTCTGTTTATCTTTACTCATCTTTTTTAACCAACAAATTTAGTGACTCAAAATATATAGTATCTTGTGTCACTAAACATTAATTCTCACAAAACTAACACTTAAATGCGTAGTCCACCTACCTCAAAACAAAATAATTGAAGAAAATAAAAGAAATATAACATGAACCCCAAAAAAAAAAATATATTTTTTAAAAAAACATACAAATATGATTTAATTTTAGCTAAGCAAATAATCTATTATAATCTATTTTTTAAAGTGAAATTCATTATAAAATCATAAGACAACCAAATAATAAATCGAAATTGATTAAAAATAGCCATTAATCATTCTCTACATATATATAGTCATCTATTGTCAAAACTCAAGACTTTCCCAAAATTATAACCCCAAAAGTTTTGTTAATCAGCACAATATTATCCTCATTTGAAAGATAAAAAAATACATAGAATAACTTTCATAAAAGGAGTGAGGTGAAAAAAAGGGATTTTGAGTACCTATTTAGTCTTTAAAATGAAAATGAACAGCACCAAATATAAGATGATACTAACCTTTTCAATAGGTATCTAAACAAAAATTTTACTTTTCTTTTACATCCCAATGAATAATAAACCAAACATTGTCATAACAAAAAAAGAGTATAATTATAAAAAAGATAAGAGAATAGCTGGGGCCAAAATAAAATATTATATAATATATACATATAAATACATAAGATACCCAACTAGCCATAACGTAACTCCACCACTACTTTTGGATGAACCAAATTAATGTATGTCAAGTAATTTTTGTTAATTCTTCAGGGACATTTTTAAGATAAACACATTACTATTATTATTCCAATGCATTTTATGCCACTTTGAAGGAAGTCCATCGTAAAGTAGGGGTGTATGATTATGAATTAGCAAGATTTATTATTGAATGATGAATTTTATTTTTGTTTTAATGAAACGAGTACGGTTTGTGTTTCATGAATCATTCTTCACATTCACAACTTTCCAAGGAGCTAGCTAGTGAGCCGCGAAGAAACATTACTGCATTTTACTTTCCTAATAGCTAGCTTCAACAAGTTCACAAGCAAACTTACTATGAGATATTTGATTATTTTTTGAATAGGCTGAAGTTCAACTAAAACCTCTCCTAGTTAATCCTTTCTTATGTTCTTTCTATAGGTAACAACTACTTAAATCACGTAAAACAAATTAGTGGTTAAAATTAGTTTAATACAATGAAATGCAAGAGATGTAAATTTTTTCCCCAAACATACCCTTTCTTGTAAAAATGATAAGCAAGATCATAAGTGAAAAAAAAAGGTGAGAGAGATATATAAGAGAGCCATATAATTAATTAAGGGTAAAAAAAAAGTGTATAAATTTTTTAAATAAAGTTATTGCTTATATAGGATCAAGTCCAGAAAAGAGAACGATGCTTACAAAATATATTAGAAGGAGGAGGGAGTAGTAAATTGCGGCAGCAGTGGTAATAGTAATCGTCATGCTTTGTCTTGGATAAAAACCCTAAAAAAAAAAAAGAAAAAGAAAAAGAAGAAGAAGAAGAAGAGAACTTATCACGTTTTCTTCTTTTGCTGCATTTCAAATTAAATTCATCATACATTTTATTTTTACTTTTTTTTTACCTCAAATTTTTATTTTTACTTGGACCATCAATATGAGAATGTGATTAGAAAACATAATAGACGTAATCAAAACAAGAAAAAAAGAAAACATGATAGACCTGTAAAATTTGTTGCGAAAATATACAGGCCCTATACGGAAGACACCCTCTAGGCAACAATTTAGAAAAAAAAAATTTAAATTTTAAAAATGATAAGTTGGCAACATCTATTAGCATATTCTCAATATTATTATTCCTTACTCGATCTCATTTTCAGTTCTGTTTCTTGATCAATTACTTTTTTTTTTAAAGAAGGAAAAAAAAAACAAATGGTACGCTTCGTCCCAAGTGTTCAATGAATGTTGAACTCCCCTTCAATTACTTTTGGAAAAAACAAAAAAAATGGTACACTTCTTCCCAACCGTTAATGCTCAATGAATGTTGAACTCCCCTTACAATTACTTAAAAAAAAAAAAAAACACTTTTACACTTCTTCCCAAGAGTTAACGTTGAATGAATGTTGAACTCCCCTTGCAATTATTTTTTTTACAAAAAAAAAAAAACACAAAAATTGGTACACTTCTTCCCAAGCGTTAATGTTCAATGAATGTTGAGCTCCCCTTGCAATTACTTTTTTTTTTATTAAAAAAAAAAACACTGGTATACTTCGTCCCAACTCCCAAGAAATGAATGAAATATTCTTTAAATATGAGCGAGTACTGGTATGTGTTGGTATAAATTATTGAATAATTGTTATCTGAATGTTGTTTATATATGCCAACTATTCGTTTTCCCCCAGAAAAACGAGAGGCCTCCATTTTGAAACTTATAAAGCACGTCTTGAGGCTACTATAGAGCCCGTCATTCGCCATTCTCTGGATTTTTCCCACCAAATATATACCTCTCTCTGTTGCAGTGCCAAGAGATCATCACAGAAGAGCTGGAATTAATATGAATGATCTCATTTCTGTTTTGCTTTGACTACTGGTACAAACAATCCCTCTCCATTTAATCTCTTTCCTTTTTGTTATTCTTTTTTCTCTCTTTGTTCTTCCGTCTTTGTCCTTCTTATTCTTCGTCAATATTCTTCTTTTCTTCATTTTTTTAGCATAAACTTGCAGTGCCCTTCGTGAGGTTTATAAATCAATTTAATTTAATTTATTGTTTCTGTTTTTCTTCATTTTTTTAAGATATACTATTTTCAATATCCTCAATTCTTAGCAAAAAAAATAGTTATGTCTATTCTCATGTATTTGACCTCAAGTTTTACATCTATTCATATATGACTATACATATGCTATCTATGTAACGTGGGATTGAGGGAGTAAAAAAAATCTGAACAATAGAGATAATAAGTCTCTCCTATCTCTAAAGGGCTATCTTACATTAATGTTTATTCTCTTTTTCTTTTTGATATATTTCCTCGATGCTTCACCCTTCTTTTTCTGTCAATATGTTCTTCTTCAGTTTTTTAGATAAAATTGTAGTGCTCGTTGTGAGGTTCAAACTTCAAATCTAACCTTCATTTCAACCATTGTTCGTTCAAAGAAGCAGTTGCCACAATTGATAAAAGAAGGATCTCTGAAGAGCTAAAGGTTATGGATAAGTCAGTGTCCGCAAACAAAATGCTTAGAACAGAAGATGAGAGGGACATGATCAGTGATTTGCCAAATTCATTGCTTCTTCATATTCTCTCTTTTCTTCCAGCTAAAGAAGCCATTGGAACAAGCCTCTTATCCAAGAGATGGAGACCGCTTTGGCCTTCCCTTCCTGCTATTCACCTTAACCGTCGAGACTTTCAAAGGCTTAAATTCTACCATAAATTTGTAGACAAAATGCTCAAATTTGTGGATTTGAAGTCTGTCAAGAAGTTTGTTCTTCGGCTTCGCAATTATGAAACTCATGAGTATTTAAGACCTTGGAAGATTAGCAAGTGGATTGATGTCGTGATGAGTAATAAAGTTGAACATTTGGAGCTAGATTTAGCTACGAGAAAGGGTGACTATGAGTTGCCCTCTAGTGTTTTCAATGGTAATTACATGAAGGTTTTAAAGTTGACTGGAGCAATACGGTGGACTAGGACGGGGAGTAGTGGAGTGACGGTGGGAACTCTTTCTCATACTAATTTGCCTTTGCTTGAAGTATTGCATTTGGAAGATATTCTATTTCGTGATTTTAGAAGCTTGGGAATGCTTCTTTCTGCATGTGCTTTGCTTAACCACTTGATAATAAAAATTTCGCATCTAGCCAATTGCCGTACACTTGACATTGGAGAACTTAAACATTTGGTCACTGCAGAAGTTCCAGAACTTCTACTTCCATGGAAAGTTTTCTCTAATGCTACATTTCTACGCTTAAATATGACTATGGTATGATATTTGATGATATTAGTGCATACATATTATTGCTTATGATTCTCGCATTTAATATTTGAATTTTAAACTTAGTTTTGGTCTTCCTAGCCCTTGCAGTTTAAACTATCACTACCGAGTGCCCATGTTTCAAGATTTTATAATTTAACCTGCTTGGAATTCGATTACTATTGTCACGACTGGGATACATTATTGAAATATCTGCAAAGCTGTCCCAAGCTTAAAATTCTTGTGATAAATAAGGTTTGTTGATTTTCAACTTATTTCTTTTCTGTGTTCATCACCATTTCAGTGGTTAGTTTCCTAACTCTGTTAATTATGCTTGCATAGCTTTTCCCCGAGGAGGGAAGGTTGGAACTCACAGCCGATGTGCCTGACTGTGTTTCCTCAAACTTGAAGGAATTTCATCTTGGCAAGTGCGAAGGCACGGATGATGAATTTGAACTTGTAAGATATATTATGAAGAATGCAATGGTCTTGAGAATAATCTCAATTACCAAGGGGTTTTGGTCAACAACAACTTTGAAGAAGAAGAAGAACATCAAAAAAATATCTGACTGTCCCATAAACTCAGTGAATTGCACCCTTGTGTGGAAGGAAATTGACGAAATTTAGGGTGACAGTGGTAGAAGTTTCGATTCCTTTTTGGAAGTTATCCCTTCTATCTATCTAGGGAAAATTTGAAGTCATGATAGAGCTTATTATAATTGTGCTTCGGTTAAGTGTTGTTTAGCAATGTCTTCATCATCATTATAAGCAATGTAAGAATTTTGATGACAATCTCCTTTTGCACTAGGCGTTTCTCGGATCTGTCTATCTAATTATGTACATCTATAGTTACTAACTCATTATAAAAAATTTAACATTATACTCTGTAGTTTTTTTTTTTTTTTTTTTGGGTGAACACGCACTTAGTCTTTTGAAATTGATGAATACTTTATATTTCTGAACAAGGTTGGTTAATTTAATCATGTTTCTGCTTGGATTTGAAGTTGTGGTGCCAGGTTCCAATTAAAGTCCATACTTTTTAGATAAAACTATAACTATGTCGATGACAACTATACAATCTACGCCCTTTGGTCATTAGTAGTATAATACTACCTCCGGTCCTAATTATAAGAGCTAGTTGACTTTCTTTAGAGAAATTAAGGAAGCTAAATAAGTTACTTAATCATTTCATATGTTAAATATTCTTAGATTATATATTAGTTTATTAGACAAATTAATAAGTTTGAAGAAAAAAAGAAACATAAAAATACTTTAAAGTAATTAAATTAGCTTCCTTAATCTCTCCAAAAAAGTTAACTAACTCTTATAATTAGGACCGGAGGGAGTATTATATAGGACACTTCCAATTTATACTTACTGACGGTTAAATCATTAAATTTATCTTAAATTATTGGCCTCGTTTCATTTTATTTTTAAAAACATTTCTTTTTTTAAAAAAATGATTGAAAAACTGTTGTCGACAAGTTGTTTTTAGTATAAAAAAAAAAAAAGATGAAAAGTTGTTTTCAAAAACTAAAAAATAAAAACAGTTTTCTTGTTTTGTTTTTGTTTTTTGTTTTTTTATCTTTGTTTGTTTGAGGTGGTCACCTATCCACCATTGACACCAGACACCACATTACCAATGACCATAGGCGACATCTATAGCCACCTCATTTTAAAAACATATTTTTTTAAGAAAAAACTATCCAAGCCTTTTTTTTTTAAATCTTCAAAACTTGTTTCTAAACAAAGTTCTATAAAACTATTTTGGGAAAAAAAACCGGAAAATAGAATCAAACAAGCCCAATGTTTCCAACTTTTCTCCTCTTTATACGATTCAATTTAATTTTTTCAGCTGTAAACTTCAATTAATAAGAAGGGTATAGTGAGAAAAAAGATATTAATGAGGTGGTTAGTGCCTTATATAAGGTCAAAAATCTTGTATGATCGGTGTCTTATAATAAAAACAAAAGAGAGTAGTTAATGTCTATTTTTTAGAACTTTTAGAAAAGTTAAAAATAAATATATGTTAAACCTATAAAATAGGGGAAAATCATTTAGTGATAAAAAAACTTGTTTGATTTTGTTTTTAGAAACAGTTTTTTTTTTGTTTTGTAAAAAAACTTGTTTGTAAAACTGTTTTCAATAAGTTGTTTTTTATAAAAACAAAAAGTTGTTTTATAAACCTAAAATGCAAAAACATTTTTAGTTGTTTTTTTTTTCTATCTTTTATTTTTTGAGGCCACCGTCTTTTTACTATTGACACCACACTATCAATCACTGTCAATGACTGTTATCACCACATCACTCCAAAAACATATTTATTAAAATAAATATACAAACAGATATTTTTGTTTCCTTTTTTATTTTTAAAACTTGTTTCTAAAAACAGTTTTTGAGAGGAAAAAAATAGAGAATAGAATCAATTAATTTAAAGAGGTTAATAGAGACTAGGGATGTAAATATGCTAGGCTAGCTTTTAACTAATTAGACCTATAGGCCAGTAGGTTAGGCCAATCAATATATTTAGAGGATGACTTATGATGACAATTGTAATGTCACAAAACAATGAGCTCATGAATTAACCTCATTGCAATTTAAGGAAAACCAAAAACAAAAAATAGCACGAACCCCATAATATTTCTAAAGGCAACAACTATTGAAGGCGAATGAGGTGGCTAAAGGTTCCAAGTTCCACTGGTAGGCATGCATCATCGATAAAGGGCAAACCTAATGAAGATTGCTAAAAAGTACTGGGCGTCTTAGTTCAAGGCTTACAGTGCACCGTAAAGGGGTGCAAATTAAAGAGGAGTATGATGTGGAGTGATAAAGGGTGGAGGAAATTTGTTTGAGATAGCGGTAAGAAAAATGACTTAGTTACAATCTAACTTATGTAGAAGTAAGATTGAGTAAAAGTTAAATTGAAACTTGTTTAGAATTGGGTAGCATTAGTGGCTTTTGATATAATTATAAGAAAAAAATTAAAATCATAATCACAAAAAAGTGAAAAATGTTAATTTGAAAATTTTGGTAATGCTAAAATACATTATTTAATCAAATAATATTACATAACTAATTAGGTCACTGTTACAATTTAGTCTATAAATTCATTTGAATATAATTTTCTTGGTAATGATATTCAAAAATCACTGCTAGAAAAAGGGTAATCAGCGACGGATTTTGCTACAGAATTTATTCCGTAGCAAAATCCATGAATTTTGCGACGGATTTAGAAGTCCGTCGCAAAATAGGAAAATTTGCGACGGAACATAATTTCCGTCGCAAACTTGCGACGGAAAATTATTTTCCGTCGCAAATAAATGTAAAATAAAGGTTTCAGGCAATGGAATTGCGACGGATAGACATTTCCGTCGCAAATATTGCGACGGAATTATCTTCCGTCGCAAACTGGCGGCCAAAATGGCCGCCAGTTTTTCCTTTTTGCGACGGAAGTATACTTCCGTCGCAAAAATGGGTGCTTTTTGCGACGGAAGGCAAATCCGTCGCAAATTTGCGACGGATTGGATTTCCGTCGCAAAAAGCTGGGTTAACCCTCAGCTCACCCCGTCATTATGTCTCATTTTCACCCCCAGCTTCGTTATAGACGACACCACCCGCCCTCAGCTCCGCCGCTGGTCCGCCTCCCTCAGCTCGTTCGCGCCCTCATCTTCCCACCCCCAGCTCCGTCGTCCCCACACCCACAGCTCAGCTCTTCCTCGGCACCTCCCCACGCCCACAGCTCGTACTCGGCACCTCCCCACACCCCCAGCTCCGTCCGCCACCCACAGCTCCGGCCGCCTCAACCCACAGCTCAACCTATCTCTCCAGCGCCCTCAGCTCGGCCAAAAACGCGGTACCTTGTTTTTTTTTTAATTTTTTTTTCACATTATTTAGACTGATTGGTTGGATTTTTTATTTTTTATTTTTACTTTTTTATTTTTTATTTTTTCCTCATCTCCACTGATTGCTAATTAAATAGGAGAATGACAATTAGGTTTTAAAAATGCTCTTTAATTTGAATGATGAGATACAAAATGTATATATGGATAGTAATAGGTTGGGATTTTTGTTTCAAATTATTGAATGGACCTATGAGATTTGCAATTAAAATTATCATATTTTCAAATTATTAGGAATTATATACAACTTTTTTTTCTTATAATCATATTCTCTTGCGTTTCTGGCACAAACAAAATTCTATAATTTAGATTGTATGGATCAACATTGAGGCATTGGTTGGTAATTTTACCTACTAAAAAATGATTTCGTATAAAAACTATTTTGTTCCATCATAAATGTATAGATAGATAATTAATCTGCATATTTAAAACAATTATATGGTCGAAGGGTGTGAGCTCAATCAGTAAATTATTAAACAAAAATGTATGAGAAGGGAATTTTTAAGGACAAAGGGCATAAACAAGCCAGAAGTCTTATTATTACTACACAATTTCCATTTAAAAATTACTGAAAAGTTTTTTTTGCCTCAACACAGAAGTCTTATTTCTATCATCACAAAGTCTTATAGTTTACAGTTAAAAGTTTTTGAATTAATTTCGTAGAACCTAAATATTGTTCTTCCATAATGCTTTGAACAGAATTGCATTTTTCAATATTGTACTTGAAGAGGTTGAATAGAGTAAAAAATAATATTTAATAATCATTTTTCCAGTGTCATGTTGGTGTTGGAGTTAAAAATCTCTCCCAAATGACTTGTGTTCAAACATGACATACTTTACTAAAAAAAAAAAAAATCCTTAATAATCTTTAAATAAAATCATATATGTAAATCTTGTAACTGGAACAAAATAGGGAGAAGCATACAATAACGAGTGCTCACTTTCGATGCAATAAATGATAACACAATGATTAAAAAATAAATAAATGATAATACATTCATACTACTTAGAGACTCTTTAGTTATTATATTCTTTTCTTAAAACCTCATAATGATTTTTTTCTTTTTTAGAAAAATAAACTAAAAGAGTTATTCACTTAAAATTTCCTTAAGAATTAAGTAGAATATATTTTTAGCGGGTGTAACTTTTGAATTTGTGAGCTATTTGTAGCATATTTTCAACTATTTGTGAAATAAAAGATATGTTATATATATTGGAAAATGTTTGCACCCGATAAAAAAGAGTTACACATGTTTAAGAATTTGGATCTTGACATAATACATTTTTAAACAAATTCAAAGAGAGTTTATATATATATATATATAAACAAATTTAACATAATATCCTATGGTTGGACTGATTGAAAAGGTAGCTTGACACCAGGAAACAGGAATATTTAACATCTTATTTCATGCTTAAATGTGGTTTCTATCTTACAAGTTGAGACAAATTAAGCTCGAAGAAATAGCTTATAATTTTGCTGTTTTTTTCCTCTCCACAGTCGCTGTTGTCCATTTACCGGTGCTCTTCTCCGTCGTCCGGCTACTCTGCCCTTCCGGTAAGCTCCCTTTCGTTTCCTTTTTTACCACATTATTTATTATGGTAAATTAGTATAGATAGAAATTGAAAAAATTAGTCATACTTAATACTCGTGAATAAATATAGGTGTAAATTAATATGATTAATTTTGATTTTTCAAATCAATTTTGGGTACTAGTGCATTCGGTGAAGGCCACAGGGGAAATTGTTGTGGAAAATCCTGTATATGTTTGGTGATTGTAAATTTTGTGTAGTTTTGTTCATGAACATAACTGTTATTGCGGGCTTTAATTTACAATACTGGGTTCTTACGATATTTAATTTTTTGGAAAATCCTGTATATGTTTGGTGCTTGTAAATTATTAGTATTGTTCAATTAACTGTATGATATGTGTTTTACGGTTGTAATTAACACCAAATTAAGAATGTTTTCTTCAATACTTGTATCTTTTTTGTCTCTGTGTGTGTGTGCTCTTAGTATAGATTGAAATACTTTAATTAGCACAACCCCTTGCGTAAAAAATGAAAATTGGAAAAAAATTATTCCAAGCAATCTTGTCAATATCTTGCGGATTAAATGAAAAACAAATTAAGTCAAATATACATGGAACCAGTTTCCCAGTAAGCATTAGAGAGAGCTTATCAGGTCTTGACCTTTCAAATATGATTTGGATATAAAGATCTAATTTGATTTTTTTAAAATGATGATTTTTAGATAAAAATTCATTTTTTTGGCAAAAAAGAAAGTTAAAAAGTTATCTCTATTTTATGTTTTATACCCATTAAAATATTTTTTTTAAGAATATAGACGTTTTAAGAAAAATAATATTTAGATCGTTTAAATTAATTATAGACCATCCAAATTACCAAAAAAAAAAAAGTCTTCTCATTTTTAGACCTCCATTCCTTATTACAAGGATCTAGTATAAAAATCAAGTGGTTCGAATATCCATTTTTGTTAATAAAGTCTCTTTAAGAGAGTACATGAGAGATAGCGAGTGAAATATTATTGAAGAGCGATAATAAGTAGAATATAATGAGGTAAAAATAGACCAAGACCAATTTAAAGTATACATGGAAAAAAAAAACCAATTGCACTTTAAAATTTCAAATCATTGGTTTTCTTATTAAAATAATCTGCAAATTGATAAATTTTATACTAAATACTTATTCTGTTGTAGGTCACAAAAATTATTAAAGATTTTGAATTTTACATGATATTTTATTTCTTTTTTAATAAAAAATGTACATGAATAACATTAGTGTCATGAATTTGTCCGGAATTTAGAAATCACAATTCTGATTTTGGTGTGATAAAAGTATTTGTGGCATGTGTTTGTTTTTTCATTTCCTTGATTAATTGACAATTGGTTTGCATAAGTGGCTAGTTGAATTGACCACTTTTATATATTTGTGGCATGTTGAGATGCTAATTAAGTTAGTAACTGAACTAGCTAGGAAATATGGAAGGCAACCATGATAGAAGTTGGATGTACAATCGCCTAACTGAGAGAAGAGAACTAACTCAAGCATTCTTGGCGGGTTTGCCCATGTTCATCAATTTTGCTCTGGCACATTCAACTAATTCAAGTAGGGAGATCAGGTGTCCGTGTGTCAAATGTAGGTGTATAAGATTTGAAGATTTTGAGGAGGTCAAAATCCATTTGTGTAGAAGGGGATTCATGAAGGATTATGAGTGTTGGGAATATCATGGCGAAGTCCGACAGACACCGACACCTAGTGGTTATTACGGGGACAGTAGTCATCGAGACAACCTTAATCAATATGAGCAGTTGGTTATGGACGCTGCTGGACCGTCGATCGGCCGATATTTCGATCCTGTTACTCATGCTGAGTCGTCATACATGGGAGAGGAGACCGATACACATGCTCAACCATCATACATGGGAGAGGATCCTCATCCGGAAGCCGATAGGTTCTATAAAATGCTTCAAGAAGCTCAACGTCCGTTATGGGAAGGTTGTGAACACTTTGAAAATAGTGAATATTCATCGCTATCGGCTACCCTAGCAACACTAAGCCTGAAGACTGATCACCATATGAGTGAGAGGAATTACAACGAAATGATGCAGATCATAAGCAAGGTTGTTCCCAACGACAGTAATTTGCCGAAGGATTTTTACCAAGCAAAAAAAAAGGTGAAAGAGCTTGGGCTTGGATGTGAAAAAATTCATTGCTGCCCTAGGGGATGTATGTTGTATTACAAGGATGATGCTGAGCTGACCAATTGTAGATTCTGTGGACATGACAGATATGAAGTTGTGAGGAAAGGAAGGAAAATTACCCGTCGAGTGTTAAGCAAGATGCACTACTTTCCTCTGGTGCCCAGACTTCAGAGATTGTATGCATCAGAACAAACAGCTGCTCACATGAGATGGCATCGGGAGCATCACAGGGATGAAAACTTTGTGACGCATCCTTCGGATGCTGAAGCTTGGCGTAAATTTGACGAGGCGAATCCTTTCTTTGCTATGGATCCCCGTAATGTCCGTCTTGGTCTATGTTCGGATGGGTTTGCTCCTTTTGATAAAACGGGCAGGAATTATTCCTGTTGGCCTGTCATTGTGACACCGTACAACCTCCCACCTTCTATGTGCATGAGAAGAGAGTTTTTGTTCCTGAACGCGTTAATCCCTGGGCCATCCAACCCAAAAAAGAAGATAGATGTGTACCTCAGGCCTTTGATAGACGAGTTGAAGATGTTGTGGAGTGAAGGGGTTCTTACGTATGATATATCATTGAGTCAGAATTTCACAATGCGTGCTGCCTTAATGTGGACGATAAGTGATTTCCCTGCATATGGGATGTTGAGTGGCTGGCAAACATCGGGAAAGCTTGCATGCCCGGTATGTCTTGAACAGAATACGGGTTATAGCTTGCAACACAGTCACAAGGTCTGTTGGTTTGACAGGCACCGGCGATTCCTACCCCCCAATCATCCGTACAGGACAAATAGAAAAGACTTCACGCGAAATGTTGTCGAACGAGCAGATCAACCTCTTCGTTTAAGTGGCCAAGAAATATGGGATAGGGTCAAGCATATTCCAAGTGTCGAAGAGGGGGCTGCTTCTAGCGAACCTGAGGGATATGGTGTTGATCATCATTGGAACAAACGCAGCATCTTCTGGGAACTACCATATTGGAAAGAACAACTGTTAAGACACAACCTCGATGTCATGCATATTGAGCGGAATGTGTTTGACAATATTCTGTACACCGTGATGGACACCAAGGGCAGGACGAAGGACACAGTCAATGCAAGACTGGACATACAAGAGATTTGCAGAAGGCCTGCTTTGCATTTGGTGCAGGATGGCAGGGGACGGATTTCCAAACCTAGAGCACCGTACACATTAAACAAACAACAGAATTTAGAATTGTTGCAATGGGTAAAAGATTTGAAACTCCCGGACGGTTATGCGTCAAACCTGAAAAGATGTGTCAACATGCACGAGGGGAAGTTCTTCGGGATGAAGAGTCATGATTGTCATGTTTTTTTCCAGAGATTGTTGCCTTGGGCCTTCAAAGCACTACCGAAGGAAATGTGGTCTATTCTAACGAACTTTTCCGTGTTCTTCAGAGAAATTTGTGCTTCAGAGCTTAATGTTGAAAAGTTACGGCTTCTGGAGGCGAGTATGCCTATAACGCAATGCAAGTTAGAGAAGGTGTTTCCTCCTTCCTTTTTTGACTCAATGGAACATTTGCCCGTTCACTTGGCTTACGAAGCAAGGGTAGGAGGCCCGCAACAATATAGATGGATGTATCCGTTTGAGAGGTAATATATATGTCTTTCGATCTGTTATTAATTGAAAAACATGGTACTTTAGTTTATAAATACCCTATGATATTCCATTGTAGGTTTTTACGCACACTTAAGCAGAAGATCAAAAATCCAACCCACGTTGAAGGATCTATCGCTGAAGCATATCTAGTCGAAGAGGCCGCTAAATTTTCGTCATACTATCATCCCCCTGAAATGATGTCAAGATGGAGAAGGGTACCTCGCAACGATGCCGGTGATACAAGGGATCAAAAATCAATATTTAATTATCCAGGGCGAGTCGTGGGAAAACATTGGAAATCAACTCTTGACGGAAGAGATAAGCAAGTAGCGGAGTGGTACATTCTAAACAACTGTGAAGAGGTCGCCCCGTACTTAAAGTAAGATTTTTGTTTTTCCGTTTTACTATTACGATAAGTATTAAAGTATTAACTTCATATATATATATATATATATATATATATATATATATATATATATATATATATATATATTTTTTGCAGTTACTTTTCTAATTGGGTCCGATCGGAAAATCCTTCAATGTCGGTGTCCCAGGTTGATCAATTCACGAACTCTGAGTTTCCAAAATGGTTTCGAACCTATTTCGCGAAACATCGAGAAGATCCCAATGAAGTTGCGTGGAGTTTATCTTATGGAGCTCCAATTAGTGTTACTCAATGCAGCAGATATATAATCAATGGGTATCGGTTTTCAACTGTTGACACGGATGCAGGTACACAATGTTGCAATTACGGTGTATGTTGTCGAGGTGACCAAGTTGACGGGGTGGAGACTGTCTACTACGGGAAGTTACGTGACATAATTCAATTGAAATATCCGTGGGACAATGTGGTGACCCTTTTTAAGTGTGAGTGGTTTGATAACAGTCCGCGTGGGACAAAAATGGACGAGCATGGAAATATTGAGATCCACTGGACAAGGAGATATGCGGTTGGTTATGACCCATTCATCCTTGCTCAACAGGCGGAACAAGTTTACTATACACTATATCCCACATCCCGCCAAGGGTGGAGGGGGGTTATTAAAACCAAAGCACGAAATATCATACCGAAGTCGAAAGAGTCGGATTCAAATGACGGTATGGCTGAACCTTTCCAAGTTGATGTGGAACATCTACTGCCCATAAACATCGAAGACAACGAAATACCAAGCAATCTCTTTGATTCTGCTGCGGATTTAGAATTGATTCCTATACAAATTGACGATGAGGAATCAGACGATGAGGCAGAATTGATTTACTCTGACAGTGAATCTGAGTTCGACGACTATGAGACTTCAGAGGAAGACGGCCAAGCAGAAGTCGATGAACAGGAATCGTCCGGTTGAGATTTGTTAGTTCTTTGTTTTTGACGGTCTGTTATACTACATACTTTGTTACTTCACTACTGTAATCAACCCTAAATATATTTGTAGTTTTTTTTTTGACCTAATGTCTATAAGTGTTCAGAGATGGAGCATCAAGGAGGATCTTCAGGTAGTGGACGTGGTGGTGGTCGATCCCGGCCCCGTCCTATCAGAGGTGGTAGGGCGTCGTCATCTGCCCATTCTGTAGGCAGAGAGCGGGGCGGTGCCCCAGAGGTGCCACCGTTTAATATGGCATCGTCACCGTCGGGTTATTTCGCATCTTCACCGTCGCTGTATACGTCGCCGTCGCCTCCTACCTCCACTGGTCCGCAGCAAATGGGACAACAGGTTTACTAGCCTAATTCTGATTGATTTACATATGTTTAGTTTCATGAAACCATCTATGTACAAACATCTTTAATATTTCACATTTCTTGCTTAGTACACCCCGTCGCCTCAGAGCCACGTCGGGGAAGAAGGTAGTTCCTCCAATACACCGATCTGGGGCACAACAGATCCTGAGACAGGGCTGCTTTGGATCTGTCCTGACAACGAGTAGTAAGTCATGCCAAGTTACCAGTAATGTTACTAATCCCTTATCTAATTGGTTTTATGCTAATAATATTTGCATGATGTCCTCTGGCTTTAGCTTTGTGCCTCGTGATCCGGTGATTGATTTCATCTCGGACCAATTATTCCGTAACTACAATGAAGCTTGGACCAGCTGGACAGCGATTCCTACAGAAAATCGAAATGCTTGGTTCGATGAGTTTATGGTAAGTTATTTATTTATGGTTTTTAATTAAGTACTTTTATAAATTACCGCACTAATTGTTTGTTGTTGATTTTCAGAGGAAGCACATGTCGTTGCCTGAACATCGTGCAGCTCTGAGAAAGGCTTATAACGCCAGGGCAGCCCGGTGGTTGTCTCAAAAGCTTTATAACTTGAGACATGGTGGAAGAGGCAGGCGAGATTGGCTTCCACAGGACACTGCAAACCAATTATTTGACAATTGGGCCACCAATGAAAAGTTTCAGGAGAAGAGTGTGAAAAATAAGCAAAATAGGGCCAAAATGGAAGGCCCGTCATATGTTGGCGGCTCTATTCCGATGACTGAGTGGAAACGGAAACTTGTGAGTACACGTTATTTTCTATTTAGGTAATCAATATTTTGTACTTTGAAGTAATTAACTATGATCATCATTTGCGTTTGCAGGCAGAGACTGGGGTTCCTCCAGAGTCGGTAGGTTGGGCTGCCTTTGAGCGGACCCATTCCCGGCAGTCTGAAGGAAGTGATGAGAGGGAATGGATTAACTCAAGGGCGCACACAGTAGCGGTTAGACATTTATTGCATTTATTACTTGTTTTATGCACCACAATATTTATTTCATTTTATATGTCTTATTTGTTATGTATTTTTGTCTTTGTAGGAAAATTATACGAAGCTGTCGCAGGAGAGAGACTCACAGCGTGAGACTGACCCGTCATCCTCTGTGTGCGATAATGATAGTCTGTTCATTCAGGCTGCAGGTGGATTTGACAAGAAAGGGAGAGTCTTTGGATACGGTGCCGCTGCTAGCCGACTGAAGCCAACAAAGCGCTCCTCATCCGGCATTGAAGATGTTTCTGCAGGTAAACGTATTTGATATTGAAAATTTCCATTCTCTTGTCCATTCAAATGAAGTCCAAATAATAAATGTACTTGATATTGTTTTTGCAGATGAGATGAAGAAGATGAAGGCTTTGACAGCACAGATGACTCAGGAACAGGAGCGGATGCTTGAAGAGCAAGAGAAGATGAGGCAGATGATGATTCAGGAACGAGAGATGATGGAGGAGCGGATGGCTAAGGAACGAGAAATGATGGAGGAGCGGATGAGGCGGATGCAAGAGGAGATGATGAGGCAGATGCAGATTCAACTCAAGTCCCTAATGAACAAGGGTTCGGGGTCGGCTCTTGGTGATGATGACCATGCTGGTGATGATGATGATGATCACAATGCTCCTGTTTAGACTACTGTTTAGAATTTGCCCTTTGTAACATTGTTAGACTACTTTTTAGTATTTGGTATTTGTTAGATTACTCTTAATGTGCACTCCTTATAATTATTATTATATCCATGAATCACTACTTTTTGTACTCAATTTTTTAAAATTAAAAAAAAAATAACATTCAAAATAATTATTAGTTTTTCTAAGAAATTGTTTCTGTAGCAAACGATCAAATATGGGAAAATTTACAAAATTTCTAGTTTGCTATAAAAAAAAAATAAAAAAAATAAAAAAGGAAAAAAATAAATTAAAAAATAAATTAAAAAAAAATTTAAAAAAAAAATTTGCTACGGAATAGAATTCCGTAGCAAATTTGCTACGGAATTCTATTCCGTAGCAAATTTGCTACGGAATTCTATTCCGTAGCAAAATTGCTACGGAATTCTATTCCGTAGCAAAATTCAAATTTGCTACGGAATGAATTCCGTAGCAATTTGCTACGGAAAATTTTCCGTAGCAAATTTGCTACGGAATATTTTTCCGTAGCAAATTTGCTACGGAAAGGAAATTCCGTCGCAAATTGCGACGGATTTTCCTTATCCGTCGCAATTTGCGACGAAGGATTTTGATACGGAATTTTTCCGTAGCAAATTCCGTAGCAAAATCATTTTGCTACGGAAAATCCATATTTTTCCGTAGCAAAATGATTTTGCTACGGAATTTGCTACGGAAAAATTCCGTAGCAAAATCTCAAAATTTTTGTAGTGAATGGAGAAGACAAATGGATAACTTGGTAATGATAGCCAACCTGCTCCTTCTCCTTTTTTTCTTCTTCTTTTTGGATCCTCTTCCACCTTCTGGCCATCGCTGCCTGGTGCCTCTGCGACCATATTGGCCAATAAGCCTGCTGATATATTAAGTAACTTTTTGATCATGGCAACCATTCTGTTGTCTAGTATTGTTTCTGAGATGAAACAGTTTTTTCTGATTCTGTGCTTTGGAAGAGTTCTGAGAATTAGAATTATGTTTGTTAACCCATTTTATTTTTACTCCGAGAATCAGAATTACGTTTGGTAACACATTTTTCCTCCTCTTGTTTGGGAGTTAAAAAAAAATAGTAAGGAAGGAAGATGAATGATTAATGAGTTATTTTTACCATTTTGTCCTTTTCTTTAATAATTAATATAATTATTATATTTTACAAATAAACTTCAATTTAAATTTCCTAAAAAATTATTTATGTAATTTTTATATTAAAAAAATTATTTATGTGGCGATGGCGGTAGACGGTGGTGGTGGTGGTGGTGGCGGTGGTGGCGAGGCTATGGCGGTGGTGGTAGTGGTGGGGCGGTGGTGGTGGTGGTGGTGGTGGGGTGGTGGCGGTGGCGGTGGTGGTGACGATGGGGTGGTGCCGGGGGGGGTGGCGGTGGCGGTGGTGGTGGTGGTGGTGGTGGGGGTGGCGGCGGTGGTGGTGAACGAGGGTAAATTTTTGCTTCGATGGAAGGAAAAATAAATTCTGATTTTTTGCCCTGGAATAGAGAAGCTAAAATTTTTAGCTTTTTTTTTTTACTCCCCAGCACAAAAAATAAACTGATTCATCTCGGGAGCAAGAAAAAAAAAAATTTACCAAACACAATTCCCATCTATATTTGTTCTGGGGCACAAAAATTAGAAAAAAAAGTCATTCTGGGAGTGTTACCATGTACACCCTAAAATTAAAGCTACGAAAAATCAGCTTATGGAAATAAGTTACCTTTTATTCAGAAGGCTGATTGAAAGTGAAAAGTGTTAAAAGCCCAATTTGGGCTCCCAAAAGATTGATTTGCCACTCAAAAAGTCATACCAAACACACCCTAATTGAGAGTCAAATCCGGATAACAAGGTAAAATCATTCAATTCTGGATTCCCATTTTAGGTATTTTAACCTGATTTAAGATTTGTTAAATTTAATAATCCAATTAAAAATTTGAGTGATTCAATTATTGATCTTTTAAAGAGATTTACCCCATTTTATTTTAATTATTAATGTAACTAAATGTAAAATATTTAATTTAATTTATAATATATTAATATAATAAAGTAATTTAAATCAAAATTAAAATTTAAGGTGAATAGATTTGTTTAATTAAGATTTTTAAATCGTGAACAAATATTACTATGAACAACAAGACACCAGGGAAAACCATTTTGCATGTGCCAATACTTTTGCTCAAATTTAATTTGGTACCCGTATATTTTTCTCTATTAGTTAAATCATTAATTCAGTTGGCGAAAAAAACAATAAATCATTAATCTCCTGCAATGTTTGCGCTATTAGGACTATTAGCCTTTATATAGGAGTTAACTGTTCTAATAGAGCCAAATTAAAACATAGTTAGGAGAGAATAACACATATGTCCCAAATTAAAAATTAAAAGAAAGTATATGTAGTTGGGTTTTAGCCAAAATAATATACTAATATCAAAGGCTAAATTATACAAAATCCACTATAAACTTTGGATTAGTTGTATATAACCCTTGACATTTTAAAATTTAAATTTAACCTCCTGACCTTTCATTTTTTAACTATTAACGCCCTGCATTAAGTGATTGATATCTTTATAACAGAAAATGTAATGTTAGATTATGAGATAACCTGCGTGGTATATTTTTTATAAATTACTAATTTCACAAAATCTCTTGAACTTTAAACAGTTGCAAACAGCCCTTAAACTTTGATCAATCACAAATAAACATTTGACATTTCAAAATTTAAATTTAATTCTCTGAAAATTTTGATTTTTAATATTAAACCTCATGTTGTTACTTTTTATCATTTTAATAAATTTATTAATATTTTTACTATCATTTTTCAATTGAAAAGTTTTCTGCATGGCCAAAACTGGAAGAATAATATTTAAAAATTACAAAAATTAAAATATCATCATTTATATAACATTATATTATTTTCATGGAATAATTGAGTATTGATAGTATAAAAATGTCGTCATTTATGTTAAATAAATTCTTGGGATGATTTCATATTGATAGTTTAAATATTACATTTGTGTTGGAAGATTGCTTTTACCCTCATTAATTCTTTATTAGTAATGTATATTTTTTCTTGATTATAATATCAGATTTCCTGGTCGTATTTTTGCATGATGAAAGTGATTTTTGTTTTCATCATCTTACTGCTACCATTTATCATTTTCTCGTCATTTAATCTCATTTATTTTCGTCATTCTTTCTTTTTTCTTTTTTCTTCAGTCTTCAACATTCTTTTTTCAGTACTTCAAAGATAGCCTTCGTATCAACCTAGCTTCTTTAAAAGAAGCCGTTTCCAGTGGATAAAATATGATCCTGAAGGACTAAGCTAAAGGCTATGGATGAAGAAATGAGGGAGAGGATTAGTGATGATTTGCTAGACTCATTCTTCTTCGTATTCTTTCTTTTCTTCCTACTAAGGAAGCAGTGCCAGAAGCCTCTTATCCAAGAGATGGAGACCACTTTGGTCTTCCCTTCCCACTCTTGACCTTAAGCATCAAGACTTTCAGAGACTAACATTCTTCCATCAATTTGTAGACAAAGTGCTCAAATTGGTGGATTTGAAGTCTGTCAAAAGGGCTGTTCTTTTGTATGATCATTTTGAACCTCGTGAGGAATTTCGACCTCAGCAGATTAGCAAGTGCATTAATGCTTTGATTAGTAATAAATTTGAACATCTGGAGCTAAAATTTAACACGCAATATCAGGCCTATATGCTGCCCCTTAGTGTTTTCATCGGTAATAACATTAAGGTGTTAAGGGTTTGTGGAAAAGCGGTGTGTAATCTTTCTCATGTTAACTTGCCTTTACCTGAAGTATTGCATTTGGAAGATATTTACTTTTCAGATGTTAGAAGCTTGGAAATGCTTCTTTCTGCATGTCCTTTGATGAAAGACTTGGTACTAGATATTCCTGGTCGAGACGATTAAGGTCCACTTGACATTGGAGGGCTTAATCATTTGGTGTCTGCAGAAGTTCCACAATGTCTCTGTCCATTGAAAGTTTGGTCTAATGTTACATTTCTACACTTAATCACGCATTATAAGTAAATTCTTCTCTTTTTACTCCTGAGATGTGATTCCCCATTTTCACTTGTTTTATTTTCTGAAACATGTACATGACCCATGTCTATATAGTGCAACTCAAATTTCCTGAATTGACCCATTTAACTCTCGCGCTGCTCAAAAACCCTAGCAGACACGCGTGCTCTCTCTCGTCTTCTCCACCAGCAATGCTTCTGTCTTGCCGTTCTTGCCATCGGCGAGCCTCCTGTCGCACCACAATCACAACAAAAGTGTAGATCGGACCTCGAAGAGCAGGAGCAGCAAGTTTTAGCTCAGAACAGAGACACAAAGCGGCGACCTTCCTTCTTCTTTGGCCCTGTCTTTCCTTTGGTCTCCATCCTCATCGTCTCTCCAGCTGCGGTGTCCCTCTGATTCTGTGTGCAGTGGTGGTCTTCTCCCGTCTCTGGCGGTGGGAGCTTTTGTCTCAATGTCTCCCTAGCCGGTGGTCTCTGTGGAGGGGATGTCTGTCCTTTCCTATTGTTTTTTATTGTTTTATGTTTGGGTGTTTCTTTTGATGTTGTGGATTTGGGCATTTATGATGGTATTTTCTGTTGTGGTTTGGATTTGCAATTTTAGGGGAAGGGTTTTATCGATGGTCGATAATGCTATGCGCCTTATCTATGAGAGGACCATCATTAGGATTGTTCAATGGTGGCTAATCCAAATTGCTAGTGTTAGCCAAAATTTGTTGGGTGGGTAGTCGATGTCACCAGATTTGCTTCAATGGAGGAGTAAAAGTATTCTTCAAGACGTCACTTGTCTTTTTTCTTCTGAGGTTGGGTTCTCTTTGTCTTGTACCCCGAGTCGGGGCGATTATGTAGCTGATCTATTTGTAGCTTTTTCTTATAAGGAGATGAGCCCTATAGGGTGGGTTCTGCAACCAACACCTTCTTTCATGTCTCTTCTAACCTTAGATGTCCAAGAAGCCGATGAAGTCTTTGATGTTACTTTTATTCTCACATGTTTTATGATGATTAGCTTTCCTTATATTTGATTTGTTTTTGTTGTAGTTGTTATTTTTTTTGTTCCGATTTGTTTTCGTTTAGTGTCTATTTCAGTTTGTTTTCACAGTGTAATCGTCATGCTTTGTGTAACATCCTAATTTTTAATTTTAGGATTTAAGTATAATTATGAAATTAATTATTGGAATTTAAGGTATATTTTCCCATAAATTAAGGATAAATCATTAGTGCATAATTTTTAGCATAAATATTTTAGAGATAATATTTTAATGCCTAAAGGAATTTAATTGAGAGAGAAAATCCTTAAATGAGATTTTGGATTAAATTTTAGGAATTTAATTGAACAAACGCCCAAATTGAATACTCCAACCAATTAAATCACCAAGCTCAATTCATTTTTTAATTCTTTAGCCCAACAGAACCTCCAGCATTTAACCTCCATTTGACCCAATTTCATCTCCATCTCCATCTCTAAGCCCAACTCACGTGACCCATGTTTTAAACCACAAGCCATTCTTCCTTTTTCAACCCACACACATGACAGATTATATACAGAAGTTGAAGTAATAATCATTAAACCAACACTCTATCTTACGCGTCCAAACTGCAGCATGAGAGAAGGAAAGCTGTCAGCAAATCTAATAGCCATACTTCCACGACGCGTTGTCTCATTCTCAGCCGACGTCTGTACACGCAAGACCAAGAAGTAATCTCGGGCCCAACGTTGCTTAACCAAAGGTCCTTCTTCTTTGGTCCATCAGTTCACTTCCTCTAGTTGGACATTTGAAACTCTATATAAGCCACACTCCTTCACTTTGTCCCAGCCGTGTGCGTCTGTGATCGAGGAAGAGAGGGGAGAGAAAGAGAAGGAAGACCGAGTCCAAGAGTGAAAGAAAGAGAGATGAGGACGTGAGAGGGAGAGAGTTTGCTGAAGTCCCCTTCCTCTGCCCAGCGGTTCCAAAATAGAGGTGAGTCTTCAAGCCATATGGATTCCCTGCAAAAATGAATATTAAAACTAAGAGGCTACTGCATATAGTGTTGTTGGAATAGTATCTATAAATATATAAAGGGTTAAATATCAAATTTGCCATGGAAGTTTCCCAAATGGAGCGTCCAGTACCCGGAAGTTTTTTGGGTACCAAATTTGCCCCGGAAGTATTGAAAAGGTATCAAATTTACCCAAAAGTGACGAAAGTTCACGTAGATGCCACGTCATCATACGTGGCATGCCACCTCATCAATCAAAAGTATCATTTTTGCCCTGAAAGTTTTCATTAAGGAGCAATTTTGCCCCGGAAGTTTTCATTGAGGAGCAATTTTGCCCCGGAAGTTTACAAAAGTAGCAATTTTGCCCTTCTTGGTTGATGAGGTGGCATGCCACGTGTGATGAGGTGGCATGCCACGCGGACAGTTAGTCAAACTTAACGGTCAAAATTAACGGATGGGCAAATTTGATACCTTTTTCATACTTCCGGGGCAAATGTGCTACCTTTTTCATACTTCTGGGGCAAATTTGGTACCCAAAAAACTTCCGGGTGCTGGGCGCTCCATTTGGGAAACTTCCGTGGCAAATTTGATATTTAACCCATATATAAATATATACATGAATCATGGTTAATGACATTTAGAAACCCAAAAACTTGCTGTTATAGGAAACTGAAACCATGTTCTTCTGCTGAAATATAACTGCACATATTTGTATATATTAGCGTTGTGTGTTGAGAGTGTATACGTATAGTGCTGCCCATATATAAAACAGAGAGAAGGAAAAAATAAAGATAACATATTTGTACACATCACGTTGGAAGATGCTAAGAATTGTGTGTTGATGATTAATATATTCAGAAATGTGTTGCTGGTGTGTGTGTACGTGGCTTTTTATGAAAAAGAGTATATAAAAGTTAACACAGGAATCTATGTGATTTAAATGATATTCAAATTAAAGACTTACTTTTATATATATATATATAGTTGTACGAGGAAGCAAAAATGAAACATTGTATTAATTGTATATTATATATATACATAACTGCATTAGTAAAATGAAGAAAAGGGGAGACTTAATATATAAATATATATATATATATATATATATATATTTATATATTTATATAGATACGGAACAACAATTTCACTGATTGAAAGTATTTAAATATATATATATATATATATATATATATATATATATATATATATATATATATATGATTGGTAATAACTTTGGGAATATTTGACCCCAAAAAAAAAAAAACTTTGGGAATAAAGAAGAACCTGATGCTATTGTATAATACAATAATCATCAATAAGGAATAAGACCTACGTGGAAATATATATAAGTGTCATTTTTGAATATGGAAGGACAAAATAGTTTTTTTTAAAAAAATAAAATAAATTAAAACCCCAAAATATTATTTAAAATTTTTTTAATAACATATTATTATTAGATTTTGTATTTTTAGGAAATTATAAGCTTTAATTTTGATAATGTAGAGTCTTTTTGTAAGCGGTGATTGTACGAGTTGTGTTCCTCGAGCTAAGGTTGAGCTTGGAATTGAGGTAACCGTGGTTAATTTATTTTTATATGCTTGTTTGGACTGTAAGGTATTTTTCTAAGCTTAATTTTCATATATACTACTTGTGTGTGTTTTGAAAAATTTTGTGTATGTTTGAATATGAAATTAATTCAGTGAAGCAATGTATTTTCCAATCTATGTATTTAAGTGACTATTATTATTGGGATTGTTATTGTTGTAATGGTTATAATGTTTGTTGTGAGGTGATGTGTATGGAATAATAATTTAATAAAATGTTGTTGAAAATTTTAGTATTACATTATTTCTTCTGTTGGGATATGTTAGGTTGTGTGGAAAAGATTGAGGGTGAAATTGTGCTCATCGGCTCTCTCATTCTTGGCCCGGAAATTGAGTTGAGTGTTTTGAGCGGACACCTCCCTGTTATGGTATTTTGGTAGTGGGTTTGTGGGAAAAATTTTGTACCCTAGACTCCTAGGTGGTAGCATGGGAGGGGATAGTATTCTTGAAGTGACTAGCTAATCTTGGCCGGGTATACTAGCACTGATGGGCTGATCCACGTCCACGAGGAAATAAGGAAGAGCAGGATGGATAAGTGAGGATGGTTTTAATTATTGTCAATTGTATATATGTATATAGATATTAACTATTTTGGGATTTATTACACTTATGGAAAGTGTATTTGGAATTGTATATTTTTGTATTGACGAGAATGGATGTTTTGTAAGGGTTGGCAGACGGAAATTGTACCCTGGACTCCGAGTTTGTAGGCGGTATTTGTGCCTTGGACTCCGAGTTTGTGGGCTGAAGCTGTGCCCTCGACTCTGTTAAGGATGGTCTATACATTAATGTTGTTTGAAATATATGTGAGATCTTTCGCTAAATGTTGAAAAATAAATTATGATGTTTTGAAACCCTTTTTGATAACCAAGTCAAGAATTATTTTGTGAAAGGTTTTATGTAAATGAATATATATATATTTTGATTATTGTGGATTTTTAATTTAATTAATATTGATATTATAATTATGTTAATAAACCTGCTTCTCTGACTTGCAATCCTTTCCTGAATATTTGATAAATTAATTTCGGTTACGGGGACTTTATGTCTCACCCCGTCATTATTATTTTTTTCAGACGAGACCTCGAACCCTATTAGAAGACAAGGGAAGCAGCTAGAGGCATAGACGTCGTGGAACTTGTAAGCCTCTTTTTGGTACTAGGGTTGTATCAGGTTATATATTGTCATCATAGGGCCCTCATATTTTTTGAAATATTACATTAACTATTTTTGGATGACTGTTGAAGGCCTTATTTTATATACTGTCAAATTATAATGGATCCACTCTCCTATTTTGTGCAAACATTGTTTGTGAAGACCCTTTGTTGTGAGGTTCATGTTGTATGACTTGGGGGCTATAAAATCTCCAGTTGGATAATTGTGCCCTGAGTTATGGATTCTCTGTTTTGGGTTTGTGGGTGAAATTTGTGCCCTAGACCCCGAGATGTGAAAAGGAAGGCTTTCCATAATTACCTACTAATTTGATTTTAAGAGAACATTATGGTTAATTGTTGTTTAGTAGAAAGGGTCTTTACACTTTGATGTAAGCTTTAATGTTAGTATTAATATATATTCCTTTTGAGAAAAAAAAAAAAACATGTCTATATAGGCTTGTATACTAACAAAGATCAATAAATCTTTTGATGCTTACTTTTCTCTCTCCTGTTGTTTCTTGACAATATCATCTCTAGCCACATATTCTGCGTACCTCCAAAAAAAATTTAAGGATATACATAGGAAATTTGACCTTATAATCAAGGTATATAACTTTATAGATACAAGCACACGTACTGAAAACATTACCTTTAGAGGTCTCTTATTGTCTCTTCAATTAATTAGCCTCTTCGACTCACAATCTTTCAATCTCTCTTGAAGCTCTTAATCTCTCTTGAAGCTCTTCCTGTCTATGTCTATGAATCTCTCGCTTTCTGCCTCACTGATTAGCACCCACCCGGAGGAGGGATTTTAAGGAGTGAGCCTACGTAATGGTTTTTCAAATATTTTCCGACTATCTATTTATTATTTTTCATACTTCAAAATTTTGAATGAAAAAGGTGAACTCGATCATGTTTTATTTTTATAATGATAGATAAGATGTGATCATGATATCTCCGATTAAAAAAATTAATTTATCATAAATAATTAAATATTATTTTAAATTTTTAAATTTATTATTAGTTTTAATAATATTTTGCTTCAACGTGGTGGCCTACCGTTATTGTTTCGAATGAGTCTTTGTGAACACTTTCAAAATATAAAATTATATGTCATACTCTCATCCTAATATATTTGGAAGTCATGATTTTATTCATGTATCGTTTTGTGTATGTATAGGGTGTGCATGACAATCATTCTGTTGTTCAGCATTGTTTCTGAGATGAAACCTTTTTTTTTTTTTTTTTCTGTTTTTCGAAAGAGTTCTGAGAATCAAAATTACGTTTGTTAACCCATTTTATTTTTACTCCAAGAATCAGAATTATGTTGGGTAACAAATTTTTCCTCCCCTTGTTTGGGAGTTAAAAAAATAGTAAGGGAGGACGATGAAGGATTAATGAGTTATTTTTACCATTTTGTCCTTTTCTTTAATAATTAATATAATTATTATACTTTACAAATAAACTTAAATATAAATTTCCTAAAAAAAATTATTTTACTCCCCAGCACAAAAAATAAACCGGTTCATCCCGGGTCTAAAAAAAATCAGATTTACCAAACACAATTCTCATCCATTTTTGTTCTGGGGCATAGAAATTAAAAAAAAAAGAAGTCATTTTGAGAGTGTTACCATGCACACCCATAAGCAGTGGCGGAGCCACATGTATTTCTTTGGGTGCAAGTGCACCCATAAAATTTTGAAAAACTATATATTTTTAGTTGTAACATGCTAGTGTCAGTGGGTCCATAGCTTAGTGCTAAAAATCTTGATTGCTGAGTAAAAGGTCAGCAGTTCGAACTCATCTGGTCCCTTTTCCATTCTTATTTTTTTTTACCTTTGATATGTCTTAGGATGTTACAAAAGTTGTTGAGCTCATAGGGATATCAGCTTTGTTGTAGTGATCCGTTCCATATTTCTTAAGAAGTTCTTGCAAGTATTTTGTTTGAGAAATAAATATTTCATTCGTCTTTTGTTTGATTCCAAGTCCTAAGAAGAAATTTAATTCTCCTATTGTAGACATTTAAAACTCACCTTGTATGATCTTAAAGAACTCTTGATACATTGATATTAAACGTGATATATTTGATAAAATTGATGATGAAGATATAATGCAATATTTTCAAGGAATGAAGAATTGAAAAATGCTTTTGTAATCGTATTGTTGTAATAGTTTAATTAACTATTGATTATTATTTTTCTACATTAAGTTGAAGGGTTTTTTTTTAATTATTGTTTATATTCTTTTATTTTTTAATGCATTTAAAATTTTCCTTAAAAAAAATTTTTGGGGGCACTTCCCCCGAACCGCCAAATTACATTATTAATTGTGCACCCACAAACCTTAAATCCTGGCTCCGCCATTGCCCATAAGGATTAAGGAAGGAAAAAACAAATCTACGTATCCCCACCTGAATATCTCTATTTTTCCTATAATATCGCATATTTAAATATTTGTTAATGGTTAATATCTCAATGCCTTATTTTGCTTTCATCCGATATTCTCTCTGTACTATTGCATATTCAAATATTGGTTCACATTTTTGCTTTCACTTATCTGATTTAAAATCTCTCTATTCCCCTTGTACTCTTTTTGGGCATAACCAGAGCGTGTAATTTGTGCTTGTCCCTGTTTGTATAACTCAATCAGGTCTGCAATATAATAATTTTTTAAAATAAAAATACATTATTACTTTTTTGGATAAAATATAGTCCCTACCAATTTTGGTCATTACTAATGTCAGTACAGTTTTTTGTACCGTTAGATCAGAATCTCATATACTTAGTTTTATCATTTCTCTCTTCATTGAGAGTCTGATCTAAGGGTGAAAAAAATGATAGTGACATTGGTAATAACAATATCTTATTCCTACTTTTTTATAGGTTAAAAAGATTATTGCTTTATATTAAAATAATATTTATAATATTATTAAATTATTTATTATTCTTTAATTTTAATAAAAAATAAATTAAATTTATTAATATTATATATAATGTTATATTAAAAACAATATTTATGATATTAAATTATTAATTATTAAGTAATTTTAATTTAAAAATAAATTCATTTTTTTAAAAAAAATTGGCTGAGAACATATTTATAAATAGATTTATTACAGATTTACTTTTTTGAATTTTAAATTCATTTATCATAAATATATGTAAAGTTGTCAAATTCACGAGTTTAAGTAAAACCGTGATAATGATGTAAACTTATATCCTAAACTCAAATTATTGATTTATAAGAGTTTGCTTTTACCATTAAATATGTATTAATAGTGTATAATAAGTAATTAAAATATAAAATAAAAACAATTTAATTTAAATAAATTTTAAATCAAAGTAATTGAAATTAAATCGATTGACATTCATAATTTACCATATTTAATAAAGAAATTTCTATAAAATCAAAAAGCTAACACGAGTTTAATGGTGAATTAATACAATTTTGTATATTAAAAATGTAAAAATGGTAAATTCGGTGTATAAACTTATGAGTTTTATCAAGTTTACGACAGTCATGAGTTTACTAGTAATTCAATTTGATTTGGTAAGCTAGAAACATAAAAAACGGTAAATTTGGAAAGTCAACTTATGAGTTTGACAACAAATATATATATATATATATATATATATATATATATATGTGGGTGTGTGTGTTTGTGTGTAAAATTATAACAGGTTCATTCCGGCACAACTGCCAAAGGCACGGGCGCGAGGGTATTAGGAGCATCAGGATTAAATTAGGTAAAATGCACCCTCAGGAATAAAGAGTTGCGAACACTTGGCACATATCAAGAAGGGGACACCTGGCAGCACAAGGAAGGAACGTGTGGTGGCCACCGGCGATGGGCTGGCTACGAGGTGGCCTCCTAGAGATGTGATATGTGGCTTCTAAAACTGTCCATGTGGCATTTTTGAATAAAAAATAATAATAATTTCTGATAGAATTTCAACTCCGTTGCAAAATCATTTGCCACAGTTAATCCAATTGCGCCTGCAATATGTGGCAAATTTTGTCGGAAATTCAATGTTTTTCTGCAGTGTGTTGAGTAAGTATTTTTTATTAAATGATACTAACTATGTTAAGCTTATTAGACCAAAAATGCACAATGATACTAACTGTGTTAAGCTTATTAGACCAAAAATGCACTTTATAATGAAAAAGGTCTAAATTAAAACTTGATCCAAACTTAAAGAATTAAACATATACTTTAGCCTTAGTATTATTTACATATAGTGAAAATGGAGATTCTCATCAAAACTCTTGCATTTTTTAGTTGATCAAGGGTTGCTCAAGGGCAAAGGATTCTCAATTGTTACTTTTTTCTTCTTCTTCCTTTTTCTTTTTTTTTTAAATGATGATATCAAACTAACATATTTTCCTAATAGAAGAACAATTGAAGAAATAAACTCTATCGAGAGTCTTGAAGAACTCTTTGTTCCTCAAATAGTATTAAGGCTTGAAATTTTTCAAGATAGATGGAAGGAATGATATCTTCCAAAAAGTGAGTGGAGCATTGTAATAGTTACACTAAATTTCGGAAATTCATTTGTTGATATTGGAGGATCACATTGAAGTATAAGAGAAATACTTACTAGTGCAAAAAAGGCTTTTAAGACCGCCTCATTTAGAGCGGACAATCAACGCCCCGGTCTTAAAGGTGTGACCGGTGGCAATTTTGTAAATATAAAGAACTTTAAAGGTATGACCGGTGGCAGTTTTGTAAATATAAAGAACTTCTTGGACCGTATCCTTTAGCGATGAGTCTTAAATATATTATTCAGACCGCTTAAAAAACAACCGGTCTTAAAAATGTTATTAAAAAAATTGAAATATCAAATTTCTTTACAGAGAAATCTCGAACAGGCCGACTTATATTTTCTACGGTCCAAAATAATAAGGAAAAAATTAAATAAAAACTTTTAAGACCGGATATCTTATAACATGAGGTCTTAAAGATCATACTTTTAAGACCAGACATAAATCGTGCCTGGTCGTAAATAGTTTATTACTTTTAAGACCGGAGTTTAATAAAGGACGGTCTTAAAACATAACCTTTAAGACCGTCCTTGTTGTTCATCCGGTTTTAAAAATAAAGCGCCAAATATATCTTCGTGCGAAACGTTACCTTACGACTTACGTTGTCCCTCTTAACTCTGAAACCCCTCTTCTTGTTGTGAAACCACTCTTTCTGTTGCATTACCACTCTTCCTCTCCCACGTACGATTAGCCTCTGTTAGTCTTTCATTTGCTCAGCTTACTGTCTCTTACTGTCTCGAAAATGAACGGTGAAAACGATTTCATTCGTGTTCCAGGAACGCCAGTTACTGGTGTGAGTCAGAACGAACCCTCTTCCACTGACAATGTGCCTCGTAACTGCCCTGCACGCCGTGGTAGAAGAGGCACAGGAATGATGGATGTATCTCTAAGTCGGACTTCTGGGTCAAGGCTCGAGATTCAGTTCGATGAAAAGTTGCGGCCTTTCGGTCCTAATAAAACCAAATATAATAGTTTTGTCGGCTATCTTGCACGCAGCAAGGTTAGCATCTTGGAAGATGAGTGGAAAAGTGTTGACTTTGACAAAGTAAAGTAACCTATTTGGGACACTATCCAGCTTACATACACTGTCCTTAAATCTGAGGAGTTGAAATAGAAGACATTATCTTATTGTGTTGAGCGGTGGAGGAAGTTTAAGACCTCTCTCGCTAACACGTATATTTTTTCTGAGGTTGCGCCTGCCAAACAACCTTGGGAACAGTACATATATATTGATGAACGAATTTGGCAACAATTTGTTCTGCTGTGGACCACTCTTGAAGCTCTGATGAGTTTATATTTAGTTTTGTTTGCTTATGTAACTTGTGAGCTTATATTTGTTCATCTAATCCTGTTAGTTAAATTATATTGTTTGGTGTGTGAATAGAAGTATACATTTCCTGCCTTTGTCTATGCAAGTCTGATATGTAAACCCTGAAAAGGTAAAATACTAAGGAGGTAATTGTGTCATGGTTTGTCTTGCAAAGGAGGAAATGAATAGTCTTAAAAGGGGGAAAATTTATATACCCAATTGTTACTATCTAATGTGGACTGATGATCCCACTGGATGCCTTAAAAAAGATCAAGTTTGTATTATTCTGTAAGCATAATTCTCTTTTGTTTCTTAACTTATCTACCTAGCAGTACAAAACATAGCTCTTTTGAAAGCATAATTCTCTTTTGTTTCTTAACCTATCTACATCTGCCTTAAATAAAATGTTGAAACTTGATCAAGTGAATTTGACTAGTGTTTGAGGTTCATATCAAGCAGAAGTTCTCTAATTTCTGTTAGTGACATGACTGGAATTCATAATTAATAGTTGTTTTCAATTTTGATTCACAGGAAAGAAGGGCAAAAGCACAGGAGATAGTGAGAAAGAATGATTGCCTGCATAGGGCTTCTTGCGGCGGATATGAAAAAGCTGAAAAAGAATTGATGGCGGCCAAGCGGAAGAGATTGGAAGATGAAGCAGAATCCAATCCTGAGGCGGAACATGGTCCACCATCTCCAATACGTCGTGAGGATTTGTGGTTGCACATTCGGCAAAAGCCAAGCGGCTCCTACACGAGTAAACAAACACGTGTAGTTGCTGAAAAAATTGTAAGTATCATTATTGTTGTTATTTTTTAGTTACTAAACATGATTCATTACTAAACTTCTCGTTATCTGTACCTTACAAAAAGATCTTAAGAAGAAAGAGGCAGAGGGATCTTTCGTGTCGTTCGGTAGGAGTGATGTTCTCACTGTTACCATCGGAAAACCGGACCATGGTTGGCGTGTAAGCGGGGTTGGAGGACAGGTAGGCCTGAAGGTATTCTTTGGTTTATCCGCCAAACGCCATAGGAAAGAGGTGGTTACCCGAGAGGAGATGCAACAGACAGTGGCCAAAATAAATGAGGAATCAGCGGCTAAAGAAGCAAGGTATCAATCTGATACTAGCCAGTTGAGGGAGGAACTGAATCAGATGAAGCTGCTTTTGAGCTCACATCAAGAGACCAGTAGTGTTCCCTTCACACACTCACCTGCAACTGTGCAGTAGAGCACTGGAGGGAGCTGTATTGTTGGACAGTCAGAGCAACCTTGTGACCTTTATGTGGAGGATCCTGATCATCATGATAGACTACTATTGGTTGCAAAAGGGACTGTCCACAACTTTTTGGATCAACTGTACACCACCAACAAATGTCTGATGATGAAGTCAGAGTGTCAGTTGTAAAGGTGATCATTGATGCACCTCTCCCTCTCCCAACTGATGAGATGAAGATTATGAGTGATGTCAAGGGAATCTTCATCTCTTGGCCAGTGAAGCTTGTAGATGTCTGTACTCCTCCTGAAGCTTCAACCCCTCATCCTCAAGTTTCATCCCCTCGTCGTGATCCATCCCCTCCTCAAGCTCAATCCCCTACTGCTAAGTTGACTGGCCGCGAAAAAATAACCGATATGGTGAAAAGTGGAGGTTTTAAAGATAAATCGTGAGATGTCAATGAAGTAGTAGGCCTCGCTCATCCCCTACCAGTCCAAGTTGACACCGTTGATATTGACTCCCTGCTGCTTCCTAGGCAGGAGCTTAGTGACGCAATTATTCGAGTTTGGATGAAGTAAGTATGTTCTTCTATGAGTACATAATTTAAATGCATCGTTTAGACACACATACATATACTAATTCCCTGATCGATGTAATTACTGTAGGTTCTTGCATCAAGAATTGGAGAATAAGGGCAGGAGCAACGATTTTGGATTCTTGTGCCCTGTGTATTCAAGTCAAACAACCATGGCGGAAAGACAAGAGTACATATCAAGCATGTTGTGTAATGTGAGAAGAAAGGTATACTTTTTGCCATTCTTCCATAGGTACATATCACAAATCTTGTCTACAATTCACTTAATTCTGCGTCATATATATATCACTGAGTATACTTGACTGCTGTGAATATTTAGCCGCCACTGGCAGTTGGTCATCATGTGCATGGAAGAAAATAAAGTTATCTTCTTATGCTCCACTCACACCGAGCCAGTGCCCTTGTTGACGCAGACCATCAACGAGTAAGCATGTTATTTTGATTCTCTTGTCAGAAATCTCTACAGTGAATTTTCATTGAACATTGATAAATATGCATTTTTGATGATAGTGCCATGAGGACGTTCCAGATCGACGCACTCAAAAGGCATTCTTCTAACGCCAAATCGCCTAAATGGTTCAGACCAAAGGTTGGTACAATATTTGTGAGACATTGTATCGATGTTACAATATTACTTATATATATTTCTTGTTCTTTTTAGACTCGTCAGCAACCAGTGGCGTCCAACCTATGTGGCCAATACGTCATGAAACACATGTATGATATTGTCACTAAAAGAGATACTAAATTATATGCAAAGGTAAATATTTGATGTTACATATTATGCACGCAAGTTAATTCATCAGTTTCTGGCTTAATATGTTACATATGAAATATGGACGCAAGTTAATTCAATTTCTGTCTTTGATGTTACAGATGTTTCAATGCCCTGCCCCCTTTTCGGATGTTGAACTCGAGCACATCCGCAATTTGTTTTGTAAATATGTGTATGACCTGATCCATAATAAATAATGATGTATTCATTTGTAAATATCTTGTAGCAACAATAATCTTCTGTAAATTTGATTATTTTTTCGAACAATTCATTTGTATATATACACAAGCAATGTAAAATTCAATAGATAAATTTGTTTAATTTTTCGAACAATTTTCTTGTGTCCATTTTGGGTATCTGAAATTGGGTGGTGGATATAGCTATTTAGTGCTTGAAATTTGAGGTTCAGTATGCTCTAAATTAAATAAGCAAGAGTTCGCGACTTTAGGACCGCATATTTTAAACTTCCGGTCCTAAAAGTATTTGGTTAAAATAATATGAGTCTTTTATGACTGTTTATTTCGATCCTAAACTTTTAGGACCGTATATGGGTAAACTTCCAGTCCTAAAAGTATTCGGTTAAATAATATGAGACTTTTAGGACCGCATATTTTAAACTTCCGATCCTAAAAGTATTCGTTTTAAATAATATGAGACTTTTAGGACCGCATATTTTAAACTTCCGGTCCTAAAAGTATTTGGTTAAAATAATATGAGTCTTTTATGACCGTTTATTTCAATCCTAAACTTTTAGGACCGTATTTGGGTAAACTTCCGGTCCTAAAAGTATTCAAGACTTTTAGGACCGTCTATTATTTTACTGTCAGCTCCTAAATAGTCTTCCTTTAAATATGTTTACTTGCTTTTCAGACAAATCATTAATTAGGGTTTCAAGGCAACCAAGGTTCTAGCGTTCTGCTCAAGCTAGGTCCCTCATTGTCGTCGATTTTACCTCTCCTGATTTAGATTAGCGACATCGTTGTCCCTTTTCTTTGTCTCTTTTCTTTTTGTCGGAAAAAGAAAAGAGACAAAGAAAAGGACACTTTTCTCTAATCAGGGCGAGGCAAAATCAACGACAATGACGGTCCAACCTTGAGAAGAATTGTCACTGCATGTGTTTGTTTTTATTCAAATAAGGTAAACAATGTTTTTTGTTTTTTTGATCTGATCTTAACTGTATTGTTGGATTTTTTAATGTGCAAGTTTTTAATGTTAATCAAACACACGAGGACAATGTTTTGTTTTCTTCCTTCTTGTCAGAAACAGAAAGAATCTTTTGTTCGATCTTAACTGTATATCGTTGGATTTTTTTAATGTGCGTGTTTTTAATGTTGATCATACACACGAGGACAATGTTTTATTTTTTTTCCTCCTTGTCGGAAAAAGAAAGAATGTACTGAGAAGGACAACGACGATCGAAATAAAGCATGTAAAAAATTTATTATAGATTTTTTAATGCTGCCCCGTGGGGGGCAGCGCAGTACATGATAAAAAAAGAAAAAAAAACATAAAAATATTTACTCCTCCCCATCATTGTCGGAGGGGAGGGAGTCGTCGGAGAGGTTGGAGACGTCGTCATCGAACGGATTGTACTCAACGTCCTGGGCATCGAGTATCGCGTTGATCTTGTTGTTGATGGCGTGGTAGACCTGAAAAAGCTAGCCCTGTCGTCGATCTATATGATCGACGCGGCCCAGGAGGTGGCGCAGTAGCTGTTTGGTGGTCGAGTTCGGAGGTAGAGGAGGAGGGTAAGGATTGTAACCCCCAGCGGGAGGAGGAAAAGGAGGACCTGGTAGTGGTGGAGGACCTTAGGGTGGTGGAGCAGCCATTGTAGAAGTGATGATGAAGATGAAGAATGTAAAGAAAGTAAAGTAACAACGGGTTTAAATAGAGAACCCATCCGGAGTGAAACGCCGGAACCTTTAATGAGCAGACGCATAGTTCATTAGAATACGAGGAGACGCCTAGTTACGTTGGGAAGTTTATCTGGAAGCCGAAGAGATCCTCTGATAAAGTGTAAGGATACCACTCTGCTATCGGAATTTGAAACAATGAACTTTTAGGACCGGAGAAATGATAAAAGGTCGGTTTTAAAAGTAATTTAATTGATTAAAAAAGTAAATGAATTTTAGGACCGGAAAAATGATAAAAGGTCGGTCTTAAAAGTAATTTAATTGATTAAAAAAATAAATGATATACTCCCTCTGATCCTTATTATAAGGCACCAACTAACTTTTCTCACAAATCAATAAAAACAGTTAAAGTCAATAAAGTTACCCTACAATTTAAGTAACATCCAATATTACCCCTACTAATTACACTAAACTATAATATTATATTAATTATTACTCTCACACACTACCCTCATTAATTATGGGCAGACATGAAAACAAATAATTAATGCTCATTAGGAACAAGCAAGTGCCTTATAAAAAGGACCAAATAAAGTTGATAGTTGGTGCCTTATAATAAGGACCAGAGGGAGTACTTTTAGGACCGGGAAAATGATAAAAGGTCGGTCTTAAAATTAATTCATTTAAAAAAATAAATAATATTTATAAAACCCGCTCGTAAAGTAGACCATTCGTCTGCCCTTTACCTTTATTAACTCCTCAGTCCTCATACCTCGTAACTCCGCACTGCTCTCTGCCTTTATTAATAAACTCCTCATACCTCTTTGCGCCAACTGCTCAAACCATGGTTAGATACAAGAGAACCGCTCGTAGGGGTGCTCTTACTCGTGATACTCGTACCTTCGTTCGATCGTTATACGATGCGCCTCCTCCATCGAGAGTGCGGTCTATTGAAACAGAAGAGTCTTGGGTCGTTGGACCCATTGTTATTTTCGATGATGAAGAGATTGCCGCACCCCCCCTCCAGCCTTTCGACCATGAAGAGGTTCCTGCTGCTCCACCTCTCTAACCAGTTGGCCCCAGCGTGCCTAACGCTGACCCTCTTCCTCTTTCCTTTAATGACCTGATACGAATAAGACGGGAACTTGCTGATATCCGGCGGGAAATTAATGCTGCTCAAGCCGATATTGCCTGGGCTTTGAAGGATAATAAGCTTTGATAATTTTCTGCTTTTTTTTTATTTGAAACAATGTGTACGACATTATTATTAGTAATTAATAATAGCATTAATTAAGAAACATAAGCTTGTCTCTTTTTAATTTTTTGTTCAAGTAATTAATAATAGCATTGATAATTTAGTGCGCTCACCAAAGCCAATACTTTTTTCTTGAAAAAAATAATTGGGAATTTATTTTCTTAGTTTTCAGATAAAGTTATATATTTAGGACCGTCTACTAATAATTAACCAGTCTTAATAAAATCTAAGATTGAATAATAATAGTAACATATTTAGGACCGGACAGGTTAATAATTCGGTCTTAAAAGTAATACCAATATTTAAGACCGGACTGGATAATGATTCGGATGCTTTATAATTAGTCGGTCTTAAAATATATCAAATACAAAAACATGTCCCTGTCGCGCGGAAAATTAAATTTCCCTCTCTGAATTTCTCTAGTCGCGCCGAAAGTGCTTACTAAGGAGGTTCTCTCTCCAGTGTTTGTGTGTTGCTCCGTCGGTGCTTCGCGTTGCTCTCTCGACAATCACTTTCTAGTTCCTCAGCTAAATGTATATAGACCAAGCTTTAAGAGGTGTTTTGGTTATATAACTTCATGGTTTTCCTACTTATCGTTCTGGGTTTTTCATGGGTTGAACGAAATCGATGAAATGCTCTTGTGGGTTTCTCTGTTGTTAATGAATATTCTATTTTGAAGATTATATTTGCACTTGAAACCTACCCAACTGACCAACAAATGTTTTTAGGGTACTCTTGCTATCTCCAACATCAACGTTCGTGGCGGGAGAAGAAAGACTCTTATTTCGCATTTGAGCTACAGGTGAGTCCTCAAGACATTCATGTGAAGCTTTTAATTTCCTCGTCATGCATTTATTTTGTTTCGTGATATTTTATTTTGGATTCACTGTGATATGCAAGACAACCAAAAAGTGGATCCATAGTAGATATTCTTCGTTATGCATTTACTTTTGCCTTATTTTACGTATGCTAAATCTTTCTGTCCATAGGAATTCTACCATGGATCACAGTTGGATAAATGCTTTATGGACGAGCGTTGAATATCAGAATGGGGTGAGGGACTTTATTGAATTTGGTAAACAAAATGGAAGTGATGATAGTGGAAAGTTTTATTGCCCTTGTGTAAAATGTTTGAATGATAGGCGACTAAGTCCTGAAGTTATACGCACACATTTAATTTGTCATGGATTTTGTAAGACTTATACAGTATGGGTATGGCATGGTGAAAAAATATCAAGTGGGTCTCAACATGGGGAAGTGGCCTTTGATGATAATGACACGGATATGGATGATCGCATAGAGGACATTATTCATGATGTAGGAGAAGAGGCCTTTCAACAATCACATGCATATGGTAATATGTGCAATGATGCAGAAACCCCGCTATACCCTGGGTGTCAAAAATACCAATTGTTGAACGCTGTATTGAAATTGGTAAGCTTGAAGGCACGTCATGGATGAAGCGACAAGAGTTTTTTTGAAATGCTTGAGGCTTTTAAGGACATGCTTCCGGATGATAATGTGTTGCCGCATCGATACTATGATGCTAAGAAAATACTTTGTTCATTGGGAATGGAGTACAAAAAGATCCATGCATGCCCGAATGACTGTGTATTGTATAGAAAAGAGTTTGAAGAGAAGCAGAATTGTCCGATATGTGAAACCCCAAGGTACAAGTCAAATAAGGGGCCTGCAAAAGTGTTGTGGTATCTTCCAATCATACCAAGGTTCAAGCGGTTGTTTGCGAATGAAAATAATGCAAAAAATTTGCGGTGGCATGCAAATGAGAGGATTTCTGATGGAAAGCTTCGTCATCCAGCCGATTCTTCTCAATGGAAGAAAATCGATCAATTATTTCCCAACTTCGGCGAAGAACCTAGGAACCTTAGACTTGCCCTTACCACGGATGGTATAAATCCATATGGAAGCCTTAGCAGCATACATAGTTCATGGCCTGTACTCCTCATTATTTACAACTTACCTCCTATGTTATGCATGAAGAGAAAGTACATTATATTATCTATGTTGATTTCAGGATCAAAACAACCCGGAAATGACATTGATGTTTACCTTCAACCCTTGATCGAAGACTTGAAGGAGTTATGGGAAGAAGGTGTTGATGTTTTTGACTCTTTCAAGAAGGAGGTCTTCAAATTGCGAGCCATGATATTCTGTACTATAAACGACTTCCTAGCTTATGGTAACTTGTCAGGGTATAGTGTAAAGGGCCATAAAGCATGTCCGGTTTGTGAAGAAGGCACATGCTACCATCAACTCCAACATGGAAGAAAGACGGTTTACCTTGGACATAGGAGATTTCTTAGACGGGGCCACCCATATCGTCGATTAAAGAAAGCCTTCTTTGGTGGTCAAGAACATGAAGATGCTCCGGTGCCATTGACTAGAGAGCAAGTTTATGAGAAGGTGAAAAATATCAATGTCATTTTCATCAAGATAGCCAAGAGTAGAAAAGATACAAATATATGGAAAAAGAGATCTATATTCTTCGATCTTCCCTATTGGCGCAATCTTGATGTGAGACACTGTATCAATGTCATGCATGTGGAGAAAAACGTATGTGATAGTATTGTTGGCACGCTTCTCAACATACAAGGCAGTTCCAAGGATGGTGTGAAGGCAAGATTGGATTTGCAAGCAATGGGAATACGTGAAGAGTTATATCCAAGGCCATATGGGAAGAGAGCTTATTGTCCCCCAGCTTCTCATACTTTGTCTAAGGATGAGAAACGAAGTTTTTGTGAGTGTTTACATGGCACAAAAGTTTCATCGGGGTATTCTTCAAATTTTAAACGGCTTGTATCGATGAAGGACTTGAAATTAGTAGGCCAAAAATTGCATGATTGTCATGTCTTGATGTAACAGCTACTCCCAATAGCTATTCGAGGCATCGCCGAATATGATCTTCGGGTCCTTTTGACTAGACTTTGTGTCTTCTTCAATGCGGTTTGTGGTAAAGTTTTTGACATCGAAAACTTGGATGAATTGGAGAATGAAGGATATCTTATCTTGTGCCACCTTGAGAAGCTTTTTGTTCCTACATTTTTTGACATCATGATTCATCTAATTGTTCATCTCGTGAGGGAGATAAAGTTGTGCGGCCCTATCCATTTACGATGGATGTACCCAATTGAAAGATCTATGAAATTCCTTAAAGGGTACGTGAAGAATGCATACCGTCCAGAAGCCTCAATTGTTTAGAAATATGTTTCTGAAGAAGCCATGGAATTTTGTCAAAATTATTTGGCCAAAGTAAGACATATTGGGCTTCCAAAACGTCAGCATGCTGAAGGGGGTAGGCGAGGGGTTTCAGTAAAGACTGTGGATCCTGATGAATTGTCACAAGTCCACTTATACATATTGAATAATGTTGATGAAGTTCAAGCCAGCATAGCTGCACATAAAGAAGCTGTGAGGAAAGAAAATCCTCAAATGACTGAATAAAGGTTGATTAGGGAGCATAACAGAACTTTTGCACACTGGTTCAAATAAAAGGTTGAGGGAGAGGAATGTGTTTCTGATATGCTCAAATGGTTAGCGTGTGGTCCTGAGGTTGATGTCATAAGTTGGAATTCGTATGTGATCAATGGTTATACATTTTACACGAAGTCCCTAGATGATAGGAGCACAGTTCAGAACAATGGTGTTATGTTAGAGGCTGAATCTATGCACTTCTCCAGTTCGAAAGACAAGAGCCCTTTATTGGCAGTCATGCCATATTATGGGGTTATTGAAGAGATATGGGAGGTGGACTATGTGAAAATTAGATTTCCCATTTTCAAATGCAAGTGGGTTAATGTCAATAATGGTGTTCGGATCGATCGGCTAGGATTTACATTAGTCGATGTCAATGGTAGAAGTTTTGGAGATGAACCTTTTATAATGGCAGACCAGGCGAAACAAGTGTTCTATATCACCGATCAAGAAAATAAAATGTGGTCTGTAGCTCTCCAAGGAAAGAGGGTCATTGATATTGATGAGGAAATGAATTCAAATTATGGTATTCCTGAGAGTACTCCTTTTTCAAGGGGTTTACCGGACATGAACGAAGAAGATGAAGCGGATAATGAACCCGGCATAAGAAGTGATCATCAAGAAGGGATATGGGAAGATATCACTTTATAAAAGAGTCAATTCATAAGGTAATATATTCATATATATGCAGATTTCTTTGTAAACTACTTTAAGTCTTTAACTATAACATTTATTCCTTCTATGTTCATCATGTCTTTGACTATGAAGTTTGTTCCTTGTTTTATTTTTGTAGCAGAATCCGATCCAAAGGGGCATGTTGAACTGGAGGGAGCTGCATTGTTGAATTGAATCAGATGAAGGCTTGGTGAATATTATTTTGGGCGCATGTATATTTGTAACTTATTGTATTTGTAAGTAAGTTATCTTATTGTATATGAATTAATTTAGGTGTTGTAGACATAGTATACATAATTATTAATTATAATCATGAGGCCAAATAACTCATGGTGAATAAATATTTGTATCACTTTTCCAATTCAATTTATTCAAGTAATTGTTCATAGCTTGTATCTTAAAAGTATCGACTTTTGTATGCTGGATTGGGTAGGTGATTTGTGTGTAATATAGTCAGGAAGAACAGAATAGGGAAAAATTCAGGAAAATTTAGACCGCAAATAAATGTTCCGGTCTTAAAAGTTGAGAATTTAAGACCGGATGTATTTATATATCTGGTCTTAAAAGTCATATCTTTTAAGAGCGGCCAAGTTTTAGCCGCTCTTAAAAGTTGATATTTTAAGACCGGACGTATTTATATGTCCGATCTTAAAAGTCGCTATGTTTAAGACCGCGTATAATTAGTCGGTCTTAGAAGTCGCTAAGTTTAAGACCGTATTTATTTTTGTCCGGTCTTAAAAGTCATATCTTTTAAGAGCGGCCAAGTTTTAGCCGGTCTTAAAAGTTGAGTTTTAGGACCGAACAGAAAGCGAGTCCATGGATTGTTTAGTACGAATTTTAAGACCGCATGTTTAAATGTCCGGTCTAAAATAGATTCTTTAAGATCGGTCGTAGTCCGGTCTTAAATGTTGACTTTTAATACCGGCTGATACAAGACCGCTCGCGGGTCCTGTCTTACGAGCCTCTTTTGTCTGGTATTAAAAGCATTTTTTCCAGTAGTGAGTAATATTATTAATTTGAGAGTATAAGGAAACCTTTATATAGGCAAACTAATAGGCTAACCGTAACCCTAAAATCTATTATAATCAAATCAGATCAAATCATAATATCTTAAAGATATATTTTTAAAATATAATATTCATATATAATATAATAAATACTAAACTATATCCCTAATAATAATACTTAATTAATATTTCTAAGGCTAAAGTATACTTTTGTTCTTTGAGTTTTACATAAGGTATACTTTTGGTCCTTAACTTCATAAAGTATACTTGTTTTCCTTTGAGTTTTACATAAGGTATACTTTTGGTCCCTTAACTTCATAACGTATACTTTTGATCCTAAAATTCTAACACTTTAATGTCGCTAATGAAAAATGTTGATGCAACGAATTCAAGTGATAACTAATAGCATTTAATTACACAAATTTTATATATTCTTCAATTTACCTTTATTTTAAATTTAAGCCTAATAGTATTTAATTACATAATCATTATTTGAATTTACGTAATTATCACTTGAGTTTGCATTTTCCATTAGAAAAATTAACGGTGTTCAAATCATAGGACTAAAGGTAAATTTTATAAAGTCAAGGGATTAAAAGTATACCTCATGTAGTCATGTAAACTTAAAGGACTAAAAATATATTTTAACATATTTCTAAACTTGATTTTCTCAGCACACTTCAACAAAAGCCTGCAATTCTTTGAGCATATGGGAATTAATGGTAACTCTTTGAAGTTATTTTCTCTATAGATATTAGAAGCCTTAGTAATTGAGATGATTCTCAAGACCCTTGCATTCTTCATAATATATTCTTCATAATATATCTTGCAAGTCTGAATTCATCGCCGGCGATCTCTCTGAATAGGGGAAGATGAAATTCCTTTAAGTTTGATGAAATACACTGAGGAATATCATCATCCTCCCTCGGTAGGAACAATTTTGTACCACCAAACTATCCAAAACATATGAAACAGAGTTAATTAGGAAACTAACTAAAGGAATAGTAATGAATATATACTAAACTAGTTGAAAATCAACAAACCTTATGAGTCACAAGAATTTCAAGCTTGGGACAGCATTGCAGTAATTTCAGTGTTGTTTCCCAGTTGCAAGGATAATCTTCGAATTCCAAGTAAGTTAAATTATAAAATGTTGGAATATCAGGTATCGACTCAAACTGCAAGAGAAAAGAACAAAAGTCTTACAATTTGAACTTCTAAAATATGAATTTACTAATTCACTAATATAATTAAGGGTGAAGGTGCAGATTTGCCAACCAACTATTACCCGAGGAGCGTCTGGGCCAAATAACTATTGAGGGGACCAAAATTACCAATCAACAATTAAAAAGTAAAAAAAAACACCAAATAACTATTAAAAGTGAAAAAAACACTAACTAACTATTAAAAAAAAACAACTATCACAATTAAGTTAAAATATGAGGCACTGGTGTAGGATGGTGGCAGAAACATTGGAGAAAAGAGCGGTTATGCCTTCTTGTTAGAAAAGGAAAACACCAACAGAGATGGGACCCATGGGAGCAAGCATTGCGGCAGTAGCAGTTGCTACTTGTGGCATCGGAGGGATGGAACTAGGGTGCAAGGTGCGTGTCAGTCGAACGCTATGGACTACTGGATGAGTTCAAGAGGGTGAGTGGAACACCCAGCAACAATAAAAGCTTTGGAAATGCCGATGTCGCTGACATTGTGACAGTCAATGGAAGACAGAGACACCAAAACAGTAATGGGGTAATAGTTCATTGGCGAATCTGCTCCAAATTGTGTATGTTTTTTTTTTTTTCACTTTTTAATTGTTGATTGGCAATTTTGGTCCCTTCAATAGTTATTTGGCCTAGACACTCCTTAGGTAATAGTTGGTTGGCAAATCTGCACCTTGACCCTATAATTAAAAATCATATAGTATAAAAGCTTAGAAATGTGGCGCTAGACAAAACTTTCGAGGGACGTAATAGAGATTGTGAAACTGTTGCAGTAAGCAACTGGCTAAGTCCACTACCAATGTGGAGCGGAGGACCAATGTGAAGTGGAGGGCAATAGTGTTCTATCGGTGTATCCAAAAATTTCAGTAACAAGTCTTTAACCAAACTACAGGAAGAAAGAAGCTTTTCCAAGATTTTTCTAAGAGATGAAATTCTAACAGAGTTCAAATGTAATAAATACTTCAAGTGAAGGCAAATTAACATGGGAAAGTGGCTCCACCGATACTTCACCACTCAACTTTAAAACCTTAAGCCTATTAACAGAGAAAAAATGTGAGGGCAACACACATGGCTGCTCCAAATGTACGTAGCTCCAGATATTCAAGTTTATTACTAATATGAATCACATCATTAATCCACTTTCTAACTTTCAGATTATGGGGTTTATAATAATCATAGTTGCATAGGAGAACAAACTTTTCGACATACTTCAAATCTATCCATCCGAGCAGATTGTCTACAAATTGATGGAAGGATGTAACCTCCTCAAAGTCGTTACTGTTAAGATTAATAGTGGGAAGGGAAATCCAAAGTTGTCTCCATGACTTGGATAAGAGGCTTGTGGCAACTGCTTCTTGAGCGGGAAGAAGAGAGAGAACATGAATAAGCAATTTGTCTGGCAAACAACTAATCATGTCCCTCACTTCTTCTTCTTCAATTGTACGCTTTTTATTTGGAGACTTTGAGTTTTCCATAACATTGTTAGCTCTAGGCCTTCAGAGATTTTATTTTTTTTTCCAATTTTGGAAACTATTTCTTTGAATGATCGAACTTCTAAGTTGAAACAAAGTTTATATGTGTTTGAAATTTGAACCTCTAAAATCACAACAGACACCGCAAAAGAAGATAAATATGGATGAAGAATAAGAAGGGTAAAGAAGACGGAACTACGGAAGAATAGGATCTCTATATAAAATTTCAAATACTGAATCACAATTATTTTAAAAAATGAAAAGATAGATTTTGTAAACTTAAAATGATAAGCTTTGACTATTGAAAGATAACAAATTTTGAATTGAATTCATCGACCAATTCAGATAATGGAAAATTTTGATGTATATATTTTCTATGCTTTTTGTAGCCCTCCATCAAAGCTTGAAATAGCTTATAGGCTAAGGAGGAAACCTAACCCAAATCTCTAACTAAACTACATGCGAGCCACAATCAAATATTTTATCTGAAAACAATAATTATATAATATTTAGAATAATCAGATAATATCTAGAAAATTTAATATTGATCAAAATAATAAACTATTAATATCTAGTATATCCTTTATATGATCGGTCAGTAATTAAAAAATATGTCTAGATATAATCTAAACAAATAATAGGATATATTATCATATTTAATAAAATATCTAACACTATGTGGGGATAGAAACATGACATTCAGGTCCAACAAAACTCAGTAAAATAGATATTTTTTTTTGGTTAAATAAAATAAAATAAAAAATAGATATATTTGTTGCTTAGTGTTACGGACTTTTATAAGGTCCATATTCAATATACGGCCCAGCAAGGAGCAATCCACGTGGCACATATATGACGGCACATCATTTGGGCTTAGAGGTACAGAAGCCCACAAGTCTAAATCTAACCCTAAGGTACACTCCATAAATAAAAGGTAAACCCTAAAGATATGTACACTCTCTCTGGCTATTTACAATTCAGCTGTGGCTAAATGCCTTTTCGTGTACCGTGATTCATTAAAACTAGACTTCTGTGTTCTTATACGGAACACTTAGCTTTAAGTTTCCTCTTCAATTCTACTTATTTTTTGCAGTTTATTCTTTAATTAGATTATGTTCAACATCTTTTCGCTATCATTTCTAAAACGTAAGAAATTCAATAAAATTTAAAACAAATTGTTGATGATTCAAAATCAATTCCCATTCGTAAAGGTTTTTAAAAGACAAACCTTCTCATTTCCTTACAACATATAGTTGTGACATCATTGAAAAATAGGGTCCAGATTCACTGGGAGAACAATAAATAGTACCCAGAAATTTAGTCAAACAAAAGCTTGCAATTCCCAGAGCTTCTGGGGCAACTGGATAATCTTTGAGCATTTGGTGCTTCCTTTCTAAAAGTAGGGAAGGAATTCTGTGAAGGGAGATGGGACTCAAAACTTTTGCTTCCTTCATAATGAATCTGGCCATTTGAAACTGATGCGGGTCGCAGCCCTGGTAGTTTGTATGGTAATTTTCAAGGCAGAATGTCTTCAAGTGTGGTGAAATACATTTAGGAACATCAAGTAATGATTCTGTCCAATTATTCCATTCATTAGAGAAAGCCTGAAAAATACCAAGAATTTGGAGCTTGGGGTAGTTGGAGATATATATTTCACTATCTTACCCCAGTCTTCAGCATATAACATGAGAATTCCATGTGAATTAAGTTGTGAAATGTCTGCTTATCCTGGCTAGGTGACCATATGTTCCACAAGACAAACATCAAAGCAATATAAAGATTCAGTTATTTATCACATCTTTGGAAAGAAGAGTAGTAATAAGCTCCTTCCGTTCATTTTTATAAGATAAAAACTCATGAGTTGTCGAGTGTGATCGTACGTTGTAAACTTAGTAAAACTCACGATTCTAACTTCCAAAATTATATTAACTCACCTTTAAACTTGTGTTAGCATTTTTTATTTGTTTATGCTCTGCGGCTTTATATATGAAATTTATAGAAATTTCTTTATTAAATATGGTAAATTATTAATGTTAATCGATTTAATTTCAATTATTTTGATTTAAAATTTATTTAAATTAAATTTTTTTCATTTTTTTATGTTTTAGTTATTTATTGTACACTACTAATACATATTTAATGGTAAAAGTAATTCCCTTATAAGTTAATAATTCGAGTTTATGATACGAGTTTACATCATTATCACGGGTTTGCTTTTAACCTTACATTTATTTATGATAAAAGAATTTAAAATTCAAAAAACTAAATCCGTAATAAATCTATTTATAAATATATTCTTAGCCAATTTTTTTAAATGAATTTTATTTTTAATTAAAATTACTTAATAACTAATAATTTAATATCATAAATATTGTTTTTAATATAACATTATAAATATAATATTAATAACTTTAATTTATTTTTAATTAAAATTTAAAAATAATAAATAATATGATAAAGATTTTTTTAATATAAAGCAATAATTTTTTTAACCTATAAAAAAGTAATAATGTATTTTTATTTTAAAAAATTCTTATATTGCTGACCTGATTGTTTTATACAAACAGGACAAGCACAAATGACAGACTCTGGTTATGCCCTAAAAGAACACAAGGGGAAATAGAGAGATTTTAAATCAGATAGGCGAAAGCAAAAATGTGGACCAATATTTGAATATTGAATATTATAGAGAGAATATTGGATGATAGCAAAATATTTGGCATTGAGATATCAATCATCAATCAAATATATACTACTAAATCTTGTGGCTCAAAGATAATTGGTCCACAGTGTCATCCCAGTTGGATTAAACTAACTTCCTTATTGGACCACCCATTCTCTGAACAACTTTACACACGTCATTAATGTCCAATAATACGTCTTCCTAACTGTGGCGGAAAATTCAAAACTTATGCTAATCCTATTGGGCCAACTTCTAAACACAGTGCTATACGCGTTTAATCCTCTTCGACTTCCGATGTTTTGTATTTCTTTTCCCAAGTGATAAATCACATATTGGGCCAGTTTTTTTAAAGGGCATCAGGTCCATTGAATTTACTATGTTTTCCAATGACTTCTATTTACATTTCTCCATACGTCCATGAGTATTCCCATGCAACTCCGTTTTACAATTCCGACGTCTGGTGCAACAAGTCATCCCCTATTTAAACCCATAAGAGGTATTCTACTGGTGACAGTTGAGGTTCCGTAACTCATATATCTGGAAATTCTATTTTGTTGTTGAAAATGTCATCTTCAAGAATGTTTTACACAGAAGTGGCTCCTTCCAAAGTTGTGTCATTTCTCCAATGTGACTGTAGGAGCTTCAACTGGTCCATTTGCGTTAGAGTTATTGCTCATTTCTGGGATATTCCTGCAACGAGGAAGCATCGACAGATGACTTATAATGCTGTTTTGTCAGATGCCGAGGTATATTTTATATTTTACAGTGTTACTGTGCACGTACTCAACTTTATAGCGAAGAACTTTGCATGATTTATTCAATATTTGCCATTGTTCACATTTTCCTTTTTTTGTGTAAGGATATATTGTGTTGACCGTTATGCGTAGAAGAGATGTGATTCGTAGATTCTCGAGGGTCATTCTCCCTGGATTTTGCTTTATATTGAAGAAAGGCACGTGTCACTTCAAATTGTGTTTGAATTTGTAGAGATAAACCACATATTAAGGATTGGCCGTTATGCATCATCGAAAGAGGTATGTTGAAGTTGTATTCATTGAAACCTCTTATATTTGTGGGTTGAACATGCTGGAGGGATTTATGTTTCTTACATCTTTTATAGGCGTTGAGTTACACACCTTTTTTGGAGCAACCCGTGTATACATCGACCCTAATTTTCCAGAGGTTTCAGATGTGAAGAAAAGAGTGCTGATGCTTTGAACATGATTATCTGTCCTTTGCAACTCTTTATAGTATTTGTTGGTGAAATTTTTTTTTTATGGACGACTATATTTTCGTAGTTTTGTTGTTTTGTACGATAACAGTTGCTGTGTTGGATTTATCTATTTCTTTTACATTAATCTAAATATGCCAACCTCTCATCTCCTTTTCATGACTGCGAGCATATTAATTGCGTTCTGAAGTTGGTCGTAATGTAGGGAGATTTTCCAGAGTGATATGGAATGCATTTTGTGCCTCGGTTATTGTAATTATTAGTAATGCAAGTTGAAATTTCACTAGGTGTTCCGGTTGTGTATAAGTTAATGTTTACTGACCTCTTCCATGTTATTTCCGATAGTATTAATTAATGAACCAAGTATCTATAACTTCTATTATTCAACTTCAGATATTTTAGTGTATCACCATTTTTTTTTTCCTTTTTTCCTCCAGCGTTATGAGTTTTGAAGCAAGAATTATTTCAATAATGTCAACTTCAAACGGACATATCACATATACCCATTGAATATGGTGTACATTGGACAAATGATAATAAGATAAGTATACGCAGCAACGTGTGTAGAACTGTGTTTTTTGGAGTATCAATTGAGATCCCTTTAATTAGTGTGATGACGAAGACCTCCCAGTTCATTTAGAAAAGGTTGAGAACTGGCATCATATCAATTTGCAGAACTCCTGATTTTGGTTCCCAATGATATTTATTCAGATGCGGTTTTACAAGGATTTTGCAATAAGTTTTGTACTAAGTAATTAAAGCAGGAGACGGTTGAGTACTTTCCCAACGTTATTTAATGTTCTTTTCAATCGGTTCTCCATCTCTCTACTTTCACCAGATCACATCTTCTTCAAACTGCATTTAAAGCATGTATTTCGATAGGTTATTTCAATTAAGTGAAGTAAAAAATAAAGATTAAGTGTATTAAAAATTATTCCTTTAATCAATGACTGAATGGTTTCTTTTTTCAACCTTTGTAGGTTCACTCTGGAAATGCCTGACCGTGTGGTAGAGCTTCAGGGAGTGCTCCTTGCATGAAAGATGGTAGATGCTCTAAGTATTTCCCAAGAAAATATAATGAGCGTAAAATGTTGGATGAAAATGGTTATCCAACATATCGCAGAAGAAATGATAAATATACTGTCACAAAGAAGGGTTTTGAATTAGACAACCGATTTGTTGTCCCTTACAATTGTAGTTGTTGAAATTATTTCATCGCCATTTGAATGTTGAGAAGACAAATCAATCATGTGCCATCAAATACCTCTTCAAATACATAAGTAAAGGGCATGATCGTGTTATTGCAGGCATATACGATGCTAATGAAGGTGCAGCTCAACATCAGGGGTTTGACGAAATTTCTCACTACCTTAATTGTAGGTACATCTCCTCATGTGAGGCCTCGTGGAGGACATTTGGATTTGATATTCATCATAGACAACCCCCTGTGGAGAGGTTAAGTTTTCACCTACCTCATCAGCAACCAGTTTATTTCACTCAAACTGACACAATGTCCTCGTTGCTAAACAATCCAAGGGTTAAAGAGTCTATGTTTCTTGCTTGGATGGAAAAAAATAAAGATGATCCATTTGCAAGAACGCTTTCTTACTCTCAATTCCCTAACTATTTTACGTTTGTTAGGGAAAAAAGGATATGGAAACTCCGTCAACATGGGTTTTCAGTTGGGAGGTTAGGTCACTGTACACCAGCTCAGGGAGAATTATATTACCTGAGATTGTTGTCGACAAAGGTTCGTGGGCCAAAGAATTATAAAGACATCATGACTGTCAATAATGTAGTTTACTCAACCTTCAGAGAAGCATGCTACGCACTTGGTTTATTAGATGATGATAATGAGTTCATTGATGCAATTAAGGAAGCATCGGAGTGGGCATCTGGAAATTACCTTCGTAAATTTTTCACAAGCATGCTATTGAGTTACTCATTATCTCAACCAGCTGTTGTTTGGGAAAAGACCAAAGATATTATTTGTGAGGATCTACTACATATTAGCCATTTTGACCCACGGTATACAGGTACAAAATGTAAATGGAGCGAAATACCCAAGATGGGGGTGAATTGGGTATTATCAAAATGTTTGATAAGTGCTCTGTTTTTAAACAATAAAATCAGGGGTGAACAGAGTAAAGGAAGAGATAGCTGGACACAATGATTTATACTGGTTCGGTCCTAACAACTTGACCTACATTCAGTCCCAGACTCTCTGGGATTTTCCATTATATCAATGATTATACACTCTACACTTAAGAAGTGATTCTCTCACTAGAACTCGCTCCCCCTTACAAGTTGTAATCAATGAACCCAATCACCAAGTCCCCTGACTTGTGATTCTTTACAATAAATGATTAACAATCAAAGAAAACTCTCTCTAAGAGTAGATGATGATAAACACTGAAGCTCATATTGTCAAAAGACAAAGTACAAGTGAAAACTGAAAGGTAGTTGAAGAACTTGAATGCTTATACGTTTTCAGATGTTGTAGTTGTTGTAGAGACTTGAATGCTGTCCTATTTATACTCAGGAAGCATTAATTGATCGTTGCATCTTCAATATTACCGTTGAGAGAAGTTTTCAGGTGTTTAGCAAGTAGCTTAGACATCTTCTCTTTCTAAACTCAGCTTAATCCAGCTGGCCAAGTAATCTAATTTGTTCTTCTGCAAATTAGTCCGTTGGAGATGAAGTTTCTTGATGTAGAAAACATTCTTTAATGCTTTGCAACCGTGTGCAGAAGAATTAGCCAAGTTTATGCAACTTTCTGAGTAGTGCATTTAATGAACTGAACCACTTTTTGCTTTTGCTCTATTCTTCAATTAACTTTCGTTAATCTGTCTAAAACTCATCAAAAAGATGGTTAATCATAGCCAAGAATATAGAAGAATGATAAAAGGAAGTATTAAGATCGAACAAGAGTGTTTCATAAATTCGTCAGATTTGATTTTCAAATTTAGCGTTCAATACTCGAGTATGTTCATTAATACTCGAGTTTGTCACTATGCACTTAACTCAATACTTGAGTATTCATCTTGATACTTGAGTATTCATCTTCCAGAGAGGAATCACCGAGACTTGAACTTTGGACCTTAGGACAATACGCGAGTAACAAACCCATACTCGAGTTCTGAACTTTCAGTAAGAAAATAATTTTAAGTTCAAAAACCTCAATACTTGAGTATTGTTCCCAATACTTGAGTATCCAAATCATTGACAAAGGGAAAAGCTCTCTGTATGCCCAATACTCAAGTTTCCTACTCAATACTCGAGTATGCATTCATTTAAAAACTTTGTGGAGTTTTTCACAAGTCAATACTTGAGTATGCAAAACCAATACTCGAGTTTTCATAAGGTGTAAAACTTTGATGACTCTCTATATGACCAATACTTGAGTATTCAATTGAATACTTGAGTATTGAGAACTTAAGTCAGTGTTGTAATTCTTTCTGTGTGATCAATACTCGAGTATTCATATCAATACTTGAGTATTATCTCAGGGTGAAAACTTGGAGTGCTATGTATAAGGTCCAATACTCGAGTATTCATATCAATACTTGAGTATTGTCTCAGGGTGAAAAACTTGGAGTGCTCTCTGCAAGTCCAATACTCGAGTATAGCATCCAATACTTGAGTATTGCTTTGTGAAAAGGATTTGAGCAACTCTCTGTCAAGTCAATACTCGAGTATTGATAGCAATACTCGAGTTTGTCTTTGACAGTAAGTTTTTACCAAAGACAAAACTCCAAAGTGTGTTTACAATTATTGATTATCATCAAAACACATAGGGAACTAACACAAAAATCATTTACAACCATCTATAATAGAAACATTTCATTGAAATATAATTTAAACAACTTTGATGCATTATTTGCATTTCTTACATGTAAATAGTTGTCTTAACACTTATACGATGTTGCCTTTTGTCATAAAGATGTGCAGATTACAAATGCCAATAAGAAGGCTACTAGTCTATATCAAATTGAACAAATATTGGTACAAAATGGAAAGACCCTATGTGACTATCTGTCAATGCCTAGACCAGAGGAAGACAACATAATCGATACATCATCCCAGCTAATTTTGCAAGAGTTGAATTACAATAAAGATAAAGAGATTGATGCCTCTGAAAAAATGCAAAGATTAATGACTGAGGAGCAGAAGGCAGTGTTTGATGATATTATGAGAGCAGTTTTTTCAAAAACGGGGGGGTTTCTTTTTTGTGCATGGTTTTGGTGGTACAGGTAAAATGTTTATATGGAATGCATTAATTGCTGCTGTACGGGGAAATGGTGGAATCATCCTCAATGTAGCTTCCAGTGGAATTGCAGCAACTCTATTACCATCAGGTAGAACTGTACATTCAAGGTTTTGTATACCTATTGATGTTAATGAAGATTCTATAAGTGCAATTGCTCATAATTCACCAACTGCAAACTTAATCAAGGTAACTAATCTGATTATTAGGGATGAAGCATCAATAATTAAGAGACATTGTGTTGAGGCTTTTGATCGAACGCTAAGGGACTTAATGAAATGTAGTTTGATTTTTGGGGGAAAATGTGTTGTAATGGGTGGTGATTTCAAGCAAATCTTACCGGTTTTACCTAAGAGTGGTCGAGCTGAAATTGTCAATGCAGCAATCAACGCTTCTCATCTTTGGAAGGAGTGCATATTACTTCGCCTAACCAAAAATATGAGGCTGAAATCTTCAAGTGATCCAATTGAATAAGGAAAAATAAAAACATTTTCGGAATGGATTCTGCAAGTTGGAGAGGGAGAACTTGGTTTACCACATGATGGTATTACGGACATCTCAATACCGAACAAGCTATTGTTAAACGATGATTGTGATCCGATCAGGTCCGTCGTTAATTCTACTTACCCGAACTTAGTAGAAAATGTTGTTGACGTAGACTACCTCAATAACAGGACCATCCTAATGCCTTTGACTGAAAATGTTGATGCATTGAATGAATACATTTGTTCTTTGTTGCTGAATGATAACATTGAGTATTTCAGTTCAGACTATACAAGTCGAACAGATCAAGCAAACGACAGTTTAGATGATTTGTATGACACAGAATATCTCAATGCTATTAAGTGCTCAGGAATCCCTGATCATAAATTGGTTTTGAAAGTAGGTGTACCAATTATGTTGATAAGGAATAAAGATCAAGCAGCTGGCTTGTGCAATGGTACAAGGCTACAAGTAACACAACTTGGCAAGAATGTCATTAGGGCAAAGGCCTTGAATGGCATTAGCGCTGGGGAAGATATTTTGATACACAGAATGGATATGAACCTATCTGAGTCTAAATTGCCTTTCAAAATGACAAGGAGGCAATTTCCAATCATAATATCATTTGCAATGACAATAAACAAAAGCCAAGGTCAATCAATGTCACATGTAGGCCTGTACCTACCGAGTCCAGTATTTTCACATGGGCAATTATATGTTTCATTATCCAGGGTCAAGAGTTTCAAAGGGTTGAGGATACTTATATTGGATGAACACAAAAAAAGTAGTAGTGTAACAACAAATGTAGTGTACAGAGAAGTTTTTCAGAATGTGGATTACAAATGATAACATGTACTTTTTGTGGTTGTTTATCTTAGTTAATGGTAAATATTCTCATATCCGTGCAACGCACGGGGAGAAAGTCTTGTTAACCCTTAAACCAATATTTGAATACCATATCGTAGGAAAAAGAGAGATATTCGGGAATGATGTTACTGTTATGTGGGAATACGCAGATTTGTTGTTTCCTTCTTTATATATGGACCACACGATACATAAATAAAATCACGAATTCCAAATATATTAGGATGAGAGTATAACACATAATTTTATATTTTAACAAGTGTTCACAAAGACTCACTCAAGCCAATAACGGAAGGCCACCACGTTGAAGCAAAATATTATTAAAACTAATAATAAATTAAAAAAAGTTGAAATAATATTTAATGATTTATGATAAATTAATTTTTTGATCGAAGATATCATGATCACATATTATCTATCATTATAATCTAGGAATATGGAAAATAAATATCTAATTTGAGATATAAATAAAACATGATCTAGTTCATCTTTTAGTTTGAAAAATAATAAATAGATAGTCGGAAAATATTTGAAAAACACTCACTCCTTAAAATCCCTACTCGATGCTAGTCAGTGAGGCAGAAAGCGAGATATTCATGGACATAGACAGAAAGAGCTTCGAGAGAGACTGAAAGATTGTGAGCCGAAGAAGCCAATTAATTAACGAGAAAAGAAGAGACCTATGTTTAAAGTTATATACCTATAGACTGTATTTCATGTGCTTTGCTTGGCACTATAATTTTTGGAGGTACTGTGTGATATTAATGAAAGAGTAAATCAAAAAGCGTTCATCTAAAAATCTTTTTTATATGTCCCATATACATAAAAGCTCCCTTCTTTCCAAAAAAAAAAAAAAAAATCGTTACTGTGGAGGGCTCTCCCTCACTTATGTGAATCAAACAATCGAATAATCTTTGAGGAGAACGTTCATATCTCTCCTCTCCAATTATCTTGAGTAGACTCTACGGTCTTCTCTTTGTTTCCATATATGATTCCGATGATCTTCTCTTTGTTTCCATATATAATTCCGCTATTGAAGAAGTTTAAAAAGTACTCTATGTAATTCTATCATCTTTTGAATTCTACTCGTTTATCTTTTGTAGTAATAAATTAATATATTTAGAGATAATAAAAAGAGTATGATTATGTATAAGGATTTATATCTTTTTTTTCTTTTAACAATAGTATTTTGTTAATTTAAAAAATGTATATTCATGTTTTTATTTTGTTATTCTTGTTATATGGCCATTCAGGGATGATATTATTGTGAAGAAACAACCGGGGAGAGAAAAGTAAGAATCAAAAGATTTATTGATCTTTGTTAGTATACAAGCTTATATAGACATGTGTCATTAGAATACTACTTGCAAAGTGGTTATAGTGCATAGATTAAGTGTGAGGGGATATTAAACTCCACCAAAAAAAGGGAAAAATTAACTTGGGTCTATCTCAAATCCTCCCGTCTTAAGTGGGTTAGCCAGGGTAAACCAAGTGGCTTCTTACAACTGTTGAGTGAGCTTATTATTTTCTCATGTATGAAAAATACATATGATTCTTTATCTTTCTCCATTTATTTTCTGTAATCACAATAGTTTAAACTTTTCATTAACTTTTATGTATTCTTGTGTTAGAAAAGTTTATAACTAAATAAGATTTTGTTCTAACGAAATTCAAAGTATCAATCTTTTAAAGCAAGAAATGAATAATAAATTTGTTACAGGAAAATTTTATGTTAAAGATGGGAGTTACGATGAAAAAAAAAAAAGACAGGAGTTAAATCTTCCGCTTCATTATTTTTAATACCTGTTGTTTTTCAAGTATTAATAACTGTTGTCGGTACAAACAAAAATAATCAATATTCATCTCTATAAGACCCATTTATAAGTCAAGTCAAGGCCGAAAAGGCTCATTTAGTGAGTTGTCTATTTTAGTCTTCGGCCTAAAAGGAAACATTCTATTCACATTAACAAGTTCTGTTCGGAATCCATCATGAACATTTATTCACATTAACAAGTTCTGTTCGGAATCCATCATGAATATTTTAGGGAAAATTATAGCCAAGTCCCAAGGACCACAAAAAATAGCAAAAAAATCCCAATAGAAATTTACATAAATCCAGGTTTTTAAATTTTGTTGTAAATATGACACTTCTTATTGTAAATATGGCTTTTTTCTGTTGTAAATGGCCAGATTTTAAATACTATTGTAAATATAATACTTCCTGTTGTAAATCTATAATGTTTCTATTGTAAATGAGCTCTACATTTAGGGACTTAAGTTTGAAACATTTTTCTATTGTAAATGACTTCTGTACGTTTAGGAACTTGAGTTTGAAACAAAATCCAGGTGTTTAAATGTTGTTTTAAATAGTGGCGGATCTTAGAGAAAATGTTTTTTTTTTTGGGGGGGGGGGATGTATAATCATTAACTAATTAAAAAAATTTATGATTAATATATAACATTTTTAAAATATTATAGTAGATTTTTTTAAAAAAAATTTGAGGTTTGTCATGATTTCTTGAACTTTTGATATTAATGGTAAAATGATCGTAATTTGTTAATTATTCATACAAATGATTTCTTGGACTTTTGATACCACTTATTCTTAATTTTGTATTGTAGGTGTTTAAGAAGAAAATTTGAGATTTTGGAAGGTCAGAATTAATGTTTTGAGGAGTGGGAAAAGTTATAAAAAAGTCCTTAGAATTTTTGGAAATTGCAATCAATGAAGAAAAGAGACTAGGGAAAATTACTGAAAAATACTCATAATTTTTAGAAATTATAGTACTATCTATGAAGTTTTCAAACAGTAATTTAGTCCCTTCTTGAGAACTTCAGAAAGTTTCATCTAGGTCCCTGGTCAAATCCCTATTTGACCAGGACCTTCTTCTTCTTTGAGACTCAAAGGTGTAACATCCCAAATCTTGGGATTTGAAACTGGAATACTTTATGGAAATTAAATTAGGAAATATGGCTTAAAATATTTATAAGAATAGTTATTAGAAATGTAGGCTTACTTTTCCAGTAATTTATCTTGGAAAAAAGAATACATTGAAGTAAGGAATAATTTAAGCTTTAAAAAAAATTTATAAAAGCTATATTTTGCGGCTTAGGAAAAATTAATTGATAAGAAAAAAAAATAAAATCCTTACAATAAATTAAGGATTTATTTTGGGCATTTATATAATTGTTAATAAATATTTTTAATTAAATAAGTAAAGGATTTAATTACAATAAAAGCCTTATGGAAACTTTAGGGGGATAATTGTTTGTTTCATAACACATACAAGTCATTCTTGCAATTGTTATTTCCTGCTTCATTGGCCCAACACATAAACACAAAGCAAAGAGAAAACCAACCCAATTATTCATGTCCAACTCGTGAGAATAATAAATCAAACCCAGCCCAACTAAACCTCACGGCCATACCTAATGAATTACCCAACTCATTACATTTAATTTGGATAAATCACCGGCGGGAGTTGGCTCAAGTGGAAGGGACTTGGGTCGCTTAAGCAGGGGTCTCGAGTTTGAGTCCTTGTGGATGCAGAAAACTCTCCTGGAAGAGGTCCCCGCATATGCGCCCGACAGAACCTCGATCCGGACTAGGCAGGGCGAAGCTGAACCGGATGCAATAGCAAAAAAAAAAAAAAAAAAAGGATAAATCAATTATCCTATTCCATCACGCAATTAGAGAACGCTAAAGCAGGTCTCAGCGTTTCACGTAAAATGTAGGGAGGAAGATTACACCAGCGTTTTCCCCGGGATTGACCGTGACAGTAAACCATACTCCTCCTTGCGTCAGAAGCAACTCCCATACCTCTCTCGAGCCAAGCGCCAAATACCTTTCGGTCCATTCTTCCTCTTCTTTCGGACCGGATCCTTAACTTCTGATTTAAACGTTGCTCCATGACTCCCCTTCATTCCATCAGCCTTAACAGAAACCAAAACTGAGTCTAAAAGCTGGGAACACTGGAGAACCGAGGAAGGAGAGAGAGTGTGTGTGTGAGTGAGAGCTTCAGCTGTGTTAGCTCTGTTTTGCAACCTGAAAACAGAGGGAGCCGTGACTGTGAATGTGAGAAAAATCAGTGAGTCCAAATCATACCATTCAGAAGGCTAATCTAGGTAAGTCCTTAGGTTTGCTCCTTCTAGTTTCATGATGGATAAAACTCAAGTCTTGAATATTAAGCCATTGAACGAGTATATGTATATGCTGTATATCTAAGGGGAGAAGAAACTCGTTGATATAGTTTGTTTTTGAATAAGCGCTGCATACATAACAGAGAGAAGGAAACCTGAATTTTTTTATTTTTTTTTTTTTTTGTATAAGAATATACACACACATGCTCGTTACTGCACATAAAAGAGAAAGGAATGGAAAAGAACTTAATGAAAACACATTAAATATATATATATATACACACACATGGCTGCATAAGAATGAAAAAGGGAAACTCAACGTTTTTTTTCTTTTTATATATATAATCGTTGCAAACATATGTGTGTGTGTATATATATATATATCTATGTTATTATACGTAAACATTGAAAATATATTTAACGTTATTGTTAGAGGAAAATATGAGATCTTTGCTGATATATGGGAATTGAGGTATAAAGTGTGTGTATAATGGAAGTTAGTATATTAACATAATATTATGAAATAAAAATTTAAAATAAAATAAAATCTTATCCAACTTATTCCTATATAATAGGATCTAATCTAACTCATTCTTATAATATTTCATTTATAATATTATTTACAATATACATATATAGTATAATAAAATGTATTTTTATGTTGCTAGTATTTATTTAAACTCCTAATTTAAAATGTGAATGACGTATTTAATTTTGGAATAACCTCTAGGGGTTTACACTAATTGTAGAATAATAATGAAATAAACAATAGAAATACCAATAAATAGTGAAATAATAATAAATAATAATAATAGTAAATAAATATTATTATTATTATTATTATGGAATAAATAATTTAGGAAATTACTAATAAATCATAAATAGGAAAAGGGAGTTATTAATTAATAGCAAATCAAAAGAAGAATTAATATTTGCAATGGCCTCCCTTATTTTTTTTAGCACCATCTTGATTTGCCCACTTCAAGAACCCAAAATTTATTACTAAAATTTGTATATTCTTAATTTTTATGAAATTATAAGTTAATTTTGATTATGTAGAGTTTTAGAAGAGTTATTAATGGTTAGTGAATTGATTGTGGTAGATTGATTTTTGGCGTGTGTTTGAGCTCTTTGATTAGGAGCGGTGTAATAATAATTAGCTTCGGCGAGAGGTAACCACTTTCCACTTGTTATGTCTATTGATATGTTGTTTGTGAGTATTTTGTGAAATCATTATGAATATTTTAATAGAAATTGCTTTGAGGAACCCTATGATTTAAATTGTGAATATATATACGTATTTATTTATTTATGTATAAGAATTGAGAATTTTGAGATTATGGTATTTATTATGATAATTATGGAAAGGGTTGAATTGGGAGGAAATGAAGTACTTTATTCCACCACGTGGTAAGGCCTCCATCGGTGCACAATGGTTGGCTTTATATTTGTCCCACCTGTTCAATGAGGAACTTGCCTACTAGTTCAATTAGGGCTTACGACACCCCATTAGTTTAATGAGTGGGAAAGGCCCATGGTCTGGGACATGTGCTCTGAGGATTTTGGCCGGTTCTCATCACATGACCAGTGAGCTTTTGAGTAACCAGTAATATAGATGTAACTTAGCCCATGGGTCTAGTCGGAGGAAATAAGGCGGTTTGGTTGGATTGGTGGGAGACATATTGGGAATTGTATTAATGAAAAATTGCAATACCTATTTTTTTTATACGAAATTTTGTGATGTGGATATTCGTGAATTAAAATTTTTAATATTTTGTTATATAAATTGTTCCACTTGGCACCTCACTAGCACATATTAGTATTCGTAATAAGTTGGATTGATGGTTACCACATTTTTCAGGTGATAATTCCTGTCCGGGTTCATCAGGGAAGACCTCAGAAGCTTAGGCTACTCTACTATAAGTAGTGCTTCTGTCTTTTTGGTTTATGTTGGATGATTGTATGTTGCCACGTTAGGGCTCATTCTGCATACTCTGATTTTCTTTTGTATATTTTGGTAAATTATGGGCATTACTTAGTTGTTAATGAACCCTTAATTAGTTATTATGTTAAGTAAATTTTGAGGATGTTACAAGAGGACTTAGCAAGCCATTTTCTAGAGACAGAGGCGCCATAGATTCAAACCAAAACATAAAGAAAGCTTGACCAGAGTTTTGAGAGAAGAGGAGAGAGAGAGAGAGAGAGAGAGAGCCACCACCACCATTGAGGGACTTCCATACTCCATCTCTTACACCCACCATCAAGCTCTGTCGTCCAACCTCCATTTCTGGCCAAACAGAGTTTGAAAGCACCAGAGGGTAGGGGTGCTGCGAGCTTGAGGCCACGAACCAGAATATCAGATCACCAGCGGTTTAGTGAACTCCACCATTTGTCCTCCATTCTCATCTCTCTACCTTCTTCTTCTTCCTTCTTCCTTCTCTCTCTCTACCACCGATGTATGTCACCAATGTCCTCTCTCTCCTCTGTTCATTTACAAATTTCTTTTAGGGGGGGCCTTCTAAGATCCGCTAGCTAGTAGTTGTAAATATGTCACTTTCTGTTGTAAATATGACTTATTCTGTTGTAAATGATCAAGTGTTTAAACATTGTTGTAAATATGACACTTTCTGTTGTAAATATGACAATTCTTGTTGTTAATACAAATAACATTAAAAGAATCTCTAGAGACTTTTGTGTAATTTGGTGATTTAAAGGGACCCAATTGTATTTATTTCTGGTCTTTAGGACCTGCACGTAATTTTCCCAATATTTATTCACATTAACAAGTTCTGTTCGGAATCCACGTACATTAGTAACATTACTGTAAAGTCCCATTTTGAAAGGCATCTATTAACTGAATAAAGATTCAGTGGTTGAGTGATACTTAATACTTCAAATAAGATTTGGAACAACAAAGTATTGATTGAGGTGGCAAGCAACTCCACGTCTCATATGAGAGAAAAATATAAGTTTGAATCCCAAAAATCTTACTTGTTGGGAGTGAAAACCCTTTAGCTTCTAAGCATTAAAAAGAAAAACCATTAATCATATTTTTTAAAAAAAAAAGTTTTGGAAAGAAATAATTCTTCTTCAAATCAACTTGGAGAATACGGCTACGAGTCATAGGCTGCTATTGAGAAGGAGATTTAACAAAAATACTTAAAAAAATATATAAAATGTTTCCAGTTTTTTGTTTCTAAAAATATATTTCTATTTTTTCTTGTTTTACAAAATCCTTTCTGAACGAAGAAATTAAGGCCACCCTATATGTATCAATGAAGTCAATTTTATATTAATTAGTGTTTCACGAATCTTCTATATCTTGTGGGAAAATCAGTGCGAGACTTTAGGAATCAGTTGCCAACATTACTGTGTTGCTGATATTTAGGATACTTTATTTTATTTTATTTTAATTCTATTTGAATAATCTTCCAAGTAGATCACGTAAGGATTGTTGACTATGTAACTCCGATAAGTGGGTTTAGTTTCCTATTATTTTCTTTTATTAATTTGTTTTATTTAAAGAATCAGTAGTGTGTGAGATAGTTGGAGAAAATTGTCGGAAGCAGAACTGTGGATCCAACTTGTATAGGATCTTTTTTTTTTTTTTTTTGTCAAGAGCTATTTATATAATCATTGCAAACTGGTACAATGTGAAACAAAACTTAATAAGGAATACAAACAAAGCTAAATTAAATATAACAGAATAAGCTAAATATAAGAACAGTCAATCACCGTACGTTAAAAATTTAAGAGTAGAAGTAGAAGCATGGTCAAAACTTGCCTCCTCGATATCCAAGATTAGAAGTGACGTGAAAGAAAGTGTTGGTTGTAAAATTCACCCTAACGAGCACACCTTCTTATAAACATTAGCTGCAATTAGAGCAGCTGCACAGACAACCCGACTTGAGGTAAAGATCAAAGAAAACCTAATCTCATAAGGAAGAAAACTCATGATATCTTGAAGAACACTTCCACTCCTCCGTTCAAGCGAATATGGTGACCTCGACCACACACCGAACAACACCTCTTGAAATCTTCCTCCAAGAACACAGAGCCGAGCCACCAGGAGATAGTCAAACCCAATAACGTCCAAACAACCATCCAACTAAGAGAATTTATACTCAGATCTCATAGATCTGTTTATACTAAGAGAATTATTTGCTGAGAAAACAAGAACACCACCATAAAACTCAGCACCACAAAAAAAGAAACAAAAGACATATAGCTCTCACCGTTGCAGAATAGATTTGGAGAAGAAGAGGAAAAAACTCGCCACAAGATGAGAGAAGTCTGCAACCCTCAGAAATCAGAGGAAGGCTACAGATCAAAGATCTGGGAACCAATCTACCACTTTAACGCAGTTGTGATATAGAATGATACTCGCCGACGGCTTGTGATGGTGCCACAAGCCACTGGCGAGAAAGGGATGGAGGAGTGGTGTTTATAGGATCTTATTGTAATCAGTTTTAATATAGAAAATAATATATTTTACTTCTTTATCATTATTCCCTTTTAATTCTATTTTATCTTGTAACATGGTTTTTCCAAGAAAGTGCACTGGAAAACTATTCTGCCTACTGCTTTCGTAATACGCTTTATGATTTGTGAATAGGTTGAAGTTCAACTAAAGCCTCGGTTTATCTTCACTTCATTAGAATATTGCTAAGGTTAGGGCAAAACCAGTGTATGTTCACGCAGCCATGAGCGATAAAATTAGCGAGCTACCAGACTCGTTGCTTCAACATATTCTGTCTTGTCTTCCAACAAAACAAGCCATTGCCACTAGCCTCTTGTCAAAGAGATGGAGGCCACTGTGGCGTGGGCTATCCACCTTTGATGTTGATGATGTTGACTTTAAAAGTTTTCACTCCTTGGCTCAGTTTGTAGATGCTGTCCTTATCTTGAGAGATTCAACCCCACTTAAAAAATTCCGTATCTATTGTAAACAATATTACAGCTTTCTTTTGCCGCACCACATTGTCGCTAACCAGATTACAGTTTGGTTTTATTTATAAGCTAAAGAATATCAAAGTTGAGCAGCTGGAGCTATTTTTCCCAAACAACTGCCAAGGATTTAGTTTACCAAATAACATTTTTGTGTGCAGTACCATTCAGGAATTAAGGTTGTCTCAGGTGGAGGTGGCTAATCTTTCTCATGTTAATCTGCCTTCATTGAAACTGATGTCTTTATCTAAGGTTCGGTTTCCTGATTTTAAATGTGTGGCGACGCTTCTTTCTGGTTGTCCTCTTCTTGAAAAATTGGTACTATCTGATTTGGATATACGAAATAAGAACATTTCAACTGTACTAATGTTAGAAGTCTTCAACATTTGGCCTCAGCACATATTCCAGCTTGATGGTGACCATGAAAGCTTTCTCTACTGTTAAAATTCTTAGATTAAGTCAGGTAAGAATATATAGTTATGTAAACTTTACTCCCTCCATTCCTTTTTATCAGATGCAATTGTCTGGGAATGTTCATTTCTATATGATACAAGATGTCTAAACAATTAATGCATTTTTTTAATTCCTACCCTCATTTAGTCATATAACTCTCTCCTCACTACTTTTTCCACTCATTATGTCTCATCACTTTTTTCACTCATTCTTTCTCCCACCCACTATCTTTATAAATATGAGTGTTTTTGAAAAACGAATTGCATTTTGTTACATACTTATTATCTTTAATCAATTTTAACTAACTTTATGTATATAATTTGGATATTTGTATCTTATAGTACTGCCCTTTCTAAAGATGAGATAACTGAAGCTTTCACTAAGATGTGATATCAGGGGCGGACCCAGAAATTTTATTGAGTGGGGGCGAAAATAAGAAATGTTACATCATAAATAAAAGCATTTGAAATATGATATAGATCTAATACAAAAAATTGAAAGAAATGTATTACAAAAACTAAAATTACTGCACTTGAATTATTTCATGACCAATATGATTTTAAATATTATTAATAACAAAATTAAACTGATTAAAATTAACTATTAATCATCATCTATATTCTCATAGCCATCTTTTAACAAAATTCAAAAAATTTTCCAAAATCCTAACCCTAAAATATTCTCTAATTAGTATAAAAGTAGTATCATTTAAAAGATAAAATCATGTATAATAAATTTTATGCAGAAAAGTTAATAAAAATAAGTGATTTTAAGCATCTTATTGATTCTCAAGATTTGTTGTATGCTATTAAAAAATTGGCAGCTAGGAGAGGAAGAAGAGACGAAGTAGTTTTTGGAAAATAGGAAAACAAGTAGGGTTAAGGTATATTAAAGGTTGTGAGCCCTACCTCTTTATTACTATTATTATTTTTTAATCTATATGAAGGCAAACAAACGGTGGGATGTGTAATACCCTAAAGTTCATAATCGTCATAAACATTATATTTTGGCTTAATTAAAGATCAATAAAGGTTTAATATTAGTATAGAGATCATAATTAATTTGATCACACTGTTTAGTCTAGTAACATCTGAAACACTATACTAAGATGATAACTTGGATTAAATTATCATCCCCTAAAGATTCAATATATATGGCGAAAATTCAATAATAATAAAGAGGCAAATCCAACTATTAAAATTAAAGCATAAAATGAACAAAAAGAAAGGAAGGAAGAAGGGGACGTTTTTAGCTTGTGGAGCAAGAAGCACAAATTCAAACACATGCAAAGGCTTGTGGATGAAGTTGGAACCTTCCAACTTTGAAAGGAAGTTACTTGGAGAACAAGTCACCAAGCTACTTGGCGAGCAAGTTACTGGGCGGACGAGGTTACTTGGCGAGCAAGTTACTGGGCGGACGAGGTTACTTGGCGGCCAAGTTACTGGGCGGATGAGGTTACTTGGCGGACAAGTTACTGGGCGGACGAGGTTACTTGGCGGACAAGTTACTTGGCGGACAAGTTACTGGGCGGACGAGGTTACTTGGCGAGCAAGTTACTGGGCGGATGAGGTTACTTGGAAAGCAAGTTACTGGGCAGACGAGGTTACTTGGCAGACAAGTTACTGGGCGAACGAGGTTAGTTGGCAAGCAAGTTACTTGGCGAGCAAGTTACTTGGCGAACAAGTTGTAAAACTTGGAGAGCAAGTTAGGAAGACTTGGAGAGCAAGTCGGGAAAACTGGGAGAGTAAGTCGAGAAGACTTGGAGAGTAAGTCGAGCAAGTCGGGAAAACTTGAAGAGCAAGTAAGAATTGGCTAGAATGCTCTAGAAGAAGTCAACAGCTTGTTGATTAAGCTAGGGTTTTCTAAACACAAATAACACCTAAGCCTTGCTTATGTCATCAAGATGACATCATAAGGATGACATCACAAGAACACATGAAGGGTGTAGATTTAAACTTCTTCATTAAGTTTAGATCTAATGGTTAGGATTTAAGAAGAGGCTTGTTGAAGAAGTTGGGAATTTTCCTATAAATAGGAGGCTTCCCCTCCTCATTTCTTCATACCATCACCACATATACCTCTAATCCTTTGATTAAGAGAGTGAGAGTGAGAGTTCTCTTGGAGTTAGAAGGAAGAAGCAAGAGTCTTCAAGAGGTAAGCTTGTTCTTAGTTTTATAGTTTTTAGTTGTTCTTAGTAGTTCTTAATATAGATATTAGTTTAATCTAGTAAATAGGTAAAGTAATTCCCCATATTTGTTTTCAAGCCTTATTTTATCAAAAGATGCCTGACAAGGTGGAAACATGTTGGGGAGTGACTTTTAGGATTAAGGGAACAAGTTAGAGTAAGATGAAAGAAGTCTAGAATTGTTGGATTTTGGGAGTCAACTGGATAGGGGGCATTATTTTCTGTATCAAATGATCTTTAAAAATCACGAAATTTTTCAGAAATAAATTAGACATGTAGGGCTTTCCAAATATATAAAATATGTAACGTTTTGATCTCTGGACAAGAAGATACGAGTTTTTGAAGATTAGGCTATTTTTCTGGGCGAATTTCTGGGCAGAGGATGAACACGTGAAATCTGGGAGTTATTTTTTAATTCTGGGCAAAGTATGATATTTTTTATGCAAAATAGACATCCTAAGGAGTCCGGAACATCTTACGGATCTTCGTTTCGATTTTTCTAGAATTAGTTATGATTTTTCGAAGTTAGGCAAAAATCAGCCCTAAATGCTGATAATCAGCGTTTTTATCCGAAAATTTAAAGGAAATAATGGAAAAATAAATACACCAGGAGTAGAATAGCCAATTGTGGATAAGATATCCTTTAGTATATTATTTGTGAGTTAATAGACGCGATATTACTCTTATAGGAAGTCTGCAGTCGTTTTCTGATCAACGTCATACCGAAACTACCAATTCAGGTGCGTTCGCGTAGTGCTTATTGTATGATTGTATATGATGGTTGTGCTCATCGACTAAGATTTTCATATGTGGTTATGTTCTAATTATTGTCGTAGCATACGTGGTTATGTTACATACAAGGTTATTATTGTCGTAGCATACGTGGTTATGTTACATACAAGGTTATTATTGTCGTAGCATACGTGGTTATGTTACATACAAGGTTATTATTGTTGTAGCATACGTGGTTATGTTACATACATACGTGGTTATGTATTTCTAATCATACATCTGTTGTGGGCTTTTGTATTGATTATCCTTGTAACGTTATGAATATTTGTCATACATATTTGATACATAAGCATGAGGTTAACCGTTACCTGAGGTTCAATGGTAATTGAACCTCAGCTCTTAACATAGCGTCAGGGTCCGGAGGAACCAGGGCTAAAGACGAGGATAAGGAGCCAACGCGAGGACGAAGACGGAGAAATTTTTATTTCGACGTTATTTTGTTGAACTATTTTCAGACTGCTGTACCGATTTATAAGCAACCAGATACTACATCAGTAAATGTTTATCAGATACTCACACTTTTGAAATTATTCCGATGCTCTACTCTGATGGAAAAGAAAAAAAATTATTCCGCTTTTGAAAATTAGGGTGTTATAGGATGGGATATGCTAATTGTCACTGATGTTTCATCTTTATATCTCAGTTAATATATATGTGAAAGCCAACGAATGTATTTATATGAAAACAAACTACTAGTAATATTTTTTCAAAAAAAAAAAATTAGGGGGATGGGGGGCGGGGGCCCCCGCCTCCCACCTGTGTCCGCCCTTGTGATAACTGAAGCTTTCCCTAAGATGTGATAACTGAAGCTTTATATTGCTTTGATGTTTGTCTTGTAGAACATATGTTCACCTAGCCTGGATATGCCAAGATATCACAACTTAACTAACATGGAATTCTCATATGTTATGGCAAAGATTGGGGTGGGATAGTGAGATGTTTCCATAACTGCCCCAAGCTCCAAATTCTTAGTATTCAAGTTTTGTCCAAGGGAGAGAATAAATGGACGGAACAAATACTTGATGTTCTTATGTTTGGTATGAGGGAAGGGGAGGAGAGGGAAAATTTTTTTCGGGAGGACATTTATCATTTTGCCATTAATGAAGGGAATATTCTTTTTTATTGTGAGTATATTTTAGGAATATTGTAAATTATCTTTGGGCAATTTTGTAAAGATGAGAGAAAAAAATTTCTCTCTCAACTTTCCCTCCCCTCTCCTCCCATTCCCTCAACGGGGGGAAGGGGGAGGGAGGGATTTTAATGGAGGGGAGGGGGAGGAAGGGGAAGGGGAAGGGAGGGATTTTAATATTCCTTTGTTTGGATTGATCAGAAAGAAGCGGAGGGGAGGGAATTTTTTTAACATTGACAATTTTACCCTTATATTGGAAGAGGGGTTTAATGTTACCTTATTTAATTCAGAAGGAGAGGGGAGGAAAATTATCTTCACACGTATAACTTTACTTATATTATAAGTGATTTTTTTTTTCAAATTTTATTAAATGCATTGTAACGTTTAGTTTTAAATAACATTTTTATGCCCTAAAATAAAAATTAACATTTAAAACATATATATGTATATATTGAAGATCAAGACAATATTTTATCAAGCTATACAAATCAACCCCCAAGTTAAGCAGTGGCATGCATATGATACCGTAATTCACTACTAGAAAAAAAGGAAATTGTGACGGAATTTCTCCGTCGCAAATTCATGTAATTTTGCGACGGAAACAGTATTCCGTCGCAAAATTAGCAACGGATTCAAGATCCGTTACAAATTGTATATTACTTTTTGTGATGGATCCAAGATCCGTCGCAAAATGGCGGCCAAAAAGACTGCATGTATCACTTTTTGCAACGGATCTTGAATCCGTCGCTAAAATTAGTGACGGATCTTGTATATCACTTTTTGCAACGGATCTTGGATCCGTCGCTAAATTTAGCGATGGATCCATGATCCGTCGCAAAATAGCGGCCAAAAAGGCCGCCAGTATATCACTTTTTGCGACGGATATTGGATCCGTCGCTAAATTTAGCGACGGATCCAAGATTTAGCGACGGATCCAAGATCCGTCACAAAGTGATTACTTTTTGCGACAGATCCAAGATTCGTCGCAAAATGGCGGCCTTTTATATCACTTTTTGCGATGTATCTTGGATCCATCGCTAAAATTAACGACGGAAAAGTGATTTATAGTTTCGCTAAATTAGCTTTCGGCATTCGACACTATATTTGAGGATGAAATATGAAAAGAGCGAGAAGCGATTCCGGGCTTGGAGTTTCGCAGTCATGGGTGGCTGCTGTAGTGCGGGGATCAAATATGAAAACAGCTCACGCAAGGGTAACACTACTGTTCTTCCCTGCTTTCCTCCACCATTTTTTGCTTCATCAGCTTGTTTGGTGTTTTCTGAGATCGATTGGGCTTTGGTAGTTAAAATTGGCTTTTGATTCACATTTCTTAGTCATATACTACAAATGCTCCAGGTACTTTATTTGCGTCTATATATAGTGGATTTTCAAAAAAAAGGTTTTGATGGCTTGCAAGAGGGGAAGAAGATAAAGGCCTTGTCTCTTTTCTGTCGTTTTGTTATCTGTACCATATACAAAGAAAAAAACCTTGATGAAATGAAATGGATCCTTGCACCATGGGATGGACGTGAAAGTGTTAACTTCTCTGATTTCCATTATAATTAGAAGCTCATAAATTTTTTGTTCTTATAATTGTTTTGAAAAGTCGACTTCTTAATCTGAGCGTGCAGCTTTGAATTTGACCCATGATAGCAAAGAAGAGGATGATTCGATTGGAGGAAGCAATGAGGTCGCCCAATTGAAAATTTTCACATATAATGAGCTAAAAGCAGCTAGCTACAAGGAACTTTCATCCAGACTATAAAGTTGCTGAAGGTTGGTCTACAATTGCTGAAGATAAATAGTGTGGAAAAAATTGCCCTTGATGCAGCCAAAGTTCTTGCATTTCTTTATATTGATGAAGTAAATGTAATATATCAAAATTTAAAAGCCTCTCGCATTTAATTTTTAAAACAAAATTTAAAAAATAAATATAGTTTTAAAAAATAATGGAAAAGAATATAATTTTTAAAACAAATAATTAAAGCATAATAAAAAAACAAAGAAATTTTAAAAATATTTTTTAAAAAAAAAAATGGAATTTTGTGACGGATTCAAATTCGTCACAATTGCGACGGATTGATGTCCGTTGCATTTGCGACGGATTTAAATCTGTCGCAAAAATTGCACTTTGCGATGGATTTAAATCCGTCGCAAAATTGGGAATTTGCGACGGATTTTTTGAAATCCGTCGCAATTGCCACTAATTTTTTGCGACGGAAAATCATGTTTTTGTGACGGATTTTTTTCCGTCGCCAAAATCTTTTTTTTTTGGGTAGTGATTTTGACAAATTGAGTGTAGAGATAAAATATACACGGGTTTTTTAAAATGGGTAAAAAATGTTTTCCATACCAAAATAAAACCAAACACTGTCATTTACCAAAATAAGAAGTTCTTCATACCAAAAAATGAATAGTGGCATCAAATATCATCACAAAGCAAATTAAAATAAGTAAGGTAGCACCAAAATCTAACAAAAGACATCCATCATAAGCAAAATAAAATGTCCTCAAATTTATTTTCTAAGCAAATGAGCTAATCTAATCACTGAAAACCATTCGCATAATGACTTTCTCGCGCCGATGTGGGGGGCATTGAACCACTGCTCTGAGTTTGCTCAAATCGTTCATGAGGAAGCGGTAGATATCATCGATCTTATCCTCATCACATCCACTCTCTTCAATCAGCTTATAAGTGACTTGCCTCCGAAATTTGTGATGCATATCTATCTCGAAAAACTTGATTTCCTTCCTTCATAGCACTTACCATACCTTTAAAACATTGTTGTGCTCTGGCTTTAAAACTTAGTTGGTTAATCTACACTTAAAAACTTAGTTGGTTAATCTACACTTTTTTTTAAAAAAAAAAAAAAGCACCTGAACAAGAAGATTCCCTTGAGAAAGCTGTAAGAAATAAAAAGGGGAAAAACAAGTGATAACCATAACCAATTATAGCAATTTCACAATCTCCCAATGTAAAACACAACGAAAAGAAAACACACCTTGATGAGAGTGAGGATAGCGATTCTGGCGAAGTATCAGCAGAGATGTGTTGGAGAGCAGAAGAGGAGGAACCAGAAGAGCCGTTACCATTCATATGGCGATCACGAAGGAAGTGGCGACCTAAATGAAGATGCTCTTTAAAGCGAGCACGACGCGAGCCTTTATTGCTTTCCGAAGAAGAAGACTCCCTAGAGTCTCCATTACCCATAGTAGCTGATAAGTGATATGCTAGATTGCTAAAGTTCAGGCGCGAGAGCAGAGAAGTGATATGCTAGATTGCTAAGGTTTAGGGTATTTTTGGTATAACAGGAAAAGACTATGGATAAATTTGTCTTCTCATACACCCATTTTAATAATCCCTCTGAATCCGTCCGATTTGAGGGTGCAATTTTTGAGGGGAGAGAGGGGAAAATTTAAAAAAAATTCTCCTCCCCTTCTAAAAAATGTCATTAGCCAAATGAGGGGAGGGGGCTAAAATCCCTCCATCCTCCTCCCCTCCCCTCTAATCCCCTCAAACCAAATGGTCAACGGAGGGGAGGGGGAGGGGGAGATTTTAATGGAGAGGAGGGGGAGGGATGGGAAGGAAGGAATTTTAATATTACCTTGTTTGGATTGATCAGAAAGAAGCGGGGGGAGGGATTTTAATGTTACCTTGTTTGATTTAGAAGGGAAGGGGAGGGAATTTTTTTTTGACATTGACAACTTTACCCTTATATTGGAAGAGGGGTTTAATGTTATCTTATTTAATTCAGAAGGGGAGAGAAGGAAAATTATCTTCATTCATGTACAACTTTACTTATATTATAAGTGATTTTTTTTTCCAAATTTTATTAAATGTATTGTAAGGTTTAATTATAAAATAAAAATTAACATCTAAAACAAATATATGAAAATCAAGACAATATTTTATTAAGATATATAAATCAACCATGAAGCTAAGATTTGACATACATATGACACTATAATTTTGACAATAATTTAATCTTACATTTTTTTTTAGGGTTAAAGTACAAAATGATAACATATGATACACACAATTAACACACACATACAATTACAAGATAATCAGATAATCAAATGTAAAGATAATAAAACCATAATATTGTCATTTTCCAACATAAGAATTTCAGAATTTCGAAGGCTAGATCATCAAACACCCCGAGGAACAAAGCTCCATACAAGTATTGATCTTGTGGGCTACATTTCTATTCTCACTAGAGTAAGTGTAAATGTCTGTGAAGAACCTCTTTAGTTTTTGAGGTAAATTTTTAGCCTTTTCACTTTGGTGTATTGCTGATGGCCTGATATGATGGACCTTTATGGTTTTGATGTAATTTTGTCTGATCGTTGGAAGAGATGTTAACTAGAGCAGTAAGAGAATGAGAATTGGCAGCGTAGCTCCATCGCGATTGGAATAATACCACCCCTCTTCTCCCTTGCAAATCTCAAGAAACTATTGACTGCTGACAAGGATTCTCCTTCCATAACGCCATCTCTGAGAAATCTGGCATGAATTGATCAAGAACAGAGTACTCTTTAGTCTTTATGTCCACCATTTGAACAATCAAGCCCTTCTTGTTACTGATTAATGAACTTGAGTCGAAGATTTGATTCTCGCAACTGAGTAGAGGCTTCATATCTGGGTTCTCTCTCCGTAGTTTGGCGATCCAGTACGATGAGTCTCAAGGGAAGAGGGTGGTCAGAACCGGATATCTGATCGAAGATGGTGGTCTGTGATCCATTGTTCATATTTGAACAATGTTTTCTGTTGCCTTTACTCATCGAAAAGGACGTCAAATAGGAATAGGTTTCCCAGTTCTGCTTCAGTGCATCAAGTTAAAAAAGGGTATAAGGGTATTTTAGGAATAATAAAAAAATTCTAGGGCCATCTTAGTCCAATGAGACATCAATTTTTAAAATCCTTTCGAATTCATCCGATTTGGAGGGTGACGTTTTTTAGGGAAGGAAGGGGAAAATTTTTAAAAATTCTCCCTCCCCTCCTAAAAAATGTCATAAGCTAAACAAGGGGAGGGGATTAAAATCCCTTCATCCTCCCCCTCCCCTCCGATCCCCTCAAACCTATTTGGTTGGAGGGAATCGGAGGGGAGGGGAGGAGGATGGAGGGATTTTAATCCCCTCCTCTCGTTTGGCTAATGACATTTTTTAGGAGGGGAGGGGAAATTTTTTAAAATTTTCCCCTCTCTTCCCTCAAAAACTTCACCCTCCAAATCGGATGGATTCGGAGAGATTATTAAAATGGGTGTATGAGAGAACAAATTTATCCCTAGTCTTTTGTTGTTATACCAAAAATACCCTGAAACCTATCAAAATTGTTTCCGGTGAGTATCTCTCGTCCCTAACCCATGTACAAATTGTTCATCATATAAATTTTGATTGAAACAATCCAGTTATGCACCCAATTTCGATTGGCTGTCCTTCGGTTCCTTTTCTATTTTTTCATTGTTTCGTTTGTGACTATAAAAAATAGTGTGAATATGAAAAACACATGTACATAAATATAAGAATATTGTGGGTTCCGATGCCAAGGATTTCAGTGATTAGATTAGCTCATTAGATGGCAAGAATCGGACACGGGTTTTTGATTGAGGAGGGCCGTGGATGTGTCGGGATGCTTGATCGTAGATTAGATTGGAATTCCATTCAGTGCGCTTTAAGGTTTAATCATCAGTTTAATGCTCACCGTTGACAAGAAAACATTTGATTTGCACGTGAAAACTACCCATTTAACATCTGATTATGCAATCCGTAGCCTGTATGCAAGCGCACCTCTTCCTTTTATTTTTATTTTTTAAAAAAAATTAATGAAGTTGATCAACTGCTCAGTTTATTTTGATTAAATTCCTTATCTGGCTTGTAGCCGCCTTAGTTAAAATACGGAGGACCCAGTTGTTTGATTTGCTGGGCTCGTAACTTAAAATTATTAGTATTATTATAGTCTTATACTAATACTCTGTGCTTTCTACTAGGATAGGTATATACTAGGAATCAGTCTACTGGTTTTTCAACGGCAATCAAACCAATGAATGTGTAATTTAGTGATCAAAAGGTCATTGTCGAGGAGAGAAAAGTGGAGACCCATGTAACTTGCATCCACAGTTTTCTGTACAGGAGAAGGTGAATTTCCCCAGTGATTCAATGCCCCCCTCTTCCGCCCAAGAAGGTCATTATGTGAATGATTTTCAATGATTAGATTAGCTCATTTGCTTAGAAAATAAATTTAAGGACATTTTATTTTGCCTATAATCGATGTCTTTTGTTAGATTTTGGTGCTACCTTACTTATTTTAATTTGCTTTGTGATGGCATTTGATGTCACTATTCATTTTTTGGTATGAAGAACTTCTTATTTTGGTAAATGACAGTGTTCGGTTTTATTTTGGTATGAAGAACATTTTTTACCCATTTAAAAAAACCCATGTATATTTTATCTCTACACTTAATTTGTCAAAATTATGATATCATATGCATGCCAATGTTTAGCTTGGTGGTTGATTTGTATAGCTTGATAAAATATTGTCTTGATTTTCAATATATACATATATATGTTTTAAATGTTAATTTTCATTTTAGGGCATAAACATGTTATTTATAATTAAATGTTACAATACATTTAATGAAATTTGAAAAAAAATCACTTATAATATAAATAAAGTTGTACGTGTGAAGATAATTTTCTTCCCTCCCCCTTCTAAATTAAATAAGATAACATTAAACCCCTCTTCCAATATAAGGGTAAAATTGTCAATGTCAAAAAAAATTCCCTCCCCCCCTTTCCCTCCCCTCCGTTGAACCAAACAGACCCTAAATGTATTTTATCACACTTGAAGACTTTCTACCTCGGAACAGATAGGAAACCTTGGTTTATGCAGCTTTGTGTTTTTGAAAACTCTACGAACGGGAATGGATTCTAAATCTATAATTGCTTTTAAATTTTATTGGATTTCTTGGGCTTTGGAATTGTGGTGGTTGTGATGAGAGAGTGAAGGTAGCGGTAGGCCAAGGTCCGATTTGGTCTGCCTTTCCCTCTCGCTTCCGTGGCGCAAAAAAACTCTCCAATCAAACAGCGGCAGTTACGGTACAATGTCGACATAGGGAGTGGTGTGGAGAACGACAGTGTGCAATCGTTCTCTTCCCTCTCTTCTCAAGCTCTCTCTCGTTCAGAAGCTTCATGGCATGCTTCTCAATGTCATGACCCCCCTTCGAATTGAGCCCTCGACAAAAATGAAATTTTTAAAAAGTTTGTGGAGGGACTAAACTAAACATTTTAAGACTCTTGTAGGGTATGTAATTTTGAAAACCACTGGGCCTTAATTTGTAGTTTTTTCTAGTCCTTTTCTTCATTGATTTGCAGTTTCCAGAAATTCTAGGGCCTTTTCTATATTTTTCCTTAGTCTGGAAAATATTAATTTCGATCCCAATTGGCTTTTGCCACATTCTCCAATTTTCTTATGAAACACCTACAATGCAAAATTAAGAATAAGGTAGCATCAAAAACCTAAGAAATCATTTGTATGAATAATTAACAAATTATGGTCATTTTACCCTAATTAGCTTCATTTAATACAAATGTCCCTAACTCAAATTAGTGCTTAATCATGTAATAATGACCTATGAAATACATTAAATTTCCCAAATTAATCATAAAAAAACATATCAAAAGATGGTTCAATCATATATGAAGAATGAAAAATCTTTGAAGACCATCTCCATTATTTTTAACAGTTGCAATGCCTTTTGAGAATTGGAGCCCTTTTTTTTTTTTTTTGACCCCTTGGTTTCTCATATAATAAATAGGATCAGGTGGATTGGCCCCAAAAAAATAGGATCAGGTGTTAAATTCATGTCATTCTCTTATGAAAACGTGCATAAATAAAGACAAAACATTCAGCCAAAAAATAGAAAGGAAAGAGAAGAAAACAGAGAGACAAGCAACAGAGAGACATCAAGTACAAGTTGCTTAAATTGAAGAACAAGGTAAAAGATCCACATGCATCTATATATCTATAAGCTAAGCCAGTCTTATGTGCAATTAGTAGGGGTCATAATTATCGTTGGTTTACTTTGATCGACACAGCCGGGAGATGCAAAAAAATGATATAACGTATGAAGCTGGGTGGTTCAATTATATTGATGATACCCAACAGGCTACAGCCTTATGAAGGTCGGAAATGGAAAGTCCAAGGCTCGCTTAGTGTGTGTGTGTGTACACTCTGATCTTTAATATAATTAAGAGTTGTTAGTTGACTTTTTTTTTTTTGGAGGGGGGGGGGGGGGGGGATAAATTAATAATTAAGAGTTTTTAGTTGACTTTTTTTGGGGAGGGGGGGGAATTAAGCTAAATAAGATACATGAAAGTATTCATATATTTATAATTAAGTCTCAAACTAATTTTTCTGATTTATAAATTGATAAATAATCTAATGATACATAATATATACTATAATTAAGTGATACATTGAGCGTCTTTAATATTTTCAAAAAAGTCAACTATTAAGTACAAGAGATAGTATAAGACATTTTGTTGGCCGTAATGGAATTGCTAGTGTCTAATTTGCTAGAATGAGAAACAAATCATATTTATCTTGTTACATTATTTAGTATTTTGCGTATCTAATTTGTTTCATGGTTCAATAAAATTATTTTTAATTATTCTCTAATCTAATATTTAATTTGAATTATTTTAAAAAAACTTGTTTGATTTCTTTAAAAATATTGTATCATTTCTTTAGTTACTTTCCTAACTCTGTTCGATAGTTTTCGATAGTTTGGCGGTACAGAATTGTTCAAACCTACGGATGAGGATGAAGTTCCTCAATGTATTTCATCAAATTAAAAGGAATTTCATCTTAACAGTAAAGGATTCGTAATAAAATACAAAAGATTAGGGGTTTAATTTAAACTTTAAAAAAATGTCAAATGTGTTATATGCAAGGGACCTAAAATTCAGGGGTTTTGTATAATTAGGCAAAATACATGAATAAACCTCAATAAAAATATTGATTATTCTGATGTTTACAATAATGAACTTTGATTAAAAAATAAAATTAATAGGACGTGAGTGTTTTTATTTAGGATTCTTGGGATATAAAATTAATAGTAATGTAATTTATATGGTCAGATGTTCTTGAACTTCTTAATGTCACTGTTTGAATAAAGAGACATATATATGCATCTGTGTGGTCAGTATGAGACATCATATTGAATAAAGAGACTTTTTGGATTACATATAATATAAATTAAATTACGATTATATTTACTGGCTAAAAAATTACGAATATATTTATAGATCCGTGGATGAGACATCATATTGAATAAAGAGACTTTTTGGATTACATATAATATAAATTAAATTACGATTATATTTACTGGCTAAAAAATTACGAATATATTTATAGATCCGTGGATGAGACATCATATTGAATAAAGAGACTTTTTGGATTACATATAATATAAATTAAATTACGATTATATTTACTGGCTAAAAAATTACGAATATATTTATAGATTAAATCAACAATTAATCCAATTACCAGATACAGGATATCTTTGATAAAGATTTAGATTAGATTAAATCCATATCATATGATATTATACAATATACATTAATTTAATGTAGAGATGGCTATAGATTAATTGATTTATGGATTAATGGATAGAAATTTCCTTCCTCCACGCTTATATAGGGGCCCCTGACCTCCATCACTCACCCATCCCATCTCTGCCTGCAGGTATTACAAGTAACCTGACGGATAGGTTTCTCTCCTTTGTTCTTTATTTTAGTATTTAACTGTGTTTTAAATAAGATTGCCTCGCGCGCACATATTTATGTATGTATGCATGTATTATGTATATCTGTCAAATGAAAACACAATTCTGATCATTATAATTTTAGTTGGAGGATAATTCATATGAAACATTTTTTATTGTTTTTAACGAAAATAAGCATATTATTTTGAAAAAAAAATGATAAACCAACATCATTCTTAAATAAATAAAAATTGTCTCAAAAAAATATCATATCTAATAAATAAAAATTCCTTTTAGGAAGAAAAAAAATCCCACATCAGAACGATAAAATATCCTTCAATGATAACTTAAATTGCGAAGATTAACATCCCTTTTGTCCCGCGAACTTTGAAAACCCTAGACGACTCAATATCTGCAATTTCCTTCGCCTCCGTCATGTATGCTAACTGTCTATTTCCTCTTCTCCCCCTTAAAATCCTGTTTCTATGTTTTCTTCACACTTTATTCTTCTCATGTCCAGATTTTTAATCAATAAGTTGCAGCAGCAAACAATCATCAAGAAGGGATATGGGAGGATATCACTTTATAAAAGAGTTAATTCATAAGGTAATATTCATGTGTAGAATTCTTTGAAAACTTTAAAGTTTTAACTATATTATATTCCTTCTATGTTCATAAACAATGTCACTGACTATGAAGTTTGTTCTTGATTTATTTTTGTGGCAGGATTCGATCCAATGGGGCATGTTATAAAAGAGGATGTTACGTTGTTGGTGGGAATCAGATGAAGACATGGTGAATATTATTTTGGGCATGTTTAATTTGTTGTATTTGTAACTTTGATATTTGTAAGTAAGTTATCTTATTGTATTAATTAATTTAGGTATTGTAGTCATAGTATAATAATTACTTAAGAGGCCACATAATTCATGGTGAATAATATTTGTATTATTTTTCCCAATTCAATTTATTCAATTTGTTCATAGCTTGTAGTTTAAAGTATCGACTTTTATGTATTGAATTGAGTGGTGGATTTGTGTGTAATATAATTAGGAAGAACAGAACAGAGAAAAATTCGGGAAAATTTAGACCGCAAATAAATATGCCGGTCTTAAAAGTTCAGATTTTAAGACCCGATATATTTGTATGTCCAGTCTTAAATGTTATTTAATAATAAGTTCGGTCTTAAAAGTTAGTCTTTTAAGACCGATAAATTTATACATCCTATCTAAAATAAAATTTTTAAGACCGGATTTATTTATCATCTAGTCTTGAAAGTCAGTCTTTTAAGACCGCGTATAATTAGTCGGTCTTAGAAGCCGCTAAGTTTAAAACCGTATTTATTTTTGTCCGGTCTTAAAATTCAGATCTTTTAAGAGCGGCCTAGTTATTAGCCGGTTTTAAAAGTTGAGTTTTAAGACTGAACAAAATGTATTTCAGGTTTATTTAGTATGACTTTTAAGACTAAATGTTTTAAATGTCCAGTCTAAAATAGTTTCTTTAAGACCGGTCGTAGTCTAGTCTTAAATGTAGACTTTTAATATTGGATGGAACAAGACCCGTCACGGGTCTGGTCTTACGATGCCTCTTTTGTCCAGTCTTAAAAGTCTTTTTTGCATTAGTGAGTTATAGGTTTCCGCAACAATTAAACAAAATTTTTATTTTCAATCTCATAAAACTTTACATAAAAGTCATGTAATAGGCAAAATTAACCATTAGTTTTGTCAGCTGAATGGTGCGGTGCTGATTTTTTCCCAACGTTCTATGCTAGTTTTGATTCCCATCCCTACCTATGTTTGCTCTCTTTCTCCTCTCTGGTGTTTGTTGATTTTAGATAATTGTGATTGTTTATAAGGGACACTGACGTAGTTCAATAGGTCAATGATGCTTTCCGTTGGGATATTTTTATAGAGGTGACCTATATAATTTTGATTATATTTATATTTTATTTAGTTAAATCTCTTATACATGTATAATTACCAAAAAGCTATGAACTCAATAAGGTTGTTTACCTTTTCATCCTAATATTTAATAATAATGATCATTGAATATGATTTGATAAAAGACATGAATATATAACTTTTATTTTATAATTGTTATTATTTAAAATGGTTAAAAATTTCTGGTTGATTAATGGGCAATATAATATTATTAAAATAATATTATTGAGAAATAATAGGTAAAATATGTGTAGAGAATATTTGGAGAGAGGATTTTGGAGGAGGAGAGGATTTTCCAAGTCAAAATATCTATACCAAACTCTCACATGTTTCTAAGCACTCTGACGACTTGACTTCCTTTTCTATCCAGCCACTTGTGGAGTCCTTCAAATGGTGTTAAGTTTGACGGTGGATGAGGGGCTTTTTTAAATTATAAAATGACAAATATTTAACCCTTATATAGAAATATATATTTAGTATAAAATTATTAGATTACATAAATTAGACGTTGCAAATTATGTTAAAAAAGATAACCATAAATTAACAGTAAAGGGTTCATGATAAAATTTAAAAGATTAGGGGGTTAAATATAAACTTTAAAATGTTGAGTATTATACGCAATGAACTGAAAATTCAACGGCGTTTTGTATAATTTAGCCAAATTACATTAATAAACCTCAATAAAAATGTTGATTTAGATTCCCGGATTTAGATTTTTACAATAATGGACTTTGATTAAAAATAAAATTAATAGTACGTGAGTGTTTATATTCAGGATTCTTGGGATATAAAATTAATAGTAATGTAATATATATGGATAGATGTTCTTGAACTTCTTGTGTGTAATGTTACAAACTTACAATTGATTTTAGATCCATCGATGAGACATACTATTCTGATTCTATTTATAAGTCTTTTTTATCAAAAAAAATTTGGTTGTATTTATAAATTATCTTTTAGGTAATAAATGAGATTGTGGCAATTTTACCCATATTAATTGTACCAATGAGAATAGAGAAAAGAAAAAGTTCAAAAGATATCCATTCATAAATGAGGGTAGAGTTAATCATTGAGCTAAATACTTCTTTTGCCCTTCTTGATATACGTGATTTAATTAAAAGAAACTTATAAATAGAATTAGAATGGTAATATTTAATAAAGTGACTTTTGTTGGATTAAATATAATATAAATTAAATGATATATTTAAATTAATTTATTCAAATAATATAAATATCGTGTGAGACAGATAGAAACTCAACTTAAATCAAGTTAATTATGTCAAGTAGGACCATGTAGCCAATCACTCCTGCGGCATGTTTTAATTGTCTACCTCAGCAATTAACCCTTGTTAAACCCTGTTAGCCCATTGAAAGGGGGGTTGGAATAGGTCAGGCTCCTATCAAGTGATCTATAGCCTGACTTGTTTAGGATCTGATCTGGCCTGACCTATTTGTTAAAGAGATTAGGCCAAGGCTTATTTAAAAGTCTATATGTGTAAATAGGTTAGGCCTATTTTGTTAAGGCTTGACCTGTAAATCTTTAAGCCTACCTGTTTACATGTAAACAAATATAATTATATTTATATAATATAATAACACAATATTTATTTTTTAACTCTTATATTTATATAGATTTTGATAGACTCAAAATGTATGAAGCTTACTTGTCTTGTAATATGAGGTCTTTTTAAAGGCCTATATTGTAAGTAGGCTTATAAAAAAACTTCAGGCTTTATCAGACCCTATAAAAGCACAGACCTAAACCTAAAAAAGTACCTGCATTCAGGCTAAAGCCTTTAAATCCCTTTACAAGCTTAGACATGTTTAGTTAAAGTCTAGCCTGACCATGCCTTCTGTTGAATTCCTGAAATAATTTTTTTTAAAAAAAAAAAAACACACACACAGACATCATCGAGGAGCTGCAGAAAGAGAAACCCACAAGGGCGATGATTGAACATTTCCTCCAGAGAACGTAGCCACGAGGATTCAAACCACTTCCACACAACGATTCTAATTATATCTACCGACGATTCTGATATTTAAATTTAATATGTTTAAAAACGATTATAAATCAGGATATATAATTACAATCAAATATGTTTAATATATTTAAGGGAAAATTATAACAAAAGACCTAAGAAAAATAATATTTATTAAGAAGGACCATAAAAAATGGTAATTATTTTAAAGGACCAAAAATTAAAACATTAAAATAGAAAGACTAAATTGCCCTTAATCAGATTTTTTATATTATCTCTAATTAAATCAGAATCTGATCCTTATAATAAATGGAAAGTTTCAATATGGGTCTTCCTATGCCGTCGATCAATATGACCCTGTTACTCCTATTAAAAGGGATGCAAGTACTATAAATTCGCAAAGTTTTAGAACTGTAGAGTTGTTGGAGAAGAGGAGGGAAGACCCTGTTGCTCATATTGATGGGCGACATAAGAAGACCCATACTGAAACTTTCCATTTATTATTTACAATCAATCAGATTCTACGTATAAAAAAAAAATCAATCAGATTCTGATTTTTTTTCTCATATAGGAATCTGATTCTGATTTAATTAGAGATAATATAGAAAATCTAATTAAAGGCAATTTAGTCTTTTTATTTTAATGTTTTAATTTTTGGTCCTTCAAAATAATTACTACTTTTTATGGTCCTTCTTAATAAATATTATTTCTCTTAGGTCCTTTATTATAATTTTTCCTATATTTAAATATCTACCGACATATTTATAGATTAAAACGATTATAGCCACGAATATGTTTCATATATTTTAATATCTACCGACGATCCATAAAATTACAATTATTTTTTTTCAAGAAAAAAAAAGATTATACTCGTAGATTAAAATCAGCAATTAATCCAATTATCGGATATATATCAGGATATATTTGATAAAGATTTAAATGAGATTTAAAAAATATCATATCTAATGAATAAAAATTCCTTAGATATCACCCCCGGGCTCACACCTTATATATAGGAATTGGGGCCCTAGCTAACACTCACGTATCCCATCTCGCCCTGCAGGTACCGAACCGATAAGTTCCTTGTACAATATTTTTCGTATCCTTTGGAGCTCAAACGCAATATAAGCCTTCACTGTACTGCTGTGATTTTCTTTGACCATATCTTTGTACATTTACTCGGATCATTTGACTTTATTTTACGATTCAGTATATGAAATTCTGTATATATTTGTTATTGTACCTCGTAACCCTAATCTAATCTTCATTATTTCCGTCTCTTTTTTCTTAGAGGAAGCTAAGGTTATGCCTAAACGTCATCAAAGTAGATTGGAAGACTTGTCCAGGAAAAAAAGTAGATTGGAAGTAATGGCAAGTCATACCAATATTACTGACTTACCTGACTCGGTGTTTGAAGTTATTCTCTCTCTTGTTCCCGTCAAAAAAGCCGTTGCCATATGCCTCTTGTCCAAGAGATGGAACCATATTCGGCTGTCACTGCCCAGTCTTGAATTTGACGAATCAAACTTTAGTAGCATTCACAGTTTTCTGCAGTACGTAGATACAGTCATGAGACTGAGGGATGACTCAGAAACCCTAAAGAAGTTTCATCTCATTCTCAGGTCTATATGTAGCAGCGAGAACCTTAAAAAGATTAACACACAGATTAACGCAGCTTTAGATTCGAAAACTGAACATGTTGAGATATACGATCACAATGCCTGCAACAATGAAATCCCCTCTTGCATCTTCAAGTGCAATACCATCACTGTTTTAAAGCTGACAGGGGTTAAAGTAACGACGACAACTCCTTCTTTTGTTGATTTGCCGTCACTTAAAGTCTTGCATTTGAGCAACGTTATATTCTCGAATCTCGAATTTGTTTACAATCTTCTTTACTCTTGCCCTTTGCTTCAAGACTTGTCGCTAAAATATTGCTTCGCGCCTCATGCTGTCCGGGATTGGATTGTACCAATAAACGAGGAAAGTCTTAGAAATTTGGTGCCTGCTTATGCTTCTCAGTATCCATTTAGTTTGGAAGAAGTAATCATTGTTTTTAATTAATCTTAACCGCTATGGATTGTACCCAATCTGCTTATGCTTATGGATTGTACCAATAAAACATTGCATTGTTGACACATTCATTGTTTTTAATTAATCTTAACCGCTAGTTCATTTTACCCGATAAGAATCAAAGTTTCTTATAAAAATGACCGGAAGAAGTAATCATGAACTGGAGAATTGTACATGTTTATAATGCCTATTTAGATATTAAAAAAGAAAAAAAGAAAGCTAAATAAGTGATTCCGGTTTTAAAAAAATAGTTTTGCGGCTAGTTTTTTTTTTTTTTTTGAAAAAAAAACTTTATCACTTGATGATTTTTTAAATAGGTCCAAGTTCAATAAATCATCAACTTTATTATTAAAAACTTGTAATCCCAGTTTATAAGAAAACAAGCCGATTTGGATTTTGGATCCGTTAGTCAATAAAAATAATTTATCATAATTCACTAATTAAGTAATCATAAGTTCTTCCAACAGTATAGTGCTTAATTTGGGGCGATGTGATTTTTTAATTTCTATCTTTGACTTCATTACTTTCTTTATGTGATTTTTCTTTTGGTGAGGAGAGGTTTACAAAATATTCTTTCAATTTTACTATCATCATTAAATCATATTCATCTCGCGCAACATAAAGAGAGTAAATGCTTGTTCGTTTCTAAATATCATGGAGTATTTTAAAAGATACTGGTAATATCAAGTTATTCTAATTTAAGATAATTGCATTTAATCATGATGGTTACAAAAATATTTCCAAACCACCCCCAATTATATTTGTGGCAGGCAAAATTTAAAAATATTTTGGTCAAGATTTGTTTCTTTGAATGGTTACTGTAATACCCAAAAATTATTATTTCTTATAAATACAATATTTTGATAGATAACACCTATTTAAAATAGATGAATTGCAAGCTTTTATTTGAGTGAAATTCCGAAGATTTATTACTGTTACATTCACCCCCTTCCATGGGTATGGATTTTATTTCTGTTTATTTTGAGCAAACTGAAGTCTTAATTTATTTAAATACACTACAAAAAAAAAAACAGTTTTTTGCGGCAGAATTTTTCCCTCACAAAATAGAGAATTTCCGTCGCAAAACTGATTTGCGGCGGAAAAAATTCCGTCGCAAAAATCGCCCACGCAAACCAATTTTCCATCACAAAAATGCATATTTCCGTCGCAAATTCAGAAATTTGCGAGGGAACACTTTTCCCTCGCAAATTGCATGATTTTGCGAGGGAAAAGTTTCCCTCGCAAAATCCAATATTTGCGAGGGAAAACTTTTTCCCTTGCAAATTCCAATTTATTTTTTAAAAAAAAATTAAAAAATAAAAATACTTGTATATATCATAAAGATAAGATCTAACAATTATAAGAGTTTACATAGCAAAACAAAATATTACAAATTATAATGTTGCGATCAAAATGAACTAAAAAAAAAAATCTAAACTGTAGGAACACCTCGAACACTGCTGGATAAGCACTTAGTAGACGTACATACTGAACGATGAACCTTAAATCAATTACCAAGGAATGGTTCCCAACGCCTTCGTACTGCACATCTGCAGAGTAATAGAGTAACTCGTTAGTTCTGAATTCCAATATTAAGGATTTTACTATATTGTGAACCTGGTCTAAGCAGTATTGATCTTAGAAAAATGTAGCCTTCATATCATTGTCAAATGTTGATCGCTTCACAAAGAAATAGTGCCTGATAGTTGTACCTATGATGACATTTATCCACCCTAACAAGACAAAGTGCAAATCCACAAGTAATGTAATAAGAATTTATGTTTGCAGAAAGCAGTTCTCACCAGTGTTCTGTTCAACAGGGAAGCAATAGCAAGTGCTGTCCTTATCTATCTTATCTGGAAAAGTTCATGAATAATGAGATTGCAGGGTGCACAACTATTTTTCCATTCAATTGCAGAAGTAAAAAGGAATAGGTCAATACATGCATACTTGATAGTTAACAAGAGAAAAATGTGATTCAGTGGTATGGGCCCCACTTAGCAACAAGTTCTTTGGGATTGATGGCTTAAATTACAACAAAAAAAAAAGAAAAAAAAAACCCTGCAAAAGTTCCTTTGATAAGCTAGTTTATGGAATCATCATGCAAAGTAGTATCATACTTGAATTTGAAACTACATGATTTTCACCAAACCAACAATAGTAGTTCCTGAAATGTCAATTATGTTCATGAACAGATATGGGAAGAACAAATAGGCAATTATGTTGATTGTTGGAGGTCATTGTTTGAAAACAGAAAACATCAACTTCATGTTGTTGCGCTCTTTTTTTACTATTAACAGATAATTGCTTGATCTTTAAAGTGAATCCTCAATGACAAGACAGCTGGAATGCTCAACATTTAATCTCTTAGCAGCTTCAAGGAATCTGACACAATTAAGCACAATAGGTGAAAGTTTATAAGGACAACAATCTGAGACAAAAAACCCTCAATCAAATCCACAAGAATGAAAAATACTTCATTGTATCTCACATTTCAGGAGAAGGCTTCCCAGTTCTGACTTCATCTGCACCAAGTATAACAGAGAAAGGATTTTTCCATCCTACATGTAAAGAAAGGGGGGGGGGGGAAGATTATGAACACCCACTCGAAGAGGGGGGAAAAAGAGCAAAGATAAAGGCTTGCACATAATGTGTTTCAACATGTTCATGATAACAAATTTAAGTGCAAATACGTACAAATGAGAACACTAAAAATACACAGTTAGGATGCATATATGACCTCACATTGTTATGAACAACAGAAAGTTCTGAAAGAGACCAACCAATAGAATACAACTTCTTCAGCAACGAAGGTCCTAACTGATCCTCAAGAGTGCCAAACCTGAGCTATGAAGCAGAGGGGAAAAAGTGTATTTAAAAAATTACAAGGATCATAAAAATCATGTGGACTTCATAAAATGATAGATAAAAATAAAGTATACAAGTTAATTAAAGATATGTTTCAGATATAACCATGTAATCAACAAGTACTTACAGAATCTCATCTCCCACAGCAATAATTGATGTTGTGTGCATACTGCTTTTATGCCAATCCAGGCTGGTCAAGCCATTGCTATCAGTAGGATGATTTCCACTAGCAGAAGATTTCTTTCTAACCCTCCCTGCCCTCTCTAATCTTCCATCAACAAGCAAGTATGTTGCCTTATATTTGTTTGAGGAGTTGCTAGTGGATAATAATACAGATCTCAGGAAAAAGTAGATATTAAAAGGTTGAAGCATAGGATGCAAATACACTAAATCCAACAATAAAGTCCAACAAATCAATAGAGTATTACCCTTGATCATAAAGACTGCAATATTTCACCTTGCAATTTAAGAGGAAGGCCCAGACATCTCTGCTATAGAAATATTAACATGTAAAACCATCAAATTGAAACCCAATTGGAAAAAAATAAAGTTGTAAAATAATGATATGATGACAATTCCCTCAATCAAAAGTAAATAACGTTCCCACATTCTAAGAGAAACGAAATAAACAATTATAGAGAGAACAGACAACACACATTTACAAATACCAACACTTAATAACAAGAAAACCTAATAATCACCCCACTTAGTTGAGCTATTTCTTTGGATGAGCTCTCGACAGTTGGCAAGCCTTGAGGAAAACAAGTTAAAAGTGAAGGATCAATAGCAATTTAGTCCTTTAAAATTCTGATTATGGAATAGAACATATAAACAATCGCAAAAGAGAGTAAACTAAAATATCCATTCCAATAGGAAAGAACTTCTAATAGGAAATGGAAACTCCGGAATCACAAATATTCAATCAAGAAAATATCCATGAGCAAAAATTAATTGACAAAAGCACAGTAAAGTTCAGACTGGCATATTAAACTTTCGAAATTAATAGTCTACCTTAATGTAGCCCTTCTCAATAAGAAATTTAGCCACCCCAAGATGATAAGGAAACAAAAGCCCAGCTGCCGAGAAGCTAAACCCAGGGTTAGTAATTACGCACCTTTCCTACTCAGCCTCAACGTCCTTAACCCTCTGCTCCCACACGACCACAGGCTCAACTTCATCCTCAGTCAACGCTCCAATGCGCTCCTCGTCATACGCCTCTTTCTTGGTCACAAAGCCGAAATCGCCAACAACAGTGTTGCTACTCCGAAGATTAATCAGTCACGAAGCAAGTCTCAAGAAAATCTCGCCGGTGGATACGGCCCATGATTTATCCTCTGAAGGAGATGGCAGAGGAGTGACGGAGCTTTGGAGCTTACAATTCGACAAAGAATTGACGGTAAAGCTGAGTGTTGGGGTGCGAGGAGGAAGAAGGCGATGGGAATTAGAATTAGGGTTAGGGAGAGGGGAGAGGAAGTGAAGGGAGGAGAAGGAAGAAGCCATGAAGGAAGGAGGCCGGAGAGAGGGGTTCTTCTTCGGCTTCTTCGCTGAGATGTGTTTGTGAGAAGGGGGAAAGAGTGATTTAGGGATTTTTACGGGGTTTTGCGAGGGAACCTGTTCCCTCGCAAAATGGTGGCAAAATAGCTATCAAAATTCCCTTAATTTTGCGAGGGAAATAGGATTCCCTCGCAAAAAAGGTGATTTTTGCGAGGGAACACTTGGTTCGTCGCAAAAATCATCTTTTTTGCGAGGGAAAAATATGTTCCCTCGCAAAAAATCACCTTTTTTGCGAGGGAACCTGTTCCCTCACAAAATGGTGGCAAAATAGCCATCAAAATTCCCTTAATTTTGAGAGGGAAATATTCTTCCCTCGCAAAAAAGGTCTTTTTTGCGAGGGAACACTTGGTCCCTCGCAAAAATCGTAGAATAGAGAGTATTTTTGGCTGTCCACAAATATCCTATTTTTTGCGAGGGAACCAGTGTTCCCTCACAAAAAGGCCCTTTTTTGCGACGGAATATATGTTCCCTCGCAAAAAATAATCATTTTGCGAGAGAAATCTTGTTCCCTCGCAAAATGGGAGGAAATTGGTGGGAATTTTCCCTCCTAATTTCCATCAATTTTGCGAGGGAACTAATTTTCCCTCGCAAAGTGGTCATATTTTGCGAGGGAAAAATTATTCCCTCGCAAAAATCACCGTTTTGCGAGGGAAAAAATTTTCCCTCGCAGATTTACTTAAATTTGCGACGGAATTTTTTTCCCTCGCAAATTCTGTCGCAAATAGTGAATTTTCTAGTAGTGATATGAGTAACCTACTGGGCTTCTATGTTTTTGCCTTTACCAATTACTCCCTCCGGTCTTTTTTATAAGCAATTTTTTTTTTAGTCTTTTTTATAAGAAACTTTCTTTGTCTCAAAATTTAAACTATTTTTTTTTTTGGTATATACCTATTAAATATATATCTTTGTATTAATTATCCCTCACTCACTACTAATTTTCTTTCATTTAATCATTTATTACACATTCTCTATCATATTTTATACTCATACTTTCTCATATTTGTTACTCATTTTCTCTCCTGTGCTCATTTCATAAATAGAGGCATATTTGAAAGAAACATGACATTATTGACACATTTATTATTTTTAATTAATCTTCATGGGTAGTTCGTTTTGCACAATAAGAATAAAAGTTGCTTATAAAAATAAGTGATTCCGGTTTTAAACAAAAAGTTTTTACGGCTATATATATATATTAAATAAAATTTATCACTTGATGATTTTCTAAATAGGTCCAACTTCAATAAATCATCAACTTTATTCTTAACAACTTTTAATACCCGGTTTATAAGAATACAAGTCGGTTTGGATCCGTTAGTCAATAAAAACAATTTATCAGTAATCATATTTTCTTCCAACAGTATTGTTCTGTCATAAGAACATAGATAGATTGGACTTGACCTAGGAACAATTCCTAGGGCCTACGTACCCTCGAGAGGGATCAAAGTCCATGTAGTTCGATATACATATAGGGGGTGGGGTGTGTGCTCTGTGTAAATCCAGAATGGAGAGAATGCACCTAGAGAATGATCTTAGATATAGAGGTCATTTTTTGGTTTCCTCTCCGTTGGTCGTGTGTAACTTCTCTTGCCAAGGCGCTTTCCACGATCCAAGCGGTTCTTCCTTCACTACCTGCATTATCTCCTATATAATAATAGGCATAATCATGGAAATATTGGTGGTTTACCTGGTCTAAGAAGGACTAGGCCTAGCCTTTAATAAGCCCATTATTCAGGTCCATAACAGATGCTCCCCAGCCCGGTAGTTCAGGTCTCTGAGCTGCCGGGATGTATTAGTTGCTTGATTGTGAAACACAGATTTGGCCGATGTACTTCAACTTATTCGAGTTGCTTGAGAAGAAACAAGATCCCTTGCTTGCTTTCATAGCAATTTTTCTCGATCTATATTCCTGCATTTAATACCATGTAAGCAAATCATAATCAATGAAAAATACTTACTGTTTACGCAAATCGTTCCACTTGCTCATTGTGAGTGCTTGTCCGAGTTTGCATTAATCTCAGTTATTAATAACATGTCTTTCCGCGAACCTGTTATCCACTTTGTTGCCTCCCCAGCCCGGTAGTTCGGACCTCGGGACTGCCGGGATGCATTTAAGATTTAACTAAGATCTGCATACGAAGCCCAGACTTAAACTAGGCTCAGTTTAGTCAGGTTCGTCTTCAAATTAAACTTTATGCGGATCCCGGATTTAAACTAGATTCAGTTTAAATCGAGGCTGCCTTCAAAACTTAAAGATCGCTATCACAAATAAATCAATAAAGGATTTTAAATACACAAAGCCCGGATTTTAACCAGATTCGGTTTAAATCGGGTCCGGCTTCAAAGATTATCACGGATCCCGGAAATTAACTAGATTCAGTTAACCGGGTCCGACTTCAGAACTTTATGCGGTTACCAAACATTAACTAGATTCAGTTAACTAGGTCCGACTTCAAAGATACACACGGAGCTGGGATTTGTACCAGATTCGGTATAAACCAGGTCCGACTTCAAAAATTATCACGGATCCCAGAGATTAACTAGATTCAGTTAACTCGGGTCCACCTTCAAAACATTACGCGGATCCCGAACGTTAACCAGATTCGGTTAACTGAGTCCGCCTTCTATTTTTTATCTTCTGCAAACATTTACACGTAGCCTGAATTTAAACCAGATTCGGTTTAAATCGGGTCTGACTTTAAAAACTATTACGGATCTCGGATCTTAACTAAATTCAGTTAGCCGGGATGAAAAAGAAAGAATTTACATGGATCCCTTCTCGATGTCGAACCTGAGACCATGTGGTGAGAAATCGATGTTTTTTAACCCACCAACATGGCCCTCACACATTGACGATGGGGTATTCATCCCTGCTTCGAATGCAATTGCTGCTTAAAACCCGAGCCCTGAAGAGACTCGGGATCTAGGTGGCAGAAACCAACACGTACAATCTTAATTATCCGTTGCCAGCTCCGCTTTATTAGTCATTCTTGTTTGTAATTGTACATTTAATGTACCGAGTTGTAGTGCCCGTGTTGGGCTCTTGTTATGACAAATCACTTTTAATTTATAAAATCAAAAGTGTGCCGATTTATGCTTGCTCCCTTTTGTCTTTGCCTTTCGCGAGAAGAGAATGTAGGAGCCAACTTGATCAAGGTCGACTGGTACACTCAAACGTTACTTTTCGTGGCAACTATGTTGCTATTTACATGATTCACGAGAACATATGTTTCCGTACATGTTCTTTTAGGCCATTGTTGCGATACAGCAAACACGAATTGCTAACCCGAGTTTTCGTTTGCGCATTTTTGGCGACTTTGCCACTATAGTTTAAAGCGTATTTTCACTTTAAATATATATTGGGCGGATTGTTCCGCTGGCGACTTTGTCGCTAGATGATTCGTACATGTGGGCGGATTGTCCCGCTGGTGACTTTGTCGCTGGATGGCGACTTCGTCGCTAGATGGCGACTTCGTCACTGGATGCTGGATGGCAACTTCGTCGCTAGATGGCGACTTCGTCGCTGGATGATTTACGAACTAGTTCACAATCCATATCTGCTTCGTCGCACCTCGTTACCATTGCTACATGTTTTGGGACCGGGTTTATGTACCTCTGGTTCCTACATGTTTAGCTTTGACATGGTGGCATTGTCGTCACACCTGGAGCCCGGATTTTAACCAGATTCGGTTTAACCGGGGTCTCTGCCTTCATTTCTTTTCGTAGGGACAGACTCCACACGGGACCCGGATTTTAACCAGATTCGGTTTAACCAGGGTCCGCCTTCAAATTTCTCAATTTGATAGATTTGGAAAGGACATATTCCTGTGCAGCGAGTATATTTTCATTCCATCTGTGTTTCATATCGTTCCTTTAGGTCCTTCCAAACCTTGCGTAATGTATCAGCAAATACAACTCCATTTCATATATTCGGCTCTTTAGCTCATGTATTTCTTTGAGAGGAGGTTTCTAAGACTTCCAATTAAAGCCTCATTTGAGAATGATTGATCAAGAGCAAGAATAAATAGGCGTACTTCCAAGTGTCAAACAGTAAGGCAATTCACAATAAATTGACAAATGGAAATACCAGAATCAAGGGATGGTACCATAACAATACTCAGAATTGGTACAAATTTCAATCATCATCAATAGAGGAAATTTTAGCCAATCTATTTAGTGGCTTAACATCCTCATTAAGAGCAATTAAACTCCTTTGTGGTTTAGCTCCACAAGTGTCTGAGAAATTGAATTCAACTAAGACAAGAAGTTATGTTGTAGTGACATGCTTTGCACAAAGAGCCAAAAATTCTTCAGCGACTTCCTTAAAGTATGGTTTAAACTTTTTGGCACATCATTTATTTCAGCAATCAAATCACTAACTTTTGGATCGCAATCTACAAGCTTTCCATGAAGTTCAATGCCTTGATTTAAAGCTTGAATAAAAATAAAAATTGTGAAGTAAATAATGAACCTTTTTCCTCCAGATGTGTTGTTGCTCCTATTCTCTTTTGAATGCACCTCCTTTTTGGACTTGCATAAATATTAAATAAAAGAACATAGCTTGTGGATCCATCTTTAGTATTTCTTTGGCAGCTAATGTGGTCAAATCCTCCTTCTGATGGCGCCCCACACGCATCAAGCAAAGTTCTCCACATCACAACGTCTAACGCGCGGTCCATTTTATTGATTAACTTAACAGCATGATCAAGTTTCCCAGTCCTTCCAGGAAGATCAAACATGCAACCATAATGCTAAGAAACTAATATCTATGCACAATACAACCTCTCTGGAAGCACTTTATACGGCACAAAAATAGAAGCTCAAGAAATAAACATTGACAATATGATTTCCAACAGACAAATTCTCAGAAGATGAAGAAACTTGAGTCAAAGGGAACCTGTTTCTGCTGAGAAGACTGATTCTTCCAATGAGGAACTTAGTGTTGAAAAAATCAACATTTTGATAACTTGCAAAAGTAGTATCACCAAGGGCACCAGAAATGCCACTTCTTAAAGGTGATTTGTTGAACATATGTGGTTCCATTAAGAAAAGAAGTCAAACTACTTCCATTTCTGATATAAAAAATGGTAGAAACCTAGCAATTCCATTAAATGGAAATTTGCAATCATCATAGCACTCCAACTTCAGATTCTTTATTGCTGCCCAACTTATGATTGTTCGAGAAATTTTGAAGCCCTTCCCAATTGATGAATCAGTGGAGATTACTCTGAATTCCTATCTTCCCATATGGCAAATATATACTTACCAAAGTTCTTGGAAATAAAATCCAAAAACTCTTCAAGTAATTTCCTTGCATCGGATACTGAATCACAATTGCAGTACCTTTCCAAGATGTTAAAGCATTCTTGCTATCACCATTAAATTTGGAAATCATTAAACAAAAACAGAGAATAGCAATTTCCTTTTCAAGAGAAGCAGAATAATCCAACAAGCAATTCATGTGTTGCAGCAATTAAATTCAGGACAGTAAAATTCAAGCAGAGGAGTCTAGGCTTCTCAAGATTGGTGAAGCAGTGCATGTCTCTTCCATTCATCGTGTTCTTCTCATGCTTTCTTAACAGAGAATGGAAACAGTGCTGCATATCCTGATTTCTTGAGTCAACATGCAATTCTTAATGATCATAACAATGACATTTACGTCAATATGCTATTGGACAGATATAGTTTCACGAATAGAGATCAGATAGTCAATAAAGTCTTTAAAATATTTAAAAATAGACTGAGAAGGATCTTCCCTTGTATTGCGCAACTCTGCTTTGAACTGTTGAATTTTTTCCCTCTAATCACTTCTATTAATATGCCTCTAAGATGCCTAGCCTTGACAATATTGAATCACCTTTCATTGAGCTGATGCCGGAGTCCATATTATTTAAACAAGTGTGGTTGCTAGGAAACAATACGTAGCCCGCAAAAGAGACACGTGAACGGTGGTATTCCTTGGAATCTCCATTGGCTCGGCATGTGGGCCCATGCTCATCCCTCTGCGTCGTTGGCCCCTCCTTCAATTCCCCTCTCGTCTGCAAACTGGCTCTGAGTTCTGCTTTTTCTCAATTTATGCGTGACAACTTTCCCCGATTCACGAAGAGACCATTATCTTGGATACGCAGAATTATCCACTTCAAAATATTCATTCAGCTCAGCATCACCAGTGAAATTGTCTTTGGTATCATATTGGAAGATTTTGGCCGAGATAGACTTTGGCCGAGATAGTTTTAGATTGAGACTGAGGTCGAGGCCAACTGAGGCCGATTATGGTAAGTCTCGTGATGAGTAACCCGGCCACTCGGCTCCGATGCTCTTTGTTTGGCATGACAAATCATATTCCAGCCAAGACTGCTGGAATGTTCTCGTCTGACTTCTTGATTCTATTCCCACGCTCCCCATCTCGGCCAGCACCCTACTTTGAAACACACATCTCGGTATCTCAACGAGAACCAAGTCATCTTCACGCCATTGCTTGCTGATGACTGCTGCCACTGCTTCAATAATTCAATTCTGATTTCGATTTCTGATAAATGATGTTGCTCTCGGTCAGAATATTTATTGGCATGCACAGCCTCATGAATCTTCCTCGCCAACTCTTTAAACACGGACCCAGCCAAGCTGCTATGTAATCCATAAGCTTTCTGATAAACTTGGCACAAACAAGCAGCAGAAGATGGATTTTCTGATTTCTCTCCAAGAATGCAATTCCCAGAAGAAACCATCTCTGAAATATTTTCTTGGCTTCCTCGGCATCGGTGGATGGAGATGCAAAAAATTTGTGTCGCCGCGAGAGCAAGGGTGTACCATTTTGAAATAAAAGTATTGGAGGAAAAAGATACATCAGCAAAGTCGGTGAATCCCCAACAATCGGAAACTTGATGAAAAAGCCGAGACTCCAATCGGAAAGATTAGGTTTTGAAGCCGGATGAGTTTCTTGGACTCAAGAGTCGGCAGAATTGGAATCTTCTCTTTGCGGATGATGGGGATGTGCCAGTACCATGGGTGAGAATAACTCATTAAGAGTTCATACGCTGGGGAATGCGGGATCTTGTATATGGCAGATCTGTTTGATGCATGTAAAGGAACATAAACGCTTTAATCCGCCAAATGGGAAATTTTTATGTTAACATTCAAACTCCGTGGTTGTTCGTTTGGCAATTGATAATTGAAATCATTGACCATCTTAGGTCACGGGAATAAAAAATTTATCGAATCTTGCACCTTCTTGTTTGAGGATCCGCCTTGAATTTGAGGATTCTCCGGTTCGATTTCTTTAACTCGTCGCTGCTTCTGGTTTTTACCATAGATGGTCATGGGAATCGAAATTTACGGTTCCCACAGACGGCGCCAATGTTCTATCATAAGAACATAGATAAATCGGACTTGACCTAGGAACAATTCCTAGGGCCTACGTACCCTTGAGAGGGATCAAAGTCCACGTAGTCCGATATACATATAGGGGGTGGGCTGTGTGCTCTGTGTAAATCCAAAATGGAGAGAATGCACCTGGAGAATAATCTTAGATATAGAGGTTGTTTTTTGGTTTCCTCTCCGTTGGTCATATGTAACTTCTCTTGCCAAGGCGCTTTCCACGATCCAAGCGGTTCCTCCTTCACTACGTGCATTATCTCCTATATAATAATAGGCATAATCATGGAAATATTGGTGGTTTACCTGGTCTAAGAAGGACTGGATCTAGCCTTTAATAAGCCCATTATTCAGGTCCATAACAAGTATAACACTCAATATGGGGCCATGTGATTTATTTCTATCTTTGACTTCATTACTTTTTTATGTGTTTTTTCTTTAGATAAGGGGAGGGTTACAAAATATTCTTTCAATTTTACCATCATCATTAAATTATATTCATCTCAGCGCTGCTTATTCATTTCTAAATATCATGGATTATTTTAAAAGATACTGGTAGTATCAAGTTATTCTTATTTAAGATAATTGCATTTAATCATGATGGTGTCCTATTCGTATATTTCCAAACTACCCCCAATTATATTTGTGGCAAGCAAAAAAAAAATATTTTGGTTAAGATTTGTTTCCTTTAATAGTTACAAAAATAGGGGCTAAATTCATTAGGGTAAAATGCGAATGAGGGGGTTGAACAATGAGGGGTTACAAATTAGGGTTTGATGAAGAAATTACATTTGGAGATTAAGGTTTGAAATTGGGAATGAATGTGGTCTTAATAGGGGCTAAATTCATTTGGGTAAAATGGGAATTAAGATAAACAATGAAGGATAAAGTGGGAAGAGGAAAAAATTATTTAATTTTTTTAAAAAATTTTAATTAAGTTTTTTTTAAAAAAAATTGATTTTTTTTAAGGCGAAAATAATTCTTAATTACCAGAAAAATATTTGCCTAAGAAGCAATTTTGGAACACTGGTCATAGCTAGTTGCAACACTTGCTACAGAAAGTGAACACAGAGAGCAACTTTTAACACTGACCATGGCAAGTTTCGAAACTTGCCACGGAAAGTGAACACAGAGAGCAACTTTGGACCACTAGCCACGTCAAGTAGTAAACTTGCTGTGGCAAGTTTTGCTTTCAAAAACAAAACCAAACAGCAAAATTGCCAAACACAAGAAACATTCTCAAATACCACAAGAATCACCCAAGAAGCTTTATACCAATTTTAACAACCAAATTACTCAGGATCAAGCATTTTAAACCATAAAGCACACATTTACACATATTCATAGGGAATACCACAACACTTCAAATTTGAGCATTCAAGTCATGGTCACAAGTGAATTTCACATAGAAAATCAACCAAATAATCACAATAGCCACAGTATTACTCAAAATTGACTATCATAATTTCACCCTAGAATCATATATATATATATATATATATATATATATATATATATATATATATATATATATAAGCTTAGAGTCAAATAAACTTCCCTCAAAGTATTTCCTTTATAGCTCATGAGTTCTTCCTCCTTCATAAATACTCCTCCCAGTTGCAACAGTCCAATTCTAAGTTAGGTACCTTTTCTTCCTACAAAACAAAAAGATCAAACATAAACCTAGTAAAAAAATAAAATAAAGACACACACACACACACAAATTGAAAAGATTTAGTTTAGAGCTTCGGTTGCCTCCTAAGAAGCGCTTAGTTTATAGTCTATAGCTCGACTCTTCATGTTGGTCACTCCACATTAACTAAGTAGATAGTAGACACAAGCCTATCTACATCTCCACCCCAATAATGCTTCAATCGTTGACCATTAGCCTTGAATCTTTCACCTTTCTCATTTTCCATCTCCACATCACCAAATTTAGATGCTTGAACCACCGTAAATGGACCGGACCAATGAAATTTTAGCTTTCCCGGAAATAGCCTCAACTTGGCATTATAAAGGAGGACCGTTTGACCAAGTTCAAAACTCTTGGTTATAATTTTGCTGTCATGATCCCACTTGGTCTTCTCCTTATATACCCTTGCATTCTCATAGGCATTTAGGCAAAATTCATCTAAATCATTGAGTTTAAGTCGCCTCTTCTTCCTCATAGCTTTAGAATCAAAATTTAGCTTTTTGATAGCCCAATAAGCTCCATGCTCCAATTACATCAGTAAGTGGCGTGCTTTCCCAAAATAAGCATACTTGAGATAAGAATGTAATGACTTCAACTCTAGAACCGGAGGAACTTCAATAGAAGGCTTCAATGGAGTACTCAAGGCATCAGACACCTCAAGTGGTTCAAAAGTCCTCGGTCTAGAATGAGGAACTAGGTCAAAATGAAAGATTTCTTCAACAAGATCTTCATCAAACTTCTCAAAGCTCTTCTCACCAATCAAGAATGCCTCTAAAGGGTCTTTGATCATGGAAGCATATGATTCTTGAGGAATAACTTCTTCTAATATATCTACAAAAGAATATTGAGCTGAATCATCATGAAATTTCAAGCCCTTTTGCATGTTGAATATCACTTGCTCATCATCAACCCTCCAAGTGACCTCACCCTTCTCTACATCAATGAGAGTCCTTGCAGTGGCTAAGAATGGATGCCTAAGGATTAGAGGAATTTTCCAATCAACTTTACAATCAAGCACTACAAAATCCGCAAGGAAGATAAACTTGTCAACTTTAACTAGGACATCCTCAATGATTCCTCTATGTTCATAAATGTTAGATCGGCTAAGAGAAGAGTTATCGTAGTAGGTCTTGGCTCTCCTAAGCCCAATTGGTTGAAAACAGCTAGAGGCATCAAGTTAATACTTGAACCCAAATCATAATGAGCTTTACCATTAAAGTTGGTCCCAATGTTGCAAGGGATGTAAAAGCTTCCTAGATCTTTAAGCTTAGCCGGTAACTTCCTTTGAATGACTGCACTACACTCTTCAGATAATGCCACAGTCTCAAAGTCATTGAATTGCACTTCTTAGACAAAAGATCTTTAAGGAATTTAGCATATTTAGGCATGCTCTCCAAAGCTTCGGCAAAAGGAATGTTCACATGGAGTTGTTTGAACATGTTCACAAACTTTTTGAACTGAGCATCTTCCTCCTTCTTCTTGAATCTTTGAGGAAAAAGTAGTGGTGGCATGAAAGTAGGAGTGGTTGGCTTTCTCTTTTTCTCATCATTCATCTCTTGCTCCACCTTTTTGTATTTGCCAACATCATGCAAACTTTCTTCAATTTGCTTCCTCTTCTTAGTTTTATCTTCTTCCCGTAATCTTTCTTCATCAACATCAACAATCACTTGATCATCTTGCTTTGGTTGAGGAGTACTTGAGCTAAGCACATCCAGTAGCACTTTTCCGCTTCTCAAGTTAATGGCATTGCATTCCTCTTTTCCAACCCGTCTTGGATTAGGCATGGTATCACTAGGAAGACTGCTTCTTGACATAACATTTACTCGTGATGCTAATTGCCCCATTTGTACTTCAAGATTTTTAATAGCAGTTTCATGGAGAAAAAAAGTAGCCTTAGTTTCAACCCTTGAAGATTCCACCTCAGACAAGATTCGAGCTAGCATTTTGTCTATTTTAGACTCCTCTTCCTTAATAGGAAGTTGTCTTGATTGCATTTGAAAACCAGGTGGAATAGGCTTAGTACCAAATGTAGACCAATGTACTTGATTCAAACTATTATCCTGACTCCAAGAAAAATTGGGATGAATTCTCCAAGCACTATTGTAGGTTTGTGAATAGGGGTTGCCTTGAGGATGTTGAAACTTGCCTATATAGTTGATAGATTCAGTAACCATGTAAAGAGGACAATAGTCGGGCATATGGACATCATGGCATTGATCACATACAATTGGTGTGGCATGAACAGAATGCACACCTTGAGAAGTGCTCTTTTTCATTTTAGCACATCAAAACGCTTATTCAAAGCGGATAAGAGAGTTGCAATTTGTGAGGAAGAGTCTTTTTTTGCATTAGGCATGGTTTGGTTAGTCCTCCTATTATTGCCTTGAGTATTGTTTACAGACAACTGATCCAACAATCGAATCACCTCATTCACAAGAACTTTTCGGTACCCTTCATTGGTCATAGAATCAACCATTGCTTTAGATTGAGGATTAAGTCGAGTACAAAAAATTTGGACTACAACCCATTTGTCCACCCCATGATTAGGGCATTGCTTCATTAACATCTTGTATCTCTCCCAAGCAGCATAAATATGCTCATCTGGATGTTGTCTAAAGCTTAGAAATTCATCCCTAGCTTCCACAGATTTGTCATCAGAAAAGAATCGAGCTCTAAACTTAGTCTCAACATTAGCCCAAGAATTAATAGATCCTTCCAGGTTGAACCAATCCGTAGCCTTGCCTTGTAAAGAGAGAAGGGATAAACGCAACCTCAAAACATCTTCGGGAACTCCATTATGCTTGAAAGAATCACACACTTCCAAGAAGTACATCAAGTGCTTGTTGGCTTCTTCATTGTAAAGACCATGGAACATCCCATGCATTTGAAGCATTGTGATCATAACTAGCTTGATCTCAAAGGTATGTTCTTACATTTCTGGCATCCGAATGTAAGATTGAGGACCTTGCATATTCCGACTAGCAAAGTCGTTGACGGTAGCTCTATCATATTCATCGTCTGCCATGGTTACATATGCAGATTCAGTCCCTTCTTCAATGAGAGGCACTTCATCAAATACCACTACCAATCTGTCCGGACGCAAGTTCAGCATATATTGAAATGGTACCTACAAGAGAAACAAGCAAGAGCAAGTATCAAACTAAAACAAAAATAAATAAAAGAGAAAAAGAGAAAAATTGTATTCCTAACTAAAAGCTCAAGAGAACTTTACTAACACAAGCCAAAGGTTGACCAAAGGATTTGTTTGTACAAATTCCCGGCAACGGCGCCAAAAACTTGTTCACCTCGCAAGTGCACGAGTCTTACAAGTAATAAAGTGATAAATAAAGTATCATTCCTACAAGGATTTGTATAACAAATTAGTCAAGCAAGAGGCTTAGTGAATTCAATAAAGTTGAGCTAGAATAAAGTTTTGATGTGGAATGAGAATTTTTAAAGACCTTTTCTAAAACTAAAAATTGATAAAGGTAAATGATTATTTGATTTCAAGGATAAAAGAGCCTAGGATTCTACTTCCCCTTTTGCATTTCATAAAACTTGGTTAATTACCTCTCTAGTAGTATTTCAATACATATATGTGTTAGTCTAAAGTTCACAAACACTTGACATAGTATTTGAATTATGGAGAATTGCAAAAGTGACGAGTATTATTTATAATCATATGAAGTGCCGTCATTAGGAGCTTTTAAAAGAATTTAGAGAAAGTAATTGATAGTTTAAGCTTGCTAGGTAGTAACCTTAATCCTCATATGCTTTGTATGTCTCTGTATGTATGTTTTACCATGATTGTGTATGCATTCGGTGTTATTGATTTCCAAGCGTTTTGGTACCGGAACCTGCTGTGTGCAACCCCTGGTATGGTTAATTATGTGCCTTATTGAGCAGTGTATGTTATGTCTGACTGCTCATTCCAGTTTAGGCTTCGTGCCTCGTTGTGTGCAACCTACTAAATGCTATATGGTTTATGTTTGTAGTTTTCTTACATACTTTGATTATACTTTGTATGTGAGATTAACGGTTACTCTGGGATCCTTTGGGATTCCAGCCTCTTTTGCTATCTATATATTGTACAGTTTATTGGATGTAGTTCCCAGACGGATATCAACAAATGAAGGTATTGGACCAGTTTCAGATTATTCAGAGAATTGTTGTAATAATTTTATGTAATTATATTCTAGATTTTGTAACCAAGATTTGTAATTTATCGTCAGTATACTATGTCCAAACCGTTTTACTACTGTGTTGAGCTATATTGCCTTGATCTGTGATATTATTACAAAAGTGTGATAGTTGGATTTAATAAATAAGAGGTATTACACTACCTGTCACCTGTGAAGGTAAGGCCAATAGGGGTGTAATATTATTCGGATGTGTGCAACTTGAAAGTTTGGCACTAAACAGAATTCCTAGCAGTGATTATGATCAAAACATTGAAATGCTTCAAAATTTGACATTATTAGATGATGATCATGTTGTTCCATCGCGGTTAACTACATACACTACAAAAAACAAGACTTTTGGCGGCGACTTTAGTCGCCGCCAGTGGCGGAGCCACGTTGGGGGACTTGTCTGCAAGTGCAGACATAAAATTTTTTAGAATACATATATATTTTGAAGGAATTTCTTATGAAGGGGCACCAGTGGCTTAGTGGTAAAATATTTTCCATGGTACGCTAATGTTCCGTGTTCGATTCTCGTGGTGGTGCATTATTCTTTTTATTGCATTTCGTATGTCATTATTCTCTCACTGGTGTTCGTATGTCATTATTCTCTCTCTCACCAGTTGACATATTCTCTCTCTCACCAGTGGTTTAGACTTTATGCGTTATTCTTTTCATTTTTTATATATTTTAAAAATTAGATATTTCAAACTCACCTTATATGATCTTAGACAATTCCATTCCATATTTCTTAAAAAGCTCCCACATGTGTTTGGTTTGGAAAATAAATATTTCATTTTTCTTTTACTTGATTTAAAGTCATAAGAAGAAATTTAATTCTCCTTAAGAAGCTATTGAAAGTATTTGATTTGGAAAATAAATATTTCATTCTTCTTTTGTTTGATTCAAAGTCCTAAGAAGGAATTTAATTCTTTTATTGTAAACATTTCAAACTCACCTTGCATGATATTAGAGAACTCTTGACACACTTATGTTGAACGTGATATATTTAATAAGATTGATGATGAAGATATAATGCAATATTTTCAAAGACTGAAGAATCGAAGAATTCTTTTGTAATATTTCTATTGTAATAACTTAGTTGACTCTTAATTATCATTTTTTTATGTTACGTTGAAGTTTTTTTCCCCCCTTTTTAATACATTTAAAATTTTGCCTAAAAAAAAAATCGGGACCCCCAAATACCCTCCACTAATTGTGCGGACATAAATAAAAAAGTCTGGCTCCGCCACTGGTCGCCGCTAAAAGTATAAATGTCGCCGCCAAAGGTTTTCAGCGGCGACAAAAATGTCGTAGTGAAACGCTCGTGGCCGATACTTTTGGCGGCGACATTTCTTTGTCGCCACTGAAAGTGGACTTTCAGCCGCGACATTTTGTCGCCGCTGAAAGTGCATCAGAAGCTGCTGAAATAATTGTCGCCGCTGAAAGAAGGGTATTAGCGGCGACATTTGTCGCCACTGAAACATGTATCCGTGGCGACTGAAAATGTCGCCACTAAAAGTCAAAAAAATTAAAAAAAAAATTAAATGGCAAACAATTCAGTGCGACATTTGTCGCCACTGAAACATGTTTCAGCGGCGACAAAAGTCGCTACTGAAAGTCGAAAAAAATTAAAAAAAAAAATAAATGGCAAAAAATTCCACAGAATTTGCAATTGTGTAGCACTTAATTTCTAGCAACCAACTCAATGTAATTTAACAAGATGCATACACTTAAGTTCAAACATGGACAGTCTATCAAAAATTTCAAAAGATACAACAATCTAAAAAGTAGGAGCACTCATGGTTTCTTGCACGAAGCGCATCCAGCATGGACCTCAAACTCTAAGGGGCTGAGCTGCAGAACATTTAAAATAAATTTCATCATCTTTACAAAGCACTTAATCTTGAGGAGCGCTTACAAAGTTAGAAGAAAGTGTAAATAGGATATACCTCAGGGGTGCAGCATAGACACATTATTCCAAAGCCCTTTCTGTATCCCTCAAGCCATTGTTGTTAAAACGTCGTTCCAAAACGTTGGAACGGACGTTTTGACGTTTTCCAGGTGGAAAACGTGCTGGAACGCTGCTTGAGACGAAGACGGCGGTGACACGGTTGAGACGCCGTGCTGGAACGTCAAAAACGTTGAAACGACATGGTAGGCGTTCTGAAATTTTCGCTGGTTCTTCATTGACGCCGACAGTGTTCTGATAGTTTGATCGACCATCGACGTTGCTTCTTCTTCTCTACTCTACTCTGATCGACACTGCTGTATCATTTATACCCCTTCTTCATCGATTTTTTTTCTGTATCATTTGTTCCTTGCTTTGCTGTGCTCACGGCGAGAGGAAGAAGAATGAGGAAGAAGAATACGAACGGGAAACCTAATTAATTAATTGGTTCTTGGTCAAAACGCAGAGTTTTGACCAGGTACTAATTTGCAAAGTTTAAAACTTTTTTAAAAGAGGGATTAAACTGAAACTTTTGCAACTTAGGTTCAAACTTTTATTTTCAAATTTGATCTAATCTTTTCTGGCATCTACAATCCAAAATAATTAATATAACATTAAATATTTTGAGAAATTAGAGATATTGACTTTAACTCCAATGACTTAAATTAGAGATGTTGATCTCTTTTATAATTTTATTGCCTTGTGTTTTGATTTTAATATATATTATGATAACTAAGTTTGAACTTGATTATTTTCTTGAGTGTTTGGACTTAAATTTGTGATGACTTTAATGTATTAGTGTGTTTTAGTTTTATATATGTTGGATTTTTTTTTGGTAGTATGTAGTAAACTCTTACGTTTCGTTTTACGTTTCCGTTTTTATGTTTTTGTTCACCCTTACTGTTTCAACGTTGACACTACGTTTTAACAACACTACCTCAAGCAATTTCTGTCAATCAGAAAATACGAGTTACCATCACTAAAAGAGATATTTTAGACATACTTATGCAACTACTGGTGCCTTGAGATTAAACATAGCAGATGAACAAATGCAGATTATCATCACTAAAAGAGAGGTATTTTAGACAATAATATCCTAATATAGAAATAAATCAGTAATAAGTATGGAAAAAATTCAGTGCAGACACAAAGCTTTGAAACTTCATTAAGGTAGGTATGTCCCTTTGTTAGTAGAGATACCAACCTCCCGAGTCCATAATCCAAAGTTAAACCGGACCAGTGGGAATGCCTGCTGTGCTCATTGGCAGTGGTTGAGCTAACAACTCTTGCATTGCTACCAGTTTGTAGGACATCCCAGACCACAATCATATTGTTCACATGTCCCTCAACCAATCCTGGTACATGGTTTATTCCTTGACCTGCAAATTAATCACATTTTAGTTCACAATTCATTATAGTTAGTATATGAAACCCATACGCGTCTACTTCTACATAAACTTATGCCCCCACAAAATCAAATTACTTTTAAAAAGAAAGTGCAAACTTAGAAGTATTTTCTTCAATTCTTGTGAAAATGCTGGATCAATTACAAACATGTGTATTCCCTTCAATACTAAGAATGAGAGATAATATTAAACACAGTAAAAAATGGATTTTACACTCAATAACCTTTGCATGTTAAGTAATCTTAGTTTGAAGCATGCTTTAACACAGGAAAAATTCCACAGCAGCCATACATTACTTCCTCTCACAAAGAGGTTCTTTGCATAACCTTGAAGAATGTCGCCTAGGACCATATGATGACTGCAAATGATTCAGATATACCAGTTTGACCGCGGCACATCATTTTAGGAGCAGCATAATAGTTTTAGACTTCATGAGAGTTTTACCGTGCTGAGTCTGAAGTACAATTGCAGAATAGGAATAGCTAAAGATGTAATTAATTATCACTTTGACAAACCTATCAAAATAGGACTACGGAATACAGAACATCCACAGCTAAAAGCTGCACTCATAGAAATCAGAATTATTAATCCATAATTTTCATGACACAAAATGAAAAATATGAGTTTTGGTTTAGGACCAACCATTTGAAACAAAATAAATTGGTAGATTATATACTGAAATACACTTAAGTACCTCATTTATAACTTCTTCATTTTTAAAATTACCATGATAACATACAATGCAGCTTTTGTGGGTCCAGTAAAAATTAGCATTAACTAATATTTTCAGTTCTACAATAGCACTCCTACAATGCATGATTCAAAATTAACAGATATGATCAAAGAATGGAATTGAGGAGAATCACAAGTTATGTCCATATTTTCAGTTCCTCGATACAAAATTAGCATCAACTAATATTTTACTAACCACTATATGCCAAGCCTACTTAGTCATAGAAATTTGACAAAAAACTTAAAACATTGAAGGGAACACCATAGAACAAAGTCTAAGAACATAAAAGACAATATCAGAGACAGTCAGAGTAACTTTTTCACACCCCACACTCCAGGACTTATGTTGATTGAATTTCTTTCACAATCAGGGATTTGATTTTGTTTTCCCCCTTGATTTCTATCCCTTTAAGAGCGAGAATGACGCAGTAAGCTTTGTATGTTAAGTAATCTTAGCTAGTTAATTAACATTCTAACTAGCTAACGTATACAGATCATAAAGTTAAAGCATCCAACACGTAAAACCCTAAATCATACATCTATAAAAATAAAACCCATATTCCCCTAATATCAAGTTTGACCCATTCCACCAAATTTCAAACTAGAACAATGTCGCAGAGATAACCACCGCATTTATCATTTCCATCCATATATGCCACGAAGCAGAGTATAAGCTGTGAAACATTGTTCCATTGAGTTTTTTTAATCGCTAAATCAATGAAAATGAACAGCAAAAACCAACAGAGAACCCCAGAGAAAATTCAGAATAAAAATGACAGTTACCGAATTTTGCTAACGGACTTACCGTGTATGGATTAGGGAGCTATGCTTTGCGAATTAGCCGTGGTGTGTGAGAGATTCGGAGAGCACCCCTCTCATCGTCTTGAATTAGTTCCTCCTCCCCTGGACCCAAAATCATCAGCTCTCAAATTTTCAATCCCAATAAGTAAATTGAATCAATAATACACGTTTCTGATATAGGAAGTAGGAGTGGGAAATTCCTATCCGTCAAACGAACTAGATGTAGGAAGCAAGAGAGAGAGCACTCACCTCCTGATTGGGAACCACAAACCTTGAACTGAGGAACCACAAACCAAGCTATTGTTTATAAAAATAATAAATCTCAAAAGATAATATGAGCTAAAGAAGGCAATGCATCAAGAAACCCACTGACATGGTGTCTACCTTCTCTAGACCAAGCAGAATCTAAATCCAAAAATGGAAATGGAAACAAAAGGGTCACCTGAAACCGAAATTGAACGAGCAAAAGCAGTCATATCAGCGAGAGCTCAAACAAAAAATGGATTCACTTCTCCTTCGATACGAATTGAGAATTAATAGGTTTACCTACTTCTCTCAGCAACCAAACAAATCTAAAGAAGAACAGAGACTTACCTGCTTCAGTACGAATTGAGAATTAATAGCTTTACCCCACTGGGTTCGACGAGCAACGAAGATGGTGGGAGAGGGATGGCGTACGGTGGTCTGACAGAGTGAGAGGGGGGAAGACACAGGACGGGGAGGGATGAACAATGGCCGTGGGAGACGAAACAACTACCGAGAGCCGACGGACTGCAAGAGGAGAAACGACAGGAACAGGGAGAGAGTAGGAGCTCAGCGACGGTGGATTTCGGGAAGCAAGGCGGAGGCGCGACAGGGCGAGAAGGAGGGAGAAATGCAAGGGATTTTGCACGGGAGCGAGGGAAACCAAAAAATACCGCTGGATTGAAAATTAAAAAGGGGCACTGAAAATAAATTGGATCCTTTCCGCGGCGACACAGCATTATCGCCACTAAAACGCCTTTTCGGTGGCGACAAAAAATTGTCGCCACCGGAAGTAAAATTTTGGAAAAAAATTATTTTTTAAATAACTCAAATTAGTTTTTTTGTCAATAAAAAAAATCAATTTTCAATACTCAAAAAATTTTACTTATATGATAATAGGTTGTTTTTTTCATGTTAATAAATATCTTTTCTCTTAAAAAATCATTAATGAAAATCTTTGAATAGTTTGCTATATCAAACAATTTATTTTTTATATTAACTTTTTTTGTTCTCATGGAACAAAAAATCAAGTAAAAATAATTTTTACCAACAACCTTTATGTGATAATGCAAGGTTAGTAAATATATCTCTATTTTACGAACAAACATACATGATAAAAAAAGAAATTCTTTGACTTTTTACTTGATACTTTGACATGCACATTTTCTTCTATAAACTTCTTTTTATGTATATTTTAATTTCAAAAATAGTTAAAAAGAAAATAAAATGTATTGGAATATTATCAATTTCTACAAATTAGCAACACTATATCACTCTCTTCACACTTCTTTCCTCTCACTCGTTCATGCACAACACAATATCTCTCAAACTAATAGAGATGGATTCTTCAAATTTATGTATATATATCCAAATTTAAATTAATGGTAATACAATCTTTTGGTCCTTCAAAATTAAAATTTACTTATACAAGAAGACAAATAAATAAGGAATTATCTTAGTTAATTTATTTGGAATTTGAATCCCTATATTATCTCTAATTACATTTCATATATTTGTTTTAGGAATTAAATTTTGACTAAATAAATTTTGAAGATTAAAACATGAAAAGCAATAAATTCAATTGCAGTTATTGATTAAATAAATTTTAATGATAATTAAAAAAAAGAGGCTATTTATATTAACATAATCAAATTCAAATTGAGAAATTTTTAAAATTTCTTTTATTAATTATCGTTGGAAAAATAAGAATTTTAAAAATAATTTTAAAGATTTTTCAATATATAGGTTGTTTTGATTTATAACCTTATTGAGAGTGTTTGAATATATGAACTTATGATCTTACTGTCTGTGTGTGTTTTTAGTGATAAGTTGGGGCTACTGAGCTTAACTAAATTATATGTTATTTATTAGAGAAAATGATAGAAAAGAAATTTGAAATTGTAAATTATCAAATCAAATATGTTACTGATAGTTAATTCTTCATCTCTCACACACACATATATAGGCTAGTACAAACATAATTATCATCTCTCAAATACACACATGTTCACTATCACAAGTGCACGAGTTGCGCCCGGTAATAAAATTATAAGTAGAGATATGGTTTCCACGAGGATTTGATTAACGAAATCAAGCAAGAGGTTTAGTGAATTCAATTAAGTTGAGTCATGACAAATTAAATTTCAGTATGGAAAGAGTGATAAATATAAATGATTGTTTAACTTCAATGATTAAATGGAGCCTAAGATTATTTCTCTCATTTGCATTTCATAAAACTAAATCAATTTCCTCTCTACGAGTATTTCAATAAATATATGTGTTAGAAATAGGTTTAAAAGTACTTGACAAAACTTTCTCAAATCAAAATCATGTTTATCTTCCATTGCTCAAAATGTACAATCTCTTGCTATAATTATTGAAAATCAACTTTAACCAACACACACTATCTCTCAATCTCTCTTTATCTCACAATAATCCCAAAAATTAATCTATTTTTCATAAAAAATTACAACAATAAATATATTTATTGTATAAATATCATAAATTTAAAAAAAAACCCAAAAAAAAAAAGAAGAAGAAGAAGAAGAAGGACTTTCAGCGGCGACTTATGAGAGTCACCGCTAAAAGTATGAGAGTCACCACCGAAAGTCAAAACTTTCAACGGCGACTCTCTTGTCACCGCTGAAAGTCATACTTTAAGTAGCGACATTAAGAGTCGCCACTTAATGTCTTTTTTTTTTTTTGTAGTGATATGAGATTCCAACATTTAACTATTTGAGCCGTTTGGAAATTTCAACGGTTCATCCTTTGGGGATAATACTAGAATGGCTCCAAAAGTGTCCCAAGCTTCAAATTTTGTGATTGATACGTTAAGGATGAAAGTTCAACGCTACTTGATGTTCCAGAGTGTGTATTGTCAATATCGCACCTGAAGGAAGTCCATGTCCATAACTTTTTTGACTCTGAGGGTGAGTTTCAATTTGCAAAAGGTTATCCTTTTGCCCGAAAGCCTCAGTGATGAATTGCCGTCTTTTGTTTCAATAAAGTTTCTTACATGTAAGCGATGGTAATACAGAAGAGTCAGACAATATATAAGTCACGTCCAAGAACATTGTCCTTAAAAGTTATTTACAGCATTATATTCATGTTAGTCATTATCCGTTTATTCTACAGTCATGTTAATTCTCATTGTTTCGGGCTGATTTCCCATCTATTGATGTTCAGCAATGACTCTACTACAATATTCGTAACAACGTATTGTCCTTAATTACTCTTCATGGAATGATTATTTCAATTATGTTTCTACTTTGTTTGTTTGGTTTGAATAAGCCTTTTTCCTTATCAATACTGATAAGAGAGTTCCCCCAAGAATTAGAATCAGTATGGTTTTTGTTGTTTATATTTCTTATTTTCTTAGTCATTGGTAGGAGGATTATTAGTGTTCTATTTGCTTACGTAAGCAGGGACATATTAGTAAAATTAAGAAGTATGATCTTCCCTTATCAACTCGTGGCCCAGTTGCTGAGGAGAAGAAAACATTGTTTAGTTATATAAGGGTTAAATTGTCTCTGATCACAGTTGATCGCACATCCCTAAACCAAACTGTGACACACGTGTTTCCAAGCCCTTGGAGGACTTGACTTCCATTTCCGTCCAGCCACTTGTGGGGTCCTTGGTGTTAAATTTGACGGTGGACGGGGGCTTTTTTAATGTTAAAATGACAATTTAACCCTTATATAAAAATATATGATTATTATAAAATTATTAGATTGCATAGGATGCCATATCAATTAGACGTGCAGATTATGTTTAAAAAAAAAGATAACCATAAACTATCAGTAACGGCTTCATAATAAAATTCAAAAGATTAGGGGGTTAAATATAACTTTGAAATGTTAAGGATGTTATATACAACTGATCTAAAATTCAGCAGTGTTTTGTATAATTTAGCCAAAATTACAATAAAAAATGTTGATTTAAATGTTTACCTTTATTTTGTCCGGATTTAGATATTTACAATAATGGACTTTGATTAAAAATAAAATTAATAGTACGCAAATGTTTTTATTCAGGAATCTTGGGATATAAAATTAATAGTAATGTAATATATATGGATAGAACTTCTTTGCGTAATGTCACTTTTGATTTTAGATCCGTCGATGTGACATAATATTTAATAAAGTGGCTTTTTTTGGATTAAATATAATATAAATTAAATGATAAATTTAAATTAATTTATTCAGATAATTTAAATATCATGAATATCTTACCGACGATTCTTATGATATCTACCCACAACGGCGAGGATTGAAAATTTCCTCCAGAAAACGTAGCCACGAGGATATATGCAAACCAGTGCGACCATTCCCTGAACATCTACCGACGATTCTTGTTATATCTACTGACGATTATGATATTTAAATTTAGTATGTTTAAGTGACGATTATTTTTTTATCAATAAAATTACAATTATATCTTTTCTCAAAAAAAAAAAAAAAGGATCATATTTATAGATTAGAATCATAAATTAATCCAATTATTGGATATCAGAATATCTATGATAAAGATTTAAATGAGATTACATTGATATGATATAATATTATATATTGATTTAATGTAGAGATGGCAGTAGATTAATTGATTTATGGATTAATGCATATATAGATATCTCCACCCTCCCACCTTATATATAGGAATAGGGACCCCTGGCTCCATCACCCACCCATCACAATATTTTTCGTATCCTGTGGAGCTCAAACGCAAAATAAGCCTCCACTGTACTGCTGTGATTTTCTTTGACCATATCTTTGTAAATTTACTCTGATCATTTGACTTTATTTTATGATTCAGTATATGAAATTCTGTATATATTTGTTATTGTACCCTGTAACCCTAATCTAATCTTCAGTATTTCTGTCTCTTTTTCCTTAGAGGAAGCTAAGGTTATGCCTAAACATCATCAAAGTAGATTGGACGACTTGTCCAGGAAAAAAAGTAGATTGGAAGTAATGGCAAGTCATACCAATATTACTGACTTACCTGACTCGGTGTTTGAAGTTATTATCTCTCTTCTTCCCGTCAAAAAAGCCGTTGCCATATGCCTCTTGTCCAAGCGATGGAGCCATATTCGGCTGTCACTGCCCAGTCTTGACTTTGACGAATTCAACTTTAGTAGCGTTCACTGTTTTCTTCAGTACGTAGATGCAGTCATGAGGATAAGAGACGACTCAGAAACCCTAAAAAAGTTTCATCTCATTCTCAAGTCTAAATGTAGCAGCGAGCAACTTAAAAAGATTAATACACAGATTAACACAGCTTTAGATTCGAAACCTGAACATGTTGAGATATACGATCACGAAGCCTGCAACATTGAAATTCCTTCTTGCATTTTCAAGTGCAACACCATCACCGTTCTAAAGTTGTGTGAAGGTAGTGGCCACGGCGACGAATCCTTCTTCTGTTGATCTGCCTTCACTTAAAGTCTTGCATTTGAGCAACGTTCTCTTCCTGGATCTCAAATTCGTTTACGATCTTCTTTACTCTTGCCCGTTGCTTCGAGACTTGTCGCTAAAATTTTGCGACATGCGTATTGCTGATGGGCGTTGGACTGTCCTACTAAATTATGAAAGTTTTAGAAAATTTGCGCCTGCTTATGCTTCTCAGTATCCATTTACTTTGGAAGAAAGGCTTAAAAACTTGGTGTCAGCTGATGTTTTTGATTATCCATTTACTTTGCAATCTTTGTCTAACGCTACAACACTACGGATTGATACGGTATGTGGATATTTAAGTAAATTCAGATTTTTGCGTTTCATTCTTAGTTTTGGCAATTAATTTTATTTAATCTTGTTGTTGTCTCCCTCCTGCAGATTGGTTATCCAACTCGCTATGATATTCTAATATTTTATAATTTAATCCGGTTTGAACTAAGATGGTATTCAAATAAGTGGGACATAACATTATTGTTTTGGATTGGTTGCAAAAATGCCCCAACCTTGAAACTCTTAAAATTGACGAGGTTTGATTAATTTATTATTTTCAAACTTTGTGTTTGCATTGCCATATTGATTAGTTAGTTTTCTAACTGTTATATAGCTTTGGCACAGTTTGATTGCAAAATTCGGTTGGAACACAACGTTCCTGAATGTGTTTCATCTCAGTTCGCACAGATATTTGGCCAGTAGAAAATTCAAAAAAAGAAACAATGCTCGAAAAGTTATCTTCTTGTTTCATACGCTCTGTGAATTGCAGGCGGCTTTTATTCGAGTGAAATTCCTAATTAAGATTTATTAGTGTTTATTGTTAAATTCACATCCCTATTTCATTTTTAATGGCATCCATGGATCCATATGTATGGATTTTAATTTATTTCTGTTTATTTTGAGCAAATTCTAGTCTTGATTTGTTACAACATGAGTAACCATACCTCTCATATGATGTTAGTCTCATGTGTCAGCTTATCTTTCATTATTTTATTATTTTCACTACGACAAAAAGCACAATATATTATGGTTATTAATTGTTATAGATTACAGTTTCAAACCATCATAGATTACAGTTTCAAACCATCATATATGCAGGCATTATAAAAGCTTGGCATATATTCATTATGGTTCCGAAACATTATTTATTTTAGACCTATTATAACAGTTATAATATAACACATGTTATGTATTTAGGCTCGCCATGATGTGCCCATTGCTATGTTAATAATTAACTGGCACACGTAAACAACCGTCATGATATATGCTAATGCTTTCAGAATACATACCGATTTCGATTTAACAACCATTTTATATCTACTAACATATATAATGGTTCTTTTCAAACAGTCACCTAACTAAAGGTTGTTAGGTAACATATATAACGGTTATTTCCAAAGAACCATTATATATATTTGACATAAATAACGGTTGTCAAGTAACTACCATGACTTCATAGAAACTATAAAAAAAATTGGGGGTTTTACATTTGAAATCCCCCTTAATATACATTTATAGAACAAACCACAATATATATTTATAATTTCATTCATATAAAGAATAATATAACAAATCAGAATATATTTATAGTTATTCATGTACATGTTTACACCGTTAAAACCAAAACTTTAAAACAAATTAAACAAATCATCAGTATCTATAAATTGATAAATGATAAATAAGTATTTTGAATTTCAACAATTTCAAAAAGATTAATTTGGAATTTCCAATGTTGCAAAATTTGAGAAATTACCTAACTAACTCTATTTTTAATTTTTTTTTAAAAAAAAAAACCTCAAACCCCCTCATCGATGGCTAGCTGTTGGAGTCTAATATATATTTTTAAAAAAAAAAAATCTCAAGCAAAAGTTGTCAATATAGATATTTAAGTTGCTAATAACAATACTGAAGTTGTAAACAATGACTTTTTTTTTTTTTTTCTATTTCTCACTAGGATGGAAAGAAGGAAGATTGAAGCAATCTAGTTAGTGCGTTTCGAGGACGAAACTTATTTTAAGAAGAGTAGAATGTAATACCTCATATAATAATAATAATAAAAGTAATAATAAAATTTAATAATAATAATAATAATAATAATAACAATATATAATATAGTAATAATAAAATCTAGAATTTAATAATATTGGTATTGTTATATAACCTATTAATGAGTTGGCAATAGTTAAAGAGCCCAGCCCATAACAAAACCATAATTTTAAATTATAAACAGAGGTCTAGTCATTTAACCCTAGCTAACGCTTAATACTCCTCTTCTCCTCTACTACTTCTTCTATTCTTACTTTGCATCAAATTATTCTTCAACGAGATTAGTAAAAATGGAGACCAGGTAATCCTAAACCCACTAATGTATTTTAATGAGTAAATTCCTCATGGGAATATCTTATGAGCACCTGTAAGTGTTACGGGAATCACATGATCAATATTCTTGGAAATATCCCATGAGTATTTGGATGACTTATGAGTACTGTTCTGTCCTAAGAACACAAAGAATGGACTTGACTAGGTTGTCAAGCCTAGAGCCTACATACCCTTTGAAGGGATTAAAGTCCACATAGTTCGTGTTACACAGTAAGGCGTGAAGCCAGGGGAGTGGGGTGTGTGCTCTGTGTAACAGAAGGTAAAGAGAGCATGAGATAGAATGTGTGCACCTGTTTAGGGTTTCCTTCTATTTATAGAGGAGTCTGGTGTGCGTATCTCTGCCTTAATGAGCCATATCTGGGATTGCGCCGTTAGGGGCTGATTGGCTGGTCCCATGATTGTAGGAGAATCTCCATTGATGAGATCCTAAATTTGGGGGGTCTCGGATCCTTTCCTAATATAGCGCAGATCCTGTTGTAGGCGTAGTTGGGCCAAGGTCTGGACATAGGCCTATTGGGCCGGTCCGTAACAGTTGCCCCTCAGCTTGGTTGTTCAGGCTTCTGGACGGCCGAGGTGTTTAATGCCCCCGGTCCCCTTTATGGCCGAGGTCCTTTGTCTAGACTGAGTCGGCTTTAGGGTGTCGTGGCCATCAGTCCGGTCCGAAGCTGTGGTCGGCTTAACCTGTCTTTGTCCTGCCTAGAACGCTGGGTTCATTCTTGACCGGGCGGTTGTTCGTCCTTCCCGGGTTTCTGGCTCTTTTGCCTTTTGGGATTCTCCAAATGCTTTGGGATTTGCCCCTATCGTGCCATCATTACGGGTTTACAGCTGTCAGGTCTCCATTAGGTGTGCTCTGCAATCGCCGCGTCCCTTCGCTTTTCGAGGTTAGTGCGCATTTATTACGCTTGCGTCGTGCTGCGCCAATCCGTCACGTCTGTACGGGAATAGACCGTAGCACCCCTGTGCTGGGTTTTAAATAGCCCTCTTTTCTTCTCTTTTCAGCTTTTCCCGCTATTCGTCTTCTTTTCAAATAGTTTTGTTTTTCTCCTGGAGTCTAGAGAGGTTTTCCCCTTGTGCGAAGCTTTTCGCCGTTTACCAGCGTTCCGGTTCTTTTCATCTCCTTCACACAGGTATTCCATCTCTCTACTGCCATTTTGTTCGGTATTTTCCTTTACTTTACCATTTATTTTTGCCTGGGTCATCGTTCTTCTACATTTCTGGGTTTCCTTCGTTTGATTGTACCCAGAATTCGTCTCCCTTCCTTCTGAACCACTTGCTGTTAGTACCTTAGGTTTCTGGTTATGGTGAGAGGCGGAGATGTTTCGAGAGCGAGGGCGCCGTTAACGCCGGAGGAGGAAATGCTCCTCCGCGCACGCCTTCCACGGGCCACTTATTGGGTGCTTGGGGGTGAGCCACCTGCTATGGGGATTTTGGATCCTTTGCGTCGGGGTGGCGCCGCTCGTCCCGGACGGGTTGGGGCTCGTCCGACTTCCGCCAGGGTTTTGGTCCCAATTCCTCACCGTCCTTTTCGGCCACAAATGCACGCACTTCCTCTCGGATCCCCCGGTGAGGCCGGTGTAGGCTCCCCTTTAGGATTTGGCCCGTCGGTGGTGATGGCCCAGCCTCTAAGTTTCTACGAGGGTCCTTCCGCCGTCCGTCCGGCGTCTGCCCCGGAAGGGTATCTTGGCCCTTGCTAGGATTGCCTGGCGGAGGCTTCTGCGTTGATGGCTCGCAGTGGAGATGCTGAGGCTTCTGCCATGCTTGGCTCGTGTCGACATTGGTCTGCCCCGACTGCCTCTTCTCGTGCCCCCGTTCGTCCGAGTCCGCCGCCTTTTTGCCTGCTACTGTATCTATGCCGGGTATTTCTGCTTCTTTGCTAATACCAGCTTTGTTTATTTTCGTATAAGCTTATTTATGGCTCCCAAATCCCAATCTTCCAAGCGGCGTTCCGAGCTAGAGGGTTCGGGCTCCTCTAGTCCGCCAGAGGCCTTGCGCCGGCGCTTCAATTGGGTCTCGTTCGAGACGCTGCTGACGCTGTCCCTTATGTCCGAGGCCGATGTTGCCCGGCTCCAGCTACCCAGGTTAGAGGGTTGTGCGTACGCTCCCATGGGGGTAGGGGAGCCGGTGTGCTCGGCCTGTGAAGAGGGGATGCCGAACTTCTTCAACTTTTATCGGGACGTGTATACCCGGATTGAGGTCCGCTTTCCTTTTACTGCGTTCCAGATGTCGGCTCTGGCCTACCTTAACCTCGTGCCATCGCAGCTTCATCCGAATGGATGGGCCTACTTGGTGGCCTTCGAGAAGCTATGCGGCTCCTTCCCGATCCCTATCCCTTGTACGGCCAACCTCTTCTTCTATTACTTCTGCCCCTTCACCCCCGGTTTGCCCAGGGAGGGCGATAAGCTCAAAGGGCTAGTTTCGCTCAGAAACATGCCGGATAGGAAGTTGATGGGGGCCTTCTCGGACTCCTTCAAGCGGTTCAAGAATGTCTTCTTTAAGGTAGTGGCCTTACCCGGCCAGCAGCCATGGTTTTTGGACGGGGCTGAGGGCCCGAATGTGGAGTGGAGGTTCCCCCTCTACTGGGAGAAGGGGCATTATAAGAAATCGCTGACGTCCTATTTGGTAGAAGATGACCATCTGCTGCCTGAGACCGTCCCCCATATCCCTAGGCTGGCCGCCTTTATGGAGAAGTATGGGGTTCAGACCGCGGCCTGCTTTATCTCGGGGGATGCCTCCAAGCCTTTGCCCCCTACCTGTAGGTCTTTGTGTCTTTATGTTTAACTTTGAATTCTTTTTTTTGAATTTCTGGACTTATTTCGTCTTTCGTTGTTTTCAGCTAGGACTATGGATGCCCTGCCCCTGTATGCTCGGCTGTCAAGGGCTGCCGCCGCGACTTCCAGCCGCCAGAAGAAACGGGCGGCTTCGACTGATGCCGGTGCCCCCGCCGCCTCAGCATCAAAGAAGGCAAAGGGCTCCGTTGCTGAGGGTCCTTCTTCAGCCAAGGCTTCCCAGTCTATTTCTTTGGTGGAGACTTCAGCTCTGGGGAGTCAGGAGGTTGTTAATGCTGCTGGTCCCCTCCCGGCCGTTGAGCCCCAAGGTTCTGAGCGGGAAGAAGTGTTCCCAGTGTCTCCGGCTCCCAAGGGGAAGGAAGTGGTCATCTCAGATGATGATGTTTTGGAGCCACTCTCTCCTTCTGGCTTGTCATCGCCCAGGTCTTCCTTAGTGCGGATTCGCCCTTCTTCACCTCCGTCGACGGGTCCTTCTTCTGTTTTTGCCCGCAGCTTCTTGTGGGATCACGGGGTGGTCCCTGAGGTGGACGTGGCCTTCCTCCCGCCTCAGCACTTCCTGGAGGGTGGTCGCCCCTTATCTCCTGACGCCGTGGATCGGCTACAGGTGGCCCAGACGGAGCTGATCCGGTCGGTGGGGTATCTCCAGGCTCTGCGGATGGTGCGGAACCTCTATGCTCGAGCAGAGGGCGAGGTTGTTAGGCTGAAGAAAGTGGAGGCCGAGCTGAAGCCCCAGGCTGCGGCTGCTGCAGAACTGAAGAGGGAGCTGGCCGAAGTCAAAGCAAGGGCCAGTTCCTCCGAGGACGAGCTTATTGCGGCCTGGGCGGAGCGTGATGAGGCCAGAGCCGGGCTGGGGGCGGCTAAGACTGAGCTGGCAGAGGCCCAGGCTGAGCGGGATGCGGTCAGGGCGGAGCGGGATGCCGCTAAGGCTTCGGCGGTGAAGGCTGATCGAGAGCTTCAGCTGTCCCCGGAGCATGCCGACTCGGTGGCCGACGAGTATGCTCGAGCTTGACAAGGGATGTCTGAGAGCCTGGCTGCGGCCAAGGCTTTGGAAGACCAGCTCGCTACTCTGGCTGCCGAGAAGGAGGCAGTCGAGAAGGTCGTTGCTGCAGAGAAGGTGACTTCCTGGGAACTTTCTGACGCCCTGGTGCAGACCGCCGAGGCGTGCTTTAAGCAGGCTCTACTCCAAATCCGGCACTTCAATCCTGGGGCCGAGCTCAATGTGGATGGGTACGACCATTGTGCCTTTGTGCAAGAAGACGGGTCCTTCCTTCCTTTTGAGCCGCCAGCTGCCGAGGGTCTTGCCGAGGATGAGGAGGAAGATGCCGCCGACGCTGAGGGTTTTGAGGCGAAGAATGCCGACGTCGGACCTGACTCCTAGTCCTAGCTTCGTTTTGGTTTTTTCTTTTGTTATTTCTGGGGCATTGGGGCCCTTGTAATTTTTTGCTTGACTTTGGCCTTGGTGCCACTTTGTGTAAACGTTTGACAGCAATGAACGATTGAAATATTTACCATCCTTTGCTCGTGGGTGGCAATGAATGATTTTAATTTTCATCATCCTTTTACTGTATTTCCGAGCTTGCTTAGCTACCTTAGGCGATGAATGGTTCACGTTCCGTCTTCATCCTTTCGCCTTGGTTTGCGTAAGCGTCGGCTTGTGAGCGTTTAGATAACTTAGACAATGGGTAAGCTTATCACTCTTTTGTCTAGGTCCGGGTGGTTATCGGCCGTATGAATACAGACCGTCGTTACTCTACCACACTTAGTGTGTGGGAGGTTGGGGGCAAGGTCGTCTTGTTTCAGCCTCGTCAGGCATAACTGACCGTACTGCCTCGGCCCGACTTTCTAGTAGTCGAGCTCCAACTTTCACGTAGTCGGATTAAACTTAACCGGCGTAAGGGTAGGACTACCACGTGTCTAACCAAGGCTTCGTCGGCCTAGGGTCGGACATTTTGACCTGATCAGGGTCGGCATGGCAGGCTGCTTGCTTACCCGGGCGAGCGTTGACACGTCAATTTCACGAAGGGTCACGTATGGCGCCTTCGCCGGGCTCTAACCAGTGCCTGTCGGCGTACAACGGCCAGTTTCATACATCTAGATATTTTTGTTAGCGGCCAGGTATACGACCTCGGGGCCTTTTGCCGGTGCCGGGCTTATTGGCCTCGGCTTTCGGCTTCTGTGCCGGGCTTCTTTGCCTCGGCCTTATTGCGTTTGGCCGAGCTTCATGGCTTTGGTGTCATGCTTACGCGAACTTTGTGCACATTCGTAAATCTCCGCAATGGGATCCTTTATTGATAAGAAATAGCCCTAAGGGGCTTTACAAAGCATAATAATCAGAAACGACATAACTTGGACTTAAAGTGAAGGTAACGATAAGGAAACACACTCAATGAAAAATTCATAAAGCAAACAAACACTGCCGAGAAGAGGTCTAGCTATAGTAGATCTTCAGCTTGTCGGCATTCCATGTTCTTTTGATTGGCTTTCGAGCCAAAGTCTCGAGGGTATATGCTCCTCCGTCGAGCTTTTCCTTAATCCGGTAGGGCCCTTCCCAGTTTGCCGCCAGCTTCCCGTCCTTGGCATTCTTGTTACCTATGTCGGCCCGTCGGAGTACTAGGTTGCCTCGGTTGAAGGACCGGGGTCGGACCTTTCTATTGTACTTAGCCGCGAGTAGCTGCTTGGCGGCTAGTTCCCGACAGTGCGCCGCAACCCGGATTTCGTCAATGAGGTCCAAGTCTGTCCTCAAGGCGTCGTCATTCAACTCCTGCCCTTCCTGTCTGGCTCTGATCTTTCTCCAGGATGGCTGTCCGATTTCAACCGGGATCATTGCCTCGCATCCATAGGTTAGCCTGTAGGGTGTTTCCTGGGTCGAAGACTGTACGCTCGTCCGATATCCCCACAGGACGCTGTGGAGTTGCTCGGTCCAGCTGGTATCGGCTTGCAACATTTGTCTCTTCAACCTGTCCGGGACGACTTTGTTGGCGGCTTCGGCCTGGCCATTTGACTGAGGGTGTTCCACGGACGCGAAGTGCTGCTTGATGTCCAGGTTGGACATTAGCGCTTGGAAACGATGGTACATGAACTGGGTGCCATTGTCCGTGACGACCTCGGCTGGTATTCCGAAGCGGGAGACGATGTTGTGCCGGAAGAACCTTATCACTCTGGCCGAGGTTATGGTGGCGAGGGGCTCTGCTTCGATCCATTTGGTGAAGTAGTCTACCGCGACTATGAGCCATCGGCATTGCCCCTGCGCTGGCCGAAACGGTCCGAGGATGTCCATGCCCCACTTGTAGAAGGGCCAGGGGGCTGGCATCCCCTTCAATTCTGAGGGCGGCGGCCATATGATCCTGGCATGTTTCTGGCAACTGTCGCACGTCTTAGCCTTTTCCATGGCATCATGCTTCATAGTGGGCCAGTAGTAGCCGGCGCGTAGCGCTTTCCGGGCGAGTGCCTTGCCCCCCATGTGGTGGCCGTTGCTGCCTTCGTGGAGTTCGGCCAGCACATATTTTGCCTCAGGCTCTCCGAGGCACCGCATCATCGGGCAATGGAGCCCTTTCCTGTACAGTTGGTCATCGACCACAGCGTAGAGGGCGGCTTCTCTAATCAGCTTCTTTGCCTCGGTCGGGGCAGGTGGGATAATTCCTCTTTCAAGGTAGTCTTCAATCGATTTCCTCCAATTGGTACCGGCCGAGATTGCCATGATGCAGCTCGGCTCGGTCAAATTTTGCTAGATCACGGTCCTGTGGTTATCCGGCCCCTTAGTGCTTGCAAGCTTAGAGAGGATGTCGGCTCGAGCGTTCTCTTCTCTCGGGATATGGGAAACCGTTACCTCTTCGAATTCGGCCATAAGTTCTTTGGCTCTATTCAGGTACTTTGCCATTAGTGGGCCTTTCGCTTGATAGGTGCCGTCTACCTGAGCCGTGACGAGCTGCGAGTTGGTTAAAACCTTTACCCGTTGGGCGCCATTGTCCTTTGCCTGAAGCAGTCCGGCCAGAAGGGCCTCGTATTCGGCCTGGTTGTTGGAGGTCTGGAATTTTAATTGCAGAGAGTGCTCGGTGGCTACCCCCTGTGGGCTTTCCACGATGACTCCGACACCGCTGCCCTTTGCGTTGGACGAACCATCCACGTAGACCTTCCAAATCCCGTCATTGATAGTGGCCGTGGTAAGTTCCCTGATGAAATCCGTGAGTGCCTGGGATTTAATCGCCTATCAGGCTTCAAATGTGATGTCGAACTCGGACAGTTCTATGGCCCAATTGGTCATTCTTCCTGCCAAATCAGGCTTGTGGAGAACCTGTCGGATCGGCTGGCTAGTTCGTACCACGATCCGATGCCCCTGGAAATAAGGCCGGAGTCTTCGTGCCGCGGTGAGTAAGGCGAAAGCTACTTTCTCCAGTTTCTGGTACCGGAGTTCAGAGCTTTGTAAGGCCCTGCTAATGAAGTATATAGGCGTCTGTCCGGCCTTGGACTCCTTCACTAGAGTGGCGCTGACGGCTTCGTTGCCGATTGAGAGGTAGAGGAATAAGGTTTCCCCGGGGTCCGGCTTAGTGAGCACCGGCGGGGTTGCCAAACATCTCTTGATTTCTGAGAAGGCAGCGTCACAGTCTGGGTTCCAGCCACCTCGGGTTTCCTTCTTCAGCAACTTGAAGAGAGGTAGGGCTTTCTCGGCCGACTTTGGTAGAAAACGCGTCAGGGCGGCTAGTCGGCCTGTTAGCTGCTGTACCTCCTTCTTGGTCTTCGGGCGTTGCATGTCGAGCACGGCCTTACACTTGTCCGGGTTGGCTTCGATCCCTCTGTTGGTCAGCATGAAGCCTAGGAATTTCCCAGCCGGAACTCCGAAGGCACATTTGGTCGGGTTCAACCTGATTCGATGTCTTCTTAACTTTTCAAACGTCTGTTCTAGGTCCTGGATGTGGTCTTTTGGCAGTTTCGACTTGACGATCATGTCGTCTATGTAGGCCTCTATGTTGCGTCCGATCTGATCCTCGAAAACCCGGTTCATCATCCTTTGGTAGGTGGCTCTGGCGTTCTTCAGTCCAAAAGGCATGACGTTGTAGCAGTAATTCGCCTTATCAGTCATGAAGGCAGTCTTTTCTTGGTCGTCTGGATGCATGGCAATCTGGTTATAACCGGAGTAGGCATCCATGAAGGAGAGGAGCTGGTATCCGGCCGAGTTGTCCACAAGCTTATTGATGTTAGGCATCGGGTAGGAGTCCTTTGGGCAGGCCTTGTTGAGGTTGGTGTAGTCGACGCAGACTCTCCATTTGCCGCTGGGTTTGAGGACCATCACAACGTTGGAGAGCCAGGTGGTGTACTGCACCTCTCGGATAAAGCCGGCCGCTAGGAGCTCCTCTACGTGGTCCTCCAGGGACTTCTGCCTATTGTCCGCAATGTTCCTCTTCTTCTGTGCCACTGGTCTTGATCCCGGCCATATGCCGAGCTTGTGGCAGCAGAAGTGGAGGTCGATGCCAGGTACTTCAGCCGAGGTCCATGCGAAGTCGTCTTGGTTCTGCCTTAGGAAGCGAATCATAAGAGCCTTTAGGCCGTCCTCCATGTCTCGACCAATTTTGGCGGTCTTGGACGGGTCTTCGCCTAGTACTATCTCCTCCAACTCTCCTTCTGGCTCGGGCCTCGGATTATCCTGTTCTCGGAGGTTGAGCTCTACCATGTTGACTTGCTGCCGCGGGCGCTCGTCCGAGCCGGCTTCGGCGACGTGCTCATCGGATCTGAGCCGAGGTGGAGACGTGGGTCCTCCTTCCTCGACCCGGAGAGCTTCAAAGTAGCATTGCCTCGACTCTTTCTGGTCTCCGGATATCACAACTATCTGATTCTTATTGTTGACCATCTTCAGTTTTTGGTGTTTGGTGGATACCAGAATGTCCCAGTTGTGGATCGTTGGTCTGCCCAGGATGATGTTGTAGGGGGATCGGAAGTCGACGACTACGAATCTTACTCGCTCGGACTTGAAAGCTTCCTTGGTCCCAAGGGTCAACCTGAGGTCGATGTATCCTTTCGGAAAAGACTGTTCGCCGTTGAACCCAATCAGGGTGGTTTTGCATGGCTTGAGGTCCTCCTTGTCGAGGTGCATCCTTTTGTAGGCATCCCAGCTTATAATATCGGCCGAGCTCCCTGCATCCACGAAAATTCTTTTAACTCGGCAATTAACCAAGGTTCCAGTAATTACCAGTCCGTCTAGATGGCCAGGTATGACGTCTTTCAGCTCTTCGTCAGTGAAGGTTAGGGTAGGCGGCCTCGGCATTTTGGGATCCTCCTTGAACTTTGGGAGGTCTCGGACGGTCAGTACCTCGCAGAGATATTTCTTCCGCTGGCTTACAGTGTCTCCTCCTCCGCCGAATCCGCCACTGACGACGTTACATTGGAAATCCATGTCAGGAAATTCGTCGTCCGAGGCCGTCCTCTACTTCTTCCCCTACTTCCTTGTCTCCCTGGGCGGACTTCTGGTGCGGCCACGGTCATTACGTTTGCCGCTCGTCCTTCCCTGGGTCTTGATGACATACTGACGCAGCTTTCCGTCCCTCACGAACTTTTCAATGGCGTCGCAGAGGTCATAGCATTCGTCAGTAGTGTGTCCGTTGCAGTCGTGGAAGGTGCAGAACTTCGTACGGTCCGTATTAGAGTGTCCTCTGATCGGTCTGGGCTTGTCGGCCCTTTTCATCTCGGTCTGGGCTACCTCTTTCCACACCTGAGACTGAGGGATATTTAACGGCGTGTAGCTGTCATACTTGGCCTTATGGTCGGCTCGGTCAGGCTTGGATCGACTCTCACGGTTCCGTCTTCTGGGGTCGGCCTTCGTACCTCTTGGGCGTTCTTCATCGCTGGGCGGACTCTTCCTAGACTTTTCAGGTTCATCGGCATTGGCCGCCTCCATCTGTTCCATTTCCAGGTACTTCTTCGCCTCTGTATAGAATTCGGTCAAGGTGTACACCGGGTTTTTGCATAGGTGTCGAGCCAGCCGGGATGAAGGATCTAGTCCATTGACTAGGCAGTGTACGTGGACGTCTTCAGGAAGCGACCGCACCTGCATGGCTACATCGCGGAACCGATCCAGGTACTTCTGTAGGGCCTCTCCTTTCCTCTGTCGTACCTTGCTCAGTGTGAATGTGGTCTTTGGCTGTTTCTTACTAGTGGCGAAATGCAACTCGAACTTTCGTCCGAGGTCTTCATAGCTCCGGATCGAGTTGTCCGGGAGAGAGGTCAGCCATATGTGTGCGGGCCCGTGCAAGGTGGCCGCGAAAAGACGCTGGATCACTGGGCCGCTAATTTGTCGTACCCACATCAGCTTTTTGAACACATCAAGGTGGTTGCGTGGATCTTGGGTTCCGTCGTACTTCGGAAGGTCAGCCAAATCGAAGTGCTTCGGATAACGGGCCGTGGCCGCCTCCCTTGAGAACGGGGATCTTCCAGAGTCCGACAAGAACGTGACTCGATATTCACGGGGGGATCCATGGCGAGGTGACCTGCGGGTCCGGGGAGTTCTATCCTCCACACGGGGCTCTTCTCGGTCTCAGTCCTCTCTTGCAGGCCGATCAGTGCGGTTAAGACCGACACCGTGGTTCTCTCTGTTTTCTGGGGACCGTGGTCTGCCTCGTTCTTCACTCGTCCTGCGACCCGGTTCGCGGTTGCCGCGGCGCGTGCTCCTCGGCTCTGAATTGCTCGAGGAACTGCTATCATCCACGGGGGCTCTCCTTCCATGCCTATGGTTCCTCCGGCGGTTTCCCTGCCGGCAATCTTTTTCGAGCGCTTCCTGGATCATTCGGCCAATGGCTTCAAAGTCGGCCTGCCTCTGCAGGTCGTCTCGTTTCTCCTTGTTTTCTAGCTGCTGGAGGAACGACTCCTGCGTCCTCCGAATGATGCGGACATCGGCTTCAACTGCCTGGACATCTCTCGTTAGAGCCACTGTGAGTGCTCCTAATGGCTGCTGATCCTCTGCCGAAGGGGTGGTTGCCGTGTCAGTGACGTGCCCTTCGGGGGTGTTTTGTCGCCGCGGTTGCACCGGCGGCTGATCCGGTGGCGGTTGGCTTGGCTGGGGGTCTCCTCCCACCGGCTGGGGGTTTCTGGTGTGGCTTCTAGTGCTCACCATCAGTGGTCACGGGGATTGAAGTTTATAGTTCCCCACAGACGGCGCCAATGTTCTGTCCTAAGAACACAGAGATTGGACTTGACTAGGTTGTCAAGCCTAGAGCCTACGTACCCTTTGAAGGGATCAAAGTCCACGTAGTTCGTGTTACACAGTAAGGCGTGAAGCCAGGGGAGTGGGGTGTGTGCTCTGTGTAACAGAAGGTAAAGAGAGCATGAGATAGAACGTGTGCACCTGTTTAGGGTTTCCTTCTATTTATAGAGGAGTCTGGTGTGCGTATCTCTGCCTTAATGAGCCATATCTGGGATTGCGCCGTTAGGGGCTGATTGGCTGGTCCCATGATTGTAGGAGAATCTCCATTGATGAGATCCTAAATCTGATGGGGTCTCGGATCCTTTCCTAATATAGCGCTGATCCTGTTGTAGGCGTAGTTGGGTCAAGGTCTGGACCTGGGCCTATTGAGCCGGTCCGTAACAAGTACCATAAAAGTTATGAGTTATCATGAGTACTAATTTTTTCAATCACATTACTAGAAATCTGAAAACATTAAATGATAATTTATTATCATGAGTACCATAAGAGTTATGGGTTCTTATGATAACATTATATGAAGTAAAGCCTAAAATTGATAACCTTGTAGAGCTAGAGGTTTAAATGATGGTCATGAGAATTTCTCATGACAACCTTATATGAACTCATGAGTATATACTTAATAATTTAATTTGGGAAATCTCATGATAAAATGGAGACAAAATTTCAATGACTACATTTGGGAATTTTATTATGTGTGTATTTGAAATAATTTAACAGTGAGAGGATAGCTTTGGGATGGTACCTCTTAAAGTGATTAACACAACACTTAAGCTTTATGCCTCCAATATATTATATGATGTAAACAGAGATTATACCACTACAAAAAAAATCATCTTTTGCGACGGAAAAAATCCATCGCAAAAAAGGGTTTTTCCGTCACATGCGTTTGCGATGGAACTTGCGACAAATTTTGTCCATCGCAAAAAAGCTTGTCACAATTGTGACGGAAAATCAATTCCGTCGCAAATTTCAGGAATTTGCGACGGAATTATTTTCGATTGCAAAATTCATTTTATTAAAAAAATAAAAAATATATTAAAATCTTAAAAAAATTATTAATAATTATTAGGGCCCTTCTTCCACAACAACCACTTAAATAATATATATATATATATATATATATATATATATATTTATTTATTTATTTATTTATTATATAATTATTAGGCCTCTTTCACGGCAACAACTCAAATAAAGGAGAAATACTTTTAAATAAACAATACTAAATAATTTATTACAAAAAGTATATGAAATATATACAGTAGTAATCCTAAAAAATTATACATAAACAAAACGAAATTTAAATAACAATGTTGCCAACAAAATGAACTAAAAACCACAAAAATCATAGATAAATTATACATCAAACAGCTATAGAATGAATAAATTAGAGCTTTGTATAAGGCCTTGTTAGTCATTCACTCCTCCAAAGAGCACCTTCTCTGTATTGAGATTTAACATTTACTTGTCTCACACTCCCAATATCCAGATCCCCTTGCTCCACAATACATCTGCTAATAAATGGCTCCACAATACTTACAGCTTTGCATCCAGCTTCTTGTACATTGGCAATGTCATTTGGAGTAGACAGACCAGATTCCCCAACAACCTAACCAAACATTTTATGGAACAAGATCATCATTATCAGCATAATTACCAACAAAAACACAGATCTTTCATTTAAGGATGTCTTAGTAAAGGTTTTAAGGACATACAATTATGTCTTTCTCACGGACTATTCTGCCTCGCTCTCCTTCAAGAAGCTTCTTAGTGTTGCTGATATCCACCTCAAATGTTCCTGCAAGAAAAATAACAAAGCTATAACAGGTCAGTGATGCACTCAAATTCAGAATATGACAATAATGGGAATACTCAAAGATGAAGTAGAAGATTATTTATGTTTTAGTCACACACGAGTTGTAGTTTGAACAAGAAAACAATTTTTTTTAACATCACAAAACTAATCTATCATGTAATAATCTAAATGGGACTACTGAGGTAGGCACTCAACAAGTAAATTTAAAATTGTAAATTTAATCAAGTACATGAATTAGTACATTTAAGGCAAATCCAACACTAACAATGAATTCAACAAGCTGGTGAATAAAATTCATGAAGGAATAAGAGACTTTATGGACAAGAAGGCTTACACATATAAGGGAAAATCACCCTAAAAATAATAGAAACCTTTATCTTTGGAGAAAGAAGTAACATAAAGAGCATAACTATTTTATTAAGAGACAGAAAGAGGGCATACCAAGATTACGATTATATTATTGATGCCAATAAGCTGAATCCCATCTATTCCAAGAACACGATCAAATTCATTATCATCATGCACATAGGGGCAAACAGCACAAATATTCAAAATAAGTGAATATTTTCTCCTGGTTACAAAAAATTCTGAGTTGGCAGTAACGAAAGAAAGAAAGAAAAAAGGATTTAGGCAAATTGAACTGAAGTTATTTACAATATGATAATGTGTGTAATTTCTTTGTAGTCTAAATGAAGGGGAAAATATCTTAGGGAGGTGGAAAGTTCTTCGTCTCAAATAGCATAGAGCTCATCCATAAATAGATTCGGGTTTCTTTGTCAATGTAAGGCGGTAAGTAAAATGTTTCAGCTTTGAGCATCAAAATGATGGACTTTTACCATACATTCGCTTAATTATAGCAAATAGAATTAAAGCGCACCAAAAGTAACAGAACAAACAAAGAAGCATCAACTCTACCTCCACAAGAGCAGTCAATCCAAGTATCTTGCATATCTTAATCATGTAACTAATATCAAGATCCGACAAAACAGCAGCAATAAGGAATACTGCATCTGCACCTTTAATTCGAGCATAGTAAAGTTGCCATGCGTCTACTATAAATTCTTTGCACAACAAAGGGCACTGCATATTTTAAGGAAATTAAGACATGAGACATACACCAAGCTTTAGGTAATAAAATAAAACCAATATCAAAGAGCAAAACAAGTCAGCAAGTAAACCTTAACTCCAGCCTTCCTTATTAACTCAAGATTTTCAAAGCTCCCCTGTTTTGATAGAATGAAAAGAATGTTAGAGATAGCTAACATTGAGTTGCAATATTGCCAGCTTATCAACTGCCAAATATCTCTCTGCAACAATTGAGTTGAACGGAGATTCACAAAAAATACATGATAGATAGTGTACCTTAAAATAATTTTCGTTTGTCAAAACACTTAAACATACTGCTCCACCTTTTTCATAAGCTTGAGCTATTTCAACCTATCAAAAAGAACCTCCGGAACAGTACCATGTACTGTAATAACAAACAAACTAGAGGACTATGGTGATTATTGCTCAATACTTAGGGTGTTTAGAAAATACTGGCAGATAAAATAATCCATTCAATGAGAAAAGAAGAAATCTTCCAGAAACAACAAATTAAGAAGAAATCCGAAGCCCGCTGAAGATCTAGCGGCAAAACGCCCAGCCATTCCACACAATACAAACAGAAAAACGCCCACAATATCCCTTAGCTGAGAAAACCCAAGGAAAATAGTGTGAATTTACTGAAATCAAATTCTAAAGCGAGATCATCACTCAAAACACTGAATGCAACAACCGGAACCTCACTCACTAGCAGATCTAATCCCAAGTCAGAAATCGAAAGCAAGCAAAAACCAGATCCACAGGGCAGAAGAAATGAAGAACGAGGGAACAACGAGAACGGATAGTCATGAGAAGGGTTTGGAAACAGGCAACAGATAAGGAAAGCGAAACTTACCCTGAAATCTGACTCTGAAGCGAATGTCGGAGAGAGGAGCAAAGACGAGAAACGGAGGTGACTGGTGGAGACATGGTTCTTAAAAATTCGTTTTATTACTGCGATTTTACGTTTTTATGATTTTTTTCATTAAAACGATTTTATTAATTTTTCAAACGCTTTTAAGTTTTTACGATTTTATTACGTTACGATTTTACGTTTTATAATTTTTCATTTTCCTTCCGTTTTCAAGTAAAAACTCGTTTTTGAGAACTTTGGGTGGAGAGATGAAAGACGGAGTTCGAGAGGGCAGACGAGAGATGGAGAGGTGAGCTGGGTTAACTTGTGTGGTGACTTTGAAGTTCAAGAATCCCCAATTTTTGCGATGGAAAATCAAATCCATTGCAAATTGCGACGGATTTCCTTTTCCGTCGCAAAAATTTGTAATGTATTTCCTTTTCCATCGTAAAAATTTGTGACGGAAAAGGAAATCCGTCGCAATTTGTGACGGATTTGATTTTCCGTCGCAAAAATTTGTAATGGATTTCCTTTTCCATCGTAAATTTTTGCGTCGGAAAAGGAAATCAGTCACAATTTGCGACGGATTTGATTTTCCGTCGCAAATTGTGACGGATTTCCTTTTTCGTCGCAAAAATTTGTAATGGATTTCCTTTTCCCGCCTAAAAATTTGCGACGGAAACAGAAATCCGTCTCAATTTGCGACGGATTTTCTTTTCCGTCGAAAATTTTTGCGACGGATTTAATTTTCCGTCACAAATTGCGACGGATTTTTTTCCGTCACAAAAATTTTAAATTTGTGACGGAAAAAATTCCGTCGCAATTTTGTGTTTTTCTAGAAGTGTCCCTTCTTTCTAAAGTGCCGTTTGGCAAGGTTTCCCGGGACACTAGTAGCAACTTTTGGAAGAGGTGTGCACACTAGAAAGAGATGTTTTATGGCCAATTTGATTATTTGTGACTGGTAGGGTTTCCCGGGTCTATCATAGTTCTCTTCCTACTAATTAAACTTAATAAAGAATAACGAAATTGAAATTTTTCTTTTGGTTATATATGAATGCTATTTACATGTAAATATTTTATTTTCACCATATTATCTTTGTCTTGATTAGGATTACCAGTTTTGCTGATGTTTGTGTTTATGTGGCTGCGATGATCCTTTCCAAAGGTTGGGGCTAACAGTGAGAAGTGAAAAAGAATGTTCAATTAATTCTAGCTAGTTTTTATTATATTTTATTTTCTTATGCTCTGAATAAAATATATTTATTTAAGTTTTGGATCTATGTTAACGTAATAAGTTAGCTTTGCACTTGTCCCAGTACAAGTGTAGCGATAACACTTCCTAAATTTAGTTATTTTGAATTTCAGTAATTTTCATAAAAATCATTGCAATTTTATGTTATTATAATTGTTAGAAATTTGGGGTGTTACAAAATGGTATCAGAGCCAGAGCTCTAGTCGTTGTACTAATGAGGACGTTAGGCCCCAAGGAGGTGGATTGTAAAGTCTCACATCGACTGAGAAGGCGAACGAAGCATGCCTTATAAGGGTGTGGAGACCTTTCCCTTGTGGACACGTTTTTATGGACTTGGCCTAACCAAAAACAAAACTGTGAGGCCTTATGTGTGCCAAAGTGGACAATATCCACAAGCGAGCACCTAGGATGTTACCGTGCGTATTTCTCAAACACCCTAGCCAAAATCTTCTCAATCGTCGTCATTGTTGTCTTGACCTAATCGAAAAGAGCAAGGGATAAGAAAGCAACAAAAGTAATCTAGAGGCAGAAGGCTTGCCAAAAAAATTGTGGAAAATACTTCCCGTTTCAATGTGAATCCGTGATTGGGTGTATATATCTAAACTGATTTATCATAACTCCCTTTTTTTTTCTACACCACCCAAACGACGTGGCATATGGTTTACTAGACAAAAGCTTATATCCAATGATAGGATATGTAATAAGCCTATATATATATATATATATATATAAGGCCATCGAAGCTCTGGTCATTTGTTGCCAACGGCTAGTCACCGAAGCTTTAGTGACGCTCGCCCCCTAGCAGCCAATCACTGGCAGTAGAGCTTCGGTGGTAAGCAAGGGGGTTGGAGATTTTTTTTAATTAAAAATAAAATAAGGGTATTTAGGCAATTTCTCAAATTTTGTAACATTTCAAAGTTACAAGTCAATCCTTTTAGAATTATTGAAATTCAACATATATAGTTATTAGGAAATATTCGACAGGGCTCGTTTACAACTTTAATATCACTATTAATAACTCAAGTATCTAAATTGACAACTTTTGCCAGCGAAATTAAGAATGTTTATATTAAGCCGTCGTTTTATAACTTTAGTATTGTTATTAACAATTCAAGTATTTATTAACAACTTTTGATTAAGAAATTGAAAATATGTATTTAATAGGCTCCGACGGCCATTCGCTGATAAGGACACTAGAGCTCTAATGACAATCGCTAGCAAGAGGGTGAATTTGTTCAAACAAGAAGAGCTACTGTGGTTCCAGAAGTTAAGAGGATTATGGATTAGCCAAGGGGATAGAAATACAAGGTACTACCATAATATGACAATGATTCGCAGACAAAGGAATAAGGTAAAAAGCCTTAAAAATAATGAGGGCGTTTAGGTAGAGGACGAGAATCTAATTGGTAACATGTTCCAGAACTTTTATGATTCTTTGTTCTTGGAGGAAAATATGAATAGAAGATGGCATTTGACCAAACAAGGTTGGGGAGTAGTGAGAAGGGAGGACATGAGAAGAATAGGAAGGAGATTAGAGAATGAGGAAATTAAAAGTGCATTCTTTGATATTGGAGGTTTCAAGGCGCCAAGGGAAGATGGTATTCCGGTGGTATTTTATCAAATAAACTGGGATGTGGTAGGACAAGAAGTGTATGAGTTGATTAGAAGACTATGGGATAGACCAAAAGGGATTGTAGATCTGAACAAAACTCTCCTAGTACTAGTACCAAAAGTGGAGAGCCCAGAGCAAGTTACTCAATTCAGACCAATTGCTCTTTACAACGTGCTATATAAAGGAGTGACAAATATACTAGTGCGCAGATTAAAAGATGTTATGGATAGTCTAGTGTCACCTTTTCAAGCTAGCTTTGTGCCAGGACGTAACAATTAAGAGAACATTATCATCGCCAAGGAGATTGCCCATATAATGCAAAGGATGAGTGGTAAGAAAGGTTATATGGTTATTAAGATTGATCTTGAGAAAGCCTACGATATGCTACGTTTGGGGTTCTTAATGAAAGTATTGGAAGAGATTGATTTACCGAAGAATATAGTCAACATTATTAAACACTGCTTGTATTCGGTCAGAATGTGTTTATTGTGGAATGGGAGCAGGAAAGAGGAGTTTAAGCCAACTAGAGGAATTAAACAAGGTGATCCCCTGTCGCCTTATCTATTTATTCTTGCTATGGAGTAATTATCTCATATTATTGCAGATTCAGTTAAAGATAGAAGATGGAAACCGATTAGGGTTGGAAGATCTAATGTATGCATATCACATCTCCTTTTTGCGGATGACCTATTACTATTCTATGAAGCTAGCGAGGAACAAATGGGGAACGAGCTCAAATGTTTGGATCTATTTGGCGAGGTTTCAGGGCAGAAAATTAATCCAAGTAAGACTTCTATTTTCTTCTCGAAGAATGTTCCCAGAGATAAACAAAGCATCATTTCGGGGACGGGAGGTTTTCAACGCAAGGAGGAGTTGGGAAGGTACTTAAGGGCACATATCACTCAAGGCCATAATTCCAGAGCGAAATTTTGAAGTTTTAATTGATAAAGTACAAAGGAAACTTAGTGTATGGAAAACCCAATCCTTAGCCCTAGCAGGAAAGATCACTTTAGTCCAATCAGTAACATCACAAGTTATAAACTTCCAAATGCAACACGAAAACATTCCAGGTAACGTTTGTGATAAGATTGAAAAACTCCAAAGGGATTTCATTTGGGGTTCAAATGGGGAGAAGAAGAAATTACATGCAATTAGTTGCAAAGGAGTGTGTAGGCCTAAGGAAGAAGGAGGTGTAGGGATAAGGAGATTGAAAGGGATGAATGATGCTCTAATAGGGAGAATTGTATGGAGCTTAGTAGCCAAACCTAAAGGATTGTGCTCTAAAATCCTGAAAGCTAAATATGGAAGGGGTGCTAATTGGCTAGTTGAGTGTACTGTGAAGCAAAATGATTCACAATTATGGAAACATGTTGCTAGATTATGGCCTGAAGTTATTAAGGGTATTGGATGGGAAGTAAGGGATGGTAGGAGTGTGAAATTTTGGGAGGATAGATAGTTGAATGAGGTGGATAAGTTAGGAAACTATTTTGTAGGGGAGATGGGAATGTTAAATCCAACTCTCACTGTGAGTCAAACCTTAAACAAAGAAGGGAATTGGAACTAGGCATGGTTTGAAGGGGTTCTACTGCATGAAGTTACCCAATTATTAAAAGTCATTCCCCTATCGTGTCCCGAGAATGGTGATGACGTGGAGAGGGGGACATGGAAACAGGTTTTTGGTATCTCAAATGTATCAGCAATTGAGATATGTGAACATGGAATTAGGGGCCATTTGGAAGGAAATTTGGAAGGTGAAAACCACAAGAAGGATTAAGGTATTTTTATGGTTGGTAGCACATGATTAGCTTCTCACGGCAGCTAGAAGAGCACGTATCTTGGGAGGTAAGCCTACTTGTAGCAGGTGTGGTGGAGGAGTTGAGGACCTTGATCATGTATTGAGAAGCTGTCCGAAATCTCTTCGGATATGGTTGGCCTTAAAGGTGTTAAATGTACGTCCACAATTTTTTACAGAGCATAAGAATTGTTGGCTTATAAATAATCTGCAATCTGGAGAAGAATAGAGTATGGTATTTTTGGTGTGCAATTGGATGATTTAGGGATGGAGGAACAAGTTATTATTTGAAGAAGGTTTTAATATGCCTAATCGACCTAAGTTTTTTTATCCAGAGCTATGTTAGAGATTGTGTTGCCTCGTTAAACAGATTTGATGACCTTGGGTTGTTAAAGAAACCAAGGGAAATTAAATGGAATTTCCCAGAAGAAGGGTGAGTGAAACTAAATTTCAATGGCGCTGCTAAAGGATGTCTAGGATTGGCAGGATGCGGAGGGGTATTAAGGAGGAGTGATGGTAGCTGGATTTGTGGGTTCGGTAGGAAGTTAGTACGATGTCAGACTTTGGCTGCTGAGATTTGGGGGTTCGTACAAGGTCTTAGATTGGCACAGGGTTTGGGTTTTAACAAGATCATTGTAGAAGGGGACTCAACGATGGTTTTACACATGATTCAGGATGCTTGGATCCAAGGAAGGGCCAGAAACAGAATTCTAAATGTATGGCTACAAGACAATAACAGGATTTGGGGGTTCGTACAAGGTCTTAGATTGGCACAGGGTTTGGGTTTTAACAAGATCATTGTAGAAGGGGACTCAACGATGGTTTTACACATGATTCAGGATGCTTGGATCCAAGGAAGGGCCAGAAACAAAATTCTAAATGCATGGCTACAAAACAATAACAACGAGTTACAAATTTGCTTTTCTCACATTCTGCGAGAAGGCAACATTGTGGCATATTGGTTAACCAAGCATAGTTTTATTTATAATGATAATTTTACTATTTTAGATTCTCCTCCAACAGGGGTAGTAGATTTTTTGTTCAGGAATATTGTGAGGGTTATTTACCCACGTCTTAGTCCTGATTAACTTTTTTTAGTGAAGTAATGGGTAATTAAGCCCCAATTTTTACCCAAAAAAAAAGGGATAAGGGTCTTAAATGCTATGGAAGTTTTTGCTTAGGAGCACTGGTAAGACGGAAGTTTTTTTTGGACCAAAAATGCCATGGAAGTTCACAGGAAGTATCAATTTTGCCCCGGAAGTATCATTTTTGCCATGGAAGTTTTCACTGAGGAGCAATTTTGCCCCGGAAGTTTTCACTAAAGAGCAATTTTGCCTCAGAAGTTTACAAAACGTAGCAATTTTCCTAGCAATTTTGCCCTTTTGTCCCCAAATATTAAATTTGACTACTAAATCAGTCAAAGACCACACATGTCAAGCCTTGAAAAGGTCGAACTTGTAGCCAGAGAAGGAGATCCTTCAGATGTTGATCTCAAGGCAGCCAGAATTTGTGAAACCGAACTGGTCAAAGGGACTGAAAGGTCTGTCACAAAATGTAAATGAAACGCAAAACGAGAAATGAATTGGTCCAAAAATTGGTTCAGTAAAACAAATCAATGGTGATAATATTTACGTTTGTATAAACTGATCATTTGCTTAGACCATAAGTGATGCTTCCTTTGGGTTTTGTGACAATTGACCTTTCAGTCCCTTTGACCAGTTCGGCTTTACAAATTCTGACTCTATTGAGCTCAACATCTCAAGGATCTCCTTCTCTGACTCCAAGTTTGACCTTTTCAAGACATAATATGTGTGGTTTTTGACTAATTTAATAGTCAAATTTAATATTTGGGGACTGAAGGGCAAAATTGCTCCTTAGTGAAAACTTCCAGGGCAAAATTGCTTCTTAGTGAAAACTTCCGGGACAAAATTGATCCTCAGCGAAAACTTTCATGACATTTTTGGTCCAAAAAAAACTTCCGTCTTACCAGTGCTCCTGAACGAAAACTTCCATGGTATTTAAGATTCTTATCCCAAAAAAAAAAAAGATTTTCTTATTAAAAAAATAAAGGTTGTTAAATAATTTTTCAAATTTTGTAACATCTCAAAATTTCAAAGCAATCCCTTTTAAAATTATTGAAATTCATCGTATTTATTTGTCATTTATCAATTTTCATACTATTTTTCTATCTCTATCCCAAAAAGTTGTTATTTTATACATAATTTAAACATTTTGACTCCATATATACTTATTTTTTCGTTTTTTTATTATTTAATTTCATTTTGTGTTTACATTCCCAAGTTTTAAGGTTAATTATTTAATTTAATTTAATGTACAAATATTCGTAATTTAATTTAAAAATTCAAAAAATATTTGAATAAAAAACCACGGTAACACCTTTTTTTTTTTTGAAAATCCTGGAATCCCAGAATGTCATCAATGCAATCCTGGCCATTGGATACGGAGCACATTAAACGCCTTTCAGTAGCGTTTTCCTCCTGAAAATCACTCCGACGACGCACAGCTTTACATTCTTCACCCCCGCACTTCTTCTTCCACCCCTGTTCCTCGTCGTTGCACGGGTCAAAGGTTCCACAGCGAGTCCCAAGTCAGGTTCCTTGTTCCTATTCCTCCACCTTCTTCGTACCAATTAGACGCTTCCAGGCATCTTTCTCTGTGCTCTTTCCTTTTTGCCGTTCATCATTGTAATCTGGCTTCGTCTTTTGTTTTTTGTTCTTTTACTGGTCGGAATTAGTTTTTGCTAAACCAGAATCCTACTTTCTAATTCTTTTCTAGCTCAAGTAGAGCTTTTCTTTTATTTTCTCTTAAATGGTCCTGAAACATATCTTTCTCTGACCGGGTCTGTTTTATGTATGCTGCCATGAATTTCTTTGGTTAGGCTTTTGTCCTAGATTTCTTCGTTTTGATTATAAGAAGTAACCAGGCCTTCTTTTCAAGATATCCTACATTTGCCCCCTCTCTAGGGTTTTGCGTTTTGCATTTGTTGTTGTTGAAAATACTTTACAAGTAGAAATTTCACAAGGCTCAGAATCTTTCTAATTAAGATAGCCTAATCTGTAAACGTACAAATTCTGTACAATATATAAAAGCTACGTCTCCAGAATGATGTCACTAAAACCTCCGTTTTTATCCTCATTTACTCCGTGTAAAGTATCACAGCAACATAACAGACATTATGGCAAGATCAGCACCCAGAGGGAAAATACCTGTGCTCAAAAAACAAAAAAATGGAAGTGAACTGATAGTGAGTGATAGGATTAGCAGCTTACCATACTCTCTTCTTCACCACATTCTCTCGTTTCTTCCAATAGAAGAAGCTGTTGCCACAAGCCTCTTGTCCAAGAGGTGGAAACCACTTTGGCTATCAATGCCCTGTCTTGACTTTGATGGAATTTATTTTAGTAGTTTTGACTCCTTTACTCAGTTTGGGGATGCGGTATTGTGCTTGGCAGATTTGAAATCCAGATTCCAGACAAATGTTTCGTCTGGAGTGAGAGTTTTTGTGTATATGAAAAGAGGAGGAAACAGAAACATTTGAATTTAAAATTAGAAGTTCCCCCTATTAGGATTAATTTTTGGATTAATGCAGCTTTAAATCGTGAAGTTGAGCATCTTGAGCTCTGTTTTCCATATGGTAGATTTGATGTTGAGTTGCCCACTCTAATTTTCAGCTGCAATAACGTTAAGGTTTTGAAGTTTACTGGAATTGCAATAAATACTCCTTCTCCTGTTAAGTTGGCTTCACTCAAAGTCTTGCATTTGCCAAGTGTTCCATTTAATTATTTGGACTGAATGGCAAATCTCCTTTCTGGATGTGCTGTTCTTGAGGAATTGCTCCTAAATGATTTAGATTTACCTAATATTGGTTCCAAACTCAAGATTGCAATTTGCAAGACTTGAACATTTGGTCTCTGTAGATGTTGAACCCTCCTTACTTAGGTCAGCAGATTTTTCTATTGTTACAGTTCTTAGGTTGATTAAGGTAATGGAGACTGATTTGAATTTATATTTGAACCCTATATATGAATGAAGGTAATTTACTTTTGGTCTTTCTAATGCAAAAAAGTTGATCACGTCGTCATGATGATTGGTGGTCACCTCTTTTCATGATTATATTCCAACATTTTACAGTTTGACCTACACGGAAGTTTCATGTTCTAAAAGTGATTGGAATGGGATAGTGAAATGTCTGCAAAAGTGCCCCAAACTTGAAACTCTTAGTTCATTAGGTTCATTGATTTCAACTTGATTTTTGTGTGCATTACCTTTTCCTTAATTTGTTTCTAACTTTAATGGCTGTTGTCAGATTGATGTTTTAATGAGGTGACAGAGGTGATCATGAAGGAACCAATACTTGATATTCCTCAATGTCCTTTCATCACACCTGAAGAAATTTAGTCTCGGTAAATGGGAGCTTGAGGTTACAGCATTTATAATGAAGAATTTTGAGGAGCATCTACATTAATAGTCTTCATTACATACACAAAGATACGAAGCACCAGATGCTTAAAAAATTATCCTCATACCCGAGAGCCTCTGCCGATTGTTCAGCTAAATCTATGAGATATAGCATGTCGTTGAAGTCATGTTAGTGTTCCTTTCAGGTTCATTTCTCCTTTGTTTATCATCATTAATATTTTGAGTAGGAAGTTATTGAAGGACGTGCCATGATACAATGTAGGACTCCTGATGGAGCGTACTTTGATTCTTGATAGGGAAAAACTTTAGACTCCGCAAGTGTACGGGTCGTATCAAGTAATAGAGTAATGAGAAAAGTATCGTTCCCATGAAGACTCAATCTAACTAGCGTTTAGGTATTAAATCTCCTTATTTCGTTTAAGTTGAGCAAGCCAGAATTGTTTTCAAAAAGAAAGAGAATAAAAACTAATAACAGCAAAAGACTTTTCACAAAAGAGTAAATTCCAATATCAAAAAGTACAACCTAGAGTCACTAATCTCTTGTTTAGTATTTTTAGATTTTATCCCCACTAAATTAATTTCGACTTAACCTAAACAGCTAATCTAGAGTATTAGTGTCTATAAATGCCTTCCGGTCCATTTATCTACCTATCTTAATCAATTATGTGATGCCTCACAAAACTAAATAAGATGCTTTTTAAATCGGGTTCACTCTAATTTGATTATGAGGAGCTTCTAGGTATATTCCTATCCTAGACGCAAATTAGATTAAAACCTAACTTCACGTTAAATTTAAACATAATTCCCTATTATTTATTCCCAAGGTCAATTTAAAATTCCCTCTTCCAAGTCCAACCCTAAATCTCCAAAACATGCCCAATGGTGGCCACTCACTAAGCAATAGCAATACACACAGGATTAAATAAACTGAATAAGATTAATCAAAACTAAAAAGTGGGAATAATCTCTAAAACCCAAACAAGTTCATAGGTTCTCTAGGTTGAAAAGAAAAATTAGCCACACATGGCTATAAGAAAATCCATAATAAAAATGAGAAATTCAGATCCCAACATGAAGAGAAGAAGAAGAAGAAGAAGAACAAGATCACAAAATTGTGGAGCCTTCTCCTCAGCGTCCTCGCTTTTCTTCTTGCACCGTGCGTCTTGTTCTCTGCCTCCGCTTCTCTGCCTCTGCGTTCTTTCTTTTCTGCGTGTTGTCCTCTTTTTCTTTTTACGTGCTTGCTGATCCTCTAATTAAATCCCCACCGCCTCCTGTGCGTTTCTTTTTTTAGGTTTTCATTGATTCCATTCAATTCATCTTGTGGGCCTCCATTCCATTTAATATCCAATTGATTCCAATTTGTCCTCATCAGACGTGATCTCTCTCTTTGACCATGTGGAGGATTGCTTGTATCTCTTAGCATGTGGGGTCCATGTCTTCAATCTCCCATTAATCCAAATTGATCCAATTGGAAATAATGCTCCAGCGTGATTCTCTGATGGTAAGCAAGAAAAAGGAAATTATATGGTAATCATGATAATGATGGAACTGAATTTATTCCAAACCACTAATTACTATGATTTATTTCCTAAACTCAAAAATTTCTATTTTAAATTGAAATCCCCTGATTCATGCATTAAAATTGATATCTCTGAAAATCTCAATCAAATCTCTTTAATTTAGCATTGATGACTTCTTAAATATATCAAAATATACCACAAATCAATTAAAAATAGGAAGTCATCACACCTCCACACTTGCATCAAATCTTGCCCTCAAGATTTTTTAAATTCTAAAACACCCGATTCATGAAAAGCAAAACAAACTTTCTCAGAAATTTTTTTCCACCTTTCAAAAATGCAAGTAGCAAGGTAATTAATTTGGCAAGGATAAATCACAATAGCATGTCACTCACTAGTGGAGTGTATACACTCATCTCTCCAAACATTCAAGGGCTGGTGTTTCACTCATGTCCACCTATTGTAGCTCATCCACTCTAAGCTTGTTCCTCATCTCATTCTCCACTAAATTATTCCCTTACATACACAAATAAGAAGGACTTTAACAATAGATAAATACTTTAGTTAGTGCCAAGTAGCCCAATACATAATATGAAGAATGAAGGGATTTTTTTCTTTTTTTTTCCTTGAGCCGTTGTAAGTCCCCTTTTGACGCGACCCTGCACATGGGTGATGCAGCACCGGTTACTCAGTTATTCCAACAGGCACCTCAAGAGGCTTTTAGCCTAACTCATAACTCTCCTTGACTTTACCGTTTGACTCGAGTGCCAACATTGGTGATGAAGTGCCCCCGGTTACTAAGTAAAGTTTAGAGAAGTCATTGGAGTTGCGTGTATGTGTGTGTGTGTGTTTTTTTTTTTACCCCTTCAATCTTCTTCTTCTTCTTTTTTTTTCACTTAGCACTCACTAAAGTAACCAATAAAAAAAAATGTCCACCCATCTTTATGTATGTAAAGGATTTTTCTTTTCTTTTTTTTTTTCCTAGAGAGATTCAGAACAAGTTCTAGAGATAAAACCACAATAAGTGTACTCTCTCTTAAAAAAGGATGAATATTTGGGCTCAAATTCCTCACAGGTTCTTTGACATCCTAAAGTAAATTACCCAAACCAAATCTTTACCTCTTTACTAGCATTCAAAGAATATAGAATCAATTTCCAATCAAATTCACTTCTTTTCATGTTCCAATTAACCCAGAAAAAAAATTGAGGACATAGCAAGTTAAAATCAAGGATACCCTCACCCCCACACTTAAATGCCACATTGTCCTCAATGTGAACAAGTAACAACAAGTAATGGAAGTGAAAAGCAACCGCATGTGAAGTGTAAGGGTAACATCAATTTCAGAGATTTCAGATTCCTACCAGTGGAACAGCTTAAGTGCTAGCAGTCACTCAATAGTTATCACAAATAATCATCACATGCATATATAACTACGAGGAGCACTCATTCCCACGCAATATATCAGCGACAATCAGATAAAGCAAATCAAAGAAAAGTAGAAGGAAACTCCCCTATTTGTCCGTGACTTGCGCTTTCAATCCTTGCCACCAAAGTAGAACACATCATCAGGGGCTATCTACAATCCTACAAAATCAAAGAAAGCATCAACTCAAACATTGGGTTGCCTCCCAAGAAGAGCTTGGTTTATAGTCTTCAGCCTGACTATGTCAGCAATCTAACTAGGCGGGGACAAGTGGTGAACCATTTTTTGCCGGTTCACTTCACCACCATGATAGTGCTTCAGTCTTTGTCCATTCACTTTAAAGCAATTTCCTGTTCTCTCATTTTTAACCTCAATTGCACCCTTGGATGACATCGAAACCACTCTAAAGGGACCAGACCACCTTGATTTAAGCTTCCCAGGAAATAAATGCAGTCTTGAATTGAAGAGAAGCACCAACTGCCCAGGCTCAAAAGATCGCTTCAAGATATGATTGTCATGTCATTTCTTTGTTCTTTCTTTATACAATCGTGCACTATCATATGCTTGAAGTCTAAATTCTTCCAACTCATTCAGTTCTAGCAGCCTTTTTGATCCTGCTCGCCTGTGATCCATATTTAGCTTCTTGATTACCCACCATGCTTTATACTCCAATTCAAGTGGTAAATGGCACGCCTTTCCAAAAACCAAACGGTATGGTGACATGCCAATCGGAGTACGAAAAGCTGTCCTGTAAGCCCATAAAGTATCATCAAGCTTGTCAGACCAATCTTTTCTAGTTGGGCCCACAGTCTTCTCAAGGATCCTCTTAATTTCCCTGTTAGTCAGCTCACACAAACCATTAGTTTGTGGATGGTATGCAAGTGACATTCGGTGGTGCACTTTATATTTTTCCAAGAGAGCCTTGAAATTCTTGTTGTTGAAGTGGGTCCCTTCATCAGTAATAATTGCTCTTGGGGTTCCAAATCTTGTCAAGATATGCTTCTTCAAGAATCGAATCACTGTGTTGGCATCATTAGCTTGGCAAGCCATAGCTTCAGTCCATTTACTCACATATTCCACAGCGACAAGGATGTACTTGTTTCCTCTTGAAGATGGGAAAGGACCCATGAAATCCATCCCCCAAACATCGAATAACTCCACCTCAAGGATTCCAGATTGTGGCATCTCATGTCTCTTAGAAATATTACCTGTTCTTTGACATCTATCACACTTGGTAACAAATTGGTGAGCATCTTTGAACAACGTAGGCCAATAAAAACCAGATTCAAGGACTTTTAATGCAGTTCTTTGCCCCCCATAATGTCCCCCATATGCAGATGCATGACATGCATTCAAAATTTCCTCTTGTTCTACCTCAAGTACACATTTTCTAATAATCAAATCAGCACATCTCCTAAAAAGAAATGGTTCTTCCCAAATATAATAGGCAACATCATGCAAAAACTTCTTTCTTTGATAAAAATTCAAATCAGGAGGTAATACTTCACACACAAGATAATTCACAATATCAGCATACCATGGCAACTCACAACTACTTATAACAAACAATTGCTCATCAGGAAAACATTCATTCACCAACAAGTCACTCACATGATCAGGAGAGTTCACAATTCTAGACAAATGATCAGCAACTTGATTTTTAATTCCTTTCCTATCAACTATATGCACATCAAATTCTTGTAGCAACAAGACCCATCTAATTAATCTAGGTTTAGACTCTTTCTTTTCTAACAAGTATTTAATGACAGCATGATCAGTGTGAACTATAACCTTAGCACCCATCAAATATACCCTAAATTTTTCAAAAGCAAACACTACAGCAAGCATTTCTTTTTTAGTGGTAGAGTAATTTACCTAAGCTACTATTAAGGTCCTACTCGCATAGTAGATAGGATGGAAAATCTTCACACGCCTCTGCCCCAACACAGCTCCAACAGCATAGTCACTCGCATCACACATTACTGCAAAAGGTAGTGACCAATCAGGAGCTACAATGATAGGAGCTGAAGTCAATCTTCTCTTCAGTTCTTCAAAAGCCTTCATACACTCCTCATTAAACTGAAAAGGAGTGTCTTTCTCCAGCAACTGTGAAAGGGGCTTTGAAATCTTGGAAAAATCCTTAATGAATCGACAATAGAAACCAGCATGGCCCAAGAAGCTTCTCACAACTTTGACATTAGAAGGAGGAGGGAGCTGCTCAATCACAGAAATCTTGGCTTTGTCAACCTCCAAACCATTTTTAGAAACTTTATGACCCAGAACTATGCCTTCAGTCACCATGAAATGACACTTCTCCCAGTTAAGCACTAGGTTTGTCTCTTCACATCGCTTCAACACATTTTTCAGATTGATCAAGCACTCCTCAAATGATTCACCAAAAACCGAGAAATCATCCATGAACACTTCCATTATCTCTTCTATCATATCAGAGAATATACTCATCATACATCTTTGGAAAGTGGCCGGAGCATTGCATAAACCAAATGGCATTCTTCTAAAGGCAAAAGTGCCATAGGGACAGGTGAATGTTGTCTTCTCTTGATCTTCGGGAGCTACCACAATTTGGTTGTACCCTGAATATCCATCCAAGAAACAAAAGAATTCTTTACCAGCTAAGCGGTCTAACATCTGGTCAATAAAAGGAAGTGGGAAATGATCTTTCCTTGTAACATCATTCAACTTCCTGTAATCCATGCAGATACGCCAACCAGTCACTGTGCGAGTAGGGATAAGCTCATCTTGCTCATTAGTAATCACTTTCATGCCCCCTTTTTTAGGAACACATTGTACTGGGCTAACCCACGCGCTATCAGAAATAGGGTAAATGATCCCAGCATCTAACCATTTAATAATTTCCTTCTTGACCACTTCCTTCATCATAGGATTTAGCCTTCTCTGATTCTGAACAGATTTCTTGTGATCATCCTCCAAGAGTATCTTGTGCATCACAATTGACGGGCTTATACCTCTTATGTCTGCAATTGTCCAACCTAAGGCACCTTTATGGCTCTTGAGAACTTTCAACAACTGCTCTTTTTGATCTTCAGATAAGGAAGAAGAGATGATAACAGGTAGTGTCTCAGACTCACCCAAGTATGCATATTCAAGATGCGGTGGTAAGGGTTTAAGCTCTAGAAGTGGTGCTTGTTCAATGGAAGGCTTCAAAGAAGTAGTTTGCTTTGATTCCATCTCTAACGACTCAAACTGCTCTGATGGTTTCCTGTAATGAGGAGAGGCTTCAAGTAGCTTCTTACATTCAACTATATTCCCTTCTTCAACCTCATCTGTCCCAAGTAAAGCAGCAGCTAACGGTTCTTTTATAGAAAAGGACTCTAAAGTCTCTTGAATAACCTCGTCAACCATGTCAACTCTGAAGCAATCTGTAACATCCCTAGGATACTTCAATGCCTTGCTCATGTTAAATACAACTTCTTCATCATTCACCCTCAACTTGATTTCTCCCTTTTCAACATCAATTAGTGTTCGAGCTGTAGCAAGGAAAGGTCTTCCCACAATGAGCGGTAGATCTCTATCTTCATCACAGTCCAAAACAATAAAGTCAGCAGGGAAAATAAACTTGTCAACTTTAACCAGAACATCTTCAATGATACCCTTTGGAAAAACCAAACTTCGATCAGCTAGCTGAAGTGTCACAGAAGTTGGTTGAGCTTCACCCAGTTGCAATTTTCTAAACACAGATAATGGCATCAAGTTAACACTTGATCCTAGATCACATAATGCTCTTCCCTGAAACTTTTCTCTAATTATGCAAGGTGTGGAAAAATTGCCTGGATCTTTTTGTTTAAGAGGTAGCTTGTTGAGAAGAATAACATTACACTCTTCGGTTAAGGCTACAGTTTCATAGTCATCAAACCTCCTTTTCTTACTCAACATCTCCTTTAGAAACTTCACATATTGAGGCATCTGCTCTAACGCCTCAAGAATAGGGATGTTATTGTGTAGTTGCTTGAAAATCCCCAAAAACTTCTTATACTGCTCATCTAAAGCTTTCTTCTGAAACCTTTGAGGGAATGGTAAAGGCGGTACCCATTTAAGATTATCTTGGTTAGCCTTCTTTTTCACTTCCCCCTGTTTAAACTCAACCTCAACTTTCTCTTCATTGACTTTTTCATTCACCTTCTGTAGAACCTCTTCATCATCCTCTATAGTGACTGTAGGATTGGTTTGATCAGTAGCAGCTGAAGGTGTCTTCTTTGGTTGAGGAATCTCAGGTAATTCCTTTCCACTTCTCAATGTAAGAGCTTTATATTCCTCCCTCCTATTTCTACGAGGATTAGGCACAGTATTGCTTGGCAACTCTCTCTATTGTGAAACATTCACAGTATTTGCAAGTTGTCCCATTTGTATCTGAAGATCCTTGATAGATGAGGTCAATCCTGCAACAGTGGCGTTAGTATCCTTGATTGATGAGGCCATCCCGGCAACAATGGCGTTAGTATCCTTGATTGATGAGGCCATCCCGGCAACATTAGCATTAGTAGCAGCTTGATCTTGAGCGCTCTTTAGTTGAAAACTTGCGAGCTGAGATAGCACTGCTTGTAAATCAGACTTAGGTTCTTGGGTGGGAACGACTTTCCTTTCCAATTGATGAAAGCTAGGAGGTGACACTTGTTTCATATTAGAACTTGATGCTTCATTAAGAGTCGCCCCATATTTCCAAGAGAGGTTGGGATTTTTTCGCCACCCAGAATTGTAGGTGTTTGAGTAGGGGTTGTTCTGGTTGTTGCCACGATAGTTACCTGCATAGTTCACTGGTTCCATTTGTTGAGATATGAGGCATTGTCCATTAACATGGCCATCTCCACAGTAATCACAAGAAGCATGAATAGCATTGACTCCCATCTGGCTCCCATTAGATCGGTTTACTTTAGCTTCCAAGTGATCAAATCTCCTGTTGATTGTATTCAACATTGCTATCAACTGTGAAGAAGGTTCCTCACTAACTTTATCAACTGACTTCACTAGCCTTCTGTTATTATTGTTCTGTAAAAAGTCAGTGGATAAGTCATCTAGGCATTTCCAGACACGATTTACCGGCTGCTTTGTAATTCCCCCATTAGTGACCGCATTCAATTCTGATTTGGATTCAGGAGTCAACCTAGTACTGAATATTTGAAGCAAGACCCATCTCTCTAGATTGTGACCAGGGCTCTGCCTGACAAGTAACTTGAACCTCTCCCAGGCCTCATACAGATGCTCACCAAATTGTTGACTGAAATTAGTAAGAGCGGCTCGTGCATCCACAATCTTGTTATGAGGGAAAAATCTTGATCTGAACTTTTCTTCCAGTGTCTCCCATGAGGTTATGCTGCCCTCTGCCAAGTTGTTGAGCCATTCTTTAGCTTTCCTTTGTAGAGAGTAAGGAAAAAGCCGAAGGCGAATCACATCATTAGGTACTCCATTTTGCTTGAATGAGTTGCAAACATCAAGAAATTGCAGCAGATGTTGATTAGGATCTTCTGAATCATTCCCTGCATACTGACCCTGAAGTTCAAGCATCTTAAGCATAGTCTGCTTGATTTCAAAATTGGCAGCTTGAAACTCAGGTACTCTAATTCCAGATTGATACCCTTGAGATTGTCTTCCTAGAAAGTCATTAATACACAAACGATCATTTTCATCCTGAGCCATGTCTTCAGTATCAGACTGTACTACTGCCTCCTCTTGGTTTTGAGCTGTTGTAGCTTCCAAAAGCTCTTGGATCTTCCTTGTCTTCTGTGGTGTTTTAGTAGCTTTGGATCTACCAGTCATGTACCAGAGTACCTAAAAAACCAAGCAAATATCAAAGTATCAAACTAACACCAGAAAAAAATAAAAATAAAATAACATAAAATTGATTTTTTTTTGAAAAAAAAACACTCAAACTAAAACTACTAAAGGATTCTAATACTAATCACCAATTGCCTTGAGTCCCCGGCAACGGCGCCAAAAACTTGATAGGGAAAAACTTTAGACTCCGCAAGTGTACGGGCCGTATCAAGTAATAGAGTAATGAGAAAAGTATCGTTCCCACGAAGACTCAATCTAACTAGCGTTTAGGTATTAAATCTCCTTATTTCGTTTAAGTTGAGCAAGCCAGAATTGTTTTCAAAAAGAAAGAGAATAAGAACTAATAACAGCAAAAGACTTTTCACAAAAGAGCAAATTCCAATATCAAAAAGTACAACCTAGAGTCACTAATCCATTGTTTGGTATTTTTAGATTTTATCCCCACTAAATTAATTTCGACTTAACCTAAACAGCTAATCTAGAGTATTAGTGTCTATAAATGCCTTCTGGTCCATTTATCTACCTATCTTAATCAATTATGTGATGCCTCACAAAACTAAATAAGATGCTTTTTAAATCGGGTTCACTCTAATTTGATTATGAGGAGCTTCTAGGTATATTCCTATCCTAGACGCAAATTAGATTAAAACCTAACTTCACGTTAAATTTAAACCTAATTCCCCATTATTTATTTCCAAGGTCAATTTAGGATTCCCTCTTCCAAGTCCAACCCTAAATCTCCAAAACATGCCCAATGGTGGCCACTCACTAAGCAATAGCAATACACACAGGATTAAATAAACTGAATAAGATTAATCAAAACTAAAAAGTGGGAATAATCTCTAAAACCCAAACAAGTTCATAGGTTCTCTAGGTTGAAAAGAAAAATTAGCCACACATGGCTATAAGAAAATCCATAATAAAAATGAGAAATTCAGATCCCAACATGAAGAGAAGAAGAAGAAGAAGAAGAACAAGATCACAAAATTGTGGAGCCTTCTCCTTAGCGTCCTCGCTTTTCTTCCTGTACCGTGTGTCTTGTTCTCTGCCTCCGCTTCTCTGCCTCTGCGTTCTTTCTTTTCTGCGTGTTGTCCTCTTTTTCTTTTTACGTGCTTGCTGATCCTCTAATTAAATCCCCACCGCCTCCTGTGCGTTTCTTTTTTTAGGTTTTCATTGATTCCATTCAATTCATCTTGTGGGCCTCCATTCCATTTAATATCCAATTGATTCCAATTTGTCCTTATCAGACGTGATCTCTCTCTTTGACCATGTGGAGGATTGCTTGTATCTCTTAGCATGTGGGGTCCATGTCTTCAATCTCCCATTAATCCAAATTGATCCAATTGGAAATAATGCTCCAGCGTGATTCTCTGATGGTGAGCAAGAAAAAGGAAATTATATGGTAATCATGATAATGATGGAACTGAATTTATTCCAAACCACTAATTACTATGATTTATTTCCTAAACTCAAAAATTTCTATTTTAAATTGAAATCCCCTGATTCATGCATTAAAATTGATATCTCTGAAAATCTCAATCAAATCTCTTTAATTTAGCATTGATGACTTCCTAAATATATCAAAATATACCACAAATCAATTAAAAATAGGAAGTCATCAATTCTGTTTCTGCTATGTAAGAAAAACTCGTTTTATAGTTACAGATGCATAGAATTAGAGATGCAGTTTCTGTTAATTAGTATTAACAATGTATTATTAAAATTTTTAAATGTGTTTGTTGGAAGAAATGGGCACTTAATTAACTTGAGTTTGCTATAACCATTAACTATGACTTTTACTTGCCAACTACTTTTAGTTAAGTGATGATCTTTATATGTTATCCTATTCAATTGTTCTTCTTTAAAGAACTACAATATTTCGTTGAGTTGCTACACATTTTATTTACCAACTAATAAATCCATACTTTAAAAAATTATTACTTGATAGTACGAAAGCTATAATACTTAATAAAATGTGTGGAATATTTTAACAAAACTTATGAATGATCTAGTATTGTGGATTTGTTACCTTATAAGTGGAAGTTTGTAAAACCTTATAAAATGTTAGGAATGCTGTCACAAAACTTGTGAATGACCTGATAATGTGGATTTATTACTACCTCCGGTCTTAATTATAAGACATAGTTGACTTTGTTTGGAGAGATTAAGGAAGTTAAATAAGTTACTTAATCATTTTATATGTTGTATATTTTTAGATTATATATTAGTTTATTAGTCAAACTAATTACTTTGAAGAAAAAAATAAAAATAAAAATATTCTAAAATAATTTAATTAGCTTCCTTAATTTCTCTAAAAAAGTCAACTGTCTTATAATTAGGACCGGAGGGAGTATTTGGTAAACGAAAGTTGTTACTATCTCTGGTCCTAATTATAATCGCACTACAAAAATTTTCCTAAAATTAGAACCGGAGGGAGTAATATTCAATGAAAAATGGGGAATGTCTTAACAAAACTCGTAATTGAAATGAAATTGTAGATTTGTTACTTGATAAAATAAAGTTGTTAAAACATAATGGAATATGAGAAATGTCTTAACTAAAGTTGTGAATGTGATGATAGTGTGATTTTGTTGCTGGGTAAATGAAAATTGTTAATATCTAATGAAATGTGAGGACTATATTGGCAAAATTTGTGAATGACTTTAAGTCAAAGATAAAAAGTTAAGTGATATATTTATTTAGAGTATATATATTGAAAAGTTAAGTGATGATCTTTATATGTTATCCTATTCAATTCTTCTTCTCTAAAGAACTACAATATTTAGTTGAGTTGCTACATATTTTATTTACCAACTAATAAATCCATACTTTAAAAAATTAAGCGATATATTTAAGTCAAAGATAAAAAGTTAAGTGATATATTTATTTAGATTATATATATTGAAAAGCATTGGTGACCATTGAGCCACAAACGCTTTCGGCAGACAATTGGTCGGATCAAATCTTTTTTTTGGTCGAATCGGATCAAATCTCATTTCCTCCACTTTGCCAAATAATAATAATTCACACCGGTGCCGTGGCTCTGACGCTGGCGGGGTCGTTACTTTTTCTTTAAAGATATCCATTAATGTAAGGGCATTTATATCTTTTTGCATTTTGAATATCTTATATTGGGGACTCACATTTCATCTCATAGGATTATTGAAATTGGGAGTATATCTTAGTTCCCCCCCCCCCCCATTTTTAAAGTTCTTCAAACGAGATCTTCCCAAAATATTTTGGGGAAAATCTATCTCAGGGTCCATTTTAGCCACACAAAAAAAAAATAAATAAAAATAAAAAAAGGCCCCAGAGTTTTTTCTGGTATTATTTCATAAACGTTAACAATTAAATCAATAGCATTAATAACAACATCCTAACAACTAAATGAGTCTCATTAACAACTAAATCAGTACTTGTTAACAATTATATCAGTAGATGTTAACAACTAATGTTTTATAAAATAATATCAGAAAAGGCCCTGAGACCTTTTTTGACATGTGATTTTTTCTTAAGCCTTTTTGACTTTTTTTTTTTAAAACTAAAATGGGCTTTGAGATGGATTTTCCCAATATTTTGAGTAATTGACATTTTTTTATGAGAAGCAATTAACGTTTCATAAGAATTTGTTACACGAGCGTGTCTGGTGTCATAGAATGGAAGGCAGATAATTCTTCCCCGTGACACCTTCTAATTAATCCTTTTGGTCTTAATCACGTTCTAATCTTTTCTTTTTACAAAAAGTTTCAATATAGTCCAATAAAAATTACTCCTCTTTAATATAAAACATTAAGGAAGTTAGTTAAGTTAGTTAATATAATATGTATTTACTACAATATTCTAGTTATCTTCTTTAATTCTCTTATTCATTCTCCTCCTTAATTATTGCTGGGAAAGTATTAAAAGGGATAAATTAAAAAAATATTGAGAAATATAAAAATTATATATTATATTTAGGACTAAGATCAATTTTTTAAATATGTTTTATATTAAAAACAGGAAGTAGTGTTACTTTTACTTCTAATCTTTAATATAGAAGCTAGTTAGAGTCTAGTGGCGAGATTTGATTCTAAAGGTAAGGTTTCAAACAATTTTGTCTTCCAAATTTATAATTTTTAAAATATTTATATTAATTGTACATATTAAGAGATCTTTCATCTCTATATGAGTAAAGAAGTTTGAGATCACGTTTAGAACTTTGAAAATTGTTTATTTATATAAATCGAAATAAAACTCCTATCACATACTTACCTCGATAAATCACAATTGAAAAGATACTTTTAAATGTTTCAATCGCTATCCCAAATGGATTTGGCTTCTTTCCTATACTCCTCCCCTCTTTTTCTCTTTTCCACTATTAAATTAAAATTTCAATGGTTCATATTTAACATATTATAAAAATATTATTATAATGTTACCTAAAAGATAAAAATAATAATTTTTTTATACAAGATGGAAAACTAAATTTGAATTGTTAAAATTATTTCTTTATTTGTTAGGTAAAATTATAATAATATTTTTATAATATAATAAATCTAGAGTATTGAGATCTTAATCTAATAATCTAAAGGTAAAGAAAGGAAAATGATAGGTAGGGTATAAGTGTGAAGCCAGGTGCATTCCACATCAGTTCGAGAAACTTATCCATATCCCTTTTAAATAACTAATTTAACCATTTTTTATTTTTTTGTTAATATTACAAATTAGTTATTATGATGTGAGGTAGTATTTAATTTTAAATAAGTCCCAAAAAAGTAAATAAATAAATGGTTAGCTCTGAGAGAATAGACCGATCTTCTTGAAAGCACAATCCATCGACTCTGAGCTCCTCCCTTCAATCGCCGTCGTTCTCCACCGTGGAAGGTTAGACAATCTACGGCGAGACTGATATTAGTTCTTTGTGCCTATGAGACACTTCCAGGTATCTTTTCCCCTATCTCATTTTTTCTTTTCATCTCTGTGATTAGGCATCGTATTTCCTGGTTTACTGACCTAAATTCGTGCCTATTAGTACGCCTTTTATTTTTTTATTTTTTGCGTAATGATCTAAACACACATTTTCTCTCGGTGGGTCTGTTTGGTTGGTGTATGCTGCCTCGAATTTCTTTGGATAAGCTTTTCGTCGCAGATGTGCTTTTTTCCCCTTTTCAGTTTGATTACAACTTAGCTTTTAAGTTTTGATAATGTTTTAGGGTTTCTTCTAGCTTAAGCATTGCTTTTTATCAACTTTTTGTGAGTCATCTTTTGCTTCTTATAGCTATTAATGCAATTTTTTTAGGTTACTGTTTAGGGAGTTAAGAAGCTTTCTTCATGGGAAGGAAAGCTCTCTCCATATATAGCTAAGCTTTCACGTGTATTAAACACACTTGGATGATAGAAATTATGGCTGCTATGTGAGTTTTCTCTTACCCCACGTTCTGATTCTTCCCCCTCCATTCTGTTTCTCCTCATCAATCTCTCATCCCCCACTCCAGTTCTGAATTTTTCTTCACACATACCCCCCCCCCCCCCGGGGTGTTCTATCTCCCCCTGTTCCCTCACTGTTTCTATGTGTTTTATCCATAAATCAGATCTGTTTGCAGTTGTTGTTGTTGTGTGAGTGTGAGTGAGTGTTTGAGTGTTTTACATCGGTGTTATCATATTTGTTGAAAAATGGCTTCTTTCTTTCTTACTTGGCTTATTGAAGTTTTTTACTTTCCAATGGAACCTCCATAATCTTGCAGAATGTTGATAGACTTTTTAGCAGAGGAGTTTCTAAACGTGTCTTAAGGCTTTGGTAAACATTCGGCTATGATTGAGTTCAAACAGATGCAATTTTAGTAGCTTGATAATGGGGGGCGTTTTTGGGCTCATGTTTGGACAGCAGAAGTTATTTGTCTCATGGGGCATTATGGACCGGGAAATATGCTCATTGAAAGAAAAAAAATGCATAAATCAATATTTTGGTGGTAGTGGGCTACAATAAATTGTCATTATCCCTAGTGACCCTCATCTAAAAGCTTTTTCCATCCCTGCTTTCTCCGAGTTACTACATCATAACTAAGACCATGGCAAGAATAGGGAGGAGAAATTTAAAAACAATGTCCGAGCGAGAAAAAAGTGAAAGTGAAGTAATTGTGGGTGATAGGATTAGTAGCTTACCAGACTCTCTACTTCACCATATCCTATCTTTTCTTCCAACAAGAGAAGTAGTTGCCACAAGCCTTTTGTCCAAGAGGTGGAGACCACTTTGGCATTCAATGCGCACTTTTGACTTTGAAGATAGAGCAATTTATAGGCGTGACTTCTTCATTCAGTTTGTGGATGCAGTCCTGTTAATGGCAGATTCGAAACCGATAGAAAAGTTCCGGCTCAAGTGTCTGAGATTTTTTGTACAACTAAAAGGTAAAAGCTTTGAGTATAAAAGCGTTCCTTCCACTAGGATTAATATTTGGATTAGCACGGTTATACATCGCAAAGTTGAGCATTTTGAGCTATGCTTTGACTATAATGAGTACATTGTGGCGCCGTCGAGCATTTTCAATTGTAGTACAATTAGGGTTTTGAAGTTGGATAGGGCTAGAGTGAATGTTCCTTCGTCTGTTAGGTTGCCTTCGCTTAAAGTCATGCATTTGGTGAAAGTCAAACTTCCAAATTATGAATGTTTGGCAAATCTTCTCTCGGGGTGTGCTTTTCTTCAAGAATTGGTATTAGATCTGGGGTGGGATGATGGTGGTGGTGGTGGTGAGGAGGAGAAGGAGGACAGGGAGGAGGGGGAGGTGGAGGAAGAGGAGGAGTGGGAGGAGGAGGAAGAGGAGGAGTGGGAGGAGGAGGAAGAAGAAGAAGGTTTCACTTTGAATATTGAAAAGCTTGAACATTTGGTTTCAGCAAGTGTTCCTTCCTTTCTAATTACTTCAAAAGCTTTGACCAACGTAACACACCTACAATTGAATGTGGTATGAATGATGTTGATTTACTTTATTGCTTTTCTTCTATAATTTAATAACCAATTAAGCTTGGTCTTCCTAATATAGGATGAGTCACCTGTACGTGATACCCCTAAATTTGACAAATTAACACACTTAAAAATTTCAAGTCTTGATGATGAACACTTGAATTGGATTGTGGAATGCCTACGAAGCAGCCCCAAGCTTGAAAGTCTTGTGATTAATGAGGTTAACTTCTTTATTTCAACTTGATTGTGTGCACATTACCTTTTCTGCGGTTAGTTTCTAACTTTCATATTTGTGCTCAGATTTATGTTGGTTGTGGTTGGGAGGGAGCGTTGATTGAACCAAAACTGGATGTTCCTCAATGTCTTTCATCACATCTAAAGGAATTCACTCTTGGAGGATATCTAGGCTGGGAATGCGAGTTCGAAATTGCAAGATACATTATGGAGAATGCGAGAGTTTTGAGGACCATTACCATTCTCTGTGGTGATGATATTGATGCAAGTGACAAGTACAACTGTCTCATTGACTTAGCCTCGTGTCCTAGAGGCTCTGAGAACTGCAGGCTTTTATTTAGCTGAAATCTTCAGATGTAGTTGGTTATTGTTGAAGTCTGCATTCTTCTGTTCTTTTTGGGATGAATTTTATTCTGTTTATTTTCAGTAATAGGACTATTATGTATGATTAATGTGTAGTAATGTTTAGGGGCTACCTAGTCATGCATCTAAGGCAGTTAGAACTATTTTGGATCTGTGTTTGAGGATGATTGGCTTGTTAAAAGTTTGTTAAACTTAGTATTTCCCACAGAAATATGGGTCACCATTCCTCAACAAATGATCAAAAGACTGTGTTAGTGAGATAGATTAACAGAAGTGTTAAGAGACTGTAAGGTGTAATAATGGGTCTTCTATATGTTATTTATTTTGTGTAGGTAATTCGTTTTCAAGTCTTTATCTGAAGTGGCTATTGAGCTTCATTTGGAAATCTGAGTTTGCTATAACCATTAACTATGACTTTCACTTGTCATTTGTCAACTATTTTTGGGTTAGTGACGATCTTTTTATGTTAGGCTATTCAATTCTTCTTCTCGAAAGAACTTCAATATTTCATTCTAAGTTTCTAAACACGTCAATAGGAACTATACCAAGAAAGTCACAATTTCATGGCTTGTGTTCTCCATGCTAGCTCTTTCAAACTAGAGTTGTCAATCACGGGCTGACCCTTTAGGGCCTGGAGTAAGAAAAACACATGTTTTTTAAAGCCCGACCCGAGAGCACCAGGGTCAAGGTTGGCCTGCAGGGCCCGGAAATTATTATTCCAAATTTTAATTATTTTTCCTCCGTTTTTTTTTCAAAGAAATATAATTAGTAAATTACAAAATAAATCATCTAACAAATAAACATAATCACTAATTCATAATCAAATGCAAACTATATTCACAAACAACTCATATAAAATATAATAAGCATACTACTAACTACTAAGCGACATTAGTACAATGACTATTATTGTCGTCATCTTCGCCATTATCATCAATTTCAATGATATTTGATTGTTATTCACTTTGAGTAGTAAGTTCTGATTCATGAGTAAGAATATCATAAATTTCTTTTCTGGCTTTATGAACACATCTATAATCTTTATCTACAACAAATATTAAATCAAATCATAAAATTAAAGTATAGTTATTACTTATTTGTACTTAAATGGATAAATAACTCTATAACAAATAAAAAATACATATAAATTATTGAAGGATCCAACTTCAACAAGTGTTCAATTTTAAAAAATAAAGAATAAAAAAAAATTGAAAGGACCGATGGGCCAGCCCGTAGCCCTCTAGGGCCGGCCCGTGTAAGCCCTTGGCCCTCCAGGGCCAAACATCACCTCACTCCTCCAATTTCCAAACCCGGCCCTTAAAGGGTCAGGGCTTAAACGGACCGACCCGATGGGCCCGGCCCGTTTTGACGGCTCTATCTCAAACACTGCCAGCCGCCAAATCAATTCCTGGTCCGCCTTGAAAGACGCCAAGATTTTCTGAACTTGATGGAGATTATTTAGTCACTTAGTTTAATAGTTGAAATTAACGACAAAAAATGTTGAGTAATTCACGTTTCTTAAGAATGTTTTACGAGAGCGCATCTCGTGTCAGAATAAAAGATAGATACTCCTAGAGGCTCGATAATGAAATAATGCGATTTGAGTAGTTAAAATAATAATTATGTCTTGAAATGATTTTTTTTTTTCATATATGCTCTTATTTATAAGAGACAAGTAATTGAGAGAAATAGAATCAACAAAAGTATCACTAACTCTTTAATTAATGCAATAGATATACTCCCTCCGGTCCTTATTATAAGGCACCAACTAACTTTTCTCACAAACTAATAAAAACAGTTAAAGTTAATAAAGTTACCCTACAATTTAAATAACTTCCAATATTACCCCTTGATAGGGCAAAACTTTAAGCCTAAAAACTCCGCAAGTGCACGGGTCGTATCAAGTAATAAAGTGATAAGAAAAGTATCATTCCCACGAGGACTTGGTATCACAAACTTTAGTTAAGCATTGATTTCACAATTTCATTTAAGTTGAGAAAACCAAATTAAATTTAATTAAGATAAAAGAAATTAAAACTAAAATAAAAAATAAGAAAACTACCACAATAATCAAATGAGCAACCGAGAGTCACTAATCCCTTATTTGATTCTTAGATTTTATCCCCACTAAATTAACTTTGACTTAATCTAATCAGCCAATTTAGAGTATTAATATTTATAAGTGCCTGTCGGTCCACTTATACACCTACCTCAAATAATTATGCAATGCCTCACATAATTAATTAAGATGCAATTCAAATCGGACTCACTCTAATTTGATTATGTGGAGCTTCTAGGTATATGTCTATCCTAGACGCAAATTAGATTAAAACCTAACTTCACATTAAATTTAAATCTAACTCCACATTATTAAATCCCAAGGTCAATTTAAGATTCTCTTCGTCAAGTTCAATCCTAAATCCCCAAAACATGCTTAACGGTGGCCAATCACTAAGCAATAAATAATAAAAACAAGATTAAATAAACTGATTAAAATTAAACAAAACTAATGAGTGGGAACAATTGCTAAAACCCAAACAAGTTCATAGATTCTCTAGGTTGCAAAACCAACTAGCCACACATGGCTTTATTCAAATCTAAAACAAAAAGATAAGAATTCAGGTTCAAAGAAGAAGAAGAGAGAGGAAAGAAAGATTCTCCGTCGCCTCCACAGTCCTTCCGTCCTTCTGTGGAGATGATGAAGAGAACTGAAACGCTCAGCCTCTACTCCTCTGCTCCTTTATTCCTTCTCGTTCTGTGTCTCTCTGATCTGCCTTCGTCTTCTCCCTTTTTCTTGTCTCTGCCTCCCTATTTATAATAATTTAGGTCTTGGGTAATTGATTCTCCTTTTCTTATTAAAAAGATATCTCATATCTTGTAATTTACTTCATCAGATCATGCAAATTGATTTTGTTTCTATTTTTCTTGCGTGAGACCACTGAATTTGACTGATTGCATATCCTTTTAATTGCTTTTTCTACTTCTTTCCAAATCAGCTAATATTTCCTGCACAATAAAAATAGGATATGAGTAGATTTTGTGTCGATTTATTCTTTGATCCCAAGTTTGATTCAATTATAGAAAAGTTCGTAAAAGATAATTAAATAGGTATATAATATCAATAAGTCCAATCAAATCTCATAAAATATACACCTATTTAATCATAAAATATATACTCATCAAACACCCCCACACTTAAACATTTGCTTGTCCTCAAGCAAAATAAAGAGAATTCATTATCTGAAAAGAACATTGCCTACGAAATTCCTAAATAGAGAGCAATAAATCACCACACTTGGATCATATCATCAAATCTTATTTAAGTTAATGTCTTATAAAAAATAGGTCACTAAGCCAATTGAGTGTAACAATCTCTTAACATCCCATGATCAAAAGATCGGCAAGCAATAAGTTCATCCATAAGATTAGTAAAAGAATATTATGCTACTTAATTTCTTCAGAAAAATTCAAATGCCCCACCAAACCAAGCTTTTTATTTAATTTATTAAGAATTCTCAGGTAGGAAATAACTCATTTTGTCTTTTTTTTTTTTGTTTCTTGAGCCGTTGTAGGTCCCCTTTTGACGTGACCCTGCACATGGGTGATGCAGCACCGGTTACTCAGTTACTCCAACAGGCACCTCAAGAGGCTTTTAGCCCAACTCATAACCCTCTTTGACTTTACCGTTTGACGCGAGTGCCAACATTGGTGATGAAGTGCCCCCGGTTACTAAGTAAGGTCTAGAGAAGTCATTGGAGTTGTTTTTCTCTTTTTCTCTTTTTTGATTTTTCCTGAGTTATTTCCCTACACAAAAGTTTTACTTGGTTAATACAGATCATCATCTAATTTTCTAAAGAAATCATATAGCAAAATATTCTTGAACTAATAATTTGTTGATCATATTACAAACTAATCCTTATTCTCATAGTCCATCTCAAGATTGCAAAAAAAAAAAAAAACTCAAGGCTTAGAGAGTAGGTTAAAACATTTTTTTTCTATTTTAATTTTTGACTTGATAATATTCTCTAAGATGGGGAAAGCTCAAAATTAAGGTCAATCCTCAACAATGCAAAAATCTCAAATTAGCAAAAATCTTTTCAATTGCATAAGGACAAACATAATTCAAAGAAATTATATCATAACCAAAGAAATTATATCCCTCCCCCACACTTAAATCAAACATTGTCCTCAATGTTGCAAAAAATATAAAGAGGGAAAGGAACTAATACTCCCCTGGTTTAGGCCTCTAACTTTGATGTGGAGTGCTAAAGCAAGACCTTGCAGCAACAATAGGAGTGATCTTCTTCAAACCTGAATAAAACTGAAAGAAAGAAAACAAAAGAAAAAATAAAATAAAATATGCAAGCAAGACCCTTGGGTTACTTCCCAAGAAGCGCTAAATTTATAGTCTTCAACTAGACTTCTCAAAACAAACCACTAATCATAAGTATCAAACAACATAATTACCTTGTCTTCATTCCTTTTCACACAACAAGGTATCTCACACAAAAATTGATCATTCAAGTTAATTACTTGTATTTCCTCAATCATAGACAATCTTGGACTACAAGCAATCATTGAATTCAAAGAAGGCACAACATGCATATTCTTGAAAATAAATATAGGCACTTCTAAGAATTTAGAGCATCCAATAAAATCAACTTGACTCTCATCAGTAAGAGTCAACACTTCAAGAGGAGGGTCATGAACAACAACAATTGGGACATCTACATCAATTAGATCACAATCCTTAGGCTCCACAGCCAGAACCTCATCTAGACATCCATTATTCTCATCTAACTCAATTTCAAACCCACAATCACTTTCTATATTATCCATAATCTCATGTAATTCCATACCTTTAACTTCCTCACAATAATCATTATCAGCATAAGAAGTAGTCATCAGGTTTAAGGAATTATGTTGCATTATAGTTTCAATAGTTGAAAAAATTTGACTCGCATTTACCTTCATATTTTGAACACTTGAGTCAATGCTAGCGAGAATATCCCTTTGCTCTCTACTAGATTTCTCTAATGCTTCCCTACACTCATCAACTAATCTTTCCAAATTAGATTTTTCCCTGTACTCAATGGTGTGTTCTTCAACATACGGATAAGAGTAACAAGGAGGAGTATTTTCATAAGAACAATAGACATGTGGATCCCTAAAATTTTGTTGCTTAAAACCTTCACTAGGACAAAATGAGTTATCAAAACAGGCTTGGCTCCTAGTGAAATCATCTTTCACAAAATGACTAGTTGTACTATATGGACAATATTCATATAAATGATCCCCTCCACAATAAACACAAGACAAACAAACATATTGAGAAGAATCAACATATGGAATACAACCATCATTTATGCTCCTTTTATGTTGCCTAGATTCATTCAAAGAATTTATAATAGCAATCAATCCATCTTGTATAGAAGACGAAGAATTCATCTCCTTCTCAATATTAAGACCAGTTGGATGCCAATTGAAATCCATTTTTTTAAAAAAGTTTTTTAATTTTTTTCTAAAAAATAAATAAAATATTTACGAACTCAAACTCAAACTACTAATGCTCAATCAATTCCAACCAAGACAATTGTGGCACACAAGTCCTCGGCAACGACGCCAAAAACTTGATAGGGCAAAACTTTAAGCCTAAAAACTCTGCAAGTACACGGGCTGTATCAAGTAATAAAGTGATAAGAAAAGTATCGTTCCCACGAAGACTTGGTATCACAAACTTTAGTTAAGCATTGATTTCACAATTTCATTTAAGTTGAGAAAACCAAATTAAATTTAATTAAGATAAAAGAAATTAAAACTAAAATAAAAAATAAGAAAACTACCACAATAATCAAATGAGCAACCGAGAGTCACTAATCCCTTATTTGATTCTTAGATTTTATCCCCACTAAATTAACTTTGACTTAATCTAATCAGCTAATCTAGAGTATTAATGTTTGTAAGTGCCTGTCGGTCCACTTATACACCTATCTTAAATAATTATGCAATGCCTCACAAAATTAATTAAGATGCAATTCAAATCGGACTCACTCTAATTTGATTATGCGGAGCTTCTAGGTATATGTCTATCCTAGACGTAAATTAGATTAAAACCTAACTTCACATTAAATTTAAATCTAATTCCACATTATTTAATCCCAAGGTCAATTTAAGATTCTCTTCGTCAAGTTCAATCCTAAATCCCCAAAACATGCTTAACGGTGGCCAATCACTAAGCAATAAATAATAAAAACAAGATTAAATAAACTGATTAAAATTAAACAAAACTAATGAGTGGGAACAATTTCTAAAACCCAAACAAGTTTATAGATTCTCTAGATTGCAAAACCAACTAGCCACAATGGCTTTATTCAAATCCAAAACAAAAAGATAAGAATTCAGGTTCAAAGAAGAAGAAGAGAGAGGAAAGAAAGATTCTCCGTCGCCTCCACAGTCCTTCCGTCCTTCTGTGGAGATGATGAAGAGAACTGAAACGCTCAGCCTCTACTCCTCTGCTCCTTCGTTCCTTCTCGTTCTGTGTCTCTCTGATCTGCCTTCGTCTTCTCCCTCTTTCTTGTCTCTGCCTCCCTATTTATAATAATTTAGGTCTTGGGTAATTGATTCTCCTTTTCTTATTAAAAAGATATCTCATATCTTGTAATTTACTCCATCAGATCACGCAAATTGATTTTGTTTCTATTTTTCTTGCGTGAGACCACTGAATTTGACTGATTGCATATCCTCTTAATTGCTTTTTCTACTTCTTTCCAAATCAGCTAATATTTCCTACACAATAAAAATAGGATATGAGTAGATTTTGTGTCAATTTATTCTTTGATCCCAAGTTTGATTCAATTATGGAAAAGTTCGTAAAAGATAATTAAATAGGTATATAATATCAATAATTCCAATCAAATCTCATAAAATATACACATATTTAATCATAAAATATATACTCATCACCCCTACTAATTATACTAAACTCTAATATTATATTAATTTTTACTCTCACACACTACCCTCATTAATTATGGGCAAATATGTAAACAAATAATTAATGATCATTGGGAACAAACAAATGCCTTATAAAAAGGACTAAAGAAACTTGTTAGTTGGTGTCTTATAATAAGGACCGGAGGGAGTATATACCACCACTCTGGTCTTATTTATAAGTCCAGTTTGACCAAATCTCACATACCAAGGAAAGGTAAGTATCTCAATGATTATGGAATAAATTTTCAACTTTACCCTCATTTATGAATGAGTACCTTTTAAAATTTATTGTCAAATCTCTCTTATCTTTTTCTCTTTCCAACATGGCTAGCTAATCTCTCTCGTCATCATATTACTATGGCTAAAATTGTCACAATCTCATTTATTTGGTCAAAATGGACTTATAAAAAGGACCAAATTTTTTGGTCAAACTAGACTTATAAATAGGATCAAAGTAGTATATAATAAGGGGCACAAATGGAAAAATTTAGATAATTTTTGTTGGATTCTTATAAAAAAGCCCAAGTAAATTCAAATTTTGGGCTTTTATAAAAAGAACCCAGAGAGAGTATTTCGTTACAATTAGTTTTTATAAGAAACACTTAGCCGAACAACGTAGATTAATAAAAACTTAGCCGAACAAGTAGATTAAAAAGTTGGTTAAAGAAAATAAACTATAAAAATGTAAGTCTTTTCTCACAAATTCCCATGGGCTCGTTTGATATCCAAAATTGATTTTGATAGATATGGAGATAGTTTTCTCCAAAAAAAAAAAAAAAGATATGGAGATAGAAATGGAAAATGGGGTTTAAAAATACGTTTGGTAATGTTATGGAAATGAGACTTACTTTTATGTAAAAAGACTAAATACCCTCCTGAATTCTTTTTTTTTTTTTTTAAGAAAAACTCTTCGCAGAATCTTCTTCAATCTTCTCCTTAACAAAACTCATTCAAATTTTGCTAGCCGATCATCATCTACAACATTCAATGATGATAGCTGAGGTGGGAGATTTTTACCGAAGGCACTAAATTATTGATTGTCCTTTCTCAGATTCTAGAAAAAGGTTCAATTTTTTCAGCAAGATTCTAGATCACGAAACTATTAATGATCCAATTACCCACGTTCAATTGTACATCTCCCTCAACCAACCAATAAACCTTCCTCATGCGCCTTCTAGACAAACAGTTGAGCCTCAACCATTGAGATTCACACCAACTGCTCGTTTCAAATCCGACCTTGCTGCTTAGAATGTGTCCCATTTATTCACAGCTATCATACCTTTTTCTCATCCACCTAAAACATTTGGTTCCCCATGTTCATCCCTGTTGTTAAGAATATCAAATTTAAAAATATTAATTAAGTATTATTATTAGGGATACATTTAGTATTTATTAAGATTAAAAATAAATATTATATTTTAGGAATATATCTTTATGATATTATGATTTGATTTGATTTGATTATGATAGATTTTAAGGTTAGAGTTAGCCTATTATTTTGCCTATATAAAGACCCCCTTATACGAAAGGAGATCCTCTCCTTATAATTTCTTCTATGCATAAGGATCAATAATATTCAGAGTATTTCTCTTGTACTTCAATGTGATCCTTCTATCTCAACATGGTGTCAAAGCTTTAGGGTTTGATCCAATTCCTTGAGTTCATTTCGTTGTTTTCTCTCATGTTCTGAGTTTGATTTTCTAGCGGCGTGTATGCAAATTGTGGCGCCTTCTGTAACATCCCAATTTTTCTAATAGTAACTAATTAATTTTAGGACTAAGTTTGAAATAAGAAAGCTACTAGGTTCTTGATAATCAGTATTTTTCGATGCAATCAGGGTAAAGAAATCAGATATTAACTTGAATGGTAGATGGTTATGAAGTAGATAAGCATGTGATATTTGATCGGAAGATGAGTATTCGGTAGTTAGATGGTAGATGGAGATATGTATGGTAGCTACATATGAATGGTAGTTAGATGGTAGATGGAGATGTGTAGTTACATGGTAGATGGACATATGAATGGTAGATAAATGGTAGATGAGTAGTAGATGGACAAATGAATGGTAGATAAATGGTAGATGTGTAGTAGATGGACATGTGATTTATGAAAAGTAGTTGAGACCCAAACTCTATAAATACCTCACCCCTTCTCATTTCTTTCACAATACAAGCACTCAAAACACATAGAGAGAGAGAGAGAGAGAGAGGAGGAAGGAGAGTCGGAGAATGATGATAGAAATTATTTGGTATTAAGAGCATTGGAGTATGGTAAAAATAAGCTTGGAATTGAGGTAACCTTGGTTATTCTTTTATATACTTGTCAAATGTATATATGTATTCATATTTATTAACTGTTTTGGGATTTGTTGTGCCTATGGAAGGCTTGATTTGAAATCTAATAAAGTTGTTTTGATGAGAGTGGATATTCTTGGATCCCTTGGTATCACTTTTCTTTTAACCGGGTTCAGTTTGACACCTCCTTAATTGTGATTACAAGGAGGGGAGCCATGTTGAAGTTATGAGTAATGGATATGTTTCGTTGGATAGTTATGAGTAATGGATATGTTTTGTTGGAGGATGTGTTATGTGTTAGATGGCTCCAGTCAACGGTTATAAGAGGTGATCAGGGTGATAAGGATGATCCATGCATCAATATTTGTTTGGCAGATTGCATATGTGAGATCTCTTGTGAAATATTGGAAAGTAAATTATGATGTTTTGGAACCCTTTTTGGGAGGAAGTTTTGGTAACCGAGTAGAGAACATTTGTGAAAGGTTTTTATATAAAAGCATATATTTTAATTATTGTGAATTTATAAATATGTTCTCGAACTTGGTTTGCATGTATATTTCTGAATAACCAATGGTTACGGGGATCTTTGGATCTTACGGTTATTATGTTTTTTTTTTTCAGGTGAATAATTTAGTAGGGAAATCAGGGAAGGCACATATGGAAAGTTCATGTTATGTTATTTTTATTTGTCATGACCATAAGACTTCCGCATTTTAAAAACTCTGATATACTATTTTGGATTTAAATTGGCCCTGTATAAATGGATCTTTACCTTTGGCCATATTGAAAATATGTATTTGGATGTTAAATATCCTACATCTGAGGTATTCCAAATATTTTGGCCAAGTTTTCGGGTATTAAAATTGAGGCGTTACATTTTTGGTATCAGAGCTAGTTAAAGGTAACCATGATCGGGGGTTCTCACAGTGTGATCTGTGGCGAAGCATTGGCTCTTACCCCGACATGGCCAGGGAGTCTGGTTGCACTGGGACGTGTGGGCGTACCCTAAGCCGTGAGGCGGTGCGTAAAACTAGCGGCTGAGGTACGTTATGTTGCCACGGTGTATGGGCACCACGGAGACATTTATACATTTTTGGTATCAGAGCTAAAAGGTTCTGGCCAATTTGCTGATTTCCTAACAGTTTTCTAAAAAAAAAAAGAGGTCATGGCAAATTAAATTTCATAACGTGTGCACTTCCCTACATTTAGATTTGGAAATTTATTTGGTTAATTGTTTAACCTGTCTAGTGTCCTTTTGATATCTATGATTGTTAATGAGGATTTATGGTTTGAGGTTGTGATTAAGATTAGATTGTGAATAAGGTTTGATATTTTATCAGAGTGGCGCAACGGAAGATGATGAATTTTGAGGACAAAATTCCTTTTTAGGAGGGGAGAATTGTAACATCCCAATTTTTCTAATAGTAACTAATTAATTTTAGGACTAAGTTTGAAATAAGAAAGCTACTAGGTTCTTGATAATCAGTATTTTTCGATGCAATCAGGGTAAAGAAATCAGATATTAACTTGAATGGTAGATGGTTATGAAGTAGATAAGCATGTGATATTTGATCGGAAGATGAGTATTCGGTAGTTAGATGGTAGATGGAGATATGTATGGTAGCTACATATGAATGGTAGTTAGATGGTAGATGGAGATGTGTAGTTACATGGTAGATGGACATATGAATGGTAGATAAATGGTAGATGAGTAGTAGATGGACAAATGAATGGTAGATAAATGGTAGATGTGTAGTAGATGGACATGTGATTTATGAAAAGTAGTTGAGACCCAAACTCTATAAATACCTCACCCCTTCTCATTTCTTTCACAATACAAGCACTCAAAACACATAGAGAGAGAGAGAGAGAGAGAGGAGGAAGGAGAGTCGGAGAATGATGATAGAAATTATTTGGTATTAAGAGCATTGGAGTATGGTAAAAATAAGCTTGGAATTGAGGTAACCTTGGTTATTCTTTTATATACTTGTCAAATGTATATATGTATTCATATTTATTAACTGTTTTGGGATTTGTTGTGCCTATGGAAGGCTTGATTTGAAATCTAATAAAGTTGTTTTGATGAGAGTGGATATTCTTGGATCCCTTGGTATCACTTTTCTTTTAACCGGGTTCAGTTTGACACCTCCTTAATTGTGATTACAAGGAGGGGAGCCATGTTGAAGTTATGAGTAATGGATATGTTTCGTTGGATAGTTATGAGTAATGGATATGTTTTGTTGGAGGATGTGTTATGTGTTAGATGGCTCCAGTCAACGGTTATAAGAGGTGATCAGGGTGATAAGGATGATCCATGCATCAATATTTGTTTGGCAGATTGCATATGTGAGATCTCTTGTGAAATATTGGAAAGTAAATTATGATGTTTTGGAACCCTTTTTGGGAGGAAGTTTTGGTAACCGAGTAGAGAACATTTGTGAAAGGTTTTTATATAAAAGCATATATTTTAATTATTGTGAATTTATAAATATGTTCTCGAACTTGGTTTGCATGTATATTTCTGAATAACCAATGGTTACGGGGATCTTTGGATCTTACGGTTATTATGTTTTTTTTTTTTCAGGTGAATAATTTAGTAGGGAAATCAGGGAAGGCACATATGGAAAGTTCATGTTATGTTATTTTTATTTGTCATGACCATAAGACTTCCGCATTTTAAAAACTCTGATATACTATTTTGGATTTAAATTGGCCCTGTATAAATGGATCTTTACCTTTGGCCATATTGAAAATATGTATTTGGATGTTAAATATCCTACATCTGAGGTATTCCAAATATTTTGGCCAAGTTTTCGGGTATTAAAATTGAGGCGTTACACCTTCCTGGCGTGTGATGGCACGTTCCGACATCAACTTCCTTCTCCGGCATTGTGTCTCTAAGTCTGGCTTGCCCTGGGTAGTTTTTTGCTCTAGTTTTGTGTTTTCATTTAGTCCAATACGAAGTATTGGAGATGTTTGGTTGCTGTTGTCTTTGATTTCAAGGTGTTGTTTGGTTGCTGCCCTTAGTTTCTTGTCATTCTTTGCTCTCTGACATTGCTTCAAACGTTGCCTTGTGAAACTAGGTTCAGTTGTTTCGAAGATTGTGTTGTGAGACTGGGTTCAGTTGTTTCTACTATTTCAGCACCGTCGTTATTTCATTTCATGCACATTCACTTGTTTCTAGTGGCTGGGTTCTTCGTTTGTTATGTTTTCTAGCACGTTCATAAAGTGCTCTTTGGTTTTTTTGTCTTGGGCGCCGTGATATTGGATGGCTTCTGTGGTTCTCCTTGATTCGGTTTGGGTTTCAAGTGTCGATTTTGTTGGCTATTTTGGGCAGTTATTTGCGATTTGGTGGTCTTTGTGTGACTTGTTCGTTCTTTGCCTCCAATGAGGTGTTTTGTTTGGTCCCTAGTGAGACATTTGGAGTATTGTTTGGTCCTTGGTGAGACCATTGGTGGTTGTTTTGGTACCCACTGGTTGTTGTTTTGGTCGCTTATTTGGATCTCCTCAATGTGATATTTGGTTAAACTATTGTTGGATGTGCCTGAACTTGCTGCTTGATTCAAGATCTCATGAAGAAGCAAATTATTAGTGATTAGTTGCTGCTCACATTCAAGCTGCTTCCAGTTTGAGGGGGGTGTTGAGAATTTCAAGTTTAGAAATATTAATTAAGCATTATTATTAGGGATATCGTTTAGTATTTATTATGATTAGATATGAATATTATATTTTAGGAAAATATATTTATGATATTATGATTTGATTTGATTAGATTATGATATATTTTAGGGTTAGGATTAGCCTATTAATTTGCCTATATAAAAGCCTCCTTATACTCTCTTATATTTATAAGGATCAATAATATTCAGAGTATTTATCTTGTGTTTCGATGTGGTGTTTCAATGACATCAACATTGATGTGGTCCTTCAATCACATCAACATCTCAAAGGAGATTCGCTCCCAAGAGGTCCCCAGTGAAGAGGAAGAGGAAGAGGAAGATTTAGGAATACATTACTTTATATTTTCTGTTTTAACTTGTTATAATTGAGGAAGGACATCAATTTGCTTGCCTTTTGTTGCTATTACATCTGCATAAATCTTTCTCAAGCTGTTATATGTTATTATCTCAATTTGAATTGGGCTTTTTGGTTCGAACAATGCACATCCCGGTTCTATATTTCCGTTTTTCCTTTTTTATTCTTTAACTTCACAAATAAAATAATTATTGCACCTTTACTTTATATTTTGCTGTTGTAAGTTATATTTGCAAATTATGCAAACTTCTTATCCATTTAGCTGTAACTATGTTAATATAGTTGGCTTGATCAATTATTCAAACAAGCCAGACACTCCATTACTCACCAATTTAACCTCACATACTCATCAATTTTATTTCAAAATTTAACACAAAATCTTAACTTTTCGTTACTCCTTTCATTCAATTCTATCTGACACTTTTACAACCTTTTTCCATATCCTTACAAGAAATTATAACTAAATACAATACAATCACAATTTTAGCAAGTTAACAACGACAATATGAACTTCACATTCTTTTTGTTCCTACACAAACTTGAAACAAAAACTTTTTTCAATTTGTTCTGTCCTAAGAACACAGAGATTGGACTTGACTAGGTGGTCAAGCCTAGAGCCTACGTACCCTTTGAAGGGATCAAAGTCCACGTAGTTCGCAGTAAACTTGGAGGCGTGAAGCCAGAGGAGTGGGGTGTGTGCTCTGTGTAACAAAAGGTAAATAGAGCATGAGATTAGAACGTGTGCATCTGTTTAGAGTTTCCTTCTATTTATAGAGGAGGTAGGTGCGAGAATCTCGACATTAATGATCGGTATCCGGGGTCGAGATATCAGGGGCTGATATCTCGGGGTTGTGATCGGGGAGGATCCCCTTTAATGAGATCCTAAATCAGTGGGATCTCAGATCCTTACCCGTTATAGCGCAGATTCTGTTCTAGGCATGGTTGGGCCATGGTCCGGTTATGGGCCTATTGGGCCGGTCCATAACAGTTGCCCCCCAGCTCGGTTGTTCAGGCTTCTAGACGGCCGAGATGCATATTGCCCCCAGTGCCGGATATGGCCGAGGCCTCAATTTTTGACGGCGTCGGCTTTCGGCTGCGGTGGTCATCAGTCCGGCTCGGATCAATGGTCAGCTTATTATGCCTCCTCCACGATGTCCCGCCTTGAATGCCGGGTCCATCCTGCCCGGATGGGTATTCACCCTGCAATGATTCCGGACCCGAACCTTCTGCCTTTTGGGATTCTCTGAACGCTTCGGGTCTTCCCCCGCGCGTGTCATTATTGCAACTTTACAGCTGTCAGGCCCTGAGTGGGTGTGGTCTGCAACCGCCGCGCCTTTCCGCTTCTCGAGGCCTGTGCGCATTTATCATGCTTGCGTCGTGCTGGGCCAATCCCGTCGTGTCTGTACGGGAATGGACCGTTGTACCCCTGCCGTTTCGGGATTTTGGTTTAAATAGCTTTCCTTTTGCTTCTCTTTCATGTTTTCCCGCTACTTTAGTCTTCTTCCCAGATTATTCTCTGGTTTCTTCCCAAGCCTCTTCCAGTAGAGACTTCGCCGTTCGTCATTTCCAGAGTTCCAGTTCCCTCTATTTTCTTCACACAGGTATTCCGCCTATTCCCTTGTGTATTTGTTCGGTAGTTTTCTGTATTTTACCGTTTATTCTGGGAATCGCTATCTGTGCTATCATTCCTCTGTGTGAAAGTGGTTTTTCTGGGTTTTTCTAGCGTCATTACCCTGAAGTTCATCCTGTTTCTTGCCCTTAGGCAATTCTTTAGTGCCTTAGGCTTCTAAACATGGTGAGAGGTAGGAGTGCTCCTAGACCAAGGGCGTTATTGACGCCGGAGGAAGAAATGTTCCTCCGTATGCGCCTCCCCCGGGCCACTTACTGGGTTCTTGGGGGCGCGCCACCTGCCTCGTCCACTCTAGCTCCTCTGCGTCGAGGTGGCGCCGTTCGTCCGGGATGAGCCGGGGCTCGCCCGGCTTCAGCTAGGATTCCAGTTTCGCTCCCTCGCCGTCCTTTCCGCCCACTGGCACGCGCTCTTCCTTTCGAGTAGTCCGGTAGGGCCGGCGTAGGCACCTCATCCGGTTCCGGACCCTCTGTGCTGATGGCTCAACCCCTCAACCTCTATGAGGGCCCCACTGCTGTTCGTTAGACATCCGCCCCGGAGGGGTATCTCGGCCCCTGCTAGGATTGCCTGGCGGAGGCTTCTGCGTTGATGGCTTGTGCTGGAGATGCCGAGGCTTCTTCCGTACTTGGTTCTTGCCGGCACTGGTCCGCGCCGGCTTCCCATTCTAGCGCCCCTGTTCATCCGCGTCCGCAGTCTTTATCACCCGCTAGTATATCTGTGCTAGGTATTTTCGCACTTCACTGATGCTAGTTTCGTTTATTTGCCTATAGGTTTAATGGCTCCTAAGTCTGGGTCTTCCAAGCAGCATTCGGAGCCTGAGGGTTCGGACTCTTCTAGTCCTCCTACGGCCTTGTGCCGACAGTATAGCTGGGTATCGCACGAGGTGCTAAAGACCCAGTCATTGATGTCTGACGCGGACATCGTGCGGTTGAAGGTCCCGGCCATGCCCGGGTGCGTCCTCCGGTGTCCGGCGGCCGACGAGCCTGTCTGTGCGGCTCGGTCAGAGGGTGACCCGGACTTTTTCTTCTTCTACCGTGATTGTCTGGCATGGGTGCAGGCTTCCCTTCCTCTTACCCCTTCTCAAATGGAGGCTCTACGGCATCTTCGCCTTGCCCCGTCCCAGCTTCATCTGAATGGTTGGGCTTACTTGGTAGCTTTTGAGAGGTTGTGCAGCCATTTTCCGGTTCCCATACCGTACACGGCCAACCTTTTCTTTTATTTCTTTGGACCCTTTACCCCTAGCCCGCCAAAAGGGAGTGACAAGCTGCGGGGGTTGGTATCCCTCCGGATCAATCCGGAGCGCAAGCTGATGACGCCCTTCTCTGACTCCTTCAAACGCTTTAAGGGGGCGTTTTTCAAAGTCGAGGCCGTGCCTGGGGGGCGGCCCTGGTTCTTGGAAGGGGATGGTCACTTCCCTTTATACTGGGTGGAGGACCATTTCAAGGTCAAGGCCGCCTCCTTCCAGGTCTCGCGCAAAGACCTTTTGCCGGAGTCGGCCTCTTTTTTGCCGCGTTTAGAGGCTCTTGTAGCAGAGTACAGCGTGAGGCCGGCTGGCTTCTTCATAACTGGGGATGGCGCCGAGCCGCTGCCTCCTACCAGTAGGGTTTCTAGTAGCGTATTATTTACGTTCTCGTATTGGTTTTTTGCATTCATGAATCTGACCTGGTTTCTTTTTCCCTTTTTCAGGTCGGGATATGAGCTCGCTTTCGTTGTATATCCGTGCGTCGAATCCAGCTGCCGCCTCGCCCAGTCACCCGGAGAAGCGGGGTGCTTCTGAAGGCGCCGGTGCTGCCGAGGCTCCGAAGAAGGTAAAAAAGGGCTCGGCTAGTCAGGGTCCTTCTACTGCTGAGGTCGCCCCATCTTCCCCGGTAATTGCCCAGTCTTTCCCTGCAACCGGGCCCCCGGCTTCTGAGGGGCAAGAGACCGCTGTTGTATCTCCAGCTTCCAGGGGGAAGGAAGTCTTGATTTCTGACGAGGAGATCGAGGCCGAATTCTTCCTTGACGAACCGACTGGTTCCCTGCCGGGTTCGCCCTCACCTTCATCACTTCCTCCTCCTCCTCCAACGAGGCCAAGGTCTATTCTTCCCCGAGGCCGTTTATGGAACGAGGGGGTAGTTCCTGAGATAGACATTGCTTTCCTTCCTCCCCAGCACTTCATGAGTAGTGCTTCGCTAACTCAACCGGCCCTAGATGAGTTGCACTTGAACCAGAGGGAGTTATGTCACTCGGTGGGGTACGTCCAGGCGCTGATACTGGTGCGGGAGCATTATTCCCGGGCTAGTGCCGAGTGCCAGCGACTGAGGGCCGAGAGGGAGGAGCTGATGAAAAGCGTGGCTGCGGCGGAGGCTAAGGCTGCGTTCGTAGGTGACCTCAGGGAGGAGTTGGAAGTGACTGAGGCCAAGGCTAGGTCCGCGGAGGAGGAGCTCGTCAAGGCCTGGGTCGAGCGAGATGTGGTTCGGGCCGAACTGGACGCTGCTTGGGTGGAGCGAGATGCTGCGAAGGCTGTGGCGGTGAAGGCTGATCAGGAGCTCCAGCTCTCCTGGGCGGGTGCCGAGAAGGTGGCTGAGGAGTGTGCCCAGGCCCAGAAGGGGATGTCGGAGGGCCTTGCTGCAATGAAGGTCCTCCAACAGCAGCGCAACTCCTTGGCTGAGGAGAAGGACGAGCTTCGGAAGGCCCTTGCTGCGGAGGAGGCGGCTCGCCAGGAGGCAATGGACGCACTGGTGCAGACTGCCGAAGAGTGCTTTAAGCAGGCTTTGACGCAGATCCCGTACTTTAACCCCGACGTTGAGCTGAACGTGGCCAGATACGATCACCGTGCCTTTGTATAGGAGTACGGGACTTTGATCCCTTATCCGCCTCCTATTGCCGAGGGTTCCACCGATGCTTCTCCTACCGCCGAGGGTCCTGCTGGCACTGAGGCCGAGCCTATCGAGTAGTTTTAGCTTTTGTTTGTTTGTTTCTATTTTGGGGCGTTGGTGCCCTTGTAACTTTTGAATGATTCTGGCCTTGGGCCCCTATGTACAGACACTTTGATGAATGATTTTGGCCTTTACCATCCTTTTGCCTATATTTGACAATGAACGATTTAAGTTTTCATCATTCCTCTGTTTTAGTTCGCATACCTTTAGACAATGAATGATTTGCACCATCCTTTTGTCTCAGCTTAGATGCGTGTCGGCTGTGCATGTACAGGCCGTTTGGGTAACTTAAACAATGGATGATTTCATCATTCTTTCGTCTAAGTTTAAGTGTTTGTCGGCCGCATGTGTACAGGCCGTTGGTACTCTACCACATTTAGTGCGTGGGAGGTTGGGGCAGGGTTGTCTTGTCTCAGCCTCGTCAGGCATAACTAACCGCACTGCCTCGGTCCGCCTTTCTGATAGTCGGACTCCAACTTTCACTTAGTCGGATTAAAATTTACCGGCGTAAGGGCAGAACTATCACGTGCCTAACCGAGGCTTTGTCCGCCCAAGGTCGGGCATTTTGACCTGATCAGGGTCGGCATGGTAATCTGTGTACTTAGCCGGGTGAGCGTTGACGCGTCAATTTCGTGAAGGTCCACGTAAGGTGCCTTCACCGAGCTCTAACCAATGCCTGTCGGAGTACAACGGCCGGTTTTCATACATCTAGATGTTTTAAGTTTTTGCGGCCGGGTAAATGACCTTGGGGCCTTTTACCGGTGCCAGGCTTAATGGCCTCGGCATTCGATTTCTTGGCCGGGCTTCTAGGCCTCGATCTTATTGTTTTTAGCCGAGCTTCATGGCTTCGGCCTCAGCTTAAGCGAATTTTGTGCATATTCATAAATTTCCTCAATGGGATCCTTTATTGATAAGAAATAGCCCTAAGGGGCTTTACAAAGCAACTTGATTAGAAAATGTCAAAACTCGAGAATAGAAGAAATAACATGAACACAAATAAAAGCAATGAAAACAAACGCTGCCAAAAGGGGATCTAGCTATAGTAGATTTTCAGCTTGTCGGCATTCCATGTTCTTTTGACCGGCTTCCGTGCCAAGGTTTCGAGGATGTATGCTCCTCTGTCGAGCTTCTCTTTGATCCGGTAGGGGCCTTCCCAGTTTGCCGCCAGCTTCCCATCCTTAGCATTCCTTTTGCCTATGTCGGACCATCGAAGTACCAGGTTCCCTCGGTTGAATGACCGGGGTCTGACCTTTCTGTTGTACTTAGCCGCGAGTAACTGCTTGGTGGCTAATTCCCGGCAGTGCGCGCGACCCGGATTTCATCTATGAGGTCCAGATCGGTCTTCAAGGCGTCGTCGTTCGACTCCTGCCCTTCTTGTCTGGCTCTGACCTTTCTCCAGGATGGCTGTCCAATTTCGACCAGGATCATTGCTTCACATCCATAGGTTAGCCTGTAGGGGGTTTCCTGGGTCGAAGACTGTATGCTTGTCTGATATCCCCAGAGAACGCTGTTGAGCTGCTCGGTCCAGTTGGTGTCGGCTTGCAGCATTCGCCTCTTCAGCCCGTCCAGGATGATCTTGTTGGCGGCTTCGGCCTGGCCATTCGACTGGGGGTGTTCCACGAACGAGAAATGCTGTTTAATGTCCAGGTTGGACATCAGAGCCTGGAATCTGTGGTCCATGAATTGGGTCCCATTGTCCGTGATGACCTCGGCTGGTATCCCGAATCGGGAGACGATGTTATGCCGGAAAAACTTCATCACTCTAGCCGAGGTAATTGTGGCGAGTGGCTCTGCCTCGATCCACTTAGTGAAGTAGTCTACCGCGACTATGAGCCATCTACATTGCCCTTGCGCAGGTCGGAAAGGTCCGAAAATGTCCATGCCCTATTTGTAAAAGGGCCAGGGGGCTGGCATTCCTTGCAATTCTGTGGGCGGCGGCCATATGATCCTGGCATGTTTCTGGCAATTGTCACATGTCTTGGCTTTTTCCATCGCATCATACTTCATAGTAGGCCAATAATAGCCGGCGCGTAGTGCCTTTCTGGCGAGGGCCTTGCCCCCATGTGGTGGCCGTTGCTGCTTTCGTGGAGTTCGGCCAGCACATATTTTGCTTCGGATTCGCCGAGACATCTCATCATCGGGCAATACAGACCCTTTCGGTACAGCTGATCGTCGACCGTCGCGTAGAGCGCGACTTCTCTAATTAGTTTTTTGGCCTCGGTGGAGTCGGCAGGGATGATTCCTATTTCAAGGTAGTCTTCAATTGGCTTCATCCAGTCGAGGCCTGCTGAGATGACCATGACACAGCTCGGCTTGGTCAGGTTTTGCTGGATCACGGTCCTGTGATTGTCCGGCCCTTTAGTACTTGCGAGCCTAGAGAGGATGTTGGCTTTGGTGTTCTCCTCTCTTGGGATGTAGGAGACCGTTACCTCCTCGAATTCGGCCATGAGCTCTTTGGCGCGATTTACGTATTTGGCCATAAGAGGGCCTTTTACTTGATAGGTGCCGTCAATCTGGGCCGTGACGAGCTGCGAGTCGGTTAAAACCTGTACTCGCTGTGAACCATTGTCTTTTTCCTGAAGCAGTCTGGCCAGGAGAGCCTCGTACTCAGCTTGGTTGTTGGAGGTCAGGAACTTCAGCTGGAGAGAGTGTTCCGTAGCGACCCCCTGTGGGCTTTCCACGATAACTCCTGCGCCGTTGCTCTTAGCATTGGAGGATCCATCCACGTACACTTTCCAAGTTCCGTCATTTGTTACTGCTGGGGTGAGTTCCCTGATGAAATCGGCCAATGCCTGGGACTTGATTGTCTGCCGGGCTTCAAAAGCGATGTCAAACTCGGACAGTTCTATGGCCCAATTGGTCATTCTTCCTGCCAGGTCAGGCTTGTGGAGGATCTGACGGATCGGTTGGCTGGTTCGTACCACTATCCGATGTCCTTGAAAATAAGGCCGGAGTCTTCTGGCCGCGGTAAGTAGGGCGAAGGCGACTTTCTCTAGTTTCTGGTACCGGAGTTCCGAGCTTTGCAAAGCCTTTCTGATGAAGTAGATCGGTCTCTGTCCGGTCTTGATTTCTCTTACCAGGGCGGCACTGACGGCTTCATCACCGATCAACAAGTAGAGGAATAGGGTCTCTCCTATATCCGGCTTGGTTAGTACCGGCGGGGTTGCCAGACACCGTTTAATTTCCGTGAAGGCAGCATCGCACTCGGGGTTCCAACTGCCCTGGGTTTCCTTCTTCAGTAGTCTGAATAGAGGTAGGGCCTTCTCGGCTGACTTTGGGAGAAACCTTATCAGTGCGGCCAGTCGGCCGGTCAGCTACTGTACTTCCTTCTTGGTCCTCGAGGGTTGCATGTCGAGGACGGCTTTGCACTTGTCCGGGTTGGCCTCGATCCCACGGTTGGTCAGCATGAAGCCTAAGAATTTCCCAACTGGAACTCCGAAGGCACATTTGGTCGGGTTCAACCTGATTCGATGTCTTCTTAGTTTTTCAAACGTCTGTTCTATGTCCCGGATGTGGTCTTCTGGAAGCTTCGACTTGACGATCATGTCGTCAATGTAGACGTCTATGTTGCATCCGATCTGGTCTTCGAATACTCGGTTCATCATCCTCTAATATGTTGCCCCGGCATTTTTCAGTCCGAATGGCATGACGTTGTAGCAGTAATTTGCCTTATCCGTCATGAAGGCGGTCTTCTCTTGGTCGTCCGGATGCATGGCAATCTGGTTGTAGCCGGAGTAGGCATCCATGAAGGAGAGGAGTTGGTACCTGACCGAGTTGTCCACAAGCTTGTCGATATTGGGCATCGGGTAGGAGTCCTTTGGGCAGGCCTTATTGAGGTTGGTATAGTCGACGCACACTCTCCATTTGCCGCTGGGTTTGAGGACCATCACTACGTTGGAGAGCCAGGTGGTGTACTGTACCTCTCGGATGAAACCGGCCGCTAGGAGCTCCTCGATATGGTCCTCGAGGGCCTTCTGTCTGTTGTCTGCGATGTTCCTCTTCTTCTGCACTACGGGTCTGGACCCCGGCCAAATGCTAAGCTTGTGGCAGCAGAAGTGGGGGTCGATGCCGGGTACTTCGGCCGAGGTCCAAGCGAAGACGTCTTGGTTCTGCCTTAGAAAACGGGTCATGAGAGCCTTTAGGTTGTCTTCCATATCTCGGCCGATTTTGGCGGTCTTGGAGGGATCCGCCCCTAACATTATTTCCTCCAGTTCTCCTTCCGGCTCGGGCCTCGGATTATCCTGCTCTCGAAGGTCGAGCTCTACCATGTTGACCGGCTACCGCGGGCGCTTCTCTGAGTCGGCTTTGGCTACTTGTTCATTGGATCCGAGCCGAGGTGGAGATGAAGGTCCTCCTTCCTCGACCCGGAGAGCTTCAAAGTAGCATTGCCTAGACTCCTTTTGGTCTCCGGATACCACCACTACCTGGTTCTTGTCGTTAATCATCTTTAGCTTCTGGTGCTTCGTGGACACCAGTATGTCCCAGTTGTGGATAGTGGGTCGACCTAGGATGATGTTGTACGGGGACCGGAAGTCAGCGACAATGAACCTTACTCATTCGGATTTGAAGGATTCTTTGGTCCCGAGGGTCAGCCTGAGGTCGATGTAACCTTTCGGGAAGGACTGTTCACCGTTGAAACCAATCACGGTGGTCTTGCACGGCTTGAGATCCTCTTTGTCGAGGTGCATCCTTTTATAGGCGTCCCAGCTTATGATATCGGCCGAGCTCCCTGCATCAACAAAGATCCTTTTAACTCGGCAATTAACTAAGGTTCCGGTGATTACCAGTCCATCCAGATGGCCGGGTATGACGTCCTTCAGCTCTTTGTCGATGAAGGTTAGGGTAGGCGGCCTCGGCTTCTTGGGGTCTTCTTTGAACTTGGGGAGGTCTCGGACGGTCAGTACCTCGCGGAGATACTTCTTTCGCTGGCTCACAGTGTCTCCACCGCCTCCGAATCCTCCACTGACGACGTTGCACTGGAAATCCACGTTGGGAAACTCATCGTCCGAGGCGGTCCTCTACTTCTTCCCCGACTTTCTGGTCTCCTTGGGCGGACTCCTGGTGCAGCCACGGTCGTTGCGCTTGTCGCTTGTTCTTCCCTGGGTCTTGATAACATACTGACATAGCTTTCCTTCTCTCACAAACTTCTCAATGGCATCGCGGAGGTCGTAGCATTCGTCCGTAGTGTGGCCGTGGCAGTCATGGAACGTGCAGAATTTGGTACGGTCCGTGTTGGAGCGGCCTCTGATCGGCCTCGGCTTGTCAACCCTTTTCATCTCGACCTGGGCTACTTCTTTCCATACTTGAGACCGAGGGACATTCAGGGGGTGTAGCTATCGTACTTGGCCTTCTGCTCAGCCCGGTCAGGTTTGGCTCGCCTCTCATGGTTCCGCCTTCGTGGTTCGGCCCTTGACCTTCTCGGCCGTTCATCGTCGCTGAGCGTGGTGTTCCTCGTCCGTTCTGGCTCATCGGCGTTGGCCGCTTCCATCTGTTCCACCTCCAGATACTTCTTTGCCTGGGTGTAGAACTCGGTCAATGTGTACACTGGGTTCTTGCATAGGTTCCGGGCTAGTCATAAGGACGGATCTAGCCCGTTGACGAGGCAGTGGACGTGAACTTCCTCGAGTAGTGACCGAACCTGCATCGCCACGTCCCGGAATCGATCCAGGTACTTCTGCAGGGCCTCACCTTTCTTCTGTCGCACTTTGCTCAACGTGAATTCGGTCTTTGGCTGCTTTTTGCTGGTGGCGAAATGTAACTCAAACTTGTGTTCGAGGTCTTCGAAGCTCCGGATGGAGTTGTCCGGGAGAGAGCTCAGCCATCTATGCGCCGGCCCAGACAGGGTAGCCGCGAAGAGACACTGGATAACCGGGCCTCTAATTTGTCGAACCCACATGAGTTTTTCGAACACGTCAAGGTGGTTGCGTGGATCTTGGGTTCCGTCGTACTTCGGAAGGTCGGCTAGATCGAAATGCTTTGGGTATCGGGCCGTCGCCGCCTCCCTCGAGAATGGGGATATGCCAGAGTCAGATAGATATGTCACTCGGTATTCCCGGGGGGATCCGTGGCGAGGTGATCTGTGAGCCCGGGGAGTTCTTCCTCCACGCGCGTTCTTCTCGGTCTCAGACCTCGCCGGTCGCCCGATCGGTGCGGTTAGGACCGTCACCGTGGTTCCCGACGTTCTCTAAGGGCTATTGTCGGCCTTGCTCCATATCCGTCCTCCGCTCCGGCTCGCCATTGTCGCGGCGTGGGTTCCTCGGCTCGGAGCTGCTTGAGGAACTGCTGTCATCCACGGGGGCCCTCCTTCCTCTCCTATGATTCCTCCGGCGGTTTTCCTGCCAGCGATCGTTCTCGAGCGTGTCCTGGATCATTTAGCCAAAGGCTTCAAAGTCAGCCCGTCTCTGTAGGTCGTCTCGTTTCTCCTTGTTTTCCAGCCTCTGGAGGAATGACTCCTGCGTCCGTCGAAGGATGCGGACGTCGGCTTCGACTGCCTGGACATCTTGCACCGCGGGTTCTGTGCGCGCTTCTTGCAGTGGCTGCTCTTCTGCGGAAGGGGAGGTCGCCGTGTCAGTGACATGCCCTTCCGGGGTGTTTTCTTGTCGCGGTTGTTCTGGGGGTTGATCTGGTGGAGGCCGGCTTGGCTGGGGGTCCCCACCCACCGGCGGCGGTGGTGGATTTCTGCTGTGGGTTCGAGTGTTTGTCATCAGTGGTCACGGGGATAGAAGTTTATGGTTCACCACAGACGGCGCCAATGTTCTGTCCTAAGAACACAGAGATTGGACTTGACTAGGTGGTCAAGCCTAGAGCCTACGTACCCTTTAAAGGGATCAAAGTCCACGTAGTTCGCAGTAAACTTGGAGGCGTGAAGCCAGGGGAGTGGGGTGTGTGCTCTGTGTAACAGAAGGTAAATAGAGCATGAGATTAGAACGAGTGTACCTGTTTAGGGTTTCCTTATATTTATAGAGGAGGTAGGTGCGAGAATCTCGGCATTAATGACCAGTATCCGGGGTCGAGATATCAGGGGCTGATATCTCGGGGTTGTGATCGGGGAGGATCCCCTTTAATGAGATCCTAAATCAGTGGGATCTTAGATCCTTACCCGTTATAGCGCAGATTCTGTTTTAGGCATGGTTGGGCCGTGGTCCGGTTATGGGCCTATTAGGCCGGTCCATAACACAATTCATCTGCCAACTTCGAGTTGAACTGCCAACCAACCACGCTGTTTTCCTCTTGTTATGTCCTGTTTTTCACGTTTCAACAAATAATTCCACAAATGCACTATCTTCTTCAGTGGACCACACACTTTCACTCTACTCTTTCCTACCTCAAAAAACAACCAAAAGCAACACTAGCAAGATTCATTAACATCGTATATTTATTTTTCCTCTTTGCTCCTCTCGAAACTAACTAACCTGTGCAAAAAATGTGATGCTGCAGCTGTTATTTTTGTCATTTCCGTCTTCCTTCTCACCTTCATCCACTGTACTGGTCGTTGCCATCGAAGATCCCATCCACAACTCCTTCGATTTACCTTCTTATCCAACATAGCTGCCTTCAGGGAGCCTCAGTTTCTCTCCGATACAAAAAATAAAAAATAAAAAATTTTAGTGAAGCCTTTTTCAGCATGCATTAGTTTATGTTAGGGGTATTTTGGGTATTTAACCAATGCTTCCCACTTAACCCTCTACATTTTCTTCTTACCAAACATTTTATTTTCTCTCAACCTATATTCCACGCCCATGTTTGCCACATAACTTACTTTTTTTAAGTTCCCTTCTAATCTCCCTCCCTTTCCTTTTCTTCATCATATGTTTTATGTACCAAACGGCCCTTAACTTTTTTTATGGTAGTCATTTTGGTGGGATTGACTAATTTAGCTTGTTCGTGGAATTGGAATTGAGATTGAATTCCACCATATCAAACAAACCTCTTCATGGATATATATGAGATGCAATTCCATTGTACCAACATAGGCCCTTAATATGTGGGGAGATAGGGAATAAAAGAGAGTAAGGAAATTATTATAATAAAGAGGATTATGGAAGAAAGAGAATTAAAAAACATTAATGAAGAGGATTGATGCTTTGAGAGCTGTGATGATGAGTTGATATTAAAATGAATAATTAAATGAGAGCAAAATGGAAAGCTATCAAAAATTTCTAGAGTCTCTGGTGTTTCTTATGAATAGAACTAAGACATTATGAATAGAACTACGACATATGTGGTAGTCGTTTCATACAAAAAAGAATGGAAGGAGTAATTTTTTTTTCCCAGTGATGCTTTCTAAACCTTTGGACTTATTCACCTTCTACAATTTTTAAGGGAGAATTTCAATATAATCCCAAAAAATTTGCTATTCTCAACCTTAATATAAGAGTCAGTTAGAAGTCAATTTTGATCTTAGATGTAATTGTTCAATTTGTTTTGTCTCCTAAGTTTATAATTTTTTTAAAATATTTTATTATTTGTGTAAATTAAATAGTAGTAATGATTAAAGGACGTATTTTAGGAAAAATTTACTCATATTTTTATAAATAACTAATCTAACTATTTTTCTTAAAATTTAGAAATTAATTATTTAAATCTTATACATTTATACTCCCCCATTCCTTTTTATAACAAAACACTTAAGTAAATAATGTAGATAAAAAAATTGATTAAAGATAGTAAATATGTAAAATGGTAACCTTCATATAAAATTTACCTTTATTTATAGGAGGGAGGGAATAAGAGGGGAGAATAAGAAAAGTAGAAAAAAGAGATACGGTCACTTGTTAATAATATATAACACTTTAACTAATTAATAGGAAATAAGAAGTGATATTTAACTTATTAAATATGTCATAAATTGATTTTTTTTCATTTGTTGTAACATCCTGAAATTTATTTAGAATTATAATAAGATAGATTAATTTATGGTAATTAATTTACCCAGAATATTAAGAATAGCAGTAAAACTTTCTAATGTTAGTTAAAATAATAGTAGTAGTAGTAATAATAATTTTTATGATTATATATCAAGAATATAATATATTATAGTAATATATACACACACACATATATATACACATATTAGAAACACGGTTGGCATAGGGGAGGGTTGCCCCCCAATTTTGACTTTGGAGAGGCTAATAAATTTCACCCCAACTACTCCCCCTCTTCAACCATCATAAATAGTACCTTATGGTCCGTACAACAAGAGCATGAGAGTGAGAAAATAGAGAGAAGAGAGAAGGAAAGCGTAGAGATAATTATTTGGGGAGTCATGTAATAACTTTCGGTGTTATTTGGGAGCTATAGAGTAATTGGTAACTCTGAATATTACTCCATATACTTGTGAATCGTGTATGATCATGAATCTTTTTTTTTTAATGGACTGAATTATATGTACATGTATTATGATACTATTATAATAAAAACTGAAAATTACAGTTTGTTCTTGAATTTTAGAAATTTCAGTTTAGCCCCCAAATTTCAAAAATGACAGTTTAGTCCCGAATTTCAACATAACAGTTTAGTCTTTCGAATTTTAAAATTATAGATTGGTCCAACGAAGGTTTATGACATGTTGGTTTATTTTTATGTGATATTTGATATAAATGGAAGTATAATGTTTTATTTTTAAATGAATACATTTATCGTGGCGGCTGTATTTGTGATAAGTTAGAGTAAGGAGAAATTTAAATAATAAGATTTTTTTTATGCCATCACTTGGTGTATAGTGGATGACACTTGTTAAGGCCCTATTTTCCATATTTTCCTGTAGCTGGGATTGCATTGGAGTTGTCAGATATTTGACACCTTCTCACTTGTGTTTTTTTTGTAAGGACGGGAGCCATAGTCCAAACTTAAGCTCTATACCTTTGACCGGGTGTATCTTAAGTTTTTGTGAGCTTGGAACCATCAAGTCAAATGAATGAGTTTCTGTAGGACTATGTGTTAGCCTATAGCTCCAGTCAGCAATACAAGGGTGGACGGTGATATAAGAGAGGCTGCGTATTGCATATTGTTTAATTGTATAGTTCACAAATTAACATAATGATGATTAATTTTGCAAAATTTTGTATGAGAAATTATGTTATATACAAATGTGTGTGCGCGCGCGCGCGCCTGCTTTTTGTCATATGTAATTTGCTTGTGTACGGTTGAAACATTCAGTAGTTACTGAGACGTGAAATCTCATCCTATTTTAACATTTTTTAGGTGAATATTAGTAGGGAGCAAGGAAAGGCACCTATGGAGTGAGTTTTGAAGGTTCTTTTATACTCCTATAGTTTATGTTATGTTATTTTTATTTGTCATCACCATAAGACTTCCGCATTGTATTTAACTCTGAAATATTTTGAAAATTTATTTTGACTTTTTATTATGAATTGTATTTGAAATAGTTATATAATTTAATGATTTGGATGCTGATCATCCTTATTGGAGGTGTTTCAAATATTTTGGCCAAGTTTTTGGGTGTTGGATTACATTTGTATCCTTATGAGAAAATGTGTTTGACAATTTAATGAGTGGACAAAATCTAAAAATTAATTACATGGATAAAGGTGCACAATGGGAAAACAAGCAATAATTATTTTAGAAGTGATTTATATTTTGGACAAAATTATTTTTCTAAAACTGATCTATATTGTAGATAGAAGGGAGTATGTGGACGAATGTATTAAACTGAGTAATTAAATGAGGCCAAAATAAGAAATTAACAAAGAAAATTTAAGACATATTTACTCCATCCCTTAATATAAAACATATTTGAAGAATTGATCTTATCCTAAATATAAAATGTATTTTTCATATTTATTCATCTTTTCCTAATTTATTTCTATTACTACTCCTTCAACAATAATTAAGGAGGAGAAGGAAAAAAATTAGGGAAGATGATTAGGGTGTTTTTAAAAATATGCTACCTCCAATCCTAAGATGACTAGGAAATTAGGGAAAATATCATATCAAATAATTTCCTTAATCTAATCAAATTGAAGTAAATAAATGCGTCATTAATGTCCTAGACATCTTTCTTTCTTTATTAAAAGAACCTTAGCCTATAAAATAGAAAAACCTTGTAGAGATCACCCATTTTCCTGACAATACCTAGATAAGTGAAACTGATCTACCTTTTCTTAGTCTTTACAGTATATATATATATATTTTTTCCAACCTTATTATTAGATATGTCAGAACCCTCATATCTACGAGACGACCTCATGCCAAAGAAGTTGTCAAGAACCCCAGATTAGATTAGACTAGTATTCTCTTCTGGCCACACCACAGAATGATATTCAACCATTAAAGTGTTCTTGAGTATGAGCTAAGGATAAAATCTTGAAAAACTCGGACTGTCTACTGGCCTTGGCTCTTTTTTAGTATCTCTTCCCCTGTAAAAAATCGGTATGATATTTTTCAATTTATCTAAGTTACCAGTCGTCATATAAGATAGATCAAGATCCCAATGATATTGTTGGTGTCTTTATTTAAAATGTTTTAGCTCTTTGCTTGAAAATGTTTTTGACACAATACTATCATTAAGATCTTAATACATCCACCCTCTAGCGTGGTATCTTGTTTGAATAAAAAGGTTAGTAAAAGTTTGTTGCTCTAATGGACCGATCTTCAAACCGTACATGGATCTAAGAAACTACAGTGAGTCACATCATCCAAAGCATAGCACCTCATTTAAACTAATCCTAGCCGTTGGTTTCATATCAGGTTAAAAGCGTTTTCTTCCCGAAAGCAGAATCAATCGACTCTGAGCTCCTCCCTTCAACCCCCGTCATTCTCCGCCGTGTAGCCGTGTAGGGGTAGAAAATCCACAGCGATATTGATATTAGGTTCTTTAATCCAATTCCTCTATCTTCTTCGTGCCTATTAGACACTTCTAGGTATTTTTTCTCCTATCTCATTTTTTCTTTCAATCTCTGCGATTAGGCATCGTATTTCATGGTTTGCTGACCTCAATTCGTGCCTATTAGTACGGCTTTTCGTTTTTTTTTTTTTGCTTAACGATCTTAACATACATTTTCTCGGTGGGTCTGATTTTTGATGTATGCTGGTTAAGCTTTTGTCGGAGGTGTGTCCCCCCCCCCCCCCCCGGCGGGCCCCCCCTCTCTTTTCAGTTTGATTATAGGAACTTGAACTAACCTGGCCTTTTTCCTTTTTATTTGTTTTAATTCTTTTGAAGACTGAGCAACATAAGCTGCTTCATTAGGGTTTTCTGTTCAGCGTTTTGTATCATTGCTCTGTTCACGTTTAATAAAAACTGCCCAATGTAATGAATGCCATATAAACAAAGCTTCCACAAGTGCGGGATGCTTTTTTTTTTTAGACTTTATAAAGGTAAGAAAAACTACCTTCACTTGATTTTGGCTATGGAAATAACAGTGTTATCATGTTTGTTGAAAATGACTCATTTCTATCTTACTCTGCTTATTGAAGTTTTTGTGTGTCGATGGAACCTCCATAATTTTGCTGAATGTTGATAGAATTTTCAGCAGAGGAGTTTCTGAACGTGTCTTAATGCTTTGTCAAACAGGGGGCTATGACTGAATTCAAACAGATGTAGCAGATGCAATTTTAATAGCTTAATAATGCGCTGGGTTTTTGGGCTCTCATGTTTGGACAGCAGAAGTTATTTGTTCTATGGGGGCATTGTGGATTTAGAAACAAATATCTAAATCAATATTTTGGTTGCAGGGGGTTATATTGAATTTCATTATCTCTAGTGACCCTCCTCTTAAGGCTATTTCAACCCTACTTCCTTTGAGTTAAGTATAACCACGTCATAACTAACATCATGGCAAGAGGAGGGTGAAAACGTTTAAAAACAATGTCTGACCAAGAAGAAAGTGAATATGAAGTAATAGCTGTGTCCAAGCAACAAAAAAGTAGAAGTGAAGTAATTGTGAATGATAGGATAAGTAGCTTACCAGACTCTCTACTTCACCATATCCTATCTTTTCTTCCAACAAGAGAAGTTGTTGCCACAAGCCTTTTGTCCAAGAGGTGGAGACCACTTTGGCATTCAATGCCCACTTTTGACTTTGAAGGTAGAGGAATTTCTAGTCTTGACTTCTTCATTCAGTTTGTAGATGCAGTCCTGTTATTGGCAGATTGGAAACCTATAGAAAAGTTCCGGCTTAAGTGTCGGACATTTTGTACACTACAAAATGGTCTAAGGTTCGAGTATAAAAGGGTGCCCCCAACGAGGATTAATATTTGGATTAGCACGGCTATAAATCGCAAAGTTGAGCATTTTGAGCTATGCTCTGATGATAATGAGTACATTGTAGCAGCGTCGAGCATTTTCAATGGTACTACAATTAGGGTTTTAAAGTTGAATTGGGTTAGACTGGATATTCCTTCTTCTGTTAAGTTGCCTTCGCTTAAAGTCATGCACTTGGTGAAAGTTAAACTTACAGATTATGAATGTTTGGCAAATTTTCTCTCGGGATGTGCTCTTCTTGAAGAATTGGTGTTAGATGTGAGTGTTGATGATGACGGTGGTGGTGAAGAAGAAGGAGAAGGAGAGGAAGAAGAAGATTTCACTGTGAATATTGAAAAGCTTGAACATTTGGTTTTAGCAAATGTTCATTCCTTTCTAATTAATTCAAAAGCTTTGACTAACGTAACATGCCTACAGTTATATGTGGTATGAATGATGCTAATTTACTTTATTGCTTTCTAATTCTATAATTTTAAATAGCCAATTAAGTTTGGTCTTCTTAATATAGGACAAGCCACCTGTACGTGATATTCCTATATTTGACAAATTAAACCGTTTAGAAATTTCAAGTGTTGAATATGAACACTTGAAATGGGTAATGGAATGTCTACGAAGCTGCCCCAAGCTTGAAATTCTGATGATTAATGAGGTTAACTTCTTAATTTCAACTTGATTGTGTGCACATTGCGCTTTGTGGTTAATTTCTAACTTTCATATTTGTGCACAGATCTATGTTAGAGATGATAGTGATAGAGGGAGGGAGGGAGCATTGATGGAACCAACACAAGATGTTCCTCAATGTCTCCTATCACACCTAAAAGAGTTCACTCTTCGAGACTACGATGGCTGGAAATGGGAGTTTGAAATTGCTAGATACATTATGGAGAATGCAAAAGTTTTGAGGACCATTTCCATTCACTGTGTTTATATGGATGTTGATGAGAAGTACAAAAATCTCAATATGTTAGCCTCGTGTCCTAGAGGGTCTGAGCATTGCAGCTTTTTATTTGATTGAAGTCTTCAGGTATAGTGTGTTAATTATTGAAGTCTGCATGCTTCTGTTCTTTTTGGGAGAATTTCTGTTCCGTTCATTTTCTGCAACAGACCTAATGATTTTTGTAACATATCACCCAACAGTTGGTATGGTTAAAGTGTAGTCCTGTTTAGCGTTTAGGGCTACCTAGTCATGCATCTAAGGTACTTAGAACTATTATGTATCTGTGGTTGAGGATGATTGTGTAACGACCCTAGATAATTATTATTATTATTATAACTGTAATAAGCATTTTAATTATTTATCATAGATTGATAGCAAAGGTAAGCTTGTAGCATAGTAGTGGCTAGGGAGGCTGTTATTTCTCTGAGGTGGGAAGTTCTTTAAAGTAAAAGTATACTTTTGAGTAAAAAGTCAAATGATATTAAGGAAAGTAAAAATGTTCACAAAGATCCAAAGCAAATATTACATACAGTAGAACTAAAGTATTGAAGGTAATTCAAGATTAAAATAACGTATAGTGGTGATAAAGTAAAATTCTTGAGCAAAGTTAAAATCTCCTGTCAAGTTATGGTATTGATAGAAGTCCATTGTTTAGGAATCAAAAGGAAGGCCTTGTTGACGTATGTGATCACCAGATTTTGCTTTCCCATGGTTTCTTGCCAATTTGAGTCAGAGATCTATAATAATGTCGCTCTAAGACAACGAACATGGAAAGGGGTTCCTGGAATTCCAGAGTTTTTTTTTTTTTTTTTTAATACAAGGCGATAGGGGAGGAGGGGATCAAACCCAGGACCGGGAGGGGGGAAATTAATCCCAATACCACTGCACTACTAATAGTGCTGATGAATTCCAGAGTTGTGCCAAATGAAGTGGATTAATGTTTCCCCGTATAACAAATATAGCACTCACAAAAGTGTCCCTTATGCTTCTTACATTTATATATAATTATGTTCCATTGATCAATCACTAGACCAATATCAATCATTGCTGAATACTGAATTTCTTTTAATCATACTGCTACCAACAACTTGTTTAAGATGATGACCCACCGTATAGAGCCGCAAAATTGGAAATGTGAATGGGCTTCAGGCAAGAAAAATTAAAGGGAAAGAGCTTGGATGCAAACCTTATATTGAAAGAGAGAGAACACATGGACAAAGGAGGAAATTTCAAAATTCGAAACAAACATGCTAACCACATCTGTGCACGAAGCTCAACACTGATTGAGCCATTACTGTTGTTATGAACAGTAACTTGTGAGGAGGGAAACAATGCATAGCTTATTTTACTATTCCTCTTTTAAGTATATATTGATGATTGTCCCTCCCCCCCCCCCCCCTCTTCTTCTCTAAGTTGAAACAGTCGCTAGTGGTTCCTTTTTATAATATATATATATATGTGTGTGTAGAGAGGGGGTAATTTCACGAATTTTAGTTAATTTTTGACTAACTTTTTATTTTTTGTGAATTGTTACTTTATGATTTATATTTTAAAATGGCATAAGATTTTTTTTTTCTTTTTTTTGGGGGCATAGAACTTTGTAATTTAAAATCAGGGAAAATTAATTTTTTAGTCCTTCAACTTTTGACTCATTTGTAATTTAATTATTTAATTATGAATCGAAATGACTTAGTCTTTTGAACTCTTAATTTCTTTATGACTCAATTCTTGAACTCTTAAATTTTTATATTGTTATCTTTACCATGCACAACTCAGTTATGATGTAGCAAAAACAATTAATAAACCTGAACTCAGCTCCATGTTAACACCATTTCCAACCCAGCTGTATATTTTTTCTTTTAAATAAAATCCAAACAAATTAAAAGCTAAGAAAGAAGTATTGGGGAGGATGACCAACTCCCCTCGTATTTTTGCATCAGGTTTCTCTGATTGTCTATTTTTTATAATCCCTTATCATCTTTAAATCATGTACGTCCAATCAATCTGAAATGTCACAATACTACTTTAATTTTTCTCTCATTTAATTTCCTAATTAACGGTCTATATGAACTCATGAGAGATGATAAGAAAAATGAATCATGAGAGAATATGCTTCCCATATTTTTACCTTCCTCGCTCTTCTTTTCCTCTTCAACATTATTCTCTCATTCTTATGTTCACATTTGTTTGCGCAGACAAATGGTGGTACATGGCCTGTAACTGCTGGATTTATGAAGTATTGTATTCTTACGCGGAGTATTACAAAGTTGGATTTAAATAAATTACAGAAATGGGATTAAAAGTTTTAAATTAATTTTTCTTCCCCTTTTATTTTAGATATTCTCTCTATTAAAAATTTATAACCCCACTTCAATTTAAGATTCCAGTCCGGCAAACTTGCCCCGCGGCTTACCTCTTTTTATCTCAACATTTCAAATTCTTCTTGTGGCCTGTACCGTCATTTTCTTTGGAATCAGATTCCTTGCCTATCTTTTGTATAGGCAGGGAGAGTATTTCTCATCTGGAAATCTAGGTTATTCAAATGAGATTTGGATGGCCAAGATTTAATTTCTTTTTACTTTTTATTTTTTTAAAAAATTATTTTAATGGATAGAGAATTTAAAATAAAGATAATCTATCAACTAATATTTTTTCAGAAAAAAAAAATAATTTAAAAATCACCAAATAAAAAATATTAAATCTGGACCATTTAGATCTCATCTAGACCAAGGTAGTTAAAACGTAGTTTTTACGTAAAAACGGAAGGAGAATGAAAAATCGTAATACGTAAAATCGTAAAACGTAACGGAGTTTTTACCTGCATATGTATATTAAAAAAATTTAAGAAAAGTAAGGTACCTGTCATCACACACACGTATATTGATCAATGCAATATCAATCAAAATGTCTAACATTCATTGATCAAACCATATTTTTTATATGACTTTACATGATTAAATTGGGATTTTTAATGCATTTTCTGGGACATTATTGTATGATTAAGTACTAAGTTGAGTTAAGAACATTTGTATTGAATTAAGTGTAATTAGGGGTAAAATGATCTTTATTTATTAATTACAGAAAAGGACCCAGATGTTTTTGAAATTTTAGTTTTGCCCCAAAATAGTTAAAAATTCTCACTTTAATCCCTTTTCAGAACTTTTAAAACTTTCATTTAAGTCCCTTAGTAAAAACTGCGTTTTTTGCAAAAACTCGCCGTTTTTACGCTTTTACGTTTTTTCGCGGCGTTTTTTGCGTTTTTACATCTGCAGCGTTTTTTTCCCAACGTAACACGTTTTGCCCTGAGAAAAACGTAAAAACGGCGTTTTTACGTTTTACAACGCCGTTTTTACTACCATGATCTAGACGGTCCAGATGAGACGAGCTCTCTGCCTATCCAAATGATTGGCAGTGAAACCGGTTCCCATTTTCTTTTGTATGGGATCCAGTTTTCATAGTGATATATGAGTGTCATGGTGCTCAATGCATGCACACCATTCAACAAATACACTCCCGTTTGTCCTTAATATATGATATATATTTGAAGAGTTGATCTTGATCATAAATATGAGACATATTATTTATATTTGTCCATCTTTTCTCAATTTACCTCTATAGATGATCTCTCAACAATAATCAATAAGGAAAATAAAATATGGAATCAAAGAAGATGATTAGGTATTTTAAAAAAGAAGAAAGGACAGCCAAGTCCCAAGGACCATAAAAAATAGTAAAAAAAGTCCCAACAGAAATTCACATATCAAAAAACTCCCTAAGAACTTTTTTGATATTATTTGTATTGACAACAGGAAGTACTATATTCACAACAAAATTTAAAAACATGATCATTCACAAAAGAAAAAGCTATATTTACAACAGGAAATGCTATATTCACAACAAAATTTAAACACCTGAATTTTTTTTCAAACTAAAATCTCTAAGCATAAAGAGGTCATTCACAACAGCAAAATGCTAGATTCATAACAGGAAGTGTCATATTCATAACAACATTTAAAACTTGACCATTTACCACATAAAAAACTATATTCACAATATGAAGTACTATATTCACAACAAAATTTAAAAGCTTGGATTTTGTTTCAATACAAATAATATTAAAAAAAAAGTCCCTAGAGACTTTTTTTATATATGAATTTTTGTTGGAAAATTTTTGCTATTTTTTATGGTCCTTGGGACCTAGCTGTCATTTTCCCTTTAAAAAATATATGTCACATTAAATAACTTAACTAACTTGCTTAATTTAATTAAATGGGTAAATATGTCATATATTAAAGACATAAGAGAGTAGTTTTTTTAATACCAACCATTCAAATACAGTTTTAATATCGTGATTTAAAATTTTTAACTCATTATATTTAAATAAAAACATTTCTTTTCGGAAAACTGACAATCAATATATTATTTTTGGTGCTCATTGATGAGCACTAAAACCGCTTTGGAGAGCTACTTTTAATTTGACCCTGATGATAGATGAATTTGTCAAATGAAATAGTGATTAAAAAAACCTTCCGAGAGATCAAGCATACCCAGATTATGACGTGGCAACTACCCATTAGTATTGATAATTTTCTAGGAATTACGTTGCATGTAATGGTGCTCGTGAGATTTGTACTAGCTGCTATTTATAAGTCATAGTTTTTGGATTTACAAGATAATTATAAGAATTTTAACTAATTTTTCGCTAACTTTTTTCTGAATTAGTCAAGACACAAGTATGACTTAAGGGGAAGATGATTCTCAGGCCCGTTTGTTACAAAGAAGATTTTGGGAAGGAAAGGAAAGGGGTGGAAAATTAAGAGGGAATTTTAAAAATGTGAGTCATTTGGTACATTAGGGAAAGGAAGTTAATTGAGGGAAAATGATATGTTTGGTATGAAGAATTTGGTGTTAGTTAAATGGGAAGATTAGGTGAAATTCCCACAATGTCCCTAAACCGTTTGAACGCTGGCGTCTGGTTCGAACGTAAAGCACTAAAGGGACTGTTGATTATGATTAGTTTTGATGATGTCTAATATAGAAGCAAAAAGTTTATATAATATATCTCCTACATTGACTAACTACTATGTTTAATGTAGATTAGTTTAAGTTGAATTATAAAGAAGATTAATCAAGAAGGAGATAAGGGATTAATGAAAAGAAGAAATTGCAAACAATGTCAAGGAAGCAAGAAGCTATCAAAGTATTTTGGGAATGATCAAGAGAAGAGAAGAAAGAACGAGTTGGGTTATGAAGAATAATCAAGATTGGAGATTAAAGAAAGAAGAACTTGCTAAATGGAATGAAGATATAATTATTCAAGTTCTTATATTGATGCTAGAAGGCTCCAAGATAATATAGAAGTTGCAGAAAGCTAAAACTGAAGTTCAGAAGGGCTATACCGCGGTATGCAAGTGGATACTCGAGTATCCAGAAGGCAGAGAGCACATTGCTGAGAAAAGTGACTGTATACTGCAGTATGGTATGCTATACCGCAGTATAGGATCAGACGGAGGCCAAAATTCCAAGTATGCCAAAGGCATACTGCAGTATATAAGTGATATACCGCAGTATGCAACGTGATCAGCAACTCTGTTCATGTTTAGCACGGGCGACGTCTGGTAATTCGATGATATCTCACAAACCAGAGACCGGATTGAGACGAAACCAAAAGCATTGGAAACTAGACATCTAACACGTATTGGTGACAAAAATTCATGCCCAAAGGAGTTTAGATGGATTATTGATGAATTTTACAAATTGACACAAAGATCAGCGTCACAGTCAGGAACAGCCTTCGGTATTTTGAGTATATCTCACAAATGACAAATCCGATTGAGCTGAAATCAGTGGCATATGAAAGTAGACTCACAGAGCTTTCCATAAAGAGTTGAACGGACCAAAACGGAGCTCGGACCAGAGAGATATGGCCCTCAGAAGTTGATAGTCAGTTCAAGTATTGCTCAATTGCATTTTATAAGTCAATACCGCAGTATAGGGTGCTATACCGCAGTATTGGACTTCAATACCGCAGTATAGGGTGCTATACTGCAGTATTGGACTTCCAGAGAACAATCAAATTTTTTCAGTTAAGTCAATACCGCAGTATAGGATGCTATACCGCAGTATTGGACTTCCAGAGAGCTGTCAAACTTTTTCAGTAAAGTCAATACCGCAGTATAGGGTGCTATACCGCAGTATTGGACTTCAATACCGCAGTATAGGGTGACATACCGCAGTATTGGACTTCCAGAGAGCAACCGAGTTTTTCAAAACTTGCCAATACCGCAGTATAGCTTTGTATACTGCAGTATAGGGCCATCCAGAGAGCAACCAAGTTTTTCAAGGCAAGTCAATACCGCAGTATGGGTATGTATACTGCAGTATAGGCTTATACAGAAAGCTCTCAAATTTTATAACTATTGCATACTGCAGTATAGGTTTGCATACTGCAGTATTGGGCAATCACGGGGACTCTCAACTTTGACAAAAACTCGCATACTGCAGTATGTTAGTTGCTTACCGCAGTATAGAGCATATCTTTCAAAATCAATTCACGATGTTTTTGTCTCTGGAAGCTGCATACCGCAGTATGACTTTGGATACCGCAGTATAGGCACTTATGCACAGTGCCATACTGCAGTATGGATGAACTTACCGCGGTATACAACGGTCAAAATTGATTTTTGAACTACACGAATTTGCAAATCACTGTTGTTTGATCTTATTGCTTCCATAATTCATTCAATCATATTCCTACCTATGTTTAACAAGTTTGTTGAGTGAATTTCAGTAAGATCAGATGAAGATTATTGGAGGTCAAAGCCAAAAAGCAAAAAGTGAATAGTGCATTAAATGCACTTCTGCAAATCAACCTACTTTCAGCTAATCCATCTGAGCACGCCTTCTAAACGTTAAAGAATGCTTACTACAACAAGTAAAGTCATCTCCAACGGGCAAATTCTCAGAGAGCCACCTCAGATCAAATTACCACATGGATTAGTTGGAGTTTAGAGAGAGAAGCAGACCACACTTAATGACAATCAACTACAACGGTCTGATTCATCCTACAACGGTCAAAAACGGTCACACATCATTCTCTACCTATAAAAGACATGGACTCAAGCAGAAAAACGAGGAGACACAATATTACAATGCCAAAATGCTGAACCTCTGCTTCTTCATCTATTTCACTCTGTTTTACTTGTCTAGATAGCTTTGTGAGTGAAATGAATTGTGTTTGTACTTCAGTGATTATCTATCTATTCCTTTGAGAGGAAAATTATTGTAAACACATTATCTTTCTGAGAGTTACTCAAGATTGGGGAATCTTGAGTGGGATATACATTGTGTTGATTACAACTTGTAAGGGGGAGTGAATCCTAGTGAGAGGATTACTTCGAGTACAGAGTGTGTGATCAAGCGGTGTATCCTTACGTGTGTAAGGGGGAGTATCTCAGTAAGAGATTTGTAAAAGGCTGCACAAGTGCCCGGCTGAACTTGTGGGATTGTAGCGGTTCTCAAGTACCCGATTAAAGCTTGAGGGAAATAGTGGATTGAAATCTCAGGAGGTGCCTGGGGACTGGACGTAGGTCAAGGAGGGCCGAACCAGTATAAATCTGTTTGCACATTCTCTTCCCTTATCTCTTACATTTCCAGCATATATGTTTGAATGTGTTTACATATATAAATGTATAGTTCTTGCTTTCTAAACTAATTTCTGGGAGTTACGCAAAGAGTTTCAAGTTTTCCAAAGTTTTTATACTTCACCCAATTCACCCCCCCTCTTGGGTTCAGCCGGAACTTACATTTGGTATCAGAGCGGGGCTCTTGTTTAAAGGACTTAACCGTCTCAAGAGTTTCAATGGCTGATTTCGGGTGTTCTTCGTTTTCAGAAGGCTTTGATTTTACCATTCCACCACTTTTTAAAGATATTGATTTTTGGTTTTGGAAAGCTAGAATGACTAGTTTTATCAAAGCAATTGATTTTTATATGTGGAATGTTTTTACAAATGCTTTTGATTTCAAACCAAGGAAGGATTGGACAGAAAAAGAAAAGAAATTGTTTTCATTGAACATTAGAGCAATGAAAATTTTATATAGTGCTCTAACCGAAAATGATTTTGTGAAAATCAAATGTTGCTCTAGTGCTAAAGATATATGGGATACTCTTGATTCTCTTTATGCTTCTAACAATTGTGTTGAAGTTGATTGTGTTGATAGTTCATCTGAAATTACAAGCGATGTATCCTCATTTGATGAACAATTGGAAGTGGAGAATGAAGAAGGAGAAATCATTGAATACTCCCAAAATCCAGTCAACACAAAAGAACAAGAGAAAGATGATTCCCAAGGAGAGCTCATGGAAGATCATGATGAATCATTATCTAAAGCTCAAGATGCACAAGTGGTAAACAACTCCAATTCTTCTTGTGTAGTTAAGAAAAGTGTTTTTGAACGTTTTCATAAAATTGTTTTTCAACCATTGACTGATTCTATTTTGAAAAACAAAAATGCTTTCAAACATGCTGGAAAATCATATGGGAAGAAAGAATACACAAATATGAGTCACTTGAGATTGCATCCACTAGATCCGCATAATTCTTGCAAAGTTGTTCATAATAAGCATAATTCTATTATTTGCAATTATTGTGGAAAATCTGGGCATATTTCTCATACATGCTATATTAGGAGAAATTCTAATGTGAGAAATAAATTTGTTTGGATTCCTAAAGGACAATCAAGGTCTAATACTAACTATCAAGGACCCAAGTATAAATGGGTACCAAAATGTCCTAGTGCTTTGAGTGTGCAGATGGATTCCAAAGAAAATGGACATAACGATACTGAGAAGAAGAAGAATCCAAGAGTTTCTCATGAACCTAAAAGAAAATTCACATCAGTTAGGAGAACTCATGGAGAAGCCATTGCTACAACCTCATTCTCAAATCAAAAGAAGCAATGGATACAATCAAGAGGTCTATGTTCCACCTCAAGAACAAACTATCATAGAGTACCATTCAGCTATCTTGAGGAGAACAAGAAAAGGAGATTCTCTCAACTATCAAATAGAAGACTCTTGAAGTCTATATCCCTTGGGAGAGCTTTGCCAACACCCATGGGACAACATATGAAGAACCAATGGGTAAGCAAAGTCAATCCTCCTTGTACCTAAGGCTAAGGTATACAATGGTAAAACCTCCTATGCTATCATCTGAAATTTTCTTTGAGGTTTTATATCTTGTAGCCTTAGGAATGAGCATTGCAACTATTTCCCTTAAAAACCGGGTTCTCACACCCTGATCTATTTTTGAAAGAGATTGCAATGTTCAATAGTTTAATTCTTTATGCATACATGATGATTTGAAAAGAAAGTATTTCTTTTATGCATAAACTCATGTTTAATTCACTTTGCTTAGTTGTTCTGAATTAATTATATTTATAAGAGCATGTGAATTTTGGCTCCTACAAGCTAACAATGATTGGATCCAAGTAAAGTTGGATACCAAGAAAGAAAAAGATTTATAAAGTTTTGTAGGATGAAAGAAAGCTTCTCAACAATGTAACATAGAGAAATGATCCAAGTCTTGAGAAAGCTCAACAAGCTATGCTTGATGTTGATGGTGAACAACCGAAAGAGGAGTTGTCTACACCAATCCATCTCAACCAAGCAAGTCTCTATGAGGACAAAGGGAAATACGGTGATATCTAATCCTTACCCCATATTGTATTTATGTGAAATTCATTCTTGGGTAATGTATACTTGTCCAATACTATATACCATTAAGCAATCAATTACTTGTGACCTTAAAAAATGTTTTCAAGATTGCTAATGGATAACAAGTGAATTTGTGCATAATTTTTCTGACTTGAAAGTTTCTGAGATGCACAAGTCAAGAATTTTTTTAAAATACAATTCATTCTGTGTTTGGAAAATGCATTCCAATGTTTCTAAAAATATGCATGTTTTGATTCAAATGATATCTCAAGATTGGAATTCAATTTCCACCATACTTTGCAAATGCACTGTTTCTTTAAGTACTTCTACAAAGATGAGTTTTCATATCATCAACATCTCAATCTCATATAACATTATCACGATTGATATTTGAGATATTGAAAACTATTCGCATAGTTTATGAAAAGTTCATATCAATGACATATTTTCCATGAATGTATTTTCAAATCGTCATTGAAAACTGAATTTCTTGGTATCACATATTCGCTTATGTACCTACTCAAATTTGTAAGATTATTTGTGATACATATTTTTGGAAATATCGTATTCATCTAAGAGTAATTCGATTGGATAATGAGAAATTTTGGGAATGTCTAATCCCAATAGATTGTAAATTGCCTCCACTTAATGTTAGTTCTGCATTTTGATGATTAATTGGTTACTAACTTAAGTATTGGAGAATCTAGATGTGATTTTCATACAGGATGATTATTATCCTCTGAAATCCTGCTGAATTTTGCTACCAAGAGAAGCAAACTTGACACTGACAAGCTAAATTCAAATCCACAACAAGCGAAGAAGAAATGAAAATCTGAAGAAAAAGAGGAACTCGAGTTTGATACTTCAACATCTGAGTTTATTCTTTTGTTATGCGCATTTCTAAAACTTGTTTGAATTTGAATTCACTCTGCTTTGTGAAAATGCATACGCATGATTTGAAAAATGTTCATACTCTGATTGCATTCAAATAATGTTTCAAATTGGAAGTTAATATTGTATATTGAATGCTAGATATGCTTCAAATGTGTCTAATTGAGTTTTCCCTATCATTCACATATTGATCTTTAGAATTCAATGTTTTGCTTGAACTCGTATGTTTCATTCTCTAAATGGTAGGACCTTATGTCAAATAAGTGAATCATATATGAGTTTCAAGCTAATTTCCAGAAATGAATTCAGTATGTGAAAACTTATGCTTATTGAATAAATCCTTATTGGTCAAGCTATTCCAAGCATTATGAATGTTCATTAATGCATTAAACATTAATGCATTAACCATTATATGGATTAACTTACTAGGATAATATTATGGAACTCTAATCATTTGGATTAATGAGTTTGTACTTTATTGTCTACTAATCCTAGTACTTCTTGTGTTACTCAAATACATCAGCATGTGTGTTCATCTATATTCTGAGTAACTATCTCTGCATATTCATACTCTTGCCTTGAGTGTTCACATATTTCAAGACTCTATTCAAAAGGCAAGATTATCTCTTGGTCATTGGCAAAGTCATTATGCTCATATGTTTCTGTTATACTAAGCATGTCTTGATAATGCTTTACCTTCATGACTTTTGCTTTTGAGAAAATTCTTCAACATGTTAACTTCAATGTTCAACATATTCTCTAAAATCTGAAGCATTTTGATACATTCTAATATGTATTGACTTCCACCATGTTTAAAATGAGCATTGTTTTCCAAGCATGTTTCAGAAATAAATCTTTCATTCATGACAATCTCGATTTCATAATGTCTTATCACGTTTTTGAAAGAATATTCAAGATTTGAAACGATTTGCACATTTCATTATCATTCTTGGAAAATCTGAACTTTAAGTTGATAAATGCTTATCTTTATGGATAAGATTTTCTATGTACAAATTTACATGCCTTTTCAATGACATCTTTTCTGCATAAAATGTATTCACAAATTGTCATTGAGAAATAACATTTTTGGTATTATTTAGTTGTTACCCTATTCGATTCATTGGCTTGATCTTATTTGTTTGGGTAAAACTATGTTTTGATCTTTGATTGTTATACTCTTTGCTCAAAAATCATATAATTTAACTCTATAAGAGCATTAGAGTTGTCATGTCTAATGTTGTGTGGACTCAAGAATCATTGAGTACCAAAGGACACATATTTTTGCAGGAGCTAACCAAAATGTTCTGTTGAGGAATACAGAGAATATAGGCAAACAAAATAGATCATTTCAGTGGCTATATCCGCAAATTCTGTAGCATCACTTGAGTGACATTCCATCACTAGCAAGAGGCTTAAACCAAGATGATAAGGAGCATGCTAGCTTGATGACAAGCTATGAGCAGAAGCTAATCCTATACAAAGCTCATTCAGGATTTTAGCTTCTAAAATGCATTCAAAATAATGGATAATAGCTTTCTAATAATGCTTCTGTGGACTACAGAGGATTAACTTGAGTAATTACGATATTATTCAAGTGAGGTATTGTATTACGTATATACCATAATCATGCTGGGTTAACTTGATCTCATTCTATTTTAGTTCATGAAGTTTATACCAATTTCAATGAAATTAAAAGTTCTTAATTCTGAGATACCATGTTGTGAGCAAAAATTTTTCAAAACCTCATAACATTTGGTGTCACATTGTTATTTGGTATTATTAAAGGGAACTTCATTTTTTTTGGTCAAGCATTCATCAAGGGGAGCTTCACATTCAGATGTGTTCTATACTCTATAAGCTCTTCTCTTTTATTTGAAGAAAATCCTTTTAAACATACTCATCTACTTTCATTACCTTCTATTAGTTTTGATGATGAGTTAATTTCACTCTTGAAAATATCCTATATTTTCCTTTCATTATTATTTGAAAATTTCTTTTCGAAAGGAATACTTTAACATCTGGTTACACTAACAAATCTCTTCTAGAAAGGATGTTTCTTAATTTGTAGCAGGAGATTTGGTTATGTGTTTCAACTTTGGTGATCAATCTTTGAAGTTGAGATGTGCTCTACATGGATAATCTATGAAAAAAAGAGCAAAGGATGGAAGCTGAGTACTGACCATATTTAGATGTGATAATCATCAAGAAGTAAATGACAAGAAGCCAGTACTTTCATCTTATTTGCATCATACAGGATATCCATGATCCTGCTATTGAGCCTCATCAAAGAATCTCATACGACTGCTTCATCTCAGGCCAGATCGTTCATCAATTTGCAAAACCAACATGAGCATTTCTAATCCCTATCATTTTATATTCAGTAAAAATTTTGCACATGTTTAGTATCTTTATGCTTTAACTGTGAAAGATCTAGATGCTGTGATTAGGTCTAGATGTTGTGTCTAGGTAGTTTGCATTTCATTTAGCTATTTTTGCTGTTTCTGTAGTAGCTTTTTCTGATATCAGTGATTATCAGAGTATTTATCATTTCTGATATCAGTTACTTGCTGCACATGTATGTTTCTTTCAATAAATATGAACATATCTCGCATGTGTTTCTGATTCCAATTGTGTATCTGCTGCCATTCTCTGAACTTTATATGTTGAAATGTAAAATTGGCTATTTTTCTGATAACTTAACATTGAGTCTTGAAAACCTCTCCAAATTCTCTCAAACTTGTTTTCATAAAAACATTCCCAATAGCTTCATATTTAGTATGAAAACACTTTCAATTAGGGAGAGAAAATCAGTTCTTTGACTCTTTCTAATATGGTTTCATATTTGTCTCTCTAAGGATTTCTTCTTTACCTCAACTTTTTGTTAATGACAAATAAGGGGGAGAGAATGGCAAGAAAAATATGTTGCATCTAATGTATTCTAATATTCATACATATTTTTCTTAAGGTATTTGCCATCATCAAAAAGGGGGAGAATGTTGATTATGATTAGTTTTGATGATGTCTAATATAGAAGCAAAAAGTTTATATAATATATCTCCTACATTGACTAACTACTATGTTTAATGTAGATTAGTTTAAGTTGAATTATAAAGAAGATTAATCAAGAAGGAGATAAGGGATTAATGAAAAGAAGAAATTGCAAACAATGTCAAGGAAGCAAGAAGCTATCAAAGTATTTTGGGAATGATCAAGAGAAGAGAAGAAAGAACGAGTTGGGTTATGAAGAATAATCAAGATTGGAGATTAAAGAAAGAAGAACTTGCTAAATGGAATGAAGATATAATTATTCAAGTTCTTATATTGATGCTAGAAGGCTCCAAGATAATATAGAAGTTGCAGAAAGCTAAAACTGAAGTTCAGAAGGGCTATACCGCGGTATGCAAGTGGATACTCGAGTATCCAGAAGGCAGAGAGCACATTGCTGAGAAAAGTGACTGTATACTGCAGTATGGTATGCTATACCGCAGTATAGGATCAGACGGAGGCCAAAATTCCAAGTATGCCAAAGGCATACTGCAGTATATAAGTGATATACCGCAGTATGCAACGTGATCAGCAACTCTGTTCATGTTTAGCACGGGCGACGTCTGGTAATTCGATGATATCTCACAAACCAGAGACCGGATTGAGACGAAACCAAAAGCATTGGAAACTAGACATCTAACACGTATTGGTGACAAAAATTCATGCCCAAAGGAGTTTAGATGGATTATTGATGAATTTTACAAATTGACACAAAGATCAGCGTCACAGTCAGGAACAGCCTTCGGTATTTTGAGTATATCTCACAAATGACAAATCCGATTGAGCTGAAATCAGTGGCATATGAAAGTAGACTCACAGAGCTTTCCATAAAGAGTTGAACGGACCAAAACGGAGCTCGGACCAGAGAGATATGGCCCTCAGAAGTTGATAGTCAGTTCAAGTATTGCTCAATTGCATTTTATAAGTCAATACCGCAGTATAGGGTGCTATACCGCAGTATTGGACTTCAATACCGCAGTATAGGGTGCTATACTGCAGTATTGGACTTCCAGAGAACAATCAAATTTTTTCAGTTAAGTCAATACCGCAGTATAGGATGCTATACCGCAGTATTGGACTTCCAGAGAGCTGTCAAACTTTTTCAGTAAAGTCAATACCGCAGTATAGGGTGCTATACCGCAGTATTGGACTTCAATACCGCAGTATAGGGTGACATACCGCAGTATTGGACTTCCAGAGAGCAACCGAGTTTTTCAAAACTTGCCAATACCGCAGTATAGCTTTGTATACTGCAGTATAGGGCCATCCAGAGAGCAACCAAGTTTTTCAAGGCAAGTCAATACCGCAGTATGGGTATGTATACTGCAGTATAGGCTTATACAGAAAGCTCTCAAATTTTATAACTATTGCATACTGCAGTATAGGTTTGCATACTGCAGTATTGGGCAATCACGGGGACTCTCAACTTTGACAAAAACTCGCATACTGCAGTATGTTAGTTGCTTACCGCAGTATAGAGCATATCTTTCAAAATCAATTCACGATGTTTTTGTCTCTGGAAGCTGCATACCGCAGTATGACTTTGGATACCGCAGTATAGGCACTTATGCACAGTGCCATACTGCAGTATGGATGAACTTACCGCGGTATACAACGGTCAAAATTGATTTTTGAACTACACGAATTTGCAAATCACTGTTGTTTGATCTTATTGCTTCCATAATTCATTCAATCATATTCCTACCTATGTTTAACAAGTTTGTTGAGTGAATTTCAGTAAGATCAGATGAAGATTATTGGAGGTCAAAGCCAAAAAGCAAAAAGTGAATAGTGCATTAAATGCACTTCTGCAAATCAACCTACTTTCAGCTAATCCATCTGAGCACGCCTTCTAAACGTTAAAGAATGCTTACTACAACAAGTAAAGTCATCTCCAACGGGCAAATTCTCAGAGAGCCACCTCAGATCAAATTACCACATGGATTAGTTGGAGTTTAGAGAGAGAAGCAGACCACACTTAATGACAATCAACTACAACGGTCTGATTCATCCTACAACGGTCAAAAACGGTCACACATCATTCTCTACCTATAAAAGACATGGACTCAAGCAGAAAAACGAGGAGACACAAGATTACAATGCCAAAATGCTGAACCTCTGCTTCTTCATCTATTTCACTCTGTTTTACTTGTCTAGATAGCTTTGTGAGTGAAATGAATTGTGTTTGTACTTCAGTGATTATCTATCTATTCCTTTGAGAGGAAAATTATTGTAAACACATTATCTTTCTGAGAGTTACTCAAGATTGGGGAATCTTGAGTGGGATATACATTGTGTTGATTACAACTTGTAAGGGGGAGTGAATCCTAGTGAGAGGATTACTTCGAGTACAGAGTGTGTGATCAAGCGGTGTATCCTTACGTGTGTAAGGGGGAGTATCTCAGTAAGAGATTTGTAAAAGGCTGCACAAGTGCCCGGCTGAACTTGTGGGATTGTAGCGGTTCTCAAGTACCCGATTAAAGCTTGAGGGAAATAGTGGATTGAAATCTCAGGAGGTGCCTGGGGACTGGACGTAGGTCAAGGAGGGCCGAACCAGTATAAATCTGTTTGCACATTCTCTTCCCTTATCTCTTACATTTCCAGCATATATGTTTGAATGTGTTTACATATATAAATGTATAGTTCTTGCTTTCTAAACTAATTTCTGGGAGTTACGCAAAGAGTTTCAAGTTTTCCAAAGTTTTTATACTTCACCCAATTCACCCCCCCTCTTGGGTTCAGCCGGAACTTACAGGGACAACGCGGTTCGAACGAAAAATTGGACAGTAACCAAACTTGTGCAGCTGTTTATATCAGAACATTCGAGAAACAGCAAAATGACAGAAACAGAAGTAGGCATTTTTGACAGAAACAAAAGTAATATAAATGCAAGATAGTAAAAAACCACAACACAGACCTACACATCGTCTTCTTATTCTTGCTCATGTTGTTCCACTTCCTCTTCGTGGTCGTTCTTGTTGATTTTCTCAAGAACTTTGTGGTGGGTGTTTTGGGTTTTGGGTTGGGTTTTGCAACTGGGTACATCGGAGACACGATCGGAGCAAGAGGGTCAGCAAAATTTCAGAGAGTTGAAGCATCGAAGCAAGCGGCCATGAAATTGCCAATCTTAGTCTGCTATATCTGATGAAGAAGGAGCAGGAAGAAGAAGAACTGCGTGCAAAATTTTTCAGGGCCAATTTCGTCACAGAATTTCACTCTCCCAAGAAGATTTAAGCTTTCCCTCCATTTTTGGATGGAATGCAAGTTACCACGTTTAAAGTAAGATCGAAGGTTGCTGGAAGATGGTTTCCAGGAAAGGAGTGCTACCAAACGCATTCTGTGATGGAAGATCTACAATCTTCCCTTTCCTTCAGCCTATTTTCCGCGTAACAAACGGGTCCTCAGAATCTTTTTTTTTTTTCATTTTAGAATTTTATCTCCACCCTCAAATTAAAAAATGAATGGTTCAGATTTAATATTTTGTAAAACTATTATTATAGTGTTTTATAATTTAATTTAATTATTTTTTTTTGGTATTACAACTATGAATTGTGTGGATTAGATTTTAATAGTTTAAATTTATTTATTTATGTTTAAAATAACAGTTTTATAAAATATAAAATCTAAACTATCTTTTTTTTAAAAAAAAAATTGAGAGTGAAGATGAGATTTCAAGAAGAAAATAAGATAAAAGATTTTGAGAGAACTAAACCACGATTTAAGGGGCATGAGAGATTTTTTTTCGCAGGGGAACAGAACAGAGCCACAGTGCCAATTATATCAAAAGAAAGAGTGAATATGTGAAATACACTAGTCTCCCATTAATTTTGAAAACCTTGAACAAAATAAAAATGTATTTTCCAGAAACCTTAATTTTAATTTTGATATTTAACTTCCATTTCGTTGACCGATAAATATTATTTAATAATTATTTAAATAACATATCTTTATTCAAAATTAAGAAAAAAAATTTAATATATATTTTTAATTTTTTTCATGATTTTTAATTTACTAACAGATTACAAAATTAATTAATTTGTAATTATAATTTTTCAATAAATTTAAATATTTAATCTCATTTGTTATTAAAAACTTACTTATGATATTTTTTTTTGATGTTCTTATGATATAATTTTTTAAATACATATGTTGTTTAAAATGTTTTGCAATCATACATATATGTGTGTTTTTAATTAAATTATAAAATGATATAATTTTGATATCCTTATCTTAATATACTATAATGATTTTTTTAAAAAAATATATTTCATCAAACATTTGTTTCTTTAAAAGATTACTCATATTTTTTTTAATCATGATATTAATATTTTTCCATTAGAAATTATTTATTCTTTTAATTTAGTAAAAATATTAACTATATCATCAATAAATCTTAATGTTAAAAGATGATTTAGGGATTTGGAATAATGAGGGGTAATATAATTTTATCCTAATATAATTTTTAATTAAACATATAAACTTTAAGAATCTTTTTAGAATATTATTTAATGGTATTAATGGTTTGGAATAAAACGTAGGATTTCAAAATAGAGAGGAAGACTATATAATTAAGCTAAAATAGAATGGTAGTTAGAGTATTTTACTCAAAATATATATATATATATATATAATTCTTATTAAAACTTTTAACGATACTACTACTATAGAAAATGTCTTTTATGACAGTTATTATCGACCATAGATCAGAGTTTCAAATCATCATATATGCGGAACCAATATATGCTCGGCGCATATACATTACTGTTTTGAAAAATTATTTATTCTTTCGAACTGATATTTATTTTGGACGCCATTATGTATTGAGGCTTAATAATGCCATGATATGTACATTACTTTTATAATAATTAACAGGCACACATAAACAACTATCATAAAATATTACAATGCTTGCATAACACATAACGATCTCATTTTAAAGACCGTTATTTATTCAATAACATACATAACGGTTTTTATACCATGACTTTTGATAAGGAAATTGATGAAATCCGAGCCCAATGGATGTTGTCTCTTTAAGACAATTTGTTCCCTTTATACAGATGTCCAAGGATCACGAACAATTGTCTCCCAAGATAGAATGGATTATGTCTCTAGAATGATGACACTATCAATCAGGAGCCCCCACGAACACAACCAAATGCCAGAGAAATTGTACAGTATATGAGATTATGACAGAATGCAATGCAGTATACTGAATGTATGAGAGCGAAATGTCTAAAATATAGTTGAAACTCAAGTGGATTTTTTGTCTATTTGTAAATGACAAAATGGTCAGATGGACTACTGTCAGTGAACTGATGCGACTAGTGATGGTACCGGTTCAGTCGAACCAACGCAACCGGCAAGGGCGATCCAGTACCGATGAACTTACACGATAGGCAGTGGCAACCTACTTCTTATTCATAACCTTTGGGATTTAAACATAAAATCCAACATTTGTATTATTGTTCTGTTTAGGTTTTGTTTTGGTTTCATGTAGATCAGACTGCCCAATATCATGAATGCCTTAAAGTCAACAAACCAAGCTATCTTTTCTAAGCGCTATGATGGCAAAAACCACCTCCACTCTACATTGTAATGGACAAGTTTGAGTTTGAAAAATCCCTAGTATGGAGATTTTGTCTGAATTTCGATATGGGAATAGCAAAAAGTGATCATATTTGTTGAATATGACTCATTTCTATCTTATACTTTGCCTATCAAAGCTTTTCTTTGCCAACAGAACCTCCAAGACTCACAGAAGAGGTCGATGGTCTCTGTACCAGATGTTTTCTTCAACTATGTTAATGCTTCTTCAAGCTGATCCGCTGTGATTTTGTTCATACATATGGTGCAAATGCAATTTTAATAGGTTGATAACTTGGTTCATTTTGGATTCTCGTGTTGTGTGGATGTCAGAAATTATTTGCTGCGCAGGGGCATGAGCTCATAAAATGTGGTCATTGAGAGAAACCACCACATAAATTATTATCTCAGTTGAGGTGTGTTGTATAAAAGTGTCATTATCCCTGGATACTCTCAACTAAAACCTCCGTTTTCATCCTCACTTACTCCGTGTAAAGTATCACAACAACATAACTGACATTATGGCAAGATCAGCACCCAGAGTGAAAATACCTGTGCCCAGAAAACAAAAAAGTGGAAGTGAACTGATAGTGAGTGATAGGATTAGCAGCTTACCAGACTCTCTTGTTCACCACATTCTCTCTTTTCTTCCAATAGAAGAAGCTGTTGCCACAAGCCTCTTGTCTAAGAGGTGGAAACCACTTTGGCTATGAATGCCCTGTCTTAACTTCGATGGAACTGATTTTAGTAGTCTTGACTCCTTTACTCAGTTTGTGGATGCGGTATTGTGCTTGGCAGATTTGAAACCCAAACAAATGTTTCGTCTGGAGTGTGAGAGTTTTTGTGTATATGAAAAGAGGAGGAAACATTAACATTTGAATTGAAAATTAGAAGTTCCCCCTATTAGGATTAATTTTTGGATTAATACGGCTTTAAATCTTGAGGTTGGGCATCTTGAGCTCTGTTTTCCATATAGAAGATTTGATGTTGAGTTGCCCACTCAAATTTTCAGCTGCAATATCGTTAAGATTTTGAAGTTTACTGGAGTTGCAATAAATAATCCTTCTCCTGTTAAGTTGCTTCACTTGAAGTCTTGCATTTGGCAAGTGTTCGATTTGGACTCCATGGAAAATCTCCTTTCTGGATGTGCTGTTTTTGACGAATTGCTTCTAAATGATTTAGATGTACCTAATATTGGTTCCAAACTCAAGATTGCAAGGGTTGAACACTTGGTCTCTGAAGTAGATGTTGAACCCTGCCTACTTAGGTCAGCAGATTTTTCTATTGTTACAGTTCTTAGGTTGATTAAGGTAATGGAGACTGATTTGAATTTATATTTGAACCCTATATATGAATGAAGATAATTTATATTTGGTACTTCTAATGCAAAAAAGTTGGTCACGTCGTCATGATGATTGGTGGTCACCTCTTTATGATGATATGCCAACATTTTACAATTTGACCTGCATGGAAATTTCATGTTCGAAAAGTGATTGGAATGGGATAGTGAAATGTCTGCAAAAGTGCCCTAAACTTGAAACTCTTTTCGTTCATGAGGTTCGCTGATTTCAACTTGATTTTTGTGTGCGTTACCTTTTCCTTAATTTGTTTCTAACTTTAATGACTGTTGTGTCATATTGATGTTCCTTGTAATGAGGTGACAGAGGTGATCATGAAGGAACCAATACTTGATATTCCTCAATGTCTTTCATCACACCTGAAGAAGAAATTTGGTCTAGGTACGTAAATTTAGAGGCTTGCGATGTGAGCTTGAGGTTGCAGCATTTATAATGAAGAATTCAAGAGTTTTGAGGAGCATCTACATTAAGAGTGTTCATCACATACACAAAGATACGAAGCACCAGATGCTCAAAAAATTATCCTCATACTCAAGAGCCAGCTCTGCCGACTGCAGTCTTTTGTTTAGCTAAATTTATGAGATATAGCATGTCGTTGAAGTCATGTTAGTGTTCTTTTTAGGTTCATTTCTCCTTTGTTTATCATCATTAATATTTTGAGTAAGAAGTTATTGTAGGATGTGTCATGATACACTGTAGGACTCTTGATGGAGCGTACTTTGATTCTGTTTCTGCTATGCAAGAAAAACTCGTTGTATAGATACAGGTGATTAGAATTAGAAATGCAGTTTCTGTTAATTAGTGTTAACAATGTATTATTAAACTTTTTAAATGTGTTTGTTGGAAAAAATGGGCACATAACTTGAGTTTGCAATAACCATGACTTTTACTCGCCAACTACTTTTAGTTAAGTGACAATCTTTATATGGTATCCTATTCAATTCTTCTTCTCCAAAGAACTTCAATACTTCGTTGGGTTGCTACACATTTTATTTACCAACTAATAAATCGACACTTTCAAAACTTATTACTTGGTAAAATGAAAGTTGTAATACTTAATAAAATGTGTGGAATACTTTAATAAAACTTATGAATAATCTAGTATTGTGGATTTGTTATCTAACAAACAAAAGTTGATAAAACCTAATAAAATGTGAGAATGCCGTAACAAAGCTTGTATATGACTTGGTACTGTGAGTTTGTTATTTTATAAATGAAAGTTATTAATATTCAATGAAAAATGGGGAATGCCTTGACAAAATTTATAAATGAACTGAAAGTATGGATTGGTTAAATGGTAAATCAAAGTTGTTAGAATCTAGTAAAATGTGGGGAAGGCATTGACAAAATTGTGAATGACGTATAATGTGGATTTGTTGCTTGGTAAATGAAAATTATTAATACCCAATGGAATATAAAGAATGTCTTAACAAAATTTGTGAATAAATCTAAAAGGATAAAAAGTTAAGCGACATATTTGTTTGGATTATATATATATATATATTGAAAAGCATTGATGACCATTGAGCTGCAAAAGTTTTGCCAAACAATTAGTCGTGATCAAATCTTACTCCCATCATTTTGCCAAATAATTATTCACACTAGTGCCGTTGCTCTACGCACGGGATTATTACCTTTTCTTTAAAGATATATATTAATGTGAGGGCATTTATGTCCTTTTTCATCAATTTTGAATATCTCATATTGGGAACTCACATTTAATCTCATAGGAGTATTGAAATTGGGAGTATATCTCAGTTATTTCTTATAAAAAGATTGAAAAATATAAAAATTATGTTTTATATTTTGGATCAATATCAACTTCTTAAATATGTTTTATATTAAGAATGGAGAGAGTATTACTTTTACTTCTAATTCTTAATATAGAAGTTAATTAGAGCCTGGGTGAAATTTCATGGTAAATGTTGAAGATGGAATATCACCTAGAGGGGGTGAATAGGTGATCCTCAAAAATTCTTTTCAAATCTCACAAAGACACGTAAAACAAAATTGAAGGATTAAGACAAGAAAGTAGAGTATACACACTACTACAAAATATGGATATTACTACCCTAAAAGACGTCCCTTTTTTAAAAAAGGAAGTAAAAAGTGAAGGCGATGGCATTGTCGTAATTATTTACTTAACTTTGAGACTTTAGACAACCTAAATATTAATTGGGCCTTATTTAAGACTTTTTTTGGGTTTTTTTGTAGTAGTGACACAAGCGAGTTTATACTGGTTTGGTCCAAGTCACTGACCTACGTCCAGTCCCCAGAACACCTGGAATTCCACTATCTTCCAAGAACAATTACATACTCTGTAAACAAAGGATGTTCGTTTCACTCTCAGACTCCACTCCCCCTTATAAGTTGTAATTGATACACCCTCTCTTCAAGTTCCACACCCTTAAGATACAACAGACAATGAGATAAATGTTTAAGTACTCCTCATTGAGTAGATAAAACTTGAACACTGAAGTACAAAGTAATGAAACAGTTGAAACAACTAATAGTAATAAACTCGAATTGATTGCACAGTGTTTCGGTAGTTGGTGGAATTGAATGTAGTGAGTTTTTATAGCCTTTGCCTTTAATGCCGTTTTAGGAGTTTGCAAACGAGCCGTTGAGACTCTTTTAATTTTCCATTAGATACAGTTGCACTCCGTTTGTGAATAATCGACCGTTGCTTCATTAAATGCTACGCCGTCGAATGTCCCAGAGCAAAGATTGATTCAGAGTTATAGCTGGAATAAGTTTGCCTCGAATGAATGTCTTCGTCTACTACACGCTTTAATTCCATTTGCATGCTCTGCTTTTTCAGCGTAATAAATGCTTCTAACACCCTGGAATGCTTTATGGAAATTTAGGGTTTAAACCATGATAAATGTCTCTGAAAAGCACTCATAACTCATTTAAACTTGATTAGCATAGACATAAATCAAAGATATAAAACACCCAAGAGATATTTAGAGATTCATAGATTACGAGGATGAAGATTCAAAAACACCAGCGAGCATTCTCCAGAATTGTTCTTCTGGTTCTTGAGAATTGCATAAACAAAATGTTAAGGCAGAAGATATGTTAAGCTAATACTCGAGAATCAAACATGAGTATTCGAGAATGATATGTTATAGTGACATTGAAAACAACCGTGTCAAAGTATTCTCGAGAATTGTATCCAATACTCGAGAATGGTATTTGAACATTTCTTCACAAGTGAAGTTGATGAGACATTCTCGAGAATTGCTTCTAATTCGAAAGATTTAGGAAAACAATATTGCTCACACTAATTCTTGAGAATTGAGATCTAATACTCGAGAATAGGCACAACTAATCAGATAGAACAAAGTCATTTGACTTATTCTCGAGAATCATAATATAGTACTCGAGAATTGCTCTGCACAACTTTCATAGTTTGTTATCAATGTATTGCATTCTTGAGAATCTAGGGTGTGTTCTTGAGAATCTTGGCCATGAGAGCATATATAACTCGTTCAAGAATTGTCTAAACATAACCCTGAGCTTTAATCAACCATTCTTGAGAATCTTTATCCCATTCTCGAGAATTCATACTAAGATCTAATTTTCTCAACTTCTTCATTTTCAAAACTTAAACTCTTGTTATCATCAAAACATTAGGAGCCAACAAATGTAAGGCTTCAAACAATTTTATCTCTCAAATTTATAAATTTTTTAAATATTTATATTGATTGTACATATTAAGGATTTTTCATCCATATAAGTTATTTTAGGGAAACTTATCCATATTCCTTATAAACAGCTGACTAAACCATTTTTTATGTTTTATTAATATTACAAATTAGTCATCAAGATGTTATAGGAGTATTATGGATGTGAGTAGTATTTAATTTTAAATAAGTCCCAAAAAAAAAGGTTTAAAAAAAGGATATAAATTGTTAGCTTTAATAGAAATATAGAATAAACCGAACAACAATGGTTCTTTTCAAACAATGACATAAATAAAGGTTGTTAGGTAACAACAATGGTTGTAAGGTAACATATACAACCATTGTTGTTAAACTCACGAGTTGACTCTCCGAGTTTACCGTTTTTACGCTTCTAGCTCATAAAAACGAGTCGAGTTAGTGGTAAACTCGTGCTAGTTGTAAACTCGGTTAAATTCACGAGTTTATACACCGAGTTTACCGTTTTTACGTTTTTAGCTTACAAAACCGTGTTAATTTACTCTCAAACTTGTATTAACTTTTTGATTTGATCATGCTCAGCGACTTTAAATAGAAATTTTATATTTTAAATATGATACATGATGAATGTTAATAGATTTAATTTCAATTATTTGAATTTAAAATATACTTAAATCAAATTGTTGTCATTTTTATATTTTAATTAATTAATTATACACTAGTAATACCTATTTAATAATAAAAGTAAACTCTTACGAGTTTACATCACTATCATGAGTTTGCTTAAACTCGTGAGTTTGACAACCTTATATACAACAGTCCCCCCCCCCCCCCCCGGAAAAAAAAAAAACCATTATATATATTTGACATAAATAACAATTGTCAGGCAACAATCATGACTTATAGAAAAATATATTTTTTTTTTTAAAAAGGGGGGGGTTCTACTTTTGAAACCTCCCTTGATATACATTTATAGAACAAATCACGATATATATATATTTTTTATTTTCATTCATATACGTACATGTATACATGGCTAAAATCAAAACTTTAAAAGAAATTAAATAAATAATCAGCATCTATAAATTTACAATCATAACATGTATTATTTACGTTCCAACTACCTTGCAATTACTTTGTGTGCGCGTGTGTGTTTTTTTTTCCCTAATGGTACACTTTGTCCCAAGAGATTCATGTTGAACTCCCCTTGCAATTACTTTTTTCTTTTTTTTTTTTAGGAAAAAAAAACTGGTACACTTCTTCCCAAGCATTAATGTTCAATGAATGTTGAACTCCCCTTGCAATTATTTTTTTTTCTTTTTTTTTTTTAAAAATTGGTACACTTATTCCCAAGAGTTAACATTCAATGAATGTTGAACTCCCCTTGCAATTATTTTTTAAAAACGAAAAACAAAAAATGGTACACTTCTTCCCAAACGTTAATTTTCAATGAATGTTGAACTCCCCTTGAACTTCTTTTAAAAAATATATATATATAGTATCCTGCGTCCCAAGAAATTAATGAAATATTCTTTAAATATGAGTGAGTACCCATATGTGTTGGTATAAACTATTGAATAATTGTCATCTGAATATTGTTTACATATGTCAACTATTCGTTTTCTCCTAGAAAAACGACAGGCCTCCATTTTGAAACTTATATATAAAGCACGTCTTAAGGGTATTGTAGAGCCAGTCATTCGCCATTCTCTGGATTTTTCCATATATCTCTCTCTCTGTTGCAGTGCCGAGACATTATCACGGTAGAGCTAGGATATGAATGATCCCATTTCTGTTTTGCTTTGACTACTGGTACACACAATCCTCTCTCTATTTAAGGTTAGACCATCCAGTGAGACTGATATGTTCCTCGTGCCTACGAGACACTTCCAGGTATCTTTTCCCCTATCTCGTTTTTTCTTTTCATCTCTGTGATTAGGCATCGTATTTCCTGGTTTACTGACCTAAATTCGTGTCTATTAGGGAGTTAAGAAGCTTTCTTCATTAGAAGGAAAGCCCCCTCCATATATAGCTAAGCTTTCACTTGTATTAAATTAATTTGGATGAAAGAAATTATGGCTGCTATGTGAGTTCTGCCTTACCCCACGTTCTGATTCTTCCTCATTTGTCTCTCATTCCCCCATCTAGTTCTAACTTTTTCTTCATCCCCTCCCCCTTTTGGTCCCCTTTGCCCTCACTGTTTCTATATGTTTTCTCCCCAAATCAAATCTGTTTGCAGTTGTTGTTGTGTAAGTGTGAATGTTCTACATCACATTGTTATCATATTTGTTGAAAAATGGCTTATTTCTATCTTACTTTGCTTATTGAAGTTTTTTACTTTCCAATGGAACCTCCATAATCTTGCAGAATGTTGATAGAATTTTCAGCTGAGCAGTTTCTAAACGTGTCTTAAGGCTTTGGTAAACATTAGGCTATGATTGAGTTCAAAGAGATGCAATTTTAATAGCTTGATAATTGGGGCGTTTTTGGGCTCATGTTTGGACGGCAGAAGTTATTTGTCTATGGGGCATTGAAAGAAACAAATGAATAAGTCAATATTTTAGTGGTAGTGGGCTACATTAAATTGTCATTATCCCTAGTGACCCTCGTCTAAAAGCTTTTTACATCCCTACTTTATCTGAGTTACCACATCAGAAATAAGATCATGGCAAGAGGAGGGCAAAAACGTTTAAAAACTATGTCTGACCAAGAAGAAAGTGAAAATGAAGTAATCGTGAGTGATAGGATTAGTAGCTTACCAGACTCTCTACTTCACCATATCCTATCGTTTCTTCCAACAAGAGAAGTAGTTGCCACGAGCCTTTTGTCCACGAGGTGGAGGCCACTTTGGCATTAAATGCGCACTTTTGACTTTGAAGATAGAGGAATTTATAGTCTTGACTTTTTCATTCAGTTTGTGGATGCAGTCCTGTTAATGGCAGATTCGAAACCTATTGAAAAGTTCCGGCTCAAGTGTCTGAGATCTCGTGTAAAACAAAAAGGTGAAAGCTTTTCTGAGTATAGAAGGGTTCCCCCCACTAGGATTAATATTTGGATTAGCACGGTTATATATCGCAAAGTTGAGCATTTTGAGCTATATATATGCTCTGACTATTATGATGAGTGCATTGAAGTGCCCACCTTGAGCATTTTCAATAGTAGTACAATTAGGGTTTTGAAATTGGATGGGGTTAGAGTGAATATTCCTTCTTCTGTTAGGTTGCCTTCCCTTAAAGTCATGCATTTGGTGAAAGTTAAACTTCCACATTATGAATGTTTGGCAAATCTTCTCTAGGGACGTGCTTTTCTTGAAGAATTGGTATTAGATCTGAGGTGCGATTATGGTAGTGGTGGTGATGATGATGATGAGGAGGAGGAGGAGGAGGAGGAAGAAGAAGAAGGTTTCACTGTGAATATTGAAAAGCTTGAACATTTGGTTTCGGCAAGTGTTCCTTCCTTTCTAATTACTTCAAAAGCTTTGAGCAACGTAACATGCCTACAATTAAATATGGTATGAATGATGCTGATTTACATTATTGCTTTTCAGTCTATAATTTTATAACCAATTAACCTTGGTGTTCCTAATATAGGCCAAGTCACCCGTACGTGATATTCCTATATTTGACAAATTAACCCAATTAGAAATTTCAACCCTTGATGGTGACAACTTGAATTGGGTGGTAGAATGTCTGCGAAGCTGCTCCAAGCTTGAAATTCTTGTGATTGATGAGGTTAACTTCTTAATTTCAACTTGATTGTGTGCACATTACCTTTTCTGCCGTTAGTTTCTAACTTTCATACTTGTGCTCAGATTTATGTTAATGATCTTGATAGCTCTGGAGAGGGAGTGTTGGTGGAACAAACACAAGATGTTCCTCAATGTCTTTTATCACACCTAAAGGAGTTCACCCTTCGGGGATACGGCGGCAAGAAATGGGAGTTTGAATTTGTAAGATACATTATGGAGAATGCGAGAGTTTTGGGGACCGTTTCCACTCTCTGTTGTGATATTGATGCAAGTGATAAGTACAACCGTCTCATTGATTTAGCCTCGTGTCCTAGAGGCTCTGACCACTGCAGGCTTTTATTTAGCTGAAATCTTCAAAGTAGTTGGTTATTGTTGAAGTCTGCATGGTTTCTGTTCTTTTTGGGATGATTTTTATTCTGTTTATTTTCAGTAATAGGACTATTATGTATGATTAATACATTTTAGAAGCTCAGTTGAGGTGGCCAATAAGTAGTTTCGCCACTGACATTGATAGTTAAAACTATTTTAGATGTGTCCGAGGATGATTGGTTTGTAAATAGTTTGTTAAACTAAGTATTTCCCACAAAAAGATGGGTCATCATTCCTCAACAAATGAACAAAAGACTTTGTTAGTGAGATAGATCAACACACAAGTGCTAAAAGAGTGCAAGGTGAAATGAATGGGTCTTCTATATATTTGTGTAGGGAAGTCGTTTTCAAGTCGTTATGAAGTGGCTATTGAGCTTCATCTGGAAATCTAAGTTTGCTAGAACCATTAACTATGACTTTCACTTGTCAACTATTTCTAGATAAGTGACGATCTTTTTATGTTATGCTATTCAATTCTTCTTCTCGAAAGAACTTCAATATTTCATTCTAAGTTTCTAAAACACGAACTGTACGCAGAAATTCAAAATTTTGTGGCTTGTATGCTCCAGGCTAGTTCTCTCAGACACTGCCAACTGCCAAATCAATTCATGGTCCGCTTTGAAAGATGCCAATATTTTCTGAACTTTATGGCGATTATTTAGTCACTTGGTTCAATAATTGTAATTAACGACCAAAAATGTTTTGAGTTATTCACGTTTCTTAAGAATGTGTTACGTGGGTGTATCTAGTGTTAGAATAAAAGATAGATACTCCTAGAGAGTCAATAACCAAATCATGTGGCTTAAAAGAGCGATTAAAATGAGTTAAAATAATAAGTATGTCTTGAATTTTTTTTTTCCAAGTATGTCCTTATTTGTAAGATGTAAGTAAGGATAACTTAAATAAATAAAAATTCCTTTTAGGAAAAAAAAAATCCCCACATCAGAGCGATAAAAGATCCTTCAATGATAACTTAAATTGCGCGAACATTAACATCCCTTTTGTCCCGCGAATTTTGAAAACCCTAGACCACTCTATCTGCAATTTCCTTCGGCTCCATCATGTATGCTAACTGCCCATTTCCTCTTCTCTCTCTTCAAATCCTGTTTCTATATTTCTAAAAGTTGCAGCAGCAAACAATATAAACGTGTTTTCGTTGGTTACGGCAAAATCAGCGTCCAAAACTCAAAACAGCGAAGACTGAGAAGTTATATTGAGATCAAAACATCGAAACGCTTCAAAATTTGACATCATTATCATTAGATGATGATCATGTTGTTCCATCGCGGTTAACTACATATGAGATTCCGACATTTAATTATTTGAGCCATTTGGAAATTTCAACGGTTCATCCTTTGGGGATGATACTAGAATGGCTCCAAAAGTGTCCCAAGCTTCAAATTCTTGTGATTGATACAGTTAAGGATGAAAGTTCAACGCTACTTGATGTTCCAGAATGTGTATTGTCAATATCGCACTTGAAGCAAGTCTATGTTCGTAACTTTTTTGGCTCTGAGGGTGAGTTTCAATTTGCAAAACTTATTATGATGAATGCGAATTCCTTGAGGACCTTTTCCATTGGCTTTGATTTTATTTACTCAGCAATTTTGAAGGAATAATTGTACAAAAGGTTATCCTTTTGCCCTAAAGCCTCAGTGAATTGCCGTCTTTTGTTTCAAGAAAGTTTCTTACATGTAAACGATGGTAATACAGAAGAGTCAGACAATATGAGTCACGTCCGAGAACATTGTCCTTAAAAGTTATTTACAGCATTATATTCATCTTAGTCATTACTCGTTTATTCTATAGTCATGTTTTTTTTTTTAAAATGTAATATTCTATAGTCATGTTAATTCTCATTGTTTTGGGCTGATTTCCCATCTGATTAATGTTTATGTTCAGCAATCACTCTACTACATTCGTAAACACATTGGGTCCGTTTGGCACTGCTTTTTTGCCAGCGTTTATGAACAAAAAAATCAGTGGCTGAAAAGCTACTGGACCCAATATAAAAAAAGCCCAAGATTGTATGTTTGGACTGTGCGTTGCGTTAGCTGGGCTGGCTCCATTTTATCTGCCGCTGCCGTGCTTAATGAACGCCCTGAACCCAAGCATTTTTCTCAACGCACTGGAGGCTATGCGGAGTCTTCTTCCTCCACCCCTCCATCGATCCAGCTCGTGTCCAGCCTCCACCCTTGCAAGAGCTTCCACCGTGTTCTCCATCACGTCCCCTCCATCAAAAAAAGCCGAACATCGCGTGCCTTCTGAAATTGATCAGAGATTCCCGTGCTTCCTAGTGCCTTAGATCATCAGTTTTTGACTCCAGCATCGTCGGCTTTCCCTTCCTCCAGCAGAGATTCTCTAGCTGGCTCGCGTGCTTGTCTCATCCAATCAAAGCACAGAGCCATTCTTGTCTTCAAATAGCGATCTCGTGGTCGATCTACTAATTCGTCCTCACGCTGTGCTCAGAGGTTTGTTCATCCATTTTTCCCCAATTTTCTTGCGTTTTCTCCGAATTCAATTTTCTTTGGCTTTTTTTCTCATGCGTTTTGAACTGATCGTGAATAGTGAATGAAAATTAACACGCTGTGCTTTCTTTGGCTTTTTTTCTCACGCTGTGCTTTTCCCCCCCAATTTTCTTGTGTTTTCTTTGGCTTTTTTCCTCACGCTGTGCTTTTTTTCTCACCAGATAGCTTTTGTTCATCCATTATAAAGCTTTGTTTGCCATTGAAAATTAACAAAGCTTTGCCTATTATTGAAAATTAACAAAGCTTTGTCCCATTGCACAGTGCCGTCTAAGCTTTCAAAACGCAAGAAGGCTACCCGGAATCTAGTATGAATTTTTATTGTTTTTCATTTTCTTTGTTCCGTAGATCTGGTATGAAATGGGCTACCGTTGCTTTAATTTTGTGTTTCAGACTGTTTTAATGTAACATTGCCAATGAGATGTTGAATCACCGCTTGGGGAAGAAATATTGATCGGTTTCTAGTTGGTTAACTTAGTTGGTTTCAAAGGTACTTCATGGAGAAGATTGAACTTTTGGTTGACAAAATCCCTTCAGCCAAATTTATGGTTGGCTGTAACATTTATAACTTTGTGTGTTCAGGTTCTTGACCGTGGGGAGAAGATTGAACTTTTGGTAGACAAAACTGAAAACCTTCGTTCTCAAGTGTGATATTATTACCTAATGAGTAACTCCACAATTTTGTGAAACTCCGAACTTGAGGATGATCTAAAAAGAAATACATTTCTTATTTCCATTTTTATTATTAAACTTCTATTGATGGTTAGTTTTTAGTTGTTAAAAATTTGATGAGATTGAATAAAACCAAAATATGTTGAACTTTAGAACAATGAAAATGATTGCAAGATTTTGCATTGTGCATTTGTGCTTATATGTTGTCACAAGATTTTTAGTATAATTGAAGATGTATATGAGCCTGAAAGCCCGTGACCAGAGCAGCAAAGCTTCCCTTGGTTATGTTATTGAAAGTAGAGATCTTGGTGAATAAGGTGTGATATACTTGGTCATGACAATATCCATACCCTCTAATGACCTTCAACATTCTGTCAAATCATGCTTTAGGAAATAACTTGAGACCATAAAATGATTTCTTTAGCTTGCATTCTTTATTGGTTCTAGACTGCATGGTTACCCTCCTCTTCTAAGTTCCCACTTAGAAACGCTTTCTTCAAAGCAAACTGATGGAGTAGCCAATCAAGGGGGAACAAGACCTTGATAGTATTGAACTTGGTGATGGGCAAAAACTTTTTTGATAATGAATTGTATGGTTGGCAGCAAGGGACATTATCCTCAGTTTCAGGTTTACTTTGATTATTAGTTTCAGGTCTGGCTCTTTCTTTTGGTGCTGTAATGACAGGTTCAGCACAAGGTATACTGGTTGAGATAGTGGCTTGGATAGGTTGAGATGTCATTATTTTCAGCGTCGAATTCCCATTCTTGTACTCTCCCCGTGAATGGACAATTTGGGGAAGTAGGGTTGAGTTTCAAAGAAATTAACATCCGTGGTAGTGTAAGGCTGCTTTGTCACTGATGAGTAACACTTAGATGCGTTTAACGAGTCTATAATTAAAACCGTCTAGAGACTTGCCCTTTGAAACCGACTAGAAACCAACTAAGTTAATTTGGTTTCTAGTCGGTTTCTAGTCTATAATTTGGCTCTTTTACTTGTATTGATGATTATCCAAATTCATATCATTCCCTTTTCTAATCTGTCTTTATCCATTTTGTAACAGGATATTGCTCTGTGAAGCCACAGTTGTAGGTGAGTTACGAAAGATGCCTATGTCCAAAGTGCTTGCGCTAATTTCCAAATTCCAATTAAAATAGCTTCAGCATGTCTCCATAGTTGTTCTTTATCTTGACATTTAATTTGTGTATGTCTTCATGCAAATTAGTTTGAGTTTGTCTTTATTAAGGTTTTGATTTCAGGGTTACAATTTCGAATTAATTTCTTATTTGATTAGTTTGAGTATTGTGTTTGTATGCAATTTTGTCTCGACCATGTGCTATTGTTGGGTGAGTTCCATCGGGTTTAGGGTAAAAATCGAAGAAACCAATAGCCCGGTAATTATTTATAGGTAACGCCTTTACGTGAAGTTTATCTTCTATTAAAAACAATTAAATTTAGTATATATATGTTTAACTAAACAAAATAATATATATATATATATATATATATATATATATATATATATATATAAAGAAATCAAGAAACAATTATATTCAATATTATTTATTAAGCCATTTAAATTAAGCATACAGTTTGCACTATTTTTATTATGAAGTATATGTTCGAGCTTTAACTTCTGATTATTTACATAGCAATATGAGCACGGACAAAAGTCGAACATGTTGGGATGACAAAACTACAGGAATTTTCCTCCAACAATGTATTGACCAAATTTTGAAAAAAGAACGACAAGGCGGATCGTTCACACCTACTGGATGGATCAATATTTTGTACGGATTTAACAAAAACTCGGGAAAATCGTTGGAAAAAAAACAACTGAAAAATCGGTATGATAGCTTGAAAAAAGAATGGAGGGTATGGGACAAGCTATTTGCAAGAGAGACCGGTATATCATATGACAGCGTCCACCATAAAGTCATTGCGGAAGATGAGTGGTGGGAAAGGAAAATTCAGGTATAAAATTCTTAAGTTTGTATTCATATTATTGTTATTACTTATTCTTTAACATTACAATAAGAGGTGTTTTTTTTTTCCTTGTTTCAGGAGAATCCACAATATGCAAAGTATAGGTACAACGGCATAAAGTTTGCTAGAGAATTAGAGGTCATCTTCAAGGATGGTATGGCATCGGGTTCCTTACAATACTCACCGTCTGCAACACCGCGTGACGGCGAAGATGATGTGTACCGGCCGACAATGGACTTAGAAGAAGGCTCAGGTGATAGCAAGGAAGAGCTTCCAAGGGAAACTACTGGAGTTAGTGGAGTTAGTGGCTCTTTAGAAGGCATAAATCTGACACAAAGCACGGAACCTAGTGGTTCAAGCTTCGGGAAGAGAAAGAAGGGTCAAGGGTCCAGTGGAGGAAGAAAGAAAAACGTATCTGCTTCGCAACAAATTGCGGATTCTCTTAGTATGATAGCTACATCCACTAAGAATAGAACACAACAACTTGATAATGTCAATCATGAAGTTTCAATGACTTATGTCTACAGTGAGTTGCGGAAAATTCTAGAAGTTGCAGCTGACCGTGACTTTCGTCAGCGCTGTTACAACATGATGTTGCATGACAAATGTCGCGATGTGTTTGTTGCACTACAAGGGGACCAAGATGACTTGGTTGAGTGGTTGAAGTACCATGCGTACAACACGCCATCATGGCAGCAACCCCCGACGAACTGAACCAGAATTCACTATGCTACAACTTATTTTATCTAACTCACCTATTTATGTGACGCTTATGTTTGTATGATGTATTGTCTGACGCTACGTGTTATCTGACGCTTATGTTTGTTGTTTGACGCTTGTTATTTTACGTTCAACTTTATGTTTGTATGTTTGATGCAACTATTATTACACCTTTTTATGTATGTTTCTTCATTCAGTTAAGTCTTCGTCGTGACACAGGTCTTATTCTCCATGGAAGGACGACGTTTGTCTCGTGCTGAAAAAAAGGCGTTAAAAATTTCTATTATGGAAGAAGAGATAGCAAATAACGTACAGATTGCTGCATTGGTGGCTGCACATATGACATCATATATTTGCAAAGAGCCACGTAGAATTAGTAGCCAAACAGGAGCAATGTGGGTGCAAGAGGTTTTGGAAGGCCATGACATAGTATGTCATGAAAATTTTCGCCTTGAAAAACATGTCTTCTATCGTTTATGCTCCAAATTGGTGGACCATGGGTTACAGCACACCAAGTACACAAGAGTAGAAGAGATGGTAGCAATGTTCTTATATATAGTTGGCCATGGGTTAACAAATAGAATCGTATAGGAACGGTTTCAACATTCAGGAGAAACTATCAGTAGGTTATTCCACTACGTGTTACAGGCTTGTCTTGGTCTAGCCACTGAATATGTCAAACCGCTTGATCCTGAGTTTCGCGGTTGTCACCCTAATATATCAAATGATCGCCGCTACTTCCCATATTTCAGGAATGCAATAGGAGCAATTGATGGAACTCACATTAGTTGTGTGGTGAGCGAGTCTGAGCGCGACAAATATGTTGGGAGAAAGGGATATCCAACACAGAATATCATGGCGGTATGTGATTGGGATATGTGCTTTACTTATGTGTTGGCAGGCTGGGAAGGTACGGCACATGATGCACGTTTGTTCAACAGCGCTATCACTACTCCACGTTTGAATTTTCCCCATCCACCTCAAGGTATATCTTCAACACCATCATCTTAGTATGAAATATTTTTTTCCGTGTTTATTTCACTTTTCCTATAATTTCTAAGTGCCACAAAATTTCATCACTTATTAGGGAAATATTACTTGGTCGATGCTGGCTATCCAACACCAGTTGGATATATTGGTCCGTATAGACGTGAACGTTATCACATTCCACAATTCAGGCGACAACCAGGATTGCGAAATCCTAACGAGTACTTCAATTATTATCATTCAAGTTTGAGGTGCACTATAGAAAGAGCGTTTGGATTGTGGAAAAAAAGGTTTAATATATTGCGAAATATGCTCCCTTATGACTTTCAAACTCAAATCCACATAGTTTGTGCAACAATGGCTATACACAATCTCATCCGGAGATTTTCGAATTCTGATGTGGAATTTGGACGAGCTGACCAAGGAGATTTGGGTGATGACGATGAAGATGAAGATGAAGATGATGATGATCCACTTGATGAAGGCCCCTCATCAAATATGAATACATTATCTTCACCACAAATGAATCATCTTCGTGATAGAATCAGAGAAAAACTTGTCCGCCATAGTAGTAGGAGAAGTTAAAATGTATTATTTGTATGCATTTTATTTTATAAACAGTTTTATCCATTAATTATATGCAATTAAGGACTTTATTTATTTATTAACTTTTTTAATAATCATTTAACTTTTTTCTAAATTAAAATTAAAATTATTATTTTTATTATCCTAATATATAGCACTAATAAGTATAGTAGTACTCAATATTATTCATGCCCTTTTTAGTCATTTTCTATCTTAACTGACTTTTCAAATAATAATCCAAACACTCATCAGTTAAGAAAAAAGCTACTTCTGCAAAAAGCCACACTGACAATCCAAACACAACTCACCATTTACAACTTGACTTTTTTCCTACCGGGCTTAAAAAAAAGTCAGATAGCTTTTAAGCCACCGCTCCTACCACCAACCCAAATGGACCCATTATCTTCCTTAATTACTCTTCATGGAATGATTATTTCAATTATGTTTCTTCTTTGTTTTCTAAGTTTTACCAGAATGTTTTTGTTTGGTTTGAATCAGATAAGAGAGATCCCCCAAGAATTAGAATCAGTGTATGTGGTTTTGTCAGCTGAATGGTGCTGATTTTTCCCCCAACGTTCTATGCTAGTTTTGATTGCCCTCCCTGCCTATGTTTGCTCTCTTTTTCCTCTCTGCTGTAGCTTGATTTTAGATAACTGTTATCGTTTATAAGGGACACTAACGTAGGTTAATGATGATTTCTCTTGGGATATTTTTTTCTATTGGCGACCTATATAATTTTGATTATATTTATATTTTATTTAGTTAAATCTCTTATACATGTATAATTACCAAAAAGCTATAAACTCAATAGAATTGTTTAGCTTTTCATGATTATATTTAATAATAATGATCATTAAATATGATTTAGTAAAAGACATGAATATTTAATTTTTATTTTATAATTGTTATTATTTAAACTGTTAAAAAATTCAGGTTAATTAATGGGCAATACAATTTATTGAGAAATAATAGGCAAAATATGTGTAAAGAATATTTGGAGAGAGGATTTTGAAGGAGGGAGGAGAGGATTTTCCAAGTTAAAAGCAATACCCTTGTCACTGTTGCTCATTGTGTAGTAGGGGAATGAAATCACAGTTGATTGGGATTTTACAAAACTTAAATGTGTTTTATAACGACTTTTATAGGCTCAAATGACTTTATCTAAGCTCTCATTGCTAAACCAAACTGTAACCGTAACATAGGGAGCCGATTTCCTCCTTTTCCCTCTCCCTTAGAATCTCATCTGGACCGTTCAAATCTTGATCCAATAGTCCAGATTTTTTTAAAAAAAAAAAAATTGAAGTTTTGTCTTTTTTGAAAAAGACAAAAGTAAAAAAAAATTAATCTGAACCGTTGGATCAAGATTTAGACGGAACAGATGAGATTCTGAGGGATTCTGAGGAAGAGGGAAAAGGAGGGAATCCAGATCCCTGTAACATATGTTTCTAAGCGCTTTGACGACATACTTCCTTTTCTGTCCAGCCACTTGTGGAGTCCTTCAAATGTTGTTAAATTTGACGGTGGATGACGGGCTTTTTCCAACGTTAAAATGACAATTTAACCTTTATATAAAAATATATAGTTATTATAAAATTATTAGACTACACATTGCAAATTATGTTAAAAAAGATAACCATAAATTAACAGTAAAGGATTCATAATAAAATTCAAAAGATTAGGGGGTTAAATATAAACTTTGAAATGTCAAGAGTGTTATACTAAATGAACCAAAAATTCAACGGTGTTTTGTATAATTTAGGCAAATCACATTAATAAACCTCAATAAAAATGTTGATTTAGATGTTTACCTTTTTTTTCTGGATTTAGATTTTTACAATAATGAACTTTGATTAAAAATAAAATTAATAGTACGTGAGTGTTTATATTCAGGATTCTTGGGATATAAAATTAATATTAATGTGATATATATGGATAGATGTTCTTGAACATCTTTTTGTAATGTTAGTGTTTGATTTTAGATATGTTGATCAAGGTTCTGGAACCTGGACCGATCACTGAAGCGGTCGGAGAACTGGGTTAAGGGTCAGTGGGTCAGATCGGAGTCAGACTGGGGTCATACCAATATTAATTAAACAAATATAAAAATATTCATAATTAAAATAGGGGTTTAGGTCCAAAAATACTAAAGAACTATTGCTGTAAGTGCAACCAGCACAATAAACTTTTTTTTGGACCAATAATACAAAAAAACTATTGAATTCGTAAAATCAGCACAATGACGTTATCTCTGCACAAACGTCCGTCTGATCCAATTAGCTTTAGGAAAATGAAGTGAGAAAGAGAGGGAGCGGTCAAACACAAGGGGAAGATCAAGCAGGGAAAGAATTTAAGAGTTATTTGAAACTTGGTACCATAACTTCTGCATCATCTAATCCAGCTTTGATCTCAGCAATTTTTTGCTGTAAATCGTGAAATAGATCTTTCTATAACTAAATTCCTTCAAATTCAATCAGATGAATGTTCGGATCTTTTCTACCTTGGTTAGAAAGAAGAGACGCCGAGCCACATTTATGAGAAAGATTAGCAGAGAGATCACAGTATTGGCGCTCGTACCCCTCGAAGACCTCACTCATATTGCAAGCACTGTCCTTTAGAGAATGAACAGATGAAAAAGGAAAGACAAAAGATTGGAGAAGAAATCAGATGGCCGATAATATATGGTTCATAAATCGACTATGGCAGCCATGGATGTATGGTTACAACCTTGATCTAGCGCGAAATTAGTGCTCTGAAACTGAGGGATCTGCACAAGACTCCTCGAGTTTTTTGGTGCTCGGACAATAGGGCGGTTGCAAACGGACGTTTGTGCAGAGATAACGTTATTGTGCTGATTTTACGAATTCAATAGTTTTTTTGTATTATTGGTCCAAAAAAAAGTTTATTGTGCTGGTTGCACTTACAGCAATAGTTCTTTGGTATTTTTGGACCTAAACACTTAAAATAGTTATGCACCCATGTATATCTCTTTTCTCTGTCAGCCGAAGCCCAATCAAAAAGCCTAAGTCTCTTTTCTTTAATATTATTTTTCATAATTTATTTTATTTTATTTGGTGAGGTGAGGTGATGATTATTCACCATTTCCCTCCTATTTCTCACAAAGTTTCTGATAGTATCCCGCTCTCCAAGAGTCCAAGTCTCCCAACTGGAAAAAGAGTGGTTATCATATAAAGGTCAAAATGAGGAGTGAAAAGTATAGGAAAGTACAATGATCAGATGTGCACAGAGGGTCACCCTTCACCTTTCACGCTTTCACATATGGGGAGTGGAAAAAGTAGGAAAGTAGCTCAGCAAAGGACGGGTTCGGCTAAGGTCCTCTGACTTTAGTATCCTTTGCTGTCCTCTGCTTGTAAACGACACCGTTTCGTGGGTCAAATGGCACCTGGACTAACAATAACATACGACACCGTTTTGATTATTTTCTTCCTATCACCTTTTTCCTTCTCGCAGACAGATTCTGATTGGCTTTCCCTCCCGCAGACAGATTCTGATTGGCTCCCTTTGTTCTTTGGCGCGTTCCGAGCGCGGGAAATTCATTCTCTGAATCAGTTTCGTAAAAGTTGGAAATTCATCTGCAGACAGGTTTTCAACAAGAATTTTAATGAGTTGTGATTGTTGGCATTGAGTATTGGTAAGAATTCTCATATAGATTCAGTTCTGTAAAAAAAAAAAGTCCTCTGAATCAGTTCTACAAAACGATAAAGAAGCATATAAATTTGGAAAAATATCCCTTTTCTTATATATATTATGTGCTCTATTCATGAATGTGTGTGATCAAAAAGTACTTGCATTCACTTCTCTCAAACACAAACCTGTCGGTTGAACCATAATCATTGAAGGGAAAGTTTCCCAAGATTAAACTAGTGCTTAAGTTGTGCTTCAGATGAAATCAAAATGCATCAGGATGTAGGCCAATCTACAGTACTATTTAATTTCTACACAAACTGATTAATGAATATAAAGCTCTTACATGGAGGGAATATCTGTGTTGCCAATTCCTGTAAAAACTGATTCACATAAAGTATTAATTTATTGCTGCAATAATCCTTAAAGCATGCCATGATTTGTTAGATATATTGAAGATTACACTTATATTAGCCATCAGGTTCAATTTTGTGCAGAAAAAAGAATTTCCTTTTCTAGACTTGCATTGGGAGCAGGGCATAAGTAAAATCTTCCATTACATATTATTTCATTATGCAAGTTTAAAATGAAAGTTTGATGAAAAAGTTGAATTTAAGAGAGTTTCTAACAATATATGCATGTGTATGCTTTGTTTTGGTTTATATATTTGTGTGTATAAATACATATACAGTTTATAAGTAATTTATTATTTTATCATTGGGCTACTTTTTAATTTTGCAGGAGGCTTATGTCATGGCCATAAATTTGACTCCTACACTTGATCTTGAATTTGACAATATAACAGAATCATGGGAATTTTGGAGGGCATATGGTAGAAGAATTGGTTTTGGTGTTAGAAAGCAACAGTTCAACAAGAGTAAAAAGGATTCGTCAACATATGCATCTTATCTATATGTTTGTAATAAGGAAGGGGTGAGAAAACCAAATAGACGAGAAGTGCAAATTAGGAAGTCTAGAGATGAGACAAGAACAAGTTGTGAGGCTAGAATGAAAGTTAAGCTAGTAGATGGAAAATACAGAGTAAGTGAAGTTTTTCTAGATCACAATCATCCTCTTCAGCCTCCTGAAGCAGTTCATTTGCTTGCATCGCATAGAGGCCTAACACAAGCTCAATGTTTTGAATTAGAAAATGCTGAAAAAGCTGGGATTAATAAAAAATCAGCATTCAATTTGCAAAGCCAATATGCAGGAGGTCGAGACAATTTGGGATATACAAGAGTTGATGTGAAAAATTATCTTAATTCAAGAAGGCAACGTGCTATGAAATACGGTGAAGCTGGATGTATATTTCGTTATTTTGAACAACAATTGGCAGAGAATCCATCCTTCTTTCATTCTCACCAAATGGACTCGGATGAGCAAGTGACAAATGTGTTTTGGGCTGATACACGCATGTTAGTCGACTATGCTTGCTTTGGAGAAGTTGTTTCACTTGATACAACTTATTGCACAAATAATAACCATCGACCTCTTGCAATTTTCTCAGGCTTCAATCATTATAAAGGAGGGGTGATTTTTGGAGTGGCATTATTATATGATGAGACCATTGAGACTTTCAAATGGCTCTTTGAGACTTTTTTGCAAGCACACAAGAATGCAAGGCCAGTAACAGTCTTTACTGACCAAGATGCTGCTATGGCACGGGCATTACAAGAAGTTATGCCACATGTAAAACATGCCTTGTGTACATGGCATATTTCAAGGAATGCAATGAAGCACCTTCCGAATTCAATGGTTAGAGATTTCAACCACTGTATGTATCATTGTTGGGATGAAACAGAGTTTGAAGCAGCTTGGCAAGCATTATTATCAAAAGAAGATGTAGTAGAAAACTCATGGTTGATGTACATGTACCGAATAAAAGAGAAATGGGCAGCATGCTATTTGAAGAATTCAAGGACACTTGGTATGAGAAGCACGCAAATTAGTGAAAGTGTCAATGCATCTGTCAAGAGTTGCACCAATGTTAAATTGGATATCAATCGATTCTTCCAACAATTTGAACAAGTTCTAGAGGATAAGCGCTATAACGAATTGAAAAGAGATTTTGAGGCACGTGACAAGTTGCCAAGGTTGTTATTGCAGAGTTCATGTATGCTTCGTCAACTTTCTGATATCTATACTCGACCTATCTTTAACTTGTTCCAATATGAATATGATTTACGTGATGCTACATGTATAAAAGAGAGAAAAGAGAGAAAGAAAAATGAAAGTGAAGAGGAAAGTTCAACCGTGTTTGATTATGTCATCACCATGTATGATAAGAAAAGGGAGTATAGTTTGACATTTGATCCTTCAATGGAGACAATTACTTGTAGCTGTAAAAAATTTGAACGAGTGGGCATATTATGTTGTCATGCATTGAGAGTATTGAATGAACGAGATGTCAAACTACTACCCCAAAAATATATTACAAAGAGGTGGACAAGAGAAGCACGATGTGGGGTAGTGTATGATATTAAAGGAAAAGAAATTGAAATTGACCCTAAATTACAAAGATCAAATCGTTACAGACAATTATGCCCCTTGCTTGTCAAATTAGCAAGTGACGCATCAGAAAGTCCAGAGGCATTCTCTCTTGTCCATGAGTCCGTGTTGGAACTTAGTAAGAAAGTAACTGAGCTTCATATAAAATACCAATCAGATGATAGTAATGGTGATGAGGATGGTGTGGGGAATCATCATGGTGGTAATAGTTGTGGTAGAGTTGTTGGTTTCAAAAAGAGATATGGTAGAAAGATAAGTAAACGAATAAAGAGTTGTGTTGAAATCGGTCCAAAAAGACGAAGAACAAAATCCTCTAGAAAACCTCCTCAAGTTTCACAATCTTTAAGAACTTCACAGGTATACTTATGATAGCAATTTAATGTTTAAAGATGTATATTAGTTGGTTATGGTTATGGTTATGGTTTCTTTCTAAATTTGAAAATGGTGCAGCAAAATCAACTTCAAAGATCAGGCTCATCAACTCAAGCAGATCACAATAATATAATGTTGGACAACTCACAACCAAGTGAAATGACTTTTACGAATTTGTTAATGGTATGTCATATCATATTTGACAATATAATCAACTAATTTGTTCAATTAGGACATGTATATCTTGAGTCATTTTTTTTATTTCTTTATTGTAGGCGCCATTTGAATGTGACATCACATCGCTTGAAGCACTGGATTTTAGCCAAACATATAATGCAGGTAACCATAAAGTATCATGATAGTGAGAGAAAAATATTTAGTCACTTTTATTGAAATTTGAATTTTTTACACGACAATGTCTCATCTCAAGACAGAATTGACAAATACAACGTTACATAATGATATAAATACAGGCTCATTGATTGACAGTCATCTCACTCCTACTACTACATGAAGTCTCCAGTTCAGCTTCTTTTGTGTAGCTCTTTTGTATAGCTAATTGCATCTTCTGGGCTCTGTCATTTTTGGTCAAGCAAGCAGTTCATATTGTCCTCTTATGCTTGTGTATATTTTGTTCACAGAAGGTCATCATTTTTGTAGAACCATCATGTTCATGTCTTTTCACCTTGTCATTTGAGTAGACTCTATTTTTTTTTTTGTTGAGCTTGGTCATCCTTCATGTAATCTGTGATGAAACATGATGTATTGCCATGATCTGTGATGAAACATGATGTATTGCCATGTTCAGTATATATTAGATAATGAAAGTGAAGATAGACAAAAAAAAAAAAAAAAACTTATTTTCCAGTTGTCATTATCATTCGCAGCAACAAAGTGTCTAAGGAATAAATAATGCAATATGATATTCATGACTCTACAAGCTGTGACAACTCTTAGCATTCTTCATAGTTCAGAAAGTCCATCAAAGAACTTAGAACACAAAAATCCATCAACATTGGAAACAAGTTGTTTAATGAGGAATTCTGAAGTACAATATGGTGCAGAACATTCAAATGGTTATCATTTAGTTTGCATATGTGGAGGCCAACATCAGGTTGTTTAAATTAAATCTGACCCTTTCATGAACAAACACCACATTGTACATTTCTCCTTCCATGATAATCTGTTATGATCGCTGCAATCCATTTGGTAATCTACAAAAAGAAAAATGACAAATAAATGAGGTACATCATTCATACTCCTCCGTTGTCCACAAGTGTCGTAGCTAGCTGAAGAACCAAGGTAAAAATGACAATAGTCCTAATAGAAGATTAATTGTGCCTTTATGTTAGAAGCTTCGGGAGGAAACAGTTGCAAATAAGGGGAAAAAAGTATCTTCATCCAGACAAACTAGTAATTGTGGTTACCATTTTTTAATGATTCAATATATCTTGGCATTGATAAATCTAGACTAAAAAAATTAAGCAAAATGTAACTTTGTTCATTTATCATTGTCAACTAAATTTAGAAATCCTAAAGAAATGAATCATATCAGTATCCATTGGGTTCACTGACAAATGCTAAAAACACTAAGTAGACTTATCATAGCAAGTAGACAATTAAATTTAATTATAGCTGAAAATAAATAAAAATAGAACAAATTATTAGAGGGAACGTATCACCTGTTGTTTTTCACCATCCAGCCAAGCAAATGTCAATTGCTTTCTCTTATCATCTTCACATGGTCGATCTGACTTGGCATGCTTTGATAATGTTTCTTGAACCCTACACATGGTCTATGGACTTGTATAATTTACATCTGCTAAGCTTTGAAGAATAGATGCTTCAAAAGACAAATGTTTGCCTTTGTCCCTCAAGATAATGATGGTTGAATAACGCACAACGAAGATGTACTTTATTAGGACTTTGAACAGCATAAAAGTAACCCAACAATGACAATCATGACTTGACATTCTCAACGAATCCAAATAAGAATAGCTCTCAATTTAAACATCTCTACTGTCACTATTCCTCATAGACTTATATAGTATACAATGCTTTGTTGTTCCAATCACCATTCCTCATAGACTTATATAGTATTGAAGCAGCCTGTGCCATCACTACTGTCAGAGAAATACTTGTGTCGGTGGATATGGGGAAGAGGGTGCATGGATAAATATGGCATACAAAAAAAGACAATATAGCTTGACTCTTATCTTATAATCCCAATAAAGCTTAAAGAACATCTCTCTTATACTTGTATATAAGGAGGTTCCAAGTCATATAAGTTAAAGTCAAATTAAGGTTATACTTATAATGGCAGCCTATCTATTCCAATTATGGTTCTCTTTTTCTTTCAAGCATTTCATCAAACACTTCGCATACACTCAGTAACATCTATGAATATATAGGCACCCACATATTCAAGCCTTTTCCCAAACTAACATGCAAGCATGAATCAAGGTATAAAAGGCCATCGAAGCAACAAATTCATCAAATAACAATCAAATCCAATCCCCTATTTCAAACTCACAGAGAAAGTGTTGGGAGAAAATATGTAGTAAAGCAAGTCTTATGACCCCTCAGTTTCGAACAACACCATCCTCCACTCTCCTCCCCTGTTTTGAGTTCGAAAATGGTGAAGAAATCATCAGCAAAGAGGTCATTTTATAGCATCAATCAAAAGGGAGGCAATTGTTAAGTGGCGCGAGATGCACGGAAATGAACACCATTGTAGCGATTTCAAAAATCAAAGAAGCAAGATAAGGGAATGGAGGGGGGAGAGAGAGAGAGGAGGAACTTGATCGGATATGCACGGCGCCGTTGACGCTGCAATTTTCAATTCACGCATGAAATGAAGGTAGAGGACGACATCAAGGCAGAGGATGGGTGGGGTTCGACTGAGGTCCTCTGAGAATAATTGGGGAAGAGAATAATTGAAATGGGTGTAGTTGGTCCTGTGCCATTTGACCCACGAAACGGTGTCGTTTACAAGCAGAGGACAGCAAAGGATACTAAAGTCAGAGGACCTCAGCCGAACCCGCAAAGGACAGGCCTTTCATAGATCCCAGTTCCCACATCACACCGAGTCTGCAAGTCTCTAGACCGTCCCTCCATTCTCTCTCCTTAGCTCCCTCCCTCCTCATGAGCCATGGACAAAGAAGCTCCAGATCTGAAAACCGTAAACAAGAACCTCCAGATCTGGAAACCGTGAGTCTTGCGAGAGTGACCATCGAAGACACACCAAACAAGAACAATCAGATTTGATCACGAGAGGAGCAAGGTTTCACGGATGGATGTAGGTGACTCTTGAGTCTTCAGATCTCTTTCTCTCTCTCTCCGCTCTTCTTCTTCTATGTTTGGCTTTCTTCTCAGGCGACTTTCAGGCGAGGCGACTCTTCCTTTTTTAAAAAAAAAAACAGACACTCTGTGACTCGGTCAACTCAGCCGGGTTAGGCCGAGTTGACCTCGAGTCAATTCGGAACTCAAGGTCACCTCCTTAACTCGGACCGTTTTTTCGGTCCGAATCGGCCGGTCCGGTTTGGGTTTAAAAACCATGGTGTTGATGAGATATATCACTTTGATTCTATTTATAAATTTTTTTAACTTAAAAATTTGGTTATATTTATAAATCATTTTTTAGATAATAAATGAAATTGTAACAATTTTGTCTATATTAATTGTACCAATAAAAATAAAGAGAAGAAAGAATTTAAAGATATATAAATGAGGGCAAAGTTAATCATTGAGATAACTACCTCTTTATGGTATGTAGTATAATTTAGTTAAAAGAGACTTATAAATAGGATCAGAGTAATATTTAATAAAGTGAGTGACTTTTGTTGGATTAAATATAATATAAATTAAATGATAAATTTAAATCAATGTATTCAAATAATTTAAATATCATGTGTGTGTGCGCGAAAGAGACTAAATTTATATCACTAAGGTCTTATTTATAGGTTTATTTTGATCAAATCTCACATATCAAGTAGAGGTAATTAACTCAATAATTATGGAGGTAAATTTTCAATTTTGCCCTCATTTACGATTGAGAATTTTTAAACTATTTCTTTTGTCTCTATCTTCATGGGTATAATTAATATGGGTAAAATTGTTACAATGTCATTTATTACATAAAACTAGACTTATAAATAGGATCAAATTTTTTTGGTCAAAGTAGACCTATAAATAAGATCAGAGTGGTATCAAGTTAATTATGTCGAGTAGGTCCAAGTAGCCAATCACTTATGACGCATGTTTTAATTGTCCACCTTAGCAATTAACCCTGGTTAAACCCTGTTAACTTGTTGAATTCCTAAAATATAGACATCAAGGAGCTGCAGAAACAGAAGGATTTGGCATTAGTCCTGTGAGGACCTTTGTTGCTGCAGCATATATGTCGTCGTTTGGGTGTCACACAAAAAAAAGAAGGAAAAAAAAAACAATTTCAGGCACTACCAGTAAAAAGATAATTTATGTTTGAGCAAAAAAAAACAAAGTAAAAAGATAATTTATGATACTAAATTGAAAAAAATATTTTAAAGTATTGATCGGTACTAATAATGATAATTTAGGATACTAATTGATACTAAAAAATAATTTATGATCTTAAAAAATTATTTTAAGATTTTGAAAGAATATCTTAAAAGTATATTTTTAGTAGCAATTAATACTTGAATTATTTTTTCAAAATCATGAAATATTTTTTTAGTATTTGAAGTATCCTTTTAGTATCAGTCAGTATCTTAAAATATTATTTAAGGTCATTTTTTTTAAAAAAAAAATTATGAAGAGTTTTTTCAATACCATTTAGTATTCTGAATTATCTTTTTACTATCTGGCAATGCCTGAATTTATTTTATTTTTTTTAAAGGACCATGTGTGTGTGGGGCGCCCAAACGGCCCGTATATGCTGCGGCGGATGCAGCGGACCTTAGCAATTAACCCTTGTTAAACCCTGTTAGCCCGTTAAATTCCTGAAATATATTTGCTTTTTTTTAAAAAAAAAATTATTAAAGAAAACACAGACGTGGAGGAGCGGCAGAAACAGAAGGATTTGGCTTAGGTCCTTTGAGGATATACGTCGCCGATTTGGTGCCACACACATGGTCCTTTAGGGGAAAAAAAAAACACTTTCAGGCACTCGCAATAAAAAGATAATTTATGATACTAAATTTTAAAAAAACAATTAGAATATACCGACCGGTATTAAAAAGGATAATTTAGGATATTGACTTATATTGAAAAAATAATTTATAATCTTAAAAAATTATTTTAAGATCTTGAAAGAATATCCTAAAATATATTTTTAGTAGTACTAAATATTTGAATTATTTTTTCAAGATTCTAAATAATTTTTTAGGATCATGAATTACTTTTTCAGTATCATTCAATATCGAAGTATTTTTTTTATAGTAGCAATGAGTATATTAAAATAAATTTTTAAAATTATGAAGAATTTTTTTTTAGTACTCCCTCCGGTCCTAATTATAGGAGCTATTTACCCGAATTTGGAGAGATTAAGGAGGGAAGTTAAATTAGTTAATTATAATTATTTTCCAAAAATACCCCTCCTGAAAATTAAAAATTACATAATATCGACTTCCCAGTAATAAATTAAAGAAATGGAAACGGGAGATACTGCTTTCGCAAAATCTTATTATATGAAAAAGATATTCCCAGTAAACACGGCACGTGTGTTGTTTAGAAACTTTAATTAACCCCCTATATATCGACTTAAATTATACTATATATATATATATATATATATATATATATATATTTTGTGTTAAAAAAAAGTATACAGTACTATAATATCAAAGAGTTATATATATGTTGGATCATTGATATTTTTTAAATTAATAATGGTCTTCCATATACCTCAAGCAAACTAGACTGGACAAACGAGGCGAAGGATGGAAACGGGAGATACTACTGGGGATTTATGTTTGCACGTAAAAAAAAAAAAAAAAGTTCGAAAAAGTTAAAAATTAAAATTAACTTCGATATAAAAAAAATAAAAAGCCCACAAATTAACCCATCTCAAGTTTTATTGAAGTATACAATGACAAATGTAATTATATAATACTTTTTATTAATAAATTATTATTATCTTTAATTATTATTGAGAAAGTATAAATAGGGGTATTATAGGAAAAAGTTGACAAAAGTTAAAACTTGCTCTTATAATTAGGACCAAAACTAACTTCAAAAAGTGTTCCTATAATTAGGACCGGAGGGAGTATCATTTAGTATCCTGATTTTTTTTCCCCTTTGAGGACCATGTGTGTGGGGCGCAAAAACAGCGACGTATATGCTGTCGGCTGCAGCGGATGCAGCGGACAAAGGTCCTCAAAGAACCTAAGCCGAATCCAGAGAGAGGCCCACAGGGGCGACGATTGAACATTTCCTCCAGAAAACGTAGCCACGAGGATGCAAACCACCGCCACCATTCCATGAATATACAACGATTCTTATTATATCTACCGACGATTCTGATATTTAAATTTAATATGTTTAAAAACAGTTATATTTATAGATTGAAATCAGGATATTTATAATTACAATTATATATGTTTAATATATTTAAATATCTACCGATGATTCTGATATCAGATTCAAACGATTATAGCCACGAATATGTTTAATATATTTAAATATCAACCGAGGATCCATAAAATTACGATTATTTTTTTTTTTAAAAAAAAGAGATTATATTCATAGATTAAAATCAGCAATTAATCCAATCATCGGATATATATCAGGATATATTTGATAAAGATTTAAATGAGATTTAAAAAATATCATACCTAATGAATAAAACTTCCGTAGATATCACCCCTAATTTTTTTTTTAAAGAAAAGTTTTAAATGCATTAAAAACAAAAAAATATAAATAAAAAAAATATTATGAAATCAAGTAAATATTGATAATATAAGTTCAAGTACATAAATTTTAATAAAAAAAAGTATATTACAATAAAAATAATTATAATGTCATCCTTCTAGGTCTTATGTTTTAGAATTCTATTATAATTACCTTATTATCAATGCTATCAAATATATATTTTTCAATATAAGGCACTAAACAATCAAGAAAAGTAGACAATTATTTAAACATGTATTAATTCAAGGAAAGTAAACAAATAATACTAATGCTAATGGAAATCCAGCATATAGGAATAGCTGCCAAATATAGAAAAACATGTATTAATTCAAGAAAAGTAGACAAATAATACTAATGTTAATGGAAATCCAGCATATAGGAATAGCTGCCAAATAATAAAATATATATATATTATTCCTAAATATATTGAATATACACATTTGGCAAAGACACCATTATGAACAATTCGTTCACTTTGCTTTGGCTTGATCGTACAATCAAGGAGAAATTCCTTTGTTTGAGCAGTGAGGAAGAATAACCAGTTTGGTAGCCGAAAAGGAGAAGAGTTCTCAGGGTGCTTGCCGTAAGGTTGCTGTCCATTGATGGTTGGTTAGTCCAAGGAAAAGAGTTCTCAGGGTGCTTACCGTAAGGTTGCTGTCCATTGATGGTTGGTTAGTCCTTTCTTCTTGGTTTTTTTAACCAATCTGTCTTATTAAATCGCTAGGGGGCTCTTAAAAAGAGCCTAAGTCCACCTATAAGACCTTAACTACTTAGAGATTCGCCGCTCATGCCTAAGGACTCGTTATGCCCTCGTGAAAGGTCTTTTCATATTTGCATATTTGGCAGCTATTTTTCTATATGAGCCCCCAATTATACACATAGGTGCGCCTCAGCCCGGCCCCCACCTTATATATAGGAATTGGGGCCCCTAGCTCCATCACTCACGCATCCCATCTCTCCCTGTTCCTTGTACAATATTTTTCGTATCCTGTGGAGCTCAAACGCAAAGTAAGCCTCCACTCCACTGATGTGATTTTCTTTAACCCTATCTTTGTACATTTACTCTGATCATTTGACTTTGTTTTACGATTCAGTATATGAAATTCTGTGTATATTTGTTATTGTATCTCGTAACCCTAATCTAATCTTCATTATTTCCGTCTCTTTTTCCTTAGAGGAAGCTAAGGTCATGCCTAAACGTCATCAAAGTAGATTGGGAGACTTGTCCAGAAAAAAAATTAGATTGAAAGTAATGGCAAGTCATACCAATATTACTGACTTACCTGACCCAGTATTTGAAGAAATTCTCTCTCTTCTTTCACTCAAAGAAGCCGTTGCCACGTGCCTCTCCTCCAAACAGTGGAGCCATATTCGGATGTCACTGCCCAGTCTTGACTTTGACGAATCAAATTTTAGTAGTATTCACTGTTTTCTGCAGTACGTAGATACAGTCATGAGACTGAGAGATGACTCAGAAACCCTAAAAAAGTTTCATCTCATTCTTAGGTCTATATGTAGCAGAAAGAACCTTAAAAAGATTAACACACAGATTAACGCAGCTTTAGATTCGAAACCTGAACATGTTGAGATATACGATCACAATGCCTGCAACAATAAAATCCCCTCTTGCATCTTCAAGTGCAATACCATCACTGTTTTAAAGCTGACAGGGGTTCAAGTAATGACCACAACTCCTTCTTTTGTTGATTTGCCGTCACTTAAGGTCTTGCATTTGAGCAACGTTATATTCTCGAATCCCAAATTTGTTTACAATCTTCTTTACTCTTGCCCTTCACTTCAAGACTTGTTGCTAAAATATTGCTTTACACCTCACCGGGGTCGGATATTACCAATAAACAGGGAAAGTCTTAGAAAATCAGTGCCTGCTTATGCTTCTCAGTATCCGTTTAGTTTGGAAGAAAGGCTTAAAAATTTGGTGTCAGCTGATGTTTATAACTACCCATTTACTTTGCAATCTTTGTCTAATGCTAGGACATTACGGATTGATACGGTATGTTTAAGTAAATTCATATTATTACTTTTCATTTTTAGATTTTGCAATTAATTTTTCTTAATCTATTGTTGTCTCCCTCTTGCAGATTGGTTATCCAATTGGATATTATTTTCCAATATTTTACAATTTAATCCACTTGGAAATAAGATATTATTCAGATATTTCGGACATATCAATGTTGCAATGCTTGCAAAACTGCCTCATGCTACAAACTCTTAAAATTGATGAGGTTTGATTAATTTGTTATTTTCCAACTTAAATTTATGTGAGCATTGCCATTTTGATTAGTTATTTTTCTAACTGTTATATTCCTTTGGCTCAGTTTAATACTCTTCGAGGTCGGTTGGAAGGCGACGTTCCTCAATGTCTTTCATCACACTTGAAACAATTCCATCTTGGAAACTACAGAGGCCTCGAAAATGAGGCTTGAACTTGCAAGATATATTATGAACCATGCAAGGTTCTTGGATATCGTCTCAATTCGAACGTCAGCAGCAAATTCAGAAGAAAAAGAAATAATGCTCCAAAGATTATCATCTTCTTTCATACGCTCTGCGAATTGCAAGCTTTTATTCGAGTGAAATTCCGAAGATTTATTACTGTTACATTCACCCCTATTCCTTTTTTAATGGCATACATATTTCTGTTTATTTTGAGCAAATTGAAGTCTTAATTTATTTCAATATGAGTAACCTACTGGCCTACTGGGCTTCTATGTTTTTGCCTTTACCAATTACTCCCTCCAGTCTTTTTTAATTTATAAGCAAATTTCTTTCTTTCTTTTTATAATCTTTTTTATAAGCAACTTTCTCTGTCTCAAAATTTAAACTATTTTTTCTTGTATATACCTATTAAATACATATCTTTGTATTAATTACTCCCACTCACTACTAATTCTCTTTCATTTAATCATTTATTACACATTCTCTATCATATTTTATATTCATACTTTCTCATATTTGTTACTCATTTTCTCTCTCATGCTCATTTCATAAATAGAGGCATATTTGGAAGAAACATGACATTATTGACACATTTATTATTTTTAATTAATATTAATGGGTAGTTCGTTTTGCGCAATAAGAATAAAAATTGCTTATAAAAATAAGTGATTCTGGTTTTAAACAAAAAGTTTAATTTTTTGCGGCTATATGTATATATATATACATATAGGGATATGATCTATACTGTCACTGCATATAACATTAAGTGCAGTGAGGCCTTTACTGTGTTGTTTCAATTGGAAAATGCACAATCACGGCCGAATGAATTATTTTTGTATATTTGGTCAAAGATTGAATTATTTAATGCTTCAATTGAATTATTTAATGAGGATCTGATTCTGTAGCAATCACGATTCACACCCAAATAGGAAGGTTTGAGGTTGGTTAAATTCATTGTTTTGTAATTTATAATTTTTTCTTTTTTTTTTACGGTGCATTAAAAAAAAATCTCATTTCCAACATTTATTTTATCTTTCTCTTCTTGTTCCCCGTGGGTCCAATATTTTGACCAAATTTGGTTTTTTTAAAAAAACTATTTCCCGTATTCCCATTTATTTCAAAATATTGGACGCACGGGAAACAAGAAAGTAGACAATTATTTAAATATGTATTAATTCAAGGAAAGTAAACAAATAATACTAATGCTAATAGAAATCCAGCATATAGGAATAGCTGCCAAATATAGGAAAACATGTATTAATTCAAGGAAAGTAGACAAATAATACTAATGCTAATGGAAATCCAGCATATCCTCCCCGGCGGTGGGCCCTACCGCCGGCGGCCACCACCCCGGTCGACGGCCGGTGGTCGCCGGCAACCACCGCTGGCCGGTGGTGGCCGCCTGTGATCGGTGGTGGTCGCCGCCCGGCAGCCAGTGAGCGACGGCGGTCGCTGCCGGTGGTGGGGCCTACCGCGGGGTATTTACTTTTTTTTTAAAATTATTTATAACTAAGGGTAAAATAGTTATTTCGCGCGAATTTGCATATCCCCAAAAGTTCTTGTCACCTCTCAGTCTTTTTGCAAATTCGACGGACTTCTGATGAGGGTTTTGCAAATTCAAATGGTATTTATTTGGAATTTTCCCTAAATATAATATAAATTAAATGATAAATTTAAATTAATTTATTCAAATAATTTAAATATCATATATGTGTGTGTGAGAGTGAGACTAAACTTATATCAAGTTAATTATGTCAAGTAGGTCCAGGTAGCCAATCACTTCTGCCGCGTGTTTTAATTGTCCACCTTAGCAATTAACCCTTGTTAAACCCTATTAGCTTGTTGAATAGGGGTGAGAATATGTTAGGCCTAGTTTGTTTAGGAGCTAGTCTGGCCTGACCTATTTGTTAAAAATACTAGATCAAGGGCTATTTAAAGGCTTATATATGTAAATAGGTTCGGCCTATTTTTTTAAGGCCTGATCTGCAAATCTTCAGGTCTGACCCGCTTACATGTAAACAAATATATTTATTTTTGTATCATATAATAACATAATATTTATTTTTTAATTCTTATATTTATATAGATTTTGACAAGTTTAAAATGCATTAAGCCTTCTAATGGCCTTCAAAATCTGCAATATGAGATCTTTTTTAAAGGCTTACATTGTAAATAGGTTTTTAAAAAGGCTTCAAGCCTGATGAAAGCTTAGATCTGAGCCTAAAAATGCCTGCATTCAGGTTAAGGCTTTTAATCCCATTACAGGTTTAGGCCTATTTAGCTACCATGACCTTTAAATTCCGGAATTTTTTTATTTTTTGAAAAAAAAAAAACATAGACATCATCGAGGAGCTGCAGAAAGAGAAACCCACAATGGCGACGATTGAACATTTCCTCCAGAGAACGTAGCCACGAGGATGCAAACCACTGCCACCATTCCATGAATATACCACCGATGATATTTAAATTTAAGATGTTTAAAAACGATTGTATTCATCGATTAAAATCAGGATATCTATATCTGTATATATATATATATAAATATATAAAATTACAATTAATTAAATATGTTTAATATATTTAAATATCTACCGACGATCCATAAAATTACGATTATATTTTTTCTGAATAAAAAATATTATATTTATAGATTAAAATCAGCAGTTAATCCAATTATTGGATATATATCAGGATATCTTTGATAAAGATTTAAATGAGATTTAAAAAAAAAATCATATCTAATGAATAAAAATTCCTTAGATATCACCCCCACCTTATATATAGGAATTGGGGCACGCATCCCATCTCTCCCTGCAGGTACCCGACCGATAAGTTCCTTGTACAATTTCGTATCTGTGGAGCTCAAACGCAAAATAAGCCTCCACAGATGTGATTTTGTTTGACCATATTTTTGGACATTTACTCTGATCATTTGACTTTCTTTTATGATTCAGTATATGAAATTCTGTATATATTTGTTATTTTACCATGAAATTCTGTATATATTTGTTATTGTACCTCATAAGCAGTGTTGTTAAAACATAGTGTCTACGTTGAAACGGTAATGGTGAACAAAAACGTAAAAACGGAAAACGTAAACAAAACGTAAGAGTTTACTACGTACTATCCAAAAAAAAAAAATCCACCATATATAAAACTGAAAAACACCAATATATTAAAGTTATTACAAATTTAAGTCCAAACACTCAGTCATCAATTATCATAATACATATTAAAATCAAAACACCAAGGCAATAAAATTATGATCAACATCTCTAATTTAAGTCATCGGAGTCAAAGTCAAAGTCAATATCATCTTCTTCATCCCCTCCCCCACTAAGAAATTCAAGAATATCCAAATTATTCAAGTTCCTCAATTCTTCATTTATATCATGATCATCCAAGCCATGGGGATCTTGATCTTCTCCAACTCCAACATCTTCTCCAACTCCAGCATCTTCTGAAATATCTTCACATGTTGGTTCCACAATCCACTCATCATCCGACTCAATGTCATCAAAGTTATAATCAATTTGAGGAGACACTCTATGTTTTGTGTTGCCTAATCTTGAGTTGGCCATCACAAAAACGACATTATTCATTGTCTCTTGCTTCAAACGATTTCTTTTCTTTGTGTGGACCTAAACAAATACAAGAAAATAATTTAATACTAAACTAATATCATATTTTTGAAATGAAATGCAATTCATATTTATCATCGATCTCAAAAGCACTCCAATTCCGCTCACACCCAACGGAACTACATGTCAAGCTAAGCACACAGATAGTGAATTTTTGGATTTCTGGAACACCATCACTATAAGATTCCCACCATGCTGCTGGACTCTTGGTTTCAACTCCATCCATAGCAAAGGTACTCCCAAAAAGGCCTTTACAATGCTTGAATTCCTCAAGTTGCCCATCAATAATTCTTTGAAGAGCCTTATCCGCCACCATCCTTTGTATACAATCATATAATCCAACCTTTACTTCGTAATCAACTTTAAATGTATGAGAATAATGTTGTTTTGGGTTAAGGTGGTAGCCTGCAGCATGCAAAGGCCTATGGAGTTGCCTCTCCCATCTTGCATCAATGACATCCCAAATAGGTTGATAACTAAAAAGAAAAGAAAAGATAACAATTGAATTAATTATGAGTTAAAATGTCTATAACTCTGAATTAAATAACTTAAATGATAACTTACAATGTAGGTTTTTTTTTTTTTGAAATCCTCTTCAATTTTCTCCTTGGCACGATCAATTGCCTCATAAATGGAGCCCATTGCTGCATCATCTGAATCAACCAATCTAAGCACTTCAATCAAAGGAAGTGCCCCTATCAAACAAATCTCAACCCTTCTCCAAAAGTGTTTGTCCATCACTACATTTTCAATGAGCTTTCCATCTGTTGACTTTGCATATTTGGTTTTCTTCCATTCTTTTGACAAGAACATTATTTTCACCGCATTTTTGTTGTCATGGAGGCATTTCAAAGTCAAATAGGATGTGGCAAAGCGAGTCATAGCAGGTCTAATCAAATCTCTGCCACTGGTGAAGCTGTGCAATATTGGAATGAAAGATCTTCTTGAATAGATATAAATCGTAATTTTCTTCCCCTTGAAAATTGTGTCTTTATGAAGGGGTATTTTCTTCTCTAAATCTTCCAACATCAAATCAGTACAGTGAGCAGGACAAGGTGTCCAATATATTTTCTTTCTTGTCTCAATCAACAAAGCCCTAACAGCTTTATAATTTGCAGCATTGTCCGTGACAACTTGGACAACGTTTTCTTCACCAACCTCCACCACCACTTCATCAATCATCTGAAAAATCTTGTCAGCTATTTTGGTGATGTGAGATGCATCAATGAACTTGAGAAACACAATTCCCATAGAGCTATGCACGCAAAAATTGATTATTGGTCTTCTTCATCAGTCCACCCATCAGTCATTATTGTGCATCCAATTTTCTTCCACAAAGCCTTATGCTTTTCAACAACAGCCATTGTCATATCATATTTTTGCTTCAAGTATTTTACTCTACACTCATGATAAGATAGTGGCTTGAAACCTGGTCCATGTTTAGCAATTGATTCACACATCTTTTTGAAATCATCGCTATTCACAAAATTGAAAAGAATTCCATTGTTATAAATAGTAGTGCAAATGTCAAGACATGCCTCCTCCCTCAAGTTCTTCTTCAATAAGGTGTTGAGGGTTACAGGAGTGGATGATCTACTTCTCTTAAAAATATCGGAGGAGGTAGTAGTAGCACCACTAACAACTTCCTCTTGTATTTGAGATGGTTTTCCTTGTTTTGCTCCAACAAGAAGATTCAACATCTCTATTTTTTACTTCCTCAAGCACCGATGTACATGGTTCATCCTGCCAAATGGTGCTTCACACGAAAAACTCCAGCAGATATTACTTTGGGACAATACTTGCATTTAAGCTTTTTTGTTCCTGGAATTTCAATTGCATGCTTCCATGTAGGATCTAACTTATTTCCAGAAGTATTTCTAGCCAATCTCTTCCCCCCAACAGTAGTATTATTTACACTTGGAGTTGCAGAAGCCGGAGTGCTACTACGATCATTTCCACTTGATGAGGCCATGTGATTTCAAACTATATTTAGTACATAGAAAGAAGAAAACATTGAAATTTGAACTTAGTATAAATACTTCAAAATGGTACCATGGCTTAGTCCACAAAAAAAAATTAAAAAGTGTGCCACGGCTGTGAGCTAAGCAGCTAGTAGATTTAAAATTCCATGATCACAAATTAAACAAGAGATCAAAATCATACTTTCACAGCTTCACGAGTTAAAGTCATTCTTTTCCACAATGTAGAAAAAAAGGCAACAAGCAAGGGCAAATTGAAAGAATCACAGGTGATGGTTTAGCAAATTAAGTACATAAGTCAGCACTCAGCAACTCATCTGATGATTTATAAGGAACAGAACAAATGAATCAAAGACAGAAAAAATGCCCAGCAAAGGAATTCCATTGTTGTAATCCGCATTTAGCAATTGAGTCTCATCATGCTATAAGGAACAGATGATTTAAAGACAAAAAAAATACCCAGCAAAGCAAAGGAAAGTCACCGTCCAGTAGCGTCGTCGTCCAGCACTCGGCCACCTACGGTCGATGAAGAACAGAAGAAGAATTGAAGAACAAGCAACATCGTCGTCCAGCCCTAGCGATCAGAGAAGAAGAGGAAAGGAAAGTTGAGGCAGCAGAGCAAATACGACGGCAAGAAGCATTGATGTGAAGAAGAAGCTACGGTGGTCGATGGATGAAGAAGAATTGAAATTGAACAAAGCAAGAAGCATCGGATCGAAGAAGAGGAAAGTCGACTAGGGTTTAATTTGAGGCAGGAAAAAGGGATTTTACGAAAATACCCTTTTAAAAAAAAAATTTCAGAACGGCTAACACATCGTTTCCACCGTTCTAGAATGTCGTCTCGACCGTTTCACCTCTGATTGCGTCTCAACCAACGATCCAACACATTTTTCGCCGGAAAAACATAAAAACGTCCATTCCAACGTTTTGGAATGACGTTTTTACAACAATGCTCATAAACCTAATCTAATCTTCATTATTTCCGTCTCTTTTTCCTTAGAGGAAGTTAAGGTTATGTCTAAACGTCATCAAACCAGATTGGAAGACTTGTCCAGAAAGAAAAGTAGATTGGAAGTAATGGCAAGTCATACAACTATTGACCTACCTAACTCGTTGTTTGTAGATATTCTCTCTCTTCTTCCAGTCAAAAAAGCCGTTGCCATATGCCTCTTGTCCATACGGTGGAGCCAAATTTGGATGTCACTGCCCAGTCTTGACTTTAATGAATCGAACTTTAGTAGCATTCACTGTTTTCTTCAATACGTAGATGCAGTCATGAGAATAAGAGATGACTCAAAAACCCTAAAAAAATTTCATCTCATTCTCATGTCTAAATGTAGCAGCGAGAAACTTAAAAAGATTAATACATAGATTAACACAGATTTAGATTCAAAACCTGAACATGTTGAGATATACGATTACAAAGCCTTCAACATTGAAATTCCTTCTTGTATTTTCAAGTGAAACACCATCACTGTTTTAAAGCCGGGAGGTGTGAAAGTAGTGGCCACGGCACCGAATCCTTCTTTTGTTGATCTGCCTTCACTTAAAGTCTTATATTTGAGCAACGTTACGTTCTTGAATTGTGAATTCGTTTACGATCTTCTTTACTCTTGCCTTTCGCTTCAAGACTTGTCGCTAAAATATTGCTACATAACTACTGCTAATGGGGGGTTGGACTATACCAATAAATTATGTAAGTCTTAGAGAATTGATGCCTGCTCTTGCTTCTCAGTATCCATTTACTTTGGAAGAAAGGCTTAAAAACTTGGTGTCATCTGATGTTTATAAGTATCCATTTACTTTGCAATCTGTCTAACGCTACAACACTGCGGATTGATACGGTATGTGGATATTTAAGTAAATTCATATTTTTGCATTTCATTCTAAGTTTTGGCAATTAATTTTATTTAATCTTGTTGTATTGTCTCCCTCTTGCAGATTCGTTATCCAACTCGCTATGATATTCCAATATTTTATAATTTAATCAGTTTGGAACTAAGATGTTGTTCAAATGAGTTGGACATAACATTGTTGCTGCATTGCTTGCAAAAATGCCCCAACCTTGAAACTCTTAAAATTGACGAGGTTTGATTAATTTAGTATTTTCAAACTTTATGTTTGCATTGCCATATTGATTAGTTTAGTTTTCTAACTGTTATATACCTTTGGCACAGTTTAATTGTATAGATCGGTTGGGAAGCGACGTTCCTCAATGTGTTTCAGCACTCTTGAAGGAATTCCATCTTAGAAGCTACAGAGGCCTCGAAGATGAGTTTGAACTGGCAAGATTTATTATGAGGCATGCAAGGTTCTTGGAGATCATATCAGTTGGCACACATATTTGGTCAGCAAAAAATTTAGAAAAAGAAATAATGCTTCAAAAATTATCTTCTTGTTTCATACGCTCCGAATTGCAGACTTTTATTCGAGTGGAATTCCTAATTAAGATTTATCAATGTGTATGGTTAAATTCACATCCCTATTCCATTTTTAATGGCATCCATGCATCCATATGTATGGATTTTGTTTCTTTTTATTTTGAGCAAATTCTAGTCTTGATTTGTTACAACATGAGTAACCCTGGTACTCCCAAAGTACCATATCAACCGTACTCTGTCCAATTAGAATACTCCATCTCATATGATGTTAATCTCATGTGTCAGCTTATCTTTCATTATTTTATTATTTTCACTTCTACAAAAATCGCAATATATTGTGGTTATTAATTGTTATACATCACTGTTTCAAACCATCCCATCATATATGCAAACACTATAAAAGCTTGGCGCATATACATTCTAGTTCCGAAACATTATTTCTTCCAAACCTATTATAACGGTTATAATATAACACACGTTACGCATTTAGGCTTGCCATGATATGCCCATTGCTATGATAATAATTAATTGGCACACGTAAACAACCGTCATGGTATATGTTAATGCTTGCATAATACATAGCGATTCTGATTTAACAATCATTCTATATCTACTAACATATATAATGGTTCTTTTCAAACAATCACATAAATAAAGGTTGTTAGGTAACAACAATGGTTGTAAGGTAAAATATATACCGGTTCCTTCCAAAGAACCATTATATATATTTGACATAGATAACGGTTGTCAGGTAACAACTATGACTTGTAGAAACTTTTTTTTTTTTGGGGTAAAAAAATGGGGGATTCTACTTTCGAAAACCCCCTTATTAGTATACATTTATAGAACAAATCACGGCATATTTTTATTTTCATTTATATACAGAATAATACAAAAAATACATTTACGGTCATCCACAGCTATAACCAAAACTTTAAAACAAATCAAACAAATAAATAGCATCTATAAACTTACAATCATAGTATGTATTATTTACGTTCCAACTACTTTGCAATTACTCTTTTTTTTTTAAAAAAAAAAAATGGTACACTTCGTCCCAAGCGATTCATGTTGAACTCCCCTTGCAATTACTTTTTTTTTTTTAGGGAAAAAAAAAACTGGTACACTTCTTCCCAAGCATTAATGTTCAATGAATGTTGAACTCCTCTTGCAATTACTTTTTTTAAAAAAAAAAAAAAAGAGGGGAAAAAAACTGTTACACTTATTCCCAAGAGGTTAACGTTCAATGAATGTTGAACTCCCCTTGCAATTACTTTTTTAAAAAAACAAAAAACAAAAAATCGTACACTTCTTCCCAAGCGTTAATTTTAAATGAATGTTGAACTCCCCTTGCACTTCTTCTTATTATTATTTTTTTAAAAAAAATATAGTATACTTCGTCCCAAGAAATGAATGAAATATTCTTTACATATGAGTGAGTACCCATATGTGTTGGTATAGTATAAACTATTGAATAATTGTCATCTGAATGTTGTTTATATATGTCAACTATTCGTTTTCTCCTAGAAAAACGACAGGCCTCCATTTTGAAACTTATATATAAAGCACGTCGTCTTAATGGTACTGTAGAGCCACTCATTCGCCATTCTCTGGATTTTTCCCAATATATATACCTTTCTCTGTTGCAATGCCGAGAGATCGTCACGGTAGAGCTAGAATATGAATGATCCCATTTCTGTTTTGCTTTGACTACTGGTACACTCAATCCTCTCTCCATTTAAGGTTAGACCATCCACAGTGAGACTGAAATGTTCCTCGTGCCTACGAGACACTTCCAGGTATCTTTTCCCCTATCTCGTTTTTTCTTTTCATCTCTGTAGGCATCGTATTTCCTGGTTTACTGGCCTAAATTCGTGCCTATTAGTACGACTTTTCTCTTTTACTTTTTTGCTTGATGATCTTAACACCCATTTTCTCTCGGTGGGTCGGTGGGTCTGTTTGGTTGATATATGTATGGTGCGTCGAATTTCTTTGGATAAGCTTTTGTCGCATATGTTCTTTTTTTCCCTTTTCAGTTTGATTGTACGTTAGCTTTTGAGTTTTGATCATATTTCAGGGTTTCTTCTGGCTTAAACATTGATTTTTACCAACTTTTTGTGAGTCATCTTTTGCTTCATATAGCTATTCTTGCAAGTTGTATTTTAGGTTACTGTTTAGAGAGAAAGCTTCTTGATAAGGAAAGTCCCCTCCATATATGGCTAAACTTTCACTTGTATTAAATTACCTTGGATGAAAGAAATTATGGCTGCTATGTGAGTTCTCTCTTACCCCACGTTCTGATTCTTCCTCCTCATTTGTCTCTCATTCTCCCATCTAGTTCTGAATTTTTCTTCATCCCCCTCCCCCCCTTCCCTCTGTTTTGTCTACCCCTTTTCCCTCACTGTTTCTATATGTTTTCTCCCCAAATCAAATCTGTTTGCAGTTGTTGTTGTGTAAGTGTGAATGTTCTTCATCACATTGTTATCATATTTGTTGAAAAATGGCTTATTTCTATCTTACTTTGCTTATTGAAGTTTTTTACTTTCCAATGGAACCTCCATAATCTTGCAGAATGTTGATAGAATTTTCAGCAGAGGAGTTTCTAAACGTGTCTTAAGGCTTTGGTAAACATTATATTGGGCTATGATTGAGTTCAAAGAGATGCAATTTTAATAGCTTGATATCCGATCGATGTTATCAATATTATCCATAAAACATAAATAATAAACATACACTTCGCCAGCGCCGGAAAAAACCACACATCACAATATGTATAGGATATACGCCCGGATTTTTGGATCTATATCAACAAAATTGTGGAAATTATCCCTTATCCAAGACAATTTAATTTTTGATCTGCCAACATGACCTTGAAAAGGATATTCTATTCCTAAATAGTTTACAATAACTTCTTGCCATGTAATAGAAGTTGCATTCATAGTTATCGGTTTGCCAGCTATTGGCAAACCAAGAATATAAAGTATTTCAGTTAGACCAAGGGATAACAAAAAAACCTTTTTGGGCACCGATGTCAAAAGCATATTTATTAGGTTCATACCTAGCAATGAGGGAATCCAAAAGTTCAAGATCTAACAAACATTTTGAAGTAAAGCTAATAATGTGTTCAAAACAAGTCTCAATTAACCTTGACTGGACTTCCTTTCTCAGTTTCTTTGCCGACAAACTATTGAAATATGACCGATTCTTGGGTTCCATTTCTATTCCAACTACACTTTGTATCATTCACACCAAAAAGTTAGGAGAAGAACTGGTAACTTGTACCAAAAAAAAAAAAGGAAAAAAAAAGAAGAAGAAGAGAACTGGTTTCAGTTTAAAAAATACAAAAGCAAAAACACAAGTCTGTCCTATGATAATGTTAAACCAAGTGTATGTAGTTTCTCGTAAATTTTTTCATTTAATAATCACCATACAATGAATGATATGTCAACAAATTGTTGAATGATAGAGTAAAAACAACACTCATTATAAAAACAAATATATAAATCAGCAAGCACCAAAAGAAAAAGCACATAAATCAGCAAAATTACCCATACGTCATATTCCTTATAACCAATTAACCTTGGTCTTCCTAATATAGGACAAGTCACCCATACGTCATATTCCTATATTTGACAAATTAACCCAATTAGAAATTTTCAACCTTGATGATGAAAACTTGAATTGGGTAGTAGAATGTCTGCAAAGCTGCCCCAAGCTTGAAATTCTTGTGATTGATCAGGTTAACTTCTTAATTTTAACCTGATTATGTGCACATTACCTTTTCTGCGGTTAGTTTCTAACTTTCATATTTGTGCTCAGATTTATGTTGATGATCGTGATAGCTTTGGAGAGGGAGTGTTGGTGGAACAAGCACAAGATGTTCCTCAATGTCTTTTATCACATCTAAAGGAGTTCACCCTTCGGGAATACGATGGCTGGAAATGGGAGTTTGAATTTGTAAGATACATTATGGAGAATGCGAGAGTTTTGAGGACCATTTCCATTCTCTGTGGTGATATTGATGCAAGTGATAAGTACAACTGTCTCATTGATTTAGCCTCGTGTCCTAGAGGCTCTGAGCACTGCAGGCTTTTATTTAGCTAAAATCTTCAGGTGTAGTTGGTTATTATTGAAGTCTGCTTGCTTCTTCTTTTTGGGATGATTTTTATTCTGTTTATTTTCAGTAATCAGACTATTATGTATAATTAATGTGTCGTAATGTTTAGGGGCTACCCTGTCATGCATTTATGGCAGATATTAGCAGTGATTAGCAGTGGCAGAACCAAAAAATATTTTTAGACTAGGTAAAAGAATAAATATATTGAACTTTTTAACAAATAGTAGCATATAATAATGAAAATACAAATAAATAATAACTGACGCTTATAAATTAAAATAAGATATAAGATGATACTAACATTTTCAATAGGTATCCCAAACAAGAATTTTGTTTTTTTCTTACAACTCAATAAGTAATGAACTAAACATTGTCCTTATAGAAAAGATAAAAGATTAGCTGTGATTAAATTATTGATCAAAATAAAATATTATAATACACACACATACTAATAAATTTTCGAAGGTCAGCTGGGGTGGCCGCAACTGGTCAATGAGTAGTCCTGCCAATGATAGTTAAAACTATTTTGAATATGTGTTTGAGGATGATTGGCTTATAAATCGTTTGTTAAACTTAATATTTCCCACAAAAAGAAATAAATTATTAGCTCTGATAGGAATATAGAATAGATGGAACAACAATGATTGTAAGATAACATATACAATGGTTTTTTATCCAAACAACCATATATTTGACATAAATAACAATTGCCAAGTAATAACCATGACTTATAGAATATATATATATATATATATTAAATGAGGGGTTCTATTGTCAAAACCCCCCTTAATATATATTTATAGAATAAATCACGGCATATATTTTTATTTTCATTCATATATAGAATAATACAACAAACCATAATATATTTATAGTTATTCATATACATGTATACACGATTAAAAGTATGGTAGTCAAAATCGCGCTTTAAGCGCAAAAAACGCCGCATTTACGATTTTTTTCGAGCAAAATGTGTTACGTGGTGGAAAAAACACTCCAGAGGTAAAAATGTAAAAAGCGCCGCGAAAAAACATAAAAGCGTAAAAACGGCGAGTTTTTGCGAAAAACGCAATTTTTACTAAGGGACTTAAGTGAAAGTTTTAAAAGTTCTGGAGAGGGACTAAAGTGAGAATTTTCAAACTATTTTAGGGCAGAACTGAAATTTTAAAAACATCTGGGTCCTTTTCTGTAATTAAAAAATAAATATAATTTTACCCCTAATTACATTTAATTCAATACAAATGTTCCTAACTCAACTTAGTACTTAATCATACAATAATGTCACAGAAAATGTATTAAAAATCCCAATTTAATCATGTAAAATCATATAAAAAAATATGGTTTGATCAATGACAATGTTGGACATTTTGATTGATATTGCATTGATCAATATATGTGTGTATGATGATAGATACTTTACTTTTCTCAAATTTTTTTTATATACATATGCAGGTAAAAACTCTGTTTTATTTTACGATTTTTCATTCTCCTTCCGTTTTTAGGTAAAAACTACGTTTTCACTACCATAAACCAAAACTTTAAAACAAATTAAATAAATAATCAATATTTATAAATTTACAATCGTAGTATGTATTATTTAGGCTCCAACTATTTTGCAATTACTTTTTGTTTTTGTTTTTGTTTTTTTTTGCTCTTTTGTAAATAGTACACTTCGTCCCAAGCGATTCATGTTGAACTCCCCTTTGCAATTCTTTTTTTTTTTTGTTTCCTTTTAAGAAAAAAAAAACCGATACACTTCTTCCCAAGCATTAATATTCAATGAATGTTGAACTACCCTTGCAACTACTTTTTTTATTTAAAAAAAAAACTTGTACACTTATTCCCAAGAGTTAACGTTGAATGAATGTTGAACTCCGTCGCAATTACTTTTTTTTTTTTAAGAAAAAAATGGTACACTTCTCCCCAAGCGTTAATTTTCAATGAATGTTGAACTCCCCTTGCACTTTATACTTCGTCCCAAGAAATGAATGAAATATTCTTTAAATCTGAGTGCGTACCCATTTGTGTTGGTATAAACTATTGAATAATTGTCATCTGAATGTTGTTTATGTCAACTATTCGTTTTCTTCTGAGCAAAAAAAAAAAAAAAAAAAAAGAACTATTCGTTTTCTCCTAGAAAAACGACTGGCCTCCATTTTGAAACTTATATATAAAGCACGTCTTAAGGGTATTGTAGAGCCAGTCATTCGCCATTCTCTGGATTTTTCCCAATATATATATCTCTCTCTACTGCAGTGCCGAGAGATCATTTTGCTTTGACTACTGGTAAACATAATCCTCTCTCCATTTAAGGTTTGACCATCCACAGTGAGACTGATGTTCCTCGTGCCTACGAGACACTTCCAGGTATCTTTCCCCCTATCTCGTTTTTTCTTTTCTTCTCTGTGATTAGGCATCGTATTTCCTGGGTTACTGACCTAAATTCGTGCCTATTAGTACGAATTTTCTTTTTTATTTTTTGCTTGATGATCTTAACACACATTTTCTCTCGGTGGGTCTGTTTGGTTGATGTATGGTGCCTCGAATTTCTTTGGATAAGCTTTTGTGGCATATGTGCTTTTTTTCCCTTTTCAGTTTGATTGTAACTTAGCTTGTGAGTTTTGATCATATTTTACGGTTTCTTCTAGCTTAAGCATTGATTTTTACCAACTTTTTGTGAGTAATCTTTTGCTTCATACAGCTATTCTTGCAAGTTGTATTTTAGGTTACTGTTTAGGGAGTTAAGAAGCTTTCTTCATGAGAAGGAAAGCCCCCTCCATATATAGCTAAGCTTTAACTTGTATTAAACTAACTTGGATGAAAGAAATTATGGCTGCTATGTGAGTTCTCTCTTACCCCACGTTCTGATTCTTCCTCCTCCATTCTGTTCCTCCTCATTTGTCTCTCATTCCCCCATCTAGTTCAGAATTTTTCTTCATCCCCCCCCCCCCCCAGGGGGTTTTGTCTCCCCCCTTTCCCTCACTGTTTCTATATGTTTTCTCCCCAAATCAAATCTGTTTGCAGTTGTTGTTGTGTAAGCGTGAATGTTCTACATCACATTCTTATCATATTTGTTGAAAAATGGCTTATTTTTATCTTACTTTGCTTATTGAAGTTTTTTACTTTCCAATGGAACCTCCATAATCTTGCAGAATGTTGATAGAATTTTCAGCAGAGGAGTTTCTAAACGTGTCTTAAGGTTGTTGTAAACATTCGGCTATGATTGAGTTCAAACAGATGCAATTTTAATAGCTTGATAATGTGGGGCGTTTTTGGGCTCATGTTTGGACAGCTGAAGTTATTTGTCTCATGGGGCATTGTGGACCTGGAAATATGCTCATTGAAAGAAACAAGTGCATAAGTCAATATTTTGGTGGTAGTAGGCTACATTAAATTGTCATTATCCCTAGTGACCCTTATCTAAAAGCTTTTACATCCCTACTTTCTCTGAGTTACTACATCATAGCCAAGATCATGGCAAGAGGAGGGAAAAAACGTCTAAAAACTATGTCTGACCAAGAAGAAAGTGAAAATGAAGTAATTGTGAGTGATAGGATTAGTAGCTTACCAGCCTTTCTACTTCACCATATCCTATCTTTTCTTCCAACAAGAGAAGTAGTTGCCACAAGCCTTTTGTCCACGAGGTGGAGACCACTTTGGCATTCAATGCGCACTTTTGATTTTGAAGATAGAGGAATTTATAGTCTTCACTTCTTCATTCAGTTTGTGGATGCAGTCCTGTTAATGGCAGATTCGAAACCTATTGAAAAGTTCCGGCTCAAGTGTCCGAGATTTCGTGTAAAACGAAAAGGTGAAAGCTTTCCTGAGTATAAAAGGGTTCCCCCACTAGGATTAATATTTGGATTAGCACGGTTATACATCGCAAAGTTGAGCATTTTGAGCTATGCTCTGACTATTATGATGAGTACATTGAAGTGCCCACCTTGAGCATTTTCAATAGTAGTACAATTCGGGTTTTGAAGTTGGATGGCGTTAGAGTAAATACTCCTTCTTCTGTTAGGTTGCCTTCACTTAAAGTCATGCATTTGGTGAAAGTTAAACTTCCACATTATGAATGTTTGGCAAATCTTCTCTCGGGATGTGCTTTTCTTGAAGAATTGGTATTAGATCTGAGGAAGGATTATGGTAGTGGTGATGAGGAGGAGGAGGAGGAGGAGGAGGAGGAGGATCTGATGTGGGATTATGGTGGTGGTGGTGGTTATGATGATGATGATGTGGAGGAGGAGGAGGAAGAGGAGGAGGAGGAGGAGGAGGAGGAAGAAGGTTTCACTGTGATTTTTGAAAAGCTTGAACATTTGGTTTCAGCAAGTGTTCCTTTCTAATTATTTTGGTTTGAGCAACGTAACACGCCTACAATTAAATATGGTATGAATGATGCTGATTTACATTATTGCTTTTCGGTCTATAATTTTATAACCAATTAACCCTTGGTCTTCCTAATATAGGACAAATCACCCATACGTCATATTCCTATATTTGACAAATTAACCCAATTAGAAATTTCAAATCTTGATGGTGAAAACTTGAAATGGGCAGTAGAATGTCTACGAAGCTGCCCCAAGCTTGAAATTCTTGTGATTGATCAGGTCAACTTCTTAATTTCAACTTAATTATGTGCACATTACCTTTTCTGCGGTTAGTTTCTAACTTTCATATTTGTGCTCAGATTTATGTTGATGATCGTGATAGCTCTGGAGAGGGAGTGTTGGTGGAACAAACACAAGATGTTCCTCAATGTCTTTTATCACACCTAAAGGAGTTCACCCTTCGGGGATACGGCGGCTGGAAATGGGAGTTTGAATTTGTAAGATATATTATGGACAAAGCGAAAGTTTTGAGGACCATTTCCATTCTCTCTGGTGATATTGATGCAAGTGATAAGTACAACCGTCTCATTGATTTAGCCTCGTGTCCTAGAGGCTCTGAGCACTGCAGGCTTTTATTTAGATGAAATCTTCAGATGTAGTTGGTTATTGTTGAAGTGTGCATGCTTTCTGTTCTTTTTGGGATGATTTTTATTCTGTTTATTTTCAGTAATAAGACTATTATGTATGATTAATACATTTTATAAGGTTTGCTGGGGTGGCCTCAACTGGCCAGTAAATAGTTTCCGCTATTGACACTGATAGTTAAAACTATTTTGGATGTGTCTGAGGATAATTGGCTTGTAAATATTTTGTTAAACTAAGTATTTCCCACAAAAAGATGGATCACCATTCCTCAACAAATGATCAAAAGACTATGTTTGTGAGATAGATCAACAGAGAAGTAAGTGTTAAAAGAGTGTAAGGTGTAGTGAATTGGAGTCTTCTATATATTTGTGTAGGCAATTCGTTTTCAAGTTTTTATCTGAAGTGGCTATTGAGCTTCATTTGGAAATCTGAGTTTGTTATAACCATTAACTATGACTTTCATTTGTCAACCATTTTTAGGTAAGTGACGATCTTTTCATGTTATGCTATTCAATTCTTCTTCTTCTCCAAAGAACTTCAATAATTCATTCTAAGTTTCTAAACACGTCCGTGAAATAGGAACTGTACCAAGAAAGTTAAAATTTCGTGGCTTGTGTTCTCCAGGCTAGTTCTCTCAAACTCTGCCAACTGCCAAATCAATTCATGACCGCTTTGAAAGATGCCACGAGTTTCTGAACTTGATGGAGATTATTAAGTCACTTAGTTCAATAATTGAAATTAACGACAAAAAAATGTTGAGTCATTCACGTTTCAGAAAAATAGAATAAAAGATGGATACTATTAGAGAGTCGATAACCAAATCATGTGTTTTAAAAGAGTGGTTAAAATTAGTTAAAATAATAAGTATGTCTTAAAATAATAATTTTTTTAAGTATACCTTTATTTATAAGAGGCAAGTAATGAAGAAAAATAGAATCAATATAAGTATTATCAACACACACACATTTCATAAGGGGTACAAATGGAAAATTTTGAACAAATTTTAGGCTTTTATAAAAAGAGTAGGAGGGAATACTTCTTTACAATTATTTTTTATGAGAAACACTTAATTGAATTTTGGTATGCAAAATGGATTTGGAGATGGAAATGGAGATGGGCCCATTTGGTATGCAAAATTGATTTTGATGGATATGGAGGTAGAAATGGAGATGGGGGTTTAAAAGTGCGTCATGAAAATGAGACTTACATTATCTCTTGTATTTGGACTTAACTGGTAAAGGAGTTGGACACTCTTACTAAAAGGAGAGGTTCAATCTTGGAGATAGTTAAGGCATTGGGGGAGGAATCCTGACTTCTAGGTGACTAGGTTAACGCTTGACGGTAATAGACGGCTCGCTCTACTTAACATCGGTATCACCTAGAAATAGAGCCGTCAAAACGGGCCGGCCCTGGAGAGCTATGGGCTGGCCCATCGGGCCCTTCAATTTTTTTATACTTTATTTTTTAAAGTTGAATACTTGTTGAAGTTGAATATTTTAATAATTTATATTTATTTTTTATTTGTTATAGACAATAATAAAGGATCAACAATCAAATGTCGCTTGAAATTGATGATAGTGGCGAAAATGACGACAATAATAGTTATTGTACTAATGTTGCTTAGTAATTAATAGTATGCTTTTTATGTTTTATATGAGTTATTTGTGAACATAGTTTACTTTTGATTATGAATTAGTGACTGTGTTTATTTGTTAGATGATTTATGTTGTAATTTACTAATTATATTTCTTTGAAAAAAATATAGGAAAAATAATTAAAATTTGGAATAGTAATTTTCAGGCCCTGGCCCTGGTGCTCTCGGGCCGGGCTTTGAAAAATAGGTGTTTTTCTTACTCCAGGCCCTGGAGGGCCGGCCCTGTTAGGCTCTGGCCCTTCACGGGCCGGCCCTAATTGATAGCTCTACCTAGAAAGAAGGGAGATTTTACTCTGCCCTTAGATCGTAGGTGAACCCAACCCCTTTCTAAAAATTCTATTATAAAAGAAAAGAGAGAAAGAGAGAGAGAGAGAGAGAGACTTACTTTTATGTAAAAAGACTAGAATACCCTCCTGATATTTATTTTTTTTTGGAAAAAGAAACTCTTCGTAGAATCTTCTCCTTTAGAAAACTCGTTCAAATTTTGCTAGCCGATCATCATCTACAACACTCAATGATAATAGCTGTGGTGGGAGATTTTTACCGAAGGCACCAACTTACTGATTGTCCTTTGTCAGATTCTAAAAAAGGTTCAATTTTTTTTCCTGCAAGATTCTAGATTACGAAACTATTAATTATCCAATTACCCCACTTTCAATTGTACCTCTCCCTCAACCAGTAAACCATCCTCATGCGCTTTCTAGGCCAATAGTTGAGCCTCAGCCATTGAGGGTGTGCATGGTAACACTCCCAGAATGACTTTTTTCCTAATTTCTGTGTCCCGAAACAAAAATGAATGGGAATTGTGTTTGGTAAATCCAGTTTTTTTTTCTTACTTCCAGGATGAACCGATTTATTTTTTGTGCTGAAGAGTAAAAAAAAGAAGCTAAAAATTTTGGCTTCTCTATTTTAGGACAAAAAATCAGAATTTATTTTTCCTTCAATCGGAGCAGAAGTTTACCCTCGTTCACCACCACCACCGCCGTTGTCACCCCCAACACCACCGCTGCCCCACCGCCATCGCCTTGCCACCGTCGCCACCACCGCCCCGCCACCGTCGCCACCACCGCCCCGCCACCACGGCCGCCGCCACTGCCGCGCCACCATTGACACCACCCTACCACCGCCACCCCCCGCCGCCGCCGCCGCCTCACCGCCGCCGCCGCCACCACCACCACCGCCACCACCACCACCGCCCCTGCCGCCACCACCACCGCCCCCCACCAGACCACCACCGCCACCGCCACTGCCACCACCGCCGCCCTCGCCACCACCACCACCACCACCACCTCCCCCCCGCCGCCGCCGCCTCACCGCCGCCGCTGCCACCACCACCACCACCGCCGCCACCACCACCACCGCTATCGCCACATAAATATTTTTTTGAATATAAAAATTACATAAATAATTTTTTTAGGAAATTTAAATTTAAGTTTATTTGTAAAGTATAATAATTATATTAATTATTAAAGAAAAGGACAAAATAATAAAAATAACTCATTAATCCTTCATCTTCCTCCCTTACTATTTTTTTTAATTCCCAAACAAAAGGAGGAAAAATGTGTTACCAAACGTAATTTTGATTCTCAGAGTAAAAATAAAATGGATTAACAAACGTAATTCTGATTCTCAGAATTCTTCAAAGCACAGAATCAGAAAAAACTGTTTTATCTCAGAAACAGTGCTGGGCAACAGAATGGTTGCCATACACACCCTGAGATTCATACCAACTACTCGTTTCAGGTTCGACCTTGCTGCTTAGAATATGTCCCATTTATTTACAACTGTCAGACCTTTTTCTCATCCACCTAAAACATCTTGTTCCCCATGTTCATCCCTATCAACCTCCTTGGTCCAGGAACAGCATCTCAAAGGAGCTTCACTCCCAAGAGATCCCCAGTGAAACGGAAGAAGAAGAAGTAGGAATACATTACTTTATACTTTTTGTTTTAACTTGTTATAATTGAGGAATATGACATCAATTTGCTTGCCTTTTGTTGCTGTTACATCTGCATTAATGTTTTTCAAGCTATTAGATGTTCTTATCTCAATTCGAATTGGGCTTTTTGGTTCGAATTTGAACTTATATTCCTTTTGAAGTTGAAGTGATGAACTTTGCTCTTGTTATTTATCTCCTGTTAACATCAGTTATCTATCTTGTTCCTTATTTCTAGTTCTTCAGCACTCTATATATGTATGTGTGGGCTGTAAATGTGGATTATCAATAACAATGTCTGAAAGTTACCTTTTTCCTATAGACAATGCACATCCCGGTTCTATATTTCCGTTTTTCCTTTTTTATTCTTTAACTTCACAAATAAAATAATGATTGCGTCTTTACTTTATATTTTGCTGTTGTAGGTTATATTTACAAATTATGCAAACTTGTTAGTTCTTATCCATTTAATCTGTTACTATGTTGATATAGTTGGTCTAACCAGTTACTAAAACAAGCTAGACACTCCATTACTCTCTGATTCAACTTCACATAAACCGTACTCCCCCTCCCCTTTTTGATTGCTCACCCGGTTCACCGGAGCTTCGCACCGACTAATCTAAATTCGACCCGTGTCGCACACCTAATTATGGTGGGGAGAGTATCAATGTGTCTGTTTGGAGAGCCCATTTGGTGAGCTTTTGGAGAGAAGCCCAATGGGGAAAAAAAAGTTATTTGTTTGGGTTGGCTTTTTATATTTTTTTCTCAATCCCACTTTTCCCGAAAAAGTGGCTTTGTTTTTTTAGAAGCTAACCCCCCAGCTTTTGGGCTTCGGTGCGTTGCAGCTATTGGGTAACGTGGGCCCCACCATTTTTGTTTTTGTGTAGTAGGTTTTGCCAATAAATGGAAATAAGCATTTGTTCATACATCCTATACATGGGGGTGTTCCGAACCGAAGAGGATTCATTCATTGGTATATTTTCTTCTCATTTTTAATCATCCAATCTCAACAATTGATTTGACTTAATGAGATTGTTTGGCGTAGGAATATATATCAAATCTATGGTCCAAATATAAAGCTAATGAAGGACAATGAGAAATGCCAATAAGAGAATCCAAACCCGTTTGTAACAAATACATATATGACGCCGAGCATGGGCCCGCCACAACTATTTTTTTTTTTTAAAAAAACCTTTAATTCTTTTCTTTTCCTTTTTTTTTTTCTTCATTTTAACAATTTCTATCATTTTTTATGGACCGTTGCTTCTTGCCATTCTTTCACTCATGTAGGGCCACGCTTCTTGCATTATCTCTTTGGTTTTTTATTTCTTTTCTTTCAATTACAAATTCTATTTTTCCTGACAAATAAATTTAGGGAGAAAAATATGTTAAATCAGTTAAATTGGTATAATTTAGGGAGAAAAACACATTACTACACATTCTAATTTATATGCAATTTTTTACATTAAATATATTTATTTAAGGGCTTTATTGTTTATATTTTTTAAATAATAATTTAACTTTTTTTTTATCTCAAATTTAAATTTACATTTTTTTCTTCAATTATCTCAATGTATACAACTAATATTATTATATGTACTATTCAATAAGATTCATATCCTTTTTGGTCATTTTATATTTTAGCCGACTTTTTAACCGTTAACTCAAACATGTCTCCGTTTGGAAACAAAAAACCATTTCTGCCACCGTTAATCTAAACATAAATTACATTTAAAACCTAACTTTTTTCATATCAGGTTTTTGCAAAAGTCAGATAAAAAATAAGCCACCGTTTTCATTGTCAACCCAAATAGGCCTATTATCACCATAAAATGAAGTTTCAAATTTAACACAAAATCTTAACTTTTTGCTGCTTGTTTCATTCAATTGCATATGACACTTTTACAACCTTTTTCCATATCCTTATAAGAAATTATAACTAAATACAATACAATCACAATTTTAGGCCTTTAATAGATTATTGAATGAACAATAAATCACAACATAAGCTGCTTCATTAGGGTTTTCTGTTCAGCATTTTGATATCAATGTACTTCTCCTTAATAGTCTGACCTAGAAGAGAGTTATGTTATGCTAAGAGAACTCTCCAAAGCTGCTTCTCTACTAAGGCATGATTAACCAGCTTAAAAGGCCTTAAACCAAGACCTTCCTATCCCTTGGTTGCAATAAACGATCCTTCCTAAGCAGTTGCATTTTCCTCTTGTCACTACTAGATCCTCAAAAGAAGTTAACACAGCAAGAATCCACTTTGTCACAGATTTACTAAGGTATATTTATTCAAGATAGTACATGAGTATTTAATGCAGATAAGTTTGATTTGATTAAAGTCAATTTTGAAGCTGGTGGTACGTAGAAATTTGACTCCCCAAGTGCTTGTCATTTTTTCAACTAAATAGAATTGAGGACCTGATGGTGAATAACTTCTTTGTTATCTTAAGGTGGCAAGTTCGAGCCTTAGCTTTTTCAGAAAAGGAAAATTTTGTTTTGTTTTTGTTTGCTCATTTTAAAATTACCAACATACCCTTCAATAAAATTCAAAATAAAATAAAATAATGAGTAAATACCCTTTCTAATCCCTGATAAAAAATGTGATCCCCATTTTGGTCACTTACAAAAAAAAAAGGTCCTTTTAGTCCATAAAAAGGACGAATAAGGGTCGATTGGTTGACATTTTGATCTTTCACAAATCTCAAAAAGGTCCTTTTTAGTCCATTAAAAGGACAAATAAGAGTCGAATTTTTTGTAAATGACCAAAATGGGGTCCTTGTTTTTTGTGAAGGACCAGAAAGGGTATTTACTCTAAAATAATCACTTATATAAAATATTTCTTATGAGTTTTCAAGATGAGATCTTGTTCTTTTATAAGTGGTAATTCAATTTCATGCATGCTTGAAACATTTTAAGAGGATTGAATACAGAGCACTGGTTAGTAATAGCGTTACTTTTAGTCCTTAATACACCAATGGTTAACCTTTATAGCGGTCAAGATTCACCAACATTTGCATCATCAGAGCCTCTATTTCAAGAGGAGATGGTGAGCTCCTTAGGATGTTAACATGGTTAAGGAGAGAAGGAGGAAGCAAATAAAAAAAAGTAGTAAGAATCACAACGAATAGGTGAGTTTGAACAGAGTTCTAACAAATGTTTTAAAGGGTCATGAGTTATTATAATGTTTATGAAAGTGTTAGATAACGATTGTTTTTGAAGACCATTATGTGTTGTCTTCACTAATATTAGAGGTTGGAAAATGAATCGTTTGTAAGTATTACATGACGATTTTTTTTTTTCATAAGAACCGTCATTTTTGTCATTAAATAAATTAAGGTTATTAACTATAACCATTATTTTTGTGCTTTTATGGATTCTACCTCTCAATACATAACGGTGCATATATTTAATTGTTACGTTTTAGTGTTACATATTCTTGTATAATCTCTATCTTGACATACATGAAATTTATTCGATGTAGCAATTATTTATCAAGCGTTGTATATGCTCGAATCTGTAGTAGTGCAAGTTGCAGGTTAAAACTGTTTAAAGACATTAAATATGTAAAAAATATAAATTACTTTCCTAAAACACCCTAATTTATGGAGAGGGTGAGTGGGAGGGAGAATGAGTGAAAAAGGAGATGAGGAAGAATGAGTGAAAAAAGAGAGATAAAAGACATATAATTAATTAAGGATAAAATTGAAAAAATGTATTAAATGATAAGACAAGACCATATTGTATCTTATAAAAAAAGAGACTCCCTAACACATTTTACTCTTATATTTTGAAACAGAAGAGTAAATACTCTTGTAAGTTGTAACTATTCTTAAAGTAATAATGCTTTCACCAAACCAAATGAATGGTTCAACTTTTTCTCACAAGAAGAAACAGTATAAATGTTCCCATATATGAGGTGGCATCTCTCCCACCACCACCCACAATGTGCGTGTGTATATGTGTCTGTATTAATGATGTCGAAACTTCTGACTTTTTGTGATAAATTAAAACTAAGGTCAAAGATTTTTCTTTCTTAAAGTGTTGGTTGAGAATCCATTAGGATGAGGCACGTCTTGATCCAATCTCATTGGTTAGGATTATTGGCCAGTTATTTGAAGCGTGAGTGACAATGTTGACCATTTTTCTATTAAGTGTATGGATATAATATATAGTGCACTCAACTATTGGTTCATTGGATCATTCTCCCAATATTGTGTGGATCTCGTATCTTTTCGTTGATTTTTTGTTTAAAATGAACTATATATTAATACTCCAAAATGATACAATACATAATAGTAACCACAAACAGATCTAAAACAAATACAACCAATATAACAACAACAACAATAACAAAAAACACTGGATACAATATTAGTCAAGCACTGTACATTAAAAATATAAGAGCAGAAGTATATTAGTCAAGCACTGTACAAAAAACACTGAATACAATATTAGCCAATCTCATATCTTTTCGTTGATTGATGAGAAGGTTTGTGATGGCTGCAAATTCTAGTGTTTTATGATTTCATTCATCATATTTTTTTCATAATGTTTGGGCCACCTGGTGTTTGACGCTTTTTCTGGATCATATTACCTACAACCAAGCAGGGACGAACCTAGCAATTGAAATTAGGAGGGCAGAAATTACAGAAACAAACCCATAATTCTATGAAATCACATTTATATGTTTTGGATCAATGTTTCGTATCACTCTAAAATGTATATGTTATTTTTAATGTCATTTAAATTATATTTAATCATCTCTTTTTATTTCTACATACGCATTAAATGCTTCATTTAGTCTATAATATAAGTCAATTTAATTTATTAACCGAAACTAGAAATGATAGTTAATTTATTTAAATCAATCTTAAATTGAAAAAAAAAATGCTAACTTACCCGTATGAAATGAGGTTTTGAAGGGGGAAAAGAAAAAAGAAAAGAACCACATTTTAACATTAATCACCTAGCTAGGCAAATTTACCACACGTGAATTATCTTAAATTTACGATTTTACCACGTTTAAGTATTTGCTTTATATTGCGATTTTCCCCTTTTTAAGGATTGGCCGCGATTATTTGACAGGGACAGCCACTTCCCTTTGGACTTTGGTTAATTGGCCTTTTCTTTTCACTTTTGTTAATTTTCTTTACTTTGACAGAATCTAGTTTTAGATTTTGTGTACGTGGATTCCGGATCTATTGATTACTACTTTTTCAGATTAATATTGTTAATTAAGGACAAAAATTTAATACAAGAAAAATTCTGTTGCAACACATTAAACTTATCAAAAAAATATTGTTGCCATTTTTTACTTTTTAAACTAAATAACTATGCTTTAAATTTCGTCAAGAATTACATTAAATTTTCCTCTATTATAAATTTAATAAAATTTTAGTAGTTTCAAGCCAAATTGCACAATACTCCCTTTTAAACCGTATATAAATAATCTCACAATCTTTAAAACTTAATAATAAATCTTTTTGAGCTTTAAGTTTACACGGATAACTACTTGAAACTTAGATTGATTTGTATGTAACCTTATTCTAAACTTCTAGTGTGGAGATGAGTTATGTACAAAATTCAATCCTATGAAGGTTATATCAATGAATGCAAGAGTTAGGGCTGTTTGGTTGGCAGAACAGGTGCAAAGGGAAGGAAAAAGATGATGATTAAGTTCAATTTTTGGTATATTTTTGTGTCCAATCTTTTTTTAGAATTCGAGTATCCGAGCTCACCAATCTTCTTTTAAATGTGGGAAGATAAGATCCTACTAAAATTAGTGGAAACCCAAGTTTCCACGTGAATAATGACGTTTTTGGATATATTTACCCATGATAAAATATTTAATCTCTATAAGGCAACAAAATGTGATTAAATTCAAATTTATGCGATAAATTCAAACTTGGCAGGATAATATTTTATACAACTTCGAACTTGACGGGGAATATTTTCGATAAATTCAAACTTGATATATAAGAGGATCTTTTAGACAAATTTGATTTTTGATTTTTATTTTTTTGCGAAATAAATGCTTCATCATAAAATTAGAATTTGATCCATAAATTTGAATTTGATGTAAGAAAATTGGTATCAATTTTGAATTAGAATTTTTTTTTCATTTTGAATTAATTACTTTTGAGAGAAAATTAGATATTTCCTGATTCTTTATTCAACTGTCATCCCTTCATTTTCTTCTTAATTACTAAACAACTCATATTTACTCAAGCTAGTTTCCCTCATCCCCTCAAAATCTTCCCTTTTCTTCTTTTCCCTCCTCTAAATTTCTTTTACTCCTCAAATCTTCCCCATACCAAATGGGCCATTAAGGGTCATAGTAAGGTTTTAAAGGTTAGAAAAGTTATTTGAACTTAAGCACAATATCTTGGGTTTTTTTTTTCAAGACTTAGAGCATAAGGGTTTTTGCCTCTTCTATTAAGTGCATTTCTCAGAATTTGAATTTATATTTTCCTTCTTATGGAAGTGAGGACACTTACCACTTTAACCAACATTGTTATATATATGCAATTTTAAATATAACAAGATAATTGTTGTAACAGGACCAAAATATATAAAATAAATTTTAAAAAAATAGTTAGAGGTTAATGGAGGAATTGGGTATATGTTGTGGGGATGGCAGAGGCGGTGGGTGGGTCGTTGTGCAAAGTGCAAATGTGGCCTCTGACGCTATCCCCACTTTTCCCTCTCCCTCGTGCCCATCCCGACCCAACTTCTTGTGATCCCTTTTTCTTTTATTTTTCGTCAAGCGATAGTACAATAGAGTCACTTTTCATATTTATTAAACAAAGTTACAAGTTTATATCTTATAAATGAAATTCACTCCCAAAAAAAAAATATTGTTGGTTGATGATATTTGAGTTTTAATTAATTAGAAGCATAAAAAATATAGATAATTGTCTTTCATGAGATAGATAATTTTTTTTAAAAAATTAAAGATCATGACACTTGAGTTGAGTTGAAAACAAGATGGTACAATGTCATACATAGGATATCTTGGATGTAAAAGTAGAAAAAAAAAATTAGGCTAAAGTGCAAATTTGTTAACCTAATTTCATACAAGATTTTAGTTTTCTCACTTAATTTGAAAAAAAAAATATTTCCGTTCTTTAAAGCCTAATAATGGTTTTGATAATTTTTTGTAAGAATTTCAAATTTTAATATTAGTATTTCTAGTTAATGCTATTATGGCCGGGTTAAAGAACTAAAAAGACAAAGTACATAATTGAGGTTCTAAATTGGGACTTTGTGTGAAGTTAAAAATGAAATTCACTCCAAAAAAATACTTTAATGGAGATTAATCTCTAATATTATTGGTCGATGATATCTGAGTTTCAATTAATTAAAAGCATCAAATAATTAGAGATAATTGTTTTTTTTATGAGATAGATAATTGCTTTTAAGATCATGACATTTGAGTTGAGTTGAAAACAAGTTGGTATAATGTAATACATAGAATATCTTGGATGTAAAAGTAATATGTTGAAAAAAAAATTAGGCTAAAGTGCACATTTGTTGATCTAATTTTATACAATATTTTAGTTGTCTCTCTTAATTTTTTTTAAAAAATATATTTTTGCTTCAAAGCCTAATAATAATTTTTATTATGAAAAATAAATTAAATATGCCAAATTTAATTTGATAATATTTTGTTAACATTTAAAATTTTAATATTAGTATTTTTGGTTTATGGTATCAGGGCTGGTAAAAGTACTATAAAGACAATGCACATAATTAATTAAGGGACAAAAATGGGACCCTGAGTGAAGTTATGTGAAGTTAAAGGAAAAAAAGTAAATTAAAATTTCACATAAAATTTATTACTAGTAGTATGTACTTAGTTTCACGCTGAAAATTAGTTACAAGTTTCGCCAAATAAAATTGACTTTATTGAGGCCTGACAACATCAATAGTTCATCTATGGGCGTGATCGAAATTAAAGTTTGAATGATTACTTTTCAGAAGAAAGTGTTGTGGGAAATGAAACCAACATATATAGATAATTGGTGTGTGACGGCAAGCCCCACCCAATGAAATTGCAATTCAGAAAAAAGTAATGACACAGCAGAAGAAAGAGAAGCAGTGCTATTCATATGCATGCATGTTTCATATAAATGTATATATTTCTTTTGCCTCTCTCCCTCCTATATATATACGCACCTTCAGTTCCCCTACAAATACATTTCCATTAAGAACTTCTCAGTTACATACACACACAAAAATGATAAAGCCACAAATACCTCTCCTCCTAATTTCATTCTTCACACTACTCATAATGCTGCCCAAGTCAACCAGCGCAAGGTTACATCCCAGAAGGGATGGCACACCGCCATCTTCTTCTTCAGGTGACAGCATTATATTATTAGTAATATAAACCACGTTTTGAATTTTAGTGACTTAACTGCTAGGTATGTACTGGCTTTGTCTATTTTCTATTAATTAAATGAGCCAATTGACATGACCTATCTCAATTTTATATAGCTTGAATTCAATATTAAACTAATCGATGCGGGATTCTTAATATGTTATTATACTGTGGTCTAGTGCAGGTGGTGGTGATGGCAAGTTTTGTTTGAGTTGGAGGTTAGGAGTGGAGGCGAACAACGTCGTGGCGTGGGGCACGGTGCCAAGAGAGTGTCAAGAGGAGGTTGAGAGTTACATGATCGATGGACAGTATGAGGAGGACTTGGATTTGGTGATGCAACAGATCTTCAGTTTCCTCAATTCCATTCCTCTTTCCTTTGATTCCTTCGATGCCTGGGTCCTAGACGTTGACGACACTTGCCTCTCCAATCTCTATTACTACAAAACGAAAAGATTTGGGTACGTATTGATGACAGTTGCACCAAGAACTTACCGTTACTGGGAGATTTACACAGTTTAAATAGAATCTTAACGATCCAGATTTAAGGTTTTTTGACTAATGATTTTTAAATAAACAAAGTCTTGTTTTTGACAACCGACTATTAAGAAATTATTGTTATTTTAGATTCTGCAAAACAATTATTTGAAAAAAAATGTAAAAGTAAAAAATATCAATCTTAACCATCCAAACTATATCAGAACGGTCTATAGTGGTGATGAGTTCTTGATACTCACCATTGAGATGTGCAATGATATTGGTTCCTCATCGCCCACTCTCTGTTTATTTTATATCTATCACTATCAAGTTTGACATAAGGGAGAGGTAATTAATTTTATTATATATATGTATATGTATGTAGGTGTGAGCCATATGATCCAGTAGGGTTTAGGGCGTGGGCAAGCAAAGGAGGGAGCCCTGCAATATCACCTGTGCTTCAATTATTTAACAAACTTCTAGAAAAGGGATTTAAGGTGTTCTTGGTCACCGGAAGAGACCAAGAGACTCTTGGTCAAGCCACTATCAACAACTTGCACAATCAAGGCTTCATTGGCTACCAACGGCTTATTTTGAGGTAATTACATATATGAAAAATATATAAACTCTAAATTAAATTGTGTCCCTTTAAATAGAGGTGTTTTTTTTTTAAAAAAAATGAATAGAAATGTTTATTTAATAATGGTTTAATGAACTATATATGTGCAGGAGTGGAGAATATAAAGGGCAAAGTGCAGTGAGGTACAAGTCAGATATACGACAGAAATTAGAGAAGGAAGGTTATAGGATTTGGGGTAATGTGGGAGATCAATGGAGTGATCTACGTGGAAACTCTACTGGCAATCGCACTTTTAAGCTCCCTAATCCCATGTATTTTGTTCCCTAATTAATTACTGTATTTGTTTCCTTTTTGTTTTATATATGCTTCTCCCCAAGTTTGGTTTTTTTTTTGGGCTTTGGAATTCAATCTTCATGTATTGCTCTGTCACTATGTATATCCAAATAAAAGTAATACTACTATGAAGAATGATGTATTACAATATTAATTTCCCTTTGTCTTGTTTAAATGCCTCAGACCAATAATGAAAAACCTAAATAGAGGGAATGTTCTTTCTTAAAAAAAAAATAAATAAAAATAGTAATGTTACCAATTGAGAATATGTTTATGGGAGAATCACACTTCGGTCTAAGGCTGCTATTAGTTTAATTACCTTTAGGTTCCCAACATAATATTTTTTTTATAAAATCAATTAAAAAAATAAGTATAAGAAATTCACGTGTCTCAATTGCAAATCAGATATCCATATCTCAAAAATAAATTTCAATATACAATTGAGATTTTAATTTTTAACTATTTCAATTAATATTTAATTGTTATGAAAAAAATTATAACTATAAATTTGTATTTAAGTTTAAGGACTTAAATATCGTTCTCTCATTATTATATTTCGCCTTGTCAGAAGGAAGACACCAGGTTTAAGTGTTTAAAGTAGAAAATATGTGGGTGGTGGAGCAATAAGAAACATACTTGACCCACAACACAGCGTGATTACATAATCAATTATCTACTTTTTATTCGGCCCAAACTGACCCTTTTACGGCCGAACAAACTCAATTCAGTGAAGCTGGTGTAACCTACAATCCCAAATAATGGGGAGAGGATTCTCTTATCATCATCATCTTCTTTTTCTTCTTTTATTTTTTTTCCTCCTTATATCCCAAATGCAACAGTTAATAATGAATAACATGCCGACAAAGGTTGGTCCAATTGGTAAAATGATTGGTTTGTAATTATTGTGAGATCAAATCACACCGATGTGAAAGCCTTATTGATGGGCAATCTATAATTACCTCTATAAGAGTTCTTTAAGCTTAGGAACATGCCCTATCTCTAGTAAACCCTAGGACTCATCTTACCTTAACTTTTAGTTATATATACTAAAAATAAAGAATAGACAGACTACAGAATTTTGAAGAGAAAGTTAAATAAGTTCATTTATTGTAGTACGTCTAGTAATTATAGGAACACTCAAGGGGAGGCACAGGGAACCTAGTTTTATCAGAGCAATAATCATAGGTCAGATATTTTGTCTTAACATTATGATAAGCAACTTGTTGTGTAGGGCTCAACTGCCAAAACTGTTGCTTGTTCCACCAGAACTTGTCAGAAGCACAAGCAAAATTATTATTGTGAGTAGTTGAAGATTGAAGATGACAGCCATTAATATCAAAACCTTGAAGGTAAGCTTTGAAAGGAGCAAAAGTCCAATTAGTCTTGGCTTTGCCTCCATCAGTGGCCCAACTATCTCCATCCCATAACGTTGCTTCTATTTGCATTGCCTTTGTTGGATATGCCACTCCTACATTGCTCTTGTTCTTGTATACCCTTATTGGGATATTGTCGACATAGAACCTGTCAACACCAACGTAAAATTGTAATTAATTAACTTGAAAGTTAATTAGTATGATAAATGCTCTTCTCATTCTATTTATAAATCATATCTAACATGTTTAACACAAATCAAGAAAAGTCTTAAATTTCATTAACTATCTTTAAAATTGAACTTTTCAACTTTACCCCTATTTAGTATATAGTACACCCATTCCATTGAGAAAAAAAGTCAATATACAATAAAAAAACACAAGGTAAAATTGTACATTCATGTGAAAATTTCTCTCTCTTCCCCATAGAAAAGACAAACAAAATTTTCTCTCCGTCATCATATAAATAGAACCATAGGTGTTTGGAAGAGTTGCCAAAAAGTAGTTTTTCATTGGATTAAAGGCCTAATTTGTCAAGGAAGTTTTGCTAAAGGAGAGTCCAGCACCCGGAAGTTTTTTTTTTTTTTTTTGGGTACCAAACTTGCCTTAGAAGTATGAAAAAGGTAGCAAATTCGCCCCGGAAGTATGAAAAATGTAGTAAATTTGTCTCTCCGTTAATTTTGATCGTTAAGTTTGACTGAGTGTATACGTGACATGCCACCTCATCAACCCAATAAGAGTTAAGTATTATTTTTGTCCCGGAAGTTTTCACTGAGAGTAATTTGCCCCGGAAGTTTTCATTAAGGAGTAATTTTACCCCGAAGTTTACAAAACGTATCAATTTTGCCTTTCTTTCCCACATATTAAATCTGACTATTAAATCAGTCAAAGACCACACATGTCATGCCTTGAAAAGGTCGAATTTGGAGTCAAAGAAAGAGATCCTTGAGATGTTGAGCTCAAGGCGGCCAGAATTTGTGAAGCCGAACTGCTCATAGGAAGCATCACTTATGATCTAAGTAATTGATCAGTCTATACAAACATAAATAGTATCACTATTGATTTGTTTTACTGAACCAATTTTTGGAACAATTCATTTCTGTTTTGTGTTTCATTTGCTTAAATCATAAGTGATGCTTCCTTTGGGTTTTGCGATAGACTTTTCAGTCTCTGTGAGCAGTTCAGCTTCACAAATTCTGGCCGCCTTGAGCTCAACATCTCAAGGATCTCCTTATTTGACTCCAATTTTGACTTTTTCAAGACATGACAAGTATGGTCTTTGACTGATTTAATAGTCAAATTTAATATTGAGAGAAAGAAAGGCAAAATTGTTACTTTTGTGAACTTCCAGGGCAAAATTGCTCTCAGTGAAAACTTCCGGGGAAAAAATGATACTTAACTCTTATTCGGGTTAATGATGTGGCATGCCACGTATATACTCAGTCAAACTTAATAGTCAAAATTAACGGAGGGACAAATTCGCTACCTTTTTCCATACTTCCGGGGTAAATTTGATACAAAAAAAACTTCCGAGTGCTGGCGCTTCCTTAACAAAACTTTCATGATAAATTAGACCTTTAACCCGTTGTTCATTCATACCAAAAGTAAGTATGTGTGTGTGTGTAACTCAAAACTTTGGAATGAATAACGAAGCTCATTGGTGCAGCTTTTTCAAAGTCATTAATTCCCAAAAAAATTATTGTTCAAGAAGTTAATCCAATTACACACTTAAAGCGAAAAGAATATATACAAATTGTATATATACTTTACGGTTCGTAAATAGGATAACTTTCTAGCTACAAACACTAGTTTACACTAGCTACGAAATGACTAATGGTGCTATCAATCAGGTCCCAAAAATTTCATAACTATAAACAATTAGTCCTTATGGTGTTATTTCTTTTTGAAATCAACAACACTAATAATAGTGTATTATTATGAAATTTTAAAGGTTCATTTGATAAATACTAATTTTTAGAAACCAAAAGTTTAATATTAATTATGCCAGAAAGAAAAACGTACACAAGTTGATGGGGGTTCCACAGAATTCTGTAGTCGTGGAAATCAGCAGAGGGATCAAACCAAAGACGAATTCTTTGTTCTTTGTTGCCTTTGCCCTCTGCAAATATATTTGTTTGTAACGTGTAAGGCTTCCCTTCCCTATTCCCCAAGAATTCGAAGTCCACTTCGTCATGTCTCTCTCCTTGAGATGTTAGCTGCACCAAACTACGTCGTAACATCTCAAATATTTATATATCATTGATCAAGGGTAGTGTGTGTATTGTGTGTAAGCTATTATTTTCTTTTTTATATTTAAATACCACCCTGATTCTATTTATAAGTCCTTTTCTTATCAAAAAAATTTGGTTCTATTTCTAAGTCTTCTTTTAGGTAATAAATGAAATTGTGACAATTTTATCCATATTAATTGTACTAATAAAAATAGAGATAAAAGAAAGAGTTAAAATATATTCATTCATAAATGAGAACAAAGTTAAAAATTTACCCCATGATCATTGAGCTAACTATCATTCTTTAGTACGTAAGATTTAGTTTTTTTTTTTAAAAAAACTTATAAATAAAATCAGATTAATTGGTAGATGAAAATTAAATGCTCACGTAATAAGCTGTGACAACACCAGCCGAATCTCTATCTGGCACTTTTATCTTCAAGTGGAAAAACCCTGACCCATAATTCATCTTGGATCCAAAGCCAGACCCTGTCCCAAAAAAAGCATAAAGAAGAAACCAATAAAATTAATAAAAGTGTCAATACATAATTAATAAAAAATGATATTTTAATAAATATTATTAAAATTATACTATCATTATCATAATTTAGCTGATCACCCATCTCAGTCAACGGCCATGGAAGAATCAATAACTTTGTTTTAAACTTGTGACTCTATTAATTTCGTTAAATGTTGTTGGCGAAAAAAAAAAAGTTTCATTAATTGGTTCAATATTTTAAAACAGTATTATAAATAGAAATAGTAGAGGCCCCCCCCCCCCAAAAAAAAAAAAACACACACACACACACAGACACACACTATACGCAATTTAATTAATCTTGAATTCCACGTTGAAAATGTTGAATTCTAACATAGAATTTTTATGAATTTGGAATTCTCAAATTTTTTTTTGTTCAAACGAATTCTCAAATTTCATGAACCAATTTTTCAAACATCATTTTCCCTAACCACCTAATTTCTTTCTTTTTTCTTGAGTACACCTAACTACTTAAGTTCTTAGTGTTGTCATTTACCTAACCACACAACAGTCCTTAAAGAGAAAGTAAATTAAAAATTCCAAGTTCATGCGGTTTATAAAATAATTAAATAGCAAAAACAAAAATAAACTTAGAAAATATAGTTTTCATTATCTTTACAAAAAGATTATATTAAATTTGCGTCGCTCAAAATTCACTCGTACAGTCCACTATTTGCATGTCTTATTTTGTGCTTTTAATGGAAGTGTTATGAAGTCATAAGATCGTTGAATTATATGACAAATGGTGTTTGGTATGATATGCCATCTTTACTAGAACTTTGTACTATTTCCCTTGTAATTTTTGTGTTAGGAATTTAATCATTTTAACTTTTAAGTGTTTTGGACTTATTGACCTTAAAAGTAAAAGGGCTTTTGACTTTCTGCATTTGAAACTTGGAGGAAAAAATATTTTTTTTCTATATTTAAATTTGTAAACCCCCAATAGCATAAAGATCAGTGACTAAAAATTTTTTTTTGTTAAAGCGACAGATTTAGATTTGTAGATATATGTTACAGGGATATAAACAATTAATTGAAATAAATAAAAATAAGGGACGAATAAAAGATATATATTTATAAACAAGCAGGCGAAAAATTGTATTTTTGATCTCTCTTGATTTATTAGTCCTTATAATTTAAACATTTATATTTTCGATAAAAAAAATTAAACATTTATATCTGTGTCCATGGTGTTTAAGCAATTCCTAATATAGTGTCTGTCTATCAATAAAAAGTTGCCCCAATAGCAATGTTAAGCAACGCTGGGATTAAGGTCGATTAAGGTCCCAGTGTTTATGTGCATGCCTACGTATGTTTAGGGTATAGAACTCACAACTCCCTTAGTGAGAAGAGATTTTGGGTTTCATTGAGCTGGAAATATATTGGATCATGACTATATGCCTTTTCCATCGAACTAAAATCGTATTCAAGTGCATCAAATAGAATGGAATCCAGCAAAAGACTATGGACTCTTTTTTTTTGCCCCCCAAAAAAATTTGTTTGTTTTTAAAGATAAAAAAAAATAGAGATTAACATATATGCTTTTAACATAGATAATTTACTCTGCATTAAGTTAAACCAAGTAGTTTAATCTTGTTTTTATAAATAAATTCTCTGGCACAGTAGGTGATCAAGTAAATTTAAAAGTAGCATGCTAAGAAAATCATCACAACTAAATAGATCTAGGCAAGCTCGAATAGACAAAAGCAACAATCTAACACAGAATCAAACGAATATTTTACTGCTTTAAGAGTGGAAAAGTATAAAAATATAAAGAAACCAGAGAGTAAATTAAACGGAAATCACGGATGAGACAACGAACAAAAATCCATAATGAATGTGCAAAAAGAAGGTTGAATCAAAAGATTACCGGTGAGGAGATCTTGATAAACCAACATGATTAAAGACTTTCTCTCAGATTGCTCCAAGCACAGTTCAAGGGGAAGAGAGGGTAAAGGGGCACAGAGAGAGCGAAGACGAGTTGAGATTTGAGAATATATGGTGCCGGAGTGCCGGAGAATTTATTTATAAAAAGAAGATCAAACTAGATCGTTTTAACTTAATGCAGAGAAAATTATCTGCCTTAAAAACAAATATAAAAATAATAACTAGTGTGGAAAAATGTTTACAATGTTGTTTTTTTTTTATATAAAAAAAAGAAACAGAAATTTATTTTTTAAAAGTAAAAAATAAAAATAGTTTTTATATGTTTTCTTATTTTTATTTTTACTATTTTAATTTTTTGAGGTTGCCACCTATGCACTATACATATTAAACCACTGGCGCCGCCGAACACCAGCACCTTACTCTCAATGGCCACCGCCGCCATGTCACCTCAAAAGCATTTTTTTTAAACAACTATCCAAACAGATTTTTTTTTTTCAAAACTTGGTTTTTGAAAACTATTTTATAAAACTATTTTGGAAACAGAAAGCAGAAAACATAAACAAATAGCCCTACCTTTTATTTTCCATGCATGCACAACGTAACCAATCTTGTTCTATAACTGTTTCAAACAAAGATTCTGCAAAACCTGGTTATGTTCTCTCTCTGCAACTTTTTCTTTTCTTTTCTATGATAATATTTCTAAGAATTATAATCTAACTAGTTTCAAGTTACATCCAATTCCAAGTAAAATTACACTTTTATATTTATAAAAAAACATATAGATTAAACTGAACGAAATCACAAAGCATGACATCATCAGTGAATTAATGCGTTTGTGATGATCCAATCGAAGATAAGGAAGGCAACAGAAAAACGAAATACCTGAAACTTTGTCCATGGAGAGCTGAATTCCTTTCCCTTGGTTCAAAGACACAACATGATCTCCACCCCAAATAACCTTATAGTTTTCATCAAACCCTATTTTTCCATTCCTTCCACTCCCAAACGCACCCCCACAAACCAGAAATGGAACCAGAAAAAATATTAAACAACTCATATATAAATATATATCTATATCAAAGAAAAGCTTAGGGTTTCGAATGATCAGGTAGTGTGTGTGTGTGTGTGTATCTGAGTTAACACTTGATATGGTTGTTTGTTTAAACACTTCGGTGCTTATATATATATATATATATATATATATATATATATATATATATATATATATATGAAGCAGACGTAAGCTTAGCTTGACCGTCCTATGAAGACATTAAAAAGCATAAAAGAGTGATGACCCATGATGTCCTAGCCAATACGTTATTGACTTATCAACCCTATTAGCTATAACGAAATTCACCTCATCGTCATCATGATATTGAGTTTGGCTTAGTTTGGAAGCAACGTTGATTAATCGCCTCCACCCTCCACACTCATTAATATTCAGTTAATTTCTTTGATTCAAACGCAAGTGAATAATCCATCAATAGATATATATCCAAACAATTGAGACACCACCCTTCTTATCTAGAAAGGTTTGTTATTACTTACTCATAATTATAAGCATATACTATTTGAATCTGGTTTCGATTAACATCCATCAGGGTGGTGCATGTATTTTTTTTTAATAAAAAAATTACTTATTTCTTATATTTAATTTGGATGTTTAAATTTTTTATTTTTATCTTAATTTAAATATTTATCTCTATAAATAGATAGTTTATAATATTATTTGCTGCTGCTGCTTTATTGTTAATATATTATTTTATAGCTTGATTCTTTCAAAGTGAAAATTTTTTAAATTTAACAACAAAATCTAATTTCAACTCTTCACATTTTATTTAGTTGATTAAGTTTTTCTGTGCTTAATTAAATCGTCATTATTTTATTTCTAAGTAAGTTCACCTGATAATTTTGTATTTTATTTTATTCTCCCTTCCATTCTTAATATAAAATCCACCTTGTAGTTCAATTTATTTATTAAAATACTTCTTATATTAAGGACAATAGCTGATAACAACGTTTCTTAACAAAACGTTTAAGCTTGACATGCAAGTAACTTTCGCTACAAAAATGATTGGTATGGAATACTAATCAAACAAAAAAAATTAGTTGTATATCTCTAAGTCATAGATGCGTGTCTTGTAGAGTAATTGGACTATTGGAAGATATACTGTTCTAGCGTTGTGAAAAATGAAATTGCATGTGCATAGTCATGCTGTTAAAATGATGTCAATTTGAAGAAATGTTTTGAAGATTACGTTTTGGGTTGTTATTATTATTTTATTTAGTGTTGAAAAAATTTTAATCATTAAGATTCTTAATTATTATATTTATTTAAGTTATGACACCTTTATTTTTATTTTCCATCAATAGTTTAAATAATATTTTTCGGTAATAAGATTTGAGTATTACTCATAACCCTTCAAACATTAATGAAGAATTATCCAGAAGGCTGCGAGCGAGACTCATTAGCAATATTGTATTATTAATAGTAAATATCAAATTTATTTCAAGCTACATTCTTTGAAAAATTCTTGTGTGAACCTAGAGTGTCAGTGAACCATATTTTTATAGGATATTTCATAATTAAAATGGGATTTTTAATGCATTTTCTAGGATATAATTGCATGATTAAATACTAATTTGAGTTAGGAGTATTTATATTGGATTAACTGTAATATCAGGTTCAAAATTTTCCTAATTTGTTAATTATTCATGAAAATGGTTTATTAGACTTTTGATGTTATCTTATGCTTATTCTTTTTTTTTTTTGATACATATGTGATAGGGGATGGGGGGGATCGAACCGAGTATAAGGGGGTGGGGAGACTACTCCCAATACCACTGCACTACTAGTAGTACCGGTATCTTATGCTTATTCTTTTATTGTGGTGTTTTAGAAAGAAAGTTAAAGAATTTGAAAAATTACAATTGGGGCTAGAATTAATATTTTTGAGGATTTGAGAAAATTTCATAAAAGTGCCTCATAATATTTAGATATTACAAATATGTAGAGAAAAGAGACCATAACAAATTACAGAAATGTGCCCAAATAGTTTGGAAATATGGTTTGTCCCACACACGTATCAAAAATGTGCATCCCTGTACAAACTTTTTAAACTTTTGTCTTGAGTACCTGGTCAAAACGGCAAGCTTGACCTTAAGTTTCTTCTTCCTCGCCAAAACACAGCCCGACTGGAGAAAAACAGTGCTGCGGCTAACACAGTCTTACCAGCTCTACCACAATCTCCCCTATTTCTCGTCGTTGTCGGAGGGACCTTTGAGCTCCATTTTGAACTATGAAAGGAGGAAGGGAACGAAGTTCGACTGATCGCCATCATTCCTTCTCCGTTCTCACCAAGCACCGTTGCCGGAACTGTCTTCATCACAGCCGGTCCACTGTCCTCTCTCTCTCTTGTCACTCTCTCTCATCACCACTGGGGTTCCAGTGCCGCAAAGAAGAGAGAAGTGGAGACACAACCGCAAGAGTTTGAGATCTCAGATTGGACCCTTCACCTTCACCCCTTCTCTGTGATATTCTGGCGCTATTTGTGACTTTCTGGCGATGTTTAGTGACTTCTAGTTTTCCGTCGAGTCTCTATTTTACAAGGTTTTTCCACTGTACAAGCTGTGGTTATTCTCCAATAGTTATGAGTAGCTGATTCATTTGCTTCCTGGTGATGATAATTTGTGCTCTAGATCAATGAACTACGTACATAGGAGAATTTTTCTTTCATTCTATTAGTCTAAAGTTGTATATTTAGATTTCTTAATTATTGGAATGATTTTATATAATTCTGGAACAGAGGTTGATGTGAATTTGTCTCTGGTCGTTTGATATTTTTAGTGTGAAGATTATATGTGTTTTGAATTTCTTTGTGATTGTAATCACGTTATATTAAGTAGCATGTTATTGTCTCGTTAATGTGTTTAATTTGAGCCTTTGAGGGGCTGTTTAGCATTCAAAATTAAAAAGACTCATGTTGCATCATTTTAATTTTAATTGCATATTATGTGGTTTTGAACAATATCTCATAATATAGTAATTTGCTATGTTTGTAGGAGCTACTATTAATTAAGAATATTATACTCAAGTGTTATCTTAAGATTTTTCTTGAGACTTGATACACCCCTACTGGCCTTGCCCTCTCAGGTGGTGAATAGAGAGATTCCTTCTTAGTTATTACCTTTCCTTTGTTAATTAATCCTTTTTAACCTACATCAAAGCGTTACGTAGCAGAATATATGATCGGTTTAGACAAATACGTAATACTGGTAAAAGTACAGTAATCAAAAGTAATTAGTCCCCAGAGGGTTAGGGTACAATGATCCAATGTAAATACTAGGCAGAAAGTAAATTGTACAGTTATCCAAAAATAAAATACATATGCCAATAGGGCATTCCCTATTTATTCACCCTTCAGCTTCATGTAGGGGTGAGCAAACACCCCAGAGCCTGCCCAACCGCCCGCACCCCGTAAAAAATCCCTCGGATTAGGCCCGCCCAAATTGGGCCCATCACGAGTACGGGGTTCCCCGTACCATATAACTTAAAACAGGCGGGGCACGGGTTACTCCACGGGTAATTCGGGCCTACCCGTTACCCATTTATTCATCATTTATTTCCCCCTCCCCCCTTCCCCATGTGAACTTGTAAGAGGCATAGGCATAGCAATGAACATAAATAATAAAAAAATTATTTTCCCCCCTCCTCCCATGTGAATTCATCAGAGGTAGTAGTGAACATAATAAAAAAAGAAAAAAGAGTATTTTTCCCTCCTCCCTCACGTGAATGCGTCAGAGTGTGAAATTTTTCAGTTTTTTTAAATCAATTTTTATATAAAATCTTAAACCCCCTCGCCCTCTTCTTGCGATCGCGTGCTTCTTCTTGCCTTGGATTTGTTCGTGCTTCGTGCTTCTTCTTCTTCTCAGATCTGTTCAATCGCGTCTGCAATTTCATCTCAGATCTGTTTGCTCCCTCGTCAAGCATAAAAAATTTTCAGATCTTGCCTTCGCATTTCTCAGATCTCACCTCAGATCATAAGGGTTTCTCTCCTCTTCATCTTCTAATTTTTCCTCTTCTTCTACTTCTCTGTTGATAGTGGCTGACTGGCTATGATTGGTGTTGTGAGGAATGAGAGTGAGGGATCGATTTTCTTTGTTTTCTTTGTTTTTTTTTTTGGAAAACAAAGTGGCCACGGGTTCCCCAGAACCCATCTGGACTGCCCGTGTTTACCCTATATCCATTTTTCACGGGTTAAGCTACGGGTACGGGGTTGCCCCGTACCCGTGTAAAATAAATGGGCGAGGTACGGGTTAGGCCATGAGGCAGCCCCGCCCGCCCGTTGCTCAGCCCTAGCTTCATGCCCTACGTCAAATCTCCAAGTCAACTCAGCTAGAAATACTTGTATCTCTAGCACGGTTTGGAGTTCAAAGTTGAATCCAGGGTAACTGTTAAACTCATATACAATATGTATGTAGTAAATGCATGCAATCCACACTCAGGAAAATCACAATAGCACACAATGGTAAACATACCACATGCATTCAGTACATATAAAACGCAGTAACATATAAATAGCATACCACATATGCACATGTTCACTGTGAAAGAATCCGGTCCTCAATAACTGTAGGATTGCCTAACAAGACAAGCCCTCGGATTCTCAGCGCTAAGAAAATAACAGTAGCCAGGACCTCAAACTTTAACTATACTAAATGCATCCCCTGCTCAGTAGCGACCTAAGGACACATAGTCTACTAGGCCGTACAACCCAAACGCATGTTCTCCTTACGAGACATGTTCCTCAATCATGATACAACAAAATATATACAAAGTAACATAGAGTATGCGAGTAGACATTTACCACCTGACAGTTGCCCGAAATTTATAAAATGCTCTCGGTGTCTAAAAATCACTCTTGACACGTGCTAGCCCTAAAAAAAGCAAACACACTTCACTTATTCACTTATATAAACTCTCCTCTTATTTTCAGAAAATTTTCCTATTTTTTAGAAATTCTAGAAAATATGCCTTAACTTCAAAAATTCATAATTAATTCTAGAAACATTATTTTGGCATGATTCCAGTGGCCATTTAACCCTTCACATGTCTATGTTTTATTAAAAATACTTCGAGAGGCCACAAAAATTTGCAAGAATTTTCTATGTAAAAACTTTACTCACTGGTCAGAGGCAAAAAATCCAGGTTTTTGGCTTATTTTCAAAAATTCATTTCTCTTAGTAGACATCTTGAAAAATTACAAACTTAATTATATACCAAAATAAAGCCCTAGATGTCTACTTTAAGCCTCTAAACTTTCATGGTTATCAAACATGGTTTACTATTTTTAAGAATTTTACCAAACACAAATGCCCAAATTTCAGCAAAACCGGCAGATTCCTTATTTCTTTAGAACTTAGGGTTTTGAGTTTCAAAATCATGTTCCCAACTTGACCCCACATAAAATTTTGTCCTAAACACTTTGGAGTCATCTAAAACATCAAAATCACAACATATCTTCATGTATATAGTTTTCCACGAGTCACAGGAGGGTTGAAGGAGAAACTTACTTTACTTGAGTTCTTGTTTTTCCTTGAAACCTTGATCCTTTGTGCTCTCCTATCAACCTTCAGCCTTAGCTCCCCAAAACACATGAAAGAGTGGTTTAATAAGGTTTTCAACACATTAGAAGAGGTAGAAGGAAGTAGGAAGAGAATCCATAAAATTTTACCTTGGATGTTACTTCCTGTCTTTCTCTTTGAGCTCCTAAGTTCTTCAAGTTGCTTCTCTCTCTTCCATTGGCCTCTATGTATTTCGAAATTTCAGAAATAAAATTAAGAGAAAAGGCCTTAAAATATTTCCTCTTGAGTCCTCCTTGGTCCCCAAGAAAGCTTGTGGCTAGCTCAAGACTCTTTCTCTTTAGATTTCCTTCCTTTTCTCTAGAATTTTCTTTATGCTTCTAGAGTAATCTTTGACTTGCCTTTGCTTCTTCCTCAAAGCTGAATACTATTGGCTTGTGGGGGAAGATTTTGGTCTTAAATAATGGTTAGAAACCATGCAAAATATCCCTCTTGGTATGTTACTAAATTACCCTTACATTTTCTTCACTTTTCATGCGTTTTTCATGTCCAAACTTGGACTTTTCTTTAGTTACGTTCTTCATGGCTGCACGTTTTGGCTAATTCTTGGGCACAATCATGAGCTTGATTATGTGTCCATTTAGTATATATTTAGGACCCTTCTTTATACCTTCCTTATTAGTCCATATGTCCTTACTTGTTTTATAAGTTGGCTTACACAAGAAGCTCTTTCTTTCATTTTCGTGCATGACCAGAAAAATTCCAGAAACTTTGACCAACTTTAACAATTCATAACTAATCATAAAAAATTCCAATTGGAGTGAATCAAAAAGTCACATGACCCTTGATATGTCTATTTTGTGACTAAAAATACTTTTTATGTCCATAGAATTTGCATTATTTCCCAGTTTACCAAAACACACCCTTACTGTCCAGTTTTTGACTCCAAAAATAAGGGTCATTTTCAAAAATTCGTATCTCTTTGGATTTAACTCCAAAAATTATGAATTACCTATTAAAATAATTCTTGGGAGGTCTATTTTATGCCTGTAAAATTTCATATCCTTTTGACATCATTACCCAATTCAAAAATACAACATAAGATTGACTGCTATCCTGGGGTTCAAACCAAGTAACTGAAACTCAGATCGCTCACTGAACCAATGGAAGTATTGGGTTAAGGGTCAGTGGGTCAGACCGGAGTCAAACCAGGGCCAGACCGGTATTAATTAAAAAATAATTTAATTAAAATAGATAAAAAAATATATTCATATTTTTGTAATAAAAAATATTTTATAATTAAATTGTGAATGGATGGGATGTGATGATTATATGTAATATAATATCAATATTTTTGAAAGAAAAAAAAAAGAGATCTGGAAGATCTCATCCACTGAACACGATATTCCTGCACCTTGCTATGTGTCAGAACTAATATGGGAGTATGAGAAAAAGCAATAAGTAGTGGTGGTACTCTCACCTATTCACTCGTACTCTCACCTTCAACTCACTCACTCACTCTCTCTCTCCCAGGCAGTATGAGTAGAAATAAGAGGTGATATGGTTTGTAGAATCAATATAAACTTAATAGGAATAGCAAAATAAGCCATGTACTGTTGCTTTCCTCACAATTCACTGTTCAATTCAACAGTAGCGGCTTCGTTACAAGCCGTTTCCACTTATATGCAAGCCATTGTTTATATTTTCGTGCCATTTATTTCACTATCCTCCTTTTCCTTTTCCCAGTGTCCTTCCTCGGGTGAAATTTTGAATTTTGAATTTTAAAATGCCTCTCCCCTCTTCGGATGCAGATCCATTTCAAAATGACGAAGTAAGGGAGGTCCCAGTGGATGAGGTATCTGGGCGTTTTTATCTTAGGGTTTCCAAATTCCATTCGAACGCCTATTCAAGTTCCAGGTTCATAGTCCTAGAAATTTTAGTGAGTCCGAGCGCCATAGAGGTGGCTAAAAGAATGAGGCAGAAAATTCATCCTTCAAAAATTACAGAGATAGATTCCGATTAGTCATGGAAAATAAGGTATTTGTTAATCACAAAGCAAAAACTGCTTCAACCATCACCACTAAAGGGATTCTCAGCCTTCTAATGCAAAGTGATGGCGATAAGCGAGTGATTTCTCTGGTATGGGTGACCTACTATTTACACCTGCTTCCACACCACTGATGTTGTTCAGGAAGCTTCGTTTATACGCTTCAATCTCAGAATTTCAATGGCTATGCTCCCATCATTGGTCTTCTCCAAACAAGAAGGCAAATTGTATTTCACTGTCTGTCTATTTTGTGGATTTCGATTTATTCTAGCTCTTCAAATCTTCATGTTTCTTTGTTCGTTTGCTGAGATTTGTGATTTTGCCCCTTCTGCTTTTAGGAATTGCTTTCGATGCGTCCTTTCTTTCTTTATTACGATTGTTACCTTGATGATTTAAACATACCCGCTGCTTTTAGGCTCTTCAAATCTCCGAACTCTTTTCTACAGGTTTTGACAAAAGGAGATGACACAGATATAGTTGTTCTCATGGCAGCTTGAGCCTCTAGAGTGGAAAACCAAGATGCAATAGATGTTGCTATTGCCGGGATGCTTAGTGATCCAAAAGAGGTATATGAATTGATTGGGAGATATCTTATGCTCATTGTTGAAAAATGAAAGCTTGATTCGTGTTTCTGACTTAATATAGTTTTCATGCTTGGTTTTCTTCTAAAAAGGCAAGGGCCGGTATTCAAGAGGTTCACTTCCTTCCATTCAATTCAACTGATAAACAGACAGCTCTGACTTACATAGATGGTGACAGTAAAATGCATCATGTCAACAAAGGTGCACCAGAGCAGGTATACTCATGAGCTACACCTGAATACTCCCTCCCTATGCATGATAGTTGAAGTCATTCATGCCTTCAATTTCTTTCTTAGATTTTGAATCTTGCACGCAATAAATTAGAGATAGAACGTAGAGTTCATACTGTCATTGATAAATTTGCGGAAAGAGGATTACGATCTCTTGCAGTAGCCTACTAGGTAATTGAGATTGATGATTTTTCTTAAAGTTTGTAAAGAGGGGAAAATATATTGAGGTCAAGGTCACATTGTATATTGCTTTTTTCATTATGTACTAGGAAGTTCCTTATGGAAGGAAAGAGAGCCCAGGAGGGGCTTGACAATTTATTGGCCTCGTGCCTCTGTTTGATCCACCTAGACATGATAGTAGAGAGACAATCCAAAGGGCATTGAATCTTGGAGTCAACATTAAAATGATAACAGGTGAATCTTTACTACATGATGTTGACATTTATGTTTTACTATCTCCAGTCTTTAATACAAGACCAATTGTAACAACAACAATATTGTAGTTTCTTTCATTTTCTTGCCTTTGAGATAGTTTGATTCTTTTTTTTCCTTTTTCTGATATGATGAAAATCACAAGTTATTTATGATAAAGTTAGAAGCAAGATAGAAACCTATATGTATATGAAATTGATGCTTATTTATTTTGTTCATAATTTTAACTGGTGACATACGCTACTCTTCTAAGTACTAAATATGCCTCTCTACATGAAGTGCAACAATGCTTGGACTCCCACAATAACTTGCTTATTTGGCTAGCTTTTTCAAGGTATATGTATATGTGATATGTATACCCTGGTCACATGTCGGCAATTTTTATATATAAATTTTTCCCTGTATTTTTTTTTCTATAGATGTGCACTATAGGGAAACCTACACAACACTACACCATAAGGGTGTTGGCAAAGATATGATGTTTTTAAATATTGTTAGTGTGGTCATTCATTTTATAAAACCTTTCTTCTATAGATTAACTAAGAGCTGCAAAGGTTGGTTGGTTGGTGAGCTAAGAAGTTCATGCACATACAATGGCAAAAGCTTTTGTGTGCAATTTCAAGAGAATAAGGCCTTCTAATGTTGTCATCTGTGAGGCAGAAGTGCAAACAAAACCAAAGAATGGGACGGAAAGTGAAGAAATAGAAACATCAATGAAATCATCATGAGCTTAAGGTTTGTGTTTCTTTGCTTCTTCCTAAAATTTAAAATCATTTTTATGGGAGGCAATCGCAGCCAAATACTATTTACTAAATGAACCTAAGTTCTTTATTTGAGTTGGTGTAAATTATGAGGAGTGTGTTGAGAAACGTTAAATAAGTGATTAAAGTTGCAAGTTTCAACATTTACGATACATAACAACATTTTAGGAGGACAGTTACTACATTTTTCATATACAATAACAGGGTCATGTATCTGTACACAATGATAAAGATTAAATAGACTTGAGAAGTACTAAATGCTAATTCATCCTGAATCAGAAACAACGTCAAATTCCAAATGTTGTCATCACTTCAGTAAAGAATTGCACACAATTTCCTACATTCCTGCATACCTTTGCATTTCCCAAGAAACAAGAAGATTCTTCATGCCATAGAAAGCATAGGGATGCTGATTCAAATCTGATTATTGCATTTCCCACCTAATACCAGAATTCAGATTTCAAATGATCTGATTATTTATGGCTATTTGTTTCAATGTTGTGCAGGCAGATGAATTGATGCTACATATGGTTAGGTATCAAGAAGTATGAGCAGTTCACCTAAGGTATGTGACTTGGGCTCTACATTATGTGGCTTCCCAGCAGTATTTGTTTGCGTTTATTGGGTAAACCTCTTGTGGCCAAAGTCATCACATTATTCTTGGTTGGATTCCCAGCAGTATTTGTATGAAATTCTTTTCTCAACTTCTACTCTATCATTACCCTTGACAAGAAATTCCACCCTTTCACTGGGTCAAAGCTTTGTTATAATTCTGTTTGTCCAATGCTGAACCTATGAACTCCAATTACTTTACTAATCTCTAAAAAAGTATATGTTCTAAAAAAGTTTTATCGTATCAAAAGGAATTAGTGATTAAAGGGGATGTCTTTTTTCAATTTTCCTCTTCAAACAAGAAACCAGTATGTGTATATAACAATCCATATTTTGATTAAGAAAATATGTTTTATATCTTATATAAACTGTGGGTCCCTTTTAGTAGAGGGATAGAAACCAGTAGCAGTATCTTCAATCATTAGAGTTAATTAATGTTTGTTTGCCTCCAGTTTTAAATAATCTATTTTTGTGTTATTTCCCCAGTATTTGGTGAAGGGTCAGTATTTGTCAGAAGGATCAATACTTCAATTGGTTTAATAGATTTCAGTTACTTAATTGCTACCCTCTTACTTAGAAACACCTTTTATATTGGATATTAGACTATCAGTTTAAAAGTCTTCAAATGATTAAAGCATTGAGTCATGATGTATTAAGGAATTGGGATTTTTTTAAAAGGAAAAATTCAGGTGTTGGGGACAAGAGCCCAAGCCACAATGATCCTTCTATAGTATTTACTATTTATGTTATTTACTAAATGAATTTAAGTTCTTTATTTGAGTTGGTGTAAATTATGAGGAGAGTGTTGAGAAATGTTAAATAAGTAATTAAAGTTGCAAGTTTCAACATTTATGTTATACAATGACAGGGTCATGTCATATATGAATGTGTGAGATTTCCGTGGTCAACATTTTTCTTATTTTAAAAACTTGTAGATCTTTATAGATGAATGTGTACCATTTCATTTTAAGCCTTCATGTCTATGACACTCTTGGTTTCAAAAATTTCAGTGTCATCCCATAGCTCTTGAAATCTCACTTGCCACTATCATTATTAACTTCTTAACTACGTTTTCCCTTCATATGATTACATAGTAAGGTATTACATCAGAATTTGATCCCTTTGATGTTTTTAAGATGTTTCTATATTAAGTAATCAAATGACTAGAAAGTAATCAGATAATACATGTAGCGGCTGATTTGCTTTCCTAGGTTTGTCGACAAATTCATAAGTTTTGTGTATTCTTTATTTTTGCATCTTTGTTTTCTTCTATCTTTTCCTTTGTATTTATCTCTTCTCATTTCCCCCTATAAAAACAGTTTATAGAGATAAGTACGTGATATACAATGTATGACATGTTTGATGTGTGTTTGACTTCTATATAGTGTATACCCTCTGTCTCTAACTTATTCAATCTAGAGTTTCTTTTACTTTCTATTCATATGCACAATAGAACTTGTACGCTCCTAAGCTTCGAATTGTCAATGTGAAGGATGTAGAGAAGTGGGAGAGTTTTATTGAGACTGTTGGTAGGGCCCTATTGTTTTCCCCTTTTATTGGTTTCTTCATGGTGTAAAGGTTGGTGATGACTCTTAGTGGCTTGGTTGGTCATTGGCATCTTCTGGAGCTTTAGATTCATGGCATCTTCATTCTCCCCCCCTTGAGTTCTAAATTGATATGTCATGTATTTTTCTTTAGTCTTTTATGTGGTTTGTGGACATATTTTTGTGCCTACATGAGATCTGATATCAGTTTGCGTCTTCAATAGTGTAATGAGTGTCCTGTGATAGGTATTTTTGAAGTGCGCGTCAGTATCTTTTATGTGGTTTGTAGACATATTTTTGTTGCCTATATGTTTGAGGAACAGAGTGCAACTGATGATGCAAATTACGTAGTTATTAGTAAGGAACATGTGGTTGATGGAGTTGCTAACTTTATGGCTAAGTGCATTCTGTCAAACCCAAAATCTTGAGGGGGTTCACACTTATACCGATTGTTATTTCTTATTTTCTGTTTCTAACTTTATTTCCTCAATTTTGATTGCAGAATATGTCACCAAAAGAACAACGGAAAAGTAAGAATCTAGTGTAGCTTTTGTTGTATCTTGCATGAGTTGTCTTTACATTCTTTTAAACCAAATGGGTTGGGTTCTAGGTATGGCATAGTCTATTTAAGGCAACGCTGTACGGGGAAATAATTATCCATAAGTGTTGCAAAAATACAGTCTTCGGAGTTGAACATGGAGAATAAGGGTCTTAGGTATGGAAAGGATTTGTCAACAAATTGAATTAGCAATCTCGCATGATTTGCAGCCTCTTACTAGATTCTCTATATCATCAATCAAATTATTCTGGCTTATGTCTAGGTTCATGGTGATGGCCAACTGTCAATCTTTTAGGGTTCATTTGGTAAATTTATCAAGTAGCCAACATTAAGTGTTTGTATTTATGCATAATTTAATAAGCATATAATGTGCAATATTTATATCTCTCAGTTCCTCCTAGAGATTAGCAGATCTTCTTTATAGTGCTTCTTCCTTGGGAGCATAATAAGCCGTTCATTGTTTTACTTCATTTCTATCTCATCCATAATAGTGTTAGGCTGTTAGTCAGAAGAAGCTGCATAATAAGGCATACTTTTACTTGGCAATATAATACGTTGGTTAGTCCCAAGATTGAGAGATATTCTCATGGAAGATTTCTTTTTTGCAGATTCATTGGTATATAATATACAATTCATGTTGCTGCCAATCAGAAGAGTGGAGACACGAGTTACTCCATGACAGCTCATTCAATAGGTAACAAAAACTTGATGATCTCATCCATATGCTTTTTGTTGTTTACATGTGCAAATAGTGCTAGACGATATTCCTATCTCTTAGGTGAGTATCTTTTGCAAGTCTGGACAGTAATGCATGTGTTGTTAAGAAAATTCAAAAAGAAATCTTATTGTTCCTTTGTACGTAAATGGATTCTCGGTTGGTTAAATTTTTGTTTAGTTTCCAGGTCTCTGTTTTTAAGCAGCGGGCAAGAATGTCAGCTTCCCTTAATGAGAGGTTGATTCGCAGCAAAGTGAGTGACTTCTGGTAAGCTGAATAAACTATGTATTTAATGTTCCTATTTGGTTGTTCTTTAAGTCATGATCATGTTATAAATGAATTGTTGCCCAGCTATGTGAAGGAAGGACTTCTTGGCTAAGCTATATGGGCACCGATTTACAATCACGTTATGGTGAGTAAGTTTTCTCACTTTCTTTTTAAAAATAAATTGATTTTGTGGGGGCATAAGTTGATGGAAATTCATATGAGTTTGGAGCTTTCATTGGAATACTAATCCAATCATATGTTTAATATTACAAATAGCAAACAAAATTTAATCATCATAGCATATTTGTGCTAAACGACATTCCTATCTTTCAGGTGTTGAAATCGGCAACATGCACAAATATAAAGAGAACATGAAAAATGGAGGAAGGGGGAGTGTTGTTGAGAATGAGAGAAGTACGCACATGCTTTCATTACCTCCCTAGCCAAGAATTTTTTGAAACCTGTCAAAGTAATCAAGCAAGAGAAATTCTACTTCATTTGGATGTGTTATAATCTGGGTCTTTCATATTAATGTTTAGTTATGACTTTGTTTTTTATTGGACCCTGATGGCAACTAGAACTATTTAGACCTGTACTTTGGTTGAGTACAAGGATTGATGTGGTTGTGGTCCATGTCATGGTTTTAGATGGTGATATAACTTATATTTTGTGTTGTTATATTTGAAATCCAATTATTTATATTATGTTTGTCTATGTTTTATTCAATTTTTTAATTATTTGGATAAGTGGAAGCTTTCGAGGCATTTTAATGTTATAGAATTATTTCATCCGCGCAACGCGGGGGAAATTTTTGCTTGTTAATATAATATCAGTCTCTCTTTCTTCTTCAGTTCATCATCTTCTCTCCTCCAGTTCTCCCTCAAACCGTCGATAATGGATTTTTGGATCTCCATCATCCCTCGTTCAAGCGATCTCCATCTTTCGTTTTTCGACTAAAGAAGCTTCGACAGTCCAGCCTTTGACGAACCCACATCACGATCTCTAGCTTCCGTCCAAAGAAAGCTTCGACCTTCGACGAACCCAGATCACGAGCTCCACCAACCATTGTCGACATCTCCTCTCCTTCTCGTTCTCTTTCTCATTCATCGATTGTTTTTTTCAAAAAACTGATCTGTTTTACTTTGACTCGCCCAACTCGGCCATTTTAAGCCAAGTTTACCGAGTTGACTCTGGGTCAACTCGTGACCTCGATTTTACGTCTAACTCGGACCTGTTTTTCGGCTGGTCTAGGTTTCATAACCTTGGTTTAAACTGGCAGATTTGCAATCCTTTGGAAATTAATTTTAATGTTTCCAAAATTATATTTCCATACTTATTCCTACACAATTTTCCATTCTAAGCATATTGAGAACATTAAAAACACCAAGATCACATGTTTCCCCATAAATATACCTCTGGCCGAAAATCATTTCCAAAGAACAATAACATAGGTTTCATTTTCACTTTATATTTCTTCATAATCTTCCATGAAAAGCCAATTCTTATGCCCTCCTTCTTCTTGGTTTAGGCCTAAAATAGGGTCTGTTCCCATAATAAAATCTCGTATAACATTATGTAAAATTAAATTTTCAGAATTCAAGGATGTCATATTTCTTGAACGGGGTCTCGTCTATCCGATACAACCTTATTTTCAAGTTTCTAAACCCAAAATTCAGGATATTACAAGACTAAATGAAGTTGTAACTTCCCTAATCTTTTTGAGCAAGAATAATAAGTTTCTTCCTTACTAAGAGTATCCATCATTCATATTTTTATTCTCAATTCAAATATTTCTTCATTATTTTCCAAAAATATAAAAAAGAATAGAATTAACTTTATTTTCATGAATTTCAATTTAGATAAAAACTAATTTTAAAAACCTATCTTAACCATGTTTTTAGCACTTAGTTCAATTTAGGGAATTCAAAATAAAAGGCTCATTGATAAAAGAATAATTTCTATTTGTTTACACTGTATATTGCATTTTAATTCATGGAAAAATTTGTGATTTGACCCCGAAATGATTAAGGTTTTTGTTAAATCAGTCACCTCATTTATGGTCTGTCCAATAAAATTGCGACAAGTCAAATGATTTTAATCACATGTGGTAGCTATTTAATTTTTTGTTATTATATTTTTCTAAGAAAAAACATGCTGACTAGTTGTAACCTTTTACGCTTCACTTTCTCTCTGATCTCTCCAACAACAACATTCACAGCTGCCTCCTCCAATTAAAAAATTCCCATTTTTTCAGCGAGCTCCTACGGTCAGCAACACCCATTTTGCATTTCTCCCTTTTTCTATTCGCTCTCTACCCTCCTTGCTTTCTCGGCTCTGCCTCTCCCACCTTTTGCCCTATCTCTACCATCTCTCCCACCTTTGTTGGGGTATTGAAATCTGTAAACCAATGGCATCCATGAACGAGAAGAATCTTGTGAAAGGAGAAGAAGAATTTTGATCGATCTACAGGGTTTTGTTTCTACTTTCCATCTGTATAATGCAAGAAAAGTACTCTCTGCAAAATGGGCGGCTCTCGCCGAAGGAGATCACCGAAGATGAAGAGGAGGCATCTGTGAGTGGAGGGATGGTAATGGAAAGTCTACAGAGTGAAGAGGTATAGCGCCGCACGTTTCCTCTTAGAACATTTAATAACAAAAAATTATTAAATATCTGACACGTGATTAAAATCATTTGATTGGTTACATTTTTTTTGGAGAGACCATAAATATGATAAATATGAGGTGGTACTCCACGTTCACACAGTAATTTCTCACAACTCTCTCCTATTTTAAATATAAAGAAATTTCAGCATAGTTGCTTTAGTATAAAGTGTTATGTTCTATATCGGTTAGGGAGGGGAATAAAAGATACTTTAACCCTCTTAAGCTTCTAATACGTACTTAAATTTTTTTATAACAAAAAGGAAATCAAACATTAAATTGGAGGAATTTTTGAACAACAAATCTTAAAGTTAATCAGAAAGTTATTCACTTATTTGTTCCTTCGATCTATTTAAGATAGGAAAAATATATATCGTTTTTTTTTTTGCCACAAAAAAGAAAATATATTGAATATAAACCTAGTGACTTATATTTAAACTTTATGTAATACATTAAAAAAAAAGAATTTAATCCTAAGAATATATGCAAGGGAAATTAAATAAGGCAAACAATCAATTTTATCGTTCTAACCCTAATGCACAAAATATTTTGTAGACTGCTATTCAATATTGCGATGACCCCTTTAACCTCTCAAATCATTATTTTAGGCGAACACATATGCCAATTACACATGTTTGTCTCTAGAGAAAACAAAAACTTTATTTTCATTCTCTCTACTAATATCAAATGAATTATTCAGCGATCATCACGATGATGCATGCATGTTTAATCCGTGAAAGAGGAAAGATTAGAGTCTTTGGTTGAAAGGAGGGATTATAAGTAGTAGTAGTAGTAATAATACTAATAATAATAATAATTCAATTAAGTATACCATATTATATAAATTCAAATTTCGTTTAAATATATAAACTCTAAATTAAATTTTGTCCCTTTAAATAGAGGTGTTTATTTTATTTTATTTTTTTGGATAAATAAAAGTGTTTATTGAATTATGGTTTAATGAACTATATATGTGCAGGAGTGGAGAATATAAAGGGCAAAGTGCAGTGAGGAACAAGTCAGATATTAGACAGAAATTAGAGAAGGAAGGTTATAGGATTTGGGGTAATGTGGGAGATCAACGGAGTGATCTACATGGAGACTCTATTGGCAATCGCACTTGTGTTCCCTAATTAATTACTACATTTGTTTCCCTTTTGTTTTGTACATGCTTCTCCACCAAGTTTGGATCTTTTTTTTTTTTTTTTGGAATTCAATCTTCATGCATTGCTGTCTAGAGGGGATGTTCTTTTTTTAAAAAAATAAAAATAAAAATAGTAATATTCCCAATTGAGAATATGTTTATGGGACTTTGGTCTAAAGGTGCTATCATTTTAATTACCTTTAGGTTCCCAACACACACACACACATATTATATATATATATATATATATAATCCATTGGAAAAAAATTATGAGAAATTCACGTGTCTCAATTGCAATTCAGATATCCATATCTCAAAAAGTAAATTTCATCAATTGAGATTTTAATTTTTAACTATTTGAATTAATATTTAATTTTTTTAAAAAAAGTTATAACTATAAATTTGTATTTAAGTTTAAGGACTTAAATATGGTTCTCTCCTTATTATTATATTTGCCTTGTCAGAAAGAAGAAACCAGGTTTAAGTGTTTAACATAGAAAATATATGTGGGTGGTGGAGCAATAAGTAATATATATACTTGACCCACAACACAGCGTGATTACGTCTTCAATTATCTTCTTTTAATTCGGCCCAAACTGACCCAAATATGGGAGGAAGAATTTGTCGAACAAACTCAGTAGTTCAATTTGAAAAGGAATTTATTATATTGTTAAAAATTTTAAAAATATATAATAATTTTGTATGAATTTTATGTTCTAGCCTGCAATCTTTCACATATGATGATAATGATTAGATCATTTGGACCATCTCTATGCATCTCATGCAATAATATGTTGTAAGGTGGTGTGTCTATAATTGTTCACACACATATATATATATAAAAGAATAGTGCATTTTTATTAAAATTCTTGTACATCTATGTATATATACCCTGAAAGATGACGAAGGTGGCATAAAGTTAAACATTGGGCATAACAAAGGGCATTAGAAGTCCCAAATGCAACAATTAATAATGAATAACAAGCTGACAAATTTTAGTCCAATTAGTAAAGGATTGACTTGTAATTATAAAACTGTGAGATCAAATCCCACCGACATGAAGAACTTATTGGCCGGTGAGCAATCTATAAGAGCTTTTTGAGCCCAAAGGTATGCCCCAGCCCTTACGAGCCACACATTCCAACTTACATAAGCTTTCAATATACATATTTAAAAAAAGAAAAAAGAAAAAGAAAAGGAATAGATAGACTACATAATTCTGAAGAGAAATTTAAGGAAGTACATTTATTGTAGTCTACTAATTATAGGAACACTCAAGGGGAGGCACAGGGAACCTAGTTTTATCGGAGCAATAATCATAAGTCATATATTTTGTCTTAACATTTTGGTAAGCAACTTGTTGTCTAGGGTTCAACTGCCAAAACTGTTGCTTGTTCCACCAGAACTTGTCAGAAGCACAGGCAAGGTTATTATTGTGAGTAGTTGAAGGTTGAAGATGACAGCCATTAATATCAAAGCCTTGAAAGTAAGCTTTGAAAGGAGCAAAGGTCCAATTAGTCTTGGCTTTGCCTCCATCAGTGGCCCAACTATCTCCATCCCATAACGTTGCTTCTATTTGCATTGCCTTTGATGGATATGCCACCCCTACATCGCTCTTGTTCTTGTATACCCTTATTGGGATATTGTCCACATAGAACCTGTCAACACCAGCAATTGTAGTTAATCAACTTGAAAGTTAATTAGTATGATAGATACTATTCTCATTCTATTTATTTATGTCATTTCTAACATGACACAAATCAAGAAAAACCTTAAACTTCATTAATTATTTTTAAAGTTCAACAACTTTTCAACTTTACCCCTAACAAGTATACATTATACCCCCATTTAAAACAAAGTCAATATAATAAAAAATGAAGGGTAAAATTGTACATTCATATGAATTTTCTCTCTTCCCCATAAACAAGACTAAAACAAATTTATCTCTGTCGTATAAATAGAATCATAAGTAGGTCTGTGTGTGAGTGTAAAGTTGCCAAAAAGTTCTTTATCATTGATACCATAAGTAAGTCTGTGTGTGAGTGTAAAGCTCAAAACTATGGAATGAATAATTAAGCTCATTGGTGCAGCTTTTTCAAAGTGATTAATTCCCAAAATAATCTATTGTTCGAGGTAATCCAAATACACAATGAAAGCAGAAAGAATATATACAAATTGTATATATAGTTTACGGTTTGTGAATTGGATAACTTACTAGCTACAAACACTGGTTTACAATGGCTACGAAAGGACTAGTGGCGTTATCAATCAACAAGTTTGTAAATTGTATAATTAATCCTTATGGTATTATTTCTTTTTGAAATCAACAACACTAATTGTGTATGGTTATGAAATTTTAAGGATTCATTTGATAAATAGTAATTTTTAGAAACCAACAGTTTCATATTATGCCTGAAAGAAAAACTTACACAAGTTGATGGGGGTTCCAAAGAATTCTGTAGTCGTGAAAATCTGCAGAGGGATCAAACCAAAGACGAATTCTTTGTTCTTTGTTGCCTTTGCCGTCTGCAAATACATTTGTCTGTAACGTGTAACGCCTCCCTTCCCTATTCCCTAAGAATTCGAAGTCCACTTCGTCATGTCTCTCTCCTTGAGATGTTAGCTGCACCAAATTACGTAACATCTCAAATATTTATATATCATTGATCAAGGTTAGTGTGTGTGTGTTGTGTGTCTGCTATTATTTCCTTTTTATATTTAAATAGATGAAAATTAATTGCTCACGTAATAAGCTGTGACAACACCAGCCGAATCTCTATCTGGCACTTTTATCTTCAAATGGAAAAACCCTGACCCATAATTCATCTTGGATCCAAAGCCAGACCCTGTCCATAAAAACAAAGCATAAAGAAGAAACCAATAAAATAAACAAAGGTGTCAATATATAATTAATAAAAACTTACTTTTGTTTTGTTTCATACGTGATATTTTAATAAATATTATTAAAATTATACTATCATTATCATAATTTAGCTGATCACCCATCTCAGTCAAGGGTTATGGAATAATCAATAACTTTAATTTAAACTAGTGACTCTATTAATTTCGTTAAATGATGTTGGGGAAAAAAAAAAGCTTTCATTAATTGGTTCAATATTTTAAAACTGTATTAGAAATAGAAATAGTAGAGGCCAAACGGATCCAGATTGTCTCAGTATCAAATCCCTCAGTATCCCTTCGTATCGTTCCATTTGGGCTGTCCAAAAGTTGATCTAAGGGTCCAGAATCATTATATCAAAAATCGCGCGCGGTTTTTATAAAAAGTTTAAAAATCCCTCTCTGGCCGTTAGATTCATTTTTGGACGGCTCAGATTTGCTTCTAAGGGATACTGAGGCACTTGGTTCTGAAGAAATATGCTTCCGAGGCCAAACTTATTTAAGTGGGATCAATTGGAAGGCATGAGAATTAATTAGGTCCTACATCTAAACTTCTGAATCAACTCTCTCCTCTACACATATCTCCTCTACACGACTCTACACACACACACTATACGCAATTTAATTAACCTTGACTTCCACATTGAAAATGTTGAATTTAATATATAATTTTTATGAATTTGGAATATATTCTCAAATTTTATGAACCAACTTTTCAAACATGATTTTCCCTAACCACCTAATTTTTTTTTAAATTGATTACACATAACTACCTAAGTTCTTAGCCATACACCCAAATTTACACCCTATATAACAATGCAACTGTTCCTTATTTACTTCTATTGTTGTCATTTACCTAATCACAACAGTCCTTAAGGAGAAAGTAAATTAAAACTTCCAAGTTTATGCGTTTTATAAAATAATTAAATAGCATGCATAAACAAAAATAACCTTAGAACAATAGATTTCATTATCTTTACAAAAAGATTATTAAATTTTCCTCGCTCAAAATTCACGAGTACAGTCCACTATTTGCATTCTTATTCTGTGCTTTTAATGGAAGTGTTATGAAGTCACGAGATCGTTGAATTACATGACCTTTATTTTGTGCTTCTAATTGAAGTGTTATGAAGTCACAAGATCTGTTCAAAAAAAAAAAAGTCACAAGATCGTTGAATTATATGACAAATGGTGTTTGGTATGATATGACATCTTAACTGGATCTTTGTACTATTTCGCTTGTAATTTTTGTATTAGGAATTTAATCATTTTAACTTTTAAGTGTTTTGGACTTATTGACCTTAAAATTAAAAGGTCTTTTGACTTTCTGCATTTTAAACGTGGAGAAAAAAATATTTTTTTCTATAATTAAATTTGTAAACCCCCAATACCATAAAGATCAGTGACTACAAATTTTTATGTTAAAGCGACAGATTTATATTTGTAGATATATGTTACAGGGATATAAACAATTAATTGAAATAAATAAAAATAAGGGATGAATAAAACATTTATATTTATGAGCAAGCGGGCAAAAAATTAAATTTTTGATCTCTCTTGATTTATTAGTCCTTATAATTTAAACATTAAGATTTTCGAAAAAAAAATTAAACATTTATATCTGTGTCCATGGTGTTTAAACAATTTCTAATATAGTGTCAGCCTATCAATAACAAGTTGCCCCAATAGTAATGTGAAGTAAGACTGGGATGAGGTCCCATACTTTAGTCTATCTTTGGGTGTCATTGAGCTGGAAGCCCTTGGCAGTAAAATATGTTAATTAAAACACAATAAGCAAGGTTCTGAATTACATTGACGAAATTAAAAATTGAGTGCAAATATTTATATATGGGATCTTTGGTTCTATATATATATATGATCAATTTTTGTGACCATATATATTGGATCATGACTATATGCATTTTCCATCGAACTAATAACATCGTATTCAAGTGCATTAAAAAAAAAATCAATTTTTTTTCAGAAACAATTTTATAAAATTATTTTGGAAAAAGAAAGCAGAAATCATAAACAAATAGCCCTATACTTTCCATGCATGCACAACCAATCTTGGTTTATACCGTTTCAAACAATAATTCTGCAAAACCTGGTTATGTTCTGTCTCTGCAACATTTTCTTTTCTTTTCTATGATAATATCTATTAATGATAATCTAACTGGTTTCAAGTTAGATCCAATTCCAAGTAAAATTACACGTTTAGATTTATTATTAAAAAAAAAAAAAGATATACACATTGAACTGAACAAAATCATAAAAAATGACATGAGCGAATTAATCCTTTGTGATGATGAAATCAAAGAGAATGAAGGCAACGGAGAACAAAATACCTGAAACTTTGTCCATGGAGAGTTGAATTTCTTTCCCTTGATTCAAAGACACAACATGATCTCCACCCCAAATAACCTTATAGTTTTCATCAAATCCTATTTTTCCATTCTTGCCACTCCCAAACACACCCCCACAAACCAGAAATGGAACCAGAAAAAATATTAAACAACTCATATATAAATTTATATCTATATCAAAGAAAAGCTTTAGGGTTTGGAATGATCTGGTAGTGTGTGTATGTAATATATATCTGAGTTAACACTTGATATGGTTGTTTGGCCAAAAACTTCGGTGTTTATATATATACACATGAAGCAGACGTAAGCTTAGCTTCACCGTCCTATGAAGACATTAAAAAGCATAAAAGAGTGATGACCCATAATGTCCTAACCAATACGCAATTGACTTATCAGCGCTATTAGCTAACTACCATATAATAACATCGATCCTCCATAACGAAACTCACATCATCGTCATCATCATATTGAGTTTGGCTTAGTTTGAAAGCAACGTTAGTTAGTCGCCTCATACTCATTAATATTCTGTTAATTTCTTTGATTCAGACGCAAATGAATCATCCATCAATATATATATATATATATATATCCAAACATTTGAGATACCATGCTTCTTATCTAGAAAGGTTTGTTACTACTTACTCCTAATTATTAGCATATCCTATTTGAATCAGGTTTCGATTAAAATCCAGCAGGGTGTACAGTTTTTTTTTTTTTAAAAAAAAATACTTATTTCTTATATTAAATTTGGATCGTTTTTTTTTTTGTTTTTGTTTTAATAGTTATCTCAATAAATGGATATTTTATAATATTATTTGTTTCTGCTGATGCTTTATTGTTAATACATTATTTTATAGCTTGATTCTTTCAAAGTAAAAAACTTTTAAATTGAATAACAAAATCTAATTTCAAGCCTTCACTTTTTATTTAGTTATTATGTTTTTCTATGTTTAATTAAATCGTCATTATTTTATTTCTAAGTAACTTCACCTGATAATTTTTTTATTTTATTTAATTATCCCTCTCATTCTTAATATAAAATCCACCTTGTATTTCAATTTATTTATTGGGTTAAAGACCATTTTTGCTCCGGAAGTATACGCTGAGGACCAATTTTGCCCTAAAAGTTTCTTTGAGAACAATGTTGCCCCGGAAGTAAAAAAAAGTAGTAATGTTGCCCTTCCGTTAGGGTTCCGTTAACGGCGTTAATGGTCAACGTTAGTTGATTCCGTTATGCTAACATGGATTGTCTACATGGCACTTTTATTATTTTTTTATAGGTTGAATAACAATTTTGCCCCGGAAGTACATACCTCGAAGCAATTTTACCCTAAAGGTTTCTTTTCGGTTCAATGTTGCCCCGGAAGTCTAAAAACGTAGCAATGTTGCCCCTCCATTAACAGTCCTGACGGTCAAAGTTAGTTCCTCACACTGGATTGTGCCATTAAGAGTGTGTCTATAAATCTGCTTCCTTTCCTCCTTTTTTATTTACAATTTTCCTTTTTCTGCTGCAAATTTGCCTTTGAGACTTAAAGGTAGAGAACACCTTAGCTGAGCTCCACGTTTGAAATTTTGTGATGAATTATAAATGATTTAAATAATTAATTATATTTGACACTTTTAGTAAGCTTTATTCTCTCAATCATCTCTTTTTACATTGTACCAGAGGTTCGTGTTGGAAATTATGCCCTAGGGGCAATTCATTGTACTTTGGATATTTAAGTTATTTAAAGTATTCTCTTTTGTTATCATTTTCGTTTGCATGTTTGTATTGATAACTGCATCCCTGGATAATCTTATAGATTATCCTAAATGTCCCTGGTCGGTCATCTACACGGGAGTGAAGATGAAATAAGACCAGTATGACTTTGATGAGGTATGGAGATACGAGTCAAAGTCATGGGCACTTGTAAGAGTACAAGGTGCTGGACCGACCCACTATGAGAAAGCTGCATGGATTAAGTCATAAGCTTATCTCATGTATAACCGCGTCACGACGCCCTATGACCTGAGATCATCATGGATTCCTACATGATGAGTCACTGGTCTTTGACCTAGTCAAAAGTCACCTTTGACCGGGTGATGATAAAGACTAGGATCGGGATCAGTGGTTTTCATGCGGAGGAATGTGAGTGGTCAAGATGGGATTTGTCCCTCACATATGTAGAGAGATAATGCTGGGCCCCTCGATGAGTGAGTCTAAGAAATGTATGGCCATACTGTGATGGAAAAGAGTTTCCATTCCTTATTAGACTACTCAAGAATCAAGAAAGCAATGCTCAAGAAAAGGAAGTTGACATTATCCATGCCTCATCCTTGACCAAATTATCGTGTGACAAAAGGGACGTGACATGGTTGTACGATAGGTAGTATCGTGTCGTCGATCCCCCTGTGAATTGGGTAGTCGTAATGTCTTGCTAGAGGCCGCTTGCGACTTGTGGGCTGATACAGTGTTGGCCCACTGCCAATCTCATATGGGCCTGCAGGGTCGCACACAAGAATAATCCAACACGGGTAAAAGTGTCCAGATTCATTGAATCCCAGATTAATCTAAGATTAAATGAATACTAAATTTGATCTAGGATTTATATATATATATATATATATATATATATATATATATATATATATATATATATATATATATATATATAAATTTGAAATTAATATATATATATATTATAAATGAAGATTATAATATTATATATGATATTTGTTTAGTATTTAATTTATTTGATAAATTAAATATATGAAACAAATAGAGATATTGTATCTCATTTAATTTCGAATAAGGATATCGTATATCTATTTAATATTAAATTGAGATATAGTATCTCAGATTTAATTAAATAGATAGATATCATATCTCGGATTTAATTTATATTGATAAATTAAATCAAAAGGCTTTAAATTTAGATTTGATCTAAATTCAAGATTTGGATTTTAAATCTAGCTTTTAATATATTTGATTACATTTATGAGATAGATCTGATTAATATATTGACCAGATTCGAAATTCCGAATTTCCAAAATTAATTAGGATTAGTTTTGGTTATATAATACGTCTATCAGGTTTAGAAAAACTTACGGACTTTTCAGTCGAGCATATTAGAAAGCCGCGAGAAACCCTAGAGCAACTTGAGAGAGAGACGCACAAGAAGCGCTAGCACGCTGCCGCAACCGTGTTCGGGGATTGTTCGTGTGGATACCAGTAGAGGAAGCCGATCCTAGAGTCGACTTCTGCTGATCGAGAAGGTAGTCCACCTGATCAAAGAGAACGTGACGCGGACGTGTTCAATATAAGGTATGATTCGGTTCCCAAACCTTGATTTAAACGTCGTTGAGTAAGAAATTTTAATCCGCTGCGTGTACGAATCCCAACAGTTCGTTAGTCGTTCACGTAGATAATTCTGCAGGCAAGTGATTATTATTTGGAAAAATTCATTTGAATTGCCTACGACGTACTTGTTTTATCTTCTATTCAGAAAAATTTGTTCTTCTTTTTTTTGTTTGATTTGTTCGAAACATTTTTTCTAGGCAAATTCCACAGACGAGTGATTATTGTTTGATTGGGGAATGCTTGCGATGGAAGACACTATGGGGAAGAAAGATTAGGGTATGTTTACTTTTTTTAAAATAAAAAAAATTAAATTAATGGAGGAGCAACATTGCTACGTTTTTAGACCTCCGGGGCAACATTGAGCTAAAAAGAAACTTCCATGGCAAAATTGCTCCTAGATATATATCGCCAGAATGTCTTTCAGTGGCAAAATTGCTCTAGATATATATCGCTAAAAACAAACTTCCATGACTTTTGGCGAACTTTCAGTGGCGACAGAATGTCGCCACTGATACCCTACTTTTGGCGGCGACATTAAAATGTCGCCACCAAAAGTATCCGCCACAGAGGTTACAGCAACGACTTTTTGTCGCCGCTGAAAGTGGACTTTCAGTGGTGACTTTTGTCACTACCGAAAGTCAAAATTTTTGTAGCGTATGTACTTCTGGGGAAAAATTGCTATTCAATCCATAAAAAAATGACAAAGATGCCACGTAGACAATCCATATTAGCATAATAGAGTCAACTAACGTTGACCGTTAATGGAACCCTAACGGGCAACTTTGCTACGTTTTTTTTACTTCCAGGGCAACATTGCTCCCAACAAAACTTCCAGGGCAAAATTGGTCATCGGCATATACTTCCGAGACAAAAATGGTACTTAACCCTAATTTATTAAAATAAATCTTATATTAAATATCAGAGGTAATATCAACGTTTCTTAACAAAACGATTAAGCTTGACATGCAAGTAATTTTCGGTATAAAAATGATTGGTACGAAATACTAATCACACATAAAAATTAGTTGTACATCTCCAAATCATAGATGCGTGTCTTGTAAAGTAAATGGACTATTGGAAGAATAGAGTCATAGCGTTGTCAAAAATGAAAGTGCATATGCATAGTCATGATGTTAAAATGATGTCAATTTGAAGAAATGTTTGAAGATTACGTTTAGGGTTGTTATTACTTTTTTATTTAGTCCTGAAAAAAATTTTAATCTTTAAGATTCTTAATTATTATATTTATATAAGTTATGACACCTTTATTTTTATTTTCCATCAATAGTTTGAAAAATATTTTTCGGTAAAGATTTGAGTATGTCGTTTAGAGGGGGGAAATGATAATACCATGTCTCGAACTCATAACCCTTAAAACATTAACGAAGAAGGCTACGATCGAGGGTGACCGGTATAAGATACGCGTAGTTGTTATTCATCAGCAATATTGGATTAATATTAGGGAAATATACTTCTTATGTTGTAGAAGGAGTGTATCCTCATGTCATAAATACAAAAAGATGTAGGTCCCACCATTTCCATGCTTGAGTTTTTTTTTTAATAAAAAAGATGTAGGTCCCACCATTTCTTGTGTGGGTAGAAATCTTCTTCTTCTCATGCAATATGAGAAGTGTAAACTTCTTAATATTAAATATCAACTTTATTTCAAGCTAGGTGCTCAGAAAAATTCTTGTGTGAACCTAGAGTGCCACTGATTGAACCGTATTTTTATATGTTTTTTCAAAATTAAATTGATATTTTTAATGCATTTACTAGGACATTATTAAATGATTAAGAAGTAATTTGACATAAGGACATTTGCATTGAATTAAATGTAATTAAGGACAAAATGGTCATAATTTGTTAATTATTCATGTAAATGATTTCTTAGACTTTTAATGTTATCTTGTACTTAGTCTTGTAGTGTAGGTGCTTTAGAAGAAAATTGGAGAATTTGGAAAATGACAATTGAGGCTAGAATTTATATTTTTTAGGATTGGTAATGAAAGTTACAGAAAAGGCCCCAGAATGTCTGAAAATTACAAATAAGTGAAGAAAAGGGTCTATGAAAAAACATGCCGACTAGTTATGCCCTTTTACGCTTCACTTTCCGGTAACATCTCTTTGATCTCTCCGACAAAACCATTCACAGCTGCCTCCTCCAATGAAGAAATTCCATTTTTTCTGCGAGCTCCTCCTGTCAGCAAAACCCATTTTGCATTTCTCCCTTCCTCTATTCATTCTCTACCCTCCTTGCTTTCTCGGCTCTGCCTCTCCCACCTTTTTACCCATCTCTCCCTTTATCGGCTCTGGCTAGAGAAAAAATACGATCTTTTTCTTGTTTGGGGTGTCGAAATCTGTAAACTAATGGCAACCATGATCGATCAAAGGGAGAGACGAATCTTGTGAATGGAGAAGAAGAATTTTGATCGATCCACAGGTTTTTGTCTCTACTTTCCATCTGTATAATGCAAGAAAAGCACTCTCCGCAAAATGGGTGACTCTCACCCGAGGAGCTCTACGAAGATTAAAGAAGGCATCTGTGAATGGAGAGGAGCGGATGTGTCATTGTCGGAGGGATGGTAATGGAAAGTCTATAGAGTAAAGAGGCACAGCGCCGCACGTTTCCTCTTAAAAAATTTAATAACAAAAAATTCTTAAATAGCTGCCACATGATTAAAATAATTTGATTGGTTACATTTTTATTGTTGAGACCATAACTGAGGTGGCACTCCAGGTACACACAATAATTTGGCACTACTCATATTTTAAATATAAGGAAATTTCAGCATAGCTACTTTGATTCAAAATGTTATGACTCATATTGACTGGGAAAGGGAACAGCAAATGCCTTATAAGGTCCTATATATCTCCCCCTCGATACATTTTAAAGTCATGAGAAGTGTGAATACAAATCTCGTTACCGCTTTGAAGACATTGTTTAGTAAGTAATTTGTAAGTACCTCTCAAACACTAACTGAGCTTAGAGCAAGGCATGCTCTAACTGGTAAGCTACTAAAACCTAACTTACTTAAACTTTTTTTAAAAACAAAAATGAAATCAAACATTAAATTGGAGGAATTTTTGAAAAAAAAAATTCTTAATGTTAATCAAAAAGTTATTCACTTATTTGTTCCTTCTATTTAAAACGGGAAAATATACTCCCTTTGATCCTAAATATAGGACAAAGTTTATAGTGCAATTTATACTACAAACTTTATCCTATATTTAGGATTATAGATAGTGTTGTTTATTTTTTTGGCCACAGAAAAGAAAATATATTGCATATAAACCTAGAAGTGACCTATATTTAAACTTTATGTAATACATAAAAAAACACATTTAATCCTAAGAATATATGCAAGGAAATTAAATAAGGCCAATAATCAATTCTATCATTCTAACCTTAATTTACAAAATATTTTGTAGACTGCTATTCAATATTGCGATGATCCCTAAAACCTTTCAAATCATTATTTTAGGCGAACACCTATGCCAATTACACATGTTTGTCTCTAGAGAAAACAAAAATTTTATTTTCATTCTCTCTACTAATATCAAATGAATTTTTCAGTGATCATCACCATGATGCATGCATGTTTAATCCGTGAAAGAGGAAAGATTATAACTATGAGGCTGCTAATAATAATAATTCAATTATGTATACCTATTATATAAATTAAAATTAAAGTGGGCACGGATATGTTTCGAAATCTTAATGGTTGATTTTGAGGAAGAAAAGGGATCTTAAATTATGTAACACTAGTCAATCTTTTATTTCACAGGTTGATGTCACATTGGATGGATATAGTGTTGTTTGTTATTGTCCTGTCTGGCCGCCAGTACTAACATGACGTTGCTCCCCTTACTCTTTTGGCATGGTAATTATTAAGAAATTTTAGTAATTCAATGATTGTATATTTTGTTAGAAACTAAAATTTGGTAGGATATGGAATCATACCCCGAGACTAATATTTACCAGATCTACTTAGACACCAAATTCTTCACATTTCAATGAATCTATCTAAAATTTTATATAGGATTAATATTATTTTTAGTGAGTCAAGTTTGCCACACGTTTTGGATTTTAATCCCTCAACTTTCAGACTCTTGGTTTTAGTCCCTATAGAAGAAAATTGATCCAAGTTTTTATTGAGTTACAGAGAATAATATTATAAATGACATGAAACTTGAGATAACTAAACTTATACTTTAAACTTGAGAGAAAATAAAAAAGAGCAAATTTGAAGAGCCAATTATTAACCCTTATATTATCTTTATAATGGTTTTTTTAACCTGGCATCGGCATGACTTTTATATTTGATATCCATAATCTATTTATATGTATTATTATTTCTTCTATGTATGTACGTCACCAAATTATTTATTTATAATATGTAAGAGATACAAATAACCAACAAAACTATCATCCCTCTCCATTTCTCTTTATTCCATTATTCTTCCACCTTTCTCAAACTTCTTCAAATTTCCTTTCTGATGAGATCTAATTTTACTGACTCCTTTAGTAGTCTTTCCCTTGCCTTGGTTGCCTGCAATAGCCAGAAATAAAACTCAATCTTGACTTTACTTTTCAAGAACAAAACCCTATTATATTGATCACTCTGAAAATTTCATTTTCAATTTGGTCCTCAAATTAATAATGTTTTTCACTTTAGGCCTCTAAGATTAATATCTATAAATTATTCATGACTCTACGTACGTCTCATTTTTTGAGATAAAAAAGAAGTTATTGAACTCACCAGTTTCTCCCAATCTTTAAATAGTGTTACAAAAGTAAGCACAAGCACAAGTTATTGAACTCACCGATTCGCCTTCTTGTTCTCAGGACTTCCATGTTCTTGTCGTTGATGACAGTCAAGTCGATCACAAGGTCATCGAACGCTTGCTCAAAATTTCTCCCTACAAAGGTAAGGCACCGAACCAATTCCTTCCATAGATATTTTTATGTTGTACATGTTTAAGTTTTCAAATGGATTTTGAAGTTGACTGGTTTTTCGAAATCTACAGTGATGAAAGATAATCGTTTTAGCTTGTTTCCTGAACTGAATTTCTTAACTAGTTTGATTTCGCCAGAAACTCTGCAGAGGCGCACCCACCTGCCACCTCTGTCGTCACCCTCGTCGTCGTGGTCGACGCAGTCTCTCCTTCGATTCTCTCTATACTCCTCTCTCCAAGATCTTTGACCGATTTTCTCTATACTTTTGCCCCAGCTACCACGTCCATAGCCATTCAAAGAAGGAGTGGCACGTGCACACCATCTGGCAAGAATTATAAAAATTAATGGCAGTTATCTAACCTTAACGGTGATATGTGACTTTTATATCTACTTTGTAACCACATAGTCACTTTTGCACCTAAAACAAAGCACTTGCTACTGAGCGCTCCTCTAACCAAAGCACATGTACATTTTTGCACCTTAACCCTACAAAATATTTTGTTTCTGCTATTCAATATTGCAATGAGCCGTTTAACATCTCAAATCATTATTTAAGTTGAACTTAAACACATATATTACACACGTTTTTCTTTAGAAAACATGAATTTTTATTTTCATTCTCTCTACTATTGTCAAATTAATTATTCAGCGATCATCACGATGATGCAAGTTTAATCCGCGAAAGAGGAAATATGAGACTCTTTGGTGCTCGATTATAACTATGAGGCTAATAATAATAATAATAAAATCAATTAAGCACACCATATATAGATAAATTAAAGTGTGTATGGATATATACCAAAAAAAAGTGTGTATGGATATGTATGGGAATCTGAATGGCTGATTTTGAGCAATGAAAGGGTTCTTAATGAAATTATGTCATAGTAGTAGTTAGTTACTTATGTATATTTTATTTCATAGGTTGATGTCACTTTGGATAGAGACAGTTGTTTGTTATTTATATATAGTACTCAGATGACTTTGTTCCCCATACTCTTTTGTCATGATCGTTATTTATATAGTTACGTATCAGTCTTTTATTTCACTGGTTTATGTCATATTGGATAGAGACTTTTGTTATGTCACATTGGATAGAGACTGTGGTTGAATTTTTTATTTATATGTAGTACTCACATGACTTTGTTCCCCATACTCTTTTGTCATGATCGTTATCTTATACATTATTAAGAAATTTTAGTAATTCAATGATTGTATATTTTTTAAAAAGGGCTAAGATGCAAATTTGTTCAGGAAGTTTTCACCGAGGAGCAATATTGCCTCTAAAGTACTTTTAGGTTCAATATCACCTTGCAAGTTTCAAAATATAGTAATTTTTCCCCATATTGTTAAAAATCTAACTGGTAACTTTTTAATTGTATGGGACAATATAGTATTACTCTATTTTAATACTTTTAGTGCAACATTGAACCTGAAAAAACTTTCAGTGTAATATTGTTCCTTAGTGAAAACTTTCGAAGTAAATTTGCATCTTAATCCTTTTAGAAACTAAAATTTGGTAGGATCTCAAATCGCACCCCAACTATTATTTTACCAAATTCTTCACATTTCAATGGGTTTTTCTATAATTTTATGTAAATATCATTTTATCTTCATAATGGATTTTAGAACGAGCACGACTTTATATTTTTTTGGATATATCATAGTAGAGGAGGGGACAGGGTTCGAACCCTAGACATGGGAAAGGGAGGCCAGTTAATACTAGCTCCTATGCTACTGTGCTACTAAAGCGCTGGCAGCATGACTTTATATTTGATATCCATAATCTATTGTTATATGTATTATTATATCTTTATTATATATCTCACCAAATTATTTATCTATAATACGTAAAAGATATAAATAAACCACAAAACTACCATCCCTTTCCATTTCTCTTTATTACGATCCAGTCTTCCACCTTTTCTCAAACTTCATAAAACTTGGTTGTGAGGTTTAATTTCACTGACTTCTTTCGTAGTCGTTGCCTTGCCTTGATTGCCTGCAATAGCCAGAAATAAAATTCAATCCTTGACTTTGCTTTTTAAGAACATAATCCTATTATATTTATCACTCTGAAAAATTTATTTTCAATATGGTTCTCAAATGAATAATCTTTTACTTTAGGCCTTTAAATTATTGCAAACACACAAAATTATTGACCTAACCTCTTTCTCCTAAACTGTAAATAGTGTTACAAAAGTAAGCAGTGCTTGAACCATGGATCCAACTAGAATTCCAATCCACGATCCTTTGGCTGTCCAATGTAGTCAGAATCCCAATTACAAAGAAATACGAATTCTAAATGCATAATATGAGCCAAGGTTCACATATGCTCCCATTTTCTAAAATCTACACCCTCTTGCAATATCTGTACATCACAAACAACTCCTCAAGTTGTTTTGTATGTTTTTTTTTTTTCCTAGTCATGAAAAGTTGAATCAGCTGAGTTAGATCCCATAGGTTAGTTAACCAAGGTTAGAGCATGCCTTAAGGTTTAAAGAACAATTGGAGAAATACTTACAGAACTAACTAGTTTTGGTGCTCATCGTTGTAATGAGATATGCACCATCTAAATTTAGTTTCAATGGATAACTAATTTTTTTGAATAACAAATATATTTTTGAAAAATTGATAGCTAATAAATTATCTTTATTTTATATTTTGTATACAACAAAATACTTTTTAAAAAACAAAAGGTAAGAAAAACTAAATCTAAACTAAAATTTTTAAAACTAGTCAAATATTTATATATTACCTACTAACAAGGTCCTCACATTAACAATGAGATCTGAAACCACATCCTGTAAGGGTATGGGTCGCATCATTTGCTCTAGGCCAACCTTTATTGATGTTTTAAATGATTCAATACTGTCAACGACGGGGAAGGAGGCTGAAACGTGCATTAGAATTAGTCAAAACGCAGTCGTTTTACCTCATCAAACTGAGCTCAAAACCATAGGATAGATCTTTGCCCATATGTAGACGATTATGATTGTATATTTAATTGGGATGGGATAGAATGATCTTTTTTTCCTTTTTTTTCTTTTTTTTTGTTTTTTTAGAGTTCCCGTTGGTAAGAGGAAATGTAAATAATACGTTCTAGGTCCACCAATTTGAGATAAATGCATGCTATGCTTGGTTTTTTACCCACAAGTAGAATTTAGTGATACACATTTATATATATTACAAGTTCTCATTGGTTCATAACATGCATTCAGGGCACAGAACTCGTAATTGTCTCATTATTATCTTGTGAGCTAACTTGACTCTCTAAATTGCAACAACTACTTCTTTCCCTAACCTCATTGCTGACAACAATAATAAGATTGTGTTGGATGGTACCAACTACCCTAAATGGAGGGAAGACATTACCTTGTAGATTGATATGCTGCACATGCATTTTGGTTTTGAGAAGCCTAGACGTCCCAAACCTACTGATAAGTCACCTTCAACTAAAATTGAATATCAGGAGCGTTGGGAGCATTATAACTGCATGTGCATGGCAATATCAAAACTAGGATCCAAAGGAGCAATTCCCAATTGTGATACTGCTAAGGAGTTCTTGGAAGCCATTGACAAGCAATTCAAGCCAACTGACAAGCAGATAGGTACAAGTGGAATCAGGAAACATATCATGAAGATGGGAGACTTTTCTATCAATTGAAAGCCTTTGATATGGAACCAACCGAGCAGCTCCTGGTGCATTTGGCGTTGAACTCCTTTCCCTCACAATATGGTGCCTTCAAAGTCTCTGACAACACACATAAGGAGAAATGGACAATTGATGAACTGTTATCCATGTGTGTGCAGGAGGAAACCAGGATGCAAGTGAGTGGAAGGGATGCACCTAGGGCAGCTCATTTAGCTAAAAGTTCCAACAGGACTAGTTCCAGGGGCAAGAAGGAAAAGAAGAGAAAGATCTGTGTTGTGGCATCCATCAAGAAGGCTAAAGCTACATGCTTCTTTTATAAGAAGGGGCACATGAAAGATGAGTGCCTCAAGAGGAAGACATGGCTAGACCGTGATGGCATGTATGTTTCAGGTATAGCTTTAGAATCTCATCATATTAGTATTAATAATGTTACTTGGTGGGTTAATACGGGTGCAATGATCCACATTTCTACTACCATGCAGGGCTTTCTAAATACCAGGCCTCTACTTACTTCCCAATGAAGCTAGAGTCCTTTCAGGAAGTGAGAAAGAAGATCCGGTCAAAGAAATTGGAATATTTCGAATCTTTCTACAAAATAAATCCGCGCTGTATCTTTTCAATTGTTTCTACATTCCCATATAGAGAAACTTGATTTCTACGTCAAAACTCATTCCTTTAAACTAGCGTAACACTTGGTTGCTCATCTGTACATTAAACCTTTTATTATCAAACAAAACAAATGAGGATGCAAGAGGTGAATTCAATGAGGATGATCATTTTCAAAGGTTGTCACTTGAAACACAATTCTTTAAGGACAATGCCTTGTACATTAGACATTACCACAATGAAGGAATGTGGATATCAAAGAGGGGGAAATTGCTTTGTGAATTAAAGAAAAAATTGCTACTGAAAAGAGTATTAAAATTAGGGATATGATATTTTCACTACCAATTTTATGTCACTACCAAGTTACTACCACTTTTTCACTGTTGGATAAGAATCTCAATAGGAGAGAGAAATGATAAAAGTAGATGAGATTTTGATCTAACGGTAAAAAAGTGGTAGTGACTTGATAGTGACATAAAATTGGTAGTGACAATATCATATCCTTAAAATTATTAAGAATAGGAAAAGAAAACAATTGCTCCATGAGTTTGCTTTTGAGTTTCAATGGTTATGAACTTCTGTTACGCATTATTTACTCTATAGATGACACCAATGTCCTGGAGCAAGAGTAGTTCACATAATATTCAAAATGTGCTCACCAAGCTAACTTCAGCCCTATATATGACAGTGTAAATAATTATGTGAACCATGGTTTTGTCACAAATCTGTCAAATGGTAAGGTTATGACTTCGACAAAAAAAAAAAGTAAGGTTATGACAAAACTTAGGTTTTGATGAAAAATAACTTTTGGAAAAAATAGGGGTGTTCGACAAATTTTTGCCAAAGCCTAGATTTTGGTACAGAATAACTTCTAAACAATTTTGAGGTGTTTGACAAATTTTTGCAAAACCTAGATTTGATGTAGGATAACTTCTAAAAAATTTTGGGGCGTTTAGCAAACTTTTGTCAAAACCTAGGTTTTGAAGTTATCTAAACACTCATCTTTATCCAACAGCTATTCTTCAAAAGATATTTTCCAAAAATCATTTTTACTTCATAAATCTCAAGCTATTTTCCAAAAGATATTCTCTAAAAACCCTTTTTATCTCATAAATGCCAAAAGATATTCTCCAAAAGTAACTCCCAAACGGGCTTATAAAACTAACTGAACCAAATAATGCACCCGTTTGGGATAACTTCAGTAGAAGTGACTTTTGTTTCTAATAGACTTTTCTTAATGGAATTATTTTTTGATGGACTTTTTCTAATTTGATTTGTGTTTGGGATAGCGATGAAAGAAGTGATTTTTATTTCTAATGGGCACTTGTTTGACATAGCTTTTAAAAAGATAGATGAGATGGAAAATGACAGAAAATAGCATGAATCAAATTCATATATATATAATATATGTTGTATAAAATGTGATAATTTGGGATAAAAATTAAATATAAATATAAATTTACCAAATAAAATAGTAACACTATTAAAAAAATTACAACACAATTATTGAACATGAATAAACCTATCCCTTATAATAGTTAGATTTGAATTCTTCTTCTACTTTCATGTTCTTCAAATAACTTTATTTTGGAGTATCGTTTTTCCACGGGTATTATATTATCATTCATTGTCCACTTAAATAAGTGTGAATGAACTGTAAAGTTTCTCGGGTGAAAAATAAAATAAAATTCCCTGTCCAAAATTCAGGTAAAAAATATACTAAGGTCTAAATTCTAACCTTTCTCGTTTAAATTTTGACGAATAGAAACACCGAAATTCACATTTGCCATTATTATTTATTATGCCATTTCTAAATATTCTATATTGAAACACCGAAATGCTTTTTCTTTTGGGGGCAAAACTGTTTGGAAAAAAAAAAGGCTGGTCTTTAATGGGATCATAAGTCAAGGGGTTGGAGCTTAAAAAAAAAACAAAATGCCCATTATACATTGAAGTCCATCAAAAAAAGAGTGTCCCCAAACAGTCATAATTTTTTGATGGACTTATTATCCCATTGGATATTAAGTCCATTAGGTGAGTTCCCAAACAGGCCCAATATCTACAGTTAGAGAGTTCAGAAGTCATTAGGTTGTGCTGTTTGAAAGATTTTGAACTTCCAATGTGTTTTATGGGACAAGCAATACTAGAGAATATCAAAAACGGCCATCAGATAATCTATATATGTCCACGTTCATTCTAATTTGAACAACACGTTTACTCGTTTCTATCTTTACACACATCAACCTTCAAAAGGTATTTCCTGCAGAAGAAGGGCATGTGCCACTATGAAATAAAATCCAGTTCAGGGGCATAGCCAGCTAGCTTCATCTGCCCATTCAGTTCAGTAAGCAGCAAGTGAACTTCAACAAAACATGGGTGAGATTTTTCAAATGCTGCAAACTGATGAATTTCCTTTTTGATCTCAACCCAGCTAGACCCAGGACATCTCTTTTCAATACCCAACTCCTTCATGGTACTTCGGATTTTTGCGACCTCACTCCACCGAGTAGCTTCAGCGTACATGTTAATAAGGAGACTGTAATACCCACTGTTATCTGGTTCCAATTTTGTCAGATGTTGAACTGCAACATGAGCAATTTCCAACTTTTTGTGAAGTTTACACCCATTCAACAAGGCACCCCAAATAACAGAATTAGGTTCAAATCTCATGCTTCTAATAATCTCTAAAGCTTCTTCAAGCAAGCCAGCCTTGCTCAATAGATCCACCATGCATCCATAGTGTTCAACACAAGGAGTTATACAATAATCCTGGCTCATGCTCTCAAACCTCTGACGGCCCTCTTCCACAAATCCGGCATGGGTACAAGCACTCAAGATACTGATAAATGTTATTGAATTGGGTTTGATTCCTCTCCTCTCCATCTTATCAAACATTCTCAAGGCTTCTTGAGCATATCCATGTACAGCAAGCCCTTCAATAATAGAATTCCAACAAAAGAGGTTTTTGTTATGCAATTTGTAGAACACCAACAGTGACCTATCTAAGTTCCCACACTTTGCATACATATCAATCAGAGCAGATCCCAGGTATACATCAAGATCAAATCCGTTTAGCATCACGTAAAGGTGAACCTCCTTTCCTATGTCAAGTGCTCCTAGATGGGCACAGGCTGAAATGACAGTGGTCATAGTCACTTCATCAGGACTAAAACCACTATGTATCATGCCATGGAATAGTGAAATTACATCATGAAATCTTTGGTTCTGAGAATAGCAGGTCATCATGGTTGTCCATGAAATTATATCCCTGGAGGGCATTTGATTAAACAAAAACTCTGCAGACTCAAAATTCCTTGATTTAGTATATCCATCGATCATGGTATTCCATGTTGCAACATTCCTTTCAGGCATTTCATCAAACAATCTCTGTGCAGAATGCATATCCTCATGGCGAACATGAGCTTTAATCATTGTTGTCCAAGCAAAAACATCTTTTTCAAGTATATCATTAAAGGTCCTTGTCGAGCCCTTGATGTCACCCAAAGTTGAATAAAGCTCAACCAAAGCAGTCTGAACAAACACATGCAACTCAAACCCATGCTTCCAAATGTGACCGTGAATAGCTTGGCCAAAACATGAATTCAACAATAATGTAGAAGCCTTAACTAAGGAAGAAAACGTGTAACTGGTAGGTTTCAGTTGATCTTGCAGCATTCGCGAATAATATACCAAAGCCTGCTCTGAGTAAGAGCAATGAACTGAGCCTCTAATCAATGCATTGTAAACAAAAGTATTAGGACTTTCCATCTGATTAAAAGCAGAAGTTGCAAAATCTATGAAAGATAAGATGGAACAATAACTTATAAATTGATTCATCAAGAAGCAATCTTGGTTGGCATTGGTCTTGATCATTGAAGCATAAATCGATTCTAGTGTTTTTAGTGCAGTGCAAGCCTTCAGTTGGCTTAAAAATGCCTCTGACAGAGTGTGTGAGGAGCGGTGTAGTAGAAGATTCTTCGAAATTGAAAATTTCCATACCATCACCTCAATATACAATGTATGCTCTAGGGTGAGAAAGGTCTACTTAGCCATTAAGCATTATCTTCTTTCTCCCAGAAACCAAAGTGGGTGACACATTTTGAATATCAAATCCTGCCAATTACAGGAAAATTAATAAAAGAGAGTTCATTTACTATTTTCCTCTTGGTCTTTTCAAATGATGACTTTTAAGAAAACAGTGGACATGATTTCCAAAAATGCATAAGTTAGAAAAATGCTTATCTTCTGAATTACAAAAATAAAAAAAAAATAAAGAGAGAGAGAGAGAGTTTTACAATTCACTTTTCTGTCATCGTATTAAAAATAGATAACATGACTACCCATTTTGGCAATGATAAAGGGGAAAATATTTCTTACAGAATTAGGGAATTTCAAAAAAATATTCACTTTCACATCCGAAAACCAATTCCACGGTCTCCAATGAATTGAACCATACAACCAACAGGCATAAAACAGAGAAACAATTTAAAGACAAAAAAGATTGTAGATATTACCTGAAAATCAGGGCACCGAACTTAGTTCATTTAACGAGTGAAAGACTGAGCTCAGAAGAGATAGCTTGAGTTCGAAGAAGAGCATTTTTTAGAGGTTCATTAATTCCTTACTGTGTGCATCTGAGCTTCACCTCTTGGTTACAGCAAATTCGAAACAAGTGAGAAATGAAGTTTGCGTGCGAACAGGAGTTCTTCCTTTGGACCTCGCAAGCATTGCATATGGAGTGTTAGAGAGAAAAGCAGATCAAGAACGAGATATTTAGCGGAAGAGAGGAAATGAAGAGCAGGGTAAGTCTCCGACAGAGGAAGGCGAAGAGACGACACAAAGAAATATGCTTTTCTCAACCAAGGTCCAGAGGGAAAAATTAGAAAAATTAATATTTTAAATATGTTTTATTAAATTTTTTAAGCTCATGAAACGACATCATTGAACTTGTCGTTTTCAACCATCTCGTTCTGCTCCTCTTGTCAATGTCATTTGGGGTTTCCCCTATACTCCCATAGCTGAATTGTTCCTAATTCTTAGTTCCACTTTGTACTTGTACTTCGTAAGTGGGCGCGACGATGCTGGGAGCCATTATAGTAGGAAGAAGGTTGAATTTGAAAAGTTTGAATGTGTTGGGATTATGGTTAGTACAGAGAAAACAGAGTATGGCATCAGTTTCATTATCGTTCTCAAGAGCCAAAGCCCCTCTTGATATGGCTGCAAAAGATGGCGAGCTGCGAGTATTCATTGTTGCTGGTGAAGTTTCTGGGGATTCTATGGCTTCTCGTTTCATGGCGTCTTTGAAGAATCTGTCCCCTTTTTCTGTCCGTTTTGCTGGTGTTGGAGGGTAGGCTTTTCTTCCTCCTTGATTAATCCCCAAGTGTAACATATTATTGCCGTGTAGTTGAATGTTTTGCATTGTGAAAATTTGGTTTATGTTGGTAAAAAAAATGAAAATTCATTTATTTTTCGTTCTAGTTTGTTTCTTAAAAACAATGAAGGAACCCCTAGTTCAGTCCGAACTAATTGGCTCATCATTTTCTTGAATTCAGCCTCCAATAAACAGAATGCTTTGAATGTTTCCATTCAGTCCAACGGATTGCTGACATGGATTGAGCTTTAGAAGTGTGAGTTAACGGTGCTAGGTAAGCCTCCAAGTAGAAATATGAGATTTTGCATTAATTTATGGTGGAAAATTTAATACAATAGCAACATAAAAGGCATTCTTTTATTCTAGAAGTGACATGAAGAAATGATTGTAGGTACAATGTTAGGTTTTCCTGCTAAGTTAGACTTTAAAGTTTGTTAGTGTACCTAGCATTTATCAAAGCCCCAAAAATTCCTTCCAGGCATGATTTGTGCTATTGTAACCTGGAATTTCAGACTCCTTGGAACGTTTTATCAAACAAGTCCTTTCTTTTATATCTATTTCAGGCATAAGATGTCCAGTGAAGGATTGAAATCTTTGTTTCCAATGGAGGATATCTCAGTAATGGGAATATGGGAGCTGCTACCTTATTTGTATACCATCAGAGTGAGTGATGGCAATGAAGGCTCTTGTCTGTTTGATTTGCTACTGCAAACTGCAGCAAAAGTGTATATTATATATATATATATATATATATATATATATATATATGCTTGCTTCATATATTTGGAATCATATGTGAATAAGTGAATCTTTATGTATATGTTTGAGAGAGAGAGAGAGAGAGAGATACAAATGTAGTTTGACAAATGTGTTCTATATTTTCTTTATCAGGTGAAATTGAAGGAAACTGTGGAGGCAGCAGCTAAATTTAATCCTCATGTTGTATTGACAGTTGATTCAAAGGGCTTTTCTTTTCGGTTTTTGAAGCAGCTAAGAGGTACTGATGCATCACCTTGCTGAAAAAACTGATGCATATTTGTTATTGAGAGGTATGCCGTATGCAAACTGAAGAATGGTTTTTGCAGCTAGATACAATCAGAAAAAACTCCCTTCACCAGTACATTTTCACTATGTTGCACCATCATTTTGGGCATGGAAAGGAGGTGAAGCAAGACTGCCAGGGCTAGCAGAATTTGTGGATCACCTCTTGTGCATACTTCCAAACGAGGCTGAAATATGTAGATTAAATGGTCTAGCTGCAACCTTTGTCGGCCATCCTGTAATAGAAGATGTTCTAGAGTTTACTTCGGTATGGTGCAGAATCTTTGGACACCAAGTTGTGTTTTTTTTTTTCCTGAAAACAAAATTTTCATTTATAAAACATTCTCTTGTTCCATAGCTTCTTTTTTATTATGATTTTTCTCCTATTGTTGAACGTTTTGATTATAAACATTGCATGGATGCTCAGAGAAACAACTCATCTGCCCTTGAATTGAAGGCGGAAGGAAGTGGTGAAGATTTCCGTAGTAAACATGCAGTGCCCTCAGGTAATGCTGATCTAGAGTAGCTCCACAACTTGTTTTCAAATAAAAGTTGTAGCCCATTCTTTAAGGTCGCACTATATAAAAGAGCTCATTTTTTCAAATCATCATACTACTCCAATGATTTTTTCTCAGATCAATTTTTGTTTTTGCTTTCCTGCTTGCATTGGTGGACACTTGATATCAGTATAGTGTTTGATTTGCCATTGGCAAAGTTTTGGTAAAAAAGGTAGTTGTAGTTGGAAGAGTACAACAGTAAAAAGGAACCTTAGTTTTTAACTCTATTATGAGTTTCACCTTTGAAAATCAAATGTCTCATTACAGGGAATAAAGTTGAAGTTGATCTATAGTATAATATGGTTTCCTTTATCATGGACAATTAAAGTACTATAACATCTCATTGCAATAACGTTTAAAAGGAGCCACTGTCATTAGTGTGCTTCCTGGAAGCAGAGTACAAGAAGTCACCCGGATGCTACCGATCTTTGCAAACACAGTGGAGCTATTGAAAGAGACATTTCCACAGTTGATGACGGTCATTCATGTTGCATCCAATCAGGATGTGGAAAATTACATTGCCGCTGCTGTTCATAAATGGCCTGTTCCTGTTATATTGATTCCAGGTGGATCAACAAACCTAAAATATGATGCTTTTAGTGTAAGTCCTAATGGCCCTCTAAACTTCCATTTAAAAAGTAAAAAATTTACTCATTGCATCAGAAGATTCAACATGTAGTAGAAATTTGGTTTAATACTTCTGCTATAGGCATGGTATTGTCAACTGATTTTATGGCATACTGTAGAACATGCAAAATTTTAGGGGTGATGAAGCTCTTCTAGTGCTAGAAAGAAAAGTATTATGCAAGTCTACACTTGCATTGATATTTAAGAATTGATCTTCCATGAAGATACTTCCTTCAATTCTAAATATTGGAGCTAGACAGAGTGTTTATATTGATCCTAAATATAAGATTTCAATCTAGTTTATCTTCCAAATTTATAATTCACCCCCTAAAGTTTCCCTCTATTAATTTCACATAATAAAGAGATTTCCATCAGGGGGTAGGCCAATGCACATGAGAGAGAATTTTAGGGATACCAACAAACATTTATTACAAATAACTAAACTAATTTCCTCAATATCCACAATTAGTTATCTAGCTACTATATTAAGAACAGGATGTAGTAATTGTTTTCTTATGTTGATGCAAATGGATAGTAAATTTTGCCAAAATGTACTCTTGGATGGTGATCGTGGTGGCTTCTAATTCTTCTTAGTTCATATCTTCAACTTGCATGTATTCGTAAAATAGCGTCCTTTGATTGTTATTGGTGTAGGATTCCTTCATCTTCTGGGCCTGGAAACTGCAGATAGATATAATTTTGTGAATAATTGATTACTCATTCTTGTTAGAGCTGTAAGTTTTTTCTACATTGTGCATGAGTTTCTGGCTTCATTTCCGACCTACTTAAGTTGAATGAAATCATGAATTGCAGGCAAGCAGAGTTGCATTATGCACATCTGGCACAGCAGCTTTGGAGCTTCAGCTTGCAAGAACACCTTGTGTTGTTGCATATCGAGCACATATTTTGACCGAATGGTTTATTCGATATAAAGCAAAGATACAATACATTTCTCTACCCAACATTCTCTTAAATTCAGCCATTATTGCGGAAGCACTTTTTCAATCTTGTTCACCTGGGAACCTAGCCTCACTGCTCAAGTAAGAGCACAGGGAAATCGTTCCATGCTGCTTCTTCTATTTAGTAACAGAACTGTTCTTTCCTTTTTGGAATATTAGAGTGAGCTTCTTGTTGAATACTGCAGGAACTTGATGCATGATAATGGCAGTCGAGAAGAGCAAATAGTTGCAGCTGAAAAGGTTTTAAAACTTTTGTGCCCATCAGATTGGATAGTACACAATCTTCCACAAGGAAACGTGACAAATCTTGATTGCACTCCAAGCGCTGTTGCAGCATTGAGTGTATTAAATTATGGAAGGCAAAATTCTGTCATAAATTAAGGAAAGTCATAATGAATAGTTATCCGGGTAAGTGGGAATGAGATAAACCAATCGTCATCTATTAATTGAGGAGATACATTTTCTAAAATCAATTAAGCATACAAGCGGCATGTAAAATAGATTTTACCTCTTTCGCCTTCCTGGAAATTGACACAAACTCCTCATGTTGGGATTATTATATTTCATTTGGGTATCACAAATAAATTAATTGTATTTATTATGCTTCAGGGAATGACACAAAAGCAGCAAGAGTGAGCGAGCTAACAACGTTATCTTAAGCAATTAAAGACAACTAGATGTCATCCATTGATGAATGAAAGAGTTGAGTTTATGGGTGAATGATAAGGTGTGAAACTTAGAGCTAAAACCAGTAATGTTATAAATAATTTATAAAATTAATTTAGATTAAATCATATACAAAAACAACAAATTGTTATCACGCTGTGTGGGGTTATTCATATGAATCAAACGACGTCATTGACCCTGGCCAAAAACCAAATTTTGGGATGAATTATTAACTAAAAGATCTCGTTTAATAACCTTATTGATTGTCATCTTTGTTCTTCCACTGCCCTTCTTTACCGAGCTCCAAACAACTTTAGTCTACTCTTCTCACTAGTACATCCACTTGCCTTCTTTGTATGTGTTTAAACCACCTTAAAATGATTTTTTATTTGACCGGGTCCTTGCTCCTTGGGGTCCGATGCAAAATTTTTATAATCTAAGAATTGCAATACAATGCAACACTCAAGTTGTTCTCTTGAGGAGTCTTTTTTGAGCCATCTAAGTAAACTAAACATCTAAAATACAAGAAATGATGGGGTTTACTTTGAAAGTCATTTTCAACTACAACTCATTTTCTCTTGTGAACTGGAGTTCCTTCTACATCTGCGACTTCTTTTTCAATTTTATTTGTGTTGTCAATTTATCATATTTGATCGACTAACAGTCAAAATTAATCTTCATAATGAATGTTAGGGTATTATTGCAAAAATTTGGAAACTTCCAGGGCAATATAGAACCCAAAAAATTATCAGAGCAACATTATTCCTAAGTGAAAACTTCTAGAGCTAATTTACACCTTAATAAAATGACCTAGATGACATATGAATTTGCCAAATAAAACTAACAGTTAAACTCAATCTAGCTAATAGTCAAAGTGAAATTGCTACGATTTATAAACTTTTGAAGTGACATTGCTCTAAAAATGCTCGGTGAAATTTGAGATTTTGTGACAATTCCCAAGAAAATAATAGACCTTAAGCCATTGGGATTACTATATTGCATTTCAGTATCACTAGTATAAACTTGCTACATTTATTATGCTTCAGCAAATGATGCAAATCTTAAGAGAGTGAGGAGCTAACATTGTTATCGAAGAGGAGTAGATGTGATTGATTGATGAACATAACGGTTGAGCTCATTGGGATGAAATTTGATCACGGAAACTTTGGGTTAAGATTAGCAATTTTATAAATAATTTATAAAACTATTTTAGATTGAATCTATTACTTATATAAAAGGAGAGGAACATTGGTAGGCTTGCTTTGTGACACATTGTAACCACACTCGTATTGGATTAATTAAATATTGTTAAAATTATTATTATAAAACCTTCGAATGAACCTCATAACTTTCCAGATTTGAGGCCATCTTCTCCAGATACGTCACTCTGGTTTATATGGTTTTTATAACTTACCATATATTTTTTAGAACTTCAAATAAAAAAGCCTAAAAAATCATTTCCATTGTGGTTTGATGGCGGATCTGGCAACGTTCATGATGATCTAGACCTGTTTTAAAACAGTGATTGGGATACTCCATATTCAGACCTCGTATTTATCTTATCTTATGTAATTTTTGTTAAGAATTTTTATGGGCTATAATATTTTACTATTTAATTATTAAATTAGTTTGTGAAGTCATTATATATAATTAGACATAACAGTGCAAATTTTTTAAATAGTTAAATAGGCCAAACATGCAGAGTAGTAGGTTAGGCCTTGCAAAAATAAGTATTGTTTGTTTATAAAGGAAAGGGTAAAGGTGCAAAAATACTATGTGTTTTTTTTCTGATAAACGCCTAGTAGCAAGTGCTTTTTTTAGGTGTAAAAGTGCACACATGGTTATATATTAGGTACAAAAATATCGTTTAACCGTTAAGTTTGACTTTTTTAGCTAACTAAACGATGACATAGCATTTCAAAGATACGAAAATACATATGTGGTTTGTCAACAAGAGCGCCCAACCCTAAATTATTATTTTTTTAATTTAATAATTTTACTTCTATTAAAATTATTTTAGGATCTTGAAAAAAATATTTCAAGATGTGCTTGCATTGCCATTTTAAATGAAAGAGTACAGTTGAGCTCATAGGTGAATGATGAGATGTGAAATTTAGGGTTAAGACTAGTAATTTTATAAATTATTTATAAAACTAATTTTGAATGAATTATATATATAATTATACATAAATAATAGGGAGAAGGAGCAAAAATACACACAACCTTTCCCCCAAGAGCGCCTAGCACCACGACCTTTCAACTGGATCAAAAATACACACGACGTTACGTTTTGGGAGCGCTCAGCACCACAACCGTTAGTTGACCGTCAACTTGGATAGAACGCTGACGCGGACTGACACGCTGACGTGGAATAGAAAATTCAAAAAATTTTAAAAAATTGAAAAAATTAGAAAAAATTTAAAAAAAAATCAAAAAATTATGAAAAAATTAAAATAATTAGAAAAATTTTTTTAAAAATTAGGAAAAAATTAAAAAAATAGAAAACAATTCAAAAAATTTTAAAAATTAAAATAATTAGAAAGAAATTAAAATACCCCTGCCAGTGGACCCCACCACCGACCACCCTACCGTCAGCCGCCGGCGATGATCGGTTGCCCTTTATTATATACTCCCTCCGTTCCTAATTATAAGACAATATTTAAGAGTTTGTTTTGATCCTAATTATAATACAACATTCTAATTTTTGTCAATTTCTTCTTAAAAGATGCTTATTGATATAAATAAGGGATTATGTGAAATCAATAAGGTAGTTGAGGTACAAAATTTATATAAGGGCATTTTAGAAAAATAAGTAAAATCAACTAATTCGACCGCCGCGGAGTATATAATAAAGGGCAACCGATCGCTGCTAGCGGTCGGCAGTAGGGTGGTCATTGGTGGGGCCCACTGGCGAGGGTATTTTAATTTCTTTCTAATTATTTTAATTTTTTTGAATTTTTCCTAATTTTTTGATTTTTTTCTAATTATTTTAATTTTTTCCTGACTTTTTGAAATTGTTTTCTAATTATTTTAAATTTTTTTCCTAATTATTTTAATTTTTTCCTCATTTTTTGAATTTTTTCTATTATTTTTGAATTTTTAAATTTTTTCTAATTATTTTAATTATTTAAATTTTAGTTAATTTTTCCTAATTTTTTTGAATTTTTTTATTCTATGTCAGCGCCACGTCAGTGTTCCATCCAAGTTGACGGTCAACTAACGGCCGTGGTGCTGGGCGCTCCCAAAATGTAATGTCGTGTATATTTTTGCTCCAGTTGAAAGGTCATGGTGCTGAGCGCTTCTGGGGGAAAGGGTTATGTGTATTTTTGCTCCTTCTCCCTAAATAATAGTGCAATTTTTTTTTTAAAAAAAAAAAGGCTAATTAAGCTAAGCTCTTGTAGCCTATGTTTTATGAAAATATGTTTGACCTATCCATTTAAATAGCCGGCTACATAGGTTAGGCTAAACTTAAAGTAGATCAAGCTTGAATAAAAATGCCCAGTCGCATGTAATCCAGTTTAGTTTGGCATCATTGTACTCCTTAAATAAATAAATATATATATATATATATATATATATATATATATATATCTTTGAATTGGTCTATAGGAAGTTCAGTGCATGAAATTATTTTGAGCTTTCAATAAAATAATAAGGGTAGCCCAATATACAAGGTTTCTATTAGTTAGAGTTAGAGAAGGTTAGATTTATACAACCCTAAAGAAGAGAGACTACCTTTAAAATTTGAACCCATAACCACTTGGTCACATGGTAATAACCTTTACCATTGTTCCAACACTCACCTTTGAGCGTACCATTATTTATTTTGATATCTTTCAGCAAATTCTATGGAATGAGAATTTATTTTTTCTTAAAATAAGGTTTGGAGGAGGAAATAGGAAGAAAATGCAGGCACAGGCTTTCTGGGGCTACTTGTTAGATGCTTTGGAAGGAAAGGAATGGGAGGGTGTTCAAGGGATATGGAAGGTATAGAGATATGCTTGTGAGCGATGCACAAGTGCTGTTGATTTTGGGTTAAGCAAAAAGATTGGGTTGCTTTTGAAACAAGAACTTCGGGGTAAGTAGAACTTAATCTAGTCAATGATATTTTTTTTTTTTAAGGAAAAAAAAAACCAAAAAAAAGCTAACGAGAATTGGTACAGTTGGCTAAAGTATCGGCCTGGAGGCACGCCCTGACTTTGGTGGGGTACCAGTGTCTACCCCTATCTAAACTTTTCAATATGGAAAAAAAAAAAAAAACTGAACTTAGTCATATACATTAAATTAATCATGTAAGAATTTAAAAGACATCCAATCACTCTCTTTCGTTAGTCAACATTGGTTTTGTCTTTATATATATATACATATATTGACTGGCATATAAATTCAAATGGGATGATCAATTTGAATGAGATAATTATCCAAATAAACAAATCAGGCAAGCAACCTTAATCGAATTTGTTAAAGATACTCCGCGAAGACCTTCGTCACCCTTGTGGTTTTACTATTACTTAAGGTTTGTTTGGTATGTAGGGAGGGGAGGCTTTTTTTTTTTTTTTTGAGTTGGGTTTAAAAAATTTAGAGAAACGGGGTTTGAAATTTCTTAATTATTTTTTCTTACTTTGTTATGTTATATATTTTTTATCAAAATTTTGTAACTATTATATGAAAATAAAAGATGTTTGGGATGAGAGAGCAAGAGATAGAAGAAAGAAAGAGCAGAGTAATTCTCATTCACTTGTGTGTGTTACAATGCTTGCATAAGATCTCTACTTTTAAGCCTTAATGAGTCTTACACCAAAAGATACCATTAATAGGGAACTTGGAGAGCAACTCTTGTTGGTTTGGGAATGAAGTAGAATAAATATAAAAAATTATTAAATGTAGCTAAGTAGATGCTAACCAGGATAGGATATAAGGCAATTGACTTCCAATTTATAATAGTAACTCTGCTTCTCCAATTTTTATAAATCCAAGTTATAAAAATTTTCCCTCTCCTCCCCTCGCTTCCAAATCCTTCATATCAAACAAGCCCTTAGGGTCCATTTAGTATGAGGGATTTGGAGGGGAGGGGAGGAGAGGGAAAATTTTTATGAGTTGAATTTATAAATTAAAAAAAAAATGGAGATGTGGGTTACAAAATTTTAATAAAGAGAAGATGCAAGATAAAAGAGTAAGAAATATTAATTAACAACTTTTAATCCTACTTCTCTCTTTTTTAAAAAAATAAAAAAAATAAAAAAATCCAACTCTAACTTTTTTTCCTCTGCTCACTTTCCCTCCCCTTCCTCATACCAAACAAGTCTTTAGAGTTCAACATAGCTTTCAGATATACCAGGTAGGGGGGAAAATGGATAGCAGAACTTAACTCATTGATCATAGGTGTAAATCTTACTTGGGGATATTTATGTATCTAATAGGGAAAATTTCACTGTACTCCTTTATAATCATTTAATATCAAATAGTCCTTAAAGTTTTCTAAAATTTCACTGCAACCCCTATGATTAAACTAAAATTAAAATTTGTGGGTGAAAAGACAATTGTACTCTTACTTCAAAAGTCAAATATGATTAGTCACAATATATATGTTGGAATTTACAAGTCAAACATGTTTATTTACAAGACAAATATGTGAATATAAGATCATCTCGGCCATGTATAAGATAGAGAACATATTTATAAGAATACGTGTTATTTACAAGACACATATGAAAATTTACAATTAAAAAATGTGTATTTATAAGATACATGTAGGAATTTACAAAACCATTTTAGTCATGTACAAGACAAAGGAATAAATGTCTATTCGAAAACTTAATTTTAGTTTAATCTTAGTTTCTTAGAGATGCAGTGAAGTTTAAGAAAATTTTCGGGGCTCTTCAATATTAAAAGGCTATAGAGGGGAAGGGGATGCAATGAAATGCTGTGAAATTTTGTATACCTAATAACCATTATACAAGCTTTTCAATTAGCATTTATATATCACATATTCCCCACATATTTTATAGTTGCCATGTTTGACAAGAATAAAGATAACTATATGAGCTGAAAAATCAATAGCTATGACTGAAAATAACTATACTTATTAATCTCAATCCATACCATGTTTTTTCTTCACACCAATCTTAAAATGATGGAAAGGAAGATATCAATGAAATTTCCGTGCAGCTTTGCATCCAAAAAAGAAATAGGACAAATGATTATATAAAGAACATGTTAGGAAACAGCTATGAAGTTTCTATTTAAGTAAGCGTATATTTAAAATGAGAATGATCTAGAGAAGTGTGGACTCGAGAGATTGAACAGAGTTATCATTTCTTTGTTTCTTCCATATAAAAAATTTGGATCTCTGACTTAATACCAAACTTGTGAATTTTAAATTTTAACAAGCCATAAATTAAGAATTCAACAGATACCAGAAGATAAGGTTTCATTTCTATAATATTTTGCTACTCTTGGAACCCATAAGCAGTTACACTCCAACCATTATATAATCAAACCTTGTCTTCTCGTATCAGCAGGGGGCCTTTCAATATCTCAAGTTCCCTAGCATTCGCCACATTCACCATATTCGGTTCTTCAACCCAACAATGGCTTTGGCTCCCTTGTCAACTCATTTTCGTTCCACATACAATCAAGCAATCTTTTTTGTGTGTGTAAACTTACTTTGGTTTCAACATACCAGGGCTGCATCAGTATTAGGAAATGAGTCTGACTATATGGCATTGCTCAAGTTTAAAGAATCAATAGCCAGTGATCCATTCGAAGTTCTGAGCTCCTGGAATAGTTCAAGTCACTTTTGTAACTGGCACGGAATCACATGCAGCAACAAGCACCAAAGAGTTGTGGAGTTGAGGCTGCCCGGATATCATTTGCGTGGGACCCTCTCACCCTATGTTGGCAACCTCTCCTTCCTCAGAAACCTCTACCTTCCAAATAACAGCTTCCATGGAGAAATCCCACCAGAATTGGGTCGTTTGTTAAGGCTGCAGCAACTATCTCTCAGAGATAATACATTATCAGGACAGATTCCCGTCAACCTAACAAACTGCAATGAGCTTAGGCACTTGAATTTGTCAAGCAATAGTCTTACAGGTAAAATACCATTTGAGCTTGGCTCTCTCAATAAGCTTGAAAAGTTGAACATATTCACAAACAATTTAACTGGAGAAATCCCAGCTTCCATTTGGAATCTTTCCTCCCTTGATGTTCTTTCAGTGGCTCGAAACAAATTGGAGGGGAGCATATCAGAAGATATAGGTCATTTGACCAGATTGAGTGTTTTAGCAATAGTTGATAACAACTTTTTTGGTATGCTTCCTTCTTCCCTTTACAATATGTCATCCCTCACATACATATCTGCAGCAAAAAACCAGATGAGTCGCACTCAACTTCCAGACAACATGTTCACCACCCTCCCTAATTTGCAATATTTTGCCTAGGTTCTAATCAAATATCAAGTTCAATCCCAACTTCTATAACAAATGCATCCTTTCTTCAACTATTTGACATTGGTGTAAACAATTTTGTTGGAAAAGTTCCAAGTCTAGGAAGCCTAAAAGATTTGCAGGTGCTAAATTTGAACTATAACAATCTTGGAAATAGTTCAAATCATGACTTGGATTTTATAACATCTTTGGAAAATTGTACCAAACTAGAAAATTTGATTCTATCCACCAACAAATTCGGAGGTCTTTTACCAAACTCCATAAGCAATCTGTCAACCCAACTCATTCGATTGTACCTTGGTGATAATCAGATATATGGAACCATTCCTGAAACTTTAGGAAGGTACACAAATTTAATTGCCTTGGTCCTGGAATACAACCAGTTTACAGGGTCAATTCCAGAATCTTTTGGAAAATTTCCAAATTTGCAAATGTTAGGCTTGGGGAGAAACCAACTCTCTGGAAAGATACCAGCCTCATTGGGCAATCTAAGTTACTTGGTTCAATTAAGCTTTTCAGAGAATATGCTTGAAGGAAAAATTCCGTCCAACATCGGAAATTGGCAAAATATAGTGTTACTAGACCTTTCAGAAAACAACCTTAGTGGCGCTATACCTCTACAGGTTTTTGCTCTTTCCTCCTTGTCCATTTTGCTGAACTTTTCTCACAACTCATTAAATGGCTCTCTACCTATTGAGGTGGGAAGACTTAAAAGTCTTGGCACTTTCGATATCTCTGAAAATCATCTTTCTGGGGAGATTCCTATGACCATAGGAGACTGCGTAAGTTTGGAATACCTTAGTTTACAGGGGAATTTGTTCAATGGGTCCATGCCCCCTTCACTAGCTTCACTGAAAGGCCTTAAGTATCTTGATCTATCACAAAACAACTTGTCTGGATCAATACCAACAGGCCTACAAAATATTTCTGTTCTTGAATACTTGAATATTTCATTTAATGCATTAGATGGTGATGTACCGATAGATGGAATTTTCAAGAATGCAAGTGCCATATCTGTTGCGGATAATTACAAGCTTTGTGGGGGTATTTCTGAGCTGCATCTACCACCATGCCCTGTCAAAGTTAGGACAGACAATAAACATCATCGTTTGAAGATCATGATAATAATCATTTTAGTTGCTATTTTTGTTGTGCTATTATCTATATTTGTTATCTACTTGTGGAGGAAACGAAACAAGACATTTTCTTCAACTTCACCGGACCAACTCTCCAGTATAACATACCAAAGCTTACATTCTGCAACTGAAGGGTTCTCCACCAATAACTTGATTGGATATGGAAGTTTTGGTTTTGTATACAAAGGACAGTTGCAATCAGAAAGCCGAATTGTTGCTATAAAGGTCTTCAACCTTCAAAAGAAGGGGGCACACAAGAGTTTCATTTCTGAATGCAACGCCCTTAAAAACATCAGGCATCGAAATTTGGTTAAGATTTTGACATGTTGCTCTAGCTTAGATTATAAAGGGCAAGAATTTAAAGCACTAGTCTTTGAGTACATGTCAAATGGAAGCTTGGGAGCATGGTTGCATCCAAGTCCAGAAAGTATAGACCAACCTAGAACTTTGAATTTGGCTCAAAGATTAAATATTTTAAATGATGTTGCTCGCGCACTGCATTATCTTCACTATGAATGTGAGCAAACCATTGTCCATTGTGATTTGAAGCCAAGCAACATTCTTCTTGATGATGATATGGTTGCTCATGTAAGTGACTTTGGGCTAGCAAGACTTCTCACAATCCTCAACGGCAGCTCTAATAAGCAAACTAGCACAATTGGAATAAAAGGGACAATTGGCTACGCTCCTCCTGGTATAATCTATTGTTATTTAGGCATTCAGCTCTTTTAAATTTTATATTTTTTATGATACATTTTTATGTTCAGTTACAATAATAATCCTGAATAGGAAATCTTTGACATGTTAATATGTATTTCAGAGTATGGAATGGGTTCTGAGGTATCAACACAGGGTGATGTTTATTCTTTTGGGATTCTAGTTTTGGAAATGTTAACTGGGAAAAGACCCACTGAAGAAATGTTCAAAGATGGTCACAATCTCCATAACTATGCAAGATCTGCATACCCAGATAACCTCTTGGACATTGTGGTCTCGGATCTTTTACAGAATGAATTAGAGCAGATTGCATCATCAAGATCAGAGGAAATCAACATGCAGAGCCAGAGCCTGATGCGTTATAATGAAGAGAAGTGTATAGTTTCACTATTTAGCATAGGACTAGCTTGCTCAGAAGAATCACCCAAAGAAAGAACGAACATGATGGATATCACAAGGAGGCTAAATCTCATCAGAAATGCTTTTTGTTGTAATGAAATGAGAGGGAATTGATTTCAAAACAGAGAATGGGAAAGCAGTTCTTCAATGCATACAAATTTGTAGTTGAAATATTCATACATAAACAATGAACTTACGAGTGATTATCTTATAGTATAATCTTAACAAAACTTGTTATTCAATATTAAAGTTGGTGGATGAGAGCCGGTGTTCATTTGTGCAGGAGAAAGTTAAAACTTAAAACATAAAAAGATGAGGCAAAATAAGAGTTAACAAGGGAAGTGATTAATTGATACGAATAATGATATCAAGGAACCCATGAAAACTTTATTTTTAATTGGTTTGTTTTGAGTAACTGTTAGATAGAAATAATGCAAAATGCTACCTCCAAATTATAAATTCAGTATTTTCATTTCGAGGTTTTCGTTTCAAATATGAAATAAATGTTTGGCAAAATAAATATAAAATAAAATAAATTTTGGATTTTTTTTTAATTTTGTTTCAGAATATATATATATATATATATTAAGTTGGGAAAAAGACAAAAAAAAGATTAAAATTTTAAAATCTTAAATAACATATTTTCCAAAAATAAATTGTGAATTACTTATTAAGTTTCGTTATTCTCTTAATAACAAACATGACTTAGGATTTTATAATTTTAAAGTTTTTTTTTTTTGGCAATCTTTTTTCTCTTTAAACTTATACAATTTCAAAGTTCTTTTTCAGTCTTTTTCCCTTTTAAGCTTCTACTATATATATATATATATATATATATAATCACACACACATATTAAAATCTGTTATGGTGGTTCCAGTATTTATTATATTTATATTTTATATATGTTTGTAATATTATTTTTAATTTAATTATTACGTTATCGGTTCAATGTCCAGTCCAACTTTTAAAACATTAGTTTATATAACATCACAAAGGAGGCTAACTATAATTATAAGTGCTTTCCAATGATGTGAATCAAACAAAAAAATGATTTTCTAGAAAAACGCAAATTGATTCCAAAACAAAGAATGGGAAAGTGATACTCCACTGCAAAGATCCCTCATAAATTCATTTTCTTTATTTGATAATACTACAGAATCTTATATATGTTGGGCAAAGTTCGTGTAATAATTTGTAATGTTAAGACTTGACAGTTAAATATGTGCAATGTCATATGTTGAGAGGCAAATCTCATAAAAACAAAAATATAACAATTGTAATTATTAATTGTCATGTATTTATTGACAAAAATTATATTCTTACGAAACAATCGTTATGTAACACTTTTAAATAATTTGTGCTCACAAATTTATCTCAGCAAAAACAAATACACAATGTTTATAACAATTAACAACAAAGTATGATTTTTAAATACTTGCATGTTTCAAGAATACTTAATGGTTAAAAATGATAAAGGTTATATTTGAGAAGACATGATTCTGGAAAAAAAATTATTTAATAATAGTTTATAGGTTTTCATAAAGAACCATTATGTATTTTTTAAGAATACTAAATGGTTAAAAATGATCAATAACCATCATATATAAGAAAGTATGATTTAGAAGAAAAAAAAATTATTTAACAATACTTATTAGTTCTTCACAAAGAATTATTATGCATTTTTCAAGAATATTTAATGGTTAAAAAGGATAACAAGGCAAGGTTTTGAAGAAAAAAATTTATTTGACAATATATTATGGTTTTTCAAAAAGAACCCTTAAATATTATTTAATATAAATGAAGTATGGATTCTAAAATATATGATATATAAGGAAGCATAATGTTGGAAAAATAAATTTTACAATACATTACAATTCTTCATAAAGAACCGTCAATTTTTTTTTAATATAAAAAGGCGGGATTCTAAAAAATATCAAATATAATAAGACGAGATTCTAAAAAAAATGCTATTTGATGCAACTCTTCAAACTCCTTCTCAAACATATTTGAGCTTCCATACTCTTTTTTTCCATAGGTTTCATTCTGACGCTACAAGTCTTGCCCTCCATCACTATCATGTGTCTTCACCCTGCAACTCATTTCTCTTGTGATTCTTTCTCATGTAAGGTTTTATTTTTTTCAATTAATGTTTTAGTTTCATTTTATTTTTTAACATAACAAGAGCTTGCTAGTCAATGCTCAAGGTCGTCGATCGGAATTATGATATCTAATTTATGATGATGGCCCTTAATTTAAAGATTAAAATAGAGAAAGAATGTTGGAGAAAAATAAAGAACATGGAGAAAATGTTGAGGTAAAATGTTGATTTTTTATTTATTTGAGCATCTCCCGATTTTAAACTTTAGCAATCCAAACTACATGTTGAAATCAGGTTTGTTGGATCACGTTCCCAAATTTGCTCTAGTTTATATATTTGCGATTTTTTTTATACTATATTTTGATTTTCATAGTTATATTATGAGATTTGTTTAAATTTTCCTATTTTTACTATACAATTTTGTACAACAAAGACGTTGGAGAATATTGTGAAATTTTTTTTCAATTGATTTTCTTTTAGAATTCAAAAAACTATAAGATAATGTTCTATTGTGAGTGTTTAAGTGATTTTTTTTTTTATTGTATGATGTTTATCTATAATGTATTATTTTTTAATACTATAAATACAAGGTTTTTATATTGTGTCTTATATAATAAATATTAACAGTAAAACTAAATAAAAACAAGCACTAGAAAAAAAAATTATATATAAAAAAAATAAATTCAATTTATTAACGGTTATATTAACAAAGAACCGTCAAGTATGTCCACAATATATTATGGTTATTAACAAAAAAGAACTATTAAATATGTCTTCAACATTACGATTATTAATAAAGAATTGTTAAGTACGATTATACATTAGGATCCAAAACCGTTAAATTTTTGCGTTAAGCATATATAATACTTTCATATATGACGGCTTGAAATTGTGATAAAGGATTAAAAATAACCATGAAAGTAGTAGTGTGATTTGATTTGTAACTTGAATTTTTTTTTTTTTTTTTTTGCAGGAGCTCTTTTTTATCTGTTTGGTGTCAAAAATATCATACAAATTTTTACAATATGGCATATGTTGGATTGGCTTAATCACCATTTATTTTAATTAAAAATAAATGGTGGAATTCTAATCATAATATATAACCCTAGTCAAAATGCCTATTTTTGTCTCAAACACCCTGAAAATGGTAAGAAAAGATAGATTTTACATCCAGTTGAGCTATAATGGGTAATATCATTGTTACTTGCACAAAAGTTTCTACCCCCAACATCTTAAAACTTCTCTAGCCATTTTTTCATGAAAGATTAGTTATTTCTTATGTGCCGATTTTCTTATCAATAAGTAATGGCCGTGAATGAAAAAATTAATGATGATGACAAGAATGTCTACTAGAGATGCATCAAGCCTTAGAGTACAGGGAACATGAAGAAACTAGCTATATTGCCCAAGTACATTTTATATAAACCACAAGTAGCATAGTGAGTGAAGCATCCAGAGGTCTGGGTGATTAACTAGAGCAATCACATGGAAATTGCATCAATACAAATACTTTTCTCCAACCTGATGCTGCAACTATATGCACTGAAGCAATAATTTCCAACTGCATCCCACCTAATATCACCAATTAAGTAGTTTTTCTCTGTTCCTTTGTTAATGGATCTTGATCAACTGAAACACTTCAGAGGATGGAATTTAAAGATGAAAGACCATGTCAATTACAAAGCTTTCCAATAGATGTTGTTCCCCAGAAGCCATGTCAAACTCTGGAGCCAATTTCATTCAAACACTTTGTTTTGGATCCATCACCTGGCATTCAGATCAAATTCACCGGCTTCACGCCAGCCATCTTGCGTGCCAGTATCACCGTTCTCTGCTTCATCATTCAAGAAATCTTCAGATGGTTCCTTCTCATCTTTCTGGGCATTGTTTCCCCATCCATTAATCATCTCACCTGGGTTACTTCCTTGACCCTGCTCTCCCATGTCATTATTGCCTTGGGACCCAAGTGCACTTTCTCTTATTGGTGCTCGAGCCATCATTTCAGCATGGGGGTGTGAATCGACCCAAGCCTGCTCTGCTTGAGCCATAGCTGCCATACGTAGCTTGGCCTCATGAGCTTCACGACCAGCCTTCTCCCTTGATTCTAGTTCTGCTCTTAATTCCATTAAGGCCCGTTTTTCTTCATGTAGAAGAGCCTGCTCAAGAGACAATCTTTCCTCAGATCGAAATTCTCCACTAGCTCGTTTGCCGTTTATTATATTAAAGGCATATGCCTGCTTTTCGAATGTTGCTACAAACTCAGAAACTTTAGCAGCAATGTTATTATCCCATTGTTGTGATCGTGAAAGCAGCTGACCTGTGGTGTCATTATCAAGAATCCTATCATCCTCTTCTGCTTCATAGTCTGCCACAACATGATATGGCAATAATCTGCATGAGGACAAATGCAAGCAGGTTGAGTTATCACTTGAGCCATAATAGGATAGACAGAAGGTGATTGGCAAACTATATGCAGCACTATGTTTCAATCTTACATGTCAAACGCTGGAGACATTAACATGCGGTCTCCAAAACATGGAATAATCATGCAATAATCCCTTTTACATGCTCCCATTTGATCAACACAAATGGAATAATATCAAGTAAGAAAGTAGACATTGTATTAATCAGCTAGATTAAAGCATAACAAGGTTCCAAAGAAATTTGTGAAGTTCGTTTTAATAAAAAAGATTTTTAGTCTACACATATGACTTAGTATATTATAGCATGGAACGGTGTTCAAGGCAGATTTTTATGTAACAGGTATAATGATAAGTCAACTTTTGATCATTCTTAAGCGATAACAGTACATTTTCCAAGCCTGATCTAATCAAAACTGTCTCTCCGTGCCATCATCATCATATGCATGCTGGCAAAAACCCCCCAAAAAAAAACATCAACATAAGAAAGAACAAAGATAATATTCTAATCATGGTTTTCTTAAGGGAGCGTCTTTGACTGATAAGAATAGCAACTAAGTGACATGCTGGCAAAGTTATTTTCTTTAACTTCATGCTATTTATTTATTTTTCTTTTTCTTTTTTCCAATTCCTTTTCTGCTTCATTCTACTTTAGGGGGTTGCCTTATCCTCCTTTGTAATTATCTATCTTCCAAATAAAGATTCTTTCTATTAAAAATATAAATAACAGGAATTTCTCATCCAGGAAGTGTGTCCAAATCTTCTTATAAACGCTCCTGTTTAACCAGGTTTGCTAAATACGACCCATCTAAGTTCCTCCGGCAGTTCAGTGGAAAGCTGATAATTATTCTACTGGACAACATCACCCCCCCCCCCCCCCCCTCTCATCTCAGAAAAAGTAAGGTCATTCTATTTTAAGGGGTTATCAGGGTTTGATTCAGTTGTAACACTGCAACATCCAATCATGCATGATTGCTTTCACGAAAAGAACAATCAACAAAGACCAATGTATTTTCTGAGGGGACATGATAGGAATAATAGGGAGAATAACTGCTCTCTTCCCCTGTTAGTTTATTCCAGACGCAAGAAGAGGAAGAAATAGGATAAGAAGGAATAGTTATGATCAGTTAGGACTTAGGAGTAGTTATTATTGCATGTTATCTGTTTAATGACAGTTATATTAGAAGTTATGTATAGGCAGTTATGTAGGCAACTCTTTATATACATACTATTGTGTTTTATAAAGCTATGAATGAAGATATATTTTCAGAGAAGTATTGTGTTGGCTGGAGTTAGATTCTGACTCTAGATTTGTCTCTCTTTTCCCTCTTCTTATCTTAAATTCCCCTAATCCTCTCACTTGGTATCTGAGCGGTCGTTCTTAGGGCCTATGAATGCCATGGTGAACACTAGAAATTCTTCATATGAGAATAATTCTCCATTACCATCCACTCATAATCCATAAATTCCACCAAATCCTAATCCACATGACGATCCAGCAGCAATTTCACTCCATCCCCCTCCTCATTCGCACCTTGACAATCATAATCCTCAATTAGCAACCACTATGGCGCAATTGAATCAAATGAATACAGAGTTAAACACTTTGAAGAAGCAGAAAGCACCCATATTTATTCAAGGAGAGTCTAGTCAAGATATTAGGGACACATACCATGAGCCTGATGAAGGTGATGATCCTTGGTAGCAACGAAATCAATCAAGACGTCCTTACTCAAAAGTTGAGTTCCCAAAATATGAGGGTGGTGACCCAAGAGGCTGATTCTAAAGGCAGAAAAATATTTTCGTTATTATCAAACGCCTAAAGAATTAAAAGTGGATGTTGCAGCAATTAATTTAGAAGGAGATGCACTTGATACATTCACTTGGGTCTCATCAAGGAGGACCATACGGTACTGGGATGAACTGGTACAAATTTTTCAAGAGCAATTTGGTCCGACGGAGTTTCAAAATCCTGACGCCTATCTTTCCAGCATAAAACAAGTACACTCGGTGAGTGAGTATAAACAAGAATTTGTTAGACGCCAGGCACAAGTACAAAATTGGCCGGAGCATTGTCTTTTGCGAGTGTTTATCAACGGACTCAAGGATGAATTGCAGTCAGACGTGAAGATACATAAGCCACGCACCATCTATAAAGCGGTGAGTGTTGCATTGGAGTTTGAGTCGAAATTGCATTCGCAAAGTTCCTAGCACCTCAACCAGTGATTCATTCTCAAGGATGAATTGCAGTCAGATGTGAAGATACATAAGCCGCGCACCATCTATAACGCGGTGAGTCTTGCGTTGGAGTTTGAGTCGAAATTGCATTCTCAAAGTTCCCAGCACCTCAACCAATGATTCACTAATCCACGTGGCAGCGAAAGTAACAGTCGAGTCCGAGATTATCGTTTCAATTCCCGCAATCAGTTTGGAAACTCTGATTTTTCAAACTCTGGAAATCTCGCGTCAATTATACCAGTCAGCGCACATCATCAGGGAAATAATTCAAATGCAATTTCAACTTACCCAACCGGTGCGACTTCAATGGGATATCAATGCAATTTGAATTTCCAAAATTCAAACTTGCCGAAACAATACCCGTCGGCCACAACACAAAATAATTATTGAAATTCTTTTGCACCCAAATTAACGGACGGTGAAAAACAGCAACGACGTGAGAAAGGGCTTTGTTTTCGATGTGGAGAATGTTTTGCTCCAGGACATCGCTGTCGGACGTCGACTTTGCAAATAATGGAGATTAATGATGATAACATGGCCAAAACTGAATTGCACGATGAAGAACAACTAGACACAACCACCGAGCACTTAGCAACAATCTCACTTCATGCCATCCTTGGCAAGTCGACAACTCCAACAATGAAAGTAAGAGGGAAGTTGAACTCCAAGTTTGTGTTGATTCTAATAGATAGCGGCTCTACTCATAATTTCGTTTCCGACAAAATTGTCAACGCCTTGCAATTAAAGACAACTCTTCCTCCTCTCGGCATTCAAGTATGAGATGAGAGGATAATCCCTTGCAAGTCAATCTGTCAACAACTGGAGGTTACAATTCAAGACTTAACTATTAAGGATGACTTTTTCCCATTCAAACTGGGGGGTGTCGACATGGTGCTAGGCATCAAATGGTTGGCTTCTTTAAATACCATGGAAGCAAATTGGCAACAACTATTCATCATATTCTGGATTAATGGGAAGAAATACAAGTTACAAGGCATACCAAAACAAGTTACTACAGCAGTTGAAGTTCCCAACATTGAATTATTAATTCAATGGCGTGACAGACCACAAGAAGAGGCTAGCTGGGAAAATTATGATCAGTTTGCAGCTGAGTTTCCTCTTTTCAGTCTTGAGGACAAGGCTGTTTTTCTAGGGCAGGGTATTGATAGGAATAATAAGGAGAATAACTGCCCTTTTCCCCTGTTAGTTTATTCCAGATGCAAGAAGAGGAAGAAATAGGATAAGAAGGAATAGTTATGATCAGTTAGGAGTAGTTATTATTGCATGTTATCTGTTTAATGACAGTTACATTGGAAGTTATGTATAGGCAGTTATGTAGGCAACTCTTTATATACATGTATTGTGTTTTATGAAGTTATGAATGAAGATATATTTTCAGAGAAGTATTGTGTTGGCTGGAGTTAGATTCTGACTCTAGATTTGCCTCTCTTTTCCCTCTTCTTATCTTAAATTCCCCTAATCCTATCAGGACAAGCGTGTATAACCCACAAAGGTTTTCTCTCATGTCAGATATGTCAGTCATGGTACCATAACTTTTTAATTACAACAAGCATTAACCCATTAAGTCAGGACGGTTAACCAAGACTTACTAACTACTTCACATTTGTTTTTACATACATTTCATATGTAATTTTTCTTCTCAATAAACGAATGAAATTTTGAGAGAAAAGAACACAAGTATTATAAGGAGGATAATACAAAATTATCTAAAATAGACCAATAAAAAAGACAACCTAAGAAGTTCAAATGTGCAGCAGAGCCACACTCAATCTCATGATATTAAAAGTAAAACTCCCACTAAACATCACTAAGCAGAGCATTAAATAAGTGACATAATGATATATAAGTCATGAATAATGAGTTAGGGCATAGTTATTAGGAATTATTGGCACAATATTAATCCTTAAGGCCTTAGGACTGATTAGGAATTATAATAAGTAGGGAAGGGTAGCATCGGCATAATACTATTTCTATAAGGCTGTAGGAATGTAGTTCAGCATGTTTATCTGTTATAGCTATCTGTTAGCATCTGATTAGTCAGTAATTGCTATTGGGCCTTGAGAGTCTAAGCCTTACCTATATATACATGAGGCTAGACTAATGGAAGGCATGCATTTTCAGATTGTGTATGAATGAATGAGAGAACAACAGTTCTTCTCCCTGTCCCTCTCTTGTTTCACTTCTCAACCCCTCTGAATTCTATCCTTTACCCTCAGATTTCTCAATTTCTCTACAATCTAGTTATCAGTGGTATCAGATTCTCAATTTCTCTACAATCTAGTTATCACATAAGCACTATCCTACTCCCCAGATAGGCAACAAGATTATGAACAATCTAACTTAATACCCCATAGAACTGCAAAAACAGCACACTGCAACAAATTTTTTTTTTTACCTCCATATTTTCGTGTATCCACCAGAAAATGTGAAGTAAACAGATCACTGTTTTTAAATTAATTTAACATCTACTTCTCTGAACATGACATTTAATTAAATTAACATCTACCTCTCTGAACATGACATTTGTACTAATATCCCCAGCATCCGACCATGTACAACTACCTACATGCACACAAAGGATAAGAGTCTAAAGGAATTTTAGATTTTTATAAGTCCGTCAAAAGAAAACTCTGAACAAAGCATAGAACTTGCTAGGAACTGAAAGTAGGATTCAGAAGAAAATGAGCTAGAGGTTTGAAAAATTCAAGAGTCAAAACTCTCCTAGCTTAACTGGAACTGGAATATGATCCAAATGAACCAAGCCTAAAAAGGAACTGTAGTTTAACCCCATACTTATTATATGCAACAAAGATTCAGAAACATATCTAATTTGTTCAATTGGAGACATCATAAGAAATTGTAAAGACTCTGATAATGACAAAAAAATTAAAATGCCTAAATCTTGGTGAATGAGATAATCTAGCATAGAATAATTCTTCTTTAAACTTCACTCACGTAATCAGCCATAGACAGCCAAAGATGGTACCATCAATAATACTTAAAACTGGCAAGGATACTTTCTCATTGAATGCTTCTATAAAAGCAAAGGCTCACCAAAAAGTAATGCATAGGACTACAAACATAAATTAAGCCGCAGTAACTTGTGTAAACCTGAAAAATATGACACGAATAATTTAGACCAGCCTTGCAACAGCAAATAGATCACAGAGTAATCTTATTCCCAGGAATATGCCCACAAGAAAGGCAAATATAAAAAAAATTAAAAAATTAAAAAAAAAAATCCGTACTAAATTATGCATGTTCTCCAATTAGAAAATTTGTAAACAGAAAAAAGGGTATAATTAGCATAGCTGTTCAGGGACTACAATTTGACACACAAAAGTCAGTGGAGTGCAATTCACATGCTCTGGGAAGAAACAAAAACAAGGAAAAAAGCACCCCTGTAAAGCCCATGGAATGGGATAATACACAGGAGAATAACGCATGAAGTCCAACCTACCCAAGTGTTTTTGTTTTTCCCCATCACATCTAAATGCTGTATCTGACACACATAAAACTCCTTCATAGAAGTTTCCACACTCATAGCTTACAACAACCAGTTACCTCAGCAAAGAGCATACAAAAGCCCGCCAAACTAGTAGCTCTTTCATGAAATAGAATCTCTACTGTCCAGTATATAAAGGCTAGGCTTTAATACAAAGCATTTTTGCTTTACCAGAAAAGGAAAGGCATAAAATATAACAGCTGATTTGAGCAGAAAATCATTAGCTGCTTCTGATTTATGCATGTATGGGGCATCTTCTGAACATTTATGCATAAAGAACCTCATTAAGCATTCACACCAAGAAGATGTCAATATAGTTTCATGTGGCTTCCTAATAAAATTTTTATGTTTCCAGTCAGTCAATACCTTGCATGTAATCACACTTGGAGCTAATGCTACAGTCAATTACCAAAATAACAAGGCTTACAATAAGTTTCCACGTGGCAGAAACAAGCTAGTAAGCTTTATTCTTTAGCTTATACTGGAAAACATCTTGAATTATATTTAAAATGATTTCAGAGACTAAAATTGACAACAGAAAAAAATTTGATACTGCGCCCTACATTTTTGGAATTATTCGCATAAATCTAAAAAGGATAAATGTTTTATTAATGTAGCCACAAGTTCTCGTCTCGGTGCTTAAGCTCAGAAAGTCAAAACCACTGTTATTAGCTATTACGTGACTTTTCCAAGATGCTGGTAAACAGATAGATTGATTCAACATGTCTTGCTTTGAAATTCAATGAATTGCAATTTGCAAGAGTTAAAAGAGCAAAGACAGGCAAGTATGAGAACTTGCCAGAGAATACTTCTCCCGACTATTGTCTAAGAAGGCACTCATGAAACTTGACATTTGCACAGTAATCAAAAGATCCTGACTGTGTCTCCCCCAAGGACACACTGAATAACGAGTACAAAACTATTCCTAAAATATCAAAGCTAAATAATAACCATCCACCCTGTACATTGCATGAATTATTATTACAAAAAAAAAAAACGACATAAAAACTCAAAAAATAATAAAATGGAAAGAGAAGAGCGAACAAGCAAAATAATGTAACATATCAAACAATCTAACCGAAAATGAATTTGAATCCGCCATTACTCAGCAGCTAGGGGGGGGGGGGGAAGAAGAAAAAAACGCCGATGAAGCTCAAAGTTGTGATTTCACCTCTCGCAAGCGTCTTCGAGGGAAGAGAAGGGTCGCTTGAAGTCCGGATGGCACACCCGCCAAGCGTCTTGGTACGCCATCTGGAGCTCCATCTGGTTCGTGGATCGAACAATCTTCTGCTGCTGCTGCTGCTGCGATTGGTGCTGCTGCTGCTGTGATTGCTGCTGCAGATGGTTCAAATTAGGGTTTTGGTGGACATTGGCGATGGGATTGGAATTGGGGTGGGGGTTAGGGTTAGCATTAGGGCTTTGTTGGAGATTAATGGAGCGCATAGGACGCAAGTGAGCGTCAATGTTAGAAGGGAAACGAGAAATAGCCGCAGCTTGTTGCGCCTGATGTTGCTGTTGCTGTTGCTGCTGCTTCATTTGCTGGAAAAGCAGCATTTGTTGCTGCTGTTTCTGCTGATGCTGAAGAAGCAGTTGCTGCTGCTGCTGCTGCAATGCCTTTGCGTCTTCCATTTTTGCATAAAAATTTAGATCTCCTGATTCCAAGCAGAAACCAAGTATGAAGGTAATGCAATGCCTTCTTTCTATCAATCCAATGAACAGGAGAAGCGGAGAATGAAGATGAGGAAACAAAATGGAACTAAGGAAGGAAAGGAAGGGTCCGTTTTTGGTAAAACCTTTTTTTTTCCCCTTTTAAAAGGAAATTAAGAGCCGTGTTTAGTTTGAAGGGAGAAAATAAGAAAAATGGTGAAAATAAGGATATTAACTAAATTAGAAGAATTTTTTTTTTTGTTAAATGTATATTTTTTAATATTGAAAAATTTTCATATACTATTTAATAAAGATGAGAAGAACAATTTCTCTCTCTTCTCTCTCTCCTTCTCCCTCCCTCAAACCAAACAACCCTAAGCATCAATTCCTAATTTCCTGTAGTTCTCCTCCCCTTCTAATTTAAGGATTAAGTTTAAGAAAAATTAATTTTTTCCCAAAAGTATAAGTTGTTTATTAATATGTTATGTTTGATTTTATTAATGGAGATAATAATTAAAATATTTATTTTTTCTGATAAATTTAACAAGGTTTTTAAGTATTTCCAAAGAAAAAAAAATATCACTTAAATTTTAAAGAGTTAAGTAGTAATTTTGCTCTGGAAGTATACCCTATAAGTAATTTTGCCCCAGAAGTTTTTTTGGTTCAATTTTGCCCCAAAAGTTTTTTTTGAAGCAATTTTGCCCCTCCATTAGCAGCCCTAATGATCAATTGCTCCAGGAAAAAACTTCCGGGGCAAAATTGCTCCAAAAAAAACTTTCGGGGAAAAATTGCTCAAAAAAAAAACTTCTGGGGCAAAATTGCTACTTAACCCAAAAAAATGTGAAAACTGTTATTTATGATATCATATATTTTTAATTCTTATTTATATAATATTTAGAGGTGGAAATAGGTTAGGCCAGCCCAAGCTTCAGCCTTAATAGGCCAAGTCTGTTCGGCAACAAAGTGGCCTAAGTCTAGCCTGTGGCATGTTAGAGGCCATTTTTTCAGCTTGAGCCTGGCCTGTGCCCTGTTAAGGAGGCCTATATTTTTAAAAAATTTATAATTAGGCTAACAGGCTGTAGCCTCACTGCAAAACATGTCTACTTAAATAGATCAAAAATATTTGTTCAAAAAAAAATAGATAAAAAAATATGCCTACTTTAAGCAGGCCGAATTACATAAATCAGCGAAGTCAGAGATAACAAAGGGTTACATTTTCATTAATGAGTCATTATTACAAAATTAAATATTAAATATAGAAAAAGGGCTAAGTAGTATTTTTGCCCCAGAGATATACACTCAAGAGCAATTTTGCCCTGCAAGTTTCTGTTTGGAACAATTTTTCCCCTCTGTGAACAAACTAAAGGTCAAACGGTCAACTAACGGTTGATCGTTAGTTGATCATTAAGGTTGTTAACAGAGAGACAAAATTATTCCAAAAAAAACTTTTCGGGGCAAAATTGAACTCAAAAAAACTTTTAGGACAAAATTGTTTTTGAGGGTGTACTTCCAAGGCAAAATTGCTACTTAACCCAATTGAAGATGGAATATCACCTAGAATGGGGGTGAATAAGTGATCCTCAAATTCTTTTCGCAAAAACCACGAAGACAAGTAAAAAAACAGAGGCACAGAAATAAGACATAGAAGTAAGGTATACACGAGAGAGTTTATACTGGTTCTGTCCAAATCGATGACCTACGTCCAGTCCCCAGAACACCTGGGATTCCACAATCTTCCAAGAGCAATTACACACTCTATAAATGAAGGATGATCCTCTCATCCTCAGACTCCACTCCCCCTTACAAGTTGTAATTGATACACCCTCTCTTAATGTAACACCCCAAATTTTCTAACAATTATAATAACATAAAATTGCAATGATTTTAAGAAATAATTACTGAAATTCAAAATAACCAAATTTAGGAAGTGTTACCGCCGCACTTGTACTGGGACAAATGCAAGGCTACCTTATTACAATAACATAAACCCACACTTAAATTAAAAAAGTCTTATTCAAAGCGTAAAATAAAATAAGAAAAGAAAACTTGCTAGAATTGTTTATTGTTCTTCCTCACTTCTTACTGCTAGCCCCAACAGCCCAACTTTGAAACCTGTTTCACTGAAAATCTGCTCCCCCGAAGGATCGTCGCAGTCCATGAACACAAACATCAACAAAAGCTGGTAATCCTAATCAAAACACAATTTATACAACTCATATATTTTAATTAAATCAAATATATAATCACATAGTGATTAAATCAACTATCAATTCCAATATTCATCGTGTATACATATACATACATATATTCACACCGAATCAAATATTATCCATTATCTTTATTAATTTCATATAAACCCGGAAACCTGCCAGTCTACCATGTGACCCAGAAACCTGCCAGTCACAAATCATCAAATTGGCTATAAAATATATTTTCCTAATGTGCACACATTTTCCCAAAGTTACTACTAGTGTCTCGGAAATCTGCCAGACACCACTTTAGGAAAAACGGATACTAATCTTTTCACATCAGTGGTATAAAGCCCAAAAGTTGTGTTCATAACTTTGGGAGATACCGTCCCAAGCTATCCTCCCACTATTAATTCATTACAATCACACACAATCAGGAAATTCAATTTTGTCACAATTATCAATTTCTTCATTGAATATATCAGTTACTCAAGGGCAAGGGCATCATGACTTTCCAAATTATTCAAGAATATAATAATTCAAATATCCGATATAAGAGCTAACACATATTATAACTCAAATACCTATATGAGTAAAGTCTAATTATTTTAAAATACACACATAATAAAATTCCAGAATTATTTCTATGCACTAAAGTATCCCAATTGAATTCACTAATATTTTATACTTATTTAATTATCTTTCATTCATTTTTCTATTATTTAATTAAATATAGAATAAAATGATATTTTACATATAATCTGTTCATGTCTCATTTTATTGTGAGGAAATACTATATAGGGAAAGAATAAATAAAAGAAATATCAAATAATATAGCAATATGCATAACTATCATAATATGATATATTTTATTATCATAGTATATTGTAATTGATCATGTCCAGAGAACCTACGCACAAATAGATTTGCAAAAGCAAAAAAAAAAAAAAATCAAATACACAACACAAGAAGAGGAATTATATATATATATACACACACACATATATATTCAATTACTTAAACTCAATCAGAGCTACGCACAGGAACATATATATTTGCAAGGAACAGCTCAAGCCAATCGAGAAGAAAAAATGTATTTGTACACATATTCAATATTAATTCCTATTATTTTAGGGATTAGTATTACATATAGTATAGTCCATGTATATCAATCGTATCAAAATTTATATAAAACTAACCTAAGACTCATGAGGATTAGGATTGCCTGGTCTCCGTTTTGCTAACCTCTTAGAAAAAATAATTGACACAGAGAAAGAATAGAGGAAGTAGTAGAAGAGAATAGGAGGAGAGAAGAAGAATATTCAGGGTTAGGCTAGACTTCTATTTATAACTTAAAATTAGGGTTTAGTTTTGAGCTCTTCTACTATTGTCAACTCATTAATAGGGTATATTAAATTCAATTAATCAATCATGGTGTGAATTAATGTGACTTGGTTGACAAGTAATAGACTTATTACCTAAAGCCTCTTTCTTAGTGCATAAGCAGACAATTCCTAAGGCAATTAGGGTTAGGAGTATTTGGCCCACGAAAGCTATATAAAATAAAATAAATGGGTTATTTCTATTAATTAAAATCTGTAGTATTACATTCTACCCTCCTTAAAACAAGTTTTGTCCTCGAAATTGAAACAAAATTCACATGTTAATAATAATTAATAAAAATCTAGGGTATTATACTTAAGGTTCCTCAACCTTAAGATACAACTAATAATGAAAATGAATGTTTAAGAACTCATCACGAGTAGATAAAGTGTTGAACACTGAAGTACAAGATTAATGAAACAGTTGAAACAGCGAATAGTAATAAACTCGAATTGATTGTACATCGTTTCGGTAGTTGGCGAATTCAATGCTTCGACTATTTATAGATGCTGTAATTAATAACTGTTGATGAAGCTTGTGAGATAGCCGTTGAAAGACTTGAATGTATCTGTTAGACAATTGAAGCTTTCGTCTTCGTTTTAATAATCCAGGTGGAATGTGCAGAGTTGACATTCTCTTTCATTCCTTATGTTTTGCCCATTATGAAATGGTATTCAATGCACAGACGGAATTTCAAAGTTGCTTTACTTCGATCAGAGTTGGTTTCCGTGTTTATCACTGGTTTAGGTAGCTACATTTAATACTTCTGACAGATGATTTAGTTTTATTCAAATTTGCTGAAAATTCATGTTTAAATAATCTGAAACTCATAAGAAAATTGGTTAAAAGCATTTGACAATCATAATAAGTGATAATCAGAAGGAATGAAATATCATTCAATGATTCAAGTTTCTCGGAGAGCGTTGATTTGAAAACAGGGATGATTATGCTCGAGTAGGAATCCAGGCTTGCTCGAGCAAGCTTCTTTTGAAGGTGGTTTCTACGTTGATGCTCGAGCAAGCAAATGTCTTTGCTCAAGCATGACTGTATCATGCTCGAGCAAGCCTTACTTAAGACAGATAAAAGCAATCAGAGTCGCTGATGCTTGAGCAACCTTTTTTGTCTGCTTGAATTAATTCCCAAGCTTTATGAAAACAATTGTGAGACGTAGTTGCTCGAGCATACTTTTGATCCTTGCTCGAGCAAGGGTTATTGATAATCATTAAATTCATATTATTTTAAATGCGAAAAGGAGTTAAGAACTCTATCATTGTCATGGTTTAATGGATCAAATTAGTTGAATATGTGGTTTCATCTTCATAATGAGTTTTTAGACTTCATTTGCATTAATTTTGGTCATATTTGAAGTTTGGTTAAAAATTGGGCTTAAATCACACCTCTTTTACAATCGGGTGATAAACACTGTTAGGTATTTTGATCATAACTTGAGTTATAGAAATCCAATTGATACCCAATTTGCATTTTCAGAAAGCTAAGAGGAAGCCCTACAACTCCTATGAAGAGCCCAAAAGCTAAATCAGATGTTTAGAGGGCCAAAATTGGCCTGGAAACCGAAACAGGCTGCTTTCACTGGACTCTGGAATGACGTTCGGTATTCGACCCATATCTAGAGTTACAGACCTCCAAATGGGGCTCCGTTTGAACGACTGGAAAGCTGACATCCGGGGCGACACTTCATATGAAGATCACATGGCCAGATTCGGATTATTTCGTGGCCTAACATGGGCTGGAAAAGAGGACATTGTTTTGGAGCTGTAAAGTGATTCAAAGATGCTTCCAAGTTGGCCACTAACTAAAGTGACGAATTTGAGTTGTAAAGTGCATGGAAGAGATGCTCCTAGCTGCCTATAAATAGAAGGGTGTTATGAAGAGCAAGACACCTTGGAGATGATCCTTCTCTCCCATTCTAACTTCCTTCTTGTATTTCTTACCTCCTACATGGAAGGTTTTAGTTTTGCTTTATGTATTGTCTTTAATTCTTGTCTTTAATTTCTTGCCTCCTACATGGAAGGCTTTACTTTTCTTTATTAGTTTTATGTATTGTTTTTCTTTTGTATTCCTAGCCTCCTTCTTGGAATGGTTTAGTGTTAATCTTTCCTTTTTATTTTATTTTGATTTTATGTTCTTCATCTTTTTCTGTATGGATTCACTATGTTGTTGAGATTTATTTTGGAATAGAAGCTTTCATTTTCTTTAATTGTTCTTTGTGTTCTTTATGTTCATGTTGAACTTGTTCATGTTCTTCGTGGTCATGATGAACATCTTTACTTCTGCATTTTCATTTTATCCAGCCATGCTTGGCTAAGTTTCTGTGATCGACCCATGAGTTGAGGATTCCATGGTGTCATCCGGAGGACTTGTGCTTTAATCAGTAACTGACTTGTTTCTGTTAATTTTAATCGGATCCGATTATAATTATGGATTGGGTATTAGATTTAATATCCAGATTGAAATCCCAAGGACTTAGGTTGGACCGGGTTGCAGAGAACGTTGTGCGATTGTGCAGCGAGCTCACCACGTGTTCGATCAAATGCTAGGCGATCGTCTAGTCGAGGGAGTTTCTGGACAAATGCAGAGATCTCGGTTTGTCTAGAATCAATCACAGGTTCAGTTATTTTATTTTTGTTCAATGATGGAAGTTCTTGGAATCCCAATTCTGGGTTGATCCATTTCAATTTGATTAATCTCATCTTTCTCCATTCTGTCTTTAATTCCTGTTCTAAATCCAACAAAACCCAATCCCCCCTTGTTTTCATTTCATTTGCATGACATCTAGATTACTTAGGATTTAATAAAAGGCTCCTCGAGAAGAGAGAACGATCCTAGGTTTGCCTATATGCAATCCTTGGTTAATTGTTGATTGTAGACCCCAAGGCTAATGACAAAAGGTCTTCATCAGTTATGTCAGTGCAGGTTGCTTGACTTTGCTCGAGCAACCTTTTAAGCTTGCTCGAGCAAAGTGCTCGAGCATGCTTTCCAAGTCTGCTCGAGTAGGATAGTACTTAGCCTTGCAATATACATCAGTACAAATCGATGTTGCTCGAGCATTCTGATATCCCTACTCGAGCAAGACTCCAAAACCTTCACAGAACTTTTACTCGATGATGCTCGGGCAGGCTTGTGCAATATACTCGAGTAAGACGCCAGGGACTCTTCCCGTGAATCCGATGTTGCTCGAGCAAGACTATATAATCTGCTCGAGCAAGGCTTCCCTAAAATACATTGTTTAGCCTTGTATCCGTCAATGCTCGAGCATACAAAACCTTTTGCTTGAATAACCTTGTATGAAATTCTTTTAGGGTTAAGGACCATTTTCGCCAACGAACTATATGTCCAGGTGCGTACAACACAATATACTTTCAGGTGGACCTTAAATGCAAATAAAGATTTAGAAAAAGCCAATTTGCACAGCGCCGTTGTGAAGCCACTAACGTCCGTTTACAGCAAGCCCAAAATCTGCCACTGAAGCTCCGGTTAACCCAAACACAAGAGCTTGATGGCGACCATTTCCACTAGAATCCACAGATGGATAAACCGAAATGCCAAAAATGCATGTCATAGCACCATTACTCTCTGGACCAAACTCATTCACAATACCAGCAGCATACAAAATAGCGAAGCGAAAACAATTTCTAGCGTGGGAAGAGTTACCATCAATTCCTGTGAGTTCCTTCTGAACCTGAAACCCCGCCGACATGCACGCACCACATAGGGTAAGATCAGTCAGGTCCGGTTTGCATCCCTGATTAAGCGGCATCGTTTGTCCGAGCTTCGCGATCCAATCAGGAATCGTTTGAATTTTCACGCAAACGTCAGGGCTAACCACAAGTTGAAGCAGGTCGAAGCAAAACGAGGTCAGGTAATCGGGGAGAGAGAGGGAAGAGAGCTTGGACTGGAAGTCATGGAGGCAAGAATTGGAGGTTCGAAGATCTGGGAGGTTGAACATGGAGGTTTGTTTGAGACGCCGAGCAAGCCCTATGCCAATTAAGGATAGTAAAGTTCCGCAACAATCGCTACGTCGAGTGTCGTCTACGGAATCCGAAGGATGAAAGTTTTGGCATGCGGAGGAGTTCCATGGAAGTCTCAGGACATAGTTCAGATCCACAGGGCAGGTGGAATTATTAACAGAGGGTGAAGAAGATGAAGGAACTGCAGAGCTGAGAGTAAGAAATATGGGGAAGAAGAGAAAGAGAAGAACAACAGAAATCTTCATCTCTGGTGTGCAAATTGGGCTTGCTGTAAACGGACGTTAGTGGCTTCACAACAGCGCTGTGCAAATTGGCTTTTTCTGAAACTTTATTTGCATTTAAGGTCCACCTGAAAGTATATTGTGTTGTACGCACCTGGACATATAGTTCGTTGGCGAAAATAGTCCTTAACCCATTCTTTTATCAGTTTATCTTATCAGATGATCTTTGATTGTTTTAATTCAATAGCTTAGAAATTGTGATCATCAAAACACACGAGCTAACACCAATTTTAAAATTTCAAATTAATTTTGTTACCTATAAAAGTATAAATACTTATTATAAGAGTTTAGCAATTAACCACTCATTTTTTCAGGAAATCATCTATTTAGGAGTTTGAAGTTCAAATTGTGTTTTCTTCGCCCCCCCCCCCCCCCATGTTTCTATTATTTTCCTTTTTTCTATAAATTTTTTAAATATGCCTTGTACTTTGAATTTGAAAAGAGTAAATAAATGAAAATTTTATATAAAAAATGCGAACATTTTATGTATTCACCATAATTTTTTGAAGCAAATATATTATATTTATATGATTTTGTTTTTGTATTTCGTTTAGTCTTATATTGTACATACATTTTTATTTAATGATATTTATTTTAATATTTTAAACATTGATGGGTTTTACAAAAAATTACGGATGATAAATTAAAATAAGAGTTCTTCTATGAATTTTCATATATACACTGCTGGGTTGCTGGCAATACACAACTAGACACAATCTTTTTGTCTTTTTTTTGTTAAGCACAAATATCATTTTATTAGAGTTAATCATATTTGAAGTATTATCATATATTAAATATAAGCATCTCTTACAACTGAGATTCAAACTTTATGTGTTCTTTTTTTTTTTTTTGGGTACGATTTATAAGCATATGTTAATTGCATTTACAAAACTGCGCCTGAAGAGCGTAAGATTGGTAAAAGTGGAATCACCTTCTTCATGTGCGAGAGTATGGGCCCATGGGAAGGAAAAATAAAATGGGCCAAATAATGTGGCCCAAAATTCTCTAAAAAAAATTTTAAATGATATCTAGTGTCTTTTCTAAATCATATCACTTAGGGCCCGTTTGGTACGGGGAAGATTTAAGGAGGGAAAGGAATTTAGAAGAAGGAAAGGAAGGGAAGGGAAGATTTTGAAAAATGAGGGAAGATGGTTTGAGGGAAGATGAGTTGTTTGGTAGGAAGAAAATGAAAGGGTGGTAGTTGGTAAAGAATTAAGAAATGTCTATTTTACCCTCAAAAGTAATAATTTAAAATAAAAAGAAGGTGGGTCCAGGGGTAAAATTGTCAAAAGTGTGGGAAGATTGGAGGGAAAGGTGAAATCCTTCCAAATTTGGAGGGATTTGATCTTCCCACATATGTGGGAAGATTGGTGGGCCCGGGGTGGGCCCGGGAAGATGATTTTCCGGGAAGATTGGTCCAAAACGCGTACCAAACGAGGGAAAATTCTAATTTTCCTTTCCTTTCCCTTGAAATCTTTGTACCAAACGGGCCCTTAGTATCCAATTAACTGAGTACTTCAATTTTGGAGTTTGTGATTTCCCCTCCAAACATAAGTATTTTCTTTGATTCAAAATCAAAACTCATAAAAAAAGAGATCTAATGAGACCTTATACTTTTAGACTAACTTTATATTGGTTTCTTTATCCTTCTTTCATTCCTTCCTTATTATTATTAGATCCAAATCAAATGGTACATATCTTTAGAATGTTAGACTTTTATTTTTTATTTATTTATTTTTTGCTACAAGCGTTCATATGCTGTACCCCTTCTACCTAACCTTTGAATGTAACATTTTATCTTTAGAATTATAGGATTGTTTGCTTTGGAATAGGTTGTTTGGAGTAAAGTTGAGTGAACTCGTATTGTAATTTGATAAAAATTTAATTTTATCATAAAATAAAGAATAATAGTGTATAATTAATTAATTAAAATATAAAAATGATGCCAATTTAATTTAATTATATTGCAAATATAGATAATTGAAATTAAATTCATCAACCCCCATAATTTATCATACTTTTTGGTGGGATAAATTAATCATACTTAAAAAATCAACTTGTAGGGGATGGGTTTATTTAAGCACTTCATTTTGTGTTGTAATTTTTTTAATGGTAATTTTACGATTTTATTTAGCAAATTTATATTTACCTTTAGTTTTTATCCCAAATTGTCACATTTTATACAATATATATATATATGAATTTGATTTATATCCTTTTCAGTCATTTTCCATTTTATCTATCTTTTCAAAAGCTATGTCAAACAAGTGTCCATCAGAAACAAAACAATTTCTACCACCACTATCCCAAACACAAATCACATCAAGAAAAGTCTATCAGAAAAAAAAAGTTCACCAGAAACAAAAGCCATTTCTACTACTATTATCCCAAACAGGCCCTAAAGTTATACATTTTTATGTAAAATTATATTAATATTGTTGTAAAATATTAGATCTGAACTATTAGATCTAGATCCAATAGTAATAAAGGGGTAAAAGAGGGAAAGGAAAGGAGGAGAAATTGATACATTCTTTTTTTTGGTATAAAAAAGTTTTGGAGGGGTTCGGCATCAGTACCCCACCAAGGCTAGGGCACGACCCCAGGCTCTATGAGCACTTACTGGAGACTTACGAGATCGCCTACCAAAGGAGTCCCAGCGACGGCAGAGGGAATCGAACCCACGACCCAAGGGCTTAGTCCTGGATCCCTTACCATCTATGCCAAATTGGCATACATTCTTTTATTAATGAATAGCAATAGAGGTGGGAAAATGGGCTGGCCCAGCCCATTTAAGTCCATGTTCTCACAGAGTTGGCCCTTTTAGGCCTGACTCTTTTTGGAGGTTTTAAATTATAAGCTCGGCTCTTGACATGCTTTGGTCTAAACGGGCTAGCCGATTTTCTGACTCTAAATAGCTGTATTTATTTGACCAAAACAAAGTTGCATTATAGATTTGGTTTATACTAATTCCCTTGGGAACATGAACTTTATTGATTCCCATAATACTAACACCACGTTCAATTTAATTAAATCTTTGGAGGCTAAAAGATAACTAAATCCATAAGTTTTTCATTTATAATTAGGCTAAATTATACCAAGCCTTCTGAACTTTGGGTTATTTGCATAGTACCCTATGACATATCATATTATAAGATAACATGTAGCATCCTATGCAAATTACCAATTTCATAGAACGCATTGAACTTTGAACAGTTGCAAAGAACCTTTAAACTTTGATCAGTTACAAATAACCCTCTAATTTTATTTTATTTTTTTTTAAAAAAGCTGCTGATACTGGGAATACCAAAATCAGAAGCATACCTTGTCACTTTACTGTATCACCATTATAAGCAGATCATACTAATATGTATGTACTTAGTATATATACAATGCTGCATATCGTGTATTCTGAGACGAAGACATATCAATAAGGTTATAGTATGTTTCACAACATAGGCATACATATGCCTACGCTTTTTACAGTTTCATTTTCCCTTATTTAATAAAGTTCAAAAGGTTACATGTATGCATCGATATATTTTATACCATCTACTATATTCAAATACACATATACATACATTAGTCGTAGTTGTTTCATTAACTTAAAGAAAACGAAGGGTGCGATTTGATGTGATAGGCAAATATTTTGCTGAAATTTGGGATTATATTGATGAACTTGTTGAATATGTTTAAATTGATTCCACCACTAACCTAGTGCGAAATTGCTTTATTAGGTGGGAATTCAATAAAAATAAGTCAATGCAAATTGGCAATATTAATGGTTATTGCGAAGTCATTACAAATAGTACAAGGCAATTAATTTGGATGTTGTCCTGAGTCCCACATCAGATGAGTTTCCTTAAAAGAGGGGCTTTATAAGGGCTCGATTACCCTAATTTAATATGATATCTAGCTTTTAGGATGTAATTTTCCCAAGAATTTATACTTTCATTGAAAGTAGTCTAACTAGATCGGAAAGGAATCCAACAACTTACATCCTAAAGACAAGTGCTCATTACAAATGTAGTGTATTGTTTCTAGGGCCTATTTGGATGAGTTTTTAAAAAAAAGTGTTTTTTTTTAAATGCTTATTTTTTAAGCTCCAAATTGGAGCTTTTAAAGAAAGCAACACTTTGGCTTTTTTTATTTTTGTTTTTTTTTTGTGACTTTTGTTTTTTCAAAAAAATATTATTTAAACACATAAATTAATTTAAAAAGCATTTTTTTCTCATTAAAAAATTACTTTTTTTATAAAAAAAAAAGCCCATCCAAATGTCCACCACTTTACTCTGTTTCTTCTCCACTCTGTTTGGGATCAGCGGCCTTTCCTTTCTTTCCCCACCTCTTGATCTCCTTTTCTGATGATCCTAACTATTGGTTGAAATTTAATATTTTTAAAAAATGATGTTGAAACTTTGATCCAGTGGTTAGAATCAGAAAAAGGAAAGTGACCTCCCCTGCTACATTCATTTGAATCAGTCACCGCAACATAATTTGGATGGAATTTTTTCCTTCAGAAAATTGCTCTTAATTACTCCACATTTAGTTAGTTGGGCAAAAAGAAATTAAGGGGGGTGGGGTCGGGTAATTTCAAAAAAAAATAATCATATAAATATTGTTGATTACTTTAATGTAATTAACTAAAGTAACTACAAGTAATTTTTTAAGATTCCAATCAAATGATTATCAATTAGGCATTTGAACCAAGGGCCCATGAAATATATATATATATATATATATATTTAATATCGTTAAGTTTTAATTAATTATTTGTAATTGTGGTATGTGGACAATAGGTTATCTTTGACTATGACTTTGTGACTATATTTATTTGTTTGTTATATAATACGTATTATTTACACTTTAATTTTAACAACATTTATGTATTAAATTGTGATTTTTATTGTTCTAATTTTATTTCTTAAAATAATAATTTTAAAAAAATAGTAAAAGATTGTTAAAATAGCTTTAGCCCTGTAGAGCCGGCTTTGACCTTGATGCGAAGAGCCTAAACCTTGAAAAACAAATGTTTTCTTATCCTGAACCCAAAAATACCGACTCTTTTAGACACTAACCATTCAAATGTCAGCCCTATAAAGCCGAACCTGTTTTGATTCTCAACTCTACTGGCTAGTCATTTTTAAACTAATGCAATATATGTTTTTCTTGCAGCGATGATTTATCTATACTGATTACAGTGAGACGGTAAAAAAGATAATTTTTTTGGGTATACAGCGTTAGATGATTTTTAACAGGACAGCATGAAAGTTTTATTTCAGTATGAATATATATAAGTAAATGAAGTATTTGTTTGAATCCGCTTATTTTAAGTGATTTTAAATGGTATAAGATAACTATGTAAAAAAAAAAAAAAAAAAAATCCCGTGAAACATTGCTCTCCCAAAAATATGTAAAGGATTATTATCTTATTCGGTAACTGGCTTACGGGCTCTAACTAACCCTTTTTTATTCAATCAAGCATTTGTCATTATTTTTTTTTCTAAAAAAAAAATGAGAGAATTAGAGGGAATGATTTAGAGAAAATAATATTTATCTAGAAAGGATATTAAAAGTTACAATTATTTAGAAACAAAATATATACTATCACCGGTCCTTAATATAGAAAATAGTTGAGGCTTCGGCCCAAATGAAAGGGGAGTAGTTGATGATTCTATTGGTCATAAATATAATATTTTAATTTAGTTTATCTTTCAAGTTTCATTCCTTAAGTATCCCTATTAGTAATTGCACATATTAGAAGATTTTCATCCATGTTGGTATTCATAGTTAAAGAGATTATTTCAAGAAAAACAAGTATTGACCCATATTTATTATCAACAACCAACTTTAAAATATTTGGGATTATATACAATTGAACTGAAGTTCAAAAAGATTTTGTAAATGTTAGCCTAAAATTTTTTTACATGTAAAATTAGTCGAAATAATATTTATTACGTATTTCTAATCAATTTTTGAAGTTATACAGTTTTTCAAACTGAGAAATCGTAATGAATTTAATACTAATCAATTCCTTTTTCTTTTTTTTCCCGCACTAATCTACTGTTGTACTTTTTGTAAAATCATTTTCAACATATTTCATGGCCGAAAAACTTTAAATCTTATTAACTATGTCTCAAAAGTTGAATAATTTTATGGATCATATTTACTTAGTATTTTTTTTTTGGCTCAGAAATATTTACTTAGTATCTGAGCAATCAATTACTTCAATTTTGGAGTTTGTGATTTCTCCTCTAAACATAAGTGTTTCTTTTGCTTCAAACTTGAGTCTTGAAAAGAAATCTAACGAGGCGTTATATTATTAGACTAATTTTATATTGGTTTATTTATCCTTCTTTCATTTCTTCCTCATTATTATTAGATCCAAATCAAATGGTACATATCTAATATTTTATAAAAATATTATTATCGTTTTACATAAAATATATAAATTTATGGATTATTATTATAAAGTAACATTTTTTTTTCCTCAACTGCGGTAAGCTTTTTAGATCAAAATTTATTAGTTTAAACATATTTATACGTTTTTATGTAAAATTATATTAATATTCTTATAAAATATTAGATATGAACTATTAGATATAGATCCAATAATAATGAAGGATCCAATAGTAATAAAGGGGTAAAGGAGGGGAAGGAAAGGGAGAGAAATTGCTACCCTTATGGCCCTTTTATTAATGAATAGCAATAGAGGTGGGAAAATGGGTCAGGCTAGCTCATTTAGGCCCATGTTCTTATAGAGTTGGCTCTTTTAGATTCGACTCTTACTGGAGATTTTAAATTATAAGCTAAGCCACTGGCACTACTAGTAGTGTAGTGGTATTGGGAGTAGTCTCCCCACCCCCTGTACTAGGTTCGATCCCCCCTCCCCTATAGCCTATGTATAAAAAAAAATTATAAGCTAAGCCTCTACCACGTTCTAGCTGGGTCGATCCAATTTCTTGGCCCTAAATAATAGTATTCATTTGACAAAAGCAAAATTGCATTGTAGATTTGGTTTATATCAATTCCCTTGGGAACATGATCTTTATGGATTCCCCTGATACTAACACCACGTATGATTTAATTAAACATTTGGAGGCTAAAAGATAACCAAACCCACAAGTTTTTCATTTATAATTAGGCTAAATTATATAAAACCTTTTGAACTTTGATCAGTTGCATAGTACCCTATAACATATCAAAGTTTAAATTTAACTCTCATGGCTTTTTTTTTTTTAAAAAAAAACTATTAACCACATGTCATTAAGTGGTTGTTATATTTTTAATGGAAAATGACACATCAGATTATGAGATAAAATGTGACATCCTCTGTAAATTACCAATTTCATAGAACACTTCAAACTTTGAATAATTATAGAGAACCCCTAAACTTTGATCCGTTACAAATAACTCCCTAAATTTCAAATTTTACATTTAAGCCCCTTAAAATTTTGATTTATAATATTAAATCACATGCAATTACTTTTATCATTTTAATGAACTTATCCTCTTCTTTTTGTGCATTTTCCTTCTCTTCATCCCATGCCAAAAATGGTGATAATAATGTGACAGTAACCAATAAAGCTTGGGAGGAGGGTAATGCAGTATTAGACCTTCAAGAAAGAAAAGCTGCTGATATTGGGAATACCAAAATCAGAAGCATACCTTGTCACTTTACTGTATCACCATTATAAGCAGATCATATTAATATGTATGTACTCACTATATATACAATGCTTCATATTGTGTATTATGAGACGAAGGCATATCAATAAGGTTATAGTACATTTTACAACATATGCATATATATGCCTACGCTTTTTACAGTTTCATTTTCTTTTATTTATAAAGTTCAAAATGTTACATGTATGCATTGACACATATTATACTATCTACTATATTCAAATACATATATACTTATATTAGTCATAGTTGTTCCATTAACTTAAAGAAAACGAAGGGTACGATTTGATGTGATACGCAAATATTTTGCTGAAATTTGGGATTACATTGATGAACTTATTGAATATGTTACATTGATTCCACCACTAACCTAGTGCGTTTGCGCATCATTAGGTGGAATCCTTTATTTCCCCACCTCTTGCTCTCCTTTTGTGATCCTAACTATTGGTTGAAGTTTAATATTTTAAAAAAATTATGCTGAAACTTTGATCCAGTGGCTAGAATCAGAAAAGGAAAGTGACGTCCCCGGTACCTCCATTTGAATCAGTCAACTCAACATAATTTGGATGGAGCTTTTTCCTTCAGAAAAGTGCTCTTAATTAGTTAGCCAAAAAGAAATTAAGGGAGTAGGGTCGAGTAATTTTGAAAAAGGAATCATACTAATACTGTTGATTAATTTAATGTTAAAGTAACTATTACTTCTCTGGTTTTTATTACATGGTACCAACTTACAAATCTCATAAACTAATAAAAAATGTTAAAGTCATTAAATTTGAGCTAAAGTATATTTTTAGTCCTTTAAGTTTACATGAGGTATACATTTGGTTCCTTAATTTTAAAAAATATACTTTCAGTCTTATAATTCTAACACCGTTAATTTTACTAACGGAAAATGCAAACTTAAGTGATAACGGTGTAAACTTAAGTGATGACTGTGTAATTAAATATTATTAAACTTAAATTTAAAATATGAGTAAATTAAAGAATATATAAAATTTACATAATTAAATGTTATTAATCATCATTTGAGTTCATTTCATTAATGTTTTCCGTTAGCAACATTAACGGTGTTAGAATTTTATGACCAAAAGTATACTTTATAAAGTTAAGAGACCAAAAGTATACCTTAGGTAAAACTTAAAGGACTAAAAGTATACTTTGGCCTTAAATTTGTCCTAAAATTTAAGTAATTTCCAATATTACTCCTACTAAATGCATTAAACTTTCATATTATAATAATTATTACTCTCACCCACTACCCTTAATAATTATAGACATACATAAAAAAAATATTTAATGCTCTTTGAAAACAGGCAAGTGTTTTATAAAAAGATTTAGTTATGCTTTTATTATTATTAATTAGGATATTCGTTATGTAATATCCTAAATTTTGGATCTAGCAATTTAAGAATTAGCTTGTGACATGATTTTCATGTTAATTATTGTATGAAGCTAGTTAATATTATATTATTGAAATATATGGAATTTTCATTAAATTTAAGGCAAATGATATTTGTTTTTATCTAATTGACTAATAAAGGATTATTGTTGTGAGATGGCATAAAAGGACAAGAGATAATTCAAGAATATGGACACATGGCAAGAACAACATAAATAAATAACCTTGGACTTTTGGAAATGAATTAATAATATATATATATATATAGGGGAAATCATTTATGTATTTACTGCAGAAAAACTTTTCTACAGCAAGCCCAAACCACGTCGTTTCATGTTATTTTTTTTCCCTTTTTTCTTCTTTCTTTTGGTCGATCCCTCTTCCTTCCCAACACGAACAACATCGCATGATCCCTGAGCTGCCAATAAACCCGACCACAAACCTTCAAAATCAAATCCGTTTGGATCAGAGTTCCTTTTCCTCAATTCATAAAATCAAAATAAATCCAGAAACTAGTCCCCAGGGTCAATTTTGTAGGTCGAGGGGAAGCTTTGGGGAATTGTATCAGTTTGGATCAGAGAAGAACTTGTTGATGGATGGCATGAACTCAGGGGACTTGTTGCGAACAAACCTCCTCAAGAATTGTTGTGAGCATCTCTCACCCTCTGCGAAGTTCTCAAGAACTCCTGTAGCTCTTTTCTCTTTGGTTACCTTGACTTCAGGATTGATAGTGATATTACCAGTTGCATACCGCAGATCCCAACGGCGACACCAATTGCAGCAAAAAGACGGCATACCTCAGGCCTGATGCACTTATTGCCACCATCTATGGCTGAGAGAATAGAGGAGCGCCGAAAGGGAAGAGAGAAGAAGGGTCAGAGGTGAAGCTAAAATTAAAAAATTTAATTTCCAAACATTAAAAACAAAGATGAAACGGGGTCATTTCTAATTTACTGTAGAAAAGTTTTTCTGCAGTAAATGCAGAAATATTATCCCCATATATATATATATATATATATATATATATATATATAAAAGTCCTTGGTGACATCACAAGCCAATTTATACATATGTGTTCAAAAGTAATTAAAGCATCAGATTATCCCAACTTCACCAAGCATTTTGGACCAAGGGAAATAAGAGAATAAAGACAAGTTGTTTAATGCATGAACAAGGCAAGTACAAAGTAATAAAAGATACAAGTGTGAACACATGAAGTTATTCAACTTTATGAAAGGACCATTATCTACACAAATTTAATGCAAGATGGGAAAATCAAATTGTTCTTCCCATGAATCAGATATCTTGGTCAATTTGGAGATAAGGAAGGAGGAGTAAATTTGATACATAATAACTGGATTATTAGAAGGGACACATAAGCCCAGTTAACTAATTATAGGGTATACTTAAACTACCAAGTGTCCAAATAATATTTAAAGAAAATTAGTTGAGGACACATATACACATTGGATTAATTATAGGAACACTTGTACACATTTAAATAATTAATGGGAGACACCTAATCTTCTTCTCCATTAAGCATTAAGCAAGGAATTTAAACCACAAGGAGGAAAAGTGGCGTGAGATGAGGGGGAAGGAAAGGAAAATCAGAATTTTCCTAGAAGATGGAAGAAGAACCTAGAGAACTCAAGGAGATAATTACAAGGACAAATAAGTAAATTCACAGGGAGATATTTTGTGGCCAAGGACCTCTATAAATAGGACTTCATCCTCCCCATCTTGGCATCAAGGAGGCACCACACACCCATACACATAAGGAGAAGAAGAGAATAGTGACCTTGAGAAATAGCATCAAGGAGCACAAGAAAAGTTATAAAGGGAATTGAGGTAAGGAAGTGGTGAAAATTATTCTACTTCCTCTAGATTTACATGGTTATGTTTAAGATCATAGTTAATACCTTTACATGATATTATTAAAGCCCAAGTCACCATTACAAAGGAATTCAAGAGGAGGTGAAAGAAGAAAAGATTTGGAACAAGTAAGTTATCTCCTTAATCTTTTGTAACTTTAAGGATTTTGGCCAATAATTAGAACATGAGGATATGATGTTATTTTGGTAATTTTGATGGGTTTAAAGTATTTAAAATCGAATTGTGTGTGGGGAAGAACTTGGAATATGATTTGGAAGAATTAAAGATAAAATAAGAAGAAATACAAGTTAAAAAGTTGGAAAAACAGTAGGGGCATTTTCGGAAACTGGGTATAAATTACATGTCCCTGGACTTGGAAAGTATTTTTATTCAAAAATAGACATGTCAAGGGTCACGTAGATTTTTGGAACACTTCAATCAGATTTTTCTATAATTAGTTATGAATTTTTGAAGTTGAGGCAAAATTCTGAAATTTCTGGACCTTGTGCGAAAATTAAGGAAAAGTAACTAATGAATGAATACTTATTAACAAAAAGAATTAATGAGTTTCAAATAGTGGAAAGACATTTTATACAAGTGCATAGTTACATATTTTATGGAAAAAGATTATGCTGGCAATGACATCGTTTATATTACATTACTTTAGGTCTATCATCCCTATTTAGTAGCCCGAAATTTGTTATTCGACTGATCAATTGTTTGCAGGTAAGTAACCTTATCTCATATGTTTTGTATGTATGTTTTACCATAATTGTGTATCCATTCAGTGTTATTGTGTTTCCAAGCACTTTGGTACCGGAACCTGCTGTGTGTGACCCCTGGCATGGTTATGTGTCTTATTGAGCAATATATTTTATGTGTGACTGCTCGTTCTAGTTTAGGCTATATGCCTCGCTGTATGCGACCTTTGAATGCTTTATGATTTATGATTTTCTTACATACTTTGTATATACTTTGGATATGAGATTAACGGTTACTCTAGGATCCTTCAGGATTCCAGTCTCTATTGCTACCTGTATGATGTACAGTTTATTGAATATAGCTCCCAGGCGGATATTAGCAGATGAAGGTGTTGGACCAGTTCCAGAATATTCGAAGAATTGTTGTAGAGATTTTATGTACTTATATTTTAACTAAGGTTTGTAATTTATTAGTATACTACACCCAAACTGTTGTATCACTACGCTGCGCTATATTGCTTTGATATGTGATATTAGTGGAAAAGTGTAACAGTTGGATGTAATAAATAAGAGGTATTATCTTACCCACCACCTGTGAAGATGAGGCAGTATGGATGTAACACGTTAAGGATATTTAATAAGAATATTTATCTATTAGAATTAAGATATATTTATTTATCTGCATATATTCCTATAATTTGATTTAGGATTTAGATTTAAATTTTACATTTAAGATTTAGATTTGAATTTAAATTTTTAATTGTTATTTAACCTAAACCAAAATTCTCTTCACAAAAGGATGAAGTATATAAATGTTTTTCCAGATACAGTCGATTAAATTATTTTGAAAATTTGAAAATCCATCCCAATTTGTTGAAACCCAGAAAACGAATTCTTCAATAAAATAAAAGAAATCCTTCAAAATTATTTGTTTCCTCGTTTCATATACAATTATTATTGTCAAAGTCGCGAGTTGACTATCCGAATTTACTGTTTTTACATTTTTATCTTATTAAATCAAACGAGTCACTTGTAAATTCGTGTCAGCTGTAAACTTAATTAAACTTACGAGTTTACACATATAATTTATTGTTCTTACGTTTCTAGTTCAGTAAATCGTGTTAACTCACTTTTAAACTCGTATTAATTTTTACAATTTTGATATGCTCAACGGCTTTATATATGAATTTTGATACATGGAACATGTGGGAAGGGAAGGGAAGATGGACAAGTTCCCTTGTTTGGTACATTTTTTATGTCCAATCTTGGGAATTCAAGCTCCCGGGCCCATCAATCTTCCTTTAAATGTGAAAAGATAAGATCCCATCAAAATTTGTGGAACCCAAGTTCCCACGTGAACAGTGATGCATTCGGGCATATTTACCCCTTCATAAAATATTTTTTCTGTAATGCAAAAAATCAAATTTATGCAATAAATTCGAACTTATGCTAAGTTAGAACTTGGCAGGAGAATATTTTAGATAAATTCAAACTTGGCAGGAAAATATTTTAGACAAATTCGAACTTAATTGGTGGGAAAATATTTTAGACAAATTCTAATTAACTTGGCAGAAGAACATTTTAGACAAATTCAAACTTCATTAAAGGATATTTCTTAAAAATATATTTTAGGAAAAATATTTTTCCTTTTCTTTTTGAATGAATTACTTTTGAGGGTAAATTATGTATTTCTTGATTATTTACCAACTGTCATCCCTTCATTTTCTTCTTATCAAACAACTCATCTTCCCTCATCTCTCAAAATCTCTCCTTCCCTTTCTTCCCTCCTCTAAGTTCCTTTTCCTTCTCAATCTTCCCTATACAAAATGATATAAAATGATAAAAGTAATTGCATGTGGTTTAATATTATAAATTAAAATTTTAAGGGAACTTAAATTTAAATTTTGAAATGTTAGTGGGTTATTTATAACTAATCAAAGTTCAAGATGGGTTATCTACCATTGTTCAAAGTTCAGGCTGATTTTATGAAATTAGTAATTTACACTGGATTCCATGTGTCATCTTATAATCTGATATGGAATTTTCTGTTATAAATATGACGGTCGCTTGATAGCAAAGAGTTAATAGTTAAAAAATGAAAGTTCAAGGGTTAAATATAAACTTTGATATTTATATATAACTAACTCAAAATTAGGGAGGTTTTATATAATTTAACCTTATGATTATTGATTTTCCCTTACATAATGGACTGCAAAGTCAAGAAAAACAAAAGAAACTCTGATAGTCTCAGACTCTCGGTCCTCGTTATATACTTTACATCAGAAATGTGTCTACCTTGATTTTATTTATGAAGGCTACAAGCAAATTATAACATTTTTAATTCTTGATATAAGACTCAATTAAGTAATTTAAAAAAATTGAATAAGGTAAATAAATTATTTAATTATAAGCTCAATGGTAGATTATATATATATATATATATATATATATATATATATATATAAATTTGTGCGCGTGAATGTTGTATTTTGTATTTTGTTGGAGCACAAATGCACTATATACCCCACATAAATATAAAAATGTCCCGTCAAAGTGGAAATCAGTGAAGACGTGTTGAATGGGGTTCAAAAGGAATCTTCTCAAGATTATAATCCTTCTCCGTGTGTGTGAGAGGCTTCTCCGTGTGTGTGAGAGAGATCAAAAGGCATCTTCACTTTTCATCCTCTTTTATAAGCATGAATATCTAACACATATTTTCCAATTTGGCCTCATTTAAAATCTTCCCTTTATTCCCTCATTCATTAATGAAAGACAAAATTAAACAATAAGGTCAGGGGCATTTTAGTAAGAGAAAGTTATACAATACATATTAACTTATTTTTTAGTAAGTGTGAAATAATTGACGTTTACTTATATATGAAGACAAAGCTAGGGAGTATGTATTTGACTAAATTACATTTTCATAGTTGCTCCCTTAAATTGACGAACTTGCTGCATACGTTAAATTGATTCTACCACTAGTTTAAAGCCCAATGCATCCCTTTCAAATATCTAAGGGCAATTAGTGTGATTATTAATTAGATTGATGAAAACCTTTTTTTTTCCAAATAACTTATGAAGTTTCTTGGCATGCATAATGCCAGGGCAAAACTAACGAACGTTGTGAAGTCATTACAAGCAAAAGTTATAAACAATACGAGTACATGTTAATTTCTTTTTAAATAAGTGTGAATGGTTGACGTTTACAAATATATTAGTCATAGTTGTTCAAATAAATTAAAGAAAATGGACTACAATTTGATGTGATAGCAACCATATTTTATGCTGAAAGTTGGAATTTGACCAACTTGTTGCATACATTAAATTGATTCTACCACAAAATCCCAATGCATTCCTTTCAAATATCTAAGGGTGATTAGTGTGAATGTGTGATTATTATATAGAAAACTTTTTTTTTTGTCCAACTGATCGACTTCCGAAGTTTCCTAATGTGATGCCAAACACTTGTGAATGGCAATACTAATGGACGTTGTGAAGTCATTACAAGAAAGACTCGTAATTTAAATGCATCTTATTGTTTCTTGTTCGCCACTCTGCCTTTTTCAAAGTTCAACTAGAATTTGTGTTATTGTGTATAAACTTATTGCATACATCCTCCTATTGTTTCTATTCCATTTAGTCAATCAACTCAACTTAATTTAGACGCATTGTATTCATCGACGATATCCTGATATATTCGAAAAGCAGAGAAGAGCACGAAGAACATCTGCGACTCGTGTTAGGAATACTACGTGACAAGCGACTTTTTGCTAAATTTAGCAAATGTGAATTTTGGCTGCCAGAAGTAAAATTTCTGGGCCATGTCATATCTCGCGACGGAGTTGCTGTTGATCCCAGCAAGGTGGAAGCAGTTCTGAACTGGAAGAGACCAGAAACAGTGACGGAGATACGTAGCTTTCTGGGTCTAGCGGACTACTACCGCAGATTCATACAGAACTTCTCACGTCTTGCCTTACCATTGACAAAGCTCACGAGGAAAAATCAACTTTTTGTGTGGGACGAGGACTGTGAGTCAAGTTTTCAGATACTGAGGGAGAGGTTAACTACAGCACCAGTGTTGATCATCCCAGATCCGGATGAGACTTATACAGTCTATAGTGATGCCAATGGGCAGGGATTGGGATGTGTTCTGATGCAACAGGGCAGAGTTGTAGCTTATGCCTCTTGTCAGTTGAAGCCTCACGAGTCGAACTATCCTACGCATGACTTAGAACTTGCAGCTATCGTGTTTGCTTTGAAAATATGGAGGCATTACCTCTATGGTGCAACCGTAGAGTTGTTTTGCGACCACAAGAGTCTGAAATACCTTTTTGATCAAAAGGAACTCAACATGAGGCAACGTCGCTGGATGGATTTGCTAAAAGATTACGAGTTAGAGATTAAGTATCATCCGGGTAAAGCAAACGTCGTAGCTGATGCGCTCAGTAGAAAGACGGTACACACGGCATACATGATGATTCAAGAGCGGAGACTACTTGAAGATTTTAGAGACCTGAACCTGTCCAATCAGATTTGCATGAAGCACTGCGCGCCCGATGACGTTTATCTTGCAAGTCTCCTTGTCAGTCAAGGGGAATATGATCTGAGAGATGCGGTTGAGGAAGCTCAAAAGCACGACGAGTGGGCTATAGCAGCTCGGGAGATGATCTCACGGGGAGAGACTCAAGACCATGACCTATCACCTAGCGGCTTGGTCAGGTACAAGAAGCGGATCTACATTCCGAAGGATGGTGAATTGCGACAGAAGATACTGGACGAGGCTCATAAGAGCAAATATACTCTACATCCGGGAATGGTCAAAATGTACCAGAACTTGAAATCCGAGTTTTGGTGGCCTAGGTTGAAGAAAGATGTAACCGAGTACGTGAGTAGATGCTTGACCTGTCAAAGGGTTAAGACTGAACATCAACGACCCCCTGGTCTTCTTCAAGGACTAGAGATTCCAGAGTGGAAATGGGAGAACATTACCATGGACCTAGTGGTAGGTTTACCCAAGATCAGACATCACGACGCGATTTGGGTGATTATGGACCAATTGACTAAGTCGGCACACTTTCTCCCCATTAGTGTTAATTACTCACCAGAACGATTAGCGAAGATTTATATCAAAGAGATCGTGAGACTTCATGGCGTACCTAAGAGCATTGTCTCTGATTGGGACCCACGATTTACATCCCGATTCTGGGAGGCTTTGCATGCAGAGATGGGAACTAAGCTAAGGCCTAGTACGGCTTATCACCCGCAGACTGATGGTCAATCTGAAAGGACAATACAGACGCTAGAGGATATGCTTAGAGCGTGTGTATTGGACTTCAAAGGCCATTGGGATGAACACCTACCGCTGGCCGAATTCGCTTACAACAACAGTTACCATTCGAGCATACAGATGGCTCCGTTCGAGGCATTGTACGGGCGGAAGTGTCGATCGCCTATATGCTGGACAGAACTGTCAGAGCGAGAATTTATCGAGACAGATTTAGTTGATAAAACCTTCGAGCAAATCGCACTGATCAAACAGAGACTCCTAACAGCGCAAAGCAGACAGAAGAGCTACGCTGATAAGAGGAGAAGACCGTTAGAATTCGAAGTCGGAGACCATGTGTTTCTGAAACTATCACCAGTCACTGGTGTCGGTAGAACGCTGAAAAGGAAAAAGTTGAGTCCGCGATATGTAGGGCCATTTGAAATCCTGGCCAAGCGAGGGCCAGTTGCGTACCAGTTAGCCCTACCCCCGAACTTGAGTAAACTCCATGATGTTTTCCATGTTTCTCAGTTGAAGAAATACCAACCTGACCATGATCATATTATTCAGTATGAGGATGTCGATGTACGACATGATAACACTTTCGAGGTCGAGCCGGAGCGAATTCTCGATTACCAGGAGAAACGGCTTCGGCACAGAAATATTCCTGTTGTGAAAGTGGTCTGGAAGGGTTTATCTCCTAATGAGGCAACTTGGGAAACAGAAGAAGATATGAGAGAAAGATATCCGGAGTTTATGGCTCAATGTTTAGTCAGTGTAGAGTAAAATTTCGAGGGCGAAATTTTATTTATCGGGGGGAGAAATATAATACCCCGAAGTTGTATTACTTATAAATGTTGTATTTTGGCCATTAGGACCTATTGAAAATAGGAAAGTATGTTGTCTCCAAATTAGTAAGCATATTTATTCTATTTCTTGAATAAGTTGTCGGTAGGGCTTAATAGGGCAAAATTCAACTTCCTAAATTTTAATAGGAGTCATAAAATATTGTGAAATGCCATAAAAACCCCTAAACTAATTAAATGAAATTTCAAACAATTCAAGAACAATTAAATTCCCACTTAGTGACATATTGTCATATAATTCACATATTGACAAAGTTAAGCCGTAAAGGAGTGGAAAGGGATTTAAAATAACTAGTGAACACTAAAAATTAATCATTAGACATCAAAAATAAATATTAAGTGAATTAACACTCATAAGTAACCTAGTGACAAATAGCAACAAACAACTTGAAATATATCGGCTAAATTCAACATTCAAGCTTAACAAGGGATCGATAATTGAAACAATTGGAATTAGTAGGATCATAATTGAATTGGGAAACAATTAAAACACTACAAATTAAACCTAATTAAGCTTAATCTAATAATAAACAAGAAGAAACTAAATTAGGGCTTTTTATCACAACAAAACCAAATTGGATCAATTTTTGGAGGCCCAAACTTTTGCCCAACCAACCAATAAAGCCCAAAAACAATCAAAAACCCAAAAATATGAAGGGGGCGCGGTTTTGGGAGAAGCTTCAAGGGGAAGGAGTTGCTTTTTGTGTCACATGGTCAAATGGTAGCTTGTAGGATACAAGTTACTATTGCATACTTGCACTTCAAGTTGTTTAGCTTCTAGGAGAAGGAAGAAGAAAGAGAATAAAGGAGAGAGAGAGAGAGGGCAGATGAGTGTGTGTATGGTGAGGATGTAGTGTTTTGAGGGAACCCTAGATCCAATGGTGGAAAGTTGTCAAGAGTGAAGTTGCAATTAATTACACAATTACCCAACCTTTTCACTATAAATAGAGGCATAGGTCACTCACTTTTCTTCACACCAAGCAAAGCATCATCTGCTTATTTGAGAGAGATTTGAGAGAGTTGGAGGAAGAGCTTGAAGGAGTCCAAGCTTTAGGTAAGCAAAGTTCTTGGTTTTGAGTTTTAAATTCATAGATAGAAGTAGTTTTAATCTTTAAAATTCTAGAATAATTTTAGTTTCATGTTTCTATAGTTAAAAATAGCCTTGTTTCGAAAATTTAGTGAAGAAATTGGTTCTGAAAAATTTCCGGGTTAAGAACACAGTAGTTACGAAGTTCTGGCGAAAATTCGTTGGTTAGGCGATTTCTGAATAAGTCACAGAAAAACGCATATTTTATGTTGAAAATGCTATTGAAAAATTCTGAGAAAATTCATGATGAAAGTATACATATAGAGGTTTCCAAATCTGTAAATAAAATGTTGAAATGAGCTCTGTACAGTGAGAAAGAAATTCACAAAGTTTATGCTGCGAAAATGCTGGAAATTCTGGGCAGAGTATGAATGCGTGAAATCTGGGAATGATTTTTGAATTCTGGGAAAATTTTGATATTTTTTCTGGAAAATAGACATCTTGAGGAGTCCGGAACTTTTTACAGATCTTCGTTTTGATTTTTCTAGAATTAGTTATGATTTTCCAAAGATAGGTGAAATTCTGCCCCTAAATTCCAGCGTTTTTCCAAACAAATTTTAAAGAAATAAAATAATGGGGTAATGTACCAAGGGTAGAATAGTCAATTGTGGCCAAAATATATTTTAGAATGTTATTTGTAAATTAATCATACGATATTACTCTTATAGGAAGTCTACGATCGTATACCGACCGTCGTAATACCGGAATTAACAATCCAGGTACGGACGCGTACTGTAATCTTAACTCTGATGCTTATGGTATGCTTATATGTGATAGATAGTATGAGATTCTATTTTTTTTAAAATTGATCATACACATACAACTTGATATGGGTTATGGTTTTGATAATGCTGTTATGTTTTCCTAGCACTGAGGACACGATAGGCCATCGTGGCACTGGAGATAGTGCAGACTATAATAACATGCATATTGCAGTGGCTGTGTAATGTTATTATGTGAATATGTGAATATTGTATGTGATTAAATATTGTTTTGCCATGGATATCTGTCATACATATTTGATACATAAGCATGAGGTTAACCGTTACCTGAGGTTAATTGAACCTCAGCCCTTACTTTAGCCCCAGGACTCTCAGGAGGCCAGTTCGAAGAGAAGGGTAAGCAGATAGCGTGACGAAGCTGACGAAGAGTTTCTTTTGGAATTTTTATTTTCCGTTTCTTTTTGAATATTTTGGATGACTGTAACAGTACACAGAGACATCATTGTTGAATGTTAATCAATTACTCATTTTCACAACTATTCCGATGCTCTACTCTGATCAAACCCCTTTTCAACTCTGATAACTTTATTTCAAAAAAAAAAAACGCTTTAGAAACGGGGTGTTACAATAATCAAGGCTATAATCAAGTAATTACCTAACCAATTGTAGGTGAGGCGGCTGAAACATGGGCCAGGAGGTGCACAAAACCCAATGACCCAAACCTTAAAGGTAATCTCTATAAATAGGAGGTTAACCTAAAAAGTAGACATTCTCTACTCATCATATTTATTATTCAGCCTCATTGTTCACACACCCCACCCTTTTTGGCTAAACGTCATACTCGTGCATAGTGATCAATTGCCCTCTTCACAGTGATCCATTGCCCTCTTCAGTGTCTTCCTTATAGATATCTTGGAGAGTCATCTGATATTCCTTTCGATATCTGCCTTATAAATATCTTGGGGAATCATTTGATCCAATATAAACATACTAGTCCATTGAGGCTAGACATCCGTATTCTACACCAGAACAATATTGTTTCTATTTCAGTTTGTATTTTCTCAAAGACTGATTGAAATTTGTGTTATTACGTATACCAACTTATTACACACGTTTATTCTATTGTTTTCACACCATTTTGTTTGAGTCAGTCAACTCAACTTAATTATTTGGATTCTTTGTTTTGTTTCTAGTCCAACATTATGTTTCTTAACAATTAATTTTGCCCTCCAGCTACCATGCCCGCATCTTCTCGGAGATTTGTCCCCCACCTTAACACTTAATTTTCTGTGGGTGACCTTCCTTGTTTAAGATCTCAAAACGGTAACTTAATCATTATATTTTTTCTTGACTAATCGCAGTCTAGGATTTTTAACCCTGAACTTTTGTTTGTTTGTTTGTTTTTTTGGCCGGGAGCACTTAAGTACTTATTTAATATAAACAAGTTTGATATATTATATATCCGTAAGAATACACACACGCGCAAAGATCCGAATGCATCGAAGTGAACTTATTCCATTGGTTATGTACTATTGCCACTTTTCCTTTGATTTTCATTGTTTATTTAATTATTTATTTATTCATTTATGCACAGTGACGTACACATAGCATACATCACTGTGCGTGTCTTCGTCTGCATGAGTCCCTTTCACTACTTGTAAATCTAAAACTGAAGTCAATGAAAATAGCAAAACTTAGGCTAATTAAGAACAAACTAAAGCTCCTATCTAAGCATCACCATTTCAATATATGAATCCACAAAACCATTCACGTACACTCTTCAGCATAACTATGGCTTTTGCCTCCACTTCTTTTTCATTTCTTTCCAAATACTACCTTCAACCATTATTCCTTATCATCTTCCACATAAACTTGCTTTGCTTCCAGCATGTCAGAGCTACATCAAATGAGACTGATTATTTGGGATTGATCAAGTTTAAAGAATCAATAACTGATGATCCTAAACAAATCTTGAGCTCTTGGAATAGTTCAAACCACTTCTGCAACTGGACTGGAATCACATGCAGCCACAAACATCAGCGAGTCACAGAGTTGAATCTGGAAGGTTATTATCTTGGTGGGATCATATCACCTCACATTGGCAATCTCTCTTTCTTGAGAAATCTCTTTCTCACAGTCAATAGCTTCCATGGAGAAATCCCATCAGAGTTGGGACGTTTGTTCAGGCTAAAGACACTTTCTCTCTCAAACAACACATTGACAGGTAAGATTCCGTCGAACTTGACGAGTTGCACACAATTTAGGATCTTGCATTTGTCAAAGAATAGTCTTATTGGTAAAATTCCATATCAGCTGGGTTTTCTTCAGCAGCTTGAAAGGTCGCAACTTTCTTTCAACAATTTGAATGGAGAAATCCCATTGTCCATATGGAATCTTATTTCCCTCACTCATCTTTCAATAGGCCAAAATAACTTGGAAGGAAGCATACCAGAAGAGATAGGCCACTTGAAGAAGTTGACATTTTTTGCAGCACCAGTGAATGGTTTGTCTGGTTCTCTTCCTTCTTCACTTTACAATCTGTCATCTCTCACTGTAATATCACTAGGGAAAAACCAGTTGAACATGACTCGTCTTCCATATAACATGTTCACCAACCTCCCAAACCTATACTATTTTGCCCTAGGCTTGAATCAAATTTCTGGTCCAATACCAAATTCCATCACAAATGCATCTTCACTCCAAATTTGTAATATTCCTTCAAACAATTTTTTCGGTGAAGTTCCCAATCTAGGAGATCTAAAAGATCTACAAAATCTAAATTTAGAAATTAATAATTTTGGGAGCAGTTCAAATAGTGACCTTAATTTCATGACATCTTTGAAAAACTGTAGCAAACTTGAAATATTAAGTTTGGCCGCCAACAAATTTGGAGGCATTTTACCCAACTCCATAGGAAATCTGTCTACTCAACTCACTCTACTATACCTGGGTAGTAATCAGATGTATGGTGCTATTCCTGATGCTTTAGAAAGGTACAAAATTTTAAATGCCTTGGATCTCGAAGACAACAATTTCTCTGGCACCATTCCAACTTCTTTTGGGAATTTACGTGAGATAAAAAGATTACTTCTACAGGCAAACCAACTCTCAGGAGAGATACCGGCTTCCTTAGGAAACCTTAGTAAATTGTTTACGCTAAGCATTTCAGAGAATATGCTTGAAGGAAAAATTCCGATCACAGTCAGAAACATGAAAAGTTTGCAAGTCCTAGACCTTTCAAAAAACAATTTTAATGGAGTTATACCCTTGCAGATTTTTGGTCTTTCCTCCTTATCCATTTTCTTAAATTTATCTCACAACTCATTCAGTGGATCTTTGCCTATTGAGGTAAAAAGGCTTGAAAACCTTGGCACTTTAGATATCTCTGAAAATAATCTTTCCGGAGAGATTCAACCATAGGAGAGTGCACAAGTATGCAATACCTTTACTTGCAAGGGAATTCCTTCAATGGGCCCATGCCACCTTCACTAGCTTTGATGAAAGGTCTTACACATCTAGATGTATCTCAGAACAACCTATCTGGATCAATTTCATCAATTGGCCTCCAAAACATTCATTTTCTTCAATACTTGAATGTTTCTTTCAATATGTTTGATGGTGAGGTACCGACAGAAGGGGTTTTCAATAATGCAAGTACCATATCAGTGATTGGAAATATCAATCTTTGTGGGGGCATTTTTGATCTACATTTATCACCATGCCCTAATAAAGTTGACATGCAAAGGAAGCACAATTTGAAGCTCGTGGTTATAGTGATTTGTGTGGTTTTTCCTCTCCCGGTGATATTTTTGTTATCCTTCTATTGGAGGCGAGAAAGAAACAAGAAATCTCCTTCAACTTCACTAGAAATCGAACAAGTTCCCAAGGTGTCATATCAAAACATACACGTTGCAACTGAAGGTTTCTCTTCCAACAACTTGATTGGATTAGGGAGTTATGGCTTCGTATATAAGGGGAGGGTTGAATCAGAAGATAAACTTGTTGCAATAAAGGTATTGAAGCTTCATAAGAAGGGAGCTGAAAAGAGTTTTCTTTCTGAGTGCAATGCACTGAAAAATATAAGGCATCGGAATTTGGTAAAAATTTTGACATGTTGCTCGAGCATGGATTACAAGGGAGAAGAATTCAAGGCATTGGTATTTGAGTACATGTCAAATGGAAGCCTCGAAAAATGGTTGCATCCTAATCAAGAAAGTGAATATGGGTCAACATTGGATATTTTTCAGAGAATAAATATTATATATGATGTTGCCTCTGCCCTTCATTATCTTCATTATGAAAATGAGCAACCAATCATCCATTGTGACTTAAAGCCCGACAATGTCCTTCTTGATGATGATATGGTGGCTCATGTGGGTGACTTTGGGTTAGCAAGACTACTTGCCACACTTAATGATAGTTCTCAAAAGCAAACAAGCACATCTATAATAAAAGGGACGATTGGCTATGCTCCTCCAGGTACAATTTATTATTGTTTTGGCTTGAATCTCTTGTGAACTCTATTTCTTTTATGATTTTTTATTTTTATTTTTTTGGTTTGAATACAATGAGTTTCTAAACATTAACCATAGTTCAACATGCATATTTCAGAGTATGGAATAAGTTCTGAGGTATTAACACAAGGTGATGTATATTCTTTCGGTATTCTTATTTTAGAAATGTTAACTGGAAGAAGACCAACAGACTTAATGTTTGGAGATGACCATAATCTTCATAGCTATGCCAAAGTTGCATTTCCAAACAATCTTCTAGAGATCTTGGACACAACTCTTGTACTGCAGCAAATTCAACATACAGCAATAGCTGGAGGTGAAATTAGGATGGAGGAGGTGGCTATTATGCATCCTAACTATGAGAAGACTCTAATTTCACTATTTGAGCTTGGACTTGCTTGTTCAGTAGAAGTTCCGAAGGAAAGGATGAACATGATGGATGTGCTAAAGGAGCTAAACCAAATTAAAAACTATTTTTGTCTTGCGGAAACGAGTCAAAATTGACTGTAACAAAGTATGAGCTTGAAATGCCACTTGAGATATATATGTTACTATTATAAATTTCTACGCCTATAAAATTCCTTCTCATGAATTATATTTCAATCTCAGATCTTCTCTAAGACTCTTCTTTTATGAAGAAAGTAAAGTCAGTCAATGTATTAGAATTAATTGTTACTTTCGTAGGTGAATCAGCTACTCCTTCAATGTCTAAATTGCCATCAACAACATTACTGCATGCTGCCATAGTAATGTGAATTTGATAGAGCCTCTTATAATTGTATCTTTTGAGGCTCTACGTCACTTAACAAAATGAATTTGTATTAGGAAAATAAAAAATTGTAATTTTTTATAGAAATTTTTCCTCTTTCTATGATTGTGCTGTGGCTATAGGAATACTTTCTAGATCTTTTGATGATAGAAATCACCCTTTTATTCAGTTAGTTCTTTAATTTTTCCCTATGGACAAATATATAAGTCATTAAATTCACCTTGCTAATTAGTAAATGTTATGCAAATGATGATATTTTTATTTATGTATTTTTTAAATATTATTCTTCTGGTTTTTGCTATACAAGAAAACTATTTTAATTGACAAATGATAGTAAAACACTTAAGAAATTTATTAAAATGATAACAGTAACCTCATGTATGTGGTTTAATATTATAAATTAAAATTTTAACGGAGTTAAATTTAAATTTTGAAATGTTAGGAGTTATTTGTAACTGATCAAAGTTTAAGGGGTTCTCTATCACTATCCAAAGTTTAGAGAGGTTTTATGAAATTAATAATTTATACAGGAAGCCACATGTCATCTATTAATCTGAAGTAGCATTTTTAGTCAAAAATAAAAGGTCACTTAATGACAAGAAGTTAATAGTTAAAAAATGAAAGGTCAGAGAGTTAAATATAAACTTTGATATGTTAAGGGGTCCTCAGGGTTTATATATATATATATATATATATATATATATATATATATATATATGTAATTTATCCTTATGATTATTGGTTTTCCCTGATATAATTGACTGCAAGGGGAACAAAAGAAACTCTGCTGGTTTCGGACTCTCGGTCCTCATTATATCCTTTACGTAAGAAATGCCTCCCTTGATTTTATTTATGAATGCTACAAGCATGACATTTTTTATTTTATATAATACTCAGTTAAGTAATTTTGAAAGATTGAAGAAGTTAAATATATTATTTAATTATAAGCTCAATAGTTATTTATTTATTTATTTATAAATCTGTGGACGTGAAAGTTGTATTTTATTGGAGCACAAATTCCCTATGTACCCCACATCAATTTAAAAATCTCCAGTCAAAGTGAAAATTAATGAGGACGTCAACATGGGGTTCAAAATGAATCTTCTCAAGATTATAATCCTTCTCCATGTGTGTGTGAAAAGCAAAAGGCATCTGCACTTTTCGTCCTCTTTGTAAGCATGAATATCTAACTCATATTTCCCAATTTACCCTCATTTAAAGTCTTCCCTTTATTCCATCATTCATTAAAGCAAGACAAAATTAAACAATAAGGTTAGGGGTATTTTAGTAAGAGAAAGTTATACAATACGTATTAGCTTTTTTTTTTTTTTAAATTTTAAATAAGTGTGAAATGGTTGACGTTTACTTGTTTACTTATATATGAAGACAGAGCTAGGGAGTATGCATTTACTAAATTACTTTTATCATAGTTGTTCCGTTAAATTGATGAACTCGTTGCATAATTTAAATTGATTCTAACCACTAGTTTAAAGCCCAATGCATCCCTTTCAAATATCTAAGAGCGATTAGTTTGATTATTAATTAGATTGAAAACCTCTTTTTTTTCCCCCCAACGGATTTATGAAGTTTCTTATTAGCGTAATGCCAAACAGCTGTTAACGGAAATCCTAATGAACGTTGTGAAGTCATTACAAGCAAAATTTCTAAATAATACGAATACATGTTAAATTACTTTTACAATAAGTGTGAATAGGTGACGTTTATTAATATATAAGTCATAGTTGTTCAAATAAATAAAGAAAATGGACGACAATTTGATGTGATAGGCAACTATATTTTATGCTGAAAGTTGGAATTGACCAACTTGCTGTATACGTTAAATTGATTCTACCATAAAATCCCAATGCATTCCTTTCAAATATCTAAGGGTGATTAGTGTGAATGTGTGATTATTAGATAGAAAACCTTTTTATTGTCCCAAGTGACTTTCGAAGTTTCTTAATATGCTGCCAAACACTTGTGAATGGCAATACTAATGGACGTTTTCAGTCATTACAATAAAAGCACTTAATTTAAATTCATCTTGTTGTTTCTTGTTCATCACTCTGCCTTTTTCAAAATTCGACGAAATTTTGTGTTATAGCGTTTAAACTTATTGCATATATTCTCGTATTGTTTCTATTCTACTCAGTCAATCAACTTACCTTAATTTAGACGAATTATATTGTTTCTATTTCAATAGCGTGTTTTCTCGAAGACGATTGAAATTTATGTTATTATGTATACCAACTTATCACACACGTTTATTATATTGCTTCCACACCATTTTATTTGAGTCTGCCAACTTAATTAATTTGGACGCATTATTTGGTTTCTTGTCCAACATTATCTTTCTTAAAAGACTGACTGGAAGTTGTGTTATTGTGTATCATTATCACACATATTTATTATATATTGTTTTTACCCCACTTTATTTGACTCAGTCAACTCAACTTAATTTTAGATATGCACACATTATTATATGTTGCATAAGTTATTGTGTTGATTAAATATTTAATATTATATATATATATATATATATATATATATATATATATATATATATATATATTAATATTAGCTAAGTTGTTTAAAAGATGAATGTATCATTAAGCACTCTTTTTATGAGAGTGAGATGAATTACAACTATTCTAATATGAGCTATGTTGTTTAAAAGAATATATGTAAAACTTGAGACGCATAATTAAAGATGGAGGAAGTACTACTTTTATTGAAATAACCCATTTATTAAGGCCAAACATATGTTTATTGATATTATTCAAACCTTTATTTATAAGCCTCAACTTTTAGATCTAGGTCACTCATAATAAATTTCATTACAATGTTTAAGGTGTGATGAAAATAATTTTCTTTTCCTATATATTTATCTTTATTCTGATATCAAATATATTTTAAGGCCAAATATTTGTTATGGTTCTTTAAATAAAAGAGACTTGAAATAATTTTTTGCTACGGATAGGTGGTCTTAAAATAAAATATGTTCTTAACAAGCTTTAAACAAAAGTAGACATGAAACAGAGAAAATAAATGAATGTGGAGATCATAATGTCTCTGTGAGCTACGCAAATAACAAATATAAAGAAAATTTTACTTTCGGAAAAAACAATAAGAAAGAAGATTTCCTCAAGAAGAGGTAACTTAACCATTATATCTTTTTCTTGACTAATCGCAGTCTAGGTTTTGTAACCCTTAATTTTTGTTTGTTTATTTTGGCCCTTGATTAATCATCTATTTTACCAACAAAGTTTTTCCAGTGAATGTCTCACATAAATAAGTTTTGGAAGAGGCAATAACACTAATAAACAATTTAAAAAGAGCAAATTCATCAAAACCATCAAACAAGATTATAAAATTAAATTTTTTTGCCAATCAATCTTGGTAACTGTAGGGAGTCTAGATTTTTTTTTTTTTTTGGTGTGAACTTTTCGTTGTTGCAGGGCAGTTTCTTATCCCATGTTATATATTGTTTCCACTTTCTTCATTACTGAGTTCATTTTGATGGATCGGATCCTTTGTATATATTAATTTGAAATGCATAAGATATATATCTTTTAAGGACGTGTGTGATGTACATTTATTTATCTTAACAGCCCAAAAATAAAAGGGTAAAAATTTATATTTTGTCGTCCTAGAGCTCTATACAAGATTTTACTTTAATTTCTTAATTTTAAAAGTATATTTTCAGTCCTCTAACCTTAATGCCATTAGTTTCAAATGATAATATTTTGTAACACTCAATGTTATATTGAAAATCAAGCTTAATAATCTTATGCTATTATCAAAAAATGTTCCGTCAATACTTAAAATATCAATATTAGAATTTTTGTTAATGGCATTAGGGTCAAAGGACTAACAAGACACTTTATAAGATTAACGGAACAAAATGAAAGTTTATATGAAGTTAAAATATTAAATTGGACTTTTAATTTGCTAAAATAAATTTGAACCATCTAAATATATATTAATATTTTTTTATTTTAATATTTTTAAGTTAAAATATCGAAAATTTCAAAATTTTAACCTAGTGAATCCAAATTAAATATAAATGTACTCTTACATACTTTAATTTGAAGACCGATATCGATAAAAATCAACTTATCTCATACTGTATACTGTTTTACATTTCCCCTTTTTTGAAGAAGCAACAAGACACATTCTTGTTAATTATTCATGTGCGATGCAGGGAGATGCTCCAGTGCATTTTAAAGGTACATAGGAGAAAGGAAGTAAATACAACTGTTCAGTTTTATATGCCTTTCTTGCAGCGATGATTTATCTATTTTTTTTGGTCTGAAGCGATGATTTATCTATACTGATTACAGCTGTGAGATGGTAAAAAAGATAATTTTTTTGGGTATACAGCGTGAGATGATTTTTAACAGGACAGCATGAAAATTTTATTTCAGTACGAATATATATAAGTAAATGAAGTATTTGTTTGACTCTGCTTATTTTAAGTGATTTTAAATGGTATGAGATAACTATGTATAAAAAAAATAAAATAAGTTTATTCCGTGAAACAATGTTCTCCCAAAAGTATGTAAAGGATTATTATCTTATTTGATAACCTGGCTTACGGGCAGGGGCATCCCCAGAAAATTACAGAAGAAGCGGCACAATTGATGGGGATATTTGGGGCAGCCCCCAATTTTTTTTTTTTTAAAGGAAAGTTTTAAATGCATTAAAAAACAAAAGAGTATAAACAAAAAAAAATATATCAAAAAAATATCTATGAAATTAAGTGAATACTGATGATATAATAAAAGAGGCAATTATTTTACACTTGCCATTTAGAAAAGCAAGGTTTAGTACTGTTAAAAATAAATGCAGCTACATAAATTACAATGAAGGGTGGGTACTCAATAAGTTCAAGTACCTGTATTTCAATAAAAAGTATATTACAATAAAAATAATTAGAATGTCATCCTTTTAGGTTGTATTTTTTGAAATTTTATCATAATTTCCTTATTATCAATGTTATCAAATACATGTTTTTTCAATATAAGGCACTAAATAATCATTTAACCATTTATCTCCCATCCCATTATGAAATGTAGCCTTGTTTAAAGATGAGAAATCATTCAGACACGTATTAATTTAATTTTTTTTTAAAAGAAAAATCTCAAATTCTTTTTTTTTTTTTGGGGGAGTCATAAGGTGGGTCCGCCCATGCTTACAGGCTCTAACTAACCCTTTTTTTATTCAATCAAGTATTTGCCATTATTTAAAAAAATATATATATGAGAGAATTAAAGGGAATGACCTAGAAAAAATAATATTTATCTAAAAAGGATATTAAAAGTTATCTTTTTTTTTTGGTACAGATGCCGGGGAGAGAGGAGGGGGAGGGGGGAATCGAACTATAGACCGGGGGGAGACTAAACATCTCAATACCACTGCAAGTGCCACTGCACTGCAAGGATCGGTCTAAAGTTATCATTATTTAGAAGCAAAACATATACTATTACGGGTCCTTAATAAAGGAAGTAGTTTAGGTTTCGGCCCAAATAGAAGGGGAGTAGTTGATGATTCTATTTGGTCATAAATATAATATTTTAATTTAGTTTGTCTTTCAAGTTTCATTCTCTAAGTATCCCTATTAGTAATTGCACATGTTAGAAGATTTTCATCCATGGGTAGTCATAATTAAAGAGATTATTTCAAGAAAAACAGGTATTGACCCATATTTATTATCAATAACCAACTTTAAAATATTTGGGATTATATACAATTGAACTGAAGTTCCAAAAGATTTTGTAAATTTTAGCCTAAAATTTTTTTACATGTAAAATTAGTCGAAATAATATTTATTACGTATTTCAATTCTAACCAATTTTTGAAGTTATACAGTTTGTCAAACTGAGAAATCGTAATGAATTTAATACCAATCAATTCCTTTCTCTTTTTTCTCCCGCACTAATCTACTGTTGTACTTTTTGTAAAATCATTTTCAACATATTTCATCATCGAAAAACTTTAAATCTTATTAGCTATGTCTCAAAAGTTGAATAATTTTCTAGATCATATTACTTAGTATTTGAGCAACCGATTACTTCAATGTTAGAGTTTGTGATTTCTCCTCTAAACATAAGTGTTTCCTTTGATTCAAACTTAAGACTTAAAAAAAATCTAACGGGGCCTTATATTGTTAGACTAATTTTATATTGGTTTATTTATCCTTCTTTCTTTCCTTCCTCATTATTATTAGATCCGAATCAAATGGTAGATATTTAATATCTTATATAAAAATATTATTATAGTTTTACATAAAATATATAAATTTATGGATTATTATTATAAAGTAACATTTTTTTCTCTCAACTGGGTAAGCTTTTTAGATCAAAATTTATTAGTTTAAACATACTTATACATTTTTATGTAAAATTATATTAATATTCTTATAAAATATTAGATATGAACTTTTAGATATAGATCCAATAATAATGAAGGATCTGATAGTAATAAAGGGGTAAAGGAGGGGAAGGAAAGGGAGAGAAATTGCTACCCTTATGGCCCTTTGATTGATGAATAGCAGTAGAGGTGGGAAAATGGGTCCGGTCAGCCCATTTAAGTCCAAGTTCTCATAGAGTTGGCTTTTTTAGGTACGACTCTTTTTGGAGATTTTAAATTATAAGCTAAGCCCTTAACATTTTCTAGTCTAAACGGGTCGGTCCAATTTCCTGACTCTAAATACCAGTATTCATTTGACAAAAATGAAGTTACATTATAGATTTGGTTTATATTAATTCTCTCGGGAACATGATCTTTAGGGATTCCCATAATACTAACACCACGTACGAGTTAATTAAACGTTTGGAGGCTAAAAGATAACTAAACCCGCAAGTTTTTCATTTATAATTAGGCTAAATTATATAAAATCTTTTGAACTTTGGGTTAGTTGCATAGTATCCTATAACATATCAAAGTAAATTTAACTCTCATGACCTTTATTTTTTAACTATTAACCACCACTAGTACAAAAAAGACTTTTAAGATCGGACAAAAGAGACATCGTAAGACCGGACCCCCGATCGGTCTTGTTCCAACTAGTATTAAAAGTCTACATTTAAGACCGGACTACGACCGGTCTTAAAGAAACTATTTTAGATCGGATATTTAAAACATTGGGTCTTAAAAGTTGTACTAAAAAAACCTGAAATACATTTTGTTCGGTCTTAAAACTCAACTTTTAAGACTGGCTAATAACTAGGCTGCTCTTAAAAGATTGGAATTTTAAGACCGGGCAAAAATAAAGGGAAAATTATACATAGGTCCTAAGGAACAGAGATATTTACATTCAGGTCTCTTGAAATGACAAAATTACTCAGAAAGTAATTATTTCAGAACGTAAAATTACTTTGCTGCCCATAGTGCATATTTCACACAGAAGTGATTAACAACAGAAAATGCATAAATTAACAACAGAAAATGCATGTATTAACAACAACTTTTGAAAACCCTGAATTTTGTTAATAAATAAAGTTGTTGTTAATACATGCATTTTCTGTTGTTAATTTATGCTTTTTTTGTTGTTAATCGACAAAATTCAGGGTTTTCAAAAGTTGTTGTTAATACATGCATTTTCTGTTGTTAATTTATGCATTTTCTGTTGTTAATCGATTCTGGAAGTGAAAGAAGACAAATTCAGGGTTTTCAAAAGTTGTTGTTAATACATGCATTTTCTGTTGTTAATTTATGAATTTTCTGTTGTTAATCGATTCTGTGTGAAATATGCATTATGTGCAACAAGTAATTTTACGTTCTGAAATAATTACTCAGAAGTCCCTTGGGACTTCTGAGTAATTTTGTCATTTCAAGGGACCTAAATGTAAATAACTCTGTTCCTTGGGACCTATATGTAATTTTCCCAAAAATAAATACGGTTTTAAACTTAGCTGTAACATCTCAATTTTCTAAAGCGTTTTCGAAATATTTGATCAGAGTAAAGCATCAGAATAATTTTAAAAGAGCGAGTAAAAGAATATACGGTTTAGCGATGATGAAGGTCCAGGTGTGTGTGGATCGATGAAGGATGGAGGTGGTGAGATGGAGTCGAAGGTGGAGTGAGAGAAAGGTCTGGATATGGCATGTCTTCGTGGTTCCCCCAGCTGCCGCAACTCGCGACGCCCAAGCTCCCATTAATTCCCCTCAAGTCCAGCGGGTTTGGCATTCAATTTGTCGGGTCTTCAGCCGCTCCACGGGTTCAGCATTCCATTCAAAAAATCTGCCCTAATCCACATATCAAAACGCAGTGTTTCATCACAGGGACCTAATTGCAATTTTTAAAAAAAGTTCTCAAGAAGGGACTTAAGTGCAAATATTCAAAATATTTTTTGGCAAAACTAAAATTTTCCAAAACAACTGGGTCTCTTCTGTAATTCTTCTCTGGACCCTTTTCTTCACTCATTTTCAAATTTTCAGAAATTGTAAGGTCTTTTTTTGTAATTTTTTCCAAGACTCAAAAATATTAATTTTGACTCGACATTATTTTCCAAATTCTTCAACTTTTCTTCTTAAATTCCTTAGAAGCAAAATTAAGCACAATGTAGCATCAAAAGTTCAAGGAATCAATTGTTCAAATAAATTAGCAAATTATGACCATTTTACCCATAATTTCACTTAATTCAATACAAATGTCCCTAATTCAAATTAGTTCCTAATCAAGCAATAATGTCCCAGAAGATGCATTAAGAATCCCAATTTTATTATTAAAAATCATATAAAAAGTATGGTACAATCACTAACTGATCGATCTGAACACCATTATTGACATTAACCCATTTACATTTGAAAATGGGAAATCGAATTTTCACATAGTCCACCTCCCAAATCTCTTCAATGACCCCATAATATGGCATGACTACCAATAAAGGCCTCATATCTTTCGAACTGGAGAAGTGCATAGATTCAGCTTCTAACATAACACCACTGTTCTGGACTGTGCTTGTATCATCTAGGGACTTTATGTAAAATGTATAACCATTGATCACATACGAATTTCAACTTACGACATCAACCTCAGGACCATTGATCACTTGCGTCAGTACTCTGGTCTAAATGAGGCAATCTTAAAGCCATTTTTTGCACTAGTGCACATGTCATTAAGTGGTTGTTATATTTTTAACGGAAAATGACACATCAGATTATGAGATGAAATGTGACATCCTGTGTAAATTACCAATTTCATAAAACACTTTGAACTTTGAATAATTACAAAGAACCCCTAAACTTTGATCAGTTACAAATAACTCCCTAAATTTCAAATTTTACATTTAAGTCTCTTAAAATTTTGATTTATAATACTAAATCACATGCAATTACTTTTATCATTTTAATCAACTTATCCTCTTCTTTTTGTGCATTTTCCTTCTCTTCATCCCATGCCAAAAATGGTGATAATAATGTGACAGTAACCAATAAAGCTTGGGAGGAGGGTAATACAGTATTAGACCTTCAAGAAAGAAAAGTTGCTGATACTGGGAATACCAAAATCAGAAGCATACCTTGTCACTTTACTGTATCACCATTATAAGCAGATCATATTAATATGTATGTACTCAGTATATACACAATGCTTCATACTGTGTATTCTGAGACAAAGGCATATCAATAAGGTTATAGTACACTTTACAACATAGGCATATATATGCCTACGCTTTTTACACTTTCATTTTCTTTTATTCATAAAGTTCAAAATGTTACATGTATGCACCGACACATATTATACTATCTACTATATTCAAATACATATAAACGTATATTATTCGTAGTTGTTCCATTAACTTAAAGAAAACGAAGGGTACGATTTGATGTGATACGCAAATATTTTGTTGAAATTTGGGATTACATTGATGAACTTATTGAATATGTTAAATTGATTCCACCACTAACCTAGTGCGTTTGCGTGTTATTAGGTGGCATCCTTTATTTCCCCACCTCTTGCTCTCCTTTTGTGATTCTAACTATTAGTTGAAATTTAATATTTTAAAAAAATTACGCTGAAACTTTGATCCAGTGGCTAGAATCAGAAAAGGAAAGTGACCTCCCTAGTACCTCCATTTGAATCACTCGACTCAACATAATTTGGATGGAGTTTTTTCCTTCAGAAAATTGCTCTTAATTAGTTAGGAAAAAAGAAATTAAGGGAGTGGGGTCGAGTAATTTTGAAAAAAGAATCATACTGATATTGTTGATTAATTTAATGTTAAAGTAACTGTTACTCTTCTAGTTTTTATTATACGGTACCAACTCATAAATCTCATAAACTAATAAAAAAAGTTAAAGTCATTAAATTTGTCTTAAAATTTAAGTAATTTCCAATATTACCCCTACTAAATACATTAAACTTTAATATTATAATAATTATTACTCTCATCCACGACACTTATTAACTATGAGCATATATGGAAAAAATATTTAATGCTCTTTGAAAACAAGCAAGTGCCTTATAAAAAGGATTAAATATATTTGTTAATTAGTCTTTTATAATAAAGACTAGAGAAAGTAGCAAGTTTTTAAGATTCCTATCAAATTCATATATAAATACATTAGTCGTAGTTGTTCCATTAAACTTAAAGAAAATGAAGGGTGTGATTTGATGTGATGGGCAAATATTTTGCTGAAATTTGGGATTACATTGATGAACTTGTTGAATATGTTAAATTGATTCCGCCACTAACCTAGTGCGTTTACGCGTTATTAGGTGGGAATTCAATAATCATAAGTCAATTTAATTGGCACTTACTTTGTATATTGTCATGAGTTTCACATGGTAGAGGCTTATAATAAGGCCTCGGTTTCCCTATCCAATATAATGTCTAGCCTTTGAAATATGATTCTCCCAAAGATGGGAGAGGATTTTCTCATGATCTCTTTTCTCCTTTTCTCTCACATGCCTTATCTGGGCCATTGATTTGGAAGAGAAGAGAGAAGTTAAAGTAGTATTGTAATTGACTGAATGGATATGATATAAAGATGATGAGGGATAGTGAGAAAGAGATTAGGAGAGAAACCCAACCCCCCAAAGATTTGTACTTTCATTGAGAGTAGGCTAACTAGGCCTGCGAAGCAATCCAATATGTTTGGGATCAGCGGCCTTTCTTGTCCTTCCCCAGCTCTTGCTCTCCTTCTCTTATCCTAACTATTGGTTCAAATTTAATATTTTAAAAATTACGTTGAAACTTTGATCGAGTGGCCAGAATCAAAAAAGGAAAGTGACCTCCACTGTACCTCCATTTGAATTAGTCAACTCAACATAATTTGGAAAATTGCTCTTAATTACCCCACATTTAGTTAGTTAGGTAAAAAGAAATTAAGGGAGTGGGCTCAGGTAATTTTGAAAAAAGAGTCATATCACTACTACAAAAAAGGAGTACTACTACCATAAAAGGCGTTCTGATTTTTTAAAAGGAAGTTAAAAGTGAAAGCAGTGGCATTCTGGTAATTAAATTGTAGAATTCTTTGTATTTGTCGCCCTAAACTATAAATTAGGGCGCCTAAATTTTATTAAGGCGTTCTATAATAATTTCAAGGCGCCTAAAATGCATTGCTTAGCGCCAAAATTTGATTGTTTGGCGCCATGGTGCCATTTGGGGTATTTTTTTGGCGCCAGCTACTACTAATTTTTTTTTTAAAATTTTGGGCGTCCTGAATATGTACCAAGACGTCTTAATGAATTTTTTTGGCGCCCTAAGACGAGTACACACTACTACAAAAAACGTCAAAAACGTCCTGCATTAGAGGCATTTAACGTCCTTTTTGAGAAGGACGTCTGAGTAGAGGTAGTTGAAAAAATTGCAATTAAGGCGTCCTATGTTAAAAACAGGACGCCTTAAAAAAGGCGTTCTATATTTAATATAGGATGCCTTAAAAAACGCGTCCTGGATCAACCACAAGACGCCCCCTTTAAGGCGTCCTGGTTTAAAAACATGATGCCTTATAGGCTACTTTGGGCGCCCTGTTTTTAAAGTAGGGCATTAATATTATATATAAGGCGTCGTAGAGGTAAATATAGGATGCCTTATATTATTATTATTTTTTTTAAACTATTGTGAGCTAGATTACAACTGAAACCTGTAAACGATAGATGCAAAAACCAATAACAGTAACAAGTCAATTGCCAACCAGCCAGCAAGACCAACAACGAACAGCAACAAGGCAATTGGTAACCAGCAAGACCAACAACAGCAACAAGCAATTTGGCAACTAACAAGACCAACAACAGCAACAAGCAATTTGGCAACCAGCAAGACCAACAACAGCAACAAACAACCAATAGCAAGTAACCAAAACTTTTAAGACCCAATAGATCAGTTTAGACCAAAACGCACTTGGCAACCAGCAAGACCAACAATAGCAAGTGACCAACAACAAACTATTATACTTAAACTAACCAAAAATACAACTTTCAGCTTCGAGTTTCAATTCCAATACAGAAGAACAAAGATCACATGTACAGCAACAGCAAATTTCTAAATATGCTTTAATTTTCAGGGCTATTAACAAATCTGAGTAACCAATCCCGCAGAAACCAAGAGTATTAAAGGCGAACAATTCAATACATGATGTACATATCTATATGCGTTGAAGAAAATTTGCAGCCAAAGCGTCTCGAACTGTATCGATCTCTTCATCCGAGCACGGAGCCAGACTATCAAAAATCTATAAATTGGAAAACAAGGTATAAGTTCAACCAATGAAGTAAATGAAATAATTAACTCAAGTATAACAAAAAATATTATCATTTGAGAAACACAGAGCAATCACGTACGTTTTGAAAACTTGTACGTCCGCTCCCAATGATGGTATGGATGAAAAACATAACGTAGTAACCGCACTTAGAGTTTCCTGGTTGTTTTGGACACTAATAAATCAAAAGCAAACTGTTAAAACAAATAAAGGTATATCGAAAGCTACCATTGTGTCAATGACATAACTTGAATTGAAACTACTTACTTTCGGATAATATCACTTCGGTCCACCCTGCTCTGCTGCTCCAGCAATCGATCTAGCCACCCTTAATGCACTATCATTAAAATGGAAATTAACATACATGAAAACAAATCACATAAATGAAGAATCAATGATTTAGACAAAAATTTACTTACTTGGCAAACATGGATTTGATTTCATCGTTTGGCCTGCCACCACATAAGGGATCAAACCAATAACATGTGTTCTTCGAGGGACAAACAACACACAGGGTCCAATGACCACTACAACATATACATTTTAATATTAATTAAGATAAGAAAGGAATTTATTCTTAAAAATCTTAAATAGACAAAATTAAAATACGTACCCTTCAAGTATTGGGGCTAGATAACAACGATCATCTTCCTCGGCAATTGTAGCACCAACATAAAGCGTCCTTTTGGTTAACATATTGTGAGCCTGGGCCGTGCTTATTGGACTTAAGAATCCATACAAACCCTTGTGGCCTTTTTGGACGCATATGTCATTGCAGACACTATGATCGAAATAAAATGGTAAGCGTTGTTGAGTATAGAAAACAAAAAAGATCAATGCAATAATTAAAGGGGAAAAAAACTTACATTATTGCAGCTTCAAGAACGACTAAATCTAAACACGCCATATGCATAAATTCGACAAGATCTTTTTTGTTAACTGTAAAGTCATATGTCTTTTCTATGCCGACAATGCCCGGTTGCATCTTGAAGGAGAGATAGCTAATGTCCTTGTACATATCTCGCAGTAGTGCTAAGTGTGGAAAATTGCCCGCATCTTGTTCATTCTATGAAAACATAAACAAACATATTATGAGTGAGTTACCAATGAAAATCAAGTTCTAGTAATGTATTTCCTACCATTGGAGGTGTCGCCGCTGCCATCTGAATGAGGTGATTCGACCAAAGGATGAATGATCCTATGGCCCGGCCTAAATTAGGAACCTCGTCATCTGTAATCGGGATGTCTATTTTGTCTTCCCCCTCTCGAACACATGTCACAGTCACCCTACATAGGTCTTGTGGAATTTCAATATTATGGTGGGTGGTGACATCCGTGTAAATAAGAGCATCGGCAACAATACACCGGTGTGGGACATCCAAATAGAGAGTGCATGGTTATACTTTAATATAGGCAAATTACATGAACAAAGGGGAAGGGGGAGAACCTCTTTACTGTACTCTTGTACTCAGAAGTTTGTTTGCCTTGCTGGCTCAATGAATCAAATCAACACCTTAGCATTTCCTACAATATACAAGATCATCACAAACAAATCATCACACGGAATGGGGCAAAGAAAAACAAAAAATTTATTGTTTTACTGGAACTAGAATTGTCACTATCACTCTACCTTTGAATGCTTTTATCCATATCAGTAGTTAGAATTGGGTGGACCGATGGACTTACCAGTGAGGGACGCGTCGGAAAGAGAGAACGAGAGCGCACAATGTGAGAACAACAGACACTGCAAAGAGCTGACGGAGAACACCAGAGAGCAAGACGGAAAGAGAGAGAACGAGAACAACGGATACCACGAAGAGCTGACGGAGGAGGCGGCGCACAATAAGGTAGGGGAAAGTGGGGGTGACTGTCGCGAAGGCTTGGGAAGACGAAGACGGAGGAGACGGCGGTGCACAAATTAGAGGTAGGGTTGAGGGAAGCAGAGAGGCTCATCTAAGAAATGAGGTAGGGGAGAGTACGGGTGACTGTCGCGAAGGGAAGACGAAGACGGAGGAGGAGACAGCGCACAAATGAGAGGTAGGGTTGAGGGAAGCAGGACGTCTTAATTAATTTTTTGGCGCCCTGATTATGTATCAGGACGTCTTAATTAATTTTTCGGCGCCCTGAGTCAATGTATAGGACGTTTTAATGAACTTTTTGGCGCCCTGATACATTATATAGGACGTCTGAGTTAAATTTTTGGCGCCCTTAGGCAATATTCAGGTCGCCGAAAAATATAATTAAATTTTTTTTACTCACATCGATCTATTCACTCGTCTCCTTGATAGGCTCTCACACTAATCAGGTTATTCACTCCTCTCCTCGCACACTCAATTCCCTCCCCCCGGCTCTCTCATTCAGGGTGAACAAAACCCTAGCTAAATCCCCAATCGACCGTGCGCTCACCTCACTCTTCCCCTGCTTACATTTTTCCCTCACATTGTGCACATACGACAGCTCCGTCTCCTTCGTCTTCCATCTTCGTGGTGTCCGTCGGCTTGCAATCTTTGTTTCCAGCACCTCCCCCTTCTCCTTTCTCTGACGAGCCCGTTCTTTGTGCCCTAACTTCAGTGTTCACTTCAGGTACTGTTTTTAATCCTATAAAGATATTTTCTGCTAGTTCTGTTTTCTATTGAGAGAAGAAGATTGGTTAGCTTTCTGCTAGTTCTGTTTTTATTCATGTATGAATTTGCTTTATATCAAACTCTTCTAATTTCTGATTACTGTATAAATAAACCTAGATTGAAATATACTTCTTCAACTCTGTTATGTATCTCCATAGCTCGGCCCTTCAAATCAAAAGCAACAGGATAGGTATTGTGGGGAAGCTAAATGCACAATCTTTGTTACAGTTTTTTATGTATTTATTTTAAGCGCAATGAATGCTTGGTTTTTTGAATTTTCTGGTGATTTCTGAGCTTATGAGTTTAGGGTTAAGCCCATTTGATCAGTTACGGATTTATGAGTTTGATTTTCTTCGGTTGTCCTCTGTCTCCTCTCTTTAAATTCATTTTCTGATTGGCGTTCTGCATTGTTAATTTTCTGCCAAATAGCAAAACTATTTTTTTTTAAATGTTGAAGAACTAGCTTTCCAAATTGCTGTTATTCGGCCATCAATGAAAATGTTTGATTTAGTTTTTAGTTATAGGTCATGTGAATTGAAATGTTTTCTAGGATCACGTTGTGGTACTGGATAAACTTCCCAGCCTATATTTCCATTGTGGCATTGACATTATTTTTTGAATGCTAATCAGAATTATATACTTTTCTATTTGTTAGTTTTTTTTTGGACACATGTTAGACTAGATAATGTCTTGCAGACTTGAAGTTAATGCTTAAAGTTGGTGTGTTTATCTTGCTCATTCTTTTCCTTTTATTTTTGGTCTAGAGATCCTATTCTATGCATTCGAAAATCTCAGAAATGTGACGTTAACATTGATTGGCTTGATTCACTTTTAAGTTCATATCGCATACTTTCTTTACGCTTCTTGCCTTAAAAGTTTGTGCTTACAAAAACGATCAAGTTTCATATATCTGAAATTTTAGTATTACTTTTTGAGCCAATGCATTAGTTAGTTATCTCAATCCATTTTCATCGAAATCTTCAAAATATTCAAATTTTATAATGGCATCTTTGTGACTTGCATTCATGCCATGACTTCCTGAAGTGATAGTGTTTCTTATTTTTCTTAACACTTGTGTTAGTCTTGATATGATAGTGTTTGACTCTTGTTTTGAATTTTAAGAAAAATACTTGTCACTAGCTTTTGCCTCAATAATGTTGTGTAGAGATTTTTTTTATTCTTTATTATTATTATTTTTGTAAATTCCCACTTAAAAATGCTTTACAATGATTATTAGATTCTTAATCACATGTTCAAGGACACTTGCCTTGTAATTGCAGTTTGGACCCTTTCAATGGTATACTTGGTGCATTTCTTTTGGAGATACAACAACCAATTTAACACTTCACTTATTTTATTAAATCTAAGCATTGAAAGTACATTTGATCAATTTTACTTATCTAGAAATTTGTAGTTTTAAGTTCTCAGTGATTACTTCTTTTTTTTACTTCAGAAAGCTAAAAATCTTTTTGAGTACTGTGACTTGGTCACGACAATAACCCACAAGAGCTTGGTAGGTATATTTAATTATGTTCCTTTTGTCATACAATTATTCCCTCTCATATGTTAGTTGGAATAATTCTAACGTTGTCTTTATTGTTGTTGTCTTTAGGTTGAATAGAGCAAACAAAATTTCAAGCATCAGAATATAAAGTTGAGGTAATTATAGTTTATTATTGTTGTTTTTTTGTTGATGTGCATTGAACTAGGTAAGCTTTGTTGTATGAATAAAGAGAGTTAGAAGTCCATAATTTAATAGTTTATGACTTAGACAATTTAGCTATATTTTTATATTCAGTATTGATGAAACTATGGGATTTAATAGTTGATATTGATCTGAATTGCCTTAGTTAGTAAGTTTTGTTGAATGAAGTTGAAATTGTTTGTTGTTGAAATTTTGGGATGTGTTACTTTTAAGGGGAAATGCTGCCGAATTTTTAGTTCAAGATTGACAAAAAAACATGTCGTTCTTTAAATTGTTATAAACTTGAGTGTTGTTGGAAATGTCGTAGGTGGTATTAAAATGAGGCATAGTTGGATGGTTGCTTTGAGAACTAGTGAAGAATATGAGAATGGGGTGGAAGAGTTTATTGAATTTGCTAAAAGGAATGTGCCTACAAAAAATGGGATGTATTATTGTCCATGTGTTAATTGCTTAAATGGGGTTCGACGGGATATTGCTACTATAAGGGATCACCTAATTTGTGATGGAATAAACCTTCGATACACAACGTGGATATGGCATGGTGAGGAGGTAACTACCAGTGCGTCCCACGAAAATGAAGTTGAGGTAGATGACGATGGAATGGAGAGAATGATTCATGATGTTGAGGTCGAATCTTTTGCACAACCGCATTAATATGATAGCGTGCGGAGTGATGCAGAGACACCTTTGTTCCCTGGGTGTACTAAGTATACACGGTTGACTGGGACCTTACATTTGGTCAACTTAAAGGCAACTTGTGGGTGGACCGATAGTAGTTTCACGTCATTGATTTAATTGTTCTGTGATATGTTGCCAGACGATAATGTACTTCCAAATCGTATGTATGAGGCCAAGAAAATCTTGTCTTCGATGGGTATGGAGTATAAAAAGATACACAGTTGCCCTAATGACTGCATATTGTACAGAAATGAGTATGAAGGCCTGAGTAATTATCCGAAGTGTAAAACTTCATGATACAAAGTGAAGAAAGGTGGTGGTTCTGAAGATGATGAGACAACAAAAATGCAACCTGTTAAGGCATTGTGCTATCTTTCCAATAATACCGCGGTTTAAGCGTCTCTTTACTAGTGAATCGATGGCAAAGCAATTGAGATGGCATTCCGATGAGAGAATATCCGATGGAAAATATCTTCGGCACCTGGCTGACTCTCTGCAATGGAAGAAAATAGACGAAATGTTCCCTCAATTTGGCAGTGAGCCAAGAAACCTTCGTCTGGGGCTTTGTACAGATGGATTCAATCCGTACTGGACTCTTAGCAGCACCCATAGTGCATGGCTGGTTCTCCTTGTAACATACAACTTACCTCCCTGGCTATGTATGAAACGCAAGTATTTGATGCTCTCTATGATCATTTCTGGACCAAAACAGCCCGGGAACAATATCAATGTGTACTTGGCGCCTTTGGTTGAGGATTTAAAGAAATTGTAGGAGGAAGGCGTAGATGTGTTTGATGCATATAAGAAGGAGTCCTTCAAGATGCGTGCAATGATTTTTACCACGATAAATGACTTTGCCGCATACGGAAATTTGTTAGGGTACAGTGTCAAGGGGCATAAAGCATGTCCAATATGTGAAGCAGACGTAGACTTCCATCAGTAAAGAGAGTTTTCACCCTCCAGATGTTGATCTCGGCGAGCCTTCTCACATTCCACAGGGAGGACAACCGTGCACTCTCTATTTGGATGTCCCACACCGGCGTATTGTTACTGATGCTCTTATTTACACGGATCACACCACCCACCATAATATTGAAATTCCACAAGGCCTACGTAGGGTGACTGTGACATGTGTTCGAGAGGAGGAAGACAAAACAGACATCCCAATTGAAGATGACGAGGTTCCTGATTTAGGCCGGGCCATAGGATCGTTCATCCTGTGGTCGAATCATCTTATTCAGATGGTGGCGGCGACACCTCCAATGGTAGGAAATACATTACTAGAACTTGCTTTTCATTGGTAACTCACTCATAATATGTTTGTTTATGCTTTCATAGAATGAACAAGATGCGGGCAATTTTCCACACTTAGCATTAGTGCGAGACATGTACAAGGACATTAGCTATCTCTCCTTCAAGATGCAACCGGGCATTGTCGGCACAGGAAAGACATATGACTTTACGATTGACAAAAAAGATCTTGTTGAATTTATGCATATGGCGTGTTTAGATTTAGTCGTTCTTGAAGCTACAATGACACAATTTTTCCCCCTTTAATTATTGCATTGATCTTTTTTGTTTTCTATACTCAACAACGCTTATCATTTTATTTCGATCATAGTGTCTGAAATGACATATGCGTCCAGAAAGGCCACAAGGATTTTATGGATTCTTAAGTCCAATAAGCACGGCCAAGGCTCGCAATACGTTAACCAAAAGGACGCTTTATGTTGGTGCTACAATTGCCGAGGAAGATGATCGTTGTTGTCTAGCCCCAATACTTGAAGGGTATGTATTTTAGTTTTGTCGATTTAAGATTTCTAAGAATAAATTCCTTTCTTATCTTAATTAATATTAAAATGTATATGTTGTAGTGGTCATTGGACCCTGTGTGTTGTTTGTCCCTCGAAGAACACATGTTATTGGTTTGATCCCTTACATGGTGGCAGATCAAACGATGAAATCAAATCCATGTTTGCCAAGTAAGTAAATTTTTGTCTAAATCATTGATTCTTCATTTATATGATTTTTTTTCATGTCTGTTAATTTCCATTTTAATGATAGTGCATTAAGGGCGGCTAGATCGATTGCTGGAGTAGCAGAGCAGGGTGGACCGAAGTGGTATTATCCGAAAGTAAGTAGTTTCAATTCAAGTTATGTCATTGACACAATGGTAGCTTTCGATATGCCTTTATTTGTTTTAACAATTTTCTTTTGATTTATTAGTGTCCAAAACAACCAGGAAACTCTGAGTGCAGTTACTACGTTATGTTTTTTATGCATACCATCGTTGGGAGCGGACGTACAAGTTTTCAAAACGTACGTGATCGCTCTGTGTTTCTCAAATGATAATATTTTTTTGTTCTACACGAGTTAATTATTTCATTCACTTCATTGGTTGAACTTATACCTTGTTTTCCAATTTATAGATTTTTGATAGTCTGGCTCCGTGCTCGGATGAAGAGATCGATACAGTTCGAGACGCTTTGGCTGCAAATTTTCTTCAACGCATATAGATATGTATATCATGTATTGAATTGTTCGCCTTTAATACTCTTGGTTTCTGCGGAATTGGTTACTCAGATTTGTTAATAGCCCTGAAACTTAAAGCATATTTAGAATTTTGCTGTTGCTGTATATGTGATCTTTGTTCTGTATTGGAATTGAAACTTGAAGCTGAAAGTTGTATTTTTGGTCAGTTTAAGTATAATAGTTTGTTGTTGCTATTGTTGGTCACTTGCTGTTGTTGGTCACTTGCTGTTGTTGGTCTTACTGGTTGCCAAGTGCGTTTTGGTCTAAACTGATCTATCTTATTGGGTCTTAAAAGTTTTGGTTACTTGCTGTTGGTTGTTTGTTGCTGTTTTTGGTCTTGCTGGTTGCCAAATTGCTTGTTGTTGTTGTTGGTTGCCAATTGCCTTGTTGTTGTTCATTGTTGGTCTTGCTGGCTGGTTGGCAATTTGCCTTGTTGCTGTTGTTGGTTTTTGCCTTGTTGCTGTTGTTGGCAATTTGCTTGGTTTTTGTTGGTTTTTACTTGCTGTTATTTGCATTGTTCTATCATCGTTTACAGGTTTCAGTTGTAAGGAGCTAACGAACTAGTTTTAAAAAAAATAAAATAATATAAGGCGTCCTATATTTACCTCTAGGATGCCTTATATATAATATTAACGTCCTACTTTGAAAACAGGGCACCCAAAGTAGCCTATAAGGCGTCTTGTTTTTAAACCAAGACGCCTTAAGAAAATTTTGGAGACTTTGTCCCCACTGTGTTGGTGTGAGAACTTGTAATATTTGGAGAGTTGAGCATAGGGCTATGATTTCTCTACTTTATGCTTTGATACCAACCTACGGGAGTGACCCCGAAATGATCGGAAAGGGGAAAGGGAGAATCGGAGACAGAGAAGTAGAGAAAATAAATAGAAAATTAAAGCATAAAGTAAAGACTGGAATTAAAGGTGCAGAAAGAAATAAAAAGAAGATGAGATAAGAATGGGTGTAGGCATGCAGCTAGACTTATCTCATCAGAAGAGAAGAAGAGAAATGCAGATGCTCAACATTATAAAGGAAACACAAGTTTATTCAAAAGAAAGAACTTACAAAGGCAGAAAGTAAAGCAGCGGAAAGATAAAGAAAGAAAGTAGAGAGAAGGAAGAGAGAATGGTTGGAGAGAGAGGGGGTGGTTCCGAGTGCCCATTACAGACTAGGACATCTGCTTAAATAGACAAGCTCGGGCCACTGTTTAAACAGTTCCGGTTGGTGACCGGTACTGCCAGTTTTGATACAGTTCCGGTAAGTGACCGGCACTGTTTATTTCTTTGTAATTAGCTACAGTATATCGAATCTAATCGTACATACCGTATCTAACTACAGTGCCCTACGTATTACAGTGTTCAGTGTTACAGGTGGATTTCTAACACTATCTGCAATACAAAGAGGTTTTATACAGAAATTGTTTACAACTTTATACATGGAAACATTGTTTGTTTGAAGTTTTCGTCAAAAGTTGTAAGATCTTCAGTCTTCTCCAAGGTTGACAATGAATTCTTCATCTTCATTATCATCACTTGAATCAGGCTTTGATGTCCCAGCTTCATCTTGCTTTAATTGTTCGAGCAAAATGCTGAGTTGTTTGATACATTCTTGTTTATTTGATGCAGCTGCCAGAGTATGCTGAACAAAATTCTTCTGATTTAGAAACCGACTTTGTTCTTTGGCACAAAGAAATTCTGGGTTATCCTTGAACCATTGATCTACTGCTTTGCAATCTGCATTTGTTTGCTTGTATTTGCCCGACCAGCGTACAAAGAGTTGCCTCTGTAATACTGGTAATACTGGGGATTTTCTGTCCATATGAGACAATCTGTATTGCCATGAAAAAATCCAGGATACAGATAATTTTGAAAAATAATGGAGATCAATTGGAAAAGGATCTCCTTCTGCTTGAAATTTGTTTTTGAAATGATCAAATGCTCTCTGGATTTTTGGTGGAAAAATTTGTGGTATTGGTCCAAAGACATGCCACCATTTCAAAAACCATTGAGGAAAGTGATACTTGGTTGTTTGTTTGAAATAAATGAACCAAGTATGTTTAAAAATCTTGTTTTGATCCCAAAAAATATTATACCAGGCTTCACTGTAATCCCAGTAAGTGTATCCTTCAGGATCATATGGTTTTGAAAATAATTTTTGTTTATGCAAACTTTGTCTCCACTGTGTTGGTGTGAGAACTTGTAATATTTGGAGAGTTGAATGGGTGATTAATGATTCATCTTCTTTAGAAACGTATCGAGTTAACTCAATAGACTTAGAATCAACCAGTATCACTTCATAAAACTCTCTTGTTTTTTTGAGATTGGTAGGTATGAAATGAAATCCGGAAGGGAAAACATTCAATGCTACCTGATTTAGGGTTTCCAGGAAAAACTCAGGTTCAACCTGTAGGATTCTCAATACAATATTTGGTTTTTCAATGTAAGGAGTTTCCATAGGATTAATGGCTGAGGTAGCCACTAAGGATTTTGATACCTGAGGTGGCTTTTTCTGGGCTAATTGTAGAGCAAATTCTTTGTCTGACGAATCATACTCTTTTTTACTAATTGCCTGTGAGGAGGAGGCAATTAATGACAAAGCAAGTTTATCATATTCAAGAGCCTGGGTTTTAGGATCCTTTTTTGCTAATACTTCTCCCCAAGTTTGTGTTGGGGGTTTCTTAACATAAGAATCAATTGTTTTTCTTCTAGGCTTGACAGGAATGAGACTTTGGGTTTGAGTCTCTTTTGGAGTAGATGACTCCATTTTGGGGGTAGATGACCCAGATTTTGTTTGTGAACGTGTCAGTCTGGTTCCTTGTGTTTGGGGAACTGACTGGCTGGTTGATGCTCCTTCTGTTTGGGGAGCTGATTGGCTAGTTGATGCTCCTTGTGTTTGGGGAGCTGCTTGTTGCTGCAATAATTGTTTAATTATCTCTGCTAAATCTGTTTCAGAGATGGGGCTTTGTGCATCTTGAAAGATGCTTTGTTTATCGTTCTCTTGGAGGATTTGTTTATTTCTGGAATCTTCACCGGGTTTTTTCTTTCTTGTCATTATCTGGAGAGAAGGAAATGGGTTTTGGGTTAGTACCCTCTCTACCCTGTAAAAACTCTCGGGTAAGGAAATCAGGAAGAGAATTAGAGGTGCCTTTAATAAATTCAATGTCAAAATCAAAAACACTCAAAATTGCTTGCCAACGAGCAAAAATTTGTTTTGATGCAAGGTTTTTAACATCTTTTTGTAAAACATCTTTTGCAGCTTTACAATCAATGCGAATCAAAAAATTTTGATTTAAAAGATCAGCTTGAAATTTTGAAACACATAATACAATCGCTAAGATTTCCTTTTTGATTGTAGAATAATTTTGTTGAGAAGGATTCCAATGTTTAGACGTAAAAGAAATGATTTGTTCTTTTCCATCTAAACGTTGTTTGAGGATACCTCCATATCCCAATTCAGAAGCATCAGTTTGAACAATTTTGAAAGCAGATGAGACAGGAAGGGTAAGGCAAGGAAGTTCTTTAACCTGTCGTTTGATTTGTTTAACGACTTCAGTATGAACCTCAGTCCAGGGACAAGGATTTTTGTTGAGTCGTTGATGAAGAGGTTTAACAAAATTGCTAAGTTGAGGGATAAACTCAGCAACATAGTTTAAACAACCCAAAAACCTCTGAAGTTGAGTTTTATCAAGAATTTGATCAGGAAATTTATCAGCAAACTGAATTGCTCGTTCGATTGGAGTTATTGTTCCTTGACAAATCCAGTGTCCAAGGAAACGAACTTTGGTTTGGAATAGGCTAATTTTTGGTTTTGAAACCACTAAACCATTTGTTTCCGCAGTTCGAAGAAACTTTGAAACGTGTTTAAAATGTTCATCCAAAGAATTTGAAAAGATTAAGACATCGTCAATATAGACTATGATATATTGACTTTGATCATTAAAAATATCATTCATAATCCTTTGAAATTCAGAAGGAGCATTTTTCAAACCAAAAGGCATAACATTCCACTCATACTGTCCGAAAGGAACAGTAAAAGCAGTTTTATCCCTATCTCTTTCTGAAATTTGAATTTGCCAAAATCCAGATTTCATATCAAATTTTGAAAAGATTTTTGCAGAATGCAAATGCTTAAGTAAGTCAGCCTTATTCGGTATAGGATACCGAATCCATTGCAAAGCTTCGTTTAGAGGCTTGTAATTGATAACAAGCCTTGGAGTTCCTCGTTCAATTTCTGCATTTTTATTGACATAGAAAGCAGCACAAGACCATGGGCTCCGACTCGGACGAATAAGCTTTTTGTCAAGAAGATCTTGAATTTCTTTTTTACAAGTTTCAAGAAGTTCTTGAGACATTTGAATGGGTCTTGCTTTTGTAGGAATCCGTTTTTTAGAGAAATTTGGCTCATAGGGAAGATCAACAGAATGTTGTTTTCTATTCCAAAAAGCATTGGGCAAATCAACACAAACTGTTTGATGGATCTTATCGAAACAGGACTGGATTTTTTGCTGAACAACTGGTTGTTGGAGTTGTTCTTCAATCCTTGTGAAAGAGATTTCATCCTGGAGATAATTGATATGTTTTTGTTTAAAAAATGGAGGGTTTAATTCCCTGAATTTTGGTGTTTCAGTAAAAGGAAAGAAAATAGTTTTTCCCAGATGTTGTTTTGAAATGCCATCATATTCTAGTTTGCAAGGAATCAATTGTGTTGCAAATGGTGCCCCAAGAATGATCTGTGTTCCCATATCTTTCATAAGAATGAATAGGGTTTTTATTTGCAATCCTTCATTTTGCACAATGACATCAGAAAGTTTGTACCGAACAGGACATAGAGATCTATTAACAGAACTATATCTTTCTGTTGTCTTTGTGAAATATTTGGTGGGAACCAAACCTTCTAGAATACAATTGGCTTGGGCTCCTGTATCAAATAGTACAGATTGTTCTATAACAAAATCATTATTGATAATGATTTTTGCTTGTATATAGAACTTCTGAAGGAAAAACCTTGAAATCACATTTAAAAAGTATTTCTTGTTCAGGGTTTATCTCCTCATTTTCATTTTGTAAAACTTGATCAATATTCTCATCAGAAGGATTTTGAGTAGAGGAAAGAAGTTCTTGGATTTGTAGTAAAACCGATTCATGCGTATCCCGACTCGATTTGAGAGCTTGAACTTCAACCTTAAGCTTGCATATCTCAGATTGAAGATCTTGGATAGTGACAGGTTTAACAGAATGTTTGAATCTCTCCAAAGTTTTAGTCAAATCATATTTGTTATGAAAGACCGAAAGTTTGAAAGAAGATGGGGATGGAGATTGGGTAATAATATCTTTGAATCTTGAAAGATACATACCTCTGTCGGATTCAGGAAGTTTGCTTATAACATCAAGAAGCAAATCTTGTTCCTTAGTAATGATGTTTATCCGAGGAAAAGAAGAATCATCAGAAGATGTCGAATAAAGATCATCATCCTGGATTTGGTTTATTTCTCCAGAAGTAGAATGATCTTCATCAGACTCAGATGAGGATTCAATCAAAAGATTGTTTATTTGCTGAAGAAGGGGTTCCTCAATCTGAATATTTCTGATTTTTCTGGAAAGGCGACAATATTTAGAAATATGGCCAGGCTTGCCACATCTGAAACAAGTTACTTGACCAGGTTTTGGGGGATTTTTAGAAAAATCATTCTTTGGTTTAGAACGAAAATTCTTTTTGTATTTTTTTGGAGGAGTTTGAAAATCATCCTTTTGGAAAAGATGCTTGTTAGTAAAACGTTTATTTCTGGAGAAAGATGGATTAAAACGAGAGGTTTTGTGAGACTTTGATCTAGGCTTCTTACATACTGGAAGACCAAATTGTTCACAAAATGACCCCAATTCTTTCCTGTTTATACTCTTTTCTTTGGCAAGAGGAAAAGCTCTCTGTATGCCCAATACTCGAGTTTCCAAATCAATACTCTAGTATGCATTCATTTGAAAATTTTGTCGAGTTTTTTCCATGTCAATACTTGAGTTTTCAAATGAATATTTAAGTATTCATAAACAAATGTTGATTTGAAAAACTTTGTGAAAGTCCAATACTCGAGTATGCATAAGGTGTAAAACTTTGATGTCTCTCTGTATGACCAATATTTGAGTATTGAGAACTTATGTCAATGTTGAAATTCTCTCTGTGTGTTCAATACTAGAGTATTGCAACCAATACTTGAGTATTGTCTCAAGATGAAAACTTAAAGTGCTCTCTGTAAGTCCAATACTCGAGTATTGAAACCAATATTTGAGTATTGCTTTGTGTAATGGATTTGAGCAACTTCTTGAACTGAATATCAACTTTTGAGGGCCATATCTCTCTAGTTGGAGCTCCGTTTTGGTCTGTTCAATTCTTGATGGAAACCTCTGTGAGTCTACTTTCATATGCCACTGATTTTAGCTCAATTGGATTTGTCGTTTGTGAGATATACTCAAAATACCGAAGGTGGGTCTGGACTGTGACGTTGATTCTTGTGGAAACTTGTAAAAATCATAGCTCCTTGATCTTAACTCCTTTGGGCTTGAATTTTATATCAAAATGACGCATTGGGAGTCTAGTTTCATATTCTTTTGGTTTCGTCTCAATCCGATCTCTATTTTGGGAGATATCATCGAATTACCAGACCTCGCCCGAGCTGAACGTGAAGCAGAGTGGAGCTAAAGAGCTGATCACGTTGTAAACTCGAGTTTTCACTTGGAAATTCGAGTTTTGCTCTTCCAGAGACGCCAGAGATGCCAGAGATGCTGAAGACACTACAAACTCGAGTTTTGAGTCCCAAACTCGAGTTTTGAGTCCCAAACTCGAGTTTTCTCCTATCCGAGAGGCAAATCATTGTAGCGAAGTAGGAAACTCGAGTTTTGACTTGGAAACTCAAGTTTTCTCATTCTGAAGCTGATTTTTGTTGACTTTAACTCCAAATTGAGTCATTCCAACTTCCATATGATCTTGGAGACATCTAGCTTCAATATAAGAACTTGAATAATTATATCTTCATTCCATTTAGCAAGTTCTTCTTTCTTTCTTCTCTTTTCTTGATCATTCTTGATAATTCAACTCTTTCTTTATTATCTTCTCTTTTCTCCGATCATTCTTCATAATTCAACTTGGGTTCATCATTCCCTATAGCTTCTACCTTCTTCAACATCCAGAACATGATGAGGCTTCATTCCAACTTCTGCTTGATTATAAAGACTTCCAGTATCACATATAAGAATATATATGCATGTTCTTCTTTATTTGGTCTCTTCTCTTCTACTTGGTTATCACCAAAACCCATTGATAACATCTTGCTTTCTTGATAACCTCTGCAGATACTTCTTTCTTTCAACTCTTATCTCCTTCTTGATTAATCTCTATAATTCAACTTGGATTAATCTACATTAAATACAACAATTAGTCAATGTAGGAGATAAATATATTACTCAATCTTTTTGCTTATAACAATAGCATCTATATAAGACGTCATCAAAACTAATCATAACCAACATTTCATTCAAGGGGGGAAAAAAGCATTGATCAGGTACTCCCTCGGTGTCACACCCTTCCATCAATACATCATACATCAGAGCATTATAGCGGAGCATAGCAAGAAAAACGGTTTGGACGTAGTATGCTGATAATATATTACAAATCTTGGATATAAATTTTAATCATAATTACATACATTTTCTACAATTATCCCTCGATCAATCTGAAACTAGTCTGGCACCTCCCTTTTGCTAACATCCACTGCTTTGTCTTGAGAGCTACATTCAAATAATGCTGTACAGATCACATGTAGCAACTAGGGCTGGAATCCCGAAAGGATCCCATAGTAACATATTAATCTCAAATATAATGTATAAACAGTGTATGATAGTCAACCATAATCATGAAAATAACAAATCAGCATTTAGCACATCTCACGTGCAGTCACATATTGCAACACAACATCATAGATCATGTAGATTGCGAAGCGTAGGATCCTACAAGTTTTGGATCTACAGAGCTGGGAAAACAATAATAACTGGCCTCGAACCCAGAACACAATTAAATGCAATAAACGCGTGTCACAGTCATGGATCACAATCATGGTACCAACAATTTATTTCTGTCTCCTTAATACCTTCGGTGGTGATATTTCCTAACATATCAAATAACATTGGTCACTTATTTAAAGTCTCCAAAATTCAAATAATACTTGAATTAATTACCATTTAGTCGTTCCTTTGTCCAAAAATCCATTATTATTTGTAAGAACGCCAAAATTACTATTTTGCCCTTTTCACTTTGATTTTTAGATTTGTTTCCAAAAATTCCAGAAACTTTACTAAACTTTGAAAATTCATATCTAATTGCTCGCATGTCCAATTTAAGTGGTTCAAAAGGCTAAATGACCCTTGATAAGTCTATTTTCAAATATACATATCACCATCACCCCCGAAAAAATTCGTGCTATTTCAGTTTTACCGAAATACCCTTGCGGTCCTGATTCTTGTTCTAGAATTATGGGTCAATTTTAGAAATTTATAACTTTTTCTACATAACTCCAAAAAATTACAAATTAACTATCAAATCAAAGATTAGGATGTCTACTTTGATTCTAGAAAATTTCATAATTATTTGACCTCCTTTGCTTCTCCAAAAACACGTCACAAGCTTGCTGCCCTGACAAGATTTTCACTAGATAGTTTTTAATTTTCTTAATTCAATCATTAGGCTTCCAAAATTATAAATCAACCTTAATCACACACCATTTTCCATTCTAAACACTTTAGTATGGTCAAAATAACCAAAATTCTATTATTCCTTTGTGATTTGGGTCCAGCCGAAATCACCATTACATTGAGAACTTATTTTATCTTTTTAATCCTTATGATTTTATTGAGATTTGGCCTTTTTACTCCATGTTGAGGCCTAATTTGTTCTTAAATATACATATCAAGTCTTGTATGGCTTCCCCATCTTCAATTATAGTCTTCAAATATACACAATAGAGAGGATTAATTCCAAAATAACATGTACAAGTGCACAAAATTATCTATGATACTTACTTGGACTTGAAGACCTTTGCTCTCTCTTCCTTCCTTTCCAACCTTTTAGCCTTCCCTTAGGAAAAACCATAAGCATTAGTTTCCCTTATGAAACTCATAATTATTGAAGTTAAACAATGAAGAAGAGAGGTAGAATTTCAATCCAACATGCCTTACCTTAGGTTTCTTGGACTTCTCTTCCTTCTTCCTTGTTTGTTTTGGCCAAACTCTATGCTTGGTATTTTCCTTGGGTGTTGGATGAAATATTGCACGAAGAGGGAGGTAAGAGGTGTTTTATAATTGGAGGAAAATTACCTAAAGATTCCCCTTGTCAATTGTCCAATTTACCCTTACTTATGTAGCTTAGTATGATTGGGCTCTTGGTCTCCCTTTCCTCCTTTGTACTTGGCCAAAACTTGGCTCTCTTGTGCTCTTCAATTTACTTTTGATCATGTGGTAATTTATTGTTCGACTTGTCCCCTTTCCATGTGTTCAAAATTCATGGCTGAAGGGAGAATGAAGTCATCCATTTTTACTTCCTTATTCTTGCTTTGTTGGCTCCTTCTATTTCTATAAATCCTACCTAATACATGTCATCCATTTACCTCCTCTTTTCCTTGATTTTTACCTACCTTGTCGGTCATTTTAACTTCACATATTCTACCTACCACACGATGTGGCATCTTGTGGTTCATTGATTGCCTTTTTAGCTTATTACATAACATAAACTTTCATATCCATGGAATCCTCTTAGCTGGCCGAAATATAGGACTTTTTCATGAAGTCTTGATTTATCTTTTCCAAGCTCAATTATATGTAAAAAGTCCCTTGTCATCTAGTTAGATAATTTTCCCTAGCATGACAAGTGTCTTCCTAGGGTATAATGTGAAAAGTTAGAGTTGAAAAGTCAATATTTTCAACTAGCCAATTAGGTAATTAAACCAATAGTTATTTTGTTAATTAAAAACATTCATTAAATGGCTGCAGAGGGAGGCATGTCGAACAAATCACGAAAGGCCAATATATGATTTCATAAAGTAGTTTTAAATCCAATGGATGAAAGGAAGGATGGAGTTTTGGTTAACCTTGATGAGAATTACCATTTTGACATCGAAGTTTTCCCTATAAATAGGTCATCAACCTCTTCACAATTCTTCACACTAACACAAAAAAAAAAAAAAAAAACACCTCTAGAAAGTGAGATGTGGGATTTAGGAAGAGAAGGAGAAAATATTTTGAGGTGAGTTCTTGAGCTTTAGTCTTTAATTCTTAGTAAAAAATTGTAGTTTAATTTTGAAAATTAAGAAGTAAATTCCTTTACATGGTTTTAGGCCTCCATTGCATTTGAAATGCTGAATGAGGTAAAAACATGGTAGGAAATAATTTTTGGAATCAATGGAGCAAGATTGTGAAAATTGGGAAAATTTCCAGATTTCAGTTTTTCTAGAGTTAGCCAGATTAAGGGCGTTATTCTATGTATCAAATGAAGTCCTAGAATCATTAAATTTTGTAGGGTTAAATTAGACATGTAGGGCTTTCCATTGATATAAAATGTGTAACGTTTTGAGTTTTATACAAGGAGATACAAATTCTTGAAGTTGGGTCACGTTAATGGAAGATAATCTGAACAGTGGTTGAGAAAAATTTAAATTGGTATTGGCTCATGTATTTCAAGTTAAAGCTGTTATTTTTACAAGAAAATAGACTTGTCACAGGTAATTTTGGCTTTGGAAGCACCTCATTTAGATTTTTGTGGAATTAATTATGAGTTTTCACAATTACCGAAAAATCTGGACAGAAATGCTGAAATTCCGTTTTTAAGGAAATGTAAGGGTATAATTGGAACAACAAATCCACCAAGGGTAAAAAGGTCAATAGTGGCTAAGATATCTCTTAGGATATTAGTTATAAAGGAAATAATGTGGTGATAACATTACAGGATATCCGAGAAATTAGGGATCGGTACCAAAAGGAGAAAATACCGCCAACTATGCAGACTAGGGTACGAACGCGTACTGTAACTCTAACTCTTGTGTGTCTTATATGCTTATATGTGATTGTATGATTCATAGAGTCATGGAAAAGACTAAGCCTTTGGTCATGCACAGTGGCTCAGACTCAGTCTTGGGTCACCTGTTTAGATACATTCAGCTTTATGCGGGTTATAGTCTTAATAATGTCGTAAGGTTTTCCTAGCATTGAGGACACGAAGAGTCGTGACACTGATTAGTGCAAACATTGGTAACATTATATGTGCTGTGTGCTATGTATTGTTGTAACCTTACATATGTTGTGTGCTATGTATGGTTGATTCTAAAATGTAATGAATATCTGTCATATATACTGTTATTACTTAAGCATGAGGTTAACTGTTACTTGAGATTCAATGGGTATTGAATCTCAGAATTGACCCTAGCTTCAGGATTTGGAGGATCGAGAGCCGGTGAAAAGGGTAAGCAGCACGTGTAAGGACTCAGCCGAAGTTTTGATATTTTGGGTTGTATTTATACCGTTAGATATTTTGTGTCTGTATATTTGGCTAACTATATTGATATTCCCTCGACTGGATACACAGCAAATGGTTTAAGTTATAGCCACATATCGGTTACTCATCCGCTCAACCCAACTATTATGCTCAATCGCTCCACTCTGATGATATTTATATATACTGCTTATTAATATACATAATGGGTAGTATTGAATTAGGAGTGTTACACACACACACACATAGATATATATATATATGTGTGTGTGTAAAAGAGATATATTGTTTAATTTATTAAATTTAATTATTAACAACTAACTAAATGAAAATACAGACAGATTTCTTCTCTTAACTATCGAAATTCTAGGCTACATACTAGGAAATAGCTATAAATATGGGATAAAATTATAGTGGTCATATATTCTTGAAGTTTTTATTCTAACGGTAAGTAGCACTAAATTTCGCAAAATAAAATTAAATGGTCTCTCAAAAAAATAAAATAAATGGTGTTTAAGATACAACGACTGTTTTTATTAAAACAGTCGTTTTATCACAACATTTAACGTCCGTTTTTTAAAAACAGGCGTTAAAAGTAAGGAAAAAATTACAACAGTGCCACCACCTATGTTTCAACGTCTAAATTTTTTAAAACAAACGTTAATTGGGGGACGTTAAATTCCTATTTTGTAGTAGTGTACCATGTTTTTTTCTAAAAAAACCAAACTAATATATAACAATTGCACTATAAAATAGTTAAATATTTTCTCATATACTTGATAGTTGTTTTAAAAAACATTTATATATGTCATTCCCAAAACTTGCCTCTACATAATTAAGAGTTTCTTTAAAACCGTCAAGTATGGTGCATCAAATATAGATAAATCTGTAGTACTGAAATGTCAAAGTGAGGTGCCCACACTAAATCATAATTCTTGAGCACTAGTATCTTGGTTTTTGCTTCAATCCTATTCCCATTACTACCTTCAAGCATTAAGCCTATTATACTCTTCTGTCGCAACCTAATTTGCTTCCAATATATCAAAGTTACTACATCGAACGGGACTGATTATTTGGGGTTTCTCAAGTTTAAGTTAAATCTTAATTAGGTAATAAAAAAGATTCACTTATAAATCTTGCGAATACACTAGTTGAATTAAAAATTGACTTTTTAAACTTCATATGAAAATTTGTAAGTAATAATCATGTTTAATTAATTCAATATAAAAGTATTAATATATTAATAAGATATTTTCACCCAAAAAATAATAAGATATTATTACAACAAAAATAATATTTTAATTATGTTAATTTTGGTTAGAAGTGACACTCTAGTCTCTTAAAATTTATTTGCAATTTTGGGTATCTGATTGGTATAAATTTTTTTTAAGGACCTTATTTGTAATTCTTAAGGACTTTATTAGCAATTTTTTTTATCCCCTCATTGTCAAAACATGGTTTTATTGTATCTAACACCCTGAAGTATTTTTCAAATAACTCTCTATATCTTAAACTAATTTTAGGTGTATACCACCCTAAAGTATTTTTTGAGTAGCATATCAAGTATACTAAAATAATTGATGCAATTTCACCCTTAAATTATTTTTCTAAGTAGCAATGAGTGCATTAAATTTAGGATAGTCAGTGCTACTAGAAAAGTACTTTAAACTTTAGAATGTTTGATGCACCAAAAATTATTTTAAGATACTAGGTGATACTTTAAAGTGTTGGATACCTCAAAAATTAGTTTAGGATATTGAGTGCTATTGGAAAAAATACTTCCAGACCGGATGTTACTTAATCCTTTGAAGTATATGCAACAATGCTTAATTTTTTTAGACTTGACAGTTGACATTGCTTTACTATAATACCCCAAAATTGTTACTTGTTTTAAATACAATATTGTGATAGATAAAGCCTATTTAAAATAGGTGAATATGTGATCTCAAATTTTAAGATGTGTTTATTGTTTTTCCTAGGTAATTTTTCCTTAGAATTAGGATAACCAATGATTTAATAAATTCTGTTAGGCATCATAAAATACCATAAAATATGAATAAATACCATATTTAACTATGGTTCATAAAGAATCTAAAAAGAGCAAGAAACACTTAAATAAGTTTGGAAGAATTAATAATCGTTAATGATCAACTAAATCTTCACTAAATTAAATAATTGTACAAACCTTCATAATCAATCAAAACACCAATTTTTATAATTTATTAAGAGACTAAATTTTCTAATAACCCACAATTAACGCCTAGTTCATATTTAGTTTATAAAGGTCATAAAATGTTATAAATACCTAAATCAATTATGGAAATTACCAACAGTAGGTGGACAATTAAGTTTGCAATAATTAAGAATAAATATTTTAATTTTTGAAATTAATTAATAATTAAATTAAAGAAGCATGATTAAGGATATATTAAGGTCATAAAAAAATTATCAAAACACTTGAACAATTAAAAGGCAATTACCAACAATTAATAAGCAATTAAATTAATAATAGAATGTTTAGATAATTATTTACAATTAATATTAATGGTCATCATTTAGAGGTGTGTTAGGTTAATTAAGAATCAAAAACCAATAAGAAGTTAGGATTAGCATAGAATAATCAAGCTAATCTAAGGGACATAAATCATCCTAAGCACCAATAATACAATAACAAAGGGACAATTAAGCTTTTAATTAAGTTGTTAATTAAACTCTAATCAAGCTTTGAAAAGTCAACAATTACAACTATGATCTAAGGGCCAAGACTTGACCTTATAAAGCTAATCTAATGGCACTAATTAATTCCAATAAAGCTTAATCCTTGTGCATAGGTAAACAACCAATGACAAGCCCTCCACATGGAATTTATAAAAGTAATAAAAACACAAAATGGAAGAGCATATGGAGGGGGACGGTTTTTGTATCTTGGAAGGGAAGAGATGAGTTGAATAATAATCAATTACACATATGCATGATGAGTCACAAAACAAACATTAATGGCATGAAGACTTCTAAGGCTAGTGGAAGAGGATAATAGTCCTTGGTCATGAAGCCTCTTAAATAAAATGGAAGAAGATCATGTACTAGAATTAATGGCTCATAAATGGGATGGAAGAGGATAGAAGAGTGAAGAAAAAGCAAGAAGGAGGTGAATTTGTGTGTGTGTGTGTCGTGTATGTGTGGGTGTGTTGTGTATATGTGTGTGTGTGAAAGGGAAAGAGAGGAGTGTGAGTGTTGTGTGTGGAGGAAGGGTCAAACCACCCTCTAATAGGAAAATTAGACATTAAAACAATTAGGATAATCCAAGAAATTAATTCTAGACATAAACAAATGAAAATCTATACTGTCACATCCCGCCTTTTTAAATGTGGTTTTCAAATGGGATTATTAGAGCTTTGAAGAAATTAATCAGAGTGGCATCGGAAAAGATTTTCTTTTTTAAAACAACAACTCAATCAGAGCATCAGAATAAATTTTTTTCTTTAAAAGAGCGAGTAACTGATATACATTCCCTGTTGTTGAGTCTGGTTGCTATTATAGTGGTACAAATCTCTGAATGTTTTCGATTACAATGACCCCTAGGTACTTCTCTGCCCGTGCCCTCTCGCGTGCTATTCATCCTTGCTCTTATCCCGGTTCCACCAGTATCTGAGACTATGAGCTGGGGTTCAATTCCCATTGAACCCCAGGTAACGGTTAACCTCATGCTTATGTACAGTTATGTATGACAGATATTCATGATAAAACAGCAATATCCATATTCAATATTCATTTCTCGAAGATAAAAACATAACCATCATATATCCATATTATTCCATATTCATATCACATATTCATATCAAAACAGTCTGCACTCTTCACCAGTGCCACGATGGCCTATCGTGTCCTCAGCGCGCTAGGAAAACTCAAACGGCATTACCAAAACTGTAACCCGTATATAGCTGTATATATATTCAAATAATAATTTGTAAAGCAGAGTCACAGTTTATGAGCATATCTACCACATACAAGTGTACCATAAGCATCAGAGTTAGTGTTACAGTACGCGTCCGTACCTTCGTTGGCGATATCGGTATGCTGTCGCTCGGACCGTGATCACGTTTACCTTATAATGGTAATATCGTATTTATTAATTCATAAATAATATTCTAGAAGGTATCCTAGTCACTAATGACCTTTTCTACCCTTGGTAGGATTATTTTTCAACTTATCCACTTTAATTCTCAAAAAACGCTGGTTCTGAAATTCTGAACAGATTTTCGCCTAACTTCGAAAACTCATAACTAATTCTAGAAAAATTGAAACGAGGATCTGTAAAATTCCCTGGAATCCTTAGGATGTCTAGTTTCAAGAAAAAATAATGGCCTTTGCCCAGATTCCACGGTTTATTCCCAGTTTTTAATTTTTGAACATCTGTCCAGAATTTTCCAGAAATTCGTAGCCCTAACTTTGGGAATTTTTATCTCCCTGTACAGAAATCATTTGGACATGTTCTTTACATATTTAAAAAGCCATATATGTCTACTTTAACCATGAATTTTCTCAGAATTTTCTAACCATGATTTCAGCATAAAATAATAGCTTTTCTATGACTGACTCAGAAATTTCAGAACCGATGAAATTTCGCCAGAACTTCGTTACTTCGGTGTTTCTCTTCCAGAAATTTTGCTAAAACTCTTTCTTCATCATATTTTCGAAATAAACTGACTTTAATCATAAAAATATGAATTTAAAATTATTCTAAACTATTTAAGATCTAACCTACTTCTATCTAAGAATTTAAAAACTAAAACTAAAGAACTATAAAACTAAAAACTAAAACTAAAGACAAGCTTACCTCTTGAAGACCCTTGCTCTTCCTCCTTCTTGCTTCACTCCACTCTTGTTTAGAATGGTTTTTGGTGTGAAGAATTGTGAAGGGAGGAGCTCTCTATTTATAGGCAAAGTTCAAGGGTTAAATTGGTCATTTTCCAAGAGAACCAAAGTCTCATCTTTCCTCTCATCCTTTGGATCTAAACTTAGCATAGAATTTTTAATCCCATCCCTTCATTACAAAACATGATGTCATTTGGATGACATAATCAAGACTTAAGTGTTATTAACAAGTTTTGTTCTATCCTTTTTGTGTTGTTATAAATTCATTTAGTAATCCTAATGAAGTGTTATGCTAGTTTTCTTTTTGGTTTTGTAATCTAGAATTTCTTGGCTTCATTTTGAGACCAATCTTGCCTATCTTTTCTATTAGTTCCAATTCTTAAACAATCATGAAAATGGCTTTGGTTATACTTGTTTTCAAGCTTGATTTATGCTTGTTATGAATCTCAACTTAGTTTTCATACTTAGTTCATGGATTTCAAGATATGATTTAGTTTGTAGGAATTTTTATTTGTTTATGTATAGAATTAGTTTTCTTGGATTATTCTATTTATTCATTTATCTAAATTTCCATTGGCTCTTTCTTTGACTTCCTTTCCCTCTTCATACTAGACACACACACATGCACAACAATAGCATACACACACATGCACAACCATGACATCATCACATGCATCACCTTATCTTCCAAAGCCTTGAAAGTCTTAGATAGGGTTGTGATTCATCATGTAGGTGTGTGACTCATCTCATGCTTAGGTTAGTGACTCATGCAAGCTTAGGACGATGATTCATTTAATAGAGTTGTGATTCATCTTTTAGGGTAGTGACTCACCTTGTGTAGAGTTATGGCTCATTTTGCATATGTATAATTGCTTCTTTAAATTAGAATTTCCTACTTCTTCCATTTTGTGTTCCATTAGATAGAAATTCATTTGGGGATCCTAATGAAGTTGTATGTACATTTTCTCATTGGTTTTGAATTCTTGAAGTTCTTAGCTTCATTTAGAGACCAATATCACTTACTCTCTCATTTGGTATCAATTTGCAAGGTTTGGGGAAATAACCTTGATTATACCCATATTCAAGCTTGAATTATGCTTGTTCATAATCCCTTTTTATATTTGATCTATGATTAATGGATTTCAAGATACAATTTAGTTTGTATAGATTTCCCTTTGCTTATGTCTTAAATTATTTCTATTGATTAACTTAATTTAATTTACATAAGGTTTATACTAAATTCCCATTGGTTGTTGCTTTGACTTCTCCCCCTAGGCTCACAACAATAGCACTCACAGCACTCTCTCTCTTTCCCACACACATGCACAACTCCCTCTCATTGGTTGTGTTAAGTTCACATGGATTGTGTTTTATGAGAGTTAATTCAAGCCTTAGGATTTAACTTTACTAGATTTAATCCAAACCTTCAATTTGTATTAGTCTCTTATTGGTCCAATGAATTTTATGAGGATTAAGAACATTTTATTGATTTATCATTGGCTAATCCAATTTCATAAGGATTAAGCTTTTATAATTATTTAAGCCCTTAGATTGACTTTATGTGGTTAATTCTTGACCCTTAGATCATAGTTGATTTTATTGACTTTTCAAAGCTTGATTAGAATTTAATTATCATCCTAATCCAAAACTTAATTGCCCCTTGATTATTGTATTATTGACTTTTTAGGGTAGTTTAAGATTATTGTTAATCTATTTTATGCTAATCTTATCCCCTATTGGTCTTTGATTCTTAATTAGCTTAACACATCATTAATTGATGACAATTAGTATTAATTGTAAATAATTAGCTAAATATTCCCTTAGTTGTTAGTAATTTCTCTTATGATTAAATCAGGATTACTCTTAGTTTTAGAGACTTTAGGGCATTTTATAATGTTTTATGATTCTTCATGTAAGTTTTAAAATTGGGTTTTGCCCTATTTAAATTCTAGAGAAAATTTGCCCAACATATTCTCCTATTTTTAATAGGTATCATTTGCCAAAATATACTATCCTTGATGAATATGAATTTTAGGATATTCCATTCCTCCAATTTTATTTATGTATTTTCATAACTCTTTCTTGCTCTTCTTGATCATACAAGAACCCTAATTTAATTTGGTAATTGTTTGTATTTTTATGATATCTTATGATCCCTAGAAAAATTCAATCTTAATCCTATATAGGGATTTCCTAGAAATTAGAATAATCATACCTCATAATTTGAGACCACATATTCACCTAGGTTAAATAGGTGTCATTTATCAAAATATTGGGGTTATGAGAAATTATAATTTTTGGGGTATTACATATACAAACTAAATTGTATCTTAAAATCCATTAATCTTTGATCAAATATAAGAAGAGATTATGAACAAGCATAATTCAAGCTTGAGAATGAGTATAACCAAAGTCATTTCCCCAAATTTTGAAAATTGATACCAAATGGGAAAGTAAGTGATTATGGTCTCTAAATGAAGCTAAGAGCTTCAAGATTTCAAAACCCATGAAAAGATTTGAATAAAACTTCATTAAGAACCCCAAATGAATTTTTATCTAGTGGAATGCAAAACAAAGAAGAGAGGGAGGAATTGTTGGCTTGTGAATGAAGCTAGAACACATGGGAGAATAGAATTCAAACATGGAAGAGGATAGGGTAAGTCATAAAGCAATGGAAGAGGCTAGAAGGGAGAGGTGTAGGGCTAGGATGAGTGCTTCCAAATACCCTAAATCCAAGGGTTGAAAATGTGTAAAAGTTGTTAGAAAGTTACCCACCAAATTACTATAAATAGGGGAGCAATGTCTTCATTGTTCCTCACCAATTCACAAAGCAATAACCATATTTGAGAGAGTAAAAGGAAGAGTGGGAGGAGCTTCTTGAAGAATAGCAAGGCTCTTGTTAAGTTATCTAGCTTTAGCTTTAAAGTTCTTTAAGTTTTAGTCTTTAAATTCTTAGATAGAAGTAGCCTAGATCTTAGATATTCTAGAATAATTTTAATTTCATGTTTTTATGGTTAAAATTGGCTTTATTTCGAAAAACTGATGAGGAAGGTCATATAGCAAATTTTTTGAGAGAGAATCAACAAAGTAACGAAGTTCTGGTGAAATTTCATCGGTTAAGTAATTTCTGAATCAGTGTTAAAAATGCCCATATTTTATGTTGAAAACATGGTTGAAAAATTCTGAGAAAATTCATGGTTAAATTAGACATATATGGCTTTTCAAATATGTAAAGAATATGTTAAAATGAGCTCTGTACAGTGAGATAACAATTCTCAAAGTTTTGACTGCGAATTTCTGGAAAATTCTGAACAGAGGCTTAAAATGTTAAAAATGGGAACTGTTCTTGCATTATGGGTAAAATCTGATATTTTTTATCAAAAACAGACATCCTAAGGAGTCCGGGGAATTTTACGGATCATCGTTTCGATTTTTCTAGAATTAGTTATAATTTTTCAAAGTTAGGTGAAAATCAGCCCAGATTCTGACCAGCAGCGTTTTTCCCGAAATTAAAGGAAAAATAATTAAAAAATAATCACACCAGGGGTAAAGTAGTCATTTGAGGCTAGGATATCTATTAGAATATTAATTATGAGTTAATAAATGCAATATTACCCTTATAGGATAAGCGTGACTACCGTCCGACCAGCACCGTACCGATATCATCGACTAAGGTACGGACACGTATTGTAACACTAACTCTGATACTTATTGTATACTTATATGTGATAGATATGCTCATAGACTGCGACTCTGTTTTTAAAAAGAATTTTTCATATACATACAGCTTAATACGAGTTACAGTCTTGGTAATGCCGTTGAGTTTTCCTAGCGCTGAGGACACGATAGGCCATCGTGGCACTGGTGAATAGTGTAGACTAGAGATATCGGACATATGCAGTGGCTGTGTACCGTTTCCTGTTATGAGTTTTTATATTGATTACTACTGTGATGTTATGAATATCTGTCATACATAACTGTTACATAAGCATGAAGTTAACCGTTACCTGAGGTTCAATGGTAATTGAACCTCAACCCTTACTATAGCTTCAGGGCCTGGAGGACCGAGTACTGAAGATAAGAGACAAGGGTAAATAGCGCGCGTGAGGACTAGATAAATTTTATTTTGAAGGTGTACTTATTGTAACATCCCAGTTTTCTAAAACGTTTTCGAACTATTTGATCAGAGTAGAGTATCGGAATAATTTCAAAAGAGCGAGTATCTGATAAAAACCTTCACTGTTGTAGTATTTGGTTGCTTACACAGCGGTACAGTAGTTTGAAAATAGTACAACAAGATAACGCTGAAATAAAAATTTCTCTGTCTTCGTCCTTGCGCTGGCTCCTTATCCTTGTCCTTGGTCCTGGTTCCTCCGGACCCTGATGCTATGTTAAGAGCTGAGGTTCAATTACCATTGAACCTCAGGTAACGGTTAACCTCATGCTTATGTATCAAATATGTATGACAGATATCCATGGCAAAACAGCATTTAATCACATACAATATTCATATATTCACGTAATAACATTACACGGCCACTGCAACATGTATGTTATTACAGTCTGCACTATCTCCAGTGCCACGACGGCCTATCGTGTCCTCAGCGCTAGGAAAACTTAACGGCATTATCAAAACCATAACCCGTATCAAGTTGTATGTGTATGATCAATTTTCAAAACAGAGTTTCAGACTATCTATCACATATAAGCATACAATAAGCATCAGAGTTAGTGTTACAGTACGCGTCCGTACCTGAATCGGTAGTTCGGTACGAAATCGGTTGGTCAGCGTTCTTCCGGTTAGCCTATCATAGCCATATCGTTCTATTAATTTAAAGATAATATCCTAAAATATATTTTGGCCACTATTGACTATTCTACCCTTGGTATTTTAAACCATTATTTTATTTTCTCATAATTTATTAAAAAACCGCTGGAATTATTGGGCAGAAATTCGCCTATCTTTGAAAATTCATAACTAATTCTAGCAAAATCGAAACGAAGATCCGTAAGAAGTTCCGGACTCCTTAGGATGTCTATTTTCCAGAACAAATATCAGGTCTTGCCCAGAATTCAAAAATAATTCCCAGATTTCACGTGTTCATCTTCTGCCCAGAATTTCCAGTATTTTCGCAACATAAACTTTGAGAATTTCTTTCTCACTGTACAGAACTCATTTCAACATGTTCTTTACATATTTAAAAATCTCTACATGTCTAATTTCATCATGAATTTTCTCAGAATTTTTCAATAGCATTTTAAACATGAAATATGAGTGTTTCTGTTACTAGTTCAGAAATCGCCTAACCGATGAATTTTCGCCAGAACTTCGTTACAACCGTGTTCTTGATCTGGAAATTTTGCAGAACTACTTTCTTCACTAAATTTTCGAAATGAAGCTATTTTAAACTATAAAAACATGAAACTAAAATTATTCTAGAATTTTAAAGATCAAAACTACTTCTACCTATGAATTTAAACTCAAAAACTAAGAACTTTTCTTACCTAGAGCTTGAACTCCTTCAAGACTTCCCTTCAGCTCTCTCAACTCTTTCTCAAATAAGCAAGTGTTGTATTGCTTGGTGTGAAGAAAAGTGAAGAGCTTGGGTCCCTATTTATAGGAAAAAGGTTGGGCAATTTAGTAATAAAATGCAACTTTGCTCTTGTCAATTAAACACCATTGGATCTAGGTTAAAGTTGAAATCTCACATCCTCACCACTCAATTGCTCCAGCTGAAATCCCTCTCTCTCTCCCCTCTTCTCTTTCTTTTTCCTTCTCCAAGAAGCTTAAGCAAACTTGCACTTTAAGCCATGAACAGTGATTTGTGTTCTACAAGCTTTGACCAACTTTGCAACATGTGTTGAAATTCATTTTCTTCTCTTTGAATCCAGCCAAAACCGAAATCCCCTCTGGTCCTTTGGGTTTGATTTTTGTTTTGGGCTTTATTGGTGATTTGGGCAATGATTTGGGCTACCAAAAATGATCCAATGTTGTGACTAAAGCCCTAAATTAATTTCTTCTTGTTTACTATTTAATTTAGCTTAATTAGGCTTAGTTTGAAATGATTTTATTGATTACCAATTCAATTATGATCCTACTAAGTCCAATTGTTATAATTATGGATCCCTTGTTAGGCTTTATTGTTGAATTTAGCCAAAATATTGCAAAATTGCTTGTATGTATTCATCATTAAATTAATTATGCATGTTAATTCAATTAGGATTAATTTTTGATGTTTACTAATTATTTTTAGTGTCCTCTAATTATTTTAGACCTCCTCCTATCCTTTTATGGCTTAACTTTGCCAATATGTGAATTATATGACAATATATCACTAATTGTGAGTTTAATTGTTCTTTGAATTGTTGGAAATTCTATTTAATTGGTTTAAGGGCTTTTATAGTATTTTACAATATTTTATGACCCCTAATAAAAATTTAGGGAGTTGTATTTTGCCCTATTAAGTTCTACCGACAAGTTATTCGAGAATTAGAATAAATATACTTACTAATTTGGAGATAACATACTCTCCTATTTTAAATGGGTCCTAAATGGCCAAAATATTATATTCAAGAGATATACAAATTTTGGGGTATTATAATCAATTCCTTGATGAAGATTGGGCATAGTTATTTAATTTAATGAATACCTAACTATTTATTATTTTTCTCCTATCTTGTTTAAGTATTCTCCATAGTTCCTTATTGGTCCTTTTAATTCCATGTGAACCATATTTTAATTTGGTAATTACTTGGATTTTATGATATTTTATGGTTCCTAAGAGGATTCAATAATTAATTGCAAAAATTAATGCAATTACTTTAATTAATGTACAATTATTTGTCCAATCAATTATTGACACATTCCTCTAATTTGTTTGATATTTCAATAACATTTTATGCCCCTTTAAAATTTAAATATGAACTATGCTTCAATATGAAAGTTTATAGGGTATTTTATAATCCCTAAATGAACTTAGAGTATTTGAGTTGTTTTGGTTTATTTAACTCTAGGAGAAAATTCTCTAATTTTAAATTAGATAAACCATAATATCTTTGAGACCACATATCCACCTACTTTAATAGGTATCATTTAGTGGTTATGCTAAAAAAGATTTTTAGGGTATTATATTTCTCGCCCCGTTAAATAAAATTTCGTCCTCGAAATTTGCTCTATACTATGTACTAGACTTTGAATCGCAACTTTTGGAAACTTACACTACACTAATTAGACTTCAGACCATACACTCTGGATATTCACTCAGTTGGGTCACCTTTATGTTTAAGCCGTTTCTCTTGGTGACCGAAAATTTGCTCCGGTTTAATTACAAGGGTATTGTCAGGTCGTACCTTGACTTCCTTGTATGAAATGTTTCTGTGTTGCCTATATATGGCAGCAACGTAAGGCATCTCGTATTCTAGGATAAGGTCGAGGTATAATTGAGGAAACATGGAAAATGTTATGAAGATCATTCAGGTTCGGGAGTGTGTCTATTTGGTAAAAGACTGGTTCATGTTTAACAAGGATTTCAAATGGTCTTTAATAGCGCGGACTAAATCTTTGCCCCTGTAGCGTTCGACTGACACTGGTTACTGGGAATAGCTTTAAAAACATATGATCGTCGATTTCGAACTTTAAGAGGTCTTCTTCTTTCGTCAACGTAGCTCTTCTGTCTGCTTTGTGTTGCTTAGGAGTTGTCTTTTGATCTCAGTGGAGGTCTGATCAATCAGATCCGGTTCAGGTAACTTCTGCCTAGATAAGGGTGACTGATACGTTCACCCTTGACATTTGATCGTATAAATTCAGAAAACTCTAGACATCTAGTCTATTCCTTTACTATGCGTGCTTGCTTAGCACGTACTCCAATATTCGAATAATAATTTTATTTATTTTTGTACCCAGGTATAGTATCCAGACACAGGACCTTTTTGTCCATCCCCAACTTACTTGGTTACACAGGCCTTACTGCCTGACCATCTAGCCTCTTGGCTTAATACATATTGGCCTTCTGGCTCAATCCATTATCACAACACTAGGGATTTTAGCCTTAATACCTAGGAGATTATCCCTAGGCTTAAGGTATTTCAACTACTACCTGGTACAATAAATGTTTTGCCGAACGCAAAACATACTGTAGACATACAAGTCTAAAGTCACGATATCAATTCGCATTTTACACAGTGCTAAGTAACATTGTCTTAAGGCCTAAGGACACAGCCCTATGCATATTTATACACCTAGATCTTTGAGCAATTGCTTGACTATTTTATCTGAACCTTTTTCCCAGTCAAGTTCTCAGGCTATATTAGGAACTCAATAATTCCTTAGGTATCTAGGGTTTTACTAGTTTCTATACAAAAATAAGTATTCTTGATTGCAATGGTAAATCTTTTCTTTGCTAAGGCAGACACTATGCCAATTTCTTGACATACAATGAGAATTTTATATTCTCAATATTTTTATCAAAAGTGAGGAGAAATCAACGCACAGATCAACCGAGAAATAGTTTCAACAAAATCCTAACAGCTTGTAAGTACTATTTAGTTTCTATGAAATTCACATGCTATCATAAATTTCATGTTTATTATCTATCATAAGAGCACAACAGATGTAGATGATATGGGAAGACAAAATTCGTTTTCAATTACTACTATAACTAACACATTCCAATTTATGTTTTATATGTCTAGAATCTATTAGTTTGGCCAAAAATTTAGCTCAACAGTATTTGTATAGTGGTGCACTTTATAGTAGGGTTCCAAGAGTATCAATAATAACATGCTAATTCTCAATTTAGATAGATGCTCAAACTTCACTAAAGTGTATACTCAAAAGTTCATGTTTAAACTTCATTTCTTTGGGTTAAAATCCAGAAAGCTAATCCTTATGGTTTCTGTTTTTATAAGCGCAACAGATAAATGCAAAATTGCTAAGGCGTTCATCATAAGTTCAATATGGAACAAGGATACATATCATGCATGGTTATCTCATTATAAGAAATCTTTATTTCAATATAACGTATTTCAAGACAAGGTTCCTATGCATTGCATACCACAAAATTTCACAAAGTGTCGTTTTTATTTGCCAAAACCAGTTTATTCATCAGATTTCATCTAATTCTAGCATACACCATTTGAAGCTAATTTTGTTTATCATACCAATGATTAACAACCAAGTCTACAATGATAGAGATTACCAAAAACAGTGGTCGATCTGGTATTTTGAGAAAAATGATATCAACTACAACTATTTGTCCAAATTTCATAAGTGTGCTAGCAGAAATTCAAAGAGTGTTGATGCACATACATAGTAGAACTTAATATAGCATAAGCCAATTTCATGAATTTAATTGGTTAAAGATTTTAAAGTAAATTTCCGAACTCAGATTTCTTAATAAAAATAAATGAGGCACATAATATTTCAAGGATGTACAAGTCATAGCATCATTAGACATACAAACTCTTTTTAGAATAGGTTAACATAAACATTTAGATTTTCAACTAATTATTTAAGTATTATTTCCAACATAAGATTAGTTCCTACCAATACCCTACGCAAGTGTCACCATTTAGAATTCTTATAGCTAGCTGGTTGAAACTAAAATAATTTTATGCACAAGTATTAAGGTGGTATGTCAACTATGCATATTTCACAATATTTACTCTTTTAACATATTCAGAATTATTATTATTATTATATGTTTTATTTATATTTTATTTTATTTATTATTATTATTATTATTATTATTATTTTTTTAAACATAGTTTCACACTAACTTAGTTTGGAAAATTTAAGGGAAATACTCAAGTTAGATCTAAGTGGGAATTTTCAGAATAAAAATAAATGCTCGAAACACAAATATCCCATGCAGTTTCATAAAACATGTTCAGCTACAAGCAATTGATCACTTTATAAATAGATTTATATATATATATATTTTTTTTAAACTGGAAAATAAGTAATTCCACTTAATAGGTGGAACAATCTTTAGAAATATAACTATTCAACAAGATGAATAGCATAAGTTGTATAACATAACTATAAAAATTTTCTTTCTCCACCATTTAAAACGAACATACAAAGAACATACGATGAAGAGATGATCACAAAAGATTTTTAATATCAATTTAGAGAATATCAGATAAAGATCTAATTATATCTAGATTCTTTTAACCTTTCTCTAATAATGATTGTTTCAATAAAAGCTACCAACCCAACATGCCATAATCTAGAGATTTTTCCATATTTTGAGTACTAATAAAATGTACTTCTTGCAATTATGGTCAATAGATGGTCCCAACAATAGAAGAGAGTTCATAGAAGGCATTACTTATTTTATCACAAATTTTAGCGATACAAACGGTTGTCAAAACAAGGCATATCTTTTGTGACCACATAAAGAAAGAGATTTACTAAGACATATCTAAAACTTTTAGAAACATGATTAATCATATTAGGAAATCCAAAAATCACATAAACCTCACTTTATGTGTTTTCTAGTTTCTTTATTTAAACATCAGTATGGATTTCGAAAAATTAACTATTTTCTGGACTTGTCTCCTATATATTTAGGCATTAGTCTGCTAACATTTTTTTCTTCCTTGAGTACATACTCCATAAAGAGTCTTTAGTTAATCCGTCTCTCATCATTAAGATATCTTGTACTATCTATGAAGACAAACTAGCCTACAGGGGTAGAGCAAGATGGACCACCTATACGGCCCTCAATGATGCCTTGATTATGATTATGCCCGGGTTCATAACGATAATCAAGACCCCAATGAAAACATTGCTCTGGGTATTGAAACTGGTTCTATTTGTGGTTGTTTGTTTCTCCCACTGTATCGATTTCTATCTCTACCTTTGGGAAACTCTAGTCCCTTATGAAGCAGCAATCTGCATCTATCACAAACATATGTATATTGTATTACTGTAGTTGCTACGTCACAATACTTCATAATACCCAACTATTCATCAATTTTTCCTTAGCTTCCCTTGACTGGTACTAGGTTCATGTTTCGTTACGTTCTTTGATTACTCGTTATCTAAGGACAACCTTTGGAGACAATATAGAAAGGTGTGGAAACTGGCTGTACGTTCTCCGTCTAAGAGTTCATTCGTCTTTTCTATCCATGAATGATTTCGTAAGAGGACTCACTCTCAGAGTTATCCTGATAGCCTAGAAGCAGTAAATGTTCACGATTGTCATCAATGGATGAATGATCTGATCCTATCGACCTCTCTGGTTTAGAAGGTACACTAGCGATTGGTTCAAGGTAGTACACTAGATCAAGGTTGTGTACAGGTTCAGGATCGTATACTTGCTCAGGATGGTATACGTTCAAGGATTCATGGTCTACTCAGGGATGGGTACGGAAATACGTGTCATGAGTTCCCCTACATGAGTCAAATACTGCATGTACTTATCTTTATTGATCTCGGAGTTTCATCCGGTGTAGCCCAGCTCCACATATAAGCTCTGGGTTAGAATGGAATTAAGGTCTAGTACAAACTGGAGATTATCAGAATTATCAGGATTATCAGAATTATTAGAATTATTGGAGCCTAATTTCAATGCAGATACAGGCGATGGATATACCAGCCCTATTTTAGAGTGGTGCACTGACAGAGGGTGGTACACTAGCCTAGGGTTGCCTATCGCTGTTAATTTCTTCTGGACAGCCCTCCGCACCGTATATCTCACTCGTTCATTTCCGTTCATCACTTACTGCACCACACCAAGGTTATATCAGTACTCTTTTTCAAAATATGCTCTAAGGCAATGGCCTAGAGCCTAACTTAGTTAGTCAAACCGATTGGCCAGGTAGGCGTCTATCATGGGAGTCTCACCGATTTTACGGCGACTGATTGACTGATCCACATAGACTCGGCCCTACCTTCGGCACCAATGGTTTACTGTAACTGAGTCGGGTTCTTGCCAGAAAAATACTTTTTGAAAAACTCCAAACCTAACTCCGTTACTCAAACAGTCTGGCCAGGCCGGTGTATTTGTGGAAGGCTCGCCGAATTCACGGGGACTGATTGCCAACCACAAAACCCTTTCTAGACACCAAACTGTCTGGTAGTAATTTAGTTAACTTCGGGCCAGAATGTCTGCTCTGATACCAAAATGTAACATCCCGGTTTTCTAAAACGTTTTCGAACTATTTGATCAGAGTAGAGTATCGGAATAATTTCAAAAGAGTGAGTATCTGATAAAAACCTTCACTGTTGTAGTATTTGGTTGCTTACACAGCGGTACAGTAGTTTGAAAATAGTACAACAAGATAACGCTGAAATAAAAATTTCTCTGTCTTCGTCCTTGCGCTGGCTCCTTATCCTTGTCCTTGGTCCTGGTTCCTCCGGACCCTGATGCTATGTTAAGAGCTGAGGTTCAATTACCATTGAACCTCAGGTAACGGTTAACCTCATGCTTATGTATCAAATATGTATGACAGATATCCATGGCAAAACAGCATTTAATCACATACAATATTCATATATTCACGTAATAACATTACACGGCCACTGCAACATGTATGTTATTACAGTCTGCACTATCTCCAGTGCCACGACGGCCTATCGTGTCCTCAGCGCTAGGAAAACTTAACGGCATTATCAAAACCATAACCCGTATCAAGTTGTATGTGTATGATCAATTTTCAAAACAGAGTTTCAGACTATCTATCACATATAAGCATACAATAAGCATCAGAGTTAGTGTTACAGTACGCGTCCGTACCTGAATCGGTAGTTCGGTACGAAATCGGTTGGTCAGCGTTCTTCCGGTTAGCCTATCATAGCCATATCGTTCTATTAATTTAAAGATAATATCCTAAAATATATTTTAGCCACTATTGACTATTCTACCCTTGGTATTTTAAACCATTATTTTATTTTCTCATAATTTATTAAAAAACCGCTGGAATTATTGGGCAGAAATTCGCCTATCTTTGAAAATTCATAACTAATTCTAGAAAAATCGAAACGAAGATCCGTAAGAAGTTCCGGACTCCTTAGGATGTCTATTTTCCAGAACAAATATCAGGCCTTGCCCAGAATTCAAAAATAATTCCCAGATTTCACGTGTTCATCTTCTGCCCAGAATTTCAAGTATTTTCGCAACATAAACTTTGAGAATTTCTTTCTCACTGTACAGAACTCATTTCAACATGTTCTTTACATATTTAAAAAGCTCTACATGTCTAATTTCATCATGAATTTTCTCAGAATTTTTCAATAGCATTTTAAACATGAAATATGAGTGTTTCTGTTACTAGTTCAGAAATCGCCTAACCGATGAATTTTCGCCAGAACTTCGTTACAACCGTGTTCTTGATCTGGAAATTTTGCAGAACTACTTTCTTCACTAAATTTTCGAAATGAAGCTATTTTAAACTATAAAAACATGAAACTAAAATTATTCTAGAATTTTAAAGATCAAAACTACTTCTACCTATGAATTTAAACTCAAAAACTAAGAACTTTTCTTACCTAGAGCTTGAACTCCTTCAAGACTTCCCTTCAGCTCTCTCAACTCTCTCTCAAATAAGCAAGTGTTGTATTGCTTGGTGTGAAGAAAAGTGAAGAGCTTGGGTCCCTATTTATAGGAAAAAGGTTGGGCAATTTGGTAATAAAATGCAACTTTGCTCTTGTCAATTAAACACCATTGGATCTAGGTTAAAGTTGAAATCTCACATCCTCACCACTCAATTGCTCCAGCTGAAATCCCTCTCTCTCTCCCCTCTTCTCTTTCTTTTTCATTCTCCAAGAAGCTCAAGCAAACTTGCACTTTAAGCCATGAACAGTGATTTGTGTTCTACAAGCTTTGACCAACTTTGCAACATGTGTTGAAATTCATTTTCTTCTCTTTGAATCCAGCCAAAACCGAAATCCCCTCTGGTCCTTTGGGTTTGATTTTTGTTTTGGGCTTTATTGGTGATTTGGGCAATGATTTGGGCTACCAAAAATGATCCAATGTTGTGACTAAAGCCCTAAATTAATTTCTTCTTGTTTACTATTTAATTTAGCTTAATTAGGCTTAGTTTGAAATGATTTTATTGATTACCAATTCAATTATGATCCTACTAAGTCCAATTGTTATAATTATGGATCCCTTGTTAGGCTTTATTGTTGAATTTAGCCAAAATATTGCAAAATTGCTTGTATGTATTCATCATTAAATTAATTATGCATGTTAATTCAATTAGGATTAATTTTTGATGTTTACTAATTATTTTTAGTGTCCTCTAATTATTTTAGACCTCCTCCTATCCTTTTATGGCTTAACTTTGCCAATATGTGAATTATATGACAATATATCACTAATTGTGAGTTTAATTGTTCTTTGAATTGTTGGAAATTCTATTTAATTGGTTTAAGGGCTTTTATGGTATTTTACAATATTTTATGACCCCTAATAAAAATTTAGGGAGTTGTATTTTGCCCTATTAAGTTCTACCGACAAGTTATTCGAGAATTAGAATAAATATACTTACTAATTTGGAGATAACATACTCTCCTATTTTAAATGGGTCCTAAATGGCCAAAATATTATATTCAAGAGATATACAAATTTTGGGGTATTATAATCAATTCCTTGATGAAGATTGGGCATAGTTATTTAATTTAATGAATACCTAACTATTTATTATTTTTCTCCTATCTTGTTTAAGTATTCTCCATAGTTCCTTATTGGTCCTTTTAATTCCATGTGAACCATATTTTAATTTGGTAATTACTTGGATTTTATGATATTTTATGGTTCCTAAGAGGATTCAATAATTAATTGCAAAAATTAATGCAATTACTTTAATTAATGTACAATTATTTGTCCAATCAATTATTGACACATTCCTCTAATTTGTTTGATATTTCAATAACATTTTATGCCCCTTTAAAATTTAAATATGAACTATGCTTCAATATGAAAGTTTATAGGGTATTTTATAATCCCTAAATGAACTTAGAGTATTTGAGTTGTTTTGGTTTATTTAACTCTAGGAGAAAATTCTCTAATTTTAAATTAGATAAACCATAATATCTTTGAGACCACATAACCACCTACTTTAATAGGTATCATTTAGTGGTTATGCTAAAAAAGATTTTTAGGGTATTATACTTATATTGCTACGTAGTTAGGATCTTTAATACTCAGATAAATGCACTGATACTATCAAGATACGTCACAGACAATATTTTACCACAGATTTATCAGTACTTGGTATTTTAAATTGATCCGATACTCTACTTTGATCAAACTATTTTGAAAACGCTTTAGAAAGTTGAGATGTTACATTTACCATTCACTTCGAAGTGATCAGTGGATTAAGAAAAACTTTGGGATACATTTTCATATTAACCCAAAAGAATTGACAAGTTAAACTTATATTTCTTAATTATACAATGACGAAAGTTGCAAATTAGTAAGAATAAATTTCAAATATAAGATAATTTAATTTTTTTTTTACTGAAATACTATAAATTTAAATGATAAAATTCTTAATGCTTTTAAATACTAGCTCCCCAGTCCTAAATATAATATCTAGTTTATTTTTGTTTTTTTGAAGAAATTAAGGAAGCTAAATAAGTTACTTAATCATATAAATTATATATATGTTTATAAGTCAAACAAATTAGTTTGGAGAAAAACGATAAATATAAATACTTTAAAATTATTTAATTAGCTTCTTTAGTTTCCTCAAAAAAAAGTCAACTAAATCTTCTATTTAGGACTAGAGCTAATATTTAAAACTAACATTTTCTAATAGTTTGCCACTTAATAAATAACCCCTTGCAACTATTCCTGTTTTTATAATGGCAAAGACATGTACGAGTACTTCGTAAGAGTTTGTCATTTTTCGTGATTTGATGTTAATTTTCAATAATTTAATTTAGAGCTTTGTAAATAATTCGCAACTGATATTTATCATTTTTATAATAAGAGTATTAACTTCTCAAGTCACAAAAAGACATTTGATCTTGACTTAGAATTCGCCAATCATTTTTGTTCTAAAATGAATTTTGGTTGTCAAATGTTATTTCCCGGCTTTTTTTCCTACTGAATGTTGCAGTCCAAATCAAACACCTCCTATTTCTCTGCAGTCTGAACTTGAAAACTTGCGTAACACCCCAAATTTCATACTTGAAATGGTGTCTATTGACACTTAGTTTTTAGAAAAATTGACTAGGCTTTGAGGTTCTACCACTCAGAGTAATGCGGAAACGAAGAGCATGTGCTTAACGTTTGGACGATGAGTAGCTGATACAAAATGCTCGGACATATGCCCATGCCCTGACATAAGCTGATATATTAAAAATTTTCTTGGAGGAATGATTCATGTGATACAATTACAGAGCTTTGTATAATTACAAATCTTCATGATAACTATACAACCTTAGACCAAGCCTCAGCTAGACTTGGGGCAATGAGCCTAACTTAGTTAATCAAACAATCTGGCCAGGCTAGTGTCTAGTGGAAGTCTCACCGAGTTCATGCTGACTGATTGACTGAACCACATAGACGAACCCTTTCTAGACACCAAATGGTTTGAAATAACTTCATTAAATCCATGCCAGAAAGAATGCTCTGTTGACGCTCTTCTGGCATTTGCTTTAACCGGTGCCTCTTATCGGATTCTCCCTTCGGTGCCTTTTCACGGCTCCATCTACTGTTGCCTTCCTTGATCCTGGTTCCTATCATGAACCTTAGACAAATATGAGATTCAATCGGATTGAATCTTAGGTAACAGTTAACCTCTATAGTAGATATAACAATATATGACAGATATTCATGACATTATAGCAGTAATCACATATGAAAAATAATAACAGAACACAGCCACTGCATATGAATGTTATTATGGTCTGCACTATTCACCAATGCCACGACGGCCAATCGTGTCCTCAGTGCTAGGAAAACTCAACGGCATTATCAAGACTATAACCCGTGTAAAGATGAATGTATAAACAGGTGATCTGAACCCCATAAACTTAGTCACAGTGCATGACCCAAGACCTAGTCTTGTCCATCACTTCATGAATCAATCAATCATATATAATCATACAAGATATAGACGAATAAAGTTACTAGTACGCGAACGTACCTTTCACTGTGTAGTTAGCAATATGTCTGACCTTTGAACCCGACTTCGGACTTCCCGGTTATCCTAACATATCATCATATCACTTAGAATAATATCCTAAGAGATATTTTCACCCTTATTTACCTCTCTACCGTTGGTGTATTTATTATTACAATTTTGCCCTTACATTTTATTAAAAACGCTACTTCAGCATTTCTAGGCAGAATTTTCAGTAACTTTGAAAAATCATAATTAATTCTACAAAAATAGTTTTGAGGTTCCGTAAAATTCCTCATGACCCTTGATATGTCTATTTTCAAGGAAAAATCTTCTCAGAAGCTAGAACAACAAGAATCATTCCCAGTTTAATATTTTCTTAACGCTGCCCAGATTTAATCCCAGAAAACATGGCTTAACTTCAAAAATTCATTACTCCTTGTGTAGAACTCAACATGATTCATATTTTATATATTTGGAAAGCCCTACATGTATACTTTGTTCATACAAAATTTTGTGATTTAATGACTTCATTTGATAAATTAAATTAATAGCCTCAAAGTGACTGACTTTAACAGCCCAGTTTCTACAACATTTATCTTTAATGATCTGTTGATTCTATAAATTATTCCTTAACATGTTTTCCACTCCATTTTGAGTTTTAAAAGCAATGGAGACTTCCAAACATGAAAGGGAACATTTCTAACAATTTCCTAGATTAAACTACAATTATACTAAGAATTAAAAAGCTAAAGACTAAAAAACTAAAAGCTACTAAGAACTATATAACTAAAGACTAAAAACTAAAAACTAAAGACAAGCTTACCTCTTGAAGCTTCTTGCAACTCCTTCCTCCTTCTTAGAAATCACCACTTGGTGGTTGATTTGGTGTGAAGAATTGTGAAGGGAAGAGCTCTCTATTTATAGGCAAAGCTCAAGGGTTAAAAGGGTCATTGTCCAAGAGAACCAAAAACTCATCTTTCCTCTCATCCTTTGGATCTAAACTTAATCAAGAAGTTTTAACCCCCACCCTTCACTATAAAACATGTGCTCTTATGATGTCATCTTGATGACATAATCAAGGTTTAGGTGTCTTGTATCTAGATGAAAATATACTTAGGGGTTTTTATGAAGCTTATTCAAGTCTTCCTTTTTATCATTTTAAGTTTAATTACAAAAATTGAGAAACAGATTTTGGTGACAATCTATCTCAAGCTTAAAATTTGCTTGTTCATAATAACTCCTTATATTTGATCTATGATTAATGTATCTCAAGATACAATTTATTTTGTATAGATTCTCATTTATTATGTCTTGAATTAATTCCATTGATTAACTTAATTCACATATGCTCAATTTTCTTATTGGTGGATCAATTGACTTTTCTCACTCCTTCCACTAGACTCACAACATTTGCACACACACATTCACAACTCCCTTTCTCATTGGTCAAAACCTTTTCTCATGGATTAAGCTTTATGTAGTTAATTTAGACCATTAGATTTTAGCTTTATTAAATCTAATCTTGACCTTCCATTTATGCTAATCTCTCATTGGTCCAATTAATTTCATGAGGATTAAGAATATTTTCTTGATTTATCATTGGCCAATTCAATTTCACAAGGATTAAGGTTAATTATTGGTTTAATCACAACCATTGGATTTCATTGTGTTCGTTTAGATTAAATCTTCTCCCTTAATTCACATCTTAATTTCTCCTATTGGTCTATTTAATTTTACAAGGATTGAGCCTATTTCTTTGATTCCTCATTGGTTCATTCATTTTCAAGAGGATTTAGCTTATTTATAGGTTTAATTAACCCTTAATTGCATTTGTTATTGATTTATTAATTAATTATGAAAATTAGTGTTTAATCTTCATTAATTAGCCCCTTTTATAATCTCAACATTAAATATATAAGTTGGGTAAAAACCAAGGAAATAATAATTCCAAGCTTGGTATGTGTGTTTGTGGCACAAACTTAAAGAATATTAGATGTTTTATTCCCTTTAATCTCTATTTATTTTCATTGCAATCTACCTCTTGTATTTAGGCTAAAATATAGCCCTAATAGGTAATTACATGTGTTTGCCACTTATCTTAATTAATTAGCATCCTCATAAAGAGTTCATATGCCCCTTAATTGTATTTATTATTATAGGATTTGTTCCTTAATTGATTAGGATCATTAGAGGTTTATTTAAGGCTACCCTTGTCTTACAATTAGTCTTTGATTTTTAAATCAAGATATTGATAATTACTGTTCTTTAGTTTGCCTTTTGATTAATTGTGAAGAGTTACACAATCATTTTAATTAATGTAAGCTCAATTGCCCATTAATTTTTTTGTTGATTCCCTTAAAATAATTTAAGTGTTTTCACAATACTTTCTTGTTTATTTTGGTTACATAAGAACCATAATTTAATATGATGGTTTTAGGGTATTTTATGATCCCTAAATAAAATCTCAAGATTAAATCTTGATCTATTTAAATTTCAAGGAGAAATTGCCCTAAAGTTTATAATAAGTAAACTTCAGAATTTTGAGACACATATTCACCTTTATTTAGTGTGTATTATTCCTCAAAATATATCATTTATGATAGTTAGGGTTTTTAGGGTGTTACAACTTGACGAACAACTATTTTCATTCTTCCATCTTATGCACTTTAAAGCCTCTCCGGGAAGCTTTTTCCCCTATTTCTTAAATGAACTTGAATATGTAGTGTGAAAAATTGACATCTCCAACTCCGAGTAAAACCATCATGAAGACTGAACAAAATTGACTAAACGAAAATGTGAAAAGGAAGAAAATGATGCGAGCTTAATGTATCCCCTATGGTGACAACAAAGTGTGAATGGAATAAATAAAAGAAGAAAGAGTCTTCTTTCGGGAAAAAAGAATTTTTAAATTGACGAGAAATGTGAATAAATATTAGTGAACTTTTTTTTAAAAATAAAAAATATGCATATGCACTTGTAAGTTTATCTATAAACACTTACAAATTTTTTTATCAACTATTAAAAATAAATTAGGATTTATAAATTTTCTTATAGACATTTTTTATTTTGTGATTCTTAGTTGTTAATGTGCATTTGTAAGTTTTTTTTTCCCCAATGCATTTGTAAATTCACCAGTAAAAAGCAACACTAGCTATTTTGTTATTGTTAATTTTTAATGTGTATATACACTTATATATTTACCGAAAAATTTAACCTAATTGATAAAATTAAGCAACTTAGACCAAGGTTTTATCTTATAACATAAATCTTGATTGATGTGAATGTTCAATTATTATAATAAATTATAAGGGTCCTTCCAAATATTTTGATTAAAGGAGTTAACATATTCATATATGAATAACAAGCAGTACTCTCGTTTTATAAATGAGGAGTCAATATTAGCTCATAACCAACATATTTGTAAACACTAACAGCATCAAACATATTCACCAAAAAAATAATAATAACATCGAACACCTCTTTTAATGCTTTTTTTAGTGTGATATCATGAGTTCGAACCCTTTGTTAAGGGTATGACAAAAATATATATATAAAAGATATAAGATATACTTCCTCCGGTCCTAATTATAAGAGCTAGTTGACTTTTTTGGAAAGATTAAGGAAGCTAACTAAATTATTTTAAAGTATTTTTATTTTTATTTTTTTCTTCAAACTTATTAGTTTGACTAATAAACTAATATATAATCTAAGAATATTTAATATATGAAATGATTAAGTAACTTATTTAGCTTCCTTAATCTCTCCAAAGAAAGTCAACTAGCTCTTATAATTAGGATCGGAGGTAGTAATACATTATATATTGCGATTTTTTGGGCATACTGGTATGTATTAGGAAGGTGACCCCCTCAAATACTACATCCAGTTTTTAATATAATATCTCATTGATAGTACAAACGAGATTTTATGTTAAGGAGCAGAGGCAGTCCATTATTTAATGTGATCGTCATGCAAATGGCAAAGGCACTTAATTATGATGCATTATAATCTATCATCTCGTCTTTTCAAAATTAAAGACTGTTTGGAATTGGTGTGAGTATCAACTTATCGCAAACGTTGTTGCATTGTTTCAACTTTAATCTATCATCACGTCTTTTCAAAATTGAAGACTGATTGGAATTTGTGTGAGTATCAACTTATCGCAAACGTTGTTGCATTGTTTCAACTTTAATCTTGTTAGGAAATATATTGTAATCATTAGGAAATATATTGTAATTAGTACATAGTCAATCAGTATCCCTAACAATCAGGGATTAGAGAAAATCATTATAAATTATCATAAAGAGCCATCAATACTAAGGCTCCTCTCTCTTGTATAAATGCACATATGGTTATGATGAATATACACAATTTTCTGAATCTTTACATTACATGGTACCAGAGCCATACAAATTCTAGAGTTTATTTTTTTTTTTCCTGGTGTCGTTGCTGTTTCGCCACTGTTGGGTGCTGTTTGGCACTGTTTGGGTGCTGTTTGGGTGCTGTTTCATCACTGTTTGACATTGTTGGTTGCTGTTTGGGTTGTTTGGGTGCTGTTTCATCACTGTTTGGCACTGTTGGTTGCTGTTTGGTTGCTGTTTGGGTGCTGTTTCATCACCGTTTGGCACTGTTGGTTGTTGTTTGGGTACTGTTTCGCACTGTTCACCGTCACTGTTCACGGGTTTGTTGTTTCTGCTGCTTGCTGGTTTCTCTCTTGATCATTTTTTTTCACTTCTGGTTGTTGTGAGTTTTTTGATTATTTATCCATGGCTGAATCTAAGACCTCCGATATACTCCCCATGTCCGCTAAAATTACCGCTGCAAAATTGAACTGGACCAATTATAATGATTGGAATAAAACTGTTCGAGCTTACCTCATGGGGGTTGCACAGGAAGCTCATTTAACTCAGGATCCTCCTTCTGGTAATGATGAGAAAAGTTTGGAGTGGTCTCGAGCAGATGCTCGTATTTTCTTCCAGATTCGTAATTCCATTGAACCTCAAATTTTGACTTCTGTTAGCCATTGTAACACGGTAAAAGATGTTATGGCTTATCTGGAATTTCTGTTCTCTGGTAAAGGGAACTTTACTCGTATTCATGAAGTGTGTAAAGGTTTCTATCGCTCTCAGCAGCAGGGTCGACCTTTAAAAGAATTCTACTTGGAGTTTAAACGGTTGTATGAAGAAATGAAGGTTCTTATGTCTCCGCAGGCAGATCTCCAGACCCGTGTCAAGAATCTAGAATTTCAAGCTATCTTCAGTTTTCTTGAAGCTCTTGATCCGTCTTACGACACCATCCGTTCTCAGATTATGTCTAGTCAGGAGCTTCCATCTCTTGAAGATGTGTTCTCACGGGTGCTTCGTGCTGATAGCATGCTTCGACCATCTGTTGATCCCAATGCCAGTGCTTTGGCTGGGCGTGGCTCCTTTGACACTAGGAACTCTGGGCCTAAACAAGGCACTACTGTTCCACCCTCTGGCAGCATTACCTGCTATTATTGCAAGGAACCTGGGCATGTCAAGAAAAATTGTCGAAAATTGCAGGCTAAGCAACAACGTGATCAGCAGCGTGGCTTTGCTCATGTTGCTCAAACACCTAATCAGTCTGATTCTGGTTCACCCTCTGCAGGGGCTCTTGCTACAGGTACCTTATCTTCTGGCCTTGCTACCACTTCCACGAAGTGGGTCATTGATTCTGGTGCCACCAACCACATGACAGGTAACCATCATTTATTTTCCTCGTATGCCCCTTATGCCAATCCATCTTCCATATTTGTTGCCAATGGTTCCCAGGTTCGTGTCCTTGGTTCAGGAACTGTTTTACCAACACCATCCATTTCCCTATCTTCTGTTCTTAATGTTCCTGATCTCACTTTTAATCTTTTGTCACCTAGTCAACTGACTCGTCATTTAAACTGTTGTATCTCACTATACCCTGACCATTGTTTAATTCAGGATCTTTCGACGAGGCAGATTATTGGTAGAGGCTACGAATCCGGTGGACATTACATCCTTGATGATCAGGTGCCGCGTTCTGCTGCTTGTACTGGTGGATCATCCCCTTTTGAAGTCCATTGTCGTCTCGGTCATGTGTCCCTTTCTTCCCTAAAACGGTTGTACCCTCAGTTTTTATCTGTTTCTTCTTTGGATTGTGAGTCGTGTCAATTTGCCAAACACCACCGTGTTCATTTGGCACCTCGAGTCAATAAACGGGCTGCGTCCCCTTTTGATTTAGTTCATTCTGATGTTTGGGGTCCTTGTTCAGTTCTGTCTCAAACTGGTTATCGATACTTTGTCACCTTTGTTGATGATTTTTCCCGAACTACTTGGCTTTACTTAATGAAACAACGCTCTGAATTGTTCACTCATTTCCGTCATTTCTGTGCTGAAATTCAAACACAGTTTAATACTCCCGTGAAAATTCTTCGAAGTGATAATGCCAAGGAATATTTTTCTGCCCCCTTTACTGATTATATGCATAGTCATGGCATCCTTCATCAATCATCATGTGTTGATACACCTGCTCAAAATGGTGTTGCTGAAAGAAAGAACCGTCATCTCTTAGAAACTGCTCGTGCTCTCATGTTTCACTCTTGTGTACCTAAATTGTTTTGGGCCGATGCCGTGTCTACTGCTTGTTTTCTCATAAATCGCATGCCTTCAGCTGTCCTTAGTGGTTCCGTGCCATATTCCATTCTATTTCCCACCATTAAGGTGTTCCCGGTTGATCCCAAAATTTTTGGTTGTGTTTGCTTTGTTCGGGATGTCCGTCCAAATGTTAGCAAGCTTGATCCCAAGTCCTTAAAATGTATCTTCCTTGGTTATTCTCGAATACAGAAAGGCTATCGATGTTACTCTCCTGACCTCTGTCGTTATCTTGTGTCTACTGATGTGACCTTTCATGAGTCTTCGTCTTTCTTCCAGTCTTCGAACTTATCTGAGTCATCCACTGTTGTTGATGAACCTGATGATCTTCTGGTTTATCGTGTTCCTGTCTCACCAGTCCCAGCAGCTGCTCCGGCCCCTGATCTTCCTGATGATACTGATGTTGCTATTCCTTCGCCTTTGCCAATGACTGCTTCGCCGACGGATTCCATTCCTGACTCTGTGGTCCCTGAGCCTGCGATCCCCACCCCTGCCACTTCTGTTCCTGACCCTCCTGTTATTGACTCTGCCAGTGACCAATCTGTTGACTTACCTATAGCCCTCCGCAAAGGCACCCGTCCTTCCTGTCCTCCCAAACGATATGCTGATTGTACTTATCCTATCTCCTCGTTTATGTCCTACCAGCAATTGTCCCCTGTTTCCTATTCCCTTGTAACCACCCTTGAGTCCATCTCTACCCCTACTACCCTTCACCAAGCCTTGACTCACCCTGGTTGGCGTGCTGCGATGGAAGAAGAAATGATGGCCCTTGATTCGGCTGGTACATGGACCCTTGTTGATCTACCTTCTGGAAAGAAGGCCATTGGCTGTAAATGGGTGTTTGTTGTGAAAACTAAAGCTGATGGTTCCTTAGAACGGTTGAAAGCTCGTCTTGTTGCTAAAGGATACGCTCAGACTTATGGCCTTGATTACTCTGAAACTTTCTCCCCTGTGGCTAAGCTTACTTCAGTTCGACTCCTTGTCTCTTTGGCTGCCACATACCACTGGGATTTGCATCAGTTGGATGTAAAGAATGCATTTTTGAATGGTGATCTTCTTGAGGAAGTGTATATGGAACAACCACCTGGGTTTGTTGCTCAGGGGGAGCATCGGAAAGTATGTTATCTTCGAAAGTCATTATATGGTTTAAAGCAAAGTCCTCGTGCGTGGTTCGATAGGTTCTGTGATGTAGTCAAGAAGTTTGGTTTAAACCAAAGTAAGAGTGATCATTCTGTGTTCTATCAACAGTCCAATGCAGGAATGATTCTTCTAGTAGTATATGTCGATGATATCGTGATTACTGGGAGTAACATTGCTGGTATCTCAGCACTTAAAGTCTTCCTTAACTCCCACTTTCAAACAAAAGACTTAGGACCATTAAAGTACTTCCTTGGTATTGAAGTTTTGAGAAACAAGAAGGGAATCCTTTTGACTCAGAGGAAGTATGTTCTTGATCTGCTGAAGGAGACTGGAAAGCTTGGAGCTGCACCAAGTAGCATTCCCATGATTCCAAATCCGTTCCTAAATCTAAATGATACCATGTGGGATGAACTTCCTGATGACCTAAAGAAGAAGATTGATCCAGAGAAACTGAAGCCATTTACATCTCCTGAGAGATATAGGAGACTCATTGGAAAGATGAATTATCTGACAGTAACTCGCCCTGATATAACCTTTTCGGTTAGTGTACTTAGCCAATTCATGGCATCTCCCACAGTGGCACAGTGGGAAGCCTTAGAGCATATCTTGTACTATTTGAAAGGTTCCCCCGGTCGTGGCCTTCTCTATACAGATTATGGGCACACTAAAATCGAATGCTTCTGTGATGCTGATCATGCAGGATCTAAGGCCACAAGACGATCCACTACAGGTTATTGTGTATTTGTTGGTGGTAACTTGATATCTTGGAGAAGTAAGAAGCAAGGCATTGTGTCAAAATCAAGTGCAGAAGCAGAATACAGAGCCATGTCACAATCAGTGCAAGAAATTGTGTGGGTACTTCAGCTCATGAAGGAAATCGGAATTACCACAGTATTACCTGCAAAACTATGGTGTGACAACAAAGCAGCGCTCCATATAGCATCAAACTCTGTGTTCCATGAACGTACGAAGCATATTGAAATTGATTGTCACTTTATTCGTGACAAGATAAAAGAAAATGTTGTATCCACAGGGCACGTGCGATCAGATGACCAACTAGCAGATCTTTTAACGAAAGCCTTAAATGGGACACGGGTTGAGTACCTTTGTAACAAGTTGGGCATGACAAACATATACGCTCCAACTTGAGGGGGAGTGTTAGGAAATATATTGTAATCATTAGGAAATATATTGTAATTAGTACATAGTCAATCAGTATCCCTAACAATCAGGGATTAGAGAAAATCATTATAAATTATCATAAAGAGCCATCAATACTAAGGCTCCTCTCTCTTGTATAAATGCACATATGGTTATGATGAATATACACAATTTTCTGAATCTTTACATTACAAATCTATCATCACGTCTTTACAAAATTGAAGACTGATTGGAATTTGTGTGAGTATCAACTTATCGCAAACGTTCTTGCATTGTTTCAAGTGTAATCTATCATCACGTATTTTAAAAATTAAAGACTGATTGGAATTTGTGAGTATCAACTTATCGCAAACGTTATTGCATTGTTTCTACTTGATTTGACTTAATTAAGTCAACTTAATTTGGATGGAGTTCCACCCCGGTTTCAAATCTTTATATTTCAAGTTTTCAACTTTAATTCAGTTGGCAGTGGTACTGGGCTTCTTTTCAAAATTGCTAGATCTAACACTCCTAACGCTACACTCCAAACAGACCCAATATTGGGTGTGGGCGAAGTCGGAGAAGGACTTTCTCTCCACTTAATGTCTTATCAATTAGATCGTGTTTTAATGAGTAAGATTATTTAATGTCACGTCTAAAATAGTATTATAATATTAAATTAAATATAATAAATATCAACAATTATAATATTATTACTCCCTCTGGTCCTTATTATAAGGCACCAACTAGCATTTGTATTTGGTCCTTTTTATAAGACATTTGCTTATTTCCAAAGCACATTAATTATTCTTTTTTTCATGTATGCTCGTAATTAATAAGGGTAATGGTGAGATTAAAAATTAATATAATATTAGAGTTTAATGTAATTAATAAGGATAATATTGGAAGTTACTTAAATCGTATGACAACTTTGTTGACTTTAACTGTTCTTATTGATTTGTGAGAATTGGTAATTGGTGCATTATAATAAGGACTATGGAGAGTACATAGTATTAAATCTCCAATGGAAGAGACATTAAATAGAGAGGGAAGTTAGTAGGTCATCATAATTTCTATGACCCATCTAGAATTTATATTTTTCCTACTAAACTAGATTTATGACGGACTATATATTGTTCTTGATCATAGTCTTAAGATCATGCGTGTGTTATCATTAGATTGGTACAGTATAAGCACAAATATTGCTTTTTGATATGATTATGGGGTAGTTGTCTGATATTGATAATTTAATTAAGATATGTCGCATGATACAATGTATGTGTTAAGGCTATAGTTGGGGGGAAAAAATATATATTGAGTGTAGTTTAGTAATATTTATGATTATAATTATAATTAATTGGAATTTTGTATCATAACATAAAATTATTATTTAACAAAATAAAGTAAGAAATACATTCCTATTTTAATCAGTATAATTTATCATGCAGATTTAAAATATTTAATATTAGCTATGTTGTTTAAAATATAAATGTATCATGAAGCACTTAATCTTTTTTAATTATATAATAAGTAGGATAAGTGTGACAACTCACAACTATTTTAATATGAGCTACGTTGCTGAGCTTAAAAAAAAAACGACGTGATTAAGCTTTAAATAAAAGAAAAGAGAGAAGAAATTATTATCAGTAGGTGGCCTTAGAATAAAAAGGAAAATAAAAAATATTTCAATGATACCTAAAATTCTAGAACTTTAAAACGCAATAGTGGTAAAGATCGGCAATTATAATAAAATAAATATTTCTTATCAAGCTTTTAAAAAAAACATGAAATAAAATTTTAATATTAATATATTGTTAGTTTTGGTTGGTATCTCTGTTGTGTCACAAATTAGAAGCCTCATTACAAGGTTCTGAGTATAATTAAAATAGTTGTCTTTCTTTTATTGTTCTTTATTTTTAAATTCAAATATATTTTTAATATAAAATATTTTTATGAATATTTAAATAAAAATGAAATTATTAAGCTTTAGATAAAGAAACTTAAAATAAATTTTTAGTTTTCGTAAATAGTTTTAAAATAAAAGAAAAAAATATTTTAACCATATTTAAAAACTCTTTTTAATGAAAAAGACAAAACCCATGAAGTCTAGGGAAGCAGATACTCTCATTAGCATTTTTTTGCCCATCCCTCCTCATCTTCAGATCTGGCCATTCAAATCTTGATCCAAGGGTTCAGAAATTTTTTTAAAAAAAACCACTCGAGATTTTTTGGAAAAGATTTCTGGACCCTTGGAACAAAATTTGGATGACCAGATTTGAAGATGAGGAGGGATGGGTAGAAAAGTGTCTAGCCTATGCCAGTAGTGCAATCTTTCTGTTTGCATCATGTACTTAGCTTCAGTGATCAGTACATGGTCTCCCGGAGAGCATTCTCTCATTATCAACTCCCTCATCATCTCTCACAATCAGATCCTGACCATCGAAATATTGATCCAAGGGCCTAGAACATTTTTTTGAAAAACCGCGCGCGGTTTTTAAAAAAAATGTTTTAGGCCTTTGGATCAAGATTTCGACAGTCAAGATTGAGAAATGATGAGGGATGGGTAGAGAGATGATAAGGAGAAAAACCGGATCCATGGTCTCCATATGTTTGGTTCCGATCAACTTGGAGAAGATCAAGGGCTTTATACTGTTTTTACTAAATTCAAATATATAATTAAGAAAAATATTTTTAAAGAAGCTTTAAGAACGTAACTTCTGTATATGTTAAAATGTGGCTAATTATTTGTGTGTATATATATATATATATATAATGTGGCTAATTATAAGTTGCAAATTCTTTTGGAAGATATTTGTGAAATCCCTTTTTTTTTTTTTTTTTTTTGGGGTAAAGTTTGTGAAATCTCTTTACTGAAACAAATTCTCACATCAAGATTATCCCAGGTTCTGGAGGTCTGACTTTTATTAATTTTTCTATTTTAATAACATAAAACCAAATCCTTAAAATCTAACACTGTATAAACAAGTTTGATATACTATACGTTATATACATTATTATTATTATTATTATTTCAAAATGAACTTATCCCATACGTTATATACTGCATGCTGCCACTTGACCTTTGATTATTTTTATTTTTTCATGAGACGGATCCATGTACGCATGTACCCATAGTAGCATACATCACTTTGCATGTCTTGGTCTACATGCGTCACTTTCACAACTTGTAAATCAACGCAAACAAAGGCTTCCAATCAGTATAACCAATTAAATTAAAATGAAGCCAATCAAAATGGCGAAACTTAGGTTAATTAAGAACAAACTAAAGTTCCTATAAAAGCAGAACCATTTCATTATATGAATCCGCAAAACCCTTCACTCTTCAGCTTAACCATGGCTTTTGCCTCCATTTCATTTCCATTTCTTTCCAGATACTACCTTCAAGCATTATTCCTTGTCATCATCCACATAAACTTGCTTTGCTTCCGGCATGTCAGAGCTGCATCAAATGATACAGATTATTTGGCATTGCTCAAGTTCAAAGAATCAATAACTGATGATCCTGATGAAATATTGAGCTCTTGGAACAGTTCAAACCACTTCTGCACCTGGACTGGAATCACATGCGGCCACAAACATAAGCGAGTCACCAAGTTGAATCTGGGAGGTTATCAACTTGGTGGAATCATATCGCCTCATGTTGGCAATCTCTCTTTCTTGAGAACTCTATTCCTCACATACAATAGATTCCATGGAGAAATCCCACCGGAGTTGGGGCGTTTGTTCAGGCTAAAGTCACTCGATCTCTCAAACAACACATTGACAGGAGAAATTCCTTGGAACTTGACAAGTTGTACCGGATTGAGGATCTTGCATTTGATAGATAATGGTCTTACTGGCAAAATACCATATCAGCTGGGGGCTCTTCAGAAGCTTGAACGGTTGGGGCTTTTTCTCAACAATTTAACTAGAGAAATTCCATTGTCTATATGGAATCTTACTTCCCTCACTTATCTTAGAATAGGCTATAATAAATTGGAAGGAAGCATACCAAAAGAGATAGGCCACTTGAACAACTTGATACTTTTTGCAGCTCCAATGAATAGTTTGTATGGTGCTCTTCCCTCTTCACTTTACAATCTATCTTCTCTCTATGTGATATCAGTAGGTTGGAACCATCTCAATGGCACTCGACTTCCAAACAACATGTTCTCCAGGCTCACTAATTTGAGAATTTTTTCCATAGGTGGGAATCAAATTTCAGGTTCAATCCCAAATTCCATCACAAATGTCTCTTCTCTCATGGTGGTTGATATTTTTGCCAACTATTTTGCTGGAAAGTTCCAAATCTGGGGAACCTAAAATATTTGTCATTTCTTAATTTAGATTCTAATAATCTTGGTAATGGTTTCAACATGAACTTGGATTTCACAGCATCTCTAACAAACTGTAGTAAATTGGATACATTATCTTTGTCCAGAAACCATTTTAGAGGAACTTTACCCAACTACATGGGAAATTTGTCAACCCAACTCACTAAACTGTACTTGATTAAAAATGAGATACATGGTCTTATTCCTGATAATTTAGGAAACTTAAAAAATTTAATTGCCTTGAGTCTAGGAAAAAACAATTTTTCAGGCACCATTCCAGTTTCTTTTGGACATCTTCACAAGCTACAGCTGTTAGGATTTGAGAAAAACCGACTCTCAGGAGACATACCAACTTCCTTGGGAAACCTTAGCCAAATGGCTTATCTACTAATTTCAAGGAATATGCTTGAAGGAAAAATTCCTACGACAATTGGAAACTTGAAAAGTTTACTAATTCTAGACCTTTCAGAAAACAATTTTAGTGGAGCTATACCCTTTCAGGTTTTTGGTCTTTCCTCCTTGTCCATTTTGTTAGACTTATCTCACAACTCATTGAATGGATCTTTGCCTATTGAGATAGGAACATTGAAAAACCTTATCTCTTTGGATATCTCTGAAAATAGTCTCTCCGGAGAGATTCCTCGGACCATAGGAGAGTGCACAAGTATGGAATACCTTAACTTACAAGGGAATTCGTTCAACGGAACAATGCCTCCTTCGCTAGCTTTGCTGAAAGGCCTTGAACATCTTGATATATCTCGAAATAATCTATCTGGATCACTATTATTTGGCCTACAGAACAATTCTTTTCTTCAATACTTGAATGTTTCTTTCAATATGTTTGATGGTAAGGTGCCAATAGATGGGGTCTTCAGTAACGGAACTGCAATATCAGTGATTGGGAATTTAAATCTTTGTGGGGGTATTTCTGAGCTGCACTTACCACCATGCCCTAAGAAGATTGACACGCAAAGAAAACACACGTTTAAGCTCATGGTTATTGTGATTTGCGTGGCGTTTTCTCTTTTATTCGTATTTTTGTTTGCTTTCTATTGGATGCGTGAAAGAAACAAAAAATCAACTTCAGCTTCGCCTAGCATTGAACAATTTCCCAAGGTGTCATATCAAAATCTACACATTGCAACTGAAGGTTTCGCTACTAACAACTTGATTGGATCTGGGAGTTCTTATAATACCCCAAATTTGTATATCTCTTGAATATAATATTTTGGCCATTTAGGACCCATTTAAAATAGGAGAGTATGTTGTCTCCAAATTAGCAAGTATAATTATTCTAATTCTTGAATAACTTGTCGGTAGGACTTAATAGGGCAAAATTCAACTCCCTAAATTTTTATTAGAAGTCATAAAATATTATGAAATACCCTAAAAACCCCTAAACTAATTAAATGGAATTTCCAACAATTTAAGAACAATTTAACTCACAATTAGTGACATAATGTCATGTAATTCACATATTGGCAAAATTAAGCCGTAAAGGGATAGGAGGAGGTCTAAATTAATTAGAGAACACTAAAAATAATTAGTAAACATCAAAAATTAATCCTAATTGAATTAACATGCATAATTAATTCAATGATAAATATTTATAAACAAATTGTAATATTTTGGCTAAATTCAACAATAAAGCCTAACAAGGGATCCACAATTGTAACAATTGGACTTAGTAGGATCAAAATTTAATTGGTAGTCAATAAAATCATTTCAAATTAAACTTAAGTAAGCTTAATCTAATAATAAACAAGAAGAAATTAATTTAGGGCTTTTTGGCACAACAAAAACTCAATTGGATCATTTTTGGTAACCCAAACAATTGCCCAAACCACCAATAAAGCCCAAAACAACAACCCAACCCTAAGGACCAGAGGAATTTCGGTTTTGAAGGCTTCAAAGGGAAGGAATTGAGTTTCAAACACATGTGTCAAAATTGTCAAAGCTTCTAGAAAACAAAACACTATTTATGGCTTAAAATGCAAGTTTGTCTTAGCTTCAAGGAGAAGGAAGAAGAAAGAGAAGAGGGGAGAGCGAGAGAGAGGGCAGATGAGTGTGTGTGTGGTGAGGATTTAATTTTGCAATGAAGCCCTAGATCCAATGGTGGATAATTGACAAGAGCAAAGTTGCATTTTATTACCAAATTGCCCAACCTTTTTCCTATAAATAGGGACCCAAGCTCTTCACTTTTCTTCACACCAAGCAATACAACACTTGCTTATTTGAGAGAGAGTTGAGAGAGCTGAAGGGAAGTCTTGAAGGAGTTCAAGCTCTAGGTAAGAAAAGTTCTTAGTTTTGAGTTTTAAATTCCTAGGTAGAAGTAGTTTTAATCTTTAAAATTCTAGAATAATTTTAGTTTCATGTTTTTATAGTTTAAATAGCTTCATTTCAAAAATTTAGTGAAGAAAGTAGTTCTGCAAAATTTCCAGATCAAGAACACGGTTGTAACGAAGTTCTGGCGAAAATTCGTCGGTTAGGCGATTTCTGAACTAGTAACAGAAACACTCATATTTCATGTTGAAAATGCTATTGAAAAATTCTGAGAAAATTCATGATGAAAGTAGGCATATAGAGCTTTCTAAATATGTAAAGAGCATGTTGAAATGATCTCTGTACAGTGAGAAAGAAATTCTCAAAGTTTATGTTGCGAAAATGCTGGAAATTCTGGGCAGAGGATGAACACGCGAAATCTGGGAATGATTTTTGAATTCTGGGCAAGGCCTGATATTTTTCTGGAAAATAGACATCCTAAGGAGTCCAGAACTTTTTACGGATCCTCGTTTCAATTTTTCTAGAATTAGTTATGATTTTTCAAAGATAGGCGAAATTCTGCCCAATATTGCCCAGCGTTTTTCCACGAATTTTGAAGGAATAAAATAATAGTTTAGTGTACCAAGGGTAGAATATTCAATAGTGGCCAAAATATATTCAAGAATATTATTTACAATTAATAACGCAATATTCCTATGATAGGACGTCTGCAAACGTGTACCGATCACCGACATACCGGAATTATTAACTCAGGTACGGACGCGTACTGTAACACTAACTCTGATGCTTATTGTATGCTTATATGTGATAGATAGTCTGAAAACTCTGATTTGAAAATTGATCATACACATACATCTTGATACGGGTTATAGTCGTGATAATGCCGTTATGTTTTCCTAGCGCTGAGGACACGGATGTACACCGTGGCACTGGAGATAGTGCAGACTGTAATAACATACATATTGCAGTGGCTGTGTAATGTTATTATGTGAATATATGAATACTGTATGTGATTAAATGCTGTTTTGCCATAGATATCTGCCATACATATTTGATACATAAGCATGAGGTTAACCGTTACCTGAGGTTCAATGGTAATTGAACCTCAGCTCTGACTTTAGGCCCAGGACCCTCAGGAGGTCAGACCGAAGATAAGGGTAAGCAGATAGCATGACGGAGCGGACGAGGAGATTCTGTTGAAATTTTTATTTTACCGACTTTTTGAATATTCGGATATTTTGGATGACTGTAACAGTACACAGATATATCATTATTGAATGTTATTCAGTTACTCATTTTCTCGACTCTTCCGATGCTCTACTCTGATAAACCCTTTTGAAACTCTGATAATTTTATTTCGAAAACGCTTTATAAAACGGGGTGTTACAGTTCTGGCTCAATATATAAAGGAAGGCTAGAATCAGAAGATAAAATTGTTGCAATAAAGGTACTTGATCTTCAAAAGAAGGGAGCTGAAAAGAGTTTCATGTCAGAATGCAATGCACTGAAAAACATAAAACATCGTAATTTGGTAAAAATTTTGACATGTTGCTCCAGCATTGATTACAAGGGACAAGAATTTAAGGCATTGGTGTTTGAGTACCTGTCAAATGGAAGCCTTGAACAGTGGTTGCATCCTAATCAAGAAAGTTCATATCGGTCAACATTGGACATTGGTCAAAGATTAAATGTTATATCTAATGTCGCCTCTGTGTTGCATTATCTTCATTATGAAAATGAGCAACCAATTATCCATTGTGACTTGAAGCCAAGCAATGTCCTTCTTGATGATGATATGGTGGCTCATGTGAGTGACTTTTGAATTGCAAGACTACTTGCCACCCTTAACGGTGGTTCTAAAAAGCAAATAAGCACATCTGGGATAAAAGGCACGATTGGCTATACTCTTCCAGGTACAATTTACTTTTATTTTGCCTTAAGCTTTTGTAAATTCCATTTATTTTATGAAATCTTTACAAATTTTATTTTGTTAGTTTCAAGAAAACAAATTTATAGATATTAATAGTAGTCTAACATGCATATTTCAGAGTATGGAATAAGTTTTGAGGTATCAACGCAAGGTGATGTATATTCATTTGGTATACTTATCTTGGAAATATTAACCGGAAAAAGACCAACAGACCTTATGTTTGAAGATGGCCACAATCTTCATAGCTATATCAAAGCAGCATTTCCAGACAAGCTTTTGGAGATTGTGGACTCAGCTCTTGTATCCCAACAAATACAAGAGACAACAATTGTAGCTGGAGGAGAAATTAGGAAGGAGGTGGCTCTTGTGCGTCCCAACCATGAGAAGACTCTAGTTTCACTATTGGAGATTGGACTTGCTTGTTCTGTACAATCTCCAAAAGAAAGGATGAACATGATGAGTGTAGTAAGGGAGCTGCATCAAATTAAAATTCTTTTGGTCTTGAGGCAAGAAGTCGAAATTGACTGCAACAAATAATGCGCTTCAAATGCCACTATAGAGATTTTATGGTTATAAATTTGTGCGTTAATAAATTTGCTTAGTTTTCATGAATTATATTTCAATCTCCAGTGATCTCTACGAGTCTTCTTTTGTGAACAAATAAAAGTCAGCCAATGTGCTAGAATAAATTGTTACTTTGGTAGATGAATCAGCTTCTCTTTTAATGTCTAAATTGTTATAAGCAACATTACTACATGCTGCTATATTGTGAATTTTAATCTTATAGTTGTCTTTTTGGAGGTTTTACGTGTTACTCATCAAACTGCAATTTGGTGTATTAGAAAAACAAACATATTGTAATTCTTGCCCAAGGATGAAAATGCGCTTATTTGGTTCTTTTTTTAAAAAATAAATAGAGAGAACAAACAAACTACATCATTTATTGTTTCTAGCCAACATTGTCTTTCTCAAAGACCGACTGGAATTTCTGTTCTTGTGTATTAATTAATTTATTGCACGCGTTATTGAATTGTTTCGACTTCGTTTGACCCAGTCAATTCAACTTGATTTGGGGTTTCCAACACGTTTGGATGATATTTAATTAAATTTCAACTATGCTTGATGGTGTGATCGGGACAGGCAATCTTCCCCATCCCAAAATTATATTTGTCCTACTAACCTAGATTGACATGCGTGGTCAGTTATTCTTGATTATATGAGGTTTATGATCACATATGCGTGTTCTGGACATTATATATCGGTACAGTGAAGCAAAAATATATGCATTTTGATATAGTTGTTTTTTATGTTGATAATTTAATCAAGTTATGTTGCATGACTGTTTTCCGTTGAAATATGTTGCATGACTTGTTTATATGTTAAGGCTATAGTTGAAAAATAAATTATGAGTACATAGTTTAATTTAGTAATATTTAAAATTATAATTGAAAAACTTGTAAAATAACAAAAGAATATTATTTGAAGGAAAAGTGGTAAATTATTAAAACATTCACATTTTATATTGCATAATTTATTTTGTAGATTAAATATTGAATATTATATATTTGTCAATATTAGCTATGTTATTTACAAGATGAATGTATAGTTAAGCACTTTTTTTTTTTTTTTTATACGAGTGAGATAAGTGACACCTATTCTAATATAAACTATGTTGTTCAAAAAAAAATATGTAAAAAGAGGAATGATATATCCAGTGACCGGATATAAGGTTTTTTCTAGTAAGTTATATACTATGTCGTTTTGACCAGTTCACCCGCTATGTCATTGAAAAAAAAAAAGCAGAAACAATACCAAAAAAAAACAGAGAATTAAGTTATAATTCCGATTTGAAATTGCGATTAATTAATTGATAGTCTGCAGAGAATTATTGTTGCAATTCCAAATGCGATGAATTGTTGCTATGAATTACCAATTCCGATTTGAAATTGCAATGAATTAACTTATAGTCGATAGAGAATCACCAAATAAAAAATAGAGAATTACCAATTCCAATTTTTATCTTCCATTACCGATTTTATTTTTAAATTTAGGAATTAGGTTTTATTTTAATCGTTTGAATGTAAATGTCATATTGATTTTTTTAAGCTCGATTTCAAATTGATTCCTACTGGATTTTGTTTTTAGTTTATTTTGCTTTTTATTTTATTTTTTCAATGACATAGTGTGTGAACTGGTCAAAATGACGTAGTATATGCCTCACTGGAAAAAACCTTATATCCAGTCACTGGATATATCATTTCCCCATCTAAAAATTAAGACTTATAATTAAAGATGGAGGAATTACTATTTTTATTGAAATCCAAGGCAGTGGTGGATCAAGTATCCCTACTCATCCTTTGGATGAGTAGGGGAAGCTTTTCCCATCTAGATTATCCAGAAGAGATCTACATGATCCAGATTTTTTTTTAATTTCTGATTTTTAAATAAAAATAATTATTTTTTGAAAATATGTTAATTGAGGTTTTATTTATTTTAAATTTTATACCTATTAAAATAATTTTTTTAAAAAAAAATGAAAAAAAAAATTTAGACGATTCAAATGGAAAAAGCTTCACCTACCTATTCATCCAAATGATGAATAGGGAAACTGGATCCCGGCAGCGTCCGCTTCTTCAGTTCTAGTCGCCTCAAGCTCGTCTTTCTCAATGAAGAAGTCGACCCAGCTCGTTTGTACGCCTCTTATATAATACCCCAAGATTGTATTTCACTTAAATATTATATTTTGGCCATTTAGTACCTATTCAGAATAGGAAAGTATGTTGTCTCTATAATACCCCAAAATTTGTATATCTCTTGAATATAATATTTTGGCCATTTAGGACCCATGTAAAATAGGAGAGCATGTTGTCTCCAAATTAATAAGTGTATTTATTCTAAATCTTGAATAAGTTGTCGGTAGGACTTAATAGGGCAAGATCCAACTCCCTAAATTTTTATTAGGAGTCATAAAATATTGTGAAATGCCATAAAAACCCCTAAACCAATTAAATGGAATTTCCAACAATTTAAGAACAATTAAACTCACAATTGGTGATATATTGTCATATAATTCACATATTGGCAAAATTAAGCCATAAAGGGGTAGGAAGAGGTCTAAAATAATTAGAGGACACTAAAAATAATTAGTAAACATCAAAAATTAATCCTAATTGAATTAACATGCATAATTAATTTAATGATAAATATTTGCAAGCAATTTGCAATATTTTGGCTAAATTCAACAATAAAGCCTAACAAGGGATCCATAATTGTAACAATTGGACTTAGTAGGATCATAATCGAATTGGTAGTCAATAAAATCATTTCAAACTAAACCTAATTAAGCTTAATCTAATAATAAACAAGAAGAAATTAATTTAGGGCTTTTTGGCACAACAAAAACTCAATTGGATCATTTTTGGTAACCCAAACAATTGCCCAAACCACCAATAAAGCCCAAAACAACAACCCAACCACTAGGACCAGAGGGCATTTCGGTTTTGGGAGGCTTCAAAGGGAAGGGAGTGATTTTCAACATGTGCAATTGGTCAAAGGCTTGTAGAACACAAGTTACTATTCCATTCTTGCACTTCAAGTTGTTTAAGCTTCTTGGAGAAGGAAAGAAAAAGATGAAGGGAGAGAGAGGGGGGGGGGGAATTTCGGCTGAGGCAAAGAGTGGTGAAGATGTGAGATTTCAACTTTAACCTAGATCCAATGGTGTTTAATTGACAAGAGCAAAGTTGCATTTTATTACCAAATTGCCCAACCTTTTTCCTATAAATAGGGACCAAAGCTCTTCACTTTTCTTCACACCAAGCAAAGCACCATCTGCTTATTTGAGAGAGAGTTGAGAGAGCTGATGGGAAGGCTTGAAGGAGATCAAGCTCTAGGTAAGCAAAGTTCTTGGTTTTGAGTTTTAAATTCATAGGTAGAAGTAGTTTTGATCTTTAAAATTCTAGAATAATTTTAGTTTCATGTTTTTATAGTTTAAAATAGCTTCATTTTGAAAATATAGTGAAGGTAGTGGTTCTGCAAAAATTCCCAGGTCAAGAACATTGTTGTAACGAAGTTCTGACGAAAATTTGTCGGTTAGGCGATTTCTGAACTAGTAACAGAAACACTCATATTTCATGTTGAAAATGCCATTGAAAAATTATGAGAAAATTCATGATGAAAGTAGACATGTAGAGATTTTTAAATATGTAAAGAACATGTTGAAATGAGCTCTGTACAGTGAGAAAGAAATTCTCAAAGTTTATGTTGCGGAAATGCTGGAAATTCTGGGCAGAGGATGAACACGTGAAATCTGGGAATGATTTTTGAATTCTGGGCAAGGCCTGATATTTTTTCTGGAAAATAGACATCCTAAGGAGTCCAGAAATTTTTACGGATCTTCGTTATAGGCAAAATTCTGCCCAATATTGTCCAGCGTTTTTCCACGAATTTTGAAGAAATAAAATAATGGTTTAGTGTACCAAGGGTAGAATATTCAATAGTGGCCAAAATATATTCAAGAATATTATTTACAATTAATAACGCAATATTCCTATTATAGGACACTTGCAAACGTATACCGATCGCCGACATACTGGAATTATCAACTCAGGTACGGACACGTACTGTAACACTAACTCTGATGCTTATTGTATGCTTATATGTGATAGATAGTCTGAAACTCTATTTTTGAAAATTGATCATACACATACATCTTGATACGGGTTATAGTCGTGATAATGCCGTTATGTTTTCCTAGCGCTGAGGACACGGATGTACACCGTGGCACTGGAGATAGTGCAGACTGTAATAACACGCATATTGCAGTGGCTGTGTAATGTTATTATGTGAATATATGGATATTGTATGTGATTAAATGCTGTTTTACCATGGATATCTGTCATACATATTTGATACATAAGCATGAGGTTAACCGTTACCTGAGGTTCAATGGTAATTGAACCTCAGCTCTGACTTTAGGCCCAGGACCCTCAGGAGGTCAGACCGAAGAGAAGGGTAAGCAGATAGCGTGACGAAGCGGACGAGGAGATTTTGTTGAAATTTTTATTTTACCGTCTTTTGAATATTAGAATATTTTGGATGACTGTAACAGTACACAGATACATCATTATTGAATGTTATTCAGTTACTCATTTTCACGACTATTCCGATGCTCTACTCTGATAAACCCTTTTGAAACTCTGATAATTTTCGAAAACGCTTTAGAAAACGGGGTGTGACATTTTTGGTATCAGAGCAGACATTCTGGCCCAAAGTTAACTATGTTACTCCAGATAGTTTGGTGTCTATAAAGGGTTTTGTGGTTGGCAATCAGTCCCCGTAAATTCGGCGAGCCTTCCACAAATACACCGGCCTGGCCAGACTGTTTGAGTAATAGAGTTAGGTTTGGAGTTTTTTTTTTCAAAAAGGATTTTTCCGGCTGGAACTTGACTCAGTTATAAGAAACCATTGGTGCCGAAGGCAAGGCTAGTCTATGTGGATCGGTCAAGCAGTCGCCATAGAGTTGGTGAGACCCCCATGATAGACACTTACCTGGCCAATCGGTTGATTAACTGAGTTGGGCTCTAAGCCGTAGTTTTGAAACACACTTCGAAAAGAGTACTGATGTAACTTCGGTGTACATGTTGCAGGAAAATGGCTAGACCCCCGATTAACCATCAGAGAGACGACTTCGTTTATCGATACGGACGTATGAGACGCGTTGCACGGAAGAACATGAACCCGCAGATGGTGGGCCAAAGGTTAAACCCGGAACCCGTATACCCTCTGCTCGCACTAGTACCCCAGCACGTGCCAGCACCTCCTGCCCTTGCTAATCCCTTAGGGCTGCCGTATAACCCCTACTATCCGGTAGAGCACCTACATGACCCAGAGCCTGAGTATCACCCGGGCCCGGAGTACCCCGATAACCTGTACGATCCAAATCCCGTACCGGCTATACCCTTGAATGTTCTACCTGCACCTGATGCCCCAGCAGGCTCACACCATTCTTCTATTGGGGATAATTTTGATTATATTGACATAGCAAACCTGGTGGACGAGAATGATGACTCTGACTACGACTTTATTGAGCTCGCTGACTTAGAGGATGACCCCGCTGACAACGTAGCTGAGCACGATGACCCGGAGAACCTGCGGTATGTACTAGATGGCAACCGCGAGCTGACTGAGACGCTGTATGACGGGTTCTTGATGGCAGGCTGTAACAGAGCAACCGTTCAAGAGCATTACCTGTGCTTCCTGACTCACGTCAAGGAGATTTATGATATGACCATGGCCCTTAATGACCCTTACACTCCGGAAGAATGGATCAGATCCACTCTTCATCACTTCCCCCGAACCAACTATTGGATACGGAAGACAAATGAACTTCTCGACAAAGGTCCATTAGGGGAGGTTTACATCCACCTTTTTCAGATCAGGAGTTGGGTGCATCGGGCTATGTGAATCCGGAGGAAGGAGGTCAGAACCCAGTAACAGTTCAAGAAAGCGGTGGAAGATTATGACACATAGTATTAAGACTAATTAGTAGTCGAACTTGTAACATCCCGCCTTTTTAAAATGGGTTTCAAATGGGATTATCAGAGTTTCGTAGAAATTATTCAGAGTGGCATCGGAAAATTTTTTTCTTTAAAATAAATGAGTAATTGATATACATTCCTTGCTGTTGCATCTGGGTACTTATACATACAGTGGTACAACTATCCGAATACAGTGTCTAGATAAAGTAACCCGTCCTCCTCCCCGGTCGTGCTGCCTATCCTCGCTCTTGGTTCTAGCTCCTTCGGATCCTGAAGCTATGGTAAGAGCTGAGGTTCAATTCCCATTGAACCTCAGGTAACGGTTAACCTCATGCTTATGTACAGTTATGTATGACAGATATTCATGACATGACATTGACAATCAATATACATATCCATGTATGAAAAACAATAACAATATTTGTATCATAACCACGTATGCTAATTAGAACATAACCACGTATGTAACATAACCACGTATGTAGCATAACCACGTATGAAAATCTTAGTCGATGAGCACAACAAACAACCATCATATACAATCATACAATAAGCACTACGCGAACGCACCTTTGCCTGTCGAGCACGGTATGTTGTCGGCTGCAAGGTGATCACAGGTTTCCTAGAACTTTGCTCTTCCTTCCTCCAAAGCTCTCACACTCACTTTCTCTCTATGTTTCAGATGTTGTTGCTTGTGAATTGGTGAGGATTGTGAAGAGCAAAGGGTCCTATTTATAGTAGAAGCTCCATGTGCAAAAAGACTCATAATACCCCTCCCTACATCATCTTATCCTCTTCCAAAGCCTTGAAAGTCTTCTACTAGATACATGACTCATGGTTTAGGGTTATGACTCATCTCTTAACTAGGCTAATGACTCATGCTTGTTTAGGGTGATGATTCATTCATAGAGCTTGTGATTCATCATTTAGGTTAGTGACTCATACATGTTTAGATTAATGACTCATTCATGTGTAGACTGATGACTCATTTCTAGAGGGATGACTCATTATATGTATAATTAGAATTTCCTACTTCTTCCATTTTGTGTTCCACTATATAGAAATTCATTTGGGGATTCTAATGAACTTGTATGCTCAATTTCTCATTGGTTTTGAGTTCTAGAGATTTTTAGCTTCATTTTGAGACCCATTTTACCTATCTTTTCTATTGATTCCATTTCTTAAACAATCATGAAAATGACTTTGGTTATACTTGTTTTCATGCTTGATTTATGCTTGTTATGAATCTCAACTTAGTTTCCATACTTAGTTCATAGATTTCAAGATATGATTTAATTTGTATAGGTTTTCATTTGCTTATGTCTAGATTTAATTTTATGGATTAATCTAATTGTTTTAATGTCTAATTTTCTTATTGGCTAATGCTTTGACTTCTCTTTCTCACTCCTTCCACTAGACTCACAACACTCACAACATTTGCACACACACACATTCACAACTCCCTCTCTTATTGGTCAAAACCTTTTCTCATGGATTAAGAATATTTTCTTGATTTATCATTGGCCAATTCCATTTCACAAGGATTTAGCTTTATGGTATTTAATTAAGGCCTTAGGATTTAGCTTTATAAGGTTTAATCCTAGCCCTCCACCACTAATCCTTAATTAGCATTCCTAATAAAGTGTTTTAATGAAGTTGTCAATTTATGATTGGTTCCTAACTTGATTATGACTCTTAGAGTAGTTTATGACCATTGGTAATCCAACCTATGCTAATCCTAACTTCTTATTGGTTGTTGAGATTTAATTAACTTAGTAATGATTACCTAATGTTAATTGTGATTATTGACTTTTCAAAGCTTAGTTAAAGTTTACTTATCATCTTAATCACAAGCTTACTTGCCTCTTGATTACTAAATAATTGGTGTTTAGGGTATTTTATGACCATAGGCAATATATTTTATACTAATCTCAAACCCCTATTGGTCTTTGAATTTTAATTAGCCCAATGTACTTCTAATTAATGGCTATAATTGCTTAATTGTAAATAATTGGCTAATCATCCTATTAGTGGTAATTAATTGCCCATTAAATATTAGTAATTGCCTTTTTAATTGTTCAAGTGCTTTGGTAATTTATTATGGTATTTTATGAATTAATATGAGCTAGGTATTAATTCTAGGGTTTTAGAAAAATCTAGTTTCTTATTTAATTATGAATTTTGAGATTTATGTCCTCTTAATTTTATCCCTTGATTAATTATAAAAATTTACATAATCATTTTGTTTAATGAAAATTTAAGTGTCTACTAACTCATGTTATTCTCTCCTATTTAGTGGATGTATTTTCCTCATATTTCTTTGCTTTCTTTTGGTCCTATAAAACCCCTAATTTAATTTGGTAATTGTTTGTATTTTTATGATATCTTATGATCCCTAGAAAAATTCAATCATTGATCACCTTAATTCTATATAAGGATTTCCTAGAAAGTAGAATAATCACACCTCATAATTTGAGACCACATATTCACCTAGTTTTAAAGAGGTGTCATTTATCAAAATATTGTAGTTATGAGACATTATAATTTTTTTGGGGTATTACAGGACTCGTGGAAGTAGTTGATGCTATATATCTTAATATACCCGTGGGGGATAGTTAGGGTACTTATTAAATTGTAATGAAGAAACTATGATGATAAAATTGCACCTTGACTTTGTAAAATATTCGATATATATAATATGATATTTTATCTTTATTCTGTCTTTCTCTAATGATCTATCTATTATTCGTCGAAATTAGACTAATGGCAACCTTAAGAGGAGCTGGAGCTCCCCGAGGCCGAGGCCGAGGTAGAGGCCGAGGCAGGGGTCGTGGTAGACAAGCATGAACCATACCCATACACACTGAATCAACAGGAACCACCACCACCACCACCTGTTCGTGATGAGATCCAGGAAATGAGGCGTGTGATCCAAGAACAAAGGGTCCTCATTGAGACACTCCTCGCTGAACGACAGGGAGGACTTAATGGAGGACAAAATGGGGAACAACAAGCCGACGACGAACAACAAAATACCGAAGAAGGAGGAAATCGTGACAATCAGAATGACGAACGGAGCCATGCATCTGAGGGATCCAACCGATCCCAATCACATCCCCGGCAGGAGAGAGCGATGGCAGAGCTACAACGACCAAACAGAATGGTCGAGAACACCCAATACTGGGTAACACAATTTTGCAAGCTAAAGCCACCAGCCTTTCGAGGCAAACTTGACTCAGCAGAAGACTGGTTGATGCGCTTGGACAAGATCTTTGAGGTCTTGGAATGTCCTGAAGACAGAAAGGCACAACTGGCAATTTACAAGCTGGAAGGAGATGCGGACCGTTGGTGGAAAAGCACTGCAGCAACACTGCGAGCACGTTACTGCCCCATTACATGGGAAAAATTCAAAGAAAAATTCAATGAATAGTATTTCCCACCCTCTGTTCAGATGATGAAGGAGTTCGAGTTTTTGCACATACGGCAAGGGCAAGAAGAGTCTTTTGACGATTACTATGCCCGCTTCACTAACTTGTCTCGATACTCAACCCACTTCAGGCGAAATGAAGATGAGGGCAGCATGGCGAACCTATTGATTTACGGGTTGAAGTATGAGATAAGGGAGAGACTTGTGTCACAGCAATTCTCCGAATTGATTCAAGCGGTGGAGGCCTGTCGATTGATTGAGCGGAATTTGAAGGAGCTTAGGAAGACCAGAGCCTTCCATAGCAGTGGTCCCAATCGTGGCGGTTTTAACCGTGGAAACTCCTCGCAGAAGCGGAAGACGAGTTAGGGAAATTCCCGTAATGGGAATAAAAGGCCGTTCCAACCTGGGCAGCAGAACGTTTCAAGAATGCCAATATCCAGAGCGCACCCAAAGTGCGGAAGGTATCACCAGGGGACCAACTGCGAAGGGAAGCTGGTGTGCTACAAGTGCCAAAAGCCGGGACACATCAGCACAAACTGCCCTCAAAAGGCGCTAGAGGCGAGGCCGCAAAACCAAGGACGGGTTTTCGCTCTTACAAATGAAGAAGCCAGAAGATCTCCCGATATGATCAAAGGTACCATTTCTCTTAATAGAAATCTACTCCAAGCATTGTATAATTCGGGTGCTAGTCACTCGTTTATTTCATATGATTGCGCAGAGCGATTAGGAATGTATGCTTATAGACTACCTTATGATCTGTTAGTAGCTACACCACTTGGTGCGAAGTCCTTAGCATCTGATGCATGCTTTAATTGTATTGCGAGTGTAAACGGGCGATATTCAAACATAGATCTTATCCGGCTACCACTCAGTGGCATCGACGTCATTCTCGGTCTCGACTGGTTGACGGCTAACAACGCGATAATTGATTGTGGAAGTAAACAGATATCATTTGCACCGCCGCGCAACCGGAGCAAGGTTGATGCGAGTTTGAGTTATATCTCTATTACAGAAGCAGAAAAATGCATACAGCATGGGTGCCAAGCATACATGGTGTTTTTCTCTGTCAAAGCGGAAGCTGAACCCTCACTCCAAGACATTCCGGTCGTCAACGAATTCCCTGATGTGTTTCCAGAGGATCTCACTGAGTTACCTCCTGAAAGGGAAGTTGAGTTCGCCATTAAGTTGATTCCTGGAACAGGATCAATATCAAAAGCACCATACCGAATGGCGCCGAACGAGATGCAGGAGCTGAAGAAGCAACTTGAAGAACTACTAGAGAAAGGGTTTATCCGACCCAGCGTGTCACCGTGGGGAGCCCCCGTATTGTTCGTGAAGAAGAAAGACGGAAGCCTACGACTTTGTATCGACTACCGTGAGTTGAACAAGGTAACTATCAAGAACAAATACCCACTTCCCCGAATTGATGATCTACTTGATCAACTATCTGGTTCCTGTGTATTCTCCAAGATCGATTTGCGATCAAGATACCATCAGCTGCGAGTGAAAGCCAGTGATGTTCCAAAGACAGCTTTCAGAACCAGATATGGGCATTACGAATTCCTTGTGATGCCTTTCGGATTGACTAATGCACCTGCCGTATTCATGGATTACATGAATCGGATCTTTCGCCAACATCTAGATAAGTTCGTGGTAGTATTCATCGACGATATCTTAGTCTACTCAAAAAGCAGAGAGGAGCACGAGGAACATCTGCGACTCGTGTTAGGAATACTACGTGACAAGCAACTTTTTGCCAAGTTAAGCAAATGTGAATTCTGGCTGCCAGAAGTGAAATTTCTGGGCCACGTCATATCTCGCGATGGAGTTGCCGTTGATCCTAACAAGGTGGAAGCAGTTCTGGACTGGAAGAGACCAGAGACAGTGACGGAAATACGCAGCTTTTTGGGTCTAGCGGGATACTACCGCAAATTCATACAGAATTTCTCACGTCTTGCCTTACCATTGACAAAGCTTACGAGGAAGAATCAACCTTTTGTGTGGGATGCAGACTGTGAGTCAAGTTTTCAGATACTGAGGGAGAGGTTAACTACAGCACCAGTGTTGATCATCCCAAATCCGGATGAGACTTATATGGTCTATAGTGATGCCAGTGGGCAGGGATTGGGATGTGTCCTGATGCAACAGGGCAGAGTTGTAGCTTATGCCTCTCGTCAGTTGAAGCCTCACGAGTCGAACTATCCTACGCATGACTTGGAGCTTGCAGCTATCGTATTTGCCTTAAAGATATGGAGGCATTACCTCTATGGTGCAATCGTAGAGTTATACTGTGACCACAAGAGCCTGAAATACCTGTTTGATCAAAAAGAGCTCAACATGAGACAATGTCGCTGGATGGACTTACTGAAAGATTACGACCTGGAGATCAAGTATCATCCCGGAAAAGCAAACGTCGTAGCTGATGCGCTCAGTAGAAAGACGGTGCACGCGGCATACATGATGATTCAAGAGCGGAGACTACTTGAAGATTTCAGAGACCTTAACCTGTCCAATCAGATTTGCATGAGGCACTACGCGCCCGATGACGTGTATCTTGCAAGTCTCCTTGTTAGTCAAGGAGAATACGATCTAAGAGATGCGGTTGAGGAAGCTCAAAAGCACGACGAGTGGGCAATAGCAGCTCGGGAGATGATCTCACTGGGAGAGACTCAAGACCATGACTTATCGCCTAGCGGCTTGGTCAGGTACAAGAAGCGGATCTACATTCCAAAGGATGGTGAATTACGACAGAAGATCCTAGACGAGGCTCATAAGAGTAAATATACTCTACATCCAGGAATGGTGAAGATGTACCAGAACCTGAAATCCGAGTTTTGGTGGCTCAGGCTAAAGAAAGACGTAACCGAGTACGTGGGTAGATGCTTAACCTGTCAGAAAGTTAAAATTGAACATCAACGACCCCCTGGTCTTCTACAAGGACTAGAAATCCCGGAGTGGAAATGGGAAAACATTACCATGGACCTAGTGGTAAGTTTACCCAAGATCAGACATCACGACACGATTTGGGTGATTGTGGACCGATTGACTAAGTCGGCACACTTTCTCCCCATTAGTATTAATTACTCACCAGAACAATTGGCGAGGATTTATATCAAAGAGATCGTGAGACTTCATGGCGTACCTAAGAGCATTGTCTCTGATCGAGACCCGCGATTTACATCCCAATTCTGGGAGGCTTTGCATGCAGAGATGGGAACTAAGCTAAGGCCTAGTACGGCTTATCACCCGCAGATCGATGGTCAATCTGAAAGGACAATACAAACGCTAGAAGATATGCTTAGAGCGTGTGTGTTGGACTTCAAAGGCCATTGGGACGAACATCTACTGCTGGCTGAGTTCGCCTACAACAACAGTTACCATTCGAGCATACAGATGGCTCCATTTGAAGCATTGTACGGGCGGAAGTGTCGATCGCCTATATGCTGGACAGAACTGTCAGAACGAGAGTTCATCGGGACAGATTTAGTTGACAAGACTTCCGAACAAATCGCACTAATCAAGCAAAGGCTCCTAACAGCACAAAGCAAACAGAAGAGCTATGCTGATAAGAGGAGAAGACCGTTAGAATTTGAAGTCGGAGACCATGTGTTTCTGAAACTATCACCAGTCACTAGTGTCGGTAGAACGCTGAAAAGGAAAAAGTTGAGTCCGCGATATGTAGGGCCATTTGAAATCCTAGCCAAGCGAGGGCCAGTTGCGTACCAGTTAGCCTTACCCCCAAACTTGAGTAAACTCCATGATGTTTTCCATGTTTCTCAGTTGAAGAAATACCAACCGGACCATGACCATGTTATTCAGTATGAGGATGTCGAGGTGCGACATGATAACACTTTTGAGGTCGAGCCGGAGCGAATTCTCGATTACCAGGAGAAACGGCTTCGACACAGAAATATTCCTGTTGTGAAAGTGGTCTGGAAGGATTTATCTCCTAATGAGGCAACTTGGGAAACAGAGGAAGATATGAGACAAAGATATCCGGAGTTCATGGCTCAATGTTTAGTTAGTATGGAGTAAATTTCGAGGGCGAAATTTTATTTAACGGGGGGAGAAATATAATACCCCAAAATTTGTATATCTCTTTAATATAATATTTTGGCCATTTAGGACCCATGTAAAATAGGAGAGCATGTTGTCTCCAAATTAATAAGTGTATTTATTCTAAATCTTGAATAAGTTGTCGGTAGGACTTAATAGGGCAAGATCCAACTCCCTAAATTTTTATTAGGAGTCATAAAATATTGTGAAATGCCATGAAAACCCCTAAACCAATTAAATTGAATTTCCAACAATTTAAGAACAATTAAACTCACAATTGGTGATATATTGTCATATAATTCACATATTGGCAAAATTAAGCCATAAAGGGGTAGGAAGAGGTCTAAAATAATTAGAGGACACTAAAAATAATTAGTAAACATCAAAAATTAATCCTAATTGAATTAACATGCATAATTAATTTAATGATAAATATTTGCAAGCAATTTGCAATATTTTGGCTAAATTCAACAATAAAGCCTAACAAGGGATCCATAATTGTAACAATTGGACTTAGTAGGATCATAATCGAATTGGTAATCAATAAAATCATTTCAAACTAAACCTAATTAAGCTTAATCTAATAATAAACAAGAAGAAATTAATTTAGGGCTTTTTGGCACAACAAAAACTCAATTGGATCATTTTTGGTAACCCAAACAATTGCCCAAACCACCAATAAAGCCCAAAACAACAACCCAACCACTAGGACCAGAGGGCATTTCGGTTTTGGGAGGCTTCAAAGGGAAGGAAGTGATTTTCAACATGTGCAATTGGTCAAAGGCTTGTAGAACACAAGTTACTATTCCATTCTTGCACTTCAAGTTGTTTAAGCTTCTTGGAGAAGGAAAGAAAAAGATGAAGGGAGAGAGAGAGGGGGGAATTTCGGCTGAGGCAAAGAGTGGTGAAGATGTGAGATTTCAACTTTAACCTAGATCCAATGGTGTTTAATTGACAAGAGCAAAGTTGCATTTTATTACCAAATTGCCCAACCTTTTTCCTATAAATAGGGACCAAAGCTCTTCACTTTTCTTCACACCAAGCAAAGCACCATCTGCTTATTTGAGAGAGAGTTGAGAGAGCTGAAGGGAAGGCTTGAAGGAGATCAAGCTCTAGGTAAGCAAAGTTCTTGGTTTTGAGTTTTAAATTCATAGGTAGAAGTAGTTTTAATCTTTAAAATTCTAGAATAATTATAGTTTCATGTTTTTATAGTTTAAAATAGCTTCATTTCGAAAATATAGTGAAGGTAGTGGTTCTGCAAAAATTCCCAGGTCAAGAACACTGTTGTAACGAAGTTCTGGCGAAAATTTGTCGGTTAGGCGATTTCTGAACTAGTAACAGAAACACTCATATTTCATGTTGAAAATGCCATTGAAAAATTATGAGAAAATTCATGATGAAAGTAGACATGTAGAGATTTTTAAATATGTAAAGAAAATGTTGAAATGAGCTCTGTACAGTGAGAAAGAAATTCTCAAAGTTTATGTTGCGGAAATGCTGGAAATTCTGGGCAGAGGATGAACACGTGAAATCTGGGAATGATTTTTGAATTCTGGGCAAGGCATGATATTTTTTCTGGAAAATAGACATCCTAAGGAGTCCGGAACTTTTTACGGATCTTCGTTACAATTTTTCTAGAATTAGTTATGATTTTTCAAAGATAGGAAAAATTCTGCCCAATATTGTCCAGCGTTTTTCCACGAATTTTGAAGAAATAAAATAATGGTTTAGTGTACCAAGGGTAGAATATTCAATAGTGGCCAAAATATATTCAAGAATATTATTTACAATTAATAACGCAATATTCCTATTATAGGACACTTGCAAACGTATACCGATCGCCGACATACCGGAATTATCAACTCAGGTACGGACGCGTATTGTAACACTAACTCTGATGCTTATGGTATGCTTATATGTGATAGATAGTCTAAAACTCTGTTTTTGAAAATTGATCATACACATACATCTTGATACGGGTTATAGTCGTGATAATGCCGTTATGTTTTCCTAGCGCTGAGGACACGGATGTACACCGTGGCACTGGAGATAGTGCAGACTGTAATAACACGCATATTGCAGTGGCTGTGTAATGTTATTATGTGAATATATGGATATTGTATGTGATTAAATGCTGTTTTACCATGGATATCTGTCATACATATTTGATACATAAGCATGAGGTTAACCGTTACCTGAGGTTCAATGGTAATTGAACCTCAGCTCTGACTTTAGGCCCAGGACCCTCAGGAGGTCAGACCGAAGAGAAGGGTAAGCAGATAGCGTGACGAAGCGGACGAGGAGATTCTGTTGAAATTTTTATTTTACCGTCTTTTGAATATTCGAATATTTTGGATGACTGTAACAGTACACAGATACATCATTATTGAAAGTTATTCAGTTACTCATTTTCACGACTATTCCGATGCTCTACTCTGATAAACCCTTTTGAAACTCTGATAATTTTCGAAAACGCTTTAGAAAACGGGGTGTGACAGTCTCCAATTTTAGAAATTTATTTGATTACTTCCCTAGAAATTAAAGCGGCAAAAATACAATACTATTTTAGGGACCATAAGTAGCCCTAAGATTATTAAATAAGTGCATAGTGCATAAATGGCTATAGAGAATGAAAAAGTTGTGAGGAAATAATTAAACCAATTGTAGAAAATTGCCAATAATTAGTAGATAATTAAATCTACATTAATTAAATTAATTTCATAAAACTTTCATAATTAATAACATGTTTCAAAGGCATAAGTTGGGACGTATAACTCTAATTAAAAATCAGAGACCAGTAAGGGGATTGAGATTAGCATAAAGATGATTATTAACGATCAAGATTAAATTGGTAACCAATCAAATAAATTTAATAAAACCTAAATTAAAACACCACTTGAGGATTAATGACCAAAGATTAAGCTAATTAAGGACTAAACCCTAATAGCATTGCTAACCAATCACTAAAGTCATCTAGTTACAAATGTACTTAGAGTAACTAGGGAATTAGGACACCAAGTTGGGAAATGCATGAAGGTGGAGAGGCCACCAATGCAAGCTTGGAGAGTGCATGAAGGAGAAAGAGCCACCAAAGCACTCTTAGAGTCAAAAGCTTTATACATGGGGATAATTGTGACACCAAGGCAAGGGAGGAAGAGTGGGGAGGGTGGTAGGCCACGTTTTGGCTCAGCTGAAAGTGGAATTCAGATTTAAACCCATGGCCAAAAATGAGAGATGTGTAAGCTAAAGAATTACAAGATTGCCATAGCTTTTTCCTATAAATAGAACACCAACCTCTTCACAAATTTCACACCAAAGCAAGCTTAGTAAATCTGATATAGAGAGTGAAAGTGAGAGTAAGGAGTCTTGAAGAAGGAGGGGCAAGGTTCTTGGTAAGTTATCTAGCTCTAGCTTTAAGTTCTTTAAGTCCTAGTTCTTATATTCATAGGTAGAAGTAGTTTTAATCTTTAAAAATCTAGAATAATTTTAGTTTCATGTTTTTATAGTTAAAAATAGCTTCATTTCGAAAATTTAGTGAAGGAAGTGGTTCTGCAAAATTTCCAGGTTAAGAACACTGTAGTAACGAAGTTCTGGCGAAAATTCGTCGGTTAGGCGATTTCTGAACGGGTTACAGAAAAATGCATATTTCATGTTGAAAATGTTATTGAAAAATTCTGAGAAAATTCATGATGAAATTAGACATATAGAGCTTTCCAAATCTGTAAATAATATGTTGAAATGAGCTTTGTACAGTGAGAAATAAATTCTCAAAGTTAATGTTGCGAAAATGCTGGAAATTCTGGGCAGAGGATGAACACGTGAAATCTGGGAATGATTTTTGAATTCTGGGTAAAGTTTGATATTTTTACTGGAAAATAGACATCCTAAGGAGTCCGGAACATTTTACGGATCTTCGTTTCGATTTTTATAGAATTAGTTATGATTTTTCAAAGATAGGCAAAATTCTGCCCTAAATTCCAGCGTCTTTTTCAACGAATTTTAAAGAAATAAAATAATGGGTTAATGTACCAAGGGTAGAATAGTCAATAGTGGCCAAAATATATTTTAGGATATTATTTAAATTAATAGAACGATATTGCTATGATAGGCTGACCGGAAGAACGCTGACCAACCGTTTTTGTACCGAACTACCAATTCAGGTACGGACGCGTATTGTAACACTAACTCTGATGCTTATGGTATGCTTATATGTGATAGATAGTCTGAGATATTGTTTTTGAAAATTGATCATACACATACATCTTGATACGGGTTATAGTTTTGATAATGCCGTTATGTTTTCCTAGCGCTGAGGACACGATAGGCCATCGTGGCACTGGGGATAGTGCAGACTATAATAACATACATATTGCAGTGGCTGTGTTATGTTATTATGTGAATATGAGAATATTGTATGTGATTATTACTGTTTTGCCATGGATATCTGTCATACATATTTGATACATAAGCATGAGGTTAACCGTTACCTGAGGTTCAATGGTAATTGAACCTCAGCCCTTACTTTAGCCCTAGGACCCTCAGGAGGGCAGTCCGAGGAGAAGGGTAAGCAGATAGCGTGACGAAGCTGATGAGGAGACTTCTTTTGGAAATTTTATTTTCCGCTTTCTTTTGAATATTCGAATATTTTGGATGACTGTAACAGTACAGATACATCATGGTTGAATGTTAATCAGTTACTCATTTTCACAACTATTCCGATGTTCTACTCTGATAAAACCGTTTTGAACTCTGATAATATTATTTCGAAAATGCTTTAGAAAACGGGGTGTTACATCTTATTCCTCGTGCTAAGTTTCTGTGAAAGTTGAAGGAGATGATGATTCGTTCAATCTCGTTTTTGGTTCAGCTCACTCCAATTTTCTCGTGATTATCAGATGGTAGGAGGCGGAGACGATGATTCTTTCCCTCTTTAGTTATGACCGAGTCAAAAGTTCAAGAATTAACCCACACGAAGTCATAATTAAGGGTTAAAATTCATCTTAATATCTATAACATTTCACAAACATGACGAATTTAGTGCAATAATACTTTTCTTGACTGAATTAATTAATAATGCTTTCTTTGATGGTTAGACCATTGAAGAAATATATTTCATGTTCCCTTTGTTTCCTCCCTATTTCAGTCAACTTTATTTTATTTTTGGCATGATTAATGATTTTGAAAGATTTTATTCATTTTTTCCCAAAAAAAAAAACTACCACTCTGGTCCTATTTATAAGTCTAGTTTGACCAAAAAAATTTGGTCCTATTTATAAGTCCAGTTTCTGAAATAAATGAGATTGTGACAATTTTACCCATATTAATTGCACCCATAAAGATGGAGAGAGAAGAAACAGTAAAAAAAGTACCCAATCATAAATGAGGGCAAAGTTGAAAATTTACCCCATAATCATTGTGTCACCTAACTTTTCTTGATATGTGAGATTTGGTCAAAGTGGATTTATAAATAGGACCAGAGTGGTATATACTAAGATGCTTTACTATAATGCATAACTTATTCAAGAGATAAAGTAACAAATAAAAATAACACTTTTTTTTAATAGAAAAAAATCATTTAAGTGTTTTTCTACGGGTTCAAGTTTTTTGTCAACCAACTTTATAATATTTTGCTCCCAAGCCCCTTGAGACCCACTAGCTAGTTAGTTTTACTCCAACTATTATATAAACCAGCTTCGTGTTCTAGTATCAACACATTCCCTTCACTCACCAACAATGGCTTGTGCGCCCATTGTTTCATCCATTTCCTTCCACAAACCTTCAACTTACCATTTTTCTATTGGAAAACACACTTTGGCTTGAAAATATGAAAGCTGCTGCATTTGCATCAGGGAATGAGACTGATCAGTGATCACAAGGCGCTTCTCAAGATCGAAGAATCAATAACTAGTGATCCATATGAAGTCTTGAGCTCTTAAAATAGCTCAAATCACTCCCGCAACTGCTGTGGAATCACATGCAGCCGCAAGCATCAAAGAGTCGTCAATTTGAAGCTGCCAGGATATCAGTTACATGGGGCTATTACCTCGTCTTGGCAACGTCTCATTCCTCATAAATCCATACCTTCGCAGAAACAACTTCCATCGAGAAATCCCATCAGAATTGGGTTGTTTGTTCATTCTGCAACAGCTATCCCTCAAGATAATGCATTAGCAGGAGAGATTCCCATCAACCTGGCAAACTGCACTAAGCTCAGGCACTTGGATTAGTCTAAGAATAGTCTCATAGGTAAAATCCCGTTTGAGCTTATCTCTCTCGGGAAGGTTGAAAAGTTGAGTTTATCTAGAAATCAATTAAGGGGAGAAATCCGAGTGTCCATTTGGAATAATTCCTTCCTTGAAAGGGAGCATACCAGAAGAAATAGGCCATTTGACTAGTGATAAGTATATATTTTATAATTAAATAAGTGTATATTTTATGGTATAATGAGTTAGATTTATTAATATTTTATACTTATTTTGTAACACCCCATTTTCTAAAGCGTTTTCGAAATAAAATTATCAGAGTTCAAAAAGGGTTTATCAGAGTAGAGTATCGGAAGAGTCGTGAAAATGAGTAACTGAATAACATTCAATAATGATGTATCTGTGTACTGTTACAGTCATCCAAAATATCCGAATATTCAAAAGACGGTGAAATAAAAATTCCAACAGAATCTCCTCGTCTGCTCCGTCACGCTATCTGCTTACCCTTCTCTTCGGTCTGACCTCCTGAGGGTCCTGGGCCTAAAGTCAGAGCTGAGGTTCAATTACCATTGAACCTCAGGTAACGGTTAACCTCATGCTTATGTATCAAATATGTATGACAGATATCCATGGTAAAACAGCATTTAATCACATACAATATTCATATATTCACGTAATAACATTACACGGCCACTGCAACATGTATGTTATTACAGTCTGCACTATCTCCAGTGCCACGACGGCCTATCGTGTCCTCAGCGCTAGGAAAACTTAACGGCATTATCAAAACCATAACCCGTATCAAGTTGTATGTGTATGATCAATTTTCAAAACAGAGTTTCAGACTATCATACAATAAGCATCAGAGTTAGTGTTACAGTACGCGTCCGTACCTGAATCGGTAGTTCGGTACGAAATCGGTTGGTCAGCGTTCTTCCGGTCAGCCTATCATAGCCATATTGTTCTATTAATTTAAAGATAATATCCTAAAATATATTTTGGCCACTACTGACTACTCTACCCTTGATACATTAAACCATCATTTTATTTCCTCAAAATTCGTTGAAAAACGCTGGACAATATTGGGCAGAATTTCGTCTATCTTTGAAAAATCATAACTAATTATAGAAAAATCGAAACGAAGATCCGTTAAAAGTTCTGGACTCCTTAGGATGTCTATTTTCCAGAAAAAATATCAGGCTTTGCCCAGATTTCAAAAATCATTCCCAGATTTCGCGTGTTCATCCTCTGCCCAGAATTTCCAGCATTTTCGCAACATAAACTTTGAGAATTTCTTTCTCACTGTACAGAGCTCATTTCAACATGTTCTTTACATATTTAAAAATCTCTATATGTCTAGTTTCATCATGAATTTTATCAGAATTTTTCAATATCATTTTCAACATGAAATATGAGTGTTTCTGTTACTAGTTCAGAAATCGCCTAACCGACGAATTTTCGCCAGAACTTCGTTACTACAGTTTCTTGACCTGGGAATTTTGCAGAACTACTTCCTTCACTAAATTTTCGAAATGAAGCTATTTTAAACTATAAAAACATGAAACTAAAATTATTCTAGAATTTAAAAGATTAAAGCTACTTCTACCTATGAATTTAACTCAAAAACTAAGAACTTTTATTACCTAGAGCTTGAACTCCTTCAAGAATTCCCTTCAGCTCTCTCAACTCTCTCTCAAATAAGCAAGTGTTGTATTGCTTGGTGTGAAGAAAAGTGAAGAGCTTGGGTCCCTATTTATAGGAAAAAGGTTGGGCAATTTGGTAAATAAATGCAACTTTGCTCTTGGTTAATTCCCACCATTGGATCTAGGTTAAAGTTGAAATCTCATATCCTCACCACTCAATGCAAAAACCGAAAATCTCTCTCTCTCTCCCTTCTTCTCTTTCTTTTTCCTTCTTCAAGAAGTTTAACAAACTTGAAGTGCAAGAATGGAATAGTGTTTTGTGTTCTAGAAGCCATTGACCATTTGCACATGCTGAAAATCACTCTCTTCCCCTAGAAGCCTCCCCAAAACCGTTCTGATTTTATGGGTCTTGGGTTGATTTTGGGCTTTATTGGTGGTTTGGACAATTTGCTTGGGTTACAAAAATGATCCACTTGAGTTTTTGTTGAGCCAAAAAGCCCTAATTTAATTCTTCCTTGTTTATTATTAGATTAAGCTTAATTAGGTTTAGTTTGAAATGATCTTATTGATTACCAATTAAATTTTGATCCTACTAAGTCCAATTGTTACAATTATGGATTCCTTGTTAGGCTTTATTGTTGAATTTAGCCAAAATATTGCTAATTGTTTGTAAATATTGGTCATTAAATTAATTATGCATGTTAACTCAATTAAGATTAATTTTTGATGTTTACTAATTATTTTTAGTGTCCTCTAATTATTTTAGGCCTCCTCCTATCCCTTTACGGCTTAACTTTGCCAACATGTGAATTATATGACAATATATCACTAATTGTGAGTTTAATTGTTCTTAAATTGTTGGAAATTCCATTTAATTGGTTTAAGGGCTTTTATGGTATTTTACAATATTTTATGACTCCTAATAAAGATTTAGGGAGTTGAATTTTGCCCTATTAAGTTCTACCGACAACTTATTCAAGAATTAGCATAAATATACTTCTACTTTGGAGCCAACATACTTTCCTATTTTCATGACATCTTATACTATTTTAGGAACTCCATTTTAATTTTAGTCCTTAGAAATTCATTTAAATAACTCTTAATTAGTCATTGGCTTTTGATTGGGATTATCCATCTTTGATTATGCCTATTTTAATTTAGTTAAATTTAGTGTCTTCATTGTTGTAATTTCAATCGCTCATTGCTCTTTTTAATTCCATGTAAACCATAACTTAATACGGTAATTATTTGTATTTTATGATATTTTATGGTTCATAAATGAAATTTGAATATTTGAGTCTTCTTGGTTCATTTGATTCTAGGAGGAAATTTCCTAATTTAAATTAGATAGGTTATAATATCTTTGAGACCACATATTCACCTATGTTATTATGTATCATTTAGTGGTTATGCTAAATAGGATTTTTAGGGTATTACATATTTAATTATTTTTTATATATTTATCTATCTTTTAATTAAATATAAAATAAAAAAAATTGTTATGACTGAAAATCTATTCATATCCTATTTTGTAGTACAGGAAATATTATATAAGAAAAAGATAAAAAAAGGAATCAAATAATATATATATATATATATATATATATATATATATATATATATATATATATATGTAGTATATATATGTGTGTGTATATATATATATATATTAAAAGAGAAGAAGCATGACTCCTGAGTTGGCAATTTTGGATCAAAGGCGTTGAGGTTATTCAAAATCGCTGGTCCCACGCAAGAAAAGTAAAAACAAAATAAGTTGCGTAATCTGTGGAGGAGATTCACACAACAATATATATACTATCTTTTTGAATAAGAAAAGAAAATATTATTTGGATCAGAAGATATATTCACCACGGCCCAAGTTGCAGAACCCTAACCAATATATATATATATATATAAAAGACGCAGCGAGACAGTCAGGAGGGAGACGCAAAACGAGAAGCAGAGCAACACGAACAGAGGAACTCGGACGACGCTAAGGAGAGGATTGGGGGACGCACAGAGGACAGCTCCACATTAGTTGGGCTATCTCTCATATGCATTCTTTCTCTTTCCTTCTCTTTGAATCTAAATTTCTTAATTTCAGTTTATTTAATTTTGTTTTTATTGTTATTGTTTGTTGATTGACCATTATTGAGCATGTTTTAATCTAATTTGTATCTAGGATAAACATATACCTAGAAATTCCGCATAATTAAATTAGAGTGAGCCCGATCTAAAATGCATCTTATTTAATTGTGTGAGACATTACATAATTAATTAAGATAGGTATATATATAAATGAATGGGAAGACAACTGATTAAGTTAAGTCAAAATTAATTTAGTGGGAATAAAATCTAAGAAACAAATAAGGGATTAGTAACTTTAGGTTGCTCGTTCGATTATTGTGGTAATTTGTCTATTAATGTTTAACTAAAATTTGTGATACTATATTTGCGGAATTATAGGCTATAAGGTTTTGTCCTATTAACTACCTTGAGGACTTTGGCAATAACCAGTAACAAATTTTTTAGTATGCTTCCTTCGTCACTTAAAATATGTCATCCCTCATGTACATATATCTACAGTAGCTAACCACCTGAGTCAAACTCGACTTACAGACAACATGTTCACCGCCCTCCCTAATTTGCAAACTTTTGCCATAGGTGATAATCAAATATCAATTTTGATCCCAAACTCCATAGCAAATGCATCTTTTCTTCAACTATATATTTGACATTTCTGCAAACAATCTTTTCGGAGAAGTTCCAAGTCTAGGAAGGGTAAAAGATCTGCAGCGGCTAAGGTTCAAATCATGACTTGGGTTTTATAACATTCCTTGGAATATTGTACCAAACTGAAAAGTGTTCATTTGTCAAGCAACAGATTTGGAGGTATTTTACCAAACTCCATAAGCGATTTGTCAACCCAACTCATTGAACTGTACATCGGTGATAATCACATACATGGAACTATTCCTGAAACTTTAGGAAGGTACACTAATTTAATTTCCTTGGGCCTGCAATACAACCAGTTTACAGGCTCAATACCAGCATCTTTTGGGAAACCAACTCTCTGGTGAAATACCAACCTCTTCAGGCAATCTAAGTTGTTTGGTGCCGCTAAGCTTTTCATAAAATATGCTCGAAGGAAACATTCCACCAGGTATAGAATATTGGCAAAACTTACTGTTACTAGAGATTTCAGAAAAAAACCTTAGTGGTGCTATACCTTTGCAGGTTTTTATTCTTTCTTCCTTGTCCAAGTTGATGATGATATTTTTATCACAAAATGATGATATTTTTATTTTTATATTTTTTAAATATTATTCTTTTGGTTTTTGCTATACAAGAAAACTATTTTAATTGACAAAGGATAGTAAAAAACTTAATAATATCAAAATGATAAAAGTTACGGTACGTGGTTTAATATTATAAATTAAAATTTTAAAGGAGTTAAATTTAAATTTAAAATGTCATTGAGTTATTTGTAGCTGATTAAAGTTCAGGGTTCTTTACCATTGTTCAAAGTTCAGAGAGATTCTATGAAATTGGTAATTTATACAGGATGCCACAAGTCATCATTTAATCTGATGTGGTATTTTCCGGTAAAAATATAATAGTCGCTTAATGGCAGTGAGTTAATAGTTAAAAAAATGAAAGGTTATGGGGTTAAATATAAACTTTGATATGTCAGGGGGTTACATAGAATTAACTCAAAATTGGGGGGATTTTATATAATTTAGCCTTATGATTATTGATTTTCCCTTACATAATTGAAACTCTGCAAGCAATTATACATCTTTGATTCTCACTATAAGACTAAGTTAAGTAATTTTGGAAGATTGATGACGATGTTAAATAAATTACTTAATTATAAAGTCAACAGTAGAAGATTTATTTATTTATTTATTTATTTATTATTATTTTATTTTATTTTATTTTTGGGGGCGTGAAACGGTGAACGTCGTATTTTGTTGGAGCAAAAATTCACTATATACTCCACAACAATTTAAAAATCTCTAGTCAAGGTGGAAATTAATGAAGACGTCTTGGATGGGGTTCAAAAGGAATCTTCACAAGATTATATAAGGGCCCGTTTGGTTCAGGGAACATTTAAGGAGAGAAAGGAACTTAAAGGATGTAATACCCCAAAATTATTATTTCTCATAAATATAATATTTTGGTTGATGGCACCTATGTTAAATAGGTGAATATGTGGTCTCAAATTTTGAGATATATTTATTTTATCTATTAGGTGATTTTCCCTTAGACTTTGAGGTAGCTATGTTTTATTTTTCTAAGTTTTGTTTGGAATCATAAAATATCATAAAAATACAAACAACACCCAAATTAAATTAGGGATTTTATAGGATCCAAAGAAAACAAGGAAAAATTAGGGAAACACATCAAATAAATAGGGGAGCATAAGAGGAATTAGTAGACCCTTGAATTTTCACTAAACAAAATGATTATGCAAATTTTATAATTAATCAAGGGATTAAATTAAGATGACATAAATCTTAAAATTCATAATTAAATAAGAAACTATATTTTCTAAAACCCTAGAATTAATACCTAGCCCATATTAATTCATAAAATGCCATAATAAATTACCAAAGCACTTGAACAAATAAAAGAATAATTACCAACATTTAATGGGCAATTAATTAAACACTAATGGAAGGTTTAACTAATTATTTACAATTGGCACCAATAATCACCAACTAGAGATGAGTTAAGCTAATTAAAACTCAAAGACCAATAAAGGCTTGGGATTAGCACTAAATGAATTAGGGACAAATACAAATTAATGCATGAACCAATCATACAACAAGCAAGAGATAATTAAGCTTAGGATTAAGATGTTAATTAAATGCTAATCAAGAGTTGAAAAGTCACCAATTGCAACTATGATCCAAAGGCTAAGAATTAATCTTATAAAGCTAATCCTAAGGCATTAATTAAATACCATAAAGCTAAATCCTTGTGAAATGGAATTGGCCAATGATAAATCAAGAAAATATTCTTAATCCATGAGAAAAGGCTTTGACCAATGAGAGAGGGAGTTGTGAATGTGTGTGTGTGCAAATGTTGTGAGTGTTGTGAGTCTAGTGGAAGGAGTGAGAAAGAGAAGTCAAAGCATTAGCCAATAAGAAAATTAGACATTAAAACAATTAGATTAATCCATGAAATTAAATCTAGACATAAGCAAATGAAAACCTATACAAATTAAATCATATCTTGAAATCTATGAACTAAGTATGGAAACTAAGTTGAGATTCATAACAAGCATAAATCAAGCATGAAAACAAGTATAAACAAAGTCATTTTCATGATTGTTTAAGAAATGGAATCAATAGGAAAGATAGGTAAAATTGGTCTCAAAATGAAGCTAAAAATCTCTAGAACTCAAAACCAATGAGAAATTGAGCATACAAGTTCATTAGGATCCCCAAATGAATTTCTATCTAGTGGAACACAAAATGGAAGAAGTAGGAAATTCTAATTATACATAGGTAAAATGAGTCATCACTCTAGAAATGAGTCATTAGCCTACAAATGAATTGTAATACCCCAAAAATTATAATGTCTCATAACTACAATATTTTGATAAATGACACCTCTTTAAAACTAGGTGAATATGTGGTCTCAAATTATGAGGTGTGATTATTCTACTTTCTAGGAAATCCTTATATAGAATTAGGGTGATCAATGATTGAATTTTTCTAGGGATCATAAGATATCATAAAAATACAAACAATTACCAAATTAAATTAGGGGTTTTATAGGACCAAAAGAAAGCAAAGAAATATGAGGAAAATACATCCACTAAGTAGGGGAGAATAACATGAGTTAGTAGACACTTAAATTTTCATTAAACAAAATGATTATGTAAATTTTTATAATTAATCAAGGGATTAAAGTAAGAGGACATAAATCTTAAAATTCATAATTAAATAAGAAACTATATTTTCTAAAACCCTAGAATTAATACCTAGTTCATATTAATTCATAAAATACCGTAATAAATTACCAAAACACTTGGACAAATAAAAGATTAATTACCCACATTTAATGGGCAAATAATTAACACTAATGGGAGGTTTAGCTAATTATTTACAATTAGCACCAATAATCTCCAACTAGAGATGAGTTAAGCTAATTAAAACTCAAAGACTAATAAAGACTTGGGATTAGTACTAAATGAGTTAGGAACAAACACAAATTAATACATGAACCAATCATACAACAAGAAGAGCTAATTAAGCTTAGGATTAAGATGTTAATCAAATGCTAATCAAAAGTTGAAAAGTCAACAATTGCAACTATGATCTAAAGGCTAAGAATTCATCTTATAAGGCTAAATCCTAAGGCCTTAATTAAATACCATAAAGCTAAATCCTTGTGAAATGGAATTGGCCAATGATAAATCAAGAAAATATTCTTAATCCATGAGAAAATGTTTTGACCAATGAGAGAGGGAGTTGTGAATGTGTGTGTGTGCAAATGTTGTGAGTGTTGTGAGTCTAGTGGAAGGAGTGAGAAAGAGAAGTCAAAGCATTAGCCAATAAGAAAATTAGACATTAAAACAATTAGATTAATTTATGAAATTAAATCTAGACATAAGCAAATGAAAACCTATACAAATTAAATCATATCTTGACATCCATGAACTAAGTATAGAAACTAAGTTGAGATTCATAACAAGCATAAATCAAGCATGAAAACAAGTATAACCAAAGTCATTTTCATAATTGTTTAGGAAATGGAATCAATAGGAAAGATAGGCAAATTTGGTCTCTAAATGAAGCTAAGAAATTCAAGAATTCAAAACTAATGTGAAAATGTACATAAAACTTCATTAGGATCCCCAAATGAATTTCTATCTAGTGAAACCCAAAATGGAAGAAGTAGGAAAATCTAATTTAAAGAAGCAATTATACATATGCAAAATGAGTCATTAACCTAGGTATGGATGAATCACTACTTTAAATGATGAATCAAAAGCTCTATGAATGAATCATCACCCTAAACAAGCATGAGTCATTAGCCTAGTTAAGAGATGAGTCACAACCCTAAACCATGAGTCATGTATCTAGTAGAAGACTTTCAAGGCTTTGGAAGAGGATAAGATGATGTAAGGGATGATGTAGGGAGGGATATTATGAGTCTTTTTGCACATGGAGCTTCTACTATAAATAGGACCCTTTACTCTTCACAATCCTCACCAATTCACAAAGCAACAACATCTGGAATATGGAGAGAAAGTGAGTGTGAGAGCCTTGAGGAAAGAAGGAGCAAAGTTCTAGGTAAGTTCTTGAGCTCTAGCTTTTAAGTTTTTAGTTATTTTGTAGTTTAATCTTTAAATTCTTAGATAGAAGTAGCTTAGATCTTAAATAGTTAAGAATAATTTTAGATTCATGTTTTTATAGTTAAAATTGGGTTTATTTCGAAAAGTTAGTAAAGAAAGAGTTTTAGCAAAATTTCCGGAGGAGAAACACTGAAGTAACAAAGTTCTGGCGAAATTTCATCGGTTCTGAAATTTCTGAGTCAGTCATAGAAAAGCTATTATTTTATGTTGAAAACATGGCTGAAAAATTCTGGAAAAATTCATGGTGAAACTAGACATATAGGGATTTTTAAATATGTAAAGAACATGTCCAAATGATTTCTGTACATGGAGATAAAAATTCCCAAAGTTAGGGCTACGAATTTCTGGAAAATTCTGGACAGATGTTCAAAACTAAAAACCTGGGAATGAACCGTGGAATATGGGCAAAGGATGTTATTTTTTCTTGAAACTAGACATCCTAAGGATGCCGGGGAATTTTACGGATCCTCGTTTCGATTTCTCTAGAATTAGTTATGATTTTTCAAAGTTAGGCGAAATTCTGCCCAGATTTAAGGACCCGCGTTTTTCTCAAAAATAAAGGGAAATAATAAATTCATAAATCTGCCAGGGGTAAAATAGTCATTTGTGGCTAGGATATCTATTGGGATATTGGTTGTGAATTAATAAACGTAATATTACCCTCATAGGAAACCTGTGATCACCTTGCAGCCGACAACATACCGTGCTCAACAGGCAAAGGTGCGTTCGCGTAGTGCTTATTGTATGATTGTATATGATGGTTGTTTGTTGTGCTCATCGACTAAGATTTTCATACGTGGTTATGTTACATACGTGGTTATGTCACATACGTGGTTATGTTCTGATTAGCATACGTGGTTATGATACAAATATTGTTATTGTTTTCATACGTGGATATGTATATTGATTGTCATTGTCATGTCATGAATATCTGTCATACATAACTGTACATAAGCATGAGGTTAACCGTTACCTGAGGTTCAATGGGAATTGAACCTTAGCTCTTACCATAGCTTCGGGATCCGAAGGAGCTAGAACCAAGAGCAAGGATAGGCAGCACGACCGGGGAGGAGGACGTGTTACTTTATCTAGACACTGTATTCGGATAGTTGTACCACTGTATGTATAAGTACCCAGATGCAACAGCAGGGAATGTATATCAGTTACTCGTTTGTTTTAAAGAAAATTTTTTTTCCCGATGCCACTCTGAATAATTTCGACGAAACTCTGATAATCCCATTTGAAACCCATTTTAAAAAGGCGGGATGTTACATGAATGAGTCATTAATCTAAACATGTATGAGTCACTAACCTAAATAATGAATCACAAGCTCTATGAATGAATCATCACCCTAAACAAGCATGAGTCATTAGCCTAGTTAAGAGATGAGTCATAACCCTAAACCATGAGTCATGTATCTAGTAGAAGACTTTCAAGGCTTTGGAAGAGGATAAGATGATGTAAGGGATGATGTAGGGAGGGGTATTATGAGTCTTTTTGCACATGGAGCTTCTACTATAAATAGGACCCTTTGCTCTTCACAATCCTCACCAATTCACAAGCAACAACATCTGAAACATAGAGAGAAAGTGAGTGTGAGAGCTTTGGAGAAAGGAAGAGCAAAGTTCTAGGTAAGTTCTTGAGCTCTAGCTTTTAAGTTTTTAGTTATTTTGTAGTTTAATCTTTAAATTCTTTAGATATAGTTGTTTTTATGTTTTTCTGGGTTTAAAATTGGGTTTATTTCGAAAAATAGTGAGGAAAGAGTTTTAGCACAATTTCCGGAAGAGAAACACCGAAGTAACGAAATTCTGGCGAAATTTCATCGGTTCTGAAATTTCTGAGTCAGCCATAGAAATGCTATTATTTTATGTTGAAAACATGGCTGAAAAATTCTGGGAAAACTCATGGTTAAAGTAGACATATAGGGATTTTTAAATATGTAAAGAACATGTCCAAATGATTTTTGTACAGGGAGATAAAAATTCCCAAAGTGAGGACTACGAATTTCTGGAATATTCTGAACAGATGTTCAAAAATTAAAAACTGGGAATGAACCGTGGAATCTGGGCAAAGTCTATTATTATTTCTTGAAACTAGACATCCTAAGGATTCTAGGGAATTTTACAGATCCTCGTTTCGATTTTTCTAGAATTAGTTATGATTTTTCAGAGTTAGGCGAAATTCTGCCCAGATTTTGCACCAGCGTTTTTCTCGAAATAATAAAGGAAAGTAATTAGTTAATAAATCCACCAGGGGTAAAATAGTCATTTGTGGCTAGGATATCTATTGGGATATTGGTTGTGAATTAATAAACGTAATATTACCCTCATAGGAAACCAGTGATCACCTTGCAGTCGACAACGTACCGTGCTCGACAGGCAAAGGTGCGTTCGCGTAGTGCTTATTGTATGATTGTATATGATGGTTGTTTGTTGTGCTCATCGACTAAGATTTTCATACGTGGTTATGTTACATACGTGGTTATGTTACATACGTGGTTATGTTCTAATTGTTGTTGTAGCATACGTGGTTATGTTACAAATATTGTTATTGTTTGTCATACGTGGTTATGTATATTGATTGTCATTGTCATGTCATGAATATCTGTCATACATAACTGTACATAAGCATGAGGTTAACCGTTACCTGAGGTTCAATGGGAATTGAACCTCAGCTCTTACCATAGCTTCAGGATCCGAAGGAGCTAGAACCAAGAGCAAGGATAGACAGCACGACCAGGGAGGAGGACGTGTTACTTTATCTAGACACTGTATTCGGATAGTTGTACCACTGTATGTATAAGTACCCAGATGCAACAGCAGGGAATGTATATCAGTTACTCGTTTGTTTTAAAGAAAAAAATTTTCCGATGCCACTCTGAATAATTTCGACGAAACTCTGATAATCCCATTTAAAACCCATTTTAAAAAGGCGGGATGTTACAATTTGGTATCAGAGCAGGCGTCCTGGCACAAAGTTAACTAAGTTACTCCAAACAGTCTTGTGTCTAGAAAGGGTTTTGTGGTTGGCAATCAGTCCCCATGAATTCGGCGAGCCTTCCACAAATACACCTGCCTTGCCGGATTGTTTGAGTAGCAGAGTTAGGTTCTAAGCCTTTAAAAAGTATTTTATCTGGTATGAACCTGACTCAGTTACAGTAAACCATTGGTGCCGAAGGTAGGGCCGAGTCTATGTGGATCAGCCAATCAGTCACCCTAGCACGGTGAGGCTCCCATGATAGACGCCTACCTGGCCAATTGGTTGGATTAACTAAGTCGGGCTCTAAGCCATTGCCGTAGAGCCTATTTTGAAAAAGAGTACTGATATAACCTTGGTGTGGTGCAGTAAGTGATGAACGGAGATGAACGAGTGAGATATACGGTGCGGAGGGCTGTCCAGGAGAAAGTAACACCAACAGGCAACCTTAGGCCAGTGTACCACCCTACGCCAGTGCACCATCGTAACCCCGAAGAGCCCCCTGTACCTATTCATGACCATGAATCCTCAAACTGTAATACCCCAAAATTATTATTTCTCATAAATATAATATTTTGGTTGATGGCACCTATGTTAAATAGGTGAATATGTGGTCTCAAATTTTGATATATATTTATTTTATCTATTAGGTGATTTTCCCTTAGACTTTGAGGTAGCTATGTTTTATTTTTCTAAGTTTTGTTTGGAATCATAAAATATCATAAAAATACAAACAACACCCAAATTAAATTAGGGATTTTATAGGATCCAAAGAAAACAAGGAAAAATTAGGGAAACACATCAAATAAATAGGGGAGCATAAGAGGAATTAGTAGACCCTTGAATTTTCACTAAACAAAATGATTATGAAAATTTTATAATTAATCAAGGGATTAAATTAAGATGACATAAATCTTAAAATTCATAATTAAATAAGAAACTATATTTTCTAAAACCCTAGAATTAATACCTAGCCCATATTAATTCATAAAATGCCATAATAAATTACCAAAGCACTTGAACAAATAAAAGAATAATTACCAACATTTAATGGGCAATTAATTAAACACTAATGGAAGGTTTAGCTAATTATTTACAATTAGCACCAATAATCACCAACTAGAGATGAGTTAAGCTAATTAAAACTCAAAGACCAATAAAGGCTTGGGATTAGCACTAAATGAATTAGGGACAAATACAAATTAATGCATGAACCAATCATACAACAAGCAAGAGATAATTAAGCTTAGGATTAAGATGTTAATTAAATGCTAATCAAGAGTTGAAAAGTCACCAATTACAACTATGATCCAAAGGCTAAGAATTAATCTTATCAAGCTAATCCTAAGGCATTAATTAAATACCATAAAGCTAAATCCTTGTGAAATGGAATTGGCCAATGATAAATCAAGAAAATATTCTTAATCCATGAGAAAAGGCTTTGACCAATGAGAGAGGGAGTTGTGAATGTGTGTGTGTGCAAATGTTGTGAGTGTTGTGAGTCTAGTGGAAGGAGTGAGAAAGAGAAGTCAAAGCATTAGCCAATAAGAAAATTAGACATTAAAACAATTAGATTAATCCATGAAATTAAATCTAGACATAAGCAAATGAAAACCTATACAAATTAAAGCATATCTTGAAATCTATGAACTAAGTATGGAAACTAAGTTGAGATTCATAACAAGCATAAATCAAGCATGAAAACAAGTATAAACAAAGTCATTTTCATGATTGTTTAAGAAATGGAATCAATAGGAAAGATAGGTAAAATTGGTCTCAAAATGAAGCTAAAAATCTCTAGAACTCAAAACCAATGAGAAATTGAGCATAAAAGTTCATTAGGATCCCCAAATGAATTTCTATCTAGTGGAACACAAAATGGAAGAAGTAGGAAATTCTAATTATACATAGGTAAAATGAGTCATCACTCTAGAAATGAGTCATTAGCCTACACATGAATGAGTCATTAATCTAAACATGTATGAGTCACTAACCTAAATGATGAATCACAAGCTCTATGAATGAATTATCACCCTAAACAAGCATGAGTCATTAGCCTAGTTAAGAGATGAGTCAGAACCCTAAACCATGAGTCATGTATCTAGTAGAAGACTTTCAAGGCTTTGGAAGAGGATAAGATGATGTAAGGGATGATGTAGGGAGGGGTATTATGAGTCTTTTTGCACATGGAGCTTCTACTATAAATAGGACCCTTTGCTCTTCACAATCCTCACCAATTCACAAGCAACAACATCTGAAACATAGAGAGAAAGTGAGTGTGAGAGCTTTGGAGAAAGGAAGAGCAAAGTTCTAGGTAAGTTCTTGAGCTCTAGCTTTTAAGTTTTTAGTTATTTTGTAGTTTAATCTTTAAATTCTTTAGATATAGTTGTTTTTATGTTTTTCTGGGTTTAAAATTGGGTTTATTTCGAAAAATAGTGAGGAAAGAGTTTTAGCACAATTTCCGGAAGAGAAACACCGAAGTAACGAAGTTCTGGCGAAATTTCATCGGTTCTGAAATTTCTGAGTCAGCCATAGAAATGCTATTATTTTATGTTGAAAACATGGCTGAAAAATTCTGGGAAAACTCATGGTTAAAGTAGACATATAGGGATTTTTAAATATGTAAAGAACATGTCCAAATGATTTTTGTACAGGGAGATAAAAATTCCCAAAGTGAGGACTACGAATTTCTGGAATATTCTGAACAGATGTTCAAAAATTAAAAACTGGGAATGAACCGTGGAATCTGGGCAAAGTCTATTATTTTTTCTTGAAACTAGACATCCTAAGGATTCCAGGGAATTTTACAGATCCTCGTTTCGATTTTTCTAGAATTAGTTATGATTTTTCAGAGTTAGGCGAAATTCTGCCCAGATTTTGCACCAGCGTTTTTCTCGAAATAATAAAGGAAAGTAATTAGTTAATAAATCCACCAGGGGTAAAATAGTCATTTGTGGCTAGGATATCTGTGTTTCATAAAATGAAGTTTTTAAGATACATATATGCTAAACAATTGTAGCTGACTGATACATGAACATTAACTTCATTCCCAAATTCACTATTCACACTATTCTGTTTAGCTCTATTTTACATTTTACATGGACAAGGTTCAATAATTTGATCATATCTCTCAAACCACATATCCGATTGTGGTGAAACTTTTTTCATATGAAACTAGACTCCCAATGCGTCATATAGATACCAAAAGCAAGTTCAAAGGAGTTTAGAATTCTCGCGTCATATCAGACATAAGTTCAATAACATGCTGACTTGGTTCAAACAAAGTTGATAAGTTCGAACGAAATTGACAAGTTCGAACGTAACATTCACCTAAAAGAGTCTGAGTTCAAACGCATAAACTGACAATAGCTGAAACTATGCTGCAATTAATTTCAACATATTGGAGGAGAAGGCCGAGGAATGAAAATAAGTAGTAAAAATTGAAAGTGGTGAAACTAAGTAAGATGGATTACTGCTTTTGCAACTTTCACTGATACTTAAATCTTCTTTCATAGTTTCATTGTTCACATCAATCATTCTCTGCTAACTCTTTCTCTGTGATTTCTTCATTCTTTAGACCACCGTGAGAGAGTTTATTTGAACCAAACCACCGGCAACCTTCTTGCATCTCCGACGAGCCACCATTGCTATCCTCACTGTCATCATTGGAAACGAGAAGGCCAGAGAGCTCGAGTCGTAACTAAATCTTTGGAGGGAGAGCGATTTGGGGACGAAGAACTGAGCTCGAAGAAGCTACAAGAGACCACCTTTAGAGGGGTTTTTCTGTCCCATTAGTTCACTCTTTGGGGAAGATTTTGAAATCCCGCCAGCTTTGGAGGGATTTCAATTTCCCATGTTTGTGGGAAGATGAAGCCAGGTAGGAACTTGGTTTGACAGGAAGCTGGGGACCAAACATGTTTTACCCATGGGAATTTTATTATGTTCCCAGGAACTCTGTGAGTTCTCTGTACCAAACAGGCCCTAATTCTTCTCCCCGTGTGTGTGAGAGCAAAATGCATCTGCACTGTTTTATAAGCATGAATATCTAACACATATTTCCCAAATTGTCCTCATTTAAAATCTTCCCTTTATTCCCTCGTTCATTAATGCAAGACAAAATTAAACAATTAGGTCAGGGGCATTTTAGTAAGAGAAAGTTATACAATATATATTAACTTGTTTTTTAAAAACTGTGAAATGGTTGACGTTTACTTGTATATCACTGCAAAAAATTTTGGATTTTGCTACGGAAAAATCCCGTAGCAAAATGATTTTGCTACGGAAAAATATGATTTTTCCGTAGCAAAATCATTTTGCTACGGATTTTGCTACGGAATTTTTCCGTAGCAAAATCCTTCGTAGCAATTTGCGACGGATAAGGAAAATCCGTCGCAATTTGCGACGGAATTTCTCTTCCATCGCAAAATTGCTACGGAAATAAATTCCGTAGCAAATTTGCTACGGAATTTATTTCCGTAGCAAAATTCAAATTTGCTACGGAAAATTTTCCGTAGCAAATTTGCTACGGAATTTATTTCCGTAGCAAATTCTTTTTTTTTTTTAAAATTTTTTTTTAATTTTTAATTTTTTCCTTTATTTATTTATTTTTATTTTTTTATTTTTCCGTAGCAAACTTGAAATTTTGTAAATTTCCCCATATTTGATCGTTTGTTACAGAAACAATTTCTTAGCAAAACTAATAATTATTTTTAAATTTTTGCTTTTTAATTTTAAAAAATTGATTACAAAAAATAGTGATTCATGGATATAATAATAATTATAAGGAGCGCACATTAAGAGTAATCTAACAAATACCAAATACTAAAAAGTAGTCTAACAATGTAACAAAGGGCAAATTCTAAACAGTAGTCTAAACAGCAGCATTGTGATCATCATCATCATCACCAGCATGGTCATCATTACCAGGAGCCGACCCCGAACCCTTGTTCATTAGGGACTTGAGTTGAAGCTGCATCTGCCTCATCATCTCCTCTTGCATCCGCCTCATCTGCTCCTGCATCATCTCTCGTTCCTTAGCCATCCGCTCCTCCATCATCTCTCGTTCCTGAATCATCATCTGCCTCATCTTCTCTTGCTCTTCAAGCATCCGCTCCTGTTCCTGAGTCATCTGTGCTGTCAAAGCCTTCATCTTCTTCATCTCATCTGCAAAAACAATATCAAGTACATTTATTATTTGGACTTCATTTGAATGGACAAGAGAATGGAAATTATCAATATCAAATACGTTTACCTGCAGAAACATCTTCAATGTCGGATGAGGAGCGCTTTGTTGGCTTTAGTCGGCTAGCAGCGGCACCATATCCAAAGACTCTCCCTTTCTTGTCAAATCCACCTACAGCCTCAAAGAACAGACTATCATTATCGGACACAGAGGATGAGGGGTCAGTCTCACGCTGTGAGTCTCTCTCCTGCGACAGCTTCGTATAATTTTCCTACAAAGACAAAAATACATAACAAATAAGACATGTAAAATGAAATAAATATTGTGGTGCATAAAACAAGTAATAAATGCAATAAATGTCTAACCGCTACTGTGTGAGCCCTTGAGTTAATCCATTCCCTCTCATCACTTCCTTCAGACTGCCGGGAATGGGTCCGCTCAAAGGCAGCCCAACCTACCGACTCTGGAGGAACCCCAGTCTATGCCTGCAAACGCAAATGATGATCATAGTTAATTACTTCAAAGTACAAAATATTGAATACCTAAATAGAAAATAACGTGTACTCACAAGTTTCTGTCTCCACTCAGTCATCGAAATAGAGCCGCCAATATATGACGGGCCTTCTATTTTGGCCCTATTTTGCTTATTTTTCGCACGCTTCTCTTGAAACTTTTCATTGGTGGCCCAATTGTCAAGTAATTCGTTTGCAGTGTCCTGTGGAAGCCAATTTCTCCTGCCTCTTCCCTCTCTCAAGTTATAAAGCCTTTGAGACAACCACCGGGCTACCCTGGCGTTATAAGATTTCCTCAGAGCTTCACGATGTTCAGGCAACGACATATGCTTCCTATGAAAATCAACAACGAACAATTAGTGCGATAATTTGTAAAAGTACTTAATTAATAATCATAAAAAAATAACTTACCATAAACTCATCGAACCAAGCATCTCGATTTTCCGTAGGAATCGCTGTCCAGCTGGTCCAAGCTTGATTGTAGTTACGGAATAATTGGTCCGAGATGAAAGCCATCACCGGATCATGAGGCACAAAGCTAAAGACAGAGGACATCATGCAAATATTATTAGCATACAAACCAATTATAGAAGGGATTAGTAACATTACTGGTAACTTAGCATGACTTACTACTCGTTGTCAGGACAGATCCAAAGCATCCCTGTCTCAGGATCTGTTGTGCCCCAGATCGGTGTATTGGAGGAACTACCTTCTTCCCCGACGTGGCTTTGAGGCGAGGGGGTGTGCTAAGCAAGGAATGTGAAATATTAAAGATGTTTGTACATAGATGGTTTCATGAAACTAAACATATGTAAATCAATCAGAATTAGGCTAGTAAACCTGTTGTCCCATTTACTGCGGATCAGTGGGGGTAGAAGGCGACGACGACGTATACAGCGACGGTGAAGATGCCAAATAGCCCGACGGTGACGATGCCATGTTAAACGGTGGCACCTCTGCAAATCCGCCCCGCCCTCTGCCTACAGAAGGGGCAGATGACGACGGCCTACCCCCTCTGATAGGACGGGGCCGGGATCGACCACCACCACACCCACTACCTGAAGATCCTCCTTGATGCTCCATCTTTGAACACTTATAGACATTAGGTCAAAGAATAAAAAAAAACTACAAAGATATTTAGGGTTGATTACAGTAGTGAAGTAACAAAGTATGTAGTATAACAGATCGTCAAAAACAAAGAACTAACAAATCTCAACCGGACGATTCCTGTTCATCGACTTCTGCTTGCTCGTCTTCCTCTGAAGTCTCATAGTCGTCGAACTCAGATTCACTGTCAGAGTAAATCAATTCTGCCTCATCGTCTGATTCCTCACCATCAATTTGTATAGGAATCAATTCTAAATCCGCAGCTGAATCAAAGAGATTGCTTGGTATTTCGTTGTCTTCGATGTTTATGGGCAGTAGATGTTCCACATCAGCTTGGAACGGTTCAGCCATACCGTCATTTGAATCCGACTCTTTCGACTTCGGTATGATATTTCGTGCTTTGGTTTTAATAACCCCCCTCCACCCTTGGCGGGATGTGGGATATAATGTATAGTAAACTTGTTCTGCCTGTTGAGCAAGGATGAATGGGTCATAACCAACCGCATATCTCCTTGTCCAGTGGATCTCAATATTTCCATGCTTGTCCATTTTTGTCCCACGCGGACTGTTATCCAACCACTCACACTTAAAAAGGGTCACCACATTGTCCCACGGATATTTCAATTGAATTATGTCACGTAACTTCCCGTAGTAGACAGTCTCCACCCCGTCAACTTGGTCACCTCGACAACATACACCGTAATTGCAACATTGTGTACCTGCATCTGTGTCAACAGTTGAAAACCGATACCCATTGATTATATATTTGCTGCATTGAGTAACACTAATTGGAGCTCCATAAGATAAACTCCACGCAACTTCATTGGGATCTTCTCGATGTTTCGTGAAATAGGTTCGAAACCATTTTGGAAACTCAGAGTTCATGAATTGATCAACCTGGGACACCGACATTGAAGGATTTTCCGATCGGACCCAATTAGAAAAGTAACTGCAAAAAGATATATATATATATATATATATATGAAGTTGATACTTTAATACTTATCGTAATAGTAAAACGAGAAAACAAAAATTTTACTTTAAGTACTCGGCGACTTCTTCACAGTTGTTTAGAATGTACCACTCCGCTACTTGCTTATCTCTTCCGTCAAGAGTTGATTTCCAATGTTTTCCCACGACTCGCCCTGGATAATTAAATATTGATTTTTGATCCCTTGTATCATCGGCATCGTTGCGAGGTACCCTTCTCCATCTTGACATCATTTCAGGGGGATGATAGTATGACGAAAATTTAGTGGCCTCTTCGACTAGATATGCTTCAGCGATAGATCCTTCAACGTGGGTTGGATTTTTGATCTTCTGCTTAAGTGTGCGTAAAAACCTACAATAGAATATCATAGGGTATTTATAAACTAAAGTACGATGTTTTTCAATTAATAACAGATCGAAAGACATATATATTACCTCTCAAACGGATACATCCATCTATATTGTTGCGGGCCTCCTACCCTTGCTTCGTAAGCCAAGTGAACGGGCAAATGTTCCATTGAGTCAAAAAAGGTAGGAGGAAACACCGTCTCTAACTTGCATAGCGTTATGGGCATACTCGCCTCCAGGATCCGTAACTTTTCAACATTAAGCTCTGAAGCACAAATTTCTCTAAAGAACACAGAAAAGTCTGTTAGAATAGACCATACTTCCTTCGGTAGTGCTTTGAAGGCCCAAGGCAACAATCTCTGGAAGAAAACATGACAATCATGACTCTTCATCCCGAAGAACTTCCCCTCGTGCATGTTGACACATCTTTTCAGGTTTGACGCATAACCGTCCGGGAGTTTCAATTCTTTTACCCATTGCAACAATTCTGAATTCTGCTGTTTGTTTAATGTGTATGGTGCTTTAGGTTTGGAAATCCGTCCCCTGGCATCCTGCACCAAATGTAAAGCAGGCCTTCTGCAAATCTCTTGTATGTCCAGTCTTGCATTGACTGTGTCCTTCGTCTTGCCCTTGGTGTCCATCACGGTGTACAGAATATTGTCAAACACATTCCGCTCAATATGCATGACATCGAGGTTGTGTCTTAACAGTTGATCTTTCCAGTATGGTAGTTCCCAGAAGATGCTGCGTTTGTTCCAATGATGATCAACACCATATCCCTCAGGTTCGCTAGAAGCAGCCCCCTCTTCGATACTTGGAATGTACTTGACCCTATCCCATATTTCTTGGCCACTTAAACGAAGAGGTTGATCTGCTCGTTCGACAACATTCCGCGTGAAGTCTTTTCTATTTGTCCTGTACGGATGATCGGGAGGTAGGAATCGCCGGTGCCTGTCAAACCAACAGACCTTGTGACTGTGTTGCAAGCTATAACCCGTATTCTGTTCAAGACATACCGGGCATGCAAGCTTTCCCGACGTTTGCCAGCCACTCAACATCCCATATGCAGGGAAATCATTTATCGTCCACATTAAGGCAGCACGCATTGTGAAATTCTGACTCAATGATATATCATACGTAAGAACCCCTTCACTCCACAACATCTTCAACTCGTCTATCAAAGGCCTGAGGTACACATCTATCTTCTTTTTTGGGTTGGATGGCCCAGGGATTAACGCGTTCAGGAACAAAAACTCTCTTCTCATGCACATAGAAGGTGGGAGGTTGTACGGTGTCACAATGACAGGCCAACAGGAATAATTCCTGCCCGTTTTATCAAAAGGAGCGAACCCATCCGAACATAGACCAAGACGGACATTACGGGGATCCATAGCAAAGAAAGGATTCGCCTCGTCAAATTTACGCCAAGCTTCGGCATCCGAAGGATGCGTCACAAAATTTTCATCCCTGTGATGCTCCCGATGCCATCTCATGTGAGCAGCTGTTTGTTCTGAAGCATACAATCTCTGAAGTCTGGGCACCAGAGGAAAGTAGTGCATCTTGCTTAACACTTGACGGGTCATTTTCCTTCCTTTCCTCACAACTTTATATCTGTCATGGCCACAGAATCTACAATTGGTCAGCTCAGCATCGTCCTTGTAATACAACATGCATCCCCTAGGGCAGCAATGAATTTTTTTACATCCAAGCCCAAGCTCTTTCACCTTTTTTTTCGCTTGGTAAAAATCCTTCGGCAAATTACTGTCGTTGGGAACAACCTTGCTTATGATCTGCATCATTTCGTTGTAATTCCTCTCACTCATATGGTGATCAGTCTTCAAGCTTAGTGTTGCTAGGGTAGCCGATAGCGATGAATATTCACTATTTTCAAAGTGTTCACAACCTTCCCATAACGGACGTTGCGCTTCTTGAAGCATTTTATAGAACCTATTGGCTTCCGGATGAGGATCCTCTCCCATGTATGATGGTTGAGAATGTGTATCGGTCTCCTCTCCCATATATGACGGTTCAGCATGAGTAACAGGATCGAAATATCGGCCAATCGACGGTCCCGCAGCGTCCATAACCAACTGCTCATATTGATTAAGGTTGTCTCGATGACTACTGTCCCCGTAATAACCACTAGGTGTCGGTGTCGGTCGGACTTCGCCATGATATTCCCAACACTCATAATCCTTTATGAATCCCCTTCTACACAAATGGATTTTGACCTCCTCAAAATCTTCAAATCTTATACACCTACATTTGACACACGGACATCTGATCTCCCTACTTGAATTATTTGAATGTGCCAGAGCAAAATTGATGAACTCTTGCAAACCCGCCAAGAATGCTAGAGTTAGTTCTCTTTTCTCAGTTAGGCGATTGTACATCCAACTTCTATCATGGTTGCCATCCATATTTCCTAGCTAGTTCAGTTACTAACTTAATTAACATCTCAACATGTCACAAATATATAAAAGTGGTCAATTCAACAGAATAAGTATTTAGTATAAAATTTATCAATTTACAAATTATTTTAATAAGAAAATCATTGATTTGAAATTTTAAAGTGCAATTGGTATTTTTTTTTTCCATGTATACTTTTTAGTAATATTTATAATTGGATTTGAAATTTATCCTTTTTTTTTCAATTTTCATTTTTACTAATAATTTTTATTGCTATTTTCAATTCTTAAGCGAATAATTTTTACCATTAGGATTTACAATTGTTCTGTTTCATATGTGTTTGTTTATTCCTTAGCTTATATATATATAGTATAGTGGCTATTATTGTTTTATAGTATTAGCCTAAAAGGGATTGTCTTTTACTGCCTATAGATATTATGATAAGTGTAAAATATGGCAAGTTTAATTATAGTAGTCACTTTTATACTGTAGTGAGTTTTGTCTCGAATAGGTTTCAATCCAAGAAGATAGACCCTCTTTATGAACGTAGTTATCTTATACGTAGTATCAAATATTTTGTTTTTCAAATTTAAGATCTCAATCCCCTTAGGGTATTTTGGTAATAAGCTTAAGAGGGGCTCCTATCTAATGCTTTTTTAAGTGACGGACTCAAATCTATGCTTTTGAAATATTATTGTATGGGAGATAATTCCCTTCTAGTTGATTCTAATAATATACAATGGCTGATGCCTCTCTTTTACCCCAAAAAAGAAAATTGATAATTTGTCATTTTGCTTTTTACAATTCCAAATTAAACATAACCGAGGGGAAAATATTTCACCATCCTCTTTGGCTCCTTCCTTTGTTGCATTATAAATTAATTAAGCATCATCCAATCCTAGCTACTTATAGATTTGGACCATCAAATTTACAATGACTAGCTTAGACTTGTTATTTTAAGTATATCATCCCCATCAAAATTATTAATAATGCAAGAAAATAATAACTAAATCTCAAATGTTTCCTAACTATCTAATACTAATTGACATGATACAAACGAAGTGGAAGCCGGCAAAAGGTTCTAAACCTCTTAATTTTAAAAACAAAATCTTTTTTTGTAAAAAAAAAAAAAAATAGACGGGGCCATGAATACATCCAATGGAGTAGTTGAATTTGTGAATTACACCCTGGCAATTTCGTAGTATGACGTAAGTGGTGACATCATTCGACACTAACATATCATTATGGATACATGTGTACACACCGGTATGCCTACATTCATAGGTTTGTTTGAATTGACGGTGGAAAAAAAATACATTCATGCATGCAAGTCGAGGCAAAACTATAATCATAAATTTACCTCGTATACTATAAATCACGTTGGAAAAACAGCTTCTACCATTAATCAAATATTTTATATGTCAACTAAGTCACTACTCATTTCTTACAATTGGTTTACAAACTTATTGTGTTAAATACTTAAATTACAAGTAAAATAAATTAATAAAAACACAATATATATTGTATATATAGAGTTTAGAAAATGAATGGTCCTATAAGTTTTTAGAAACCAATTTTTAGAAAAAAATTTTCCCTTTATTGATGAACAATAGTTTAACAATCTATATATAATTATCAGATATGTAGGAAACTATAGGAGAAAATTTGCTTCTAAGTGTGGAATATAAGAGGTCATGTGGTATATTTAATGTACTTAGAATAAAATATAAGTGAAATTAAAAATGATAACAAAAAAGATCATTCTATATGAAACAAGAAAAAATATTCTCTGACTAAAAAAAGAAAAAGAAAAACATATATCCCTATAAAAGAGAACGAAAAACTATCAGTTTAATCCAAATTAATAAACACATTGAACATCAAGATCTTCATGTAATTAATAAATTCAGCCAAAGTTGCAATTAAAAAATAAATAAATAAACTCATGTAATTGATAATCTTTTGCCAACATACATATATCTACTATGTACAATAATAACCAGTAATGAATAATATCATAATTTTAACACACAATTTTTTCATCATACAAAAGAGACTATAAAAAAATAATGCAACATTAATATTCTTACACATACTCACAAATCAACATTCATAACCAATGATAAATAATTTAATCAACAGTAAAGGAATAACACAAAATATTAAAAAAGATATGTCATGTAGAAATTTCACTCAGGAGAACCAATAATACTTTTCATATCATTTTATTACAAATAAAAATAATACTCAAGAAAATAATAAATATTAAAAAAACGGTAGTGCAATCAAAAGAAATAAGAGAGGAAGCTTACTTGGAATAGAGGTGCAGACGGTAACTAGTAAGGGAAGAGGAGGTGGAGATACTCCCAGAAAATCACTGACTGGAACACAAAAATACACAAAATGGAAGATAAGCTAACTGTGCTTAATAATGTCAAATATCAAATAGAAAAAAAAAAGATGGCCGAAAATTTAAAAAAAAAAAACCCACGCCTGCCCTGCCGGACCGAGCTGGGGGCGAAGGGGGAAAGGGGAGCCGCGGGAGCTAGGGGTGGGGGGAGCTGCCGGCGGAGCTGGGGGTGAGGGGAAGGCCGGCGGGAGCTTGGGGAAAGGGAAGTTGCGGCGGAGCTTGGGGTTAGGGGTTGGGGAGCTGGGGGAGAGGGGAGGGGGGAGCTGCGGGCTGGGGAGTTGGGTGGAGGGATGAGGGGGCGGCGGAGCTTGGGGGATGATTGCAGGGGCGGCGGAGCTGTGGGAGAATTATGAAGAAGAAGAAGAAGCTGGAACGAGCTGTCGCGGGGGGGGGGGGGGGTTAAAACGTAAATTGCGACGGAAAAGCATTTCCGTCGCAAATTTGCTTTTTGCGACGGAAACACAATTCCGTCGCAAAAAGGCAACAACTTTTTGCGACGGAAAAGCTTTTCCGTCGCAAAAAGCATTTATTTGCGACGGAAAAGCTTTTCCGTCGCAAAACGGAGCGAACGGCGGCCCTTTTAGGCCGCCGTTTTGCGACGGAATTAGTATTCCGTCGCAATTTTTTGCGACGGAAACCTAGTCCGTCGCATGGGTAATGAAAATGGCAGCCTTCTTGGCCGCTATTTTGCGACGGAATACGAATTCCGTCGCAAATTTGCGACGGAATACGAATTCCGTCGCAAATTTGCTACAGAATTCGTATTCCGTCGCAAGACTTGCGACGGAACTCTTATTCCGTCGCAAATTTGCGACGGAATAACAATTCCGTCGCAAAATGATGAAATTTACGACGGATTAAATTCCGTCGCAAATTTCGTCACTATTCTCATTCTTTCTAGTAGTGTATGAAGACAGAGCTATAGGGAGTATGCATTTGGATAAATTACATTATCATAGTTGTTCCATTAAATTAAAGAACTTGTTGCATACGTTAAATTGATTCTACCACTAGTTTAAGGCCCAATGCATCCCTTTCAAATATCTAAGGGCGATTAGTGTGATTCTTAATTAAATTGAAAACCCTTTTTTCCCAACTGACTTCTGAAGTCCATTAGTGTAATGCTAAACAGTTGTAAACGGCAATACTAATGAACGTTATGAAGTCATTACAAGCAAAGATTATAAGGGGTTATCGTTTGTCATGTCACTTGATATAAGTTTATGTCAAGTCACTTCAAAACAATGTCGTTTTGGGGTTAGAGAAATTAATGAACTTCTAAAACAACATAATTTTGGGGTTAGGGGAATTAATAAAGGATCTTTTGGTAAAATTCATATAATAAATACAAAAACAAAAATACAAAAACACCCTTCATTAATTCTCTTAACTCCCAAAATGACGTAGTTCTGGAGTAACTTGATATAATCTTATGTCAAGTGACATGACAAACGATAAACCTAAGTTATAAATAATACAAGTACATGTTAATTTACTTTTTAAATAAGTGTGAATTGTTGACGTTTACTAATATATTAGTCATAGTTGTTCAGATAAATGAAAGAAAACGGACTACAATTTGATGTGATAGGCAACTGTGTTTTACACTTAAAGTTGGAATTGACGAACTTGTTGCATACGTTAAATTGATTCTACCACAAAATCCCAGTGTATTCCTTTCAAATATCTAAGGGTGATAGTATGAATGTCTGATTATTACATAGATAACCTATTTTTGTCCCAACTGACTTCCGAAGTTTCTTAATGTGATGCCAAACTCTTGTGAGTGGCAATACTAATGGACGTTGTGAAGTCATTACAAGAACGGCACTTAATTTAAATGCATCTTATTGTTTCTTGTTCATCACTCTACTTCTTTCAAAGTTCAACTTGAATTTGTGTTATTGGGTATAAACTTATTGCATACGTTCTCATAGTGTTTCTATTCCATTTAGTCAATTAACTCAACTTAATTTGGACGCACTGCATTGTTTCTATTTCAACATTGTCCTTTCTCAAAGACTGATTGAAATTTGTATTATTGCGTATACCAACTTATCACACACGTCTATTATATTGTTTTCACACCATTTTCTATGAGTCAGTCAACTCAACTCAATTAATTTGGTTGCATTGTTTTGTTTCTAGTCCAACATAATCTTTCCCTAAAAGATTGACTGGAATTTGTGTTATTGCGTATAAACTTGTTGCACACGTTCTCATATTGTTTCTATTTCATTTAGTCAATGTAATACCCCAAAAATTATTATATCTCATAAATACAATATTTTGATAAATGACACCTATTTAAAATAGGTGAATATGTGATCTCAAATTTTGAGGTATATTTATTCTATTTTCTAGGAAATCTTTATTTAGGATTAAGGTAACCAATGATTGATTTTTTTTTAGGAATCATAAAATAAAGAAAAAATACAAATAATTACCAAATTGAATTAGGGTTCTTGTGTGATCAAAAAGAGTAAGGAAGTGTTATGGAAATACTTAAACAAATATGAGAAATTAATAAGAATTAATAAACAACTAACTCTTCATTTAACTAAATAAGTGTGTAATTTTTCATGATTAATCAAGGGATTAATTAATGAAGACTTAAGCCTCAATCTTCATAATTTATTAAGAAACTAAATTTTCTAAAGCCCTATAATTATCAAACTAATACATAAGTTCATATTTAGCTCATAAAAAGTCATAAAGAATTACAAAAAGACTAAGACCAATTAAGAAGCAATTATCAACAAATAATGGGCAAATAAAATCGCAACAATTAGAATAGAGGCACTAAATTTAATAGCAACATTAAATAAGCATAAATTAAGGGTTTATGCCCCTAATTAAGAACCATTGGCCAATAAGGATTAAGATTAGCATAAGTAGAGTCTCTAAAGGCCATAATTAAGTTAGAGACCAATCATAATTTGACAACTTCACTAAACCACTTTATTAGGGATGCTAATTAAGATTAGAAATGGAGGGCTAAGATTAAATTTAATAAAGCTAAAACCAAAGGCCTTAATTAAGCCTCATAAAACCAAATCCTTGTGAAATTGAATTGGTCAATGATGAATCAAGAAAATGTCCTTAATCCTCATAAAATTAATTGGACCAATAAGAGATTAACACAAACTAAAGGTTTGGATTAAATCTAGTAAAGTTAAATCCTAACACTTAAATTAACTCTCATAAAACACAATCCATGTGACCCAAAATTAACCAATGAGGGATTTTCTTGTAAATAACATGAAATAAATAAAACAAAAATTAAAAATAAATAATAGGGGAGGGACGGTTTTTTTCAATGGAGGAGGAAGAAGAGAAAATGTTTGAATAGTCAAAAACACACATGCAAAAGATGAGTCACAAACTAACATAAATGCATGAGGACTTCTAAGGCAAAATGGAAGAGGATAAGATGAGGTGTGTAAGAGAGAGAGTGTTGTGAATGTGTGTGCATACAATTGTTGTGCATGTGTGTGTGTCTAGTATGAAGAAGGAAAGAGAAGTCAAGGTAATAACCAATAGGAAAATTAGATAAATGAACAATTAGATAAATCCATGAAATTCATTCTAGAAATAAGCAAATGAAAACCTATACAAACTAAATTGTATCTTGAAATCCATTAACCATAGATCAAATATAAGAAAAGATTATCAACAAGCATAATTCAAGCTTGAAAATGGTTATAACCAAAGTCATTTCCCCAACTTTTGAAGATTGATACCAATTAAGAAAATATGTGTTTATGGTCTCTAAATAAAGCTAAGAACTTCAAGATTTCAAAACCAAAGAGGAAATTTGAATAAAACTTCATTAGGATCCTCAAAAGTATTTTTATCTAGGGAAATGTAAAGCAAAGAATAGAAGAAGAAGGAAATTGTGACTTAAGAAAGAAGCCAAGAATTGTTTAAGTCATCCATGACATCATAAACTTGTCAAAGAATGATGATGAGTCAAAAAGCAATAGAAGAGGCTAGAAGGAGAGGGAGGTGGGGGATTTGAAGTGGTGTAGGGTTAGAATTTGAGCTTCAAATTTAACCTAGATCCAAGGGTTAAGAATGAATACAAGTTGTTAGAAAGTTAACCCACAAATTGCTATAAATAGGGGCCTTGGCTCTTCACATTCCTCACACCAAACCAAGCTTGAACAAGCTAATATAGAGAGTAGAGAGTGAGAGGGAGGAGCTTCTTGAAGGAGTAGCAAAATTCTTGGTAAGTTCTCTAGCTCTAGTTTTAAGTTCTTTAAGTTTTAGTCTTTAAATTTTTAGATAGAAGTAGTGTTAATCTTAAATATGCTAGGATAATTTCAAATTCATATTTTTATGGTTAAAATCAGATTTATTTCGAAGAATTGATGAAGAAGGTGTTTTAGCAAAATTTCTAGAAGAGAAACATCAAAGTAACGAAGTTCTGACGAAATCTCATCGGCTTAGCACTTGCTGAACCAGTGATGATGATGCCCATATTTTATGTTGAAAACATGGTTGGAAAATTCTGGGAAAATCCATGGTCAAAGAAGACATGTAGGGATTTTTAAATATGTCAAGAATATGTTAAAATGATTTCTTTACAAGGAGATAAAAATTATCAAAGTTGGGCTATGAATTTCTGGAAAAATTCTGGGTAGAGGCTTTAAACATTAAAATTGGGAATGACTCAGGTGATCTGGGAGAAACTGATTATATTTCCTTAAAAATAGACATCCTAAGGTTTCCAAAGAATTTTACGGATCCTCGTTTTAATATTTCTAGAATTAGTTACAATTTTCCGAAGTTAGGTGAAAATCTATCCAAAATTCTAGACCAGCGTTTTTGAAGAATTAGTGGTGATAAATTGAGAAATAATCCTACCAATAGTAAAAAGGTCATTAGTGACTAAGATACATTCTAGAATATTATTTGTGAATTAATAAATGCGATATTACCATTATAGGATAAACGTGATCACGGTCCGGGCGACAGAGTACCAATATCGTCGACGACGGTACGGACACATATTTTAACACTAACTCTGATGCTTATTGTATACCTATATGTGATGGATAGTCTGAGACACTGTTTTTAAAAAAGTTGTGCATACACATACAGTTATATACGGGTTATAGTCATGATAACGCCGTTGAGTTTTCCTAGCGCTGAGGACACTGATGTATATCGTGGCACTGGTGAATAGTGCAGACTGGAATAAATATATGATGGTTGAGTTTTTATTTTTGAGATGTGAACATCGAATGTGAATATTGTTGTATTGTCATGAATATCTGTCATACATAACTGATACATAAGCATGAGGTTAACCGTTACCTGAGGTTCAATGGGAATTGAACCTCAGCCTTTACCATAGCCTCAGATTCGGAAGGAACCAGGACCAAGGACAAGGATAAGCAGCACGCATGAGGACACGGGCAGAGGACCTTTTTTTTTTCTTGAACCTTTATTTACAAATTGTATTCGGATAATTGTACCACTATATAAGTATCCAGACTCAACAACAGGGAATATATATCAGATACTCACTCTTTTAAATTATTTCGATGCTTTACTTTGATTAAAATATTTTGAAAATGAATTTCGAAAATAATGTTACAGTCAGTCAACTCAACTCAATTAATTTGGATGCATTGTTCTGTTTCAAGTCCAACACTATATTTCTTTAAGGATGAACATGATGGGTGTGCTAAAGGAGCTAAACCAAATCAAAAATTAAAAGCTTTTCATCTTCAGGATACGTATCGAAATTGACTGTAACAAAGTATGAGCTTGAAATGTCTCTTGAGACATGCTACTATTATAAATTTCTAAGCTTATAAAATTCCTTCTCATGAATTATATTTCAATCTCAGATATTCTATAAGACTCTTCTTTTGTGAAGAAAGTCAAACACTGTATTAGAATTAATTGTTACTTTGGTAGGTAAATCAGCCACTCCTTCGTTGTCTAAGTTGCCATCAACATTATATTACTGCATGCTGCTATAGTAATGTGAATTTGATAGAGCCTCTTATAAATGTATCTGTTGAGGCTCTATGTCACTCAACAAATTGAATTTGTGTGGGGAAAATAAACAAATTGTAATGTTTGATAGAAATCTTTCTTCTTTCTGTGATTGTGGTGTGGCTAAATACTTTCTAGATCTTTTGATAGAAATCACCCTTCTTTTGACGTTATTGAGTTAGTTCTCTAATTTTTCCCTATGGGGTGGGATATCTCTCAATTAACTTTCTATTTAGTGAAGTGAATCAATGTGTTAATATTCTAGCTAGGAACTCCCATGATTTAGAAGGACTGAGATTTTTGTAGCTTTGATCATCCGCCACCTTCATGTATATGAATGTAGTGGATTATGAGAGGCTTACTATAAGCTGATCTTTCTTTCCTTGTAATCTGTTTAGGAATCAAGGATTCAGTTTTTTTCATTCAAGGAAAAAAAAAACAAAAAAACAAAAAGCATTGATTAGGTAGTTCCTCCGGTCTTTAATATAATACATATTTTTCTAAGACATTCTAATCATTTTCTTTAATTACTTCATTCCCTCTCATTCTTAATTATTATTAAGGAAGCACCTATAGAGTAAATTATGAAAGTATTGATAAATATGAAAAAATATGCTTTATATTTAGGATAAAGACCAACTCTACAAATGTGTTCTATATTAAAAACCAAAGGAAGTATATTAAAATTGGTTCATGAGGGGTTGCTTAAGGAAACAAGTATAACCAGAGCTTCAATTAGAAAAATCTCAGCACATTACCTAAATAGATTTAATATAAAGCCCAAAGCCGAAAACAACTCTAAAACAAAGGTGAGAAGATCAAAATAGGGCCTTTCTTATGCCAAAACAGAGCTACGCTTATACCAAAACAGAGTCTCTAAAGTTTACCAAATTTCTGGTATTCACTACAATTACTAGACGTAATTCCAATCAGAGGCCACTGCATTTAAGAAAAACAATGCCATTATAATAGTTCCAAATTCCAACGCCTCCCTTTTTAAACTGGCCGCCCTTCTTCAAAATTCGAATCTTCACCAATCGAAATAGTTTCACTTAAATAAGACTAATTAGTATAAAAATCAATATTGATGTGCCAACTAAACCACACAACTATTAGCTTCTCTACACACATGCATGTTCATGAGTGACGAACCTGATCATACATGATTAAATCTCTTATTGGTCAATTATATTCATCACTAGGTGATTCCTTTGGTGGTCCTTAATGAGCCATTTAAATTTTTGGGAGTCAAGTGGGAAGATTCTTCATAAGAATCACTTATTCCCTTGGATAATATACTGAGGTCATACACTAGAAACTAGCATAAATTATCAATTGAATGGGAACTTCTATACCAAGTTCCTACTCTCTTCTCTCGTATTTCAAAAATATGATTTTTACCTCCTCCATCTTGCTCTTCTGTTGATTATCCCAACTTCATATATTAATATAATCCACAGATAAATTTAAGGGTGATTTATCCTCTTCTTTTTGTGCATTTTCCTTCTCTTCATGCCATGCCAGAAATGGTGATAATAATGTCACAGTAACCAATAAAGCTTGGGGAGAAGAGTAATGCAGTATTAGAACATCAAGAGAGAAAAGCTGCTGATACTGGGAATACCAAAATCGGAAGCATACCTTGTCAATTTACTGTATCACCATTTTAAGCAGATCATATTAATATGTATGTACAATGCTGCATATTGTGTATTATGAGACGAAGGCATATCAATAAGGTTATAGTACGTTTTACAATATAGGCATATATATATGCCTACGCTTTTTACATTTTCATTTTCCTTTATTTATAAAGTTCAAAATGTTACATGTATGCATCGACACATTTTATACCATCTACTATATTCAAATACACATATTAGATACATTAGCCGTAGTTGTTCCATTAACTTAAAGAAAATGAAGGATACGATTTGATGTGATACACAAATATTTTGTTGAAATCTGGGATTACATTGACGAATTTATTGAATATGTTAAATTGATTCCACCACTAACCTAGTGCATTTACGCATTAAATCCTTTCTTTCCCCACTTCTTGCTCTCCTTTTCTGTTCCTAACTATTGGTTGAAATTTAATATTTTTAAAAAAATGATGTTGATACTTTGACCCAGTGGCTAGAATCAGAATAGGAAATTGACCTCCCCTGGTACTTCCATTTGAATCAATCAACTTAACATAGTTTGGATGGAGTATTTTCCTTCAAAAAATTGCTCTTAATTAGTTAAGCAAAAAGAAATTAAGGGAGTGGGATTGAGTAATTTTGAAAAAGGAATCATATTAATATTGTTTATTAATTTAATGTAATTAACTAAAGTAAATCCTACTTCCTCTGGTCCTTATTATAAGGTACCAGTTTATAAATCTTACAAACCAATAAAAATAGTTAGAGTGATTAAATTTATCCTAAAATTTAAGTAATTTCCAATATTATCCTTACTAAATACACTAAGCTCTAATATTATATTAATTATTATTCTCACCCGCTACCCTTATAAATTATGGATATACATGGAAAAAATATTTAATGCTCTTTGAGAACAATAAGTACCTTATAAAAAGAATTAAATACATTGGTTAGTTGGTGTTTTATAATAAAGATTAGAGGAAGTAACAAGTTTTTAAGATTCCTATCAAATACATATTTACATACATTAGTCATAGTTGTTCCATTAACTTAAAGAAAAGGAAGGGTGCTATTTGATGTGATAGGCAAATATTTTGCTGAAATTTGGGATTACATTGATGAACTTGTTGAATATGTTATATTGATTCCACCACTAACCTAATGCGTGTACGCCTTATTAGGTGGGAATTCAATAATCATAAGTCAATGTAATTGGCAATATTAATGGACGTTGTGTCCTCATTGCAAACAGTACAAAAGGCCACTTAATTTGGATATTGTCATGAGTACAGTCTCACATCGGTACAGGTTTTACAAGGCCTCAGTTTCCCCTATCTAATATAATGTTTAGCTTTTGAAATATGGTTCTCGATTTGTACTTTCATTGAGAGTAGGCTAACTAGACCTGCAGAAGTAATCCAACAACTTACTTTTACGATGTGTGGTTCTCCTAAGGACAAATGCTCATTACAAATATATATAATGCATTTTATTGTTTTTAGTTCACCACTTTACTCACTTTGCTATGTTTCTTCTCCACTCTGTTTGGGATAAGCGGCATTTCCTTTCCTTCCCCACCTCTTGCTCTCCTTTTGTGATCCTAACTATTGGTTCAAATTTAATATTTTAAAAATTCATGTTGAAACTTTGATCCAGTGGCTAGAATTAGAAAAGGAAAGTGACCTCCCCTAGCACCTCCATTTGAAATTTGTGTTATTGCGTATACCAACTTATCACGCACATTTATTATATTGTTTTCATACCATTTTGGTCGAGTCAATCAACTCAACTTATTTAATTAGGACGCATTGTTCTGTTTCTAGTCCAACATTATCTTTCTTAAAAGACTGAATGGAATTTGTGTTATTGCGTATAAATTTATTGCATACGTTATCGTATTGTTTCTATTTCATTTAGTCAATAAACTCGATTTAATTTGGACGCATTGTATTGCTTCTATTTCAACGTTGTCTTTTCTCAAAGACTGGTTGAAATCTGTGTTATTGCGTATACCAATTTATCACACACATTTATTATATTGTTTTCACTCCATTTTGTTTGAGTCAGTCAACGCAACTTAACTAATTTGGATGCATTGTTATGTTTCTAGTCCAACATTATCTTTCTTAAAAGACTGACTGGAATTTGTTTTATTGCATATAATCTCATTGCATACGTTATCGTATTGTTTCTATTCCTTCTAGTCAATCAACTCAACTTAATTTGGACGCATTTTATTGTTTTTTATTTCAACATTATCTTTTTTATTTCGGTAAAAAATTTTGTGCTCCAGTCTACATCCATTCAATTGAAGGGGGGAGCTTTTGAAATTTTCCCCTCCCCTCCTAAATAGTATAACCAACTAAATAAGAGGAGGGGCCAAAATTTCTCCCCTCCCCTCAAACCAAACCAACCCTTGTGTTGCTTTTTCCTGTCTTGGCTGCATGCCTCTTTATCCAATTCTTTTCTCTAAATATCACAACAATTGATTTCGTCATTTCTTTACATGGGGCCCACGTCTTTATCATTTCAAGTAACGTATGGCTACTACCTCCATGCCTTTTGCCCCTTCTCTTTCCTATAATATGTCCTGTACAATAAAAAACATTGTGGATAGATTTTATGTAAAAATATTTTTTTAACCTATATTTAATTAAAGAATAGAAAAATATATTAAAAAATATAAAATATTAATAAATTTAATCAAATATATTTACACTCATTTAATTATAAAATATATACTTATCACATGTCTTGATCTCCATCTGTCCCCTTCACCAGTTGTAATATTAAGAATAAACTAAAACTCCTATAAAAACAACACCATTTTAATATATGAATCAACAAAATACCATTCATGCTCTTCAGCAAAACCATGGCTTTTGCCTCCATGTCATTTTCATTTCTTTCCAAATACAACCTTCAACCATTAATCCTTGTCATCTTCTACACAAACTCCCTTTGCTTCAAGCATGTTAGAGCTACATTAAATGAGACTGATTATTTGGCGTTACTCAAGTTTAAGGAATCAATAACTGATGATCCTAATGAAATCTTGAGCTCTTGGAACAGCTCGAACCACTTCTGTAGCTGGACTGGAATCACATGTGGCCACAAGCATCAGCGAGTCACTCAGTTGAACCTGGGAGGTTACCATCTGCGTGGGATCATATCACCTCACGTTGGCAATCTCTCTTTCTTAAGAAATCTCTTCCTCGTACACAACAGTTTCCATGGAGAAATCCCACCAGAGCTGGGACGTTTGTTCAGGTTAGAGACACTCTCGCTCTCAAACAACACATTGACAGGACAGATTCCTTGGAACTTGACGAGTTGCTCTGAATTGAGGGTCTTGCGTTTGAATGGGAATCGTCTTATTGGCACAATACCATATCAGCTGGGTGCACTTCATAAGCTTGAAGGGTTGCAGATTGCTGTCAACAATTTAACTGGAGAAATTCCATTGTCTATATGGAATTTTACTTCCCTTTCTGTTCTTAGAGTAGGAAGAAATAATTTGGAAGGAAGCATACCGGAAGAGATGGGCCACTTGAAGAAGTTGACATTTTTTTCAGCGGCAGACAATAGTTTGTCAGGTGCTCTTCCTTCTTCACTTTTCAATATATCATCTCTCACTTTGATATCAATAGGAGAAAATCATCTCAATGGCACTCAACTTCCGAACAACATGTTCTCCACCCTCCCAAATCTAAGAGATTTTGAAATATCTGGTAATCAAATTTTTGGTCCAATACCAAATTCCATTACAAATGCATCATCACTCCAAGTTTTTGAGATTTCTTTAAATCAGTTTTTTGGAGAAGTTCCCAATCTAGGAGGCCTAAAAGATCTATGGTTTATAAATTTACAGTCCAATAATTTTGGGAGCAGCTCAAAGAATGACCTTAATTTCTTGACATATTTGAAAAACTGTAGCAAACTTGAAAATTTAGATTTGAGTGGCAACAAATTTGGAGGCTTTTTACCCAACTCCATAGGAAATTTGTCTGCCCAACTCACTGGATTATACCTAGGTGGTAATCAGATCTATGGAACTATTCCTCATACTTTAGGAAAGTACACATTTTTAACTACGTTGGGTCTCGAGTACAACAAGTTCTCAGGCACCATTCCGATATCTTTTGGGAATTTAGGTCAGATGAAAGTGTTAGCTATGGATGGAAACCAACTCTCAGGAAAGCTACCGGCTTCCTTAGGAAACCTTAGTGAATTGATTACACTAAGGATTTCAAGTAATATGCTTGAAGGGAAAATTCCTACCACAATTGGAAACATGAAAAATTTGCTAATCATAGACCTATCAGAAAACAATTTCAGTGGAACTATACCCTTGCAGATTTTTGAACTTCCCTCCTTGTCCATTTTACTAAGCTTATCTCACAACTCATTGAATGGGTCTTTGCCTATTGAGGTAAGAATGCTCAAAAACCTTGGCACTTTGGATATCTCTGAAAATAATTTTTCGGGAGAGATTCCTTGGACCATTGGAGAGTGCACAAGTATGGAATTTCTTAACTTACAAGGGAATTCTTTCAATGGTCCCATGCCACCTTCACTAACTTTAATGAGAGGTCTCACACATTTGGATATATCTCGAAACAACTTATCTGGATCAGTACTTATTGGCCTACAGAATATTTCTCTCAATTTCTTAAATGTTTCTTTCAATATGTTAGAGGGGGAGGTTCCAATAGAAGGGGTTTTCAGCAATTCAAGTGCAATATCAGTGATTGGAAATATCAATCTTTGTGGAGGTATTTCTGAGCTGCACTTACCACCATGCCCTAAGAAAATTGACACAGAAAGAAAACACAATTTGAAGCTAATGGTTCTTGTGATTGTTTTATCTTTTCCCATTTTATTGATGATTTTATTTTCTTTCTATTGGAGGCATGAAAGAAACAAAAAATCATCTTTAGCTTCATCTATTATTGAACAATTTCCCAAGGTGTCATATCAAAACCTACACATTGCAACTGAAGGTTTCTCTTCCAACAACTTGATTGGATCAGGGAGTTATGGCTCTGTATACAAGGGAAGGCTTGAATCAGAAGATAAACTTGTTGCAATAAAGGTATTAAACCTTCAAAAGAAGGGAGCTGAAAAGAGTTTTACTTCTGAGTGCAATGTACTGAAAAACATAAGGCATCGGAATGTGGTAAGAATTTTGACATGTTGCTCGAGCATGGATTACAAGGGAGAAGAATTCAAGGCTTTGGTATTTGAGTACATGTCAAATGGAAGCCTTGAAAAATGGTTGCATCCTAATCAAGAAAGTGAATATAGGTCAACATTGGATATCTTTCAAAGATTAAATGTTATATATAATGTTGCCTCTGTAGTACATTATCTTCATTATGAAAATGAGCAACCAATCGTCCATTGTGACTTAAAGCCTAGTAATGTCCTTCTTGATGATGACATGGTGGCTCATGTGGGTGATTTTGGGTTAGCAAGACTACTTGGCAGACGTAGTGGCAATTCTCAAAAGCAAACAAGCACATATGGAATAAAAGGGACGATTGGCTATACTCCTCCTGGTACACAATTTATTATTGTTTTGGCTTGAAGCTCTTGTGAACTCTGTTTCTTTACGAAATAGTTTTCTTTTTTTCTTTTTTTTTTTTTAGTTTGTATACAATGAGTTTCTTAACATTAACTGTAGTCCAACATGCATATTTCAGAGTATGGAATAAGTTCTGAGGTATCAACACAAGGTGATGTATATTCTTTTGGTATTCTTATTTTGGAAGTGTTAACCGGAAGAAGACCAACAGACTTAATATTTGGAGATGGCCACAATCTTCATAGCTACGCCAAAGTTGCATTTCCAAACAATCTTCTAGAGATCTTGGACACAACTCTTTTACCTCAGCAAATTCAACAGACAACAATAGCTGGAGGAGAAATTAGGATGGAGGAGGTGGCTATTATGCATCCCAACCATGAGAAGACCCTAATTTCACTATTTGAGCTTGGACTTGCTTGTTCAGTAGAACCTCTGAAGGAAAGGATGAACATGATGGATGTGCTAAAGGAGTTAAATCAAATTAAAAACGTTGTTCGTCTTGGGGAAACAAGTTGAAATTGACTGTAATAAAGTATGAGCTTAAAATGCCACTTGAGATATGCTACTATTAGAAATTTCTGAGCTTATAAAATTCCTTCTTATGAATGATATTTCAATCTCAGATCTTCCCTAAAACTTTCTTTTGTGAAGAAAATAAAGTCAAACAATGTTTTAGAATTAATTGTTACTTTGGTATGTGAATCAGCTACTTCTTCAATGTCTAAATTTCCATCAACAGCATTACTGCAAGTTGCTGTAGTAATATGAACTCTATAGAGCCTCTTATAATTGTATCTTTTTAGGCTCTACGTCACTCAACAAATTGAATTTGTATTAGGAAAATTTTAAAAAAAATAAAAAATTGTAATTTTTGATAGAAATCTTTCTTCTTTCTGTGATTGTGCTGTGGCTATAGAAATACTTTATAGATCTTATGATAGAAATCACCCTTTTATTGACATTATTGAGTTAGTTCTCTACTTTTTCCCTATGGAGTGGCATATCTCTCTCTTAACTTTCTGTATAGATAAGCGAATCAATGTGTTAACATTCTAGCTAGGAACTCTCATGGTTTAGAAGGACTATGATTTGTGTTCCTTTGATCATCCACTACATTCATGTATATGAACGTCGTGGATTATGAGAGGCTTACTATAGGATGATCTTTCTTTCCTTGTAATATGTTTAGGAATCAAGTATTCGGTTTTTCATTCAAGAAAAAAACACATTAAGCATTAAGGTACTCCTTGTATATTTTTCTAAAACACTTTAGTTATCTTTCTTAATTCTCTGCTTCCCTCTCATTCTTAATAATTATTTGAGGAAGCATTAATAAGGGTAAATTAGGAAAATATTGGTAACTATGTTTTATATTTAGGACTAAGATTAACTTATCAAATATATCCATATTAAAAATTGGAGGGACTATATTAAAATTGGTTCGTGATAAGGGATTGCTTAAGGGAACGAGTATAACCTAAGCTTCACTAAGAAAAATCTCAGCACATGACCTAAAAAGTTTTAATATAAAGCCCAAAGCCGAAAGCAATTCTAAAACAAATGTGAGAATACCAAAACAGAGCCTCTAAAATTTACCATATTTCTAGTATTCACTGCAATTAGTAGACGCAATTCCAATAAGAGCCCACTGCATTTAAGAAAAACAATGCCATTAGAAAAGTTCCAAATTCCAATGCCTCCCATTTCAAACCGGCCACTCTTTTCCCCTTCAAAACTCGAATCTTCACCAATCAAAATAGTTTCACTTAAATAGGACTCATTAGTCATTAGTATATAAATCAATATTGATGTGCCAACTAAGCCACACAGCTATTAGCTTCTCTATACACATGCATGTTCATGAGTAACGAACCTGATCATACATGATTAAATCTCTTATTGGGTCAGTTATATTCATCACCAGGTGATTCCTTAAGTGGTCCTTAATGAGCCATATAAATTTTGGGCGTCAAGTGGGAAGATTCTTTGTAAGAATCACATATTCCCTTGGATAATAGGCTGAGGTCATACGCTAGAAACTAGAATGAATTATCAATTGAATGGGAACTTCTAAACCAAGTTCCTACCCTCTTCTCTCGTATTTCAAAAATATGATTATGCCCTCCTCCATCTTGGTCTTCTGTTGGCACTACTACAAAAATGTGATATTACTACCCTCAAATACGACCTAAATAAAATATAGGTAGTAAAAAATGAGGGCAATGGCAATATTGTTATTATATACAAGGAAAATGAGTTTCCCGCCAAGAAAAGTCATTTTTGGCGACCTGATAATGTTTCAAGTCGCCTAAAATCTGCAAAAAAATTTCGCGCCAGAGGGAAATAGGGGAGAATTTTTTGTCTGCACGCTATTTTGTTAAAATAGGCGATCTTAGGCGACCTGAAAATCAATAAGGTTGCCTAAGTTAAAAAAATAGGCGACCTGATTGCCAATCAGGTCGCCTATTTTAAAAAATAAGCGACCTGATTGGCAATCAGGTCGCCTATTTTTTACAACAGGCAACCTGATTGATAATCAGGTCGCCTATTTGCCTTTTAAAACTTTAAAGTTTAATTTCCGCATCATTGTCATCGCTGAAGCTCACTCTCGGCTGTTCTACTCCCCAAACCCTAAATCCCAAATCATCCTCTACCTCCTCCACTCACGGCTGCTGTCGCCATCCTCCCTTGCATGCGTCCACTTCTCACTTTGTTTATTATTATGAAATCACGATGAGCTCAGGCGAAACGGCGGTGGACGGAGAGAAATCGAAGGAGGTTGGAGCTTAGGGAAGACGAGCCCGGATCGTTTCTCAATGTTCCTAGGTCTATATTCACTCTTCGTTGAGTATTTCCATGATCTCCATTTGTTTCTAGCTTTTCTGTGCGAGCGTGTATTGTTCTGTCATCTACAGGCAATATAATATAAAAATTTTGTATTCTATGTGCCGTGCATAAAACACACACACACACACAGACTGTGTGCGCTTTTGTGCATCCAACGAACAGAATTTCTGGCAACCGAGGAGAAAACCATGGAGCTATAATAGGTATTAGTTTTGGTTTATTCATTCTCTGGTAATAAGAATAGTTTAAACAAAAACCTGGATCCCCTTTTATATATATGTATGACGAGGACAATGTGAAATGTCAACCAATTACCAGCATGAGCGAGTCGTTTTAAATTAATTTCCTTCTCTTTGATTTGTATGTGCCTAAGTGCGGCTCTTCCGTCCAAAGCAAGTTGTCTTTTTCACATTCATTTGTTTGTTTCTATTTTATGCACAAAAACACGTCAAACTGTGTCATTATTACTGCAATCAATTTTTGTTTAGAAGCACTTCCACTGAAATTACTGCAATTATTCCTACTAGCTAGGCATTGATCATTTTTTACTTGCATGTATAGCAACATGAGGTAATCACTGGCCTAGTTGCCTCTTAGTTTTCTATAAGTTTTGAGTATAAAACCGTTGAGGATGTAGTGATAATTCCAAGTGAAATTTGCTGCAATAAGAGTAATAAACAGGGGCTGATATGCATTGGTTTAGCCTTCGGTGTGTATGATACGTTGGTTATATATAAGAAGGAAGAGAATGATTTTTCTGCTGTACGTGTGTGTTTAAGTACTGATATATTGTTTTTGCTGTTCATGAAATGATAAAAGAAAGAAAAGAAAACATGATAGGAAAATGTTGAAACAGAACTTGAGTGTAAGATTAAGGTTAAGGACTGAACCCATTCGTCTCTGTTTTTGAAGTGCAGAAACAGAGCTGAAAAAAACGTAAGCTACAGTGAAATCGTGGATGAACAGTGTATGTGTACTGTATCATTATCACCATCTGCTGGAAACTAAATTTGCGGCCGAACAGCGAACTTTGACTAAGGTAAAACCAGGGCAAATGAACTCTTTTGACTCTGAAATTTTTACAGGAGAAACTACATTCCTTAAGCTTTAACATAAGCTTTGGTTCACCTAAATCGGAGATCTACAATTCAAGTTATGATTTTTCAAAGTTGAACCAAAATATGGGAAAAATTTCTGGTTTGTCTCTGGAACAGTCAGCTGGCGTGGCATTTCAGATCACCTTAGCAAAATCATAAAATTGTGAAATTTTCCAGTTAAATAGTAGACTCATAGAGGTTTAATTTGATAGGTAATTCGTCGAATTCCGATAAGAATCGAAGGAGATACGAATTTTCGAAGTTGACCTATTAAATTGGAACCTTTTTCTGGACAGCTAAGAAAGAATGAAAATCTGAGAATGATATAGGAAGAAATAAGTCTGGTGATTATTTGTACATGAAACTAGACTTAATTAGTGACACATAGAATTTTGAATCACTCCAATTGGAGTTCTGTAGAATTATTGGTGATTTTTCGAAGTTAGGCCAAAAAGCTGTGTTATAGTTTACTGTTCATTTGAGTTACTCATTTTAATTTCATCTATAGTTGTATGAAATTGGTTGTTTTAACATATCCACTCTCTTCCCCTTTGCTTTCTTCTCATGCTTTTGCAATGGTTGTTTTATTGCTAGGAATTGAAACATATCAGTGTTAGGGGATTAGTTGATAAATATTGATCTTATACCGGCTACTTGTTAGTGACTTGGCCACGACAGCAACCCACAAGAGCGTGCTTTAGGGGTCCTAGGGTAGGTATTTTTAATCATGATCCTTTTGTCATACAATTATTTTTCTCATATGTTAGTTTGAATAATTCTGATGTTACGTTGTCTTTATTGTTGTTGTCTTTAGGTTGAATAGAGGAAATAAATTTTAAGGAGAGGAATTTAAAGTTGAGGTAATTATAGTTAAATATTGTTTTTTTGTTGATGTGCATTGAACTAGATAAACTTTGTATTATTGATAATGATGCTTAGATGTCCATAAGTTATGGTTTATGACTTAGACAACTTAGATATATTTTAGTTTTTTGTATTGATGAAAGTATTGGATTTAATAGCTGATATTTTCTAAATTGCCTTAGTTAGTAAGTTTTGTTGAATTAAGTTGAAATGGTTTGTTGTTGAAATTTTGGGATGTCTTATTGTTGAGAGGAAATGCTGCCGAAATTTTTTGAAATTGTTATGAACTTGACTGTTGTTGGAAATGTCTTAGGTGATAATAAAATGGGTCATAGTTGGATGAATGCTTTGAGAACTAGTGAAGAATATGAGAAAGGGGTGGAAGAGTTTATTGAATTTGCTAGAAGGAATGTGACTACAAAAAACGGGATGTATTATTGTCCATGTGTTAATTGTTTAAATGGGATTCGAAGGGATATTGCTGATATAAGGGATCATCTAATTTGTGATGGAATAAACCTTCGATACACAACGTGGATATGGCATAGTGAGGAGGTAACACCTAGTGCATCCCACGAAAATGAGGTTGATGTAGATGATGATGGAATGGAGAGAATGATTCATGATGTTGAGGTCGAATCCTTTGCACAATTGCATGAATATGATAGCGTGCGGAGTGATGCAGAGACACCTTTGTTCCCTGGGTGTACTAAATATACACGGTTGACTGGGACCTTACATTTGGTCAACTTAAAGGCAACTTGTGGGTGGACCGATAGCAGTTTCACGTCATTGCTTGAATTGTTGTGTGATATGTTGCCAGATGATAATGTACTTCCAAATCGTATGTATGAGGCTAAGAAAATCTTATCTACGATGGGTATGGAGTATAAAAAGATACACAGCTGCCCCAATGACTGCATATTATACAGAAACGAGTACGAAGGCCTTGATAAGTGTCCGAAGTGTAAGACTGCACGATACAAAGTGAAGAAATGTAGTGTTTCTGGGGAGCAGACAACAAAAAGGCAACCTTTGAAGACATTGTGGTATCTTCCAATAATTCCACGGTTTAAGCGTCTGTATACTAGTGAAGCAACAGCGAAGAAGTTGAGATGGCATTCTGATGAGAGAATATCCGATGGAAAATATCTTCGGCACCCGGCTGACTCTCTGCAATGGAAGAAAATAGACGAAATGTTCCCTCAATTTAGCAGTGAGCCAAGAAACCTTCGGCTGGGGCTTTGTACAGATGGCTTCAATCCGTATCGAACTCTTAGCAGTACCCATAGTGCATGGCCGGTTCTCCTTGTAATATACAACTTACCTCCCTGGCTATGTATGAAACGCAAGTATGTGATGCTGTCTATGATGATTTCTGGACCAAAACAGCCTGGTAACAATATCGATGTGTACTTGGTGCCTTTGGTTGAGGATTTGAAGAAGTTGTGGGAGGAAGGCATAGATGTGTTTGATGCATATAAGAAGGAGTTCTTCAAGTTGCGTGCAATGATTTTTACCACGATCAACGACTTTCCTGCATACGGAAATTTGTCTGGGTACAGTGTGAAGGGGCATAAAGCATGTCCAATATGTGAAGCTGACACAAACTTCCAGCAACTAAAGCATGGAAAGAAAACGGTCTACCTCGGTCACAGGAGGTTTCTTGATCGGTTCCGCCTATATCGTAAGTTAAGAAAGCGTTTTAACGGCTTACCGGAGCATGGAACGGCTCCAAAGGTATTAACCGGAGAGGAAGTCTATAGTCGAGTGATGCATATCAATGTCATATTGGGAAAGCAGAAAAGGATTGCGGGTGAGAAGAATATATGGAAGAAGAGATCAATTTTCTTTGATCTTCCATATTGGCGTAGTCTTGATGTGAGACACAGTCTAGATGTGATGCATGTGGAAAAAAATGTTTGTGATAGCCTTGTCAGTACTCTTTTGCACATACCAGGGAAGACTAAGGATAGAATTAGTGCGAGACTAGACCTGGTTGATATGGGAATAAGAGAACGGCTGCATCCACGAGTAATGGAAGATGGTAAGAGGGCATACATGGAGCCAGCAGCTCATACACTGTCAAAAGCGGAGAAAAAAAGTTTGTGTGGGTTTCTATATGACATTAAGGTTCCACAAGGATATTCTTCAAATTTGAGAAGGTGTGTTTCAATGGACGATTTCAAGTTAGTGGGAATGAAGTCCCATGATTATCATGTGTTGATGCAACAACTATTACCAGTAGCTATTAGGGGCATTATGAAAGATGAAGTGCGGACCACTATAACAAAATTGTGTATTTTCTTTAATGCTTTATGTAACAAAGTCATTGTCATTGAAAAGTTGGATGAATTGGAAAATGAGGGTTATATTATTTTGTCCTAACTCGAGATGCATTTTCCTCCTACATTTTTCGATATAATGGTGCACCTGATAGTGCACTTGGTAAGGGAGGTAAGGCTCTGCGGTCCTGTTTACCTAAGGTGGATGTACCCTTTCGAGCGATACATGAAGATCTTAAAAGGGTATTCTAAAAATCTTTATCGACCGGAAGCCTCAATAGTTGAGAGATATGTAGTGGAAGAGGCTATGGAGTTCTGTAAAGATTATCTATCAGGGGCGACGTTACAATCTCAGCATGATAAGGGGTTAAGTGAGGGAACTCGAGGAATCAAACTGAAGAATAAGCCTCGTCAAGAGGTGTTGCAAGCACACCTCTACATCTTGAATAATATGGAAGAAGTTCAACCATACATTGATGAACACAGAAAGAGTTTGAAGAATAAGAATCCAAGGAAGAATGACATGCAAATAGCTCATGAGCAAAAGAAGACGTTCATAAAGTGGTTCGAGGAGAAGGTATCGCACGAGACCGGAGTGTCAGATACAATCGAGTGGTTAGCATGGGGGCCTTCTTATCAGGTCATCACCTGGACAGGTTATGATATAAACGGATATTCTTTCTACACAAAAGACCAAGATGATAGAAGTTCTGTGCAAAATAGTGGGGTGATGGTTGAAGCAGAATCCATGCACTTTTCAAGTTCGAAAGACAAAAACCCGGTGTTAGCATCAATGGCCTATTATGGAGTTATTGAAGAAATATGGGAGATAAGCTACACCAAGTTCAAAGTTGCTTTATTTAAATGTCGGTGGGTTAACAATAATGCTGTTGTAATAGATCCTAAATTTGGATTTGTCTCGGTTGATCTTGAAAGACTTGGTCATAGAGACGATCCATTCATTCTAGCAAGCCAGGCGAAACAAGTGTTTTATGTTACAGATCCTGCAAATAACAAAATGTCCATTGTACTTCAAAGTAAAAAACAGACGTATGGTGAAGAATCCTTGAACCTAGACGATACACTCCCTTTCACAACAAATCCACCTGTAACACGTGAAGTAGAATTGCTAGATGATGAAGAATATGCTCCACGAAAGGATCATTCTGAACGAATATGGGAGACCATATAAAGTAAGATCTTAAGTTATGAAAAAAGTGGTATGTTATTGTTGTACAGGTTTAACGTGTTAGTTCATTTTAATCATTTGTTTATTATTTAATAATAACCCTATCTAACATTATTGATTTGTCTTTGATGATCAGGAATATGTCTGGCTCTGCCAAGTCATCGAGTGATAGTGGAGATGATGTACCGGTGGTAAGAAAGGGTAGAGGTAGCACACATATGGGTGCTTTAGTTGCACGTCGTCAAGGTACAAAAAAGAGACTGCATGTGGACTTCGATGCCAATATGAATCCGATTGGTCCAGAGGAAGACAATTTCATTAGCTACGTAGGCTATCTGGCTCGAAGCAAAGTCCGCATTGTTATCTCTCATTGGAAGTTGGTTCCTCAGAAAACGAAGGAGTTGATCTGGGCACAACTTTTGGTATCTCACTTTTGATTCATAAAGCATTTGTATCTTTAGTTTTATCACTTGATTTGTCTAATATCTTCTATCTTTTATCCTTGCAGCAAACGTATGATGTGCCTAACAATAAGGCCATGTACAAGCATTGGATGGGCGAGGTTCGTCTGCGTTGGAAAGACTTTAAGAACAAGCTCACTAAAAAGTATATCCGAGGGGCAAAGAGGGACAAGGACCCATGTCAGGACTATGATTACATTTCTCCAGAAGACTGGCGGGAGTTTGTGGCGTTACGCCAAAATCCTCAATTTCTTGTAAAATTTCTTTCATATCTTATCTTTTAGTTCGCATTGGTTTGACATTGAAGGCTCAATTTTATTTGTTTTCGTGTGACAGGAACAAAGTCAGGCCAATAGAGAGAGGCAAGCGAGAAATAAGTATCCGCATCTGTTGTCTAGGGGTGGCTATAGGAAGCTTGAACGGAAGCTGATGGAAGAAGAGTTGCAGAGAATGAAGGAAGCTTCGCAATCCGATCCTTCCACTGTTATCCAGGCCCCTGAGCGTCCTCCTCGTCACAAAAAATGGATAGCTGCGAGGAAGAGGGGTGACAATTTCGTAAATGAGGATGTGGCTGAGGTTGCCAAGAAGATTGTAAGTAGTTAAATTAGAAGTATTAAATAATAGCCTCTGTTGTTTCATATTTTTATCGTTTAGTAACTATTTATGAAAAATCCTATGATACAGGATGCGCTTGAGCAGCGGAGCAGCCAAGGTTCATTCACGCCAGGTACACGGATGGACATTTTGTCCACGGCAATTGGGAAGCCGGATTACCCTGATGCTGTTTGAGGGGAGCCGAGGGGAGTTAGCGTCGCGAAATATTTTGGACGGCGTGCTACTTGTTCGCATGACGATGACAACCCTAGCCCTCAGCTTGTAGCCAAAATTCGAGCGTCCCTCGTAGATGAGGTTATGGCACAACTACGAGGTGAAATGAGGGCTATGATACAAGAGAGGGAAAATATGCAGCCTACAAACCAGGAATCTCCGGCCTTCCCAAGCAGCAAAGAAAGTTTTCACGCTCCAGATGTACCTGTTGGCGAACCTTCTCATCACTCTCCAGATGTACATATTGGCGAGCCTTCTCATCACTCTCCAGATGTACATATTGGCAAGCCTTCTCACACTTCACAGGGTGGACAACCCTGCACTCTATATTTGGATGACCCACACCGGCGTATTGTTGCCGATGGTCTTGTTTACCCAAAACAAACCACACACCACAATATGCAAATTCCACAAGACCTACGTAGGGTGACTGTAAGAAGTGTGCGAGAGGGTGAAGAAAAGACAGCCATCCCGATTGATGATGAGGAGGTTCCCTATCTTAGCGCTGCCACCACATCGTTCATCCTTTGGCCGCATCATCTTATTGAGATGGGGACGACACCTTCAATGGTATTTCTGTACTTTACTGATTGACGATGAGTAGGTTCCCATTTGATTTTCATTGCCAACCCACTCGTAATCTGTTCATTATGTCTTCATAGCATGAACAAGCTGCGGACATATTTCCATACTTAGAACAGCTGCGAGGGCTCTACAAGGACATCATCTCTATAGGCTTGCAGATGCCTTCAGGCGTTGTCGGTGTAGACAAGTCATACTCTATCAATATTGACCAGCAAGATCTGACAGAGTTTATGCATATGAAAGATTTAGATATATAGTGGCTTCAACTTGCAATCTTGTAAGTTTTTTGTACCCTTTAATTATGTCAGTTACTATTTTTTTGTTTAATATATTCAACATCATCTATCATTTTATTTTGATCATAGTGTCTGCCACGACCTGTGCAAAAAGGGAGGCCTATTGGGTTCATTCGGATTCTTATGTCCTGGAAGCACAGCTTCGGCTCGCAATAACTTAGCGAGGAGGGCCATTTATGCTGGGTTAGCAATGGGTGACCTAAAATCGACTTGTTATCTAGCGCCAATACATGAAGGGTACGTATTTTTTTTGTCTACATAAGATTTTTAAGAATTAATTGTTTTCTTATCTTAGTTTAATATGAATATGTATATATTGTAGTACTCATTGGACCCTGTGTGTAGTTTGCCCCTCTAAGAATGCATGTTATTGGTATGATTCTATACGTGGCAGGCCAATCGAGGATATCAAAAACATGTTTGCCGAGTAAATAAATTTTTGTCTAAATCATCGATTCGTCTTTTAAATGAATTGTTTTCATGTCTGTTAATTTCCATTTTAATGATGATAGGGCTTTTAGGACGTATAGAGAGATTGATGGACAAAGAGACCAGGGTGGACAAAAGTGGTTTTACCCCAAGGTAAGTAGTTTCAATTCAAGTGTTTTTCTGTGCCACAATAGCTTTCGTTCTAACAATTTGTGTTTGAGTTATAGTGCCATCAACAACCAGGGAACACCGAGTGCGGATACTACGTCATCAGTTGGATGCAAACTATCATTTCCAACGGAAAAACTACTGGCTTTCAAAACGTACGTAATGCTCCGTTATCCTCAAATGATAATATTTTATGTTGTAGTACTTCAGTTGTTAATTATACCTTGTTTTCCAATTTACAGTATTTTAAAAGTGAGGATCCGTACTCACAGGATGACCTGGATTCGACTCGAGACAAGATGGCTAGATATCTTCTTGAACATGGCTCATTTGCAAATTAATCTATTGTTAGGGTATGACTTGTTGTGGTATAACTTAGCTCTATCTGGCCTTCCCTTGTTAATATTGTACAAATTGGTTCTATTTTGCAGTGGTATAGTTAAATTGTTGTAGTAACTTGTTCAGCGGATAGTTTCTAAGTCTGGGAGTTGAGTAAATGACTTGAATTTGATTGATTGTAACTGTAGTTTTGTTGGGAATCATGGACATGTATGTACCATTAACGTTGTTTGAATTTTGCTATGGTTGGCTAAGTATTATGGTAAAAACTTGCACATTTTGAGTTATTGCCTTGCTGTAATTGATGTTAGAAAAACAGGAATTTGGCAGGAAATTGCTGGAATTGAGTTATGAATTGTCTGTTGTAATTGTGAAGTATTCAGTTTTGCAGCATATATTGGACAAACAGAGCGAGAACAAATTTTTTTTTTTTTAAAAAAACTATTATAAGGCGACCTGAACAACATTTAGGTAGTGTATTTAACAAAATAGGTGACCTGAATGGCAATATAGGTAGTCTTTTATATCAAAGAGACTACCTGAACATAATTTAGGTAGTCTGTTTTAAAATGAAATGTAATATTTTAAATGCAATAGGCGACCTGAAATCCATTTAGGCAGTCTTTTGAACCAAATAGACAACCTAAAAACAATTTAGGTAGTCTTTTGAACCAAATAGACTACCTACAAACAATTTAGGTAGTCTTTTTCCTTAAATAAGCGACCTGAAACGAATTTAGGTAGTCTTTTTGACCATAATAGGCGACCTAATCTACCATTTAGGTAGTCTTTTTTTACAAAATAGATAAAACAATTTAGGTAGTCTATTTGAAAATAAAATATAACCTTAGACCCCCATATTAGGCGACCTGAATATAAATCAGGTCGCCTAATATTAGGCGACCTGATGAAAATTCAGGTTGCCTAATATTAGGCGACCTGATATTTATTAAGGTCGCCTAATTGACAAAAAACAACTACCCTCTCCCTGATGTCCCATAAAATAAGGTCGTCTTTTGAGTCTTTTTTAGGTCGTCTTTTGAGTATTTTGTAGTAGTGTGGTTTATCCCAACTTCATATATAATCCACAGATAAATTTAAGGGTGATTTATCCTCTTCTATTTGTGCATTTTCCTTCTCTTCATGTCATGCCAGAAATGGTGATAATAATGTGACAATAACCAATAAAGCTTGGGAGGAGGGTAATGTAGTATTAGACCTTCAAGAAAGAAAAGCTGCTGATATTGGAAATACCAAAAATCAGAAGCATACCCTGTCACTTTACTGTATCACCCTTTGTTATGGATCTGCATAATGGCCCATTGCCCTAACCAAGGATATATCAGATATCAGCCCACACCTAAAATATAGGGGTATCCAATATTATAGGGAGATTCTATCTAGCAACGATATAGGAGAATCCCTCCCAAGATACTCGCACCTCAGATCATGCAGGACCGAGATCTCCTCCACGGTAAACTCTATAAATACAGAGGATCACTCATAAGGTGCACACATTCTAACACATCACTTTTACTTTCTGCTACACAAAGCACACACATCATCCCTTTGGCTAATGCCGTTGTGTGTCTTGAACTACGTGGACTTTGATCCTGTCATTGGGTACGTAGACTCTAGGCTTGGCTCCTAGCCAAGTCCAAAGCATCAACCCTTGGCTGGACATCTGTGTTCTACACCAGAACATTGTAGAACCCTCATAAACGGCGCAGCAACAAAGCGTCAAGGATAAAGGAGTCATTTCACCCTGACCACAAACGTGATGCACGTCAAGCATTAAATGCGCACGAGAATCAGTGCTTGGTAAGACGTGCTGGTTTCAGCCTCTCACCAATCAGGGTGAGTCAGGTGTAAAGTAGCAATGATGGCGAATGCGGAAGGGATATTCCACCTCGATGGCACAAAAAACTATCAGCAACCAACCGACAAACGAGGGACTGAACCCGCAAAACCGAGGTCACCCCCAACACCTCAGACCGACGCAACTTAAGACACCGCCCCGGACAGTTATTATGGGCGCAAGGCATAACGCCTTGGAAAGACCTCGGATCCAAAGCTGCTCTCATGACCATGCTACACGTGAGCCGGCTCGGTTGTACTAGAGACCTCAGACCTCGGCAGAAGCCGGGGGCAAAGTATACCTCGGCAGCTCAGAGGCCTGATGTAACAGCCCGAAAAAAAAAAAGAAAAATATCTATATATTATAGGAGGGGTGGACAAGTTGAATTACTAAATTGCCCATTGTAAAAAAAAAAAAGAGAGGAAAGAAGGACCGAAGGAATGAAATAAGGGAATTGTTAGGAGGAAGGCATGAAGTTCGAAATATCTGAGGGGAGGAAATTCTTAGCGCACCTTCAAGCCTCTTCTTCCTTGATTGAGGATATCAAGGGTGCTCAACTATCAGATCCACAATTTTGTAAGTTGATGAAGGCGGTCAAAGAAGGGAGTACTACCGAGTTCATGATTGATGAGGAAGGTGTGTTGAGATGTGGTGGTAGGATTTGCGTACCTAAAGTGAAGGACTTAAGGAGGCAGATCTTAGAAGAAGCTCATCGTTCTGCATATACTGTTCACCCCGGGGCTACTAAAATGTATCAGGTTTTGAGACAGTTGTATTGGTGGAATGGTATGAAGAAGGATGTGGCAGATTTCGTCTCGTGTTGTTTGACTTGTCAACAAGTTAAAGCAGAGCATAAGAAACCAGCAGGACCATTGCAGTGACTGGAAATACCAGAGTGGAAGTGGGAGAATATTACTATGGATTTTGTTACAGGTTTGCCTCCAGCATCCGGATATGATTCTATTTGGGTTATCGTGGACAGGTTGACTAAATCATCTCATTTTCTCCCAGTCAAGTCAAACTACAAGGTGTCTCGATATGCAAAAATCTATATGGACCAAATTTTCCGACTGCACGGCGTTCCGTTATCAATAATCTTTGATAGAGGACCTCAATTCACCTCTCGGTTCTGGCAGGCGTTTCATGAAGCTTTGGGCACTCAAGTGAATCTTAGCACTGCCTTTCACCCGCAAACCGATGGTCAGTCGGAAAGGACAATTCAAATACTTGAAGATATGCTAAGGTCTTGTGTGTTAGATTTTGGTGGAAGCTGGAACGAGTATCTACCATTAGTAGAGTTTGCCTATAACAACAGTTATCAGGCGAGTATTCAGATGGCCCCATTCGAAGCATTATATGGTAGGCAATGTAGATCTTCGATTGGGTGGTTCGAAGTTGGTGACCCGAGAACTTTGGGACCGGATTACGTTCAGAATGCTAAAGAGAAGGTCCAAGTGATCAAACAAAGGTTGGCGACAGCTCAAAGCCGGCAAAAGTCTTACGTGGACCACCGTCGCAGAGAATTAGAATTCATGGTAGGAGATAAGGTGTTCTTGAAGGTATCTCCTATGAAGGGAGTCATGAGGTTCGGAAAGAAGGGCAAGTTAAGCCCAAGGTATGTTGGTCCTTTTGAGGTGTTAGACAGAGTGGGCCCGGTGGCATATCGTTTAGCTTTACCTCCGGAGTTGTCTGGTGTTCATCCTGTGTTTCATGTGTCAATGCTACGGAAATACCTATTTGACCCCTCCCACGTTATCGAGTATCAAAAGGTTCCCGTAAGTGATGATTTGTTGTATGAAGAGGATCCTATAGCTATTCTTGATAGACAAGTAAAGAGGTTGAGGTCAAAAGAGATTGCATCAGTAAAGGTGTTGTGGCGCAATCATTCACAGGAGGAAGCTACATGGGAGATTGAGGATGAGATGCGAGCCAAGTATCCATACCTATTCTGGGATTGAGGTAAGCGTGTAATTTAATTCGGAGGACCGAATTCTTTTAAGGGGGAAGAATGTAACAGCCCGAAAAAAAAATCTATATATTATAGGAGGGGTGGACAAGTTGAATTACTAAATTGCCCATTGTAAAAAAAAAAGAGAGAGAAAAGAAGGACCGAAGGAATGAAATAAGGGAATTGTTTTCTCTTTCTTATTTTTTTTAAATGATTCTTCATTCCGTGCGTTTGGCAGGGGAGGAGTAATTGGTTTTTAAAAAAGAAAGGGAGTGTGGTCATGAAGGAAGGAAGGGCCGTGGGTTTCGTGGGAGATGGATGAAATAAGGAAGCTTCGCGATTCTTGGAGATTAAACCCTAGCTGGTGCCGGTCTTGCTCCTCCGCCGTTCTTCCGGGTTCGCGCCGCCGTCAAGCAGTGGTTCTTTGCCGGCGCTTCTTTTTCCGGTTCGGGACTTGTGCTTTTGCTATTTGATCGTTTTTTTTTGTCTCGCTTGGCATTCTCGGCGTCGTTGGTTTTGACTGCCGTTGTGTTGCTTGAAAATCTAGGGTTTGAGGGTGGTTACTTCTCTGCTAGTTGGCTTTCGAATATGCGTACTTTGGGGGCTGTTCTAACCGAAAGGTGCAGGGGAAAGAAGGGATTCTTAGTTTTGCTCCTTGTAGCCCATAGTTGTTCTGCTACTTCTGATTTTATTTCCCTTTCTTTCCTTAATAACGGTTTGGGCGTGGGCCATTTCATGAAGGCATGAATCTTTAAACTCATTATATAGAAATTTGTTTTCCTTGAACTTTAGAATGTCTTTGATAAACTGATTTTGTTTTATGTCACTATATTCATTACGAAGGCAACGTTGTTTTTATGAAGTCTTTTCTTGAATGTGATATTGAATCAAAGGTATTAAAAACAAGACTTAGAGCCACGCAGGGAATTTCCTTTAAAAAAAAATGAACTCATTGTCTTGCTTCCAAAAATTGTTCTTTTATATTTATAATTTGTGGTGCTAGGAGGAGATGAAATAAATTGTTTGGAAACCAATAAAGGGGAGGAAAAGGTGTAGCATAGGCCCTCAGGTGCGTGAATAACGTCCCATTGAATTTTCATAAGTGATGTTTTATTATTACAATTTTTATAAATAATATTTTTATTACTTATTATCTTTTTATGTTCATCACATATTAAAAAGCATCTTTTGAAAAAGGGAAATTTATCATATTTGTTACATTTTCTTATTGGAACCACATGAGCAAAGACTGGTGATTTTATTGGTTATTACGTATTTTCTTCAATTACTTTGTAACCTTATTCATGGTTATGCATATGAATGATAAAGAGAGTTTTGGGATATTTTTAGTAAACTTCTTATTGAGCTGATCTTGTCAGTTTGAAATTGGTCTATGTGGGTCTTTGAAATCAGAAAAGGATGTTGGTGATATCTTTGAATTTAAGGAAGGCTTGAAATATTGTTTGTGAAAATTCATGCTGGGGATTTGACAATAAAGTTGAAACGGAATTGCTATTATTTGAAGGCAAAACTCTTTGTGCTTTGATGAACCAACCCCATGCATGCTGGAAAATGTTTTTGAAAGGGCCGAATACAGAACGCTGGTTACTAACAGCAGTACTGTTAGTCCTTGGTGCACCATGGTTAATCTCGAGCTCGCTTGTTATTCGTGGGATGTGTTCTCACGCTTGTTTTCGTGGGTCTTGTACCTGCGCTTGTTTCGTGGCTTCGTGCTGCGCTTGTTTTCGTGGACTGTGTGTCCACGCTTGTTTTCGTGGCTTTGCCGCGCTTGGTTAGTTTACCCTCGTGGACTGTGTGTCCACGCTTGTTTCATCGTTCTGTTGAGGTCCTACAAAAAACTCGAGTTTGTAAGTTGTACTGCGACTTGGTTGCTTCTGACTTGACCTGGCTCGAGTTTGTAACTTCATCAACTTTCAAAGGCCATATCGCCCTAGTTCGAACTCCGTTTTGGTCTGTTCAAAGCTTGATGGAAAGCCCTTTGAGTATATTTTCATATGCCACCAATTTCAGCTCAATCAGATTTGTCGTTTGTTAACTACACCCAAAATACCGAAGGTGGGTTTGGACTGTGACGTTGATTCATGTGGCAACTTGTAAAAATCATACCTCCTTGATCTGAACTCCTTTGGGCTTGAACTATATATCAAAATGACGCATTGGAAGTCTAGTTTCATATGCCACCAGTTTCACCTCAATCCGATCTCTGGTTTAGGAGATATTGTTAAATTACCAGACCTCGCCCGAGCTGAACGTGAAACAAAGTAGACCAGAGTTATTGATGACGGCTGCAAACTCGAGTTTGCACTTATAGGCTCGAGTTTGCCTAGTCCAGAGACACCAGAACTGCTGAAGACACTTACTAGCTTGAGTTTGTGATTCCTTTCTCGAGTTTGATTCAGATCGCCAATTGAGGAATTTTGGCGACCTGAATTTAATTCAGGTCGCCAATTGAGGAATTAATTATTTGGTGCAATTTAGGAAATTTTTGGCGGGAATTAATTATTTGATGAGATTTAGGAAATTTTTGGCACCCAGTGAGATATTTTAGGAATTTTGGTGACCTGAATTTAATTCAGGTCGCCAATTGAGGAATTTTGGCGACCTGAATTAAATTCAGGTCGCCACTTTGAGGAATTTTGGCGACCTGAATTTAATTCAGGTCGCCAATTGAATAATTGTGACTTTTTATTCTCTCACCTTGATCAGCTACGCATACTCCTCTCAAATTTTTTTCCTTCACCTTTTATGCTCCAGCGCCTCTCTCTCTCTCACTCTCTCTCTCTCTGGTAGCTCCTTCACCTTCACCTTGCCGCTACCCCGCGTCGCTCTCCCATCGCCTTGCTCATTCGCCGCCAAGATCCAAGACCCAGCGATGCCAAAAACTGCTTTCATTGTAGATCTGAGTTTCCTCTCTGCTCCTCTTTCATTGTAGATCTGGTTTTTTGAGTTTGTTCTCTTTGTTGTTTTTTATTTCTGATTTTTCTGGGTTTGTTCTCTTGCTTTTTATATTTTTCTGGGTTTGCTTTTGTTACCTTCTTCTGGAGCCTCCGATCCTTTAGCATGTCCTCTTTCGAATCTGCACTTCGGAACAAGAGTCACCATTGATTTCATCCAAAATGCTACCGCCAGTAAGTGTTTTTCCAGATCTGACTCTTGTTGATTTTTTAGATCCAGAGGGCACCAATTTTTGCAAATCTGGAAATCTCCTTGTGGCTTTGAGACGATACTATGAACACCATAAAAAAGAAAGTATTTCTGGAATTTGATTTTTGATTTGTTCTTCTGTGACCAACCCGTGGGGGTTTTTTTTTTTAAAAAAAAAAAAGCAATAAGGCGACCTGAATTTAAATTCAGGTTGTCTTACATAAGGCGACCTGAATTTAATTCAGGTCGCCAAAAGCTTTTGTTTTTTACTACCCCTCACGAGACGTCCCTAGAAAAAAGGACGTTAAATGGGTCAAATTTAGGACTTTTTTTATGTTTTTTGTAGTAATGTTTGCAAGTTCTTCTTTCTTTAATGTTTCTTCTTCTTCTTGAACTTGACATTTTCTCCAATTTCTTCTTTTTATAATCTCTTATCTCCTTCTTGATCTATAATTCAACTTGAACTAATCTACATTTAACATAGTAGTTAGTCAATGTAGGACACAAATATATCATCAAAACTTTTTGCTCTTATAAAGATATCTATATTAGATATCATCAAAACTAATCATATCTAACAATCTCCCCCTTTTTAATGATGGCAAATACTTTAAGAAAAATATGCATGAATATGAAAATATATCAAAAGCAACAATGCAACATATTTTTCTTGCCATTCTCTCCCCCTTATTTGTCATTAGCAAAAAGTTGAAGTAAAGAAGAAATGCTTAGAGAGAGTCAAAGAAACTGATTTTCTCACCCCAATTAAAAGTGTTTTCATTCTAAATATCATGCAATTTGAAATGATTTTATGAAAACAAATTTGAAAGAATTTGAAGAGGTTTTCAAAACATCTTTCACAATTAAAGCATATAGATACCAAACATGTGCAAAATTTCTACTGAATATAAAAGAATAGAGATTAGAAATGCTCATGTTGGTTTTCCAAATTGATGAACGATCTGTGAAGTCCATTTGATAGCTTTCTTGTTGAAAGAGATCCGTGATGTGCTCTGAACAGCCTTTGAGATGTGGAATGAGACTAAAGTACTGACTTCTTGAGTTGTATCTCATATGAATGAATAATGTCAGCACTCATATTCAATCCTTTGCCTTTTCTTCATAGAACTCTTATGTTGAACATATCTCAGCTCGTTCCAAGTGATGTTCCTCATTCTTTGTAAAGCAAATATCAGATTGATTGTTAAAGCATCTTTCCTTAAATTAATATATTCTCCTTGTCGTGCATTAAGAAGTTGTAACACATAACAAAATTGCCTGCTACAAATTGAAAACATTCTTTCCAAAAGAGATTCTGTGATATTTTTCAAATAAAGATAATGAAAGGAAAACAAAAGATATTAACAAATATAAAATTAACTCATCATCAAAACTAATAAAAGATAGTGAATGCAGATGAGTATGCTTAAAAGGGTTTTTCTTCAAATAAAGGAGATAAGCTTTTAAAGTATAAAACACATATGAATGTGAAGCTCCCCCTTAATGAATGCATGATTAAAAGCCAAGTTCCCTTTAATGATACTAAATAATAGTGTGACACCAAATGTTATGAGGTCTGGAGTTCCTCCAACTCTAATGGACATAACATTGTATCTTAGAATTAAGAACTTTCAAATTCACATGGATGGACTTGAAATTGGTATGAAGAAATCACTTATGCCTTTTATGATGATAAAAGAGTTTTAAAGCATAAGGATCATTTTAAAAATGACTTTGCTTAGGCTAAACTTCATGAAATAAAATGGAATGAATGAAATCAAGTTAGCCCAGCATGATTATGATATTCAATACGCATATTGTTTCACAATACAATACCTCACTTGAGTAATATCGTAATTACTCAAGTTATAATCCTCTGTAGTCCATAGATGCATTATTAGATGGCTGTTATTAATTGTTCTGAATGCATCTTAGAAGTTGAAATCCCAAATGAGCTTTGTAAAGGATCTCATAATTAGTTTCTGCTCATAGCTTCTCATCAAGCTAGCATGCTCCCTTATCATACTGGTCTAAGCCTCTTGCTAGTGATGTGATATCATTCAAGTGAAGTCAGAGAATTTGCAGACATAGCCACTGAAATGGTCTATTCTGCTTGTCAATGTTCTTTGCATTCAACAACAGAACATTTTGATCAACTCCTGTAAAAATATACATTCTTTAGTACTCAATGATTCTTGAGTCCACACGAGATTAGACATAAGAACTCTTTTTCTCTTATATGATTTAAATCATATTGAAGCAAAGGGTATAACAATTAAAGATTGAAACATAGTTTTACCCAATCAAATAAGTTCAAGCCAATAAATCAAATAGGGTAACAACTAATGATATCAAGAATGTTTTTCTCAATGACAGTTTGTAAATACACTTTATGCAGAAAAGATGTCATTGATAAAATACATGCAAGTTTGTGCATAGAAAATCTTATCCATAAAGATAAGCATTTATCTGTAACGCCCCTAATTCCTATGTCCATTATGATGTCCATTTATGTCCTAAATCTCTTATTAGACTAATTGGTGTGAAATTATCAGGGTGAAGGCGTTAACAGATCAGAGTGAGTCACAACAGAGAGCATGCCTAACGTTTGGACGAATGAGTGACTGATAACATATGCCCAGACATATGCTAGTTAACTTAAATTCCCGAAGGAATATAAACGTGATACAACTTAAAATTCGATAATAGTCAGGGTTAATCCTGTTGGTGGATTTTAGTTATACAGTCATCCCGAATTGTCAGTCGCATAGTTAGCAAATATAATCCAAAACATTAAAGTATGAAATTCAACTTAATTCAATCCCCTCCTTCGGCGTCTTCCTCAGCTACTCCAGTTGCACAACCTTGCTTCCTGATCCAGAGCATCTTCCTAGATCTTTAGGTGTGACTGGGATTCATTGATAAGATGAATCCCAGGGTAACGGTTAATCTCACATTCAAAGTGTAAAACATACATGACAGATATTTCACATACTGCATATTAAAAGAAAGCATTCACCAAACACACCACTACCCGACTACATAGTACCCAGTACATGCATCGTTAATGGTGGAAGCACTCGCAAGTGCTACGTGTCCCAAACACGAATCCTTAGCGTTAGGAAAATAGGCATGCAACATTATCATATAAACAATAATCCACATCCAGCTGAATAAAACACATAGACTCGGACATACAAACCCGCCCAAGAATCCACAATACATGAACATATAAGGCATATATGTAAAACACAAGGAATTTGGGATTAAGTTACCAACCTCAACTTCGCGAATAAATAAAATCCCAGATGATAGAAACTCGAACTTCGTCAATGCCCTAAGTAAGATCATTGTAACTATTACTTTCCCTTTCTAATTATTATTTATTAAAAAAAATTCCCTCTTTGTATTTATTATTTGTTCCTCTTTTAATAATAGTAATCTTATTTATTACTATTACTATTATTAGTATTATTATTATTATACTATTTACCATTATTTGTCTATGATTATCTTAAACTCCCAGGAATCATCCTAGACCTTTAAATTAGGAGTTTATTAACATCATATAAGTTATGATTTAATGCATGATTTTTCCAAGGTCCATGATTTTCTTTAACTAATTCAAAATCTCTTATAATGATAATCTTAGCTCTACAAAACATTAACTAATATTACTTACTTTTTGGATAAATATACATAATTGTTGATAAGTCTATTTACAATAAGTTGTTTGTGCGGATGTGATCACTAGATAAAGCTTGATCAGTGTGGCTACAAAATTTAACTATGATTTAATTAATTAATTAATTATATATAAATAAAAGATAGTAAAACTTTCATTTTTTTTCCTTTTGCGTGCAGCAACCATATGAATATATATATATATATATATATATATATATATATATATATATATATATATATAACTTGTCATTTTCCTATGGTTTCCAAAGCATGATTCCATATTTATATTCACATGCATATGCAATTAGCAATGAATGCATTCATAGCAAGTTTCTTTCCTTTCCCCCCCCCCCCCCCCTACATATCAGCAAACACATATATATGAGGCCAAAGTTTTCTTTTGATTTTTCACTACTTCAACGCATACATATATCTATAAATCAACTTTCTTTTACCTTGCATAAGAATCAGCTAATAACTCACGCACAGCAGCTATATTGGCATCGTTTTGGTGTGTTTTCATATATAGCTATATATATATACGCTAACAGTAAACTCTGGGTTTTTAATAACTGCGACTTATATACCTACATACTTATATATATAGACACACACACACACACTCTATTCCAACGCTGGGAAATCAGAAAGAAGCTAAGAGTGACCAAAGACTCACCTAGTTGTCGGCTAGAAGACTGATCTCAGTTGACACTAAATGCCTCTGTTTTGAGGATCCAAAACAGAACACACCCACACACAGCACCAACGTCCTCTCTCTTTGCGCCTCAAACTCTCTCTTAGCTCTCACTCTATCTCCTTCTCGGTTTGATGAGGCAATGCAAATGGTGAGGCAACCAAAAAGCATTGAATATATATAATCATAGAAGGATCCGGTCTGAGATGGAAACAAGCAGTCCGAGTGGTTTTCCAACGTTGTGTGGCTCGAGACAATCTGGAAGAGCATGGGCGTTGCTAGTCCAACCTTGCGTGAACGTTTGCTGGTGCGGCGCTGTTATTTTCTGTCGAACGTGGCGTGTTGCAGAGGTATGGAGTGGAGATTTGACTTTGCTAACCAGGTTCCTGTGTTTCAATGTATTCGGCCAGTTGAGGTTAATGGAATGGATTAAGTTTGGTTTGGGTAACGTGTGGCTTTATATCTGTTGATAGCATATGGGCCAAAGGGTTTAAGAATGATAATTGGATATGGAGTCTATCGTGCTACGTATATGGGCTTTGTTCCTTATGTTGGAATGATTGAAAGAAGATTAATGGTTGTGTAAAAAGGCATATGGGCTGAAGTGCGTGATATGCGTTTTAGCTTTAATGTTGCTACTTCTATTGTTACTTTATTTTTCTTCTTCTTCTTTAATTAATTAATTATTCTCTTATCTCTTTATTATTGCTTTATTACCAAATAAATGTTAGAAATGAATCCTCATACTTTATAAGGATTTTATTCCTTAATTAACTTATTTACCCCTTAAAGTAATTTCTCTAAAAGTCTTGGCTATAAATCAACCTCCAACTATTTTCTTTGAATTTCTCAAGAAAATAGGTCTTCAAATTCTAATAATTATTTTTTAAAATTATTTTAAGCCAAATTTCATAATCAATTTCATACAATATTCCAATTTAAAATCCCAAATCTTGGGATGTTACATTATCAACTTAAAGTTAAGATTTTTCAAGAATGATAATGAAATGTGCAAATCGTTTCAAATCTTGAATGTTCTTTTAAAAACATGATAAAGCATTATGAAATCAAGATTGTCATGAATGAAAGATTTATTTCTGAAAGATGCTTAGAAAACAATGCTCATTTTAAACATGGTGGAAGTCAATATATCAGAACGTATCAAAATGCTTCAAATTTTAAAGAACATGTTAAACATTGAATTTAACATGTAGAAGAATTTTCCCAAAAGGAAAGATCATAAGGATAAAGCATTAGCAAGACATGTTTAGCACAATGAGACTCATATGCATAATGGCTTTGCTATGGCCAAGAGATAATCTTGCTTCTTAGATGAGAGTCTTGAAAGTATATGAACATCCAAGGCAAAAATTTGAATATACAGATATAGTTACTCGAAATATGGATGATGACAAATGCTGATGTATCTGAGTAACAAGAATGAATGCTAGGATTTATAGATGATGAAACACAAACTCATTAGTCCAAATGACTAGAGTTCTATAATATTATCCTAGTAAGTTATTCCATATAATGGTTAATGCACTAACATTTAATGCATTAATGAACATTCATAATGCTTGGAGTAACTTGGCCAATGAGAATGTATCCAATAAGCATAAGATTTTCACAAATTGAATTCTTTTCTGGAGATAAGCTTGAAACTCATATATGATTAACTTGTTAGACATGAGGTCCAACTAGTTAGAGAATGAACTAAAGAGTTCAAGCAAAACATTGAATTCCAAAGATCAATATGTGAAAGATAAGGAAAACTCAACTGGAGAAATTTGAAACACATCCAACATTCAATATACAATATTAACTTCCAGTTTTGAATCATCATTTGAATGTAATGAAAGCATGGATATATTTTCAAAACATTTGTATGCATCCTCACAAAACAAAGTGAATTGAAATCCAAACAAATTTTAGACTTGTGCATTTCAAAAATATAAAATCAAAAAGTTTTGCACAAATTCACTTGTTTGATCATCAAAAACTCATTAATAAATTGATTAAACACAGTTAGGAATATTAGTGATTGATGATATAGAGTATATAGGTCATACATGAAGTTTTTGGAAATTCGAGCAAGATGATTTCAAAAGAATGGTTGACTCAAACTTGAGTTTGGAAAGACAAACTAGAGTTTGAAAAGGTTGCTCATGTACTAAACTTGAGTTTACCTAGCTAACCTCAAGTTTGCTCTTCATTTAGATCTGAGGTTTTACCTCTGTATGCACCAAACCGGAGGTTTGCAAACCTGAGGTTTGTAAAATTTGTTCAGGACCAAACCTGAGGTTTTCATATTTAGGCTCGAGTTTAGACTTCTATCGAGCAAGCCATCAGGAAATCAGTTTGAAACACATTTTGAGCAAAACACAAACTCGAGTCTATAAGTGACCAAACTCGAGTTTGTCAGTATTCATGATAAAAGTCAGTTTTAGCTCTCAAAACAAAAACCGGAGGTTTCCAGTGCAAACTCTAGAGTTTTCTTAAGCAAAAATCATTTTGCTCTCTGTAAGCCACAAACTCGAGTTTAATATCTTAAACTCGAGTTTTCTTAACTTAGAAAACTTCTTCAAAATTCTTGGTTTGAAGCAAAACCGGAGGTTTAGAGAAGTAGTCTCAAGTTTATGAAAATCTCATTTGAAAAATTCTTCCTGCCAGAGGCAAACTCGAGTTTGTCTCCACAAACTCAAGTCTACATATTTTGTAAACTCTTTGAAATCTTCTCTGGAAGTAGCAAACCTGAGGTTTAGAACTAATAGGCTCGAGTTTAAAATGTTTTCAAATCAGAAAGCTCTCGGCCTCTCGCAAACCGAAGGTTTCCAATTGCAAACTGGAGTTTACAAAAGCAAACTCGAGTTTACAGCTTCTAAGCTGGAGTTTGCATTTCTAAACTGGAGTTTGTCTTTGACAGTAAAATCGCTGATTGAAATTGAATAAATTTCAAAATCTTTTAACTTAACTAAAGACAAACCAAAAAATGAATTTCATATAATCATAGTATGAGGTGAGAATCAGATATCACCGTAATTCCTCTTATCCTCATAGAAGCTTGCTTGGTAGAGATGGATTGATGTAGATAACTCCTTTTCAACGTTCACCATCAACATCAAGCATAGCTTGTTGAGCTTTCTCAAGAGTTAGATCATTTCTTTATGTTACATTCTTGAGAAGCTTTCTTTGATCCTACAAAATCGTATAAATCTTTTCTTTCTTGGTATCCAACCTTACTTGGATCCAATCATCGTTAACTTGTAGGAACCGAAATTAAATTCACATGCTCTTATGAATATAATCAATTCAGAACAATAAAGCACAGTGAATTAATTATGAGTTCATGCATAAAGAAATACTTTCTTTTCAAATCATGAATACATAAAGAGTTCAACCTATTGAACATTGCAATCTCTTTCAAAAATACATTAGGATGTGAGATCCCAGTTTTTAAAGAAAATAATTTGCAATACTCATTCCTAAGATAAAACCTCAATGATTATTTTAGATGATAGTGTAGGAGGTTTTACTATTGCATACCTTAGCCTTAGGTACTTGAAGGATTGTATTCGGTCACCCAATTTATCATTCGTTGATACTTTGTCTTTTTGAATTTAGTCTTGGGATGAGGCGACGCTTTCTCACATGATGAAGACTGCAAGAAATTTTTCCCTTGTGCACAAGAGTTCCTTCTTTTCTTATTCTCCTCAAGAGAGTTGAATGGTACTTTGTGGTAATCCATTTTTGAGGTAGATGATACTCTTCTTGCTTGTATCCATTACTTCCTTTGATGTTTAAACCTTGTAGTTCCAGTAATGGGAGTCCTTTGAGTTCTTTTTCTTGATATAGATACTATGATCTTCTTCATTGGTGCATGAGAAACTCTTGGCTTCTTCTTCCTCTTCTTTGTACCTTGATGTCCACTGATATTCAAATCATCCTGCACATATGGAGTACTAGATGGACATTTTGGTACCCATTTATACTTGGGTCCTTGATAGTTAGTATTGGACCTTACTTGTCCTTTAGGAATCCAAACAAAATGATTTCTCACATTAGAATTTCTCCTAATATAGCATGTATGAGAAATATGCCCAGATTTTCCACAATAATTGCAAATGATAGAGAAATGCTTGTTATGATCATTTTTGCAAGTATTGTGTTGGTTATTAGAGTAAAACTTCAAACAATCTTCATTTGAACATTCATTCTTCTCAATAGATTTTCCAGCATTTTGTTTAAAAACATTCTTGCTTTTCAAATTAGAATCAATGATTGGTTGAAGAACAATTTTATGCAATTGTTCGAAATCCTTTTTCTTTAACACACAAGAAGAATTGGAATCGATTACCACATGTACATCTTGAGCTTTAGATAATGGTTGATCATAATAGTCCATGAGCTCTTCCTAGAAATCCTCTTGTTCTTTTGTGTTGACTGGATCTTGGAAGTATTCAATAATTTCTCCTTCTTCATTCTCCACTTCCAATTGTTCGTCGATTGTGGATACGCAGCTTATAGTTTCAGATGAACTGTCAACACTTTCAACATCCACATACTTGTTAGAAGCATATATAGAATCAAGAGTATCTCATATTTCTTTAGCACTAGAGCAAAACTTGATTTTCTCAAAATCATTTTCGGTTAAAGCATCATGAAGAATTTTCATTGCTCTAATGTTCAACGAAAACATTTTCTTTTCTTTTTCAGTCCAATCCTTTCTTGGTTTGAAATCAAAAACATTTATAACAACATTCCACATATTAAAATCAGTTGCTTTGATAAAACTAGTCATTCTAGCTTTCCAAAACCAAAAATCAACATCTTTGAAAAGTGGTGGAATGGTAAAATCAAAACCTTCTATAAGTGAAGAACACCCAAAATCAGCCATTGAAACTCTTGAGATGGTTAAGTCCTTTAAACAAGAGCCTAGCTCTGATACCAAATGTAAGAACCGGCTGAACCTAAGAGGGGGGTGAATTGGGTGAAGTATAAAAATTTAGGAACTTTGAAAATCTTTGCATAACTCACTAGAAATTAGTTTATAAAACAATAACCAGACATTTAAATATCTATAAACATTCAAACATATGTGTTGGAAATGTAAGAGATAAGGGAAGAGAATATGCAAACTAAGATTTATCCTAGTTTAGCCCAATCCTTGACCTACGTCCAATCCCCAAGCTTCACTTGATATTTTCAATCCACTATCTTCCTTTAACTTGATTACACGTTCTGTACTTGAAGTAATCATCTCCCTAGGATTCACTCCCCCTTACAAACTGTAATCACCACACCACTTGATTGCACACTCTGTACTCGAAGTAATCCTCTCACTAGGATTCACTCCCCCTTACAAGTTGTAATCAACACAATGTGTTTCCCACTCAAGATCATCCAATCTTGAGTAACTCTCAGATAGATAGAATGATTACAATAAATCTTCTCTCACAGAAGTGAATAAATGAACACTGAAGAACAATACAAATCATTTCACTCTCTAAGCTATCTAAACATGAAAAACAGTGAGTAAATGTTGTGAAAACAGAGTATTAGCATGTTGAAGATGTAAGCTTGTATCTCTGCGTTTTTCTGCTTGAATCTGTCTTCTATTTATAGGTAGAGATCAATATATGACCATTGAGAAGATTCAATAACTGTTGGATAAATAAATATAGCCGTTAGAAACTAGCCGTTAGAACTTTTGCACATCTTTTGCTGTTCTGACACAAATATGATAGTTTGAAGATTTGCATCTAATCCTTCGTTTAATCACCTGAAACTCACTAACAAAGTGATTAAACATATCTAGGAACATTAGAGATTAATCATAGGAAGTACTAAGATCAAACAAGAAGGCATTGCAAATTCGTCAGATTTGAAATTCTGAATCAGCGACATAAACCTGAGGTTTGGTTCATGTGAACTCAAGTTTGGACTTTAATATGAAAAATTGATCTTAGTCCAAAACATCAAAACCGAAGGTTTTCATTCCAAACCTAAGGTTTTCAGTACTTTAAAAACTGCAATGCTCTCTGTCTTGTCTAAACCTGAGGTTTGCAAACAAAACCTGAGGTTTTCAGTACTTTAAAAACTGCAATGCTCTCTGTCTTGTCTAAACCTAAGGTTTGCAAGCAAAGCCTGAAGTTTTCAACACACTAAAAAGTCACATTGCTCTCTGTCTGAGCTAAAATCGAGTTTGTTCACTTATAGGCTCGAGTTTTGCTTTTTCCAAATGTTCATTTCTTCTCTGGAACTCTCGAGCTCGAGTTTGTGACTGATAAACTCGAGTTTGTAAGTTGTACTGTGACTTGGTTGCTTCTGACTTGGCCTGGCTTGAGTTTGCAACTTTGTCAACTTTCAAAGGCCATATCTCCCTGGTTCGAACTCCGTTTTGGTCCGTTTAAAGCTTGATGGAAAGCGCTTTGAGTATATTTTCATATACCACCAATTTCAGCTCAATCAAATTTTTCGTTTGTTAGATACACCCAAAATACTGAAGGTGGGTCTGGACTATGATGTTGATTCATGTGGCAACTTGTAAAAATCATATCTCCTTGATCTGAATTCCTTTAGGCTTGAATTGTATATCACAATGACGCATTGGGAGTCTAGTTTCATATGCCACTGGTTTCACCTCAATACGATCTCTGGTTTAGGAGATATTGTTAAATTACCAGACCTCGCCCGAGCTGAACGTGAAACAGAGTAGACCAGAGTTGCTGATGACGGCTGCAAACTCGAGTTTGCACTTATAGGCTCGAGTTTGCCAAGTCCAGAGACACCAGAAATGCTGAAGACACTTACTGGCTCGAGTTTGTGATTCCTTTGTCGAGTTTGATGTCCTAAACTCGAGTTTGGGGTCCTAAACTCGAGTTTGGGGTCCTGAACTCGAGTTTGTTCATGACAGAGATGCAAATTACTGCAGCAAGGCAGTAAACTCGAGTTTAATACTTGGAGACTCGAGTTTGCTCATCCAGAACCTCATTTTTTCTTTTTTAACTCTGAATTGAGTCATTCCAACTTCCATATGATCTTGGAGACTTCTAGTTCCAATATAAGAACTTGAATAATTATATCTTCATTCCATTCAGCAAGTTCTTCCTTCTTCCATCTCCCATCTTGATTATTCTTCATCATTTAACTTGGAATGACATCTTGCTTCCTTGACATCATCTACAAGTTCTTCTTTCTTTAATGTTTCTTCTTCTTCTTGAACTTGACATTTTCTCCAATTTCTTCTTTTTATAATCTCTTATCTCCTTCTTGATCTATAATTCAACTTGAACTAATCTACATTAAACATAGTAGTTAGTCAATGTAGGAGATAACTATATCATCAAAACTTTTTGCTCTCATAAAAATATCTATATTAGACATCATCAAAACTAATCATATCTAACAATTCTGTGCTTTGGTTTTAATAACTCCACCCACCTTAGGCGGGATGTGGGGTATAATATATAGTAAACTTATTCCGCCTATTGAGCAAGAATGAATGGGTCATAACCAACTGTATATCTCCTTGTCCAGTAGATCTCAATATTTCCATGTTTGTCCACTTTTGTCCCACGTGGACTATTATCAAACCACTCACATTTAAAAAGTGTCACCACCTTGTCCTATGGGTAACTCAGTTGAATAATGTCAATTAACTTCCCGTAATAGTCACTCTTCACCCCGTCAACTTGGTCACCTCGACAACATACAAGCTTTCCCGATGTTTTCCAGCCATTCAACATCCCATATGCAGGGAAATTATTTATTGTCCACATTAAGGCAGCGCGCATTGTGAAATTCTGACTCAATTATATATCATACGTTAGAACCCCTTCACTCCACAACATCTTCAACTCGTCTATCAAAGGCTTGAGGTACACATCTATCTTCTTTTTTGGGTTGGGTGGCCCAGGGATTAACGCATTAAGAAAGAAAAACTCTCTTCTCATGCACATAGATGGTGGGAGGTTGTACAGTGTCACAATGACAGGTCAACAGGAATAATTCCTGCTCGTATTGCTGAAAGGAGCGAACCCATCCGAACATAGACCAAGACGGACATTACGGGGATCCATAGCAAAGAAAGGATTCGCCTCGTCACAAAATTTTCATCCCTGTGATGCTCCCGGTGCCATCTCATGTGAGCAGCTGTTTGTTCTGATGCATACAATCTCTGAAGTCTGGGCACTAGAGGAAAGTACCACGTCTTGCTTAATGGTTGACGAGTCATTTTCCTTCAATTCCTCACAACTTTATGTCTATCATGTCCATAGAATTTACATTCGGTCAGCTCAGTATCATCCTTGTAATACAACATACATCCTTTAGGGCAGCAATGGATTTTTTCACATCCAAGCCCAAGGTCCTTCACCTTTTTTTTTCTTGGTAAAAATCCTTCGGCAAATTATTGTCTTTGGGAACAACCTTACTCATGATCTGCATCATTTCATTGTAATTCCTCTCACTCATATGGTGATCAGTCTTCAAGCTTAGTCTTGCTAGAGTAGCCGAAAGCGATGAATATTCACTACTTTCAAAGTGTTCGCAACCTTCCCATAGCGGACGTTGCGCTTCTTGAAGCATTTTATAGAACCTATCGGCGTCTGGATGAGGATCGTCTCCCATGTATGATGGTTGAGTATGTGTACCGGTCTCCTCTACCATGTATGACGATTCGGCATGAGTAAGGGGATCAAAATATCTGCTGATGGACAGCCCTGCGGCATCCATAACCAACTGCTCATATCAATTAAGGTTTTCTCGATGACTACTGTCCCCGTAATAACCCCTCGGTGTCTGTCGGACTTTGCCATGACATTCCCAACACTCATAATCCTTCATGAATCCATTTTGACACAAATGAATTTTGACCTTGCTCGGATTTTTAAACCTTAAACACTTACATTTGGCACATGGACACCTGATCTCCCTACTTGAATTATTTGAATGCGCCAAAGCAAATTTGATGAACTCTTTCAAACCCACCAAGAATGCTTGATTTAGTTCTCTTCCAGTTAGACGATTGTACATCCAACTCCTATCATGATTGTCTTCCATACTTCCTAGCTAGTTCAGTTACTAACCTAATTAACATCTCAATTTGCCACAAATATATATAAGTAGCCAATACAACTAGCCACTTATGCCAACCAATTGCCACTTAATCAAGAAAGTGAAAAACAAACACATGCATTAAACAAAGAACATATCCCAGCAAGCAACCAGAGAATGAGGATAACACACCAGAACATGGGGACATGCTTGTGGAGGGGGCAAACAAAGAATAGAACACTTTAAGTATTTTGGTGTTTCTAACATATAAAGATTATTTAAGACTTAATGAAATGTATATAATCTGCAAAATCAACTTTATCTTTTGTATTTATAATTACCTATTTATCTAAACAATATTTATAATTTTGTTTTTTAAATTATCGATCTTTATTGTAGAACTTGTTAAAGATAGATTCAAATAAAAAATTGAAATGAAATATTTTTTAAAAAAATTATTGCCTTATCCCTAAATATTATTTCCCAACACTTCACTTTTCTAATTTCAACACCATACTATTTATAGATTTATTATCATTACCAAGTAATAAATAATCATAATATTATGACACCAATATCATTTATGTACCATTAATGTCATTCATGTATATTTTTTATTTATATAAGAAATAAAATATCATTTAAAATTCAAATCTTAAATCATTTTTACGGCCTACAACAGAATAAGTATTTAGTATAAAATTTAACAATTTACAAATTATTTTAATAAAAAAACCATTGATTTGAAATTTTAAAATGCAATTGGTATTTTTTTTCCATGTATACTTTTTTAGTTATATTTATAAGATAATTATAACCTAAATAAACAATAATGTTAAATTATAACCTATTTATTCATGAGAAATAAATATGACTAATTTTTTCAATTTTTATCTATATTAATTTCTCATGATAAATAATGTGGTGAAAAAAAAAAGAACAAAAGAAAGGGAGCTTACCGGATGGGGAGGGTAGCCGGATGGCGGAGAAGAACACCGGTGACTAGAGAACGGTTGTGGAGACCTATTTATTCATGAGCAATAAATATGACTAATTTTTTTCAATTTTTATCTATACTAATTTCTCATACTAAATAATGTGGTGAAAAAAAAGAAAGAAAGGGAGCTTACCAGAAGGAGAGGATAGTCGGACGGTGGAGAAGAGCACCGGTGACTAGAGAACGGCGACTGTCGAGACCTATTTATTCATGGGCAATAAATATGACTATTTTTTTCAATTTTTATCTATACTTATTTCTCATAATAAATAAATAAATAAATAAAAAGGAGCTTATCAGGGCGTTGGGGAGGGGAGCTGTGGGGGTGGGGGCGGAGGAGCTGAGGGCGTTGGGGGAGGGGAGCTGTGGGGGTGGGGGGTGGGGGAGCTGTGGGGGTGGGGCCGGGGGGAGCTAGGGTCGGAGGGGAGCTGTTGGCTGGGGGCGAGGGAGCTGGGGGCGGGGGAGCTGTGGGGGTGGGGGAGTGAATTGAGGAAGAGGAAGCTGGGGGTATTAATGGATTTTGCGACGGAAGAACTTTTCGTTGCAAAATCGTTTTTTTTGCAATGGAATCTAACTTCCATCGCAAAATGCAAGCAGCTTTTAACGACAGATCAGGAATCCGTCGCTAAAAGGCAGAAACTGGCGGCCTTTTTGGCCCCAGTTAGCGACGGATACAGAATCCGTCGCTAAATTTACCAACGGATACGACGGATACGGAATCTGTCGCTAAACGTGTGCAACTGGCGGCCTTTTTGGCCGCCAGTTTGTGACGGATCCAAAATTCATCACTAATTTTAGCGATGGTTTTGTTATCTGTATCCGTCGCTAAAAGTCGGATATTAGCGGCGGATGTTGTTTCCGTCGCTAAAATTTTGCGACGGATAGAAAATCCGTCGCAAATTTCTTAGTTTTGTGATGGAAAATATTCCCTCGCAAATTCCGTCTCTGTTTAGTTTTTTTCTAGTAGTGTCCTAAAATTACCTGGATTAAAAAAGGTCAGAAAAAATTGAAGATTGGAGCTTGATACCCAAGAGGGGGGTGAATTGAGTATCTTTAAAAATTTAAAGATCTAACTCTGTTTTGCACAACTAAGAACAGGGTATAACAGAGATGGAGAGAAGAGAAGCTTTGCACAATACGATTTATACTGGTTCGGTCCTTTCCCTGACCTACATCCAGTCCCCAAGCCTCACTTGGGATTTTAAATCCACTAACTTCACAAAATTGATTACAATCTCTGTACTCAGAGTAGTTCTCTCTCTAGAACTCACTCCCCCTTACAAGATGTAATCAATACACCCAACCACCAAGTCCCCTGACTTGTAGTTATCACAATCAATAAATGTTTACACAAATAACTCTCTTGAAGAGTAGATAAGATAAATACTGAAGCACAAGTATCAAATTGATACAATACAAATGAAAGCTGTACACAATAAATGAACTCAATGAATTTTCGCTCTAACTTGGTGTATCAGCTTGAGAAGAAGTTAATGCACTCTATTTATAGGTAGAGAACATTAAATGACCGTTGCAAGATGGATTTAACCGTTGTAGGTGATTAGCTTAAGGTCTGGTCATCTTCTCTCTTTAGACTTTTGCTAATCCAAGTCTTAATGTGGTTCTCTGAGGATTTGCCTGTTGGAGATGACTTTGCTTGTTGTAGTAAGCATTCTATAACGTTTAGAAGGCGTGCTCAGATGGATTAGCTGAAAGTAGGTTGATTTGCAGAAGTGCATTAAATGCACTGTACACTTTTTGCTTTATGGCTTTGACCTTCAATAATCTTCACTTGATGTTACTGAAATTCACTCAACAAACTTGTTAAACATAGCTAGGAATATGATTGAATGAATTATGGAAGCAATAAGATCAAACAACAGTGATTTGCAAATTCGTGTAATTCAAAAAATCAATTTTGACCGTTGTATTCTCGAGTATATTCATCTATACTGCAGTATGGCACTGTGCAATGTGTCTATACTGGAGTATCCAAAGTGGTACTCAAGTATGCAGCTTTCAGAAGCAAACCATCGTGAGTTGAGTTTGAAAGACAAGACCTATACTTTGTATGTTAGTGGCTTACTCGAGTATGGCACTGTTTGTGTGAAAATTTTAAGCTCAAAATGCCTATATACTGGAGTATCTATTTGTATACTGGAGTAAGCAAGTCCTTGACAAATGAGTGACCTCTCTGTATGGTCTCATACTCGAGTATGCAGCTCTATACTCGAGTATGAAACTCCATTTTCAAAAAGTGTGAAGTCTTTCATTGTCAATATTGGAGTATACAAATTGATACTGAAATATGTAAGAACATATGCCAAGTTGAAAATCAGTTTAAGAGCTTAATACTCGAGTATGCAAACCCTTACTCGAGTATGCATTAGTTATAAAATGTTTGGAGCTCTCTGTAAGACTGTATACTCGAGTATACATACCTATACTCGAGTATGCAACTCAGTTTGAAAAATATTTGCTCTCTGTAAGTTCAATACTCGAGTATAGCTCCCTATACTGCAGTATTGACTTACCTTGAAAAGTTTGGTTGCTCTCTGGATGTCCTATACTCGAGTATGCATTCTCATACTTGAGTATGCATCACATTTTGAAAACTTGATTGCTTTCTGGAACTTCAATACTCAAGTATGGCTCTCCATACTGCAATATTGACTTGTAAAATTCAATTTGAGCAATCCTTCAACAGTCCTATACTTGAGTATGCATGCCTATACTCGAGTATGCAACTGTCAAATTGTTTTTAACTGATTTTGCAAACTTCAAAACATGTTTACACTTGCTGTTAATCATCAAAACACATTGAGAACTAACAAAAATGCCACATAGCATTGCGTCCTTTACTTTGCTATAGCTTTCGTGATGCCTTGTACATATATTGCACTTCTAGTTGCTATCAGAATGCTATAGCATCGTATCAGCTTTGCTATACGTTCTTCCTTAAAAACCATGTAAATCATTCTTCTTGTCACATGTAAATCATTTCTATCCTTCAGTTCCCTATATCATGAATATATGTCATTTTGCTTAGATTATCTGTCGTTAAGCTCATATTTACCATTCAATTCAGTTATAAAATATAGGGAAAACATAGTATGATTTGTGCTCATCACTTGACTCAGTCAACTCAACTTAATTTGAATGGAGTTTCCAACACTTTTAGAAAATCTTTATATTTTAATTAGATTTATGTACTGCGAATGGTTACTGATTATGAGTTTTATGATAATATATATATATATATATATATATATATATATATATATATATATATATATATATATAACATTGTAATTGAGAAAATTCCATATAAGGAACTTTAAAAATAGTAAAAGATAGAGTAATGCCCCCAGTTTCAATATTCCTATGAAATGTTTATTTTTTAAAAAAATTGGATATTGTAAATTCATGCAAAAAGACACAAATATCATCAAATATATTATGTAAAAATAATAATCTCCATTGGTGGCCAGCGACCACCAACAGCCTGCCGCTGGAGTTCCAATAATATAAGAAAATTGTGGTAAAGGGTCTTGTGATCACAGATTGCTTTCTGTGAGGTTGAAACACCTTTGGTTTGCTTGAGCACGTGGAGTTGTTCTAGAACTTCCACAGAAGCTACTCCTTGTCCAATATATAAATAACAACTAACAAAATCTAGATCAAAATGTTACTTAGTTAAAAGTAACAAATATTTATGAGATACATTAATAATTTTTAAATATATTTTCATTTATGAAGACGATGAGTGAGAATGAGTGGGGGGAAATGAGAGAGAATGAGTGGGAAAAATCAGGCTTTTTCCTAATTTGCCCCTTATTAAATAACTAATTACCATTTTGCTCCCGTTTCTAAACTATTTCCCAATGTGCCCATGTTTAGTCGACTAAATCAAGGTTTAGTCGACTAAAACACGGGACGTTGATTTTTTTGACTGCCCCGCGATCTAGTCGACTAAGCACTGTGGCTTAGTCGACTAAATCGCGATAGGGGTTTTTTAAAAACCCCAATCGCGGTATTTGGAACTCTAATCCACCACAAAATCTCTCCAAACCTCTCCTCCTTTGTTTTTTTAATCAAATCCTTGCTAAATTCGTTGGTGGGTAGCGAAGGAAACTTCATTCTAGCATCATTTGCATCGATTTTGATATGTTCTCATATCCATTTCGAATTTCCGCCGTTGTTCTTTCGTTTATGCTGTAGCTTTTACCTTTTCTTCGTCCGATTATTTATTTATTGATTTCTTAATAAAAAAAATTAATTAAGAAACCCAATAAAAAAAATTAATTTTACGGTTTCTTAAACCTGAATATGAAGAAATATTTTTTAAAATTTATAATTTATATTGATTACATTCAAAATATCAAATTGATTAGTTAAAATACTGATTTAAAATAGATATGAAAATCCCTATCACTTGTAATATTTGAACAAAATTATATTTTCATAAAAATAGAAAATGAATTATGCTTGTACGTTCAAATGTCTATTTATAGTTTATGTATATATATATATATATATATATATATATATATTTGACTTTAAAAATTGAAAAAATTAGAAGATAAAAATATGCCATATGTCTCCCTGCAAGAAGGGAAGCCCCTCAAAATACGATCTTTCTACTTAGCTATAATATTATATTAGTGTATGAGATTATAGAGGATAAAAAAAGTTACTATATCAAAATATAAGAAAATGATATCCTCATTACCTTCTTTTATATCATCATCTCATCTCCATCCTTAGATAATGAAATGTATATTTTAGATTTAATATTTTATAAAATTATTATTATTATATTTTATAATTTAAAATTTCTTTATTTATTACAAATTGCAATTATGAAGGGTATAGATCATATTTTAAGAGTTTAAATTTACTTATTTATGTTTATAGAAATAATTGTATAAAAGATTGAATCTGAATAATATATTGTTTTAATCTAACGATCTATATGAGATTATGAGAATAAAATGAAAAAATAAGATAAAAAAATAACCCCAAAATATAAGGTAGACAAATAGTTAAAAATAAAAATGAGTTTTACAATGTTCCAAAGTTCGGTAAAGATTGTGGACATAACTAAGAATCGTAACAAAAAAATCCTCAATATAAAAACTTAATAAAAAAAATTAATTTTATGGTTGTTTTATAGCTCCACGCGCCAATAGGATCCGAACTGCATGACAAAGGAGTTGATTATCTAATGGGTCCCACAATATTATCGAGTGTGTTATACACGCATGAACATGATAAAGAGTTTCACGTTTAACCCTATAATTTATACTAAAATATTAATAAATAAATAACCGGACGAAGAAAAAGTAGTCACCGCATAAACGAAAGAAAAACGGCGGAAATTCGAAATGGAGATGAAAACATACCAAAATCGATGCAAATGACGCTAGAATAAAGTTTCCTTTGCTACCCACCAACGAATTCAGCAAGGATTTGGTGAAAAAAAAAACAGAGGGGGAGAGATTTGGGAGGTTTTGTGGTGGATTAGGGTTCCAAATGCCGCAATTGGAGTTTTTAAAAACCCCCTGTCGCGATTTAGTCTACTAAGCCATAGTGCTTAGTCGACTAAATCATGGGGGCAGTCAAAAAAATCAACGCCCCACGTTTTAAGGTTTAGTCGACTAAACAGGGACACATTGGGAAATAGTTTGAAAACAGGGATAAAATGGTAATTAGTTATTTAATAATTGACAAATTGGGAAAAAAGCCGAAAAATCAACTACTTAATTTTTGCATGTTGTATTTTCAATCTTAAATAATTTTATATATTATTATATTATATATCAATCTATAGATCGAAATAATTAGGTGTCAATGATGTTTGGAAATCTCAGGGTTATACCTATCTTCACTTTGGTGTCATCTGATTAGTTCTTACTCTTCATGGATGAAAAGGACTCCTTATTACAGCTAAAGTGGCTCTCCTAGACTCTACTTACAAGAACTGCTCAGAAGCCCTTATTAATGCACTTTTCACCACTTTTAACAACAACAATATTATTTTAACTATCCAGCCTGATTATAATATCAGTCTATTTGATAGAACTTTGCCAAGACGGTTGCAAAGTTCAGATCTAGATTATAGGAGCTAAACAAGATTCACAAGTTATTATAGCAACCTTTCACTTTGTAACTCCTACCTACAGATTGCTCTTGCTAAAATATTCACTTTTTTTTTTTTTGTGTGTTTTATACGTGTCCATTACTTTTATAAGTGTGATGTGTCGTTTTACTTTTATTTTAGTGGTCTCTGTACATTTTTCTGCAAGCTGTAAATGAGCTTGTAGCATAGGTACATTGTATGTGGCCCGCACGAATCCCTTTCAAAGATTTCGTTATAAAATCAAATAAAAAGAAAATATTTTGCATTTGTCCTAAATTTTCCCGTGATTTGATGCAGATAGTCAACATTTCCTTGCAAGCTGTAAATGAGCTCGTTGCATTCATTATATATAGCCCCCACAATCCCTTTTAAAGAGTTCCTGCAATAAAATCAAATAAAAAAATATGTTTCATTTCTCCTAAATTTTCCGATTCAAACCTAATCAATCCCATTTATTTCTTTGACGCATTTCTATATTTCGGTCTTCCAATCCTATTTAAAGTCAATTATTTGTGTCCCTAGATGTGACATCTTTCAACATGCTTGGACCCTCCCTAGTTGCTCTCTTCCTTCTTTTTATAGAGAAGTATGGAAGAAGATTTAGCTATGATATTATTAATATTAATTAGGATATCCGTTAAGGATATATTTAACGTCAATTATTTGTGCCCCTAGATGTGACATCTTTCAACATGCTTTCCCTTCCAAGTTCCTAGTTACTCTCTTCCTTTTCTTTTTTTTTTTCAATAACAAACACTTAATAGAGAAGTATGGAAGAAGATTTAGTTATGCTTTTATTATTATTAATTAGGATATCTGTGTAATACCCTACATTTTACATCTAGCAATTTGAGAATTAGCTTGTGATATGATTTTCATGTTAATTATTGTATAAAGCTAATTAATATTATATTATTGAAATATATGGAATTTTCATTAAATTTAAGGTAAATGATATTTGTTTCCATCTAATTGGCTAATAAGGGATTATCATTATGAGATAGCATAAGAGGACAAGAGATAATTCAAGAACAATGATACATGGCAAGTTAAAAGCAGCATAAATAAATAACCTTGAACTTTTGGAAATGAATTATTAATTATATATATATATATATATATATAACTCCTTGGTGACATCACAGCCACTTTATACATATGTGTTCAAAAGTAATTAAAAGCATCAGATTTTCCAAACTTCACCAAGCATTTTCGACCAAGGGAAATAAGATAAATAAAGACAAGTTGTTTATTCCATTCTCACCTATCCTTACTATAGCAAACACTTAACAAGGTAATTGAGCAGAATTCTTTTATTAATAATTTATCAAAAAGGTTTTTTATTTTTGATAGAGTTCAATAACGCCGATCCATATTATTAGAGCTGGGAATATGAACCAATCCACAGGTTGCAAGCTAGAAAAATGCCAACCCTAACTAGTAGTGTTGGGTGGCAATCTAGCCCACAGGCCCACTTTTTTTTTTTTTGAAATATTTTTTTCTACCTTTTAAGAATGGCCAAAAGTTCGAGACATAAATATACGAGTCATTAAATTTACCTTTCTAACATCAATTATTCCACTTATAAAAATTTAAAAACATAATCCACAATATAAGAGATAAGATTATCAAATTTACCAAAGTTTATAAACAAAAAATATCAAATCATTCTTAAGCAATAGAAATATAATAATTTGGTTTAAAGAAGGAAGGAGGATGATTTTTTTTTTCTTTTTGAGATTGAGAGGTACTAAGATAGGAGTGTGTAACTTATTATGTTTTTGTGAAATTAGTATATGGAAAATTTCAAAAAAAATTTCCCTTCCCTCCTAAATAGTATGATTAGCCAAACAAGCGGAGGGGCCAAAATCCCTCCCCTCCCCTCCCCCTCCCCTCCCCCCTCCCCCCCCCTCCCCTCCCCCTCCCCCTCCCCTCCCCTCAAACCAAATAGAACCTTAAGTTCCTTTTTCTTGTCTTGAGCTACACACCTCTTTAACCAATTCTTTACATAAATATCTTTTCTTTTTTTTTTTCATTCAAAGAGATATTATGTGCCAATATGGAATCTCCTCCACATATCACAACAATTGATTTCATCCTTCCTTCACATGGGGTCTACGTCTTTATTCTTTCAATTAACTTATGACTGCCAAGTGCCAACTCTACGCTTTTGTCTTTTCTCTTTCATATAATATCTCTTGCGTAGTAAAATAGGATAGGAGTAGATTTTACGTTAAAATATCTTTTTAACCTATATTTAATTAACAGATAGAAAAATATATAGAAGATAATCAAATAAGTATAAAATATAAAAAGAATTAATTAAATATATATCAAAATTTATACTTATTTAATTATAAAATATATACTTATCACATGTATTGATCTCTATGTTTCCCTTTCACTAATTGTAATTAAGAACAAACTAAAGCTCCCATAAAAGTAGAGCACCATTTCAATATATGAATCAGCAAAAAACCATTCATGCTCTTCAGCAAAACCATGGCTTTTGCCTCCATGTCATATTCATTTTTTTCCAAATACTACCTTCAACCATTAATCCTTATCATCTTGTACACAAACTCCCTTTGCTTCAAGCATGTTAGAGCTATATCAAATGAGACCGATTATTTGGTGTTACTCAAGTTTAAAGAATCAATAACTGATGATCCTAAGGAAATCTTGAGCTCTTGGAACAGCTCAAGCCACTTTTGCAGCTGGACTGGAATCACATGTGGCCACAAGCATCAGCGAGTCACTGAGCTGAATCTGGAAGGTTACCAATCATCCATTGTGACTTAAAACCAAGCAATATCCTTCTTGATGATGATATGGTGGCTCGTGTGGGTGATTTTGGGTTAGCAAGACTACTTGCCATCCTTAGTGGCAGTTCTCAAAAGCAAACAAGCATATATGTAATAAAAGGGACGATTGTCTATACTCCTCCAGATAAAATTTATTATTGTTTTGGCTTGAAGCTCTAGTGAACTTTGTTTCTTTTATGAATTGTTTTTCTTTTTTGAGTTTCAATACAATGAGTTCTAAACATTAACCATAGTCCAACATGCATATTTCAGAGTATGGAATAAGTTATGAGGTATCAACACAAGGTGATGTGTATTCTCTTGGTATTCTTATTTTGGAAATGTTAACTGGAAGAAGACCAACAGACTTAATGTTTCGAGATGACCACAATCTTCATAGCTATGCTAAAGTTGCATTTCCAAACAATCTTCTAGAGATCTTGGACACAACTCTTGTGCCTCAGCAAATTCAACAAACAACAATACTTGGAGGAGAAATTAGGATGGAGGAGGTGGCTATTATGGATCCCAACCATGAGAAGACTCTAATTTCACTATTTGAGCTTGGACTTGCTTGTTCAATAGAATCTCCAAAGGAAAGGATGAACATGATGGGTGTGCTAAAGGAGCTAAATCAAATTAGAATTTCTTTTTGTCTTGGGGAAACAAGTCAAAATTGACTGTAACAAAGTATGAACTTGAAATGTCACTTGATTTTTGTACCTTGGATCACCTACCACATTCATGGTTAGGAAGGACTATGTTTAATTTGTACCTTTGATCATCCACCAGCTTCATGTATATGAACGTAGTGGATTATGAGAAGCTCACCATATGCTGATCTTTCTTTCCTTGTAATCTGTTTAGGAATCAAGTATTAAGTTTTTCATTCTAAAAAAAAAAAAAAAAGCATTCAAGTACTCATTCAGTCTTTAACATAAGACATATATTTTTCCAAAACACTCTAACCTTCTTCTTTAATTTCCTCCTTCCCTCTCATTCTTAATTATTATTGAGGGAGTATCAATAAAGGTAAATTAAGAAAAAATTGGTAAACATGAAAAATATATTTTATACTTAGGACTAAGATCAACTCCAAATATGTCCTATATTAAAAACCAAAAAGAGTACATTAAAATTGGTTCGTGATAAGTGGTTGCTTATGGAAACAAGTATAACCAGAGCTTAACTCAGAAAAGTCCCTAAAAAGATTTAATATAATGCCCAAAACCAAAAGCAACTCTAAAATAAAGATGAGAATATCAAAACAGAGACTTTCTTATACCAAAACAGAGCTTCTCTTCTACCAAAACAGAGCCTCTAAATTTACCACATTTTTGGTATTCACTGCAATTACTAGACGTAATTCCAATCAGAGCCCACTGCATTTAAGGAAAACAATGCCATTGTAATAGTTTCAAATTTTAATGCCTCCCTTTTCAAACCGACTACCCTTTTTACCTTCAAAACTCGAATCTTCACCAATCAATATAGGTTTTTTTTGGTCAAACCAATCAATATAGTTTCACTTAAATAGGACTCATTAGTAAATAAATCAATATTGATGTGCCCCACAAATTCCCTTGGATAATAGGCTGAGGTTATACACCAGAAACTAGCATAAATTATCAGTTGAACGGGAACTTCTAAACGAAGTTAGCCTCTTCTCTCGTATTTCAAAAATATGATTTTGCCCTCCTCCATCTTGCTCTTCTGTTGATTTATCCCAACTTCATATATCCATAGATAATTTTAGGGGTGATTTATCCTCTTCTTTTTGTGCATTTTCCTTCTCTTCATCCCATGAAACAATATGAAATCAGTGAACCAAACCAGATAGGAGCCATCGGTTAGAGAGGAAACAGAGATGGTGAGCCAGAGAGCTGCTAGGTCGGGAGAGAGCAGAAGAGAGGAAAAGTAAAGTGAACTTTTTTTTTTGCTCGAAAAAGTAAAGTGAACATTGACTGAATATTGAAACTGTGGAAAAAATATATTGACTTACTTCTTTCCTGTACATATGTCCTACTTATATAGAAAGATACTCTTGTACATGTGGTAATTATACATTTAAATCAGTTACAATGAATAACACTAATCAGGTGCAACAAATAACAATTACTAAAATCCTAACTACCCATTTTCTTTCTTACAATTTGTCATCCCAAGCCAGAAATGGTGATAATAATGTGACAGTAACCAATAAAGCTTGGGAGCAGGGTAAGGGTAATGCTGTATTAGACCTTTAAGAAAGAAAAGCTGCTCATACTCGTCACCTTACTGTATCACCATCATAAGTACATCATATTAATATGTATGTACTCAGTATGTATATAATGCTCTGCATAATGTGTATTTTGAGACGAAGGCATATCAATAAAGTATATATATGCCTACGCATTTGACAGTTTGATTTTCCTTTATTTATAAAGTTCAAAATGTTACATGTATGCATCGACACATTTTATACCATCTACTATATTCAAATACATATATACAAACATTAGTCGTTGTTCCATTAACTTAAAGAAAACGAACCAACACTACCAGTAGTGTAGTGATATGATTTGATGTGATAGCTAGGAAAATATTTTGCTGAAATTTGGGATTACATTGATGAGCTTGTTAAATATGTTAAATTGATTCCACCACTAACTGTAACACCCCAACTTTTCTAAAGCATTTTCGAAATTATTTGATCAGAGTTCAAAATAATTTAACCAGAGTTGAGCAACGAAATGATTTTAAATACAAAGTAACTGATATTCAACCACTGTAGTGTACTGGTTTGCTGATACAAAGAGTTCGAAAGACTATACATATCTACAGGACTTTCTCCAGCTAGTCCTTCTGCCTGCTGCTTACCCTTGTTTCTGTTTCTGTTCACTCCGAAAATCCTGAAGCTACAGTAAGAGCTGAGGTTCAATACCCATTGAACCTCAGGTAACGGTTAACCTCATGCTTATGTATCAAATATGTATGACAGATACTCATGTCAAAACAGCAATAATCACATACATTATTCTCATATTCACATAATAACATAACACAGCCACTGCAATATGCATGTTATTATAGTCTGCACTATTCACCAGTGCCACGGTGTACATCCGTGTCCTCAGCGCTAGGAAAACATAACGGCGTTATCAAGACTATAACCCGTATCAAGTTGTATGTGTATGATCAATTTTCAAAAACAGAATTTCAGACTATCTATCACATATAAGCATACCATAAGCATCAGAGTTAAGGTTACAATACGCGTCCGTACCTTCCTTCCACGTGAATAGTAAATTACTATTCATGTATACGGCACTATTCATGTATACGGCACTATTCACGTATACGGCACTATTCACGTATCCCCAAACTTCCTTTGAATCTGACTCCGGAATCCTCGGATATCCTATAATATCATTTTTATCAGTGACCATTAATTTTTAGCATTTGCGGAAACTATGTTGGATATTCACTATTCATGTGAATAGTACCAGTAAAAATATTTTTACCGTGCCGGTACATATTTTTTACTGTGCCAGTAAATAATATTTACTGTCCAAGGATAATTCTTTTCTGATGTGACAGATCAGACTAAGCTGCAGCCACAGAGCATACTCAGAAAAACTCTATCTGGCATTTCTACTATAATTACCAAAAGAAACTACCAAATATTAAGACTAGAGACCAAAGAACTTACCCTTGAAGTTCCTGCTCATTCTCTCCAGCTTCAAGAACTTTACTCTAAACTCTCTCTCTAACTCTAAGAATCCTCACTCTTCTCTTAAACTCAACTGTTGTTCTCTGAGTTTGGTGTGAAGAAAATGAAGAAATGAAGCCTCTATTTATAGTGAAAAAGCATGACACTATTCATACTTTATCAGGTCAGATTTTGGCCGTTGGATCTTGACTTTAAACATGGCTTCATCTCAACCGTCCAATCCATTTGCTTACGTCATCGATGACGTCATCAAGATGCTTACGTCATCGATGACGTCATCATGACGATGACACTTTCTTACTCTTTTGCATTTATCCTATAAAGATTCCCTGATCGGTGTTCTAATCGTGTTATATTAGAAATTCTCAAGAATCCGGAAGCACAGCCTTGAAGTTCTATTTTTCCTCTTCAGAAATATCTGGGTCAACTAAATTTTTGATCCTATTTAGGGTATTCCGTAACCTGCCGAAGATTTTAAGTCGGACACTGACGGTTACAGAAATTACTTCGGGTGACACCAACTTCTAGACAAAAATTCACTGATTCATAATATGTGCAGTTGTTTACTACTTAATTCAAGGAGTTTGAGTTATGATTTATTTCCTACAGATTCCACTATCTGTCCTAATTCAAATTATCGGTTTCAACCTATCTCAATAATCATTCCGCCGATTACGGAAATGACTTTGGAGATAACCCACTCTGAGATAGAAATTCGCTTGTTTATAATATACCCTTACTTTAAAAACCTAATTCACGGTTTATTGGAAATAATTTTATTTCTATTATTTTCCAAAGTATAAGATATTATATTATAATAATATTATTATTGAGTGGGTCCCGCGTCAAATTTTTCAAAATTTCTCCCGTGAATGTGTCGGCAGGAGGAGAATTATTTTGACGTGGGTCCCGCATGAATAGTAAATACGTATTTTCAAAAAGTGAATACGTATTTAGGAATAGTAAATACCGTATTTTTGAATAGTAAATACCGTATTTGTGAATAGTAAATACTTTTCATATTTCTCAAAATATCGATTAAATACCGTATTTATAAAAAGTGAATACGTATTTGTGAATAGTGAATACTATTCATGTACGTATTTGTGAATAGTAAACACTATTCATGTCCAATAAAATACTGATTCTAAATTCATTTTCAAAAATAGGGTCTAATAGTCCTCCGAAAATAGGCTAATTTTCTAGTCTTTAGGTCCAAAATTCAGAATGTTACAATTCTCCCCCCGTTCAATAAATTTCGTCCTCGAAATTTGACAATATAAAATCAAAAGGTTATCTAGACCTCTAATATACTTCTTCCTTATACATGCTTATCTAGCATACATCCTACTATTCAATGCTCCATTAAACTGGGAACATTTCACAAATGCTCCATTTCATTTTCTATAATTCAACCTCTTCCTTTGTACTAGCATGCCAACTAGTGATCCAGGAAAAATTCTATTTTCTGGGTTTGTCTATCACTCCAATTCTCTTAATTCTGGTACCAAGTATCATCATAGATACTATTCTCATCATCATTTCAAATCTTCGGATTCTCTCCGGTTCATCTAATATTATTAGAAAGTCACCCTTCCCAAGATTACTATCACCTTAGCACGCTTACGCTTCAAAATCCTATTTTCAAATGTCAATTCCGACATCTTGAGTCAGTTGCACATCTAAGACAGATTTCTTAGATAAATGTGCGTATAAACGTCCAAACTTATTTTCTTGAAAACACAGCTAGCAATAAATGCCATAGCGATTTCTGTCTGTAAAGGTCTAGGAAACTGCGACCCCTAACGGTGGCTAGGGTGCACTAGGGTGCGGTGCCATAAAATTTTCCGCATAACAACAAAGTCTGCACTATTCTGAGCCAACGACAGATGAGAATCCGATGCTGCTTAACAAAATCTAGACGTTGCTAGCCCAGCTATAAATCGAGTAAAGAAAGAGTAAATGTTTCATGTTCTCTCAAACTTCACAAAATATTCATTTCCTCTCCGATCGTAATCTTCACTATAACCTTCCACATTATCCTTAAACATGGCCGGTTCAAGTAACTCTATTCCAGTCTCCGATTCATTCAACCCTTTCTTTCTTGAAGCCTTACTTCATGACTATCAGACTAACATGTTGTCTGATTTGTCAAACAATGCATCATACCCTTATTCTTCTTTATTTCCCCAAAATCCCGTAAGTATGAACGTTCATCCATCTGCCTCAACGATTAACATTCCTACTCCTCCTCCAAGGATACAAGATTCTATTTTTACAACTACTAACAGGAAGGAATCTGAAGCAGGTCCATCAAGGCGACCTGTCCAAAGGTGTCGTAATGTGGCAGAACTTATGGAGTCTACGGTACCTTCTCAACCAAGGAATCCTGCTTCTACCTTGACTGAGACTACTAATCCATTTTCATGTGGTTGCTGCCATGTTCTACGAGAGATTATTCATACCAATGGACTTCAATACCATAAACTTGAAGTTCATGGGAGGATTGGTATGATATGCCACGCTGTCTTTCACCAGGACGTACAAGGAGGTTCTTTCAGTCCTCAAGTATTTGACTTTGGTAAGAAGAATTTAGATGATGTCAAACATTTTCTAGAAAATTATTGTTTGAATCAAAAATCTTTAGGGTATGTCCTGGTGTCGGATCCCATATCAGCCTACTATGAGGCTCTCTGTGTTGGTTTGGAATGGACTAAAAATCAAAATGAACTCCCTAATAGTTCATTTCCAACCAATACAGAAAATATATCCAATAAAGGAAAAGAGCTCATGGTTGTAAATAATAATCCTTCAGTCCCCATACCTAGTAATCCATACCGATCAAGAGCTGAACAAAATATTAGAGCTGCATCAATGTCAATAGATGATCTTAGAGACTTCTTCCATTTACCTCAACAAGAAGCGGCTCAACAAGTTCGTCTATGCAAAAATGTTCTAATGAAAATATGCCATAGGGGAGGAATAAAGCATTGGCCGTATGTAAAAATTCGAAGCACTATGAAGCAAATAGCTAGATTGAGAAAAACAATGTCTTCTGATGGTCCTCTCTCAAGTGCAGCCGCTCAGGAAGAAATTAATAGACTTAAACTTGAGATAGTCGAAGCTTGCGGTGGGATTGTACCAACTGTTGTTCTTGATGCTTGAATTAATATAGTCTACTCTTCTTAGCCTTCTTGCTAATGTTTGTAATCTCTTATTCTAGGATTCATAAGGATTTTCGAGTTTTCCTGCCAAACTCAGCTTTATCTTATTAAATTCAAACTTAAGCCAGTTATTCTGTATAATCAAGACTATGTCCGCATTCTGTTATGGTATTGTCATCTGTTACTCATATAAATTAGCTAGGTAAGTGTAAATCTAGCGAAAATCTCTTCATACTTTTTACAACGGCAACAAAATGAATAACCATCAAATAGGGGCTTAGTCTTTCAATCACTTTCCTAGACACCAATAAAAATATTCATCCCCTAGAAAGTAATTTGGGCCTACAGAATCCAATATTCAATAAATTTTCTTGTCTCATTTTCAAATTTTCAAACATGAAAAATTTTCCGTGGTTTCAGTACATTTCACAATCTGCACTATACCACAAAGTAATAGTGCTATAACATTTTTAAATTTAATCGCTGCCATCACAAATTCGTGAAAACATTTTTCACTGCCGGATCATTTTCAAAAACTTTTATTACCGGCACATATCTTTGAGGGAGCTAATTTATTTCACAAAATTTTACAATTGAGAGTACACACCATTATTTTAACCATTTGGTACAGTGAGCGCCTTCTCCCAATCCCCAAATCCAGTTTTAACAGTATTATCAACAATGTGGGAGAACCTCCGCCCCTTTCTCAGGAGACCCAGTGTTCACACTGGCACATAGAGTAGCAACCCTATCTAGCGGAACTCAGTCCAGTCATAGACAGTCAGGTTGTACTAAACAAAACATATGCCCTTGGCAAAGTGTTATGGATTGGGTGCGTTCACTGTTGGTGCGATTTCCATTTTCTCAAACAAAATCCCTCCAAAAACTTTTTGTTCAAAGAGAACATTTATCAAAGGCCAGCGATTTCAAACGTTTTAAAACATCTAGCAAGACCCAGCAAACTGTGTACATCTACAACAGCTTCTGTCCTTCCAGTTTTGTACTGACTTTACCACAACATAGTTAAAAACTCAGTTTCAAACTCTGGGTTCTATCAAAAACCCTTTTTTTTCAAGACAATATCATTTCAAAATAATAATCGCTGTGGTCTCAAATTCATTTCATTTGAAAACTCAGCTTCAAAAAAAAAATCCACATGTTCGAACAAATAAATTTCAAAATTTCTAATACAGCAGGTGTATTGGCAAGTTCAAAAATTCAATTTTAAAACCTTACTTAGGAATCAGACAACTAACATTAGAAGGTCATCACTAATTACACGTATTGGAACCTCTGTCCTTGGCTACTCAAACTATCCATAAAATACTTAGTTTGTTCTACTTTAATCTTCCAGCTATTTCAAACATCGTTCGCTATCCTCGGATCTCACAAAATTTTCTGGACACTTCTCATATTCGTTGTCTGACAACTATGGGCTTCTGCTAGCCTATAAACACAATATATGCTGTATAGCACTGGAGCAAACCATGACGATATACTAAGTTACAACAGTCTTTTCTCTAGGGAACCTATTCAATGTGAGATTCATTATAATGTACTTACCTTGAGAACCGATGCACTGGTAACTCTACTTTATGGTTCGTTGTCACGGCGGCTCCACTCTACGGTTCGTCGTCACGGTGGCTCTGCTCTACGGCACATTACTCGGCGCTTCACTTAGTCTTCTCAGACCAGTCAGCTTTTCCGGTTAGCATCCTCTGTAGGTAAACCTCCTTGATCAGAACTCCCCGTAGGTATCCTTCTCCGACAAACTTTCCATAAGTAGCGCCAGTGATCGTCTTTGAATCATTATAATGAGAACTCAAATCTTAACAGGTTCCTATCCTTTAGTAGTTTCATAAACCGTTGTTTCTATGTCTGCCATCTTATCTAGGGTCATTCTATTTGTGGACTTTCACTTTCTATTTAGCTCCAAGCATAATTCTTAACTCAATTTTCCCTATCGGGTAGCCACTTACTTTAAAGGGAATTTATTAGCCACTAACATCTCTATGGTTCTTGGTCCCACCTTGAGACCATAACCTGGTGGCTACTGAGGTTTCCAGCTTTCGTATGGTTCTGTTAAGGAACTATCTCTTAGGTATTTGGAACCTAGGCAAAACTCACTCATATTTTCTCAGGGTTCTTACTCTCACAGGGGTCATAGTTCTGAGATTTCTCTCGCCTAAGCAATATTAACTTCATAATGTCTATTGATTCTTGGTACTAATATTAATATACTTACTACTGGGTACCTACAACTCTCATAGGCACTAGTATGACATAACTGTCTCCCCAGAATTACTGGGTACTTTCCCTCTTCTGTCAATTGATCACCACCGTCAAGGACTTAATCAAAAGATCTTCGTCCCCGGAGCCACGCCCCTTTGCACGCATGGTGTCTGGCCTCTACAAGGTAGGGATTTTCTTCTCAGGGTACCTTAACAAGTTATTATTTTGACAAGGACATTAAATCGATAGGTTACTAGCCAAGGGAAACCTAAACAGTAGGTTACTGTCTACCGGAAAACTTAAGTCGTACCGACTTCTCTGTACCACTTCCCTTGAAACTCTGAGCGGGGATTTAACTTAGATTCCGATTCCCATATCAAAAGTCTTAAAGTTTAACAACAGAAACCATATTCTGTGCCATCTACTCTATATCAAGGCCTCCCGAGCCTAACCCTTTTCCTTAGGATGTACGTCCTTTTTGTATCACAACACCAGTATTGTATCAGTACTTGTACTTGTTTTTTTTTTCGAAATACTTTTAAAACCATGGCTTAGAGCCTAACTTAGTTAGTCAAACCGATTGGCCAGGTAGGCGTCTATCATGGGAGCCTCACCGTGCTAGGGTGACTGATTGGCTGATCCACATAGACTTGGCCCTACCTTCGGCACCAATGATTTACTGTAACTGAGTCGGGTTCATACCAGATAAAACACTTTTGAAAGCTTAGAACCTAACTCCGCTACTCAGACAATCCGACTAGGCAGGTGTATTTGTGGAAGGCTCGACGAATTCAAGGAAACTGATTGCCAACCACAAAACCCCTTTCTAGATATCGGACTGTTTGGAGTAACTTAGTTAACTCTGTGCCAGGATGTCTGCTCTGATACCAAAATGTAACACCCCAACTTTTCTAAAGCATTTTCGAAATTATTTGATCAGAGTTCAAAATAATTTAACCAGAGTTGAGCAACGAAATGATTTTAAATACAAAGTAACTGATATTCAACCACTGTAGTGTACTGGTTTGCTGATACAAAGAGTTCGAAAGACTATACATATCTACAGGACTTTCTCCAGCTAGTCCTTCTGCCTGCTGCTTACCCTTGTTTCTGTTTCTGTTCACTCCGAAAATCCTGAAGCTACAGTAAGAGCTGAGGTTCAATACCCATTGAACCTCAGGTAACGGTTAACCTCATGCTTATGTATCAAATATGTATGACAGATATTCATGTCAAAACAGCAATAATCACATACATTATTCTCATATTCACATAATAACATAACACAGCCACTGCAATATGCATGTTATTATAGTCTGCACTATTCACCAGTGCCACGGTGTACATCCGTGTCCTCAGCGCTAGGAAAACATAACGGCGTTATCAAGACTATAACCCGTATCAAGTTGTATGTGTATGATCAATTTTCAAAAACAGAATTTCAGACTATCTATCACATATAAGCATACCATAAGCATCAGAGTTAAGGTTACAATACGCGTCCGTACCTTCCTTCCACGTGAATAGTAAATTACTATTCATGTATACGGCACTATTCATGTATACGGCACTATTCACGTATACGGCACTATTCACGTATCCCCAAACTTCCTTTGAATCTGACTCCGGAATCCTCGGATATCCTATAATATCATTTTTATCAGTGACCATTAATTTTCAGCATTTGCGGAAACTATGTTGGATATTCACTATTCATGTGAATAGTACCAGTAAAAATATTTTTACCGTGCCGGTAAATATTTTTTACTGTGCCAGTAAATAATATTTACTGTCCAAGGATAATTCTTTTCTGATGTGACAGATCAGACTAAGCTGCAGCCACAGAGCATACTCAGAAAAACTCTATCTGGCATTTCTACTATAATTACCAAAAGAAACTACCAAATATTAAGACTAGAGACCAAAGAACTTACCCTTGAAGTTCCTGCTCATTCTCTCCAGCTTCAAGAACTTTACTCTAAACTCTCTCTCTAACTCTAAGAATCCTCACTCTTCTCTTAAACTCAACTGTTGTTCTCTGAGTTTGGTGTGAAGAAAATGAAGAAATGAAGCCTCTATTTATAGTGAAAAAGCATGACACTATTCATACTTTATCAGGTCAGATTTTGGCCGTTGGATCTTGACTTTAAACATGGCTTCATCTCAACCGTCCAATCCATTTGCTTACGTCATCGATGACGTCATCAAGATGCTTACGTCATCGATGACGTCATCATGACGATGACACTTTCTTACTCTTTTGCATTTATCCTATAAAGATTCCCTGATCGGTGTTCTAATCGTGTTATATTAGAAATTCTCAAGAATCCGGAAGCACAGCCTTGAAGTTCTATTTTTCCTCTTCAGAAATATCTGGGTCAACTAAATTTTTGATCCTATTTAGGGTATTCCGTAACCTGCCGAAGATTTTAAGTCGGACACTGACGGTTACAGAAATTACTTCGGGTGACACCAACTTCTAGACAAAAATTCACTGATTCATAATATGTGCAGTTGTTTACTACTTAATTCAAGGAGTTTGAGTTATGATTTATTTCCTACAGATTCCACTATCTGTCCTAATTCAAATTATCGGTTTCAACCTATCTCAATAATCATTCCGCCGATTACGGAAATGACTTTGGAGATAACCCACTCTGAGATAGAAATTCGCTTGTTTATAATATACCCTTACTTTAAAAACCTAATTCACGGTTTATTGGAAATAATTTTATTTCTATTATTTTCCAAAGTATAAGATATTATATTATAATAATATTATTATTGAGTGGGTCCCGCGTCAAATTTTTCAAAATTTCTCCCGTGAATGTGTCGGCAGGAGGAGAATTATTTTGACGTGGGTCCCGCATGAATAGTAAATACGTATTTTCAAAAAGTGAATACGTATTTAGGAATAGTAAATACCGTATTTTTGAATAGTAAATACCGTATTTGTGAATAGTAAATACTTTTCATATTTCTCAAAATATCGATTAAATACCGTATTTATAAAAAGTGAATACGTATTTGTGAATAGTGAATACTATTCATGTACGTATTTGTGAATAGTAAACACTATTCATGTCCAATAAAATACTGATTCTAAATTCATTTTCAAAAATAGGGTCTAATAGTCCTCCGAAAATAGGCTAATTTTCTAGTCTTTAGGTCCAAAATTCAGAATGTTACACTAACCTAGTGCGTTTACGTGTTATCAGGAGGAATCCTTTCTTTCCCCACCTCTTGCTCTCCTTTTGTGATCCTAACTTTTGTTGAAATTTAATATTTCAAGAAACTTATATTGAAACTTTGATCCAATGGCTATAATCAGAAAAAGAAAGTGACCTCCCCTAGTACTTCCATTTGAATCAGTCAACTCAACATAATGTGGATGGAGTATTTTCCTTCGGAAAATTGCTCTTAATTAGTTAGGCAAAAAGAAATTAAGGGAGTGGGGTCGAGTAATTTTGAAAAAAGAATCAATACTAATATTGTTTATTAATTTAATGTAATTAGGTTAAAGGAGCAAAAATACACATGAACTTTATCTCAAGGAGCACTCAGCACCACGAACTTTTTTTTGGAGCAAAAATACACATGTGGTTACATTTTAAAAGCAAAAATCACACCACTCTTAAAATCTAACTTAATGGTGCATTTGTAATAGAAAATGTCATATTTACGACAAAAAATGTCATATTTACAACAACATTTAAACACCTGGATTTTGAACATAAAAATGTTATTTACAACAAAAAAAAAGCTATATTTACAATAAGAAGTGCTGTATTTACAACAAAATTTAAAATCTAGCCATATTTACAACAGAAAATGCCATATTTACAACAACATTTAAACACCTGGATTTTGAATATAGAAAGGTCATTTACAACAGAAAAAGGCTAGATTTACAACAGGAAGTGCTATATTTACAACAAAATTTAAAATCTAGCCATTTACAATAGAAAAAACCATATTTACAATAAGCTAGATTTACAACAAGAAGTGTTGTATTTACAACAAAATTTTAACGGTGGTGTGACTTTTGTTTCTAAAATGTAACCATATGTATATTTTTGCTCAAAAAAAAAAAAGTTCGTAGTGCTGAACGTTCCCTGAGGCAAAACTCATATGTAAAATTGCTCCTTTACCCATGTAATTAACTAAAGTGACAACTACTTCTTCCTCTGGTCTTTATTATAAGACACCATCTTACAAATATTACAAACCAATAAAAATAGTTAAAGTTATTAAATTTGTCCTAAAATTTAAGTAATTTTTCTACTAAATGCATTAAACTTTAATATTATAATAATTATTACTATCCCCCACTACCTTTACTAATTATGCGCATACATAGAAAAAATATTTAATGCTATTTAAAAATAAGCAAATGCCTTATAAAAAAGACTAAATACATTAGTTAGTGTTTTATAATAAAAACTAAATAGAGTAACAAGTTTTTAAGATTCCTATCAAATACATATATACATACATTAGTGGTAGTTGTTCCATTAACTTAAAGCAAACGAAGGGTGCGATTTGATGTGATAGGCAAATATTTTGCTGAAATTTGGGATTACATTGATCAACTTGTTGAATATGTTAAATTGATTCCACCACTAACCTAGTGCGTTTACGCGTTATTAGGTGGGAATCCAATAAACATAAGTCAATGTAATTGGCAATATTAATGGCACTTAATTTGGATTTTGTCGTGAGTCTCACATCGGTAAAGGCTTTCCTATCCAATATAATGTCTAGTTTGAAATATGATTCTCCCAAGAATTTGTACTTTCATTGAGAGTAGGCTAACTAGACCTGCAAAAAGAATCCAACAACTTAATATTACGATGTGTGGTTCTCCCAAAGACCTCATTACAAATGCATTGTATTGTTTCTAGTCCACCACTTTACTCACTTTGCTCTGTTTCTTCTCCACTCTATTTAGGATCAGCGGCATTTCCTTTCCTTTCCCACCTTTTGCTCTCTTTTTCTGATCCTAATTATTGGTTCAAATTTAATATTCTGAAAAAATATGTTGAAACTTTGATCCAGTGGTTAGAATCAGAAAAGGAAAGTGACCTTCCTTGGTACCTTCATTTGAATCAGTCAACTCAACATAATTTGGATGGATTTTTTTTTCCTTCATAAAATTACTCTTAATTACTCCACAATTAGTTGGTTAGGCAAAACGAATTTAAGGGAATGGAGTCGGGTAATTTTGAAAAAAGAATCATATAAATATTATTGATTAATTTAATGTAATTAACTAAAGTAACTACAAGTAATTTTTAAAGATCCCTATCCAATGATTATTTGAGCGGTCTAAATTTAATTTTTAAATAATCATTTGAGCAGTCTAAATTTAATTTTTTTTAACTGTTAATTTTTAAATAAAAATTTTTTTTTTGAAAATATGTTAGTTGAACAATTATCTTTATTTTAGATTCTCTACCTATTAAAATTATTTTTTAAAAAAAAAATAAAAAGTAAAAGAAATTAAATCTGGACTATCCAGATCCCATCTGGACGATCCAGATGAGAAGAGATTCCCCAACCTATGCCAAGGGTTGGGATGTGGGGAAACTGATTCCCTTTTTCTATCTGTCATGTAAGAAATAATTAAACTGATTAATCAATTTGATATGCTTTCTTCGAATCAGGTTGATCAGATTACGAATACAATCAAAGGGCTATCTTTCCTACATAGAATCCATTTGTTCTGTTCGAAACTTTGTACATGAGGCTCTTCCAACTAGGAGTATATAGAAGGATCATTATATGAATGTGGAGCTAAACTGTGAATTTTGCTGAAACAATGAGGAGTCATTAATTGTCTCTTCTTTCCTTTCAATTCTCTTTGGCTATATCCAATGAAATGGAATTATTGAAGTCCATGGATATTAAGGAATGTGGTTAGGGAGAGAATTGATAAGGAGTCAACCTCAGATGCAACTCTTGTATGCTAGTTTTTTGTCATTCTCTCCTATCGTTATTATAGGAAGCACTCGATAAGCAAGCACTCAAGAAGGTAATTGAGTGGGATTTTTTATTAACAATTTATTAAAAGACTTTGTTTTTGATAGAGAACAATAACACCAATCCATATAGTTAGAGCTGGAAATGCGGAGCAACCTGTAGGTTGTAGGTTGGAAAAATGCCAACCCTAGCTAGTAGTGTTGGGTTGCAGGCTAGCCCGCAGGCCCACTTTCTTTCTTTCTTATTTTATTTTTTTGGAAATATTTTTTTCCTACTTTTTAAGGATGGCCAAAAGTTCAAGACAGAGATATATGAGCCATTAAATTTACTTTTCTAGCATCAATTATTCCACTTATAATATATTTAAAAACATAATCCACAATATAAAAGATAAAGTTATTAAATTTACCAAAGTTTATAAACAAAAAATATCACATCATTCTTAAGCAATGAAAATATAATAATTTAGTTTAAAGAAGGGAGGAGGATGGTATTTTTTCTTTTTGAGGTTGAGAGGTTCTAAGATAGGAGTGTGTAACTTATTATGGGTTTTGTGAAATTAGTATATGGGAAATTTCAAAAAAAAATCCCTCCCCTCTTAAATAGTATGATCAGCCAAATAAGGGGAGGGGCCAAAATCCCCTCCCCTCCCTCCCATTCCCCTCACCTCTCCCCCTAAACCAAACATACCTTTAGGTTCTTTTTTCTTGGGCCGCACACCTCTTTAACCAATTCTTTATCTAAATATCTTTTTTCATTCAAAGAGATATTATGTGCCAATCCAGAACCTCCTCCATATATCACAACACTTGATTTCATCCTTCATCTATGTCTTTATCCTTTCAATTAACTTATGGCTGCTAACTCCACGCTTTTCTCTCTTCTCTTTCATATAATATCTCTTACATAGTAAAATGGGATAAGAGTTTTTTTTTTTTTTGATACAGCCAGTGGGGGGATGGGAAAGCAGGGCTCAAACCCTAGATAAGGGGGAAGACCAGCTCCTAAGGAGAGTCCTAGTACCATCGCGCTACGAGGCGCTTGGCAGGATAAGAGTATATTTTATTTCAAAATAAATTTTAACCTATATTTAATTAAAAGATAGCAAAATATATAAAAGAAAATAAAATAAGTATAAAATATTTAGAAAATAATTAAATATATCTCAAAATTTACACTATTTAATTATAAACACTACTACAAAAAAACCCAAAAAAACGTCTTAAATAAGACCCAAAAAACGTCCCTTTTTAGAGAGACATCTTGGAGGGGGTAGTTAAAAATTTAGAACTTTTGACGTCCTGAAGTCCTGATTATTCCTGATTAAATAATCAGGACATCTTAAGGTTTTTGTTTTTTTTAAAAAAAAAAATCAACCGCCTAGCCTCCCCACGCACTTGCCTCCTGTACTCACCACCATTTTGCCCACAACCTAGGACACAACGCAGCGGTGCTCTTCCATGACAACAGATTTGTGCAATCAGCGAACCAGATATATTTTCATATCTGAAGTAACAAAAAAAAAACCACAAAAGCATATATGTGCAATCAGCGAAACAAAACTATTTTCAAATCTAGAGTTAAAAAAGAAGAACCACAACAGATCTGTGCAATCAGCGAAGCAGATCTATTTTCAGAGCTGGAGTGACCAAAAAAAAACCACAAGGGATGGAGAGGAACCTGAAGATCGCTGGACCTAAAGATCTGGAGTCACGAAATTCCCAGAACGTAAAGATCGTTGGCGCCTTTCCGTCTTTCGCTTTTGCCGATGAGTCGCGTCATCATAAGGGATGGAGAGGGAGGCCACAGCAGCGAAGGAGCAAGGTCGTTAAGGGAGGTCACTATGAAGAAGGTCCGAGAGCAAGTTCTTCGCGCAACGAGAAGTTTAGAGAGTAGACGCATGGAGGAAAAAACCAGAGCGAATGTGATTATATTACAGCTGTAGTGCAAAAGAAGAATAGAAAAAATTATAGGATGTGTGATTAAATTCCCAAATTGGCGACCTGAATTAAATTCAGGTCGCCAAACTTCCCAAATTGGCGACCTAAATTAAATTCAGGGTGCCAAAATTCATAAATTGGCGACCTGAATTTATTTCAGGTTGCCAAAATTCCCAAATTGTAAAAAAATTTTGGCACTATTTAAGAATTTTTTTTGGCGCCCAAGAGAAATTTCAGAAATTAAGGCGATCTGAATTTATTTCAGGTCGCCAAAATTCCCAAATTGTAAAAAAATTTTGGCACTATATAAAATTTTTTTTGGCGCCCAAGAGAAATTTCAGGAATTAAGGCGACTTGAATTTATTTTAGGTCGCCCAAATTCCCAAATTGGAGACCTAAATTTATTTCAGGTCGCCAAAATTCCTAAATTGGCGATCTGAATTAAATTCAGGTCGCCCAAATTGTAAAAAAGTTCAAGTAAATACCCCATGGCACCAAAAAAAAGTAATCATACTTTCTCTTGGGCGTCAAAAATTTCCTAAATGAGCCAAATAATTAATTTTGGTGTCCTAAAATTCCATTCAGTGTGCCTTAGTTCCTGAAATTTCTCTTGGACACTAAAAAAATTCTTAAATAGCGCCAAAAATTACATTTTAGACGTCCTAAAATATATTTAGGACGTCAAAAAAATTTTAGACATCCTAAATTTATATTTGGGTTGTCTAAAGTCTAAAACTCGAGTAAATAATTACGATAATGTCACTGTCTTCATTTTTTACTTCCTTTTTTAAGAAAATGATGTCTTTTTGGGTAGTAATATTCATATTTTGTAGTAGTGAAAATACATACTTATCACATGTATTGATCTTCATGTGTCCCTTTCACTAATTGTAATTAAGGAAAAAACTAAAGCTCCTATAAAAGCATAGCACCATTTCAATATATGAATCAGCAAAAAACCATTCGTGCTCTTCAGCAAAATCATGGCTTTTGCCTCCATGTCATTTTCATTTCTTTCCAAATACTACCTTCAACCATTAATCCTTATCATCTTCTACACAAACTCCTTTTGCTTCAAGCATATTAGAGCTACATCAAATGAGACTGATTATTTGGCATTACTTAAGTTTAAAGAATCAATAACTGATGATCCTGATGAAATCTTGAGCTCTTGGAACACCTCGAACCATTTCTGCAGCTGGACTGGAATCACATGTGGCCACAAGCATCAGCGAGTCACTGAGTTAAATCTAGGAGGTTACCATCTGCGTGGGATCATATCACCTCACATTGGCAATCTCTCTTTCTTGAGAAATCTCTCCCTCGTAGACAACAGCTTCCATGGAGAAATCCCACCAAATCTGGGACGTCTGTTCAGGTTAGAGAAACTATGGCTCGCAAACAACACATTGACAGGAGAGATTCCTCGGAACTTGACAAGTTGCTCTGAATTGAGGGTCTTGTATATGGATGGGAATACTCTTACTGGCACAATACCATATCAGCTGGGTGCTCTTCATAAGCTTGAAAGATTGCAGCTTTCGGTCAACAATTTAACTGGAGAAATTCCATTGTCTATATGGAATCTTACTTCCCTTACCGTTCTTAGAGTAAGCAGAACTAATTTGAAGGGAAGCATATCGGAAGAGATAGGCCGCTTGAAGAAGTTGAGAATTTTGACAGCGGTCGAAAATAGTTTGTCAGGTGCTCTTCCTTCTTCACTTTTCAATATATCATCTCTCACTACGATATTAGTAGGAGAAAATAATCTCAATGGCACTAAACTTCCGAACAACATGTTCTCCACCCTCCCAAATCTAACAGAGTTTTCGATATTGGGTAATCAAATTTTTGGTCGAATACCAAATTCCATCACAAATGCATCTTCTCTCCAAGTTTTTGAGATTTCATCAAATCATTTTTTCGGAGAAGTTTCCAATCTTGGAGGCCTAAAAGATGTATGGTTTCTAAATTTACATTCCAATAATTTTGGGAGCAGCTCAAATAACGACCTTAATTTCTTGACATATTTGAAAAACTGTAGCAAACTTGAACTTTTAGTTTTGAGCGAAAACAAATTTGGAGGCATTTTACCCAACTCCATAGGAAATTTGTCTACCCAACTCACTGGACTATACCTAGGTAGTAATCAGATCTATGGAACTATTCCTGATACTTTAGGAAAGTACACATTTTTAACTACCTTGGCTCTCGACTACAACAAATTGTCAGGCACCATTCCAACATCTTTTGGGAATTTAGGTGAGATGAAACTATTAGCTATGGATGGAAACCAACTCTCAGGAAAGATACCGGCTTCCTTAGGAAACCTTAGTGAATTGATTACGCTAAGCATTCCAGAGAATATGCTTGAAGGACAAATTCCTATCACAGTCGGAAATATGAAAAGTTTGCTACTCCTAGACCTTTCAAAAAACAATTTCAGTGGAGTTATACCCTTGCAGATTTTTTGTCTTTCCTCCTTATCTATTTACTTAAACTTATCTCACAACTCATTGAGCGGATCTTTGCCTATTGAGGTAAATAGGCTTAAAAACCTTGGAACTTTAGATATCTCTGAAAATAATCTTTCTGGAGAGATTCCTTCAACCATAGGAGAGTGCACAAGTATGGAATACCTTAACTTGCAAGGGAATTCCTTCAATGGGCGCATGCCACCTTCACTAGCTTCAATGAAAGGTCTTACACATCTAGATGTATCTCAGAACAACCTATCTGGATCAATTTCATCAATTGGCCTACAAAACATTTCTTTTCTTCTATACCTGAATGTTTCTTTCAATATGTTTGATGGTGAGGTGCCAACAAAAGGGGTTTTCAGTAATGCAAGTACAATATCAGTGATTGGAAATCTCAATCTTTGTGGTGGCATTTCTGAGCTACATTTGTCACCATGCCCTAAGAAAGTTGACACGCAAAGGAAGCACAATTTGAAGCTTGTGGTTATTGTGATTTGTGTGGCTTTTCCTCTCTCAGTGATATTTTCTTTATCTTTCTATTGGAGGCGAGAAAGAAAAAAGAAATATCCTTCAACTTCACTAGAAATCGAACAATTACCCAAGGTGTCATATCAAAACCTACACTTTGCAACTGAAGGTTTCTCTTTCCATAACTTGATTGGATTAGGGAGTTATGGCTCGGTATACAAGGGAAGGCTTGAATCAGAAGATAAACTTGTTGCAATAAAGGTATTGAACCTTCAAAAGAAGGGAGCTGAAAAGAGTTTTATTTCTGAGTGCAATGCACTAAAAAACATGAGGCATCGGAATTTGGTAAAAATTTTGACATGTTGCTCCGGCATGGATTACAAGGGAGAAGAATTCAAGGCATTAGTATTTGATTACATGTCAAATGGAAGCCTTGAAAAATGGTTGCATCCTGATGAAGAATGTTCATATCAATCATCATTGGATATTTATCAAAGATTATATGTTATATTTGATGTTGCCTCTGCCCTTCATTATCTTCATTATGAAAATGAGCAACCAATAGTCCATTGTGACTTAAAGCCCAGCAATGTCCTTTTTGATGATGATATGGTGGCTCATGTGGGTGATTTTGGGTTAGCAAGACTACTTGCCATGCCTAGTGGTTCTTCTCAAAAGCAAACAAGCACATTTGGAATAAAAGGGACGATTGGCTATGCTCCTCCAGGTTCAATTTATTATTGTTTTGGCTTGAAGCTCTTGTGAACTTTGTTTCTTTTATGAATTTATTTATTATTATTAATTTTTTTTTTTAGTACAATGAGTTTCTAAGCATTAACCATAGTCCAACATGCATATTTCAGAGTATGGAATAAGCTTTGAGGTATCAACACAAGGTGATGTATATTCTTTTGGTATTCTTATTTTGGAAATGTTAACCGGAAGAAGACCAACAGACTTAATGTTTGGAGATGGCCACAATCTTCATAGCTATGTCAAAGTTACATTTCCTAACAATCTTCTAGAGATCCTGGATACAACTCTTTTACCTCAGCAAATTTACCAGACAACAATAGCTGGAGGTGAAATTAGGATGGAGGAGGAGGATATTATGCATCCCAACCATGAGAAGACTCTATGTTCACTATTTGAGCTTGGACTTGCTTGTTCAGTAGAACATCCGAAGGAAAGGATCAACATGATGGGTGTGCTAAAGGAGCTAAATCAAATTAAAAAAGCTTTTCATCTTGGGGAAACAAGTTGAAATTGACTGTAATAAAGTATGGGCTTGAAATGCCACTTAAGATATACTACTATTATAAATTTCTACGCTTATAAAATTCCTTCTCATGAATTATATTTCAATCTTAGATCTTATATAAGACTCTTCTTTTGTGAAGAAAGTAAAGTCAAACAATGTATTAGAATTAATTGTTACTTTGGTAGATGAATCAGCTACTCCTTCAATGTCTGAATTGCCATCAACAACATTACTGCATGCTGCTATGGAAATGTGAATTTGATACATACAACCTCTTATAATTGTATCTTTTGAGGCTCTACGTCACTCAAAAAAATTGAATTTGTATTAGGAAAATAAAAAAATTGTAATTTTTTATAGAAATATTTCTTCTTTCGGTGATTGTGCTTTGGCTATAGGAATACTTGTGAGATATTTTGATAGAAATCACCCTTTTGCCGACATTTTTTAGTTAGTTCTCTAATTTTTCCCTATGGAGTGGCGTATCTCTCTCTTAACTTTCTGTATAGAGAAGCGATTCAATGTGTTAATATTCTAGCTAGGAACTCTCATGGTTTGTACCTTTGGTCATCCACTACCTTCATGTACATAAACGTCATGGATTATCAGAGGCTTACTATAAGATGATATTTCTTTCCTTGTAATCTGTTTAGGAATCAAGTATTCAGTTTTTCATTCAAGAAAAAAATATTAAGTATTAAGGTACTCCGGGTCCTTAATATAATATATGTATTTTTTAAAACACTCTAGTTATCTTCCTTAATTTCCTTATTTTCACTTATTCTTCTTAATTATTGAGAAAGCTTTAATAAGTGTAAATTAAAAAAAGATTAGTAAATATGTTTTATATTTAGGACTAACATCAACTCCTTAAATATATCCTATATTAAAAACTAAAGGGAGTATATTAAAATTGGTTCATGATAAGGGATTGCATAAGGAAACAAGTATAACCATAGCTTGACTGAGAAAAATCTCAGCACATGACCTCAAAAGTTTTAATATAAAGCCCAGAGCCAAAAGGAACTCAAACAAAGGTGAGAATACCAAAACAGAGCCTTTCTTATACCCAAGCAGAGCTTCTCTTATACCAAAACAGAGCCTCTAAAATTGACCACATTTCTGGTATTTACTACAATTACTAGGCGTAATTCCAATCAGAGCCCACTGCATTTAAGAAAAACAATGCCTTTAGAAAAGTTACAAATTCCAGTGCCTCCCCTTTCAATCCGGCCACCCTTTTTGCCTTCAAAACTCGAATCTTCACCAATCAAAATAGTTTCGCTTAAATAGGACTCAATATATAAATCAATTTTGAGGTGCCAACTAAGCCACACAACTATTGGCTTCTCTATACACATGCATGTTCAAGCCTAGAGCCTACGTACCCTTTGAAGGGATCAAAGTCCACGTAGTTCGCAATATACGAGAAGGCATTAAGCCAGGGGGTGGTGTGTGTGCTCTGTGTGACTGAAGGTAAATAGAGCATAACTTAGAACGTGTGCACCTATTTAGGGTTTCCCTGTATTTATAGAAGAGTCTGGTACGAGTATCTCTGTATTAATGAGCGATATCCGGGATTGAGAGATCAGGGGCTGATTTGTTGGGATCATGGTTGGAGGAGATCCTTGGTTAATGAGATCCTCAATTAGTGGGATCTCATATCCTTGCCCATTATAGTGCCGATTGGACTTTAGGCATGGTTGGGCCGAGGTCCGGGTATGGGCCTTTTAGGCTGGTCCGTAACAGTTGCCCCCCAGCTCAGTTGTTCAGGCTTCTGGACGTCCGAGGTGCATATTGCCCCCAGTCCTTGGTCCGGCCGAGGCCTTCTTACCTGGCCGGGCCGGCTTTCTGTGGCCGCGACCATTAGTCCACTCCGGATCAGTGGTCGACTTATTATGTCGTCATCTTGCCTAGAATGCTGGGTTCATATTGTCCGAACGGTTATTCGTCCTACCCAGGTCTCAAGTGCCCGGTGGTGACCTTGGATTCGAGCCTTTTGCCTTTTGGAATTCCCAGGACGCTTCGGGTCTCCCCCCGCGCGTGTCATCATTGCGGTTTTACAGCTGTCAGGTCTGGAATGGGTGCGGTCTGAACTCGTCGCGCCTCTTTTTGCGTTGACCATTGTGCGCATTTAATGCGCTGGCATCTGTGCCAATCCCGTCATGTCTGCTCGGGAATAGACCGTTGTGCCCCTGTCGCGAAACGACATGGTTTAAATGGCCTTTTTTCCCTCTTTTCTCTTTTATTCTTCCCGCTATTTTGCCCTTTTGCTCAAATTTTTCTCTGGCTTCTCTAGAGCTTACAGAGGGGATTCTTCTTTGTTCGGAACTTTCGCCATTTTCCAGCGTCCTAGTTCCTCACATTTTCTCTACACAGGTATTCCGCCTATTCCCTTGTGTTTTTGTTCGGTACTTTCCTGCATTTTACCGTTTATTTTTGGAATCGCTGCCTGTGCTATCGTTCTTCTGTGTTTCTGGGCTTTTCTAGGTTTCTAGTGTCATCACCTTGAAATTCGTCCTGTTTCTTGCCCTTAGACAACAATCTTTAGTGCCTTAGGATCCTCAGCGTCGAGGTGGCGCTGTTCGTCCGGGGCGAGCTGGGGCTCGTCCGTCTTCGGCCAGGGTTTCGGTTGGACATCCACGTCGTCCTTTCTAGCCACTAGCACGCACTTTTCCTCTTGAATCACCCGGTGGGGCCGGGGTAAGCTCCTCTTCCGGTTCCAGACCTCCAGTGCTGATGGCTCAACCCCTCAGTTTTTACGAGGGCCCTTCTGCTGTTCGCCATACATCTGCCCCGGTAGGGTATCACGGCCCTTACTGGGATTGCCTTGTGGAGGCTTCTTCGTTGATGGCTTGCGCTGGAGATGCTGAGGCTTCTTCCATACTTGGTTCATGCCGGCATTGGTCCGCCCCGGCTGTCCCTTCTAGCGCCCCCGTTCGTCCAAGTCCGCAGTCTTTTTCGCCTGCTACTGTATTTGTGCCAGGTATTTTCGCACTTCACTGATACTAGTTTTGTTTGCTTGCCTATAGGTTTAATGGCTCCCAAATTTGGGTCTTCCAAACGGCGGTCGAAGCCCGAGGGTTTGGACTCTTCTAGTCCGCTCAAAGCCTTGTGCGGGCGGTATAGCTGGGTATCGTACGAGGTGCTGAAGACCCAGTCGCTGATGTCTGATGTAGACGTCACGCGGTTGAAGGTCCCGGCCATGCCTGGGTGCGTCCTCCGGTGCTCGACGGCCGGCGAGCCTATCTGCGTGGCTCGGCCAGAGGGTTGCCTGGATTTTTTCTTTTTCTACCATGATTGTCTAACACGGGTGCAAGTCTCTCTCCCTTTTCCCCCCTTCCAAATGGAGGCTCTGCAGCATCTCTGGCTCGCCCCATCCCAGTTTCACCCAAATGGCTGGGCTTACCTTATGGCCTTCGAGAGGCTGTGTGGTCACTTCCCGATTCCCATTCCGTGTTCGGCCAATCTTTTCTTTTACTTCTTTAGTCCCTTCACCCCTAGTTTGCTGAAGGAGAGTGACAAGTTGAGGGGGTTGGTATCCCTCCGGATCAACCCAGACCGCAAGCTCATGACGCCCTTCTCCGACTCCTTTAAGTGCTTTAAAGGGGCGTTTTTCAAAGTCGAGGTCGAGCCCGGGGAGCGGCCCTGGTTCTTGGCGGGAAGCGGGGGTGCTGGCGTGAGCGCTCGTTTCCCTTTATACTGGATGGAGGGCCACTACAAGGTCAAGTGATAGGGCAAAACGTTAAGCCTAAAAAACTCTACAAGTGCACAGGCCGTATCAGGTAATAAAGTGATAAGAAAAGTATCGTTCCCACGAGGACTTGGATTCACAAACTTCAATTAAGCATTGATTTCACAATTTCATTTAAGTTGAGGAAAACAAAAATTGAATTTAATTAAGAAAAAGAAATTAAAACTAAAATAAAAATAAGAAAACTACCACAATAATCAAACGAGCAACCTAGAGTCACTAATCCCTTATTTGTTTCTTAGATTTTATCCCCACTAAATTAACTTTGACTTAACCTAATCAACTAATCTAGAGTATTAATGTCTATAAATGCCTTCCAGTCCATTTATATACCTATCTTAATTAATTATGTAATGCCTCACACAATTAAATAAGACGCGTTTTAAATCGGGCTCACTCTAATTTGATTATGCGGAGCTTCTAGGTATATTCCTATCCTAAACGCAAATTAGATTAAAACCTAACTTCACATTAAATTTAAATCTAATTCCACATTATTTATTCCCAAAGTCAATTTAGGATTCCCTCTTCTAAGTCCAACCCTAAATCCCCAAAACATGCTCAATGGTGGCCACTCACTAAGCAATAGCAATAAACACAGGATTAAATAAACTGAATAAAATTAATCAAAACTAAAAAGTGGGAATAATCTCTAAAACCCAAACAAGTTCATAGGTTCTCTAGGTTGCAAAACCAACTAGCCACACATGGCTTTATTCAAATCCAAAACAAAAAGATAATAATTCAGGTTCAAAGAAGAAGAAGAAGAGAGAGGAAAGAAAATTTCTTCGTCTCCTCCACAGTTCTTCCGTCCTTCAGTGGAAATGATGAAGAGAACCGAAACGCTCAGCCTCTACTTCTCTGCTTCTTTGTTCCTTCTCGTTCTGTGCCTCCTGATCTTTCTGCCTTCGTCTTCCGTCTTATTTATAATTTAGGTCTTGGGTCACTGATTCTCTTTTTCTTATTACAAAGATATCTCATATCTTGTAATTTACTCTAGCAGATCACACAATTGATTTGATTTCTATTTTTCTTGCGGGAACCATCAAGTTTGGCTGATTGCATATCCTCTTATTGCCTTTTCTACTTCATTCCAAATCAGCTAATATTTCCTACACAATAAAAATAGGATATGAGTAGATGTTATGTCGATTTATTCTTTGATCCTAAGTTTCATACAATTATGGAAACGTTCATAAAAGATAATTAAATAGGTATATAATATCAATAATTCCAATTAAATCTCATAAAATATACACCTATTTAATCATAAAATATATACTCATCATCAAGGCCGTCTCTTTCCAGGTTTCACGCAAAGGTCTTCTACCGGAGTCGGCCTCTGCCCTGCCACGGTTGGAAGCTCTTGTGGCGGAGTACGGTGTCAGGCCGGCTAGCTACTTTATAACAGGGGACGGCGCCAAGCCGCTGCCTCCTACCAGTAGGGTTTTCAATAGTGTATAGTCTCTGTTTTTGTCTTGGTTTTTTGGATTCATATATCTGACTTGGTATCTCTTTGCTTTTTTTCAGGCCGAGATATGAGTTCGCTTTCGCTCTACCTTCGTGCGGTGAACCCAGCTACTGCCTCGCCCAGCCGTCCGAAGAAGCAGGATGCCTTTGAAGGCGCCAGTGCTGCAGAGGCTAAGAAGAAAGCAAAGGGCTCGGCTGACCAGGGTCCTCCTACAGCTGACGTCGCCCAGCCTTCCCCGGATATTGCTCAGTCTTCCTCGGCGGTTGGACCCCCGGCTATTGAGGGGCAAGAGGCCGTCGCCATATCTCCGACTTCCAAGGGGAAGGAAGTCATGATTTCTAATGAGGAGGTCGAGGCCGAACTCTGTCCTGACGTGCTTGCTGGTTCCCCGCCTGGTCCGCCCTCATCTTCGTTTCTTCCCCCCTCCTCCTTGTCCAACAAGGCCAAAATCTGTTGTTCCCCGTGGTTATTTGTGGGATGAGGGGGTGGTCTCGGAGGTAGACGTCACCTTCCTTCCTCCCCGGCACTTCATGGATAACCGGGTCCTGTCTCCTTCTGCCTTGGATCAACTGCACTTGGCTCAGAGGGAGTTGTGCCGATCAGTGGGGTACGTCCAAGCTCTAATTTTGGTCCAGGAGCAGTACACCCTGGTCAGCGCTGAGTGCCAGAGGTTGCGGGCGTCTGAGGCTGAATTGAAGAAGGGCCTGGCCGTGGCAGAGGCTAAGGCCGCGTCCGTCGGCGACCTCAGGGAGGAGTTGGACGTGGCTAAGGCCAAGGCCAGGTCTGCTGAGGAGGAGCTCGTCAAGGCCTGGGACGAGCGAGATGCGGTCCGGGCGGAGCGAGATGCTGCTCGGGTGGAGCGAGACGCTTCGAAGGCTGTGGTGGTGAAGGCCGATCAGGAGCTCCAGCTCTCCCGGGCAGATGCCGAGAAGGCGGCTGTGGAGTATGCTCGGGCTCAGAAGGGGATGTCGGAGGGCCTAGCTGCGATGAAGGTCCTCCAGCAGCAGCGCAGTGCCTTGGCGGAGGAGAAGGATGGGCTTCAGAAGGCTCTTGCCGCGGACTAGGCGGCCCGACAGGAGGCCATGGACGCGCTGGTGCAGACCGCTGAGGAGTGCTTCAAGCAGGCTCTTACTCAGATCCGATACTTCAACCCTGGCATGAAGTTGAACGTGGACGGGTACGATCACCGTGCCTTCGTGTAGGAGGACGAGACTCTCATCCGTTACCAATCGCCTGCTGCCGAGAGTCCTGCCGAGTTTGCTGAGGAAGGCGCCGCCAACGCTGAAGATCCTGAGGCCGAAGATCTCGGAACCGGGCCGTCTAGCTAGACCTAGCTTCTCTTTCTTTGGTTTTTGGGCGTTTGTGCCCTTGTAATCTATTTGAACGATTTTGGCCTTGCGCCATTTTGTATAGACTTGTTTAAGTAATGAATGACTTACATTTTTTACCATCCTTTTGCCCATGTTTGACAATGAATGATTTAAATTTTTATCGTCCCTTTGCCTTAGCTCTTTTGGAGTTCTGAACCTGGTTAGATACCTTAGGCAATGGATGGGTTGCTTTTCGTTACCATCCCTTTTGCCTTGGTCTGAATGTGCTTCGGCTGTATGCGTACAGGCCGTGCCGATAATTTAGACAATGAATGATTTACGATTCTATCATCCTTTTGCCTACGTCAGATTTGTATCGGCCGAATATGTGTAGGCCGTTGGTACTCTACCACACTTAGTGTGTGGGAGGTTGGGGCAGGGTTGTCTTGTTTCAACCTCGTCAGGTGTAACCAATCGCACTGCCTCGGCCCGACTTTCTAATAGTCGGGCCCCAACTTTCACTTAGTCGGGTTAAATTTTAACGACGTAAGGGCAGGACTATCACGTGTCTAACCGAGGCTTCGTCTGCCTTGGGTCGGACATTTTGACCTGATCAGGGTCGGCATGATAGACTGCTTGCTTAGCCGGGCAAGCGTTGACACGTCAATTTCACGAAGGGCCACGTATGGCACCTTCGCCCAGCTCTAACCAATGCCTGTCGGAGTACAACGGCTGGTTTTCGTACATCTAGATGTTTTTAGTTTTGGCCGGGTACATGACCTCGGGGCCTTTTGCCGGTGTCAGGCTTAAGGGCCTCGGCTTTCGGCTTTTTGGCCGGGCTTCTTTGCCTCGGCCTTTGTTATTTTGACCGGGCATCGATGCCTCGGCTTCATGCTTAAGCGTGTATTTGTGCACATTCGTGAATTTCCTCAATGGGATCCTTTATTGATAAGAAATAGCCCTAAGGGGCTTTACAAAGTAACAAAATTAGAAATAACATAACTTGAACTTGAATTAATGAAAGAAACAAAGCGAAAACAAACAAACAGTGCCGAAGTGGGATCTAGCTGTAGTAGATTTTCAGCTTGTCAGCGTTTCATGTCCTTTTGATCGGCTTTCGTGCCAATGTTTCGAGGATGTATGCCCCTCTGTCGAGCTTTTCTTTAATCCGGTAGGGGCCTTCCCAATTTGCCGCCAGCTTCCCGTCCTTGGCATTCTTGTTGCCTATGTCGACCCATCAGAGTACCAAGTTCCCTCGGTTAAATGACCGGGGTCTTACCTTTCTGTTGTACTTAACCGCGAGTAACTGCTTGGCGGCTAATTCGCGGCAGTGCGCCGTGACTTGGATTTCGTCTATGAGGTCCAAATCGGTCTTCAAGGCGTCATCGTTCAACTCCTGCCCTTCTTGTCTGGCTCTGACCTTTCTCCAGGATGGCTGTCCGATTTCAACCGGTATCATTGCCTTGCATCCATAGGTTAGCCTGTAGGGGGTTTCCTAGGTCGAAGACTGTACACTTGTCCGGTATCCCCAAAGAACGCTGTGGAGCTGCTCGGTCCAGTTGGTGTCGGCTTGCAACATCCGCCTCTTGAGTCCGTCCAGGACGACTTTGTTGGCGGCTTCGGCCTGGCCATTCGACTGCGAGTGTTCTATGGACGAGAAGTGCTGCTTGATGTCCAGGTTGGACATTAGCGCTTGGAATCGATGGTCCGTGAACTGGGTGCCATTGTCCGTGACGACCTCGATTGGTATCCCGAAGCGGGAGACGATGTTGTGCCAGAAAAACTTTATCACTCTGGCCGAGGTTATTGTGGCGAGTGGCTCTGCTTCGATCCACTTGGTGAAGTAGTCTACTGCGACTATGAGCCATCTACATTGCCCCTGCGCCGGTCGGAATGGTCCGAGGATGTCCATGCCCCATTTTTAAAAGGGCCAGGGGGCTGGCATCCCTTTCAACTCTGAGGGCGGCGGCCATATGATCCCGGAGTGTTTCTGGCAACTGTCGCACGTCTTGGCTTTTTTCGTGGCGTCGTGCTTCATAGTGGGCCAATAATAGCTGGCGCATAGTGCCTTTCTGGCGAGGGCCATGCCCCCCATATGGTGGCCGTTACTGCCTTCATGTAGCTTGGCCAGCACATACTTTGCCTCGGATTCGTCGAGACATCGCATCATCGGGCAGTGGAGTCCTTTTCTGTATAATTGATCATCAACCATCGCGTAGAGAGCAGCCTCTCTGATCAGCTTCTTGGCCTTGGTCGAGTCAGTAGGGACAATTCCCCTTTCGAGGTAGTCTTCTATCGGCTTCCTCCAGTCAGTCCCGGCTGAGATGGCCATGATACAGCTCGGTTCGGTGAGGTTCTGCTGGATGACCGTCCTGTGATTGTCCGGCCCGTTGGTACTTGCCAGCTTTGAGAGTATGTCAGCTCGGGTGTTTTCCTCTCTTGGGATATGGGAGACAATCACCTCTTCGAACTCGGCCATCAGCTCTTTGGCACGGTTTAGGTACTTAGCCAAAAGTGGGCCTTTTGCCTGATAGCTGCTGTCAATCTGCTGTACCTCCTTTTTGGTCCTCGGGGGCTACATGTCGAGCACGGCCTTACACTTGTCCGGGTTGGCTTCGATCCCACGGTTAGTCAGCATGAAGCCCAAGAATTTCCCAGCCGGAACTCCGAAGGCACATTTGGCCGGGTTCAACCTGATTCGATGTCTTCTTAGTTTCTCCAACGTCTGTTCTAGGTCCCGGATGTGGTCTTCTAGAAGCTTCGACTTGACAATCATGTCGTCTATGTAGACTTCTATGTTGCGCCCGATCTGGTCTTCGAAAACTCGGTTCATCATCCTCTGATAGGTGGCCCCGGCATTCTTCAGTCCGAATGGCATGACGTTGTTGTTGAAAATTATGCCCTAAGGACAATTCATTGTACTTTGGATATTTAAGTTATTTAAAGTATTCTCTTTTGTTATCATTTTCATTTGCATGTTCGTATTGATAACTGCATCCCTGGATAATCTTACAGATTATCCTAAATATCCCTGGTCGGTCATCTACACGGGAGTGAAGATGAAATAAGACCAGTATGACTTTGATGAGGTATGGAGATACGAATCAAAGTCATGGGCACTTGTAAGAGTACAAGGTGCTGGACCGACCCACTATGAGAAAGCTGCATGGATTAAGTCATAAGCTTATCTCATGTATAACCGAGTCACAACGCCCTATGACCTGAGACCATCATAGATTCCTACATGATGAGTCACTGGTCTTTGACCTAGTCAAAAGTCACTTTTGACCGGGTGATGATAAAGGCTCGGATCGGGATCAGTGGTTTTCATGCGGAGGAATGTGAGTGGTCAAGATGGGATTTGTCCCTCACATATGTAGAGAGATAATGCTGGACCCCTCGATGAGTGAGTCTAAGAAATGTATGGCCATACTGTGATGGAAAAGAGTTTCCATTTCACTTATTAGACTACTCGAGAATCGAGAAAGCAATGCTCAAGAAAAGGAAGTTGACATTATCCATGCCTCATCCTTGACCAAATTATCGCGTGACAAAAGGGACGTGACATGGTTGTACGATAGGTAGTATCGTGTCATCGATCCCCATGTGAATTGGGTAGTCGCAATGTCTTGCTAGAGGCCGCTTGCAACTTGTGGGCTGATACAGTGTTGGCCCACTGCCAATCTCATATGGGCCTGTAGGGTCGCACACAAGAATAATCCAACACGGGTAAAAGTGTCTAGATTCATTGAATCTCAGATTAATCTGAGATTAAATGAATACTAAATTTGATCTAGGATTTATATATATATATATATATATAATTCGAAATTAATATATATATTATAAATAGAGATTATAATATTATATATGATATTTGTTTAGTATTTAATTTATTTGATAAATTAAATATCTGAAACAAATAGAGATATTGTATCTCATTTAATTTCGAATAAAGATATCATGTATCTGTTTAATATAAAATTGAGAAATGGTATCTCATATTTAATTAAATGGATAGATATCATATCTCGGATTTAATTTATAATGATAAATTAAATCAAAAGGCTTTAAATTTAGATTTGATCTAAATTCAAGATTCGGATTTCAAATCTGGCTTTTAATATATTTGATTACATTTATGAGATAGATTTAATTGATATATTGTCCAGATTCGGAATTCGAGTTTCCAAAATTAATAAGGATTAATTTTGATTATATAATACACCTATCGGGTTTAGAAATAAACCTACGGACTTTTGGTTGAGCGTATTAGAAAGCCGCGAGAAACCCTAGAGAAGATTGAGAGAGACGCACAAGAAGCGCTAGCACGCTGCCGCAACCGTGTTCGGGGATTGTTCGTGTGGATACCAGTAAAGGAGGCCGATTCTAAGAGTCGACTTCTGCTGATCAAAAGAACGAGACACGGACGTGTAGATCGCCCACCTGATCAAGAGAACCAGACGCGGACGTGTTGATCGAGAAGGCAGCCCACCTGATCAAATAGAACGGAACACGGACGAGTTCAATATAAGGTATGATTCGGTTTCCTTAACCTTGATTTAAACGTCGTTGAGTGATCCTTCGGAAGGGATTCGTAAGAAATTTTAATCCGCTGCGTGTTCGGATCCCAATAGTGGTATCAGAGCCAACTCAACGTACATTTAAATTGGGTTTCTCTACATGCCGATATATGTGATATGTATGTAATAAACCGAATTTTGAATCAAGAAATCAAATCTTGAATGCTCTATTTGATAATTCGCGTTAGGGTTTCACGGCCGTTATTCTTGTGGTTCTGAATCGTACAGATCAGAAGATGATAACGCATGGGTCAATCATGATCGGAGACGTCATACGTTTCTGGTTGCACAGATCACGTCCTGAAAGGTTCAAACATCGATCACGCGTCGGAGACCTATGATGACTTGGACGTTCATGATGGCGGATGAAAGAATTCGATTCGGATGACGCTTTTGGGGGTTAAAATTTGATTTTATGAAAGAAATTTTCTTTTAAAATATGATGTTTTCAAAAGTTCCAGGGGGCGTTGCCCTTTGACCCCGCCCGCTAACCGACTAGCGGGACCACCGTAGGGACCGGCTGATTGTCGTAGCGCGAGTAATCAAATCAAAGTGTTATAAATTAGAGAATTTTATCATGAGTAATATTTTATTTCATAAATGTATGAATTAAAATATGTTTATAATTTACCTTTCAAAGTCTTGTTTGGGTATGGTGAACAAGATGGCTCTAGGATTGAAATTTTTGTATATGGCCTGCGTGCCATGTCTCTCTCTAAATAATCTTGATGTACATTCTCTTCTCATCTCACTCCCCTTGTATGTGAAACGAGGTTTCTAACTATGTATTTTCTTTTATATTATTTAGAGAAGTCCTCTAATTGGCTTGAGGGGACTACAGGTTAGATGAGCCATGTTGTTCACGAGTTTTAATTATGTTTTGATATGATCACTGCATGATTAGTTTAGACCCTATATGATATACAATAAATGATTGCATTCATATAGGTAGGAATAATAAGAGATTTAGTTCACAAATCCAATAATACCCTCTAAATAAAATCTTAAGTCACAATGCCGTCAATTAATGAATACTAGCCAAAACCTCGATCACCCATTTGTATGTTCCACCAAAGTGGATGCATCTGAGTAATCTTGGTGAGGCAAGAAAGAGTAATGGTGATACTCAACATTCATTATTGTCTTGACTTAATTGAGATCATCAAAACGGTTTTGGATCTCAAGGCATTGGATGGGATTAAACATGCCAGATCATATGATGATCGAATCCCATAAAGATCTAAGAGTTACATGTGATGTAATTGGCAAAGCAGTTGCCTACCTAAATAACTTATTTTAAGCGTTTTGCCAAAGCGGACTTGAATTTAAGCCAAATATGGATCTTAGCCCACTAATTATAATGAGGGTTATTAATTTAGTGGGAGAATATTAACTGACTTTGCATATCTTTTAATTGTAGAATCATGTCGACCACTAACACTGCAACAACATCAATGCGATCACTCCTTGAGAAGGAAAAACTGAATGGGACAAACTTTCTTGACTGGTTTAGAAACTTGAGAATTGTTCTCAAGCAGGAAGGAAAGGCTTATGTCCTTGATCAACCCATTCCTGAGGAGCCTGCAGCCAATGCTCCAAGAGCTCAGAAAGATGCTTACACGAAGCATACTCGTGACTCTGTGGATGTAGGACGTTTGATGCTTGGCACCATGGTTCTAGAGCTCCAAAGAGATCTGGAACATGTGGAGGCTTTTGAGATGATTGGTCATCTCAAGGAAAACAAGCAAGGCAAGAAAGGTATGAAACCATGAAGGCCTTAAATTCCTGCAAGATGGCTGAAGGTGCGTCAGTTAGCTCTCATGTTTTGAAGATGAAAGGCTACATTGATAACCTTGAGAGGCTAGGATTTCCCATGCTTCCGGAGTTAGCCACAGATATGATCTTAAACTCACTCCCGGATAGTTATGACCAGTTTGTCATGAACTATAACATGAACAACATGGAGAAATCAATTTCTGAACTGCATGGGATGCTCAAAACAGCTGAGCAGAGCATTAAGAAAAAGCCTAGCACTGTTTTGATGGTTCATAAAGGAAAGGGTATGAAAAAGAAAGGCAAGGGCAAGAAATGGGGTAAAGGCTCAGCTGGTAAGACCAATGAGTCAAACAAGCCCGAATCTAAGCCTGTAGCCAAGAAGGCAAAGCCTCCAAAGGATGGGGTCTGCTATTTCTGCAATGAACCGGGTCATTGGAAGAGGAACTGCAAACTCTATCTAGAAGGTCTGAAAAAGAACAAGAAGGATAGTGAGGCTATCGCTTCAGGTATCTATGTCATAGATATTCATTTTTCTACTTCCTCTACATGGGTATTAGATACTGCATGTGGATCTCACATTTGTACTAATGTATAGGGTCTCAAGGAAAGTAGAAGATTGAAGAAGGGCGAAGTTGACCTACGAGTTGGAAACCGAGCAAGAGTTGCTACTTTAGTCGTAGGCACTTATGAATTAGTTCTGCCCAATGGGCTTTTGTTAATTTTGAACAATTGCTTTTATGTTCCTGCTTTGAGTAGTAACATTATTTCACTTTCTTTTTTGGATAAGGAAGGTTTCACTTCCATTACTAGGAACCGTAAATGATCAATTTATCTTAATGATGTTTTTTATGCTCATGGAGATTTGCATGCTGGTCATTATGTATTAAATTTAGAACATCCTAATAATGGACGAATCTATGACATAACTACGAAAAGGTTCAAGCCAAATGATTTGAATCCAACCTACCTGTGGCATTGTCATCTAGGCCATATAAATGAGAAACACATTTCGAAACTCCATCAAGATGGATTTTTGAATTCATTTGATTTTGAATCATTTGATACATGTGAGTCTTGTTTATTGAGGAAAATGACAAAGGCTCCTTTTACTGGACACAGTGAGAGGACCACCAATTTATTGGGCCTCATTCATACTGATGTATGTGGACCAATGAATATTTCTGCTAGAGGAGGTCATTTGTACTTCATTACATTCATAGACGATTTTAGTAGATATGGCTATATCTATCTAATGAAACATAAGTCTGAATCTTTTGAAATGTTCAAAATATTCCAGAATGAAGTACGAAACCAACTTGGCAAAACAATTAAGGCACTTCGATCTAATCGAGGTGGTGAATATTTGAGCCAAGAGTTCATTGACCATCTTAGGAGTTGTGGGATCATCTCACAACTTACTCCTCCAGGAACACCTCAATGGAATGGTGTTTCTGAACGAAGGAATCAAACTCTACTAGATATGGTTTGATCTATGATGAGTCAAACAGACCTTCCACCTTCCTTTTGGGGCCATGCCCTGGAAACAGCTGCATTCACACTAAATCGTGTTCCGTCAAAGGCAGTTGAAAAGACACCATATGAGATATGGACTGGGAAGAAACCCAGTTTGTCATTTCTTAAAATTTGGGGATGTGAGGTTTATGTTAAACAATAGGCCTCTGATAAATTATCATCTATATCCTCAAAATGCCTTTTTGTGGGGTATCCTAAGGAAACTAAAGGATACTACGTCTACAATCCCACCAATCACGAAGTGTTTGTCTTTCGGAATGGTATCTTTCTAGAAAAAGAGTTTATCTCTAAAAGAACCAGTGGGAGCAAGGTGAACCTTGAAGAAGTTCAAGAGTCACAGGACAATATAGAACTACAGATGGAAACTAGAGAAGACTCACAACAAGTTGTTGAGCCTACTCAATTAACACAAGGCCCACGAAGGTCTGATAGATCACGGCTACAGCCTCAGAGATATGGATTTCTGATTACTGGAAGTCGTGATGTTTTGCTCATTGAGCAGAATGAGCCAACAACCTATCGAGACGCAGTAGTGGGACCTAATTCCGAAAAATGGCTTGATGCCATGAAGTCTGAAATGCAATCCATGTACGACAATAAGGTATGGACCTTAGCCAATCCACCTGAGGGTGTAAAAACCGTTGGGTGCAAATGGGTTTTCAAAGAGAAAACCGACATGGATGGCAAAGTAAATGTCTTCAAGGCACGGCTGGTTGCAAAAGGATTCACTCAAACTTATGGTGTGGACTATGATGAGACCTTTTCCCTAGTGGCCAAGTCAATCAGAATCCTTCTTGCCATTGCATCATATTATGACTATGAGATATGGCAGATGGACATCAAAACGGCCTTCCTTAACGAAAAGCTGCTTGAGGATGTGTACATGACACAACCTGAGGGTTTTGTGCGTCCAGAGGACACTGGTAAAGTATGTAAGCTTCAAAGATCCATTTATGGATTGAAGCAGGCATCTCGGAGCTGGAATCATCATTTTGATGAAGTAGTCAAAGAGTTTGGCTTCATTCAGAATATGGATGAACCTTGTGTTTACAAGAAGGTTAGTGGGAGCACAGTTGTATTTCTAGTGCTTTATGTTGATGACATCCTACTCATTGGGAATGACATTCCTACCTTACAGAATGTCAAGTCTTGGTTAGGAAAGTCTTTCTCAATGAAAGATTTAGGCGAAGCCACTTACATCCTTGGGATTAGGATCTATAGAGATAGATCCAAAAGGCTGTTAGGCCTAAGTCAGAGCACATACATAGACAAGATACTGCATAGGTTCAGTATGCAGGATTCTAAAAGGGGTAACGTGCCCATGTCTCATGGGATTCATCTCAGTAAGGATCTGTGTCCTAGTACACAAGATCAAAGAGATCACATGAGTAAGATTCCATATGCCTCTGCCATTGGATCTATCATGTATGCCATGCTATGTACTCGACCGGATGTGTCATTTACCTTGAGTATGACCAGTAGATATCAACAAGATCCCGGTGAGGGTCATTGGACTGCTGTCAAGAATATCCTTAAGTACTTAAGAAGGACTAAGGACTTATTCTTGGTATATGGTGGCTTGGAGGATGAGCTCTGTGTGACTGGTTACATAGATGTGAGTTTCCAAACTGACCAAGATGATTCAAGATCGCAATCAGGATATGTATTCCTGTTGAATGGTGGTGCGGTGAGTTGGAAGAGCTCTAAGCAAAGCACTGTAGCTGATTCTGCAACGGAAGCTGAGTATATAGCAGCATCGGATGCAGCTAAGGAAGCTGTTTGGATCAGAAAGTTCATCACTAAACTGGGGGTGGTTCCTACCATCTCAGATCCAATAGACTTGTTTTGTGACAATAACGGCGTCATTGCACAGACAAAGGAGCCTAGGTCACATCAAAGGACCAAGCACAAACTCAGGCGTTTTCAGCTCATCAGAGAAATCAATGAAAGAGGTGATACAAACATATGCAAAGTACCAGGAGAAGACAATGTAGCAGATCTTCTCACTAAGCCGCTTGCACAAGCGGCACATGAGCATCATGTTAGGGCAATGGGAATTAGAGTAATCAATGATTGCACCTAGTGCTAGTGGGAGTCTGTTGAAAATTATGCCCTAGGGGCAATTCATTGTACTTTGGATATTTAAGTTATTTAAAGTATTCTCTTTTGTTATCATTTTCGTTTGCATGTTCGTATTGATAACTGCATCCCTGGATAATCTTACAGATTATCCTAAATGTCCCTGGTCGGTCATCTACACGGGAGTGAAGATGAAATAAGACCAGTATGACTTTGATGAGGTATGGAGATACGAATCAAAGTCATGGGCACTTGTAAGAGTACAAGGTGCTGGACCGACCCACTATGAGAAAGCTGCATGGATTAAGTCATAAGCTTATCTCATGTATAACCGAGTCACGACGCCCTATGACCTGAGACCATCATAGATTCATACATGATGAGTCACTGGTCTTTGACCTAGTCAAAAGTCACTTTTGACCGGGTGATGATAAAGGCTCGGATCGGGATCAGTGGTTTTCATGCGGAGGAATGTGAGTGGTCAAGATGGGATTTGTCCCTCACATATGTAGAGAGATAATGCTGGACCCCTCGATGAGTGAGTCTAAGAAATGTATGGCCATACTGTGATGGAAAAGAGTTTCCATTTCACTTATTAGACTACTCGAGAATCGAGAAAGCAATGCTCAAGAAAAGGAAGTTGACATTATCCATGCCTCATCCTTGACCAAATTATCGCATGACAAAAGGGACGTGACATGGTTGTACGATAGGTAGTATCGTGTCATCGATCCCCATGTGAATTGGGTAGTCGCAATGTCTTGCTAGAGGCTGCTTGCAACTTGTGGGCTGATACAGTGTTGGCCCACTGCCAATCTCATATGGGCCTGTAGGGTCGCACACAAGAATAATCCAACACGGGTAAAAGTGTCTAGATTCATTGAATCTCAGATTAATCTGAGATTAAATGAATACTAAATTTGATCTAGGATTTATATATATATATATATATATATATATATATATATATATATATATATATATAATTCGAAATTAATATATATATTATAAATAGAGATTATAATATTATATATGATATTTGTTTAGTATTTAATTTATTTGATAAATTAAATATCTGAAACAAATAGAGATATTGTATCTCATTTAATTTCGAATAAAGATATCATGTATCTGTTTAATATAAAATTGAGAAATGGTATCTCATATTTAATTAAATGGATAGATATCATATCTCGGATTTAATTTATAATGATAAATTAAATCAAAAGGCTTTAAATTTAGATTTGATCTAAATTCAAGATCCGGATTTCAAATCTGGCTTTTAATATATTTGATTACATTTATGAGATAGATTTGATTGATATATTGTCCAGATTCGGAATTCGAGTTTCCAAAATTAATAAGGATTAATTTTGATTATATAATACACCTATCGGGTTTAGAAATAAACCTACGGACTTTTGGTTGAGCATATTAGAAAGCCGCGAGAAACCCTAGAGAAGATTGAGAGAGACGCACAAGAAGCGCTAGCACGCTGCCGCAACCGTGTTCGGGGATTGTTCGTGTGGATACCAGCAGAGGAGGCCGATTCTAAGAGTCGACTTCTGCTGATCAAAAGAACGAGACGCGGACGTGTAGATCGCCCACCTGATCAAGAGAACGAGATGCGGATGTGTTGATCGAGAAGGTAGCCCACCTGATCAAATAGAACGGAACACGGACGAGTTTAATATAAGGTATGATTCGGTTTCCCTAACCTTGATTTAAACATCGTTGAGTGATCCTTCAGAAGGGATTCATAAGAAATTTTGATCCTTTGCGTGTTCAGATCCTAACAGTTGTAGCAGTAGTTCGCCATGTCCGTCATGAAGGCGGTCTTCTCCTGGTCGTCCGGATGCATTGCAATCTGATTGTATCCGGAGTAGGCGTCCATAAAGGAGAGGAGCTGGTACCCGGCCGAGTTATCCACAAGATTATCAATATTGGGCATAGGGTAGGAGTCTTTTGTGTTAATTCTCTGTTGGTTTTGATGATTGCCAACAACTACAAACAATGGAAGAGGTTTTGCTCTTTAAGTATTGAAAATCCTGATTAAGAGCAAACCTCGAGGTTGGCTCTAAAACCTCAAGGTTTGGCCTTACAGAAGCTTTTAAAATCAAGTGTTTCAATGGTTTAAAACTTGGTTTCACAAAACAATGTGAAACCTCGAGGTTGGCAAGAGAACCTCGAGGTTCTGGATTTTTTAGAAAAACTCAAGTTTTGCACCAACACTAGAAACCTCGAGGTTTGGTTGAAAACCTCTAGGTTTATGTTTTGGCACTTAACTGATCCTTTTGAAAAATATGTGAAACCTCGAGTATTGCAAGTAAACCTCGAGTTTTTAATTCATCCAGAGAGGTCATGGTTTTCATCAAGTATGAAAACCTCGAGGTTCATATTGAAACCTCGAGGTTTGGCACTCTGTCTTAAAGCTCAAATTTTCAAGGAAATACTTAAACCTCGAGTATTATTTTCTAACCTCGAGTTTTCCACCACACAGAGAGCAAACAGGTTTTCAAAGAACTGAAAACCTCGAGGTTCAAATTGAAACCTCGAGGTTGGGCCTTCTGTTCAAAAACTTATCTTTGCAAATTTAAAAGCAAACCTCGAGTATGGTTTTGCAACCTCGAGGTTATCAGGCTCCAGAGGAAAAATGGATTTTTCATCAAGTTTCAAACCTCAAGGTTACTGTTTAAAACCTCAAGGTTTGTGGCTTCCAAAGATTTCTCAAAAGGTTTCTTTTCAAAGCAAACCTCGAGGCTCACAGAGTAACCTCGAGGTTACATGTTTTGTCAACTAAGTTTGCCTGAACTTTTCAAGCAAACCTCGAGGTTTGAATTCCAAACCTCAAGGTTTGTGGCCGTTACTACATATTCGAATTTGGGAATTCTGTAATACCTTCTTGTTTGATCTTAATGCTTTCCATGATTATTCTATATTGATTCTAGATATGTTTAACCATCTTTCTAATGAGTTTCAAACAGATTAACGAAGGTTTATTGAAGGATTAGAGCAAAAGCAAAAATGTGTCAGAACATTTAATGCTCAGCCCAGAAACTTACTTCCTTTTGGTTAATCCACTGGTACACGGCTACAAAAGATCAAAAGGAAGATTACTACTACAAAAAATCTCCTCTCTAACGGATTTATTGCCAGAAAGTCAACTCAGACTTAATTAACAGCTGGATTATGCAGAAAAGAGAGAGAGAAGATGACTAAGTTTGAACCAACACTCAGCAGATGATTTCCAACAGTTCAATCCTCTTTACAATGGTCATTTAATGTTCTCTACCTATAAATAGAGTTCATTAACTCCTTCACAAGTTGATACACCAACTCAGAGCGAAAATTTACTAAGTTTATTTATTGTGTATTAGCTTTCACTTGCAAAGTATCATACTTGATACAAGCACTTCAGTGTTTATCATATCTACTCTGTAAGAGAGTCAAACACTTGTAAATCATTCATTTATTGTAACAACTACAAGTCAGGGGACTTGGTAGTTGGGGTGTATTGATTACAACTTGTAAGGGGGAGTGTGTTCTAGTGAGAGAACAACTCTTAGTACAGAGTGTGTAATCAATTTCATTGAGTTAGTGGATTGAAAATCCCAAGTGAGGCTTGGGGACTGGATGTAGGTCAGAGAAAGGACCGAACCAGTATAAATTGCATTGTGTTAAGCTTCCTTTACCTACTCCTCTATTCTGCTCTGTTTTAAGTATTCAAAAACAGACCAAGTTTCGAAAATTTTAAAGATACCCAATTCACCCCCCCTCTTGGGTATCAAGCTCCAACTTTCACTTTGGGCACGCCTTATTGAGGTTGGTGTAGTCGACGCATACTCTCCATTTGCCGCTGGGTTTGAGGACCATGACTACGTTGGAGAGCCAGGTGGTGTACTGCACCTCTCGATTGAAGCTGGCCTCTAGGAGCTCTTCGATGTGGCTAGCAAGGGCTTCCTGTCTGTTGTTAGTGATGTTCCTCTTCTTCTGTGCCACTAGTCTTGACCCCGGCCATATGCCGAGCTTGTGACAGCAGAAGTGGGGGTCGATGTCGGGTACCTCGGCCGAGGTCCAGGCGAAGACATCTTGGTTCTGGCTGAGGAAATGGATCACTTGTGTCTTTAGGTCGTCCCTCATGTCTTGGCCGATTTTGGCGGTCTTGGACGGGTCCATCCCTAGTGTTTTCTCCTCAAGCTCCCCTTCCGACTCGGGCCTCTGGTTTTCCTGCTCGTGGAGGTCGAGCTTTACCATGTTGATCGGATGCCGGGGGTGTCTGTCGCCGTCAGTCTCGGCTATGGACTCGTTGGATCCGAGCCGAGGTGGAGATGAGGGTACTCCTTCCTCAACCCAGAGAGCTTCGAAGTAACATTGCCGTGATTCCTTTTGATCTCCGGATACCACGACTATCTGGTTCTTGTCATTGACCATCTTCAGTTTCTGGTGTTTAGTGGACACCAGTATGTCCTAGTTGTGGATCATTGGCCGGCCTAGGATGACGTTGTACGGGGACCGGAAGTTGGCGATGATGAACCTCACTCGTTCGGACTTGAAGGCTTCTTTCGTCCCAAGGGTCAGCCTGAGGTCGATGTAACCTTTCGGGAAGGACTGCTCGCTGTTGAAACCAATCAGGGTGGTCTTGCACGGCTTAAGATCCTCTTTGTCGAGGTGCATCCTTTTGTAGGCGTCCCAGCTTATGATGTCAGCCGAACTCCCTGCGTCCACGAAAATCCTTTTGACCCGACAGTTTACCAAGGTTCCAGTGATCACTAGTCCATCCAGATGGCCGGGTATGACGTCTTTCAGTTCTTCGTTGGTGAAGGTCAGGGTAGGCGGCCTCGGTTTCTTGGGGTCCTCCTTGAACTTGGGGAGGTCTCGGACGGTCAGTACTTCGCGGAGATATTTCTTCCGTTGGCTTACAGTGTCTCCGCCACCTCCGAATCCTTCGTTGACGACGTTGCATTGGAAATCCACGTCGGGAAACTCGTCGTCAGAGGCGGTCTTCTGCTTCTTCCCCTGCTTTCGGGTCTCTTTGGGTGGACTTCTAGTGTGGCCGCGATTAGTGCTCTTGCCGCCCATCCTTCCCTGAGTCTTGATGACATATTGACGTAGCTTTCCTTCTCTCACAAACTTTTCAATAGTGTCAAGGAGGTCGTAGCACTTGTTGGTGGTATGTCCGTGGCAGTCGTGGAACGTGCAGAACTTGGAACGATTCGTATTGGATCAGCCTCTGATCGGCCTCGGCTTGTCGACCCGCCTCATTTCGGCCTGGGTTACCTCTTTCCACACCTGTGACCGAGAGACATTCAAGGGGGTGTAGTTATCATACCTGGCCTTCTGGTCGGCTCGGTCCGGCTTGGCGCGGTTCTCATGGTTACGCCTTTTTGGTTCGGTCTTCAGCCTCCTCAGTCGGTCCTCTTCACCAGGCGAAGCGTTTCTTGTTCGTTCGGGTTCATCAGCGTTGGCTGCCTCCATCTGCTCCACTTCCAGGTACTTCTTCGCCTGGGTGTAGAACTCGGTTAAGGTGTACACCGGGTTCTTGCATAGGTTTCGGGCTAGTCGTGATGACGGATCTAGCCCATTGACGAGGCAGTGGACGTGGACCTTCTCGGGTAGCGACCGAACCTGCATCGCCACGTCCCAGAAACGATCCAGGTACTTCTGCAGTGCCTCGCCTTTTTTCTGTCTCACCTTACTCAATGTGAGCTCGGTCTTCGGCTGCTTTTTGCTGGTGGCAAAATGTAACTCGAACTTGCGCTCGAGGTATTCGAAACTCCGGATGGAGTTGTCTGGGAGCGAGCTCAGCCATCTGTGCGCCGGCCCGGTCAGGGTGGCCGCGAAGAGACGCTGAATAACTGGGCCCCTAATTGTTCGGACCCACATGAGCTTCTCAAACACGTCAAGGTGGTTGCGTGGGTCTTGGGTTCCGTCATACTTTGGAAGGTCAGCCAGGTCGAAATGCTTCGGGTAACGGGCCGTCACCGCCTCCCTTGAGAACGGGGATTTGCCGGAGTTCGACAGATACGTCACTCGATATTCCCAGGGAGACCCGTGGCGAGGTGATCTACGGGCAGCCCGATCAGTGCGGTTAGGACCGTCACCGTGGTTTCCGACGTTCTCTAAGGGCTGTGGTCGGCCTTTCTCCATATTCATTCTCCACTCCGGCTCGCCGTTGTCGCGGCGTGGACTCCTCGGCTCTGAGCTACTCGAGGAACTGCTGTCATCCATGGGGACCCTCCTTCCTCTCCTATGATTCCTCTAGTGGTTTCCCTGTCGGCGATCGTTCTCGAGCGCATCCTGAATCATTCGGCCAAAGGCTTCAAAGTCAGCCCGTCTCTGTAGGTCGTCTCATTTCTCCTTGTTTTCCAGCCTCTGGAGGAATGATTCCTGCATCCTCCGAAGGATGCGGACGTCAAGTTCGACTGCCTGGACGTATCGCGCCGGGGGTTCTGTGTGCGCTTCTTGCAGTGGCCGCTCTTCTGCGGAGGGGGAGGTTGCCGTGTCAGTGACATGCCCTTCCGGGGTGTTTTCTCGCCGCGGTTGCTCCGGGGGCTGATCTGGTGGAGGTCGGCTTGGCTTGGGGTCTCCGCCCACCGGCGGGGGATTTCTGCTGTGGCTTCTGGTGTTTGCCATTAGTGGTCACGGGGATTGAAGTTTACGGTTCCCCACGGTCAGCGCCAATGTTCTGTCCTAAGAACACAGAAAGATTGGACTTGACTAGGTTGTCAAGCCTAGAGCCTATGTACCCTTTGAAGGGATCAAAGTCCACGTAGTTCGTAATATACGAGAAGGCGTAAAGCCAGGGGTGGTGTGTGTGCTCTGTGTGACTGAAGGTAAATAGAGCATAAGTTAGAACGTGTGCACCTGTTTAGGGTTTCCCTGTATTTATAGATGAGTCTGGTATGAGTATCTCCGTATTAATTAGCGATATCCGGGATTGAGAGATCAGAGGCTGATTTGTTGGGATCATGGTTGGAGGAGATCCTTGGTTAATGAGATCCTCAATTAGTGGGATCTCATATCCTTGAACATTATAGCGCCGATTGGACTTTAGGCATGGTTGGGCCGAGGTCTGGGTATGGGCCTTTTAGGCCGGTCCGTAACAGTATATATGTGCCTACGCTTTTTACAGTTTCATTTTCCTTTATTTATAAAGTTCAAAATGCTACATGTATGCATCAACACATTTTATACCATCTACGATATTCAAATACATACATCTATACATACATTAGTCATAGTTGTTCCATTAACTTAAGGAAAACGAAGGCTGGGATTTGATGTGACAGGAAAATATTTTGCTGAAATTTGGGATTATGTTGATGAACTTGTTGAATATGCTAAATTGATTCCACCACTAACCTAATTCGTGTACGCGTTATTAGGTGGGAAATTAATAAACATAAGTCAACGCAATTGGCAATATTAATGGATGTTGTGAAGTGATTACAAACAGTACAAGACACTTTTTTTTTCCTTTTTTGGTATAAAAATTTTAGGAAAGGGGTTGGGTTCATCCACAATCCAAAGGCAGGGCGAAATCTCCCTTCCTCCTAGGTGATACCGATGTTGGGCAAGACGAGCCGTCTATTACCCTCAGGCGCTAACCTAAGCACCTAGGAGCTAGAATGCCACCGATGTTAGGCAAGGCGAGCCGTCTATTACCCTCAGGCGCTAACCTAAGCATCTAGGAGCTAAAATGCCTGCCCCAGTGCTTTGACCAACTTCAGGATCAAACCCCCTCCTTTTGGTGAGAGTGCCTGACCTCTTTACCAGTTAAACCTAAGGACGAGGGGTATAAGACACTTAATTTGGATGTTATTACAAGTTCACATAAGGTGAGTTTCCTTTAAAGAGGTCTTTATAAGGCCTCGATTTCCCGATCCAATATAATATATAGCTTTTAGGATATGATTCTCCCAAGGATCTGTACTTTCATTGAGAGTAGGCTAACTAGACGTAGAAGGAATCCAACAACTTACTTTTGTGATGTATGATTATCTCAAAGACAAGTGCTCATGAAAAATGCATTGTATTGTTTGTAGTCCACCACTTTACGAGACAAATGCATTGTATTGTTTCTAGTTCACCACTTTACTAACATTTCGTACGACTTGTTAATTAAATCTTTGGAGGCAAAAAGATAACTAAATCCGCAAGTTCTTCATTTATAATTAAGCTAAATTATATAAAACCTTATGAACTTTGAGTCAGTTGCATATAACCTTCTGACATATCAAAGTTTAAATTTAACTTCTCTGACCTTTCATTTTTAACTATTAACCCGAGGCCATTATATTTTTAATGGAAAATACATCACTATATTATGAGATGACATGTGACATCTTACATAGAATCTTGTGTAAATTACCAATTTCATAGAACCCACCTGAACTTTGAATGATTACAGAAAATCCCCTTAAACTTTGATTAGTAACAAATAACCCTCACACATTTCAAAAGTTACATTTAACTTCCTTAAAATTTTGGTTTATAATATTAAACCACATGCAATTACTTTTATCATTTTAATAAACTTATTAAGAGTTTTACTATCATTTGTCAATTAAAATAGTTCTTTTGTATATCAAAAACTAGATGAATAATATTTAGAAAAATATAAAAAAAATAAACGTTGAACCTCTAATTGAAGAAAACACATGCATTACAAATAAAAAATTAATTAGGCAAATGCTATCCTCTAACATAAATCTAATATTTAAATTATTAATACTTAATGTATCCTATGAATATATTTGATACAAATGATGACATTTTTATACTGCTAATGCTCAACTATCACAAGAAAATATGTAAATGTTATGAAAATGGTGATATTTTTTTTATATTTTTTAAAATATTATTCTTCTGGTTTTTTCTATACAAGAAAACTATTTTATTTAACAAATGATAGTTAAAAAAACTTAATAATTTTATTTAAATGATAAAAGTAATTGCATGTGGTTTAATATTATAAATTAAAATTTTGAAATATCATAGGGTTATTTGAAACTAATCAAAGTTTAGAGGATTCTCTACCACTATTCAAAGTTTAGAGAGGTTTTATAAAATTGGTAATTTATACAGGATGCCACATGTTATTTCATCACCTAATGTGATATTTTCCGTAAAAAATATAACTGTCACTTGATGGCAAAGAGTTCATAATTAAAAAATGAATATTAGTGGGTTAAATATAAACTTTGATATGTCAAGACGGTTACATGCAACTAACCCAAAGTTGAGGGAATTATACATAATTTAGTCTTATGATTATTGATTTTCCCTGACATAATTGACTGCAAATTCAAGAAAAACAACAGAAACTCATTGTACACATTACATAAGAAATGTCTCCCTTGATTTTATTTAGAGATAAGGGTCTTAAATGCCATGGAAGTTTTCGCTCTGGAGCACTAGTAAGACGGAAGTTTTTTTTGGACCAAAAATGCCACAGAAGTTCATAGGAAGTATCAATTTTGCCCTGGAAGTATCATTTTTGCCACAGAAGTTTTTGCTGAGGAGCAATTTTGCCTCGGAAGTTTTCACTAACGAGCAATTTTGCCCCGGAAGTTTACAAAACGTAGCAATTTTCCTAGCAATTTTTCCCTTCTGTCCCCAAATATTAAATTTGACTATTAAATCAGTCAAAGACCATACATGTCATGTCTTGAAAAGGTCGAACTTGGAGTCAGAGAAGGAGATCCTTCAGATGTTGATCTCAAGGCGGCCAGAATTTGTGAAGCCGAACTAGTCAAAGGGACTGAAAGGTCTGTTACAAAATGCAAATGAAACACAAAACAAGAAATGAATTGTTCCAAAAATTGGTTGAATAAAACAAATCAATAGTGATAATTTTATGTTTGTATAAATTGATCATTTGCCTAGATCATAAGTAATGCTTCCTTTAGGTTTTGTAACAGTCGACCTTTCAGTCCCTTTGACCAGTTCGGCTTCACAAATTCTGACCGCCTTGAGCTCAACATCTCAAAGATCTCCTCTCTGGCTCCAAGTTTGACATTTTTAAGGCATAATATGTGTGGTCTTTGACTGATTTAATAGTCAAATTTAATATTTGGGGACAGAATGGCAAAATTGCTCCTTAGTGAAAACTTTCAGGGCAAAATTACTCTTTAGTGAAAACTTCCAAGGCAAAATTGCTCTTCAGCGAAAACTTCCATGGCATTTTTGGTCCAAAAAAAACTTCCGTCTTACCAGTGCTCCTGAACGAAAACTTCCATGGCATTTAAGACCCTTATCCCTTTTATTTATAAAGGCTACAAACAATTATAACATCTTTGATTCTTGATATAAGAATCAGTTAAGTAATTTTGAAAGATTGAGAAAGTTAAATAAATTATTTAATTATAAGCCCAATAGTAAAAGATTCTTTTTTATTTGTGGGGCATGAAAATTGTATTTTGTTGGAGCACAAATTCACTATATACCTCAAATCAATTTAAAAATATCTAGGCAAAGTGAAAATTAATGAAAACGACTGGAATGGGGTTCAAAAGCAATCTTCTCAAGATTATAATCCTGGAGTGTGAAAGATGTTACACTCCTACCAATCTCGCCTTTTTAGGTGGTGGGTAGTGTGACCTTTACCTTCTTAGAAAATAAAATATGTATCAGAGTATTTACGCAACAAAGCATGAATATAATTTGGACAATATAATTTTGATACAGTAAAGAAGTATTAAAAAAGAATAAGCTCCTCGAAGGGTTAATTTACAGTCATCCGAATAAATTTTGAAAATAAATTGAAAGTAATATACAGTTATCCAAGGTAAAAGATGTAATAACAACAACCTGTCTTCATCCTCCATAAAATCCTTCGCCATGCTCTCCAATCTTACCTCCAGTCCCCTACTCCATCCTAGAAGCACTACCTATATTCTTGTAATAGCTTGGGATTCATAGATGAATCTCAGAGTAACCATTAATCTCAAATCAAAAGTATATACAAAGTATGCAAGAAAACCATGTTGGGATCCATACACGCAGCGGATTAAAATATTTTACGAATCTCATCCGGAGGATCACTCAGGCACGTTTAAATCAAGGTTAAGGAACCCGAATTGTACCTTATAGAATTTGGAATCATCTGGAACCGGAGGTTTTCCTTTAATTTTAGCGAACTAGTAGCTCAAGAATCTACACAAACCTTTGCGCACATTTTCTCATGGTAATCAAGAAAACCCAAACTATAGTGAATTCGTCCGCGTCTCGTTCTCTTTGAACTGGTGGGCTACCTTCTCGATGAGCAGAAGACGACTCTTAGAATCGGCTTCCTCTACCAGTATCCACACGAACAATCTCCGAACACGGACGCGGCAGCGTGCTAGCGCCTCGAACTGTGCGTCTCTCTCTTTATTGCTCTAAGGTTTCTCGCGACTTTCTAATACGCACGACTAAAAGTCCCGTAGGTTTTTTCTAAACCCATCCGCATATTATATTCAAAATTAATCCTATTAATTTTGAATTTTGAATTTCAAATATGAATTAAATAAATATTAATTAAATCTATCTGTTAGATCTAATGTAACGTATTTATTTAATCATTAAAACCATATTTGAAATTTGAATTTCGAATTTGAATTAAAAATATATTAATTAAATCTATTTGATAGATTTAATCTAATGTATTTATTTAATTCAAATTAAAAGCCTTCTGATTTAATTTATCTCCATAAATTAAATCCGAGAAATGATATCTATTTATTTAATTAAATCTGAGATATAATATCTCAATTTAAATTAAAAAGATAATGATATCTTTATTCGAAAATTAGATGAGATACAATATCTCTATTTGTTTTAGATATTTAATTTATCAAATAAATTAAATATAAAACAAATATTATATATATAATATTATAATCTCCATTAATAATATATATATATTAATTTCAAATGAATCTGGACATTTCAAATATATATATATATATATATATATATATATATATATATATATTTATCCTAGATTAAATTCAGTATTCATTTAATCTCAGATTAATCTGAGATTCAATGAATCTGGACATTTTTACTCGTGTTGGATTATTCTTGTCTGAATATATATATATATATATATATATATATATATATATATATATATATATATATATATATATATCCTAGAATAAATTCAGTATTCATTTAATCTCAGATTAATCTGAGATTCAATGAATCTGGACTTTTTTACCCGTGTTGGATTATTCTTGTGTGCGACCCTGCAGGCCCATATGAGATTGGCAATGGGCCAAGACCGTACTAGCCCACAAGTCGCAAGCGGCCTCTAGCAAGACACTACGACTACCCAATTCACATGGAGATCGATGAGACGATACTACCTATCGTACAACTATGTTACGTCCCTTTTGTCACGTGATAATTTGGTCAAGGATGAGGCATGGATAATGTCAACTTCCTTTTCTTGACCAATACTTTCTCGATTCTTGAGCAATCTAATAAGTGAAATGGAAACTTCTTTCTATCACAGTATGGCCATACATTTCTTAGACTCACTCATCGAGGGGCCCAGTATTATCCCTCTACAAATGTGAGGGACAAATTCCATCTTGACCATTCACATTCCTCCGCATGAAAATCATTGATCCCAATCCCAGCCTTTATCATCACCCGGTCAAAGGTGACTTTTGACTAGGTCAAAGGTCAGTGACTCATCATGTAGGAATCCATGATGATCTCAGGTCATAGGGCGTTGTGACGCGGTTATACATGAGATAAGCTTATGACTTAATCCGTGCAGCTTTCTCATAGTGTGTCGATCCAGCACCTTGTACTCTTACAAGTGCCCATGACTTTGATTCGTATCTCCATACCTCATCAAAGTCATACTGGTCTTAACTCATCTTCGCTCCCACGTAGATGACCAACCAGGGGCATTTAGGATAATCTATAAGATATATCCAGGGATATAGTTATTACCATAAACATGCGTATGAAGTGATAACTTAATGGAGAACAATGACTTGCCCCTAGGGCATAATTTCCAACAAACCATAATCATAAAACATACAATATTCAATAGGTCGCGCACAACAAAGTATAAAGCCTAAACCGGAACAAGCAGTTACACAACACATAACATAGACCGCTCAATAAAGCACATAACAATGCCAGGGGTCGCGCACAGTAGGTTCCGGTACCAAAGCGCTTGGAAAACAATTACACCGAATGTATACAAAACCATGGTAAAACATAAATACAAAGTCATACAAAGTGTATGAGATAAAGGTTACTTGCAAGTAGTTGATTAGTAGGAGAACAAACACTTGGCTACTAAATAAGAACGATAGACCTAAAATAATATAATATAATGGTGTCACTGTCAATATAATCCCTTCCTTTAAATATATGTAACTATACACTTGTACGAAAGGGTCTCTCTACTAATTGAAAATCATTAATTTTCTTTGTTAATGAGCATCCCTTCATTAGTAAATTTTCCTTTATTTTCGCATGAAGCCTTAAAAATTTCAGAAATTTAACCCAACTTCAAAAATTCATAACTAATTGTAGACAAATCTGATTGGGGTGTTCCAAAAATATGTCTATTTTGACTAAAAATACTGGTCAAGGCCAGGGACACGTAAATCATTCCCATTTTAGGAAATTCCCTTGCTGGTTTTTCAACTTCTTAACTTATATTTCTTCTTATTTTATCCTTAATTCTTCCAAAATCTTACCCCATGTTCTTCCTTATACAAAATTCCATTTTAAACATTTTTAAACTATCAAAGTCACCAAAATAAAATTATACCATCAAGTTCTAGCGATTGGCCAAAATTTTCTTAAACTTTTGCAAAATTACAAGTTAGAGAAGACGACTTACTCACTACTACAAAAAGTGGCATTTGCGTCTGTAATAGGCGTCCTATTACCAAAAGAGGAAGTAAAAAAAAAAAGCGGTGGCATTTTTGTAATAATCTGGTGATTTTTGGAGTCTAATTATTTCAATAGAACGCCAAAAGTCCAGCCTTGAGCGCTTCCCGCGCGTGTAGCGGCGTTTTTGGAGTCTAAATATCAGAATTAGACTCCCAAAGATACCATCTTTGGAGTCTAAATATTAGAATTAGACTCCCTAAGATACATTTTTGGAGTCTAATTATCGTTATTAGACTCCCTAATTTTCACCAAAAACATATCTCCTCGATCGATCTATTTTTCCTGCTCGCGTCGATTTCATATTTCCTCTCAACCCTAGCTATTCCGCCATCCTCGCCCTCCACCGTTACGCCGTCGCCGTCGTCGCCCTCCACCGCTACGCCTACGCCGTCGCTGTCGTCATCCTTCTTATAGCTCAGATTTGCAAATCTAGGGTTTTGGAATTTGCTGTAAGTTGATTGTTTCGGTAGTTCTTTGCTGTATGCATTCTTCGCATTGAATTGTTTTACTTTGGAAGGAACAAAAACGTACTAGAATATGCTACACTATCATTCTCTGAGTCTGAGCAGAATGGTGTATGTACGTATGTAAGTAATGTCATTTTTAATCGTATAGGTTCTAGTGAGGGAAAACAAAAAAGAGAACAGGGGCCAATAGTTGTCTATTTAATTCATTGTGTTTGCGTTTGTGTGGTTATTCCTTTAAGTGGCAGAGATAAACAAGGAGACAGAAAGTTCATAAAGACAGGATCACGTGCATGGCTAAATGGAATTTAGTTCATTGTAGGTGTATGATTTACGGTACTGTATGGAGAGTTTAAGACTGCTCAATAACTAAGATCTGATCTACTGTTGTTTCCTTTTCCATGAATCTGGATAGCCCTGCATTAATCTGCTCAATATGAGTTTCTATTATAATCCTGTGGTCACATCAATATCAACATTTATTATTTGGACCCATCCATCAACATCTACTTTTATTGCTGCCACCAAGGGTTTTCAACTTAATATTACACATTTATTATCTGCAGAATTTATCTCCCAGAATGCTGCATTTAGCTTTCTACAATTTCAGAATACATAAAAAAAAAAAAGGAAAAGAATGGGAATTAAAAAATACACAAGAAATTTTCCTCCGGCAGGTTGCTTGGTTATTTCAAATCTTGCTGTGTGACTGGCTTTGTTTTTGTTTGCTTGTTGACTCTGCTTTCTCATTGTTGTGAGATTAATTTTCTGTTTTAGATTAGTTATTTTGAGGTGAGTTTGTAATAAAGCCCACCATATTCAATGCCACACAGGGTTGATCAGTGGGTACCTGCAGAAGCGAGCAAACAGATAGTAAGACAAAACGAAGAACAAACATTGACACATTACTTTCTGATTCTCCAAGGACACAGAGGATTCAAGTAAGAAAATTTTGCCCTCTAGTAATAGAATCTCTCAGCAGAAAAATGAAATAATGGGATCTGAAGGTATTTGACTTTTCATAGCAGCATATAGTAGAACGCCCAGTGCATTTTATTTTATTGTATTTTACACTTTTTTTTGGCCACGTCTGACATTGCTTCATTCTAAAGTTTTTAGGGTCTCTAAGTTTGACAGCAAATAGTTGGATTCTTAGAGCATGTGAACCTATAATGATCTTCATTAATATGACTGTCTATTGGAGTAACGTGACATGCTTTTGTTTATTAACTTTTCAATTCTTTTGGGGAAAATGAAAAATTAGTTATAATAATAATGAAAAATGGTTTATTCTAAGGCTATAAATGATGGTAGGAATGCTTGTACAGAACATCTTTAAAAGGGAAAACATGATGTCTTCCTAGTGTTTGTGGTTTATTGCACGTATGTTTGGATATACAAGCATATGCTCATGCCAAAAAACAAAAAGCATGTGTTTCTCTCTGGCAGAAGTTGAAATAATAATTACAAAAAGAGTCTCTTATATCAGTAGAAGTATAGTTTCGTGTCTCTGGTTGCTTATATGATGTTCTTTAAGTTAATTTTTGTGTCAATCATGCAGCTACCTTAGAAGAGGAAGAAGCATCTGATGCTTTTCCAGGAGTTATTCCTGTTGGACGCGGTTTATCTGCAATGACTCGGCCTACAACATGATTTTTCTACATGGTTTGTCATGGCTGGGTTACTAAGAAATTTGGAGGTATAGTATGATTTTGCTTGACTTATGCATAGGCCCTCTTAATAATTTTCTAGTATTAGATAAGAACTTGTCCAGCTCCTCAAATCTAGTGGGTCCGCAGCTACTATAATATGCTAAGATGTGCACAGGTTCCTCTGCTTCAGAGTCTCCTCTGCAAGTAGATAGCCATAAATCAGATACATAAATATCGATTGCTTTTGAATATAGGAAGGATCTATTTCTTGTCTTGCTGCTAACTGATTCAAACAGAACTTATGGATTTGAGGATTTCAAACCCTTTCTCTCAACCAGCAAAAGTAATGGCAATAATCACGAATAACAAATATTTTGGAACATTACCTTGGAGAAAATATCGTGCTGATTTCAACACCTGGAATAATTTTGATGCCATATTTATGAGCTGCTTCAAGAACCTCAGGGATGCCAGACATTGTGTCATGGTCTGTCAGAGCTAGAACTGTAACCTGTTACAAACAAGTAATATCAATTAAAAATGCGTACAATATATTAAAACAGAAGTGCACTCTATTAATACCACAGGTTTAATCCAACTATATTTTGCTATCATAGGAAACAAGTCTTTCAAGTTAACTTGGACATAACCCATAACTCCACACACATCAACACTTCAAGAACATGATTTTCTTCCGAGAAGTCAATTCAGTAACAAAAGGAAGTTAAAACTTCTGAGTTTAAGAAGTAAATAGGTCTTAAGAAATGCTCAGAAGGTATGAGCAAAAGTCTTTAAGACAGTAAGATGCCACATATCCTTGAGGCTATCTTGTGTATGCACAGCCTTCAATCTTCTTGCATTGTAGAAAACGATGAAAAAAGTCACTTGCTCTAAGCAGTAATATTATGGATCGGTATGTTGTACAGAGTATCTTATCATCCCTCCTTGTTCAACTTCTCTCTTTTATTTGATATCAATCTTCTATCTCTCCTCAATAACAGAGTACAAATTGAAGGAATTGTTTTGCAAATATTTATTTTTACAATTACTCATAACCTAAGACCAGTATGATTTTTCTACATGGTTTGTCATGACTGGGTTACTAAGAAATTTGGAGGTATAGTATGATTTTGCTTGACTTATGCATAGGCCCTCTTAATAATTTTCTACAAAATTAATTTTTTATCCCCTAAATCTTGGGTTTTTTATTGGAGGGTCAATACTCGATCATCAGCCAAAAAAAATTGTTCTTTTCAGTCTCTTAACTAGCCATGGTGATATCAACTGAAATTAATGAAAAACAGAGGTTCAAATCTAGTTAACAAGATTTATGCATACTGATGCAACTGAGTCGCTTTTCTCCTAGGTGTAACACACTGCTCGTTTATCTTCTCAAGCTAGGAGAACGAGAACCACAACATCATCGCCTCTCATCCATTACTTTGAGTAAGAGGGTCGTGTGTGTGTATTTTTATATAATGTAACTTTACTTCTTTCTTATTATTGATCTCATCAGCAGTGGCTTCTTTTTTCCCTTTGACGTGTTATACTTCAATAAATTGCTATTGCTATAGGTGATGAAAATTTAGAACAATCTCTCATTTAGAAATATATATTTTTTCTCTGTTTTCAGAAGTAATATATGTTTATTTTGTTAAAATGTTGTATCATTCTATATATTGTGGCATTTTTAAAAGTAATAGGTTTAGCTGAGCGAACTCAAAAGAGATGGGTGAGAACATTGTAGGCTGTTTTGTAGTGTATGTCCATGATAGTACTTAACTTTTTAACTTTATCTGACTTTCTTTTATATTGATTCAAATATATTAGAGGGAATACAAGACTAAAAAATCGATCCAAGTGAAAATTTGATCATCCAGACCAACCTTTTTCTTCTAAAGAGAGTTCAACAACATTTTTATTACACTGATCAGATCATGGGCTTAATTTTATTTATTTATTTGAAAAAATTATTATTAGGAAGTTACATTTCTTTCATCACTTGTAGAGGGAAGGAAATTATTTTTATTTATATTTATTTACTTGGTATTAATTGAAACTCAATAGATACATAGGTGAAGCCATCAAAAGGACGTGGATTATAACCACAAACTACAGCAGTTCAGGATTCATGGGTTGATCTTCTTGTTTTCTTCTTTCCTTTGCCCTGTATCTTGTTTGATTGACCGAATATGCTCATGGAAACTAAAGCCAATAGTGAACATGAATTCATGAACTGAAAAAAAAATTTATCATCAAAGCCACTATGTTGAGGTTCTAATTCCAAATCTTTTGCAGAATTCTGATGCTTTGGTTAGAGGGAAGCTGATGTGACTGCATTACTGGGAGAAGGATTGCATATGATCTGCCTGCCAAGGTTTCGTACCGACTTCCCTTGCTAAAGATGAAGTGCTGAATAAAGGATATCAATTTCTTATGACCCATCCTCTACAAAAGAAGTAAGAGCTTTCCATTTTTCTTCAGAGGATGAAATGAAAATAATAATAATAATAATAATAATACAGCTAAATGTTAGATTCAGATTATCTGATTTGATCCAGTGATAACTTCTTTGAATTTGCTCTTATTCTTCTAAGATTTTTCCCCATTGTGCACTGTTTTAAGATTTCCAAACGAATCTAACTTTATATTCTCTCAGTTTTTCAAGTTTGTTAAATAATCTTACTGGTTGTCATTGATGGTAACTAATCGGTGACAGGTCATATCTGCAAATAGCATATAGGCATATTCTGATCTGAGAATAGCGATCCTTACATGGATAGTTGATTCTTTGGATATTGAATGAGGTTAGAAGCTTTTTATTTGATCCTTTTGACAATGAGGTCCCTTAAATTCCTAGAATCTGATACATAGAGGAGGAATTGAATGTTGGATGTAATTCTGCATGTGACATTTCTATTGTTTTGTTCTTGGGCTGTTCATAGACTAATTAGTATAGTTGACATAAACTTTTGATTATTCTTTAGGTTATTTTGCTAGTTTAAGCTGTTGATTCTGAGTATGGCTTCAGCCTATTAAATGAGAAATGCTGCTGAATTTCCTTTTAAATTGTTGTTATTAGTGAGGTGAAGTTACGTTTTCGATTCTTGCTTTCCCCTTCTATTCCTTTCCATTCTTGCTTGATCTGTAGTTGGTTGGGAAGCTTTTACATTATGAAAAAAATAGACATTTGAAGAGTAAGCCAAATGAGTAGGTTGTGAGACTAATGTTGCTATTTGTTATTATTATTGAAATCAAAACTCACAAGTGGTGTGCTTTCTTTGTATTTATTTGAAATTTTAATTTATATTTCTCATTTTTACCACCAATTAATTTATATACTACGTTATGCTCTACATGCACACTACCATTCAGAGCGGACGTACTTCAGATATTGAGGAGGTACTTTTTCTTTCATTCTCAAATGATAATATTTTTTGAAGTTGTACTTTAGTACATGTATACATATATGTGTGTGTGCTGATGTGATACGACGATGTTTTCTTTCATTCATGTCCATAGCCCACATATAAAGCATTGAATTTGCCATGGAATTTCTGATAGAATCCGTTAGTTACAAGTTTCACCCATAGTTGTGTAATTAATGCATTCACTTGATTGATTTAACTTATATCTTATTTTCTATTTTACAGATTTTTGGTTCCTTGGATGTCTACTCAAATGAAGAAATCGATTTGGTTCGAAACTTGTTAGCTGGATATCTTCTGCAACACATAGATGAATGAAGTTAGTTGATCTTCATATTTTGTTTGAGTAGTAGCAGATAGCTAGGCAACATTTTGACACTTTGTTCTTTTGCAACACATAGATGAATGAAGGTAGTCCTTATATTATTTGACTAGTAGCAGATAGACAACATTTTGACACCTTCTGGTGATTGTTGTACATAGTGCTTGAATTAATTAGAGCTAATTTGGGTGAAATGGTTTTAAGTTATTCAAGTTAAGCATGTATTCTGTTTCTGTATGTTAAAGTTGGCTGTGCTGTTGTATGGAAATATCATTTATGTAGTAAGAAATTTTGGGATAGTGATATTTTAAAAAAAACGAACGTTTAAGGAGTCTAATTCTACGAGTTAGACTCCTAAAGTGAGCCTTTAGGAGTCTAAGTTTTAGAATTAGACTTCTGAAGTGAGATTTAAGGAGTCCAACTCTTAGAATTAGACTTCTGAAGTGAGACTTAAGGAGTCCAATTTTCAGAATTAGACTTCTGAAGTGAGACTTAAGGAGTCCAACTTTTAGAATTAGACTTCTGAAGTGAGACTTAAGGAGTCCAACTTTTAGAATTAGACTTCTGAAGTGAGACTTAAGGAGTCCAACTTTCAGAATTAGACTTCTGAAGTGAGACTTAAGGAGTCCAACTTTCAGAATTAGACTCCTTAAGTGACACATGAGGGTTACAGTGGTGACTTAAGGAGTCTAAAAAAAAATAGGACTCCGTAAGTTTTCCCTACGGTGCCCCCCAGATAGACATCCCCTCGGAAAAAGACGTCAAAAGTACAAAAAATAGGATTTCGTAGCCCCGTTTTGTAGTAGTGACTTACTCATGGTTCTAACTTCTTTTGCTACTTCTCCTTGAACTCCTTTGTGAGTGTAGCTAGAACTTCAATAATATTATATAAAATCACTAATTTAGAGCTTAAGTACATTTGTATGAATTTAAAGGAAGTAGGATAAATCTCATAACTTCCTTACCTCTTCTTCTTTTGAAATTCTCCTTTCTTGTGATTCTCCCAACACTCTTTTATCTCTCCTTTCTTGTATATATGTGGCACCTCTTGCTTGCCAAAATGAGGGAAGATGAAGTCCTATTTATAGAGGTATGGGCACCAAAAATATCTCCTTATGATTTTACTAATTTTGCCTTTGATAATTTTCTCTTGATATCTCTAGATTCTTCTTATTTTTCTAGAGGAAAAATCTGATTTTTCCTCTCCTCCTCTTGTGAACATGCCACTTGTCCCTTTTTTGACTCAAAATATCTTCTAATCACGTGCCTATTTTGTGGTTGAAATATTTTGCTCAATGAAGAAGATGATCAGGGATCACCTATAGTTATTTAGATGTGTGCAAGTATTTTCAACAAATTTTCTTTAAATATTACATTGACACTTGGGTACTTAGGTGTTCACCTCTTTAATTGCTTACCTTTATGTCCTTCTCTTCAATTCTTTGGTAGATGAAGGTGTAATGTGTCCCCTTCAACTAATCTTTAATTTATATGAAGACATGTGGCCTTGTTCTAGATGCCTTCTTGTTAATCATGTGATAAATTTATTTCTTTCCCCTCTTGCCTTAGTTAATTCAAAATTATTGGCCTTTTGGTGAGATAATTTTATTTTCCCATTGGGATCCGTACATGCGCGGAAGGATTTCATCCATTTAAAAAAAACTTACGAATCCCATAGGAGGATCTATCAGCGGCATTTAAATCAGGTTCGTTAGAAACTATACCTATGCAAACTCGGGTGAGTCTCGAACATCATGCGATCTTGTTCGATCAAACAGGAGCCGACTCTACGAATGATGAGCTGCTTTTGTCGCTAAAGCAATCAATTAAACTAGGTCCTAATTAATTATGCAATATAGGGTCAACCTAGGTCATCCTCCCAAGGAGTAATCTGTGAGTTTTTCTTTAGGTTGAATTTAGGTGATGAAAAATGCAATGGAATGAACTGAAACTAAAATGCAAGATACTACTACCTAAATGAAATTAAACTAACTAAATGCACTAATGCAATTGACTCTAAAACCTATATGAGAATGAAACTAATTTATATGGATTTGTATGTGATTTTGGGGGGGGGGGTTTTATGAGAAGAGAATTAAAATCCTAAGAAGATTAATTAGAAGCAAATCAAATAACAACAAAGATTTTGTTCAGTTATGATGATGAAGGGGACAATTTAGAAATTACATGGAGTTAACTTTCTTAACCCAAACCAATAAGTTAGACCAAAAGGAGATTAATGAATTTAATTACCCAATTGAACAAGAGAAACCCTCTAGCTCAATAACACATATTTCACTAGAAAACTCATAATGAAATAAGTGGTGGCTAATTAAACTCATTAAAAACCAATCACAAAATAATCTTGGAAATCTTGTTTACAATTATCGAATTGAACAACTAGATAATTTATCAACCCAATTAAATAATTAAGATGATAAACCAAATTGACAATTAAATTAATAACGAAAACTCAATTATTAATTTAATTGACAATCCAAAAGTTGCAAACAAAACTCTAGCAATTGTCTCAAACATAAAAAATTCAAATTATCAATCCAATCCAACAGAAATATGTTTACAATCTAAAACTAGATTGTTCCCAATTATTACAACTTGAAACCCTTTAAAACTAAAGAACCCCAAGTTTGAATTAAGAAGATAAAAAGAACATACAACACTCCCTTGTGATCTTCAAGTATAAGTTCCTAGGCTTTAGCTTCCTCCATGCTCTTCCCAAGTTACCTCCCAAAAGAGCTTTAGCTTCCATGGAAATTCTTCCATCACATGTGCGTCTCTCGGCTCTCTCAGAGAGCCCCCTCAATTTGGTTGCTAGGTCTTCTTTTTATAGGCAAGGAGAGAACTTTGGATATTAAACTTGAGCCAATTAAAATTTCAAAAGCCCAACAAAATTCCACCATTAGATCTTCTTTTAGCTTACAAGGTCAATTCTACATCGTGAGATTTTCTAATATGTTTTTCATTGTCTTGTAAGAATTAAATAAAATCGTGATCTATCATATACTTAGAAATATTATTCAATCACAAGATATCAATAAGAATATTAATAATTTAAGCACAATAATCTCATAATTAATTCTGATTTATATTATTTCTTAAAATTGGATAACAATCAAAATATTATGTAATAAATCCAAATTAGCCTAAAATAGTCACCAAAATAAATGAATGAGGAGGAATAAAATATATTAAAATTGGGATTTATCAACTCCTCCACACTTATCATTTGGACTCCTGTGCAAAACAAATCAAGACCAAGGGAGAACAACAATAAAAACAAAAACAAAAACAAAATCAAACTAAAGCTTCAAAAGTGAACGTTCCAATCACAAGCAAAAAGTAAACAAAAGTATTTGAACACCTCTCTTGTCCAAGTGATCTTCTCATGAATTAAGAAAACAAATATCATGGCAATTTACTTCACAAAGGGGAGCCTGTAACACCCTGTTTTCTAAAAGCGGAAAATATATTTAAATTGATCAGAGTGACGCATCAGACCAATTCAGAAGAAAGGGTACTGATAAGTATGTTACAAAACATTCAACCATGATTGGTTATAGTAGTGGTACAGTTATCCCAATAATTCAAAATGATATACAATCCAAAAACTAAAAGAAACTAGAACTCCGGTCAGGTCCTCATTCGGGTTGCTTACCCTGGTCGTCAGTCCTCGGTCCTCCAGACCCTGATGCTATAATAAGAGCTGAGGTCCAATGCCCATTGGATCTCAGGTAACGGTTAACCTCATGCTTAAGTAATGCAATATATGTATGACAGATATTCATGACATTACAGCAGTAATCAATACATTTAAGCACACAACAGATGCAAGATTAACATAATAACAATAGTACATAGCACACAACACATGCACAGTCACCCATGTTTGCACTCACCAATGCCACGACGGCTCATCGTGCCCTCAGCACTATGAAAACAATCTCACGGTATTATCAAGACTATAACCCGTATATAGCTGAATGTGTAAACAGTGATTTAAGACAGGGCCTCAACCACCGTGCATGACCCAAGACCAAGCCTTTTCCATGACTCTATGAAATAGTCTATCACATATAAGCATACAATAAGCATCAGAGTTAATGTTACAGTACACGTCATGCATAACTGCATTATTTCTTTATAAATCGCAGTCCAAGAGATACTTTAGCCACTACTAACCCTTTTCATCCATAGTGGATTTGTTATTCTAATAATATCACTTTATTTCTGAAAAAATGCTACTTCAACATTTCTGTGCAGATTTTCAGATCACTTGAAAAATTCATAACTAATTCCAAAAAAATTGAAACGAGGTTCCGTAAAATTTCCCGGAAACCTTAGCATGTCTACTTTTGAGAAAAAATAATGATCTTCACCCAGAATTAGTGAATCATTCCCAGTTTAATAATCTTCAATCTCTGCCCAGAATTTTTCCAGAAAAACGTAGCCTTATTTCCAGAATGTTTATCTCCTTTGCAGACCTCTATTTGATGCATATTTTATATAAATGGAAAGCTATACATGTCTACTATATCCATGAATTATTTCAGAATTTTTTAATATAAATTTACTCATAAAATAATGCCCTCTAACTGACTGACTCCCAAAACCCAGAAACCCTAGAATTCTCTATCTCACTCTAACTTGTTCCATTAGTCTTAGAAGTCACTTCCCAACATGTTTCCACCTTATCAGGCATCTTTCGATGCAATAAGGCTTGAAAACAATTATGGAAAATTACTTTACCTATTTCCTAAATTAAACTAACACTTATACTAAGAACTATAAAAGCTAAAGACTAAAAACTAAAGACAAGCTTACCTCTTGAAGCCTCTTGCTTCTCCTTCCTCCTTCTTAGAAATCACCACTTGGTGGTTGATTTGGTGTGAGGAATTCTGAAGAGGCAAGGCCTCTATTTATAGGAAAACTTCAAGGCTAGTGTTTGGTTTCAAGCTTTCTTATTCCTCTTCCCAAACACCTCATCTTTAATCCTACTCATTGGATGATCTTTTTTAATCAATGGCTTTGATTGATTTGTGCTTTTAGGAAGGAAATGCTCCCATTGGTTGATCTTAATTACATGGGATTAAGCTTTAATTTTTATTTCCTTAATTAAATTCAACATGTGCTTGATAAAAAAAATAATATTTTAATCTCTCTCTCTCAAAAACCATGTTCCCTCTCTCTCTCTCTCTCTCTCTCTCTCTCTCTCTCTCCTATCTTCTTGCATTTTTTGCATTTAATGCTCCATGTGCTTGTTAATTATGTTATTTTAAATATTATTAGATAATCTCTTATCCTCTCATCTTGATCCCTAGCCATTGAATTTGATTTTGTGTTTGTTCAAACTTAATCTTCACCCTTAATCCATATCTTAATTTTCCTATTTAATTTTACAAGGATTGAGCCTATTTCTTTGATTTCTCATTGGTTCATTCATTTTCAAGAGGATTGAGCTTAATTCTTTGATTTCTCATTGGCTTATTCATTTACAAGAGGATTTAACTCATTTATAGGTTTAATTAACCCTTAATTGCATTTGTTATTGATTTATTAATTAATTATGAAAATTAGTGTTTAATCTTCATTAATTAGCCCTTTGATTTATTATGAAGGTTTGCACCCTTATTTAATTAGTGAAGACTTAATTGCTCATTAATCCTTATTATTTTCTCTTAACCTGTTTAAGTATTTTTACAACATTATCTTGCTCTTTGATTATCTAAGAACCATAGTTAAATATGATATTTATTTCGTATTTTATGATCCTTAAATGTAGCCTAAATTTAGCCCTTGGTTGTTTTAATTTCCAAGAGAAAATTGCCTAAAATATAGCTAATAGATTTTCAAAATTTAGAGACAACATACTCTCCTTTATTTAACATGTATTATTTGTCAAAATATAGCATTCATTGTATTCAGGGAATTTTTTAGGGTTTTACAGACCCTAAGCTAGAAATCCTTCACCAAGGATAATATGTATGTCACTCTTCACTCAAAAGTGCATAAGTTTGTGTTTACACTCAAATCTTCCCTATCCAATACTCTTTCCATAGGCTTGACAAGGATCTAAATTCTCCACCACTAATAAAGTAAGTGTATGCATAAATCAAAAGGACTTTTATAGGTTGTAATAGGGCTAATGTTAAGAAAGAAAGGGTACGGTGTTTAGAAAAATAAATTTGAATATCTTGAAAGATGAAGAGAATGATACAATAAAGAAAACAGAATGCAAGAATCCAAACCAAACCTTAATTGAGTCATCATTCTTTTCTTTTTATTTTTTTCTTTTCTTTTTTTTTTCTTTTTTCCTTCTCTTTTTTTTCTCTTTTTTTTTCATTTTCATTTTCTTCATTTTTTTTTTCTTTTCCAAGATAACCTACCATATTTTTCACAATGACTCAATTCCTAACTTTATACATGTTCTTCCATCTAGAAGAGATAATACAATGCTCTTCAACTCCCAAGACATTCATAAGGGTAAAGATTTTATTTTTTTTATTTTTTTGGGTGTGGGTGTAGTAAAACTAGGAAAAGAAATAATATATAGGCTCAAAGGAGTTAAACAAAGGATATATGTATGAAAAAGGAAGGTTTTCTTTGGCTTATCAAATGCATAAAATAAGGCCTCAAATAAGATTCAAATCAAGTTCTAGATCAAGTAAAGAGATAATGGTACATACTAAAAAAAAAATATGTATTAGGCTCAAATCTGTCTACTTTGCACTTCCCCTTCTTGAATGATTTTCATCATAACATCCATCATATTTTGTAACCTTGATTACTCGTCATCAGTTGGAACAGTTTGATTGACATATCCTAAATTTGAGTGATCATGCCATCCAAGGTTATATGCACTTGAATATGGATAATATTTTTGGCCACCTTGAATCATGGGGGATATATTGCATTGCAAGATTCAACTTCGTCATTCAGGTAGGGGCAAGAGTCAATAGCATGAGTGGCTAGAGGGCAAATAGGATAAAGTGGCCCTGTTAAAGTAGAAGACGTAGGCTGTGAGATAAAAGAAGTAGAGGGCCCCATAGGATTGACCATATTAGAAGAATTTGGCATATGGGACATAGCCATTTTTTCCATAGCAGATGCAAGCCTATCAATTTTGCTCTCCAGGCGAGACTCATAATTAGAAGAAATTAGTCCCACCTCATATACTTGCTCAACACCATAATCATAATGATAAGGCATAGAAGTATAATGGTTATTTCCATAAACTGAAGCATGCCAAGCCATCATAGGAGGGATCAAGTTCAATTTTTTAAGAGTGGATTGGATCCAATAAACAACTACCTAACAAATCACCTAGAACTCAAACCTGAAGTCTAACCATTGCTCCCTGGCAACGGCGCCAAAATTGATGAGCTGCTTTTGTCGTTAAAGCAATCAATTAAACTAGGTTCTAATTAATTATGCAATATAGGGTCAACCTAGGTCATCCTCCCAAGGAGTAATCTATGAGTTTTTCTTTAGGTTGAATTTAGGTGATGAAAAATGCAATGGAATGAACCTAAACTAAAATGCAAGATACTACTACCTAAATGAAATTAAACTAACTAAATGCACTAATGCAATTGACTCTAAAACCTATATGAGAATGAAACTAATCTATATGAATTTGTATGCGATTTTTGGGGGGTTTTATGAGAAGAGAATTAAAATCCTAAGAAGATTAATTAGAAGCAAATCAAATCAAACAACAAATATTTTGTTCAATTATGATGATGAAAGGGACAATTCAGGAATTACATGGAGTTAACTTTCTTAGCCCAAACCAATTAATTAGACCAAAGGGAGATTAATGAATTTAATTACCTAATTGAATATGGAAAACCCTCTAGCTCAATAACACATATTTCACTAGAAAACTCATAATGAAATAAGTGGTGGCTAATTAAACTCATTAAAAACCAATCACAAAATAATCTTGGAAATCTTGTTTACAATTATCGAATTGAACAACTAGATAATTTATCAACCCAATTAAATAATTAAAATGATAAACCAAATTGACAATTAAATTAATAACGAAAACTCAATTATTAATTTAATTGACAATCCAAAGGTTACAAACAAAACTCTAGCAATTGTCTCAAACATAAAAACTTCCAATTATCAATCCAATCCAAAAGAAATATGTTTACAATCTAAAACTAGATAGTTCTCAATTATTACAATTTGAGACCCTTTAAAATTAAAGAACCTCAAGTTTGAATTAAGAAGATAAAAAGAACAACACTCCCTTGTGATCTTCAAGTGTAAGTTCCTAGTTTTTAGCTTCCTCCATGCTCCTCCCAAGTTGTCTCCCAAAAGAGCTTTAACTTCCATGGAAATTCTTCCTTCACGTGTGCGTCTCTTGGCTCTCTAAGAGAGCATGCGGAAGCCGCCTCAATTTGGTTGCTAGGTCTTCTTTTTATAGGCAAGGAGAGAACTTTGGATATTAAACTTGAGCCAATTAAAATTCCAAAAGCCCAACAAAATTCCACCATTAGATCTTCTTTTAGCTTCCAAGGTCAATTTAGCATCGTAGGATCTTCTAATATGTTTTTCGTTGTCTTGTAAGAATTAAATAAAATCGTGATCTATTATATACATATAAATATTATTCAATTACAAGATATCAATCAGAATATTAATAATTTAGCCCAATAATCTCATAATTAATTCTGATTTATATTATTTCCTAAAATTGGCTAACAATCAAAATATTATCTAATAAATCCAAATTAGCCTAAAATAGTTACCAAAATAAATGAATAAGGAGGAATAAAATATATTAAAATTGGGATTTATCAGTGAATCTACTCCCTCTACTAATATCCACACGAATAGCCTCCAACACCGACAGCAACGTGCTAGTACCTTCAGTATTTTCACGTCTCTCCTTTTTCTCTCTAGGGTTTCTCATGGCTTTTCTAATATGTCTTGCAAAATGTCCCATAGGTTTTTCAAAACACAGTCGTATTATATATTCAAAATTAATCCTTACTAATCTTGAGATTTGAATTTGGACTAAAATAATATATTAATTCAATCTATCCAATAGATCTAATCTAATCTAGTTAATCCACATTAAAAGTCTAATGATTAGATTTATCTCTATAAATTAAATTTGAGATATGATATCTATCTATTTAATTAAATCTGAGATACTATATCTCAATTCAAATTAAATCAGATATATGATATCTTTATTCGAAAATTAAATCTGAGATACAATATATCTATTTGTTTTAGATATTTAATTTATAAAATAAATTTAAAACAACACAAATATTATATAATAATATTATAATCTCAATTAAAAAATATTATTATATTATTTTTGAATTTAATAATATATATATATATATATATATATATATATATATATATATATATATATATACTCGTCCTAGATTAAATACAGTATTCATTAAATCTTAGACATATCTAAGATTCAATAAATTTGGATACTAATGCTCGTGTTGGGCTATTCTTGTGTGTGACCTTGCAGGCCTACACATGAGATTGGCAGCGGGCCAATACTATACCAGCCCACAAGTCACAAATGGCTTCTTGCAAGACATTGTGACTACCCAATTCACATGGGGATCGATGATATGATACAACCTATTATACAACTATGTCACGTTTCTTTTGTCATGCGATAATTTGGTCAAGGATGAGGCATGGATAATGTCAACTTCATATTCTTGACCATTACTTTCTCGATTCTTGAGTAGTCTAACAATTGAAATGGAAACTCCTTTCCATCGTAGTATGGCCATACATTTCTCAGACTCACTCATCAAGGGGCCCAGTATTATCTCTCTACAAATGTGAGAGACATATTCCATCTTGACTATTCATATTCCTCTGCATGAAAACCACTGATCCCGATCGAAGCCTTTATCATCACCCGGTCAAAAGTGACTTTTGACTAGGTCAAAGATCAACGTCTCATGTAGGAATCCATGATGATCTCAGGTCAAAAGACGTTGTGACGCAGTTATATATGAGATAAGCTTATGACTTAATCCATGCAGCTCTCTTATAGTGGGTCAGTGCAGCATCTTGTACTCTTACAAGTGCCCATGACTTTAATTTGTATCTCCATACCTCATCAAAGTCATACTGGTCTTATTTCATCTTCGCTCCCACGTTGATGATCGACTAGGGACATTTATGATTTTCTATAAAATATATCCAAGGATACAGTTATCACTATAAACATGCAAATGAAATGATAACTAAATGGAGAATGTAACATCCTGAATTTTGGACCTAAAGACTTGAAAATTAGCCTATTTTTGGAGGACTATTAGACCCTATTTTTGAAAATGAATTTAGAATCAGTATTTTATTGGACATGAATAGTGTTTACTATTCACAAATACGTACATGAATAGTAATTACTATTCACAAATACGTATTCACTTTTTATAAATACGGTATTTAATCGATATTTTGAGAAATATGAAAAGTATTTACTATTCACAAATACGGTATTTACTATTCAAAAATACGGTATTTACTATTCCTAAATACGTATTCACTTTTTGAAAATACGTATTTACTATTCATGCGGGACCCACGTCAAAATAATTCTCCTCCTGCCGACACATTCACGGGAGAAATTTTGAAAAATTTGACGCGGGACCCACTTAATAATAATATTATTATAATATAATATCTTATACTTTGGAAAATAATAGAAATAAAATTATTTCCAATAAACCGTGAATTAGGTTTTTAAAGTAAGGGTATATTATAAACAAGCGAATTTCTATCTCAGAGTGGGTTATCTCCAAAGTCATTTCCGTAATCGGCGGAATGATTATTGAGATAGGTTGAAACCGATATTTTGAAGCAGGACAGATAGTGGAATCTGTAGGAAATAAATCATAACTCAAACTCCTTGAATTAAGTAGTAAACAACTGCACATATTATGAATCAGTGAATTTTTGTCTAGAAGTTGGTGTCACCCGAAGTAATTTCTGTAACCGTCAGTGTCCGACTTAAAATCTTCGGCAGGTTACGGAATACCCTAAATAGGATCAAAAATTTAGTTGACCCAGATATTTCTAAAGAGGAAAAATAGAACTTCAAGGCTGTGCTTCCGGATTCTTGAGAATTTCTAATATAACGCGATTAGAACACCGATCAGGGAATCTTTATAGGATAAATGCAAAAGAGTAAGAAAGTGTCATCGTCATGATGACGTCATCGATGACGTAAGCATCTTGATGACGTCATCGATGACGTAAGCAAATGGATTGGACGGTTGAGATGAAGCCATATTTAAAGTCAAGATCCAACGGCCAAAATCTGACCTGATAAAGTATGAATAGTGTCATGCTTTTTCACTATAAATAGAAGCTTCATTTCTTCATTTTCTTCACACCAAACTCAGAGAACAACAGTTGAGTTTAAGAGAAGAGTGAGAATTCTTAGAGTTAGAGAGAGAGTTTAGAGTAAAGTTCTTGAAGCTGGAGAGAATGAGCAGGAACTTCAAGGGTAAGTTCTTTGGTCTCTAGTCTTAAGATTTGGTAGTTTCTTTTGGTAATTATAGTAGAAATGCCAGATAGAGTTTTTCTGAGTATGCTCTGTGGCTGCAGCTTAGTCTGATCTGTCACATCAGAAAAGAATTATCCTTGGACAGTAAATATTATTTACTGGCACAGTAAAAAATATTTACCGGCACGGTAAAAATATTTTTACTGGTACTATTCACATGAATAGTGAATATCCAACATAGTTTCCGCAAATGCTGAAAATTAATGGTCACTGATAAAAATGATATTATAGGATATCCGAGGATTCCGGAGTCAGATTCAAAGGAAGTTTGGGGATACGTGAATAGTTCCGTATACGTGAATAGTGCCGTATACATGAATAGTTCCGTATACATGAATAGTAATTTACTATTCACGTGGAAGGAAGGTATGGACGCGTATTGTAACACTAACTCTGATGCTTATGGTATGCTTATATGTGATAGATAGTCTGAGTTATTGTTTTTGAAAATTGATCATACACATACATCTTGATACGGGTTATAGTCTTGATAACGCCGTTATGTTTTCCTAGCGCTGAGGACACGGATGTACACCGTGGCACTGGTGAATAGTGCAGACTATAATAACATGCATATTGCAGTGGCTGTGTTATGTTATTATGTGAATATGAGAATAATGTATGTGATTATTGTTGTTTTGACATGAATATCTGTCATACATATTTGATACATAAGCATGAGGTTAACCGTTACCTGAGGTTCAATGGGTATTGAACCTCAGCTCTTACTGTAGCTTCAGGATTTTCGGAGTGAACAGAAACAGAAACAAGGGTAAGCAGCAGGCAGAAGGACTAGCTGGAGAAAGTCCTGTAGATATGTATAGTCTTTCGAACTCTTTGTATCAACAAACCAGTACACTACAGTGGTTGAATATCAGTTACTTTGTATTTAAAATCATTTCGTTGCTCAACTCTGGTTAAATTATTTTGAACTCTGATCAAATAATTTCGAAAATGCTTTAGAAAAGTTGGGGTGTTACAGAGAATACTTTAAATAACATAAACATTTAAATTACAATGATCTGCCCCTAGGACATAATTTCCAACATTTCCAACTTATATTAATTATAAGTAGATAAATGTCTTTCTCTATGAAGCTAAATAATCTTATATTAGGACACTTGTCTTTCTAGGGTTTTCTACATAATTCTTATCTCCAACTTTATGTAAATTGCTTTGTTTTATTCTCTTCTTCCTATCTAAGCGCCGCTTTCAAGAGCCAAGAGAATATTTGATGCTCTTTATTCATTTTGAACTCATGCTCATGTGTCAATTTGTGATGGCATCATCAATAAAGCTTTTATTTCCAAAGTCAAATATATTTTGCTAACAATCCCCAAAATCTTGCCATCACTACTACAAAACAACATTTTTGCGTCCTATTTTTACCCCTTTCTACGTCTAATATTGCTGGGACGCCTATCTGGGGGCGTTGAAAGTCTTGGGTTACGGAGTCCTAATTTTTTTAGGACGTCTTATAGCTTTTTAAAAAAAAAAAAAAACCCCAAACAAAGTTGGGAGGCTTGTCGTGGAACAAATAGCTCCGGTAGCCAAAGAAATTGCCAACAACCACCATAGAAATCGCTGGCAACCATGGAGAAAGATGATTACAAGAACTAGAATCACCATAAGCAATAAGCCATGAAATAAAGTCATCCAAAAATTAGAAAAAACAGAAAAGTCGAAGAATCAGAAAAATGAAATGAGCCTCAGATCTACAAAGTGAAATGAAATTACAGAGGAATCGAAGAATAGGAAAAATAAAATCTACAAAAAAATATATTCAAGCTACAAAGATGACAAAACAAAGATCTGAAATCATATCTATAGAAAATCGGAACAATCAGTTGACGAGTTGGTGCCGACGGTGGTGACTGGTGGAGAAAGGTGGTGTTGCGAAAATACCTTCGTCCAAGTCTGTTCCCCCATGGTTGAAAAAGTCTGGATCGACTCACCGTGTCGACCGTCGCCTCCATCATTCGCGTCGCCTCCATCGTCCACTATTCGTGTTGCCTTCACCGTCCATTGTCTGCATATATGGAGCGCCTGAAACAAAAGCAAAAAATAAAGGGAAGTCATGGGGGTCTGGATATATGGAGCATCTGAAACAAAAGGAAAAAAAGTACTAATTTGAAATGTTTTTGGAGTCTAAGTTTCAAAATTAGACTCCAAAAGTGATGTTTTTGGCGCTAGGACAAATTTTTTGTTAATTTTTGGCGCTAGGATCTACTTTTGGAGTCTAACTTTTGTACTTAGACTCCAAAAGTCCCACTTTTGAAGTCTAAGTTTAAAACTTAGACTCCAAAACCACGTCATACTTGGACTCCAAAAGTCACATTTTTGGAGTCTAAGTTACAAACTTGGACTCCAAAAGTCCCACTTTTGGAGTCTGAGTTTGAAACTCAGACTCCAAAAGTGGGACTTTTGGAGTCTAAGTTTACAACTTAGACGCCAAAAGTCAACTTCTATCTCATATAATTACAAAAATGCCACCGCTTTTATTTTTTACTTCCTATTTTTTAAAATAGGACGTCTCCCTGTGACGCAAAATCCATTTTTTGTAGTAGTGCATGTGTGCTTCTTGAATTTTCTTTTGTCTCCTTATGCCACTTCTTTTAAGATGCAATAATGATCCTTTCTTAGCCAATTAGATTAGAATAAATATCATTTGTCATGGCTTTAACAAAAATTCTATATATTCCAATAATATGATGCTAATTTATTTTAGGGAAAAACATTTCTCATGTTGTAGGAGAAGTGTTTTCTCATATTACACACACATAAAATGGTGGGACCCACATATACATATAATCAGCATTATATATATACATGGGTCCCACCATTTTATGTGTGTGTAGGAATCTTATTTTTCTCATGCAACATAAGAAAATTAAACCCCTTTATTTTATACAATAATTTACAAGAAAATGGGGTTATTACATGAGAGAGAGCAAAAGGCATGCATCTGTACTTTTCATCCTCTTTTATAAGCATGAATATCTAACACATATTTCCCAATTTGCCCTCATTTAAAATCTTCCCTTTATTCCCTCATTCATTAATGCAAGACAAAATTAAACAATAAGGTCAGCGGCATTTTATTAAGAGAAAGTTATATTAACTTATTTTTTAAGAAGTGTGAAATGGTTGACGTTTAGTTATATATGAAGACAGAGCTAGGGAGTATGCATTTGATGAACTTGTTGCATACGTTAAATTGATTCTACCACTAGTTTAAAGCCCAATTCATCCTTTTCGAATATCTAAGGGCGATTAGTGTGATTATTAATCAGATTGAAAACTTTTTTTTTCCAACTGAGTTCTGAAGTTTATTAGCGTAATGCCAAACAGTTCTAAACGGCAATACTAATGAACGTTGTCAAGTCATTACAAGCAAAAGTTATAAATAATACGAATACATGTTAATTTACTTTTTAAATAAGTGTGAGTGGCTGACGTTTACTAATATATTAGTCTTAGTTGTTCAAATCAATGAAAGAAAACGGACTACAATTTGATGTGAGAGGCAGCTACATTTTATGCTGAAAGTTGGAATTGCCGAACTTGTTGCATACGTTAAGGGTGATTAGTGTGATTATTAGATAGAAAACCTTTTTTTTTCCCCCAACTTACTTCCGAAGTTTCGTAATGTGATGCCAAACACTTGTGAATGACAATGCTAATGGACGTTGTGAACATGGACACATCTTTCTCTAAATTCAATTTAGAAAGGAAGTTTTTACATCCATTTGGTGTAACTTTAAATCATAATGAGCCACCAATGTCATAAAATTTTTAGAAAATCCTTCTTAGAAATTGATGGTGAAAAGGTTTCTTTATAGTTAATGTCATCTTTTTTAGTAAATCCCTTTGCAACTAGTCTAGCCTTGTAATGTTCCAAGTTATAATGAGAGTCACATTTGGTCTTAAAGACCTACTTGTTAGTTCTTTTAAGGTTTTGATGATTGCCAACAATCGTAAACAAAGAATGAGGATTTGCTCTTGGATGTTGAAAATCCTGAGTAAGAGCAAACCTCGAGGTTTGGACAGAAACCTCGAGGTTTGACCTTACAAAGGAAGCCTCAAGGTTCAGTGTTTTATCTTGCAAAAACTTGGTTTCACAAATTTATATGAAACCTCGAGGTTTGTGAAGAAACCTCGAGGTTTTGGACTTCCAGAGAAAACTCAATTTCACACCAATTCTTCAAACCTCGAGGTTTATAACAAAACCTTCAGGTTTGTGGTTTGACACTTAACTGAAACTTTTGAAATATAATGTGAAACCTCGAGTATTTGAAAAAACCTTCAGGTTTCTTCATCCAGAGAGCAAATGGTTTTCAAGAACATTGAAAACCTCGAGGTTCCCACATAAACCTCGAGGTTTGTAGTTTGGCTCAAATCTAAGAATTTTGAAATTAACTCAAAACCTCAAGTATTGTTAGAAACCTCCAGGTTTCTAACATACAGAGAGCAATCAAGTTTTCCTATCTGTGAAAACCTCGAGGTTTACACCAAAACCTCCAGGTTTTGTCTTTGGAACCAAGTTCTGATTTTCAATGATTTTAGCAAAACCTCGAGTATTGCTACAAACCTCGAGGTTTGTGAGTTCCAGAGAGCAAATGAATTTTCACAATGTTTGAAACCTCCAGGTTCCCTATAAAACCTCCAGGTTGCCTATGAAACCTCCAGGTTTGGTTTCTTCAAACTTTTCAGAAGGTTTCATTTAAACATGGAACCTCGAGGTTTACCATGAAACCTCGAGGTTGTGTCTCTCAGAGACTTGAATCTCTTTCTGCATATATGAAAACCTCCAGGTTCATTTTAAAACCTCCAGGTTTGCTGTTTAATCCAAAACCTTTTTCACCTGGACATAATGAAAACCTCGAGGTTTCTGGAACAAACCTCCAGGTTTCTATCCGTTGTTAGAAATTCGAATTTGTCAAATCTGTTATACCTTATTGTTTGATCTCAATGCTTTCCATGATTAATCTATAATGATTCTAGATATGATTAACCATCTTTCTAGTGAGTTTCAGACAGATTAAAGAAGGATTATTGAAGGATTAAAGCAAAAGCAAAAGCAAAAGTTGTGTCAGAACATTAAATGTTCAACCCAGAAACTTGCTTATTTTTTGTTAATCCACTTGTGCACAGTTGCAAAGCATTAAAGGAAGATTTCTACAACAAGAAACAACCTCTCCAACGGATTAATTGGCAGAAAGTCAACTCTGAACCAAAGTCCAGCTGTATTATACAGAAACCAAGAGAGAGAAGATGGCCAAAGTGGAACCTAGCTTCAGCTGAACACTCCCAACGTTTTAATTCAAGTTACAACGGTCATTCAATGCCTTCTATATATAAATGGAGTGGCATTCAAGACTTTATAGCTGCTACAACATCTGAAAACGCTCAAGCATTCAAGTCTCTCAACTACCTCTTAGTTTTCATTTGTATCTTGTCTCTTGACATTGTAAGCTTCAGTGTTTATCATCATCTACTTTTAGAGAGAGTTTTCTTTGCTTGTAAATCATTTATTATAAGGAACCACAAGTCAAGGGACTTGGTGGTTGGGATCATTGATTACAACTTGTAAGGGAGAGTGAGTTCTAGTGAGATAATCACTTCTTGAGTGCAGAGTATGTAATCATTACCATAGTGGAAAATCCCAGAGTGTCTGGGGACTAGATGTAGGTCAAGTTGATAGGACCGAACCAGTATAAATTCTTGTGTCTAAGCTTTCTCTTCCTTATCTCTGTTAACCCCTGTTTTTGCTGTTCTAAAACAGAGCTTTTAATCAAAAATTTTCAGAATACCCAATTCACCCCCCTCTGGAGTATTCAGCTCCATTTACACTACTTACAACCAACTCTCTTACATCCTTTTGGTAACTCAACAAGGTCCCAAATATCATTTTGTTTAGTAGATTTCAACTTATCTTTCATGGCATCTAACCACTTGGCACCATTTTCACTGTTCATGGCTTGTGAAAAAGTAACTAGATTATCCTGAATACCCAAGTCGAGTTTAGACTCTGGTAGATATATTACATAATCATTGGAAATAGCGGATCTCTTTTACCATTGAGGTCTTTTTAATACTATTTGTTATGGTTCTTCTACAATAAATTCATTCGGTTCATTAACAATAATCTCATCATAAGTAGTGAGATCATTTATTTGTTGTTCTCCATTATTATTAATAAGTTCAACAACGCAAGAAACAACAACTTAACAATAATACTTCGAGTCATACATATCATATACCAACATGCTTAACAAATTTAGACATAATTCATTCAATGCATATCAATGTTTACCTTTGGGGACCCACTAATATACATTATTTAACCATAATGATGCTATAAAAGATTTCACATAATTTGGCAGTGATGCATATCCCAACTATAAATATTTATCATCTTTGAATGTCTAAATAAAACTATAAATATATAGGCAATAGCAACATTTATGTTTAATTATTATAAAAACAAATAATCAACCTTTTGGTTGATCCATAACCACCCTATAATAATAAACTATAATTTCCCCACAACATAAACATAATTTCATAGCATCAAGGTTATGGGTAATTTGAAATATCACAATAATAATTGGAATTAAAATAATTCATAAGGACTTGACTACTTTAGCGACTAACAAATCCACCATACTTAATTCCAAAACATAAATGTTTCATATACAATTGTTATTCACAATATCTAAGTAATTTAATTTTAGATCAACACATAAGGCTTTAACAAAACTAATTTGTTCCTTTTCTAAGTCATCAATAATAGTTAGTTATATATAAAACTAGATGACTCAAAATTAGAGCTCAGAACACCCTTTTTTTAAAATAAAATAAAATAAAAAAATCAGACCTTAAAATTGGACAAAAAAATATATTATATAGCCCAGACAAATTCTATTTGAGCCCATTACCTTTTCTTTTTCTTTTATTTCATTCTTGGGCTCGTAGAAAACAGCCCAGTCCTTTTTTTCCTTAAAAAGGCAGCCCATAATTTAATGAGCATTCCATGACATCTCGGGTTCGAGACCTTTACGCAGACATAGGCATGAGATATGTTTCATTGTTAAATATATATACATATATATTTGAATAACGAAGCACACCATTTCATTTTCATTTGAAAACAACATTCGCTTTCATTCCGCCTCAACAGAAACAACCGTTCTTTTTCTTTCTTTTTTCTCTTTTTTTTTTTAAACAAACATAATGCACTGTTTGGTGCTTCTTTAACCTCCAACTGGGTTTTTTGATCCAGATGGAGTGACGGACCCGACTCAATCTTTCCTCATAAATGTCGTTGCTGATATTGGTTTTAGATGTTCTTGGTATTTATCTCTTTGTTTTTTTAATATCTATGTAATGACAACTATTTTGTGGTCTAAACCCACTATTTTCTCGTGACCCTTTTTTTTTTTTTTTTTAAGACAATCGAAGAAGAGAAATATGATGGAAATTAAAAAAAATAATCACAACTTTTCATTCTCTTCACAATCATGATAGTTTAATGGTCTATAAATTGCTTTTCAAATGACTCAATTATCAAAATTCAAAAATGGTAATAAATCATCATCTTTTCTCTTTGATCTCAAAATTCTTAAGAGAAAACTGAAAGTTCCAAATTGCTGAATGCTATTATTGAAAATTCATAAAGCGAAAAATAAATGCAGTCATATGCATTTCTATTTCAAATATGAATCCCACACAAAATAGTCATATGTGTACTTTCGATTCAACAAATCAACATTACTTGTTTGAAATCTATTTCACTCATTTCACATACTTTTGAAGATTAATAAATTCATTCAAGAATAAATTCAAAAGTATCAATACAAGATTTATAATTGGAAAACCATAAATTCTAAAACTAAAATTTCTGATACCACATGTAAGTTTTCTTATAATTTCATACTCAAAGATCAAGTAATAAGAACATGAACAAGGATCTTAACTTTGATTTCAATAACAATACATGTTTAAGTCAAGATGTATTAACCTTTATCCATAATTGCGGAATCGTTACTTCATAATATGTTACTTGTAGTTTGATAATTAAAACCTTTATCATTCTCTTTATCTTTCATTTCACACTCTTTCTTCTTGACGGAAAACTAGAGGCATCTATAATGGTCAGAGAATGAATTGACAAATTTCTATACTTTAAATAACTTATATATTCAAAAGATGTGTACATCCTATGAATATGACTGCTCCCATCAAGCAGTCAAGAAATCTCTTCCCAAAAGTCTCTTAACCCTTTCATTAATAATTAAATCATATACATTTATCATAGCGATATAAGACATTTCTTAAAGTCATTACAAGAAAGGCACTTAATTTAAATGCATCTGGTTGTTTCTTGTTCATCACTGTGCCTTTTTCAATGTTCGACTAGAATTTGTGTTATTGCGTATAAACTTACTGCATACGTTCTCGTATTGTTTCTATTCCATTTAGTCAATCAACTCAGCTTAATTTGGACGCATTGTATTGTTTCTAGTTCAACATTGTCTTTTCTCAAAGACTGAATGAAATTTGTGATATTACGTATACCAACTTATCACATAGGTCTATTATATTGTTTTCACACCATTTTGTTTGTGTCAATCAACTCAATTTAATTAATTTGGATGCATTATTCTGTTTCCAGTTCAACATTATCTTTTTCAAAAGACTGGCTCGAATTTGTGCTATTGTGTATCTTTATCACACACGTTTATCATATTGTTTTCACACCACTTTATTTGAGTCAGTCAACTACACTTAATTTTGGATATGCATACAATATTATATGTTGCATAATTTATTGTGTAGGTTAAAAATTTAATATCATATATGCTTTTTTAAAATATTAGCTAAGTTTTTTAAAATATGAATGTATTATTAAGAACTTTTTTTATGCGAGTGAGATGAATTACAACTATTATAATATAAGGTATATTTTTTAAAAGAATATATGTAAAAATTGAAACTTATAATTAAAGATGGAGGAAGTACTACTTTTATTGAAATAACCCATTTATTAAGGTCAAACATATTTTTATATTCTTTAAACCAAAAAAAAAGGACATGAAATAATTTTTCAATATTGGTAGGTATAACCTTTATTTATAAGCATCAACTTTTAGATCTAGGTCACTGATCATAAATTTCATTAGAATATAATGTTTAAGGTATAATGAAAATAATTTTCTTTTCCTATTTATTTATCTTTATTTTGAAATCAAATATATTTTAAGGCCAAATATTTGTTATGGTTCTTTAAATAAAAAATACTTGAAATAATTTTTCACTACGGATAGGAGGTCTTAAAATAAAATGAAAGAAAATAAAAATATGTTCTTAACAAGCTTTAAACAGGAGTAGACATGTAACAGAGAAAAGGAATGAATGTGGGGATCATAATGTCTCTGTGAGCTACGCAAATAACAAAGATAAAGAAAATTTTACTTTCGGGGCAAAAAAAAAAAAAAAAAAGATGAAGAAGATTTCCTCAAGAAGAGGTAACTTAATCATTATTTTTTTTTTCTTGACTAACCGCAGTCTAGGATTTTTAACCCTTAACTTTTGTTTGTTTGTATTGGCCGGCAGCCCTTAACTAATCATTTAATATAAGGTTAATGTGCAATTTTAAAAAGATGCAAATTCACCAAAACAATTAAATTTAATCAAAACTGTTACATTATAAAAGAAGAAAACTCTAACGGCATCGAATGAAATTTAGCAGTTTTAGTGAATTTATACCATTTTAAATTGTTTATTACCCCCTCCTGTCCTAATTATAAGAACACTTTTGTAGTATAAATTGCACTACAAAAGTGTTCTTATAATTAGGACCAGAGGTAGTAATAATTTTGCTCATTTCAAAACTTATTTGTGCTAAACACCTCTCAGAAAAAACTTTATTGATAAAATTACACTTTAGCCTAATAATATAAACAAGATATTATAGTATATCCTTAAGAATACACACACGCGCAAAGATCCGAATGCATCGAAATGAACTTATTCCATTGGTTATACACTGATGCCACCTTTCCCTTGATTTTTATTGTTTATTTAATTATTTATATACTGTTGCCACCTTTCCTTTGATTTTTATTGTTTATTTTATTATTTATTTATTCATTTTTGCACAATGATGTACACATAGCATACACGAAATGTTCTTCAACTTCACCTGAAATTGAACAATTTCACAAGGTGTTGTATCAAAATTTACAAATTGCAAAAGGAGGTTTCTCTACTAGCAACTTGATTGGATTAGAAAGTTCTGGCTCAGTAAATAGAGCATGGCTAGAATTAGAAAATAAAGATGTTACAATAAAGGTACTAGACCTTCAAAAGAGTTTCATTTTAGAATGTAATGCACTGAAAAATATAAGGCATCGAAATTTGATAAAAATTTTGAATGAAATGATCAATTCATTTTTGGTTAATGAAATATACATTAATGGCTGATTAAAGTGGCATGTCGGCATGCATTTCAATAGAGGAGATTTTGTTTCATAAAGCTACTTTAATCCAACGGTTAAGGTGGAAGATGAGAAATTTTAACCAATAAAAAATCAAGGAAATTAGGCCTAAATCCTTATGTAATTAAATTAACTAATGAGAACCTTTGAGCCATGGATTGTTTCTTCATAGGAAACCAATTCATATGAATGAAGAAAACTGATCCAAAGGTTGAGGCTCTTGAATTTTCTCTATAAATAGAGAGCTTTCCTCTCTTCATTCTTCACACTAAATCAAACTCCAAGAGTTGATTTCTAAAGTAGTGAGAGTGAGAGGCAAAGTTCTTGGAGCAAGGAGAAGGAGTAAGAACTTTAAGAGGTAAGTTCTTAAGCTCTAGCTTTTAGTTTTCTAGTCTTTAGCTTTTTAATTCTTAGTATAAATGTAGTTTAATTCATTAAATTGTTAGGAAAATTTCTATACTTGTTTTTAGGCCTCCTTGCATTGAAAAATGCCTACTGAGGTAAAAACATATTGGGAAGTAATTTTTAGAGCTAATGGAACAATATTGTGAAAATTGTAGAATTTCCAATTTTAAAGGCTATGCTGGCAGGGAAAATTGATGCTATTATTTTATGTATGATATGAAGTCATTAAATCATGAAATCTTACAAGAATAAAGTAGACATGTAAGGATTTCCAAATATATAAAATATGTAACATTTTGATCTCTGGACAATGAGATATGAATTTTTGAAGTTAAACCTTGTTTACTGGATTTAAATCTGAACAGTGTTTTAAAACGCAAAATCTGGGAATGATCAGTGATATTCTAGCTTCTGGGAATAGTTTTCCTTGAAAATATGCATGTCAAGGGTCATAAAGAATTTTACATAACCTCACTTCAATTTTTGTAGAATTAATTATGATTTTTCAAAGTTGCTAAAAATCTGCTCAGAAAATCCAGCAATGTATTTTTAATAAAAAGTATGGGTAAAAATGGAATAATAAATCTAGTAAGGGTAGAAATGTCAAAATAGGTGAAAATATCCTTTTTGATATTATTCTAGGAAATATGATATTAATATCATGAAAAAGGAAATAATCTGACGGCAATGTATAGGATATCCGGGAAGTTCGGAGTCAGATTCAAAAGGTCGGGCGTTTAGGTAACTATACAGTGAAAGGTACGTTTGCGTACTAATAACTTTAATCGCCTATATCTTGTATGATTATATATGATTGATTGATTCATGATGTGATAGACAAGACTAAGTCGGGTCATGCATTGTGACTAAGTTTATGGGGCTTAAATCACCTGTTCACATACATTCACACCTGTTCACTGTTAAAAGATTTGTAACTACTATATTGTTTTCACACCATTTTGTTTGTTCCAGTCAACTCAACTTAATTTGGATGCATTATTCTGTTTCCAGTCAACGTTATCTTTTTCAAAAGACTGACTCGAATTTGTGCTATTGTATATCTTTATCACACACGCTTATTATATTGTTTTCACACCACTTTATTTGAGTCAGTCAACTACGCTTAATTTTGGATATGCATACAATATTATATGTTGCATAATTTATTTTGTAGATTAAAAATTTAATATCATATATGCTTTTTTAAAATATTAGCTAAGTTTTTTAAAAGATGAATGTATTATTAAGAACTTTTTTTATGAGAGTGAGATGAATTACAACTATTATAATATAAGGTATATTTTTTAAAAGAATATATGTAAAAATTGAAACTTAAAATTAAAGATGGAGGAAGTACTACTTTTATTGAAATAACCCATTTATTAAGGTCAAACATATTTTTATATTCTTTAAACCAAAAAAAAAAAGGGACATGAAATAACTTTTCAATATTGGTAGGTATAACCTTTATTTATAAGCATCAACTTTTAGATCTAGGTCACTGATCATAAATTCCATTAGAATATAATGTTTAAGGTACAATGAAAATAATTTTCTTTTCCTATTTATTTATCTTTATTGTGAAATCAAATATATTTTAAGGCCAAATATTTGTTATGGTTCTTTAAATAAAAAATACTTGAAATAATTTTCACTACGGATAGGAGGTCTTAAAATAAAATGAAAGAAAATAAAAATATGTTCTTAACAAGCTTTAAACAAGAGTAGACATGTTACAGAGAAAGGAAATGAATGTGGGGATCATAATGTCTCTGTGAGCTACGCAAATAACAAAGATAAAGAAAATTTTACTTTCGGGAAGGGGGGAAAAAAAATAGATGAAGAAGATTTCCTCAAGAGGAGGTAACTTAATCATTATATTTTTTTCTTGACTAACAGCAGTCTAGGACTTTTAAACCTTAACTTTTGTGTGTTTGTATTGGCCGGCAGCCTTAACTAATCATTTAATATAAGGTTAATGTGCAATTTTAAAAAGATGCAAATTCACCAAAAGAATTAAATTTAACCAAAACTATTAAATTATAAAAGAAGAAAACTCTAACGGCGTTGAAGGAAATTTAATATTTTTGCTTGTTCCAAAACTTATTTATACTAAACACCTCTAAAAAAAAATTTTATTGATAAAATTACACCTTAGTCAAAATAAGTTTGATTTATCATAGTATATCCTTAAGAATACACACGCCCGCAAAGATCCGAATGCATCGAAACGAACTTATTCCATTGGTTATACACTGTTGCCACCTTTCCTTTGATTTGTATTGTTTATTTAATTATTTATTTATTATTTCTGCACAGTGATGTACAACATAGCATACAGGAAATGTTCTTCAACTTCACCTGAAATTGAACAATTTCACAAGGTGTTGTATCAAAATTTACAAATTGCAAAAGGAGGTTTCTCTACTAGCAACTTGATTGGATCAGAGAGTTCTGGCTCAATAAATAAAGAAAGGCTAGAATCAGAAGACAAAGTTGTTACAATAAAGGTACTAGACCTTCAAAAGAGCTTCATTTTCAAATGCACTGAAGAATATAAGGCATCAAAATTTGATAAAAATTTTGACATGTTGCTCCAACGAGTTGGTTACAAGGGACAAGAATTTAAGGCATTGGTATTTGAGTATATGCCAAATGGAGGCCCTGAAAAATGCTTGCATCCTTATCAAGAAAGTGAATATGGGTTAATATTGGATATTTTTCAGAGATTGAATATTATATAGGGAAAATCCTATATAAATACCATCTGAATTTGTAAAACCCTCAAATGTCTCTTGAATTTGTTAAAGGACTTAAAGGTATTAAGGATAATATGGGAATTTACAAATTCGAGTGAAATTATCCTTTTATCTTTAGTTTTAAATAAATTTTAAAAAAATAAAAATAATCTCGCTGAAGCACCACCAGCAGCTGTGCACCGACCACTGGCGATGTTTTTTTTTTTTTGGGGGGGGGGGGGGGAGGGGTGGGGTTTTTTGTTTTTTGTTTTTTTTTATAAATGAAAAACAAGATTCACTGAAAGTGTAGGAGGTGGGGTTCGAAATCCCCACACCTCTATGGAGTTACTTGGTTCCTTCAATATATATATATTAACAACTATATATATTCTTCTTAACAATTTTTCAATAGTAGTTACAAATCTTTTAACAACAGTTACAAATTTTTCAATGATATTTACAAAATTTTCAACAGCATTTACGATTTTTTTTAAATTTTTTTTAGATTTACCTTTTTTGCGTCTAAGGGAAAAACAAAAAATTATGTATTATCACAAATCTTTCAACAACATTTATGACTCTTTTTTTTTTAGCTTTACCTTTTTTGAGGGAAGAACAAAGAACAAAAAAATGATTAAAAAAACAAGTCGTAAATGCCATTGAAAGATTTGTAACTACTGTTAAAAGATTTGTAACCACTCTTGAAAAAATGTTAAAAAGAGTATATATATATATATATATATATATATATATATATATATATCAAAGGAATCAAGTGGCTCAGTGGTTGGGCCACTTGGCCCAATGGAGGTGTGGGGGGCGGGGGTTCATACTGCACTTGTCACACTTTCAATGAATCTTTTTTTTTTAAAAAAAAAAAAGAAAACAAAAAGAAAAAACCCACCCCCCTCCAAAAAAAAAAAAAAGAAAAAACCCATCGTCAGTGGTCAGCGGCTGGGCGGTCATTTTTTTTAAAATTTATTTAAAACTAAGGACAAAACAATAATATGACCCGAATTTGTAAATCCCCATATGGTCCTTAGTACCTTTAAGTCCTTTAACAAATTCAACAGAATTTGGGGGTTTATGTTCAAATGGTATTTATATGGGATTTTCCATATTATATATGATGTTGTTTCTGCACTACATTATAAAAATGAGCAACCAATACTCACTGTGTGTTAGAAGCATAGTAGCATAAAAGCCAGTTTTAACTAGCCTTTCCTTCCAAGGTTCGACCTCCACATCCCACAAGCACTAGCTTGTGAGTGTTCTGACTCAAAGCCCAGCAATGTCCTTCATAATCATAATGAAGATATAATGGTTCATGTAAATTTAGTTTTACTTTAAATATAAAATCATACATAGATAAATTTCAAATTCTTCCCAATCTGCTTGATCAAATAACTTCAAAAATCCAAGACTTCAATTCGTGCTAACCTAGACAAGAAGTCTCTTAAAAAGAAGAATTAAGGACACAAATATTCGTCTAAATTCTTCAAAAATTTTTGTTTCCTGCTGAATTTTCCGGTTTCACACGCAACCAACCCAATTAATGTATCTTTTTTTTTTTGCTCAGATCCAATGAATATATCTTGACTTGCTTGATACATACCTGTCTTCATGAGGAACATCAGTTGCTTTCAACTTACCTATATATTTTTTTTTGCCCAAAAACTTACCTATATATGAATTTGGCTGTTTAGTATATGTGAGAGATGAGCTTCTGGTATACGTTATTGTGTGTGAACTTACATTCAAATGTCAAGGCGGGGTCCCCACACGAAATCATAATTTCTTGGTCTCTTTCTCATGAAAATAGATACTTGACGTAGCACATGCATCGCCGTACGTGAAAACTCAAATAGCCAAATAGAGTTCAATTATATATGCACATGGTAGAACAGGCTAATAAGAATAAAAACTAAAGCTCCGATTCAAGTAAAACCATTTCAATATATATATTACTTTGGTCTTATTTATAAATTTTTTTTATTAAATCACACATACCAAGAAAAAATAGTTAGTTCAATGATTATGAGATAAATTTTTAAACTTTGTCCTCATTTATGAATTGGTATCTTTCAGCTTTTTTCTTTCTCTTTTTCATTGGTAGAATCAATATGAACAAAATTGTCACAATCTCATTTATGGCCCTGAAAAGAGACTTATAAATAGGATCAAATTTTTTTTGATAAAAAAAGATTTATAAATAAGACCAGAGCTGTATCTGAAAAGCATTAATTCATAGTTATTGAATTCATTCACCTTTCAATTCTTGAGCACTATCATGGCTTTAGGGAGTCTAGATTATAATTCAAATTCCATCCAAACCTCACAAGATTATAAATTTAAATTATTTTGCCAATCAATCAATCTTGGTAACTGTAGGGAGTCTAGATTTTGGGGGTTTTTTTTTTTAAAAAAAAAAACTTTTCCTCTTTAGGATTTTGGTTCCGCCTTCTATAGTGAACTCTTCGTTGTTGTAGTGCAGTTGCTTATCCCATGTTATATATATTGTTTCCACTTTCTTCATTACTGAGTTCATTTTAATGGATCGGATCATTTGTATATATTAGTTTGAAATGCATAAGATACCTTTTAACGGCGTGTATGATGTACATTTATTTATCTTAACAGCCCAAAAATAAAAAGGTGAAAATGTATCTTTTGTCGTCCTAGAGCTCTATACTAGATTTGAGTTTAATTTCTTAATTTTAAAAATATCTTTTCAGTCCTCTAACCCTAATACCATTAGTTTCAAATGATGATTTTTTGTAGCACTAAATGTTATATTATTTACCCTAACTAACTTCCTTAATATAATTAAATTAGGTGAATATGTGACCACAGGAAGTATATTAGAAAGTCAGGCATGTCCCCAATTCATCACCTTCAGTTCAACTCAACCACGGTAAAAATTTTTGTTTCCCTGACGTTTGGGCCATTACAGTCCAAATACATAGATGCATTAATCCTAATATTCTTCTACACGTACAAACGAGGCATATTATGTAGCACTGCTCAAGTTTAAACAATAAATTAAATAGCGGGTGATCCTAACGTAATCTTGAGCTGTTGGAACAACTTGTGCAGCAGAACAGTTCAAACAGATGTTCCGATCGCATATATCACTGTGCATGTCTTGATCTCCAAGTGCCCCTTTTACTACTTGTAACTAACAACAAACCAAATCTCCTATAAAAGCAGCACCATTTCAATATATGAATCAGCAAAAAAACCATTCATGCTCTTCAGCAAAACCATGGTTTTTGCCTCCATGTCATTTTCATTTCTTTCCAAATACTACCTTCAACCATTAATCTTTATCATCTTCTACACAAACTCCCTTTACTTCAAGCATGGTAGAGCTGCATCAAACGAGACTGATTATTTGTCATTACTCAAGTTTAAAGAATCAATAACTGATGATCCTAAAGAAATCTTGAGCTCTTGGAACAGTTCGAACCACTTCTGCAGCTGGACTGGAATCACATGTGGTTACAAGCATCAGCGAGTCATTGAGTTGAATCTGGGAGGTTACAATCTGCATGGGATCATATCGCCTCACATTGGCAATCTCTCTTTCTTGAGATATCTCTCCCTCGTAGACAACAGTTTTCATGGAGAAATCCCACCAGAGATGGCACGTTTGTTCCGGTTAGAAAAACTCTGGCTTTCAAACAACACATTGACAGGAGGGATTCCTGCTTGGAACTTGACGAGTTTCACTGAATTGTGTTTGAATGGGAATAGTCTTACGGGCACAATACCATATCAGTTGGGTTCTCTTCATAAGCTTGAATGGTTGCAGGTTTCTCTCAACAATTTAACTGGAGAAATTCCATTGTCTATATGGAATCTTACTTCCCTTACTGTTCTTACAGTAGGCGAAAATAATTTGGAAGGAAGCATACCAACAGAGATAGGCCACTTGAAGAAGTTAATATATTTTTCAGTGCTATCGAATAGTTTCTCAGGTGCTCTTCCTCCTTCACTTTTCAATATATCATCTCTCACTATGATATCAGTAGGAGAAAATAATCTCAATGCCACTCAACTTCCAAACAACATGTTTTCCACCCTCCCAAATCTAACAGAGTTTTCGATATTTGGTAATCAAATTTCTGGTCCATTACCGAATTCCATCACAAATGCATCTTCACTCCAAGTTTTTGAGATTTCTTCAAATCATTTTTCCGGAGAAGTTTCCAATCTTGGAGGCCTAAAAGATGTACAGTATATAAATTTACATTCCAATAATTTTGGGAGCAGCTCAAATAATGACCTTAATTTCTTGACACATTTGAAAAACTGTAGCAACCTTAAATTTTTAGATTTGACCAGCAACAAATTTGGAGGCATTTTACCCAACTCCATTGGAAATTTGTCTACCCAACTCATTGCACTATGCCTAGGTGGTAATCAGATCTATGGAACTATTCCTGATACTTTAGGAAAGTACACATTTTTAACTACCTTGGGTCTCGAAGTCAACAAATTCTCAGGCACCATTCCTACTTCTTTTGGGAATTTAGGTGAGATGAAACAATTAACTATGGATGGAAACCAACTCTCAGGAGAGATACCAGCTTCCTTTGGAAACCTTAGTGAATTGATTGAACTATCAATTTCAGAGAATATGCTTGAAGGAAAAATTCCTATCACAGTCGGAAACATGAAATGTTTGCTACTCCTAGACCTTTCAAAAAACAATTTCAGTGGAGTTATGCCCTTGCAGATTTTTGGTCTTTCCTCCTTATCCATTTTCTTAAACTTATCTCACAACTCATTCAGCGGATCTTTGCCTCTTGAGGTAAAAAGGCTTAAAAACCTTGGCACTTTAGATATCTCTGAAAATAATCTCTACGGAGAGATTCCTTCAGCCCTAGGAGAGTGCACAAGTATGGAATACCTTAACTTGCAAGGGAATTCCTTCAATGGGCCTATGCCACCTTCACTAGCTTCAATGAAAGGTCTTACACATCTAGATGTATCTCAGAACAACCTATCTGGATCAATTTCATCAATTGGCCTCCAGAACATTTCTTTTCTTCAATACTTGAATGTTTCGTTCAATATGTTTGATGGTGAGGTGCCAACAGAAGGGGTTTTCAGCAATGCAAGTACAATATCAGTGATTGGAAATATCAATCTTTGTGGGGGCATTTCTGAGCTACATTTATCACCATGCCCTAAGAAAGTTGACACGCAAAGGAAGCACAATTTGAAGCTCATGGTTATAGTGATTTGTGTGGCTTTTCCTCTCTCAGTGATATTTTTGTTATCTTTCTATTGGAGGCGAGAAAGAAACAAGAAATCTCCAACTTCACCAGAAATCGAACAATTTCCCAAGGTGTCATATCAAAACCTACACGTTGCAACTGAAGGTTTCTCTTCCAATAACTTGATTGGATTAGGGAGTTATGGCTCGGTATACAAGGGAAGGCTTGAATCAGAAGATAAACTTGTTGCAATAAAGGTATTGAACCTTCAAAAGAAGGGAGCTGAAAGGAGTTTTATTTCTGAGTGCAAAACACTGAAAAACATAAGGCATCGGAATTTGGTAAAAGTTTTGACATGTTGCTCGAGTATGGATTACAAGGGAGAAGAATTCAAGGCATTAGTATTTGAGTACATGTCAAATGGAAGCCTTGAAAGATGGTTGCATCCTAATCAAGAATGTGCATATCAATCATCATTGGATATTTATCAAAGATTAAATGTTATATTTGATGTTGCCTCAGCCCTTCATTACCTTCATTATGAAAATGAGCAACCAATCATCCATTGTGACTTAAAGCCCAGCAATGTCCTTCTTGATGATGATATGGTAGCTCATGTGGGTGATTTTGGATTAGCAAGACTACTTGTCACACTTAGTGGAAGTTCTCAAAAGCAATCAAGCACATCTGGAATAAAAGGGACGATTGGCTATATTCCTCCAGGTACAATTTTTTATTGTTTTGGCTTGAAGCTCTAGTGAACTCTGTTTCTTTTATGGATTTTTTTTTTTTCTAGTTTGAATACAATGAGTTTCTAAACAATAACCAGTCAAACATGCATATTTCAGAGTATGGAATAAGTTATGAGGTATCAACACAAGGTGATGTATATTCTTTTGGTGTTCTTATTTTGGAAATGTTAACCGGAAGAAGACCAACAGGCTTAATGTTTGGAGATGGCCACAATCTTCATAGCTATGCCAAAGTTGCATTTCCAAACAATCTTCTAGAGATTTTGGACACAACTCTTGTACCTCGGCAAATTCAACAGACAACAATAGCTGGAGGAGAAATTATGATGGAGGAGGTGGCTATTATGTATCCCAACCATAAGAAGACTCTAATTTCACTATTTGAGCTTGGACTTGCATGCTCAGTAGAACCTCCAAATGAAAGGATGAACATGATGGGTGTGCTAAAGGAGCTAAATCAAATCAAAAAAGCTTTTCATCTTGGGGATACATGTCGAAATTGACTGTAACAAAGTATGAGCTTGAATTAATGCCACTTGAGATATGCTACTATTATAAATTTCTATGCTTATATAATTCCTTCTCTTGAATTATATTTCAATCTCAGATCTTCTCTAAGACTCTTCTTTTGTGAAGAAAGTAAAGTTAAACAATGTATTAGAATTAGTTGTTACTTTGGTAGGTTAACAAACTACTCCTTTAATGTCTAAATTGCCATCAACAACGTTACAGCATGCAGCTATAGTAATGTGAATTTGATAGAGCCTCTTATAATTGTATCTTTTATGGCTCCACGCCACTCAACAAATTGAATTTGTATTATGAAAATAAAGAGATTGTAGTTTTTTTATATAAATCTTTCTTCTGTTTGTGATTGTGATGCGGCTATAGGAATACTTTCTGGATCTTTTGATAGAAATCACGCTATTATTGACATTATTCAGTTAATTCTCTAATTTTTCCCTACAGAGTGGCATATCTCTCTCTTTACTTTCTGTATAGAGAAGCGAATCAGTGTGTGAAAATTCTAGCTAGGAACTCTTTTGGTTTAGAAGGACTGTGATTTTTGTACCTTTGATCATTCACTACCTTCATATATATGAACGTAGTGGATTATGTGTCACGCCCTAAAGATTAAGGGGTGACCGGCTTGGAATATGAGAAAAGTTCACATTTCTTTAGCCTATAACATATAAAATATCTTGCACCCGCCAATAGTCTCACATACCTTATGGAATATAGATTCCTTGGACATAGTTTTTATATGATTGTTCTAACAATACTTAGAATTTTCTTATTAAACTGGAGCTCCACTCCATATCAACATATATACAAAAAAAAAAAAGTAGGGTGAGGATCCTACCTATAACTTATGTGGAGCATCTAAGTTGTAAAAGCATAGGTTTACGTGGACATTAACTAGAATTTGTTCACCATGAATCTGCAATCTTTAACCCAGTAGTGGTGCCCCTACTGATCACGAGATGCATAGGATCAGCTATGTTATCTGAAGCCAAAAATAAATTTTCCAGTGAATAACGTCCCATTAATAGAAGGTAATGAAAATAACTAAAATATGGAAATAAATAACTTGATATGATGAAAATATATAATAAACAAATTTCAACTTCCAACTATGTAATCATAACCATAAACGGATTTATATAAAAGATTAGTACTAAGCATAATTAAAGAGGCATAGAAGATCATTGAACAAACAAATATCAACTAGGTAATAAAACAATTTGTTTTCCAAACAAGTTTAAAAACAATATATCTCAAATTTCATCATTCTTAGGACTTCAACAGAACAGATAACAAACAAGAACACACAGTCCACAAGGGGAAGTAACCAAGCGCAGCTAGAGGCCACGAAAACAAGCGTGGCATAGAGGCCACGAAATCAAGCGCAAGTAGAAGAGCCACGAATAACAAGCGTGAGAACAAATCCCATGAATATCAAGCGAGCTCAAGTTTAACCATGGTGAACCAAGGACTAACAGTATCGATGTTAGTAACTAGCGTTCTGTATTCGATCCTCTAAGAAAACAAACATTTACAACCATGCTTGGGGTAATTTATCAAAGCAATGCTAAGTTATTCTTTTAATATCATAATAGCTCGTATCAAATACGATATAAGAGAATACCCCAACATAAAAGCTCACAAACATTTCAAAACTTCCCTTCAAATTTATTAATATGTTGACAAAAAACTGAGATAATTCTAATAAATTTCATTGATAAAATTGCAACCAAAGAATGTGGTAATTAAATTAAATTAAATTAAATATAAGAATAAATAACCTTTTTGGTTTCTAACAAAAAACACGATCTCTATTTTGATCTTTAAAAAAAAGGTCTTTTTTAGTCCATAAAAAGGACGAATAATGGTCAATTAGCTGACATTTTGATCCCACAAAAATTTCCAAAAGGCCTTTTTTAGTCCATAAAAAGGACGAATAAGGGCCAATTTTCTTGTAAGGAACCAAAATGGGGTCTGTGTTTTTTATCAGGGACCAGAAAGGGTATTTACTCTAAATATAACAAGTAAAAATATCATTTATAAAATTTATAATGGGACACTATTCACTTACCTATAAAGCTTATGCTATGCCTCTTTCTCCAACTTATCAATTTCCAAATCATTCACTCTCTACTCCTAACACCCAAACAAATCCATCAATTATAGCTTTGCATAAAATTTTCTATTTTCTCATTCAATCCAAATTCTTCATATCAACTTGCAAAGCAACACCACAACTACAATATTAACCCAAATAATTTCAAGCATTAACTTTAATCTCAACCTTAAAATTCTAATTTCTCAACAAGGCTATTCTTAAAATAAAGTACCATTCTAACCTCTTACATTCTACTTATAATATAAGCTTTAGCTATCTAGCAATTTTAACAACATTCCAATTAATCTACTCTCTTGGACATTATATCAAACACCTATAAAATGAATTCAAGTTTATATTCATAGAAGAAGCTTTGTAAAATCATAGCCATTCAGTTAATAAAAATACATCCACTTTAGTCATCTCTACATTCTAATTCACCTTCCAATATATTATATAATTGTATGAAAACACACACACACACAAAAGAAAGATCTTGGTTTCAATCTCAACAGTGAATTATAGCATAAGCAACAACTAGCTAATGATTTTCAACTTTCCAACTAGTCTCACGATATTATCTAGGACAAGTTCATTAAGAAAATCTCAATTGTAAACTAATCTATTGTTTTCAAAATATAAACCAAATATATATACAGCACAAGAATTCCAAAATGAATTCCTAAACTCCAATCCTAAATAGATTTTAAATTGTAATCACAATAAGACAAAACCCACTTTATTTTATAGCATTAACGAAAAATGCTCATAGTGCCCACCTACATTAGTTTCCTTTCCTTCTATATTCAGTTAACCCATACTCTTAACACTCCCTGCTTCAGACGCACCATCACGGGAAAAAGAAAGAACACCCAGGAAAAAAAAAAGTTCAATCCCATAAACACCACCCAAAATGACGGAAATCAAAGAGAATGGAGAAGAATTTGTTCATTCCAACAACAATCAAGGCATCAATCCCACCCCAAAAAAAAAAATGCTGACGGCAAAGAGATGAAAAACAAAATGATAACTCCCCAGCACCCACACAAAACGACATGAAACAGAGAAGAAAAAGAGTAGCAGAGGAACCTTGAGCGAAGGAGGAAGGCTGTGACGGTGGTTCTTGGTGAGCATATCGGCGACAACAAGGAATGATAGAGATGAGCGCACAAGGTTGCGGCTTTATTTTTCCACGAAGCTTCTACTCTCTCCTGCGGCACTGAGAAGGTAAAGGAATGGATGGTGACAACATTGAGAGGGGAGGTGCCGGCGGTGGTTGGACGGACGGACAAAGGTCACCGGCGATGACAGTAGAAGAGAGGTAAGGTCGCGAATGAGAGTAGGGATTTGGGGGATTTTTTTTCGCCAAAATGCTCCCTCTCTGTTCAGATTTAAAGTCGCAAGCACCAAAAAAATAAAAAAATCTGATCTGTTTTTTTTTTAAAGGGCATTTAAGTAATTTTCTATGATTGAATTAAATAAAAATATTCTTCTGAAAGAGAAAAGATTTGAAGACCAAAACTTGGGGAAGAGGATAATCTCAGTATCCTTCCCTCCTCTTCCCTTAGAATCTTAATTTAGACCGTCTAAAAATAAATCTAATGGCCAGAGAAAGTTTTAAAATTTTTATATTTACCACATGCGGTTTTTGAAATCAGTGATTCTGGACCCTCAAATCAATTTTTGGACAGCTCAGATGCAAATATACTGAGGGATCCTGAGAGAAAGACTTCTGAAACAATCCAAACTCAAACCGGGGACACCTTCCAAGGCCTCCAATACCACTAGACCACAAGGTTTTCCTTGTTGGCACACATACAACAATATTAATTAAATCTTGCTACTATATAAATTTATTCATCCTCAACTTAACACTCAGCAAATTACAAAAATTTTATAAATAATAGAAAAATCTAAAATAACATAAGTAAATATTTTTTTTCTAATAATCTATTATCTCGATAGATTATAAATATTTTTAGGACTATTACAAAAAATATCATGGTAATTTCATTAAAGAGAAAACAAAATAAAATATCTCATTGATAATATTCAATCCCAATACATCATATTTAATCACCCATATCAGGTTCTGTTATCTTGCATTACTAAGAAAAATATTTTTTTTTAATATTAAACATAATAAGACAAAAAACATATTTAACCCTCATGAACTCATATTTTCATATTAATAATATAGTCATCATAATATATTTTTTTAAAAAAAAATTCTAAATATTTGGGCTATTGCACCTGACTTCTCATTTACAATTGAATTATAACTTTGAATATAAGTATGGAATATATAAGGGTTAAAGGCCATTTTTGCCACGGAAGTTTTCCAAATGGAGCGCCTAGCACCCGGAAGTTTTTTGGGTACCAAATATGCGCCGGAAGTATGAAAAAAGTAGCAAATTTGCCCATTCATTAATTTTGACCGTTAAGTTTGACTAACTGTCCACGTGGCATGCCACCTCATCAACCAATAAAAGTTAAGTATCATTTTTGCCCTGGAAGTTTTCATTAAAAAGCAATTTTGCCCCGAAAGTTTTCATTGAGGAGCAATTTTGCCCCGGAAGTTTACAAAAGTAGCAATTTTGCCCTTCTTTCTTCCAATATTAAATTTGACTATTAAATCAGTCAAAGACCACACATGTCATGCCTTGAAAAAGTCAAACTTGGAGTAAGAAAAGGAGATCCTTGAGATGTTAAGCTCAAGGTAGTCAGAATTTGTGAAGCCGAACTGGTCACAAGAAGCATCACTTATCATCTAAGCAAATGATTAGCCTATACAAATTGCAGGGCCAGCCTAATTAAGCCCAAGGCCCTCCAAGGCCGACTCTGCAGGTCCAACTTCAAATTTCTGGCTTATTTTTCAAGACCGAACCCTGCAGGGCCAGCTTGATTAAGCCCGAGGCCCTCCGGGCCGACCCTGCAGGTCTAACTTCAAATTTTTGACTTATTTTTCAAGGGCGAGCCCTGTAGGGCCAGCCTAATTAAGCCCGAGGCCCTCCAGGGTCGGCCTTGCAAGTCCAACTTCAAATTTCTGGCTTATTTTTCAAGCCCGAGCCCTGCAGGGCCAGGGCTTAAACGGGCCCAGTCTGATTTCCCGGCTCTGTCCCTGTGACTAGTTCAGCTTCACAAATTCTGACTGCCTTGAGCTCAACATCTCAAGGATCTCCTTCTCTGACTCCAAGTTCCACCTTTTCAAGGCATAACATGTGTGGTCTTTGACTGATTTAATAATCAAATTTAAAAGAAGGGCAAAATTGCTACTTTTGTAAACTTCCGGAGCAAAATTGCTCCTCCATGAAAACTTCCGGGGCAAAATTGCTCCTTAATGAAAACTTCCAGGGCAAAAATGATACTTTTGATTGATGAGGTGGCATGCCACGTGTGATGACGTGGCATCTATGTGGACTTCCATCACTTTTGGGTAAATTTAATACATTTTCAATACTTCCGGAGCAAATTTGGTACCCGAAAAACTTCCGGGTGCTAGACGCTCCAATTGGGAAACTTCCATGGCAAATTTGGTATTTAACCCAATATATAATCAGGAATATCAGATTTGAAATTTAAATATATTCTATTCACATTTGTTTCCTAGCTTTTTCCAACTCTATCTCCTACAATTTAGGGATTCATACAATTTGCATTTATTTATTAACTCAATAAGTCAATTAATTAATTACTTTATTATTATTATTAACAAAACTTCTAGAATATTACATTGGTGAGACTAGGGATTTGAGGGATTTTTTTCCGCCAAAATGCTCGCTCTCTATTCAGATTTAAGGTCGCAACCACCAAAAAAATAAAAAATCTGATCTGTTTTTTTTAAAGGGCATTTAAGTAATTTTCTATGCTTAAATTAAATAAAAATATTCTTCTAAAAGAAAAATTTGAAGAGCAACCCTTAAACACCTCCCAAGGCCTCCAATACTATCAGACCACAAGGTTTTCCTTGTTGGCACACTTACAACAATATTAACTAAATTTTGCTATTATATAAATTTATTCATCCTCAACTTAACACGCAGCAAATCACAAAAATTTGATAAATAATAGAAAAATCTAAAATAGCGTAAGTAAATATTTTTTTTCTAATAATCTATTGTCTCAATAGCGTATAAATATTTTTAGGGCTATTACAAAAAATATCATGATAATTTCATTAAAGAGAAAACAAAATAAAATATCCCATTGATAATATTCAATCCCAATACCTCATATTTAGGGTGTGCATGGCAACCATTCTGTTGCCCAGTACTGTTTTTGAGATGAAACAGTTTTTTCTGATTCTGTGCTTTGGAAGAGTTTTGAGAATCAGAATTACGTTTGTTAGCCCATTTTATTTTTACTCCGAGAATTAGAATTACATTTGGTAACACATTTTTCCTCATCTTGTTTGGGAGTTTAAAAAAATAGTAAGGGAGGAAGATGAAGGATTAATGAGTTATTTTTACCATTTAATTGATATAATTATTATACTTTACAAATAAATTTAAATTTAAATTTCCTAAAAAAACTATTTATGTAATTTTTATATTCAAAAAATATTTCTGGCGATGGCAGTGGTGGTGGCGGCGGAGGCGGTAGCGGGTGGCGGTGGTGGTGGCGACGCCGGGGGGTGGTGGTGGTGGCGGCGGTGGTGGGGCGGTGGTGGCGGCAGTGGTGGCGACGGTGGCGGGGCGGCAGAGGTGGTGTTGGGGGTGGCAACGGCAGTGGTGGTGGTGAACGAGGATAAATTTTTGCTTCGATTGAGGGAAAAATAAATTCTGATTTTTTGCTCTGGAATAGAGAAGCCAAAATTTTTAGCTTCTTTTTTTTACTCCCCAGCACAAAAAATAAACCGGTTCATCCCGGGAGCAAGAAAAAAAAATCGGATTTACCAAACACAATTCCCATCTATTTTTGTTCCAGGGCACAGAAATTAGGAAAAAAGTCATTTTGGGAGTGTTACCATGCATATCCTTAATCACCCATATCAGGTTCCGTTATCTTGCATTACTAAGAAAAATATATTTTTTAATATTAAACATAAAAAGATAAGAAACATATTTACCCCTCATGAACTCATATTTTCATATTAATAATATAGCTATCATAATATATTTTTTTTAAAAAAAATCTAAATATTTGGGCTCTTATACCCATTGTTATCAAACTCGCGAGTTGACGCTCTGAGTTTATGGTTTTTACGCTTCTTGCTTATAAAAACAAGTCGAGTCAGTAGTAAACTCGTACGAGTTGTAAACTCGGTTAAACTCACGAGTTTATACACTGAGTTTACGTTTTTATGTTTTTAGTTTACAAAACTGTGTTAACTTACTCTTAAACTTGTATTAATTTTTTTGATTTGATAATGCTCAGTGGCTTTATATGGAAATTTTATAGAAATTTCTTTATTAAATATGATAAATGATTACTATTAATAGATTTAATTTCAATTATTTGAATTTCAAATATATTTAAATTAAATTATTGTCATTTTTATATTTTAATTATTTAATTATATAAATAACACTTACTTAATAATAAAAGTAAACTCTTACAAGTTTACGATTCGAGTTCATGATACGAGTTTATGTGAATGTCACGAGTTTACTTAAACTCGTGAGTTTGACAACCTTAATTGCACTTGACTTCTCATTTATAGTTGAATTATAACTTTGAATATAAGTATGAAATATATAGAATATATAATCAGAATCATATTTGAAATTTAAATATATTCTATTCACATTTGTTTCCTATCTTTTTGCATCTCTATCTCCTACAAAAATTTAAGGATTCCTGCAATTTCGACAATGCATTTATTTATTAACTCAATAAGTCAACTTTTTAATTAGTTTATTATTATTATTATTAACAAAACTTCTAGAATATTACATTATGAGAGGCTTACTAGAAGCTGATCTTTCTTTCCTTGTAAGCTGTTTAGGACTAAAGTATTCAGTTTTTCATTAAAGAAAAAAAAGTAAACATTTAGGTACTCCCTTTGATTCTTAATATAAGACATATATGGTTTCATAACTCTCTAGTCATCTTCCTTAATTCCCTTTTATTCTTAATATAAGAAAAATATATTTTATATTTAAGACTAAGATCTACTCCCATAATATTTCTTATATTAAAAACCGGAGGGAGTCTATAAAACTTTGTTTGTGATAAGGAGTTGCTTAAGGAAACAAGTATAACCAGAGCTTCACTCAAAAAAATCTCAGCTCATGAACTAAAAAGATTTAATATAAAGCCAAGAGCAACTCTAAAACAAAGGTGAGAATACCAAAATAGAGCTTCTCATATACCAAAACAAAGCCTCTAAAATTTACCACATTTATGATATTTACTGCAATTACTAGACGTATAATTCTGGTAAGAGTCCATAGAATAGTTCCAGTTTCCAATGGCTCCCTTTCCAAACTGGCCACCCTTTTTGCCTTCAAAACTCGAATCTTCACCAATCTAAATAGTTTCACTTAAATAGGACTCATTAGTATATAAATCAACATTGATGTGCCAACTAAGCCACACAGCTATTAGCTTCTCTATACACATGCATGTTCATGAGTGACGAACTTAATCATAAATGATAAATCTCTTATTGGTCAATTATATTCATTGCCAGGTGATTCTTCATAAGAATCACATATTCCCTTGGATAGGCTGAGGTTATACGCTAGAAACTAGAAGAAATTATCAATTGAACGGGAAATTCTAAACCAAGCTCCTACCCTCTTCTCTTGTATTTCAAAAATATGATTTTGCCCTCCATCTCGCTCTTCTATTGATTTATCCCAACTTCTTATATAATCCACAGATAAATTCAAGGGTGATTTATCGTCTTCTTTTTGTGCATTTTCCTTCTCTTGATTCCATGCCAGAATTGGTGTAACCAATAAAGCTTGGGAGGAGGGTAATGCAGTATTAGACCTTCAAGAAAGAAAAGCTGCTGATATTGGCAATACCAAAATCAGAAGCATACCTTGTCACTTTACTGTATCACCATTATAAGCAGATCATATTAATATGTACGTACTCACTATATATACAATGCTTCATATTGTATATTATGAGACGAAGGCATATCAATAAGGTTATAGTACGTTTTACAACATAGGCATATATGTGCCTACGCTTTTTACAGTTTTATTTTCCTTTATTTATAAAGTTCAAAATGTTACATGTATGCATCGACACATTTTATACCATCTACGATATTTAAATACATCTATACATACATTAGTCGTAGTTGTTCCATTAACTTAAGAAAAAACGAAGGGTGGGATTTGATGTGATAGGCAAATATTTTGCTGGAATTTGGGATTATGTTGATGAACTTGTTGAACACGTTAAATTGATTCCACCACTAACCTAGTGCGTATACGCGTTATTAGGTGGGAAATCAATAACCATAAGTCAATGCAATTGGCAATATTAATGGATGTTGTGAAGTCATTACAAACAGTACAAGGCACTTGGTTTGGATGTTATTATGAGTCCACATCGGGTGAGTTTCCTTGAAAGAGGGCCTTTATAAGGCCTCGGTTTTCCTATCCAATATAATATCTAGTTTTTAGGATATGATTATCCCAAGGATTTGTACTTTCATTGGGAGTAGGCTAACTAGAAGCAGAAGGAATCCAAACAACTTGCTTTTGCGATGTGTGGTTATCCCAAAGACAAGTGCTCATTACAAATGCATTGTTTTGTTTCTAGTCCACTACTGTACTCTGTTTCTTCTCCACTCTGTTTGGGATCAGCGCCCTTTCCTTTCCTTCCCCACCTCTTGATCTCCTTTTCTGATCCTAATTAACTATTAGTTGAAATTTAATATTTTTAAAAACTTGCGTTAAAACTTTGATCCCATGGTTAGAATCAGAAAAGGAAAGTGACCCCCCTTGGCACCTCCATTTGAATCAGTCAACTCAACACTTAATTACTCCACATCTAGTTAGTGAAGCAAAAAGAAATTAAGGAAGTGGGGTCGGGTAATTTTGAAAAAATGAATCATATAAATATTGTTTATTAGTTTAATGTAATTAACTAAAGTAACTACAAATATTTTTTTAAGATTCTTATCAAATGATTATATATTAGGCCGGCTACTTTTCACTATCATCCCAATTTAAATTACACATTAAGTAGATTTTAACGATATCTCAAAAGGTAGTAGTTTGCTATGTTTATGAGAACTACTATTAATTGAGATTATTAGACTCAAGTATTATCTTGAGGTTGTTCTTTAGATTTAATGAAAGTTTAACTCCCATATAATTTTTTAAAGCAATGATAGCCATCTTCTTCATTACCAAGTGCATCCATCGTTAATCGCTTTTTGTAATACCCTAAAATTCATATTTATCATAAATATTATATTTTGATAAATAATACCTATTAAAAATAGGTGAATATGTGGTCTTAAAATTGAGTAACATATTTAGGTTAATTTGGGGAATTTTCTCTAAGAATTAAGGTAATCAAAAGTCAAATTTTCTAATTTTATTTTGGGATCATAAAATACCCCAAAATTCATATGTCTCTTGAATATTATAGTTTGGCCAAGTAATACCTATTTAAAATAGGAAAGTGTGTTGTTTCTAATTTTAGTAATTTATTTGTTTATTTTCCTTGGAATTTAAAGAGGCAAAAATCCAATTTTATTTTGGGGATCATAAATTTCCCTATAATTATTAAATTAATACATGGTGCATAAATGACCATGAAAAGCTAAAAGTTGTCCGAAAGTAATTAAACCAATAAGAGAAAATTGCCAACAATTAGTGGATAATTCAATCTATGTTAATTGAATTATTTTCATAAACACTCACAATTAATTTAGTGGCATATGTTAAAGACATAGTTAAGGATGTATTACCTTAAATAAGAAATAATGGCTAGTGAAGGACTAGGATTAGCATAGAAATGGTTTCTAGTGATCATAATTAATCTTAGAACCAATCATATTTTGACAATTACAGTTAGCTACTTTATTAAGGATACTAATTAAGATTAGATATGGAGGGCTAAGATTTAATCTCATAAAGCTAAATCCTAAGGCCTAGATTAATTACATAATTAAGAAGTCTTAATCCATGTGATAGTTGATTGAACCAATAAGAGGCTTGGGAACCTATTTCTAAGACCTAAAAAAAACACAAATCCAATACCTAAATTATAAAAGAGGGCCACGGTTTTGGTATTGTGGAGGAAGGATGGAATTGTTTGATAATGAACAAATCACACATGCAAAATAAAAGCATAATCAGGCATTAAATCATGAAGACTTTAGGGGGTAAGTTGGAAGAGGATAAGAGTACTATGAGATAGAGCATTTATGAATTATGGAAGAGGATAGAATAATGTATTAATTGCTTTGGAAGAGGATAATGAGAGATGTTGTGCATGTGTGTGTACAATTGTTGTGAGTGTGTGTGTGTCTAGTAAGTAAGAGAGAAAAATAAAAATAATTCAATATTAATTTGAAATCCATCAATAAGATAATTCAATAAAAGATAAAACTATTGGGATAAATTCAAGGCACAAGTAAATGAGAATCTATAGGAAATAAATTGTATCTTAAAGAGTCTTAATCATAAATCAAATATAAGGACTTATCTTGAACCCACATAATTTAATCTCGAGATTAAGCCTAATTAGAGTTATTTTGGTAAACTTTGATGAATAAGATAAGAGATGATTAAGAACAATTAGAGAAATCTAATTGGACCATAAATCTTGATATCCAACTACTAATCAAAATACATACATAGAATTCAAAAGTGTTGGTGATAGATCAAGCAACCAAAAATAGATTTCAACTCTCCAATTAGAATAATGAACTATTAGTTATTTGTAAATTAAAATCACATTGAATGGTTGAAAAGGAAGTTACGGACAGCACATGCAAAGGAAGGAGGTTATGTTTGTAATACCCTAAATTGACAATTATGATAAATTCAATATTTTGCTTGATAGCACCTATTTAAAATAGGTAAATATGTGGTCTCAAATTTTGAAATATATTTATTTTATCTATTAGGTTATTTTTGTCCCCTTAGAATTTAAGGTAACTAATGTTTTATTTTTCTAAATTTTGATTGGAATCATAAAATATCATAAAAATACAAATAACTCCGAAATTAAATTAGGGATTTTATAGGACCAAAAGAAAGCAAGGTAAAATTAAGGAAAATAGATCAAATAAATAGGGGAGCATAATAGGAATTAGTGGACACTTCGGTTTTCACTAAACAAAATGATTATGTAAATTTTTATAATTAATGAAGGGATTAAATAAAGAAGACATAAATCTTAAAATTCATAATTAAGAAAGAAACTAAATTTTCTAAAACCCTAAAAACAATACCTAGCTCATATTAAGTTATAAAATGCCATGATAAATGCCCAAAACACTTGAACAAATAAAAGAATAATTACCAATAGTTAATGGACAATTAATTAACACTAATGGAAGGTTTAGTTAATTATTTACAATTAGCATTACAAATCACCAATTAGAGGAAGGTTAAAAAAAAGTAAAGAACCAACAAGGGGTTAGGATTAACACTAAAAGAATTATTAGCAATCATAAACCACTTCATAAACCAATAAGGCAACAATCAAGAGATAGTTAAGCTTAGGATTAAGATGTTAATCAAATGCTAATCAAAATTTGAAAAGTCAACAATTGCAACCATGATCTAAAGGCTAAGAATTAACCCCGTAAAGCTTATCCAAAGGCTCTAATTACATCTAATAAAGCATAATCCATGAGATAAGGGACCAACCAATGATAAATTACCACATGAATATAGGAAAATTAGAAAACAAAAATTAAAAATAAAATACAATGGGAGGGGGGCGGTTTTTGTTAAAAGAAGAAGAGGGAGAATTGTCCAAAAAAAAAAAGCCACATACCTCCTTTGAGTCATAAATCTAGACCTATGTGAGTCATTGATCTAAATATGAGATGAATCATCAACCTAAACATGAATCACCACTCTAACCAATGAATCATCATCCTAAACTTTCATGAGTCACACACCTACATGATGAATCACAACCCTAATTAGATAAGATGATGTAAGGGATGATGGAAGAAGGTGATGTAAGGAAGTAGAGGTGGACCAATGAGATAAAAGATCATTAGAATAACTAAATTGGGTTATAAAAATAATTCTAGATAAAAACTAATAAAACCTATACAAATTAAATCATATCTTGAAATCCATGAACTAAGTATGAAAACCAAGTTGAGATTCATAACAAGTATAAATCAAGCATGAAGACAAGTATAACCAAAGCCATTTTCATGATTGTTTGAGAAATAGAACCAATAGGGAAGATAGGCAAAATTGGTCTCAAAATGAAGCTAAAAATTCCTAGAGTTCAAAACCAATGAGTAATTGATCAAACAACTTCATTAGACTACCTAAACATATTCTTTTCTATGGATTCTAATTAGTAGAAAGCAAGCCAAATCCTTTGGATAATAGACATAAAAAATGGAAGAGGATGAGGGGGAGAGAGAGGAGCACGGTTTTGAAGGATGGAGGGCCAAGATTGGAGCTTCAATTTACCCTAAATCCAAAGGCCAAAAATCAAGGAGAGAAGGAGTGAATAGTGCCATGGAATTTTACTATAAATATGGGTCCTTGGCTTCATTGCTCTTCACCACTTCACAAAGCATTCAGCCATATATAGAGAGTTGAGAGTGAGAGCAAGAAGGTTCTTGAAGAGTAGCAAGGCTTTTGGGTAAGTTCTCTAGCTTTAGCTTTGAGTTTCTTTAAGTTCTAGCCTTTTAATTCATAGTTAGAAGTAGTTAGATCTTAAATATTCTAGAGTCATTTTATTATCATGTTTTTATGGTCAAAGTAAGATTTATTTCGAAAAACTGATGAAGAAGAAGCTCCGGCAAAATTTTCAAAAGAGTATGATCAAGGTAGCGAAACTCTGGCGAAATTTTGTCGGTAGGCGATTTCTGAAACCAGTCTTGAAAATGCCAATATTTTATGTTCAAACTATTGTTCAAAAATTCTGGGAAACTTCATGGTTGAAGTAGACATATAGGGCTTTTTAAATATGTAAAGAACATGTCCAAATGATTTCTGTACAGGGAGATAAAAATTTCCAAAGTTAGGGCTACGAATTTCTGGAAAATTCTGGACAGATGTTCAAAAATTAAAAACTGGGAATGAACCATGGAATCTGGGCAAAGGATATTATTTTTTTATTGAAACTAGACATCCTAAGGATTCTGAGAAATTTTACGGATCCTCGTTTCAATTTTTCTAGAATTAGTTATGATTTATCAAAGTTAGGCGAAATTCTGCCCAGATTTAAGGACCAGCGTTTTTCTCAATAATGAAGAGAAATAATTAATTATTAAATCCAGCAAGGGTAAAAAAGTCATTTGTGGCTAGGATATCTATTGGGATATTAGTTATGAATTAATAAATGCAATACTATCCTCATAGGAAATCTGTGATCGCTTCGCAACTGACAGCGTACTGTGACCGCCCACAAAGGTACGGACGCGTACTGTAACACTAACTCTGATGCTTATTGTACACTTGTATGTGGTAGATATACTCATAGACTCTGACTCTGCTTGAAAATTATTTGAATATATACGGGTTACAGTCTTGATAATGCCGTTTGAGTTTTCTTAGCGCGCTGAGGACACGATAGGCCATCGTGGCACTGGTGAAGAGTGCAGACTGGATTGATGTGAATATGTGATGATTGAATTGATATGTGGTTATGCTGTACTGTCATGAAATATCTGTCATACATAACTGTTCATAAGCATGAGATTAACCGTTACCTGAGGTTCAATGGGAATTGAACCTCAGCTCTTACCAAAGCCTCAGGTTTTGGCGGAGGCAAAGTTGCCGACAAGGGTAAGCAGGTCGCATGAAGGCGCGAACGGAGGCTTAATCTTCTGATGTTTCCTTTATCATTTTGTTTTTTCTCTGGATACTTGAATTTTTTGGATGACTGTATTAGTGTTGAACACACCGACAATGGATGGTTATCAGTTACTCGTTTTGTTTTTAAAAGAAAATCTTTTTGCGATGCCACTCTGATTAGTTTCTTCGAAGCTCTGATAATCCATTTGAAAACCACATTTTAAAAGGCGGGATGTTACATTTTGGTATCAGAGCAGGCATCCTAACACGAAGTTAACTAAGTTACTCCAGACAGTCTGGTGTCTAGAAAGGGGTTTTGTGGTTGGCAATCAGTCCCCGTGAATTCGGTGAGCCTTCCACAAATACACCTGCCTGGCCAGATTGTTTGAGTAGCAGAGTTAGGTTCTAAAGCCTTCAAAAATATTTTCTCTGGTATGAACCCGACTCAGTTACAGTAAACCATTGGTGCCGAAGGTAGGGCTGAGTCTATGTGGATCAGTCAATCAGTCGCCGTAAAGTCGGTGAGACTCCCATGATAGACGCCTACCTAGCCAATCGGTTTGACTAACTAAGTTAGGCTCTAAGCCATGGTTTTTAAAATGAAGTATTTTGAAAAACAAGTACAAGTACTGATATAACCTTGGTGTTGTTGTAGAGATGGACGGAGAGGAATTTCCTTATACCGAGTACTATGGGAGAAGGAGACGTGCCGCATATCGGACAGCGACCCCAGGCGTTTGGCCGAACCCAGAACCTGTACCACCCTATCTGAATGAACTAGAGCCTCCTGCACTGCAAAATCTATCTCTCGACCCTCTCCCAATGCATGACCTGTTCCATCCCGCACTTGACCCCATGTATGTTCCCCAGTACCACCCAGCCCCGGAAGAACCAGAGTACCATCCTGGCCCTGAGTATCCCGACCACCTTTACGACCCTATATACGCAGAACCAATAAATATTGTGTACCCACCTATACCAGCAAGTCCTGACTGTTCACATCACTCCTCAGTGGGTGATAGCTTCGACTACCCAGACATACAAGCCCTCGATCTTGTCCCCGACACCAACATAGAGTACCTCCGCTATATTCTTGATGGCAATGCCAACCTTGTCTGAACCCTGCACCGAGAGTTTCTCCAAGCAGAGAGGACCACTGCAAATGAAAAAGACACGTACCTCCGGTATCTGACCCGAGTAAAAGAAGCCTTCCTGGTCAACGCCCAGTCCAGACACCCAGAATCCCATGATGACTGGATCTGATCCACCCTTTACCACTTTCCCCGTACCCCATTTTGGATCACCAAGATCAATGAAGTCCTGGATGAAGGTCATTTCGAGGACATGTGCGCAAGCCTCTTCGATCTCAAACGCCTCGTATACTGGAGTATGATGTAGACACGAACAAGACAATCCCAAACAGTCCAAGGAAGCCGTGGAAGTAGTTGTTGTAGGAATTTCGTAATCATAGCATAATGGTAGCTTGTGTGACCATCCCCCTAAAAACCTTGAGGGGTTAGTTAGTAAATAAAAGGGTTGTACTATTTATGGCTGGCATGACTTATGTGATCTATATGTGACCTATGTGAAATATTTATGATTAATATATGTGTATGTGTGTTATGACTATGTGCTGTGTTTACTCGTTTTCTAATGTTATTATCTACTAACTCTCGGAATTAGAATATGGCAACCTTACGAGGTGCTAGAGCTCCTAGAAGCCGAGGCCGAGGCAGAGGGAGAGGTAGAGGTAGGCAACCAGGCATAGTACCGATTCATGAACTTGAATAACACGAACCACCACCCCCGCCACCAGTTCAAGATGAACTTCAGGAAATGAGAAGAATGCTCCAGGAGCAAAGGGTTCTCATCGATACGCTCCTTGCCAACAGGCAAGGAGGACAAGAGAACGAGGGACAACAGGCTGAGGGAGAACAACAGCAACACGAAGAAGAAGAAAGCAACAACGAACAAGATGCTGAACATAGCAATGCATCTGAGCGGTCTGAACGATCCCAGTCACCTCCCCGACGGGAGAGAGCACTGGTGGGGTATCATCAACCCGCTAGAGAAGCTAGGGATATGCAGTACTGGGTGGCCCAATTCTGTAAGCTCAAGCCCCCGGCATTTCGAGGGAAACTTGATTCGGCTGAAGACTGGCTGATGCGGTTAGATAAGATCTTTGAGGTCTTAGAATGCCTAGAGAACCGGAAAGCTCAGTTAGCAATTTACAAGCTAGAGGGAGACGCCGACCGATGGTGGCGAAACACCGCAGCAACCCTCCGAACCCGATACTTTCCCATTACATGGGAAAAATTCCAAGAAAAATTCAACGAGCAGTACTTCTTGCCCTCCGTACAGATGATCAAGGAGTCAGAATTCCTACACATCCGCCAAGGTCAGGAAGAATCTTTCGACGATTACTTTGCTCGTTTCACCAACTTATCCCGGTACTCGTCGCATCTGAGGCGGGGTAATGACGAAAGCAGCTTAGCGAACATACTCATCTACGGATTGAAGTATGAGATAAGGGAAAGATTGGTATCACACCAATTCCCAGAACTGATCCAGGCCGTAGAGGCATGCCGACTCGTAGAATGAAACTTGAAAGAGCTTCGCAAGAGTAGAGTCTTCAACAGTAGCGGCCCCAACCGTGGCGGTTTCAACCGCAACAATCCAGCACAGAAGAGAAAATTACCTTGGAGTAATTTTCGAGGAGGGAACAAGAGACCTTTTCAACTGAGGCAACCAAACTTCCCGAGGATGCAAACGCCTCAAGCCTGTCCGAGATGCAGAAGGTTCCATCCAGGAGCAAATTGTGAAGGGAAGCCTGTGTGCTACAGGTGCCAGAAGCCGGGGCACATCAGCGCAAACTGTCCTCAAAAAGCTCTGGAGGCGAGACCGCAGAACCCAGGACGAGTTTTTGCCCTAACCAACGAAGAAGCCAAAAAATCTCCTGAGATGATCAAAGGTAACATCTTTCTTAACGGAAACCCATTGCAGGCATTGTATGACTCGAGTGCTAGTCACTCGTTTATTTCTTACGGTTGTGCAAAGCGACTAGGATTGCATGCCCATAGTTTGCCTTATGATTTAGTAGTGACTACCCCACTTGGTGCGAGATCTTTAGCCTCTGATGCATGCCTTAACTGTATTGCGAGCGTGAACGGGCGAGACTCCAACATAGACCTTATCCGGCTACCGCTCCAGGACATTGATGTTATTCTTGGTCTTGACTGGTTAACAGCAAACAACGCGATCATTGATTATGGTAGTAAGGAGATACTATTCTCACCACCACACGGCCAGGGCAAGATCAATGCGAGCCTAAATCTTCTCTTTAGTGAAGAAGCAGAAAGATGCATGAAACAGGGTTGTCAAGCATACATGGTGTTCTTCTCAGTCAAGGCGGACGCCGAACCATCACTCGAAGACATCCCCGTTGTGAATGAGTTTCCTAATGTATTTCCTGAAGATCTCACCAAGTTACCCCCTGAAAGGGAGGTTGAGTTCGCCATCGACTTGATACTGGGCACCGGATCAATATCAAAAGCACCATACCGTATGGCCCCGAACGAGATGCAAGAATTAAAGAAGCAGCTTGAAGAACTTCTGGAGAAAGGGTTTATTCGACCCAATGTGTCACCACGGGGAGCCCCAGTACTGTTCGTAAAGAAGAAAGACGGAAGCTTGCGACTTTGTATCGACTACCGTGAGTTGAACAAAGTGACGGTCAAAAACAAATATCCACTTCCCCGAATTGACGATCTGCTCGATCAACTATTTGGTTCTTGCGTATTCTCCAAAATTGACCTGCACTCAGGATACCACCAGCTGTGAGTGAAAGCCAGTGATGTTCCAAAAACAGCTTTTAGAACCAGGTACGGGCATTATGAATTCCTTGTGATGCCTTTCGGATTGACAAACGCACCAGCCGTGTTCATGGATTACATGAATCGCATTTTCCGTCAACACCTGGACAAGTTCGTAGTAGTGTTCATCGACGATATCTTGATCTACTCAAAAAGCAAGGCAGAGCACGAAGAACATCTGCGACTCGTGCTAGGGATACTACGTGACAAGCAACTCTTTGCCAAACTAAGCAAGTGTGAATTCTGGCTACTAGAAGTGAAGTTTCTGGGCCATGTTATCTCCCGCGACGGTGTTGCGGTCGACCCCAACAAGGTGGGAGCAGTCCTAGACTGGAAGAGGCCAGAATCAGTGACAGAGATACGTAGTTTTCTGGGTTTAGCAGATTACTACCGCAGATTCATACAAAATTTCTCACGTCTTGCCTTACCTTTGACAAAGCTCACACGGAAGAACCAACCGTTTGTATGGAGCGAGGACTGCGAGACGAGTTTCCAAACACTGAGAGAGAAGTTGACCACAGCACCAGTATTGATCATTTCCAATCCTAATGAAACATATGTAGTCTACAGTGACGCCAGTGGGCAGGGATTGGGATGCGTCTTGATGCAGCAGGGTAGAGTAGTAGCTTATGCCTCTCGTCAATTGAAGCCTCATGAATCAAACTATCCTACTCACGATTTAGAGCTTGCGGCTATCATATTTGCCTTGAAGATATGGAGGCACTATCTCTATGGTGCGACCGTGGAATTGTACTGTGACCACAAGAGCTTGAAATACCTTTTTGACTAGAAGGAACTCAACATGAGACAACGTCGCTAGATGGAGCTACTGAAAGACTACGAACTAGAGATCAAGTATCATTTGGGAAAAGCAAATGTTGTTGCTGATGCATTGAGTAGAAAGACGACGCACGCGGCCTACATGATGGTTCAGGAGCAGAAACTACTTGAAGACTTTAGGGACCTGAACCTATCAAATCAGATCTGCCTAAACTCTTATGCTCCCGATAAAGCTTGTCTTGCAAGCCTCCTTGTTAGTCAAGGGGAATATGATCTAAGAGATGCAGTCGAGGAAGCACAGCGGTACGACGAATGGCCCATTGCAGCACGAGAGATGATCTCACAAGGTGAAACTCAAGACCTGGACCTGTCACCTAGTGGCTTGGTCAAGTACAAGAAGCGGATCTACATACCGAAAAACGATGAGTTGCGGTAGAAGATATTAGATGAAGCACATAAGAGTAGATACACTCTACATCCCGGTATGGTCAAGATGTACCAGAACTTAAAATTTGAGTTTTGGTGGCCTAGGTTAAAGAAAGACATGACCGAGTACATGGCCAAATGCTTGACTTGTCAGAGAATTAAGACTGAACATCAGCGACCCCCTGGTTTTCTTCAAGGACTAGAAATTCCAGAGTGGAAATGGGAGAGCATTACCATGGATCTTGTGGTAGGATTACCTAAGATCAGGAATCACGATGCGATCTGGGTGATTGTGGATCGATTGACCAAATCGGCACACTTTCTCCCTATTAGCGTTAACTACTCACCAGAACGTTTGGCGGTGATTTATATCAAGGAAATCGTGAGACTTCATGGAGTGCCCAAGAGTATTGTCTCAGATCGGGACCCACGATTCACATCTCGATTCTGGGAAGCGCTACACAAAGCATTGGGAACGAAGCTACGATCTAGTACGGCTTATCACCCTCAGATCGATGGCCAATCTGAAAGGACAATACAGACGCTAGAAGATATGCTTAGAGCGTGTGTACTGGACTTCAAGGGACATTGGGACCAACACCTACCCTTAGTTGAGTTCGCATACAACAACAGCTATCATTCGAGCATACAGATGGCTCCGTTTGAAGCATTGTATGGGCGGAATTGTCGATCACCCATATGCTGGACGAAACTATCTGAACGAGAGTTCCTCGGAATGGATTTAGTTGATAAGACTTCCGAGCAAATCGCCCTGATCAAACAAAGGCTCCTAGCAGCACAGAGTAGGCAGAAGAGTTACGCCGATAAAAGGCGAAGACCGTTAGAATTCCAAGTCGGAGACCATGTGTTTCTGAAGGTATCCCCGGTAACCGTTGTCGGTAGAACACTTAAATGGCGGAAGCTGAGTCCTCGTTACTTAGGGCCATTCGAAATCCTAGCGAAACGTGGACCAGTTGCATATCAGTTAGCCTTGCCCCCAAACTTGAGTAAACTCCATGACGTCTTCCATGTTTCTCAATTGAAGAAGTACCAACCTGACCACGATCATATTATCCAATATGAAGATGTCGAAGTGCGACATGATAACACTTTTGAGGTCGAGCCGGAGTGAATTCTCAATTACCAAGAGAAGTTGCTTCGACACAAAAGTATTTCGTTTGTGAAAGTAGCCTGGAGAGGTTTATCCCCTGCTGAGGCAACTTGGGAAACAGAAGAAGATATGAAAGAAAAATATCTGGAGTTTATGGCTCAAAGTTTAGTTAGTGTAGAGTAAATTTCGGGGACGAAATTTTATTTAACGGGGGGAGAAATGTAATACCCCAAATTGACAATTATGATAAATTCAATATTTTGCTTGATGGCACCTATTTAAAATAGGTGAATATGTGGTCTCAAATTTTGAAATATATTTATTTTATCTATTAGGTTATTTTTGTCCCCTTAGAATTTAAGGTAACTAATATTTTATTTTTCTAAATTTTGATTGGAATCATAAAATATCATAAAAATACAAATAACTCCGAAATTAAATTAGGGATTTTATAGAACCAAAAGAAAGCAAGGTAAAATTAAGGAAAACAGATCAAATAAATAGGGGAGCATAATAGGAATTAGTGGACACTTCGGTTTTCACTAAACAAAATGATTATGTAAATTTTTATAATTAATGAAGGGATTAAATAAAGAAGACATAAATCTTAAAATTCATAATTAAGAAAGAAACTAAATTTTCTAAAACCCTAAAAACAATACCTAGCTCATATTAAGTTATAAAATGCCATGATAAATGCCCAAAACACTTGAACAAATAAAAGAATAATTACCAATAGTTAATGGACAATTAATTAACACTAATGAAAGGTTTAGTTAATTATTTACAATTAGCATTAAAAATATGCTAAGAACATGTTAAAATGAGTTCTGTACAGTGAGATAAAAATTCTACAAAATGGGCTACGAGTTTCTGGAAAATTCTGGGCAGAGGTTGAAGACCTTAAACCTGGGAATGACTCAGAAGTTCTGGGCAGAAACGAGTATTTTTCCATGGAAATAGACATCTTAAGGAGTCCGAGGAATTTTACAGATCCTCGTTTCGATTTTTATAGAATTAGTTATGATTTTTCAAAGTTACTGAAAATTCTGCCCAGAAATGCTGAAGTAGCGTTTTTAATAAAATGTAAGGGTAAAAGTGGAATAATAAATCCACCAAGGGTAGAAAGGTAAATTAAACCTTTAGGATATTATTTTAAGCACTATGATATTTATCAAATATCATATAATAATCCGACGATAACGTATAGGATGTCCGGGAGGTCCGAAGTTGGATCAAAAGGCCGGACATTTGGCCATTACACAGTGAAAGGTACGTTCGCGTACAGTAACTTTAACTCTCATATGTCTTGTATGGCTTTGATATGATTGGTTGATTCATGATTGTTTTTCCAAACTTGAATATCTGTCATGACTGATTGTTTTCCAAATTGTGAATATCTGTCATATATTGTTTATACTTTTCATATGAGGTTAACTGTTACCTGAGATTCAATCTAATTGAATCTCAGATTTGTCTAAGGTTCAGGGAAAGAACCAGGATTAGAGAAGGCACTAGTAGTTGGTGCTGTGAGAAGGCATTGATAGATGGAGTTGGGAATAAGTACCAGTCAAAGTAAATGCCGGCAGAACGTCAAGAGAGCATTCTTTCTGGCATGGATTTAATGAAGTTATTTCAAACCATTCGGTGCCAAAGGCAAGGCTAGTCTATGTGGGTCAGTCAATCAGTCGCTGTAAAGTCGGTGAGACTCCTACAAGATAGACACCTACCTGGCCGAATCGGTTGATTAACTGAGTTAGGTTCATTGCCCCAAGTCTAGTTGAGGCTTGGTCTAAGACTGTATAGTTACCATGTAAAAATGTAATTATACAAAGCTTTGTAATTGTATCACATGAATTATTCCTCCGGGAAAATTTTTAATATATCAGCTTATGTCAGGGCATCAGCATATGTCCAGGCATTTTGTATCAGTTACTCATTGTCCAAATGTCAGTGCATGCTCTCCGTTTCCGCACTACTCTGAGCTGTAGCACCTCAAACTCTGTCAAATTTTCTAAAACTGAGTGTCAACAGACACATTTTGAAGTATGGAATTTGGGGTGTTACACTTTTAATCCAAAGCATTCTTCACTATTTTCTAAAAATACCAAAAAGAATAGAATTAGTTTTTTTTATATTTTTATGAATTTTAGTTTAGAGAAAATCAATTTCAAAACCCCTTTTCTAACCATGTTTTTAGCACTTAGTTTAACCTAGGGAATTCAAAATAAAAAGTCTCTTGATAAGAGAACGATTCCAAGTTGTTTGCACTATATTACATTTTAATTTGTGGTAAATTATGATTTGACCCTGAGGCGACTAAGGTTTTTGTCAAATCAAGAACCAAATATATTATTGATCCAGCACCACGAACATTCAAACTTGACACCATCGACAACACCCTCGGACCTTCAACCCACGATTCACCTTCCTTCACCATTTCTTCTCCATCGCCGCGGACCTCCACCATCACCTCCATCTTCGCCGGCGACTCCACAACGCCAACCACCACCCTTTAGCCGTCAAACCCGAGAAGACCTACTTTTGAGTTGGTTTGTGCAGTTCGTTCAAGTGGGTTTAGAATAATGTGTGGCTGATTTCTTTTGGTTCTTGGAGATGAGGATGTGTTCTTGAGCTCATGGACTTCACAAGGGAGTTACTCTATCATTCTATTAGTCTACATTTATATATTTAGGTTGCCTAGTTTTAGGAATTATTGTGTATAAATTTTGGAACTAAGATTAATGTTTATTGTCTCTGTTGGTTTGATAATTGTAGTTGAGATTGGATTTTGTACTGTGAAAAATATATGTATTTTAATTTTTTGTGGTTGCAATGAGATTATATTAATTAGCGTGTTATTATCTAATTAATGTGGCTGATTTATGCTTTTTGAGGGACTATTATGTACTCACTTTCAAGAAGACTCATGTTGCATTATCCCAATTTTAATTGCACATCAAGTAGTTTTTAACAATTTCTCAAGAGGTAGTGGTTAGCTATGTTTGTAGGAGCTACTATTAATTACAAATATTGGACTCAAGTGTTATCTTTAGGTTTTTCTTAAGACTTGATGAATTTAAATTTCCATAATCTTTTATGAGCAATGATGGTCATTTCTTCATTACTAAGAACATTCATCATTCATATTTTCACTTCAATACCATTCCATTCAGTCATTCACTATTTTATAAAGAAAATACAAAAAATAATAGTTTAGCATTTAATTAAATTGCATGTGTCTTTAGTTTATTAATTCGAAAATCCAAATCCTATTTTCCCCCTTGTTTTAATTGCATCTTCATGGCATTTAGATTATCTAGAAATCAATAAAAAGGCTCATCGAAAAGAGAGAACAATCCTCAGTTTGCCTATACGCAATCCTTGGTTTATTTTTTATTGTGGACCCCAAGACTAAAAACAAAAAGGCTCTCATCAAATGCGGTTATCTTATTCTGCAAGAGCAAAGATCTTTCCTCGATCCCTTTTTCTATCTGTCATATAAGAGATAAGCTGATTAATGAATTTGATATGCTTTCTTCTAATCAGGTTAGTTAGATTATGAATACAATCAAAGGGCTGCCTTTCCTACGCAGAATTAACTTGTTCTGTTGGAAATTTTGTACTGTGAATTGTGTTGAAACAATGAGGAGTCATTATTTTGAAGACGCCTTTATTGAGCCCTATAGATATTAAGGAGTTGTTAGGGAGAGTGAACTGATAGGTAGTACTTATTATAATCACCTTTAGCAAACTAGAGAAATTCCATTGTCTATATGGAATCTTACTTCCCTCACTTATCTCGGAATAGGCTATAATAAATTTGAAGGAAGTATACCAGAAGAGATTGGCCACTTGAACAACTTGATATGTTTTTCCATAGAAGAGTTTGTATGGTGTAATACCCTAAAATTCATAATCATTATAGATATTACATTTTGGCAAATAATGCCTATTAAAAATAGGTGAATATGTGGTCTCAAAATTGAGTAATATATTTATGTTAACTTAGGGAATTTTCTGTAAGAATTAAGGTAATTAAAAAACCAAATTCTCTAATTTTATTTTGAGATCATAAAATACCACAAAATTACCATATTAAAGCCTAGTCTTATATAATCATAAGAGCAATAAAATACTATGGAGATACTAAAATTAATTAAGAGAGATTAATCAAAGTTGAAGGGCTAATTTTAAGAGTATGATTAAGGAACATAAATATGATAAAATTGTCATATTAAAACATGGTTCTTATGTAACAAAAATAATCAAGGAGTGTTATGAAACCACTTGAATTAATTAAAAGGAAAATTATCAGTAATTAGTGAATATGTGATCTCAGGATGTCATGGTTTATTTATTAACATTTAGGAGATCATAATATGTCTTAGAATTCATATGTTAACCTCTAGACCTTATAAAATCATTTATAAGTTATAGAAGGTTATAAAAGTGATCAAAATAATTAGAGAACAGAAAAATGAGTTGAAAGACAATTAAATTTATATTAATGGAATTAATTGCATAATTATTCATAATTGATCTTAAAATACCTGTATGACTTGTGAATACTCAAAATCAATTAGATAAAACTATCTATGATTAAATTAGGGGTTATAAAATGTCATAAAATAGCATGAAAATCCCTAAACCAATTAGAGAAAAATTTCCAACAATTAAAGAACAATTAAATCTACACTTAAAGGTGCATTGACACATAATTCGTATATTATCAAAAATAAGCCGTAAAGTAGTATGAAGAAGCTTAAAATAATTAGAGAATACTAAAAATAATTAGTGGACACCAAAAATTAATAATTAGTGGACACCAAAAATTAATCTTAATTGAATTAACATTCATAATTAACCTAGTGGCAAATATTAACAAACAATTTAAAATATTTTGGCTAAATTCAATATTAAAGCTTAATAAGGGATCAATAATTGAATCAATTGGATTTAGTAGGATCATAATTGAGTTGGTAATCAATTAAATCATCACAAACTAAACCTAATTAAGCTAAATCAAATAGTAAACAAGAAGAATTTAATTAAGGGCTTTTTGTCTCAAACAATCATCATGGATCAATTTTTGTAGCCCAACAATTGCCCAAACAAAACAATAAAGCCCAAAGCAAAATAAAAAAGAAAAAAAATCTGAGGTGGGGGACGGTTTTTAGAGTCTTGGAGGGCAAGAATTTTTCAAAACACATGTGTCAAATGGTGGTCAACAACTTAGTCAAGAAGGAGCACTATTCAATGCTTGAACCCCAAGACTTGAAAATCCTATAAATAGGGGCCAAGGTCATTCACAATTTCTCACACCAAGAGCAAAGCAACATCTGAATATTGAGAGGAGTGAAAGAGGGTTGGAAGAAGCTTGAAGGAGTTCAAGCATTAGGTAAGCAAGTTCTTGAGTTTCGAGTCTTAAATTCTTAGTTATTTAGTAGTTTGATCTTTAGATCTTCTAGATATAGTTGTTTTTATGTTCTTCTGAGTTTAAAAATGGTTTTATTTCGAAAAATTGATGAAGAAAGTGGTTTAGCAAAGTTCTTGGTGGAAGAACACCGAAATAACGAAGTTCTGGCGAAATTCGTCGGTTAGGCGATTTCTGAGTTAGTAACAGAAAAGCTTATAGTTCATGTTGAAAATGTTGTTGAAAAATTCTGAGAAAATTCATGGTTAAATTAGACATATAGAGATTTTTAAATATGTAAAGAACATGTTGAAATGAGTTCTGTACAATGAGAAAGAAATTCTCAAAGTTTATGTTGCGAAAATGCTGGAAATTCTGGGCAGAGAATGAACACATGAAATCTGGGAGTTATTTTTGAATTCTGGGCAAAGTCTGATATTTTTTGAGATTTATACATCCTAAGAAGTCCGGAACATTTTACGGATCTTCGTTTCGATTTTTCTAGAATTAGTTATGATTTTTGGAAGTTAGGCGAAAATCAGTCTTAAATGCTGATAATCAGCGTTTTTATCCGGAAATTCAAAGGAAATAATGGAAAAATAAATACCCCAGGTGTAGAATAGCCAATTGTGGATAAGATATCTTTTAGTATATTATTTGTGAGTTAATAAACGAGATATTACCCTTATAAGAAGTCTGCAATCGTTTTCTGATCGACGTCATACCGAAACTACCAATTCAGGTACGTTCGCGTACTGTAACACTAACTCTGATGCTTATTGTATGCTTATATGTGATAGATAGTCTGAGACTCTATTTTGAAAGTTGATCACACACATGCAGCTTGATACGGGTTATGGTCTTGATAACGCCGTTATGTTTTCCTAGCGCTGAGGACATGGATGTACACCGTGGCACTGGTGAATAATGCAGACTATAATAACATGCATATTGCAGTGGCTTTGTTATGTTATTATCTTGAATATGAGATACATCTGCTGTGTGCTGTTAGAGTACATCTGCTGTGTGCTTATGTATTGTTGTAATCATACATCTGCAGTGTGCTTATGTATGGATTATTGCTGTAACGCTGTGAATATCTGTCATATATACTGTCATATATAAGCATGAGGTTAACCGTTACCTGAGGTTCAATGGCCATTGAACCTCAGCTCCTATTATAGCTTCAGGGTCTGGAAGACCAAGGGCCAAGGACAAGGGTAAGGAGCCAGCGTGAGGACGCAGACGGAGAGAATTTTTTTTGACTTTATACCCTCGAACTATATTCAGACTATTGTACCGCTGTGTAAGCAGCCAGATACCACAACAGTGAATGTTTTATCAGATACTCACCTTTTTGAAATTATTCCGATACTCTACTCTGATGGAAAAGAAAAAGAAAAAAAAATTATTCCGCTTTTGAAAATTGGGATGTTACATATGGTGCCCTTCCCTCTTCACTTTACAATCTATCATCTCTCTAGTGATATCGGTAAGTGGGAACCATCTCAATGGCAGTACTCGACTTCCGATCCAAACAACATGTTCTCCAGCCTCACTAATTTTAGAGCTTTTGGCATAGGTGGGAATCAAATTTCAGGTTCAATCCCAAATTCCATCACAAATGCCTCTTCTTTCATGCTGTTTGATATTTCTGCTAACTATTTTGTTGGAAAAGTTCCAAGTCTGGGGAACCTAACATATTTTTCATTGCTTAATTTAGATTCTAATAATCTTGGTAATGGTTTCAACAAGCACTTGGATTTCATAGCATCTCTAACAAACTATAGTAAATTGGAAACATTAGCTTTGTCCAGAAACCATTTTAGAGGAACTTTACCCAACTACATGGGAAATTTGTCAAACCAACTCACTAAACAGTACTTGATTGATAATCAGATACATGGTCTTATTCCTGATAATTTAGGATACTTCAAAAATTTAATTGCCTTGAGTCTAGGAAAAAACAATTTTTCAGGCACCATTCCAGTTTCTTTTGGACATCTTCACAAGCTACAGATACCAACTCTCAGCAGAGATACCAACTTCCTTAGGAAACCTCAGCCACATGGTTTTTTTAAGAATTTTAAGGAATATGCTTGAAGGAAAAATTCCTACCACAGTTGGAAACTTGAAAAGTTTACTAATTCTAGACCTTGCAGAAAACAATTTTAGTGGAGCTATACCCTTTCAGGTTTTTGCTCTTTCCTCCTTGTCCATTTTGTTAGACTTATCTCACAACTCATTGAATGGATCTTTCCCTATCAAGAATGGAACACTAAAAAACCTTTTGAATATCTCTGAAAATAGTCTTCCCGAAGAGATCCCTCGGACCATAGGAGAGTGCACAAGTATGGAATACCTTAACTTACAAGGGAATTTGTAATATCCTAAAATTTATATTCATTATAAATATTATATTTTGGCATATAATACCTATTAAAAATAGGAGAATATGTTATCTCAAAGTTTGTAGTGTATTTAATTTATTTTCTAGCGCAATTTCTCTTAGAATTAAAATAAACAAAGACCCAAAATCCCTAAATTCTTGTATGGATCATAAAATATCATAAAATACGAAAAGATAACCAAATTAAATTATGATACTATAGAAACACTTAAACAAATTAGGAGAAATCAATAAAGATTAATGAGCAACTAGGTCTTCACTAAACTAAATAGTTATGTAAATCCTCATAATTAATCAAAGGACTAATTAATGAAGACTTAAGCATCAATTTTCATAGTTTATTAAGAGACTAAATTTTCTAATTATGAAATACCCTATAATTAACAAACTAATACATAGTTCATATTTAGTTCATAAAAAGACATAAAGAATGGTAAAAAATACCTAAACCAATTAGTGGAAATTACCAATAATTAGTGGGCAATTAAATTTGCAATAGTTAGAATAAAACATTAAATTTAATAACAAAATTAAAGAAGGCATAATCAAGGATGTATTGCCTTAATTAAGAACCAATGGCAAATAAAGATTAAGATTAGCATAAGTAGAGTCTCTAAGGGCCATAATTAAAGTTAGGAACCAATCATAAGTGGACAATTGCACTTAACCATTTTATTAGGGATACTAATTAGGATTAAATATGCAGGGTTAGGATTAAACCTCATAATGCTAATCTAAGGGCTTTAAAATTAATTTCATAAAGTGGAATCCATGTGAACCAACTATTGACCAATGAAAGTTTTTAGGTATTATGAGATGAATAAATAAAATAAAATTAAATTAAATTAAGGGGAGGGCGACGGTTTTTTTAATAGGAAAGGAAGAAGAGAAATTGTTAATTAATCAAACAAACACATGCAAGAATGGGTCAAAGGCAAGCAATAATACGAACTAAATGATGTGCATGTGTGTGTGTACAAATGATGTGCATGTGTGTGTGTTCAATTGTTGTGCATGTGTGTGTGTAGTATAAAGAGAGAGAGAAAAGTCAAAGTTTCCACCAATAGGAAAAAAGAAGCATAAATCAATGAAATTAATCAGTGGAATTAATTCAAGACATAATCAAATGAGAATCTATACGAACTAAATTGTATCTTGAAATACGTTAATCATAAATCAAATATAAGGAGTTATTATTAACAAGCATAATTTAGGCTTGGGATAGAGTATAACCAAAGTCATTTCCTAAATGTGTGAAGATTATTTCCAAATGAGAAAAAGGGAATTAGAGGTCTCTATTTGAAGCTGTAAGTTCCAAGATTTCAAAACCAATGAGGAAATTTGAATAAAACTTCATGAAGACCCCTAAATATATTTTTATCTAGTGGAATGCAAAACAAAGAATAGATGAAGGGAGATAATTAATAATATAAAGTAAATTAATACTCAAAAAGCAAAACTTAGAGGTTAAGTTTCTAAACTTCTTGGCTAAGTTAGGGTTTTCTAAACATATGAAGGGTTGAGATTAAATCTCGTAAAGGGAATTAGATCCAAAGGCCAAAATACAAGAAGAGTTAGTTTTGAAAGAATTACCAAATTGCCATAGCATTTTCCTATAAATAGAGACCAAACCTCTCTTCATTCTTCACACCAAACTCAACCAAATAGGTGAGTTTTAGAGAAGCAAGAGTAGAGAGAAGTGAGAGCTAGTGAGAAGCAAGAGGGAAGATGTAATATCCCGAATTTTGGGTCTAAAGATTTGGAAATTAGTCTATATTTGGAAGACTACTAGACCCAGTATTTAAATGTGACAAATTTGGGATCAGTATATTTTGAGACTATGAATAGTAATTTACTATTCACATGTACGTATTTACTATTCACGTATACATTATGAAAAATTGGTCTGAAAGACTATATGAGTAATTATTGAAAATAAGAAAATTTTATTGGAGGATTACAAGTAGGAAATTCCAAATGCTCATATGGATATATTTCATTGGTCAATAAAAGTAGGCTATACAGTATATTTGTTTAATAGCTACTTGATCATTCTTTGCGGTGTTTCATGCAGCCAAATGAATTGTCCAATTCTTTATTAGGTAGCATTTCCCATCCTCAAATTTCCCCTAAGTTGGCAGTAAAGAAATGTACACACGCACATTCATTTCATTTCTTTATTTCACACCATTAAAATTACTTATTACCAACATATATGGAAAATGTGTGTGTGTATATTTGTGCCGTAAGAATTGAGAATTTGGTAATGTGTAGGTAAAGTATGAAAAGGAGAATAATTCCAACCTACACATCACACCTTCCTCCCTCTTGCCAAACGCACTACATTCACACACAACATAATTCACCCATTTTTATCATTATCCACCAAACTTCACCAAATTGTCTACGTATACTCCACCTCCCTTCTTCACTCTCGGCCTATATATAGAGGACATGCACACCTCCCCATTTCTATTTGTATGTCGTCCAAAAGAGAAAGAGAAGAATAGTGAAGAGGAAAAGAATAGTGGAGATACCAAGAGAGTATGAGAGAATAATAGAAATTGGGAGAGTATTCGGTGAAGACAAGAAGATTTAATGTAACTGATTTTTGGGCTTAGGTAAGGATTTTACTCTCTCTCTTATCTTTATTTCAGCGGATTAATATTGTTTTTGAGGTTCAAAAGCTTACTGGAAAATAAGAGTTTTCATAAAAATTTTCTGTCACCTTATAAGACAGTGTTATTTTGAGATGTTTTTCTGGATAATGTTCACATTTTTAAAATCTGGGAATAAACGGCATGTGATAAAATTATGAAATTTTCCAGATATAAAGTAGACATCTAGGGCTTTCCGTTGATATATAATTTGTAACGTTTTGAGCTCTGGACAAGGAGATCATAATTTTTGAAGTTAAGCTTTGTTTACTGGATTTAAATCTGAGTAGTGTTTGGAAACGGAAAATCTGGGAATGATACAGAGATTTTGAGTTTGTACCGTTATTTTTCCTTGAGAATAGACATATCAAGGGTTATGTGGAATTTTACAGCACCTCATTTGGAGTTTTGTAGAATTAATTATGATTTTTCAAAGTTAGAGAAAAATCTGGGCAAAATGCTGGAAATTCCGTTTTTGGAGAAATGTAAGGGTAAAATGGTCAATGCTGATATAAATAACCCTTAGAGCATTATTCTAAGTGATACGGTAATATGTTAGGATGTCCGGGAAGTTTGGAGTCGGATTCAAAGGACGGGCATATTACTATTCATGAATAGTGACGTATACATGAATAGTAAACTACTATTCACGTGGAAGGAAGGTACGTTCGCGTACAGTAACGTTAACTCTTATTAGCATGTATGTATGTAATTATGCATGACTGATCATGTTTGCTAGATAATTTTGCATGAGTGCATCCTAGCTATGGATTGAGGCTGCGGTCTCATAGGGCTGCGTGTCCTAAAGGGCTGAGGTCCTTGGCCGTTAACTGCGGTTACGGTGCGACTTGTTTACTGTAAATTATTCTATGCTTTTACATGTGTTATACTGCATTTACATTTCATACTTGCAAATAAGGTTATCTGTTACCTGAGATTCAATGTGTATTGAATCTTAGATTTGACTAAAGCTTCAAGAAGAGAAGCTGGATGAAAGAAGGAACTATTCAAGGAAGTACGTGAAATATCACCAGACAGAACGAAGTTCGGAAGAAAGACTAGTTCTGGAAAGAATATTCGTTCGAGATTTTTAATATGCCAGCTTAAGTTTGGGCATTGTATCGGATACTCATTATCCAAACGATAATGTATGCTCTATCATCCGCATTACTCTGATTTGACAATACCGTATTCCTCAGTACTATGTGTTTATGAACACAATAAGTGGTATGGAAATTGGGGTGTTACAATTTTGGTATCAGAGCAGAGATTCTGGCATTTGACTAGTATGCTCGAGTGAATAGTGAATAATACGTATACGTGAATAGTACCGTATACGTGAATAGTAACCAATTCTTAGAAAATTCTGAGTGACAAGAGTGAAAATTATGGAAATTATCTACTCCAAATTTAGAAGGCCAATCTTTATACTGGTTCTAACAATAAGTTAGAATGACTTGCTTAAATTTGAATTTAATAGATAAAGTTGAGTCTGGCGGGAAAGCTTGAAAATCCTTATGAATCCTAGAATAGAGATTACAAACATTAGCAAGAAGGCTAAAAGAGTAGACTATATTAACTCAAGCATCGAGAACAACAGTTGGTACAATCCCACCGCAAGCTTCGACTATCTCAAGTTTAAGTCTATTAATTTCTTCCTGAGCGGTTGCTCTTGAAAGAGGACCATCAGGAGACATTGTTCTTCTCAATCTAGCTATTTGCTTCATAGTGCTTCGAATTTTTACATAAGGCCAATGCTTTATTCCTCTCCTATGGCATATTTTCATTAGAACATTTTTGCATAGGCGAACTTGTTGAGCCGCTTCTTGTTGAGGTAAATGGAAGAAGTCTCTAAGATCATCTATTGACATTGATGCACCCCTAATATTTTGTTCAGCTCTTGATCGGTATGGATCACTAGGTATGGGGACTAAAGGATTATTATTTACAACCACGAGCTCTTTTCCTTTATTGGATATATTTGTTGTATTGGTTGGAAATGAACTATTAGGGAGTTCATTTTGATTTTTAGTCCATTCCAAACCAACACAAAGGGCCTCATAGTAGGCTGATAGGGGATCTAACACCAGGACATACCCTAAAGAATTTTGATTCAAACAATAATTTTCTAGAAAATGCTTGACATCTTCTAAATTTTTCTTACCAAAGTCAAATACTTGAGGACTGGAAGAACCTCCTTGTACGTCTTGGTGAAAGACAGCGTGGCATATCATACCAATCCTCCCATGAACTTCAAGTTTATGGTATTGAAGTCCATTGGTATGAATAATCTCCCGTAGAACATGGCAGCAACCACATGAAAATGGATTAGTAGTCTCAGTCAAGCTAGAAGCAGGATTCCTTGGTTGAGAAAGTACCGTAGACTCCATAAGATCTGCCATATTACGACATCTTTGGACAGGTCGCCTTGATGGACCTGCTTCAGATTCCTTTCTGGTAGTAGTCGTAAAAATAGAATCTAGTATCCTTGGAGGAGGAGTAGGAACGTTAATCATTGGGGCAGATGAATGAACGTTCACACCTACGGGATTTTGGGGAAGTAAAGAAGAATAAGGGTATGATACATTGTTTGACAAGTCAGACAACATGTTAGTCTGATAGTCATGAAGTAAAGTTTCAAGAAAGAAAGGGTTGTATGAATCGGAAACTGGAATGAAGTTGCTTGAACCGGCCATGTATAAAGATAATGTGGAAGAATATAAGGAAAGTTACGATCGGAGAGGAAATGTGTATGTTGATGTGAAGCTTGAGAGGATGTGAAGCTTGAGAGAATGTGAAACAATTACTCATGCTTTACTCGGTTTATAGCTGGACTAGTAACGTCTAGATTTTGTTAAGCAGCATTGGATTCTCATCTGTCGCTGGCTCATAATTATGCAGACTTTGTTGTTATGCGGAAATTTTATGGCACCGCACCCTAATACAACCTAATGCACCCTAACCGCCCTTATAGGTCGAAACCTTTTTGAATTTTGGTGCAGGCGGTAATCAACACGGCATTTATTGTTAGTCGTGTCTCAAAGAAATTAAGTTTGGACGTTTATACGTCACATGGTGATTATTTAATGACCAAATCTCCAGGAAATCCGATTTAGGTATGCAGCTGATTTGAGATGTCGGGACAGACATTTGAAAATGGGATTCTGAGTGTAAGCGTGCTAAGGCGATAGTAATCTCGGGTAAGGTGATTGTTGTCAGAGTTTGAAATTTGAAACTTTTTGATTAAAGGTCGAGTACCTTGTAGAGAGAAAAATTGGTGATCTTTAAGGATGCTAAGAAAATGCTGATATGAATTCGTATGATTGAGGATATGCTAGAATATGGTCTAAGTTGAAATGTGACTAATGATTACCTTTGAGGTAGTATTAGAACTTTGTGATAATATTGACATTGTGAGAAGAACCTTTGTATGTTTTGAGGATCAGTTTAAGAATTGTGAATCACAATCCTAATATGTACAATAGGCAATATGATTTCTTAACTCAGTTGATATTGAGGTTCTAAAAGTCAAATTGTGAATTTGATGATTGTTATTTTGGAAATATCTGAGGATAACATTTGATTGTTGTAAGCTATAAATCTTGATAATTCTATTATGTTTATTGAGTATGGTTGAGATTTCAAAAATAGATTGATGAACCAAAGAATTGTTTGGGTATCCAGAAGGTTGCCACCAACTGAATTTTGATCTAAGAATCAAACTTGATGATTGAGTGATTCTTTATGTATATGAATGGTTTGAGTAGCCAATGATAAAGTTTGTTAGTGTTGACCATCTAAGAAATTGGTTGTTTGGTTCCTGGATATGTTTAAAGGTTGAATTCTTAAACTTGCCAATACACCCGCTGAGTTTGTTGAAATTTGAACTTGTGAACTTTCGAAATTGAGTTTTCGAATGAAATGTTTTTCAACAAAATTTGAGACCAGTTTGAATGGTTGATTTGTGAAACATGTTGTCTCATAAAAAAAGGGTTTTGTAGAACCTAAAATTTGAAATTGAGTTTTCAAATATGTTGTGGTAAAGGCAGTACACAAAAACTGGAAGAGTCCAAAAACTGTTGTAGATGTACACGGTTTATTGGATCTTGCCAGATGTTTTATAATTGCTGGCCATTATTGAAAGTTCTTTCGAGGGGATTAGTTTTTGAAAAGCTGATTTTCGCACCAGCAGTGTATGCATCCAATCTGAGAAGTTTCGCCTTGTAGGGGCGTGTGTCTTGCCTTGTTTGGTTGGGACCCATACAGACGTTTGGAGCAGGGCTCCTGGACATTGTCCTTTTTCCCGAGGAGGGATTCTGGTGGGGTGGCCCATTAATGTGCCAGTGCAGACACTGGGTCTCTTATGGGGGGGACGGAAATTTTCCCACATTGACCAACAAGTGCATTACCACTGCGGTGGTTTGTGTATGAAAGGATTGCGATATGCTGCTATACCGAAAGGTTGAAGTGGTGACGAGAGCTTTCAAATGTTGAATTTGTGAAAAGAATAATCCTACTCATAAATGTGTGTCGGTAGTAAAGTTCTTTTGAAACCGAACCGGCAGTGAATGTGTTTTCACTAATTTTTGTGGATAGCAATTATGTTTGAAAATGTGATAGCACTATTACTTTTTGGTTTAGTGCGGATTGTGAAATGTACTGAGACCACGGAAAATTTTCAATGTGTGAAAATTTGAAAATGAGACAACAAAATAGTTTTTGGTAGCAATGACATGATTGTCGATGCTATTGTATTGAAAAGAAAAGCGGTGTAGTTGGAGTTTAAGATATAGGAACAGAAACTAATAGAGAATTTAAACCAGATGGGTCAGATAGTAGTGGTCAGCTACAATACTTTGAGAGCTTGAATGAAAGAAGCTCAGATGAAACAGATGAGCAGAACTCAAGGCAGTAAGACTCGGTATGCAAGTTTGCATGGGGTAGAGTCCCTGAGCCGTAAGACCTATATATTAAGTATGGTATTTGTTGCTTTGCATGGCGACTTTAGGCCAGTGTTGTATCTGGAGTAAATTTTGAGACTGACAAAATATTTAGACTGTACAGAGTTGTAGTTGAAATGTCTATGGCTGAGGGTGATTCCCTAAGCAGTAAGATCAGAATATCCAGTGCTGTGATAATTGAATGAGCCGGAAGGCTAGAATGAGATAAGCTGAGAGGCAAAATGTATCAGGTCATGATGCCTGTGTAACCAAGCACTTGGAGAATGGACCAGAGGGTCATATATTTAAAACTACATACTGGGATAGGATGAATGATTGTGTTACGTGAATAGTAAGCATGCATATGGAAGAATAGACTGAAAGTCTAAGGTGTTTTTTTCTCAGGTTGTACGTTCAAATTTCGAGGACGAAATTTATTGAACGGGGGGAGAAATGTAATATCCCGAATTTTGGGTCTAAAGATTTGGAAATTAGTCTATATTTGGAAGACTACTAGACCCAGTATTTAAATGTGACAAATTTGGGATCAGTATATTTTGGGACTATGAATAGTAATTTACTATTCACATGTACGTATTTACTATTCACGTATACATTATGAAAAATTGGTCTGAAAGACTATATGAGTAATTATTGAAAATAAGAAAATTTTATTGGAGGATTACAAGTAGGAAATTCCAAATGCTCATATGGATATATTTCATTGGTCAATAAAAGTAGGCTATACAGTATATTTGTTTAATAGCTACTTGATCATTCTTTGCGGTGTTTCATGCAGCCAAATGAATTGTCCAATTCTTTATTAGGTAGCATTTCCCATCCTCAAATTTCCCCTAAGTTGGCAGTAAAGAAATGTACACACGCACATTCATTTCATTTCTTTATTTCACACCATTAAAATTACTTATTACCAACATATATGGAAAATGTGTGTGTGTATATTTGTGCCGTAAGAATTGAGAATTTGGTAATGTGTAGGTAAAGTATGAAAAGGAGAATAATTCCAACCTACACATCACACCTTCCACCCTCTTGCCAAACGCACTACATTCACACACAACATAATTCACCCATTTTTATCATTATCCACCAAACTTCACCAAATTGTCTACGTATACTCCACCTCCCTTCTTCACTCTCGGCCTATATATAGAGGACATGCACACCTCCCCATTTCTATTTGTATGTCGTCCAAAAGAGAAAGAGAAGAATAGTGAAGAGGAAAAGAATAGTGGAGATACCAAGAGAGTATGAGAGAATAATAGAAATTGGGAGAGTATTCGGTGAAGACAAGAAGATTTAATGCAACTGATTTTTGGGCTTAGGTAAGGATTTTACTCTCTCTCTTATCTTTATTTCAGCGGATTAATATTGTTTTTGAGGTTCAAAAGCTTACTGGAAAATAAGAGTTTTCATAAAAATTTTCTGTCACCTTATAAGACAGTGTTATTTTGAGATGTTTTTCTGGATAATGTTCACATTTTTAAAATCTGGGAATAAACGGCATGTGATAAAATTATGAAATTTTCCAGATATAAAGTAGACATCTAGGGCTTTCCGTTGATATATAATTTGTAACGTTTTGAGCTCTGGACAAGGAGATCATAATTTTTGAAGTTAAGCTTTGTTTACTGGATTTAAATCTGAGTAGTGTTTGGAAACGGAAAATCTGGGAATGATACAGAGATTTTGAGTTTGTACCGTTATTTTTCCTTGAGAATAGACATATCAAGGGTTATGTGGAATTTTACAGCACCTCATTTGGAGTTTTGTAGAATTAATTATGATTTTTCAAAGTTAGAGAAAAATCTGGGCAAAATGCTGGAAATTCCGTTTTTGGAGAAATGTAAGGGTAAAATGGTCAATGCTGATATAAATAACCCTTAGAGCATTATTCTAAGTGATACGGTAATATGTTAGGATGTCCGGGAAGTTTGGAGTCGGATTCAAAGGACGGGCATATTACTATTCATGAATAGTGACGTATACATGAATAGTAAACTACTATTCACGTGGAAGGAAGGTACGTTCGCGTACAGTAACGTTAACTCTTATTAGCATGTATGTATGTAATTATGCATGACTGATCATGTTTGCTAGATAATTTTGCATGAGTGCATCCTAGCTATGGATTGAGGCTGCGGTCTCATAGGGCTGCGTGTCCTAAAGGGCTGAGGTCCTTGGCCGTTAACTGCGGTTACGGTGCGACTTGTTTACTGTAAATTATTCTATGCTTTTACATGTGTTATACTGCATTTACATTTCATACTTGCAAATAAGGTTATCTGTTACCTGAGATTCAATGTGTATTGAATCTTAGATTTGACTAAAGCTTCAAGAAGAGAAGCTGGATGAAAGAAGGAACTATTCAAGGAAGTACGTGAAATGTCACCAGACAGAACGAAGTTCGGAAGAAAGACTAGTTCTGGAAAGAATATTCGTTCGAGATTTTTAATATGCCAGCTTAAGTTTGGGCATTGTATCGGATACTCATTATCCAAACGATAATGTATGCTCTATCATCCGCATTACTCTGATTTGACAATACCGTATTCCTCAGTACTATGTGTTTATGAACACAATAAGTGGTATGGAAATTGGGGTGTTACAGAAGAAGAGCTTCAAGGGTAAGTTCTCTAGTTCTTAAGTTCTAGTCTTCAGTTTTTATGGTTCTTGAGTTTAGTTTTAAAATTCATAGTTAATTTATGCTTTGATCTTAAATATGCTAGAGTAATTTTAATATCATTTTTTTATAGTAAAAAATAGTGATATTTTGAAAATTAGATGAGCCACTTGGTATAGCAAAATTTCTGGAAAATAATGATCGAAGTAGTGAAGCTCTGGCGAAAATTCATCGGGTAGAAATTTCTAAAGTCAGTGATAAAAATGCCAATATTTTATGTTGAAAATGAAGTTACAAAATTCGGGAAAAATGCATGGTTAAAGTAGACATATAGGGCTTTTCAAATATGCCAAGAACATGTTAAAATGAGTTTTGGACAGTGAGATAAAAATTCTCAAAGTTGGGCTACGAATTTCTGGAAAATTCTGGGTAGAGGCTCAAAACCTTAAAACTGGGAGTGATTCGTGTAATCTGGGAAAAAGTGAGTATTTTTACTTGAAAATAGACTTCCTAAGGATTCCAAAGAATTTTACAGATCCTCATTTCGATTTTTCTAGAATTAGTTATGAATTTTCAAAGTTAGACGAAAAATCAGCCCAGAAATAGTGTACCAGCGTTTTTCTGAAAAATAATTCCACCAAGAGAAAATGGCCATTTGTGATAAAGATATCTAATAGGATATTATTTGTGAATTAATAAATGCGAACTTACCATTATAGGATATTCGTGATCATACTCTGATCGACGTACGCCAACGAAGGTAGGGACACGTACTGTAACACAAACTTTGATGCTTATTGTACCTTTATATGTGATAGATGTATTCATAGACTAAGACACTGTCTTAAAGTTTTCCATATACATTCAGCTGTACACGGGTTATGGTTTTGATAATGTCGTTGAGTTTTCCTAGCGCTGAGGACACGATAGGCCATCGTGGCACTGGTGAACAGTGCAGACTAGAGATAATGGACATATGCAGTGGATGTGTACCGTTATCCAGACAAATCTGTTATGAGTTTTTATATTGATTATTGCTGTAATGTCATGAATATCTGTCATACATAACTGTTACATAAGCATGAGGTTAACTGTTACCTGAGGTTCAATGGTAATTGAACCTCAGCCCTTGCTATAGGTTCAGGTTCCAGAGGTGTCAGGACCGTGGACAAGGGTTAGCAGCATCATTGAGCGCCCGGCCGAAAAATTTCTTTTTGGATATGTATTAACGAACTTTTAAAGGAACAGGGTTTCTCCTGGATCCGGCTTGGTGAGTACTGGTGGGGTTGCCAGACACCGTTTGACTTCCGCGAAGGCGGCATCGCACTCGGGATTCCAACCGCCTTGGGTTTCCTTCTTTAGTAATCTGAATAGAGGTAGGGCTTTCTCGGCCGATTTCGGGAGAAACCTTGTTAAGGTGGCCAGTCGGCCGGTCAGTTGCTGTACCTCCTTTTTGGTCCTCGGGGGCTGCATGTCGAGCACGGCCTTGTACTTGTCCGGGTTGGCTTCGATCCCACGGCTAGCCAGCATGAAGCCCAAGAATTTCCCAGCCAGAACTCCGAAGGCACATTTGGCCGGGTTCAACCTGATTCGATGTCTTCTTAGTTTCTCAAACGTCTGTTCTAGGTCCTGGATGTGGTCTTCTGGAAGCTTCGACTTGACGATCATGTCGTCTATGTAGACTTCTATGTTGTGCTCAATCTGGTCTTTGAAAACTCAGTTCATCATCCTCTGATAGGTGGCCCCGGCATTCTTCAGTTCGAATGGCATAACGTTGTAGCAGTAGTTCGCCTTGTCCGTCATGAAGGCGGTCTTCTCCTGGTCGTCCGGATACATTGCAATCTGATTGTATCCGGAGTAGGCGTCCATAAAGGAGAGGAGCTGGTACCCGGCCGAGTTATCCACAAGCTTATTAATATTGAGCATAGGGTAGGAGTCCTTTGGGCACGCCTTGTTGAGGTTGGTGTAGTCGACACATACTCTCCATTTGCCGCTGGGTTTGAGGACCATGACTACGTTGGAGAGCCAGGTGGTGTACTGCACCTCTCGAATGAAGCCGGCCTCTAGGAGCCCTTCGATGTGGCTAGCGAGGGCTTCCTGTCTGTTGTCTGCGATGTTCCTCTTCTTCTGTGCCACTGGTCTTGACCCCGGCCATATGCCGAGCTTGTGACAGCAGAAGTGGGGGTCGATGCCGGGTACTTCGGCCGAGGTCCAGGCGAAGACGTCTTGGTTCTGTCTGAGGAAATGGATCACTTGTGTCTTTAGGTCGTCCCTCATGTCTCGGCCGATTTTGGCGGTCTTGGACGGGTCCGTCCCTAGTGTTATCTCCTCAAGCTCCCCTTCCGGCTCGGGCTTCTAGTTTTCCTGCTCGCGTAGGTCGAGCTCTACCATGTTGATCGGATGCCGGGGGTGTCTGTCGCCGTCGGTCTCGGCTATGGACTTGTTGGATCTGAGCCGAGGTGGAGATGAGGGTCCTCCTTCCTCAACCCGGAGAGCTTCGAAGTAACATTGCCGTGATTCCTTTTGATCTCCGGATACCACGACTATCTGGTTCTTGTCATTGACCATCTTCAGTTTCTGGTGTTTGGTGGACACCAGTATGTTCCAGTTGTGGATCGTTGGCCGGCCTAGGATGACATTGTACGGGGACCAGAAGTCGGCGACGATGAACCTCACTCGTTCGGACTTGAAGGCTTCTTTGGTCCCGAGGGTCAGCCTGAGGTCGATGTAACCTTTCGGGAAGGACTGCTCGCCGTTGAAACCAATCAGGGTGGTCTTGCACGGCTTGAGATCCTCTTTGTCGAGGTGCATCCTTTTGTAGGGGTCCTAGCTTATGATGTCGGTCGAACTCCTTGCGTCCATGAAAATCCTCTTGACCCGGCAGTTTACCAAGGTTCCGGTGATTACCAGTCCATCCAGATGGCCAGGTATGACGTCTTTCAGTTCTTCGTTGGTGAAGGTCAGGGTAGGCGGCCTCGGTTTCTTGGGGTCCTCCTTGAACTTGGGGAGGTTTCGGACGGTCAGTACCTCGCGGAGATATTTCTTCCACTGGCTTACAGTGTCTCCGCCACCTCCGAATCCTCCACTGACGACGTTGCATTGGAAATCCACGTCGGGAAACTCGTCGTCAGAGGCGGTCTTCTGCTTCTTCCCCTGCTTTCGGGTCTCTTTGGGCGGACTTCCAGTGCGGCCGCGGTTAGTGCCCTTGCCACCCGTCCTTCCCTGAGTCTTGATGACATATTGACGTAGCTTTCCTTCTCTCACGAACTTTTCAATACCGTCGCGGAGGTCGTAGCACTCATCGGTGGTATGTCCGTGGCAGTCGTGGAACGTGCAGAACTTGGAACGATCCGTGTTGGAGCGGCCCCTAATCGGCCTCGGCTTGTCGACCCACCTCATCTCAGCCTGGGCTACCTCCTTCCATACCTGGGACCGAGGGACATTCAAGGGGGTGTAGCTGTCGTACTTGGCCTTCTGGTCGGCTTGGTCAGGTTTGGATCGGCTCTCGCTGGTTCGTCTTCTTGTCTCGGACCTTGGCCTTCTCGACCGGGCTTCATCTCTGGGTGGAGTGTTCCTCACCCGTTCGAGTTCGTCCGCGTTGGCCGCCTCCATCTGCTCTACTTCCAAGTACTTCTTCGCCTGGGTGTAGAATTTGGTTAATGTGTACACTGGGTTCTTACATAAGTTTCGGGCCAGTCGTGATGACGGGTCTAGCCCGTTGACCAGGCAGTGTACGTGGACCTCTTCGAGCAGCGACCGCACTTGCATGGCTGTGTCGCGGAACCGATCCAAGTACTTCTGTAGGGCCTCGCCTTTCTTCTGTCACACTTTGCTCAGCGTGAAATTCGGTCTTTGGCTGCTTTTTGCTGGTGGCGAAATGTAACTCGAACTTGCGTCTGAGGTCTTCAAAACTCCGGATGGAGTTGTCCGGGAGGGAGCTCAGCCATCTGTGTGCCGGTCCGGTCAAAGTAGTCGCAAAGAGACGCTGGATAACCGGGCCTCTAATTTGTTGGACCCACATGAGCTTTTCGAACACGTCAAGGTGGTTGCATGGTGGGTTCCGTCATACTTCGGAAGGTCAGCCAGATCGAAATGCTTTGGGTAACGGGCCGTCGCCGCCTCCCTCGAGAATGGGGATCTGCCGGAATCTGACAGATATGTCACTCGGTATTCCTGGGGGGATCCGTGGCAAGGTGATCTGCGAGCCTGGGGAGTTCTGTCCTCCACGCGGTGTTCTTCTCGGTCTCGGCCCTCGCTGGCAGCCCGATCAGTGCGGTTAAGACCGTCACCGTGGTTTCCGACGTTCTCTGAGGGCTGTGGTCGGCCTTGCTCCATATTCGTTCTCCGCTCCGGCTCGCCGTTGTCGCGGCGTGGATTCCTCAGCTCTGAGGTACTCGAGGAACTGCTGTCATCCACGGGGGCCCTCCTTCCTCTCCTATGATTCCTCCGGCGGTTTCCCTGTCGGCGATCGTTCTCGAGCGTATCCTGAATCATTCGGCCAAAGGCTTCAAAGTCAGGTCGTCTCGTTTCTCCTTGTTTACCAGCCTCTAGAGGAATGATTCCTGCGTCCTCCGAAGGATGCGGACGTCGGCTTCGACTGCCTGGACGTCTCGTGCGGGGGGTTCTGTGCACGCTTCTTGCAGTGGCCGCTCTTCTGCGGAGGGGGAGGTTGCCGTGTCAGTGACATGCCCTTCCGGGGTGTTTTCTTGCTGCGGTTGCTCCGGGGGCTGATCTGGTGGAGGTCGGCTTGGCTGGGGGTCTCCGCCCACCGGTGGGGGATTTCTGCTGTGGCTTCTGGTGTTTGCCATCAGTGGTCACGAGGATTGAAGTTTATGGTTCCCCACGGTTGGCGCCAATGTTCTGTCCTAAGAACACAGAAAGATTGGACTTGACTAGGTTGTCAAGCCTAGAGCCTACGTACCCTTTGAAGGGATCAAAGTTCAAGTAGTTCGCAATATACGTGAAGGCGTAAATCTAGGGGGTAGTGTGTGTGCTCTGTGTGAAGGTAAATAGAGCATAAGTTAGAACGTGTGCACCTGTTTAGGGTTTCCCTGTATTTATAGAGGAGTCTGGTACGAGTATCTCCGTATTAATGAGCGATATCCGGGATTGAGAGATCAGGGGCTGATTTGTTGGGATCATGGTTGGAGGAGATCCTTGGTTCATGAGATCCTCAATTAGTGGGATCTCATATCCTTGCCCATTATAGCGCCGATTGGACTTTAGACATGGTTGGGCCGAGGTCCAGGTATGGGCCTTTTGGGCCGGTCCGTAACACCCTCATATATAATAGTTTGAAACCATTATATATGTGAGATTATAGCCGTCGTATACATCGCAATTTTTGTAATAGTGTTATTCCTTCACTATGGACGTGATCAGTGGCGGAGCCACGTTATTATGGCCAGCTGGGGCCTTGGCCCCAGCTAGTCTTTTCTTATCTTATATATTTTTATATATATGTTATATAATATTTTATTTTGGCCACTAATTTGGCCCCAGCTAATCTGTTATTTTTTCTATAATCATATTCTTTTTTTTGGAATGTGAGACGAAAGTAAAATTTTTGTTTGAGATACCTATTGAAAATATTAGTATCATCTTATATATGGGGTTGTTCATTTTCATTTTAAAGACTAAATAGGTACTCAAAATCACTTCTTTTTACCCCACTCCTTTTGTAAAAGTTATTCTACGTATTTTTATCTTTCTAATGAGGGTAATATTGTGTGATTAGTGAAAATTGTAGGGTTATGATTTCGGGAGAATTGTGAGTTTTGACAATGGAAGACTATATATATGTAGAAGGTGATTAATGGCTAATTTTAATCAGTTTGGATTTATTATTTGTTTGTCTTATGATTTTATAATGAATTTCTCTTTAAAAAATAGATTATAATAGGTTATTTGCTTAGCTGAAATTGAATCAAGTATGTTTTTTTTTTTTGAAATATTTTTTGGGTTCATATTATATTTCTTTTATTTTCTCCAATAACTTTGTTTTGAGGTAAGTGAGATATGCATTTAAGTGTTAATTTTGTGGACTGAGTAGTACTATAAGAATTAATGTTTAGTGACACAAGATATTAATTAACACTGACATCAATATATATTCTGGGTCACCAAATTTTTGTAGGTTGAAAAAGATAAGTAAGGATAAACAGAAAAGCACAGATATGTTCTTTAAGAAGAAAATAACTTCAGAAAGTGATATTTCTAAGAAAATAATTTCTGAAAGTGATCCACTTTCTAATGAGTCACCTTCTAAACATCATAGAATTTTTATTTACTATGTTATCTTTTAATTTATAATTTTCAACTATCATTTATTTATATTTTTATTGTTATGGTATATTATTTAGTAAATAGTTCAATATGTTTATTTTTTAGCTTGGACTCAAATAATTATCTGGTTCCGGACGTGATACAATTACTTTGAAAATTTAAAAACAAATTGTACAAAGCTTGACAAAGAATTCTTCTGCAAAAACATTAAATAAAATATTTCAAACTAATGTGGTGGTCCTCCTGAATTTTGCGTTTCAATCAACCTGACTAATTCATTTCTCTGACTTATTGGTTGTCCTTTAAATTATTTCTGCCACTAGCTGTGACATCTTTCGTTTTCACTTTTACTTATTCAAAGACTAGCTGCTTGAAATTTCAACACGCGTGCGCTCTGTAATTAATATCAAAGACTAATTTAACCTGTTCATACTTCATAGTCCTCCTCTTAAAACTGCTGCTGCACACCTGGACAATTGAGTTCTTCGAAGTAGTTACCTTGTACGTATTTAACACCTCTTGGAGGATATTTATATCTCAAGTTGTGATGTCATTCAAAAGGTAATCCATGTCAACTTTGGAATTTGTTTAAATTTGTATCATTTTACATAATTTATAAAATTGCTAATGATAGAATTTAGGCTAGGATTTTTTTTAATTAAAATATTACCTGTGTCTTAAATATTTTATTCCTGTTTTCATGATATGTGAATTGACAACTTATTTGAGAGAAATTTTATTATGGAACCATGGTAGAGTATGCTTTTATATTAAGAAAAAAAGACCAAGAATGGTAAAGTCCTTGTTTGGATTGGCATTTTAAAGCCTCAATGTGGCTTTTCAATTGTGATTATATGGTTTATAAGATGGGTTTAATGTTTCTGCTATTATTGCAGAAATATTTTTTTACCACACTCACATGAAAGTGAGTGGGTCTCACTAATATTTTCTCTCTCTTCTCTTTACAATGGGACCCACTCACTTTCATATGAGTGTGGCAAAAACAAATTTTCTACAGCAAAAGCAGAAACATTAATAAAAATCCAGGATAGAAAAGGAAGAAAAATGGAGTAACCGAATATTCTATAAGATTCGAAAATGGCCACCGATAATTGACAATTTGAAAATGCCAATCCAGACTTATTTTGGAGAAGTGTTATGATATAATAAAAATGGTTTCTTTTTCCTTCGTATTGTTTTTAATAGAAAAAACAAGAATTGTTTTGAGTGCTTGTTTGGATTGGCATTGTGAAACCCTAATTTGACTTTTGAATCTTGATTTTATTATTTATAACATAAATATGTGAGAGGAGCTTTTTGTCTCGATATTTCAAATTACTTTTTAACTCTTTTTACCCCAAACCTAGCCCCCTCCATAGAGGAGTGAGACTCATAAAACATACAAACGTTCTTATCACAATTCACAAGAGAATCCAAGCAAGCCAATATTTAATTTTCAAAACTATCCGGTCATGGTAGAAATTAAGGAAAACGAGTTGGATGGGGTTAGAAGGGAATATCTATACGTATTTGATTTAAATTATGTTAGTTAGTTGTTTGATTAAATTAAAGAAATTAAACGCCGGTGGATGGTGATTGTTTGATTTGATGCAATGTCAGTTTCTTGGTGCAAACTTGAATGATCTGAGGTCATTGGCACATGAATCTTTTTTTTTTTTTTTTTTTTTTGTTCGAACACGTTAATCCTTTTCAAATACATTAATTGGCGATTAGTCTCATTTTGTTGGGACCACCGTGATAAGTCATGACAGTAGCACTTACCGCTACGTCACTTAAATGAAAATGTCAGTTTCTTGGTGCAAACTTGAATGATCTGAGGTCATTACCACATGAATCTTTTTTTTTTTTTTTTTTGTTTGTTCGAACACATTAATCGTTTTCAAATACATTAATTGGCGATTAGTCTCATTTTGTTGGGACCACCATGATAACTCATGACATCAGCACTTACCTACGTCACTTAAATGAAAATGGCAGAACATAAGCAAACAACAAAATAAAGATCCTATTAATTAAAGAGGCACCAATCTCAATACTTGATTCCGCAAATCAAAGCAAACACACTCGAAACCTTCAGTGTTCTCTAGTATAGCCATGGCTTTTGCTTTCATTTCATTTTCGTTTCTTTCCAAATACTACCTTCAACCATTGATCCTTATCATCTTCATCTGCATAAACTTGCTTTGCTTCCAGCATGTGAGAGCTACATCAAATGAGACTGATTATTTGGCATTACTCAAGTTTAAAGGATCAATAACTGATGATCCTGATCAAATCTTGAGTTCTTGGAATAGTTCAAACCACTTCTGCAGGTGGACTGGAATCACATGTGGCTACAAGCATCGGCGAGTCACTGAGTTAAATCTGGAAGGTTATCATCTTGGTGGGATCATATCGCCTCACGTTGGCAATCTCTCATTCTTGAGAAATCTCTCCCTCATAGGCAATAGTTTCCATGGAGAAGTCCCACGAGAGTTTGGACGTTTGTTCAGACTAAAAAAACTCTTTCTCTCAAACAACACATTAACAGGAGATATTCCTTGGAACTTGACGAATTGCACTGAATTGAGGATCTTGTTTTTGGATGGGAATAGTCTTACTGGCACAATACCATATCAGCTGGGGGCTCTTCAAAAGCTTCAAAAGTTACGGCTTTCTGTCAACAACTTGAGTGGAGAAATCCCATTGTCTATAGGGAATCTTACTTCCCTCACCTATCTTGCATTAAGCCGTAATAACTTGGAAGGAAGCATACCAGAAGAGATAGGCCACTTGAAGAACCTGACAAATTTTGCAGCACCGGTAAATAGTTTGTCTGGTGCGCTTCCTTCTTCACTTTACAATCTATCATCCCTCTTGTTGATATCATTAGGAGTAAACAATCTCAATGGCACTAGATTTCCGGACAACATGTTCTTCACCCTCCCTAATCTAATATATTTTGCCATAGGTGGGAACCAAATTTCTGGTAGGATGCCAAATTCCATCACAAATGCTTCTTCACTCAAAGTTTTGGATATTGCTGTAAATCATCTTTCTGGTGAAGTTCCCAATCTGGGAAACCTTAAAGATATACAACATCTAAATTTAGCAAATAATAATTTTGGGAGGGGCTCAAATAGTGACCTTGATTTCATGACATCTTTGAAAAACTGTAGCAAACTTCAAATTTTAGGTTTGAGCAACAACAGATTTGGAGGCATTTTACCCAACTCCATAGGAAATTTGTCTGCCCAACTCATTGGTCTATACCTAGGTCTTAATAAGATATACGGTACTATTCCTGACACTTTAGGAAAGTACACAAATTTAAATGTCTTGGGTCTCACAGACAATGAATTCTCAGGCACCATTCCAACTTCTTTTGGAAATTTACGTGAGATAAAAGAACTAAATCTGGAGGGAAACCAACTCTCAGGAGAGATACCGACTTCATTAGGAAACCTTAGTGAATTGATTATGCTAAAGATTTCAGAGAATATGCTTGAAGGAGAAATTCCTACCACAATTGGAAGCATGAAAAGCTTGCTAAGCCTAGACCTTTCAAAAAATAATTTAATTGGGTCTATTCCCTTCCAGATTTTTGGTCTTTCCTCCTTGTCCATTTTATTAAACCTATCTCACAATTCACTAGATGGATCTTTGCCTATTGAGGTAGGAACGCTAAAAAACCTTGGCACTCTAGATATCTCGCAAAATAATCTTTTCGGAGAGATTCCTTCTACTATAGGAGGGTGCACAAGTATGGAATACCTTCACTTGCAAGGGAATTCCTTCAATGGTCCCATGCCTCCTTCGCTATCTTTGATGAAAGGCCTCACCCATTTAGATATGTCTCGAAACAACCTATCTGGATCAGTACTAATCGGCCTACAAAACATTTATTCTCTTCAATACTTAAACATTTCCTTCAATATGTTTGATGGTGAGGTGCCAACAGAAGGGGTTTTCGGTAATACAAGTGCAATATCAGTAATTGGAAATATTAATCTCTGTGGGGGCATTTCTGAGCTGCACTTACCACCATGCCCCAAGAAACTTGATATGCAAGGAAAACACAATTTCAAGCTCATTGTCATTATGATTTGTGTGGCATTTTCTCTCTTATTGATATTTTTGTTTGCTTTCTATTGGAGGCATAAAAGAAACAAGGAATCATCTTCAAATTCATCTAGAATCGAACAATTTCCCAAGGTGTCATATCAAAATCTACAAAATGCTACTGAAGGTTTCTCCATCGACAACTTGGTTGGATCCGGCAGTTATGGCTCAGTATATAAAGGAAGACTAGAATCGGACGATAAAGTTGTTGCAATAAAGGTATTGGACCTTAAAAAGAAGGGTGCTCAAAAGAGTTTCATTGCAGAATGTAATGCACTACAAAATATAAGGCATCAAAATTTGGTAAAAATTTTGACATGTTGCTTGAGTGTTGATTACAAGGGACAAGAATTTAAGGCATTGGTCTTTGAGTACATGTCAAATGGAAGCCTTGAAAAATGGTTGCACCCAAATCTAGAAAGAGAATATGGGTCAACATTGGATATTTGTCAGAGATTAAATGTTATATATGATGTTGCCTCTGCACTACATTATCTTCATTATGAAAATGGGCAACCAGTTGCCCATTGTGACTTAAAGCCTGACAATGTTCTTCTTGATGATGATATGATGGCTCACGTAAGTGATTTTGGGTTAGCAAGACTACTTGCAAGCAGGGATGATGCCTCCCAAAAGCAAACAACCACATTTGGAATAAAAGGAACCATTGGGTATACTCCTCCAGGTATAATTTATTATCATTTTGGTTGTAGTTCTTGTAAATTCCATTTCTTTTATGAAATCTTTTTTCTTTCTTTATTTTGTTGGTCTCTAAGACATTGTGTTTCCAAACATTAACCATATTCTAACATATTTCAGAGTATGGAATGAGCTTTGAGGTATCAATAGAAGGGGATGTGTACTCTTTTGGCATTCTTACTTTGGAAATGTTAACTGGAAAAAGGCCAACAGATCTAGAGTTTGAAGATGGCCACAATCTTCATAGCTACGTCAAAGCTGCATTTCCAAACAATCTAATGGAGATTGTGGACACAGCTCTTGTACCCCAACAAATAGAACAGACAACAATGGCAGTTGGAGGAAAAACTAGGATGGAGGAGGTGGCTCTTATGCATTCGAACAATGAGAAGACTCTAATTTCACTCTTTCATATTGGACTTGCTTGTTCAGTACAATCTCCGAAAGAAAGGATGAACATGACGGGTGTACTAAGGGAGTTAAATCAAATTAAAAAGGTCATTGGTCTTGGGGAAGGAACCGAATTTGACCAACAATAAAAAGTCTTACTTATGAATTATATTTCAATCTCAGATTTTCTGTAAGACTCTTCTTTTGTGAACAATGAAAAGTAAACCAATGTGATTTAGAATAAATTATTCTGGATGTGAATCTTGCAGTTCCTTCTTCAATGTCTAAATTGCAGTCAACAATATTACTACATGCATGCTGCAGTAATGTGAGTTTTAATCTTATAATTGTGTTTCTTGATGCTCGACGAGTGACTCAACAAATTTCAATTTGTATTAAGAAAACTAGCAAATTGTAATTGTTTTGGCTATGGGTACAAATATACATGAAGAGCCATGTCGTGGGGCTATCAAATAAATCTAGATTAATAGCGCTATAATGGTAATTGACCTATATTGAGTATCTAATGGGTGCCTAATTATCTAAGTCATTAGATAAATCGATCAAGTGTCTATAACAAATTAATAAGGATGAGGAAATGTTATCTAAACTATATCGAACTAAGAAATATCCTAAAGCCACTGTATATATATATATATATATATTCTGTTTATGTTAATGACTAAAATTGTGTGTAGCGACTAGCGAGTAATGTTTAATAGTGACTACTAGTAATGGATTTTCTAGCCTTCCTAATTCAATTTCATTAATGGAGTTAGTTCCACACTAAGGCCCCGTTAGTTATAAAGAAGATTTTGGGAAGGAAAGGAATGAAAAGGAATGGAATGGAAGATTAAGAGGGAACTTTAAAAATGTGAGCCATTTGGTACACTAGGGAAATGAAGTTAGTTGAGGGAAAATGATATGTTTGGTATGAAGAATTGGGTGTTGGTTAAGTGGAAAAATTAGGTGAAATTTTCATAATGCCCCTAAACCGTTCGAACACTGGCGTCTGATTCGAACGTAAAGTGTAACATCCTGAATTTTGAATCTAATATCTTGAACGTAAACCTATTTTGGGAAGACTAGTAGGCTCTATTTTTGGAAAGTGATAAATTTGAAATCAGTATTTTGTGGGCCCCGTGAATAGTATTTACTATTCACGTATACATTTTTACTATTTACAAATACGTATTTAAAAAAATATATATATATATATATATATGTTATTCGCAAATACGTATTTAATACTTGAAATTTGTGAAATATGAATAGTGTTCACTATTCACAAATACGTATTTACTATTTAAAAATACGGTATTTACTATTCCTAAATACGTATTTACTATTCATGCGGGACCCACAACCAAAATAATTCTTCCTCCGACACAAAACTCTCGTGAAGTTTGAAAATTTTGTCAGCGGGACCCACTCAATAATAATTTATTATTTAAATAATAATATTATATTATAATAATAAAATAATATATTATATTATATTATTAAAACATTAAAATATTATTAAAAATTTTTAACAAAATTTGTTCACGAGGCGGCTGGAATGTCACGGGTTCTTCTTTTTATATTTTTGTTAAAATTACGTAAAATGACCCAGAGACGAAAATTACACTTAAAGACCCATTTTCCAACTATAAATAGACCTTCCATTTCATTTCATTCTTCACAACTTCTAAGAGCCATAGAGAGAGGAAGAGAGAGAGAGAGTATAGAGATATTAGCTTGAGAGTCTTATAATAGCTGGTTGGTGATTCGGGTATTAGCAAGTAACAGGTAACTCTGAATATTCTTTTTTATACTTGTGAATTATGTATGATTATAAATTTGTTTGTTTACTATTTTGGCAAGAATATTTAGAAAATATTTATGGTTTTAAGATCTGGTGTGGAAACTTTGATTTGCAAATCTGCAGAGGTACTATTTATACGTACATTTACTATTCACGTATACCGTATTTACTATTCACATTTACTATTCACGTATACCGTATTTACTATTCATTTTACTATTCACGTATACCGTATTTACTATTCATTTTACTATTCACGTATACCGTATTTACTATTCATTTTACTATTCACGTATACCGTATTTACTATTCATAATACTATTCACGTATACATACCGTATTTACTATTCACGTATACATACCGTATGTACTCTTCATTTTTACTATTCATGTATATATACCCTATTTTACTATTCACAGATACGCATAGTATTTACTATTCATAAATACGCATATTGATGTATAAAACTTTATGGTATAATAATGCATTATTTTGAGTGAACATATTCATCATGGCGGTTGTATTATGATGGGTGGAGTAAGGAGGGATTTGAATGATAAGAATGATTTATGCCACCACTCGGTGCACAGTGGATGGTACTTGTTTCAGGGCCACATCTTCCATGTTTTCCTCTGGCCGGGATTTCATTGGAGTTGTGAGACATGTGACACCTCCTTAGTTATTTTAAAGGAGGGGAGCCATAGTCCAGATTTAAGCTCTATACCTTTGGCCGGGTGTATCTTAAGATTTGGTGTGCTTGGAACAATTCAGTCAAATGAATAAGTTTCTATTGGACTATGTGTTAGCCTATGGCTCCAGTCAGCGGTATACGGATGGAGGTGGTATAAGGGAGGCTGCATACTGCATAATGCATTTCTGAACAGATCAAGGATTTGATAGACTGATGAATGATTTGTAAAGACATGAGATGAGAACTTTTGAGATATATATGTTTTATTACCTTCTATATTGATGACTATTAGTATAAATAATTTTGTATGAGAAATTATGGATTCTACATATATATTTGAAATCATCCCATACTTTTTTGTCATATATTATTTGCTCGTGTACGGTAGAAATATTCAGTAGTTACTGAGATGTGGAAATCTCATCCCATATTAACAATTTTCAGGTGAATATTTTAGTAGAGAACAAGGAAAGGCACCTATGGAGTAAGCTTTGGAGGCTCTATTGTGCTCCTATGGTTTATGTTATGTTATTTTATTTGCCATGAACCTAAGACTTCCGCTTTGTACTAAACTCTGAAACATTCTTGGAAATTTATTTTGAATATGAATTATGAATTTTATTTTGAAAGGTTGCGTAATTTAATGATCTGGATATCGAAAATCCTTATTGAAGGTATTTCAAATATTTTGGTCAAGTTTTTGGGTGATGAAATTGAGGCGTTACATAAAGGACTAAAGGGACATTGTAGTTTAAACGAAAAATTGGACAGTAACCAAACTTGTGCAGCTGTTTATATTAGAACATTTGAAGAACAACAAAATGACAGAAACAAAAGTATGCATTTTTGACAGAAACAAAAGTAATATAAATGTAAGACAGTAAAAAACCACAACACAGGCCCACACATCGTCTTCTTGTTCTTGCTCATGTTGTTCCACTTCCTCTTCGCGGTCATTCTCGTTGATTTTCTCAAGAACTTTGTGGTGGGTGTTTTGGATTTTGGGTTGGGTTTTGCAACTGGGCACATCGGAGACACGATCGGAGTTAGAGGGTCAGCAAAATTTCAGAGAGTCGAAGCATCGAAGCAAGCGGCCATGAAATTGCTGATCTTAGTCTGCTATATCTGATAAAGAAGAAGCAGGAAGAAGAAGAACTACGTGCAAAATTTTTCAGGGCCAATTTCGTCACAAAATTTCACTCTCCCGGGAAGATTTAAGCTTTCCCTCCATTTTTGGATAGAATGCAAGTTACCACGTTTAAAGGAACATCGAAGGTTGCTGGAAGATGGTTTCCGGGAAAGCAGTGCTACCAAACGTGTTCTATGACGGAAGATCTACAATCTTCCCTTTCCTTCAATCTATCTTCAGCGTAACAAACGAGTCCTAAGTCTCAATTATTACCTCAAATAGTCAACACTAAGTCTCAATTATTACCTCAAAATACCATTTGAGTCTAGTGTCACTAAATTGTGATTGTTCCTAATACCATGGCCAAACAGCCCATGTAGTCTCTACCAAGTTCCACTAGTAATTAAATGCCTCGAGCGTGTATAACAAAGATCCAGATTTGCAATTTAATCCTTGTAGGAAAGTATCAACTGCTGCATCTCCTATCACAATTCTAGTTCAATTATATAACGAATGCAATACAATGACGAATATGAATATCCAATCGAATTCAGTCACAACAGAAAAGGAAACAATCAAATATAAAAATTCCAGCTTCTAAACTACAATTCTAAATCTCAATTATAAAGTCATTCTCACTCAGGAAGTATTCAACCGAACACATTCAGTCCGGTACTGAAGAATGAGATGGGTGAAGAGATAGATCGGAGAGCGAATTGCCACCCCCCCCCCCCCCCCAAAAAAAAAAAAAAAACGCAAGGGTTTAACTTGATCCTTTTTGTCATTATTCAAATCCTTACTCTATCATTTCTTTGGTCCCTGAATCAACAATAATTTTGGTTCTTGGCTGGTTGGCTGCCTTTATTTTTTTTCTGAAATTATTATTATCTCCCTTTCTTTAAATGACCTGCACATATAAATGCAAATTGTAATTTGTAATATCATATAATCCAAAAGTCTAGAGTCAAGTACTCAGGAGAAATTAAAAAATTGTGACATTTTAATTTGTCCTGTTTTAAGCATTAATTCTATTCAGTCAATATTATTCTAAAATAATCACAATATATACATTTTATGCTCAAGAAGTATGATAACATTCCTAAATAAAGTTTAATAATATATACCAAAATAGATATTTGTCAACACACTTGGAATTTAAAAACAAAAATGGATAACAAACAAATAACATAATTTAATTGGTCCGAAAATGAAAAGGAATGTAACTATATATTGAAAAGTAGAAGTTAGGTCCATCAATAATATTGATGACAGTACAGTTCTAAATAAAAACAGGGAAAAATACAAAAAAATACTATCAAAATAGGTAAAAGACAAATTAAATAAGTATGTTAAATTTCAATAATTCCAAAGAAACTGATTTGAAATTTTGAAATGTTACAAAATTTGAGAAATAATCTAACTACCCCTAATTTTTTCTAATAAAAAACCTTCAACCCCTTATGGCCGTCGAAGCTCCGGCAATGGCAGCCGTCATCAAAGCTCCGTGTTCTTGCCGGCTACTGGCCGTCGAGATCCAGCAGCCTAATATATATATATTTTATTTCTCAAGCAAAAGTTGACAATATAGATACTTGAGTTGTTAATAGTTATACTAAAGTTGTAAACGACGGCCTACTATTTTTTATTTAATTTCCCAGACAAAAATCATTAATATTGATATTTGAGTTATTAATAGCAATATTAAAGTTGTAAACGAGGTATTTGTTGAATATTTCGTAATAACTTCCACCAAAGCTCCAATGGCTAATTTTTTATCTTCAAATTTCTCTGGCTAAAGTTTTTAATATAGATATTTGAGTTGTTAATAGCGATACTAAAGGTAAACGAGATATTGTTTTCAATACAAATACCTCATTTACAACTTTAGTATCGCTATTAGGAACCCATATATCCATATTGAAATCGTTTATTTGAGAAATTAAAAATAAAAATAAAAATTAGATCACTGTTTACAACTTTAGTATAGACATTAACTCAGGTATCCTATATTGACAACTTTTGCTTGCAAAATTCAAAAAAGTAAAATAAAAATAAATAAATTACATACATACATACACACACATATATATATATAATTAGGTCGTTGGAGCTCCGATTGCCACTCACTGGAGCTTTGGTGATGACCGCCACCGAAGCTCTAGCAACCGACAAGGGGTTGATGACTTTCTATTTTTATTAAAAAAAAAAATAATAAACATAGTTAAGTTAAGTAATTTCTCAAATTTTACAAAATTTTAAAATTTTAAATCAGTTCATTTAGAAATATTGAAATTCAACGCAGTTATTTATTTGTTACCAATTCTAATAGTATTTTTCTGGCCTTGTCCCATAAAAATATCCGGTGATGAAATTATGTAACGTCTCTTGTCCCTCTCATGATGCACAACGCAGCATTTGCTAACTGTCCATGCTATTTTTTCCCCCCACCAACTGTGCAACCATAATTTATTTTTTGCAACACTCGAATAAAATAATTAGCACACTAGTCCCCATAATAAGCCATGAAAAGAAAAAGCTCACTTACTTATGATAAAACTATTCTTTGGCATGGTGTGGCAAATAATAAACAGATTAATTAATTTGTTTAACATTTTGTTATCTACGTGGCCTTTTCCCAAGAAGCCATCAACTTGCCTATAGGAAAATTATTTTGTTGGCAAAACCCGCTAGAAACATTCATTGCTTGAAGAAGCATATATAGAGGTATTTATACATCGCCTGTTAACAATAACTATATGTTGTTGGTAATAATATTAACACGGAATAATTCCTCTTAGGCATAGCACAAAGTAATTGTATTGAAATACAGAAATAACTACCAATAGTCAAGCTTTCCAAAGGAAAAAGACATCCTAGTGACTCAACCACAAAAAATCGTAAGGTACATTTGAATCATTAATAGTGAACATGAACACTGAAACTGTTCCATCCCAGGGCAAGGAGAAATCCAAAGAGGAAGATAAACTCATAGGTCGAAAGATCAAGAAGATGGAAGAAGTAGAAGGTTTTGTGGAAGATATTACTATGGACGACAATCCTAAAGAGGGAACCCAGAAAAAAGGGGATGAGACCAGTATGGGAGAAGAGCAAGATAAATTTGCAGATAATCAGAGTAACGCACGAGCTCAACACAAATCTAAGCTGTTGGGCACTGAGGAGAAATAGTTTGAATAAGATTTCCAACACTGATGTAGGAGTGGCTCAAGGAAGAGGAAGAAATGGCTCCCATTCTTTCGGATGATCAGAAAGAACTACTTGACACAGTCTCCCAAAGCTAAGTATGCCTGATGATCGTCTAAAAGAATCATACCGTCCATGGAATGATGCACTGAGTGTAATTCTTCTAGGGAGAAATACAAGCTTGCTGGGCATGATGAAGGACCGAATACTCTGGTTACTCAATCAAGGAACATTGAGCTCATAGACTTGCCAAACAACTATTTCATCTTCAGATCAGAGGACAAAAGTTTATGAAAAACAAACTGCTTTTTGAAGGACCATGGTTGATACAAGGGCATTATTTGTCTGTACAATGATGGAACCCACATTTTATTCCTTACAATACAGGGTGCAAAAATTGGTTGTCTGGGTAAGGGTTCCTACCCTACCTATATATGTTTATTATGAGGATTGCGTACTTGAATTGGGAAGCCTCATTGGAACGGCTTTAAAGGTGGACCTTAATACTCTGGCTCATTGTGGGAGTAAAGGGGCAACGGTGGAACAAGGAAAGTTTGCAAGAGTCAGTGTGTAAGTGGACCTGAATCAGAAATTAAAATCTCGCTTTGTTCTCAGGCGATGAATTTTCACAGTGGAATAGGAGAGCTTGGAGGTGATTTGTTTTGAGTGTGGAAAATATGGGCACAAAGAAGAAGAATGCTTGTTAAATGGGGCTACAGAGAAGAACATGCCGAAAACTTCAACGACGACCAAGTCAAACTCGCCGGAATCAATATATCACCGATAAATACTCCTTGTTCAGTGTGCCTGGGGCTTTGCGCGATGAGGATACGGTTCTTGGTCGGATGGAAGCCCAAGAAAACCTTTAGACAAAAGACCAACAAGATCAGAAAAGGAAGGGAAAAATCAACAGAGAATAGAGGGTGGTAGCAAACAAACGATGAAGGAGCAGATAAGAATCTCGGGTTCGCGTTTGTCTTTCAAGAGTCTGAATTTTCTGAGGCTGCTGTCGAAAAAAAAGCACCTAGTAAGGCTAAGGAACCTATCAAAGAATGGCGCAAGAAAGCTAATCAGAGCACTAAACCAAAAGAGAATAGCATACTGATCAGAGCACTAAACCAAAAGAGGATAGCATACCGTTGATTATTAGGGTGGAGATGAGATCATTAGGGGGAAAAAAATAGAAAAATGATTATAAAAGTATCTTCAAAAGAGTGCTCGACATCCTCACACTATGGCCATAGAAGACAGCTACAAAAGAGGTACAAGAAGAAGAAAGTTTAAGTGGCCGTTTGGATAAACAAAAAAGCACTACCATTTTTTGCTAAAAAATTATCCAACCACTTGGAAAAGTTGAAGAAGCATTTTTTATTCAAAACCATGATTTTGGGGTCAAAACCATGATTTTGGGGTCAAAACCATCTTTTTATCTTTCCTCTACCGTCGATGTTCCGAGCTTCTGGTTCTTAAATACTTGTTGATTGTTGAGTACCGTGGAGGAAGAGTACAAGTCGGGGAGGAGGAAGAGTGCCGCAAGTGGAGAGAAAGGAGAATCCAGAGCTCAGATCTTTAGCCCTCCTCTGATTCATCTCCTAATCTCCATTATCAACCACCTTTTTTTTTTGGAATTGGGACCTAATGGTCCCGGGCATGGTCAACCCTCATATAAAGGCTGGATAGACCAGCGTCATACCGCTGCGCTACCTAAGCGCTTGGTCATTATCAACCACCTTTACTTGGCCTTCTCTGCCATTTTCCTCAGTTTCATAGTGGAAAATAAGAACTAGAAGCTCGGAACATCGACGGGACACACACAGGCCGCGGGGAGCTATGAGACACACCTGAGACCTTGAGCTCATTCTCTGTCATCTCCCTCACCACCGTCAGAGCAAGAGGCGGAGAACGCATACCTCCGGAACTTCTTCTTCCTTTGCCGGGAATCATTGCCAGCGATCTGAAAGAAGAAGAGCTCGTCACTTGCAGACCACCATCGACCTTCCAGAGCATTGTCAGCCTCTCTTGCAACTTGCCGGCAAGGTCTTGTAATTTCCGGGAAAATTTGCAGATTCTTGCAGGAATTTTCCCAAATTTCCGCAAGTTTTCTCCTCTTTCCCTCCTTCCAGATTCGGCCATTTACTCATTCTCATGGATTTTTGATGTTTTTGATCAAGTTGTTGTGACTGTTGCCATTATGAGTGGCTGATTTACTTTTGGTAGTAGAAAAAGTGGTTAGAGCTTCACTGTGCTATAAAGGAGTTCATATTTTTTCATTAGCTCAATTCATTTATCATGTTCTGTTTGGATTAATTTTGTATTGGTATATGTAAAACATAAATTTAATGTAAACGAATGTTAAAAAAAAAAAAAAGAGAAAAAAGAAATGACACCACAAATTGAAGTATTAATTACCTTTTTGAAAAAGGAATCTGGGAACTTTTAATTACTATTTAAAATGATTTGACTATACAATTTATTAATATACGTAGGGAATTTTACCAAAATAATAATTTTTTAAAAAAAAAATTTACTAGATCGATGCACTTTTCAAACTATTTATTGGACTAATATTAACGTCATTAATGGTGTTGGGGAGGAATGCAAGACTAAGTTGTGGCATTAGGGCAGAGGACGCCATCAATACCATGAGACAAGTTCACGCTACTGGTGACGTGAACACGTGCTACGCCTGCCTAGTGGCGTGAACATGTGTCACGCCACGAGTGGCATGAATGATGTTCACGCCACTAGTGGCATGAACGTCCTCCACGCCACAAGGTGTCAAAAGCTGACACCTTGTGGCATGCACAGAGAGTCCCTGCCCCCTGTCTGCAACCCACCCCCACCCGACAGGCCCCCCTCCCCCAAAAAACACGCAACCTTCTGCAGCCCCCCCCCCCAAACCCTCCAACACACAATACACAACACACCTCAACCCTCACCCATCTCTCATTCTTTTTTTTCCTTCTTCAGACTCTCATTCACACTCCTTCACTCTTCCATTTTGTTCATTCACTCTCTCCCTCATCCGCACTCCTTGCCTCCGTCCTCCATTTTCTTTCCTTATTTTTCACTCTCACCTAGTTTCACTCCTTCCCTCTCTCCCTCATCATTTGAAAACTTCATCTATTTCATTCCTTTTCACTCCTTCCCTCTCCCACATTCACGCACACATACACCTCCTCAACCTTCCAATCTCCACCTCATCTGAAAAAACCTGGGAGAGGCTGAGAAACTTTAAGACCTAGAGAAGAGGGAGAAGAAGTAGGCTCAAATTGTCTGTGACTTCACGTTTGCACAGGTAAATTTTTTTTTTTGTTATGTTTATTGTTTAATTGGGACGTACGATTTTTGTTGAATGTTTGAACAAAAACATCCACATCCTCATTATCGGATATCTCAAAACCCACATATTTGCGGTTTCCACAAGGCACTTTACCCGTCACTGAAGATATGACCTGATTTTCTTACAGCTTTAACTTTTGACGGATCTTTTCATGTAACTCTTCAGCGGACATGCCTCGAACAATAAACATTCCTCTTTTTTCACCATCAACGCTCAATCCGTTTGGACCTAAATTTTTAGAACCGTTATAATATAAAAATGAAAGAATTTGACTCATTTTTCTTATTTTATATTATGAAAAGGAAGATTAAAGCATAGATAAAACAAATAATAACAACACAAATTGTAACTGAGCAGAAGAAGAAACACACTTTATAAATGGAATTAAAGGGGGGGAAAAAGAATTCAAGAAACAGAATGAAGAAGATGGAGGGAGTATTCCAGATGAGGGCAAGAGTGAATGGTGATAGAGGACGGAGGGAGTTTCCATATGAGTGAAGAAGGAATGAATTATAAGAGAGAAAGAAAAGGAGTCACGAATGAGGGATGGAGGCAAAGGGAGTGAAGGAGTGAATTATATAAAAGGGGGAGGAAAGGAGTCATGGGATCAGAGACCAGAGAGAGAGCACGTGGGTGTTGGTGGGGCTTTGTGGCGTGAGAATGACTCACGCCACTAGGCATCAAGGACGCTGACCATGTGTCAGGGTCCCAAACGCCTAGTGGCGTGAGGCTGACACACACCACTACTGGTGTAAGTCATGCTCACGCCAGTAGGTGCCTGGTGGCGTGGGGGCCATTCACGCTATTAGTGGTGTGGATGACCCTCACGTCACTGAGTCTATTGGCGTGAACATTGTTTACGCCAGCAGCTAGTGGCATTGACTGTGGCAACTCTACTAATGGTGCAAGTATGTCTGACGTTTTCAACAGTATTAGTCCGGTAAATAGTTTCAAAAATGCATCAATCTAGTAATTTTTTTTAACCAAAATGATTATTTTGGTGCTTTTCCCAATACACGTATGTTTGAGCTATTTTGTCATATTATAAAATTGACTAATGTTATAATTTTAGTTTTGTAGACAAATTTATTTAATTTTTGGTATATATTTTGAAATTGAATGTTACAAATATTTAAAATAAAATCTTATCATTACATGTAATTATCACAAAGGCTAATGCCCATTTTTGTAATTTGAGTATGAAAAAGTTATTCTTATAACAATATAAAAACATTATCATTTTATCAAAATCACTTTTTTCACAAAATATATTCTTTGCAAAATCTATTCTGGGAAAGCATTTTTATCACTTTTTCTCTTGAAACTATTTTTTAAAAGCTAATTCAAACACTCTGTAATAAATAACCCTAAGGATGTGAGTATGGGCCCAAGAGCCCGAACATGAACAAGGTGTGGTTAAGGAGCCGAAATGGACTGCGGGAGGAAAAAGCAACCCGCTAACAGGGCCCAAAGCAACTTCCCCCATATTTAAGAGAAATCATGCAACAAGGGTCCATCACGTGGTTTTGGGTCCCTTACAAGTTATGGGCCTTCGAATCTTGAAGTGGGCTTAGGAACGGAACCATTAAATGAAATAAAATAAGGCTTCTTTGTATCAAAAAAAAAAAAAAAAGGCTTCCATTGTAACACACCCTCTACCCACGGGAATGCTCAACGTGCATGAACTTAAAATAATAATAATAATAATAATAATAATGAAACTTAAAATAGGAATCTAGGTCTAATTTTGTGTTTATGGTAATCTAGAGATTATAAAATAACAAAAATAAAAATAAATGTAAAACTAAATGAATTAATATTTAGAAGGAATCTCATGACAACTTATTTGGGTGGTGGAGTTGGTTGTCACACCGTCACGCCAGTCTCACGTCCCTGTTCGAACCTGGCGTCAGACAATTTTCTTAATTATTTTTTCATTACATTAGGTCTTCCTTCATCAGTATCAGAACCAGTACTTTTGTCGATTCAGCTCAACCATGGCTAAAGTTGGCGTTCTCTTTTTCCTTTTACTTATATCTCACACTTCAGGTTCGATTCTTTTCGTCAGTTCCCTAAGATTTTCAATTTTCATGTACCTCTACTGTTTTCGACTTGGCTTTGAATCAGTTCGTGCTTTGAGAGTCTGTGATGTGTTTGTTGTAATAATTTGATAACTTTTCTCCAAAATTCTGCCCTTTTGTAATTTAGATTTGTGATTCCATTTTCTTAAAAACTTTTTTGGATTCAACTGACAAGCTTCTTTGCTCAAAATGATTTCAATTTAGTGTTTGTTTTCAGATCTACGCTTGCTGGCATCTCATAATTCTCATAGATTGTAATCCCAAAACTGAAATTCCTATCTCAACTTCTGCGTTTATATGTGAAATCGCATTGATTTGTATTATCTTAATTATAGTATTGCTTCCATAAAAAGCTGAAAACTGATCTTTAACTTTTTCACTCATTACCGTGGTCCTAAAATCATTTTGGAAATTCATCTTTGTACATTTCGATGAACTGAACTTGTTTTTCATTTTTCTTTTGACACTTGCAGAAGGAAATGTGATGACATCCAATACCAATGGGCTGATAAGTAATTGTAATTAAAATGCAAAGTTGCCGGAAGATTGGAACAATTTTAATTTCATTCCATTAGCCTTTAAAAAAAAAAAAGACTTTTGGCGGTGACATTGGTGACAAATGTCGCCGCTGACCACTGAAGGGTTTTCAGCGGCAACAAATTGTCGCTACTGATACCATTGTCGCCAAATGTCGCTGCTAAAAGTAGACAATTAGCAGCGACATTTTGTCGCCACTGAAAGTACATCAAAAGGCACGAGAAAAAGGGTCACCGTTGATAGAGAGTGTCGCCGCTAAAACATGTATCAGCGGCGACTTTTGTGTTGCCATTGATACTCCTCTTCAGTGGTGACTTTTGTGTCGCCGCTGAAAAATGTATAAATCGCCGCTGAAAGTCACATTTTTTGTATAAAAACAATTTCAGTGGCAACAAATGTTGCCACTGAAACATAATCATAATTGTTGTAAAAAAAAAATTTAATGGCAAAAATTCCAATAATTTTGCAATTGTGTAGCTGTTTGCCTCGCAAGTGTACGAGTTTCGCAAGTAATAAAGTGATTAGTAAAGTATCGTTCCCACGAGGATTTGTTTAACAAATTGGTCAAGCAAGAGGCTAGTGAATTCCATCAAGTTGAGCTATAACAAAGTTTTGAGTTGGAATGAGAATTTTTAAAGACTATTTCTAAAACTTAAAATTGATAAAGGCAAATGACTTGTGACTTCAAGAAAAATGGAGCCTAGGATTCTTCTTCCCCTTTTACATTTCATAAAACTTGGTTAACTTCCTCTCTACTAGCATTTCAATACATATATGTGTTAGTCTAGGGTTAAAAAACACTTGAAACGCTCTCTCAAGTCAAAATCAAGTTTCTCTTCTCACTAAATTGCACAATCTCTTGCTACAATTAGTAAGAATCAATAATTAAGCAACAACCCTAATGTGACAATGCAAGGTTAGTAAATATATCTCTATTTTACCAACAAACCATCCATTTATCAAGTAAACTTCAAGACAAGCATGATTTCAATCAAGTTTTACACCTAGATTAGCTCTCTCGAGTCAAAACCCAAGTGAATAAATCATCTAAATGGAGACCAATCACTTAGAAGCATTAAGCCAAGGTTGAAATCAACACATATATATATTTATCTACCAAAAGAGAGGAAAGTTCAAGTATTAATCCATACAAAAGGGTAAAAGAACCCTAGAATGAAAGGTTTAGCTACTCATGTTCAAATACAAAGAGATTCTAAGCAAAGGAACTAATACATGAAGAAACTAAGAAGAAAAGAGAAGAAAAGAGGAAGAACCAAGGTGAAATCCCCAAAATCTCTCTTGAGAAGAGTACCCAAGCCTCCAAAATGCTCCAAATCTCTCTCCCAAGCTCTTCCCTTGTGTGCCCACTTGTTTCCTTAGGTCAAGAGTGTGTTTTTCGGCCCTTCCCTTTTGGTTAAATAGGATTTTTTTGTTTCTGAAGTGAAAAAATGCGCAGCTGTACTTTCAGCAGTTTTTACGACTGGCTGCGGCCAGTGGTCCACTAGCCACGGCCAGTGACACAGAGACCTACTTGCTGCGGCCAGTTGTACACTTACTACAGCCAATTGCACAGATTCTTCCAATTTTTGCACTGCTTCACAAAGGAAACCTCGAGGTTCACAGAGTAACCTCGAGGTTACATGCTTTTTCAAATGAGTTTGCTTGAGTTATTCAAGCAAACCTCGAGGTTTGATGAACAAACCTCAAGGTTTCTGGCCGTTACTGCAAATTTGAATTTGGGAATTCTGTAATACCTTCTTGTTTGATCTCAATGCTTTCCATGATTATTCTATATTGATTCTAGATGTGTTTAACCATCTTTCTAGTGAGTTTCAGACAGATTAACGAAGGTTTATTGAAGGATTAGAGCAAAAGCAAAAAGTTGTCAGAACATTTAATGCTCAGTCCAGAAAACTTGCTTCCTTTGGTTAATCCACTTGTACACGACTGCAAAAGATCAAAAGGAAGATTACTATAACCAGAAACATCCTCTCTAACGGATTTATTGCCAGAAAGCCAACTCAGACTCAATAAACAGCTGGATTATGCAGAAAAGAGAGAGAGAAGATGCCTAAGGATGAACCTTCACTCAGAAGATGATCTCCAACGGTTCAATCCTCTTTATAACGGTCATTTAATGTTCTCTAGCTATAAATAGAGTTCATTAACTCCTTCACAAGCTGATACACCAACCAAGAGCGAAAATTTATTGTATTCATTAATAGTGTTCAGCTTTCTTCTGTAATAGTGTCTTCAAGACATTTGTTCTTCAGTGATTATCATATCTACTCTGTAAGAGAGTTATTACTTGTAAATCATTTATTGATAGAGAAAACCACAAGTCAGGGGACTTGGTGGTTAGGGTATATTGATTGCAACTTGTAAGGGAGAGTGTGTTCTAGTGAGAGAACAACCCTAGTACAGAGTTTGCAATCATTTGTTGAAGATAGTGGATTGAAAATCTCAAGTGAGGCTTGGGGACTGGATGTAGGTCAGAGAAAGGACCGAACTAGTATAAATCGATTGTGCAAAGCTTCTTCTTTCTTACTCCTATGTCTTACCCTGTTTTAGTTTCTCAAAAACATAGTTCGGTCTTTAAATTTTTAAAGATACCTAATTCACCCCCCCTCTTGGGTATCAAGCTCCAGTCTTCAGCAAGATTGATGGAGGTGTGGTGGCTGGCGACGGTGAACGGAGGATGTGCGATGGTGAAAGGCGATGGTGAAAGTGATTTGCAAGGTGCCGCGAGAATGGAAGGGTGAAGGAGTCGATCAGAATTGGGAATTGAGGGAGGTTAGGGTTTGGTGTTGGTGACAGGGAAATTACCTTGGGAAATTAGGGTTTTTGAAATTTGGGATGAATGTGGTCCTAATTGGGGCTAAATTCATTGGGTAAAATAGGAATTAACTGAAATAGTAAAGGGTAAAGTAGGAATATTTTTTTTGATTTTTTTTAAAAATAATAATATATATATATATATAAATTTTTAAAAACAAATGATTTTTAAAAAAAATAAAACTGAAAATAATTCTTAAATTAAAGAAAAACACTTGGTTTAGGATTTTTTTTTTCAAACGAACACTAGCTGTAGCCAGTGCAACACTTTCCGCGGAAAGTGAACATAGAGAGCACTCTTCACAGCCAGTGAAACACTTTCCATGGAAAGTGAACACAGAGAGCACTTTCCACAGCCAGTGAAACACTTTCCGCGGAAAGTGAACACAGAGAGCACTTTCCACAGCCAGTGAAACACTTTCCATGGAAAGTGAACACAGAGAGCACTTTCCACAGCCAGTGAAACACTTTCCATGGAAAGTTTTGTTGTCAAAAACAAAACCAAACAACAAAGTTGCAAAACACAAGAAACATTCCCAAATACCACAAAAATCACCCAATGGGCTTTATACCCATCATTCTCAACCAAATTACTCATGATCAAGCACTTTAAACCATCCAAAACCATAAAGCACACATACGTACATATTCATTGGGAGTACTACAACACATCAAATTTTGAGCACTCAAGTCATAGTCACAAGTAGATTTTACATAGAGAATCAACCAAATGATCACAATAGCCACAGTATTACTCAAAATTGATAAGTCATCATAATTTCACCCCAGAATCATATATATATGAGCTTAAAGTCAAGTGAGCTTCCCTCAAAAGCATTCCCCTTTATAGCACATGAATCCTTCTTCCTTCATAACTATTCCTCTCAGCTGCAACCGTTCAATTCCAAGTTGGCTACCCTTTTCTTCCTACAAAACACAAGATCAAACATAAACCTACTAAAGAAAAAATAAAGACATGCACACACAAAATGAAAAGATTTAGTTTAGAACTTGGGTTGCCTCCCAAGAAGCGCTTAGTTTATAGTCTTTAGCTTGACTCTTCATGGTGGTCATTCCTCATTTCAACACTGTCTTGGCATCATTTGTGACACATGCAATAGCTTCAACCCACTTGGAGACATAGTCAACTCCGACTAAGATATATTCATTATTAAATGACTTAGGGAAAGGGCCCATGAAGTCAATTCCCCAAACATCAAAAAGTTCAACTTCAAGCATGCTAGTCAATGGCATCTCATTCCTCCTAGATATGTTCCCTATTCTTTGGCACCTATCACATTTGAGAGTGAAGGCAAATGCATCCTTAAATAGAGTGGGCCAATAGAATCCACTTTGGATGACTTTTGTAGCAGTCTTCTCTCCCCCAAAGTGTCCACCATACTCAGAAGAGTGACAACAGTGTAGAATACATTCTTGTTCATTCTCTGGCACACATCTTCGAATGAGTTGATCAGGACACCTCTTGAATAAGTATGGTTCATCCCAAAAGTACTTCTTCACTTCATGTAGAAACTTACGCTTTTGGTGAGAATTGAAATCTGGAGGTAACACTCCACATACTAAGTAATTGACAAAGTCAGCATACCATGGTGTGGATAAGCTATTAACAACAAACAACTGCTCATCCGGGAATGATGCATGAATCATATCTGAATCATCAAGCTTAGCTTCAATACTCAACCGTGAGAGATGGTCGGCTACTTGATTCTCGGTGCCTTTCCTATCAATGATGTTCAAATCAAACTCTTGAAGCAGAAGTACCCATCAAATGAGCCTTGCCTTAGAGTCCTTTTTTGTGAGTAGGTACTTTAAAGCTGCATGATCGGTGTAGATAATGACCTTAGCACCCACAATGTAAGGCCGGAACTTCTCACAAGCATAGACTATGGCAAGTAATTCCTTCTCAGTGGTGGTATAATTAAGTTGGCCACAATCAAGAGTCTTGCTAGCATAGTAAATAGGATGAAATAACTTTTCCCCCTTTTGCCCAAGAACAGCACCTACTGCATAATCACTAGCATCGGCCATAATAATGAAAGGTAAAGTCCAATCCGGAGCTATCAAGATAGGAGAAGAAATGAGACATTGTTTCAACTCTTCAAAAGCTTTTAAGCATTCCTCATCAAACTTGAATTCTACATCTTTCTCCAATAACTTGGAAAGTGGCTTGGCAATTTTAGAAAAATCTTTGATAAATCTCCTATAGAACCCAGCATGACCGAGGAAACTTCGAATACCCTTTACACTAGTAGGAGGAGACAATTGCTCAATGATGGCAATTTTGGCTTTATCCACTTCTAGACCCTTCTTGGACACCCGATGGCCAAGTACAATGCCTTCTTGCACCATAAAGTGACATTTCTCCCAATTGAGAATCAAATTTGTTTCTTCACACCGTTTAAGCACCGCCTCCAAATTATCCAAGTAAGAGTCAAAAGATGGACCAAACACAAAGAAATCATCCATAAATACTTCAATGGTCTTCTCAATCATATCAGCAAAGATGGACATCATGCACCTTTGAAATGTGGTAAGAGCAGTGCAAAGTCCAAATGACATTCTTCTGAAAGCGAATGTGCCATAAGGACAAGTAAAAGTAGTTTTCTCTTGGTCTTCCGAAGCTATAGCAATCTGGTTGTACCCAGAATAACCATCTAGAAAACAAAAGAATTCCTGGCCAGCAAGCTTGTCAAGCATTTGATCAATGAATGGCAAAGGGAAGTGATCCTTCCTTGTAGCAGTATTAAGCTTCCGGTAGTCCATGCACACCCGCCATCCAGTCACCGTGCGAGTGGGAATCAGTTCATTTTGGGTGTTAGCCACTACAGTCATGCCACCCTTCTTAGGGACACATTGGATTGGGCTCACCCATGAACTATCAGATATGGGATACACTATTCCAGCTGAGAGCCATTTAAGAATTTCCTTCTTGACCACCTCTTTCATAATCGGATTCAAGCGCCTTTGATGCTCAATGGAAGTTTTGTGATCATCCTCCAATAGAATCTTGTGCATACAAATAGAAGGGCTAATTCCCTTAATATCAGCGATAGTCCACCCAATAGCATGCTTGTGTGCCCTCAAGACTCTTAATAGCTTCTCTTCTTGCAAATTAGAGAGGGTTGAAGAGACAATGACCGGTAAAGTGTTAGAATTTCCAAGATAAACATACTTGAGATGAGAAGGTAGTGGCTTCAACTCTAACACAGGAGGAACTTCAATAGAAGGCTTCAATGGAGTACTTAAGGCGTCAGATACCTCAAGTGGTTCAAAAGTCCTCGGTCTAGAGTGAGGAAATGAGTCAAAACGAAAGAGCTCTTCAACAGCATCTTCATCAAACTCTTCAAAACTCTTCTCACCAATCAAGAATGCCTCTAAAGGGTCTTTAATCGTGGAAGCATATGATTCTTGAGGAATAACTGTATCTAATATATCTACAAATGAGCATTGAGCAGAATCATCATGAAACTTTAAGGCTTTTTGCATGTTGAATATCACTTGCTCATTATCAACCCTCAATGTGACCTCACCCTTTTCTACATCAATGAGAGTCCTTGCAGTGGCTAAGAATGGACGCCCAAGGATTAGAGGAATTTTCCAATCAACTTCACAATCAAGTACTACAAAATCCGCAGGGAAGATAAACTTGTCAATTTTAACTAGGACATCCTCAATGATTCCTTTAGGTCTAGAAATGCTACGATCGGCCAATAGAAGAGTTACTGTAGTAGGTCTTGGCTCTCCTAAACCTAATTGGTTGTAAACAGCTAGAGGCATCAAATTAATACTTGCACCCAAATCACAAAGAGCTTTACCATTAAAGTTGGTCCCAATGTTGCAAGGGATGTAGAAGCTTCCCGGATCTTTAAGCTTAGCAGGTAACTTCCTTTGAATGACCGCACTACACTCTTCAGTTAATACCACAGTCTCAAATTCATTGAACCGCCGCTTCTTGGACAAAACATCTTTAAGGAACTTAGCATATTTAGGCATGCTCTCCAAAGCTTCGGCAAAAGGAATGTTCACATGGAGTTGTTTGAACATGTTCACAAACTTTTTGAACTGAGCATCTTCCTCTTTCTTCTTGAACCTTTGAGGAAAAGGTAGCGGTGGCATAAAAGTAGTTGGTTTTTTTGTTTTCTCAACATTCATGTCTTGCTCAACCTTCTTGTCTTTGCCAACGTCATGCAAACTTTCTTCAATTGGCTTTCTCTTCTTAGTTTCATCTTCCTGCCCCATACTTCCTTCATTAACATCAACAATAACTTGATCATCTTGCTTTGGTAAAGGAGTACTTGAGCTAGACACATTCGGTAGCACTTTTCCGCTTCTCAAGTTAATGGCTTTGCATTCCTCTTTTCCAACTCGTTTTGGGTTAGGAATGGTATCACTAGGAAGACTGCTTCTTGACATAGCATTCACTTGTGTTGCTAATTGCCCCATTTGCACTTCAAGATTTTTAATTGCTGTTTCATGGAGAGAAAAAGTGGCCTTAGAAGATTCCACTTCAGACAAGATTCGAGCTAGCATCTTGTCTGTTTTAGACTCTTCTTCCTTAATAGGAACCTGGCTTGATTGCATTTGAAAACTAGGTGGAATAGGCTTAGCACCAGATGAAGACCCATGTGCTTGATTCAAACTATTATCTTGACTCCAAGAAAAATTGGGATGACTTCTCCAAGCACTGTTGTAGGTTTGTGAATAGGGGTTGCCTTGAGCATGTTGAAACTTGCCCATGTAGTTGACATATTCAGTAGCCATGTAAAGAGGACAATGGTCAGGCATATGGATATCATGGCATTGATCACATGCAATTGGTGTAGCATGAATAGAATGCACACCTTGAAAAGTGCTCTTTTACATTTGAGACTCAAGCACATCAAAACACTTGTTCATAGCGGATAAGAGAGTTACAATTTGTGAGGAAGAGTCTTCTTTTGCATTAGGCATAACTTGGTTAGTCCTCCTATCATTGCCTTGAGTATTGTTTGCCGACAAATGATCCAACAATCGAATCACCTCATTCATAGGAACATTCCAGTATCCTCCATTGGTCATAGAATCAACCATTGCTTTAGATTGAGGATTAAGTCGAGTACAAAAGATTTGGACTACAACCCATTTGTCCACTCCATGATTAGGGCATTGCTTCATTAACATCTTGTATCTCTCCCAAGCGGCATAAAGATGCTCATCTGGATGTTGTCTAAAGCTTAGAAATTCATCCCTAGCTTCCACAGACTTGTCATCAGAAAAGAATCGAGCTCTAAACTTAGCCTCAAGATCGGCCCAAGAATTGATAGATCCTTCCGGAAGATTGTTGAACCAATCCCTAGCCTTACCTTGTAAAGAGAGAGGGAATAAACGTAGCCTCAAAACATCTTCGGGAACTTCATTCTGCTTGAAAGAATCACACACTTCCAAGAAGTACATCAAGTGCTTGTTGGAATCTTCATTGTAAAGACCATGGAACATCCCATGCATTTGAAGCATTGTTATCATAACCGGCTTGATCTCAAAGGTACGTGCTTGCATTTCCGGCATCCATATGCAAGATTGAGGACCTTGCATATTCCGACTAGCAAAGTCATTGACGGTAGCTCTATCATATTCATCGTCCGCCATGGTTTCAGATGCAGATTCAGTCTCTCCTTCAATGAGAGGCACTTCGTCAAGTACCACTACCAATCCGTCCGGATGCAAGTTTTGCATATACTGAGATGGTACCTACAAGAGAAACAAGCAAGAGCGAGTATCAAACTAAAACAAAAGTAAATAAAAGACAAAAACAGAAAAATTGTAAACCTAACTAAAAGCTCAAGCGAAATTTACTAGCACAAGCCTAAGGTTGACCAAAGGATTTGTTTGCACAAATCCCCGGCAGCGGCGCCAAGAACTTGTTCGTCTCGCAAGTGTACGAGTTTCGCAAGTAATAAAGTGATTAGTAAAGTATCATTCCTACGAGGATTTGTTTAACAAATTGGTCAAGCAAGAGGCTAGTGAATTCCATCAAGTTGAGCTAGAACAAAGTTTTGAGTTGGAATGAGAATTTTTAAAGACTATTTCTAAAACTTAAAATTGATAAAGGCAAATGACTTGTGACTTCAAGAAAAATGGAGCCTAGGATTCTTCTTCCCCTTTTGCATTTCATAAAACTTGGTTAACTTCCTCTCTACTAGCATTTCAATACATATATGTGTTAGTCTAGGGTTAAAAAACACTTGAAACGCTCTCTCAAGTCAAAATCAAGTTTCTCTTCTCACTGAAATGCACAATCTCTTGCTACAATTAGTAAGAATCAATAATTAAGCAACAACCCTAATGTGATAATGCAAGGTTAGTAAATATATCTCTATTTTACCAACAAACCATCCATTTATCAAGTAAACTTCAAAACAAGCATGATTTCAATCAAGTTCTACACTTAGATTAGCTCTCTCGAGTCAAAACCCAAGTGAATAAATCATCTAAATGGAGGCCAATCACTTAGAAGCATTAAGCCAAGGTTGAAATCAACACATATATATATTTATCTACCAAAAGAGAGGAAAGTTCAAGTATTAATCCATACAAAAGGGTAAAAGAACCCTAGAATGAAAGGTTTAGCTACTCATGTTCAAATACAAAGAGATTCTAAGCAAAGGAACTGAATACATGAAGAAACTAAGAAGAAAAGAGGAGAAAAGAGGAAGAACCAAGGTGAAATCTCCAAAATCTCTCTTGAGAAGAGTACCCAAGCCTCCAAAATGCTCCAAATCTCTCTCCCAAGCTCTTCCCTTGTGTGCCCACTTGTTTCCTTAGGTCAAGAGTGTGTTTTTCGGCCCTTCCCTTTTAGTTAAATAGGGTTTTTTTGTTTCTGAAGTGAAAAAACGAGCAGCTGTACTTTCAGCAGTTTTTACGACTGGCTGCGGCCAGTGGTCCACTGGCCGCGGCCAGTGACACAGAGACCTACTTGCTGCGGCCAGTTGTACACTTGCTGCAGCCAATTGCACAAATTCTTCCAATTTTTGCACTGCTTCACATCCTTTCTTTCTTTCCTTGTTTCTTGATTCTTGTGGAGCTTCAAAGCTTGTCTTCACCTTCCTACAAAAGAGGAAGGAATTATCAATTCTCAATTAAATCACAAACTCTATAGGATCAAACAAGGATTTCTTTGATATTTGTCTTATACTTTGATATGCACATTTTCCTCTATAACTTCATTTCTATGCACATTTTGAACCAAAAATAGATAAAAGGGGAGAGAAAATGTGCTGGAATGTTGTCAATTTCTAAGAGTTAATAGTAGCACCTAATTTATAGCAACCAACTCAATGTAATTTAACAAGATGCATACACTTCAATTCAAACATGGACTGCCTATAAAAAAAATTTCAGTAAGTACACTTCCAGCAAGTTCACAAGTGTTTGCAAGTGACAATACGAATTAATTAAAATCAACTAAATTCTGCTTCTCTACTTGATTCTCCACTATAATATCCTCTATAATCTTGTCAAAAATTTTATGGATCTTCACTAACTTTGCTTCCAGTCCTATTATGAGACAAACAGCTTTCATTGGTGGAAACAAAACATGAAAAAGACCTATCCTACCCAAAAAAAATTCAAGAGATTTTAAAAGAGAATAATTTTATGCCATCAGTTCATAGCAGTTATCAGAAACAGCGAATATCTTTTTCTTAAATTCACTTGTCTACTTCCTCCTATTGTAATCTTCCTTTAGAAGCTAAATCTTTGTAAGCAACTAGTAGGATTCAATGAATAATTAAAAAACACAGATATCTGCACCAATAAACAGAGCAGGGTTCTCTCCAGTTAAGTACCCACAAACCAAAAGAGCAAAACCAAAACAATAAATCAAGAGAACTTAGCAAAGGAAGAAACAAACCTATAGAGAAGCCCATCAGTTTATGACACCTAGTAAATGATAGGTCAAAATATGCTACACGAGCATGAATATAATCATCACTTTCAGCCAAAAGTAACTTTTCTTAAATGGATAACAAAGCAATGTAAAGATAACTTTCCTATCTTAACATCAAATTTGGAGAAGTATCATAGTAGTTAACTATGAGATTCCAAAACAATAATAAACGAAAGGCCATGAAAATAATAACAAGAACAATAACTTTCAAAGAAACTAATCATTTGACCCATCTAGTTTGTCTGAGTTTTCAAACCGATCTTATAGGCTTCTTTCCCAAAATAGTGTCAATTCAAATCACCTCAGTGTTACTCCAAGCAGGCGCGGACCCACATAGTGCCTGTGGGGCCAAGTGCAGACATAAATTTTTTAAAAAATATATATATAGTATAGGAATTCTATTACAAATTGGTTGGTTGGAGCAGTTGGTAATCATTTTCCCCAACTATCCACACGTCAAGGGTTCAAACTGATTGAACCTCACCTCTCTGTTTTTTTCCCCCAATTTCATTCCTCAATTTCATACCCTTTCCCCAATTTCATCCCTCACATCCGACTCTTTCCCCACTCCTCACATCCGACCCCAAATCGCCGACCCTTCCCCAATTTCATATCCTCACTTGATCGAGCTCGCCGTTGGACTTGGACGCCTTCCTTCGTTATCAGCTCTGAGTGGCAGGCCGCAGGTATTGAAGAAGGTTTGAACTTCAAACCCTAGGGTTTAGTCTTCTCCCAAATCTTTTTGGCCAAGCCTTGGACCATCGTCAATCTCGGCCTCTTCGCGGTAATGCTCTTTTCTTGTTCGTTGGCTATTGCTTCAAACGTCTCATGGTCCATTTCCGTTAGTAGATCTAAATACGGCAAAAGCTGCCATTTGATCTCTTCCAAACGAAAATGGTCGGGGATCAGGGGCCGGTCCAACTCCGGATATTAGGAGGTACGAAAGGTACCGATTTCCTAATGGCTCCTATGGACTTACCATCCACTTGAGAAAGGAAGCAGGTATAAGAATTTAGGTGCACCTGAGAATCAAGATCAGATGCACAGCCTCTTGCTTTCCTTTTCACTGCCAATCTTTATCCCTTTCCGGCGGTCCCTTAGCCAAGTGCAACTGTGCAAGTTAGCATATTCAATTTTTAGTGCTCGTTCTCATACTTGCTTTCAGGTTTTGTAATTTTAACGGTTTAATTAGGTGGTTTATTGCTATTAAATTAGAGATTGTTTCTTGCTTCCGTCTGGCTATGAAGACCCCAAATTTAGCTACTTATACTGGATTGATTTTCATAATTTTTCTCAAGTCATTGATGCTTATTTGCTTTTGTTTGTTTTGTTTTCATTCTCTTTTCTGGTTCATTCTCTTTTCTTATCTGGTTCATTCTCTGTTCTTACTACTTCTTATCTGAAGTAAGAGGAAGAATCTTTTAGGGAGCATATTGAATACAGAACTATTAAAACATTATGTCCTTCATAATAATAAATTAATAATGAAGCTATGTCTGAAGGATCCTGTAAAGGGGAAGAAATTGATAGTAGACAGTAAAAGGTTGCTTATAAACGAATGAAAATCTTTTAGGTTGCTTAATTGTTTGCTTGATTTTGTTGTTTTCATTAGGTAACATATCACTTTTTCCATTGGAAGAAAGGAACCCCATTTGTGGATGATTAGGGAATATACAATGGATTGACATGGTGGGAGCAGATAGGTAGTGGAAAGCAGCTCACTCGTAACAGGAAATTTCTTACAGTTGTCCCTGCGGTGCTGTAAGTTTTCCTGTTTTAGCCAAAATGGATTATGCTGGACATTGAATATATGTGGATTAGTACATGAGTAGGAACTTTTATTGCTGTCTTTTTTGCACAGCACTAACTGATATGCACATACATATACATGCAATTCATTACAACATTCTTCAACTTTTTTTGCTCACTCAAATAATGCTTTTGTAATTGTTCTGATCTAAAGGTTAGTTGATTCTTAATTATTATTTTTCTATGTTAAGTTGAAGTTTTATTTTCTTTTATTGTTTATATTCTTTTGTTTTTTAATGCGTTTAAAACTTTCCTTTAAAAAAAAATTTCGGGGGCACTGCCCCCAAACCCCCACATCCCACCACTAATTGTGCACCCACAAACCCAAAAATCCTAGGTCCACCACGACTCCAAGAGCATCTAGCTTATCAAAATTGATGTTGCTTTGTTGAACAAAGTGAACAAAAAGAGCGACTGCATCATCTTCAGAAAACCAGCTTAGAGATGCAATTAGTTGAATGATCTTGGGACAACTTTTTAACATGTTGCTATAACCAAAACATGCAACAAAAGTTGACTATTGTAACAGCTAAGACCATAGAGTAGTGTGAACAAATTACTAATGCAACAAAATATTCACTATACTTCCAGCAAAATATAAAAGGGCTGAATGTTATTTAAAGAAATTGATTGCATACCACATTATTCAACCAATCCCTTGTCTCTGATTTAGCCTTCTCCCTTGGATCCTACAAATAAAAAACTAGCAACTATATCAAGCACAGGACAACACATTTTTCAGCCCAAATGCCACATAAATAGACCAAGTTATGCCAAGAAAATCAAGGAAAAAACTTTTAAATATAATTTGAGAGAGAGAGAGAGAGAGAGAGAGAGAGAATGTCCACAGGTTAAAGTCTCACAGTTTTAGGCTGTTGTCCCAAGCCTTCTTTGGAGAAGGCTTTGGTCTTAGTTTCCTTATCACAGATCTTAAATCTTTCCATTTCACGCTCGATGAGCTTGCGAGCATCCACCAGAGCCTACTCATAAGAGGCACTAACCTATGTCAGCATTTATCAAAAGAAAAGATGTTAAATTCAAAACCAACGAGGTGAATTGAATATTAAAACCCCAAGGAACATTTCAGAAGCTCGTGTTACAAAGTTACCTCCAAGCACAACCAAAAAAGAATCTAAGATGTGCAACAAATGGAATATTGGACAAAACTTAATCAATGGAATAAATTGATAATAATAGTCGGCTTCATGACAAGATATAATGCAATGAAAAATTCCTCAGCATTAATCGAAGGAAAATAATAAAGAATGTGTTCCAGTTCCATATTACTAGAACACACAGGTATCAAACGTATCCTTAATTTTTGAAAGGCATTTATAAATAACTAGAATGAGGTCCTGTGCTTTGCAAAGAACTTGAAGTAAGGCGCATTGTTGATGGCTTACGAGTCATGTGGTTTTCTATAGATCTTATATTATATGCAGAAAAATACATATAGATTCTCAAAGCTAACTGCATAAGATCAACATCTCATTTCAAAAGTCAACTTCAGCAAACAATATAGATATTGCAGACCATCCATACGATGGGGAAAGTAGTAGTGTAAACTAATATACTTCTAAAAGCTACAATGTCCCAAATAATATACTTGATTAGGAATCATTGAAATTAAAAATAAAAATAAAAACATAGCAGAAATCTACAATTGCCCCTTTTTTGAAAAAAAGAAAAAAGAAACAGGTGTGAGATTATTACTAGTATATCCCCAAGAAAATTCAACATGCATAATGCTGAGAGACGGCATGAGCTTGTGAAGTTGTTTGAGAAACTCAAAGACACAAAAGGTACTTGAATAAACCTTCTTATCCTTGATCTCGCTAGACTGTATCCAAGTCTTAATTTGGTCTCTGTACCTCTGGAGCTTCTTAATCTCCTTCTTCAGGTTTGCCTCAAATTTCTCCTTCCGGTTGGCATTGTCAGTATCGTAGACTGATAGGACCTTTTAGGCAAAAAGGGCCAAAGCTTGGGGTTCCTTTTGGCAGAAAGGATAAGCTTATGAAAAATAACTAGATTAAAGTATTAAACAGACAAAAGTTCTCGCTACCTTCATTAAATGAGCAAATCTCCTTAAATAGGAGTAAAACAAATCAACTGAAAATAATAACTGACGCCACTAATCTTAAACCTAGAACTCAATTATGCCCACTAACAGTCTGTGTAAATCAACTACCTAATATTTAAATGACAATAAATAATAATAAGCTACCACTAAGGGTATGTATGGTAACGCTCCCAGAATGAGTTTTTTCTTAATTTATGTTCCCAGGAGCAAATTTGGATGGGAATTGTGTTTGGTAAATCTGGTTTTTTTTTTCCTGTTCCCGGGATGAACCGGTTTATTTTTTGTGCTACGGAGTAAAGAAAAGAAGCTAAAAATTCCAAGCCACAAAATGAGAATCATTTTTCTAAAAAAAAAAAAAAGACTCCTTTCTCTTCGAAGTAGAAATTTACCTTTGTTCATCACTGCCCCACCGCCGTCGCCGTCGCCGACACCACCCCACCACCACCGCCACCGCCACCACTGCCACCGCCCCACCACCACCGCCATCGCCCCACAGCTACCGCCACCATGCCACCGCCACCACCCCACCACCACTGCCGCCGACGCCACCACCATTGCCACTGCCGCCGCTACCGCCACCACCACCTCTGCCACTGCCGTCGCTGCCACCACCACCGCCACATAAATAATTTTTTGAATATAAAAATTACATAAATAATTTTTTTAAGAAATTACATAAATAATTTTTTTACGAAATTTAAATTTAAGTTTATTTGTAAAGTATAATAATTATATTAATTATTAAAGAAAAGGACAAAATGGTAAGAATAACTCATTAATCCTCCATCTTCCTCCCTTACTATTTTTTTAACTCCCAAACAAGGGGAGGAAAAATGTGTTACCAAACGTAATTCTAATTCTCGAAGTAAAAATAAAATGGGTTAACAAACGTAATTCTGATTCACAGAACTGTTCCAAAGCACAAAATCAGAAAAAACTGTTTCATTTCAGAAACAGTGCTGGCCAACATAATGGTTGCCATGCACACCCTAACAATACGTGGCTAAGGAGTGTGTCATAAATCCACTAACTAATAATTAAATAATAACAATAAGCTAAAAGATAGGGAAAACCATCCTAATATCCACCAATTCAGATCCACAAAATTAGGTGGAGGCATTAACCATGAAATCTTGAAGGTACGTGGGTGCTCGGCACGATCTATCATTTTCCCTCCCGTTGGGAAAACGAACCTTGTCCTCAAGGTTCGGGATATCTTCATCGTTGCTGGGCTTTAAATGGGGTAATGGTCTAGGTGACTCGGTGGGTCAGACGGGTGGTTTGGATCTTCTGGAGATGGGTCGAGATCGAAAATGGGTGTGACCTCACTCAAAAGGAGGAGGGTGGACGGAGTCTTGCATTTGTGGGTGTGGGTAAAGGGCCAAAGCTTGGGAAAACTAATGAAATTAAACTGAATTAAATAAACTGATCTTTCTTCTTTTTTTTCATTAAGCAAAATACGCTCCATAAATAGGAGGAATACAACTGACGCCACTAACATAAATCTAGGACTCCACTAAGACTCTACTAGCACCACGTGATAACTCATGGCTAGAAACTAGGACCACTAGCAGACAACCACTAGTGCAAAAAAAAACGTTTTAAGACCACGTCATTTAGACCACACTATCGACACCCCGGTCTTAAGGGTATGACCAGTGGCAATTTTGTAAATATAAAGAGCTTCTTAGAGTGGATTATTTTTTCGTAGATCTTAAATATATTATTTAGACCGGCAAGAAAAAACAACCGGTCTTAAAAATGTTATTAAAAAAATTGAAATATCAATTACATTATTAGAGAAATCTCGTACAGCCCGACTTATATTTTCTGATGTCCAAAAAAATAAGGAAAAATTTAAATATATATTGTAAATATTTTAAGACCGGATATAAATAAAAAGAAGGTCTTAAAGGATATACTTTTAAGACCGGACATAAATAGTGCCCGGTACTAAATATTGAAAATTTTTTAAGACCGGACATTAACAAAGGGTGGTCTTAAATTGTATCCTTTAAGACCGTTGTTTACTTCATCCGGTCTTAAAACTAAAGCATCAAATAAACTTTTCTTCGTGCGAAACCTGACCTTACGACTTAACGTTGTTCTCTCTGAACTCTGAAACCCCTGTTGTTGTTGCGAAAGCCCTCTTCCTGTTGCATTACCTCTCTTCCTCGCCCACCACCACCATCCTCTGTGACTCTCTCACTCTCTCAGGCGTTTCTCTTTCGCACCACCACTCTCAATCTCTCTTCCTTTCTTGAAAATGAATGGAGAAAACGGTTCTTCTCCTGTTCATTCACCGCCAGTTATTGGTGTGACTGGTGTGAGTCGGAACGAACCCTCTTCATCTCACAATGAGCCTCGTAACCTCCCTACATGCCGTGCTAGAAGTGGCACACGAATGAAAGACGTATCCGTAAGTCGGACTTCTGGGTCAAGGCTCGAGATTCAGTTTAATGAAAGGTTGGAACCTTTCAGTCCTAATAAAAGCAAATATACTAGTTTTGTCATCTATCTAGCACGCAGCAAGGTTAGCATCCTGAAAGATGAGTGGAAAAGTGTGGAATTTGGCGCAGTAAAGGATCCTATTTGGGACACTATCCGGCTTACAGACATTGTCCCTAACTGCCTGAGGTTGAAAGCCAAGACATTGTCTTATTGTACTGATCGGTGGAGGAAGTTTAAGACCTCTCTAGCTAACAAGTATATTTTTGTCGCCGTTCAGCCTGACCACTATCCTTGGGACAAGTACACATTTATTGATGAACAAACTTGGCAACAATTTGTTCAGCGTCGGACCACTCCTAAAGCTCTGGTGAGTTTATATTTAGTTTTGTTTGCTTATTAACCTGTGCGGATATGTGAATGTTATTGTACGTGTTCATCTAATCCTGTTAGTTAGATGGTTTAGTGTGTGAATAGAAGTATATATTTCCATCCTTTGTCCTACATAAGAGGAGCGTGTCTTAGTTGTATGCAAGTCTGATATGTAAACTGTGCAAAGGTAAAAATTGATGCCAAACGATTATTATAGTCTTAGCTAGTTCTTTTATAGTAGGTAGTGGTTAGACATTGCTATTAGTTAGTTAGTATGTTAACTGTGTAAAGGAGGAAATGAGTAGTCTTAAAAGGGGGAAACTTTATATACCCAATTGTTACTATCTAATGGGGACTGCTGATCCCACTAGATGCCTTAAAAAGGATCAAGTTTGTATTATTCTGTAAGCATAATTGTCTTTTGTTTCTTAACCTATCTATCTAGTAGTACAAAACATAGCTCCAATTTCTTCTACAATTCTACATCTTCCTTAAATAAAATGTTGAAACTTGATGAAGTGAATTTGACTAGTGTTTGAGGTTGATATCAAGCAGAAGTTCTCTAATTTCTGTTAGTGAGATGGCTAGAATTCATAATTAATAGTTGTTTTGAATTCTTATTCACAAACAAGAAAGGAAGAAGCACAGGAGATATGGAGAAAGAATTATTGCCCGCATAGGGCTTATCGTGGCGGATATGAAAAGGCTGAAAAAGAAATAATGGCAGCCAAGCGGAAGAGATTGGAAGATGAAGCAGGATCCAATCCTTCTGTGATACATGATCCACCATCTCCAATACGTTGCGAGGAGTTATGGTTGTATATTCAGCAAAAGCCAAGCGGCGCATACACGAGTGAACAGACTCGTCTAGTTGGTGAAAGAATTGTGAGTATCCTTATTGTTAAGTTTTAGTTACTAAACACGTTTCATGACTAAGCTTCTCATTATCTGTATCTTACAGGAAGATCTAAAAAAGAAAGAAGTAGAGGGATCTTTTGTGTCGGACGGGAGGAATGATGTTCTGACCGTTGCGAGTGAAAAACCGGATCACTTGGGCCTGTAAGGGGAATTGGAGGATGGGTAGGCATAAACCAATACTTTGGTGCTTCCAAACGCCATAAACAAAGTATGGTTACCCGGGAGGAGATGGAACAGACGGTGGCCAAATTAAATGAGTAAGCAGCAGCTAAAGAAGCTTCATTGAAGTTAATATTTCATTCCCAACTAAGCCAGATGAAGGAGGAAATAAATCAAATGAAGCTACTTCTCATCTCTCATGCAGAGACCAGTGTTCCCTTGTCACATGCACCTACAGCTGCTATGCAGCAGAGCACTAGAGGGAGCTGCATTGTTGGACAGTCACAACAACCATGTGACCTTTATATGGAGGATCCTGATCATCATGATAGACGATTATTGGTTGCAAAAGAGACTGTCCACAACTTGGGATCAACTGTACACCACCAACAAATGGCTGATGATGAAGTCAGAGTGTCAGTTGAAGAGGTCATCATTGATGCATCTATCCCTCTCCCAACTAGTGAGGTTAAGGTTATGAGTGATGTCATTGGAACCTTCATCTCGTGGCCAGCGAAGTTTGTACATGTTTCTACTCCTCCTGAAGCTCTAGCCCCTCCTGAATTGGTTGGCACGGCTAAGTTGAGTGCCAAGGGCAAGCTTGTCCTTATGATATCCAATAAACAAGTTGGAATTAATAATTGGCCTGTCAATATAGAAGTAGGTCTTAAAAACAAGCAGCCAATTTATGTTGACGAAGATGATATAATGTCCCTGATGTTTGATAAACAAGAGCTTACTGATGCAATGATTCTCATGTTTATAAAGTAAGTATCTTCTTCTATGAGTACATAACATAAATGTGAGACACTCACATACGTAAATTCCCTGACATCATTATTGTAGTTTCATGCATCGTGAATTGGAACAACAGGGCAGAAGCCAAGATATTGGATTCTTGTGCCCACAGTACATAAGTCACCCACCCCTAGCGGAGAGACAATCATACATAACATCAAGGTTGTCCACCAATAAGAGAAAGTGGTACTTGGCACCATACTACAATAGGTACATATCATAATTCTTTTTTGCAATTCCCTTAAAACTGCTACATATTACTGAGTACTTGTCTGTTGTGAACTTTCAGTCGCCATTGGCAGTTGGTCCTGATTTTCCCGAATGAGAATAAAGTGGTCTTTTTATGCTCTCTTCATTATGATCCAACGCCTACATTGCAGCAGATAGTGAACAAGTAAGCATATGTCATCTTCATTGTCTAGTCTGAAATCTCTGCTGTAAATTTTCTGTGAACATTATTGAGTAAATTTGTGATTTTGACAATAGGTCCTTGAAATCATTCCAACAAAAGGTCAAGAAAAGGGCTGGGGCTGCGGTTGAAGAGCTTACATGTATCATACCAAAGGTTAGTACATATTTGGACTGGCACACTGGCTTGTGAACTTGGTCAGTGTCAGTATATGCTCTTATATATTTCTTGTTCGTTTTTAGACCCGTCGGCAACCAAAGGCGTCCAACTTATGTGGGCATTACATATATATATATATATATATATATATATATATATATATATATATATATATATATATATATATATATTTCTTTGATGTAGCTACAGAAGTTTGACTGTGCTGACCCCTTTCCTGACGGTGATATTGAGCGCACATGCATAACGTTAAGTGAATATCTGTATGATCTGATGATCGTAGAAGTCCGAAAAATAATTGATCTGTAAATTCATTAGTAAATATATGTTGTATCAACAATCATCTTCGGTCTGTAAATGAACAATTGTCCAATTTGTGATAGTATACAATAATAATTTGTTAATTCATTTCAAACAATTTCCTTGTGTCCATTGGTTGCTGATGAATGTATTGGATGGTGGATAAAACTATTTATTGCTTAATTTTAAAAAATATGCAAGAAATTTAGGACCGTAGATTTATAAATCGCCAGTCTTCATTTAATTTTTGCAAAAAAGGCTGTGTTTTTAGGACCATAGATTTACTAAATCACCAGTCCTAAAAGTCTTCCTTATCTTTTAGGACCGTAAATTTACTAAATGTCCGGTCCTAAAAGTCTTCCTTATCTTTTAGGACCGTAGATGTACCAAATAGCCGGTCCTAAATGTCTTCATTTAAAAAATGACGGTGTTTTTAGGACCGTAGAGTCACTAAATCACCGGTCCTAAATGTCTTCCTTATCTTTTAGGACCGTAGAATCACTAAATCGCTGGTTGAAAAATCCTTTCCTTCTCAGAATCTTATCTTCACCATCAGATTTAAAAAAATAAATGGTCCAGATTTACTATTTTATAAATCTATTATTTTAAATATAAATATATAAAATTAACTCTTATGATGTACACTATTTATGCCTGTAATACCAAAAAAAAAAAAGAATTTATGAAACACTGTTATCATTATCTTAGAAAATATTAAATCTGAACCGTCCATTATGCATATTTCATAATTGCCTTGCTTTTATTTATTTACTTTTTTTTTAAATTTTAGTTTTTTTATTCTGCCATTATCCATATTTCATAATTGTCTTGTTTATTGCTTTCCAAGTTTAGATAATATGCGCAAACTTACTAATTAAAGTACTAAACTCTCATGAGAACAAAATATAAAAATATTTTATTTAATAATTATTTTTACGCTGCCCTATTTACAAAACCAAATAAAAAAGCAAAACAAAAAAAAAACAAAAACTATAAAACAACTATAAAACAACTAATCCTTCTCGTAGTTAGAGAGGGAGGGGGAGTCGAAGGTGTCGGAGGCATCAGAGTCGTCTTCAGCGGGATCGTACTCCACATCATTAGCGTGGAGTACCATGTTCAGCTTGTTGTTCATGGTACGAACAAGCTGAACCAATTGGCCCAAGCGTCCCTCAATGTTATGTTTGCACCAACTTCTTCACAGTCAGATTTGGAGGAGGCAATGGCGGAGGGGGCTGAGGTTGAAGAGGAGGAGGAGGAAACGGAGGACCCAAGAGAGCAGCTATTATATTACAGTGGACGCTAGGTGGTGGAGGAGGCCGTGTAGAAGTGATGGAGAAGAATGTGGAGAAACGAAAGTAACAACGGGCTTAAATAGAGAACATAATGCCGCAAACTTTTCACGGGGAGACGCGTAGTTCCTCAGAATACGAGGAGACGCATCGTTTGGCGGTTTACCTTGAAGCCGAAGAGACTCTCTGGATCAGTTTACAGAGTGTAAGTAAGGATACGACTCTACTATCGAGTAATTTTGAAGTGACTGAACATTTAATACCGAATCAGTTCTTAATTAAAAGTAATATTTTTTAAGGAAAAATTCTTAATTTACAAAAATTAATCATTGATAAAAAAATAATTGACTTTTAGGACCGGATATAGATAAAAGGTTGGTATTAAAAGTAATTGAATTGTTTGAAAAAATAAATAGTAGACATTTAGGACCGGTTATATAATACAATGACAGTCTTAAAATCAATTTAATTGAAAAAATAAATAATATACTTTTAGGACCGGACATATGATAAAAGGACGGTCTTAAAGTAGAACACAAACATCATAATCAATTGCTTGTCGATCTCTCTCTCTGTCCTTATTAACTCGTCACTCCCCCTCCTTATTAACTCCTTATCCACCGCCTACATTGCGTATCCATCTCTCTCTCTGTCCTTATTAACTCATCACTCCTCGTAACTCCTCTCTGCCCCAACTCCTTGTAACTCCTCTCTGCCCCAACTCCTCAAACCATAGTTAGATAAAAGAGAACCGCTCGTAGGGGTAGACTTACTGGTGATGCTCGTGCCTTCCGTAGATCATTATACGGTGCACCTCCTCCATCGAGAGTGCATTCTATTGACTTAGAAGAGTCTCGAGTCGTTGGACCCATTGTTATTTCGGATGATGAAGATGTAGCCGCACCCCCCCTCCAACCTCTTGGCCCCAGCATGCCTACTACTGATCCCTCTTCTCTTTCCTCTAATGATGCATTGTTGCTGATGCGAGTAAGACAGGAACTTGCTGATATCCAGCGGGAAATTAATGCTACTCACACCGATATCGCCAAGGCATTGGAGGATAATAAACTTTAAGATGTTTAGTTAGATTCTTGTCGTTTATAATTTTGTTATTGTTTTTTTTTTCTTTTTTTCTTGTGTACATGAATATTCTCTAGTTATGTATGGAAGCAGTAAGAACTAAGCTTGTTTCTTTTTTGCTTTAATTTATTTTTGTTAATTTAGTTTCTCTGTGGCACTCGCCAAAGGCAAACCTCTTTTTTTAAGTTTAGTTAATTAATAAACGAAATACTTTTAGAACCGTAGTTTTATAAAAATATGGTCTTAAAATTAAATGACTAGTAAATGTTAGACTGGAGTATTCTGAACCGCAGGTCTTAAAAATTAATTAATTAAATATTTGAATTTTAGGACCGGACATTGTGTAAATCTACGGTCTTAAAATTTAAAACAATTTAGGACCAGAGTGTACTTAACCGCCGGTCTTAAAAATTAATTAATAAAATTATATCTTTAGGATCAGATACTTTATAATTGACCGATCTTTATAAAATCTAAAATACTTAAATATGTCTCTGTCGCGGGGAAAATTAAATTTCCCTCTTAGAACTTCTCTTCTCGCGCCAAAAGTGATTACTCAAGTTCTGTCTCCGTTGTGTCTTGCGTTGTCATTGCTTCGCGTTCCTCTCCTGACAATCACTTTCTGGTTCCTTAGCTATGTTAGTTCTCGATGTGTTTTGATGATGACTGAATAATTGGAAAGCCTTGAAAACCAATTGGATAAGTTTTATCTTGCAAAAAGTCAGTTTTCCTTGCTGTCAGAGGAAAACTCGAGTTTTGGGATCCAAAACTCGAGTTTTGGTCTGAGGCAAAACTGCACAAAAGGCTTCACCGCCAGTTATAGTCATCACTGCCAGTTTTGAACTTTTGAATAGTTCAAAACTCGAGTTTTGGGATCCAAAACTCTAGTTTTGGCTTGGCAGAGAGGTTTCAAAGTTTCCTAAGTTTTTCAAGTTTCAAAACCTCCAGTTTTCCATGATCACCGCCAGTTTTGAACTTGCTATGTTTTTCAAGAAAGTTCAAAACTCGAGTTTTGAGAACCAAAACTCGAGTTTTGGAGAGACAGAGAGCAACTGAGTTTTCTCCAGTTCATCACCGCCAGTTTTAATTCATCACCGCCAGTTTTCAACTGTACATGTATTATCCAAGTTTTCATAAAATATGAAAACTCGAGTTTTGAATACCAAAACTCGAGGTTTGCCAAGACAGAGAGCATTCAATCTTTTCAAAGTTGAAAACTGCCAGTTATGAACCAACACCTCCAGTTTTCATGTTTTGAACTTAAATCATGTTTTCACATGAATAGTAAAAAACTCGAGTTTTGAGAATAAAAACTTGAGTTTTGGGCAACCCGAGAGGATTGATTTCTCCAAACTCTGATAACTGCCAGTTTTGGTTTGAACACCGCCGGTTATGAAGAATGAACAGTTCAAAACTCCAGTTTTGATCTTCAAAACTCGAGTTTTGGTGAAATATCAGAAAAACGCTGTTTCGTTTAAAAACTTGCCAAATCTGATTCATTCTTCATTATTTAAGATACTCATTGATCCTGTATGTTATATGAATTATTTATAACTATAACCGAGCTGTTCTAACATGTTTATTCATGAGGTTACAGAAAGAATTCGAATTTGATTGAGATTCAAATAAAGAGTTATTTTAGGAAACTTGCTAAACTTGTGGAGAGCCGTTATGTAGAATCATCTAGCCGTTATACAGAATCATTTAGCCGTTATGCAATATCTCCAACGAATGAATTCCTTAAAAGAAAACAAGAATCAAGCAAATCTGCAGAATAACTTCCCAATGGCTATATTTCAGACAAGGAGTGATTCCAGCAGATAGAACCTTTGAGCAACATCCATAACAGCTATATTTTTGAATTGGAAAAAGGCCCAACGGATCTATAACGTTCACAAGCTTCAAACCACTACAAATTGATGAAGAATTGAAGCTGGAATGACACAGAACTGATATACAACAACTTTACTTGATAAAATCAGTCAAAAAGCTGTTCTAATACATTTGAGTGTGTTTCTGTACTTCAAGTGCTTATCAACATCCACTCTAGAAGAGAGTTCTTTTTCTGTAAATCATTTTTCTGTAAGAATCCCAAAGTAGTGGGACTTTGAGATTGGGTTATTCGATTACGACTTGTAAGGGGGAGTGTGTTCAAGGTTGTGAAACATCCTTCGTTTGCAGAGTCTGTGATCATCAAGAGAGATAGTGAAAATCCCAGAGTAACTTGGGATTGGACGTAGGTCAAGAGATTAGACCGAACCAGGATAAATTACTTGTGTCTTGCTCTTCTTCCCTTCTTACTCTTAACTACTTTGTTTTAGCAAACAAAACCAGAAAGTCCAGAAAAGAATTTTTTAAAATCCCCAATTCACCCCCCCTTTTGATGATTTAGCTCCACTTTCAAGCTAAACGTCTATAGACCAAGCTGGTTCCTTAACTTTATGATTTCCCTGCTTATAGGTTGGGGTTTTTCATGGGTTAAACGAAATCGATGAAATGTTTTTGTGGGTTTCTCTGTTGTTAATGAATATTGTATTTTGAAGAATATATTTGCACTTTAGACCTACCATATTGACCAACTAGTGTTTTTAGGTTACTCTTACTGTCTGCAACATCAACGTTCCTGGCCGGAGAAGAAAGACTCAACAAACGCATTTGAATTTATATGCTACAGGTGAGTCTACAAGATCTTCATGCGATGCATTTAATAACCGTCGGTCATGCATTTATTTTGCTTCTTGCATTCACTGTGATACATTTATGACCAAAAGTGATTCTTCGTTCTGCATTTAATTTCCTTGTCATGCATTTATTTTCGGATTATGTATGTTAAATCTTTCCGTCTGTATATATAGGAATTCTACTATGGATCACAGTTGGATAAATAATGCTTTACGGATGAGTGTAGAATATCAGAATGGGGTGAGGGACTTTATAGAATTTGCTAAACAAAATGCCCATGATGATAGTGGGAAGTTTTGTTGCCCTTGTGTAAAATGTTTGAATGAGAGGCGACTAAATCCTGAAGTTATACACACACATTTAATTTGTGAAGGATTTTGTAAGACTTATACGGTATGGTCATGGCATGGTGAAAAAATGCCAAGTGGGTCTCAACATAGGGAAGTGGCATTTGATGATAATGACACGGATATGGATGATCGTATAGAGGACATTATTCATGATGTAGGAGAAGAGGCTTTTGATCAATCACATGCATATGGTAATATGTGCAGTGATGCAGAGACCCCGCTATACCCTGGGTGTAAAAAATACCAATTGTTGAATGTTGTATTGAAATTGGTAAGCTTGAAGGCACCTCATGGATGGAGCGACAAGAGTTTCTCTAAAATGCTTGAGGCTTTTAAGGACATGCTTCTGGATGATAATGTGTTGCCGCATCGATACTATGATGCTAAGAAAATACTTTGTCCATTGGGGATGCAGTACAAAAAGATTCATGCATGCCCAAATGATTGCATATTGTATAGAAAAGAGTTTGAGGAGAAGCAGAATTGTCCAATATGTGAAACCCCAAGGTACAAGTCAAATAAGGGGCCTGCAAAAGTGTTATGGTATCTTCCAATCATACCAAGGTTCAAGCAGTTTTTGCTAATGAAAATGATGCAAAGAATTTGAGGTGGCATGCTGATGAGAGGATTTCTGATGGAAAGCTTCGACATCCGGTCGATTCTTCTCAATGGAAGAAAATCAATCAATTATTTCCGAACTTCGGCAAAGAACCAAGGAACCTTAGGCTTGACCTTAGCACAGATGGCATGAATCCCTATGGAAGCCTTAGCAGCATACATAGTTCATGGCCTATACTCCTCATTATTTACAACTTATCTCCTATGTTATGCATGAAATGAAAGTACATCATGCTCTCTATGTTGATTTTGGGACCAAAACAACCCAGAAATGACATTGATGTTTACCTTCAGCCCTTGATCGAAGACTTGAAGGAGTTATGGGAAGAAGGTGTTGATGTTTTTGACTCTTTCAAGAAGGAGGTCTTCAAATTGCGAGCCATGATATTCTGTACTATAAACGACTTCCCAGCATATGGTAACTTGTCAAAGTATAGTGTAAAGGGCCATAAAGCATGTCCGGTTTGTGAAGAAGGCACACGCTACCATCAATTCCAACATGGAAAAAAGACGGTTTATCTTGGACATAGGAGATTTCTTAGACGGGGCCACCCATATCATCGATTAAAGAAAGCCTTCTTTGGTGGCCAAGAATATGAAGAAGCTCCGGTGCCATTGACTGGGGAGCAAGTTTATGAGAAGGTGAAAAATATCAATGTCATGCTCGGTAAGTCAGCCAAGAGTAGAAAAGATACAAATATATGGAAAAAGAGATCTGTATTCTTCGATCTTCCCTATTGGCACAATCTTGATGTGAGACACTGTATTGATGTCATGCATGTGATAGTATTCTTGGCACGCTTCTCAACATACAAGGTAGTTCCAAGGATGGTGTGAAGGCAAGATTGGATTTGCAAGCAATGGGAATACGTGAAGAGTTACATCCAAGGCCATATGAGAAGAGAGCTTATTGTCCCCCGGCTTCTCATACTTTGTCTAAGGATGAGAAACGAAGTTTTTGTGAGTGTTTACATGGCACAAAAGTTCTCTCGTGGTATTCTTCAAATTTTAAGAGGCTTGTATCAATGAAGGACTTGAAATTAGTAGGCCAAAAGTCTCATGATTGTCATGTCTTGATGCAACAGCTACTCCCAATAACTATTCGAGGCATCGCTGAATATGATCTTCGGGTCGTTTTGACTAGACTTTGTGTCTTCTTCAATACGGTTTGCGGTAAAGTTTTCGACATTGAAAAGTTGGTTGAATTGGAGAATGAAGGATATCTTATCTTGTGCCACCTTGAGAAGCTTTTTGTTCCTACATTTTTTGACATCATGGTTCATCTAATTGTTCGTCTAGTGAGGGAGATAAAGTTGTGCGGCCCTATCCATTTACGGTGGATGTACCCAATTGAAAGATCTATGAAATTCCTAAAAGGGTACGTGAAGAACGCATACCGGCTAGAAGCATCAATTGTTCATAAATATGTTTCTGAAGAAGCCATGGAATTTTGTCAAAATTATTTGGTCAAAGTAAGACATATTGGGCTTCCAAAATGTCAGCATGCTGAAGGGGGTAGACGAGGGGCTTCAGTAAAGAGTGTGGATCCTGATGAATTGTCACAAGTCCACTTATACATCTTGAATAATGTTGATGAAGTTCAAGCCAGCATAGCTGCACATAAAGAAGCTGTAAGGAAAGAAAATCATCGAATGACTGAACAAAGGTTAATTAGGGAGCATAACAGAACTTTTGCACACTGGTTCAAACAAAAGGTCGAGGGAGAGGAATGTGTTTCTGATACAATCAAATGGTTAGCACGTGGTCCTGAGGTTGATGTCATAAGTTGGAATTCGTATGTGATCAATGGTTATACATTTTACACGAAGTCCCTAGATGATAGGAGCACAGTCCAGAACAGTGGTGTTATGTTAGAGGCTGAATCTATGCACTTCTCCAGTTCAAAAGACAAGAGGCCTAAACTGGCAGTCATGCCATATTATGGGGTTATTGAAGATATTTGGGAGGTGGACTATGTGAAAATTAGATTTCCCATTTTCAAATGCAAGTAGGTTAATGTCAATAATGGTGTTTGGATCGATCAGCTAGGATTTACATTAGTCGATCTCAATGATAGAAGTTTTGGAGATGAACCTTTTATTATGGCAGACCAGGCGAAACAAGTGTTCTATATCACCGATCAGGAAAATAAAATGTGGTCTGTAGCTCTCCAAGGAAAAAGGGTCATTGATATTGATGATGAAATTCATTCAATTTATGGTCTTCCTGAGAGTACTCCTTTTTCAAGGGGTCTACCGGACATGAACAAAGAAGATGGAGAGGATAATGAACCCGAAATAAGAATTGATCATCAAGAAGGGATATGGGAGGATATCCCTTTATAAAAGAGTCAATTCATTAGGTAATATTCATATGCAGAAATTCTTTGAAAACTTTCATCAGGTTTTAACTATATATATTCCTTCTATGTTCTTAAACAATAATGTCACTAGCGCTGACTGTTAAGCTTTTTTTCTTGTTTTATTTTTGTGGTAGGATCCGATATATATGTTATAAAAGGGGATATGTTACGTTGTTGGGTGAGATCAGATGAAGGTATGGTGCTGTATTTGTAACTCATCATAGTTGTATTTGTAAGTTATCTTATTGTATATATTCATTAAGGTGTTGTACCATAGTATAAATTAAGAGACCACATAACTCATGGTGAATAATATTTGTATTCTTTCCCAATTCAATTTATTCATAATGGATTGTTCATAGCTTGTAATTAGTATCGACTTTTTTGTGCTGGATTGGGTGCTGGATGTGTGTATATATTATATATGATCAGGAAGAACAGAACAGGGAAAAATTATGGAAAATTTAGACCAAGAATTAATAACGCCGGTCTTAAAAGTTCAAATGTTAAGACCGGATGAATTTATATCTCCGGTCTTAAAAGTCTATGTCGATCTTATAACAATTGGTCTTTTAAAACCGCTGTTTATTAAGACCGGTCTAAATGTTCAATTTTTAAGACCGGATGTAGAAAGTACCCGGTCTTAAATTTAATTAATTTTAGAACCGGATTAGTTAGGCATCTGGTCTTAGAAGTTGGTATTTTTTAGACCGGAGTTCCTTTATCCGGTCTTAAAAATTTCGATATGTTTAGACCGGTCTCTGGTTTGGTTCGGTCTTAAAGGTTGAGTTTTAGGACCAACCAAAATACATATCAGGATTATATACTATGACTTTTAAGACCTAACTTTTTTAATGTCCTGTCTAAAAAAGTTTCATTTAGACCGGTTCGAATGCAGTCTTAAAAGTTACGGATTTTTAATACCAGTTGGGACAAGACCGGTGTCGTGTCTGGTCTTACAGTACCTCTTTTGTCCGGTCTTAAAAGCCTTTTTTCCACCCGTGAACATTAATAAAATAAATGATAATAACAATTCGTAATTTAAATAAGGGTTAAGGACCAATTTTACCAACAAACTCTTGGCTTAGGAGCGCCCAACACAATAAACTCTTAACTGGACCTTAACTACAAACTAACTTTTTAAAATGTTAAAGGGGCACAAAACCGTTAAGGTGTGGGTAACGTCCGTTAGCTGCAACCAAATCTCTCTTTAATCATTCTTCTTCTTTCTTTTGTTCTTCTCTGTCAAGAATCAAATCTCTCTTTAATCCTCTGTGAAAACGGGTAAAAGAAAAAAATGATTCAGAAATCAGCCAAGAACCTAATAGATTATTAGCACATGAGTTGACGAGTCAACGATTTTGACGGGATTGAGCGTAGAAGGAGTAGAGGAGCGATACTATTCATCTGTCTTCTTTGTCGAGAATTAGAGAGAGGAGCCGCCGACTTCTCCTGTTCCTTCATCTTCATCGGCAATCTAAACCAGAGTGAGAAGATCGTACAGAGCTGTTCATCTTTTCCTTCGATTATCTTCATCAAGAGTGTTGCAGGGAGGACAAGAGGAAACAAGGTAGCAGTTCCAATTTTGGATTTTCTTTGAAAGTTGAAAGAGTAGAGGATGCCTTTTCTGAATCTCTTCCCTGAACTATTGATTTGTTTATGGCATGATGCATCAAAAAAGTTGAACAAACGCAGACCAAAAATCTCAAATCAAACAGATCCACAAACCAAAGAACTCAGGTCGAAGAGCACAGGATGAAGATGAACTATCGACCAAAGAGAACAGATCGAAATACACAGATCGAAGAGCATAGATCAACGATCACAGAGCAAAATCTCAAATCGAACAGATCCACAAACCAAAGAACTCAGGTTGAACAGCACAGATTAAAGATCACAGAGCAAAAAATATACAGATCGAAGAACATCGATTGCCCAAAATCGAAGAAAAATCGAAGAACTCAGAACAACGCTCGAAGAAACGCAGGACAAATATCACCGGAAATCACAGACAGAATGAGAAGAATGAACAAAGATCAATGCTCGAAGGAGCCAAAATCAGAGGAAAAAAAACATAAGAATCGAGCATAAAGAAGGTGCTCGAAGGACTCAGAACGTGGAAGAAAAAAAAACTGATACCATAGGATACCTAGGTCTGTGCACTCTTGATGCATCAACTAACAGACATTGCCTATGCCTAACTTTTTTTGTGCCCCTGTAACATTTTAAAAAGTTAGTTTGTATTTAAGGTCCAGTTGAGAGTTTATTGTGCTGGACGCTCCTGAGCCAATAGTTTGTTGGAAAAATTGGTCCTTAACCCTTTAAATAACAAATGAATAACAAACTGCTACAAAATAGGGAAAGAATAACAATAAGCTACAAAATAGGAGGAAGTTTCCCATGTTCACACAGCTTTCCATATGCATTCACGATGAAGTGGTCGTATCATTTTCCCACCCGTTGGGAAAACGAACCTTGTCCTCAAGGTTCGGGATATCTTCATCGTTGCTGGGCATTAAGTGGGGTAGTGGTCCAGGTGACTCGGGGGGTCGGACGGGTGGTTTGGATTTTCTGGAGATGGGTTGAGATCGGACATGGGTATGACCTCGCTCAAAAGAAGGAGGGTGGATGGAGCCTTGCATTTGTGGGTGCGGGTAAACTGTTCATCGCAATTGAAGCAAAGTCCCAGTTCTCTTCTCTTGCGCATCTCATTGGCCGTGAGGCATCGTGTGCCTTGGGGGTTGTGGGCACTGGTTAGGGCTTGGTTATGAGAGGGGGTAGATGTACGGGAAGGTGAGGCGGGTAATAGTAGTGGTTGGTAGGGGGACGGTGGTAAGGGTAAGGTGAGACGTGGCTGTGGTGTGTATGACTGCGGTATTACGGATGGGGAAGCTAGATCAGCCAAATTTTTCTTCCTGGAGCTTGGCTAGTCCTTGAGCCTCAATGATTGTTGTGGGACGGAGGGCTTGAACTTCTCGGCGTATGTGAGGTTGGAGCCCAGAGATGAAATTGTGCAAGAGGAAGAGTATTAGAAGGTCAGTAGTTTGGTTGGCTAAGGCCTCATACTCGGTCACATAGGCTAATACAGTTGAGGTTTGGGTGAGCTTGGCAAGGGCGCCCATATGGCTGGTGTATGGTAAGTCTCCAAATCGATTTTCCAGGCTTTGTGTAAATGCATCCCAAGTATGAAATGGGGTATTGTGAAAAGTCCATTGGTACCAAGCCAGAGCCGGGCCATCCATATGGAAGGATGCTATCTGAAGGAGTTGGGGGGGGTGGGGTTTGGTGAAAATTGAAGAACTGTGTGGCTTTGAAAATCCAACCTCGTGGATCATTGCCATCGAAGCGTGGGAAATCAAGTTTGAAGGGGAGGGGTTGGGGTGGCGGCGGCAATGGGTTGTTGAGTGGTGGTGGTGGGCAAGGGGCTTAGTTAACTCGCTCAGCCAGGGCATTGATATTTGTGGAGAGAGTCTGGAGTTGATCAGTGATGAGGGTGGTTTGGTCGAATAGGTAGTCCATCCGAGTGTTGGCCTGAGTTGATACCTCTCACAGTCGTGTCTCCAACCGATCATTAGCTTCGGCTAAGAGTTCTTCCAACTTCTTGAAACGAGTGCCTTCGGCCATGGGTGGGGCAGAGTTTTTACTCTCAACGAGAGCACCAAATGATAGGACCTTATAGGCAAAAAGGGCCAAAGCTTGGGAAAACTAATGAAATTAAACTGAATTAAATAAATTGATCTTTCTTCTTTTTTTTCATTAAGCAAAATACGCTCCATAAATAGGAGGAATACAACTAACGCCACTAACATAAATCTAGGACTCCACTAAGACTCTACTAGCACCACGTGATAACTCATGGCTAGAAACTAGGACCACTAGCAAACAACATTAATAAAATAAATGATAATAAGAATTCGTAATTTAAATAACAAATGAATAACAAACTGCTACAAAATAGGGAAAGAATAACAATAAGCTACAAAATAGGAGGAAGTTTCCCATGTTCACACGACTTTCCATATGCATTCACGATGAAGTGGTCGTGGTCGTATCATAGACCTTAAAAAAAACACAATCGAAGCGAACCATTTGTCGAGTCATTCAAATCCAAAAAAAGCAGCAAACTAGATTAGAAAGAAGGATGGAAATTAAGGGCCCGTTTGGTACAAAGATTTTAAGGGAAAGGAAAGGAAAATTAGAATTTTCCCTCGTTTGGTACGCGTTTTAGACCAATCTTCCCGGAAAATCATCTTCCCGGGCCCACCCCGGGCCCACCAATCTTCCCACATATGTGGGAAGATCAAATCCCTCCAAATTTGGAGGGATTTCACCTTTCCCTCCAATCTTCCCACACTTTTGACAATTTTACCCCCGGACCCACCTTCTTTTTATTTTAAATTATTACTTTTGAGGGTAAAATAGACATTTCTTAATTCTTTACCAACTACCACCCCTTCATTTTCTTCCTACCAAACAACTCATCTTCCCTCAAACCATCTTCCCTCATTTTTCAAAATCTTCCCTTCCCTTCCTTTCCTTCTTCTAAATTCCTTTCCCTCCTTAAATCTTCCCTGTACCAAACGGGCCCTAAGAACCTTGTTCCAGATACTATCGAAGACCTCAACACCTTCTTGGGAAGAGGATTATCTCAGTATCCTTTCCTCTTCTTCCCTCAGTATCTTTTAATCTGGGCCGTCCAAAAATGAATCTAACGGCCAGAGAGAGAGAGAGAGTTTTAAAATTTTTTTATTTACCGCATGTGGTAGTTTTTATCGCATGCGGTTTTTGAAATTAATGATTCTGGACCCTCAAATCAACTTTTGGACAACTTAGATGCAAAGATACTGAGAGATATGAAGAGAAGCGCTTCTGAGACAATCCGGATCCCACCTTCTTGAACCTTCTTAAGAACGTGATCTATCTCACCCTAAAGCTTTCGACTTGCACCCATTCTACTAACTCAATCCAACGAAAACGTTTTCCTTAATCTAATCATGCAATCGCGAAACGGTCGACGATCAAATGCAGTTGTTGTATTCTAAGGTTTCACTTACACTAAACTTTCTCAACGTTTTGGGGGAAGAGCAATACGATCAGGCCATAACGCGGCGACAAAACGACGATTTATTTATGATTTGTTTCTCCAATAACGATGGCCTAAATCCAAGGAGAAGTAGAGGATCGGGGGAGGGAAGATGGAGGGAGGACGAGGCGTGAAATGAGTGGAAGAGGAGAATATGTGCCATCAAAATCTGCGGGAAAACAATTAAATAAATAAGAAACATACTTTTATTGTATTTTTTTAAAAAAAAGGGACTTTCGGCAGCGGCATTAAGTTGCCGCTGAAACATATTTTTGGCGACGACATATGATAGTTGCCACTGAAAGTCACACTTTCAGTGGCAACATAAATTGTCGCCGCCGAAAGTCAATACTTTCAGTGGCGACTCTATTGTCGTCGCTGAAAGTCATACTTTCAGCAGCGACATTGAAAGTCGCCACTAAAAGTCCTTTTTTTGTAGTGATGGTAAGTCATGTCATTATCGTAAGTCATGTCATTTGATATAAGGTTGATCGTTCGTCATGTCACTTGATCTAAGGTTTTGTCAAGTTACCTCATATATATATATATATATATATATATATATATATATATATTTGTTGTTTAAGATGTATTGAGTAGGTAGAAATTAAATATACAGTAAACAAAATAGCATAACAATAATCTGTACTAATTAAATAGAACATATAAAGAACATACAACAAGTTTGTATAATATGAAAAGCTATAAACGAACTCACAAGACTGCCGAAAAAGGTAATGAACAATGCAGAAATCCAGGCCCAACTTTTGTTGTGTCCTTAAGACAATTTTGCTCCCTCAATACGCATGCCGAATGTTTCTGAGCAATTGCCTCTCAGGATAGAGCGGATTGTTCATCTTCAGAAAGATGGCTCTGTTTGTCTGAAGCCCAAGTGAATCCAACGAGTCTGCTTTTGGAATGCACATAATGTATATGCAGTATGCAGAGAGAGTGTAAGTAGAAAAAATTGGGATATGATTCTGTGATTAGGGCACCCTATTTATAGACTTTGAAAAAACACGATCAGACTGCGAACTGGTGCGTTGTGCAAATAGACGCACCAGAACGAAACGAACAGAGACGACCTACGTCTGTTGCGGGCGAACTGGTGAATCTCACGAACAGATGCACCAGAACGATCCGAACGAATCACAATACACAGCCGCCGGTTGGAAAAACTCGGAGAGGCACAACAGAATTATTCAACGTTCGGAAATTCAAAAAATTATTTAATAAATTTTTTTTAATCCAAAAATAATTTAATAAAAAATTGATTTTTTATTTCACACACACGCGGATCGGGCGGCGCGCAACGAGGGTATTTTTATTTTTTAAATTATTTAAAACTAAGGGTAAAAGGGTGATTTCACCCGAATTTGTATATCCCTCATAGGTCCTTGGTACTTTTCAGTCTTTTTACAAATTCGACGGATTTTTGGAGGTTTTGTAAATTCAAATAGTATTTATTTTGTTATTTTCCAAAAAATGTATGTGTGTGCCCATTTTCCCTCTCTCTTATTTTAATTAATTTGCTTTGTCCAATCATCAATCTATTCCTTCCCTCCTTCGTCCGGCCATTTCAGAGAAGTGGGTAGTGAGTTATTATTATTATTATTATTATTTTCCTTTTGGTTTTTCCCTCACATGGCCACTACTTCTTTCCTCAATTAATATGGCATTGACTAGTGACGGAACGGAAAAGTTTAGGGGAGCCAAATAGTGATAGAGGGATTCGGGGGTTCGGAGGCAGCGCCCCCGAAAATATTTTTAAAAGAAAGTTTTAAATTCATTAAAAATGAAAAGAATGAAAAAAAAATCATAAAATCAAGTTAATTAACTTCATCTACAAGTGTAGTGTTGAATGGGTAAAAGCATAGTAAGGGATAGACCACAAAAGTAAATTTCACTGATAAGCTAAAAATTTTAGGTAATTAGAATGAAATATATAAAAGAATGACAAGATTAACATAAATCGTATAAAACCTCACATAGAACAAAGATTGAATTATAAGCCTAAAATATAAAAAGAGGGAAAAATGTAAGAAAGAAAAAGAAGAAGAAGAAGAAGTTGAGGGGTCAGAGTTATATTTACTACTTTAGGGGGGCCAAAGTTGTATTATTACACTAAAAAGGAAAAATTTCCACTAAGAATTTTTAAGCAATTTTTTTTTTTTTTTTGGGGGCCATGGCCGTCTATGTCATATATAGAAGTTCCGTTTTTGGCATTGACTTATCTATCATATCCCATTCCTCCCTGGCCCAGCGGTTATAAAGGAGTAGGAATTATTATTTATGTATGTCATTCCTTTTTGCTTCATCTACACGTCCAGCATGGAAGCATTTGAAAAAAAAAAGAAGAAGAAGAAGAAATAAATAACATTGTGTGATCCCGTTTGCTTAACACGACATGCACATCTCAATTCTTCCTCCATTAATTAATTCCATTTGACACATCCTTCCCATCACTCATCCCATAAATAGGGAAATCTATATAGGGGCCCTTTTTAGAGAAAAAAAATCTCAAAAATGGCCTTAAAATTCTGACAATCCCAAAAAAGGCCTTTAGGCCCTTTCTGAGATAAATTCATTAAAATTTAACAACTAAATCAGTCACATTTACAATAATTTTTTTACATGTTTACAACTAAATCAGTTACATTTACAAAATTTTTTTTACAATCAAATTAGTCTCATTTACAACAATATCAATCCCAGTTAACAACTATATCAGTCTCATTTACAACTCACCAAGATTATAAAAATCCCAAAAAGGGCCCCTTTTTTGGGATTGTCAGAATCTTAGAACCGTTTTTGGGATTTTTTCTTTAAAAAGAGCCCTTAAATGGATTTTCCCCCATAAATTCTGCCAAAGTCAGATCACCATCACCTATTCCCTCTTTCTCTCTCCGCCGGCGGTGGGAAGACTTGAGCAAAATTTTATTATTTATGTCTATTTTATTTTATTTTGCTTTTCACACTTCATTTGGTCATTCCGCATCTTGGAAAATACGGGAGTTTTTTTTTTAAAAAAATACCCTTTCATGCCTTTTTTTTTTGGTCAAAGCTTTCATGCCTTATTCAGCGTGCACAACCTTCCCCCCTTAATTAATTAAATCTTGTCTCTGTGGATCACATTTCTTTGTTTATTAGTAATACTTGGTCTTAGCTCATCATCACCTAGTCTCCCCCTTCACTGGTAACGTGATAAATGCTGATAGAAGAAGAGTAATTTTTACTCTAATTTCTATTTTAACACAAGTCCACACTCCCTTTTATCTAATAGTTACGTTAAAGCCTTGCCCCATGGTTCAAATTTAGTTTTCCCGTTCCTTCCCCTGAAGACCCAAAAATTGAAGGGCCTTTTGGAGTAAAAATATGATTTCTAGTACACTTCCATCTACTCATAAATCCTTTTGTTGTACCATAACATGATGTCATATTTCTCTTCTTATAGACGGAAATAATAAATAATGAAATAAAATACATATTTAGTTTATTTGACATTATTTACCTCAACTTATCTATAACCACATTTTTAAATAATTCCACCTTACTTCCCCATAATTAATATATCCGGTTAGAAAAATAAATACCAATGACTACTGCTACTAGGTGAAAAATTCTTATATTCCATTAGTTAATTACCATGAAAATTGGGGATGTTTGTGTAATATCCCGAATTTTGGGCCTATAGACTTGAAATTAGTCTATTTTTGGAAGACTACTAGGCCATATTTTTGAAAGTCTTAAATAATACACTCATTGCCTTCAGTATTATTATATACATATTCATTATTAGTCATTCTTCCTCCCGTGAATGCAAGAAGACAAGCTATTTTAATCAAGCACTCCACTAGTCTCATCATAATTGCTAATCAAATATCTACCCAATATTTTAATCTTCTTCTCTCATTTATGCGGATGGACAGCATGATGGATTCCTTCACATTACCTATCTTTGAATAATTAAGGGATCCGATTGGCAAGATTTCCTTCATTATAATCCAAATGAAATGCCAACTCACATTCCATTCTAATCAATCACCCACTACTTTTCGGATTGTCTCCCACCTTGTTTAATAATTCTTGGATATAATACTATCTTCCTTTGTATTTGGTTATTCCATATGACATATGCCCTACCATTCAATCAAAAGGACGGTAGGCAAGGAAAATGATTTATAATTTAGGCAATTGTTGATTCATGGACCGGTGCACGATGGATTTATTTATTCATGAGTGTAACCTCCACTTCTCATGATTAATATATGCAAGTGTATCCTTCTCATTTATACACTTCCGTCGGTAAGAGAAACGAGAGAGAGAGAGAGCTGGAGAAAAGAATATGAAAGAAAAGAAAGAGGTCATCGGAAGAGGAAGAAGGAACCAGTGTCACTTATGGAAAATCTGTGGAGTCAGTCGGGCTCAAGTGACAGTTTAACTAGGCAAATGATATCCTCTGACCGTGAAATTTGGTAAGATGAAAGTACACTTCTTAAGCTTTCAAATGAGTGCTAGAACGTATTAATCCGACGTCTAGAACTCTAGTTATGAATTTTCAAAGTTTGTTCAGAAAAACTGGAAATTCATGTTTTCATATTCAAATAACGTTGCTTTTACGAATTTCTGGGAATTATACAGTCATTAATTGTCTTGATGAATATTTGTCTCATAAACTAGACTTATAGAACTTCAAATATAATTTTGAATCACCTTAATCGGAGTTCTATAGAATTAGTTATGATTTTTCAAAGTTAGAAGTTGAACACTGAAAAACGCTGGTTTCCAGAAATGAACAGTGATTTTCGGATTCACTTTTAAAATAGTAAACATTTGATTTTTTCTATGAAAATTTCCAGAATAAAAGTAGACTTATCAAGATTTAATTTGATAGGTCACAAGCCTTATTTGGATTTATATTCAGGGAGTTATGAATTTTTGAAGTTAAGTATGAAATCTGGGACGTTTTCTGAAATATTTTCTGAACAGTGTTTATATTTTTGAAATCTGGGAATTATTGGCATATGATTAAATGTTGAAACCAATTTTCCTAGAAACTAGACTTAACGAGGAGTTCATGGATTTTTGAACCAACTGATTTGGACACCTAGAACTCCAGATATGGATTTTTCAAGTTCAACGTTAAACCTGAACGTTTTTCTGAAACAGTAAGGATTTATTGATTAATCTGGAAAAGTGTCTGTCGATTTGGAAATGAAATGTATTTTCCTTTGAAAATAGACATAATAAGGAACACGTGATTTTTGGAAGCACATCAATTGGAGTTTTGTGTAATTAAATATGAATTTTCTAAGTTAATTGAAAATTCTACCGGATTGTAGAATTTGTTCAGAAATAAGAAATAGAGAATTTGGACAAGTAATAACTTGCCATCCATAAATATTTAAATATAGGATTCGGTATTTATCTGAGATGACCAGAGGATAGAGAACCGGATCAGGAATTTGAAAGGCTATCAGGTAGTAACTCTAATCCTGCATTCTTTGTATGTCTTTATATGATTGTATGTACCATTCAATATGTATAAATATGTACTGTATGAATTGTTTGTGCTGTATGTGCTGAATGTATATGTGATGGTTATCTGTCATATACTGATCTATGCTTAGAATGTAAGATTAACATGTTACTCTGGGAACCTTCGGGGTCCCGGTATTTGTTGCTACCTGTGGATTGTTCAGTTTAGACAGGGTGGCTTACAAGGCAAGGCGGTATTCACTGTTGAATAGTGATGCTGGGACGGACCGAGAAATGCTATAGGTTATTTTTATTAGCCTATTTTAGAGACTAGAAATTTATTTGTATAGCCCTATGTGGATTTTGTTATGTAATCAGAATTTAATATCAGTATTACTATGTTAGAATGACTATGCTCATTAGGCTATGCGCTACAACTCTGATAATAATTGATATATCAAGGGGTGTTACAGTTTGTTACACCTTTTGACCAAATTACACATACCAAAGAGATGTAATTAGCTCAATGATTATAGCCTGAATTTTCAATTTTACCCTCATTTATGATTGAGTATATTTCAACTCTTTCTTCTCTCTTTCTTTCATTGGTACAATTAATATGGGTAAAATTGTCACAATTTTATTTATTTGGTCAAAAGGGATTTATAAATAGAATCAAATTTTTTGGTCAAAAGGGACTTATAAATGAGATAGGATGGTATTTAACTTTTGGTGGCAACAATTGCTGCCACTAATACATGTTTCTACGGCGACAATTATTGCTGCTAATACATGTTTCTGCAGCAATATAAGTGGCACTATTGATAAATGTTTCTATGGCAACACATGCCATCGCCTATACCTCACTTTCAACAACGACACTCATTTTGACGCTTTCTGATGTACTGTTGCTGCTGATTGTCTACTTTACTGGCGATAAAAAAATGTCGCCACCAAAAATATTAGCGACAGTCATATCAACGGTGATAAGGTGTAAACTCTTCAGCGGTGTATTTTATACTTTCAGCGTCCTTTTTTTTTTTGTAGTCGTTTACATGCCAAAGATACCGGTTTTAAGCTTTTTGTGTTTCCGGCCGGTATCTATTAGGTCATATGGGATTCTTAAATAATTATAATTTAACAACTCTGATAAATGACCCTAAAGGAACAATGTAATAAATATCGACTTGGATGGGTCTCTCTCGCCCCACTCTGTTTTCAGCCATCCCTGTTTTGAGCAACGCTTTTAACTCTATGTAGTCTCCAACATCGTTGACTTCTATCAGCCTATAGTGTCCACACTTCCCCTGTTACTGCTTTCTGTCTGTTAATTTAGGCTATAGCAAGGGATTTAAATTTATCCTTTTTTTAGCATTTTTGTACGCAACATAGAGGTCATTTTCTCATTTACTTATTTTTATTTAATTAAATTACATATTGGTTATAAGAAAACAATAAACTAATTTACGCCTTATGATAATTTTGTAGGAATCTCATAGAAAGTTTGACTCGATCCTTTTAATAAGATTTTTTTTCCATATATACACTACATTATTTTTGTTTTCTTCAGAAAAACGCTCTTAATTACTGCACGTTTAATTAATTAGGAGAAAAGAAATTGGGAGCGGGGTCAGGTAACTTTGACAAAAACATTGCTAATAAATTTAATGTAATTAACCGATGTAACTAATTTTTTAAATTACTAGCCAATGATTATTTATTTGGCCAGCTACTTTTCACATAATAGACTGACTGCATTTGAACCAAAATTGAGCTGTTAATTAGAATGAGCCGATCAAATACTCTCTTTTTTTTAAAAAAAATGATTATAATCTCTGTTTTTTCATTGAAACTATACATTTCATAGAAGAGAGCACATGATAAAAAAAAAAAAAAAAACAAGGAAAAATATCAGTGAGGTTCTAAGGAAAAGAAAAATATATCAAAAAAGGTCCTAACCCCAAAGCCCTTATCAATTAGTTATGGAATTCCAATATCAACAAAGTCTCGTTGTTAAAATGACTTTTCATGTTGTAAAAAAGGCTTTTTCCTGTTGTTAAAATTTTCATATGAAAATATTGTTGTCAAAATGGCTTTTCTTATTGCAAAAAATTTTTTTGGTTTCTAAGATTTTAAACGTTAGAGGAAAAACTCAGAAAATTTTTTACAACACCAAAAGTCATTTTAACAACAGGAAAAGCTATTTTGACAACGATATTTTCATAGGAAAATTTTAACAAAAGGAAAAGCTATTTTAACAACATGAAAAACCATGTTAACAATGGGACTTTTTTTATATTGGGATTCCATAATTAATATCAGATAGGAGATTTATAGTTGAGACTTTTGTTTATATTTTTTCCTCTTCCTTGGGACCTCAGTAATATTTTCTGAAAAAAGAAACTAACATAAACCTAGCAAGATGCTACTCCCGGTTCATAATATAAAAGCTAGTTCACATAATATAAAACCTAGCAAGATTTATAGCTGATGATTACCCCACTTGGTATTTCAACGGTGGGTGATCTTATTCTGCAGGAGCAAAGATCTTTCCTTGACCCCTTTTTCTATCTGTCATATAAGAGAGAAGCTGATTAATGAATTTGATATGCTTTCTTCTAATCAGGCTAGTTAGATTATGAATACAATCAAAGGATTAAGGAATAGTTAGAGGGAGTGAACTGATAAGTAGCCTGCCTCAGATGCAACTCCTGAATCCTGATATGCTACTTTTATATAATACTCATATATAACATGTTCCGTTTGAAGCATTAATTTTTGCATAAAATACTCTGACCGCCCTCCTATTTTATCTTAATTACACACAGGAGTGGAATTAGGGGGCTAAGGGAGGCCCCCACCCCCTAAAATTACACAATTGGACCCAAAATTTTCGAAAATTGTACTTCAACCTCATAAAAATTTCAATATTTTCACTTTAGTCCCTATTAAAAAGTCTTATCAAGGGACTAAACTGAAATATTGAAACTTTTATGAGGTTCAATCATAATTTACAAAAAGTTTGGGTCCAATTCTGTAATTTTCACCCCTAATTTTAAATGCTGACTCTACTGGATTTCAGTTTGTAATTTTTGCCCCCCTGATCTTTATTTCTGGCTCCGTCTTTGATTACACAGACCTCCTCTCTATTTTGAAAACCCATAGAAACCTCCCTAAAAATTAGAGTAAAATATTCTGACCATCCTCCTGTTTTACTCTAATTACACCGACCTTCTTTCTATTTTGAAGACCCATAGAAACCTCCCTTAAAATTAAAATGTATGTTACACAAACCTCCTTTATATTTTAAGATTCTATTTCCGTCCACCCAAACCGTTAATTAACCGTTAAGTTTAACTTTTATTTTTTTTAACCAAAATGTCCCTCTTCAGTATTAAATCATTTAAGTATATAAAACCAAATTTATTCAACCAAAAATGTATTCTCATTTGTTAAAAAATTTATTAGTTTTGGTCTTATAAATTAATTTTGAGTTTAAAATATAATTTAAACACATATATTTTTATTAAATATAATAAACTATATAGCTTTGAGATTTTATGTATCATTTAAATTTCTGATTTAATAATTTTTTCATAAATATTTATAAACACATTTGATCAAGCACATATTTATTTAAAAACTTATTTAAATATTCAACATTCTGTGATATTTACACTAACCCAATGCGAAAATAATCAAAGAGATAACTATATTGTAAAGATGAAAGACTCTTAAATTATTTAAAACAATATTAGTCAAAATATAAAAGTAAAACTAGTGATTAAGTACAATATTAACGGTAAAATAATATATAAATTTTATTTTTATATAAAATTTAATTAAAAAATACTATATTTTTGGAATCTTTTTAAAATATTCTTAACGGAGTTAATTATTTGGACTTAAGTATATGTTTTCAAAATAAAGGGGAGGTCTGTCTAATAAAGGCAAAAAAGGAGGATGGTTAGAGTATTTTACTCATATAAGGGAGGTTTGTATAACATGCATTTTAATTTTAAAGGAGGTTTCTATGAGTTTTCAAAATTGAAGGGAGATCTGTGTAATGAAGGCAAAACAGGAGGATTATTAGAGTATTTTACTCATATAAAGGAGGTTTGAGTAACATACATTTTAATTTTAAGGGGGGTGTTTCTATGGGTTTTTAAAATAGAGGAGAGGTATAAGTAATTAAGGTAAAACAGGAGGGTGGTCAGAGTATTTTACTCTTAATTTGTTCCTCAATTTATCTATCTAACTATAAAATTTTCGAACGAATTAATGAAACTCCTCTAACTAATGACTTTTATTGAAGGTTTTCCTGATATTATGTAAACTATGTTATTACATGTAAAGATTGCTGCTAATTTACAGGAAGTCCTTGCTTATGGTTGCGAGAGTCATGGATGATTTTGTTCAAAAAAAGAGTCATGGATGATTCTAGTTTTTGTATTTTCGCAACAGTATGTTTATAGTCTGTTTGCATATACGTCATAGATGGATGACTTTATTATTAATATTGATATTAAATTAGGTATGATTAAGTTGTCGTCCGTTATCAATGGATAACTTAATATTAAGTATAATTCAATCAGTCAACCATTTATGCTGGCCAAATAATATTTTTTTTTTGGTCGAAAAATAATATTATTACCAAAAAAAAATATTATTTGGCCTGCATAAATGGTTGACTGTACTGATTTATATATACTTAATATTTATATTATATTGGGTATGATTAATTTGCCGTCGATCCGTTGTCAAAGCTGTAATTTGCTTCTTTGATTAAGTTTATTTTCATCATTTTTCTGGATATTATAAAGGTATAACAAGATAATTTATAATTCAAAATATTTCTCCTTTTAATTAATGCTAAAGAAAAGAAGACTTATATATTTTCTTCCGTCCCCAATATATGACATATATATGGAATTGATCTTTATCCTAGATATAAGACATCATTTTCATATTTATCAATATTTTACAAATTTACCTTTATTGATACTTTCTCAACAATAATTAGGGAAGAAAAAGAAAAAGAGATATGATTAGAATGTTTGAAAAAATGTATGTCCTATTAACTAATTTACTTAATTAAATTAAATTAGGTAAATAGGGGTGTGTGCGCGTGGAGAGAATGTCAGGCATCTACCCGTCATTACTTTCAGTTTTTCAACGCAACCAAGGGTTAATTTTGTATTGTCCTGTTGTTCCAATTTCAGTCCAAATACATAGAAGCATTAATCCTTATATTATATTTATAATATATTGGGTAAGCTGTAATTTCTTCTTTGATTAAGTTTATTTTTATCATTTTCATGGATATTATAATGGAATACACATGATAATTTATAACTTAAAATATTTCTCCCTTTTATTAAATTTTACTTGGTATAATCCGAGATCTACATTTTTGGAAATTAATGCTAAAGATAAGAAGACTTGTATATTGTATATCACTTGCATGTCTTGACCTCCATGTGTCCCTTTCACTACTTGTAATTACGAACAAACTAAATCTCGACCAAAAAAAAAAACAAACTAAATCTCCTATAAAAGCAGCACCATTTCAATATATCAATCAGCAAAAAACCATTCATGCTCTTAAGCAAAAACATGGCTTTTGCTTCCATGTCATTTTCATTTCTTTCCAAATACTACCTTCAACCATTAATCCTTATCATCTTCTACACAAACTCCCTTTGCTTCAAGCATGTTAGAGCTACATCAAATGAGACTGATTATTTGGCGTTACTCAAGTTTAAAGAATCAATAACTGATGATCCTGATGAAATCTTGAGCTCTTGGAACAGCTCAAATGTAACATCCGTCTCTTATTATTGTGGGGAAATATTTTATCAAATAATGTAGTGGAATTATGCATAATTGATTCAATATCTTCATGCTTCTTGTTTCTATTCATTCACATGCGCAAGACACGAAGGTCCACTCCAATAAAACAACCACCCATTCACATCCAATATTTTAATATATATCCATATGTCCTACTTGCATTTATTTTTCTCTATCCGGATAGCATTTCAAACGCATACAATCTATTCCCACCCACTTTCCTTTTATTTCCACAACCATCCAAATAACCTTATCTATTCAATTGATTCTCTTACCTAAAAGGTTGCATTATCCGTCTAACTTTCTCCATAACATCTACATCTCTTAATTTAATATTCATTCACAAGCCAACATACTATTCTCCTTATAATTACAAGACGACGGATAGCATGATACACGTTAGCACCAAATTCCCTTTCATTCTTTTAATCAATTAGGCATTCTTATCCGACAATTTCCTTTAATCATTCACGAGTGCAAACACGTGGAGACTATTTCCTATTGTATAATCACGGGAGGAAATAGTTTATGATTAAACGAACTCATGCCAAATTGATTATATATTTGCATGCTTTCTTTTGCTCGTCATTTTGGCTTCGTATAATATAGAGGAGAGAGAGAGAGCTTTGAGTGTGAGAGACCTTAGAATATTTTGGGAGTTACGAATGAAGTCTTAAGAAGCAAAAGGAAGAAGAAGAAGTTGCTTAAAGCCAAAGGAGTAAGACAAGTAAGTAAAGGTTTTAACTTGTCTTATGTTATTTTGTGACGATGGTTTGAAGATGTTGTTTTTATATATTATTTTGGGTTAATTAAGAAGTGGTGAAACTATAAGGATTTTGACGATTTTAAGATTACCAAGGAGTTTACCACGAAAAATGGAGTAAGAATATGATTGGAAATGATTTTTAGAATTAAAAGGAGTAAATTATACAAATTACCAAAGCTGCCAGTTTTATTCTTTTGGAAGGCAGACAACTTGTTCACAGATTTCGACCAAGTTAATGATGTCTAAAAATTATGAAATTTTCCAGATTTGAAGTAGACATCTAGAGTTTTATTTTGATATATAATATGTAATTTTTAGAGCTCTATACAAGGAATTATGGATTTTACAATCTGGCCTAAAATACTGGAAGTTCAAGCTGGTCAGCGAAGTTGTTTATTTAAACTGGGAATGATGTGGACGTTTTTGGCTGTTGAGAATATTTTTCGGTGAAAATAGACTCACCAAAGGACATTTAGGATTTGGAAGCACATCATTTGGAGTTTTGTACAATTAGTTATGAATTTTCAAAGATTAATGAAAATTCTGGACAGAAAAGGGATTTAATCCGAAAATTGTTGCAATAAGAATTTTAAATGGGTGATTTACCATTTACGGATTACAAGGATTCTAAATGATGAAAAGAACCCTCTTGGATATTTTAGGAGAAATGGGAATTAATATTTATGATGATATTATTTTAGGAGTTGACTGTCAAGTGGTTCGAGCACCGGTGAATTTCTTTTAGCTATTCGGAGTTGAGGTAGTAACTTTTCTCTCACATACTCTGTGTGCCTTTATATGCATGTACGTACCATTGTGATATTTGAACTGTGAATTTTCTAACCTTATCGCCGGTATAAGCCGGGAGGTAGTGCCCTTGAATGTGGGGTAACCCTGGATGCCATCACGGTTGAGGCCGGGGGTGGTACTCCGATAAGTGAATTTTTATGCAGAAGGGTGAAAGCCCATTTGAATATTTGAATTATCCAGTACTGTGCATGCATCTTATGTGAGTGATTAACGTTACTACTGGGATTCATTTGAATCCCAGACAATCCCCAAAGTTCAGGACGGAAACCTAACAGCGGTCGTGGCTCACGTGATAAGGCGGTGGATATGGATAACTGACGGTGCTTGATGGAGCAGAGATCTGATTTATTTTCCCTCATTGTGTTTGAAATATTATGTACTTGTTAAATTCTGTACGAATCTTTTTATGAATTTCGATTATGTACCAGACTTCAATATCAGTATTACTATGCTGGAACTAGTTTATCCTTTAAGCTGTGCATATTTACTCTTGCGAATGTCGGTATACCGAAGGGGTGTGACATTCGTGGTATCAGAGCCTTAGTTCCGGCAATGTCAGGATAGTATACTGATAAAGTCTTGGATAGATAGAAGTGTGTAGTGGTATATATAGAATGGCATGTGTATGTCATTATTTGAGGATTTTGAATTAAATTGATATTAACAAGAATATGCACTTGAATAGTGAAAAGACATTATGGTGAATGTTCGAGGAGGTAGCAGTAGCAGAGGCAGAGGCAGAGGTCGTGGTAGAGGCAGACCACGTAAGCAAGTGCAGGCTCAAGAGCGGCCAAATGAACAAGAACAGGAGCGAGAACAATCACATGAACAAGAGCGGGCACAAGAGGAGAATATACCAGAACAAGATCCTCTTCACTATGTGCAACAAATGATGGAGATGATAAATAAACTACAGGAGGAAATGCGTGAAGTAAAGGCTAGGCAGAACGAGGGTGGACAGCGAGCTGCAACTGCGGAAGGGGAAAGATCCACTCAACCCGAGATTCAGCAGAATGAACCTGTAGCTGACAGGATGCAACTGGAGGAGGATGAACAGTATTGGATCACCAAATTCTGTAAGCATCAACCACCAGTTTTTCGCGGGAGTTTTGATCCCCAAGTAGCTGAGAATTGGGTGCTTAGATTGGAGAAGATTTTTCGAGTAATGCGGTGCCCTACAGAAAGGAAAGTTGAATTGGCAATCTACAAATTGGAAGGTGATGCTGATCGATGGTGGAAGAACACGGAATTAATTCTGCGGGCTCAGAATGTCCCCATCACCTGGGAAATTTTCAAAGATAAGTTCGATGAAGAGTATTTTCCTGAATCCACTAGGGACGAGAAGGAGTTAGAATTCCTGGCTATACAACAGGGTAAAGAAGAGTCCTTTAATGAATATCTGAGTCGTTTCAACCGACTAGCTCGTTACTCTTCAACTTTGAAAATCAGTAATGACGAGAAATGGAAGTCAGGAAGGTTGATTAGGGGGTTAAAATATGAACTGAGAAAAGAGCTGGTCTCCCGTAAATTCCAAAAATTTAGTCTTGCAATTGAGGAATGCAGGATGGTTGAGAGGAATCTGAGGGATTTGCAGCTGCCTGAGGTTACTACGAATCAAGGCGAGTCCAGCAGAAGGAATTCTTCCCAGAAAAGAAAAGGGGCAGGGACCAAATTCCAAGGAAGTAATAAGAAACCTGTTCAGTCTAGCGAACGTAACAATCAAAAGCCAGCAGAGCCTAGACCATGTCCTCAATGCGGTAAATTCCATCAAGGCAGGAATTGTAGCGGGCAGATCATTTGTTATAATTGTCGCAAGACGGGTCACTATAGCTCGGATTGCCCACAGCGTGCCACAGAGAGGAGGCCACAGAATTTTGGAAGAATATTTGCTATGACGCATGAGGAGGCTAGAAAGTCTCCGGAGATGATTCAAGGTACCATTCTTCTTCATGGAAATACATTACAAACATTGTTTGATACGGGTGCTAGTCATTCTTTTATATCATATGATTGTGTTAGTCGACTAAGATTGGTTATCCACAAACTGCCTTATGATCTTGTTGTGACGACACCACTTGGTGTTAAATCTTTGACTGCTGATGTCTGTTTGAATTGCATTGTAAATGTGGACGGCCATGATTCTGTGGTAGATTTGATATGTTTGCCACTTCATCGTATAGATGTTATACTTGGTTTAAATTGGTTGACAGCAAATAATGTGCTGTTAGACTGCGGAAATAAAAGGATTGTATATCCAAATCCGCAGAGAGATATTAGTAAAGATGTAAATATGAATTTCCTCTCAGTAGATGAAGCTGAGAAGTGTTTGAGAAAGGGTTGCCAAGGGTATGTTGTGTTTTTCTCAGTACAAACAGAAACTGGGACTGCACTTGAAAATATTCCAGTTGTGAATGAATTTCCTGAGGTATTTCCGGAAGACATTAGTGGATTACCTCCGGAAAGAGAAGTAGAATTCGGCATCGAAATTATGCCTGGAGCTGGACCAATATCTAAAGCACCATATCGAATGGCACCTAACGAGATGGCGGAGCTGAAGAAACAAATTGAAGAATTACTAGAGAAAGGGTTTATACGACCCAGTGTTTCACCATGGGGAGCTCCAGTGTTATTTGTAAAGAAGAAAGACGGGAGCCTGAGATTGTGTATCGATTATCGAGAATTAAACAAGGTGACCGTCAAGAATAAGTATCCTCTCCCCAGAATAGATGATTTGCTTGATCAGTTAGCTGGTTCTAGCGTATTTTCAAAAATCGATTTGCGTTCGGGTTATCATCAACTACGAGTAAAAGCTGAAGATGTTCCAAAGACAGCTTTTAGAACCAGATACGGACATTACGAATTTTTAGTAATGCCGTTTGGTTTGACCAATGCACCTGCCGTGTTTATGGACTACATGAACCGAATCTTCCGTCAATACCTAGATCAGTTTGTGGTAGTCTTTATCGACGACATCCTAATCTACTCAAAGAGCAGCAAAGAGCATGAGAATCATCTGAGGATCGTGTTGAATATTTTGAAAAACAAGCGACTTTACGCTAAGTTGAGCAAGTGTGAGTTTTGGCTTCAAGAAGTTAGATTTCTTGGCCATGTCATCTCACAAGAAGGGGTCTCTGTAGATCCCAGTAAAGTGGAAGCAGTACTGAATTGGAAAAGGCCAGAGACTGTGACTGAAGTACGCAGTTTTCTGGGTCTTGCTGGTTATTACCGACGATTTATATTGAATTTTTCCCGAATTGCCTTGCCATTGACAAAGCTTACAAAAAAGAACCAGTCATTCGTGTGGGATGAGCGTTGTGAAGAAAGCTTTAAGCAGCTGAAAGAGAGATTGACGTCCGCACCAGTTTTGATTATCCCAGATCCCGGTAAAACCTATGTGGTTTATAGCGATGCTAGTAAGCAAGGATTGGGATGTGTCCTGATGCAGCAGGGCAGAGTGGTGGCGTATGCCTCTCGACAGCTGAAACCTCATGAATTGAATTATCCCACTCATGACTTGGAACTTGCAGCAATTGTGTTTGCTTTAAAGATATTGCGGCATTATCTGTATGGTACTAATGTTGAATTATACTGCGACCACAAAAGTCTCAAGTATCTTTTTGATCAGAAAGAATTGAATATGAGACAGCGTAGATGGATGGAGTTGTTGAAAGATTTCAACTTGGAAATCAAATATCATCCAGGAAAAGCTAATGTTGTTGCAGATGCTCTGAGTAGAAAGGCGGTGCAGGTAGCATATATGATGGTTCAAGAACAGAATTTGCTAGGAAATTTTCGAGATTTGAATTTGTTAAATCGGGTAATTTTAAACTCGAGAAGGCGCAAAGAAGTGATACTTGCTAACCTTAGTGTTAGTCAAGGAGAAAGTGATCTACGAGCAGAAATTGTAGAAGCTCAAAGGCAAGACGAACTAGCAAGCTCCATTCGAGAAAAGATCTCACGTGGAGAAGCTCAGGATTTTGATCTTTCTCCAAGTGGACTAATCAGATTCAGGAAGCGTATTTATGTACCACCGAAACCTAAGTTGAGACTAAAGATTCTGGATGAAGCACACAAAAGCAAGTATACCCTTCATCCAGGGGTGGTCAAGATGTACCATAATTTGAAGTCTGAATTTTGGTGGCCAGGACTGAAGAGTGACGTGACTAAATACGTAACCCGTTGTCTTACTTGTCAAAAGGTTAAAATTGAACACAAGCGACCACCAGGACTTCTTCAAAGTTTGGAGATTCCTGAATGGAAATGGGAAAGCGTTACGATGGATCTAGTAGTGGGATTGCCCAGGATCAGGAATCATGATGCGATCTGGGTAATTGTTGATCGTCTCACCAAGTCGGCACATTTTCTTCCCATTGGTGTCAACTATTCTCCTGCAAAGTTGGCAGAAATTTATGTAAAAGAGATAGTAAGACTTCATGGTGTACCAAAGATTATTATCTCCGATAGAGATCCTCGTTTTACTTCTCGATTTTGGAAAGCTTTACAAAAAGCCATGGGTACAAAAGTGAGATATAGTACGGCTTATCATCCTCAGACAGATGGACAATCGGAAAGAACTATACAGACGTTGGAAGACATGCTAAGGGCGTGTGCATTAGACTTTAAGGGTAATTGGGACCGTAACCTTCCACTGGCTGAATTTGCTTACAACAACAGCTATCATGCAAGCATTCAAATGGCTCCATATGAAGCACTGTATGGAAGGAAGTGTCAATCACCCTTGTGTTGGACAGAATTGTCTGACAGAAAATTGCATGGAACAGATTATGTGGATAAAACATTAGAACATATCAAGCTTATAAGAAAGAGGCTCCTAGCAGCACAAAGTCGACAGAAAAGTTATGCTGACAAACGGAGAAGACCTCTAGAATTTGAAGTTGGAGATCATGTGTTCCTGAAGGTATCACCAGTAACTGGAATTGGAAGAGCGATCAAGAGGAAAAAACTAAGTCCTCGTTACATTGGTCCATTTCAAATCTTGGCAAGATTTGGATCAGTGGCATACCAAATAGCCTTACCCCCAAATTTGAGTAGGCTTCATAATGTTTTTCATGTATCACAGTTGAAGAAGTATATACCAAGCCCTGATCATGTTATCGAGTATGAAGATGTTGATGTACAAGATAACCATACATATGCGGTGGAGCCTGAGCGAATCATTGACCGACTTCAGAAGCAGCTCAGAAATAAAAGTATTCGGATGGTGAAAGTGGTCTGGAAGGGATTATCTCCTGAAGAAGCAACCTGGGAAACGGAAGAAGACATGAAGAATCATTATCCCGAGTTTATGGCTCGGTACACAAGGGATGAAGCAAATTTCGAGGACGAAATTTCTTTTACGGGGGGAGAATTGTAACATCCGTCTCTTATTATTGTGGGGAAATATTTTATCAAATAATGTAGTGGAATTATGCATAATTGATTCAATATCTTCATGCTTCTTGTTTCTATTCATTCACATGCGCAAGACACGAAGGTCCACTCCAATAAAACAACCACCCATTCACATCCAATATTTTAATATATATCCATATGTCCTACTTGCATTTATTTTTCTCTATCCGGATAGCATTTCAAACGCATACAATCTATTCCCACCCACTTTCCTTTTATTTCCACAACCATCCAAATAACCTTATCTATTCAATTGATTCTCTTACCTAAAAGGTTGCATTATCCGTCTAACTTTCTCCATAACATCTACATCTCTTAATTTAATATTCATTCACAAGCCAACATACTATTCTCCTTATAATTACAAGACGACGGATAGCATGATACACGTTAGCACCAAATTCCCTTTCATTCTTTTAATCAATTAGGCATTCTTATCCGACAATTTCCTTTAATCATTCACGAGTGCAAACACGTGGAGACTATTTCCTATTGTATAATCACGGGAGGAAATAGTTTATGATTAAACGAACTCATGCCAAATTGATTATATATTTGCATGCTTTCTTTTGCTCGTCATTTTGGCTTCGTATAATATAGAGGAGAGAGAGAGAGCTTTGAGTGTGAGAGACCTTAGAATATTTTGGGAGTTACGAATGAAGTCTTAAGAAGCAAAAGGAAGAAGAAGAAGTTGCTTAAAGCCAAAGGAGTAAGACAAGTAAGTAAAGGTTTTAACTTGTCTTATGTTATTTTGTGACGATGGTTTGAAGATGTTGTTTTTATATATTATTTTGGGTTAATTAAGAAGTGGTGAAACTATAAGGATTTTGACGATTTTAAGATTACCAAGGAGTTTACCACGAAAAATGGAGTAAGAATATGATTGGAAATGATTTTTAGAATTAAAAGGAGTAAATTATACAAATTACCAAAGCTGCCAGTTTTATTCTTTTGGAAGGCAGACAACTTGTTCACAGATTTCGACCAAGTTAATGATGTCTAAAAATTATGAAATTTTCCAGATTTGAAGTAGACATCTAGAGTTTTATTTTGATATATAATATGTAATTTTTAGAGCTCTATACAAGGAATTATGGATTTTACAATCTGGCCTAAAATACTGGAAGTTCAAGCTGGTCAGCGAAGTTGTTTATTTAAACTGGGAATGATGTGGACGTTTTTGGCTGTTGAGAATATTTTTCGGTGAAAATAGACTCACCAAAGGACATTTAGGATTTGGAAGCACATCATTTGGAGTTTTGTACAATTAGTTATGAATTTTCAAAGATTAATGAAAATTCTGGACAGAAAAGGGATTTAATCCGAAAATTGTTGCAATAAGAATTTTAAATGGGTGATTTACCATTTACGGATTACAAGGATTCTAAATGATGAAAAGAACCCTCTTGGATATTTTAGGAGAAATGGGAATTAATATTTATGATGATATTATTTTAGGAGTTGACTGTCAAGTGGTTCGAGCACCGGTGAATTTCTTTTAGCTATTCGGAGTTGAGGTAGTAACTTTTCTCTCACATACTCTGTGTGCCTTTATATGCATGTACGTACCATTGTGATATTTGAACTGTGAATTTTCTAACCTTATCGCCGGTATAAGCCGGGAGGTAGTGCCCTTGAATGTGGGGTAACCCTGGATGCCATCACGGTTGAGGCCGGGGGTGGTACTCCGATAAGTGAATTTTTATGCAGAAGGGTGAAAGCCCATTTGAATATTTGAATTATCCAGTACTGTGCATGCATCTTATGTGAGTGATTAACGTTACTACTGGGATTCATTTGAATCCCAGACAATCCCCAAAGTTCAGGACGGAAACCTAACAGCGGTCGTGGCTCACGTGATAAGGCGGTGGATATGGATAACTGACGGTGCTTGATGGAGCAGAGATCTGATTTATTTTCCCTCATTGTGTTTGAAATATTATGTACTTGTTAAATTCTGTACGAATCTTTTTATGAATTTCGATTATGTACCAGACTTCAATATCAGTATTACTATGCTGGAACTAGTTTATCCTTTAAGCTGTGCATATTTACTCTTGCGAATGTCGGTATACCGAAGGGGTGTGACATCAAACCACTTCTGCAGCTGGACTGGAATCACATGTGGCCACAAGCATCAGCAAGTCACTGAGTTGAATCTGGAAGGTTACCATCTGCGTGGGATCATATCGCCTCACATTGGCAATCTCTCTTTCTTGAGAAATCTCTCCCTCGTAAACAACAGTTTCCATGGAGAAATCCCACCAGAGCTGGGACGTTTGTTCAGATTAGAGAAACTCTGGCTCTCAAACAACGAATTGACAGGAGAGATTCCTTGGAACTTGACCGGTTGCTCTGAATTGAGGGTCTTGTTTTTGCATAGGAATAGTCTTGCTGGCACAATACCGTATCAGCTGGGTGCGCTTCATAAGCTTGTATGGTTGCAGGTTGCTAGCAACAATTTAACTGGAGAAATTCCATTGTCTATATGGAATCTTACTTCCCTTACCATTCTTACAGTAGCCGAAAATAATTTGGAAGGAAGCATACCGGAAGAGATAGGCCACTTGAAGAAGTTGAACTTTTTTACAGCGATGTCGAATAGTTTATCAGGTGCTCTTCCTTCTTCACTTTTCAATATATCAACTCTCACTCTGATATCAGTAGGATTTAATCATCTCAATGGCACTCAACTTCCGAACAACATGTTCTCCACCCTCCCAAATCTAAGTTATTTTGCCATATCTGGTAATCAAATTTTTGGTCCAATACCAAATTCCATCACAAATGCATCTTCACTCCAAGTTTTTGAGATTGGTTTAAATCAATTTTTCGGAGAAGTTCCCAATCTAGGAGGCCTAAAAGATCTACGGTGGCTAAATTTCGGTTCCAATAATTTTGGGAGCAGCTCAGATAATGACCTTAATTTCTTGACATATTTGAAAAACTGTAGCAAACTTTATGATTTAGATTTGAGCAGAAACAAATTTGGAGGCATTTTACCCAACTCCATAGGAAATTTATCTACCCAACTCATTACACTATTCCTAGGTGGTAATCAGATCTATGGAACTATTCCTGATATTTTAGGAAAGTACACATTTTTAACTACCTTAGCTCTTGAGTACAACAAATTCTCAGGCACCATTCCAATATCTTTTGGGAATTTAGGTGAGATGAAACAATTAACTATGGATGGAAACCAACTCTCGGGAAAGATACCGGCTTCCTTAGGAAACCTTAGTGAATTGATTAAGCTAAGCATTTCAGGGAATATGCTTGAAGGGAAAATTCCTACCACAATTGGAAACATGAAAAATTTGCTAAGCCTAGACCTTTCAGAAAACAATCTCAGTGGAACTATACCCTTGCAGATTTTTGAACTTCCCTCCTTGTCCATTTTTTTAATCTTATCTCAAAACTCATTGAATGGATCTTTGCCTATTGAGGTAGGAACACTAAAAGACCTTGGTATTTTGGATATCTCTGAAAATAATCTTTCGGGAGAGATTCCTTGGACCATTGGAGAATGCACAAGTATGGAATTCCTTAACTTACAAGGGAATTCCTTCAATGGGCCCATGCCACCTTCGCTAGCTTTAATGAGAGGTCTCACACATTTGGATATCTCTCGAAACAACTTATCTGGATCAATACTAATCGGCCTACAGAATATTTCTCTCAAATACTTAAATGTTTCTTTCAATATGTTTGACGGGGAGGTTCCAACAGAAGGGGTTTTCAGCAATTCAAGTACAATATCTGTGATTGGAAATATCAATCTTTGTGGAGGCATTTATGAGCTACACTTACCACCATGCCCTAAGAAACTTGACACAGAAAGAAAACAACATTTGAAGCTAATGGTTATTGTGATTTGTTTAGCTTTTCCTATCTTATTGATTCTTTTATTTTCTTTCTATTGGAGGTGTGAAAGAAACAAAAAATCATCTTCAGCTTCATCTAGAATTGAACGATTTCCCAAGGTGTCATATCAAAACCTGCACATTGCAACTGAAGGTTTCTCTTCCAACAACTTGATTGGATCAGGGAGTTATGGCTCGGTATACAAGGGAAGGCTTGAATCAGAAGATAAGCTTGTTGCAATAAAGGTATTGAACCTTCAAAAGAAGGGAGCTGAAAAGAGTTTTATTTCTGAGTGCAATGCACTGAAAAATACAAGGCATCGAAATTTGGTAAAAATTTTGACATGTTGCTCGAGTATGGATTACAAGGGAGAAGAATTCAAGGCATTGGTATTTGAGTACATGCCAAATGGAAGCATTGAAAAATGGTTGCATCCAAATCAAGAAAGTGAATATGGGTCAAAATTGGATATTTTTCAAAGATTAAATGTTATATATGATGTTGCCTCTGCAATACATTATCTTCATTATGAAAATGAGCAACCAATCGTCCATTGTGACTTAAAGCCCAGCAATATCCTTCTTGATGATGATATGGTGGCTCATGTGGGTGATTTTGGGTTAGCAAGACTACTTCCCATCCTTAGTGGCAGATCTCAAAACCAAACAAGCACATCTAGAATTAAAGGGACGATTGGCTATACTCCTCCAGGTATAGTTTATTATTCTTTTGGCTTGAAGCTCTAGTGAAATTTATTTCATTTATGAAATGTTTTTTTTTTGTTTTTTGTTTTTTGTTTTGTTTAGTTTGAATACAATGAGTTCCAAACATATAACCATAGTTCAACATGCATATTTCAGAGTATGGAATAAGTTCTGAGGTATCAACACAGGGTGATGTATATTCTTTTGGTATTCTTATTTTGGAAATGTTAACCGGAAGAAGACCAACAGACTTAATGTTTGGAGATTGCCACAATCTTCATAGCTATTGCAAAGTTGCATTTCCAAACAATCTTCTAGAGATCTTGGACACAACTCTTGTACCTCAGCAAATTCAACAAACAACAATAGTTGGAGGAGAAATTATGATGGAAGAGGTGGCTATTATGCATCCCAACCGTGAGAAGAGTCTAATTTCACTATTTGAGCTTGGAATTTCTTGTTCAGTAGAACCTCCGAAGGAAAGGATGAACATGATGGGTGTGCTAAAGGAGCTAAATCGAATTAAAAACTCTTTTTGTCTTGGGGAAACAAGTTGAAGTTGGCTGTAACATAGTATAAGTTTGAATTGCCCCTTGAAATATGCTACTATTATAAATTTTTGCGCTTATAAAATTCCTTCTCTTGAATTATATTTGAATCTGAGATCTTCTCTAAGACTCTTCTGTTGTGAAGTAAGTACAGTCAAACAATGTATTAGAATTAATTGTTACTTTGGTAGGGATCAGCTACTCCTTCAATGTCTAAATTGCCATCAACAACATTACTGCATGCTGTTATAGCAATGTGAATTTGATAGAGCCACTGATAATTGTATCTTTTGAGGCTCTAGTCACTCAACAAGTTGTATTTTTTGATAGAAATCTTTCTTCTTTCTGTGATTGTGTTGTGGCTATAGGAATACTTTCTAGATCATTTGATAGAAATCACCCTTTTATTGACATTTTTGTGTTAGTTCTCTAATGTTTCCCTATGGAGTGGCATATATCTCTCTCTTTTAACTTTCAGTATAGAGAAGCGAATCAATGTGTCACTAGTGGAAAAAAGGCTTTTAAGACCGGACAAAAGAGGCTCGTAAGACCGGACCCGCGAGCGGTCTTGTATCAGCCGGTATTAAAAGTCGACATTTAAGACCGGACTACAACCGGTCTTAAAGAATCTATTTTAGACCGGACATTTAAACATGCTGTCTTAAAATTCGTACTAAACAATCCATGGACTCGCTTTCTGTTCGGTCCTAAAACTCAACTTTTAAGACCGGCTAAAACTTGGCCGCTCTTAAAAGATATGACTTTTAAGACCAGACAAAAATAAATACGGTCTTAAACTTAATGACTTCTAAGACCGACTAATTATACGCGGTCTTAAACATAGCGACTTTTAAGACCGAATATATAAATACGTCCGGTCTTAAAATATCAACTTTTAAGAGCGGCTAAAACTTGGCCGCTCTTAAAAGATATGACTTTTAAGACCGGATATATAAATACATCCGGTCTTAAATTCTCAACTTTTAAGACCGGAACATTTATTTGCGGTTTAAATTTTCCTGAATTTTTCCCTATTCTATTCTTCCTGATTATATCACACACAAATCACCTACCCAATCCAGCACACAAAAGTTGATACTTTTAAGCTACAAGCTATGAACAATTACTTGAATAAATTGAATTGGAAAAATGATACAAATATTTATTCACCATGAGTTATTTGACCTCATGATTATAATTAATAATTATATATACTATGTCTACAACACCTAAATTAATTCATATACAATAAGATAATTTACTTACAAATACAATAAGTTACAAATATACATGCGCCGAAAATAATATTCACCAAGCCTTCATCTGATTCAGTTCAACAATGCAGCTCCCTCTAGTTCAACATGCCCTTTTGGATCGGATCCTGCCACAAAAATAAAACAAGGATCAAACTTCATAGTCAAAGACATGATGAACATAGAAGGAATAAATGTTATAGTTAAAGACTTAAAGTAGTTTACAAAGAAATCTGCATATATATGAATATATTACCTTATGAATTGACTCTTTTATAAAGTGATATATTCTCATATCCATTCTTGATGATCACTTCTTATGCCGGGTTCATTATCCGCTTCATCTTCTTCGTTCATGTCCGGTAGACCCCTTGAAAAAGGAGTACTCTCAGGAATACCATAATTTGAATTCATTTCCTCATCAATATCAATGACCCTCTTTCCTTGGAGAGCTACAGACCACATTTTATTTTCTTGATCGGTGATATAGAACACTTGTTTCGCCTGGTCTGCCATTATAAAAGGTTCATCTCCAAAACTTCTACCATTGACATCGACTAATGTAAATCCTAGCAGATCAATCTGAACACCATTATTGACATTAACTCACTTGCATTTGAAAATGGGAAATCTAATTTTCACATAATACACCTCCCATATCTCTTCAATAACCTCATAATATAGCATGACTGCCAATAAAGGGCTCTTGTCTTTCGAACTAGAGAAGTGCATAGATTCAGCCTCTAACATAACACCACTGTTCTGAACTGTGCTCCTATCATCTAGGGACTTCGTGTAAAATGTATAACCATTGATCACATACGAATTCCAACTTATGACATCAACCTCAGGACCATGTGCTAACCATTTGAGGATATCAGAAACGCATTCCTCTCCCTCGACCTTTTGATTAAACCAGTGTGCAAAAGTTCTGTTATGCTCCCAAATCAACCTTTGTTCAGTCCTACCGACAACTTATTCAAGAAATAGAATAAATACACTACTATTTTGGAGACAACATACTTTCCTATTTTCATGATATCTTATACTATTTTAGGAACCCCAATCTAATTATAGTCCCTAGAAATTCATTTGAACAACTCTTAATTAGTCATTGACTTTTAATTGGAATTATACCTCTTTGATTATGCCTAATTTAATTTAGTTAAGTTTAGTGTCTTCATTGTTGTAATTTCAATTGCTCATTAATTGTTATTAATCGTCCCTTAATTGGGCTCAGTGTGATGACAGCTTTTTAGGGCTTTTTATGAATTAATTATGATTTTAAGCATTAGTGTGTTAATTAAGGGTATTTTAGTAAATTTAGTCTCTTAATAAATTAGATGATGCTTAATTAATTCCTTGATTATTTATAAAGATCTAGCACAATTATTTAATTTATCGAATACCTAGTTGTTTATCGATTTTTATTATTTTCCCCTATTTTGTTTAAGTATTTTTTGTAGTACCTCATTGCTCTTTTTAATTCCATGTAAACCATAACTTAATACGGTAATTATTTGTATTTTATGATATTTTATGGTTCCTAAATGAAATTTGAATATTTGAGTCTTCTTGGTTCATTTGATTCTAGGAGGAAATTTCCTAATTTAAATTAGATAAGTTATAATATCTTTAGACCACATATTCACCTATGTTATTAGGTATCATTTAGTGGTTATGCTAAATAGGATTTTTAGGGTATTATATCTATTCACACACCAAACAATATAATTTAACTAACAGAATTAGATGAACAAATATAAGCTCACATGTTACATAAGCAAACAAAACTAAATATAGACTCACCAGAGCTTCAGGAGTGGTCCGCAGCAGAACAAATTGTCGCCAAATTCGTTCATCAATATATGTGTATTGTTCCCAAGGCTGTTTGGTAGGCGCAACCTCAGAAAAAATATACGTGTTAGCGAGAGAGGTCTTAAACTTCCTCCACCGCTCAGCACAATAAGACAATGTCTTGTCTTTCAACTCCTCAGATTCAGGGACAGTGTATGTAAGCCGGATAGTGTCCCAAATAGGTTGCTTTACTTTGTCAAAGTCAACACTTTTCCACTCATCTTCCAAGATGCTAACCTTGCTGCGTGCAAGATAGCCGACAAAACTATTATATTTGGTTTTATTAGGACCGATAGGCCACAACTTTTCATCGAACTGAATCTCGAGCCTTGACCCAGAAGTCCGACTTAGAGATACATCCATCATTCGTGTGCCTCTTCTACCACGACGTGCAGGGCGGTTACGAGGCACATTGTCAGTGGAAGAGGGTTCATTCTGACTCACATCAGTAACTGGCATTCCCGGAACACGAATGGAATCGTTTTCACCGTTCATTTTCGAGACAGTAAGAGACAGTAAGCTGAGCAAATGAAAGACTAACAGAGGCTAATGGTATGTGGGAGAGGAAGAGTGGTAATGCAACAGGAAGAGTGGTTTCACAACAAGAAGAGGGGTTTCAGAGTTAAGAGGGACAACGTAAGTCGTAAGGTAACGTTTCGCGCGAAGATATATTTGGCGCTTTATTTTTAAGACCGGATGAACAACAAGGACGGTCTTAAAGGTTAAGTTTTAAGACTGTCCTTTGTTAAACTCCGGTCTTAAAAGTAATAAACTATTTACGACCGGGCACGATTTATGTCCGGTCTTAAAAGTATGGTCTTTAAGACCTCCTGTTATAAGATATCCGGTCTTAAAAGTTTTTATTTAATTTTTTCCTTATTATTTTGGACCGCAGAAAATATAAGTCGGCCTGTTCGAGATTTCTTTGTAAAGAAATTTGATATTTCAATTTTTTTAATAACATTTTAAAGACCAATTGTTTTTTAAGCGGTCTGAATAATATATTTAAGACTCATCACTAAAGGATACGGTCCAAGAAGTTCTTTGTATTTACAAAACTGCCACCGGTCATACCTTTAAAATTCTTTATATTTACAAAATTGCCACCGGTCACACCTTTAAGACCGAGGCGTCGATTGTCCGTTCTAAATGAGGCGGTCTTAAAAGCATTTTTTGCACTAGTGTGTTAATATTCTAGCAAGGACTCTCATGGTTTAGAACGACTGTGATTTTTGTACCTTTGATCATCCACTACCTTCATGTATATGAACGTAGTGGATTATGAGAGGCTTACTATAAGTTGATCTTTCTTTCCTTGGAACCTGTTTAGGAATCAAGTATTCAGTTTTCCATTCAAGAAAAAAAAAAATTAAGCATTCAGGTACTCCCTCTAATCTTTAATATAAGACATATATTTTTCTAAAAGACTTCAGTCATCTTCCTTTATTTGCTCATTCCTTCTCATTCTTAATTATTATTGAGGGAATATTAATAAGGATAAATTAAGAAAAAATTGATAAATATAAAAAATATGTTTTATATTTAGCACGAAAGATCAACTTCCAAAATATATTATATATTAAAAACTGGAGGGGAGTATTTTAAAATTGGTTTGTGATAAGGGGTTGCTTAAGGAAACAAGTATAACCAGAGCTTTATTCAAAAAAATCTCAACACATGACCTAAAAAGATTTAATATAAAGCCAAAAGCCAAAGAACCTCTAAAACAAAGGTGAGAATACCAAACAGGGCTTTTCTTATACCAAAACAGAGCTTCTCTTATACCAAAACAGAGCCTCTAAAATTTACCACATTTATGGTATTCACTGCAATTACTAGACGTAATTCCAATCAAAGCCCACTGCATTTAAGAAAAGCAATGCCATTATAATAGTTCCAAATTCCAATGTCTCCCTTTTCAAACTGGCTACCATTTTTGCCTTCAAATTCACCAATCAAAATAGTTTCATTTAAATAGGACTCATTAGTATAAAAATCAATATCGATGTGCCAACTAAGCCACACAACTGTTAGCTTCTCTGTACACATGCATGTTCATGAGTGATGAACCTGATCATACATGATTAAATCTCTTATTCGTCTATTATATTCATCACCAGGTGATTCCTTAGGTGGTGCATAATGGGCCAAATAAATTCTTAGGGCATCAAGTGGGAAGATTCTTCATAAGAATCACATATTCCCTTGGATTATAGGCTGAGGTCATACACTATAATTAGAATAAATTATCAATTGAATGGACACTTCTAAACAAAGTTCCTACCCTCTTCTCTCGTATTTCAAAAATATATATATATATATATATATATATATAACGGAAAACCAAAACTCCAAGTTAAAAAATTTTATTGGTAGAAAGAATTTGAATTGGACCACTTATACTTTCTTTATAAAAAATTATATAGAATATTAGTATTTTCTGTGCATGAAAACGTATTAGGACATTTTGGCCAATATAATTTTTAATAGGATTTTTTCACTGATTTTGCCTATATTTTATGTAATTAGCTTTTTTTTAAAAAAAAAAAAATCTTTGCCAACGATTATATCATAATGTCAAAGAAAGAAAGGGGCAAATGATAATAAATGAATAGTCGAGCGTGATTTCTCCTCTGGCTGAGACCTTTATATATTGATATAAATGGGCCTAACAATACTCTATTACAAAAGAATCTGGGCCAACCATATGGCTAATTAGTGGCGGAGCCAGAATTATAAGTTTATGTCCGCACAATTAATGGGGGATTTGATGCCCCCCAATTTTTTTTAAAAATAAAAGTTTTAAATACATTAAAACATAAAAGAATATAGACAAGAAAATAAAAGAAAACTTCAACTTAACATAAAAAATAATAATCAAGAGTCAACTAAGGTCTTACAACAGAACGATTACAAAAACATTTTTTGATTCTTCATTCATTGAAAATATTGCATTATATCTTCATCATCAATCTTATCAAACATATCATGTTCAACATAAGTTAGCATACATGAGTTAAACCAATCATCATCTATCTGATTGCACAACTTATCATTGTAGAAAAAACCCACTCAATACTAGCAATTGCTACCAGTAAAATGCGTGCCAACTTTATCAACAAATAAACTAATGGATAAACAATATCCTCTCTCGTTTCAACCATCTTCAAAGAAAAGTCAGAAATTGTTTTCAAATTAACAAAATCATAATCAACTCTTACATCAACAATAAAATTACCGAGACTTGAAGAAAGAAAAGGAATATCTGTAAGTTTATCAAACTCTGAATGATAGAATTTGGCAAACTCAATTAACTTTTTTTTGTTTGGGTTAAAATTAGTAAATGAATCACGAGAATTAAGATAAATATCGTTTTCGTTTTAATATAGGGTGAAAGGAAGTAAAAGTAAACTATTTATTTTCATAGACACTTGGACTTATTTGATATTCTCAAAAATGAAAGGCCACACAATTCTGAGCGAATATGAGAAAGAATTGAAAAACCATGGCCAGCTTAGCTTGATGAGCTTGGTTTTCCTTTTGCTACTTTCTCAGGCATCATTTAAGAAAACGACGAAGTGGAAGTTCACAAATCCAAACACACGAGAATCTTACTGAAGCTTTTGGCCAAAAAAAATTCAAGAATTAAATCATGAAAAGGTTGATGATATTATGTGCAAAGGCAGCTCAGCTTGTTCTCGTTGGGCTTAGTTCTTCTTGTGGTAACTCTCTCAAAACACCTTGTGAACATTCAAGGGATTAAAAAAAAAGTAGCAGAAAATTAATGATTCACCTTCTGGCAACAATCGATATAGGCTTGAATGAGACAAGGATAGTGAGGATGAGATGTAATTCTTGCTTTGATGACGGAGAAAGAGTCGTCATCCTCTTGTGGCCGAAATTCCGGAGCAGCAGCGCCGAAGGCTTCGGCTTCTGTAGTCGTGGATGCAGCGGAAAGCAACTCATCAGATCCTAAAATTCGATCATGAAAGCCAGTTGGAGGAAGGAACTGGACAAAGAGTGCAAATGGTGAAGGAACAGATTTAGGTCACACGTCTATTTTTTCGTTTAAAAAAAATCCTAAACCTTATGTTTGCACTTGTGGACCCTTGCCCCAGTGTGGCTCCGCCGATGTGGCTAATGACACCTGGTATATCTACAACAATATTACAAATGACTAATTAATTATTTACTCTAACATCCCCCCGCAAACGAGAGGGTGTGGCACACACTCCAAGTATGTGTCTAAAATAGGAGAATTGAGAGTGAGATAAGGCCTTAGTAAGACAATCAGCTACTTGATGAGAGGAAGGCACATATCGAACTCTTATAGATCCTGATAGAATTTGATCTCGAATGAAATGAACATCGATATCAATGTGTTTGCTTCGAGCATGATGCACAGGGTTTGAAGCAAGAGCTTGAGCACTCAAGTTGTCACACCATATGGTTGAAGGTTGCCGAACATAGAAACCAAGCTCAGTCATTTAGGAATAAAGCCATTTGAGTTCTGCTACCCCATCAGATAAAGAGCGATATTTAGATTCCGAACTAGACCGAGAGACTACCTTTTGCTTCTTGGAACACCATGAAACAAGAGTGCCTCCGAGATATATACAGTACCCTCCCATGGATTTTCTATCATCAACATCTGTAGCCCAATCAGCATCAGTAAAGGCCATCAAATGAAGTGACCGGATGGGTTTGACATGAAGACCATAGTGATAAGTGCCTTTCAAATACCGAAGAATTCGCTTAACACCTTGAAAATGCACATCAATTGGTTTTGACAGAAATTGACTAAGTTTATTAACCGAGTAAGCAATATCAGGCCTAGAAGTAGTAAGATACTGTAAGGAACCAATAGCTCGCCTATATAAGGAGGGATCAGGCAACAGTGTTCCATCTTCAGTTGAAAAATGTCGGCTAGTGACCATGGGAGTTGATATAGGAGCAAAGTCATACATATCAAATCTTTTCAACAAATCTAAAATATATTTAGACTGATTCACATAGATACCAAAACTATCTCTATGAATTATTAAGCCTAGAAAATAGTAAAGGGGGCCCAAATCCTTGAGATAGAAGATGGCATTTAGTTTAACAATAAAGTTCTAAACAAACAGCAGACTATTTCCAGTGATAAGGATGTCATCGACATATATGAGAATGAAAACCATGAGTTTTTTTGGTTTTGAGAAAGAAAAGAGAAACATCACTGCAGGCATTTCGAAAACCCCAACTAACTAATGTTTGCTGAAGTCATTCAAACCATGCCCTTGGAGCTTGTTTGAGTCCATAAAGAGCCTTGGTAAGCTTGCATACATGATTCGGATATCTAGAGTCCTGAAAACCAGGTGGTTGATGCATAAAAACTTCGTCTTTCAAGTAACCATTCAGGAAGGCATTGTTAACATCTAACTGACAGATTGACCACTAATAAGAAACTACAAGTGTAAGAATTAACCGAAGAGTAGTAGGCTTAATTACAGGACTGTAAGTTTCACCATAATCAACGCCGGCAGACTGTTGAAAACCCTTTAGCAACCAAACAAGCTTTGTGTTTGAGGAGAGACCCATCAGCTTTAAACTTGGTTTTAAAAATCCACTTACAATCCACAAGTTTCTGACCTCTGTATGGGACAAGGAGCCAGGTGCGATTGCGAGATAAGGCGTCATATTCTGTTTGCATAGCCTTGAACCAGTGAAGGGAGGCAAGAGCAGCTGGAAGTGTGCAAGGTTCAGCAATGATAGACAAAAAATTAGAAGTAGCAGGTTCACATAGTCCGACAAATGGGTAGCATGGTTTGAAAACACCGGATTTAGCACGTGCAATCATAGGGTAATGATTAGAAGGGGAGGGGTGTTGGCTGACAAGAAGAGAAGGAGGAGAAATGGAAGATGGCGAAGGATCTAGAGAATAGGTCATGGCTGGGTTGGAGATAAATGGTGGGATGAGAGGAGGGGTTGAGTTGGGAGAGGGAGGAAAGGATGTTGGGTTGGGGAGAGGAGACGGATTAGGAGAGGAGGGAAGAGGTGTGGGTTGAGAAGGTGAGTGGGCTGAAAGAATAGGCTGATTGTGGGTAGAGACAAGAGGCGAATGGGAAGTGAGAGTAGTGGGCTAGCGAGGTGAGGAGGGTGTATTGTCTAAATGAGAAGGGATGGGTTGAGGGGTGGAGGAGGGAGTTGGGCCAGGGTAGTTGGGCCGTGGAGGATGGGTATGTGAAGTAACCTACGTGGACCCTTGGTGCATCCGATTGCCAATGGTAAAGGAACACAATGCATGGGCTCAATAGAATTGCTGGAATGAATCATAAACCCTGTACGAAAAGGAAAATGAACAGTGTCAAAGATCACATGACGAGAAATATACATACGACCAGTGGAATTGAGACATTTATGACCCTTCCGATTTGAAGCTGGGCCGAGATAAACACATCTTTGACTATGAAAATCCAACTTATGTGAGTTGTAGGGCTTCAAACAAGGGTAACAAGTACAACCAAACGGTTTTAAGGAGTGGTAATCAGGCATCTTTTTATATAAACACTCCATAGGAGACTTTCCTTTCAAAATTGGAGTTGGAAGACGATTGATTAAATAAACTGCCATTTGAAAAGCATCAACCCAATACTTCATTGGAATTTTTGATTGAGCCAAGAGTGTCAATCCCATTTCAACAATGTGTCTATGTTTCCTTTCAGCTCTACCATTTTGAGAGGAGGTATAAGGACATGTGAAACGCATGATTATACCAAAATGATCAGCAAGAGGCACGATAGGTTTAAATTCAGTGCCATTATCACATTGAATGGACTTGATCTTAGTTTGAAATTGAGTCTCAACCATATTGTGAAAATGTTTAAAAGCAGTGATTGCAACTCCTTTGTTCTTAAGAGAGTATAACCAAGTATAGCGACTAAAATCATCAAGAAAGTGAATATAATATCGATATCCATGAACAGATTGTAAAGGAGAGGGACCCCATAGATCAGTGTGAATTAATTCAAAAGGAGAAGAGGCATGAGACAAGGACTTAGAAAATGGTAGTCTCTTGGATTTACCACACTGACAAGCTTCACAAATAAAAGTATCAATAAGATCAACTTTGACATTACAATTCTTTAAAACTTGTAATAAGACTCTATTGCTTGGATGACCAAGTTTCTAATGCCAAGCCAAAAAATCCACATCAGACAGTGTTGCAGTGTGTGCCTTAGGATGCAAAACAGTGCTACTCATTGGATACAGGCCCTGTCTTGGAGGACCTTTCATTAGCAGGCAGCCGGTTCCCTTCTCCTTCACAACACAACCCTCATTAGTGAAAATAATAGCCACATCATTGTCTGTAACAAGCTTGTGAACACTTAACAAATTCTTAGAAATGTCAGGAACATGCAGAACATCATGAAGTATAAGATCAGAAGCAGGGCAAGATATAGAAGTAGAACCAGTGCCACGAACAGGGATTTTAGACCCATTGCAAGAAATCAAATGAGAGTGAGACTTACCAACAAGTTTTACCACATCAAGATGAGATGAATCAGAGGTAACATGGCGTGTAGCACCACTGTCCATATACCAGTCAGCCTCAGAAAATCCTGGAGAGTCAGTGAAATAGGCTTGAGCAGGAGAGTGGGAAGGAGGGCGAAAGCTTCGATCAAAGCGTTTGAAGCAGTTAGACACCTTATGACCAGGGCGCTTACAGAGATCACAAAAGGGGTGACCACCAGACCCACGACTCGCAGCCCGGCCACGAGAGCAAGAGGACCTTCCTCCACAACCATTACGCCAAGATCCACGGCCAACAGAAAAATGATCAGAATCAGATGGAGAGGAAGATTTCGCAAAATTGGCAGAGGGTTGAAGGGACAGAGTCAAGAAGTGATTAAGCTGATCAAGGCGATTCTCAAACGCAAGCAACGATGATTGTGCCTCAACCTAGGTAAGGCCCACTTGATCAATCAGTATGACCATAATGGGGTTGTACTCTACATCCAACCCATTCAGAGTGTGTAAGACAAGCTCATCGGTGGAAATGGGGGCTCCAGCGAGAGCAAGGTGGTCGGCAGTGGTCTTCATTTTCATTAGGTAGTAGGTCATTGTGAACCATTTTTGCGAGTGTTATGAAGCTCAGAACGATACACCATAATGCGCGACTTAGAGACTGCCGAGGTGAGAGCATGAGCTTTAGTCGAAAGCTCAAGAGCAGATCGGCAGTGAAGCAGCCGAGTGCTGATTTCGAGAGACATAGTGTTACGGAGCCAACCTAGTAACATCCGATTGACAGCGAACCACTCTTCAAACTCCGGATTAGGAATCGCTATATTGGTAGTCCCCGAGATTACAGTCATCGGCGAAACAGGGGCCATGGCATTGATGTGGGTTTGAAGTCGATTGCTTTCAATAAGAGGCAAAACCACCGAAGCCCAAACCAAATAGTTGACTCGAAGAAAACTGACTCGAAGACTGGAAGAGTGAGTAAGTTCTTAGCACAGTGGGTACCGGAGGAGTAGACGATGGCTGAGTGGACGGCGGCTGAGTCTCGAGAGTAGCAGATGGAAACTCCATCGTAGAGATAAATAGGTCAAAATGGAAAGAAAAGAAGAGTGGGTCCCGGCTCTGGTACCAAGAAAGAAAGGGAAAAATGATAATAAATGAATAGTCCAGCGTGATTTCTCCTTTGGCTGAGACCTTTATATATTGATATAAATGGGCTTAACAATACTCTATTACAAAAGAATCTGGGCCAACCATGTGGCTAATGACACCTAGTATATTTACAACAATATTACAAATGACTAATTAATTATTTACTTTAACAGTCAAGCATCCATACGTCAATTCATCACCTTAATTCAGTTCTTCAACGCAACCAAGGTTTGTTGCCATGTCGTTTCCAATTTCAGTCCAAATGCATAAACTTGATCAATCTGCTTTCAACTTATTAAATCAACATCAAACGAGACATATTATGTTTAGAAATTATTACTCCATTAATTAGCCTAACATATATTCACATATTAAATGCTTAAAAACTTAATTTGCAATTATTGAGTGTGCTTAGAGTCAACACCCATTCCTTTTATTACTTAATATCAAGAATTATTTTGTGTTTTTTGCCAACTATATCAAGGACTATTTTCAGTAGGACAGAGCAATGGGCGGGTTGGGTAGCCCATGCCCTAACCCATAGCCCGCCCATTTAACTTTAAATGAGTATGGCTTGACCCATACCCATACCTCAACCCATCTAAACCCGTGTAAATGGGTTAGCATATAAATGGGCGGGTTTTACTGAATTTTGGGTAACCCATTTACATTTGACTTGTTTATTTTTTAAGAAAAAACATACATAAGCATTAAACACACATCCAAATTCATGACAACTTTCACATATTGTAAGATATTTGAAATCATTTTGATTATTTGGGATGTGGTGTGTTAGCTAGAAGATTGATTTGAATAAGAAAAAATAATTTTTTTTGGAAACAAAAGCTGGACCACATAAATTTAAAGGAAAAAAGAAAAAAGTAGAGATAGAGGAACAAATCAATGAGAATTTAATGAAATAACATTCAGATAGTACGACCTTGGCTTGCTCTCTCGTTTTGGTTCAAGGGATGAAAACGACACCTACAAATGCTGACCCACGAAGATTACAAACTCTGATTCTCTTGTTCTGGTTAGTCGTGACGACTCGCAAGTTGAATAGGCAAATATAGAAAGAAAGAGAGTGAGAGTTAATACCTATTAGGGTTATGATAGTTAATAAAATAAAATAAAAACACTTAATGGGCGGGTATGGGCATCCCAAAGGTGTGCCCATAGCCCGCCCATTTAATTCTTAAATGAGTGGGTTTTAACCCAACCCATTATGAGTCTTTTTGGGCGGGCTAAAAGTGACCCAGTTACAGTGGATTGTGGGCTGGCTCACCGGGTGATGGGTTTCTTGCGCAACCCTAATTTTCAGTTGTTCTTCCAAAACTGTGCATGCACGTTATCTAGACTTGACAATGGTACTGTCATCAACCTATCCAGGCAGAAACTAATGGTTTAATGGTATAAACTAGGGCAGAGTAATGGGCGGGTTGGGCAGCCCATGCCTTAAGCCATAGCCCGCCCATTTAACTTTAAATGGGTATGGGCTAACCCATACCCATACCTCAACCTATCTAAACCCGTGTAAATGAGCTAGCATATAAATGAGCGGGTTTCACTGGATTTTGGGTAACCCATTTACATTTGACTTGTTTATATTTTGAGAAAAAAACATACATAAGCATTAAACACACATCTAAATTCATGACAACTTTCACATATTGCAAGATATTTGAAATCATTTGGATTATTTGGAGCATGGTGTGTTAGCTAGAAGATTGATTTAAATAAGATAAAATAATTCTTTTTGGAAATAAAAGCTAGACCACATAAATTTAAAGGGAAAAAAAAGTAGAGATGGAGGAACAAATCAATGAGAATTTAATGAAATAATATTCAGATAGTACGACCTTGGCTTGCTCTCTCATTCTGGTTCAGAGGATGAAGACGAAACCTACAAATGCTAACCTACGAAGATTACAAACTTTGATTCTCTTGTTTTGATCAATTATGATGACTCGCAAGTTGAATAGGTAAATATAGAAAGAAAGGGAGTGAGAGTCAATACCTATTATGGTTATAGTAGTTAATAAAATAAAATAAAAATACTTAATGGGCGGGTATGGGTAACACAAAGGTATGCCCATAGCTCGCCCATTTAATTCTTAAATGAGCGGATTTTAACCCAACCCATTATGGGTCTTTTTGGGCGGGCTAAAAGTGGCCCAGTTACACTGGGTTGTGGGCGGACTCACCGAGTTATGGGTTTCTTGCTCAACCCTAGTATAAACTCATATTTATCTCCAAAAAGAGTAATATATACCTAAATATAAAAGGCATCAACTCACAAGAAAATAGCAGAATATATATGCATATTTAACTCAAAACAATGTTATTTCAGGTTTCAAAAGAAAAAACATAATCCAATTTCTTTACTGAATGTCTTAAGACCATAACACTAACAATAGATACTGAATAGATGTAATATTAAAAAAAAAAAAATTGATGGGCCTTTTATAAAAGATTTAGGCGCCGATACAAACAGAACAGAGGACTGATTCCCTGTTCTTGCAAGCCAGTTAATTAGGCTGTATCGAAAGACTGGACTGATTCCCTAATAATATTCGCAACATTTTTTTTTATAAGAAAAAGTTTAGGTGGGATAAACACTAGTACCCCACCAGGATCAGGATATACTTCCAAGCTTAAAGAGCACTTACAGATCTTCCACCAATTATGCCCTCACATCGACCATCGGGTATCGAACCTCCTCCATTTTAGGATGAAGATTGATGCCTTAACCAATTTTGCCAATCCTCCCTGGCTATTCTCAACATTTCATTTCAAATAAAGTGAAGTGACCACTGGCCAGTAGAGCCGGCAAAATAGGCCTAATCCGTTGAACCGACCTGTTTAGGCCCTAAATTTTTAAGAGTTAGACTTAGTATTTTTATCGCAAAAGTGAAAACAGGCATATAAGGGTTAATCCTATAGGGTCAAGGGCCTAAGAAGCCTGGCTTTTTTAGGCCCATATGTTTTTTTAAAAAGTTATTTATATTATAATAATATTAATGATTTTTTATACTTTACTAAAGATATTGCAAATATTTAGTTGTTATTATCTCTTTTAAAATTAAGTTTCATAAGAACTTCTTATGTTAAGTATCTTAAAAATTAACAAATTGTAAATGATATTTCTTATTTCATTTCGTTAGTATTCTTATTAATTTTGTATTTTGTAACTTATTTTGTAGTTATTTTTTGTTCATATCTTTGTGTTATTTATTTTGTTAACTACTTACATTTTTTAAGATATATATTTAAAAAGTATTTTTAATTTCTTTAAGTTTTAAATAATTATTTGTAATTGTGGTATGTGGACAATAATTTACTTTTGACTATAACTTAGTGACTATGTTTATTTGTTTGTTGTATAATGCGTATTGTTTACACCTTAATTTTAACAACATTTATATGTTAAATTATGACTTTCATTGTTTTAATTTTATTTCTTAAAAAAAATTAAAAAAAATAGTAAAAGATTGTTAAAATAGCTTCGGCTCTATAAAGCTGGTCTTGACCTTGATGCGGAGGGCCCGGGCCTTGAAAGATAAATTTGTTTCTTGTCCTGAGCCTAAAAAGATTAGCTCTTTTAGACCTTAGCCCTTCAAAGGTTAGTGTTGCTTTGATACCCAACTCTATTGGCTAGTCAAATTTTTAACTGATGCAATATACGGTTTTCTTGCAGCGATGCTTTATCTCTACTGATTACAGTGAAGACGGTATAAAAAGATAATTTTTTTCGGCATACTGATGCAGCGTTAGATGATTTTTAACAGCACAGCATGAAAGTTTTATTTCAGTATGAATATATACAAGTAGATGAAGTATTTGTTTGAATCATCGCTCTCCGAAAAATATGTAAAGGATTATTATCTTATTTGGTAACCTGGCTTACGGGCTCTAATTAACACTTTTCTATTCAATTAAGTATTTGTCATTATTTATATATATATATATATAAAAGAAGTATTTGTCATTATTTTTTTTAAAGAAAAATATGACAGAATTAGAGGGAATGACCTAGAGAAAATAATATTTATCATATCAAAAGGTATAATTATTTAGAAGCAAAACATATACTATCACCAGTCCTTAATTTACAAAATAGTTGAGGTCAGGAGTGGATCTATAAAATTACTGAAGGGGGCACCATTGGCGGGAGGAGTTGCCCCCGATTTTTTTTTTAAAGGAAATTTTTAAATGTATTAAAAAACAAAAGGATATAAATAAGAAAAAAATATCAAAAAAATATTCATCAAATCAAGTAAATAATGATGATATAATAAGTGAAGCAATTATTCTATAAACTTGTCATTTAGAAAAGCAAGACTAAATTCTACTAGAAATGCAGCTACATAAATTAAAATGATGGGTGGGCACTTAATAAGTTCAAGTATACATATTTTTATAAAAAAAGTATATTACAATAAAAATAATTACAATGTCATCCTTCTAAGCCTTATTTTTTGGAATTCCATCATAATTGTCTTATTACCAATGCTATCTGTTACAGACCTATATCAAGCCCAACGCCTGGATGGCCCAACTAGGAATATATTACATATCAGGATCTACCTAATACAGGAGGATCCTATCTTGACGACAATCCAGGTAGTTGTGATATTGAGGGCCTCAGATCACATGGCCTGCGAGATCGGACCTAAGGTAAACTCTATAAATACAAAGGTCAAACCTTAAGGTACATACATTTTAAACTCTGAGTTATTTATATACCGTCACACTGTGCACACAGCCCATCCCTTTTGGGGAAAACCTAGTTTGTACACAGTGATCCGACGCTCTCCTGGATATCTGCTCCATAGATACACAGGTAGAGCCCATCGATTCAAGATCAAAGCACCAGCCTAAGGCTGGACATCTGTGTTCTACACCAGAACACTATCAGATATATCTCACTACAAAAAAACTTCGTATTACCCATAGAAATTACCCACGGAAAAATTCCATGAGTAATTTCCCACGAAATTCTGTGGGCAATTTCCGTGGGTAAAAATTACCCACAGAATTCGGTGGGTAACTGACATTATGTCTCAGTTCCGTGGGTAATTTCAGTGGGTAATTAAATTATCCACGGAAAATTTTCGTCCCAAAAAAAGACGTGGCTTATTTTTACCACAATTTTTCTTGGGACCGAAATTTTCCGTGGGAAATTTAATTAACCATGGAATTCTATGGGTAATTTTTACACACGGAAATTTCCCATAGAATTCCGTGGGTAATTTCTGTAGGTAATATGAAGTTTTTTTTGTAGTGATTTTTGATATAAGGCACTAAACAATTATTCAATCATTCATCCCTCATCCGATTATGAAGTGCAGTCTTAATATATCAAGGGTGGACACTTAATTTAAGGGTAAGTAATCATTCAAACATGTATTATTATTTTTTAAAAAAAAAAATCCCAAATTCAAGGGGGGCACTTGCCCCCCTTCTCTACAACGTGGGTCCGCCCATGGTTGAGGTTTCGGTTAAAATGAAAGAGGAGTAGTTGATGATTTTATTTGATCATAAATATAATATCTTAATTTACTTTGTCTTTCAAGTTTTATTCTCTCCCAAATATCCCTATTATTAATTGCACATATATTAGAAGATTTTCAACCATGGGTAGTCATAATTAAAGAGATTATTTCAAGGAAAACAAGTATTGACCCATATTTATTACCAATAACCAACTTTAAAATATTTGGGATTATATACAATTGAACTGAAGTTCAAAAAGATTTTGTAAATTTTAGCCTAAAAATTTTTTACATGTAAAATGAGTCGAAATAATATTTATTACGTATTTCTAACTAATTTTTGAAGTTATACAGTTTGTCAAACTGAGAAATCGTAATGAATTTAATACTAATCAATTCCTTTCCCCCTTTTTTTCCCTGCACTAATCTACTATTGTACTTTTTATAAAATCATTTTTAACATATTTCATCATAATCAAGCCGAAAAACTTTAAATCTCAAAAGTTGAATAATTTCCTGGATCATATTAATTAGTATCTGAGCAATCGATTACTTCAATTTTGGGGTTTGTTATTTTTCCTCTAAACATAAGTTGTGATATCCGTCTTTAATACGTCTTTATTTATTAAAGTTATAACGCACAGGCATCGAAATAGTTTGGACGACTTAGTTGCGGAATAAAATTTGTTTAAAATAACTTAGTTTGAAAAGAAAAGGATAAATTTTTCGTTATTCGGATCTATCCCATAGTGGGATGTTAATACATTAATTCAAAAATAGACAAATGTAAACAATAAAATACAGTCTATTTACTCATATTTTTTCCAAAGAGTTCCTTCTGCTGTAACCCTTACAGCTGTATTTTTCCTCTTGATTCCAATGCACTACCTGTCTCTTTTATGCAATCTGGAATGAACTCTAGAGGTAACAGTTAATCTTATATGCAAGTATGAAATATAAATGACAACCTATCACATGTTAAGCATATAATAATTCACAGTAAACAAGTCACACCGTAACCACAGTTATCAGCCAAGGACCACAGCCCTTTTGGACACACAGCCTTATAGGACACGCAACCTTAATCCATAGCTGGGAGCCTAGGATACACATATGCAAACTATTTAGCAAACATGGTTAGTCATACATGAATACATACATACATATAAACTAATAAAATAACAGTTACCTACTTCAAACTTGAATCCTTAACTCGTCCAAAGTTGTTGGGATCTGTAGAAGTGTCAAGGTATGCCTATAAACACTTATCATTGTCATTAGTCACTTCTTGTATCATAAAGTAACTAACTACGCCAACTATTTTTAGAGAATTAAAAAGTGGATTAAACCCTAAAAATTCCCTTACTAATAATATCCTCTTTATTTATTAATTAATTAATAATTCCTTTTCTCTTTATTATTAATTAATAATTCCCTTTATTATTTATTTCCCTTAATAATAATAACAATATCTATCTATTATTATTTATTTATTTATTCTATTATTATTATTATTTTACTAATTATTATTAATTCTCTACAATTAATTTAAACTCTCAAAGGCTATCATAACATTTTAAATTAAGAGTTTAATAATACCACTACTACATAATATATGCTTCATAAAATTTTGACTTAAATATTAACACCAATTAAAAATATGACTTATATATATCAGTGAGTTTCTCTCCTTGTATTCCAAAAGCAATGTGTGTGCATGTGTGTGTATTATGTGTATAAACATCTTCATGAATGGTGTATAATTAAAAGTAAGCCTAAAGCATCTGCCTCTTTGATTGGAAACACACAGTAGCAAGACTTTTAGCAAACAAGAATTTGAAACCAAAAAAAAAAAAAAAAATTCTTTCGTTGCTAAGTTTTATTAAAAAACAAAAACCCCATCAATAAACATCTTAAATATATACACGTACAGTAAGTAAAACTGACAACAAACTTCCTCTTTATTTTCTTAAATCATATATATATATATATAAACAAAAGCTTTGGTTTTAATCACATCAGTAAAGCTGTTGGGTTCAATATCTACCATTAAAATAGCAAGCTTTGATTGATTTATTTGGAACCAACAAAAATAATGCATTGTAGAGAAAATGCTTTTGCTTTTCGTGTATTATTATACAACTTGAAAACTTGGGTGCATACTTACACACTAGCGCAACTATTCAATATATAATAAAGTTTGAATATATATCTAGAAGCAGTCAGCAACATGGTTATGACAGCAAGAGCCCTTTTCTTTTCTTTCCAAGTTCAACGACATACACACACAACAACATGACAGCTTGGTTTCATGAACAACTATACATACATACATATATCATGTAACATCCCAATTTTCCAAAGCGGTTTCGAAATAGTTTGATCAGAGTTCAAAAAAAAGTTTAATCAGAGTAGAGCATCGGAATAGTTTTAAAAACGAGTAACTGATAAACATTCATAGCTGGTGTGTCTGGTTGCTATTACAGTCATCCGAATATTCAAATATTCAAAAGTACGGTTATACAAAAAACAAAAAGTAATCCTCGGTCTGCGATCTCATGCGGGCTGCTTACCTTTGTCCTTGGCCCTGTTTACACCGGATCCTGAAGCTATAGGAAGAGCTGAGGTTCAATGCCCATTGAACCTCAGGTAACGGTTAACCTCATGTTTATGTAATAGTTTATGTATGATAGATATTCATGACATTACAGCAGTAATCACATATAAAAGATAATAACAGAACACAGCCATTGCATATGCATTTTATTATAGTTTGCACTATTCATCAGTGTCACGGTGTACATCCGTGTCCTCAGCGCTAGGAAAACTCAACGGCATTATCAAGACTATAACCCGTGTATAGCTGAATGTATATGAAAAAAAATTTAAGACAGAGTCTTAATCTATGAATACATCTATCACATATAAAGGTACAATAAGCATCAGAGTTAATGTTACAGTACGCGTCCGTACATTTTTTGGCGAATACGGCACGTTGTCGGTCGGAAAGCGATCGCAGATATCCTATGAGGGTAATATCGTATCTATTAATTTACAATCAATATTCTAATAGATATCCTAACCACAAATGACTATTCTACCCCTGGTGTATTTATTTTTCAATTATTTTCCTTTTAATTTCAGAAAAAACGCTGTTTAACAGCATTTGGGCTGATTTTCACCTAACTTTGAAAAATCATAACTAATTCTAGAAATATCAAAACGAGGATCTGTAAAATTCCCTGGAATCCTTAGGATGTATATTTTTGAGAACAAATATCAGATCTTACCCAGAATTCAAGAACAGTTCCCAGATTTCAAGTGTTCATACGCTGCCCAGAATTTCCAGAAATTCGTAGCATAAACTTTGAGAATTTTTATCTCATTGTACAGAGCTCATTTCAACATGTTCTTTGCATATTTGAAAAGCCCTATATGTCTACTTTAACCATGAATTTTCCCAGAATTTTTCAACATCATTTTCAACATAAAATATGAGCATTTCTGCCACTGACTTCAAAAATCGCCTACCGACAAAATTTCGCCAGAGTTTCGTTACTTTGATCCCCAATTTCCAGAAATTTTGCTAAAACACCTTCTTCATCAATTTTTTGATTTAAAACCAATTTTAAACTCAGAAAAACATAAAAACAACTTTATCTAGAGGATTTATAGATCAAAACTATAAAATAACTAAAACTCAAAAACTAGAGCTCAAGAACTTACCTAAAACTTTTGCTCCTCCTTTCTCCAAGACTCTCACTCACTCTTTCACTCTTAGAATCAGCTGCTACTTGAGGTTTTTGGTGTGAGAATTTGTGGAGAACCCAAGCTCCTATTTATAGGAGAAGGTTGTGGCTCTTTGGTAAATTTTTAAAACCTATTTCATCTTGTTTTTAAGCCATTAGATCAAGGTTAATATTGAAGCTTCTCATCCTAGCCTTCCACTCCCTCTCATCCGACCTCCCTCCCTCTCTCTTCCTTCATCTTTTTTTCCTTGCTCACCAAGGATCAAAACTTATTCATGAAGGTTGAAAACTTGCTCACCAAGGTTGGAAGCTTCCACTTCTCCCACAAGTTTCAACATGTGTTGAAAAAAATTACTTCCTCCCCAAGGCTCCAAAACTCATGCCCCCCCCCTTTCATCTTTTTCCTTTTTATTTGTTTTATGGTTTATTTAATTGTTTAGATAATGTTTTGGAGCTACCTTATTGGCCCTTGAATTATTAATTAAGGTAAAACACCCTAATTGATGGTTTTATATATGCTATCTAGTTAATTAAGAACTTTAATATTCTTGCCTTAATTTATTGTAACTTAATCATCCACTAATTGTTTGTGATGTTCCATAATTAATTTAAGCATTTTCACACCCTTTTATGGTTTATTTTTGACAATATAAAAACTACATGTGAATATTTTAATTCATGTAGGTTTAATTGTTTACTAGTTGTAGGAAATTTTCTCTAATTAATTTAGGTATTTTTATGGCATTTTATGACGTTTTATAATCCCTAATTGAATTTAAAGAGTTGGATTTGCCTTATTAAATCCTAAGGAAAACTTACCCAAGAAATAAAATAAATACACTACAAAATTAGAGACAACATATTATCTTATTGTCAATAGGTCTTATTTGCCAAAATATCATATTTAGGAGAAATACAAATTTTGGGGTATTATATATCAACGATAACTTATATCATTTATATGACAGCAATCAAAGTTTCTCATTCCTCCTTATGCAGCCACTCACACGCAGTGGCGGATCTTGGGATAAATATTTGGGGGACCAAATCCTTACCACAAGATTGTAATATTCGGTATAGACCGGCAAATACAGGAGAGTGACAAATCCAGTTTGAGTTGTAAATATAACAAAGATATCTATTACTATTATTTCCCACCAACAACAAACAAAATCAAAGAATGAAAGCAAAGAAGGAAATAAAGAAAGAAACAAGAAAATAATTTATCAAATTCGACGATTTCAACGAGATTTACAAATTAGAAAATTTCTTATATTAGAAAAGAATCAAGATCAAACAAAGTAAATATGAAGTTAAATCAAAGCAAAGAAATAAGATGGGAGAATTTACCTGTAGGCTATAGCGAGCAAGAGCCGAAAAATCACAAATGAGTTATCAAGGGAGACTGGGAGAAAAATAGGCACGTTCCTCGTTCTTGTTTAATTATTCAGTTATAATTGGGAAAATGTTTTTAAAAAAATTGGGGGCCAAAGGAGTATGATTATCCAGCTTGCATGTTGAACTTGATACTGTAACATCCCATTTTCCAAAAGCAGTATAAAATTTTTTCATCAGAGTAGAGCATCGGAGCAAGTTAAAATATTGAGTAACTGATAAATCTGCGATACAATACTGTTTGTGGCGTATCTTAATAATATCAACACATTTATCGGAGCATATGAAAACTCTAGCGATGAGAGTACGTCTCTAGAAAGAGGCTCTAGCTTAGTCGAGTCCTCACGCGCGATGCTTACCCTTGTCTTTTATCTTTAGTCCTCAGTTCTCCAGACCCTAAAGCTACAGTAAGAGCTGAGGTCCAATGCCCACCAGACCTCAGGTAACGGTTAACCTCATGCTTATATAAACAATATATGTATGACAGATATTCATTACATTACATCAATAATCAATACAAAAGCCCATAACAGATGTATGATTTGCCTGGATAACGATACACAGCCACTGCATATGTCCGTTATCTCTAATTTGCACCACCTTGTGCCACGATTGACCCTCGTGTCCTCAGCGCTAGGAAAACTCACGGTATTAACAAGACTATAACCTGCGTAAAACTGAATGTGTAAGTAATGAACTAAGACAGCATCTTAGTTTATGAATACAACTATCATATATAAATATACTATAAGCATCAGAGTTAGTGTTACAGTATGCATCTGTACCTTAGTCTGTTCGGATAGCGGTACACTTGCCTGGTCGGTATGTCTCCCGTTTTTTCCTGAATATCCTATAATAGCATTATCGCATTATTACCTCATAAATAATATCTTAGGAGATATTTTAACCACTACCGACGTTTTTACCCCTGGTGGATTTGTTATTCTAATTATATCCCTTTATTTCTAAAAAAAATGCTAGTTTTAGTATTTCGGGTAGAATTTTCGCTAACTTTGAAAATTCATAATTAATTATAGAAAAATCAAAACAAGGATCTGTAAAATTCCCTGGAATCCTTAGGATGTCTATTTTTAAAGACAAATACTCATTTTTGCCCAGATTCATCTTAAAGTTTTGAACCTCTGCCCAGAATTTTCTAGAAATTCGTAGCTTAACTTTGAGAATTTTTATCTCACTGTACAGAGCTCAAAATAATACATTCTAGGCATATGTGAAAAGCCCTATTTGTCTACTTTAACCATGAATTTTTCAAGAATTTCATAATTTCATTTTCTTCATAAAATACTGGTATTTTTAACACTGACTCCAGAAATCGTTAATCGACAAAATTTCGTCACAGTTTCGCTATTTTGATCCTAATCTTCCAAAAATTTTGCTCCAACATTTTCTTCATCATTTTTTTTCGAAATAAGGCTATATTTAAACTTGGAAACATAAAAACAAAACTAATTTTGGAAGTTTAAAGATCAAAATAACAAAATAACTAAGAACTTGAAAGCTAAAGCTTAAGAACTTACCCAAAACTTTGCTCCTCCTTCTCCAAGCTTCTCACTCTTACTTTCCACCTTCTTTTATCAGATTACTAAGCTTGCTTTGGTGTGAAATTTGTGAAGGCTAAAGGCCTCTATTTATAGTAATTTGTTATGGCATTTTGGTAATTTTTCCAAACCTTCTCATATTGCATTTAGACCATTGGATTTAGGTTAAATTACACACTCAAATCCTCACCCTTCCCTCACTCACACCTACCTCCCCTTCTCTCTCCCTCATCCTCTTCCATTTTTTCATCAATGCAACTTATCCAAGTACAAACTCTCTCTCCCATTTGTTCCCTTCATTAATGTTGAGTTAGCATGTGTTTTAATTAAACAATAAACAATTCTCCTACCCCTTTTCCAAGCTTAACCGTGCCCCCATCTCCCTTGTTCTTTTAATTATTTGCTTCAATTTCTAGTTACTCCAAGTGTTTATGTAACTTGGTGAGAAATGATAGTTTGGTTAACAACCAAACAAAAATATACTTAGGGGTTAATTTATAGCTTATCCAAGTCTCTTCACTAGCCTTTGAATTTCAAAAATCATAGCTTAATTAGAAGTCTCTAATCATCTTAAAATTAATTTGTACAAGTTGGGTAAAATCATGATGATAAGCACAATATGCATTTTTGTTCAAGATTAATTAATCCTTATATTTAATCTATGATTAAAATTCCTCATTGATTCAATTAATTCTCTAGGGATTTAAACCTACTTGTGTCTTGAGTTTTCCCTTGGTTGGTTTCACAATTCTTGACCTCTTCCACTTTGTCCCCTTGCTTAAATGCTTAGATTATATTGTCCCATTAGTACTCTTATCTTCTTCCACTTTCCCTTGGTTGGTTTCAATTAATGGTCATTTATCACCTAATTAGCCCATGTGTTTGTATGTTTATATTAAACAATTTTCCTTCCCCTTCTCCAAGCAACAAATCCGTGGCCTCCTCCCCCTTCATTCACTCTTGTTTTGTGTTTTCTCTAGCCTATTAGACAATGCTTTGAGCCCTCTTATTGGCTCATCTTAATTCATTTGGATTTAGACTTTAACATGTAATTAATTTAGGCCCTTGGATTTAGCTTTATTAAATTAAATCTTGGCCTTTGATCTTAGTTGCAATTGTTGACTTTTCAAAACTTGATTAAATTTTAATTAACATCTTAATCAAATGCTTAATTGTCCCTTAATTATCTATATACTATTGTATTATTGGTTCTTAGGTTAATTATGATCATTTGTAATTCATTTTATGCTAATATTCACTCCTTATTGGTCTTTGACCTTCAATTAACTTAATACATCCTTAATTGATGACTTTTAATATTAATTTTAAAGAATTACCTAAATATTCAATTAGTGTAAATTTAATTGCCCACTAATTGTTGTTAATTCCCTTTAATTGGTTTAGATATTTCCATAGCATTTTCTTGCTTAAATATTTTTATGATATATTATTATTCTTTATGATTAAATATTAACTATGGTTTAAGATGATAACTATAGGGTATTTTATGATCTCTAATTAAGATTGGAAAATTTGGGTCTTTGGTTATTTAATTCTAACGGAAAATTCCCTAAATGAACTTAAATAAGCTAGTAAATTTTGAGACCACATATTCACTTATTTTTAATAGGCATTGTCTATCAAAATATATTGGTTAAGCTAAATAGGGATTTTAGGGTATTACAAACACTGATGGATTTTTGACATAATTGGAATAATCAATCAATCACATTTAATTTTTCATTGTCCATTAAATTTAATTAATTGGTTGAACAATTCCCACATTCAGTAGCTTAAACAAAAAGATCTCACATTCCCATATTCAATTTGCATGATTATTCTTTTTTTTTGGGGGGGGGGGGGGGGCCATACCGCTGGCTTAAACCGAAAGATCTCACATTCTTACATTCAATTTACATGAGTAACTTTTTTGGGGGGCCATGGCCCCCTTTGGCCTCATCAAAGATCCGCCACTGCTCACACGCACAAACTCAACACACAACAAGTTCCCTCTTTTTATATATATATATGCAGCAGTAATATACATTTGTATACATCAGCTTCCTTATACATATGCTTCAGCGTTTATATATATTTTTATAAGTATCAACCCACAAGGATTATTCTAGAGTCTGATGCTGGGTGTGTGGTTAAGAAGATTCTGGATAGCGACCTGCAGTCAGTTAGTTTGCTGGTTAGAAACATTAGAGAACTGTTAAGAAGAAATTGATAAGTTGATGTTGAATCTATTCCGAGGGATTTCAATAGGATTGCTGATGCTTTAGTCAAATTAGGTATCTCGGAGTCTTCTATTTTAGACTCTTGTCCGAGTTTTTTGAGGTCCATTGTTGACCAAGAGTATTTGAGATCAATTTCCCTCCTTATGTAATTCTCTTTTTTCTTAGGCTTTTAGCCTTCTTCTTTATTCGCCTGGGGGGGGGGGGGGGGGGGGGGGACAAGCAACAACAGAGGAAGTTGGTTTCTGCTTGTAATACATACATAGGAGCACGTGAACTTGGTGAAATTGGGAGATAGTTTGTGGGTCTCACACCAAAATTATTCCACTTGATCCCCTTTTATCAACTATAAGGCTTTTATTTGCACTTAAATCCTTTGCTTATTTATTTGCAAATATTGGATAAAAATTAATCCTTAATTCCATATAAGGATTTTCTTACTCAAATTTTTTTTTTTTGCCTTAAAATATTATCACTAAAGTATTTATGCCAAAAATTATTTCCTAATTATTGGTCCTTAATTTATGAGAAAATATGCTTTAAATTCCAATAATTAATACTTTAATTATTTAGGCCAAATTTTCAAATTTATTTCCCATTCAATATTTCTAACTTCAGATTTCAAAATTTGGGATGTTACACAAGTGTTTCATTTGATTCAAACTCAAGACTTAAAAAGAGATCTAACGGGGCTTTATATTGTTAGACTAATTTTATACTGGTTTCTTTATCTTTCTTTCATTCCTTCCTGATTATTATTAGATCCAAATCAAATGGTACATATCTAATATTTTATAAAAATTTTTATTATATTTTTACATAAAGTATATAAATTTATGGATGATTATTATAAAGTAACTTTTATTTTTCTCAACTGCAATAAGTTTTTAGATCAAAATTTATTAGTTCAAACTTATACATTTTTATGTAAAATTATATTAATATTCATATAAAATATTAGATATGAACTATTATATCTAGATGCAATAGTAATAAAGGATCCAATAGTAATAAAGGAGTAAAGGAGGGGAAGGAAAAGGAGAGAAATTGCTACCCTTATGACCCTTTTATTAATGAATAGCAGTAGAGGTGGGAAAATGGGTTGAGCCGGCTCATTTAAGCCCATGTTCTCATAGGGCTGGCCCTTTTAGATTTGACTATTTTTGGATGTTTTAAATTATAAGCTTGGCCCTTGACATGCTCTAGCTTAAACGGGTTGACCCAATTTCCTAGCTCTAAATAGCTATGTATGTTTGACAAAAACAAAGTTGCATTATAGTTTTGGTTTATATTAATTCTCCTGGGAACATGATCTTTATGGATTCCCATAATACTAACACCACGTGGATTTAATTAAATCTTTGGAGGCTAAAAGATAATTAAATCCACAAGTTTTTCATGTTTAATTAGGCTAAATTATACCAAACCTTTTAAACTTTGGGTTAGTTGCATAGTACCCTATAACATATAAAAGTTTAAATTTAACTCTCATGACCTTTCTTTTTTAACTATTAACCACATGTTATTAAGTGGTTGTTATATTTTTAACGGAAAATGACGCATCAAATTATGAGATGACATGTAGCATCTTGTATAAATTACCAATTTCATAGAACACTTTGAACTTTGAATAGTTACAGTGAACCCTTGAACTTTGATAAGTTATAAATAACTCCCTAAATTTCAAATTTTACATTTAAGTCCCTTAAAATTTGATTTATAATATCAAATCAGATGCAATTACTTTTATCATTTTAATAAACTTATCCTCCTCTTTTTGTGTATTTTCCTTCTCTTCATCCCATGCCAGAAATGGTGATAATAATGTGACAGTAACCAATAAAGCTTGGGAGGAGGGTAATGTGGTATTAGACCTTCAAGAAAGAAAAGCTGCTGATACTGGGAATACCAAAATCAGAAGCATACCTTGTCGCTTTACTGTATCACCATTATAAGCAGATCATATTAATATATATGCACTCAGTATATATACAATGCTGCATATTGTGTATTCTGAGACGAAGGCATATCAATAAGGTTATAGTACGTTTTACAACATAGGCATATATATGCCTACGCTTTTTACAGTTTCATTTTCCCTTATTTAATAAACTTCAAAAGGTTAGATGTATGCATCGACACATTGTACACCAGATACTACATTCAAATACATATATACATACATTAGTCGTAGTTGTTTCATTAACTTAAAAAAACGAAGGGTGCGATTTGATGTGAAAGGCAAATATTTTGCTGAAATTTGGGATTAGATTGATCAACTTGTAGAATATGTTAAATTGATTCCACCACTAACCTAGTGCCTATACGCGTTTATCAGGTGGGAATTCAATAAACATAAGTCAATCCAATTGACAATATCAATGGATGTTGTGAAGTCATTACAAACAATACAGTCTTGAGTCCCATACCAGATAGGTTTCCTTATAAGAGAGGCTTTATAAGGGCTCGGTTACCCTAATCTAATATAATATCTAGCTTTTAGGATATGATTCTCCCAAAGATTTGTGCTTTCGTTGAGAGTAGTCTAACTAGATCGGAAAGGAATCCAGCCAGCAATTTACTTTTACGACGTGTGGTTCTCCAACGACAAGTGCTCATTATAAATGCGTTGTATTGTTTCTAGTCCACGACTTTACTCACTTTACTCTGTTTCTTCTTCACTTTGTTTGGGATCAGCGGCCTTTCCTTTTCCCCAACTCTTGCTTTCCTTTTCTGATCCTAACTATTGGTTGAAACATAATATTTTTAAAAAATGATGTTGAAACTTTGATCCAGTGGCTAGAATCAGAAAAGGAAAGTGACCTCCCCTGGTACCTCCATTTGAATCAGTCAACTCAACATAATTTGGATGGAGTTTTTTCCTTTAGAAAATTGCTTATAATTACTCACATTTAGTTAGTTAGGCAAAAAGAAATTAAGGGAGTGGGGTTGGGTAATTTTGAATAAGAGTCATATAAATATTATTGATTAATTTAATGTAATTAACTAAAGCAACTACAAGTAATTTTTTTAAGATTCCTATCAAATGATTATCTATTAGGCCGGCTACTTTTCATATAATATAGACCCACAGGCATTTGAACCAAATTTGAGGCCCATAAAATACTTTTTATTTATTTATTGAAATCATACATGTTTTCATAGAAGAGTACACACGATAATAAGAAACAAACCTAAGACTAGCAAGATAAGAGTAACACAAAATTCATGAATGCAAGACAAAATTAAACAATAAGATCAGGGGCATTTTAGTAAGAGAGAGTTATACAACAAATATTAAGTTATTTTTTAATAAGTGTGAAATGGTTGACGTTTACTTATATTTGAAGACAGAGCTTTGGAGTATGCATTTGACTAAATCATAGTTGCTCCATTTAATTAAAGAAAATTAGAATTCATGAACTTGTTGCATTCGTTAAATTGATTCTACCACTAGTTTAAAGCCCAATGCATCCCTTTCAAATATCTAAGGGCCATTACTGTGATTATTAATTAGATTTGTTTTGCCCAAAAAACAAATTTTATTACCAAATAACCAAGAATTACAATCACTAATAGTTGAAGCCAAGAAACTCTCAAAACACCTAAAATACAACCTAACACATTTCTTATACAGGTAGTGAGCTAACTATATCAGTTAACCCACTCCTTCTCTATCCTTATTTACAAAAGTGTTATAACAGTTAAACTTGGCTACTCCAGCCATTCATGTTGGTTCATCTTCTTTGCTGCATCAATTGCTAATGTATCCGCAGCTTTATTACCTTGCCTAGACAAAAGGGATACCGAAACTCCATCTAATGATTCGAACAAGCCAAGAATTTCATTTACCAGGTCCCAACAGCGCCATTCACAACCATCAGGATTTTAATTCCATACCAATAATCTATACAGACCCTCATAGTAAGACGTTTTTTAAATTAAATTGAAAACCTTTTTTTTCCCAACTGACTTCTGAAGTTTCTTAGCGTAATGCCAGGGCAATAAAAATGAACGTTGTGAAGTCATTACAAGCAAAAGTTATGAATAATACTAGTACATGTTAATTTACTTTTTATATAAGCGTGAATCGTTGACGTTTACTAATATATTGTTAGCCATAGTTGTTCAAATAAATTAAAGAAAATGGACTACAATTTGATGTGATAGGCAACTATGTTTTATGCTGAAAGTTGGAATTGACGAACTTGTTGCATACGTTAAATTGATTATACCACAAAATCTCAATGCATTTCTTTCAAATATATAAGGGTGATTGGTGTAAAAGTATGATTCTTAGATAGAAATCGTATTTTTGTCCCAACTGACTTCCGAAGTTTCTTAATGTGATGCCAAACACTTGTGAATGACAATACTAATGGACGTTGTGAATCATTACAAGAAAGGCACTTAATTTAAATGCATCTTATTATTTCTTGTTCATCACTCTGCCTTTTTTCAAAGTCCGACTAGAATTTGTGTTATTGCGTGTAAATTTATTGGATACATTCTCGTATTGTTCCTATTCCATTTAGTCAATCAAATCAACTTAATTTGGACGCATTGTATTGTTTCTATTTCAACATTGTCTTTTCTCAAAGACTGATTGAAATTTGTGTTACTGTGTACACAAACTTATCACACACGTTTATTATATTGTTTTCACACCATTTTGTTTGAGTGAGTCAACTCAACTAAATTAATTTGGATGCATTGTTCTGTTTCTAGTCCACCACTTTACTCTGTTTCTTCTCCACTCTGTTTGGGATCAGCGCCCTTTCCTTTCATTCCCCACCTCTTGCTCTCCTTTTTTGATCCTACCTATTGGTTGAAATTTAATATTTTTTAAAAATGATGTTGAAACTTTGATCTAGTGGCTAGAATCAGAAAAAGAGAGTGGCCTCCCCTGGTACCTCCATTTGAATCAGTCAACTCAACTTTATTTTTTATGATTCTAGTCTCTGTATTTTTTTTTTTTTTTAATAATGAAATCATACATGTTTTCATAGAAGAGTACACAGGACAATAAGAAACAAGCCTAAGACTAGCAAGATAATACAAAATATCATAAGTAATTATTTTGGCCAATACATATGATTACCCCAGTTAGTATTTGTATTTCAACGGGAGTTGATCTTATTCTGCAGAAGTGAGGATGCTGGAACATGGAATTGCTGTATCACTTATATAGTCCAAAACTTGAGCAAAGAATTACCTCAACCCCATTTTCTATATGTCATATAAGATATAATTAAACTGATTAATCAATTTGATATGCTTTCTTCGAATCAGGTTAATCAGATTATGAATACAATCAAAGGGCTGTCTTTCCTACCTAGAATCCATTTGTTCTGTTGGAAACTTTGTAGTGATGCTCTTCCAAATAAGATTACATATATAGAAGGATCAACCCTAACCAGCAGCGTTGGCTAGCCCGCGGGTCCACTTTTTTTTTTAAAAAAAAATATTTTTCTATTTTTTAAGGACAAAAGTTCAAGACATAGATATATGAGTCGTTAAATTTACTTTTCTAACAACAATTATTCCACTTATAAAAATTTTTAAAAAATAATTGACAATATAAGAGATAAACTTTTCAAATTTACCAAAGTTTATAAACAAAAAATATCAAATCATTCTTGAGCAATCAAAATATAATAATTTGGCTTAAATAAGGAAGGAGGATGATAATATTTTCTTTTTGAGATTGAGAGTTACTAAGATATGGAAAATTTCAAAAAAATTTCCCTTCCCACCTATAGAGTATGATCAACCAAATAAGGGGAGGGGAGGGGCCAAAATCCCTTCCCTTCCTTCATTTCTCTCCTCTCCTTCTAAGCCGAACAAATTGTTAGGTTCCTTTTTCCTATTTTGGGATGCACACCTCTTTTTCCAATTCTTTATCTAAATGTTTTTTTTTTCATTTAGAGAGATATTCTGTGCGAATTTGGAATCTCCTCCATATATCACAACAATAGATTTTATCCATCCTTCATATGGGTCGATGTCTTTATCCTTTCAATTAACTTATGGTTCCCAGTTCCACGTTTTTGTATCTTCTCTTTCATATAATATCTCATATACACTAAGATAGGATCAAAATAGATTTTTATGTCAAAATATCTTTTTAACCTATATTTAGTTAAAAAATAGAAAAATATATAAAAGATAATTAAATAAATAAAAAATATTAATAAATTTAACTAAATATATATCAAAATCTACACCTGCATATATAATTATAAAATATATGCTTATCACATATCTCCATGTGTCTCTTTCACTACTTGTAATTAAGAACAAACTAAAGCGCCCATAAAAGCAGTACCATTTCAATATTTGAATCAACAAAAAAACCATACAAGCTCTTCAGCAAAACCATGGCTTTTGCTTCCATGTCATTTTCATTTCTTTCCAAATGCTACCTTCAACCATTAATCCTTATCATCTTCTACACAAACTCCCTTTGCTTCAGGCATGTTAGAGCTACATCAAATGAGATTGATTATTTGGCGTTACTCAAGTTTAAAGAATCAATAACTGATGATCCTGATGAAATCTTGAGCTCTTGGAACAGCTCGAACCACTTCTGCAGTTGAACTGGAATCACATGTGGCCACAAGCATCAGCGAGTCACTAAGTTGAATCTGGGAGGTTACCATCTGCGTGGGATCATATCACCCAACGTTGGCAATCTCTCTTTGTTGAGAAATCTCTCCCTCGTAAACAACAGTTTCCATGGAGAAATCCCACCAAAGCTGGGACGTTTGTTCAAATTAGAGAACCTCTGGCTCTCAAACAACAAATTGACAGGAGAGATTCCTTGGAACTTGACCAGTTGCTCTGAATTGAGGGTCTTGTGTTTGCATAGGAATAGTCTAGCAGGCACAATACCGAATCAGCTGGGTGCGCTTCATAAGCTTGTATGGTTGCAGGTTGCTATCAACAATTTAACTGGAGAAATTCCATTGTCTATATGGAATCTTACTTCCCTTACCGTTCTTACAGTAGGCGGAAATAATTTGGAAGGAAGCATACCAGAAGAGATAGGCCACTTGAAGAAGTTGAACTTTTTTACAGCGATGTCGAATAGTTTATCAGGAGCTCTTCCTTCTTCACTTTTCAATATATCAACTCTCACTCTGATATCAGTAGGAGAAAATCTTCTCAATGGCACTCAACTTCCGAACAACATGTTCTCCACCCTCCCAAATCTAAGATATTTTTCCATATTTGATAATCAAATTTTTGGTCCAATACCAAATTCCATCATAAATGCATCTTCACTCCATGTTTTTGAGATTTCTTCGAATCAGTTTTTCGGAGAAGTTCCCAATCTAGGAGGCCAAAAAGATCTAAAGTGGCCAAATTTACAGTTCAATAATTTTGGAAGCAGCTCAAATAATGACCTTAATTTCTTGACATATCTGAAAAACTGTAGCAAACTTCAAGTTTTAGCTTTGGCCAGGAACAAATTTGGAGGCATTTTACCCAACTCCATAGGAAATTTGTCTACCCAACTCATTCAACTTGACCTACCGGATAACCGAATCTATGGAACTATTTCTGATAGTTTAGGAAAGTACACATTTTTAACTGTATTGGGTCTCGAATACAACAAATTCTCAGGCACTATTCCAATATCTTTTGGGAATTTATGTGAGATGATACAATTAACTATGCAAGGAAACCAACTCTCAGGAAAGATATCTGCTTCCTTAGGAAACCTTAGTGAATTGATTACACTAAGGATTTCAAGGAATATGCTTGAAGGGAAAATTCCTACCACAATTGGAAACATGAAAAATTTGCTAAGCATAGACCTTTCAGGAAACAAATTCAGTGGAACTATACCCCTGCAGATTTTTGAACTTCCCTCCTTGTCCATTTTGTTAAACTTATCTCATAACTCATTGAATGGATCTTTGCCTATTGAGGTAGGAACACTCAAAAACCTTGGCACTTTGGATTTCTCTGAAAATAATCTTTCGGGAGAGATTCCTTGGACCATTGGAGAGTGCACTAGTATGGAATTCCTTAACTTGCGAGGGAATTCCTTCAATGGGCCCATGCCACCTTCACTAACTTTATTGAGAGGTCTCACACATTTAGATGTATCTCGAAACAACTTAGCTAGATCAGTATTGATCGGCCTACAAAATATTTCTCTCAGATACTTATATGTTTCTTTCAATATGTTTGATGGGGAGGTTCCAATAGAAGGGCTTTTCAACAATTCAACTGCAATATCAGTGATTGGAAATATCAATCTTTGTGGAGGTATATCTGAGCTGCACTTACCACCATGCTCTAAGAAGATTGACATAGAAAGAAAAAACAATTGGGTAAAGGTGCAAAATGGCCAATAAACTATTAGGCCAAGTGCATCCAACACAAAAAACAATTAAAAGGACCATAATCACCAACAAACAATTAAAAAGTGCTAATTATCACAATTCATTAACACCTACACTAACGGCGTTAGAAGCAACTCTGTCCGTATATCTCCAGCCTCTCTCCTTCCTCGCCTGTGACTCCTTACCTTCATCACCACCGGTGACTCCCTCTGACTTGATCTGGGTCTTTGAAAACCCTGTGAAGTTGATAATTTCAAACAATGATCAAGCGCTTCGAAGTAAGGATTCCAAAGAAGCTTTATTTTCAATCTAATCAAAATTTTTAGCAACGCAAGATTACCAACAAAAATGATAATTTTTCTTCCAAAATAAAAGGGGAAAAATTGATGAAGATTTGAAATCGTTATTAAAAATCAGAAAATAGAAATTTGGAAAGAACCCAAGATTGACTATTAGTAGAATTGCAATCCTATTAATCGTATCTGATTTTAGAAAGTTGATCAATCTAGGGTTACACATAAAAATCTTCGATTATAATAGCAAACCGAGCAGCAGGCCAGCAACTACAATCAACAACCGCACTTACCCTCAAGGAAAAGAACAAACAATTGGAAACAAAAATAAATCCCCCAGAAAGTTAAAAACGAATCTTCGGGTCCCCAAAAGCACCGATAACGATATGAAATTGAAGATCAAAACATGTATGGATAGAGAAACGTACTACTTAGGATTCATGTCGATTAAGCAAATAGGATCTACAAATGTCTGTTAGAAGAATCGCACCAGACGAGGAGGGCAGGAACTGGAGAGAACCTCTTCTCTGATGCTTATGCTTGATATAAATGAAGACTTTAAATCAAATCCCCACAATTCGAGAAGAAGAAGAAGAAGGAAATCAAAAAGAGAAAAAGTGGAATTTGGAGGAAGAGAATGAAGCCAAAGAATTCATGGCTAATCCTGAGGCCTGAAGCCAGAGTGTAGGAAGATGATGATAGGCAAATAATTGAAGGTAAGGAGTCGCGAGGAAGGAGAGAGGCGAAGGGAAAGATATGGACAGAGTTGCTTCTTGACGCCGTTAGTGTAGGTGTTAATGAATTGTGATAATTAGCACTTTTTAATTGTTTATTGGTGATTATGGTCCTTTTAATTGTTTTTTGTGTTGGATGCACCTGGCCTAATAGTTTATTGGCTATTTTGCACCTTAACCCTTTACCAAAACAATTTGAAGCTAATGGTTCTTGTGATTTGTTTAGCTTTTCCTATCATATTGATGATTTTATTTTCTTTCTATTGGAGGTGTGAAAGAAACAAAAAATCATCTTCCGCTTTAGCTTCATCTAGAATTGAACAATTTCCCAAGGTGTCATATCAAAACCTACACATTGCAACTGAAGGTTTCCCTTCCAACAACTTGATTGGATGAAGGAGTTATGGTTCGGTATATAAGGGAAGACTTGAATCAGAAGATAAACTTGTTGCAATAAAGGTGTTGAACCTTCAAAAGAAGGGAGCTGAAAAAAGTTTTATTTCTGAGTGCAATGCATTGAAAAACATAAGACATCGGAATTTGGTAAAAATTTTGACATGTTGCTCAAGCATGGATTACAAGGGAGAAGAATTCAAGGCATTGGTATTTGAGTATATGTCAAATGGAAGCCTTGAAAAACTATTGCATCCAAATCAAGAAAGTGAATATGGGTCAACATTGGATATTTTTCAAAGATTAAATGTTATCTATGATGTTGCCTTTGCAGTACAGTATCTTCATTATGAAAATGAGAAACCAATCGTTCATTGTGACTTAAAGCCCAACAATATCCTTCTTGATGATGATATGGTGGATCATGTGGGTGATTTTGGGTTAGCAAGACTACTTGCCACCCTTAGTGGCAGTTCTCAAAAGCAAACAAGAATATCTGAAATAAAAGGGACGATTGGCTATACTCCTCCAGGTAAAATTTATTATTGTTTTGGCTTGAAGCTCTAGTGAACTCTATTTCTTTTATGAAATATTTTTCTTTTTTCTTTTTTGAGTTTGAATACAATGAGTTTCTAAATATTAACCATAGTTCAACATGCATATTTCAGAGTATGGAATAAGTTCGGAGGTATCAGCACAAGGTGATGTATATTCTTTTGGAATTCTTATTTTGGAAATGTTCACTGGAAGAAGACCAACAGAGACTTAATGTTTGGAGATGGCCACAATTTTCATAGCTATGCCAAAGTTGCATTTCCAAACAATCTTCTAGAGATCTTGGACACAACTCTTGTGCCTCAGCAAATTCAACAGACAACAATAGCTGAAGGAGAAATTAGTATGGAGCAGGTGGCTATTATGCATCCCAACCATGAGAAGACTCTAATTTCATTATTTAAGCTTGGATTTGCTTGTTCAGTAGAACCTCCGAAGGAAAGGATGAACATGATGGGTGTGCTAAAGGAGCTAAATCAAATTAAAAATTCTTTTTGTCTTGGGGAAACAAGTCAAAATTGACTGTGACAAAGTATGAGCTTGAAATGCCACTTGATTTTTGTACCTTTGATCACCTACCACATTCATGGTTAGGAAGGACTATGTTTAATTTGTACCTTTGATCATCCACCAGCTTCATGTATATGAACGTAGTGGATTATGAGAAGCTCCCTATATGCTGATCTTTCTTTCCTTGTAATCTGTTTAGGAATCAAGTATTAAGTTTTTCATTCTAAAAAAAAAAAAAAAGCATTCAAGTACCCCTTCAATCTTTAACATAAGACTTATATTTTTCTAAAATACTCTATCTTTCTTCCTTAATTCCCTCCTTCCCTCTCATTCTTAATTATTATTGAGGGAACATCAATAAAGGTAAATTAAGAAAAGATTGGTAAACATAAAAAATATGTTTTATATTTAGGACTAAGATCAATTCCAAATATGTCTTATATTAAAAACTAGAGGGAGTACATTAAAATTGGTTCGTGATAAGTGGTTGCTTATGAAAACAAGTATAACCAGAGCTTAACTCAGAAAAGTCCTAGCACATGGCCTAAAAAGATTTAATATAATGCCCAAAGCCAGAAGCAACTCTAAAATAAAGGTGAGAATATCAAAACGGAGACTTTCTTATACCCAAACAGATCTTCTCTTCTACCAAAACAGAGCCTCTAAATTTACCACATTTTTGGTATTTAACTGCAATTACTAGAGGTAATTCCAATCAGAGCCTACTGCATTTAAGGCAAACAATGCCATTGTAATGGTTCCAAATTTTAATGCCTCCCTTTTCAAGCCGACTACCCTTTTTACCTTCAAAACTCGAATCTTCACCAATCAATATAGGTTTTTTTTGGTCAAACCAATGAATATAGTTTCACTTAAATAGGACTCATTAGTAAATAAATCAATATTGATGTGCCCCCCCAAATTCCCTTGGATAATAGGCTGAGGTTATACACCAGAAACTAGCATAAATTATCGGTTGAACGGGAACTTCTAGACGAAGTTCCTACCCTCTTCTCTCGTATTTCAATAATATGATTTTGCCCTCCTCCATCTTGCTCTTCTGTTGATTTATCCCAACTTCATATATCCATAGATAAATTCAAGGGTGATTTATCCTCTTCTTTTTGTGCATTTTCCTTCTCTTCATCCCATGAAACAATATTAAAACAGTGAACCAAACCAGATAGGAGCCATCGGTTAGAGAGGAAACAGAGATGGTGAACCAGAGAGCTGCTAGGTCGAGAGAGAGAAGAAGAGAGGAAAAGTAAAGTGAACATTGACTGAATATTGAAACTGTGGAAAAAATATATTGACTTACTTCTTTCCTGTACATATGTCCTACTTATATAGAAAGATACTCTTGTACATTTGGTAATTATACAGGTGAAGGGTCAAAAATACACATGACCTTTTTCTTTAGAATCGCCCAGCATCACGACCTTTCAACTGAATCAAAAATACACACGACGTTACGTTTTTTGGTCCCCCAGCACCATGGCCGTTAGTCAACCATTAATTACCGTTTGTTGATCGTGGTGTTAGGCGATCCTGGGGAAAAAAGTCATGTATATTTTTGACCCTTCACCCTTATACATTTAAATCAGTTACAATGAATAACACTAAGGGTTGAGGACCAAATTTGCCAACAAACAATTAGGCCAGGAGCACTGGGCACAAATAAGTTTTAATGGGACCAAAACAACCAACAAACAATTTTTTTTTGTTAAATTAGCACAATACCGTCAAAGGCAACTAAACGTCCGTGTAAAATGACTTCCACCTCATGCCACGTTGGTTTTGACTTCCACCTCAATGCCACGTTGCTTTTGTTTTGTTTTTTTGTTTTGTTTTTTGTTTTTAGCTGAAGAATCCCCAAATCATCATCGTCAGAGCAGCGTCGGAATTGCGCAAATATGGGTTTCGTTTTAACCGGAAAATTCATACCAACCCCATGTCAATATTTTCAACCAGAAAATTTGAAGACCGAGAGTCAAATAGGCAATGGCAAAATCAGATTACAGTGAGCACTCCATCAAGTACAATAACTCTTCCTTCGGACAAGACATGGAAACGAACCAATGATTAGTGTAAAGATGAAGAAACTTGACGCGAGAGAGAGAGAGAGAGTGAATAGCAGAGCCAGCAATGGCAACAACGAAGGTTGAAAGAAAATCTAGCTAAACATTACTGTAATCAACGCAGCAACAATGTATTCAAAGTATAAGACCATCCTGAAAATCAAAGTGACAAGGCAATAGAAGTGAAGCAGTGAAGGATGAAACCTATGGTTCAGTCGCCGGTGAAACTGAAGCTCCACCACGGTGAAGTCCATCTCCCTTTCAGTTGGCTCCGTCGATTTCGGTTCCCAAAGACAGAACACTAGCGTTGGCTACCTCTGTCCGATCTGGTCCTCACTCCTCTTCAACCTCCAAATGCTCTCATCGTCGGAGTTTACTCTCTCTTCTCCCCCGGACTGCACAGCGCAATTGGCGATAAGATGATCGCAGATGTTGAACAGCCCGTCTCAGTCACGCCTTTGCTTCCCTTTTTCCCATCGTTCTGCACTTTTTCCAGAAGCTCCGTCCTACTCCCGTCACTAGAGAAGAAGACTGGAACAGTGAACGAAGCCCTCCTTCAAATCGTCCAACTCTGTTTTCTGCAATGAAGAAGACGATGAACAGTGTTTGGTCGAAATATGTCGCGCCCTTGTTTTCTCTCCTTTCAGTCGTCCACCTGCCGTGCTGTTCAACTTTTCATTTGGGGATTCTTCAGCTAAAAAGAAAAAAACAAAACCAATGTGGCATGAGGTGGAAGTCAAAACCAACGTGGCATGAGGTGGAAGTCATTTTACACAGACGTTTAGTTGCCTCTGACGGTATTGTGCTGATTTAATAAAAAAAATTGTTGGTTGGTTGTTTTGGTCCCATTAAAACTTATTTGTGCCCAGCGCTCCTGACCTAATTGTTTGTTGGCAAATTTAGTCCTTAACCCTAACACTAATCAGGTGCAACAAATAACAAATTAAATAACAATTACTAAAATCCTAAGTACCCATTTTCTTTCTTGTTACAATTTGTCATCCCATGCCAGAAATGGTGATAATAATGTGACAGTAACCAATAAAGCTTGGATGCAGGGTAATGCAGTATTAGACCTTTAAGAAAGAAAAGCTGCTAATACTCGTCACCTTACTGTATCACCATCATAAGTACATCATATTAATATGTATGTACTCAGTATGTATATAATGCTCTGCATAATGTGTATTATGAGACGAAGGCATATCAATAAAGTATATATATGCCTACGCTTTTGACAGTTTGATTTTCCTTTATTTATAAAGTTCAAAATGTTACCTGTATGCATCGACACATTTTATACCATCTACTATATTCAAATACATATATACAAACATTAGTCGTAGTTGTTCCTTTAACTTAAAGAAAACGAAGGGTATTTGATGTGATAGGAAAATATTTTGCTGAAATTTGGGATTACATTGATGAACTCGTTGAATATGTTAAATTGATTCCACCACTAACCTAGTGCGTTTACGCGTTATTAGGTGGGAATTCAATAAACATAAGTCAATGTAATTGGCAATATTAATGGCACTTAATTTGGATTTTGTCGTGAGTCTCACGTCGGTAAAGGCTTTCCTATCCAATATAATGTCTAGTTTGAAATATGATTCTCCCAAGGATTTGTACTTTCATTGAGAGTAGGCTAACTAGACCTGCAAAAAGAATCCAACTTAATATTACGATGTGTGGTTCTCCCAAGGACCTCATTACAAATGCATTGTATTGTTTCTAGTCCACCACTTTACTCACTTTGCTCTGTTTCTTCTCCACTCTATTTAGGATCAGCGGCATTTCCTTTCCTTTCCCACCTTTTGCTCTCCTTTTCTAATCCTAATTATTGGTTCAAATTTAATATTCTGAAAAAGTATGTTGAAACTTTGATCCAGTGGCTAGAATCAGAAAAGGAAAGTGACCTTCCTTGGTACCTTCATTTGAATCAGTCAACTCAACATAATTTGGATGGATTTTTTTTCCTACATAAAATTGTTCTTAATTACTCCACATTTAGTTAGTTAGGCAAAACGAATTTAAGGGAGTGGGGTCGGGTAATTTGGAAAAAGAATCATATAAATATTATTGATTAATTTAATGTAATTAACTAAAGTAACTACAAGTAATTTTTTAAGATCCTATCCAATGATTATCTATTAGGCCGGCTACTTTTCACATAATATAGACCCACAGGCATTTGAACCAAATTTGAGGCCCATAAAATACTTTGACTTTTATGATTTTAGTCTCTCTTTTTTTCCCCCTTCTTCTTCTTCTTTTTTTAATGAAATCATACATGTTTTCATATAAGAGGTAGGGAGAACTCTTCTAGATCTGGACTGTTCAGATTTAATCTTGATGATCCAAATTTAATTTTTTTAACTATCAATTTTTAAATGAAAAAATCATTTTTTGAAAATATTTTAGTTGAACAATTATTTTTATTTTAGATTCTCTACTTATTAAAATAATTATTTTTTTAAAAAATAAAAAGTAGAAGAAAAAATCTGGACGATCTAGATGAGAAAAGGTTCCCCTACCTATCCTTGGGATAGGTAGGGAAACTGATTATATTCCCTTTTTCTATCTGTCATATAAGAAATAATTAAACTGATTAACCAATTTGATATGCTTTCTTCGAATCAGGTTAATCAGATTACGAATACAATCAAAGGGCTATCTTTCCTACCTAGAATCCATTTGTTCTGTTGGAAACTTTGTACATGAGGCTCTTCTAGGTTTATATGCTAGAACACAAATTTCAATCAATTTTGAGAAAAGACAATGTTGAAATAGAAACAATACAATGTGTCTAAATTAAGTTGAGTTGATTGACTAAATGGAATAGAAACAATACGAGAACATATGCAATAGGTTTATACGCAAGAACACAAATTTCAATTGTCTTGAGAAAAGACAATACTACCAAAAAAAAAAACATCGTATTACCTACAGAAATTACCCTCAAAAAACATTTTCGTAGGTAATTCTGTGGGAAATTTCCATGGGTAAAAATTACACATGAAATTACCTACAGAATTCCGTAGGTAACTGACAATACTCACGGAAAATTTCCATCCAAAAAAAATTGTGGTAAAAATAAGCCACGTTTTTTTTGGAACGTAAATTTTTCATGGGTAATTTTAATTACACACAGAATTTATTCGTATATAATTTTTACCTATGGAAATTTCCCACGGAATTCCGTAGGATATTACCCATGGAATTTTTTCCATGGGTAATACGATGGTTTTTTTGTAGCGCAATGTTGGAATAGAAACAATACAATGTGTTTAAATTAAGTTGAGTTGATTGACTAAATGGAATAGAAACAATACGAGAAAGTATGCAATAGGTTTATACGCAATAACACAGATTTGAATCCAGTGGCGGACCCACACTAGTGTAAGTGTGGGCAAGTGCAGACACAAGAATCTTTAAAAATATATATAATGTGAAAGACTTTGTTGCCAACATGTGTAGGTAGAGCAGCTGGTTAGTACTCTGTCCCTTAGTTAGGCATCATGTCGCCGGTTCGAGCCACCCAACTTCCCAATGTCTTATTTTTTTTCCTCCCCAATTTCATCGTTGTCTCGTGTCTCATTTTTTTCTCTCCCCAATTTCATCGTTCTCTCGTCTCCTTCTTGTCGCTGTGCTTTCATCGTTCTCTCGTCTCCAACTCTCACTCTCGGTTCTTGTCGCTGTGCTCTCCGCTCTCGTCCCCCCTCTCAACGGTAATTTTCCGAATCCCCCTCTCAATCAATTCTGAATTTAGGTCTTAGGATGATTTTCCAGATCCCCCTCTCAATCGATTCTGAATTTAGGTCTTAGGATGAATTTGTTGTTGATTTTGAGATGAAATTATTGCTAAATTTATGGCTTCTGAATTCAGTGTTTCAAACTCTGGTGAAGCTGAGTCTCTGGTAAATCGTAGAAGCGAACATCGGGGCTCATCACAATGGTATGCTATTGTTTTCCCACTAACCGATTTTCCATCTTCGATTATGTCTTGATTTTGCATCTTTTATCTCAAATTTCGTTGTCTGTAATAGAACATGGATAAGAACAATGAGAAGGGATTCACATCTTCTTTTCGATGGAATGTTTGTGTTCTAAGATAATGTATAGCATCTGTAGTTTTGTCATTGCGATTTGATTGACGCGCCGAACATTTTTGGGTGCGACTTTTTACGTGAATAGAGATGATTTAATCTCTTATTCTATATTCGGTTTATTGATATAAAGAAAAAGTTAAGTGAAGAAAAGTTTAATGAACATGCTTGTGGAATTACAGAGCATAAAGCAACAGATTTGTAAACCTAAATGAAAACGAGGGGAGAAAAATTTGAATCTCTTACGGATTTCATATTTGTATATGAGAAAAATTTGAAGCTCCACTTCTCAGGAGATTGGAAGTCCTTCTTCTTCCCAGTTTCTATATCTTGTTCACCCCCTATCCTTATTCTCTTTTCTTTTGTTTTCTTTTGCAGAAATTTTTTGGTTTATACTGTTGAAATGAGTTTTGAGGGAATGGATTCTTTGTTTCAGAACTAGCGGGTGTTATACCTGGAATTGATGAGGCAATGAGTTTTGTTGAGATGTTCAAGTAAGAAATATGTGTTGTCTAATTGATTCTATTTTGATTTGAATTTTGTTCAATACTATGTGCCTAAATTTGAAACTTATCTGTACAAAATTGTGTTTATGATAGTGTAGAGTTGTAATGCATTTGTGTTCTTATTATTCCTTTCTCCTTTATGTAGGTGTTTGGTGTTGAACTTATTGAAAGTGTTGTGCTCTCTGGTAGACAGCCTGGTGAGTTATAGCATTTGTTATACTCCTTTTCTCCTTCGTTGATATTTGACTTTTTAATATCATATCACATATGACAAACCATAATAATTTTTTCTTGTATGTTGCTTTGGTTTGATTGTGTAACATCTGAGGTATCTGTATGCCATGTATGCCATGGGATTAGAGTATATTGTTGTGTTTAAATTGATTTCCTCGGAAATACTTTTCAATTGAACCTCATTTCTAGCTCTAAACTTTACGAAGGAGTGGGTTGTCTTTTATTCTCCTTAAAAAAAAATTTTCGGCCCCCATAATCCCATAACTAATTGTGCACCCACAAACATTAAACCCTGGGTCCGCCACTGTTTGAATCATCTTGGAAAAAGACAATGTTGGAATAGAAACAATGCAATGCATCTAAATTAAGTTGAATTGATTGACTAAATGGTATAGAAACAATACGGGAATGTATGCAATAGGTTGATATGCGATAACACAAATTCTAGTCGAACTTTGAAAAAGTCAGAGTGATGAACAAGAAACAATAAGATGCATTTAAATTAAGTGCCTTTCTTGTGATGACTTCACAACGTCCATTTGGCATTGCCATTCACAAGTGTTTGGCATCGCATTAAGAAACTTCGGAAGTCAGTTGGGACAAAAAAAGGTTTTCTATCTAATAATCACACATTCACACTAATCACTCTTAGACATTTGAAAGAAATGCATTGAGATTTTGTGGTAGAATTAGTATTGCCCTGCCATTACGCCAAGAAACTTCATAAGTTATTGAAGTTTAAACTTCTCATGTTGCATGAGAAGAAAAAGATTCCTACACACATATGAAATGGTGGGACTCACACACACACACATATATAATGTAATTATATGTGTGTGTATATGTGGGGATCCCACCATTTTATGTGTGTGTAACATGAGAATACACTTTTCCTACAACATGAGAAGTATTTTTCCCCTAAGTTAAAGTTATTTGGGGAAACATGGTTTTCAATCTAATTAATAATCAAACTAATTGCCCTCGGATATTTGAAAGGGATGCGTTGGGCTTTAAACTAGTGGTAGAATCAATTTAACGTATGCAGCAAGTTCATCAATTTAAGGGAGCAACTATGAAAAATGATACTCCCTAGCTTTGTCTTCATATATAATTATACGTTAACCATTTCACACTTACTAAAAAGTAAGTTAATATGTATTGTATAACTTTCTCTTACTAAAATGCCCCTGACCTTATTGTTTAATTTTGTCTTTCGTTAATGAATGAGTGAATAAAGGGAAGATTTTAAATGAGGGCAAATTGGAAAATATGTGTAAGATATTCATGCTTATAAAAGAGGATGAAAAGCGCAGATGCCTTTTGCTCTCTCACACACGGAGAAGGATTATAATCTTGAGAAGATTCCTTTCGAACCCCATTCAAGACGTCTTCACTAATTTCCACTTCGACCGGAGATTTTTATATTGATGTGGGGTATATAGTGAATTTGTGCTCCAACAAAATGCATACACAAATAAAAAAAATAAAAGAATAAAATCTTCTACTGTTGAGATTATAATTAAGTAATTTATTTATCTTCTTCAATTTTTAAAAATTACTTAATTGAGTCTTATATCAAGAATTAAAAATGTTATAATTGCTTGTAGCCTTCATAAATAAAATCAAGGGAGACATTTCTTATGTAAAGTATATAATGAGGACAGAGAGTCCGAGACCATCAGTGTTTCTTTTGTTTTTCTTGACTTTGCAGTCAATTATGTCAAGGGAAAATCAATAATCATAAGGTTAAAATCTATAAAACCTCTCTATATAATACCCCAAAATTTGTATTTTTCTCAAATATGATATTTTGGCAATTAGAACCTATTAAAAATAGGAGAATATGTTGTCTCCAAATTTGTAGTGTATTTATTTTATTTCTTGGATAAGTTTTCTTTAGGACTTAATAAGGCAAATCTAACTTCCTAAATTTAATTTGGGATCATAAAATGTTATAAAATGCCATAAAAATACCTAAATTAATTAGATAAAGTTTCCAACAACTAAAGAACAATTAAATTCATACTTAAGGACATATTGACATATAATTCATATATTGTCAAAAATAAGCCGTAAAAGAGTATGAAGGGGCTTAAAATAATTAGAGAATACTAAAAATAATTATTGGGCACTAAAAATTAATCTTAATTGAATTAACATTCATAATTAATCTAGTGGCAAATATTAACAAACAAGTTGAAATATTTTGGCTAAATTCAATATTAAGGCTTAACAAGGGATCAATAATTAAAACAATTGGGTTTAGTAGGATCATAATTGAATTGGTAATCAATTAAATCACTACAAACTAAACTTAATTAAGCTAAACCTAATAGTAAACAAGAGAGATTTAATTTAGGGCTTTTTGTCACAATAAATCACCATTGGACCAATTTTTGTAACCCAAACTTTTGCCCAACAAATCAATAAAGCCCAAAGCAAAATAAAAAAGAGAAAAATCAGGGGGGGGGAACGGTTTTGTGAGGCTTCTAGGGCAAGGAGATGAATTCAAACACAGGGTGGTTGGATGGTGAGGATGTGAGTTTTGAATTTTAAACTAGATCTAAGGGTCAAAAACCAACAAGAGGGAAGTTACAATTAATTACCAAATTGTCCAACCTTTTCATTATAAATAGAGGCATAGGTCATTCACAATTCCTCACACCAAGAGCAAAGCAACATCTGAATATTTGAGAGAGAGTGAAAGAAAGTGGGAGAGCTTGAAGGAGTTCAAGCAATAGGTAAGCAAGTTTTTGAGTTTTGAGTTTTAAATTTATAGATAGAAGTAGTTTTAATCTTTAACATTCTAGAGTAGTTTTATTTTCATGTTTTTATGGTTAAAAATAGCTTTATTTCGAAAAATTAGTGAAGAAAGTGGTTTAGCAAAATTTCCGGAAGAGAAACACTGAAGTAACGAAGTTCTGGCGAAAATTCGTCGGTTAGGCAATTTCTGAACTAGTAACAGAAATGTTCATATTTCATGTTGAAAATGATATTGAAAACTTCTGGGAAAATTCATGGTCAAAGTAGACATATAGGGCTTTCCAAATATGTAAAGAACATGATGAAGTGAGCTCTGTACAGTGAGAAAGAAATTCTCAAAGTTTATGCTGCGAATTTCCTGGAAATTATGGGCAGCGTCTGAACATTTGAAATCTGGGAATCATTTTTGAATTCTGGGAAAATTATGATATTTTTTATGAAAAATAGACATCCTAAGAAGTCCGGAACATTTTACGGATCTTCGTTTCGATTTTTCTAGAATTAGTTATGATTTTTCGAAGTTAAGCGAAATTCTGCCAAATATATTCCAGCGTCCTTCAACGAATTTTGAGGAAATAAGATGATAAACTAGTGTACCAAGGGTAAAATAGTCAATAGTGGCCAAAATATCTTTTAGGACATTATTTTAAATTAATAGGATGATATTACTATGATAGGCTATCCGAAAGAACGCAGACCGATCAACTACGTACCGAGATCACCGACTCAGGTGCGTTCGCGTAATGCTTATTATATGCTTATATGTGATAGATAACTTTACATCTGCTGTGTGCTTATGAGATACATCTGTTGTGTGCTTATATACTGTTGGGATACATCTGTTGTGTGCTTATTTACTATTGGGATACATCTGTTGTGTGCTTATGTACTGTTGGGATACATCTGCTGTGTGCTTATGTATTGATTGTTGCTGAAACACCATGAATATCTGTCACACATATACTGTCATATTTAAGCATGAGGTTAACCGTTACCTGAGGTTCAATGGTCATTGAACCTCAGCTCCTACTATAGCTTCAAGGTCTGGAAAACCGAGGGCCAAGGACAAGGGTAATTAAGGAGCCAGCGTGAGGACGCAGACGGAGAGAATTTTATTTGACTTTATACCTTCGAACTATATTCAGACTATTGTACCGCTGTGTAAGCAGCCAAATACCACAACAGTGAATGTTTTATCAGATACTCGCCTTTTTGAAATTATTCCGATGCTCTACTCTGATGGAAAAAAAAATTATTCCGCTTTTGAAAATTGGGGTGTTACACTCTAATTTTGGGTTAGTTACATATAACTCTCTTGACATGTCAAAGTTTATATTTAACCTCCAGAGCTTTCATTTTTTTTAACTATTAACTCTTTGCTATTAAGTGAATGTTATATATTTAACGGAAAATACCACATCTGATTATGAGATGACACGTGGAATCTAGTGTAAATTACCAATTTCATAAAATCAGTTTGAACTTTGATCAGTTACAAATAGCCTCCTGACATTTCAAAATTTAAATTTTAACTCCCGAAAAATTTTAATTGAGAATATTAAACCACATTCAATTACTTTTATCATTTTGTACCAGGAAGATTAAGGAGGAGAAGGAACTAGGGAAAGGAATGTAAGGGAAGATTTTGAGGAATAAAGGAAGATGAATTTTTTGATAGGAAGAAAATGAAGGGGTGGCAGTTGGTATAGAATTATAAAATACATATTTTACCCTCAAAAGTAATTAATTTAAAATGAAAAGAAAAAATATATTTTTTTAAAACATCATTTTATCAAGTTCAAATTTTTCTAAAATGTTCTTCTGCCAAGTTTAAGTTTGTCTAAAATATTTTCCTTCTAAATTTGAATTTGTAACATCTCATTTTTCAAAAACGGAATAATGTATTTTTTTTATTAGAGTAGAGCATCGGAGCAAATAAGTGAGTAACTGATAAGTATTCAAAATGTTAACTATGGCGTATCTAGCTGGTTATAATAACGGTACATTTATTCGAGTATTTAATAATATAACAATATACATCCCAAAATAAAAATCTCTAGTTGGGTCTTCACGCGTGCTACTTACCCTTGTCATCAGCCCTCGGTCCTTCAGACCCTGAAGTTATGGTAAGTGCTAGGTCCAATGCCCATTGGACCTCAAGTAATAGTTAACCTCATGCTCAAGTACAACAATATATGTATAACAGATATTCAAAACATTACAGCAATAACCAACACATAAGCACACAGCAGATGTAAGGTTAACATATCAAAAATATATAGCACACAACACATGTAAAGTCATTCACGTTTGCACTAACCAGTTTCACGATGGCCCCTCGTGTTCTTAGCGCTAGGAAAATTCAATAGCGTTATGAAGACTATAACTTGTAAAAAGCTGAATGTATTAACAGTGACCTAAGACAGAATCTTAACCATAGTGCATGACCCAAAACCAAGTCTTATCTATGACTCTATGAAATCATCTATCACATATAAGCATACAAGAAGCATCAAAGTTAGAGTTACAATATGCGTATGTACCTCAGTTCGTAGAGCTTAGCGGTACGTTTGTCAGTTGGTACGTTTCTCGGATAGCTTATAATAGCATTTACCGAATTATTCTCATATAAATAATATCCTAAGAGATATCTTAACCATTAATGACCTTTTACCCCTGGTGGATTTATTATTCCAATTATATCCCTTAAGTTTTGAAAAAAAAAACATTGTTTCAACATTTCTGGACAGATTTTTGATAACTTTGAAAAATCATAACTAATTCCACAAAAATTGAAACGAGAATCTATAAAATTCCTCGGAAACCTTAGCATGTCTATTTTTGAGGAAAAATAATGTTTTTCACCCAGAATTAGTGAATCATTCTCAGTTTAACGTTCTTCAACCTCTGCCCAGAATTTTTCCAGAAAACGTCGCCATATTTTAAGAATTTTTAGCTCCTTGCACAAAACTCAAAATGATACATTTTAGGTATATTTGGAAATCCCTAGATGTCTACTTTAATCATGAAAAATTTCAGAATTTTATAACTTCATTTTCTACATAAAATCATAGCCTCTTTATGACTGACTCTAAAAAACTTCTAACTGTAATTTTGCCAAAATTTTGCTACTTTGATCTTCAATTTCCAAGAATTTTGCTCCACCATATTTTTCCACCAAATTTTAGAAATAAACTCATTTTTAACTATAAAAACATGAAAACAAAACTACTCTTAAAGATTTAATATCAAAGCATAAATTAACTATGAATTTAAAAACTAAACTCAAGAATTTACTTGATCTTGCCTCTACTCCTTCAAGCTACTCCTCACTCACTCTCTACTCTTTAGAAATCACCTCTTGGAGCTGGTTTGGTGTGAAGAATGAAGTGAGGTGTGCTCTCTATTTATAGTGAAAATCCATGAACCTCATCCTTTGGATTGTTTTCCTCCATCAATTGCCCATATGGTTTGGTTTTCTTTGAAGATACAATTTTATAGTTCAAAGTTTCTTATGGCTAACAATAATTACAAAGGACTTAGCTCATTTTACCTTGATTTATCCTCTTCCATCCCCATTAATTCCCTTATCCTCAAGTACCTTATCCTCTTCCAACTTTGTTCCTTAATTTTCCCATGTGTGTGTTATTATAATATAAACAATTATTTCCCTTCTTCCTATCCAAGCTAAAACCGTGCCCCCCCCCCCTTATTTATTGGCTTTTAAAATTGTGTTTCCTTTGTCTCTAATAAATGAGAACCCAAGCTTCCTATTGGTTTTCTTATTATCACATGGATTAAGATTAATTGGGTGGTTAATTCGAATCATTAGATTTAACTTTATTAGTTTTAATCTTGGCCTTCTATTCGTTAATCTCTATCATGACTTTAGGGGTTGATTTAATGAAGCTTAATTATTCCCTTAATCATGTGCTTAATTGTCCTTTTATTGAAAATGTCATAGGTTAATTGATTTGCTAATTTAATCAAGGCTATTAGAGCATTATTAGCAAATTTAATTTCATCTCTTTAGGCCCTTGATTCTTAAATTAAGACATCCCTCAATTTATGCTTTTTAATTTGTCTCTTGATTATTTTGTAGAGTTACACAAATTATTTTAATTAGTGTAAGCTTAATTGCCCAATAATTATTGTTTATTTCCTTTAATTTGATCAAGTGTTTTTATAACATTTTCTTGCTTCTTTTGGTTATATAAGAACCATGATTTAATATGATAATTATTTGTATTTTATGATCCTTAATGTGGTCTTTAAATTTAATCTTTGGTTTATTTAATTCCAAGGAAAAATTGTCTAAAATCTAATTAATAATCTACAAAATTTAGAGACAACATATTCTCCTTTATTTATTGTGTATTATTTACCAAAATATAGTATTTATGATAATTAAGAATTATAGGGTATTACAGAATTTGTCTAAAATATTCTCCCCTAAGTTCTAACTTATTGTATAAGTTCAAATTTATCATACATATTCAAATTTAATCTTTATCTCTTTTTTTTCATTATAGGAAAAACTATTTTATGAGAGGATAAATATGTCCGAAAGCATCATTGTTCACGTGGAAATTTGGGTTCCCACCAATTTTAGTGGGATCTTATGTTTCCACATTTAAAGGGATTGGTGGGCCTGGAAACTTAAGTTTCTAGGAAGATTAGACACAAAAAGTGTACTAAACAAGAAAGCTTATCCATCTTCTCTTCCCTTCCTACATGTTCCATGTACCAAAAAGGCCCTTATGATTTCCAGTGGGGAGCCCACTTTAACATTGAAAGGTAAGTTCACACCCAATAATCTTTCACACCTACTCACAAGCCAAATTCAGCATCCATATCGAAGGAAAATATAATACTCATGTAACACCCCAAATTCCATACTACTTACTATGCCTGGTGATACGTAGTATCTAGGAATACGGTGATAACATATAAGAGTAAAGCGGAATGGAGAGCGTGCACTAACATTTGGACAATGAGTAATTGATATAAATGTCTTGGCATAAGCTGGTAAATTAAATATTACCCAAAGGAATGTTCATGTGATACAATAATACAGAACTTGTATAATTAAAACTCCAACATAACAACTACACAATCTTAAACCAAGCCTTAATGAGACTTGTGGCCTAGAATCCAATACAGTTAATCAAGCCAGGTAAAGTCTAGTGGAAGTCTCCCCGTCTTTCACGGTGACTTATGACTGAACCACATAGACCAACCCTTTCTTAATTTAAGCACCAAATGGTTTGAGACAACTATATCAAATTCATGCCAAAAACTAGTCCTATTAGACTTCTTTAAACTCTCGTCTCAACTGGTGTCTCTTCACGGCTCCGTCATCAGTGCCTCTTCTCAGCTCCGTCCACGTCGCCTTTTTAGATATCCAGGTTCCTTTCCTAAACTTTTAGTTAAGGTTGAGATTCAATACCCATTGAATCTCAGGTAATAGTTAACCTCATTCTCAAGTAATAACAGTATATATGACAGATATTCATTACATTTCAGCATCAACCATATATAGCACACAACAGATATAAGGTTACAACAATACATAGTACACAACAAATGTAATGTTAACAACACAACAATACAAGCACACAACAAATGTAATGTTCGCAGTGTTTGTACTCACCACGTCTCCACATGTCCTCAATGCTAGGAAAACAACCCTACGGTATTATCAAGACTATATAACCTACATAAAGCTGAATGTATATAAACAGGTGACTTAAGCCCCATAACTTAGTCACAGTCAATGACCTAAGACCTAATCTTATCCACGGCTTCATGAATCATTCAATCATATACATGCATACAAGACACATCAGAGTTAAAGTTATAGTATGTGTATGTACCTTTCACCATATAATTGCCAAAATGCCTGACCTTTTGAATTCAACTTCATACTTCCCGGACATTCTATAATGTTATCATCGGATTATTTTCATTTCCATCATATTATAATTAATATCATATTTCCTAGAATAATATCAAAAAAGATATTTTCACCTATTTTGACATTTCTACCCTTGATGAATTTGTTATTCCACTTTTACCCTTACATTTTATTAAAAAACGCAAATTCTAGATTTTTGCCCAAATTAAACGAGACAATTCATAAGGTAATATTTATATGCAGAATTCTTTGAAAACTTTAAGGTTTTGACTATAATCCTTCGTTGTTCTTAAACAATGTCACTAACTGTAAAACTTTTGTTCTTGTTTTATTTTTGTGGCAGAATCCGATCGAAAGTAGCATGTTATAAATGAGGATGTTACGTTGTTGGGTGGGAATTAGATGAAGGCATGGTGAATATTATATTAGGCATGTATGTTGGTTTACGTGCTTTATTTGTAACTCATTGTATTTGTAAGTTATCTTATTGTATATATTCATTTAGGTGTTGTATTATCATAGTATGATCATTAAGAGACCATATAACTCATGGTGAATAATATTTGTATTCTTTTTCTCAATTCAATTTATTCATAACGGATTGTTCAAAGCTTATAGCTTAAAGTATCGACTTTTAAGTGCTGGATTTGGGTGGTGGATGTGTGTATATATATGATCAGGAATAGAACAGGGAAAAAACTCGGGGAAATTTAGACCAGAAATAAATAAGCCGGTCTCAAAAGTTCAAATTTTAAGACCAGATGTATTTATTTGTCCAGTCTTAAAAGTCATTACTTTAAGATAGGTGTATATATTAGGCCAGTCTTAAAAGTTGGTCTTTTAAGACTGGTATATTTATCTGTCCGGTCTAAAAAGTTCAATTTTTAAGACTGGATGTATTTATTATCCGGTCTTAAAAGTTGGTCTTTTAAGACCAGTCTAATTAGTCGTCTGATCTTAGAAGTCGGTATTCTTTAGACCGGATTTTTCTTGTCTGGTCTTAAAATGTCAATCTATTTAGACCAGCCTTTTTTTGTTTGGTCTTAAAAGTTGAGTTTTACAACCGAACAAAAAATATATCAGGTATATATAGTACGACTTTTAAGACCTAATGTTTTAAATGTCTGGTCTAAACAAGTTTTTTTAATACCAGTTCAGGTCCAGTCTTAAAAGTTATAGACTTTTAAGATCGCCTGGAACAATACCGGTCGCGGGTCCTGTTTTATGATGCCTCTTTTGTTCGGTCTTAAAAACCTTTTTTATACCTGTGTCTAGCCTTTTGCTAATTTAATTCAATGTTAAATTTGTCTAAAATTAAATTAATAGATTCTAATAACTTGGGACACTCATTCACATTCATTTTATGCTTAATTATTCATCAAAATAAAAGATTAAGGATTTTAAGGAAAATCCTAGGTATTATATATTGCGCATACCAACATATCACACACATTTATTATATTGTTTTCACACAATTTTGTTGGAGTCAGTTAACTTATCAATTAATTTGGACGCATTGTTCTGTTTCTAGTCCAACATTATCTTTCTTAAAAGACTGACTTGAATTTGTGCTATTGCGTATAAACTTATTGCCTACGTTCTCATATTGTTGTTTCTATTCTATTTAGTCAATCAACTTAACTTAATTTGGACGCATTATTGTTTCTTTTTCAACATTGCCTTTTCTCAAAGACTGAATGAAATTTGTGTTATTGCGTATACCAACTTATCACACACGTTTATTATATTGTTTTCACACCATTTTGTTTGAGTCAGTAAACTCAACTTAATTTATTTGGATGCATTGTTCTGTTTCTATTCCAACATTATTTTTCTTAAAATACTGACTAGAATTTTTGTTATTGCGTATAAAATTATTGCATACGTTCTTGTATTATTTCTATCCATTTAGTCAATAAATTCAACTTAATTTGAATGCATTGTATTATACCAACTTATCACACATATTTATTGTATTGTTTTAACAACTACATATATATAGTATGTATTATAATTTGAGTCAGTCAACTCAACCTAATTAATTTCGATTCAATGTTCCGTTTCTTGTCCAACATTGTCTTTCTTAAAAGAATGACTGGAATTTGTGTTATTGCATATAAACTTATTTTGCATACTTTTCCGTATTGTTTCTATTGCATTTATTCAAAGAACTCAACTTAATTTGGAAGCATTGTATTGTTTCTATTTCAACATTGTCTTTTCTCACAAACTCATTGAAATTTGTGTGGTTGTGTATAATACCAACTTATCTCACACGTTTCTTGTATTGTTTTCACACCTTTTTTTTTTTTTTTTTTTGAGTGAGTTAACTCAACTTAATTAATATGGATGCTTTGTTTTGTTTCTGGTCCAACATTATCTTTCTTAAAAGACTGCCTGGAATTTGTATTTTTGCGTATAAACTTATTGCTTTGTATTGTATTGTTTCTATTTCAACATCGATCGTCTTTTCCGAAAGACCGATTGAAATTTGTGATATTGCGTATACCTACTTATCACACACATTTATTATATTGTTTTCACACTATTTTTATTTTATATATATATATAGATATATTTTTTTTTGACTCAGTACACTCAACTTAATTAATTTGGATTCTTTATTCGGTTTCTTGTCCAACATTATTGTTTTCATACTATCTTTCTTTTTTGAGTTAGTACACACATTGTATGTTTTTTATTTCAGCAAAAAAATTTCTACTCCCCTCCACATCCGTTCGATTGGGTGGGGGTGGGGGTGGGGGTGGGGGTGGGGCGGGGCTTTTCAAAATTTCCCCTCTCCTCTTAAATTGTCTGATCAGCCAAATATGGGGAGGGGTCAAAAAAAAAAAAACCAAACCAACGCTTGGTTCCATTTTCCTATCTTGGGCCACACACCTCTTTTTCCAATTCTTTATCTAAATATCTGTTTTGATTCAAAGAGATATTATGTGCAAATCTAGAACCCCTCTCCTCTTAAATTGTCTGATCAGCCAAATATGGGGAGGGGCCAAAATCCCCCCCCCCCCAAAAAAAAAAAAAAACCAAACCAACGCTTGGTTCCATTTTCCTATCTTGGGCCGCACACCTTTTTTTCCAATTCTTTATCTAAATATCTGTTTTGATTCAAAGAGATATTATGTGCAAATCTAGAATCTCCTCCATGTATCACAACAATTGATTTCATCCTTCCTTCACATGGGGTCCACGTCTTTATCTTATGGTTGCTAGCTCCACATCTTTTGTCTCTACTCTTTCCTATAATATCTCCTGCACAATAAAATAAGATATGAATAGATTTTTATCAAAATATCTTTTTATCTCATATTTAATTAAATAATAGAAAAATATATAATAGTTAATTAGATAAATGTAAAATATTAATAAATTTAATCAAATATATCTTAAAATCTACACTTATTTAATTATAAAATATATACTTATCACATGTCTTGATCTCCATGTGTTCCTTTCACTACTTGTAGTTAAGAACAACCTAAAGCTCCTATAAAAGCAACACCAATTCAATACATGAATCAGCAAAAAACCATTCATGCTCTTCAGCAAAACCATGGCTTTTGCCTCCAAGTCATTTTTATTTCTTTCCAAATACTACCTTCAACCACTAATCCTTATCATCTTCTACACAAACTCCCTTTGCTTCAAGCATGTAAGAGCTACATCAAATGAGACTGATTATTTGGCGTTACTCAAGTTTAAAAACTCAATAACTGATGATCCTAATGAAATCTTGAGCTCTTGGAATAGCTCGAACCACTTCTGCAGCTGGACTGGAATCACATGTGGCCACAAGCATCAGCGAGTGACTGAGTTGAATCTGGGAGGTTACCATTTGCATGGGATCATATCGCCTCACGTTGGCAATCTCTCTTTCTTGAGAAATCTCTCCCTCATAAACAACAATTTCCATGGAGAAATCCCACCACAGCTGGGACATTTGTTCAGGTTAGAGAAACTCTGGCTCTCAAACAACACATTGACAGGAGATATTCCTTGGAACTTGACAAGTTGCTCTGAATTGAGGGTCTTGTTTTTGGATGGGAATAGTCTTACTGGCACAATACCATATCAGCTGGGTGCTCTTCATAAGCTTGAATGTTTGCAGGTTGTTGACAACAATTTAACTGGAGAAATTCCATTGTCAATATGGAATCTTACTTCCCTTACCGTTCTTACAGTAAGCAGAAATAATTTGGAAGGAAGCATAGCGAAAGAGATAGGCCACTTGGAGAAGTTGACATTTTTTGCGACGCTAGGGAATAGTTTGTCAGGTGCTCTTCCTTCTTCACTTTTCAATATATCATCTCTCACTTTGATATCAGTAGGAGAAAATCACCTCAATGGCACTCAACTTCCGAACAACATGTTCTCCACCCTCCCAAATCTAAGATATTTTAACATATTTGGTAATCAAATTTTTGGTCCAATACCAAATTCCATCACTAATGCATCTTCACTCCAAGCTGTTGATATTGCTTCGAATAATTTTTTTGGAGAAGTTCCCAATCTAGGAGGCCTAAAAGACCTATGGTTTCTAAGTTTACATTTCAATAATTTTGGGAGCAGCTTAAATGATGACCTTAATTTCTTGACATATTTGAAAAACTGTAGCAAACTTGAATTTTTAGTTTTGAGCGCCAACAAATTTGGAGGCATTTTACCCAACTCCATAGGAAATTTATCTACCCAACTCACTGCACTATACCTAGGTGGTAACCAAATCTATGGAACTATTCCTGATACTTTTGGAAAGTACAAATTTTTAACTACCTTGGGTCTCGAGTACAACAAATTCTTAGGCACCATTCCAATATCTTTTGGGAATTTAGGTGAGATGAAACTATTAGCTATGGATGGAAACCAACTCTCAGGAAAGATACCGGCTTCCTTAGGAAACCTTAGTGAATTGATTACGCTAAGGATTTCAAGGAATATGCTTGAAGGGAAAATTCCTACCACAATTGGAAACATGAAAAATTTGCTAAGCATAGAGCTTTCAGAAAACAATTTCAGCGGAACTATACCCTTGCAGATTTTTGAACTTCCCTCCTTGGCCATTTTATTAAACTTATCTCACAACTCATTGAATGGATCTTTGCCTATTGAGATAGGAACACTCAAACACCTTGGCACTTTGGATATCTCTGAAAACAATCTTTCGGGAGAGATTCCTTGGACCATTGGAGAGTGCACAAGTATGGAATTCCTTAACTTACAAGGGAATTCCTTCAATGGGCCCATGCCACCTTCGCTAACCTTAATGAGAGGTCTCACACATTTGGATATATCTCGAAACAACTTATGTGGATCAATACTGATTGGCCTACAGAATATTTCTCTCAAATACTTAAATGTTTCTTTCAATATGTTTGATGGGGAGGTTCCAACAGAAGGGGTTTTCAGGAATTCAAGTGCAATATCAGTGATTGGAAATATCAATCTTTGTGGAGGCATTTTTGAGCTACACTTACCACCATGCCCTAAGAAAATTGACACAGAAAGAAAACACAATTTGAAGCTAATGGTTATTATGATTTGTTTAGCTTTTCCCATCTTATTGTTGTTTTTAGTTTCTTTCTATTGGAGGCATGAAAGAAACAAAAAATCATCTTCAGCTTCATCTAGAATTGAACAATTTCCTAAGGTGTCATATCACAACCTACACATTGGCACTGAAGGTTTCTCTTACAACAACTTGATTGGATCAGGGAGTTATGGCTCGGTATACAAGGGAAGGCTTGAATCAGAAGATAAACTTGTTGCAATAAAGGTATTGAACCTTCAAAAGAAAGGAGCTGAAAAGAGTTTTATTTCTGAGTGCAATGCACTGAAAAACACAAGGCATCGAAATTTGGTAAAAATTATGACATGTTGCTCGAGCATGGATTACAAGGGAGAAGAATTCAAGGCATTGGTCTTTGAGTACATGTCAAATGGAAGCCTTGAAAAATGGTTGCATCCTAATCAAGAAAATGAATATGGGTCAACATTGGATATTTTTCAGAGATTAAATATTATATATGATGTTGCCTCTGCAATACATTATCTTCATTATGAAAATGAGCAATCAATTGTCCATTGTGACTTAAAGCCTAGCAATGTCCTTCTTGATGATGATATGGTGGCTCATGTGGGTGATTTTGGGTTAGCAAGACTACTTGCCACCCTTAGTGGCAGTTCTCAAAACCAAACAAGCACATCTAGAATAAAAGGGACGATTGGTTATGCTCCTCCAGGTACAATTTATTATTGTTTTGGCTTGAAGCTCTTGTGAACTCTGTTTCTTTTATGAAATACTTTTCTATTTTATTCTTTTAGTTTGAATACAATGAGTTTCTAAACAATAACCATAGTCTAACATGCATATTTCAGAGTATGGAATAAGTTCTGAGGTATCAACACAAGGTGATGTGTATTCTTTTGGTATTCTTATTTTGGAAATGTTAACCAGAAGAAGACCAACAGACTTAATATTTGGAGATGGCCACAATCTTCATAGCTATGCCAAAAATGCATTTTCAAACAATCTTCTAGAGATCTTGGACACAACTCTTTTACCTCAGCAAATTCAACAAACAACAATAGCTGGGGGAGAAATTAGGATGAAGGAGGTGGTTATTATGCATCCCAACCATGAGAAGACTCTAATGTCACTATTTGAGCTTGGACTTGCTTGTTCAGTAGAACCTCCGAAGGAAAGGATGAACATGATGGGTGTGCTAAAGGAGCTAAATCAAATTAGAAACGCTTTTCGTCTTGGGGAGACAAGTCGAAATTGACTGTAACAAAGTATGAACTTGAAATGCCACTTGAGATATGCTAATATTATAAATTTGTGAGCTTATAATTAAAATTCCTTCTCATGAATTATATTTCAATGTCAGATCTTCTCTAAGACTCTTCTTTTGTGAAGAAAGTATAGTCAAACACTGTATTAGAATTAATTGTTACTTTGGTAGTGAATCAGCTACTCCTTCAATGTCTAAATTTCCATCAACAACATTACTGCATGCTGCTATAGTAATGTGAATTTGATAGAGTCTCTTATCACTACAATAAAAAATAGATTCCTAAAAAACGTCTGTTTTTCTAAAAGGGAAGTAAAAAAGAAAGGCAGTGGCATTTTTGTAATTGATTACTAGGTGATTCCTTGAGTGGTCCTTAATGGGCCATGCATATTTTTGGGTGTCAAGTGGGAAGATTCTTCATAAGAATCACATGTTCCCTTGGATAAATTATGAATTGAATGGGAACTTCTAAACCTAGTTCCTACGCTCTTCCCTCGTATTTCAAAACTATGATTTTGTCCTCGTCCATCTTACTCTTCTGTTGATTTATCCCACTTCATATATAATCCACAGATAAATTTAAGGGTATTTATCCTCTTCTTTTTGTGCATTTTCCTTCTCTTCATCCGATGCCAGAAATGGTGATAATAATGTGACAGTAACCAATAAAGCTTGGGAAGAGGGCAATGCAGTATTAGACCTTCAAGAAAGAAAAGATGTTGATACTGGGAATACCAAAATCAGAAGCATACCTTGTCACTTTACTGTATCACCATTATAAGCAGATCATGTCCATATGTATGTACTCAATCAATATATATATATATATATATATATATATATATATGGGGTTATCGTTTGTCATGTCACTTTACATAAGGTTATGTCAAATCACCCCAAAACTATGTCGTTTTGGGGTTGAAGGAATTAATGAACTCTTAAAACGACGTAGTTTTGGGGTTAGGGAAATTAATGAAGGGTCTTTTAGTAAAATTCATAGAATAAATATAAAAAACAAAAATACCAAAACATCTTTCATTAATTCCCCTAACTTCTAAAACGACGTAGTTTTGAGGTGACTTGACATAACCTTATGTCAAGTGACATAACAAACGATAAACCTATATATATAATGCGCATATTGTGTATTCTGAGAAGAAGGTATATCAATAAGGTTATAGTACTTTTAACAACATTGGCATATACATGCATACACTTTTTACAGTTTCATTTTCCTTTTATTTATAAAGTTCAAAATGTTACATTTATGTATCAACACATTTTATACCATCTACTATTTCAAATACATATATACATACATTAGTCGTAGTTGTTCCATTAACTTAAAGAAAACGAAGGGTGTGATTTGATGTGACAGGCAAATAAATTTCTGAAATTTGGGATTACATTGATGAACCTGTTGAATATGCTAAATTAATTCTACCACTAACCTAGCTAGTGCGTATATGCCTTATTAGGTGGGAATTCAATAAACATAAGTCAATGCAATTGGCACTTAATTTGGATGTTGTCATATTCTCACATCGGGTGCATTTCCTTGAAGAAGAGCTTTGTAAGGCCTCAGTTTCCCCAAGGATTTGTACTTTCATTGAGAGTAGGCTAACTAGACCCACAGAAGGAATCCAACACAACTTACTTTTGCGATGTGTGGTACTCCCAAAGACAAGTGCTCATTACAAATGCAGTGTATTGTTTCTAGTCCACCACTTTACTCTGTTTCTTCTCCACTCTAATTGGGATCAGCGGCCTTTCCTTTCCTTCCCCACCTCTTGCTCTCCTTTTCTGATCATAACTATTGGTTCAAATTTAATATTTGTAAAAATTTATGTTGAAACTTTGATCCAGTGGCTAGAATCAGAAAAGGAAGTGACCTCCCCTAGTACCTCCATTTGAATCAGTCAACTCAACATAATTTGGATGGAGTTTTTTCCTTCAGAAAATTGCTCTTAATTACTCCACATTTAGCGAGTGAAGCAAAATGAAATTAAGGGAGAGGGGTTAGGTAATTTTGAAAAAAGAATCATACAAATATTGTTGATTAATTTAATGTAATTAACTAAAGTAACTACAAGCAATTTTTTAAGATTCCTATCAAATGATTATCTATTAGGTCGGCTACTTTTTACATCAAACAGACCCACAGGCCATTTGAACCAAATTTGAGGCCCATGAAATACTTTATTTTTTATGATTCTAGCTAGTCTCTATTTTTAATGAAATCATACCTGTTTTCATAGAGCCAGCGTCTTAGTAACGCAGTGACATGGAAGCTTGGCTCCCCTCTCCCATATCCAGGGTTCAAACCCTACCCCCTCCCCTACTATGTGTATCAAAAAAAAAAAATACATGTTTTCATAGAAGAGTAAACGTGATAATAAGAAACAAACCATGATAATAAGAAGCAAACCTAAGACTAGCAAGATAATACTAACTAGCTATAATAAGTAATTATTTTGGCCAATACAGAGGATTATCCCATACTGGCCAAAAAAAAAAAAAGATGATTAACCCAGTTAGTATTTGTATTTCAACGGTAGTTGATCTTATCCCGCAGAAGTGAGGATCCTGGAACATGGAATTGCTGTATCACTTATATAGTCCAAATGTTGAGCAAAGAATTACCTCAACCCCTTTTTCTATCTGTCATATAAGAGATAATTAAACTGGTTAATCAATTTCACATGCTTTCTTCTAATCACGTTAATCAGATTACGAATACAATCAAAGGGCTGTCTTTCCTACCTAGAATCCATTTGTTCTGTTGGAAACTTTGTGCTGAGGCTCTTCCAACTAGGTATACATAGAAGGATCATTATATGAATGTGGAGCTAAACTCTGAATTTTGTTGAAACAACGAGGAGTCATTAATTGTCTCTTCTTTACTTTCAATTCTCATGGTCTTTGGCAATATGGTATGGAACGGAATTATTGAACTCTATGGATTTTAAGGAATGGTTAGGGAGAGAGAATTGATAAGTAGCCAGCCTCAGATGCAACTCTTGATATGCAAATTTTATACCATTATCTCCTATCCTTATTATAGCTAACACTCAATAAGCTCATTGAGCGAGATTTTGTTATTAACAATTCTTTAATATATATATATATATATTATAGAGTACAATAATCCTAATCAATAAAGTTAGAGCTGGGAATGAAGAACAGCCTACAGGTTGTAAACTAGCCCGCTTCAACCTGTGGGCACATTTTTGCAGGTTGGAAAAATGCTAACCCTAATCCGTATTGTTGGATAGCGGGCCAGCCCATAGGCCCACATTTTTTTGAATTTTTTTTTAAAGACCGCCAAAAGTCCAAGACACAGATATATGAGTAATTAAATTTACCTTCTTAGCATCAATTATTCCACTTACAAAATTTTAAAAGCATAATCCACAATATAGGAGATAAAGTTATCAAATTTACTAAAGTTTATATATAGACAAAAAATATCAAATTATCCTCAAGCAATCAAAATATAATAATTTGGTTTAAAGAAAGGAGGAGGATGAGATTTTTTTCTCTTTGAGATTGTACCAAGATAAAAGTGTGTAACTTGTGGGTTTTGTGAAATTAGTTTATGGAAAAAAAAAAGGTTAAAAAATGTGCAATTGGCCCTACATATGGGAAATCGGGTCGAACTTGTTTAAGTCAAAAGTCCAAGCTTATTATTTAGAGCATCAAGAAGAAATAGGGCCTATAAGGGTGAGCTCTGTAGGGCCGCGGGTTCAAACAGGCGAACTCATTTAAGCCTGACAATTTTTTTTTAAAATAATTTTTATTACATGACTATGACTACAAGTTGAGTTTTCTTTTGAGCCTAATGATTTTTAAAAATTGGAAATGTTTGTTAAATCAGAGTGTTGCTAGTAGAATGCTATTTTTTAAAAAAAAAATTTGATTATATTCTTATTAAAAAGTTAAGAGAAGATTGTTGATAACATTATAGTTAGTTAAAAGTCTTTTAATTGATTTTTTAAAAAAATATTACTCCTTCTGGTCCTAAATATAAGACATAGTTTTTTTTTTTTGGGAGAGATATTAGGAAATATAAATCAATTACTTAGCTATATCATATGTTATATATTCTTAGATTATATATCAGTATATACATTAGGTAAAATAGTTTGAAGAAAAAATGACAAATATAAATATTTTAAAGTAATTTAATTAGCATTCTTAATGTCTCCAAAAAAAGTCAACCCTGTCTTATATTTAAGATCAGAGGGGATACTCAATTTTTAAGAATCTTTCATTTGGTTCTTCATATTTCCACAAAGAAATTTCTCCCTATGAAATATTGAAAGAATCATGTTTTTATTGATGTAAGGTAAAAAATGAGAATAATTTTTTAATTGTATTTGAAGATATCAAAATATTATGCAAACCATATCAAAAAGAAAACCTAATAACACACCTTGAAAAATGAGAAAGTAGAGTCTCTATCTCAAAAAGAATTTTGTTTTAAGGCAAACGATCACTTATTTTAATTATAAAAAGAGATTTTAAAAAATTTAATAATTTGAAAATATTTGTCTTAAATTAAAAATTTTAGTGTTTTGATTTAATTTCTTTAAGAAAATGAAATAAAATATTTTTTTTGTTAAATGAGCTTGAAGGTTGTAGGCCGGCCCAAGTCCATGAGTAAGCGGGCCGAGCTTCAAAATATGAACCTTTTTTGAGTGTTGGCCTAAACTGGCAAGCCCCGTTTACGCCCAAGCTCATGAAGGGCCGGCACTACAAGGTCAGGCCTGCCCATTTTTCCCACCTCTAGCTAGCCCTTAGAAACCTGTGGGCCATGTATTGTGGGCATGTGCGGATTGCACTTTTGCAAGCTAGAAAATCCCAACCTAACCCTGCTCCAACCTGTGGCTCAACAAGTTGAGCCCATATTACTGACTCTATATATAGTTGACTTCACCTAGTGAGATAAGATTTTATTGTTGTTTGTTGGGTTAAGGTACAAATTTGCCAACAAACTATTACCCGAGAAGCATCTGGCATTAAAAACAATTGAGGATACAAAAATTACCAATAAACAATTAAAATGTGGAAAAAATTACCAAATAACTATTTAAAAAAAAACAACTATCACAATTACGTTAAAATATGAGGCACTGGCGTAGGACGATGGTGGAGACGCTGGATAAAAGAGTGGTTAAGCCTTCTTGTTATATAAGGCAAACATTGTAATACCCTAAAAATCATATTTAGCATAACCACTATATTTTGATAAATGATACCTATTAAAATAGGTGAATATGTGGTCTCAAAAATATTATAGCTTATCTAACTTAAATTAGGGAATTTTCTCCTAGAATTAAATAAACCAAAAAGACTCAAATATTCTAATTTCATTTAGGGACCATAAAATGCCCTATAATTATCATATTAAATCATAGTTCCTATTAAATTCTAAAGGGACATTTAAAATGTTATTGAAATACCCAAACAAATTAAAGGAAATTATCAATAATTGATTGGACAAATAATTGTACAATAATTAAAGTAATTGTATTAATTTTTGCAATTAATTAAAAGACATAATAAAAGTCAACAGATAGGAATATTTTAACTTAAATAAAAATCAAGGACCCACAAGAAGCCAATATTGGTATAAAGTGAAGTATTAATAATCATAAAATATCCTACAACTAACAATTAAGTAGTTAGTCCTTATTGAATCATGAATTACGTACCATAAATTTATCATAATTAAGCATAGACTTAAATTAATTAAAAGGCAATAAAATAACATGAGAATACCTAAATCAATTAGAGAAGATTACCAACAACTAAGGGACAATTAAGTTTAAAATAATTAAGGAATTTATAGAAATTAATCTATAAGGGCATAATTAAGAATATATTGATTTAATTAAGGACCAAAGGCTAATAAAGGATAGAGATTAGCATAAAAGGGATCAATAATGATCATGATTAATATAGTAATAAATCATACAATTACAATTAAGCATAATAACAACTAAATTTAATAGCATAAATTAGTTACATAATTAAGGGATAAATCCAATTAAATTAAAAAGAACCTACAAAGGGAGTTTTAAGAATAACCCTATAGGCAAGATTAAAACACAAAATGAGATTGAAAGATAAAGGGAGGGGGACGGTTTAGGCAACTTAGAAGGAAATGAGGAATTGGCTAGAATGATCTAGAAGAAGTCAACAACTTGTTGGCTAAGGTTGGACAACTTGATGAGGAAGTTTGAGAAGCTTAGAAGACAAGTTGGGGAGTCAACAACTTCTTGAAGAAGGAGAACAACTTGTTGAAGAAGGTTAGATCCAATGGGTGAGATTAAAACTTCTTAGTTAAGTAGGATCCAAGGGCCAAAATTCAAGATGGGAAATGCAAATAGTGCCATGACTTTTACTATAAATAGGCACCTTGTGCTTTATCAATTCTCACACCGAAGATAGCTAGAGAAATCTAATTTAGAGAGTGAAGGGTCTTGGAGCGGGAGTAGCAAGGTTCTTCAAGGATAAGTTCTCAAGTTCTAGCTAACTTTAAGTTCATAAATAGAAGTTGTTTTAATCTTAAATACTCTGGAGTAAATTTTATTTTCATGTTTTTATGGTTAGAAATGACTTTATTTCGAAAAAAATGATGAAGGAGGTAGTAGAGCAAAAAATTTGGAAGAGAAACATAAAAAATACGAAGTTCTGGCGAAATTTGTCGGGTAGGTGATTTCTAGAGTCAGTAGTAAAAACACCATAATTTTATGTTGACAATGATATTAATTAATTCTGAAATATTTCATGGTTAAATTAGACATATAGAGATTTCCAAATATTCCTAGAGTGTGTCATTTTGAATTTTGTATAAAGAGATAAAAATTCTTGAAGAAAGGCTATGTTTTCTGGGAGAATTGCTGGGCAGCGTGTGAAAACCTGGAATCTGGGAGTTTTTCTTGAGTTCTGGGTAAAATATAATTTTTTTTCTCAAAAATATATATCCTAAGGAGTCTGGAAAATTTTACGGATCTTCATTTTGATTTTTCTAGAATTAGTTATGATTTTTCAAAGTTAGAAGAAAAATCTGCCCTGAATGCTGTAACTAGCGTTTTTACGAAAATTATGGGGAAATAAAGTGGGAAATAAATTTACCAAGGGTAAAATAGTCATTAGTGGACAAAATATCTCTTAGGATATTATTTATAGATTAATAAAGCGATATTACTACTATAGGCTATCCAAGAACGTGTACCGATCGACGCACATACCGCTATCCCCGACTCAGGTACGGACGCGTACTGTAACACTAACTCTGATACTTATTGTATGCATATATGTGATAGATTATTTCATAAAGTCATGGACAAGACTTAGTCTTGGGTCATGCACCGTGGCTAAATTATGAGGCTTAGTTCACATGCTTATACATTCAGCTTGATACACGGGTTATGGTTTTGATAATACCGTTACAGTTTTCTTAGCGCTGAGGACACGATAGGCCGTCGTGACACTGGTGAATAGTGCAGACTAGAGATAACAGACATATGCAGTGGCTGTGTACCGTTATCCAGACAAATCTGTTATGAGTTTTTATATTGATTATTGCTGTAATGTCATGAATATCTGTCATACATATCTTGTTTACATAAGCATGACGTTAACCGTTACCTGGGGTTTGATGGATATTGGACCTCAGCCCTTACCATAGCTTCAGGTCCGGGGAACCGAGGACTAAAGACAGGAGTAAGCGGAGTAAATAGCACGCGTAGAGACCCGACTGAAGATCCTACTTCTAGACTTGTACCATTATGACAAATGTATTGTACACTATGAACAAACGAATACGCCATAGTTAGTGATATATCAGTTATTCACTCTTTTACTCGCTCTGATGCTCTACTCTGATTGAAAAAAAAATTATTCCGCTTTTGAAAATTGGGGTGTTACAAATACCAACAAAGATGGAACCCATGTGAGTAGGCACTGTGGCAGCGGCAGCTATTGCTTATGGCATCAGAGGGATGGAACAAGGGTGCAAAGTGCGTGCTAGTCGAAAACTGTGGACTGCTGGATTTGGTTTCGGTGCGTGATTCTCGCCCTGAAGCTACATACTTATAATGGAAGCTTTGGAGACACTGATGTCGCCGACACTATGACAGTCAATGGAAAACGAAGACACCAAGACAGTGACGAGGTAATAGTTCGTTGGCAATTTTGCACCTTAATTGTGTTTTTTTCCACTTTTTGATTGTTTTTGATAATTTTGGTACCCTCAATTATTTGTTGTGCTAGATGCTCCTCGGATAATAGTTTGTTGGCAAATTTACACCTTAACCCTTGTTTATTTAACTAACTATAAAATTTTCTAACTAGTTAATTAAATTCCTCCATAACTAATGACTTTTATTGAAGGAAATTTCGATCAAAGGTTTTATTGTAACACCCAATTTTTAAAAGTGGAATAATTTATTTTTTTTTTCCATCAGAGGAGAGCATCGGAGCAAGTAAAAGAGTGAGTAACTGATAACCATTAACTGTGGCGTATCTGTTTGTTTATAAAGAACGGTACATTTATCCGAGTATTGTCATTATAACGGTACAAATCTAAAAATAGAAATCTTCAATCGGGTCTCGCACGTGATGCTTACTCTTGTCTTCGGTCCTCAGTTCTCTGTGCCCTAAAGCTATAGTAAGAGCTAAGGTTCAATAACCATCGGACCCCAGGTAACGGTTAACCTCATGCTTATGTAAACAAATATATGTATGACATATATTCATGATATTACAGCAATAATCAATATAAAAGCTCATAACAGATGTATCATTTGTTTGGATAATGGTACACGGCCACTGCCTATGTCCGTTATCCCTAGTCTGCACTACTCATGCCACGATGGCTTATCGTGTCCTCAGCGCTAGGAAAATTCAACGGTATTATCAGAACCATAACCCATGTATAGCTAAATGTGTATAAAAAAATTTAAGACATAGTCTTAATCTATGAATACATCTATCACATATAAATATACAATAAGCAGCAGAGTTAGTGTTACAGTACGCATCCGTACCTTATTCCGTTTGGATAGCGGTACGCTTGCCTGGTCGGTATGTCTCCGTTTTTCCCGAATATCCTATAATAGTATTATCGTATTATTACCTCGTAGATAATATCTTAGGAGATATTTTAACCACTACCGACGTTTTTACCCCTGGTGGATTTATTATTACAACTTTGCCCTCACATTTTCTAAAAAAAGCTATGCTGAATTTCTGGGCAGGATTTTCGGTTAACATCGCAAAATCATACTTAAATCTACAAAAATCGAAACGAGGATCCGTAAAATTCCTCAGAATCCTTAGGATGTCTATTTTTAAATAAAAATAGTCATTTTTGCCCAGATTCATTGAGTCATTCCCAGTTTCCAAGTTTTTAACCTCTGCCCAGAAAAATTCCAGAAAACGTAGCCCCAACTTTGGGAATTTTTATATCACTGTACAGAGCTCAAATTAATACATTCTAAGCATATTTGAAAATCCCTATATGTCTACTTTAACCATGAATTTTCCTAGAATTTTGTAACTTCATTTTCAACATAATATTATGGCGTTTCTATCACTGATTTTAGGAATCACTAACCGATAAGATTTCACCAGAGCTCCGTTATTTTGATCATAATCTTCTAAAAATTTTGCTATAACATCTTCGTCATCAATTTTTCGAAATAAAACCATCTTTAACCATAAAAATATGATAACAAGAATATATTGGAAGATTAAAGATCAAACTAACATTTCTACTAAAAACTACAAGAACTTAAAGCTAGAATTCAAGAACTAGAGAACTTACCTTTGAAGCTCCTCTTCCTTCTTGCTTTCCACTAGCTCTCACTTCTCTCTACTCTCTCTAGAAAATCACCTCTTGGGGTTGATTTTGGTGTGAAGAATGAAGAGGCTCAAGGTCTCTATTTATAGTGAAATTCCATGATCCTAAACCATTAGATCACTTTACTTAATCAATGGCTCATGCTTCTTGCTTTTCTTCAAGACACAAAATATGAAGAAGAATGCTCTCATTGGCTCTTCTTATTTACATAGGATTTAGACCATTTTTCTTGATTTTTCTCATTGGTTGATTTAATTAATATTTTCATTAAATTAAATAATGTCTCTTACACACACAAGCTCAAAACCGTGGCTCTCTCTCCCTTGCATACACTCCTTCATAAATTTTGCATTTAAGACCCCATGTGAGCCCATGTGACTCCTTTAATTGCTTCTTCCATTTTGCCCCCTTGATTAAATGCTTCAATATGCTTAATTACCATGTGTGTGTGTTTATTATTAAACAATTCAACTCTCCTTCAACAAGCAATAATGAACCGTGAATTACTCCCTCATTCATCATTTAATGTATTTTTCCATTAGCAAAATAATCCTATTGTTCAATCCCTCTTATTGGCTAGTTGGTTTCTTTTGACTTTTCAAAGCTAAGTTAAATTTATATGATAAATACTCTTTCTTATCCTCTTCCACTTTCATTAAGACCTTTATCCTAAGTACATTATCTTCTTCTCAATTATCCCATGTGCTTAGCTAAAACAATATCTAGATCATTCTCATCTTCCTTTCCAAGCCACCAAACCGTGGCCCCCTCTTCACTTGGACTCAAAAATTGTGTTTCCCTTGTCTCTCACAAATCAAAGCCTCCTATTGGTTCATTAATTTTCTCATGGATAAGATTACTTATGTAATTAGTTGGAAAATGGTAGTTTTACTCAGGTTTTCTTCCTCAACTCACAAATCTCACAATCATGGCTTCATTAGGAGTTTTTACTAGCCTTTTAATCATCTTAGGATTAATCCCAAAAGTTGAGGAAAAGATTTTGAAGATAACCTATCTCAAGCTTAAAATATGCTTGTTCATAATAAATCCTTATATTTGATCTATGATTAACGTATCTCAGGATACAATTTATTTTCTATAGATTCTCATTTACTTGTGTCTTGAATTAATCCCAATGGGTTTTAACTCACAACTCAATTAATTACACACTATTCTCTCTCCTATACTAGGCTCACAACAGTCACAACTCTCACACACCTATATACTACATACACACACACACACACTCACAACTCCTTCCCTTTTCTCTCTCATTATCCTCTTCCAAGCCATTAAGTCTCATAATTGGAAATGACATTATCCTCTTCCATACTCATGACTTTGCATGTGATTAAATTAGCATGTGTGTGTTTGATTATTTTTAAACAATTCCTCTCTTCTCCAATAAGCCAACAAATTCGCCCCTTACAAGAAATTAGGGAGGATTTATTTATTCTTTGGCTAATTATCTCTAACAAGGTGTTTTTAATATTTATTAGGCTTATTTGATTGGTTACAATATTAATCATGTTCAATAGAAACCACTTCTATGCTAATCTCTCATTGGTCTAATTAATTTCCTGAGGATTAAGACTATTTCCTTGATTTATCATTGGCCAATTTAATTACACAAAGATTAAGATTAATTGTTTAAGTTGGATAAAATCAAAATGATATTCATCCCAAACTTAATATGTGTTTTTGTGGCATAAATTTAATGAATATTAGGTATTTTATTCCCTTTAATATCTATTTATTTTCATTGTCATCTACCTCTTGTATTTTGACTAAAATATACCCCTAATAGGTAGTTACATGCATGTGTTTGCCACTAATTTTAATTATTGCAAGCTTATTTGTCCATTTGTTGTTACTAATTTGCTTTAATATAATCAAGTGGTTTCATAACCTTTGCTTATAAATTAATCACCAATTTATGTGTTATTTTCTTGCTTTATGATCATTCAAAATAGTTGTTATTTTATGTAATTTAATATCACATTTTATAGTCTCCAATATGTAGATTTGTAATTAACTATTGGTTAATTAATCCCAAAGTGGAAAATATAATCAATTATAACAAATTCACTTTTGTATTTTATTTGCTAAGATATAATATTCATATGAGTTATTAGGGTATTTTATGATCCCTCATTGAATATTAGAAAATTTTGGTCTTTAGTCTTTTTAATTCTAAGAGAAAATTCTCTAACTTAATTTAAATACAATACTTTAAATTTTAAGATCACATATTCACCTATTTCCTATAGGTATTATTTATCAAATTATAGTAGTTATGAGAAATAGGAATTTTAGGGTATTATAGTTATTACACATTATTACATGTAAAGTTGCTGCTAATCCGAACCCCTTGCTTATGATTAAAGAGTCACAGATGATTTTTTTTTTTTTTTTTTTTGGGGAGGGGGGGGGGCCAACAATATTTCTAGTCTTTTTTACATATACGTCGTCGTAGATGGATGACCTTTTATTATTTAAATTATATTGGGTATGATTAATTTGCTGTCCGTTATCAATGGATAACTTAATATTATTTGGCCTGCATTAATTTGCCGTCCTTTATCAAAGATTTAATTTTTTTCCTTTGATTAAGTTTATTTTTTTAGCATTTTTATGGATATTATAAAGGTATACACATGATAATTTATAATTAAAAATATTTTTTCTTTTTATTGAATTTTACTTGTTATGATGATATGATCCGATATCTAATTTTTGGAACTCAAAGCTAAAAATAAGAAGACTTGTGTATATTGTGTGTGTGTGTGTGTGATAATGTCAGGCATCTACACTTCTTTTTTTTGCCAGAAGGCATCTACACTTCATCACTTTCAATTTTTCAACGCAACCAAGGGTTAATTTTGTATTGCCCTGTCGTTGCCTTTTCAGTGCAAATACATAGAAGCATTAATCCTTATATTATTATATTTATAATATATTGGGTATGATTAATTTGCCATCCGTTATCAAAGCTGTAATTTTTAAGGATAATATAAAGGAATACACATGATAATTTATAATTCAAAATATTTCTACTTTTTATTAATTCTTTTTTTGATGCCAAAAAAAAAAAAGACTTGTATATTATTGAATCCGAGATCTAATTTCTTGGAAATCAATGTTATAGATAAGAAGACTTGTATATTATACACACACATTCCCTCTGGTCTTTAATGTTAGACCTAAAATTGGAGTTGGTCTCAATTTTATATGTAAGACCTATTTTTTATATTTGCCAATCTTTTATCAATCTACTCCTATTAATGCTCCAGCAATAACAATTATATTAAACATTTTGTTTGTTTTTGTTGGATCCATCAACAGTTTCATACAAGTTAATGTTTTCATCAATTAAAGTGTTCTCCAAGATGTTAAGTGCACGTTACTTGCTAGCAAAGCAGTATCAACCATTTAAGCTGTTGAATTAGGACGTTGTTGGCGAAAAGTATCAAAGTATTGATATTTATAATATATTTATGTTTTGCCATTTCCTCTGATGTAGTTGAGTAGTTTAAAAACTTCATATATCTTTGCCTGAATTTTCTTTCTAATAAAGGAAAAATATTAACTTTCGTCGACAAATAAAAAATAAAAAATTACATCAAAAAATTAAAAAAAATATATTTAAATTTCAGTAGGAATTGTTGCCGTTGATACATGTTTCTGCGGCGACACATGTCACCCCCTATACCCGACTTTCAATGGCAACACTCGTTTTGGCTCTTTCTGATATACTTTCAGCAGCGACAAAATGTCACTGCTGATTGTCTACTTTCAGCGACAATAAAAAAATGTCGCCACTAAAAGTATCAGCGACAATTATATTAAAGATGACTTTTGTCGCCGCTGATGGTCTTTTTTTTTTTTTTTTTTCCTTTTCCTAGTAGTGGTTTACTGTTATGTGTTCAAATGAATAATAAGAAGAAGGTAAAACTTCTATTACTCAACGGAATCAGAATCGTGTTCAATCGTGGATATTCTGATACAGACCATACATGAGCATATTGCAGAGAAAGAAATAACAGAATGAGGAGTAGCGAGTGAAAGGAAGAGAGAGAAAAAGATCACAGAAAGAGAAGAAGATTTCCCAATACAATTCACACCCTCTCCTGTAACCACTTTTGTCCTTTTATAAGCTCTAATCCCCAATATCTCTAAGTTTCCACGTCTTTCTCTTAATCCGTTTGCTCCTCCTGATGGGCTTCTCGTCATTTCCTGTTATTGGGTCATTCGTTGCCAAGCCCATTCCTTCTGCGTGCATGACATTTACATGCCAAAGCTACAGGTTTTAAGCTTTGTGTGTTTCCAGGTTATCTATTGGGTCATATGTGATTCTTAAATAATTATAAATTTAACCACTCTGATAAATGACCCTAAAGGGGGGTGTTACACAATGTAATAAATATTGACTTGCATGGGCCTCTCTCATCCAACTCTGTTTTTTTTTTTTTTTGATATAACTAGCAGGGATCGAATCCCTAAGGGGAGGGGGGAGGCCAGACTCCTAAGCCTGACACTAGTGCCAATGCGCTTGGCCCAACTCTGTTTTAAGCCGTCCCTGTTTTGAGCAACGCTTTTACCTCTATGTAGTCCTCAACATCGTTGACTTCCATCAGCCTACAGTGTCCACATTTCCCCTGTTAATGCTTTCTGTCAAGCATTTTTGTACGCAACATGAAGGTCGTTTTCTCATTTACTTATTTTTATTTAATTAAATTAAATATTGATAATAAGAAAACAATAAACTAATTCACTCCTTATCATAATTTTGTAGGAATCTCTAAGAAAGTTTGACTTGATCCTTTTAATAAGATTTTTTTTCCATATATATACTACATTATTTTTGTTTTCTTCAGTAAAACGCTCTTAACCACTGCACATTTAATTAATTAGGAGAAAAGAAATTAAGGGAGCGGGGTCAAAAAAAAAAAAAATCGTGTGACTTGTTAATAAATTTAATATAATTAACTGAAGTAACTAATTTTTTAATTTGACCAAAAAAAAAACTAATTTTTTAAAATTACTAGCCAATGATTATTTATTTGGCCACTACTTTTCACATAATAGACCCACTGCATTTGAACCAAATTTGAGCTGTTAATTTGAATAATATAAAAGCTAGTTGACTTTTTTGTAGAGATTAAGGAAACTAAATAAACTATTTAATGATAGCATATATTGTGTATTATTAGAATTTATATATAGTCTAACAATTTAGTTGAAACTCTTGTTATGCTATTTTTATATGGATATTAAGGAATAGTTAGGGAGAGTGAACTGATAAGTAGCCTGCCTTAGATGCGATATGCTATTTTTATATAATACTCTCACCGGTCCTTATCATAATCACCTTCACCATGCATGTTTCATCATATATAACGTGTTTCGTTTGAAGCGTTAATTTTTTCTAACTATAAAATTTTCTAACTAATTAATGAAACTCCTCTAACTAATGACTTTAATTGAAGGTTTTCTTGCTATTATGTAAAGTTGTTAATACATGTAAAATTGCTGATAATCCTCAGGAAGTCCTTGCTTATGATTGTGAGTGCGAGAGTCATGTATGATTCTAGTTTTTGTTTTTTCGCAACAATATGTTTATAGTCTGTTTGCAAATACGTCATAGATGGATAACCTTATTATTAACTGTGATATCAGTAGGACAAAATCATCTCGATGGCACTCAACATCCGAACAACATGTTCTCCACCTTCTCAAATCTAAGAAATTTTTCCATATTTGGTAATCAAATTTTTGGTCCAATACCAAATTCCATCACAAATACATCTTCACTCATTGCTTTTGATATTTCTTCAAATCATTTTTTCGGAGAATTTCCCAATCTAGGAGGCCAAAAAGATCTATGGTTTCTAAGTTTACATTCCAATAATTTTGGGAGCAGCTCAAATAATGACCTTCATTTCTTGACATATTTGAAAAACTGCAGCAAACTTGAATTTTTAGATTTCAGCAACAACAAATTTGGAGGCATTTTACCCAACTCCATAGGAAATTTTATCTACCCAACTCATTGGAATAGACCTAGGTGGTAACCAAATCTATGGAACTATTCCTGATTCTTTTGGAAAGTACACATTTTTAACTACCTTGGGTCTCGAGTACAACAAATTCTCAGGCACCATTCCAATATCTTTTGGGAATTTAGGTGAGATGAAACTATTAGCTATAGATGGAAACCAACTCTCATGAAAGATACCGGCTTCCTTAGGAAACCTTAGTGAATTGATTACGCTAGGGATTTCAAGGAATATGCTTGAAGGGAAAATTCCTACCACAATTGGAAACATGAAAAATTTGCTAAACATAGACCTTTCAGAAAACAATTTCAGGGGAACTATACCCTTGCAGATTTTTGAACTTCCTTCCTTGTCCATTTTATTAAGCTTATCTCACAACTCATTGAATGGGTCTTTGCCTATTGAGGTTGGAATAATGTTCAAAAGCCTTGACACTTTGGATATCTCTGAAAATAATCTTTCGGGAGAGATTTTTTTGGAAGTGGCGGAACCAGACAATTATTTGAGCCCGGGCCAAAAAAATAAATATATTGAACTATTTACTAAATAATATACCATAACATTAAAAATACAAATAAATGATAATTGACAATTATAAATTAAAAGATAACATAGTAAATAAAAATTCTATGATGTTTAGAAGGTAACTCATTAGAAAGTGCATCACTTTCAGAAATTATTTTCTTAGAAATATCACTTTCTGAAGTTATTTTCTTCTTAAAAAACACATCTGTACTTTTCTGTTTATCCTTACTTATCTTTTTCAACCTACAAAAATTTGGTGACCCAAAATATATATTGATGTCAGTGTTAATTAGTATCTTGTGTCACTAAACATTAATTCTTATAATACTACTCAATCCACAAAATTAACACTTAAATACACATCTCACTTACCTCAAAACAAAGTAATTGGAGAAAATAAAAGAAATATAATATGAACCCAAAAAATATTTCAAAAAAACAAAAACAAAATTGATTCAATTTCAGCTAAGCAAATAACCTATTATAATCTATTTTTTAAAGAGAAATTCATTATAAAATCATAAGACAAACAAATAATAAATCCAAACCGATTAAAATTAGCCATTAATCACCTTCTACATATATATAGTCTTCTATTGTCAAAACTCACGATTCTCCCGAAATCATAACCCCAAAATTTTCATTAATCACACAATATTACTCGCATTAGAAAGATAAAAATACGTAGAATAATTTTTACAAAAGGAGTGGGGTGAAAAGAAGTGATTTTGAGTATCTATTTAGTCTTTAAAATGAAAATGAACAGCACCATATATAAGATGATACTAATATTTTCAATAGGTATCTCAAACAAAAATTTTACTTTCCTCTCACATTCCAAAAAAAAGAGTATGATTATAGAAAAAATAAGAGATTAGCTGGGGTCAAATTAGTGGCCAAAATAAAATATTATATAACACATATATAAAAATACATAAGATAAGAAAAGACCAACTGGGACCTTGACCCAGCTGGCCATAACGTGGCTCCGCCACTGTTTCTTGGACCATTGGAGAGTGCACAATATGGAATTCCTTAACTTACAAGGGAATTCCTTCAGTGGGCCCTTGCCACCTTCGTTAACTTTAATGAGAAGTCTCACACATTTGGATATATCCCAAAACAACTTATCTGGATCAGTACTGATTGGCCTACAGAATATTTCTCTTAGATACTTAAATGTTTCTTTCAATATGTTTGATGGAGAGGTTCCAACAAAAGGGGTTTTCAACAATTCAAGTGCAATATCATTGACTGGAAACATCAATCTTTGTGTAGGTATTTCTAAGCTCCACTTACTACCATGCCCTAAGAAAATTGACACAGAAAGAAAACACAATTTGAAGCTAATGGTTATTGTGATTTGTTTAGCTTTTCCTATCCTATTGATTTTATTTTCTTTCTATTGGAGGCGTGAAAGAAACAAGAAATCATCTTTAGCTTCATCAGGAGTTGAACAATTTCCCGGTGTCATATCAAAATCTACTCATTGCAACTGAAAGTTTCTCTTCCAACAACTTGATTGGATCAGGGAGTTATGGCTCGATACACAAGGGAAGGCTTGAATCATATAAAACACTTGTTGCAATAAAGGTATTGAACCTTCAAAAGAAGGAAACTAAAAAGAGTTTTAATTATTTCTGAGTGCAATGCACTGAAAAACATAGGGCATCAGAATTTGGTAAAAAATTTGACATGTTGTTCAAGCATGGATTGCAAGGGAGAAGAATTTAAGGCATTGATATTTGAGTACATGTCAAATGGAAGCCTTGAAAAATGGTTGTATCCTAATCAAGAATGTGCATCTCAATCATCATTAGATATTTATCAAAGATTAAATGTTATATTTGATGTTGCCTCTGCCCTTCACTGTCTTCATTATGAAAATGAGCAATCAATCGTCCATTGTGACTTAAAGCCCAGTAATATCATTCTTGATGATGATATGGTGGCTCCCTTGAGTGATTTTGGGTTAGCAAGACTACTTGCTACCTTTAATGACAGTTGTAAGAAGCAAACAAACACATCTAAAATAAAAGGGACAATTGGCTATACCCCTCCACGTTTAAACCTCTTGTGAATTCCCTTTTTTTTTATGTTGTTTTCTTTTTAATTTTGTTTATTTGAAGACAATAAATATTTCAGAGCATGGATTGAGTTTTGAAGTGTCAATCCAAGGTGATGTATATTCTTTTGGTATTCTTATTTTGAAAAAGTTATCCGGTAAAAGACCAATATATCTAATGTTTGAAGATGGCCACAATCTTCATGATTACATCAAAGCTGCATTTCCAGATGAATCTGCTGCTACTTCAATGTTTAATTTTAATCTTATGATTGTCTTTCTTGAGACCCCACGCGTCACTCAACAAATTGTAGTTTGTATTAGGAAAACATATTGTAACTTTTGCCCATGGGTACAACAAATACACCTAACTTGGGATTTTTATTTTTTTTTGGGGGGGGGGGGGGGGGCGTTTAAAACCGAGAACAAACAAATTACATAATTTAATCGGTCCGAAAATTGAGAATAAATGCATGTGTATATTGAAAAGCAGAAGTCAGATCCATCTTTAAAGTTGATGGCAGTACAAATTATAATCTATACTTGTTTTTTTTTTTTTTTTTGCCAACTCTCCTGCCATAATTTATATTGCCGAACAATCGACAAAATAATTAGCGTACTTCTTTATAATAAACCATGAAAAAGAACATAGCTCTCTAACGTACGCTAAAACTACTTTTAGCCTAGTGTACTGTTACAAACAGTGGCAGAACTAGGTTCCAAAGTTTATGGGTACATAATTCGTGGTGAGATTTGGGGGTTCGGGGGCAGCGCCCCCGAAAATTTTTTTTAAGGAGAATAAAAAGCAATCCATGCTGAAAGGCACAAGCAACATCAGTATACATGCATGCTGATGAAAAGAAAAAGAAAAGAAAGAGGCGAAAAATTTATGATAATTGCAAAGCTCTTGGAATGAAAGTTGAAGGTGGAGATATGGTTCTCATTTAATATTATTTGGTGTTTGTTTCTATCATTTTGTTGCCTAAATAGAATTGTATTGCATTTATAACTAAAATATTTGATTTATTTATGTATGCATATGTTGTTTCAGAGGATGGTAGTATGCTGGCTGAAAAGAAGAAGAAATCGCAAGCGTGGGGCCTGGGAGGGGAGGTTTTTCATTCATTCATTAAAAAAAAAAATCAGAAAGTTTGTGACCGCACGTGCGGTCACATGCCTGTGAGTGCCTCCGCCAGTGGTTACAAATACTTAACAAATTTGTTTAACATTTTGTGGTGTCATAACCTCTAGAAATATTCATTGCTTCTATTAAAATGCTTAGTATTGCATTCAATCTAAACCATTGCATTAACAATGAAGAGTTCTTTCCCCCCCCCCCCCCCCTCTTTTTTAAGAAAAACACTGAAGAGTTCTTCATGGGCACAGTACAAAGTGTTTGAATACAGCAACAACTACCATTAGTCAAGATTTCAGGGGGGAAAACAAAAGTAATTTTGCTACAAAATTTACTTATATTTTTTATTTTTCTGGAAAAAAAATCAAACAAAAAGGAAAAAAGGACTTATATGCTAGCAGCTGAATCCATATATGTCCCACATTTATAAGGAGGAAAAGAGGAGCTTTAAGCTCAATTATAAATAGTCCGATTGGAGGGAGATGATGCATCCAATCACTTTCTTGAACACTTCAAGAATTCTTTCTAAGATATTTTGAGGTACTCAGAATAGTTTAGATACCTTATCTCCCTCTAATTGGGCTATTGATAATTAAGAATGAAGCTCCTCGTTTTCCCCTTTATCAAGCTGCAGCTAGCTCGCAAGTCTTTTATCTTCTTTTCTTTTATCATTTTCCCACAAAATAAAAAGTATAAATATGAATTTTATAGAAAAATTACTTTTTGTCTTAGTAATAAAATTTGGGAGAATTAGGTAGAAAGAACAAGAAAAAATAATATTCATTGTAAAGGATATTTAAAATATAATTATTTAGAAGGACCAAATTTTTTAAAAAAAAATCAAAATACTAAATTACCATTGGTCAAACTTTCTATAATCTCTTATCCAATATCTCCCACATTCTATTTTGAAACTAATTTGAATTTTATTTTCTACCAAAATTCAAACCACCAAAATCATCCGTGATCATCCGTGTTAGGATTGTTTTTTAATTTTTTTCCCACTTAGATCAATATAATCATATGATCAATATATCATGTAACTATTAACATAGATATTGATTCATTTATGAGTTTTAATGATATAAAAAAATTTGAGATAATTTATTTTTATTTTAAAATAAATTTATGTGACTTTTTTAAAAATAAAAAAAAACTCCAAATAATGTTAATACATTGATCATATGATTGTGTTGATGTTAGTGAAAAAATGAAAGTTTAAAAAAAGAGTAAAAGATTTCTCCAGTTACTGGAGATAGAATTATCTTCAGTAATCTTAAAATTACATCGTTTTGGATTAATGAATAGTGTTTCTGTAATTTTGTTTATTTTTTAATCATATACATTTTACCAAAACACCATTTATTAATTCACCTGAAATTACTAACAAACCCTTCATTAATTCAAAATGACGTAGTTTTGGGGTCACTGGAGATAACTCTATCTCCAACTGGAGAAATACTTTTCCCTTTTAAAAAAAAAAAATCTTGTCATAGATGATTTTAGTCATTTTAATTTGGTAAAAGGTAAAATTTAGATTAGTTTTAATATAGAATGTGGGAGAGATTAAAGGAGAGGTTATAGGAAGTTTGACCAAAGGTAATTTAGTATTTTAAATTTATATTTTGAAATTTGGTCCTTCCACATCTACTTATGGTAAATGTTCCCATTACAACCTATTTAAAGCCTATAATTTGTAAATATATTGGCTTTGAAACCTACCAAAAACTTACATTTATTTAGGTTTTAGTAGGTTTAAAGTTTACTTATATGGTCATCAAGGCCTACAATATGCAACCTTTTTAAAGGTCTACGTTGTAAGTAGGCCTTTAAAAAGGCTTCAAGGTTAATTAGGCCTTATGTAGACTCAGGCCTAAACCTAAAAAAAAGCTTGCATGTAGACTCAGGCCTAAACCTAAAAAAAAGCTTGTATGTAGGCTTAGGCCTAGGCTAGGCTTCAGATTCCCATTACAAGCTTAGACCTATTTAGCTAAAGCATAGCCTAGCCTGGCCTATTTTCATACCTACTCCTCATCAAAAAACAACCAACCCCAAGACCTGACAGTATTGTTTTCATGACATCCTGCCACTACGTCTGCTGAGCGTAGAAGAAATCGGCATGCATCTGAATCTGCTTAGCAACCTCCACATGGATCTCCTAAATAGTATCCTCCCTTGGCCTTTTAACGTCAGAGGTCCCTGCTCGAGAGGTGCTAGGCCTCAAAGGCGTCGTTCCTGTCGTAAACCATGCTAAGCCTAGTGCCTAACCCTATGCCCCTACAACGTCCAGAGTGCTCAATTGGGACTAGAGCAGCTTTCACAGACGCTGGCCCCTGTGACTCCTATCCTGGGTATCTATCAGCTCAGCCTATGACTGCTAAATCCTTTCCGGCCGTAGATATTTTATGAAACAATTATGAAATATTTTAATTTAATTAAAAAAATAGCAAATATTAAAACAAACAATGTGTATACCTTACAATGGTCTCCATTGTCTGCTGAGAGGTCGCTGTCCCATCCTAGTGTCTATGGGCGACGGTGAATAATTCCCACAATCTGTCCAACGGTTCTCCTACTGAATCTTTCTCTTATAAAAGAATTAAAACAATAAATGATTATTATAAACAATAAAACAATAAATTTATAATATAAAGCTAATACTTATATATAGACATATTTACAAATTAAAACAAACAATGTGTATACCTTACAATGGCCTCCTTTGTCTGCTAAGAGGTCGCTGTCCCATCCTAGTGTCTATGGGCGACGGTGAATAATTCCCACAATCTATCCAACGGTTCTCCTACTGAATCTTTCTCTTATAAAAGAATTAAAACAATAATTGATTATTATAAACAATAAAACAATAAATTTATAATATAAAGCTAATACTTATATATAGACATATTTACAATATATGTAAAATAAATATCATTAATATATTTCACAAAATAGAACTTATTAACTCTCTAGAAAATTTGATAGGGTTACCCCTGCAATCGGGACCTCCCAAAATTTCTACAATAATCTAATATTGTCAAGAGGAGCTCTACTCCTTATCATCAAATACAAAACATGCAAATCATGTGAGGACACTATCTATAGTATATGTGGAGAACCTAAATTACAACAATAAATACATAGGTATGAATGTTACATTAACTAGGAATTTTCAACATGATGCTTCAACTTCGAACATCAGTATGGACCTTCAATGATCTTCCAATGAATAACATCCCATTAATATGGTTTAGTGAAATACAGGAGAAAATAATTGGGATACGAGTCTTAAATGTCATGGAAGTTTTCACTCAGAAGCACTAGTAAGACGGAAATTTTTTTTTGGATCAAGAATGCCACGGAAGTTCATAAAACATAGCAATTTTGCCCCTCTGTTAATTTTGACCGTTAAGTTTAACTGAGTACACACATGGCATGCCACCTCATCACACGCAGTATGCCACCTCATCAATCAAAAGTATCATTTTTGTCCCGGAAGTTTTCATTAAGGAGCAATTTTGCCCTGGAAGTTTACAAAACGTAGCAATTTTGCCCTTATGTACCCCAATATTAAATTTAACTATTAAATCAGTCAAAGACCACGCATGTCATGTTTTGAAAAGGTCGAACTTGGAGTCAAAGAAGGAGATCCTTGAGATGTTGAGCTCAAGGCGGCCAGAATTTGTGAAGCCGAACTGGTCATCAAAGGAACTGAAAGGTCTGTCACAAAACCCAGAGGAAACATCACTTATGATCTAAGCAAATTAAACGCAAAACGAGAAATGAATTGTTCCAAACATTGGTTCAGTAAAACAAATCAATAGTGATAATATTTACGTTTGTAGAGACTGATCATTTGCTTAGATCATAAGTGATGCTTCCTCTGGGTTTTGCGACAGACCTTTCAGTCCCTTTGACCAGTTTGGCTTCACAAATTCTAGTCGTTTTGAGCTCAACATCTCAAGGATCTCTTTCTCTGACTTCAAGTTCAACCTTTTCAAGGTATGACATGTAATACCTCAAAAATTATTATTTCTCATAAATGTCATATTTTGATAAGTGACACCTATTTGAAATAGGTGAATATATGGTCTCGAATTTTGATGTGTATTTATTCTATTTTCTAGGAAATCTTTATTTAGGATTAAGATAACCAATGATTGAATTTTCTTAGAAATCATAAAATATCATAAAAATACAACTAATTACCAAATTAAATTATGGTTCTTATATGATCAAAACGAGCAAGAAAGTGTTATGGAAATACTTAAACAAATAGGAGAAATTAATAAGAATTAATAAACAACTAAGTCTTCATTAAATAAGATAATTGTGCAAATCTTTATAAATAATCAAAGGATTAATTAAGCACCATTTTTCATAATTTATTAAGAGACTAAATTTTCTAATACCCTATAATTATCAAACTAATACCTAAGTTCATTTATAGTTCATAAAAAGCCATAAAGAATTATCAAAATACTTAGACAAATTAAGAGGCAATCACCAACAATTAATGGGCAATTAAAATTGCAATACATAGATTAAAAACATTAAATTTAATAACCAAATTAAAATAAGCATAATTAAAGATATATAATCCTAATTAAAAGCCAATGGAGAGTGAAGGATTAGGATTAGCTTAAGTGGATTTCTGAGGGCCATAATAAAGTTAGAGACCAATCATAATTTAACAACTTCACTGAACCACTTTATTAGTGATGCTAATTAGGATTAAATATGGAGGGCTTGGATTGGATTTAATAAAACAAATCTTGATAGGGATAAAACTTTGTAGCCTCTAAACTCCGCAAGTGCATGGGCCGTACCAAGTAATAAAGAGTGAGTAAGATATCGTTTCCACGAGGACTTGAAATCACAAACTTCGGTTAAGCATTCATTTTACAATTTCGTTTAAGTTGAGAAAACCAAAATTGAATTTAATTAAGAAAAAGAAAGTAAACTAAAATTAAAATAAACAAACCACCACAATAATAAAAGGAGCAACCCAGAGTCACTAATCCCTTATTAGTTTCATAGACCTTGTTTTCACTAATTTAATTAGCCTTAATATCAATTTTGTTAATCTCGAGTATAAATAGCTATAAGTGCCTGTCGGTCTACTTACAACTCTCTCTTGAGTATATTTTGTTATGTCTAACATAATTACTCAAGAGGCAATAAAACTCGAGCACACTCTTCAACGATTATATGGGGCAATTAGGTATATGTCTATTCTAATCACAAATTAAATCGTAATCTAATCCCATATTACTTAATCTCAGAGCCTAATTAAAATCCCCTTCGTCAAGGTAAATCCTAATTCTCAAATTCATATTTAATGATGGCCAATCACTAAATAGATAAAGCTAAACAAGATTAAGTAACCAAAATTAATATTAATTATAACTAATTAATAAAAACAAAGTCCAATCCACACCTATAAGTTCAAAGTTCCTCTAGGTTGCAAAGAGGAATTAGCCAAACATGACTATAATCCAGATCAGCACAGCAATAAATTCCAGATTTAGGACCATAATGAAAATCAAGTGGAAAGAAATAAAAAACAGAGCATTGAGAAGAAAACAAAACGCTGATGATGTTGAAGAATCAAGCAATGTCTCTCCTCTCAGCTGTGAAGACGAGACTCGCTGGCGGCCTTAGTGGTGGATGATGCTGCCGACGAGAGGAAGAAGAAGGTGGATTAGAGGACCGCGGCGCTGTGCTTCTACTCTGTTCTGCGAAATATCCCTCTGCTCTCAAATTGCGCTCCATCTCCAGCCGCTCAACAAGAATGATCCTCCTCCCCAAAATAATGCCACCTCTTTTCTTTCTTTTAGGTCTTCCAATTGGTTCATCCACAAAATTGCTCCTGAATGAAAACTTCCATGGCATTTAAGACCCTTATCCCAAAATAATTTAAACATGTACAAAATCTATATCATAAATATAATTTATTTTCAACACAATTCAACATATTACTCATTTGAAAAATCATTTCACCATCTCCATGCATGATTCAAACTATTCAAATACTTTGTAAAGTCATATATACAAATATTCAATTTAACCTTGACATAACAGGTTGATTAGTTGTTAACTTGCTCTCAAATTTTATAAATAAATGTTCATCAAAACAAACGGAAAAAAATGAATAATGTTAAATATAAATCCTTTTTATTTACTTAATTCAATATCGATGAGAAGCTGAGATAATTGTTACAAACTTTCATTGGAGAAATCATGATCTGGAAATGTTGTAATAAAATTAAAACATAAAAGTAGTAAAATATCATTTATAAGAACTATAATAGTGTTAGCTCTCGGTATTTTGATGATCACAAATCCCAAATTATTGGATTAAATAATATGTGCTTAAAGTTGATTTGGGGTTTGCTCGAGTAAGGTTTAGGCCATGCCTAAGCATACCTAATCTAATAGCTTGTTTAAGTATTTTAGGGTAGCTTGTTCGAGCAGAGCATTTGGAATGCTCGAGCTCGAGCAACATCGTGCTAGAGATTCAAAAACCTCCAAGTTCCTTCATGCTCGAGCACGATAGTTGGCTTGCCCAAGCACCATCGAGATAATGGCATAATACGCAAATTGGAGGCTTGCTCGAGCAGGGAACTTGGCATGCTCGAGCACCATCGTTCCATACAAAGAAACAGCGAGGTAAATCGGTCATGCTCGAGCAAGGTAAAAGAGCATGCTCGAGCAAAGGTAAGAGCATGCTCGAGCAAAGTAATTAAACACTCATCTTCTTGCTTCTGTCTAACTTCTGCCTGAGCATGCCCTTATAGCTTGCTCGAGCACAAGCGATACAAATGGTCTTTCATAAGTCTCCAGTGATGCTTGCCCGAGCATGCCTCTGGGTGTTGCCCAAGCATCGACGATAGGGATTGAATTTTAAAAATAGCCTACCCGAGCAAGCTTGGTCCCTTGCTCGAGCACTGGGTGGTCATCTTCTTTGAAAATATTGTTTCACATATTATGCCCAAGCACACTGCTTATTCATGCTCGAGCATAACCACCCTGTTTTAAAATCACCGTCTTCGTAATTCTTAGATCATCTTATGATAATTCATTTATTCATATTACCACTCATAAACATTGCTAATAGCTTTTAACCAGTTTATTAATAAGTTTCAGGTACATTTATCACGGATTAATCACAGATTTACATAAATCATTTTATGTGTCAAACGCATTAAGTGTAGTTGCCAAAACCGGTCATAATCTCTGTAACCAATATTCTGATCAATGTAAAGTCTTTCTCTGATATTCCGACTGCGCAATAAATGCTATTTCACAACGAGCAAAACAAAAAGAATGAAGAGAATGTTGTGACTGCAAAATCCACCTGGATTATTTGAACGGCGAAAATCTTAACCTATCTAATAGATACATTCAAGACTCTCAACGGCTATTCCTCAAGCTTCATCAACGGCCATTAATTGCAACATCTGTAAATAAACGAAGCATTGAATTCGCCAATTACCGAAACGCTGTGCATTCAGTTTGAACTTATTGCAATTTGCTGTTTCAAATGTTTCATCAATATCTTCGGATATTCATTGTTCTTCAGTGTTCATTTATTATCTACTCGTGAGGAATTATTTAAACACTTATTCCTTTTTCAATTTAAAGCTTAAGGTTGAAGAACCTTAAGTGTGGATGTACGATTACAGCTTGTAAAAGGGAGTGAGTCCTAGTGGATTAAGATCATCTTGAGTACAAAGTGTGTAATTGTGACCATCTGTGAGTAGTAAAATGCACAAAGGATTTGGGGACTGGACGTAGGTCGACATATTAGACCGAACTAGTATAAATTGCTTTATCTTTCTCTCTTCTCTGTTTCTGTCTTATCTATATTTGTGTGTGAATCGCGAAAAGTTTTTGAGATCACATATTCACCTCCCTCTAGGTGATATTCCTACCCTTCAAATAGGACGTTATTCACTCACTTAAAATGCTTATACTTATACCTCTTTCACCATCTTATCAACTTCCAAATTATTCACTTCTCTCCTCCTAATATCCAAATAAATCCATCAATACTTCAATTAAAACTTTACATAAATTTTTTATGCCATCACATCTAGCCAAAACCTTAATTTTTTCTTCATAACGACCCTTTCTTGGTTTTAAACATAATGATTATGTAAAAGCACATTGAAATACCCTCCCTTCTTCCAAACCTTTTATCGAACACGTTGCGAGTATTCTTAACATCATCTCCTAAAGCAACATTACATGATCTTATAATACCCAAACAACTTCAAATGTTTACGTTATATCACAAAACCTCCAAAATTAAAGTTGAGCTCTTCTACTTCTTCTTCTTTCTTTCTTTTTTTTCACATTTAACATATAAATAAAATGAAACCATCATCTTGTAACCTTCGAGTTACATAAAAAAATACAAGCTTGAAAAAACTTCCCTCCCAAATTCACCAAGTTTCAACATAGAAGAAATAATAAACCCTTTTATTATAATTTCCATAAAGTTTATTTCTCAACTATACCATAAAACCTCATAACAACCCAAATTTCCTATATATAGAAGAGTAAATCCTTCAAGCATGTCATGGAAGCCAAAGCATAAACCGTAATCGATTCAAAATAGTATCTATATTAGTCTCTACCATCAAATTACTATGCAAACACATAGTTGCAGGAGATTTCCTTTTTAGGAGCATTTCATCAAACACTTTAAAGGCAGTCAAGACTAATTCATAGGACAAGCATCTTAATTCTCAAGTTAATAACCATAACTTTGAAGCATCCAATCAATATCATGCCTCGAGCATATATAGCTTTCAAAGAAACATTATGTGACTAGAATACCTATTAATGAAATCCATTCTCTTCAATATACTTCTTCCACCAAGAATGAACTCCATTCTACCTTTTTTTCCTTTAATTAAACGGCTGTGGAAGAAGAAAATTTACTTCAATCCCTTATTCTTACAAATCACAGCACCGAAGAGAAAGAAACAATGATACTCTTCCCAATCTTCAAAAAAAACACAGCAGAGAAATTAAGCTTACCCATAACCACAACAATTGCAGCAACAACACAGAAGAGAAAAAAAGAGCTCGAACACACCAGCAACAACCGGAAATTTCTCCAAACCCCACAAATGCTGCCAACAAGAAAACGAAATAAAACCACCGTTCCCCTAAACCACCAAATGACGTCAAATAGTGTGAATAAGAAGCAACAAATCGAGCTCCACCCAAAGAAGGAAGACAACGGTGAACGAAAAAATGGCAATGCAGCCACCAACGGATGATGGGAGGATAATCGCAAAGTTGAAGAACAAAGGGAGTTTGGGGATTTTCGTTGTAGGGTTCAGGTTCTTGCAGAGATGGAGGCTCGGAAGAATCCAGAAAATTTTCTCCGTCTCCTCTTCTCAACCGTGCTTTAAAGATATAAAGGAAAAAAACAAAAACGAAAAATGAGGGACTAGGTTAAAATATCTGCAAGGTCAGTTGTTGATTTAATTTTAAAGCAGAGCTTTAGACACACATAGGATTCAAACCTGGCCCCAGACCCAAAAATAGACAATAAACAATTTCCCACCAAACCATCAATCCACTTTTATAAGAATCTCACAATAAATAATCTATATATAATAATTAAGGGAAAAATATTTCTCATGTTGTAGGAGAAATGTTTTCTTATGCCATACACACATAAAATGGTGGGACCCGCATATATATATAATTAGCACTATATATATATGTGGGTCCCACCATTTTATGTGTGTAGGAATCTTGTTTCTCTCCTGCAACATGAGAAAAGTAAACCCCAATAATTAAAGATTAAATAAACATTCAGGAAATAATAGAGATAACCAAAAAAACAAAAACAAAAAATCTAATTTTAATATATTATTATGAATTTTAAAATTTCTCAAATTCTTGAGTTGTTACAAGTGAATACATTGTCTGGTCCTCTTCCTTCTTCACTTTACAATCTATCATCTCTCACTCTGATATCACTGGGAGTCAACAATTTCAATGGCGCTCAACTTCCAAACAACATGTTCTCCAGCCTCACTAATTTGAAATATTTTGGCTTAGCTATAAATCAAATTTCAGGTTCAATCCCAAATTCTATCCCATATGCATCTTCACTCCAATTTTTTGACATTTCTCCGAACTATTTTTTCGGTCAAGTTCCCAATCTAGGACATCTACATGATCTATGGTCTCTAATTTAGCATTTAATAATATTGGGAACAACTCAAATAGTGACTTTGATTTTATGACATCTTTGAAGCAAACTTGAAATCGTAGGTTTGAACACCAACAAATTTGGAGGCATTTTACCCAACTCCATAGGAAATTTGTCTATCAAACTCACTGGACTATACCTAGGTGATAATGAGATATATGGGGTACTATTCCTGACTAATGCTACCAAAATTTAATTAAGCACCGCAAGTGTACGGGTCATGAAAATAGTCAGTGGTAAATCAAGGTCGTCCTACAGAGACTCAGTCAAACTAGTAATTAGGTGATAAATTTCCTTTTTTCATTTAAGTTGAGCAAATCAGAATTGTTTCCAATAATCAGAAAAAAAAATTTAATAAAAGCAAGAATTTCCAGAGAAAGAGCGAATTCAAATATCAAGGAGGGCAACTTAGAGATATTAATCCTTGTTTGTTTCTTAGATTTTATTCCCACTAAATTAATTTTAACTTAACTTAATCAGCTAACCTAGAATATTAATGTTTATAAGTGTCTGTCGGTCCACTTATACACCTACTTCAAATAATTATGCAATGTCTCACACAATTAATTAAGATGCAATTTAAATCGGGCTCACCCTAATTTGATTATATGGAACTTCTAGGTATATGTTTATCCTAGACGCAAATTTCACACTATTTAATTCAAGGTCAATTTAAGATTTCCTTTGTCAAGTTTAATCCTAAATCCCCAAACATGTTTAATGGTGGCCAATCATTAAACAATGAATAATAAAAATAAGATTAAATAAACTGAATTAAAATTAAGTAAAATTAACTAGTGGGAACAATTTCTAAGTCTTAAACAAGTTTATAATACTTTAAGTTGCAAAGGGAAAAGTTAGCCACATGGCTTTAATCAACATCACAGCAACACAGCAAAATTCAGAGTTAAAAGCCATAGAAGAAACAAAAGCAAATGAGTAAAGTTAAGACAAACAGCCCTCTATTGCTCCTCTGCTTTCCAATCCCAAAGGTGAGCTCATTGTGCAGCGAACTCTCTTTTTTCTCCCGTCTCCAACTCGCGATGCTCCATGGAATTAATCACCGCCTCTTCTCTTTCTTGTTCTCCAGCGACAATTCATTCAATTCCTTCCTCTGCGTTTTCTTTTTTTTTTTCCCAAAACCCAATGCCGCCTCTGATGCTTTTCTTTATCGTGCCCAGCCGTCCACTCTCACTGTCCAGCGAACTATCACTCAACTCTCAATGATCAATCCATACAATCACCGCCTCCTCTTCCTTTTTGATTGCCGCCTCTCAATTCTCCAATTCCTCATTCTCCAGCCGCCTCCTCTATTCTTCTTTCCTTCAAGTTCAGCGGAAACCCCCTTTGTTCTTCCAATCAAACTCGCGATGCTCTCCAATCGCGCTCTCTGCTTCCGCCAGAAATAATCTCAAATTCTACGCCTCCCTCTTGCTTCTAGGTTTTTTTTTTTTAATGGCTGATGGAACGATTTTACCAACCAACTATTAAGTTATGAGCGTTTTTATCAAATAACTTTTAATTAGACCAAAAAGGTAAAAAAACAATTGAAGTTATAAAAAAATTACAACACCATTTGATTCCAATAATTTCCGTCTGGGTTGAATGCCACGTGGCATTATGAAGTCCAGCTCAATCCTAGGTGGCCTTTTTGGTTTTTGGTCAAGAATCTCCGGCTGCCTTTTTTTTTTTTTTTTGCTCGGAGATCTCAAACGGAGAAAACGACATCGACTGGCTTTCCTTCTGATCAGGACTCCTGCCAGATCCAATCTAGAATGAATGAGGAAATAGCCATGAACAACATCAAATATACTCTGCACAAACAAACAAAAAATCAAATTTTGAAAAAAAAAATAGAAATCTGGGCAACAAAAGCTTCATCAAAACAACAGTTATCAAGAATCAGTAGACATCAATTTCATAAAGCAAGAATCTCTCTGACATACCAAAGAACTAGTTAGTGGAAAATAGAATATTCGCTTTAGAGAATAGGTTCACCCAGGTTTTTTCCAGTTCCACTTTCAGATTAAACTTCAAGGGTTTTCAATATCCCTTTCTTCACTATGAACAATAAATGTGTGAAACTGTACAGTGTACGAGCCAATCTCATTTCAACAGACCTAGAGTTTCAAATCTCTTTTCAGATGGCACAAAATCAATCAAAACTCTGGTCTATAGTATCAAAGTCATAAAAATTTCACCCTTTTAATCAGTAATTACCCGAAATTTCTCCAAAATATTCAAAAAAGATGTAGTCAGAAATCAATCTAGAGAAACCCCACCAATCAATCGATTCAATGTTCACCTCAATAAGATGCTCAAAAACAAGAAGACGAAGGCAAAAGAAGAGGCAGGCCTTCTTCCTACAACCCTAAAACTAGCAGATAAGAATCCAGATTCCAGAGAACCAATTGGAGAGAGAAAGAGAGAGAGATAAACTTACAAATCCAAAGCTGAATAGATGTAATAGATTAACACAAGAATCCAGAACAAAACGAGGAATGAGAAAGAGAAAACCAGAGAAACTGAACTTGAATGCTTAAATGAGCTTTCCAGATCAGAAGGAAAGCCAGTCGATGTTGTTTTCTCCGTTTGAAGCCAGCTGGAGATCTTCGAGCAAAAAAAAAAAAGGCCAGCTAGAGATTCTTGACCAAAAACAAAAAAGGCCACCTAGGATTGAGCTGGACTTCATAAAAGCCACCTGGAATTGACCAAAAAAAAATAGGGTGAAGGTGCATTTTTGCCAACATACTATTAGAGAAAGAGCATCCAGCACAAATATTAATTATCGGTACCTTAAATACAAACAAACAATTAAAAAGGGTTAAAAAAACACAACCCCGTTAGATATTTTTCAACGGACGTTTGTGTGACTTTCAACATGTCGGTGGATGGTGAGAGAACTGAGGATATGGCATCATTTTCTTCATCGTCCTCATCATTCTTTGTGCGAGCCATGAAAGGAATTCTGGATAATTCACTCGGCAATTCTGTTGAAAATTATGCCCTAGGGGCAAGTCAATGTTCTCCATTAAGTTATCATTTCATACGCATGTTTATAGTGATAACTATATTCCTGGATATATCTTATAGATTATCCTAAATGTCCATCATCTACACGGGAGCGAGGATGAGTTAAGACCAGTATGACTTTGATGAGGTATGGAGATACGAATCAAAGTCATGGGCACTTGTAAGAGTACAAGGTGCTGGACCGACCCACTATGAGAAAGCTGCATGGATTTAGTCATAAGCTTATCTCATGTATAACCACGTCACAACGCCCTATGACCTGAGATCATCATGGATTCCTACATGATGAGTCACTGACCTTTGACCTAGTTAAAAGTCACCTTTGACCAGGTGATGATAAAGGCTGGGATCGGGATCAATGATTTTTCATGCGGAGGAATGTGAGTGGTCAAGATGGAATTTGTCCCTCACATTTGTAGAGAGATAATACTGGGCCCCTCGATGAGTGAGTCTAAGAAATGTATGGCCATACTGTGATGGAAAAGAGTTTCCATTTCACTTATTAGACTACTCGAGAATCGAGAAAGTAGTGGTCAAGAACATGAAGTTGACATTATTCATGCCTCATCCTTGACCAAATTATCGCATGACAAAAGGGACGTGACATGGTTGTACGATAAGTTGTATCGTGTCATTGATCCCCATGTGAATTGGGTAGTCGCAATGTCTTGCTAGAGGCCGCTTGCGACTTGTGGGCAGGTATGATCTTCACCCACTGCCAATCTCATATGGGCCTGCAGGGTCGCACACAAGAATAATCCAACACGGGTAAAAGTGTCTAGATTCATTGAATCTCAGATTAATCTGAGATTAAATGAATACTGAATTTAATCTAGGATAAATATATGTATATATGTGTGTGCATATATATATTAAAATCGAAAATAATATAATAATATTATTTAATGGAGATTATAATATTATTATATGATATTTGTTTTATATTTAATTTATCGGATAAATTAAATATCTAAAACAAATAGAGATATTATATCTCATTTGATTTTCGAATAAAGATATCATTATCTATTTAATTTAAATTGAGATATTGTATCTCAGATTTAATTAAATAGATAGCTATCATTTCTCAGATTTAATTTATAGAGATAAATTAAATCAGAAGGCTTTTAATTTGAATTAAATAAATACATTAGATTAAATCTATTAGATAGATTTAATTAATATTTTTTTTAATTAAAATTCAAAATTAATGGGCATTAATTTTGAATATAATACGCCGATGGGTTTAGAAAAACCTACGGGACTTTTAGTCGCGCGTATTAGAAAGCCGCGAGAAATCCTAGAGCGAAAAGAGAGAGACGCACAGTCTGAGGCGCTAGCACGCTACCGCGTCCGTGTTCGGAGATTGTTCGTGTGGATACCGGTAGAGGAAGCCAATTCTAAGAGTCGACTTCTGCTGATCGAGAAGGTAGCCCAGCAGTTCAAAGAGAGCGAGACGCGGATGAATTCACTACAGTTTCTTGATCGCCATGAGAAAATGTGCTCAAAGGGTTTGTGTAGATTCTTGAGCTACTAGTTCACTAAAATCAAAGGAAAAACCTCCGGCTCTGGATGATTCTAAGTTCTCTATAAGGTATGATTCGGGTTCCCTAACCTTGATTTAAACGCACTTGAGTGTTCCTCCGGACGAGATTCATAGAAAATTTTAATCCGCTGTGTGTACGAATCCCGACAAATTCAACCAAAACTGAGGAATGTTGTTACTTTCCTATCTCTTTGCCATCTCTTCGCTCTGACTCGATTCGTGGTTCCTCCCTCGGTCTCTTCGCTCTGGCTAGCTAAGTCGCTTCGCTCTGCCTCTTTGATTCGTGCTTCACTCTATCTCTTCCCTTCTTCGCTCATCTTGGGTTTTCTGGATGAGCACACCCAGGTCTGCTTCTTTTCCTTCTTCTTTTCATATTTTACTCATTTCTTTTCAGTTTTAGTTTGTTTGGCTATAAATCTATGGCTGTTACAACGATCTGCTTATACTTGTATATGGTCTGGACGCTGGAATTCAGATCTGACGTTGCCGAGCTTTTAAATCAGACATCGCTGAGCTTTTAATTTCAACAAATTTGTATGGTCTGGAATTTAGATCTGACTTCACCGAGCTTTTAGATCTGGAATTTGTGGTTATGCAAGTCCTTCAAGGTTGTAGATCAGAAATTTTGGATATCGCACATTCGACGCCGTTCAAAGAGATCTGGAATTTTTCGTCCTTCATCACCTTCTCCGACAAGCTACGTCGTGCATTTCATGATCTCTGGTTGCTAGTCAGTGTGTGAAGAGTTCTGCTAAAAGCCTTCAAATAGGGATTTGATTAAAGATACCGGAGAAACAATTGATACGGGTTTACTCTCTTTTTCTTTTTTTACTTTGTTCCTTCTTCAAGGTTTGAATCCGGATCAGGTTCATCAGCTGCGCTACCATCTCAGAAAGCTCCCATGAACTAAACGTCTGTTAAAAAAATCTAACGGGGTTGTGTTTTTTAACCCTTTTTAATTGTTTGTTTGCATTTAAGGTATCAATAATTAATATTTGTGCGGGATACTCCTTCCCTAATAGTATATTGGTAAAAATGCACATTCACCCAAAAAAATATAAGGGACCAGTTAGACTTTGAATGCCACATGTAAACAGAGTTAGTATGGATATGACGGTGTTGTATATTTTTTAGAAATTCAATTGTTTTTTGACCTTTTTGGTCTCATTAAAAGTTATTTGGCAAAATCGCTCCTGGCCTAATAGTTGGTTGGCAAAATCGCTCCTTCACCCTTTTTTAATAGATTCCAATCAATCCATCCCCCAAACGGTGTCGCTCAATTCATGCTCTTTTTCCAAAACGGTACGTGCTTCCTTTCTGTTTTTTTCAATTAAGCTTTTCTCCACTTTTTCTTCTTTTCCAATTCATCAATTCGTCCTTTTCTCTTTTCAATTAGGTTTTTCACTCATTTGAATGTTGTGGGGCCCACTTCCTATTCAATTTTTATCTTTAATTCAATTGATCCTCCTTGCATCTGATTCACCGAAATTTTTTTTTTTTAAAAAAAACATTTAGTAAAAGAAAAGAAAAAAAACAATTATCTAATAACAATAATAACAATAAAACTGAATTTTTATTTCTCTCTCTCTTTTTTTTTCCCTTTTTCTCTCTTTTTTTAAAAAATAAACTGAACTACTATTATTTATTTCCTAGACTCAAAAACTTTTATTTTAAATTGAAATCACACGAAAGATGCATCCACATTGATTTCTCTTAAAATCTTAATAAAATCTCTTTAAATTAATAATAATGACTTCTCAAATATATTAAAATATATCTTAAATCTATTAAAAATGAGAAGTCATCACTGACACTGTAGGAAAGTTCACAAACTTAACTATATATATCTTGGCTAATTGATTTTTCTAATAATGTCAATGAATATGCTTGAAGGAAAAACTCCTATCACAATTGGCAACATGAAAAGTTTGCAGAGCCTAGACCTTTCAAAAAACAATTTCAGTGGAGCTATACCCTTGCAGATTTTTGGTCTTCCCTCCTTGTCTATTTTACTAACCTTATCTCACAACTCATTGAATGGATCTTTACCTACTGAGGTAGGAGTGCTTAAAATGCTTGGAGCTTTGGATATCTCTGAACAGAATCTTTCTAGAGAAATTCCTTCGACCATATATAGGAGAGTGCACAAAAATCAAATACCTTATCTTACAAGGGAATTCTTTTACTGGGCCCATGCCTCCTTCGTAGCTTTGATGAAAGGTCCTACAGGTCTAGATATATCTCGAAACAACCGATCGGGACCCATACTAAACGGCCTACAAAACATTTCTTTTCTTCAATAGGCTTGATGGTGAAGTGCCAACAAAAGGGGTTTTCAAAAATGCAAGTGCAATATCAGTGATTGGAAATATCAATATTTGTGGGCGTATATTTGAGCTGCACTTACCATCATGCCCAAAGAAACTTGACATAGAAATAAAACACTATGTGAAGCTCATGATTATTGTGATTTATGTGGCATTTTCTCTCTTATAGATATTCTTATTTGCTTTCTATTAGAGGCATGAAAGAAACAAGAAATCGTCTTCAACTTCATCTAGTATTGAACAATATTCTAATGTGTCAGATCAAAAGCTACACATTGCAACTAAAGGTTTCTCTACCAACAACTTGATTGGATCTGGGAGTATTATAGCTCAGTATGTAAAGGAAGACTCAAATCAGAAGGTAAATTTGTTGCAATATAAGTATTGGACCTTCAAAAGATGGGAGCTGAAAAGAGTTTCATTTCTAAAAGTAATGCAATGAAAAATATAAGGCACCGAAATTTGGTAAAAAATTTGGCATGTTGCTCATGCATTGATTACAAGGGACAAGAATTTTATGCCATTGATGTTTGAGTACATGTCAAATGAAAGCCTTGAAAAATGGTTGCATCCATATCGGTCAACATTGGATATTTGTCAAAGGTTAAATGGAATATATGATGTTGCCTTTGCACTGCATTATCTTCATTATGAAAATGAGGAACCAATTGTCCATTGCGACTTCAAGCCTGGCAATGTCATTCTTGATCATGATATGGTGGCTCATGTGACACCCTTAATTATTGATCTCAAAAGTAAATTAGTTCATCTAGAATAGAAGGGACGACTGGCTATCCTCGTCCGGGTACAATTTATTATTATTTTAGCTTAAAGCACTTGTGAATTACATTTATTTTATAAAATCTCTTTCTTTTTCACTTTGTTAGTTTTGAGTCATTCAACTTTTAAATATCAATTAACTAGAGTCTAACATGCATATTTTAGAGTACGGAGTAAGTTCTAAAGTATCAACATAAAGTGATGTATATTCTTTTGATATTCTTATTTTAAAAATGTTACCTGGAAAAAGATCAACATATCTAATGTTTGAAGATGGCCACAATCTTCATAGCTACATCAAAGTTGTATTTCCTAGGAACCTTTTGAAGATTGAGGATACAGCTCTTGTACCCCCAACAAATACAACAGACAACAATAGTAGCAGGAGGAGAAATTAAGATGATGGAGGGGGTTGTTATGCACCCCAACCATGAGAAGACTTTAATTTCTCTATTTAGGATTGGACTTGCTTGTTCAGTGCAATCTCCAAAAGAAAGGATGAACATGATGGGTGTACTAAAGGAGCTAAATCGAATTAAAAATGCATATAATATTGGGGAAAGAAGTCAAAATTGTATGGAAGAATTAAAAGTCTTCTCATGAATTATATTTCCTTCTCATATCTTCTCTAGGACTCCTCTTCTGTGAACGAAGGAAAGTCAACCAATGTAATGGAATAAATTATATTGTTACTTTGGTATGTGAATCATCTACTTCAGTGTATAAATTGCTATCAACGACATTACTACATGCTGCTATAATGTGAATTTGAATCTTATAATTGTCATTCTAGAGGCTCTGATCTATGCCTCACTGCACAAATTGCCATTTGAATTATGAAAACTGCAATTGTCGCCCATGGGTACAAATACGCCTAGCTTGTTATTAAAAAAAAAAAGAAAGGAAAAATACAAATTAAGTAATTTAATTGGTTCAAAAACTGAAAAAGAAATGTAAGTGTATATTGAAAATTACATTAGTATCATACATTCTTTATTGCCCAATTGTTCTCTTCCCCATTTCCGGATCTCGCTCCCCATTCCTAACAATATTGTTTATGTTTTCACTTTTTAGTCTCCATACTTATGAAGGGATATGATATTCTTACTACCATTTTTTATTACTATCAATCTTACTATTACTTTTCCACCGTTAGATCAAAATCTCATCTACCTTTATAATTTCTCTCTCCTATTAAAATTCTGATATAATGGTGGAAAAGTGGTAGTAAGATTAGTAGTAACAAAAAATGGTAGTAAGAATATCATATCCCATGTTGTAAAATGATGTATTATGTTTTTATAAACTAATAAAATCAAACAAAAACGACCAATCGCAATCAGTATTAGTTTATATTATGAAAATTAAATTAACAAAGTATCCGCGTGGCAATAGTGTATTCTTCACGGCGGTCTATGCCACCTATTAAAAAAGGGAGATAGATCTTATGAGATTATTTCAATAATTATATACATGCAAATTTTGACTTATGAGAATGACTTTTTTTGTTCACACGTTTATATATTTATATCCATAGACAACCATATACATGTGTATGTATAGTCTTTCTTCCTCTAAGATTAAATATGATGTTTTTAGTAGTTTTTTGTATATTATAAGTATTTATATTATCTTTGTTTGGACAAAAAAAATATGTGATACCGGCACATCATAAAGCTACCAATCTGTACTGTTATTTTCAGTATTTTATTTATATATCTATATTAGAAAGGTGTGTGTCTGTGTGTGTGATTATTATTATTATTATTCAAAATAATATTATTTATTATTAAATTATTTTATGTTTATCCTAAGGATATATTTTATATACATAGTATGTGTGATCGATAACTTAAAATAGAGTTATAATTCTTGACATTTTAGTGTATATGGAATAAATCGTTTTGGGCCTAGGCCTAAACCCAATAAATTTTAGAGTTCTTAACAAAGGAATTAACTAATAGAATAGATGATACGGGATCCAGGACTAGGCCCTTGGGTCGTAGGTTCGATCCCCTCTGCCTTCGCTGGGACTCCTTTGGTAGGCGATCTCGTAAGTCCCCAGTAAGTGCTCATAGAGCCCGGGGCCGTGCCCTGGCCTTGGTAAGGGGACTGATGCCGAACCCTCCAAAACTTTTTTTTATCCAAAAAAAAAACCTAATAGTAATAGTATTACTCTGGTAGTTGCCTCAGAAATTAACATCTTAATCATGAACTCTAGCACAATACGATGAAAGCTACGTATTCATATGAATAATATTTTGGAAATTCTAGGTGGACGTCAAAAGCAGCCAACTAAGGAAAATGATATAGTGACAAAGCTATTTCTTATGAAATATAATAATTAAATAACCCTGAAATAGATGTAATTACTCCCACAGATATCACACAATTAGTGTACATGTAAAGCATTCACACATACGAAAAAAAATACTCTCTCTTACATTTTTTTCCATGTACCAAAGCGCCAGCTGGAGTTCAAATACCCTCGAGCGTTTTTCCCCCTTAATAGAGGGTTATGGCCAATTAAAGCAGTGCAGCATACAGCAAGATTAAGTTATATCAAAACTCAAAAACTCTCTTCATCCAAGTCCTTATTTGAGAAGGATTTACCTTTATGAGTCCCACATGAATTGAACCTCACAAGTGTGCTACGGTTTGTTTGTAAGTCAATGTGTTCTACCTTTTAATATGCCAATCTTTTGGAATTGTACTCTCTTAGGACTTGTATTCATGAGAAAGGTACTTTCGTTGAAAGCTCCATCTTCATGAAGAGGGCTCCCATAACTTTTCCATCTAATAGGTTAGCTTATTAGGATAAGGCTCTCTCTTTAAACTTGCATAAAAATATCTCTAGTTTTTTGGAGTATTGCATATCAATACTCTAAAGCATGAATCCTTAATTATCATCAGATATAAATATCAAACGACATTATACCAGCCTGTGTCTCTTAGAAAAGTAAATGGTAATTAATGATCTAAATCATTTCAAAACACAATGGATCATGCTTTTTGAAAAAATTATTTAGGTGAGTTCTGAGATGTCAATTCAATCTACCCAATACTTAAATAGAAGGAAGCATGCATCAGTTCAGTTTCTATTGATCAATTAGATTAATAATTAATAAATGAAATTTTCAAATATATACAGTCACATCACATCACCAATATATATATATATATAGAGTCAAAGTCAAAACTTCAAAGAAGAAAGATAGACGCACACACGAATTCTATACGCAAATGCAACTTGTTTACTTCTTCCCACCTGCTCAATATTTTTAAAATCAGGATATGGGTGCACGTCTTATATTATATACAACCTATACATCTCAAATAGACTACCCAATTTCAACTCTCAAAATCTTGGTTAGTTTTTTATTTGACCTTCTAGCTTCCAGTTTCAAAAGTTACTTTAATTAAAATAAGTAAAATATGAACTGTCTAAGTCGAATTATTGAATGACCAAAACTTAGATAAGATGTGTGCTCGCGCGCGCATATATATATATATATATATATATATATATATATATATATCAGAAAGATGTAAAGCTTTTTCACTTAACCATCAGTTCTTCATCCTTAAACTTTGAATTCGATATTTATTGTGGTGAAAAGACCAACTGTTTTTGGGATATGTCATCCATAGGATAGTGAAGTTTAATTTAAGCTGTAATTTAATTAGATGTCTCTATCTATATACTCCCTCTCATCCTAATTATAGAAACACATTTTAGAGTTGGTTTTGGTCTTAATTATAAAATCAAGTTTTAACTTTTGTCAATTTTTTCCTAAAATACCCCTCTTAATACTTTCTCAATAATTATTAAAGACAATAATAATCTAATAATACATTTATATATTCTATAAAGTAAATAATATTTACAATTCATTAATGTCATATATACCTCAATTATACTGTTTTTTTATATAAAATAATTTTGAGGAAGGGAGATGAAATGGAGTAAATAATAATACATGTTCATCTTAAAATCATTTTGGAAACGCCCCTATATGGGTCTATTCAATAATTGACGCGCTAAGCATCACTAATTTTGTCTTGATATAATTTTCAATTTTAAGCAGGGGTATTTTCAGAAAATAATTATAATTAACTAATTTAATTTCTCTCCTTAATCTCTCTAAATAATTTTAAGCGGGTGATTTTCCTTCTAATTAGGGGGGATGAGGCATTTTTTTAGATTTTTTTATATATATTCTATTTATTTAGATTTAATTATACGATGCACCCTGAAATTTGTTTTACTCCTAGTATCTCAAATTAATTAATTTCCAGAATACTAGTGTTACAGGAAAAATATTTCTAAATATATGACTAAAAATTAATTAATTTGAGATACTGGGTGTAAAAAAAATTTCAAGATGCAACATATAATTTAATCTAAATAAATAGAATATATAAAAAAATCTAAAAAAATGTCTCATCTCTCTAATTAGGGGTTCACATTAGATGCTATTACCTTTTGTGCTTCTTAGGTGCTATTCCCTCTAATTAGAGGGATTAGGCATTTTTTTATATATTCTATTTATTTAGATTAGATTATATGCTGCATCATGAAATTTTTTTTTCACCCAATATTTTAAATTAATTAATTTCTAAGATATTGGGGTTACAGAAAAATATTTCTCTACGGGCAAACGCAACTTGTTTGCTTTTTCTTCCCACAGCACCTACTTGATATTTTAAAAATCAGGATGCGGATGCACATCTTATAATGAATACATTGTGTCCATCTCACATAGACTACCCAATTTCAACAATCAAAATCTTAGTATTTTATTTGATCTTCCTGCTAACATTCAAAAGTAACTTTAATTAGAATAAGTAAAAATTATACTATATGATAAGACGCGTGCGTGTGTATATATGTATCAGCAGGATTTAAAAGCTTTTACACTTAAGTTCTTCAGCAACACAACCATGGCTTTTGCTTCCATGTCATTCCCATTTCAACCCAGAAACCTTCAAGCTTTAATCCTTATCATCTTCTACATAAACTTGCTTTGCTTCCAACATATCAGAGCTGCATCAAACGGCACTGATTATTTGGCATTGCTCAAGTTTAAAGAATCAATAACAGGTGATCCTAGAGAAATCTTGAGCTCTTGGAATAGTTCAAACCATTTCTGTAGCTGGACTGGAATCACATGCGGCCACAAGCATCAACGAGTCACCGAGTTGAACCTGAAAGGTTATCATCTCAGTGGAATCATATCGCCCCACGTTGGCAATCTCTCTTTCTTGAGAAATCTCTCCCTCGCAGACAACAGTTTCTATGGAGAAATCCCACCAGAGTTAGGACGTTTGTTCAGATTAAAAGAACTCTCTATGGGGAACAACAGATTAAAAGGAGAGATTCCTTGGAACTTGACAAGTTGCACTGAACTAAGGCGCTTGAATTTGTCAATGAACAGTCTTACAGGTAAAATACCATCCCAGATTGGCTCTCTTTATAAGCTTGAAAGATTTGCCATTCATAACAACAATTTAACTGGGAAACTCCCAAGTTCTCTGTGGAATCTATCTTCCTTGCCAAATCTTGACATGGCTTATAATCACTTGGAAGGAAGTATCCCAGAAGAGATAGGTCGTTTGAAGAACTTGAAAATTTTGTCAGCAGTGTCAAATCATTTTTCTGGTGCTCTTCCTCACTCACTTTTCAATATGTCATCTCTCATTATCATATCAGTAACAAATAACCAATTGAGCATGACTCGGCTTCCGGATAACATGTTCACCACCCTCCCAAATCTAATATTTGTTGTCATGGGCTTGAATCAAATCTCAGGTCCAATTCCAAATTCCATCACAAATGCATCTTCTCTTCAAGTTTTTGATATTACTTCTGACTCTTTTGTCGGGCAAGTTCCAAGTCTTGGGGCTCTAAAAGATCTGCGCCTGTTGAATTTGGAAGATAACAATCTTGGCAGCAATTCAAGTAATGACTTGGATTTCATTACTTCTTTGCAAAACTGTAGTAAACTAGAAAGCTTAGTCCTAGATAGCAACAACTTTGGAGGTGTTTTACCCAATTCCATAGGAAATATATCAACCGAACTCATCCGAATATACCTGGGCTATAATCAGATACATGGAACTATTCCTGAATCTCTAGGGAAGTATACAAATTTAATCACCTTGACTCTGGACATGAACAAATTCTCAGGCACTATTCCATCTTCTTTGGGCAATCTTTATCAGATACAGCTGCTAGCTTTGAGTGTAAACCAACTCTCAGGAGAGATACCAATCTCCATTGGGAATCTCAGCAAATTGGTTACCTTAGACTTTTCAGAAAATAGGCTTGAAGGAAAAATCCCTCCTATATTTACAAACATGAACTATTTGCTACACCTTAACCTTGGAAAAAACAATTTCCATGGATCCATACCCAAGCAAATTTTTGGCCTTTCTTCTCTGTCTATTTTGCTGAACTTATCTCACAACTCATTTGATGGCTCTATGCCTTCTGAGGTTGGAACCCTTCAACACCTTAGCTCTTTGGATATCTCTAAAAACCATCTCTCTGGAGAGATTCCTTTGACCATTGGAGAGTGCACAAGTCTGGAATACCTTAACTTAAGAGGGAATTCCTTCAATGGATCCATGCCTTCTTCATTAGCTTCATTGATAAGTCTTGCATATTTAGATATATCATCAAACAACTTATCTGGACCAATAGTAATTGGTTTACAGAACGTTTCGTTTCTTGAATACTTAAATGTTTCTTTCAATATGTTGGATGGTGAGGTATCAACAAAAGGGGTTTTCAGTAATGCAAGTGCAATATCAGTAACTGGAAATAGCAAACTTTGTGGTGGAATCTCTGAGCTGCACCTACCACCTTGCGCCATAAAAGCTAACAAGCAAAAAAGACACCACAATATAAAGATTATGGCGATTATGATTGGCTTGGCTTTATTTCTTATAGTGATATTTATTCTTTCTTTCTATTGGAGGCAAAAGAGAAGTAGGAAGTTGTCTTTAACAGCGCCAACAATGGAAAAACTTTCCAAAGTATCGTATCGAAATCTGCACATTGCAACTGAAGGCTTCTCTGCAAGCAACTTGATTGGATTTGGGAGTTTTGGCTCAGTATATAAAGGAAGACTGGGATCAGAAGATGATGTTGTTGCAATAAAGGTACTAAACCTTCAGAAGAAGGGAGCTCACAAGAGTTTCATCGCGGAATGTAATGCACTTAAAAACATAAGGCATCGAAATCTTATTAAAATTATAACATGCTGCTCGAGCCTGGATTATAAGGGACAAGAATTTAAAGCACTAGTGTTTGAGTACATGTCAAATGGAAGCCTCGAAAAATGGTTGCATCCTGATCAAGATAGTATAGATCAATGTTTAATATTGAATCTACGTCAAAGATTTCATATCATATACGAAGTGGCCTCTGCACTTTCTTATCTTCATCATGAATGTGAGCAACCAATTGTTCATTGTGATTTAAAGCCAAGCAATGTTCTTCTTGATGATGATATGGTCACTCATGTGAGTGATTTTGGGTTAGCAAGACTTATCTCAACCATTAATGGAACCTCTTTCAAGCAAACCAGCACATCTGGAATAAAAGGGACTATTGGCTATGCTCCTCCAGGTATGATTTATCATTTCAGCTTCTCAATATCATAAAATTTGTGTATATACATATTTTTTTTTTTCTTTTGTTAGCTTTAGAATAATAAACATCTAAACATCGACCATCGGGCAACATATTTCAGAGTACGGAATAAGTTCTGAAGTTTCAACACAAGGTGATGTGTATTCTTTTGGCATCCTTGTTTTGGAAATGCTAACAGGAAGAAGACCCACGGAAGAAATGTTCAAAGATGGCAACAATCTACACAGCTATGTCAAATCTGCATATGCAAATAATCTGTTGGAAATTGTAGACTCGGCTGTTTTGCCACAACAAATACAACAGACAAGAAGAGCAACAGAAAACGAAATCGTCATGGAAAATCTTACAGTTTGGCATCCTTATGGTGAGAAGTCTATACTTTCATTATTTGAGATAGGACTTGCTTGTTCAGCAGAATCACCAAAAGAAAGATTGAACATGATGGACGTCGTGAGGGAGCTTAGTCAAATTAGAAGTGCTCTGGAACAATCCTAATAAAGGTCCTTTTTTTCTCCCATTTGGTTCTTTTATCTTTGAAGTCCTCAACATCTTTACACGAAGAATTCTAGGGGATGTAGGCTCCACTGAATCTCTTTTGCCCTTGTTATAATTGTAATTATACTCGGGGACTTCACATTAAATACGTTATATCATTTGTCAATTTTTATTTATAGGATAAAGCCTCAAGAAAACTTTTCTCACACATCACATACTATTTCATCCTAACCGCATTACTATCTGCTATAATGTGAATTTTGATCTTTTGTCATCTTTTTTAAGGATTTTCATCACTGAACACAAGGTCCAAAGAAATGAAAATAATTATGTTCTTTTCGGAACCAAAATTATCAATAATACCTTGCAACTGGTGCGCCCCAAAATTGCAATCCAGTATATGTAATATTAGGGGCAAAAAAAAAGTACTTTTGAATCTGTAACTTCAAAGAGTCTGAACAACAGCGTTTAGATAACACTAATGGTGACTTCGATCCTTTAGAAGGATTTAATTTTAATTTCTAAAGCGTTGCCAATACTTCTACCACTAGATCTCAGGTGAAAAATTCTCTCTTTGCCCAAAAGACAGACAACACTACAGAGTGAAGAGGAGGAAGAGACTCCAGAGGAAGATCTACAAAATTTATAATCTTGGACATACACCTATGCAGGCCAACTCTTGCCAGTTCAGTGGTAAGGAGTGAAAATTAATCACTTCTGTGCAGAAACAAGGAAGCTTCAGCAACAAAACTAGTAGTGATGGTCATGAATGATACCAACTTCCCAGACTCAGTTTTCAAACTTGGCATTAATTACCTCAACTCTTTTATGCTTTACCTAGTACTTGAGCCTGAAGATTTTGGTTGTCTTCTAACAGTCGATCGTATTCGAGTAGCAAATCGGCAGCTTGTTTTTGGAGGGAAGCAACATGAACTTCGGCGGTCTCAACTCTTTCATCCTTCTCTTTACAGTCCAACTTTGCCTTTTTCAAACTTTCTGAAAGGCTTGAAATTTCTTCCTTCAGCTTCTTTATCTCCTTCGAGGCTTTCTCTTCCTTATCTTCAAATTGAACCTTTTCTTTCCTAAGCCTTTCTAGCTCTTCTTTAGAAGATCCCACATTAGCCCTCAAATTAATTAGCTTCCGAAGATAATGGTGCATCCTGTCGATTATGAATCCAAGGAATAATGTAAAACCTGCATGCAAAAACAAAAAAGACAGGGCTTCAAGACATGATAAAGCGTAGTCCACAGATATTAACACACAAGTGTCTATATGTAATTTAAAATGTGGTGTCTGATATGACTCTCCATCATATTAGGCATAAACCAAAATTAAAATCCTTAACATTCACAAAAGTAAATGCAAGCTGAATTCAGGAAATCAGGTTAAAAAATGACAGAGTAATTATGACATGTAAACCATGTAAAGTTACATTTTACATTGCTCCCTCTCCAAAAGCATAACATAGTGTGATAAATCTCAAGTAATATCTTACTTCCATCTACAAAGTCAAGCAATTTTCTTAAAAAAAGTACAACCGGGGGCATTATACATCAAATTCTACAAGACATTTTCTTCCAACTTAGCACTACATCCTAACCTCTTTACCCATATTTGTCTACATGTCCTAGTTTACTTGGACCACCTAATAGCAAATGCTTTAAGAACTGCATTTAAGTTTTCTAGTTCATTTAATATCTGTTTGGTCACTGGAAATCACAGCAGCAACCAAGGACATACTTTCTCAATCTCACAAAAGTTCAGTGGCCACTAATGGGAGCCTTATGGTAATCTTAGGTTTACAAGTCAACAGAAAATTAATGCACTAACACTGGCTAGTAATTAAGTGTTGGCCAAGAAAACAGGTATGCCCCATGCTTCATTCAGAAAATCCTCTACAGATACTTCACACATTTGGACCACACTTCAAAAATTGTCAGGTTTGGCATCAAATGTAATACTAGCGACAAAGGAAAATACTCTAAATTGATCCAGCGACTTCTTAACTATTGGAGGTCATATTTTAATGTATCTTCTCCAAAACAGTTGAACATCTTATTCAACATGGAAATATTCATAGGATTTCAAGCCTTTATTTGTTTCCTTGTGTTTACCAGCTAATGAGCCATGATTCTTGGGCATTTAATGGGCAGATTATTCATAGGAATCAAAAGGGTTTCTCAGCTGGTTAATAGATTGATGTGAATGCTTTTTTACCCATAAATTAGTTTTCCATATAATAAATCTGATTGGTTGGAAATTTTGAAGCCTCCAATTTCCTATATATTGCAATTATCGGCATCACTGCTAATAGGCATACTTGCCCCACCATCACTGCTATCATAACTACTACAATGAAGCAACCAGTTCACTATCATCTTTATGCTATCATGGATGTTAAGAGGCACCCAAGATCTGTGTTGGTACATTGCTATCCAAGATACCAGATTGCTTAGAATGACACAATTTTAAATAAATTTCAGATATATATATTTTAAAAAAAAAAATTGGAATCTTAAGTCTCTAAAGTATTAGCTTTGCTAAATTTGACAAGATACCATGTGTATCCTTGTAATAACAACTTTTAATTATCATACCAAGCATTCTCAAATACCTTTATCAATACTATGGCATCCAAGATATAAAAGAAAGTGTCACACGGGGATTAATAGCAGTTAAGAAACACCTCAGTGCATGCTTTGATCCCTACACCCTTTCCAAAGCCATGTATCTAGCTTATCTCCAAGAAACTTATGAACCAGGGGCAAGATAAAGATAATGAAATTGCAGGAGAAACAGAGAACAATAGAACCTATGCATTACTCCACAGCGGAGAGTAGTGATGGAAGAGGTCAAGATAACTTAACACTAAAAGGCGCCTTCCCTAAGCCACAAGATTGGTGGTATTAATCTCCTCCAGCATCAACAGCCAAGAAGCTTAATCTTCTCCCGGTGCAGTCCAATTTACCATCTCAGGCAAAAAAAGAATTCAGCAAGCAACCAAATTTGGGGTTTGATGTGGTCATAATAGATAACTCTAGGATGCTCAGCTCCAATTCAGGTTATAGAAAGCAAGACCCTCGTGTATTTTGGTTGACTAGGGGACCTGAGCATTGCAGTGAACTGACAAAAAGACTCAAGAAAATAGGCCTTCCAAAATTGTTGACAAAGTCTTCCATGCGGAGGAAATTTGTGCCTTCGAAGCATCTATGGACCTTTTAATTTTGATGTTGGGTAGCTATGTCAAATTGTCAGAATTAATCTTCGGGACAAAAAAATGGCATTTTTCTAAAGAGTTTTTTTAATTTTTCCACTTGCAATTATCCTTAAGCTAGTTGGAGCTTGTCGGAATATTATGTATTTATTGTAAAAATTCTCTATTCATTAGTAGTTATTAGCTAATTAGTAATTATTAGTATTTATTAGATTTCATTAGTCTTTACTATTATGTTCCTCTCTTTTGTATATAAATAGGCAACTATATCACAACATTTTATGCAATGAGAATATATTTTCTCACAAATTGTCCACATGGTATCATAGCCATAGGCTCAAGCTTCTTAAAAAAAATGAGAGCCACAAAACATTACCCTAGGTCATTTGTGTGTGATTTTGTTTGCCATATGGGATCTCACCACCAGCCCTATGAGGAAGAGAAGGCTACAATCGGCCACCCCACAAAAATCCACGACGAACGGCAGCGCATGTAAGCTACACACGCCACCCAACAACAACATTGCAAATAGCTCCCGAAATCAGGCCACGGTTTTCTTCTCTGTTGTCGAAACATCTTTTCCGATCAAAGCCATGTCACATCTTCCTCACTGCCGGCCCTATGCGGAAGAGGAGGCTCTGATCGGCCACCCTCCAAAAATCCACGACAAACAGCAGCGCATGCAAGCCACACCCACCACTCAACAGAAACACAGCAGATAGTTCCCGATGGCGCATGGAGACTCTAATATCTCCGGTGCCGAAACACCTTTTCTGGTCAAACACATGTCACATCTTGGTCTAGGTACTCGTATTCTGAGGTTCTTGGGTCAAGGCAGTAAGTGGTATAAGACTTGGTATTATGTTGAGATGTTGTGGCTACCAATTTCTATGTACTTTGGATGCTGTCTCTCATTTGAAGTTTCAGGAATGGTGTTTTTGGTAGCCATATGTTTCATACTTAATCTTGTAATACGTATTCTTCACACATCTTTCGCAAGAAGAACTAAAGCTAAAGCAGTTGTGGGATACATGTGAGAGATTGTAGCTTCAATGTTACAAACCAAAAAGGGTAACTTTCTTCAACCCCTCAAAACCTCACGGGATAAACAAAGAATAGATAGTTGATTCTGGAGTATCGGATCACATGACTAATTGCCATCATTTGTTCACAACTCATGTCACATGTGCCAGTAGCCAAAAGGTTAAGATTGCTAATGGTTCTCTTGTTCCTATCATTGGGAAAGAAAGTGTTCGGATTTCTAAGTTTATCACTCATGAGTTTGTTCTCCATGTACCAAAATTAGCATGCAATCTGTTATTTGTTAGCCAATTGACAAAACAAGCTAATTGTTGTGCTAAATTTCTGCCATCTCATTGTGTTTTTCAAGATCCATCATCGGGAATGACGATTGGCCGTGCTAAAGAGTGCGAGGGCCTCTACTTTCTTGATGACATTGAAGTGAGTCACCAACATCCAATTAGTGTATGAAATTCTGTATTGACCTTTAACACTGATGACACATCATGTAATGGGCATAAGAGAATGGCCCATCCCAATTTTCATTACCTATCTCATATGTTCCCATCTCTCTGTCCAAATACTAGCATTAATACGAGATGCGAGATATGCGAATTAACTAAACACCTCCACTCATCATACCCTAGAGCTCCATATACACCATCCAAGCCTTTCACTACCGTCCATGGTGATCTGTGGGGACCTTCTCGCATTCCGAACCGTACCAAAACCATCTCTTTCATAGATGACCACACCCGCCTTTGTTACAACTATCTCTTAAAAGACAAGTCTTAAACTCCCTCAGCATTCATGAAATTCTTCACTATGGTTAAAATCAATTTGATACGAGCATCAAAGTATTGCATAGTGACAAAGTGCTTCAACCAAACCTTGAGTGTCTTCCTCCAAACACATGGTACTATCCATAAACTCAATTCAGAGGGAGAGTATGGGTGATGAACCTCAAACTTGGGAACCAGACCCCAACAGAGAATATGTAGTAATAACACCATCTGAGCCATTACCACCAACTATACTATTAAAAAAGCCAAATCCATCATCACAAATAGAGCCAGAGTTATTACCACTACCTTCACCATATCCCATTCAATCTCAGCACAAAATGGATAGGTCAAGGGAGATACAAAAAAGCATAAAAACAAGTATAAGGATGGGTTGGTGTACTCACGAAAGCAACAATCTAAGGGAGGAGAACTACTTGCATTTGAAGCACCAAATGAATTAGAACTAGTAGAAGCTCCTGCAGCATCAGGATAGGTAGAAACGATAGTAGCTAAAAAGGTTAGTGAACAATCTGACCTTGATTTGCCAATTGCTCTCAGAAAGCAACCTCGATCTTGGCACACTGCATCCAATTCCAAAACATATATCTTATAAGGCTGTCTCTCCTAGTTACTGAGCATTTGTTACTAATCTAGATAAAGTATGCATTCCCAACAATATCCAAGAAGCAATGGGGAGAAAAGCAGTTATGAAGGATATGGGAGCACTAGAAAAGAATGGAACGTAGGATATCGTTGAAAAACCTAGAGGTAAGAAACTTGTAAGTTGCAAATGGGTGTTTACCCCTAAATATCTGACCGATGGCACTCTAGACAATCTAAAAGTCCACTTGGTAGCAAGAGGGTTCACTCAGACATATGTTCTAAACTATCAAGAAACATTTGTACCAGTGGCGAAGCTAAACGCTATTAGAGTTTTATTGTCTCTGGCAACCAACCTAGAGTGGCCACTTCACTAGCTAAACATCAAGAATGCCTTTGTACATTGAGAGCTAAAAGAAGAAGTATACATGAACCTACCTCCAGGTTTTGAAAAGGGCAGAATTGATCAAGTGTGCACGCTAAAGAAATCGTTATCTGATATGAAGCAATCTCCTAGGGCACAGTTTGACAAGTTCTCGAAAATCTTGAAGTCAAAGGACTACAAACCAGGATTATCAAATCATACAATGTTTGTCAAAAAAGAGGACGGAAAGAAGTGCATCCCCATTGTGTATGTGGATGACATAATCCTTACAGGAGATCACAATGAGGAAATATCTAGAATAAAAGTTTCACTGGGGAAAGATTTGAAGTCAAGGATCTTGGAAACTTGAAATACTTCCTCAAAATGGAGGTTGCTAGGTCAAGACTAGGCATCTATGTCTCTCAAAGTATATACTTGATCTTCTAAAAGAAACAAGCATGCTGGGTTGTAATCCTGAGCCAACTCCTATTATGGTTCAGAAAAAGAGGAAGAACAAATATATGCAAAACAATAAAAAGGAGTCAGAAGAAGGTGACTCAGAGAATGAGATTGAAGAAGAAGAAGAAGAAGAAGAAGAAGATCAAGACCAAGAAGCAAATAAAGTTGTCAATAAAGGAAGATATCAGAGACTTGTTAGGAAGTTGATTTATCTCTCACATACAAGACCTGATTTAGCCTTTGCAGTAAGTGTGGTCAGTCAGTACATGACCGAGCCAAAGACAAAGCACAGGGACACGGCCAACAGAATTTTGAGGTATCTAAGGGTGCTTCTGGCAAAGGGTTGTTCTTCTGGAAACAGAAACAAAGAACTGTAGAAGTATACACTGATGCAAATTGGGGAAGAACTCATCCTAACAGGAGATCAACCCCTAGTTATTGCTTCTTCGAATGGGGAAACCTAGTTACCTGGAAAAGCCAAAAGTAGTGCTGAAGCTAAGTTGAGGGCACTAGCTCAAAGGATAATAGAGAAGTTGTGGCTGAAAATCCTAAATGAAATACAAGTCAACGTAGATTTACCACTGAAACTCTATTGTGATAATAAGGCCGCCATAAACATGGCCTTAAATCCTATTCAGCATGAACGATCAAAATATATGGAGATAGATAGACACTTCATCAAGGAAAAATTAGAAAAAGGGGTCATATGTCTCACCTATCTACCGAAAAATCTTCAAACTATTGATGTGTTGACAAAAGGATTACTCAAACCTGCATTTTAAAATTGCATAAGCAAGTTGGACATGATTAACATCTATGATTCAACTTGAAGGGGAGTGTGGGAATATTGTGTATTTATTATAAATATTCTTTATTTATCAGTGGTTATTAGTTAATTAGTAATTATTAGTATTTATTAGTTTTGATTAGTCTTTACTATTATGTCCCTATCTTTTATATATAGATAGGCCATCGTATCACAACATTTTATGCAATGAGAATATATTTTCTCTCACAAATTGTCCACAAAGCTCGTATTGTATAGATAGGGGTTATATGGAAATAATAGGTGTGAAAAATGAATTGAAATCACCTTGCTTCTTTACCATGTATTAGAAAGTAAGACTAAAATGTACAAAATTGCTCCAAAGAAAGCAAATGGAATACAAAACAGCGAAAAGTCAGGAAGCACAGTTGAGGAGAAAGGTGAGAGAATTAGAATTATAACACAAAATTATGTGAACCATCTGATTCAGCCAAACCGCATTTTACCATGACCAACACCATCCAGTGCTTTAGCCTCAGTTTTTCATACTTCTCATATTATGCTTCCCATCTAGGTACTCATCATTGATTTCTAAACCATCACTTTAGAAAAGGCATCATTTCCTTCCCACTTAAAAAATTGACACACTTATAATATAATGTACACAGTGCTCAAAGCCAATTCCCCTGTGACAGTTCTTTCGCAGTAAAATAGCACGCTCAACTATAAGTTAAGACCATATGACATTTTGAATATACATATATATATAGACACCATGTGATTATAATAACAAACATAGATACAATTTATAACTACAAAACCAAATATACAGAAAAACTGCAATGAATGAAGCTAGTCAGTCAACCAAGTCATCCTGTCTCAGCTAACAAAAGCTTAAGTGGGTTTGAATATGAAACCACTTAATAGCTGTATTTTGAGTGAACCTCATGCAATCTGAGAATTGTGATTGGTAATCCCATATAGAGATGTGAACATAATTTACAGTGTATACCTATGTTTTGAAAATTGGACCAGTCATTGAATTAATAAGTGAAGAGACAGGCTCAAAGCGGTATGAGCAATATAAATTATGAAAAGATAAGTTAAAAATATAGCATATAACAATTAATAGTGGAAGTTGTTTTCACCAGTTCACATTTTCACAAGTTTTGCTTCATAACAGCTTTAGGGCTCAATCCAAACTGAACAGAGGACTGCTTTCCAGTTTTTCCAGCCTAACCAACCAGTCATACTTCTTCATTTATATTTTATTGAAATCTCATGAGCGACTAAGTTTCCCAGTTTCCTACAGAGTAAAAGTTAAGTATGGCATATTTTCAGTCTGAGGCACGAACTTTGCCAAAAACTTCACGTACAGTATTCCTTTTACCAACATCCACATGAGCCAATCTTGGAAACAGAAACCAGAAAATACATAACAATGCTAACTCATTATTTCCTATTGTCTTCCATTATTAAAAAGGATTCTACATTTTCCTTCATTATACCGTTAACACAGATGAGCGAAAAAAGATATTCCCACCAGTACTAAATATAAAACAAAGCTGACTTTTTTGAAGAAATTAAGAAAGCTAATCAAATTATTATAAAATATTTATATTTATCATTTTTTCTCCAAACTTTTTTCCCTAACTAATAAACTGATATATAATTTAACGATAGATATGATTAAATAACTTATTTATTTATCTTCTTCAATCTCAAAAAAAAAAGTCAACTTTGTCACCAGAGGGAGTACGTAACAAAATGGTGTTCAGAGACTTCACACACACCCTTGTCCTGAAGCCCAAACTAAAGGTTACTAACAAGTAAAGTAGCAAAACTTCCAACATCAGTACGACATTGAAAAATCAAATTAATAAAACCGCGCATAAAGTGCATAGGGCTAAAACAAGAAGCAAGCAATCAAATAACTAAGAAAAGCTTCAGAGCGTACCCATGAGTGAAGCCTCAAGCAAGTGCGTCCTCCAAAGAACTTGATCCATCGGAGACATAGTCCCAAGCTTAGCACCTTTGTTCTGGATCTTAAAAACGCTCATGACGCTTGAGAGCAAAATAACAGACATAGTACCAGCAATAGTTTTCACAGTAGCAGGACCCCTCCCCATTTTCAGCTGATCCAGACTCCTGATTACAAGATCCCTCAATGGCCCAATCTTAACCAACAAAAGAAAAGCCAAAACAGCCTCCGCAAACAGAAGTAATAACAAAAGCTGAATCATCGTTGCTTCTTTTAAGAAAAAACAAAACCTACTAGCTGAAATTTCTCAAGAAATGAAATCAAACCTACAAGAAATACTTTCTTTTCTCAAGAAGAAAAATACCCAGAAGAACCCTCTTCATATAGATCCATTTGCATTTAACTAAAACTAAAAATTTGAGCCCAAGAATCACAAGTATATACAACCCAGAACTTCTGTTACGACTTGGATTTCGCCGGCATTGGTTTCCACCGCATGCCGAAAATGGTTCTTCGCAAAACCTGGATTTTTCAGTAGTAATGTTGATTAGCGATTAGAGAAATCAATACTTAGACTAAAGTATAAAGAAAGAAAGCTTTCTGAAAGAAGCAACTAAACTCATTTAAGTGGTTTGCTTCTTCATAAAGGAAGATTTTAGGTTTGGGATTAGTGGGTGTGTTACCTGTAAAAATGAGTTTTGCTTTGCTTTTCGCAAGCCAGAAAAGATTGGAAAACGTAAAGCAGGAGGAAATGGGGAGTGACACGATCAAAAAGTGAACAAAACACAAATTTTTTTTTCTTTTAAAAAATATTTCGGCCGCGGGCAGGAAACTGCGGATTTAAGGAGGTATTTTATAATTTGAGTTTAATTTTTTATTCTATTTTAAATTACCATTTTATCACCCGTGCGAGGTGCGAACAAAAAATAAGTTTAAACAAAGTACATAAGAAACTGGGTTTCATTTTCAACAAAAACCTTGAACTGGTTGAGTTGAAAAGACAAAGTAAACTTCAACAGAGTTTCCATGTGATGTCGTCGTCCTTTACGAAGACCCCAAAGGCCACGCAAGCTTTGGAGTTTGGAGGATCATGAATTTTTTTTTTTTTGTCGCCCTTTTCTTATTTTTTTAAATTTTTAATTGCTCCAGAATAAATGTGTGTTGCCCGTTTTTAAAATACCATAACCATTATCAAGTATAGTGCTATCAGTATTGTTGACTTTAAATTAAATGCAAATAGTATATTCAAATTTAAATAAAAATAAGAGATAGTCAGTATTAAAAAATATGAATCTTGGGGTGCATCTAAATAATGCGAACAGCTGGATTAGTGGATTTAGCTACAAACTCACGAATAGTGATCAGCCATATCAAAACTAATTGGCTGCATTCATGGCTTCAATTATGGAAATTGCAAAGGGATGGATTTGTTGATTAAACTGCAAACTCATGATAGTTTCCCGCCATATCAAAACTAATTGGTTACACTCATGTAAAGTGTGGAAAATGGGTTGAGTTCATCAGTTGGATCTAAAATAGTCAACGTTGTAGAACTGTGAGCTTAAATGGGCTACCTCTTTAAAGTTAAGAACCGGTCTTTTTAAACCCACTTAACTTTTTTAGTTTAATCTTCTTTATTTGAGGGTTTTTTTTTTTTTAGTGGGTCTCAGTTTTTGATGAAGAAAGGAAACATTTTGCTTTATGTCACAAAAAATAAGTATTATAAGGATGATGCTGTATAATATTTTCCCTTAATTCTTCTCCCCCAATCCCTTGAAATTCTTTATTAGCTGGACAATCTTGTCCTTCACGTATACATCTTCCCTAGACATCAAAACTTGTTTTTGTTTTTAATAGGGTTGGGTATATGCAGGGCGAGACCCCCCGCCTGATGCCCAACCCAAAAAATGAATGAGCTACATTTTGTAGCCCGATATCTGGCCCTACCAGATAAAACCTCTAGCCATTTCAGGTTGGGCAAGGGCAGGCGGGCTCCCCTACCCAAGTGGTAACGTCTTGCCTTGTTCAAATATGAAAAAAATAATTTCATTTAAATTTCATAAATATTCATATAATTACCATATGCCTTAACTTTGCCTTAAGTAATATAAACTTCAAATATATTCGATGATTCACATCTTGGGATCTTTCAAAATAATAAGTATATAACTTGAGTCTTTAAATTTAAAAACTACCATGTATTTTAACAAATATCCATACTTTAAGAATTAATCAACATCTATAATCCATTATAAATAAGATAACAAAAGCATCGTAATTAAATCCGTGAAATCTAAGTGGTTTGCATCAATGTCCCCAAAGTTGATCAAATGATGAAACATCTAGGGGGAAAAGAAAAAAAATAAAAAAGCAACTATAATATATATACTTATTAAGCAGGGCGACATACCTTACCCACAAAAATATTTAGCCCGATTGTGCTCACTTTTTTTAAGATTACTTTGTGTTTGGGTTGGACATGACAATTTTTCTCCGGGCTCGAGCGAGCACACCAGGCTTCATAACTCGGCCATTTGATAGATGAGTTACAAATGCAATGATCACTGCATGTATAAATTGCCTATCCATTCATTACTTGAGGAAGTACAACAAAGTCAAGCTATTGTTTCAACCTTGAGCAAAAAAAAAAAGCTATTGTTTCAACAACCAAAAAAAAAAAAAAACTATTTCCTTAGCTTACCTTTAATTTATCCTTTTCATCAGCAAGCTGCTATTGCAATATATTTGATTATTTTTTTGATATAGATATTTGATTATTTATTTGCTCCCTTTGAGAGGAAGAACATGTCTCCAGTAAAAGATAGCACCTACCCCAAACAAATATACTAGTACTTGTTATTGTTTAATTATTTGGTTACATTTGTGAAATTTGCTTTGTGTTTGTAACTTAATTTTAATAATATTTAGATGTTAAATTAGGTTTTTTTTTGTTTTAATGTTATTTCAATTAAAAAATAGTGAAACATTGTTAATTGGCCCTGAGCCAGAATGCACATGGGTCTGGCATCAAAAAACATGTAGTTTAGTTTCTAATAGTCAAGCCTAAAAGGGCTCGACTGGCCCTTTTTCCCAACTCTACATTCATGGCTTCAATTTGTGTTGGTTGAAAGGTTCTAAGAAAAATCATTGTTCTCAAACTATATAGATGCACTAAATTTGACCAAGATAGATATAAATGGTAACAATGGTCATCTGTTTAGAGATATTCTAGATGAAAATTGATTAGTTATTCATAAGGATTGGCTTTGGCATGCCAGATTCTATCATCTGAAAAGAAAGCACATTCCTAATGTTGATTGTATGGCTAGGTTAGCATATATATATAGATTAAATGGAATTTTTATATCCTTAATCATCTCCACGGCGGAGGGTCAAGACGACGGCGACCTTCGGCAGTTATGGTAGAGCTGAGTGAGTGTCGGTTCATCTCTCTCTCTTTCTCTCCCTGGACATTATCATCATTTCACACGAATCTGTATGAATTTGCATAACCCTCAAAAGCCTTTGGCATCTCTCAGTCTTTTTACAAATTCAATGGACTTCTGGGAGTTTTATAAATTCAGATGGTATTTATTCGTCTTTTTCCAAAGGGAAAAGGAGCAATATTACACATGTAATTTAGCTTCAGGAGCGCCCAACACCATGTAAAATTTTCTGGACCAATTTTACACATGTGGTTAGTTTTTAGGAGCAAAAGTCACATAGGGGGTTAGTTGACCGTCTGGTCAACGTCCATTTGGATAGACATGAACAATGGCGCTAATGTGGATGATTATTTGGAGAGAGAACATGCCAAATGGATCCAAAAATGCTGATTGGGAGTGAGAAGTTAATTAAAAAAGGAAAAAAAATAACTTAAACACCCAAAAAAAACAACTCTATCAGGATAAAAAACAGGATTCCTCTCCTCTCATACGTGAAATAGATAGAAGATCAAATTGGGAAATCTAGAAACCCTAATTCACAGCCTCCACCGTTGTTCATCATCTCCGACCACCGGCGTTCATCATCATCGACTGCCGTTCTTCCCTCAGCCGACATTGCCTTAGTCGAAATTTAGGGTTTCTTTTCCTCAATCTGATCTTCACCCAACTCGTGTGAAATGAAGCCCGATGATGTTAAGGCAAGTCGTTGTTGTCACCATGAGGAATCCTGTTTGTGCTAAAAAGTGGGCATGAATTTATTCTAAATAATTTCACAAGTTGGTATGTTGCTTCATTTTTTCGGTTTCTAATTATTCATGGAAGGGTTATTTTTAGCTAAACTGAGTGTGATTTTCTTTCACAAATTCAAACCCTGTCACCAGATCAAGATGAAAACGCTCACCGTCAGCGAAGAAGAAGCAGCGAAGATTCACACTGACAGATCTGGCTTGACGACGACGCTCTCTTCCTTTCTCTTGAAACTTGAAGAAGGTCGAGCTTCGTCTCTCTCTAGCGATGCTCACTCACTCTGAACTTGTCTCTCTCTCTCGGCCCTAACAGTGCCTCCCTGGCACTGGAAACAGCCAGAAATAATGGTTTGGTGTGTGAGAAGACAAGTGAAGGGAGCAGGAATCCGATGGATTTGTTTTTTTATCCCGATGGAGTTGTTTTTTTTGGGTGTTTAAGTTATTTTTTTTCTTTTTTAATTAACTTCTCAATCCCAATCAGCATTTTTGGGTCCATTTGGCATGTTCTCTCTCCAAATAATCATCCACATCAGCGCCACTGTTCATGTCCATCCAAATGGACGTTGACCAGACGGTCAACTAATCCCACATGTGACTTTTGCTCCCAAAAACTAACCACATGTGTAAAATTGGTCTAGAAAATTTTACGTGATGTTGGCACTCTTGGAACCAAATTACATGTGTAATATTGCTCCTTTACCCTCTCCCAAAATAAAATCTAGACTACACGGTCAGATGCTTATCCCAAAAAGACAAACGGGAAAGAGCCAGGGAAACCCGTTTAATGAGTTGGTTTGGGGGGTTGCTGGCCATAAGCTTAGGCTCAAGGGTCCCAATTCTGAACTAGACCTCGATTTGCGGGATTGGTAAGTTGGGCCCCATCCATATTACCTGCGGGACAAGATAATTAGCTTTGCTCATTTCCTATTTTCACATTCACTATCTAAGGCCCTGTTTGGTATGATGGAATAATGAAAATGGAGCTTATTTCCATGCTTTAAACATGTTTGGTAGGATGGAATTTTTAAGAAAAAAAATTCTATTTTCATATCCATCAAAATTTGATGAAATTGGGTTCCATGTTGAGACCCAAATATTTGTAATTCCATGTCCGTACTGAGAAAATCCCATTTCCATATCTGTCTTCTCCATTTTGACCTTGGAAAAACAATGGAAGGGAAGAGATCTTCTATGATGGCAACAACGGCAAGGGCATAGATCTTTAATGGCGTTGACTTCTTCAACGGCCAACCTCTCCAGCAACCGCAATGACTAATTTTAACGATTGAGAAATGGAAGCTTCATGTGTCCAGCTTCAATGGCGGATTCGATCGACAGCTGAGATCTAAATCACAATCTCTCTTGGGTATTTGATTTCTAGAATTCACAGCCCCTTCCTTTTTCCTAACCTTGGATCTGCACAATAACCCAAAGCTGAGAACTTGCTAAAGCCTTCAACTTTACCAGTGGTGATTTGTGCTTGACCTTCATAGATTTGTTGAAATCTTGCAGCAATGGTGGCAATTAAGTGGGTCATGATTCTCAGCAAATTGGTTCTCAAGTGAGTTTTGCGCTTTGCGGGATGAGTTTATCTCAACCATGGCTCCAATGCCAAATTGTTGAGCACCAAATTTTGAAATTGTAAATGACTGAATAATAGAAGGCAGAAGGATAAATTGAGTATTTCACTCTCAACATTGCCTATGTCTGCTAAAAGCACAATTAAGAATAATAGCACTCAAATACTCATTAGTTAACTTTTTTAGAAAAATTAAGAAAATTAATTTAATTACTTTAAAGTATTTTCATTTTTATTTTTTTCACTGAACTAATATATAATATAATGATATACAATATATGACATAATTAAATAACTTATTTTATCTTCTTACTATCTACAAAAAAAAATTGATTATGTCTTATATTTATGACTAAAGCGAGAAATATTTAGCAGACAAGGAGAATATTCAATTATCTGAAATTCTGAATAGATAATATATTATTCCCTAATACGTTAGTCATAAAGTCTGCTAACATATTTATAATACATAAAATACATTGAAAGACCTAATAATTAATGACTCCTTTTGTTCAGCTAACTGAATTGATTAAATAATAAAACAAATAACACACATTCAAACTTCAGTCTTCCTCCTATGATAGGTTAATGGGTTGTTATGCTGACTAGGAATGCCATAATTTGTACTGTGAGAAACTTCATCTTCATTACGTGCAGGCTGGGAAGAACAACCAGCTTCATCGTTACTTATCTTAAAATGATTACTCTTTTGAGCCATTATTTGATCCATCAACCTTTGCTCTCAGGCTCTCGATTCTTCTTCTCTGGCTAGCATTAAAGCAACAACCTTCTCAATGGTTGCCTCATAACACTTCTTCAGCTCATACATTTGTTGTTTTAATTGTGCAATCTCACTAGAGTAATTGTTTTCGTGTTGGCTCAATGTTCCCTGAGATGTATACTAGTGAAGCTTGCTTGTGATAATCCAAGCTCCAATTCTAAAGAGCTCTCCAAGGAATCAAAGTTCATAACTTTCGCAAAACCTGAGCAGCCAGCAAGATTTAGCATCTCAAGAGAACCTACATCCAATAAGATATTTGGGATGCTATAACCAGACTTTTGCATTTTTTCAAACTCGAGAATTGAGATTTTGAAGAGTTTCAATAGATGGATCGATTTGCCGAATCTTAATGAATCCTACAACTACAAGGTTTAAACTTTCAAGATCTGGCAACCCTTCAAAATTTGGTGTCTCCTCCAAGCATTCAGAGCCATGAAGATCTAAGTTTCTCAACCTAGGGACAGTCTGCCAATTAAAGGAATATAGGAAGTTGGCAACAAAGACCTTTTATAAATTAGCTAGTATTAATCCGGGTGAAAATAGAGAGAAGGGGGGGAAAAAGTCTCTTGTGACAAATTCAAAAAAAAAAAAAAACTTAACTTTTTTTTTTGTATCAATGTAAATTAGACGTAATGTCTTATATACAATTTTAGTCCTATTTATAAGTAAAAATTATCAAATTCTCATATACTACGGAGAGTTAGTTAACTCAATAAATATTGTTTTTTTTTTTTACCTTCATTTATGAATTGATAATTTTCACTTTTTTCTTCTCCCCTACCTTTAAAATGGGGTTAAAATTGTTACACTTTTATTTATTATTCTAAAATTGGATTTATAATAATGACTAAATATTTTTCCTTATCTAAACTTATAAATAAGATTAAAATAATACGAGATACTAGGGAGTAATATTGTCCTACCAAAAGACGAATATGATTATTCTTGCTTTTATTTGTACGTTTAATCTCAATTTTGATTGATAATTAAGCAAGAAAATATTAATTAGAGATAAACAATACTATTGTCCTACCTTTATGCCTTGCCATAGCTGTGTGATACTACTATGAGGAAAGATCAAGGCAACAAGTAGCTAGGGCTCTTTACTACTCAATGGGAAATAAGAGAAAGGGAATTGACGCCAAGAAGCAAATTTCAACTTCCGAGGAAGAGGGCAAGGTTGTCCAACAAAATTCACATTACGAATTATTAGTAATATATTTGATAAAGCTTCAAACTTCAGTGGCGTCTCTTCCAAAACATCCAGACCCAAGACTATGGTTCACTCTGTCGATTCCCTAAAATAAAAAATATCATAAAGCAAAAAAAGGGTTAAATTTTTTGAAATTTATGAACTACTCCCCACTATCCTTATTACAACACATAAGTGGCACTTATTATATGTCATTAGGTAGGGTATTAATCACTTTTTTTTTTTTGGCAAGATTTGCTCCATTTAAAGTTTGACACAATTTTCCTTTTTGGCTTCTCAAGATGTAATCATGATTTTAAATATGGGTATTTTTTTTTTTTAAAAAAATAATGATTCACGCCTCTCCTTGGTTCTGATTAAGGTGGTTAGAGAGAGGGGCAACAGGAGCATGTTCTTATATACATACATACAAATATATATATTTTGGAGTAAAAAGGAATACATCACTACTCAAGAAATATGTACAATAGATTTACATGGCCAGAATATGGGCAGAGACGAGTGGAAAGCCTATGCTTTAATTGAGGGTAAAAAAGTCATTTTAATCTCAATTAATCTCGTTTATCTATTTTTTAATTAATATAAAAACATGTATGAATTCCCTACTCATTTCTAATCTATAAAACAGATTTTAAAAAGCCAAATTCTAGCCCATTTCAACTTCCACTTCCACTTTCATATGAAAAACTCTTCAGTGATATCAAACGAGGCATAACAGTGATGTGATCACATAGCAACCAAATGATCCACCACATGGAAGATTCGACATCTTCCCTTTCCTTTAATTGATCTTCCATGTACCATGGTTGATCTTCCATATACCAAACGGGTCCTAAGATACCAAAGGTTGTGCACCAGGCTGTACTGCTTTTCTTGGTAGTATGTTCTGATATTATGTGAAGGAACTTGCCACTTCTCTTGCTGAAACATGAAGAAAAACCTCGATCAGCCACAACCTAGTTTCCACGTGTGCTTTCGAAATGAATTGTACGTGAAAAACACTTCCAAAATTTCAAATCTGTGATTTTTCACTAAAATAAATTGTAAATTTCTTATAAATGTAGTCAATCCCTTGTCACTTGTCAATTGTAGGAAACAAACCTAATTTTGGATTTTTTTTGGATTTTTTTTTAATAAATATTTTCCAGGAATAACTATTGGATTGGCTTTCATTATCGCAATTTCATCTAATCTGAGCATTGCCATTATTAATGCCACTATTTTCTTTTTTCCCTGAATGATTTAAATAATTACCGACCAAACATGCGGCTATGTGCGTGTCTCTATGTATGTAGAGAGTACGTGTGGGATAAAAATCATAATATTGATAATTGGCTAATTGCAATCTTTGTCCTGTATAAGGTTTGAATTGCCTGCAGAATATGTTCTTCTAACGGGCAAGATTATCCAATTTAATTAGATCCACAGGATTTATTATTTTATAACTAATTATTAAAAATAATTTTAAACAACTCCATTTCTATATATGATTCCCATTTGGAATATAATCACGGTTCCCAAAATAATTAATGCCACTATTACAAATGCAAGTAGGGGTCACAGCTATACACATAAAAATGAGCACTCTGGGACAAAAAAAATTAGAGAAATCTTAAAACATGTTAGTTGAATATTTTTAATTTAATATTTGAAAAAGTCAATATAATTGATCGCCAAAGAGGCCCATGTTTACAAACAAATTTAAACTATAAATCCTAAGAAAATTAGCTGGAAACTTAGAAAGCTAATAAGATGAAAGTCCTAAAAAATTTATATGGAATTATTTTAATTAAATAGTTTTTATATTCATTCTTCAATTTTAAAAATGTGAAAGTTACCTTTACGGGGAGGATGAGCGAACATGAACGTGAAAGAAGTCGTAAGCACAGGCGGACACATGCACGTCTATGAGAAGGGGGCAAGTGCCCGCCCTTAAAATTTGATGAAAAAAAAAAAAAAAAAGAGAAAATGCTCTTCTCTTAAAATTCAAGTTTCTCCAAGATGATGGTTGAAAAGTTGATCATGTCAAGAGGGTGGTTGAAAAAAAAAATAAACATATTGTATATCCTTTGATTTATTTACTTGTAAAGTTAGCATTAACTTTGCCTGTAGTAATTGGATCTGCAAAAAGAACATTTTCAGTTATGAAATACATCAAGATTACATTTTGTAGTCAGATAAGGGACGAATGGTTGAATGATTGATTAATGTCTTATAAAAAAATCTATTTGACAGCATTGATAATAAGACAATTAATGTAAAATTTCAAAAAATAAGGCCTAGAAAGATGACATTGTATTTATTTTTATTGTAATATACTTTTGTTATTATATGTACTTGAATGCCCACCCTTCATTAATTTCCTGAATCCGTCACTCGCTGGAAGCTAGTGAATCTGGTGCTGACGCCGGAGGAACGTGATGCTTTAGTGCGAAGCAGGAAGAAGGTTAGAGAAGATGGCCATCTCGATGAGTTCACCCATAGAAAAGCAGTCCCTCTTTCCACGAGTGGAGGAATGGATGAGCCATGAGGAGGTTCCGGTAGAAGAGAGAGTGTTACGTTGGTAGGGGAACAGAAACCCCTAAGGAACAGACAATGTGGTGGAAATCCTTCAAAGAGGCAGTCACTAAGGTGAAGGAGTCAGAGCAGGATTGGTGGAGTGACGGTAAATGGATGGACAAGGTGAAGGTGACCACGACGGTGAAGTGTGCTCCAGAGTCAATTCTTCATATGCTTAGGGACTGTCCGATCGAGGAGTTCTAAGCTTTGGAGATGCTTCTTACCAAGTGATTGGCATAACTCGTTCTTTGGTATTCATGAACGTATTGAGTTGCAGAAAAACTGGTGTTTGCGGAAGAATGTTCTGGTACAGGGCTTTGAATTCAGGCTTTGGTTTGCTGTTCTTTGTCGGCATCTTTGACTGTCTAGTATTAGAGAAAGTAATACGTAATTAATACGTAATTACTTTCTCTAATATCTAGGAATGATTGGATCTTTAGTCAACGTACTTGGAGCATGGATACAACCTTTGCTCGACCTGGTGCATGCTTAACATGGGGAAATGTGTCTCAGGTCTGAATCAAATTCAAGTGAGTTTTGCGCATTGCCGGAATTTTTTTTTTTTTTTTTTGCTCGAATGAAACTTTTGTATAATATAAAAATAATTAAAATCACTTAGATGAGAAAATACGTCAATTAGTTCTATTTAATCTCACCAAGCCTTATCAATTTTTTCTTTCCATTCTATTCTAAAAATAAAATTTCTGATTATTATATCATGAACTTTAATCTATTCAGGATACTTTCTTTATACTCAAATAGTAATACGGAAATCTTGAACCATGAAATAATCCCTTTGAATTCAACTCATTATTAATATATATACTACTCACAATTTTCAATCATATTTAATTATTTGATCTGTTCTATGTCTCAAATTATAAATAAATCACATCCTGATAATAAAAATAAAAATTGGGATGTTACAATTCATTTAGATTTTTCATGAAAAACCGTTACTGAATATAATAATATATTAATGATAAGTATATATTTTATAATTAAATAAGTATGGATTCTGAGATATATCATATTGATTTTATTAATATTTTATACTTATTTAATTATCTTTTATATACTTTTCTATTATTTAAGTAAATATAGGATAAAAGAATATTATGATAAAAATATATTCATATCCTATTTTATTATGCAGGAGATATTATAGAAAGAAAGAGATAAAAAGGAATCAACTAATATATATATATACATACCACTCTGGTTCTATTTATAAGTCTCTTTTGACCAAAAAAAATTTGGTCCTATTTATAAGTCCCTACCAAATAAATGAACTTGTGACAATTTTGCCTATATTTGTACCAATAAAAATAGAGAGAGAAGAAAAAGTTAAAAGGTACTTAATCATAAATGAGGGTAAAATTGAAAATTTATCTCATAATCATTGAGCTATCTACTTCTTCTTGGTATGTATAATTTGGTCAAAAAAAAGATTTATAAATAAGATCAGAGTGATATATATATTGAAAGATAATAAAGCATCAGAGCAGGCAGGCATTGCATTGTGAGGTATATCCACATATATTATATAGAATATAATATATAGGATATATCATAATTGAGAAAAAGGAGAATCTAAAAAAATATTTAAAGAGATAGAGATAGGGGACGTGGATCATGACGTGGGCTCTGATATATTCAAGAAAGGGAATTAAAGAAGGGAGACGCATTGGCGGAACCAAGAAAAAAAAAATAGTTCGGGTCAAAAAATAAATATATTGAACTATCTTTTTTAGTTTTTATTATAAGACACCAACTAATAAATATATTTAATCCTTTTTATAAGACATTTGTTTGTTTCCAAATAGTATTAAATATTTTTTTCCATATATACCCATAATTAAAAAGATAGTGAGTAACAGTAATAATTAATAAAAATTAATTAACACTCTTTTTCGAGCAAAAAAAATAGTAATATAATTAAAATGGTATTAGAGTTTAGTATAATTAATAGAGATAATATTGAAAATTATTTAAATTTTAGGACAAATTTAATGACTTTAACTGTTTTTATTGACTTATAAGAATTGTTAGTTGGTTCCTTAAATAAGGACAAGGAGTATTTACTAAATAGTATTAAATAACCTTAAAAATACAAATGGATAATAACCGATAATTATAAATCAAAACAATATCTAAGATGATACTAACCTTTTCGGTATCTCAAACAAGAAATTTACTTTCCTTGCAGTCCAATGAGTAATGAAACAGATATTATCCTTACAAAGAAAATTAAAAATTAGCTGGGGCCAAATTTGTGACCAAATAAAATATTATATAATAAATACATATATTTCTTAACAAATTTTATAAGATCAGTTGCCCCAGCTGGCCATAACGAGCTTCCCCCAGGGAGACGCAAGAAAAGACGGAAGAAAAAGAGAACTGAGACGCAGATACCACGCAGAGAATTGGGACGACGCGATGACATAGAACAGCACGCACAGAAACCTGAGAGCAGCGAACGAACGGGAAGAAAACAGAGGACTCTCATGACTTTCTCAACGGCAACAGCCACAAGAATAGAGGAGTATTCGACGGTGATCTTACTTTCTTTATTTCGTTTCTCTCTTTATTTTTTGAACTTGATCCTATTTTTATTTCATGGATTTTGTGATAGCCATGTGTGACTAAATTTTCTTTTCAACCCAGAAAACTTATGAACTTGTTTGAGTTTTAGAGATTATTCCCACAAATTAGTTTTGATTAATTTTATTTCAGTTTATTTAATCTTGTATTTATTGTTATTGCTTAATAATTAACCACTATTAAGCATGTTTTGAGAATTTAGGGTTGAACTCGGAAAAGGAAATCTTAAATTGACCTTGGATTAAATAATGTGGAATTAGGTTTTAATCTAATTTGCGTCTAGGAGGATACACATATATCTAGAAGCTCTGCATAATCAAATTATAGCTAGTAAGCCCGATCTAAAATTGCATCTTATTTAGTTGTTTGAAGCATTGCATAATTAATTGAAGTAGGTATATAAATGGACCGGGGGCATTTATAGACATTAATACCCTAGATTAGTTGAGTAAGTTAAGTCAAAATTAATTTAGTGGTGATAAAATCTAAGAAACAAACAAAGATTAGTAACTCTGGGTTGTACTTCTTGATATTGGAATTTGCTCTCTTGTAAAAAGTTTTTGCTACTCTTAGTTCTTATTAATTTTCTTTTTATTACTGAAAATAATTTTGACCCGTCCAACTTAAACAGAATAAAGGAAAGGAATTTAATATCTAATCACTAGTTAGATTGAGTTCTCGTAGGAACGATACTTATCACTTTAGTACTTCATACTACCCGTATACTTACAAAGTTATAGGGTATAAAGTTTTTCCCTATTAAGTTTTTAGCGCCGTTGCCGGGGAAAGAACCCGGGTCACTTACGTGACAAGCGGGAATATTCACCACTATACTACAGCGGCACCAAAAACTTGATAGGACAAAACTTTATAGCCTATAACTTCGCAAATATACGAGCCGTACGTATGAAGTAATAAAGTAATAAGAAAAGTATCGTTCCCACGAGGACCTAATCTAAGTAGTAATTAGATATTAAATTCCCTTCCCTTATTCTGTTTAAGTAAGTTAATTGAGCGGGTCAGAATTGTTTTCAGTAATAACAAGAAAATCAAGAAGAAGTAATAGTAGCCAGATTTTTTACAAAAGAGCAAATTCCAATATTAAGGAGTGCAACCTAAAGTACTAATCCCTGATTTGTTTCTTAGATTTTATTCCCATTAAATTAATTTTGACTTAACTTACCCAGTTAATCCAGAGTATTAATTTCTATAAATGCCTTCCGGTCCATTTATATACCTATCTTAATTAATTATGCAATGCCTCATACAACTAAATAAGATGCAATTTAGTGTCCTAATTTGATTATGCAGAGCTTTTAAGTATATGCCTATCTTAAACGCAAATTAGATTAAAACCTAATTCCACATTATTTAATCTTAAAGTCAATTTAACATTCCCTCTTCTAAGTTCAACCCTAAATTCCTAAAATATGCTTTGATAGTGGCCAATTACCAAGCAATAACAATAAATATAAAATTAAATAAACTGAAATAGAATTAATTAAAAACCCACAGCTATTCTTCACTTTCGTCATCCTCCGTTGCCGCGGGTGACTACGTTATCGTAGTGGTTGTGGGTGGTACCTCGTCTCTTGTTTCTCCTTTCTTTTGCGGCGTCTGTGTGTATGATTGAGGCTTGTGTGCTGAGTGAGATTCATTCTTCTTGGTGTTGCAACTCGAACCCATCCATGCTCTATATCTGGAAGTGAATTTTAGGGATTTGACCACCATTTCTTTAATCTTTCATCGTGGTTTGCTCGAATCCTTTCTCTTTCACTGTGATTGCTTCTAATTGACAGAAAGGATAGATGCTAAAATCTTAATTGATTAAATTAGTAGATTAACAATTTATTATTCAATTGTTAACTTGTCCGCCATAACAGTAGGAGAAGTTAATATGTATTATTTGTATGCATTTTATTTTATAAACAGTTTTATCCATTAAATATATATAATTAAGGACTTTATTGTTTATTAATTTTTTTAATAATCATTTAACTTTTTTCTAAATTAAAATTGAAATTAATATTTTTATTATCCTAATATATACAACTAATATGTATATTAGTACTTAATATGATTCATGCCCTTTTCAGTCATTTTCTATCTTAATTGACTTTTCAAATAATAATCCAAACACTCATCAGTTAAGAAAAAAGCTACTTCTGCAAAAAGCCAGACTAACAATCCAAACACAACTCACCATTTACAACTTGACTTTTCCCCTACCGGGCTTAAAAAAAAGTTAAATAGTTTTTAAGTCACCGCTCCTACCGCCAACCCAAACAGGCCCACTATTACTTGGGCCGTTAGCGTGATCTATGACTTCTTTCCAATCTGTCTATTTCCCTGAAATCTCATAGATCATGTATATGGCTTCTATTATACGCCCAGGGTCCGTCTTTTATTTGTTTGCCTTTATATATATATATAATTAATATATTATTTATTGATAATTAATTAATATTATGAAAAATACATTAAGGAGACGTGATTCTAAAACAATTATATTTGACAGAACTCTTCCAGCTTCAAGTTGAATGTTTTTGAGCTTCTTAGTGAGTATTCTTCATTCCATGGGTTTTACTCTGCCGTTGTGGTTGTGTCCTCCACCACTAATATGAATTTTCACTTTGTAACACTCCTCTTAGGAGGATTATGATTCTGCTCTAATTAACCAGCGGACCCATTATTGTTAAATACCATTATTTTCAAAACCATGGTTTACTCATCATCATGTCCGTATGATTACAGAAGTTTAATTATTAAAAGCTTGAATGAGCGAGTTTGACTAGATCGATGCATGTAATGGGCATGTTGTGGTTAAGAGGAAGTTAATTCATATATATCACTTCACCATGGGTTGATCATTGTGTGCATATGGTTAAATAAGTTAAATTATGCTTTAGTGGGTTTGACTAGATATATATATATATATATAGCTGATCGGTCTCATGGGCATGTGGTAGTTACTACGAGCTTATATATATGCGTTTGAATAATATCTACAGGTTCTCATTGTGGATTTCATCACCCTAAACCACACTCGAGTGTTTTCATTTTCAAGGTTATACTTATAGGAATGGCTTGCACGAATTTGAAAATGCCAAATGTTGAGCTACTAAAGACTACGAAAGAAGGACGTAGGAGAGCAAGAGGTATACGAACCAACCAAGAGCTGTTAAAAATTTCAGATTGCTCAAGTCTCGCGTCGTTCCTTTGTCGATAGCTTCTTCTCCTTACGTACTCTAACGTCTCTCCGTCGTCAAGGTTCATTTTGGGATTCCTCGCCGATGATCGATAATGTGACTGGAGGAGAGGGAGGAAAACATACCATGTGTATAAATTCTTTTTTGTAAACTCATTTTCTTTTACAGTCCATATCAGACATCTTTGTGGTAAAATATTTTCAATTATGTTCCCTTCCTTTCTTTTTCATTCCTCTCCATTCCAACTGATTCTGCAACCTTAATTGATTGAAGAGAATAAAATTAGAGAGGGGAAGTAATAAAGAAAATGCTAAATATATTTTTGGTCTTTTATGTTTTGCATAAGATTGTTTTTAGTTTTTTAAGTTTATAAAATGCATTTTTAACCCTTAAAACTTAACACCAACGGAAAATGTTGACTAAGGAAATTTAAGTAATGCCTACACAATGTTGGCGAAGCAAATTTAGCAATGTGACATTATTTTAATTAATTCTAGCAGGCGGACAAGTCAACTCAATTTTTTTGAAAAAAAAAAAATCAAATTTCAATTAAAATAATAATAGAAAAAACTCAGTTAAAAAAAGAAAAGAAAAAGAAAACAATTCCACTTCTCTGTACTCTCCCTTCTCCATTGGAAAATGTCTTCTGCCGCCAAGCCCTCCTTCCTTCATCTATCTCTGCCATTATTAATTTTCTGGTCCATTATTAATTTTCTCTACCTGTACTCCATTAATTGGAATCCTTGTATGAAGGAAAAAGAAGCTTCCAAAAAAAGGGGAAAAAAAAAGAAGAAGAAGCTTCCAAAAAACCCCCTTAAGACCTATTTGGTTCAAAGGGAGAGGATGAAAGGTAAGGTTAAACAGTTATCTTGTTTGATTTGAATGGTAGGAAGAGGAGGTAAGGGATTTTTAATGATTCTTTATTTTATTTAAGATGGAATGAGAGAGGAGGAATGATAGAAATTTATCATTCTACTCTCACATATTTGGTTATATTTTTTTTTATATGTTATATAAATTAATTTACATCTTATCTAATTAATATAATAACATTTTTATTTATAATTAATATAATAATATATATTTTGTTTTAAATTAATTGTATAATAATTTTTTAACTATAATAGTATTTTTTTTTTATTATAGCATATTTCCATTTTAAATTAGTTTCATAATAATATATTTTTAAATAAAAATATATTATTTTAAATTTAATAAAACAATGACAATATCCAGGGGATTACTGAGGAAGGAACTGGCATGAGATTTGAATAATTGAATCAGAGGGAACTCATGGTTAGAGGAAAAAAGAGAACCGTTTGGATGATTGACTGGGAAAAATATTCATGGGGAAGAATAGGGTTTCCGATTATTCTTAATATTTTAATCAAAATATTAAATTTTAAAAATAAATAAAAGGTAGCTGTTAAATTTGTTTAGTCAGCATTGCATAGTCAATATTTAACTTTATTTAATTAGTAACATCAACAGCGTCAAATTTTAAGAATTATAAACTTAAAGAACTGATGAGAGAGAGAGAGAACTGATGAGAGAGAGAGAGAGAACCAAAATCGTGGAAGGGTAGAATAGTAAAAAGAAAGAGAAGGCCGAATACCAAACAAACAGTATTCCATTCGCCGACACAATACGACTCCCCGTTTTGTGTCAGCCGCCACTAACTGACGGTAACGCCGTCCCAATTTTATTTTATTGTTTTCCGTATTATACTCTTAAAAATTATTCGCAAAATTGTATGAGTGAAAAAAAAAAAAAACTTAAGATGAACATGTATCCATATAAAAATATTAAATTGATATCCCGATTTTAATGTTTTACTTTATATTTTCCATTTTATCAACAGTAGTTTGCAATTAAGTATTTTTTTTTAATGAATTCATTTTCTGTTGCTGGCCCCAAAAATAATTAAAAAAACGGAGAAATCTTCTATTTAAAAATTTTAATTTAATGCCGACTTTCTAGTTGTCCGTTTATCTGTTGTCGTTCAATCAAAGAAATATAAATGCAAAATGTCCTATATGTTTTTTAAATATTAAAATCCTACCTATCAAATTATAGAAGTACTCTGTACGTATTTTAATTTCTTTTTTCACCAGAAACTCCATATTTTAATTTCTTTTTTTTTTTTGAAAATACAGACAAGCCGAGGCTTGATAAGATTGAAACAAGGACTAGACTAAAAGCCTAATCCTAGTTACAACAAACTAGATAAAATTAGTTGCGACAGGCCAGTTGGTCTTTCAAAGCCATGTGTAGGCATCCTCTAAGAACTGTCGGAATTAGGACTATATCACCATCAGCTGGAGCATTGTGGCCTTCCTTGACCATATAATCGGCACATGAGATATTACCTCTTGGGTGGCCGTATTTTAATTTCTGTACACCTAGATAATGCCAAGAGAAGACTTTCTTTTTTATTAGTTTCCCATTTCGGTACAACTACTCCTTCATGTCTATTATCAATCTTCAAACAAAATATAGGACAATTAGATATTGTATATTAAAAAAAAAAAGATATTGTGTACTACTAGGTGAACTTTCTATACATTGCAGGAATTTAAGGAATTTTACACAGGGATCTACATATTGATTTTGTCTTTATGTTCCTATATTCTAATCATGTTTATACATTTAATTCATATACATTATTGTGAAACTCGCAAGTTGATTATCTGAGTTTACCATTTTTACGTTTCTATCTTACTAAATCGAATCGAATTTCTAGTTTATTTGTGTTAGCTGTAAATTCAAGTAAACTTACGAGTTTATACACTGAATTCACCATTTTTATGTTTTTAGTTTACAAAACTGTGTTAATGTTTTAAATTTTTCATCCTCAACGGTTTTAGATATAAATTTTATAAAAATTTCTTTATTACATATAATAAATTATAAATGTTGATATATTTAACTTTAATTATTTAGATTTAAAATATATTTAAATCAAATTGTTATCATTTTTTATATTTTAATTATACACTGTTAATACCTATTTTATGATAAAAGTAAACTTTTAGGAATTTACATTTAAGTTCATGATACGAGTTTATGTCACTGTCAAAACTTTTCTTAAACTCGTGAGTTTGATAACCTTATTCATATATATATATATATATATACACACACATACAGACATACATTCATCAAACTATCAAAGAACTTAGCAGTAAATACATAAATAATATATATGTTATTCTAGCGAATGGTCCAATGATGTGGCCTAATGAAAAAAAAAAAAAAAAAAAAAAGCCCCCATACACCATTACTTTGAGCTGGATTGTTATTAACTTATTATTAAATCTTATAAGTACTACAATGACATAAAATTTTGTCTTAACTATAGTGTTAACTAATCTTTTTATAATAAGACGAGGCCCATTTTTATTAATGCCTTATAAATATTACTTCTGATTCTAAATATAAAGTCAAGTTGACTTTTTTTTTTTAGGGTCAAAAAAATTAAATAAATTATTTAATTATACGATATATTATGTATCTTTAGATTATATGTCTATTTATTAGTCAAATTAATTAGTTTAGAAAAAAAAATAAATATAAATACTCTAAAGTAATTTAAATAGTTTTTTAAATCTATCAAAAAAATAAACTTTATCTTATATTTAGGATTAAAAAAAGTGTGATCAATATATACATAATAATGATGTCTTTTGGCATGATAAGGAGTATCCTTCACAAGGTACGTACTAATATATGTCAGAGTACACAAGGTAAAAGATCGACTTCTCCACTTCTCCAACGTATGTTTTTTTAAAAAAACACACACACACACACAAAATATGATTTTGAATTCTTTAACTAATTGCTTAACGGACAAAATCTCTATGTCTATCTAAGTTAGCATTACTATCAATATTCATTAAAAAAGAAATTACTGGCCACGAATTTCCAACAACCAAACCACCGATACACACAGCTCAGCTCAGGTGGGACTTGGTCTTGCTTGTACCGCGCAATTTTACCTCTTCTACTCCAATTAGCAGCCATTTGTGTCCAAGTCAAAACATTTGGGTGCTCTAGAACAAGCAAAAAAAACAAACACTTTTTATTAATTTTTTTTCCAAGACATAATTTTGAATCGAAAGTCGGAAGAATTACAGAGAGGAAAAAAGAAGGAAAGAAATGAAGTAGAATGGTCAAAATTTGGCGATAGCACAGGTCAATGGTTGATAAACCCCTTCCTCTCTCTATATCTCTTTCTCTCTTGCTGGGTCTACCAATTCTGTAAGCGAGCTTCGTGGGTCTGATCCATAAAGCTGAACTTTCTCCAGGAATTCTCGTCTTTCTGCTGTTGTTAAGGTTTCTTTCCAAGCTTGGGTTTGAGATAAATGGCGGTAAGTTCTTTTCTTCCTATTAAAAATCTTCTTGTTCCTCTCATATAATTCCGTATTTTGCCTGTGCTTCTATGTTATCTCTGTAATTGCAAAGATATTTGAGAATAGTTATGGAGATTCCGAGTCTCAACCTCTTGCGTAATGTTGTTTTTTTTGGCTAATTTAAGCAACGGCCCTTTTTATCCTTTCACTGTCCATATTTCTTTCGTTCTTCCTTTATTCATCTCCGAAAAGTTTTAATGAAGTTGACCAAAAGGAGATATTTTAGGCTTTTAGCCTTGATATCGACCAAGTGGCCTCAGAAAATCCTTGAGGTTATTTCATTAGAATCTTACCAAGTGGAACTTTCTTGGTGATTCTGACATGTGCAACTAGTTTCAGTAACCATATCTGTGAATCCAGCTTTGTTTCCTTTTCATGAGATTCTGAATTTAATAGTTGGAAGAAACCCACAAAATTGGAATTTCTGTTTTGTGGATATCTCGAATTTAAACGAAGCAAAGGTCTAGGTGAGCTGTAAGAATCTGTTCTTATGCTTCAATCGTTGGTTTGTGAATTTTGGGTCAACCGAACAACTTTGATGTGATTTAATGTTCGTGTCAAAATTTGTTGTACCACCGGCACCAAGGATGCACTATCTGACTATTTCATTCTTCTCACATGCCATAGGTTTAAATTAGTGATGGTTACGCAATAGAATGCGTCATTTGATTTATGTTGCTGGATGGATTTTGTTTGCATGGAGCTATATATTTTAGCAACAATAACAATGTATGGCCATATCTTATTGATTTAACACTGGCTATATGTATAAAAGGGATAAACATGAGCACAAGATTAATGAATTTATCCAGGTTTCAACAAAGTTTGGCTTTAATAAATTCTGATGAACTTCAAACAGAAATTTCTCCTATATTTGTGTTTCTTTCCTCATATGTCAAGTGAAAAATCAATCAAGTTGAATTCATTAACAAGCTGATGAAGCCTATGTTTGTCATTTCTTGCACAATTTTGAATTAGGAAAAATAGCATTCAAAATATTAAAACCGATTTGTCCATTGAAACATTAGTTCAAGGTTCCGTAGCCAGGCCATGATCAAACCAATTGTAATTAAATTTAAATCAATATATTTTAGTTATACACTAACTACTTTTAATAAGAAAGATGAAAGAATTAGAAAAAAATATATAAAGAATTTATTTTAAATAAAAAATATGAAGATAAATTGCAAATTTAATATTTGATTTTATTTGTTGGTATCATGTTTTCTTAAAATATCTTCATACATAGTATTAAATATAAAAGATTATATCTAAGTACAAACTCTGTCTTGATGTATTCATCCTAGATTCCTCTACGAAGAATTATGGATTGTATGGTCATTTACCCAACTGTTATTGCTTCTGCAGTTAAAGATTTGTAACACACACACAAATTCAGTTACACATAGATGTTACACATGGATAGGTAGTGTTTCTACTGTGCTCACTAGTAGAGTCTTGATTTAATATTTAGACATTTGCAGCAGGCCTGCAGCTTTCATATTTTAAATATCTAAGTAATTGTTTTGAGATACTCAAATCATTCCATAGCACGATGCCATTTTCCAACCATATATCCTTTGCATCCAAGCAGAAGAGATACATTTGATAGAGATCTATGTTTATTGGCTATATATACTGTCATCTGAATTTAACAATATGGATGGAAGAAGATGTAGTTACAAAAAGTTGTAATTCATAAGTCTGAACATGTATGGATGGTGTTTTATAGGAGAGATGAGTTTGATTGATTGGTTTGAAAAAAAGAGTGAAGAAATCTGTGGCTCTTTGTTTGTGCCATCTCTGTGCGTGTTCAACATTAGGTGATAAATCTGATGCTGTTATGTTTAGTGTGATCCATTCGGGAAGAAAAGGTAGGGACATTGAAACAAATAGATGAAGATGAAATTAATGAGGGAGAGAGAGAAGAAAGAGTAGGGATGTAATAGGGGCGTCGGATGCTGCAGGGCGGAGGAAGAAGGAAGAAATGTAAGGAGCATTGAAAATAGTGGCATTTTCTAAGTCCAACATTGGCATGTTGCAGAAATGAATGAAGACAAAGAGGACTGGGGCATATGTAATGAAGGGGAGGGGCATCTAAAGCTGTAGTTATGGGCTGGGCTCTTTAAACTTTTCAGATTAAACTGGCTGGTCCAGTTTTTTAAAGATTGTTATAATTGCAATAGATGTCTAAATATATCCATAAGGTTCTGTCCCTTAGAAACCATCCAGGCGAGGAAGATTATTGCCAAAAAAGAAGAATGACGGATGAGTTGGACAACAAAACGTTGGATCTTGGATCTGATGTAACGAATATTTTAACTGAGAAAACAAAATATGTAGATCATAAGCTAATCTCTCTCTCTCTCTGGCTATCTATCAGTTTGCAAACAACTATGCTGATATAGTGATATTAAAAGGAGGTAGGAAAAGTCCCCATTCCTGGATCGGTGCTACAATTTCACTGATATTGTGATATGGAATATTAATAAGACTATGAATGTTAGTTGTTGGTTAGTTCATTATGTTAGTTGTTTAGTTAGAGGAAACACCCGCTTAAGTGGGAGGCGGTGATTAGAAGGGGCTTAAGGCTATAAATACATTACTAGCCTATTGTAATTCAGATCATTGCTATTGTTGTTCAATCTAATGAGAATGCTCAGTTATTCAGTTTCTCCTTTGTCTCTCGTCTTCTTCTCTAATCCACTGTTCCCTCTCTTCCTCTCTTCTCTCTCATTTCTTTGGTGAATACCATAAAATATTGATATCATCTTCTAAAAGTTTTGATAAAGAATTCTTTAATAGTCAATTGACCTAGGAAACTTTGTTTTTGCTTTTCCAATCGATGAGGCTGTTCAATCAGAATCTTACCAGGTGTAGCTTGATTTGTGGATCTGGCATCTGGCAAATAGTTTCATGAATCATGTGTGAAAACTTTAACTTGGTACTGTGAATCATGCTTTGTTTCTTTATTACAGGATACTGATGAACTTTGTTTTGGAATTCAATTCCTGAATACTTTAGTTAATTGAATTATTTCTGTAGTCACAATATTAATTTTAGTTAATTGAATTATTTCAATCTTGTAACCAAAATTTTCCTCATCTGTCACGGGTTCAAATCTTGGAAACAGCATCTCTACTTTTGGGGGTAAGGCTATGTACATCTAACCCTCCTTAGACCTCACTTGGTGGGAGCCTTGTGCATTAAATTACCCCTTTTTATGTTTTTCGAAAAAGAAAATATGAAGGGAGGCAGATATCAAGAATTAGATGTCTTTCTATTAATATGGCTACTAGGGTATAATTTTGTGAGAATATTATGCATTTATTATGATTATTATCTTATTATTATGATTAGATATAGGTATATTTCTATTTTAGGATATTTCCTATTATATCTCAATTAGTTTGATTTACTTTGATTTGATTAGATTTTATGAGATTCTAGGTTTAGCTCTAGGTTTGCCTATATAAAGGCTTATATGTACTCTTTCAGATTCAGAGATTAAATAAGAATTATATTTTTCCTCTCAAAGTTCACATGATATCAGAGCTTGGTTAGTTCTTGGCCAATTTGAGTTTTCCGGTGACCACTATCACTGTAGCGTAAACCGTATTGTCGCGTGAATAGTGACAGTGGCCAAATAGAGTGTTTGTGTCCGTGAGGTTGCTTTTCTGTGAGGTTTTCACTTCCTGCAAGATTTTCAGATTCCGGCGACATCATCGTTTTTTGATTATGGAGTACAGCTAATATTCAACCCTAATAATGTTTGCGGCACAGTTCTTCATCAACATCATCGTTGGTGGTAATTCCTCTGTCATCGTGCCGCTCATCTCGTCCGACGACTGGTCCCGTCGTCGTTTCTGGCATAGCTAGTAATGTTCGGGGCACAGTTCTTCATCATTATCATCGTTGGTGGAACAGCTATGAAGGCTCTAATAGCATCATGTCATCACAAAATCTTAGAAAGCCCATGAACGGTTTTGATTTATGTTTCTTAACTGTTTCTTTGGTAAAAACTAACATGAGATCATATTTTGACTGATATGGCTATTGTTGAAGTTTGTTGTACTTATTTTTTTTTATTGCCTGCATTTGGAAATCGTACTATTATATTTCCATATATTTAATTCTTTGATGTCTACTAGATGAATTGCTTATATTTTTATCAGTGTACTCTATCAAAACCATAATGCAATGTATTACTCCCTCCGGTCCTTAATACTAAACCCATTTGGAGAGTAGATATTGATTCTCAATATAAATCATATTTTTCATGTTTGTCATTCTTTTCCTAATTTACCCCTATTAATGCTTTTTCAACAATAATCAAGGAGGAAAGGGAATAAGGGAATTAAGGAAGATGACTAGGGTGTTTTAGAAAATACATGTCATATTAACTAACTTAATTGACTTCTTTAATCTAATCAAATTAGGTAAATATGTCTTATATTAAGGAGTATATGCAATTTAATTGTCTTCTAATTGTACTTTGTTGAGTATGTTGTAGAGAAATTAGAGGATTTGGAGGAAGAATAGAATTCAGAGGGATTGGGAAGAGAAACAAGAGAGGAAGAGCGAGACAGAACTGTTGTTCTCTCATTCATTCATACACAATCTGTTCTACATGAGTACATTAGTCTAGGCTCCTCCTTTATATAGGCTATAGCCTTAGACTTAAGCAATAGACATAACAGTATGCCAAAGTAACTAACTAACCAAATATAACAACCTAACTACCCTTTCCTAAATAACCTGGCCTCATTGTATTAATGTTGTGCCAATAATTCCCAATTATTTTCCCTAACTATTTATTTATGACTTATATGACATACTTTATGAAATATAATTTGTAGCACTTTTTCTGATTTGGTGTCTTTACTGATACATGGGTCCCTATTTTCTAGGATTGCCATGAACAAATAGAACAGCACCTAGTTTGTTGTAGATAGAGTTTAAAAATTTGCTGCTCTTCATTATTTAATTAAATTGTGACTGGTTTTTACATAAAATGTTTTTGTTATAAAATCTGGATGTCACCAGCAACACCGTTTCTCTTTGGAAGTAACATAGTAGCATTTTGAATTTTGAAGCCTGATTTTCTATTCTTGAAGTTCCCCAATATGATCTTCATTGCTAAGAAAGCATGAAGAGGAACATTGTCTTTTTCCCTTTGTTTTTATCTGTCTCCTTGGTTTTCATTACTGATGATAATGTGCTAGATATGTACAAGGACATCCATTAGCACTTGAAACTTATATTGATCAATACCTAACAGGCTCTTTTCAATCTGTTAATTGACAGCAACGTTCTCATGTGCCAAAATTTGGCAATTGGGACAATGACAGTGTTGCTTATACAGCTTTCTTTGACAAGGCCCGGCAAGATCGAACTGGCACGAAGATGATAAATCCAAATGATCCTGAGGAAAATCCTGATTTGGTCCTTCATAATTCATCTTCTGCTGACCAACATCCTCCAAAACCCAGAGCTGATTTGAAGGATCCAGCTGGAAAGCAATCATCAAAATCATCGCTTGAGTTACAGAGGAGCACAGATGGCAATCCTAACAATTCCTTTGGCTCTCCAGCTCGTCCTGGAGGTCACGGAGGAGGATCTGCCGATACCCGTAAAAAACCAGCAAGACAAAGTGCTGGGTCTGAATACAGCTTTGAACGCTCACCCCTTCATCGACAAGCAAGGACCCCAGGCAGAGATAGTCCTGCTTGGGACGGAAAGAACTCCTATGAAAACAGCCATGGTACCCCAGGAAGATCCAGACTAAAACCGGTTAACCGGGGTGATGAAACTGTTAGTTTTCTATTTGTTCTTCTACTGTTTATTACATGCCTTGCATGAAAATATATATATATTTTGTTGGAAAAAGACACAATTCTTTGAATAAACTATCATTTTGGCCTTTGGAAGATGCATGTTCCATTAGTTTAGTCCTTAAATAAAACTCTTACAATTCGTTCATGCTGTGAGATCTGTTAACCTTGCGTCAGCAAAGTTGGATATGTGATGGTTAGCAACACACCTGGACGCGTACCAACAAAAACATTGGACTATTTGGTTTAGATTTATAACTATGCTGGCAGAAGATACAGATACTTGTCAAAAAGTTCTCTTCGTTTAATGCATGAACAACACTGTTAGTACATGAGCTGATTAGATGTTATTGCGTAATTGAATTGATGTTACATGAAAGGGTTGGACTGAAAGGTTATTAAATTTCAAGAACCAAGCTAATGAATCAAATATCTCTTTATTGTGAAAATGGTAGTATACTCAAAATCTAAATCTGTATTGCATCAAATATGATTGATCAGTGGAAGATTTCTAAAAATTTTGACTTCTCTGTGTTTAGGGTACTTTTCTTCACTCTCAACTCTGTCCTTGAAACTAATTACGATTTTCTCATTCTGATGTGACAGCCGGATAGAGGTGCTGCCGTTCCCAAGTTTGGCGATTGGGATGAGAGTAATCCCGCTTCAGCTGATGGATATACACACATTTTCAACAAGGTGCGAGAGGAGAGGCAAGGTGGGGCTGGAAATGTGCCGGGCACCCCACCAAACAGACCATACGTCCGGAACAAAGTTGATGATGACAAAGCCCAGGTATGAGATCGCCAACTATTCCTGTATTCTGAACATCTGTAAGTGGTTTTTATTTTTCACCTGGCTGAAACTTCTCTTTTTAATGTGCCCCTCTTGGCTTCTACAGAGTTGCTGCTTTGGATGGTGCAAAAAATGATTTCTTGGTGAATTGTGTGGATGAGATTCTAAACAGAGAGAGAATCTGACAATGTTGTTGTGAATGATCATATGAGGTGTATGTACTGTGTAAGACTTGTAAATATCCAAGGCTATCACTGCGGAAATCATCATTAAAAGAGAGTTCAGTTTCTCTTCAGGTGCCTTCTGTAATCTCCGGGTGCATGCAAAGAAAGTACTAGTACCTTGCGTAGCCTTGTGTGCAACTTTTCACAAGTTCTACGGTAAATTCTATGAGTGCACCTGATCAAGATAGGACTGAACCACCTGGAGAGAAGCTAAACATGGTGTATTTGATCATATTTATATACTACTTCATGCTTGCTTTTTTTACATGCCTTTTCTTTTTCATTTGGTCAGTGAAGTTACTTTAAGCCCAAGATCATTGTTCTTTTCTTTCTTTCAAGTTTTTAACTTTTTACCCTCTGTTGTTGTGTCACTGCCTTGTTTTGAGATTTGTTTCCATCTGTATCTAGTCAAGATATTTTCATAACATGCGGGTTATGTAATTCTTTACTGATGAATTGGTAAATGATATGCTTGGGACTTGAATTTTGTGCTGTGGCAGGTTTTCATTCAAATTTTATGTCAAAGTGAGTGATTTTAATTAACCTTCATATATAAAAATTTTGTAGGATTAGATCTAGTCATGCCCGGAAGAATGCCTCGTTTATCAGATTGATGAAGCATTTATATTTTATATACATGGGCATCAACACAAACAGGTCCTTAATTCAAACAAGCCCTTAATTTAAGGCATACTTGAACGTGATTTTCAAATGCTAATTCAAACAACCCTTAATTTAAGGCTTACCCGAGCAAGAACTGAGTGGTTTTATTTAATGTAGCAGCAACAGATAAACAGAACCTTCTGATTACCGCAGTGAAGGAAACAAACATTCTGCGATTCATTTATCTCAATCATTCATCACATCAAACGATTTCAAAGAGTATCAAAATTTCTTACCCTTTTTTTCGCGCATTTCAGAACTTAAATTAAGTTGAATTTTCTCATGTTGGCTACTCTCACCTCTGGGCATTGCCAGCAAATATGTACCCTTCACTCACCTAGAATATACTACTCCCTCCTGTCCTAATTATAGGACAATATTTAAGAGTTGGTTTTGGTCCTAATTATAAGACAAAGTTCTAATTTTTATCAATTTCTTCCTATATAATGATACTTTTTCAATAATAATTAAACACAACAATAATTGAATAATGTATCTATAGCAATAGAATATGTATACAAATGATAACTTTTCCCTATGGTTCCCTTCGAAGGAATCTTAACTCGTTGGAGATGACACTTACTGACAATTCAGAAACCAAAATGTGAATTTCATTTGTCATTCAAAATTTTCATTCCACAATTCAGTGATGGTCCTGAAAATATCGGATGAAACATGGTAGTAAACTCAATCGCGTAAAAATTGATGTACATACTACATGGGAAACGAGGAGATTTAGGAAAGTTGTTGATATTTACAATTATCATCAGCAACTACATTCTGAAACGGCTTAACTTCTCTTCTTTTATTTTTCTGTTAGCTCCCCTTTCATAATTATTAGATCAAAATTTAATAGTCCACATTTAATATTTTCTTCTCATCCTTCTCTCCATTTCCTTTCTATCCTTCTATTGTAATAATACTTTTATAAAATATTAAATGTAGATCATTAGATCTTAATCCAATGATCATAAAAGGGATAAAGGATGGAAGCAAACGAAAAAAGAAAAAGAGAAAAGCCAAATCTGAGTGCAACTAAGGATCCGATACTTACAATTAAAATGTCAAACAAAAGACAAGGGGGAGCATTAGTTAAGAAAATCATCACGGTTATGGCAACACGGAGTGTTGAAGTGGTTAACTATGTTCCTGAAGACAAATAAGAGAATGGATAAACGGAACTGAAGTCTGGCCTGAAATATTGCATATTTTGGCTTCTGCAGAAAAGGGTGCACAGGGAACATGCTAGTACACCAACTGAGAAGTGCAACACGTGAGGTATTCGAATACGACATTTAGCAGCATTAACAAGTAACAACCAACATCTCAATTTCATCCAGCACCAATTTCACAGTATTTCTATAACCATCCGCAGTTAAAGTAATAGAAGCATCACTCCATCGTCCATGTACTACAACATAGAGTAATTTATAGATAACTAGAGTATTACATAGAGCATGCTTAAAATTCATTTCTAGTACTCTTATAATTTTACACAGATCATCTCCTCAAGAAAGGAACAAATAGTACAACAACGCCTTTGAAGTGTGCAAATTTGCTACCTATAAATATGCACTACATACTTATTGATGTGCATGCAAACTTTGATGGTAAAAAGGATGTGAGCACGCCATCTATCTACAGCAGTGAAATAAATACCCTGACTTCCAATGCTGTTATGATGTACAGGAACAACTCAAAAGAACTTAATATTTAAGGACAAGGGAAGACTGAACAAAACATGGGACTCCCATATAGCTCACAAACAGTTGTTACAAGATCAGAAGTCCTTAAACCTTCATAAAGAAAAAAATCTTAAACTTCAATAAAAATATTTATCCGCTCTCCTTTGGACAGATTATCATTTGTTTTGATACATCCATAAGATATAATAACTCATCTTTACATATGCTGTAATCCATCCCGAAGTGCATCTGTATCTATATTAATATCTGCAAATATTTTACTGATTTAAATTCCAATCGAATATTTGGCTGGTGATCTATGAGCCTCATCATTGAAATTAAAACAGTAGCTTCATAAGAGTGTTAAATGGAGGAACATAGAATTACAGAATACACATTTGGAAAGATTAGATGGAGATGTTACAAATCATAATTCAACAGTCTATAAATCACAATACAACAGTCATATTTTCTTGCATTATCAGTTGTTTCATGCTATATTTTATTAATAATCTCAGGCATGGAAATGCACTAAGAGAACATACTTCTTTAAAGGATGTTACGTTGAACTGCTAAATCATAGCCTCTCTGTCAACTGAACCATGAAAGAATTGACTGCTGATGCATTTAAAACAATCCATGAAGATTCAAACAATTCATGAAAGAAGTCTGCTCCAATCTCCTCAGCAGCATTTCTAAATGCATTTCCAAATGCATTTCCTTTACCTGCACCAAGACGGGGCTTCCCACAAACACCTACAATCAACATTTTATTCGGTTCTTGAGATAGGCAAGCACAAAGTAGAGGCTTCATTCTTGCTCCTTTCTCTCGCAAAGCATCCATAACAAAATAACAGAACTTTGTCAAAGCTTGGGGGTAACCCAGTAACTTTGTGTCAGCAGAATCTTCAACTTTTACCCATCTGAATTTCCTCCCACTTCTTATAGAGCCACTCTTGGTTATCGCTGTGCTTCCTTGTCTTAGAATGGCCCTTTGAATCTTAATTGCATGCTGCATTCCAGATTTTAGCTTATCAAGATTGCTCAAGGACAGTGCATCATAAGCCACACCAAATTGCTTGGAAGCACAAGAGCCATCTGATTTCACAAATGATTCAAGCAGGGCAGTAACGCCGTATACCACATCTGCCGCTGACACCCTTGAATTATAACCATGTATTCTTAAGAAACTCCGATAATAGAAATCAGTCAGCCCATACTCAGGTAGAAATCGCTCAAATTCATCTTTCATTTTGCGTTTGACTTCTAGGTTCATGTATTGAAACTTCTGTTGGCAATCAGCAAGAGCAAAACCCATCCGGGCTAGCAGAAGATTCAGCTTTTTCATCCCATTGTCGCTCCATGTTTTCAACTTGGTCGCAATGTACGAAGAACACAACATTGAATCAAACAGATTCCACTCTTTTAGCAACATAAGCCTTGGTTCCTCTTCGTATGTGATTCTAGTTGAATTAGGCGCCCGGATCTTTGTCCCATCTTTCAGTGTTACACTAGTTACAGCATCCAAATTCCCCGAACTATTGATGTGCTGCTCTAGCTCCATAACCCCATCTTTGTACCGTTCGTCACTTAGCCTCTCATGAATAAACTGATCCGTTAAAGATACACAAGCGAGCCACAGCAGTTCATTTGTGTTCTTCCGCAGAAAATGGCATAATTCATACGTCAAACACCCAGATGGCTTCCCATGAAATGTACCCATATGATAATATTCCTTTTTCAGCTTCCGAAAAAGCTGAACTGGGTCTTGTTCATTATCCTGAGAAACTCTCCTTCGCTTCCTGGATCCATCCCTATGTCCCTCTTCTTCACTTTCACTGTCATTGTCGTCATCACTATCAGATTCCTCTTCACCCTCCTCACCGTCACTATTTAAGTCAGTAGCATTAGCCAAAGCCGACACATCAAAATCATAGGCCAAATCAGCCTGCTGCTCATCATCTCGTGTATATAGCACGACCACCCGATCATTATCATCGCTCAAATTGTGAAGATGAATTGGACGGTGACTATCAATCACGAAAATACGTGCAGAAGGACCCAGATTCAAAATCTTCCTTAAGTTCCTGTGGCACCCCCAATTTATCAACAGGATCGAAACAGGCTCGTCAGATGAATTTAAACTGGGTCCAGCGTATTTGTGAATCTCCTGGAACGAGGACACGGGATAACATGCATATCGGACCGAATCAGATTCGAGAATATGGAAGATGATTTTCAAAGCACAGAGCGAGTCCACGTCAGAGGTTGACGGGAATATGAGTAGGGGCGATGAAGACGAAGCAATTGCCGACTCGCGTAGTCTGGTGTAGAAGGATTCTACCCTCTGCTCTCTCACCATAATAGCTCAACTGAACTCGAGAATTAACAAGTTAACCCGAATCTTTAGTACAAAATATTCCGACCCAAGCTAAAATGAACCTAATTGCAGAATGGATCCAAGACATTCAAATTTGGATAGCTATGTTTCCCAAAGCGACCCAAAACAAAATCAGAAATCAGCTCGAACATTCATCTCTTTCTTTCATGGAGAGAGTGAGAGGGAGAGGAGAGAGAAGAATGAAATGTTGGAGGCGAAACAGAAATGAAGTTTGCGGCTAAAGCGTCTGAATCTCAAATTTCCAAAAAGTCTTCGAAAATTTGAATTTGCCCTGTGTTTCTCTGGGCTCTTCAGTCAGATCTGAGAGATAGAGGGAAAGATCAAAGAATTCAAACATTGCGTTTTGGAGTTATCCGTTTCTGCGAAAATTTCAAAATTTTGAAAGGCACCGCGAAATTTTGGCGCTTGATGTTTTTGCGTAGGTAAGCACATGTGGAATAGCAGAATGATCGCATGCGAACAGTTGCACCGTAAGACAACGGAGACATAGATATTAGTCGTTCGATGGATTCGCCATGATTCACAATAACAATGTTAGACCGTACACCATTTTATCAAATATTTTTGTTTTTAAAAAATACTCTTAACCGATTAAATAATAACTATAGCTATAGATTTTTTTTTTTTGAACATTAGCTATAGATTAGTTTAATAAAAACCTAGGATCTAGGTAGGAAAAAAGGAGAACATGTTTCCCTTATATTTGTTTATAAAAATTATATATTTATGATGTTTCTTTCATTTTCTTTTAGAATATATTTATGATGTTTCTAAATGGAAAAAGAAAGAATAGTTTTACTCAGGATTTTATTTTCAATAAAAGAATAAATAGTTGGGGGTTCGTTCTTTGGTGTTGCATGAAGAATAAGGGTCAAAATAGAATGAAAATTGTGATGGTATTTTTCATATATTGTTGAGACGCTCAGAAAAAAGTTATAGCAATAATTATGTGAAAAAAGTTTTATCTTAATTTATGGAAAAAAAAAAAAAGACTCGAATAATTCCAATCATAGTACTCCGAATCTAAATAAAAAGGAACAATCAAAATCTAGTACGCCAAAGTTGTTATGGTGTTTTCCGAATTTCTCCAAAGTTGAGCTAAGGGATTTTTTTTTAACTTTCTTAAATGTTGTAAGCACAATTTGAATGTCACCTTGGCTCTTGCCTAATTTTTTAAAGAAAACTAGATGTACCGTTTTTTAAGAAAAATCTCGTATGCTCTCTATAAAGAAATATAAAATAAAATTTCCTATCTTAAAATATTATAAAGAAACATAAAAAATCTCGTATGCTTTCTACCGAGGCAAATTTATTTACTAAAAATGACCTAGATGACTTGTGAATTGTCAGCTTAGGATATTTGATTAACTAATCGTCAAAATTAATTTAGATGGGGTCAATTTAAAATTACTCCATTTTTTTTATACTTATAGGGAAAAATTGCCCACCAAAAAATATTTAAAACAAAGTTATCCCTCGATGAAAACTCCGGAACAAAAAATAGACGGTTAACCCTTTACATGAAAGAATGCAGGGTACCTACATGTAATACATTCAAAGGGTAAAAAGGGATCTAAATCCAAATACTTTATTGTGTCACTCCCCTTCCCAATGCGTGACAGCATTAGCCCGGAGGACTACTTTCCATGTCATGCCGTTTTATTTTATTTTATTTTGCACACTACCTTATTAATAGTAAGAAAAATTATTTTAAAAAAATACTATTTAAATTACAAAAATTCTAAAGTGTCTACTAAATGACCAAAAGGATAAATAGGTAAGCTGGTATAAATAAGAGATTTTAAAGCTTGAATGTTAACAAGTTAAATATATGAATTAGTAATTTAAGTATAGAAACTCAAGTTGTTAATTGTTATTCTTAAGTTGTTGTTGTAAATACTTAAGTTGTCAATACTCAAATTTCAAAATCCTAGATTCATATTAGATCACATATTTATTCCTTTGCTAATTTAGTAGATATTTTAGGATTTTTGTAATTTAAATGATATTTCTCTACCATTTTCCCTTAATAATATGACTACAAGGGAGGGTTTGGGAATGCCTTTCACATGAAAAATTAAAATAAGTTTTTTGGGAAAATTGCACCTAGATTTTAAGGAAGAGAAAATATGACTAAATGTTGCCAAGCGTCTCGTGGCGTGATGGCACTAGGGCCAGCCTTAGGAGCTGACCTTCTCCCTTGTCCAGAGTTCGAGCCCTGCCTCCCCCTCCCCCCACTGGCTGTATAAAAAAAAAGACTAAATGTTCTATTTAAATTTCAAATTTACATTAAAATCTTGTGGGACATTTTTGCAATATATTGCAATTGTCAAAAGTCAAATACCCCCATCAAATAAATAGAGGGAGTGTTCCCAAACCCAATTCGTCTTCTCTCTCCTCCCACAGCTTCTTTATCTATGTGTCATAGCCTTGGTTAGGACCTCAAGCAAGATGGACAAATCTGACGATGTAAGGTCCATAGCTAATTATTGGATTGAGATGAGATGGACATGGAAATGCTGGTTAGGCATAAAGATTTAAAGGAGATTGTGGAAGCCATCAAAGAGAACTTTGAGAAGGCAGTGATGGCAAGAGATAAGATATCAGAGTTTCTCGATATAAACAAAGCACAGCTTGATTGGAGTTTCAAGCAATTGAGAAAATTTTCAAATTTGGGCTATTTAGTATACTTCTTTCACTTTGAATTCAATTATTTTTTACACAAATTTTGCCTCAATTTTATGGGATTTGCTTGGTTGCTTGACTTTTTACGCAAATCTGGTAGATTGATAATATGTTGTTATTATTCATTCCAATTTTAACGAATGAGGGCTCTAATTTATAGAAACTATGTATCATTCAAGCAATATTTTGAGATTTGTTTATGTTTTGGGTATATTATTCTTTGTTTATGCATTGAAAGTGGACAATAATAAATACGGTGTGAAAGTTTTGTACGAGTAACTCCTGGTATATGAAGTCAGAATATGTTGTTAATAGGAGTAGCATAGTTGTTTAATATGAATGGTAAAGTTAGTAATGACAATTGTGTTGTGCAGGTTGACAACAATGATGCCTAGTACGTTTGGCAAAAATCTCTTACATTTATATCATATAGGGGGACGATTTGTAATTAGTATAGTTTCTAATATAACATATGTTGAAGGTACAGTGAGATCAAAAGCCATTAAAAAATACACAAGTTATGAAAAGTTCAAAACAATGATATTATCGATTGTGGGAAAGAGAATTACAAAGTTGTTATGAAGTTCACACCGACATTTGACACAACTATATTTGTGGATCTCCTAGATGATGGAGTATCTTATAGATGCATTTGAAGATGTAAACAAAAGTTGGATATAAATGCAGTTGTTGATGGATAAGAACTTGTCAAAACAAGCACATGAACTTGTTAGTAGACACCATGGATTTATTAGTTTAACCTCTACACTTGTTAGTGTATATTTAGACATGTTTATGTAAGGTGGTCAAACTGTTATCAAATTAGGAACAAGTTATAATTTAATATTCGTGTGACATATTTATGAACTACATTTGTTATTATAATTTCATATTAATTATATAGACATATTATTTAGACAAACAAAAGAGTTGTCATTGCCAGCTGCCTCTTGTCAATGTATGCACATAAACTTATTAATAGACACCCATCGACTTGTTAGTGCAATCTCATGCACTTGTTTATATAGCATAATTCAATTTATAAACTACCTTTGTTATTATAATTTCATATTAATTATGTAGACATATTATATGGAAAAACAAAGGAGTTGTTACCGCCAGCTGCCACAGTTGTCATTGTAGGAACATAGATTTGACAATAAACGTCCATCGACTTGTTAGTGCAATCTCATGCACTTGTTTATATAGCAAAATTCAATTCATAAACTACCTTTGTTATTATAATTTCAGATCAATTATGTGGACAGAATAAAGAGCTGCCACTACCAGTTTCTTCACTTGTTAATTAGGCAGTGGACTTGTCAATAGACGCCCATCGACATGTTAGTGTAATCTCATGCACTTGTTTATATAGCATAATTCAGTTTGTAAACTACCTTTATTATTATAATTTCATATTAAATATGTGGACATATTATTTGAACAAACAAAAGAGTTGTCATTGTTAGCTAACTCACTTGTCAATGTAAGCACATAGACTTATTAATGGACATTCATTGACTTGTTAGTGCAATCTCATGCACTTGTTTATATAGCATAATTTAGTCTATAAACTACCTTTGTCATTATAATTTTATATTAATAATAATTATATGGATATATTATTTGGACAAACAAAAGAGTTGCCACTATCAGCTGCCTTATTTGTCAATTTAGGTACATAGACTTATCAATGGACACTCATCATCTTGTCAGTCTCATGCACTTGTTTATATAGCAAAATTTTGTTTATAAACTACCTTTGTTATTATAACTAGTCAATATAGACACATGAACTTGTCAATGGGCAGCTCCGCACTTATTTATATATCTTCATGTTAACATAATCTGGACATATTGCAATGATAACCCAAAGTCTACAAATGCTTTGATAACAATACCCAATCATATGCAAAAATTCTGGATAAGCTTAATTAACCTTAATATCAAGTTAATACAACGAGTCACTAATATCAATTAAATTTAAGTTACAAAATACATTTCATGAATGCATCCTACAAATCCTAGTTACAATTGAACTTGTTTGTCTATTTTGTTCTTTTCCTTTGACTCCACCCTTGCACTAAAGACATCACTTTGTCACTATGTATATTATTCGGATTCACAAGTTGCCACAAGAAATTCTAAAGAAGCATTTGTGTCACTGCTTCCACTGCTCAAATTATCATGACATAGAAGTGGAACATTTACACTATATCTAACCATATCATGTTAAACATGTACTTTTGCCCATATCACTTCATTCTAATTCTACATTGCTACTTTGGCAGCAATATGAACTGAAATCTTTCTATTGACTTTGAATGGTGGGTATATGACTCCCTTGTCAAAGTGATCATGTGTCACTTGTGAACCAAAGCCTCCATTGTTACAAGAAATATGAGCAAAATCAATTCCATAGCATACAAAACTGGATTAAATTCTTCAACTAAGAATACAACAACGACGAGCCTTGCTTCTCTTTCATTGACACATAAGGTTCAAAATTATATGAAGATTATATTTCCATGATATATATGTATTTCAACTTGAGTTCAAGTTCATTCAAAACGTCCAAGTCAAAAATGACTTTCTTTGATAGCTTAAGCTTTTCAAATGAAAGGTTCATTGACATGAGTTTAATGCATATTTGGGTGTGATCGAAATGGGAAATATTATTATGATAATGGACAAAGGCGATGCATAAAACCAAGAAAGTCATTTTTTGTGTAAATAGCTTAAGATATGCCCAAAAACCTAGTATAAATAGCTCAAAATATTGCTTGAATGATACACAGTTTTTGTAAATCAGAGCCCTCATTCGTTAAAGTGGGAATGAGTAATAACAGCCAATATCAATAAAACAGATTTGTGTAAAAATTCAAGCAACCAAGCAAATCCTAGAAAATTGAGGCAAAATTTGTATTAAAAAAAAAAAATACTTGAATTCAAAGTGAAGGAAGTATAGTAAATGACCCACATTTGAAAAGTTCCAGCAACATTTGAAAATTTCCTCAATTGCTTGAAACATCAATCAAGTTGTGCTTTACTTATATCAAGAAACTCTGATATATGATCTCTTGCCATCGCTGCATTCTCGAAGTTCTCTTCAATGGCTTCCGCAATCTCCTTTAAGTCCTTATGCCTTACCACCATTTTCATGTCCATCTCATCCCAAGTTTAGTGACCAGCTAAGGACCCTGCCATCTTCAGATTTGTCCATCTTGCTAGAGGTCCTAAGTCCTAACCAATACCTAGGGTTATGGCACAGAGAAGAAGAAGCTGTGGGCGGAGAGAGAAGACAAATTGGGTTTGGGAACCCTCTCTTTATTTATTCAATGGGGGGCATTTGTGACTTTTGACAATTGGAATATATTGCAAAAATGCTTTACAAGACTTCACTATAAATTTGAGATTTCAAGGGACCATTTAGTCGTGTTTTCACTTGCTTGGACCTAGGTGCAATTTTTCCTAAGTTTTTCACTAATCCTCCTCCCTCCTATCCTTTATCATGAGATGTTTATTAGCAGAGTCATCAAAATGGGGTGAGTCCATTAAGCGTGTTGATTTTTGAGCTTGCTTAAATTAAGGTCTAGGTTTTTAAAAACATAATTATATGGTAAACTGACTTTTGGGTTCGACTTGTTTAACTTGCATGTTACTCCACCACTCTTTTTTTTTTTTTTTTAAAATAAGAAACAACCGTCACATATATCTCGTTATTATTTATAAGAAAATTTCAAAAAAAAAATCTTAATTTTTGTCTATTACTTTCATATTTTACCCCTATTTAATTACCCATATTTCTCACACACTCTCTTAAGCACACGTTGGGCCTGTTTGGATTCACTTAAATTTGAGCGTTACAGGCAAAAAAATGCAGTAGCTTAAAAGTCAACGCTCACACAGTAATCAAAAGAAAATGGAACCCGTTTGGATTGCCTAGAGCATTAGCTTAACTTTAAATCAAAAAAGCTTAAAAAGTCAGTTAAGGAAAAAGCTCCAAAATCTAGCTTTTTCCAAAAAGCTCTCAGCTTTTTGATGTGGACCCCACCACTTCTACCACCATCAATCCAAACACAAATCATTATTTATAACCTGACTTTTTTCCTACCGAGCTTTTTTAAAAGTCAGATAGCTTTTAAGCCACCGCTCTTACCGCCAACCCAAACAGGCCCAATTCTCTCTTATACAATCATCTTTATTACTCCAACAATATTAATTTTTTTATTCTTTCTCTTCTACAATTCTTTTTTATTATAATAATTTCCTTATTCTCTCTCTTATTCCTTTTGTTGTAATAAATAAGGGTCTTCTTGTTAAAAAAATCTTACTATTTTTACATATTTGTTGTCCTTAATCGTCATTTTAATCTACATTATTCGGTTAAGTGTTCTTTATAAAAACGAATAGAGAGAGTATTTGTTTTCATTGGGGGGACTCCCTCTAATTCACATATTATAGGAGCCTTTTAACTACTTTCAAGACCAAGAAAAGTAGTTAAAAGTAGTTTGTATCATTGAAATAATTAAAATAATCAACACTTTCCAATATTATCTTTCAATTAAAATTGGCATATCTTAATTATTTCTAATTTTTGTCTTATACTCCCTCTGATTCTAAATAAAAGACCTAGTTACCCTTTTTTTTTTGGAGAGGTTTAAAAAACTAAATATATTATTTAATCATAAAATATATTGTGTAAATTAGATTATATAACAATTTATAAATCAGACTGATTAATTTGGAGAAATACGATAGATATAATTATATAAACACTTAAAAATAATTTATTTAACTTCCTTAATCTCTTCAAAAAAGTCAATTGAATCTTATATTTAAAACCAAAGTAATATCTTTCTACATTACAGTTAATAAGGGTATATGTTAAAAAGAAGAATGTAATGCTATTGACTTTTGCATAGGTCTTATATTTTTTACCACAAAAATCTTATAGAATGGGTGTTATAATATAACATGATATTCATATGTTATACTCCTCAAGTCTTTAATATAAAACATACTTTTCTAATTTGTTTAGAAGGAAATTTGTTAATATAAACTGTATTTTCTAAAATGCCCTAGTCATCTTTCTTAATTCTTTCATTTCCACTCTTCTTTGATTATGTAAGGGTCCATTTGGATCAGTGCAAATCACAGGAGGGAAATGGAAAATAGGCATTTTCCGTCTAGCGATGTTGTTTGGTTCACATTTTCTCAGGCAAAAGTTTTTTGGCAGCAAGGCATTTTCCCTTGTTCATGGGAAAATCGGTTCCCACCTATTTCGGTAGGAAGCCATTTTCTGACGGATCAAGAAAATAAAAAGAAGACCAACTTACCCCATTTCAGCGCTAGGGGAGAGAGGGCACCGAAAAATATCGTAGTGGTTGATGGTGGAGGAAGAAGAAGTTGACAGTGGCCTCTTTGATGCCGCGCTACAGATTCATCAATGACGAAAGAGGAGGAAGAAGTCGACAGTGGTATAATGCAAAGAGGGTGATAGAGGTGGAAGATGAAGTTGTAACATCCCAATTTTCTAAAGCGTTTTTGAAATAATTGATCAGAGTAGAGCATCGGAATAATTTCAAAAGTGTGAGTATCTGATAAACATTTACTGATGTAGTATCTGGCTGTTTACACAGCGGTACAGTAATCTGGACATAGTTTGATAAAAATAAAGTCAAAATGAAAATCTCTCTGTTTGCGTCCTTACGCTGGCTCCTTGCCCTTGTCCCTAGCCCTGGTTCCTCCAGACCCTGAAGCTATAGTAGAAGCTGAGGTTCAATGACCATTGAACCTCAGGTAACGATTAACCTCATGCTTATGTACAGTTATGTATGACAGATATTCATGACGTAACAATGATAATCAATACAAAAGCCCATAATAGAATACATAACCACGTATGTAAGATAATTACAACGTATGTAACATAACCACGTATGCTACAACAATAATTCGAACATAACCACGTATGTAAGTCTTAGTCGATGAGCACAACCATCATATATAATCATACAATGAGCATCAACATAACCACGTATGTAAGTCCTAGTTGATGAGCACAACCATCATATACAATCATACAATAAGCATCAGAGTTAGTGTTACAGTACGCGAACGTACCTGAATCGGTAGTTTCGGTATAACATCGATCAGAGAACGATTGCAGTCTTCCTATAATAGGAATATTGCGTTATTAATTTATAAATAATATCCAAAAATATATTTTGGCCAATACTGACTATTCTACCCTTGGTACATTAAATCATCATTTTATATCCTCAAAATTGGTTGAAGAACGCTGGAAATTGTTGGGAAGAATTTCGCCTATCTTTGAAAAATCATAACTAATTCTAGGAAAACCGAAACGAAGATCCGTAAAATGTTCCGGACTCCTTAGGATGTCTATTTTTTAGAAAAAATACCATACTTTTCCCAGAATTCAAAAATCATTCCCAGATTTCACGCATTCATCCTCTGCCCAGAATTTCCAGCATTTTCGCAGCATAAACTTTGTGAATTTCTTTCTCACTGTACAGAGCTCATTTCTACATGTTATTTACAGATTTGGAAAGCTCTATATGTCTACTTTCATCATGAATTTTCTCAGAATTTTTCAATAGCATTTTCAACATAAAATATGCGTTTTTCTGTGACTTGTTCAGAAATCGCCTAACCGACGAATTTTCACCAGAACTTCGTTACTACCGTGTTCTTAACCCGGAAATTTTGCAGAACCAATTTCTTCACTAAATTTTCGAAACAAGGCTATTTTTAACTATAGAAACATGAAACTAAACTTATTCTAGAATTTTAAAGATTAAAACTACTTCTACCTATGAATTTAAAACTCAAAACCAAGAACTTTGCTTACCTAAAGCTTGGACTCCTTCAAGCTCTTCCTCCAACTCTCTCAACTCTCTCTCAAATAAGCAGATGATGCTTTGCTTGGTGTGAAGAAAAGTGAATGACCTATGCCTCTATTTATAGTGAAAAGGTTGGACAATCTTGTAAATAAGTGCAACTTTACTCTTGGCTAATTCTCACCATTGGATCTAGGGTTTCATCAAAACATCACATCCTCTCCATCCACATGAAAAACTGAATTCACTCTCTCTCTCCCTTCTTCTCTTTCTTCTTCCTTCTCCTAGAAGCTTAAGAACTTGGGGTGCAAGAATTGAATAGTAAGTTGTATCCTACAAGCTTTGACCAATTGGCACATGTGATGAAACTCAATTCCTTCCTTATGAAGCTCCCAAAACCGTGCCCCCTCTGAATTTTTGGGTTTTAGGGTTGTTTTGAGCTTTATTGCTATGTTGGGCAAAAGTTTGGCAAGGATTTGGGCTACAAAAAATGATCCAATGTAAATTGTTGTGGTAAAAAGCCCTAATTTAATTTCTTTTTGTTTATTATTTGATTTAGCTTAATTAGGTTTAATTTGTAGTGTTCTAATTGTTTTACAACTCAATTATGATTCTACTAATTCCAATTGTTTCAATTATCAATCCCCTGTTAAGCTTTAATATTGAATTTAGCCAATATATTCCAAATTGTTTGTTGACATTTTCCATTAGATTAATTATGAATGTTAATTCAATTAAGATTAATTTTTGGTGTTCACTAATTATTTTTAGTGTCCTCTAATCATTTTAAACTTCTTCCTACTCCTTTACGTCTTATTTTTGACAATATAGGAATTATAAGACAATATATCCTTAAGTGTGTATTTAATTGTTCTTGAATTGTTGAAAATTCATTTAATTGATTTAGGGGTTTTTGTGGCATTTTACAATATTTTTATGACTCCTAATAAAATCTAGAGAGTTGGATTTTGCCCTATTAAGTCCTACCGAAAACTTATTCAAGAGATAGATTAAATACAATACTATTTTGGAGACAACATACTCTCCTATTTTCAATAGGTCCTAATGGCCAAAATATCATGTTTAAAAGGAATACAAATCTTGGGGTATTATAGAAGTCGCTGTCACTCTTGCTTGATTCCCAGTTCCATTGTTGGGAGAGGTTAGAGATTGGGAGGTATAATTTGCGCTCCCAGATTGCTGAGAAACAAAACAAACATTTACCCAAAAGCTTAATCTGTTAAATAAAAGCTCATGAATAATCAAAGGCGGACTTGGGGGGGTTAGGGGTGCCCCCTTTAAATTATATATATGTGTGTTTTGATTTATATATGTGTGTGTTTAGTTGCAGATGAAGGTCCAGCCATGTTGCGGATGCAAGTTTGGAAGTCTCTATGCACTCTCTTCTATGCCTATATATATAGTCAGTTCAAAATATAAGATCTAATTGATCTTTTTTTAGAGTGATTAAAGAAGCTAAATCAGTTACTTAATTAATCATATGTTGTGTATGATTAAATTATTTAGACAAACTAGTTTAGAAAAAAAAAAAAGAGAAATATAGATACTTTAAAGTATTTTAATTAATTTCCTTAATTTTCCCAAAAAAGTCAATTGAGTCTTATATTTAGACTAGATATTATGTTTAGTACGTCATGTATACACTTTATAGATCCATATATACAATGCCCTATCGTCATGTATTTCCAATGCCAAGTTTTGTCATATTGTTGATGAAGCTAGTGATGTATCTAAAAAAGAGCATATGACTATTGTTTGAGATACATCGATAAAAATGGTTTTATACAGGATAGGTTTCTCAGTCTTGTACATGTGGAAGATACAAGTGCTAAGACTTTGAAACAAAGAATATTCAACACTATTCAAGATATTTCAAATGCTTTACATCTAGTTTCAACTATAAAAGAGTTACTTAGAAATTAAAAGAGACAAGAATGCTTTCTTGGTTCACATTCAAGAATTTTGCATGACACATGACATTGACATTTCAGAAATTTGTGTTTGAAATGAACAAGGTAATTTTTCTACTGAAAAATTTCATACAATAAATATCTTTTGTGCTACAATTGATTAACCTCTTATTGATAGATTGATTAAACTTGTATCACTCTTTCAGTTTCTATATACAGCAATTACTGAAAAATCTTTCTCTGCTATGAAGATAATCAAGAACAAGCTTTGAAATAGAATGAAAGACTAATTTCTTGATGATTCTTTGATTACATACATTGAGAAAGAAATTTCTTTGAAATTTAGCACGGATTCAATTGTAGATGAGTTTAACAATATGAAACAAGTAGAGTAAGAGTCAAGTGAAGTGATCTTAATTTTTATAACATATATATATATATATATATATATATATATATATATTTTTGTATATTAGGTTTCTATTATATTTCAAGCACTTTTATTTATAATATCATATTTTTTATTTTCGCCCTCTATCATTAAAATTCATGGGTCCGCCTATAATAATGTTATTATAATCTTGAAGTATCAAACGAAAATTAATTTGCCACAAACATAATACCTAGTTTATTATATGGTGAGCAACTTGTAATAGCCCTTAAAATATTTATAGACTATCCAGATAATAATTTTTTTTTAAAAAAATATTTACTTATATTATTTTAGAATTTTCTATTATTTATGAAATTTTTTTGTGATTTATTGAGTGTCCTTTAAGTTGATGATGGGTAAATTTAGATAGTAACAGATCAAATAAATATTTGTTGTAGTGTGGCAACAAGGAAAATTCCGTGGTTTGGTGGTATTGGAGGCTTTGGAGGGTGTCTAAGTTTAGGAGCTCAAATTCCCACTCCCTCATAAGCAGTAATTTTTCTTCAGCGTATTGAAATACCAAAATGCCCAATTTAATTATCCAACTTAAAATATCTCATGGGTCTTATTAGTCATTTACCAAACCTTTACCCTTTAATTTTAATCTTTCATCCGCCTTCCCTTTGACCAAAAAAAAAAAAAAATCCGCCTTCCCAGCAGCAACACGAGAGAGAAAAAATTATGGGTTCCTCTTGAACATTCTGGACCTTCTCCTCCTCCTTTGATCAGCGTGATTGTTGTTGCGTGTGGAGAATTAATACTCCGTCCATGTCGTTCTCCTTGTTGGTTTTTCCTTCATCTTCATCAATCATTCTTCTCCTTTTTTTTTTTGCTCGGTGACGTTGCTGCTTGAGGATAGGAACAGATCGCATCTTCATTTTCTCTCCGTCTTTGGTTTGTTCATGGTACGTATGGATAGCTTCTTTCGTCTTTGATTTCCTGAATGCTTCAATTTCTGAATGGGTAGAGAATATTGGTTTCCCTTCTTCAATTTGTTGTGCCGTTTGTGGTTTGGAAAGGATGGTTATTCCTCCAATTGATGATTGGTTTGAGTTGAATAAAGGTTTGGTAATTACCACAGATTGGATTTATTGTTTTTATATGTGAAATGTGGGCATTGTGATATTTATTTATTTATTTTAAAAAAGGATTATTCTTAAAGCTTGTAAAAATAGAATGCACTTGGGGTGTTTGATAAAATGCTTGAGAGGAGAACTCTCAAATATAATGGTAAAAATATCATAAACTAAACCTGGGAATTGATGAAACTGGGAAAACCATTCGTTTTGCTAATCGAATGGGTGTGGTTGGATGTTATTAATTGTGCCTTAAACTTTAATTGTCATGAGGTGCTGGATGAATTGTTTGGCTTGTTAGATTTTGAATTATTGCGGCAAACAAGTGGGTCAAAGATGTTTGTTTTATGAGTTAATCTTGAGTGCCTATTAGGTGTTCATTGCAATGTTTGAGAGGAAGGAGACTTTTGATATGTTTCTATAGCATATTTATGGTGGAGAAGAAATACACACACGCATATATACTAACTTGAAATTATATTGAATTTTATTTAAATCTTGCTTAAATATGGAATTTGGAAACTTGATATCTTCATGCATAAGTCGTTTATTCTTCTTTTAGTATTTGAGCGGTATACAAAGTGTGAAATGTTGGAGGGAAGAACTTAATCATGTTAAATTGATAGCACGTTAAAGTGGCATGGACATGATTATATAGTATAGAAACCACTTGATCTGAATGTTGAAGCTTGGGAAAGATTTACAAGCGTGATAATAATATAGAAATCGCGAGGCTTGCTTGATGAAATAAGTTTTATGGTATGTTAACAAGGATAATGAAAGATATCTTTTTAAGACTATTAAGCTATTAAGTGAAAAATTAAAGTTGTTGGGAGAGACTTTCCTTCTGTTCTATAAGTATGAATGTGTGGCTATGCAATTTAATAAAGAAAATAACTAGAAAATTATCTTGAATCTGGGGTGAATGTTTAAATCTTGAGAAGAGATTAAGTAAAAGAATTATATTGAAGTGATGATATTGTTCTATTGGTTAGGCGGTTAGATGGCTTCAAGGGCGATTGTTTTGGGAAGTTTTGGAAAGAGTGAATTATGTTTTGGGAATACATAAGGTGAGTGAATAATGTCCCAATTAAATTATGAATAAGTTTTCTTTTATCTCAATATACAGTTTTTAATAGATTCACACGTATTTTAATATAATTCTTCTTGTAATCTTAATTATTGTGTCATTTGAAGTATTTCAATTAGTCTAGTTTGTTTTTTAAGGAAATTGTATTTATCCCTTATATCTTAATTATAATATTTGAATTTTTAACCTAGTTAGCAAAATATTTGATCAATGTGTTCTATGCATGGATATGGTGAAAAGATTTTCCATATGGAAAATATGACTGATTATGTTGAAAAAATAAGTAAAGAATGTTTATGTATGGAATTTGGAGAGGTATATTTTTGAGATATCATTTGCAAACCTTTTTGCAAGGGCATTCTATTACAAAGTATTTGATACAATATATCTATAGCTTAAAAGAAGACATTTTCATTGCTTTTGATAAATTAGCCCCAGACATGCTTATAAATGTTTTTGAGAGGATTGAATACAGAACGCTGGTTACTAACAGCAGTACTGTTAGTCCCTAGTGCACCATGGTTAACCTCGAGCTCGCTTGTTATTCGTTGGATTTGTTCTTATGCTTGTTATTCGTGAGTCTTGTACCTGCGCTAGTTTCGCGGCTTTAAGTCGTTCTTGGTTACTTACACTCGTGGACTGTGTGTCTAAGCTTATTTTTGTGGCCTTTATGCTGCGCTTGGTTATTTTCTCTCGTGGACTGTGTGTTCACGCTTGTTACTCCGTTCTGTTGAGGTCTTACGGAAAGATGAGTTTGAGAATTATGTTTTAAATTTTGATTTCATTAAATCAAAGGTTTTTTTACGTATTTGGATTTATTTGATCAATGATATTTATATAGCTTCACTTATGTTATGTTTGCCATACTATTATTATTCAAAGTTAAACATGTTTAGATTACTCTCATTAGTATTTTATTAAATTTTATAAATGGGATGTTATTCGTGTAAGTTCTGGCTGAACCCAAGAGGGGGGGTGAATTGGGTGAAGTATAAAAATTCTCTTTCTTTAAAATGTTTTTGCAATTCAGTAAATTTAGCTTCCCAAAAGGATGTGAGTTGAAAAACCAGATGACAAAACAATCAAATGCGAATGCTGGAAATATAAAAGATCAGGGAGAAGAGTGTGCAAACAGATTTATACTGGTTCGGCCTTATCCTTGACCTACGTCCAGTCCCCAAGCCTCACTTGGGATTTTCAATCCACTATCTTTAATCTTCTTGATTACACGATCTGTAACTGAAGCAATCCTCTCTCTAGGATTCACTCCCCCTTACAATCTGTAATCAACACACTGCTTGATTACACACTCTGTACTCGAAGTAATCCTCTCACTAGGATTCACTCCCCCTTACAAGTTGTAATCAACACAATGTATATCCCACTCAAGATTACCCAATCTTGAGTAACTCTCATAAAGATAATGTGTTTACAATAAGTTTCCTCTCAAAGGAATGAATGGATAATCACTGAAGTACAGATACAATTCATTTCACTCTCTAAGCTATCTAGATATGAAAAACAGAGTGAGAATGATGAAGAAGAAGAGTATCAGCATTTTGGCATTGCAAACTTGTATCTCCTCGTTTTTCTGCTTGAGTCCATGTCTTTTATAGGTAGAGAATGATGTGTGACCGTTTTTGACCGTTGTAGGATGAATCAGACTGTTGTAGTTGATTCTCATTAAGTGTGGTCTGCTTCTCTCTCTAAACTCCAACTAATCCATGTGGTAATTTGATCTGAGGTGGCTCTCTGAGAATTTGCCCGTTGGAGATGACTTTACTTGTTGTAGTAAGCATTCTTTAACGTTTAGAAGGCGTGCTCAGATGGATTAGCTGAAAATAGGTTGATTTGCAGAAGTGCATTTAATGCACTGTACACTTTTTGCTTTATGGCTTTGACCTCCAATAATCTTCATCTAATCTTACTGAAATTCACTCAACAAACTTGTTAAACATAGCTAGGAATATGATTGAATGAATTATGGAAGCAATAAGATCAAACAATAATGATTTGCAAATTCGTGTAATTCAAAAATCAGTTTTGACCGTTGTATACTGCAGTATGTTCCTCTATACTGGAGTATGCCACTGTGCATACTGCAGTATCCAAGGGCTTACTGCAGTAAACAACTTCCAGAGACAAAAACCTCGTGAAATGATTTTGAAAGATATCCTCTATACTGCGGTATCCAACTAGTATATTGCAGTATACGAGTTTTTGTCAAAGAGAAGAGACCCCGTGATTGCCCAATACTGCAGTATGAAAACCTATACTGCAGTATGCAATGGTTATGAAACTTGAGAGCCTTCTGTAAGAGCCTTTACTGCAGTATGCAACTCCATACTGCGGTATTTACTTGACTTAAAAAATTTGCTTGCTCTCTGGATGGCCCTATACTGCAGTATACATACCTATACTGCGGTATTGGCTAGTTTTGAAAAACTCAGTTGCTCTCTGGATGACCCTATACTGCAGTATACATACCTATACTGCGGTATTGGCTAGTTTTGAAAAACTCAGTTGCTCTCTGGATGGCCCTATACTGCGGTATACGGACCTATACTGCAGTATAGCAACTTCTTGCACTGATTATCAAATTCTGAGGGCCATATCTCTCTGGTCCGAGCTCCGTTTTGGTTCATTCAACTCTTGATGGAAAGCTCTGTGAGTCTACTTTCATATGCCACTGATTTCAGCTCAAACGGATTTGTCGTTTGTGAGATATACTCAAAATACCGAGGGCCGTTCCTGACTGTAACGCTGATGTTTGTGTCAACTTGTAAAATTCATCAATAATTCATCTGAACTCCTTTGGGCATGAATTTTTGTCACCAATACGTGTTGGGAGTCTAGTTTCCAATGCTTTTGGTTTCGTATCAATCCGACTTCTGGTTTGTGAGATATCATTGAATTACCAGACGTCGCCCGTGCTGAACATGAACAGAGTTGCTGATCACGTTGCATACTGCGGTATATCACTTATATACTGCAGTATGCCTTTGGCATACTTGGAATTTTGGCCTCTGTCTGATCCTATACTGCGGTATAGCATACCATACTGCAGTATACAGTCACTTTTCTCAGCAATGTGCTCTCTGCCTTCTGGATACTCGAGTATCCACTTGCATACCGCGGTATAGCCCTTCTGAACTTCAGTTTTAGCTTTCTGCAACTTGAATATTTATATTCTCATTCCATTTAGCAAGTTCTTCTTTCTTTCTTCTCTTTTCTTGATCATTCTTGATAATTCAACTCTTTCTTCCTTCTCTTCTCTTGATCATTACATATCATTTGACTTCACATCTTCTTTGATTCAATTTCTTCTTCTTGTAATCTCTTATCTCCTTCTTGTTTATTTTCCATAACTCAACTTGGACTAATCTACATTAAATACAATAGTTAGTCCAAGTAGGAGATAATTATATTACTCAATCTTTTTGCTTATAAGAATGTCATCTACATAAGACATCATCAAAACTAAGTATAACCAACATTCTCCCCCTTTTTGATGATGGCAAATACTTTAAGAAAAATATGTATGAATATGAGAATACATTAGATGCAACATATTTTTCTCGCCATTCTCTCCCCCTTATTTGTCATTAACAAAAAGTTGAGGTAAAGAAGAAATCCTTAGAGAGACAAATATGAAACCATATTAGAAAGAGTCAAAGAACTGATTTTCTCTCCCTAATTGAAAGTGTTTTCATACTAAATATGAAGCTATTGGGAATGTTTTTATGAAAACAAGTTTGAGAGAATTTGGAGAGGTTTTCAAGACTCAATGTTAAGTTATTAGAAAAATAGCCAATTTTACATTACAACATATAAAGTTCAGAGAATGGCAGCAGATACACAATTGGAATCAGAAACACATGCGAGATATGTTCATATTTATTGAAAGAAACATACATGTGCAGCAAGTAACTGATATCAGAAATGATAAATACTCGGATAATCATTGATATCAGAAAAAGCTACTACAGAAACAGCAAAAATAGCTCAATGAAATGCAAACTACCTAGACACAACATCTAGACCTAATCACAGCATCTAGATCTTTCACAGTTAAAGCATAAAGATACCAAACATGTGCAAAATTTTTACTGAATATAAAATGATAGGGATTAGAAATGCTCATGTTGGTTTTGCAAATTGATGAACGATCTGGCCTGAGATGAAGCAGTCGTATGAGATTCTTTGATGAGGCTCAATAGCACGATCATGGATATCCTGTATGATGCAAATAAGATGAAAGTACTGGCTTCTTGTCATTTACTTCTTGATGATTATCACATCTAAATATGGTCAGTACTCAGCGTCCATCCTTTGCTCTTTTTTTTTTTTTTTATAGATTATCCATGTAGAGCATATCTCAGCTTTAATGATTGATCTCCAAAGTTGCAACACATAACCAAATCTCCTGCTACAAATTAAGAAACATCCTTTCTAGAAGAGATTTGTTAGTGCAACCAGATGTTAAAGTATTCCTTTCGAAAAGAAATTTTCAAATAATAATGAAAGGAAAATATAGGATATTTTCAAGAGTGAAATTAACTCATTATCAAAACTAATAGAAGGTAATGAAAGTAGATGAGTATGTTTAAAAGGATTTTCTTCAAATAAAAGAGAAGAGCTTATAGAGTATAAAACACATCTGAATGTGAAGCTCCCCTTGATGAATGCTTGACCAAAAAAAAATGAAGTTCCCTTTAATAATACCAAATAACAGTGTGACACCAAATGTTATGAGGTTTTGAAAAATTTTTGCTCACAACATGGTATCTCAGAATTAAGAACTTTTAATTTCATTGAAATTGGTATAAACTTCATGAACTAAAATAGAATGAGATCAAGTTAACCCAGCATGATTATGGTATATACGTAATACAATACCTCACTTGAATAATATCGTAATTACTAAAGTTAATCCTCTGTAGTCCACAGAAGCATTATTAGAAAGCTATTATCCATTATTTTGAATGCATTTTAGAAGCTAAAATCCTGAATGAGCTTTGTATAGGATTAGCTTCTGCTCATAGCTTGTCATCAAGCTAGCATGCTCCTTATCATCTTGGTTTAAGCCTCTTGCTAGTGATGGAATGTCACTCAAGTGATGCTACAGAATTTGTGGATATAGCCACTGAAATGATCTATTTTGTTTGCCTATATTCTCTGTATTCCTCAACAGAACATTTCGGTTAGCTCCTGCAAAAATATGTGTCCTTTGGTACTCAATGATTCTTGAGTCCACACAACATTAGACATGACAACTCTAATGCTCTTATAGAGTTAAATTATATGATTTTTGAGCAAAGAGTATAACAATCAAAGATCAAAACATAGTTTTACCCAAACAAATAAGATCAAGCCAATGAATCGAATAGGGTAACAACTAAATAATACCAAAAATGTTATCTCTCAATGACAATTTGTGAATACATTTTATGCAGAAAAGATGTCATTGAAAAGGCATGTAAATTTGTACATAGAAAATCTTATCCATAAAGATAAGCATTTATCAACTTAAAGTTCAGATTTTCCAAGAATGATAATGAAATGTGCAAATCGTTTCAAATCTTGAATATTCTTTCAAAAACGTGATAAGACATTATGAAATCGAGGTTGTCATGAATGAAAGATTTATTTCTGAAACATGCTTGGAAAACAATGCTCATTTTAAACATGGTGGAAGTCAATACATATTAGAATGTATCAAAATGCTTCAGATTTTAGAGAATATGTTGAACATTGAAGTTAACATGTTGAAGAATTTTCTCAAAAGCAAAAGTCATGAAGGTAAAGCATTATCAAGACATGCTTAGTATAACAGAAACATATGAGCATAATGACTTTGCCAATGACCAAGAGATAATCTTGCCTTTTGAATAGAGTCTTGAAATATGTGAACACTCAAGGCAAGAGTATGAATATGCAGAGATAGTTACTCAGAATATAGATGAACACACATGCTGATGTATTTGAGTAACACAAGAAGTACTAGGATTAGTAGACAATAAAGTACAAACTCATTAATCCAAATGATTAGAGTTCCATAATATTATCCTAGTAAGTTAATCCATATAATGGTTAATGCATTAATGTTTAATGCATTAATGAACATTCATAATGCTTGGAATAGCTTGACCAATAAGGATTTATTCAATAAGCATAAGTTTTCACATACTGAATTCATTTCTGGAAATTAGCTTGAAACTCATATATGATTCACTTATTTGACATAAGGTCCTACCATTTAGAGAATGAAACATACGAGTTCAAGCAAAACATTGAATTCTAAAGATTAGTATGTGAATGATAGGGAAAACTCAATTAGACACATTTGAAGCATATCTAGCATTCAATATACAATATTAACTTCCAATTTGAAACATTATTTGAATGCAATCAGAGTATGAACATTTTTCAAATCATGCGTATGCATTTTCACAAAGCAGAGTGAATTCAAATTCAAACAAGTTTTAGAATTGCGCATAACAAAAGAATAAACTCAGATGGTGAAGCATCAAACTCGAGTTCCTCTTTTTCTTCAGATTTTCATTTCTTCTTCGCTTGTTGTGGATTTGAATTTAGCTTGTCAGTGTCAAGTTTGCTTCTCTTGGTAGCAAGATTCAGCAGGATTTCAGAGGATAGTAATCATTCTGTATGAAAATCACATCTAGATTCTCCAATACTTAAGTTAGTAACCAATTAATCATCAAAACGCAGAACTAACATTAAGTGGAGGCAATTTACAATCTATTGGGATTAGACATTCCCAAAATTTCTCATTATCCAATCGAATTACTCTTAGATGAATACGATATTTCCAAAAATATGTATCACAAATAATCTTACAAATTTGAGTAGGTACATAAGCGAATATGTGATACCAAGAAATTCAGTTTTCAATGACGATTTGAAAATACATTCATGGAAAATATGTCATTGATATGAACTTTTCATAAACTATGCGAATAGTTTTCAATATCTCAAATATCAATCGTGATAATGTTATATGAGATTGAGATGTTGATGATATGAAAACTCATCTTTGTAGAAGTACTTAAAGAAACAGTGCATTTGCAAAGTATGGTGGAAATTGAATTCCAATCTTGAGATATCATTTGAATCAAAACATGCATATTTTTAGAAACATTGGAATGCATTTTCCAAACACAGAATGAATTGTATTTAAAAAAAAAAATTCTTGACTTGTGCATCTCAGAAACTTTCAAGTCAGAAAAATTATGCACAAATTCACTTGTTATCCATTAGCAATCTTGAAAACATTTTTTAAGGTCACAAGTAATTGATTTCTTAATGGTATATAGTATTGGACAAGTATACATTACCCAAGAATGAATTTCACATAAATACAATATGGGGTAAGGATTAGATATCACCGTATTTCCCTTTGTCCTCATAGAGACTTGCTTGGTTGAGATGGATTGGTGTAGACAACTCCTCTTTCGGTTGTTCACCATCAACATCAAGCATAGCTCGTTGAGCTTTCTCAAGGCTTGAATCATTTCTCTATCTTTCATTCTTGAGAAGCTTTCTTTGATCCTACAAAATCGTATAAATCTTTTTCTTTCTTGGTATCCAATCTTGGATCCAATCATCGTTAGCTTGTAGGAACCAAAATTCACATGCACTTATGAATATAATTAATCTAGAATAATTGAGCAAAATGAGTTGAGCATAGTTTTATGCATGAAAGATATATTTTTCAACTCATAATGTGTGCATAAAGAGTTAAGCTCTTGAACATTGCACAATATATAAAAATAAATCTATCAAGTAGATTTTCAATTTCAAAAATGATTTTCAATGTTCATTCCTACTATCCAAAGTGTAAAACCTCAATAAATATTTTAGATAATAGTGTAGGAGGTTTTACCAACACGTACCCTTTCCTTAGGTACTTGGAGGATTGGCTTTGCATACCCATTGATTCTTTGGTGTCTGCAAAGTCTTCTCATAAGGTACAGTCTTCAAGTATCTTCTCTTTGATGCTTGAGATGTTCTCTTCTTTTTGTTCTCCTCAAGATAGTTGTACGATACTCTCTGGTAGTTTGTTCTTGAGGGAGAATACAATCCTCTTGCTTGTATCCATTGCTTCTTTTGATTTGAAGATGAGGTTGTAGCAATGGCTTCTCCATGAGTTCTCCTAATTGATGTGAATCTTCTTTTAGGTTCGTGAGAGACTCTTGGATTCTTCTTCTTCTCAGTAGCTTTATGTCCATTCTCTTTGTAATTTATCTGCACACACAAAGCACTAGAAAGACATTTTGGTACCCACTCATACTTGGGTCCTTGACTATTAGCATTGGACCGTAATTGTCCTTTAGCAACCCAAATAAATTTATTTCTCATATTAGAATTTCTCCTAATATAGCATGTATGAGAAATATGTCCAGATTTTCCACAATAATTGCAAATAATAGGATTATGCTTATCATGAACAGCTTTGCAAGAATTATGTGGATCTAGTGGATGCAATCTCGAGTGATTCATGTTTGTGTGTGCTTTCTTCCCATATGATTTTCCAGCATGATTGAAAACATTTTTGTTTCTCAAAATAGAATCAGTCAATGGTTGAAAAACAATTCTATGTGATTGTTCAAAAACATTTTTCTTATCTACACAAGAAGAATTGGAATCGTTTACCACAAGTGCATCTTGAGCTTTAGATATTGGTTGATCACAATCGTCTATGAGCTCATCTTGGGAATCCTCCTCATCTTGTTCTTTTGTGTTGACTGGACCATGGAAGCGTTCTAAGATTTCTTCTTCTTCATGCTCCACTTCCATTTGTTCATCCATCATGGATACACAGCTTATAGTTTCAAATGAACTGTCAACACTTTCAACTTCAACACAATTGTTAGAAGCATATATAGAATCAAGAGTATCCCAAATTTCTTTAGCACTAGAGCAAAACTTGATTTTCTGAAAATCATTTTCAGTTAAAGCACAATACAAAATTTTCATTGCTCTAATGTTCAACGAAAACAATTTCTTTTCTTTTTCTGTCCAATCCTTTCTTGGTTTGAAATCAAAGACATTTATAAAAACATTCCACATATAAAAATCAGTTGCTTTGATAAAACTAGTCATTCTAGCTTTCCAAAACCAAAAATCAATATCTTTAAAAAATGGTGGAATGGTAAAATCAAAACCTTTTGAAAACGAAGAACACCCGAAATCAGCCATTGAAACTCTTGAGACGGTTAAGTCCTTTAAACAAGAGCCTAGCTCTGATACCAAATGTAAGTTCTGGCTGAACCCAAGAGGGGGGGTGAATTGGGTGAAGTATAAAAATTCTCTTTCTTTAAAATGTTTTTGCAATTCAGTAAATTTAGCTTCCCAAAAGGATGTGAGTTGAAAAACCAGATGACAAAACAATCAAATGCGAATGCTGGAAATATAAAAGATCAGGGAGAAGAGTGTGCAAACAGATTTATACTGGTTCGGCCTTATCCTTGACCTACGTCCAGTCCCCAAGCCTCACTTGGGATTTTCAATCCACTATCTTTAATCTTCTTGATTACACGATCTGTAACTGAAGCAATCCTCTCTCTAGGATTCACTCCCCCTTACAATCTGTAATCAACACACTGCTTGATTACACACTCTGTACTCGAAGTAATCCTCTCACTAGGATTCACTCCCCCTTACAAGTTGTAATCAACACAATGTATATCCCACTCAAGATTACCCAATCTTGAGTAACTCTCATAAAGATAATGTGTTTACAATAAGTTTCCTCTCAAAGGAATGAATGGATAATCACTGAAGTACAGATACAATTCATTTCACTCTCTAAGCTATCTAGATATGAAAAACAGAGTGAGAATGATGAAGAAGAAGAGTATCAGCATTTTGGCATTGCAAACTTGTATCTCCTCGTTTTTCTGCTTGAGTCCATGTCTTTTATAGGTAGAGAATGATGTGTGACCGTTTTTGACCGTTGTAGGATGAATCAGACTGTTGTAGTTGATTCTCATTAAGTGTGGTCTGCTTCTCTCTCTAAACTCCAACTAATCCATGTGGTAATTTGATCTGAGGTGGCTCTCTGAGAATTTGCCCGTTGGAGATGACTTTACTTGTTGTAGTAAGCATTCTTTAACGTTTAGAAGGCGTGCTCAGATGGATTAGCTGAAAATAGGTTGATTTGCAGAAGTGCATTTAATGCACTGTACACTTTTTGCTTTATGGCTTTGACCTCCAATAATCTTCATCTAATCTTACTGAAATTCACTCAACAAACTTGTTAAACATAGCTAGGAATATGATTGAATGAATTATGGAAGCAATAAGATCAAACAATAATGATTTGCAAATTCGTGTAATTCAAAAATCAGTTTTGACCGTTGTATACTGCAGTATGTTCCTCTATACTGGAGTATGCCACTGTGCATACTGCAGTATCCAAGGGCTTACTGCAGTAAACAACTTCCAGAGACAAAAACCTCGTGAAATGATTTTGAAAGATATCCTCTATACTGCGGTATCCAACTAGTATATTGCAGTATACGAGTTTTTGTCAAAGAGAAGAGACCCCGTGATTGCCCAATACTGCAGTATGAAAACCTATACTGCAGTATGCAATGGTTATGAAACTTGAGAGCCTTCTGTAAGAGCCTTTACTGCAGTATGCAACTCCATACTGCGGTATTTACTTGACTTAAAAAATTTGCTTGCTCTCTGGATGGCCCTATACTGCAGTATACATACCTATACTGCGGTATTGGCTAGTTTTGAAAAACTCAGTTGCTCTCTGGATGACCCTATACTGCAGTATACATACCTATACTGCGGTATTGGCTAGTTTTGAAAAACTCAGTTGCTCTCTGGATGGCCCTATACTGCGGTATACGGACCTATACTGCAGTATAGCAACTTCTTGCACTGATTATCAAATTCTGAGGGCCATATCTCTCTGGTCCGAGCTCCGTTTTGGTTCATTCAACTCTTGATGGAAAGCTCTGTGAGTCTACTTTCATATGCCACTGATTTCAGCTCAAACGGATTTGTCGTTTGTGAGATATACTCAAAATACCGAGGGCCGTTCCTGACTGTAACGCTGATGTTTGTGTCAACTTGTAAAATTCATCAATAATTCATCTGAACTCCTTTGGGCATGAATTTTTGTCACCAATACGTGTTGGGAGTCTAGTTTCCAATGCTTTTGGTTTCGTATCAATCCGACTTCTGGTTTGTGAGATATCATTGAATTACCAGACGTCGCCCGTGCTGAACATGAACAGAGTTGCTGATCACGTTGCATACTGCGGTATATCACTTATATACTGCAGTATGCCTTTGGCATACTTGGAATTTTGGCCTCTGTCTGATCCTATACTGCGGTATAGCATACCATACTGCAGTATACAGTCACTTTTCTCAGCAATGTGCTCTCTGCCTTCTGGATACTCGAGTATCCACTTGCATACCGCGGTATAGCCCTTCTGAACTTCAGTTTTAGCTTTCTGCAACTTGAATATTTATATTCTCATTCCATTTAGCAAGTTCTTCTTTCTTTCTTCTCTTTTCTTGATCATTCTTGATAATTCAACTCTTTCTTCCTTCTCTTCTCTTGATCATTACATATCATTTGACTTCACATCTTCTTTGATTCAATTTCTTCTTCTTGTAATCTCTTATCTCCTTCTTGTTTATTTTCCATAACTCAACTTGGACTAATCTACATTAAATACAATAGTTAGTCCAAGTAGGAGATAATTATATTACTCAATCTTTTTGCTTATAAGAATGTCATCTACATAAGACATCATCAAAACTAAGTATAACCAACAATTCGTCGGAAATTTTTTGGCCTCAGATGGCATTGCAGACCTTGCACCTCTAGCTAAACAGTGAAGACTGTCGTTACTGACCAAGCTTGTTGATATATTTTGGAACAACCGATGGTGGATGTAAAGTTGAGTATATATATATATATATATAGGGGTTTACTTTTCTCATGTTACATGAGAGAAAGAAGATTCCTACACATACATAAAATGGTGGGACCCACATATATATATAATGCTAATTATATATATATGTGGGTCCCACCATTTTATGTGTGTGTAGCATGAGAAAACATTTCTCCTACAACATGAGAAATGTTTTTCCCATATATATATATATATTATCATCTGTAGCTTAGATGCTCCACGTAGTCTATAGGTAGGATCTCTGTCTTCCCTTGTAAATTGGAATACATGTACATGTATATGCTATAGTGGAGCATAGCTCTAAATGTTTTTATGAGTGTTATTTAATGTCTGTATTTAAGTCTAAGGCTTTAGGAATGTGAATTTACTCATATTTTACGCCAATCACCCCTTAGTTTTCAGGGCCGTTCAAACATAATACCTTTTGTTAGCAGTGGTAGTCGAGTGTTATACAATAACACTTGAGTTTGGCACTCGAGTGTTACTCTGTAACATTCAAGTGTGGCACACTCACACATTGTGAACATTTGAGTGTTAGGGGTAAAATGATATATTTTTTTTCTCATTTTCTTTCAATTAAACGTGTTAGGGGTAAAATGATATATTTTTTTTCTCATTTTCTTTCAACTAAACAAAAATTTTCTTATTAACTCATTTTCTTTTCCAATACGAACCAAACGTCTTGAAGCAAAATATTTTCCATTCTTTTCATTTTCATTCCTATATTTTCTTTGACCCAAACAGGTTCCAATTGAAAATTGGTGGGCCCAAGAAAATATTTTCCCTCATGAAAATGCAACCAAAAGCTTGCCATTACTGGAAAGTCTCAATTTTTCATTTTCCTTGCTCACTTTTCTTCTAACGAAATGGGCTCTATGTTTGAATGAAGAGAAAATTAGAAGAGAAAGAAAATTTATAAAGGAAAAATTGTAAAAAAAAATGATAATTTTGTTCTATCATTCAGGTAAGTTCTCCTATCTAGTCCATCAGGGGAGAAACAACCAAGCTTTTTCAGGCCACTCCGCCTCTGTTCGAATCTGACCAACTGGGTTTCACTTTATCTCAATGCCAAGCCCAAGGAACCCTCGTACGGCACAATAGGTCGATCACTACTAATGTCAATGCTTGCAACCTTGAACGTTGAAATTGTAATTGTAATTATTTTGCCTTCTCCAAGCAACCTAATGTCAAACCTACAAATGACAACACACCTAAACCTTATCCCTTCTTCCCCTTAGCTTCTTCATCAGGTGTTGAAAATGAGACACAAGACCATGTTGCTTTAGGTTCAGGAAGAAAAAAAATAAATCCAACCCGGTTAACTCATCTAAAATTCTTAATCTTATCGGTTAAGGAACTGATTAACTGGTTTGACTTGCTGAACTAATTGATTTTTATAGCTTTCACTTATATTATTTTTTTGGTTGCCTACCCGGTTCACTGGAGCTTTGCTCCGACTAATCTGGATCCGACCCCCGTTGTGCATCTGGCTATGGTGGGAGAGTCTCCCAACGGGCGTTTTTTTGCATTCACAAGGCTCGAACTCGAGACCTTACTTAAGCGATACAAGCCGTTTACCACTTGAGCCAACCCTCGTTGGTTACTTATATTATTATTATAGCTATAAGGTACATGCATGTCACATATATCATACCCTTTATTGCTATAATATTTGCCTTTTACACGCAATGCAATCTCCCAATTTCATTTATGCTACTTCCCGATTACAAGCATTTAAGCTCTCCCAATCCCAGTACAAGTGCATGATTGATTTGTTTCAGTTCATGCTCATTCAAGTTGGATTAAAAGTGGTATATATATTATTGCAATGATGATCCCCTTTAATTTGCTAAAGTTTTCTTTTTTGTAGTAGTGATTCATGACAAAGCACCAATCTTGCAAAACGGAATACATAACATAAAAGAATTAAAAGCCAACGCAATATAAACTCACAAGACTCATCTTACACTGATCCGACTGTATAAACATTTTTTCTTCTATGCCATTATACTATCTCCGGTCCTAATTATAAGACTTAGTTAACTTTCTTTAGAGAGATTAAGGAAGCTAAATAAGTTATTTAATCATTTCATATGTTGTGTATCTTTAAATTATATATTAGTTTATTTGAAGAAAAAAATAAAAATAAAAATGCTTTAAAGTAATTTAATTAGCTTCTTTAATCTCTCCAAAAAAGTCAACTAGATATTTATAATTAGAACCGGAGGGAGTATCTAAAATAGGAACCGACATTCAAGTAGAAAAGGATCACGAGTGCTTATAAAAACCAAATGACAATTTGAAGCACATACATAGTGTTACGGATCTGAACAGGGCCCATACTCAATGTAAGGCCCAAGAGGAGATATGTTGCATATCTATCGGAATCTATCTATAGCAGGTAAATATCCTAAAATAAAGGGGTATCTTCATATATGATATAGCGGCCTGGATACTCGTGTCGGAGATCGCGCAGGGCCCATTATCTCCTACCTAAGGTAAACTCTATAAATACAGAGGTCAAGCCTTAAGGAACACAGGTTCTATGTTTTAACTTTGAACTATTTACATACAGTCACATAGAGCACACATCCCACCCCTTTGGCTAAACGCCTATGTGTGTCTCGAACTACATGGACTTTGATCCCTCTACAAGGCACGTAGGCCTTAGGAATCGTTCCTAGGTCAAGTTCGAACATTCGATAAATCCTGTTCTCAGAACAGAACACATAGAAATGACAATAAACTCACTTGGCATTTTTAAGCATATCTGTTATATTTTAAATCCATTCATCATATATGGCTTTCTTCTGGTCACATTAAAAAATAAAAGTATAACAAGCAAACCTATATTAAGCATGGTTGGCACATCTTATAAGAGATATTACCTTCAGTCTTAAATATAGGATAAAGTTTGTAGTGAAATTTATAAATGAAGTATCGTGATATGAGAGTACTTAATAAGTTTTCAATTGACCTACTTTGGGTATGAAGTATCTTGATATGAGAAGTGTTTTGTTGTAGAACATAAGTGTCTAGCCCAATGGGGCCAGGAGATCTTAGTGTTGGATCAAAGAGCTCCCTATAGATGCTTAATGAGTAAGTCACCTACAGAGAGGGGATTACCTGATAATATCTACATGGAAGATACCAACGAGCAATTTTTGATCATTGTGCTACACGGTGGTGGCGTTTCGCCTGAGGGGTGGTGTGTGTGCATAGTGAGGCAGAATAGTAAATAATGTAATAGAGAATGTAGAGAGTGCACCTGGTGGGTAACCTCCTATTTATAGGGGTTACCTAGTGTTTCTCTCCTAGTCACAGTAAATCCGTTAGGCGAGCAGGGTGTGCCTCCCACGTTCTGCAAATGCCTGCTCCATTGCCTGTACGGTTCTGAATCGCAGATACAGCGAGGGGGTGACTCACCCATTACTCAGCTGTAAAGGATTCCGTAATCTCCTTGGGCCGCATATCTACTAGGCCCAATATATGGGTCCATAACAGTTGCCCCGAGGTTTACCAGTTGATTAACCTCGTCTTAATGATCGAGTTCCTCCATGAACCTCTTCTGACTTTCCTACTCTTGCAATATCGGAAATTTGCGCAGGCCCTGTCATGCCAGCTATAACCGACGTAATAGAGTTCCCTCTATTCCCAAACCGACTTCCCAGATTCAAGCGGGCAAATGGACTTTGATTATAAGACCGGCGTTTTGAGCTCCGATCACGTGTACCTCGGTCATAATCGATGTTACGAGCTCCAGCCACATGCCTCCTGGTCATAACCGACCTTATGAACTTCAATCCCTACTTGCCCCAATTGAGGTCGTCATGAAAGTCTACCATCGTACGAATAAGTGTGGTTTAACCAAGATAAGTGTGACTGATTACCTACTCTCCTTGAGAAATGGAAACGTCATCCCGCTTTGCTATTCGTGCGTACTTACTGTTTGCGCCTCGATTACCAAAGCATTTATTAACTCTCATTCTTACGTTTCCCCATTTCAGATGAGCATTAATTGCTCCTGGCGTTGCTATACACCGTTTCACCTTCGAGATGCCTATAAAACCCCGCAAGTGCTTCCCATTTCCTTCATTCACTACCTTCAGACTCATTTCATCTGCTGAAATTTCTAACATTTTGAGAATGAGGTATCCTTTCGTTCGAACTGGATTGTATACGCTAAGGCAATTGCGTTCGACCCCACCATTCTTGCCTCCCAAGATACCACCAAGATGTAGAAAAAGGAAGGAAAAGGACGGATCTACCGATCGCGTCGAGGTTCTTGCAACCCACAACCGGCCCCTGGTGTATTTGCCAGTCTTCAGTTGCCTGTCTCAAGGGACATCTAAGAGTGCCGATGTATTTGCCTGTCTTCATGTTGATACCCCCATAGGCATCGGGACTCTTAAGCAAATTGAGCTAGTCCTACTAATTCTGGCTCAACTTCATATAGGCTCTCTGAAGAACCATGTAAAGGACACTTGACCAAGAAGAGTCCATCTGGCGAACCTGGTGGTAGCTTTGGACGCCTTTACAAACGTGGATTACCCACTGGATCTTGCCACTGTATTTCTCTTGTAAAATTCATATTTCCATTTATTTTTCTCATTAGCAACTCATGTAAACCATTTGGCTATCAATAAAAGGGGAAAAACCACTGTTTACAAGTCATTTTACTACTATGCCTTCATTTCCTTACGAACTTTTACAATGTGCAAGAACATAGAAATCAAAGCGAACCAACCATCGCCATCTCTCGGTTGAAAAGTAAAATGAACCATCTCCCAAACTGAGTTGAAGGTAAAACAACTTGCCCCCCCAATCCGGGTTGAAGGTAAAAACGACTTGTCCCCCAAACCGGGTTGAAGGTAAAAATGACTTGCCCCCAACCCAGGTTGAAGGTAAAAACGACTTGCCCCCCTTAATAAGTTTGAAGTATGGTATGGATCAGTAGGGCTGAGCAACGGGCGGGCGGGGCTGCCCCGTGCCCTTACCTGTGACCCCCCCTTTTATTTTACACTGGTAGGGGGCTACCCCGTACCCTTGGTAAAACCCGTGTAACCAGTGATAACGGGTAGATGCAAAAATGGGCGGGTTTCGGGTTCCCCGTTTATACCTTCAAGTGAAAAAAAAATAAAACAAGAAAAAAAAAACCCACCAAAGAAGCTCAGAACAAAAAGAAGCAAATAGATTAGAGATGAGAGAACGAGATGAAAGAGAAGTGTGATGCTCGACGGGGACTGTTGCAGAGATCCACGGCACCAACCGATAATAACGAAATTGCCGAGTAAGGAGGGAAAAAATGAAGTTGATGGATGGTTGAGTGTGGCCACGCGAGATTGAAGGTGAAGATTGAGAGGAGAGAGAAAAGAGAAGGGGGAGGGGAGGCTACGGCGACTGGCGAGATTGAAAGTGAAGATTGAGAGGAGAGAGAAAAGAGAAGGGGGAGGGGGAGGCTACGGTGGGAGGCTAGGAGCATCTTAGCTGAAGAGGAATTAGTCAATTAGGTTTTTAACTTTTTGACATTTAAAACTTTTAAAAATATTGCATTAAAAAAATGTGTGAGGCATGAAAAGGCTTGCCAACTGTTGACACTAGCATGCAGAAATCATACCACACTCTTTGTGGCAAAGAAAAGCACCCGTGCCCACTCTAAAATATATAATATATTTAAAAGAATGATTAAAACTTTTTATATTATAATTTAAATAATATATTTAAAAAATATAAATATATATGGGCGGGAACGGGCTGTCCGTGCCCTAACCCGTTCCCCGCCCCGTTTAACATATACGGGTACGGGCCTAATTTGGGCGGGCTTAAACGGGTTAAAATGCTACGGGGCACGGGCGGTTCCGTGGGTTACGGGTGTTTTGCTCACACCTATGGATCAAGATGAGTGAGAGACAAGTTGTTATCGTAAAATGAAAGTACTAAGGGTTTTGAAGTGCCAACAACAACTGTAAAAGACTAGACTGATAGCAGGAGATGACAAACCATCATAAAAAAGTGTCATTCTATTTATATATATATTTGAATTCTGATTCATTATTTTGCACAAGGAGGTTTTTATAAGGAAAGAAACATGTCATCAAATATATATCACTAAACCTTGTGGCTCCAAACTAATTGGTCCACAGTGTCATCTCACTTGGCAATTTCAGACGACCTTATTGGGCCACTCATGCTTTCAACTACAGAACCCACGTCTATTAATTAGCTTTGAATAAGAGTTGTACTAATTGGCCACTCATGCTTTCAGGACCCACGTCTATTAATTATCAGTGAGTATGGGTTATACTAATTGGCCATTCATCCTAAATCTGCGTGTTTAAGCTTTTCAGTTACCATTCACATACAATTTCAAAGGGTAGTATTTTCCCATTGGCGTTCTTATACCGTTTTCCAATGTCGTCCTTAATATTCGTTCAATTCCAAAGAAGCTTGGTTATTCCCCATGCATGATTAACCTTTTAATGGACAACCTTTCTCATCAATTTTAGTTTATTGGATGAACGAATCGGCCACTGCAATTAGAGGGAGTAAATATTAACCATCATTTCCAATGCAGGCCATTCGAATGTAAGTCTATTTAAGCCATTTTCGTTTTCGTCTCTAGAATCAATTGAAAAACTCATCCTCAACCCTTTAATCGGCATATTTTCCATTTTGGATTCAAATGGCTACATCTAATGTACTTTCATTCCTTCAGTGAGAACGAGTTTAGCAACAATCAAAGAATAACTGTCAAAGTTGTTTCAAACTCTTGAGACATTCCATATATGAGACATTCCATATATGAGGATGGATCATAAGATCATGTACAATGCAGTATTTGCATATTCGAAGGTTTTTTTGTATTAATCTAATATTATTTTCGCTATATTTATCATTGTTTTGTATATATATTGACCAGAAGTTTGATTTCTTCTCATTTGATGTAGGGTTACATGTGTTTGGCGTTCATGCGTTGGTGTAAGATTATTTGTAGATTTTTTGGTGTTATTATACTGGATTTTTGTTCTGTTATAAAAAAAAAAAATTGTGTAGGACGTGGGATGAACATTATCAATCCAGATTTGAAAATTGTTATTTAGCCCTTTAATGGTCAAGTTCGTTAGTGATATTATTAAGACCACAGACCATTTTTCCGTCTGTTCTTCCTCTTGCGGCAACTTCACTCACCGAAATGACTCTTATAAGTACTATGCGATGTTTACAATGCATGATTAATATTTTTTTTTTCATCTGTCAATAGTTCCATTTCAGTTTGGCAATATATCTTTTCCCCATTCTAGATGTAGTGAGAGTTGTAGCTGCTGTTTATGAACTTACCGATGTTGTTGATGAAGGAGAGAATTTATACCACTTCAACTTTGAAATCATGGACGAATGGTTCGTACTAATCTTAACCTTTAAATACTCCAGTTTTGTTAGTGTAAATATTAACTATCGTCATAATTTTTTGTTGTGGGAACTCATTCAGTAGTTGCTTTAGGGTACTCCTACCTTCTGGGCTTCAATAAGCTATGCTAAAGTTTTAGATAAGGATGACATTGTTGTTGTGTTGTTATTTGTTAAGATGATAAGGACTTGTGGTTAGTGTTTTTCTAGATATATTATATTACTCCAATATTTTTTTTCCTGATTTATTGAGTGGCTAAAATGTTTCTCTTAACATTGTAGATGGGGAAATAATGTTTCTAAGCCACTATGACATCTCTAAAGCAATTTTCAATTACAACCACAATGCCGTCATTGATTTCTGTCTGAAACTGAATCATTTGTTTGCTGCTCATATTACTGATGACAATGACTCGTGCGGTCGTGCCATGTGTTCTAAGTTTCGCCTTAGGCGTTTAGTCCTTTAAAAAAAAAAAAATCAACATTTAGGATTTTGCAACTTCATTTATGCTATTGAGAACCTTTTTTTCCATATGCTTCATGTCTGCAATGAATTTATTTGAGATGTTATATCAATCATGTTGTTACATTTACTTATTATTATGTGTCTAATTCATAGTTACACATGTTCGCCGAATAATTGCGGTTTTTTCCCCCTTCAAGATACTTTTCCTTTGTTTAATTTGTATCCCTTTTTCAGTCCTAAATCTAACATAATAAATTCTTGACAGTATACTTATGATAAACTGATAGTTGTAGAATTGTTTTATATCAAGTGTATTTCAAAAATAATTTGATTCCTTCCTATCCTACATGCTTATATTTTGATCCATGGGCATGAAACTTCAAATAATACAATTTGAGGTTGTTACAAAATATTGACGTCAAACATTTAGATTTTATCCAATTATAACATGTATCTACTATTTTCATGCCGATAATATAATGATTGCTTTTCTAACATATTATTCATATTTCAAAACGGAATATTGTTGTAAACATTACTCTGTTAACGAATGAAGTTCATTCATGTCGTTTCATATTCGTTTTCCAATTTTCACACATAACATTTTTCAACCAATGTACCAAAAAAAAGGTCATTTGTGTTCTGTTTCATTGACTTCTTGATGATTTTTTTTTTAACACAATTGTGTGTTTATAATTCATGTCTGGAAATGTTAAATAACTACTGATGTTGACTCTTTGGATGAAGCTCAAGTAATTAATTCGCTTATTTGTAATGCGTCGGTTGTACAGAAATTAATCGCTTAATATAATATCGTCATGTCGTTCCAACTTCTTTTTCTATTGTTCACAATATGTCTTTTTTCTTTTTTGGGTTGAATTCACATGTCTTTTCAATCAATCAAATATCAAATATATATCACTAAACCTTGTGTCTTCTCATCTATTGGGCCACCTATACATCCCATTAGGCGAATTCTTCAGAAGCCATTGGTCATTACATGGCATGCGATTACTGGTATCATGTGTAAGACTTACCATGTTTATATGAACCAACTTGTGTTCTCATTTATGTCGTAAAATAAAGTCAGCCTAATAACGTATCCCATTGGGTAAAAAATTCAAAGGCCCATTATAACCATTTATTATACAGGAGTTCCAATGAAACTATTCTATTCCCCATGCAACATTTTTTCCCCATCTATTTCGGTGGTCATAATACAATTCTCAAAGCACCATTTAATTCTTCCTAATTCCCGTGTTAAGAATCCTTTCCCCATTCACTTGAATCTAATTATTAAAAGTTTGAAACAAACTTAGGGATCCTATTGGTCCTTCTAAACGGCAATTCATAAATGATTCATTCCAAAGGTGAATTTCCAAAAACCCTAATTGAACCACATGTTTTCTATAAAAGGATCCAAACCCTAGCAATTGGGATACCACCCAGATCGCTTTTTCATTTTCATAGCAGGAAGAATACAACAAATTGCTGCAATGGCTTCTTCGAACATATCCTCCTTCTTGCAAACTGACAACACCCACAACAATTGGTGCATTTGTGTGAAGGTCATCTCCAACTTCTAGGACACCGCGCATGCAAGGAGTCATCACCAAATCACTTAAAACACAGTTATAACAGATGCAAAGGTTGTATATGTTAAAATTTTCCATTTGGTTCTCTTATGTTCCAGGACCAAAACCAGAATATGATGGGGTACCCACATAAAACAATGGTATAATATCTTTTAGTGTAACTGTATTGAGCGGATTTATATTTTGTGTTGATACCAAGAATCATCTACTTCTAGGGAATCTGACCGCACTGTTTGGTAAACAATCTACACCCTGCGAAAAAGTCTTTCAAACCTAAAGATAACTGTTCATTTTCTTTAAAAATGGAGATTGTAAAATCTACACCCAGCTGCATCAACTTCAACTAATCTGTCAAAAGGAGTTTTGAAGGTCAATATAGATCGTATCATCTCTCGATATAAGGATAATGAAAGAAGTGATCACAAGCCATATTGTGATCAATTGTCGTGGGAAACAAAATTATTTATTGATCCCAATGATGATGAGGTCGTTGAGGCTAAGAGGATTGTCATGGAAATTTGATTCATCAATGGCTTGTATTTGTGCCTTGCTTATTATTTGTTTTCGTTTCCTTTCTAATTTATGGTAAGCACTGTCAGTCTTTTTTTTTTTTGGGTTTCCCATATTTCTTATAGTGTCTTTTAAGTTGTTGATATGGAAGTGAAACCTTTTTCTTTTTTTTAATAAAGGGAGTGTAAACGTTATGATTAATGGCAATGAATATGGTTTGTACTAGGTCCAATTAGCAAAGTTAAATGCTCGTACTAAATACCTATGAATGGTACATTTTATGACAAAATATGAATCAACAACATTAGGTAACGTATATATTTTTCAATGATATTGATTGAATTGGGTGGATTAAAGGTATCATGCCTTTCTTGATTTTTTTTTTAAAGTTTCATATTTGTGTAAATGAAAATGGTACATCATGATGTTTTGATTTCAATATATGCAATACTCCCAAGTTTTTTTCGTGACCTCTCAACGTCTCCATATAATACAAATTAATGTTTGCATGAGCTGAAGTAAAAGTAGTGTCATAGGATTTAAAATATTTAGTGTGTTATATAAATGAGTATCAAAACCAAGCGCTTATACATATTCAGAAACTATGTAACAACATTCCAATAGTTATTTTTTAAATTTTTAGACGTTTGAACGATTTGGTTATTTTAATCCAAAGATACTCGTGGGAAGACGATTTTTTAGGGATTTTGGGTTTGAATGAGGGAAAGAGGAAATGGTAGATGATGAGGTATTGAATACCGGGAAAGTATTATTCTGGGTTTGCCGTCTATGTGAGTGATCTTATTGATTTTTTTTTAATGTTTAGACTCACAAATTTGTTGTACATTCCCATGAACAAAGGTCTAGATGAACATTACAGGCAATTAGATTTCTCCTTAATGTTGACTATGATTTGTTGGGAATAAATTTGAGGAAAAAACTTATCATGTTTTGTAGATGTAAAAAAATTAATTAAACATTTTTTTAAATCTTTTTTCCTATCAACCAATGGTACTAATTCCATTAACCATGGACAGAGCCAATGATACAAACAAAGAGTTTGAAATAAAAGGCAACGGAGCTTAAAAATTGCAAAGACACTCCCGCATTCATGAATATATTATGAATTAAATATTTACATTTTTCTTCATATTAGGTTAACCTGAACTTTTTCTATTTCATATATAGGGTTTAACGTTTGTCATGTGACTTGACATAAGATTTTGTTAAGTCACCCCAAAACTACGTCGTTTTGAGAGTTAGGAGAATTAATGAAGGGTGTTTTAGTATTTTTGTTTCTGTATTTAGAAGGGTGTTTTAGTATTTTTGTTTCTGTATTATGCAGATTTTACCAAAACATCATTCATTAATTCTCCTAACTTCCAAAACGACGTAGTTTTGCGGTGATTTGACAAAATCTTATGTCAAGTCATATGACAAACGTTAAACCCTCATATATATTCTTTTGTATCATATATTTCTGATTCTCAGGATACTGGCAGGACTTCAAAATTGGAAGGAATGAAAATAATTATTGAAATACAAAATATGAGAAGTGGGATTAATATAAAATTTGAAATGAAATAAGGAGAAGGATAGATAGAGGAAAGGCATGAGATGTGAGAGATTCTTGAGAAGTAAAGACTCATTATGGTGTATATTAGAAGTTGTGATTTGAAAAGTTAAATAAAGTAATTATTAATTAATAAATTAAAAATTCCTTTTTTGGGTAAAAGTTAAAAATACCTTTTATTTCAACATATTTGCTTCCAATCATATTTTTTATTTGATTAATATTTGAAAATTGAAATTTTGAAATTAATCATCAAACAATTAAAATGAGAGAGAGAGAGGATGTGTGATAATTGGAAAATATCATTTTAGAACACATAGTTGATGTGAGGGTGGAGATAAGATTCTAAGAATAAGACAAACCACCTTATGTGTATATCACGCCAGATTAAGACAAACCAATTATGCTTGATTTAACCAATTTACATAATGTTTACACAAAAGATAGGTAGAGGAAAGGTACGGGAAGTGAGAGATTCTTGGGAAGCAAAGACTTATTATGGTGTATATTGGAAGTTGTGATGATTTGAGAAATTAAATAAAGTAATTATTAATTAATAAATTAAAATTTTCTTTTTTCGATAAAATTAAAAATATCTTTTATTTCAACATATTTCCCTTCAATAAGATATTTTTTTTAATATTTGAAAATTTGACATCAATAATCAATCAATCAAAATGAGAGAGAGGATAAATGATAATTGGTAAATATCATTTTAGAATACACTTTGCTTTTTCAATTAAAACTTTAAGAGAATATCTTGAGTTTTTATGAAGATACACTATTTAAAATCATCAATCCAATCAAATATACTCTACGAGAAAAATATAACATAACAATATAGAGACTTTACAAATATCTAATTGATTGGTCAATATTTGAATTTGAAATTTTGAAATTCCCTCATTTCTTTCTTAAGGTTTGATTATGTTTGCCTTCTTCCTATTCTTTTTTACTTCCTGAGGCCTATCGATTTTTTCTTTTTCTCCATTCTTTTTTCTCTTTTTTATACAGCTACATTAATACATCTTCTATTTTAAAGATATTCTAAATTCCTGTGCCCATTCTCTATTTTTTGCTGATTTTGAATTTAAATTCAAATTCTGTATTTTTTTCTCTAGATTATAAATTCAAATTTAATTATAGATTGTAAATATATTTATCATTCACCATCTTTCTCATATTTGTCATTCTCTCTCTGGCATTATCTTCTCTATACCCTCTCGTGGCAACCACTACATTCGAGCCTCTTCTTTCTTAAGGCCAAAATCACACTAAGATAATGACTCGTCTTTGCTGCTAATAAAGTTCCACTTAATGTCGGTGGAACTTATATATGGGGCTCGATCACTTGAAAAAAAGAGTTGGGCTTGCATATCCTTTTGAAAGCTTATAACATTTGTTGTTAATCTTTTATTTTTTAAAAAATAAATTTGTGTTTGTGTTTTTCATACTATTGGACTACCCTCTTGCATCTTCAATTTTTGGGATAAACATTTTTAACTATTTTAGTTTTTCCATTAAAAAAAGCACTACTTAAGATTTGTATCTCCTAATAATTTCTTATAATTCTTGGATATATGGGGAAAAATTTCACAATTCATAATCATAACTTCCAATTTAGAAATAATGTAATCATGTAATTAAAAAAGGAAAAATAAAAAAAATACATCATTTATTTTACTTACAAACTAATTTACTTAAGATCTAATAATTGACTTGCATACACAATTATATACCTAATTCTTGGTCACTGTGTTTTCCCCTCTCTTTCAATAATTGATTTTCTAGAAATTACAGCGTCATTAAGTCTTAGGTAATTTAGGGAATTACATAGTAATTATGGCAAAGAAAACCAAGTGATTACAGGTCTCTATGAATTCAATATTAGTATTATTACTTACGGGATTTAGAGAATTATGTTTATATTTATATTAATATGTAATCATTGATAATTGATTATACAAGAAAAGGTGGTTATGACTTATGATAAGTCATGATTTAGTCTTTCCAATGTCATGATGTAAATTTTTGTATTAATGATCAACATAAGAAGCAAGAGCGGTTCAAAATGTTGAGAAATTAGGACATGTATATGTCTAATTTGATGTGTTTAACTATATTTCTTTGAACAACAACTGTATAGAAAGGAAAGAATCCCTCATATTGTGTGGGGGTGGGGTGGTTCTAACTTTTGAGAAACTAGAACATATATTATATATAAAAAATTTAAGTTTCACGACTCTGTGCAACACACATGTATTTTGTCTTGCAATTTACATAATTAATCCTCTTTGATGTAAGATAGTAAAATCCTCAACATAATCAAATGCTCAAGGATGCCCCATCATAAGCTAATCCTTAAAGTTGGCGTACCAATTATGTTGATAAGAAACACTGATTAAATAGCCAATTTGTGCAATGGGACTAGATTGCGAAAAACACATATGTGCAAAAACTTCATAAGGATAAAGGCGTTAAACGGGATAAGTGCTGGAAAAGATATGCTAATACATTGCATGGACATGAATCCTTTGGATTCTAAGCTATCTTTTAGCATGACAAGGAGAAAATTCTCAATCATTATTTCATTTGCAATGATATCAACAAGAGCCAAGGGCAGTCTATATCCAATGTTGGTCTTTATATATTAGCCAGGGTAGTCTGAAGGGATCATAGAGGACTTGAGAAAAGTGTTTCAAAACCTTATTTGATGAGGTTGATGTAATTCAAACATTTGGATGGATGAAGCTAGATTTGTTAATGCTAAATTGCAAAAGCTCGCATCTGAATGGTCATACACTAATAGATAAATTTTTTTCAAAAGTAAATATGTGTAAATGTAATTTTCACAATCTAGATAAAACACAACCGTGCAACAGAATGAGGTCGTTTGTCTTCCAAGAATCTCTTTTACGTTAGAATTCTTAAACATATTAGCAACAACTAACCGACCAATTATTATAAAATAAGAGACTTTTATATATCTCAACCTATAAATGTAGAATCAAAGAGGTGAAAATTCCATTTACAAGTTTTATGAAACAAAATTATCTTTAAATAAATAAGTAAATCAAATTTATCAAGGTTACAAATTTACCATAATAGTTAAAGTAATTATCCATCATATCGATGATCTATCTTACAACGCAGATGAAGGGGCCGGTTGTGTGTAATATCCTGATTTGTAATTTTAGGATTGAATTATAATAAAGGGGGAATTTATTTCTATTCTAAGTTGGAAATTGATATTTGATTTAGAGTTTGATATAATTTCGATTATCTTGAGGTTTGAAGAGTTGTTTAATAATTAGGTTATGCTTATATAAGTTAATATTGAGTCAGAAAATTGAGATTTGTGACAATAAATCTCTTATATCCAAATTTTAATTCGTTTTAATTTACTGGAAGTTATATTGAGGATTAAATATATTAGATTTGAGATTTATAAGAATGTGTATATTTGAAATTTTTGAGTCAAACTTTGATTGTAGGAAATTAGGTGTTTTAGATTTGAGGATATGGTTGTATTTTGATGGTTCTAATAAGTGAGAAAATAATTTATTAAAGAAGGAAATGTGATTGAAATTATGATTTGAGGAATAAATAAATTATTGTTATTTTTCTAAGAAAACTAAAGTGTGCCAATCATGGGAGTTTAATTACTTATTCATTTAATTGACAGTTCGAGTGAGCTCATTCTGTAGGAGTTAACTACAACAAAGAATTTGTAAATGCGGCTATCAACGCTCCTTATCGTTGGAGTGAATGCAGATTAATTCAACTAACCAAGAATATGAGGTTGAAGTCTTCAAGCGATCGAGTCGAACAAGAGAAAATTAAAACATTTTCAGAATGGTTGCTACATGTAGAAGACAGAGACATTAGGTTACCACATGATGGTATTGCAGACATCACGATACCTTTAGAGTTGTTGCTTCATAATGATTGTAATCTAATTAGGTGCATCGTTGAATCTTACCCAAATTTAATAGAATGTGTAGTGGACGAGGATTACCTCAACAATAACTCCATTATGACCCCTATAGCAGAAAATGTCGACATTTTGAATGAGTATATATTAATAAGGAATATTGATCAGGCAGTAGGGTTGTGCAACATTACAAGGCTACAAATAACACAACTTGGCAAGAATGTTATTAGGACAAAGGCATTAAATGACATAAGCAATGGGGAAGAGATTTTGGATATGAACCCATCTAAATTTAAACTGACATTCAATATGACAAGGAGGCAATTTCCCATCACAATATCATTTGCAATGACAATGAACAAAAGTCAATGTCAATCAATATCCAATGTAGGTCCCCATCTTTCAAGTCCAGTCTTTTCCAATGGGCAATTATATGTTGCAATGTCTAGGATCAAGAGTTTCAATGAGTTGAGATTACTTATATTGAATGAGTTTAACAAATCCAGTAATACTACAACAAATGTTGTTTATAGATAAGTTTTTCAAAAGCTTGATTTGAAATAATATGATGTTGTTATGAATTGATTTAGTAAACACATAGTAGCATATGTTGTTCAATTCAACCCATGTACAATTTTAACACATCCGTGCAACGTGCGAGGAGAAAGTCTTGTTATATTCAAGCTAGTAACTACTCCCTCTGGTCCTTATTATAAGGCACCAACTAGCAAGTTTATTTGGTCCTTTTTATAAAGCACTTGCTTGTTTCCAATGAGCATTAATTATTTGTTTCCATGTCTACCCCTAATTAATGAGGGTTGTGGGTGAGAGTAATAATTAATATAATATTAGAGTTTAGTGCAATTAATAGGGGTAATATTGGAAGTTACTTAAATTGTAGGGTAATTTTATTGACTTTAACTACTTTTATTGGTTTGTGAGAAAAGTTAGTTGGTGCCTTATAATAAGGACCAGAAGGAGTATTATGCTAACAATGCTCATGGGACGTTGTGTCGAAGGATGAGGATCTCCTACTCATAGACTCAATGAGCAGGGAATTGAACTCCTTTAGGGTAATTTGTAAATAAAGTATTTGATAAATACTGAAATCGTGGTTGTTGAAGCATTTTTCTGCAAGTCAAGATAAAACTTCCCTAATTTATTTATCTTATAAATTGTAAAAGCTATTATTCACTAAAAGCTAATTTAAACACACACATTTACGTCTATGTACCTTTGTTAAATACGTAGACCAATAAAGGGGTGATTTGTAAATAATGGATGATTATTTCCTACTCATTTCATTGATATGATGAGGACTCCTAATAAATGGGTGATTTGTAAATAACAACACTTTCTCACTTTGTAGCTTTGTTAAAAAAAGAATCAAATATTGTTTTACTCAGCCCAATTACTGCCCGTTCTAATTTTCATTCATATTATCATGAAAATTGGAAACATTCGACCAATAAATAAATCTAGCAGTAGAATTTCTAGTTGAGCTTTGATCAAGGGTTATAGACTCTCAAGATATTCATAAATCATAATGATATCACCATAACCTCTCAAATTTCCCAGCCAAAAAAAAAAAAAAAAATCTCAAATCCTACCAATATTTAAAAAAAAAACCCATGCAATTCTTTTTTGGGTTTAATGTTTCTGTTTTTACTACAAAAATATTTTTTCTACAATATTTACATAAAAGTGAATGGGTCCCACTAATTTGTTATCTCCTTTACAATGAGACACTCTCATTTTTATGTGAGTGTAATAGGGAAAAAAAAATTTCTACAGTAAAAACAAAAATATTAAACCCTTCTTTTTTACATACTTACTCAACTTATAAAATTCTCTAAATAAAAAATGGAGCCATGGGGAATAGTAATAGACAAATTTATTCCTTAAAGTAGAGGATATAATATTCAATAACGATGGGGATGAGGACGAGGATGTCAAAAAGATCATTCTTATCATTTATTAATAATGATCACATTACACAAACTTTGGCCAAAAAGAGTTAGATTTTTATTTTATTTGAAAACAATTGTGCAAATGAACAAAAAGTTAGATTTTTATTTAATTTGAAAACAATCAAATGAATTTTCAGGTAAGAAAATAATAGAAACATGTAGGTGAAAAATAGCAAGTTTTTCTCTAGAAAAAAGAAGTTTTTGATCAATATATGATAATTATATAATTTAATTTTAATATAATATAATAATTAATTATATTTCATTAGTCTCTCAAAGTTAGACCCCGAATTAAATTTTACCTTTCTATTATATTTTTTTCAATTCCCAAAATTACATGTCCATAATAATCCACACCTCTTTTAAACACGGCTGTATGCTTTTGAGGGAAAATCAAATATTATACCTTTCCATTTTCCAGTGAAGATAAATTAAGGATGAAATCTTGAAATTAACATTTTAAAAAGATGTAAATTAAATTTTGGCCAAAAAAGGGAAAGATAGATTTTTTTGAACAAAAAATATAGAAATTCTAATAAATTAATTTGAAATATTAATATTAAAAATAATAAAGTATACTTTTATTCCTTTAATACATTAGGTAAACTTTTGATTCTTTAATTTTATAAAGTATATTTTTTCTCTTATAATTCTAACTTTGTTACTATTGCTAATGAAAAATATGATAATTGTGTAATTAAATACTATTAATATTAAATTTAAAAATATATGTAAGTTAAAAATATTCATTTGGAGCGATTTATTGGATTTTTAGTCTAATAATATAATGGGTAAAGGATTTCTCCTGTCACTGGAGATAGAGTTATTTCCAGTGACCCCAAAACGACGTCGTTTTGGATTAATGAAGGGTTTGTGAGTAATTTCAGGTGAATTAATGAAGGGTGTTTCTGTAATTCTGTTTATTTTTTAATCATATACATTTTACCAAAATACCCTTCATTAATTCACCTGAAATTACTAACAAACCCTTCATTAACTCAAAACGACGTAGTTTTAAGGTCACTGGAGATAATTCTATCTCCAGTGACAGGAGAAATCTTTTTCCCATAATATAAATATATAATATTAAAAAAATCTAAACTTAAATATACTTTGATAGTTATATAGTTATTACTTAAATTTGTTGCGTCAATTTTTTTTATTAACAACATTAACGTTGTTAAAAATATAGGATTAAAAGTAGATTTTATAAAATTAAAGGATCAAAAGTGCATTCCATATAAAACTTTAAGAACTAAAACTACATTTTAGCTTATTAAAAAATTAATCAAGAGATTCAAATGCTAAAAATATTAGTATGTTCAAAGCTAATAAAAATTGTAATTAATTTTCTTAAAAAAATTCTTGCTAACCACATTTTTTTGACCAAATAGTCATTGCCAATCACATTAGACCACCTAACTCATAAGTCATAACTTTGGACTTTTGAAGATGCCAAAAAGTTAAATATTCTTAGATTCGGGTCATTAGATGTCATTTGTTCTTTTAAAAACATCCCGTTCCGTTACTTCCCGCTGGTTCGTACGGCCCCGAACCCGATGACGAGTGATGATCTCAAAGAAGATGAACAGTTGCCGAAAATTTCAAATGCTTCGTTCGTGCGAGAAGTACCGAATGATGGTCTTCTGTCATTGTCACGCGTGCAAGGAACCACACAGAATGCGCCACGTGGACAACATTTGCCGACTTCGGTGGCTCACTTTCCACAACTCCGTTCAGCTCCCAACACTGCGCAACACAGCATCACAACTCTGTCATCAGTATCACACTCATTTTCCTTCTTATTAGAATGCCTGCTTAGCCGTTCTCTATGTTCTGAACCCTAAAACTGTGAGAGTAGTTCAGATTCTCCCTGTGATTAATGCTTGCGATTTGCGAATTTTTGGGCATTTCTCCCATTTCGTGATTTGGAGCTCGGATTGAAGGTCCGTTGTCTCTCACTTTTTGAGTTCTGACTATCTTTTTACCTAGTCTCTGGTGCTTTGTGCTTTGTGGGTTGTGGTTTTCGGTTTTGTTTGTGATTTTCTTTCTCATTTCCTGGACATCGGCGCTGAAAACAGTGCTTTTCTTGCCCAAATTTTTTACCTTTTTGTTATTGTTGTTGACTTTCATTCGTCGTGATCCGATTTTCGTACATGATGTTCAGCAATTATGTCTTTTATCTCTATCTATTGTGTGAATTTTTTATTTTTTATTTATTTTTTATTTTTATTGTTTTGCCGAAGCGATTTTCTATATGTTTGAATGATTTTAGTCAAAGAAAATGGATGGATGCTTGGGTTGATGAAATGGGGGGTTGGTTGGGTACTATTCTGAAGGCCTGGTTATGTTTTTCTTGTGACCAATGGCTTTTGCATTCAGTGGTTAACTTATTGATGTTCGTTCCTCAGCTAAAGTTTCTGGTTGTTGAACATGTGTACCTGGTAAATGTACTGTGTTTCTAGCTTTCTGGATGAAAAGCTGATCCAGGTGATTCGATGATGATTCCTGAGTATTCAAAGAAAACTGTACGGATATATTTGCTTCAAAGTTGCGGTTTATCTAACCCTACTACTGAAAATTGTATTAAAGGAATTTCTACATGCCATCAGGGGGAAACTTTCCCCTTTTCTTGTATGATAAAAGTATTCATTTATGCTAACTTGTGAATTTTTCCATTGAACTATTTTTCTGGATTACTGGTCAACACTTTACCCCTTTACCCTTTTTTGAGGGCCAGGATGGTTGGTAACTGTTTTCCTTTTTAAATTCGTTGCTTATGTCAATCTCAAGCATTCTAGTCAGGGAGATTGTTTTCTTTTTAAGTTTTTATGCTGTGAACAGTGACAGTTTGTTTAAAATGCTTATTACCTAGAAATTTAGTTCATTAGGTTGGTATTTTCATAAAAAATTGTTTCAGGGTTGCTGATTCTGCTGGAATCCAAGTCTTCATATTTATCGGATCATCTTTTTTGTTTTATTTTTTACATCCATTTTCTTCTGCCAAGTAAACTTTGCCTCTTTTAGGAGACCAGATTTGACTCCTTTTATTGATTGTCATGCATAATATAATTTTGTGTGACATGGAGATTACTTTAGGTGGTATGATTTGGGTGCAGTAATATCATTACTCAAGATGAGTAATGAGCGTGCTCTCAGAAGTTACCGACGAAGGAAGGCTGTTTTGGATTTGGATCTTAATAGAGCTCCACCTGAGAATCAAGAGCAGGAGGGCCCTTCGAATCCGCAGGAACCTCATTTAGTTCAAGTTCTCCAGCAACCACAAGATGTACAGCCTATTGATGTGGAGGCCATTGAGGATGATGTCATTGAATGTACAGCAAGTGCTTTTGCTGAAGTATACCTCTCCCTTGGATTCACTGTTGATTTGATGATGTCATTCTAAATTTGATTTTGAGGGCTAGCGTTATTTATGCAATTCTCATTCAATTTAGGCTAAAAACAATTCAAGAAGGAATCGTGGGAGGACTATAGTGGATGTGGATTTGGGTAAACATACTACTCCATTACTCTGCCTTGTTCATTGTCAAGTTTTTGTTATTTTCTTTACTGTGACTTATGCTGGTTAACTCCCTCCCCTTCATTTATGATATTCGCAGATTATCAGAGTTGGGTAACTGAAAATGCTACCAACAATTCCAGAAGAGATTCTTCGAACCAAACAATTCTTAATTCTGATGTATGCATAAACTTGGAAGGAAGTGGCAGTTCTGAGGTAACAAAATGTTTTAGAGCATGTCATGTTTCATACATTAAACACAAAGATGGATGTTAACAACGATGGGGAACAAGAGGATTACAAATCCTTTACTATGCAACTGACACACACAATACTACATGCTACACTTCAAGAAGAGAACACAATAGATCTGCCAACTTTGAGAGGTTGTTTCTCCCAACCCAAAACCTCACTCAAAGTTCTACCCTGCCTTCCATGCTCTCAGCTAGCCTTTTTACTGGCTTTTTTTCCTTATTTGCCACTTTTTAAATAAATAATTACCATTTTGTCACTCTTTTCAAAATATTTCCCAATGTGCCACATTTAGTCGACTAAATCGTAATTTAGTCGACTAAAAATCGCGGAATTTTTTTTTTTTAAATATCCCAGACATTTAGTCGACTAACCCACTTGGATTAGTCGACTAAACCACTTGGGTTAGTCGACTAAATGTCGGCAGAGGGGTTTTTTAAAAACCCCCCAATGACGGCTTAATGGAACCCTAATCGACTAAATTGCTCCCCAAACCTCTCTCCCTCTGTTTTTCTGACTAAATCGTTGCTGAATCTGTTAGTGGGTTGCGGAGGAAACTTCAATCTAGTGGCATTTGCGTCGTAATCGGTATGTTTTCATCTCCATTTTGTGATTTCCACCATAGTTTTTGCCTCTCTCTAAATTTCACTCTAGGTTTTCTCGCGGCTTTTTTAGAATACGCTCGACTAAAAAAAATGCGGTAGGTTTTCTAAACCCGATCGGCGTATTTAATGCAAAATCAATCGTCATTAATTTTTGAAATTCAAATTTTAGATATGGATTAAAATATATTAATTATATCTATATGATAGATCTAAACTAATAATATTTATTTAATCCGTATTAAAAACCGATCTGAAATTCGAATTTTGAATCTAGATTAAAAATTATATTAATTAAATCTATCTGATAGATTTTATCTAATCTATTTATTTAATCCAAATTTAAAAGCCTTCTGATTTAATTTAACATTAAGATAGATATCGTTTCTCGGATTTAATTTATAAAGATAAATTAAATCAGAAGGCTTTTAAATTTGGATTAAATATATAGATTAGATAAAATCTATCAGATAGATTTAATTAATATAATTTTTAATCTAGATTCAAAATTTGAATTTCAGATCGGCTTTTAATACGGATTAAATAAATATTATTAATTTAGATCTATCACATAGATATAATTAATATATTTTAATCCATATCTAAAATTTGAATTTCAAAAATTAATGACGATTAATTTTGCATTAAATATGCCGATCGGGTTTAGAAAACCTACCGCTTTTTTTTAGTCGAGCGTATTCTGAAAAAGCCGCGAGAAAACTCTAGAGTGAAATTTAGAGAGAGGCAAAAACTATGGTGGAAATCACAAAATGGAGATGAAAAACCGATTACGCGCAAATGCCACTAGATTGAAGTTTCCTCTGCAACCCACTAACGGATTCAGCAGCGATATAGTCAGAAAAACAGAGGGAGAGAGGTTTGGGGAGCAATTTAGTCGATTAGGGTTCCATTAAGCCGCCATTGGGGTTTTTAAAAAACCCCTCTGCCGACATTTAGTCGACTAACCCAAGTGGGTTAGTCAACTAAATATATTTAGTCGACTAACTCACTTGGGTTAGTCGACTAAATGTCTGGGACATTCAAAAAAAAAAGTTCCCCGATTTTTAATCGACTAAACTACGGTTTAGTCGACTAAATGTGGCACATTAGGAAATATTTTAAAAATAGTGGCAAAATGGTAATTATTTATTTAAAAAGTGGCAAATAGGGAAAAAAGCCCTCTTTACTCACCCAATTCCAATTTTTTAACTGCTCCCTCCTACCCTTCATCATTACTCTCATTTTTCCTCTTCACTTTTCTGTCTTTTAGTATCTTAACTTATTTGTTTTCTTCTGCACTAGTTGTCCCCAATTTCTGCCATTTTGCTACCCTGTGTTTATTTTAGTTGCAGAAGTGGGTTGGGACCTCTTTCCCTCTCACAATCTCTTTTTCTTTGGCTTGTGATTCACTCTACACACAACTTCCTGAGTACCATATTTATACTTTCTGTATGTCAGTTTTCCCTTTGCATCTAGGCCCTTCTTGATTTTTCCTTTTTACTTCCATTCATTGGCATTTTTCAGGGGAAGAAAAATCTAGGTAAAACAAAGAACAATCTAGAGAGGGCTAGAGAGTCAGTGCTTCTTTGTTTTTCTACTTTTTTTGGTTTTTTAAAACATAAGAGGCATATTCTTTGTGTTGTGGCATCAGTTTATTCAGCGTAAGTATGATTAGGATCAGAATGAAAGGGATGCTGATCTAGTACATTTGACATTTGTGCTAACCCTTGGAAAGCAATACATCAAGATTACATCTCTTTTAAGTCTTCTGTCCTTCAAAATGGGTAGTGGTCCTTGAATTAAGTCTTGGGAGGATCTTGGCTGTTGGTTTTTAACTTTTTATTAAAGCTTTTTCTGAATTTATGTCATCCGTCTTTGTTGCAGTGTTCATTTGGTAGTTTTAGTCTTTTCAAGGATGTAAACATTGATGTTCGCAGTGTTGTTCATCATCTCAGCATAACTTGATTTTCTTTGTTTTAGTGTTATGAGATGCTACCTACAGAATCAAGTTTTGACATTTTTCCTGTGTTTTGGTTTTCATGCCATCTTGACTCTTTTTAATAAAAATATTATTTGTCCGCAATAATAATATGTAAATGATCAGTTCTTGATGTCATATAGTACTGACATGAACAAATGGAATCAGCAGTGGAGGTATTAATATTTTGAAATTGCTCCCTTGAATATCCCTTTTTGCAGTGGGGGAATGATAAAAAGTTGCCTCAACCTCCAATGGAGCCTGTATTTAGCTGTCCAATATGTATGGGCCCATTTATTGAAGAGGTGTCGACAAGGTGTGGTCATATTTTCTGTAAGAGTTGCATCAAGGCTGCTATAAGTGCACAGGGTAAATGCCCTACATGTAGGAAAAAGGTCACTGCAAAAGAGCTCATCAGGGTGTTTCTACCATCAACTAGTTGAAACAAGGTATGGCCATGCGCATTGGTTATATATGAGTTAGTTAAATTTGCTTTCTTGACCTGATTTGTAGAGGAAACAAACAAGTACTAGATTTAGAGAAAAATGCAGCTAGTAGCTTCTGACTTTCTGCCTCATGATTGGTTGATCTGGAAATTTGTTGCTTCTTGCTGCCTCCATCAAAGACTGTTTTATGGAAGGCAGCTCTGGAAAAGTCTAATTGACTTCCTATATGTGGGGTTCAGAAATAAACATGGGGCTTAGTCGCGGGCACCTATAAAAAAGGATCAACAAGATAAGGGATTTGAGTATGTCTTGCGTTATTTGGATGAGCTAAAATAAACTAGAGGTTCATTTGGCAAATCAAATTTCCTCCAAATTCTTACTTTTCAGTCCAGAAATAAAAGAAATGTTAGTCTTTTTTATATTTGGCTTGGACAATATTCACTTGTACTTCTTGACTTTTCTCAAAGTAATTTTACTTTTGTGTTGACTAAATCACCTTGTCTTTTGCATTATGGTTTTTTTCCCATACAGACTGGATTTTAGGAGAATCAGGAGTGGAGGAAACCAAGCGCAATACTTTGGAGGGAGTTTCTGTGCAGTCTCTGTTGGGCCTTTTGAGTACTATAATTATTAAATTATGGGGATTGGTATAGATTGATATTAATTTTGGCTCATTTTTTCTTGAGCGTTTGGTTCTGTCTCACCTAGTCTTTTGCTCCAAAGGATTTATATGTATGTTATGTAAAATACCTCTTAATTTATGTTATAGTAGTCATCTACTCGTTGTTGTATGGCTTTGTTCGCCTATGTGTGGGAGGTTTTACTCATTTTAAGTTATTTTGTGCTGTATGAGGCTAATATGTGTGGGACTTGCCCTTTCTGATAGAGTCAATCCTCGTTTTCTTTGGTTGCAAAATTGATTATTTGAAGTGGAGATGAGGTCTTGAATGGGTTAAAGCCTTTTTTTTTTTTCCTTTTTCTTTTTCCCTTTTTTTTTTTTTAAAAAACTTAAACCTCCTAGAAAAAAGTTTTCATTTAGATCGTTTTATTTTATAGCCTTTTTTCAATAATCTTAATCTTAATGTTAACAAACATACTTGTTCTGTTTCAAGAATAGGGTTTATTGGACTTGACTAGGAGCTAAGCCTAGGGCCTACGTACCCGGTAAAGAGATCAAAGTTTATGTAGGTCGAACACACACAGGCGTGTAGCCAAGGGGGTGGGGTGTGTGCTCTATGTGACTAAAAGTAAAGGAGTGGAGAGTTAAAACCCGTGCACTTGGTTAGTCAACCTCTGTATTTATAGAGGTGTCCGAGGAGGATATCCTGGCCTAGCGCGATATCCGGGGCGAGCAATATCCGGGGCGAGTATCTCTGATGTCGATATGATGTGGATAGATCACGTAGATATAGTCCAGATACTCCTATGATGTCGATAGATAGGATCCGCTATAATATAGGTGGGATCCGATGCGGGATACATTCCACATTGGGCCATACCTCGAATATGGGCCTTGGGCTGGTCCGTAACGGATGCCTCCCAGCTCGGTAGTTCAGGGGTGTGCATGGCAACCATTCTGTTGCCCAGCTCTATTTCTGAGATGAAACAGTTTTTCTTGATTCTGTGCTTTGGAAGAGTTCTGAGAATCAGAATTACGTTTGTTAACTCATTTTATTTTTACTCCGAGAATCAGAATTACATTTGGTAACACATTTTTCCTCCTCTTGTTTGGGAGTTAAAAAAATAGTAAGGGAGGAAGATAAAGGATTAATGAGTTATTTTTACCATTTTGTCCTTTTCTTTAATAATTAATATAATTATTATACTTTACAAATAAACTTAAATTTAAATTTCCTAAAAAAATTATTTATGTAATTTTTATATTCAAAAAATTATTTATGTGGCGATGACGGTGGTGGTGGTGGCGGGGGGCGGTGGCGATGGCGGTGGGGACGGTGGTGGTGGCGGCGGTGGTGGTGGCGGCGGCGGGGGGCAGTGGTGGTGGTGGTGGCGGTGGCGGCTGGGCGGGGGGGGGGGGGGGGCGTGGTGGTGGCGGCGACGGTGGTGGCGGGGGTGGTGGAGGTGGCAGCGGCGGTGGCGGTGGTGGTGGGGCGAAGGCGGTGGTGGTGGTGCGGTGGTGGCGGTGGTGGGGTGGTGAAGGCGGTGGTGGTAGCATTGGTGGCGACGGTGGTGGTGGTGGGGCGGTGGCGGTGGTGGGGCGGTGGCGGTGATGGTGGTGGCGGCGGTGGCAGTGGTGGCGGCGGTGGCGGGGCGATGGGGCAGCGGTGGTGTTGGGGGTGGCAACGGCGGTGGTAGTGGAACGGTTGTGGTGGTGAACGAGGGTAAATTTCTGGTTCGATTGAGAGAAAAATAAATTCTGATTTTTTGCCCTGGAATAGAGAAGCCAAAATTTTTAGATTCTTTTTTTTACTCCCCAGCACAAAAAATAAACTGGTTCATCCCGGGAGCAAGAAAAAAAACCGGATTTACGAAACACAATTCCCATCCATTTTTGTTCTGGGGCACAGAAATTAGGAAAAAAGTCATTCTGGGAGTGTTACCATGCACACCCCAAGTGTCTGAGCTGCTGGGATGTATTTTGCCCCCAGTCGATTTTACTAGCCGAGCTTTGTTGTCGTGGGCCTTACCTTGCTGAGTTGAACTATGTTGATCCTGGCTGTTACGGTGGCTTACTTCGAAGATCCTAGGTCTTGTCTCAAAGATCCTGAGTAGTGCCGAGATGGTTTCTCTGCATTTGAATCCAGGTGTTGATCTTGGCTATCGAAGTCATCTACTCCATAGATCCGAGGTAATGTCTCCAGGATCTAGGATAATGCCGAGGCGGTTCGCCTGTCTTTGAGGTTAAAATCTTTCTTCAGGTTACCTGGGTTAGATCGCTGTGAATCTTACCTTCTTGCCTATTCGCCGCGCAGTGCCGGGTTGTGTCATATTGACCCCGGTTACCGATGTCCTTTGCTCAAAGATATGAGGAAATGTCTCAAGGATCCGAGGTATGCATTCGCCATTATCTTCAACCGACACCTGGCGGTTTGTGACTTCTGCGCGCACTTGATGCATCTGTCGTGTCACGTACGTCAGCCCTTCCTTTTGGGCTTAGAGGTTTATAGGCTGTCGAGGCGCCTTTGTTGTTTGACCCTGCCGAGGTGCGTTTATTGTTTTACCTGGATTTCGTATCCGAATTGTTCCATCTTGATATGCTTTTGTTCGAGTCTTTGACACATTCGGATTCGTATTCCGCTACTGATTTGTTTGTTCGGGCGATAGGTTTTTTCCTGAGGTAGGATATATTTACCTTTCCCTCGTTGTTTGTTGTCATTTGCCTCGGCCTCGGTTTGACACCTGCACTTGGAAATTCAAATAACCCCGTGAGGACTTCCGTTAGTTCTTCTCACACCGTTGACAATTGTGTAGTAGTTGCCCCCCAGCCTGGCAGTCAAGGGCTCTAGGCTGCCGGGGTGGATCTATATGGGACCCGGACATCGTATTCGAGTTGCTGCACCTTATTTTGATGAAGTTTCTACCCAAGTTTCAACGAATCCCGGATTTACTTGTCTCCTGATTGAATTGCCCCCCAGACATGTAGTCAGGGTTCATTAAAGTTTAAAACTTCGTCTGTTTCTTTTCTCGATTGTCGAGATCTCTTCTTGATCAATCATCCGGGTTTCATTTGTTGCTGCCTTTGCTTATGTTGCTGACAGCTTTTCAGTGCCACATCTATCTTGCTGCCCCCAACCTGGCAGTCAAGGGCTCTGGGCTATCGGGTGCATTGACAACTTAACCTAGATCTCATGTCTGAGGTTTAAATTTCATTCCTTCCATCGAGGTGGTTCCCTCAGATGATGTCATTCCTCTGAGTTGGTCTTGACCAAAGATGCTCTCCTGGCAGTGCATCAAGCCCATTCTGACACAACTTCCTCGTTTGAAGCAGACTGCCTCCACACGGCCTTCAGTTTAACCTAGCACTTGAATCGAACGTACCCCTGAACCTTGCCGAGTATGACTGCCGAGCTTACAAGAAGGACGATGTCTGGGTTCCGCTCCATTTTGCAAGGTGGTGATGAGGCTGGGTCAGGAGCTCCTGAGGCTAGTCTGTCCAAAAAGGTGGTGCCTTCTGGTGTGTTGCTTTCCCGAGAGCTAGGGCGCCTGCGCCCTGTCACTCTTCATATTCCCGGTGTCTATGCCAGTTGTTTATAAACTCTAAGCTCTGTTAGAAATTTATCGACCGCATTAAGTATAGGTCTATTTACTTGACTAGCGTTTACGTCTGGGAGATTGGTGCAGGGTTGTCTTGTTTCAACCTCGTTAGGTGTAACTAACCGCGCTACCTCGTTCCAACTTTCACTAGTCGGATTAATGGTAACCGATATAAGGGCGAAACTATTACATGTTCAACCGAGGTTTCACTTACCTCTAATCAAACATTTTGACCTGATTAGGGTCGGCATGATAGCCCGCTTGCTCAGATCGGGCATTGACGCGTCAATTTCGCGAAGGCCATGTATGGCGCTTACGCCGAGCTCTAACTAATGCCTGTCGGAGTACAAGGGCCGGTTTCATACATCTAGATTTTTTTGTTAGCGACCGGGTATACGACCTCGGAGTCAGTTTTCGAACCGGACTTAATGGCCTCAGTTTCATGCCGGGTTTAAGGACCTCGGCTTCATGTCGGGTTTACGAACCTCGGCTTCATACCGGGTTTAAGGACCTCGGCTTCATGGTTATTACCGGGTATAATGACCTCGGTGTATTTCTTTGACTATCGAAAGTAAAACATATGAATTTCCATTGAGGAATTCTTTATCCGGGGTCCTTTTAAGGAGCACGCGCGGATTCAATTGTACTTTACGCGGAGCCCAGATTTTAATTGGAATTCAGTGTAAACAAGGTCCTTCTTGCGTTTTCTTCCTTTTGAGGTGGACTCCTTCGCAAAGTTTTTCCTAGATTTGTTTATCCATGATAGTTGTCGTGACCCGGAATTTGTTTGTTCGAGATGGGTGTCGTAACCCCAAGGTTCCATTATGGGTGTCGTAACCCTTTTTTCATTATGGGTATCGTAACCCTTGATTAGTATTTCCACGAAACCCGGATTTTAACCAGATTCGGTGTAACCGGTCCGCCTTAAAAAATTATCATGGAGTAGGGATTTCAACTAGATTTGGTGTAACCGGTCCGCCTTCAAAAATTATCACGGAGCCTGGGCTTTAACCAGATTCGGCGTAGCCGGGGTCCGTCTTCAAAAATTATTATGAAGGCCAAATCATCAGATGCTTCGTAACACTGATCAAAACTGTCAGGTTTAATTTTCACAAGCTGAATGCATGTAGGCAATGCTCCTTGATTAATAACTTATTAATAGAATGAAGTATCCTGAGCTTAAAAATTGGAGCCCACTGGGAGGCACACTCAGAGTTATTATATCCTTGTCATCGCAGCCATGGAGCCCATTGAGAATGCCCAAAATTAATTTCAGAATTTTGCCAATAATCCAAGATATCTCATCTTGTGACTTGACCATGCCATGTAAATTTGCTATGATTTTAACAAATAATGAGGTCCTATGATTCGCCATATTGGATAGATCTTGCAATGAAGTATTATCCAAAATCCCTCCAACTGTAGCAAATATATTACGTGGAAGATTTCATGGATCAGCTCATGCATGTCGCAATTTCATCGGATTAATCACAATTTCACGAAGAGAAGGTGCAGCTTCCCTCTCTCAGTTTTGCCAGAAACTCATTGATGTAAGCCATTGATCAGATTTTGAAGGATTAATTCCCGATAACAAGGGTTCTCAAACCGATAGAAGAATAGTTGTGCAGGTGGGTTCCAGTTGCAAATATTGTGTCCATACTTAGTGATCACATTAACTATTGATGCATCAGTACCTTTGACAAATAAGAAAAAACCCATGGCAGCCACGAGACTCTGAGCTTGTTTCCTTCAGCAAAACATATTTATGGGATCCTTGCTGCTTTACCAAGAGCCATACTAGAAGAACCCATATTAATAACCTCCCTTGCAATTTTTTGAAGGACCTTGAGCGTTGAATCATCATGTACGCTCAGCAGATTTCTCCAAATATTATTAATTAGGGAGTTAAACCAACTTTCACAACAAAGGGAGAAAGGAAGCATACCTCCCTCATACCTGACAATCAGGCCATAACAGTTAGCATATATGACCATCAGGTTATTTGCAACATATGCATCAGTAAATCAATTAGAGTTCAGGCATGATACATCAAGATAGATCTCAGGTATCATCTTGCACGGAAAATTGAGAAGAAAATGAATAAAACTTATCTGTGATTTGCTGCAACTTCAATCTGAGGTGCAACTTCAAAATTGCATCGAGGATCTTCTTGACAAGTTGTAGAAGGTTGTTGCCTCCCATGTTTTCAGAATTTTTCCTCCTCGTGCTTATTAAGTAGAGGTGAACCCACCAACAACTCATAATTAATCTTACTTCAATGTGCACACGTGCCCTGGAGATAGCTAGAATAAATTCTGCAAAGATCCCATTGTCATTCAATTCTCATAGTAAGCCATTGGGATGGTACATGGTTTTCGTAGCATCCTTCATGCATGAAGATGGCCCTATTCCTTTCTCCAAGAAGAGGCTGATAGTATCAAATTTTGGATATCAAGATCTACATCCATGTGCACATGCGGGACGTTTCTGGAGTGCTTCATTCCAAACACAACTTGCCGCGCGAGTTCTATAATGCGCCCTCTCCTTATTGACTAACGCCAGAACAGAGATTGTGCAATTGTGTTTCCTTTTTTTATCTCATCGATGTCGGTGACATTATCGGCTTTGCTCACGAAACGACCCTTGAATCTCAGCCACGTAACCTTCAGCCTCTAGTTCTTCTCCGATTAGTGCCAAGAGCGCAAAAATGGTAGATCTCCAATAGCGGCTTTGAATTGATTGGGAAAAGCAAGAAATTGCTATTTCTAGAGATTGATTTTCCCAATCCACACTGGCCGTCCTCTATTTTCGAGATTACTATGAGGAGACATGCAGGCGAGTTACCACTATTGACTCCCAATCTCGGCAAGTTGATGAAAGGGACCCTGGCCATTGCATGGAGACCGACCTCGATCTCGGCCAACAACTTCTTGGCCACTAATTAAATGTATCTCGGCTTCAAGATTGTATATGACGGCTTCACGCTATCCCGGCGATGACCATAGACTCAGATGGCTTCATACTGGTAGCTCGGATGGAATTAATCTCTTTCCTCGATCCAAGAACGCACGAATTGCGAGTAGAGACACAGACGATGATGGTGACAACAATGGTGCTCCCCCGGTGAGTTTCAGACCTCGGCAGCGGTGGATGGAGATGCAAAAATTCATGATGACATCAGCCGTGTGCGTCGCCGCGAGAGCAAGGATGCACCATTTTTTTAAAAAATAAAAGTATTGGTGGAAACAGATACGTCAACGAAATCAGTCAATCCCTCGGCTCTATTGCCGTGTTGCTTCAGTTATCTTGGCCCCTCGCCATGCCAGTTTCAGATTCTAATCTCGGCTTCAAATTCGACCTCCTTCATAAGAAAACCAGGGCTCGCAAAAAGCCACAACTTCTTCCATGGGCACAGTAGGGTTCAACCTCCGTCATCAAAGAGGATTTTTCTGTCAATGGAGGGATCTTTTAAATTGAATTTTGGAGGATTCTCCGGTTCGATTTCTTTAACTCGTCGGTTCCGGAGTAAGTATTGCTTCTGGTTTGGTCATGGAAATCAAATAAAAATTTACTGATTCCCCACGGTTGGCGCCAATGTTCTGTTTCAAGAACGTAACCCGGTAAAGAGATCAAAATCCACGTAGTTCGAACACACACAGGCATGTAGCCAAGGGGGTGGAGTGTGTGCTCTATGTGACTGAAAGTGGGTGGAGAGTTAGAACCCGTGCACCTGATTAATCGACCTCTGTATTTATAGAGGTGTCTAAGGCGGATATCCCGACCTAGCGCGATATCCGGGGCGAACAATATCCGGGGTGAGTATCTTTGATGCCGATATGATGTGGATAGATCACGTAGATATAGTCCGGATACTCCTATGATGTCGATAAATAGGATCCGCTATAATATAGATGGGATTTGATGCGGGATACATTCCACATTGGGCCATACCTCGAATATGGGCCTTGGGCCAATCCGTAACAATACTAACATTGAAATTTTAAATCTTAACAAAACATTTTCAATTATTAATACAAAAGTGCGGTATTTGGAAAAAAAAAAAAATCTTCCCTTTGAGATTATTAGAGAAAATATAATGCGAGACTTAAATTGTATTTTGCTCCTCAAATCATTAACCTATAAGCATTCAAGTAGTTGATTCATCTTTTCTTACTCACCATTACTAATTTGGCAATAGCTAATACGAGTATCATCTAAATTATTCGCAATAATCAAATAACATAAATCAAATTATAAAATATGGTATCTTCGGTTATATGAAATTCAATTTTATTATGGAGGTAAAAGGAATTCAATTTTATTATAATTAATACATTAATATTAATGAAATTGATATTATTATTAGGGTTAAGGTAGAAATTTGCCATAGAAGTTTTAGTTGAGAAGTAATATTATCTTGGAAGTATGTTAAAAAATTAATATTGACGGTTAAAAAATTGATATTAATATTTTCAGAAAAACTTCAAAGACCCCACTAAAAATTTCTGAGATAAATTTGCATCTTAACCCTATTATTTATTATTATTATTTTGGTGTAATAACCCTATTATTTTTTATTGCTACTAAAGTGATGTCACAAGTGCCCCTCCAAAAAGCCGTTAGATATTAGTAGTCCAAATCATGGTAGTTAAAAACTCAATTTATCACTGCGATTTTACGTTTTTATGATTTTTTTTCTTCATTAAAACGATTTTACTAATTTTTCAAACGCTTTTAAGTTTTTACGGTTTTACTACGTTAGATTTTACGTTTTACGATTTTTCATTCTCCTTTCGTTTTCAGGTAAAATCTACGTTTTCACTGTCATGATCCAAACTCCAAAACTTGAATAAAAAGACAACCACGTCTCTCTCCCCCAGTGGCGGACCCAGAAAATTACAGAAGGGAGCACTAGTAGTTGGGAGATTTGGGGGTCGATTTTTTTTTTTCAAGGAAGGTTTTAAATGCATTAAAAAATAAAAAAAAATATAAACAAAGAAAAAAGAATATCAAAAAATTATTCATGAAATGAAGTAGATATTGATGATATAATAAGAGATGCAATTATTTTATAAATCTGTCATTTATAAAAATAAGGTTAAGTGCGGTTAGAAATGCAGCTACATAAATTACAATAAAGGGCGAGCGCTCAAAAAATTCAAGTACATATATTTTAATAAAAAAAGTATATTTCAAATACATATATTTAATAAAGAGAATGGAGCTTTTCAATGCAATAGAGGAGAATCTTTTACAAATAATAGATGAAGATGTAGGGATCTCTAATGAGAGATTGAAGATAGGAAATGAAAATCGATGGAATTAACAGAGAGAAAAAGGAAAGTGTGGAGCGGAGAACGGAGCAGAATCAAAAAGCGGTAGTCCTTTATGTATTAGCCTCATCGTGGCATACTGATTCCTGATCTACTCTTTTTTTAAAAAGAAATCTTCAAATTCAAGGGGGGCACTCCCCCGGGGAAATCAATAACGTGGGTCCGCCTCTGCTCTCCCCTGTACTTTCAAGAGGTGCATGCACAAGTTGATGGAGGAAAAGTCTTAATTTCTTGTTCGTGGGGTAATTCATGCACCTCATATCTTCAAGCTTTTTTATGGCCTGCCAAAGCCCACTTGTCACACTTAGACAACTTTTTCTGCCATTTCAGCTCGTAAAGAAACTTCAATTCAGATAAAGACGATGGTATTATTGAGCAGGAAGCTCATTAGTTGACTCAGGTATCATTTCTACCCGGAAATCAGAAATATTTCGCCTGCGATCTTCCTATTTCAGGCAAAATGAACTTTTCGATTCTTTAATCTACGGTATTCTGTCACTCTTTTCGTATTCCACAATCTTGTATTCTGTCTCTAAGTTCTTCCTGAAACCCATATTCTTGCATGGATTCATGGGTTTTCTCCACATGGTGATGCTTTTCACGTTGTTTGTCTAGTGGGGGCGCAAGAAAACCACTGTAAGAAATAGAGATAGTTCATTGAAATCCTGTTCAGGAAAACTTATTATTTTGTTCTTTGGGAGTTTCTGGGTTCAATCGTCCTATGCCTGATTAATTACTTGGAATGGAGCAGGAATTATTGGACTGGTGAAAATATCGTAGCCATTTTGGATTTGGCTTATTTGTGGAATTGCTGTATTCATCAATTCAGGCGAAAAGACTTTTCACTTTTTCCTTCAGAATTTGGTGTCGCTTGTACTTGGTTGTTTGCTGTTATTGCTTCATTGTAGACATCATTCTTTATGAACAAGTTTCTTCACCAATTCGATAACTAATTTCTGATTCCACACCTCAGTTATTTTGGGTTTATTTGTTCTGTTTCATGGGGATTTATTCCAAAAGTAAGGGTGAAAAGGAGATTCTTAAAGAATCCCTTTTGAATAGTCATCCAGATGATTCTAACTTATCAACCAAAGGAAGCGAAGCTGTCACTCCGTATTCAAGTGCTGGAATCTTCAGTATTCTCACTTTCTAGTCCTCTGCTTTCTGTTGGCCATAAGAAAATCCTACACCTAGAGGATATCCCACAACTCTCTAGCCGCACCAGTGCATTTGGAATTTTTCCAATTTTCAAGAATAAGCTCGAGGCAGATTGTGGCACAATCAGCCGACTGACCACAATTAAGATGATGAAGTTGTTAATACTCTCAGCATGGAAAAGAAATAGTTTTGATGGCTGTTTTAGAAACTTTATACACTATGGCTCGTTACGATGGTCCTCTTCTTATTGATGCTTTTGTTCAATACATCAATGGACAAAGGGAATTTAAGCATGAAGGCTGTCTTTAGGTGTCTGCTTTTTTTGTTGCAAAACTTATTCAGTGCCTTTCACAATGGCACTCTATCTTCAGATTTTACCAAGTTGGGATTATAATCAGAGCTATTCTAGTGATGACAACAATCTACAACAAAGTGATCCTTCCCTGTCACTCTGAGCAGGGTCAAAGTACAGGGCAGATAATCAATTTCATGGCTGTTGATTCTGAAAGAATTGGTGATTTTTCTTGGCATATGATCATTGTGTGGATGGTACTTCTAAATGTTGCATTGGCCTTGTCAATTTTATATAAAAATCTTGGGGTTTCTTCTATTGCTGCTTTTGTTGGAACTGTTATTGTGGTGTTGACAAATATTCCATTGGGATCATTGCGAGAGAGGTTTCAAAACAAATTAATGGAAGAGAAAGATAGAAGAATAAAGGCTACTTCTGAAATTTTACGGAACATGAAAATTCTCAAATTTCAAGGTTGGGAAATGAATTCTCTGTCCAAAATTATTTATATGTGGAAGACTGAAGAGGGTTGGCAGAAAAGCCCGGCTGGGAGACTCACTTACCATAGCCAGGTTCGCGACCCGGGTTGGATTCGCATTAGTCAAGGCGAAGCTCTGGATACCCAAAAAAAAAAAAGTAAGTATATACTTCAGCAATGACCATGTTTGTCTTCTGAGTTGCCCCTACATTTGTTTCAGTTGTCACATTTGGCACTTGTATGCTTACAAGCATCCCGCTTGAATCCGGGAATGTTTTATCTGTACTTGCAACTTTCTGAATTCTTCAAGATTCCATTTATAGTTTTCCTGAATCAATTTCAGTGATAGCAGAAATAAAAGTTTCCCTTGATAGGATCGTATCGTTCCTTCATATCGATGGCTTGAGTTTTGATGCCACAGAGATGCTTCCTAACTCCTAAGGGTACTAGCAACAAAGCAGTTGAATTGATCAATGGAAATTTCTCTTGGGATTTATCTTCCCAAATAAAACATTGAAAGATATAAACGTTACAGTATTTCACGACATGAGGGTTGCAGTTTGTGGCGCAGTCGATTCGGGCAAGTCTAGTTTTCTTGTATATTAGAAGTACCAAAGGTATCAGGTAATATAAGTATGTTGTCCAGTCACCATGGATACAAAGGGTCGGTTTGGGTTGGCGGTGGGAGAGGTGGCTTATTTTCTATCTGACTTTTGCAAATTCTCGATAAGAAAAAAGTCAGGTTATAAATGTGATTTGTGTTTGGATTGACATTAGCAGAAGTGACTATTTTTCGAAACAAAGAAGTGTTTGCGTTAGCAGTTGAAAAGTCAGTTTAAATGGAAAATGACTAAAAAGAGCATGAATCTTATTCAAGATATATGTTGTATATATTGTGATAATTGAAGATAAAAATTTAAATTTAAATTCATGTAAAAAAATTAAATTAATAGAAAAAAGAGACATGATTTATGTAAAAAATTAAATTAATAGATAAAAAGGGACATGCATCATTTGTGGGATTTCAACTTAAAATATAAGTTTTTAATTAAGTTTAGGAAATAAAATAATAATAAATAAATAATTAATTATTATATAATTAAGTTTAATGATCATTTCCTTTATCCGGTTGAACGCACCTCCTCATGAAAAAGCACTCTCAATATTTATACAAAATAAATCCTTCCTTTAGCACACCAAGGGTAGGGCCCACAAATAAAGAAAAAAGCAAGGAAAAATGGGCCCCACATGACTTTATCGACGTTTGTGCTTTGTCCAGTAGCAAAAAGTTTGGTATGATAGCTTTCTATTTAATGGGCGTTATTTAAAGAAGTCCAGTATCTAAACATTATCTCAAACACCTCTATATGAGCTTTTTTTTTTCCTTCTCTCTCCAATGCCAACACCATTGGGCTTTTTGGGTCCAAAAGCTCAATACAAACAGGTTCAAAGTGAACTTGTAGGTGATTGGTCCAAGGGAATGTGGCGTTGGATTCTCTTAAGAGGTCTAAGGTTTGAGTTGTAGTAACGCACTTGTAATCCACCTTGTATGAAGCTACCACTGTTGGGAGGGTTGTCCTTGTCACTGCAGAACCCGAATTCGGATTAGTCAGAGCTGAAGGTTAGTGAACCAGGTGGGATACCAAAAAAAAAAGGGGGGGGGGGGTTTAAAATGATACTATAAAAGAGAATATACTATTTGGTAAGGATATGGTTAGGTAAATGTATGACAAAGTACTTGAAGCATGCTCCCTAAAGAAGGATTTAGAGATTCTATTATTTGGTGATCAGACAATTATTGGAGAGAGGGGTATCAATCTGAATGGCATGCAGAAACAGAGAATACAAGATCAAGCGTGCTTTTTATCAAGATGCTGATATATATATATATATATATATATATATATATATATATATATGTTGATGATCCTTTTAGTGCTATTGATGCTCATACGAGATCTCACCTATTCAATGTAACTCTTCTTGCAAACTTATCAGAGTCCATATATATTCTTTCTGCATCAAGATTATTCAGTCAGTCACTAGAGTTTTGCTCAACCTTCAATTTGGATTCTATGTTTTAAAAGTCGGTAATTGGATGCTCATATCTATTATTCATGAGAACATGGAGATGAAGGTAGATGATAAAGTTAAATCCCCTTGTGTACATGACAATTGGCATGTGTTATCACCTAGGTTAAGTGGATGATGGTTAAATGGCATGAACTATTCATAACAAAGTGTCAAAGTTGCACATGGTTGGCTACATCATCAAAAGTTAACAACTTACTAGTGACAACTATAATAATTTAAAACTATGGGAACTTAACTACAATCTCTTAAATTACTAGGAATTAAAATAGAGTGGAACTTTGATGACCAATTGAGTACTTTAACCCTCATTTTAAGTAGAAGCAGAGTAGGCTTGCTGTGATTGAGCTTTCCTCTTTGCCACGGTCTCTGTTAATAGTTAAGGGTTTTCATGAGATTGATTATAGCTAACAACTGTTTATTGATGTGTTATATTATGTACTATTAATAATGGTTATTGACAATTCTTGAAATATGATTTTTTTCCTAGCTTGAAGCACTTCAAAATGTATTTTATTTATATAATTTTTTTAATGGTTGACCTCCTTTAACTTGTTTTGCATATCCAAAGATAGTGATTTATGTTACTCATCAAGTAGAATTTTTACCTGCTACTGATCTCATCTTGGTGAGCAATTGAAAATTTCAAAAGAATTTGATGTTTATTTTCTGTTCGAACTTCTGCAAATTGGAAGAAACTATTGGATAGCTTCGGGCGCTCCCTTTTCATCAGAAGAGAAAGCAGTTACTAAACCTTTTACATTGATAATTGTCTATGCTTCTTTGTCCTTGGGATGTTTTCATCCTTATCAGAGCAATGCTTCTTGCCATAGCCAGTTTTAAGACAGCTACTATGCTCTTCGGTAAAATGAATTTCTGCAATTTTTCGTGTTCCCATGTCACTTTTTGATGCAATACCAAGTGGAAGATTCCTTAACAGAGTACATTATCTACTTTTTTCCCTGATATTGAAACCATCTGTCTGTTAGTTATGGTAGCTGTCACTCGTCTTATGATTTTTTCCTGTACTTTTACTATATGTTCTTTTGCAGGGTTCTACTGATCAAAGCACTGTCGATACAATCATTCCACAAAAAGTGGGGAGATTTGCCTTTTCTATTATCCAGCTCCTAGGAATTGTAGTAGTGATGTCTCCGGTTGCATGGCAGGCATCTTCATTTTTGTACCTGTGATCTTGATCAGCACCCGGTATCAGGTAATCAGTTTAATAAGTTGCCTTGTAAAATCTGGCTGCGCGATCTAAGATGCTGGCACTGTGTTTGTGATAATTATACACCAAAATGCATTTTTCTCGGATCTTTATCTATATTGAGGAGACTAGGACCATCTCATTACAAAAGCTTAAGCTATTAAATTTGGGAAATTTGTTGAAAATCTCTTATTGCTAAAATTATTATCCAAAAATAGCTAAGGACCTAAGTCCTTAAGCAGGTGTAACTCTTTTTCACCTATATGTAAATATCTTCTGTTTTATATATAGTTGAAGATAGGTTGCACATAGCTGAAGAAGAGTTGCATTCGTTGAAGATAAGTTGCACCTTAGTCTTTATATAAATTTCAGGTATCTTTTAAACAATTTTTTTTTTTTTTGTAACCGAGATTTTTCAGCAATTTTCCATTAAGTTTTTGCCCATGTTTTTTCCCCCCTCTGCTATGATTAGTTTTATCCTCATTCTAAAAGCATTTGAGTTTGAAGCATGGACAAAGCACTGATTGACTTGTGTTGAAATTTCATTAGTTATGAGTAGTGAGATGGGAAGGATTGAACTCCTTACCACTTAGTAATTTCTGCTTTAGTACTTAGTCAAGGACCATTTTCACTCAAAAGTTTATCCCAATAGTCTCTAATAGATTCTTCAAATCACGTTATATGTAGACTGATGGAACCATGAGGAGGCTAACTTGTATTTTCTGCAGCAATATTATTTACCATCAGCACAAGAACTGCAGCGATTGGTTGGAGTATGCAAGGCTCCAATTATACAACATTTTTTAGAAACATTATCTGGAAGAACAACCATCAGAGGCTTCAATCAAGAGTTTAGGTTTCAAGAAACAAATATGAAACTGATGGTTGGCTATTCTCGCCCAAGATTCCATATTTCCGGTGCAATGGAATGACTGTGCTTCCGTTTAGACATGTTGTCTTCTATCACATTTTCCTTCTGTTTGATCTTCTTGGTATCTATTCCTAGGGGAATCGTTGTTCCAGGTAACGAGTTAATGCTTGGCATAGAAGCTGTTAGGATTAGCTTAAAGAAGGGGCTTTTGCTTTAGACTCTCCTAACATATTTATATCGTACAATGGGCTTGTTTGGGTTTCACTGAAAGAGAGCGTTGTAGGCAAAAAATGAGGCTGGGCGTTAGAAAAAAATTTCAGTGAAAAAAAAGCGGAAGGTGTTTAGGTTGGCTTATTTCCCACTAAGCTTTAACCCAAAGAGTTGCTTTCTTTAGAAGTTAGGAGGGCCAGCTTTTTTTACGTTACATTAGTAGCTTTTGGGAGCTTTTAGCGGTTCATGTGAAGGCAGCCCCACCACCATCATATCTTCCTTTCAGCTTTCAGCGTGGCCCCGCCCCAAGTTTTTTTTAATTATTTTTTCTTTTTATTTTTAACACTTTCTATATTTATTCTTTCTCTTTCTTCTAAAAACATAATTTAGGATTATACCTCGAAAATTTAAATCGTTCCATGTAAATTCTTTATACTGAATTAATATATGTAAATATATATATTTTTAAATAATAATAAATTTATTTTTCCTTTTTTCAATTTTAAATATAAATATAAATTTTTATCTTTATTTATTGCAATATATACAACTAATTTTAGCATATGTAGTATCCAACAAGATTTATACTTTTTTTAGTCATTTTTCATTTCAAATCACTTTTCAAATAATAATCCAAACACTTTTCAATTTGAAAAAAACCGCTTCTGCTAAAGTTAAACGGGCTATCCAAACACAAATAAAATATTTACAACCTGATTTTTTTTTAAAATCGAGTTTTTGCAAAAGTTATATAGCTTTTAACCCACCGCTAACTCAAATAGGTCAATGTAAAATCAATTCTTCATAGCTAATCCAAACAAAAACATTAATGTTTACTCTTTCCCACCTCTATATATATAGAGAGAGAGTTACTCTGCTTTACAACTTACAAGTGACTTAAAGAAACATTAATGTTTACTCTCTCTCTCTCTATATATATGTTTATTGAAGGAATTGCTGGCTTAGCCGTTACCTATGGACTTAATCTAAACATGGCACAAGCCTTGATGATATGGAATCTTTGCAGCATGGAGAACAAAATTATATCAGTTAAAAGAATACTTCGGTATACTTGTATTCCAAGTGAACCTTCTCCTGCGATAGAAGAAAACCGACCAAATGTTTCTTGGCCATTGTTGGGACAAGTTGATGTTCATAATTTGCAAGTAATTTTAGTTTTGCAAGTTAACCACTGTACATAAATTTTGTAATTACTTTCCTAATTGCAATTTTAGTCACTTCAATTCAAACTAGAGACGTCTAGTCCCTCTACTTAAAGAAATTTATTAGTTATCTAATAGTTTTAGGTTGTTAGTTATCCTTAAGGAAGGGTTTGATTAGCTCTACGAGGGTTATTGTATCTTTGTTGATGATTAATGACACTTTATTAATATTTGTTTTAACACATTTTGTGTAAAGGTACTGGTTCTATTGAAGCTCTCATTATGGTCAAACACACCGTTGACTGATTTGTTCTTGGGCAAAAAAAATAACATTGAGAACTGTAAGCTACCAGCACAACTCCCATTTGAGCGAGTCACTAACAGAGAGGTATAGGAAGACGATGAAGTTGAAGGTAATGAAAAAAAATAGAAAGCAAGATATTGGTTGCTCAAGCAGAAGAGGAATTCACATATCAAATTTTAACTTTCTTGACTATACCACTAGGGGCAGTTCAACAGTTGGTACAAGGCAACACAGCTGGTTTGTGTTGCATCGAGAACTTGTACAAGAGTCTGGCTGATATGGGGGGAACTCGTGATATTTATCTTTTTGAGAGACCAATGCTCTAGCTGTTCAATGTTTTTACTCCTGCTATTGCACTCATTGCCCAATGCTGGGCGTTACAGTTTTATAGACTGTGTAACAAATTTCGGCCTCCAGGAAGTAGAATTGAGTGCAATAAGAAAGAGAAAATGTTCATGGTGGGAGATGATTAGTGCGTAAAGCCATTTTCTCCTGAGTCTGACGATGTGCCATTTCTTCATGAATTACAAGTTGATGTTGAGCATGAAGACTTAGAAGTAAGGGAGCATGAAGACTTAGAAGTAAGGGACTTATGTATTGGAAGGAGTGAGGTGTATATATATGTGTGTGTTGTATATACGGCTCTTAGTTCGGTTTCTTTCTATTCTTATTGCTTTACAACTGTTTTTTTTTTTTGGCCCTTGAAATTAAATAGTAACATCAAATAATATATAATTATTGCTTTGTTTTTGTTTCAGGTGTTGGAAGTTCTGAAAGCATCAGTGATGACAGCATCAACCTTAACATCTGCTTTGTGGCCATTGCTAGTTAATGATCAAGAGAAGTCGTAAAAGCCAGCATATTACTGGTTGTTATATATCATCTCATGACTTTGAAAAATAAATTAAAAGCGGGATAATAAAGAGGAAGATATATAGTTACATCATATTTTCAAGTCTACTCTCATAACTTTGAAGAATAAATTAAAGGGTAAAGGAGAAAAATATACATGTGCTTTACTTTTGGGAGGAGTGCTCGGCACCATATGCTTTTTTCTAGAGCAAAAATACATATAAACTTTCAAAACTAAAGCAAATTTACCATCTCCGTTAAACTGAGTTAGTTGACTGTTACTTTGACAAAAAATGTTGACAAGGTGATTTGGCTACACCTAAGCAAGCCCTCGTCTCATTCCATTGCTTGCTCCTCTCTCTTTTAATTTGATTTCTTCTATCATGATCTTCGTCCAAACTTAGGCTCGAAATAGCATCGTAGTGTTTGATTCTTAGCGTTTTTTTGTGCCTTTGGATGTTCACACAGTTCTTCAGACTATGTGAAACTTAGAAAACAAAACATGAAAACAAGCAAGCACAGAGAAGTTCACAGTGGGAAAAAAGAAAAACTGGACACAGATCAACGAGAAAACCAACAACACCACACCTCCCACGTCACCGAATTAAGACCCCATGCTTTTCAAGACCCAACAAAAATCACTCCATACTTCATACTCCCTCTGGTTTAGGTCCTGCAATTAGAGCTTTGTTTTTAGGAGTTAAAACAGAGGAGGTTTAACATGTGTCGCGATGGGAAATAATAGGAAACTTTGTTGTTATGTATGTATGTATATATATGTTTGTTCATGTGCCCTTTGTTTGTTTGTTCATTTCCCTAAGAGGTAATAGTTCTCTTGCCTTGGGTCTCGTCCCTAGGCTAGGAGTTTGAACTTTGAATGTAGAAATGAATAGGGAAGTATAAGCGAATGCATGGCAGCTAGTGGTAGTTGTGAGTTTATGTCATTGTGAATAAGCACAAGTGATGAGTGGGTTTTATAGAAACTCAAGACTCGGGTGATAAAGAAATGCATGAATTCATAATGGAATGAAGAGCTGGCGCTTGCAGTGACACGTTTAACAAAGATGACAAGATGGGGGACGTAGAGTTTGAGATAAGGCTGTTTATAGAAGCAACGAATATGAGGCTAGAAAGGCTGCCGAGTGAGACGATGGTGAGAAGAGTGCATCCTGGCAAAAAGATGATGAACGAACAGTAACCAATGGCCCCCCAAATATTTGTGTCAAGGTCTGCTCTTGGTTGGCAGTACTGGTCAGGGGCGGAGCCACGTGAGTGCAAACGTTTGCACGTGCAAACGTAAAAGCTGTCATATTTTTTTTAATAATTAAATAAATGAAAAGCCAAATTGTCTTAAAGCCCCAGACCTAAATCGATGCCCTGTAGAACTCTGAAATTGCGAATCGATCTCGTCCCTGTCACTCCCAAATCGGTGTTCGGTAGTTCGATGGTAGCAAGTTTGCCGTTTCTCCTCAGCTTCGTTTTCACTATTTGGTGTGTATATCTTGCTTATCCCAATTATCTTCTAATTGGGTGGAATATAATTTGTTACTATATTGTTAAGCACTTTTATCGTCTGAACTTTTCTTATCTGTAAGATGACTTTTTCTCCTTTATTTTTTATTGGTTGGACTATCTAGACATGTGCGCAATAATCGTTGTTTCCTAATATGCTGAGACCAGCTGGTTGAAGAATTCTCTTTTATCCCTACATGGCCTCTCATTGAAATTTGATGATTCTTGTGCCGAATGCTGGTACAGTAAATCCTTTTCTGTAATATGGGAAAATGCTTTTAAATAGGTGTCAAAGAATGCGATTTTTACAAGTTAGAATGGCTGCTCAATTCGAGTTATTTTCATTTTATACCGATTTTTGTTTTCACACAATAATGAATGAATCATGAATGGCATGTAAAATTTGTTTACCTGCTTAAGCTTGGTGCTCTGGATACCAAAGTTTGGTTTATTATGTTGCTCAATTAAATGTAAATGTATGACAAGAAAGCAGTTAAATGAAATCTACAACTCATGAATGGTAAACACTGAACAGAAATCGCAGAATATTTATTTGCATGTGTGGACTCACAATTAAGAACAAACACATTGTAAAGAGATATAGGTTCATGACCATCCATAGGATCAAAAGTTACAAGTGATTTATGGAGAGATACCATTATATATTTATTTGCATAGGAAGGGAAGTTTTGATTAAATCTGTTGCTGATGCTATTCCTATACTCCTAATAGTGACTCTCTTACTCTAGCACGGATTGATATGCATATTAATAGATACTATGAGATATTTCAACCCAACAATCCACCTGTTCATAAATCTGTTTGCAATGTTTTCTATTAAAATATGAATTGCATCATGATCTCAATGGTTTTCACTTTCCTTGTATGTTTTAATTTATTTTTCCTTTTCAATGGTGATCATGAGCCTTTGTGATTGTGTGTTTGTGTTGAAGTATACTTTGCATGAATTGTCTAGTTTGGAACTCTAGTAAAACTATTTTTTGTTTGAACTTTTTTACTGTTTTGTTTCTAGAAAATGTCAAAGATGAAATCTTATTTTAAACGTCTAAAACCCACAAATATAGAACCCGAATCTCAAAGTGAGCAAGTTTCAGATAGTATTTTGGTCCCAACTGTGCAAGAATCCTCTCAACCACCACAAGCATCTCAATTTTAAGCAAAAGTTAATATGGAAAATCTTGAAGCAGATCCGGGAAAAAGACCCCCAATTTATTCAATGACATCAAATCCTAGAGAAAGAGAGGATATTCGGAGAGCTTATTTGCTCAAGAGGCCAACTCAACCAATTCTTAAACCATTCCCTCAAACAAAAATGTATGGAAAATTGCGTAGATTCAATCCTAACTGGTATGAAGAATGTGGTTCTTGGTTGGAGTATAGTGTATCAAAAGATGCATGTTTTTGCTTGTATTGTTATCTATTTGATATGGAGGTTGGAGGTAGTGGTTTAGCGCAGGAAGCATTTGTCAGTGTGGGGTTCAAAAATTGGCATAAGAAGGATAGAATCAAATCTCATATTGGAGATCATAACAGTGGTCACAATAGATGTTATCAAGCTGGTCAAGATTTGATGAAGCAAAAGCAACATATTGATGTTGCCTTGTCAAATATTTCGGACCAACAAAGAATTGATTATCGTATTCGGTTGAAAACTTCTTTAGATTGTGTTAGATTCCTACTACGCAATGGTGAGCCTTTTCGGGGACATGATGAATCTGCAAGTTCAAATCATCAAGGTTTATTCCTTGAACTTCTAAAGTTTTATTCTAAGCCAAATAAAGAGATGAGTGATGTGGTCTTACAAAATGCCCCCGATAATTGCAAATTGACTTCACCAATGATTCAGAAATATCTTTCTCAAGCTTGTGCTGATTTGACTGTTAAAGCAATAATTAGTGATCTCGGTGATGATTACTTTTCCTTGCTAGTTGATGAAGCTCGTGATGTTGCAATTAAAGAACAAATGGCAGTTGTGCTTCGGTATGTCAACAAAAAAGCATCGATTGATGGGCTATTTTCTAAACTTGGTTTAAGTTTGTTTAAATGTCGCGGTCAGGGCTATGATGGTGCTAGTAATATGCGGGGTGAATTCAAAGGGCTTAAGAGTTTGATTTTGGCAGACAACACATCCGCATTCTACATTCATTGTTTTGCTCATCAGTTACAATTAGCACTTGTGAAGGTTGCAAAACATCACAAGAAGGTTTAAGAATTTTTTGACATGCTTCAAAAGATGGCTACCGTTGTGGGGGTTCATGCAAGCAGAAGGAAATTCTTCAAATGAATCAGTATGATCTAATAGTTGAAAGAATTGCTAGTGGTGAAATACCAACTGGGAAAGGTTTAAATCAAGAGACAACCTTCAAGCGACCTGGAGACACTTGTTGGGGTTCCCATTTTGGTATGGTTACAAGTGTCATCTCATTATTTTCTCCAATAATTTCTTTGATGAAAATTATTGAAGACGAGCCTTCAAATGATGCTGCAAGAACCGATGCAGGTTGCATTTTATATGTCATTGAGGATTTTGAATTTGCATTCTTGTTGCATCTTATGAAACTGATCTTAGGGATTTCTTATGAGTTGTCACAAGCACTACAAAGAAAAGATCAAGATCTTTTAAATGCAATTAGTTTAGTGAAGGTAGTCAAGTCTCGTTTACAAGAGTTGAGAGATAAAGGTTTTGATGAATTGCTTCAAGAAACGAACATTTTTGCCGATAAATATGATATTGACATTCCAAATATGAATGATGTTTATTGTCCTAAAGGGAGATCGAGACGGAGATTGGAATCATTCACATTCTTCCATTACTTTAAGGTGGAGTTATTTAATACAGTGATAGATACTCAGATTCAAGAGTTGAATGATCGATTTGATAATGTCAATACCAAGTTGCTTGAGTGTTTGAGTTGTCTTGATCCTCGTGATTCATTTGCTAATTTTAACAAAGAAAAGTTGATTGAGTTTGCTAGATTCTATCCTTTAGAGTTTGATGAGCTTGCAGATATTCCTTTTCTGTCTTTAAGTCTCGGTAATTTTATTGTTGATGTGAGGGCTGATTCTGATTTTGTCAATTTGTAAACAATTTCTGACCTTGCTTTGAAGATGGTTGAGAAGAAAAAGGATATTGTTTATCAATTGGTCTATTTGTTGATAAAGTTGGCACTTGTTCTACCGGTAGCAACTGCTAGTGTTGAGCGGGTTTTTTCCGCAATGACTTTTGTTAAGGATAAGTTGCGCAATCGGATAAATGATGATTGGTTTAACTCATGCATGCTAACTTATGTCGAACGTGATATCTTTGATACGATTGATGATGAAGATATAATGCAATATTTTCAAGGAATGAAGAATCGAAGAATGACTTTATAATCGTTCTTATGTAAAGGTTAGTTAACTTTTGATTAATTTTTTTTCTATGTTAAGTTTCTTATTTTCTTTTCTTTTATTGTTTATATTCTTTTGTTTCTTTTTTTTTGCAGAAACTTTTTTGGTTTATACCGTTCCTTTGATCTATTGAAAGTACCATGCTCTTTGATGGATAGCCTGGTGAGTTATAGCATTTGTTATGCTCCTTTGCTCTTTTGTTGATGTTTGACTTTTTAATATCCTATCACATATGACAAACCATAATAATTTTTCCTTATATGTTGCTTTGGAATTTGATTGTGTAACATCTAAGTATATGCTATAGGATTAGAGTATATTGTTCTGTTTAAATTGATTTCTTTAGAAATACTTTTCAATTGAACCTCATTTCTAGTTCTAAACTTTACGAATAAGTGGATTGTCTTTTATCTTCCTTAAAAAAAATTTCGGGGGCAGCCTCCGAATCCCATTACTAATTGTGCACCCATAAACTTTAAATCCTGGCTCCGCCACTAGTACTGGTGGAGGTGTTGTTGGCGTAGTTTAGCGGGCTTGAAGCTGAATCCTCGCCGCCGTAGCTGCTAGAGCAAAACGACGTGGGTTAGGAGTTTAATAGGGCTCTGAATCTCGGATGATGAAAATCTGCAGGCTTAGCCACCATCTTTCTTCCCGAGGTATTTTTCATCCGACAAATTAATTGATAAAATTTTCAAATGAGACAAAAAAAAAAAAATCAGAGAAAAATTTCAAGTAGGTATTAAGTTGGTGAAGGAATTAGAGACGGGAGATCATTGGTTCTTCTCCGACTTGCTTCAATTGTCAAAGATAGGAATCATTGGTGGTGCTAATATAACAGTCAACTAGGACTTGCTTAGGTGTAGCCAAATCACCTTCCATGTCAGCATTTTTAGTCAAAGTAATAGTCAACTAACTCAGTTTAGTGGAGTTGGTAAATTTGCTTCAGTTTTGAAAGTTTATGTGTATTCTTGTTTCTAAAAAAAAGTATATGATGCTGAGCACTTTCGTGGGTAAAGTACATGTGTATTTTTGTTCTTTTACCCTTAATTAATATATTAAAATATTCTAAAAATAAATATATTAAAATAAAGAGAGGCAAGGGGAAGATAGTTTATATTTAAATTCATAACGTAAAAAATATATTGAGGATATTAAATCAAGTATTCACAAAATAAGTGCATCATATAACAGAATGGGGTTGAAAGTGGAAACTATAATCGCCCAATAAGGAGCATTGACGAAGGAAAAAAATACGGAGTTTTGTTACATAACAGATTCAAAACTTTGGTCAAAGTGCTTTATTTACGTGGAAACACATTAATAGTAATGAAAGTTTAAAAGCAAACGAACAGGTCAAACGCTTTGGTAATACAACTTTTCATTTTTCAAGGATCAAAACGCCCTTATTTTTTTACGAGTTTAATAGCTGCATCATCCTCACCCCTCTGTCTTTTTCTTTTACTCATCTTTCTTGGTCTTGCTCCTATGGCCATGGCTTCTTCTCCTGAAATCCTGAAGATTTCATTGACGTTGATTGTGGACAAAGAGAAAAATAAGGTCCTCTATGCAGAAGCAGATAATGACTTCGTAGACATTTTAAGAAGCTTCTTAACATTGCCTTTAGGAACCATATCTACACTTGTTAGTAAGGACTCTAGTACTGTACAGGCTTGCACATTCAACTGCATAAGTACGCTGCGTCAAAGTGTAGAAAATCTGGACCCCAAGAATTTTGCTTCTGTTGAGAGTAAAACTAAGTTGTTGAATCCAACCAACCCATCAATGGAGGCTTATTCTAGAAATCTTGTATATGACTTCCATAACGCGCAGACCTCAAATTTCTTTCATCAGGGCTTTCTCAAGAAACCTGAACGTTTCATTGTGTCTGATGATCTCACACTCATGCCTTGGGATCTGAATACGACCTTGTGGATACATCGTAATTTCAGAACTGACCGTGTTCCCCAGAGATTGAACGTGACTGTCACCCACAATGAGGTAAATAATATTCTGTACCACTTTTTACGTATATGTAAATCACTTTTATCTGATCATTCTCGCATATCAAGCAATGCATTATACTGTTAAATTTTTTTACATTTGCTCTTATCAAATTTTTTACATTTGCTCTTATCAAATTTTTTACATTTGCCCTTATCAAATTTTGTCTCTCTTCTATTTTATATATATTTTCACACACCTCTCTCCTCTTTCTCTCCTTCCAATAGGGGGGTAAAATTGAGAAAATGTCACACAGTGAGATGTTATAGTGACACCTCTTTCCTAGAGAAAAAGGATAACTAAATCAAAATTATAATTATAGGCTTCCTAAAACTGTACTCTATACATATGTGTGGATCTCATTGTAATGCTATTTTACCTCAAGTACCATTATTATGAGAAGTTAGTTCAATAAGTAGTGTTTAGTATTTTTTTAAAAATTATTAATAATATTAATAAATAATTTAATATAGAATAATATTAATATAGATAAATATAGATAAATAGATCAAAAGTCGTCTAACTTGAAAAATGTAAGAAAAAGACCTTTTATTAGAAGTTCAAAAAAGTCATTTATGAAAAAGGAAAAAAGGGGGGGGGGGGGGAAAGAGGGTTGAAATCTATAAATTGATTTCCTCGCTATTCTTTGTGAACCATATGCTTCAACAAGTACATGCATGGCTCCTAAGGGATAAAATCTTATCCTAATCAACTGACTTTATTCTGAGCAAAAAAAAAAAAAAAATCAACTGACTTTATCGACAAAGAGCACTTTTTTTAGGCCAAATGGTTGATAGTACGATAGCGAATCAAGTTGTGGGGCTTTTGATATATCTCACTATAGAGGATTCTGCCAAAAGTATTGATTTTTTAATTAATTGTCTAGGTGGATGGATAATATCTGGACTAACTATTTATGATGTGATGCAAGTAGTGGAACCAGATGTACAGACAATATACATTGGATTAGCGGCTTCAATGGTTAATATTTTAAATAATATATAAGCCAGAGCCTCTCTTTAATATTGTTAAAGGGCAAAGGAGCAAAAATGTTCACGAAGTTTGCCCTTGGGAGCGTCCAGCACCACCAAGTTTCAAAAAGAGCAAAAGTAGACATAAAGTTATGTTTTGGGGAGCGGAAGTCACACAACCGGTTAGTTGACCAAAAACCTTGTTAAGTCTCTGTTATCTGTTGCCACATGGGCGGGTGAAATGCTGACTGGGATTTATTGTTTTTTTTTGTTTTGTGTTTTGATAAAAAAACCCAAGCACGCTGAAAAGGAAGAAATTCCAATCGTGATCGAGCCAAACACCAGAATTCTGAATCCATCTTGGCAAATCGAGGAAGGAAACTCACCTTGGCCAGGGTTGTTCTCGACAGCGAGGCTACCGAGGAAGAGATTTGAGTTAGCGAAGAAGAAAATGGGAAGCTAGGGTTGTTCATGTTCGGTGGGTGAAGATCGATCGATTCGGTAGAGAATGGTGTGCTAGGGTTCTGGACAACGACGATAGCGATGACTTTAATAGACAATTACAGAGGCTTTGCTTTGATCCAGCTTCGTCGTCCATCCGACTGACTTGCGTGGAAACATCGCCTAAGACTGCCATGTGCGCCGTCGCTATCTTCTTGAACGACAACACTCGCTCCTGATTGCGCATCCGTTGTGTTCACTGTCGCCACCCTACTCGAATGACGGTGCTCTCTCTGTGTTCGTGCGATGCTCTGTGTTCGTCGTGGATTTTGATTCATAGCCCAACGACGTCTCTGATCGGGCTCCATGGTTCTCACTGCTGTGATTCTGTGGTTCCAAGAGGGATTCCAAATGAAGAATTTTGGTTTTGCCGGTGTGGTTTTCTTTCTCTAGCTTTGAAGATGTCCCCTAATTGATTTGTAATTTTTCTTTTCTGTCGTGATTCTCTGTTTGGGTTGCTGTGACTAGTTCTCTGGTTGTCATTGTTGGAAGATTCTTGTTCTTGCTTTCTTTTGCTCAGCATCCCTTCACAGTGCCTTCGCCGCCCTGGTTTTATGCTCAAGTATATATTCTTGCCTTCACCGTCGTTCTTGGTTCCGTCAATGAGGTTTGCCATGATCTGGTTCCAATTCGATCCCCTTTCCCCGCGATTTGGATCTTTATGGTTTTTAGGGTGTTTATGGTTTTTTTTTAATTATTTACGTTACAATCAATCCAGTCAGCATTTTATCTGCTTAGTTGGCTTCTTGTCAGCGTCCACATCATCACATCTGCCACATTTCTGTTGACCGTTTGGTCAACTAACCGGTTGTGTGACTTCCGCTCCCCAAAACATAACTTTGTATTTACTTTTGCTCCTTTTGAAACTTAGTGGTGCTGGACGCTCCCAAGGATAAACTTCATGTGCGTTTTTGCTCCTTCGCCCTTTGTTAAAATCATTTTGGTTTGTTCGTGAGGGTACTTACCCTAGCCTATTTTACTCAGCTCTGATGTTTCTCTCTCTTTAATTTTGTTTAAATCATTATTATGCTTATATGCGAAATTGTAAGTGCTGAAGCTCTCTCTGTGAAACCCTGCCCTATTTTACTCAACTCTGACATTTCTCTCTCTCTCTCTCTCCAATTTTTTTAAAATCATTATTTTGCTTTGTTTGTGAAGGTACCCGATCTACTGAAGCTCTCGCTATGGTCAAACACACCATTAACAGATCTATTCTTATGCAAAAAGCTCAACATAAATAATTATCGTAAAATCCCAGCACAACCATCCCAACAATAACCAAACCTTATCCCACTGAGTGAAGTTGGCTACATGGCGTCAGTAGAACCACCCCAACAACAGTCAAACCTTATCCCATTAGGTGGGGTCGGCTACATGGGGTCAGTGTAACCACTCCAAAAACAGTCAAACACTATCCCATTGATCGGCTACATGGGACCACAGCAACAACCCCCAAAACAGTCCAACTTTATTTCATTGGGTGGGATCGGCTACATGGGGCCAGAGCAACAACCCCATTTAAAGACAAGTCACGATAATATTTTTAAGGGTGCTTGGAATGGGCTGAAGTTGAAGGTAATGATAAAAAAAATCAGAAAGCAAGATATTGGTTGCTCAAGCAGATGAGGATTTCACTAATCAAATTTTAAGTTTCTTGACTATGACATTAGGTGCACTTGAACGTCTTGTAAATGGAAACTTGGGTTTCTGTTGCATCGATAACTTGTACAAGAGTCTGAATCTAAAGAACAAAGTACTCAATCCTGTTGATCTTAAAAACAAAACCCGAGACCATATGGAATCAGCTTATATGAAAACTATTAATGGGGCTCGAGAAAATCGACATTATAGTATTAATGAGTCTTCATCAGGAAGTGGAATTGGGTGTATTAATAATAATGGTTATGTATGTGGGAAAATGATATTCATGCTGGGAGATGATTTGTGCGTAGAGCCCTTTTCTCCTGAGGCTGTTTTGTCATTTCTTCGTGAATCACAAGTTGTTGAGGATGACGACATCGAAGTAAGGGACTTAAGAATTGGAGTGAATGAGGTATGTTTGTGTGTGTTGTGTATATGGCTCTCAATTCGGCTCCTTTCTATTTCTCTGCTTTTGCATCTTCTGATGATTTTTTTTTCTTGTTGAAGTTAAATGGAACATGTAATATATACATATATATATATATATAAAATTTTACTGTGTTTTCTGGTGAAATTTCAGGTGTTTGAAGTTCTGAAAGCATCAATGATGACATCATCAGCCTTAACAACTAGTTTGGGGCCATTGCTTGTTAAAAAAGAGTCTGTTGCTGTGTTGGGAGTTTGTAAACAGACTGTGTGATGATGACTGTATCTGTTTTCTCTTTCCTTTTGTATTGTTTAATTTATTAGAGCCTTTTATTTAGAAAGAAGAAATGAGTATTTTGTATCATCTGTGTGTTCCCAAAACCTAGTAACCCTTCTTTTCCTTCGCAAATCGATGTGTTAAAACTCTCTCCGGCCGATGTCAAAGCTTTCTTGTAGAAGTGTAATTTTAGCGTTGCTGACGTGCTTTGACTTAAGGGTTAATATTATTGTTGGTGGAAATAGGCTAGGTCTTTATCAGGAGCTTAATGGCCTAGCCTAGCTACTTTAAGTCCCTAATATAGTTTACTACTCTGATCTTATTTATAAGTTCCTTTTGACTAAAAAAATTTGGTCCTATTTATAAGCCTCTTTAACCAAATAAATGAGATTGTGACAATTTTGCCCATATTAATTGTACCAATGAAAATAGAGAGAGAAGAAAAAGTTGAAAGCACCAAATCATAAATGAGGATAAAGTTGAAAATTTACCTCATAATCATTGAGCTAATTACCTCTCCTTGGTATGTGTGATTTGGTTAAAATAGAACTTATAAATAAGATCTGAGTGGTATTTAATAAATAGGTTAGGTTCAGACCTATTGTCAGGCCCATTTAGATAAACAGGTCAGGCCTATTTTTATAAGACTTAGCCTACATATTTATAGGCCCAGCCTATTTAGTTTTTGTTTTATAAATGTTTTATTGTGAATAATTATATATAAATTAATCTAAATTAATTTTATAAATTATTTATAAAATTAATAACTTAGTCTTAACCTTAAGCTTCACATTTCATCATTTACTCATGACCTTAACATTTACATTCGTCAATTGATCACATATATTTCTCTTCTTTTTGAACGGTCGAGATAACAATGCTAGCTCACTACCTCTCACTCGATTTGTGTTATTTGATTAAACATAATAATTGCAATAAATTTATTTTAGTGATGTCTAATTGAAAATGATTCTAATAAGACGAGTTTATCTCATTTTATGCAAGAAAAACAAGACGTGAAATCTAGTTCTACATGTCCCTTATTGTGCTTAGTTGATTTTAAAAAATTTATCTCCTTGGTTAATAGATAATTGATTTTTCTTATTTTTACTTATTTAGAAAATTGTTGCTACTAGATGTTCTTTTCTTTCTCTAAATAACTTTTTTATTTCATATGAGAATGAATCTCTAAGCTTTTAAGACATAACGTAGGCTTTTAAATAGGTCTAATTAATTATATATGAACTTAAATGCATAGTGTAACACTCTCAAATTTCTAACAATTATAATAACTTAAAACTATGATAATTTTTAAGATTAATTACTGAAAGTCAAAACAAACTACTCTGGGAAGTGTAGCCTTGCACTTGTTGTAACACCTCATTTTCATCACCCAAAAACTTGGCCAAAATATTTGTAATTCCTCCAATAGGGTGTATCATTATCCAAATCATTAGATTACATTACCGTTTCAAATAAAGTTTAATCCATAATCAAAATAAATTTCAGAAAATTATTTCAGAGTTCAATACAAAGCGGAAGTCTTAGGTTCATGGCAAATAAAATAACATAACATAAACTATAGGAGTACAAAAGAGCCTCCATAGCTCACTCCATAGGTGCCTTCCCTTGCTCTCTACTAGGATATTCACCTGAAAAATGTTAATATGGGATGAGATTCCACGTCTCAGTAACTACTGAATATTTCTACCGTACACGAGCAAATAATATATGACAAAAAGGTATGGGCTGATTTCAAATATATATGTAGAATCCATAATTTCTCATACAAAATTATTTATACTAATAGTCATCAATATAGAAGGTAATAAAACATATATATCTCAAAAGTTCTCATCTCATGTCTTTACAGAATATTCATCATTATATCAAATTCTTGAACTGTTCAGAAATGCATTATGCAGTATGCACCCTCCCTTATATCACCTTCCAACCATATACCGCTGACTGGAGCCATAGGCTAACACATAGTCCAATAGAAACTCATTCATTTGACTGAATTGTTCCAAGCTCACCAAAACTTAAGATACACCCGGCCAAAGGTATATAGCTTAAATCTGGACTATGGCTCCCCTCCTTTAAAATAACTAAGGAGGTGTCACATGTCCCACAACTCCAATGAAATCCCGGCCAGAGGAAAACATGGAAGATGGGGCCCTGAAACAAGTATCATCCACTGTGCACCGAGTGGTGGCATAAATCATTCTTATCATTCAAATCCCTCCTTACTCCACCCATCATAATACAACCGCCATGATGAATATGTTCACTCAAAATAATGCATTATTATACCATAAAGTTTTATACATCAATATGCGTATTTATGAATAGTAAATACTATGCGTATCTGTGAATAGTAAAATACTATGTGTATATGTGAATAGTAAAACACGGTATATATACATGAATAGTGAAAATGAAGAGTACATACGGTATGTATACATGAATAGTAAATACGGTATGTATACATGAATAGTATTATGAATAGTAAATACAGTATACGTGAATAGTAAAATGAATAGTAAATACGGTATACGTGAATAGTAAAAATGAATAGTAAATACGGTATATGTGAATAGTAAAATGAATAGTAAATACGGTATACGTGAATAGTAACGTACGTATAAATAGTACCTCTGTAGATTTGCAAATCAAAGTTCCCACACCAGATCTTAAAACCATAAATATTTTCTAAATATTCTTGCCAAAATAGTAAACAAACCAATTAATAATCATACATAATTCACAAGTATAAGGAAGAATATTCAGAGTTACCTGTTACTTGCTAATACCCGAATCACCAACCAGCTATTATAACTCTCAAGCAAATATCTCTCTACTCTCTCTCTCTCTCTCTACCTCTCTCTATGGCTCTTAGAAGTTGTGAAGAATGAAATGAAATGGAAGGTCTATTTATAGTTGGAAAATGGGTCCTTAAGTGTAATTTTCGTCTCTGGGTCGTTCTACGTAATTTTCCCCGTGACAAATTTTCAAACCTCCCGTGACTCTTCCCGTGGCTGGTTGTGGAAATAATTTTCCGTGGGTCCCACATGAATAGTAAATAATATTATATTATAATAATATAATATTATTATTCAAATAGTAAATTACTATTACGTGGGTCCCGCTGACAAAATTTTCAAACTTCACGAGAGTTTTGTGTCGGAAGAGAATTATTTTGGTTGTGGGTCCCGCATGAATAGTAAATACGTATTTAGGAATAGTAAATACCGTATTTTTAAATAGTAAATACGTATTTGTGAATAGTGAACACTATTCATATTTCACAAATTTCAAGTATTAAATACGTATTTGCGAATAACATATATATATATATATATATATATATATATATTTTAAATACGTATTTGTAAATAGTAAAAACGTATACGTGAATAGTAAATACTATTCACGGGGCCCACAAAATACTGATTTCAAATTTATCACTTTCCAAAAATAGAGCCTACTAGTCTTCCCAAAATAAGTTTATGTTCAAGATATTAGATTCAAAATTCAGGATGTTACACTTGTACTAGGACAAATGCAAGGCTAACTTATTACAATAATATCAATCCAAACTTAAGCAAAATGTGTTTTACTCAGAACAAAATAAAATAAAATAAAATTAGTTGAATGTGTTTCCTCACTTTCCATTGCTAGCCCCAACCCTTGGCACCTGTTTCATTGAAATTCTGCCCCCCGAAGGATCATCACAGCCCATGAACACAAACATCAGCAAAGCTGGTAATCCTGTTTCCTCACTTTCCATTGCTAGCCCCAACCCTTGGCACCTGTTTCACTGAAATTCTGCCCCCCGAAGGATCATCACAGCCCATGAACACAAACATCAGCAAAGCTGGTAATCCTAATAAAATAATATAATATAGAGAGAGAGGAAAAATAATAATATTATATATATATATATATATATATATATATAAAAGAAGATGTCAGTTTGTTATTCATTATGAAGTTTACTTAGTGAGAAGAGAACTATGGTAGACCCGGATATCCTGCCAGTCTACCTTGTGACCTACTGGAAACCTGCCAGTCACAAATAATCAAATTGGCCAAATCACGTTTCTTCCTAGTGTGCACACCTCTTCTTAAAGTTGCTACTAGTGTCCCAGAAACCCGCCAGACACCACTTTGAAAAAAATGGATACTATCGGTTCACATTTAAAAAAAATATTGAAGGCATAAAGCCAAATTGTATTCATACTTTGAGAGGTACCATTCCAAAGCTATCCTCCTACGATTAAATTATTTTATAGACATATTTATATTTACATTTATTTTTAATGAAGGGCACATATACTTCATTTACCAAAAAAAAAAAGAAAAAGAAAAACAACGGACTCAGAGGAAAAATGTATAGGTGCACATGAAAAGTATACATGGGATTTCAATCATGAAAAGGCATGGGACGTACAAGTATTAGGTGTGTGTGTGTGTATATATATAATCTAAAGCAAAAGATTTTTTTTTATAAAAAAAAACGTATAGGTATGTTCAAGACATGCAGTCAATATGCAAATATATATATATATTCAAAGGGTAATCAATTCACGAAAACCGAGGGAAATCAATATACATATATAATCAATGGAAATCAAGCAATATAATATACACACAGGCATATTCACATGAAACAGTAAGTGGTTTCTTTTGCAAAAGTTAATTACGCGAACCGAAGCAAAAGCAATTACACACATTATATATATATATATATACACTCACACACATACAGAAATCAAACAATAATTGGTTTCTATAACCTAAGGATCAGGATTACCTGTCAGGATTCATATAAAATTAACTTAAGATTCATGGGGATTAGGATTACTTGGTCTCCGTTTTTGCTAGCCTCATAGAAAAATAATTTGATGAGAGTACGGAAAGAGGATTTGAGAAGAAAAAGTAGCGAAGAAGAAAAGTATCGAGAGTTCGCTAGGTTTAGACGGCTAGACCTAAACTTATAATTAAAAGGTAGGGTTTAGTTATGGGCTAGGTTCTTTAACTATTGTCAATTAATAAATTATAAAATGATACAATTAAATTCTAAATTTTTATTATTACTATAATTATTGCCAATTAATAAATTACAAAATAGTACCAACATTATTAAATTCTAAATCTTTATTTACTATATTATCATTGTTATCATTATTATTATTATTATTAAATTATATTATTACTATATTACTGTTATTGTTGTTATTATTATTATTATTATTATAATAATCTGGGGTATTACACATAGACTTTTTAAGCGATTTGAAGGCTTACATTTTAAGTAGGTCTTTAAACAAGCTTCAGGTCTTGTTAGGCTTTTTGAAGGCTTAGACTCAAGCTTTGGATTTTCATTATAGGCTCAGACCTATTTAGTTAAAACCTAATCTAGCCTAACTTATTTTCATCTCTAGTTAGTCTTATAGTTTTATCCAATTTTGTTTTTATTCCTTGTAGTTTCAAAATGTTGGCTTTGGTACCCTATAGTTTTTGGATTTCTATTACGTTTGCCTTCTAGTGACCCATTGTTGTACACACAAGCTCACCACTCCTCTAGGCCTCTTTACAAGCCCAAGATAATGTGGTGATGTTTATGAACTTATACTATCTTATTCTCAAACAATGTAGGATTTGTTTCTTTGACACACTCACATATATAAACATATATTCACATCAAGTTTAACAATTAGTCCTTATATTTTTAATTAAGGATTTTTAGTTTTGATCCCTATTTGATGTATCCATTTTATTGCTATATTTTCTATGGGATTTCATGGGTGTGGTGTGCATTTTACGGTTGAAAATCATAGCATTATTAATTAAATTGAGAGCACATGATACTTCCAAGCATTTTGAATTACAGCAGGTTAAATTGTTAAAATCAGATTTTGTGATTGAATTGATTGATTTGCAATAAGTATTGTTCAATATTCATCTAGGAGTTTTAATCTCTGGAAGTAGAATCAGATTCTTCTCTTTGGATTAAATCAAATAAACAGGAAGAAAATGAAGGCTAGGCGAGACTCTTAGGGAAGTCAACCTCATGTCTGAATTTTTCTTCTTTAAAACGTTTTGCTCTGCTTTAATTTGAAAAGAAATTATAAAAATATTGGCTAATAGGATAAATGATGATCAATGAATTTGATTTCAGCGATGCTTGTCATAGATTCTTAACTTGTTAAAGCACTCAGTCAACTGTAATTCAAGGATTTCTAGCTCCTCATTAGAATTGACCTAGGTTGCACTACTACATTATATGTTTTAGTATTCTATCATCAAATCAAATATATACTACTAAATCTCCTAGCCCATCATTCATTGGTCCACCTGTCAGTCCGACGTGTACATTTCCCTCAACATTACTGGTCATGACGTGGTGATCATCCAAAATATACCACATCATCACTCATCAATTGTTATTTAATGTGGCCGCTCATTTTTTCAACGTGCATCATAAAACCATTGGCTATTTCTTCCATGGGTTGATGCGGTGCATTTATACTGCTATTTTTTCAACCAACTGATATCTTTCCCAACGTATTTGCATGCTTAGTTATCAGCGGTGTGTAACCATTGGGTGAAGTAAGCGGCAATGTCTTTAATGTTTCCATTAAGTTTCTTCCATCATTTACGAAGGTCCACGACGAAGCATCAAGTATGCCTATTTAAAACAGATAGGTTAACCACTTTAGCTTCAGTTGCACAATTGTACAACTCATACCCCATTGTCTTTTTGATCCAGAATCTCAGTAGTGGATCCAGTATAGAATGAGCACTTGTAATGTATTGTCTTTTCTTTCGCTGGATGGGGGAACAAATCTGTGGTCCATTACTGCGAAAGTCGTGGCTAGCCTTTGGGATGTTCCATACACCAAGATGCGTCGTCCAATTACGTTTAATGTTGTACTCGCAGACTCCAAGGTTGTTTTTACTGTTTTATGTTTGTTAATGATATACTTTTTGGTTAATCATTCTGCCGCTCATTTAGTTTTTCATGCTTCCCTCCTTATTGTAGGGGTACCATTGCTTGGCAGCATTGCGAAGGCGTGAGGTTATACGTAAACTGTCTGGGGTGCTTATTCCAGGCTTCTGTTTTGTTCTTAAGCATTTTAGTGTAGAACATGACCCCAATCTCATAAACCACCATCTGAAAATTGTGTTAGAAAATTGTACTCAAATTAAATTTGTGAGTGAAGTAATAAGGACTCCAATTACGACATTCCAACCCCTCTTGCCTCTTCTACTACAACAATTGTCGAAATGAGTCTCATAAGTATCAATACTTTTTCTCATTCCTACTGTTCCTTTTTATATATATTCAGATCTTTGTCGAATGTGTTTATCAATACTACAAAGTTGTCGCATCTACTACTTTTTTCAAACACTGTATGGATGGGTTTATGATGCATGTCCATGTGACAAGAAGCTCGAGTAAATGGCCAATGGCACTCTTAGATGCAGTAAGTGTGATAAGGGCGTACTTATGACTGTTCCAAAGTAAGAATTTTGTGTTTCACCATGTTGTATTAATTGATAAATGCAATTATTCTTCTCAATTGTTTCACATTCATGCATTTTGGTAGGGTTAAAGTTCACTACAAAGTTTATGACAAGACTGGAAAATGTTCAGTCATATTCTTTGATCGTCATGCGTCGGAGTTGTTGGGTAAATCTGCATCAAAGATGAAAGAGGATATGCATAAGGTACTAAAGCTGTTGGACTTATTAATGCCTTTCATGTCTTTTAATTGATGTATGTTTGAACCTGTGTTTTTGTCATTGGTTAACTTATAGGAGGGTAAGAATTCTACCATTCTTAGTGAGCTGGACGAAATTGCAGGGAAAGTTGTAATTGTCAAGTTAAGGATTAAGAGCCACAACATCAAGCATCAGTCAAGTAGCATTGGCGTAAATCAGTTGTGTGTTGATACCCACTTGGTACAACAATTTCAGTATACAAATGTTGAGGTAGATCCTAATAACATTTATAATAAAATCATCATTAAAACTTTGATTTACCTATTTGACTTACACACATTCTAAAAATGTTTTACTTGTAGGAACACACACAAAACATGATAGAGGTACAATTTTTTCCTACCATATTTTTCAAACTATACCTTGTCTTCGCATTTTTAAATTTTTTCCCGTTAACATAGGAATAGACTACTTCAAGGGACACTTCCATCACGTCTTCACAAGTGAATCATGTCATTGATGACGTCAACACATCTTCTGACCTGACAACACCACTTGATGCAAACGCAAAAAGGAAGACTCTTGGAAATGATCTTCTATCTGTGTGTGAAGACCTTGGCATTTATGAGATGTGCACACCAAAGTTAAGCTCAACCAAACCACTGAAGAACATAAAGAAGGAGAAATGATGTTTAAAATTTAAGCATAGCAATGTGATATTATTATGTTTTTAGGATCAGACTTATGTATTCCGCATTGTTATTTTGTTGTGAACGTTGTCTTACTTCTGTTAGCCATTATCCTATGATAATTTGACATGCTTCACGTAATAGATAAAATGTCAAATAAGGAGTTATGTACTTTTCTGAGTTTCAACTTTTTGAAAAAAGTCATTTGAATTTTAATTTTATGAACGATAAATGTTAGTTGTTTCCATCATGAATCCGATTGCATGAAACAACCCGTTTATGCTCTTTCGAAGCACAAAATACTCATTTATCTCCACGTGATTAATGTATAAATTAAGTTCAATATTATTTGTTGTGAAAATACTAGATAAACATACATATGAAACTGTGTAATTTAAAATTAACATTTATAAAAAATAGACCACATCCACACTCATCAGATGTTATTTCATGTGGCCACTCATTTTTTCAACGTCCATCATAAAACCATTGGCTATTTCACACATGAGTTGAACCGGCGCATTTATATTGCTATTTTTTCAACCAACTGATATCTTTCCCAATGTATTTGCATGCTTAGTTATCAGCTAAGTGTAACCATTGGGCGAAGTAAGCGGCAACATCTTTAATGTTTCCAAATTGAATATTTTCCATCATTTACGAAGGTCCACGACGAAGCATCAGGTATGCCTATTTAAAACCAATAGGTTAACCATTTAATCAGTTACTTGCATGCAATTAAATTTATGGTCTTGGGCATTCATTACTACCTTCCAGTTAAAATAGAATTATATCTTATATCAAATGATTGTTATGCATATGTTGTTTATTAGACTTGTCATATTTTAGTTTTTATCATCTTAGCGTGTTTATGTTTTCAAAAATACGAGAATGACATGTTAATACAATTAAAGTTTATTTATTAATTGATTTTAAATAATTGTGTAATCAACAAATACTAAAGGAAAATATAAAATCATTTCTGACGTAGAACAAAAATATAATTTTATTTAATTGTATAACGTATTCAAAACATAAACTTGTGAATAAGTACTGTGATTATTCTATTGATGATTCAGTAATAGTGGACGTAGAGAAGGTCCTAGTTGTGGTTATTATGAAGCTGTCGTTAGTTGGGTGTTTTTTTTTGGTAATAGGTGTGAAGGTATTATTGCTCATGTTCCCAACATGAATGTTGCCGCAAGGCCGTATGAGAAGTGTCTCCATTCTGACTTTGTATTTCATATTATGCTCATATGCATTTAATGCCAATAGATATGTGTGTATATGAGGTTTTTTGCGCCTTCATCTGGTACTAATTGGGTTAATACACCGCATGGCATGCGTAAGAGCATCAAGTAACAGGCGCCTGGGTGTTATTGCTCATGTTCCCAACATGCATGCTGCCGCAAGACCGTATGAGGAGTGTGTCCATTCTGACTTGCTGCTTTTCCTGTTGTAGTCATAAGCATTTAATGCCAATACATATTTGTGTATAAGAGGTTTTTTCCACCCCAATCTTCTTCTAATTGGGTTAATACGCCTCATGGCACGTGTCAAAGCATCAGGTAGGCATGTTAGACTTAAAATATAAAGTCAGAATATGGCATCGTCATACAATCAACCAATAAGATTTATGCTAGTTTGAGAAATGCCTATTATTGATTGCTTCTGTCTTTAAATGAGTTTGGTATGGCGATCCTTGCCATGGGTTCAAATGCATCATGAAAATTAACCGTCAGATCGCGCGGTCAGTTATTACGCAAAGCTATCTAGCCACCTGTATATTAGTGAATCTTATAATGTTAACTAAGTCGTCAGTTTTAAATTACAAGACGAAATTAAAGATGAGGAAAAAACATTCTGACTATTCTAGTAAGAATCAAGATGAAGGCAGAGGTATGGATTTTTAAACTTCTACTATGTACTTCTTTCAGTCAAAGAAATTTCCTATCAAGCACTTTCTTTATTTCCAATAATGTGTTAACTAATAATGCAGGCAAACGAACGTGCGCAAGAAGTTCCGATGAAAATGTCCCACGTAGTTTCTCTTCTATTACTTCAAACTCAGTCACTCCAGTTACAATCCCTTTTGGTTTCTCTATCACAAACAATGAGATTTAACATCCTCAATCTACAATGACGTCTCCATTGTCACACCACACCACACCTTCTGTTCTCTGTGATATTACTAACACAACAAGGAAGTCACCTATTATTGAGAATAGCTGCAGTGGCTTAACGTCTGTAACCAGAAAAAGTAATACTCCTGATGTTAACCGATTATCAATATCAGTTAATCAAAAGAAGGTTTAGAAGAGGTCATTCAGTTCTTCAATCTATCAAGTTGCAAGTAATTTAACCATCAGGTTTGATCAACAGTACGAGACAAGTAAGTATTTTTGTTCATTGTAATAAAATAGTCATCATATGCATTCTAAACACATATAAATGGGCTTCTTTGTTTTAGAAAACTTGGAATTCAATCAGCAGGAAAGTGATAATGCAACGGTTCTGGAAGAGGTGAAGGAGTTGGTGAATTGTTCCTACAAAACAAGCTACTTAGACGATGGTGATGCCTGTCACGAGTGTTGTTTCTATGGTGCTGAAATGTGGTTTGCAGAAAGTTTAAAAAGTGTTAAAAAAAAAATAGCAGCCCACAGTTTGGAATGTGTTCCTCTAATGAAAAAGTTATTGTCCCTCTTTTAAAGAATGCTCCAGAAGAACTTGCCAACTTATATTTCAGCAAACAGTCATCTAATTCAAAAAATTTCTTGAAAAATATCCGTTCCTACAATAACATGTTTTGTTTTACCTCAATGGGAGGGAAAATTAACCATTCAATAAATGCAAATGGTGGAGGCCCTTATTCATTTGTCCTTTCTGGCTAGAGCTATCATTTGATTGGGAGCTTACTTCCCACTCCAGGTAACCTTTCGGTATGCACTCAGCTGTACATTTATGACACAGACAATGAAGTCTCAAACCGAATTTCATCTGTTACGTAAGTGTTTGTACAATTTTTATTTCTTCGCTTCCAAGTGCTTTGTATAATAAAACATAATATCAAATAAATGTTTAACATTATTTCCTTTATTTTTCAGCTGTCATGCTGGTAACGAACATTTGGATGCTAGGATTGTTGAAATGCTGAAGGAGTGTCTTGACAAGCACAACTGTGTAGTAAAAAATTATAGAAAAGCTGCAGACATAATCAAGGAAAATGTTATACCTGAAGTTGCCATAAGGTTGTTGAGAAATAGCAACTCAAATGTGCATTGTAGACAATATAACATGCCAACAGCATCTGAACTTGCTGCACTAATAGTTGGTGATTTTGACAACTCATACACCAAACGAGACATCATCGTGAAACGATAGAGTGGACATTTATAGAGGATAGATGAACTACACATGGCATATCTACCATTGCAGTATCCTTTGTTCTTTCCATTTGGAGACAATGGATATGACTCAACAAATGACCATGCACATCACTCATTGTCAACAACGAAGAAGAAGAAAACACTGACACCTAGGGAGTACTTGGCGTTCCGGCTAATGAGGAGAAATTCAGAACGGTCTGTAATTTTACATGGGAAAAAATTGCTGCAGCAATTTATTATGGATGGGTATTCAATGGTTGAAAGTGATAGGCTTGACTACATAAGGAAGCATCAAAAGATATTGAGGGTTGATCTTTATAGTGGACTTGCAGACGTGGTAACACGAGGAGAGACAGACCCTTCATCAACAGGACGACGAGTCATTCTATCGTCTTCGTTCACTGGCGGTGCACGATACATGATTTAAAATTATCAAGATGCTATGGCAATTTGTGCTTGGGCTGGTTATCCAGATATTTTTATCACATTTACTTGCAACCCTATGTGGCTTGAAATTACTCATCATTGTGACAAAGATGAATTGAAACCATGCAACAAACTAGAAGTGTTAAGTAGAGTATTTCACATTAAGCTGTGCAAGTTGATGCGGACTTTTAAAGATGATAAGATATTTGGTTCTGTCAAAGTAGATAAATACATGTTCAATGGTTTTTATAATTTACATCTTATATTTAACCAAATTTATTAGTCATTTATTAATTTCATATACTATATTTATGCATATTCACATATGTGTCAATAATATACTTTTTTTTTCAAATGCATATACTATTTTCAACATTTTAAAATACATCGTAAAATCCATTTACTACATGTAATTTGATGTCATAATTTTTTTTATTGTAGAAGTATATAACATTGAGTTTCAAAAAAGAGGCCTTCCGCATGCTCATATAATACTTTGGTTAGCTGATATTGACAAAGTAACAACACCATTTGATGTTGACAAATTGCTATCTGCGGAGATTCCAGATCGAGATACTGACCCTGAGTTATACAACTTAGTTGGAAGTTTCATGATTCATGGTCCTTGCGAAAGATCAGCTAGGAGTGCACCTTGCATGAAAGATGGGAAGTGTTCAAAGTACTTTCCAAAAAAGTATAATGCATATACCATGTTGGATGAAAATGGTTATCCAACATATAGAAGGAGGATTGATGGACGTGTGGTGTCTAGGAAAGGTGTTCATCTTGAAAACAGATTCGTTGTCCCTTACAATCCTAAGTTGTTAAAATTATTTTTTGCTCATTTGAACATTGAGAAAATAAATCAATCTTGGGCTATAAAGTACCTATTCAAATACATCAATAAGGGGAATGACCATGTAATTGCGGGTATATATAACACCAATGATAGTCCAGGCTCTCAACAAACATTTGATGAAATTTTACACTACCTCAATTGTAGGTACGTATCTTCATGTGAGGGATCGTGGAGGATTTTTGGGTTTGATATACACCACAGATATCCACCTGCTGAGAGATTAAGTTTTCATCTTCCTCATCAACAATCTATCTATTACTCTCAAACACAAAGTATGGCATCACTTGTCAACAATCCGAGAGTTAAAGAATCAATGTTCCTTGCTTGGTTACAGAAGAATACAAATGATCCGTTCGCAAGGACACTAACTTATTCTCAATTCCCTAACTACTTCACATTTGTTAGAGAAAAAAGAATGTGGAAGCTTCGTGAACGTGGCTTCTCCATTGGAAGGTTGGGTCATTGTACACCTGTTCAAGGAGAACTTTACTACCTTCGATTGCTGTTGAAAAAGGTTCGAGGCCTAAAGAATTATGAAGATATCAAGACTGTTAACAATGTTGTCTATCCAACATTTAGGGAAGCATGTTATGCACTTGGTTTATTAGATGATGACAATGAGTACATTGATGCAATTAAAGAAGCATCTTTGTGGGCATCAGGCACTTACCTTCACCTTTTCTTCACAAGTATGTTATTAAGTCACTCATTGACACAATCGACTGTTGTTTGGGAACGCACCAAAGAAATCAGTTGTGAAGATTTGTTATATATTCCACATGGCAATCAACATTTCCAAGGTATTTTTATTTATTCAATTTTTACCTTCATGTTAATAGTTTTTACAATTTAAATTTTATAATAATTCATCGTTAACATTAGAATTTGACATTTTAAAATTCTCAGTACTTTAAATTTATCCAATATAAATATGTACTTTGATGTTAATATTATTTCTGTTACTTAACCAGTAAAACAAGTGCTTATGTCTAATCATGTTAGTTCATGCAACTTTTCCATTGATTTTAATTATTACCAACATTGTACTCATTTTATTTTATTTAAATATATTAAAAGATTTGCAGTTTTCATCTACCAATAAAAAAGCTGTAGGCCTGTTTGAAATTTAGAAGCTACTGTTGCGCAATGGGAAAAGCCTAGATGACTATCCATCTATGCTTAGACCAAGTGAAGACAACATTATTGACATGTCAAATCAACTGATATTGCAAGAGTTAAACTTCAACAAACGAAGAGAGAGTGGTGAATCCATAAGATTGCAGCATTTAATGACTGATGAGCAGAAAAAGGTATTCAACCAAATACTTTGCTCTGTGTATTCAGAAAAAGGTGGCTTCTTTTTTTTACATGGTTATGGTGGGACTGGCAAAACTTTCATATGGAATGCCTTGACAGCTTCCATTAGGTCTAAAGGGGGGATTATCCTAAATGTAGCATCAAGTGGAATTGTAGCAACTTTACTACCATCTGGTAGAACTGCACATTTAAGGTTTTCAATACCTATTGACATCAATGAAGATTCCATGTGTTCAATTACTCATACATCACTAACTGCAAACTTGATCAAGGCTGCAAATCTAATTATTTGGGATGAAGCTCCAATGATCAAAAGACATTATGTTGAGACTTTTGATCGAACATTGAGGGACTTAATGAAGACAAATTCCATTTTCGGAGGAAAATGTGTTGTCATGGGAGGTGATTTTAGACAAATACTTCCGGTCATTCCTAAAAGTGGGCGAGCTGAAATTGTATATGTAGCTATCATTGCTTCTCCACTTTGGAAGCAATGCACTATATTGCAGTTGACAAAAAATATGAGGCTGCGATCTTTTGACAATCGAATTGAGTAGGAAAAATTGAAAGCATTTTCTGAATGGTTTCTGCTTGTAGGAGATGGCATCATTGGATTACCACATGACGGAACTGCGAATGTGACATTACCAGCAGACCTATTGCTTTATGACGATGTTCATCCAATGAGGTGCATCGTTGATGCTACATACCCTAATTTAGTGGAGCATATATTTGAAAAAGATTATCTAAACAACAGGTCTTTTCTAACACCAACAACAGAAAATGTCGATTGTTTGAATGATTATATTTGTTCTTTGTTGCCAGGGGATGCTATGGAATACTTCAGTGTTGATTCTATAGATCGTATTGATAATGCAAATGAGAGTTTTGATGATCTGTACGACACTGAGTATTTAAATTCATTAAAATGTTCAGGGATGCCTCATCATAAATTGGTATTAAAGGTTGGAGTACCAGTCATGTTAATCACGAACATTGACCAAGCCTCTGGGTTGTGCAACGGTACTAGGTTTCAAGTAACACAACTTGGCAAAAACGTCATTAAGGCAAAGGCTTTGAATGGCACAAGTGTTGGTGAAGATATTTTGATTCATAGAATGGATATGAACCCATCAGAATCTAAACTACCTTTCAAGATGACAAGAAGGCAATTTCCAATAATCATTTCATTTGCAATGACTATTAACAAGAGTCAAGGACAATCGATGACAAACATAGGTCTTTACTTACCAAGCCCTGTGTTTTCACATGGACAACTTTATATTGCTCTATCTAGGGTCAAAAGTTTCAACGGTTTGAAGATATTGATATTGGATGAGTTTAAGAAGTGCACCGACACACTACAGTGAATGTTGTGTACAGGGAAGTTTTCCAAAATCTTATGCCACATCCATAAATGTAATCAACAATATTGTATGAGTCCTTTGATGTACTCATATAAAGTAGTTTTTTATATTAGCATCGTTGTTCCTTAGATTGATAAATTATTAGTTAAATGTAATCCGTGCAACGTATAGGTTGAAAGTCTTGTTACTTTGATAACTCATACTACAGAGTTAATCACTATACTAAAGCTTCGATTAAATTTTAACAATTTAAAACTATAGGCATCGAAACCAATGATTTGAAATCACAAATACTAAAACCAAAATTTAGTCAAACTATAAGGATATATATAGAGGACGTACAACATTTTAACTTTTGAGTTAGAGTCTTCATTTATGCAAATTCAAATTGTATAATCCTAAAGTCTTAACAACAAACAACGAGACACAAAGCCTTCTAATAACTACTTCACAAAGAATAAGAAAAGTAGTTAAAAGTGGCTTTTATTATTGACATGGTAAAAAATCATCACTAATTCCGATATGATCCTCCAATTAAAACTAACTTATCTGAATAACCTTTATTTTCTTTCATATCTAATTTTTCTCTATATAATTTGTGAAAAAAAGAATTTAATAATACTATTGACTTTTTACATAGGGTTTTATATTTTGGATCACAAAAACCTTATAGAAGGAGTCTTATAATACTCCCTCCGGTCCTAATTATAAGACATAGTTGACTTTTTTGGAGAAATTAAGGAAGCTAATTAAATTACTTTAGACTATTTTTATTTTTATTTTTTTCTTCAAACTAATTAGTTTAATTAATAAACTAATATATAATCTAAAGATACACAACATATGAAATGATTAAGTAACTTATCTAGCTTCCTTAATATCTCCAAAGAAAGTCAACTATGTCTTATAATTAGGACCGGAGGTAGTATGAACGAGTACTAGTGTTAGTACTATTTGAAAGAGTGAAGGGTCGATCGATATTAATTATGAGATCATCCACCTATAAAATGATGTAGTAGTAAAAGCGATTTGTTTCTTTCGTTCTTCATAATAATTATTAATAATGTGCATGGCTTTCATCTGAAATACAGAACCAGATTTCCTTGACATGGTTGATGTTGTAGTTATAAGCATCTTCATTAAAATTGCCCCTGGGAACTGTCCTTAAATATTAAAACAGTTTTGCTTTGTTTCGTGCTGGTACTCACTATGGTCGAAGATTATTATGATTTTATGTTGATTATTGATTTTGACATGTATAAAAGGGTGTTTGAATATATATATATATATATATATATATATATATAAAACCATGGTATTACCAAATTTTCATTTGGGCGACAAGTAACTTTTAAAGCAGTAATGAGATTCCCATTCACTATATATTCATCACATGAGTGCTCCAAATTTATTTTGAACTATCTAAATTCAAATTTTTTTGTATATAATTATTTAAATGATAAATTTATTTTTATAGGAAGTCCATTATAAAATTATATATATATATATATATTAAAAAAATGTTACAATGGTTAAAATAAAAATTTATTCAAAATAAATTTGGACGGTCTAAAATTAATCTTAACCATTTATATTGCTGATGAACACAATAGACTCATCAAAATGATTAGCACAAAATATGCTTTCCATGAGTAATGATTAAAAAATCTTCTATAAGCATTTGTCTTAAAATATAATTTTATTTTGCAATTTTGGGTTACTATATTGAAAATTTCATTTTCTCCTCCACTCCAAATTCCCTCCAATTTGGGGGGAAATATTTTGAGGGGAAGGAGGGGAAAATTTCAACCAAAAAAAAAAAAAAAAAATCCTCTCCTCCTAAATTTTTTGTGTTGTCAATCAAGGGGAGGGGAGCAAAATCGCTCCCTTCGCTCCCCTCCCCTAGTCTCAAACCAAACGGACTCTTAAAAGATTACCTTTTGTTTTTATACTTAAAAGTTTTGGATGGGTTCGAGCTCTATGAGCACTTACTGGGGACTTACGAGATCGCTTACCAAAGGAGTTCCAACGACGGCAAAGGGAATCGAACCCACGACCCAAAGGCCTAGTCTTGGATCCTTTACCATCTATACCAACTCACATTGGCCTTAAAAGATTACCTCACTAACATATTATTTCTTATTGCTTGACAATATCAAAGATTCAACCTCTTGTACTTATAGAGGAAAATACCTTAAGGATTTTAGTGCTATGGTCGAGCAATGTCCACCACAAAAACATTATATATTCTTAAAAGTCAAAACAAAGAAAGATTACATATTTCGAATTTCCTGAATAATGGCAAATGGATAATCAAATTTTCGATTTTCCATGACTAGCACTATTGCTCTGTAAATTGTACTTATTTAGTCTTTAATATAAAATATAGTTGATTTTTTAAAGAAAAATTAAGAAAGCTAAATAAGTTAGTCAATTATAGTATATGTTATATATTATTTTGATTATATATTGATTTATAAGTTAAATAAATTACTTTAAAATAATTTGTTAGCTTTATTAATCAGTTCTTATAAGGACCGGAGGAGCATTAAACAAACATGCTATTTCACACATCAAGGAAGACTACACATTGATGAAGATTTCTTTTAACTAAGCTTCAAAGAGGTGATGACAAATTAGTAATTCAATTGAAAATTGCAATGTGTAATGCCAGGATGCTACAATATAAAATATATTTCTTGTCATTGTATTACTTTATATAGTCAAGAGAACAAAAATATAAAAAAATATCTCATGTACAACTAAAAATGTACCTTAGTTTTTATTTATTTATTTATGTTTATCATATTTTTATAAAGATATTGCTACTATTCCCTCCGATCCTTATTATAAGGCACTAACTAATTTTTCTCACAAACCAATAAAAGTAGTTAAAGTCAATAAAGTTACCCTACAATTTAAGTAACTTCCAATATTACCCCTACTAATTACACTAAACTCTAATATTATATTAATTATTACTCTCACCCACTACCCTCATTAATTAGGGGTAGACATGGAAACAAATAATTAATGTTTATTGGGAACAAGTAAGTGCCTTATAAAAAGGACTAAATAAATTTATTAGTTGGTGCCTTATAATAAAGACCTTAAAGAAAATATATAAGAAGAAAATGAGAGAACATAAAACCGTAATTTAAGAGCACATTTTGATTTGACCCCGCGAAATTGATTCCTGCCCTCGCTTGCATTGGTTAATTCCCGCGCTTTTGTAACACGCATATAAATTATATACCATCAGATTGATCTAATGGATCATATTTACAGAAGTAGAAAAAGACATGACACACTAATCAAAAACCTATTCAAGTAGACCCAGCGCTTGAAGATCACGCCTCAGAAACATCGCTGTCACCGTCGTCTTCTCCGTTGGTCTCTTCATCATTTTCGGATTCACAGTTGCATCCACAGGCATATCTGGAAGCCTTCGAGAGTTGATTCGTGAACTCGACAAGTTTGGGAGAAAAAAAGGGAAACTCTGAATCTGTAGACTTCCAAATTCCGTATAGTTGTTGCAACCTGAGGTACATTTTAGATGGATTTTTTTTTTTTGGGGGGTATATTTAGAAATGCTATCTATCGATAACTTTCACATCGAAATAAAATATATTATCACTGGTGAATTATTATTTAGAAATTAATTTTATATCAGGAAAAAGGCAAAAAATATCACGTCTTGTTACCTAGGTATTAATTAGAGTATAGTAATTGATAATTTATTTTAAGTAGGAAATCTGAGATTTTGAAGTTGAAGTGGTATTTTCTTGCATTTTCCCTCATTTATCTCTTTTCAGCTTTGTTTTAAAATGCGTGGTGTGATTCTTACTGATTATAGTGGTGTGCTTGCTCTGTTGTACGTCCTTATTCTGAAATTTGTAGCTATCAAATTGTCTTGTTGCAGAAAGATCTGGCCTCTCGGTTTTGTTCTTTATGATCATGGATTCGTCTGAAAATCTGAACATTTCACTGACTCTGCACATAGATTATGAGAAAAGCAAGGTTCTCTATGCTGAAGCGGGCAGTGACTTCGTTAATATTTTATTGAGCTTATTAACACTTCCATTGGGAACTGTCTCTATGCTTGTTAGTAAGGAATCTACTGTAAAGCCTTGCACATTTAATTGTATTTCCTCACTGCGTCAAAGTGTCGAAAAGCTGGACCTGAAATATTTTTGTTTGGATTGTATCAAACCAAAATTGCTGAATCCACTCAACCCAATGGTCGCTGAATCCAAAACTCTGGTATATAACTTCGATGACCCACTGATGTCCAGGGGCTTTGTTGGTTATGTTCATAAATCGGCATGTTTTATAGTTTCTGATGATCTAACACTGATGCCTAGTGATATCAATTCAACCTTATGGATACTGGGGATTCTCGGAGTTGATTATGTTCCAGAGAAATTGACTGTGAATGTCACTGAGGAAGAGGTAAGCATGTTATAGAATTTTAGGATATGGTTTATCTTTATTCATTATTGCTAGTCTCAATGAGAAGTTGGAAAATAGCCTAATCCACCTTGATGGATAAGGCCCAAGTCCAATAGCATTAGGGCTAAAATATAAATAATAAAAAAACTTGGGTTTTTATCTGTGATATTTCCCAAGTACTACAAATTGCATTTTTAACATGTCTCTTTGAGGAAAGGGTATGTTGGTTGTGGAAGGGATGTAGAACACTATAAATAGGCATGAAGAGTTCGGTTGTGAACATGAAAAATACAATCTGAGAAAGCGATTACTCTTTCTCCATGATAAATTTCTCTCTTTTCTTGTCAGTCACTATGATTTGATTAGTGTGGGTATTAGACATAAACTGTTGCACTCCGAGACCACATATAAACTATTTTTGTATGCTATGTTTGTGAAGGTATTGGATCTCTTGAAGTTCTCCTTATGGTCAAAGACACCATTAACAGACCTATTCTTACGCAAAGAGCTGCAGATTCAGAACTGTCAAACACCATCGCTGTCCAAGTTATTGAAAAGTGAGGTTCAATGGAAGATGTTGTTGAAGGTAATGATATCAAAATCAAAGAAAAAAGTTTTGTTTGCTGAAGCAGAAGAGGGGATCATGGATCAACTTCTAAGTTTCCTGACTATACCACTAGGTGTAGTTGAACGTCTTGCTCAAGGCAATGCTGATTTGGGCTGCGTGGACAACTTGTATAAAAGCTTGGCTCATATTGATTCAACAAGATATTTCAAATCTGACCTGAAGAACAAGCTACTCAATCCTATGATTGCTTCTCGTAAAGTGAAAAATCAGGTGTTACCAATTTATTATAAGTTAAGTGAGGCTGCAGAGAGTAGGCATGCCTGTTATGTTAAGCAGGGAACAACGTTCATGGTGGGAGATGATTTGTCTGTAGCACCATTTTCATCTTCTGCTGCTTTGGAATTTCTGCGTGAATGTAAACTTGGTGCAGAAGACTTTGAAGCAAAGATCATAAGAATTGGGGCGAATGAGGTATTTTCTTCTCTCAATTCAACTTCTTTTCTCTTCATCATTTCTCTGGTTTTCTGATCACGGTGATTCCTTGGGAAATTTGTATGAGAATTTGGTCTGTTTTCTGATGGTCACTCTGGCCTCAATCAAATTTGAATAACATAAGAATTCTTTATTAATAACTGAGCAGTCAAATCTTTACATATTACAAAGAGATTGACTGATCTATATTTAATAACCTGAATCATGATTGAGATGTCAAAATGTAACGTAAACTTAAAGCTGAATTTCTGTGTCCATATAAAAAAGCAGTAGTCAGAATCAGATGAACAGAAAATGAGAAAATAAAGTAATGAGATGGAGTAGGGAAAGTAATTTTGTTTGTTGGTGTTTCTATTTTGGAAGATTCCTATTAGGTCCTAAGAAAGGGATTTAATAACAAATAAGTCTCCTAAGAAAGGGATTTAATAACAAATAAGTCTCAATGATAAGTTAAAACTATTGTCATTTCCTATTTTGAAACTTGTCGTTTCATGCTTTTCAATTGTTATAGGACTTTTGAGTAATTAAATTCCTTCGTTGGACCTTATAACAATTCCTCTATCAATTTTCCCCCTATTTCCATTAAGTCGGAGATTTAAACCTTGCCCTTAATGGTTTTAACACAGGTGTATGAAATTCTGAAAGCTGCAATGTTCACATCATCAGCCTTGACAATTGGTTTGAGCCCATTCCTTAATTTTGTCAAGCAAGAGGTGGAAAATTGATATTAATTTAGCTGTTGTCACAACTAAGTAAGGCTTTTGATTAGTTTTTTTGGTTTTTGACCCTTGGTTTGAAGTTAATTGCTGATTAACTAAAGTTTCTAATGTTCCGCTGAACTTTTTGGTGCTGTCAGCATATGGTTTTTCAGTTTTTGTCAAGCTTAAATACTGTTTGTAAAATGTTGAAATTGTAACAATATTGTAATATCCTAAATCTTGGACAAAAAGATTTGAGAATAAGCCCATATCAGGCAGAGGACTAACCCTAGTTCAGGAAGTATGACAAGTGTAATGAAGAGAATTTCCCTTGATGCTGGCAGATTGGATTTTCTGGGAGGTTGTAAGTTTGTGATGTGCCTTTAATTGAGAAAATGATATCCAATGGCTATGAAATTTTCTAGAGTCAAAGTAGGCATGATAAGGTTTAATTTGATGGGTTATATAGGTCAATTGGACCTATGTACCATGAGTTATGAATTTTTGAAATTAGCCCTTGAATCTGGAATGATTTTTGGACCAGTTTGTAATTGTGGAATTTATGAGAGAAAAAGTATTCTTATTGGATTGATTAAATGTTGTGATACAAGACCTACTTATATAATAAGTAGAGAGATAAAACTAAACAAACTACAGAGAAAGTAAAGGAGTAACTAAGGGAGAAAATCTAGGAGAGAATAGAGGAGAGGTTATAATAACCTAGAGAGAATAATATAATATAATAACATTATATAATATTCCCACACTCCCCCTCAAGTTGGACCATGGATATGAATCATGTTCAACTTGCTTATGCAATTTATTGAAGTCTCGACGATACCAACTGCGACAAGATTGACGGGCAGCGGCTGCGACAAGATCGACGGGCAACGGCTGCGACAAGTTCGATGGTGAAGGTCCCGTAACTGCTTGAGTCTTCAAAATCATTAGGTTTGTACTTCTTGAGTCTTAGAGGTCCATTTATTTTGTCTGGACTTGTACCCCTTTTGAGTCTCTGAGGCCTACAAATTTTGAAAATGACAATTTGATCCTTCAATTTGATAAATGATAGTTTGATCCTATCACAAACACAAACATTTAAAGGCAACTGATTGATGAACAGTGATTGGCGAAATTTGAGTCAGTGGTCCCTACCAATCTACCACTACCAATTTTTTTTTCCTTTAATTTTGTCAAATATGTAGGACCCAGGAACCAACAAGTCCAAATAGTGTCTTGAAATTGTCAATCCGTGTGGATGCTTCCTCTGCAACATGGAAATCAAATGTGGGACCCAATTTCGGTGACACTATTCATCCAACACTGTTCACTTTTTCCCTTTTTTTTTAAAAAAACAGCAACCATAACCATTTAGGTGAGATTGTTTGACGAGGCTGCGGATTGATTCACGCGTCTCACTACTTTCTTCATTTTTTCCTTCTCGTTCTCCTTTGATCTGCAACAATGGCGAGGAAGGGACGGTAGAGCCCGATCTGCTTGACGCACGACAGTCGATTACCACGACGACCTTTGGTTGACAACACATGGCGGTGGATTTGGATCAGCTCCTACTCTCAATCACTCTCTCCTCTGGTCTAGCTCTGGTAATCTGCTCTAGACCTGGTGAAACGCCGGTGGGGACATTTAGACGGAGTCGGAGTGAGCATGAAGGAGTTTCTGGTGCTGGTTCGCCGGCACTGTGAATCTCTAGTTCTTCGACAACGTTGGGAGTTGCTGTGACGAGATCAGCGGTGAGACTCGACAAACGTTGGGAGTTGAAGATCGACATAGATAGAAAATGCTGATGCTAGGTCTGACAAATGGAGAACCACCCAGGGAGCGCTGAGATAATGACGAAAGATGATCGAGATCACGACTAATGGTGAATGGAGGGTCGCTAGTGATGGGGAAGGAAGATCGAATTTGATCTGTTCCTTCTCTCCGACAGTGGTGACGACTTGCGGACTCAACAGAGGATGATGGTGAAAGTGGCGCTAGTGACTTGCAGCTTCTCCAACTCTGTCTCTCGATTTAATGCTCGAAGCAATGACCATGGAGCATGAAGGAGAGACACTTTTAGAGAGAGCAGTGTGTCACCAGCGCCAGACGAACAAAACTTAACTATTTTGTCTTCAAGATCAATCTAGCTCTGATACCATGTGAAATTTATGAGAGAAAAAGTATTCTTATTGGATTGATTTAATGTTGTGATACAAGACCTACTTATATAATAAGTAGAGAGATAAAACTAAACAAACTACGGAGAAAGTAAAGGAGTAACTAAGGGAGAAAATCTAGGAGAGAATAGAGGAGAGGTTATAACAACCTAGCGAAAATAATATAATATAATAACATTATATAATATTCCCACAGTAATGATTGATGAATCTGGGACAGATCACGTGTTTCACCATGGGAGGTATTTTTCCTTGGAAATAGAGTTATTAATGGTCACATATCCTTTAGAATCACTGCAATTAGACATTTATGCACAGAGATATGAATTTTCAAAGTTGGTTGAAAATTTTGCCAGTTGTGCGAAAATAAGTTTTGTAAGGGTGTAATGGTCAAATGAGGTTAGTGGAGTGTGGGGCCCATGGATTTAGCCTCCAAGCAATTCAAGAACACTCTAAACTCTCATGTCTAAATTTTGGTCAAAGACTAAGAGTGAGGAGGAAGGAAAAACCCAAAGACTCTAACTACATGGTTTAGTTGTAACCAAATGGCAAACTAGAAAATAAGTGGCTAGTTGGTGTCCAAATGTTTTCTCCTCTTCCTAGCTGACCTGGACCCTTAAATTAAATCCCTTCTTCTTTCTCCATTTGGATTGGCCAATACACAGACTCACCCAAGAGAGGCAACAAGCTGAAAGAACAAGAGAGAAAGGGGAAGGACAAACTCAAAGATTCAAGGTGAGGGTGATGTCTATGCTTCTATTTCTTCTAGTTCTTCCCTCTTGCTACTCTCTAGCCTCTTAAAGCTCTCTTTCTATGTTGTTTTAAGGAGGAGGCCGAAAACCCTAAAGGCCAAGAGAAGATAGAAAAGTTGCAAGAACACAAGGGCAAGCCAAGGTAAGAGAGATACTTGACCCTATTGTTGTGTTCTTGGACTTGTTGTGGTTTATAGTGGCTTCTTCTTGTTTTCTTGTGATTTTGGAAACCCTGAGTGTTAAGGGGAGGTGCTATCCATTTGTTGAAAATGGGTTAAAGTATGATCAAGGGCCTAGACAAGCAACTAAAAGTGATTAGAGACAAAACCTTGTTTAATGTAGAACTCAAACTTCTTGTCCCTTAGCTATAATTTTCTGCTAGAACAGGGGACCATGGGGAAAGGAATTTTGCCCATTTTGATGCTTCCAGTGTGTTTAAAATGAAAGATTGTGTAGGTTGAAGGTTAGGAAGTGATTTTGAAAGTATTTAAAGGAAAGTGTACAAAACTTTAATCTGCCAAGTGTTAGTTTCATGCGAGGAAGATAGCTTGGGTCGTGTTTTTGGTTTTTGGGTTAGTAAATAGTGTCCAATGACTATGATAGTTTCCAGAATTAAATTAGATATATCAAGCTTCAAATGGATAGGCCATATGCCTCATTTGGATTTGTGCTCGTGGAGATATGAATTTTGGAATATGAGCTATGATTCTATAACACAATTCTGGGCAATGTGTAATTATTGTTGAATCTAGATTAGTGTGCATATATCTGACTATTGGCAGTATTTTTCCTTGAAAATAGGCTTAACAATGATGTACCTTCTTGGTGTCTAGGTGTAAGCCTATTGGATTGTTAGTCTTTGGGTGGCTACCCTAGTTGCATTCAGACGACTTGAGTGGTTGCCAGTCTATCTTTCCCAGTACTGTGGTTTGTGATTATCGATCTTGTTTGCAGTTGCTGTTGCATGTGATATGAGTTGTGATTTCTGAATGTTGTTATGTTGTTGTGGACTAAGTTCTGTTTGTGGGAAACCGTCTTGTTGCTTATACTTGTTTATACATTATATATGAGATTAGCTGTTATTTTGAGAACCTTCAGGATTCCAACTCGTTACTACTTGTGATTTGTATAGCATATCGGACACAACTCTCTGGGCAAAGGTGGCGGACACTGGCAAATGAGGATGATTGGACTATGCAAGGGCTACAATTGATTATTGTACTTTATGGTAGAAATTTTTGGGTCTTGTAAATATTGTACAGTATCCTGTAAGTAATTTTGTAATGTAATAAATTTTTTTTTATTAGTGTGCTTATGTTATTTCTGTTCACCCATTGTGTTGCGCATTGTTCTGATAATTATCGGTATACTGAGGGCTATAACAAATAGAATGAAGGTGTCATTTACCCTTAATCTAGAAAGTAGAATTCCTTAAAGCTAGCTTACAAAAAACTAGATTGGACCAAATGATTTAATTTGGAAACCAATGAACCAGCCATTCGTCTGGTCCGGCTCACCTCACGAAACAAGAAACGTTCTGAACTAGAGCAAATCTGTATAGACCGAAGTGAACCGTCAAAAACCAGGATAAACCACTGGGTTGTGCGGTTTAATCTTTAAAGATGGAGGATCTGGGGCACTATGGGAGAAGAAGTAGATGATGGTAGAAGAATAGATAGAGATGGAGACATCGTTGAGAGGGGCTGGTTGGTTTTAAAGAAGGCGGGATGGAGAAGAGGTTGATGATGATTGGCGGTGAGGTTGCTGAACCACCTGAGGTGTAAGAAGACGGAGATGAGATTAGAGATGGAGACTGAAGTTGCCCTTCAATTGTTGTCTTTTGTTTGGGTTGGTCAGAGGAAAGGGAAGCAGAGGTATTTTTAATGATCTCATCCATTTGGTTTAAGAGGCGATTCAGGTGAGGGAAGGCATGTTAGTGACTAGTTTACTATTTTATCCTTACATGTTAGTCTATAAAATAATTGATATAATTATATTTTTATTTCTAATTAAGTAATACAAATATTTTTAAAATCAAATTAACAATCCCTACTCCTAAGATAGAGATAAATACTATTTTTGCTATGGAAGTATTGGCAAGGGAACATTTAACATCTGAAAGATATTTTTTTAGTATCACTTTTACCCCGAAAGTTTGCCAAAAAAAAAAAAAAGAACTGGAAGTTCTTTTTAAGAGCAAATCTGCCCTAAAAAAAACCTGAAAGTTTTTTAAGAGCAAATTTGCCTTGAAAAGTATTTTTTAGGAGCAAATTTGCCTTAGAAATTTACAAAGAAGAGTAACAATTCAATGGTTAAGATTAACCGATGGATGCAATTGCTATGTTTGTCAACTTCTAAGGCAAAAATGGTACCCAAAAATCTTCTGGATGCTGAATATTCCTTAGCCAATACTTCTATAACAAAATTGGTATTTAACCCTAGGGAATTCCTTCTCTCCATCACACTCCCAGTCTCCCACTCCATAGTTCACTCCTTTCAACTACCACTTTGTCTCTCGTTTCACCACCGTCACTCTTCATATGCACACATGAAAAAATGATTTACTGCAATGAATCAATGATGGATGAAACATACTTCAAGTGCTTCCTCTGAAACAGTCAGATCCCTCCCAACAACGAAGCACTTGCAGCTTTTCCAGGAACTATTGAACCCTCTGATAGATATGGCGATGGCAAGGACTCCTTGCTGAATCCTCAAACCTTGTCGCCGTCAGTGACTTCCTCCAAGCCGGCGAAGATACTGCCACCTTGTCGTTCTCGCCAGCCATGCTGCTCAGAAATACTGACGGTAAATTGGTCAGAAAAATTAGCTTGGCTCTCCCTACTAAGGAGGACATAAATAAATTTAATTCATTTTAAGACTAATTGTTTTCAATAATTAATATTTAATTAAATTATAAATTATGCTCAAAATAAAGTTATATTCAAGATTTAACCAACTGATTTTCATAAAATATAAAATGACTAATGAAATAAAATATAATACATTTAAATGCTATTATTGTGAATTAAATTCCATTATTTTAATATGGTCGGTTTGACCTCAAGTTGACCCTAGTTTAATCTATTAACCCTTGAACCACTCTCTCGGTCGGTTAAATATACACAACCATAACCCACAGGGGGAGAGACTACCACTCTGGTTTTATTTATAAGTTTCTTTCAACCAAATCATACATATCAAGGAGATGTATGTAACTCAATAATTATAGGGTAAATTTTCAACTTTACCCTCATTGGGTACCTTTTAATTTTTTCTTTTCTTTCTATTTTGATTGGTATAGATATGAGTAAAATTGTCACAAGTTCATTTATTTAGTCAAAAGGAGCTTATAAATAGGACCAAATTTTTTTGGTCAAAAGAAACTTATAAATAGGATCAGAGTGTTATTTTCTTTTTTAAAGTTTTGGAAGGGTTCGGCATCAGTCCCCCACCAAGGCTAGGGCACGGCCCCAGGTTTCTAAGATTTAAAACCAACTTTTACTTGCTCCCAAAGCTCATCCTCTAAAATAATCATCTTAAATGACTACAAAAAACATTGCCACTCATCAACATTGATCTAACTCAGGATAATTCTTTCAACAGTTTGGATCAGACAAATTCACAACCTATTAATTAATATATGATTGGGTTGTTACATTTGACCAGAGAAGTTAACCATTGTGCCATTTCTCTGGCTCACCAAATATCATTATGAATATTCCTCTTGCAGAGTAGTGGGCGATTGTCTTCAAAGATTTTAGCCTAAACTTTCTTTAGTTAGCTAATTTTATGTTCATCCTATAATTTTGTCTAATTTGAGTTTGACTTATTCTATTGATGCACTGATTGAACCATAATTTTATATGATTTTTCATGATTAATTTAAGATTTTTAATGCATTTCCTAGGATATTATTATATGATTAGGCACTAATTTGGATTAAGAATATTTGTATTGAATTAAATGTAAGGGGAAGCATTTCTGCAGCTGCTACAGAAAAGTTTTTTTTGCAGCAGAACAAAAACGGCGCAGTTTAGTCCCTCGTAATTAAGTGATTTCACTTTTCTCACACACAGTCCGTTCGGACTCGGCTTCAGAGCTCGTCCTGCGGATGAGCTCTCCCAGCTCGTCCGTACGGACGAGATCTGGGCCGTTCAGATTTCGTCTGGACGGTCCAGATCTGATTTTTTTACTTTTGTATTTTTAATTAAAAATAATTTTAATGGGTAGAGAATCTAAAATAAAAATAATCTCTCAACAAACATTTTTTGAAAAAATGATTTTTTTACGTAGAAAAAAAATAAAAACGAAAATAAAAAAAAGATCTGAATTGTCCAGAATCAGATCTGAACGGCCCAGATCTCGTCCATACGGATGAGCTGGGAGAGCAAGCTGAGTCCCAGTCGGTTCTCTTCCTTTAAACATTCCTATGACATCATCTTCCCTCCTATATATATTTAAAACAGCAACTTTCCTCGCTGCTTCTCTCCAAGTTGCTTCTCTCTCTCCCCCTCCAAACTGCAGCCACCACGACCCCACAAATAATCGCAGCCCATGGCTCCACGACGGAGCACCCAACAGTGATGGCAGCGAACCCACCGAGTGTTTCATGTATCGTAATCTTTTTCACCAGCGCCCCTTTCATCCATATGCTTCTAATACCTCATTTATCTCGAAAAGATCAATGTCACTGAGCTCCAGACTAGCAGCCTTTACAGCATCAGGAATTGCAACAGCTGGTCCAACACCCATGATGGCAGGATCCACACCTACTCAGCAAAGGTCCTGCATGTGGGCCAAGATATAAGCACAATTTTATTTCTTGTCAATTTCACCATCTAAGTACAACTGAACAAAATCTTGCAGCATTTGGCATATGGTTGATTATCTGAGAATAAATTATAAATCCCATCACAAAAGATAGACATGCAGTCATGCAGATACAAGAATAAGTCCCTGAAATTCAACAAGATATTCATGGGAACTAACCTAGTGGAATTTGAATACTAGAAACATAGAATACAAAGATGAAGATGATGCTCATCTACAATGACTTATGCTTAAGTATTAAGTCTTGGGTTTGACCCAAAAAAAAAAAGTAAGTCTTGGGGTTAAATTTACTATCTTAATCGTTCGTTCCTGATTCATACAGTTTTTGAAAAATGAAAATGCATATAAAAGTTTGATAAGATGATGTTTTCTATGCTACCACTTATGTACCTGAATATACCAATGATGGGCAGTCCCTTCTGCATTGCAACACTTCTTTTCATCAGCAAAACAGCCCCGGCACCATCACTAACCTGGCTAGAATTACCTAAACCATAGGATCAAATGATAAAAAAGATAAGTCAAAGGAGAAGTTTGATCAAAGAATCATATATATTTGTTTGATGATATCCTACCAGCAGTGGTACTCCCATCCTTCTTAAACACTGGCTTGAGTCTCGCCAAATCGGATAGGGATGCATTAGGTCGAATTCCATCATCAACAGAGATGGTGACAGGCTTCTCCTCATGAGTTTTCGGATCCACAATCTAGTACGATGAAGTTCATTAAGAACCTAAGACCTCACTGATATGCCACTGATTCAACAAGTTAAATAAAAGCTAAATTTTATATACCTTGGCTGAAACTGGGATAATTTCATCTTTAAATTTGCCAGAATCTCTTGACCAAAAAAAAAAAAAAATTGCCAGAAGCGGTGGCTGCAGCTGCCTTCCTGTGAGACTCAACCTACCAACACATTGTTGAGAAATTACAACAGTGATTAAACTATAAATAAGACATTTACAAAAAATAAAATAAAAAAATAAAATCAATGACGTGTTAATAGATATGCCAAACTTACAGCTGCCTGATCTTGTTCTTCCCTTGACGCTCCAAAGCGGTGTGCAACATTTTCAGAGGTAACACCCATAGGTAGGAGGCAGTTCTGGGCTTTTTCGAAGCTCTCTACCTGCCAAAGGACGTAAGTTAAGATTAGTGACAGATTGTAAAGAAAATGACAAAGGGTAGTTTAGGAAGTTTTATAGGTATAGGATCAATAGTGGAATAAGCAGAAAAACAATCAAGAGAGTGACAAACATGATCAGTAGCACCAGTGTCCAAAATCCAAGATGATTTTGGAGAAAAAGAACCAAAAGGAAATGAAGTACCTGTATTTTGATGAGAAGAGTATACAGAATGTATTAGATGTATCCAGAAGTTAGAAAGTAAGGTTGAATCAGTCAGTTGGAATCACGTGGACCTATACACGTGGCATTGCCTAATTGGGCCTACTGCATAAGCTACGCTGTGTCAACAATATATACTGTAACAACCATGCTTTATTCAATGAATTGAGACTTTAGAGCTATTACGCGTGATTATACTTTGGTTTCTGGCATGGTATCAGAGCAAGCGTCCACGGCCTGACACCAGTCGCCGGTAAATCTAGTGACATTAACAGCGAAGAGTGATCTCCGACTTGGATTGATCTTTCTTTGCGCAAAAATGTCTGCGTCTAGCTCTGTAGCTGCTGGTGCTACCTCTGGATCTACACCGTCTTTTCCCTTCGGTGCGGCATCTCAGCATGTTTTCTCCAACAAGAAAATCACGATCCGTCTAGATGATCACAACTTTCTTCTCTGGAAACAGCAGGTGTATTTGATGGTTAAACAGCATCGCCTGCATCGTTTCCTCGATGGAACGATTCCTACACCGCCTTCGACGGTGCGCATTGAGTCTGGTGAATCAGTACCTAATCCTACACTTGATGAGTTCGAATCGCTGGATTCTGCTTTGGCCTCATGGCTCTTAGCCTCGGTTGCGCCTTCCATCCTACCTGAACTTGTTGGCTTAGAGACCGCGGCTCAGATCTGGAGCAAACTGAACAAATTATACTCTACCAAATCTGATTCAAAAATTCTCTTATACAAGAACTAGTTAAGCAGTCAACGCAAGGGATCTCTGCGCATCCGTGAGTATCTGGAAAATATTAAATCCCTATGTGATCACCTTGCTGTCTTAGGTGAGAAGGTCTCTGAATCTAGTCAGGTGTCCTATATCCTCAATGGCCTCACCTCTGAATTTAAGGCTGTAATCATTGTTATGAATGCTGCCAGACCTCCGTTTGATTTGGACACTGTTAGCAATATGCTTGTTGATACAGAGGCTAGGCAACAAACTCTAATAGCTAATACAGTGTCTGCTCAAGCTCATCACCTCTCCTATCTCTCTGCTGAGGATGACGAGGCTGATGCATATGCCTTTTACTCTCAGGCACCATTTGCAACTGCTGGCAGAGGTCCTCGTCCTTCTGGTGGACAACAATTCTTTCGTGGAGGTGGACGGCCCTCCCGAGGCCGTGGTGGTCGCACTTTTCATAATCGCCCTCAGTGCCAGCTTTGCACCAAGGTTGGTCACACTGCTCGTACATGTTACTACAGGTATGATAATGCATACACCACTCCTCTATCTTTTGAGTCATCTCCAGCCTACTATACTACTACTGGTTTAGCAGTTGGTTCTTTTTCTGCTCCATCTGTGTCTACTCAGGCTCATACTAAGCTGCCTACTGATAAGCCTCAGTCCACTACGCCTATATCTGCTTCTTCTTCCACTGAGTCCTCACCTCTTGCTCTTGCTCAGGCGTATATTGCAATTCCATCCTCGGTTACTGATTCTGGTTGGTATTTTGATTCTGGTGCTACTCAGCACATTACGTATGACCCCACTCATTTGAACTCTTTAGCTCCAGGTACCTCTCATGGATCTGTTCAGGTTGGCACTGGTGATGCAGCCACTATTTCTCACATTGGTGAGTCTAATATTTCGTCTGATGTGGCTACTTTTCACATGAATAAAGTTCTCTGTGTTCCTCGCATGAAAAAAAATTTAGTCTCTATTGCTAAATTTACTAAAGAAAACAATGTCTCTGTTGAATTCTTTCCTCATGGTAGTATTGTGAAGGACTTGCAGACGAGACATATCCTTATGCATGGGCCTGAGGTGTGCGGACTATATCCTGCTCAATCCTCCACTTCTTCTTCCACGCTGGCTGAACCTGATGCAATATACTCTGCAGTTGCTGATGCTGATTTGACCTTATGGCATTCTAGACTAGGTCATCCTTCACTAGATACTGTTAAACTTGTTCTCAAAAGCAATGTTATTCCTTGTAATTTCAATGTTTCTGTACCACTGTGTTCCGCTTGTCAATTAGGGAAGAGTCATAAGCTTCCTTTTTCTCCATCTACCACAGTGTATCAGCACCCACTGGAATTAATAATAATGGATGTTTGGGGCCCTGCCCCACTTGTTGCTCATGGTTTCTCTTACTACATTGCTTTTGTTGATGCTTACACTTGTTTCACTTGGGTGTATTTGCTACGTACTAAATCAGAAGCTCTACACAGATTTCAGGATTTTAAGAAACTGGTTGAAAATAAGTTTAATAGGAAAATCAAGGCTGTTCAAAGTGACAATGGCGGTGAATTCACTGTGTTCCAGTCTTTTTTGGCAGCTTCAGGCATTGAGCAACGTCTCTCCTGTCCTTACACCTTTGAGCAGAATGGTCTTGTTGAGCGACGACATCGTAGCATTGTTGAAACTGGCCTCACTTTACTCGCTCATGCTTCTCTATCTCTCCATTATTGGCCTGATGCATTTTCTTCTGCTGTTTTTTTTGCTTAATAGGCTTCCTACCAAGGCTCTCGATAATATGTCACCATATGAAAAGCTTTATGGCTCTCAACCTGATTACTCCTTGCTTAAGGTTTTTGGGTGTGAATGTTTTCCCTACACAAGACCATTTCAGGCTCACAAGCTAGCCTTCAGATCTGCTCCTTGTGTATTTCTGGGTTACAGTAGTCATCACCGCGGTTACAAGTGCCTTGACCTCCAAACGGGTAAACTTTACATCTCTCGGCATGTTCAATTTAATGAACAGGTTTTTCCTGGCGGCCAGCAATTCAGTATTAAAACTGTCACCCAAAATATGGCTGTCACTCCTTCTACATCACTTGATTTTTCCTCATCATCTGATAGCCCGTTGCCCTTTGTTACGCCTCTGCCTGCTGCTATACCTAGTCCTACTCCTCAGCAGCATCAGTCATCTGTAGCTATCTCTTTTCAGCCACCTCAGCCTGATCCTCTCAACACTCATGCCATGGTGACTCGGTCCAAGGTTGGCATTTTCAAACCACGAGCGTACCTCACTTTTGATGACACCTCTTGCCTAGTGAATATCAAAGAAGCTTTGGCAGATCCTCTCTGGCAGCAAGCCACTCAGGATGAGTTTGATGCACTTATAAAATTTGGTACTTGGGACATGGTGCCCAAGCCTCCCGATAGACGTCTCATTGGCTGCAAATGGCTTTTTAAGGTCAAAACACATGCAGATGGCACTTTAGCTTGGAGGAAGGGCCGTCTTGTTGCCAAAGGCTTCTCTCAAGAAGCTGGAGCCGACTACAATGAGACCTTTAGCCCTGTTATTAAGGCTGCTACTGTAAGAATCCTCATCACTCTTGCTGTTACTAACAACTGGAAGTTGTATCAAATTGATTTTAATAATGCCTTTCTCAATGGTGATCTATCTGAGGATATTTTCATGGAACCACCCCCTGGTTTTGAGCATTTGTTTGTTGATAGCACTGGTCAACCCTTGGTTTGCAAGCTCAAAAAGGCTCTCTATGGCCTTAAACAAGCTCCGCGAGCATGGTTCCTTAAGTTGCAGGATTTTCTCTGTAGCCTTGGTTTTCGTCCCTCCAAAGCTGACCCCTGTCTCTTTCAAATTGATGATCAGCATACTATCTATCACATCATCTATGTTGATGATCTCATCATTACAGGGACTAGTGCTACTAGTGTGCAACGTCTGATTGATCGCATGAGCGAGATGTTCTCATTAAAAGTCCTTGGTGAGCTGTCTTATTTTCTTGGTATTGAGTTTTATCCTTCCTCATCTGGCATGTTTCTGTTGCAACACAAGTACACTCTTCAGTTACTCGTTGATATTGGGCTACTGGCAGCTAACTCTGCCTCAACTCCTATGGCCGCTAATACTCATCTCACATCAGATGCTGGTGATTTTTTTCCTGATCCCAAACTGTACCGCAGCATATTGGGCAAACTTCAATATCTGTGTTACACTAGACCAGATATTGCTTTTACGGTTAACAAACTCAGTCAGTATCTCCATGACCCTCGCATTCCCCACTGGTGCTGTGTTAAATGACTACTTCGCTACTTAGCTGGTACAGCCACTTATGGTCTTCTTCTCAAACTAGCGTCACAGCTGCGTGTTCAATCATTTGCTGATGTTGATTGGGGTGCAGACCGAGATGATAGACGTTCAGTTAGTGGTTTCTGCACTTTTCTAGGTCCTAATCCCATCATTTGGGCATCTCATAAACAACCCATTGTCTCCTGGTGCACCACTGAGGCTAAATATTGCTCTGTTGCTGATGCTGTTCAAGAAGTCTTGTGGGTTATGGCTCTTCTTCAGGAAATTCGGTCATTACTCCTCCTTTGATATGGTGTGATAATTCTGGTGCTGTTGCTTTAGCTGTCAATCCTGTCTTGCACTCGAAATCCAAACACGTTGAACTTGACTTGCACTTTATCCGCGAAAAGGTTGCTGCCGGCCTTCTTCAGGTTGGCTATGTTCCCTCCTCTGAGCAGGTAGCTGATGTGCTCACTAAACCCCTTTCCTATGGGATGTTTGATCATCTGCGCACGCGTCTGAATGTTATCAGCAAGGTAGAAAGCATTAACTGCCTTTGGGCTGATCTTGAGGAAGATGACTTTGAGACAGATGACCAATGCCCCCTCTCTGACGATGGTGTAGACTACTCTGATTTTATGTTTCATGGTTATTCTGCCTTTTATTGTTCCTGATCACTCGAGTATTCTGCCTTTTTTTTTCTGCCTTTTTCACTCGAGTATTCTACTTTTCTTTCTTTTTTGTTTGTTTGTTTCTGCTCACTCGAGTATAGTAGAGGGAATATTAGATGTATCCAGAAGTTAGAAAGTAAGGTTGAATCAGTCAGTTGGAATCACATTGACCTATACATGTGGCACTGCCTAATTGGGGCTACTGCATAAGCTTCGCTGTGTCAACAATATATACTGTAACAGCCATGCTTTATTCAATGAATTGAGACTTTAGAGCTATTACGCGTGATTATACTCTGGTTTCTGGCAGAATGAAGATTACTGACAGATGAAGTTGGAGACGACTGAACAAGAGCGAGTGATTTCCGATATTGATCCTGTGTAAATTGAGGAATTGGTGTTGGTAGAAGACCTAAAGATGAAGATGAACCAGTAGAACCAGAGGATGAAGGTAGATGCTCTATCACAGAATTAGCAACATGGTCCTTTGACTGAGAAGCATTAACAGAGAAATTCTCGTTCAGATGGAGGTAATACGGACTGCAAATATTCAAGGCTGAATCAGATATGACTCTGACGGTTGTTCCAATGGCAGCAGAAGATGAATCAGCCATAGCAGTGGCTGGTTGCTCTGATACCATGATACAATCAGCGATCTAAGATAATCGCCAAGAACCAGCGAAGCTATCAGAAGGAATCGAGAAGCTGAGTAACAATGAAGAAACGAAGAGTAAAGCTGAGAGGATATTGGAAACTGAGAAAATAAAATGTTATTCTATTCTCTATCTCTATACATGTGGGTCCTTATATAAAGAAAAAATGAATACAACTAAATTGGAAAAAATGAATACAGCCAAATAACCAATCTTCAGATAAATACAATGAATAACAAAAAGTCTAACTGAATGAAACAAATAACAAATTAATAAATCAACAAACTTCCTAAACTACCCTTTGTCATTTTCTTTACAATCTGTCACAATATGCTTTGTCTGAGCATGAAAAGTAGGATTTGAAGCCAATTGAATAGCCGACTGATTGTCACAATATGAAAGAGCAGCATGGGATCGATAAACACGTAAATCATCAAGCAAATATAACAGCCATTGAATATCACAAGTAGTCATAGCAAGAGCACGATATTCAGCCTTACAAGAAGACAAAGAAACAGTACTTTGCTTCTTGGATTTCCATGAAATAAGAGCATTATCAAGGAAAATACAATAATCAGTAATAGAACGTCGAGAATCCACACAAGCAGCCCAGTCGCTATCACTAAAGCCCTTTAACGAAAGATCAGAAATAGATGGAAAGAAAAGGCCTTTAGAGGGAGTAGACTTCAAATACCGAAGGACCCTATGAGCAGCCTTAAGATGTTGATCAGTGGGAGCAGACATAAATTGACTAAGTTGTTGAGTAGCAAAAGATATATCAGGTCTAGTAGTGGTTAAGTACAAGAGACGCCCAACTAATTGCCGATAAGCAGTACCATCAGTGAGAGGGGTACTTGATTGTGCATTCAATTTAGCAAGTTTATCCATGGGAGTTGAAGCAGGTTTACAATCTAGATAGCCTGTTTCAGTGAGAAGATCAACAACAAACTTCCTTTGACAAAGTGAAATTCTAGAGGCATTACGAGCAACCTCTAAACCAAGAAAATAACGAACGGATCCTAGGTCCTTGATCTTAAAAAGGTGATCCAGATTCTGCTTCACAAGGGTAATTTCATTCAGATCATTGCCAGTAAGAATTATATCATCTACATATACCAATAGGGCTGTAAAACTAGAATCAGAGGCTTTAACAAATAAAGAGTAATCAACCTTCGATTCTATATACCCATAAGAAATAAGAGCTGATGACAATTTATGAAACCATTGGCGACTCGCTTGCTTCAAGCCATAAAGAGATTTGGTAAGTCTACAAACCAAAGATGAATCAGAGGAATAAAAACCAGGGGGTAGAACCATATATACCTCCTCATGAAGATCACCATGAAGGAAAGCATTATTCACATCAAGTTGTTGAAGATGCCAATTATTAGCGGAAGCAAGAGCAAGCAAAAAACGAAAAGTAGTCATCTTAGCAACCGGAGAAAATGTATCAAAGTAATCAATACCTTCAGTTAGAGTAAAGCCCTTGGCAACAAGACGAGCCTTATACCGATCAAGAGTACCATCTAACTTATACTTCTTAGTAAAAACCCATTTGCAACCAATAGGATGCTTCCCCTTAGGCAAAGGAGTAAGGAACCAAGTCTTATTCTGTTCTAGAGCAGAAATTTCAGAGTCCATAGCATCACGCCAATGTTTGAACTTAGAAGCTTGACGATAAGTAGTAGGAATGTCATCACAAGAAAGAGCAAGACAGAATTTTTTGTAGGAAGGAGATAGATTGTCAGGGAGAGGATTGGATAAAGGATATTTGTCACCAGAGGAGAAGGAGGCAACTGAAGTAGTGAAAGCCGAACATTAGTAATCCTGCAAATATGTGGGAGGTTTATGTGGTCTATTGGATTTTCGTGGAGAAACAGAGAGAATTGAGTCAGGCGGAGCTGAAACAGATGGAGAATTAGAGGAATCAGAAACAGGCGACACAGAAACAGAGGAAGACAGAGATAAATCAGAAGAAACAGATGGGATTGAGTTAGGAAGTGGTGAAGAAGATGGAGTGATATCAGTGGGAAGCGGAGGCAGAGAAAAATCAATTGTAGGTATATCAGCAACCATGGGAAAAGAAGAGGAATTAGTATCAAGTGATGTATGACTTGGATAAGGAAAAATAGATTCATAAAATAAAACATCTCTAGAAATGAAAATCTGATTTGTAAGAAGATTAAGAAGCAAATAACCTTTGGTGTGATCTAGAAAGCCAAGAAAAAGACATTTAGAGGCCCTAGAATCAAATTTAGATCTGTGGGCTGAAATAGTGGAAGCATAACATAAAGAACCAAAAACTCTCAAATCAGAATAAGAAGGTGATTTTTTATATAATAAGGTGAAAGGAGTGTTCTGTTGAAGTATAGGAGATGATAATCTGTTGATGAGAAAAGTAGCATGAGAAATAGCAAAACACCAATATAGCTTGGGAAGTTTAGCTTGAAAAAAAAGAGCACGAGCAACATTCAAAACATGTTGGTGTTTTCTTTCGACAACACCATTTTGTTGTGGGGTGTCAATGCAAGAAGTTTGATGAACAATGCCCTTAGTTTTATAAAAAGAATCCATAGCAAATTCAAGGCCATTATCAGAGCGAATGACTTGAACCTTAGTTTTATGTTGAGTTTCAACAAAATTAACAAAATTTTGAAGGTGTACTCGAACTTCTGATTTGGTTTTCATAGGAAAAATCCAAGTATAACGACTAAAATCGTCAACGATGGTCAAAAAATACTTGAAACCACGAATTGATTGAACAGAAAATGAACCCCAAATATCAGTATGTATCAAAGAAAAAATTTCATTACTAGAAGATGAACTTATTGGAAATCACAATCTTTTCTGTTTAGCCATATGGCATACATCACATGGAGCTAATTTGGGATTACAAGGAATAAATGAAAATTGCTGATGTAAAATTCGTAAAACAGAAGGGGAAATGTGACCTAAACGATGATGCCACAAATCGAATGAAACGGATGATGATGGTGATGATGATTGATGTGTCTGGGAAGTTGCGATAGTATGATGAGAATTTGCAGGATTGAGAAAATATAAACCTTCAAAAACTTCAGCTGCACCAATCGTCCTCCAATGAGAAAGATCTTGGATATAACACAAAGAAGATAGAAAAATGAAACAACAAGGGAAAGCACGAGTCAATTTAGAAACAGAAAGGATGTTGAAGGCAAAATCTGGTATATAGAAAACGTTATGCAAGACAAGTGAAGTGGAAAGATAAACAGTACCAGAAATTTTGCTAATAACAGAACTATGATCAGGAAGATTAACTTCCTAAACTACCCTTTGTCATTTTCTTTACAATCTGTCAATTAGAAACTTGAAGCCCCTTCAAGGTTCTGTCTCCAGGAACCAAGGTCAAGTACTATCATAAGGTCATAGTTTCCCTTGGCTTCTCCCACTTTGTAATATACTTGTTGAGTCTTTAAAAATATACCAGATAGCCAATCACCAACAGAGACAATAATGAACCATATAACCAACTGGACAAAACTTACGTATTTAGCAACCTCCTGATACACACATATATATACACACACTATATACTATCTAGTAAGCAAAACTTACGTTGGAAAGGCTTGGGTTTACTTTAACTCTTGGTGCTTCTCTCACGTTTATATGGTATACACACACACACACATACTATATACTATCTACTAAGCAAAACTTGTGTTTATATAGTATATATACACACACTATATGGATGAAAGGGGCACTGGTGAAAAAGATTACGAGACATGAAACACTCGGTGGGTTTGCTGCCATCACTGCTGGGTGCTCAGTCGTGGAGCCATGGGCTGCGATTATTTGTGGGGTCGTGGCGGCTGTAGTTTGGAGGGGGTAGAGAGAAGCAACTTGGAGAGAAGCAGCGAGGAAGTTTGCAGTTTTAAATATATATAGAAGGGAAGATGATGTCATAGGAATGAATAAAGGAAGAGAACGGGCTGTGTGCGTGAAATCACTTAATTTCGAGGGACTAAATTACGTCGTTTTTGTCCTGCTGTAGAAAAACTTTTCTACAGCAGCAGTAGAAATGTTTTCCCCTGTAATAAGGGATAAAATAGTTATAATTTATTAATTATTCACGTAAATGATTTCTGAGAGTTTTGATGATATCTATTGTAGGTGTTTGAAAAATTTGATTAAATTTAAAAATGGCAGTTTAGGGCTTGAATTTCAGAAAGAAGAGTTTAATACATGAATTTCTAAACTGTCAATTTTATCCTCTCAAAAATTGCAGCGTTTAGGCCCTCTGAAGATAGGTCAGATTTTTAGGAGTTTCAGGGGCTCAGGGCTATATCCAGGCAGGAGCAGCTACAAATCAAGCTGGATCTCCATCACCGAACCTTTGCCTCACTACCGTCATCTTCATCGCAACCACCATTCACCTCCGCCTTCCAATACCGTTGCTCCACCTTCACTGTCACCCACATCTGTATCATCGCCGGTGACCTGAGACTCGAAGGAACAGAGGAGGTGACTCTTTGGGGGAGACAGAGGAAGAGGAAATCGAAGAAGCAAGGCACCACGGTTAATCTTTCCTTCACCATTGACTTCAACAACACCAACACCATCGGTCCTTCTCTATTCTCACCGTCTCCGGCCTATCTCAGACCCCCACCAGAGCTTCATACACCACCAGCACCTTTGGACTCCCCCTGGGCCCTGGCCCTGAGTTCGCTGGCACTTTTCAGAGACATAATGTCGAAAGTTCTAGAGGTCAGAGCACCATTTGTTCTTTGTATGAGTTTTCCCGCAAGCCTTTGAATTTGTCGGCAAGATGATTTCTAGATTCCGGTAAGCTTGTGTCGAAGGCTGGTTTGATTCTACAGATTGTGTTGGATGCTTTAATGGCTATGTGCATCTAATTTTCTTGCTGCTTGGTGATAAAGATTTGTGCTTCAACAAGGGAAGTTGTTTAATTCAATCTTATGCTTAGACTATGTATTTGTAATTGATTTCGTTAGGTCTATCATTGTAGTTGTGAGACTTGATTGTGCAGTTATGTATTTATATTTTTTGATACACAAACGTGAAAAACCCATCTATATACTATCCTTTATCATCTTGGGTATGTATTTGTATTTGATTTCCTTAGGTTTATCATTGTAGTTGTGAGACTTGGTTGTGCAGTTATATTGTTCACGTGGATTGATCATTAATTGATTATGTATTTTGATTTTCAAATTTATAAATTTATGACCTCTTTTTTTATTCGATACATCAAAGTTTTGGAGGGGTTCGGTACCAGTCCCCCACCAAGGCCAGGGCACGGCCCCGGACTTTATGACTTTTAATGTGCTTTATGAAATTACGTTTTGTTATATTTATGATTGGTCAGTGGCAGACTTAGGATAAATATTTGCGTAGTGAAATGTATAATTAAAAAATTTTTAGAACAATGTTTTTTAGGGGCCATGGCCTTAAGATAAATATTTTTATGTGTAAAAATACATTAAATTTTACATTATATTAAATTTTAAAAGAAAAATTTCCCAACAATTTTTTTTTTTTGGGTGGGGGAGGGGGGCATGAGCTCCTGTTTCAATTAAGCTCCCCCATTGTTGATAATCATAGTTGATTTTAACTTTTGAATAGTTTGTTGGAACATTCTAATTGAAAAGAACAATTCACATCACCCCAATTTTAATTATACATTAAGTGGTTTTGAACAATATCTCAAAAGGTAATAGCTAGTTAGCTATGTTTATAAGAGCTATTGTTAATTGGAGATATCAGACTCAAGTGTTACCTTGAGGAGTTGAGGTTGTTTTTGATACTTAGTAAAATCTCAACTCTCTTACCTTTAAGTAAGGATAGTGACTTTCTTTATTATCAAGAGCATCTATGATTTATATCTTTACTTTCAATTTAAACATTTCTTCATTATTTCCAATTCCGAAAATGCCAAAAATGTACAAATAACTTTATTTTCATGAATTTTGATTTAGAGAACCAATTCCAAAACCTCATTTCTAACCATGTTCTTAGCACTTAGTTCAAGTTAGGGAATTCAAAATAAAAGGTTTTTTAATAAGAAAACGATTTTGAGTTATTTGTACTATATTGTATTTTAATTCGTGGTGAATAGTGATTTGATTCCTAGGTAACTAAGGTTGTGTCAAATCACACACTTTGAAGTTGATAATGTGATGCAATTTCAAAACGTTCAAGTCCCAACTTCACAGTAAGATCATTAATGGGCATATTGGTGTAGTGGCAAAATTAAAGCTAAATATTCAAATAATAAAAATTTCCCTAGTAATGTTCTCACTAAAAATAAAAAATAAAAAATAAAAAATAAAAAATAAAAAATAGTAAATTAGGAAAATACCACTTGAACTTTAAAATCCTAAATCAGTAATTTTATTGCCTTCAAGAATATATGTATTAACTACAAGCATATATCAATTGACAATTTATTTTAACAGGAAATCACTAATTTGACATTTTATATCTCAAGTCTTATCTTTTTCCCAAATTAAAATTTGTGACAGCTATTTATTTATTTATTCTGACTTCACCGTTTGTATCTCTCAATCATATTGCAAATGCAAACAATACCATAACACGCAAGGTGATACGAACACATGGTTTAACTTCTGTACTAAAAAGATTTCCATAATATATATTCCTCTGTTTCTTAATATAAGATATATTTAAAGAGTTGATCTTGATACTATATATAAAACATAGTTTTTATATTTGTTATTGTAATTTTTACTTAATTTACTTTTATTGTTGTTCCTTCAACAATAATCAATGAGTGGAGGGAATGAGAAATTAATGAATATAACTAGGGTATTTTAGACAATACTTGTCTCATTAACTAACTTAACTAACTTTTATAATTTGATCAAATTAGATAAATATATTTTATATTAAGATCCGAAGAATATTAATGTATTATTCTTTTTGCTCAAAAGAGTATTAATGTATTATGAAATAAACAAAACATAAGATATTCAATAGAGTAAGAAAGAATGGTATATATGAGTAAAGAATTGGGAAGAACTTTTCAAATATCAAATTTATGGAACATGCCCTTTATTTAAAGTCACAACTTTACAACTCAAAAATCTTAATTATCATGTCAAAAATGAAGTAACGAAATATTAAAGAAGAAACGATAAGTTTTGTAGAATTGTGGGAGTTACATTCGTTTGAGGAATTTAAAGTGACATGAGAGATATATGGAGATTGACACTGCCACTTTGGTTTTATTTACAAGTCTAGATAGGGAAAATTTTTTTATCCTTATTATTATAAGTTTATTCAGAGTAATAAATAGTGTTACAATTTTACCTCTATTAAAGGTAGAGAGAAAAAAAAGAGAGGTGAAAAATATTCATTCATAAATTAGGGAAAATGGGAAAAATATTTATTTTAGTCCTTATTTATTGAGTTAACTAATTTTCTTTGCCATGTGAGAATCAGGTAATGTATACATAAGACCAAATGACATATTCATAACTCAAGAATATATACCAACTTGGATAAGTCTATTTTAACTAATTCTTTATCTTCTAAAAACTGTTAGTTGAATCATTAAATATGCCTTAAATTTATACAGTTTTCCAAATTTACCTTTATTAAAAATTTTATCTCCCCTTGTATAAAAAAAAAAAAAATTATCTCCCCACATTTATAAATCATTCTCACATCTCTCTTCTCTTTCTCTCTCTCTTTCTAACAAGAATTAAATAAAGGTAAAATTAAAAAACAATCAAGAATAATATGTAAGTGTACTACTAATATTTATTAGGACTAAAAAATTCTTCTAAAAATGAATTTATATCAAGGACCGGAGTGGTCCATACACAAGAAAAATCTTCAAACCTGCATTAATAGTGTTTACTCCACTTGGGTTTCTCAACTCCCAAAGAGATCACTTATAACTGCACACACAAAGCCCCAAAGTCAAATATCTGAAAATGTTGCTAGGTACTGATGACGTACATATAGTCTGGATGCCATGTATGTGGTTTAAAAGAGGAAGAGGGAAGAGCAAAAGAAAGCAAAAGAAATAAATGAAAGAAAGAAAGAGAAATGCAAAAGAAAGAAGATAAAGAAGGAAGAAAATAGAAAAAGAACTCAAGAAAAGAAAAAGAAATACTTGAAATAAGAAATTCCATATAGGTTGATTGTAATTACAAGAAGCATGTGCTTGTTTTATTAATTGAATGCTATTGCACTCATTGTTCATGCGAGTTATTTGTTATTTCATGAGACCTTCTCCAACATTAAACCTTAATAAAGACCCCTTGATGGTTTGGACAATTCTCCAATAACGATGAATCTGTTAACCCCCTCCTTTGCAATCTCACAAAAGTCCAAATTCATGAATTTGCATTGATAACCAAAGCGATGAGCCTAATTTTCTGTTCATACATCATCCTATAACTAAGGTTAATTTAAGATTGGCTTAGCCTATTAAAGCACTTTGGAGTTTATGATGTGCTAGCTGTAAGATCATTAATGGATATTAATTATTTGTATAGTCGCAAAATTCAGGCTAAATATTTAAATAATGAAATTTCCTTAGTAATGAGCTCACTAAAAGTTAAAATTAGGTGACAACTGATAACTATTGATTGATTTATGAGGTTTACTTTTCTCATGTTGCATGAGAGAAAAGAGATTTCTACACACAAATAAAATGATGGGACCCACATATGTATGTGTGACATGAGAAAACATTTCTCCTACAACATGATAAATGTTTTTCCCTTTAGTTATTTATTTTTCCTGACTTCACCGTTTGTATCTCTTTATTGCAAATGCAAACAATACCATTTATGCAAGGAGATATGAATACATTTTTTTTTTGATAGAGTAATATGAACACATCATTTAACTTCGGTAATAAATTTTTTTTTCCAAAATATATATTAATGCATTATGAAACAAACAAACAAAAGATATTCAATAGAGAAAAGAAAGAATTGTAGATATGAGTAAACAATGGTAAAGAACTTTTTAGGTATCAAATATATGGAACATGCCCTCTATTTAAAGGCATAATTTTACAACTCAAAAATCTTAATTATCATGTTAGATATGAAGTAATGAAATATATAGAAAATATAAATTTTGTAAAATTGTGGGAGTTACATTCGTTTTAGAAATTTAATGTCACATGAGAGATATATCGAGATTAACTGATTAACACATTATTACTCCATCCCTCCCTTTTTTACAAGGAATATTCAACTGAATAAGGTAGGTCAAAGCGGCAGTAAAGTATCATATACATCTAAAAATTGTACTATTTTTTGGAAAAAATACCATTATTTAAGACGAAATAGGGGAAATAATAAAATTATTATAATAAAAGGATCGTAGAAGAGAATGAATAATAAAATTAATAATGTAGGAGTAATAAACATGTTTGTGTAAGAGAGAAAATGTGTGGTGGAGAGGGTTTGAGAATGTGAGTAATTAAATAGAGTAAGATAGAAAAGTAATAGACAAAAATTGAGACATTAAGGTATAAATAGAAACTGTCACACTTATCTCTTGTAAAAATGAATGAGTATATTCATAACCCAAGAATACATGCACACATTGACCAAAAAAAAAAAAGAATACATGCACACAAAAGAAAAATCTTCAAACCTGAATTACTACTAGGGCCCGTTTGGTACAGGGAAGATTTAAGGAGGGAAAGGAATTTAGAAGAAGGAAAGGAAGGGAAGGGAAGGGAAGATTTTGAAAAATGAGGGAAGATGGTTTGAGGGAAGATGAGTTCTTTGGTAGGAAGAAAATGAAGGAGTGGTAGTTAGTAAAGAATTAAGAAATGTCTATTTTACCCTCAAAAGTAATAATTTAAAATAAAAAGAAGGTGGGCCCGAGGGTAAAATTGTCAAAAGTGTGGGAAGATTGGTGGGAAAGGTGAAATCCTTCCAAATTTGGAGGGATTTTATCTTCCCACATATGTGGGAAGATTGGTGAGCCCGGGGTGGGTCCGGGAAGATAATTTTCCTGGAAGATTGATCCAAAATGCGTACCAAATGAGGGAAAATTCTAATTTTCCTTTCCTTTCCCATGAAATCTTTGTATCAAACGGGCCCCTAGTGTTCCTCCACTTGAGTTTCTCAACTCCCAAAGATATCACTTATAATTGCAGAAACAAAACCCTAGAGTCTAACGTAAATTACGAAGAGGCATGAAGCCTCGATAATGCTCCCCGCCATATTTATAAAAATTTAATAAACAAATTACGCAATTAGGAAATAGTTAAAGTTAGTCAAAAATAATAAATATGTATGAAATAAACTGTTTTTTAAGTATGTTCTTAATTATTTATGAGGGGCAAGTAAAGAAAGTAAAGTAAATATAAGTATAATCAAATTTTTAATTAATGAACTATATATAATTAATAAGGATAAAAATATGAAAAAAAGTCGTTAAATGTTGACACAATTGTTGTCGGGGCCCTTCTAAAAATGGATTAAGACAATTTAAATTTTATACTAAGGATGGGAGGGGATACTAGTTTTAAAAGACTAAGAGGCCATTATTAATTATGGAAGCGAACTAGTTTTAAAAGATCAAGAGGCCATTATCAATTATGGAATCGAACTAGTTTTAGAAGACCAAGAGGCCATTATTAATTATGGAAGTGAACTAGTTTTAGAAGATCAAGAGGCCATTATTGGGTGCATAAAGTTTTAGCCATCTGCGCTCTGCGGAAACATCGAAATTGTGTGTTGAAACATTATGTCTTCATCAGAAAATCAGAAACGGATTTCTTTGACTCTTGTAATAGACAAGAAAAAACAAAAAGTACTGTACGCTGAAACAGGAAAGGATTTCGTGGACGTTCTACTAGGCTTCTTAACATTGCCCTTAGGAACTGTTTCGAGACTTGTAAGTGAGAAATCTACAGTACAGCGTTGCAGATTCTACTGTATAAGCTCGCTTCGTGAAAGTGTCGATAAGCTGGACCGAACGTATTTTTCTGCATATGAAGATAGAGAGATGTTGCTGAATCCGAGAAGTCCAATGGATGATTTTTACAAAAAAATTTGGTTATGTTCACTATGGCAACACACCCTTCTCAAAGGGCTTTAAGAGCTATCTTCGTGTAACGACTTGTTATATTGTTTCTGATGATTTAACAGTAAAGCCCAGTAAAGCCGATACAACCTTGTGATGTTGGAAATTAGAGATATGAAGAACAATACTTTGATTATAAGAAGAATAAAAATACACAATTGTATTCTCTCACACACTCAAATAATATATATATTTTTTTTCACAAAGGTGCTTCAGCACTTCAATTTTCTCTTACAGTACAATTACTACGCTCTGCTCTCTTGTTTTTCCGGATACACACTCACTTATATTTATAGGCTAAGAAAACCGACTGATTCTTTACAACAAGTATATTATTTAATTCTAGCTAACAAACAAACGTGTTGGTTCCAGTTTTTTCAAGCCTCCTTTGTTGACTTTTTGTAATCATCAGGACACTCCAACTATTGAATTAGCAGTGGAAGAGAGAAAACAATTTCCTTTCCTATGCATCGATTTAACACCTCACACCTCCTCATCTTTATTCAACACCTCATATTTCTATGTGACCCCTCATGCTTCTACTATTGAATTTTTTTCCAAGGCATCGTGGAGATGAAATAGTTAATAGATTTTGTATTCTATCACTCCCCCTCAAACTCTATTTTTCATACCAATCATATACTTGAACTTGTTGAATGTCTCCACCTTCAATGGCTTTGTAAAAATATCTGCTAGTTGTTCTTCCGTTCTGCGATAGACTAATTCCACAACTTTATTCTTGACTTGCTCCCAAATAAAATGATATTTGGTGTCAATATGTTTGCTTCGGTTGTGAGAGACTGGATTCTTTGCAAGTGAAATTGCTGACTTGTTGTCCACATGTATGGTGATTGAACCTTCTTGCTCATGATGTAACTCCTTTAAAACATTCTTTAGCCATATTGCTTGACATGTACACGCTGCAGAGGCTATGTATTCAGCTTCACATGATGAAAGAGCAACTGTCTGTTGTTTCTTTGACGACCATGAAAATATTGCCGAGCCAATATGAAATGCATATCCCGAAGTACTCTTCCGATCATCTATATCTCCACCATAATCACTATCTGAGTAGCCAATTAACCTTGAATTTTGAGAATGCGTATAGAACAGCCCATGATTGATAGTTCCTTTGATGTATCTCAAAATTCTCTTTGCTGTATGGAAATGATCTTGCTTTGGCCGCTCCATATATCTGCTAATTAAACCCACTGCATACATAATATCTGGTCTAGTGAAAGTTAAGTACCTCATGTTGACTCCCAAGATTGTTTTGATGATAACAAACCTTTGGAAATGCTTGTCTTATCTATTGAAGTTTTGTTGTCAAAGACATTAACTCTAGTTAAAGTTTTCTAAACTCAAGTCAAGGTAAAAACTCGAGTTACTCCTTTCAAACTCAAGTTAAAAGATACTCTACAAAATTTATGTTTTCAAACTCAAGTCAGGAATTTTGAACTCAAGTTACAGGCAAAACTCAAGTTCATATATGAAAACTCAAGTTTGAAATAGTTTTTTTTCAGAAAATGGACTCAAGTCAAAAAGATGAAACTCAAGTTTGTGACCAAACTCAAGTTAACAAAAACTGACTCAAGTTAAAATCTATTTTCAAACTGTCTGTAACTCAAGTCAATTCTTTTTAACTCCAGTTTAGGTGCAAACTCAAGTCTGATTTTATTTACTCCAGTCAAAAATAGCTGTTACACATTCCATTTAAATTCAGACTTTTCCTTTTAAATCAGACTCTTGTTTTTGACAAAACATGAATCAAAACTAGTCTAACTGCTTAAGTTGTGATATTAATGAATTCCATTATATATTTGTTAATTATCGATTCTAACCATATTTGATGAAGCATGGTGAAAAGTTAGAGAATCAATTAGCAACGGTCAGAATCCAACAGTCATATGCAGATCGCATAAACAGAGTGAAAATCAGCAAATGAATAACAACGTGAGCAACGGACAAATACAGATTCCTAAAGTAGAAAAACAATACATTCAAAGCAAGAATAGCGTGGAAATAACGGTCAGAAATTCTACCAACGGCTATTTCTCCAGCACCAACGGCTAATTCTCCAGCAACTATAAAATCACAAAGAACAGAGTACATCATCACCCAGCGCATACAAAGAAAAATTGTACTCTAGAGTTCAGTCCATATACTTGTTCATATCTTCAGATATTAGTGTGCTTCAGTGTTTATCAAATTCCTCTTGAAGAGAGATTTATTTAATTGAATTCAGTTTAGTGCAAAATCTCAAGGTAGTGGTATCTTGAGTACGGGTGTACAATTACCATCTGTAAGGGGGAGTGATTCTAGTGATTGAGAGTCATTCTGAGATTGTAATTATCAGTGAGATAGTGAGAAATCCCAGAGCAACTGGGTACTGGACGTAGGTCAAAGAGTTGGACCGAACCAGTATAATCCTCTGTGTCATCTCTCTTTATCCTTCTCTCTGCATTTATCATTTTCATCATACGGATTTTTTTTAATCACCTATTCACCCCCCCTCTAGGTGATATTCCATCTTCACCTCAAGCTTCCAACCAGGCTTTTGTATAGTGTTGGGTTTACAGGTTTTCTTGTTGAATGAACTGTCAACTTCCTTCCTTTTTCTATCGGTGTCGACATAGGCTTGCAATCTTTGATTCTGAATCTGTTCAATATCTCTTGTGCATACTTCTTCTGTGACATAAATATTCCTTCCTCCCTTTGTTCCACTTCAACTCCAAGGAAATAAGACATCTCTCCAATATCTGTCATTTCAAACTCTTTAGTCATAGCTTTCTTGAATTTGACAAACATACTTGGATTATTTCATGTGAAGATCATATCATCCACATACAGACATACGATCATTATATCTCCATCTTCATTCCTTTTCGTGTATAAAGCATGCTCGTACGGACTCTTCACAAATCCATTCTTCTGAAAATATTCATCTATTCTAGTGTTCCATGCTCTTGGAGCTTGCTTCAATCCATACAGTGCCTTCTTCAATCGGTAAACTTTGTCTTCTTCTCCTTTTATCACGTATCCTGGTGGCTGTTCAGTATAGACCTCTTCTTCTAAGTAGCCGTTAAGGAAAGCTGACTTCACATCCATCTGGTATATCTTCCATTTGTTTTGTGCTGAAATTGCTGTGAGAAGCCTGATAGTGTCAATCCTTGCAACTGGTGCAAAAACCTCTTCGTAATCGATTCCGTATTTCTGATTGTAGCATTTAGCCACTAATCTCGCCTTGTACTTCTCCACCTTTCCTTCTTTGTTGGTCTTTGTCTTGTAGACCCACTTAACTCCAATGGGCTTATGTTCCTTCGGCATAGTTGTAAGCTCCCACGTGTCATTCCTTTGAATTGCGGCGATCTCATCGTTCATGGCTTTCTTCCACTTTTCATCATTTACTGCTTCTTCATATGTCACTGGATCACACTCAGCTACCAAGCAAAATAATGAATAATCAAGTGTAGTTTGTGTAACGCCTCATTTTCAATACCAAAATCTTGGCCAAAATATTAGTAACACCTCCAAATATAGGATATTCAACACTCAAACACATATTTACAATATGGCCAAAGGTAGAAATCCATTTATACAGGGCCAAAATAAATCCAATAAATAAGAGTTATTTTAAAATGCGGAAGTCTTTTAGGTTCATGGCAAATAAAATAACACAATATAAACTAAAGGAGTACAGAAGAGCCTACAAAGCTCACTCCATGGGTGCATTCCCTTGATCTCTACTAAGTTATTCACCTGAAAAATGATAATATGGGGTGAGATTACACATCTCAGTAACTACTAAATATTTCCACCGCATACAAGTAAATAATGTATGATAAAAAGGCATAAATTTATTTCATAAATATAAATATATACCATACTTTCTCTTACAAAGATTATTTGTAAAAGTAGTTATCAATATAAAATATGACTTTATATATATAAATATATTTTTTCAGAAGTTCTCATCATATGTCTTTACAAATCATTCATCAGTCTATCAAATCCTTGATCTGTTCAGAAATGCATTATGCAGTATGCAGCCTCCCTTATACCACCTCCATCCGTATACCGCTGACTGGAGCCATAGGCTAACACATAGTCCAATAGAAACTTATTCATTTGACTGAATTGTTCCAAGCTCACCAAATCTTAAGATACACCCGGCCAAAGGTATAGAGCTTAAATCTGGACTATGGCTCCCCTCCTTTAAAATAACTAAGGAGGTGTCACATGTCCCACAACTCCAATGAAATCCCGGCCAGAGGAAAACATGGAAGATGGGGCCCTGAAACAAGTACCATCCACTGTGCACCGAGTGGTGGCATAAATCATTCTTATCATTCAAATCCCTCCTTACTCCACCCATCATAATACAACCGCCATGATGAATATGTTCACTCAAAATAATGCATTATTATACCATAAAGTTTTATACATCAATATGCGTATTTATGAATAGTAAATACTATGCGTATCTGTGAATAGTAAAATACGGTATATATACATGAATAGTAAAAATGAAGAGTACATACGGTATGTATACGTGAATAGTAAATACGGTATGTATACGTGAATAGTATTATGAATAGTAAATACGGTATACGTGAATAGTAAAATGAATAGTAAATACGGTATACGTGAATAGTAAATGCGGTATACGTGAATAGTAAAATGAATAGTAAATACGGTATACGTGAATAGTAAATGTGAATAGTAAATACGGTATACGTGAATAGTAACGTACGTATAAATAGTACCTCTGCAGATTTGCAAATCAAAGTTCCCACACCAGATCTTAAAACCATAAATATTTTCTAAATATTCTTGCCAAAATAGTAAACAAACAAATTTATAATCATACATAATTCACAAGTATAAGGAAGAATATTCAGAGTTACCTGTTACTTGCTAATACCCGAATCACCAACCAGCTATTATAAGACTCTCAAGCTAATATCTCTATACTCTCTCTCTCTCTCTCTTCCTCTCTCTATGGCTCTTAGAAGTTGTGAAGAATGAAATGAAATGAAAGGTCTATTTATAGTTGGAAAATGGGTCTTTAAGTGTAATTTTCGCAAAATTATAAAATTATATAATATAAAAATATTTTCCTCGTGGGCTGCTGTGCTTCTGCCGTTTCAAAATTTTCTTTATTATTTTAATATTTTAATAATATAATATATATTATTATTTAAATAATAAATTATTATTGAGTGGGTCCCGCGGCCAAAATTTTCAAAACTCACGAGAGTTTCTGTCGGCAGAGGAGAAATAATTTGACGTGGGTCCCACATGAATAGTAAATACGTATTTTGGAATAGTAAATACCGTATTTTTAAATAGTAAATACGTATTTGTAAATAGTAAATACTTTTCATATTTCTCAAAATATCGATTAAATACCGTATTTATAAAAAGTGAATACGTATTTGTGAATAGTGAATACTATTCATGTACGTATTTGTGAATAGTAAACACTATTCATGTCCAATAAAATACTGATTCTAAATTCATTTTCAAAAATAGGGTCTAATAGTCCTCCAAAAATAGGCTAATTTTCTAGTCTGTAGACTCAAAAATCAGGATGTTACAGTTTGTACAGGATCTGTAGCATCATAAATATCACTTAAGCTTCTCATTTTTGCTTCTGCCCCCCCTGAATTGTTGCTACTGCTACTGCTTCCTATTGTTGATGGTGTGGATGCAGGAGTTGCAGGAGTAGGACTTGGTGGAGGAGTTTCATCATTGTCTGCTTCAACTATTTGGTCTTTTGAATCGACGTCATCTTTAAAGAATAAGCCTTCCACCCTTCTTTCTTCATCACTCCATTTCCAGTAGTTTGCTTCATCGAACTTTATGTCTCTTGAGATGACTACTTTTTTCGTTAGAGGATTAAACAATCTGTAGGCTTTGCTCCGATGCTCGTAGCCAATGAAAATGCATTTTTCTCCTTTGTCATCTAACTTCTTCCTTTTCTGATCTGGAATATGAGCATAAGCTATGCAGCCAAAGATTCTTAGATAGCTAACATTTGGCTTCCTACCACTCCATGCTTCTTCTGGTGTTTTTAACTTGACACTCTTCGTTGGACAACGATTTAAGAGATAAGCAGCACACTGAACAACTTCGGCCCAAAATGTTCTCAGCATATGCTTTCCTTTAAGCATGCTTCTTTCCATATCGAGAATTGTGTGATTCTTTCTTTCTGCTATTCCATTTTGTTGTGGCGTGTAAGCAGCTATTAGCTGATGAATTATTCCATGCTCCCGGCAAAATGCTTCAAATAATCTAGAAGTGTATTCTCCTCCTCTATCTGTTCTGAGCACCTTTAAATACTGACCACTCTGCTTTTCTGCCATTGCCTTAAACTCCTTGAATTTATCAAGAGCTTCGGATTTCTCTTTGAAGATATACAACCAGGCTTTTCTGTTGAAATCATCAATGAATGTGATATAGTACCTGTTTCCTCCAAGTGAAGGAATATCAAGTGGGCCGGCTATATCTGAGTGAACTAGTTGCTGTGGTCTTTTTGCTCTCCATGACTTGCCAACTTCAAATTTTATTCTATGTTGCTTTCCTCACATGCATCCTTCACATAGTTGATCTTGATGATTTATTGTTGGCAATCTGGTCACCATCTTTGCTTTTGACAACAGCTTCAAGCCAGTGAATCCGAGATGACCAAATCTGAGATGCCACAACCATGAACTATCTTCAATGGTAGATTTCATGCATTTGATTTCATCTGTCTGTATATTCAATTTGAATAGACGATTGCTTGTCATTTCAACTTTTGCTATCAATTCTCCTTTCTGGTTTTTCATGGTGAGAGAACTATCTTTCAAATGAATGTCGTATCCCTTCTCCAATAGTTGACCAATACTGAGGAGATTGCTCTTCAAAGATGGAATATAATAGACATCTGTAATGTATCCTCTATCTCCATTCTTTGTAAATATCATAATATTACCTTTGCCTTTAACTGCGGTTTTTGTGTGATCACCGAATGTGACTTCTCCTTGGATTTCTTCATTCAACTTTGTGAATAACTCCTTTTTGCCACACAAATGATTGCTTGCTCCAGTATTAAGGTACCATACATTTTTTCCAGTAACTTCTTCGCCTTTGTAAGTAAACAAGACGGTTGATTCATCAAGTTATTCTACATTTGCTGTGTAATGACTTTTCCCTTGAACTTTAGCAGCATCTCTGCACTCATAACTGAGGTGACCAAATCTATTGCAATTATAACATTACAATTGGGATTTGTCACTTCATTGTTGATATCTGCCTCCTCCTCTGGACAAGAATCCACGACCTCGGCTTTGGGAACGACCTCGATTATATGATCCTTGACCACGTTCATATTCCACTGTATAATTTTCAAATCTTCCACTCGATCGGCCATATCCACTGCGTCCACCACGAACACCTCGAGTGTTATATCCACCACGATTTCCTCTGCCACGTACATAACTGCTGCTACTGGCTTGAATTTCCTTTAGTGATAATTTGGTCTGCAAAGCTTGCTCCAAATTGCTAGAGCCTTCATTTAAATTCATTCTTTGTTCATGGGCTTGAAGAGAACCCACAAGCTCATCAATAAACCTAACTGACAAGTCTTTGGGTTCTTCAATGGCGGTGACAATGTAGTCAAACTTTCTTGTTAATGACCATAGAATCTTCTCCATTATTCTGACATCATCTAGAGTCTCTCCATTTCTTTTCATTTCTTTCGCCACCTTTTGCACTCGTGAGACATAATCTGTAACTAGCTCCGTATTCTGCATCTTCAAATTCTCAAATTCAGCTCTAAGTGATTGTAGTCGTACTTTCTTGACTTTGTCTACACCTTCACAAGTTTTTTGCAAAATCTCCCATGCATTTTTGAAAGTTTTTGAGTCTGATATTTTTTCAAAGGTTGATTCATCAACACCTTGAAAAATTAAGAATAGAGCCTTTTTGTCATTCTTCCGAGACTCCTTAAGCGTCTTCCTCTGAGCGTCTGTCAAAGCTGCTTCAGCGGGCTCCAGGTATCCATCTTCAACAAGGTCCCATATATCTTGGGAACCTAGTAACGTCTTCATTTGAATGCTCCAGTTCCCATAATTGCCTTTCGACAATTTAGGAATTTGTGGTTGCACCATCTCCGCCATTTTATCAACCTGGCTCTGATACCACTTGTTGGAAATTAGAGATATAGATGAAGAACAATACTTTGATTATAAGAGGAATAAAAATACACAACTGTATTCTCTCACACACTCAAATAATATATTTTTTTTCTCACAAAAGTGCTTCAGCACTTCAATTTTCTGTCATAGTACAATTACTACGCTCTGCTCTCTTGTTTTTCCGGATACACACTCACTTATATTTATAGGCTAAGAAAACCGACTTATTCTTTACAACAAGTATATTATTTAATTCTAGCTAACAAACAAACGTGTTGGTTCCAGTTTTTTCAAGCCTCCTTTGTTGACTTTTTGTAATCATCAGGACACTCCAACTATTGAATTAGCAGTGGAAGAGAGAAAACAATTTCCTTTCCTATGCATCGATTTAACACCTCACACCTCCTCATCTTTATTCAACACCTCATACTTCTATGTGACCCCTCATGCTTCTACTATTGAATTTTTGTCCAAGGCCTCAGGGAGATTAAATAGTTAATAGAGTTTGTATTTGTTTTTTTTTTTTTGATACATTGATGAGGGGGAGGGGGGCGGGTCGAACCCGCTACATAAGGGGTGCCAAACTCCTAAGACAAGCCTAGGAGCCACAGGCGCTCGAGGCGCAACGGCAATAGAGTTTGTATTCTATTAGTGGATGCTACGAAATTTCGGGCGTCACTGTGTTACCAAGAGGTTGACTGTTAGCGTCATTCAGAAAGAGGTAAGCATATTAATGATGATGATGATGATGTAGATTTTTTTCTCAGCCTTTATATGTGATTTTTTTCTAAGGTACCAGATCTTCTCAAAATCTCATTATGGTCAAAGGCACCATTGACAGACTTATTCCTGTGCAAGCAACTAAAGCAGATTCATAGCTCTGGAACACTAGAACTGTCCAGGGTAAAGATCAATGAAGGTCAAGGCAAGGTGGGTGTAAGGATGAAGTTGAAGGTGGTGATATCAAAATCTAAGCGCAAAGTACTGTTTGCCGAGGCACAAGAGGATTTCATAAATCAGCTCTTAATTTTCTTGACTATACCATTAGCTGCAGTTGAACGTCTTCAACAAGATAACTCTGGATTGGGATGCATAGACAACTTGTATAAGAGCTCATCTGATTTGGATGCAGCTAGCCATTTTGATTCAAGTTTGCCTATCTTAAGGGCAAGCTCTTAAACCCTCTCATTGCACCAAGGATATACCAATTGTTACCAATTTATGCATCAGGAAATTCTTTAGGTGCGTATGTAAGGCAGTGGCGGACCCAGGATGTAATGTTTGTGGGTGCACAATTAATAGTGGGATTCGGGGGAAATTTTTTATTTTCGAGGAAATCAATTTAAATAGAACAATATACTCTAATCACATGGTATAGAGATACTCAGATGTTACACAATCAAATTCTAAAGCAACATGCAAGCAAAAATTATTATAATTTCTCATATGTGATAAGATATTAAAAATAGGTAAAAAAATTGTCCATGCATGAGTTTGAACACAGGATCTACTGTGGGACTAGTGAAATTACCACCACACCACCTAGACAACTTATTGTAAAGTCCCTTCAAGAAAAAAAAAAAATATATATATATATCTTCTTCAAATTTATGGGTGCACTTGCACCCACAAAAACATGTGTGGGTCCGCTAGTGATGTAAGGTGTGGAACAAGTTTCATGGTGAAAGATGATTTGTCCGTAGAACCATTTTCATCTCTGCTGCTTTGTCATTTCTGGTTGAGTCAAAAGTTCGTGAGCGAGAATTAGAAGAAATGGACTTAAGCATTGGGGTTAATGAGGTACACTAGTACTCTCAATTAAATGGGTTTCTCAAGTTTTTTAGGCCTTGTTGATGATCAAATTCCAACGATGTTTATTTAATATTTGCAGGTGTTTGCAATTCTTAAGGCTGCTATGATGTCCACGTCGGCACTTACAATTGGCTTGAGGCCGTTGATCCGTTGATTACTGTTGTTACAGAAGACAAGTGATGTTTGGTTTGGTGGACGTGAAAGTTAATGTCAATGTAGCTGCTGGTACTGCTAAGGTTTAGGATTTTGTTTAGTTTGGTCTTTAAATCTTTGTTTTGAAGCCAAGGGCCTGATCATTTACCTTTGATCTCTAATGTGTTTAGCTCAACTTTTTTGGTGTTTTAAATTATTTCAGCTTAGGGATTTTAGTATAGCTCCATCTATTTAATTTGTAAATTAAAGCTGAAATTGTAAAGTTATTGTCTAGATTTTATGTGAAGAACTTGCTCTGTATTTCCTTTTAAATTTAAATTATACTCTATAACAGGAAAGTTAGATTGGTTCCACTCACGACTTTTAATATTGGTTTGATAATTTGTAATGGATCTAATTTAGGGTTGATATCAAGGGCAATTGTGTTTGAGTGTGTAAAAGTAGAATTTTTTGATGTAATTAAAATTCTATCGCCGTTTCTTATTCTATCAGTTTTTTCAATTATATTTGCATGAGAAATATAATATCTTTGATTACAAAATTTATATAAACATTAAGTTTAGTGGCATGACAAATTACATTACTTATCCCACAAATAGTGATTATAATATGCTAATCTCACAATATTTTATTAATAAATATGATGCCTCAATTTGTATAATTGAAATATATATATATATATATATATATATATATATATATATATATAGAAATATAATATCTTTGATTACAAAATTTATATAAACATTAAGTTTAGTGGCATGACAAATTACATTACTTATCCCACAAATAGTGATTATAATATGCTAATCTCACAATATTTTATTAATAAATATGATGCCTCAATTTGTATAATTGAAATATATATATATATATATATATGTGTGTGTGTGTGTGTGTGTGTGTGTGTGTGTGTGTATATATATATGCGAGTGTCTCTTGTTGAAGAGTCTAAATTCACTTTATTTTCTTTCACAATCAAAGCGATAAGCCTAATTGAAAGGTAAATTACCACAATGAAGTGAGTTCTCAGCTTCATAACATGATCTAATCATCTTAATTCTAGACTGTGCATATCATTTTTTTACTTATTTTTAGGGCTGATGCAAGTTAATATAATCATGATATCTTAAATGGATGACAATCTGCATCAATTTGCTTTTATATAAAGTGCATTGAATTTTCTGATAAGGTTGTGTTTGTTTTCACACGAAGATAGTCTCAAATGTGCGTTCGTGCAAAAGCTCAAATAATGAGAAATGCAAGCCTACCTCTCCATTTGTACTCATTTTATAACCACAAGTTCCACAACAGAACACAATACTCCTCTGTCCTTTTTAAAACCTTTTTAAAATTGAACAATCTCTCGGATGGTCTTAAATCTAAGAAATATTTTTTTGTCTAAAATTTTAAATTGATCTTTCAATTTTTACCTCCATTAAATCTATGTCAGTTGCTATTTTTCCTAAAGTCTCTTCATAAGTAAAGATATAATTGGAAATATATATGCACACACATACATATTGATTGGTTTCACCTAGGATTTTAAATCGTATGATTTTAGTATTTGTTCCTTATAAAAACTCAGAAGGAGTATTATATTATTTTTTATTGACGATCACAAATCCTGAAACGCTAATTACAAATCCTGAAACGCCATTTACAAATCTTGAAATGCACAAGTTTATATTTTTTCCCTCTTTACAAGTTTACAAATTTGAAAATGACATTTTAGGATTTTTAATTGGCGTTTTAGGATTTGTAATTGGTGTTTCAGGATTGATAAATACCATTGAAAAAATGTTAAGAAGAATATACACACACACATAGCGCCCAGCCAGTATAGGCGGCACCCGACACCCAGTTGCTGGTGGCTCTCTGGCGGCCAGCTAGCGCTAGCCCTCCGACGAGTGTATTTTTATTATTTTCATTATTTATTTAAAATTAAGAGCAAAAGGCTAATTTCACCCAAATTTGCATATCTCTCATAGGTTCTTAATACCTCTCAATCTTTTTACAAATTCGGAAGAATTCTAAGGATTTTGCAAATTCAAATGGTATTTTAGTAGAATTTTCCCATAATTCTTTCAACAGTTGGATCAGAGAAATTCACAACCTATTAATTAATGAATATGTGATTGGATTGTTACATTTCATCAGTGAAGTTAACTGTTGTGCCATTTCTCTGGCTCACCAATCATCGTCATGAATATTCCTCTTGCGGAGTAGTGGGCATTTATCTTAAAAGATTTTAGCCTAAACTTTCTTTAGTTAGCTAATTTTATGTTCATCATACAACTCAGTTTAATTTAAGTTTGACTTATCCTATTAACGTACTGATTAAACCATAATTTTATATGATTTTTCATGATTATTTAAGATTTTAAATACATTTCTACGGACATTATTGGATGATTAAATACTAATTTGAGTTAAAGATATTTGTATTGAATTAAGTATAATAAGAGATAAAATAGTCATAATTTATTAATTATTCACATAAATGATTTCTAAGACTTTTAATGATATCTTATAGTACTTAGTTTTATATTGTAGATATTTGAAAAATTTGATTAAATTTGTAAATGACAGTTTGAGCTTGAATTTCAAAAAGGATATGAGTAAGGCATATGATCGGGTTGAATGGGACTTCCTTGAAAACGTCTTATTAAGATTTGGTTTCTGTCCACAATGGGTGTCTCTTATTATGAAGTGTGTGCGCTCTGTTAGCTTAAATATCTATTTATCTGGTGAAAATATTAGCTCCTTTACACCAACCAGAGGTATCTGTCAAGGTGATCCCCTCTCTCCATATCTCTTTATTATTGTTGCAGAGGTTCTCTCAATTATGATTGGTAAGAATCAGATTGACAACCGATTGGTAGGTATTAAATTGAGTAGGGGGTGTCCAGTTCTAACCCATAGCTCCTTTGCGGATGATGCCCTCTTATACATGCGTGCTAGTCATAGAAATTGTACTTGTTTAGCTAACATTCTCGATTTGTGTTGTGCAGCCTCTGGTCAGGTAATTAATCTAGACAAATCTAGTATTTTTTTCTCCTCTAACACTCCTCTTGCAGTAAGAAGTATGGTGAGCGAGGTGTTGCACATTCCTGTTACAGAAGATCCGGGTGCATACCTTGGCATTCCTAGCATTTGGGGGAAAACTAAGACCCAGGCCCTGGCATATATCAGAGAACGGATAGCGAGTAAAATCAAAGGATGGAACCACACCCTCCTCTCTTTCTCTGGGCGGGAAGTAATGATCAAAGCGGTCCTCCAGGCTATCACTATTTATCCGATGAACTGTTTCAAATTTCCCCTTAAGTCGTGCAAGGAGATAAATAGCCTCATAGCTAATTTTTGGTGGGAAAGGAATGCCTTTGGAGGGAAGACTCATTGGAAATCCTGGGGAACTATCACCAGTAGTAAGAGTTCAGGTGGTATGGGCTTTCGAGATCTGCTTATGATAAATGATGCCCTCTTGGCAAAGACGGCATGGAGGCTACTGCAAAGACCTTCTGATCTTTGGGCTAGGGTGATAAAAAGTGTGTACTTCCCTGATGATGAGTTCTTGGATGCGGAGATTGGGTATAAGGCATCTTGGTGCTGGGCGAGTATCTTACATGGCAGAGATGTTCTCAGGAAGGATCTTAGATGGGATATTGGAGATGGTTCGGCTATCAGGATTTGGGGCGATCTGTGGGTTCCTGGAGCCCTTTTCCCGGCGAGACCTCAATCTACTGATATCCCAATCATTGCAGAGGGTAGAGTCTGTGACCTGATAGTTGATGGCCAACGGAATCTTTCGCCGATTACTCAGTATATCTCATCCGAAGTCATGGAGGCTATATAAAAAATCCTGATCCCCTCTAATGGCCTGGAATACAAATTGGTGTGGACTAATGCTAGGGATGGAGTTTATACTATTAAATTAGGTTACCATCGCCGGAAAGAAGAGAATCCCGTTAATGTGGATCGAGCTGGTTCTTCGACAATAATTCACTCACGGTGCTGGAATTTAATTTGGAAGATTAAAGTAATCCCGCGGGTCCAGCAATTCATATGGAGACTTTTGAGTGATGTGGTTGCCACCAACTATGCCCTGGTGCGTCGAAGAAGGTCCAGAAATAGCCTTTGCCCAATTTGCTCAGATTCAGATGAGACTATTGAGTGTTCTTCCACTGTCCATGGACCCGATGTGTATGGTTTGGGTGCTCGCTTGGTGCTAAAGCTGGTGTCTCATCAGTTGCAAATTTCAAGGGTTGGTGGATTATGGTGACAGATTCACCCCTATTGAGTAAACATGATCTTGCTTTAATCTGCTGGCTTCTGTGGTATATCTGGAAGGCTAGAAATGAAATGAATTTTCATCATTTAAACCCTAATCCAGGTACTGTTATTGAATTGGCTCGGAGAAGTAATTAGGAGTTTTGGGGAAATGGTGTTCCGAGGGGTGAGGATCCTTTAGAGTCGAGGGGCTGTGATAGTCCTGGCGCTAAATGGTTCCCCCCGGCACGGGATAGTCTTAAAATTAACTGTGATGGAGCCTTTTCTTCTAAGTTAGAGAATGCTGCTGTGGGGATAATTTGTCGTGATTCCTCTAGCTTATTCAGATGGGGTTTTGTGGACAATGTCAAATCTATTTCAGCCTTTATGACTGAAGCTTTAGCTCTCAAAAGGGCCCTACTGCTAGCCCTTGACTTGTGCCATAATAAGGTGGTTTTTGAATCGGACTGTCTTTCCTTAATTTCTTGTGTTGAGTCCAAGTCACTGGCCTTGTATGATTGGCAGTGTAGAAGTATTATCTAGGATGTTATTGGTCTTCTGGCTTCCAGGGTTGGGTTTTCCCTGTCCTTTGCCCAGAGAGGGGCCAACTGTGCTGCGAATCTTCTTGCAGCGGATGCTTTTAAAGGGGTGTGCCCTGTTGGGTGGGTTTCCAGACCAACACCCGCTTTGTTATCTCTTCTAACTTTGGAGGCTCAGAAGACTAATGCGGGAGTGGACTGTACTTCGCCTTCCTCTCTTTAGTTTCTTTTGTATCACAGTAGTTGTTGCTATTGCCTGTCTTATTGTTGTTTGTTTTCCCTTTTTAGGTTTTGTTTGTCTATGTCTTCTGTTTGTAATGACACTTCTTTAATGAATAGAATCTCCTTTTGACAAAAAAAAAAAAAAAGAATTTCAAAAAGGAGAGTTTAGTGCACGAATTTCTAAATTGTCAATTTAGTCCACTCAACAACTGCAGCGTTTTGGCCCTGTGAAAATAGGTCAGATTTTCAGGAGTTTCAACGTTACATCCAGGCAGGAGCGGCTGCAAATCAAGTTGGATCTCCATCACCATTTACCTTTGCCTCACTACCATCATCTTCATCGCATCCACCATTCACCTCCGCCTTCCAATAGCTTTGCTCCACCTTCACTGTCATCCACATCTGTATCATCGCCGGTGACCTGAGACTCGAAGGAACAGAGGAGGCGACACTTTGGGGGAGACAGAGGAAGAGGAAATCAAAGAAGCAAAGCACCACGGTTAATCTTGCCTTCACCATCGACTTCAAAAACACCAGCACCATCGGTCCTTCACTGTTCTCACCGTCTCCGGCCTATCTCAGACCACTATCAGAGCTTCATACACCACCAGCACCTTTGGACTCCCCCCATAGTTCGCTGGCTCTTTTCTGAGACATAGTGCGGCAAGTTCCAGAGCTCAGAGCACAATTTGTTCTTTCTGAGTTTTCCCGCGAGGCTTTGAATTTATCGGCCAGGCAATTTCCAGATTCCGGCGAGCTTCTGTCCATGGCTGGTTTGATTCTACAGATTGTGTTGAATGCTTTAATGGATATGTGCATCTAATTTTCTTGCTGCTTAGTGATGATGAAGATTTGTGCTTCAACAAGGGTAGTTGTTTAACTCAATTTTATAATTAATATATGTATTTGTATTTGACTTGTTTAAATTTATCATTGTAGTTCTGACTTCTGAGCCATGGGTTGCAGTGATATTGTTCTTGTGGATTAATGAGATGATGTATTTTGATTTTTAAATTTATATGTCTTCTAATAATGTGCTTGATGAAATTATATTTATTGTTATATTTATGATTTATAATCAGTGGTGGATTTAGTATAAATATTTGGAGGTTAAATGTATATCCATTAAGTAATTAAAAAATTTTAAGAACAATTTTTTTAGGGGGCCATGGCCTTGGGATAAATAATTTCATGTGCAAAAATACATTAAAATTTTAAAAGAAAAATTTCTAAACAATATATATATATATATATATATATATATATATATATATATATATATATATATATATATATATATATATCTTTTTTTTGGGGAGGGGTGGCCCCTGTATCAACTAAGTTCTGCCATTGTTGGTAATCATAGTTGATTTTAGTTGTTGGGTAGTTCATTGGAACATTTTAATTGAGAAGAATAATTTGCATCATCCTAATTTTAATTACACGTACATCATTAAGTGATTTTAAATAATATCTCAAAAGGTAATAGTTAGTTAGTTAGTTATATTTGTAAGAGCTACTATTTATTGAGGATACAAACTCAAATGTTACCTCGAGGTTATTTTTGAGACTTAATGAAATCTTAAGTCTCACATTTTAAGTAAGGATAGTAACTTTCTTTATTACCAAGAGCATCTATCATTTAATTTATATCTTCACTTTCAATTTAAACATTTCTTTACACCTTAACCCTTAAAATTTTTATCTCCCTACATTTATAATCTCTCTTCTCTTTCAAACAAGAATTAAATAAAGGTAAGATTAAAAAACAATCATGAATAATACGTAGGTGTACTACTAATATTTATTAGGACTAAAAATATTCTTCTAAAAATGAATTTATATTAAGGACCGGGAGTGGTCCATACACAAGAAAAGTCTTCAAACCCACATTAGTACTGTTTACTCCACTCGGGTTTCTCAACTCCCAATCCCAAAGAGATCACTTATAACTGCACACACAAAACCCCAAAGTCAAATAATTAAAAATGTTGCTAGGTACTGATGTACATAGTGTGGATGCTATGTATGTGGTTTAAAAGAGGAAGAGGGAAGAGCGAAAGAAAGAAAGAAAGAGAAAAGCAAAAGAAAGATGATAAAGATCGAAGGAAGAAAATAGAAAAAGAAAAGGAAAGAAAACTTAGAAAAGAAAAAGAAATACTTGAAATAAGAAATTCCATATAAGTTGATTGTAATTACAAGAAGTATGTGCTTGTTGTATTAATTGAATGCTATTGCACTTATTGTGCATGCGAGTTATTTGTTATTATTTCATCACCCCATTTCATGAGACCTTCTCCAACAACAACTTTATAAAGACCCCTAGATTCATGAACCTTAATGCTTAGTTTGTTAGGGAACTTAGAATACGTACAAATCTATGGTACGGGCGTACGGCCTTTGTTAAGTGGTAGAGTGAAAACTACCCAAAAATGTGAGTTGGGAGAAACACTTGAAATCCTTGAGAGCTCTCTAGTGTTGCATTCCCATGTATTTGATTGTGCATATGGTTAGTCTTCTTGCATTGTTTCGTTTTTCTTCTTATGCTAGCTTGAAGAATTTGATTGAATTGACTATTGATTTCATCTTAACATCCTTTACTCACATTCGCACTAGTGATAATCCCAAGAATATTTTGTGCATATGGTTAGTCTTCTTGCATTGTTTTTTTTTTCCCCTCTCATGCTAGGTTGAAGAATTTTGTTGATTTGACTGTGGATTTCATCTTCGGCCTTGCTTGACTCCCATTTGTACTACTGATCATCCCAAGAATATTTTGTACCTATTTGCCTTCCCCGGGAGTACAAGGGTTCAGTCGTCAAATGGTTTGGAAAATCCTCCAATAACGATGAATCTGTTAAACCCTCCTTTGCAATCTCACAAAAGTCCAAATTCATGAATTTGCATTGATAAACAAAGCGATGAGCCTAATTGTCTGTTCATACATTATCCTATAACTAAGGTTAATTTAAGATTGGCTTAGCCTATTAATGCTAACGCACTTTGGAGTTGATGATCTGCTCGCTGCAATTTCAAGACGATTAAATCCCAACTTTGCAGTAAGATCATTAATGGGCATATTTGTATAGTCGCAAAAGTCAGGCTGAATATATTCAAATAATAAAATTTCCTTAGTAATGAGCTCACTAAAAGTTAAAATTTGGTGACAACTATTGATTGATTGATTGATTTTTTCTGACTTAACCGTTTGTATCACTCTATTGCAAATGCGAACAATACCATATATGCAACGTGATTGAATACATGCGCCCCCCGGGGGCGGGGCGATAGAGTAATATGTACACATGATCTAACTTCTGTAATAACAATTTTTCCAAAAGATATATTACTGCATTATGAAATAAACAAAACATAAGATATTCAATAGAGAAAAGAAAGAATTGTAGATATGAGTAAAGAATGGTAAAGAACTTTTCAGATATCAAATGTATCAAACATGCTCTCAAGGCACAATTTTACAACTCAGCTTAATTATCATGTTAGATATGAAGTAATGAAATTTAATGTTAACCGATTAACACATTATTCCCTCCCTTCCTCTTTTATAAGGAATATTGATTGAACTGAACGAGGTAGATCTGTAATATCCTAAATTTTGGGTCTAAAGACTTGAAAATTTGTCTGTTATTGAAGACTATTAGGCCCTACTTTTGAAAATGACGAATTTTGAATCAGTATTTTGTGGGACGTGAATAGTATTTACTATTCACATATATGTATTTACTATTCATAAATACGTATTAACTTTATAAATAGGGTATTCGGTCGGTGTTTTGTTTGACATAAATAGTTTTTACTATTCATATATACATACAAGAATAGTATTTACTATTCATAAATACGTATTTACTATTTATAAATACGTATTTACTATTCATGCGGGACCCATGGCCAAATAATTCTCCACCGACAGCGCAATTCTTGTGGGTTGGAAAATTTTGTCCGTGGGACCCACTCAATAGTAATTATAATAATATTATATTATTATTAAATTATTAAAAGTACTATTTGCATAGTATTTACTATTTAAAATTATTAAAATAACATAAATTAAAAAAAACGTGCAGAGGCGTGGAAACCGTTTTATGTTTTTATAATTTTGGGAAAAAATTACGTATAATGACCCAGAGGCGAAAAATTATGTTTAAGGACCCATTTTCCCACACTATAAATAGACCTTCCATTTCACTTCATTCTTCACAAATTCCTAGAGTTACTTAGAAAGAAGTTTTAGAGAGAATGAGGAGTCTGAAGAATATAGCAAGCTTTGGGTAAGTTCTTCGGTCTCTAGTCTTAAGTTTTGGTATTTTCTTCGGTAATTATATATGCTAGATTAATCTTTAATTTTCTCAATTAGTTAGAAATCATATTTTAGAGATAAATATGATATATATTTCAAATATATGTTGGGAAAAGAGATATGTCAAAATTTGGAAAGATTAGAGTGAAAGTAGCGAAGCTCTGGCGAAATTTCGCTAGACGGTTAATCTAGGGGCAAAATGGTAATTAGCACTTAAAATTCCTGATATGATGATGATCACTGATAAATGTGATTTTATTCCTATAGGATATCTGTGAACTTGTAACGCTGTTATATCGCTATTAAACGTGCTGTTTTCTGTTAGAAGTACCGTTTTCGTCAAAAGTACCAAAATATCATCAACGAAGGTATGGACGCGTACTGTAACCTTAACTCCGATGCTTATTGTATATCTTTATGTGATAGATACTCTGAGACACTGTTTTTGAAAAGTTTTGGATTCTGTTTTATAAAGTTGTGCATACACATACAGCTTTATACGAGTTATAGTCATGATAACGCAGTTGAGTTTTCCTAGCGTTGAGGACACGGATGTACACCGTGGCACTGGATAGTGCAGACTGGATTGAAATGAATATGAGGTGGTTGTGTTGCTGTTGAAATGTGATTATGTTGTACTGTCATGAATATCTGTCATATATAACTGTTACATAAGCATGAGGTTAACTGTTACCTGAGGTTCAATGGGAATTGAACCTCAGCTCTTACCATAGCCTCAGGTTTTGGCGGAGACAAAATTGCTGACAAGGGTAAGCAGGCTGCTTGAGGACTCAGACAGACGACTGTCTCTCTGTTGTTGTTTTCTTTTGTATTTTGTTGAGTACTTGAGTTTCTGGATGACTGTACTAGTATCAGACACACCAATGTTGGTTGAATATTAGATACTCGTTTTGTTTTAAAAAAAAAACTCTTTTCCGATGCCACTCTGACTAAATTATTCAAAGCTCTAATAATCCCTTTTGAAAATCACTTTTAAAAAGACGGGATGTTACATTTTTGGTATCAGAGCCAGGCTCCCTAGCACGAAGTTAACTAGGTTACTTTAATCAGTCTGGTGATTAGAAAGGGTTTTGTGGTTGTCATTCCCCGTATAAGTCGTCGAGACTTCCACAAATACACCTGCTTGGCCGGATTGCTTGAGTAACAGAGTTAAGTTCTAGACTTCAAAAGTATTTTATCTGGCATGAACCCGACTCAGTTACAACAAACCATTGGTGCCGAAGGTAGGGTCGAGTCTTTGTAGATCAGTCAATCAGTCACCGTAAAGTCGGTGAGACTCTCATGATAGACGCCTACCTGGCTAATCGGTTTAACTAACTAAGTTAGGCTTTAAGCCTTGGTTTTTAAAGAATATTTCGAAAAAAAAAAGTACTGATTTGACCCTGGTGTTGTTGTAGAAATGGACAGAGAAGAGTTTCCGTATATCAATTACTTTGGGAAAAGAAGACGTACTGCACGTCGGTCGATAGTCCCCGAACTAGTAAGAAGGAGACTGAACCCTGAGATGATAAATCCACCCTCTGTACCAAAGCCTGAATCTGTGCCGGTACCAGAACCACTCTACCTCGCTCCTGACTATAACTTTGACCTTGCATATTTTTCAAACAACTCTCTTGCACCTGATAATGATCCAGAACCAGAATACCATCCTGGAACTGAGTATCCCGACCATCTATATGACTCAGAACCCATTCTTGCAAAGCCCTACTCACCGGTACCTGGAAGTCCCAGCAATTCACATCACTCCTCAATGGGTGATAACTTTGACTACCCTCAAATACAAGACCTTGACCAAGACTCTGACGCCAACTCTGGTGACCTGGAGTACGTCTTAGATGAAAACTCCATCTTAACTCTAGCCTTACACTTAGAATTTCTCCACGCCGCCCTCACTACTAAGACCGAAAAAGACAAATACCTACTGTATCTGACCCGAGTCAGAGAATTTTACCTAGCAAACTCTCGCTACCTTTTCCCGTACCCTTCTAGAGATTAGGTTAGATCCACCCTCCATCACTTTCCTCGCACCCATTTCTGGAAAACTAAAATCAACGAAATTCTAAATGAGGGTCACTTCGAGGATGTGTGCTCGTGTATTTTCCGCCTCCAGCATTTAGTCTACCTGGTCATGTAGAAAGACAAAGACAACCCTACAACAGTTCAATGAACCGTGGAAGTTGTGGTAGCAGTAGTTTCGTAACAGTGGGACTAAGCATAATTATAGCTTGTGTGATCACCCTCTCAAAACCTTGAGGGGATAATTAATAAATAAAAGGGTTGTACCATATACGATTTATGTGACTCATGTGAAAAATTTGTGATCAATATGTGTGATATGATCATATGTCATGTGTGTAATCTTTTTGTTTTCTAATGTTTCTATCTATTAACCTTTGGAATTTAGAATATGGCAACTTTAAGAGGCACTGGAACTCCCAGAGGCCGAGGCCGAGGCAGAGGCCGAGGCCGAGGCAGGGGTAGGCAACTGTGAGTAGTACCAAACCCTGAACTCGATCAACACGAACCCCCACCACCAGTTCAAGATGAACTTCAAGAGATGATGAGGATAATTCAAGAACAGAGAGCTCTCATCGATACGCTTCTCGCCAACAGGCAGGGAGGACAAGAGGATGAAGAACAACATGCTGAAGGAGAGCAACAGCAACAACAACGTGAGGGAGGAGAAAATTACGATGAACAAGAAGACGAACACGGTAACGCATCTAAGAGATCAGAACGATCTCAGTCACCTCCCCGACGGGAGAGAGCACTGGTGGAGCAACATCAATCCGCCAGAGAAGCTAGAGATACGCAATACTGGGTGACTCAATTCTACAAACACAAGCCACTAGCATTCCGAGGAAAACTTGATTCAGTTGAAGATTGGCTAATGCGTCTTGAAAAGATCTTTGAGGTCTTAGAATGTCCAGATAACAGGAAGGCTCAGCTGGCGATTTACAAGCTAGAAGGAGACGCCGATCGTTGGTGGCGAAACACCTCAGCAACCCTTTGAAGCCGAAAATATCCCATCATATGGGAAACATTCCAAGAAAAGTTCAACGAGCAGTACTTTCCGCCCTCAGTACAGATGATGAAGGAGTCAGAGTTCCTGCACATCCGTCAGGGTCAAGAAGAATCTTTCGATGATTACTTCTCTCGTTTCACCAACTTATCTCGGTACTCATCACTTCTGAGGCGAGATAATGACGAAAGCAGCATAGCAAACATACTTGTGTATGGACTGAAGTACGAAATAAGGGAAAGGTTGGTATCACACAAATTCCCGAAACTGATTCAAGCCGTAGAAGCTTGCCGACTCGTCGAACGAAACTTGAAGGAGCTTCGCAAGACCAAAGATTTCAGCAGCAGCGGCCCCAACCGTGGCGGTTTCAATTGCAACAATCCAGCACAGAAGAGGAAGGCACCTTGGAATAATCCCCAACAAGGGAATAAGAGGCCATTTCAACCGAGACAGCAAAACTTTCCAAGGATGCAGACATCCCAAGCCTGTCTGCAATGCAGAAGGTTCCATCCAGGAGCCAACTGTGAAGGAAAGCCAGTGTGCTACAGGTGTCAGAAAATGGGGCACATTAGCTTGAACTGTCCTCAAAAAGCTTTGGAGTCGAGACCGCAAAATGCAGGGCGAGTTTTTGCTCTGACCAATGAAGAAGCCAGGAAATCTCCTGAAATGATCAAAGGTACTATTTCTCTCAATGGAAATCTACTACAGGCATTGTATGATTCGGGTGCTAGTCACTCGTTTATTTCTTTCGATTGTGCAAAACGACTAGGAATGCAAGATTATAGACTACCTTATGATTTGATAGTAGCTACCCCATTTGGCACGAAATCTTTAGCGTCTGATGCATGTCTTAATTGCACTGCGAGTGTAAACGGACGAGAATCTAACATAGACCTTATCCAGCTACCGCTCCATGGCATCGACATCATTCTTGGTCTTGACTGGCTAACGGCAAACAACGCGGTCATTGATTATGGCAGAAAAGAGATAAGATTCTCACCATCACACGGCTAGAGCAAGATCAATACAAGTCTAAATTTTCTCTCTAGTGTAGAAGCAGAAAAATGCATGAGGCAAAGTTGCCAAGCGTATATGGTGTTTTGCTCAATCAAGGCAGACACCGAACCATCACTTGAAGACATTCCCGTTGTGAATGAATTCCCTGACGTGTTTCCTAAAGATCTTACCAAGTTACCCTCTGAAAGAGAGGTTGAGTTCACCATCGACTTGATGCCACGCACCAGACCAATATCAAAAGCACTGTATCGTATGGCACCAAATGAGATGCAGGAATTGAAGAAACAGCTTGAGGAGCTATTGGAGAAAGGATTTATTCGACCTAGTGTGTCGCCATGGGGAGCCCCAGTACTGTTTGTAAAGAAGAAAGATGGAAGCTTACGACTTTGTATCGATTACCGTGAGTTAAACAAGGTGACAATAAAAAATAAGTACCCACTTCCCCGCATTGATGATCTGCTCGATCAACTTTCTGGATCTTGTGTATTCTCTAAAATTGACTTGCGCTCATATTCCAAAAACAGCCTTTAGAACCAGATACGGGCATTACGAATTCCTTGTGATGCCTTTCGGATTGACAAATGCACCTGCCGTATTCATGGATTACATGAATCGCATTTTCCGTCAACACCTGGACAAGTTCGTAGTAGTGTTCATCGATGACATCCTAATCTATTCAAAAAGCAGGGAAGAACACGAAGAACAACTGCGACTCATGTTGGGAATACTCTGTGACAAACAACTTTTTGCTAAATTGAGCAAGTGTGACCGAGGGATGGTGAGTTGCGACAGAAGATACTGGACGAGGCTCATAAGAGTAGGTACACTCTACATCTCGGAATGGTCAAGATGTATCAGAACTTGAAATCTGAGTTTTGGTGGCCTAGGTTAAAGAAAGATGTGACCGAGTACGTGGCCAGATGCTTGACTTGTCAAAGAGTTAAGACAGAACATCAACGACCCCCCAGTCTTCTTCAAGGACTAGAAATTCCGAAATGGAAATGGGAGAGCATTACCATGGATCTCGTGGTAGGATTACCCAAAATTAGAAATCACGATGCGATTTGGGTAATTGTTGATCGGTTGACCAAATCGGCATACTTTCTTCCTATCAGCGTCAACTACTCATCAGAGTGATTGGTAGAAATTTACATCATAGAAATCGTAAGTCTTCATGGAGTACCCAAGAGCATTGTCTCAAACTGGGACTTGCGATTCACATCCCGATTTTGGGAGGCGTTACATAAAGCTTTGGGAACGAAGCTAAGACTTAGTACGGCTTATCACCCCAGACCGATGGCCAATCTGAAAGAACAATACAGATGTTAGAAGATATGCTTAGAGCGTGCGTACTGGATTTTAAGGGACAATGGGACCAACACCTACCCTTAGCGGAGTTCGCATACAACAACAGCTATCATTCGAGCATACAGATGGCTCCTTTCGAGGCATTGTATGGGCGAAAGTGCCGATCACCTATATGCTGGACGGAACTATCTGAACGAGAATTCCTCGGAACGGATTTAGTTGATAAGACTTCTGAGCAAATTGCTCTGATCAAGCAGAGACTTCTAGCAGCACAGAGTAGGCAGAAAAGTTATGCCAATAAAAGACGAAGACCGTTAGAGTTCCAAGTCGGGGACCATGTGTTTCTAAAGGTATCTTCGGTTATAGGTGTTGGTAGAACGCTTAAACGGCGAAAGTTAAGTCCTCGTTACATAGGGCCATTCGAAATCCTGGCAAAACGTGGACCAGTTGCATATCAGTTAGCTTTGCCCCCGAACTTGAGTAAACTCCACGACGTCTTCCATGTTTCTCAATTGAAGAAGTACCAACCTGACCACGATCATATTACCCAATATGAAGATGTCGAAATGCGGCATGATAACACTTTTGAGGTCGAGCCGGAGCAAATTCTCGATTATCAAGAGAAGCGGCTTCGACAACGAAGTATTCCGTTCGTGAAAGTAGTTTGGAGAGGCTTATCTCCTGGTGAGGCAACTTGGGAAACAGTAGAGGATATGAAAGAAAAATATCCAGAGTTTACAGCTTAAAGTTTAGTTAGTATAAAGTAAATTTTGGGGACGAAATTTTATTTAACGGGGCGAGAAATGTAATATCCTGAATTTTGGGTCTAAGGACTTGCAAATTTGTCTGTTATTGAAGACTATTAGGCCCTACTTTTGCAAATGACGAATTTTGAAGCAGTATTTTGTGGGACGTGAATAGTATTTACTATTCACATATACGTATTTACTATTCTCAAATACGTATTAACTTTGTAAATATGGTATTCGGTCGGTATTTTGTTTGACATGAATAGTTGTTACTATTCATATATACGTACATGAATATTTTTTACTATTCATATATACATATTTACTATTTATAAATACATATTTACTATTCATGCGGGACCCATGGCCAAATAATTCTCCACCGACGTGGGTTGAAAAATTTTATCCGCGGGACCCACTCAATAGTAATTATAATAATATTATATTATTATTAAATTATTAAAAGTACTATTTACATAGTATTTACTATTTAAAATTATTAAAATAATATAAATTAAAAAAAACGTGCAGAAGCATGGAAATCGTTTTATGTTTTTATAATTTTGGGAAAATTACGTATAATGACCTAGAGGCGAAAAATTACGCTTAAGGACCCATTTTCCAACACTATAAATAGACCTTCCATTTCACTTCATTCTTCACAAATTCCTAGAGTTATTAGAGAGAGGTTTTAGAGAGAAGGAGGAGTCTGGAGAATTTTAGCAAGCTTTGGGTAAGTTCTTCGGTCTGTAGTCTTAAGTTTTGGTAGTTTCTTCGGTAATTATAAATGCTAGATTAATCTTTAATTTTCTAAATTAGTAGAAATCATATTTTAGAGATAAATATGATATATGTTTCAAATATATGTTGGGAAAAGAGATATGTCAAAATTTGGAAAGATTAGAGTGAAAGTAGCGAAGCTCTGGCGAAATTTCGCTAGACGGTTAATTTAGGGGCAAAATGGTAATTTGTACTTAAAATGCCTGATATGATGATGATCACTGATAAATGTGATATTATTCCTATAGGATATCTGTGAACTTGTACCGCTGTTATACCGCTGTTAAACATGCTGTTTTATGTTAGAAGTACCGTTTTCGTCAAACATACCAAAATATCATCAACGAAGGTACGGACGCGTACTATAACCTTAGCTCTGATGGTTATTGTATATCTTTATGTGATAGATAGTATGAGATACTGTTTTAAAAAAGTTGTGGATTTTGTTTTATAAAGTTGTGCATACACATACAGCTTTATACGGGTTATAGTCATGATAACGCCGTTGAGTTTTCCTAGCGTTGAGGACACGGATGTACACCGTGGCACTGGATAGTGCAAACTGGATTGAAATGAATATGAGGTGGTTGTGTTGCTGTTGAAATGTGATTATGCTGTACTGTCATGAATATTTGTCATATATAACTGTTACATAAGCATGAGGTTAACTGTTACCTGAGGTTCAATGGGAATTGAACCTCAGCTCTTACCATAGCTTCAGGTTCTGACGGAGACAAAATTGCGGACAAGGGTAAGCAGGCTGCTTGAGGACTCGGATGGAGGACTGTCTCTCTGTTGTTGTTTTCTTTTGTATTTTGTAGAGTACTTGAGTTTCTGTTTGACTGTACTAGTATCAGACACACCAATGTTGGTTGAATATCATATACTCGTTTTGTTTTAAAAAGAAAACTCTTTTCCAATGCCACTCTAATTAAATTATTCAAAGCTCTGATAATCCCTTTTGAAAATCGCTTTTAAAAAGGCAGGATGTTACAAGATCAAAGTGGCAGTAGAGTATCACAAATATATAAAAATTGTGATATTTTTGGTAAAAATACCCTTATTTAAGAGGACATAAGGAATAGAAAGAGAATAATAAAATTATTATAATAAAAAGGATTATAGAGGAAGGTGAATATGAAAATTAATAATGTAGGAGTAATAAACATGATTGTATAAGATGGAAAATGTGTAGTGGAGAGGGTGCAAGGAATATGCGTAATTAAACATAGGCAAGATATGAAAGTAATAAATAAAAATTAACAAATTGAAGTATAAAATAAAATGACGTACCGTATATATAACAGTTATCTCTGATAAAAAAAGAAACGAGTATATTTATAACCCAAGAATATAATACATATACACTCAAAAGAAAAATCTTAAAACCCGAATTAATATCTTTTCTCCACTTGGGTTTCTCAACTCTCAAGGAGGTTGCTTATAACTGCACACACAAAACCCTAAATTCTAACATAAATTACGAGGAGGCGTGAAGCCTCGATAATACTCCCTCCGGTAAATTACGAGGAGGAGCGAAGCCTCGGTAATAGTTCCTCCGGTAAATTACAAGGAGGCGTGAAGCCTCGGTAAGACTTCCACAATCTTATTTATAAAAGTTTAAACCAAATTATACCGTTTAAGAAAACAGTTAAAGTTAGTTAAAAATAATAAATATGTTTAAAATAAACTTGTTTTTCAAATATGTGCCATTAATTATTTATGAAGGGCAAGTAAAGAAAGAGAAATACATTAAAATAAGTATTACAAACTTTTTAACTAAGGCTAAAATATATTTTTAGTCATTTAAATTTAGTATACTTTAATTTAGTTTCTTAATTTTGTAAAGTATATTTTTAGTCTTATAATTTTAACACCGTTAATTTTGTTAACTGAAATTACAAACTCAAGTTATAATTTTGTAAACTTAAGTGATGATTATGTAATTAAATGCTATTAAACTTAAATTTAAAATATGGGTAAATTGAAGAATATCTAAAATTTATGTAACTAAATATTATTAGTCATCTTTGACCAAAAAAAAAATATTATTAGTCATCATTTGAATTCATCACACCAACATTTTCCATTAGCAATATTAACCGTGTTAGATTTATTGAATCAAAAGTATACTCTATAAAGTTAAGAGACCAAAAGTATGTGTTATATAAAACTTAAAGGACTATAATTTAGTCTTTAATTAATGAATTACATATAATTAATTAATAAGGATACAAATTTTTTTTTTTAAAAAAAAAAACTCATGAAATGTTAAGATAATTCTTTTTAGGACTCTTATAAAAAAAAAAACTAAGATAATTCAAATTTTGAACTCTTATAAAAAAGACCGGAGTACTAGTTTTGAAAGATCAAGAGGCCATTATTAATTACGGAAGCGAATTGCTAATCTACCAATATATGTGTGTGTGTATATATATATATACATATATTGGGTGCATAAAGTTTTAGCCATCTGCGCTCTGCTTAAAGATCAAACTTGTGTGTTGAAACATTATGTCTACATCCGAAAATCAGAAACAGATTTCTTTGACTTTCGTAGTAGACAAGAAAAAAACAGAAAGGACTGTACGCTGAAGCAGGAAAGGATTTCGTGGACGTTCTACTAAGCTTCTTAACATGGCCCTTAGGAACTGTTTCGAGACTTGTAAGTGAGAAATCTACTGTACAGCCTTGCAGATTCTACTGTATAAGCTCGCTTCGTGAAAGTGTCGATAAGCTGGACCGAACGTATTTTTGTGCATATGAAAATAAAGAAATGTTGCTGAATCCGAGAAGCCCAATGGATGATTTTTACAGAAATCTTGGTTGGGTTTCCTATGAAAACACACCCTTCTCAAAGGGCTATCTTCGTGTAACGACTTGTTATATTGTTTCTGATGATTTAACTGTGATGCCTAGTAAAGCCGATACAACCTTGTGGATGCTACGAAATTTCGGCCTTGACTTTGTTACCGAGAGATTGACTGTTAGCGTCACTCAGAAAGAGGTAAGTATATTATATGATGGTGATGATGTAGAGTTCTAGGGCGCGTAATGATTTCAATTCTCAGCCTTTAAATGTGTTTTTATTTTTTAAGGTACCGGATCTTCTCAAGTGCTCATTATGGTCAAAGGCACCATTGACAGACTTATTCCTGCGCAAGAAACTGATGCAGATTCATAAATCTGGAACGCTAGAACTGTCCAAGGTAAAGATCAATGAAGGTCAAGTCAAGGTGGGTGTAAGGATGAAGTTGAAGGTGGTGATATCAAAATCTGAGCGTAAAGTATTGTTTGCCGAGGCACAAGAGGATTTCATAGATCAGCTCTTAATTTTCTTGACTATACCGTTAGCTGCAGTTAAACGTCTTCAACAATATAACTCTGGATTGGGCTGCATAGACTACTTGTATAAGAGCTCATCTGATTTGGATGCAACTAGAGATTTTGATTTGGATAATGTTAAGGGCAAACTCCTAAACCCTCTTGTTGCGCCAAGGACATACCAGTTGTTACCGATTAATGCATCAGGAAATTCTTTAGGTGGGTATGTAAGGCGTGGAACAAGGTTCATGGTGAAAGATGATTTGTCCGTAGAACCATTTTCATCTCCTGCTGCTTTGTCATTTCTGGTTGAATCAAAAGTTAGTGAGCGAGATTTGGAAGAAATGGACTTAAGCATTGGGGTTAATGAGGTACACTACTACTCTCAAATGGGTTTCTCAAGTCTTTTAGGCCTTGTTGATAATCAAATTCGAATGATGTTCATTTAATATTTGCAAGTGTTTGGAATTCTTAAGGCTGCTATGATATCCACGTCCGCACTCACAATCGGCTTGAGGCCGTTGATTACTATTGTTAAAGAAGAAAAGTGATGTTTGGTTTGGTGGACGTGAAAATTAACGTTAATGTAGCTGCTGTTACTGCTAAGGTTTAGGATTTTGTTTAGTTTGGTCTTTAAATCTTTGATTTGAAGCCAAGGGGCTGATCATTTACCTTTGATCTCTTATGTGTTTAGCTCAACCTTTTTGGTGTTTTAAGTTATTTCAGCTTAGGGATTTTAGTATAGCTCCATATATTTAATTTGTAAAGCTGAAATTGTAAAGCTATTGTCTCGATCTTATGTGAAGAACTTGCGCTGTATTTCCTTTTGAATTTAAATTATACTCTATTATAGGAAAGTTAGATTGGTTCCACTCACGACTTTTAATAGTGGTTTGATAATTAATGGATCTAATTTAGGGTTGATATCATCAAGGGCAATTGTGTGTGAGTGTGTAAAAGTAGAATTTTTTGATTTAGGGTTCCGACTAATCCAGATTTCGCCCTGCGATGGACCCATAGTCATAGAGAAGGAGCTCCCAACATGATTTCTGATAAGGTTGTGTTTGTTTTCGCATGACGAGAGTCTCAAATGTGCTTTCGTGCAAAAGCTAAAATAATGAGAAGTGCAAACCTATCTCTCCGTTTGTGTTCATTTTAAAACCACAAGTTCCACAACACAGCCCAATACTCCCTCTGCTCCTTTTTAAAATTGAACAATCTCTCGGATGGTCTTAAATCTAAGAAATATTTTTTTGTCTAAAATTTTAAATTGATCTTTCAATTTTTACCTCTATTAAATATATGTCACTTACCATCTTTCCTAAAATCTCTTTATAAGTAAAGATATAATTGGAAATATATATACACACACGTAAACATTGATTGGTTTTAATTTACCTAACATTTTAAATCACATGATTTTAGTATTTGTTCCTTATAAAAAAAAATCAGAAGGAGTATTATATTATTTTTTTACTCACGACTCAATAATCTGTGACTAACATTGGTTGTGTGTGTGTGTTATGAGAGTGAGATTTTTCCCCCCTGAAAAAAGAATGATCTACATGCTCCTTTATTTGTAGGGACAGCTTTAATTTATAACTCAACTAATGAAGATAAATGCGAATGGGGTAGTAATATTATAAGAATGTGATAAATTAAAATTACATTCCTTTGGGAAATTTCAAATGATATGGAAGATATGCGGACATCCACCCAAATATATTAGGGTCATCAATACGAATAACAGATAAAACAATTCTTCATACGGAATTAAATTGTATCCTCCACTTGGGTTTCTCACGTCCAAAAGATATCACTTATTTATAACCGCAAACACAAGACCCTAAAGTCTAACAAAAACGAAGAGGCATGAACCCTCCTCTGTATTTTTAAGTATTGTGATTGAAATTTTGAGCCGCGTAGCGGAAGATGGTAAGTAGAAAATTTATTAAATATTGGATTCTGGAGGCCAAAATTTCTCTTTAGGGGAGGAATATTTTTAGTAACCATTGGTGTCTAGGGAAGTGATTCAAAGATTAAGCCTTTAATTGAAGATTATTCATTTAGTTGCCATTGCAAAAAGGTATGAAGAGATTTCTTCTAGATTTACGCTTACCTAGCTAATTGATATGATTAATAGATAATAATACCATAACAGCATAGACATAGTTTTGATTATATGATAAGTTAGTATATATATATATATATATATATATTTTGTATATATAAATTCGGTACATTGTAGTATAAGCGAGCGGTCAATGTTCTTATCACCATTAGAATCTAAAGATTTTATATCAAAGGTTATAACAAAGGATGGTCATAAACAAGAAGGTTAAGAAGAAAATGGCAACAATACTTCAAGTAAAAAGAGCAACAGTTGATACAACCCCACCACAAACTTCGATCATTTCACGTTGAAGGTTGTTAACTTGTTCTTGAGTGAAAGCTCTTGAGACGGGATTTTGATGATTCATTGTTCTCCTCAGTATAGTGACTCGCTTCATAAGTTTTTGAAGCTTTTTGTAAGGCCTATCTTCTAATCCTCCTCAGTTACATATCGTCTTTATGGAATACTTACTTAAGTTTACCTGTTTACTGGTTTCTTCGAGGGTTAGATGGAAAAAATTACTGAAATCTTTTAGCAACATTGATTCTATTCTTTTGCGTTGCGCCATAGTTGCCCTATATGTTTCACTTGTTAGTTATGATTAGTTTTGATGATGTCTTATATAGATGCCATTCTTATAAGCAAAAAGATTGAGTAATATAATTATCTCCTACTTGGACTAACTATTGTATTTAATGTAGATCAATCCAAGTTGAATTATAGAGTTTAATCAAGAAGGAGATAAGAAATGAAAGAAAGAAAGTATGTGCAGAAGTTGAAATGAAGCTTCATCACTTTATGGATATTGAAGAAGGTAGAAGCTGCAAAGAATAATGAAACCAAGTTAAATGAAGAAGGATGATCAAGTTGGGAGATGGAAGAAGGAAGAACTTGATGTATGGAATGAAGATTTTATTATCCAAGTTCTTATATTGAAGCTAGAAGCCTCCAAGATCATACAGAAGTTGGAATGACTCAATTTGGAGTTGAAGACAACAAAAATAAGCTTTTGGCTGAAGAATACTCGAGTTTCCAAGTCAAAACTCGAGTATGGGACTCCTTACTCGAGTATTGGACTCAATACTCGAGTATGCAGTGTTTTCAGCAGTTCTGATATCTCTGGACTAAGCTTTACTCGAGTAAGTTAGTGGTCTACTCGAGTAAGCAACGGTGATCAGCAACTTTGTTCTACTCTGTTCACGTTCAGCACGGGCGACGTCTGGTAATTTGATGATATCTCACAAACCAGAGGTCGGATTGAGACGAAACCAAAAGCATATGAAACTAGACTCCTAATGCGTCATTTTTGTATATAATTCAAGCCCAAAGGAGTTCAGATCAAGGACCTATGATTTGTACAAGTTGGCCCAAGAATCAACGTCACAGTCCAGACCCACCTTCGGTATTTGGGTATATCTCACAAACTAAAAAGCCAATTGAGCTCAAATTGGTGCCATTGGAAACTAGAGACACAAATCTTTCCATCAAGAGTTGAACAGACTAAAACGGAGCTCGGACCAGAGAGATATGGTCCTTAGAAGTTGACAGTTAGTTCAGGAAGTTGCTCAAATGCATTTTACAAGGCATTACTCGAGTATACACTTACTAACTCGAGTAAAGGACTTCTAAAGAGCAAATGAACTTCTAAATTTAAGTGTTTACTCGAGTATACACTTGCTTACTCGAGTAAAAGACTTACAGAGAGTAAATGTTTTTCAAATTAAGTTTCATACTCTAGTATGAACTTGCTTACTCGAGTATTGAAGTTTTTGAACTTAAATTTTTCTCACAAACAGTTGCTTACTCGAGTACACTACTTACTTACTCGAGTATAGACCTTATTTTCAAAGTTCAAGTCACGATATTTTGCCTCTGGAAGCTGTTTACTCGAGTATAGGATTACTTACTCAAGTATTGGAAAGTGAACAGTGACTTACTCAAGTAAGGAAGAACTTACTCGAGTAAAGCATCAGTCAAAATTGATTTTTGAATTACACGAATTTGCAAATCATTATTGTTTGATCTGATTGCTTCCATATATCATTCACTTATGTTCCCTACTATGTTTAACAAGTTTGTTGAGTATATTTCAGATGACATAGTGGAAGGTTAATGAAGTATTCACTTTATGAGCAACTTGCATTATTTTATATTATCCTTCAAGATAGAAGCAATTGGAAGACATATTGGAATTGCAGACAACCCAATCATGCCTGAAGTGAGCTGAACAACATCCTTCTGCAAACAGAATATTATGGGTCACAACAACCAAAGCAAAAAGAATCAATATTCAAATCTGCAAAAGTGCCACAACAGCTATATTCAAATGCCCAAGAGTTTCAGCAGATAAGATTCATTGTGCAGCACCCATAACAGCTAGATTTTTGAATGGAATGAAGCCACAATGGATCTATAACGTTCACAAGCTTCAAATCACTATAAAGGGCTGAAGATTTGAAGTTTCAAGTGAGAGAAGATAGCTACAGAACTTCTGCTCGAAAATATCAATTCTTTCTCTGAATATTCATTAGATTGTATCTTTGATACATTGAGCTTTAGTGTGTATCACTATCTACTCTTAGAGAGAGTTTATTTCCCTATATATCATTCATTGTAATAATCTCAAGTCAGTGGGACTTGGAGATTGGGAAAAACAGAGTACAACTTGTAAGGAGGAGTGTGCCCTAGGGAGAGGAGCGTCCTTCGGTTACAGAGTGTGTATCTGTTGTATGCAATTACAAATTGTAAGGGGGAGTGAGTCCTAGGGAGAGGATCATCCTGAGTATAGAGTGTGTAATTGTTCTTGAGTGATAGTGGAAAATCCCAGAGGTACTGGGGACTGGATGTAGGTCAAGGAATTAGACCGAACCAGTATAAATCATCTGTGTCAAGCTCTTCTACTCTATCTTCACTTTGCCTTGATATTATCTGTTGTGTGGGTGAACCGAAAAAAATTTTGAAATCCCCAATTCACCCCCCTCTTGGTGATTTCCTTCACTTTCATCACTTAGTTTGAGGGTTGAGTATTCATCTTGTAAATTATTTTCGATCCCAGGTTCTTTTCCTTTAGAAGTTGTGTTTTCTGCGCTGATTGGAAATGAACTACCGAGGGGTTCTTTTTTAGATCTAGTCCATTCCAAACCAACGCAGAGAGTCTCATGATAGGCTGATAAAGGATCTGGCACCAAGACATATCCTAATGCATTTTGATCCAGACAATATTGTGCTAGAAAAGGTTTAATTTCTTTTAAATTTTTATTACTAAAATCAAACATTTGAAAATTGCCAGCATGGGAAGAACATTTTTGTATGTCTTGGTGTAAAACAACATGACATATCATACCTATTCTCCCATGGACCTCAAGCTTCTTGTAGTGAAGCCCATTGGTATGAATGATTTCCCGTAAAACGTGACAGCAACCACAAGAAAATGGGTTAGTGGTATTAGCCAAATTGGGACCAGGATCTCTTGGTTGAGCAAGTTTAGTTGACTCCATGAGTTCTGCCATGTTTCGACATCTTTTGACAGGTCGCTTTGATGAACCTGCTTCAAATTCTTCTCTGTTAGTAACTATAGGAGTAGCATCTTGGACCCTTGAAGTAGAAGTAGGATCATGAAACGTTGAGGTAGAAGGAGAAATGTTCATTTCTAAAGGATTAGGAGGAAGTAAGGAAGAATAGGAGAATGATACATTGTTAGATAAATCAGCCAAAATGCTGGAGTGATTATCAACTAGTAAAGCTTCAAGGAAAAACGAATCGTAGGATTCAGAAATTGGAATATTGTTGCTTGAACTTGCCATATTTGAAGTAGTAAAAGAGTTATGAATAAAGGGCAATGTAAGAATAACTGGTATACTTGGAAGACTGAGAACGTGTGAGATTGATATCCTTTTTCCTCATTTTATAGTCTAAGCAATAGTCTTATCATAGAAATTGAGCAGTGCCGAATCTTGAGTTTACGTCATAGAAATTGAGTAGTGCCGAATCTTGAGTTGACAGCTAGCTCGAAACTGTAGCTTTTTGTTCACGCAAACCTAAATGGCACCGCACCCTATCACAACCCGACGAGCCCTAGCCACCTTTATAGGTTGAAGCCTTTTTGGTTTTTGGTGCAGACAAAGGTCGGTATAGCATTTATTGCTGGCCGTATTTCCAGGAAATTTGGTTTGACAAATACATGCTGCAAGCTGGTTGTTTTAAGATCGCATCTTTTGGAAGTTTGTCTTGGAGTGTGTAGTGGGTAGATGTCAGACTGGCAATGGAAGTCTAAGAGTAAGCATGCTCAGTTGAAGCAAACTTGAGTAAGGTGATTTTTCTGGAAGTATTACAAATTTGAAATATCCTGGTTAAAGGTTTGAATACCTTATGGATTTTTTTAAAAAAAGAGAGAGGGATGAATGTGGTGAGATTATAGTGATGTTTTGTTCTATTTAACTCAAAAGTATCCTTCATTCTCTGGGTATTCGGAGAACTCTATGAATTTGTCTCAGATAATCCAAGGGCTAAAGCTTAAGGATGAACATGTGGGAAGACTTCTAGAATATGAAAATGGTGATCCTTAGGAATGCCAAGAGGATATTATTATGAATGTGGTAGAGATTGCGGATAGATTCAATCTAAGTTGATTCACGAAAGTATGAATAGTGTAAACCTAGTGACTTATGTTACAATATTAGTATGTTATTTGGGTATGATTAATAAATAACTATGAGAGGAGCAAATGATGTTTAGTATTAGTCTTTGTGATACTGTAAATTGAATTCGAACCATGTGAATAATGCTGAGGTTGTAAGAATAATATTTGAATGTTTTAGAGATTAGTCTAGCAATTGTGAATCATGATTTTAGAATGTTCCATGGATATTATTGAGGACACATGATATCTCTGTCTTGCTGATATTAAAGTTCTAAGAGTTGATTTGAAATTTGACAATTATCACTTTTGAGGAAAGTTTGAGGATAGTTCCTAAATGATATAAGCTATGGAGCATGATGATTCTAATATGAATAATCGAGGTTTTAGAAGTAAGATGATGAATCTGAAAGTTGGTTGGGGATCTAGAGGATTGCTACCAGTAGAAATGTGATATAACAGTCCAACTTAATAGTTGCATTGATTCTTAAGGAGTCTGAATTGATTGAATAAATTGAGGTATTAGAATATTGTACTAAGTGGTTTGAGTGAAATAAGGAACTAAAATGTGGTACCTGTAACACCTCAAATTCCAACACCCAAAACTTGGCCAAAATATTTGTATACCTCAAATATAGGATGTTCAACACTCAAAAACATATTTACAATATGGCCAAAGGTAGAAATCCATTTATACAGGGCCAAAATAAATCCAAAATAATATATATGAGTTTTTAAAATGCGGAAGTCTTTTAGTCATGGCAAATAGAATAACATAACATAAACTATAGGAGTACAAAAGAGCCTTCAAAGCTCACTTTATAGGTGCATTCCCTTGTTCTCTACTAGGATATTCACCTGAAAAATGTTAATATGGGGTGAGATTCCAAGTCTTAGTAATTACAGAATATTTCCACCGTATACAAGCAATATTTGAGTGATAAGAATTATTTATGTCATCACAGTGGATGGTACCTTTTTCAGGGCCCCATCTTCCATGTTTTCCTCTGGCCGGGATTGCATTGGAGTTGTGAGACATGTGACATCTCCTTAGTTGTTATTTTAAAGGAGGGGAGCCATAGTCCAGATTTAAGCTCTATACCTTTGGCCGGGTGTATCTTAAGTTTTGGTGAGCTTGGAACAATTCAGTCAAATGAATAAGTTTCTATTGGACTATGTGTTAGCCTATGGCTCCAGTCAGCGATATACGATTGGAAGGGGATATAAGGGAGGCTGCATACTGTATAATGTATTTCTGAACAGTTCAAGGATTTGATAGAATGATGAATATTCTGTAAAGACATTTGATGAGAACTTTTGAAATATATATCTTCTATAATGATGACTACTTTTACAAATAATTTTGTATGAGAAATTATGGTATATACGTATATATTTGAAATCAGCCCATGCCTTTTTATTATATATTATTTGCTCGTATACGGTGGAAATATTCAGTAGTTACTGAGACGTGAAATCTCACCCCATATTAACATTTTTTAGGTGAATATCCTAGTAGAGATCAAGGGCATGCACCTATGGAGTAAGATTTGAAGGCTCTTTTGTACTCCTTTAGTTAATGTTATGTTATTCTATTTGCCATGACTAAAAGGCTTCCGCATTTTAAAAACTCATATTTATTATTTTGGGTTTATTTTGGCCCTATATAAATGGATTTCTACCTTTGACTATATTGTAAATATGTTTTTGAGTGTTGAACATCCTATATTTGAGGTATATAAATATTTTGGCCAAGTTTTGGGTGTTGGAATTTGAGGTGTTACATTTCGAATTTCCTGAATAATGGCAAATGGATAATCAAATTTTCGATTTTCCATGACTAGTAGTATTGCTCTGTAAATTGTACTTATTCAATCTTTAATAATTAATATAAAACATAGTTGATTTTTTTTAGAGAATTTAAGAACGCTAAATAAATTAGTCAATTATAGTATATGTTATGTATTATTTTGATTATATATCAATTTATAAGTAATTTATTTAGTTTCACTAATCAGTTCTTATAAGGATCGGAGGAGCATTAAACAAACATACTATTTCACACATCAAGAAAGACCACACATTGATGAAGATTGACAACTGTTTCTTTTAACTAAGCTTCAAAGAGGTGATGACAAATTTGTAATTAAATTGAAAATTGCAATGTGCAATGCCAGGACGCTACAATATGAAATATATTATATTATTTTATAAAGTTAAAGGAATAAAAATATAAAAAAATAACTCATGTACAACTAAAAATGTACCTTAGTTTTTATTTATTTATTTATGTTTATCATGTTATGAAACTGAAGAAAATCAATAGAAATGTAGAGAGAAGTCAGAGAGAAATTCTAGAGAGATGGTGGAATTCTCATTTCAATAATATTCTGAATGTTTACATAAGGCCTCTATTTATAGATCTTCAAGGGTTACTATGCAATGTACATATATGTATACATGAATAGTAACTCTGTATGAACAGTGAATCCGTATACAAATAGTATTGTAGATTGAGAGTCAATGGACATCCACATAATTAATATATTCATAATACTCCCCCTTGGATGTCCATTTATGAATGTGCCTCATTAAAAACTTTAACTGGGAAAAACCCAGTGGGATAAAAACCTAGCCAAAGAAAAGAGTACAACATCCATTGATACACTGTCCAATGCTGCCTCATTAAAAACCTTTCTAGGAAAACCAAGTGGGACAAAACCTAGATAAGGGAAAAAGAGTACAGTGTGTATCGACTCCCCCTCTTGACAACATCAGTTGATATATTTGAGTCTTCGGAGGCTGATACCATGGACAAGCCTCTCAAAAATTGCTTCAGGAAGTGACTTAGTGAATAAATCTGTCAGATTTTTCACTTGAATTGATTTGCCAAATATCTAATTCACCATCCTTTTGAAGATCACGAGTGAGGAAGAATTTTGGCGAAATATGCTTCGTTCTATCACCCTTGATATATCTTTCTTAACCACACACATTCTCGACTTGCTTCATGTATTGCTAGAATTTCTGCATGGTTAGATGATGTGACTGATATAGTCTGTTTCATAGATCACCATGAAATAGTTGCACCCCCACATGTAAACAGATAGCCTGTTTGTGATTTACCATCATGTGGATCAGACAAAAATCCAGCGTCTGCATAACCAATCAAATCATGTTTGGATACATTTGAGTATTATAACCCCATGTCCATGGTGCCTCTGAGGTAACGAAAAATGTGTTTTACTCCATTCCAATGCCTCTGTGTTGGTGCAGAACTATATCTTGCTAATAAATTAACAGCAAGTGATAAATCAGAACGTGTGTATTGAGCAAGATACATTAGTGCTCCAATGGCACTAAGATATGGTACTTCTGGACCAAGTAGTTACACTAAGATATGGTACTTCTGGACCAAGTAGTTCTTCCTCACCTTCTTCAGTAATTATTTGAGGTTGGAATGGATCTTTATCAACATGCAAGGATCTTACAATTCATTGAAATACAAAATGGATGTGACTTATCCATATAAAATCTTTCTAGGACCTTCTTTGTATATGTTTCTTGATATAAAAAGATCCAGGTGCTCAATCTGTAGTCCAAGACAAAATTCTGTTTTGCCCAAATCTTTCATCTCAAATTCTTTCTTTAAACAATAAATTGCTTGTTGGAGCCCTTCAGGAGTTCCAATGATGTTGATATCATCAACATATATCGCAATTATAGCAAATTCATTTCTAGATCTTTCATGAAAATGCATGGGCATATAGGGTCATTTCTGTACCCTTCTTTTCATCAGATAGTCTTTGAAACAGTTATGCCACATGTGCCCTAATAGCTTCAGGCTAAGGGACTTATTTAATTTAATTGAGTATTGTTTTTAAGAACATGAATGTGATGTTTCTAACATCTCAATGCCTTCAGAGACTCGTACTTCTGGTACATTAAATCATTCGAGGATATATGTCTCTATCACTATTAGTCCTTCAGGAACTTTCATATAAATATCACTATTAAGTGAACCATACAAATAAGTAGTTAACTTATAACATCCATTAAGCTCAGATTAAGCCTTTCATTATCAACTTCTGGTGAATATGTTTCATTAAAATGAATGCCAAGCCTTTTTGTAAAACTTTAGACTACAAGGCTTGTAATGACAAATAGTCAAGTATTCTATTGTTTACTATGGATCAATAAAAACATTCAATCTCCAGGATTTATGCCATATATGGACTTATTTAATAATGTTCTCGAGAACTTAAATCAAATGATTTTAACATCTAGAATCCTTCAGGGATATATACTTCTAGCATTTTAAGTCCTTCAAGGATACGTGCTGCTGGCAGGTTAAGTCCTTCGGGAACAAGTGCTTCTGGCTTGTTAAGTCCTTCAGGGACATGTGCTTCTAGCACCTTCTTATTAATTTTAGCTCATGATCCTCATTATAATTCATTATACCATATGCTATACAACAAGCAAATATTTCGTCAACGTTGACTTTATTTCGGTCTCATCGGATAATATTTATAATGTATTGAGATCTCATTATTTTTCTCATTTTTCAGGTATCTGGGTCTCTTCTGGGACTGCAGCATTCTCTTTTGGAGATATCTCTACTGGAGATAATAACTCTTCAGGAGATGGCTCTTCTGGAGTAACAATAATTTTCTTAATTATCCTCAACTTGATCATCTATATTCTTAGCTCTTTTTTCCTTTTGAGGATTTCTCTTTTGAACCGATGGACCCATCACGCTTTAGGCATACTTTCAATTCATTTACAATAGATTGTCCTTCAGGGGCATCAATTCTAATAGGAGCATTAACAGCTGGGACATGTGACATTGTCACTTTCTTTAGGTCAGTAAATGCTTCCAGCATTCGATTGGCTAAATTCTGCAAATGAATTATCTTTTGAACTTCCAATTCATATTATTTTGTACGAGGATCAAGATAAGTCAATGATAATTCATTCCAGCTAATCTCTTTACCCAACTGTTTATTTTCTCCCCCTCATGTTGAGAAAACAATGTCAAATTACAATTGATTAATCATGCAGAGTAAGTCTCCTAAATCCATCTGTTACCATTAGAAACATCATTATGTTTCATTTAGAGACAAACAAGAAAGAGGAGGTCTTTATACAACATTTATCCATCTACGTGCATTATAGTCGAATATTGCACATTTAAAACTTTTAAGATGGAATTAATCTGGCTACTGACCAAAAGCCAATTTTCTAGGGAGAATCTTGTTGGCTTATATAAATGTTGCAATAATCAAATATACCAACATAGAAATCTTTGTTCTCATAAGCATTGAATACATGAATTATGGATTGTATAATCTGGAAATAGCGCGCTTAATTTATTCAAACATCAAACATTATTGCAAAATCCATGTTGTAATCATTTTTACAAACTTCAGGCTGTAAGCTAATAATCTCACATGTAACTAGATGCATTTTTCAAATTTGTATGGTTTACATGTCATTTCAATGGGCCCATATAATAATGTTTGATATATTTCCAGAGATCTATTACCAATCATGACCAATGATATTCTCATAGTCAAATCTATTTGAGAACAACATAATACATAAACAATATGTTGGTTATTCATGAAGAATCTTCTAGTTCTTCAATGGATGTTAACACATAATCTTATTTGCATTATATATATATATATATATATATATATATATATATATATATATATATATATATGACTCGGATGATCAAACAAATCATGCCAACAACAAATTCATCTATATCAGAAAACTTCTAGTTTTCTGTAACATATATATCTACCAATAACAAATATATTCAGTAAACTTCTGGTTTACTGTAACAAATATCTTTACCAATAATAATCCTTTTAATTCACATCATAATTTGACATCTATTTTGGGAGATTTATTAAACCTTTTGTGAGAAGTATTTAACTTTCCAAAAATTAGCTCACACTTGTATTCTAACTCACACTTGTTGTCTAACAATCTCCCCCTCAAGTGTGAGTTCTATATTTCAAAATTACTTTCGAATCCTTTAAACCTCCAAAGGAAAAATTATGTTGATTCTTCAGGAATATAATATCTTAGAATCACACATACATAAAATTTTCATGCCAACAGATTTATGATATATAATCATAATAAATTTAAATAACAAGTAAATTATATTTTACCTGTTGGGCTTATTTATTGTTCTTGAGCCTTTGCTTCAAAATGAATATGATCATATTCTCTGCAGCTTATTTCCTCTTGAATATTTCATTGATAATAAACTTCTAGTTTATATTGGCTATAGTAAGGATAAAATAATATTACTATAGCACTAATGGTAATTATCATTTAAATAGTAATTACTTTAAAAATAGTAAAACATTGTGCAATCATTGAATAATCATTGTGTAATCGTGTAAATAGTATTTTACTATGCAAATAGTATTTACTATACAAATAGTAATTATAATAATTAAATAATATAAACATGTGGGACCCGCGGCCAAATATTTCTTCTGCTTTCGCTTTCACGTGGGAGTTTTGAAAAAATTTGCTGGGGAAAATTACATAACTTGACCCCAGAATAACTAACATTTTTGTACCACGTAAAATTACAGAATAGTACCTCAAAATATTAAATCTCCAAATTTGGTTCCATTTCCAAAAATCACCGCCTCCTACTATAGAAATCGATTTTGAGGCTGATTTAGATATAAAATTTATCTTATGAGATAGTTTATATCAATATTTTGACTTTTAACAAGTATATAATGGCAAATGATCTTTACTACCATAATAACATGATTTTTTTAATCATATGTATAATACTCATTGATGTCACTTTTGTGGTCCTTATAAATAATATTCTCCACTCCCGGTGGGAATTTGAACTAACATAATAATAACTATTCCCAAAAATTGAAACCATATTTTCTATCTATATCCATGGTCATAATTAAATCCTCATACATTCACTTCGGGGAATGGAGTCGGATCAGATTGGACTTGCAACAAAAACTAATTGTTTTGTTTGGACACATGAGGTCAAGAATTAATTCAGAATATTTCTTAAAAACCTCTTACACATTATTGCTACTTCAGGAGCAAATAGGATATATCAATTTATAATAAACTTTTATAAGAACAACCAACTTCTGGTGGTTAATACAATCCCTTTTAATTTGTTCTAAAGAACAAGGGGGTTTATACATACCCAAATATTAATGGAGGCATTAATACAAATAGGGATGGCATATAAAAATGATGGATCCAACTACACTCAGGATCTACTCCAATTTATCTCATGGCTTCAGGCCAATTTATGCCTCCAAGTCAATATATACCTCAAGGTTGACAATATGTATCATCATGGCTTTAGGCCAATTATGTGCCTTCTTTTGACTTTCTGGCCAACTTTTGTCATATATCTTCATGTCATTTTTCTCTTCAAGAGAAATTAAATCAAGATGGCTTCCAACTGTCTATCTTCAGGATAAACAAAGATTTCTAGCCATTGTATATGACGTCTGATCATATAATAAAGAAGATATTAATATTAATAATAAAAATAATTAACAAAACATAAACAATAAATGTTATGTTAGGAGCAATAACGTAAATGTTATGTTAGGAGCAATAACATAAATGTTATGTTAGCAAACATAAAAGTAAATGTTATGTTAGTAACATCAAAATAAATGTTATGTTAGTAACATAAAAGTAAATGCCAAATTTAAATGTTAAAGTTAGCAACCTAAACTTTCATGTAGGAGGTAGAACCTTCCATGTAGGAGTTGAATGTAAAAATAAAAGTAAATGCTGAAGCTTAAATATGTTAGTAACAATAAAAATAAAATATTACAAATTAGAACAATATAAGAAAAGAATTAATATATATTGCACAATCATTATGTAATCATTGTGCAATCATTTAAATAGTAATAATAATATAATATTAAAAACATATGGGGCCCACAGGAATTTTTTTCCTTTCCTTGTAGGAGGTAGAACCTTCCATGTAGGAGTCGAATGTAAAAATAAAAGTAAATGCTAAAGCTTAAATATGTTAGTAACAATAAAAATAAAATATCACAAATTAGAACAATATAAGAAAAGAATTAATATATATTGCACAATCATTATGTAATCATTGTGCAATCATTTAAATAGTAATAATAATATAATATTAAAAACATATAGGACCCACAGGAATTTTTTTTTCCTTCCTTCTTTCTTTCCCGTGACTCCTCCCTTTCTTTCTCTTTTTTTTTTCTTCTCTCTCTCTCTCTTTCTTTTCTTTCTTTCTTTTCTCTTCTTCTTCCTCTCCGTTTCTGCATCTTCGCCTGCAACCTTTGACACTTCCTCTTCCTCTCTCACACAGGCATCATATTATATGAAACAACAATTAAAACTTAATAGAAAACATACCTGAATGAAGAAAAATCACTTTTACCGATCCAAAATCAATCTTTCAGCTAAAAATACCTCCAGAAAATGCAAAGATCCATCAGAAATTGTAAAGTTTTGCCAGAAATTTGAGAATCCATCACCGGAAGGAAGAAGAGGCTCAGTTGATTAGAACTTCGTGCTGATAACGTGTTATAAAACTGAAGAAAATCAATAGAAATGTAGAGAGAAGTCAGAGAGAAATTCTAGAAAGATGGTGGAATTCTCATTTTAATAATATTCTGAATGTTTACATAAAGCCTCTATTTATAGACTTTCAAAGGTTACTATGCAATGTACATATACGTATACATGAATAGTAAATATGTATACATGAATAGTAACTCTGTATGAACAGTGAATCCATATACAAATAGTATTATAGATGGAGAGTCAATAGACATCTACATAATTAATATATTTATAATATATCATATTTTTTATAAAGATACTACTACCATATAAGAAGAAAATGAGAGAACATAAAACCGTAATTTCAGAGCACATTTTGATTTGACCCCGCGAAATTGATTCCTGCCCTCGCTTGCATTGGTTAGTTCCCGCGCGTTTGGAACACGCATATAAATTATATACCATCAGATTGATCTAAAGGATCATATTTACAGAATTTGATAAAGACATAACACACTAATCAAAAACCTATTCAAGTACACACAGCGCTTGAACATCAGGCCTTAGAAACATCGCTGTCACCGTCGTCTTCTCCGTTGGTCTCTTCTTCATTTTCGGATTCACAGTTGCATCCACAGGCATATCTGGAAGCCTTCGAGAGTCGATTCGTGAACTCGACAAGTTTGGGAGAAAAAAGGAAAATTCCGAATGTGTAGACTTGCAGATTCCGTGTAGTTGTTGCAACCTGAGGTACATTTTAGATGGATTTTTTTTTTTTTTTGGGTATATTTAGAAATGCTATCTATGGATAACTTTCTCATCGTAATAAAAGACATTATCACTGGTGAATTATTATCTAGAAATTATTTTTATATCAGGAAAAAGACATAAAAACATATCACGTCTTGTTACCTAGGTATTAATTAGATTATAGTAATTGATCATTTATTTTAAGTAGGAAATCTTAGATTTTGAAGTTGAGGTGGTATTTTCTTGCATTTTTCCTTATTTATCTCTTTTCAGCTTTGTTTTAAAATGCGTGGTGTGATTCTTACTGATTACAGTGGTGTGCTTGCTCTGTTGTACGTCCTTATTCTGAAATTTATAGCTATCAAATTGTCTTGTTGCAGAAAGATCTGGCCTCTCGGTTTTGTTCTTTATGATCATGGATTCGTCTGAAAATCTGAACATTTCACTGACTCTGCACATAGATTATGAGAAAAGCAAGGTTCTCTATGCTGAAGCGGGCAGTGAGTTCGTTAATATTTTATTGAGCTTATTAACACTTCCATTGGGAACTGTCTGTAGGCTTGTTAGTAAGGAATCTACTGTAAAGCCTTGCACATTTAATTGTATTTCCTCACTGCGTCAAAGTGTCGAAAAGCTGGACCTGAAATATTTTTGTTTGGATTGTAAGAAACCAAAGTTGCTGAATCCACTCAACCCAATGGAGGCTGAATCCAAAACTCTGGTATATAACTTCGATGACCCACTGATGTCCAGGGGCTTTGTTGGTTATGTTCATAAATTGGCATGTTTTATAGTTTCTGATGATCTAACACTGATGCCTAGTGATATCAATTCAACCTTATGGATAGTGGGGTTTCTTGGAGTTGATTATGTTCCAGAGAAATTGACTGTGAATGTCACTGAGGAAGAGGTAAGCATGTGATAGAATTTTAGGATATGATTTTGTGGGAATATTATGTAATATTATTATGTTATATTATTCTCCTTAAGTTGTAACCTCTCCTCTATTCTCTCTTTATTCCTCTTCTAGATTTTCTCTATTAGTTACCCTAGATTTTCTCTCTATCAGTTATCCTAGATTTTCTCTCTATCAGTTATCTTTTATTTTCTCCTTAGTTTGTTTAGGGTTATCTGTCTACTTTTATATAAGTAGGTATTGCATCACAACATAGACGAATGAATGAGGGTACAATTTCCTCTTATATTTATTCCACATGGTATCACTGCTTTAGTCTAAATTTCTGAAGCAAATTAGCAGTTCTGTTGTGGTTCTCTGGCGCTGGTGACTTGCTGCCCTCTAGCTAGACACACAACGCCGGGAGACAAATCTGGGAGACACTCATCACCTCTGGCATCTTGGTTATCTGATCCTGATTCTGAGCAGTCTGAAGTCTCAACCTCGTCCATTATTCTTGATTATCGTTTTTTGGTGCTATTTGGGTGCTCCGTCTATCAGACTCAATATTAGCAGCCTCTGTCTCGGTCTGAAGGTGAAAGTTTGTCGCTGAAAGTTACAACTCAGAATCAGACCATCGTCTTCCGCACTCGTCACTGTCAGTAGAAGCTTCATAATTGATCAGACTAGAAACCCCATCGGACCAAAGTTAGACAATGTCGAGAAGTTCAATGTTGCTGTCAATTCTCAAACTTGTCTGTGATCTTAGCTGTCAGTTGTCGACAGTGCTCAACTCATTCGTTTGAGTCATTCCCGATGTCTCAGCACCATTCATCATTCACTTTTCCAGCCAGTAGTACCGTGATCGGACCAGAAGCCACAGTCAAGAGAGTTCAGTCTCTTCCCTGTCTTCTCATTCCTAGTGGAGTTCTCTCACTGTCGGTTGTAACGTCACTACTAGAATCAGCTCTCGATGTCCAACGCTGTTTCTGGTTCAATAACAGCTCGTTGGAGCTGGAGGAGAAAAGAGTTTGGCATCCGATCGTCTCAGTCCGCGACTCTTCCTCACGTTGCCGTTGTCATAGATCGAAGGAGAAGGAGAGAAGAGAAAGAAGGAGAAGATGAAGAAGAAGGTGTGAACGCCGAAAAAAGAGAGAAAGAAAAGAGCTTCTCAGTCCGCGGCGTTGGTAGTGAGACCGAGACGTACAAAGAAAAATAAAAACAAAAGAGAAGGTCGGATCTAACCTAAGTTATTATTTTAAAAACAAAATAAAACAAAAAACGTTGCAAGACAGAAGAGTAAATTGCTATTTCAGAAATTTGAAGATCAAAATGTCATTTCTGAAATTCGCAAAACCAATCTGTCATTTATCAAATTGAGGGACCAAATTGTCATTTCAAAGATTCGTAGGCCTCTAAGACTCAAAGGGGAGTACAAGTCCAGACAAAATAAATGGACCTCTGAGACTTAAGAAGTACAAGCCTAATGATTTTAAAAACTCCAGCAGTTATGGGACCTTCATCGTCAATCTTGTCGCAGCCCCGCTGCCCGTCGATCTTGTCGTAGTTGCTGCCCATCAATCTTCTTGTCGCAGCCGCTGCCCGTCGATCTTGTCGCAGTTGGTTACTCTGTTGTCGTTGTCGTGTATCTGTTGCCTGTTCATTTTGTTGCGGCAGTAACTCCCAACATCGTCAAGACTCCAATAAGTTGCATAAGCAAGTTGGACATGATTCATATTCATGATCCAACTTGAGGGGGAGTGTGGGAATATTATGTAATATTATAATATTATATTATTTTCCTTAGGTTGTTATAACCTCTCCTCTATTCTCTCCTTATTCCTCTTCTAGATTTTCTCTATTAGTTATCCTAGATTTTCTCTCTATTAGTTATCCTTTATTTTCTCCTTAGTTTGTTTAGGGTTATCTGTCTACTTTTATATAAGTAGGTAGTGTATCACAACATTGACGAATGAATGAGAATACAATTTCCTTTTATATTTATTCCACAGATTTATCCTTTTTCATTATTGCTAGGCTCAATGAGAAGTTGGAAAATAGCCTAATCCACCTTGATGGATAAGGCCAAGTCCAATAGCATTAGGGCTAAAATATAAATAATAGAAAAACTTGGGTTTTTATCTGTGATATTTCCCAAGTACTACAAATTGCATTGTTAATATGTTTCTTTGAGGAAAGGGTATGTTGGTTGTGGAAGGGATGTGGAACACTATAAATAGGCATGAAGAGTTCAGTTGTGAACATGAAAAATACAATCTGAGAAACCGATTACTCTTTTTCTCCATGATATGTTCTCTCTTTTCTTCCATATTTGCTGTGTGTCCATAATTGTGTCAGTCACTATGATTTGATTAGTGTGGGTATTAGAGATAAACTGTTGCACTCCAAGATCTCATATAAACTATTATTGTATGCTATGTTTGTGAAGGTATTGGATCTCTTGAAGTTCTCCTTATGGTCAAAGACACCATTGACAGACCTATTCTTACGCAAAGAGCTGCAGATTCAGAACTGTCAAACACCATCACTGTCCAAGTTAATGAAAAGTGAGGTTCAACTCAATGAGGGTTGGAAGATGTCGTTGAAGGTAATGCTATCAAAATCAAAGGAAAAAGTTTTGTTTGCTGAAGCAGAAGAGGAGATCACGGATCAGTTTCTAAGTTTCCTGACTATACCACTTGGTGTAGTTGAACGTCTTGCTCAAGGCAATGCTGATTTGGGCTGCATGGACAACTTGTATAAAAGCTTGGCTCATATTGATTCAACGAGATATTTCAAATCTGATCTGAAGAACAAGCTACTCAATCCTATTATGTTAAGTGAGGCTGCAGAATGTAGGCATGACTGTTATGTCAAGCCGGGAACGACGTTCATAGTGGGAGATGATTTGTCTTTAGCACCATTTTCATCTTCTGCTGCTTTGGAATTTCTGCGTGAATGTAAACTCGGTGCAGAAGATTTTGAAGCAAAGATCATAAGAATTGGGGTGAATGAGGTATTTTCTTCTCTCAATTCAATTTCTTTTCTCTTCGTCATTCCTCTAGTTTTCTGATCATGCTGATTCCTTGGGAAATTTGCATGAGGATTTGGTCTGTTTTCTGATGGTCACTCTGGCCTCAATCAAATTTGAATAACTTAAGCAATACTTTATTAATAACTGAACAGTCAGATTTTGACATATTACAAAGAGCTTGACTGATCTATATTTAATAACCTGAATCATGATTAAGATGTCAAAATGTAACGTAAACTTAAAGCTGAATTTCAGTGTCCATATAAAAAAGCAGTAGTCAGAATCCGATGAACAGAGAATGAGAAAATAAAGTAATGAGATATGGGAAAGTAATTTTGTTTGTTGGTGTTTCTATTTTGAAAGATTCCTATTAGGTCCTAAGAAAAGGATTTAATAACAAAGAAGTCTGAATGATAAGTGAGAAGGATAAAACTATGGTCATTTCCTATATTAAAACTTGTCGTTTCATGCTTTTCAATTGCTATAGGACTTTTGAGTAATTAAATTCCTTCGTTGGACCTTATAATAATTCCTCTATCTATTTTTCCCCCATTTCCATTAAGTCAGAGATTTAAACCTTGCCCTCAATGGTTTTAATGCAGGTGTATGAAATTCTGAAAGCTGCAATGTTCACATCATCAGCCTTGACAATTGGTTTGAGCTCATTCCTTAATTTTGTCAAACAAGAGGTGGAAAATTGATATTAATGTAGCTGTTGTCACAACTAAGTAAGGCTTTTGATTAGTTTTTGTAAAGCTTAAATACAGTTCGTAAAATGTTGAAATTGTAACAATATTGTAATATCCTAAATTTTGGGCATAAAGATTTGAGGATAAGCCTATATCAGGCAGGGGACTAAGCCTAGTTCAGGAAGTATGACAAGTGTCATGAAGAGAATTTCCTTTGATGCTGGCAGACTGGATTTTCTGGGAGGCAGTAAGTTTGTGACATGCTTTTAACAGAGAAAATGATATCCAATGGCTATGAAATTTTCTAGAGTCAAAGTAGACATGATAAGGTTTAATTTGATGGGTTATATAGGTCAATTGGACCTATGTACCATGAGTTAGGAATTTTTGAAATTAGCCCTTGAATTTGGAACGACTTTTGGACCTGTGTAATGATTGATGAATCTGGGACAGATCACGTGTGTTTGACCATAGGAGGTATTTTTCCTTGGAAATAGAGTTATTAATGGTCACAAAGCCTTTAGATTCACTGCAACCAGACATTTGTGCACAGAGATATGAATTTCAAAGTTGGTTCAAAATTCTGCTATTTTGTGTGAAAATAAGTTTTGTAAGGGTGACATGGTCAAATGAGGTTAGTGGAGTGTGGGGCCCATGGATTTAGCCTCCAAGCAATTCAAGAACACTCTAAACTCCTCTCTCATGTCTAAATTTCGGTCAAAAGCCCCAGAGTGAGGAGGAAGGAAAAACCCAAAGACACTAACTACATGGTTTAGTTGTAACCAAATGGCAAACTAGAAAATAAGTGGCTAGTTGGTGCCTAAATGTTTTCTCCTCTTCCTAGCTGACTTGGACCCTTAATTATCCATTAAATCCCTTCTTCCTTCTCCATTTGGATTGGCCAACACACACACTCACCCAAGAGAGGCAACAAGCTGAAAGAACAAGAGAGAAAGGGGAAGGAGAAACTCAAAGATTCAAGGTGAGGATGATGTCTATGCTTCTATTTCTTCTAGTTCTTCCCTCTTGCTACTCTTTAGCCTCTTAAAGCTCTCTTTCTATGGTGTTTTAAGGAGGAGGCCGAAAATCCTAAAGGCCAAGAGAAGATAGACAAGTTGCAAGAACACAATAGCAAGCCAAGGTAAGAAAGATACTTGAGCCTATTGTTGTGTTCTTGGACTTGTGGCTTCTTCTTGTTTTCTTGTGATTTTGGAAACCCTGAGTGTTAAGGGGAGGTGCTATCCATTTGTTCAAAATGGGTTAAAGCATGATGAAGGGCCTAGACAAGCTGCTAAAAGTGATTAGGGACAAAACGTTGTTTAATGTAGAAATCAAACTTCTTGTCCCTTAGCTATAATTTTCGGCTAGAACAGGGACCATGAGGAGTGGGATTTTGCCCATTTTGATGCTTTCAATGTGTTTAAAATGAAAAATTGTGTTGGTTGAAGGTTAGGAAGTGATTTTGAAAGTATTTGAAGGAAATTGTACAAAACTTTAATCTGCCAAGTGTTAGTTTCATGCGAGGAAGATAGCTTGTGTCGTGTTTTTGGGTAGTAAATGGTGTCCTATGGCTATGATAGTTTCCAAAATTAAATTAGACATATTAAGCTTTAAATTGATAGGTCCTATACCTCATTTGGATTTGTGCTTGTGGTATTATGAATTTTGGAAAATCTATAACACAATTCTGAGCAATGTGTAATTATTGTTGAATCTAGATTAGTGTGCATATATCTGACTACTGGCAGTATTTTTCCTTGAAAATAGGCTCAACAATGATGTACTTTCCTAGTGTCTAGGTGTAAGGCCATTGGATTGGTAGTCTTTAGGCGGCTAACCTAGTTGCCTTTAGACGACTTGGGCGGTTCCCAGTCGATCTTTCCTAGTACTGTGGTTTGTGATTATGTGATCTTGTTTGCAATTGCTGCTGCTTGTGATCTGAGTTGTGATTTCTGAATGCTGTTATGTTGTTGTGGACTAAGTTCTGTTTGTGGTTAACCGTCTTCTTGTTTATGTATTGTATGAGATTAACGATTACTTTGGGAATCTTTGGGATTCCAGCTCTTGTTACTACTTGTGATTTGTATAGTGTATTTGTGATTTGTATAGTGTATTGGACATGACTCTATCGGGGCAAAGGCGGTGGACACCGGCAAATGAGGATGATTGGACTGTGCAAGGGCCACAATTGATTATTGTACTTTATAGAAATTTTTGGGTCTTGTAAATATTGTTTGGTATCCTGTAAGTAATTTTGTAATGTAATCAAGTATTTTGTATTAGTGTACTTATGCTATTTCTGTTCACCCACTGTGTTGTGCATTGTTTTCTGATAACTATCGGCATATCGAGGGGTATTACAAACAGAATGAAGGTGTCATTTACTTTCAATCTAGAAAGTAGAATTCCTTAAAGCTAGCTTACAAAAAACTAGACTGGACCAGACGATTTCATTTGGAAACCAATGATCCAGCAACTTGTTTGGTCCGACTCACCTCACGAACCAAGAAGCGGTCTGAACTAGAGCAAATCAGTATTGACCGAAGTGAACCGTTAAAAACCAGGGTAAACCATTGGGTTGTGCGGTTCACTCTATTTTTTTTTTTTTAAAGGAAGGCTTTCATGAGTCAAAAATGAAACCAAAGATGGAGGATCTGGGTCACCATCGGAGAAGTAGATGATGGTAGAAGAATAAATAGAGATGGAGACAGAGCAACGCTGAGAGGCCTGGTTGGTGAAGGTTGCTAGTTTTAAAGAAGGCGGGAAGGAGAGCATGTTTCTAACTAGTTCACCATTTTATCCTTACATGTTAGTCTCTTAAAAATTGATATAATTATATTTTTATTTCTAATTAAGTAATAAATATATTTTTAAAATCAAATTAACAATCCCCACTCCCATCAAATTAAAAGATAAAAAAAAAAAAAAAAATTCCTTCTCCCCATCACACTCCCACTCCATAGTTCACTCCTTTCAACCACCACTTTGTCTCTTGTTTCAACACCCACCAGTCACTCTTCATATGCACACATGAAAAAATGATTTACTGCAATGAATCAATGATGGATGAAGCAAACTTCAAGTGCTTCCTCTGAAACAGTTAGATCCCTTCCCACAACGAAGCTCTTGCAGCTTTTCCCGGAACTATTGGACCTTCTGATAGAAGTGGCGATGGCAAGGACTCCTTGCTGAATCCTCAAACCTTGCCGCCGTCAGTGACTTCCGACAAGCCGACGAATATGCTGCCACCTTGTCGTTCTTGCCAGCGATGCTGCTCAGAAATACTGACAGTAAATTGGTCAGAAAAATTAGCTCCCTGGAAAAAAAAAAAAAAACCCAAAATGAGGGAAAAAGAGAGTAGAAGAGTGAAGCTTTTGGCTCTCCCTACTAAGGAGGAAATAAATAAATGAGTTTAATGTTTTTGTTGTAGATTTTTTTTTTCTTGTCACACATAAAAGTAAGTGTCTCTCATTGTAAAGAGTAAAGAGAGAAAATATTAGTGGGACCCACTCAATTTTATGGGTATATGGCAGGAAAAAAAAATTTCTACAATAAAAGTAAAAACATTAAACTCTAAATAAATTTAATTCATTTAAGACTAATTGTTTTCAATAATTATATTTTAATTAAATTATAAAATTATGCTTAAAATAAAATAATATTCAAGATTTAACCACTTTTTTTTTTTTTTTGCCCCAAAGATTTAACCACTTGATTTTCATAAAAAATAAAAGGACCAATGAAATAAAAATAATACTACATTAAATGCTATTATTGTGAATTAAATTCCATTATTTTAATATGGTCGATCTGACACCAAGTTGACCTCTAGTCTAACATATTAACCTTTGAACCACTATCTCGATTAGTTAAACATACACAGCCTTACCCCAAAAGGGGAGAGCCTATTTTTTCCAAGATTTAAAGTTATGACCAATTTTTATTGTTGCTCCAAAGCTTATACTCTAAAATAATCATCTTCAATGACTACAAAAAAACATTGGTACTCATCAACATTGATCTAACTCAGGATAATGGATAATTCTTTCAACAGTTGAATAAGACAAATTGACAACCTATTAATTAATATGTGATTGAATTGTTACATTTGATCTCATGTTAAGAGAAGTCAACCATTGTGCCATTTCTCTGGCTCACCCAGAAGCTATCTTCGTGAATATCCCTCTTACGAAGTAGTGGGTGATTATCTTAAAAAATGCTAGCCCGAACTTTCCTTAGTTAGCTAATTTTCTTTTCATCTGATAATTCAGTTTAATTTAAGTTTGACTTATCCTATTAACGCACTGATTCAACCATAATTTTATATGATTTTTCAATTTTATATGATTTTTCATGATTAATTTAAGATTTTTAATATATTTTCTATAACATTATTACATGATTAGACACTAATTTAAGTTAGGAACATTTATATTGAATTAACTGTATTGAGTTAAGGGTAAAATAGTCATAATTTATTAATTATTCACAAAAATGATTTCTTAGACTTTCTTACACTGTAGGTGTTTGAAAAATTGGATCTCCATCACCATTCACCATTCACCTTTGCCTCACTCAAGTTGGATCTCCATCACCATTCACCTTTGCCTCACTCTCATCATCTTCATCGCATCCACCATTCACCTTCACCGTCACCCACATTTGTATCATCGCCGGTGACCAGAGACTCAAAGGAATAGAGGAGGCCGGCGATACTTTGGGGAGATAGAGGAAGAGGAAATCGAAGAAGCAAAGCACCACGGTTAATCTTGCCTTCACCATCGACTTCAACACCACCACCACGGTTAATATCCATTTATTAATAAGGGAAAAATGAGAAAAATATTTATATTAGTCCCTATTTATTGAGTTAACTAATTTTCCTTGGTACGTGAGAATTATGTAATTTACACATAAAACCAAAGTGATATATTCATAACTCAAGAATATATACCAACTTTAGTCATAATTATAAATCTATTTTATCTAATTCTCCATATTCTAAAAATTGTTAGTTAAATCATCAAATATGCCTTAAATTGATATAGTTTTCCAAATTTACCTTTATTAAAAATTTTATCTTCCTGCATTTATAAATCATTCTCACATCTCTCTTCTCTTTCTCTCTCTTTCTAACAAGAATTAAATAAAGGTAAAATTGAAAAACAATCATTAATAATATGTAAGTGGACTTATATTTATTAGGACTAAAAAAATTCTTCTAAAAATGAATATATAATAAGGACCGGAGTGGTCCATATACACAAGAAAAATCTTCTAACCCGAATTAATAGTGTTTACTCCACTTGGGTTTCTCAACTCCCAATAAAGAGATCACTTATAACTGCACACACAAAGAACATAAAGAAGGAAGAAAATAGCAGAAAAAGAAAAAAAACTCAACAAAAGAAAAAGAAATACTTGAAATAATAAATTCCATATAAGTTGATTGTAATTACACGAAGTATGAGCTTGTTGTATTAATTGAATGCTATTGCACTTATTGTGCATGCTAGTTTTTTTTTTTTTTTTTTGGGTAAATTATTGTGCATGCTAGTTATTTGTTGTTTCATCGCCCCATTTCATAAGACCTTCTCCAACATTATAATTTAATAAAGACCCCTTGATTCATGAACCTTAGTGCTTAGTTTGTTAATTAGGGAATTTAGAATACTTACGAATCTATGGTAGGGCGTTTGTTAAGTGGTATGAGTGAAAACTACCCAAAAATGTGAGTTGAGAGAAACACTTGAAGTCCATGAGAGCTCTCTAGTTGCATTCCCATGGATTTGATTGTGCATGTATGGTTAGTCTTCTTGCATTGTTTCGTTTTTCTTCTTATGCTAGCTTGAAGAATTTGATTGAATTGACTATTGATTGTATTTCATCTTTGGCCATGCTTTACTCCCATTTGCAGTTTTGCACCAGTGATAATCCCAAGAATATCTTGTGCCTATTTGTTTATTTGATTTCATCTTTGGCCATGCTTCACTCACATTCGCACTAGTGATAATCCCAAGAATATTTAGTGCATATGGTTAGTCTTCTTGCATTGTTTCATTTTTGTTTTCCTCATGCTAGGTTGAAGAATTTTGTTGATTTGACTGTTGATTTCATCTTTGGCCTTGCTTGACTCCCATTTGTACTACTGATCATCCCAAGAATGTTTTGTGCCTATTTGCCTTCCCCGGGAGTACAAGGGTTCAGGTGTCAAATGGTTTGGACAATATAATTCTCCGATAACGATGAATCTGTTAAACCCTCCTTCGCAATCTCAAAAATGTCCGAATTCATGAATTTGCATTGATAACCAAAGCGATGGGCCTAATTTTCTGTTCATACATCATCCTATAACTAAGGTTAATTTAAGATTGGCTTAGCCTATTAACGCACTTTGGAGTTTATGATGTGCTAGCAGGAAGATCATTAATGGGTATTATTTGTATAGTCACAAAATTCAGGCTAAATATTTAAATAACGAAATTTCCTTGGTAATGAGCTCACTAAAAGTTTTAGGTGTTAAATATATGGAACATGCCCTCTATTTAAAGGCACGATTTTACAACTCAAAAATCTTAATTATCATGTTAGATATGAAGAATATATAGAAAATACAAATTAAATTTTGTAAAATTGTGGGAGTTACATTCGTTTTAGAAATTTAACGTGACATGAGAGATATATCGAGATTAACTGATTAACACATTACTCTCTCCCTCCCTTTTTTACAAGGAATATTTAACTGAATAAGGTAGATCAAAGCTGCAGTAAAGTATATATGTAAAAATTGTAATATTTTTAGCAAAAAAACCATTAAGAGGAAACATAGGCAGACCCCCCCGGGGGGGGGGGGGGGGTTGTTAAAATTTTTCAAAAATATATATATAAACATGGGAGGCACACATCATTGTATTTTGTACTATACGAACACACAGCACACACTTATTATATATATTAACACACTCTTTGTAGGTGATTATTATGAAGAAGTATATGCTTATTATAATATACTTAATCTAAGATGTGGTATGCAAAAAGTGTTAATCATACTCTTTGTAGGTGATTATTATGGAGAAGAGTGTTAACATTGATATTTATTTTAAGAGAAAGAATAGTGAGTCTTTATCTTCGTCTACTTATAATATTGAATTGTTAAATATTGAGACTCCTTATTCAAAGTCTTCTAGAATTGAAAATAAATAGGTAATTAAAGAAATTGATCTTGGTTCATTAGAAATATATTTCTTTCAATTTTTTGTATATTAAATTTGGTTTAGCATTTTTCATTTTTGCCCCCCTCAGTAAAATTCCTAAGTTGGCCTCTGAGAGGAAATAGGGAATAGAAAGACAATAATAAAATTATTATAATAAAAAGGATTGTGGAAGAGAGTGAATAATAAAATTAATAATGTAGGAGTGATAAACATGATTGTGTAAGACAGAAAATGTGTGGTGGAGAGGGTTTGATAAATATGAGTAATTAAATAGAGGTTAGATAGAAAAGTAATAGACAAAAATTGAGACATTATGGTATAAATAGAAAATGTCACACTTATCTCTCTTATAAAAATGAATGAGTATATTCATAACCCAAGAATACATACACACAAAAGAAAAATCTTCAAACCTGAATTACTACTGTTCCTCCACTTGGGTTTCTCAACTCCCAAAGAGGTCACTTATGAGGAAGAGGATACTCTGCCTAACAGTCTCTGCCCATCCCTCCTCATATTTGATCCTAACCATTGAAATCTTAATCCAAGGGTCCAGAGCAAATTTTAAAAAAACCGCATGCTGTAAAAATTACTGCATGCGGTTTTTTTTAAAAATTGTTTTGGGCCTTTAGATCAGGATTTCGATGGCTAGGATTTGCTGATGATAATGGATAGACAGAAAGCTGATAAGGAGAGGATCCAGACACCACTTATAACTGCAGACACAAAACCCTAAAGTCTAACATAAATTATGAGGAGGCATGAAGCCTCGATAATGCTCCCTACCATATTTATAAAAATTTAATAACTGAATTATGTAGTTTAAGGAAACGGTTAAAGTTAGTCAAAAATAATAAATATGTATGAAATAAACTTTATTTTTTAAGTATGTTCTTAATTATTTATGAGGGGCAAGTAAAGAAAGAGAAGTAAAGTAAATATAAGTATAATCAAAATTTTAATTAATGAATTATATATAATTAATAAGGGTAAAAATTGAAGGAAAAAAAACTTGTTAAATGTTGAAACAATTCTAATCAGGGATCTTATAAAAACGGACTAAGACAATTTACTAGGGATCAGAGGGAATACTAGTTTTAAAAGACTAAGAGGCCATTATTAATTATGGAAGCGAACTAGTTTTAAAAGATCAAGAGGCCATTATTAATTATGGAAACGAAATAATTTTAAAAGATCAAGAGGCCAATATTAATTATGGAAGCGAATTATTAATCCACCAATAGATATATTGGGTGCATAAAGTTTTAGCCATCTGCGCGCTGCGGAAAGATCGAAATTGTGTGTTGAAACATTATGTCTTCATCCGAAAATCAGAAACGGATTTCTTTGACTCTCGTAGTAGACCAGAAAAAACAAAAAGTACTGTACGCTGAAGCAGGAAAGGATTTCGTGGACGTTCTACTAGGCTTCTTAACATTGCCCTTAGGAACTGTTTCGAGACTTGTAAGTGAGAAATCTACTGTACAGAGTTGCAGATTCAACTGTATAAGCTCGCTTCGTGAAAGTGTCGATAAGCTGGACAGAACGTATTTTTCTGCATACTAAGATAGAGAAATGTTGCTGAACCCGAGAAGTCCAATGGATGATTCTTACAAAAAATTTGGTTATGTTCACTATGGCAACACACCCTTCTCAAAGGGCTTTAAGAGCTATCTTCGTGTAACGACTTGTTATGTTGTTTCTGATGATTTAACAGTGAAGCCCAGTAAAGCCGATACAACCTTGTGGATGCTGCGAAATTTCGGGCGTCACTGTGTTACCGAGAGATTGACTGTTAGCGTCACTCAGAAAGAGGTAAGCATATTAATGATGCTGATGATGATGTAGATTTTTTTCTCAGCCTTTATATGTGATTTTTTTCTAAGGTACCGGATCTTCTCAAGTTATCATTATGGTCAAAGGCACCATTGACAGACTTATTCCTGCGCAAGAAACTGATGCAGATTCGTAGCTCTGGAACGCTAGAACTGTCCAAGGTAAAGATCAATGAAGGTCAAGGCAAGGTGGGTGTAAGGATGAAGTTGAAGGTGGTGATATCAAAATCTAAGCGCAAAGTACTGTTTGCCGAGGCACGAGAGGATTTCATAAATCAGCTCTTAATTTTCTTGACTATACCATTAGCTGGAGTTGAACGTCTTCAACAAGATAACTCTGGATTGGGATGCATAGACAACTTGTATAAGAGCTCATCTGATTTGGATGCAGCTAGCCATTTTGATTCAAGTTTGCCTGATCTTAAGGGCAAACTCTTAAACCCTCTTATTGCACCAAGGATATACCAATTGTTACCAATTTATGCATCAGGAAATTCTTTAGGTGCGTATGTAAGGTGTGGAACAAGTTTCATGGTGAAAGATGATTTGTCCGTAGAAACATTTTCATCTCCTGCTGCTTTGTCATTTCTGGTTGAATCAAAAGTTCGTGAGCGAGAATTGGAAGAAATGGACTTAAGCATTGGGGTTAATGAGGTGCACTAGTACTCTCAATTAAATGGGTTTCTCGAGTTTTTTAGGCCTTGTTGATGATCAAATTTGAACGATGTTTATTTAATATTTGCAGGTGTTTGGAATTCTTAAGGCTGCTATGATGTCCACGTCCGCACTTACAATTGGCTTGAGGCCGTTGATCCGTTGATTACTGTTGTTACAGAAGACAAGTGATGTTTCGTTTGGTGGACGTGAAAGTTAATGTTAATGTAGCTGTTGTTACTGCTAAGGTTTAGGATTTTGTTTAGTTTGGTCTTTAAATCTTTGATTTGAAGCCAATGTTTAGCTAAACTTTTTTGGTGTTTTAAATTATTTCAGCTTAGGGATTTTAGTATAGCTCCATATATTTAATTTGTAAAGCTGAAATTGTAAAGCTATAGTCTTGATCTCATGTGAAGAACTTGCTTTGTATTTCCTTTTAAATTTAAATTATACTCTATAACAGGGAAGTTAGATTGGTCCCACTCACGACTTTTAATATTGGTTTGATAATTTGTAATGGATCTAATTTAGGGTTGATATCGAAGAGGATTTTCTACTTTTCTCTCTCTCTCCTTTTCTCTCACAGTTCGATCTGAACCGTCCAAATCTTGATCTAACGGTCCAGATTTCTTAAGAAAATAAATTTTTAATTTTTTGTCTTTTTCGAGAAAGACAAAAAAATAATTTTTTTTTTTTTAAATCTGAACCGTTGGATCAAGATTTAGATGATTCAGATTGGACTGTGAGAGAAAAGGAGAGAGAGGGAAGAGAAGGGCAATTGTGTGTGTGTGTAAAAGTAGAATTTTTTGATGTAATTAAAATTAGATCGCCGTTTCTTATTCTATCAGTTTTTTCAATTATATTTGCATGAGAAATATATTATCTTTGATTACAAAATTTATATAAACATTAAGTTTAGTGGCATGACAAATTACATTACTTATCCCATAAATAGTGATTATAATATGCTAATCTCACAATATTTTATTAATAAATATGATGCCTCAACTTGTATAATTGAAATATATATGTGAGTGTCTCTTCTTGAAGAGTCTAAATTCACTTTATTTTCTTTCACTATCAAAGCGATAAGCCTAATTGAAAGGTAAATTACCACAACGAAGTGAGTTCTCAGCTTCATAACATGATCTAATAATCTTAATTCTAGACTGTACATATCATTTTGTACTTATTTCTAGGGTTAATGCAAGTTAATATAGTCATGATATCTTAAATGGATGACAATCTGCATCAATTTGCTTTTATATAAAATGCACTGATATTTTCTGATAAGGTTATGTTTGTTTTCACACGACGAGAGTCTCAAATGTGCGTTCGTGCAAAAGCTCAAATAATGAGAAATGCAAGCCTACCTCTCCGTTTGTACTCATTTTAAAACCACAGGTTCCACAACACAGCACAATACTCCCTTTGCTCCTTTTTAAAATTGAACAATCTCTCAGATGGTCTTTGTAACATCCGTGTATAAATGTAGAGCAAGAAGACAACACTAGGGTTTAATCTATTTATCTAATGTTTCACTCTCTTTTCCTTTAGTCAAAGTAAGAAAACACCTTCTCCCCACCTATTCTTCATTCAATCTCAAATTGTTGAATGGTCCGTATGAATTATGCATGATTGGTTCAATATCTTCATGCTTCTTGTTTCTATTCATTCACATGCGCAAGATACGAAGGTCCACTCCAATAAATCAACCACCCATTCACTTCCAATATTTTAATATATATCCATCTTTAATTTCTCTTTCCATTCACGGGCAATACACTATTGCTAAAGGTGGAAGGATTCAAATATGAAGACAACTTGTCTTCCACTTATGGATAATCATCCAAGCTTCTATCCCTTAATTCAGCTTTTCTATGAATAAAATATTCATATGCCAACATACTATTATCCTTATGATTACAAGACGACGGGCAGCGTGATACATGTTGGCACCAAAATTTCCTTTAATTCTTTTAATCAATTACACATCCTTATCCGACAATTTTCTTTGATTATTCACGGGTGCAAGCAAGAGGAGGGTACTCTTTATTGTTCAGTCACGGGTATCACATTCATTGGAAGCATGTTAAATATATTCAAACGTATGCCTCTCTTTTATTCATTTCTGACGACAAAGAGAAATAGAAAGAGAGAGTGTGAGAGAGCTTCGTGTGTGAGAGACTTTAGAATATTTTTGGAGTAAGTTCAAGCGACTTAATAGGCAATAAGGAAGAAGAAGTAGCTGAAGTCTCAAGGAGTAAGACAAGTAAGTAAAGGTTTTAACTTGTCTTAAGTCATTTCATGAAGTTGGTTTCAAAATCTTGTTTATCACTTCTTATATATTATTTTGGGTTAATTAAGAAGTGGTGAAATCAAAAGGATTTTGATGATTTTAAGGTTACCAAAGTATTTACCACGAGAAATGGAGTAAGAATAAGGTTGGAAATGATTTTTTAGAATCAAAAAGAATTAAATTATATAAGCTACCAAAACTGCCAGTTTTAACGTTTTGAAAGGCAGTCGAATTGTAAATGGTTTTTGGTCAAGTGAATGATGTCTAAAAATTATGAAATTTTCCAGATTATAAGTAGACATCCAGAGCTTTCTTTTGATATATAATATGTAATTTTTAGAGCTCTGTACAAGGAATTATGGATTTTACAAAATGGCCTAAAATACTGGAAGTACAAACTGGTCAGCAGAGTATTTTATTTAAACTGGGAATGATTTAGAATTTTAAGGTTAAAGGGAATATTTTTCGGTGAAAATAGACTCACCAAAGGACATTTAGGTTTTGGAAGCACATCATTTGGAGTTTTGTACAATTAGTTATGAATTTTCAAAGTTTAGTGAAAATTCTGGACAGAAAAGGATTTAATCCGAAAATTGCTGCAATAAGAATTTTAAATGAGTGATTTATCATTTAAGGGTCACAAGGATTCTAAATGATTAAAAGAACCCTTTTGGATATTTTAGAAGAAATGGAATACAGTGAAGATTGATATTTATGATACTATTTTAGGAGTTAGACTTCCAAGTGGTTCGAGCACCAGTGAATTTCTTTTAGCTAATTAAAGTTGAGGTAGTAACTTTTCTCTCACATATTCTGTGTGCCTTTATATGCATGTACGTACCATTGTGATATTTGAATTGTGAATTTCTAACCTTATCGCCGGTTTATGCCGGGAGGTAGTGCCCTTGAATTTGGGGTAACCCTGGATGCCATCACGGTTGAGGCCGGGGTGGTACTCCGATAAGTAAATTTTTATGTAGAAGGGTGAAATCCCATTTGAATATTTGAATTATCCAGTACTGTGGTAGGTTCTTGAATATTGTTGAACTGAATATTTGAATTTTGTATTTGAAAATTACTGTGAATTATATATATGTTGCAACTGGTTGTCTACCATGTACTGTGCATGCATCTTATGTGAGTGATTAACGTTACTACTGGGATTCGCTTGAATCCCAGATAATCCCCAAAGTTCAGGATGGAAACCAAATAACGGACGTGGTTCACGTGATAAGGCGGTGGAAATGGATAACTGAAGGTGCTCGATGAAGCCGAGATCTTATATTAATCTTCCTCATTGTGTTTGGAATATTATGTATATATTAAATTCTGTACGAAACTTTTTATGAATTTCGGTTATGTACCAGACTTCAATATCAGTATTACTATGCTGGAACTAGTTTATCCTTTATGCTGTGCATTTTTACTCTTGCGAATGTTGGTATACCGAAGCGGTGTGACAGTCTTAAATCTAAGAAATATTTTTTTGTCTAAAATTTTAAATTGATCTTTCAATATTTACCTCCATTAAATATATATTACTTTCTATCTTTTCTAAAATCTCTTCATAAGTAAAGATATAATTGGAAAAATATACACACACATACACATTGATTGGTTTCACCTAACATTTTAAATCGTATGATTTTAGTATTTGTTCCTTATAAAAAGCTCAGAAGGAGTATTATATTATTTTTTTATTGACAATCACAAATCTTGAAATGCCAATTACAAATCCTGAAACGCTATTTACAAATCTTGAAATGCATAAGTTTACATTTTTCCCTCTTTACAAATTTATAAATTTGAAAATGATGTTTCAAGATTTTTAATTGGTATTTTAGGATTTGTAATTGGTGTTTCAGGATTTGTAAATACCATTGAAAAAATGTTAAGAAGAATATATATACACACATAGCGCCTAGCTAGTAGCAGCGGCACTCGACGCCCAGACGCCGGTGGCTCTCTGGCGGCCAGCTGGCGGCAGCCCTCCGACGAGGGTATTTTATTTTTTTTATTATTTAAAACTAAGGACAAAGGGTAATTTCACCCAAATTTGCATATCCCTCATAGATTCTTGGTACCTCTTAGTCTTTTTACATATTCAAAAGAATTTTAGGGGTTTTGCAAATTCAAATGGTATTTTAGTGGAATTTTCCCATAATTCTTTCAACAGTTGGATCAGACAAATTCACAACCTATTAATTAATTAATATGTGATTGGATTGTTACATTTGATCAATGAAGTTAACCGTTGTGCCATTTCTCTGGCTCACCAATCATGGTCATGAATATTCCTCTTGCGGAGTAGTGGGCGTTTATCTTAAAAAGATTTTAGCCTAAACTTTCTTTAGTTAGCTAATTTTATGTTCATCCTACAACTCAGTTTAATTTAAGTTTGACTTATCCTATTAACGCACTAATTAAACCATAATTTTATATAATTTTTCATGATTAATTCTAGATTTTAAATACATTTCTAAAGACATTATTGGATGATTAAACATTAATTTAAAGTAGGGATATTTATATTGAATTAAGTATAATAAGAGATAAAATAGTCATAATTTATTTATTAATTATTCACACAAATGGTTTCTGAGACTTTTCATGATATCTTATACTTAATCTTATATTCTAGGTGTTTGAAAAATTTGATTAAATTTGTAAATGACAGTTTGAGCTTGAATTTCAAAAAGGAGAGTTTAGTGCATGAATTTCTAAACTGTCAATTTAGTCCACTCAACAACTGCAGCGTTTTGGCCCTGTGAAAATAGGTCGGATTTTCAGGAGTTTCAGAGTTACATCCAAGGCAGGAGCAACTGCAAATCAAGTTGGATCTCCATCACCATTCACCTTTGCCTCACTACCATCATCTTCATCGCATCCACCATTCACCTCCGCCTTCCAATACCTTTGCTCCACCTTCACCGTCATCCACATCTGTATCATCGCCGGTGACCTGAGACTCGAAGGAACAGAGGAGGCGACACTTTGGGGGAGACAGAGGAAGAGGAAATCGAAGAAGCAAAGCACCACGGTTAATCTTGCCTTCACCATCGACTTCAAAAACACCAACACCATCAGTCCTTCACTGTTCTCACCGTCTCCGGCCTATCTCAGACCACCACCAGAGCTTCATACACCACCAGCACCTTTGGACTCCCCCCATAGTTCGCTGGCTCTTTTCAGAGACATAGTGCCGCTAGTTCCAGAGCTCAGAGCACAATTTGTTCTTTCTGAGTTTTCCCGCGAGGCTTTGAATTTATGGGCAAGGCAATTTCCAGATTCCGGCGAGCTTCTGTCCTTGGCTGGTTTGATTCTACAGATTGTGTTGGATGCTTTAATGGATATGTGCATCTAATTTTCTTGCTGCTTATAGTGATGATGAAGATTTGTGCTTCAACAAGGGGAGTTGTTTAACTCAATCTTATGATTAATATATGTATTTGTATTTGACTTCCTTCTTTAAATTTATGATCGTAGTACTCTGAGCCATGGATTGCAGTGATATTGTTCACGTGGATTAATCATTAATTGGATGATGTATTTTGATTTTTAAATTTATATGTCTTTTAATGAAATTATGTTTATTGTTATATTTATGGTTTATAATCAGTGGTGGAATTGAGATAAATATTTGGAGGCTAAATGTATACCTATTAAGTAATTAAAAAATTTTAAGAACAATTTTTTTAGGGGGCCATGGCCCTAGGATAAATAATTTCATGCGTAAAAATATATTATTTTTTTTTTTTGGGGGGGGGGGATGGCCCCTGTATCAACTAAGTTGATTTTAGCTGTTGGGTAGTTCGTTGGAACATTTTAATTGAGAAGAATCATTTGCATCATTCTAATTTTAATTACATATCATTAAGTGGTTTTAAACAATATTTTAAAAGGTAATAGTTAGTTAGTTATATTTGTAAGAGCTGCTATCTATTGAGGACATCAAACTCAAATGTTACCTTGAGGTTGTTTTTGAAACTTAATGAAATCTTAAATCTCACACATTTTAAGCAAGGATAGTAACTTTCTTTATTACCAAGAGCATCTATCATTTATATCTTCACTTTCAATTTAAACATTTCTTTACACCTTAACCCTTAAAATTTTTACCTCCCTACATTTATAATCTCTCTTCTCTTTCTCTCTCTTTCTAACAAGAATTAAATAAAGGTAAGATTACAAAAAATCATGAATAATACGTAGGTTTACTACTAATATTTATTAGGACTAAAAAACTTCTTCTAAAAATGAAATTATATTAAGGACCGGAGTGGTCCATACAAAAGAAAAATCTTCAAACCCACATTAATAGTGTTTACTCCACCTGGGTTTCTCAACTCCCAAAGAGATCACTTATAACTGCACATACAAAACCCCAAAGTCAAAAATTTGAAGATGTTGATAGCTACTGATGTACATAGTGTGGATGCCATGTATGTGGTTTAAAAGAGGAAGAGGGAAGGGCAAAAGAAATAAATGAAAGAAAGAAAGAAAGAGAAAAGCAAAAGAAAGAAGATAAAGATCGAAGGAAGAAAATAGAAAAAGAAAAGAAAAAAACTCAAGAAAAGAAAAAGAAATACTTGAAATAAGAAATTCCATATAAGTTGATTGTAATTACAAGAAGTATGTGCTTTTTGTATTAATTGAATGCTATTGCACTCATTGTGCATGCGAGTTATTTGTTATTTCATCGGGATTTTTACCAAAATAGAAACAATTTAAAAAAAAATTGATCGACCAGATTAATACACTATTCAAAATATTTACAAGAGTAATGCTAACGCCATCCATGGCCAGGGGGGGCTTGCGTGACGGACCAATGGCGGAGGGGAGAACTACGGAATCGAACTGTGGCGTGGAAGGAGTGGACGCCAGCAATTTCGTGGTGCAGGTTCACGCCTTTAAGCTCGTGACACATGGTGACGCCTGCCATGTGGCGTGAACACGTGTCGCGCCACGAGTGGCGCGAACCATGTTCACGCCACAAGTGGCGTGGCATCTCCCCACGCCACACGTAGTCAAAGATTGCCACCACCTGCTCTGAACCTGCAGCAAGCCGCCCCCTACTCCCCCTACTCGACAGGCCTCCCCCCCCCCAACCCAACACACACACACACCCCAGCCCTCCCATCTCTCATTTCTTTTTTCCCCACACACACGCTTCAGTCCTCACCTCCAGCGGATTTCACATTCGTCGCTAAAAGGAGGTGTAGCGACGGATTTCACATCCGTCGCAAAAAGCTGAAATCTGGCGGCCAAAAAGGAACGGATGTAAAGTCCGTCGCTAAACTTAGCGACGGATTTCACATCCATCGCAAAAAGCTGAAATCTGGCGGCCTTTTTGGCCGCCAGTTAGCGATGGATTCTATATCCGTCGCTAATTTTAGCGACGGATAGTAAATCCGTCGATAAACTTAGCGATGGATACCAAAATCCGTCGCTAATTCCTTAATTTTGCGAAGGCAAAATTCCATGAATTTGCGACGGAATAATTTCCGTCTCAAATTCCGTCGCTATTTAGCTTTTTTCTAGTAGTGAATGTGAGGCTTTAAATGCTATTTATGAGAGACAAATAAAACACATTCTCAAGAGCCAAGAGGGAAGAGGAGCACGGTTCTTGCTTGACTAAGAAGGAGGAATTATGTTATTATAATTAAGATATTGCATTAATCAATCACATGGGATAATTGAGGGAACAACTTGGAAGAAGATAATGTACTTAGGATAAGGGTCTTAATGAGAGTGGAAGAGGATAAAGGAGAGAGAGAGGAGGGGGGATGAACTAGAGGTGTTTGGGAAGTGAGATAAGAGTGTTTGGTAGTGGGAAGAAAGTTGTTTGGAACCAAACATGAGCCTAGACATTTTGCTATAAATAGAGAGGCTTGGCCTCTTCATTCTTCACACCAAACTCAACCAAATAGGTGAGTTTTAGAGAATCAAGAGTAGAGAGAAAATCATAGTGAGGAGCAAGAAGGAGGAGGAAGTTCTTCAAGGGTAAGTTTTCTTGTTCTTGAGTTTAGTTTTTAAATTCATAGTTAATTTATGCTTTGATCTTAAATCTTCAAGAGTAGTTTTGTTTTCATGTTTTTATGGTTAAAAATGAGTTTATTTCAAAAATTTGATTGAAAATATGGTGGAGCGAAATTCTTGGAAGTTGAAGATCAAAGTAGCAAATTGTTGGTAAAATTTCGGTTTGCTGTTTTCTGGAGTCAGTGAAATTAAGGCTATTATTTTATATAGCAAATGAAGTCATTAAATCACAAAATTTTGCATGAATAAATTAGACATATAGGGATTTATAAATATATATAATATGTAGCATTTTGAGTTCTACACAAGGAGTAACATATTTTTGAAATTAAGCTATTTTTCTGGATGAAAATCTGGGCAGTGTTGAGAAAATATTAAACTGGGAATGATTCTTGATGTTCTAGCTTCTGGGAATATTTTTCCTTGAAAATAGACATGTTAAGGGTCATGAGGAATTTTACGGAACCTCATTCCAAGTTTTGTAGAATTAATTATGATTTTCCAAAGTTAAAGAAAAATCTGGACATAATGCTGAAGTAACGTTTTTTAAGAAAATGTATTGGTAAAATTGTAATAATAAATCCACAAAGGGTAGAAATGTCAAAATAGGTGAAAATATCATTTTTGATATTATTCTAGGAAATATGATATTAATTGTAATATCATGGAAGAGGAAATAATCCGACGATAATGTATAGGATATCCGGGAAATCCAGAGTCGGGTTCAAAGGTCGGGTAAGTTGGCCATTACGCGGTGAAAGGTACGTTCGCATACTAGTAACTTTAATCGCCTATATCTTGTATGATTATATATGATTGATTGATTTATCAAGTGATGGACAAGACTAAGTCTTGGGTCATGCATTATGACTAAGTTTATGGAGCTTAGATCACCTGTTTATATATTCAGCTTTATACGAGCTATAGTAATGATAATGCAGTTGAATTTTCCTAGCGCTGAGGACATGATAGGCCATCGTGGCACGGTGAGGTGCAGACATAGATGACTTTACATGTAATGTGTACTGTTGATATATTAATCTTACATCTGTTGTATGCTTATGTGTTGATTAATGCTGTAATGTAATGAATATCTATCATATATTGTTATATCTGCTATAGAAGTTAACTGTTACCTGATGTCCAATGGGTATTGGACCTTAGATTTGTCTAAGGTTTAAGAAAGGAACTAGGGTCAGAGGAGGCACCGGTAGATGGAGCCGTGAAAAGGCACCGAAGGGAGGAGCCGATAAGAGGCACCAGTCAAGGCAAATGCTGGAAGGGCGTCAACAGAGCATTCTTCGTGGCACAGATTTAACAATGTTACTCAAACAGTTTGGTGCCGAAGGCAGGGCTAGTCTATGTGGATTAGTCAATAAGTCGCCGTGAACTCAGTGAGACTTTCACGATAGACACCTACTTGGCCAAATTGTTTAATTAGCTGAGTTAGGTTCATTGCCCCAAGTGTAACTACGACTTGGTTGAAGATTGTATAGTTACCATAAAGATTTGTAATTATACAAAGCTCTGTACTAATGTAGCACACGAATATTCCTTCGAGAAATTTTTAATATACCAGCATATGTCAGGGCATCAGCATATGTCTGGGCATTTTATATTCAGTTACTCATTATCCAAATGATAGTGCATGCTCTCTGTTTCCGCATTACTCAAAGCGGTAGCACCTCAAACTGTCAATTTTTCTAAAATTAAGTGTCAACAGACACCATTTGAAATATAGAATTTGGGGTGCTACACTAAAAGTTAAAATTTAGTGACAACTATTGATTGATTTATTTATTTTTTCTGACTTCACCGTTTGTATCTCTCTATTGCAAATGCAAACAATACCGTTTATGCAAGGAGATTTTTTTTTTTGGATAGAGTAATATGAACACATGATTTAACTTCGGTAATAAATTTTTTTCCAAAATATATATTAATGCTGAAACAAACAAACAAAAGATATTCAATAGAGAAAAAGAAAGAATTGTAGATATGAGTAAATTTTTTAGGTATCAAATATATGGAACATGCCCTTTATCTAAAGGCACAATTTTACAACTCACAAATCTTAATTATCATGTTAGATATGAAGTAATGAAATATAAAGAAAATATAAATTTTGTAAAATTGTGGGAGTTACATTCGTTTTAGAAATTTAATGTCACACGAGAGATATATCGAGGTTAACTGATTAACACATTACTCCCTCCCTCCCTTTTTTACAAGGAATATTTAACTGAATAAGGTAAATCAAAGCGGCAGTAAAGTATCATATATATGTAAAAATTGTAATATTTTTAGCAAAACTACCATTATTTAAGAGGACATAGGGAATAGAAAGAGAATAATAAAATTATTATAATAAAAAGGATTGTAAAAGAGAGAGAATAATAAAATTAATAATGTAGGAGTGATAAACATGATTGTGTAAGAGAGAAAATGTGTGGTGGAGAGGGTTCTAGAAATATGGGTAATCCAATAGAGGCAAGATAGAAAAGTAATAGACAAAAATTGAGTAATAGACAAAAATTGAGACATTAAGGTATAAATAGAAAATGTCATACTTATCTCTTGTAAAATGAATGAGTATATTCATAACCCAATAATATAATACATACACACAAAAGAAAAATCTTCAAACCTGAATTATAAGTGTTCCTCCTCTTGGGTTTCTGAACTCCCAAAGAGGTCACTTATAACTGCACACACAAAATCCTAAAGTCTAACGTAAATTACGAGAGGCGTGAAGTCTCGATAATGCTCCCAGTCCTATTTATAAAAGACGTCATTATTAATTATGGAAGCGAACTAGTTTTAAAAGATCAAGAGGCCATTATTAATTATGGAAGTGAATTATTAATCTACCACTATATAAATTGGGTGCATAAAGTTTTAGCCATCTACGTTCAGCGGAAAGATCAAACTTGTGTGTTGAAACATTATGTCTTCATCCGAGAATCAGAAACAGATTTCTTTGACTCTTGTAGTAGACAAGAAAAAACAAAAAGTACTGTACGCTGAAGCAGGAAAGGATTTCGTGGACGTTCTACTAAGCTTCTTAACATGGCCCTTAGGAACTGTTTCGAGACTTGTAAGTGAGAAATCTACTGTACAGCCTTGCAGATTCTACTGTATAAGCTCGCTTCGTGAAAGTGTCGATAAGCTGGACCGAACGTATTTTTCTGCATATGAAAATAAAGAAATGTTGCTGAATCCGAGAAGCCCAATGGATGATTTTTACAGAAATCTTGGTTGGGTTTCCTATGAAAACACACCCTTCTCAAAGGGCTTTAAGGGCTATCTTCCTGTAACGACTTGTTATATTGTGTCTGATGATTTAACAGTGATGCCCAGTAAAGCCGATACAACCTTGTGGATGCTACGAAATTTCGGGCTTGACTGTGTTACCGAGAGATTGACTGTTAGCGTCACTCAGAAAGAGGTAAGCATATTAATGATGATGATGATGTAGAGTTCTAGGGTGCGTAATGATTTCAATTCTCAGCCTTTATATGTGATTTTTTTCTAAGGTACCGGATCTTCTCAAGTTCTCATTATGGTCAAGGGCACCATTGACAGACTTATTCCTGCGCAAGAAACTGATACAGATTCATAACTCTGGAACGCTGGAACTGTCCAAGGTAAAGATCAATGAATGTCAAGGCAAGGTGGGTGTAAGGATGAAGTTGAAGGTGGTGGTATCAAAATCTGAGCGCATAGTACTGTTCGCCGAGGCACAAGAGGATTTCATAAATCAGCTCTTAATTTTCTTGACTATACCATTAGCAACAGTTGAACGTCTTCAACAAGATAACTCTGGATTGGGCTGTATAGACAACTTGTATAAGAGCTCAGCTGAATTTGATGCAGCTATAGATTTTGATCCAACTATATTTGATCTTAAGGGAAAACTCTGAAACCCTCTTATTGCACCAAGGGCATACCAGTTGTTACCAATTAATGCATCAGGAAATTCTTTAGGTGCGTATGTAAGGTGTGGAAGAAGGTTCATGGTGAAAGATGATTTGTCCGTGGAGCCATTTTCATCTGCTGCTGCTTTGTCATTTCTGGTTAAATCAAAAGTTGGTGAGCGAGATTTGGAAGAAATGGACTTAAGCATTGGGGTTAATGAGGTATACTAATACTCTCAATTAAATGGGTTTCTCAAGTTTTTTACGCCTTGTTGATGATCAAATTGAATGATGTATATTTAATATTTGCAGGTGTTTGGAATTCTTAAGGCTGCTATGATGTCCACGTCCGCACTCACAATTGGCTTGAGGCCGTTGATTACTGTTGTTAAAGAAGAGAAGTGATGTTTGGTTTTGGGAACGTGAAAATTAATGTCAATGTAGCTGCTGTTACGTACTGCTAAGGTTTAGTATTTTGTTTAGTTTGGTCTTCAAATCTTTGATTTGAAGCCAAGGGGCTCTGATCATTTCCCTTTGATCTCTACTGCGTTTAAGCTCAACTTTTTTGGTGTTTTAAATTATTTCAGCTTAGGGATTTTAGTATAGCCCATTTATCTAATGTGTAAAGCTGAAATTGTAAAGCTATTGTCTCGATCTTATGTGAAGAACTTGCTCTGTATTTTCTTCTTATTTTAATTGTGATAACCTCCAACGGAACAAATTTATACATTTTAAATTTAAAGTAGGATTAATGTGCAATTTGGCTAATAAACTATTGGTTCAGGAGCATCCAGCACAATTAACTATTATTTGGACCATAAATACCAATAAACTATTTAAATGTTAAAATTAGCACAATTCCTTTAAGAAGAAATTAACTCCGTTAAAGATAAATCTAGAGGGCATTCTGACAGGGAAATCACCAAGAAGAGAACTGCAAGGCCCTCGTCCAGTGCCTCTAAGGATACACAAAGATTCCTACAAGATCAAGAAACCTCTGCTACCGCCGTAGCCACAGCTTCCGCCACGCCAGCCTATCATCATCTACACTGTCTCTCCCAAGGTCATCCACACCTCGCCGGGCGACTTCATGAGTCTTGTTGAACGCCTAACTGGCTCGTCTTCTTCTTCAACTTCTTCCTCCAACATGGGGTCAAACAATCCTTTTATCGGTAATCCTGGCGATATGGTTTCACTGGCAGCGCGATTCGCCGCCATAGAGAAAGCTAGGTCTCCCCAGCCAAAGAAAGTACAGGGACAACATCAGAGTGGGGAAGCTAGGTCTCCCCAATAGTGCGTTTCCTGGGATTTTATTGCCGGGAATGGCTGCACTGTCTTCGATTCCCGCTAGCTTCTTCTCGCCGCCTTCAATGACGGTGGATCCAACCTTGGGTAGCTTCCTTCTTCAAGATTTGAGCCCGGCCCTTAACCAGAGTTTCATGGAGGGTGGTTTCGTGCCTAGCCCTTCTTTCTTTATTTCACCACGTACTCCTTCCATCGACTTATTCAGCAATTTCTTTGATTCATAAGCTTCCCTAGGTTTCATCGTTTAGTTTTGACCGTCTTGCTTCATAATTTAATTACCTCATTGTTGTGTAGTTTCAAAAGAAGGGGGCAGGGACGACGTTAATTTTATCTTTAACGGAGTTAATTTCTTTTTAATGGAATTGTGCAGATTTGAACATTTAAATAGTTTATTGGTATTTATAGTCCAAGTAATAGTTAATTGTGCTGGACGCTCTTGAGCCAATAGTTTGTAAGTCAAATCGCACCTTAACCCTTTAAAGTATACTCTATTACAGGGAAGTTAGATTGGTTCCAGACACGACTTTTAATATTGGTTTGATCAAATGGATCTAATTTAGGGTTGATATATATAATGGGCAATCGTTCGTGTGTGTGTGATTTAAATAGAAATTTTTGATCTCATTAAAATTAAATCACCTTTTCTTATTCTATCATTTTCTTTTCAATTATATGATCTGCATGAGAAATATAATATCATTGATTACAAAATTTGTATAAGCATTAAGTTTAGTGGAATGACTAATTACATTACTTATCCCATAAATAGTGCAATTATAATATGCTAATCTCACAATATTTTGTTAATGAATATGATGACCCAACTTGTATGACTGAAATATGTGGGTGTCTCTTGTTAAAGAGTCGAAATTCACTTTATTTTCTTTCACAAGCAAAGCGATAAGCCTAATTGAAAGGTTAATTACCACAACGAAGTGAGTTCTCAGCTTCGTAGCATGATCTAATCATCTTAATTCTAGCCTATGCATATCATTTTTTGGTTATTTTTAGGGTTAATGCAAGTTAATATAATCATGATATCTTAATTGGATGACCACCTGCATTAATTTGCTTTTATATAATACTGATATATTCTGATTAGGTTGTGTTTGTTTTCGCACGACGAGAGTCTCAAATGTGCGTTCGTGCAAAAGCTCAAATAATGAGATATTCAAGCCTACCTCTTCGTTTGTACACATTTTATAACCACGAGTTCCACAACACAGGAGAATACTCCCACAAGATCCACAACACAGAAGAATACTCCCTCCGGTCCTTTTTAAAAGGAACAATCTCTCGGATAATCCTAAATATAAGAAATAATTTTTTTGTCTAAAATTTTGAATTGCTCTTTCAATTTTTACCTCTATTAAATATATATAACTTACTATCTCTTCTTCAATCTCTTTATAAGTAAAGATGTATTTAGAAATACACACACATACATTTATTAGTTTTAACTAGTATTTTCAATCGTGTGATTTTTGTATTTTTCCCTTATAAAAAAATCGAAGGGAGACTATTTTATTTTTTTGCTGACGACTCAATAATTTGTGGCTAACATCGTTTGTGTGTGATATATATGAATTATCCACTAGGGACTCTATAGTAAATAAGTAATGGGAAAAGGGGGCATATCTATTTAGAGTTAGTTAGAAGAGAGAGGGAAATAGAAAGGATGTGGCTAGGCAAAAGGGGATATATATATGTGTGTGTGGTGTCATACCAATTACTTTTTTTTTGATACAGTCAGTGGGGGAAGGGGGAGGCAGGACTCGAACCCTGGATAAGGGGGAAGGCCAGCTCTTAAGGCTGGCCTTAGTGCCATCGCGCTACGAGGCGCTTGGCTGTGTCATACCAATTACTTTGTTCGTGAATAAAATTGTTCTGTTTTTCCTTTCTTTCATATCAAAGGTATCAAAGCCATCTGTCTAGCCATGGTACCACCGCTAGACACCAGATCCTAGGATTGGCTCGTTGAAGCATCGCATTCGTCTACTAAGCATCCATTTAGAGGGTCATGTGCTTCGATGGCATCAAACCTTTATGGGGCATCGTTCATTCGTTGAGGTCTGATGGGATGAATATTTCAAACACATGGAAGACATGTTCACTGACGTCCGCGATGAGCACCCTTTGATTGCTCTAAAGAAGCTGCACCAAGGCGATGGGCTGGTCGCTGACTACGAGCGGCAATTTGACGAGCTCCTATTTGAAGTAGATGTTTCTGAACTTATTGCGGTGAATATGTTTATAGGTGGCCTTTGACCGGACATCCACCAATTTGTGCTGAATTTCTCTCCTCCTTTGCTCGCTAGTGCAACTTGCTCTGCTAGACTGCAAGAAGCCACCATACAGACCCTCCATGAAAACGCACTAGGACGTGAACGTTGGGTTTCCTTTTATGATCGCTCACTTGATTACGGTCCCAAGTTTTCTACAGTAGTGGGCTCTAAGATTGGCCTATTTCCATCCAGTTCCCCTGATCCACCAAAATCTCAAGTTCATTGGCCCAAAACTGGCAGGACAATGTCCTTCTTTGTCTCCACTCGAACTCCTCCTTGGTGCCTTCTTTGGGTTCATTTTCGAAACCCACTCGCCAATTGTCCAAACAAGAAATGGATGATCGGCACCAGCAAGGGTCTGTTATTGGTGCCATGAGAAATACACCTCTGACCACTGATGTAAAGACTCCTATACCTATCTGTTGGTCCTCGATGATGATGAAGACCAATTCGAAGACGCATTAGGTGATGCTCAGGGAATTGCTGACGGTAGTATTAAAGCTATTGAAGGTCGTATTAACACTTCGACACTAAAACTCCTAGCCAGTATCCTTGTGAATACTGGTAGCACTCACAACATCATAGGCGCTTCGATTGTTAAATGCCTCAAGCTGAAAATGCAAGAACGGAATCCCATTCATATGACTGTCGCCCATAGCAGTAAGGTACGTATCTCTAAGCATTGTCCTGATCTGAATTGGGAAATGGGTGGGTCGATTTTCTGTTCTAAATTTTTAATGTTGAAGATTGGTGGTTATGATGCTATTTTGGGGGTTGAATGGCTAAAGACTTTGGGTCGGTTTTCTATGGACATGGATTCCCAGCTTTTTGAATTTAATCTGAATGGCCATCCTATCGTTAAGGGGATTGAACTAGGGTGCTCCAATCTGTTCATACGAAGTGCTCACCCTTTGAGAACTTGTCTTAGCCAATGAGTTATACCTCATTCATACACCATCCCATTTACAAGTTAAACTTCAGTTTGATTCTGTTCTTTCACCTGATCAGCAGCAAGACTTACAGACCCTCTTAGATTCTTTTTGTTGATCTTTTTCAAGAACCCACCGATTTGCCCACATATCGGTCTTTTGATCATTCGAATCCCTTCACAAATAACAACCCCATTAGTTGCTAGCCTTACCGTTATGGCCCTATCCAGAAAACTGAGATTGAACACTAAGTTCAAGAAATCTATACTGCTCCTAAAAATTCCAGCGATTTTAAGTGATGTTTACTGAATTAATTTTGGGACAATTCATTATTGATTTGTCTCAAAAATTGGTTTGATCTAGATAAACCAATAACAAATTGTCTCAAAAATTGGTTCAATAAATATCACTTAAAACCGTTAGAATTTTTAGGAGTAGTATAGATTTACCTTATGAGATAGGGTGGATGGCCTAGATCAATTTATTCAAAGGTAAATAGTAAATACTATCACTATTAATTTGTCTTACTGAAACAATTTTTTGGACAATTCATTTCTCGTTTTGTGTTTCATTTGCTTATATCATAAGTACATGTTTCCTCTAGGTTTTGCGACAAACCTTTCAGTCCTTTTAATTAATTCGGCTTCACAAATTCCAGCCTCCTTGAGTTCAACGTCTCAAAGATCTCCCTATCTGACTCTAGGTCCGACTTTTTCAAGGCATGACGTGTGTTCTTTAACTGATTTAATAGTCAAATTTAATATAGGGGGACAAAAGGGGAAAATTGCTACGTTTTGTAAACTTTTAGGGGTAAAATTACTCCTCAATGAAAACTTTCAGGATAAAAATGATACTTAACTCTATTTGATTGATGAGGTGGTATGCCACGTGTCATATCAGTTAAATTTAACTGTCAAAATTAACGTAGGGGCAAAATTACTATGTTTTGTTAACTTCTATGGCAATTTTACTCCAAAATAAAATCCTGTCCACTCAGTACTTCTCAGTCAAAACTTCCAAGGCAAAAAAAAAAAAAAACTTATCCCTCTTATAAATAGGAACAAGTCATACGTGGTAGTTGATGAAGTATTTTCTATAGTCCACCCTTTATTATAAGCTTTAAATTCGTGATGGGTCTGGTCCAAATATAAGATCCATGTTACTTTGTCTAAGCATTTATTACATTCTAACTTTACCCCTTGTTGAATTTTTTATTGCATTTATTTTCTCACTTATCCTCTTTAAAAATATGGCATAGTTGGGAAAAAAAAATATGGGATAATAATCTCTAGGTCTTTATAGTTTCAACCAGTTTTTCATTAGGTCCTTATAGTTTTCCCCTTTTTATAAGTTTCTTATACTTTCATTTTTTTTTTCCATCAAGTCCTTACAGTTTCATCTGATTTTAATTATGTCTCTATAACTTTGTATTGTTTATTCTATAAATATAAAATATAATAATATTTGAAATATTTTTTCAATATTTTTGTGAGAATAATAATATTCTATATATATTAATTTATTATAATAATTTTACTCTAATATTATTTCAAATTTGTAATTAACATATATTTGTATTTTTTATTTTTTAATTATAAATTTCGAACCATAGTAATAAAAATTTCTAAAAATAAAGTACAATTATATATATAATTGTTTATATATATTTATTATATTTATTATTTTTTCTAATTATATAATTATAAATTTAAATTTATTATTAATACTATATTTTAATGTTATTTATTTATTTTTATTTAAACGGATAACTATTAAACTATAGGACCTGATTTAAAATCATCTTATACTCTAAGGACCAAATCAAAAATTGGTTAAAACTATACGAACTTGCATATTTATTATCCTAAAATGTATTAGTTACATATTTATTGTTTTAACTAATTTTAACTCTTTTCATGATCAACTCTCTTTTTTATTATAAGTCTAGTTTGACTAGTTCTCACATACTAATAAATGAAATTTGAAAATTTTAATATATTTTAAATTGATTGAAAATTTCAAATATAATTTTATTTAATAATAAGTACTGAAATGCATTTCTACTCACTTTTTTTCCCCAATTCAATAGGGATAAAACTCGAAAAAAAAAAAAAAAGACTCTCAAGTGAACCTACATTTACGACCAATTTTTTTTTTTTTGACCAACTGTATTTATAATAAGAACCATAACGTTTTGTGTTGGGATATTAATTTATTAACTAATTCTGCAGGTAGAGTAAGGATTTGATTAAATAGTTTGGCCGTAGCCATTATGTTCCTTTTATTCTTCTCAATTTGTGCTTATAAATATCCTCCAATCCTTAATACTACTATAATATATATTTACCTAATTTAATTAGATTAAGAAAGTTAATATAGTATTTTTTTTTTCTTCTAAAACACTCTAATAATCTCCTTTAATTATTTATATTTCCTTCTTACTTGATTAATTTTAAAGGACTATCATTAGTAGTAAATTTAAAGAAACAAATATAGAAAGTAGGCCTTATGCTTAGGATATAAAAAAACTCCCCAATTACGTCGTATGTTGAGCAATGGCGGAGTGTGTGTGTGTGTGTATATATATATATATATATATATTCTATAAATTCGCTGCAGTATTTTTTTTATAGGGTTAATATAATCTTTTATCTTTGAATTTGCATTAATTTGGTTTTAGTTCTTCAACTTCAAATTTTTGAAAAAACACTTGTCTCAATAATTAAACAAAAATATGAACCATTTTATCCCTAAGGGACCAAAGCTTCTTATTTAAAATTTGAATGACAAAAACTAAAATAAGAGCAAAATTGATGGACAAAGATTATATTAACTTTTTTTTTTTTTTTTGACAATCCCGAATAAGTAACGTTAAAACTTAAAACCGCGTATTGGAGCTTTCCTAGACGTTACAGTCACGCTGGATATCAAATCATGGCACCCAAAAAAAAGTCATTGTTATTTTGTAGCGTCTCGCCTCACATCACTTTTGTAAGGTTTTGTTATAGTACACTATGTTTCTATACGTAAATATAAAGTATTTGTATGGTAATTAATGACTTTTTTTTTTTAATTTTACCCATATTTCATTTCAATTAGGAGAGAAAGAGAAGAGAGAGATAAGAACGATTTATAAATGTAGAGAGAGTTAAAATTAAAGTTTTAATGCTACCACTATAATCTTTATTATAAATCTAGTTATTAAAATTTTTATGTCCTAAATATAAGTCTACCCAGATAGTTATTAATGACTTTTTTTTAAATTTTACCCCTATTGAAAATGGATTTGGCTTATGTCCGCTGCGATCACCATCCTGCTTTAAAAGACAATGTTTTAATCTAAATGAGTGAGATGAGATGCAAGTTACGCAACACAACGGAAAAGGAGCATTGATGAATTGGACAGTCATAAATATAAAATTGGGATTCATTGGCTTTGGATATTTTTGGCTAAAAAAATATAAAACTGTATTTATTAGATAAATAATAAATATTTTTTAATACCAATCAGTACTCTAAAATACTTTTAATATCATTTGTACCTTAAAATATTTTTCAAGATCTTAAAATAATATTTTAAGATCATGGAGTAACGTTTCAGTACCAGTAAGTATCCTAAAACATTTTTTTAGTACCAATCACTACCCTAAAATATTTTTTAAGATCCTAAAATAATTTTTCAAGATTATGACTGCTATTGACTGGTACTGGAAAAATACTTCATGATATTGAAAAATGATTTTAAGATCTTAAAAAAATATTTTAGGGTACTGAATGGTACAGAAAAAACACTTTATGACCTTCAAAAATTGTTTTCGAATCTTGAAAAACATTTTTAAGGTGCTGAATGGTATTGAAAAAATACATCATGATCTTGAAAAATAATTTTAGGATCTTGAAAAATGTTTTAGTGTATTGACTAGTACTAAAAAAATATTTTAATATTTTGAAAAATTATTTTAGGATCTAGAAAATATATTTTAGGGTATGGTACTGGAAAAATATTTATTATTTATCTAATAAATAAAATTTTATATGTTTTAGCCAAAAATATCCAAAGCCAAATGAATCTCAATTTTATATTTGTTATGACTGTACATTCATCAATGCGTCTCATCTCATCATTTAGATTAAAACACTATTGTTTTAAAGCAGTGGACAAGCAGCAGATGGTAATCGCAGCGGATATAAGCCAAACCCATTGAAAATATATGTTAGAGAAAATATGTAACTTCTTTTTTCAATGCTCATTATTATTAAATAGGGTAAATTTGGAAAAGTCAATCAATTTAATGTATTCTTTGATACGCATGAATGAGGTATAAGTGACAAGGACAAATGTGAAAATTTTTATCAATTTAACGTTATTTACAGTGGTATGACGAAATAAATACTCTCTCATATCTACAATATAAGATAAGTTACGTTGGTTTTAGAAGAATGACTTAGTTCATAATATAAGTTATTATTAGCTTGGACAACAATTAATGTTTAAATATGACTTTTTAATTGTTCTTTCTCTTTTAATACTTTATTTAATATGTGGCTAAAGTTGAAAATTTATTTTAATTTATGGTAAATATATTGAGTTAGCTACTACTCCCTCTAGTCATAGACATAAGGCATAAAAAGATTAATTAATGAAGCTAAATAAGTTACTTAATCATATCATATGTTATATATGATTGGATTATATATCAGTTTATAAGTTTGAAAAAAATAATAAAAATAATAAATAATTTAATTAACTTTCTTAATATCTAAAAAACAAACCAACTCTATCTTATAATTACAATACCATACGATGGAGTACCTTTAAAAAAAAAAAAATTGTGATGAGTTAGTTGGAGTCTTATATTGTGTACAGAAAGAGTAAATAATTTGAAAACGATGGAGAGAAGAGGACAAGAAGGCGGAGACGCGCATCCACCAGCCACAAAAAGTAGTTTAATTTTGACGCAGTGTATTTTCTGAGAATGAGCAGTCGGTTGCTCTTCGGAGAAATTCCGAGGCACGGCTGTGGAAGTATCTCTCCCCTCTTCGTGACTACGGGTTCCGGGAAGCTGCTGTGTCAGTCGTGGTTATATATATATATATATGCTTGTTTCTGGCACGAATAAGGAAAGTAAAAAAGAAGAAGAAATCTTTCATAATCTGATTTGCTTTTGTTGTTTCAGATTGAGATCAGTGAACAAAAGAAAACTAACTGAAGGAGCTGTTCTGGACGTGGTGTTTCAAGAGTCGTTGAAGAAGACGATGGAAATGATGGAGAAGGCTCAGGAGAGCAGATCGAAACTCCAAGCATTCAGGTCCACGACCCTGAAGGATTCCACTTTGTTAGTTGAAGAGATCAACAACTTTAAAGATGACTTGGATCAGCCAAGAGAAGAAATAGCAAAGCTGATCCAGGAAAAGGAAGAAGGAGATAAGCTAGTTGGTAACTCTCTGAAGATGGAGGTCCTCAAGGATGGAGCTTCTCCTCTTGAGTTCACGGCGGGTCGACCAAGATCCGGAAGATCCGGAAAAGCCACGTTGGTTGGAAAGTTTGGTAGCGATGACCAAGTCAAAGGTAACAACTCTTTTTCTTTTATTAGTTTTTGGGAAAACTATTATTCTTCAAGTATCTCTAGTTTTCATTTAATTTTTGATTTATCACTTTGTGTTTTTTCTCCTTATTAAATCTTTAAATGTCTTACGGTGTCTTTTCTTATAAAAAAAAAAAGAAAAAAAAGAAAAGGGCTTTTTTTGGATTTTTTTTAAAAAAAGCCACTAAAAAATTAGTCACGGCTAATAAATATCATCTCCTTATAAAAATATAGTCCATTGACATTAATAATAAACATTCAAACAATCAAACACACACAAAAGAAGAAGAGAAGGAGATGGTAAAGAAATGAAAATTATTTTTTTGGAAAGTAAAATCTATATCTTTTTTTTTGGTAAAATTAATCTATATCTTATAGTAGTGTTTATAGATTAAAAAAAAAGAGTTTGGAGGAATTTTCCTTTTCTCTTTTTAATCACCATGTGGGGGAAAAAGAAGGAAAAAAGTCATATTTAGAGGATGCAAGGTTGAGAGGTTTTGCCGACGGAGATGAGCAGAAGATGAAGACCAAGAAGAAGGTGGTGTCGCCTCAGAGAGGCCGCATCAGGCTTCGTAAATTAGCCGTTAAATATCTTTTTTTTTACACTCCTTTATTTGTTGTGTACTTAAAGACACTTAATACTTGACGGTTAAATAAATTAGCTGTTAAATATCGTTTTCATATTTTATTTCATAAAAATGAAAAATATATGTGACAGTTCTATGTAAACAACCACCAAGTGCAAGATATGTTATACATATGATCGTCCAATGCAAGAATCTTCGACTGTGCATCATCATTTTTAAATATAAGATGATGGTTTAATTTGAAGCAAGTCACATCTACTCTATTTAAAATAATTTTTTTTATCTCCTTCTTTTCTTTCTTTTTTTTTTTTAAAAAGAATTATTACTTTTTAGAATTACTTAATTATAATATTTTAGCCAACAATTTTACAACTTAAAAATCAAAAAAGAATATAACAAAAATGGATGGAAATTAAAGTAATCATAGACATTTTAGAGATGAGAAGAATGAAATTATAGTATATTTGCAAATCTAGGAATTTATCCATCAGAACTAGATTCTGCCGGCCTAAAAGGCTATCTGCACAACAGATGAATTATGTGAGAATAGTGAATATCTGGTGGATGGTTGATTTTAATTGATTGAATTTTATTTATAAATTTTTTTAAATAACATTATAATAAAATTTTTATAAAATGTTAAATACGGAGTATTGAAATCTTAATCCAATACTAGTTTATTTTAGGGAAATTAACCAAAATAATAATTTTTTTAAAAAAATTTACCAATCTAAAGTACTGTTCAAACTATTTACCAAAGTAATGCTGATATGACAATGGCGTCAGAAAGTACGACACCACTAGTGGCGTCGTACCGTCTGACGTGACTAGTGGCGTCGTACCGCGTGACGCCACCGTGTCAATTTTTTTTTAAATATTGAATCAGAGCCTGTGATTGGACTCTGTGCACGCCACGTCAATGGTGTGAAACAGGTTCACCCCACTGGTGGCGTGGACCTGTTTCACGCCACTAACGTGGCATGGGACCCCCTTGCGCCACCGATGGCGTGGACCCTAGTTTAGAAAATAGTTTGGGATGTATTTTAATCTGGTAAATATTTTTTTTTTGTTTTTATTTTGGTCAAAATCCCGTTTATTTTAAGTTGGTTGACAACAAAATTAGAAAATCCGTATACACTGAACACAAGCCATGTAAATCATGATTTCTTCAACATAGGTAATTAATATAGAGATATTCTTGTATGAACTTGATTTACCATATCATTTGTAATTTGACCAATTAAAATACAATAATTCATGAGCTGATTTGGCAGCTCCTAAATATTTGTAGGCACATATCAATAAAATTAAAATATTTCACAAGATTCATTTTTTTATTACATGTGAAATCTTAATTAAGAGATACATTTTTTTAAAGAAAAATAAAAATAAGAAATACATGAGTAACAACGATTAATGTTAGTTGAGTTATTATATTTTAATTGGTTAGGCCATAAATGAGGTGTCAAACCAGGTTCGCACAAGAATTTCTGAGGTAGTATATATAGTTTGGTGCACAAAACAAACCAATGACTTTTAGAAAAAAAAATTTGTCCATGATATAAGTTACTTGAAGAGTAATTAACGCTTATGTATGAATTTACTCTTGTAATTAATGCTTCAATTTCACTATTTGTATTTTTCTCTTTTCTTCAAAATTTTATTTAATATGGATAAAGGTTCCAAACATATTCAATTTAAGACAAATTTAATGAGTTAACTTTTATTTTTTTTGTTTTAATGAATTACTTACAATGATTTATACCGTGAATAGAAATGAGTACGAACCATATACTATATATAGTACATATAATTTAGGCCATAATTATTTTATTTTCAAAAATAAAACTATTCAAATAGTATATATTTAGTCTTCTACTGAAGGTTTCATTTTAGTCTTTTAACTTTATAAAGTGTTTTTTCATTAAAAAAAAAAATCGTTTATGCCTAACGTTGTTAACAAAGAATGTCAACATATATTGAAATTTTGAAGGTTGAAAAACATTTTTCAAAATAACAATAATCAGTTACAAAAAATAATCATTTGAGACTAATTAACAATATTACGGTGAAATTATTCAAAATATGCTTTTCAAAATTAAGAGGCTAAACTGAAACTCTGTACGAAGTTAGAGTACCAAATGCATTTCTGTCTTTAATCAAATAATTAAATAACACATCATGCTTAGAGACGTTCATCGAATTTGGATGTACACATGGAAACTAGCTAGAAATTTCAAACTCGCAGTGTCAACAGTCCACCGTGGCCCTGCTTTTAAGTTTACAAGTCCCCCTAACGTAATACAAACACGCTTTAATTTGCCTCTCATACGTACATACATAAGTGTGTGTGTTTACGTATACACATTCTGAATAATTAAAGTCATTACATATATATACACATACATATATGTATGTATATATTATTATTTGTGTGATGAGAGAACCGTCATGAATGACAGGTACAAGGATGAGATTTGCAGATCATCAGCAGAAGATGATGATGAAGAAGAAGAAGAAGAAGAAGAAGGTGGTGATGGCGCTACCCAAGAGAGGGAGAATTAAGCGTCATATATTTTTGGCTATCTTCAACTTTATGGCCAACATGATTTCCCATGTTTGCTGCTCCAACGATTCAAATTAGGGGGAATTACGTTCAGGTCCAAAGGAAGGCATATTAGTATTAGTACAAGCAGGTCCTTTTTTTTTTTTGCCCAGAAGAAGCAGGTCCTTCAAAACCATCAAAATCGAATAAGTCTCAAGTGACATGTGGGTAATATATGTCAATTGTGAAAAGAAGTCAATGACCTTTCAAATCATTACATGTCAAACTTTGTTATTTGTGTGACTTGCACAGAAGCAAGAACCTTTTTTTCACAATTCGAACATATTACCCATAGGTCCCTTGGAAGTTGTTGGATATTTAATGATTTCAAGGGACTTGCTTGTAATAATTTGTCTTCCTTAAGACCTCAATGTAATTTTCCCTTCAAAGAAATTATATGTAATGCCCTATTTTTATTGTGTGTTTTGATTCTTATATTACCATCTGTTGGTGATTTAATTTGGCAGTTGTACCCGTCAACAAAGTGATAAAATTATGAGTAGTTGATTGAACCATATTTTTATATAATTTATGATAATTAAATTAGGATTTTTAATGTATTTTGTTATAGTTATTGAGCATAAAATGTTTTTCTTATGATAAATTGAGATTAAGAGTAAATATATTAAATCAGGACTAAAAAAGGTAAAATTGTTAAAGAATTTGTAATTTATAATATCCCGAATTTTGGACCTAAAGTCTGGGAAATTAGCATATTTTTGAATGACTACTAGACCTTATTTTTGGAAGTGACAAATTTGGAAAGAGTAAGAACCAAGAAGTTTTTATCTATAAACAAATATTTCTCGTTACCCTTAGTTTTCTGTGAATAAAAGTGAAGAATATATATTCTACATAATATATTCTTAATATATTATTATTATAAGAATATATTATAATACATTATTATATTATTTGAATATAAAAAATATATAGCGGGGTGGAGGATATAATATTTTATTATTATATTACTCTATGTTATAATATTCTACTACGAAAATAGAAGCAGATGTAAACGTATGGGATAGTATTATATACATATCATTATTATATGATTTGATAATATATTATTAGTGGAAGTGGTAGTATGCTTTATAATATTATAAAATAATTATATATTATTATAGTGTATCTTATCTTATGATATATTTTGTTATTATATTTGAAAGTGGGAGTAGTGAGACGAGGAGCGGATGTTATGGAAACAATTGTAATGTTATATTATTATTATAATATTATATTATCTTGATTTATTAATATGTTATATTATTATTTTAAATAAAAGAGGAGGTGGGCAGATGCTGGAAGTAATGGAGTATTATTATATTGATTATTATATTATATCACCTTATTTTATTATATCTTATTTGTTGATTGATTGAACATGGGAATATGAGGTGAATATGAGAGCAACGGATGGTGGAGTAGTAGTATTATTATATTATGTTCTAATATTATATATTATTTTAATTATTATTAAAATGAATGTGGGAGGCAACGGTGTGTGTTTTCCAGAGTGTGTTTTAGAAAAGTTTGTGGGGGATAATCGCATGAAAGTACCCAGAGATGAAAATAACACTAAAGGACCCATTTTCCAACACTATAAATAGGCCTCTCTCCATTTCATTCTTCACCAATTCCTAGAACTTCTAGAGAGAGATTTTAGAGAGAAGGAGGAGTCTAGAGAATTTATCAAGCTTTGGGTAAGTTCTTTGGTCTCTAGTCTTAAGATTTGGTAGTTTCTTTCGGTAATTATAGTAGAAATTCCTGATAGAGTTTCTTCTGAGTATGCTCTGTGGCTGCAGCTTAGTCTGATCTGTCACATCAGAAAAGAATTATTCTTGGTCAGTAAATACTATTTACCGAACAGTAAAAAAAAAATTATTATTATTAATCGGCATAGTAAATATTATTTATCGTCGTAAAATATATTTACAGGTGTGGTGAAAATTATTTACTATTCACGTTAAATATTATTTACTGGCACAGTAAAAATTATTTACCGGTACGGTAAAAATATTTTTACTGGTACTATTCACATGAATAGTGAATATCCAACATAGTTTCCGCAAATGCTGAAAATTAATGGTCACTGATAAAAATGATATTATAGGATATCTGTGAACCTTTACCGCTGCTGCTGTTATACCGCTGTTTTCCGTTAGAAGTACCGTTTTCGTCAAACGTACCAAAACATCATCAACGAAGGTACGGACGCGTATTGTAACCTTAACTCTGATGCTTATGGTATGCTTATATGTGATAGATAGTCTGAAATTCTGTTTTTGAAAATTGATCATACACATACATCTTAAAACGGGTTATAGTCGTGATAATGCCGTTATGTTTTCCTAGCGCTGAGGACACGGATGTACACCGTGGCACTGGAAGATAGTGCAGACTGTAATAACATACATGTTGCAGTGGCCGTGTAATGTTATTATGTGATTATATGAATATTGTATGTAATTAAATGCTGTTTTGCCATGGATATCTGTCATACATATTTGATACATAAGCATGAGGTTAACCGTTACCTGAGGTTCAATGGTAATTGAACCTCAGCTCTGACTTTAGGCCCAGGAGCCTCAGGAGGTCAGACCGAAGATAAGGGTAAGCAGATAGCATGACGGAGTGAACGAGGAGATTCTGTTGAAATTTTTATCTTACCGACTTTTTGAATATTTGGATATTTTGGATGACTGTAACAGTACACAGATATATCATTATTGAATGTTATTCAGTTACTCATTTTCTCGACTCTTCCGATGCTCTACTCTGATAAACCCTTTTGAAACTCTGATAATTTTATTTCAAAAACGCTTTATAAAACGGGGTGTTACATTTTGGTATCAGAGCCTGGCATTCTGGCCCAAAGTTAACTATGTTACTCCAGACAATTTGGTGTCTAGAATGGGTTTTGTGGTTGGCAATCAGTCCCCGTGAATTCGGCGAGCCTTCCATAAATACACCGGCCTGGCCAGACTGTTTGAGTAATGGAGTTAGGTTTGGAGTTTTTTTTTCAAAAAGTATTTTCTGGCTAGAACTTGGCTCAGTTATAAGAAACCATTGGTGCCGAAGGCAAGGCTAGTCTATGTGGATCGGTCAAGCAGTCGCCATAGAGTTGGTGAGACCCCCATAATAGACACTTACCTGGCCAATCGGTTGAATAACTGAGTTGAGCTCTAAGCCGTAGTTTTGAAACACATTTCGAAAAGAGTACTGATATAACTTCGGTGTACATGTTGCAGGAAAATAGTAGTTGATTCTAGTTCACCCTTAGGGAGTAGATTAGAGTATTTGGTAAGATTGTAATGAAGTAACTAAGATGATGAACTACACCTTGTCGTTGTAAAATATTTGACATGATGTTTTGTCTTTATCTTGTCTTTCTCTAATGATCTATCTATTACTCGTCGAAATTAGACTAATGGCAACCTTAAGAGGAGCTGGAGCTCCCCGAGGCCGAGGCCGAGGTAGAGGTCGAGGCAGAGGTCGGGGTAGACAAGCACGAACCGTACCTATACATGAACTAAATCAGCGGGAACCACCACCACCACCTGTTCGTGATGAGATCCAGGAAATGAGGCGTATAGTCCAAGAACAAAGGGTCCTCATTGAGACACTCCTTGCTAACCAGCAGGGAGGACAAAATAAAGAACAAAGCAGGGAACGACAAGCTGATGATGAGGAGCAACAAAATACCGAAGAAGGAGAAAATCGTGACAATCAGAATGACGAACGGAGCCATGCATCTGAGGGATTCAACCGATCTCAATCACAACCCCGGCAGGAGAGAGCAATGGCAGAACTACAGCGACCAAACAGAGTGATCGAAAACACCCAATATTGGGTAACACAATTCTGCAAGCTGAAACCCCCAGCCTTCCGAGGTAAACTTGACTCAGCAGAAGACTGGTTGATGCGCTTGGACAAGATCTTTGAGGTCTTGGAATGTCCTGAAGACAGAAAGGCACAACTGGCAATTTACAAGCTGGAAGGAGATGCGGACCGCTGGTGGAAGAGCACTGCAGCAACACTGCGAGCACGTTACTGTCCCGTCACATGGGAAAAATTCAAAGAGAAATTCAATGAACAATATTTCCCACCCTCTGTTCAGATGATGAAGGAGTCCGAGTTTTTGCACATTCGGCAAGGGCAAGAAGAGTCTTTTGACGATTACTATGCCCGCTTCACTAACTTGTCTCGATATTCAACCCACTTCAGGCGAAATGAAGATGAGGGTAGCATGGCGAATCTACTGATTTATGGGTTGAAGTATGAGATAAGGGAGAGGCTAGTGTCACAACAATTCTCCGAGCTGATTCAAGCGGTGGAAGCCTGTCGATTGATTGAGCAGAATCTAAAGGAGCTTAGGAAGACCAGAGCCTTCCATAGCAGTGGTCCCAGTCGTGGCGGTTTTAACCATGGAAACTCCTCGCAGAAGCGGAAGACGACGTGGGGAGATTCCCGTAATGGGAATAAAAGGCCGTACCAACCTGGGCAGCAGAACTTTTCAAGGATAACCAGAGCGTGCCTAAAGTGTGGAAGGTATCACCAGGGGACCAATTGTGAAGGGAAGCTGGTGTGCTACAAGTGCCAAAAGCCGGGACACATCAGCACAAACTGCCCTCAAAAGGCGCTAGAGGCGAGGCCGCAAAACCCAGGTCGGGTTTTCACTCTTACGAATGAAGAAGCTAGAAGATCTCCCGATATGATCAAAGGTACCATTTCTCTTAATGGAAATCTACTCCAAGCATTGTATGATTCGGGTGCTAGTCACTCGTTTATTTCATATGATTGCGCTGAGCGATTAGGAATGCATGCTCATAGACTACCTTATGATCTGTTAGTAGCTACACCACTAGGTGCGAAATCCTTAGCATCTGATGCATGCCTTAACTGTGTTGCGAGTGTAAATGGACGAGATTCAAACATAGATCTTATCCGGCTACCACTCAGTGGCATCGACATCATTCTCGGTCTCGACTGGTTGACGGCTAACAACGCGATAATCGACTGTGGAAGTAAACAGATATCATTTGCACTCCCGCGCAACCGGAGCAAGGTTGATGGGAGTCTGAGTTATATCTCTATTACAGAAGCAGAAAAATGCATACAGTATGGGTGCCAAGCATACATGGTGTTTTTCTCTGTCAAAGCGGAAGCTGAACCATCACTCCAAGACATTCCGGTCGTCAACGAATTCCCTGATGTATTCCCAGAGGATCTCACTGAGTTACCTCCTGAAAGGGAAGTTGAGTTCGCCATTGAGTTAATGCCTGGAACGGGATCAATATCAAAAGCACCATACCGAATGGCGCCGAACGAAATGCAGGAACTGAAGAAGCAACTTGAAGAACTATTAGAGAAAGGGTTTATCCGACCCAGCGTGTCACCATGGGGAGCCCCCGTATTATTCGTGAAGAAGAAAGACGGAAGCCTACGACTTTGTATCGACTACCGTGAGTTGAACAAGGTAACTGTCAAGAACAAATACCCATTTCCCCGAATTGATGATCTACTTGATCAACTATCTGGTTCCTGTGTATTCTCCAAGATCGATTTGCGATCAGGGTACCATCAGCTTCGAGTAAAGGCCAGTGATGTTCCAAAAACAGCTTTCAGAACCAGATATGGGCATTACGAATTCCTTGTGATGCCTTTCGGATTGACTAATGCACCTGCCGTATTCATGGATTACATGAATCGGATCTTTCGCCAACATCTAGATAAGTTCGTGGTAGTATTCATCGACGATATCTTAGTCTACTCAAAAAGCAGAGAGGAGCACGAAGAACATCTGCGACTCGTGTTAGGAATACTACGTGACAAGCAACTTTTTGCCAAGTTAAGTAAATGTGAATTCTGGCTGCCAGAAGTGAAATTTCTGGGCCACGTCATATCTCGCGATGGAGTTGCCGTTGATCCTAGCAAGGTGGAAGCAGTTCTGGATTGGAAGAGACCCGAGACAGTGACTGAAATACGCAGCTTTTTGGGTCTAGCAGGATACTACCGCAGATTCATACAGAATTTCTCACGTCTCGCCTTACCATTAACAAAGCTTACGAGGAAGAATCAACCTTTTGTGTGGGACGCGGACTGTGAGTCGAGTTTTCAGATACTGAGGGAGAGGTTAACTACAGCACCAGTGTTGACCATCCCAAATCCGGATGAGACTTATATGGTCTATAGTGATGCCAGTGGGCAGGGATTGGGATGTGTCCTGATGCAACAGGGCAGAGTTGTAGCTTATGCCTCTCGTCAGTTGAAGCCTCACGAGTCGAACTATCCTACGCATGACTTAGAGCTTGCAGCCATTGTATTCGCGTTAAAGATATGGAGGCATTATCTCTATGGAGCAACCGTGGAGTTATATTGCGATCACAAGAGCCTGAAATATCTCTTCGATCAAAAGGAGCTCAACATGAGACAGCGTCGCTGGATGGAGTTGCTTAAAGATTACGAATTGGAGATTAAGTATCATCCCGGAAAAGCAAATGTCGTTGCTGATGCACTTAGTAGGAAGACGATACACATGGCCTACATGATGATTCAAGAGCAAAAACTACTTGAAGACTTTAGAGATCTGAACCTGTCCAATCAGATTTGCATGAACCATTGTACGCCCGATAACAACTATCTTGCAAGTCTCCTTGTAAGTCAAGGGGAATACGATCTGAGAGATACAGTTGAGGAAGCACAGCGACACGACGAATGGGCTATTGCAGCGCGAGAAAAGATCTCACAAGGTAAAACTCAAGACCTTGACCTATCACCTAGTGGTTTGGTCAGATACAAGAAGCGGATCTACATTCCGAAGGATGGTGAATTGCGACAGAAGATACTAGATGAGGCTCATAAGAGCAGATACACTCTACATCCAGGAATGGTCAAGATGTACCAGAACTTGAAATCCGAGTTTTGGTGGCCCAGATTGAAGAAAGATGTAACTGAATATGTGGGAAAATGTTTGACCTGTCAAAAAGTTAAGATTGAACATCAACGACCCCCTGGTCTTCTTCAAGGACTAGAGATTCCAGAGTGGAAATGGGAAAACATTACCATGGACCTAGTGGTAGGTTTACCCAAGATTAGACATCACGACGCGATTTGGGTGATTGTGGACCGATTGACTAAGTCGGCACACTTTCTCCCCATTAGTATTAATTACTCACCAGAACAATTGGCGAGGATTTATATCAAAGAGATCGTAAGACTTCATGGTGTACCTAAGAGCATCGTCTCTGATCGAGACCCGCGATTTACATCCCGATTCTGGGAGGCTTTGCATGCAGAGATGGGAACTAAACTAAGGCCTAGTACGGCTTATCACCCGCAGACCGATGGTCAATCTGAAAGGACAATACAAACGCTAGAAGATATGCTTAGAGCGTGTGTGTTGGACTTCAAAGGCCATTGGGACGAACATCTACCGCTAGCCGAGTTCGCTTACAACAACAGTTACCATTCGAGCATACAGATGGCTCCATTTGAGGCATTGTACGGACGGAAGTGTCGGTCGCCTATATGCTGGACAGAACTGTCGGAACGAGAATTCATCGGGACAGATTTAGTTGACAAAACTTCCAAACAAATCGCACTAATTAAGCAGAGGCTCCTAACAGCACAAAGCAGACAGAAGAGCTATGCTGATAAGAGGAGAAGACCGTTAGAATTTGAAGTCGGAGACCATGTGTTTCTGAAACTATCACCAGTCACTGGTATCGGTAGAATGCTGAAAAGGAAAAAGTTGAGTCCGCGATATGTAGGACCGTTTGAAATCCTGGCCAAACGAGGGCCAGTTGCGTACCAATTAGCCTTACCCCCGAATTTGAGTAAACTCCATGATGTTTTCCATGTTTCCCAGTTGAAGAAATACCAACCTGACCATGACCATGTTATTCAGTATGAGGATGTCGAGGTGCGACATGATAACACTTTTGAGGTTGAGCCAGAGCGAATTCTCGATTATCAGGAGAAACGGCTTCGACACAGAAATATTCCTGTTGTGAAAGTGGTCTGGAAGGGTTTATCTCCTAATGAGGCGACTTGGGAAACAAAGGAAGATATGAGGGAAAGATATCCGGAGTTCATGGCTCAATGTTTAGTTAGTATGGAGTAAATTTCGAGGGCGAAATTTTATTTAACGGGGGGAGAAATATAATATCCCGAATTTTGGACCTAAAGTCTGGGAAATTAGCATATTTTTGAATGACTACTAGACCTTATTTTTGGAAGTGACAAATTTGGAAAGAGTAAGAACCAAGAAGTTTTTATCTATAAACAAATATTTCTCGTTACCCTTAGTTTTCTGTGAATAAAAGTGAAGAATATATATTCTACATAATATATTCTTAATATATTATTATTATAAGAATATATTATAATACATTATTATATTATTTGAATATAAAAAATATATAGCGGGGTGGAGGATATAATATTTTATTATTATATTACTCTATGTTATAATATTCTACTACGAAAATAGAAGCAGATGTAAACGTATGGGATAGTATTATATACATATCATTATTATATGATTTGATAATATATTATTAGTGGAAGTGGTAGTATGCTTTATAATATTATAAAATAATTATATATTATTATAGTGTATCTTATCTTATGATATATTTTGTTATTATATTTGAAAGTGGGAGTAGTGAGACGAGGAGCGGATGTTATGGAAACAATTGTAATGTTATATTATTATTATAATATTATATTATCTTGATTTATTAATATGTTATATTATTATTTTAAATAAAAGAGGAGGTGGGCAGATGCTGGAAGTAATGGAGTATTATTATATTGATTATTATATTATATCACCTTATTTTATTATATCTTATTTGTTGATTGATTGAACATGGGAATATGAGGTGAATATGAGAGCAACGGATGGTGGAGTAGTAGTATTATTATATTATGTTCTAATATTATATATTATTTTAATTATTATTAAAATGAATGTGGGAGGCAACGGTGTGTGTTTTCTAGAGTGTGTTTTAGAAAAGTTTGTGGGGGATAATCGCATGAAAGTACCCAGAGATGAAAATAACACTAAAGGACCCATTTTCCAACACTATAAATAGGCCTCTCTCCATTTCATTCTTCACCAATTCCTAGAACTTCTAGAGAGAGATTTTAGAGAGAAGGAGGAGTCTAGAGAATTTATCAAGCTTTGGGTAAGTTCTTTGGTCTCTAGTCTTAAGATTTGGTAGTTTCTTTCGGTAATTATAGTAGAAATTCCTGATAGAGTTTCTTCTGAGTATGCTCTGTGGCTGCAGCTTAGTCTGATCTGTCACATCAGAAAAGAATTATTCTTGGTCAGTAAATACTATTTACCGAACAGTAAAAAAAAAATTATTATTATTAATCGGCATAGTAAATATTATTTATCGTCGTAAAATATATTTACAGGTGTGGTGAAAATTATTTACTATTCACGTTAAATATTATTTACTGGCACAGTAAAAATTATTTACCGGTACGGTAAAAATATTTTTACTGGTACTATTCACATGAATAGTGAATATCCAACATAGTTTCCGCAAATGCTGAAAATTAATGGTCACTGATAAAAATGATATTATAGGATATCTGTGAACCTTTACCGCTGCTGCTGTTATACCGCTGTTTTCCGTTAGAAGTACCGTTTTCGTCAAACGTACCAAAACATCATCAACGAAGGTACGGACGCGTATTGTAACCTTAACTCTGATGCTTATGGTATGCTTATATGTGATAGATAGTCTGAAATTCTGTTTTTGAAAATTGATCATACACATACATCTTAAAACGGGTTATAGTCGTGATAATGCCGTTATGTTTTCCTAGCGCTGAGGACACGGATGTACACCGTGGCACTGGAAGATAGTGCAGACTGTAATAACATACATGTTGCAGTGGCCGTGTAATGTTATTATGTGATTATATGAATATTGTATGTAATTAAATGCTGTTTTGCCATGGATATCTGTCATACATATTTGATACATAAGCATGAGGTTAACCGTTACCTGAGGTTCAATGGTAATTGAACCTCAGCTCTGACTTTAGGCCCAGGAGCCTCAGGAGGTCAGACCGAAGATAAGGGTAAGCAGATAGCATGACGGAGCGAACGAGGAGATTCTGTTGAAATTTTTATCTTACCGACTTTTTGAATATTTGGATATTTTGGATGACTGTAACAGTACACAGATATATCATTATTGAATGTTATTCAGTTACTCATTTTCTCGACTCTTCCGATGCTCTACTCTGATAAACCCTTTTGAAACTCTGATAATTTTATTTCAAAAACGCTTTATAAAACGGGGTGTTACATAATTTCTCTTAATCATTGATTTTTATTAGAATATTTGATGTTAGATTAATTATTTTATTTGTAGCTGGTTGAAAAGATTAGATCAAATTTGAAAATAAAAGTCTGAACCCAAATTGCAAGAGTTTCACTTAGGTCCCTCAAACAACATTTTATTCTTTGCAGTTTAATCCCAGGGTCAAAACTTGCGTTTTGACCAGGGAAGCTATCAGATTCAGACCTAAAGGGAGGATCCGACAGATTGAATGGGGATTTTTGGGGGAACCCCGACATTCAGATCCAGGCCGCGAACACACTCAGTCACCTACCTCCACCTTCCTTCATCCCTCTAGCCGGTGGCTATCATCTTCACTACGGTCGCCGGCGAGCGACCTTCTTTCTCCACCATTCCCGCCGACCCACCTTCACCGTGAGTGAGGGGAGGATTATTCAGAGAGCACCGTGACAGGACAGAAACAGATCTGAGACCAGAGGAGAGCGCCGCAAACGAGAACACACCATTACTGTCGGAAAAGCTCATAACCTCCAGCTCTTCACCGTCGACCACCTTCAACTTCACCGTCGGTCTTCTCTATTAACTTCTCTTTCTCTTCACGATTTTCCATTTCTCCACACCAGCCTCCATAGTAGATTCCATTACTGCCTCAATCCTCTGAAATCAGTCACCATTATCATCTTCCCCATTCTCATTCCCTGCTTTCATTGGTTCCCATTTCCTCTCCATTACACATTTGATGAGTCCAGTTTTGTAGCTCCTGTGGGGTCTCTAGTCGATATGCTTGGCTGATTCGTTTTTCTCTCGGAGATGGATTAAGTGGCTGGAGTTCCAAAACTTAAAATTAGGGGAGTTTATTTATTCAATTTGTTTTCTCCAATTACTTTTTAATTTCTTAGTTTTAGGAATATTAATTTGTATTGTTGAGATTTAGTTTACCCGGTTGGGTAACTTTGTGAATTGAACCTTTGTGATTGGATTAAATTTTTGTAGCTTGTTGGATTTACATTTATGCATTTCTTTATTGATTCAATGATAATGTGCTTTCTACGTGGTATTATTAGATAGTATGATTGAATTAAATTAATTGAGTGGCGTGGTATCTCATTCATATCAAGAGGAAGCAAGTTGCATTAACTTAATCTTAATCACACACTAAGTGGTTTTAAACAATATCTCAAGAGTTAGTAGTTAGCTACGGTAGTAGGAGCTACTATTAATTAAGAATATTGGACTCAAGTGGTATCTTGGGGTTTTTCATCTAGACTTAGTGAAAATTTACTCCTATATTTAATTGAACTATGATAATCACTATTCCATTTTCAAGAGCATCATTATCCATTTCATACTCCATTTCATTTTGTTAAAAATACCAAAAACAATAGTTTAGCATTTAATTGAATTGCATTTCTATTTTAGTTTGTTAATTGAAAAATTCAAAACCAATTTCCCCCCTTGTTTTAATTGCATTTCATGGCGTTTAGATTATCTAGGACTTAATAAAAGACTCATCGAGAAGAGAAGAACGATCTTCGGTTTGCCTATACGCAATCCTTGGTAATTTTTGATTGTGGACCCCAAGTCTAATGACAAAAGAGCCCTCATCAGCAGTGCATTGTCTCACAATACGATAATGTCTTGTCTTTCAACTTCTGATTGTCAGGAATAGTGTATGTAAGCCAGATAGTTGTCCCAAATAAGATCTTTTACTTTGGCTTTATAGACATTTCTCCACTCATCTGTCACAATGTTAGGCTTACTAAGTACTAATGTGTCAATAAAACTATTATATATGTTTTTATTAGGGTCAAAAGGAGCCAAATTTTTATCAAATTGAATCTGGAGCTTTTCCCCGGTCGTCCGACTTAAGGCAAGTTCTTTCAATCGTGTGCCTCTTCTACCACGGTGTGCAGGTGGTTACGAGGCTCACTCTGAGATGAACAGGGTTCTCTTTGACTCACACACTAGTCACACTAGTAACTGGTGTTCCAGCAACAGGGATAAAATCGTTTTCTCTATTCATTTTTGAGATAGGAAGAGAGGTTGAGAGAGATGGTGCAAGAGAGGGATGCCTGAGGAAATGAGAGAGTAATAGAGGATGGTGATGGTGGATGAGGAAGAGAGATAATGCAACAGCAAGAGGGGTTTCACAACAGGAACAGAGGTTCAATCTTCAGAGAGAGCAATGTAAGGTTTAATGCGAAGAAGAATATATTTGACGCTTTAATTTTAAGACTGGATGTATTAAAAAGCCGGTTTTAAAAGTTAAACTTTAAGACTGATCCTTATTAAACTACAGTCTTAAAAGCAATTAAGTTTTTGTTTAACTTTTTTAATATTTTGTACCAACCATAATTTAAGTCCGGTCTTAAAAGCTTTAACTTTAAGATCGATGTATTAAAAAGCTAGTCTTAAAAGTTAACATTTAAAACCGGTCTTTATTAAACTCCGGTTTTAAAATTAATTAATTTTTTGTTACATTTTGTTCAATATTTTGTACCAGTCACAATTTAAGTCCTGTCTTAAAAGTATAACTTTTAATACCGTCTTTTAAATATACATGGTCTTAAAAGTTTTAGACTTTTATATTTAAACTTTTCCTTATATTTTGGACTGGATAAAATTTAAGTCCGATAATATAAGATTTCTCTAAAAAGTAATTGATATTTCAATTTTTTTAATAACATTTTTAAGACCGGTTGTTTTATATACCAGTTTGAATTATATATTTAAGACATATGAATAAAAGATCCAGTCTAAGAAATTCTTTATATTTACAAAACTGCCACCGATCATTTTAAGACGAGAGCATCAATATTACAATCTAAACGAGACGGTCTTAAAACATTTTTTTGTACTACTGTACATGTGGAAATATAGTGGTATGACTAAATAAATACTCTCTCGTATCTATAATATAAGTCCCTTTTAGAAGAATTGATTAGTTCATAATATAAGTCACTTAGACAATAATTAATATTTATTTATTAAATTTACATCTATAATTAATATTTAAATATGACTTATTAATTTCTCTCTCTCTCTTAATACTTTAAATAATTTGAAAGCGATGGAGAGAAAAGGACAAGAAGGCGGAGACACGCATCCACTGCCCACAAAAAGTAGTTTTGTCGCATTGTATTTTTTGAGAATGAGCAGTCGGATGCTCTTCTGAGAAATTCTGGGTAGGGGTGTTCATGGGCAGGGCGAGACCCTTGCCCGATGTCCTGCTCAAGAGATCATTGGGCAGTAAAATGCGGCCCAGTGCCCTGCCTGATAAAAGCCCTAAGATTTGTGGGTAGGGTAATAATGGGTTGGGCAGGGCGGCCCTACCATGCCCAAGTGACGATACCCTATAACCTTGCGATACCTTATGTGAAAAAAATAGCTTTAGTCATACCTAATAAACAAAATTGCAAACTTCAAATGAAATCCATAATTCTATACTTCAAAATATTCAAATATAAGTCCACAACTTAAGTCTTAAAATTAAAAAAACAATCATATATCTTAACAAAATAACAAATAATCAAATATCCATAACTAAAATATTAAATAACATCCATAATTCATTAAACACAAGGCATCAGAAAATTGCAATTAAAGCCTTGTAGACATACAATACTCCTAGAGTTTGCATCAAGGCTTCAAATTGTCAAAAGAATGAAGTATATGGAATCACTTACAAGAAAGCAACAAAGAAAGCATATTATTAGTTTATTACATCATTTACATGTGAAAGTAACAATTAATTGTAGGCTCTAAGCCTTAATTTTAACTTTAAAGGTTGCAAATTGCCTACTTCATCCACCACTAGCCAACTGACAACCGTAACCATTACATTCCCCCCTCTCCATGTGCAGCATCTAGGAAGAAAATAAAACATCAATTTTATTACAAAATAAGAAGTAATATATGTGTTCAGGTGTGTATATATCAAATATATGTATTCAAGCATCTAAGAAGTAAATTACAACAAAAAAATGGAGGATTCAAGAAATGAGGATTTTTTTTTATATTATAAGTTATATAATTTGTAAAAAATATATAATACTATTTTATAAAAAAAATATATAAAATACTTTTTTTATTCTATTAAAAAATAAAAAAATAAAAAAATTATATATACTACTGGGCAGGGCTAAATGGGCAGGGCAGCATACCTTGCCCGATGTCCTGCCCTATCCAGTTATGCCCAATTTTGTTTGGGCTGCTTTTCTTAGGGCTGGGCAGGGCGATTTTTCGCAAGGCATGGGTGGATGACTGGGCATCGTGAACACCCCTAATTCCGAGGCAAGGCTGTCGAAGTATCTCTCCCCTCTTCCTGACTATGGGGTTCTGGGAAGCAGTATCAGTCGTGGCTATATATATATATATATATGTAAGCGTCATGAGTGATCTGAAAAAATAAAGAAGAGGATGATCTGAGTCGTGTTCGAGAACACTGTTCTATAGAGTTATTCCGCAACCACTGGTAAAGAAGAAGCGGTACTCCCCAGGATTAAACAGATCCTTCTTGATTAAATCAAGGCGGCAGAACTGGTGGAAGATAAGATAACTCAGCAAGAGATTACCGATGTTTTCTAATTTTCTTTGTTTAATGGTGTCACAGTTGGGGTATTCATAAATAATGAATCAATGCCTTGAAGAGGTGACTCTTGAACATTACACCTCTTCAAAAAAGTCATGACTATCTATTTAATTCATGAATCATGTTGCTTCATGAACCAACACAAATCCCTTAATTTATAAGAACATGACTTCTCAAAACACATCTCTTCATTTAAACATATTTCATAATATTGGAAAGACTCTTTCTTTGACACACCCATATGCAATATTTACAACAATCCCCCACATGTGTCAAAGAAATCACCATTAGCTAAGTTATACCCATGGATATAACCATTGTATCTGGTGGTCCGTAGAACTATGAACCAGACCTAGACCAATAACACTTAATACACAGAGATGTTAGTGAAGCATGCTTCTATGAACTAACAAATCTTGGTGTGTATTAGAGGCATTAATGATCAGATTATATCCTAACATTTCCGCTGTTAATCAACGGTTTTGCGCGTTATGACGGCCATGCGCGTGCCTGGTGCATAACGAATGCTCTAGAGATTTCGCCATGATTTCATAGGAGCGGCCACACTCCACATTCATAGAGGTGATTTCATGTAAGTGTACCTGTACTAAGCACACCGTCTTGTATGACTATGAAATCATTAAGAGCTTTGCTCAACCTAAAAAACGTGCATTCTAGCACTCTCCCATTGTCATAGGAAGGGACAAATGTTATTTTTGTGCTAGTCAAAATTGACGAACGACTTGTTCTTACCCATTGAACCTTCTTCATGGGATCACTAATCACAAAGGTTGGGTTGCCATCGCTGTCAATTACAAGTTGGCTTTAGTCCCATTCCCCTCGACCAATTTATTTCATCCTGCAGGGTTTTGTTAATAGCCGATAGGTCTATTATTGACCTCACCAAATCGATTGAGATAACTTCAACACAAATCTTAAGCTAGCTTATCATATTATATCTCAAACGATTTTTATTTCATCATTGTACTTTTACAATGGCTATTGCCATCTGGCAATCATATATCGTCGACTTTAAGCGTCGGTTTATTATCAAAATATTTGCTAAGAGATTTTTAACATTCTCAGTATTCCATCCATTTCCAGAGTAATCAACTCTAACTCATATAATACTTTAATTTGTCACCACTAAAGGTCAATGATAACCAGTGGATTTTCACACATAAACTAGATATTAGTTAACATCCGTGTGCATCAATACAACGGGAATCCGCTACTTGATACCAATATTTTTTAGGCCATTATCCCTTAACTATTTCTTTCTCTTCACCAGAGTTTACATATGTTCAATCTCCACATATCATTTGCTATGTCATGAGATTAATATTTATAAGTGCTACAAATTTTCAACAATTTGTGTATACATTGATTGAGCTTTAGAATAGTTAATCTCAAGTAGTATCATAAAGAATATTCACATAATGATTCTCAAAACCAATATTCAGAAACATTTCTTATTTGTCATCAATATTCTTTTATGATCTTTAACACCCAAAATCACATTCAATTCTCTCATGCTTTTAAGCACATAACATGATACTTTTGACCATACAAGTTATCCACATTAAATTAAATGTTTCACGATATCATGCATGCTTATTCCAAGAGAAATTAATAATACCATGAAAATTAAGCACATTTATCTCTACAATAGATAAATGATTAAAATTCCATACCATTGTCATATGTTGTTTCAAATCACAAAATATTTGATAATTTACAAAATTTGCTTTCAGTAGCAAATAATAGAGCCTTTGTTAAATAATCATAACACATGGCAATTTTATAATTTCCAACATATTTTCTTGCACCAAAATAATAATTTTTAAGGTATCCCATATCTTAGATACCCCCACACTTTCAAATATTTTATAATTAATAAAATTCTAATTAAATTAGAATCCCACTAGTATATTTATAAAGATCCACACTTTATAAAACTACATAATTATATGACTGTATATTTCAACAAAAGGTCGTGCCAATTTAATCTTTAATTAAATGAGAATGTCTCAAACATTATCATTTATATAACAAAATTTGCTTTTCACATAAAAAGCCCCAACTTAATTAATTTTCTTTTGTCAAAATAATATATATTTTATATATTAATATTCTGTCCTCACACAGAATTTTCCACATAAATTTATAAATCTTTAATTATTTTAAATACCAATATTTAATAATATTCACACTATTTAAATAGGTGTAAAACCAATGCCACAAATTCTCTTTGAAAAATTCAAAAGCACCAAATTATATAAATCACCGAAATATAAACATAAATTGCAGCATTGAAAATCTAAGATTTTCAATATTCAAATTAATTTATATGGTATATCAAAATAAATCACATATCATGTAATTTATTATTTTTATTCATTGATCATAGTAACAAATCCTTCCGGCAAATTGAATAGTGGCCGAGATATTAACAAATATATCACCAGATATATTAAAACAAAAATTTGTTTCAACTTTCATCTATTATCACGTTGAACACAACAAATTCCCACTTTTATTTAATCATATTAATTTAAAAATATTCACAATATTATAAGAGAGATTATAGGAGATTATAAATTATCAAATAAATTAGTATCTCCATTAACAATAAAGTCTTATATAGGAATAAATTTTCTTTTCATTCTAATTAATTAAATTAGAATTTTTCAAATATATAACATCCTAAAATTTAGGAATTTAATTATATTTAATTTCTACAATTAGAAACCAAATAATAAAACCCAATAATGATCTCATTATCATCAAAATTTAATTTCCATACGATAACTTATGTAATTCAAGATATTTACCAATTAAAAAAACAATAAAATCTCCTTATGAAATCCGGGCATAAGATATACATTATCTTTCCTTTATTAATTTAATATTCATCAAACCTTCAATAAAGTAAGGAGATATTATAGGAGATTTATTAACTACCATACAATATATTTATTAATTAAAGATATTCAAAACTTCAATGGAAATAAATTTACCGTGCAAGTAATCAATAATTAAATAATATATTGATTTCTATGCGTATATTCATACAAAAAATTTAGCACATCAAATATTAAAAAAATTAATTATCACATTATTAAATTTTAATATATGCTTATGAATATTATTTATATCTAAATAATATTCGTATCAAGCGCGCACCTTATTGCCGTTTGATCACGGTGAAGAAATATGACTCTTTCTTCGGTTTCATTGAATCGTTGCTTCTGCTGCATTCCATTCCCAGTGTCGGGCTACTTTCTTCATCCTCCCTCTTCAATCGTTTCATCCCTGTGGGTCCAAATGCCTGTACATTTCTTTTCTCTGCCTTCAGAGAAGATGGCCGCTTCACCCTAAATATTTTTGAATCAGAATCGCTATCCTCTTTATCCACAATGGGCGTCATCTCTAATTCATCGAGATGGCGCTGAGGTTTACTTGAGATCTCGTGATAGCGCCCTGGTGATTGGCATGCGACATTCAATGCTCCTTCACAACATCTTTAACTTTATAGATTGTAAGCATCATGAGTGATCTAAAAAAATAAAGAAGAGGATGATCTGAGTCGTGTTCGAGAACACTGTCCTATAGAGTTATTCCGCAACCACCGATAAAGAAGAAGCGGTACACCCTAGGATTAAACAGATCTTTCTTGATTAAATCAAGACGGCAGAACTGTCGGAAGATAAGATAACTCAGCAAGATATTACCGATGTTTTCTAATTCTCTTTGTTTAATGGTGTCACGATTGGGGTATTTATAAATAATGAATCAATGTCTTGAAGAGGTGACTCTTGAACATTACACCTCTTCAGAAAGTCATGACTATCTATTTAATTCATGAATCATGTTGCTTCATGAACCAACACAAATCCCTTAATTTATAAGAACATGACTTCTCAAAGCACATCTCTTCATTTAAACATATTTCATAATATTAGAAAGACTCTTTCTTTGACACACCCATATGCAATATTTACAACAATATATATGCTTGTTTCTGGCGTGAACGAAAGTTAAAAAGAAGAAGAAATCTTGCATAATCTGATTTGCTTTTGTTGTTTCAGATTAAGAGAACAAAAGAAAACTAATTGAAGGAACTGATCTGGATGTGGTGCTTCAAGAGCCGTTGAAGAAGACGATGGAAATGATGGACTAGGCTCAGGAGAGTATATCGAAACTTCAAGCATTCAGGAAGGATTCCACTTTGTTAGTTGAAGAGATGAAAAACTTTAAAGATGACTTGGATCAGCCAAGAGAAGAAATAGCAAAGCTGATCCAGGAAAAGGAAGAAGGAGATAAGCTAGTCGGTAAGTCCCTGAAGATGGAGGTCCTCAAGGATGGAGCATCTTCTCGTGAATCGACGGGTTTACCAAGATGCGGAAGATCCGGAAAGGCCACGTTGGTTGGAAAGTTTGGTGGTGATGACCAAGTTCTTTTATTTGTTTTTGGGAAAACTATTATTCTTCAACTATCTCTAGTTTCTTTTAATTTTTGATTTAACACTTCGTGTTTTTTCTCCTTATTAAATTTTAAGTGTTTTACGGGCGTCTTTATTTATTTATTTATTTATTTTATTTTTTTAAGAAGGAGAAAAAAGGCTTTTTCTTTTTTTATTGGAATTACCTCTAATCCCAAAAAAAAAAGCCACTATAAATTTATTCCCGCAAATAAATACCATCTCCTTTTAAAATATAGTCAATTGACATTAATAATAAACATTCAAACAATCAAACACACACAAAAGAAGAAGAGGGTAAAGGAATGAATATTTTGGGAAAGTAAAATCTATATATCTTGCAGTAGTGTTTATAGATAATCGGACTGTTAAGGCCCAATATGTAATACCTTAAAAATCCTATTTAGCATAACCACTAAATGATACCTAATGACATAGGTGAATATGTGGTCTCAAAGATATTATAACTTATCTAATTTAAATTAGGAAATTTCCTGTAAAACCCCAAAATTCATATTCGTCATAAATATTATATTTTGATAAATAATATCTATTCAAAATCGGTGAATATATGGTCTCAAAATTTAGTAACATATTTATGTTAATTTATGGAATTTTCTCTAAGAATTAAGGTAATCAAAATCCAAATTCTCGAATTTTATTTTGGGATCATAAAATACCCAAAAATTACCATATTAAAGCATAAAATGAACAAAAAGAAAGGAAGAAGGTAGGGGGCGATTTTTGGTTGACTTGGAGAGCAAGTCAGGAAAACTTGGAGAGCAAGTCGGGAAAACTTGGAGAGCAAGTCGGGGAAACTTGGAGAGCAAGTCGGGGAAACTTAGAGAGCAAAGTTACTTGGAGAGCAAGTTACTTGGCGAGCAAGGTTACTTGGTGAGCAAGTTACTTGCCGAGCAAGGTTACTTGGTGAGCAAGTTACTTGACGAGCAAGTTACTTGGCGGACAAGTTACTTGGCGGAGAGGTTACTTGGCGGACAAGTTACTTGGTGGAGAGGTTACTTGGCGGACAAGTTACTGGGCGGACGAGGTTACTTGGGGGACAAGTTACTGGGCGGACGAGGTTACTTGGCGGACAAGTTACTGGGCGGACGAGGTTACTTGGCGGACAAGTTACTTGGCGGACAAGTTACTGGGTGGACGAGGTTACTTGGGGGACAAGTTATTGGGTGGAGGAGGTTACTTGGCAGACAAGTTACTAGGCGGACGAGGTTACTTGGCGGACGAGGTTACTTGGCGGACAAGTTACTGGGCGGACGAGGTTACTTGGCGGACAAGTTACTGGGCGGACGAGGTTACTTGGCGGACAAGTTACTGGACGGACGAGGTTACTTGGCGGACGAGGTTACTTGGCAGACAAGTTACTGGGCGGACGAGGTTACTTGGTGGACAAGTTACTGGGCGGACGAGGTTACTGGGCGGACGAGGTTACTTGGCGGACAAGTTACTGGGCGGACGAGGTTACCTGGTGAACCAGTTACTTGGAGACCGAGTTGTGAAACTTGGTGAACAAGTTACTCGGAGACCGAGTTGTGAAGCTTGGTGAACAAGTTAATTGGAGACTGAGTTGTGAAACTTGGTGAACAAGTTACTTGGAGACCGGATGGTGAAACTTGGTGAACAAGTTGGAAGACTCAAGAAGCAACTTGTTGAGCAAGGTGCAGAAAAGAGAAAACTGAAAATTGTGTGTGAAAGGGGTTGTGGATTTTTCAAAAATAATATCATGATATTTTAAACAAAGGGCAAATAAGAAAAGTGAGAACCAATAGAAAATAAATCATAACTTGAAATCCTTGAACTAAGTAGAAAACAACTGGACATATTATGAATAAGTGAATTTTTGTCTCGAAGTTGGTGTCACCCGAAGTAATTTCCGTAACCGACAGCGTTCGGCTTAGAATCTTCAGCAGGTTACGAAATACCCTTAATGGGATCAAAAATTTAGTTAACTCAGATATTTCCAAAGAGGAAGAATAGAACTTCAAGGTTGTGTTCCCGGATTTTTGAGATTTTGCAAAATTACGCGACCAGAACACCGAATAGGGAACTTTATCGGTAAAAACTCATAAAGTGAATGAGTGACATCACCTGGATGACATCATCTTGATGACATAAGGGGACACTTGTGTGGTAGAGAGAAGGCCACATCTTCATCATCTTAGCCCTTGATACAAAAGTTGATCCAAGGGTTGAGATCCATCCAAATTCCCTATAAATAGGCAACCCCTCTTCACTTCATTCTTCACAATTCCTAGAGCCACTTAGAGAGAGGTTTTAGAGAGAAGGAGGAGTCTGGAGAAAATAGCAAGTTCCGGGTAAGTTCTTCGGTCTCTAGTCTTTAGTTTTCGTAGTTGTTTCGATAGTTATAGTAGAAATGCTAGATTAATCTTTAATCTTCCAAGTAAGTTTAGAAATCATGTTTTAGGGATAAAATGATATTTATTTCAAAAATATATTGGAGATGGAGATATGTCAAAATTTTGGAAGATTAGAGTCAAAATAGCGAAGCTCTGGTGAAATTTCGCCGGTTAGTCAAACTAGGGGCAAAATGGTAATTTGTACCCAAAATGCCTGTTATGATGTTGATCACTAATAAATGTGATATTATCCCTATAGGATATCTGTAATCACGTATTGCTGTCGTATCGTTGTCAAAAGTACCATTTTCCGTCAATGAAGGTACGTTCGCGTACTATAACACTAACTCTGATGCTTATTGTACACTTGTATGTGGTAGATATGCTCATAGACTGTGACTCTGCTTGAGAATTATTTGAATATATATAGGTTACAGTCTTGGTAATGCCGTTTGAGTTTTCCTAGCGCGCTGAGGACACGATAGGCCATCGTGGCACTGGTGAAGAGTGCAGACTGGATTGATGTGAATATGTGATGATTGAATTGATATGTGATTATGCTATACTGTCTTGAAATATCTGTCATACATAACTGTTCATAAGCATGAGGTTAACCGTTACCTGAGGTTCAATGGCCATTGAACCTCAGCTCTTAACATAGTGTCAGGCTCAGGAGAACCGAGGACCAAGGGGAAAGGCAAGCAGGCCGCATAGAGACTCGACTGAAGCCCTTTTCTGTTTATACAGTCACACCGACGTTAGACGTCTGAAATCAATGCACTCTTACTGTAATCAGCCAGACTTACGGCATTTTGAATGTAAATATCAGTTACTCAATCGCTCCGAAGCTCTACTCTGATATATATTGTTTTTGAAATTGGGATGTTACATTTCCTCCTAGAATCAAATGAACCAAGAAGACTCAAATATTCAAATTTCATTTAGGAACCATAAAATATCATAAAATAAAAATAATTACTGTATTAAGTTATGGTTTACATGGAATTAAAAAGAGCAATGAGGTACTACGGAAAATACTTAAGCAAAATAGGGGAAAATAATAAAAATCGATGAACAACTAGGTATTCGATAAATTAAATAATTGTGCTAGACCTTTATAAATAATCAAGGAATTAATTAAGCATTATCTAATTTATTAAGAGGCTAAATTTACTAAAATACCCTTAATTAACACACTAATGCTTAAGATCATAATTAATTCATAAAAAGCCCTAAAGAGCTGTCATCACACTGATCCCAATTAAGGGGTGATTGATAACAATTAATGAGCGATTGAAATTACAACAATGAAGACACTAAATTTAACTAAATTAAAATAGGCATAATCAAAGATGGATAATTCCAATTAAAAGTCAATGACTAATTAAGAGTTGTTCAAGTGAATTTCTAAGGACTATAATTAGATTGGGGTTCCTAAAATAGTATAAGATATTATGAAAATAGGAAAGTATGTTGGCTCCAAAGTAGTAGTGTATTTATTCTACTTCTTTAATAAGGTGTCGGTAGGACTTAATAGGGCAAAATCCAACCCTCTAAATTGTAATTAGGAGTCATAAAATATTATAAAATGCCACAAAAACACCTAAATTAATTAACTAAAATTTCCAACAATTAAAGAGCAATTAAATCCACACTTAAAGGTACATTGACACATAATGCGTATATTATCAAAAATAAACCGTAAAAGAATATGAAGAGGTTTAAAATAATTAGAGGGCACTAAAAATTAATCATTTGACATAAAAAATTAATCCTAATGGAATTAACATTCAAAATTGATCTAATGGCAAATATCAACAAATAATTTGGCTAAATTCGATATTAAAGCTTAACAAGGGATCGGTAAGTGAAACAATTGGAATTAGTAAGATCATGATTGAGTTGTAAAACAATTAAAACACTACAAATTAAACCTAATTAAGCTAAACCAAGGAGTAAACAAGAAGAACTTGATTTAGGGCTTTTTACCACAACAAATCATATTGGATCAATTTTTGTAGCCCACACCATTGCCCAAACCAACAATAAAGCCCAAAATAAAAATAAAAACCAATAAATCAAAGGGGGGGGGGCACGGTTTTGTGAGGCTTCTAGGGCAAGGAAATGATTTTCAACACATGTGTTAAATTGGTCAAAGCTTGTAGGATACAATTTACTATTCCTTGCTTGAATCCCAAGTTCTTTGGCTTCTAGGAGAAGGAAGAAGAAAGAGAAGAAGGGAGAGAGAGAGAGAGGGCAGATGAGAGGGAGTGAGTGGTGAGGATGTGATGTTTTGATTAAAATCTAGATCCAATGGTTGAAATTAGCCAAGAGTAAAGTTGCACTTATTTACACAATTGCCCAACCTTTTCACTATAAATAGAGGGCCAAGCTCATTCATTTTCCTCACACCAAGCAAAGCATCATCTGCATATTTGAGAGAGAGTGAAGAGAGTTTGAAGAAGCTTGAAGGAGATCAAGCATTAGGTAGGCAAAGTTCTTTAGTTTTGAGTTTTAAATTCATAGATAGAAGTAGTTTTAATCTTTAAAATTCTAGAATAATTTTAGTTTCATGTTTTTATAATTAAAAATAGCTTTGTTTGGAAAAATTGATGAAGGAAGTGGTTCTGCAAAATTTCTGGGCTAAGAACACTGTAGTAACGAAGTTCTGGCGCAAATTCGTCGGTTAGGCGATTTCTGAACGAGTCACAGAAAAACACTCATATTTCATGTTGAAAATGCTATTGAAAAATTCTGAGAAAATTCATGATGAAAGTAGACATATAGGGCTTTCCAAATATGTAAAGATCATGTTAAAATGAGCTCTGTACAGTGAGAAAGAAATTCTCAAAGTTTATGTTGCGAAAATGCTGGAAATTCTGGGCAGAGGATGAACACGTGAAATATGGGAGTGATTTTTAAATTCTGGACAAAGTCTGGTATTTTTACTGGAAAATAGACATCCTAAGGAGTCCAGAACATTTTACGGATCTTTGTTTCGATTTTTCTAGAATTAGTTATGAATTTCCAAAGATAGACGAAATTCTGCCCCATAAATTCCAGCGTTTTTTTAAACAAATTTTGAGGAAATAAAATGATGGTTTAATGTACCAAGGGTAGAATAGTCAATAGTGGCTAATATATATTTTAGGATATTATTTATAAATTAATAATACGATATCACTCTTATAGGAAGTTTGCAAACGTATACCGATCGTCGTCATACCGGAATTATCAATTCAGGTACGGACCCATACTGTAACACTAACTCTGATGCTTATTGTATGTTTATATGTGATAGATAGTCTGAAACTCTGTTTTGAAAATTGATCATACACATACAACCTGATACGAGTTATGGTTTTGATAATGCCGTTATGTTTTCCTAGCGCTGAGGACACGATAGGCCATCGTGGCACTGGAGATAGTGCAGACTATAATAACATGCATATTGCAGTGGCTGTGTTATGTTATTATCTGAATATAAGAATATTGTATGTGATTATTGCTGTTTTGCCATGGATATCTGTCATACATATTGGATACATAAGCATGAGGTTAACCGTCACCTGAGGTTCAATGGTAATTGAGCATCAGCTCATAGTCTCAGATTCTGGAGGAATCAGGACCGAGGGCAAGGATAGATAGCGCACGAGAAGACACGGGCAGAGAAGATAGCTACGAATTTTTGTATCACTATATTAGTAAATATTTAGAGCTTTGTACCCCTGTAATAGCAACAAGACACACCAACAGTGAAGATTTATCAGATACTCGTTCTTTTAAATTTATTCCGGTGCTCTACTCTGATTAAAATATTTTGAAAATGGATTTCAAAAATGAGGATGTTACACAATAGCCCAATACCTTTAGGCTCAAATGAGGCCCAATCTTGTGAACTCCTCATGAGTCAGAAGTAGTGTTGTCAAACTCACGAATTGACTCTCCGAATTTACCATTTTTATGCTTCCAGCTTACAAAAACAAGTTGAGTCAATGGTAAACTCGTGATAATTGTAAACTCGGTTAAACTCACGCATTTATACACTGAGTTTACCGTTTTTACGTTTTTGGCTTACAAATCCGTGTTAACTTATTCTTAAACTCGTGTTAACTTTTTAAAATTTGATCATATTTAGCAGCTTTATACAGAAATTTCTTTATTAAATATGACAAATGATTAATGTTCATGGATTAAATTTCAATTATTTGGATTTAAAATATATTTAAATCAAATTGTTGTCATTTTTATATTTTAATTATTTAATTATATACTAGTAATACCTATTTAATAATAAAAGTAAACTCTTACGAGTTTACGATTCGAGTTCACGATATGAGTTTACGTTACTGTCTTTAACAACCTTGGTTAGGAGTTTGGAGGAATTTCCCTTTCTGATCTCTTTTTAATCACCATGTGGGGGCAAAGAAGGAAAAAATCAGGTATGAATGATAGAGTCATATTTAGACGGTGAAACCAGTCATTTTCAAAGTCGGAACTGATTTAGGTGCTCAACAAAATGATGAATATTCCCAATCATTAGATTTGGACCATTCAAATTTGATTTGAATTATCCCATCATTAGATTTGGACCATTCAAAATGATGAGCAAGCTTTTGCTCTCTTAAATACCTTGTCACACACTACAAACACAAACCATTGTGTGATGAGCGCATCGCCAACAATGCAGGACACAAGGTTGAGAGGTTTTACTGACCAAGATGCAGAGAGGGTGATGAAGTCTGTCTAGATATAGCTTTAGACAATAGCTTTGGGATATACGAGGTAAAAATGGCTTTTAAAATAATAACTTTTGAGATTTACGAGGTAAAAAAGATTTTTGTAGAATAACTTTTGCACAAAAAAGATAGTGTTTGGATATTATTGTTAGAATATATTTTTCAATGACAAATTTACGAAAAAAGACATTAGTTTTTGATATAATTGCATATAAAGGATAAGGTTGTATTTGGAGGGAAATTTACCAAAATAAGATTTTTTTTAAATGGACCGGATTGAAATAGTTGGGAAAAGAATTACCCATCTAACGCAGTTAAATGCGTCAATCTATTGATGCCACGGAGAGTGGCGTCAATCCACAAGGGCATTGGGTGTCAATTTTATTTTTTTAAAAAAATGTAATTTTATAATTAATTTAAATTATAAATAATAATTCTACTTAATTATAAATAATAATTATAATTATATTTAAAATTATAAATAATAATTCTACTTAATTATAAATAATTTTAATTAATAATTATGGAAATTACAATATTCAAAATTTATTAAAAACCTTGGGATACAAGACTAATAATTAGTAAATTAATTAATGAGTGAATTTATTATAAACCATAAGATAGATGACTAATTATTAATATTTTGTACATAAATAATTTGATATATAAATTGTAAAATATTATTAGCTAATTTTAATAAAAGAAATTTATGAGAATAATAATTAGTGAATTAATAAATATTTTTTGAAATATGTTGTATATTATTTTTTATAGAGTACCATAAGATAGATATGATAAGATTAAAATAATAATAATAACTATTATTCAGTCACTAACTAATTACTAATTAATGTAGAAATCAAACTTCTTGCCCCTGGCTATAATTTTCAGCTAGAATAGGGGACCATGAGAAGTGAGATTTTGCCCATTTTGATGTTTTCAGTGTGTTTAAATGAAAGATTGTGTAGGTTATGTAAAGCCTGTCCTAAATGTGCTTTTATTTATTAGATTTTAAGTGCACATGCATCGAAATAATTTGGACGACTTAATCGTGAAATAAAACTTTTTAAAATTAACTTAGTTTGAAAACATTGAAAACACGAGGATAAATTTTTCGCGAGTGATATCTATCCCATAGGAGAATCTTGATACAGTAATCCAAAATGTTAACACAAAAGATAAACGTTTAAACTAATAATCCTCAATGATAAAAGATAAGCTTCTACAGGAATCCTTATTGCTGCGCATTTCCCTTCATACCCAATCCACTTCCTGTTTCCTTAATATGACCTGGAGTTTAAATGAATGAACCCCAGGGGTAACAGTTAACTCATGAATAGATATGAAGCATAAATGACAATATAGCACATGTTAAATATTGAAGCATTTACAAGCAAACAAGTCGCATCGTAATCGCAGTTAACAACTAAGGATCGCAGCCTTATGAGACACGCAGTCTCATTCCATAGCTAGGAAAAACATAACATGTAAATCATCAATCAAACATTATCAGCTAATCCATGAACACATACACACATGCTAACAAGATTAGAGTTATTCACCTCAAACTTGAATCCTTACTTTCGTTCGAAGGTGTTGGAATTGGTAGAGGTGTCAATATATGCTTATAAACATTTATTATTGTCATTAGTCATTACTTACGTTTCAAAGTAACTAACTACACATATTATTTTTAGAGGATTAAAAATGAATTAACCCCTAAAAATTCCCTTACTAGTAATACCCTTTTTAATTATCATTAATTAATAATAACACTCTTTTATTTATTATTAATTAATAACTCCCTACATTATTTATTCCCTTTTTACTAATGAATAATAATATTTTTTATTATTATTCATCTATTTTATTAATTATTATTATTTTCTTACAATTAATTTAACCTCTCAAAGCTATCCTAGCTCTCTAAATTAGGAACTTAATAATACCACTACTATGTAAAATATACTTCATATAATTTTGAGTTAAGTATTAATACTGATTAAAAATATGACTTATATATATGTATACACATTACTTATACATAATCATGTATATCTATATAAAATAGCAAATGTCATTTAAATTATTCTCCAACTCAGAGATAACAACAATTTGAACCAACACACATGAACCATGCTTTATTATATACCAACAAGTTTTATAATCCACGCATATGTATCTAATACCACTTTTCCATTATTTCATGTACAAGAGCTCTCCCCATTATCAGCAACGAGTATATGTATACCAGCACTACTAGTAGTGCAGTGGTATTGGGAGTAGTCTCCCCATCCTCTTGTGTTAGGTTCGATCCCCCATCCCCTATCGCTATGTATAAAAAAAAATGAGTATATGTATCTAAGTATGTATATATATTTCTGATTAAAAAAAAAGTATGTATACATATATATATCCATACATTTACAACACAACAAACAAAATATGATTCCTGTGGAGCTCATTTAGCATTTATTTAATCACTATAGAACTATGCTTAATTAGAATATCCCTATAGAAACAGTAAAGCTTAGGGTCTTCATATACCTATTAATATATCCGCAATATATATATTATATGGCGTTAATCTATATATTTACACACACACACACACATCTTGTTTCCATTATACAGTGACATCAGCAAAACTTTGGGTGTTGTATTTAAATCATTAAGACAGTATCTAATATAGGGTGTAGCGATGTTTTCCTTATACACACACGCATCAGTAACGTGTTCTTATGCACACTTACGCATATATAACATATGTATATCCCAAGTTTTAAAACTAGCAAAGTTCTGTTTTCTGATACATATGTACTATTCTAACACTATATATATATATATATATATATATATATATATATATATATATAAAAGAGCAGCCACGGTCTTAGCTTCTCTAAATATTGTTGGTCTAAATCGACAACGTAAAACTGCCTTTGTTTTAACTTTTAAGAACAGGGCCTCATTTGTAGAACCCACGACATTAATACAAGAGACTAGCATTGATGTAGAGCCAATTCGAATTTCTTTCCTTAGGTTTCTAGCTCTCTCGGGTGGGTTGGAAAACTTTTTTTCCTTAGCGGTTTTTGGAAGGCCTAGCTTAAGCTTTCTTTCTTCCTTCCCACGACATTAATACAAGAGACTAACATTGGAAACTCATTGAAATAGGAAGGAGAGAAACTTAGGATTACCTCTGTTTTTCTGATCTAAGAACAGAGCAAGGTTGAAGCTTCTCACTCTCTTTCCCTCTCTTTCACACTTCATGAAGGGAAGTCAAGAAGTAGGGATATATATACACACACACACACTAAAGGAACCTAGGGTTCTAGGTGAAAACAGATTTCGAGAGCAAAAACGAAATCAACTTGCATCCATGGTACAAGCTTGTTTCAACCAAATAAGGCACTTGGTTAAGCGGTGCTTTTGCTGATTACTGTGCTTTACATGTTTCTTTTTGTTTTACTTTGTTTTTTAATTACATTATTTATTTATTTATTTTTTTGCTATAAAAATTTTAGGAAAGGGGTTGGCTCTACCCACAGTCTAAGGGCAGGGCACTTGGAGCCCAGTCCACCAGGGATACTGGTCAGAAAGTACATATGCCTCCACCTCTACCAGCATTACTACTGCTTCCTAGATCCCTAGAATACCACCCCCAATACTTTAACTAACGCAGGATCAAACCCCTCCCTAAGGTGAGGAAAACTGACCCCAGTTGAACCCAAGGAAAATGAATAGGTATTGGTTACATGAGCTGGAGAAAGGAATAATGGCTAATGTGATACAAATGAGCTGGAGTTGTTTTGCAGAGAATTCACGTGTTGGGCCTAAATGAATCAAGTGAAGTGGATGGTGAATATATGGGTCATGGGGTGTATAGGCCTATGAGATAATAATTAATAAGAGGAAGGTGCTGATGGTTCAGTTGGGTATACGGGTTGAAGAAATAAAAATGAATTGGGCTTAGTGATTTAATTGGTTGAAGTACTCTTATTTGTAAATTAGGACCATTGCTTATATAATTGTAATTATTGAAAAAATAAATAAATCCTTAATCCCATATAAGGATTTTCCTTTTCCCAATTAATTCCTCTAAGCCATTAAATATAAATTCTAAAGTTTTTAGGCCTACATTATTCCTTAACTTAATTTATTCTTTTCCCCAAAATAAATTAAGGGAAAAACAATCTTCAATTTCCAATAATTAATTCCCATAATTCTTTTAAACCAAAATCACATAATTAATTTCTATAAAATATCCAAATTTCAAATCCCAAAATTTGAGATGTTACAGGTTGAAGGTTAGGAAGTGATTTTAATTTGAAAGTATTTGAAGGAAATTGTACAAAACTTTAATCTACCAAATGTTAGTTTCATGCAAGGAAGATAGCTTGTGACATGTTTTTGGGTTAGTAAATGGTGTCCAATGACTATGATAGTTTCCAAAATTAAAGTAGACATATCAAGCTTTAATTTGATAGGTCATATGCCTCATTTGGATTTGTGCTCGTGGAGATATGAATTTTTGAAAATGATTTATGATTCTATAACACAATTCTGGGTAATGTGTAATTATTGTTGAATCTAGATTAGTGTGCATATATCTGACTATTGGCAGCATTTTTCCTTGAAAATCGGTTGAACAATGATTACCTTCCCGGTGTCTATGTGTAAGGCCTATTGGACCAGTAGTCTTTGGGCGGCTTGCATTCAGACGACTTGGGCGGTTCCCAATCATCTTTTCCTTTCCCAGTACTATGGTTTGTGATTGATATTGTTTGCAATTGCTGCTGCATGTGATCTGTGTTGTGATTTTTGAATGTTGTTATGTTGTTGTAACTAAGTTTTGTTTGTGGTTAACCATCATGTGTTGTTTATACATTGTATATGAGAGTAACTATTACTCTGGGAATCTTTGAGATCCCAGCCCTTGCTACTACTTGTGATATGTATAGCATATTGGACGTGACTCTTAGGGCAAAGGCAATGGACACCAACAAATGAGGGTAACTGGACTGTGCAAGGGCTACAGTTGATTATTGTACTTTGTGGTAGAAATTTTTGGGTTTTGTAAATATTTTTATAGTACCCTGTATGTAATTTTGTAATGTAATCAAGTATTTTGTATTAGTGTACTTATGTTATTTCTTTTCGCCCACTTTGTTGCGCATTGTTCTCTGATAATTATCGATATACTGAGGCCTATTACAAATAGAATGAAGGTGTCATTTACTTTTAAGCTAGAAAGTAGAATTCCTTAAACCTAGCTTACAAAAAACTAGATTGGACCAGACGATTTAACGTGGAAACAAGGACGGACAGGGGGGGCTAGGGGTGGCCCCCGCCCCCCCTAATTTTTTTTTTGAAAAAATGCTGGACCAGAGAAAGCACGATGATATTCGCGTAGGAGGTTTGATATTTCATCTTGATAGTTTTATCTCAATTCCAAAAAATCGTGATTGCAATGACATTGGGCTCACAGGTTTGCTTTCACTGACTGTTCCTTCCATATATATTTACGAAAAAATAGGTTTGCTTTCATATATGTTTTAAGAAATAGTAAAGGGGGCCCACACCATTAATATATATTCACAGCATTACTTGTTTTGCGTCTCTTCTTATAAAGAAAAGAAAGAAAAAAAATATTAGTTGGACCCACTCAATTTTATGTGTGTGACAGATTTTTTTTTTAATTTTTTATTTGCAGCAAAAGCAAAAACATTAAACCTGAAATAAATTTAATTCGTTTAAAACTAAATGTTTTCAATAATTAAATTATAAAATTATGCTAAAAATGAAATAATATTCAAGATTTAACCACTTGATTTTCATAAAATATAAAAGGACTAATAAAATACAACATAATACATTAAATGCTATTATTGTGAATTAGAGTCCACTGTTTTAATATAGTCGATCTGACCCCAAGTTGACCCCCAATCTGACATATTGACCTCTGAACCATTATTTCTATCGGTTAAACCCCATAAGGGTATGGGGAGAGACTATTATTTCCAGGATTTAAAGTTAAAACCAACTTTTACGTTTGTTGGTTGCTCTAAGGTTCATCCTCTAAAATAATCATCTTCAATGACTCTAAAAAAAACATTACTACTCATCAACATTGATCTAACTCAAGGATAATTCTTTCAACAGTTGGATCAGACAAATTAACAACCTATTAATTAATATGTGATTGGATTGTTACATTTGATCTTATGTTAAGAAAAGTTAAACATTGTGCCATTTCTCTGGCCCACCAAGAGAAGCTATCATCATGAATATTCCTCTTACGGAGTGGTGGGCGATTATCTTAAAAGATTTTAGCCTGGAACTTTCTTTAGTTAGCTAATTTAATTTCTTTTCATCCTATAACTCAATTTAATTTAAATTTGACTTATCCTATTAACGCACCGATTGAACCATAATTTTATATTATTTTTCATGATTAATTTGTGATTTTTAATGTATTTTCTATGACATTATTATATGAGTAGGCACTAATTTAAGTAAGGAATATTTGTATTGAATTAAGGGTAAAATATTTATAATTTGTTAATTATTTACACAAATGATTTCTTAGACTTTTGATGATACTTTGTACTAAATTTTACACCGTAGGTGTTTGAAAAATTGAATTAAATTTGAAAATGGCAGTTTGAGACTTGAATTTCATACAGAAGAGTTTAGTACATGAATTTCTAAAATGTCAATTTAGTCCTTGCAAAAACTGCAGCGTTTTGGCCCTCTGAAAATAGGTCATACTTTCAGGAGTTTCGGAGTTACATCCAGGCGGGAGCAGCTGCAAATCAAGCTGGATCTCCATCACCATTCACCTTTGCCTCACTCCCATCATCTTCATTGCATCCACCATTCACCTTCGCCTTCCAATACCTTTGCTCCACGTTCACCATCACCCACCTCTATATCATCGCCAGTGATCTGAGAGTCGATGGAACAGAGGAGGCGACACTTTAGGGGAGACAAAGGAAGAGGAAATCGAATAAGCAAAGCACCACGGTTAATCTTGCCTTCACCGGCCATCGACTTCAACACCAACACCACCACCGGTTCTTCTCTGTTCTCATCGTCTCTGGACTATCTCAGACCAACACCATAGCCTCATACACCACCAGCACCTTCGGACTCCCCCCTCGTAGTTCGCTGACACTTTTTAGAGACATAGTGCTGCAAGTTCCAGAGCTCAGAGCACCATTTGTTCTTTCTATGAGTTTTCCCGCGAGGCTTTGAAATTTTTGGCGAGACAATTTCAGATTCCGGTGAGCTTGTGTCCATGGCTGGTTTGGTTCTATAGATTGTGTTGGACGCTTTAATGGTTATGTGTAGCTAGTTTTCTTTCTGGTTGGTGAAGAAGATTTCTGCTTGAGCATCTGTGCTTCAATAGGGGAGTTGTTTGATTTAATCTTATGCTTAGACTATGTATTTGATTTTCTTGTGTAGGTTTATCATTGTAGTTGTGAGATTTGGATTGCAGTTACATTGGTCATGTGGATTGATAATTAATTGGATGATGTCACTACTACAAAAAAACACAAAAAAACGAGCTAAATAAGACTCATTTAACGTCCATTTTCAGAGGGACGTCTCGACGGGAGACCTCAAAAATTTGAGTTTTGGCGTCCTACAAAAAATTCAGGACGCCTTATGTAAGGCGTCCTGAAGTTTGTTCGGGACGTCTTATGTAAGGCGTCCTGAATTGTATTTTAGGACGCCTTATTGCAGTTTTTTTTAGGCAAAAAAAAAAAAAAAACCCTTATGGGGTTGGTCACGGAAGAACAAATCAAAAATCAAATTCTAAAAATACTTTCTTTTTTACGTTACAAACAAGAAATTCCAAAACTAGTAAGAACAAGAAAAGAACACAGAGAGTCATCGAAATAGAGACAATAAGGTTGATACAATTAAAAAAAAAAAAACCTAACCTCTCAAATCTGAAAAATCAACAAGAGTCAGATCTGGAAAAGCACTTACTGGTAGCAGTGTTTTGGATGAAATTGATGGCAGCTCTTGTTCCGAAGTGCAGATTCCGGTGGCATGTTGCTCAGTCTCCTCGCCCTCGCCATTGTCTCATTCCAAAGTGTAGATTACGACGTCTCGTTGCTCGGTCTCCTTGCCCTCAGCCTCGCCGTCATCTTCTCGTCTCCGTCTCCTCGCCCAACCAGATTGAAGAATATTGAAGGAGTAAGAATAGATTGAAAGAGAAGATGAGGTGCAGAGGAGAGAAGGGGAAGGCGTATATGCAGATTAATTAAGGGTATTTGGTATTAGGGGTGGGAATAGGCCAGACCCCTATCAGGCGGCCTACAGCCTGACCTATTTAGGGCCTAGTCAGGCCTGGCCTGTTTGTCAAAAAGGCTAGGCCAAGGCCTATTTAAAGACCTATCTGTGTAAATAGGCCAAGCCTATTTTTTGAAAGCCTTGCCTATTTACACATTAAATAAATATATTTATATTTGTACCATATAAATAATATAATCTTTATTTTTTCATTCTCATATTTATATAGATTTTGATAGGTTTAAAGTGAGTAAAACCTTTTTATGGCCTTCAAGACCTGTAAAATGAGGCCTTTTTAAATGTCTATATTGTAAGTAGGCTTTTAAAAAGGCTTCAGGCCTGACTAGGCCTTGTGAAGGCTCAGGCCTGAGTCTAAAAAAAAGCATGCTTTCAGGCTCAGGCCTAGGTTTAAGCCTTTTATCGTCATTACAGGCTCAGGCCTATTTAGCCGAAGCCTAACCTGGCTTGACCTATTTCCATGCCTAAGCCTAGTATATAACGAAAATCGCATTCTAAAATTTTTTTGGCGACTTGAAATAGGTTCAGGACGTTAAAAAAATTATTTTTGGCGTCCTGAAATTCATTTAGGACGCCTAAAATCAATATTTTTGACACAATTTTGGATATTTGGGGAATTTTTTTGCACCAGAGATTTTTTCGGCGTCCTGAAATAGGTTCAGGACGTCAAAAATTTATTTTTGGGGTCCTGAAATAGATTCAGGATGCCTAAAATCATTATTTTTAGGACAATTTGAGATATTTGAGGAACTTATATTAAAGAATGTAAATTAATTTGTATTATCAATTCTGGTAATGTCAATATCAACCATAGATATTTCAAAAATTATATTGTATTTTATTAAAATACTGTAATCTTTTCACTTTTTTAAGTATCTGGATGCGGTTTATTAAAACAAATTAAACCGCAATATATACAAAATTATATTTGAACTTGGTTATCTGTTGATATTAATATATATTTAATATTAATATAAATTGAGTTATAATGTGTGTGTATGAATTTTTATTATTTATATTTGAACTTGGTTATCTATTGATATTAATATATATTTAATATATTATAATTTTGTTCATTTACAATGCTTGCCGTGAAGTTTTTCTAGAAGATAATTATTAAAAATATTATTTTTTTTTGGAAGATAACAAAATGTGGAACTAACTCTTCTTCTTCCCTAAATCTACAATCCAGAGTTCCAAATCTATAACCTATTACCAAAAATTTCTCGTGCTTATTATTCCAATTAATTTAGAATAATCTAAAATAACAGGCTGAAGAAAAAAAAACAGTGAATCCTACTCTTATCAATAATTTTCTTGAAGAATATCTTCATCAAAAATATTATTTGGATATAATAATTTAATACCTTCCATACAATATTCTATTTTTTGATTAAAATAAAATAATCGATATTTACTTAATTTATAGTTAATCTTTTACGTGATTGAATCAACTTTAGATTAGATTTTTCTAAACAAGAAATAAATTCTTTATAAGATTTGGATTGAAAATCTTATTAAAAAAATGTTTGACTGTTTTTCATTTTTCCACATCGTCGTATATAAACACTCAAGATTTTATCCACTCTCTCCTCACACAAAATTCCGCAAATATCTCAAATTACCCGAAAAATGCTGATTTTAGGCATGCTGAATGTATTTCAGGATGCCAAAAAAGTACGCCAAAAATACTTTTTTGACGTCCTGAACCTATTTTAGGGCGCCAAAAAATTCTCCAAATATCTCAAATTGCGCCAAAAATGCTGATTTTAGGCGTTCTGAATAAATTTTAGGATGCCAAAAATACTTTTTTGACATCCTAAACCCATTTCAGGATGCCAAAAAAATTTTCCGACGCAAAAAAATTCCCAAAATATCCTAAATTGCGCCAAAAATGCTGATTTTAGGCATCCTAAATAAATTTCAGGACCCCAAAAATACTTTTTTGACGTCCTGAAACTATTTTTGGATCTCTAAAGTCTCAAACTCAAGTAAATAATTACAACAATGCCACTACCTTCACTTTTTACTTCTTTTTTTTTTTAAAAAGGGACGTCTTTTAGGGTAGTAGTATCCATATTTTGTAGTAGTGTGTATTTTGATTTTCAAATTTATATATGTTTTTTAATGTGCCTGATGAAATTATGTTTGCTTCTATATTTATGATTGGTAATTGTAGTTGATTTTAGCTCTTAAATGGTTCATTAGAACATTCTAATTGTGAAGAACAATTTGTATTATTCTAATTTTTATTATAGTTATAGTTAGCTAGCTATGTTTATAGGAGCTACTATTAATTGAAAATATTGAACTCAAGTGTGATCTTGAGGTTGTTCTTGAGACTTAACGAGAGCATCTATACTTCATGTCTTCACTTTTAATTTAAACATTTCTTCATTATTTCCGATTCCAAAAATACCAAAAATAGTATAAATAGTTTTATTTTTATGAATTTTGATTTAGAGAAAACCCAATTTCTTACCTTGTTTTTAGCTTTTAGTTCAAGCTAGGAAATTTAAAATAAAAGACTCATTGATAAGAAAATGATCCCAAATTATTTACACTATATTATATTTAATTTAGGGTGAGTAGTGATTTAACCCCAAACCACTAAGGTTATATCAAATTACACACTTTGAAGTTGATAATGTGCTGCAATTTCAAAACGTTCAAGTCCCAACTTCGTAGTAAGATCATTAATGGGCATATTTGTATAGTGGCAAAATTCAAGCTAAATATTCAAATAATGAAAATTTCCTTTGCAATGTTCTCACTAAAAATAAAAAATAAAACAGATAGAAAAATACCATTTGAACTTTAAAATCTCAAATCAGTAGTCTTATTGCCTTCAAGAATATAGGAATTGACTACAAGCGTATAGCAATTGATAACTTATTTTAGTAAGAAATCACTAATTTGAGATTTTAAATCTTAAGTGATATTTCTTATCTTTTTCTCAAATTAAAATTTGGTGACAACTATTTGTTTATTTATTCTGACTTCAGCGTTTGTATATCTCAATCATATTACAAATGCAAACAATACCATATACATGCAAGGAGATATGAACACATGCTTCTTCTTCTTTTTTTTCGATTGTAATATGAACACATGGTTTAACTTCCGTACTAAAAAGATTTCCATTATATATACTCCCCCACTCTTTAATATAAGATATATTTAGATAGTTAATATTTATATTATATATAGGACATAGTTTTTATATTTGTTAATTTTTTTTAATTTACCTCTATTGATGTTCCTTCAACAATAATCAAGGAGAGAAGGGAATGAGAAAATTAAGGATTATGATTAGGATGTTTTAGACAGTTTGTAATACCCTAAAAATCTCACTTATTATAAATGTCACATTTTGACAAATAATACCTATTAGAAATAGGTGAATATGTAGTCTCAAATTTTGAGATATATTTATTTTATCTATTAGGTTAGTTGCCCTTAGAATTTAAGGTAGCAATGTTTTATTTTGGAATCATAAAATACTATAAAAATACAAATAACTCTCAAATAAAATTAGGGGTTTTATAGGACCAAAAGAAAGTAAGGAAAAATGAGGAAAACGCATCAAATAAATAGGGGAGCATAATAGGAACTGGTAGACCCTTGAATTTTCACTAAACAAAATGATTATGTAAATTTTTATAATTAATCAAGGGATTACATTAAGAGGACATAAGTCTCAAAATTCATAATTAAAAAAAAAAGAAACTATATTCTCTAAAACCCTAGAATTAATACCTAGCTCATATTAATTCATAAAATGCCATAATAAATTACCAAAACACTTGAACAAATAAAAGAATAATTACCAATATTCAATGGACAATTAATTAACACTAATGGAAGGTTTAGCTAATTATTTACAATTAGCACCAATAATCACCAACTAGAGATGGGTTAAGCTAATTAAAACTCAAGGACCAATAAAAGTTTGGAATTAGCACTAAATGTGTTAGCAACAAACACAAATTATGCATGAACCAATCATACAACAAGAAGAGATAATTAAGCTTAGGATTAAGATGTTAATCAAATACTAATCAAGAGTTGAAAAGTCAACAATTTCAACTATGATCTAAAGGCCAAGAATTAATCCCAAAAAGGTTATCCAAAGGCCCTAATTAATTTTAATAAAGCCTAATCCATGTGACTAAGGGGCTAGCCAATGGAATATTTCCTTTCAAATACTATAAACAAAGCAAAAAATAATAATAATAATACAAAGGGGAGGGGGTACGTTTTTTTTGTAAGAAAAGGGTGAAGAAGAATTGAATATTAATCAAAATACACTATGAGTCATAAACCTAGGCAAAGTTGAGTCATTGATCTAAACATGAGATGAGTCATTAACCTAAGACATGAATCACCACCCTAACCATGAGTCATTACCTAAACAAGAGGTGAGTCACAAACCTACATGATGAATCACAACCCTAACAAAGACTTTCAAGGCTTTAGGAGATAAGGTGATGTAAGGGGATGATGAAAGGGATGATGTAATGAAAGAGAGGTGGACCAATGAGGACAAGGATAATTAAAATAACTAAATTAGTTTATAAAAATAATTCTAGATAACAACTAATAAAACCTATACAAATTAAATCATATCTTGAAATTCATGAACTAAGTATGAAAACTAAGTTGGGATCCATAACAAGCATAAATCAAGCATGAAAACAAGTATAACCAAAGTCATTTTCATAATTGTTTAAGAAATGTGATCAATAGGAAAGATAGGCAAAATTGGTCTCAAAATGAAGCTAAAAATTTCTAGAGTCCAAAACCAATGAGCAATTGAGCATACAACTTCATTAGAATACCTAAACAAATGCTTTTCAATGGATTCTATTTAGTATAAAGAAAGCCAAACCCTTTGGATAATAAGTCATCAATTGTAGAAGAGGATAATGTACCACATGGTGACTCATGGAGATGACTCAAAAGTTTTAGAAGAGGCTAGAAGGGTGTGGTGTAAGGCCAAGATGTGTGCTTCCAGTTACCCTAGATCCAATGGCCAAGAATTGCCAAGAGAGAACTTCAAATAATTACAACATTGCCCAACCCTTCTACTATAAATAGGGGCTTTGGCTCTTCACAAAACTCACACCAAAACAAAGCAATCTGAATATTAGTGAGAGTGGAAGAAGCTTGAAGGAGTTCAAGAAGAGGTAAGCAAGTTCTTTAGTTTTTAGCTTTTAAATTCTTAGTTAGAAGTAGCTTAGATCTTAAATAGCTTAGAATAATTTTAAATTCATGTTTTTATAGTCAAAATTGGTTTTATTTTGAAAAAGTAGTGAAGAAAGGGTTTTAGCAAAATTTCCGGAAGAGAAACACCGAAGTAACGAAGTTCTGGCAAAATTTCATCGGTTCTGAAATTTCTGAGTCAGTCATAGAAAAGCTATTATTTTATGTTGAAAACATGGCTGAAAAATTCTGGAAAACTTCGTGGTGAAAGTAGACACATAGGGATTTTTAAATATGTAAAGAACATGTCCAAATGATTTCTGTACAGGGAGATAAAAATTCCCAAAGTTAGGGCTATGAATTTCTGGAAAATTCTGGACAGATGTTCAAAACTAAAACTCTGGGAATGAACCGTGGAATCTGGGCAAAGACTGTTATTTTTTCTTGAAACTAGACATCCTAAGGATTCTGGGGAATTTTACGGATCCTTGTTTCGATGTTTCTATAATTAGTTATGATTTTTCAAAGTTAGGTGAAATTTTGCCCAGATTTTGCACCAGCGTTTTCTCAAAATAATAAAGGAAAGTAATTAATTAATAAATCCACCAGGGGTAAAATAGTCATTTTTGGCTAGGATATCTATTGGGATATTGGTTGTGAATTAATAAACGTAATATTACCCTCATAGGAAACCTATGATCACCCTGCAACCGACAACGTACGGTGCTCGACAGGCAAAGGTACGGACGCGTACTGTAACACTAACTCTGATGCTTATTGTACACTTGTATGTGGTAGATATGCTCATAGACTGTGACTCTCCTTTAAAAATTATTTGAATATACATACAGCTATATACGGGTTACAGTCTTGGTAATGCCATTTGAGTTTTCCTAGCGCGCTGAGGACACGATAGGCCATCGTGGCACTGGTGAAGAGTGCAAACAAGTTGTGATATATATAGATATATATGGATATATGATGGTTGTGTTTTTAACTTTGAGAAATGAATATTGAATATGGATATTGTTGTTTTATCATGAATATCTGTCATACATAACTGTATATAAGCATGAGGTTAACCGTTACCTGAGGTTCAATGGGAATTGAACCTCAGCTCATAGTCTCAGATACTGGTGGAACCTGGGACAAGAACAAGGATGAATAGCACACGAGAGGACACGGGTAGAGAAGTAATTAGGGGTCATTGTAATCGTAATATTCAGAGAATTGTACCACTGTAATAGCAACCAGACTCAACAACAGGGAGTGTATATCAGTTACTCGCTCTTTTAAAATTGTTCCGATGCGCCACTCCGAGTGAGATATTGTTTTAGAAAGAAAATCTTTTCCAATGCCACTCTGATTAATTTCTTTAAAGCATTGGTAATCCCATTTGAAAACCACTTATAAAAAGGCGGGATGTTACATTTTGGTATCAGAGCAGGCATCCTGGCATGAAGTTAACTAAGTTACTCCAAACAGTCTGGTGTCTAGAAAGGGTTTTGTGGTTGGCAATCAGTCCCCGTGAATTCGGCGAGCCTTCCACAAATACACCTGCCTGGCTGGATTGTTTGAGTAGCAGAGTTAGGTTCTCAGCCTTCAAAAGAATTTTAACTGGTATGAACCCGACTCAGTTACAGTAAACCATTGGTGCCGAAGGTAGGGCCGAGTCTATGTGGATCAGTCAATCAGTCGCCGTAAAGTCGATGAGACTCCCTTGATAGACGCCTACCTGGCCAATTGGTTTAACTAACTAAGTTAGGCTCTAAGCCATTGCCTTAGCGCATACTTTGAAAACGAGTACTGATATCACCCTGGTGTATTAGAGATAGACGAGATAGACAGAGACGAAACCTCTTAAGCAAACTATCTTGGAAGGATAAGGCATACCGCGTAGGAAAAACATAAAACCTGTGTCGGTCGAACCTAGGCGAAACCATGACCCCATTAACCTATTTCCTGCACCTATAGCTGACCCAGAACCATTCCAAACAAGAATATTTTGATAAATCCATATACAATCCTAGACCGGTGAATCATTACAAACCAGTATATCAATCTAAACCAGTGTACCACCTTGAGTCGGTAGACCACCCCGATCTTAAAAGACCCTTCGTACCCATTCATAACCGTAAACTCTCATAAGTATACCCCCTAAAGCTAGTATACAATCCTGAACCTATACTTCAACTTGATCAGCGATACCCTACTCAAAGAATTTAACCTGGAACCAATATATCTCCTACTCCTAACGATGAAGTTACTCCACTAAATCCTGAACCTGAATACCACCTCAATCCGAAGTACCCTTAGGGAACCATATATGATCAAAGACCTTCTCATCCCTGAGCATATTGTACCAATGACTAACACACCCTTTGAGCCAAAAAGACCTAAGATTATTCATTCGTAACCATGAGTATCTCTAGCTATTAAGCTACCAAATTCCGAAAAGTGAATCTGTTCATCTTGCAATGTGTCTTGAGTACGCACAAAGAGCTGATAAGCGCTCTACGAATGAACTTGCTAAAAGTAGAACATTTTAGGCAACATGTAAAGGAGTAGCCATTAATACGACAATACGGAAATGTTAAACATGACTGTAGGTATTAAAGCCAGTTAGCTGTTATGGCAGTTATATTACCTTACATGGAGTATCATCGAAAATTATTCCTTAATGTGTGTGTGTCATTGTTAGTAGACAGATAAGATGACAAATTTGCAAGGAACTAGAGTTCCAACAGGCCGAGGTAGAGCTAGAATTAACCAACTACGAGGGATACCATTATATGGACCTAAACAACAAAAACCACAAACAAAGCAAAGTGAGTTGCAGACAATGCAGAGGAAGCTGCAGGAACAAGAGACTCTTATCAATGAACTCCTGATTGAAAGACAGGAAAGACAACTGGAAAGATAAGAAGAATCATGCCGGTTGATCAGACTTAGCCTAAGGGAAATGCGTAGAGATAGAAACTGCAACAACAGCAGAGTAAGGTGTGGCAATAACTACGGAAACAAGAGGAAGGCTCCCTGGATCAACTGCCAAGGGAAAGGAAAGGGATTACCCCAGTCTGGACATCAGAACTATCCAATGAGGTCTGGACCCCGACCCTGTCCAGAATGCGGAAGGTACCACCCAGGTGCTAACTGTAATGGGGAACGAATTTGCTACAAGTGTCAGAAGCCGGGACACATGGCCTGGAGTTGTCCCCAAAAGGCTAAGGTGATAAAGCCACCAAACTCAGGCCAGGTGATAGCACTGAACAAAGGAGAGGCCGGAGAATCCCCAATGGAGGTCCTAGGAACTACCTCTCATTAGAAACCTACTATAGGCACTATATGATTCGGGTGTAATCACTCGTTTGTTTTGGGATGCATACATATATATAGGATCCGATAATAGCTACACCACTAGGTGTGAAATCTTTTGCTTCGGTAGTTTGTTTAAAGTACGTGAATTTAATATAAATCTTATCCAATTTTCCTTTTATGAGTTGACGTCATTTATAGTTTTGACTAACAGTTGTATAGAGGTAGAAAATTCATAATCGAATAGATGTTGCTCCCACGTTTACAGAGCAGAGATAGAGGTAGAAATAGACAATCACAAATAAAGACCACTTTCAGTACCCAGAGCAATGTTTTCATTGGGGTCTTGATTATCATTATGAACCCGGGCATAATCATAATTAAGGCATCATTGAAGGCCGTATAGGTGGCCCATTTTGCTCTACTCCCCCTAGGTCAGCTTGTCTTCATAGAAAGTTAGAGATATCTTGGTGATGAGGGAAAGAATAACTAAAGACCTTTTAGCAAGTATGTACTCAAGGAAGAAAAAATATTAGTACCTAAATATATGTCAAAAGGCGAGTCTAGAAAATATTGTTGACCCATTGGCATCCATACCAATGTTTGAATAAAAACCTTGAAAGCACTTAAGAGGGGAAGTTTCAGTGATATATGATATGAAGTTTTGTTTTTCCTTATTTATAGTTGACTATGTTGCTAAACTATTTTTATATTTTGGTAAGTTTCAAAAAATTCCTTCCCTATAAGAATTTGAACATTTTTGCTGATTTATTATCATTTTACTATTTTGTTACTTCTGCTAAAATGCTGAACATGTTGTATACATTGAGTATTTGCATTATGAGCTAGTAGTTAACATTTTTAAAATTATAAGAGTTATTGCTCCTAGTATTATTTAAACTTATGTTAAAACCCTTACCTGATCTCAGAAAATTTCCAACCAAATAGAACACATAAACAGCATGTCATCTGCATAACTATTTACGTTAAAACTTAAGTTGAACATTTCATTTGAATTTTCTAAACTAAAGTTGGTACGAAACTATATGCGTGAAGGTGATTTCCCTATTGATTAAAACTACAATATTATTAAGGATGCAATATTGCAAGGTTTTATTAATTTTGAACCTATAATTATTTTAAATTTCAATCAGCTAGTTATCTACATTTTGAAATATGACATAGAATTTCTGTAAGAATTAGTTATATATTGAAAATAGCCCTTGATTCTTCCAAGTCACGGTTATAGGTAATTGAAAATCTAAATGTTTTGTGATAACCTATTTAAAGAATTTGCATATCTAATGAAGCTATGTTATGAACAACCTTGTTATACTACCTCATTTAACCATGTTAGGAAAACTGAGTTTGGGAATGTTATTTCTTTATACCCGAAAATTTTTTGAACAAACTTAGTTTACGAAAATGACTCAGAGTATACCATTTTAAGTTCCAGTTTAGTGTGTGCTTTGCCACTCCTTGGGTTTTAGCTACCCCATTTTGTGAAAATTTTGACTCATGAATATTGTCGGCATCCTTTGAATCATATAGAGATCAAATAGAACTTAAAGCTATTGTAGATTTCATTGAAACTGTCTTTCAGTTATTAAACCATCAATTGATTTTTCCCTCACTATCATTAAGAATGTTCAAAATTTAAGACCTCCCCTTGTGTTAAAACTTTTTGCGTGGTGTTTACGATGTCTAAGAGAGGATTGCTGTTGCAATCAATAACCTGTATTCTAGAAAACCTTAGAGACCTAGAAAATAATTGAGTTTCTAAAATAGTCTGAGAACTTGACAAGGAAAAGGGTCGGATAAAATAGATAAGCAGATGCTCAAGAACTAGGTGTGCAAGTGTGCACGGGGCAGTGTTCCTAGGCCTTACGACAATGATATTTAGCACTGTGTGAAGTGTTGACTATTACGGTAATTTTAGACTAGTATGTCTGCAATATGTCTTGAGTCTGGTAAAACACTTATTGTACCAGATAGTAGTTTGAAATATCTAAAGCCTAAGGATAATCTCCTAGGTATTAAGGCTAAAATTCCCAGTACTGTAAAAATGAATTGAGACAGAGGGCCAATATACGAGAGGCTGAATAGTTCAAGTAGTAAGGACTGTGTAACCTAGCATGGTAAGAATGGGCGAGTAGGTCCCGTATTTAAATACTAAACACGAATACAAACTGACTAAAATTTCTATATTAGACTGTGTGCTAGATCGGCACGCATAGTGATGACATAGATTAAATGTATAGAGCGTTTTTGAGTTTATACGATCAAATGTTGAGCGTGAACGTATCAGTCACCCTCATTTAAGCAAAACTTGCTTTGACCGGATCTGATTGACGAGACCTCGGAACAAATCACGGCAAGCACAAGACAATCCCTAACCAGACGAAGCAAACAAGGAACTACGCTGACAAGAGAGAGAAAAGCCTTAAAAGTTCGAAGTCGGCAATCGTATATTATTAACGATGTCTCTAGTAGCCGGTGTCGGTAGTATGCTAGAAAGGTAAAAACTAGAATTACGATACGTAGGGCCATCTGAAGTTTTACCTAAAACATGAAAAAGGCAAACAGCCTTACCACCCAAACTTGATTAATCTCTGTAACGTTTTTATGTTTCTCAGTTATATCGATCAAACCACGATCACACCATTGAACTTAGAGTCCCTGATATTGATATAATTTATAGGTGTTATAGAAAAATTTATGGGATGGGAATGTCAAAGTATGACATCGCAATACCATCATAGTTGAACAGGAGCAACTTTTTGCTCACCCAAAAGAAGCATGTGAGGCATAGAGTCATATCAATAGAATGAAGTCCCAGAAGATGTCAATTCAAGGTCTAGTTAGGATAGAACAAATTTCGAGGACGAAATTTTATTTAACGGGGGGAGAAATGTAATACCCTAAAAATCTCACTTATTATAAATGTCACATTTTGACAAATAATACCTATTAGAAATAGGTGAATATGTGGTCTCAAATTTTGAGATATATTTATTTTATCTATTAGGTTAGTGGCCCTTAGAATTTAAGGTAGCAATGTTTTATTTTGGAATCATAAAATACCATAAAAATACAAACAACTCTCAAATAAAATTAGGGGTTTTATAGGACCAAAAGAAAGTAAGGAAAAATGAGGAAAACACATCAAATAAATAGGAGAGCATAATAGGAACTGGTAGACCCTTGAATTTTCACTAAACAAAATGATTATGTAAATTTTTATAATTAATCAAGGGATTACATTAAGAGGACATAAGTCTCAAAATTCATAATTAAAAAAAAAAGAAACTATATTCTCTAAAACCCTAGAATTAATACCTAGCTCATATTAATTCATAAAATGCCATAATAAATTACCAAAACACTTGAACAAATAAAAGAATAATTACCAATATTCAATGGACAATTAATTAAGTCTAATGGAAGGTTTAGCTAATTATTTACAATTAGCACCAATAATCACCAACTAGAGATGGGTTAAGCTAATTAAAACCTAAGGACCAATAAAAGTTTGGAATTAGCACTAAATGTGTTAGCAACAAACACAAATTATGCATGAACCAATCATACAACAAGAAGAGATAATTAAGCTTAGGATTAAGATGTTAATCAAATGCTAATCAAGAGTTGAAAAGTCAACAATTTCAACTATGATCTAAAGGCCAAGAATTAATCCCAAAAAGGTTATCTAAAGGCCCTAATTAATTTTAATAAAGCCTAATCCATGTGACTAAGGGGCTAGCCAATGGAATATTTCCTTTCAAATACTATAAACAAAGCAAAAAATAATAATAATAATACAAAGGGGAGGGGGTGCGCTTTTTTTGTAAGAAAAGGGTGAAGAAGAATTGAATATTAATCAAAATACACTATGAGTCATAAACCTAGGCAAAGTTGAGTCATTGATCTAAACATGAGATGAGTCATTAACCTAAGACATGAATCACCACCCTAACCATGAGTCATTAACCTAAACAAGAGGTGAGTCACAAACCTACATGATGAATCACAACCCTAACAAAGACTTTTAAGGCTTTAGGAGATAAGGTGATGTAAGGGGATGATGAAAGGGATGATGTAATGAAACAGAGGTGGACCAATGAGGACAAGGATAATTAAAATAACTAAATTAGTTTATAAAAATAATTCTAGATAAAAACTAATAAAACCTATACAAATTAAATCATATCTTGAAATTCATGAACTAAGTATGAAAACTAAGTTGGGATCCATAACAAGCATAAATCAAGCATATGAAAACAAGTATAACCAAAGTCATTTTCATAATTGTTTAAGAAATGTGATCAATAGGAAAGATAGGCAAAATTGGTCTCAAAATGAAGCTAAAAATTTCTAGAGTCCAAAACCAATGAGCAATTGAGCATACAACTTCATTAGAATACCTAAACAAATGCTTTTCAATGGATTCTATTTAGTATAAAGAAAGCCAAACCCTTTGGATAATAAGTCATCAATTGTAGAAGAGGATAATGTACCACATGGTGACTCATGGAGATGACTCAAAAGTTTTAGAAGAGGCTAGAAGGGTGTGGTGTAAGGCCAAGATGTGTGCTTCCAGTTACCCTAGATCCAATGGCCAAGAATTGCCAAGAGAGAACTTCAAATAATTACAACATTGCCCAACCCTTCTACTATAAATAGGGGCTTTGGCTCTTCACAAAACTCACACCAAAACAAAGTAATCTGAATATTAGTGAGAGTGGAAGAAGCTTGAAGGAGTTCAAGAAGAGGTAAGTAAGTTCTTTAGTTTTTAGCTTTTAAATTCTTAGTTAGAAGTAGCTTAGATCTTAAATAGCTTAGAGCAAGTTCTTTAGTTTTTAGCTTTTAAATTCTTAGTTAGAAGTAGCTTAGATCTTAAATAGCTTAGAATAATTTTAAATTCATTTTTTTATAGTCAAAATTAGTTTTATTTCGAAAAAGTAGTGAAGAAAGGGTTTTAGCAAAATTTCCGGAAGAGAAACACCGAAGTAACGAAGTTCTGGCGAAATTTCATCGGTTCTGAAATTTCTGAGTCAGTCATAGAAAAGCTATTATTTTATGTTGAAAACATGGCTGAAAAATTCTGGAAAACTTCGTGGTGAAAGTAGACACATAGAGATTTTTAAATATGTAAAGAACATGTCCAAATGATTTCTGTACATGGAGATAAAAATTCCCAAAGTTAGGGCTACGAATTTCTGGAAAATTCTGGACAGATGTTCAAAACTAAAACCCTGAGAATGAACCGTGGAATCTGGGCAAAGACTGTTATTTTTTATTGAAACTAGACATCCTAAGGATTCTGGGGAATTTTACGGATCCTCGTTTCGATTTTTCTATAATTAGTTATGATTTTTCAAAGTTAGGCGAAATTCTGCCCAGATTTTGCACCAGCGTTTTCTCAAAATAATAAAGGAAAGTAATTAATTAATAAATCCATCAGGGGTAAAATAGTCATTTTTGGCTAGGATATCTATTGGGATATTGGTTGTGAATTAATAAACGTAATATTACCCTCATAGGATACCTGTGATCACCCTACAACCGACAACATACCGTGCTCGACAGGCAAAGATACGGACGCGTATTGTAACACTAACTCTGATGCTTATTGTACACTTGTATGTGGTAGATATGCTCATAGACTGTGACTCTGTTTTAAAAATTATTTGAATATACATACAGCTATATACGGGTTACAGTTTTGGTAATGCCGTTTATAATACCCCAATTATTAAATAGTAATATTATATTATATATTATAATAATATTATATACTATATTATATATAAAGAGGAGTAGTGCGTGTGTCACGGGAGGCAACCAAAAAGAAAAGAATGATTTTATATTGGGGACGTGCAATTTTATACCTTAGGGAAACAATAGAAATTAAATTATACCCAGTAAATCGTGAACTAGGTTTCTAAGGTAAGGGCATGTGATAAACAAGTGAATTTTTATCTCTGAGTGGGTTATTTCCAAAGTCATTTCTGAAATCGGCGGAATGATTAAAAGATAAGAAGAAACCGATATTTTGAATTAGGACAGATAGTGGAACCTGTAGGAAATAAATCATAACTCAAAATCCTTGAACTAAGTAGTAAACAACTGGACATATTATGAATCAGCGAATTTTTGTCTTGAAGATGGTGTCACTCAAAGTAATTTCTGTTACCGTCAGTGTCCGACTTAAAATCATTGGCAGATTACGGAATATCCCAAATGAGATCAAAAATTTAGTTGACTAAGATATTTCTAAAGAGGAAGAATAGAACTTCAAGGCTATGTTCCCAGATTTTTGAGATTTTACAAAAGATCGCGCGATCAGAACACCGTATAGGGAACTTTATCAGTTAATAATAATAATAATAATAAACTAAGATAATAAAAATCAGCCGTGCCACCTTCTGATGTTTTCCACTTATTATTACTTTATTATTTTTTAAAAAATACATTATATCATAATAATATTATAATATATATTATATTATATTATAATATTATAATAATGTATTGTATAATTCTATATTACTAAAATATTTAAAAGAAAACGCAGTGGAGGTAGTGGAGGATAAGTGGACATTATTATATATTTAGAAAGAATTACATAGAATCACCCATAGTTGAAAATTACGCTTAAGGACCCATTTTCCAACACTATAAATAGGCCTCTCTCCATTTCATTCTTCACCAATTCCTAGAACTTCTAGAGAGAGATTTTAGAGAGAAGGAGGAGTCTAGAGAATTTATCAAGCTCTGGGTAAGTTCTTTGGTCTCTAGTCTTAAGATTTGGTAGTTTCTTTCGGTAATTATAGTAGAAATGCCTGATAGAGTTTCTTCTGAGTATGCTCTGTGGCTGCAGCTTAGTCTGATCTGTCACATCAGAAAAGAATTATTCTTGGGCAGTAAATATTATTTACCAGAACAGTAAATACTATTTACCGAACAGTAAAAAAAAAATTATTATTAATCGGCATAGTAAATATTATCTATCGTCGTAAAATATATTTACAGGTGTGGTGAAAATTATTTACTATTCACGTTAAATATTATTTACTGGCACAGTAAAAATTATTTACCGGTACGGTAAAAATATTTTTACTGGTACTATTCACATGAATAGTGAATATCCAACATAGTTTCCGCAAATGCTGAAAATTAATGGTCACTGATAAAAATGATATTATAGGATATCTGTGAACCTTTACCGCTGCTGCTGTTATACCGCTGTTTTCCGTTAGAAGTACCGTTTTCGTCAAACGTACCAAAACATCATCAACGAAGGTACGGACGCGTATTGTAACACTAACTCTGATGCTTATGGTATGCTTATATGTGATAGATAGTCTGAAATTCTGTTTTTGAAAATTGATCATACACATACATCTTAAAACGGGTTATAGTCGTGATAATGCCGTTATGTTTTCCTAGCGCTGAGGACACGGATGTACACCGTGGCACTGGAAGATAGTGCAGACTGTAATAACATACATGTTGCAGTGGCCGTGTAATGTTATTATGTGAATATATGAATATTGTATGTGATTAAATGCTGTTTTGCCATGGATATCTGTCATACATATTTGATACATAAGCATGAGGTTAACCGTTACCTGAGGTTCAATGGTAATTGAACCTCAGCTCTGACTTTAGGCCCAGGAGCCTCAGGAGGTCAGACCGAAGATAAGGGTAAGCAGATAGCATGACGGAGCGGACGAGGAGATTCTGTTGAAATTTTTATTTTACCGACTTTTTGAATATTCGGATAGTTTGGATGACTGTAACAGTACACAGATATATCATTATTGAATGTTATTCAGTTACTCATTTTCTCGACTCTTCCGATGCTCTACTCTGATAAACCCTTTTGAAACTCTGATAATTTTATTTCAAAAACGCGTTATAAAACGGGGTGTTACATTTTGGTATCAGAGCAGACATTCTGGCCCAAAGTTAACTATGTTACTCCAGACAATTTGGTGTCTAGAATGGGTTTTGTGGTTGGCAATCAGTCCCCGTGAATTCGGCGAGCCTTCCATAAATACACCGGCCTGGCCAGACTGTTTGAGTAATGGAGTTAGGTTTGGAGTTTTTCAAAAAGTATTTTCCGGCTAGAACTTGGCTCAGTTATAAGAAACCATTGGTGCCGAAGGCAAGGCTAGTCTATGTGGATCGGTCAAGCACTCGCCATAGAGTTGGTGAGACCTCCATGATAGACACTTACCTGGCCAATCGGTTGAATAACTGAGTTGAGCTCTAAGCCGTAGTTTTGAAACACATTTCGAAAAGAGTACTGATATAACTTCGGTGTACATGTTGCAGGAAAATAGTAGTTGATTCTAGTTCACCCTTAGGGAGTAGATCAGAGTATTTGGTAAGATTGTAATGAAGTAACTATGATGATGAACTACACCTTGACGTTGTAAAATATTTGACATGATGTTTTGTCTTTATCTTGTCTTTCTCTAATGATCTATCTATTACTCGTCGAAATTAGACTAATGGCAACCTTAAGAGGAGCTGGAGCTCCCCGAGGTAGAGGCCGAGGTAGAGGCCGAGGCAGAGGTCGGGGTAGACAAGCACGAACCGTACCTATACATGAACTAAATCAGCAGGAACCACCACCACCACCTGTTCGTGATGAGATCCAGGAAATGAGGCGTATAGTCCAAGAACAAAGGGTCCTCATTGAGACACTCCTTGCTAACCAGCAGGGAGGACAAAATGAAGAACAAAGTAGGGAACGACAAGCTGATGATGAGGAGCAACAAAATACCGAAGAAGGAGAAAATCGTGACAATCAGAATGACGAACGGAGCCATGCATCTGAGGGATCCAACCGATCCCAATCACAACCCCGGCAGGAGAGAGCAATGGCAGAACTACAGCGACCAAACAGAGTGGTCGAAAACACCCAATATTGGGTAACACAATTCTGCAAGCTGAAACCCCCAGCCTTCCGAGGTAAACTTGACTCAGCAGAAGACTGGTTGATGCGCTTGGACAAGATCTTTGAGGTCTTGGAATGTCCTGAAGACAGAAAGGTACAACTGGCAATTTACAAGCTGGAAGGAGATGCGGACCGCTGGTGGAAGAGCACTGCAGCAACACTGTGAGCACGTTACTGTCCCGTCACATGGGAAAAATTCAAAGAGAAATTCAATGAACAATATTTCCCACCCTCTGTTTAGATGATGAAGGAGTCCGAGTTTTTGCACATTCGGCAAGGGCAAGAAGAGTCTTTTGACGATTACTATGCCCGCTTCACTAACTTGTCTCGATATTCAACCCACTTCAGGCGAAATGAAGATGAGGGTAGCCTGGCGAATCTACTGATTTATGGGTTGAAGTATGAGATAAGGGAGAGGCTAGTGTCACAACAATTCTCCGAGCTGATTCAAGCGGTGGAAGCCTGTCGATTGATTGAGCGGAATCTAAAGGAGCTTAGGAAGACCAGAGCCTTCCATAGCAGTGGTCCCAGTCGTGGCGGTTTTAACCATGGAAACTCCTCGCAGAAGCGGAAGACGACGTGGGGAGATTCCCGTAATGGGAATAAAAGGCCGTACCAACCTGGGCAGCAGAACTTTTCAAGGATAACCAGAGCGTGCCTAAAGTGCGGAAGGTATCACCAGGGGACCAATTGTGAAGGGAAGCTGGTGTGCTACAAGTGCCAAAAGCCGGGACACATCAGCACAAACTGCCCTCAAAAGGCGCTAGAGGCGAGGCCGCAAAACCCAGGTCGGGTTTTCGCTCTTACGAATGAAGAAGCCAGAAGATCTCCCGATATGATCAAAGGTACCATTTCTCTTAATGGAAATCTACTCCAAGCATTGTATGATTCGGGTGCTAGTCACTCGTTTATTTCATATGATTGCGCTGAGCGATTAGGAATGCATGCTCATAGACTACCTTATGATCTGTTAGTAGCTACACCACTAGGTGCGAAATCCTTAGCATCTGATGCATGCCTTAACTGTGTTGTGAGTGTAAATGGACGAGATTCAAACATAGATCTTATCCGGCTACCACTCAGTGGCATCGACATCATTCTCGGTCTCGACTGGTTGACGGCTAACAACGCGATAATCGACTGTGGAAGTAAACAGATATCATTTGCACTCCCGCGCAACCGGAGCAAGGTTGATGGGAGTCTGAGTTATATCTCTATTACAGAAGCAGAAAAATGCATACAGCATGGGTGCCAAGCATACATGGTGTTTTTCTCTGTCAAAGCGGAAGTTGAACCATCACTCCAAGACATTCCGGTCGTCAACGAATTCCCTGATGTATTCCCAGAGAATCTCACTGAGTTACCTCCTAAAAGGGAAATTGAGTTCGCCATTGAGTTAATGCCTGGAACGGGATCAATATCAAAAGCACCATACCGAATGGCGCCGAACGAGATGCAGGAACTGAAGAAGCAACTTGAAGAACTATTAGAGAAAGGGTTTATCCGACCCAGCGTGTCACCATGGGGAGCCCCCGTATTATTCGTGAAGAAGAAAGACGGAAGCCTACGACTTTGTATCGACTACCGTGAGTTGAACAAGGTAACTGTCAAGAACAAATACCCACTTCCCCGAATTGATGATCTACTTGATCAACTATCTGGTTCCTGTGTATTCTCCAAGATTGATTTGCGATCAGGGTACCATCAGCTTCGAGTAAAGGCCAGTGATGTTCCAAAAACAGCTTTCAGAACCAGATATGGGCATTACGAATTCCTTGTGATGCCTTTCGGATTGACTAATGCACCTGCCGTATTCATGGATTACATGAATCGGATCTTTCGCCAACATCTAGATAAGTTCGTGGTAGTATTCATCGACGATATCTTAGTCTACTCAAAAAGCAGAGAGGAGCACGAAGAACATCTGCGACTCGTGTTAGGAATACTACGTGACAAGCAACTTTTTGCCAAGTTAAGTAAATGTGAATTCTGGCTGCCAGAAGTGAAATTTCTGGGCCACGTCATATCTCGCGATGGAGTTGCCGTTGATCCTAGCAAGGTGGAAGCAGTTCTGGATTGGAAGAGACCCGAGACAGTGACGGAAATACGCAGCTTTTTGGGTCTAGCGGGATACTACCGCAGTTTCATACAGAATTTCTCACGTCTCACCTTACCATTAACAAAGCTTACGAGGAAGAATCAACCTTTTGTGTGGGACGCGGACTGTGAGTCGAGTTTTCAGATACTGAGGGAGAGGTTAACTACAGCACCAGTGTTGACCATCCCAAATCCGGATGAGACTTATATGGTCTATAGTGATGCCAGTGGGCAGGGATTGGGATGTGTCCTGATGCAACAGGGCAGAGTTGTAGCTTATGCCTCTCGTCAGTTGAAGCCTCACGAGTCGAACTATCCTACGCATGACTTAGAACTTGCGGCTATTGTATTCGCCTTAAAGATATGGAGGCACTACCTCTATGGTGCAGTCGTAGAGTTATACTGCGACCACAAGAGCCTGAAATACCTGTTTGATCAAAAAGAGCTCAACATGAGACAACGTCGTTGGATGGACTTACTGAAAGATTACGACCTGGAGATCAAGTATCATCCCGGAAAAGCAAACGTCGTAGCAGATGCGCTTAGTAGAAAGACGGTGCACGCAGCATACATGATGATTCAAGAGCGGAGACTACTTGAAGATTTCAGAGACCTGAACCTATCCAATCAGATTTGCATGAGACACTACGCGCCCGATGACATGTATCTTGCAAGTCTCCTTGTTAGTCAAGGAAAGTACGATCTAAGAGATGCGGTCGAGGAAGCTCAAAAGCATGACGAATGGGCTATAGCAGCTCGGGAGATGATCTCACGGGGAGAGACTCAAGACCTTGACCTATCACCTAGTGGTTTGGTCAGATACAAGAAGCGGATCTACATTCCGAAGGATGATGAATTGCGACAGAAGATACTAGATGAGGCTCATAAGAGCAGATACACTCTACATCCAGGAATGGTCAAGATGTACCAGAACTTGAAATCCGAGTTTTGGTGGCCCAGATTGAAGAAAGATGTAACTGAATATGTGGGAAAATGTTTGACCTGTCAAAAAGTTAAAACTAAACACCAACGACCCCCTGGTCTTCTTCAAGGACTGGAAATTCCAGAGTGGAAATGGGAGAACATTACCATGGATTTAGTGGTAGGGTTACCTAAGATCAGACAACACGATGCGATTTGGGTAATTGTTGACCGATTGACTAAGTCGGCACACTTTCTCCCCATTAGTATTAATTACTCACCAGAACAATTGGCGAGGATTTATATCAAAGAGATCGTAAGACTTCATGGTGTACCTAAGAGCATCGTCTCTGATCGGGACCCGCGATTTACATCCCGATTCTGGGAGGCTTTGCATGCAGAGATGGGAACTAAACTAAGGCCTAGTACGGCTTATCACCCGCAGACCGATGGTCAATCTGAAAGGACAATACAAACGCTAGAAGATATGCTTAGAGCGTGTGTGTTGGACTTTAAAGGCCATTGGGACGAACATCTACCGCTAGCCGAGTTCGCTTACAACAACAGTTACCATTCGAGCATACAGATGGCTCCATTTGAGGCATTGTACGGACGGAAGTGTCGATCGCCTATATGCTGGACAGAACTGTCGGAACGAGAATTCATCGGGACAGATTTAGTTGACAAAACTTCCGAACAAATCGCACTAATCAAGCAGAGGCTCCTAACAGCACAAAGCAGACAGAAGAGCTATGCTGATAAGAGGAGAAGACCGTTAGAATTTGAAGTCGGAGACCATGTGTTTCTGAAACTATCACCAGTCACTGGTATCGGTAGAACGCTGAAAAGGAAAAAGTTGAGTCCGCGATATGTAGGACCGTTTGAAATCCTGGCCAAACGAGGGCCAGTTGCGTACCAATTAGCCTTACCCCCGAATTTGAGTAAACTCCATAATGTTTTCCATGTTTCCCAGTTGAAGAAATACCAACCTGACCATGACCATGTTATTCAGTATGAGGATGTCGAGGTGCGACATGATAACACTTTTGAGGTTGAGCCGGAGCGAATTCTCGATTACCAGGAGAAACGGCTTCGACACAGAAATATTCCTGTTGTGAAAGTGGTCTGGAAGGGTTTATCTCCTAATGAGGCAACTTGGGAAACAAAAGAAGATATGAAAGAAAAATATCCGGAGTTTATGGCTCAATGTTTAGTAGGTGTAGAGTAAATTTCGAGGACGAAATTTTATTTAACGGGGGGAGAAATATAATACCCCAATTATTAAATAGTAATATTATATTATATATTATAATAATATTATATACTATATTATATATAAAGAGGAGTAGTGCGTGTGTCACGGGAGGCAACCAAAAAGAAAAGAATGATTTTATATTGGGGACGTGCAATTTTATACCTTAGGGAAACAATAGAAATTAAATTATACCCAGTAAATCGTGAACTAGGTTTCTAAGGTAAGGGCATGTGATAAACAAGTGAATTTTTATCTCTGAGTGGGTTATTTCCAAAGTCATTTCTGAAATCGGCGGAATGATTAAAAGATAAGAAGAAACCGATATTTTGAATTAGGACAGATAGTGGAACCTGTAGGAAATAAATCATAACTCAAAATCCTTGAACTAAGTAGTAAACAACTGGACATATTATGAATCAGCGAATTTTTGTCTTGAAGATGGTGTCACTCAAAGTAATTTCTGTTACCGTCAGTGTCCGACTTAAAATCATTGGCAGATTACGGAATATCCTAAATGAGATCAAAAATTTAGTTGACTAAGATATTTCTAAAGAGGAAGAATAGAACTTCAAGGCTATGTTCCCAGATTTTTGAGATTTTGCAAAAGATCGCGCGATCAGAACACCGTATAGGGAACTTTATCAGTTAATAATAATAATAATAATAAACTAAGATAATAAAAATCAGCCGTGCCACCTTCTGATGTTTTCCACTTATTATTACTTTATTATTTTTAAAAAAATACATTATATCATAATAATATTATAATATATATTATATTATATTATAATATTATAATAATGTATTGTATAATTCTATATTACTAAAATATTTAAAAGAAAACGCAGTGGAGGTAGTGGAGGATAAGTGGACATTATTATATATTTAGAAAGAATTACATAGAATCACCCATAGTTGAAAATTACGCTTAAGGACCCATTTTCCAACACTATAAATAGGCCTCTCTCCATTTCATTCTTCACCAATTCCTAGAACTTCTAGAGAGAGATTTTAGAGAGAAGGAGGAGTCTAGAGAATTTATCAAGCTCTGGGTAAGTTCTTTGGTCTCTAGTCTTAAGATTTGGTAGTTTCTTTCGGTAATTATAGTAGAAATGCCTGATAGAGTTTCTTCTGAGTATGCTCTGTGGCTGCAGCTTAGTCTGATCTGTCACATCAGAAAAGAATTATTCTTGGGCAGTAAATATTATTTACCAGAACAGTAAATACTATTTACCGAACAGTAAAAAAAAAATTATTATTAATCGGCATAGTAAATATTATCTATCGTCGTAAAATATATTTACAGGTGTGGTGAAAATTATTTACTATTCACGTTAAATATTATTTACTGGCACAGTAAAAATTATTTACCGGTACGGTAAAAATATTTTTACTGGTACTATTCACATGAATAGTGAATATCCAACATAGTTTCCGCAAATGCTGAAAATTAATGGTCACTGATAAAAATGATATTATAGGATATCTATGAACCTTTACCGCTGCTGCTGTTATACCGCTGTTTTCTGTTAGAAGTACCGTTTTCGTCAAACGTACCAAAACATCATCAACGAAGGTACGGACGCGTATTGTAACACTAACTCTGATGCTTATGGTATGCTTATATGTGATAGATAGTCTGAAATTCTGTTTTTGAAAATTGATCATACACATACATCTTAAAACGGGTTATAGTCGTGATAATGCCGTTATGTTTTCCTAGCGCTGAGGACACGGATGTACACCGTGGCACTGGAAGATAGTGCAGACTGTAATAACATACATGTTGCAGTGGCCGTGTAATGTTATTATGTGAATATATGAATATTGTATGTGATTAAATGCTGTTTTGCCATGGATATCTGTCATACATATTTGATACATAAGCATGAGGTTAACCGTTACCTGAGGTTCAATGGTAATTGAACCTCAGCTCTGACTTTAGGCCCAGGAGCCTCAGGAGGTCAGACCGAAGATAAGGGTAAGCAGATAGCATGACGGAGCGGACGAGGAGATTCTGTTGAAATTTTTATTTTACCGACTTTTTGAATATTCGGATAGTTTGGATGACTGTAATAGTACACAGATATATCATTATTGAATGTTATTCAGTTACTCATTTTCTCGACTCTTCCGATGCTCTACTTTGATAAACCCTTTTGAAACTCTGATAATTTTATTTCAAAAACGCTTTATAAAACGGGGTGTTACACCGTTTGAGTTTTCCTAGCACGCTAAGGACACGATAGGCCATCGTGGCACTGGTGAAGAGTACAAACAAGTTGTGATATATATAGATATATATGGATATATGATGATTGTGTTTTTAACTTTGAGAAATGAATATTGAATATGAATATTGTTGTTTTATCATGAATATCTGTCATACATAACTGTACATAAGCATGGGGTTAACCGTTACCTGAGGTTCAATGGGAATTGAACCTCAGCTCATAGTCTCAGATACTGGTGGAACCCTGGACAAGAACAAGGATGAATAGCACACGAGAGGACACGGGAAGAGAAGTAATTAGGGGTCATTGTAATCGTAATATTCAGAGAATTGTACCACTGTAATAGTAACCAGATTCAACAACAGGGAGTGTATATCAGTTACTCGCTCTTTTAAAATTGTTCCGATGCGCCACTCTGATTGAGATATTGTTTTAGAAAGAAAATCTTTTCTGATGCCACTCTGATTAATTTCTTCAAAGCACTGATAATCCCATTTGAAAACCACTTTTAAAAAGGCGGGATGTTACGCAGTTCATGTACCTCATTAACTAACTTTATTAACTTTCATAATTTAATTAAATTAGACAAATATGTTTTATATCAAGAACTAGAGTAGTATTAATGTATTATTTTTTTGCTCAAAAGAGTATTAATGTATTATGAAATAAACAAAACATAAGATATTCTATAGAGTAAGAAAGAATGGTATATATGAGTACAGAATTGGGAAGAACTTTTCAAATATCAAATTTAAGGAACATGCCCTTTATTTAAAGTCACAACTTTACAACTCAAAAATCTTAATTATCATGTTAAATATGAAGGAACGGAATTTAAACAAGATACGATAAGTTTTGTAGAATTGTAGGAGTTACATTCGTTTGAGATCGAAATTTGAAGTGACATGAGAGATATATGGAGAATGACACATAGCCGTCACATTGGTCCTATTTATAAGTCTAGATAGGAATTTTTTTAATCCTTATTATAAGTTACTTTAGAGTAATAAATGATAGTGTTACAATCTTACCTCTATTAAAGGTAGAGAGAGAAAAAAGAGGTGAAAAATATTCATTCATAAATGAGGGTAAAATATGAAAAATATTTATTTTAGTCTTTATTTATTGAGTTAACTAATTTTCCTTGGTATGTGAGAATTATGTAATTTGTACATAAGAGTAAAGTGATATATTTATAACTCAAGAATATATACCAACTTTGGCCGTTATTATAAGTCTATTTTAACTAATTCTCCATATTCTAAAAATTGTCAAATAGATAATTAAATATGCCTTAAATTGATATAGTTTTCCAAATTTACCTTTATTAAAATTTTTATCTCTCTCCATTTATAAATCATTCTCACATCTCTCTTCTCTTTCTCTCTCTCTTTAACAAGAATTAAATAAAGGAAAAATTGAAAAAACAATCATTAATAATATATGTAAGTGGACTTATATTTCTTAGTACTAAAAAATTCTTCTAAAATGAATTTATAATAAGGACCGGAGTGGTACATACACAAGAAAAATCTTCAAACCCGAATTAATAGTGTTTACTCCACTTGGGTTTCTCAACCCCCCGAGAGATCCTTATAACTGCACATAGAAAACACCATAGTCAAATATTTGAAAATGTTGCTAGATATTAATGTACATGGTGCGGATGCCATGTAAATAGTTTAAAAGAGGAAGAGGGAAGATCAAAAGAAATAAAAGAAAGAAAGAAAGAAAGAGAAAAGCAAAAGAAAGAAGATAAAGAAGGAAGAAAATAGAAAAAGAAAAAAAAACCTCAAGAAAAGAAAAAGAAATACTTGAAATAAGAAATTCCATATAAGTTGATTGTAATTACAAGAAGTATGTGGTTGTTGTATTAATTGAATGCTATTGCACTCATTGTGCATGCGAGTTATTTGTTATTTCATCACCCCATTTCATGAGACCTTCTCCAACATATATTACAACTTAATTAAAACCCCTTGATTCATGAACCTTAGTGCTTAGTTTGTTAGGGAATTTAGAATATTTACAAATCTATGGTAGGGCCTTTGTTAAGTGGTATTGAGTGAAAACTACCCAAAAATGTGACTTGAGAGAAAGACTTGAAATCTTTGAGAGTTCTCTAGTGTTGCATTCCCATGGATTTGATTGTGCATATGGTTAGTCTTCTTGCATTGTTTCGTTTTTCTTCTTATGCTAGCTTGAAGAATTTGATTGAATTAACTATTGATTTCATCTTTACATACTCTACCCACATTTGCACTAATGATAATCCGAAGAATATTTAGTGCATATGGTTGAGGAATTTTGTTGATTATTTGACTGTTGATTTCATCTTTGGCCTTGCTTGACCCCCATTTGTACTACTGATCATCCCAAGAATATTTTGTGCCTATTTGCCTTCCACGGGAGTACAAGGGTTCAGTCGTCAAATGGTTCGGACAATTCCCCAATAACGATGAATCTGTTAAACCCTCCTTCGCAATCTCACAAATGTCCAAATTCATGAATTTGCATTGATAACCAAAGCGACGAGCCTAATTTTCTGTTCATACATCATCCTATAACTAAGATTAATTTAAGATTGGCTTAGCCTATTAACGCACTTTGTAGTTTATGATGTGCTAGCAGTAAGATCATTAATGGGCATTATTTGTATAGTCGCAAAATTCAGGCTAAATATTTAAATAAGGAAATTTCCTTAGTAATGAGCTCACTAAAAGTTAAAATTTTGGTGACAGCTATTGATTGACTGATTTATTTTTTCTGACTTCACCGTTTGTATCTCTTTATTGCAAATGCAAACCATACCATTTATGCAAGGAGATATGAATACATGTTTTTTTTTTTTTTGATAGAGTGATATGAAGACATGATTTAACTTCGGTAACAAATTTTTTTCCAAAATATATATTAATGCATTATGAAACAAACAAACAAAAGATATTCAATAGAGAAAAGAAAGAATTGTAGATATGAGTAAAGAATTGGAAAGAACTTTTTAGGTATCAAATATATGGAACATGCCCTCTATTTAAAGGCACAATTTTACAACTCAAAAATCTTAATTAATTATCATGTTAGATATGAAGTAGTAATGAAATATATAGAAAATATAAATTTTGTAAAATTGTGGGAGTTACATTCGTTTTAGAAATTTGACGTGACATGAGAGATATATCGAGATTAACTGATTAACACATTACTCCCTCCCTCCCTTTTTTACAAGGAATATTTAACTGAATAAGGTAGATCAAAGCGGCAGTAAAGTATCATATATATGTAAAAATTGTAATATTTTTAGCTAAAATACCATTATTTAAGAGGAAATAGGGAATATAAAGAGAATAATAAAATTATTATAATAAAAAGGATCATAGAAGAGAGTAAATAATAAAATTAATAATGTAGGAGTGATAAAAATGATTGTGTGAGAAAGAAAATGTGTGGTGGAGAGGGTTCGAGAAATATGAGTAATTAAATAGAGGTAAGATAGAAAAGTAATAGACAAAAATTGAGACATTAAGGTATAAATAGAAACTGTCGCACTTATCTCTTATAAAAATGAATGAGTATATTCATAAGCCAAGAATTCATACACACAAAAGAAAAATCTTCAAAGTGTTCCTCCACTTGGGTTTCTCAACTCCCAAAGAGGTCACTTATAACTGCAGACACAAGACCCTAAAGTCTAACGTAAATTACGAGGAGGTATGACGCCTCCATAATGCTCCCCGCCATATTTATAAAAATTTAATAACCAAATTACGTAGTTTAACAAAGCGGTTAAAGTTAGTTAAAAATAATAAATATTTATGAAATAAACTTTAATTTTTTAAGTATGTTCTTAATTATTTATGAGAGGCAAGTAAAGAAAGAGAAGCAAAGTAAATATAAGTATAATCAAATTTTTAATTAATGAATTATATATAATTAATAAGGGTAAAAATTGAAAAAAAAAACTCGTTAAATGTTGTAACAATTCTTGTCGGGGCTCTTAAAAAAATGGAATAAGATAATTTAAATTTTAGATTAAGGATGGGAGGGAATACTAGTTTTAAATGACTAAGAGGCCATTATTAATTATGGAAGCGAACTAGTTTTGAAAGATCAAGAGGTCATTATTAATTATGGAAGCGAACTAGTTTTAAAAGATCAAGAGGCCATTATTAATTATGGAAGCGAATTATTAATCTAGCAATATATATATTGGGTGCATAACGTTTTAGCCATCTGCGCTCTGCGGAAAGATCGAAATTCTGTGTTGAAACATTATGTCTTCATCAGAAAATCAGAAACGGATTTCTTTGACTCTTGTAGTAGACAAGAAAAAACAAAAAGTATTGTACGCTGAAGCAGGAAAGGATTTCGTGGACGTTCTACTAGGCTTCTTAACATTGCCCTTAGGAACTGTTTCGAGACTTGTAAGTGAGAAATCTACTGTACAGCCTTGCAGATTCTACTGTATAAGCTCGCTTCGTGAAAGTGTCGATAAACTGGACCGAACGTATTTTTCTGCATATGAAAATAAAGAAATGTTGCTGAATCCGAGAAGCCCAATGGATGATTTTTACAGAAATCTTGGTTGGGTTTCCTATGAAAACACACCCTTCTCAAAGGGCTTTAAGAGCTATCTTCGTGTAACGACTTGTTATATTGTTTCTGATGATTTGACAGTGAAGCCCAGTAAAGCCGATACAACCTTGTGGATGCTACGAAATTTCGGGCGTCACTGTGTTACTGAGAGATTGACTACTAGAAAATGGTAAACAGAGATGAAGAGCAGAGATGAAGAATAGAATAGCAAAAGAGAATGCTCTGAAAATAGTAGGATCTTGACTATATATTTATTATTATCAGCACAATGTATATATATAGAGTAATACAGATGGCATTAACCCAGAGTGATAAGTGTGCACGTGTAGAGTGATAAGTGTGCATGTGGAAGCATCTAGAGGTTCAACAGACTTCTAACAACTCGTAACAGCTTGGACTACTTGACTGATCTCTAACTGATTAGTGCAACTAGGCTAACTATTTCTGCCAGCTAATCAAAGTCTCTAGAATGTGCTAATATTCCTTATGTAATTTGTTTTTGACTTGATTGTTGATGAGAAAAAACATTTAACCGATCACGAAATGGAAGAAACATGCTCTTCCCTAAAGGCTTTGTGAGAACATCAGCAACTTGCTCACTGGATGGGACATAGCCAATTTGAAGATGACCTGTTGCAACTTTTTCACGTAAAAAATGAATATCAATTTCCACATGTTTGGTTTTGGAGTGTAGAACAGGATTAGATGCCAAAGCAATAGCACCTGAGTTGTCACACCAAACAATGGGAGTTTCAGTAATGGGAACATGCATTTCTTGCAGTAACTTCATGACCCAGACAACATCTGAAGAAGCATCAGCAAGACTTCGGTATTCAGCCTCTATAGCTGATCTGGAAACTACGGATTGACACTTGGATACCCAGATAACTGGATTGGTGCCTAAGAAGGTGCAATAGCCACTGATTGATCTTCTGTCTTCCTTGTTTGTGGCCCAATCCGAATCAGCAAATGCCTGGACATGTAACCGTGGTAGAGGACGAATAAGGAGTCCATAGTTGATGGTGCCAGCCAGATATCTAAGAATCCGTTTGACCCCAACCCAGTGAGGATCACGAGGATTCTGAAGGAAACGGCACAATTTATTTACAGCAAAAGAGATTTCCGGTCTGGTGTAACATAGATACTGAAGCTTGCCCAATACACTGCGGTAAAGCTTAGGATCATAAAAATATTGACCTTCTGTAGAAGCTAGTTGAATATTAGTGGCCATTGGTGTACTCTGTGACTTGGCATGAAGAAAATTTATGTCTTTGAGTAATGCAAGTATTTATTTGCGCTGAGACAACATCAGACCATGATCTGTAGTATGAAATTCAATACCAAGGAAATACGAAAGTGGGCCTAAATCCTTCAAAGAGAATAGATCACTCATGGAATTGATAAGCTTTTGTACTGTAACATCACTAGAACCAGTGATGACAATGTCATCCACATAGAGAACCAAATAAACAATATCTTGCTGAGTTTTCTTGATGAATAGACAAGAGTCAGATTTGGATGCAACAAATCCTAAGGAGTAGAGAGCTGAATGTAGCTTTTGGAACCATGTTCTAGGGGCCTGTTTTAGCCCATAAATTGATTTTTTTAACCTGCATACCAGCGGTGTGTAATACCCCAAAATTGTTATTTCTCATAAATACAATATTTTGGGTGATGGCACCTATGTTAAATAGGTGAATATGTGGTCTCAAATTTTGAGATATATTTATTTTATCTATTAGGTGATTTTCCCTTAGACTTTGAGCTATGTTTTATTTTTCTAAGTTTTGTTTGGAATCATAAAATATCATAAAAATACAAAAAACACCCAAATTAAATTAGGGATTTTATAGGATCCAAAGAAAACAAGGAAAAATTAGGGAAACACATCAAATAAATAGGGGAGCATAGGAGGAATTAGTAGACCCTTGAATTTTCACTAAACAAAATGATTATGTAAATTTTTATAATTGATCAAGGGATTAAATTAAGAGGACATAAATCTTAAAATTCATAATCAAGTAAGAAACTATATTTTCTAAAACCCTAGAATTAATACCTAGCTCTTATTAATTCATAAAATACCATAATAAATTACCAAAGCACTTGAAAAATTAAAAAGGCAATTACTAATATTTAATGGGCAATTAATTACCACTAATAGGATGATTAGCCAATTATTTACAATTAAGCAATTATAGCCATTAATTAGAAGTACATTGGGCTAATTAAAATTCAAAGACCAATAGGGGTTTGAGATTAGTATAAAATATATTGCCTATGGTCATAAAATACCCTAAACACCAATTATTTAATAATCAAGAGGCAAGTAAGCTTGTGATTAAGATGATAAGTAAACTTTAACTAAGCTTTGAAAAGTCAATAATCACAATTAACATTAGGTAATCATTATTAAGTTAATTAAATCTCAACAACCAATAAGAAGTTAGGATTAGCATTGGTTGGATTACCAATGGTCATAAACTACTCTAAGAGTCATGATCAAGTTAGGAACCAATCATAAATTGACAACTTCATTAAAACACTTTATTAGGAATGCTAATTAAGGATTAGTTGTGGAGGGCTAGGATTAAACCTTATAAAGCTAAATCCTAAGGCCTTAATTAAATACCATAAAGCTAAATCCTTGTGAAATGGAATTGGCCAATGATAAATCAAGAAAATATTCTTAATCCATGAGAAAAGGTTTTGACCAATAAGAGAGGGAGTTGTCAATGTGTGTGTGTGCAAATGTTGTGAGTGTTGTGAGTCTAGAGGAAGGAGTGAGAAAGAGAAGTCAAAGCATTAGCCAATAAGAAAATTAGACATTAAGACAATTAGATTAATCCATAAAATTAAATCTAGACATAAGCAAATGAAAACCTATACAAATTAAATCATATCTTGAAATCTATGAACTAAGTATGGAAACTAAGTTGAGATTCATAACAAGCATAAATCAAGCATGAAAACAAGTATAACCAAAGTCATTTTCATGATTGTTTAAGAAATGGAATCAATAGAAAAGATAGGTAAAATGGGTCTCAAAATGAAGCTAAAAATCTCTAGAACTCAAAACCAATGAGAAATTGAGCATACAAGTTCATTAGAATCCCCAAATGAATTTCTATATAGTGGAACACAAAATGGAAGAAGTAGGAAATTCTAATTATACATATGTAAAATGAGTCATCCCTCTAGAAATGAGTCATTAGTCTACACATGAATGAGTCATTAATCTAAACATGTATGAGTCACTAACCTAAATGATGAATCACAAGCTCTATGAATGAATCATCACCCTAAACAAGCATGAGTCATTAGCCTAGTTAAGAGATGAGTCATAACCCTAAACCATGAGTCATGTATCTAGTAGAAGACTTTCAAGGCTTTGGAAGAGGATAAGATGATGTAAGGGATGATGTAGGGAGGGGTATTATGAGTCATTTTGCACATGGAGCTTCTACTATAAATAGGACCCTTTGCTCTTCACAATCCTCACCAATTCACAAAGCAACAACATCTGAAATATAGAGAGAAAGTGAGTGTGAGAGCCTTGAGGAAAGAAGGAGCAAAGTTCTAGGTAAGTTCTTGAGCTCTAGCTTTTAAGTTTTTAGTTATTTTGTAGTTTAATCTTTAAATTCTTTAGATATAGTTGTTTTTATGTTTTTCTGGGTTTAAAATTGGGTTTATTTCGAAAAATAGTGAGGAAAGAGTGTTAGCAAAATTTCCGGAAGAGAAACACCAAAGTAACGAAGTTCTGACGAAATTTCATCGGTTCTGGAATTTCTGAACCAGACATGAAAAAACTTATATTTTATGCTGAAATCATGGTTAGAAAATTCTTAGAAAATTCATGGTTAAATTAGACATATAGGGCTTTTTAAATATGTAAAGAACATGTCCAAATGATTTCTGAACAGGGAGATAAAAATTCCCAAAGTTAGGGCTATGAATTTCTGGAAAATTCTGGACAGATGTTCAAAAATTAAAAACTGGGAATGAACCGTAGAATCTGGGAAAAGGCTCATTTTTTCTTGAAACTAGACATCCTAAGGATTCTGGGAAATTTTACGGATCCTCATTTCGATTTTTCTAGAATTAGTTATGATTTTTTAAAGTTAGGCGAAATTCTGCACAGATTTAAGGACCAGCGTTTTTCTCAAAAATAAAGGGAAATAATAAATTCATAAATCCGCCAGGGGTAAAAGAGTCATTTGTGGCTAGGATATCTATTGGGATATTGGTTGTGAATTAATAAACATAATATTACCCTCATAGGAAACCTGTGATCACCTTGCAGCCGACAACATATCGTGCTCAACAGGCAAAGGTGCGTTCGCGTAGTGCTTATTGTATGATTGTATATGATGGTTGTTTGTTCTGCTCATCGACTAAGATTTTCATACGTGGTTATGCTACATACGTGGTTATGTTCTAATTAGCATACGTGGTTATGATACAAATATTGTTATTGTTTTTCATACGTGGATATGTATATTGATTGTCATTGTCATGTCATGAATATCTGCCATACATAACTGTACATAAGCATGAGGTTAACCGTTACCTGAGGTTCAATGGTCATTGAACCTCAGCTCCTACTATAGTGTCAGGGTCCGAAGGAATCAGGGCCAAGGACAAGGGCAAGGAGCCAGCGTAAGGACGCAAACGGAGAAATTTTCATTTTGACGTTTTTTATCAAAGAATATTCAGATTACTGTACCACTGTGTAAACAGCCAGATACTACATCAGTAAATGTTTATCAGATACTCGCTCTTTTAAACTTATTCCGATGCTCTACTCTGATCAATTATTTCAAAAACAATTTGGAAAATCGGGATGTTACACGGTGTGCCATCTACAGAAGACCCAAGAGGAAAACCAGGTGGGGCATTCATATATACTTCTTCTATCAAATCTCCATTAAGGAAGGTGTTATTAAAATCTAACTGCCTTAGTTTCCAATGAGAAGAGACTGCAATAGTAAGAAGGATCCGAATAGTGGCAGCCTTCACAACTGGACTAAAAGTATCAATGTAGTCTATGCCTGCTGCTTGAGAGAATCCTTTAGCTACAAGTCTAGCCTTTCTTTTTGCTAATGACCCATCAGCATTAGTTTTAGCTTTCCAAATCCATTTGCATCCAATGGGTTTTCTATGACAAGGCAGTGGTACTACATCCCAGGTTTTGAACTTTTGAAGAGCATTATACTCATCAAAAGTGGCTTGCTTCCAGCCAGGATCAGCTAAGGCTTCATTAATAGTGTTAGGTGGAATGATGTCTGCAGAGACAGAAAAAATTTTGGGTTTGTAAATACCGGCTTTGCTTCGAGTGATCATAGAATGTTTGTTAAGAGGAGTAGGATTAGGTGATTTGGAAACTGGTTTTGAAATGGAGGATGAGTTGGGATTGGTGGGAGACACAGAAGCTGATGACAATGGTTGAGATTTTTGTGAATCAGTAGACATTGAGACTGATGAATTAGTAGATAGTGAGGTAGGTTTGCTAGACGGTGATGAACCAGTAGAGTCAACAGACTTTGACCTGGTGGAAATTGAGGTTGGAATGGTACACATAGATTTAGAAGGGATAGTAGAGACTGAAACAGAATAAGGTTGGTGAATGATAGACGAATGGACTGGTGTAGGATGCTGTGCTGAGGACATGATAGCTGCTGTTTTGACAGAAAACTGATGGCCAGTATTATGAAATTTGTATTCATCAAAGTTAACATGTCTTGATATATATATTTTCCCTGTGAGCATATCCTTACATTTATACCCTTGATGTTGAGAACTATAGCCCAAAAAGACACAAGCAGTGGATCTGAAAGTTAGTTTGTGAGCATTATAAGGTCTTGTATATGGATAACACACACATCCAAATACCTTAAGAATGGAGTAGTTAGGCTTAATACCATGAAGCTTTTCATATGATGTTATATTTTTAGACAGAGCCTTTGATGGTAATCTGTTTAGAAGAAACACAGCTGTACTGAAAGCATCTTTCCAATAAAACATTGAAAGAGAGGCATGAGCTAGTAAGGTTAATCCTGTTTCAACAATCAGTCGATGTCGCCTTTCAACTAAGCCATTTTGTTCAGAAGTATGAGGACATGTTAACCGATGTTCAATTCCACATGCAGTAAGATATGCTTTGAAAGCAAGAAATTCACCTCCATTGTCTGTTTGTACTTGTTGTATTTTTTGAGAATATTTGTTTTCAGCAAACACCGTGAACTCTTTAAATTTTGTCAAAGCATCAGATTTTTTCTGAAGAAAGTAAATCCAGGTAAATCTACTAAAGGCATCAACAATTGAGAGATAATAGACAGACCCATAAGACTGAATAGGAGCAGGGCCCCAAATATCCATAACTACTAATTGCAGTGGCTGATGATATACAGTAGTAGAAACTGGAAACGGAAGTTTATGAATCTTCCCATACTGACAAGCAGAACAGAGATTTTTGTTTTGTAATGAAGTAAAGGAAATGGAGTTACAAGTCAAAACATCCTTCACAGTGACAGTTGATGGATGTCCAAGTCGCTGGTGCCAAAGAGACAGAGAGTCTGTTGACACAACATATGCATATGAACGTTTGTGGTCTTGAGGCCTTTTGAAATTTGCAGAACCTGAAGAAGCATTAGCAGTAGGTGATGACATCACAGACGCTATCAGAGGATACATGCCACGCTTTTCAATTCCAGACATCAGGATCTGGCCATTCCTCAGATCCTTAACAAGACATTGGTGAGGGAAAAATTCAACTGAAACGTTATTCTCTTTAGTAAACTTGGCTATAGAGAGCAATTTTTTTTTCATATTTGGAACATAGAGTACATTGCTCAAAAGAAACTGAGAAGTAGAGTTTGTGAGAAAAGTTTTACCAGTGGCTTTTATGGGAGATAACTCACCAGTGCCAACTTGAATAGTACCAACACCATTGCTGACTGAGGTAGGAGCAAGACAGGCTGCATCATGAGTTATATGCTCAGTGGCTCCAGAATCTGGATACCAGGCAGGATCAATTACCGTAGTAGGTGTGACCAAAAAGGCTTGAGCTGTAGGACTAAGAGATGTGGGCGGAGTTCCAGTATTGACTACATTAGAAGTAGCATTAGATGTAGCTGTTTGTGCTACAGTATTGACAGCAACAGAGGTAGATAAGTTGGAAGACGAATCAGACGTAGGTGAATCAGCAGGAATCGGATAATAGTCAAATGGAGAATAAAATTCTGGAATACCGTAACCAGAGGCATAATGAACCTGAGCCTCAGAAGGTGGTCCATACGAGGATGGATATTCATATCTGTAATAACAACGATCAGCGAGATGCCCAGTCTTGTGACAGATTTGGCACTGTAAGCGTCCATTATTGGTGTGGAAGCGTCCACGACCTTGATTAGTGCCACGGCCTCCACCTTGAGGAAAAGCAGATGGACGAAAAACTCTGTTGCCATGGCCTGTGTTAGGACCCTGAGTTTGGTAAACCACAGTAAATGATTCCTCATTGCTGGAATCATCTGAGTACATATCAGCAGACGGAGCACCAGAATTATTTTTAACAGGAACAGAAGGTGATTGATGGGAAACAGTATTAACCGGATGAGTTTGGCTGTTTGTGAGAAACACCTTATGTCTAGACTCTGAGTCCAGAAGCATATTTGAGACTGCGTCAAGACCAAAACACGGCCTCGAAGCATTAATGACAGCAATCACTGGTTCATATTCAGCAGTGAGACCATTTAGAATATGTGAAATATGTGTGGTCTCGTCAACTTTTTCTCCAAGCATTGCGAGATGATCACAGATTGATTTTAAATTCGCAAGATAGTCACGCATAGGAAGATTACCTTTCCTTTGATTGGCCAGTTGATTGCGATAGGACAATATCTTGGAATCAGATTTATTTGAGAAGAGCTGGATTAACTTGGTCCAGATCTGAGCAGAGGATGTTAAGCCAACAAGATCTGGCAAAATAGTCGATGCAACAGAAGCTAGGAGCCAAGAGGCAAGAGCAGAATCTACTGACTCAAATTCCTCAAATTCTAGATTAACAATCTCTACACCAGCAGCGTCTTTGATTTTTGCCGTCGGAGGAGTCACTGATCCATCAAGAAAAGAATACACTCTGTGTTGTTTAACCATAAAAAAGACTTGCTGCTTCCACAACAAGAAGTTAGTATCGTCGAGCTTGATCGTGATCTTTTTGTTCAGAAAGGCACGGCTCGCAGGTGTCGCCTGAGTTGCAGTTGCGACTGAGTCAACTGATCCTGACATAGTCGACATCCAGGCTTTAGTAATCAATCCGTAAGAAGGAAGGATGGAGATCACCAAGCAATCTGTCGCTCAAGTGTTCTAGTCGCTGGGATCGAGCTTTGACGGTGGTCGTCAAGGCTCTGATACCATACTAGAAAATGGTAAACAGAGATGAAGAGCAGAGATGAAGAATAGAATAGCAAAAGAGAATGCTCTGAAAATAGTAGGATCTTGACTATATATTTATTATTATCAGCACAATGTATATATATAGAGTAATACAGATGGCATTAACCCAGAGTGATAAGTGTGCATGTGGAAGCATCTGGAGGTTCAACAGACTTCTAACAACTCGTAACAGCTTGGACTACTTGACTGATCTCTAACTGATTAGTGCAACTAGGCTAACTATTTCTGCCAGCTAATCAAAGTCTCTAGAATGTGCTAATATTGACCGTTAGCGTCACTCAGAAAGAGGTAAGCATATTAATGATGACGATGATGTATATTTTTTTCTCAGCCTATATATGTGATTTTTTCCTAAGGTACCGGATATTCTCAAGTTGTCATTATGGTCAAAGGCACCATTGACAGACTTATTCCTGCGCAAGCAACTGATGCAGATTAATAGCCCTGGAACACTAGAACTGTCCAAGGTAAAGATCAATGAAGGTCAAGGCAAGGTGGGTGTAAGGATGAAGTTGAAGGTGGTGATATCAAAATCTAAGCGCAAAGTACTGTTTGCCGAGGCACAAGGGGATTTCATAAATCAGCTCTTAATTTTCTTGACTATACCATTAGCTGCAATTGAACGTCTTCAACAAGATAACTCTGGATTGGGATGCATAGACAACTTGTATAAGAGCTCATCTGATTTGGATGCCGCTAGCCATTTTGATTCAAGTTTGCCTGATCTTAAGGGCAAACTTTAAAACCCTCTTATGGCACCAAGGATATTCCAATTGTTACCAATTTATGCATCAGGAAATTCTTTAGGTGCGTATGTAAGGTGTGGAACAAGTTTCATGGTGAAAGATGATTTGTCCGTTGAACCATTTTCATCTCCTGCTGCTTTGTCATTTCTGGTTGAATCAAAAGTTCGTGAGCGAGAATTGGAAGAAATGGAGTTAAGCATTGGGATTGATGAGGTACACTAGTACTCTCAATTAAATGGGTTTCTCAAGTTGTTTAGGCCTTGTTGATGATCAATTTCGAACGATGTTTATTTAATATTTGCAGGTGTTTGGAATTCTTAAGGCTGCTATGATGTCCACGTCCGCACTTACAATTGGCTTGAGGCCGTTGATCCGTTGATTACTGTTGTTCCAGAAGACAAGTGATGTTTGGTTTGGTGGACGTGAAAGTTAATGTAGCTGCTCTTACTGCTAAGGTTTAGGATTTTGTTTAGTTTGGTCTTTAAATCTTTGATTTGAATCCAAGGGGCTGATCATTTACCTTTGATCTCTAATGTGTTTAGCTCAACTTTTTTGGTGTTTTAAATTATTTCAGCTTAGGGATTTTAGTATAGCTTCATATATTTAATTTGTAAAGCTGAAATTGTAAATCTATTGTCTCGATCTTATGTGAAGAACCTGCTCTGTATTTCCTTTTAAATTTAAATTATACTCTAACAGGGAAGTTAGATTATATTGGTTCCACTCACGACTTTTAATATTGGTTTGATAAATTGTATTGGATCTAATTTAGGGTTGATATCAAGGGCAATTGTGTGTGAGTACTGAGTGTGTAAAAGTAGAATTTTTTGATGTAATTAAAATTAGATCGCCGTTTCTTATTCTATCAGTTTTTTCAATTATATTTGCATGAGAAATATAATATCTTTGATTACAAAATTTATATAAACATTAAGTTTAGTGGCATGACAAATTACATTACTTATCTCATAAATAGCGATTATAATATGCTAATCTCACAATATTTTATTAGTAAATATGATGCCTCAACTTGTATAATTGAAATATATATGCGAGTGTCTCTTGTTGAAGAGTCTAAATTCACTTTATTTTCTTTCACAATCAAAGCGATAAGCCTAATTGAAAGGTAAATTACCACAACGAAGTGAGTTCTCAGCTTCATAACACGATCTAATCATCTTAATTCTAGACTGTGCATATCATGTTTTACTTCTTTTTAGGGTTAATGCAAGTTAATATAATCATGATATCTTAAATGGATGACAATCTGCATCAATTTGCTTTTATATAAAATGCACTGATTTTTTTGTGATAAGGTTGTGTTTGTTTTCACACCACTGAGAGTCTCAAATGTGCGTTCATGCAAAAGCTCAAATAATGAGAAATGCAAGCCTACCTCTCCGTTTGTACTCATATTATTATAACCACAAGTTCCACCACACAGCACAATACTCCCTCTGCTCCTTTTTAAAAGTGAACAATCTCTCGGATGGTCTTAAATCTAAGAAATATATTTTTGTCTAAAATTTTAAATTGATCTTTCAATTTTTACCTCGATTAAATATATGTCACCATCTTTCCCAAAATCTCTTCAGAAGTAAAGATATAATTGGAAATATATAGACACACACACATACATTGATTGGTTTTACCTAACATTTTAAATCGCATGATGTTAGTATTTGTTCCTTATAAAAAATTCAGAAGGAGTATTATATTATTTTTTGCTGACGACTCAATAATTTGTGGCTAACATTAGTTGTGTGGGTGTTATGAGAGTGAGATTTGTTTTTTGTTTTTCTTGAAAAAAGAATGATTTACATGCTCCTTTATTTGTATAACTCATCTAATGAAGATAAATGCGAATGGGGCAGTAATATTATAAGAATTTGATAAATTAAAATTCCATTCCTTTGGGAAATTTCAAATGATATGGAAGATATGTGGACATCCACCCAAATATATTAGGGTTATCAATATGAATAACAGATGAAAACAATTCTTCAAACGGAATTAAATTGTATCCTCCACTTGGGTTTCTCACGTCCAAAAGACATCACTTATTTATAACCGCAAACACAAAACCCTAAAGTCTAACAACAACGAAGAGGTATGAACCCACCTCTGTATTTTTAATATAAGATATATTTGGAGAGTTGATATTGATTTTAAATATGAGACATAGTTTTTATATTTGTCAATACATTCATAATTTTCCCCTATTAATACTCCTTCAACTCCTTTAATAATAATCAAGAAGGAGGAGGGAGGGAATTAAAAAAGATAAGTAGGGTGTCTTAGAAAATAAATGTCACAACAACTAATTTAACTAATGTAATACCCCAAAAATTATTATTTCTCATAAATACAATATTTTGATAAATGACACCTATTTAAAATAGGTGAATATGTGGTCTCAAATTATGAGGTGTGTTTATTCTATTTTCTTGAAATCCTTATTTAGGATTAAGGTAACCAATGATTAAATTTTCTTAGGAATCATACAATACCATAAAAATACAAACAATTACCAAATTAAATTAGGATTCCTGTATGATCAAAAAGAGCAAGAAAGTATTATGAAAAATACTTAAACAAATAGGAGGAATTAATAAGAATTAATAAACAACTAAGTTCTCACTAAACTAAATAATTGTGTAACTTTTCATAATTAATCAAGGGATTAATTAAAAAAGAGTTAAGTCTCAAAATTCATAATTTATTAAGAAACTAAATTTTCTAAAACCCTAGAACTAAAACTTAGCTCATATTAATTCATAAAAGGCCACAAAGAAATACCAAAACACTTGAACAATTAAGAGAATAGTTACCAATATTCAATGGGCAATTAATTATCACTAATAGAATGATTAGCTAATTATGTACAAATAAACAACTATAGCCATTAAATTAGAAGTATATTGCCAATGATCATAACATACCCTAAACACCAATTATTCAATAATCAAGAGACAATTAGGCTTTTGATTAAAATGCTAATTAACCTTTAATCAAGCTTTGAAAAGTCAACAATTTCAACTATGGTTTAGGAGCCATAATTAAGTTAAGAGCCAATCATAACTTGACATTTGCACTTAACCACCTTATTAGGGATGCTAATTAAGATTAGTAATGGAGGGCTAAGATTAAATTTAATAAAGCTAAATCCAAAGGCCTTAATTAAGCCTCACAAAAGTCTAATCCTTGTGAAATTGAATTGGACAATGATAAATCAAGAAAATGCTCTTAATCCTCCTAAAATTAATTGGACCAATAAGAGATTAATACAAATTAAAGGTTTGGATTAAATCTAGTAAAGTTAAATCCTAAGGCTTCAAGTAACTCTCATAAAACACAATCCATGTGAACCAACATTAATCAATGGGAGATTTTCTTCAAAATATCATGAGATGATTTAAAAAACAAATTAAAAATTGAATTTGGGGGGAGGGGGACGGTTTTGCTAGTGGGAAAAGGAAGAAGGAAAATTCTTTAAATAGTCAAAAGCACACATGCACATATATGAGTCACAACCCTAGCAAGGGTGAGTCACAAACCTAAATAAGCGTGAGTCATGAACCTAAGTGTTGAGTCACAACCCTACTAATGGATGACTCATGGAATCAAATAAATGCATGAAGACTTGTTGGAGAAATTGGAAGAGGATAAGATGATGCATGTGATGATGTAATTGTTGTGCATGTGTATGTGTGTAGTGTGAAAAGGGAGTGTTGTGCATGCTAATGTTGTGAGTCTAAGGAAGAAGTCAAGCTATTGGCCAATAGGAAATTAGACAATTAAAACAATTAAATTGGTTCATGAAAATAACTCTAGATTTAAACTAGTGAAAACCTATACAAACTAAATTATATCTTGAAATCTACTAACTAAGTATCAAATCTAAATTGAGATCAATAACAAGCATAAATCAAGCATGAAAGCAAGTATAACCAAAGTCATTTCCTTAATTGTAGAAGATTGAAACCAATAGAGAAGGTAGGCAAATTTGGTCTCTAAATGAAGTTAAGAACTTCAAGAATTCAAAACCAATGAGGAAATGTACATAAAACTTCATTAGGATCCCCAAATATATTTTTATCTAGGCAAAAGTAAAGGCAAGTAGGAGGGAATTGTGTATTAGAAGCCAAGATTTGAGGTCACCAATGACCTCATCAAAGAGGTGAGTCATAAAGTTTTGGAAGAGGCTAGAAGGGTGTGGTGTAAGGCCAAGATGAAGGCTCCCAAATACCCTAGATCCAATGGCTTAAAATCAAGATGAAGTAGGTTAGATTTATTTATCATTGTGTCATCCCCTTTTACTATAAATAGGGGCATTAGCATTCACAAATCCTCACACCAAACTCAAACCAAATAGGTGAGTTTAAGAGAGAAGAGAAGCAAGAAGGAGGAGGAAGTTCTTCAAGAGGTAAGCAAGCTTTTAGTTTCTAGTCTTTAGCTTTTGTAGTTCTTTAGTTTTTAGTCTTTAAATTCTTAGATAGAAGTAGTGTAGATCTTAAAATTCTAGAATAATTTTAAATTCATGTTTTTATGGTTAAAATCAGCTTTATTTCGCAAAAAATGATGAAGAAGGGGTTTTAGCAAAATTTCCGGAAGAGAAACACCGAAGTAACGAAGTTCTAATGAAATTTCATCGGTTCTGGAATTTCTAAATCAGTCATAAAAATGCTTATATTTTATGTTGAAAATATGTTGAAAAATTATGGAAATATTCATGGTTAAATTAGACATATAGAGCTTTTTAAATATGTAAAGAACATGTCAAAATGATTTCTGTACAGTGAGATAAAAATCCTCAAAATTAGGCTACGAATTTCTGGAAAAATTCTGGGCAGATGTTCAAAACTTAAAAACTGGGAATGAACCGTGTGATCTGGGCAAAAGCTATTGTTTTTCCTTGAAAGTAGACATCCTGAGGATTCCAGGGAATTTTACGGATCCTCGTTTCTATTTTTCTAGAATTAGTTATGATTTTCCAAAGTTAGGCGAAAATCTGTCCAAAATTCTGGACCAGCGTTTCTTGAAGAATTAAGGGTGATAAGTTGAGAAATAATCCTACCAAGGGTAAAAAGGTCATTAGTGACTAGGATACCTTCTGGACTATTACTTGTGAATTAATAAATGCGATATTACCATTATAGGATAAACGTGATCACGGTCCGAACGACAGCGTACCGATATCGCCGACGAAGGTACGGACGCGTACTGTAACACTAACTCTGATGCTTATTGTATACTTATATGTGATAGATAGTCTGAGACTCTGATTTTGAAAAGTTGTAGACTCTGTTTTGAAAGTTGTGCATACATACAGTTATATACGGGTTATAGTCATGATAACGCCGTTGAGTTTTCCTAGCGCTGAGGACATGGATGTACACCGTGGCACTGGTGAATAGTGCAGACTGGTTTGATGTAAATATGTGGTGAGACTGGAATTACATGAATATGTGGAGACTGTGGTTGTTATTATCTTGAGTATGTGAATATTGATGTATTGTCATGAATATCTGTCATACATAACTGATACATAAGCATGAGGTTAACCGTTACCTGAGGTTCAATGGGAATTGAACCTCAGCTCTTATCATAGTCTCAGATTCTGGAGGAACTAGGATCAAGAGCAAAGATAAATAGCACGCGAGAGGACACTGGCGGAGAAGATAGTTATGAATTTTTGTATCACTGTATTAGTAAATATTCGGAGAATTGTACCACTGTAATAGCAACCAGACACACCAATAGTGAAGGTTTATCAGATACTCGCTCTTTTAAAATTATTCCAATGCTCTACTCTGATTAAAATATATTGAAAATGAATTTCAAAAATGAGGATGTTACAACTAACTTCCTTAATCTAATCAAATTAAATAAATATATCTTATAATAAGAAGCGGAGAAAGAGCACTAATTTGAAGAGATCAAAGGCCATTATTAATTATGTAAACAAATTAATCTCCGGTCCCATATATTGGACATTGCATCACGGATTAGTATTCTGCAGAAAGATCAAACTTGTTTGTTGAAGAACATCATGATTACATCTACAAATTAGAATCAGATCTCCTTGACTCTTGTCGTTGACAACAATAAAAACGAAGTACTGTATGCTGAAGCAGGAAAAGGATTTTGTTTATGTTCTACTAAGCTTGTTAACATTGCCCTACGCAACAGTTTCAATAATCGTAAGTGAGTATTCTACTGTACAACCTTGCAGATTCCAATGTATGACCTCGCTACTTCAAAGAGTACAAAAACTAAACCCTTATTATTTTTCTGCAAATGGGGATAAAGAAATGTTGCTGAATCTGAGAAGCCCTATGGATGATTATTACAAACTTAAGAGTGAGACCCAATGAAGTCATTACAACCTCGCGGATGCTAAGAAATTTCGGATTTGACCGTCTTACCAAGAGATTGACAGTTATCGTCACTCAGAAAGAGGTGAGCATATTACTTTTCTGGTAATCTAATTAACTAATTACTTCAAAAAAAAAAAAAAAGACCAATTAACTAATTTGAGTAGATTAAAGATGTTGATTAAAAGGGTGAGCCTTTACACAACGGTAAGATTGTTGTCATGTAACCAAGAGGGTCACATGTTTAAATTCTAGAAAGGATGTTGATTAAGTTTATGAGATTGACTGTTAGCATGACTTAGAAACATGTGAGCATATTATAGCTTAATACTCTTCTGGTAAGTAATTAATTTGAGTATATTAAGGATGTTAATTAGTTAGGTAAGTTAATAAGTTATGTTTCTTTTTTCAAAACAATCTAATTATCTTTCTTAATTCACTCCTCCCTTACCTACTTCATTATTATTAGAGAGAATATCGATTGAGTTAATTTGGAAAAACATCACTAAGGGTTGGAAGATGAAGTTGAAGGTAATGATATCATTATCAAAGAAAAAAGTTTTATTTGCTGAAACAGAAGAGGGGCTCACGGATCAGCTTCTAAGTTTCCTGACTATACCACTAGGTGTAGTTGAACGTCTTGCTCAAGGCAATGCTGATTTGGGCTGCATGGACAACTTGTACAAAAGCTTGGCTCATATTGATTCAACGAGATATTTCAAATCTGACCGGAAGAACAAGCTACTTAATCCTATGATTGCCTCTCGTAAAGTGAAAAACCAGATGTTACCAATTTATTATAAGTTAGGTGAGGCTGCGGAAAGTTAAGGCTGCGGAAAGTTAAGTATGCTTGTTATGTCAAGCAGGGAACAACTTTCATTGTGGGAGATGATTTGCTTGTAGAACCATTTTCATCTTCTTCTGCTTTCGAATTTCTGCGTGAATCTAAACTTGGAGCACATGACTTTGAAGCGAAGATCATAAGAATTGGGGCAAAAGAGGTATTTTCTTCTCTCAGGTCAACTTATTTGCTCTTCATCATTCCTCTAGTTTTCTGATCACGCCGATTCCTTGGGAACTTTGTATAAGAATTTGGTCTGTTTTTTAATGGTCACTCTGGCCTCAATCAATTTTGAATAACTTAAGCAATACTTATAAATAACTGAGCCGTCCAATTTCGACATATTACAAAAAGCTTGAATGATCTATATTTAATAACCTGAGTCATGATTCAGATGTCAAAATGTAACGAAAACTTAAAGCTGAATTTCAGTGTCCAAATAAAAAAACAGTAGTCAGAATCAGATGAACAGAGAAGGATTAAAAAAATATGAAAATAAAGTAATGAGATCGAGTAGGGAAAGTAATTTTGTATGTTGGTGTTTCTATTTTGGGAGATTCCTATTAGGTCCTAAGGAAAGGGTTTAACAACAAAAAAGTCTCAATGATAAGTGAGCAGCATAAAACTATTGTTATTTCTTATACTAAAACTTCTTGTTGAATGCTTCTCAATTGTTATAGGACTTTTGGGTAATTAAATTCCTTCATTTGGACCTTATAACAATTCCCCCTTCTATTTTTCCCCTATTTCCATTAAGTCGAGATTAAAACCTTGCCCTTCATGGTTTTAATGCAGGTGTATGAAATTCTGAAAGCTGCAATGTTCACATCATCAGCCTTGACAATTGGTTTGAGCCCATTCCTTAATTTTGTTAAGGTGGAAAATTGATATTGATGTAGCTGTTTTCACAAATAGTTAAGGTTTTTTTATTAGTTTTTTGGTTTTTGAATCTTGGTTTAAAGTTAATTTCTGATTAACTAAAGTTTCTAATGTTAAGCCGAACTTTTTGGTGCTGTAAACGATGTCAGCATATGGTTTTCGGTTTTTGTAAAGCTTAAATACTTTTTGTAAAATGTTGAAATTGTAACAATACAATAAAGGTGTTGTTCGGGTGTGAACAATGTTACTCGGGCTTGAACTAGGAACAATGTCTAGGACCTACGTACCCTTGAATAGGGATCAAAGCCCACGTAGTTCGAATATACTTTCGGCGTTTAGCCACTGGGAGTGGGGTGTGTGCTTTGTGAGAATGAAAGGATGAAATCACATGTACCGTTCTCCAGTGTGAATACTTCTTATTTATAGAGGAGAATAACCGTCCCGACTTGGCAGTTACCTGAAGTGCTGGCATAACCGTGGGTATGTAGTTTAAGTGGCGAATTGGGCTTCGCAGCCCAATTCCCAAGATCCATAACAGGTGTCATTTACTTTAAAGCTAGAAAGTAGAAATCCATCAAGCTAGTGTAACAAAAACCAGACTGGGCGGAGGATTCAATCTTGGAAATTGGTGAACCAGGAAACGTTCTCAACTAGAGCAAACCGGCATAGACCGCAGTGAATTGTTAAAAACCAGGGTAAACCATTGGGTTGTGCGGTTTACCCGGTTTGTTTGTTTTTTGATAAAAAAAAAGCTTTCATGAGCCAAAGGTGAAACCAGAGATGGAGGATCCGGTGACTATGGTAGAAGAAGAGAGAGAGATGGAGATGCCATTTCTAAAGAAGGCGGGATGGAGAAATGGCAACCTTCACCAACCAGCCCCTTTCAACGTTGCTCTATATCTCCATCTCTCTTTCTTCTTCTACCATAGTGACTGGATCCTCCATCTCTGGTTTCATTTTTCGCTCATGAAAGCCGTTTTTTTATTAAAAACAAACAAACAAAACCGCACAACCCAATGGTTTACCCCGGTTTTTAACAATTCACTGCCGTGAGGTCTTATGCCGGTTTGCTTTGACTTTCAAATAAAATTTCTGAATTTAGTATTACTGTGAGTTAATGAACAATCAATTTTGATCATACTAAAAGTTAAAAGCATCTAAGCATAGAGAAAGTTTAATATACTAATAATTTCATCACTAAAAATTAAAATCTAACGGTAGTTAAAGTAATTCCGCAGTTGGCCTGATATATTAGACAAAGAGTTTTTTTTAAAAAAAAAAAATCAGAGAATATTTGATAATTTCCTATGATTTAACTGATGTGAAAATGCTGGCAAAAAAAAAACTGACGTAAAAATATTCTTACCCAGTAATATTAATTAAACCTAGATATCTACACAATAAATTATATAACCCTAATTGATTTAAAACGAGGAGTCACTAAGACACTAACCCTCTACACAATTTTTTTTTTTTTTGGTTTTCTTTTTGCCAAGATGCACAGCAAATTTGATAACCCTACACTTAAACAACCAATATAAATAAGAGGCTAGGTCATCATTATGATTAATTAATTATAGGGAACGAGAAATCTCTATTCATAAATAAATTAAATTAATCTACCATATATTGGGTGCATCAAAGATCAAACCGTAGTCTTTCGCAGAAAGATCAAAAGAGCTCTTAAAGTTTGCTTTTCGTGACCATGTCTTCATGACTTCATCCAAAAACCAGATTTTGTTGACTCTGATCGTAGAGAAGAACAAGTCCAAAGTAGCAGTGTATGCTGAAAGAGGAAAGGACCTAGTGGATGTTCTTCTAAGCTTCTTAGCATTGCCCAGCAACTGTTTCAAGGCTTCTGAGTGTGGAAAAACTGGACTCCAGGTACTTTTCTGCAAAAGGGCATAAAGAAATGTTGCCGAATCCGAGAAGCAAAATGAATGATTTTAACAGAAATAATGGTTTTAATCACTATAATAACACACCATTCTCGAAGGGCTTTAAGGGCTATGTTCGTGAAGCGACTTGTTATGTTGTTTCTGATGATCTAAGAGTTATGTTTAGGGATATGAATACGACCTTGTGGATGCTACAAAATTTGGGAGTTGAATGTGTCGGTGAGGGATGGTTGACTCTATGAGTATGACTCAGAAAGAGGTGAGCATATATATTATATACGTAGTGTGGAGATATAATTAGACTCTTGGTAACTGTTGAAATAACCTTGTGTCTAGGATCGAATGACTTTGACTATTAGATTTTAGGGATTTTTTTTTTAATTTTTTTAATTTTTAATTATATTTTTTTTATAGCACAAGTCAGTTTGATAGGACTAGCTTTAAAACTAATACCCTTAATTCATCTCTAATTAGTGGACGTGGGACTCAACATATTCTAATTGTAGTCTCAACCCTCATATGTGCTGTGTTTTGGTTTTGATTTTGGCTTTTAGTTAAGGTATGGGATCTTTTGAAGTTCTCGTTATGGTAGGAGACACCACTGACAGATTTCTTCCTGCGTAAAGAACTCAAAATTCAGAACTCTGAAACCCATCTTACTGTCCATGGTAAAGATCAGTGAAGTTGAAGGCAAGGAGGGTATAATAATGAAGTTAAGGGCAATGATATCAAAATCTGAGCGCAAAGTACTGTTTGCTGAAGCAGAAGAGGACTTCATAGATCAGCTCTTGAGTTTCTTAACTATACCATTAATTACAGTTGAACGTCTTGAAGAAGGCATTTCTGGTTTGGGCTGCATAGACAACTTGCATAAGAGCTCAGCTCATTGGAATGAAACTCTAGTTTTCGATTCAAGTATTCGTGATCTAAAGAACAACCTTCTCAATCCTCTTATTGCACCTACAAAAGTCAGAAGCCAGTTGTTACCAGTTTATATATTACGAAGTTCTTAAGGGAATAATATAGGTGGTGTTTAAAGTCAGGAACTAAGTCCAGGGTGAAAGATGATTTACGTATTAATTGAACCATTTTCATCTCCATCTGCTTTGTCAATTCTGGCTAAACCCAAAGTTGCTGAGCGAGACTTGAAACAAATGGACTTAATCATTGGGGTTAACGAGGTACACTACTTAATGTTCTTCTCTCAATTCAATGGGTTTCTCAAGTGTTTTAATTAGGCCTTGTTCATCAAGCTATATTTAATATTTGCAGGTGTTTGGGATTCTTGAGGCAGCTATGTTATCCACCTCCGCTCTCACAATTGGCTCGAGGCAGTTGCTTGTAATACCTAGGACTTTTCATAAAATCCTTAACTTTATATTTTGATGAATAAATAAACATAAAATGAAGGTGAATATGTGTCTCAATTTATTATAATTTATGGATTATAATTTTAGGAAAATTTCACTTGTAATTAAATTAACAAATAGCAAGATATGAGACTAGCTATACTTAGGGATAATAAAATGTGATAAAATTAATACATAAAATAATGGTTATTTTATAATTAAAGGAGGCAAGAAAGTAATATGAAAACACTTAAACAAATTAAAGGAAATTTGCAAAGTCTAATGGACAATTAAAGTTTCATTAATTAAGATCATTTGCATAATCCTTCAATTTAATTAGAGATAATTAAATGCAGCAAAAAGAGGGCTGCATTATTTCAAAATTAAGGACCAAAGAGGATGAAATTAAGTTTGATTAATTAAGCACTATCTATCAAACCAATCCTACAATAACACTTGTGATTAAAAGACATATAAATACTTGATTAGCAGACTAATTTAGCTGAATTAATCAGCCCCAAAAGTCAACAATTGCAACTAGCACATGAGATTTATCGACCATAGGATTTTCCCTCATAAAAAGCACATCCATAGGCTCCATTCATGCTGAATGTCGACCAACAATTAAAGGGGAGGGATTGGAGCTGAAAAAGTGAAAATAAGATCTAATGGTTGGGGTTGAAGGAGAGCAAAATAATCACATGTATTTGGTTTCACATAGGCTTGGATTTTTTCCTATAAATAGAGGCTCAACCCCTCTTCATTCCTCACACAAAAACCAACTACCTCTGATCCAAAGAGAGAGTGAGAGGCAAAATTCATAGCAAGGAGGAGGAAGGAGCTAAGTTCTTGAGGTAATTCTTGGTCCTTAGCTTTTAGTTTTTAGTAAAATTATAGTTTAATTTAGAAAATTGTAAAGTAAATTCCTTGACATGTTTTTAAGGTTTCCATTTCTTTTAAAACACAAAATGGGGTAAAAAACATGTTGGGATATAATTTTTGGAATTAATAGAAGAAGATAGTAAAAGTCATGAAAATTTCTAGTTGTTGGTTTGCTAGAGTCAGTCAGATTTAGGGCATTATTTTATGTATCAAATAAAGTACTAAATTCATGACATTTTAAAGGGTAAAGCAGACATGTAGGGATTTATTTTGATATAAAATTTGTAATGTTTTGAGTTCTACACTAGGAGATGCGAATTTTCCAAGTTAGCCCATGTTTTAGAACTGATAACTGGTTGGAAAAATTAAAACTGGTATTGACTCATGAATTTTGAGTTAGAGGCGTTATTTTTCCAAGAAAATAGACATGTCAAGGGTCATTTTGGCTTTGGAAGCACATCGATTCAAGTTTTGTACAATTAATTATGATTTTTCAAAGTTAGTGAAAAATTTGGGCAAAATGCCAGAAATTGCGTTTTTAAAGAAATGTAAGGGTAAAATTGAAATAACAAATCCATTAAGGGTAAAAGGGTCAATAGTGGTGAAAGTATTTCTTAGGATATCATTCTAAGTCATATGGTATTTATTAAAATATCATAATGCGGTGATAATTATATAGGATATCCAGGAAAGTCGGGAATTGGCACCGAAAGGGAATCGTACCACTAGCTATGCGAAGAAAGGTACGCACGCGTACTATAACTCTAATCTTCTATATCTTGTATGTATATATGATTGTTTGATTCATGATTGATTGAAGTCATGGGCAAGACTGGATCTTAGGCCATGCACTGTGACTAGGACTTGGTTTGAGGTCACGTGTGTGTTTACATTCAGTGTAGCTAAGGATTATTGTGATAATGCTGCATGCTTGTTTTCTTAGCACTAAGGATCCGTGACGAGGTCAAGGGGCACGGGTGAATGCTTAGACGATACCGATATATGTGTTGTATGCCATTGTAGTCGGGTATCGATGTGTTTGCTGAATGTTATTGTTATCCATGTTATGAATATCTGTCATAAACTATATCTGCTATAAAGGTTAATTGTTATCTGAGATTCAATCCGATTGAATCTTAGACTTAACCCTAGCCTCAGGATTTGAAGGATCAAGAGCCGGTATAAAGGATAAACAGCACGTTGAGGACTCAGTCGGAGTTTTTTTTATTTTAGACTATATTTATATTGTTAGATGTATAGTATTTGAAAACTTAGATAATTGTACCGTTATTATGTCCGACTGGATACACCGTGATTTGCTTAAATTTTTAGCCATGTATCAGTTACTCAACCCAACTATTACGCTCAATCACTCCACTCTGATGATATCCATATATACTATGTGTTAATACGCAGAATATGTACTATCGGATTAGGAGTATTATATTACTCACCCGTGTTAAGGAAGAGAAGGTGATGATTACTTATTACCGTTGGTTGATCTCAAGTCAAACCAATGAATCGGTACCTTGGCCTGTCTAGTGTCGTAATTGAATTCAACCATGATATTTTATCATTGACCCTTAAACTATTGTCAACCAATCCAGTTCTTGGTATTTTGGTCATCACTAAATTGTGTGGGTTTATCATGTTCTTTTATCTTGGGTTGGCTGTTGGCTTTTGTTACTTCAATTGGGAAACTATATATATATATATATATATATATATATATATATATATATATATATTAAATCACAATTCATCACTTCTCTCTCTTTTTCTTACTCTATAAAATATACGCTAAAGTAGTTTATAACTCTGGCGCATAAAGGAATTCAAATAATAGGATTTAAAAAGATTTAGACGGTGTATGAATAAGCTTATTTCAAGTAATTTTGTGTCATACGATTAGTTTTGTTCCATTTAAAAGAACTTTTTTTTAATTTAATTTTTTCATGTTGATCCTAATATAAGATCTATTCCCCATATTTATAAAAGTTTTTCTAATAATTTACCTTTATTCATACTCTCCCAATAATAATTAAGTAATAAGAGAGATATGTACCTCCGTCCAAGACTACCCTTGCATGTGGGTGATCCGCCGTCTACTCCTCTGATTCCTCTACGTCTCACTCTCACCATCTCTTCCTTTTTGCTTGTGTGTGTGTGTGGTGAACGAAATAATAAGGGAAGGAGGGGAGTTAATAATTTATTATTTTATTCTACTTTCTTCCTGCAATCATTGAATTAGCTTATCTCATAAGCTTCACTTTGTTGCATTCCATTAGGCTAAAATCCCCCAACATCTGAAACTTTTCTCTTGACATAAAATAGCACGTTTGGGTCCAAAGTCATTTTTGAGGATTGGGCAATGAATTTCCTATTAACCTCTTTTTTTGTTGATTCTTAATTACTAAATAAATCACAAAAATTAACCCTTGACACTTTATAAACATTTTCTACGTTAATTAGCTTCTTTAGCCTCTAAAATAATTTGCCTAAAATTTTTAGGTCAAACGACAATGTCTAACTATTTTTAAATTTATGTTGGCCACTTTTAGGGAGTTGAACCTTTTCATAAATTGTCTGATTCCCCAAAATATATTCCAGAATGTTTTATCAATCTTTCTAGGCAATGTTTTAAAAATTAGACCAGATGCTGAGCCGAAAACGTCAACAGGTAACAGTCCAAACAATCGAGTTGGTTGCTCGGTCATGCCGATAACATAATAATTAAATAAAAAATAATAATATTTAAATATATCATCATATATGTATAACAAATAAAATATTAAATTCTTAAAAAATTAAGAAAATTATTTAAAATAAAATACTAAATATATATATAACTTTATATCCATCCTTTTATATAAAAATAAAATATGAAAAAAAAAACATTAGAACAGACTTAAATAACAAGAAAACTAAAAATATAAATAAAACAAGAAACGAGAAATAAAAAATTTATAAATTACTAAAAAATAGTTAATTAGAAACAAATTCCTTTGTTGAAGGGGGATTTCAGCGCGTAACAAAGAATCATTCTAGTGTTCCCTGGTCTTTCCCAGAAGACCCATTCGTGAAACTTAATTCAGATGGGCATCAAAGGGTGCAGAACAGGTGGCGGCTTGTCAGGGTTTGTTGCGGGATTTCTCTGGTAAGTGGCTGGGAGGCTTTGCTGCACGGATTAGAAGGTGCTCAGCGATGGTACCTGAGTTGTGGGGAGTAGCTTGAAGGAGTCTAGCATTTGCAAGTAAGTTCTTTGAGTTTTAGTTTTTAATTTCTTAGATAGAAGTAGCTTTGATCTTAGATATGTTAGAATAATGTTAGTATCATGTTTTTATAGTTAGAAATGTTAATATTTTGAAAATTAGATGAGCCATGAGGTATAACAAAATTTTTGGAGTTGAAAAGCAAAGTAACGAAGCTCTGGCGAAAATTCATCGGCTAGGAATTTCTGAAAACAGTAGCAAAAACGTCATATTTCTATAATGAAGATGAGATGCTAAAATTCTGAAAATATTAATGGTTAAAGTAGACAAATAGGACTTTCCAAATATGCCAAGAACATACTATTTTGAATTTTGTGCAGAGAGATAATAATTCCCAAAGTTAGACTACGTTTTTCTGGAAAATTCTGGGCAGAGGTCAAAGAATATTAAACTGGGAATGATCCACTGATTCTGGGTGAAATTAAGTATTTTTACTTAAAAATAGACATGTTAAGAATTCCAAAGAATTTTACGGATCCTCGTTTCGATTTTTGTGAAATTAGTTATGAATTTTCAAAGTTAGCGTAAATTCTGCCCAAAGTGATGAAACCAACGTTTTTTTAGAAAATAAAAGGGGAATAATTGGAATGATAAAACCACCAAAGGTAAAAAGGTCAATAATGACTAAAATATCTCTTAGGATATTATTTGTAAGAGAATAATGCGGAAATATTGTGATAGGATATCCGAGAGAATCCGGGAACATACTGAGCCGATAGATGTACCGAAATCCGAACAGACTAAGGTACGAACGCGTACTGTAATACTAACTCTGATGCTTATTGTATGCATATATGTGATGGATGATTTCATAGAGACATGGACAAGACTTAGTCTTGGGTCATGTACCGTGGCTAAGTTATGGGGCTTAGCTCACATGATTATACATTCAGCTTTATACGAGTTACAGTCTTGGTAATGCCGTTGAGTTTTCCTAGCGTTGAGGACACGATGGGCCATCGTGGCACTGGTTAGTGCAAACATGGGTGACTGTGCATGTGCTGTGTGCTATGTACTGTGGATATGTTAATCTTGCATCTACTGTGTGCTTATGTATTAATTACTGTTGTAATGTCATGAATATCTGTCATACATATACTGTATTATTTAAGCATGAGGTTAACCGTTACCTGAGGTCCAATGGACATTGGACCTCAACCCTTACCATAGCTTCAGGGTCGGGAGGATCGAGGGCCAACGACAAGGGTAAGCAGCCCGCATGAGGACTAGATCAGAGTTTTGTTTTTGGATTGTATTTTTAATTATTGGGATAAATGTACCACTACTATAACCAAACCATAGTTAATATTTTGTATTATACTCATCAATATTCACTCTTTTGAATTGCTCCAATGCGCCACTCTGATAATATCATATTATTCCGCTTTTGAAAAACGGGGTGTTACATTTTGGTATCAAAGTGAGTAACTGATATATCATTAACTGTAGCGTATCTATTTGTTCATAATGTACAGTACATTTATTTGAGTAATGTTATAATGGTACAAGTCTAAAAATAGGATCTTCAGTCGGGTCTTTATGCGTGCTATTTACTTTGCTTACCCCTGTCTTCAGTCCTCGGTTCCCCGGACCCTGAAGCTATGGTAAGAGCTAAAGTCCAATACCCATTAAACCCCAGGTAACGATTAACCTCATGCTTATATAAACATATGTATGACAAATATTCATCAAATTACAGCAATAATCAATATAAAAGCCCATAACAGATGTATGACTTGTCTGGATAACGATACACAGCCACTGCATATGTCTGTTATCTCTAGTCTGCACCACCCGTGTCACGATGGCCTATCATGTCCTTAGCGCTAGGAAAACTGTAACGGTATTATCAAAACCATAACCCGTGTATAAAGCTGAATGTATAATTATGTAAACTAAGCCCCATAACTTAGCCACGGTGCATGACCCAAGACTAAGTCTTGTCTATGTCTCTATGAAATCATCCATCATATATATGCATACAATAAGTGTAATATCCCGAATTTTGGGCCTAAAGTCTTGGAAATTAGTCTATTTTTGGAAGACTACTAGGTCATATTTTTGAGAGTGGTAAATTTGGAATGGGTCCAAACACCCTTATTATTATTTGATAGTTGGAGCAAAAATATGTCCATTTAATAAAAATGGACAACCTTTCTTATTATGCATGTTTGGACACATAAGCAATATTTTCTTCAATCATTCACTTTAATAAATACCTACCACACCGTCAACATATCACTCACCTCTTTTATCTTCATTTTTCGGTGGAATCTTGCACTTATATCTCTCCTTCTCAATTGATTTGGCCAACATACATGTCCCACACTTCTTGATTTTTTTTCAATGACTTTGGCCAAAATGTCCACATGCACTCATTTTTCTTCATTTCACATTAACACTCAATTCCTTTATCTCCCGTGACTCATCTCTCATTTTCCTTTCTAGATAATGTTCTCTCACATGCAGCCAAATTGTCTCCCACTTCCTATATTTTATTGGAAGCATGGGACACACTCCACACACTACTTCTCTTATTCACTCACGGATGGCTACATGCGCTAACTCCTCCCTCTCACACCAATTATACACCTCCTCCTTTATTCATTTTTGGCCGGCATGAATGAGAAGAGGAAAAGGGAGGGAGGGAGGTGTGAGTGAAAAACATAGAAGAGAGTGAGGGTTGAGAGAAAGAAGCCATATGAGGAGCATCGATCAACTTGTACAACACTGTAATTCTAGAAATTCAGTAAGGAGGTCAGGTTCATGCAACGTTTTGTCTAAACAAATGATTTCCTTTGACCATGAAATTTGGTAAGTTTAAAGTATACTTCTTAATCTTTCAAATGAGTGCTAGAACGTATTAATCCGACGTCTAGAACTCAAGTTATGATTTTTCTAAGTTTGGTTATAAAAACTGGAAAATCCTGCTTTCAGATTTAAGTTACGTTCACTTTTCGAATTTCTGAGAATTATACAGCTATTAATTGGCTTGATGAATATTTTTCTTATAAACTAGACTTATAGAACTTCAAATAGAATTTTGAATCACCTTAATCGGAGTTCTATAGAATTAGTTATGATTTTTCAAAGTTAGAAGTTGAACACTGAAAAACGTTGGTTTCCAGGAATGAACAGTGATTTTCGGATTTACTTTTAAAATAGTAAACATTTGAGTTTTTCTATGAAAATTTCCATAATAAAAGTAGACTTATCAAGCTTTAATTTGATAGGTCACAAGCCTTAATTGGATTTATATTCAGGGAGTTATGAATTTTTGAAGTCAAGTATGAAATCTGGGACGTTTTCTGAAACATCTTCTGAACAGTGTTGACATTTTTGAAATCTGGGAATTATTGGAGTATGATTAAATGTTGGAACCAATTTTCCTAGAAACTAGACTTAATGAGGAGTTCATGGATTTTTGAACCACCTGATTTGGACACCTAGAACTCCAGATATGGATTTTTCAAATTCAGTATTAAACCTGGACGTTTTTCTGGAACGGTGATGATGAATGAAAATTCTGGGAAAAGTGTACGTATATTTGACAGTTGAGTGTATTTTTCCCTAAATATAGACCTAATGAGGAACAAGTGATTTTTAGAATCACGTCAATTGGAGTTTTGTGTAATTAAATATGAATTTTCAAAGTTAATTGAAAATTCTACCAGTTTATGGAATTTATTTGGAAATAAGAGAAATAAAGAATTTGGATAAATAATAACTCGATCATCCATGAATATTTAAATATAGGAGCCGATATTTATCCGGGATGATCAAATGATTGAGAACCAGATCAGGAATTGGAAAGACCATCAGGTAGTAACGCTTCTCTCACATACTATGTGTGCCTTTTACATGCATGTATTTACCGTTGTATATATATATGTATATTGTTTGAATGTTCTGAATGTTGAATGTGTTGAATGAATTGTATGTATATTTGATGGTTGACTTGCATGTTTTGTGTATGCATTTTATGTGAGCGATGATTAACGTTACTACTGGGATTCATATGAATCCCAGCATATATCTTTGAATTAGTTAATTTGCAGCTCGTATCAGAAGATTGAAGAACGAAGAAGATGCATACGAATGAGTACAAGGAAGAGAAAGATTTTTATTTCCGTCAGATTTTTACTTAGACGTATATTTGTACGTATTAGTGAAAAGTACGTATACGTGAACAGTGTCGTATACACGAATAGTGAATAGTACCGTATACGTGAATAGTAACTTCACGTTAAATTTGTAAAGAACGCTTCCGTGTATGCAATTAAAGGGTGTATTTAAGGCGGGTGTTACAGTTGTGGTATCAGAGCAAAGGTTCTGGCATTTTTGGAAGAGTATACTGATATTGGATTACATAAACAAATGAAATAGCACAGAATAAGGATTCTGTTGCTAACTCTAGGGCTCTTGATGTTGAGTTAGATTGTGATTTAGATTCCCAGATTTTATTGAAAGTTAGAAAATTCTGAGTGACAAGTTGGAATTAGAATATAAATTTTGATGATAGAATTATCAACTCAGAATTTCGAAGTCCGGTTAGAACATAAGTTCTGACAATAGGTTAGAATGACCTGCTGGAGCTTGAACTTATGTGATTAATTGAATATGGGAGAGAAAAATATTCAAACTTGGAAATTCCCATGAAACTTAGTATAAAAGTACAAGCAGAAATTAGAATGCTAAGAAGAAAATACAAGATGAATTCAAGCATCAAGAGCAACAGTTGGTACAATCCCACCACAAGCGTTGACCATCTCAAGTTTAAGTCTATTAATTTCTTCCTGAGCGGCTGCACTTGAGAGAGGACCATCAGAAGACATTGTTTTTCTCAATCTAGCTATTTGCCTCATAGTGCTTCGAATTTTTACATAAGGCCAATGCCTTATTCCTTCCCTATGGCATATTTTCATTAAGACATTTTTGCATAGACGAACTTGTTTAGCCGCTTCTTGTTGAGGTAAATGGAATAAGTCTCTAAGATCATTTATTGACATTGATGCACCTCTAATATTTTGTTCAGCTCTTGATCGGTATGAATCACTAGGTATAGGGACTGAAGGATTATTATTTACAACCATGAGCTCTTTTCCTTTATTGGATATATTTTCTGTATTGGTTGGAAATGAACTATTAGGGAGTTCATTTTGATTTTTAGTCCATTCCAAACCAACACAGAGGGCCTCATAGTAGGCTGATAGGGGATCTGACACCAGGACATACCCTAAAGATTTTTGATTCAAACAATAATTTTCTAGAAAATGTTTGACATCATCTAAATTTTTCTTACCAAAGTCAAATACTTTAGGACTGGAAGAACCTCCTTGTACGTCCTGGTGAAAGACAGCGTGGCATATCATACCAATCCTCCCATGAACTTCAAGTTTATGGTATTGAAGTCCATTGGTATGAATGATCTCTCGTAGAACATGGCAGCAACCACATGAAAATGGATTAGTAGTCTCAGTCAAGGTAGAAGCAGGATTCCTTGGTTGAGAAGGTACCGTAGACTCCATAAGCTCTGCCACATTACGACATCTTTGGACAGGTTGCCTTGATGGACCTGCTTCAGATTCCTTTCTGTTAGTAGTTGTAAAAATAGAATCTTGTATCCTTGGAGGAGGAGTAGGAATGTTAATCGTTGAGGCAGATGAATGAACGTTCATACTTACGGGATTTTGGGGAAGTAAAGAAGAATAAGGGTATGATACATTGTTTGACAAGTCAGACAACATGTTAGTCTGATAGTCATGAAGTAAGGCTTCAAGAAAGAAAGGGTTGAATGAATCAGAGACTGGAATAGAGTTACTTGAACCGGCCATGTTTAAGGATAATGTGAAAGGTTATAGTGAAGGTTACGATCGGAGAGGAAATGAATATGTGGAAGTTTTGTGAAGCTTGAGAGAACGTGAAACATTTACTCTTTCTTTACTCGATTTATAGCTGGGCTAGTAACGTCTAGATTTTGTTAAGCAGCATCGGATTCTCATCTGTCGTTGGCTCAGAATAGTGCAGACTTTGTTATTATGTGGAAATTTTATGGCACCGCACCCTAATACAATCTGACACGCCCTAGCCACCTCTATAGGTCGGAGTCTTATAGACTTTCGGTCCAAACAGAAGACGGTGTAGCATTTATTGCCGGTTGTATCTTCGAGAAATTTAGTTGACGAATACACGTTGCACGATGATTATTTCAAGATCGTGTCTCTTAGAAATTTGTCTTGGAGCGTGTAGTTGGTTCGAGATGTCAGACTGGCATTTGAAAATGGAAGTCTGATCAGTTAAAGCCATCTCGAGAAAGGAGACTCTCTGGAAGTATTGGGAATTTGAAATATCTCGGTGTAAGATCTGAATATCTTGAAGTATGAAAAATGGTGAATTCTTCAAATGTTAAGAAAATATAAGAACGAATGCGGTATGATTAAAGATAAGTTTGAATTTGTTCTGAGTCGAAACAATGTTTAGGTTAGAGTGTGATAAAGTAAATCTTGTGAACCTTGTGATTAGTGCTGCATTGTCAACAATGTTTTGTGTATGAATGGTTATTACCTTTGAGGTATAAGAATGATATTTAAAACATGTTTTGGTGATATTGAGAAAGGAGGTAGAAGTAGAACCTCGTAGAAATTGCTGAATTTTATTTGAATGTTTGAGGATAGTGCCTGGATGTTGTAAGATATGAATCTTGGAAATGTTAGCAGGTTTATGGAATATGGTCGAATTTTTAGAATTAGGTTGATAAACCTGAATGTTGGAGAGACAACTAAAGCATGTTACCAACTAAATTGAGGCTTGAGAATGAAATTTGGTAATGGAACTAATTCTTTAGGCATTGAATTGTCCCGAATGAACAAAGGTATTAGAATGTGGTACCGATTGATTTAAATGAATTAAGGCACTAGAATCTGGTACCAATGTGTACAAGATATTTTGCGGTTGCTAGATGTTGATCTAGCATAGTGTTAGAATTTGATTTAAAAAGTCTCCTTAGAATGAATGGTTGTGAGTTTGTTAAAAATCTCAGTTGTTGAGTTATGATTCCATAATTTGGTCAAGTACTCGTAGAAATGTTAGTAACTTATAATTTCCTAATATATCGATGAATACCTAATTAGGAAAGAGAAAAACATTCGTGTTGTGAATGAATGGTATGTTCTATGAATTGCTCAAGTAGCTAAAAATAGAACCTGAAGTGTATTTAGAAGTGAAGACCTACTGTAATAGTTGTCTGGTTCCTGCGTTTGTTTGAAAAAATTTAATTTTGAATTTTCCAATGCACCTGTTGTATTTGAGAATTTTCTGAATTGAAATTTTGAACAACAATGTTTTCAGCTGAATTAAAGTTCAGTTTGAAGTATTTGTTTTTGAACAATATTGTTTCATAGAAGGGATCCTTTTGGAACCCAGAGCTTGAATTGAAACTTTGAATTTTATGAATTGAATTCTTGAATGAAAGGTTTTCAACAGAATTTGAGACCAGGGCAATGGTCATTTTTGAATTGATGTTGTTCCGTAGAGAGGGTTCAGTAGAACCCAAAATCTGAAATTGAATTTTGAATTTTGTGGTTTTGAAAGCAGTACAGTACTGGAAAAGGTCAAGAACTGTTGTAGAAATACTCAGTTTGCTGGATCTTACCAAGTGCTTGTGAAATATTTTTGAATCGCTTGCCATTAATAAAGCTCATTTGAATTGAAAATTGAAAGAATGATCATTGAATATTTTTGAAATTGAGAATGCAAGCTGTGTGGGTAAAGAATATCTAGTGACTCTTAAACTTTGGATTTATCCTCAGATCCAAAGTTGAGCACTTGTGAATACTTATCTCAGCTAAATTTAGTTGAGCGAACAAATCCTCTAGAGGAGAGGCGTTATTTACCCAACAGAATTGTAACCTTATCGCCGGTTTAGGCCGGGAGGTAGTGCCCTTGAATGTGGGGTAACCCTGAATGCCATGGCGGTTTAGGCCGGGTGTGGTAATTCGATAAGGGAAATTATTACAGTTTGTAACAAAGCGGCCAATATGGTCTGCCGTGAAATGAATGTATTTTCTTGTGTTTGAGCTGGCAGCGAATATGTTTTCTCTGAAATTATGAAAGAATTATTCTGTAGAATGAAATTTTGAAAATGTACTGCTACCATAGAATTTTGAATATTTAAATTTGAAAATCAGAAAGTTGAATTTGAGACAACATAGAAAATTGAAAAGCAATGATGTGATTATCATTGCCCGTATTTTAAAATGTGAAACATTAACGTGATTGTTTTCACTGATGTTTTTGAATCGAAAGTGGTGCATTGGGTGACTATGTTGATATAGGAACAGAAACTGACAGAATGGTCCAAAAATCTATATTGATAAGTCAGATAGTAATCGCTAGCTATAATGCTAAGCAGAAGAAAGTAATCTATGAATTTGAATTGAAGAAGCTCAAGCATAGAATAGAATTGAACAAGCAAATCTCTAGAATTTGAGATGTTGAAAGAATGAGAAATGAAACTTGTGACAATAATTCTTTTGAAGGATTATTAAGAGCTGGGCTAGTTTGCCCAAAGTAAAATTTGAAGCTAATAGAATATCTGAAATTGTATCAGGATATAATTGAGAAACCTATGGTCAAGGGTAAATCCCTGGACAATAAGGTCAGAATATCTAGCGCTATAAAAACAAAATGAATTGGAAGGAGAATATACCGACTGTGAGGCTTAGCGCTGTGCGGATATCGGTAGACTTGAATTTGAATATTACATTAGGTACAAGATGAATAGTAATTTTGTGTGGATGTTACATGCTTGGTAAGCATATGTAAAAAAAATGGACTGAGTATTTCGAATGGTTCCCCGAAGTGAAAATGTACAAATTTCGAGGGCGAAATTTATTTAACGGGGGGAGAAATGTAATATCCCGAATTTTGGGCCTAAAGTCTTGGAAATTAGTCTATTTTTGGAAGACTACTAGGTCATATTTTTGAGAGTGGTAAATTTGGAATGGGTCCAAACACCCTTATTATTATTTGATAGTTGGAGCAAAAATATGTCCATTTAATAAAAATGGACAACCTTTCTTATTATGCATGTTTGGACACATAAGCAATATTTTCTTCAATCATTCACTTTAATAAATACCTACCACACCGTCAACATATCACTCACCTCTTTTATCTTCATTTTTCGGTGGAATCTTGCACTTATATCTCTCCTTCTCAATTGATTTGGCCAACATACATGTCCCACACTTCTTGATTTTTTTTCAATGACTTTGGCCAAAATGTCCACATGCACTCATTTTTCTTCATTTCACATTAACACTCAATTCCTTTATCTCCCGTGACTCATCTCTCATTTTCCTTTCTAGATAATGTTCTCTCACATGCAGCCAAATTGTCTCCCACTTCCTATATTTTATTGGAAGCATGGGACACACTCCACACACTACTTCTCTTATTCACTCACGGATGGCTACATGCGCTAACTCCTCCCTCTCACACCAATTATACACCTCCTCCTTTATTCATTTTTGGCCGGCATGAATGAGAAGAGGAAAAGGGAGGGAGGGAGGTGTGAGTGAAAAACATAGAAGAGAGTGAGGGTTGAGAGAAAGAAGCCATATGAGGAGCATCGATCAACTTGTACAACACTGTAATTCTAGAAATTCAGTAAGGAGGTCAGGTTCATGCAACGTTTTGTCTAAACAAATGATTTCCTTTGACCATGAAATTTGGTAAGTTTAAAGTATACTTCTTAATCTTTCAAATGAGTGCTAGAACGTATTAATCCGACGTCTAGAACTCAAGTTATGATTTTTCTAAGTTTGGTTATAAAAACTGGAAAATCCTGCTTTCAGATTTAAGTTACGTTCACTTTTCGAATTTCTGAGAATTATACAGCTATTAATTGGCTTGATGAATATTTTTCTTATAAACTAGACTTATAGAACTTCAAATAGAATTTTGAATCACCTTAATCGGAGTTCTATAGAATTAGTTATGATTTTTCAAAGTTAGAAGTTGAACACTGAAAAACGTTGGTTTCCAGGAATGAACAGTGATTTTCGGATTTACTTTTAAAATAGTAAACATTTGAGTTTTTCTATGAAAATTTCCATAATAAAAGTAGACTTATCAAGATTTAATTTGATAGGTCACAAGCCTTAATTGGATTTATATTCAGGGAGTTATGAATTTTTGAAGTCAAGTATGAAATCTGGGACGTTTTCTGAAACATCTTCTGAACAGTGTTGACATTTTTGAAATCTGGGAATTATTGGAGTATGATTAAATGTTGGAACCAATTTTCCTAGAAACTAGACTTAATGAGGAGTTCATGGATTTTTGAACCACCTGATTTGGACACCTAGAACTCCAGATATGGATTTTTCAAATTCAGTATTAAACCTGGACGTTTTTCTGGAACGGTGATGATGAATGAAAATTCTGGGAAAAGTGTACGTATATTTGACAGTTGAGTGTATTTTTCCCTAAATATAGACCTAATGAGGAACAAGTGATTTTTAGAATCACGTCAATTGGAGTTTTGTGTAATTAAATATGAATTTTCAAAGTTAATTGAAAATTCTACCAGTTTATGGAATTTATTTGGAAATAAGAGAAATAAAGAATTTGGATAAATAATAACTCGATCATCCATGAATATTTAAATATAGGAGCCGATATTTATCCGGGATGATCAAATGATTGAGAACCAGATCAGGAATTGGAAAGACCATCAGGTAGTAACGCTTCTCTCACATACTATGTGTGCCTTTTACATGCATGTATTTACCGTTGTATATATATATGTATATTGTTTGAATGTTCTGAATGTTGAATGTGTTGAATGAATTGTATGTATATTTGATGGTTGACTTGCATGTTTTGTGTATGCATTTTATGTGAGCGATGATTAACGTTACTACTGGGATTCATATGAATCCCAGCATATATCTTTGAATTAGTTAATTTGCAGCTCGTATCAGAAGATTGAAGAACGAAGAAGATGCATACGAATGAGTACAAGGAAGAGAAAGATTTTTATTTCCGTCAGATTTTTACTTAGACGTATATTTGTACGTATTAGTGAAAAGTACGTATACGTGAACAGTGTCGTATACACGAATAGTGAATAGTACCGTATACGTGAATAGTAACTTCACGTTAAATTTGTAAAGAACGCTTCCGTGTATGCAATTAAAGGGTGTATTTAAGGCGGGTGTTACAATAAGCATCAGAGTTAGTATTACAGTATGAGTCCGTACCTTAGTTTGTTCGGATTTTGATACGTCTATCGGCTCGGTATGTTCCTGGATTTATTCTCTTACAAATAATATCGTAAGAGATATTTTAGTCATTACTGACCTTTTTACCTTTGGTGGTTTTATCATTCCAATTATTCCCCTTTTATTTTCTAACAAACGTTGGTTTCAGCACTTTGGGCAGAATTTACGCTAACTTTGAAAATTCATAACTAATTTCACAAAAATCAAAACGAGGATCCGTAAAATTTTTTGGAATTCTTAACATGTCCATTTTTAAGTAAAAATACTTACTTTCTCCCAAAATTAGTGGATCATTCCCAGTTTAATATTCTTTAACCTCTGCCCAGAACTTTCCAGAAAAATGTAGCCTAATTTTGGGAATTTTTATCTCTCTGCACAAAATTCAAAATAGTATGTTCTTGGAATATTTGGAAAGCGCTATTTGTCTACTTTAATCATGAATATTTTCAGAATTTTATCATCTCATCTTCATTATAGAAATATGACGTTTTTTCTACTATTTTCAGAAATTCCTAACCAATGAATTTTCACCAGAGCTTCGCTACTTTGCTTTTCAACTCCAAAAATTTTGCTATACCTCATGGCTCATCTAATTTTCGAAATATTAACATTTCTAACTATAAAAAACATGATACTAACATTATTCTAACATATCTAAGATCAAAGCTACTTCTATCTAAGAAATTAAGAACTAGAACTCAAAGAACTTACTTGCAAATTCTAGACTCCTTCAACCTATTTCCCACTCAACCTCACTTCTCTCTAATTCCAGATTGCTCTTGCTTGTTTTGGTGTGAAGAATGAATGAATACAAGGTGCCTATTTATAGGAAAAGGCCATGGCACTCTTGGTAATTATCTCTAATTAACCTAATACATCTTGCATTTTGGCCTTAGGTTTATTTTTAAACAAATCTGAATTCTTCTTCTTTCAAGGCCAAAAACGTGGCCTCCCCCCCCCCCTTCCTCTCTTCATTCTTTGATTTTTCCACAAAAACCTCTTGCCTTGGTGGCTCAATTGGCACCATGTGTGTTTAGATTTTTCCCCAACTCTCCTTCTCTTTCATTGTTGGCTAAATAGATGGCAAGTGCAAGAAGACTTTTATATCAACATGTGTGTTTTTTTGTTTATAGTAAATAATCTCTGGCTCTAAGTATGCATTGGTGGCCTTTCCACCTTCACCCATTTCCCAACTTTGTGCTTAACTCCTAGTTACTCTAAGTGTGTTTGTAACTAGATGAATTTGGTAGTTGGTTAGCAATTAAGCAAAAAATGCTCTTAGAATTTAGTTTGTAGTTTAATCAAATTCCCTCATTAGTCTTATGATTCTTGAATATTATGGCTTAATTAGAAGTATTTAATTACCCCTTTATCATTTTAGAATTTATTGTATTTGTTAGGTAACAATTAAGATGATAGTTCATCCTAAACCAAATTTGTGTTCTTGTCTTGGATCAATGCTTGTACTCATGGTAGTGGAAACGTAGATTTTACCTGAAAACGGAAGGAGAATGAAAAATCGTAAAACGTAAAATCGTAACGTAGTAAAATCGTAAAAAAATCATAAAAACTTAAAAGCGTTTGGAAAATTAGTAAAATCGTTCCAATGAAAAAAAATCGTAAAATCGTAGTGATAAAACGAGTTTTTAACTACCCTGCTTGTACTTAATCTAGGATTAAAATCCCTTAATTGTCTTTTTGATAATAATTGATTGATTCAATTGATTTATGAATTTATGATGAAAATTTGTGTTTAATTAGGCAAATATCACCTATGGAACCCTTGATCCACAATGTGCCAACAAGGCCAATTAACTCTAATCACTCCAACCCTTGATCCTCATTGTGCCAACAAGGCCATTTGGATTTAATTACTCCATTGGTTAACTTTACAATTATTGCATTTAAATAAATCACTCACAACACACACACACACTACACGTCTCCATCTCCCTCTCATACACTCTCAACTTTATTTTCATGGTCCAAAATCATCCACACACAAGCCTTGGTTGCCTCTTGAATTTTCACTTAGGCTTAGTCTTTAATTTTTGGTCATTAATCCTAAAATGATGTTTTAGGTGTTATTGAATTTATTTGATTGGCTACTATATTAATCATGATCATTAGAAATCATCTTTTATGTTAATCTTGGCCCTTCATTAGCCATTGGTTTTTAATTAGGGCTACACATCCCAATTTAAAACATGTTGTTAAATTAATTATGAAAGCTTATGAAATTAATCTAATTAATGTAGATTTAATTATCTACTAATTGTTGGCAATTTTCTTTAATTGATTTAGGTATTTTTATAATATTTTATGGCTCTTTATGATTAAATATGAACTATGTTGTAATATAATAATTTTAGGGTATTTTATGATCCCTAAATGTGTAACACCCCATTTTTCTAAAGCGTTTTCAAAATAGTTTGATCAGAGTGGCGCATTAGAGCAATTCAAGAGAGCAAGTAGTTGATGAGTGTATTACAAAATATTAACCATGGTTGGTTATAGTAGTGGTACATTCATCCCAATAATTCAAAATATAATACAGCCCAAAAACAAAAAGAAACTTCGGCTAGATCTTCACGCGGGCTGCTTTCCCTTGTCGTCGGCCCTCGGTTCTCCAGACCCTGAAGCTATAGTAAGGGCTGAGGTCCAATGCCCATTGGACCTCAGATAACGGTTAATCTCATGCTTATGTATGATAAAATATGTATGACAGATATTATAACATTAATCAAAACACAATCACACAGTAGATATAAGTTTAGTATATCAACAGTACACATCACATGTACAGTTATCAGAGTTAACAATACACATCACATGTAAAGTTATTTATGTCAACAGTACACATCACATGTAAAGTTGTTCATGTACACATCGCATGTACAGCTGTCATCTATCACATATATAAGCATATCATAAGCATCAAAGTTAGTGTTACAATACGTGTCCGTATACCTTCGTTGACGATTTTGGGTACGTTCGTTGGTCGGACTGTGATCACGCTTATCCTATTGTAATACCCCAAAATTCATATTCATCATAAATATTATATTTTGATAAATAATATCTATTCAAAATCGGTGAATATATGGTCTCAAAATTGAGTAACATATTTATGTTAATTTAGGGAATTTACTCTAAGAATTAAGGTAATCAAAAACCAAATTCTCGAATTTTATTTTGGGATCATAAAATACCCAAAAATTACCATATTAAAGCATAAAATGAACAAAAAGAAAGGAAGAAGGTAGGGGGCGATTTTTGGTTGACTTGGAGAACAAGTTAGGAAACCTGGAAAGCAAGTCGGGGAAAACCTGGAGAGCAAGTCGGGGAAAACTTGGAGAGCAAGTCAGGAAAACTTGGAGAGCAAGTCGGGGAAACTTGGAGAGCAAGTTACTTGGGGAGCAAGTTACTTGGCGAGCAAGTTACTTGCCGAGCAAGGTTACTTGGGGAGCAAGTTACTTGACGAGCAAGTTACTTGGCGGACAAGTTACTAGGCGGACGAGGTTACTTGGCGGACGAGGTTACTTGGCGGACAAGTTACTTGGTGGACAAGTTACTGGGCGGATGAGGTTACTTGGTGGACAAGTTACTAGGCGGACGAGATTACTTGGTGGACAGGTTACTTGGCGGACAAGTTACTGGACGGACGAGGTTACTTGGAGGACAAGTTACCTGGTGAACCAGTTACTTGGAGACCGAGTTGTGAAACTTGGTGAACAAGTTACTCAGAGACCGAGTTGTGAAGCTTGGTGAACAAGTTAATTGGAGACCGAGTTATGAAACCTGGTGAACAAGTTACTTGGAGACCGGATGGTGAAACTTGGTGAACAAGTTGGAAGACTCAAGAAGCAACTTGTTGAGCAAGGTGCAGAAAAGAGAAAACTGAAAATTGAGTGTGAAAGGGGTTGTGGGTTTTTCAAAAATAATATCATGATATTTTAAACAAAGGGCAGATAAGAAAAGTGAGAACCAATAGAAAATAAATCATAACTTGAAATCCTTGAACTAAGTAGAAAACAACTGGACATATTATGAATCAGTGAATTTTTGTCCCGAAGTTGGTGTCACCCGAAGTAATTTCCGTAACCGACAGCGTTCAGCTTAGAATCTTCGGCAGGTTACGAAATATCCTTAATGGGATCAAAAATTTAGTTAACTCAGATATTTCCAAAGAGGAAGAATAGAACTTCAAGGTTGTGTTCCCGGATTTTTGAGATTTTGCAAAATTACGCGACCAGAACACCGAATAGGGAACTTTATCGGTAAAAACTCATAAAGTGAATGAGTGACATCACCTGGATGACATCATCTTGATGACATAAGGGACACTTGTGTGGTAGAGAGAAGGGGACACTTGTGTGGTAGAGAGAAGGCCACATCTTCATCATCTTAGCCCTTGATACAAAAGTTGATCCAAGGGTTGACACTACAAGAAAACCGCTATTTAGAGGCGGTTTTCTTGGCATTTAGAGGCGGTTTGAACCGCCTCTATTTGCCCACAAAGGCGGTTCCAAAACCGCCTCAGTTACCACCGTCGGGAGGTAAATTGAGGCGGTTTAAATGAGCCGCTGGAAAAACCGCCGAAGTGGAATTTAAAGGCGGTTTCGTTAACCGCCTCTAAATGATATATGGAGGCGGTTTTGTTAACCGCCTCTAAATTAAATGTGAAGGCGGTTTCGTTAACCGCCTCTAAATGATATGTAGAGGCGGTTTGTCAAACCGCCTCTGAAGTATGTTTAGAGGCGGTTTTGTGCCCGCCTCCAAATATCATTTAGAGGCGGTTTTGCAGGTGCCTCAATATGTCATTTTGAGGCGGTTTTGCATGGGGTGAAAGATTTTAAAAAGGGGTTTATAAATAGCCTCAAAATATCATTCTGAGACGGTTGGCAGATGGTTTTTTATCAACGAATATATATAAATTATTTTTTTTACTTTTTTATATTTTTTAATTTTAATAACGAAAGGTAGTTAATAGATGATTTTTTACAGTTTCAATTTAATAATTTTTTTTCTAATAATGAAATAATAACCTGTTGCATTTGATGTATCAAGAAAAAAAAAATTAATTACATTTCAGCATATATATCCATACAATGTTAAAAGCCCTTAATTAAAAGCATAAGATATATAAATTCACCACAAGATTAAAGTGTATGTTTGCATACCTTATCCAAAATCATAGAACAAAATATGTTTAACAATCATAAACAACGTCTCAACTACTAAACATACACTAATGACAACAATACTATCCAAAATCAATATCTAAATAGAATATTCAAGGTTGGGGTTGTGGTGATGGAGATGGAATATGAGGTGATGAATTCGGTCCGTCACAATGAGGGTTATGACTAGCATGAGAAGATCTTCTGAGCCCTGGAGACCCCAAATTTACATCCTGATACATTGAAACAAAATTGAAAACAAACATCAAATGCTACAATGTCTTAGTTTGTTTTACTATGCATCATGGCAATGAATTATGATGTGAGCAAACAAATTATTTATAATGCCTTATCACTAATGAATCATTAGCATAATTCATATGCACAGCTATATACCTCAATACAATTCATGAGAATCTGATACATGTCCACATGTTGTTTAGAAAGAATGGTGGCTATTTGACAAATTCACAGAAACCTTAATTATATTGGTACTCCTATAAAAGCATCATTCACTGTGTATGTATATGCACAGAATATATGCCAACCAAAACGGAGAGCATATGACACTTCTCAGAGGGAGGAACTTGCAATTGTCACTTGAAAATCAAATGCTACAATGTCCAACATAGCCAACAAAGATTGAAACTACGGTTTAATTCCAAAGTATACATTTAATTATAACACAACATTTACCTCATTGAAGGGAAAATGAGAAGGTTGTTGAGCACCAATATGTTGCAAAATAGTAGCCAATTGTGCTTTCAAGGCCTCAAGTTCTCCCATTTTCCCTTTTAAGGTGTCAAGTTCTTCTTTGAGGGAATCATACTCTGCTTGAGAAGGACCAGTAGTAGAAGATGATGCAGAACACCTATAGCGCTTACGCATTTGAGATGGAACCACCCCAAACCCCATTCCTCTAACGCGTCCAGGGTGCTCTTTCTCAAAGACTTGTTCATAGGCCTCTTCTTCAGAAGAGGTTTCCTCCATCTCAGCTAGTAATTGGTCCTACAATACAACATCAAACATGTAATCAAATAGCAAGTACAGCTTCCTCATTCTCAATGAAAATACATACATTCTTTTCTCTAGCTTCCTCACAGACAAAACTGCCATCCTTTTTTTTTTTGTGCGAAATGGTGAACATCTCCCCCCTACCAAATTTGCGTCGATATTTTTTTTCCTAAAGCAATGTCAGTATACAAAAGGTTAGTTAAATTCACAAAAAATCAAAGATAGATAAAAAAAAATATTATAATTGACGTACATACTAGGTCAAATTTTACTGATGCAATGCTTTTGGATCCAAGGGTGTGCATAATTGTTTGTTTTGCTCTATTTCTAGTATTTATCTCACTGTATTTCTACATTGTCCAGCAAAAAATACTTCAAATTAAGTTAAGTAAACCAAATTAAACAAATATATGCAAGCTTATGTCATTACCTTAGCTTTCTCGCTTAACTTATATGCCAAAAAACCAGCCCATTGTTCTCGAGTCATACCTTCAGGATAGTTTTCAAGATTTTGCTCATAACTTGCATTTTTATCATAATAATAATTACACAACCTCCACCTATTATCCTTCCATTTTTTTCCCATATTTGCCAAACAATAATCATATTGGTCATCAGTATGGAAACAGAATTTTTTCTGCAATAGGGAAAATATAAAAATCAATTCACAAGCATTTAAGCTTAGTAAATGAAATTGAAAGAGCATTTATACCTGAATGGTCATCTCCCAAGCATTATCCTTATACTCGCGAGGTACATGAGGCCACTTATCATAACATATTGGGAATACATTAGTATTACATGCAAGATGTCCTAAAAAGCCATGCAAGAGTGAACCACCATCACCAACAGGCTAATTCTCTTGACTCCATGGCACCACTACTTGCTTGTGAGTCTCTAGTACCAAAACATCCCTAATGCGCAATCTTTCCTCAGCAATCCTTCCTTGATCATCTATAACATATAATATTCATATGATTTTTGTTAGTGGAGCAATAACATATAACATAGGCATATATAAATTTTTTTTACTAATGTAACATAGGCATATATAAAAACATTCACGCTACATAAACTAGTATAAGTTACTCATAAACAAAAAAAAAAAAAAGATGTCCTAACTAGTCTAACATTCCAATGACAGGAGAAGTGAAAATATGGATATAATATATAAAGGCGGCTTGTTCAGGAGGAGGGGAAAAAAAACAAGACAATTATTGCTTACTGGATGATGTCGGATCAATTGTCTCAAAAAACTCTCTTAGTAATTGCTGATAAAATTCAGAGTCATCCAATAGTTCGGGGTCACCATCAATATGAGTTTTCTGAACAAATTCAAATTCATAACTATGTCACATTGAAAATAAAAGCAAGCAAAATATGAGTTCAGAGACGGCAGAGAGGAGCACATGGAAATATTTATCTACGTTGCAAAGCACAAGCAAACAGAAAAGGTAAAAAGGAGACCAAAATGAGATATGCAAACAGAAAAGCATAAGATTTAAATTTTGGAGCAAAGATCATTTAAATATTAATCCCTTGCGATCATTATTTTTCGCCACATTTCAAAATTCATTATTAGAGAAAAGGTTTTTTAAACTAGATAAAAATGACTATTAAACTGGTTTTAGGTTAGATCTTATATCGAGCCACTTAAAAATTCTGAAACTTTTTAGACGGTATGATAGACAATTGGTCCAAAATATGACATTAAAAAAATAGGAAAATTCAGATTTCAAAATGATGATAAAGAAAAAATTTTGAGATCTGGATTTTTATGATTCTTTTTTTTTTTCCCTCTTAGAACGGCTTCTTTTTGAGATATGAATTTTCAGATCCGTATATGATTCATGAAATTGCATAAGAGAATCTGCCATATTATATGAGATCTCATAATAAAATACACATCTCAATAAAAAATAGAAGAAGATAAGTTTTTTTTTTTTAAAAAAAAAAAGCATATCTAATAAAATCACAACAAACCATCCAACAATAAAAATGGCAGAAGAGTAGAAAATATTAAATCGAACTTACATTCAAGTGTGCCAGATTTAGATGACAAAAGCATATTTCAAAATATTAAAATCTATGGTTGAAACGGTTGAATGACATCCTTTAAAAATATTACTTAGTAATTACCAAAATGAGTTAGATGCAATTTTGCCACACACGGAGGCTGCTGTTTTCTTGGCCAGGAAAAGAGGCTGCTGTTTGACAAATACAAGAAACAGAATGCACTTTGATTCACTTTAAATTAATATACTTTACCTAATTAAATTAGTCCACTATTCAGTAGGAATAAAAAATGCAGGAGACAGGTTGAGAGATGGTGGGGCCGAAAATGCACTTTAATTCACACACACAATTATTTATATAGAGTTACAGACAGCCAGACAGGGACATACAAGTGCAGTGGGGCCGAGAGTGAAATGTGAAGGAGAATCTCACATTCAATTTCTATATATACAGCCTACAGGCTTTCCCATAACAGACAGTTCAGAGAGGAACATACAGATAGAGGAAGCAAGACCATGGACGGTGCTCACTGCTTAAGCAATATTCAAGGAAAAATAGGCATCGAGATCAGATTTATTAGAGAGGTAGCAGGTTAGCTGTAGCAAGATTCAAAACTCAATACTTACAAAAGGTAGACGAAGCCGACGGTGAGAGGGAGAGGTAGAGGAAGACGTGGTGGACTGGCGGCTACTGTGATGGTGCGACGGCCAAGAACATAAGCGATGGTGGGTTAGGGTTTGAGTTTGGCTCTGCGCGGCTGAGTTTGGCTCTCTTCGATCGAATGAAAGACGGCCAAATACTTCCTCCGAGTCGGACTCTCGGTTTGGGGCCGGGAGAGTGGGCCAATACGCTTTATTCATTGCATAATACCGTGTTTCTTAATAAAACGCTCCAGTAATTTTTTATTTCCTCTTGTTTTTCTTTTTCTTTTTTAAACTAATTTGTTAAATTTATAGATTAATATACAATATGATATTACGTATAAGTAATTTATTTACTTTTTTAAGTTTATTCAAATTAGATAGAATATAATAGTATTTAAATATTTAATTACAATTTGAAAAGAGAAAAACATGATAGAAATATGAAATGGATATATAATTACAATTTAAACAAGAATATTAAATATTTATAAAATAAAAATAATATAAACCGCCTCGAAAACCGCCTCTAAATGTATATTGGAGGCGGTTTACAGAAAACCGACTCACTAACAGCCTCTATATTTTAATTTGGAGGCGGATTTTTAAAAAACCGCCTCTGTTTTACACAATATTGAGGCGGTTATTAAAACCGCCTCTACAACCGCCTCTAAAAGTCTTTCAGAGGCGGTTTTAAGAAAACCGCCTCCATTTATCAGTTTTCTTGTAGTGTGAGATCAATCCAAATTCCCTATAAATAGGCAACCCCTCTTCACTTCATTCTTCACAATTCCTAGAGCCACTTAGAGAGAGGTTTTAGAGAGAAGGAGGAGTGTGGAGAAAATAGCAAGTTCCGGGTAAGTTCTTCGGTCTCTAGTCTTTAGTTTTCGTAGTTGTTTCGATAGTTATAGTAGAAATGCTAGATTAATCTTTAATCTTCCAAGTAAGTTTAGAAATCATGTTTTAGGGATAAATATGATATTTATTTCAAAAATATATTGGAGATGGAGATATGTCAAAATTTTGGAAGATTAGGGTCAAAATAGCGAAGCTCTGGAGAAATTTCGCCGATTAGTCAAACTAGGGGCAAAATGGTAATTTGTACCTAAAATGCCTGTTATGATGTTGATCACTGATAAATGTGATATTATCCCTATAGGATATCTGTAATCACGTACCGCTGTCGTACCGCTGTCAAAAGTACCATTTTCCGTCGACGAATGTACGGACGCGTATTGTAACACTAACTCTGATGCTTATGGTATGCTTATATGTGATAGATAGTCTGAAACTCTGTTTTTGAAAATCGATCATACACATACAGCTTGATACGGGTTATAGTCTTGATAACGCCGTTATGTTTTCCTAGCGCTGAGGACACGGATGTACACCGTGGCACTGGTGAATAGTGCAGACTATAATAACATGCATATTGCAGTGGCTGTGTTATGTTATTATGTGAATATGAGAATATTGTATGTGATTATTACTGTTTTGCCATGGATATCTGTCATACATATTTGATACATAAGTATGAGGTTAACCGTTACCTGAGGTTCAATGGTAATTGAACCTCAGCTCTTATCATAGCGTCAAGGTCCAGAGGAACTAGGGCTAAGGACAAGGATAAGGAGCCAGCGCAAGGACGAAGACGAAGAAATTTTTATTTCAATGTTATTTTATTAAACAATTTTCAGACTACTGTACCACTGTGTAAGCAGCCAGATACTACAACAGTGAAGGTTTTATCAGATACTCACTCTTTTGAAATTATTCCGATGCTCTACTCTGATGGAAAAGAAAAAAAAATTTATTCCGCTTTTGAAAATTGGGATGTTACACCTATAACGGTAATATCACATTTATTAATTCACAAATAATATTCTAATAGATATCTTAGTCCCTAATGATCATTTTTCTATTGTGGAATTATTTTTCCAACTCATTTCCTTTTATTTTTTGAAAAACGCTGGTCCAGAATTTGGACAGATTTTCGCCTAACTTTGGAAAATCATAACTAATTCTAGAAAAATCGAAACGAGGATCCGTAAAATTCTTCGGAATCCTTAGGATGTCTACTTTTAAGTAAAAATATCACTTTTTCCCAAATTACACGAGTCATTTCCAGTTTTAAAGGTTTGAGCCTCTGCCCAGAATTTCTCCAGAAATTCGCATTCAAACTTCAAGAATTTTTATTTTACTGTACAGAGCTCATTTTAACATGTTCTTGGCATATTTGAAAAGACATATATGAATCATGAATTTTCTCAGAATTTTTTAACTTCATTTTCAACATAAAATATTGGCGTTTTTATTATTGACTTCAGAAATTTCTACCCGATGAATTTTCGCCAGAGCTTCGCTACTTTGATCATATTTTTCCAGAAATTTTGCTATACCAAGTGGCTCATCTAATTTTCAAAATATCACTATTTTGACTATAAAAACATGATATTAAAATTACTCTAGCATATTTAAGATCAAAGCTACTTCTAACTATGAATTTAAGAACTAAAACTTAAAGAACTTAAAGCTAGAGCTAGAGAACTTACCAAGAACTTTGCTTCTTCTTCTCAATTGGTGAGAAAATATGAAGCATATGGCTTGCTATTTATAGGGAAAATGGTGTGATAATTGTGTGATTATTTGCAACTTTACTCTTATCAATTTCCAACCGTTGGATTTAGGGCTTTTGTAAACTTGAATCCTATCCCTCCATAGCACTCCAACCGTCCCCTCTCTCTTTAGTTTCATTAACTAAATGATCCAAGTACTAGTTACCTTAGCTGCTTAAGTTTTCTTTAATGAAATCCATTTTTGATTGCTTGATTAATCACCAATAGTTTTGAATTCTAAGTATGTATCTTAATTAGTGGTTGGATATCAAGATTTATGGTCCAATTAGATTTCTCTAATTGTCCTTAGTCATTTCTAATCTTCTTCATCAAAGTTTGCTAAAATAACTTTAATTAGGCTTAATCTCGAGATTAAATTATGTGGGTTCAAGATAAGTCTTTATATTTCATCTATGATTAACGTATCTCGGTATACAATTTATTTTGTATAGATTCTCATTCATCCTAGTGGTTTTTAACTCACAAATCAATTCACTCCACACTCTTCTCTTTCCTCCACTAGACACACACACACTCACACCAATTGTACACACACACATGCACAACAATTGTACACACACATGCACAACACTCTCTCTCTCTCTCTTCTATCCTCTTCCACTTTCATTAAAATCCTATCCTAAGTACACTATCCCCTTCCACTTTGTCCCCTTATCCTCTTCCACCTTCTTGACTTTTATTTCACCATGTGTTTGTTTAAATATTATCTCAATAAAACAATAATAATCTCCCTTTCCCTAGTGCCAACCGTGCCTCCCTTCATCTTTTGGCCCAATGGAAGTGTGTTTCTATTGTCTCTTAGTAGCTAGTATTAAAGCCTCCCATTGGTTCATTCACATTCACATGGATTTAGATTATTTGTTTAATTAATTAGAACCTTTAGATTTAGCTTTATTAAATTTAATCTTGGCTCTTAGATCTTAGTTGCAATTGTTGACTTTTCAAAGCTTGATTAAAGTTTAATTAACATCTTAATCAAAAGATTAATTGTCTCTTGATTATTGCATTATTGGTGTTTAGGGTAATTTATGACAATTAGTAATCCATTCTATGCTAATCCCAACCTCGTATTGGTCTTTGATCTTCTTAATTAGCTTAATACACCTTTAATTGTTGATTATTAGTGTTAATTGTTAAAGAATTACCTAAATATTCTATTAGTGTAATTTAAATTGCTCATTAATTGTTTGTAATTGCCCCTTAGTCGTTCCAAGCATTTTGATAATTCTTTATGGCCTTTATGAATTAAAAATGAACTAGGTTTTAATTCTAGGGTATTAGAAAATTTAGCCTCTTAATAAATTATAAAAATTTGTGCTTTGATTAATTATAAAGGCTTATACAATTATTTAATTTAGTGAAGATTTAGTTGGTCATTAATGGTTATTGATTTCTCCAAATTTATTTAAGTATTTCTTGCTCTTTTTGATTCTTCATGAACCATAGTTAAATATGGTATTTATTTGTATTTTATGGTATTTTATGATGCCTAACAAAATTTATTAAATCATTGGAAAATTACCTAGGAAATAGAATAAACACATCTCAAAATTTGAGACTAAATATTCACCTATTTTAAATAGGCTTTATCTATCAAAATATTGCATTTAAGAAAAAATAATGAATTTTGGGGTATTACAAAATGAACTTAGAAAATTTGGGTCTTTGGTCAATTTTAGGAGAAAATTCCCTAAATTAAATTAAATAAGCTACAATATTTTGAGACCATATATTCACATATTTTCAATAGGTATTTACTATCAAAATATAGTGGTTAAGCTAAGTAAGAATTTTTAGGGTATTACAATCACCTCTTTTCCTTGGCCCACAATAGGAAAGGCCAATTTATTAGTAAGTGATACCCCCATATCCACAAATGGCATATCTTCATTGCCCACCACATTTGACACATCCCCCACTTGCAAACAATTACCACTTGGAACACCCTCCTCCAACTTCCTTAGGTGTATATCGTTAGCTACCTCAAAGACACGTTGCAGCGTCTTCTCGGCCTCATATAGATCCCCATCTCCTAGCATCTTGTCGGCCTCACCTTCTTGACCCCACAAAGACACATTGTAGCTTGACCCCCTTCCCTCTTCCATCAGTTGCTGAGTAGGTTCTTGTAAAAGCAAGAAACTATTTTGATTTCATTACTTAGAACAGCCTTCCCTATTCCATCAGTTGCCATGTCGTTAGCTATGTCAAAGACACGTTGCATCGTCTCCTCGGCCTCATACTGATCCCTATCGCCTAGCGTCTTCTCGGCCTCACCTTCTTGACCCCGCAAAGACTTGCAGCTCGGCCCACTTCCTTCTTCTATCAGATGCTGCGTTGGTTCTTGTAAAAGCAAGAACCTATTTTGATCTCTATTAATTAAATCGACCTTCCCTGTTCCATTAGTTGCCATGTCATTATCAGCATGCATCGCCGAGACACCTTTCTTTCCTACTACTTGCCAAGTTTCAGCAGTTTGTGGTTTCTGTCTTGCACCCAGTTGAACCCTATTAGGACGTGTCTTATGACAGTTACCTGATCTGTGACCAGCGACGCTGCACTCAGCACACACATCATCTAGCCCCTCATACACGATAATCCTTTTTTTATCTTCAAGGGTATAGCTCAGTTCTAGCTCTTTTGATAAGTCTACCTCCACACAAATTCTAGTGAAACGACCCCTTGCAACATTTGTAGCCACCGAATCCATCCTAACAAAGCTACCGATGAAGTTACCTACATCTGCCAGTAGCTTTGTCTTAATAAACTCCGGCGAGAATGCGAGTAGCTTCACCCACAATTTGACTTTGTTAATGACGTCAATCTCAGGGTCAAAAGTTGGACACCATTCCTGTACTACAATATACTTGTTCTGCACCATCCACGGACCTTCAGCTTTAATCCTGTTCATGTCATTTATTGATTCAAAGCGAACCAAATAGAACCCATTAACTACATCTTTGACAGCTATTCGTCCATTGCTCGCCCAAATAATCTCCAGTCGTTGACGCAGCAAGTCAAAAGCAAACTTCCTTCCCAGTGGTTTAATCACAATGGTTTGCCGCCACCTACGCCAAGCTCGCTTCTTGAAACCATCTGAGAGGAAAAAAACCATGATACCCTTCGCATTACTTTCCTGGATTATTTCTTCCCCCAACTCCGAGCCGTCCTCCACATTCTCATCTTCCAATTCTCCATCCCACACAGCGTGAGCTGAATGTAATGCTCTAACATATGGACGATCTTGCTCCTCCCCCGCGAGCGCCATCCACCTAGCAGAGCCAAACCCTCCTTTTAAGGGGACTTAAAAACCATTTAATATGTTTTAAATTGATTGAAATTTTAGTATGTTTTAAATTGATTGAAATGTACAAATTTAATGCTATTTAATAATAAGTACTGAAATGCATTTATACTCACCCTTTTTTTTTTCATTCAATAGAGATAACATTGGGGGGGAAAAAATCAATAATGACTCTAAAGTTTTTTTTTTGAACACTATAATGACTCTAAAGTTAACTACTTCGGCAGGCAGAGTAAGGATTTTTTGTTTTTTAATTTTTAAATAAGACTGGAAGTAAGGATTTGATTAAATAGTTTGGCCGTGGCCATTATGTTTTTTTTCCCCCCAGTTTTGTTTTGTTTTGTTTTTTCTCCCTTTTGCTGTTGGTTTTATTCTTCTCCTCAATTTGTGCTTATATAATATCCTGCGCGGTTAATATAATACCTATTTATCTAATTTAATTAAATTAAAAAAGTTAGTTAATTAGTTAATAAAATATGTTTCTTTTTTCTAAAACATTCTAATCGTCTTTTTTAGTTCTTTATATCTCTTTTTTATTTGATTATTGTTAAAAGAGCATCATTAGTAGTAAATTAAAAAATAACAAATATAGGAAGTAGGTCTTAAATTTAGGATATAGAAAAACTCCCCAATTACGTGGTATATTGAGCAATGAGGAGGTTTTTTTTTTTTTTTTTCTATAAATTAGCTGCAGGAATAGCATACAAGATTTTTTTAATTTTTTTAGGGTTAATATAATATTTGATCCTTGAAGTTTGCACTTTATTTTATTTTTTTTTCCTCAATTTTTCAATCAAAGATTTTAATCCCTTAAGTTTTATTTCTTTTAAAATATCAGTCTCAATAATTAAACAAACATTTGGATATTTTGTTCCCTTAGGGATCAAAACATCTTATTTAAAACTTGAGTGATCAAAACTAAAATAAAAGCAAAATTAAGGGATAAAGATTATTCAAATACCTCATCCCCCACTAGAGTTGGGAAATTGAGCAAACCCATCGGGCTTGTAATACCCTAAAAATCCTATTTAGCATAACCACTAAATGATACCTATTAAAGTAGGTGAATATGTGGTCTCAAAGATATTATAGTTCATCTAGTTTAAAATTAGAGAATTTTCTCCTAGAGTTAAATAAACCAAAACAAACTCAAATACTCTAAGTTCATTTAGGGATCATAAAATACCCTATAATTTTCATATTGAAGCATAGTTTATATTTAAAATTTTAAAGGGGCATAAAATGTTATTGAAATATCAAACAAATTAGAGGAAAGTGTCAATAATTGATTGGACAAATAATTGTACATTAATTAAAGTAATTGCATTGATTTTTGCAATTAATTATTGAGTCCTTTTAAGAACCATAAAATATCATAAAATGCAAATAATTACCAAATTAAATTATGGTTCACATGGAATTAAAAGGACTAATAAGGAACTATGGAGAATATTTAAACAAGATAGGAGAAAAATAATAAATAGTTAGGTATTCATTAAATTAAATAATTGTGCCAAATCTTTATTAATAGTCAAGGAATTGATTAAGCATCATTAACTTATTAAGAGGTGAAATTTACTAAAATACCCTTAATTAACACACTAATGCATAAAATCATAATTGACTCATAGCAAGCCCTAAAGAGTTATCGTCACACTGAGCCCAATTAAGGGGTGAATAATAACAATTAATGAGCAATTGAAATTACAACAATGAAGACACTAAATTTAACTAAATTAAATTAGGCATAAATAAAGATGTATAATTCCAATTAAAAGTCAATAACTAATTAAGAGTTGTTTAAATGAATTTCTAAGGACTATAATTAAATTGGGGTTCCTAAAATAATATAAGATATCATGAAAATAGGAAAGTATGTTGTCTCCAAAATAGTAGTGTATTTATTCTACTTCTTGAATAAGTTGTCGGTAGGATTTAATAGGGTAAAATCCAATTCTCTAAATTTTAATTAGGAGTCATAAAATATTATAAAATGCCATAAAAACACCTAAATTAATTAACTAAGATTTCCAACAATTCAAGAACAATTAAATTCACACTTAAGAATATATTGTCATATAATTCACATATTGACAAAATTAAGCTGTAAAGGAGTAGGAAGGGGTTTAAAATAATTAGTAAACACTAAAAATTAATCATTGACCATCAAAATTAATCTTAATTGAATTAACATGCATAATTAATTCAATGTTAAATATTTACAAGCAAATTGCAATATTTTGGCTAAATTCAATAATAAAGCCTAACAAGGGATCAATAATTGTAACAATTGGACTTAGTAGGATCATAATTGAATTGGTAATCAATAAAATCATTACAAACTAAACATAATTAAGCTAAATTAAATAGTAAACAAGAAGAAATTAAATTAGGGCTTTTTGACACAATAAAAACATCATTGGATCATTTTTGGTAGCCCAAGCTCTTGCCCTAATTATCAATAAAGCCCAAAACAAACACAAAACCCAAAAATTCAGAGGAGGCCACGGTTTTGGGAGTCTTCAAGGGGAAGGAGATGAATTTCAACACATGTGTTAAAGTTGGTCAAAAGCTTGTAGCATACAAAACACTATTCATGGCTTAAAGTGCAAGTTATTTAGCTTCTTGAGGAAGGAAGAAGAAAGAGAATAAAGGAGAGAGAGAGAGAGGGCAGATGAGTGTGCGTATGTTGAGGATGTAGTGTTTTGAGGGAACCCTAGATCCAATGGTGGAAAGTTGTCAAGAGTGAAGTTGCAATTAATTATACAATTGCCCAACCTTTTCACTATAAATAGAGGCATAGGTCACTCACTTTTCTTCACACCAAGCAAAGCATCATCTGCTTATTTGAGAGAGAGTTGGAGGAAGAGCTTGAAGGAGTCCAAGCTTTAGGTAAGCAAAGTTCTTGGTTTTGAGTTTTAAATTCATAGGTAGAAGTAGTTTTAATCTTTAAAATTCTAGAATAATTTTAGTTTCATGTTTCTATAGTTAAAAATAGCCTTGTTTCGAAAATTTAGTGAAGAAATTGGTTCTGCAAAATTTCCGGGTTAAGAACACGGTAGTAACGAAGTTCTGGCGAAAATTCGTCGGTTAGGCGATTTCTGAACAAGTCACAGAAAAATGCATATTTTATGTTGAAAATGCTATTGAAAAATTCTGAGAAAATTCATGATGAAAGTAGACATATAGAGATTTCCAAATCTGTAAATAACATGTTTAAATGAGCTCTGTACAGTGAGAAAGAAATTCACAAAGTTTATGCTTCGAAAATGCTGGAAATTCTGGGCAAAGGATGAATGCGTGAAATCTGGGAATGATTTTTGAATTCTGGGAAAATTTTGATATTTTTTATGGAAAATGTACATCTTGAGGAGTCAGGAACTTTTTACGGATCTTCGTTTTGATATTTCTAGAATTAGTTATGATTTTCTAAAGATAGGTGAAATTCTGCCCCTAAATTCCAGCGTTTTTCCAAACAAATTTTAAAGAAATAAAATAATGGGGTAATGTACCAAGGGTAGAATAGTCAATTGTGGCCAAAATATATTTTAGAATATTATTTGTAAATTAATCATACGATATTACTCTTATAGGAAGTCTACAATCGTATACCGACCGTCGTAATACCGGAATTTACAATCCAGGTACGAACGCGTACTGTAACACTAACTCTGATACTTATGGTATGCTTATATGTGATAGATAGTCTGAAACTCTGTTTTGAAAATTGATCATACACATACAACCTGATACGGGTTATAGTTTTGATAATGCCGTTATGTTTTCCTAGCGCTGAGGACACGATAGGCCATCGTGGCACTGGAGATAGTGCAGACTATAATAACATGCATATTGCAGTGGCTGTGTTATGTTATTATCTGAATATGAGAATATTGTATGTGATTATTGCTGTTTTGCCATGGATATTTGTCATACATATTTGATACATAAGCATGAGGTTAATCGTTACCTGAGGTTCAATGGTAATTGAACCTCAGTTCTTAACATAGAGTTAGGGTCCAGAGGAACCAGGGCTAAAGACGAGGATAAGGAGCCAGCGCGAGGACGAAGACGGGGAAATTTTTATTTCGACGTTATTTTGTTAAACTATTTACATACTACTGTACCGCTGTGTAAGCAGCCAGATACTACATCAATGTTTATCAGATACTCACACTTTTGAAATTATTCTGATGCTCTACTCTGATCAATTCTTTCAAAAATGGTTTACAAAATTGGGATGTTACAGGGCTGGTCTGTTTAAGCCCTGGTCCTTTTGACAGTTACCTACTTGCCCTACTGGCCAAGTCTAACTGTGAAGGAAGCTACTTGCTTGCTCTGTTTTCCAGTACTCACTCACTTAATCACTCTCACAGTCTCACTCAAATCTGTCATTCACTTCACGCCTCTAACCTCTGTCTCGCTGTCTTGGCCTCATGGACAAACAGTCACGCATTAGTGCATCATGGATTCACGGCATCAGACTATAAGTGCTTTACTAATTATTAATTAGTGACTTGCATAATGTGTGTTATTTAGACCTTAATGTTTATAAAATTTATTTGATAAATTAGAACTTTAATTGTTATAATTTAGTAATCATATTTCTTTTAAAAAAATTAGAAAAAATAGTTAAAATTTTAAAAAATAGCTTCCGACCCTATAGAGTCGGCCTTGGGTCACATGCTCTCAGGTCAAGCCTTGAAAAGCGTATGTTTTCTTTACCCTAGGCTTAAAAGGGCTGCCCTCTTAGGCCCTAACCCTTCAAGGACCGGCCCTGATTCGCAGCTCTATCCCCCAACACACACTACAAATACAAACCATTGTTATACTCAAATGTTATAACATTTGTGTGATGAGCTAATCACCAATAATGGAGGACGCATGGTTGAGAGGTTTCGCTAACGAAGATGAGCAGAAGATGAAGACCAAGAAGAAGGTGGTGCCACCTAAGTGAGTCTGCATCAAGCTACGTATAGTCTATGCTATCTTCAACTTCATTTCCTATATTTGCTGCTTTAGTCCTTCAAATTCACTAATAATAAATAATCATGGATCCTTCTTATCTGTCTTCTTTATTTTTTTGCTTACCTAGGTTTACACTCCTTTGTTTGTTAGTACTTAAGACGCTTCATACATACATACATACATACTCTCTCACACACACACACACATATGTACACACAAACATATATATATGTGTGTATCTATGTATACCCACACACACCCCACATATATACATATATATACATCTACGTATATACACACATATATAGACATAACACAAACACACACACAGATATACACATCTACATAATATACACACATATATAGATATAACACAAACACACACAGATATACCTTTATATGTATACATATGTGTGTGTATACACATTCAGTCCTTAATATAAAATATATTTAAGGAGTTGATCTTAATTCTAAATATAAGAAAAATTAAAGTTTTTATATTTATCAATATTTTCATAATTTATCCCTTTTGATGCTCCCTTAGCAATAATCGAGGAAGATAAGAAATGAGAGAACTAAGGAAAATGACTATGGTATTTTAGAAAATATATGTTATATTAACTAACTTAACTAAGTCATTTAATTTAATGAAATTAGATAAATATATCTTTATTAAGAACCAAAAAAGTACATATATATCGGGCAAGATGTGAATCCACCCAGGAAGTATTTGTGAAAGCACATCCACTACTGCAAAATTGTAAATATATGACACTTAATACTTGACGCTTAGATAAATTAGCCATTAAATATCATTTTCATATTTTTTTTAGAAAAATGAAAAACATATATGTGACAGTTCTATGTAAGCAACCACCAAGTAAAAGATATCTTATATATGATCATCCAATGTAAGAATCGTAGATTGAGCAATGGAGGAGTATATATATATTTTTGGGAAAATTAGAATAAAGGACTAGGATAAAAAGATATTTATTGAGAAGCATCATAAAAATTGTAATTATTTAGAAGGATCAAATAAAAAATACTAAAAATACCCCTAAAGAAATCTTCTACATCCCTCCTATATTCTCTCCCATATTCATACAAAATTCTAAATTTCACTAAATTAAATATTTTTTTTCTCAAATTTCATTTTTCACAACTTACATAGATATCTATGGGAAAAAATTACACATTCTTCATTTTTTTCAAAATTATAATTTGTTAAAATCAGTAAAAAAAATTTAATTAAAAATATAATTATATAATTTTAATAAAACTCAAGGAATTTTATAATTTATTATATATTTTAAACCAAAAAATTTTATAAGATATTTTAAAAGAAATTTATGTAGGTTAATAAAACTAAAAAATTTATTACATCCTGAAAAGTGAAAAAACATGAAATGAGCTTAATTTTTATTCTTACAAAAAGAACTTAATTGATATCAATGTTGATAATTGATAATATAAATCCACCAACTTGATGATAGATTCATTAATTAAATGATCAATTTATCATATGAATATGGAACTTGATGAAAAATAAAAATTTTTAAAAATATGAGTTTGAACCGCAATTAGTTAAATAGCATATCATATTACATGTGAATGTGGGTGGTTTTACTTTTAGTTATTTTTAAAATTATGATTAGGGACAATTTAGTAATTTTAAATTTATATTATGATGTCTAATCCTTCTAAGTAATTATAATTTTTATAGTTCTTCTTAATTAATAAATATCTTTTATTCCAGGTCCTTCATTCTAATTTTCCCTATATTTTTTACATATATAAATTAGCTGCAGGAAAAGCATACAAGAGTTTTGAGTTTTTATTTTTTGTTAATATAATTTTTTTTGTTAATTTTTTGTTAATATAATTTATCTTCATTTTAGCTTTAGTCCCTCAATGTTTCAAACAAAAGGTTCTAGTGTCTCAAATTTCATTTCTTTTAAAGCACTGATATATAAAATTAAACAAAAATGTAGATCATTTTGCTCACTGAGGGTCTAAAACCAAAATTTTAGTAAAATTGAGGGATAAAGATTTTATTTATTTATTTATTTATTTTGGGCAATCCAGAGAATAAGTAAAGTTAAAACCCCGCATTTAAATTGTTCCGCCTAACTACCTGGAACTTTCCTCAAATCATGCCATCGAAAAAAACAACCGCCTAACATCACTTTCATAAGCTTAAAGCTTTTGGTTTAGGATAATGTGTTAAATGTGATAAATATGAATGTGGGTGTATTTAATTTCAATTATTTAGATTTAAAATATATTTCAATCAAATTGTTATCATTTTTATATTTTAATTATTCAATTGTACATTAGTAATATTTATTTAATAATAAAAGTAAATTCTTATCAATTTATGATTCAAGTTTACGACATGAATTTATATTACCATCACGAATTTATTTAAACTCACGAGTTTGACAACCTTGAGAGAGTGATAAGAATGATTTGTAAATGTAGAGAGAGACAAAATTAACGTTTTAATGCTACCACTCTAATCTTTATTATAAATTCAGTTTTTATTTTTTTTTGTTGGTCATAAATATAATCTACCTAGAAGGTTATTAATGACTATTTTTCAATTTTACCTCTATTGTATATATAGATGAGATAAAATATGTTACTTCTTTTTCCAATGCTCATTATTAAATAGGGTAAATTTGGAAAAGTCAATCAATTTAAGGCACATTAGAAGTTGGGTAATTAACTTCCATTTCTTGCTTTGTGAGATTTAATTAAATTAGACTTATAATAAGCACCAAAGTGAAAAGGGAAAATGTAAATTTTTTTATCAATTTAATTATTCTTTTATACGCGCGAATGAGTAAGGGAATGTAGTGGTGTGACTAAATAAATACTCTCTCATATCTATAAAACAAATTTCTTTTAGAAGAATGACTTGACTGATGATAGAAGTCCAAGTCTCTTCAACAACCATTAATGTTTTTTAATTCTGATGAGGTAGCTGGAGTCTTATATTTTGTACCGAAAGAGTAAATAATTTGAAAAAGAGACGGAGACAAAGAGGACGAGAAGGCGTAGACGCGTCGGCTACGCGGGCGGATTTGAAAATTCCTAGGCAAGGCGCTGTGGAAGCATCTCTCTCCCTTTCGTGACACGGTTTCGGGAAGCAGTATCAGTTTAAATATATATTATATATATGTGCTGTTTCTGGCAGGCACGAATACGAGAAGAAAATCTTTCATAATCTCATTTGCTTTTGTTGTTTCAGGTTGAGAGAACAAAAGAAAACTAATTGAAGGGGCTGATATGGAGTGGTGCTTCAAGAGCCTTTGAAGAAGACCGTGGAAATGATGGAGAAGGCTCAGGAGAGTATATCGAAACTCGAAGCATTCAGGAAGGATTCCACTTTGTTAGTTGAAGAGATCAAAAACTTTAAAGATCACTTAAATCAGCCAAGAGAAGAAATAACAAAGCTGATCCAGGAAAAGGAAGAAGGAGATAAGCTAGTTGGTGAGTCTCTGAAGGAAGTGAGGAAAGTTCTCGAAACTATGAGCAAAGAGAACTCCTGGTAGACCCGTCAACTCAAGAGTAGATGCGCCATCCTTGAGGTTGAAGACAGAGGTTCTCAAGGATGGAGCATCCACTCTTGAGTTGACGGGTCTACCAAGATACCGGAAAGGCCACGTTGATTAGAAAGTTTTGCAGCGATCACCAAGTCAAAAGTAACACAACTCTTTTGTCTTATCAGGAATAAGAGAAAATAGTTGTGTTACCTTTGACTTGGTCATCGCTGCAAAACTTTCTAACCAACGTGGTCTTTCCAGATCTTGGTAGACCCGTCAACTCAAGAGTGGATGCTCCATGCTTGAGGATCTCTATCTTCAAAACACACATTTGCAGTTCTATGTAATCAACCTCTTGTTTTGATAAATGTTTTTTAAAAAATTGATTTAAACTTTCTATCATGATAAACTATATTGTTTCGATTTTGATTCAAGTAAAAGATATCTTATATATGATCATCCAATGTAAGAATTGTCAAATATAATAATACATGTGTACTAAAAAATAATTATCAAGCAAAAGATATCATCCACGACAGCACGTGACTGCGCCTCACTGTTTTTCAATATGAAATGATGGTTTGAAGCTGTCACATACTCACATCTACTCTATTTAAACTCTCTATTTTTCTCATTTTTTACTTTTCTTCATTGCCCTCCACCTTCTCTCTCTTTTAAAAGAATTATTATATTTTTACTAAATTATTTTAAAAATTAAGATTTTCAAGTACGTGTATCTTTATATCTCTTGGTCTTTGCAATTTTTGCAAAATTAAAATATCTTATTATATTATTTTTTTCGATTCTAAATATAAGATAAAGTTGATATTTTTTGAGAGATTATGAAAGATAAATAAGTTACATAATCATATTATATGATGTGTATTATTAGATTATATATTAATTTATAAGTTAAACGAAATAATTGAAGAAAAAATGATAAATATAAATATTTTAAAATAATTTAATTAACTTTCTTAATATCTCAAAAAAAAAGTTAAATTTATTTTATGTTTAGAATGTGTGGAAGAACTGTACTAATAATATCACGACGACGCATAAGATGGCGCGGATCACTGCTTTGTTTTCTTTAGTTGACTCATTCCTTCATTTACTACTTTAGCCAAGAAAAATTCCCTCGCTTTAACTTCAATTAGCCAAAAGAGGGTTCCTTTAAATATTATCCATATTAAGTTAAAGTGTTGTTAAAATATATTAAAGAATGTTAAAAACAGTAACTTTGACTTAAAAGATTTGTGCAGCATTATATTTATAAGGGTGATGATTATTAAACAACTCAAAGTACTTCAATACTATTCAAGATAAATTCTATGATAGAATAAATTGAATTTATTAAGAATATCATTGGGTGAGCATAAAATATAACATCCGCCATTTTCTCAAAATAATAACTAATTAAGGGTTGGACTAAATCATTCATCAAGACATTATCTTGCATATAGTTGAGCTTTGGACTTCACAAGGCTCTAACTCTTTACTAAATTATGCTTCATCCTTTATCAAAATATCCAAATAAACCAGAGTATGCAAAATAAGTTCTAACGTGGTATTGTGGCAATATACAGTAATCCAACACATATTAAAAAAAGATGAAAGCATTACTATCAGCAAAAGTAGCTTGAACTTCCAAAATCTTTTCTAATAGACTCGCATGAGAACTATCACTTGAAAAATATTAGTAACCATCAATCTATCTCATAGACATACCGGTAATTGTTCGTGAGGTGTCAGGTGAGATATTATAAAATCATAGCATTGTTAAAATAAAATTAAAAAAAAAAGTCACATGGCGACATGTATATCATCAATTCACAATATCACAATCTCATTTCCATATTTAGCACATAAATGCCAGAAAATTAATCTTTAAGAAATTATTCTCAACCCTCCCTTATTTCCTCCATGTCGTATTTCCTCTAACGGAATCTATGGACTAATAGGCACCCATATGATTGGTAGTTTAACTCAATGAACTCACCGATTGAGTGATATTGACAGGCCAAATACACATAGTACAAGACCCGACCATAGGTTCCCCCTATAATATATTAGTGGAGTGTCAAAACCCTATTAAATATAAATGGGCCAAAGGACCAACATGTGTACATCTGAAGCTCATCATCTTATTTCCCCTTTTTGTATAAGAATTCACCCCCTTATTTTCTCTTTGAATAACTTCCGGTCAAATCCACATCAATCATTCCCTCTCCTATAAATACTTAAGAGATAAAATGACAATGACTTATTATATATCGTTATCAATTCACAACCTATCAAGAGAATATTTCCAATCTCATAAATCAATACCAATTAATATAATATCAATATAGTTATATCTCCATGAAAATAAATCCCACAAGACAATTGCAATATTAACATAGTTTCATAATTTTCTATAATTAAAAATGACTCACAAACATCATACAAGAATGTACAATAAGAGAAAAGTGGTTACCTTTCGCCAAAGCCAATTATTACTATACTTAGTACTATAAAAACGTTTTTAACGTCCTAAATTTGTAACATCCCAATTTTCTAAAACGTTTTCGAACTATTTGATCAGAGTAGAGCATCGGAATAATTTCAAAAGAGCGAGTATCTGATAAAAACCTTCACTGTTGTAGTATTTGGTTGCTTACACAGCGGTACAGTAGTTTGAAAATAGTACAACAAGATAACGCTGAAATAAAAATTTCTCTGTCTTCGTCCTTGCGCTGGCTCCTTATCCTTGTCCTTGGTCCTGGTTCCTCCGGACCCTGATGCTATGTTAAGAGCTGAGGTTCAATTACCATTGAACCTCAGGTAACGGTTAACCTCATGCTTATGTATCAAATATGTATGACAGATATCCATAGCAAAACAGCATTTAATCACATACAATATTCATATATTCACGTAATAACATTACACGGCCACTGCAACATGTATGTTATTACAGTCTGCACTATCTCCAGTGCCACGACGGCCTATCGTGTCCTCAGCGCTAGGAAAACTTAACGGCATTATCAAAACCATAACCCGTATCAAGTTGTATGTGTATGATCAATTTTCAAAACAGAGTTTCAGACTATCTATCACATATAAGCATACCATAAGCATCAGAGTTAGTGTTACAGTACGCGTCCGTACCTGAGTCGATAGTCTCGGTACGTAATGGATCGATCTACGTTCTTTCGGACAGCCTATCAGAGCAATATCGTCCTATTAATTTAAAGATAATATTCTAAAAGATATTTTGGCCACTATTGACTATTCTACCCTTGGTATTTTAAACCATTATTTTATTTTCTCATAATTTATTGAAAAACCGCTGGAATTATTGGGCAGAAATTCGCCTATCTTTGAAAATTCATAACTAATTCTAGAAAAATCGAAACGAAGATCCGTAAAATGTTCCGGACTCCTTAGGATGTCTATTTTCCAGTAAAAATACCAGACTTTGCCCAGAATTTAAAAATCATTCCCAGATTTCACGCATTCATCCTCTGTCCAGAATTTCCAGCATTTTCGTAGCCTAAACTTTGTGAATTTCTTTCTCACTGTACAGAGATCATTTCAACATGTTCTTTACATATTTAAGAAGCTCTATATTTCTACTTTCATCATGAATTTTCTCAGAATTTTTCAATAGCATTTTCAACATGAAATATGAGTGTTTCTGTTACTAGTTCAGAAATCGCCTAACCGACGAATTTTCGCCAGAACTTCGTTACTACATTGTTCTTGACCTGGGAATTTTTGCAGAACCACTACCTTCACTATATTTTCGAAATGAAGCTATTTAATCTATAAAAACATGAAACTAAAATTATTCTAGAATTTTAAAGATTAAAACTACTTCTACCTATGAATTTAAAACTCAAAAACTAAGAACTTTTCTTACCTAGAGCTTGAACTCCTTCAAGACTTCCCTTCAGCTCTCTCTCAACTCTCTCTCAAATAAGCAAGTGTTGTATTGCTTGGTGTGAAGAAAAGTGAAGAGCTTGGGTCCCTATTTATAGGAAAAAGGTTGGGCAATTTGGTAATAAAATGCAACTTTGCTCTTGTCAATTAAACACCATTGGATCTAGGTTAAAGTTGAAATCTCACATCCTCACCACTCAATTGCTCCAGCTGAAATCCCTCTCTCTCTCCCCTCTTCTCTTTCTTTTTCCTTCTCCAAGAAGCTCAAGCAAACTTGCACTTTAAGCCATGAATAGTGATTTGTGTTCTACAAGCTTTGACCAACTTTGCAACATGTGTTGAAATTCATTTTCTTCTCTTTGAATCCAGCCAAAACCGAAATCCCCTCTGGTCCTTTGGGTTTGATTTTTGTTTTGGGCTTTATTGGTGATTTGGGCAATGATTTGGGCTACCAAAAATGATCCAATGTTGTGACTAAAGCCCTAAATTAATTTCTTCTTGTTTACTATTTAATTTAGCTTAATTAGGTTTAGTTTGAAATGATTTTATTGATTACCAATTCAATTATGATCCTACTAAGTCCAATTATTATAATTATGGATCCCTTGTTAGGCTTTATTGTTGAATTTAGCCAAAATATTGCAAAATTGCTTGTAAGTATTCATCATTAAATTAATTATGCATGTTAATTCAATTAAGATTAATTTTTTATTTTTACTAATTATTTTTAGTGTCCTCTAATTATTTTAGACCTCTTCCTATCCCTTTACGGCTTAATTTTGCCAATACGTGAATTATATGGCACTATATCACTAAGTGTGAGTTTAATTGTTCTTAAATTGTTGAAAATTCCATTTAATTGGTTGAAGGGCTTTTATGGTATTTTACAATATTTTATGACTCCTAATTAAAATTTAGAGAATTGGATTTTGCCCCATTAAGTCCTACCGTCAACTTATTCAAGAAGTAGAATAAATACACTACTACTTTGGAGCCAACATACTTTCCTATTTTCATGACATCTTATACTATTTTAGGAACTCCATTTTAATTATAGTCCTTAGAAATTCATTTAAATAACTCTTAATTAGTCATTGGCTTTTGATTGGAATTATCCATCTTTGATTATGCCTATTTCAATTTAGTTAAATTTAGTGTCTTCATTGTTGTAATTTCAATCGCTCATTGCTCTTTTTAATTCCATGTAAACCATAACTTAATACGGTAATTATTTTTATTTTATGATATTTTATGGTTCCTAAATGAAATTTGAATATTTGAGTCTTCTTGGTTCATTTGATTCTAGGAGGAAATTTCCTAATTTAAATTAGATAAGTTATAATATCTTTGAGACCACACATTCACCTACTTTAATAGGTATCATTTAGTGGTTATGCTAAATAGGATTTTTAGGGTATTACAAAATTTGACCCAATTTACATCTCTTTTTCTAAGGACGTCTTTTGTGGGGCACCAAAAATGCATACTTTTGGCGTCCCAAAAATAGTTTGAGACACCTTATTTAAGGCATCCCAAAATTGATTTGGGATGCCATAAGTCAATTTTTTTAAAAAAAAACAAAAACAAAAACAAAAAATCCCAAACGGTTGTTTTAAGATGCCTGAGCCACAACTCATTAAGCAATACAGATAGTCAAGAGATTATAGATATGAGCAACATAGATTCGAACAAACAACTCTGAGAAATGAAATTACAAATTTGAGTGAGATGGATTCGAATCAAAACCATATATCAAAGTTGTTTAACTTTAAATTAGGACGCTCAGATCTAAGCGAGATGGATTTGAACAAACAACGCCTATATGAATACTTTAGAAATTACAGATCTAATCAAATCAAACCAAATTACAGATCTACAAACACTCATAGCAAAAATCACAAGACAAAAATCAAAACAAAAAATCAGAGCAAAGATCTGAGACCTGAATCCGTCATCATAGAGAAGACCGGAGAAAATCAAAACTATTAGAGTAAACGCGCAAACAGTCAGGGTGAAAGAGATCCACCGATCTTGGTTCGTCCATCGCCATCGGTGAGGGAGATCGAAGATCTGAGACTTGAACTCGTCGTTAGAGCAAAGACGGTACCGGAATAGCTGATTTTTTCACATCTACAAATTCTAGAAACCAAAACATCCCCAGCTTTCAATTAGAAACCAGAATCAAGGAAAATAAATAACCGCCATGCAAGAAAACCAAATCGCCGTTGCAAATCAAGTAAACCAAAATCACCAAATCAAGCAAAGAATGTATTCAAACCGCTGTGCAAGAAAACCATCCACCATCCGCAGATCGCCTTCTCCTTCGATGTCTACTGTCACCGTGACAAAGCCAACTGAAGAGAGATCTAAGAGAACTAGCCAATTGAAAGTGTTTTGGGGGTCGGGTTTCTCCATGTTTGTTTGAGCTAAGAGGGAAAAAAAAAAGTGAAGAAGTTGGGTTTCTCTGTGTTTGTGTGAGCTGAGAGGAAAAAAAAAGTGAATACGTGGCGCCAGGTTCAATTTTGGCACCCTAAATTTAATTTGACACACTAAAACCAATATTTTTGACGTTTCAAATTAAATTCAGAACACCAAAAGCAGTATTTTAGGCATCCTAAATTTAATTTAGGATGCCAAAAATTCTCAAAACTTCCCCCGGCGCTAAAAAATTTCCCTAAAAACACCAAATAATTAATTTTAGGCGTACCCAAATTTCATTTAGGACGCCAAAAATTCTCAAAAATTTCCCTTGACGCCAAAAAATTTCCCAAAATGCACCAAATAATTAATTTCAGGCGTCCCAAAAATATTTTAGGACACCATTTTAGGCGTCCCAAAATATGATTTATGATGCCTAAGTCTTAAAATTCAAATAAATAAATACAAGAATGACCCCTTTTTTAATAAGGATGTCATTTAGGGAAGTAATATCCCTTTTTTGTAGTAGTAACTACTTCTAATCCAAGAGCTCAAACATATATCAAAATCAATCTATCACAAATCAATTTACTACACATTAATAACTCTTCAAACCCCACATAATAATAATAATAAATAAAAACATAACTTATAATTTCATATAATTCAAAATCTATAAAACTAAATTGAATAAAATTTCAGTAATATCTTCATGAATCCAAATAAATTATTTAAACCACATCTAATCGGTAGAAAAATCCTATAGGACATAAATCCTAAAATGTTTTAAATAGTGAATTAATTTTAAATTCCTACAACAACCAATTAACAAATCTAAACCAATTAAAATTAATAATTAATCATCATCTACATATATATAATTATCTATTGCAAAAACTCAAAACTTTTTGAAAATCCTTACCTCAAAATTTTTACTAATAAGCACAATATTACCTTTATTAAGAAAAAATACGTGCAATAACTTTCATAAAGAAAGTTTGTTGAGAAAAATAATTTAATTTTTTAAATAATCTTATAAGTTAAATAACTTAATTATCTTAAAAAATATAAATACCATCTGCCTCTTTGAAAATCCTTACCTCAAAATTCTCACTCCTACACTTCCTCCACACTGCATCGATGTTTTAATATAGAAGGGAGGGGACTCCCGCCCCAGGAAAAAAAAAAAAAAAAAGACAAACAAAAATTGGTGGCAACATCCAGCCCCAAAATGGCGTGTCTGCCACCAAAATGTTGTTGTTGTTATTATTATTATTACTCCCTTCTTAATTATAATTAAATCTTAAAAATAAAAATTAGGATGTTACAAAAAATATTAGAATTACTTAATTATAATATTTTAGCCAATAATTTTACAACTTAAAAAGAAAAAAATAATATAACAAGAATGGAAGCAAAGTAATCATAGAAATTTTAGAGATGAGAAGAATGAAATCATAGTGATATTTGCAAATTTTAAAAAGGAAATTATCTATCAGAACTAGACTCTGCCGTCCTAAAAGGCTATCTGCACAAGAGGTGAATTATGTGCGAATAATGAATTTGGTGGATAATTTGAGTGGGGGAAAGTATGGCGGATAGTTGATTTTAATTGTTTAAATTTATTTATAGATTTTTTAAATAAAATTATAATATATTTTATAAAATGTTAAATATGGAGTATTGAAATTTTAATCCAATGCTTGTTCGTTTTAAGTTGGTTGGGTAAAGAAAAAAAAGCGTATACATTGAACACAAGTCATGTAAACCGTGATTTCTTTTTTTTTTTTTTTTGGTCAAATAATCGTGATTTCTTCCAACATAGGTAATATAGAGAAATTTTTATATGAACCTGATTTGCCACATTATTTATGATTTGATGAGTTAAAATACAACAACTTATGAATTTATTTGTGGCTCTAAAACATTAGCTAGCATATTAATAAAATTAAAAGATTTTACAAAGTTTACTCTTTTATTACTTGTGAAATCATAATTTGGATGTACACATTGAAATAGCTAGAAATTTCAAACTCGCGGTCTCAAACTGTCCACCGTGGCCTTCCTTTTAAGTTTACACGTCCCCCTAACGAAATACAAACACGATGTAATTTGCCTCTTTTATATATATATATATAGTGGGGGAGCCATACTTGTGCGTATGGGTGGGTGCAGACACAAAGTTTAAGTATATATATATATAGGGTTTAAACTTCTCATGTTACATGAGAAAAAGAAGATTCCTACACACACATGAAATAGGAGGACTTATATATATATATAATTAGCATTTTATATATATATGGGTCCCATCATTTTATGTGTGTGTGATATGAGAAAACACTTTTCCTACAATATGAGAAGTGTTTTTCCCTATATATATATATTGAAGGAATCTTGTGACAAGTTGTCCAGATGGTGTAGTATTTTTTTTTTTTTTTTTGGTACAAGGCGAGGGGAGGGGGGATTCGAACACGGGACCTGAGGGGAGATATAAGACATCTCAATACCACCAGCTGTGCCACTGCACTGCTGTCCTCGAGTATGATGGTGTAGTAGTTATAATGCTAGTCTCACACACAAGGTCCCTGTTCGAACCCAACCTCGGACAACTTCCTTAAATTTTTTTAGGCATGGACTTGCGGTGGCCCATGATAAAACACATGGCTCAGACAACTTTCACACCACATGGCTTAAAGCAAGTTTACAACATGGGCCCGATTTGATAAGGAAAAAGGCTAATTAAAAATGATAAAAGATAAATAAATATGTTGAATCTTAATCATTTTAAAGGGATTGATTTGAAATTTTGAAATGTTGCAAAATTTGAAAAATTACCTAACCACAATTTTTTTAAATAAAAATTCAAAGTGCTGTAGTTTACAACTTTAGTATAGCTATTACCAACTTAAGTATCTATCATAACAATTTTTGCGTGATAAATTCAAAAAATATAATAGGCCGTTTAAGCTCTGAAAAATCTTTTTGCAATATTTTGTCAGTCTCTTTGGAATTATTGAAATCCAAAATTTTACATTTAAAACTTTCCTTTTAAAATTTTTTTTTTGTCTCTATTCATTTCATTTTTAATACATTTAAAACTTTTCTTGAAATTTTTTTTTTGCGTGTCACTAGATATTTCTTCATCTTCTTGCATAACAGTTTGATCCATAATGATATTGATGAGCCGCATGTTATGTCTTGTACATTTATTTATTAGATGATGCCAGATATGTATATTTTGCACCGAATTTGATTTCACAATTTGGTAAGTTATCTCTTCCAACTTACCAAATTGTGTCAAATCACTATTAAAGTCACGATACAATAGTTATAAATTCAGTCAAACTCAAGATTTCACACACCGAGTTTATTGTTTGTACTTTTTTAGCTTACAAAATTGAGTTAATTAGCTCTCAGTGACTTTATATATTTATTTTATAAAAAATTCTTTTTTGAGTATGATAAGTTATGAATCTTCATGAATTTAATTTTAATTATGTGAATTTAAAATATTCAAATCAACTTATTGTCATTTTTATATTTTAATTATTTAAATATATTCTATTAATACCTATTTATTAATAAAAATGAACTCTTTTAAATTTACAGTTCAAGTTTATAATACGAATTTACGTTACTGGCATGAGTTTGTTTAAACTCGCTAGTTTGAGAACCTTGATTATCAATATTAATTTAGCTTAAACTCATTAGTTGGAGAACCTAGCTTAAACTCATTAGTTTAAGATGAAATGTAGTTTAGTTATTGTCTATGTTAGCCTTAAAAATACAAAAAAGTCAAATTAAATGTCACTGTGTATTTTTATTCAATTTTTTGTAACCACATAGTTACTTTTCCACTCAAAAAAAATATTTGGTATTGGGTGCAATTTTGGAAAAACTACATGTGAATTTTTACACCTTAACTTTTTTTTTTAAATAATTTGAGTTAACTAAGCTTTGCTGGCAAAAAATAAAACTAATAACTAAGCTTCGATGTAAAACGTAACTGATGGTCGGTCAACCTTTGTTAGGACGTAGATTGATTTCTTTGGAGTTGGTTTATTAAGCCTCCATGCATTTTTATTTTAAAAACGAAAAATCTCAATTAAATCTTTAAGTGTCTTCGGGCATCTTTATTTTTTTTATTATTTATTTTATAAAAGGGACGCCGTAATAAGGTCCATACTTCCGAGATCCCTTTTTTCCAAAAGTGGACGTTGCAAGTCTTTTAAAACAAAAAAGAAGAAGAATAATTTTTTTGTATTGGAATTCAGTTTCAGCAAATAAACACCATATCCTAATAAATTAATAAAATATAGTCCATTGACATTAATAATAAACATTCAAACAATAAGAGGCAATTAAATGGCTTGAAAATGCTTATATCAGTTAAGGGAAATTACCAACAACTAAGGAACAATTAAATCTGCTATAATTGGAATAATTGTATTAATTTTCATAATTAATCAAAAGTTAAATATAATCTTAGGCAATTTTCTCTTAGAATTAAATAAACAAAAGGCCAATTTTAAGACTACATATTAGGATTATAAAATATGATATAATTATTATATTAAATCATGATTCTCAAATAATTAAAGTAAGCAAGAAAATGTCATGAAAATACTTAGATGAATTAAAGAGAATTAACAACAATTAGTGGGCAATTAAATTTACACTAATTAAAATAATTTTATAAATGTTCATAATTAATCTGGTGGCAATTAAAAATAATCAATTAAGGATATTTGGACTTAATTAAAAATAAAGGACCAATAAGAGTTTAAGATTAGCATAAATGAGTTTCTAAGAACCATGATTTAGTTAGGAACCAATCAAAATTTGCCAGTAACACTTAATAGCATATTAGGGATTCTAATTAAGATTAGATACGGAGGATTTGGATTGAATTTAATAAAGCTAAATTTTAAGGCCTTAATTAAGCCTTATAAAGCCTAATCCTTGTGGAATAAGAATCCACCAATAGGAAACCTTTCTTTTTGATTTTAGTGAGATAATTTAAAACACAAAACAAAAGCAAAAAAAAGTGAAGAAAGGGGGAGGGGGACGGTTTTTGCTGAAAATAAAGGGAAGAGAAATTGTGATAATATATTAAAATCAAACACATGGGATAATTGACTTAAAGATTTGGAAGGGGATAAGAGTACTATGGGATAAAATATTTATGAAATGTGGAAGAGGATAAATTGGAAAGAGAAAAGAGTTGTGAGTGTGTGTGTGTGTGTGTAAGAAAGAGAGTGTTGTGAGTGTGTGTGTACGCAAATGTTGTGAGTGATGTGAGTCTAGTAGGTGAGAGAGAGAAAAGTCAATTGAACAACCAATAAGAAAATTGGGCATCAATCAATTAAACTAATCAATGGAACTAATTCAAGACATAAGCAAATGAGAATCCATACAAAATAAATTGTATCTTGAGATACCTTAATCATAGATCAAATATAAGGAGTTATTGTTAACAAGCATAATTTAAGCTTGAGATAGGGTACAACCAAAGTCATTTCCTAAATTTGTGAAAATTGTTTCCAAATGAGAAAAAGGGAATTAGAGGTTTCTAATTAAAGCCATAAGTCCCAAGATTACAAAACCGATGAGAAGATCTGAATAAAACTTCATGAAGATCCCTAAATATATTTTCATCTAGTGAAATGTAAAACAAAGAATAGATAAAGGGGGAAATTGTTGGCTTGAATAAGGAGAGAGAAAGATCTTATTTTATTCAAATAAAAGCTAAATAATAAATTTATTTCAAAAAGCAAAACTTAGAGATTAAGTTAGGATTTTCTAATCATAAGGATGGATGAGATTAAAACTTCTTTACTAAGTTTAGATCTAAGGGTTCATACGTAAGATGAAGTAGGTTTGAAATATCTACCAAAATGCCACACCAAATTGCTATAAATAGGAGCTTAGGTTCTTCACTTTTTTTCACACCAAAACATGCTTAGCAAAGCAATATAGAGAGTGGAAGTGAGAGTGAAGGGTCTTGGAGAAGGAGAAGCAAAGCTCTTGATAAGTTTTCTAGCTCTAGCTTTAAGTTCTTTAAGTTTTACTTCTTAAATTCATAGTTAGAAGTAGCTTTGATCTTAAATATGCTAGAGTAATTTCAATATCATGTTTTTATAGTCAAAAATAGTGATATTTCGAAAATTAGATGAGCCACTTGGTATAGCAAAATTTCTGGAAAAATTATGGACAAGGTAGCAAAGCTCTGGCAAAAACTCATCAGGTAGAAATTTCTGAAGTCAATGATAAAAATGTCAATATTTTATATTGAAAATGAAGTTATAAAATTCTAGGAAAATTCATGGTTAAAGTAGACATATAGAGTTTTTCAAATATGCCAAGAACATGTTAAAATGAGTTCTATATAGTGAGATAAAAATTCTCAAAGTTGAGCTACGAATTTCTGGGAAAATTCTGGGCAGAGGCTCAAACCTTTAAAATTGGGAATAACTCGTGTAATCTGGACAAAATTGAGTATTTGTACTTAAAAGTAGACATCCTAAGGATTTCGATGAATTTTACGGATCTCCGTTTCGATTTTTTTAGAATTAGTTATGATTTTCAAAGTTAGACGAAAAATCTGCCCAAAAATACTGTACCAGCGGTTTTCAAGAAATAAGGGAAATAAGTTGAAAAATAATTCCACCAAGGGTATAATGGTCATTTGTGACTAAGATATCCACTAGGATATTATTTGTAAATTAATAAATGTGACGTTACCATTATAGGATACCTGTGATCACATACCGACCGAACGTACGTACCACGATCACCAATTAAGGTACGTTTGCGTAATGCTTATTTTATGCTTATATGTGATAGATAACTTTACAACTGCTGTGTGCTTATGTACTGTTGGGATACATCTATTGTGTGCTAATGTACGATTGGGATACATCTGCTGTGTGCTTATGTATTGATTACGCCATGAATATCTGTCATACATATACTGTCATATTTAAGCATGAGGTTAACCATTACCTGAAATTCAATGGTCATTGAATCTCAGCCCTTACTATAGCTTCAGGGTCTGGAGGACCGATGGGCGACGACAAGGGTAAACAGCCCGTGTGAATATCTGGTCGGAGTTTCTTTTTGTATAATATGTTGAATTATTGGGATGAATATACCACTACTATAACCAACCATGGTTATTATTTTAATACACTCATCAGTTACTCGTTCTCTTGAATTGCTCCAATGCGCCACTCTAATCAAACTATTTTAAAAACGCTTTAGAAAATTGAGATATTACAAAATAAAAATAAAAATAAAAAATATTCTAAAATAATTCAATTAGCTTCCTTAATCTCTTTTAAAAAGTTATATATATCTTATAATTAGAATCGAAAGAAATATTCATTAAAGATTTTCAATAAAAGACCATGTTTTGGCATTCCTTTCAAGAAATGGGATGCCAAAAGATTGGGGTTTGCTGACCTTTCCAAAATAAGGAGAAGTCTAAGTTGTGGGCATTAGCATCTCTCTCTCTCTCTCTCTCTCTCTCTCTCTCTATATATATATATATATATATATATATATATATATATATATATATATTTTGTAATGGACCCCCAATGTACTTATTCTGCTATTTTTTAAAGGGGCGACAAAATTAATGCATATAATTATAAGAATACTACCACTTTCTTATTTTCCTTTTTGAAAAACAGATTTTTTTTCTTTTTTTGGAGAAGTAAAATCTATATCTTGTTGTAGTGTTTATAAATAATCGAACCAGTTAAGGCTCAGTGGCTCAATATGTTTAGGCTCAAATGAGGCCCAATATTCAGTAATGGCGGCACAAGAACTCTTCAAGAGTCAGGAGTTTGCCAGCGCTTTAGTAGCGCAGTGGCATGGTAGCTTGGCTTCCCTTCGTCATGTCCAGGGTTCGAACCCTGCCCCTCTCCCCTACTATGTGTATCCAAAAAAAAAAAAGTCAGGAGTTTGGAGGAATTTTCCTTCTCTCTTTTTAATCACCATGTGGGGAAAAAGAATGCAAAATTCAAGTATGATACCTTGAAACCAGTCATTTTCGGAGTCATGATGAGCATCACCAATCATTAGATTTGTACCTTTCAAATTTGATCTACATGATCCAATCATCATCAGATTTGGACCATTTAAAATGATGAGCAAGCTTATAGTCTCTTAAATACCTCGTCCCCCACAACACACACTACAAACACAAAACATTGTTATAATCAAATGCTATAAAATTTGTGTGATGTGCACATCACCAATAATGGAGGACGCACAGTTGACAGGTTTCGCTGACGACAAAGATAAGTAGAAGATGAAGACGAAGAAGAAGGTGGTGCCACCTAAGGAAGAGGCAGCATCAAGCTACGTATAGTTTATGCTTTCGTCAATTTCATTTCCTATATTTGCTGCTCTAGTCCTTCAAATTCACGAATAATAAATAATCATCAATCCTTCTTATTTGTCTTTATTAATTTTTTTTTTCACATCTAGGTTTACACTCCTGTGTTTGTGGAGTAATTAAGACACCTCATGTGTGTGCGTGCATGCACGTGTGTCTATATATATATATGGGGGTTTAATTTTCTCATGTTGCATGAGAAAAAGAAGATTCCTACACACACATAAAATGATGGGACCCACATATACATATAATGAGCATTATATGTATATGTGGGTCCTACCATTTTAGTGTGTGTAACATGAGAAAACATTTCTCCTACAACATGAGAAATGTTTTTCCCTATATATATATATATGTATATATATGCACTCATTCATTTATTATATAATATAAACATATTTAGGGGGTTCATCTTAATCTTAAATAAAAGATAAATTAAATTTTCATATTTATCAATATTTTCCTAATTTATCTCTTTTGATGCTCCCCCAACAATAATTAAGGAAGATGAAAAATAAGAGAATTAAGGAAAGTGAGTAGGGCATCTTAGAAAATATATATTATATTATCCAAATTAACTAAGTTCTATAATCTAATGAAATTAGGTAAGGATAAGAGAAGTATAAATATATCGGGCAAGGTGCAAATCCACCATGAAGTATTTGTGAAAAGCACACCCACTACTGCAAAATTGTAAATATATGACACTTAATACTTGACGCTTAAATAAATTAGCCATTAAATATCATGTTCATATTTTTTTCAACCACCAAGTGGAAGATATCTATATATGATCATCCAATGTAAGAATCGTATATTGATTTTAGTTCCTCAATGTTTTAAACAAGATGTTCTAGTCTCTCAAGTTTCATTTCTTTTAAAATACTGATATATATATATATATATATATATATATATATATATATATATATATATAATCAAACAAAAATATAGATCATTTTGTCCCCTAAGAATGGAAAACCAAAACAAGTAAAATTGAGGGATAAAGATTATATTTTATCTTTTATTTTTTATTTTTTGCCAATCCAGAATAAGTTAAGTTAAAACCCCGTATTTAAATTGCTCCGCCTAACTTCCTGGAACTTTCCCAAAACATGGCACCGAAAAAAACAAAAGTCAATGTTTTCTCGTAACGTACCGCGTAACGTCACTTTCATAAGCTTTTGGTATAGTAACAAAAGTCAATGTTTTCTCGTAACGTACCGCGTAACGTCACTTTCATAAGCTTTTGGTATAGTACACTATGTTTTTTATACGAAAGTATTTTGTTTTTCGGGTAATTAATGACTTTTTTGTTTTTTGTTTTTACAATTTTATCCGTATTTAATTTATATTAAAATTTCTATTAAAAGAGAAAGTGAAGAGAGAGATAAGAATGGTTTGTAAATGTAATTAAAGTTTTAATGCTACCATTCTGATCTTTATTATAAATTGAGTTTTTAAAGTTTTTTTTTCATAAATATAAGTCTACCCAAAGGATTATTAATGACTATTTTTTAATTTTACCTGTATTGAAAATATAGATGAGAGAAAATATGTTACTTCCTTTTTCAATGCTCATTATTTAATAGGGTAAATTTGGAAAAATCAATCAATTTAAGGCGCATTAGATGTTGGATAATTAACTTCCATTTCTTATTTTGTTAGATTTGGTCAAATTAAACTTATAATAAATACCAAAGTGGAAAGGGTAAATGTGAAAATTTTATCAATTTAATTATTCTTTTACACGCGCTTATGAGGATGGGAATGTAGTGGTATGACTAAATAAATTCACTCTCATATCTATAAAATAAATTTCTTTTAGAAGAATGACTTGTTTCATAATATAAGTTTTTTCAACAACAATTAATTTTTTTTAAAATTATTATTCTGATGAGGAAGCTGGAGTCTTATATTATGAAGCGAAAGAGTAAATAATTTGAAAAAGACAGAGAGAAGAGGACGAGGATGAGAAGGCATATACGCGTGGCGGGCGGATGGAAAATTCCAAGGCAAGGCGCTGCTAAAGCATATCTCTCCTTTTATATATATATATATATATATATATATAACACGGGTTCCGGGAAGCAGTATCAGCTTTTATATAATCTGATTTATTGGGTTGTTTCAGATTGAGAGAACAAAAGAAAACTAATTGAAGGAGCCGATCTGGACGTGGTGCTTCAAGAGCCGATGAAGAAGACCATGGAAAGGCTCAGGAGAGTAGATCGAAACTCCAAGAATTCAGGTCCACGACCCTGAAGAAGGAGATAAGCTGACTTGGATCAGCCAAGAGAAGAAATAGCAAAGCTGATCCAGGAAAAGGAAGAAGGAGATAAGCCAGTTGGTGAGTCTCTGAAGGAAGTGAGTAAAGTTCTCGAAACTATGAGCAAAGAAAACTCCTGATAGACCCGTCAACTCAAGAGTGGATGCTCCATCCTTGAGGTTGAAGATGGAGGTGCTCAAGGATGGAGCATCTACTCTTGTGTTGACGGGTCCACCAATATCCGGAAAGGCTACGTTGTTTAAAAAGTTCGGTAGCGATGACCAAGTCAAAGGTAACACAACTCTTTTCTTCAAGCATCTCTAGCTTATTTTAATTTTTGATTTATTGCTTTATGTGTTTTAGGGCATCCTTTTGTTTTTGTTTTTTTTTTTTTTCATAAAAGAGGCGCCGTAAGGTCCAAACTTACAAGATCCCTTTTTAAGAAAGTGGCTATCGTAAGTCTTTCGAAAAAACAAAGGATTTCTTTTGGATTAGGATCATCTCTAATCCAAAAAAAAAAAAAAGCGTTTACAAATTCAGTTTCGGAAAATAAACTCCATATCCTTATAAAATATAGTCCATTGAGATTAATAATAAACATTCAAACAATCACACACAAAAGAAGAAGAGAAGAAATTGGTAAAAAATTAAATATTATTACTGATAAAAATACTACTTAGATACAAACAATCACACACACAAAAAAGGGAAGAGGATATTCTCCTTATCTTTTGTCCTTTTTTTTTCCCCCTTATTAGCTCATCTGGGCCATTGATTAGAAAGAGAATAGAGATATTAAAGTGATATTGTGATTGATTGGACAGATATAATTTAGAGATGATAAGAGATAATGAGAAAAGGATTAAGAGAAAAACCTAACCTCATAAAGAGGGGGGGAAGAACAGAAGACATTAGGATATTAATTAAAGCTTTTCAATCAAACACCATGTTTCAACATCCCTTTAAGAAATTGGGATGCCAAAAGATTGGGCTTTACCCATCCTTTCCAAAAAAAAAAGAAAAGAAAAGAAGAACGCCAAAAAGAGCAGGAGCATTAGCATCTCATTTTTTGAAACAGACGCCAAATGCATTTATGATGTCCGTTATTTTCTAAAGAGAGGTGACAAAATTAATGCACATAATTATAAAAATACCATAATTTTTGTTTTTTACTTTCTTTTTAAAAAAACAGATATTTTTTAGAAAAGTAAAATCTATATTTTTTAGTAATGTTTATAAATAATCAGACCTGTTAAGGCTCCATATATAGCTCAATACTTTTAGGCTCAAATGAGACCCAATATTCAGTAATGGCGGCACAAGAACTCTCCCTGAGTCAGGAGTTTGGAGGAATTTTCCTTTTTTTTTTCTTTTTTAATCACCATTTGGGGAAAAGAATGCAAAATCCAAGTTTGATGATATTTAGACCATGAAACCAGTCATTGTCAGAGTCATGAGTCATGATGAGCATCCCCAATCATTAGATTTCGGCCATTCAAATTTGATCTGCATGATCCAATCATCAGATTTGGACCATTTAAAATGATGAGCAAGCTTTTACTCTCTTAAATACCTCGACCCTCACAACACACACTACAAACACAAACCATTGTCATACTCAAATGTTATAAAATTTGTATGATGCATGGAAGCATCACCAATAATGGAGGACGCAAGGTTGACAGGTTTTGCTGATGAAGATGGGCAGAAGATGAAGACCAAGAAGAAGGTGGTGCCGCCTAAGAGAGGCAGCATCAAGCTTCATATAGTTTATGGTATCTTCAACTTCATTTCCCGTATTTCCTGCTCTAGTCGACTAGTCCTTCAAATTCACGAATAATAAATAATCATCAATCCTTCTTATCTGTCTTCCCCCCCCCCCCCCCCCCCTTTTCTTTCATATCTAGGTTTATACTCCTTTTGTTTGTTGTGCACTTCTCTCTCTCTCTCTCTCTCTATATATATATATATTTAAGAAAAAATAGTTCCCTTCTCATATTTCAATAAAATTTCATTTCTGCCCCCTCTCCTAAAAAAATTATTTTTTGCTATGTATTTTTATAATTTAATTTCTCCTAAAAAAGAATTATCTTGACTCTTCATCTTTTCCCCCTATTCATGGCTCTTCATCCAAATAGTTCAGAATTTGGCCTAACTAAGGTTATGGCTCCACATAAAATGAAAACGTAGGAAGATTGAAAAGAGAATGTCATACCATCTGATGAAACATCAATCTCCATAACTGAAAATAAAAATGAGAAGAGTGATCAAATATATATATATATATAAAGTTGGCTCAAGATTTGCATGTGAAATATCTTAATTATATTCCAAAATCCATTTAACTTCATCTACTTTTATAGATGAATGTATGTATAAGTTTTCTGGCAAGACAAAACTTACATTACTTGTCTTAAAAAGTGCAATTATAGTATGCTAATCTTACACCTTTAATATTTGCGGCAGCTAACTTTTCCAGCAAATCGACTTTTTTTTTGTTTTATTTGATAAAAAGGTGTTTCCTTTCAAGAGTTAGAGTGCAATGGGTATTCGCCTTTCTCAATATGTGAACTCACCAAGATTCAAGTTTATGTTATCCTCTATATTGGGGTGTGGCCGCCTACAACCTTAACTAACAACTTATGGGTCCAGCTAATGGAATTTTTCCTAGATAAAACTTATACTACATATAATTTGAAGTAATTTTCCCCACTAATATAATTGCGTTCTATCATGCAGATCTATACTGCATGACAATTTAGTTTGAAATTTTCATTTATTTCAGTTGAAAGAAAAAAATAAAATTTCATTATTTATTTCGTTATAATAGTTTCAGTCAACCTGCTTAATTTAAATACCATCTCTCTGCCCCAGCCCTTTCACCCTACTCAGTCTCCCACATACTTGTATGCCTCTCTATTAAATTGGATGATTTTAATCTTCATTTCAAGCTTGTTTAAAAAGTGCTTTACAACAGCTATATGAGGATGATAATTTATTTTGTTTATCTGATCTATTTTATAATTTGTGGCATAAAAGGAATTTAAGATCCCAATGACCAAATTATGCGGTTTAAGAAAGCAATTAAAATTAGTTTAAATAATAAGTACATATTGAAATAAACTTTTTTTCAATTATTCCCTTGTTTACAAGGGGCAGAAAAGAAAGAAAATGGAGTAAACACAAGTACCATCAATTTTTTAATGGCTAAAGTACCCGTTTGGTCCTTTATGTTTACTTCAAATATCCATTTAGTCCCTTAAGTTTGTAAAGTACTCGTTTGGTCTTTGAAATTTAACACCGTTAAGCAGACTTAACGGAAAATACTAACTCAGCAATTTTAAATGATGACTATGCACTTAAATGCTGACAAAGCAAGCTTATATGTTATTTTTTTAATAAATTAATATTTTAAATCCTATAAATTGAAATTTATTCAAGCAAACTTTGGGTATATGTTCTTCATCTGAGGCATTTAAGTGCACAGTTATCGTTTAAAATTTCAATTTACAGGATTTAAAATATTAATTTATTAAAAAAAAGTAACATGTAAGCTTGCTTTATCAGCATTTAAGTGCACAGTCATCGTTTAAAATTGCTGAGTTAGTATTTTTCGTTAAGTTTACTTAACGGTGTTAACTTTTAAGGACCAAATGAGCACTTTACAAACTTAAGGGACTAAATGGATACCTGAAGCAAACATAAAGGACCAAACGGATACTTTAGCATTTTTTAATTAATGGATTATATATAATTATTGAGTGAAAAAAATGAAAAAAAAAAACTAATAACTTTTGGCGAGCTCTTATAAAAAGAACCAAAACAACTAAAATTTTGAACTTTTTATAAAAAGACAGGAAGAAGTAACTAACCACTTAAAATTATACAGATTCAGCACAGAGGGAACAGATAAACTCAGAATTCAAAATCATAATGGAAGGGGAGATGAGATCATCAATGAAGTGCAAACTGAGTATGAATAGTGTTCTCCTTTGGTCTCTTCACTCTGATTTAGCTTGTGAAGAAATAGACAATCCACTCTCTCTCCAACTCGTCTCACTCCTCTCCTCTGTTCACAAGTCTGTCTCTCTTCTGATGGCTAAGATGAAGAACCAGGAGTGAACCTCGACTCTCAGCTCGACGGAGATGATTATTCGAAGAGGATGATGAAAAGTAGGCGATCTCGATCGTGTCTCAACCTTGAAGTAGGCTAAGAAAACGATGCCGTTAGTACTTGGAAAGAAAAGGATAATAATAATAATAAACAACCTTGAAGTCTTATCTTATCCTTTTGTTTTATTACTTTTGCATTATTATAATTTAGGCTAAAATATAATTTTAGTATTTTAAGTTTACCTAAGATATATTTTTAATCCGTTAACTTTTATAAAGTATACTTTTGATCTTATAATTATAACATTATTAATGTTACTAACAAAAAAACAAAAAAGTTGACGCATCAAACTCAAATGATGTTTGTGTAATTAAAAACTATTAATCTTTAATTTAATATATATGTGTAAATTAGAAAATATCTAAAAACCTAATGATGTCATTAATATCAAAACCTTAATTGTATTTAAAAAATTTAGTTTAATAATCTAAATATCAAAACCTCGATTTCATTTGCAATGTTTTGTTATCTTATTTTAGCTTAATAGTTTGCAGTTTGTGTATTAAAACATTAAAACTTTAAATATGCTGTGTCAGCTATATAGTCATGATGGATCAACATTTTTCAATTAGCAACATTAATTCACTGTGTTAAAAAATATGACTAAAAGTATGCTTTATAAAGTGAAGGGACCAAAATTATACCTCATATAAAATTTAAATGACTAAAAATATACTTTAGTGTATAATTGATTTATTCTTTTAATTAATCTTAAATATTCCTATTTAATTTATGATTATGATATTTGTGATGAAATCCCATGAATAATGTGTCAAGTCCATATCAAAATCTCCCATAAATCCCTTTAATTTAGAAAAATAAACTAAAATATATCTCAAATTCTTTTAAAAATGGGGAGTCATCAATCAACGTCTTGAGTTTTGCATTTTGTGATCATATCTTCATCCAAAAATCAGATTTTGTTGACTCTGATCCTGGACAAGAATAAGCACACAAGTACTTGGTGAATTCCGCCATTTCGTTAATTTCTTGTGATTGAACAACACATGAAATATGTTAGTCTATAAAAAAAATTGATATAATTATATTTTTATTTCTAATTAAGTAATAAATATATTTTTAAAATCAAATTAACAATCCGCACTCCCATCAAATTTTTTATTATTATTTTTAAAAAAATTCTTTGTCTCGATCAGACTCCCACTCCATAGTTCACTCCTTTCAACCCCCACTTCGTCTCTACTTTCAACACCCACTGTCACTTTTCATATGCACACAGGAAAAAATTATTTACGGCAATGAATCAATGATGGATGAAGCATACTTCAAGTGCTTTCTCTGAAACAGTCAGATCCCTCCCCACAACGAAGCTCTTGCTGGGGTGAATTCTTAATTAGGAAGGGTCAAAGTGCAGTGACCTCACTTGTAAAAAAGTCCAAATTTACTGCATTTGCATTGACAACCAAAGCGATAAGCCTAATTGAAAGGTTACCACTTACCACAACGAAGTGATTTTCACCTTAATAATGGTCTTATCATATTCTAGGTTTTGTACAACATGTTTTTTTGTTGCCCTTTTTAGGGTTAATGCAAGTTAATATAATCACGTGATCTAAATTGGAGGACGATTTACATTCATTTTCTTTGAAGTTCAAATAAAATTTCTAAATTTAATATTATTGAGTTAATGAACAATCAATTTTGATCATACTAAAAGTTAAAAGCATCTAAGCACGCATAGCTAAAGTTTAATATACTAACAATTTCGTCACTAAAAATTAAAATCTAATGGTAGTTAAAGTAATTCCTAAGTGACTAATTTGATAATTTCCTACGATTTAATTGATGTGAAAATGCTGGCAAAAAAACAGACGTAAAAATATTCTTACCCCGTAGTATTAATTAAACCGACGATATCTACACAATAAATTATCTAACCCTAATCGATTTAAAACGAGGAGTCACTAAGACACTAACCCTCTATACAACAATTTTTGTTCTTTCTGCCAACATACACAGCAAATTTGATAACTCTACACTTAAACGACCAATACAAATAACAGGCTAGGTCATCATTATTATTAATTAATTATAGGTAACGAGAAATCTCTATTCATAAATAAATTAAATTAATCTACCATATATTGGGTGCATCAAAGATCGAACCGTAGTCTTTTGCAGAAAGATCAAAAGACCTCTTAAAGTTTGCTTTTCGTGACCATGATCTTCATCCAAAAACCAGATTTGGTTGACTCTAATCGTGAGAAGAGCAAGTCCCAAGTAGTAGTGTATGCTGAAGCAGGAAAGGACTTAATTAGTGGATGTTCTTCTAAGCTTATTAGCATTGCCCTTACCACTGTTTCAAGGCTTCTAAGTGTGGAAAACTGGACTCCAAGTACTTTTCTGCAAAAGGGCGTAAAGAAATGTTGCTTAACCGGAGAAGCCCAATGGATGATTTTAACAGAAATTAATAATGGATTTAATCACTGATAACACACCATTCTCGAAGGGCTTCAGGGGCTATGTTCGTGAAGCGACTTGTTAGGTTGTTTCTGGTGATCTAAGAGTTATGCTTAGAGATATGAATAAGACAAGCTTGTGGATGCTACAAAATTTGGGAATTGAATGTGTCAGGAGGGATGGTTGATTCTGAGTATGACTCAGAAAGTGGTCAGCATATATATTATATATATATATATATATATATATATGTAGTATGGAGAAATAGTTAGACTCTTGGTAACTTTTGAAATGACCTTGTGTCTGGGATCAAATGACTTTGACATCATATTATTAGATTTTACGGAATTTTTTGTTATCAAATAGCACAAGTCAGTTTGATAGGACTTGCTTTCAAACTAATACCCTTACTTCCTCTCCAATTAGTGGACGTGGGACTTCACATATTCTAATAGTAGTCTCAACCCTCATATGTGCTGTGTTTTGGTCTTTGGTTCAGGTATGGGATCTTTTGAAGTTCTCATTATGGTAGGAGACACCATTGACAGATTTCTTGCTGCGCAAAAAACTCAAAATTCAGAACTCTGAAACCCAATTACTGTCCAGGGTAAAGATCAATGAAGTTGAAGGCAAGGAGGGTATAATAATGAATCAAAATATGAGAGAAAAGTACTGTTTGCTGAAGCAGAAGAAGACTTCATAGATCATCTCAAGTTTCTTAACTACACCATTAATTACAGTTGAACGTCTTGAAGATGGCAATTCTGGTTTGGGCTGCATAGGCAACTTGCATAAGAGCTCAGCTGATTGGAATGAAACTATAGTTTTCGATTCAAGTATTCGTGATCTAAAGAACAACCTTCTCAATCCTCTTATTGCACCAACAAAAGTCAGAAACAAGTTGTTACCAGTTTATATATTACGAAGTTCTTCAGGGAATCATATAGGTGGTGTTTATGTCAAGTCAGGAACTAAGTCCATTGTGAAAGATGATTTGCGTATTGAAAAAATTTCATCTTCATTTGCTTTGTCAATTCTGGCAAAATTTGTTCACCCGGGGTAAGGAAGAGAAGTGTATTACTTATTACCATTGGTTGATTGCGAGTCAAATTAAACCAATGAATCGTTGCATTGGCTTGTCTAATGATGGGTCGTAATTGAATTCAACCATGATATTCGATCATTGTCCCTGAAACTATTGTTAACCAATCCAGTTCTTGGTATTTTGGTCATCACTAAATTGTGTGGGTTTATCATGTTCCTTTATCTTGGGTTGGCTGTTGCCTTTCGTTACTTCAACTGGGAAACTGCTATGGATTATATATATATATATATATATATATATGTATGTATTAAATCACAATTCACTACTTCTCTCTCTTTTCTTACTCTATAAAATATACACTAAATAGTAGTTTATAAGTCTTAGGCGCATAAAAGAATTGAAATAATATGATTTAAACAGATTTAGACGGTGTATGAATAAGCTTATTTCAAGTAACTTTGTGTCATACGATTAGTTTTGTTCCGTGTAAAAGAGCTATTTAAATTGATTTTTTTTTTTTATGTTGAGAATAAATAAAAGATGTATTCCCAATATTTGTAAATCCTTTTCTAATTTATCTTCATTGATATTCTCCCAATAATAATCAAGTAATAATAGAGATTAAGAGAATTACGAAAGATGATTAGAGTGTTTTAGGAAAAAAAAAATATAACATGTTAATGAATATTTTTAATCTAATCAAATTAAGTAAATAGTTCATGTAAATCCTTTTAGCATATGAACTGTATCTAGCCTTCAGAGAAGTTTTGAATAGCTGTGCTTTTGATCATACATGGTTCCAGATATGAAACTATAGTCCAAAAATTCGGACATTCACATGCTGTAGCATATCTCACGTTTATAAAATTAGGACAATTGAAAACATAGAACACAAATTAGTAGAAAAAGAAATAGTCGTCACCCGAGGAATCGTCAAGGAATAAGTACATATTTTCTATGTTACTACTCTAAACTAGCCCTACTCTATTTATAACCTTCAATAAAAGTTTGTAACAGCTTGTCGGCCAAGCAAACAATTCCAAACCAAATCTCCATCCAAATCACGTGTGGGACACAACTAGCTAGAGATATTTTATCTAAAACAATGATCAGATAATATCTAGAATATTTAATCTTAATCAGAATAATAATTAAGAAATATATCTAGATAAAAGGATGAGCTTGGCCCAGTGGTAAAGTTATTGCTATATAACCTATAAGTCATCTATCTCACCCAAGACTCTACATGGTGAGATCCTTGTACAGGCCACCCCCTTTTTAAGAAATATATCTAGATATATTATGTATTAAATAATAAAATATATAATCATAGTCAACAAAAGATCTCATCCGTTACGTAAAGTATAATTATGTTAATGTTAATAGGAGAGAAAAAGAAGCTACTCAGTGTCAATGAACAGAACTGAATATTCATTTAACACCACCTTGGACGCATGCCATTGCCAATAAACACCCTCATTTCCCGCCGCAAAGCTGCCTCCCCCGCCATTTCTTCTCTTTTTTAATTAGTTTCTGCATATATTTTTTTTTTCTCTGACCTTGTAATTAGTTTCTGCATATTCTAATGCTCTTTTCTGGCAGAAACTCTTTTGTAGGAAAATAATTTAATTACATATAACAGATAGATTGGGTCAAAAAAGGTTCAACCGTCCGACTTCAATCCCAACGCCTGTAAGCATCATGCATGTCCTAATTTGTGTTCTGTGATTTCAATTTTTACTTGTACCTTCTAATTGTTCTCTCACTAGAACCAGATTTACAAGAACCGTCTTCCACCCAATTCGCATGAATAGAAGGAAATTAAATGAAGGTGGGATGAAGTTCTAGATATCTACCTCCGTCCAAGACTACCCTTGCATGTGGGTGGTCCGCCGTCTACTCCTCTGATTCCTCTACGTCTCACTCTCGCCATATCTTCCTTTTTGCTTGTGTGTGTCGTGAATCAAATAGTAAGGGATAGAGGGAGCTATGCTATTTTAATTCATTTTCTTCCCGCAATCTTTAATCAGCTTATCTCATGAGCTTCACTTTATGGCATTCCATTAGGCTAAAATCCCCCCCAACATCTGACACTTTTCTCTTGACCTGAAATAGCACGTTTAGGCCCAACATCATTTTTGAGGATTTGGCAATGAATTTATCATTTACCTCTTTTTTTATTGGTTCTTAATTACTATATAAATCTCAAAAATTAATTCTTGACACCTTATAAAGATTTTATTAGTTAAGTATCTTCTTTCCTTAAAAAAAGAAAAAACAAAAAAAAGTTCTTTACCTTTTAAAATAATTTGCCTAAAACTTTCAGGTCAAACGAGAATCTCTATCTATTTTTAAATTTACGTTGGCCACTTTTGGGGAATCAAACCTTTTCATAAATTTTCTAATTCCCCAAAATGTATTCCAGAGAATGTTTTCTCAATCTTTCTAGGCAATGTTTTAAAAGTTAGACCGGAAGTTAGGCAAAAAATGTCAACAGGTTACGGTCCAAACAATCGAGTTGGTGTCTTGGTCATCAGGCCGATAATATAATAATGAAACAAAAATAAAAATATACACATATATTGATAAATCCGAATTTAATATATTTTATCCCGCTTTATTCATTTATTTTGGGGACTATTTTAGGCTAATTTGGATTTATTAGATAATATTTGGATTGTTAGCCTATTTTAGGAAATAATATAAATCAGAATTAATTATAAAATTAGTGGACTTAAATTATCAATATTCTGATTGAGATCTTGTGATTGAATAATATTTCTAAATATATGATAGATCACGATTTTATTTAATTCTTGTAGGATAAGAAAAACATATTGGAAGATCCTACGATGCAAAATTAACCTAGGAAGCTAAAAGAAGATCTAATGGTGGAATTTTGTTGGGCTTTTGGAATTTTAATTGGCTCAAATTGGTACCCAAAACTCTTTCTTCATCCCATTTATTTAACCTAGCAGCGGGAGGAGCCAAAGAGAATTCACGCTGAAACCTACACGCACGTGGAGAAAGACGCAGAAGGAGACACAGCCGCATCACTGGTTCATAGGATTGATTCAATTGAATCATCAATTCATTCAATTTGCTCACGGGACCCACGTTATTTCTCTTGCACCTATTGAATTTTCCATTGATTATTCATCATGGCCGTAACATGTCTGGAGGTTGATGGAGGCACGATTTCCATGGAAGCTTAAGCACTTTTAGGAGACAACTTGGGAGGAGCATGGAGAAAGCTAGAGCCTAGAAACTTACACTTGAAGACCACAAGGGAGTGTTATTCTTTTTATCTTCTTAATCCAAACTTGAGGTTCTTTAGTTTTAAAGGGTTTTAAGTTGTGTTAATTGAGAATAATCTAGTTTTAGATTGTAAACATATTTCTTTTGGATTGGATTGATAATTTGAAGTTTTTATGTGTGAGACAATTGTTGGAGTTTTGTTTGCAACCTTTTGATTGTCAATTGAATTATTAATTGAGTTTTCATTATTAATTTAATTGTCAATTAGGTCTGTCATCTTAATTGTTTAATTGGGTTGATAAATTATCTAGTTGTTCAATTGGATAATTGCAAACAAGATTTTCAAAACTATTTTGTGATTGATTTTTAATGAGTTTAATTAGCCACCGCTTATTTCATTATGAGTTTTCTAGTGGAATATGTGTTATTGAGCTAGAGGGTTTCCCATGTTCAATTAGGTAATTAAATTCATTAATCTTCCTTTGGTCTAATTAATTGGTTTGGGCTAAGAAAGTTAACTCCATGCAATTCCTAAGTTGTTCCCTTCTTCCTCATAACTGAACTAGATCTCTGTCATTTAATTTGATTTCAATCAATTTTCTTCTTAGGATTTTAATTTTTCTCTCAAAACAAAAACCCCCAAAATTGCATTCATATTCATATAGGTTAGTTTCATTAGTTGCATTCTCATTTAGGTTTTAAAGTCGATTGCATTAGTGCATTTAGTTAGTTTAATTTCATTTTATTGCATTTTTCATCACCTAAATTCAACCTAAAGAAAAAACCCACAACTTGCTCCTTGGGAAAATGACCTAGGTTGACCCTATATTGCATAATTAATTAGGACCTAGTTTAATTAACTGCTTTAGCGATGAAAGTAAGCTTCATCAATTTTGGCGCCGTTGCCGGGGAGCAACGGTTAGGCTTTAGGTTTGAGTTTTTAGGTGACTTCGTAGGTGGTTGTTTATTGCATGACCCGATCCTCTTCTAAGAAATTGTTTGACTTTGATCCTGAGATTGAGAGGACTTTTCACCAACGAAGAAGAACTAGAGTGAGTACTTGTGTAGGCAATAGTTCTTCTGTTATGCCCATTGTTGAATCCTTTGAATCTAAGGTCAATATGGACGGTGATAATAATGCAAATCCAAACGCACATGTTATTATTAATGCTGGTGATAATGCAAATCCAAATGCTCGTGTTGTTGATCCTACTATGACCATTAATGAATTGGGTTCACCTGATTTGCATTTTCAAAATTGGTGCATCAATTATCCTGATATTAATGTGAATTTTGAGTTGAAATCTGGATTGATACACTTACTTCCAAAATTTAATGGTCTTTCAGGGGAGGAAGCATACAATCACTTGAAGATGTTTCACATGGTTTGCATTGCTACGAAACCGGTTAATGTGACTGAAGATCAAATTAAGATGCGTGCCTTCCCATTCTCTTTGGAAGGATCTGCTAAAAGCTGGTTGCTTGGTTTGCCCCCTGGATTTATTACTTCATGGAATCAACTGAAGAAACTATTCTTGGAAAGGTATTTCCCAGCCTCTCGCACCACATCTATCAGGAAAGACATAAGTAGATGTCAACAAATTGTTGGGGAAACTTTATATGAGTACTTGGAGCGTTTTAAAGCACTATGTGCTAGCTGCCCTCACCATCAAATTGCAGATACATTATTGATCGAATACTTCCATGAAGGGCTCTTACCTTTAGAGAGAGAATTGTTAGATTCGGCTGCTGGTGGTGGTCTTCTTGACCTGACTGTCAATGATGCTTGGGAATTGATTGAAAAGAAAGCTAAGAACAGCCAACAATTTGGTTCTAGACAACCCGTAAAAGTTAATGAGGTGGGATTGCTTTCTTCTAATTCTGATTCTCGCCTGGAGAGTAAAATTGATAGGCTTACATCTGCTGTGGAAAAAATGGCTATGTCCCATATGCAAAATTCTTCTAATATGGTCAATCCTATGGGGCCCTCTACTTCTTTCACCCCACAGCCTACCTCTTCTGCTTTAATAGGGCCACTCTGTTCTATCTGCTCTCTAGCCACTCATGCTACTGACTCTTGCCCCTACCTGAATGACGGAGCTGAATCCTGCAATGCAATATATCCCTCTCGACCCATGAATCAAGGTGGCCAAAAATATGATCCTTACTCCAATACATATAATCCTGGATGGCGTGACCATCCAAATCTTCGATATGGAATTGGCCAACCTAAGCAAGCACAGTTTAATCAAAGTGGAAATTCTAGTGGCAAAATGTTTCAACAGGGTAGACAATTAGTGCCAGTGCAAGATGAGGGTTCAAAATGGGATAGCAAGATGGAAGCTATGATGAAAATCCTAATACAACAGCAGCAGCAACAGCAACAACAGCAGCAATTACAGCAACAACAATTTGAAACTCTTCTAACTCATCTTGGTCAATTGTCTAATGTACATGGTAATACACAGAGTCAATATTCAGGAAGGCTTCCATCTCAAGTGGTAACCAATCCAAATGCTGGAACTCAGCAAAATCCTAATATAGGTGGAGTCAATGCTATATCTCTTCGACGTGGGAAGACAATCCCCTCTGCAAATCCTGTTACCATCAATACTTCAAAAGACAAGGAAGTTGCTGATGACTCTCCTTCTGCTTCCACATTACAGGATCCGTCCACCTTACCAAAAACACATGTGGTGCCTAATGAAGAACAAGAAAAGGAGGATGAAGGAAAACAAGTGATCAAGCAGGCCCTACCTTTTCCTACTGTGGTAGCTAAGGCTCAAAAGAGAAAGAAGGAAGCTGAGATGTTCAATGAAATCTTTGATATATTCAAGAAGGTGGTGATTAATGTTCCACTAGTTGACTTAGTCACACAAGTGCCCAAATATGCAAAATTCTTGAAAGAATTGTGTACTACAAAGAGAAAGTTTAAGCATGAAGGCAAGGTTAACTTAGGGGCAGTTGTCTCCTCTCTTTATCAAATGCCAATTCCAATGAAGTGTAAAGATCTTGGTAGTTTTCTCATACCTTGCACTATCGGTGATGTTGAATTCTCCGATGCCTTAGTAGATTTGGGAGCCGCTATTAATGTTATGCCAAAATCAGTCTTTGATCAACTCAAGGGTGTAGAGCTTAAACCCACAAATCTTGTTGCATCCCTTGCTGATAGACGTTGCACAGTCCCAGAAGGCGTCCTGGAGGACATCTTGGCTAAGGTAAAAGATTTCAAATTCCCTGCGGACTTCTATGTTCTTGATATGGATGATGGTCGGTTTAGGCAGAAAGGACATTCATCTTTAATCTTAGGTAGACCCTTCCTTAAAACTGCTAGAGCTATGATAGATGTGCATGCTGGTAGCCTTACTCTAGAATTTGCTGGTGAAACTATTAAATTTAATGTGCTTGAATCTATGAGACATCCCCTTGATGATTGTGCAGAGATTGATGTTAATGCTATTGATGCTATTACAGATGATTCTGTTGTAAATCTTAAAGAGAGTATGCTTAGTAGATCCTGTGATATTGCTGGTTTAGATGATACTATCTCTTGCTCATGTGCTAAAATTGGTAATTGTGATACATGTTCTGACCTTAATGATGCTGATATTGATATTTTCACTGATGCTATTGAGATTATGAGACATTCTAGACATGATGTTTCTGTGCCTATTTGTAGCATTAGTGATTCTAGTAGTCATGTATCCGATACTACTCTTGATTCTGATGGACTTTCTCAGTTACTTAGTGTGATTGATGCCATGGATAAAACTGATTTATCTTCAGTATCTGATTCCAAGTTATTGATTAGCATTGATCACATTTCTGATGGGGAGATCTCTGATTCTAATTCTATCTCTGACCTGAGTGCTACTGATGGCACTATTGATGTTGATTGTGATTCTTCTGCTCTTGCAGTTTCTACTAATACTCCCCAAAGTGGGAAAGTTTGCTCTTCTGTTTGTGAGTCTGTTATGCAAGTTTCTAGTTTGACTGATGTTGAATTGAAGCCGCTCATACCTTCAATTCAACAAGCTCCATCTTTGGAGTTAAAGCCACTTCCTGACTCATTGAAGTATGCATACTTGGGGACAAACAAGACACTTCCTGTGATTGTAGCTAGTGACATAGATGCTGATGAGGAAACCCGCCTGCTAGAAGTACTTAGGCGACGGATGAAAGCTATTGGATGGACTCTTGCTGATATCCCTGGAATCAGCCCAAATGTGTGCACGCACCGGATCTTATTAGAAGATGGTGCCAAAGCTGTTCGACAGCCACAGCGACGACTCAACCCACTAATCCTTGATGTGGTAAAGAAAGAGGTCTCTAAACTTCTTTCTGCAGGTATAATCTACCCTATTTCTGACAGTCGATGGGTAAGTCCAGTTTAAGTAGTACCTAAGAAAACTGGTATTACTGTGGTTCGTAACGATGAAGGTGAGCTAGTTCTGACTAGAGTTCAAAACAGTTGGAGAGTATGTATTTACTATAGAAGATTGAATTCGGTGACTCGAAAGGATCATTATCCCCTTCCCTTCATAGATCAAATGTTAGAAAGACTAGCTGGTAAATCACATTACTGCTTTTTGGATGGTTTTTCTGGTTATTTCCAAATTTCTGTTGCACCTGAGGACCAGGATAAAACCACATTCACATGTCCATTTGGAACCTTTGCATATAGACGCATGCCATTCGGTTTATGTAATGCACCAGGTACTTTTCAGCGTTGTATGGTTTCCATATTCTCTGATTTTCTTGAGCACTGCATGGAAGTTTTCATGGATGATTTCACTGTTTATGGTGATTCTTTTGATGTATGCTTAGCTAGTTTGGACATGATTCTGGAAAGATGCATTCAATATAATCTTGTGTTGAATTTTGAAAAATGTCATTTCATGGTTAAGAAGGGAATTGTTTTGGGCCATGTTGTTTCACATGATGGTATTGAGGTTGATAAAGCTAAAGTTGATATTATTTCCTCTCTTACATATCCCTCATATGTGAAAGATGTATGTTCCTTTCTTGGGCATGCTGGATTTTATAGAAGATTCATTCAGGATTTTAGTAAGACAGCATTGCCATTGTCTCGTTTATTGCAGAAAGATGTGGGTTTTGTTTTTGATGATGCTTGCAGGTATGCATGGGATGAGTTAAAGAAGAAACTCACTACACCCCCTATCATTCAGCCACCTAATTGGAGCCTTCCATTTGAGCTCTTGTGTGATGCTTTTGATTATGCATTAGGTGACGTTCTTGCCCAGAAAGTAGAAAGGAGACAATGTATCATAGCCTATGCATCTAGGACCTTAGATGCTACTCAAGCTAACTATACTACCACAGAGAAAGAGTTATTTGCAATTGTCTTCGGGCTCGAGAAATTTCGATCCTACATCCTTCACACGAAGGTGACTGTGTTTACTGATCACTCAGCGATCAAGTACTTGTTTAAGAAACTGGACTCCAAACCCCGCCTCATTAGGTGGGTGCTTCTGATACAAGAGTTTGATGTGGAGATTCGTGATAAGAGTGGTGCAGAGAATATGGTAGCTGATCATTTGAGTAGAATTGAAACACCTATGGTAACATCTCCACCTTTAGATGACTTTCCTGATCAAAGGCTCTGTGAGGTAGTTGCTTCTATTCCTTGGTATGCTGACATTGCTAATTATTTAGTTGCATCTATTCTGCCCGATGACATGAATAAACATCAATTGAATAAGTTTAAGAGAGATGTTAAATTCTATATATGGGATGATCCCTACTTGTGGCACATTTGTAGTGATCAAATTATTAGGCGATGCATTCCTGATGTTGAATTTGATTCTGTCCTGACTTTTTGTCATACTCTTGCATGTGGGGGACATTTTAGTGCTAAGCGTACTGCTAGGAAAGTTTTGGAAAGTGGATTGTTTTGGCCAAGTCTGTTTCATGATGCCCATGAGTTTTGTAAGAAGTGTTCCAGGTGTCAATTTGTGGGTAATATTTCTAGGAAGCATGAGATGCCCCAACAACCCTTATTATTCTGTGAAGTCTTTGATGTTTGGGGAATTGATTTCATGGGACCCTTTCCCACTTCATTTGGTTATGTGTACATCCTGCTAGCTGTGGATTATGTGTCAAAGTGGGTTGAGGCAATCCCCACTCGTACTAATGACTCTTCTATAGTGGTTTCTTTTGTTCGCTCTCACATTCTTTGCAGATTCGTCATTCCTAGAGCCATCGTTAGCGATCAAGGGACTCATTTTTGCAATCGGAGTTTGCAGAACTTGCTTGGTAAGTATGGGGTGATGCATAAGGTGGCCACCCCATACCATCCTCAGACGAATGGTCAGGCAGAACTCTCTAATAGAGAAATCAAGCTCGTTTTAGAAAAGACGGTGCAACCTAACTGGAAGGATTGGAGTAAACGGCTCGATGATGCACTTTGGGCATATCGCACAGCATATAAAAGTCCCATCGGCATGTTTCCATATAGGATTGTCTATGGCAAAGCATGTCATTTGCCAGTGGAGGTGGAGCACAAGGCATATTGGGCAATTAAAAGGTGCAATCTCGATCTTGATAGTGCCGGTATTGAAAGGAAGTTGCAATTGCAAGAGCTTGAGGAATTAAGAAGAGAAGCTTATGAGAATGCTAGAATTTATAAGGAAAGAACTAAAGCAGCCCATGACAAACTTATCATGAAAAGAGACTTTCAAGTAGGCCAAAAAGTTCTACTCTATGTTTCCCGCTTGAAATTCATGCCTGGAAAGCTTCGCTCTCGATGGGAGGGACCTTTCATTGTCACTGATGTTTTCCCCTATTGGGCTGTGAAGATCAAAAGGGAGCCACATGGAAAATGCTTCACTGTCAATGGACACCGCTTAAAGCCGTACTTTGATGGATTCTCCACTCAGGCAGTGGAGGTTGCTGCACTAAGTGACACCACGTAGATCTTGGTTGTATTCCTTCCTTCACTCTTTTATTTTGCTTTGTCATATTATTTATTGTCATGTTACTGCGTTGTGTAGTACTACGTATTACTTGACTTTGTGATCTATTATGACTGTTTTGCATTGAGGACACTGCAGTGTTTAAGTGTGGGGGAGGCATCAACTGTGTTGAATGCGAAAATTGCAAGTTTTGAGTAACTTTAGTATGATGCATTCTTGATTTAAAAAATGATTGATCATGTTTTGAGTTTGTGAACCTAGTGGCAATGGATTTGATTTTGGTGAATTTAGGCTAGTGATCATATTCCCAGTGAGATTTTGAGCCTAATACATTTTTTTTTAATAGTGTGTACCCCTATCTCTTTACTTGATCTAGAACTTGACTTGAATCTTATTTGAGGCTGCATTTTATGCATGAGTATTCATAAAAATGATAAAGGCATTCGTTTCATTTTAGCCAGATAAGCCAAAAGGCCTACCATTTTCATACACATATCCTTTGTTTAGCCCTTTGAGCTTATTTGTTTATTTATTTTTCCATTTTGTCTACACCCATAGCCAAAAACAAAAAAAAAAATCTCTACCCTTTTGAATGTCTTGAGAATTGAAGAGCATTGTATTTAGCTCTTTTGGATGGAAGAACATGCGGAAAAAATTATTAGGAATTGGGTCATTGTGGAAAATATGGTATGTTATTTTGAAAATGAAAAAAAAAAAGAAGAAGAAAAATTGGAAAAAAGAGTTGAAAAAAATTGGAAAAAGGAAGCAAAAAAAGAAAAAGAAAAAAGAGAGAGAGAAAAAAAGATGAATTATGACTCAGTTCAGATTTAGTTTGGTTTCTTGCATCCCATATCCTCTATTGTATCATTCTCTTCATCTTTTAAGATATTCAACTTTGTTTTTCCAAATACCACACCCTTTCTTTCTTAACCTTAGCCCCATTACAACCTAATAAAAGTCCTTTGGATTTATGAATACACTTGCTTTATTAGCAGTGGAGAACTTAGATTCTTGTCAAGCCTATGGAAAGAGTATTTGATAGGGATGATTTGAGCATAAACACAAACCTATACACTTTTGAGTGAAGAGTGACATACACATTATCCTTGGTGAGGGATTTCTAGCTTAGGTTCCCCTTTGTCAAGTAAATTGCCATAATGTTTGCTTTCTTAATTTATGAGAAGATCACTTGGACATGAGAGGTGCTGAAATACTTTTGTTTACCTTTTGCTTGTGGTTGGAACATTCACTTTTGAAACTTTAGTTTGTTTTTGTTTTGTTTTTGTTTTTTTTATTGTTGTTGTTCTCCCTTGGTCTTGATTTGTTTTGCCCAGGAGTGCAAATGATAAGTGTGGGGGAGTTGATAAATCCGAATTTAATATATTTTATCCCGCTTTATTCAGTTATTTTGGGGACTATTTTAGGCTAATTTGGATTTATTAGATAACATTTGGATTGTTAGCCTATTTTAGGAAATAATATAAATCAGAATTAATTATAAAATTAGTGGACTTAAATTATCAATATTCTGATTGAGATCTTGTGATTGAATAATATTTCTAAATATATGATAGATCACGATTTTATTTAATTCTTGTAGGATAAGAAAAACATATTGGAAGATCCTACGATGCAGAATTAACCTGGGAAGCTAAAAGAAGATCTAATGGTGGAATTTTGTTGGGCTTTTGGAATTTTAATTGGCTCAAATTGGTACCCAAAACTCTTTCTTCATCCCATTTATTTAACCTAGCAGCGGGAGGAGCCAAAGAGAATTCACGCTGAAACCTACACGCACGTGGAGAAAGACGCAAAAGGAGACACAGCCGCATCACTGGTTCATAGGATTGATTCAATTGAATCATCAATTCATTCAATTTGCTCACGGGACCCACGTTATTTCTCTTGCACCTATTGAATTTTCCATTGATTATTCATCATGGCCGTAACATGTCTGGAGGTTGATGGAGGCACGATTTCCATGGAAGCTTAAGCACTTTTAGGAGACAACTTGGGAGGAGCATGGAGAAAGCTAGAGCCTAGAAACTTACACTTGAAGACCACAAGGGAGTGTTATTCTTTTTATCTTCTTAATCCAAACTTGAGGTTCTTTAGTTTTAAAGGGTTTTAAGTTGTGTTAATTGAGAATAATCTAGTTTTAGATTGTAAACATATTTCTTTTGGATTGGATTGATAATTTGAAGTTTTTATGTGTGAGACAATTGTTGGAGTTTTGTTTGCAACCTTTTGATTGTCAATTGAATTATTAATTGAGTTTTCATTATTAATTTAATTGTCAATTAGGTCTGTCATCTTAATTGTTTAATTGGGTTGATAAATTATCTAGTTGTTCAATTGGATAATTGCAAACAAGATTTTCAAAACTATTTTGTGATTGATTTTTAATGAGTTTAATTAGCCACCGCTTATTTCATTATGAGTTTTCTAGTGGAATATGTGTTATTGAGCTAGAGGGTTTCCCATGTTCAATTAGGTAATTAAATTCATTAATCTTCCTTTGGTCTAATTAATTGGTTTGGGCTAAGAAAGTTAACTCCATGCAATTCCTAAGTTGTCCCCTTCTTCCTCATAACTGAACTAGATCTCTGTCATTTAATTTGATTTCAATCAATTTTCTTCTTAGGATTTTAATTTTTCTCTCATAACAAAAACCCCCAAAATTGCATTCATATTCATATAGGTTAGTTTCATTAGTTGCATTCTCATTTAGGTTTTAAAGTCGATTGCATTAGTGCATTTAGTTAGTTTAATTTCATTTTATTGCATTTTTCATCACCTAAATTCAACCTAAAGAAAAAACCCACAACTTGCTCCTTGGGAAAATGACCTAGGTTGACCCTATATTGCATAATTAATTAGGACCTAGTTTAATTGACTACTTTAGCGACGAAAGTAAGCTTCATCAATATATCATGATATATATATATATGTATAAGAAATAACATATTAAATTCTTAAAATATTTTAATAAAATCATTGAAAATAAAATACTAAATATATATAACTTCATATCAATCATTTTATAAAAAAATAAAATAGGAAAATATTAAAACATATTTAAATAACAAGAAAACTAAAAAAGTAAATAAAACAAGAAGTGAGAAATATAAAATGTCTAAATTACTTAAAAACAGGTAATTAGCAATAAATTACATCACTAATTTGATTTAGCAACGAAATTCTGTTGTTATTGACAGTTTTTCTGAAGACAAAATTGTACAATTATTCCATTACTAATATAATCCACTATCAGTCTCTTTGGGTTGGCATTCAGGGAGAGTTGATGACAAAAAATACGGTGACTTTATTAGTAGAAAAAACACACGATTGGATGTGACATCCCAAATTCCTTACTACTTATTATATCTGATAACACGTAGTATCAGGAATATCAACAAAGTTGATGGTGTTAATAGATCATAGTAAAGCGGAACAAAGAGCATGCATTAATGTTTGGACGATGAGTAATCGATAACATATGCCCAGACATATGTTGATGCTCCGGCATATGCTAGTTACATTGAAAATCCTGAAGGAATATTTGTGATACAATTATACATACTCAAATTACAACTCTTAGCTAGACCTATATGGCTTGGATCCCAAAACAATTATCAAACCCATTGGTCAGGTCGATGTTAGTCTAGTGAGAGTCTCTCCGTCTTTCACAGTGACTAATTATTGTAACCACTTTGACCAACCCTTTCTTAGTTAAACACCAATGGTATGAACTAACTTTATCATATTCATGCCAGAAAGTAAACCTTATTACTTCTCCAAACTTTCGTCTCAACCGGTGCCTCTTCACAGCTCCGTCCATGACGCCTTCTCAAATCTAGGTCCCTTTTCCTAAACCTTTAGTCAAGTCTGAGATTCAATCGAATTGAATCTCAAGTAACAGTTAACTTCATATTCAAGTATAAACAATATATATATATATATATATATATATATATATATATATATATATATATATATATGACATATATTCAGAACATTTCAACATCAACAATACATAGCACACAACAAATGTAATGTTAACAATGTTTGCACTCACCAGTGCCATGAACCTACATGTCTTCAGCTCCAGGAAAACTAATATGCAACATTATCATGACTATAATCCGCATTTAACTGAATGTAAACACACATGTAACCTAAGACCTTGTCTTTGTCAGTCATGGTGCATGGCCCAAGACCCAGTCTTGCCCATGACTTCATGAATCAAACAATCACATATATGTATACTGGATATAGAAGATTAGAGTTACAGTATGCATCTATACCTTCCTTCCGCGTAATTAGTAATATGCCCATCTTTTGATTCTGACCCCGGACTTCTCAAGTATCCTATAACATTATCATTGAATTATCTCCTTTCCCATATTTTTTATGATATTGTAATTTGTAAATGGAGCAAAATCACCAAGAGGGTGGGTGAATTGGGGATTTTTAAAACTTTTGAAAATTGCTCTGTTCTTTAACAGCAAAAACATGGATGAATAGAGATGAACAAGGAGTAGAGTAGAAGAGCAGGACATAGAGATTTATACTGGTTCGGTCCAACCTCTTGACCTACGTCCAGTCCCCAGACTCTATGAGATTTCCACTATCTCAATTGATTACACACTCTGCACTTAAGAGTAATCCTCTCACTAGAACTTACTCCCCCTTACAAGTTGTAATCAATGAACCCAATCACCAAGTCCCTAGACTTGTGATTCCTTACAATAAACGATTTACAATCAGAAACTCTATCTAAGAGTGGATAATGATAAACACTAAAGCACAATGTATTAGAAGATACTATACAAGTGAAAACTGAAGGAAATGAATGTAGACTTGAATGCAATTCATTTTCAGTAGATGTGTTAGTTGAGAAGACTTGAATGCAACTCTATTTATACCAAGAGAGCATTAAATGACCGTTTGATTATTCAATATAACCATTGTCTTCATTAGACAAGGTTTTGGTTAAGCTTTGGTCTTTTTCTCTCACTAATCTTCGCTTGATCTAGCTAGGCAGAAGTTCAGAGTTGACTTCTGGCAAATTAATCCATTGGAATAGCAGTTATTGGATGAAGAAGCAATCTTTAATTCTTTGTAGACGTGTGCAGAAGGATTACCTAAAAGTATGCAACTTTCTGGGTTTAACATTTAATGTGTTGACGTCACTTTTTGCTTTTGCTTTAAACCTTCAATAAGCATTCTCTAAAACATCTGAAACTCACTAACAAAGTGGTTAAATATAACTAGAAATATTAGAGAATGATAATAGGAAGTATTAAGATCAAACAATAAGGTTTTCCAAATTTGTCAGATTTGAATTTCAAACTCAACGATGAAAACTCAAGTTTTGTTTCTCAAAACTCGAGTTTTGGACTTTGACAGGTAAAATCGATTGTAGTCCAAAATATCAAAACTGGAGGTTTTCTTCCAAAACTGGCAGTTTTCAAAGCATTAAGATATCAAGGCTCTCTGCTTGGCCAAAACTCAAGTTTTTCGTTTAAATGTGAAAACTTGAAGGTTTTGCGCCAAGTCAAAACTGGAGGTTTTCATGGAAACTGGTAATTTTAAAAATCTAAGGAAAACGTGAATGCTCTCTGCCAAACCAAAACTCGAGTTTTGAAATCAAAACTCAAGTTTTGAAATCAAAACTCAAGTTTTTATTTAATCATGAAAACTTAGAGAAAAACTGTGTAAAACCAAAATTGGAAGTTTTCTCTAAAACTGGCGGTTTTGAAACTTAGTTAAAACATGAATGATCTCTGCCAAATCAAAACTCGATTTTTCAAGCAAAACTTGAGTTTTCCCAAATCTAAGGAAAAACTTAGGAAACTCACGTTAAATTGAAAACTGTCGGTTTTGAACAAAACAGCAGGTTTTCAAATGTTCAAAACCTTATAGGCTCTCTGTATGACCTAAACTCAAGTTTACATGTAAAACCTCGAGTTTTGCATTTTTCAGAAAATTGCTGAGAAGTCTATGTGTAATGAAAACTTCAGTTTTCTCTGAAAACCGGTGATTTTGCTTAGATCAGAAAACTTGAGTTCTTCTCTGTAAAGGTAAAACTTGAGTTTTGAAGCCAAAACTCAAGTATTTCTTTGACAGCAAGTTTTTCAACTTATCAAAGAAAAACTCCACACTTTGTTTGCAATTGTTAGTAATCATCAAAACCAATAGAGAACTAACATAATTAATATTGTATTCCTTAGAATAATATCAAAAAGGATATTTTCCTTTCTATTGACCTTTTTACCCCTAGTGGATTCATTATCCAATTTTACCCTTTCTTTTTCTTAATTTTGAAATTCTAGGTTTTCTTGGCAAATTTTTCAGCAAATTTGAAAAATCATAATTAATTATAAGAAAAATTCCAATTTGAGTACTTCAAACATATACATGACCCTTGACATGGCTAGTTTCAAGGAAAAATAATTTCAGAAGCCAAAACATCACAAGTCATTCCCAGTTTTAATGTTTTCCAACACTGTTCATATTATAACTTCAAAAACAAGACCTAACTTCCAAAATTCATAACTCCTTTTCCAGAGCTCTAAACATTACAAATTTTATATCAAAAGAAATCCCTACATGTGTATGTTACGCCTGTAAAATTTCATGATTTTAGGACTTCATTTGATACATAATATAACGACCACAATATTCGCTACCAGCACAAAAACTTATGTATAAAATCATCTCCTACTTCCTTATTTGGCGTCTAAACATGTTCTTAAACCATTCTAGGGTGTTTATATATAAATCTAAGGATTTATGGAAAGCCTAAAGGAAAATAAACCAAGAACACTTATCTTGTGTTTCTTGAGTTTCTTCCTCCTTCCCTTCTCTTGCTCCTAATTTCACCCTCTCTCTTACTCTCAATTAGTTTGATTGAGTTTTAGTGTGAAGAATTGAGGAGGGATCAAGCCTGATTTATAGGAAAATTCCAAGCCTAAGTGGACCCCACAATTAAGTAATCCAACTTAGCTTGTTTCCTTTCAACACCATTAGATCTTATTTTAATTTTTCAAATCCAATCCTCCCCCTTCATCCCAGCTGCTTCTTGGATAAGTTTATGATGTCATTTTGATGACATAATCAAGGGCTTAAGCGTCCCTAAACACCACATGTCCATATCTAATAGGTTGCTTAATTAATCAAGAGTATTTGTGAATTTATTCAAACTTTATCTAGTCTTCCATTGGTCCTTTTATTTTCAAAAATCACAGCTCCCATTATATGCTTTTATTGCCTTTTATCCATTTAAAATTTAATGCAAAAGTTGGACAAAAATCAAGTTGATATTTATCCCAAGTTGCCATGTGTATTTGTGGCATAAATTGCTTCAGATTAAATGTGTTTTGTCCCTTCTAATTTCTACTATTTTTATTGTCTTCTACCTCTTGTCTTTAAGATAAAAATATAGCCCTATTAAGTAGTTATAAATATTTTCCACTAATCTCCATTAGTGCAAGCTTATTTGCTAGAGGATAATTGTTAATAAATAACAATTAAACCAAGTGTTTCCCTATTCACTTTTCCTGTCTCATGAGCATTTAAAATAGCTACTATTTCATGTGATTTTATATCACATTAATAACCACTAAATATAGTCATATATTTAGCAATTATTAATTAATTCCAAAACAAAATTTGGATAAAAAAATAATTAATATATTATAATTCTTTAAGACACATATTCACCTTCGTATTTTGATGATTTATTTACCAACCAGCAAGGTTTATGAGATTTGGGAAATTAGGGTATTTCATTGGAGGTGTTTGGGGTGGCTTTTAATCCATTGAGCTTGTGAAAAAAGTCCCGTATCGCTGGACGCTCAGGTGAGGAGTGTTGAGTGGTGGGCTGAGAGCATTGAAGATTTGGGTGTCAAACACGACACGGAGATTTGCGAGCTCAGACACACAGCGCTGAGATCATGGGAGTTGCGAGAACACCAAAACCATGAATAACATCTAGATCGATCTTCATCTTCCTCCACCGAGCCACCTTCACCATATTTCTCATCATCGTTGTTGATGGAACAAAGGAGAAGACTCTGAAAATAGAGAAGAGGAACAGAGGAGAAGACTGGAAATAAAATGATGATGATAACTCTAGATGAACAAAGGAGAGGAACAAGCGTGCTACTGCTGTTCAATTTAATTTGTTGGAAGGAATAGAGAAGAAGTTTCTATAAATGAAATGATGATGATGTAGCAAAACATGTGCCATGTACATCAACTAAAACTGGATCAAATAAATCATGTTCATGACAAAGTTGACTTTTTTTTTTTTTTGAGGAATTAACAAAGCTAGATAAGGTACTTAATCATATCATATATTATGTATCGTTGGATTATATATTATTTTATTAGTCAAATTAATTAGTTCTGATAAACAAATAAGAATAAAAATACTTTTAAATAATTTAATTAGCTTCTTTAATATCTCTCCAAAAAAGTCAACTTTGTTTTATATTTATAATTGAATTGAGTATTGAATATTCATGATGTTTTCAGTCATTTTGAATCTCAACTAACATTTTAAGTAATAATCCAAACAAGTCTTCATTTGGGGGAAAAAAAAAGAAAGAAAAAAGAAAAAAAAAACACTTCTGCCACTATTAATCCAAACACAAATTACATTTCAATATGGCTTTTTCTTATCTTACTTTTGTAAAAGTCTGATAGAAAATAAATTACTTTTCCCACCAATAACTCAAACGAGCTAGTACTACAAAGATCTCATATTTTTAAAAATGACACCAAGGTAAACGTGTGTGACGGTTATAGGTACTAAATGAAAGTTGCTACTTATATATCAAATCTAAGGGCTTCTTTGGTGTGAATGGAGGGAAGAAAAAGTGCAAGGAGGGAAAATTCTTGAGTTGGGTTTTTAAAAGTTAGACAGGTTGTAATATCCTGAATTTTTTTTTTTGATACAGCCAGTGGGGGGAGGGGGAGGCAGGGTTCGAACCCTGAACAAGGGGGAAGGCCAGCTCCTAAGGCTGGCCCTAGTGCCATTGCGCTACGAGGCGCTTGGCTAATATCCTGAATTTTGGGTCTAGAGATTTGAGATTTAGCTTGTAATAGACAGGTGACCAAGCCCAGTTCAGAGGATATGGTAAATTAGAAAAAGGGAAGATTATGGAATATATGGAATTTTCATTAAATCATTGACAAATGATATTTGTTTTAATGTGATTGGCTAAATTAAAGATAAATTAGAAGAAAATAGATTTTATTATATGATGACAAGAAGACATCTAGAACAAGGCTTCATGTCTCTTCATATAAATTAAAGATTAATTATAAGGGACGTATGTATACCCTTATCTAATAAGGATTAAAGGATAATATGACTCTTCCAAGAAAGTCTAAAATTGTGGCTAGGTGAAGACAAAGGGAGAAAAATGACAAAGACACATGGAATAATACAAATAAAAGAGGAGGACACATAAGCAACCAAGTTTTATCATAATATTTAAAGAAGATTATGATAAGGACACTTCGAATATGTGATTAAGGGTAAATGACACCTACTCTTCTTTTTTTTTTTTTTTTAAAAAAAAAGACCTTACGGCGTCACTTTTAAAAAAGGGCACCATAAATCTCTTATGGGTCTCTTATAGCGTTCCTATTTTTAAAGGACATTATATCCTAACTTTACTACATCCCTGGTATAAGCGTCCCCCTGTTTGTTTTCAGATGTTAAAAGCGTTGTCTACAGTAGTATTATAAATACAACACAACCTTTCAACAAGTGATGGTTACCACCCATGTCTTTAGGAACTAAAGAGACATAACCTTGGCAACTCTGTGTTATAACTCCTTACACAATTCGTCATATAAATCCTTTAATTTATAAGAACATGATTTTACAAAAAACACATCCCTTCATTTTAAAATATTCCAACAATACCCCTTTTGCCCTCCCATAGTAATATTTTTTCTTCTTCACCCTCTTCTTATTCTCACGGCTTAATTTCTACCAAAACACACAAAACTCAAGTTAATATAAAACAACTACATGTAAGCTAATTACCTTATGAATTGCAAATAGCTATCACCTTGAATGACTCCTCATGATGTGAGAGGACAAGTTGTCTTCAATGCTCTTCTTTGATCGCTACCTTCCACTAGGACAGGATTATCGTCTCATCTACTCTTCGGGATCTTACAACTATGCCTTTATCAATACATGCTAGAATATGCTTAGTGTCTACTTGATCATGGAGAGGACATACAATCACACCCTAAAATTTGAAGGGTGACCAGCACGGAATATGAGTGGACTCACATTCCTTAAACCTTAAAATTATATACATGTGCTTCAAAATACATAAGGGAATACAAGAACCCTACCTATGGATTACATGAAGTATCTAGCTTTTAATAATAATACAAAAGTCTAGGGTTATGATTACATCAAATAATAATATTTCAAAATGAGTCAATGAACTTTAAATCCTTAAGGAGACTCTTCACTACTTAGTAGGAGGTGCATGGTCAGCAATATCGTCTTATCCAAACAAATTTTCCAATGAATAAAGTCTCATTCTTATAATTTAATAAAATACAAAAGTAAATAATTTAAACATCTTTATCTTTTGATAATAACAATAAAGCAATAAATTGTAATTTCTAAACCATACGATCATGAATAAAATAGAACTCTATATAAAATATCATTAATCAAATAAATTCAAATACGTACTAAAACATTTGATTTAGTAATCAATTTAAAACATAATTCTCAAACCTCATCTTTCCATAAGACTTCTTACAGAACGAAGGACAAGCGTGGCCATACAGTCCATGAGAGTAACTAACCAAGTATGGTTTGAAGCTATGAAACAAGCATGGACATATAGTCCATGAAACAAGTGCAACACGAAGATACGAAACAAGCTCAGGTTCAAAACCTACAAATAACAAGCATGAGAACAAATCTCATAAATATCAAGCGAACTCGAGATTACCCATGGTGCATCAAGAACTAACCGTACTAGTGTTAGTAACCAATGTTTTGTATTTAGTCCTCTCCAAAATATTTTCAAGCAAGCTTGAGGTCAATTTATCAAAGTAATAAAAATTCTTTCTTCAAGATAATAACAGCTCTATCTCATACTTCATAAACAAATCTCTCAACATGAAGTTTCACAAACAATATTTCAAATCTTTCCTTCAAATTCAACTTGTTGAAAAATCCTTTTAAAACATTAAGAACTCACGTAAAAATATTCCTTTTCAAATAATCCATTCTAACTTATAAACTTTCCAAAATCCAAGATTGTAATACCCTAAAAATCCTATTTAGCATAACCACTAAATGATACATAATAACATAGGTGAATATGTGGTCTCAAAGATATTATAACCTATCTAATTTAAATTAGGAAATTTCCTCCTAGAATCAAATGAACCAAAAAGACTCAAATATTCAAATTTCATTTAGGAACCATAAAATATCATAAAATACAAATAATTACCGTATTAAGTTATGGTTTACATGGAATTAAAAAGAGCAATGAGCGATTGAAATTACAACAATGAAGACACTAAATTTAACTAAATTAAAATAGGCATAATCCAAGATGGATAATCCCAATCAAAAGCCAATGACTAATTAAGAGTTATTTAAATGAATTTCTAAGGACTAAAATTAAAATGGAGTTCCTAAAATAGTATAAGATGTCATGGAAATAGGAAAGTATGTTGGCTCCAAAGTAGAAGTATATTTATGCTAATTCTTGAATAAGTTGTCGGTAGAACTTAATAGGGCAAAATTCAACTCCCTAAATCTTTATTAGGAGTCATAAAATATTGTAAAATACCATAAAAGCCCTTAAACCAATTAAATGGAACTTCCAACAATTTAAGAACAATTAAACTCACAATTAGTGATATATTGTCATATAATTCACATATTGGCAAAGTTAAGCCGTAAAGGGGTAGGAAGAGGTCTAAAATAATTAGAGGACACTAAAAATAATTAGTAAGCATCAAAAAATTAATCTTAATTGAATTAACATGCAAAATTAATTTAATGATAAATATTTATAAACAAATTGCAATATTTTGGCTAAATTCAACAATAAAGCCTAACAAGGGATCCACAATTGTAACAATTGGACTTAGTAGGATCAAAATTTAATTGGTAATCAATAAAATCTTTTCAAATTAAACTTAATTAAGCTTAACCTAATAATAAACAAGAAGAAATTAATTTAGGGCTTTTTGGCACAACAAAAACTCATTGGATCATTTTTGGTAACCCAAACAAATTGCCAAACCACCAATAAAGCCCAAAACATCAACCCAACCTAAAGGACCAGAGGAATTTTGGTTTTTAGAGCTTCAAAGGGAAGGAATTGAGTTTTCAACACATGTGTCAAATTAGTCAAAGGCTTGTAGAACACAAATCACTATTCATGGCTTAAAGTGCAAGTTTGCTTGAGCTTCTTGGAGAAGGAAGAAGAAAGAGAAGAGAGGAGAGAGAGAGAGAGGGCAGATGAGTGTGTGTATGGTGAGGATTTAATTTTTCAATAAAGCCCTAGATCCAATGGTGGATAATTGACAAGAGCAAAGTTGCATTTTATTACCAAATTGCCCAACCTTTTTCCTATAAATAGGGACCCAAGCTCTTCACTTTTCTTCACACCAAGCAATACAACACTTGCTTATTGAGAGAGAGTTGAGAGAGAGCTGAAGGAAGGCTTGAAGAAGATCAAGCTTTAGGTAAGCAAAGTTCTTAGTTTTGAGTTTTAAATTCATAGGTAGAAGTAGTTTTAATCTTTAAAATTCTAGAATAATTTTAGTTTCATGTTTTTATAGTTTAAGATAGCTTCATTTCGAAAATTTAGTGAAGGAAGTAGTTCTGCAAAATTCCCAAGTCAAGAACACTGTAGTAACGAAGTTCTGGCGAAAATTCGTCGGTTAGGCGATTTCTGAACTAGTAACAGAAACACTCATATTTCATGTTGAAAATGATATTGAAAAATTCTGATAAAATTCATGATGAAACTAGACATATAGAGATTTTTAAATATGTAAAGAACATGTTGAAATGAGCTCTGTACAGTGAGAAAGAAATTCTCAAAGTTTATGTTGCGAAAATGCTGGAAATTCTGGGCAGAGGATGAACACGTGAAATCTGGGAATGATTTTTGAAATCTGGGCAAAGCATGATATTTTTTCTGGAAAATAGACATCCTAAGGAGTCCAGAAATTTTAACGGATCTTCGTTTCGATTTTTCTATAATTAGTTATGATTTTTCAAAGATAGACGGAATTCTGCCCAATATTGTCCAGCTTTTTTCAACGAATTTTGAGGAAATAAAATGATGGTTTAATGCATCAAGGGTAGAGTAGTCAGTAGTGGCCAAAATATATTTTAGGATATTATCTTTAAATTAATAGAACAATATGGCTATGATAGGCTGACCGGAAGAACGCTGACCAACCGATTTCGTACCGAACTACCGATTCAGGTACGGACGCGTACTGTAACACTAACTCTGATGCTTATTGTATGCTTATATGTGATAGATAGTCTGAAACTCTGTTTTGAAAATTGATCATACACATACAACTTGATACGGGTTATGGTTTTGATAATGCCGTTAAGTTTTCTTAGCGCTGAGGACACGATAGGCCGTCGTGGCACTGGAGATAGTGCAGACTGTAATAACATACATGTTGCAGTGGCCGTGTAATGTTATTACGTGAATATATGAATATTGTATGTGATTAAATGCTGTTTTGCCATGGATATCTGTCATACATATTTGATACATAAGCATGAGGTTAACCGTTACCTGAGGTTCAATGGTAATTGAACCTCAGTTCTTAACATAGCGTCAGGGTCTGGAGGAACCAGGACCAAGGATAAGGATAAGGAGCTAGCGCAAGGACGAAGACAGAGAAATTTTTATTTCAGCGTTATCTTGTTGTACTATTTTCAAACTACTGTACCGCTGTGTAAGCAACCAAATACTACAACAGTGAAGGTTTTTATCAGATACTCGCTCTTTTAAAATTATTCCGATGCTCTACTCTGATCAAATAGTTCGAAAACGTTTTAGAAAATTGGGATGTTACAAAGATCATTTCAATAAAAATTTATGAAAAATATCTCAAAAGTCTCATTTCCATTTAACTGCATAATCATGAATTATGCTATGAAACAAATGAAAGAAAATACATAATAATGAATAAAATCACCATTCTATACTCATATACTATCAATAGATATTCCTTCACAAAATCATACTTTTAAAAATGGAAATAAACATAAAAGTTCAACAATAATAAAATATCATTTATAAAAATTAGGGACACTATTCACTCACATGTTGCTATAGCAAAATATATATATATATATATATATGTATATGTATATATATTACTCTTGCTTCACATGTATGGCCACTCTTCAATACCCTGTTGACTTTTACGAAACTGAACCTTGTTCCAAAAATCCTTTTTTTGTTCGTTTTTCTCTTGAACTCTAGAAATTGCCAATTCCTATAGATTTTAAAATTCATATAGAGATAGGTCACCATTAATAACTTTTTATGCTTATATTATATACTCACTAAGACATATTTAAATGTCTATTATCCTCCCCAAAACTCCCAACTTATGCCTAGTCGCAATTATCCAACAATATGGTCATTTTGGACTTAACAGAAATTTTGCTTCTAATTTCTCAAGGAACTTGAAAAAAAATCATAACTTAATCTAGGAAACTCCAAATGAGGTGATCCAATTCCTAATTAAAGATTCGACCAAAAAATATTCCTAATTAAAGCTCTGTAAGCCTAGTTTAGAGGAAAAATAATCATCAAACCAATTTGTGACTGAAATATTCCTAGAATAGATACTACTTGAATTTGAAGATAGGATCTTTCTAGTTTTCCTTACCAAATTTAGAAAAATCATAATTAATTCTATATAATTCCAATTGGGATGGTTCAAATTCCTGTTCAAAACTCTTTGAATATATTTTCAAGACAAAAATTACCCAAAACCAATTCTTGCTACATAATTCCAGAACCACGCCTAAACCCTCACTACGAAAGATTTCACTCGAGATTCAATGCCTAACTTCCAAAAATCATAACTTGAGTTCTAGACTTCAGATTAAGATGATATAAGACTCATTTTAAAGCTTAACATGTCTACCATATGTCCACAAAATCTCAGGGTCAAAAGAGGCCATTTTCCTTGTTTTATAATACCCCAAAATTTGTATATCTCTTGAATATAATATTTTGGCCATTTAAGACCTATTGAAAATAAGAGAGTATGTTGTCTCCAAATTAGTAAGTGTATTTATTCTATTTTTTGAATGAGTTGTCGGTAAGATTTAATAGGGCAAAATTCAACTTCCTAAATTTTACTAGGAGTCATAAAATATTGTGAAATGCCATAAAAACCCCTAAACTAATTAAATGAAATTTTCCAACAATTTAAGAACAATTAAACTCACACTTAGTGATATATTGTCCTATAATTCACATATTGGCAAAATTAAGCCGCAAAGGGATAGGAAGAGGTCTAAAATAATTAGTAAACACCAAAAATTAATCTTAATTGAATTAACAAGCATAATTAATTTAATGATAAATATTTACAAGCAATTTGCAATATTTTGGCTAAATTCAACAATAAAGCCTAACAAGGGATCCATAATTGTAACAATTGGACTTAGTAGGATCATGATGGAATTGGTAGTCAATAAAATCATTTCAAACTAAACCTAATTAAGCTTAATCTAATAATAAACAAGAAGAAATTAATTTAGGGCTTTTTGGCACAACAAAAACTCAATTGGATCATTTTTGGTAACCCAAACCATTGCCCAAACCACCAATAAAGCCCAAAACAACAACCAAACCCAAAGGACCAGAGGGGATTTCGGTTTTGAGGAGCTTCAAGGGGAAGAGATTGAATTTCAACACATGTTGCAAAGTGGATCAAAGCTTCTAGAATACAAAACACTATTCATGGCTTAAAGTGCAAGTTTGTGTGGCTTCTTGGAGAAGGAAAAAGAAAGAGAAGAGGGGGGAGGGAGAGAGATTTCGGCTGATGCATTGAGTGGTGAGGATGTGAGATTTCAACTTTACCCTAGATCCAATAGTGTATAATTGACAAGAGGAAAGTTGCAAAAAATTACACAAATGTCCAACCTTTTTCCTATAAATAGGGGCCAAGCTCTTCACATTTTCCTCACACCAACCAATACAACACTTGCTTATTTTAGAGAGAGTTGAGAGAGAGCTGAAGGAAGGCTTGAAGAAGATCAAGCTTTAGGTAAGCAAAGTTCTTAGTTTTGAGTTTTAAATTCATAGGTAGAAGTAGTTTTAATCTTTAAAATTCTAGAATAATTTTAGTTTCATGTTTTTATAGTTTAAAATAGCTGCATTTCAAAAATTTAGTAAAGATAGTGGTTCTGCAAAATTTCTGGACCAAGATCACTGTAGTAACGAAGTTCTGGCGAAAATTCGTCGATTAGGCGATTTCTGAACTAGTAACAGAAACACTCATATTTCATGTTGAAAATGATATTGAAAAATTCTTAGAAAATTCATGATGAAAGTAGACATGTAGAGATTTTTAAATATGTAAAGAACATGTTGAAATGAGCTCTGTACAGTGAGAAAGAAATTCTCAAAGTTTATGTTGCGAAAATGCTGGAAATTCTGGGCAGAGGATGAACACGTGAAATCTGGGAATGATTTTTGAATTCTGGGCAAGGCCTGATATTTTTTCTAGAAAATAGACATCCTAAGGAGTCCGGAACTTTTTACGGATCTTCATTTCGATTTTTCTAGAATTAGTTATGATTTTTCAAAAATAGGCGAAATTCTGCTCAATATTGTCCAGCGTTTTTCCACGAATTTTGAAGAAATAAAATAAAGGTCTAGTGTACCAAGGGTAGAATATTCAGTAGTGGCCAAAATATATTCAAGAATATTATTTATAATTAATAACGCAATATTCCTATTATAGGATGTCTGCAAACGTATACCGATCGTCGTCATACTGGAATTATTAACCCAGGTACGGACGCGTATTGTAACCTTAACTCTGATGCTTATGGTATGCCTATATATGATAGATAGTCTGAAACTCTGTTTTGAAAATTGATCATACACATACAACTTGATACGGGTTATGGTTTTGATAATGCCGTTATGTTTTCCTAGCGCTGAGGACACGATAGGCCATCGTGGCACTGGAGATAGTGCAGACTGTAATAACATGCATATTGCAGTGGCTGTGTTATGTTATTATGTGAATATGTGAATATTGTATGTGATTAAATGCTGTTTGCCATGGATATCTGTCATACATATTTGATACATAAGCATGAGGTTAACCGTTACCTGAGGTTCAATGGTAATTGAACCTCAACTCTTACTTTAGCCCCAGGACCCTCAGGAGGTCAGTCCAAAGAGAAGGGTAAGCAGATAGCGTGACGAGGCAGACGAGGAGAATTCTGTTGAAATTTTTATTTTACCGTCTTTTTGAATATTCGGATATTTTGGATGACTGTAACAGTACACAGATACATCATTATTGAATGTCATTCAGTTACTCATTTTCACGACTATTCCGATGCTCTACTCTGATAAACCCTTTTTGAAACTCTGATAATTTTATTTCGAAAACGCTTTAGAAAACGGGGTGTTACGTTATGTCAAGCAGGGAACAACTTTCATTGTGGGAGATGATTTGTTTGTAGAACCATTTTCATCTTCTTCTGCTTTCGAATTTCTGCGTGAATCTAAACTTGGTGCACATGACTTTGAAGCGAAGATCATAAGAATTGGGGCAAAAGAGGTATTTTCTTCTCTCAGGTCAACTTATTTGCTCTTCATCATTCCTCTAGTTTTCTGATCACGCCGATTCCTTGGGAACTTTGTATGAGAATTTGGTCTGTTTTTTAATGGTCACTCTGGCCTCAATCAATTTTGAATAACTTAAGCAATACTTATAAATAACTGAGCCGTCCAATTTCGACATATTACAAAAAGCTTGAATGATCTATATTTAATAACCTGAATCATGATTCAGATGTCAAAATGTAACGAAAACTTAAAGCTGAGTTTCAGTGTCCAAATAAAAAAACAGTAGTCAGAATCAGATGAACAGAGAAGGATTAAAAAAATATGAAAATTAAGTAATGAGATCGAGTAGGGAAAGTAATTTTGTATGTTGGTCTTTCTATTTTGGGAGATTCCTATTAGGTCCTAAGGAAAGGGTTTAACAACAAAAAAGTCTCAATGATAAGTGAGCAGCATAAAACTATTGTTATTTCTTATACTAAAACTTCTTGTTGAATGCTTCTCAATTGTTATAGGACTTTTGGGTAATTAAATTCCTTCATTTGGACCTTATAACAATTCCCCCTTCTATTTTTCCCCTATTTCCATTAAGTCGGAGATTAAAACCTTGCCCTTCATGGTTTTAATGCCAAGATTAGGCTTATGGTTTTCATAGAGGAATTTTCATTATCAGAGCTAGTTCCATCGAACATTTTATCTTGAATAAAACTAGAAAACAAAACTCATTCAATCAACTACAAAGAATAGATCAATATAATGGTTTCCCACAGCAACATGAGTACAACTAAGGTTAAAGCCTAGCTTCGCAACACGAAGTGGATAATAGAAAATGCATAATAGAGAAGGGAAATCATACCAACAAATAAGGAAAACATAGCACACGAAGGAATGCGTCCTAGCTAGCATTGATTGAATGAATGTGGTATCATATCCACAAGGTCATTATTCCCTAATAAACGTGAAGTATCTAGTGATTTTTTTTTTAAAAAATACATATACATATACATATACATATATATATATATATGGGTTGCTTTTGCACTATTAATTATATCTTTTTCATAATAAAAAATAAAAAATAAAAACTATTGATAATCACCACTACTATTGTCCTTTTCCTCCTGCCTCTCCGCTTGCGCTGCTCATGATCAACATCAAAGGAACGACATGAAGGTTCTAAGTGGAAGTCATATTCAACTTCTTTGCAATGAAAAAAAAATAGGTTCAACAACCTATTTGGATTGTTGGTGTATGCTACGAGACGTCTTGTAGAGTGATCAAGGCTAGCCAATGTTTACATCGAAGACCCCATTTGTGGATGAGGCAGAGGTGGAGTAGGAGAAGAAGCTTGTGGAGGAGATTGTGCTGGTGGAGGAGTGTGAGGGTAAGGAGGGAGGGGAGGAGGAGCTTGTGAAGGAAGGGAAATAGGGTGAATGGACATCTTAACATGATGAAGGAGGGAATGAAGGGCTGATATAGAACATTAATGTGGAATAAAAGGAATGAGTTTAAATAGAAGGGAAGTGTATTTCAAATAAAGTTATGAAGGGTTTATAAAAGGGACTTGAATGTCGGACTAAACAAGGGTTATGAAAAATACTTATAAGTTGGGAAAAGAAACCATTAAAAAGTATTACATGACAATTTTCATGCTTCTATATATTATAAACATGGTTGAAATAATTAACGGTCATCATATTTTACTGTCAAGTATTTATCAATAATACTTTATGGTTAATTATATATTATAATGGCTATGTATTTTATTTTGTAGATTCAATCTCTCAATACACGATGGTTTTTTCTATTTAATTGTTAAGTGTTTGCATGATATATTTTTTGTGTGGACTCTATTTCAACATAACCATTAATTATTTAACATTATATATTCATGATTTTGTAGTAACCAAAGTAGAAAAATGATTTTGTAGTAACCAAAGTAGATAAAAGATATATATGGAAGGGAGAGAATGTGTGGTGGGGAGAAACCAAAGTAGAAAAAAGATGAAAGACCTGGCTATCACCCAATAGGGAGTGAATTGGATGTCTGATTAAAAACTTGATACTCTGAAAATCTTTTGCGTTTTATAAATCAACAGTTAGATACTCAAATAAACATATACTGGGAATATAAGAGATAAGTGAAGAAAATTTGCAAACTATGATTTATACTGGTTCGACCCAATCCTTGACTTACGTCTAGTCCCCAAGCTCCAGTTGAGATTTTCAATCCACTATCTTCTTTCAACTTGATTATACGTTCTGTACTTGAAGTAATCCTCTCACAAGGATTCACTCCCCCTACAAAATGTAATCAATACACCCACTTGATTATACACTCTGTACTCGAAGTAATCCTCTCACTAGGATTGACTTCCCTTACAAGATGTAATCAATACAATGGGTTTCCCACTCAAGATCACTCAATCTTGAGTAACTCTCAAATAGAATGATAGGATGATTACAATAAATTTTCTCTCTCAGAAGTGAATGAATAAACACTGAACTACAATACAAATCATTTCACTCTCTATGATAAGCTATGTAAACATTGAAAACAAAGAGTAAATAAAATGAAAATCAGAGTATGAGCATTTTAAAGATGTAGGTTTGTGTCTTGCTTCTTCTGTCTTAAATCTATCTTCTTTTATGTTGATGTCATTGCTGGTTCAGAAAACGAAGTTCCAACGGCTAGTTCCATCTAAGTCTAACGGCTATATTTCTTTAACAAGCTTTGATCATCTGAAACATGTACACAAATGATATAAATAATGTTAAGAAGTATTATAAGTCATTTGGGTAATCATCTGGATGTTCTTATGAGAAACGAGATTTTCGACACGGTGATTTTCTAAAGCAGAGATGTAAACTCGAGTTTGTATGAGTAAACTCGAGTTTCCTTTTGTTTTCGAAAGTTAGATTTCTCTTTGACTAAGCCAAACTCGAGTTTGTCACTTAATGACTCGAGTTTGGTTCTCTCCAAAACCATCGTTTGCTCTCTATCTTGTCTAAACTTGAGTTTCCCACTAATAAACTCGAGTTTGGATGATCTTCTGGACCTGGCTGCTCTCTATAACCCGTAAATTTGAGTTTGTCACTAATAAACTCGAGTTTGCAAGTTGATCTGCCCTTAGTTGCTCTCTAACTTGGCCTAGCTCAAGTTTTGACTTTGTTGAGCCTTCTTGAACTAATTGTCAACTTTCGAAGGTCATATCTCCCTAGTCTAAACTCCATTTTGGTTTGTTCAAATCTAGATAGAAAGCCCTTTGAGTCTACTTTCATATGCCACCAATTTCAGCTCAATCCAATTTGTAGTTTGTGAGTTACACTCAAAACATCGAAGCTTGGTCTACTGTGTGGTGTGAATTTCATTGTCAACTTCCACAATTCATAGCTCCTTGATATGAACTCCTTTGGGCTTGAATTTTATATCCAAATGATGCATTGGAAGTCTATTTTCAACTCGAGTTTCTAACTCGAGTTTAAACTTAATGACTCCAGTTTCCTCATCCTAAACCTCATATTTACTTGTTTTAACTCCGAATTGAGTCATTCTAACTCCCATATGATCTTAGATACTTCTAATATCAATCTAGAAACTTGAGCAGTAATATCTTCATTCTATTCAACAAGTTCTTCCTTCTTTAATCTCCCATCTTAATCATTCTTCATAATTCAACTCTTTCTTTCTTTTCTTCTCTTGATCATTCTCTGTCATTCAATTTGAACTCATCATTCTCAACAAGTTCTACCTTCTTCAAAATCTTCTCTTCTTTTGGAGTATCCCCCAAAATCCTTTGATAAGTTCTTGCTTCATTGACATTCTGATATTCTCATTATATTGTGCGCAAGAACTTCTTTCGGCAATCTACTTTCTTGATCATTCTTCAATATTGAACTTCACATCTACATTAAATATAAGACTTAGTCAAAGTAAAAAATAAATGTAGTATGCAAACTTTTTGCTCTTAATTATAATACCCCAAAATTTGTATTTTTCTTGAATATGATATTTTGGCCATTAGGACCTATTGAAAGTAGGAAAGTATGTTGTCTCCAAAGTAGTAGTATATTTATTCTATTTCTTGAAATAAGTTTTCGGTAGGACTTGATAGGGCAAAATCCAACTCTCTAAATTTAATTAGGAGTCATAAAATATTATAAAATGTCATAAAAACACCTAAACTAATTAGATAAAAATTCCCAACAATTAAAGAACAATTAAATTCACACTTAAGGATATATTGACATATAACTCATATATTGTCAAAAATAAGCCGTAAAAGAGTATGAAGAGGCTTAAAATAATTAGAGGATGCTAAAAATAATTTTTGGGCACTAAAAATTTATCTTAATTGAATTAACATTCATAATTAATCTAGTCGAAAATATTAACAAACAATTTGAAATATTTTGGCTAAATTCAATATTAAAGCTTAACAAGGGATCAAAAATTGTAACAATGGGATTTGGAAAGATCATAATTGAGTTGGTAATCAATTAAATCATTACAAACTAAACCTAATTAAGCTAAATCAAATAGTAAACAAGAGGGATTTAATTTAGGGCTTTTTGTCACAACAAATCACCAATGGACCAATTTTTGTAGCCCAAGCTTTTGCCCAAACCAACAATAAAGCCCAAAACAAAAATAAAAACCAACAATGCAGAGGTAGGGCACAGTTTTTGTGGCTTCAAGGGGGAGGAAATGAATTTCAACACATGGTCAAATTGTGGTCAAAAGCTTGTAGAAGAAAAGTTACTATTCAATACTTGAGGTGCATGTTCTTTGGCTTCTTGAAGAAGGAGGAGAAAAAGATGAAGGGGGAGAGAGAGAGGGATTTCGGTTTTTGTGTTTGAATGGTGAGGATGTGATATTTCAATTATAACCTAGATCCAATGGTTGAAATTTGCCAAGAGAGAAGTTGCATATAATTACCAAATTGTCCAACCTTTTCACTATAAATAGGGGCCAAGGTCATTCACTTTTCCTCGCACCAAGCAAAGCTGTTAGTTCTCATAAGGTTTTGATGATGATTGAACAAATTGGAAATCATTGGAAGATAAAGATATGAGTTTTTAAAAGAGAAAAACAGTTGATCATTTTTAAACATAGCAACACTCTAGTGTTGAGTTCCAGAACTCGAGTGTTGGACATTGGCAAGATGTTTTAGAAAGCATCACCGCCAGTGTTCTAGCAAAACTGCCAGTTTTGAACTTATGAAAAGTTCAAAACTCGGGTGTTGAGTTTTCAACACCCGAGTGTTGGCCTGGCAGAGAAATATCAAGTTTTTCAAAACCCCAACACCTCCAGTGTTAGTCTAACACTGCAGTTTTGAGTCTTTTATTTTTTTAAAAGAAAGATCAAAACTCGAGTGTTGGAAACCAACACTCCAGTGTTGAAGAGACAGAGAGCAACCCATGGTTTTCAAAGTTTCAACACTGCCAGTGTTGCTCCATCACTGCCAGTGTTCAACTGAACCTGAGTTTTCAATATAAGTGAAAACTCGAGTGTTGCATACCAACACTCAAGTGTTGACAAGGCAGAGAGCCTTTGAAATTCATCCAGTTGAAAACCGCCAGTGATGACTCAAAACTACAGTTTTGGAGTTTGAAACTTTTTATCAAAGTTTCAACACTCGAGTGTTGAGAAGAAAAACTCGAGTGTTGACCAGACAGAGAGCATTGAATTCTTTTTAGAATCAACACTGCCAGTGTTGTTCTTGAACACTGCCGTTATGAACTTAGCACAGTTCATAACTTGAGTGTTGATACTCAACACTCGAGTGTTGGCCATTTTAACTGAAAAAAACGCTTTTCGCTTAAACTTGCCAAAATTATCTTAATCTTTGATCTTTTAAGATACCCATTGTTTATTTACTTCACATAAATAATTTATGTATATTCCTGAACTGTTCTAATGAGTGTATTCATGAGATTACAGGAAATTTATACATTTGAATGAAGAATCAAAAGAAACAGAGCCACTTTAGGAAATTTGCTGAAATGATGGAGAAACATAACTCTGGATCACTAGCCGTTAAACAAGATCAAATAGCCGTTGCAGAAGATCAATTGACCATTATGAATCATCCCCAACGGAACAAATCATTAAGAAGAAACAAAATCACAAGATCAGTTCAACAAACTGTCAAGGAGCAACTTCAGCTGTACAATTCATGCAAATAACTTCACCAACAGTTTTTCTTTAAAAAGAACAAAGCCCCAACGGTCTTCTAACGTTCACAAGCCTCAAGATATTATAAATAGCTAAAGATTTCAACCTGGAAGACACAGAACTATCATATATACATTCTTGCTTGAAAACTCAAGAAAGGTCCAGCTCTTTTGATATTATTGTACCTCAGTGATTATCAGAATTCACTCTTAGAGAGAGATTTCATTGTTGTAATCCATCTTCTGTAAGGAATCTCAAAGTAGAGGGACTTTGAGATTGGGATTGTACAATTACATCTTGTAAGGGGGAGCGAGTTCAAGATTGTGAATCCTCCTTCGTTTGTTGAAGGTGTAATTAAGAAGTTAGTGGAAAACCCAGAAGATCTGGGGACTGGACGTAGGTCATCTGTTAAGACCGAACCAGGATAATTGCTCTGTGTTCTCCTATTCTCCTTTTCATACTCTTTTCATTCAGTTGTCTTTCTTCAAACTTTATTTTGAAACTGAGCTTGTTTGAAAAGAATTTTAAAAATCCCCAATTCACCCCCCCTCTTGGTGATTTAGCTGCGCTTTCATTTGGTATCAGAGCAAGGTCTTCTCTAAAGAGCTTAACAACTCGAGAAGGATCACAATGGAGGGAATTTTGCCCGATGGAGCCTCTATCAATCGTCCCCCAGGTTTTAATGGTGAGCATTATTCTTTTTGGAAAGCTAAATTCAGAGTCTTTGTTATGGCTACAGAATATGGCTTATGGAAAGTGTTCGAAAGAGGAGACTATGCTCCAACAATTGAAAGGGAAGGCATCAGGATTCCAAAACCTGAAGAGAACTATGATGAGAATGATAGAAGAAACATCACTCTCAATAGTAAAGCCATACTCATGTTACAAAGCGCCTTAAGTCAACAAGAATACTTCCGCATATGTACTCTGAGCTCAGCTAAAGCCATGTGGGATGCTTTGGAGATTGCACATGAAGGGACAACTGGGGTGAAACAGAATAGAATCAACACCCTCATGACAGAATATGATCTCCTTCGCATGAAACAAGGAGAAACCATTGGTGAGTTTCAATTAAGATTTACTCATTTGATTAACCAACTTGCTTCTTTAGGAAAAGTGTATGAACAATCTGTACAAGTAAGAAAGATCCTAAATATCCTCAACAAAGAATGGGAGGCAAAGGTCACTGCCATTGAAGAAGCACGTGGTGAATCAATGACATCTGTAGCAGCTCTCTTTGGAAGTCTCTCTGAATATGAGGCTAAACTGAAATTCAAAAAGGGACTTGAAGAAGTGCATGGTAAAAGCAAAAGTATAGCTCTCAAAACCTCTAAAGAATCCAAATCTGATGATGATGAAGAAGATGAGGATGATGATGAAGAGATGAGTCTGATGGTCAGAAAATTCAAGAAATTTTTCAAAAGGGATCAAGCCAACAAAAGATTTCACAAAGGTAGCTCAAACACTGAAACAAAGAAATCCATCACATGCTACGAATGTGGACAACCTGGACACTTCAAATCTGATTGCCCACAGCTCAAGAATAAAGAGAAGAAATTTAACAAATTCAAAAGAAGAGCTTATGTGTCAGGTATATGGGGAGATAGCTCATCCGATGATGATGAGGAAGAAGAAAAATCCAACATTTGTCTTGTAGCCCAAGAAGGGTCAGATGATGAAGAGGTAAATGCTTCTAATTCTTTCTATGATGAATTATCTTCTGAGTATAATTTGCTTTTTATTGAGTTTAGAAAAATAGCCAAAGAACTTTCATCTGCAAAGAAAAAGATCAAACTCTTAGAAAAACAAATTCAAAATAATGAAAATATTTCTGAAAAAGTTTCTGAAAGGAACCTTGAAAAGAATTGTGAAAATTGCTGTGCTTTAGAAAAGAAAAACCTGTTTCTTACCAAAACTCTTGAAAAATTCACAAATGGTAGTGAAATGCTAAATGTTATCCTGAAACAACAAAGATTTACAAATGATAGATCAGGAATAGGGTATAAACCAGATTTTGATAAACAAAAAGGAAGGAAGAAATTAGGACATAAATCCTACATGAATTTTTTCCAAAAATCTGTGCATTCATCCAATCCCTTTGCCCACTGTGACTATTGCAATAGAAAAGGACATACTACTTCTTCTTGTTTTCATAAAAAGGAAGGTAAGAGCAAGCCTGTAGGTAACTATAAATGGGTGCCAAAAGGATCCTATAAGGATCCTAAGACACAAACTAACCCCAGAGGACCCAAGAAAAAGTGGGTACCTAAGACTTGATACTTTATGTTTTGCAGGTTTGTCTTAGAGCATCAAAATCCAACAAGTGGTTCATTGATAGTGGGTGCTCAAGACATATGACAGGGGATCAATCAAAGTTTGTAACAATTAAAACTAAGGATGGAGGCAAGGTAACCTTCGGTGGAAATCAAACCGGCAAGATTGCAGCAATTGGAGACATTGGAAATTCTGATGGACCAAAAATTAAAGACGTATACCTTGTTGAAGGATTATGTCATAATCTTCTGAGCGTAAGTCAAAGCACAGATAAAGGTAACTTAGTTATCTTTAATTCAGAAGAATGTTTAATTGTTAGCAGTAATATACTTCCCCTAGAAGAGATTAAGTCTAAAGCATTGTTCAGAGCACCTAGAGAAGGTAATTGCTATTCACTTAATCTTTCTAACGATGATATCTCAGAGAAATGCTTTATAAGTAAATCAGATGAAACTTGGCTATGGCATAAAAGATTAGCTCATGTGAATATGGTTCAACTTGACAAATTAGTTAAGAAAGAGTTGGTTTTTGGCATTCCTAAACTATCTTTCAAAAACGACATGATTTGTGACTCTTGTCAAAAAGGTAAACAAACCAAGTCGTCTTTTAATTCCAAAAATGAAATATCAACTCAAAAACCTCTTCAATTACTTCACATGGATTTAATTGGACCTGCTAGAGTTAGAAGTCTAGGAGGTAATTTATATACCTTAGTTATAGTTGATGATTTTTCCAGATTCACATGGACCATATTTTTATGCTCTAAAGATGAAACATTTGATCAATTTGTTGTTTTTGTCAAAAAGGTCCAGAACGAGAAAGGTCTTTCTATTTCAGGTATTAGAACTGATCATGGAGGAGAATTTGACAATCAAGCCTTTGCTGACTTCTGTGAAAGCATAGGAATTGATCACAACTTTTCAGCGCCAAGGACTCCTCAACAAAATGGTGTAGTTGAAAGAAAGAATAGAGTCCTCACTGAGATGGCAAGAGCAATGTTGAATGAAAACAAAACATCTCAAGCATTCTGGGCTGATGCAATGTCAACAGCATGCTACATATCAAATAGGGCGTATGTACGGAAGAATCTAAACAAAACTCCTTATGAGCTGTACAAAGGAAGAAAGCCCAACTTAGCACATCTACATGTATTTGGATGTAAGTGTTTCATCCACAACAATGGTAAGGATAACTTGGGTAAGTTTGATGCCAAGGCAGATGAAGGTATTTTTCTAGGATATTCTAATAGAAGTAAAGCTTATAGAGTATTTAACATCCGAACACGTTGTGTAGAAGAATCTGTGCATGTGGTATTTTGTGACTCTTCTTCTAACAAGCCTTTGAATGATGATGATGATGAAATAATCTTGAAAAATCAAACTCAAAATTCTGAAAACAAACATCTTCTAAAATCTCCCTCTAATACAGAAGAACAAGATGTTTTTGAAACAGATCCTCAAAATCATTTTGAAAATCCTGAACCATCACAACCTAAAGCTTGGAAATATAACAAAAGTCATCCTTTAGACCAAGTGATAGGTGATGTTAATCAAGGTGTTAAAACCAGAAAAAGCACCTTAAATGAAGTTACATTTTCTGCTTTTATATCCAACATTGAACCTTCTAAAATTGATGAAGCACTTTCTGATAATGATTGGGTAATTGCAATGCAAGAAGAATTACACCAATTCGAAAGAAATCAAGTTTGGGATTTGGTACCTAGGCCTAAAGACCATCCGATCATTGGCACCAAATGGGTATTCAAAAACAAACGTGATGAATCTGCAATCATAGTCAGAAATAAGGCAAGACTAGTTGCCAAAGGCTACAATCAAGAAGAAGGAATTGATTATGAAGAAACTTATGCTCCAGTGGCAAGATTGGAAGCCATAAGGGTTCTTCTAGCCTTTGCTTGTGTTAAAGGAATAAAACTCTTTCAAATGGATGTTAAAAGTGCCTTTTTAAATGGTTTCATACAAGAAGAAGTTTATGTTGAACAACCACCTGGATTTCAAAATGAAAAATTTCCAGATCATGTTTATCATCTCAAGAAAGCTTTATATGGCCTTAAACAAGCTCCTAGAGCTTGGTATGAACGCCTAAGTAAATTTCTTCTTGATCAAGGCTTTGTTAGAGGAAAAGCTGACACTACTTTATTCATTAGAACTAATAAATTGAATGAAATTTTAGTTGTACAAATATATGTTGATGATATTATATTTGGTGCTTCTAATGATTACTTGTGTGAAGATTTTGCAAAGAAAATGCAGGGAGAATTTGAGATGTCTATGATGGGAGAACTCAACTACTTCCTTGGCTTACAAATTAAGCAAAAGAAAGATGGTATCTTCATATCACAAGCCAAGTACTTGAATGATCTCTTAAAAAGGTTTGGAATGGATCAATGTAATGGTGCTGACACTCCTATGAGTTCAACTACTTCATTGGATGCAGATGAGGAAGGAAAGGACTTTAATATTACAAAATATAGAGGGATGATTGGTTCCTTACTCTACCTTACAGCAAGTCGCCCGGACATCCAATTTAGTGTTGGAATGTGTGCAAGGTTTCAATCAGCTCCAAAGGAGTCACATGCTGAACATGTGAAAAGAATTTTCAGATATCTTGCTGACACTAAAACTCTAGGATTATGGTTTCCTAAAGGACAACCAGAACACTTAGTAGCCTATTCAGATTCAGATCATGCTGGATACAAAACCGATAGGAAAAGCACAAGTGGACAGTGTGAATTCTTTGGTGGATCACTTGTGTCATGGTTTAGCAAGAAACAAACAACAGTAGCTGTATCATCCACTGAAGCTGAATATGTGGCTGCTTCAAGCTGTTGTGCACAAGTTTTGTGGCTGAAACAACAACTTTCAGACTTGGGAATCAATCTCAAAGAAGTCCCAATATTGTGTGACAACACAAGCACTATTAGCTTGGCCAAAAATCCAGTCCAACACACTAGGACCAAACATATTGATGTAAGGCATCATTTCATAAGAGATTATGTCCAGAAAAAGGAAGTTAAAGTCATGTTCATCCCAACTGATCTCCAATTGGCAGACATCTTCACAAAGCCACTAGCTAAAGAACAATTTAATTACATAAGAAGAGAATTGGGAATGGTGAATCCCAATGAGTTGTAAGTATTTCCAACTAAATTCCAATGTTAGCTCTGGTTTTGATGATTACAAATTACTAACTTAAGCATCGGAGTATGTAGTTTTTCTTTTTTGCAGGATTTAACAAGTTAATTTTTGATATCAAAAGTTGAACACTCGAGTTATGGGATCAAACACTCGAGTGTTGGAGTTTTTCTCTTTTGTAGGACTTAACAGATTGATGTTTCATATCAAAAGATGAACACTTGAGTTATGGGATGAAACACTCCAGTATTTGTGGATCAATGGCAATACTAAAGTACCTGCAAATCTGAACACTCGAGTTTTGATAATCAGAACTCCAGTGTTGGGAGTCCAGTGTCGAGGTCAGAGAAATAAGGAGAAATGAAAACTAGAGTGTTGAAACTCAACACTCGAGTTTTGAACTCTAGTTTTGAACAAGAAATGCCAACGGTTCTCAGTACACTATTGGCACCCAGGTTAGTCAAATTTTTATCAACACTCCAGTGTTGATTGTGAGAACTCGAGTGTTGGTAGTGTAAACAGTTAAACACTCCAGTGTTGATTATGAGAACTCGAGTGTTGACACTTCTATATATATATGTTCTCCAAAATTGCCTTCATAACCGCAGTTTTGCCCTAAGTGTTCTTCGGTGCTCTCACTTCTCTTCTTCTCAAATCTTTTTGATTCTCTCTCAGATCTCCAATCTAACCTCGAAAAAATCTCACAACTCTACAATGGCCTCTCAATCGACGAAACCCACTCAATCTGAGACTAAATCACCGTCTGAACAGTCTCCTTCTCAAACCTCTCCTCCTTCACAGAGACCATCGAGAATAAAAATGATACCCAATAGATTTCACGATGGAATAGACCAAACACTCCAAGAATTAGTGGTGAAATTCATCAATCATCTTCAAAAGCTGTCTCAGCCACACCCACTCGTTCAAAGGGTGTATCGTTTCAAGAACCGATTGCGGCACCTCTGAAGAAAAAGAAAGAAGCTGAACCAGAATCAGCTACTAAGTCTAAAAAGAAAGTCAGAACAAAAAGGGCATCAAATTTTGAACCAGAGGAAGCACCTCCCCAGAAAAAGAAGAAGTCCTCTACTTCACAACCTTCTTCATCTAGCTCCTCACTGGTAAAAGAAAATGCCATTGAAGAAATTTATCATTTTCAGTTTCCACCTAAAGACTTTGATTTTACTACTGTGCATTTGAAAGACCAAGATAATATTTTTAAAGAGAAATTTGCTTCAAGAGAATCCTGTGCAGTAGTAGCCTTGGATTTGGACAAATTTGAGGAAGAAAACAGTTTGGATTTGAAACCTTGGCTCAAATTCTATGAAAATTTCATTTCCATTGCTTGTCCCTACTCACCTACATTAGTTAGGCAATTTTATTCTAATATGGCCTATGACAACCTACTGGGTCCAGAGGGAGAATTGTTAGAAGAAAGGGTAACCACTACAGTGAGACACACCAAATTCACCCTTTCAGCCTCTATCTTGAACACGATCTTGAAAATGGACCAATTTCCAATTCACACTTCTGAATATGGTAATAGGACAATTTGGTCCATCCTCATGCCACACAAGCCATTTCCTGAAGCCCAATCTCACTATTTCAATTTTAATCCTAGCTCAATGCCCCCTAAGAATAGAGTCTTGTGGTATATCTTCTCTAGAAATTTCATTCAAAAGAGTGGTAATTTCACTCATTTTGCCCAGAGAGATTACCCCTTGTTTACTTCTTTTGTCAACAAGACTCCTTTCAATCTAGGCCATCACTTTTTGAAGGAAATGATCAGGTTCAAGTTCCCCACTAGGAAACTCTCTCATATGCCATTTCCTTCACTAGTATCGGTTATTCTGTTTTACTTCAAGATATGGCATGTTGGGTCTGTTGAAGCTTTAAAGCTTCCACCATTCTTTGATAAGGGTAAATTGAATTTGATGAATTTGACATTTGAGGAAGAAGGATCAGGGCAATCAAAAGCCCCTACTAGATCCAAAGGCCCTGCAAGATCAAAAGCTACACAGTCTCAGTCTCAGAATCAAGAGGCTCAATCTGCACCTCCTCCTCCTACCTCTGATTTTAATGCCCGAGTGAAAGAGATCATTGACTCAGCTGTTAAAGAAATGTCCAATAAGATTGCCTATGAAATTGGACAGCTAAGGGGTGAACAGTATAGGAGTACCAAACAGCTAGCTGACATTCAAGATGACATGAAGCTGGACTTGGTCAAACTCACTGACCAAAATGCCAAGCTTATAGACCTAGTTCAGAATCATGATATTCTGCTCACGTCTCTGAGTATATCAAATTCAAGCCTTCATGACAAAGCTGATTTGTTGTTAAAACATTTCAACATAGGTCTTTCTTCAGGCTCAGATCCTCAACCTTCTGGAATTGCTTCTGATATACCTTCAGCCTCTACACCACTTGTAGAACCTTTGGGCACTCCAGCTGCAGACATTCAACAATCTTCTGAGCCTCACACTTCGGAGCATCATACCTCAGATCCTCTAGTCACTCTAGCTGCAGAGGCACAAACACCTCCTCTTTCACCAACACCTCTATCCGTTGTACCCCCATCTATTGATGATGCCAAAGGGGGAGAAGATCAGAGTCAGAATTTGAGCGTATTGTGATTTGAGAGTGTTGTGTAATTTCTGATGTTTTAATTTGTATCTTTTGTAGTGCATATTTTGTAATCCTTTGTAAGTGTCTTGTCAAACACTTGATTCTCTAGTTGAATTACATGAATGAAGTCATCTGTCTTAGTCTTTTATGTGTAAACTTATTTTGATGCATAAGTTTTTAAAATGATAAATGAACTTCATGATTTCCAAATCAGATTTTCTCAAATTCTATAAAATTTGTTTTTCAAGGGTTGTCATCATCAAAAAGGGGGAGAATGTTAGTTCTCATAAGGTTTTGATGATGATTGAACAAATTGGAAATCATTGGAAGATAAAGATATGAGTTTTTAAAAGAGAAAAACAGTTGATCATTTTTAAACATAGCAACACTCTAGTGTTGAGTTCCAGAACTCGAGTGTTGGACATTGGCAAGATGTTTTAGAAAGCATCACCGCCAGTGTTCTAGCAAAACTGCCAGTTTTGAACTTATGAAAAGTTCAAAACTCGGGTGTTGAGTTTTCAACACCCGAGTGTTGGCCTGGCAGAGAAATATCAAGTTTTTCAAAACCCCAACACCTCCAGTGTTAGTCTAACACTGCAGTTTTGAGTCTTTTATTTTTTTTAAAGAAAGATCAAAACTCGAGTGTTGGAAACCAACACTCCAGTGTTGAAGAGACAGAGAGCAACCCATGGTTTTCAAAGTTTCAACACCGCCAGTGTTGCTCCATCACTGCCAGTGTTCAACTGAACCTGAGTTTTCAATATAAGTGAAAACTCGAGTGTTGCATACCAACACTCAAGTGTTGACAAGGCAGAGAGCCTTTAAAATTCATCCAGTTGAAAACCGCCAGTGATGACTCAAAACTACAGTTTTGGAGTTTGAAACTTTTTATCAAAGTTTCAACACTCGAGTGTTGAGAAGAAAAACTCGAGTGTTGACCAGACAGAGAGCATTGAATTCTTTTTAGAATCAACACTGCCAGTGTTGTTCTTGAACACTGCCAGTTATGAACTTAGCACAGTTCATAACTTGAGTGTTGATACTCAACACTCGAGTGTTGGCCATTTTAACTGAAAAAAACGCTTTTCGCTTAAACTTGCCAAAATTATCTTAATCTTTGATCTTTTAAGATACCCATTGTTTATTTACTTCACATAAATAATTTATGTATATTCCTGAACTGTTCTAATGAGTGTATTCATGAGATTACAGGAAATTTATACATTTGAATGAAGAATCAAAAGAAACAGAGCCACTTTAGGAAATTTGCTGAAATGATGGAGAAACATAACTCTGGATCACTAGCCGTTAAACAAGATCAAATAGCCGTTGCAGAAGATCAATTGACCATTATGAATCATCCCCAACGGAACAAATCATTAAGAAGAAACAAAATCACAAGATCAGTTCAGCAAACTGTCAAGGAGCAACTTCAGCTGTACAATTCATGCAAATAACTTCACCAACAGTTTTTCTTTAAAAAGAACAAAGCCCCAACGGTCTTCTAACGTTCACAAGCCTCAAGATATTATAAATAGCTAAAGATTTCAACCTGGAAGACACAGAACTATCATATATACATTCTTGCTTGAAAACTCAAGAAAGGTCCAGCTCTTTTGATATTATTGTACCTCAGTGATTATCAGAATTCACTCTTAGAGAGAGATTTCATTGTTGTAATCCATCTTCTGTAAGGAATCTCAAAGTAGAGGGACTTTGAGATTGGGATTGTACAATTACATCTTGTAAGGGGGAGCGAGTTCAAGATTGTGAATCCTCCTTCGTTTGCTGAAGGTGTAATTAAGAAGTTAGTGGAAAACCCAGAAGATCTGGGGACTGGACGTAGGTCATCTGTTAAGACCGAACCAGGATAATTGCTCTGTGTTCTCCTATTCTCCTTTTCATACTCTTTTCATTCAGTTGTCTTTCTTCAAACTTTATTTTGAAACTGAGCTTGTTTGAAAAGAATTTTAAAAATCCCCAATTCACCCCCCCTCTTGGTGATTTAGCTGCGCTTTCAAAAGCAACATCTGCATATTTGAGAGAGAGTGAAGAGAGTTGGAAGAAGCTTGAAGGAGTTCAAGCATTAGGTAAGCAAGTTCTTAAGTTTTGAGTTTTAAATTCATAGCTAGAAGTAGTTTTAATTTCATGTTTTTATGGTTAAAAATAGCTTTATTTCAAAAACTTAGTGAAGAAAGTGGTTTATCAAAATTTCCGAAGGAAAAACACTGAAGTAACGAAGTTCTGGCGAAAATTCGTCGGTTAGGCGATTTCTGAACTAGTAACAGAAAAGCTCATATTTCATGTTGAAAATGATATTGAAAAATTCTGAGAAAATTCATGGTCAAAGTAGACATATAGGGATTTTCAAATATGTAAAGAACATGTTGAAATGAGCTCTGTACAGTGAGAAAGAAATTCTCAAAGTTTATGTTGCGAAAATGCTGGAAATTCTGGGCAGAGGATGAACACGTGAAATCTAGGAGTTATTCTTGAATTCTGAGAAAATTTTGATATTTTTTATGGAAAATAGACATCCTAAGGAGTCCGGAACATTTTACGGATCTTTGTTTCGATTTTTCTAGAATTAGTTATGATTTTTCAAAGATAGGTGAAATTCTGCCCAATGATTTCCAGCGTTCTTCAACGAATTTTGAGAAAATAAAATGATAAACCTGTGTACCAATGGTAAAATAGTCAGTAGTGGCCAAAAATATCTGTTAGGATATTATTTATAAATTAATAGAGCGATATTACTATTATAGGCTATCTGAACGAACGCAGACCGATCAAACTACGTACCGGAATTATCGACTCAGGTACGGACGCGTATTGTAACACTAACTCTGAGACGATAGTTGGGGAAAAAACATGGGATAATTAATATGTAGGTCTTTATACTTTCAACCAGTTTTTGATCAAGTCCTTATAGTTTTTTCCCCCTTTTTATAAGGTTCTTATACTTTCATTTGCTTTTGATCAACTCCTTATAGTTTCATCTAATTTTCAATTATGTCCTGATAGTTTTTTATTCTTTATTCTATAAATTCTAATAATATTCTTCTGTAAATGTAAAATATAATAATGCTTGAAATAATTTTCTTAATATTGTTGTATACATAATAATATTCCTTTTTTTATCATAAATAATATTATTTATATATATATATATATATATATATATATATATATATATATATATACAGTTATACTAATTTTTTTATACTTATAAAGTTCGAGCCATAATTATAAAAATTTCTAAAAAAATATATATAATGTATTCTATTTATATTTAATTATTTATTATATTAATTTCATCTGAGGTGACTCCCATCTACGGAAAGCTCGCCATGATATAGGCTGGAATGTATTAATATACTCTAAAGCCTATGGGTAGGCTTGGTTTGAAATAAGTTATGCTTATGAATGATGCTTTTTTTATGAAGTATGGTTGGAGATTCCAAAATGAGACAGATGCCCTTTGGGTGTGATTTCTACGGGGGAAATACAAGGTTCAAAATGGCCAATTACCTTGGTTTAAGGCCGGTTGTTCACCTTTCTGGAGCACGTTATGTAACATTTTTAATAACATGAAGGATGGGGTACTATGGGAGATTGGAGATGGGGCTTCGATCTCATTCTGGAAAGATAAATGGTATCCTCTACTATATGCCTTCAAGATTATGCGTTGAGTCCCATTCCAGATGATACACGGGAATGCATGGTTGCTAGATTTGTTGGTCAAGATGGCCGCTGGGACCTGTCATTGCTATACAAGCTTCTTCCTCAGAATGTGGTTGGATTAATTAGAGGTATGCTTCCTCCTTCTGCTGATGATGGGCCGGACCGGTCTTTCTGGTTGGATGGAGAGCCAACTGGTGTTACTATTAAAAGTTGTTACATGTATTTAGCTGAATCTGGCTTTCAACACTATGATATCAGTTATGATATATGGAGTAAATTATAGAAGTGGGAAGGACCCCATAGAGTACAAATTTTTGGTTGGAAATTTTTTCACCAAAGACTCCCTCTACGATCATGGATCCGTTCTTGGACTAGCAATGATGGCCTTTGTCCAGTATGTTATCAAGAAGAAGAGACTACCTTACATGCGTTTAGGGACTGCCCTGTGGTTTGTGCTTTCTGGTATGAAGTGTTACCCATTAATCGGTTCCATTCATTTTGCCATTGCGACTGGACTGACTGGGTTAGGGAAAATTGGATGTGTGATGACGTAAGACCTAACAAATATTTTTGGCATGTTGTATTTATTGTTTCCTGCTAGTTCATCTGGAAGTGGAGGAATGTTTCCATCTACAACTCGCAAGATGAGAGTCATAGATATCGGCTTAGGTCTGTCTTTCAGTTTTTAGAAGATATTAAAATGGCAAGTATTAAAGTGGGGACTAGCAGATCAGGACATTATCCTACTTTTGTTCGTTGGGCTTTCCCTGAAGCCCCGTTCATGAAACTCAACTCTGATGGGGCCTCAAAAGGTTCACTACAAGTGGCGGCATGTGGGGGGTTTGCTGAGGGATTGTTCTGGTAACTGGATTAGAGGTTTGTCTACGTGACTTGGAAGGTGCTCAGCGCTAGCGGCTAAGTTGTGGGGAGTTCTAAAGGGACTAGAGATGGCATGGCAGGCAGGTTGAAGACATGTAGTGGTTGAAAGTGATTGTCAAATAGTCATTGCATTACTTTCTAAAAAAGGTAGTGCAGCTCGTGAGTCACATTTGGTGGCTAAGATATGAGCAGTTACTCAGCGTCAATGAGATATACGATTCTGCCATGTCTTAAGGAAAAGGAATCAATGTGCGGATTGGTTAGCTAACATGGTTGTTTCCAATGTGGAGACCCCTGATGAAGCCCACTTCTCAGACCCTCCTATTGGACTCTATCAATTTCTTCTAACTGATGTGGTGGGAGTAGCTCATATTAGGAGGGGTTGGGACCTTAGTCCCATATTTTGCTTTTTCGTTGTCAATTTGTTTCTATTAGTTAGATTTCTTGGTGTATGTATATATATATATATATATATATATAATTTTTATAATTATAGAAAGGGAATAACATATTTGCTTTTACTGCAGAAAAATCTATCTGCAGCAAGCCAAAACGACGTAGTTTCATCTTTCTTTATTTTATTTTTTTTACCTCTTTGCTTCATTAACGCTCACCACTGTTCACTTCATTCCAGCGCTTTTTGCCTTCTTTCTCTGCTTCTCTACGAAACTTCTCTGATCTCAAATCTTCATAAATGGAGATTGCAGGAATCAATTCAGCTTCAAATGTGAAGCACACACGGACGCTCCCGCCAAAACGAGGCCAAATCAAGATGAAGATATTGAAGAGAGCGATCAAATCTGTGAGGGCGTTTGCATCGACGGCTAGCGCCAGATTTTCTGGCAAAACCATCAGTGAAGACAGATCTCCTCTCAGCTCTCCTTTCTCTGTCGCCAGCCATTCCCAGTGGCTATAACTCCGATGCCTAAACCGGATTCAATGATCCTCCGTCAAGAAAGTCTTTCCTCCGCTTTTAATTTGTTCCAAACCTCTAATGAAGATGTACATATGTAATTAAGTAAAAGGCACAGGAATGAAGTGAAGAGTGGTGAGCGTTAATGAAGCAAAGAGGGGGAAAAATATATATATATATATATATATATATATATATATATATATGAAACTGCGTCGTTTTTGACTTGCTGTAGATATATTTTTCTACAGTAAAATCAGATATGTTATTCCCTTATATAAATATTAACTTAAAACTTGATATAATATCCTCCAATTCTTAATATAATACAAGTACCAATTTAACTAATTTAATTAGATTAAAAAGTTACTTAAGTTAATTAATATAGTATCTTTGTCCCTCAATTTGTGCTTATATAATATCCTCTAGTTCTTAATATAATACAAGTACCAATTTACCTAATTTAATTAGATTAAAAAGTTACTAAAGTTAATTAATATAGTATGTTTTTTCTCCTAAAACACCTTAATCATCTTCTTTAATTGTTTATATCTTTTCCTTTCTTGATTATTGTTAAGGAATCATCATTAGTAATAAAATAAAAAATAATAATAAGTACAGGAAGTATGTCTTACATTTGGGATATAGAAAACTCCCCAATCACGTTGTATATTAAGCAACGGAGGAATATATTGTTTTTATAAATCAGCTACAGAAACCGCCTACAAGGACTTCTATTTGTTTTTAGGTTTAAATAATCTTTGATCCATGAAGTTTACCTTTATTTTGGTTTTGGTTTTGGTTCTTTAAATTTCAAATCAAAGGTTTTAATCTCTCAAGTTTCATTACTCTTCTCAATAATTAAACAAAAATATAGACCATTTTGTCTCTAAAGGACACAAACTTCTTATTTAAAACTTGAATGACCAAAATCCAAATAAGTGCCCAATTGAGGGATAAAGATTATATTAACATTTGTGCCCCCTTTTTGGCCAATCCTAAATTTGGAATGCCTAAAGTGGAACTTTAAGCCACTTTTAGCGTCTAAATTCTAATTGAGTGCCTAAAATAGTGCTTATGGCATCCTTTTTTTAAAATCAGAACACCAAAACTTTTGGTGTCTCAATTAAAAAGGGAATCAAAATCTTCCACAAAATTATATAAAAGTCACTATCTTTATATTTTACTTTCTTTTCTCAAAATACGACATTTTTTAGGGAAGTAATATATATATATTTTTAGTATTGAACCTACAATACCTATATCTACCTACACTCCATTATTCTATGAATATATATATATATATATATATATATATATATATATATTTTTTTTTTTTTTTTTTGCTTCGTTGGAAGGCATTAATTTTTGGGAGTCCAATAAAGGAAGGAGATTTAAGAGGAGAACGACACCGTCCGTACAACTATTGTGCGTATGCAACCAAAAGCAGATAGCTAGAGAATCAAACAGCAGATATGATACTGCCAAGTTCTTTACATGACCCGAGGGTTGTCTTTTTTTCATTTTACATGACACCAGAGTTGTCTTTTTTCATACTGCCAAGTTCTTAACACAACCCTGCCTGAGTTGTCTTTATGAAAACAGTCCAAATATGTCTAATCAGACAATAATTTTTTTGAGTTGGTTGGAGTCTTATACTATGTACCGTAAATGTAAAAAATTTGAAAAAGATGGAAAGATCGAAGAGGACGAGAAGGCGGAGACTCGCATCCATAAATGTAACTAGCTTTGTCGCATTTTATTTTTTGAGAATGAGTCTGTCGGGTTGCACGGACGGATGGGAAATTCCGAGGCAAGGCGGCTTCTGATATTATCTTTTGCTATCAGAAAATCTTTCATAGTTTGATTTTCTTTTGTTGTTTCAGATTGAGAGAACAAAAGAAAGAAGCTAGCAATGGCAGAGAGTACTGCAAAACTCCAAGCATTCAGGAAGGATTCTACTTTGTTAGTTGAAGAGATCAAAAACTTTAAAGATCACTTGGATCAGCGTCAGCCAAGAGAAGAAATAGCCAAGCTGTTCAAGGAAAAGAAGGAAGAAGATAAGCTAGTTGGAACGTCTCTGAAGATGGAGGTCCGTCGCGACGGACCTTCTATTCTTGAGATGACGGGTCTACCAAAATCCGGAAGATCCGGAAAGGCCACGTTGGCTGGAAAGTTTGGTATGGATGGCCATGTCAAAGGTAACAACAACTCTTTCTTTTATTTGTTTTTGGGAAAACTATTATTCTTCAACTATCTCTAGTTTCTTTTTAATTTATGATTTATCACTTTGTGCTTTTTCTCCTTATTAAATCTTCAAATGTCTTACGGTGTCTTTTTTTTTTTTTTTTTCAAAAAAAGGGCTTTTTTTTGTATTGGAATCACATCTAATCCAAAAAAAAAAGCCCCTATAAATTTGGTCCAGCAAATAAATACCATCTCCTTCACCAAGAAGTTCTTTTTGCCTCAATATTACCCCATTACCCCAGAAGTTTCAAAATGTAGCAATATTGCCCATTTTCGTTAAAAAGTTAACAGTCAACATCAATTTTTTGATGGTCAACGTTATTGTTTTATCGAAATAGGGCAACATTACTACGTTTTGAAACTTCGAAGGCAATATTTAGACGGAAAAAAATAAAAAGAAAAAAAATAAATTTAAAGGACAACATTGCTCCGGTGCGTATTGTAATACTCTAAAAATCTCACTTATTATAAATGTCATATTTTGACAAATAATACCTATTAGAAATAGGTGGATATGAGGTCTCAAATTGTGGAGATATATTTATTTTATCTATTAGCTTATTTGCCCTTAGAATTTAAGGTAGCAATGTTTTATTTTCCTAAATTTTGTTTGGAATCATAAAATACCATAAAAATACAAATAATTCCCAAATTAGATTAGGGTTCTTATAGGACCAAGAGGGAGCAAGGAAGTGCTAGGGAAAAATACATTAATCAAATTGGGAAAAATAATAAAAACTTGGAACTTCACTAAACTAAATAATTATGTAAATTTTCATAATTAATCAAGGGATTAATTGAAGAAGACTTAAGTCCCAAATTCCATAATTTAATAAGAAACTCAATTTACTAAAACCCTCAAATTAATACCTAGCTCATATTAACTCATGAAAGACCATAAAGAATTATCTTACAATAACTGAAATAATTGTCTTAATTTTCATAATTAATCAAAGGATCTTAAACACCAATTTTATAATTGTTTAAGAGACCAAATTTTCTAACAACCCTTAAATGATACCTAGTTCATATTTGATTTGTAAAGGCCATAAATATTATCTAAAACACTTAAACAATTAAAGGGCAATTACCACTACTTGAAGGGTAATTAAATTAGGATTGATAAGTGTTTAAGATAATTACTCACACTTAGTTTTAATAAACGCCAATTAAAGGTATATTTAGCTAATTAAAACTCAATGACCAATAGAGATTTGAGATTAGTATAAAATAAAACACCAATGGTCATGAAATACCCTAAACACTTGTAAAGTAAAAATCAAGAGACAATTAGGCTTTGATTAGGGTATTATTAATAAACAAGTAAAGGAATACTTACCAATATTTAGTGGGCAAATAATTAGCACTAATGGAATGATTAGCTAATTAAATACAATTAAATAATTATGGTCATTAAATAGGAGTATATTAAACTAAATAAGGGTTGAGAACCAATAGGGGATTGGGATTAGCACCAAATGAATTACCAACAAACACAAATTAGTGCATGAACCAATAATACAACAAGCAAAAGATAATTAAGCTTAGGATTAAGATGTTAATCAAGTGCTAATCAAGAGTTGAAAAGTCAACAAATGCAACTATGATCTAAAGGCTAATAATTCATCTTATAAAGCTTATCCAAAGGCCCTAATTCATTCTAATAAAGCATAATCCATGAGATAAGGCAACAACCAATAAAAAATTACCACATGAGTGTAGGAAAAATTGGAAAACAAAATTTAAAATAAATAGGGGAGGGGGGTGCGTTTTTTTAGAGGAAAAAGAAGAAGAAGAATTGACTAAACAATTAAAACCACATGTGCACTATGAGTCACTACCCTAGAAGATGAATCACTACTCTAAATCAATGAATCATCAACCTAAAACAATGAATCACAAGTCTTGGGATGGTGAGTCATGAAGTCACATAATTGCAAGAAGACTTTCAAGAGGATAAGGTGATGTAATGAGTGATGCATGGGGTGATGTAAGGGGCTTAGGTGTAAAAATAGGTGGACCAATGAGGAAAAAGATAATTGGGATAATTAAATTGGTTTATAAAAATAATTCTAGATAAAAACTAATAAAACCTATACAAATTAAACCATATCTTGAAATCCTTGAACTATGTATGCAAACTAAGTTGAGATTCATAACAAGCATAAATCAAGCATGAAAACAAGTATAGCCAAAGTCATTTTCATGATTGTATGAGAAATGGAATCAATAGGAAAGATAGGCAAAATTGGTCTCAAAATGAAGCTAAAAATCTCTAGAACTCAAATCCAATGGGCAATTGAACATACAACTTCATTAGATTACCTAAACACATTCTTTTCAATGGATTCTAATTAGTATAAAGCAAGTCAAACTCTTAGGAAAATAGTCATTGATTGTGGAAGAGGATCATGTACCAAGTAATGACTCATGGTGATGACTCAAAAGGCAATGGAAGAGGCTAGAAGATAAGGAGGGGGCAGTTTTGATGGAGTGTAAGGTGAGGATGAGAGTTTGAAATCCAACTTAGATCTAATGGCCAAGAATTACCAAGAGGAAGTTCTAAATAATTACAAGAATTGCCCAACCCTTTTACTATAAATAGGGGCTTTGGCTCTTCACAAAACTCACACCAAAACAAAGCAATCTGAATATTAGAGAGAGTGGAAGAAGCTTGAAGGAGTTCAAGAAGAGGTAAGCAAGTTCTTTAGTTTTTAGCTTTTAAATTCTTAGTTAGAAGTAGCTTAGATCTTAAATAGTTTAGAATAGTTTTAAATTCATGTTTTTATAGTTAAAATTAGTTATATTTCGAAAAAATAGTGAAGAAATGGTTTTAGCAAAATTTCCAGAAGAAAAACACCGAAGTAACGAAGTTCTGGCGAAATTTCATCGGTTCTGGAATTTCTGAGTCAGTCCTGAAAATACTATTATTTTATGCTGAAATCATGGTTAGAAAATTCTGATAAAATTCATAGTTAAAGTAGACATATAGGGATTTTAAAATATGTAAAGAACATGTCCAAATGATTTCTGTACAGGGAGATAAAAATTCCCAAAGTTAGGGCTACGAATTTCTGGAAACTTCTGGACAGATGTTCAAAACTAAAAACCTGGGAATGAACCGTGGAATCTGGGCAAACACTGTTATTTTTTTCTTGAAACTAGACATCCTAAGGATTCTTAGGAATTTTACGGGTCCTCGTTTCGATTTTTCTACAATTAGTTATGATTTTTCAAAGTTAGCCCAGAATCTGTCCAGATGTAAGGATCAGCGTTTTTCAAAATGATAAAGGGAAATAATTAATTGATAAATCCACCAGGGGTAAAATAGTCATTTGTGGCTAGGATATATATTGGGATATTGGTTGTGAATTAATAAACGACATATTACCTCCTAGGGAATCTGTGATCATCTCGCAACCGACAACTTACTGTGAACCCCGACGAAGGTACGGACGCGTATTGTAACACTAACTCTGATGCTTATGGTACACTTGTATGTGATAGATATGCTCATAGACTGTGACTCTGCCTTAAAAATTATTTGAATATAAATATAGCTATATACGGGTTACAGTTTTGGTAATGCCGTTGGAGTCTTCCTAGCGCGCTGAGGACACGATAGGCCATCGTGGCACTGGTGAAGTGTAACATCCTGAATTTTGGACCTAAAGTCTTGAGAATAAGCCTATTTTTGGAAGACTACTAGGCTCTATTTTCGGAAAGTGATAAATTTGAAATCAGTATTTTGTGGGACCCGTGAATAGTATTTTCTATTCACGTATACGTTTTTTACTATTTACAAATACGTATTTAAAAATATATATATATGTTATTCACAAAGACGTATTTAATACTTGAAATTTGTGAAATATGAATAGTATTTACTATTCACAAATACGTATTTACTATTTAAAAATACGGTATTTACTATTTATAAAGACGTATTCACTATTTGAAAATACGTAGGACCCACGTCAAAAATAATTCATCTTCAGCCGCCTCTCCTTGTGCTTCTCGTGGGAAGTTTTAAAAAATCACGCGGGACCCACTCAATAATAATTAGAATAATATTATATTATTAAATTTACTATTTGCACAGTAATTTACAAATTTAAATATTAAAATAATAAAGAAAATTTTGAAACGGCAGAAGCGCAGCAACCCACGAGGAAAATGTTTTTATATTATATAATTTTATAATTTTGTGAAAATTACGCCTAAGGACCCATTTTCCAACTATAAATAGAAGCTTCATTTCTTCATTTTCTTCACACCAAACTCAGACCACGATGGTTGAGTTTAAGAGAAGAGTGAGGATTCTTAGAGTTAGAGAGAGAGTTTAGAGTAAAGTTCTTGGAGTTGAAGAGAAGGAGCAAGAACTTCAAGGGTAAGTTCTCTTGTTCTTAAGTTTTAGCTTTTAGTTCTTGGTAATAGTGTAGTTTGATTCAGAAAACTAGAGTATAAATTCCTAAACTTGTTTTTAGGCTTCCTTATATTGAAATAGTGCTGAACAAGGTTCTGCAAGGGATATCTGAGGATTCCGGAGTCGGATTCAAAGGAAGTCCGTATACATGAATAGTGTCGTATACGTGAATAGTGCCGTATACATGAATAGTAATTTACTATTCACGTGGAAGGAAGGTACGGACGCGTATTGTAACCTTAACTCTGATGCTTATGATATGCTTATATGTGATAGATAGTCTGAAACTCTGTTTTGAAAATTGATCATACACATACAACCTGATACGGGTTATGGTTTTGATAATGCCGTTATGTTTTCCTAGCGCTGAGGACACGGATGTACACCGTGGCACTGGAGATAGTGCAGACTGTAATAACATACATGTTGCAGTGGCCGTGTAATGTTATTATGTGAATATATGAATATTGTATGTGATTAAATGATGTTTTGCCCTGGATATCTGTCATACATATTTGATACATAAGCATGAGGTTAACCGTTACCTGAGGTTCAATGGGTATTGAACCTCAGCTCTTACTGTAGCTTCAGGATTCTGGGGTGAACATGATCGAAAACAAGGGTTAGCAGCAGGCAGAAGAACTAGCTGGAGAAAGTCCTTAAGATATGTACTCAACGGTATAGTCATTCGAACTTTTTGTATCAGCAAACCAATACATTACAGTGGTTGATTATCAGTTACTCTGTATTTTAAATACTTCTGTTGCTTTACTCTGATCAAATTATTTTGAAAATGCTTTAGAAAAGTTGGGGTGTTACATGAAGAGTGCAGACAGGTTGTGGTAAATATATATGGATATATGATGGTTGTGTTTTTGAGAAATATTGAATATGAATATTGTCGTTTTAACATAATTATCTGTCATACATAACTGTACATAAGCATGAGGTTAACCATTACCTGGGGTTCAATGGGAATTGAACCCCAGCTTATAGTCTCAGATACTGGTGGAACCGGGACAAGAACAAGGATGAATAGCACACAAGAGGGCACAGGCAGAGAAGTACCTAGGGGTCACTGTAATCATAAATATTCAGAGATCTGTACCACTGTAATAGCAACCAGATTCAACAACAGGGAATGTATATCAGTTACTTGCTCTTTTAAAATCAATAAATTTATTCTGATGCTCTGATTGAGATATTGTGAAAATCTTTTTCCGATGCCACTCTGATTATTTCCTTAAAGCTCTGATAATCCCTTTTCAAAAACCACATTTAAAAAGGCGGGATGTTACACGTATCCAAGAAAAATGCCTTTGTTTACTACTTCAGTTAGCCAAAAGAGGGTTCCTTTAAATATTATCCATAATAAGTTAAAGTTTTTTAAAAAACTTCTATTAAAGAATGTTAAAAACAATAACTTTGACTCAAAAGACTTGTATAGCATTATAAGGGTGATGGTTATTACACAACTCTATTATAGAATAAATTGAATATATTAAGAATAGAGTAAAATACTCTGACCACCCTCCTGTTTTGCCTTAATTACGCAGACCTCCCTCTATTTTAAAAACCTATAGAAACCTTCAATAAAATTAGAGTAAAATATTCTGACTACCCTTCTGTTGTGTCTTAATTACACAAATCTCCCCTCTATTTTGAAAACCCATAGAAACCTCCCTTAAAATTAAAATTTATATTACACAAACTTCCTTTATATTTTAAAATTCTATTTCCATCCACCCAAACTGTTAGTTAACCGTTAAATTCGAATTTTGAACTTTTTTTTTAATCAAAATGTCCCTTTTCATTATTAGAATTATTTAAGTATATAAATCCAAATTTATTATACAACTAAAAGTGTATTCTAATAGATTTTCTAACTTTCTAATTTGTTAAAAAAATTATTAGTTTTGATCTTACAAATTAATTTTGTCATAAAAATATAAATTAAACACATATATTTTATCAAATATAATAAACTATATAAGTTTGAGATTTCATGTGTCATTTAAATTTCTAATTTAATAATCTTTTCACAAATATTTAAAGACACATTTGATCAAGCACATATTTATTTAAAAACTTATTTGAATATTGAACATTCTATAATATTTATATTAACCAATGTTAAAATAATTAAAGAGATAACTATTTGTAAAGATAAAAACTCTTAAATTATTTAAAACAATATTAGTCAAAATATAAAAGTAAAACTAGGGATTAAGTACAATATTAAGGGTAAAATAATATATAAATTTTTTAATATACACTTTAATTTTTAAAAAAAACTATATTTTTGGAATCTTTTTAGAATATTCTTAATAGAGTTAATTATTTGGACTTAAGTGTATGTTTTCAAAATAGAGGGGAGGTCTGTGTAATAAAGGCAAAACAGGAGGGTGATCAGAGTATTTTTTACTTATATAAGGAAGGTTTGTGTAACATACATTTTAATTTAAGGGAGGTTTCTATGGGTTTTCAAAATAGAGGGGAGGTCTGTGTAATTAAGACAAAACAGGAGGGTAGTCAAAGTATTTTACTCTTAAGAATATCCTTGGCTAACTGATGAAGTAATAACCATCACCCTTATAATGCTTTAGCCAACAATTTTACAACTTAAAAAGGAAAAAGAATATAACAAGAATGGATGGAAAGTAATCATAGAAATTTTAGAGATGAGAAGAATGAAATTATAGTGATATTTGCAAATATTAAATAGCAAATTATCTATCAGAACTAGATTTTGCCTGCCTAAAAGGCTATCTGCACAAGAGGTGAATTATGTGAGAATAGTGAATCTGGTTGATAGTTGATTTTAATTGTTTAAATTTATTTATACATTTTTAAAAATAAAATCGTAATAATATTTTCGTAAATGTTAAATATGGAGTATTAAAATTTTAATCCAATGCTAGTTTGTTTTATGTTAGTTGACAACAAAATTAGAAAATGCGTATGCACTGAACACAAGCCATGTAAATCATGATTTCTTCAACATAGGTAGTACCGAGAAATTATTGTATAAATTTGGTTTACCACTTCATTTGTAGTTTGAACTATTAAAATACAATAATTCATGAGTTAATTTGGCAGCTCCTAAATATTAGCAGGCATATTAATAAAATTAAAATATTTCACAAGGTTCACTTGTTCATTACATTAAATGTAAAATCTTAATTAAGCGATTCATTTTTTAAAAAAAAAATGAAATACATAAGTAACCAACAAGGATTAATGTTAGCTGAATTATTATATTTTAATTGGTTAGACTACAAATGATGTGATAAACTAGGTTCACACAAGAATTTCTCAAGTAATATATAGTTTGGCGCACAAAACCAATCACTTTTAGGAGAAAAATAAAAAATTGTCTACAATATAAGTTACTTGAAGAGTAATTAATGCTTATTTATCAATTTTACTCTTGTAAGTAATACTTCAATGTCACTATTTGTATTTTTACCTTTCCTTTAAAATTTTATTTAATATGGATAAAGTTTCAAAAAAAATTAATTTAAGATAGATTTAATGAGTTAATTTTATTTTATTTTTTGTTTTAATGAATTAATTGCAGTGATTTATATCGTGAATAGAAATAAGAACATACCATATACTATATAGTACATATAATTTAGGCCATGATTATTTTATTTTCAAAAATCAAACTATTCAAATTTAATCAAAGGTAGAAGTATATATTTAGTCTTCTAACATTCTCCAAGGTTTTATTTAAGTCTTTTAAGTTTATGAAGTTTTTTTTTTTTTTTTAGTTCTTTATGCCTAACGTTGTTAACTAAGAATGTCAACATATATTGAAATTTTGAAGGTTGAAAAACATTTTCAAATGCCGCCATATTAAGTTTATTTTTAAAAATAACAATAATATAATCAGTTACAAACAATAATCATTTCAGACTAATAAACAATATTAGGGTGAAATTATTAAGAAGCCAAACTGAAACTTTGTACAAAGTTAGAGTACCAACTCTATTTCTATCTTTAATCAAATAATTAAATAACACATGTTTAGAGACGTGCATCGAATTTGGATGTACACATGGAAACTAGCTAGAAATTTCAAACTCGCGGTATCAACTGTCCACCATGGCCCTCCTTTTAAGTTTATGTAACATCCCAAATTTTTGAGATTTTAAATTAGAGATGTTGTATGAGAAACTAAATTGTAAAATTTGTCTTAAAATCATTAGGAAATTAATTATTGGAATTTAGGGCATATTTTCCAATAAATCAAGGACAAATATCTAAAGAATAATTTTTGACATAAATATTCTAGAGATAATATTTTTGGGTCAAATTCAATTCAATTAACCCCCACGTAGCCCATGTACTCCAACCAACTAAAACAACAATAAAATAAAACACACACAAGACCCCTACGTTATTTTGCTTCGGCCCAACAACTACAACCTAATTACCTAATTCAAATGAATCCATACCATCCCATCCTCACATGCTTTTCATCATTAGTTTGAACTAAACTAACACCAGCATCATACCTCCAATATCCATTAAATCAGCTTTCCAGAGTGTTCATTCCGGCAACACGTAAAAAATAATAATAATGCTGATACGCAAGCAGAAAATCAAATCCCCATACCTCCCTCACCAGCGCAGCTTACTTTCGGCTCCACTTTACAGCACACCATACCACTTATGCCTTGTGCTGTGTATTTTCCTTGTCGGACCAGACCCTAGTTCCTTATTATTTAACCTAAACTCCTTGGCTACTAATCAGAACCAGAGCCAAGTTGCTGCAGAATCAGTCCGAGAAAACAAGAGAACGTGGGAGGGTGAGAAAGAGCAAGAGAGAGTAGGGGGAGAGAGAGTGTGTGTCCATTTGTTTTCTCTGTTCTCAAGCACCAAAACAGAGTAAGAGTCACGCTGAGAAGCAACACAAGCAAGGGAGTTGGAGCTTTACGTGAGAGAGGGAGTGTTACAGCTGGTGTTCTGTTTCGGAAACCAAAAACAGAGGTAAGAGTTGAGTTCCATTATCTTTCTACATCCAAAAAAAAAAAAAAAAAGCCACGGACTGATACACATATTTTTGGTCTAGGAGTGATATACTTATAGGCATCTCGCATATACAAACATATATATATATATATATATATAAAGTCATGGGAAGTTGCTGTCATGCCCAGGAATAGGAACACCTCTGGTTAGATATAAGAAAAATAATAGAATCATAAGGAATATATAAATATATATATATAGAGAGATGTTTTTGGGATATATGGTGTACTTATGAATCTTTGGGTAGCCTCACAAACCATTGGAGAATGAAAGGATATGCCTAAAATGTAGTATGTGCATGTTTGAATATGTTTCATTCGCATAAAACAAGAAACAGACGTGAATCTGGGTTTTATTTTTTATTCTGGAAAACAATAAACCTAGTTGCTGAACAGCGATCTTTGAGCAAGTAAAAACTAGGGTAAATGAGCTCATTCAAACCTGAAATTTTGTGGACATATAGTCCACATAACAATCTTTACATCAAGCTTTGGTTCACCTAAAACGGAGGTCTGTAGCCCAAGGTATGATTTTTCAAAGATGAGTTAAAAATCTGCAAAACTTTCGGTAGGGTTCTGGAGCAACAAAATGACGAAGCAGTTCGGACCTAGTAAAACTTTGAGTTTGGATCTGAAATTTTTACAGCAGAAATTACACTCCTTAAGGTTTAAAATAAGCTTTGTTTCACCTAAAACGGAGATCTACAACCCCAGTTATGAATTTTGGAAGTTGAGTCAAAAATATGGAAAATTCCTGGTTTGTTTCTGGTGTCAGTGGATGGCGTTGGATTTTGAACTGATCAAACGAAATCATAAAATTGTGAAATTTTCTAGTTAAATAGTAGACACACAGAGGTTTAATTTGATAGGTAATTCGTCAAATTCCGATGAGAATCGAGGGAGATATGATTTCCCAAAATTTAGCCAAAATCTGAAACATTTTCTGCAACTTTTGGTGAACAGAGATTTTTGGAGCTTGATTTTGAAATGGAAAACATTTGAGTTTAAAATTGAGATTTTTACAGTAAATAGTAGACATTTGAACCTTTCCAACAAGCCAAAGAACGCCTAAAACGGAGGTCTGAAACTTTAGTTATAATTTGTGAAATTTAGGTCATAATTATGGAAGATTTTCTGAAAAACTTTGTATACGGCTTGTGTTTTCAGAAGTTTGGGAATTTTCTCAAACCATAAATTAACCTTGTGACTTTAATTTATAAAAATAGACTAATCAAGGTTTAAGTAGAAATTGGAATCACTCCATTTGGAGTTATACAGGTCCGGTTATGAATTTTCTAAATTCTCAGAAAAGTTAGAAACTGAATTTCTGGGTAAGTCTAAAAATAGTCAAAGAAAACCCCTCTTAATTATTTAAAGGAAAAATTATTAGTTGATAATGAGTAATTAATAATAATAAATAGTATTATTATTTAATAAAAGGGGATAATATTAAGGGGATTTTTAGGGATTAATAGCTAATTTTAATCCTCTAAAAAATAATTCCGTAGCTAATTACTTTTCGACGCAAGTAGTGACTAACGGCAATGATAAACGTTTATAGGCATATTTTGACACCTCTACTGATCCCAACAACTTCGGACGAGTAAGGACTCAAGCTTGAGGTGGGTAACTGTTATCTTATTAGCATGTATGAATGAATTTCATGTATGACTGATCATGATTGCTAGATAATTTTACATGTGTGTATCCTAGCTACGGATTGAGGCTGCGTGTCTCATAGGGCTGTGTGTCCTAAGAATGGAGCTGCGTGTTCCATAAGGGCTGCGGTCCTTGGCCGTTAACTGCGGTTACGGTTTGATTTGTTTACTGTAAATTATTCTATGCTTATATATGTGTTATACTGTGATTTATATTTCATATTTGCATATAAGAGTGGGTAACTGTTATCTTATAGACTTGTATGTATGTATCTCATGTATGACTGATCATGTTTGCTAGATAATTTGCTTATATGTATCCTAGCTATGGATTGGGGGCTGCGTGTCCCATAGGGCTGCGTGTCCTAAGTACGGAGCTGCGTGTTCCATAAAGGGCTGCGGTCCTTGGCCGTTAACTGCGGTTACGGTTTGATTGCTTACTATGAATTATTCTATGCTTATACATGTGTTATACTGTGATTTTACATTTCATACCTGTATATGAGATTAACTGTTACCCCTGGGGTTCATTCATTTGAACTCCAGACCGTATGGAAGAGACAGGTAGTGGATCGGGATCGAGAGGCAAGATGAAGCTGTAAGGGTTACAGTAGACAGAAACTTTTGGAAAATGCGAGTAGTTAGCCAGAACTTTAATGTTTATCATTTGTCTGTTTTGGGATTACTGTATTAACATCCCCCTGTGGGATGGAATCGAATCGCGAAAAATTTACCCTCGTATTTTCAGACTTAGTTATTTTAAGAAATTTTCTTTTCGCAATTAAAGTCGTCCAAAACATTTCGATGCCTGTGCGCGATAACTCTGATAAAATAGGAAGGGCATTTCACTTTGGTATCAGAGCTAGTTAAAGGTAACCATGATCGGGGGTTCTCACAGTGTGATCTGTGGCGAAGCATTGGCTCTTACCCCGACATGGCCAGGGAGTCTGGTTGCACTGGGACGTATGGGCATACCTTGAGCCGTGAGGCGGTGCGTAAAACTAGCGGCTGAGGTACGTTATGTTGGCACGGTGTATGGGCACCACGGAGAGATTTTGGTATCAGAGCATCGGTTTTGGACAAAGTCTTTGAAAAGGATTTGACGAAACTTAGTTGTTTTGGAAACAGAGTGCAAGGGTGCTACAATGATGAACACAAGAATGAGACGAAAGCTGATTCCTGAACAGTCGCCCCAACAAGAAGCAAACCCACCTGTACGTGGAAGGGGTAGAGGTCGAGGCCGAGGACAAGGTAGGGGCCGAGGCAGAGGAAGGCCCAACCAACAACAACAACCTCCGGTCCAACCTCAGGTCCAAGACCCTATGCAACTAGTACAAGAAATGCTGAATGAACACCGAGATTCCTTGAGAGAACTCAGGGAAGAGGTCTTCCTGTTAAGGACCGAGCGAGACGAAGAAAGGCAACGTGCTGAAGCTGCAGAAGCGCGGCTAGCCCAGAGAGGGGAGACAAATGAAGAGGATAACATTCTACGAGTAGAGGCTCCACCTCCTGTTCAACCGCAGCGACAGAAAGCTATCAAGGAGTCCCAATTTTGGACCATTCAGTTCTGTAAGCACAACCCACCATCATTTACAGGCGAGCACAATGCGGAAGCTGCTGAGAATTGGCTATTCAGATTGGAGAAAATCTTTGAGGTCATGGAGTGCCCTGGAGAACGAAAGGCACAACTAGCCATATATAAGTTGGAAGGTGATGCAGACCACTGGTGGAAAAGCGTGGCCAAGGCTTTGCGTGCCAAATATAGACCAATTACTTGGGAGCTGTTCCAAGAGAAGTTTAATGAGAAGTATTTTACACACTCCGTCCAGGTGGAAATGGAGCACGAGTTCCTTACCATCAAATAGAAACCGGGAGAATCTTTTGACAAGTATCTGGCAAGATTCATTAACCTGTCCCGCTACTCCTCTTACTTAAAGAAGAATGAAGATGAGGAATGGAAGGCAAGCATGCTCATCAGGGGACTTAAATTCGAGATGAGGGATAGGTTGATCTCCCGACGATTTCATACATTCCACCAAGCTGAGGAAGAATGCAGGATAATCGAGCGTAACCTGAAGGAGTTGCATGCGAGTAGGATGGAGATGACTCAAAGTGGGGAAAGTCGTGGGAACCCCACGAAGAATCAAAAGAGATAGGGGAACTGGTCTGGCTACAAGGGCGGAAATAAGAAGCCCAATCCCTTCAAGAAGTACAACCCAAGACCACTAGAGCCCCGACCTTGTAGGAAGTGCGGTAAGAGCCACCCGGGAACAGGATGTGATGGGAAGCTGATCTGCTTTAAGTGTAACCAACCTGGACACTTTAGCTTTAACTGTCCACAGAACACCAGTGAGAAGAGGCCACAGAATCATGGAAGAGTCTTTGCTTTAACCCATGAAGAAGCCAGGAAATCTCCCGACATGATCCAAGGTACAATCTCATTGAATGGTAATTCTTTGCAAGCCTTATTTGATTCAGGTGCTAGCCATTCTTTTATTGCTTGCGATTGTGTTAGAAGGCTAGGGATGAACACCCATAGGTTGACATATGATTTGATTGTGAATACACCGCTTGGTGTTAAGTCTGTAGTATCTGAGGCATGTTTGAATTGTGTGTGGATTGTAAATGGACATGAGTCCACACTAGATTTAAATTGTCTACCATTGATTGGTATTGACGTCATACTGGGGTTGAATTGGCTAACGGCCAACAACGCCCTGATTGACTGCGGTAACAAGCAAATCCTATACTCACAGCCAACAGCAAGTACTACAGTAAACAGCTCGAATCTTCTTACTGCTCAAGAAGCGAAGAGATGCCTAAATCAAGGTTGTCTAGGATACATGGTGCCCACAAGAGTCTCAAATATCTCTTTGATCAGAGAGAGTTAAATATGAGACAACGTAGATGGATGGAGTTACTAAAGGATTACGATCTGGAGATTAAATATCATCCAGGGAAAGCTAACGTGGTTGCAGATGCTTTGAGTAGAAAAGTGGTGCAAGTAGCTTCCATGTTAATTCATGAGCAGAAACTATTGGAAGATTTCAGAGATCTGAATCTGTCTAATCAAACTGTTGTAGCACGGAGGAGACCCCATAAGATTTATCTTGCAAGTCTTCTTGTTAGTCAAGGAGAGTATGACCTGAAAGATGAAATTAGAGGAGTTCAAGAGCATGATGAACAAGCAAATTCTATACGAGAATTAATATCTCGAAACGAGACTCAAGATTATGATCTATCACCCGATGGATTGGTGAGGTATAAGAAGAGAGTTTATATACCGAAAAATGATGAGTTGAGGCAGAAAATACTGGATAAAGCTCACAAAACAAAATACACCTTACATCCAGGTATGGTCAAAATGTACCAAAATCTGAAATCTGACTTTTGGTGGCCAGGGTTGAAGAAAGATGTAACTCAGTATGTGACCAAATGCTTAACTTGTCAGAGAGTAAAACTTGAACATCAACGGCCGCCAGGACTACTACAGAAAATTACAATTCCAGAATGGAAGTGGGAGGATGTTACCATGGACTTCGTAGTGGGATTGCCCAAGATCAGGCATTTTGATGCAATATGGGTAATTGTTGACCGTTTTACAAAGTCAGCACACTTTATTCCCATCAGTGCTAATTATTCTCTTGAGAAGTTGGCTGAAGTCTATATCAAGGAGATAGTGAGACTCCATGGTATACCGAAGAGTATTATTTCTGATAGAGATCCTCGATTCACATCCCGATTTTGGGAAGCTTTACATGAAGCTCTAGGGTCAAAGTTAAAATATAGTACAGCTTATCACCCCCAAACCGATGGCCAATCTGAACGAACTATACAGACGCTTGAAGATATGTTGAGGGCATGTGTATTGGATTTCAAAGGGAATTGGGATCAATATCTCCCATTGGCAGAATTTGCGTACAATAACAGCTATCATTCGAGCATCCAGATAGCCCCATTTGAGGCGTTATATGGCAGGAAATGTCGATCACCCATCTGTTGGACAGAGTTGTCCGAGAGGGAGCTGATTGGGACAGACTTTGTTGACAAAACCTCCAAAGGTATTGATTTAATCAAGAGGAGGCTCCTAGCAGCACAAAGCAGGCAGAAAAGCTACGCTGATAAAAGGAGAAGACCCTTGGAGTTTGAAGTAGGAGATCACGTTTTCCTGAAAATATCCCCTGTTACTGGAGTTGGTAGAACATTAAAAAGGAAAAAGTTGAGTCCTCGATATGTTGGCCCATTTGAAATATTAACGAAGCAGTTCGGACCTAGTAAAACTTTGAGTTTTGATCTGAAATTTTTACAGCAGAAATTACACTCCTTAAGGTTTAAAATAAGCTTTGGTTCACCTAAAACGGAGATCTACAACCCCAGTTATGAATTTTGGAAGTTGAGTCAAAAATATGGAAAATTCCTGGTTTATTTCTGGTGTCAGTGGATGGCGTTGGATTTCGAACTGATCAAACGAAATCATAAAATTGTGAAATTTTCTAGTTAAATAGTAGACACACAAAGGTTTAATTTGATAGGTAATTCGTCAAATTCCGATGAGGCATGTTTGAATTGTGTGTTGATTGTAAATGGACATGAGTCCACACTAGATTTAATTTGTCTACCATTGATTGGTATTGACGTCATACTGGGGTTGAATTGGCTAACGGCCAACAACGCCCTGATTGACTGCGGTAACAAGCAAATCCTATACTCACAGCCAACAGCAAGTACTACAGTAAACAGCTCGAATCTTCTTACTGCTCAAGAAGCGAAGAGATGCCTAAATCAAGGTTGTCTAGGATACATGGTGTTCCTCTCAGTGCAGGTAGAGACAAAAACATCACTGGCAGATATACCAGTAGTGAACGAATTCCCCGAAGTATTCCCGGAAGACATTAGTGGATTGCCACCAGCGAGAGAAGTTGAGTTTACTATTGAGCTGATGCCTGGCACGAGAGCTATCTCCAAACCACCCTACCGAATGGCACCTAGTGAGATGACAGAATTGAAGAAACAGATCGAAGAGTTACTGGAGAAAGAATTTATCCGACCCAGTGTGTCACCCTGGGGAGCTCCTGTACTATTTGTGAAGAAGAAGGATGGGAGTCTTCGGCTCTGCATTGATTATAGGGAGTTGAACAAGGTAACAATTAAAAACAAATACCCACTCCCTAGAATTGATGACCTGTTAGACCAACTAGCTGGTTCTTGTGTTTTCTCGAAGATTGATCTGCGCTCGGGATATCATCAGTTACGTGTTAGAGCTGAGGATATTCCGAAGACTGCCTTTAGAACCAGATATGGGCACTATGAGTTTTTGGTGATGCCCTTTGGTTTAACCAATGCGCCTGCAGTGTTCATGGACTACATGAATCGAATTTTTCGTGAGTATCTAGACCGATTTGTGGTCGTCTTCATTGATGACATTTTGATCTACTCCAAGAATAAGGAGGAACATGAGCACCATCTACGACAAGTACTTAAGGTACTAAAAGAGAAGCAACTCTATGCTAAGCTGAGCAAATGTGACTTTTGGCTTTCAGAAGTCAAATTTCTGGGCCATGTGATATCACGAGATGGGGTCGCTGTTGATCCTAGTAAAGTGGAAGCAGTACTAAACTGGAAGAGACCAGAGACGGTAACTGAAATACGGAGTTTCTTGGGTCTGGCGGGATATTACCGCAGATTCATAAAAGATTTCTCCAGACTTGCCTTGCCATTAACGAAGCTGACGAGAAAGAACCAATCATTTGTTTGGGATGAGCGCTGTGAGGGTAGCTTCAGAGAACTGAGGGAGAGGTTGACCACAGCACCAGTGCTGATCATCCCGGATCCGAGTCAGACATATGTGGTCTATAGTGATGCTAGTAAGCATGGATTGGGATGTGTCCTGATGCAGCAGGGCAGAGTAGTAGCATATGCCTCTCGACAGTTGAAGCCTCACGAGTCAAACTATCCAACTCATGATTTGGAACTCGCGGCTGTTGTTTTTGCATTAAAAATTTGGCGGAACAAATGATTGGTTCTTTCTCGTCAGAACACCATCTAGTTGGTCTAACAGATCAATCTTCGAGAAAACACAAGAACTAGCTAGTTGGTCTAACAGGTCATCAATTCTAGGGAGTGGGTATTTGTTTTTAATTGTTACCTTGTTCAACTCCCTATAATCAATGCAGAGCCGAAGACTCTCATCCTTCTTCTTCACAAATAGTACAGGAGCTCCCCAGGGTGACACACTGGGTCGGATAAATTCTTTCTCCAGTAACTCTTCGATCTGTTTCTTCAATTCTGTCATCTCACTAGGTGCCATTCGGTAGGGTGGTTTGGAGATAGCTCTCGTGCCAGGCATCAGCTCAATAGTAAACTCAACTTCTCTCGCTGGTGGCAATCCACTAATGTCTTCCGGGAATACTTCGGGGAATTCGTTCACTACTGGTATATCTGCCAGTGATGTTTTTGTCTCTACCTGCACTGAGAGGAACACCATGTATCCTAAACAACCTTGATTTAGGCATCTCTTCGCTTCTTGAGCAGTAAGAAGATTCGAGCTGTTTACTGTAGTACTTGCTGTTGGCTGTGAGTATAGGATTTGCTTGTTACCGCAGTCAATCAGGGCGTTGTTGGCCGTTAGCCAATTCAACCCCAGTATGACGTCAATACCAATCAATGGTAGACAAATTAAATCTAGTGTGGACTCATGTCCATTTACAATCAACACACAATTCAAACATGCCTCAGATACTACAGACTTAACACCAAGCGGTGTATTCACAATCAAATCATATGTCAACCTATGGGTGTTCATCCCTAGCCTTCTAACACAATCACAAGCAATAAAAGAATGGCTAGCACCTGAATCAAATAAGGCTTGCAAAGAATTACCATTCAATGAGATTGTACATTGGATCATGTCGGGAGATTTCCTGGCTTCTTCATGGGTTAAAGCAAAGACTCTTCCATGATTCTGTGGCCTCTTCTCACTGGTGTTCTGTGGACAGTTAAAGCTAAAGTGTCCAGGTTGGTTACACTTAAAGCAGATCAGCTTCCCATCACATCCTGTTCCCGGGTGGCTCTTACCGCACTTACTGCAAGGTCGGGGCTCTAGTGGTCTTGGGTTGTACTTCTTGAAGGGATTGGGCTTCTTATTTCCGCCCTTGTAGCCAGACCAGTTCCCCTTTCTCTTTTGATTCTTCGTGGGGTTCCCACGACTTTCCCCACTTTGAGTCATCTCCATCCTACTCGCATGCAACTCCTTCAGGTTACGCTCGATTATCCTGCATTCTTCCTCAGCTTGGTGGAATGTATGAAATCGTCGGGAGATCAACCTATCCCTCATCTCGAATTTAAGTCCCCTGATGAGCATGCTTGCCTTCCATTCCTCATCTTCATTCTTCTTTAAGTAAGAGGAGTAGCGGGACAGGTTAATGAATCTTGCCAGATACTTGTCAAAAGATTCTCCCGGTTTCTGTTTGATGGTAAGGAACTCGTGCTCCATTTCCACCTGGACGGAGTGTGGAAAATACTTCTCATTAAACTTCTCTTGGAACAGCTCCCAAGTAATTGGTCTATATTTGGCACGCAAAGCCTTGGCCACGCTTTTCCACCAGTGGTCTGCATCACCTTCCAACTTATATATGGCTAGTTGTGCCTTTCGTTCTCCAGGGCACTCCATGACCTCAAAGATTTTCTCCAATCTGAATAGCCAATTCTCAGCATCTTCCGTATTGTGCTCGCCTGTAAATGATGGTGGGTTGTGCTTACAGAACTGAATGGTCCAGAATTGGGACTCCTTGATAGCTTTCTGTCGCTGCGGTTGAACAGGAGGTGGAGCCTCTACTCGTAGAAGGTTATCCTCTTCATTTGTCTCCTCTCTCTGGGCTAGCCGCGCTTCTGCAGCTTCAGCACGTTGCCTTTCTTCGTCTCGCTCGATCCTTAACAGGAAGACCTCTTCCCTGAGTTCTCTCAAGGAATCTCGGTGTTCATTCAGCATTTCTTGTACTAGTTGCATAGGGTCTTGGACCTGAGGTTGGACCGGAGGTTGTTGTTGTTGGTTGGGCCTTCCTCTGCCTCGGCCCCTACCTTGTCCTCGGCCTCGACCTCTACCCCTTCCACGTACAGGTGGGTTTGCTTCTTGTTGGGGCGGTTGTTCAGGAATCAGCTTTCGATGCCTGTGCGCGATAACTCTGATAAAATAGGAAGGGCGTTAGAGCATTGATTTTGGACAAAGTCTTTGAAAAGGATTTGACAAAACTTAGTTGTCTTGGAAACAGAGTGCAAAGGTGCTACAATGATGAACACAAGAGTAAGACGAAAGCCGATTCCTGAACAACCGCCCCAACAAGAAGCAAACCCACCTACACGTGGAAGGGGTAGGAGTAAGGGTCGAGGCCGAGGAAGAGGTAGGGGCCGAGGCAGAGGAAGGCCCAACCAACAACAACAACCTCCGGTCCAACCTCAGGTCCAAGACCCTATGCAGCTAGTACAAGAAATGCTGAATGAACACCGAGATTCCATGAGAGAACTCAAGGAAGAGGTCTTCCTGTTAAGGACCGAGCGAGACGAAGAAAGGCAACGTGCTGAAGCTGCAGAAGCGCGGCTAGCCCAGAGAGAGGAGACAAATGAAGAGGATAACCTTCTACGAGTAGAGGCTCCACCTCCTGTTCAACCGCAGCGACAGAAAGCTATCAAGGAGTCCCAATTCTGGACCATTCAGTTCTGTAAGCACAACCCACCATCATTTACAGGCGAGCACAATGCGGAAGCTGCTGAGAATTGGCTATTCAGATTGGAGAAAATCTTTGAGGTCATGGAGTGCCCTGGAGAACGAAAGGCACAACTAGCCATATATAAGTTGGAAGGTGATGCAGACCACTGGTGGAAAAGCGTGGCCAAGGCTTTGCGTGCCAAATATAGACCAATTACTTGGGAGCTGTTCCAAGAGAAGTTTAATGAGAAGTATTTTCCACACTCCGTCCAGGTGGAAATGGAGCACGAGTTCCTTACCATCAAACAGAAACCGGGAGAATCTTTTGACAAGTATCTGGCAAGATTCATTAACCTGTCCCGCTACTCCTCTTACTTAAAGAAGAATGAAGATGAGGAATGGAAGGCAAGCATGCTCATCAGGGGACTTAAATTCGAGATGAGGGATAGGTTGATCTCCCGACGATTTCATACATTCCACCAGGCTGAGGAAGAATGCAGGATAATCGAGCGTAACCTGAAGGAGTTGCATGCGAGTAGGATGGAGATGACTCAAAGTGGGGAAAGTCGTGGGAACCCCACGAAGAATCAAAAGAGAAAGGGGAACTGGTCTGGCTACAAGGGCGGAAATAAGAAGCCCAATCCCTTCAAGAAGTACAACCCAAGACCACTAGAGCCCCGACCTTGCAGGAAGTGCGGTAAGAGCCACCCGGGAACAGGATGTGATGGGAAGCTGATCTGCTTTAAGTGTAACCAACCTGGACACTTTAGCTTTAACTGTCCACAGAACACCAGTGAGAAGAGGCCACAGAATCATGGAAGAGTCTTTGCTTTAACCCATGAAGAAGCCAGGAAATCTCCCGACATGGTCCAAGGTACAATCTCATTGAATGGTAATTCTTTGCAAGCCTTATTTGATTCAGGTGCTAGCCATTCTTTTATTGCTTGTGATTGTGTTAGAAGGCTAGGGATGAACACCCATAGGTTGACATATGATTTGATTGTGAATACACCGCTTGGAGTTAAGTCTGTAGTATCTCAGGCATGTTTGAATTGTGTGTTGATTGTAAATGGACATGAGTCCACACTAGATTTAATTTGTCTACCATTGATTGGTATTGACGTCATACTGGGGTTGAATTGGCTAACGGCCAACAACGCCCTGATTGACTGCGGTAACAAGCAAATCCTATACTCACAGCCAACAGCAAGTACTACAGTAAACAGCTCGAATCTTCTTACTGCTCAAGAAGCGAAGAGATGCCTAAATCAAGGTTGTCTAGGATACATGGTGTTCCTCTCAGTGCAGGTAGAGACAAAAACATCACTGGCAGATATACCAGTAGTGAACGAATTCACCGAAGTATTCCCGGAAGACATTAGTGGATTGCCACCAGCGAGAGAAGTTGAGTTTACTATTGAGCTGATGCCTGGCACGAGAGCTATCTCCAAACCACCCTACCGAATGGCACCTAGTGAGATGACAGAATTGAAGAAACAGATCGAAGAGTTACTGGAGAAAGAATTTATCCGACCCAGTGTGTCACCCTGGGGAGCTCCTGTACTATTTGTGAAGAAGAAGGATGGGAGTCTTCGGCTCTGCATTGATTATAGGGAGTTGAACAAGGTAACAATTAAAAACAAATACCTACTCCCTAGAATTGATGACCTGTTAGACCAACTAGCTGGTTCTTGTGTTTTCTCGAAGATTGATCTGCGCTCGGGATATCATCAGTTACGTGTTAGAGCTGAGGATGTTCCGAAGACTGCCTTTAGAACCAGATATGGGCACTATGAGTTTTTGGTGATGCCCTTTGGTTTAACCAATGCGCCTGCAGTGTTCATGGACTACATGAATCGAATTTTTCGTGAGTATCTAGACCGATTTGTGGTCGTCTTCATTGATGACATTTTGATCTACTCCAAGAATAAGGAGGAACATGAGCACCATCTACGACAAGTACTTAAGGTACTAAAAGAGAAGCAACTCTATGCTAAGCTGAGCAAATGTGACTTTTGGCTTTCAGAAGTCAAATTTCTGGGACATGTGATATCACGAGATGGGTCGCTGTTGATCCTAGTAAAGTGGAAGCAGTACTAAACTGGAAGAGACCAGAGACGGTAATTGAAATACGGAGTTTCTTGGGTCTGGCGGGATATTACCGCAGATTCATAAAAGATTTCTCCAGACTTGCCTTGCCATTAACGAAGCTGACGAGAAAGAACCAATCATTTGTTTGGGATGAGCGCTGTGAGGGTAGCTTCAGAGAACTGAGGGAGAGGTTGACCACAGCTCCAGTGCTGATCATCCCGGATCCGAGTCAGACATATGTGGTCTATAGTGATGCTAGTAAGCATGGATTGGGATGTGTCCTGATGTAGCAGGGCAGAGTAGTAGCATATGCCTCTCGACAGTTGAAGCCTCACGAGTCAAACTATCCAACTCATGATTTGGAACTCGCGGCTGTTGTTTTTGCATTAAAAATTTGGCGGCATTATTTGTATGGTGCTACCGTAGAACTGTACTGCGACCACAAGAGTCTCAAATATCTCTTTGATCAGAGAGAGTTAAATATGAGACAACGTAGATGGATGGAGTTACTAAAGGATTACGATCTGGAGATTAAATATCATCCAGGGAAAGCTAACGTGGTTGCAGATGCTTTGAGTAGAAAAGTGGTGCAAGTAGCTTCCATGTTAATTCATGAGCAGAAACTATTGGAAGATTTCAGAGATCTGAATCTGTCTAATCAAACTGTTGTAGCACGGAGGAGACCCCATAAGATTTATCTTGCAAGTCTTCTTGTTAGTCAAGGAGAGTATGACCTGAAAGATGAAATTAGAGGAGTTCAAGAGCATGATGAACAAGCAAATTCTATACGAGAATTAATATCTCGAAACGAGACTCAAGATTATGATCTATCACCCGATGGATTGGTGAGGTATAAGAAGAGAGTTTATATACCGAAAAATGATGAGTTGAGGCAGAAAATACTGGATGAAGCTCACAAAACAAAATACACCTTACATCCAGGTATGGTCAAAATGTACCAAAATCTGAAATCTGACTTTTGGTGGCCAGGGTTGAAGAAAGATGTAACTCAGTATGTGACCAAATGCTTAACTTGTCAGAGAGTAAAACTTGAACATCAACGGCCGCCATGACTACTACAGAAAATTACAATTCCAGAATGGAAGTGGGAGGATGTTACCATGGACTTCGTAGTGGGATTGCCCAAGATCAGGCATTTTGATGCAATATGGGTAATTGTTGACCGTTTTACAAAGTCAGCACACTTTATTCCCATCAGTGCTAATTATTCTCTTGAGAAGTTGGCTGAAGTCTATATCAAGGAGATAGTGAGACTCCATGGTATACCGAAGAGTATTATTTCTGATAGAGATCCTCGATTCACATCCCGATTTTGGGAAGCTTTACATGAAGCTCTAGGGTCAAAGTTAAAATATAGTACATCTTATCACCCCCAAACCGATGGCCAATCTGAACGAACTATACAGACGCTTGAAGATATGTTGAGGGCATGTGTATTGGATTTCAAAGGGAATTGGGATCAATATCTCCCATTGGCAGAATTTGCGTACAATAACAGCTATCATTCGAGCATCCAGATGGCCCCATTTGAGGCGTTATATGGCAGGAAATGTCGATCATCCATCTGCTGGACAGAGTTGTCCGAGAGGGAGCTGATTGGGACAGACTTTGTTGACAAAACCTCCAAAGGTATTGATTTAATCAAGAGGAGGCCCCTAGCAGCACAAAGCAGGCAGAAAAGCTATGCAGACAAAAGAAGAAGACCCCTGGAGTTTGAAGTAGGAGATCACGTTTTCCTGAAGATATCCCCTATTACGGGAGTTGGTAGAACATTAAAAAGGAAAAAGTTGAGTCCTCGATATGTTGGTCCATTTGAAATATTAGTGAAGCATGGACCAGTAGCCTACCAGCTAGCCTTACCCTCAAACATGGGTAAACTTCATGATGTATTCCATGTTTCTCAGCTAAAGAAGTATCACCCAGATCCTAAGCATGTGATAGAGTATGAGGATGTGGAACTCCGACACGATAATACCTTCGTGGTTGAGCCTATACGAATCATTGATCATCAGGAGAAGCAGCTCAGGCGTAAGGTGATCCCATTTGTAAAAGTGGTATGGAAGGGTTTATCTCCTGAAGAGGCAACCTGGGAAACAGTGGAAAGCATGAAGGAGAAATACCCAGAATTTATGGCTCAGAGTTTACAATATGTATAGCAAATTTCGGGGACGAAATTTAAATTAAGTGGGGGAGAAATGTAACAGCCCAAACTTTTGGAATTTTAAATTAGAAATGTCGTATGGAAAAATTGTTATTAGAATTTGGCTTGAGAAATTATAAGATTAATTACGGAAAATATAGGGCTTATTTTCTTTGAAAATTTTAGAGAAAAAAAAAATGTCCTTACCACAAAAAGTACCCGTATCCAATTGTTTAGTTCACTTATTCCTTTACTGGCCGACACGATCACATGTTTCTTATCTTCTCATATTGGGCCAACGTGTACCTACTACACTCTCTCTTATCTCCTTTATTATTATCAATACGGTGCAATAGACTGAACACATATGCAACATCATTCAGCCGGCAAAGCACATGATGCAATACTCCATTATATTACATTTGTTCCTTCATTATTCATTCATTATTCAGGCCCCAACACCGAAAGTAGAAAGAACAAGAGATCATGGACAACGAACACCACATTTCATCCCTTATCTTGTGTCTTTAACAGCCCATACATGTGTGCTCCACCGTGTATGATTTCTCTTGAAGACAGCAGCTCATGCTCCATACTTTAGAGCCAAACTCCATACTCCCTTTCATTATAAGCTAGGCAGAAGCATAAAACAGAAAAAAAAAAAAAAAAAAAAAGAAAGAAACGCAAGAGACAGAGACACAGCGAGAGAGAAACACCACTAAGAGTTACAACGTGAGCAAAAACCAAAGGGAGAACAACATGGAACTTGCATGAAAGCTTGAGGGACGTCTAAGGTTAGTTCTTGGAGCCTATTCCTTCTATTTTCCACAACCTTAGTATGCTGGGTTTTCTGTTTGATCAAGAGAGATGAAACTGAAACGAAATACCTCTGTTTTTCGAGCTGAAAACAGAGTGGTCTTGCGAGCTTCTGTTTCTATGGAAAAAGTTTGAGTTTTTGCACGAAATTTTTATGGAAGATAGTTGACATCTTAAGCTTTAAAACGAGCCAAAGAACACCCAAAACGGATGTGTATAATAAGAGATATGATTTTCCAAAATTCAGCCAAAAACCTGGAACGTTTTCTGTATCTCTGGTAAACAGTCATTTTCGTGTTTGATTTTGAAATAGCAAACATCTGAGTTTTTAAGTGAAATTTTTACAGTACATAGAAGACGTCTTGAGCTTTCCAAAAAGTCAAAGAACACCTAAAACGGACGTGTATAATGGGAGTTATGATTTTTCAAAGTTGGACCATGAACACTGAAGATTTTCTGTTTCCAGAAATGAACAGTAATTTTCGGGTTCCATTTTGGAATGATAAAATTTTGAGTTTTTCTCTTAAATTTTTACAGGAGAAAGCACTCCCCTTAAGGTTTAAAATGAGCTTTGGATCACCTAAAACGGAGGTCTGTAGCCCAAGATATGATTTTTCAAAGTTGAGTTAAAAATCTGCAAAACTTTCGGTAGGGTTCTGGAGTAACAAAATGACGAAGCAGTTCGGACCTAGTAAAACTTTGAGTTTGGATCTGAAATGTTTACAGCAGAAATTACACTCCTTAAGGTTTAAAATAAGCTTTGGTTCACCTAAAACGGAGATCTACAACCCCAGTTATGAATTTTGGGAGTTGAGTCAAAAATATGGAAAATTCCTGGTTTGTTTCTGGTGTCAGTGGATGGCGTTGGATTTCGAACTGATCAAACGAAATCATAAAATTGTGAAATTTTCTAGTTAAATAGTAGACACACAGAGGTTTAATTTGATAGGTAATTCGTCAAATTCCGATGAGAATCGAGGGAGATATGATTTCCCAAAATTTAGCCAAAATCTGAAACATTTTCTGCAACTTTTGGTGAACAGAGATTTTTGGAGCTTGATTTTGAAATGGAAAACATTTGAGTTTAAAATTGAGATTTTTACAGTAAATAGTAGACATTTGAACCTTTCCAACAACCCAAAGAACGCCTAAAACGGAGGTCTGCAACTTTAGTTATAATTTGTGAAATTTAGGTCATAATTATGGAAGATTTTCTGAAAAACTTTGTATACGGCTTGTGTTTTCAGAAGTTTGGGAATTTTCTCAAACCATAAATTAACCTTGTGACTTTAATTTATAAAAATAGACTAATCAAGGTTTAAGTAGAAATTGGAATCACTCCATTTGGAGTTATACAGGTCCGGTTATGAATTTTCTAAATTCTCAGAAAAGTTAGAAACTGAATTTCTGAGTAAGTCTAAAAATAGTCAAAGAAAACCCCTCTTAATTATTTAAAGGAAAAATTATTAGTTGATAATGAGTAATTAATAATAATAAATAGTATTATTATTTAATAAAAGGGGATAATATTAAGGGGATTTTTAGGGATTAATAGCTAATTTTAATCCTCTAAAAATAATTCCGTAGCTAATTACTTTTCGACGCAAGTAGTGATTAACGGCAATGATAAACGTTTATAGGCATATTTTGACACCTCTACTGATCCCAACAACTTCGGACGAGTAAGGACTCAAGCTTGAGGTGGGTAGCTGTTATCTTATAGACTTGTATGTATGTATCTCATGTATGACTGATCATGTTTGCTAGATAATTTGCTTATATGTATCCTAGCTATGGATTGGGGGCTGCGTGTCCCATAGGGATGCGTGTCCTAAGTACGGAGCTGCGTGTTCCATAAAGGGCTGCGGTCCTTGGCCGTTAACTGCGGTTACGGTTTGATTGCTTACTGTGAATTATTCTATGCTTATACATGTGTTATACTGTGATTTTACATTTCATACCTGTATATGAGATTAACTGTTACCCCTAGGGTTCATTCATTTGAACTCCAGACCGTATGGAAGAGACAGGTAGTGTATCGGGATCGAGAGGCAAGATGAAGCTGTAAGGGTTACAGCAGACAGAAACTTTTGGAAAATGCGAGTAGTTAGCCAGAACTTTAACGTTTATCATTTGTCTGTTTTGGGATTACTGTATTAACATCCCCCTGTGGGATGGAATCGAATCGCGAAAAATTTACCCCCGTATTTTCAGACTTAGTTATTTTAAGAAATTTTCTTTCCGCAATTAAAGTCGTCCAAAACATTTCGATGCCTGTGCGCGATAACTCTGATAAAATAGGAAGGGCGTTACAATTTAACCAAATACATAATGGCTTATCTTTGCCTCAAAAGCATTCTTACACACTCGAAGTTTATTCTTATTTCTTTTGGCCACTCCTTCCTAATTTCGAATGGTAGCAAAAGCTATCAGCATTTTGGCCTAACTTCGAAAAATCACCAATAATTCTACAGAACTCTGATTGGGGTGGTTTAAAATTCTATGTGTCACTAATTAAGTCTAGTTTCATATACAATTAATCACTAGGCTTATTTCTTGCTGTATCATTCCCAGTTTTTTACTTATTCTTCGCTGTCCAGAAAAGGTTCCAGTTTAATAGGTCAACTTCAAAAATTCGTATCTCCTTCGATATTTATCGGAATTCGACGAATTACCTATCAAATTAAACCTATATGAGTCTACTATTTAACTAGAAAATTTCAGAATTTAATGATTTTGTTTTGTCATCCCGAAATGCCACGTCATCCACTGACTCCAGAAACATACCAGGAATTTTCCAGATTTTTGACTCAACTTTGAAAAATCATAATTAAATGTAGAAAAATCCTTTTGGGTTGATTCCAAAGCCCAATTAAACCTTAACCTGTCTAATTTCCTCCAAAAATATTACTTTGGGCCAGAGTCATTCCAGAAATCCGTTTATAGCCCAATACGCCTCTGCTGTACGAATTAAGGTCCTGAAACAGAGGCTGTTTTTCAAAAATATGTTTCTCCCAATCCAGAACCCAGAAAATTACAAATTATATACCAAAATAATCCTTGAGGTGTCTAGTTTCTCTCTGTAAAATTTCATAATTTTTCAAGTCCATTTACTTGGTCAAAAATTTAGTTGAACCTAACTGACTCTGCAGAAAATCCTTAAATCAGCAACCCACGTTTTTTCCAACTTCCATTTTTATTTCCAGAAATTATGATCTAAGTTTCACCTTATACAAAATCTCATTTTAAACACTTTAAACACTTCAAAATTACCAAAATATATTCCAAAACATAGGAATATTCAGCTGGGCGAAAATTACAATTAACCCACAAAATACCAAACCTTCATTATAACCTCATATTCTTCATATACTATGCTTGTTCCTTCATTTTAGGCCTCGAACTCTAACTTTAAATCTTTATTCATATCTTCCTTTATCCAATCTGACTCAAAACAAAATATCATGCTCATAGAAAATTTATTTCCAAGCTTCATAACCAAAGACACACATAATAAGGTGCATAGATGACTTACTTGTCTTAGGAACCAAATTTCCTTTGATATTTGCTCCTTTTAATCACCAAATATACTTAACCTTTTCCTTAAATCACCAAGAAAATAATAATCTTCAGCAACTTCATGACCTTAGAAAAATGGTAGAGAGAAATTTAGAGTTTTAGGACCATAATGCTTACCTTGACTTCAACTCTCCTCTTCTTGCTCAAGCTCACTCATGCCCTCATGGAAGAAATTACTCACTCTCTCTTTTCCTCTCTATCAGCCGAAACAACACCCAAATGAGAGAGTTGGCTCTTATTAAAAATGCTCCACTTTGTGCATGATTTCTTTATTCTCCCTAGCCATGCGTGTAGTGGTGTGTGTGTGGAATATTTGGATTCTATCTCCAATGCCAACATGTCCAAGCATAATTATTGTGTCCCAACATAATGATGATGTTGGAGTTGTGGGCATTTTTTTTTATGTTCTCTTCTCTTGTCTCTTGCCGTGTGGGTGGGGAATGGAAGGAGTTGTGTTAGCATTTTTTTTTATTATTTCCTCTTCTCTTGTGCCGTGTGGGTGGAGAATTGGATGGGAAAATATTACTCTAATTCCCTTCCCTTTATCTTGCACATGGCGTATAAGGTCATACATATATATATATTTTTTATTATCATTTCCTCTCAACTCTTCCTTCTTGCACGGTTGAAGAAGGAATGGAAAATAAAATATGATTTCCATTTACTTAGTTATTCATGTAGGAAAGAATAAGAGAAGACACATGAATAAATAAGTATCTTAGGCTACAACCTTGATGAAAATTCATATTTCCCATTTATAAGTCCCATACATTAGTTATATGAAAATTTGGGATGTTACAAAATTCCCAAACAATATTTCTAATTTTCCAACTCCAAAATTTGGGATGTTACATTTCTCCCCCCGTTATTTAAATTTCGTCCTCGAAATTTGAACTTATACCTTCGGGGAATCATTTTAGACGTCTAGTCTATTTCTTTCTTATGCATGCTTACAAAGCACACAACTCATCATACCACATTCTTATCCATTCTGTACCCAAGTATAGTTCTCAACCATACAGGTCCCACTAGTCCATTCTCTAAGCACTTGGTTACTTAGGCTTCTCTGCCTGTTTCAATCTACCTTCTGGTTCATTCCATTGTTGTAGCATTGGATATTCTGGCTTTAATGCCTAGAAAACCACCTTTATGCCATTAGATATCAACTACCACCTGGTACAGTCTGTTCTGTTAGACTCACAACTTCTTTGGACACATTGGTCCCAAAGTTATCATACTTGTGAGCATTCCACACAGTGCTAATCACACAGGTGTTACGACCCAGGGACACCGCCCTGTGCCATCTTGCACATCGGGTCTTAAAGCCTTGAGCCTCTATTTGTTCAACGATCATCTGAGCCTCTTCAACTTAAGCTCTCAGACCACTTCCTCTTGACTAGCTCGGTGGCTATCAAGTACTATCTGGCTTAACCAGTTCATTTTTCTAGACCATTCTATCAGTTTCTGTTCCTGTAACAACATAGTCACCCAATGCACCGCTTTTCAATTCAAAACATCATTGAAGACAATTACGTCAATGGTCTTCAATTCAAAATATCAGTAATGACAATCACATCATTACTTTCAATATTGCTTCTATGTTGTCTCATGTTCAAAATTCTAATTTTCAAAGTCAAATATTCAAAATTCTGTGGTAGCAGTACATTTTCAAAATCTCACTATAAAAAGTAATGCTTTCACATTTTCAAGGAAAACAAAATCGTTGCCAGTTCAAATTCATGAAAACACTTTCACTGCCGGAGTTGTTTCAGAAAACATCTACTACCGGCACACATTTTTGAGCGGGATGATTTATTTCACAAAATTTAACAATTGAAAGCTCTCGCCACCACTTCAACCTTCCGGTACAGCGACAGATCTCAATCCTTTCACACACAAACCACCGCAGTGGCAATGCACTTGTTGGTTAATGTGGGAGAGTTTCCGTCCCCCCCATAAGAGACCCAGTGTCTGCACTGGCACATTAATGGGCCACCCCACCAGAATCCCTCCTCGGGAAAAAGGACAATGTCTAGGAGCCCTGCTCCAATCGTTTGCGTGGGTCCCCACCAAACAAGGCAAAATACACGCCCCTTCAAGGCGAAGTATCTTGGATTGAGTACATTCACTGCTGGTACGATTTTCAGCTTCTCAAAACAAATCCCCTCAATTTTCAAATCTCTTGTTCAAAAGAACTTTATCAATGGCACACGACTCAAAAACATTCTAAACATGCCTGACAAGATCCAATAAACTGAGTACTTTTACAACAGTTTCTGACCTTTCCAGTTCTGTACTGCTTTCACAACCACATAATTCAAAATTCAATTTCAAATTCAGGATTTAAACCCATTCTTTGAGACAACATCATTTCAAACATGGGTTGGTCATTTCAAATTCAAGATTGATCAATCTTCGAGAAAACACAAGAACTAGCTAGTTGGTCTAACAGGTCATCAATTCTAGGGAGTGGGTATTTGTTTTTAATTGTTACCTTGTTCAACTCCCTATAATCAATGCAGAGCCGAAGACTCCCATCCTTCTTCTTCACAAATAGTACAGGAGCTCCCCAGGGTGACACACTGGGTCGGATAAATTCTTTCTCCAGTAACTCTTCGATCTGTTTCTTCAATTCTGTCATCTCACTAGGTGCCATTCGGTAGGGTGGTTTGGAGATAGCTCTCGTGCCAGGCATCAGCTCAATAGTAAACTCAACTTCTCTCGCTGGTGGCAATCCACTAATGTCTTCCGGGAATACTTCGGGGAATTCGTTCACTACTGGTATATCTGCCAGTGATGTTTTTGTCTCCACCTGCACTGAGAGGAACACCATGTATCCTAGACAACCTTGATTTAGGCATCTCTTCGCTTCTTGAGCAGTAAGAAGATTCGAGCTGTTTACTGTAGTACTTGCTGTTGGCTGTGAGTATAGGATTTGCTTGTTACCGCAGTCAATCAGGGCGTTGTTGGCCGTTAGCCAATTCAACCCCAGTATGACGTCAATACCAATCAATGGTAGACAAATTAAATCTAGTGTGGACTCATGTCCATTTACAATCAACACACAATTCAAACATGTCTCAGATACTACAGACTTAACACCAAGCGGTGTATTCACAATCAAATCATATGTCAACCTATGGGTGTTCATCCCTAGCCTTCTAACACAATTGCAAGCAATAAAAGAATGGCTAGCACCTGAATCAAATAAGGCTTGCAAAGAATTACCATTCAATGAGATTGTACCTTGGATCATGTCGGGAGATTTCCTGGCTTCTTCATGGGTTAAAGCAAAGACTCTTCCATGATTCTGTGGCCTCTTCTCACTGGTGTTCTGTGGACAGTTAAAGCTAAAGTGTCCAGGTTGGTTACACTTAAAGCAGATCAGCTTCCCATCACATCCTGTTCCCGGGTGGCTCTTACCGCACTTCCTGCAAGGTCGGGGCTCTAGTGGTCTTGGGTTGTACTTCTTGAAGGGATTGGGCTTCTTATTTCCGCCCTTGTAGCCAGACCAATTCCCCTTTCTCTTTTGATTCTTCGTGGGGTTCCCACGACTTTCCCCACTTTGAGTCATCTCCATCCTACTCGCATGCAACTCCTTCAGGTTACGCTCGATTATCCTGCATTCTTCCTCAGCTTGGTGGAATGTATGAAATCGTCGGGAGATCAACCTATCCCTCATCTCGAATTTAAGTCCCCTGATGAGCATGCTTGCCTTCCATTCCTCATCTTCATTCTTCTTTAAGTAAGAGGAGTAGCGGGATAGGTTAATGAATCTTGCCAGATACTTGTCAAAAGATTCTCCCGGTTTCTGTTTGATGGTAAGGAACTCGTGCTCCATTTCCACCTGGACGGAGTGTGGAAAATACTTCTCATTAAACTTCTCTTGGAACAGCTCCCAAGTAATTGGTCTATATTTGGCACGCAAAGCCTTGGCCACGCTTTTCCACCAGTGGTATGCATCACCTTCCAACTTATATATGGCTAGTTGTGCCTTTCGTTCTCCAGGGCACTCCATGACCTCAAAGATTTTCTCCAATCTGAATAGCCAATTCTCAGCAGCTTCCGCATTGTGCTCGCCTGTAAATGATGGTGGGTTGTGCTTACAGAACTGAATGGTCCAGAATTGGGACTCCTTGATAGCTTTCTGTCGCTGTGGTTGAACAGGAGGTGGAGCCTCTACTCGTAGAAGGTTATCCTCTTCATTTATCTCCTCTCTCTGGGCTAGCCGCGCTTCTGCAGCTTCAGCACGTTGCCTTTCTTCGTCTCGCTCGGTCCTTAACAGGAAGACCTCTTCCCTGAGTTCTCTCAAGGAATCTCGGTGTTCATTCAGCATTATTATTATTTTTTACGTGTTGCCGGAATGAACACTCTGGAAAGCTGATTTAATGGATATTGGAGGTATGATGCTGGTGTTAGTTTAGTTCAAACTAATGATGAAAAGCATGTGAGGATGGGATGGTATGGATTCATTTGAATTAGGTAATTAGGTTGTAGTTGTTGAGCCGAAGCAAAATAACGTAGGGGTCTTGTTGGGCCTCTTCTCACTGGTGTTCTGTGGACAGTTAAATGGGATGGTATGGATTCATTTGAATTAGGTAATTAGGTTGTAGTTGTTGGGCCTAAATTGGGACATCCGATAAAATTGGAACGATACAGAGAAGATTAGCATGGCCCCTGCGCAAGGATGACACGCACAAATCGAGAAATGGTCCAAATTTTTAAAACTGTAACGCCCTTCCTATTTTATCAGAGTTATCGCGCACAGGCATCGAATAATTCACAGTAAACAATCAAACCGTAACCGCAGTTAACGGCCAAGGACCGCAGCCCTTTATGGAACACGCAGCTCCGTACTTAGGACACGCAGCCCTATGGGACACGCAGCCCCAATCCATAGCTAGGATACACACAAGCAAATTATCTAGCAACCATGATCAGTCATACATGAGATACATACATACAAGTCTATAAGATAACAGTTACCCACATCAAGCTTGAGTCCTTACACGTCCGAAGTTGTTGGGATCAGTAGAGGTGTCAAAATATGCCTATAAACGTTTATCATTGCCGTTAGTCACTACTTGCGTCGAAAAGTAATTAGCTACGGAATTATTTTTTTAGAGGATTAAAATTAGCTATTAATCCCTAAAAATCCCCTTAATATTATCCCCTTTTATTAAATAATAATACTATTTATTATTATTAATTACTCATTATCAACTAATAATTTTTCCTTTAAATAATTAAGAGGGGTTTTCTTTGACTATTTTTAGACTTACCCAGAAATTCAGTTTCTAACTTTTCTGAGAATTTAGAAAATTCATAACCGGACCTGTATAACTCCAAATGGAGTGATTCCAATTTCTACTTAAACCTTGATAAGTCTATTTTTATAAATTAAAGTCACAAGGTTAATTTATGGTTTGAGAAAATTCCCAAACTTCTGAAAACACAAGCCGTATACAAAGTTTTTCAGAAAATCTTCCATAATTATGACCTAAATTTCACAAATTATAGCTAAAGTTGCAGACCTCCGTTTTAGGCGTTCTTTGGCTTGTTGGAAAGGTTCAAATGTCTACTATTTACTGTAAAAATCTCAAGTTTAAACTCAAATGTTTTCCATTTCAAAATCAAGCTCCAAAAATCTCTGTTCACCAAAAGTTGCAGAAAATGTTTCAGATTTTGGCTAAATTTTGGGAAATCATATCTCCCTCGATTCTCATCGGAATTTGACGAATTACCTATCAAATTAAACCTCTGTGTGTCTACTATTTAACTAGAAAATTTCACAATTTTATGATTTCGTTTGATCAGTTCGAAATCCAACGCCATCCACTGACACCAGAAACAAACCAGGAATTTTCCATATTTTTGACTCAACTTCCAAAATTCATAAGTTGTAGATCTCCGTTTTAGGTGAACCAAAGCTTATTTTAAACCTTAAGGAGTGTAATTTCTGCTGTAAAAATTTCAGATCAAAACTCAAAGTTTTACTAGGTCCGAACTGCTTCGTCATTTTGTTGCTCCAGAACCCTACCGAAAGTTTTGCAGATTTTTAACTCAACTTTGAAAAATCATATCTTGGGCTACAGACCTCCGTTTTAGGTGATCCAAAGCTCATTTTAAACCTTAAGGGGAGTGCTTTCTCCTGTAAAAATTTAAGAGACAAACTCAAAATTTTATCATTCCAAAATGGAACCCAAAAATTACTGTTCATTTCTGGAAACAGAAAATCTTCAGTGTTCATGGTCCAACTTTGAAAAATCATAACTCCCATTCTACACGTCTGTTTTGGCTGTTATTTTGCTCGTTTTAAAGCTTAAGATGTCTACTACTTACTGCCAAAATTTCATGAAAAAACTCAAACGTTTACTATTTCAAAATCAAACACTAAAATCACTGTTCACAAGAGGTGGATAAAACGTTTCCAAGTTTTTGACTGAACTTTGGGAAATTATTTCTCTCAGTCTATACGTCCATTTTCTGTGTTATTTGGCTCATTGGAAATTTGGAGATGTGTACTATTTACTGTAAAAGTTTCAAGGAAAAAAACAGATGTTTTCGATTTCAAAATCAAGCACGAAAGTTGCTGTTTTCTGGAAGTGCAGAAAGAGTTCCAGGTTTTTGGCTGAACTTTGGAAAATCATATCTCTCATTATACACATCCTTTTTGGCTGGGTTTGAACTCGTTTTAAAGCTTAAGATGTCTACCATCTTCCATAAAACTTTCGTGGAAAAACACGGACATTTGCCTATGAAACAGAAGCACACACAATGGCTCTGTTTTTGAATCTGAAAACAGGGTTGTTTTTGGTTTTCAACGTTTTCTTCCCTTAACCAGCAAACCCAACGTGCATAAACTATGGAAACAAGAAGGGAAAGGCTTAAGGTACTCACCTTGGTCGTTCCTCAAGCTTGCATGCACGTTTGGTCCTTCTTTGTTGATTCTCGTTCTTGCTTCTCGGTCTTACTCCCTCTCTCACGTTTTGTCTTTCCACTCATGAATGATGAAGGAAAGGGTGAGAATGAGGAACTCACACTCTCTCTGTCTCTTGCTCTCTGATTTTTTTTTTCTTCTCCCTTTCGGTCTCCTCACTGCCTCTCACTTTCGTTTTGGCTGAATGGTTATAATGAGAGGAAGTATGGTGCTGCTGCCATGCTTAAGATAAAGAGTAGCAGAGAGTTATGGTGCAGCTGTATTGTGGGGCTGGAGGAGGATGGGAATGGTATGGCATGCTGTAAAGTTCAAGAGACAGTGGAGCATGGCTCTTTGGAAAGCTGCAGACGCAAGACGTAGTGGATGAGGAGTAATGGAGTATGGTTCTGTTATACCGCGTGAGCATGTGCGCCTGGTGTACCTATGTGTGCTGTTGTTGTTTTTTTTTTTATTCACATATTGTAAGGAAATAAATTCCTAAGTGAATTCAGTCTTTCCTAAAATTTTCAAGGAAAATAAGTCCTATATTTTCAGTAATTAATCTTATAGTTTCTCAAGCCAAATTCTAATAACAATTTTTCATACGACATTTTTAATTTAAAATCTCAACAATTTGGGATGTTACACTTCTCCCCCCGTTAAATTAAATTTCGCCCTTGAAATTTTCTATATATTTTGCAAATTTTTAGCCATGAATTCCGGGTGCTTCTCCTTCATGCTTTCCACTGTTTCCCATGTTGCTTCTTCAGGAGATAAACCCTTCCATACCACTTTTACAAATGGGATGACCTTGCGCCTGAGCTGCTTCTCCTGGTGGTCAATGATTCGTATAGGCTCAACCACAAAGGTATTATCATGTCGGAGTTCCACATCCTCATACTCTATGACATGTTTAGGATCCGGGTGATACTTCTTTAGCTGAGAAACATGGAATACATCATGAAGTTTACCCATGTTTGGGGGTAAGGCTAGCTGGTAGGCTACTGGTCCACGCTTCGCTAATATTTCAAATGGGCCAACATATCGAGGACTCAACTTTTTCCTTTTTAATGTTCTACCAACTCCAGTAACAGGGGATATTTTCAGGAAAACGTGATCTCCTACTTCAAACTCCAAGGGTCTTCTCCTTTTATCAGCGTAGCTTTTCTGCCTGCTTTGTGCTGCTAGGAGCCTCCTCTTGATTAAATCAATACCTTTGGAGGTTTTGTCAACAAAGTCTGTCCCAATCAGCTCCCTCTCGGACAACTCTGTCCAACAGATGGGTGATCGACATTTCCTGCCATATAACGCCTCAAATGGGGCCATCTGGATGATCGAATGATAGATGTTATTGTACGCAAATTCTGCCAATGGGAGATATTGATCCCAATTCCCTTTGAAATCCAATACACATGCCCTCAACATATCTTCAAGTGTCTGTATAGTTCGTTCAGATTGGCCATCGGTTTGGGGGTGATAAGCTGTACTATATTTTAACTTTGACCCTAGAGCTTCATGTAAAGCTTCCCAAAATCGGGATGTGAATCGAGGATCTCTATCAGAAATAATACTCTTCGGTATACCATGGAGTCTCACTATCTCCTTGATATAGACTTCAGCCAACTTCTCAAGAGAATAATTAGCACTTATGGGAATAAAGTGTGCTGACTTTGTAAAACGGTCAACAATTACCCATATTGCATCAAAATGCCTGATCTTGGGCAATCCCACTACGAAGTCCATGGTAACATCCTCCCACTTCCATTCTGGAATTGTAATTTTCTGTAGTAGTCCTGGCGGCCGTTGATGTTCAAGTTTTACTCTCTGACAAGTTAAGCATTTGGTCACATACTGAGTTACATCTTTCTTCAACCCTGGCCACTAAAAGTCAGATTTCAGATTTTGGTACATTTTGACCATACCTGGATGTAAGGTGTATTTTGTTTTGTGAGCTTCATCCAGTATTTTCAGCCTCAACTCATCATTTTTCGGTATAGAAACTCTCTTCTTATACCTCACCAATCCATCGGGTGATAGATCATAATCTTGAGTCTCGTTTCGAGATATTAATTCTCGTATAGAATTTGCTTGTTCATCATGCTCTTGAACTCCTCTAATTTCATCTTTCAGGTCATACTCTCCTTGACTAACAAGACTTGCAAGATAAATCTTATGGGGTCTCCTCCGTGCTACAACAGTTTGATTAGACAGATTCAGATCTCTGAAATCTTCCAATAGTTTCTGCTCATGAATTAACATGGAAGCTACTTGCACCACTTTTCTACTCAAAGCATCTGCAACCACGTTAGCTTTCACTGGATGATATTTAATCTCCAGATCGTAATCCTTTAGTAACTCCATCCATCTACGTTGTCTCATATTTAACTCTCTCTGATCAAAGAGATATTTGAGACTCTTGTGGTTGCAGTACAGTTCTACGGTAGCACCATACAAATAATGCCGCCAAATTTTTAATGCAAAAACAACAGCCGCGAGTTCCAAATCATGAGTTGGATAGTTTGACTCGTGAGGCTTCAACTGTCGAGAGGCATATGCTACTACTCTGCCCTGCTGCATCAGGACACATCCCAATCCATGCTTACTAGCATCACTATAGACCACATATGTCTGACTCGGATCCGGGATGATCAGCACTGGTGCTGTGGTCAACCTCTCCCTCAGTTCTCTGAAGCTACCCTCACAGCGCTCATCCCAAACAAATGATTGGTTCTTTCTCGTCAGCTTCGTTAATGGCAAGGCAAGTCTGGAGAAATCTTTTATGAATCTGCGGTAATATCCCGCCAGACCCAAGAAACTCCGTATTTCAGTTACCGTCTCTGGTCTCTTCCAGTTTAGTACTGCTTCCACTTTACTAGGATCAACAGCGACCCCATCTCGTGATATCACATGGCCCAGAAATTTGACTTCTGAAAGCCAAAAGTCACATTTACTCAGCTTAGCATAGAGTTGCTTCTCTTTTAGTACCTTAAGTACTTGTCGTAGATGGTGCTCATGTTCCTCCTTATTCTTGGAGTAGATCAAAATGTCATCAATGAAGACGACCACAAATCGGTCTAGATACTCACGAAAAATTCGATTCATGTAGTCCATGAACACTGTAGGCGCATTGGTTAAACCAAAGGGCATCACCAAAAACTCATAGTGCCCATATCTAGTTCTAAAGGCAGTCTTCGGAACATCCTCAGCTCTAACACGTAACTGATGATATCCCGAGCGCAGATCAATCTTCGAGAAAACACAAGAACCAGCTAGTTGGTCTAACAGGTCATCAATTCTAGGGAGTGGGTATTTGTTTTTAATTGTTACCTTGTTCAACTCCCTATAATCAATGCAGAGCCGAAGACTCCCATCCTTCTTCTTCACAAATAGTACAAGAGCTCCCCAGGGTGACACACTGGGTTGGATAAATTCTTTCTCCAGTAACTCTTCGATCTGTTTCTTCAATTCTGTCATCTCACTAGGTGCCATTCGGTAGGGTGGTTTGGAGATAGCTCTCGTGCCAGGCATCAGCTCAATAGTAAACTCAACTTCTCTCGCTGGTGGCAATCCACTAATGTCTTCCGGGAATACTTCGGTGAATTCGTTCACTACTGGTATATCTGCCAGTGATGTTTTTGTCTCTACCTGCACTGAGAGGAACACCATGTATCCTAGACAACCTTGATTTAGGCATCTCTTCGCTTCTTGAGCAGTAAGAAGATTCGAGCTGTTTACTGTAGTACTTGCTGTTGGCTGTGAGTATAGGATTTGCTTGTTACCGCAGTCAATCAGGGCGTTGTTGGCCGTTAGCCAATTCAACCCCAGTATGACGTCAATACCAATCAATGGTAGACAAATTAAATCTAGTGTGGACTCATGTCCATTTACAATCAACACACAATTCAAACATGCCTCAGATACTACAGACTTAACTCCAAGCAGTATATTCACAATCAAATCATATGTCAACCTATGGGTGTTCATCCCTAGCCTTCTAACACAATCGCAAGCAATAAAAGAATGGCTAGCACCTGAATCAAATAAGGCTTGCAAAGAATTACCATTCAATGAGATTGTACCTTGGACCATGTCGGGAGATTTCCTGGCTTCTTCATGGGTTAAAGCAAAGACTCTTCCATGATTCTGTGGCCTCTTCTCACTGGTGTTCTGTGGACAGTTAAAGCTAAAGTGTCCAGGTTGGTTACACTTAAAGCAGATCAGCTTCCCATCACATCCTGTTCCCGGGTGGCTCTTACCGCACTTCCTGCAAGGTCGGGGCTCTAGTGGTCTTGGGTTGTACTTCTTGAAGGGATTGGGCTTCTTATTTCCGCCTTGTAGCCAGACCAGTTCCCCTTTCTCTTTTGATTCTTCGTGGGGTTCCCACGACTTTCCCCACTTTGAGTCATCTCCATCCTACTCGCATGCAACTCCTTCAGGTTACGCTCGATTATCCTGCATTCTTCCTCAGCCTGGTGGAATGTATGAAATCGTCGGGAGATCAACCTATCCCTCATCTCGAATTTAAGTCCCCTGATGAGCATGCTTGCCTTCCATTCCTCATCTTCATTCTTCTTTAAGTAAGAGGAGTAGCGGGACAGGTTAATGAATCTTGCCAGATACTTGTCAAAAGATTCTCCCTGTTTCTGTTTAATGGTAAGGAACTCGTGCTCCATTTCCACCTGGACGGAGTGTGGAAAATACTTCTCATTAAACTTTTCTTAGAACAGCTCCCAAGTAATTGGTCTATATTTGGCACGCAAAGCCTTGGCCACGCTTTTCCACCAGTGGTCTGCATCACCTTCCAACTTATATATGGCTAGTTGTGCCTTTCGTTCTCCAGGGCACTCCATGACCTCAAAGATTTTCTCCAATCTGAATAGCCAATTCTCAGCAGCTTCCGCATTGTGCTCGCCTGTAAATGATGGTGGGTTGTGCTTACAGAACTGAATGGTCCAGAATTGGGACTCCTTGATAGCTTTCTGTCGCTGCGGTTGAACAGGAGGTGGAGCCTCTACTCGTAGAAGGTTATCCTCTTCATTTGTCTCCTCTCTCTGCGCTAGCCGCGCTTCTGCAGCTTCAGCACGTTGCCTTTCTTCGTCTCGCTCGGTCCTTAACAGGAAGACCTCTACCCTGAGTTCTCTCAAGGAATCTCGGTGTTCATTCAGCATTTCTTGTACTAGTTGCATAGGGTCTTGGACATGAGGTTGGACCGGAGGTTGTTGTTGTTGGTTGGGCCTTCCTCTGCCTCGGCCCCTACCTTGTCCTCGGCCTCGACCCTTACCCCTACCCCTTCCACGTGTAGGTGGGTTTGCTTCTTGTTGGGGCGGTTGTACTAGTTAAAGGTAACCATGATCGGGGGTTCTCACAGTGTGATCTGTGGCGAAGCATTGGCTCTTACCCCGACATGGCCAGGGAGTCTGGTTGCACTGGGACGTATGGGCGTACCCTGAGCCGTGAAGCGGTGCGTAAAACTAGCGGCTGAGGCACGTTATGTTGCCACGGTGTATGGGCACCACGGAGACATTTTGGTATCAGAGCGTAGGTTTTGGACAAAGTCTTTGAAAAGGATTTGACGAAACTTAGTTGTTTTGGAAACAGAGTGCAAGGGTGCTACAATGATGAACACAAGAATGAGACGAAAGCTGATTCCTGAACAGTCGCCCCAACAAGAAGCAAACCCACCTGTACGTGGAAGGGGTAGAGGTCGAGGCCGAGGACAAGGTAGGGGCCGAGGCAGAGGAAGGCCCAACCAACAACAACAACCTCCGGTCCAACCTCAGGCCCAAGACCCTATGCAACTAGTACAAGAAATGCTGAATGAACACCGAGATTCCTTGAGAGAACTCAGGGAAGAGGTCTTCCTGTTAAGGACCGAGCGAGACGAAGAAAGGCAACGTGCTGAACCTACAGAAGCGCGGCTAGCCCAGAGAGAGGAGACAAATGAAGAGGATAACCTTCTACGAGTAGAGGCTCCACCTCCTGTTCAACCGCAGCGACAGAAAGCTATCAAGGAGTCCCAATTCTGGACCATTCAGTTCTGTAGTATCTGACGCATGTTTGAATTGTGTGTTGATTGTAAATGGACATGAGTCCACACTAGATTTAATTTGTCTACCATTGATTGGTATTGACGTCATACTGGGGTTGAATTGGCTAACGGCCAACAACGCCCTGATTGACTGCGGTAACAAGCAAATCCTATACTCACAGCCAACAGCAAGTACTACAGTAAACAGCTCGAATCTTCTTACTGCTCAAGAAACGAAGAGATGCCTAAATCAAGGTTGTCTAGGATACATGGTGTTCCTCTCAGTGCAGGTAGAGACAAAAACATCACTGGCAGATATACCAGTAGTGAACGAATTCCCCGAAGTATTCCCGGAAGACATTAGTGGATTGCCACCAGCGAGAGAAGTTGAGTTTACTATTGAGCTGATGCCTGGCACAAGAGCTATCTCCAAACCACCCTACCGAATGGCACCTAGTGAGATGACAGAATTGAAGAAACAGATCGAAGAGTTACTGGAGAAAGAATTTATCCGACACAGTGTGTCACCCTGGGGAGCTCCTGTACTATTTGTGAAGAAGAAGGATGGGAATCTTCGGCTCTGCATTGATTATAGGGAGTTGAACAAGGTAACAATTAAAAACAAATACCCACTCCCTAGAATTGATAACCTGTTAGACCAACTAGCTGGTTCTTGTGTTTTCTCGAAGATTGATCTACGCTCGGGATATCATCAGTTACGTGTTAGAGCTGAGGATGTTCCGAAGACTGCCTTTAGAACCAGATATGGTCACTATGAGTTTTTGGTGATGCCCTTTGGTTTAACCAATGCGCCTGCAGTGTTCATGGACTACATGAATCGAATTTTTCGTGAGTATCTAGACCGATTTGTGGTCGTCTTCATTGATGACATTTTGATCTACTCCAAGAATAAGGAGGAACATGAGCACCATCTACGACAAGTACTTAAGGTACTAAAAGAGAAGCAACTCTATGCTAAGCTGAGTAAATGTGACTTTTGGCTTTCAGAAGTTAAATTTCTGGGCCATGTGATATCACGAGATGGGGTCGCTGTTGATCCTAGTAAAGTGGAAGCAGTACTAAACTGGAAGAGACCAGAGACGGTAACTGAAATATGGAGTTTCTTGGGTCTGGCGGGATATTACCGCAGATTCATAAAAGATTTCTCCAGACTTGCCTTGCCATTAACGAAGCTGACGAGAAAGAACCAATCATTTGTTTGGGATGAGCGCTGTGAGGGTAGCTTCAGAGAACTGAGGGAGAGGTTGACCACAGCACCAGTGCTGATCATCCCGGATCCGAGTCAGACATATGTGGTCTATAGTGATGCTAGTAAGCATGGATTGGGATGTGTCCTGATGCAGCAGGGCAGAGTAGTAGCATATGCCTCTCGACAGTTGAAGCCTCACGAGTCAAACTATCCAACTCATGATTTGGAACTCGCGGCTGTTGTTTTTGCATTAAAAATTTGGCGGTAGGTTCAAATGTCTACTATTTACTGTAAAAATCTCAAGTTTAAACTCAAATGTTTTCCATTTCAAAATCAAGCTCCAAAAATCTCTGTTCACCAAAAGTTGCAGAAAATGTTTCAGATTTTGGCTAAATTTTGGGAAATCATATCTCCCTCGATTCTCATCGGAATTTGACGAATTACCTATCAAATTAAACCTCTGTGTGTCTACTATTTAACTAGAAAATTTCACAATTTTATGATTTCGTTTGATCAGTTCGAAATCCAACGCCATCCACTGACACCAGAAACAAACCAGGAATTTTCCATATTTTTGACTCAACTGTCAAAATTCATAACTGGGGTTGTAGATCTCCGTTTTAGGTGAACCAAAGCTTATTTTAAACCTGAAGGAGTGTAATTTCTGCTGTAAGAATTTCAGATCAAAACTCAAAGTTTTACTAGGTCCGAACTGCTTCGTCATTTTGTTGCTCCAGAACCCTACCGAAAGTTTTGCAGATTTTTAACTCAACTTTGAAAAATCATATCTTGGGCTACAGACCTCCGTTTTAGGTGATCCAAAGCTCATTTTAAACCTTAAGGGGAGTGCTTTCTCCTGTAAAAATTTAAGAGACAAACTCAAAATTTTATCATTCCAAAATGGAACCCAAAAATTACTGTTCATTTCTGGAAACAGAAAATCTTCAGTGTTCATGGTCCAACTTTGAAAAATCATAACTCCCATTCTACACGTCTGTTTTGGCTGTTATTTTGCTCGTTTTAAAGCTTAAGATGTCTACTACTTACTGCCAAAATTTCATGAAAAAACTCAAACGTTTACTATTTCAAAATCAAACACTAAAATCACTGTTCACCAGAGGTGGATAAAACGTTTCCAAGTTTTTGACTGAACTTTGGGAAATTATTTCTCTCAGTCTATACGTCCGTTTTCTGTGTTATTTGGCTCGTTGGAAATTTGGAGATGTGTACTATTTACTGTAAAAGTTTCAAGGAAAAAAAAACAGATGTTTTCGATTTCAAAATCAAGCACGAAAGTTGCTGTTTTCTGTGTTATTTGGCTCGTTGGAAATTTGTAGACGTGCACGGTTTGCTGGTTTTTGCCAGATGTTTTGGAATGATCACAGAACTGGAAGATGCCATAAACTGTTGTAGACGTACTCAGTTTGTTGGTTCTTGCTAGATGTGTTTAAAATGTTTTTGAGTCGTGTGCGACTGATAAAACTCTTTGAACAAGAGATTTGAAAATTGAGGGGATTTGTTTTGAGAAGCTAAAAATCGTACCAGCAGTGAATGTACTCAATCCAAGACATTTCGCCTTGTAGGGGCGTATGTTTTGCCTTGTTTGGTCGGGACCCACGCAGGTGTTTGGAGCAGGGCTCCTTTCCCAGGTAGGGATTCTAGTGGGGTGGCCCGTTATTGAATGTGCCAGTGTGGACACTGGGTCTCTTATGGGGGGGACGGAAACTCTCCCACATTAGCCAACAAGTGTGTTGCCACTACGGTGGTTTGTATATGAAAGGATTGAGATATGTCGCTGTATCAAAAGGTTGAAGTGGTGGCGAGAGCTTTCAATTGTTAAATGTTGTGAAATAAATTATCCCGCTCAAGAGATGTGTGCCAGTAATAAATGTTTTCTGAAACAACTCCAGCAGTGAAAGTGTTTTCACGAATTTGTGTTGGTGACGATTACATTTGAAAATGTGATAGCACTATTACGTTTTGGTATAGTGCAGATTGTGAAATGTACTGTAACCACGGAAAAATTTTCCTTGTTTGAAAATTTGAAATTTGAGACAAACATCATAGATTTGGGTAGCGATGACAAGATTGTCAATGCTATTGTGTTAAAAGAAAAGGTGCATTTGGTGATTGTATGGATACCAGAACAAGAACTGTTAGGCTGGTCTAGAGATCTGAACCTAGTAGGTCAAATAGTAGTTGCTAGTATGCTAAGCAAGAGAAAGGTGGTCTGAGAACTTAAGTTAAGAAAGCTCAGACACGGGTTAGACGAGCAAAGGCTCGATGTTGCAAGACCTGGTGTGCAAATTTTGCATGGAACGGTGTACCTAGACCATAAAACTAGTGTGTTTAGCACTGTGTGGAATACTCACAAGTATGGTGATCTTGGACTAGTATGTCCAATAAAGTTGTGAGGCTGACAGAATATTTTGTACTAGGTGGTAGTTGAATAAACCGAAAGGCATATTATAACAGGAAGAGAAACCTAAGTAACCAAGCCCTCATAGAATGGACTAGTGGGTCCTATAATGTTGAGAACTACACCTGGGTACAGAATGGATAAAAATGTGGTATGAGGAGTTGTATGCTTAGCAAGCACGCATAAGAAGAGAATAGACTAGAAGTCAAAAATAATTCCCCGAAGACATAGGTTCAAATTTCGAGGACGAAATTTAAATTAACGGGGGGAGAAATGTAACATCCCAAATTTTTGGGATTTTAAATTAGAAATGTTGTATGGGAAATTTTAAGTAGAATTTGGCCTGAGTGATTATAAGATTGATTACTCAAATTATAGGGCGTATTTTCCTTAAAAAATTTAGGAAAAACTACTTTCAATTAGGATTTATTTCCTTTCAGTAGGTGAATATTAAAAAAAATTAAGACAATAATAGCAAAAACCCATTATTCCTTCTTTAGCCGATATAATAATTCAATTAATTAATTAACTCAACCCATACTCCCTCACTCACCCTTTATCCCCAGACTCATACACGACACACACACTTTACATAAACACACACAGCGGACCCATGTAATACACACACACAATCAGCTTTTTGCCATAACTCCTAGTGCACTTTCGTCTAGCAACTGAACACATATGCATTATCATTCAACCAGCAAAGCACACGATGCAAAACTCCACTATATTCTGTTTGCTCCTTCATTATTCATCCATTATTCAGGTCCCAACGCCGAAAGTAGAAAGAACAAGAGATCATGGACAGCAAACGCCACATTCCATCCCTTATCCCGTACCTTCTCCAGCCCCACAACCAGCTGCACCACAACTCTCTGCTCCTCTTTATCTTAAGCATAGCAGCAGCACCATACTTCATACCCACTTGCGTTTTGGTCTGGTACCTTGGCTCACTATACAACCAAACTCGTTGTTTCTTTAACCTTCACGCTGCTAGAGGAAACACACAGAACCAAGGCAAGCTGAGAGCGTCTGTGAGGGGAAGAAAGAAAGAGAAACGAAGGCAGAAACTGAGACCGAAAGGGAGAACGACGTGGAATTTGAATGAGAGCTTGAGGGACGACTAAGGTTAGTTCTTGGAGCCTCTTCCTTCTAGTTTCCATGGCCTAAGTATGCTGGGTTTTCTGTTTGATCAAGAGGGATGAAACTGAAACGAAATACCTCTGTTTTTCGAACTGAAAACAGAGTGGTCTTGCGAGTTTCTGTTTCTATGGAAAACGTTCGAGTTTTTTCATGAAAATTTTATTGAAGATATAGGACATCTTAAGCTTTAAAACTAGCCAAAGAACACAGAAAACGGACGTGTGGATTGAGAGAAATAATTTCCCAAAGTTCAGCCAAAAACCTGGAACATTTTCTGTATCTCTGGTGAACAGTCATTTTCGTGTTTGATTTTGAAATAGCAAACATCTGAGTTTTTAAGTGAAATTTTTACAGTACATAGAAGACGCCTTGAGCTTTCCAAAAAGTCAAAGAACACCTAAAACGGAGGTCTGTAGCCCAAGATATGATTTTTCAAAGTTGAGTTAAAAATCTGCAAAACTTTCGGTAGGGTTCTGGAGCAACAAAATGACGAAGCAGTTCGGACCTAGTAAAACTTTGAGTTTTGATCTGAAATTTTTACAGCAGAAATTAAACTCCTTAAGGTTTAAAATAAGCTTTAGTTCACCTAAAACGGAGATCTACAACCCCAGTTATGAATTTTGGAAGTTGAGTCAAAAATATGGAAAATTCCTGGTTTGTTTCTGGTGTCAGTGGATGGCGTTGGATTTCGAACTGATCAAACGAAATCATAAAATTGTGAAATTTTCTAGTTAAATAGTAGACACACAGAGGTTTAATTTGATAGGTAATTCGTCAAATTCCGATGAGAATCGAGGGAGATATGATTTCCCAAACTTTAGCCAAAATCTGAAACATTTTCTGCAACTTTTGGTGAACAGAGATTTTTGGAGCTTGATTTTGAAATGGAAAACATTTGAGTTTAAACTTGAGATTTTTACAGTAAATAGTAGACATTTGAACCTTTCCAACAAGCCAAAGAACGCCTAAAACGGAGGTCTGCAACTTTAGTTATAATTTGTGAAATTTAGGTCATAATTATGGAAGATTTTCTGAAAAACTTTGTATACGGCTTGTGTTTTCAGAAGTTTGGGAATTTTCTCAAACCATAAATTAACCTTGTGACTTTAATTTATAAATATAGACTTATCAAGGTTTAAGTAGAAATTGGAATCACTCCATTTGGAGTTATACAGGTCCGGTTATGAATTTTCTAAATTCTCAGAAAAGTTAGAAACTGAATTTCTGGGTAAGTCTAAAAATAGTCAAAGAAAACCCCTCTTAATTATTTAAAGGAAAAATTATTAGTTGATAATGAGTAATTAATAATAATAAATAGTATTATTATTTAATAAAAGGGGATAATATTAAGGGGATTTTTAGGGATTAATAGCTAATTTTAATCCTCTAAAAAATAATTCCGTAGCTAATTACTTTTCGACGCAAGTAGTGACTAACGGCAATGATAAACGTTTATAGGCATATTTTGACACCTCTACTGATCCCAACAACTTCGGACGAGTAAGGACTCAAGCTTGAGGTGGGTAACTGTTATCTTATTAGCATGTATGAATGAATTTCACGTATGACTGATCATGGTTGCTAGATAATTTTACATGTGTGTATCCTAGCTACGGATTGAGGCTGCGTGTCTCATAGGGCTGTGTGTCCTAAGAATGGAGCTGCGTGTTCCATAAGGGCTGCGGTCCTTGGCCGTTAACTGCTGTTACGGTTTGATTTGTTTACTGTAAATTATTCTATGCTTATACATGTGTTATACTGTGATTTACATTTCATACCTGTATATGAGATTAACTGTTACCCCTGGGGTTCATTCATTTGAACTCCAGACCGTATGGAAGAGACAGGTAGTGGATCGGGATCGAGAGGCAAGATGAAGCTGTAAGGGTTACAGCAGACAGAAACTTTTGGAAAATGCGAGTAGTTAGCCAGAACTTTAACGTTTATCATTTGTCTGTTTTGGGATTACTGTATTAACATCCCCCTGTGGGATGGAATCGAATCGCGAAAAATAAACCCTCGTATTTTCAGACTTAGTTATGTTAAGAAATTTTCTTTCCGCAATTAAAGTCGTCCAAAACATTTCGATGCCTGTGCGCGATAACTCTGATAAAATAGGAAGGGCGTTACAGTTTTGGTATCAGAGCATAGGTTTTGGACAAAGTCTTTGAAAAGGATTTGACGAAACTTAGTTGTTTTGGAAACAGAGTGCAAGGGTGCTACAATGATGAACACAAGAATGAGACGAAAGCTGATTCCTGAACAGTCGCCCCAACAAGAAGCAAACCCACCTGTACGTGGAAGGGGTAGAGGTCGAGGCCGAGGACAAGGTAGGGGCCGAGGCAGAGGAAGGCCCAACAACCAACAACAACCTCCGGTCCAACCTCAGGTCCAAGACCCTATGCACCTAGTACAAGAAATGCTGAATGAACATCGAGATTCCTTGAGAGAACTCAGGGAAGAGGTCTTCCTGTTAAGGACCGAGCGAGACGAAGAAAGGCAACGTGCTGAAGCTGCAGAAGCGCGGCTAGCCCAGAGAGAGGAGACAAATGAAGAGGATAACCTTCTATGAGTAGAGGCTCCACCTCCTGTTCAACCGCAGCGACAGAAAGCTATCAAGGAGTCCCAATTCTGGACCATTCAGTTCTGTAAGCACAACCCACCATCATTTACAGGCGAGCACAATGCGGAAGCTGCTGAGAATTGGCTATTCAGATTGGAGAAAATCTTTGAGGTCATGGAGTGCCCTGGAGAACGAAAGGCACAACTAGCCATATATAAGTTGGAAGGTGATGCAGACCACTGGTGGAAAAGCGTGGCCAAGGCTTTGCGTGCCAAATATAGACCAATTACTTGGGAGCTGTTCCAATAGAAGTTTAATGAGAAGTATTTTCCACACTCCGTCCAGGTGGAAATGGAGCACGAGTTCCTTACCATCAAACAGAAACCGGGAGAATCTTTTGAAGAGTATCTGGCAAGATTCATTAACCTGTCCCGCTACTCCTCTTACTTAAAGAAGAATGAAGATGAGGAATGGAAGGCAAGCATGCTCATCAGGGGACTTAAATTCGAGATGAGGGATAGGTTGATCTCCCGACGATTTCATACATTCCACCAGGCTGAGGAAGAATGCAGGATAATCGAGCGTAACCTGAAGGAGTTGCATGCGAGTAGGATGGAGATGACTCAAAGTGGGGAAAGTAGTGGGAACCCCACGAAGAATCAAAAGAGAAAGGGGAACTGGTCTGGCTACAAGGGCGGAAATAAGAAGCCCAATCCCTTCAAGAAGTACAACCCAAGACCACTAGAGCCCCGACCTTGCAGGAAGTGCGGTAAGAGCCACCCGGGAACAGGATGTGATGGGAAGCTGATCTGCTTTAAGTGTAACCAACCTGGACACTTTAGCTTTAACTGTCCACAGAACACCAGTGAGAAGAGGCCACAGAATCATGGAAGAGTCTTTGCTTTAACCCATGAAGAATCCAGGAAATCTCCCGACATGGTCCAAGGTACAATCTCATTGAATGGTAATTCTTTGCAAGCCTTATTTGATTCAGGTGCTAGCCATTCTTTTATTGCTTGCGATTGTGTTAGAAGGCTAGGGATGAACACCCATAGGTTGACATATGATTTGATTGTGAATATACTGCTTGGAGTTAAGTCTGTAGTATCTGAGGCATGTTTGAATTGTGTGTTGATTGTAAATGGACATGAGTCCACACTAGATTTAATTTGTCTACCATTGATTGGTATTGACGTCATACTGGGGTTGAATTGGCTACCGGCCAACAACGCCCTGATTGACTGCGGTAACAAGTAAATCCTATACTCACAGCCAACAGCAAGTACTACAGTAAACAGCTCGAATCTTCTTACTGCTCAAGAAGCGAAGAGATGCCTAAATCAAGGTTGTCTAGGATACATGGTGTTCCTCTCAGTGCAGGTAGAGACAAAAACATCACTGGCAAATATACCAGTAGTGAACGAATTCACCGAAGTATTCCCGGAAGACATTAGTGGATTGCCACCAGCGAGAGAAGTTGAGTTTACTATTGAGCTGATGCCTGGCACGAGAGCTATCTCCAAACCACCCTACCGAATGGCACCTAGTGAGATGACAGAATTGAAGAAACAGATCGAAGAGTTACTGGAGAAAGAATTTATCCGACCCAGTGTGTCACCCTGGGGAGCTCCTGTACTATTTGTGAAGAAGAAGGATGGGAGTCTTCGGCTCTGCATTGATTATAGGGAGTTGAACAAGGTAACAATTAAAAACAAATACCCACTCCCTAGAATTGATAACCTGTTAGACCAACTAGCTGGTTCTTGTGTTTCCTCGAAGATTGATCAATCTTGAATTTGAAATGACCAACCCATCATTGAATGGTAAAACTCTAGGGAGTGGGTATTTGTTTTTAATTGTTACCTTGTTCAACTCCCTATAATCAATGCAGAGCCGAAGACTCCCATCCTTCTTCTTCACAAATAGTACAGGAGCTCCCCAGGGTGACACACTGGGTCGGATAAATTCTTTCTCCAGTAACTCTTCGATCTGTTTCTTCAATTTTGTCATCTCACTAGGTGCCATTCAGTAGGGTGGTTTGGAGATAGCTCTCGTGCCAGGCATCAGCTCAATAGTAAACTCAACTTCTCTCGCTGGTGGCAATCCACTAATGTCTTCCGGGAATACTTCGGGGAATTCGTTCACTGCTGGTATATCTGCCAGTGATGTTTTTGTCTCTACCTGCACTGAGAGGAACACCATGTATCCTAGACAACCTTGATTTAGGCATCTCTTCTGCTTCTATGTTGTGCGCGATAACTCGTTTAGCAGTACATTTTGTCCTTACTCTGATACCAAAACTGTAAAACCCTTCCTATTTTATCAGAGTTATCGCGCACAGGCATCGAAATGTTTTGGACGACTTTAATTGCGGAAAGAAAATTTCTTAAAATAACTAAGTCTGAAAATACGAGGGTAAATTTTTCGCGATTCGATTCCATCCCACAGGGGGATGTTAATACAGTAATCCCAAAACAGACAAATGATAAACGTTAAAGTTCTGGCTAACTACTCGCATTTTCCAAAAGTTTCTGTCTGCTGTAACCCTTACAGCTTCATCTTGCCTCTCGATCCCGATCCACTACCTGTCTCTTCCATACGGTCTGGAGTTCAAATGAATGAACCCCAGGGGTAACAGTTAATCTCATATACAGGTATGAAATGTAAATCACAGTATAACACATGTATAAGCATAGAATAATTTACAGTAAACAAATCAAACCGTAACCGCAGTTAACGGCCAAGGACCGTAGCCCTTATGGAACACGCAGCTCCATTATTAGGACACACAGCCCAATGAGACACGCAGCCTCAATCCGTAGCTAGGATACACACATGTAAAATTATCTAGCAACCATGATCAGTCATACGTGAAATTCATTCATACATGCTAATAAGATAACAGTTACCCACCTCAAGCTTGAATCCTTAACTCGTCTGAAGATGTTGGGATCAGTAGAGGTGTCAAGGTATGCCTAAACACGTTTATCATTGCCGTTAGTCACTACTTGCGTCGAAAAGTAACTAACTACGCAAATTGTTTTTAAATGATTAAAAGTGGTTCTTAATCCTTAAAATTTCCTTATTTTTGGACTTAACTAAAATTTCTCAGAATTAAACTTTGGAAATTCATAATTAATTCTCTAGATCTCCAAATGAGGTGATTCAAATTTCTATTCAAATTTCTATAAGTCTATTTTAAGAGAAAAATAGCCATCAAGCCAATTTATGAATGAATGATTCCCAAAAATTCAAAAAGTATCTGTTACTTAAATCTTAAACAGGATTTTTCCTGGTTTTCTGAACAAACTTTGAAAAATCATAATTAAATCCACAAAAATCGAAATGAGGTTCTGCAAAATTCCACATGACCCTTGATATGTCTATTTTTAAATACAAATAACAGAACAAATTTAAAATCTCTGTACCATTCCCAGTTTTAAGTTTTCTCAACACTGTTCAGATTGTAACTCCAGAAACAAGGCTTAACTTCAAAAATTCATATCTCCCTGAATACATATCCAAAGGAGTCGTATTACCTATCAAATTAAAGCTCTATATGTCTACTACACCACTGCAAAGTCTCATAATTTTTAAAAATTGTTTACTTTTTCCGAAATGCAACATCATAAAGCTGTCTCCAGCATCTTTTCAAAACGTTACCAGATTTATAACCCAACTTCCAAAAATCATAACTAGAGTTATAGACCTCCGTTTTAGGTGAATCAAAGCTTATTTAAAACCTCAAGAAGTGTACTTTCTCCTGAAAAAAGTTCAGAGATAAACTCAAAAGTTTAACGTTCCAAAATGGAACCCGAAAATTACTGTTCATTTCTGGAAACAGAAAATCTTCAGTGTTCATGGTCCAACTTTGAAAAATAATAACTCCCATTCTACATGTCTGTTTTGGCTGTTATTTTGCTCGTTTTAAAGCTTAAGACGTCTACTACTTACTGCCAAAATTTCATGAAAAAACTCAAACGTTTATTATTTCAAAATCAAACACTAAAATCACTGTTCACCAGAGGTGGATAAAACGTTTCCAAGTTTTTGACTGAACTTTGGGAAATTATTTCTCTCAGTCTATACGTCCGTTTTCTGTGTTATTTGGTTCGTTGGAAATTTGGAGATGTGTACTATTTACTGTAAAAGTTTCAAGGAAAAAAAAAAGATGTTTTCGATTTCAAAATCAAGCACGAAAGTTGCTGTTTTCTGGAAGTGCAGAAAGAGTTCCAGGTTTTTGGCTGAACTTTGGAAAATCATATCTCTCATTATACACATCCTTTTTGGCTGGGTTTGAACTCGTTTTAAATCTTAAGATGTCTACCATCTTCCATAAAACTTTCGTGGAAAAACACGGACATTTGCCTATGAAACAGAAGCACACACGATGGCTCTGTTTTTGAATCTGAAAACAGGGTTGTTTTTGGTTTTCAACGTTTTCTTCCCTTAACCAGCAAACCCAACGTGCATAAACTATGGAAACAAGAAGGGAAAGGCTTAAGGTACTCACCTTGGTCTTTCCTCAAGCTTGCATGCACGTTTGGTCCTTCTTTGTTGATTCTCGTTCTTGCTTCTCGGTCTTACTCCCTCTCTCACGTTTTGTCTTTCCACTCATGAGTGATGAAGGAAAGGGTGAGAATGAGGAACTCACACTCTCTCTGTCTCTTGCTCTCTGATTTTTTTTTCTTCTCCCTTTCGGTCTCCTCACTGCCTCTCACTTTCGTTTTGGCTGAATGGTTATAATGAGAGGAAGTATGGTGCTGCTGCCATGCTTAAGATAAAGAGTAGCAGAGAGTTATGGTGCAGCTGTATTGTGGGGCTGGAGGAGGATGGGAATGGTATGGCATGCTGTAAAGTTCAAGAGACAGTGGAGCATGGCTCTTTGGAAAGCTGCAGACGCAAGACGTAGTGGATGAGGAGTAATGGAGTATGGTTCTGTTATACCGCTTGAGCATGTGCGCCTGGTGTACCTATGTGTGCTGTTGTTGTTGTTGTTTTTTTTTTCACATATTGTAAGGAAATAAATTCCTAAGTGAATTCAGTCTTTCCTAAAATTTTCAAGGAAAATAAGTCCTATATTTTCAGTAATTAATCTTATAGTTTCTCAAGCCAAATTCTAATAACAATTTTTCATACAACATTTCTAATTTAAAATCTCAAAAATTTGGGATGTTACACTTCTCCCCCCGTTAAATTAAATTTCGCCCTCGAAATTTTCTATATATTTTGCAAATTTTTAGCCATGAATTCCGGGTGCTTCTCCTTCATGCTTTCCACTGTTTCCCATGTTGCTTCTTCAGGAGATGAACCCTTCCATACCACTTTTACAAATGGGATGACCTTGCGCCTGAGCTGCTTCTCCTGGTGGTCAATGATTCGTATAGGCTCAACCACAAAGGTATTATCATGTCGGAGTTCCACATCCTCATACTCTATGACATGTTTAGGATCCGGGTGATACTTCTTTAGCTGAGAAACATGGAATACATCATGAAGTTTACCCATATTTGGGGGTAAGCCTAGCTGGTAGGCTACTGGTCCACGCTTCGCTAATATTTCAAATGGGCCAACATATCGAGGACTCAACTTTTTCCTTTTTAATGTTCTACCAACTCCAGTAACAGGGGATATTTTCAGGAAAACGTGATCTCCTACTTCAAACTCCAAGGGTCTTCTCCTTTTATCAGCGTAGCTTTTCTGCCTGCTTTGTGCTGCTAGGAGCCAACTCTTGATTAAATCAATACCTTTGGAGGTTTTGTCAACAAAGTCTGTCCCAATCAGCTCCCTCTCAGACAACTCTGTCCAACAGATGGGTGATCGACATTTCCTGCCATATAACGCCTCAAATGGGGCCATCTGGATGCTCGAATGATAGCTGTTATTGTACGCAAATTCTGCCAATGGGAGATATTGATCCCAATTCCCTTTGAAATCCAATACACATGCCCTCAACATATCTTCAAGCGTCTGTATAGTTCGTTCAGATTGGCCATCGGTTTGGGGGTGATAAGCTGTACTATATTTTAACTTTGACCCTAGAGCTTCATGTAAAGCTTCCCAAAATCGGGATGTGAATCGAGGATCTCTATCAGAAATAATACTCTTCGGTATACCATGGAGTCTCACTATCTCCTTGATATAGACTTCAGCCAACTTCTCAAGAGAATAATTAGCACTGATGGGAATAAAGTGTGCTGACTTTGTAAAACGGTCAACAATTACCCATATTGCATCAAAATGCCTGATCTTGGGCAATCCCACTACGAAGTCCATGGTAACATCGTCCCACTTCCATTCTGGAATTGTAATTTTCTGTAGTAGTCCTGGCGGCCGTTGATGTTCAAGTTTTACTCTCTGACAAGTTAAGCATTTGGTCACATACTGAGTTACATCTTTCTTCAACCCTGGCCACCAAAAGTCAGATTTCAGATTTTGGTACATTTTGACCATACCTGGATGTAAGGTGTATTTTGTTTTGTGAGCTTCATCCAGTATTTTCTGCCTCAACTCATCATTTTTCGGTATATAAACTCTCTTCTTATACCTCACCAATCCATCGGGTGATAGATCATAATCTTGAGTCTCGTTTCGAGATATTAATTCTCGTATAGAATTTTCTTGTTCATCATGCTCTTGAACTCCTCTAATTTCATCTTTCAGGTCATACTCTCCTTGACTAACAAGAAGACTTGCAAGATAAATCTTATGGGGTCTCCTCCGTGCTACAACAGTTTGATTAGACAGATTCAGATCTCTGAAATCTTCCAATAGTTTCTGCTCATGAATTAACATGGAAGCTACTTGCACCACTTTTCTACTCAAAGCATCTGCAACCACGTTAGCTTTCCCTGGATGATATTTAATCTCCAGATCGTAATCCTTTAGTAACTCCATCCATCTACGTTGTCTCATATTTAACTCTCTCTGATCAAAGAGATATTTGAGACTCTTGTGGTCGCAGTACAGTTCTACGGTAGCACCATACAAATAATGCCGCCAAATTTTTAATGCAAAAACAACAGCCGCGAGTTCCAAATCATGAGTTGGATAGTTTGACTCGTGAGGCTTCAACTGTCGAGAGGCATATGCTACTACTCTGCCCTGCTGCATCAGGACACATCCCAATCCATGCTTACTAGCATCACTATAGACCACATATGTCTGACTCGGATCCGGGATGATCAGCACTGGTGCTGTGGTCAACCTCTCCCTCAGTTCTCTGAAGCTACCCTCACAGCGCTCATCCCAAACAAATGATTGGTTCTTTCTCGTCAGCTTCGTTAATGGCAAGGCAAGTCTGGAGAAATCTTTTATGAATCTGCGGTAATATCCCGCCAGACCCAAGAAACTCCGTATTTCAGTTACCGTCTCTGGTCTCTTCCAGTTTAGTACTGCTTCCACTTTACTAGGATCAACAGCGACCCCATCTCGTGATATCACATGGCCCAGAAATTTAACTTCTGAAAGCCAAAAGTCACATTTACTCAGCTTAGCATAGAGTTGCTTCTCTTTTAGTACCTTAAGTACTTGTCGTAGATGGTGCTCATGTTCCTCCTTATTCTTGGAGTAGATCAAAATGTCATCAATGAAGACGACCACAAATCGGTCTAGATACTCACGAAAAATTCGATTCATGTAGTCCATGAACACTGCAGGCGCATTGGTTAAACCAAAGGGCATCACCAAAAACTCATAGTGCCCATATCTGGTTCTAAAGGCAGTCTTCGGAACATCCTCAGCTCTAACACGTAACTGGTGATATCCCGAGCGCAGATCAATCTTCGAGAAAACACAAGAACCAGCTAGTTGGTCTAACAGGTCATCAATTCTAGGGAGTGGGTATTTGTTTTTAATTGTTACCTTGTTCAACTCCCTATAATCAATGCAGAGCCGAAGACTCCCATCCTTCTTCTTCACAAATAGTACAGGAGCTCCCCAGGGTGACACACTGGGTCGGATAAATTCTTTCTCCAGTAACTCTTCGATCTGTTTCTTCAATTCTGTCATCTCACTAGGTGCCATTCGGTAGGGTGGTTTGGAGATAGCTCTCGTGCCAGGCATCAGCTCAATAGTAAACTCAACTTCTCTCGCTGGTGGCAATCCACTAATGTCTTCCGGGAATACTTCGGTGAATTCGTTCACTACTGGTATATCTGCCAGTGATGTTTTTGTCTCTACCTGCACTGAGAGGAACACCATGTATCCTAGACAACCTTGATTTAGGCATCTCTTCGCTTCTTGAGCAGTAAGAAGATTCGAGCTGTTTACTGTAGTACTTGCTGTTGGCTGTGAGTATAGGATTTGCTTGTTACCGCAGTCAATCAGGGCGTTGTTAGCCGTTAGCCAATTCAAACCCAGTATGACGTCAATACCAATCAATGGTAGACAAATTAAATCTAGTGTGGACTCATGTCCATTTACAATCAACACACAATTCAAACATGCCTCAGATACTACAGACTTAACTCCAATCGGTGTATTCACAATCAAATCATATGTCAACCTATGGGTGTTCATCCCTAGCCTTCTAACACAATCACAAGCAATAAAAGAATGGCTAGCACCTGAATCAAATAAGGCTTGCAAAGAATTACCATTCAATGAGATTGTACCTTGGACCATGTCGGGAGATTTCCTGGCTTCTTCATGGGTTAAAGCAAAGACTCTTCCATGATTCTGTGGCCTCTTCTCACTGGTGTTCTGTGGACAGTTAAAGCTAAAGTGTCCAGGTTGGTTACACTTAAAGCAGATCAGCTTCCCATCACATCCTGTTCCCGGGTGGCTCTTACCGCACTTCCTGCAAGGTCGGGGCTCTAGTGGTCTTGGGTTGTACTTCTTGAAGGGATTGGGCTTCTTATTTCCGCCCTTGTAGCCAGACCAGTTCCCCTTTCTCTTTTGATTCTTCGTGGGGTTCCCACGACTTTCCCCACTTTGAGTCATCTCCATCCTACTCGCATGCAACTCCTTCAGGTTACGCTCGATTATCCTGCATTCTTCCTCAGCCTGGTGGAATGTATGAAATCGTCGGGAGATCAACCTATCCCTCATCTCGAATTTAAGTCCCCTGATGAGCATGCTTGCCTTCCATTCCTCATCTTCATTCTTCTTTAAGTAAGAGGAGTAGCGGGACAGGTTAATGAATCTTGCCAGATACTTGTCAAAAGATTCTCCCGGTTTCTGTTTGATGGTAAGGAACTCGTGCTCCATTTCCAACTGGACGGAGTGTGGAAAATACTTCTCATTAAACTTCTCTTGGAACAGCACCCAAGTAATTGGTCTATATTTGGCACGCAAAGCCTTGGCCACGCTTTTCCATCAGTGGTCTGCATCACCTTCCAACTTATATATGGCTAGTTGTGCCTTTCATTCTCCAGGGCACTCCATGACCTCAAAGATTTTCTCCAATCTGAATAGCCAATTCTCAGCAGCTTCCGCATTGTGCTCGCCTGTAAATGATGGTGGGTTGTGCTTACAGAACTGAATGGTCCAGAATTGGGACTCCTTGATAGCTTTCTGTCGCTGCGGTTGAACAGGAGGTGGAGCCTCTACTCGTAGAAGGTTATCCTCTTCATTTGTCTCCTCTCTCTGGGCTAGCCGCGCTTCTGCAGCTTCAGCACGTTGCCTTTCTTCGTCTCGCTCAGTCCTTAACAGGAAGACCTCTTCCCTGAGTTCTCTCAAGAAATCTCGGTGTTCATTCAGCATTTCTTGTACTAGTTGCATAGGGTCTTGGACCTGAGGTTGGACCGGAGGTTGTTGTTATTGGTTGGGCCTTCCTCTGCCTCGGCCCCTACCTTGTCCTCGGCCTCGACCTCTACCCCTTCCACGTACTGGTGGGTTTGCTTCTTGTTGGGGCGACTGTTCAGGAATCAGCTTTCGTCTCATTCTTGTGTTCATCATTGTAGCACCCTTGCACTCTGTTTCCAAAACAACTATGTTTCGTCAAATCCTTTTCAAAGACTTTGTCCAAAACCTATGCTCTGATACCAAAACTGTAAAAGTTTCAAGGAAAAAAAACAGATGTTTTCGATTTCAAAATCAAGCACGAAAGTTGCTGTTTTCTGGAAGTGCAGAAAGAGTTCCAGGTTTTTGGCTGAACTTTGGAAAATCATATCTCTCATTATACACATCCTTTTTGGCTGGGTTTGAACTCGTTTTAAAGCTTAAGATGTCTACCATCTTCCATAAAACTTTCGTGGAAAAACACGGACATTTTCCTATGAAACAGAAGCACACACGATGGCTCTGTTTTTGAATCTGAAAACAGGGTTGTTTTTGGTTTTCAACGTTTTCTTCCCTTAACCAGCAAACCCAACGTGCATAAACTATGGAAACAAGAAGGGAAAGGCTTAAGGTACTCTCCTTGGTCGTTCCTCAAGCTTGCATGCACGTTTGGTCCTTCTTTGTTGATTCTCGTTCTTGCTTCTCGGTCTTACTCCCTCTCTCACGTTTTGTCTTTCCACTCATGAGTGATGAAGGAAAGGGTGAGAATGAGGAACTCACACTCTCTCTGTCTCTTGCTCTCTGATTTTTTTTTCTTCTCCCTTTCGGTCTCCTCACTGCCTCTCACTTTCGTTTTGGCTGAATGGTTATAATGAGAGGAAGTATGGTGCTGCTGCCATGCTTAAGATAAAGAGTAGCAGAGAGTTATGGTGCAGCTGTATTGTGGGGCTGGAGGAGGATGGGAATGGTATGGCATGCTGTAAAGTTCAAGAGACAGTGGAGCATGGCTCTTTGGAAAGCTGCAGACGCAAGACGTAGTGGATGAGGAGTAATGGAGTATGGTTCTGTTATACCGCTTGAGCATGTGCGCCTGGTGTACCTATGTGTGCTGTTGTTGTTGTTGTTTTTTTTTTCACATATTGTAAGGAAATAAATTCCTAAGTGAATTCAGTCTTTCCTAAAATTTTCAAGGAAAATAAGTCCTATATTTTCAGTAATTAATCTTATAGTTTCTCAAGCCAAATTCTAATAACAATTTTTCATACAACATTTCTAATTTAAAATCTCAAAAATTTGGGATGTTACACTTCTCCCCCCGTTAAATTAAATTTCGCCCTCGAAATTTTCTATATATTTTGCAAATTTTTAGCCATGAATTCCGGGTGCTTCTCCTTCATGCTTTCCACTGTTTCCCATGTTGCTTCTTCAGGAGATGAACCCTTCCATACCACTTTTACAAATGGGATGACCTTGCGCCTGAGCTGCTTCTCCTGGTGGTCAATGATTCGTATAGGCTCAACCACAAAGGTATTATCATGTCGGAGTTCCACATCCTCATACTCTATGACATGTTTAGGATCCGGGTGATACTTCTTTAGCTGAGAAACATGGAATACATCATGAAGTTTACCCATATTTGGGGGTAAGCCTAGCTGGTAGGCTACTGGTCCACGCTTCGCTAATATTTCAAATGGGCCAACATATCGAGGACTCAACTTTTTCCTTTTTAATGTTCTACCAACTCCAGTAACAGGGGATATTTTCAGGAAAACGTGATCTCCTACTTCAAACTCCAAGGGTCTTCTCCTTTTATCAGCGTAGCTTTTCTGCCTGCTTTGTGCTGCTAGGAGCCAACTCTTGATTAAATCAATACCTTTGGAGGTTTTGTCAACAAAGTCTGTCCCAATCAGCTCCCTCTCAGACAACTCTGTCCAACAGATGGGTGATCGACATTTCCTGCCATATAACGCCTCAAATGGGGCCATCTGGATGCTCGAATGATAGCTGTTATTGTACGCAAATTCTGCCAATGGGAGATATTGATCCCAATTCCCTTTGAAATCCAATACACATGCCCTCAACATATCTTCAAGCGTCTGTATAGTTCGTTCAGATTGGCCATCGGTTTGGGGGTGATAAGCTGTACTATATTTTAACTTTGACCCTAGAGCTTCATGTAAAGCTTCCCAAAATCGGGATGTGAATCGAGGATCTCTATCAGAAATAATACTCTTCGGTATACCATGGAGTCTCACTATCTCCTTGATATAGACTTCAGCCAACTTCTCAAGAGAATAATTAGCACTGATGGGAATAAAGTGTGCTGACTTTGTAAAACGGTCAACAATTACCCATATTGCATCAAAATGCCTGATCTTGGGCAATCCCACTACGAAGTCCATGGTAACATCGTCCCACTTCCATTCTGGAATTGTAATTTTCTGTAGTAGTCCTGGCGGCCGTTGATGTTCAAGTTTTACTCTCTGACAAGTTAAGCATTTGGTCACATACTGAGTTACATCTTTCTTCAACCCTGGCCACCAAAAGTCAGATTTCAGATTTTGGTACATTTTGACCATACCTGGATGTAAGGTGTATTTTGTTTTGTGAGCTTCATCCAGTATTTTCTGCCTCAACTCATCATTTTTCGGTATATAAACTCTCTTCTTATACCTCACCAATCCATCGGGTGATAGATCATAATCTTGAGTCTCGTTTCGAGATATTAATTCTCGTATAGAATTTTCTTGTTCATCATGCTCTTGAACTCCTCTAATTTCATCTTTCAGGTCATACTCTCCTTGACTAACAAGAAGACTTGCAAGATAAATCTTATGGGGTCTCCTCCGTGCTACAACAGTTTGATTAGACAGATTCAGATCTCTGAAATCTTCCAATAGTTTCTGCTCATGAATTAACATGGAAGCTACTTGCACCACTTTTCTACTCAAAGCATCTGCAACCACGTTAGCTTTCCCTGGATGATATTTAATCTCCAGATCGTAATCCTTTAGTAACTCCATCCATCTACGTTGTCTCATATTTAACTCTCTCTGATCAAAGAGATATTTGAGACTCTTGTGGTCGCAGTACAGTTCTACGGTAGCACCATACAAATAATGCCGCCAAATTTTTAATGCAAAAACAACAGCCGCGAGTTCCAAATCATGAGTTGGATAGTTTGACTCGTGAGGCTTCAACTGTCGAGAGGCATATGCTACTACTCTGCCCTGCTGCATCAGGACACATCCCAATCCATGCTTACTAGCATCACTATAGACCACATATGTCTGACTCGGATCCGGGATGATCAGCACTGGTGCTGTGGTCAACCTCTCCCTCAGTTCTCTGAAGCTACCCTCACAGCGCTCATCCCAAACAAATGATTGGTTCTTTCTCGTCAGCTTCGTTAATGGCAAGGCAATTCTGGAGAAATCTTTTATGAATCTGCGGTAATATCCCGCCAGACCCAAGAAACTCCGTATTTCAGTTACCGTCTCTGGTCTCTTCCAGTTTAGTACTGCTTCCACTTTACTAGGATCAACAGCGACCCCATCTCGTGATATCACATGGCCCAGAAATTTAACTTCTGAAAGCCAAAAGTCACATTTACTCAGCTTAGCATAGAGTTGCTTCTCTTTTAGTACCTTAAGTACTTGTCGTAGATGGTGCTCATGTTCCTCCTTATTCTTGGAGTAGATCAAAATGTCATCAATGAAGACGACCACAAATCGGTCTAGATACTCACGAAAAATTCAATTCATGTAGTCCATGAACACTGCAGGCGCATTGGTTAAACCAAAGGGCATCACCAAAAACTCATAGTGCCCATATCTGGTTCTAAAGGCAGTCTTCGGAATATCCTCAGCTCTAACACGTAACTGATGATATCTCGAGCGCAGATCAATCTTCGAGAAAACACAAGAACCAGCTAGTTGGTCTAACAGGTCATCAATTCTAGGGAGTGGGTATTTGTTTTTAATTGTTACCTTGTTCAACTCCCTATAATCAATGCAGAGCCGAAGACTCCCATCCTTCTTCTTCACAAATAGTACAGGAGCTCCCCAGGGTGACACACTGGGTCGGATAAATTCTTTCTCCAGTAACTCTTCGATCTGTTTCTTCAATTCTGTCATCTCACTAGGTGCCATTTGGTAGGGTGGTTTGGAGATAGCTCTCGTGCCAGGCATCAGCTCAATAGTAAACTCAACTTCTCTCGCTGGTGGCAATCCACTAATGTCTTCCGGGAATACTTCGGGGAATTCGTTCACTACTGGTATATCTGCCAGTGATGTTTTTGTCTCTACCTGCACTGAGAGGAACACCATGTATCCTAGACAACCTTGATTTAGGCATCTCTTCGCTTCTTGAGCAGTAAGAAGATTCGAGCACATTGACGTAATTGTCTTCAATGATGTTTTGAATTGAAAAGCGGTGCATTGGGTGACTATGTTGTTACAGGAACAGAAACTGATAGAATGGTCTAGAAAAATGAACTGGTTAAGCCAGATAGTACTTGATAGCCACCGAGCTAGTCAAGAGGAAGTGTTCTGAGAGCTTAAGTTGAAGAGGCTCAGATGATCGTTGAACAAATAGAGGCTCAAGGCTTTAAGACCCGATGTGCAAGATGGCACAGGACGGTGTCCCTGGGTCGTAACACCTGTGTGATTAGCACTGTGTGGAATGCTCACAAGTATGATAACTTTGGGACCAATGTGTCCAAAGAAGTTGTGAGTCTAACAGAACAGACTGTACCAGGTGGTAGTTGATATCTAATGGCATAAAGGTGGTTTTCTAGGCATTAAAGCCAGAATATCCAATGCTACAACAATGGAATGAACCAGAAGGTAGATTGAAACAGGCAGAGAAGCCTAAATAACCAAGTGCTTAGAGAATGGACTAGTGGGACCTGTATGGTTGAGAACTATACTTGGGTACAGAATGGATAAGAATGTGGTATGATGAGTTGTGTGCTTTGTAAGCACGCATAAGAAAGAAATAGACTAGACGTCTAAAATAATTCCCCGAAGGTATAAGTTCAAATTTCGAGGACGAAATTTAAATAACGGGGGGAGAAATGTAACATCCCAAATTTTGGAGTTGGAAAATTAGAAATATTGTTTGGGAATTTTGTAACATCCCAAATTTTCATATAACTAATGTATGGGACTTATAAATGGGAAATATGAATTTTCATCAAGGTTGTAGCCTAAGATACTTATTTATTCATGTGTCTTCTCTTATTTTTTCCTACATGAATAACTAAGTAAATGGAAATCATATTTTATTTTCCATTCCTTCTTCAACCGTGCAAGAAGGAAGAGTTGAGAGGAAATGATAATAAAAAATATATATATATGTATGACCTTATACGCCATGTGCAAGATAAAGGGAAGGGAATTAGAGTAATATTTTCCCATCCAATTCTCCACCCAAACGGCACAAGAGAAGAGGAAATAATAAAAAAAAATGCTAACACAACTCCTTCCATTCCCCACCCACACGGCAAGAGACAAGAGAAGAGAACATAAAAAAAAATGCCCACAACTCCAACATCATCATTATGTTGGGACACAATAATTATGCTTGGACATGTTGGCATTGGAGATAGAATCCAAATATTCCACACACACACCACTACACGCATGGCTAGGGAGAATAAAGAAATCATGCACAAAGTGGAGCATTTTTAATAAGAGCCAACTCTCTCATTTGGGTGTTGTTTCGGCTGATAGAGAGGAAAAGAGAGAGTGAGTAATTTCTTCCATGAGGGCATGAGTGAGCTTGAGCAAGAAGAGGAGAGTTGAAGTCAAGGTAAGCATTATGGTCCTAAAACTCTAAATTTCTCTCTACCATTTTTCTAAGGTCATGAAGTTGCTGAAGATTATTATTTTCTTGGTGATTTAAGGAAAAGGTTAAGTATATTTGGTGATTAAAAGGAGCAAATATCAAAGGAAATTTGGTTCCTAAGACAAGTAAGTCATCTATGCACCTTATTATGTGTGTCTTTGGTTATGAAGCTTGGAAATAAATTTTCTATGAGCATGATATTTTGTTTTGAGTCAGATTGGATAAAGAAAGATATGAATAAAGATTTAAAGTTAGAGTTCGAGGCCTAAAATGAAGGAACAAGCATAGTATATGAAGAATATGAGGTTATAATGAAGGTTTGGTATTTTGTGGGTAACTGTTATCTTATAGACTTGTATGTATGTATCTCATGTATGACTGATCATGTTTGCTAGATAATTTGCTTATATGTATCCTAGCTATGGATTGGGGGCTGCGTGTCCCATAGGGCTGCGTGTCCTAAGTACGAAGCTGCGTGTTCCATAAAGGGCTGCGGTCCTTGGCCGTTAACTGCGGTTACGGTTTGATTGCTTACTGTGAATTATTCTATGCTTATACATGTGTTATACTGTGATTTTACATTTCATACCTGTATATGAGATTAACTGTTACCCCTGGGGTTCATTCATTTGAACTCCAGACCGTATGGAAGAGACAGGTAGTGGATCGGGATCGAGAGGCAAGATGAAGCTGTAAGGGTTACAGCAGACAGAAACTTTTGGAAAATGCGAGTAGTTAGCCAGAACTTTAACGTTTATCATTTGTCTGTTTTGGGATTACTGTATTAACATCCCCCTGTGGGATGGAATCGAATCGCGAAAAATTTACCCTCGTATTTTCAGACTTAGTTATTTTAAGAAATTTTCTTTCCGCAATTAAAGTCGTCCAAAACATTTCGATGCCTGTGCGCGATAACTCTGATAAAATAGGAAGGGTTTTACAGTTTTGGTATCAGAGTAAGGACAAAATGTACTGCTAAACGAGTTATCGTCCAAAACATTTCGATGCCTGTGCGCGATAACTCTGATAAAATAGTAAGGGTATTATATCGGCTAAAGAAGGAATAATGAGTTTTTGCTATTATTGTCTTATTTTTTTTTTAATATTCACCTACTGAAAGGAAATAAATCCTAATTGAAAGTAGTTTTTCCTAAATTTTTTAAGGAAAATACGCCCTATAATTTGAGTAATCAATCTTATAATCACTCAGGCCAAATTCTACTTAAAATTTCCCATACAACATTTCTAATTTAAAATCCCAAAAATTTGGGATGTTACAGTTTACACGTCCCCCTAACGTAATACATACAAACACGCTTTAATTTGCCTCTCATATATATATATATATATATATATATATATATATATATATATATATGTGTGTGTGTGTGTGTGTGTGTGTGTGTTTACGTAATAATTGAAGTCATTGCATATTTATACACATATATATGTGTATATATTATTTGTATGATGAGAGAACCATCATCAATGACGCGTACAAGGATAAGATATTTTGCAGATCATCAGCAGAAGATGACGAAGAAGAAGAAGAAGGTGGTGATGGTGCCACCCAAGAGAGGGAGCATTAAGCGTCATATATTTTTGGCTATCTTCAACTTTATGACCAACATGATTTCTCATATTTGCCGCTCCAATGATTCAAATTAGGGGGAATTACGTTCAGGTCCTAAGGAAGGCACATTATTACAAGCAGATCTGTTAAAATCATCAAAATATGGAACAAGTCTCAAGTGACGTATGGGTAATATATTACAATTGTGAAAATATGTCATTGCCCTTTGAAATCATTACATTCAAACTTTGTTATTTGTGTGACTTGAATAGGGGCAAGGGCGTTTTTTCACAATTAGAACATATTATCAATAGGTCCCTTGGGATCTGTTAGATATTTGATGATTTCAAGGGACTTGCTTGTAATAATTTGTCTTCCTCAAGACCTCAATGCGATTTTCCCTTCAAAGAAATTATATGTAATGCCCTATTTTTATTGTGTGTTTTGATTCCTGAATTACATCCTTCTTGTCGTCTTCATTGTTTTTGCCTGTGTTAGAAGCCTCTATGTTCGCTATGGTTTATGTTTCTTTCTTCATTTAAGTAGATATTTCTTCATCGTTTAGGACGTAGATTGATAATAACTAAGTTTTGGTCTAAAACGTAACTGATGATGATCGGTCAACCTTTATTAGGACGTAGTTTGATTTTTTTTGGAGTTAGTTTATTAAGCCTTTATGCATTTATCAAGTGTTGTTTCGTATTTGACCAAGAATTTAAATAATACAATTAAAGTTGAATCTATCTCGATCTTTTTTTAATACTTATTTATTGATCGATTTAAATTATTATATCAACCGACTTTTTAATTTAGGCCCTATAATTTTTTATTAGGTCCTTGTACTTTCACTTATTTTTAATTTGGCCTCTTTACATTTTTTTCTTTCTTATCAGATTCTTATAGTTGGTTGACCTTTAATGGGTGAAGGAGCAATCTTACACATGAGTTTTTTCTCAAGGAGCGTTCAGTACCACGAGTTTTTTTCTAAAACAAAAGTACACACGTTGTTACATTTTTGGAGCAAAAATACCACGGGCCATTAGTTGACCAGACGTTGACCGTCAACTTGGATGGAATGAACAGTAACGTGGGTGAAATTACCCTTTTGCCCTTAATTTTAAATTTATAAAAAAAAAACTAAAATACCCCTGGCTGATGGGCCCATCACTGGTGGCCACCGACCGACCACCACCACCGGCGGCCACCGACAACCGACACCACCGGCGGCCAGTGGTCGTTCAGTGGTGGTGGTCGCCGGCGCCGGCCGTCGGTGGCCAGTGGTGGTTGCCGGCCCGTCGATGGTGGGACCCATTGAGGGGTATTTTAATTTTTTTATTTAAAATTAAGGGTAAAAGGGTAATTTCACCCGCATTATTGTTAACTCCATCCAAAATGATGGTCAACGTTTGGTCAACTAACGGCCCGTGGTATTTTTGCTCCCAAAACGTAACCACGCGTGTACTTTTGCTCCAGAAAAAAAGTCGTGGTGCTGGGCGCTCCTTGAGGAAAAGCTTATGTGTAAAATGGCTCCTTCATCCATCTTTAATTGGTCTCTGTATTTTTTTTTTACTTATCAATTTAATTTAAAATTAAATAAACAAATAACATTAAAATATTACTATTAATAATAAAATTAATTAAATAATTAGAAAAATATAATTAGTATAATAAAGTCTTATATATATAATTAGTGTTTAATGTTTTAATTTTTACAGCAGAAATTTTTTTTGCCACACTCACGTAAAAGTGAATGGGTCAATGGTAAAGAGAAGAAAGAGAAAATATTAGTGGAATTCACTCAATTTTATATTAGTGTGATAGAAAAATATTTCCGCTGCAAAAATAGAAACATTAACCCCATATAATTAGAATAAATAATTATCATTATATTTTAGAAAATTATATTATTATGATTCCAACTTTATAATTATGAAAATAAATGGAAAAAAAACAATACAATAAATAATATAATTATATGTTTGGTTACAAAGTTTAAAGATTATTAAGAAAATTACTGTAGTAACTTAATATTTATAGGGCTAAAATATACATTTAGTCCTTTATGTTTGCCTCTGGTAACATTTTAGTCCCTTAAGTTTGTAAAGTACATGTTTGATCCCTTAATGTTAACACCGTTAGTCTCACTTATCGGAAAATACTGACTAAACAATTTTAAGCGATGATTATGCAATTAAATATTAATCAAGCATACTAATATGTTAATATTTTAATAAATTAATATTTTAAATCTTATTAATTGAAAAATATTTAATTTTCTTCGACAAAAAAAATATATTTAATCTTCACAAATTGTGAAAAACCACTAAACAGTTTGTGAAAAAAAAATCAATTAATAGAATTTAAAATATTAATTTATTAAAATACTAACATATAAACATGTTTTGTCAGCATTTAATTGCACAGTCATCGCTTAAAATTGTTGAGTCAATATTTTCCGTTAAGTCAGACTAACGGTGTTAACATTAAGGGACCAAACGTGCACTTTACAAACTTAAAGGACTGAAATGATACCAGAGGTAAACATAAAGGATCAAATGTATACTTTAGTTATATTTATAGAGTATTATTATTTAGCATTTAATATTTTTGTTTTTGCTGCAGAAATTTTTTTTTCTTCCAAACTCACATAAAAGTGAGCAGATCCCATTTTAAAGAGAAAAGAGAGAAAATATTAGTGAAACCCACCCAATTTAATGTGAATGTGACAAAAAAATATTTTTGCAATAAAAGCATAAACTTTAAACCTATTTATTTATACAATAATATTAAAAATATTATATTTTATATTTATGGAAAGTGGGGGGCAACCTAACATGTGCATCACCTAATAAATTTAAAGTTGTAAATTGTTTCTAACTTGTTTTGAGATAAAGCCAAGTCGTGATTTAAAATTAATTATTTGGAGGCGAAGAACGAAGTTCAAGACAAAAGAAAAAAAAGAATTAATGACGAAAATTCAATATGTTGCTAATCCCATCACAAATTCTGTCAGTAAATTTTTTATGGATTCATTCCTTTTCAATACTTGGTTTTTCCCTAATTATAATTTTTTACATAATTTTAAATTTAAATTTATTATAAAAGTATAATATTAATATATAAAATTATAAAATTCATATTTATTATTGAAACTTTTGTATAATATATTATATATATAAAACTAAAAATTTCATAAATATAAAAAATAATAAAATGAATAAAAATAACATTAATAATAAAAAATTACATAGAATGTCTTTCTTTATAAAATAGTTACATAAAATAGAATAAAATAATAAATAGACATTTTTAATAATATATAAAAAGTTTATATTGATATTTGTGTTTAATTTGTAAAGTGAAATAATATATTCATAATTTTACATTAAAAACTCATAGGTTCTTCTTACGCCCGTTTGGTTGACAAAACTTAGGGGAGGGAAAGGGAACTTAATTAAGTTCCCACGCAGAAACAGTGTTTGGTGCGCACAACTCCAGGGAACTCGGCTTCCTGCCTCTGCCCAAGCTCTCATAAACGTGGGAATTTCAACTCCCTCCATTTGTGGCGGGATCTTGAAAATTTGCCTGGGAGAGTGAAATATATTGATTGAAAAGCCCCTGCCAAATATAAAAAGGATCCAACTTCGAGCTAGAAGAAGGAGCAAAAGAATGAAGGTCTGACGATAGCAAGCTTCAATCGAACGAGTTGGCAGTGAAGATCGATTCAAGGTAAGAGTTAAAATGGCTTTTCTTTGTTGATTGTTCGCTGTGGTGGGGAAAAAATGTCGACGACCTGGTTGTGGCAGCTGGGGACGCAAGCAAAAAAATGAGGGGGGGGTTGAATTTGAGTGACTTTTTGTTGGCATTCATGAGTAGTAGGCGGTGTGGGGGTTGCGTATTGTTGAGGAAGGAAATGAGGAAGCCATGGGTGTACAGTGGCAGAAAATTCTTCCTTTTCTTCAGCAGACTTGGTTGCCTAACATTATAACTCATTACTGCTGCTGACCTGTTTTTTGTTATAGTTGACAATATGCATATAAGTTCAAACTTCCATGTTTAGTTCAAACTTTCACATATGTTTTTAGGGGCAATCTGGGAATTTTGCATCAACTTCCCACTTAACCAACTACCAATTCTTCTAACCAAACAATTTTTCTTCCCTCAACTTACTTATATTCCCATGTCTACCGAACAACTCAACCTTTTTAAATTCCTTCTCAATCTTCCATTCCCTTCCCTTCCTTTCCCTCTTTTAAGTTCATTTTCCTCATTAAATGTTCACCAAACCAAAGGGACCCTTAGTTTTGGCAAAGGTAACTGCCGCGTCACGAGGTGCAGTCTTTGAATCCCAGCTTGGTCACAAAAATGCAGCTGACATGGACATGTGGCGGCCAACAAATTATGTCCCTAATTTGTGATGGAATTCAAAATTTAGTGACAGGAAATTTCCGTCACTAATTCCGTGATTTGGGACGAAAATTCCACCACTAATTTTTGTCACTATTTTTTTTTTTAAAAAGTGCTTTGTGAATTACTCCTCTAGTTCCTAATATATAACATATTTACCTAATTCTAAAAAACTTTCGCTATTTTCCCCAATTCCTTCATTTACTCCCCTCCTTAATTATTGTTGAGGGAACAAAAATAGAGGGTAAATTAGAAAATGATTGAAAAATATGAAAAATATTTAGGATCAATATCAACTCCCCAAATATATTTTATATTAAGGACATGAGGACTAACAGTTTTTTGTGTTGCTTAAACAATAACGTTACACTGTATGGAAATTTAATCATTTATTTATTGTAAATTAAATGTGATTTTCATAATTTGAGGCTATCTTGGTATAACAATATGGGATAGGATATTGTTACTACTATTTTTTATTACTACCAATGTTACTATCACTTTTCCACCGTTGTATCAGAATTTAATCTACCTTTATAATTTCTCTCTCATATTAAGATTCTGATCTAATGGTTTTTTTTTTTTTTTTGCCAAAGATTTAACGGTTGAAAAGTAGTAGTAACATTGGTAGTAACAAAAAATAGTGGTAACAATATCCTATCTCCAAGAATATATATGTGAAATATTTCTTATGATGCTAACATTTTGTTTGAGGTTGTTTTGTAGCTCGATCCGTGTATACGCATAAATTTGAGAGAATTTGCTGCATTAATGGATATTAATTCTTATGATATAGCTTATGTGCTATATGGAGATTGAGCATATATAAATATACAATCTTATGAGGATATAGAATTATTTGAGAGATACTATAAATATTGGTATTATGGTTGATTCCTGTTGTACTTTTTCTTTCGGCCTAACATATTGCCATTGTATTGAAATACACGGATGTTAACTGAATTATAGTTCTATGTAATAAAATCCAGTGCCAAATAAATTATTATGTGAGCTAGCTAGAGTTTTTTAACCTAAAGATAGCAGAAATTGGCGTGAAACGGACACATAGTGATATCCCAATTTTTATTACTAAAATTTAATTGCTAGTAGGAAGGAGTATTTAATGGTAAATTTACCATATAATTATTTAAAATTGAGAAAGTGTATTCAAAATAAATTACCTATTAAGGATACAAATATATTATCAACTCATAATTTTATAAACGAATAGACAATGAAATTATGTGAGGTTAAGTAAAATATAGATAAATTATTTCTATTTTAAAGGATTTTAAATACATCAATATTATAACATATATTTAACATTAAGGACAAATGAAACTCAGTTTTCTGGAATGTTGAGGATGGAACCCTAAGAGGTAGTTTGATGTTTGTAGATTGTTAATGGTTGGATCGGATTAAAATTCAGTCAGCTAGTTAGGGACATCCAATTTGTCGTTTTCAATACTTGGATCATTGATTTTTGTTCTAGTGTGTGCGTTATCAAGTCTGTATCGAACTCATCCGAATTTCTTAGGAAAGAACCTTGTTTTGTAAAGCAACGTTTGTGGCTTTTGTTACCAATTGGATCAGGCTGAATTTTGGATAGCCAACTCGTGACATGTAATGTATTGATTTTAATGGTTGGATTGATGGTTCGATGCCTGTAGTGACAATAATTTAATTCGCATGGAATCTGTTTTTCTTACTCTAGTCCTCATTGGAAGTTTGATAAAGGGATTAAAAAGAAAATATTGAAATTATTATAGGGCTGAAATATAATTTCGTGAACACCTGGGTTCTATTCTATAAATTTTGTTGTTTCTAATGTATTAAGTAGGTAGAAAATAAACAAAATATCATAACAAGAATCTGTATTAATTAAATAGAACATATAGAGAACATATAAGAAGTCTGTATAACATGAAAAACTATAAAACGAACTCACAAGACTGTCGATATGGAATGGAAAAATGCAGAAATCCGGGCCCAACTTTCGTTGTCTCCTTAAGACAATTTTGCTCCCTCAATACGGATGCCAAAGGTTTTCTGAGCAATTGTCTCCCAGGATAGAGCGGATTATTCGTCTCCAGAAAGATGGCTCTGTCTGTCTGAAGCCCAAGCGAATCCAACGAGTCTGCTTTCAGAATCGCACATACTATGTCTATAGAATGTAATATGCAGAGAGGAATGTTTCAGATTAATTTTAAATCTAGTTTTTCTATCTATTCTCTTTTTCTCTCTAAGATTTATGTCACTAGCACATCCTATTTATAGTTGACAAAACTGATCAGATGGACACCCGTTGGCGAACCGACGCGACTGTGGCGAACCGACACGACCGGCTGTGGCCAACCAATGGGACTTCTTATTCATAACCTATGGGATTTAGATCCTAAAAATCCAACAATCCCCCACATGGATAAGAAGTCAGTCCATCATGACCAGATGCAAATGATCATGTATGCAAAGTGTGATTCCTCTACGAGAAACAACTGCATCGAGAAAGGTAGGGGTTGCCTTTGAACCTTCTCTAGTAAAAACCTATCGGATATACTGGTCAATTGGTGGACGCGCTGTCTTGAACCGTTGACCTTTTAGTGTATACCAAGACAATAGGAGTTACACAGTTGCTCCTCTAGCATCGTTGGTTCTCATGCTGTGTCCATTTTGGCCCTGGACACCGCCTGGTTCTGTGAGTGTTCTAGAGAATCGGCCGTTTTAAATTCTCATAGAAGCGGCCCGCACTTCACACTCACATAGGTGATTCCTTGTGATGTAAGTCTTCATACATCATTTGAACACATCAGATTAAGAAACCATTAAAAGCTTAGAAGCTTACCCTTTATATATATGCACTGTTTGTCTAGGAATGAGTATGAGTTTAAAACTCCACAGTGTTAACAGTCGATCATCACTTAGTTGTCTCTTTGAACCTAGTTCGTGGGATCTCCACTCTCCTAGGTAGAGTTACCGCAATAATCAACAATGAATCGGCCTTAAACCCATTCCTTTGGACAATTTCCTAACTATCTTTCTAGGAATCCCTTTAGTCAATGGATCCGCTATATTCTCTTTTGATTTTACATAATCAATTGAGATGATTCCATTCGAAAGTAGTTGACTAACGGTATCATGTCTATGACATATGGTCTAGACTTGCCGTTGTACATGACATTCTTGGCCCTCCCAATAGCTGCTTGACTATCAATATCACAGTGTATACACATTGTCGGTACCGATTTTGGCCAACTAGGAATGTCTTCAAGACAATTACGAAGCCACTCAGCTTCCTCACCAGTTTTATCTAAAGCAATAAATTCTACTTCCATAGTTGATCTTGCAATGCAAATATGCTTAGATGACTTTCAAGACACAGTACGCCCCACTAAGGGTGAATACATAACCACTTGTGGATCTTGTGTCGTTAAAGCTGGTGATCCAATTTACATCACAATACTCTTCTAGCAATGCAAGGTACTTCTCATGATGAAAAGCCAAGTTTTGAATTTGCTTTAAGTAACCCAAAACTCTTATCATAGCTATCCAATGACGTTCGTTTGGACTACTTGTAAAGCGACTACACATGCTTACTGCGTAGGCAATTTCAGGTCTAGTGGGGTTCATAACACACATAAGACTGCCTAACATTCGAGCATACTTCTTTTGTTTTTCAGCTTTGTCAGTTTTTCTCGACAGACGAAGACTGGAGTCTATAGGGTTCGTCACAAGAATTTTAGCAATATAAATATTCTTGTGATAAAGCCAACCCAACAAATGTTTTATGGATTTTAATTCCAAAAATAACATCTGCTAGACCCATATCTTTCATGTCGAACTTACTGGTAAGCAATCGCTTAGTAGCTTTAATCAATTGATTATTATTTCCCGTTATCAACATGTCATCTACTTAAAGACATAATATGGCAAACCCATAGGTATCAAAGTAATATAGGCCTTCACATTGTCTATAGCTTTGTACTTATCAATAGTGCCATATGCTTTCATCTTCTTTTTGAAGACACACTCAATTCGTAGAGGCTTATTGCGAGGAGGAAGATCATCCAATTCCTGAGTGTGGTTTGACAGAATAGATTCAACTTCACTATTGATAGCCTTTTCCCAAAATGGTGCTTTAGGGGAGCCCATAGCCTCTCCTTATATTTGAGGCTCATTTTCCAACAAAAAGGTTAGAAAATCAAGACCAAAAGATATTTTGGTCATTTGTGTTGTACTACGTCTATGTTCCTTCTCTACAGGATTATCACTTGTCGTAATATCCTACGGTAGCGCAGTACTGTTATCATTGCTACCACTTGCTTTACTTCCCTTGTTATACGGAAAAACATTCTCAAAGAATGTAGCTTCTCCTAACTCAATAACCGTATTAACGAGGATAATTGATATATCAGACCAGAAATTGATATGCACTTATTGTCAAATGCATAGCCAATAAACACATAGTCGATTGTCTTAGGTCTGATTCTTAACCTTTTAGGTTTAAGAATCTCATCCTTTACCAAACACCCCCACACTTTCAAATATTTCAAGAAATGTTTCTTTCTTTTCCATAGTTTGTATGGTATGTTTTGCATCCTTTTGTGGGGTATTCTTTTAATTGTAAAGTTAGCCATTAAAATGGCTTCCCCCCACAACTTCCGTGGTAAACTAGACGTCATCAACATTTCATACAATATACAACATTCAACCACAATGATGCTATAAAATTCCACATAATTTGATAGTGATGCATACCCCAAAAGAAATATTAAAACTACCAACATTTATGTTCAATAATTAGAAAGACAAATAATCAACCTATGTGTTGATTCATAACCATCTTATTATAACAAACTTCAAAAACACCATAGCATCAAGATTATCGGTAATCAAACATCATCATAATATTTGGAATTAAAATAATTCAAAAACATATGGCTACTTTGGTGACTAACAAATCAACCATATATACTCTTACCACATAGTATTTGGAATTAAAATAATTAACAAAGAATTGATCATTTTGGTGATTAATAAATCGACCACATTTAATTCCAAAATTTAAATATTTAGCATCTATATAATTGCTATTCACAATATTTTAAAAACATAAAATCATAGCCACAAAATCATTTATGATTATAGAATTAAGGCTATAATTGCATTTCTATCAATACATAAAATCATGCATGCTTATTATAATACTATGAAAAATTAGAACACATTTATCTCTACACTAGATAAATGATTAGATTTTCATATCATGCCATATGCTTGTCGCAAAGTATTTGATAATTTACCACATTTACAATCAATAGAAAATAACAAATACTCAAATGCTATTAAACCCAAATAGATTTATTATTAATATATATTTTAATTCAACCCAACTATAATTTATATTTGGCCCAGAATTAAAAAAACAAAACAGCACACACAAAAATTTTCTAAAAACAAATAAACCAAAAAACTCTCGAATCTAATGGTCCAAAAAAAAAAATAGAGCCCAATATCCTTTTTTTAAAAAATATATATATATAAAAACGTGCAGCCCAAAACACACAAAAAAAATTGCAGTTCGGCCCAAACAGAAACTAGTCCGGCCCAACGAATGAGCCACCACTTTGAATATACTTCAAATATATTTGGGCCCACACAAAACACAGTGGGCGCGATCAGCCTAAAGGTAAAGGCGTGTTTCAATCAAGCAACACGTCGTTGGTTCGATCCCTGCCTGGTGCGTCCCTTGACAAATTATTTTTTTTAAAAAAAACGCGTTGCATAAAACAGGTCCCCAGTGGGGTTTCGAACTGTAAACGCATGGGTGCAATGCACCCTGAAGGCAGGCCATCTACCAGTTGAGCGTCGCGTTGTTTATGTAATGCAGGGACACCAACAATTTACAATACCATTTCAGAGTGGGATGTCATCAAACAATATCAAACACATTAATTAAATCCTTTATTTCCTTCCATTCTAATTAGTTAAATTAGAATTTATTTATTTATTTTTTCCCCAAATACATATGACATCCTAAAATTTAGGATTTTTAATAAATCTCATCATTTAATTGTTAGATATATTTAATTTCTGCAACTTGAAGCATGAAATCAAATAATATCTGTACAATATCATATAAAATCTCCCGATGAAATATTATATTCACTTTATGAATTGAATATTCATCAGATTCTCATTAAAATAAAGAGAGATTGTAGGAGATTTATTAACTACCTTCTCATACAAAAGCTAATATATTTATTAACTAAATATAATCAAATTTTTACAACGAACGTGAATTTACCGTGCAAATAATCAAAATATAAATAATTAAATAACATATTAATTTCTATGGGCACATCCATACTGAAACGTCGGCACATTAAAGGCTATACCGGTATTATTTTAAAATTTTAATACCGTTTCATTTAAACAGTCACGCCTCCTGAATAAGAGCTGTTAAATGAAAATAATTTCAATTAAATAAAAAAGCTCAAACAACACGTCCATGTGCATCCGGGAGGTAAAGGCGTGCTCAACCAAGCGGTGTAGTTCCGTTTAAATAAAAAAGGGATTCCTCCCTTAACATAATAAATAAAACACATTATTTCTTTTCATGGCTGAAGCAGCGTACATATCCAAATGACGTTTCGTTCGAAGGGACAGAAAAACAACACGCGGTTTAACCCTTCTTCAGCCTTCATCCGGGGTCGTACCAGACTCGTATGGATACGTGGGTAGGTCATTCAGATTCAACTCTTATTTCCTCCACAACCAAGGTTTTTCACGTTTTCGGTGTTTATCTCTTAGTTTTTTCGAGATCTACGTAATAACACCTATTTTGTGGCCAGAAAGCATCTTTACCCCTTGACCCAACACAAGGCTTCAAAGGACGACTTTCCCGATAGAAAAACAAATTTTCATCCCATGTTTTTATATTATACTAATTTCATGGCCTAAAACATATATACACTTATATATTTTATTGCAGAAATAAATACTCACATAACAGATTTAAAAGGAATTTAGTTCCTAAAAATAGGCCAAGGAAATTGGAATATTTAAACAATTTGCACATATATACATATATTGCACATATATATAAGTAATTCCGAAACCAATGAAAATTATTTTTTAAAAAATTCATATGCAAATCAGAAACAAGTCGACATATACACATCCACAGAAATCATATCATAATATTGAAGATTCAAACTTACGCATATATAATCCATAGAAATCATAATTTTAGAAACTTTAATTTTCTAAAATCAAATCTAAAATCTTAAAATTAAATACAGATTCAAATCAAAATTTCTACTAATACAGATATCAACTTTATTTAATATAAATTAATCTAAGTTGATTTCAATAAACAAAAATTGTCTTAAGATTGTTGTTTCTAATGTATTGAGTAGGTAGAAAATAAACAAAATATCATAACAAGAATCTGTATTAATTAAATAGAACATATAGAGAACATATAAGAAGTCTGTATAACATGAAAAACTATAAAACGAACTCACAAGACTGTCGATATGGAATGGAAAAATGCAGAAATCCGGGCCCAACTTTCGTTGTCTCCTTAAGACAATTTTGCTCCCTCAATACGGATGCCAAAGGTTTTCTGAGCAATTGTCTCCCAGGATAGAGCGGATTATTCGTCTCCAGAAAGATGGCTCTGTCTGTCTGAAGCCCAAGCGAATCCAACGAGTCTGCTTTCAGAATCGCACATACTATGTCTATAGAATGTAATATGTAGAGAGGAATGTTTCAGATTAATTTTAAATCTAGTTTTTCTATCTATTCTCTTTTTCTCTCTAAGATTTATGTCACTAGCACATCCTATTTATAGTTGATAAAACTGATCAGATGGACACCCGTTGGCGAACCGACGCGACTGTGGCGAACCGACACGACCGGCTGTGGCCAACCAATGGGACTTCTTATTCATAACCTATGGGATTTAGATCCTAAAAATCCAACAAATTTCACCCCTCCTAATTTCAATTCCTGATTCCATCCCTAATTTGAGAATAGAACTATTATGACATATCTTATGTATGACTCAATTCAAAGTTCTAGCGAGGGTTTCTTATATTTGAGTTACTTTGACTCTTTGCGTAACTCTGGGAAATTTTAGAGGGTGTATAGTAGAAGGACTTTAAGGATGCTTTAGAGTTAAAGTTTGTTGATATATGGACTTATAATATGTTATAAATTGATCATAGATGCAACACCGTGACGTGGAATTAATTATAGTGACTTTGTTTGGTAATCTTGGTGAAATATCACTCTTATTCTGCTTGTCTTTGCACGTGACGTGGAATTAATTATAGTGACTTTGTTTGGTAATCTTGGTGAAATATCACTCTTATTCTACTTGTCTTTGCATGCTTGTATGGTTTACGAGTCTTTTCGAGAATTCTAAGAATAAGGTTTTGGCAATTTATGCTTATACATCGCTGTAAATGGGCTGTTTTTTTGCGATGCGGTCTCGTGGGGCGCAAATTTAGGAAATGGTACTAACTTGTGAATTGAACTGAAGGCATGATATCCCATAAATGAGGTTGCGTGTCATTCGATTAATTATTTCTACTGCAGCTGCGTTAGTTTGCCATCACTGCTATCAAAATGGCTTTTACTTTCTTAAGAGACACCCCTTAAAAAAAGGAAGTAAGAAATAAAGGCGATAATATTTTAATAATTATGTAGAGGATTTTGTCATCCTAATTTTAAGAAAGGATGCCAACTGTTACTTTTGGCATCCTAATTTAAAATTGGGACACTTATACAAGAGACTTTTGGCGTCCTAATTTAAATTTAGGACGTCAAAAGTGAACCCTGACGCCAAAAGTAATATTTTTGGTGTCCTAAATTGGTTTTAGGATGCCAAAGTCATATTTTTTGGGGCCCTAAATAGATTTTAGAATGCCAAAGTTAGTATTTTTGGTGTCCTAAATTGATATTAGGACGCCAAAGTCATTTCGAACTCTCATCCTGTGACTTTTTTTTTTTTTTTGGCTCCAACTTTCTCTTTTCAATTGCACACCCACACAATTTAAAAAAAAATCGCAGAGTCTTCACTCATCTCTCGATCTTAGTGCTCTCAATTCTCTCTTCGGTTGGCTTTGTTATGGTGAAGGCAACATGGACAGTAAAGGTGAAGGCGACAACAGACAGTGAAGGCGCAGGTGACGACGAAGGATGAAGGTGAATGCGATGGCGGATGGTGAGCCGATCCTAACTTTTTCCCTCTTCTTCCTTTGTCTTTGACTCTCTCCATTTTGCCCTTCTCTGTACTTGATCCAGACTTTATCACTCCTGAGTTCAAAGGGACAGAGATTTCAGAGAGCTTGGAGACAGCCACGGGGAAGAGAGCTTCAATGGAGGGGTTGAACTAGAGACATAGCTTGGTCTTGTGGCAATTCATAGGGTCTTTTTGCAACACCACCTTCCTCCACTACCGTCACCGCCAACTCGTCAACCGAGTCCAGTCTCTGTTATCTATATAGCTTGAAGACATCTAGATTTTTCTATAGATCTGATTTTTCTGATTCTCCAATTGCTCTGTGATTTCATTTCGATTATCTATGACGTCTAGATCTGGTATTTCTAATTTCATTGCGAGTTTTCCGATTGAAGATGTCTAGATCTGGGTTTTCTGGGGGATTTCATTTTTCTGATTCTCCAATTGCTTTGTGAGTTCTCCGAGTTCTTTTGAGGGTGGTGGTCAGATGACCAACTCAATCTGCACTCATGGTGATTTAGTTTGATTTCGTTTTCTAGTTATTTCTATGCCTGGTTTGGTCCTCGGCTTCTTGCTTATGGTGATTCTAATTCTTGTGATTATCTTCCTCCATGGTTACCAACAATTTCTATGATGTTTGCTAGCAATTTTTATGACTACAGGAGGTGTTTGTTCCACAGCAAGCCTCCCGAACTTGGTTTGGTTTGGTTTTTTTTTTTTTAAAAAAAAAGCAATATGGCGTCCCAAAAAATTTGAGACGTCGTAAGCCTGGACTTAAGCAATATGGCATCTCAAAAAATTTAGGACGTCGTAAGCCTTGACTTTCTATGTTTCCTAGATTGGCGTCCCAAAAAAAAGGACATAGAAAAGGGAAAAAAGGATGTAAAAAAGCTTTTTTGTAGTAGTACATGCATGGTGAATGTTGCATATTTTTGAAAAATGAATTTGGTTGACTATGTTATATGGAAATAAGTGTGATATGACTCCACTATTGAGTTATGTTGAATATTGGAAGTAATGTATTATAACCCCATAATTGAGTTATGTTGTTTCGGAGGTGTAGATTGAGAGGAGTATCTATACATTATGACCATGTGATATGGATGTCATATGGTACTCTATGGCATGGGCGGACCCAAGGGGGGCTAGGGGTGGCCCTGCCCCCCTTAAAATTTATTTTAAAAGTGTATATATATTCGTATAGAGTTACGATATATAAGTGTGTCTATATATATTTATATGTGTGTTTGTGTGTATATCAACTGGAAATTAAAAAAATTAGTCTATGGCTAGGAAATACTGGAAAGTCAATCATTTTACCCTTTTATTGATAGAGTGATTAGACTTACACTCTCACTCTTTCAGTTTCTATAGTAACTACTGAAAAATCTTTCTTTGCTATAAAGATAATCAATGACAGACTTCGAAATAGAATGAAAAACTAATTTCTTGATATTTTTTGATTACATACATTGAAATAGAAATTGTTTTGAGTTTTAGCATGAGTTCAATTATCGATGAGTTTAACAATATGAAAACACATAGAGTAAGAGTCAAGTGAAGTGATCTTAATTTCTGTAGTAGATTTTTTTGAATTTTTTGTATATTAGGTCTATATTTTATTTCAAGTATTTTTATTTATGATATATTATTTTTTCACCCCCGTCATTAAAATTCTTGTGTTTGCCACTGCTCTATGGTCTATTTTGTTAGGGAACTTACAGTTCATCTTGTTGCTTTTGAACTTTGACTGATCAATATCATACATATAGTGAGTTCATTGGAGTCACTTGTAACGCCCCTACCGGCCTTGCCCTTTCGGGTGGCGGATTAGTGCGATTCTAAAAACCCATCTGGATCTTTTCGATTTGGCATATGCGGAAGCTTTCCCAAAACACGTACTCAAATATTAGACACCCGGCCCTATATTATTCATACTGAAACGTCAACATTCTTCAAGGCCGTCGTCAAAACTATCGGGTGTCTGCTCTGCTCATACTTTCTACGTCAACTTCAAGCAACCTTCCCTTGCAGCACTTCTTTGACGTGCTCACCTGCCTAAAGGTTGGTTGTGGGGGGTGAGATTCTGGGGAATCTCAGTAGCAAACATTACCGAACAATGCATGTAAGATAAATGCTAGTGTATGATATGCTTGCCTTACATAGGCTCATGTTAACATAATGACATTTCTGTATGCTACAATGCTTCATAAAATATACTCATGGCCATAGCATAAATAGAAACAGAGCTTCAACCATTCAAATATATTAAACAAGCAAGTAAAGCAATCATGCATATTATCACACAAGCAGATAAATCAATACACGCAAGTAGGGTAAGTCCACTACCTTAGCCTATGTCCTCCGGTTGTACTTTCTCTTTCAACTACGGAGTTGCTTGAAGCTAAGTATCATCCATTTATTTTCTTTCTTCTTGGTCTTGACTTCTCATGGCCCTAAACACGACGTCATATTATTAGAGCCAAGTAAACCGAATACATGATGGCTTATCTTTGCCTCATAGGCATTCTTACACCCTTGGAGTTTATTCTCATTACTTTAGCCATATCTTTTTAATTTCGCATCGTAGCTAAAAGCTATCAGCATTTAACCTAACTTTGAAAAATCATCATTAATTCTACAAAACTCCGATTGGGGTGGTTCAAAATTCTATGTGTCACTAATTAAGTCTAGTTTCATATACAACTAATCACTAGACTTATTTCTTTCTGTATCATTCCCAGATTTTCATTCTTTCTTCGCTGTCCAGAAAACATTTCAGTTTAATAGGTCAACTTCAAAAATTTGTATCTCCTTGGATACAACTCTGATTAAGGCTCATGACCTATCAAATGAAACCTTGGTATGTCCACTTTATTTCTGGAAAATTTCACTGCAAAACCCAATCATTTACTGTTTCAAAATTGAACCCGAAAACAACTGTTCATTGCTGAAAACTGTCAGTTTCCAGTTTTTCTTTCAAACTTTGGAAATTTATAACATTCATTGTACACATCGGATTTGGGTGTTCTTTGGCTCATGCTAAAGGTTATGATGTGTACTAAATCTATACAAAGTTTCAGGGTCAAAGTAGTTCGTTTACCCTGGTTTCACCTTTCTCAAAGTTTGATGTTCCAGCAGCAAGTTCAGTTCCCAGAAAATGGCGATGCTACAGTAACACTTGCACTGTTCATCTACGAAATTACTGTAGCTAACGTCTTGACTCTGTTTCTGCACTCAAAAACAGAATAATCAATATGCATGCAACCCCAAATGGTATTTACGGTCCTCACCAACAACAGAACCATAACAACATGCACACAACACTCTTAATCTTTCTCTTTAGTACCTTCACTAATTGAAACCGAGAAGGTAAATTCACAGTATCCATCATAACGTGCAGAAACTTATAAGGGAGGAAGCTCAAGAACTCACCTTGATTTCTCTCAAGCTTCCATGCACGTTCTTTCTCCTTCTCTTAGTTAGATCCTAGCTTGCATGTGGATCAACTTCCTTCTTTCAAGCTCTCGGTCACAGCCCCCTCTTACATGCTCTCATTCTCGTCTCGGTCTCTATGACTTCTTTCTTTCTCAACTTCTTGTTCTTGGTCTCACACTCATAACAGCCATCACTTCTTCGGACTCTTTCTCGCGCTCTTAACCCTCTCTGTTCAATTTGTGCAGCACTGAAGTGAATGGGGATGAGGGCTGAAATGATTTTATGCAGAACCGAAAATAGGAAGTGGAGCAGTCATGAACGAAACACAAGAGAGGTAGTGGAGTTTATGCAGAATCGAAAATGGGTAGTGGAGCATGGGAGTTGCTGAAAACGCAGAAGACAGTGGAGTATGTCCATTGTTGTCATACCTTAATTAATGAAAAGCAGTGAAGTGTGGCGTGGTAATCTGTCCAAGAATGATTAAAGCAGGTAACTGATTCCTCATCGTGATTTCTTGCTATATCCCAGTGAGGCCGAGATTGAGATGAGTAATGGGCTAAAGCAACGAAATGGGTTGGGGCACTATTTGGGCTTTGTCTTGCTGCTATTTCTTCTTTGCTCCATGATTTCATGTCTTGCCGAGATGAGGTGAAAGTGACGTTGGTTTAAGATAGCTAAATGGAGAATATTGGGTTAAGTGTGTAATTGAGTATACGGGCCGAATGATTTAATGATCAATGAGATACATGTGCGTTTTGAGATTACTGAGTTGAGTTCAATCAACAAAATAAGGGGTCCACGTGACTTCTTTTGATGGATATTAAAGATCAATCATAATTTGCTCAGGGAATCCATCAATTAAAATATATAAACTCATGGCAAACTTTTCTCTAATAATTCTTTTAGGCCATAAATATTATCTCTAAAATATTTAAGCCACAAATTATTCCAGACTATTTCTCTTTAATTTTCGGAAAAAAATATGCTTTAAATTCCAATTACTAGCTTCATAATAATTAAGGCCAAATTTTCCATCATTATTTCCTTCTCATATTTCCAACTTTCCCAATAATTCAAGGAAAATAGGCTTTAAATTCTAATAACTAACTTTATAATTATTCAGGCCTAATTTCCATAGCAAATTCCCAAATAATATTTCTAATTTCCCAACTCCAAAATTTGGGATGTTACATCACTAGTGACTAGTGACATGGTCGAACACGTAGCATGTTTGTTCCATGTCACACATGAATTTAATTACTAAAAAATGGAAAAAAAAGGTCTATTATTCCTTTTAAGAAAATGTTGGAAACATTTGTAACGGTTTTTAACCACTAATTTACGTTATGAAAAACTGCTACAACTCTTCACCGCTACAAAAGGCATGACTTAAACTGCTACTTAACTGTTTGTATTATAATGAAAAAAGAACTTTTGGAATCAAATCCATGGTTTTTTTAAAAAAAAAATACCCGAACACTTGAAAAAAAGGCAAAAGCACTTGTTCCTCCAAAACTATGGTTTGGGTCAAGTTACCCAAACATTGTCAAATTCTCCAAAACCATGGTTTTGAATGAAAACCCTGGTTTGAAGGTTCAAAACCATGGTTTTCCAGAAACTATTCTCCAAAATATATTCTCTGAAATCAATTTTTTCATTTTTTCCTCAAGAAGCTATTCTCCAAAAGCTATTCCAAACACACCTTAAAACTTACCACTTTACTAATGAGGGTTCGGTCTAGCAAAAGATGTTAATCTCTTACAATGTATGGTGAACTAAGGTTTGAATCTCCGCTATGATAGGTACTCACACGCACGGAAGTTATGTTATGTTGCTTGTAATCATAGCAACATAACATGACTTGATTGTTTTTTTGTCAACTTATAAATTGGGGTTATTATCCCTTAAGCACCTCAAGTTACATTCCCCACTGAGAAAATATCCTTATAGATCAAGCTTATTTTTCTATTATTTTTCTGTTAGATGGAATACACAAGAAAACATGTATTTATTAATTTCATTGTAACTAAAAGATAGGGGAACAAGTTACCAATAAATATTTTTGAATGTTTTTTTAATTCTAACCAAAAAATATTATTTAATTGTTAATTGCACCTTTCATTATGTCTTTTATAATTAAAGACACATGTACTAACAAAATGATGTTATGAATGGATCGAATCTGCAACTTCCTACTTATAGGGGAGTTCTCATGCTGCTAGGTTAGACTATTGGCTATTTCTTATTATGTTTGATAAATCACACTAGCTAGTGCAAAAATCGCCTTTTAGACTGAGTAAAAATCATTTTTTAGACTAGTTCTGGATCGGGTGTGGATACATCCAGCCTTAAAAGTCTGTTATTTTTAAGATTGGCTGAGAAACCGGTCTTAAAAAGAATTCGTTTTAGGTTAATTATTTAAATATTAAGTCTAAAAAGTTAGACTTTTTAGATCTGACATGACTTATATTAGGTCTAAAGAATCATACTTTTAGATCAATTTCAAGAAATGCCCGATCTTAAATTTTGGTTATTTAGACCTGTTTTATACAGACTTTTAAGATCGATTGCTTATAATATTCTGTCATAAAAGTTTGACTTTTAAGACCAGTTGTATAAAATAACCGGTCTTAAAAGTTTCATCATAATTCTTTTTAGAGTTGATATTTGTAACATCCGGTCTATATTTTGTCAATCTTTTTCACATATCCAATTTATTTCTTCTTCTTACCCACCATTCAATACAACACCTAAAAGATAATACTTTAAGCCACAAGCTTTGAACAATTCAATATGAGTTAAAAATTGAATTATTGGAAATGAATATACAAATTAAATGAATATAATGCTAACAATATTCCAATTCAAGTCGGAACAAAATCGATATCTAATAACAATTCTTATTCATAACAAACCACAGCCCAAGATACCTCCCCTATCTATCACCATGTCTTGATCAGATTCCCATCGAACAACATTCCTATTTTATCATGCCCCTTTTGTCTCTCTAGAGGATCGTGCATGCTCTAAAAAAAACAAAAAGAAAAGCTTCACTATCTCAATTACAATTCAGAGAGCTATAATGAATGTCTTGATTAGATTATGAGGTAGTTCATGGAATTACTAGTGGTTTATGCCCTCTTAACATGGGATGATCAAAAGATGGTTGCTGATGAGACACAACACAATGTATGGTATCACAATTAGGACTCTGTAACAAAAGAACATAATTAACGTCATTATATTGTTCAAGAACAGAGGAAGATGTTAAAACCTTAAAGTTTTCAAATAATTATGCAAATGAATATTACCTGAATTTTCTCTTTTATAAAGGGATATCCTCCCATATCCCTTCAAGATAATCATTTCTCATGGTTGTTCATTATCCGCTTCATCTTCTTCTTTCAAATTTGGTATGCCCCTTGAAAAAGAAGGAGTCCTAGGAAGATTATAATTTGAATGACTTTCCTCAATTATATTAATGACCCCTTTTTCCATGGAGAGCTACAAACCACATTTTATTTGCTTAATCGGTCATATAGAATACTTGTTTCGCCTAGTCTGCCATAATAAAAGGTTCACCTTCTACTATTGATATCTACTAATGTAAATCCTAGCCGATCGATTTGAACACAATTATTGACATTACCCCACTTGTATTTGAAAATGAGAAATTTAATTTTAACATAGTGCACCACCAAAATCTCTTCAAGACCTCATAATAAGGCATAATTGCCAATTTAGGCTTCTTATCTTTCAAACTGGAGAAGTGCATAGATTTAACAACTAACGATGGTGCTTTTATCATCAAGGGGCTTCCTGACATCAACCTCAGGACCACATACTAATTAACCATTTTATTTATCATAAACACATTCCTCTCCATCAACCTTTTGTTTGAACCAATTTGCAAAAGTTCTGTTATGTTCTTTAATTAACATTTGTTCATTCATTTGACGATTTTCTTTCCTTATAGCTTCTTTACATGCATTTATGCTGTCTTGAACTTCATCAATATTATTGAAGATGTATAAGTGGACTTGTAGCAATTGATCATGATCGACACTCTTTAATGAAGCCTTGTGTTTACCCCTTTCTTCATGATGACGTTTAAGAAGCCTAATATGTCTTTCTTTGGCCAAATAATATTGATAAAATTCCATGGCTTCTTTAGAAATATATTTTTGGGTTAAAGACCATTTTTGCCCCGGAAGTATATGCCGAGGACCAATTTTGCCATAGAAGTTTCTTTGGGAGCAATGTTGCCTTGGAAGTAAAAAAACGCAGCAATGTTGCCCCTTCGTTAGGGTTCCGTTAACGGCGTTAATGGTCAACGTTAGTTGACTCTGTTATGCTGACATGGATTGTCTACATGGCATCTTTATCATTTTTTTATGGGTTGAGTAGCAATTTTGCCCCGGAAGTACATACCCAAGAGTAATTTTTGCCTTGGAAGTTTCTTTTTGGCTCAATGTTGTCCCGGAAGTCTAAAAACGTAGCAATGTTGCCTCTCTATTAATAGCCTTAATGGTCAAAGTTAGTTGCCCACACTGGATTGTGCCATTAAGAGTGTGCCTATAAATCTGCTTCCTTTCCTCCTTTTTTATTTGCAATTTTCCTTTTTCTGCAGCAAATTTGCCTTTGAGACTTAAAGGTAGAGAACACCTTAGCTGAGCTCCACGTCTGAAATTTTGTGACGAATTCTAAGTGATTTAAATAATTAATTATATTTGATACTTTTAGTAAGCTTTATTCTCTCAGTCATCTCTTTTTACATTGCACCAGAGGTTCATTAGTCATTCACGTAGATAATTCTGCAGGCGAGTGATTATTGTTTCGAAAAATTCATTTAAACTGCTTGCGACGTACTCGTTTTATCTTCTGTTCATAGAAATTCGTTCTTATTTTTTTGTTTGATTTGTTCGAAACATTTTTTCTTAACAAATTCCGCAGGTGAGTGATTATTGTTTGATTGGGGAATGCCTGCGATAGAGGACACTATAGGGAAGAAAGATTAGGGTATGTTTACTTTTTTTAAAATAAAAAAATAAAAATTAATGGAGGGGCAACATTGTGACGTTTTTAGACTTTTGGGGCAACATTGAGCCAAAGAGAAACTTCCAGGGCAAAATTGCTCCTGGGTATGTACTTTCATTTCATGCATAACAGAGGAGATAAGTTGTAAATAATCAGGATAATAGGCCATAAACTATGTATACTGCTAAGGCTACCATAAGGATTCATGACATCCGTACTAAGGCCAAGCCTAAGGTTCCTAGGTTCTTTGCCAAAGTTAGGAAATAATTGATCGATTTTCTTCCATTAAGAAGAATCAATTGGATGTCGAGGCTTTCCATAAAAAATCCTCTCATCTGCATGCCAGCTCAAATTGTTTGCATCATTTTCATTAGCAAACAAGCTTTTGAACCTTGGTATGATTAGAAGATAGCACAACACTTTTGCAGGAGCCTTATTTAATTTGTATCTTTGGGTTTCACATATTGGACACTTCTGCTTCTCTTCAAACTATTTTTTATACTATATGCAATCATTCGGGCATGCATGGATCTTTTTGTACTTCATCCCCAATGGAAACAGTATTTTCTTAGCATCATAGTATTGACCCAGCAACACATTATCATCTGAAAGCATGTTCTTAAAAGCCTCAAGCGTTTCTGAAAAACTCTTGTTACTTCATCCATGTCATGCTTTCAAGCTTACCAATTTCAATACAATGTTCAACAATTAGTATTTTTTATACCCAGGGTATAGCGGGGTCTTTGCATCACTGCACACATTACTATATGCATGTGATTGATAAAAAGTCTCTTCTCCTACATCACGAATAATGTCATGTATGCGATCATCCATCTAGTGTCATTATCATCAAAGGTCACTTCCCCATGTTGAGACCCACTTGGCATTTTTTCACCACGTCATACCCATATTCTTTTTATGTTCATAAACAATGTCACTGACTATTAAGTTTGTTCTTGTTATAAAAGAGGATGTTTACGTTGTTGGGTGGGAATCAAATGAAGGCATGTTGAATATATTATATTGGGCATGTATGTTGATTTGCGTGCTGTATTTGTAACTCAGCTCATTGTATTTGTAAGTAAGTTATCTTATTGTATAAATTAATTTAGGTGTTGTAGTCATAGTATAATCATTAATTAATAGGCCACATAACTTATGGTGAATAATATTTGTGTTCTTTATCCCAATTCAATTTATTCATAATTGTTCATAGCTTGTAGCTTAAAGTATCGAATTTTATGTGCTGGATTGGATGGTAGATTTGTGTATATATATTGATTAGGAAGAACAGAGAAAAAATTCGGGAAAATTTAGACTGGAATAAATACGTCGGTCTTAAATGTTCAACTGTTAAGACCATATTTATTTTTGTTCAGTCTTAAAATTCCAATCCTTTTAAGAGCGGCCAAGTTTTTGTCCGGTCTTAAAAGTTGGGTTTTAGAACCGAACAAAAAATATTTCAGGTTTATTTAGTACGAATTTTAAGACCTAATGTTTTAAATGTTCAGTCTAAAAAATTTTCTTTTAGACTGGTTCGTGTTCGGTCTTAAATGTTAGACTTTTAATACCGCCTGGAACAAGATGGACAATGAGTCCGGTCTTACAGTGCCTCTTTTATCCTGTCTTAAAAGCCTTTTTTGCACTAGTGTTGATGATAATTGAATATTATTGTACCTCTTGGTGAATAAATTTAGGATTGTTTGGTTAATAAATAATGGATTTTATTACCTAATTGAGCTTTGAGCTTTTAATTGGATTTAATTCATTTTTATGATTAAATTCCAGATTTACAGTAATTTAGTATTTTCGTCATAACTTTTGATCTAGAAATTCGATTAGCCTGATTCTTCTTTCCTTTTTTAGATGATTCAGAGAGCTACAATTGTTATGAAGACTCGAAAGGCTGATTAGGACAAAAAGATGGACAAAATTGGAGCTAAAGACATACCCATTTTTTTGGATTTTTATTTTGCTCGAATTTTGTAATTAAAGTCCAGTTTTATTTTATTTCTGTTTTGGGCCAAACTTGTAGAGCCTATTTCGCTTTGGCAAATAGGGTTTATTTAGTTAGGTCAGCTGCCAATATTTGGGAAGACGTTGTAGGAGATTTTCGGATTAAATTAGAAGCTTTTTATTTTCTCTGAGTTGTTCTTCATGTTCTTCTTCATCTTTTCTTCTGCGTTTTTCCTAGCCATGCTTGGCTAAACTTCTTTGATTGACCTAACGTTGAGGATTCCATGATTTGTCCAGAGAACTTGTGCTTTATCGGTAATTTAACTCGTTTCTATTTTCATCTTATCGGACCTGATTTCTGGAAATAGTTCGAATATTAGATTTAATATTCGGTTTGGTTTATCTCAAGGACTGAGTTCGAACTAGGTTTAAGTTTTGCTGTGCGATCGCACAGTGGGACGCCATTGTTTGGACATATTCTAGGCGATCGTCTAGTCGAGGGATTTTCTAGGAAAATGCAAAGATCTCGGTTCGTTCAGAGCCAAATGTGGGTTATTTATATTTTGTTTGAACGTGGAGCCAAATACCCAAGAGGGGGTGAATTGGGTATTTTAAAAATTTTCACAAACTCCTCTGTTTTCTAACAGCAAAACAGGGATAAACAGAGAGAAGGGAAGAGCAGCTGGACACAAGGAATTATACTGGTTCGGTCCTAACAACTTGACCTACATCCAGTCCCCAGACTCTATGGGATTTTCACTATATCAAAGATTACACACTTTGCACTCAAGAAGTAGTTCTCTCACTAGAACTCACTCCCCCTACAAGTTGTAATCAATGAACTCCCAAATCACCAAGTCCCCTTGACTTGTGATTCTTTACAATAAATGATTATCAAAGATAAACTCTTTCACAGAGTGGATAATAATGAATACTGAAGCTCAAAGTATCAAAAGATACAATACAGTTGAAAACTGAAGAAATAAATGCAAGACTTGAATGATTTTCGTTTTCAGTTGTTCTAGTTGTTGAGAAGACTTAATGCAGCCCTATTTATACTCAGAGTGCATTAAATGACCGTTGATTCTTGAATTAAACCATTGGAGAATTTCTGCAATGGTTAGGAAAAGGTTTGGTTGTCTTCTCTCTAATCTTCACTTAATCCAGCTGTGCAGAAGTCCAGAGTTGACTTTCTGAGTATTAATTCGTTGGAAACACAGTTTCTGGATGTGGAAATCATTCTTTAATTCTTTGATAGACGTGTGCAGATGGATTACCCAAAAGAATGCAACTTTCTGGGTTTGCATTTAATGTGCTGACGTCACTCTTCGCTTTTGCTTTGAACCTTCAAAAAGCATTCTCTAATTCATTTGAAACTCACTAACAAAGTGGTTAAACATAGCTAGGAATAGTAGAGATGAATACTGAAAAGTATTAAGATCAAACAAGAAAGATTTCCAGAATCGCGAATTTTAAATTTCTGAAGCAGCGCAGAAACCTCGAGGTTTGTACTCCAAACCTCGAGTTTTGAACAATGCTTGCAATGTTGATTTTAGTGCAAAACATCAAAACTTGAGATTTCTGATCAAAATTGGAGGTTTTCAAAAACATTGAAATGTTCAGAGCTCTCTGGCTGACAAAACCTCGAGGTTTCCAACCAAACCTTGAGTTTTCATTCAAATATGAAAGTTTTGAAAAACTACACCAAAAGCAAAACCTTGAGGTTCCAGTTGGAACCTCGAGTTTTTCAACTCAGTGAAAAGTCATTTGCTCTCTGTTTGCCAAAACCTCGAGTTTTCTCTACAAAACTCGAGTTTTGTTCAAATGTGAAATCTTTGAGATTTTGCGCCAAGACAGAAACCTTGAGGTTTCAAAACCAAACTCGAGGTTTTGAAACATTAGAAAACATGGTTCCTCTTTGTCTGGACAAAACTCGAGGTTTGTTTCCAAACCTCGAGTTTTCACTCTTTATGAAAACTTAGAGAGTTTTTGTCAAAAAAACAAAACAGGAGGTTTTTCTGCAAAACTAGAGGTTTTGAAAAGTGAGAAATTTTTTATGTTCTCTGCCTCCACAAAACTCGAGGTTTTTCCCAAAACATCAAGTTTTCACCCAATGTGAAAACTTTGAGAAAATCTTGTCAAGTTCAAAACTGGAGGTTTTCTACAAAACTGGAGGTTTTGAAACTTGGTTAAAATCTAAGTTTTCTTTGCCAATCAAAACCTTGAGGTTTCTTCCCAAACCTCGAGTTTTCTCAAAACTTGTGAAAAGCTGATTTTTTTCGAATCAAGCCAAACCTTGAGGTTTGAAATGGAAACTGGAGGTTTTCAAAAGTTCAAAACCTGAGAGACTCTCTGTATGACAAAACCTTGAGGTTTTCCCAAAAACCTCGAGTTTTGCAATTTCTCAGAAAAAGTTAAGAAGTCTATGTGTGTGTAAACCTCGAGTTTTCTCTGGAAAACTCAAGTTTTGACTTTATATAAAAGACTTGAAATTGTCTCTGTAAGGCCAAACCTCGAGGTTTCTGTGTAAACCTCGAGTTTTGCTCTCACAGTAAGTTTTACACATTTGACAGCAAAACTTCAAGCTTTGTTTACAATTATTGGAGATCATCAAAACCCTTAGAGAACCAACATCGTTCAATGATGGAAGTCTCTGGAATCTGAATGTTAGGTTGATCGATTTTAATTTGTTTCTTGTCATTTTCTTATATTCTATTTTATCTTTGCTTCACTTAAATTGCATTTCTATTTTGGTTTATTAATTTAAAAATCCAAAACGTAATCCTCCCTTGTTTTCATTGCATTTGCATGACATTTAGATTACTTAGGATTCAATAAAAGGCTCCTCGAAAAGAGAGAACGATCCTAGGTTTGCCTATACGCAATCCTTGGTTAATTGTTGATTGTGGACCCTAAGACTAATGACAAAAGGTCTCCATCAGCTGCTTGGTAGTGAAGGGAACATAAGATGATCACGATATAACTCTTCTTGCATAAGAGCACCAACTGCCAATAATCACTGGAAAAAAATGTCATATTGTTGTTAGAAAGATTTCTCAAATTCGGATGCCACAAGAACCACAAAGGAGGAATTTATAAACACTTCTAAAAGCAATGAGCAACTTTTCATCACATCTACTAATTTTTAAGATAGGGTCTAATTCTTCGCCATAGTACATTAGACAAGAGACTTGGTCACTAAATATCCATTTGGAAACTACATGAACTAGTGTCATCAAGGCATACAAAATTATCCAACAGCACTAGAAAACCTTATTTCATAGTTCTAATTTGGATAGTCAAAAGCCCACATTTGACAGTATATACGAGTGAAATATGTGGAGTTAGCTTTCAAACAGTACTAATAGCTTGGCCATCCAAAGTTAAGACAATTTGCTTCTTACCCTTGCACATATAGTGCCAAGAAACACTGAGGTTTGGTTTCACATAGCCTTTTTGATGTGTATGTGTGTCAGCTCGAAGCAGTGGTCCCTTTTTCTGTTATTTAGACTGGGCACATGAATCCAAATTTGCCCAACGAAACAAACCTACGATTCATGTGTTGGGATCCATACACGTAGTGGATTTAAAAATTTTACGAATCCCGTCCGGAGGATCACTCAACGACGTTTAAATCAAGGTTAAGAAACCCGAATAATACCTTATATTGAACTCGTCCACGTCTCGTTCCCTTTGAACAGGTGGGCTACCTTCTCGATCAGCAGAAGACGACTCTTAGAATCGGCTTCCTCTACCGGTATCCACACGAACAATCCCCGAACACGGCTACGACAGCGTGCTAGTGCCTCTTGTGCATCTCTCTCAATTTTCACTCTAGGGTTTCTCGTGGCTTACTATAATACGCTCGACTAAAACTCCCGTAGGTTTTTCTAAACCCTATAGGCGTATTATATAATTAAAATTAATCCTCATTAATTTTGAAATTCAAATTTTGAATCTGGATAATATATTAATTATATCTATCTCATACATCTAATCTAATATATTAAAAGTCAGATTTGAAATCCGAATCTTGAATTTAGATCAAATCTAAATTAAAAGCCTTTTGATTTAACTTATCTTTATAAATCAAATCCGAGAAATGATATCATCTATTTAATTAAATCTGAGATACTATATCTCAATTTAATATTAAACAAATATACGATATCTTTATTCAAAATTAGATGAGATATAATATCTCTATTTGTTTTAGATATTTAATTTATCAAATAAATTAAATACAAAACAAATATTATATATATAATATTATAATCTCCATTAATAATATATATATATATATATATATATATATATATATATATTAAATTCGAAATTTAATATATATATATATATATATATATATATATATATATATATATATTAATCCTAGATTTAATTCAATAGTTATTTAATCTCAGATTAATCTGAGATTCAATGAATCTGGACACTTTTACCCGTGTTGGATCATTCTTGTGTGCTACCCTGCAGGCCCATATGAGATTGGCAGTGGGCCTAGACTGTATCAACCCACAAGTCGCAAGCGGCCTCTAGCAAGACATTGCGACTACCCAATTCACATGGGGATCGACAAAACGATACTACCTATCATACAACCATGTCACGTCCCTTTTGTCACGCGATAATTTGGTCAAGGATGAGACATGGATAATGTCAACTTCCTATTCTTGACCACTACTTTCTCAATTCTCAAGTAGTCTAAAAGGTGAAATGGAAACTCCTTTCCATTACAGTATGACCATACATTTCTTAGACTCACTCATCGAGGGGCCCAGTATTATCTCTCTACAAATGTGAGGGACAAATTCCATCTTGACCATTCACATTCCTCCGCATGAAAACCACCGATCTTGATCCCAACCTTTATCATCACCCGGTCAAAGGTGACTTTTGACCAGGTCAAAGGTCAATGACTCATCATGTAGGAATCCATGATGATCTTAGGTCATAGGGCATTGTGACGCGGTTATACATGAGATAAGCTTATGACTTATACCATGCAGCTATCTCATAGTGGGTCGGTCCAACACCTTGTACTCTTACAAGTGCCTATGACTTTGATTCGTATCTCCATACCTCATCAAAGTCATACTGGTCTTAATTCATCTTCACTCCCGCATAGATGACCTACCAGGGACATTTAGGATAATCTATAAGATGTATCCAGGGATGCAGTTATCAATACGAACATGCAAACGAAAATGATAACAAAAGAGAATACTTTAAATAACTTAAATATTCAAAGTACAATGAATTGCCCTTAGGGCATAATTTCCAACATCATGTACCTACAATAATGCAATCACACAAATTAAAAGGGCTTAATTATATCGTTAAAATATTTACACATAGAAACAAGATACTTACATTTAAAAAACTAGCACAAATCCTATCGTAAGCTCCTATTTAAGAGCTATTAGGGACATTAAATCCACCCTATCAATAAAAGTTGGAACCGCTAAGTTTCTTACTACTTCATCCATAGGCCATGATCTATATTCAAAAGATTTATTGTATGCCATGAGCATCACTTCTTGCATAACATTCAACTTAGGCTTCAAAACTTGTTCAAGGGATAGAGCTACAGTTTTAGTTTTGATTGGGATTTCCTTATCTTGATTAGAAACAAGGTTCTTTGGCCACAAGACGAAGGTTCCTTTGACATCACTTACAATGTTCAGAACACTAGTTGGGATTGGGATAAGTGTATCATCAATGATCACTTCGTCAACTAAATTATAACTTGACCATCTTGAATTTGTTGGTGGTGTACAGTTGATCCTAAGTTGTGGACACTCCCACGTGAAACTAATTGTCTCAAAGGAATCTCCACAAAAAGGTCACAAGGTTCAATAATTCCAAGACCCTTTGATGATTGTCCAATAATGCACCAACTCTCTTTAGTGCTTTGCAGAGGTGTAGGTAAATGTGCTATGGGAACACTGGTCTCTTGATGTGAGCGCACAACCATCATCATCGTTTCCTTCTTTATCTTGCTCATTCGATCTTTATTATTGTATCAATTAAAGTTTTTGCCTCTTTCATGGCTTGTGCCATTACTTCAGCCCTCACAGTGGCCAACATTTGGTCTATCTCCTCCCTGGTAACCACACTTGAGGATTGCCATTTGGATGATTTAAAGTAATCTCTTATGCCTACCCCTTCTCCAAATCCTCTGACATAACTCAAATGATCTTTCTTCCGAGGCAACAATCAGAATATCATTCCTCCCATATGACACAAATGATTCCTTAGGTTCTTCTTCTTCTTCTTTTTTCAAGTTACTCTTATAAGATATAAATAACGCAAAGCTTAGTAATGAAACTTGTTTAGTAACTAAGAAATAGCAATAATGATACTTATAATTTTTTCAACAACTATATGAGTTTGCCCACTCGTATATGACCCGCTCCTCTTTTGGTGAGCATATACCCATTTTTCCTCGCAACGTATTGGAGATGTGGAAAAAGAACAACAAAAGGATTGGATTAAGCTCCCATTCGGCACAAATGATCCCTTAGCTTATTTTTTTAAGTTCTTCCAGTAAGATACAGAGAACATAAAGCTTAGTAATGAAACTTGTTTTTCAGCCTTTTCATAACTGCCATAAGGCATTGTACGAAGGCAATCATTCTTTTTACCAATCTCTTGTGCTTTCCCCTTTTTTGTTGTGAATAAAAACTCAAAACAAATAATACTTATGAATTCTAGCCAAAGCTCAACTAATATATCTAGATTTGGAAAAGTAATACATGCTATATGCATCCTCTCTTCATAAGAGATGGATTACAGAGAAATACCTCATAAGGTAGGAAAATTGGGGCTAAACTTAATTGGGTCATTTAATTAGCTCTTGAGGTCTTGTGGATTTTCTAGATGAAATAGCATAGTTTAATTAAGGACTCAAGACTTAGAATCTTAAACAGCCCAATTGTTGTGATATTAAGTGTTAGTGAGTGTTTTACATCAATGATCCTCCTAATTATTGTTGGAATTTACTTTTATGATCATATTATGGCCACATTTCCCAGACTGTTGATCTTTTGGGGTTCCTTTTGTTGCTAATGTGATCACCAATGCAATCAAGCAAACAAATGCAATCAAATAAAAAACGATGTATTTGGTAGACTCTTGATCTTTTATGGATAATACAAAATAGTGGAAGCAAGTTATGGAAGAGATTTGTAGACTTACTATAGGTTCTAATTTAGATGCTGATAGTGTGTTGCTGATGTTGATAAAGATTAAGATGTGCTACGTATAATAATACTATAGGTTCTAAAATCACTATTCAAGAAGCAAAAGAATTGGAAATAGAAGAAAAAGAAACAAGACACTAACCCTAATTCACATAGCTTTGCTCTACGTGATACATACTTTCATTCTAATTCGTTTACACAACACTAGACTATAAGCCCATCCTTTGCATGTAAATTGTATAGTGTACATAGTGATGATTAACATGGAAGCTACATAAACTTACAACCCAAGTTAGTACCAACCAATAACTCATGAGTTTGCATATATGATTAGATATATTATATTACATATCATGTGGTATATAGCAATAGGGACCTAAAACACAATAACATCTAAAATTACTTCTATAGGCGTAATATTAGGAGCAGTAATCTTCAGAAATAAATAATGATAATAAACCTTGTATGTGTGTGTGTGTGTGTGTTACTTCTTGTCAAAGTTTGGTACTATAGAATAAAAAGAAACCCAATAGAAATAGCAACCATACTGAAATATAAAACCAACTTCCTTAACTTTTTTCCTTTTTGCCAGAAACCAACTTCCTTTATAAATAAGGTAAATTACCATTTTTTTCTCACACTCATGGTAATAAACATTCAAACAAAAAAAAATTTAATGAGAGAAATTAGAGAATTTCTGCTTGATATGAACCTCAAATACTAGTCACTAACCATGCCTTACTTAATAATATTAAGGAAAAGGGAAAGAGTTCAAATGCATTAGGAATGACATCAAGATTACACATAGAAAAAGAAAGCTAGCTTGTTAATTGTATGAACATGTAATTAATAAGTAGAAAGAATTTATTTTTCCTCTATTCACACGACAAACCATCTCACTAATAGGATTAGATTAACACAAGAACATATTACATATTTGCATAGGCTATTAACAAAGCAAAAAGGAAAAGAAAACTAAATATGAACTTACCAAAGCTTTTGGAGTAGTCTGAATTCGACAAAATTGTTGCCAAGTCTCTTCATCAAGATATGGATACTTGTTGCAAGGATTAGGACGAGGCTCACCATCTTAAATCTTGATGATATGCACAGTTAGATAGGTCTATCTTAAACTTCCTCCAGCATTCAACACAATACAACATTGTCTTCTTTTTAAATTTGTCACTTTTAGGAACATCGTATGTGAGCTGGATAGTGTCCTGAATATGTTGCTTTACACGATCATCAACATTTTTCCACCCATCTATCAAGATTCTAGGCTTGTTGTGTTCTATGAGGAAAACAAAACTCCTATATTGGCTTGCATTAGGCCTAATTAGTTTCTAATATCTATCAAACTATATCAAGATCTTTTGCTTGGCACTCCGACTTAGGGAAATCTCTCTCAATCATGTGCCTTTTCTGCTACTCCATAAAGATAGGTTACTAGGCTCACTTTGAGATGTGCTAGGTTTGCTATGATTCACACTAGTAGCTGGCGTGCCTTGAAAATGACTAGATTGGCTTTGACCCTTCATTGTTGTATTAATTCGTCTTCCTCAGGGAATATGACTGCCTGGAGTAAAGCAGGAGAGCGAAAGTCATAGAGGATGGTAATGGTGGGTGAGGCACCTGAAAGTGGAGCAAAACACCAAGAGGAAGGGTAAATTGGGGATTTTAAAAACTTTTAGAAGTGCTCTGTTTTTTAATACTAAAAACAGGGTATAACAGAGTAAGAGAAGAAGAAGCAAGACACAAGGAATTTATACTGGTTCGGTCCAACCGACCTACGTCCAGTCCCCAGACACTTTGGGATTTCACTAACTCAAATGATTACACCCTCTGTAACTCTTAGAGTAATTCTCTCACTAGAGCTTACTCCCCCTTACAAGTTGTAATCAAATATCCCAATCTCCAAGTCCCACGACTTGAGATTCTTACAATGAATGATTTCAATGAATAAAACTCTCTTTAATAGTAGATAAAGATAAGCACTAAAGTACAAATGTATCAAAAGATACTTTACACAAGAAAACTCGAAGAGTAGTTGGAAACTTGAATGATTTTCGTTTTCTGTAGATTGGTTGTTGAGAAAATTAAATGCAGCTCTATTTATATGAAGAGAGCATTAAATGACTGTTGTAATCTTCAATGTGACCGTTGCCAGCATTAAGGAGGGATTATATTGAGCTTTGGTCTTCTTCTCTCTCTACTCTTTGGTTAATCCAGTTGCACAGAAGTTTATGGTTGACTTCTTGACTTTTAATCCATTGGAAGAGCAGCTACTGGATGTGGAAAGGAAATATTAATTCCTTTGCAACGTGTGTAGAATGATTGTTCAAAAGGATGCAAGTTTTCTAAACATTGCATTTAATGTGCTGACATCACTTTTTGCTTTTGCTTTAAATCTTCATTTAATATCCTCTAAACCATTTGAAACTCATTAATAAATTGATTAATCATAGCTAGGAATAGTATTGAGATCAAATATGAAGATTTCTCAAATTCGTGCAATTTGATTTTCAAACTTTGCGACTCAAAATTGAGTTTGTAACTTTGCTTAGAAGCCTAAACTCGAGTTTCCAAATCCTAACTCGAGTTTACTTCATCCAGAGATGAATGTTGCGATTTGAGTTTTGAAGCACATTTTGAATATAGAGCAAAACTCGAGTTCATTAATGACTAACTCGAGTTTTGAACTTTTATAGTGAAAACATATTTAAGTCCAAAAGCTCAAAACTGGAGTTTCCAACTCTTAACTGGAGTTTTCAAAAAACACTGAAATAGAGCAAAGTTCTCTGCTTGGCACAAACTCGAGTTGGGTAAGCTAAACTTGAGTTTCCTTTAAAAATGAAACATTTGAAAAATCTATGCCAAGTGAAAACTGAAGTTTTCTCAAAGTGGGTAAAAACATGAAAGCTCTCTGTTAAGTCCAAACTCTAGTTTACAAGCACAAACTTGAGTTTTCTCAAAACTTTAGAAAACTTTTGGTCAAGTGTAAATTGGAGTTTTCATATCAAAACTGGAGTTTTCTTTGGCTTAAAATATTGAAGGCTCTCTGTATGACCAAAACTCGAGTTTACTCTTACAAACTAGAGTTTGTTTACTTTAGAAAATATTGAAGAGTCTCTGTATGGTGTAAACTCGAGTTTGTCTTAATGTGAAAAACTTAGAGTGCTCTCTGTATCTCATAAACTCAAGTTTGCCTATACAAACTGGAGTTTTCTTAGTTCATTAAAAATTGAGTTACCCTCTGTCAAGTACAAACTCGAGTTTTCTAACCAAAACTCGAGTTTGCCTTTGACATTAAGTTTTCCAACTTACCAAAGACAAACTTCAAATTGTGTTTACAATTGTCAGTTATCATCAAAACACATAGAGAACTAACATCACTGGCTATTTACTGAAAAATCAAAGTTTTCACGACAGGAAGAAAGCTTTAAAGAGAGCAATTTCAATTTTTGGCACGACGAAGAGAGGTATAGTGAGAGAGTTGTAATTTGAGACTAATTTTTTTAGATTGTTCATACTCAAAATAAGGTTTTAAAAGTTCACTTTTTAAACCGGTTATTATTAACAACCGGTTTTAAAAGTAATAATGTATTATTTTTTATTTCTCATCTTTTAGACCTATTATTGTTAACAATTAGTCTTAAAAGTTTCATCTTTTAAATCGGTTAAAAAAGACAACTAGTCTTAAAATTAATAGACATCTTATTTGTTTTTGTTTTTTTAACTTTTTAGACCGGTTGTTTGGGAAACCGGTCTAAATAATATCTTTTGGATCTCATATTAAAGGAACTGGTTTAAAAAGTTATTTATATTTGCAAAACAGCCACCGGTCATATTTTTTAGACTTGATTCTTTGTATTTGGTCTAAATACGGCAGTCTAAAAGCATTTTTTTTTTTTTGTTCCAGTGTCATTCTTGAATTGACAAATAAAATTTAGACATGATTAAAAATAGTTAGTACTAATATTTTAAGGTCGCCAAGTTGTCTTCACAACCAATTGGTGGAGAAATAAACAACTTTCATAAAAGAACTTGATCCTTAAAAAGATGCAACTAGTCAACTGCAGGAAAGTGAGAAAAATGACAAAGGGCACGTCTTTCACTCTCCTATTTTTTGTTTAAAATTTGTCTACCTTAATCTCATTTTTTTTGTTATATTGTCATTTCTATTCAGTTTTTCATAGTTACGCCAGAGAATCTGTGTTGTTTACTTTCTTTACAAGGAAAAAAAATTGAAAACTATCGAACTGATGGTTGATATGATTTTGATTATATTCTGCTGGCTGTTTCTACTAAAATTTAATTCTTTTCTATCCATACGACACGTTTTTTAACAATTAATTTTTTTGTATTATACTTCTAATTTTTACGGTAATATGGAATTGGCGAGCTGTGGGAAAAGATGAATCAACTTGACACTTGGAACTTTGATTTGGAACTCTTATTAAAAGTGAAAAAAGATTCCACTTTGGTAGTTGGTTTGACCCCACTTCCTTAATGATATAGATGGAAGATCCGAAAAGATATTTCTTTACGTGCTCCCACTTCAACAAGGAAGAACCCAAGTCAAAGCAAAAACAAAAGAAAGAGGGGAATATTAAAAAAGTGCAAAATTTGCAACTGTGATATTCCCCCACGTTTCAGTGACTTAGGAGGGAAGGAGAAACTTTAGAAGATGAGAGGCTGTTCTAGCTGCCGTCAAATGTGAACGGAGGAATTATGAAAAGTAAACCAACCATCAAGATGAAGGAAAACTATTACCATTCTCGTCTTTATTATAAGTCTAGCTAGGTTAACAAAATCTCACATAAAATAAATAAAAGCTAAGGTATTTTATATGTCTAAAATTGATCAATTTTCTTAGTTTTCCCTTATTTAATAATGTCTATTGAAAAAAAGATGTTTTTATTACATTTTCTCCCACCTATTCAATAAGGGTAAAATTGAAAATAGTCATTAATGACTTTCAATGTGGACTTATATTTAGGACTTTTTTTTTTTATCAACTGTACTTATAATAAAAACTAAAATGATACTATGTTCGGTCTTAAATGTAAGAACTAGTAAAAATATTTGTTTTAGATGTGAATATAAGACATCAATTCACTTTATCTTTTAAATCTGTAATTTTTTCCTTAAACCACCCATATATTTAATGCAACTATCAAGGATTTTTCATCAAAGGAATAGTATCTTATGTAAATGATTAAAATGGAACTTTAGATATTGCAAATCATTTTATTTAATACTTCCTAATGTCATTTTTATTAGATTCAAATAAGTGAACTACTTGGTTTAACAAATTTGTTAAAAATAAATAAATCTATAATAAACATCATTTTTTTTAAAAGATATGTTCTTATTTTATAAGTGGATAAGTGAGAGAGAGGAATAATGCAAAAAAAAAAAAAGAAGAAAAGAAAAGAAAAAGAAAGATAATGTATGAGAAAACCACATAGGTCTGTTTGCTATGAATGTAGAGAAAAAAGGCTGGATAGTATTGTTTGAGAGATTTTGACCAAAATAAGAACAAAAAAATATATATATATTTACCAGATTAAAGTAGATGGGAAACATTTTACCAAAGTAATGCAGTTACGCCGTCAGTGGCGTGAACAAGGTTCACGCCACTGACATATAATTTTTTTTTTTTTGTAAATATTGAATCAAGCCTGTGATTGGTCCACGCCATCTGGTGGCGTGGACCCTGTGCACACCACGTCAGTGGCGTGAAACAAGTCCACGCCACTGGTGGCGTGGACCTGTTTCACACCACTGACGTGGCGTGGGGCCCCTGCGCCACCGGTGGCGTAAACCCTAGTTTAGAAAATAGTTTGGGATGTGTTTTAATCTGGTAAATATATATATATTTTTTTTTTGTTTTTATTTTGGTCAAAATCCCTATTGTTTGATGTGAATGTATCGAAAACAATAGGTCTTTTTTTTCCCCCTCAGAAAAACAATAGGTCTCAATCCCAAAATTTAGAATATTGTGATTGTGTCACTCGATCGCTTCAACGAACGACACAATTGCCGAAGAGACTTGGTAGTATACTCGCCTTGGTGAGCAACGAGTCCACATTATATGCTTATTTTTATATGTTTATTAGGTGTTTATATCTCTAATTACAGATATAAGTATACTTTTTTTATTTTTATTTTTTATATATTGTATTTATTTAGATTTAAATTATATGATGCTTTCTGAGATTTTTTTTTTTTTTGCATTCAGTATCTCAAATTAATTAATTTTCATAATACTGATGTTACAGACAAATGCAGAACTGAAAATTAGTTAATTTGAGATAATGGATGCAAAAAACATCTTAGAAAGCAGCATATAATTTAAATTTAAATAAATACAATATATAAAAATTTAAAAAATATGCTTATACCTCTAATTAGAGGTATAAACACCTAATAAGTATATAAGTATAAGCATATAATGTGGACTTATGAGCGACGTACTCGTTGAGGCAGGTGAGGCGCTTCTTGCCTCAGCAAGAGACTTGCTCAACAAGGCGAGTGGTCAAGGGCAAATGGTGATTATAGTGTTATGATGTTCCTTATGTTACTGTATGATATTCATGTGTGTTTAAAATATGAGCATGAGATCCTATGATATGTTGTGATGGAATAACTTATATTACCTCTGGTCTTAAATATACAAACTATGTTTTATATTTAGAACCAGAAGAATATACGCCTAAGATAAATGTTGAATGTATGGCCTTAATTGAAACCAAAGCTTTTAAAGGCAAACCGGACGGCCCGACCAATGACAAGAAAACACAATGGCTTAGTGTTTATATTTAGGCCACTTGAGGAGTTGAGCTTTGTTAAGCCATTCAAAATAGGTTGTTCAGCCAGGAACCGGAGTTAAGCTGTGACTTGAAGCGGTTTCATAAAAACCGTCCAGCTTGGAGTTGTTCTAATTTCACAGACACAATGAAGAGAAAATGATGATGAAGAAGAATAGGGGGAAATAGCGGAAGAATCTACAAGGGAAAAGGTATATTCTTTATTTTCTCATCCCTTTTTATCCTTTCTTCCCTCACCAGTGAAGGCATGCAAACAGAACTCCGGCGCCATTTATTTGTATCCGACTATTCTATTTGAAAGGAAACGAGGAGCAATAAATTTAATTTAATACTGAATTATAAATAATAATAATAATAATAATAATTAAATTCAATATTTTAAAATATTATAATATAAAATCAAAAATTTAAAATTTAGATATTGAATAAAAATTAAATATTAAAATTTAATTAGAAATATAAACTAGAAACTTATAAATTAATTAAAATAATCAAATTTGAATTCAAAATTTTAAAAAAAAAATTATTATACTAATTAGGATAAAGAGATGCTTTACCCAATGTAGAAAAGCTTAGAGTGTGGAAGATAAAGGGTCTGTTTGGAGAGACCTTTAAGTAGCTTAAAGCTAGAAAAATGGAGCAATAGGAAAAAAGTCAGAAGTAGAATGTCTGAGTTGAGCTTTAAGTTTACTAAAAAAAAAAGCTCCTAAAAGTCAGTTAGTTTTTTCCAAAAAGCTCTTAACTTTGTGACGTGGGCCCTGCCACTTCTACCACTATCAATCCAAATATAAATCATATTTACAATTTAATTTTTTCCCCCTACCAAGCTTATAAAAAAGTTAGATAGAAAATAAGTCCCTGCTAGCCCAAACAGGCCTAAAAAGTTGTCACCGCTTCTTTAAATATCTTGCTAAGCCTACATGGTAAAAAATAATAATAATAAATCTTCTAAGTTTGAAAACACATTTTTACACTTTAGATAGTGATTCTAATTAAATTAGAATCTCACACTGTATAAACTCCTTCCATTCTAATTAAATCAGAATATTCTTAAATATTATCATTCTAGCTAATTTCACAAAATATCATCAAATCTCTAAAGTTTGTTTCGCAATAAAATCAATGGTTCTTTTATATACATAAGATATTGCTTTTGAAACTGACACATAACCCCACAATTTTAATAGGAAAAAAGGAATAAAAGAATTAAAACAGGGTTTATCCAAAAACGACACCGTCTCAGCCCATTGCATAAGAAAATTTGTCTCCTGCTGCATGAGAAACATAAAACCCTTCTTTTATATACATAAGATATTGCTTTTGAAACTGACACATAACCCCACAATTTTAATAGAAAAAATCTACTTTAGGGCCCAAATTAGCAAAACATTGTCAAAAAAGATCAGAAAAAGTTACATGTCAAAAAAGACCCCAATACATTTTCTAATATTATTTCTTAAAACGTTAGTTGTTAACGGGTATTAATTTAGTTGTTAATATGTACTGATTTAGTTGTTAGGATATTATTGTTAATGGCTACTTATTTAGCTGTTAATATTCTACTGATATTGTTGTGAACGTTTATGAAATAATACATAAAAAGCCCTTGAGCCTTTTTTAACATGTGACTTTTTTTTGACAATTTTTTGCTATTTATTCTATTTTATGTAACTATTTTATAAAGAAAGACATTCTATCTAATTTGTTATTATTAATATTATTTTTATTCATTTTATTATTTTTTTTATATTTATGAAGGGTGTTTCTGTAATTTTGTTTATTGTTTATCATATAAACTTTATCGAAACACCCTTCATTAATTCACCTAAAATTACAAACACACCCTTCATTAATCTAAAATGACGTAGTTTGGGGGTTAATGGAGATAAAGTTATCTCTAGTGACGGGAGAAATACTTTTCCCTATAATATATTATACAAAAGTTTCGAATAATATTATTAGAGTGTATGGATTAAAGAATAAGAATTTTTAGGGACCTAGTCAAAAAATAAATGAAACTATAAGGACATGATAAAAAAACAAATTAAAAAAAAAACTACAAGGACTTGATTAAAAACAAATAAAAGTATAAGGACTTGATAAAAAGGGGAAAAACCATAACAACCTACTTAAAAATTGGCTGAAACTATAAGGACTTGCATATTAATTATCTCTTAGAAAAAAAAAATCAGAATATATAAGTTCTTTAATTACGGGATTATTTGTCTCCACTAATAACTTGAGTTTCATATAAATTTAATAAAAAATACTTCCCGTCTCATATTTCAATAAAATTTCATTTCTGCCCCCTCTCCTAAAAAAATTATTTATTGCTATGTATTTTTAAAAATAATTGCTGTAATACCCCAAATTAACAATTATCATAAATGCAATATTTAGCTTGATGACACCTATTTAAAATAGATGAATATGTGGTCTCAAATTCTGAGATGTATTTATTTTGTCTATTAGGTTATTTTCCCTTAGAATTTAAGGTAGCTAATATTCTATTTATCTAATAATTTTTTATTGGAATCATAAAATACCATAAAAATACTGACAACTCCCAAATTAAATTAGGGATTTTATAGAACCAAAAGAAAGCAAGGAAAAATTAGGAAAACACGTTAAATAAATAGGGAAGCATAATAGCAATTAGTAGACCCTTGAATTTTCACTAAACAAAATGATTATGTAAATTTTTATAATTAATCAAGGGATTAAATAAAGAAGACATAAATCATAAAATTCATAATTAAATAAGACACTATATTTTCTAAGACCCTAGAATTAATACCTATCCCATATTAATTCACAAAATACCATAATAACTTACCAAAACACTTAAACAAATAAAAGAATAATTACCAACATTTAATGGCCAATTAATTAACACTAATGGAAGGTTTAGTTAATTAATTACAATCACTAATTAGAGGGATGATAGGCCAATTAAAAATAAAGAACCAACAAGGGATTAAGACTAACACTAAAAGAATGGTTAACAATAATAAATCATCCCATGAACCAATAAGCAACAACCAAGTGGTAATTAAGCTTGGGATTAAGGTGTTAATCAAATACTAATTAAGGGTTGAAAAGTCAACAATTGCAACTATGATCCAAAGGCTAAGAGTTCATCTTGCAAAGCTTATCCAAAGGCCCTAATTAATTCTAAAGCTTAATCCATGTGATAAGGCAACAACCAATGGAATATTTCTTTTCAAACACTATAAACAAAGCAAGAAACAACAATAATAATAATAAGGGGGGTGCGTTTTTTGTTAGTAGGAAAAGGAAGAAGAGGAATTAAATAACACTTTGAGTCATAAGTCTAGACCTAGGTGAGTCATTAATCTAAAAATGAAATGAGTCATCAACCTAAACATGAATCACCACTCTAACCAATGAATCACTAATCTAAGTTTGCATGAGTCACACACCTACATGATGAATCACAACCCTAATTAGATAAGATGATGTAAGGGATGATGGAAGAAGGTGATGTAAGGAAGTAGAGGTGGACCAATGAGATAAAAGATAAGTAAAACAACTAAATTAGTTTATAAAAATAATTCTAGATAAAAACCAATAAAACCTATACAAATTAAATCATATCTTGAAATCCTTGAACTAAGTATGAAAACCAAGTTGAAATTCATAACAAGCATAAATCAAGCATGAAAACAAGTATAACCAAAGTCATTTTCATAATGGTTTGAGAAATGGGATCAATAGAAAAGATAGGCAAAATTGGTCTCAAAATGAAGCTAAAAATCTCTAGAACTCAAATCCAATGGGCAATTGAACATACAACTTCATTAGATTACTTAAACACATCCATTTCAATGAATTCTAATTAGTATAAAGCAAGCCAAACTCTTAGGAAAATAGTCATTGAATGTGGAAGAGGATAATGTACCCAAATGGTGACTCATGGGGATGACTCAAAAGCAATTGGAAGGGCTAGGATTAAAGCTCCAAAATACCCTAGATCCAAAGGCCAAGAATTGCTAAGAAGAAGTTCCAATTAATTACCAAACTTGCCCAACCCTTCTACTATAAATAGGGGTCCTTGGCCCTTCACAAACTCACACCAAAACCAAGCAATCTGAATATTAGAGAGAGTGGAAGAAGCTTGAAGGAGTTCAAGAAGAGGTAAGCAAGTTTTTTAGTTTCTAGCTTTTAAATTCTTAGTTAGAAGTAGCTTAGATCTTAAATAGTTTAGAATAATTTTAAATTCATGTTTTTATAGTTAAAATTGGTTTTATTTCGAAAAAATAGTGAAGAAAGGGTTTTAGCAAAATTTCCAGAAGAAAAACACCGAAGTAACGAAGTTCTGGCGAAATTTCATCGGTTCTGGAATTTCTGAACCAAACATGAAAAAACTTATATTTTATGCTGAAATCATGGTTAGAAAATTCTGAGAAAATTCATGGTTAAATTAGACATATAGGGATTTTTAAATATGTAAAGAAAATGTCCAAATGATTTCTGTACAGGGAGATAAAAATTCCCAAAGTTAGGGCTACGAATTTCTGGAAAATTCTGGACAGAGGTTCAAAACTAAAAACCTGGGAATGAACCGTGGAATCTGGGAAAATTCTGATATTTTTTCTTGAAACTATACATCCTAAGGATTCTGAAGAATTTTACGGATCCTCATTTCGATTTTTCTAGAATTAGTTATGTTTTTTCAAAGTTAGGTGAAATTCTGCCCAGATTTAAGGACCAGCGTTTTTCTCAAATAATAAAGGGAAATAATGAATTATGAAATCCACCAAGGGTAAGGAAGTCATTTGTGGCTAGGATATCTATTGGGATATTGGTTGCAAATTAATAAATGAAATATTACCTCATAGGAAATCTGTGATTGCTGTGCAACCGACGACGTACCGTGACCACCGACAAAGGTACGTTCGCGTACTGTAACACTAACTCTGATGCTTATTGTACACTTGTATGTGGTAGATATGCTCATAGACTGTGACTCTGCTTGAGAATTATTTGAATATATACGCGTTACAGTCTTGGTAATGCCGTTTGAGTTTTCCTAGCGCGCTGAGGACACGATAGGCCATCGTGGCACTGGTGAAGAGTGCAGACTGGATTAATGTGAATATATGGATATGTGATGATTGAAATGATATGTGATTATGCTATACTGTCATGAAATACCTGTCATATATAACTGTTCATGAGCATGAGGTTAACCGTTACCTGAGGTTCAATGAGAATTGAACCTCAGCACTTACCATAGCCTCAGGTTCTGGCGGAGGCAGAGTTGCTGACAAGGGTAAGCAGCCAGCTTGAGGAAACGGGCGGGGGATTGTTCTACTGATATTGTCTTTCTGTTTTGTTTTCGGCTTAGTTTTGAATACTCGAATTACTCGGATGACTGTACTAATATCAACAACAGATGATTATCAGTTACTCGTTTTGTTTTGAAGGGAAAACTTTTTCTGATGCCACTCTGATTATTTTCTCAAACGCTCTGATATTCCCTTTTGAAAACCACTTTTTAAAAAAAAGACGGGATGTTACAATTGCTCCTATAAAAGAATTCTATTGATTTTTCATCTTCCCCCCTATTCATGACTCTCCTTCCAAATAGTTCAGAATTTCGCTTAACTAAGGTTATGGCTCCACATAAAATGAAAACGTAGAAAGATTGAAAAGAGAATGTCATACAGCTTATGAAACATCAATGTCCATAACTGAAGATAAAAATGAGAAGAGTGATGAAATATATATAAAAAAAACATTTTAAATAGAAAGTTGGCTCAAGGTTTGTATGTGAAATACCTTAATTATATTACATTTGGTCTTTTCACTCTGATTTAGCTTGTGAAGAAATAGACAATCCACTCTCTCTCCAACTCGTCTCACTCCTCTCCTCTGTTCACAAGTCTGTCTCTCTGCTGATGACTAAGACGAAGAACCAGCACTGAACCTCGCCTCTCAGCACGACGGAGAAGATTATTCGAAGAGGATGATGAAAAGTAGGCGCCTCTCTCGATGGTGTCTCAAGCTCTGGTCTTTATGTCTTCCAATAACATCTCCACAAAACGATGCCGTTAGTACTTGGATAAGAAAAGGAAAATAATAATCATAATAATAGTAATAAACAACCTTGAAGTCCTATCCTCTTATCTTTTTGTTTTATTACTTTTACATTATTATAATTTAAGTTAAAGTATATTTTTAGTCCTTTAAGTGAACCTAAGGTATAATTTTAGTCTGTTAATTTTATAAAATATACTTTTGGACTTATAATTTTAACATAGTTAATGTTTCTAACAAAAAATATTGACGTAGCAAACTCATGTTTATGTAATTAAATGTTATTAATCTTAAATTCAATATATAAGTGTAAATTTAAAAATATCTAAAAACCTAATGATGTCATCAATATCAAAACCTTAATTGTATTTAAAATAAAATTAGTTTAATAATATAAATATCAAAACCTCAATTTCATTTGCAATGTTTTATCAGTTTATTTTAGCTTAATAGTGTGTAGATATATTGAAACATTAAAACTTTAAATTTGTTGTGTCAACTACATAGCCGTGGTGGATCAACATTATTCATTAGCAACATTAACGATGTTAAAAATATAGGATTAAAAGTATACTTTATAAAGTTAATGGGCCAAAATTATAACTTAAAGGATTAAAAATATAAGCTAGCATATAATTTATTTATTCTTTTAATTAATCGTAACTATTCCTATTTAATTTATAATTATGATATTTGTGATGAAATCCCATGAATAATGTGTCAAGCCCATATCTTATCAAAATCTCCCATAAATCCCTTTGATTTAGAAAAATAAACTAAAATATATTTCAAATTCTTTTAAAAATGGGGAGTCATCAATCAACCTCTTGAGTTTTGCATTTTGTGATCATGTCTTCAACCAAAAATTAAATCAGATTTTGTTGACTCTGATCGTGGACAAGAATAAGCACAATAGTACTTGGTGAATCCCGCCATTTCGTTAATTTCTTGGGATTGAACAACACATGAATGTGATTTCTTGTCGTGGATCGGCTTAGTGCCCTATGTATCATGACTCTTTCCCGGCTTTCTTGTCCATGCCCATTATACAAAGTTACAAACCACATAGTATCTTATTATGAATAATACGAGGCAACTTGTTTAGCTTTTTTTTTTTTTTCAATAAAAAAACAAAATGATGTTAAAGCAATGCAATTTGGCAATAGTTAAAATGCCAAAGTGAGATCTTGAGAAATTACAAAATACAGACTTTCGAAAAACCCTAATATTATTAACATAATAATAAAAAAGCATTATCAAGATTTCCTACCATGCAATGTTTATGTTTGATGAATAATCTAAAAGAGGCTTGAAAAAACAAGATAATAAAAGGCCTGTGTTGCATATCCAAAAGAGTGCAACAGAAAAGCACTTGGAGAGAAGTAATTCCAGGTCTTACTTGATTTCGCTATAAGAATTCTTTGATGGGAGAACCGTATTGACTTTTTAACCCATGACAAAAATATTTCCCTCACTTTTTGTACTTGTGTAGACTAATGTTCGAACCCTTATTGTGCAAAGACATTAATTGAGAAGCAACAGGAAGATTTAATCTGATAGCCTTTTCCCAGTTTAAATGTTTTGGTGAAAGCCAAATCTTGAAAGTTGACCATTTCCTTTAGCTCCCTAATTGTTGCTAAAGGTACTTTGTCTTTTACCAATTACCATTACGTAAAGCTTTATTCCTTTTCTTCCATAAGGGCCTGTTTGGTATGAGAGATTTGAATGGGAGGGGAGGTGAAGGAAATTTTTTATGAGTTGGATTTAAATCCAATCTTTGAAGATTAATTGAGGAAAATATCTTAAATCCGAAAAGTTAAAAATAGGAACGTTGATATATTAAGACAATCATACCAAATACTTCTAGTTAATGGACAAGCTATAAAGAGATTATATGGAGTCTACTTTTGTATCACAACCAAACAAACATTGGGTTTGAGTTGGAAGTGTGATGTCGAGTTAGTATATGTCACTTGGTAGCACACCATTATGAAATGGAGTTTCCACAAACACTGCCAGAAGGGGTCATCAAGAATGCTATTGGCTAGGCTGACAACAAAGAACTGCGTGAATATATTTTTAATGAGGAAGTGGCTGTTAGGAATCCAATCCCTGATTTATAGCAATCCCGGATTTGCAAGAATCAGGGAAATCATTATTAATAGCCATTATTAGCCATTATTACTAAGGCTCTCATCTCTTGTATATATGTGTACCGTCTCTACATGAATATACACACAATATTCAGACTATTTATCTTACATGGTACCCAGAGCTTGGTTAGTTCTCGGCCAATTTGAGTTTTCCGGTGGCCGTTGTCACTGTAGCGTGAACCGTATTGTTGCATGAATAGTGACAGTGGCCAGATAGAGTGTGTGTGTCGATGAGGTTGCTTTTCTGTAAGGTTTTCACTTCTTGCAAGAGTTTCAGTTTCCGGCGCACGTTTCTAGTTCTACGCTTGTGAATTTCTAGTGTATGTGTTCGTGTCATCTCTGTTTTTGGTTTGGCTCCTTAGCCAATGTCGGATCTTCCTTTCCGGTAAGACTAGGCCAATTTTGTGTTTAGAAGACTGCGTTTGGCGATTGAGTTACGTTGTTTTGCTGGGTTTCGGTGTTTTGCACTTCCTCAGTTTATGTCAATTTGCTGTTTTTTGGTTCTATCAGTGTTGCTGGTTCGTGAACAATGACGTTACTCTTCACTGTTCACAGGGGGAGAGAAAGTGTTTGTTGATTCCTTTGCTGTTCGGTTGCTGCATTTTCTGGTGTTCTAAGATGTTGAGCCTTCATTCCCAGGGTATGTAGGCCAGTTCTTTACTTCGAAGGTTTGCGTTGTGAGACTCAGTTCAATTGTTTTAGCACAGACAGCATTTTGTTTCATGCACGTTCACTTGTCTCTAGTGGCTGGGTTCTTCATTTGTTATGTTTTCTAGAACGTTTGTGAAGTGCTATTTTGTCTTAAATGTTGTGCTTGTGGTTGGGTAATTCTGTTGGCATCTGCTATGCTTTGCATCCTTTGGTGAGGAGTTTGGTGGTCCTTGTGTGACCCGTTTGTTCTTTGCCTCAGGTGAGGTATTTCTTTGGTGTTTGTCTCTGTTGAGATGTTTAGAGTATTGTTTGATCCCTGGTGAAACTGTTTGGTATTCGTCTTTGATGAGGTGTTAATTGTTGCTTTGTCTCTGGTGAGACGTTTGAAGTATGGTTTGGTACTCTTTGTTATTCGAACTTTTGGTGAAATTGTTGGATCGTTTCTTTTGAATGTCCTTAGTGTGACATTTGGTTGAACTATTCTTAGATGTGGCCAAACTTGTTGGTGGATTCAAGATCTCATGAAGAAGAAAATTATTTTGTTTGGATTTATTTATGTTATGTTTTCTTGTAACAAGTTGGGCATGATCAACATCTATGCTCCAACTTGAGGTTAGGAAATAAATCAGTATAAATATATTATAATTAATTAGTATCACACATAATCAGGGATTATAGGAATTATAAATGATTAGGAAATCAATCATCATAATGAGTCAATACTCTCTTGTCTTCTCTCTTATGTACAAATAGGCTATTGAGCATATGAATAAATACATTCATTTGAGAATATATTTTCTCTATCTTTCTCTCTATTATTTCACTTCATTTGAAACTTATGGCATTGATTACTCTGAGACTTTCTCCCCTGTGGCTAAGCTTACTTCAGTTCGTCTTCTTGTCTCTTTGGCTGCCACCTATCACTGGGATTTGCATCAGTTGGATGTTAAGAATGCATTTTTAAATGGTGATTCTCTTGAGGAAGTATATATAGAGCAACCACCTAGGTTTGTTGCTCAGGGGGAGCATCAGAAAGTATGTTATCTTCGAAAGTTATTGTATGGTTTAAAGCAAAGTCCTCGTGCTTGGTTCGATAGGTTTTGTGGTGTGGTCAAGAAGTTTGGTTTAAACCAAAGTAAGAGTGATCATTCTGTGTTCTACCAACAATCCAATGCAGGAATGATTCTTCCAGTAGTGTATGTCGATGATAATGTGATTACTGGGAGTAACATTGCTGGCATCTTAGAGCTTAAGATCTTCCTTAACTCCCACTTTCAAACAAAAGACTTAGGACCGTTGAAGTACTTCCTTGGTATTGAAGTCCTGAGAAGCAAGAAGGGAATCCTTTTGACTTAGAGGAAGTATGTTCTTGATCTATTAAAAGAGACTGGAAAGCTTCGAGCTGCACCAAGTAGCATTCCCATGATTCCAAATCTGTTCCTAGATCTAAATGATAGCATGTGGGATGAACTTCCTGATGACCTAAAGAAGAAGATTGATCTAGAGAAACTGAAGTCATTTGCATCTTCTGAGAGATATAGGAGACTCATTGGAAAGATGAATTATCTGACAGTAACTCGCCCTGATATAACCTTTTCGATCAGTGTACTTAGCCAATTCATGTCATCTCCCACAGTGGCACAGTGGGAAGCCTTAGAGTATACCTTGCACTATTTGAAAGGTTCCCCAGGTTGTGGCCTTCTCTATACAGATTATGGGCACACTAAAGTCGAATGTTTCTGTGATGCTGATCATGCAGGATCTAAGGCCATAAGACGATCCACTATAGGTTACTATGTATTTGTTGGTGGTAACTTGATATCTTGGAGAAGTAAAAAGCAAGGCGTTGTGTCAAAATCAAGTGTAGAAGCAAAATACAGAGCCATGTCACAATCAATGCAAGAAATTGTATGGGTATTTCAGCTCATGAAGGAAATCAGCATTACCACAGTATTACCTGCGAAACTATGGTGTGACAACAAAGCAACGCTCCATATAGCATCAAACTCTGTGTTCCATGAACGTACGAAGCATATTGAAATCGATTGTCACTTTATTCGTGACAAAATAAAAGAAAATGTTGTATCTACAGGGCATGTACGATCAAATGACCAGCTAGCAGATCTTTTAACGAAAGCCTTAAATGGAACACAGGTTGAGTACCTTTGTAACAAGTTGGGCATGACAAACATATATGTTTCAACTTGAGAGGGAGTGTTAGGAATCCAATCCCTAATTTATAAGAATCCCTAATTTGCAGGAATTAGGGAAATCATTATTAATAGCCATTAAGAGTCATTCTTAACCATTATTACTAAGACTCTCATCTCTTGTATATATGTGTACCGTCTTTACATGAATATACACACAATATTCAGACTATTTATCTTACAGTGGCAAAGTATGTAACATCCTTATTTTGAAATCCGTTCTCAAAATATTTTAATCAGAGTAGAGCACCGGAATAAATTTAAATGAGCGAGTATCTAATAAACCTTCACTGTTGGTGCGTCTTGTTGCTATTATAGGGGTACAAAGCTCTGAATATTTACTAATATAGTGATATTAAAAAAAATCGTAGCTATCTTCTCTGCCCGTGTCTTCTCGTGCACTATCTATCCTTGCCCTCGGTCCTAGTCCCTCCAGAATCTGAGACTATGAGCTGAGGTTCAATTACCATTGAACCTCAGGTAACGGTTAACCTCATGCTTATGTATCCAATATGTATAACAGATATCCATAGTAAAACAGCAATAATCACATACAATATTCTCATATTCAAATAATAACATAACACAACCACTGCAATATGCATGTTATTATAGTCTGCACTATCTCCAGTGCCACGATGGCCTATCGTGTCCTCAGCGCTAGGAAAACATAACGGCATTATCAAAACCATAACCCGTATCAAGTTGTATGTGTATGATCAATTTTCAAAAACAGAATCTTAGACTATCTATCACATATAAGCATACCATAAGCATCAGAGTTAAGGTTACAATACGCGTCCGTACCTAGATTGATAATTCCGATATGACGACGATCGGTATACGTTTGCAGACTTCCTATATTAGGAATATTGCGCTATTAATTTGTAAATAATATCCTAAAATATATTTTGGCCACTACTGACTACTCTACCCTTGATACATTAAACCATCATTTTATTTCCTCAAAATTCGTTGAAAAACGCTGGACAATATTGGGCAGAATTTCGCCTATCTTTGAAAAATCATAACTAATTCTAGAAAAATCGAAACGAAGATCCGTAAAATGTTCCGGACTCCTTAGGATGTCTATTTTCCATAAAAAATATCAAAATTTGCCCATAATTCAAGAATCATTCCCAGATTTCACGTGTTCATCCTCTGCCCAGATTTTCCAGCATTTTCGCAACATAAACTTTGAGAATTTCTTTCTCACTGTACAGAGCTCATTTCAACATGTTCTTTACATATTTGAAAATCCCTATATGTCTACTTTGATCATGAATTTTCTCAGAATTTTTCAATATCATTTTCAACATGAAATATGAGTGTTTCTGTTACTAGTTCAGAAATCGCCTAACCGATGAATTTTCGCCAGAACTTCGTTACTACCATGTTCTTAACCTGGGAATTTTGCAGAACTACTTCCTTCACTAAATTTTCAAAATGAAGCTATTTTAAACTATAAAAACATGAAACTAAAATTATTCTAGAATTTTAAAGATTAAAACTACTTCTACCTATGAATATAAACTCAAAACTAAAGAACTTTGCTTACCTAAAGCTTTATCTTCTTCAAGCCTTCCTTCAGCTCTCTCTCAACTCTCTCTCAATAAGCAGATGATGCTTTGCTTGGTGTGAGGAAAATGAGTGAACTTGGCCCTCTATTTATAGGAAAGAGGTTGGACAAACTTGTAATTAAATGCAACTTCCCTCTTGGCTAATTCTCACCATTGGATCTAGGGCAACTTTGCAACTTCAAATCCTCACCACTCTCTCACTCTCATCTGCCCTCTCTCTCTCTCTCTCCCTTATTCTCTTTCTTCTTCCTTCTTCAAGAAGCCACACAAACTTGCACTTTAAACCATGAATAGTATTTTGTATGCTACAAGCTTTGACCAACTTTGTAACATGCGTTGAAATTCAATTTCTTCCTCTTGAAGCTCCTCAAAACCGAAATCCCCTCTGGTCCTTTGGGTTTGGTTGTTGTTTTGGGCTTTATTGGTGATTTGGGCAATGATTTGGGTTACCAAAAATGATCCAATGTTGTGACTAAAGCCCTAAATTAATTTCTTCTTGTTTACTATTTAATTTAGCTTAATTAGGTTTAGTTTGAAATGATTTTATTGATTACCAATTCAATTATGATCCTACTAAGTCCAATTATTAGAATTATGGATCCCTTGTTAGGCTTTATTGTTGAATTTAGCCAAAATATTGCAAATTGCTTGTAAATATTTATCATTAAATTAATTATGCATGTTAATTCAATTAAGATAAATTTTTGGTGTTTACTAATTATTTTTAGTGTCCTCTAATTATTTTAGACCTCTTCCTATCCCTTTACGGCTTAATTTTGCCAATATGTGAATTATATGACAATATATCACTAAGTGTGAGTTTAATTGTTCTTAAATTGTTGAAAATTCCATTTAATTGGTTTAAGGGCTTTTATGGTATTTTACAATATTTTATGACTCCTAATTAAAATTTAGAGAATTGGATTTTGCCCCATTAAGTCCTACCATCAACTTATTCAAGAAGTAGAATAAATACACTACTACTTTGGAGCCAACATACTTTCCTATTTTCGTGACATCTTATACTATTTTAGGAACTCCATTTTAATTATAGTCCTTAGAAATTCATTTAAATAACTCTTAATTAGTCATTGGCTTTTGATTGGAATTATCCATCTTTGATTATGCCTATTTTAATTTAGTTCAATTTAGTGTCTTCATTGTTGTAATTTCAATCGCTCATTGTGTAATACCCCAAAATTCATATTCATCATAAATATTATATTTTGATAAATAATACCTATTCAAAATCGGTGAATATATGGTCTCAAAATTGAGTAACATATTTATGTTAATTTAGGGAATTTTCTCTAATAATTAAGGTAATCAAAAACCAAATTCTCGAATTTTATTTTGGGATCATAAAATACCACAAAATTACCATATTAAAGCATAAAATGAACAAAAAGAAAGGAAGAAGGTAGGGGGCGATTTTTGGGTGACTTGGAGAACAAGTCACCAAGTTACTTGGCGAGCAAGTTACTGGGCGGACGAGGTTACTTGTCGAGCAAGTTACTGGGCGGACGAGGTTACTTGTCGAGCAAGTTACTGGGCGGACGAGGTTACTTGGCGAGCAAGTTAATGGGCGGACGAGGTTACTTGTCGAGCAAGTTACTGGGCGGACGAGGTTACTTGTGGAGCAAGTTACTGGGCGGACGAGGTTACTTGGCGAACAAGTTACTTGGCGGACACGTTACTGGGCCGACAAGGTTACTTGGCGAACAAGTTACTTGGCGAGCAAGTTACTTGGTGGACAAGTTGTAAAACTTGGAGAGCAAGTTAGGAAAACTTTGAGAGCAAGTCGGGAAGACTTGGAGAACCAGTCGGGAAGACTTGGAGAGTAAGTCGAGCATGTCGGGAAAACTTGGAGAGCAAGTAAGAATTGGCTAGAATGCTCTAGAAGAAGTCAACAACTTGCTGATTAAGCTAGGGTTTTCTAAACACAAATAACACCTAAGCCTTGCTTATGTCATCAAGATGACATCATAAGGATGACATCACAAGAACACATCAAGGGTGTAGATTTAAACTTCTTCATTAAGTTTAGATCTAATGGTTAGGATTTAAGAAGAGGCTTGTTGAAGAAGTTGGGAATTTTCCTATAAATAGGAGGCTTCCCCTCCTCATTTCTTCACACCATCACCACATACACCTCTAATCCTTTGATTAAGAGTGTGAGAGTGAGAGTTCTCTTGGGGCTAGAAGGAAGAAGCAAGAGTCTTCAAGAGGTAAGCTTGTTCTTAGTTTTATAGTTTTTAGTTGTTCTTAGTAGTTTTTAATATAGATGTTAGTTTAATCAAGTAAATAGGTAAAGTGATTCCCCATATTTGTTTTCAAGCCTTATTGCATCAAAAAGATGCCTGACAAGGTGGAAACATGTTGGGGAGTGACTTTTAGGATTAAGGGAACAAGTTAGAGTAAGATGAAAGAAGTCTAGAATTGCTGGATTTTTGGAGTCAACTGGTTAGGGGGCATTATTTTCTGTATCAAATGATGTTTAAAAATCACGAAATTTTCCAGAAATAAAGTAGACATGTAGGGCTTTCCAAATATATAAAATATGTAACGTTTTGATCTCTGGACAAGGAGATATGAATTTTTGAAGATTAGGCTATTTTTCTGGGCGAAATTTCTGGACAAGGTATGAACACATGAAATCTGGGAATTGTTCTTGAGTTCTGGGTGGAAACTGATATTTTTCCTCAAAACTAGACATCCTAAGGAGTCCGGAACATTTTACGGATCTTCGTTTCGATATTTCTAGAATTAGTTGTGATTTTTCGAAGTTAGGCGAAAATCAGCCTTAAATGCTGATAATCAGCGTTTTTATCCAAAAATTCAAAGCAAATAATGGAAAAATAAATACACCAGGGGTAGAATAGCCAATTGTGGATAAGATATCTTTTAGTATATTATTTGTGAGTTAATAGACGCGATATTACTCTTATAGGAAGTCTGCAATCGTTTTCTGATCGACGTCATACCGAGATCACCGACTCAGGTACGGACGCGTATTGTAACACTAACTCTGATGCTTATGGTATGCTTATATGTGATAGATAGTCTGAAACTCTGTTTTTGAAAATTGGTCATACACATACCGCTTGATACGGGTTATAGTCTTGATAACGCCGTTATGTTTTCCTAGCGCTGAGGACACGGATGTACACCGTGGCACTGGTGAATAGTGCAGACTATAATAACATGCATATTGCAGTGGCTGTGTTATGTTATTATGTGAATATGAGAATATTGTATGTGATTATTATTGTTTTGCCATGGATATCTGTCATACATATTTGATACATAAGCATGAGGTTAACCGTTACCTGAGGTTCAATGGTAATTGAACCTCAGCTCTTAACATAGCGTCAGGGTCCGGAGGAACCAGGACCAAGGACAAGGATAAGGAGCCAGCGCAAGGACGAAGACAGAGAAATTTTTATTTCAGCGTTATCTTGTTGTACTATTTTCAAACTACTGTACCGCTGTGTAAGCAACCAAATACTACAACAGTGAAGGTTTTTATCAGATACTCGCTCTTTTGAAATTATTCCGATGCTCTACTCTGATCAAATAGTTCGAAAACGTTTTAGAAAATTGGGATGTTACATTTTGGTATCAGAGCAGACATTCTGGCCTGAAGTTAACTAAGTTACTCCAGACAGTTTGGTGTCTAGAAAGGGTTTTGTGGTTGGCAATCAGTCCCCGTGAATTCGGCGAGCCTTCCACAAATACACCGGCCTGGCCAAATTGTCTGAGTAACAGAGTTAGGTTCGGAGTTTTTCAAAGAACATTTTACTTGGCAAGAACCCGACTCAGTTACAGTAAACCATTGGTGCCGAAGGTAGGGCCGAGTCTATGTGGATCAGTCAATCAGTCGCCGTAAAGTCGGTGAGACTCCCATGATAGACGCCTACCTGGCCAATCGGTTTGACTAACTAAGTTAGGCTCAAGGCCATTGTCTTAGAGCATATTTTGAAAAAGAGTACTGATATATCCTTGATGTGGTACAGTAAGTTATAAACGGAGATAGACGAGTAAGATATACGACGTGGAGGGCTATCCAGAAAAAATTAACAGCGATATGCAACCCTAGGCTAGTGTACCACCCTTTGTTGGTGCTCCACTCAAAAAAAAAAAAGGCTCCGATAATCCTGATAATCCTGATAATCCTGATAATTCTGATAACTCTGATAATCCTGATAATTCTGATAATCTCCAGTTTGTACTAGGCATTAATTCCATTCTAACCCAGAGCTTATATGTGAAGCTGGGCTACGCCGGATGAAACTCCGGGATCAATAAAGATAAGTACATGCAGTATTTGACTCATGTAGGGGAACTCTTGACGCGTATTTCCGTACCCATTTTGCTTAGACGAGAGAAATCTCAGAAGAATGACCCCTGTGAGATAGGTGGAGGATTTGATATCCTTTGAGGTAAAGCCTGAATGCCTAGAGGTACAAAACATAGCAATCCTTTGGAATACCATAAGAACAGATAGAGTAATCCCGAATCTAATCAAAGCATAGATGATGCTTAGGTCAATGTATGACTGAGCATTGCCTAAGTTCGAGTGCCTAAGAATAAGAACCCTGAGGAAGTATGAGTGAGGTTGCCTTAGTTGAGAGATAATTCCTTAACGGAACCATATGAAAGCTAGAACCTTAGTAGCTACGGGTTATGGTTTCTAGGTGGGACCAATAACCGTAGTGGCTAATCGATTCCCTAAGAAGTAGGTGGTTACCCAATAGGGAAAGTTGAGTTAAGGATAATGCCTGGAGTTAAACAGATAGTGAAAGTCCACAAATAGAATGACCCTAGATAAGATGGCAGACATAGAGACAACGATTTGTGAAACCACTAAAGAGTAGGAACCTGATAAGATCTGAGTTCTCGTTATAATAATTCAGAGACGATCACTGACGCTACTTATGGAAAGTTTTGATCGGAAAGGGCTACCTACCGGGAGTTCTAATCAAGGAGGTCTACCTACAGAGGATGCTAACCGGAGAGGCTGACTAGTCTGAGAAGACTGAGTGAAGCGCCGAGTAAAGTGCCGTAGAGCAGAGCCACCGTGACGACAAACCGTAGAGTGGAGCCGCCGTGACAACGAACCATGGAGTAGGGCTACCAGTGCATCGGTTCTCAAGGTAAGTACATTATAATGAGTCTCACATCGAATAGGTTCCCTAGAGCGAAGGTTTAAGTAATCTAGTATATCGCCATGAGTCGCTCCAGTGCTATATAGCATGTATTGTGTCTATAGGCTAGCAGAAGCCCACGGTTGTTAGACAACGAATACGAAAAGTGTCCGGAAAAGTTTGTGAAACCCGAGGATAGCGGGCGATGTTCAGAATAGCCGGATGATTTAAGTAGAACAAACTAAGCATTATACGGATAGCTTGAGTAGCCAAGAACAGAGGTCCGAATGCGTGTAGTTAGTGATGACCTTCTAATGTTAGTTGTCTGATTCCTAAGTAAGGTTCTAAAATTTAATTTTTGAACTTGCCAATACACCTGCTGTATTTGAAACTTCGGAATTAATTTTTTGAACTTATGAATTTTTGAATAGAGTTTTCAAATGAAATGTTTTCAACAGAATTTGAGACCACAGTGATGGTTATTTTGAAATGATGTTGTCTTGTAAAAAGGGTTTTTGTTAGAACCCAGAGTTTGAAACCGAGTTTTCAACTATGTTGTGGTAAAGTCAGTACAAAACTGGGAGGCCAGAGGCTGTTGTAGATGTACACGGTCTGCTGGGTCTTACCAGATGTTTTAAAACGTTTGAAATCACTGGCCTTTGATAAATGTTCTCTTTGAGCAAAAAGTTTTTGGAGGGATTTTGTTTGAGAAAATGGAAATCGCACCAGCAGTGAACGCACCCAATCCATAACATTTCGCCAAGGGCGTATGTTTTGTTTAGTGAAACCTGACTGTCTATGGCTGGACTGAGTTCCGCTAGATAAGGTTGCTACTTTATGTGCCAGTGTGAACACTGGGTCTCCTGTGAAAGGGGCAGAGGTTCTCCCACATTGTTGATAATACTGTTGAGGATGGATTTGGGGATTGGGAGAGGGCGCTCACTGTACCAAATGGTTAAAATGATGGTGTGTACTCTTAATTGTAAAATTTTGTAAAGTGAAGTAACTCCCTCAAAGATATATGCCTGTTGTAAAAGTTTTTGAAAATGATCCGGCAGTGAATATGTTTTCACGAATTTGTGATGGCAGCGACTAAGTTTGAAAATGTGATAACACTATTACTTTTTGGTATAGTGCAGATTGTGAAATTTACTGCGACCAAGAAAAATTTTCAGTGTTTGAAAATTTGAAAATGAGACAACAAAATGGTTTTGGGTAGCAATGACATGTTTGTCGATGCTATCGTGTTGAAAAGAAAAGCGGTGTAGTTGGAGATTATGGTATAGGAACAGAAACTATTAGAAAGGCCTAGAATACTGAACCAGTTAAGCTAGATAGTAATTGTCAGCTATGGTGCTAAGTGAGTGAAAGTAGTCTGAGAACTTGAATGGGAAAGGCTCAGATGAAATAGACGGGCAGAGACCCGAGGCAATAAGACCTAATGTGCGAGTGTGTACAGGGGCAGTGTCCCTAGGCCATAAGACCGATGATACTTAGTATTGTGTGAAATGCTGATTGTTATAATAACTAAGACTAGAATACATCTTAGGACTAGAGAAACATTCGCTATACCAGGTAGTAGTTAAGATACCTAAGGCCTGAGGATGAATTCCTAGTTAGTAAGGCTAGAATCTTCAGTGCTATGGTAATAGATCAAGTCGGAAGGCCAATATGTGTTAAGCCGAGAGGCTAAATAAGTTAGGCAGTGAGGCCTGTGAAACCGAGTACGGTGAGAATAGACCAGCGAGTCCTGTAATTTAGTACTATACCTGGGTACAAGATAAATGATACTTTTGAATAGTAGGATGCGTGCTAGGTAAGCTTGCATAGGGAAGGAATAGACTGGAAGTCTAGATAACCTTTCAACGTTATATGTTCAAATTTCGAGGGCGAAATTTTATTTAACAGGGGGAGAAATGTAATACCCCAAAATTCATATTCATCATAAATATTATATTTTGATAAATAATACCTATTCAAAATCGGTGAATATATGGTCTCAAAATTGAGTAACATATTTATGTTAATTTAGGGAATTTTCTCTAATAATTAAGGTAATCAAAAACCAAATTCTCGAATTTTATTTTGGGATCATAAAATACCACAAAATTACCATATTAAAGCATAAAATGAACAAAAAGAAAGGAAGAAGGTAGGGGGCGATTTTTGGGTGACTTGGAGAACAAGTCACCAAGTTACTTGGCGAGCAAGTTACTGGGCGGACGAGGTTACTTGTCGAGCAAGTTACTGGGCGGACGAGGTTACTTGTCGAGCAAGTTACTGGGCGGACGAGGTTACTTGGCGAGCAAGTTAATGGGCGGACGAGGTTACTTGTCGAGCAAGTTACTGGGCGGACGAGGTTACTTGTGGAGCAAGTTACTGGGCGGACGAGGTTACTTGGCGAACAAGTTACTTGGCGGACACGTTACTGGGCCGACAAGGTTACTTGGCGAACAAGTTACTTGGCGAGCAAGTTACTTGGTGGACAAGTTGTAAAACTTGGAGAGCAAGTTAGGAAAACTTTGAGAGCAAGTCGGGAAGACTTGGAGAACCAGTCGGGAAGACTTGGAGAGTAAGTCGAGCATGTCGGGAAAACTTGGAGAGCAAGTAAGAATTGGCTAGAATGCTCTAGAAGAAGTCAACAACTTGCTGATTAAGCTAGGGTTTTCTAAACACAAATAACACCTAAGCCTTGCTTATGTCATCAAGATGACATCATAAGGATGACATCACAAGAACACATCAAGGGTGTAGATTTAAACTTCTTCATTAAGTTTAGATCTAATGGTTAGGATTTAAGAAGAGGCTTGTTGAAGAAGTTGGGAATTTTCCTATAAATAGGAGGCTTCCCCTCCTCATTTCTTCACACCATCACCACATACACCTCTAATCCTTTGATTAAGAGTGTGAGAGTGAGAGTTCTCTTGGGGCTAGAAGGAAGAAGCAAGAGTCTTCAAGAGGTAAGCTTGTTCTTAGTTTTATAGTTTTTAGTTGTTCTTAGTAGTTTTTAATATAGATGTTAGTTTAATCAAGTAAATAGGTAAAGTGATTCCCCATATTTGTTTTCAAGCCTTATTGCATCAAAAAGATGCCTGACAAGGTGGAAACATGTTGGGGAGTGACTTTTAGGATTAAGGGAACAAGTTAGAGTAAGATGAAAGAAGTCTAGAATTGCTGGATTTTTGGAGTCAACTGGTTAGGGGGCATTATTTTCTGTATCAAATGATGTTTAAAAATCACGAAATTTTCCAGAAATAAAGTAGACATGTAGGGCTTTCCAAATATATAAAATATGTAACGTTTTGATCTCTGGACAAGGAGATATGAATTTTTGAAGATTAGGCTATTTTTCTGGGCGAAATTTCTGGACAAGGTATGAACACATGAAATCTGGGAATTGTTCTTGAGTTCTGGGTGGAAACTGATATTTTTCCTCAAAACTAGACATCCTAAGGAGTCCGGAACATTTTACGGATCTTCGTTTCGATATTTCTAGAATTAGTTGTGATTTTTCGAAGTTAGGCGAAAATCAGCCTTAAATGCTGATAATCAGCGTTTTTATCCAAAAATTCAAAGCAAATAATGGAAAAATAAATACACCAGGGGTAGAATAGCCAATTGTGGATAAGATATCTTTTAGTATATTATTTGTGAGTTAATAGACGCGATATTACTCTTATAGGAAGTCTGCAATCGTTTTCTGATCGACGTCATACCGAGATCACCGACTCAGGTACGGACGCGTATTGTAACACTAACTCTGATGCTTATGGTATGCTTATATGTGATAGATAGTCTGAAACTCTGTTTTTGAAAATTGGTCATACACATACCGCTTGATACGGGTTATAGTCTTGATAACGCCGTTATGTTTTCCTAGCGCTGAGGACACGGATGTACACCGTGGCACTGGTGAATAGTGCAGACTATAATAACATGCATATTGCAGTGGCTGTGTTATGTTATTATGTGAATATGAGAATATTGTATGTGATTATTATTGTTTTGCCATGGATATCTGTCATACATATTTGATACATAAGCATGAGGTTAACCGTTACCTGAGGTTCAATGGTAATTGAACCTCAGCTCTTAACATAGCGTCAGGGTCCGGAGGAACCAGGACCAAGGACAAGGATAAGGAGCCAGCGCAAGGACGAAGACAGAGAAATTTTTATTTCAGCGTTATCTTGTTGTACTATTTTCAAACTACTGTACCGCTGTGTAAGCAACCAAATACTACAACAGTGAAGGTTTTTATCAGATACTCGCTCTTTTGAAATTATTCCGATGCTCTACTCTGATCAAATAGTTCGAAAACGTTTTAGAAAATTGGGATGTTACATTTTGGTATCAGAGCAGACATTCTGGCCTGAAGTTAACTAAGTTACTCCAGACAGTTTGGTGTCTAGAAAGGGTTTTGTGGTTGGCAATCAGTCCCCGTGAATTCGGCGAGCCTTCCACAAATACACCGGCCTGGCCAAATTGTCTGAGTAACAGAGTTAGGTTCGGAGTTTTTCAAAGAACATTTTACTTGGCAAGAACCCGACTCAGTTACAGTAAACCATTGGTGCCGAAGGTAGGGCCGAGTCTATGTGGATCAGTCAATCAGTCGCCGTAAAGTCGGTGAGACTCCCATGATAGACGCCTACCTGGCCAATCGGTTTGACTAACTAAGTTAGGCTCAAGGCCATTGTCTTAGAGCATATTTTGAAAAAGAGTACTGATATATCCTTGATGTGGTACAGTAAGTTATAAACGGAGATAGACGAGTAAGATATACGACGTGGAGGGCTATCCAGAAAAAATTAACAGCGATATGCAACCCTAGGCTAGTGTACCACCCTTTGTTGGTGCTCCACTCAAAAAAAAAAAAAAAGGCTCCGATAATCCTGATAATCCTGATAATCCTGATAATTCTGATAACTCTGATAATCCTGATAATTCTGATAATCTCCAGTTTGTACTAGGCATTAATTCCATTCTAACCCAGAGCTTATATGTGAAGCTGGGCTACGCCGGATGAAACTCCGGGATCAATAAAGATAAGTACATGCAGTATTTGACTCATGTAGGGGAACTCTTGACGCGTATTTCCGTACCCATTTTGCTTAGACGAGAGAAATCTCAGAAGAATGACCCCTGTGAGATAGGTGGAGGATTTGATATCCTTTGAGGTAAAGCCTGAATGCCTAGAGGTACAAAACATAGCAATCCTTTGGAATACCATAAGAACAGATAGAGTAATCCCGAATCTAATCAAAGCATAGATGATGCTTAGGTCAATGTATGACTGAGCATTGCCTAAGTTCGAGTGCCTAAGAATAAGAACCCTGAGGAAGTATGAGTGAGGTTGCCTTAGTTGAGAGATAATTCCTTAACGGAACCATATGAAAGCTAGAACCTTAGTAGCTACGGGTTATGGTTTCTAGGTGGGACCAATAACCGTAGTGGCTAATCGATTCCCTAAGAAGTAGGTGGTTACCCAATAGGGAAAGTTGAGTTAAGGATAATGCCTGGAGTTAAACAGATAGTGAAAGTCCACAAATAGAATGACCCTAGATAAGATGGCAGACATAGAGACAACGATTTGTGAAACCACTAAAGAGTAGGAACCTGATAAGATCTGAGTTCTCGTTATAATAATTCAGAGACGATCACTGACGCTACTTATGGAAAGTTTTGATCGGAAAGGGCTACCTACCGGGAGTTCTAATCAAGGAGGTCTACCTACAGAGGATGCTAACCGGAGAGGCTGACTAGTCTGAGAAGACTGAGTGAAGCGCCGAGTAAAGTGCCGTAGAGCAGAGCCACCGTGACGACAAACCGTAGAGTGGAGCCGCCGTGACAACGAACCATGGAGTAGGGCTACCAGTGCATCGGTTCTCAAGGTAAGTACATTATAATGAGTCTCACATCGAATAGGTTCCCTAGAGCGAAGGTTTAAGTAATCTAGTATATCGCCATGAGTCGCTCCAGTGCTATATAGCATGTATTGTGTCTATAGGCTAGCAGAAGCCCACGGTTGTTAGACAACGAATACGAAAAGTGTCCGGAAAAGTTTGTGAAACCCGAGGATAGCGGGCGATGTTCAGAATAGCCGGATGATTTAAGTAGAACAAACTAAGCATTATACGGATAGCTTGAGTAGCCAAGAACAGAGGTCCGAATGCGTGTAGTTAGTGATGACCTTCTAATGTTAGTTGTCTGATTCCTAAGTAAGGTTCTAAAATTTAATTTTTGAACTTGCCAATACACCTGCTGTATTTGAAACTTCGGAATTAATTTTTTGAACTTATGAATTTTTGAATAGAGTTTTCAAATGAAATGTTTTCAACAGAATTTGAGACCACAGTGATGGTTATTTTGAAATGATGTTGTCTTGTAAAAAGGGTTTTTGTTAGAACCCAGAGTTTGAAACCGAGTTTTCAACTATGTTGTGGTAAAGTCAGTACAAAACTGGGAGGCCAGAGGCTGTTGTAGATGTACACGGTCTGCTGGGTCTTACCAGATGTTTTAAAACGTTTGAAATCACTGGCCTTTGATAAATGTTCTCTTTGAGCAAAAAGTTTTTGGAGGGATTTTGTTTGAGAAAATGGAAATCGCACCAGCAGTGAACGCACCCAATCCATAACATTTCGCCAAGGGCGTATGTTTTGTTTAGTGAAACCTGACTGTCTATGGCTGGACTGAGTTCCGCTAGATAAGGTTGCTACTTTATGTGCCAGTGTGAACACTGGGTCTCCTGTGAAAGGGGCAGAGGTTCTCCCACATTGTTGATAATACTGTTGAGGATGGATTTGGGGATTGGGAGAGGGCGCTCACTGTACCAAATGGTTAAACTGATGGTGTGTACTCTTAATTGTAAAATTTTGTAAAGTGAAGTAACTCCCTCAAAGATATATGCCTGTTGTAAAAGTTTTTGAAAATGATCCGGCAGTGAATATGTTTTCACGAATTTGTGATGGCAGCGACTAAGTTTGAAAATGTGATAACACTATTACTTTTTGGTATAGTGCAGATTGTGAAATTTACTGCGACCAAGAAAAATTTTCAGTGTTTGAAAATTTGAAAATGAGACAACAAAATGGTTTTGGGTAGCAATGACATGTTTGTCGATGCTATCGTGTTGAAAAGAAAAGCGGTGTAGTTGGAGATTATGGTATAGGAACAGAAACTATTAGAAAGGCCTAGAATACTGAACCAGTTAAGCTAGATAGTAATTGTCAGCTATGGTGCTAAGTGAGTGAAAGTAGTCTGAGAACTTGAATGGGAAAGGCTCAGATGAAATAGACGGGCAGAGACCCGAGGCAATAAGACCTAATGTGCGAGTGTGTACAGGGGCAGTGTCCCTAGGCCATAAGACCGATGATACTTAGTATTGTGTGAAATGCTGATTGTTATAATAACTAAGACTAGAATACATCTTAGGACTAGAGAAACATTCGCTATACCAGGTAGTAGTTAAGATACCTAAGGCCTGAGGATGAATTCCTAGTTAGTAAGGCTAGAATCTTCAGTGCTATGGTAATAGATCAAGTCGGAAGGCCAATATGTGTTAAGCCGAGAGGCTAAATAAGTTAGGCAGTGAGGCCTGTGAAACCGAGTACGGTGAGAATAGACCAGCGAGTCCTGTAATTTAGTACTATACCTGGGTACAAGATAAATGATACTTTTGAATAGTAGGATGCGTGCTAGGTAAGCTTGCATAGGGAAGGAATAGACTGGAAGTCTAGATAACCTTTCAACGTTATATGTTCAAATTTCGAGGGCGAAATTTTATTTAACAGGGGGAGAAATGTAATACCCCAAAATTCATATTCATCATAAATATTATATTTTGATAAATAATACCTATTCAAAATCGGTGAATATATGGTCTCAAAATTGAGTAACATATTTATGTTAATTTAGGGAATTTTCTCTAATAATTAAGGTAATCAAAAACCAAATTCTCGAATTTTATTTTGGGATCATAAAATACCACAAAATTACCATATTAAAGCATAAAATGAACAAAAAGAAAGGAAGAAGGTAGGGGGCGATTTTTGGGTGACTTGGAGAACAAGTCACCAAGTTACTTGGCGAGCAAGTTACTGGGCGGACGAGGTTACTTGTCGAGCAAGTTACTGGGCGGACGAGGTTACTTGTCGAGCAAGTTACTGGGCGGACGAGGTTACTTGGCGAGCAAGTTAATGGGCGGACGAGGTTACTTGTCGAGCAAGTTACTGGGCGGACGAGGTTACTTGTGGAGCAAGTTACTGGGCGGACGAGGTTACTTGGCGAACAAGTTACTTGGCGGACACGTTACTGGGCCGACAAGGTTACTTGGCGAACAAGTTACTTGGCGAGCAAGTTACTTGGTGGACAAGTTGTAAAACTTGGAGAGCAAGTTAGGAAAACTTTGAGAGCAAGTCGGGAAGACTTGGAGAACCAGTCGGGAAGACTTGGAGAGTAAGTCGAGCATGTCGGGAAAACTTGGAGAGCAAGTAAGAATTGGCTAGAATGCTCTAGAAGAAGTCAACAACTTGCTGATTAAGCTAGGGTTTTCTAAACACAAATAACACCTAAGCCTTGCTTATGTCATCAAGATGACATCATAAGGATGACATCACAAGAACACATCAAGGGTGTAGATTTAAACTTCTTCATTAAGTTTAGATCTAATGGTTAGGATTTAAGAAGAGGCTTGTTGAAGAAGTTGGGAATTTTCCTATAAATAGGAGGCTTCCCCTCCTCATTTCTTCACACCATCACCACATACACCTCTAATCCTTTGATTAAGAGTGTGAGAGTGAGAGTTCTCTTGGGGCTAGAAGGAAGAAGCAAGAGTCTTCAAGAGGTAAGCTTGTTCTTAGTTTTATAGTTTTTAGTTGTTCTTAGTAGTTTTTAATATAGATGTTAGTTTAATCAAGTAAATAGGTAAAGTGATTCCCCATATTTGTTTTCAAGCCTTATTGCATCAAAAAGATGCCTGACAAGGTGGAAACATGTTGGGGAGTGACTTTTAGGATTAAGGGAACAAGTTAGAGTAAGATGAAAGAAGTCTAGAATTGCTGGATTTTTGGAGTCAACTGGTTAGGGGGCATTATTTTCTGTATCAAATGATGTTTAAAAATCACGAAATTTTCCAGAAATAAAGTAGACATGTAGGGCTTTCCAAATATATAAAATATGTAACGTTTTGATCTCTGGACAAGGAGATATGAATTTTTGAAGATTAGGCTATTTTTCTGGGCGAAATTTCTGGACAAGGTATGAACACATGAAATCTGGGAATTGTTCTTGAGTTCTGGGTGGAAACTGATATTTTTCCTCAAAACTAGACATCCTAAGGAGTCCGGAACATTTTACGGATCTTCGTTTCGATATTTCTAGAATTAGTTGTGATTTTTCGAAGTTAGGCGAAAATCAGCCTTAAATGCTGATAATCAGCGTTTTTATCCAAAAATTCAAAGCAAATAATGGAAAAATAAATACACCAGGGGTAGAATAGCCAATTGTGGATAAGATATCTTTTAGTATATTATTTGTGAGTTAATAGACGCGATATTACTCTTATAGGAAGTCTGCAATCGTTTTCTGATCGACGTCATACCGAGATCACCGACTCAGGTACGGACGCGTATTGTAACACTAACTCTGATGCTTATGGTATGCTTATATGTGATAGATAGTCTGAAACTCTGTTTTTGAAAATTGGTCATACACATACCGCTTGATACGGGTTATAGTCTTGATAACGCCGTTATGTTTTCCTAGCGCTGAGGACACGGATGTACACCGTGGTACTGGTGAATAGTGCAGACTATAATAACATGCATATTGCAGTGGCTGTGTTATGTTATTATGTGAATATGAGAATATTGTATGTGATTATTATTGTTTTGCCATGGATATCTGTCATACATATTTGATACATAAGCATGAGGTTAACCGTTACCTGAGGTTCAATGGTAATTGAACCTCAGCTCTTAACATAGCGTTAGGGTCCGGAGGAACCAGGACCAAGGACAAGGATAAGGAGCCAGCGCAAGGACGAAGACAGAGAAATTTTTATTTCAGCGTTATCTTGTTGTACTATTTTCAAACTACTGTACCGCTGTGTAAGCAACCAAATACTACAACAGTGAAGGTTTTTATCAGATACTCGCTCTTTTGAAATTATTCCGATGCTCTACTCTGATCAAATAGTTCGAAAACGTTTTAGAAAATTGGGATGTTACACATTGCTCTTTTTAATTCCATGTAAACCATAACTTAATACGGTAATTATTTGTATTTTATGATATTTTATGGTTCCTAAATGAAATTTGAATATTTGAGTCTTCTTGGTTCATTTGATTCTAGGAGGAAATTTCCTAATTTAAATTAGATAAGTTATAATATCTTTGAGACCACATATTCACCTATGTTATTGGGTATCATTTAGTGGTTATGCTAAATAGGATTCTTAGGGTATTACATTTCTCCCCCATTAAATAAAATTTCGTCCTCGAAATTTGTTCTATCCTAACTAGATCCTAAATCATAATTTTCCTAGGAATTCATTCTATGGGCATGACTCTATGCCTCAACTGCTTCTTGTGGGTAAGCAAAAATTTGCTCCTGTTCAACTATCATGTCATACTTTGACATCCCCATCCCATAAACTTTTCTGTAACGCCTATCAATTATGGCAGTATCAGGGACTCTAAGTTCCATTTGTGATTTGATCGACGTAACTGAGAAATATATATATAAAAAAAAACGTTATCAAGTTTGGGGGTTAAGGTTTATCCGATGATCTTTGTGTAGATAAAACTTCGAATGGCCCTACATATCGAGGTCTTAATTGTTGCCTCTCCAGCGTTCTTCCAACACTGGTTACTGGGGCATCATTAATAACATATGATTGTCAACATAGCTCCTTGTCTACTTCGTACTGTTAGGGGTCGTCCTGTGTTTGCCGTGATTTGTTTCGAGGTCTCGTTAATCAGATCTGGTCGAAGCAAGTTTTGCTTTAAATAAGGGTGACTGATACGTTTACCCTTAACATTTACTCGTGCAAACTCGAAAAAACACTCTAAACATCTAGTTTATTTCCCTTACTATGCATGCCGACTTGGCACATATTCTAATATAGTATTCTTAGTCAGTTTGTATTCGTGTTTAGTATTTAAATACGGGATCTACTTGTCCATCTTTACTATGCTTGGTTATACAAGCTTTACTGCCTGAACTATTCAGTCTCTTAATTTAACACATATTGGCCCTCCGGCTCATCTTATTATTACAGCACCAGGACTTTCAGCCTTAATACCTAGGAGATTATCCTTAGGCATACAACAAGTGTTTACCAGACTCAAGACGTACTGGTCTAAAGTCACTATATATTAACATTTCATCTAGTGTTAAGTTTTACTGTCTTAAGGCCTAGGAATATTGTTCCGTGCACACTTGCACACCTAACACTTGAGCATCTGTTCATCTAATTTATCTGACCCTTTCCCGAGTCAAGTCCTCAAACTATATTAGAAACTCAATTATTTCATAGGTTTCTAAGGTTTCTACTAATTCTCTACTAAAATACGAGTTATTTGATTGCAGTAGCAATCCTCTCTTAGACATTGTAACCATCATGCAAAACCTTTAGCACAAGGGGGTCTTGGGTTCTGAACATTTTTATCAATAGTGAGGGAAAAGCCATTGTATTGTTTAAATGATAACCGAAAAGCAGTTCCAATGAAACCTACAATAGCTTTATGTACTATTTGATCTATAAATGGTTCAAATGCTGTCAACAATATTCATCAGATATGCAAATTCTTTGAATATGTTAATCATAAAACATTTAGATTTTCAATCACCTATAACTGCGACCTAGAAGAATCAAGTGCTATTTCCAATATATGATATTTCCAATATATAACTAGTTCTTACAGAAATTTTGTGTCATATTTTAAAATTTAGACAGCTAGCTGATTGGATTTAAAATATAATTATAGGTTCAAAATTATTGAAATCTTGCAATTTTGCACACTTAATAATATTTTAATTTTATTCAATAGGAAAATCACTTTTAAAAAAAATATAGTTTCATACCAACTTTTGTTTAGAAAATTCAGATGAAATGCTCAAATTAAGTTTTAACGTAAACAGTTATGCAGATGACATGCTGTTTATGTGTTTTATTTGGTTGGAAATTTCCTAAGATAAGGTAAGGGTTTTAACAAAAGTTTAAATAATACTAGGAGTAATAACTCCTATAAAAAATTTTAACTACTAGCCAACTACTAGCTCATAATGCAATACTCAATGTAGTTTCATAAAACATGTTTAGTATCTTAGCAAAAGACACAAATTAGTTTTTTTTTTTTATTATTATCTTTTTCCCAATAAAACGATAGTAGATCAGCAAAAATGTCCAAGTGCTTATGCAATCAAACTCCTACCTTTATGATGATATAAGGGGAGGGATTTTTGAAATTTACCAAAATATAAAAATATTTTATAAACACAATCAATTATAAATATTAAAAAGAACAAAACTCCATATCACATATCACTTAAGCCTTACCTCCCTTCTTATGTGCTTTCAAGTGTTTTATTTAACATTGGTATGGATGTCGATGGGTTGACAATATTTTCTCGACTCGCCTTTTGACTAATACGTTTTCTTCCTTGAGTACATACTTGATAAAGAGTCTTTAGTTAATCTTTTCCTTATCATCAAGGTATCTCTAACTTTCTATGAAAATAAACTGACCTAGGGGGAGTAGAGCAAAATGGGCCACCTATACGGCCCTCAATGATGCCTCAATTATGATTATGCCCGAGTTCATAATGATAATCAAGACCCCAATGAAAACATTGCTCGGGTACTAAAATTTTGGTTTTGATTTGTAATTGTCTATTTTTGCCCTTAACTCTTCTTTGTAAATGTGAGAGCAACATCTATTCGATTATGTATGTTCTACCTCTATACAACTGTTAGTTAGTCAAAACCATAAAGGACGCCAACTCATAAAAGGATAATTGCATAAGATTTATATTAAATTCATGTGCTTTAAACATGCTACAGAAACAAAAAGCTTTCACACCTAGTGGTATAGCTATCATCATATCCTAAGGTAATATATATGTTTGCATCCCAAAACAAACGGGTGATTCTTCTCGAATCGTATAGTGCCTATAGTAGGTTTCTAATGAGAGATAGTTCTTTAATATTCTTTAAATAATTTAAGGCTTACAAATTTGGGAAATTACACCCTCAATCTCCATCCACCATTAAATCAAGTTTCAATGGTTGTGATTTAATACTATATCAAAATATTATTACAATATTAAGTATAATAGAAATCTACCTGAGTAAATAGAATAAATCCGGACCATTAAAACTTGATCAGCTAATGGCAGATATATTAAATGGAGTCTGAGCAATATATATATATATATATATATATATATATATATATATATATATATATATATATATATATATATATATATTAAATGGAGAGGAAATTGAGAAGGAGATCATCAATGGAGACAATATTTGTCCAAGTAAGAGAAACACAAATTTGGATTCAGGTGTACACTTGTTAGAAGAGGAAAAAAAAACCCCTTTGTGCTTTAAACTTCAAACATTCAATTGGGATTATACCTTGATCAAATAAATAAATACACACACTTATGTATGTATGTATGGATGTGTTGTGTAAACATATATATATATATATATATATATATATATATATATATATATATATAATGTATGCCACACTAAACATGGTAATAAGACATATGTAGCTTGAGATGACTACGGAACAAACAAAAGTTGGTGGAGACCTTCAGGATAAAACATTTGATGGATATATAAAAGGTCAATAATAAAGGAGAAGAAACTTCTAACACACACACACATATAGGGTGGATAAGGCTTAACACTTAAACCTCAAGATACATATAATTACTTGATCATTTTTATCAATCCAATACATTTTTAACCAACTCAATATGAATTTCAGCAAACAATATTGAAAAACATTACATACTTCACACTCAAACACTCATAATTTGCAAATAGATGTGCAAGGATACATCCATGCATATACCAACAGGCATTTATTCTAATAAAAGGGGTTTTGATCATTTAAACACAAGCCTTCTTGAGTTTAAGTTTGTGCGAACGCAGAAAACGGTTGGGTCTAACAATAGAGAGCAGTCAAGGAACAAAAGAAGCAAATTGAAGAAGCAAAGGATTGCTTTCGAAATGGGGCATATGATGCTCATTCAAGTTGACCCAAGCCTCTATTCCACCATCCCCAGAAGGAGCTGGCATCAAAAGAATCACATTTCTTGAAGGAATTCCAGCAGGACAAGCCCAGGCTGGCTTACCCCATCCGAAGTCTGTTTCCTGGAGACCAATGCTCACTAAGTTATTGAAGTAGTAACAAGGAACACCTTTCTCCGTCACCAGAAACAACTTCTGTAAATTTGATTCTAGGATTTCATTAAGTTGTTGACTATCTCCAAGAAGCTTACTCAAATAATCCCCATCAAACGCTTCTATGGTTTTTCTCACTACCTCTGCTAAGTCTTGTAGCTCCACCTTCTTTTCTTCGTCAACTTCGAGCAATGGAGAAAATGAAGGTATGAAGATATTACCTAGATTTTGGCAATGCAAAAGCTCAAATTAGACAAGTGATATAAAACATTTGTAATTAAATAAGTGAAGTGTGCCAACAAAGTCACCTAAAGAATTCTCCGGCAACGGTGGCTGCATCCGACCACGTATGTCCACAGCATGTGTCATGAATGAACTACTTTTGTGAGTTTTCTCTGCGGTTCTTACAGCTTCCATGCCTGATTTCCATATCAAAGTTGTCACAGCCTCCACGTCGGTAGGCTTAAAGCCGCTACCTTTTGAAATTTCTTCTTTTAGCCTGCACAAGCTATTTTCACTAAACAGGAATCTCTTCGATGTAATATTTTTCTCACCTATCATGTCATTGAGGTCAATCTCAATGCCCATTGGTGGAAAAAGCGAAGAAGCTTCCATATGAGGACGCAAAGTAGAAGCAACTTCACTTGCTTCTCCGATTGCCTTTCGAGACCAAGCTTTGAGGAATGAAGCCACTGTTGCTTCGTCACAAACCTTGTGTGATACGCACACACTAATGGCTATACCTCCACAGCCAAACTCAGTAACCTGAACAGCAGTTATTAGACGATCTTCATCCTCATCGTCTAGTTTTGGCTGATAGGGATCTAATGGAAGAAACCCTTTTATCTGTTTGAGTTGTTGGTTAGTATTACTCTTGAGAAAATCTGAGAGCTTTGAGGGAACTCTAGCTTCAAGGTAAAGGGCACCCTCATCATTGCAATCAACATAGAGATTGCCTTTGTTCCCTTTGATTTTTCCACATAATGGATAGTAGAGAGTGAGAATTTCAGACAACGAAGTCCTCAACTTTTGAGATATTTTGGGAAATTCGTGATCAGGAGCAGAGTAGAAGAGAGTAAAGGGAACATAAACAAAGGGAGGAAAAGCTATCTCATCAAGAAGAGAAAGTTTGAAGTGTTGAAGGTGATTTGGAGTTGGAGATGATGGCTTTATGGTGACTTTGGATGCAATCTCAACCTTAGTTTCTGCCATTTCTCAGACAATACAAGAAAAGATTGGGTTCAGTAGAATCTCAAGAAGGTTGATGAGCTTATGTTGATTTTCTTGGGAGATATTACAATATATAGAGGGTTACGCCTGTGTTTGGTTTGAGGGGAAGGGATAGGAGGGGTAAAGACTTTAGGGAGGATATTGACCAAATTGCTATTAATCAGAAAAATATTTCTTTTTATTAAGAGTGTATTTTTAGAATATTAAAAATTTTCTATGAGTTATTTAGTAAATGTGAAAGAAAAAATTTCTCCCTCTCCCTCCCTCTCATCAAACCAAACATAGCCTTAAGGTGCATCCAACACTCTTAGTTATTCTCGTATGTCCATCCAGTATCCTAAGTATCTTGTGGTGCATCTAGTTTCCTAAAATATTATTTTCAAATGTGTCAAGCACCTTAAAGTTTTTTTTTTGTACATCAAGCACCAATGTACAAAAAATACCTTAGGATGCTAGGGCTACATGGGGGAAAAGAAAACTCTAAGAATACATCACAAAATACTTTAAAAGTACTGAATGTACCTAAGAAAAAACTTTAAGGAATTAAATAGACCTTAACCCATATATGTGTGCGCCACATATGTGCGGTAATCACTATAAGGTCCTTAGTTTGACCCCAAAAAAAAAAAAAACTATAAGGTCCTTAGAAAGGATTTGACCATCCAAAAATTTGAAATAACTTTTTAAAAGTATACAATGTCAAATTTCCGTATAGACTTTTTAGTTATTAAATGTCTTATTTAAAATTTTATAGTAGTTCTCCCAATATAAATTCCATGCCACCGAATGAACTCTCTCGTGGACCTCTCAAAATAAATAGGTTTGACAGGTTATTAATTAGGCCAACCCATCCTAGGCCCATGCCACTGAATTTATTCTCTCGTGAACCTGTCAAAATGAGTAGGTTTGACAGGTTATTAATAAGGCCAACCCATCCTAGGCTAGCTCTGTAAAAATGGCAAACCAATTATTTGACCCACATTTTTTACACTTGTGAAATTCCAGAAGCACTTCGCTAGCTATTTTGATGGCCAAAATATTTTTTTCCCACTCAAGTTTAATTTGACTATCTACAATTATTTAGCTCGAAACTAAAGCTTTGTTTGGGAGTTTTGAAGGAAGGGAATGCAAGGAGAATGTAGGAAAAGGGAGGGAAGGGAAATGAAGAATATTTCTTCCCCTTGTTTGGGAGAAAAAAATAGTAAGGGAGGAAGATGGAAAATTAATGAGTTACTTTTACCATTTTGTCCTTTTCTTTAATAATTAATATAATGATCATACTTTACAAATAAATTTAAATTGAAATTTTCTAAAAATATTATTTATGTAATTTTTATATTTAAAAAATTATTTATGTGGTGGTGGCGGCAGCGGCGATGGTGGCAGCAATAATGGTGCGGTGGTGGTGGCAACGGCGGTGGTGCGGTGGTGGTGGCGATGGCGATTGTAGTGGGGACGGCAGCGGTGGCCATGGTGGCGGTGGCGGTGGTGGTGGCGGCAATGGTGGTGGCGACCGTGGCGGCGGCGGTGGTGGGGGTGTGGTATGGCGGCAGTTGCGGTAGAGACAGCGGTGGGGTGGTGCGGTGATGGTGGCGGTAGTGGTGGTAGTGGTGAATAAGAGTAAAAAAGTAAATAATCTATTTTCCCTCTTAAAACCCCCTATATTAAGGGAACTTTATTTTTTAGAAGAATGAAGGTTTTGGAAGATTTGTAAAAATCTCTGATTTTCTCCCCTCTTATTTTTAAAACTTATAAAAAAGAGAAGGGACTATTAAAATCTTTCTTCCCTTTCCTTTCTCACCAAAATAGAACTCTCAAACAGGCCCCAAGAAAAATGGATTCATGAGTGGTAATCTTAGGATAGATTTGATTTAGTGGACCTTTTCTTTTAATGAGTTCATTTTAGATTATTCTTTTAATTGATAAATTTATCTAAGATATATGTCCCTTAACTTTATTCATGATCAATTATTTAAAAATAGTACCATAATTTTCATCTTTTAATTTTATATTAGATTTTAAAGTGTAGTGAATGTTTCACACTCTCATCCGATTAACTGAATTTTCCTCTGTGTGGAACTAATTGTTAAAAATAATAGTAAATACTTTTATAAATTAAATGTTGTCACCCACATTACAAATGTAATTAATTTCTCTCATCCTCACTGAATTACTTGAATTTTCTGAAGTGTAAAATTTATTAAAGCAGTAGTAAATGTAGTTATTCAAAATATTAGAAGGTAAACTTAAAACCCTTTTACAATTTGTCATTCACATTATTAGTATAGTAAATGATTCAAAACATTATCCTCTTACTTGTATTAATGATTTTATTTTGGATTATTTCTTATTTATCTAAGATATATCCCTTAACTTTATTCAATGATTCTAGCCGGCCACTCGAGCTGAGGGTGTTGCAGGCTAGCAGCATTTTAAAAAATACTGGAAAAATATATATTTTAGTCATTTAATTTTATACGAGGTTTTTGGTATCTTAATTGAATAAAATTTAAAGAAACAAAACCAAAATGAAAATAAAATTAGGAGACAAAATATTGTATTAACCCTTTATTTTTATCTTTTTTTTATTTATTTTCTTGTTTTTTAACTATCATCAACATACTCTCTCTCGTCTTTTTTATAAACTCTGTATTAGCTCTTTTTATAACCTCATATTAGAAATTATTTACGCATTTAATGTGTTTTTATCATTTTCCCAAATTAATTTTATTGGCTCCCCTTATCGTTTTTTTTTTCTCATACTGCATTCTCTTTCATATTTTCTCAAATTATTACACCATTTCTCTCTCTTACATGCCCTTTTATAATTGAGGACGTACTTAGAAAAAAGTTCATTTCATACAAATTTATTATTTTTAACTAATTTTAATTATTTTCTTAAATAGTGTATTTCAGGGTCTTCTAAGTCTCATGTTAAACAGATTAGAGGGAGTATATACCTTTTCTTCCGCATCCTCATACTCGCCCTTCCTTTGAAATTGAGAAAATGAAGTTGGCCGTTGGCCTCCCACCAGTATCATAAGTTAGTCGTCGAATTAAATTGAGAAAATTAAATTCAAAAGAGCATTAAATGAGATAGATTTCAGTCCTCATCAACCAATAAAACATGGACACCCACAATAATTAATTTGGAGATATTAAATACACTCCCTCCCTCCTATCACCTAATATGTTTCTAACTAATTCTCACACACTATAAAAGCCGCTAAAAATATTAAATTACCATAAAATTTAAATGTGTTATGAAACTAAGTAAAACACAAGAGAGATTAAGATGAGGAAGATGAAGAAATGCAAGGAAAAATGGAGAGCAAGGAGAGATTGATTCTTCTTTGTATTGTACTCCTTCAACCTTTGATGCATGCCTACTATATATAGGCAATGAACCATTACAAGAGTTACACAAAAGAGTAAATCTACATAATGGTATGTTATGGAGTTTTAAAGTTATATGAAACTCCCACTAAACCATTCATGTTATATGTTACATTGCTTTAAGTGTAGAAATCCCAAAAGACTCTTCTTGAGAAAAGGTTGTGGACATTCATACTAATATTGGAATATTTACAACACTCCCCCTTGAATGTCCATTATGAATGTGCCTCATTAAAAACTTTAACTAGGAAAAACCCAGTGGGATAAAAACCTAGCCAAAGAAAAGAGTACAACATCCATTGATACACTGTCCAATGCTGCCTCATTAAAAACCTTTCTAGGAAAACCCAGTGGGATAAAACCTAGATAAGGGAAAAAGAGTACAGCGTGTATCGACTCCCCCTCTTGACAACATCAGTTGAGATCTTTGAGTCTCCGAAGACCAATACCATGGACGAGTCTTTCAAAGATTGCTCCTGGAAGCGACTTGGTGAATAAATCTGCTAGATTTTTACTTGAACTGATTTGCTGGATATCTATTTCACCATCCTTTTGAAGATCACGAGTGAAGAAGAATTTTGGCGAAATATGCTTCGTTCTGTCGCCCTTGATATATCCTTCTTTAAGTTGGGCAATACATGCAGCATTATCCTCATATAGAACTGTTGGAACCATTTTTTCTGAAGATAAATGACAAGTTGTTCGTATATGATGTAATACTGACCTTAACCACACACATTCTCGACTTGCTTCATGCATTGCTAGAATTTCTGCATGGTTAGATGATGTGGCTGATATAGTCTGTTTCATAGATCGCCATGAAATAGCTGCACCTCCACATGTAAACAGATAGCCTGTTTGTGATTTACCATCGTGTGGGTCAGACAAAAATCCAGCGTCTGCATAACCAATCAGTTCATGCTTGAATACATTTGAGTAGTATAACCCCATGTCCATGGTGCCTCTGAGGTAACGAAAAATGTGTTTTACTCCATTCCAATGCCTTCGTGTTGGTGCAGAACTATATCTTGCTAATAAATTAACAGCAAATGATATATCAGGACGTGTGTGTTGAGCAAGATACATTAGTGCTCCAATAGCACTAAGATATGGTACTTCTGGACCAAGTAGTTCTTCCTCACCTTCTTCAGTAATTATTTGAGGTCGGAATGGGTCTTTATCAACCTGCAAAGATCTTACAATCATTGGGGTACATAATGGATGCGACTTATCCATATAAAATCGCTCTAAGATCTTCTTTGTATAAGTTTCTTGATATACAAAGATCCCATTCTTTAGGTGCTCAATCTGTAGTCCAAGACAAAATTTTGTTCTGCCCAAGTCTTTCATTTCAAATTCTTTTTTCAAACAACTAATTGCCTTTTGAAGCTCTTCAGGAGTTCCAATGATATCATCAACATAAACAGCAATTATAGCAAATTCGTTTCTAGATCTTTTCATAAAAATGCATGGGCATATTGGGTCATTTTTGTACCCTTCTTTCAACAAATATTCCTTGAGACAATTATACCACATGCGCCCTGATTGCTTCAAGCCATACAAAGACTTATTTAACTTTATCGAGTATTGTTCTCGAGAATTCGAATTAGATGCTTCTGGCACCTTGAGTCCTTCAGGGACTTTCATATAAATATCATTGTCAAGTGAGCCATACAAATAGGAAGTCACGACATCCATTAAACGCAAATCAAGTCCTTCATTTACTGCTAAGCTAATTAAATAACGAAAAGTAGTTGCATCCACTATCGGTGAGTACGTTTCTTCAAAATCAATGCCAGGTCTTTGTGTAAAGCCTTGGGCTACAAGACGTGCCTTATATCTTGTGATTTCACCCTTTTCATTTCTCTTTCGTACAAAAACCCATTTGTACCCAACTGGCTTTACATCTTTAGGTGTATGGACTACAGGTCCAAATACTTTTCGTTTTGCCAGTGAATTTAATTCTGCATTAATAGCATCTTTCCATAGGGGCCAATCCTTTCGCTGTTGGCACTCGCTAATGGATTTTGGCTCATGATCCTCATTATCATTCATTACATCATATGCTATATGATAAGCAAAGATGTCGTCAATGTTGACTTCATTTCGGTCCCATCGGATACCATTCATAAAATAATTTATTGAGATCTCATTATTTTCACATATTTCAGGTACCTGGGTCTCTTCTGGGATTATAACATCCTCTTCTGGAGATATCTCTACTGGAGATAATGACTCTTCAGGAGCTACCAACTTTTCTTGATTATCCTCAACTTGACCATCTATATTTTTAGCTCCTTTTCTCATTCGAGGATGTTTATCTTTGGAACCGATGGGCCTGCCACGCTTTAGGCGTGCTTTAGATTCATTTATAATAGGTTGCCCTTCAGGGACATCAATTCGAATAGGAGCATTAGCAGCTGGAACATGTGACTTTGTCACTTTCTTTGGGTCAGTAAATGCTTCTGGCATTCGATTAGCTAAATTTTGCAAATGAATTATCTTTTGAACTTCCAGTTCACATTGTTTTGTACGAGAATCAAAATGAGCCAATGATAATTCATTCCAACTAATCTCTTTACCCAACTGCTTATTTTCTCCCCCTAATGTTGGGAAAGTTGATTCATCAAAATGACAATCTGCAAATCTTGCAGTAAATAAATCTCCTGTAGATGGTTCTACATATTTAATGATTGAAGGAGATTCATACCCAACATATATTCCCATCCTTCTTTGAGGACCCATTTTGGTGCGTTGTGGTGGTTCTACTGGCACATATACTGCACATCCAAAAATTCGTATATGGGAAATATTAGGTTCTTGACCAAAAACCATTTGTATGGGGGAAACTTTTAGGTAACTAGTTGGCCTGATGCGAATTAACATTGCTGCATGCAAAATGGCATGGCCCCAAGCAGAAATTGGGAGATTAGACCTCATAAGTAAAGGTCTTGCAATAAGTTGCAATCGTTTAATCAATGATTCTGCGAGTCCATTTTGCGTATGAACATGAGCTACAGGATGTTCAACATCTATTCCAAGGGACATACAATATTCATTAAAAGCTTGTGAAGTGAATTCACCAGCATTATCAAGACGTATTTTCTTGATAGGATAATCAGGGTAATGTGCTCTCAATCTAATCAATTGAGCAAGTAATCTCGCAAACGCCAGGTTGCGGGAAGATAATAAGCAAACATGCGACCATTTAGTTGATGCATCAATTAAAACCATATAGTACCTAAATGGTCCGCATGGTGGGTGTATTGGCCCACAAATATCTCCCTGTATCCGTTCTAGAAATGTGAGAGATTCACTTTCTACTTTGTTTGGTGAGGGCCGAATTATTAACTTTCCCTTGGAACATGCATCACATGAGAAATCATGAGATTGTGGTATTTGTTTACACTTCAGGGTATGTCCACATGAATTCTCAATTATTTGTCGCATCATGATTGACCCGGGATGGCCTAACCGGTCATGCCAAACATTAAATTCATTAGTAAACTTCTGGTTTACATTGGCAAACTGCTGGTTTGTATTGGTAAACTTTTGATTTATATTAGTAAACTTCTGGTCTACAATAGCATGTGTTTCAATTGTGCTTATAAATGTATAATACAAACCAGAAGAGAAAGCAGGAAAACTTTCTAACATGCATTTTCTACCAGAAACAATATTTGTGATAGCAAGACATTCCTGATCATTTTTAGTTGTTGTTTCTATATGATATCCATTTCTGCGGATATCTTTGAAACTCAACAAGTTTCTCTTAGATTTGGTAGAATAAAATGCATTATCAATACATAATTTTGTTCCTTCAGGTAACAAAATATTAGCTCTTCCGGAGCCTTCAATCAAATTTATATTACCAGATATAGTCTGGACATTGGCTTCTCGCATTACCAAGGAAGAAAAATATTTATCATTTTTTAGTATAGTGTGGGTTGTTGCGCTATCAACGAGACATAGATCTTCAGGATTGATGCTAATAAGATTCATTCTTCATTAAAGGATACATGAAAATAAATAAAAACATAATTAAAAGAAATACATATGATAGAAGACAGTTTAAACATACTAAAACCAAACAGTTCCAAATAGGAAAAGATAATTTATACTAAGAAATCAGCAACATCCAAATGGGTAGAATCAACATCTTCAAACTCAGAATTCTCAACCTTATCAATATTCAAATGAGTAAAATCAACATCCTCAAACTTGGAGTTCTCAACATGATTTACTTCAATCTTTGACCCTTTACCATTACTTTTAAGTGATTCTTGATAAAGTTCAACCAAGTGTCTTGGCGTACGACAGGTACGAGACCAATGACCTTTACCACCACAACGATAACATACATTTTCAGAATGCTTCTTATTCTCACTAGTTTCCTTCCTGGGGTTCTTTGCAATCTTCCCCCTTTTAAGGTGAGAATTTGATCCACCACGACCACGGCCACGCCCACGGCCACGGTTGTAGCCACCTTTACGTCCACGTCCTCGGCCACTAAAATATCCATTACTTACTACATTCACTTCTGGGAATGGAGTTGAACCTGTTGGACGGGATTCATGATTTCTCAATAAAAACTCATTGTTTTGTTCAGCTACAAGGAGACAAGAAATTAATTCAGCGTATTTCTTGAAACCTTTTTCACCATATTGCTGCTGCAGGAGCAAATTGGAGGCATGAAATGTGGAGAATGTTCTCTCTAACATATCTTCATCAGTAATCTTTTCTCCACATAACTTTAATTGAGAAGTAATTCTGAACATGGCCGAGTTATACTCGCTCACAGTTTTAAAATCTTGTAAACGCAGATGCATCCAGCAATAACGAGCTTTTGGGAGGATGACCATCTTCTGGTGATCATACCTTTCTTTTATATTCTTCCAAAGAACCAGTGGGTCTTTCACTGTCAAATATTCAATTTTTAAACTTTCATGTAAATGGTGGCGAAGGAAAATCATGGCTTTGGCTTTATCTTGATTAGATGCTTTATTTCCTTCTTTAATTGTGTCTTCCAGACCATGGGCATTCAGATGGATTTCCGCATCCAGCATCCAAGATAAATAATTCTTTCCGGTAATATCAAGAGCCACAAATTCAAGTTTTGCAAGGTTTGTTGTGTTTGTCATGGCTCAGACTAATTAAAAAAAAAATAAACAAGAATTATTAACATAGAAATACTAATGATAATAAAATGAAATTTAGAAACACAATAAGTAAAGTATAATAATAAGGATTAAAACTTTATGGCTTCGAGCCATATAGTTCTCATAACGAGAAATTAAATTTATGTGGCTTCTAGCCATAAAATTAAGAAACTAAAATGATAGGACTTCTAGTCATATAATAATTTTAGAATAGGAAAACAGAGGTGTATGGCTTCTGGCCATAATAATATTAATAACATAAAAGAGATTGCATGAAATATAAAATAACATAACATTAAAAGTTAGCAACAATAACATAACAATAAAAGTAAAATGTTATGTTAGCAACGATAAAAGTAAAATGTTATGTTAGTAACATAAAGATAAAATGTTATGTTAGTAACATAAAAGTAAATGCTTAATTTAAATGTTATGTTAGTAACAATAATATAAATGTTATGTTAGTAACATAAAGATAAAATGTTATGTTAGTAACATAAAGATAAAATGTTATGTTAGTAACATAAAAGTAAATGCTTAATTTAAATATTATGTTAGTAACAATAATATAAATGTTATGTTAGTAACATAATATAACAATAAAAGTAAAATGTTATGTTATGTTAAAGTTAGTAACATATATTGTGCAAAAGTAAAGCACTATGCAATAATATAAATAGTAAAACAATTGTAAATTACTATACAATTACTGTGCATGAATAAAATTGATGGATGAATAATGATAAATAGTAAAAGTACTATATAAAATAGTAAATAATCTCCAATCTTAACCATGGAACCCGATGTATAAAAACAATCGGTAATTTTAATTTCCATATAGTGGTTTAGATTATCCCAGATATATAAATAAACATATAATAAAATCATTAGAGAAAGTAGATGAAATCGTTAAAGAAATTATACCTTCGTTATAGCAATCGTGCTGATAACGTGTTATGAAACTAAGTAAAACACAAGAGAGATTAAGATGAGGAAGATGAAGAAATGCAAGGGAAAATGGAGAGCAAGGAGAGATTGATTCTTCTTTGTATTGTACTCCTTCAACCTTTGATGCATGCCTACTATATATAGGCAATGAACCATTACAAGAGTTACACAAAAGAGTAAATCTACATAATGGTATGTTATGGAGTTTTAAAGTTATATGAAACTCCCACTAAACCATTCATGTTATATGTTACATTGCTTTAAGTGTAGAAATCCCAAAAGACTCTTCTTGAGAAAAGGTTGTGGACATTCATACTAATATTGGAATATTTACAACAATTTCTACTTTATCTCACTACTTTTATTAAATTTGAGCATATAAGACATCCTACTATACAAACCGGAGTATAAATATATGTGTGGTAAGAGATGGCACTTTGAGGCTAATTAGAACATAAATTTATTTATAGGTTGAAATAAAAATATTTCAAATTTTAATAAAAAGACTAAAATTTTAAATAATTATATGCATAAAATTAATATAAATAATTACTTTTCCCTTGAAATAAATTAATTTTAAAAATTAAAAGATAGTTGCATATTACTATATATACTCCCGCCCTTCAATCCTTCATGTGTGTGTTACAGATCAAAAAGTTAATTAAAATTACTTTAAAGAAATAAATGTATAAGAAATGTGATTTCCCCAAATACACTCCTATTTGTAGAGAGAGTATAAAAGAAAACAACAACAACAACAATAAAGCTTTATCTCACTTGGTGGGATTGCCTACATTAATCGCACAATGTCATTGTACTCTATCGAAAACCAAATTTTTAGATAGATTATTAACCAAAAGATCTCATTCTTCCCTAACCTCCTAAGTGTTTGTCTTAGTCTTTATCAATCTCTTTTTACAAGACTCCATACAACTTAATCAACTCTCCTCACGGTTGCACTCAATGGCCTTCTTTGAATGAGTGAGAAAAAATAGACATTTAATTAATTAGGATAAAAATAAAAACAAAAGTTAATTAAATTTTAAGATTGAATGGGAAAAAATTGACATATAATTTACTGAGTGAGTTTTTACATTGACTGCAGAAATGTAACTTATGAAAAATCTTTATCATATATGTTTGTTTTTACATTGACTCGGCCTTCTTGTTGGCTCTTATGCGCATTTTGTGAATTTAACACTTTCAATTTGCATCCCTCTGGATTAAATATTTTATAAGAAGTTTTTTACAGAGGAAAGTTTCTTCCTTTTTTAAGATGTTTTGATAGTTTCAATGACCATTAAATATTTTTCCTAAATATACTCATATTTTAATAAGGATAGTGAAAGAGGTAGAATTAATATGATTTTTAAGTTTAGTGTGATTAATGAAGATAATATAGGAAATCACTTGAATTTTATAACAAATGTAATACTTTTAAATATTTTTATTTGGACCAATGATTAGAATTAGTTAAAATCGTCTTATAATTTGGATAGGAGGAAGTACCACTCTATGTTTAAATAGAAGTCATTTGTAAGAAAAAAGTTTGGTTCAAAATATGTGTCGTCACTTGTAGGGTAATTAATGATATTTTGTCAATTTCTCCCCTATTTTATTTCTATTGGAAGAGACAAAGAGAAGAGAGATGTGTGAAAATCATTTGTAAAGTAGATAGAGACAAAAATTTAACAAGGCAAATGAAGAAAATTTTATTTATTTAATGCATTTCTTGGTATGCGAGAATGGAGTGTATGTGACTTATATTTAGGCAAAGAATAGTATAAATCACTCCTCCAGTCCACAATATTTACAAAAATTTTCAGATTTTGCTACGGAAAAATTCCGTAGCAAAATCCTTCGTCGCAAATTGCGACGGAGAAGGAAAATCCGTCGCAATTTGCGACGGAATTCCCTTTCCGTAGCAAATTTGCTACGGAAAAATATTCCGTAGCAAACCGTAGCAAATTTGCTACGGAATTCTATTCCGTAGCAAATTCTTTTTTTTTAATTATTTTTTTAATTTATTTTTTTCCTTTTTTATTTTTTTTTATTTTTATTTTTTTCTGTAGCAAACTAGAAATTTTGCAAATTTCCCCATATTTGATCGTTTGCTACAGAAACAATTTCTTAGCAAAACTAATAATTATTTTGAATGTTATTTTTTTTTTAATTTTAAAAAATTGAGTACAAAAAGTAGTGATTCATGGACATAATAATAATTATAAGGAGTGCACATTAAGAGTAATCTAACAAATACCAAATACTAAAAAGTAGTCTAACAATGTTACAAAGGGCAAATTCTAAACAATAGTCTAAACAGGAGCATTGTGATCATCATCATCATCACCAGCATGGTCATCATCACCAGGAGCCGACCCCGAACCCTTGTTCATTAGGGACTTGAGTTGAATCTGCATCTGCCTCATCATCTCCTCTTGCATCCGCCTCATCCGCTCCTCCATCATCTCTCATTCCTTAGCCATCCGCTCCTCCATCATCTCTCATTCCTGAATCATCATCTGCCTCATCTTCTCTTGCTCTTCAAGCATCGGCTCCTGTTCCTGAGTCATCTGTGCTGTCAAAGCCTTCATCTTCTTCATCTCATCTGCAAAAACAATATCAAGTACATTTATTATTTGGACTTCATTTGAATGGACAAGAGAATGGAAATTTTCAATATCAAATACGTTTACCTGCAGAAACATCTTCAATGCCGGATGAGGAGCGCTTTGTTGGCTTCAGTCGGCTAGCAGCGGCACCGTATCCAAAGACTCTCCCTTTCTTGTCAAATCCACCTGCAGCCTCAATGAACAGACTATCATTATCGCACACAGAGGATGACGGGTCAGTCTCACGCTGTGAGTCTCTCTCCTGCGACAGCTTCGTATAATTTTCCTACAAAGACAAAAATACATAACAAATAAGACATGTAAAATGAAATAAATATTGTGGTGCATAAAACAAGTAATAAATGCAATAAATGTCTAACCGCTACTGTGTGCGCCCTTGAGTTAATCCATTCCCTCTCATCACTTCCTTCAGACTGCCGGGAATGGGTCCGCTCAAAGGCAGCCCAACCTACCGACTCTGGAGGAACCCCAGTCTCTGCCTGCAAACGCAAATGATGATCATAGTTAATTACTTCAAAATACAAAATATTGATTACCTAAAGAGAAAATAACGTGTACTCACAAGTTTCCGTTTCCACTCAATCATCGGAATAGAGCCGCCAACATATGACGGGCCTTCCATTTTGGCCCTATTTTGCTTATTTTTCACACTCTTCTCCTGAAACTTTTCATTAGTGGCCCAATTGTCAAATAATTGGTTTGCAGTGTCCTGTGGAAGCCAATCTCGCCTGCCTCTTCCACCATGTCTCAAGTTATAAAGCTTTTGAGACAACCACCGGGCTGCCCTGGCGTTATAAGCCTTTCTCAGAGCTGCACGATGTTCAGGCAACGACATGTGCTTCCTCTGAAAATCAACAACAAACAATTAGTGCGGTAATTTATAAAAGTACTTAATTAAAAACCATAAATAAATAACTTACCATAAACTCATCGAACCAAGCATTTCGATTTTCCGTAGGAATCGCTGTCCAGCTGGTCCAAGCTTCATTGTAGTTACGGAATAATTGGTCCGAGATGAAATCCATCACCGGATCACGAGGCACAAAGCTAAAGCCATACCGTCATTTGAATCCGACTCTTTCGACTTCGGTATGATATTTCGTGCTTTGGTTTTAATAACCCCCCTCCACCCTTGGCGGGATGTGGGATATAATGTATAGTAAACTTGTTCCGCCTGTTGAGCAAGGATGAATGGGTCATAACCAACCGCATATCTCCTTGTCCAGTGGATCTCAATATTTCCATGCTCGTCCATTTTTGTCCCACGCGGACTGTTATCAAACCACTCACACTTAAAAAGGGTCACCACATTGTCCCACGGATATTTCAATTGAATTATGTCACGTAACTTCCCGTAGTAGACAGTCTCCACCCCGTCAACTTGGTCACCTCGACAACATACACCGTAATTGCAACATTGTGTACCTGCGTCCGTGTCAACAGTTGAAAACCGATACCCATTGATTATATATCTGCTGCATTGAGTAACACTAATTGGAGCTCCATAAGATAAACTCCACGCAACTTCATTGGGATCTTCTCGATGTTTCACGAAATAGGTTCGAAACCATTTTGGAAACTCAAAGTTTGTGAATTGATCAACCTGGGACACCGACATTGAAGGATTTTCCGATCGGACCCAATTAGAAAAGTAACTGCAAAATATATATATATATATATATGAAGTTAATACTTTAATACTTATCGTAATAATAAAACGGAAAAACAAAAATCTTACTTTAAGTACGGGGCGACCTCTTCACAGTTGTTTAGAATGTACCACTCCGCTACTTGCTTATCTCTTCCGTCAAGAGTTGATTTCCAATGTTTTCCCACGACTCGCCCTGGATAATTAAATATTGATTTTTGATCCCTTGTATCACCGGCATCATTGCGAAGTACCCTTCTCCATCTTGACATCATTTCAGGGGGATGATAGTATGACGAAAATTTAGCGGCCTCTTCGACTAGATATGCTTCAGCGATAGATCCTTCAACGTGGGTTGGATTTTTGATCTTCTGCTTAAGTGTGCGTAAAAACCTACAATGGAATATCATAGGGTATTTATAAACTAAAGTACCATGTTTTTCAATTAATAACAGATCGAAAGACATATATATTACCTCTCAAACGGATACATCCATCTATATTGTTGCGGGCCTCCTACCCTTGCTTCGTAAGCCAAGTGAATGGGCAAATGTTCCATTGAGTCAAAAAAGGAAGGAGAAACACCTTCTCTAACTTGCATAGCGTTATAGGCATACTCGCCTCCAGAAGCTGTAACTTTTCAACATTAAGCTCTGAAGCACAAATTTCTCTGAAGAACACGGAAAAGTCCGTTAGAATAGACCATATTTCCTTCGGTAGTGCTTTGAAGGCCCAAGGCAACAATCTCTGAAAAAAAACATGACAATCATGACTCTTCATCCCGAAGAACTTCCCCTCGTGCATGTTGACACATCTTTTCAGGTTTGACGCATAACCGTCCGGGAGTTTCAAATCTTTTACCCATTGCAACAATTCTAAATTCTGCTGTTTGTTTAATGTGTACGGTGCTCTAGGTTTGGAAATCCGTCCCCTGCCATCCTGCACCAAATGCAAAGCAGGCCTTCTGCAAATCTCTTGTATGTCCAGTCTTGCATTGACTGTGTCCTTCATCCTGCCCTTGGTGTCCATCACGGTGTACAGAATATTGTCAAACACATTCCGCTCAATATGCATGACATCGAGGTTGTGTCTTAACAGTTGATCTTTCCAATATGGTAGTTCCCAGAAGATGCTGCGTTTGTTCCAATGATGATCAACACCATATCCCTCAGGTTCGCTAGAAGCAGCCCCCTCTTCGACACTTGGAATGTGCTTGATCCTATCCCATATTTCTTGGCCACTTAAACGAAGAGGTTGATCTGCTCGTTCGACAACATTCCGCGTGAAGTCTTTTCTATTTGTCCTGTACGGATGATCGGAGGGTAGGAATCGCCGGTGCCTGTCAAACCAACAGACCTTGTGACTGTGTTGCAAGCTATAACCCGTATTCTGTTCAAGACATATCGGGCATGCAAGCTTTCCCGACGTTTGCCAGCCACTCAACATCCCATATGCAGGGAAATCATTTATCGTCCACATTAAGGCAACACGCATTGTGAAATTCTGACTCAATGATATATCATACGTAAGAACCCCTTCACTCCACAACATCTTCAACTCGTCTATCAAAGGCCTGAGGTACACATCTATCTTCTTTTTTGGGTTGGATGGCCCAGGGATTAACGCGTTCAGGAACAAAAACTCTCTTCTCATGCACATAGAAGGTGGGAGGTTGTTCGGTGTCACAATGACAGGCCAACAGGAATAATTCCTACCCGTTTTATCAAAAGGAGCGAACCCATCCGAACATAGACCAAGACGGACATTACGGGGATCCATAGCAAAGAAAGGATTCGCCTCGTCAAATTTACGCCAAGCTTCAGCATCCGAAGGATGCGTCACAAAGTTTTCATCCCTGTGATGCTCCCGATGCCATCTCATGTGAGCAGCTGTTTGTTCTGATGCAAACAATCTCTGAAGTCTGGACACCAGAGGAAAGTAGTGCATCTTGCTTAACACTTGACGGACAATTTTCCTTCCTTTCCTCACAACTTTATATCTGTCATGTCCACAGAATCTACAATTGGTCAGCTCAGCATCATCCTTATAATACAACATACATCCCCTAGGGCAGCAATGAATTTTTTCACATCCAAGCCCAAGCTCTTTGACCTTTTTTTTTGCTTGGTAAAAATCCTTCGGTAAATTACTGTCGTTGGGAACAACCTTGCTTATGATCTGCATCATTTCGCTGTAATTCCTCTCACTCATATGGTGATCAGTCTTCAAGCTTAGTGTTGCTAGGATAGCCGATAGCGATGAATATTCACTATGTTCAAAGTGCTCACAACCTTCCCATAACGGACGTTGCGCTTCTTGAAGCATTTTATAGAACCTATCGGCTTCCGGATGAGGATCCTCTCCCATGTATGATGGTTGAGCATGTGTATCGGTCTCCTCTCCCATGTATGACGATTCAGCATGAGTAACAGGATCGAAATATCGGCCGATCGACGGTCCCGCAGCGTCCATAACCAACTGCTCATATTGATTAAGGTTGTCTCGATTACTACTGTCCCCGTAATAACCACTAGGTGTCGGTGTCTGTCGGACTTCGCCATGATATTCCCAACACTCATAATCCTTCATGAATCCCCTTCTACACAAATGGATTTTGACCTCCTCAAAATCTTCAAATCTTATACACCTACATTTGATACAAGGACACCTGATCTCCCTACTTGAATTAGTTGAATGTGCCGTCGCAAAATTGATGAACTCTTGCAAACCCGCCAAGAATGCTTGAGTTAGTTCTCTTCTCTCAGTTAGGCGATTGTACATCCAACTTCTATGATGGTTGTCATCCATATTTCCTAGCTGGTTCAGTTACTAACTTAATTAACATCTCAACATGTCACAAATATATAAAAGTGATCAATTCAACAGAATAAGTATTTAGTATAAAATTTATCAATTTACAAATTATTTTAATAAAAGAAATCATTGATTTGAAATTTTAAAGTGCAATTGGTATTTTTTTTCCATGTATACTTTTTTAGTAATATTTATAAGATATTTTTAAAAAGAGTTCTTAAGCGAATAATTTTTACTGCTATTTTTACTAATGTTTTTTAAAATTTCAAATCAATGATTTCTTTTATTAAAATAATTTGTAAATTGATAAATAACCTCTGTACGTTTAATAAAAGAAATCATTGATTTGAAATTTTAAAGTGCAATTGGTATTTTTTTTTCCATGTATACTTTTTTAGTAATATTTATAAGATATTTTTAAAAAGAATTCTTAAGCGAATAATTTTTACTGCTATTTTTACTAATGTTTTTTAAAATTTAAACACTTGGATTTTATTTCAAACTCAAATCCCTAAACGTACAGAGGTTATTTACAATAGAAAAAGGCTATATTCACAATAGGAAACGCTCTATTCACAACAAAATTGTAAACCTGACCATTCATAACAGAAAAAGTCATATTCACAACAGAAAGTGCTATATTTATAACAAAATTTAAAAACATGGATTTTTTTTCAATATAAATAATATAAAAAAAGCCCCTAAAGACTTTTTTGATATGTGAATTTCTGTTGGGACTTTTTTTTATAATTTTTTATGATCCTTGAGACTTGGCTATCATTTTCCCTTTTATTTTTTCAAAAAAGCAATATATATATATATATATATATATATATATATATATATATATTGAAATTTGAGAATATAGTTCATGACCTCATAACATAATGATACTAGAGCTACTTAATAGTCGGAATGTCACAAGTTTAATTCCACTTATAATCTCAAGCAGTTAATGTTTGCTCCTTTAATTCAAACACTTCGAGAATATAACCATGTCCCTCCAACTATGTAAATAATTCTTTTTATTTTTAATGATAGTTGAAAATAACGTCATGATATTTAAGGTTAAAATAATTTTAAAGTCAACATTTTGACTTACCTTTTCTGCGTTAAAAAAAAGGAATTAGCTAAATGGCCAACTATAAATCAAGAAAAGCTAATTAATCTTGACCCAAAGGATAATTTACTAATTAGACCAAATAATGAAACACCAAAAAAGAGAGAGAGAGAATTAAATGGTAAACTGGTAATTGGTGATCATAGTAACCAGTAAATGAAGCTTCAAGGGATCGTTTGCTTCTAGAGAAAAAGATGTGACATTTGAATAATCAGGAAAAAAAAAGACACATTGAAAATTAAAATAGCTTAGATTAAATACTATTGAATGATGTGATTTTAAGAATTATTATATAATAAAAATTGATGTCAACTTAGATTAAAATAATCTTTTGTTAAAAAACAAAAATGGAAATGAAAAAACTTTACTCAAAATAATTCTATACGTTTAATAACCGTGTTTAGTTGTGAAATTTACTTTTTTAATTTATTTTTGTCCCAAAAAACAATGCAAGATTAAAAAATTCAAAGTCATTAAAACCCAATAATTAAAAAAATTATGGAATCTCCTACACACTATAAGTATAATCCAAATCAATCAACACATTGTGTATCAAGATCCTTATGTAATTAATAAAATCAGCCAGAAAAGAAACTAAAACCAAACAAAAAAAAACAATTTAAACTCATGTAATTGATAATATTCTGCCAACACTCATAATCCACTATGTACAATAATAACCAATAATGAAAAATAGTACCATTTTAACACACAATTTATTCATTATACAAAAGAGACTAGTCAAAAAAATAATGCAACATTAATACTCTCATTAATAAACAATATCATAATTTTACAACACTTTCATTATACAAAAGAGACTATAAAAATTTAATGCAACATTAATATTATCACTAATACTCCGGAATCAACATTAATAACCAATAACAAATAATTTAATTAACATTAAAGAAATAACACAAAATATTAAAAAATATATATATTCTGCAGAAATTTCACTAAAGAGAACCAGTAATATTTTTGACATAATTTTATTACAAATAAAAATAATACTGAAGAAAATAATAAATAAAAGAAATCAAATCTTTCCACACCAGAAAAAAAGATAAAAGAGAGCAAACTTACTTGGAATAGAGGTGCAGACGGTACCTAGTAAGGGAAGAGGAGGAGGAGACACCGCCGGAAAATCACTGACCGGAGTACAGGGATACACCACCGGAAAATGGAAGATAAATGTGATTATGGGTGTCCAATAGAAAAAAAAAACAGATGGCTAGAGAAAAAAAAATAACGCACCTGCGTCACCGTCACTGAGGGAGCTGGGGGCTGGACCTTGGGGAGCTGAGGGGGCTGGGTTGGGGAGCTGGGACCGGCGGTGGGAGCTGGATCCGGCGGCTGAAGGTGGGTTGGGGAGCTGAGGGAGCGAAGGGGACTGGGTTGGGGAGCTGGATACGAGCTCAGAGGAGGGCGAGCTGGGGGCCTACCGGAGGTTGAGCTAAGGGTGGGGCCGGAGCTGAGGGCGGCGACGCGAGCTGGGGGCCGGGAGAGGTGAGGGCGAGCTCCAACCGGTGAAAATGGCCGACGAATACGGAGCTGGGGGCATTTCATCGAGCTGAAGGTTTTAATAGCTTTTTGCGACGGAAAGTGTTTTCCGTCGCAAAAAGCAAAAAATTTTGCGACGGAAAGTGTATTCCGTCGCAAAATTTTTTCCTTTTGCGACGGAAAACACTTTCCGTCGCAAAAAATGGCGGAAAATTTCCTTTTGCGACGGAATACACTTTCCGTCGCAAAAAGAATTTCCTTTTTGTGACGGAAAGTGTATTCCGTCGCAAACTGGCGGGAGAAATATCCGCCAGTGTCCAAATTTGTGACGGAATCTTATTTCCGTCGCAAATTTGCGACGGAAAAAGCTTTCCGTCGCAAATTTGCGACGGAATATTTTTTTCCGTCGTAAATTTGCGACGGAAATGAGTTTCCGTCGCAAATTTATTCTTTTTGCGACGGATAATTTTGTCCGTCGCAATATTGCGATGGAAATTATTCTGTCACAAAATTCCGTCGCAATTCTTGATTTTTCTAGCAGTATAACACTTTTGGGAGGAAGACATGATCCAGAATATAAGTCACTTCCAATTTAATTAATGCTCTTTTTCCTATGTTGTCCCTATGATTAATATCCACTTTCCAACTTTGCTCAATCATCATATCTCCCCGATCTAGCTCATGAACCTCTACTTCTTCATTAATCAGCCAAACCTTATTTATCATAGTGATTACAGTAGGGACATTAAGATTCTTACCAGTGAGGACCAAAGTCCCTCCCATCTCTTCACGTTTTCGACCCAACTTCAGAACAACTTCTTTTTGATTCCTAGACCTGCTGCCCATCTCTTCCTCCATAGCTTCAACCCAACAAAACAGCTAGCTTTCCTATTCTTGACGCACCCACGAGACAGAAACTGCACACAGAGGACCAAACCTCACAAGCCTTCACTAGAGGAGGCAACAGAGAAGGATACACATTTTGTTGACGTCTCAATCATCATATCTCATCTCTTTCTAAAATAACATTTCCAGTGCAATTAAACACATTTCTCAAGCATGATAAAAGTGAAAAAAAATTGCATTTTATAGTTACACGAGGAAGATTTTTTTATTTGGTTTTGTCAGGGTGAATTCCCAATGCGAGGAAGATTTTAATTGCATTCAGAATTTTTGTTTAAAGCTATACACAATGCTTAACGAACCAGGCAAGTCAAAAAATCATCTTCGAGAGAGGAAAGATTTACGGGTCATGGGAGTTTGTGAAGACGCGTAACCAAATGAGCATGACAAATTTCAACTGGCAAAAATCACCCTTTACGAACTCTCATGGCTCATAAATCTTTCCTCACTTGAAGATGACTTTTGACTTGCCAGGTTCGTTAAACATTGTGTATAACGCATTGTCGCATACATTTTTTTTCAATGTGCATGACATCAAGACTGTGTCGAAGAAAATTAGACTTTCAATATGGAAGAATAAAGAAGATGCTTATCTTCTACCATTGTTGAGGCATAGAGGTAGAAGCCCTGGTGGTCTTTCTCCATGCTTTTACTACATTGCCTTTTTTCCATAAGCGAATTCAACATCCTAAAGCTGCTGTAAGATATCTGCACCAGACAAAGTCTGAGGAGGCCTTCTTTTTTTCAATTTCCTATTGAAATGATTCCATTGCAACTTAAACTTGTACTTACCATTGAGAAACCTCCGATGACCCATGAAGCACTACTTTCGACTGTGGGGAAAGTGCACTGAGTTAGATTCAAAATTGAAAGTTGGATACAAAGGATGATCTACTTCATCTATGAAGCTGAAAAAATATCAAGTTGCTTCATTCCTCAAGAAGACAGGATCTGAACCCTACACTTCTTTATTGAAGTTTCCACCTTGAAAACCAAACGCATCACGAACAACATCATTGACATGATCATCTTGATCTACTTTAATTTAACTCCTGCTTGTGAACTTTGAGGAACATTATCATCATATCTCATACTAGGTTTCTCACCATAAACTCCCCAGAATATATAATCTTCTGGGAAAGGCTTCACAAGCAAATGTTCTTTAGCAACTTCTTTTGTATGTCACTTCTTAAACTTACATCTACAACACAGATACACGATCTTACCATTACAGCTTGCGTGAGAGAATGTGAAATTGAAGAAATTGTTTAATCCAACCAAAGTTGGCAAAGAAAATGGCAACTGGAGAATTGTGTGGCAACTTAATCCATGACTTATCCATAGCTAGTAAACAAAGTTAGCAAAGAAAATGGGTAAAGTGAGAATTTTGAGTTCTCTAAATGAGGTGTGCCGAGAGGTTTAAATTCAATCTCTCCAATGTTAAAAATAATTTGTAGCGATTTAAAAACCGCTATCATAACCACTACAAGCTTCATGACTGTTGGCAAGATACGAAATAGTAAAATTTCAATTCATAACTTTGTAGCGGTTATTTTCCAAAAATCGCTATAAGTTTCATGACTGTTGACGAGTTCCGAAATATTCAAATTTCACACTTTGTAATGGTTATTATAATAAAAACAGCTACAAATTAATAACCATTTGGTGGGATACAAAATATTCAAAATGACACACTTTGTAGCAGTTTATCTATTTAAACCACTACAAAGTTAATGACCATTGTCGGATAAGTAATATTTAAATTTCAATATTACATACTTTGTAACGGTTTTTTGCCTACAACCACTACAAGTTAGCATAACGTTTGTGGCAGTTATTTAGCTAAACCACTACAAATATAAATGTTTTTTTTTTCTGAATCGCCTATATCTTGTATGAATCGCCTATATCATGAAGTCATGGACAAGATTAGGTCTTAGATCATGCACTGTGACTAAGTTTATGGGACTTAGATCACCTGTTTATACATTTAGCTTTACAATGGTTATAGTCTTATAACACCGTAGGATTGTTTTCCTAGCGCTGAGGACATGAGGAGTTGTCGTGGCACTGGTTAGTGCAAACGTTGCAAACATTACATTTGATGTGTGCTATGTATTGTTGTGCTGTTAAACATTACATTTGTTGTGTGCTATGTATTATTGTGATGTTAAACATTACATCTGTTGTGTGCTATGTATTGTTGTAACCTTACATCTGCTATGTGCTATATATGGTTGATGCTGATATGTAATGAATATCTGTCATATATTGTCATATCTGCTATAGAGGTTAACTGTTACCTGAGGTCCGGTGAGTATTGGACCTCAGATTTGTCTAAGGTTCAGGAAAGGAACCAGAGCCGAAAAGAGGCACCAATGGACAGAACAGCGAAGAGGCCCCGGTCAAAGCGAATGTCGGAAGGAGTTTAACAGGGACTAGTTCTAACCTGAATCAAATAAAGTTATCTCAAACCGTTTGGTGTCTAAGAAAGGGTTGTCTGTGTGGTTCAATCAATAAGTCGCCGTGAAAGATAGGGAGACTTCCACTAGACTTTACCCGGCCTGGCCAAATGGGTTTGATTAACTGTATTGGGTTCTGAGTCACAAGTCTAGATAAAGCTTGATTTAAGGTGGTACAGTTACTATGTAAGAGATGTAATTATACAAGTCCTGTATTATTCTATCACATGAATATTCCTTCGGGAAATTTTTAATATACCAACTTATGCTTAAGCATTTTATATCAGTTACTCATTGTCCAAATATAAGCACATGCTCTCCGTTCCACATTACTCTGAGTGGTAGCACCTCAAATTCTGTTGATTTTTTTAAAACTAAGTGTCAACCAACACAATTTGAAGTGTGGAATTTGAGGTGTTACATTATTCCTTTGGTCCTAACATAAAACCTAATTAATTTTTTTGAGTAGATTAAGGATATATATGCTAGTTAAATTAGTTAATATGATTTGGTTTTTCCAAAGCACCATTATCATCTTCCTTAATTCCTTCCCTTGCTCTCCTACTTGACTATTATTAAGAAAATATCAATAAGGCTCATTTGGGAAATGTATGAAAAATAGATCTTATATTTATGACTAACATCAACTCTCCAATTAGGTCTTACCATAAGAACCCGAGGAGTACCATGGTAATCAGGATTGACAAAGATGGAGGCTATGAATCCATATTACTGTTGATAACCATTCATTTATGCCAAAAATACCACCACCTTCTCTGTGTTCACTGCCGGTGACACCTCTTCACCACCACCACCTTCCTCTTCTTCCTTCTTCAATGATGAAAACATGGAAATTGTCAATTTTGCCCAGATTTGATTCGGTGCCAAACTTGCTTCTTTCTAGATTTGTTTGATTGAACTTGATATTGTGTTTTGAGTGTAGTTAAGATGCCTTGTTAATGATAACATGGAAATTGTCAATTAACTAAAGGAAGAAGAGGTATCTTTAGAACCTGAAGTGTGTTTGTCAAAATGATAAGTAAACTTGTCATTTTCATAGGTTCAAATCTCACCTCAGCCCCATTAGAGGAATTAACTTGTCGCCAACCACACGTGGTGGCGATGCTCCGACGAGGATGGTTATGTTGGAGGATAGATTCTTTAAATTAGTGGAAGGCATTTTTTATAATTGACAGTAAAAGCTTATAACGTCAGATAAACCATTTGATATTGTAATAAAATTTAAAAGTGTTAGAATATTAAGAAATAAATCAACTTTATTATTAGGATCCCTTGATTATTGTCCTCCTTAATTATAGGATTTAAATTATATCAGCTTTATTAGCCTTTATTGTAATTTATCTTAGTTCCTAAGTTTCTCTTCTAACTGCCTATATAAAGGCTCCTATGTGTTGGAAATTATGCCCTAAAAGCAAGTCATTGTTCTCCATTAAGTTATCATTTCATTTGCATGTTTATAGTGATAACTATATCCCTGGATATATCTTGTAGATTATCTTAAATGTCCCTGGTCGCTCATCTACACGGGAGCGAAGATGAAATAAGACCAGTATGACTTCGATGAGGTATGTAGATACGAATCACAGTCATAGGCATTTGTAAGGGTACAAAGTGTTGGATCGACCCACTATGAGAAAGCTGCATGGATTTAGTCATAAGCTTATCTCATGTATAACCGCGTCACAACACCCTTTGACCTGAGATCATCATGGATTCCTACATGATGAGTTACTGATCTTTGATCTAGTCAAAAGTCACCTTTGACCGGGTATGATAAAAGCTTGGATCGGAATCAGTGGTTTTCATGCAGAATAATCTTAATGGTCAAGGTGGAATTTTGTCCCTCACATTTGTAGATAGATAATATTGGGCCCCTCGATGAGTGAGTCTAAGAAATGTATGGTCATACTACGAAGGAAAGAAGTTTACATTATTAGACTACTCGAGAATTGAGAAAGTAATGGTCAAGAATAGGAAGTTGACATCATCCATGCCTTATCCTTGACCAAATTATCACATGACAAAAGGGACGTGACATGGTTGTACCTAGATAGTATCGTATCATCGATCCCCATATGAATTAGGCAGTCGCAATGTCTTGCTAGAGGCCACTTGCGACTTGTGGATTGGTACAGTATTGGCCTACTGTCAATCTCATGTTGGCCTACAGGGTCACAGACAAGAATAGCCCAACACAAGCAAAAGTGTCCAAGTTCATTGAATTTTATATATGTCTAAGATTTAATGAATACAGTATTTAATCTAGAATGGATATATATGTGTGTGTGTGTGTGTGTGTGTTTATTATTAAATTCGAAAATAATAATAATATTATTTATTGATAATAATATTATTATATATAGTATTTAATTTATTTGATAAATTAAATAACTATAATAAATTGAGATATTGCATCTCAGATTTAATTTTCGAATAAAGATGTAGTATCTCATATTTAATTAAATTGAAATATAGTATCTCAGATTTAATTAAATAGAAAGATATCATATCTCAGATTTAATTTATAAAGATAAATTAAATCTGTAGGCTCATAATTCGAATTAAATAAATATATTTGATTAGATCTGTTAGACAAATTTAATTCATATATTGTTTTAATTCATATTCAAATTTCAAGATTATTTGGATTAATTTTGGAATATTTTAGTACGACTCATTAGGGTTTTAGAAACCCTTTAAATAGATATTGATCTAGTCGTATTAAGTGGACGGATGAATTAGAGAAGCCATAAGAAACCCTAGAGAGAAAAAGAGAGATGCAAGGTTTGAAGGCGCTAGCATGTTGCTGCCCATGTTCTAGTGTTGTTCGTGTGGATACCCGTAGAGGGAGGAGATTCAAAAATTATGCTCCTATTTGATCGAACGAGATGGCACCATGTTCAAGACGTACAACGGTCGACGGTCGAGACGCACGAAGCAGAGGATGCACACCAGACCGAATTGAATGGAACACTCAACCCCACACATAGGTACAGTTTTTCTAACGAACCTTGATTTAAACGTCGTTGATAGATCCTCTGATGGAATTCGTAAAAATTTTATGATTCCACTACGTGTACGGATCCTAACAGTGGCATCAGAGCCAGATCAACCGAGCGTTTAGATTGGGTTTTCTATATGTGAATACATGTTATTTATATATGGTTAAAACCAAATCTGTGTATGCATTGAAATATACATATGCTAAAACCGAATCCTGTCATGTGTTTAAATTGAAAAACTCGCGTTAAGGTTTCGACGGATAACAAGTCGAACTGTGTGGCTGATCCACGTGGATCTGAAGCGTTCGAATCTGATGTCGATCAGGACGTTGAGGTCGGAAACGACGATCTTGCTAGGGTCAGATGACGCTGTTAAGTTTGAGCATAGGTCACGTACTGAAACGCTTGGGAGACGCTGATCATGCTCGAACTAGGTCATGGACGGGCAACGTTCTTTTGTTATTGATCACGCGACGCAAAAGTTGGTTACTAGATCGAAACAAATCAACGTCGTATCTAAGGTTTCATTTTTTTTAAGGAAACAATCTTTCTGAAAGATTACACCTTTTCGAAAAGCTCCAGGGTCATTAATTTTGAAACAACTTGTTCTTGAAATTATTTTTTTTATGAAACAATCTTTCTAACCGGCTAGCGGGACTGCCGTAACTATCTATTCTTAGCGCAAGAATTTAAATCATGATATTATTAATGTAATATTGAACTCAATGATTTAATCATAATATTTTATTTCATAAGTGTATGAATTAATATATATGATGTGATTTACCTTTCAAATATTTTTTGGGTATGGTGAACAATATGGCTCTAGAGTTTTACAAGTGTTGTAAATTTTAGATATGGCTTGCGAGCCATGCCTCTCTCTAAATATTCTTAATGTACATTCTCTTCTCATCCCACTCCCCTCATATATGAAACGAGGTTTCTCATGATGTATTTCCTTTTAATATTTAGAGAAGTCCTCTCATTGGCTTGAGAGGTTTTTAGCAATGTTGTGAAAATCGCGTGTTAAAGCGTAGGATCGCACAAAGTCGCGAGTTTCACAAAGCACACAATCCAGCTGACCAGTGAAATCATAGATTGCGCTGGAATGATAGGATCGACGGGGGAAATCGTGGAAATCGCTGATCGCACGATACTGTTGCGTTTTGTAAATCAGGAAAAAAAAAACATAAAGCCCAAATACGAAATACCACCGGCACCCATGACTAGCCATGACCCAAAATTGAATCATCACAAATTCACAATTTTAGAACCCTAATTTTGAAATTTAGGGGCCCTGAGTCCCTGACCTGTTCTGCTTTCAGAATCAGAACCCTATTGAGTTGCTGCTGCTTTCAACGGCTTTCCCCTTACTCCAGAAGCGCCACTGCCGCCGGAGATCACAGTTCCACTCTCTGTCTCTGGTAAGATCACGACCCAGCCATTATTCTCGCTAGCCGCTGTGGGTTAGGACTTCGGACTTGGGTTAGGACGACTGGAGGAGAATAGTCGGTGCTAAGATTTTAATAGTGGATGCTTAAAGAGTAAAGACGATTCTTTAGTCTTGTGACTGAGGTAGTAGGCACCGATGGAAATTTATTTTGTTTTAACTTTTAATGGTTTTTCTTTTGTTTTAACTTTTAATGGTTGGGGCGTTGGACAGTTGTCTACTAAAGAATTAGTCAAAAAGCAAAATGTCAGATACTAGTCATACTACTATTCAATAGTTGATAGTCTTTTTGTTTTTTTCCTCGAAATTCAATGGCTGATAGTCATAAATCATAATTCATCACAACTTTTTTTGTTTTAACTTTTAATACTATAGTAATAGTTTTCGTTGTGCGCGCTCTACTATGTTCTGCTCACTGTTTTCTCTAAAGAAATAGTTAATGAATTATGAATAAGATAATGAAATCACTTAGCTAGTTGGCTTGGCTGGATTCTTTTTGTTTGTTTTACCTTTTTTAACTTTTTCCCGATTGTGTTGATGAACTTGTTGGAGGAGGAGTGGAAGAGGATATAGCCTGGGAACCCATTAACTTAAATGACTTTATTTAAATTAGAAATGTTGAACTCTTTCTTACTTTTGGTGTTTTGACAACTCTATTGTTATTATTATTTTTATATTATGTTATGTTTTATAATTGATATTAGTTATTTTACATGCATATATATATTCGAATAAAAATTTATATCTTCAGTAATAGGATCTTACGATCCATGTTGATCCCGCGATTTACGATCTTCACACCCCCTCCCGATCTTGTATAGGATCTCGATTTTAACAACATTGGTTTTTAGGTTAGATGAACCATGTTGTATCACAGTTTTTAATTATGTTTTGTTTTGATCACTGCATGATTAATTTAGAGTTTTAATTATGATTTGATTAGATCACTGCATGATTGATTCAGAGTTTTAATTATGATTTGATTAGATCACTCATAATTAATTCAGAGTTTTAATTATGATTTGATTAGATCACTCATAATTAATTTAGAGTTTGATTATGATTTGATTAGGATCACTCATAATTAATTTAGAGATTATATGAGATTCAATAGTGATTGCATTCACATAAGTAGAATTAATAAGATTAATTAGATTATATCAAATAATACCCTCTAAATAAAATCTTAAGTCATAACGTCATCAATAAATGAATACTTGTCAAAACCTAGATTGCCCATTTGTATGTTCCACCAAAGTGGATGCATTTAAATTATCTTGGTGAGACAAGAGTGAGTAATGGTGATACTCAATATTCATTATTGTCTTGACTTAATTGAGATTATCAAAACGGTTTTGGATCTCAAGGCATTAGATGGGATTAAACATGCCAGGTCATATGATGATTGAATCCCATAAAGATCTAAGAGTTACATGTGATGTAATTGGCAAAGGGTTGCCTACCTAAATAACTTGATTTTGAACGTCCTGCCAAAGCGGACTTAAAATTAAGTCAAATATGGATCTTAGCCCACTAATTATAATGAGGGTTGTTAATTCAATGGGAGGTTACTAATTAAACTTTGCATATTTTTTAATTGTAGAATCATGTAGACTAGCAATACTACAGCACCATCAATGCGATCAATCCTTGAGAAGGATGAACTTGATGAGACAAACTTTCTTAACATGTTTGGGAACTTAAGCATTGATCCTAAGCACGAAAGAAAGGAGTATCTTATCGATCAACCCATTCCAGACGAGCCTGTAGCTACTGATCCAAGAGCTCAGACTGGTGCTTACATGAAGCATAAGGATGACTCTGTGGATGCAGGATGCCTGATGCCCGTCACTATGGTTCCAAACCTCGATAGAGATCTAGAACTTGTGGAGGTCTCTGAGATGATTGATCATCTCATGGAAATGTTCCAACAACAAGCAGAGCAAAATAGGTTTGAGACCACAAAGGCCTTATTTTCTTGCAAGATGGCTGAAGGTGCATCAGTTTGTCCTCATGTTGTAAATGAAAGACTACATTGATCACCTTGAGAGGCTGGGATTTCCCATGAACTCAGAGTTAGATACACATATTATCTTGAAATCACTCCCAAAAAGTTATGACCAGTTTGTCATGAACTACAACATGAACAACATGGAGGAATCAATTTCTGAACTGCATGGGATGCTCAAAACTGCTGAGCTGAGCCTTAAGAAAAGGTCCAGTACTTTTTTGTTCGTTCAGAAAGGAGGGGTATAAAACAGAAAGCCAAGATGGCAAAACCTCCAAAGGATGAAGTTTGCTTCTTCTACAATGAAATCGCTCATTGGAAGAAGAATTACAAACTCTACCTCGAAGATCTGAAAAGAACAAGAAGGATAACAAGGCTATCGCTTCAGGTATCTATGTCATAGATATTCACTTTTCTACTTCCTCAAACATGGGTATTAGATACTGCATATGGTTCTCACATTTGTATAAATGTACAGGATCTCAAGGACAATAGAAAATTGAATGAACATCTGTGACATAAACTACCAAAAGGATCAAGTCAAAGATTTGAGTCCGACCTCCCTATGGCATTGTCGTCTAGGCCATATAAATGAGAAACACATTTCGAAACTCCATAAAGATTGATTTCTTAACTCATTTGATTTTGAATCATTTGATCCATGTGAGTCTTGTTTATTGGGAAAGATGACAAAGGCACTTTTTACAAGGCAAGTGAGAGGGCTACTGATTTATTAGGCCTCATACATACTGATTTGTGTGGACCAATGAATACTTCTGCCAGAGAAGGTCATTTGTACTTCATTACATTTATAGACGTTTTAATAGATATGGATATATCTATCTAATGAAGCATAAGTCTGAATCTTTTGAAATGTTCAGAATATTCTAAAATGAAGTGCAAAATCAACTTGGCAAAACAATTAAAGCACTTCGATTTGATCGGGGTGGTGAATATTTGAGCCAAGAATTCATTGACCATCTTAGGATTTGTGGGATCATCTCACAACTTACTCCTCCAGAAACACCTCAATGGAATGGTGTTTTTTAGTAGAGGAATCAAACTTTATTAGATATGGTTTAATCTATGATGAGTCAAACAGATCTTCAACCTTCCTTTTGGAGCCATGCCCTAGAAACAGTTGCGTTCACAATAAATCATGTTCCATCAAAGGCAGTTGAAAAGACACTATATGAGATATGGACTGGGAAGAAACCCAGTTTGTCCTTTCTTAAAATTTGGGGATGTGAGGTTTACGTTAAATACCAAGCCTCTAATAAATTATCATACAGATCCTCAAAATGCCTTCATGTGGGGTATCCTAAGGAAACCAAAGGATACTATGTCTACAAGCTCACCGATCACAAAATGTTTGTTATTCGAAATGGTATCTTTTTGGAAAAAGAGTTTATCTCTAAAAGAACCAGTGGGAGTAAGGTGAACCTCGAAGAAGTTCAAAAGTCACAAGACAACGTAGAACTACAGATGGAAAATGGAGAAGACTCACAACAAGTTGATGAGTCTACTCAAGTAACATAAGGCCCATGAAGGTCTGATAGATCATGGCTATAGTCTTAGAGATGTGGATATCTGATTACTGGAGGTCGTGAATTGTGATGTTTTGCTCATTGAGCAGAATGAGCCAACTACCTATCGCAAGGCCATGGTGGGACCAAACTTTGAAGAATGGCTTAATGCCATGAAGTCTGAAATGCAATCCATGTACAACAATAACGTATGGACCTTAGTCGATCCACCTAAAGGTGTAAAAACCATTGGGTGCAAGTGGGTTTTCAAGGAGAAAACTGACATGGATGGCAAAGTAAATGTCTTCAAGGCATGACTGGTTACAAAAGGATTCACTCAAACTCATGGTGTGGACTATGATGAAACCTTTTCCCTAGTTGCAATGGTTAAATCAATCAGAATCCTTATTGTCATTACATCATATTATGACTTTGAGATATGATAGTTGGACGTCAAAACAGCCTTCCTTAACGAAAACTGCTTGAGGATGTGTACATGACACAACCTGAGAGTTTTGTGCGTCCAGAGGACTCTAGTAAAGTATGTAAGTTTCAAAGATCCATTTATGGATTGAAGCACACATCTCGGAGCTGGAATCATCATTTTGACGAAGTACTCAAAGAGTTTGGATTCATTCAAAACATGGATGAACCTTGTGTTTACAAGAAGGTTAATGAGAGCACAGTTGTATTTTAGTGCTTTACGTTGGTGACATCCTACTCATTGGGAATAACATTCCTACCTTGCAGAGTGTCAAGTCTTTGTTAGGAAAGTCTTTCTCAATGAAAGATTTAGGCGAAGCCACTTACGTCCTAGGGAATAGGATCTATAGAGAGAGATCCAAGTGGCTAATAGGCCTAAGTCAAAGCACGTACATAGACAAGATACTGCATAGGTTCAGTATGCAGGATTCTAAAATGGGTTACATGCCCATATCTCGTGGCATCCATCTCAGTAAGGATCTATATCCTAGTATACAAGATCAAAGAAACTGCATAAGTAAGATTCCATATGCCTCCGCCAATTGATCTATCATGTGTGTCATATTATGTACTCGACTGGATGTGTCATTTGCCTTGAGTATGACCAGCAAATATGAACAAGATCCCAATGAGGGTTACTGGACTGCTATCAAGAATATCCTTAAGTACTTGAGAAACACTAAGGATTTATTCTTAAAATATGGTGGCTTGGAGGATAAGCTATGTGTGACTGGTTACACAGATGCGAGTTTCCAAACTAACCAAGATGATCCAAGATCACAATCAGGATATGTATTCTTATTGAATGGTGGTGCAGTAAGCTGGAAAAGCTCTAAGCATAGCACTATAGCTAATTCTGCAATAGAAGCTGAGTATATAGCAGCATAGGATGCAGCTAAGGAGGCCATTTGGACTAGAAAGTTCATTAATGAACTTGGGGTGGTTCCTACCATCTCAAACTCAATAGACTTGTTCTGTGACAATAGTAGTCCTATTGCGCATACCAAGGAGCCTAGGTCACATCAAAGGACCAAGCACATACTCAGGCGATTTCATCTTATCAAAGAAATCAAATGATAGAGGTGATATAAAAGTATGTAAAGTACCAGGAGAAGACAATGTAGCTGATCCTCTTATTAAATCGCTTGCACAAGCAAAACATGAGCATCATGTTAGGGCAATGAGAATTAGAGTAACTAATGATTGCACCTAGTGCAAGTGGGAGTCTGTTGGAAATTATGCCCTAGAGGCAAGTCATTGTTCTTCATTAAGTTATCATTTCATTCGCATGTTTATAGTGATAACTGTATCCCTAGATATATCTTATAGATTATCCTAAATGTCCCTGGTCGGTCATCTACGTGGGAGCGAAGATGAAATAAGACCAGTATGACTTTGATGAGGTATGCAGATACGAATCAAAGTCATAGGCACTTGTAAGAGTACAAAGTGCTAGACCGACCCACTATGAGAAAGCTGCATGGATTTAGTCATAAGCTTATCTCATGTATAACCGCGTCACAACGCCCTTTAACTTGAGATCATCATGGATTCCTACATGATGAGTCGCTGATCTTTGACCTAATCAAAAGTCACCTTTGACTGGGTGATGATCAAAGCTTGGATCGGGATCAGTGGTTTTCATGCAAAGGAATGTTAATGGTTAAGATGGAATTTTGTCCCTCACATTTATAGAGAGATAATATTGGGCCCTTCAATGAGTGAGTCTGAGAAATGTATGGCCATACTATGAAGGAAAGGAGTTTCCATTATTAGACTACTCGAGAATCGAGAAAGTAATGGTCAAAAACAGGAAATTGACATTATTCATGCCTTATCCTTGACCAAATTATCGAGTGACAAAAGGGACGTGACATGGTTGTACTTAGGTAGTATCGTATCATCGATCCCCATATGAATTGGGTAGTTGCAATATCTTGCTAGAGGCCGCTTACGAATTGTGGGCTGGTACAATATTGGCCCACTGCCAATCTCATGTGGGCTTACAAGGTCACACACAAGAATAGCCCAACACGAGCAAAAGTGTCCAGGTTCATTGAATCTTATATATGTCTAAGATTTAATGAATACAATATTTAATCTAGGATGGATATATATGTGTGTGTGTGTGTGTGTATTTATTATTAAATTCGAAAATAATAATGATATTATTTATTGACAATAATGTTATTATATATAGTATTTAATTTGTTTGATAAATTAAATAACTATAATAAATTGAGATATTGCATCTCAGATTTAATTTTCGAATAAAGATGTAGTATCTTAGATTTAATTAAATAGAAAGATATAGTATCTCAGATTTAATTTATAAAGATAAATTAAATCTGTAGGCTCATAATTCGAATTAAATAAATATATTTGATTAGATCTGTTGGACAGATTTAATTAATATATTGTTTTAATTTAGATTTGAATTTCAAGATTATTTGGATTAATTTTGGAATATTTTAGTACGACTCATTAGGGTTTTAGAAACCCTTTAAATAGATATTGATCTAGTCGTATTAAGTGGACGGATGAATTAGAGAAGCCACAAGAAACCCTAGAGAGAAAAAGAGAGACGCAAGGTTTGAAGGCGCTAGCACGCTGCCGCCTGTGTTCCAGTGCTGTTCGTGTTCTGCACCACGTTCAAGACGTTCGACGGTCAATGGTCAAGACGCACGAAGCAGAGGATGCACACCAGACCGAATTGAATGGAACACTCAACCCCACACATAGGTACGGTTTTTCTAACGAACCTTGATTTAAACGCCGTTGATAGATCCTCCGATGGGATTCGTAAAAATTTTATAATTCCGCTGCGTGTACAAATCCCAACACTATGTACTCTCTTTTATTTACGGAGTTTAATAGAGTAAGTTTTATCCCTCTAAATTCAACATGGTGCCAGAGCTAGGTCTGATTTTATACTTACAGTAAACTCCAGTGCCTGGTTCGACCTACTCATCTCACCCAGGCATCATAGACGCCATCCGACCTTCTACCTTCAGAAGTTAATCCTCACAGAATAAAGGAGACCTGATAGGCGAGAGAGAGAAAGGGAGACGCGAGCCTGAGAGAGAAAGAGGGAGACCGGACGACGACCGTGACTGAGAACGGCGGAGAACACAAAAGGTGCGACTTCCAAATCTGAGAACGTGTGATCTAGATCTAAGGTGAGGGGGAGCGTGTGTTGCATCACCGCCACCACAGACGAAATCAAAGGCCGTCAATCGGCAAAACCCAGAGGAGCACCAACAATCTGCTCGGCGCGTGACCACCACATGCCACCATTTTCCCAGCGTTGACACCCACCCGTCGGTGTGAATAGTGCCCTCTGGCGACTATTTTCGCGCCCTTTTCTTACCACAACTATGGATCCTTCAATTTTTCCTCAAAATTCTAGTCCAACGGTTGAGAATGATGATCGCCAGAGCAAGGAAGAATTTTAGGCTCTTCGCAGGACACTTGAAAAGCAGTATAAGTCAAACTCTATCATCCCCAGTGTGAATCTGGTACAATCTGGATTTACAAGGGAAGAGGACGATTGGGACTTCTAGAGAATGAGACTCGAGATTCTTCTAGGCAAGTTCTGCTACTCAATATGGGACCTCTGAGACTCCAAAATTGAGTATGGGCCAAACAAAATATGGGACCTCTGAAACTCCAAAAAATGAGTACAAGCCCAAACAAAATATGGGACCTCTGAGACTTAAAAAGGAGTACAAATTCAAACAAAATAAATGGGCCGCCAAGACTTAAGAAGAGTACAAGCCCAGACAAAAAATAAATGGGCCGCTGAGACTCAAGAAGTACAAGCCTAAAGATTTTGAAGATTGAAAGTAGGCAGAACAAAGTTTGAAGGATTTCGAGGCAAGCTGGGTATGATCGACATATACTCTCCAGCTTGAGGGGGAGTGTTAGAATATTAGAAAATAAATCAACTTTATTATTAGGATCCCTTGATTATTGTCCTCCTTGATTATAGGATTTTAATTATATCATCTTTATTAACCTTTATTGTAATTTATCTTAGTTCCTAAGTTTCTCTTGTATCTACCTATATAAAGGCTCCTATGTAGTCTCTTTTATTTACGGAGTATAGAGTGAGTTTTATCCCTCTAAATTCAACAAAAAGGTTTTGGGCTTTATTTGAAAATATGTCCCTTCAGCACTTCTTTATGGAAATTCTCCCATTTTTCAGTGAAACAAGAGTATTTCTACCTGTAGTAATTTAAAATTAATATTCCTTAAAGTAAAAATAGAAAAAATGAATCCGTCCCTAATTAGGTTTTTTATCCCTCATAAAGGTTGAATATCAAATCCACAATCACTTATATAAGATGTGAAAGTCCTTACTATCCATGTCAAACTGAGTTGGTTAATTATATTAAAACCAATTTTCTTATAGTGATTTGTAGTTATATTAATATCTTCCTATTTTCCCATTAATTACCTTATACATACTAACATCACTTCAATTTTTTTTTTTTTTGGCAGTTAGGACTTGGGAGCACAATTCATGTGATAAATGTAAGACTTTGTTGCAGAAGTAGTATAAGACACATAAGGATAACACACAAAGTTATTGAACTTAGAGCATAAAAAAGTCAAAATGAGAAGGCACATATATATTATATGCCCACATACACACATACATAGCAGATAACATAGTTTAGGAAGCCATACAACACAATTTAAATCATCTCTTAGCTTATCGTATTGCCTCTTTTGTCTCGCCTCATTCGTTTTCTCAGCCACCCGATCAATTCCAAATCGACAAAATTAAAGAAATCAAAGCCTTAGACTAATCCAACAGAGTATATATCAAAATGCACCTCATCATCACCACCACCACCTTGGATTGATGAACTGAATATCTGAAAATTACGAATTACGTGTAGAAGACAGAAAACAACACGAGATGATTAACTCAAATTGGCTTATATATATTTAGTCTTTCATATATATATGTATATATATATCAGAACTTGAACACATGCATGCATGAAGCAGTGATACATAGTCACATGCATCCATGCATGCATGAGTTTGATGGATCATGGAGTAGGGTTTGGGGCACGTGCTTGGGTGGAGGTTTTGTGATCTCGGAGCCACCACCATGGGCCATGGTTAAACCAAGGAACAGAAGGACAAAAAGGTCCTTTACCACCATAACCACCATGGTCACATATGTCTCAGCCATAACATGAATCGCCGCCACCGCCTCCTTTATCACCACCACCAGAATAACCCCCGCCGCCTTGACTGTAACTGTATTGCTGTAAGAGAACACATCGGCATGAAGCTTGATGAATGAGATTGAGAAATGAGATAGCGAAGAGGGTTAAAACCAGAAAGTTAAAGAAGGTTTTGGCCATAATGTCTTCTCTTTTTTTTCTTCCTTTTGCAGGGTGAGAACATTTGGCTTATTAAGGACTCAACTCTCACTCTAATTTATAGAATCACCCGGGAGAGTCCTGTTGTTTCTGTTATGTCCTTAACTCCCTATGTTTTATATTTCGTCTAAATTTTTAAGGAAAAAAAAATGTTATTAGATAAGAGAGAGAAGGGGAGGGGAGGGAGATTTTATTTTAATTAATATTCCATCTGTTGCTAATAAATGTAATAGTTAGATAATTAATTTGTAGTGATTAAAATTGTCCCTTGAAACCCCCTTAATAAGTGCAAATGCAATCAATAACGATAATTTAAAAAATAATTCTAAATTTAGAAGACAAAAGTGGATTGAGGTATATATATTAAGTATATATATTTACATGTTTACAATCAAACCAAAACCTTCCGTCTATCTTCTACATTCAAAACCTCCTAGAAGTATTTTATTTACTTTATAATCAAAACTAAATCTATGATATGATTTCCATGGTCTTGGTAATCTATATGATACTAACAAAATGCAGAATTATGACATTATTTCTAAGTTTCTTTCTTTTCTTTTCTTTTCTTTTTTTTTGGACGAAGTGATCTTATTTCTAAATTAAGCCGTCGATTTTCAAAGGTGACATTAAATTAATACGAGTGTCATGCCATGTTGTATGGACCTATTAATTAAGCGAGCCCTCTCAATATTTATATAACAAAATAAATAATATTAATCATAGGACACTGATAAACATATTTCATATGCCTTCAAATATGTGTGTGTGTGTGTGTGTGAAGCCGTGAAGGCATATGAAATATGTTTTGTTTACATGTGACTTAATTAATGTTGGATTTTTTAGGAAATGGGTAAATATTTATATTCGAACTTTTCGTATGTTATTAATTTCTATACCAAAATTAAAGGAGATGAATGAGGGTGGTGGGTCGTTTTAATTATATGGATTAAGTGAATAATTAATGGATAAGGGGCCACATAGGAATAAGTTGGAAAATATTCTTTGCTTGTTTCGTGGAATAATGAAATAAATGGGTCAACATTTTTATTTCATCTGTGAATTATAAAAACATTATTATTGCCTTTAATTAGAATGCAATATATTGTTAATTTTAGTTATTGCATTTTGTGTCTTTGCTGAAAGCTACCTAATTGCTTTTTCTGTTGTTAGTATGATTAGGTGAGATAATTTTTCAAATTCTCTTTCTTTTGGGGGTACCCCTAACCATTATTGTCAAACTCGCAAATTCAATCTCCGAATTTATCGTTTTTACATTTCTAACTTATAACAACGAATCGAGTTAAATGGTAAATTCATGCCAATTGTAAACTCAGTTAAACTCACAAGTTTATGCATCGAATTTATGGTTTTTACGTTTCTAGCTTATAAAATCATATTAACTTACTCTTAAACTCGTGTTAACTTTTTTGATTTGATCATGCTCAACAGCTTTATATATAAATTTTGTAGACATTTTGATTAATATTAATAAATTTAATTTCAATTATTTGGATTTAAAATATATTTAAATCAAATTATTGTCTTTTTTATATTTTAATTATACACAAGTAATACCTATTTAATAATAAAAATAAGCTCTTATAAGTTTACGATTCAATTTCACAATACGAGTTTACGTCACTGTCACGAATTTACTTAAACTCGCGAGTTTGACAATATTAACCCTTGGAGTTTAGAAGTGGCAATACTAATAATTAATGAATTTAACATTTAAAATAAATTCAAAGGATCAGAAGATATTAAATATATTTTACAAAGACAAAAGGCCTAACAGAATATACACCCATTGTAACGAAAACAGAGTAGAAAATGTCAATGTGAGTTGACATAGATGGTAAGGGATCTAGGACTAGGCCTTTGGATCGTGGGTTCGATCCCCTCTGCCGTCACTGAGACTCCTTTGGTAGGCGATCTCGTAAGTCCCCAGTAAGTGCTCATAGAGCCCGGAGCCATGCCCTGGCCTTGGTAGGGGAACTGATGCCGAACCCTCCAAAACTTTTTTCTTATAAAAAAAAAAAAACAGAGTAGAAAATGTGACCGGTGTCCTTTTCATATATAAGATGGAAAATTTTTAACTTTCTACACCATATATTGTTAATAAAACCGGTGAAGAATATATTTTTAACAGTAGTTATAAAGTAACCGGCATATAAAATTATTTAAATTATGTAATTTATTTAATAATTAATTACTTTGTACATGTAGAAAATATGTTCTACGGTAGTTGTGATTAGCACCATTGTAGAAAGATATAAGCAGGAAAAAAAAAACAAAGAAAATATCACTTAAACTTCAAATTTTCAAATTAGCATTGTTATATAAAAGTTTTGGTATTGACAACTCATTAAGCATAAAAAAAACAAAGAAAATGTCACTTAAACTTCAAAATTTTAAATTAGCATTGTTGTATAAAAATATTGGTATTGACAACTCATTTTAAAAGAAAATCACTTATCTTGGATTTTGTAGTCAAAGTAGTTTTTTTTTTTTTCACAATATAATCCCAGTTTATTTTTTAAAAAAAATAGATTTCTTTCTACGCCAGTTTTTAAATGATGTGAAATAACCTTTTTAGCCCATGTAAAAACACTTTTTTACACTAATGTTATTGCCAATAAGAACTTGCTTTGGGTATACTTGTTTAAGCTACGTGGTGTTAACTTACAACAACATACAGAAGTATATCCCCTCAGCATTTTTTTCTCAGCATTACTTAAAAACTTTAAATCATGTCAGTCCAATCGTCCAATCAATCTGAAAGCTCATGCACAACATCATCAAGCTATTCTCTCCTTTGGCCTCTCTCTCCTCTTAGGACTCCCAAATGTTCGGAGGTTGCAAGTCATCATAATCAGCAAAGTAAAAACTGCAAGTCCATTCTCTCTTTGAACGGAGTGATGAGAAATATACGATAAGTAGTACCTTGAAAGAATTAATGAAATCAATGCAGGAAGAACTTGTTCTGTACAGCTTTAGAAAAATGTTCACTTCATCAGTCAGATATGAGGCAACAAGTGGCAAACAATAAGGATACTTTGGAGAAAAATATAAATTTAGGAGACAAAATGTATTGGGATATGTCTTATACTTAGAACTAAATCTAACTCTCCAACTAGCTCTTATATTAAGAAGTAAGAACCGAAGAAGGCAGTACTAGTGAACCCTAAGCTGCGAAACAAGATCTCTTGAGACCACCCAAAGCTTGCCCCGATGGAAAAATCTTGGGGCATGTTGGATGGACGCTATGTACTTTGTTCTTCTTGGGTTTTGTTTTGCAATTATCTGTTCTCAAACTTAACAGAACCAATAAGATCTTCTTGCTTTAACCAACCCATTAGTGGAAACTGTTGCTTTGACCACTTTGAACCCATTCAACGCAGACCCATTTGCCAAACTCTCTGAGATTGCTTCCCTTGAGTTCACATTAGAGTTGCTGCCAATAGTTAGCTTTACTTTGACCGTTTCAATTTTGCTACTCAGTTTAGTTGAAACCAGAGGGGGGGAAAATGGCTTAGATTAGAAGGAGAAGAATGATAGATGATGAGAAATAGAAGTGGGAGATTGAGGAAGAAGAGTCAGAGATGTTTTGTTAACCACTATTTGGGGGTTGGAAGAGGAGAGAAGCAAGAGTAGGAGGGTTGAGTTTCTTGGTTGGAAGAGGAGAGGGGTCAGAGTAGTAGGGTTGAGTTTCTTTCATTTTCCTCTCTTTTTTTTCCCTAATAATTTCATTTCATATTCATCACTAGATTTAAAAAATAAATTGTTCAGATTTAATTTCTTAAAAAATTATTACTATAAACATAAATAAGTGATTTTTAAATTTTAAAATCTGATCTATACAGTTCATGACTACAATACAGGAAAAAATAAATGAATTTTAATTTATAAAATATTATAATAATAATTTTATAAAATATTAAATCTAAATCATTAAGTTCATGATTTAAGGGTGAAAATAAGATTATAAAAAGATAATGAAAAAAGGAAAATGAAAGAATCCTCTTCGAAGAAGCAGGAGGACAGAAAGTTTGATGCTTTGGTGCATTGAGAAAATGTCTAAAATTTAAACATTTAAAGAATGTCTAATATTTTGTTTGTTGGTTTCTCATTTTGCCCCATTTAATTATTCATTTTAATATCAATACATTTATTATCACATCCCCAAAAGCATGATTCTGGGAGCGAGAGAAATTATCTTCCACAATTCTCTTAATTATAATTATTTTTTACAATCCCTCTTTCACAATCATCTTTATTGTAATAAGTTTCATATTCTCTATCTCCTCATGAATAAGAGTATTTTTAGAAAATTGTTACAATTTGTGAGTATATTGGCTTTGACCAAATTTTTTATACATGTTATTCAGTTGTTTTTTTATATAAAAAGGAATGAAGGAAGTAGATTATAGTTTCCTCAGCTGGTTGCTTTTTTTTATCGGCCTCCGGTTATAATGTTTTCGTTGACCCTCATGCACACATTGAGATCATCACGTCTACCCAGAAATTATTATTCAATTTTGCACGGGGGAAAAAAAATCTATCTTACCATTCCGAAAGCCATCATTTTTAATAACATTATCAAGTACCAAAAAGAACCTTGTAATTTCATTCAAATGACGGAATGTTTGACGACTTCCATTACTTGCTCATTTATGTCTTAAAGCATACTTTTTTTGAATCACAAGTTCATTACTTTTTCAAGACAACCCTTATAGATTATATGTCTTTATGAGGATATTGAAGAGCTCCTCTATAATTTTATTTTTAAGCAAGTTAGCTTTTCTCATAATCTGATGAAATCTTTTTATTAATATGCATTTGACTTCAAAAATAAAAGAGTAATAAATGTAATCACACCTCAAAAATAAAAGAGTAATAAATGTAATCACACCTCTCATTGACATTCAAACCTTAATTCATTAAGATCGTAAGGAACTAGTCACTGTACCTAACCTCTATTGGTATGGTAGGTCTTAAATTTAAAATTGAAGATTGATTGATTATGAATTTAAAAATAATAATAATAAATTTAAAAAAATATTCCTGAGCCCTAATTTGGAGGGGGCCAATAGGAGATCCACCTCCATTGATACAGGCACAACAAAACTTAACAAAATGGCTAAACATAGGCGAACTGAATGCAAGCAAACAATTGATAAAAAACAAAGTTTAATTTAGGTCATGCAGGGGAAGCCAAATCATACAAACAACGATGAAAATCACAATACATACAAGAACACAACGATATTCATGGAATCCTATTCAATCTTACTAAAGGAATTCAGAGTTACCATTTCAATCTCTAAGCATTACTACATAAAGATCAAAGCAGAAACGTATTTCGCCTTTGGAAATTTTGACTTCTTGATGTGAGAATTTTAGTTTCTCTAATCAAGTCATAAGTTAGAAACAGCACTCCTTTGTTGAACCAAAAAGAAGCACCATATTTCAGCATTTTAATCCCTAACAGGTGCATAATTTCTAGGGAATTTCTCAAGACAAAGAAAAAGACAGCCCTGCAAAAACTGGAACCGAGCAATCCAGTAAAAGGGAGAGACACACTAACAGAATCAGATCAAGCAATAAGCGTGGGAAGACTAATTAATGGCTAATCCTCATCTTGGTGCTTTCTTTCTCCATTCTGCTCTTCCTCCATTTATTTCGAGACCATTGCTAGACAATCTTAGAAGATGTAGAAACAGCTTGCAGTCTTGCCCATCATCCCTAGCTATGGCGGATCCATTTGTACCTAGGAGCTCTGAAACCACCTCACTACCCTCTGATAGTTCCGAGCTTGTGAGTGAATCAACATCATTTTATTGGCACTCTCGTCTATAATCCAAAGTAATAGTTTGCAGCTCATGACCATCAATTACTTCTTGAGGCATACTCTAAAAATGTAAAACACTCTGTCAGCACAACAAAAGTGTCGCAACTTGCAACAGAGAGAGACATTTTCAATATGCTACTTACAGCTAAAGTGTTTCAGTTGCCATATTTTGATCATTATATTGAAGGTTACTTTAACAGGTTGCAACTTAGATGGGTCAATAAGAACACGTCCTACCAAATTAATTAGTTATTTCCACCTCTAAGACCTATAAAACCTAAATCAGCTAACTAATAGTGGGGGTTCAATTTTATTTTATTTTTTAAAAAAAAAAAAATTCCATGCACAACATAATCTCTGTTCCAATAGATTGCAGAATGTTAGAGTCTAGGGTTCTTTCTTGGTCTATTCTAGGAAGGAGCGTGGGAATCCTCCTTCAGAAAGAACTGGAATAGCTTTTATGTTTAGTTGCTGCCTGTCTTGTGTTTTAAATGACAGTTATTTTCAGTTTCTATCCTATAATCTAGGAGGATATTTTCAGTTACTGTGTCAGACTATTTGAGTCAATTATGTACTTGTTTTTTCAATCATGAATGAAGTATTATTCAGCACACACTTGTCTTACTCTCTAGAATTTCAGATTCCAGTTCTAGACTTTCTTCCCTTCTCTTTTCCGTTTCTCCTTCCCTCTCCCTACTTCTCTTTTATCTTTCCCAAACCTATCACAGAAATACTGTTTCAAATAACTATATTAATAGTGTACCCATGCATCTGTTCATAGGAAATACTGTATCAAATAGCGATACTAATCGTGTACATGTGCATCTCTTCATAAATCTGTCAAAAGAGTGCAACATTAGAATCATAGGTTGGGGAACTACAAAATAGTGCAACACTAAAACTTCATATATATTATTTTTAAAACTTATCGTCTTCCGATTCTCTAATATTTTCCTATTACAGCTTCAGTGTACAGAACTACAAACATCTGTCTCGGGTGAATAAGAATAAGTCTACTAGAAATATTGAAACTTCAATCCCTACAGCCTCCCATTTCATCAAAGTCAAGCTTGTATGAAAAAAATTGGAACAAACAATAAAAATAGGTGAATAAGAATAAGTCTGCTAGAAATAGATTTGATAAGGACGCAAAAATTTTAAATGCAATAGAAAGATTAAATTTTTTTAAAAAAAAAATAATCTCCTCATTAATTTATGTATATATTTTACAGCATTCGTGCAGAACAATGATGGCTCCAATCAGACATCTTAATTAACATTTTTCAAGTGAAATATCAGTATCATTTCTGTCCTGCATTGTGTTCCCCTGAACTACAATTCTAAAAATTCGTTCAAGTTTTTCCATTAATAACTGACAAACTGAAGCAGGCACTAATTATCAGAAAACAATGCAAGCCAAACAAAACATCAATGCGATACCTTATAGATTCTTCCCTCCATAAAGGAATATTAATTGCAATTCTAGAATATATCTACGTAACATGTAACAAATATGTAGAAGCAACATGTACGACTAAGTGTCCATAAATTACCAGCTTTGGTAGACATTAAGGATCATCATATACAATTGGACACGTGAGATGGAATTAGTTGCAATGACTATTTCAAATATCAAGGGAAATGATAAGCTGGGTATTCATTAAGTCAAGTAAAACAAAAATAGTTGAATAACTGTCTTACAATTCAATTTATGCCTTCAAAAGTATCACCCTCATATACTTGTCAATCTTCATCATCAGTGCTAGCTTCATCACTGCTATAATCACTACTATCACTCCCTCCAAGATCCAAATTCACAGGCTGCACCTGAATAACTTCAGGTGGCTTGTGCAGAGGAACATGCGGGCGTGGTTGTTGTTCATTGAACACTGGTACATTAAGGGAGTCTATTGATGGCAATGGCACAGGATCCCCGGGTTTCCAACCAGGAGGAGGCTTAATTGGCAAATCAACAGGCAATTCCACAGGCATTCCAGGCTTCCAACCAGGTGGAACAGTAAAATTTGGAGGAAGCAATCCTCCAAATGGATTCGTTTCCATAGGCTGAGGAGGTGGAGGCTCAATGATAGGCTCAATCGTTTTCTCCTTAGTTTCAACCACTTTAGGCAATCCAATATCAAGGTCAGCAAAATTATACAACTGTGATGCTCGCATTTGCTCCTCTTGAGGTGCAGGGGGGAGTGCGCCACGAAGAGGAGCTTGCCCGGCTCCAAATTCTGGTGACGCAAAAGTTGTGTAGCTTATCTTATGGGCATAGGATAGTATGTCAGATAGCTTTAGCTGAGATGAGACGGTTGTTGAATTCAAAGAATCATCCTCATTGCTCTCTCCTGATTTCAACCTCTTTGGTCGGCGATAATCAGAGTAATCATCAACAAGAATGTCAAGAACTCGCTCAGCATCTTTGAGTTTGTTAGCAAATGCAAGCATCCCTGCATCTTTGATGTGAATTTCACGAACAGCCTTCTGCTTAACATCTTGTAGATCAAGAATTTCTTGAAGCTCTGCAACGGCCTCAAAGATTTGGGTTTGAAGAGATGTAAAAAGAGAAAGAATTTCCTTGGTGGAGGAAGGAGAAGACTCTAAAGAGGTCGAAGACTGTGGTTGGGTTTGTGAAGAAAGGAAAGTGGGAAGGGATCCACGGAAGGCGGTGGCCCAAAGGGATCTATTGGGAGACACTTCAAAGAGCTTAGAAGCCAAAGAAGCCATTTGGAGAAGAAGAGCTTGAGCTCTAGGGAGAGGAGGGAGAAGAGAGAGGAGTGCCGGTGAAGGAGCATTGGAAGCATGTTGATGGTGGGGTTGAGGATGATGGGATTGGGATGAAGGAAGCTTGGGAGGTGTAGGGTTTTGAATGGATGGTGAATTAGGATTTGTGAGGCCTAGCCGTGCGGGGGATTGCACAATTTGGTGTTGAATCATCTTAAATCAACATATCTACAAAACAAGAAATTTGGATCAAGCTTTTTATAAGCCTCCATTTGACATAGAAATTTGAAACTGCTCATTGAAGTATTTATATCCACAAAAACGAACACAAATAGCCTACCAACTTTGGCATAAGTGACCAACATTTAAAACACATGAATAATGTCTAGTCAAAGAACACAAATCTAAAGAGTAAAAGTGAGAGAAGTAAGCAATTACAAACAAGTAAAGGCAAGTGAGACAGAGCACAAATACAAAGTGACTTCCAAACATCATAACAACACTCCTTGCCATGAAAATTAAATAAATGAAAATTGTAAGTCTAAGGCTAACTAACAAGGTAGAACTAGCAACTAGAATTTTTTCTTTTTTATTCCTTTTTTTTTTTTTTGGCCAGCAGCAAATACAATCTGCATATGCAGGTTAGGGGTAGAGAAAATGTTTCACGTTGAGGTTAACATATATGTTTATATAGTTGTTGCATAATATCATGCAGAATGATCGGGTTGCAACAATGTTAACAGTATACATAATTCTAAATTATCAATATCAAAAATCAATTATACCACTTGAAGAAACTGCTAGAGAGAGGTGGTCGTCTGCAGTAACTAACCTGGCCTATACAAAGGCCTGACATGGCCTGAAGTCATTTAAAAAGCCTGTATTTTAAAACCCTTCAAACAGGCTTAACAGGCCAAAGAGCTAATCAGGCTTAACAGGCCGAATACAGGCTTTTGCAACAGGCCAAAAAGAGGCCAGATGAAAATAAGACATAATTGCATTATTCAAAACAAAACTAAAACAACACAATCCAAATTATCCAAAATAACTCATAAAATATAATATTTCTCAGTAGTTGTTTTAAGACCACAAGTGCAACTGGGAAAAGAAGAGGGGGGGGGGGGGGGGGGGGAAGGAATAGAGTATCTTGAGGTTAAAGGTGCTTGATGGAAGATTTAAGCATCGAAGTTTAGCAACTAAAAATGTAAAACCGATGCCAAAACTTGTATCGTTGTGATGAAGCTCAACACACCAAGATGCTGCATCCTTCATCCAACCATCAAAACACAAACCAATAACTTCAGCCCTGATAAACGAGAATTGGTATCTGTTCATTATAGGGGGAAAAAACAATTTCACGCAATATGAAAAAAAAAACAAGGGAGATAGACAGGAAAAGAGACACGGGGAACAAAAGTGGAATAAAGAATATATCATAAGGTCGAAAATGTCAAAATACTAAACCCTAACTGAAAGAGAAGGATCCTACGCTCAAGCCTACCCAAAAAATTCAAAAAACAAGTGAACCCATAACTGAAAGAGTCTGAAATTGCAAGAAAAATTAAGAGACCAAAAGATCTTGGTAAAACCGAATAGGATTTGTGCAACAATTAACAAATCAACAAAATAAAATGATTTGAAGTTTATAAAGTAGAAAACATAAAACATACCTACGGTAAAGAGACAGATGGTATGATTACAAAGGAGAGAAAGAGAAAGAGAGAGAGAGACTGAGAAAGTGGCCGGTTGGAGAGAAGGAGAGTGGAGAATAGAGTGAGAATGAGAATGAGGGAGAGACTGATTTTTCAAGGGAAAATCTTATAATTATAATTCTAAATATAAATCTATAACGAACCATCTCTTTCTAACATATTACACAATCCAAAAAAAGCTTCAAGACCCACTCTAAAAATATATTGTCCGCTAGGCGTACCCTCCCTCTTGTAGAATTCATACGGTAAGTTATTCTCTTCTTATTATTAAACTTCGTAACCATAAAATACTAGACAACAAGACAAACAAGGTGGGCTACAAGTCTCTAAGGCATTAGGAACCATTGTATCACAAATTCTTCTTCAGAACCCATCTAACAAATAAACAAAATTATCCCAAATTAATTAGCACAACAAGTAGTAATGTATCCCATAAACATTGTACATATTGATGTATAGAAAATACAGTAAATATATCCCATAAAAAAGTGTAACTAAGGAAGGAAACAAAATAAAACACTTGATCTTGGTTTCAGGTTCTGGCCCCCAAAAAAAAAAAAAAAAGTTGAAAACCTCATGTGTCTCTGCTAATTTACAGAATGTTCAAATCTCAGTCATGAGTTGAACAATACTTGGTCTTGGTTTCAGGTTCTAGCCAATAAAAAAGGGTCTTCGCGAACATACTGCAGGTTCTGGTCATGGTTTTGATGATCACCTTAATAACAAGTAAGTTTAAATTTGATGCAAGATATCAATTCAACCAAACAGATCAATATATAGCAAGTACGGATAGAAAGATTGCAAACTGAATACTGTATTTGTCTAGCTTATTACCAATGCCTTATTTCATGTCTGTGCTTTTATTTTTTGGGATATTACAGGGTTATGATTCGATTCCGCTGAGATCCCTGATCCCAAAGCCAAGAAGGTCTATTTCATGCTCATGCACAAGATTGGAAAAAAGAATAATTTATGTAATTGAATAGTAGGATCATATTAGCAGCCATAGGAATATTATATCGGTTTAGAATTTTCTTTGAGTAGCCTGTAGATTGGGATGAGGAGGACCATGGAATATGGAAGGCCCTCAAAATTCCTAATCCAGCATACAAAGGAGCTTGGAAACGCAAAGTACTTTAAGCTATTCATATTAAAACTTTTATATATACTCCTGATTTCTAATTTTTCTTTTAAAATTTCTGTGCCACAGAAAATCAAGAACACAGAGTTAGCGACTTTCGTGAACGAACAGAGCACGGTAGTGAACGTTAGCAGAGCAAAGAAAATATGATTAATATGTTGAAATCGCATTAGGAACCAAACAAGTAAACCAAAATATGATGAACACAGAGTAGGCGACTTTCATGAACCAACAGAGCACGGACGAGAAACACACCAGCGACGACAGAAACAGAGTACGGACGAGAAACAGACAGGGACGAGCAGGAACAAGATGAACACAGCGGGATTTATATGATTAACATTTTTTAACGGGTCAGGGACGAGATATACTCACCAGAAGGTACTACCGGACAAAGCTTAACTTCAATCGTGCTCTGCCTAAATATTGTCTCCGACTTCAATCCTCATCGGTCTTCGCCCTCCCTCGCCTCACCGGACCAACTGAGCTGCCGATCGATAGGGTTCACACTTCAAAACTTCAAAGCACTGCATCAAGTTAAAAGGCGCCTCAGGCTTTATTCGGAATAAGAGAAAAATACCAGGGGCATTTTAGTCCAGTGGTCTTACCTGATTTTTCAAGCCCAAGATTTTTTTTTTTTTGGCTCGAATTGCAAGCCCAAGATGAGGTAATCGAATAATGCAGATTCTGTTTTATCCTCCGTATTATTTCTGCTGCATCAAATAAAATGCTTAAATTCGATCTAGTTGAAAACTGTGATAAAATATAAAAATTCATATTATCAGTAAAATATCAACTATTAAGAAGAAATAGGAATTAAGAAGTAGAAAGAAAGTCAAAAATAAATAAATTCTAAAATTTCTATTTCATTAGTGTGTGCTCTAAGGGGAAGAAAAAAACACGTCAGAGTGGGATTTCATCCGGTGGCGGAAGCTAATGATGGCCAGAGTGGGATTTCATCCGGTGGGGGAAGCTAATGATAGCCAGCTGGGATTGACCTCAACTGATCTTATAAAATTTGTTAAGAAATATATATATTTATTATGGGATAGGATATTCTTACTACCATTTTTTGTTACTACAAATCTTACTACCACTTTTCCACCTTTAGATCAGAATCTCATTTATTTTTATAATTTATCTCTCCTATTAAGATTCTGATTTAATGGTGGAAAAGTGGTAGTAAGATTGGTAATAACAAAAAATGGTAGTAAAAATATCTTATCCCATTTATTATATGATATTTTATTTAACCACGAATTCGACCCCAGCTAATTTTTAATTTTCTTTATAAGGATAATGTTTATTTCATTACTCATTAGACTGAGAGGAAAGTAAAATTCTTTTTTGAGATACCGAAAAGGTTTGTATCATCTTATATATTGTTTTGAAAGTAGGACTGAGCATTCGGTGTTTGGTTCAGTTTTTCGGTGAATACCAAAATACTGAATACCCATATTTGTACCACCGAACTGGAGAGGGAAAAAAAAACGAACCGAATTAACCAGAATATTTCAGTTCGGTTTTTGGGCTCTCATTGGGCCTTGTTGTGAGCCTTCTTATTTGGGCTAATTCTGTAAAATGGCCAATCCTTTTTTTTTTTTTAAATTCAGTTCAAGGCTTTGGAAACTCATTACTTACAATAGCTGGTAAGGGATCCAGAACTAGGCCCTTGGGTCGTGGGTTCGATCCCCTCTGCCGTCGTTGGGACTCCTTTGGTAAGCGATCTCGTAAGTCCCCAGTAAGTGCTCATAGAGCCCGGGGTTGTGCCCTGACCTTGGTGAGGGACTGATGCCAAACCCCTCCAAAACTTTTTTCAGTTTCAAAAAAAAAAATAGAATTCATATAAAAATAAAAACAATTCCCAGCAAAACTCATCAAGGTTTTTCGGTTATATCAGAATTATCCCATGGCACAGAATTACAACCAGAATTATCCCAATGCAAAACTCCTATATCAGAATTACCCTATAGCACAGCAAACCTAGGCACATCTTCAAAACTCCTTGGAGCAATGTATGGAAGTATTAGCCTTTCACAATTCCTTATCAAACAACCAAGTAATTTTGCACTTTCTTCCTTGCATTTGCTATCTGCACTGCTGACAGTGACATAAGTCACATAACAAGATAATTCAAAGACATTGAATAAAAAACAAACACCAGATTATAACGCATTAAATCGATGAATGGCATAAAATAACAGTCTGGCTTTAGGATTGATGGTAATCAGATACAATCAGATCTGCAGCACTACACTACGTGGGAATGAAACCCCCATCTCATCCATAAGCAAACAATTACAAAACAGAAGCTTAAATTTTTTTAAAAAAATAAAAAATTACAAACAGAAGCAAGTGGGGAATTCTAATAAACATAGACATCCTGTTGATAAATACTAAGATTTGCCAACACATATGCACAGCAGAAGCAAAAGAGAAAAATAATCAAAACGACTAATCTTGGACATTCAAGCAAATAATTAGCAACAATATATTCAATATGCAGAATTTTTAACTCATATACCCATATGCAGAATTTTGAGCACCTAGCACGATTTAAAAATATCATCTACCCATATGCAGAATTTTGAGCACCCAACACGATTTTTACAGATAAACACAGCCTGATCTTACCAGCGTAGGAGGCCGACGGACGACGGAGCGCAGTTGCAGATTTTGCAGATCGGAGCTACGTGGGAGGAATACGACGGGAAGCTCAGATACAACTATTAAACGCTATGAAAGCCATACAACTGCTCTACCGACCTGTGGCGAATGATCTTCGGAAGAATGGACCACAGTCTTACTATATAAAATCAATTCTGGGTTGATAAAGATGGCGGTTTCGAATGAACGCCGTATCAATGTATGAATCCTTTTACTCCAGATTATGAACACCCAATCGGATCTGTGAAGAACGAGCTAACGCCTACAGGGGAAGTGGCTGACTACAGTGGGTTAGGGACTTAGCCCTATTTGGTTCAAGGAACTGTTAAGGAGGGAAAGGAACTTAAAGAAAAGAAATGAATTGAAAGGAAGATTCAGAGGGAACTTTAAAAAATTTAGCTGTTTGGTTGACATGGGAATTTAATTAAGTTGAGGGAAGATAATTTGTTTGGTTTGAAGAAAATTAGGTTGACTTGGTGGGAAGAAGAGGTAAAATACCTATAATACCCCCTCAAAATTAAAACCCCCACTCATCTCTCACTCTCATCTCTGCCTCTCGTGAGTCCGTCTCTCTCGCTCACTCTCGCCTCTACTTCATCTTCTTCGTCCTTCACATCGCCAGCACCTCTGTGTCCTCCACCTCGCCAGCATCTCTGCTTCCTCCACCATCACCGGCGTCTCACTCTCGCTTCTGCTTCGTCCTCCAGCTTGCCAGCACCTCTGCGTCCTCCAGCTTGCCAGCTCCTCTGCATCCTCCAACTCGCCGGCGCCTCTCCTTCAGATCGGACCTTCGGCTTTCTCATACAGGAGCTTTTTCGTCCTCCAAATTCACTTTCCTGGGGGAATTTTCAAGATCCCGCCATTTTTTGAAGGAGCCCATCTTCCTTCATTTGTGGGAGCTTCAAAGACGGCGGGAATCTTAGCTTCCAGGAAGAAGGCGCGCCAAACAGCTTCTGTCGACGAAACTGGATTAAGTTCCCAGAAACAAACCCTTGATTCTGTCAACCAAACGGGACCTTAGGGTTTGTGAATTTGCCTTGTACGAACTCAGAGAATGAAAGGAAAACCCTTTCACGGTTTCACCGTGGCGTCAAGCCAAGAGTTCGATGGGCAGGGGGAGGGGGCAGTGGCTAGTGGGTTTGGGAATTAGGGTTTCAATGAGGAATTGTTTTGGTTTAATTGGGTTGGGTTTTAGAGTAAAAAAATAAGAAAAAGAATTGGGTTGGGTATTCGGTTGAGTTGGGCGGAGGGACTCATGTGGGCTGATGGACTTAGGATACATATACCATTAACCATTAATTTCGGTTTTTAGGATACATCTTATTAATGTCTTACTTGATTTCTCGTGCACTCCTTGCACCAGTTTAGTGTTGAAAGCTAGAGATTTGATGGTTTTGAACTGGCAGGTTGATGTTAGAGTTATTCCCAAAGAGGTTAACAGAATAGCTGCCTTAGCCAAGAGGGGCATTTCTAATTCTGCTCTTCTGGATGAGTGTCCTAGTATTTTGAGGGCTTGGCTAGACCAAGAGTGTTTGGAATTAAATTCCCATGTTATGTAATCCTTTTCTTGTTTGTAGGCTTTTAAGCCTTCATTTATAGGGGGAAAAAATCGGTTTTTCGATTAAAACCGAAACAAATTTACAAAAACTGAACCGAAACCCAAAATAAACCAAATTAAAAACCGAACCAAACACTGAATTAGTTGGTTTAGTTTTCGGTTTCGGTTTTGATTTGCTCACCTCTAGTTTTGATTTATAATTATCAGTTATTATTTATTTGTATTTTTAATGTTATTTAATACTATTTAGTAAATACTCTCTCCGGTCCTTATTTAAGGAACCAACTAACAATTTTCACAAATCAACAAAAACAGTTAAAGTCATTAAATTTGTCCTAAAATTTAAATAATTTTCAATATTATCCCAATTATTTACACTAAACTCTAATATCATATTAATTATATTACTCTTTTTTTTTCCTCGAAAAAAGAGTGTTAATTAATTTGTATTAATTATTATTGTCTCTCACTACCTTTTTAATTATGAGTATACATGGAAAAAAAATATTTAATGTTATTTAGAAACAAAAAAGTGTCTTATAAAAATGATTAAATATACTTGTTAGTTGGTATAATAAGAACTAAACGGAGTAGTTCAATATATTTATTTTTTGGCCCGAGCTTTTTTTTTTTTTTGGTTCCGCCACTGATTTCATCACTCCCCTAGTTAATTCTTAAAAAGATTAAAAGACATACCACTATTTAGCCACTGAAAATTTTAATATCATAATACTCATGCAATGTAATATATAAAATAGATTAAATATCTTATTTAGTCCCTGGAAAAAAACGCGGACCCCTTTTTCGTCCCCAAGAACTAAAATGTGACATTTTTATGGAATAAAAATGGGTTTTTGGAAATTTTCGAAGGACCAAAATGATGTCTTTTTTTTTTTTGGAAATTCATCATTTTCAAGGACTAAAAAGAGGTTTCGTTGTTTGAGGGACTAAAATTGGGTTCGTGTTTTTTTTCTAAGAACCAAATAGGGTATTTAATCTATAAAATAATTATTAAAATTTTGAGATATATGGAATGACTGGAACAATTTAAAAATTAATAGAAATTAACTAGGAAATAATTATATCATCTGGCGTTGACAACTGTGGCGGCCAACTACTAGCAGTGATGGGATTTTTGTACCTAAAGAGCAATAAGATCTTTTTTTTTAAAAAAAAAAATCCATTTTGATTCAAGAGACTCCTCTCTTATTTGTATTCTAGGGGAGTGTTTTACATATTTTAGGGGTATTTACTTATACCCCCGTATATTTGCTTTGTGTGTCATACTCGTACATCTCAAATCTATAGGTTGACTTTTCATTTAAATTCTAAATTTACTGTTTTTATGTCTTTTATTTACAAAATCGAGTTGAGTATCTAATAAATTTATGCTAGTTGTAAATTTGGATATAGAGTTTACACCAAGTTTACCGTTTTTATATTTTTACTTTACAAAATAATGTTAATTTACTCTTAAATTCAGGTTAATTTTTTCAACTTGATCATGCTCTGTAGCTTTATAAATAAATTTTTATATAAATTTTTTGACAAAATATGATGAATTATAATTGTTGATGGATTTAATTTTAATTATTTAAGTTTGAAATATATTTAAATCAAATTATTTTTATTTTTGACATTTTAATTACTTAATTATATAATATTAATAACTATTTAATAATAAAAATAAACTTTTGTGAGTTTATAATTGAAGTTCACTCTACTAATTTACATTACTATCGTAAGTTTATTTAATCTAATGAGTTAACAACCTTAGCTTAGTTCAAATAAGTCCTTTGTTTGGGATGTAAATGTAATTATATTTTTTGTTTATTCTAAAAAAAGATAGAAAAAGAATAAAAACATCAATTTCATCGGTTGCTTCTTCTATCTCTCTCTTCCAGCTAATACCATCCCACTCTTTACTCATTTCACGACCATCTTGTCTCCCTCTCCCCCATTCTCTCTCTCTCTATCACACAGACATTTGATTTCTGCAGAGAGAATAATGCAGATTCTTGCCAGATACCTCCGTGTATCGCAAGCCAGAAGCTACATTTGCTAGATCCAACCTCTTCAACCCTCCAAAATTAAGCCTAATGGGTGGCCTTAGAGAATCATGGTGTTTCTGCAAAGGAGTGGGCAAGTCCGAGAGAATGAAGGCCGCCATTTTCTCCGGTAAAGCTCAGGCCATGGCCACTATATCCACCGCCACTAATGGGATCTCCGGTGCCGGCTTCTTGATCCACCGCAACTTGCTTTTGACTACCCATGCTAATCTTCCCTCCATCGCTGCCGCCGAGAGCTCCGAGATCCGACTTCAAAAAGGAATCGCGTCAACTCTTGTCCCTCACAGGTACTCATTTCAGGTCTTCCTTTTTAGTCGCATTTGCTTTCAAATTGTTTGAAATGGTTTATAGAAAAGAGAATCAATTGAATGGAACTGAAATTTTAAGTACATTTGGGAGGGAAACCTAATGGATAAGATATCGCTTATGTGTAGGAGTTTAACCTTTTAGGATTTTTCATTTGTGATCTTACAAGGTTTTTGAGTGTTACTTGTTGGTTTCTCCAGCCTCTTACTTACAGTTGTCTGTCTCTGACCAATTAAATGAAGTGTTCAAATTGGAATATATATAGCAGCGTCAATTTGAGGGTGGAATCTCTTGTGATAAATGGTTGTTCATGAATTTATAAATCGAGGTCTTATAATTAATTACATAAGTCAGTGTTCTGCAATTCGGCTTGGACGTGGGACCAAAAAGGCAACTCAGTCGAAGATAAACCATTACAGAAATTCCTAGTGGAAGCATTTGCAAAATCTCTAAAATTAGCCTATTTATATGTATCACAAGCTACAGCTGCAAACAAATAACTCTTGTAACTCATGAGCTAAATGAAAATGCAGTGCCGCTCAAGTATCATAGGCCTAGAGCCTTATTAGGGAGCTACAAGCAATAGCAAGCTTTTAATAGCCACGCTTTCCCCCAATTTTCTCGATAAGAAGATGGATGATATTATGGAACTAACAAGTAGCTACTTGAGAGTATGGACTGTGGAGGATTCTAGATAACTAGTTTGACTTGCTTTTAATTCATATATTAAACATAGATATTACATTGGCATAGATCACCATGAATTATCTATGAATAATGAATTCTTATTACCTGCTGTTGTTCAGAAACTTTAAAATTCAACTAAAATGCAAAAGTATGGGTTACATAATCTATTATTTATAGTAAATTCTTATCACAAATTTGTCCCCTTGCCATTTCAAGGGATATTCTTAGTTCTGGTTTCCTTCTCTAGTTCATATATCTTGAAGTTCATCAAAAGTGAAGGATGCTAGCATTGAATGATGCAGCAAGCACATTTGACTTCCATGCCTTTTAATCTTTAGTGGGTTCATGTTTTTTTAGGCAAGAAAATGTTAGCATTCACATGATAGGCCGGGCACTGTGAGATCAAGGAAAACTTGTGTTCTTCTTTGTTTTCTAAAGAAGGAATTACAGCGTAGATTCTTGTCTACAATAAATTGACTTGTACATATTAGAATATAAATTAGCTTTTCATCGTCAACGGCTAAAATGTTGAGATTTATTGGTTAAGTATCACCCTATATAAAAAGTTAGTCAACTTACCCCTTCCATTGACCTGTTGTTGGCAGTCACTGATGCATCATGACAAGTGTTTGACTTTTTCCATTTTCTGGAGATAACGTCAGTAGCAACTCAATTTTCCTTTGTCTTGAAAAAATTATTGAATTGTAATCAATGATAAATTTCTTTCCATTTATTTACAATCATTCCAAGTTGATGTAATTTTCAATAGTTATACCTAACCCAGCCATCTTAAAAGCAATGTTATGTTATACCACAGTATCTGAGATATCATATAGTTTAAGGTATAAGTGTACCAAACGCCTCTAGATTGCAATTACAACAAATCCCAGTATAAGGATGATCTCTAAAGCTGAAAGTATTACTTTTTGAAGTCATAATTTTTCATCAAATTAATCTTTTTACAATTGAATGAATGATCAGTGTATGATTTCAAAATATATTCTCTTAAATCTTGCAATGAAATAATCTGTTAAAAAACTTTTGTTTAAACCGAAGCGGAAAGGATACAATTCTTGAAAACCATTATAGAGAAGAGAGGCAAGTTCCAATGTTGGTTCTTCACCAATATTTCATAATAGTAATTATTCGCGTATGGCAACCACCTTTTTGTCCTCTGCTGCTCATGAATAACTTTTTGAGTTTTGATCATCTTTAACACCAGGGCATGCCAAGTTTCTGTGTTTAAATATTGAGATATCTGGGAACATTCTCACTAGTTTATTCATGAAGAACTCAGCTTTCCTTTTTGGCCCCCATTATAAGTTAATGTCTACTGAATTTTGTTCTCTTAACTCACTCTTTCAAGTTAGTCTTCTAGCTAATGTCATAAAAGAGAGAAAACGGTTACATGTTCAGTACTCTACCATAGTTACTTGGTTGAAATTAGTCAAAATGGCTTTGTGGCTTTCTGTGGAAAATTGAATTTGAGGAGTTTGGAGATGCTTCCTTGTAATACAGAACTCAAGTATCATCAGGCTTCCATTTGCACACACCATGATGGTTCTGATCTAACTCGTTGCATTTAAGTTCATGCAGCATTGACCATTCAAATGAAATTAAGGAGAAAAGTGAGTCAAATGGATTGCAAATTCCTAATCAGTGAAAATTTAAATGTTAAAATACTTTGCTCTCCCATCGTATATGACAGAATTAAGAAAGAGGGATCCGTGTTAGCCACTTCAACCGATCATTTTGTGAGCTATGCATTAAATTGTACTTGTTTGAACCGTTTTCAGGTTTTTCATCACAAGCTCTGTATTAGATCTTACAATAGTGGGTATAGATGACGCAGATGGAGAATCAAATGCCCAGGGTCAATGCCCTCACCACTTGAAGACCTGTTCCAAAGTTAATCTGGATCTGGGAAGTGCGGTTTACCTTTTGGGCTACACAGATAAACAAGAACTCACTGTTGGTGAGGGAAAAGTGGTCATAGCCACTGACAATCTTATAAAACTGTCAACTGATGGGATTGTATGGAGGCCAGGATCTGCTGGGTTTGATGTACATGGAAATCTTGCATTTATGATTTGTGATCCAATGAAATTAGCCACATCTCCAAATACCAAATCCTCTTCGACTTCTTCATCATCCTCGACCTCTTGGAAGAAGGATCTCCCTATGCAGTTCGGTATACCGATTCCTGTCATATGTGATTGGTTAAACCAGCATTGGGAAGGCAGCCTTGATGAGCTTAACAAACCAAAATTACCAATAATTCGGTTGATGTCCACAGGCCTGAAGAGTGAACATTCGTGTACTTCCTTCACACAGCGGCAAGTTTTCAAGTCAACAGAGGCTGACGATAACAACGGCACCAGGTCATCGTCAAATAATGTCTCAAAGCCAAGGGATCAAGGACCAAGTACTTCTGCTGCTGCAGGTAACACTGTTGAAGAGAGTTTGATCACAAATCATAACGCTGGCCATGTCCAGGGAATTCCCACTCCAGAAATATATGAATCACCTAGATTAACTTCTAATCCTTTGAGGAGAAAGGAAAACATGCCAGTACAGCTTTTAGATATCAATTTCCCCCCAAGGATTACTAAACCTGCAGGTTTACAACAATCTCGTCAAGAACAAGAACTGCATCCACATTGTGCCAAAGAACCTTTATCAGAAAGCCAGCTGGAAGGAGAACAAAATCAAAACCGAATGCCGGCAACTCATAATGTAGAGGTTTCCTCAACGGGTTCTGTGAATGGAGCACAAAGTGAGGTCCAATCTAGTTCGTCACCACCAATACAAGTATTAGACATGCACCACGGATACAGCAGCGAAGAAGAGACTATGTACTCTGCCGAAACTGCTGAGAGTCGCAACTATACAAGTCCTAGAGAGGTGAAGTTTCAGTCAGTAAGAAGGAGCCAGAGTTGTGTTGGTTACAATAGATGGGGTTCCAACGAACGGACTCCGGCAGCGCGCAAGATGATGATAGAAAACCAGGGGAGCTTCATCAATGGGAAGAAAATGTATTCACAAGGGGCAACTTCTCAGAGGAGTAATGACTATTTTAGCCCCACTGTATCCTCAATCATGAAACGCAACTTGGATCAAAGCCACACTGTCAGACCCCGGCAAACTTCTGTTCATTCTTCACCAAGATGGATGTTTTGATTTCTATATTATGTTTATGATACCCCCAATCCGCAGAAAGAATTAGAGAGAGAAAACAGTAGAAAAAGAGTACAGTTTTTTTCCCACTTGTTTATCTTTTTTATGAATTAAGGGACCCATCTGATTTCCTTATTTGCAGTGTAACTATAAATTATTTTTGGAAACAGATGCGAACACTGGTCATGGTGAATAAGAAATTCGCTCAAGTTGTAGATTCCTTCTATAAGTTCAAACTGAAGGGGCTTTATGTTTTATGGTTTTCCTGGGCAACAAGATGAATGAGTTCGATATTGAGTATAACGTTGACTCCAAAATGGGGCTAGAAGTAGTGAGAGAGTTTGTTTTGCCAATAGAAAGCTCAAAATTAAAATTTGAAACTTTGCTTTTGGAAAGAGCCCCAATTTGTTAATACACAAAGCAATTTTTGCTCTGTGAAATTTGTACATAGAGCAACGTTGCTCTGACTTCAATTGAATTTGTACATACACAAAGAAATGTAATTTATCATTTATATGTAGGAGATAAGAATTGAATTTTTAATTTATCATTTATATGTAGGAGACAAGAATTGAATTTTGAAACAAGAAAGTCCTTCAACCCTTTTATAATGTCACATTAAATCCCCTAACATGGGAACACAAAATCACACAACCCCATTGGTCTGATGTCACATGCTAGGGAACTTTTGGTAGAAGGGGAAAAAGCATAAACTTTTAACATCTCCAGCAAATTCTCAATACACTGAAAAGCAGACTTCTATTGGCTCAAAGCTAATTAACTCGTATAACTTAACTCACACCTCATCCTCATGAAGAAGCATGTTTGGAATTCCCTTGTTGACAGGGAACCGCCGTCCAGTTTCTGGGCAAACTAGTGCACCTTCTTCAAGGTGAAGTTCCAAAAGAGCATGGTGAAACTTACTGAGAAACTCATCAGATTCTAGCGTAGTCGGGTCAACTTCTTCCGGTAGTTCAGTGTAACCCATGGCCCGAGACGCGTCAATAAATGCCTTCCACTGTATCTTCTCAAACATCTTTTTCAGAAAGTCAGCATTCATCTCCACTGTCTTTTCCACCACCTTCTCTGCCTCAATGCGCAGCGGGAAGCCATTTGTCACACCCTTTATGTTAGATGATAGCATATTATGTGTCAGCAACCTCATCTTTACCAACTATAAGAGTATTAGCAGCAGACAGGAAATTCACTGTTATTCGAAGTGCCCTGGTCACAAGTTTGCTGGGTTAAGGTGGAGTTGAATAGATGTAAAAATGTCAGTCTGATAGGTAAAAGGGGAAAAAAAAAAAAGCAACAAGAACAACTGGATTGAAGTAGGGTGATTTGGCCTCAACCCTCTGGTCTGGAAAGAACCTCGGGCTGTACAAGAAACCCTGAGGTCTGGTCTAGTCCAACACCAACCCGAGCTCGGGTTGGACTACCCCAGTCCAGTACCTATTTGATGGCTTTTTCTTCTTTTTTAGCACATATCACTGCAAATGCTTTTCAGTTAACACATGTCACAATTAGAAAATCAATTTCTACATGTCTGAGAACGCAGGGCAAAACTTTTCAGTTAACAATGGACAATGTCTGAGAACGCAAGTAATCTATTCTTTTTTATGTTTGCGTTTTCATGTATGTATATATAAATAAAATTGTGTCAAGAGAGTGCTTTCTCTTCAGGATTATAAATACAGTCTTCAAGATACGTACACACACACTCATTACTCTTCAGAACAAAGTCAACCTGAACATTGAATAACTCCTCGACAGAAATAGTTGGATAAAACTAGAACCGAACTGAGAGCGATCAATAGATTTCTTGGAGCGTTCTTACACTGTCATCTTCTGGTCTATTGAAGTTTGTAGTTTAGTATGATGAAGTCTAACTCGAAAGTCACAATCTTGAACAGAAATCTAATTCCTTTTCATCTGTTTACAGAATAACAGTGTCATTTATTGGCCTGGCTTTGGTCCTGCTATTCCTCAAGAATGTAGTGACTGTGGAAAGAAATTCAATATGGATGGACCTATATGGTCTGCTCCTATCCTTTACCAGGAATGGGTAGCTTCTATGCTAGCAGATCTAACCGGTGGCCAAATAGGTATTTGCATAACCCGGAAAATCGACGGATTGAGACGTGACCGGTGAGGAAACGGACTTGATTTCAAAATCAAATTCATGCAATCAAGTTTCAATTTTTACAATCCAATTCACGTGTTAAAGTTTCTGGTGGCCAAATGAGTGTGCAAGGAAACCATAACTCTAAACTCAAAAGTGTGATGAAGCTACCAAAGCATGAGAAAGAAAATATGAAAGGAGAAAGCATAACTGAGCGGACGATTTACTGAAAACAAATGTCCAGAAACATGAGGAGGAACCATCAGCATAGAAAAACCAAAGAGACACTAAAATAGCTACCTGATCGGCAGGCGAGAGATTCAGAGCCACACAAAGTGTACTCGTGAACTCCACAGCTTATAGACGCCGGCGAAGCGGCAAAACTCCGAACTCAGGCAACGGCGGCTCGCAGTAAGAAATACTCAAGGGTTCGGAATGGAACCTTGGGAGTTGGGAGTATTATTTCATTCATTTGAGCCCGAGGACGCTTGAGTTTTAAAAACCCAGATTTTTTAAAAAAATAATTGAAATTAAAAATTATTAATTTAACACCATCATCATCTTTAAATAGGATATTGTCACTATCAATTTTGATCATTATCAAGTCAGAGTTATCACTTTTTTTACGGTTAGATTTATCATTTCTCTTCCCTATTAAAATTAGGATCTAATAGTAAGAAAATTAATAATAACTAAAATTGATAGTGACAATATTCTATCCTATATTAACTAATTTATTTCATATTATATTACATTCCCAATCTTTTTTTTTTGGGTTAATATAAGTATTTAAATTAAAATTATTTGTTTAGAAACCGGAATAATTTTTAAATGATGTTTATGTTAAAAGGAGCATTTTACTTTGAATATGTGAATGAGATTTATCAATCAATAATCAATAAATCGTTATATTATATTTATGGGAAAAATATTTCTCCTGTCACTGGAGATAGAGTTATTTCCAATGATTCTAAAACTACGTCATTTTGAATTAATGAAGGGTGTGTTGGTAATTTCAGGTGAATTAATGAAGGGTGTTTCTGTATTTGCACTCTTCATTAATTCAAAACACCCTTCATTAATTCACCTGAAATTATAAATACACCATTCATTAATTCACCTGAAATTACAAATACACCATTCATTAATTCAAAACGACGTAGTTTTAGGGTTACTAGAGATAACTCTATCTCCAGTAACAGGAGAAATCCTTTATCCTATATTTATAACATTGAAAATAGAATCTTAAAAATATCGAAAAAGGTTGAAAAAATTCTAATTAAATCCAGTTAAGATATTAAAACGTAAAATAAGGGCTAAACTTTCAACAAATTCCTAACAAGATCAAGACCGGAAATAGAGATTTCTAAATATCATTAAAAGATTAAAATACCTCTTTGCGGTTAAAAATAAAAATTAAATAGAGGTGTAACTGTGTAAGTCTCTTTTTAGTTTTATCGATTGGTAATTGATTTTTTTTTTTTTTTTTTGGTCTTCGAGTAGCAGCGCAGTTCATGATGGTGGCCATTTAGATGGAAAACGTGTTGAAATTTGACGCGGGAGGAAGAGAGCAATGCAAATAAATATTAGAGGCAAGGGAAAAGACCAGGAAGGGCTTGTGTTGAAAGTGAAAAAATCATAGTTCTGAAACGAAAAATTGTGACAGAGGAATGCGAGTGTAAGAGAGTTCTTGGGGTAATGGAGGGAGAAAAAAAAAAAAAAAAGGAGAAGCCCCAATAGTTGTAGAGAGAGAGAGAGAGCTCACCGTGGTTTTCTTTTCTACTTGGGTTAAGATGCAATTTTGCCCTATGCGTCCAGGAACAATTTTGTCCCTAAAGTTTTTGGGTTGCAATATTGCCCCTAAAGTTTCAAAACGGAGCAATGTTCCTCCTCCATTAAAAATGTAATACCCTAAAAATCCTATTTAACATAACCACTAAATGATACCTAATAACATAGGTGAATATGTGGTCTCAAAGATATTATAACTTATCTAATTTAAATTAGGACATTTCTTCCTAGAATCAAATGAACCAAGAAGACTCAAATATTCAAATTTCATTTAGGAACCATAAAATATCATAAAATACAAATAATTACCATATTAAGTTATGGTTTACATGGAATTAAAAAGAGTAATGGGGTACTACAAAAAAATACTTAAACAAAATAGGGGAAAATAATAAAAATCGATGAACAACTAGGTGTTCGATAAATTAAATAATTGTGCTAGACCTTTATAAATAATCAAGGAATTAATTAAGCATCATCTAATTTATTAAGAGGCTAAATTTACTAAAATACCCTTAATTAACACACTAATGTTTAAAATCATAATTAATTCATAAAAAGCCCTAAAGAGCTGTCACCACACTGAGCCCAATTAAAGGGCGATTAATAACAATTAATGAGCAATTGAAATTACAACAAAGAAGACACTAAATTTAACTAAATTAAATTAGGCATAAATAAGGATGTATAATTCCAAATTAAAAGCCAATGGCTAATTAAGAGTTGTCTAAATGAATTTCTAAGGACTATAATTAAATTGGGGTTCCTAAAATAGTATAAAATATCATGAAAATACCTAAAACAACTATAGGGAATTTCTAACAAGTGAAGAGCAATTAAATCTATATTTAAAAAGATATTAACATGTAATTCTTATATTTTCAAAAATAAGCCGTAAAAGTATATGAAGAGGCTTAAAATAATTAGAGGAGACTAAAAATAATTATTAAACACCAAAAATTAATCTTAATTGAATTAACATGCATAATTAATTTAATGATAAATAAGTACAAGCAATTTGCAATATTTTGGCTAAATTCAATAATAAAGCCTGACAAGGGATCAATAATTGTAACAATTGGATTTAGTAGGATCATAATTGAGTTGGTAAACAATAAAATTATTACAAACTAAATCTAATTAAGCTAAATCAAATAATAAACAAGAAGAAATTAAATTAGGGCTTTTTGTCACAACAAAAACATCATTGGACCATTTTTGTAACCGAAACAATTGCCCTAACTACCAATAAAGCCCAAAACAAACATGAAACCCAAAAATTCAGAGGAAGGCACGGTTTTGAGGAGCTTCAAGAGGAAGAAATTGAATTTCAACACATGTGTTAAGTTGGTCAAAAGCTTGTAGAATACAAAACACTATTCATGGCTTAAAGTGCAAATTATTTAGCTTCTTGAGGAAGGAAGAAGAAAAAGAAGAAGGGAGATAGAGAGAGAGAGAGGGCAGATGAGGGGGAGTGAGTGGTGAGGATGTGATGTTTTGATGAAGCCCTAAATCCAATGGTGAATATTTGTCAAGAGGAAAGTTGCATTTAATTACAAGTTTGTCCAACCTTTTCACTATAAATAGAGGCTTGTGTCATTTATTTTTCTTCACACCAAGCAAAGCAACACTAGCTTATTTGAGAGAGAGTTGAGAGAGCTGAAGGAAGGCTCGAAGGAGTCCAAGCTTTAGGTAAGCAAAGTTCTTTAGTTTTGAGTTTAAATTCATAGGTAGAAGTAGTTTTAATCTTTAAAATTCTAGAATAATTTTAGTTTCATGTTTTTATAGTTAAAAATAGCTTTATTTTGAAAAATTAGTGAAGAAAGTGGTTTGGCAAAATTTCTGGAGGAAAAACACTGTAGTAACGAAGTTCTGGCGAAAATTCGTCGATTAGGCGATTTCTGAACTAGTAACAGAAACACTCATATTTCATGTTGAAAATGATATTGAAAAATTCTGATAAAATTCATGGTTAAAGTAGACATATAGGGCTTTTCCAATGTGTAAAGAACATGTTGAAATGAGCTCTGTACAGTGAGAAAGAAATTCTCAAAGTTTATGTTGCGAAAATGCTGGAAAATCTGGGCAGAGGATGAGCACGTGAAATCTGGGAATGATTCTTGAATTCTGGGCAAAGTTTGATATTTTTACTGGAAAATAGACATCCTAAGGAGTCCGGAACATTTTACGGATCTTCGTTTCAATTTTTCTAGAATTAGTTATGAATTTCCAAAGATAGGCGAAATTCTGCCCCATAAATTCCAGCGTTTTTTCAACAAATTTTGAGGAAATAAAATGATGGTTTAATGTACCAAGGGTAGAATAGTCAATAGTGGCCAAGATATATTTTAGGATATTATTTATAAATTAATAATACGATATCACTCTTATAGGAAGTCTGCAAACGTATACCAATCGTCGTCATACCGGAATTATCAATCCAGGTACGGACGCGTACTGTAACACTAACTCTGATGCTTATGGTATGCTTATATGTGATAGATAGTCTGAAACTTCGTTTTGAAAATTGGTCATACACATACAACCTGATACGGGTTATAGTTTTGATAATGCCGTAATGTTTTCCTAGCGCTGAGGACACGATAAGCCATCGTGGCACTGGAGATAGTGCAGACTATAATAACATGCATATTGCAGTGGCTATGTTATGTTATTATCTGAGTATGAGAATATTGTATGTGATTATTGCTGTTTTGCCATGGATATCTGTCATACATATTGGATACATAAGCATGAGGTTAACCGTTACTTGAGGTTCAATGGTAATTGAACCTCAGCTCATAGTCTCAGATTCTGGAGGAACTAGGACTAAGGGCAAGGATAGATAGTGCACGAGAAGACATGGGCAGAGAATATAGCTACGAATTTTTGTATCACTATATTAGTAAATATTCAGAGCTTTGTAGCCCTTTAATAGCAACAAGACACACCAACAGTGAAGGTTTATCAGATACTCGCTCTTTTAAATTTATTCTGATGCTCTACTCTGATTAAAATATTTTGAAAACGGATTTCAAAAATGAGGATGTTACAAAAAACCCTAACAGTCAACTACATAGGGGCAACATTACTCCGTTTTGAAACTTCAGGGGCAACATTGCTACGCTTGAAACTTCAGGAGCAAAATTGCTCATGGGCGCATGCACTTTAACCCTTTCTACTTTAACTATAGAAGGGCATTTTAGTCTTTTACTCTTAATTAGATTTCTTGGCCTAGCTAGAAATTTGTTAAAAGTGTAGGTCTAATTTTAAATTTTGATATTTTGGTGGGATTTAATTAGCATTCTCCCAAAAAATTTGTGTTAAAAAATTTGATATTTTTGGGATAATTCTTCTTCTTCTTCTTTTTTGCTTCAAGGGATAATTAATCTTCCAAGTCATTATAGTTTTAACTAATTTTAATTGGCCCTTATGGTTTTTTTACTAGGTCATTATACTTTTACTTATTTTTAATCAATTCACTATAGTTTTTTGTTAGTTAATTTAAAATTAAATAAAAACATAACATTACAATATTAATATTAATATTTTATTTAATAATCAAATAATTAGAAAAAATAATTGATATAATAAATTTGGATATATATAGTTAGAATAATTAATTATAATGGTATTCTTAGAGAATTATATATTATGATTCCAACTTTATACTTATAAAAACTAGAACTATTAAATATATATAATATAAATATATGTTTGTAAAACAAATTTAAAGATTATTAAAAAAATTAATAACTTACTATTTATAGAGTATTATTATTATTATTATTGTATTATAGAAGATTATTATTAGAGTTTATCGATTAAAGAATAAAAAGTTATAGGGACCAAATTAAGAAATAAATTAAACAATAAGGACTAAATAAAAAGAAAAAAAATATATAAGGACTTGTTAAAAACAAATGATAGTATCAGGACCTAGAAAAAAGGGAAAAACTATAAGAACCTAATTAAAAATTTATTGAAGCTATAATGACTTGTAATTTAATTGTCCCTGGTATTTTATTTCATAAAATATATAAGTTTTGGAAAAGAAGAAAAGATTACGCGATTAAGATATTAATGCATTTTTCCTATAAAATTAATAAAATTAGTATAATTCAAACAACTTATCATTCAAACAAAGCAAATTTATGAATAAAAAATTGAGAATCATTAGCAATAAAAAAATGTTAAGGGGCAAAAATGATGACAGGAAACTTTTCTCAAATATGCATCCAATCGTATAAACTTTTATTGGTACAAAGATACTTATGAGTTTTACCTTTCGTTCTTGGACTCAACTAGCAAAGGGGTCAGACACTCTCATCAAAGAGAGGGGGTTTGATCCTGGAGTTAGTCATGGCGCTGGGGGAGGTATCTTAGCTCCTAGATGCCTAGATAAACGCGTGAGGGTAATAGACGACTTGCCTTGCCCAACATCGGTATGACTTAAGAGGAAAGAAGATTTCGCGCTGCCCTTAGATCGTAGGTAAACCTAATCTCTTTCTTAAAATTTTTTGTATTAAAAAAAAAATACTTAGGAGTTTTATTATAGGGAAACTCACACTCAAGTCCCAAGGATCATAAAGAATCACAAAAAAGTCCCACGCCTAATTCCGTTAACAAAAAAGTCTACACCTAATCACTGTCATGTGAAATGACAAAGCTTCCCCAAAAGTTTCGAATCCTTCTCTGTGTTTGAAAAGCTTCGGACTCTTCTTTCTCAGTGCTCGCGTCTCACACGCTGAAGAGTCACTGCGTGCTTCAGTTGTTGTCAGTTGAACCCATAGTTGCTGATGGTCGTCTTGTGGTTGACGTTGCCGTCTTCATCAACCTGTGTATCGATTGCTCACTGCTCACAATGTAATTTTTGTATTATTTTTCCATGATTCAAAAGTTAGGGCTTCAAATATGCCCCAAAAGCTTCAAACTCTTCTCTCTCAACGCTCACTAGGACAAAAGTTCGTGAAGATGTAATACCCTAAAATTTATATTTATCATAAATACTATATTTTAATAAATAAAACCTATTAAAATAAAGGAGAATATGTTGTCTCTAAATTTTGTGGATTATTAATTAGATTTTAGACAATTTATCCTTGAAATTAAATAAACCAAAGATTAAATTTAAGACCACATTTAATGATCATAAAATACAAAATAACTATCATATTAAACTATGGTTCTTAAATAATCAAAAAAAGCAAGATAATGTTATGAGAATACTTAAACAAATTAAAGGAAATTAACAACAATTAATGGATAATTAAATTCACACTAATTAAAATGATTGTGTAAATTTTTATAATTAGTCAAATGGAAAATTAAATGGCATCAATTAAGGATGTATTAAATTAATTAAAAATCAAGGACCAATGGGAATCCAAGATTAGCATAAAATGGATTACTAATGATCATAACTAATCTAAGAACCAACCACACTTTGACAATTACACCTAACAACATATAAACCACCCCATTAGGATTAAAAATGGAAGGCCAAGATTAAATCTAATAAAGCTAAATCTAATGGTTCTAATTAATCACATAACTAAACTAAATCCATGTGAATTTAGGAGAACCAATAGGAAGCTTGGGTTTCATTTATGAGACTCAATGAAAACACAAATCTTTAGCCAAGGAAGAGGGGGAGGACGGTTGCTTGAGTAAGAAGAAGGGGGGGTTATTTTTGATTTAATGTATTATAATTATGCTATTAATTAAAAAAACCACATGGGAGAATTAATGGGGGGACAAATTGGAAGAGATAAGATAAGGCCTTTATAAATTTGGAAGAGGATAAAGGAGAGAGAGAGTGGGAGGGATGGATGTGAGAGTGAAAGAGTGAAGAAGAGGAAATCTTGTTGAAGGGGAAAGAGGTGTTTGGTAATTGAATAGAAGAAGAGGGTGTTTGGTAAATGGAAGAGGAGTGTTTGGTAATGGAATAGGCCTTGGAATTTTCCTATAAATAGGGACCTTGGTTTACTTCATTCTTCACACCAGCACAAGCAATAGCATCTGAATATAGAGAGTAGAGAGTGAGTGAGGAAAGCTTGGAGAGGAGTAGAAGCAAGAGCAAGGTGAGTTCTTAAAGTTTTAGTCTTTAAATTCATAGTTAAGTTGTGTTTTGATCTTGAATCTTCCAAAATAGTTTGGTTTTCATGTTTTTATGGTTAAAAATGCCTTTATTTCGAAAATTTGATGGAAGATATGGTGGAGCAAAATTTTTGGAAATTGAAGATCAAAATAGCGAAATTTACGGTTGGAAGTTTTCAAGAATCATCGACATAAAGGCTATGATTTTATGTAGAAGATGAAGTTATAAAATTCTGAAATTTTTCATGGTTAAATTAGACATCTAGGGCTTTCCAAAAATATCTAGAGTGTATCATTTTGAGTTTTGTGCAAGGAGATAAAAATTCTGGAAATAAGGCTACGTTTTCTGGAAAAAATTCTGGGCAGAGGTTGAAGATCGTTAAACTGGGAATGATTCACTAATTCTAGGTGAAAACCATTATTTTTTTCTCAAAAATAGATATGCTAAGGTTTTTGGGGAATTTTACAGAACCTCATTTCGATTTTTTTGAAATTAGTTATGATTTTTCAAAGTTATCAAAAAAGCTGCCCAGAAATGCTGAAACAGAGTTTTTTTTATGGAAATTAAAGGATATAATTGGAATAATAAATCCACCTGGGATAAGAAGGTCATTAATGGTTAAAATATCTCTGAGGATATTATTTATAAAAGAATAATGTGGTAAATGCTATTATAGGCTATCCAAGAAACGTATCAACAGACGAACGTACCGCTAAACTCTACGGACTGAGGTACGAATGCGTACTGTAATAGTAACTCTGATGCTTATTGTATGCTTATATGTGATAGATGATTTCATATAGTCATTGACAAGACCTGGTCTTGGACATGCATCGTGACTAAGACTCTGTCTTGAATCACTGTTTACACATTCAGCTTTATACGGGTTATAGTCTTGATAATACCGTTGAGTTTTCCTAGTGCTAAAGACACGAGTGCCATCGTGGCACTGGGTAGTGCAGACGTGGATGACTTTACATGTGCTATGTACTGTTGATGTGTTAATCTTACATTTGTTGTGTGCTTATGTATTGATTATTACTGTGATATCATGAATATCTGTCATATATATATTGTCATATTTGAGTATGAGGCTAACCATTACCTGAGGTCCGATGGGCATTAGACCTCAGCACTTACCATTGTAATATCCCGAATTTTGGGTCTAAAGATTTGGAAATTAGTCTATATTTGGAAGACTACTGGACCCAGTATTTGAATGTGACAAATTTGAGATCAGTATATTTTGGGACTATGAATAGTAATTTACTATTCACATGTACGTTTTTACTATTCACGTATACATTATGAAAAATTGGTCTGAAAGACTATATGAGTAATTATTGAAAATAAGAAAATTTTATTGGAGGATTACAAGTAGGAAATTCCAAATGCTCATATGAATATATTTCATTGGTCAATAAGAGTAGGCTATACAGTATATTGTTTAATAGCTACTTGATCATTCTTTGCGGTTTTTCATGCAGCCAAATGAATTATCCAATTAGGTAGCATTTTCCATCCTCAAATTTCCCTTAAGTTGGCAGTAAGGAAATGTACGCATGCACATCCATTTCATTTCTTAATTTCACACCATCAAAATTACCTTTGGCCAACCTATATGAAAAATTGGAAGATATGTTGAAGTGTGCCGTAGGAAAAGAAAATTAGGTGAAGTATGAAATGAAGGAAATTTCAATTTACGCAAATACCTACCACTATCTTGCAAAATGCACAATTTTCACACACATATTTTCTTCACTAACTTTGGCCATTATCTACCAATATTCCACCAAACTACAACACTCTTACTCCACCTTTTGGCCTATATAAATAGAGGACACACATCAGATTTTTCCATTAATGTTGTCCAACGAAAGAGAGAAATTGTGGAGAGTTGAAAGACAAAAGGAAAAGAATAGTGGAGATACCAAGAGAGTAGGAGAGAACAATAGAAATTGGGAGAGTTTTCGGTGAAGACAAGAAGATTTAATACAACTGATTTTTTTTGGGCTTAGGTAAGGATTTTAATCCCTCTCTTATCTTTATTTCAGCGGATTAATATTGTTTTTGAGGTTCAAAAGCTTGCTAGAAAATAAGAGTTTTCATAAGAATTTTCTGTCACCTCATAACACTGTTATTTTGAAAAGTTTTTATGGACAGTGTTCACATTTTTAAAATCTGGGAATAAACGGCATGTGATAAAATTATGAAATTTTCCAGATATAAAGTAGACATCTAGGGCTTTCAGTTGATATATAATTTGTAACGTTTTGAGCTCTAGACAAGGAGATCATGATTTTTGAAGTTAAGCCTTATTTCTGAAGTTACAATCTGAACAATGTTGAGAAATATTTAAACTGGGAATGATACAGAGATTTTGAGTTTGTACCGTTATTTTTTCTTGAGAATAGACATATCAAGGGTTATGTGGAATTTTGCAGCACCTCATTTGGAGTTTTGTAGAATTAATTATGATTTTTCAAAGTTATCGAAAAAAAAAAATCTAGGAAGAAATGCAGAAATTCCGTTTTTGAGGAAATGTAAGGGTAAAATGGATCAAAAAAAAATGAGGAACAGAGTCAAACAGAGTAGGTGCTACAATGATTTCAACTTTTTTTTTCGTAATGCAATAGTGGTACTGTAGCAATAGTGGTACTATTACAGTATACGGTATGGTACTGTAGCAGTATACGGTTACTGTAGCAACTGAAAGAATTTTTCCCAGAATTGTGAAAAAAATGGTATTTAAGATAATACTTTGCAATTTATAAAGGAAAAATGTTGATGGATTGGGAAACCATGAGAAACATTAAAATAAATTATATTGTGATAGTGTTGCTAGACGTGAAGAAGTGACTAATGACAATGATAAACATTTTAGGCATACCTTGACACCTCTACTGATCCCAATATCTTCAGACGAGTTAAGGATTCAAGCTTGAGGTGGGTAACTGTTATCTTATTAGCATGTATGTATGTATTTCATGTATGACTGATCATGTTTGCTAGATTATTTTGCATGTGAGTATCCTAGCTATGGATTGAGGCTGCGGTCTCATAGGGCTGCGTGTCCTAAAGGGCTGAGGTCCTTTGCCGTTAACTGCGGTTACGGTGTGATTTGTTTACTGCGAATTTTTCTATGCTTATACATGTGTTATACTGCATTTACATTTCATATATGCATATGAGATTAACTGTTACCCCTGGGGTTCATTCATTTGAACTCCAGATCACATGAAAGAGACAGGTAGTGGATCGGGATCAAGAGGAAAGAAGCAGCTGTAAGGGTTCCAACAGAAGGGACTTATATATTATAATAAAATTTATGGTCCATATTATATTGTTTATCATTTGTCTACTCTGGATTATTGTATTAAGAACCCGCTGTGGGATAGATTTGAACCACGAATTATTTTCAATTTACTTATTTAATTCCGCAAATAAGTCGTCCAAACCACTTCGATGTCTGTGCGCTTACACTCTGATATATAAAGGCGTATTAAGGACGGGTGTTACAATTTTTGGTATCAGAGCCTGGTTTGGACAAAATATTTGGAATAAGGAAACCCAATTTAGTATTGGTTTGTGAAATGCGAGTAACAAGTATGACATATGTTTTAAGTGCATATGCATATTAGGAATGATTATTATACCTCTGTTATTAATAACTAAACTTCTTGACATATAGTACTAGAGTATTACAAATGGAGCCCCAGCAGGAAGCAAATCCACCTACACGTGGAAGGGGCAGAGGCCGAGGTCGAGGCAGGGGAAGGACCAATCAACAGGAACTTCCAACTCAGGATCCCATGCAACAAGCACGGGCGATGTTGGGTGAATATCAAGATTCGTTGAGAGAGTTCAGAGAAGAGGTAATCTTATTGAGGACAGAACGAGATGAAGCAAGGCAGCGTGCTGAAGCTGCTGAAGCTCGACTAGCTCAGAGGGTGGAGATGGAAGAAGAGGAGAACCAAGAAGATAACCCTCCACAGAGAGAAGCTCCACCTCCTGTTGAACCACAAAGACAGAGATCTGTTAGAGAGTCTCAATTCTGGACTATTCAATTTTGCAAGCATAACCCGCCATCATTTACTGGTGAACATAATGCAGAAGCTGCTGAGAATTGGCTACTCAGACTGGAGAAAATATTTGAGGTGATGGACTGCCCGGAAGAGCGGAAGGCACAACTAGCCATTTACAAGCTGGAAGGTGATTCGGACCATTGGTGGAAAAGCATAGCCAAGGCTCTGCGTGCTCAATGCAGACCAATAACATGGGAACTGTTCCAGGAGAAATTTAATGAGAAGTACTTTCCCCACTCAGTCCAAGTAGAAAAGGAACATGAGTTCATAACCATTACCCAGAAACCAGGAGAGTCTTTTGACAGATATCTGGCAAGGTTTGTCAATCTGTCCCGTTACTCCTCCTACCTAAAGGAGAATGAAGCAGAGGGATGGAAGATAGACAGGCTCATCAAGGGATTAACATTTGAAATGAGGGATAGACTAGTCTCTCGAAGATTTCTTACATTCCACCAAGCTGAGGAAGAATGTAGGATAATTGAACGCAATCTGAAGGAGCTGCATGCGAGTAGGATGATGATAAATAACAGTGGACATAGCCGTGGGAATTCCATAAGTAATCAGAAGAGAAAAGGGAAATGGTCTGGTTACAAGGGCGGAAACAAGAAGCCTAATCACTCCAGGCAGGAAGATCCAAGACTACCAGTACCCCGAACATGTGGAAAGTGCGGGAAGAGCCACCCGGGGGTGAATTGTGATGGAAAGTTGATCTGCTTCAAGTGTAACCAGCCGGGACATCTCAGTTTTAATTGTCCGCAGAAGGCTGGGGAAAAGAGGCCACAAAATTATGGAAGGGTCTTTGCTTTAACCCATGAAGAGGCTAGAAAATCTCCTGACATGATCCAAGGTACAATTTCATTAAATGGTAATTCTTTACAAGCACTATTTGATTCAGGAGCTAGCCATTCTTTTATTGCTAGTAGTTGTGCTAAAAGACTAGGGATGAATACCTATAGGTTACCATATGATTTGATTGTAAATACACCGCTAGGTGTTAAGTCTGTAGTATCTGATGCATGCTTAAATTGTGTGTTGATTGTAAATGGACATGAGTCCACAATAGACTTAATTTGTCTACCGTTAGTTGGTATTGACATCATACTGGGATTGAACTGGCTGACGGCCAACAATGCGTTGATCGATTGCGGTAACAAGCAAATCCTGTACACACAGTCAACAAAGGATACTACGGCAGGCAATTTGAATCTTCTCACTGCTCGAGAGGCGAAGAAATGTCTGAAACAAGGTTGCTTAGGATATATGGTGTTTCTCTCAGTGCAGGCAGAGACTGAACCATCATTGATTGATATACCAGTAGTGAACGAGTTCCCTGAAGTATTCCCAGAAGATATTAGCGGATTGCCACCGGTGAGGGAAGTTGAGTTTACTATTGAGTTGATGCCTGGCACGGGACCGATATCTAAAGCACCCTACAGAATGGCGCCTAACGAAATGGCAGAATTAAAGAAACAAATCGAGGAGTTACTGGAGAAAGAATTCATCCGACCCAGTGTGTCACCCTGGGGAGCTCCAGTACTGTTTGTGAAGAAAAAAGATGGAAGTCTTCGACTCTGCATTGATTATAGGGAGTTGAACAAGGTGACAATAAAAAACAAATATCCACTCCCTAGAATTGATGATCTGTTAGACCAATTATCTGGTTCTTGCGTTTTCTCAAAGATTGATCTGCGCTCGGGATACCATCAATTACGAGTAAGAGCTGAGGATGTTCCGAAGACAGCTTTTAGAACCAGATACGGGCACTATGAATTTATGGTAATGCCCTTTGGTTTGACCAATGCGCCTGCAGTGTTCATGGACTATATGAATCGAATCTTTCGTGAGTACCTAGATCGATTCGTAGTAGTTTTCATTGATGACATTTTGATTTACTCCAAGAGTAAGGAGGAACATGAGCACCATCTGCGACAGGTACTTAATGTACTGAAAGGGAAGCAACTCTATGCTAAGTTGAGCAAATGTGACTTTTGGCTATCAGAAGTTAAATTTCTGGGCCATGTGATATCACGAGATGGGGTCGCTGTTGATCCTAGTAAAGTGGAAGCAGTACTAGACTGGAAGAGACCAGAAACAGTAACAGAAATACGGAGTTTCTTGGGTCTGGCGGGATATTACCGCAGATTCATAAAGGATTTCTCCAGACTTGCCTTGCCATTAACAAAGCTGACGCGAAAGAACCAATCATTTGTTTGGGATGAGCATTGTGAGGGTAGCTTCAAAGAACTGAGGGAGAGGTTGACTACAGCACCAGTGTTGATCATCCCGGATCCGACTCAGACATTTGTTGTCTATAGTGATGCTAGCAAGCATGGATTGGGATGTGTCCTGATGCAGCAGGGCAGAGTGGTGGCGTATGCCTCTCGACAGTTGAAGCCTCACGAGTCAAACTATCCAACTCATGATTTGGAGCTCGCGGCTGTTGTTTTTGCATTGAAGATTTGGCGGCATTATTTGTATGGTAATACCGTGGAACTATACTGTGATCACAAGAGTCTCAAATATCTCTTTGACCAGAAAGAGTTAAATATGAGACAACGTAGGTGGATGGAGTTGCTGAAGGATTACGACCTGGAGATTAAATATCATCCAGGGAAAGCAAATGTTGTCGCAGATGCTTTGAGTAGGAAAGTGGTGCAGGCAGCATTCATGATGATTCAGGAGCAGAAACTGTTGGAGGATTTCAGAGATTTGAACCTGTCCAACCAAATCACGATAGCACGGAAAGAGTCCCATAAGGTTTATCTTGCAAGTCTTCTTGTTAGCCAAGAAGAGTATGATCTGAGAGATGAAATTGAAGAAGCTCAGAGGCATGATGAACAGGTGAATGCTATACGAGAATTAATATCTCGGAATGAGACTCAAGACTACGACCTGTCACGTAACGGATTGGTTAGATATAAGAAGAGAATTTATGTACCGAAAAACGATAAGTTGAGACAGAAAATATTGGATGAAGCTCATAAGAGTAAATATACCTTACATCCAGGCATAGTCAAAATGTACCAGAATCTGAAATCTGAGGTCTGGTGGCCAGGGTTGAAGAAAGATGTAACCCAATATGTGGCCAAATGCTTAACCTGTCAGAAGGTGAAACTCGAACATCAACGGCCACCAGGACCACTACAGAGGATTGAAATCCCAGAATGGAAGTGGGAGGATGTTACCATGGACCTGGTAGTGGGATTGCCCAAGATTAGACATTTTGATGCAATCTGGGTAATTGTTGATCGTTTTACAAAGTCAGCACACTTTATTCCCATCAGTGCTAGTTATTCTCTTGTGAAGTTGGCTGAGGTCTACATCAAGGAGATAGTGAGACTCCATGGTATACCAAAAAGTATTATTTCTGACAGAGATCCTCGATTCACATCTCGATTTTGGAAAGCTTTACAGGAAGCTCTGGGGTCAAAGTTTAAATATAGTACAGCTTATCACCCCCAGACTGACGGTCAATCCGAACGGACCATACAGACGCTAGAAGATATGTTGAGGGCGTGTGTATTGGACTTTAAAGGAAATTGGGATCAATATCTTCCACTAGCAGAGTTTGCATACAATAACAGCTATCATTCGAGCATTCAGATGGCTCCGTTTGAAGCACTATATGGAAGGAAATGTCGATCACCCATTTGCTGGACAGAGTTGTCTGAAAGAAGGCTAATTGGACCAGAGATAGTTGACAAAACCTCTGAGGGTATTGAACTAATCAAGAAGAGGCTATTAGCAGCGCAAAGCAGGCAGAAAAGCTATGCAGATAAAAGGAGAAGACCTCTGGAGTTTGATGTAGGAGATCACGTTTTTCTGAAGATATCTCCTGTTACAGGTGTTGGTAGAACATTGAAAAGGAAAAAGCTAAGTCCTCGATATGTTGGACCATTTGAAGTGTTGGCGAAACGTGGACCAGTAGCTTATCAGCTAGCCTTACCCCCAAATTTGAGCAAGCTTCATGACGTATTCCATGTTTCTCAACTAAAAAAGTATCAACCAGACCATGATCATGTCATAGAATATGAGAATGTAGAACTCCGACATGATAATACCTTTGTAGTTGAGCCGATACAAATTAGTGATAAGCGAGAAAAGCAGCTCAGGCATAAAAGAATCCCATTGGTGAAAGTGATCTGGAAGGGGTTATCTCCTGAGGAGGCAACATGGGAAACATTGGAAAGCATGAAGGAGAAGTACCCGGAATTTATGGCTCAGAGTTTACATGATGTGTAGCAAATTTCGGGGACGAAATTTAAATTAACGGGGGGAGAAATGTAATATCCCGAATTTTGGGTCTAAAGATTTGGAAATTAGTCTATATTTGGAAGACTACTGGACCCAGTATTTGAATGTGACAAATTTGAGATCAGTATATTTTGGGACTATGAATAGTAATTTACTATTCACATGTACGTTTTTACTATTCACGTATACATTATGAAAAATTGGTCTGAAAGACTATATGAGTAATTATTGAAAATAAGAAAATTTTATTGGAGGATTACAAGTAGGAAATTCCAAATGCTCATATGAATATATTTCATTGGTCAATAAGAGTAGGCTATACAGTATATTGTTTAATAGCTACTTGATCATTCTTTGCGGTTTTTCATGCAGCCAAATGAATTATCCAATTAGGTAGCATTTTCCATCCTCAAATTTCCCTTAAGTTGGCAGTAAGGAAATGTACGCATGCACATCCATTTCATTTCTTAATTTCACACCATCAAAATTACCTTTGGCCAACCTATATGAAAAATTGGAAGATATGTTGAAGTGTGCCGTAGGAAAAGAAAATTAGGTGAAGTATGAAATGAAGGAAATTTCAATTTACGCAAATACCTACCACTATCTTGCAAAATGCACAATTTTCACACACATATTTTCTTCACTAACTTTGGCCATTATCTACCAATATTCCACCAAACTACAACACTCTTACTCCACCTTTTGGCCTATATAAATAGAGGACACACATCAGATTTTTCCATTAATGTTGTCCAACGAAAGAGAGAAATTGTGGAGAGTTGAAAGACAAAAGGAAAAGAATAGTGGAGATACCAAGAGAGTAGGAGAGAACAATAGAAATTGGGAGAGTTTTCGGTGAAGACAAGAAGATTTAATACAACTGATTTTTTTTGGGCTTAGGTAAGGATTTTAATCCCTCTCTTATCTTTATTTCAGCGGATTAATATTGTTTTTGAGGTTCAAAAGCTTGCTAGAAAATAAGAGTTTTCATAAGAATTTTCTGTCACCTCATAACACTGTTATTTTGAAAAGTTTTTATGGACAGTGTTCACATTTTTAAAATCTGGGAATAAACGGCATGTGATAAAATTATGAAATTTTCCAGATATAAAGTAGACATCTAGGGCTTTCAGTTGATATATAATTTGTAACGTTTTGAGCTCTAGACAAGGAGATCATGATTTTTGAAGTTAAGCCTTATTTCTGAAGTTACAATCTGAACAATGTTGAGAAATATTTAAACTGGGAATGATACAGAGATTTTGAGTTTGTACCGTTATTTTTTCTTGAGAATAGACATATCAAGGGTTATGTGGAATTTTGCAGCACCTCATTTGGAGTTTTGTAGAATTAATTATGATTTTTCAAAGTTATCGAAAAAAAAAATCTAGGAAGAAATGCAGAAATTCCGTTTTTGAGGAAATGTAAGGGTAAAATGGATCAAAAAAAAATGAGGAACAGAGTCAAACAGAGTAGGTGCTACAATGATTTCAACTTTTTTTTTCGTAATGCAATAGTGGTACTGTAGCAATAGTGGTACTATTACAGTATACGGTATGGTACTGTAGCAGTATACGGTTACTGTAGCAACTGAAAGAATTTTTCCCAGAATTGTGAAAAAAATGGTATTTAAGATAATACTTTGCAATTTATAAAGGAAAAATGTTGATGGATTGGGAAACCATGAGAAACATTAAAATAAATTATATTGTGATAGTGTTGCTAGACGTGAAGAAGTGACTAATGACAATGATAAACATTTTAGGCATACCTTGACACCTCTACTGATCCCAATATCTTCAGACGAGTTAAGGATTCAAGCTTGAGGTGGGTAACTGTTATCTTATTAGCATGTATGTATGTATTTCATGTATGACTGATCATGTTTGCTAGATTATTTTGCATGTGAGTATCCTAGCTATGGATTGAGGCTGCGGTCTCATAGGGCTGCGTGTCCTAAAGGGCTGAGGTCCTTTGCCGTTAACTGCGGTTACGGTGTGATTTGTTTACTGCGAATTTTTCTATGCTTATACATGTGTTATACTGCATTTACATTTCATATATGCATATGAGATTAACTGTTACCCCTGGGGTTCATTCATTTGAACTCCAGATCACATGAAAGAGACAGGTAGTGGATCGGGATCAAGAGGAAAGAAGCAGCTGTAAGGGTTCCAACAGAAGGGACTTATATATTATAATAAAATTTATGGTCCATATTATATTGTTTATCATTTGTCTACTCTGGATTATTGTATTAAGAACCCGCTGTGGGATAGATTTGAACCACGAATTATTTTCAATTTACTTATTTAATTCCGCAAATAAGTCGTCCAAACCACTTCGATGTCTGTGCGCTTACACTCTGATATATAAAGGCGTATTAAGGACGGGTGTTACAACCATAGCTTCAGAGTCTGGAAGACCAAGGGCTGATGACAAGGGTAAGCAGCACGCGTGAAAACATGACTGGAGATTTTTATTTTGGAATGTATATCGTTATATTATTAACTACTTGGATAAATGTACCGTTATTATAACCAGCCAAATACATCATAGTTAACATTTTGAATACTTATCAGTTGCTCACTTATTTGCTCTGATGCTCTACTCTGATAAAAATACATTATTTTGCTTTTGAAAAAATGGGGTGTTACAAAGAAACTTTTGATAATTTTGCGTTCAAACCAAATTAATTTTTTGGATCTAATACAATTTGGTGGTTTTTTTTTTCCCGTACTCTGTCCTTCTACATAATTTCGGTCGCTAAACTATTATTGCTTCCTATCTAGATTTTCACCTTAAGCAATATTGTTTGTCTGCTAGAAATTTTCCAAATTTGAACTTTTTGTCTTTTGACGTCAGATTTCTTGGTATAACTGCATTCACCTTGTGGATTTGAGCTATTGTGATTCAAATTTTTCTATGTTATTAATTGTCTAATTACTGAACATTATGAAATCTGGAATTCCTATTAACATTACTACCACTGAATTGATTTTGATAGTGTGTTAATAAAAATATGATTATGAATTTTGAATTAAATCTAGCTGCTGTGATGTAGTGTTTTGACTTTAGGAATTGATATTAATTGCTGCAATTGAGTTATTGCTTTGAAAAACTGTATTTTTGTGGTTGGGACTGTGATTCTATTGATTGGATTTATTTGCTTTGTGGTTGTTTCATTATTGTTTTGGACTTTTGGTATGAAGTACTTATTGGAAACCATTTATCTTGCTGGAAATCTAGTTGTTAAGGGTTTAAAAAGGTTGGGACTGCTGATAACTTGGCAAAAATTCTTGTTGTAAGCACATTGTTTTCTATCAAATTCTGGGAGGCTCAATTACTGAATCATTTTGCATTATTTAAAAAAAAAAAATTCTGTCGGTTGTTATATAACTAAGTGTTGAAGTGAAATTGAGAGCTAGACATTAACTCTTAAATTAAAGAAGAAAAATTGTTGACCTTCCTGTCCACTTGAGAATGTTTGTAAAGGTTCTCTATCATTGTATTGGGAGTTCTCTTCTCCATGATTGGGCTGGTCAAATACTGTTCTTACTCAATGTGTTGGAATGTTGCGCCAAAATGAAAAGGATTGATTGAAAATAGAGTTTTTTTTTTTTTTTTTAGGGTTTATGTCAGTTTAATCAAGATAACAGCTTACTGGCTATTACTTTATGCAATTGAATTTCAAGGATATAGTTAATGGAAGTTTTATTTTGTCAATAATGGCAACGCGAGCATTAACAATACTGTTGATGTTAATTTTCAAGTAACAAGAATATGTCAAACAATATGAAAATGACAGATAAAGATGGAGATGGGAAGCCAGAGGGAGGAGAGGAGCAGTTTTATTGTCATAAAGACAGAAATAGACTTATAGTTTTATTGTAAAATTTTGAAACTTCTCATTACATGTAATTTAAAAAAACTATATGCATTTCTATAATATATATTTTGACAATGTATTAAATGGCTACAGAATGTGGAAATTCATGACAAGAGTATATAATGGCAACTAAATGTGCTTTTTTTGACAAGCCTTCTGACAAGTTCATGCCTATTTTAGCAACATGAACATTAGGTACATTATACATCAAAATAAACTTGAAGAATTTTTGACCACATGAAAAGTCATTTTAATAACATTAGAAGCCATTTTCATAACGAGTTTTTCATACTGTATAATTTTAGAAACCTGGAGAATTTTTGACAATATTAGAAGCCATTCTCACTATAAGTTTTTCACACACGTAGAATTTTAAAAATCTGGAAAAAATTTTACGACTTTCACAACGAGTTTTTCATACGTATAGAATTTTAGAAAGATAGAGAATTTTTGACAACATTACAAGCAATTTTCACAACAAGTTTTTCATACATGGAGAATTTTTGAAACCTAGGGAATGTTTGACAACATGAAAAGTCATTTTTACAATGAGTTTTTCATACGTGGAAAAATTTTTAAACTTTAGTAGTTCATGATAAGTTTCACATCAAAGGTAATACGTATTTTAACAACCACTTATTTCTATTTTAACAATGAGTTTCTTATACCTGGAAAAATCACATTTAGTAGCTAATAGGCCTTTTAACAATTAATAAAGTCATTTCGACAACATGAAAAACCATTTTTATATAAGGACTTTTTTGTGAGGAGAATTCAGTGGCTTCTTTCATTTTTTATTCAAAATGGGCAACAAAGTCATTTTATATTCACAAATAATCGTGGGGGAATTTGATATGAGACTTTTTTTATAAGTATGTTTGTGTCTTGGGACTTTATTGTGATTTTCCCTTTATTATATGGGGAAAAAATGCCAACGTTTGGTTTGAGGGGAGGGGAGGGGAGGATAGAAAGATTTTAGCCCTCTCTCCTCGTTTGGTTGATGATATTTTTTAGGAGGGGAGGGAAAATTTTTTAAAATTTTCCTCTCCCCCCTAGAAAACGTCACCCCACAAATCGGATGGATTCGGAAGGATTATTAAAATAAGTGTGTCAGTAGACTAAGATGCCCCTAAAATTTTTCTATTATTCCTAAAATACCCTTATGCCCCTTTTTAAGTTGACGTACGCAGCCGGGAACCCTATTCATTTCTCTTCATCCTATTCATCACTCTGATATATTGTGGGCATATCTAGAATCATGAACCATGGAATTGCCAATGTGAGTTGACATAGATGATAAGGAATCCAGGACTAGACCCTTGGGTCGTGGGTTCGATCCACTCTGTCGTCGCTGAGACTCCTTTGGTAGGCGATCTCGTAAGTCCCCAGTAAGTACTCATAAAGCCCGGAGCCGTGCCCTGACCTTGGTGGAGGACTGATGCCGAACCCTCCAAAACTTATTCGTATAAAAAAAAAAAAAAAGAACCATGGAATTTACCTGCTAATCCAAAATATTGTAGGCATATCCAGAATCATCACAAGCCCAAGGCAATTCTGGAGCATAAGTGAAAAAGTCATCAACAAAGAAACGGTAACGATAGGTACCTACTGGGAGTGTTTTTAAAGCAACAAAAATCTGCCCTACTCTCTGCAAAGCCGGCTGAGTTTTCTCTCACCTTGCACTCTGAAGTGCACAAAGAAGCGCTCATCAGAAAATTCCCCCTCGCTGTTAAAGGATTCGACTGTGGAGACAAGAATAAGGAGGTTCTTGGAGCAGGTAGTGGGCAACATATACTATATTTAAGTATGTTGCTTTAGCTTTTCTTCATATTGCTGCAGTTTGTTCTTTTTCTTTCAAGTGTGTTTCAGATTCTAGGTTTGTGCCTTTTACTTGGGGTTGGACCACACTCTTGGTATTTATTTGAATAAAGTGCGTTTATTTTACCTTTATTGTGTGTGTGTGTGTTTTTTTTTGTTTTGCTATAAACCTCTATTGTGTTGGTTCCCTCATACATGATGAACGGTTTTTTTTTTTTTTGGGGGGGGGGGGGGGGGGGGGGGAGTGGGCTATACATAGTGTACTGAGATGCTAATTTACAAGCCTTCATTGAGTTGAAGAACATCAAATCCTCAACAGGATTATTTATAAATTTCTTCGCTTAATGTCATTGTTACCCCTAATAATTTGATTGAATTTTGGTTTTGTTCTCTATAATTTCTAATTGTTGGTTTTAGTCCTTTTAGCTTCATAAGGACTTGATTTGTGTTGAAGTATAATATAAGGGTAAAGTTGTCAATGTAGAAAAAAAGTTCCTCCCCTCCCCTTCTAACCAAATAAGGTTTGGTACAAAGAATCCGTAGGAAAGGAAAGGAAAATTAGAGAGTTCCCTCGTTTGGTACGCAGAATGGACCAATCTTCCCGGGCCCTCCCCAGGCCCACCAATCTTCCCTCATATGTGGAAAGATCAAATCCCTTCAAATTTGGAAGGATTTCACCTTTCCCACGTCACTGTTCACACTTTTGACAAATTTACCCTTGAAATTTAAATATGACGGGACGTTCGAATGTAGCAGGAACGTTCGAATTTAAGTTCGAACGTGGCGGGAACGTTTAAATTTAAGTTCAAACTTGGCGGAAACGTTCAAACTTGACTGGAAAATTTGAATTTAAGTTCGAACTTGGCGGGAAATTTTTTTTACAGAGGTTCAAACTTTGATATATATTTATTAAAAATATATTTTAGCAAAAAAATTATTTTTCCTTTTTATTTTGAATTAATTACTTTTGAGGGTAAAATAGACATTTTTTAATTCTTTACCAACTACCACCTCTTCATTTTCTTCCTACCAAACAACTCATCTTCCCTCAAACCATCTTCCCTCATTCTTTAAAATCTTCCCTTCCCTTTCTTTCCTTCCTCTAAATTCCTTTCCCTCCTTAAATTTTCCCTGTACCAAACGGGCCCTAAAATCCCTCCTCTTCACTTCCTTCTAATCAATCCAAACAAGATAATATTAAAATCCCTCCTATCCCCTCCCCTCCATTAAAATCCTCCCATCCCCCTTCTCTCCGTTGAACCAAACAGACCCTTAGTTATGTGGGTCCGACACTCATTGTCTACGTGTCATTTAACATCAACAAAATCAAAATAGAATGAAAGAAGCGACCTTTTTCAATGCAAGAACAAAGAAATCAAACCCAAATATGATGCTCTTCGTATACATTATTAGAATTACATTGTTAATAAAAACACCTTTAAGTATCTAAAATTCCCAAAACATTTACAAATTACAACGTTAGCTGGAACCAACATCAACTCCTCTTTGCTTCAGATATTCCTTTGCCTCCACAACGTCCTGTAAATAAGCAAATTAAGTTGCATTAATACATTCCGCAGGGAAATCTTGCAGCATGAAAAGAGTAATACAACAATATTTTGAATTTGCTCATCAGTGTATAGTTTGTATTTAGAGAAAGAAAAAAACATAAAATAAGAAATAGATAAGATAACAAGAGAGCCTATCCGAGTATATCCACATTTCAAATGTTGTATGACCATCCTAATGAGGATAGAACCCAATCTCAATTTTTTTACGTCATTCTCTCTCCTAATTACATGATGCATTATTGCAAGACATTACAATCTAAATGTCATTGAAATTCATTAAATGCAAACATGGGTCATGGAACAAATCAATCTCCACATGGCTGCGTATACTTTCATATGTGAAGATAGGAGATTCGTTATAACTTGAATAAATGCAAGGTATCAGTACCTTTGTGTGTTTTTCTCCACACAGGACCAATCTGGATCAAAAGAGAACCTGCCCCCACTTTTTTTCTTTTTTTTTTTTAAATAAAGGGGCGGGCACTAATGGCATGAAGGTAAAAGCATAATTGATCTCAGGACTTTCCACTTATAGGGGGAGCTTAAATGCCACTAGACTATAAGGCCACTGGAACCCACAAAATTAGGCTTGGTCGTGGCACATAAGAAAAGAAGAAATGGAGAAAATGACATAACATAGCAATCTTTCAAAAGATAATACAATACGGTAGTAACTACCTGCTGCAGCAAAAGGGCTTCTTGAGGACAGGTAGGAAATTGCATGAGACCAACTCCAACCATCAATAAACCGTAGCATCCTAAAGAGACAACGAAATAGACAGGTAGCTGGGCAGAGAACAGAAACAAGGAGTGATGAGCAATAAGCAGGATGATATTATGTGAGAAATTAACAAGTAAAAACAATCAAGCAAGCAAAAGAATGAACAGAGTCACTGACCAACCAAGTATAGCTCCGTGGAAGTATAGAAGTTTGGAGAAGGCCAATCCATAATGCACTAATGGCCATTAACAAGGTCATAATCTTCACAATATGCTTCATGTATTTATCTGGAAAAAAAAAAAAAAAATCTGAATCACCCTTGGCGCCTTAATTTATTCCGACAGAAAAAAGAGAGGAAGATAACACAATATAATTCCCCTTTGAACTGTTTCACTTAATGCTGATTGAATCAAGCTTACATAACAATATAATATAATACATCCCCCGGTGTCTGGGGGGTCATGGATCCTTCCCTACCGGGATACTCATGTAATAACCAAATAATGTTTGTCTTATCATTGGAAAAAGTTCTTCATTACGTTTTTGGATAAAAATGAATTTATCAAGTGAGAGAACAACATAACAAAGCACAAAGACAGAGCTTTCCGAACCCTTACAGATATTAAAAAAGGAAACCCAGCTAAAAAGCAAGTTGCTGGAATTGTTGGCAACAGCTTATCCTATTTCAAAATCCGTTAATACATCCAGCCAAGGCTCAGAGTATAGACCCCCAAAAGGCTTAGACTAAGTTAAAAACCAGAACCTTCTCATACACAGCCACTCAACTATGCGTTTTTTTTTTGGCTGGGTTGGGGGGGGGGGGGGGGTTATTGTTGTCAACACCATCATATGAGACCTCCACAAAAATCATTTAATTGTCTTAATGAACATCTGCAAACACCATGTGGCAGTTTCAGGCTGAAACCAACAGATATTTAATCCATGTTACTTATAAACCCTTGCTGCTTTCAAAATGAAGTCTTCCTAAAATTTGGGAGAGAAACAAAAATGATAAGGACAGTTCACAAATCAAATACAACGATCCCAAACATGAAAAGTAATTACATGAAGTTAGCACATATCCAATGTATTCACAACGGACTAAGGAAAACTGACAAAGAGAATAATCAAATAGCTATTCAGACTCAAGAAGTAAACTCCTAATATTAACTACATACCTTCAACATAAGCCAAACAAATCCAAATATAATGAAACTCCGAAATACTAATTTACCTGAAACACAACAAAGGAATCCTATTACGAGACTAATAAGGAATAATATCCCAAGACTCAAACACCCAAATATAAAATCCAAACAACTGATAATAAGTACTCAATCTTAGTAATTAGCATTAACTTTTATACCAAAGCTGTTCTCTCCCCTTAATGTCTTACTTTGGGGTCAGAAAAGGTTATTTTATTACAAGGAAGAGGAGCACAGATAATGAGTGCAAGGCATCCTCCAATAACAACAGGAAAGCCTCCCAATCTCTTTGCATATAAACTAGGATAAATCACAAGCAATCATGTGAAAAACACCAGATCAGAGCTAAAAAAATTATACAACAATATATAGCATAAAATCAAAAAGATTGATTGTTGTCACAGAACATAGCCTCCTGTTTACTCCAGAAACCCCTAGTTTGAAGAAATCACTCGCAAAAGAGTAAGCTTATTGCTTCCTAAGATGCTATCCAATTTAGTCCCCAGGAAGACAGACAATGTACAATATAGAAAGAAATGCCCCATATAAGAATTAGACCTGCACCATAGCACAAGTGTCTGGAGGAAGTACAGTGTTAGGCCTAGAACTTGCCACATGAAGCCTTAGAATGCCCAGAGAAACAATCCCTATAAGGGGAACATGTGAGAAAATGAAAATACGACATGCAAGAAAAGAGGGATCAAGAATCCAAATTCCCAAAGGGAGACTAAGTGCACAAGGCTCCCAGTAGATAGGGTGTGAGGAGGTATAGATGTAACCTTATCCCCACAAATTCTCAACTATAAATGAAAATCAATTGGGATCTAAAAGAAGCAAGGGAATTAGTAAGTCCAAGGCATTTCTATGAATGATACTGATTCCAAGGGATTGGTGACCCATCTATCAGATGATAATTCTAAAGCCGGGCATTATATAAAGGATAAAGGAAATGAAGGCTCTGAAAAGCCCCATAAAAGAAATACCCCCTAACATATCCTCCCAAAACCAAACTAGAATTTAGAAGCCCATCTCAAATCTGAAAGAAATGAGTGACCAAAACGAATCATAATTAAGATATAAATTTCCAGGGACCTTCATACATTGCAGAAAGCATCAGATTGGTATCCCATCCATTCCTTTTTAAACCATACACATAAGGCAGATGACCTGGTATCAATGATTATGAAAACTCGATAAAGGGAAAAACCAAACAGACTTATTAATCTAAAAGAAGAGCTTTTGGACACCAAGTTCCCACAAACCACCCCACCAACATTTGCTTTTAGATCAACCATGTCACGACACTTTTCCCACCCATCCGAATGATCCTTCATTCACAACTCTTCTTCACAGTACAAAGGAAATTTCATATAATCTTCTCTGATCTTGTGCCACTCCTATTAGAACTATAAAAGAAACAGTAATAGTAGGGAACCCCTTGAAAAAGCATCCCTTACAGTTATCGAAACACTTAGAAACGGAGAACCCCTCCCGAACACAGTCACCTATTATTGAGGATAACATGATGGATATAACTATGCAAGTCTTAAAATTAGCCAACAACGTGAATATTAAGGGAATCGCAAGTTCCAACTGATGCTTCCCTTGAAACCCAAAAGCAAATAAATCATAGATAAAACAAACCAAACTTCGTGTATCATAAACGAAACCAAAATTCAGTACAGAACAATGCAGACTGATATGTTCAATTCGCATTCACTGATCTACGATCTTCAAATTTTTTCCTTCTCATTAGCTTCCTTAGTATATGCATACCTAAACAACTACCGATCTCGCGCTACAAGTGAAATGCATTGATTTCATGAGAACACGGCAAGAAACAACAGCACAATTCCCATATTTCCAATGTTTCGTTGAAAACAAAAGCAAAAAACCTGATTGACAGTAGGCAGCTAAAATATAAACTACCTAATGAAGGCAAAATCGAGAAAGGACGGCTAATCAGATGGAGGAGATAAATCCCGAACTGTGAAAGTCGTTGGGAACTGTTTAGAGTATAATCTAAACATTTTATTAAGTAGTTTGAGAATAAGGGTGGAGATAGGAATCATTCTATTGTCCAACACTGTTTTTGAAATGAAACAGTTTTTTCTGATTTTATGTTTTGTAAGAGTTGAATTTTAACCCATTTTATTTTTACTCTAAAAAGAATTAGAGTTTGGTAACACATTTTTCCTCCATTGTTTGTGAATTAAAAAATAGTAAGGGAGGAAGATGAAGGATTAATGCGTTATTTTTACCATTTTGTCCTTTTCTTTAATAATTAATATAATTATTATACTTTACAAATAAACTTAAATTTAAATTTCCTAAAAAAATTATTTACGTAATTTTTAGGGTTAAGGTACAAAAATACACATGTGCTTTTCTCCGATGAGCGCCCAGTAGCAAATGTTTTTTTTTGTGCAAAAATACACACGTGGTTACAAATTAGGTACAAAAATACCGTTTGACTGTTAAGTTTGACTTTGACCGATGACGTGGCATTTCAAAGGTGCAAAAATACATATGTGATTTGTCAAGAAAAGCGCCCAACAACAATTTTTTTTTAAATTTAATAACTTTATTTCAAGATCCTAAAATAATTTTTTTAAGATTATGAAGTATTTTTTCAGTATCAGTCAGTATCCTTTTAGTACCAGTTAATACTTGAAATATTTTCTCAAGATCCTAAAATAATTTTTCAAGATTATGAAATATTTTTTCTGTACCAGTCAGTATTCTGAAAGTACTTTTTAGTACCAGTCAGTACCCTGAAATATTTTTTTTAGTATCAGTCAGTTCCTTTTAGTAACGGTCAATACTTGAAATATTTTTTCAAGATCCTAAAATAATTTTTCAAGATTATGAAGTATTTTTTCTGTACCAGTCAGTATCCTGAATGTACTTTTTAGTACTAGTCAGTACCCTGAAATATTTTTTTTGGATACTGACTAGTACAAAAAAAAATACTTCATAATATTGAAAAATTATTTTAGGATCTTGAAAAAATATTTCAAGTATTGACCGGTACTAAAAGGATACTGACTGATACTGAAAAAATACTTCATAATCTTGAAAAATTATTTTAGGATCTTGAAAAAATATTTCAAATGTTTCCCGGTACTAAAAGAATACTAAAAAAAAATATTTCAGGGTATTGAATGGTACTAAAAAGTACTTTCAGGATACTGACTGGTACAGAAAAAATACTTCAAAGTATCTTTTTAGTACCAGTTAATACCCTGAAATATTTTTTTCAGATCTAAAAATAATTTTTCAAAATTATGAAGTATTTTTTCAGTACAGGTCAGTATTCTAAATATTTTTTTAGCACCCGATAGTAATTAAAATAAAATTATTAAATTAAAAAAAAATTGTTGTTGTGCGCTCTTCTTGACAAATCACATGTGTATTTTTGCACCTTTGAAATGTCATGTCATCGATCAAAGTCAAATTTAACGGTCAAACGGTATTTTTGCACCTAATTTGTAACCACGTGTGCACTTTTGCACCCAAAAAAAGTATTTGCTACTGGGTGCTCCTCGGAGAAAAACACATGTGTATTTTTGCACCTTAACCCTAATTTTTATATTCAAAAAATTATTTATGTGGCGGCGGCGATGGTGGTGGTGGTGGTGGGGTGGTGGCGGTGGCGGTGGTGGTGGTGTTGGGGGGTGGCACCGACAGTGGTGGTGGCAGTGCGAGTGGTGTGAGGTGGTGGCGTTGGTGGTGGGGTGGTGGTGGTTGTGGTGGGGCGGTGGCGGTGGGGCGGCGGCGGTGTTGGGGGTGGCAATGGCGATGGTCGTGGTGAACGAGGGTAAATTTTTACTTCGATTGAGGGAAAAATAAATTCTGATTTTTTGTTATGGAATAGAGAAGCCAAAATTTTTAGCTTCTTTTTTTTACTCTCCAGCACAAAAAATAAACCGTTAATCACAAAAGCAAAAAAAACCAGATTTACCAAACACAATTCTCATCTATTTTTGTTCCGAGGCACAGAAATTAAGAAAAAAATCATTGTAGGAGTGTTACCATGCACACCCTTAAATCCTTTTTTCAAAGAAAAGAAGACTTAGCCCCAAATTTACCCCCAAAAAAAAAAAAAGATGAAAACAGAATACTTTTTTTAACCTTTTCGTTTTTTTTTCCAGAAGAAAACACCTTACCCGTTTTTAACCTTTGATTGTAGTATAAATTTTAATTTAGAAAAAGACGAAGAAAACATCATTAATTTTAAAATCTTAAATTGGTTTTATTGTTTATAAAAGTATTAATTTTAAGAGTATAATAATTAACAACTTATTTTAATAAGAAGTCATTGATTTTGGATTTTGAAATTTAAGTGGTATTTTTTTTATTTTTAGTTTGACATAGATGCATAAATACAAAATACACTACCCATATTGCAATCGTATTTTTTCGAAACAATTTTTATTCTATTATTTTTTATTATCTAAAACTTAAATGAAGAACTCAATACTACTTTTAATATCTCAAGAGTCAAATCATGAATTTTAGTTGTCCAACGGGTAATAAAAATAGTTCACATTTTCATAAATTATACCAGCTAATGTTTTAATAAATTAAAGGGAGAATTTCATATAAATATCATATAAAATTATAAAACCCCAAAGGTTTATAAACATTTGTAAGGACGGGGTTCGTCGGAAAAAATGGTTGAGATTTTAAAATGCTAATGAATCAAATTGAGATTTTAAAGGACATAAAAGTCACAGGGATTAAATTGAGATTTTAAAATGTTGATGAATTTACCATTATAACCTCAATTTTTAAATTTTATAAGAGAGAGAGAAAAGAAGAACAAGAGAGACAATGGAGGTCATGTTGCTGGAAAAATGGAGGTCCAGCAGTAAAGGCAGAGATGATGGTGTGGAGGTGGTCGATGGTGGTTAAGGAAAGAAGAAGAGAGGGAGTATGGACGGGGGTTCGTTGGAAAAAATGGTTGTCAGAGCTCTCTCTCTCCCCCCCTCCCTCCCTCCCTCCCTTACCTTTGTCTCCCTTCGGTTGAAATCATAGTGTTGTTGGTGGTTATGGTGAAGTGGTGGTCGAAGCTTGCTAGTGATGGTGAAGATAAAAGTTGTCATTGGCGAGGAAGAAGAAGAAGGCGAACAAAAGAATTGACTTCACAAAATTCATAATCATATTGACAAGTTTAGTAATAGTTTTAACAAGAATTGTAAAGGTTTTGACAAAAGTGTTTGATGATAAAAACATGTAAGTCAGCAAATGGTAAATTATCAATGTTTTAAAATCTCAATTTGATCCCTATCACTTTTATGTCATTTACAAATGTTAAAGGACTTTTGAGGATTTTGAAATGTCATATGGTATTTATCTAAGACTCTCCCTAAATTAAACTTATGGGAGTACAATTTATAATATAAAGTGAGGGACCAAAATCAAAATGAAAACAAAGTTGAGAGACTAATAATTGTATTTGTTAGACCTAGCTATCACCCATGAGGGGGGTGAATTTGGTGTTCGATAAAACTTTCAAAACTTTAAAAATCTTTTCGAAACTTATTGAAAGCAGTTTGTATGACAGTAATAATTTATAAAGCGATAGTTAGTTTATTCAAACTTATATGCTGGAAATATAAGAGATAAGGGAAGAGAATATGCAAACTGTGATTTATACTAGTTCGGCCCAATCCACGATGACCTACGTCCAGTCCCCAGGTTCCTCCTGAGATTTCAATCCACTATCTCCCTCAAGCTTTAATCAGGTGCTTGAGAACCACTATAATCCCACAAGTTTAACCGGGCACTTGTGTAGCCTTTACAAATCTCTTACTGAGATGCTCCCCCTTACACACTGTAAGGATACAATTACATGCTCTGTACTCAGGATGATCCTTTCACACTAGGACTCACTCCCCTTTACAAGTTGTAATTATAAACCCACACTCAAAGGTTCCACAACCTTGAGATTTGATCACTAAACAAATAATGAAATAAGTGTTTAGACTCTCACAGAGTAGATGAATAATAATCACTGAAGTATATAATCGATCATCACACTCTCTACTGAAAAACTATATAACCATTGTGAAACAGAGAGTATATGAGTTGAGCGTTGGATTCATAATGTTGGCATTTCAACAGTGTAAGCTCATGTCTCTCTCTTTGTTGTTTGAATGCTTCTTCTTTTATAGCTACCGAAGATCATTGAGCAATTCTTCCAGATTTTGAATATGACCATTGTGAGCATATATGACAGTTGGAAAATATTACCGTTGGGATATTCAAGTAATAGCATTTGAAGCCGATGAACAAATTGAGCATTTTAATTCATTGAGGAACATTATAGTTGGGTAATCAACTTCGTTTCTTCAAGTTCCTCGTCTTCTTTGTCATTTGTGAATGCCTGTAACAAACTTCATCAAACTATTCAATTTCAAAATGTTTCTGACAGATTTTGGCTTCTGTCAAGTTTGATGTTAATGCTCTATATAATCATCTGAAACTCATTAACAAACTAATTAAAAGCAATTAAGAAAAGTAATGAGTGATGATATGAAGAAATGAAATCACACCGAATGATTTTTGATTTCCGAAGACGGTGATTTTGACAATAGAGAAGATTAACTTTCAGTTAAAGAGTTGATAACTTGAGGTAGTGACTCGAGGTAAAAAAAATACTTGACTCGAGGCAATTGATTTTAGAAAAATCAAGTCACAGGATGAAAGAGTCCAAGACATGACTTGAGTTGAGAAATAATTGACTTGAGTTGATGACTTGAGGTATTCACTTGATATGCAAGAGTCAATGACTTTCTCTTTGAAATACACAAGTTTAATGTTTAACTTGAAGTCTGAGAGTCATACCTTGAGTTGATGACTTGAGTCATCAACTTGATATGCAAGAGTCAAAGTTGATGCTTTCCAAAAAATAAAGAATTGAAAGCTTAACTTGATATGAAAAGTGAATGACTTAAGTCATTAACTTGATATGCAAAAGTTAAACCCAGTGCCTTCAAGACAAATGGCCAAATGAAAACTTAACTTGAGTTAATAAGTGAATGACTTGAGTCATTGACTTGATATGCAAGAATTAAACCTGATACTTTCAAAACAAGTGGCCAAATGAAAACTTAACTTGAGTTAATAAGTGAATGACTTGAGTCATTGACTTGATATATAAAAGTCAAAAACAACGCTTTTAAAAGATTCAAGTTTAAGTATTTTAACTTGAGTTAAGAGGTTAATTTTCTTGAGTTGATGACTAGAGTCATCAACTTGATATTCACAAGTTGAAAACGATGCTTTTGAAAAACAATGCAAGTTGACCTCTTAACTTGAGGCATAAAGTTAATTGCCTTGAGTCATTAACTTGAGGCATTAACTTGATACTCAAGAGTTAGAAATGAGATCATAAGCTTAAGATTAAATCAGATGACTTGAGACAATTAAATAATTGACTGGAGTAAAAAACGTTTGTTTAAAAACTTTCCAAATAATCAACTCGAAGCATATCGATTTTAACTTGAGGCAAATATATCTCAAACTTATTAACTCCAAGTCAAACACATTTTAACCGAGGCACATGAGATCAAAACAATTTTCTTTTAAATAATAACATCTCATGACTCCAGGCATGCGACTTTAACTCGAGGCATCCAAGGGCAATCTTTCAAACCATTGTAGATTCAAGTTAACTATATAAAACATGATTTAACCTTGAATCTATTAATTTAATTACATTATAATTGTTATCATCAAAACATCAAAAATATAGAACTAACAGTATTAACCTCAAATAAAATCTAAAAACGATGTTTTCTTTTTCTTTTACATGTGCACTTGTATCCTAGGCCAGCCTCTTTTCTCAAGAACTTTATAGGCTAAGATAGTGGCGGAGCCAGGATTTTAGATTTATGGGTGCACAATTAGACTGCCTCCAGAAAAAATTTTCAAGGAAAGTTTTAAATATATTTAAAAACAAAAAAAATATAAACAATAAAAGAAAAGAAAACTTTAACTTAACATAGAAAAAGAGGCAAAGATTTCTGAAAAAAAGGGCTCTATAATTTCTGAAAATTAGAAATCAAGGAGAAAATGGACCGGAGATAATTACAGAAAAGACCCCATATATTTTGGAAAGCGCAGCTGTACCCCAAATAGTTTGAAAATATACCATTTAATTTCTCCAGGAGAACTTTTAAAGTTTTCAGTTAGGTCCCTGGTCAAAATGCATTTTGACCAAGAACCCTTCTTCCTGCAACCCGAGACAGACGCGAGAGAGGGAGTGGGATAATAGTTGAGCCGCGAGATTGAAAGACCAAGCATCACCTTCATCCTCCTCTACTTTCGCTCCATCTTCAGCCGGCGACCATTGTAACGCCTCATTTTCAATACCAAAATCTTGGCCAAAATAATAGTAACACCTCCAAATATAGGATATTCAACACTCAAACACATATTTACAATATGGCCAAAGGTAGAAATCCATTTATACAGGGCCAAAATAAATCCAATAAATAAGAGTTATTTTAAAATGCGGAAGTCTTTTAGGTTCATGGCAAATAAAATAACACAACATAAACTAAAGGAGTACAGAAGAGCCTACAAAGCTCACTCCATGGGTGCATTCCCTTGATCTCTACTAAGTTATTCACCTGAAAAATGTTAATATGGGGTGAGATTACACATCTCAGTAACTACTAAATATTTCTACCGTACACGAGCAAATAATATATGACAAAAAGATATGGGCTGATTTCAAATATATATATAGATTCCATAATTTATCATACAAAATAATTTATACTAATAGTCATCAATATAGAAGGTATTAAAACATATATATCTCAAAAGTTCTCATCTCATGTCTTTACAGAATATTCATCATCATATCAAATTCTTGAACTGTTCAGAAATGCACTATGCAGTATGCAGCCTCCCTTATATCACCACCTCCCTTATACCGCAGACTGGAGCCATAGGCTAACACATAGTCCAATAGAAACTTATTCATTTGACTGAATTGTTCCAAGCTCACCAAAACTTAAGATACACCCGGCCAAAGGTATATAGCTTAAATCTGGACTATGGCTCCCCTCCTTTAAAATAACTAAGGAGGTGTCACATGTCCCACAACTCCAATGAAATCCCGGCCAGAGGAAAACATGGAAGATGGGGCCCTGAAACAAGTACCATCCACTGTGCACCGAGTGGTGGCATAAATCATTCTTATCATTCAAATCCCTCCTTACTCCACCCATCATAATACAACCGCCATGATGAATATGTTCACTCAAAATAATGCATTATTATACCATAAAGTTTTATACATCAATATGCGTATTTATGAATAGTGAATACTATGCGTATATGTGAATAGTAAAATACGATATATATACATGAATAGTAAAAATGAAGAGTACATACGGTATGTATACGTGAATAGTAAATACGGTATGTATACGTGAATAGTATTATGAATAGTAAATACGGTATACGTGAATAGTAAAATGAATAGTAAATACGGTATACGTGAATAGTAAAATGAATACGGTATGAATAGTAAATATGGTATACGTGAATAGTAAATACAGTATACGTGAATAGTAACATGAATAGTAAAAATGAATAGTAAATACGTATTTAGGAATAGTAAATACCGTATTTTTAAATAGTAATTACGTATTTGTGAATAGTGAACACTATTCATATTTCACAAATTTCAAGTATTAAATACGTATTTGCGAATAACATATATATATATATATATTTTTTTTAAATACGTATTTGTAAATAGTAAAAACGTATACGTGAATAGTAAATACTATTCACGGGTCCCACAAAATACTGATTTCAAATTTATTACTTTCTGAAAATAGAGCCTAGTAGTCTTCCAAAAATAAGCCAATTTTCTAGTTTTTAGACCCAAAAATCAGGATGTTACAACCATTGCCATCATCCCCAATTCCCCATCATCGTCGGCATTCATCGTTCCTCCATCACCAACGGTGACCTTCAACCTCACCACCACACCATTAATGCTGGCGTACTTCTAGATTCGAGAGTGGCTGGAGATTCGACCAGAGGAGCAGCCATCAAGCTCGAGAGTCGAACATCGATCTTCACTTCTCCACATCTGCAGGAAAAAAAAAACTAAATCTAAGTCTGCACTTGCGGTCACCTGCGGAAGCGTGGCTCCGCCACTGAGCTAAGACTAATATGGATTCCAGTACGGCAAAGGCTCATAAAAGGAGTGACCTCCCAAGGCAGCAACTTCATTCACAACCTAGGATTTGAATCTTGGAAGTTACTTAAGGGACTTAGCGTCTCATCGAGTAACTGAATATTGACACTGTGTTTTCTATTTTTAGGTTCTTAAAATAGCTATAAATGAACTACACCTATTTATCAATCTAGGTCAGCCGGTGAAAGGCCTGGGCCTAACAGGGCCGGCCCTCCAGGGCCCGGAGTAAGAAAAACACCTGTTTTTTAAAACCCAGCTCGAGAGCACCAGGGCCAGGGCCGGCCCACAAGGCCTGGAAATTATTATTCCAAACTTTAATTATTTTTCCTCTGTTTTTTTTTCAAAGAAATATAATTAGTAAATTACAACATGAATCATCTAACAAATAAACACAGTCATTAATTCATAATCAAAAGCAAAATATGTTCACAAATAACTTATATAAAACATAAGAAGCATACTACTAACTACTAAGCGACATTAGTACAATGATTATTATTGTCGTCATTCTCGCCACTATCATCAATTTCAACGACATTTGATTGTTATTCACTTTGAGTAGTAAGCTCTGATTCATGAGTAAGAATATCATGAATTTCTTTTTCGGCTTTATGAACACATCTACAATCGTTATCTACTACAAATAATAAATCAAATCATAAAATTAGAGTATAGTTATTATGTGTTTGTACTTAAATGGATAAATAACTCTATAACAAATAAAAAATACATATAAATTATTGAAGGATCCAACTTCAACAAGTGTTCAACTTTAAAAAATAAAGAATAAAAAATTGAAGGGCCCGATGGGCCGGCCCGTGTAAGCCCTTGGCCCTTAAGGGTCGGCCCTCCAAGGCCAAACATCACCTCACTCCTCTAATTTCCAAACCCGGCTCTTAAAGGGCCAGGGCTTAAACTTTTGCCGGCTCTATACACTTATTTACATACTTTTTCAAGTCTTTAATATAAGACATATTTGAGAGTTTATAATGGTTCTAAATATAAGACATAATTTTTATATTTGTCAATCTTTTCTGAATTTACCTGTAACACCCACTTTTCAACAACAAAAAACTTAACCAAAGTATTTAAAATATTACCGATAATGATGCTTATCATCCAAATATAAAATTTGTTTAATGAGAAGTCCTTTTTATAGTGTCAAAATAAATTTCTAAAATATTTCAAAGTTGATAAAATGCAAAAGGCTTATGGTCATGACAAATATAAATGACATAACATGCACTCTATGAGTACAAAAGAGTCTTCAAGACTCATCCCATAGGTGCCTTCCCTTGCTCCCTACTAAATTAATATCTTGAAAATAAATAAATATAATAATCATAAGATCCAAGAATCTCAGCAACTATTGGTTATTCAGAAGTATACATGCAAACCAAGATTGACCATTGATTATTCAGAAATATACATGCAAACCAAGATTGAGAACATACGCTTTAAAAATCAAGTTCAACTTACAATAATTTATTAATATTATCCACATAAAACTTTCACAAATTAGTTCTCGATTTGGTTAACAAAATCCCTTCCCAAAAAGGGTTCCAAAACTATGGAACCTCATTTCATTTTTCAATAATCTTTCGCAAGAGATATCATATAATATACTACACAAATATGCAATATGTCTCCCTTATATAACCGTTCATTCTTATACCGCTGACTGGAGCCATAAGTTAACACATAGTTCAATCGAAATCTATCCATTTAACTGGATTGTCCCAAGATCACCAGATCTTAAGATACATCCAGTCAAAGGTATAGAGCTTAAGTCTGGACTATGACTCCCCTTCTTAAAAAAGCACAATTAAGGAGGTGTTACCTGTCCCACAGCTCCAATGCAATCCCAACCAAAGGAAGCTATGGAAAAAAGGGCCCTAACAACTACTTCACTGTGCACCAAGTGATGGCATAACACATGATAAGAGATCTCATCATACAAATTCCTCCTTACTCCAACCCATCACAACGTACCACTCTTCATATGCATTAATGATAAACAATCACAATATTAACATGTACATACAAGTTTCAAATCACGAGTATAGTTCCAATCCGGATTTACCAAATAATTGATAACAAATAACGTCCTTTAAAGCATATAACATCATTTTAAAATCATTTATAATAAATAATATTTTAATCATAAGATATAAGCATGCTTAAAAAGTTTATAAAGTACATAACCATGAGTTCTAATATACAACAAGCATGCTTGAAAAGTTTCTCATCTTATCAATATAATTTTAATTAAATATATAATTCCAAATCAAGCCCTCCATGGGTACAACAAATCCCCAAAACAGTTTGATCCACACACACACACACATATATATAGTTGACAAGTATTTAAAAGAATAACCAGGGTTACCTTTACTCCAAGCTTACAGATAATCATACCAGAGTTACTCCAAAGTTTTTAATGAGAGTCTACAAAGTCACATTTATAATTATCTATTAATATATTTCTCAAAACTACTTGTGCTACTACTACTCTAAGAGTGTGTGTGGTTTGAGGGCGGATGGGAGGAAACAGACACTAGGGAGGATATTGATCAAATTACCATTAATGAGAAAATATTCTTTTTTGTTGAGAGTTATTTTTAGAATATTGAAATTTTTTATGGGCTATTTAGGTTGAGTTTTAAGTTCATTTGACTTTTTTTAAAAAAATTTGAAAAAAGTCTAATGAACTTAAAACCTAACCTAAACACTCAACTTCTGGTTTTTTTCTACTGCTACTTGTTTCTGACTTTTTAAGCTACTTAAAGCTTTTTCCAAACAAGCCCATTGTATGCTTTAGTAAAATGCTCAGTCTGGGTGTGGGTATAGGTGCAGACTCCACTGATTTTTTTGCTCGGAGACTCCACTGATTGACACCAACAAAAATCAATTGAAAAGAAAAATGAAGAGGAAGAAAAAGAAGGAAACATTGGCGGCAATTTACTGATGGTTCACTTCTAGTAATTAAAATAGAAATAAATGGTGAAAATTTTGATTATGGGTGAGAAACACCTTCCATTTTGCAATCAGGTTGTGGTCAGCATATCCTTGATCTAAACAAAATTCATATGGTTCCTTTGAAATTTCCTTTCTCCAGTGGTAGATTTCAAATATGTAGCGGCTCTTTTGATGTGCAATCTTAAATATAGGCTATAACGTCTTACATTTTCTTTTACCATCATGTGGACCATTCTCCGGTGCCACAGAAATAAACATTATAAACCAGTCGAAACTTGAAAGAGCTCCCATTTCTCAAGACATAATACAATTTGTAAAGCATGCACAATATATAAGACAGTTACCTTCCCTCATCCTGAAGTTCACGAAGGGTAGGCTCAATTAATTCCCAACCCTCTGGATATTTAATGCAATTTGTCTTTACTTTTGGCATTTTCCTATATGTCAAGTGAAACAGGATATGGAAGATCAATTGCCATATCTCCGACCATACAATGTGTGACTTAATACATAAGCAATATCAGAAAAGCTATCCAATCAGCCACCAAAAAAATAGCTTACAACATTCCACAAGGGAAAGACTCTTCCATTATAGCCACAAGTCAAATAAAAGTTTGCTATACAAAAATCAAAATTTTAAATTTTAAAACTTCAATCTTTGCTTGCTCGCCACCTCATTTAGTTTGGGATAATAAGGTAGTTCATTTTACTATGCATTAACCTGGTTTTTGCATGTGAGGTCCTCTAATAAGTACTCTACGGGAATGGAATGTTTTATGGCACAGTGCTAGAGCGATTACCCAATTTTTTCTTTTAAAGAAAGTCTCTTGCCTAATTAAAATTCCAACCTTGAAACAAATGTTAACAACTCAACAATGAGGCCACGCTGCCTCCTTTAACATACTGAAATTCTAGTAGAGCTGACCCTAAACTTTTTAGCAACTAATTGGGTGCTGCTACTGACATTCAAGAGAAAAGAAAACAAAAGACCAATCACTTCAAGACAGGCTGTTAGGCTGTTTATTTTTTAATTGTTCAATGTTAACGCATAAGCTAATCCAAAAAGTGTTAACCACCAACAGTCTGATGCATAACACATATCCCAAATGAAGGGCGCCCAACCGAGGACGAAGTGATAATTCTCATGACAATAAATAAACTTCCATAATCACAAATATTCTTCAGGGAAGAGGCAGCTTGATAATTCAGAAATGAAAAACATTACATCTTGACAAGCCATCATGGGAATCCAAAAATATTCGGTCACCGAATTACTCAAAAAGGGATTTTGCATAAAGGATAATAGAAAGCGAGGGTTGATCTCAGGTAGCCTAGACCAAATAAGGAAGCAAGTTCACAGCTATTGAGACTCACTGTTTTATTCTATCTGATATGTTTTGTGTTACCAAAGTTTGTTTAGAGCACTTTGTTTGTGTAGAGCCTGACATGTTAGGAATGGAAACAATATTAGGCATAAGTGTGTCACCAACCACTACAAGAAAAAAGGGTTTTAGCGACGGAAAAAATCCGTCGCTAAATGAATTAGCGACGGATATTTTCCGTCGCAAAAAAGTGGTCGCAATTGCGACAGAATTTAAGATTCCGTTGCTATTTTGAATTTAAAATCCGTCGCTAAATTCAAATTAGCGACGGAATATGATTCCGTCGCTAATTTCGCTAAATTCAAATTAGCGACAGATTCAGTTTCTGTCGCTAATTTGATTATTTTTTTAAAAAAAAATTTATATATTATTTATTTTAATTAATTTTTTATTTTTTGTTTTAATTTTCTTTGAAAATTATATTCTTTTAAAAATAATTATATTCTTTTCCATTATTCTTTTAAAATTTATTTATTTTATTTTTTAATTTTGTTTAAAAATTATATATTAAAATATTTTAAAAAAGTTATATAACATACATACCGAATCTTCATAACACAGAGTATAAAATACAAAATAAATAGTGTTTCAACAGAGATGTACTAAAAAAGTAATCTAAGTAGCAGCATCCTCATCATCATCATCAGCAGGAGGATCACCTTCAGGAGGCGGCATCGGACCCTTGTCTTTCATTAGGGCCATGATTTGACGCTACATCTGTCTAACCATCTCCTGTGTCTGGTGGAGCTCAATGTCTGTCGCCATTTGTTTTTGCTTTGTCTCGCTCAGCTCAGCTGCTTGCGACTCGATAATTGTGTTCATCCTCTTCAACTCATCTGCCAAAAAATTAGGAAATATAATTATCTTTTTTGCACTGCATTTAAATGAACCAGAGAATGAAAATGTAACAATCAATATCAAATGTATTACGTTTACCTGCACAGACACCTTCACTACTGCTGGATGTGGAGCGCTTTGATTCCCTAAGTCGGCTGGCATAGGAACCTAACCCGAAGACTCTACCTTTGCTGTTAAATCCACCCGCAGCCTGTAAGAATAGAGTCTCGTTATCGGACTGAGAGGATGAGGGTTGGGTTCCACTCTGCGAGTCTCTCTCCTGTGTCAGCCTCAGATAGTTGCCCTATAAACAAAAAAAGACATCACAAAAAAAGCCGATGTGAAATGAAATAAACATGTTGGTGTCCGAAACAAAGAATCAATGCAATATAAATGTCTCACCGCCACTTGCTCCGCCCTGGCGTTAATCCATATCTTCTCACCCCCTTCAGTTTGCCGGGTATGGGTCTGCTCAAAGGCACGCCACTCAACTTCTTCTGGTGGAACATCCCCAGACTGTGCCTGCAAACACATGAAAAATCGTTAACAAATTGTTTCAAGGTACAAAACATTGAATACTTTAATAGAAAATAACGTGTACTCACAATTTTCCGACAATGCTCACTCAGCGGAATGGACCCGCTAGCATATGAAGGTCCCACCTGCTTGGCCCTATTCTCCTTACTTTTCCGACTTCTATTTTTAAATTTCTCATCGTTCTCCCACTGTGCAAGTAATAGGTTTGCAGTCTCAGGGTCAATCCAATCTGTCTTACCCACACCCTTTCTCAATTTATGAAATCTCCCAGACAACCACTTGCTTCCCTTATGGTTAAGAGCTTTTCTCAGACCTTTATGATGTTCAGGCAACGTCTCAAACTTACTCTGAAAATCAATAATGAACAATTAGTGCTGTTCGTATTTGGATAAGAAATTAATAACTATAAATCACTTAACTTACCAAAAACTCGTTGAACCATCTATTCCGAGTGTCCTTAGGAATTTCTTTCCACGTGCCCCAAGGCTCATTGAAATTGCGGAATATTTGGGTTGACAAGATATTAGCCACCGAGGGATAAGGGTCAAATCTGTAGATAGAGGATATGATGCAAATATGAGCATACAAACTAAAGGGTAAAAATCATAGCGTTATTAGTAACTTTGTATGACTCACCCCTCGGTGCCGTCAGGACGGATCCACAGCTGCCCCGTCGCAGGATCTTTCACTCCCCATATAGGTGTATTAGAGGAACTACCTCCTTCGTCGACCTAGCTATGAGGCGACGGAATGTGCTGAATGAAGGAATGTGAATTATTGAAGAGTTTGTACATAGATGGTTAAATAAAACTACACATATGTAAATCAATAAAAAATGGTAAAGTAAACCTGGCGTCCCCCTTGCTGTGGATTACTGGAGGAAGACGGAAAATTGGACGTATACAGTGACGGTGAAGTGGACAGGTAAATCGATGGTGAAGATGAAGACTCGAATGGTGAAACCTCTGGGGAAGCGCCTCTCTCCCCCATGCCTACGAAGGGAGATGGCGTTCCCCTACCTCTGACAGGACGAGGTCGGGATCGACCACGACCGCGTCCACCATCTGAACGTCCTCCAGCTGGATGCTCCATATACCTATGAACACTTACAAACATTATGTGAAAATATACATAAAAATAAGATATTTATTACTTAATATGACAGTAGCGCAATTACGGAGTATGTAGTATAACAAATTGTCATAAACAAAGGAACTAACACAAATCAATCTGATGATTCACGTTCTTCGTCATTTGCTTGCACGGCTTCCTCTGGAGTCTCATAGTCATCGAACTCAGATTCGCTATCAGAGTAAATCACTTCTGTCTCATCGTCTGATTCCTCACCGTCAACTTGGATAGGAATCAACTCTAAGTTCGCAGCAGAATCAAACAGATTGCTTTGTACATCGTCGTCGGCAATGTTTATGGGCAGTACATGTTCCACATCAGCCTGGAACGGTTCCTTCATGCCGTCCTGAATGCTGGATTTAGTTCTCTTCCAGTTAGACGATTGTACATCCAACTCCTATCGTGATTGTCTTCCATACTTCCTAGCTACTTCAGTGACTAACCTAATTAACATCTCAATTTGCCACAAATACAATTATAAGTAGCCAATACAACTAGCCACTTATGCCAACCAATTGCCACTTAATCAAGAAAGTGTAAAAACAAACACATGCATTGAACAAAGAACATATTCCAGCAAGCAACCAGAGAATGAGGATAGCACACCAGAACATGGGAACATGCTTGTGGAGGGGGCAAACAAAAAATAGAATACTATAAGTATTTTGGATTTTCTAAATTATAAAGATTAAATAAGACTACATCAAATTTATATAATCTGCAAAAAGAACTTTATCTTTTGTATTTATAATTACCTATTTATCTAAACAACTTGTTATTTATAATTACCTAATTAACCCAAGTTGTTATTATTGTTTGATATATGAACACACACTTTCTCTCTCCCGTTAAGTGTGACCTATGCTTGATTAATGAGATTTTTTTTTTTATGGTGTGGATTTTGTAACTGATGCCTTGAATAAGAATAATTTAGCACATTTATAAACTCAACCACGTGCAGGAATCAGCTTAATAATAATTAGCCTGATAAGTTGTTCAAACAACTTGCTTCACATAGAGAATATGATTCAACTTTCTGGTTCATTACTATTAACATTGAAGTTTAGACCATATAGCTTTATTTTTTATTTTTTAAATATTTTAATGTGTATAAAATATAAAATAAAGATAAAATCATTAATAATCATTATTTTTTCCAAAAAATTTTAATTTAAAATATCATCAATTGTTAATTTTAAATCTCGACCGTTGAAAATTTTAAAGATAATCTCTTCAAATTTCACGAGCAAATGACTAAAAGAAGTATTTTAGGAACATATTTTACCAATTGCTGTTTATCTTTGTTAATCTTTCACAAAGTCGCAACAATCAGTCATACAAAAATTTACAAAAAATCTTACATGATTTAACATAATTATCAAATATTTACTGTAATGCTCATGGGTCTAGTTTGTGGATAGATCTTGCCATGAACACAAAGTTTTTATCTCTAATATTTATCAGTTTTTCTCAAACTAATTTATCCAAATCATAAATAATGAATACATAATGTAATGTTATACTAGGTTTTTTCTTAAAGAAATCATGTTACATATGCTATAATTAAGTAATCTATTCAGTTTCATTAATATTTTTAAATTAAATAAAGTGGCCTAATATTAGAGATCTTATAAGTATTATATTTTTATTAAATACATGTATCTTTCTATTAGAAGTAATCATGTTTGAGGTATTACCGAACAATAAATGTAAGCACCTCTGTTTACAAAATTTAAAATTTTGGATTACTATGTTATGAGAGACTAGCCCATTTTATCAGATCAATCTTTAGTTAATGCTGGAGAGAAGTGGTCACGAGGGCATTAAAATGAGCATATTCGATAGTGGTCAGAAAAAGAACAATCGAGAGGCTCTTAACAAATGATAAAAGAAGGAAAAAAAATCACAAATTGAATTTTACCCTAACTCTTTTTTTAATATTCTCTCAAATTTCAAACCATGGTTTTAGACTCTCAGGAGGTAAAATGATCCAAAGTTTTATTAAATTATATTTTAAAAACGGATGTTTTAAGCATAATGAAATTTAAAGAACCAACACCTATTAATTCAAACTTAAGGGACTGAAATTAACATGAGGACAAACCTAATAACCAAAAATTGTCTTAACCTAATTTAATATGTTTATATTTGTGAATATATATATATTTGAATGTCGACTTTTTTTGAATGAAACTTATGGTGTAAATATTAGAAAAATATAAAAAGGCCTTATAAAATTAAGGACTCAAAATAAATTATTATATGAAATAAAAAAAAAATCAAACGTGCATTTTGCCTTAATTTATTTGAAAAGTTTTATGATGGGTCATTTTCTAAAGAAAAAAGGGTGAAGCTAGCTAGTAGCATCAAATGCGATGAAAATAGGTTGAGATGAACAGATATATTAATATACAGTAAAAGATTCTTAGTTATCTCCGAAGATAATAAAGATGATATGGATCGATAATTTAATTAAAAGTAAAAGTTAATTAAGCAGATAATGGATATATAATCAAGTGCCCAAGCTTTAATTATATTGGATAATTTAGGTACTGAGTTTGCCTTTTTTAAAAAAAAAATTTTAAAAAAAATAAGTGATTCACACAATGATTAAAAACTATAGTAAATTTAATTTTATTGAAATAATGAACTAAAAGCTGAGTCAAATTCAATTTCAATTTTCACAAAAAATTAAAAAAAAAACCTTTAAAGTGAACATAATAATTAATTTGGTGAAAAAAAAAGAACAAAATAAAGGGAACTTACCGGATGAAGAGGGTAGCCGGACGGCAGAGAAGAGCACCGGTGACTAGAGAACGGCGACTTTGGAGACCTATTTATTCATGAGCAATAAATATGAGCAATTTTTTTTCAATGTTTAACTAAACTTATTTCTAAAAAAATAATAATAATGTGATTTTTTTAAAAAAAAAACCAAAATCTTACCGGTGGGGGGAGGGGGAGCGCAGCAGAGCCGGTGGGGGTGGGAGCTAAGGGATTGGGAGCTCCAGGTGGGGGCGGTGGAGCTGGGGGGGACCGGTCCAGGTGGGGGACGGCGGAGCTGTGGGGGTGGAGGGGATCTGGCATTCGGGCGAGCTGGGGGGTCGCGGGGAGCTGGTGGACGACGAGTTGGGGGCGAGCTGTAGGTGTGGGTCAGAGGGGAGCTGGGGGTGGGCGAGCTGGGGGCGAGTTGCCGACGGCGGCGAGCTGTGGGGGCGCTGAGGGGAGCTGGGGGCGGCGATCGGTGCGCGGGGAGCTGTAAGGGCGAGCTGTGGGAGAAGGTACGAATTAATGAGGAAGGAGTTTATTTATGAAGTTTTGCGACGGAATCAAATTCCGTCGCAAAAAGCAAACAGCTTTTTAGCGACGGATTTCAAATCCGTCGCTAAAAAGCTGCAGATGGCAGCTTTTTGCTGCCAGCTAGATTCCGTCGCTAAATCAAAAAAAACTGGCGGCCTTTTTGGCCGCCAGTTAGAGACGGATTTCATATCCGTCGCTAAGTTTAGCGACGGATACGGAATCCGTCGCTAAATGGCGGGACTGGCGACCTTTTTTGCCGCCAGTTTGTGACGGATTCAAGATCCGTTGCTAATTTCCTCATTTTGCGACGGAATTCTATTTCCGTCGCAAAATGCCCTGAATTTGCGACGGAAAATATTCCGTCGCAAATTCCGTCGCTATTTCACATTTTTTTAGTAGTGAACATCATCATTTCTCTCCCTTGAGGCAGGTAATTGTGTGCCATCAATTGAATCATAAATGGAAATTGTTGATTCCTGTTTCAGAAAGAATTGAACCCCAGTGAATTGACACCAGAAAATTCTTAGGGCAAGCCAGGCATGGAATCACAAATGATCATAATTCTTTACAACATTTCAAGGGTTTCCAGACCAAAATGTCCAAAATAAATCCAACATATCAAGTACCTAGAACAAAGGAAAATATAGTAGAGTACTGGCCAGTTTATAAAAATGTCGTACCTTGACATCAAGAGAACAGAAACTTGATGAAGAACAAGTCTCAGATGAACTGTGGATCGACAAAGAAGGTAACTTGGTTATGGCTGGGTTCGCAGTTCATGTTTGTATTTCCAACAGCACAACAGTCAGCGTTGCAACATCAAAATCAAAATCATAAGTATACATTTCGCGACGCTAAATTAAAGTTAAGAGAGCACAATTTCAAACTTAAAATCATGACCTGAACTTCAAAGTAATTCAAAGATGATATGATCATTTCATATATTTGTTTCGTACATGCTTGATTAGTAATGACTATGTAAACTAAGAAGTAATAAGAACCACATGGAAATGTAAGAACAAAGTTAATATATAAACTACATTTATTGACCACTCCCGGATACGCGAGGCTCAAATATAATAAAGGTTACAAAGGCAGAGGGCAATTAATTAAACACTAGCCATAGCCTAAGGAGTGTACGTTGATTTACCATTCTGTCCCAGATCGACTATTAAGCTCATTGGCGATTTGGCGTCTTTCTCTGTCTAAAACCAAAACCTGAAATTGGTTTAGATGCATCAGTAGCGGCAAGCATTCAAATGCAATGAATGTAAGTCAATTCTATCTCTAGTCATAAGTTGAATTAGACAGTAATTGAGTAACGACTGATAAATTGAAGAACCATGAGAGCTTACCAAATGACATTAATTAATTATTGTATTTTGTGGCCTTCGTTTGTTAAATTCAATTTTGAAATTAATGTATTGTCCCTCAGTTGTTTATACACTCTACCAATTGTATTTGTGTCATTTGCTTTAGGAAGAACCAATTTGTGAATAACGTTGAGAAGCTTTTAAGCGTTTTTGGGTATAATAAAGACTTGACAAGTTTTAGGAATAGGTATCTAAAACAGCATAGAGTGATAACAATAATTTAACTAAGAGATAGGGATATTATCATATTACAAAATCATGTACTTTGCATCATCTGTAATGAACTAAATCCTTGAATCATCTAATTTCACTTCATCTTCTAAGAATATAGATGAGATTTCACATTCTTTAATTAAAGTTTGGGAGGTTTCCCTTTGTAACAAACTACATTGTCTAAGCTTCAGAGCTAATTGTGTTTTCCTTTAAAATATGAAGTCTATAATAAGTATATCTTGCAAAGTAGTCTCACAACAATTTATACATTCTTAAAAGTGATTTAAATTGTGGCTTATCATGAATTTCTCTCTACCGCTAAAGACAATACGAGAAGAAAATATTATGAAAGGGAATGTAGATAGAGAAAAACTGACTCCATCCTTGAGTAGTTCTAAATCCCCCTTGCGAATGAAACGCCATCCACACTTGATTGATTCTACATTAACCGATGTTGATGGAAGCTGCCCCCAATCAGTAAATTTCAAGTGAATATGACTGAAATTTGTCGATAGTTCATCTCCGTTTTCCTCTTTAATGTTCCAAAACACGATCCAGAGATGGTAAGATTTTATTTCTTTCTCATGTTCACGTGTCCTTCCTGGAAGGGCCACATACTTGCCATCGGAAGTTTTAAAATCAAACCGCCAGCAAGGCAGACAAATCTTACCATCAATTACAGTGCACAAACCAATTCCTAACCAATCACCTTCAGGGATGTCTATTGTTATAGAAGCTACACCTTGCTCATTCAAAGAAAGGTGATTCTGATTCTCAAACCATGATGGTATTTCACTCCCTGGAATTGTCAATGAAAAAGTTGTAATTCTTCTTAGTCCTCCATCTTCTTGGCTATTATTCTAAAACCAAGAAATATATCGTTTAACAAATTGCATAAAATTAACAATGGAAGATATAGATGGATTTGTGGATGGAAACTATGAAGACAATTATGTGCATACCTGTTCAATTGAAGTAAAGAGATGCAACAATTTTTGGTTTGACAAAGTTCTCAATGAACCACATTCACTTGCATCCATTAGATGTAACCCAGGGGAAGGCTGTGGCAAAAATTGAAGCTTTGGGCAGGAATTCAAATAAAGATACTTTAGATTCAAAATATTAGAAATGCAGCCATCAGGTAGACTCACAAACTCATTTCCACTCAAATCTAATTTCTGCAATGATGATAAGCCACTAAGGTCATTAGGAATGATCTCGTCAACAATATTGCAGTAGCTGAAATCTAATTCTGTCAGTGATTCAATATTGAAGATGCAAGCGGGCAATGTTAAGCCCTTGGCAAATGAATGCCTCTGAAACATACAGTTCAATGCAAGAGACCAGATACTTGAGTTGGAAGTTGGCTTTTTGCATCCATGAAATGATAGTGTCTTTAAATTTTTTAAAAGACAAATAGAAGAAGGTACTTGTACAATAGCTGTTCCACTTGCATCAAGCTTTTCCAAGGCTTCATTTTCAATAAGGTTTTTTGGCAATTCGGAAAACGATGAGCAACCGGAGATATCAAGAACTTTCAGACACTTCAACTTGTGAAAGTTATGGGGAAGGCCAACAAGATTTTGGCAACACGTTAGATCTAGAGTTTCAATACTAGTTAAAAATCCAAGTGACTCGGGAAGTTTGGCTATACTTGTCTCTTTGACATCAAGTGTTCTGAGCTCTTTCATCTCTTCTCCAAATTCTGGAAGATTTCTTACTTGAATGCATCCACTGAGAACAAATTGCTCTAGATAATTTGTTTCCAATTTTTTTGGAAGGACTTTCAGATTCACGCAACCTTTCAAATTTACTTCAACAAGAAAGGGAAGCTGCCCAACTGAAGAATGAATTTGAACAAGTGATATGCATCCCTCAAGAACCAGTCTTTTTAAATTTTGAAATCCAAAAAAATTTGGAGTTTGAAGGAGGTTCCTAGAATGGCTCAAGTCCAAAATCTCCAGTTCGTTCATAGACTGATCAAACAAAAAGATAGTAGAAATAAGTAACAAAAAACTAATTCATCTTCATCTATAGTTTGAGTTATGTGAGAATGCTTATAAAGTATCTAACCTGTGTATCAATAGAAAGTTTCTCTATTTTGCTATTTTGCATTTTGAGATATACGAGTTGATCCATTTGTTCGGTAGAAGGAAGAGTTTTAAAAGGATATCCATACCAATGAAGAACTTTTAATAACCATGGAAAGCCTGCGAGACCATGGGGAAGTCTAAAGTTACATGATATGATGAGTAATCGAAGCTGATCCATTCTTAAAAAAGATGCAGGATCCCAATTTGCTTCATCTTTCTCATAAGTAAAGGGCACAACAACACCTTTTATTGCTCCAGTTCCCTGATAAGAAACATTAGTCACCGAAGTTAGTATAACAATATTGTTAGTAAGGGTTAAAGTGCAATTTTAATAATCAATTTTTTTGCCATAAGCTTCTGACATAAGTAATTTTTGAATTGTACAAAAGTAGACACAATCTTATAAAAGTAGTGTAATTTTAGCAATTCCATTTAATTAGCTCAAATGTCCCTTATAAAGTTAGAGAGAACGGACAAGTGGGTACCACGTAGGAAAAAAAAAAAAGATCAAAATTTGGGCCAATTTAACATAATTGCTTTGTTTGTAAGAGATTATATATATTTTTGCACCCTATAAAACTTAATTGTGTCAAACTACATTTAAGGTGAAAAACTTTCATGTTAAAATTGCACCTCAACCCTACTTCAAAAATTAATTACTCACTATATTTCTCTTTAGTACTTGATCAAGGTCATGAGAATACCACAATTTGCTGCGCCTTCCAAGGTCATCAGGAGATGCATCAGAAACAATAAGTCTACCCATTTCTTGTACCAAATCATGCATCTCTATGTACTTGATGTTGCCAAGCTCAATTTCAACTAACAATGATTTTTCAATAAGACTCTTCATGCCAATTGTGGCCACAAGACCACAGCTTTTCAATATTTGTGTTACTTCATCCTTGCCCCACATATTGAAAAAACATGCAATATCTAAAAATATGGTTTTCTCCTCGTGGTTTAACGCATCATAACTTAACCTAAGCACTTTAAAAATATCATTATTTGAATCCTTTTTCAACCATTTCAAAGCATCTTCCCATTCTATTTCACCTTGTCCTAAAAAGAAGGAACCCAAAACACAAAGAGCCAAAGGAAGGCCATTTGCATAATTAATTACTAATTCAGTCAATTCCAAGAAACGCTTTGCAGGTGGTTCTCCTCTAAAAGCTTTTTGACAAAAGAGTTGAAGGGATTCATCACGATTCATTAGTTTAACTTCGTGTATTTTATCGACTCCAGGAGGTCTTTTTTCATCCACTGGATGAGATCTTAGCAAGTCAACATCCCTGGTTGTTATGATTATTCTACTCCCATGACCAAACCACCCCCGACTTCCAGCTAAATTCTCTAATTGGCTTAAATGATTTACATCATCAAGGATAAGCATAACCCTTCTATTTTGGAAAATGTGTCCTAATCTGCTCTTTCCTTGATCTATGTCTTCAACATGTAATTTTTTTATGTTGAGATGTGAAAGCAATTTGTTCTGTAAGTGAAGAAGACCATTTCTTTCAGAAGAAACCTCCCTAACATTGGTAAGAAAGCAATTGTAGTCAAATTGGTGATAGAACCTGTCATGGATGGTTCTAGCAAGAGTCGTCTTGCCCACACCGCCCATTCCCCATATTCCTATAAACAGAACATCATCCAAACCTGTCTTTAACACTGAAAGCATTTGGTCTACTCTCCACTCAATTCCTATTAGTGCTTCGCTTACACTCAGAGGCTGCAGTTCTAGATGAAGTTTAGATAGATGTTCAACAGCCTCGTCAATAAGTTCTGCTTCAGTCCTACAAGCACAATTTATTCCCGTCACATTAAATATACATGTGATCATATTATATATTTGGATTAATTTTCTAATCACAAAATATCACTTAATATGAATAGTGCAACACGTTATAAATTTTGTTTTTTACATTGATTTTAATTATAAATATAAAAATTTTAGTTTGGAGACAATCTTAGATTGAACCACACAAGCTTAAGTTTTAAATGCAAAAACAAACTTGAAGTAATATGAGAGAAATTATAACATAAATAATATTTTAATTGCGAATAAATTTCTTGACTTTTAAAAACAACCAAAGGTTAAGCCTGTGTGCAATTTGCATAGAGTTTGAGAAACCACATGTCCTGCATCAAACTTATTATATTTAATAAGAAAATAATGAAATAAAAAAAAACTAAGAAAAAACGACAAAAAGTTGCATTCCATATTAGCTACATATATAGATTTTTGTCTTTAAAGTGTTTTATAATAATATTTTCAACTTCTAACCATGAAGTGAACTTTTTATTTTCATTAAAAAATTAATAGACTTGAAAAACTATATGAGTAATAAAAATATTTAGAGAATTAATTATTAAATTTTTTACTCTCAACTAAAATTTTTTATCTGTGAAAATAACATGCTGGCACATGCAGGTATCTTGGATGCACCTTTACATGCAGTGCTCAGTGATTTGACACAAATATTATTTACAAGTTATTTCAATTAAAAATCATTAAAAAAAAAAACTTACCGATGTTGACGGGAATCAAAACCAGACAAATTAGCCACTTTTGTTAGAGAACTCCTCCATTTTTTCACCCTTGATTGGTCTTTTGGGAACTTCTTTTCAAGTTTGGCAAAAGCTTTAGCGAAGCCGCGTCGTTGGTTCCTTACATCAGATGGCTCTACATCATAAAAGATGGGGAAAACTATTTTACCTTGATTGTTTCTTGAGACAAGAATATGTTGGAGCTCATCTAGACACCATGAAGAAGATGCATAATTTTCAGAGAGAATAACAATTGCAATGTGTGATTCTTCAATTGCTTGCAGCAGTTCCTGTGAGATAAAATCTCCTCTTCTAATTTCTTCATCATCTCTGAAAACTCTGAATCCACTCCTAATTAATGCAGCATACAAGTGGCTCGTGAAACCTCTACGAGTGTGTCTTCGCCCCTAAAACTCAAGAAAATGTCATACTTCCAGGTTCTTCTTTGGGTTGGATTAGAGCTAGAATTGTATGAGGAAGTGGAGGATACATGCACAATACACTCAGGTATGCCAGGGGATACATTCACAATACACTCAGGTATGTCAGGGTTACCCTCCCAAGGGCATGAGGAAGATCCTTCTTGGTGACTTGCCATAAATGTTTGAACCAACTTATCAAGTATATTTTGATATAACAGTAATATTACAACCTACAACAACCAAACCATATCCTCAGCCTTAAAGGAAAACATATCAGATATGAGATTATGAGAATACGGAAATTAAAGGAGAAGAAAAATACACTGACCTGTACATGTTCAAAGAATCAAAGCTATAAGTGAACTATCTTAACTCTAATGCTATATATATAAGCTTTAAGACTTTATTGTTTGCGATGTACTCCCTCAGGTCTTAATTATAAGAGTTAGTTGTGTTACGGACCGGCCCAAGGGCCCATAACCAAACCACGGCCCAACCATGCCTGAAGCAGAATCAGCGCAATAATGGGCAAAGATGTGGGATCCCATCAATCTAGGATCTCCCCCAATCATGATCCCGAGATATCAGCCCATGATATCTTGATGCTACCAAAAATTTAACTAAGCACCGCAAGTGTACGGGTCATGAAAATAGTAAGTGGCAAATCAAGGTCATCCCACAGAGACTCAATCAAACTGGTGATTAGGCGTCAAATTTCCTTTTTTCATTTAAGTTGAGCAAATAAGAAGTGTTTTCAATAGTAGTAAAACAAAAGAATTTAATAAAAACAAGCACTTTCAAAGAGAGAGAATTCCAATATCAAAAGGACAACCTAGAGATACTAATCCCTTGTTTGTTTCTTAGAGTTTATTCCCATCACATTAATTCTAACTTAATTTCATCAGCTAATCTAGAGTATTAGTGTTTATAAGTGCCTGTCGGTCCACTTATATACCTACCTCAAATAATCATGCAATGTCTCACACAATTAATTAAGATGCAATTCAAACCGGGCTCACTCTAATTTGACTATGCGGAGCTTCTAGGTATATGTCTATCCTAGACGCAAATTAGATTAAAACCTAATTTCTCTATTAGATTTAAACCTAATTCCTCATTATTTAATCCCAAGGTCAATTTAGGATTCCCTCTTTCAAGTCCAACCCTAAATCCCCAAAACATGCTCAATGGTGATCAGTCAATAAGCAATAAATAATAAAAACAGGATTAAATAAACTGATTCAAATTAAGCAAAACCAATGTGTGGGAATAATTCCTAAGTCTCAAACAAGTTCATAGCACTCTAGGTTGAAAAGAAAATTAGCCACACATGGCTATAAGAAAATCCATTACAAAAATAAGAAATTCAGATTCAAGCATAACAAGAAGAAGAAGAAGAAGAAGAAAGGATCCCAGAATAACTCTGCTTCTTGAATTGATATCACGCTCTTCTTCTTTTCCTCCACTGTGCTGTGCGTCTTTTTCTCTTCCTTGCTGATCCGTGCTTTGTCTGATGCGTCCTTCCTTCTCTTATGCGTCTTCAGCGTGCTTTTCTTCCTTGATCCGTGCTTTTCTTCCTTTTTCGCCTCCATCAGATGCATGAGACGTATATATTGTCAAAAGTGGGGTCCACATTTTTAATGTCATTCAATTGCTTCCTCTGATTCATCCATTTCCTTCAATTGCCGTGAATGCCTTGGGAATCAATTTGATTCAATTGATTTCAAATTGATTCCAATTGATTTCAGCTGATGCTCTCTGACGCAAATGAAAAGGAAAAGGTAATTGTATGGTAATAATGATAATAATAAAACTGAATTTTTATTTTGCTTTTAGAAAACTTCCTATATTATTTATTTCCTAAATTCAAAAGCTTTTATTTTAAATTGAAATCCCCTGAATCATGCATTAAACTTGATATCTCTTAAAATCTCAATCAAATCTCTTTAATTTAGCATTGATGACTTCCTAAATATATCAAATTACATCACAAATCAATTAAAAATAGGAAGTCATCACACCCCCACACTTGCATCAAATCTTGTCCTCAAGATTTTTAAATTCTAAAACAACCAATTCATGAAAAGCAAAACAAACTTTCTCAGAAATCTTTTCCACCTTCCAAAAATGCAAGTAGCAAGGTAATTAATTTGGCAAGGATAAATCACAATAGAATGTCCCTCACAAGTGGAGTGTGTGCACTCATCTCTCCAAATATTCAAGGGCTTGTGTTTCACTCATTTCCACCTATTGCAGCTCATCCACTCTAAGCTTGTTCCTCATCTCATTCTCCACTAAATTATTCCCTTACATACACAAATAAGAAGGTCTTTAACTATAGATAAATACTTTAGTTAGTGCCAAGTAGCCCAATACATAATATGAAGAATGAAGGGATTTCTTTTTTTGTTTTTTTTTCTTCTTTTTTTTTTCTTTTTTTTTTTCCTTGAGCCGTTGTAAGTCCCCTTTTGACGCGACCCTGCACATGGGTGATGCAGCACCGGTTACTCAGTTACTCCAACAGGCACCTCAAGAGGCTTTTAGCCTAACTCTTAACTCTCCTTGACTTTACCGTTTGACGCGAGTGCCAACATTGGTGATGAAGTGCCCCCGGTTACTAAGTAAGGTCTAGAGAAGTTATTGGAGTCGTGTGCATGTGTGTGGGCATGTGTGCTTTTTTTTTTTTTTTTTCCAAGCCCTTCAATCTTCTTCTTCTTCTTCTTTTTTTCTTTTTTTTTTTTTCACTTAGCACTCACTAGAGTAACCAATAAAAAAAATGTCCACCCATATTTATGTATGTAAAGGATTTTTCTTTTCTTTTTCTAGAGAGATTCAAAACAAGTTCTAGAGATAAAACCACAACAAGTGTACTCTCTCTTAAAATGGATGAATATTTGGGCTCAAATTCCTCACAGGTTCCTTGACATCCTAAAGTAAATTACCCAAACCAAATTGTTACCTCTTTACTAACATTCAAAGAATATAGAATCAATTCCCAATCAAATTCACTTCTTTTCATGTTCAAATTAACCCAAAAAAAAATTTTGAGGACATAGGGACATAGCAAGTTAAAATCAAGGATACCCTCACCCCCACACTTAAATGTCACATTGTCCTCAATGTGAACAAGTAACAACAAGTAATGGAAGTGGAAAGCAACCGCATGTGAAGTGTAAGGGTAATATCAATTTCAGAGATTTCAGATTTCCACCAGTGGAACAGCTTAAGTGCTAGCAGTCACTCAATAGTTATCACAATTATTCATCACATGCATATATAACTAAGAGGAGCACTCATTCCCAAGCAATATATCATCAACAATCAGATAAAACAAATCAAGGAAAAGTAGAAGGTAACTCCCCTATTTGTCCGTGACTTGCACTTTCAATCCTTGCCACCAAAGTAGAACACATCATCAGAGGCTATCTACAATCCTACAAAATCAAATAAAGCATCAAATCACACCTTGGGTTGCCTCCCAAGAAGCGCTTGGTTTATAGTCTTCAGCCTGACTCTCCCAGCAATCTAAGTAGGTGATGACAAGCGGTGAACCATTGTTTGCCGGTTCACTTCACCACCATGGTAATGCTTCAGTCTTTGCCCATTCACTTTAAAGCAATCTCCTGTTTTCTCATCTTTAACTTCAATTGCACCTTTTGATGACACTGAAACCACTCTGAAAGGACCAGACCACCTTGACTTCAGCTTCCCAGGAAATAAATGCAATCTTGAATTGAAGAGAAGCACCAACTGCCCTGGTTCAAACGATCGCCTCAAGATATGATTGTCATGCCATTTCTTTGTTCTTTCTTTATACAACCGTGCACTATCATATGCTTGAAGTCTCAATTCTTCCAACTCATTCAGTTGCAGCAGCCTTCTTGACCCCGTTTGATTGTGATCCATATTTAGCCTCTTGATTGCCCACCATGCTTTATACTCCAATTCAAGTGGCAAATGGCACGCCTTTCCGAAAACCAAACGGTATGGTGACATGCCAATTGGAGTACGAAAAGCTGTCCTGTAAGCCCATAAAGCATCATCAAGCTTGTCAGACCAATCCTTTCTAGTTGGGCCCACAGTCTTCTCAAGGATCCTCTTAATTTCCCTGTTAGTCAGCTCACACAACCCATTAGTTTGTGGATGATATGCAAGTGACATTCGGTGGTGCACTTTATATTTCTCTAAGAGAGCTTTGAAATTCTTGTTGTTGAAGTGAGTCCCTTCATCAGTAATGATTGCTCTGGGGGTGCCAAATCTTGTCAAGATATACTTCTTCAAGAATCGAATCACTGTGTTGGCGTCATTAGCTTGGCAAGCCATAGCTTCAGCCCATTTACTCACATATTCTACAGCGACAAGGATATACTTGTTTCCTCTTGAAGATGGGAAAGGACCCATGAAATCCATCCCCCAAACATCGAATAACTCCACCTCCAGGATTCCAGATTGTGGCATCTCATGTCTCTTAGAAATGTTACCTGTTCTTTGACATCTATCACACTTGGTAACAAATTTGTGAGCATCTTTAAACAAAGTAGGCCAATAAAAACCAGATTCAACGACTTTTAATGCAGTTCTTTGCCCCCCATAATGTCCCCCATATGCAGATGCATGACATGCATTCAAAATTTCCTCTTGTTCTACCTCAGGCACACATTTTCTAATAATCAAATCAACACATCTCCTAAAAAGAAATGGTTCTTCCCAAATATAATAGGCAACATCATGCAAAAACTTCTTTCTTTGATAAAAATTCAAATCAGGAGGTAATACTTCACACACAAGATAATTCACAATATCAGCATACCATGGCAAATCACAACTGCTTACAACAAACAATTGCTCATCAGGAAAACATTCATTCACTAACAAATCACTCACATGATCAGAAGAGTTCACAATTCTAGACAAATGATCAGCAACTTGATTTTTAATTCCTTTCCTATCAACTATATGCACATCAAATTCTTGTAGCAACAAGACCCATCTAATCAATCTAGGTTTAGCCTCTTTCTTCCCTAACAAGTATTTAATGGCAGCATGATCAGTGTGAACCATAACCTTAGCACCCATCAAATATACCCTAAACTTTTCAAAAGCAAACACTATAGCAAGCATTTCTTTTTCAGTGGTAGAGTAATTTACCTGAGCTGCTACTAAGGTCTTGCTCGCGTAGTAGATAGGATGGAAAATCTTCACACGCCTCTGTCCCAATACAGCTCCAACAGCATAGTCACTCGCATCACACATTACTTCAAAAGGTAGTGACCAATTAGGAGCTACAATGATAGGAGCTGAAGTCAATCTTCTCTTCAGTTCTTCAAAAGCCTTCATACACTCCTCATTAAACTGAAAAGGAGTATCTTTCTCCAGCAACTGTGAAAGAGGCTTTGAAATCTTGGAAAAATCTTGAATGAATCGACGATAGAAACCAGCATGGCCCAAGAAGCTTCTCACAGCTTTGACATTAGAAGGAGGGGGAAGCTGCTCAATCACAGAAATCTTGGCTCTGTCAACCTCTAAGCCATTTTTAGAAACTTTATGACCCAAAACTATGCCTTCAGTCACCATGAAATGACACTTCTCCCAGTTAAGCACTAGGTTTGTCTCTTCACATCGCCTCAACACCTTTTCCAGATTGATCAAGCACTCCGCAAATGATTCACCAAATACCGAGAAATCATCCATGAACACTTCCATTATCTCTTCTATCATATCAGAGAATATACTCATCATACATCTTTGGAAAGTGGCAGGAGCATTGCATAAACCAAATGGCATTCTTCTAAAGGCAAAAGTGCCATAGGGACAGGTAAATGTTGTCTTCTCTTGATCTTCGGGAGCTACCGCAATTTGATTGTACCCTGAATATCCATCCAAGAAACAAAAGAATTCTTTACCGGCCAAGCGGTCTAACATCTGGTCAATAAAAGGAAGTGGGAAATGATCTTTCCTTGTAGCATCATTCAACTTCCTGTAATCCATGCAGATACGCCAACCAGTCACTGTGCGAGTAGGGATAAGCTCATCTTGCTCATTAGTAATCACTGTCATGCCCCCTTTTTTAGGAACACATTGTACTGGGCTGACCCACGCGCTATCAGAAATAGGGTAAATGATCCCAGCATCCAACCATTTAATAATTTCCTTCTTGACCACTTCTTTCATCATAGGATTTAGCCTTCTCTGATTCTGAACAGATTTCTTGTGATCATCCTCTAAGAGTATCTTGTGCATTACAATTGACGGGCTTATACCTTTTATGTCTGCAATTGTCCAACCTAAGGCACCTTTATGGCTCTTGAGGACTTTCAACAACTGCTCTTTTTGATCTTCAAATAAGGAAGAAGAGATGATAACAGGTAATGTCTCAGATTCCCCCAAATATGCATATTGAAGATGTGGTGGTAGGGGTTTAAGCTCTAAGACTGGTGCATGTTCAATAGAAGGCTTCAAAGAAGTAGTTTGCCTTGATTCAATCTCTAACAACTCAAACTGCTGTAATGGTTTACTGTAACAAGGAGAGGCTTCAAGTAACTTCTTACATTCAACTATATTCCCTTCTTCAATCTCATTTGTCCCAAGTAAAACAGCAGCTAACGGTTCTTTTATAGAGAAGGATTCTAAAGCCTCTTGAATAACCTCGTCAACCATGTCAACTCTGAAGCAATCTGTAACATCCCTAGGATACTTCAATGCCTTGCTCATGTTAAATACAACTTCTTCATCATTCACCCTCAACCTGATCTCTCCCTTTTCAACATCAATCAGTGTCCGAGCTGTAGCAAGGAAAGGTCTTCCCACAATGAGCGGTAGATCTCTATCTTCATCACAGTCCAAAACAATAAAGTCAGCAGGGAAAATAAACTTGTCAACCTTAACCAGAACGTCTTCAATGATACCCTTTGGAAAAACCAAACTTCGATCAGCTAGCTGAAGTGTCACAGATGTTGGTTGAGCTTCACCCAGTTGCAATTTTCTAAACACAGATAATGGCATCAAGTTAACACTTGATCCTAGATCACATAATGCTCTTCCCTGAAACTTCTCTCCAATTATGCAAGGTATGGAGAAACTGCCTGGATCTTTCTGTTTAAGAGGTAGCTTGTTGAGAAGAATAGCACTACACTCTTCGGTTAAGGCTACAGTTTCATAGTCACCAAACCTCCTTTTCTTACTCAACATCTCCTTTAAAAACTTCACATATTGAGGCATCTGCTCTAACGCCTCAAGAATAGGAATGTTAATGTGTAGTTGCTTGAAAATCCCCAAAAACTTCTTATACTGCTCATCTAAAGCTTTCTTCTGAAACCTTTGAGGGAATGGTAAAGGCGGTACCCATTTAAGATTATCCTGGTTAGCCTTCTTTTTCACTTCACCCTGTTTAGACTCAACCTCAACTTTCTCTTCATTGTCTTTTTCGTTCACCTTCTGTAAAACCCCTTCATCATCCTCTATAGTGACTGTAGGATTGGTTTGATCAGTAGCAGCTGAAGGTGTCTTCTTTGGTTGAGGAATCTCAGGTAATTCCTTTCCACTTCTCAATGTAAGAGCTTTACATTCCTCTCTCCCATCTCTACGAGGATTAGGCACAGTATTGCTTGGCAACTCTCTCTGTTGTATAACATTCACAGCATTTGCGAGTTGTCCCATTTGTATATGAAGATCCTTGATAGATGAGGTCAATCCTGCAATATTAGCATTAGTAGCAGCTTGATCTTGAGCGCTCTTTAGTTGAGAACTTGCGAGCTGAGATAGCATTGCTTGTAGATCAGACTTAGGTTCTTGGGTGGGAACGACTTCCCTTTCCAGTTGATGAAAGCCAGGAGGTGACACTTGTTTCATATCAGAACTTGATGCTTCATTAAGAGTCGCCCCATATTTCCAAGAGAGGTTGGGATTTTTTCGCCACCCAGTATTGTAGGTGTTGGAATAAGAATTGTTCTGGTTGCTGCCACGGTAGTTACCTGCATAGTTCACTGGCTCCACCTGTTGAGATATGAGGCATTGTCCATTACTATGGTCATCTCCGCAGTAATCACAAGGGGCATAAACAGCATTTACCCCCACATGTCTACTATTAGATCGGTTGACTTGAGCTTCTAAATGGTCAACCTTTTTGCTGATCGTATTCAACATTGCCAACAGCTTTGAAGAAGGGTCTTCAATAACTTTATCAACTGACTTCATCATCCTTCTGTCATTATTGTTCTGTAGAAAGTCAGTGGATAAGTCATCTAGGATTTTCCAGACACGATTTACCGGTTGCTTTGTAATTCCCCCATTAGTGACAGCATTTAATTCTGATTTGGATTCAGGAGTCAACCGAGCACTGAATATTTGAAGCAAGACCCATCTCTCTAGATTGTGACCGGGGCTCTGCCTGACAAGCAACTTGAACCTCTCCCACGCCTCATACAGATGTTCACCAAATTGTTGACAGAAATTAGTAAGAGCGGCTCGTGCATCCACAATCTTATTATGAGGAAAAAATCTTGATCTGAACTTTTCTTCCAGTGTCTCCCATGACGTTATGCTACCCTCTGCCAAGTTGTTGAGCCATTCTTTAGCTTTCCCTTGTAGAGAGTAAGGAAAAAGCCGAAGGCGAATCACATCATTAGGTACTCCATTTTGCTTGAATGAGTTGCAAACATCAAGAAATTGCAGTAGATGTTGATTAGGATCTTCTGAATCGTTCCCTGCATACTGACCCTGGAGTTCAAGCATCTTAAGCATAGTCTGCTTGATTTCAAAATTGGCAGCTTGAAATTCAGGCACTCTAATTCCTGATTGATACCCTTGAGATTGTCTTCCCAAAAAGTCATTGATACACAAACGATCATTTTCATCCTGAGCCATGTCTTCAGTGTCAGACTGTACTGCTGCCTCCTCTTGGTTTTGAGGTGTTGTAGCTTCCAAAAGCTCTTGGATCTTCCTTGTCTTTTGCGGTGTTTTAGTAGCTTTGGCTCCACCAGTCATGTACCAGAGTACCTGAAAAAAAAAAACCAAGCAAATATCAAAGTATCAAACTAACACCAGGAAATATATAAAAATAAAAATAAAATAAAATTGATTTTTTTTTTAAAAAAAAAAACACTCAAACTAAAACTACTAAAGGATTTCTAACACTAATCACCAATTGCCTTGAGTCCCCGGCAACGGCGCCAAAAACTTGATGCTACCAAAAATTTAACTAAGCACCGCAAGTGTACGGGTCATGAAAATAGTAAGTGGCAAATCAAGGTTATCCCACAGAGACTCAATCAAACTGGTGATTAGGCGTCAAATTTCCTTTTTTCATTTAAGTTGAGCAAATAAGAAGTGTTTTCAATAGTAGTAAAACAAAAGAATTTAATAAAAACAAGCACTTTCAAAGAGAGAGAATTCCAATATCAAAAGGACAACCTAGAGATACTAATCCCTTGTTTGTTTCTTAGAGTTTATTCCCATCACATTAATTCTAACTTAATTTCATCAGCTAATCTAGAGTATTAGTGTTTATAAGTGCCTGTCGGTCCACTTATATACCTACCTCAAATAATCATGCAATGTCTCACACAATTAATTAAGATGCAATTCAAACCGGGCTCACTCTAATTTGACTATGCGGAGCTTCTAGGTATATGTCTATCCTAGACGCAAATTAGATTAAAACCTAATTTCTCTATTAGATTTAAACCTAATTCCTCATTATTTAATCCCAAGGTCAATTTAGGATTCCCTCTTTCAAGTCCAACCCTAAATCCCCAAAACATGCTCAATGGTGATCAGTCAATAAGCAATAAATAATAAAAACAGGATTAAATAAACTGATTCAAATTAAGCAAAACCAATGTGTGGGAATAATTCCTAAGTCTCAAACAAGTTCATAGCACTCTAGGTTGAAAAGAAAATTAGCCACACATGGCTATAAGAAAATCCATTACAAAAATAAGAAATTCAGATTCAAGCATAACAAGAAGAAGAAGAAGAAGAAGAAAGGATCCCAGAATAACTCTGCTTCTTGAATTGATATCACGCTCTTCTTCTTTTCCTCCACTGTGCTGTGCGTCTTTTTCTCTTCCTTGCTGATCCGTGCTTTGTCTGATGCGTCCTTCCTTCTCTTATGCGTCTTCAGCGTGCTTTTCTTCCTTGATCCGTGCTTTTCTTCCTTTTTCGCCTCCATCAGATGCATGAGACGTATATATTGTCAAAAGTGGGGTCCACATTTTTAATGTCATTCAATTGCTTCCTCTGATTCATCCATTTCCTTCAATTGCCGTGAATGCCTTGGGAATCAATTTGATTCAATTGATTTCAAATTGATTCCAATTGATTTCAGCTGATGCTCTCTGACGCAAATGAAAAGGAAAAGGTAATTGTATGGTAATAATGATAATAATAAAACTGAATTTTTATTTTGCTTTTAGAAAACTTCCTATATTATTTATTTCCTAAATTCAAAAGCTTTTATTTTAAATTGAAATCCCCTGAATCATGCATTAAACTTGATATCTCTTAAAATCTCAATCAAATCTCTTTAATTTAGCATTGATGACTTCCTAAATATATCAAATTACATCACAAATCAATTAAAAATAGGAAGTCATCATATCTCGGCCCCGGATATCGCTCATCAACCCGGGATACTCGCACCAGACTCCTCTATAAATACAAGGGAACCCTAATCAGGTGCACACGTTCTAGTCTATGCTCTATTTACATTCTGCCACACAGAGCACACACACCACCCCCTAGCTTCACGCCTCCAAGTTTACTGCGAACTACGTGGACTTTGATCCCTTCAAAGGGTACGTAGGCTCTAGGCTTGACAACCTAGTCAAGTCCCAGTTCACGCTTAGCAAGGTGAAACAAAAGAAGGGCGAGCCGCTACAGAAGTACCTCGACTGGTTCCGGGATGTGGCAATGCAGGTACGATCGCTGTCAGAAGAAGTCCATGTGCATTGCCTGATTAACGGGCTTGACCCATCGTCACGTCTGGCTAGAAACCTATGCAAGAACCGAGTCTGCACCCTAACCGAGTTTTACATCCAAGCGAAGAAATACTTGGATGTGGAGCAGATGGAAGCGACAAATGCAGATGAACCCGACAAGGTAAGAAATAGCTCTCCCGACTATCGAGAACGGTCAAGCAAGTAGAAGGCTGAGTCCCGCGGCCGGAACAGAGATAGCAGGATCAAACCCGACCGAGCCGACCCTAAGGCAAAGTACGACAGCTACACCCCCTTGAATGTCCCCCGGTCGCAGGTATGGAAAGAGGTAGCCTAGGCCGAGATGAGACAGGTCGACAAGCCGAGGCCGATTAGAAGCCGCTCCAACACCGACCGCACTAAGTTTTGCACGTTCCACGATTGCCATGGACATGCCACCGACGAATGCTATGACCTCCGTGACGCCATTGAAAAGTTTGTAAGAGAAGGGAAGCTGCGTCAGTATGTCATCAAGACCCAGGGAAGGACAAGCGGCAAGCGCAACTACCGCGGCCACACTAGAAGTTCGCCCAGGGAGACTTGAAAGCCAGAGAAGAAGCAGAAGACCGCCTATGACGACGAGTTTCTTGACGTAGATTTCCAGTGCAACGTCGTCAGCGGAGGCTTCGGAGGGGGAGCCGACACAGTAAGTCAACGGAAGAAATACCTCCGCGAGGTCCTAACCGTCCGAGATCTACCCAAGTTTAAGGATGATCCCGACAAACCAAAGCCGCCCCCTTAACCTTCACCAACGAAGAACTCAAGGACGTCATCCTCGGCCACATGGACGGACTGGTGATCACCGGAACCTTGGTGAATTGCCGCGTCAAGAGGATTTTCGTAGACGCAGGAAGTTCGGCTGACATCATCAGTTGGGACGCCTACAAAAGGATACACCTTGATAAAGAGGACCCCAAACCATGCAAGACCACCCTGATCGGATTTAACGGCGAACAATCCTTCCCAAAGGGTTATATCGACCTCCGGTTGACCCTCGGCACGAAAAAGGCCTTCAAGTTAGAGCGCGTCAAGTTCATCGTGGCCGACTTCCGCTCCCCATACAACATTATCCTCGGCCGACCCACAATTCACAACTGGGATATACTAGTGTCCACCAAGCACCAAAAACTGAAGATAGTCAACGACAAGAATCAGTTGGTAGTCGTATCCGGAGACCAAAAGGAGTCACGGCAGTACTACTTCGAAGCCCTCCGAGTCGAGGAAGGAGGACCCTCATCTCCACCTCGGCTCGGACCGAAGGAGACGATGACGGAGCGAGACGACGACAGGCACCCCCGGCAGCCGGTTAACATGGTAGAACTCGATCTCCGAGAGCCAGAGGATCCGAGACCCGAGCCGGAAGGAGAACTAGAGGAGGTGGCGCTAGGGACGAACCCATCCAAGACCACCAGGATCGGCAGAGATATGAGGGACGACCTGAAAACACAGATGATCCGCTTCCTCAGACAGAACCAAGACGTCTTCGCCTGGACCTCGGCTGAAATTCCCGGCATCAATCCCCACTTCTGCTGCCACAGGCTCGGCATATGGCCGGGATCGAGACCAGTAGATCAGAAGAAGAGGAATATCGCCGACAACAGACAGAAGGCCCTCGAAGACTACGTTGAAGAGCTCCTAGCGGCAGGTTTCATTCGAGAGGTACAGTACACTACTTGGCTCTCAAACGTAGTAATGGTGCTCAAACCCAGCGGCAAATGGCGAGTCTGCGTTGACTACACGAGCCTGAACAAGGCATGCCCAAAGGACTCCTATCCAATGCCAACACTGATCAGCTCGTGGACAACTCGGCTGGGTACCAGCTCCTCTCTTTCATGGACGCCTACTCCAGGTACAACAAATCGTCATGTATCCAGACGACCAGGAGAAAACCGCTTTCATGACAAACAAGGCAAACTACTGCTGCAACGTCATGCCCTTCGGGTTGAAAATTGCTGGGGCCACCTATCAAAGGATGATGAACTGGGTATTTGAGGAGCAGATCGGCCGCAACATAGAAGTTTACATAGACGACATGATTGTGAAGTCGAAGCTACCAGAGGACCACATCCGGGACCTAAAACAAATGTTTGATAAGTTAAGACGACACCGAATCAGGTTGAACCCAGCCAAATGTGCCTTCGGAGTTCCGGCTGGAAAATTCCTAGGCTTCATGTTGACCAACCGAGGGATTGAGGCCAACTCGGACAAGTGCAAGGCCGTCTTAGAAATGCAACCACCGAGGACCAAGAAGGAGGTACAGCAGTTGACTGGCCGCTTGGCCTCCCTAACAAGGTTCCTACCGAAGTCGGTCGAGAAAGCCCTGCCCTTCTTCAAGTTGTTAAAGAAGGAAACCCAAGGCGGCTGGAATCCGGACTGTGACGCAGCCTTCGAAGAAATCAAGCGATGTTTGGCAGCCCCCCCGGTACTCGCTAAACCGGACCCGGGGGAGACTTTGTTCCTATACCTTTCAATCGGTGATGAAGCCATTAGCGCCGCCTTAGTAAGGGAAGCCGAGACCGGACAAATGCTGATATACTTCATGAGCAAGGCTTTACAAAGCTCTGAACTCCGATATCAGAAGCTGAAGAAAGTGGCCTTTGCCCTACTCACCGCGGCAAGACGACTCCGGCCCTACTTTCAGGGGCATCGGATAGTGGTGCGCACAAGCCAACCGATCCGGCAGATCCTCCACAAGCCAGACTTAGCGGGAAAAATGACCAACTGGGCCATAGAACTGTCAGAGTTTGACATCAAATTCGAAGCCTGGCAAGCGATCAAGTCACAGGCACTGGCGGACTTCATTAGGGAACTGACCCCGGAAGTAACGAGTGACGAAACTTGGAAAGTCTACGTAGATGGATCCTCCAACGCCAGGAGCAGCGGTGTAGGAGTCATCGTCGAAAGCCCCCAAGGGGTCGCCACCGAGCACTCCCTCTAACTGACGTTCCTGACATCTAATAACCAAGCCGAGTACGAGGCTCTATTGGCCGGACTGCTCCAAGCAAGGGATAATGGGGCACAGCGAGTAAAGGTTTTAACCGACTCGCAGCTCGTCGCCACGCAAATCAACGGCAGCTACCAAGCCAAGGGTCCTCTAATGGCAAAATACCTGAACCGCGCCAAGGAGCTTATGGCCGAATTCAATGAAGTGGTCGTCACCCATATCCTTAGAGAGGAGAATACAAGAGCCGACATCCTCTCCAAACTGGCAAGTACTAAGGGACCGGACAGTCACAGGACCATCATCCAATAGAACCTGACCGAGCCGAGCTGTGTCATGACCATCTCGGAAGATTTTGACTAGAAGAAGTCGATAGAAGACTACCTCGAAAGGGGATTTATCCCTACCGATTCAACCGAAGCCAAAAAGTTGATCAGGGAGGCCGCTATCTACGCCATGGTCGATGATCAGCTTTACAGAAAAGGACTCCATTGCCCAATGATGTGATGTCTAGGCGAGTCCGAGGCAAGGTACGTGCTGGCCGAACTACACGAAGGTAGCAACGGCCACCACATGGGGGGCAAGGCTCTCGCTAGAAAGGCACTACGCGCCGGCTACTATTGGCCGACCATGCAGCATGACGCCATGGAAACAGCCAAGAAGTGTGATAGTTGCCAGAAACACGCCAGGATCATATGGCCGCCGCCTACGGAGCTGAAAGGAATGCCAGCCCCCTGGCCCTTTTATAAATGGGGCATGGACATCCTCGGACCATTCAAACAGGCACAAGGGCAATGCAGATGGCTCATCGTCGCAATAGACTACTTCACCAAGTGGATCGAAGCAGAACCGCTGGCCGCAATAACCTCGGCCAGGGTAATGAAGTTCTTTCAGCACAACATCATCTCTCGCTTTGGAATACCTGCCGAGGTCGTCACGGATAATGGGACCCAGTTCATGAACCACAGGTTCCAGGCGTTAATGTCCAATCTGGACATCAAGCAGCACTTCTCGTCCGTGGAACACCCGCAGTCAAATGGCTAGGCCGAGGCCTCCAACAAAATCATTCTGGACGGATTGAAGAGGCGCATGCTGCAAGCCGAAACCAGCTGGACCGACCAGCTGCACAGCGTTCTTTGGGGCTACCGCACAAGTGTGCAGTCTTCAACCCAAGAAACCCCATTCAGGCTTACCTACGGATGCGAGGCAATGATACCGGTCGAAATCGGGCAACCATCGTGGAGAAGGGTTAAGGCAAGACAAGACGGGCAGGAGTCGAACGACAATGCCTTGAAGATCGACTTGGACCTCATAGACGAAATCCAAGTCACGGCACACTGCCGGGAATTAGCCGCCAAGTAGCTACTCGCGGATAAGTACAATAGAAAGGTCCGGCCCCGGTCATTCAACCGAGGGAACCTCGTGCTCCGACGGGCCGACATAGGCAATAAGAATTCCAGGGACGAAAAGCTCTCGGCAAACTGGGAAGGCCCCTACCGGGTCAAAGAGAAGCTCGACGGAGGGGCGTACATCCTAGAAACCCTGGCACGGAAGTCGGTCAAAAGAACTTGGAACGCTAACAAGCTAAAGATCTACTATAGCTAGACCCCGCCCCGGCTTAAAATGACTTGTTAGTTATTACTTTTGATAGTCATTACTTTTGAAGCTTTGAAGTTTAAGTTATTTTGTTACTGCTCATGTTTCTTTGTAAAGCCCCTTAGGGCTATCTTTTATCAATAAAGGATCCCACTGAGGAGATTGATTGATGTGCACAAATATCTGCTTAAGCCTGAAACCGAGGCAATAAAGCCCGGTCAAAAATCCGGAAGCCGAGGCAAATAGGCCCGACACCGATAAACGGCCCTGAGGTAGTGCACCCGGCCGAAAACTAAAAACATCTAGATGTACAAAACCGGCCGTTGTACTCTGACAAGCATTGGTTAGAGCTCGGCAAAGGCGCCATACGTGGCCCTTCGCGAAATTGACGCATCAACGCTCGCCCGACTAAGCAAGTGGACTACCATGCCGACCCTGATCAGGTCAAAATGTTTGATTAGAGGTAGACGAAGCCTCGATTGAACATGTGATAGTTTTGCCCTTACGTCGGTTAAACATAATCCAACTAGTGAAAGTTAGAGTCCGACCACTAAAAGTTGGACCGAGGTAGTGCGGTTAGTTATACCTGACAAGGTTGAAACAAGACAACCCTGCCCCAACCTCCCACACACAAGTGTGGTAGAGTAAAAACGGCTAGTATACATTACAGTCGACCAAATAACTAAACTTTGCTAAAAGGATGATAAAACAAATAACAAAGAAACCGGATCTGAGATAAGGCCTGCTCAAAACACTCCCGGGCCGTCTCCAACAAGGCATCGGACGCCTCCTGATGAGCCGCCTTGAGCGTTTCTTGCTCGGCAACTAGGGAGGCTCGTTGCTGCTGAAGGGTCTTCGTCGCAGCCAGACTCTCCAACAGCCCTTTTTGGGGCCGACCGCACTCCTCAGCTAACTTCTCCCCAGAGTCCCGAGAAAACTGAAGCTCTTGGTCAGCCTTCACTGCCGCAAGCTTGGCAGCATCTCGCTCGGCCCTGGCCGAATCCCGCTCCTCCTCGGCTGCCTTGGTCTTGGCCTCAGCCACGGCCACCGCGAATTCAGCCTTAGCCTCCGAAGCAACTAAGGCCTTCTTCAAGCTCTCCTCGGATACCCTCAACGCCCGGCAGTCGGCATCAGCCTGAACGTACTTCTCCCGCACCAAGACCAGGGCCTGAAGAAAGCCGACGGACCGGCACAGTTGTGTCTGAGCCGCGTGAATCTCATCCATAGCAAGTAGAGACGTCGGCCGGTTGCTCAGGAAATGCCGAGGAGGGAGGAAAGCAACATCCACCTCCGGAACCACCCCCCTCTCCCATAGAAAGCTGCGGGGGAAGACCGACGACGGACCCGACGGCGGAGGAGATGGAGGAGGAGGAGGTGGCGGAGATGAAGATGGAGCCAATGCTACCTTTGGCAGAACTGCGACCTCGACCTCCTTTTCAGCCATCACGGTCTCCTTCCCCTTGAAAGCCGAAGGCTTAACCACGGCAGGAGGCTCCACTACTGGAGGAGGCCCGACGTCAGCAGCAGAAAAGGACCCCTGGCCAATCGAGGCCTTGAATTTTTTGGACATTGGAGCCCCGGCACCCTCGGGGGCACCCCGCTTCTTTGCCGGTCGGCTCGGAGAGGCAGCAGCAGGATTCGCCTTGCGAAGGTAGAGCGGAAGGGCACTCATGTCTCGAGCTGCAAAGAACAAAAATAAACTAAGTCAGACAAACGGATCAAAAATCCAGAACAATGACAGTGATATAACTAAAGAAAGAACCCTATAAGTGGGAGAAAGCCGCTCGACACCCTCCCCGGTTATAAAAAAGCCAGCGGGCTGTACACCATGCTCCGCCACAAAGGCCTCAAGCCGAGGCAGGGCGGAAACAGATTCCGGCCAGAGATCCTTGTAAGGAATCTGGAAGGAGGTGGCCTTAGCATCATAATGGCTCTCCATCCAGTATAAAGGAAAGCGCCAGCCCACGTCGGAGGCCTTGGGACCCTCCAAGAACCAAGACTCTTTCCCGAACTCGGCTTCGACATTGAAAAACGCTGCCTTGAAGCGTTTGAAAGAATCCGAGAAAGGCGTTATGAGCTTATGGTCCGGGTTGATACGAAGGGACACCAACCCTTTCAACTTGTCACTCTCCTTAGGAGAATTGGGAGTGAAGGGGCCGAAATAGTAGAAGAAAAGATTGGCGGTACATGAAATTGGGACGTGGAAGGAATTACACAGTCGCTCAAAAGCGACAAGGTAGGCCCACCCGTTTGGATGGAGCTGGGAAGGGGCAAGTCTCAGGTGCAGCAAGGCCTCCATTTGAAAGGGGCTAAAAGGAAGCAAAACTTTGATCCGGGACAGGCAATCCTAGTAGAAGAAGAAGAAGTTCGGACTGCCGACCTCCCTTGTCGCGCAGATGGGCTCATCGGCCCCCGAACAACGCACCACGCACCCAGGCATGGCCGGAATGTTCAACCGGGCAACATCAACGTTCGACATAAGAGAGTGGGTCTTGAGCACCTCATGAGAGACCCAGTTGTATCGCCGACATAAGGCTTCGGGCGGACTAGAAGAGTCCGACCCCTCTGCCTCAGCCCGTTGCCTTGAAGATCGGGATTTGGGAGCCATTGAACCTATAAGCAAATAAAAAACCGGTATTAGTAAAAAGTGGAGATACCTGGTACAACAGCAGTTGCAGGAGAATATGATAACGGACTCCGATGAATGGGAGCATTAGAGCGAAGACCCATAGAAGGCTGATGCCGATAGGATCCGAGTATCGAGGAAGCCCCAGCATCGTTGCCACGAGCTATGAAATGAGAGCTCTCAGCCAGACAATCCCAGCAAGGACCGAGGTACCCCTCCGAAAGAGAATCCGAGGCCCCAGGCCGAGGACCCTCGTAGAAATTGAGAGGTTGAGCCAACAAAACAGGAGATCCAGGGCCGGTAAGGGTGTCCACCCCGGCCCCAACAGGCAGCGCGAAAGGGAGAGCACCCGTCGCAGGACGGACGGGAGGAGGCATCGGACCGCTAGAGGCTACACCATGGGGCCCAACCGGTCTCGGACGACTAACGCCGCCTCGACGCGAAGGGGCCAGCGGCCCCGTTGCAGGAGGTCTACCCCCGAGAACCCAGTAAGTAGCCCGGGGGAAGCGCGTACGGAGGAACGTTTCCTCTTCCGGCAGCAGTACTACTCTTGGCCTAGGAAAGCTCCTACCCCTAGCCATATAATTCGGCCTAAGAAGGTTCCTACCTCTAGTCATATGAGGAAACCAGGAGCCTAAGAACTAAGGGGCTTAGATCAGAAAACGAAAATGTATGAGAACTTGGAAATAAAGCACCAAGGGAGAAGCCCAAAAAGTTCATCAAGCAACCCAGAAAAGTGGAAGGAACAGTAACACAGGCGACAATTTCAGTAAAATAAACGACACAATACAGGGTACTACCGAACAAAAACAAAGGAGGATGAACGGAATACCTGTATGGATGAAATGAGGGAAGCTTGGACGCCGGAAATGAAGAGCGGCAAAGTATCGGATAAAGAAGACGTTTCTCTGAACTCAGAAAGAAAACAGAGAAAAACTGGAAAGAAACTTCACGAGTGGGAAAAGTGAGGAGGAAGAAAGAGAAAAAACCACTTAAAAACCCCTGAGGCGAAGTAGCAAAACGACAGGGGCAAGGAGGTCCTTTCCAAGATGGACACGACGGATGGGAACCGCGTGACATAAGTGCAATTAATGCGCACGGATATCGGGAAGCGAATAGACACAGAGGTTGCAGAACACCACCATTCAGGGCGTGCCAGGTGTAAGCTCACGATGACGACACACGCAGGGGGAATCCCGAGACATATGATGAATGCCAAGGGGCAAAAAGCAAGGCGGACGCCCTGGACCGAAATAGACCGAACCACCATCTTGATAAATCCGACTCGGCATCCTCGGCATGACGTCGGGACGAAGGCACTAGAAGCCAGCCCCGGACCCAAAGCTGACTTTGGGGCCACGACATTCGTAAGCCGGTCCTACTAAGATGGATGGCCCCGGCCTCAACGGTGGCCAGGGGCAATTGACACCTCGGCCGTCCAGAGGCCTGAACGACCAAGCTGGGGGGCAATTATTACGGACCGGCCCAAGAGCCCATAACCAGACCACGGTCCAACCATGCCTGAAGCAGAATCAACGCAATAATGGGCAAAGATGTGGGATCCCATCAATCTAGGATCTCCCCTAATCATGATCCCGAGATATCAGCCCCTGATATCTCGGCCCCGGATATTGCTCATCAACCCGGGATACTCGCACCAGACTCCTCTATAAATACAAGGGAACCCTAATCAGGTGCACACGTTCTAGTCTATGCTCTATTTACATTCTGCCACACAGAGCACACACACCACCCCCTGGCTTCACGCCTCCAAGTTTACTGCGAACAACGTGGACTTTGATCCTTTCAAAGGGTACGTAGGCTCTAGGCTTGACAACCTAGTCAAGTCCAATCTATCTGTGTTCTTAGGACAGAACAAGTTGATTTTTTTAGAGAAATTAAGGAAGCTAATTAAATTACTTTAAAGTATTTTTATTTTTTCTTCAAACTTATTAGTTTGACTAATAAACTACTCCCTCCAGTCCTAATTATAAGAGCTAGTTGACTTTTTTAGAGAAATTAAGGAAGCTAATTAAATTATTTTAGAGTATTTTTATTTTTATTTTTTTGTTCAAACTAATAGATTTAACTAATAAACTAATATATAATCTTTTTTTTTATACAGCCGGTGGGGGAGGGGGAGGCAGGGCTCGAACCCGAGCCCTAGTGCCATTGCACTACGAGGTGCTTGACTAAACTAATATATAATTTAAGGATATACAACATATGAAATGATTAAGTAACTTATTTAGCTTCCTTAATCTCTCTAAAGAAAGTCAACTAGCTTTTATAATTAGAACCGGAGGTAGTAATATATAATCTAAGAATATTTAACATATAAAATTATTAAGTAATTTATTTAACTTTCTTAATCTCTTCAAAGAAAGCCAACTAACTCTTATAATTAGAACCGGAAGAGGTAGTAGTATGTTATCATTCCCTGGTATTTCTTTTGGTATGAACCTTCGCTTTTAGAGTTGTCGGTTTAAATCGGAGACTTTCTTGCTTTTCACACTAGGTCTTTATTTTATTGGGCCAACTAGTTCTTATTCTTAATTCTTACTATATTTAATTTCTCATCGGAATCTTTTAAATAATTTATTCACTTCCTTAATCTCTTTTTTAAAAAAAAAGTCAACTAGACTTTATAATGTTTTTAAATAATTATATTCTTTACTGAGAATCTTAAGGTGACTTTCGCATACATATCTTGCCGTGACGTTTATCTTCTTCTTTTGGTCAATTTTACCGGCAAGCCAGCCCATACATTTAGGAAAAAGATAAAATATTTCTGTTCATGACGTTTAATTGTCTATCTCTACAAGTAAGCATTCGGTTAAAACCGAAATACATGTGTTTTTATCTACCAAACTGAAACCGAAGTGAATAAAAAACTGAACCGAATTAACAGAAATATTTGGGTTTGGAGAATTTCGGTTTTGGGCCTTTTTGCTTCAATGTGTGGGGGCAGTGTACTGAAACTCTACGAGTTTAATAAATTGTCTTTGTTGTAGAAAAGGACAAACCAGCACTACTAGTAGTGCAGTGGTATTGGAATTAATTTCTCTCCTTTCGGTCTTGTGTTCGATTCCCCTCCCCTATCGCCTTATATTTTAAAAAAAAAAAAAAAGGACAAGGGAAGAGAGAGGGTCCACCGCTAAATGGGGGAAAAAAATTTTTTTTGGGAGGGTAAGGAAGTTTCGGGTTACAACGTGAAATGAAAATGGCAACAGCATGTTAGCGAAATTCTAACATACTGTTCATATACAGTCAAAACTTGGTATTACAGACAACACCATTAAAAAATATTGAAGGTATGATTGAATTTAAATTTCTATTTAGATTATTTGAATTTTTGTTGTTATTTGAATTATTATTAGTATATATTTGAATTTGAATTATTATTATTAGATTAGAATAAGTTATTTAAAAAACTAAAATATTTGAAAGGTTGTTACCTACGGACTCAGAAGAGTATTTCCTCTTTTTCATTTATTAGTTTATGGGGTTTACTTTTCTCATGTTGCAAGAAAAAAATAAGATTCCTACACACATATAAAATGATGGGACCCACATATATATATATATATATAGTGTTAATTATATATATATACGGGTCCCACCATTTTATGTGTGTGTGGCATGAGAAAACATTTCTCCTACAACATGTGAAATGTTTTTCCCTTAGTTTATTCATATTTTTCCCTCTTAAATGAGGTAAATTTATACAAGCAGAGCCTTTAAAATATTTCACTCCTCTTCTAATCTAATAATAATAATTCAAATTCAATTCATTTATAAGAAATTCTACCATAGTAGGTAATACTCTTTTAAATATTCCACTTTTCTAGATAAGTTATTCTAATCTAATAATAATAATTCAAATTCAATTGATATATAAGAAATTCTACCAATGTTAACGAAAGTGAAATAAAAAAAATGAAAACAGAGATCGAGACGTTGGGAGAGTGCTTATACGACTAGAATCTTCATCAGGCTCGGGGTTGGAACAAATGTCAACAACACGACAAAGCATTTCAGGTTGGCTCAAACCACAATTTTTTAAAATAAAGTGGAGAAGAGGCAGATCGGTGAGAGACCGGAGAACTGAAATTACGAGAAAGATCGGTTAAAATAAAGTGAAGCAACTCACCAAAGTGAGAGACGAAGCTGAGGCGCTGACACCGGAGAACTGAAAATACGACGCTGATAGACGACACAGAACTTTTGCTTCGGACTTCAACTTCGGAGACGCTGATAAACGACCGGATCTGTGAGAGACGGCAAGGCGCTGTGTGACCTGTGAGAGTCAACCTCCGGATATGAAGAGAGAAGGCGCTGTGACTGTGATTCTGTGAACTGGGAAGTGAGAGTGCGAGGGTCATCAGTCGAGAGGGGTAGGGTTTTCACCGAAATGAAAGTGAGAATGTTTCTGAAAGGAGGACTTGGGTTATAGGGTAATTGCCGGCAATGACCATGAAGAACGGAGGAAAAGACGAATGACAATATAATATTATGACAAGACGCACACGTAGTCAAGGGAAAGAGAGAATCTGTAAAAGCAGAAGGGAGCAAGAAGCTGCTCTCAAATACCTTACGTAGTTGAGCACGGATTGGGTTTCTCTCATTATCACTTTCTCATTATCCCTTATCATCTCTAAATCTTATCTATCTAATCAATCACAGTACCACTTTAATTTTTCTCTCGCCTTCCCAATCAATTGCAGATGAGTTAATGAGAAAAAATGAGAAAAATGATGAGGAGAGAATCCTCGGAGAATCCTCAGAGAATCCTTCCTCCCATTTCTCGGAGAATGGGAGGAAGGAGAAGAAAATGTGATCTGGCTTGTATCTACAAGCAGGTTTTTTTAAAAAAAAAAAAATTTCGAACAAATATTTTAGAATACTGACAGTTAGTACAAAGAGACAAAGATATTTTAGGGCCCGTTTGGGAACGCTTTGGGAGAAGTGACTTTTGTTTCTGATGGACTTTTCTTGATGGATTTTTTTCTGATGTAATTTGTGTTTGGGATAGCAGTAGCAGAAGTAGCTTTTGTTTGTGATGGGAACTTGTTTGGCATAGCTTTTAAAAAGATAGATGAGATGGAAAATAACTGAAAAAGGTATGAATCAAATTCTCACACACACACATATGTATTGTATAAAATGTGATAATTTGGGATAAAAATTAAATATAAATATAAATTTACCAAATAAAATAGTAAAATTCCATTAAAAAATTGATGAGCTTTCACATAAAAAATTTAACAAATAGACCTCACATAAAAAATTGATGAAGGAGGGTGCAAATAGTAATTTAACAAAAGGACCCTACATAAAAATTGATGAACTTCCATAAATTGGATTAGAAGCTACAAATGGGAGCTTAAAAAATAAAAAAAAAATTAAAAAAAAAACCCCATTGTCCATAGAAGTCCATCAAATTAAAAGTGTTCCCAAACACTCTTAATTTTTTTGATGGACTTATTATCCCATCGAATAAGATAATAAGTCTATTTGGGGAGTTCCCAAACAAGCCCTTAGATACTGAACGTTACTGAAAAATACTTTATGATCTTAAAAACTTATTTTAACCTATTGAAAAAATATTTTAGGATACTTAATAATATTAAAAAAAATACTTTAGTATACTAACTGATACTAAAAAAATACCTCAGAATCTTGAAAAATTAATTTAAAGATCTTGAAAAAAATATTTTAGGGTATTGACAAGTTCTAAAAAGATTCCTCAACATATTCAATTGTAGTGAAAAAATACTTTATGATCTTGAAATATTGCAGAATATTTTTTTCAAGATCTTAAAATAATTTTTCAAGATCATAAAGTATTTTTTCAATACTATTCAATATCTTAAAGTATCTTTTAAGTATCGGTTAATATTCTGAAATATTAAAAAAAAAAATAGCACCAGCTTGTATTACGGTGCCATATACCGCAAAAGGACAGCAATGGGATGTTAAGGCGCAAAAAATACAAGCTAGATCGGGTTTGTTAAGGTAGAGTGAAGGCTTAACTCTCTTATTAAATTATTATTTTTTAAAAAAATGATATTTATTTATTCTTTGTCGTCTCTCATCTCTTTCTTTTTTATTTAGATATAGATTATATTAGATATTTCCTTTAAATATTTTTTTTCTTTATTATTCTTATCAATATCATTTATCATTGTTAATTAATCAACTCTAATAACTTTTAAAAATAATATATTTATTATTATTGATATTATTATTTTCTTTTACCTCCTAAACCACAATTGACTCTTTAAGTCTAAAAATCAAGGATGTTACCTTACCTGTATTGATAATCGCTCAATGACAATAATAAAGAAGAAGAGTAAATACCAACAAGAGTTGACACAAATGATAAGTAGCTTGTATCTTTTAAATAAGGGCTTGAGTTAGAGCTTTGTAAATGTAGAAAAACCTCATTAGGAGACTCATCTACCATAGACAGGTGCACGACCCAGGTCAAATCTGGATTAGTCGGGGGTGAAGTTCGGATGGGCAACCCAAAAAAAGAACGAGAGTAAATAAGAGAATTAAAGAAGATACCTAAAAAAAAAAAACGAAGGAAAGTACATAAGAGAATTAAAGAAGATGACTAGGGTATTTTAGAAAATACATCTTATTAAATAACTCAACTAATTTCTTTAATCTAATCAAAATAGATAAATATGTTTTGCATTAAAAATAAATAAAAAATGAGGGAGTATTATTTTTAAGGATTTCAACTTAAAAAAGTAAAGAAAACACCTTTTGAAAACTGTAATCAGGCCCTAAATTTTTCATCTGGAACTTTGTCATGACAATATATTCTTGTGATTTACAAAGATTTTATCATAGTAGCACGACTATTTTTTTTTATATAAAAAGGAAAAAATCCTAGTAGTAGTTATCAATTAAAAATATGATTAACCCTCAATTTCTAATTAAAAATAAATTTTAAATTCAAATTTAAGTTTAATTTAAATCTAATCTTTTTCTGCCTGATTTTGATTTAATTTAGTTTTAATCTAATCTGATACTCGTATTTTCGTTTAATGGCCTCACTGAAAGGTATTTAATCGCTTTGAATCTTGGGAGGACTGATTCTCAATCTTGTTCGTCGCTTTCTCTTCCCAACTCCGATCAATTTCTTCTCTGTTTTCCTAATTCCGCCCTTGCTATCTCAAATTCAACATGGCCACTGCCGCCACCGGCGACGTCGAAGCCGGCTTCGCCAAACTGCAAGGCGAGGATTTCGAGTACTATATGCAGACCTATTCCATCATCCTTGGCCGGAATTCTAAAAAATCCAGCGTCGACGTTGACCTATCCAGCCTCGGAGGCGGGATGAATATCTCCCGCCACCATGCCCGCATATTCTATGACTTCACGCGCCGTCGTTTCGCCCTCGAGGTTCTTGGTAAGAACGGTTGTCTTGTTGAAGGTGTCCTTCACCTCCCGGGTAATCCACCCGTGAAGTTGGATTCTCAAGATTTGCTTCAAATTGGGGACAAGGAGTTTTATTTTCTGTTACCTGTGAGGAGTATTTTGGGAGGACCGCTTGGTCCCAGGCATTATGTGAATCATTCATCAGCGGCGGCCGGAGGGGCAGTTCCGCCGCACTATAATTATCATATGGCCAATGCTGCACCTGGGGCCGGGGCATTGGTGAAGAAAGGAAGGAGGGATTACTACGATGATGATTATGAGGATGATGATGACATTGGTGGCACTGGTAGCAGTGGGAAGAAGATAAGGAGGGACGGGTATGAAGGTTATGGGTACGGCGGCTCTGGCGGCAAGGCTTCACTATCAGGTGCGTTGGGTTAGAATTTCATTCTGTTTCTGCCTTTTTGTATTTCCTGTAATTGGCATTTGCTATGACTTCTTGTTTTTTTATTAAAAATTTGTATGCTCGGTTTTATAAGAACTACTTCGATTTATTTGATAAATGAGGTTTCGCACAAGAATTTGGTGTTTGGGATTTCGGATTTTAGAGATACTTGTGCTTTGACTTTTGTCATGGTTTTGGTGTGGTGTATAAATGTTTTTATGGAATAAAATTTTGTATAGTCTTGCCTACTGGAGTGTTCAAGTTATTGACATCGATCCATATATATTCTGGTGAAGTAGAACTTTCAAATGCTTTTACTATATCTTGTTATGTTATTTTCTGGCATTTTTCTTTAAAGTCATTCTAGGGTTAAGCATTGGTATGGTGAATTGAACTTGTGTTTCTGTCCTTTGGCACGAATCATGATACCCACTGGACCATTGCTCGAAATTGGGTATACCGAGTCACCTGGAATTAGATGACAACCCTCTAGGAATCAGTAAAATGTCTTGGCCTAGACATTTTGTGCATTGTATGCATACTTATGCCTTTGGCCTGATGAGCGACTCAGGATGTTACACTTACAAATCAAGAGATAGGGCCATTTTCATGGCCTTAAAGCTCACTCTAGTTGTTTTTGTAGTTCAATATATGTTGTTGATTTATGATGCATATTGTTGTTTATGTAATGTATATCGATGATGTGGGTCGCAGCATTACAGATGTTGCATGCTGTGACATTTTGTGGTGCTGCTTGCACCATATGATATTCTAGGACTGTAAGATATAGCTATTTCATCCTAAAAGCTCATTGAAGTTGAACTTTGCATGAGATGTAGGCCTACCATACCTTTTGCTAAGATTTAATTTTGCTATGAAAGATTATTGCTAGGATCAAACTTTTCTTGCATATCATTGAAGAGATTCTCAGAAGGTTAGATTGTTAGGAGAATCCCCAGTGATTAAAAATCTATGTTCTCTAACAAATTCAGGAGAAATTTGGTGTGCGTTGGATCCAATGACTGTGATAGTTGGAGTTTTAAACCTTTACCATAAACCCCAATGATTGTTTTATAAATATCTATGTTCTCTGACAAATTCTGGAGAAATTTGGTGTGCATGGGATCCAATGACTATGATAATTGGAGTTTTAAACCCTGACCATAAATTGAAAATGTTAACTATAATTATGCTAATTGGGAATGGGCTTGGGTTGTGTCATGTTAAACAAATCATTTAAATCGTCCATGTATTGATCTCTTAATTTGTGACGGGGTTTAAAATATATGAATTTGTGCCAGTAGAGTCGGGGAATATCAAGATCTTATTGTGTCCTAATTTTTATAATTGACATTTGTTTGGCAATTTATGTTATGTTGTAATTGTTCTCAGTCAGCTCTTTCTTTCACAATCCATTCTTTCCCTCCTTTGCGTTTCAGCTCCACACATAAACTTTGTGCCCTTTTGGTTAGGGAATAGGCATTTAGTTGTAAAATAGCAGTGCAAAGGACATGTAATGAGATTGTAATATAGCCACAAAGCATAAGTGATAGTAAAACTATTGACGGGCTTCTGTTTTGGCGGACTGTGGGACATGTATTCATGCAGGATTGAGTTTCTGTTCCCATTAAATTTTCTATTAACTTAGACTGGCATCGTGAGTGGCTTGGTTCTCATCATCTCTTGAGCAAGTGAAAGGGGGGGTTTAATTTCCAATTCTTGTGTATGTAGCACACTTAGTTGGGAGGAATATGTCCTTTGGCTCCTATACTTGAAGGGGATTTCCCCCCCTCCCATCAGCATATGATACTCCTGTCTCCTGCTCTACGAGAAGGAAAAAATCTGAAGAATCTGGACAAACATATATGAAGCTTTTTTTGCAATTTCATATCAATATATGGAAGCCATGTGTATGCCCAAACTAAAATTCCACACCCCCCCCCCCCCCCAAAAAAAAAAAAAAAATCGATAGATTCTCTTCTCAAATTAATATGACCATTTTTTGTATGCTTAAGTTATATGCTTATGATTCTGGCTTCTTTTCTGCTTCACAATGCTTGTATCTTTCCATTATGTTCTTTGATTGAGAGTATCGGTATCTGCAGATAAGAAGGCTGAAGCCAGATCTCGAGTAGATCGGGATGCTGATAATCTTCAGCTGCAACAGTTGGAAGAAAAGGATGTAGTATCATCAGTTGCTACTGTTCTCTCTGATCTTTGCGGTCCTGGGGAATGGATGGCTATGGAGAAACTTCATACAGAGGTTAGTTCTGACCATTGTTTGTTCTATGCTTCTGCGTTACATTATTCCGAGAGTCACAATAATGGGAGAACTGTCTTTTCCTATTTTAGTAGCGGACACCAGACATCAGAATCATATATTGAAGTTTGAATTTTGTTCCCAGTTATAGAATAGATCACTTTAGTCTTCAACCCATATGCTTATAGTATTGATTTGGTTTTGCATTAACATAATTATACATCTCATATGTGTACGAAGGAGTTATAGATTTGGACTACTGTTTTGCCTAGATTCTTTGGGTCTCACATTTTATAGATTCTTATGACCGTTAATACTCCTTCCAATCCTTAGTATAAGAGCTAGATAACTAATTTGCGGATATTAAGGAAATTAGTTTAGTTATTTATGACAAATATACTCCTTCCGGTCCTAATTATAAGACATAGTTAATTTTTTTGAAAAATTAAGGAAGCTAATTAAATTACTTTAGACTATTTTCATTTTATTTTTTTCTTCAAACTAATTAGTTTAACTAATAAACTAATATGTAATCTAAAGATGCACAACATATGAAATGATTAAGTAACTTATTTAGCTTCCTTAATATCTCCAAAGAAAGTCAACTATGTCTTATAATTAGGACCGGAGGTAGTATATTGGTTTCCTTAAACTACCATTTTTAATCATGTATATTGTAACTACCCCTAGATGGAAACCTCTTGCCATGTGCAATCAATAGGATACTTTAGGGGAAAATCATATATTTAGAAGGCAAAGAGAATTGAAGTCTTATATTTAGTATGAAAACAAACGCGATGTCTAACCTTTTTTTTTTTTTTTTTGGTATCAAAGGTAGTATAACATCAACCTTTGTAAAAGGCATAGGAGTCACATTTGTCTTGTCTTGTGTATAATGTTGATCTCCATTGTACAGTTACTAGAGCATTATGGAAATGTGTGGCATCACAGTCGAGTAAGGCGATACCTATCGTCGGAGGACTGGACTGGTCCTGAATCCAAAGGGAAACCTTGGTATGGCTTGCTTATGCTATTAAGGAAGTACCCTGAACACTTCGTCATCAACACAAGGTCCAAGGGCAGGATCACTCTGGAGTTTGTTTCTCTTGTGTCTCTGCTTTCATGAAACATCTTTACTTATGCAGTGACACTTGATCCTGTTAGTTCATTGAAGTATAAAGTAGATTTGATGGGCCCTTCTTCCCCAGAGAAAATCCTTATAAATCTAAATCTAAATCTAAATCATGAATGTGTTATTTTAAGCCTAGAAGGTTGAGACATTGTTATTTTATCCTGAAAACATTGACTTGCTTTGGCCCCAGCGACTGGCGTTATTTTTGATGGGATATGTGAATTAGATACATTTATTCAACAATTCGCCCCATGAAGAAAGAGTTTTAAAGTTTTTTTATAATTATATAAACATGCACGCATGGTTATTTCTTAAATTGAGTACATTTAGTTGATGCTTGTATTCAAATTTAAATCAGCTAACAAAATTGAGTTTTCAGCCTCCATTAGAAATATAAAATATGTTTGTAAGAATTTTAAAATCCGTCCTACATAAAATTGAGTTTTCAACCTCCATTAGAAATATAAGAATTTTAAAATCCGTCATACATAGTTTAAATCTTTACTAGCTATAATTTCCTTTATTTATATGTTTTTTTGGTCAAGACTTGTGTTTAAAAATTTTAAGGGTTGACTACACAGTTTCTAGCTATAAATAAAAATGAAGACACAAAGCAAATAAAACAAAAATAGTTGTTCATATACGCTTACCAATTTACTTTTATATAAACTCTGATAATGTAAATTAAAATTCTTAAATTCTTATGTGAACACTTGTTATTTTGCTATTATCAATGGTAAAAATGGGAATGTGTACTTAAAAATTCACCTATAAAATATGTACACTTGTCATTTTGTTATTGTTAGCAAATAGACATTTGTAGTAAATTCACCACATGAACTACAGTGAAACTAATCTAACTAGCAGAACCTCATGGGCTGACTGAACCTACTTGACTTACGTGTTTGTCCTTTTTAAAAAAAAAAGTAAAAAATATTACAGTATTAACCACCCCCGAGCGGGGTCTTTGGGCTAAATTGGTAAAGGGGTCGGACACTTTCACCAAAGGGGGGAGGTTCGATCCTGGAGTTGGTCAAGGCGTTAGGAGAGGCATCATAGCTTTTTTTTTTTTTTTTTGTTACAAGTGAAAATTAGAAAGGAAAAAACCGTAAGAAAATTACATCAGGGAATTTAATCCCAAGCTATCGTGCAACACTAAAGGTCTCAACTGATCAAGAGGCATCATAGCTTTTAGGTGCCTAGGTTAACGTCTGAAAGTAATAGACGACTCACACTACCCAACATTGGTATCACCTAGGAAGAAGAGAGATTTCGTCCTGCCCTTAGATCATAGATAAACCCAACCCCTTTCCTAAAATTTTTGCATAAAAAAAAATATTAGTTTTAAATTAAAAATAGTACATTAATCATGATAGCTTAATGCCACTAGTACTATTAAATGTCAATATTTTTCAATGACATCATTGTAATTCAAAATGTATCATTTTTGGAAATGTTGTATTGGTGAGTCATTAAAAAAAAAAAAAGAAAAGAATGGGAAGTAAATGAAAACCAAAGGCCTGTGCATGAAATACCAGGTTTACTCAAATAAATGAGCTTCACATTCAAATTTGAGCTAGCTTTATAAAATAAAGTATGGTATTCCATTATTTTTTATCCAAACATACTGTTGTCTCCTTTAAACCACCAGAAAGTGTAACCTCAAAACAATTCACCAGCATTCTCCAATGATGAATGCACCATAAAGCTGACTAATAATCTACCAAAAAGCTTCCTGGTATTCCATTAAAACACTCACTTTGGTGCATAGAGAGCATTTTTCTACCAGAATAATCCAGCTATTGCTGAGAAAATTTTATTTCAAAGTTATATATGTTCAATTGTTCATGCACCGTATGGTACATTGGCAAAACTTACAAGCTGAGAATGCTTCTCAACTTCCAGAAGGGGAAGAAGTAAATAGCCCTAAGCTACTTGAATGAACCGGGGATAATGATTTATCTTCATGAGAAATCAAACTCTTTATTGGGTTATGCTATAATAGTAATAATCTACTTAATGTTGAGATAATGAAATATGTATATATCCAGGTCTGGCGTAATACAGCCTTTCTTTACAAAAAAAAAAATGAAGCTCTCGCCTAGAGTTGAACAGTTAGAACTATGGCGTTTCATGAGTCTGATGTTTCTTGATCAGCATCGTCAGAAGCTGAGGTGGCGTCGACGCCTAGCTGACTGTCCCCATCATGAGATGTAGGTGGCTCAGACTCACTGCGCAGCCTAGAGCCAAGTCTTCTTTTGTGTTCTAGAAAGTTATTTCATGGAACACTTGTTAATACAATAATAACAACAAATCTTATCCCCCTAGATTGGGACAACAATATGAATATATATATATATATATATATGGGATATGATATTGTCACTACCACTTTTTCACCGTTAGATCAGAATCTCAATAGGAGAGAGAAATGATAAAAGTAGATAGGATTCTGATCTAATGGTGAAAAAGTGGTCACGACAAAAAATAATAGTGACAATATCCTATCCCTATATATATATATAAATAAGATTAAGTTGAAAGAGGAAGAGTACTTTTACTGGTGATTGTTTGTCGAGTAAATGCCAAGAACTCATCCCATTGCAATTCACTTAGTTCTTGCTTCTCTTTGTCTGAAAGCTCAAAGTTGGGCTCCCTCCCACACATGAAAGCAGCCCTGAAAAGAAGTCAGCAGATATACTTATTCATTGCTAGCATCATATAGTAAATACAACAATAACAGTAACAAATCTTATTGCACTAAGTAGGGTTAGCTGCATGTATAACCGTTGTATTCTAATAGCAACGGACTCTTTAGATATACTCGCTCTAGTCCTAAATGGAAAAGCTAGTTAAGGGATTTTCTTTGATCCTCAATGTAAGAGCTCAATCTACTTTGCTTCCCAAACTTATAAATTTCCCCTTAAAGTATACATTTTGATTGCATATATTAAATGGGGTTTTAATCAATGCAAGTAATGATTAAAGGGGGTATTTTAGGAAAACCAACAATATTTATTACAAATAACTAACTTAACTAATTTCCTTAGTATCTACAAATTAATTATCTAGCTCTTACATTTAGGATCGGAGGATACATTATCCACTAATAGACCCCGTTTGATAACTTCTTAAGTATCCCTCTCGGCCTTTCTCTACCTCTCTTTAGAGTTAAAAGAGCATCAACTCGATTCTGCTCACTAACACCTCCACCATATAGTAAATGGGAAGATGAAATTATATTGCTACCCCCAAATCTCCTTCCCTGTGTCTCTAACATGTGACATATTTAGCACCCTGTATTTTAGATTTAGACCACATTTCATTCAGCATCACCTAAATTTTGTTAAAATTACATGAACCTCACCTACATTTAGAATACATTTGATCAGCATTACCTTAAGTTTTTACCAAGGATTACCCATCTCCCTTCTATTTGAGAGAAAATTTGTGTGTATTTTGAGAATATAGAGGAGATAAGCGTAATATCAACAGAACTTAAGAGAAGTTTGTGTAATATACACTTTGTTTTAGGAAAGACTTGTTTAGGTTTGAAAATTAGAGGGGAAATCTACATAATTTTAGCAGAATTAAAAGAAAAATTGCATTGGTTTTGTTGACTAGTTAAACAACAAATTGCAGCAGATAAACTTCACTGCAGTCTTTGAGGAATGGCTTGAACAAGAAAACAGAAGGAGATCAAAAAATATGAGATCTAATCTGCATAATATGTCTGAACTTTCTGTCTCCGTGCATCTGTCTGAAGCTTATCTGTTATCAAATCTGTTAACTAAATAGATAGCTTGAAAACAGGCTGCAGTTTCAATGGCAGCAACCTTATTCAAAGTTAAAGTCTATCTATTATATCTTCCGACACGGAAATTATTAAATCTCCACAATCCAATATCATGTTTACTTGTCCAAAGCCAGCCATATAATTCATATATGCTTGTTTGTGAGAATTTAATGAAAAAGAGATATGCAGGGTGACACAGGTCAAAGGAGGTTTTCTACAAAGAAAGGCAATAGGCAGCCTAATGTACAAAGCTCCCACCAGGTTGGTGTTGGGCTTGATAAGTTTTGTAACAAAGTATATCAAAGAAGGTCTAAACCCAGTAGGTCAGGCCCAATATTACAGACAACCAGGGAGCCTCAGGCGGAAGGGCCAAATGGGACCAATACCGAGGCTGATCCTCTGACAATGACAGAGTAGTGGGGGCACATATATGGAGGGCAGAATGGAATGCAGTAGGACAGATTAGGAGTATTGGCTGGAGGGAGCGGATCTAGTCTCTTGAATACTAGGCAGAGTAGTTTAGGATAGTTTTCCTTGTATTACTTGATATTTCCTTGAAGCCTTCACGTTAAAGGAGGCAATAGCATCTGTATTCTCTCATTTTCCTTAACAGTAAAGAGGATACAACCAGTATGATTTCTGATTAGTTCTTATCCAAACCATCAGTTCTAACAGTTGGATCTGGGGAAGAATAGATATATGCAGCGGTATCCCGCAAGCAGTTGGAAGTACGGTATCAAATAGCTGAAATGCATGTTCTCACTATGACTCATTGAAAATACTGTAGCTTTCCAAAAGCTACTGTGTGATAGCTGTAAGCTGCTATGGAATGACATTTACATATTCGTTCAGAGGGGAAAAAATGCACCGAAAGAGGTTGAGAATCACATTAATTATTTTTTGAAAGGTGTTGTTTTACCAAATCCAAAATTGTCCAAAAAACAGAGAAGCCTAAACAAGGAAAGAATAATAATGTTAGCATTAATGCAAATGCAGCTCTTTTACGTATTCTGTATTATTGACAGCCAGAGGAGCTGAAAAGCAGCTCTCAGGAGATTTCTTAAAAGAACTCATGGCTTATAAAAAAGCATTAGAAGAAGAACCAATAAAAATCAAGAATTTCTTGAGATCAATTTATGACTTTTGCTGTCAAACAGGGCTAGAAGCACACACCACACTACATTTCCAAACAAAGCCTCCGAAAGCTACCTAAAGAGACAATCACAGTTAACAGCAATGTGTAATTTAAAGTAATACCTGTCATATAGTCGAGCAGCCTCTTCTTGAGAATTAACAGTTCCAAGATGGATCTGTTTCTTGTCCACTTTGATTGCTGCCTGCCACTTCATATTTTTAAAGTAGACACCTCTCATTACACATGAGTCTTGACTATGCATATTCTTTCTCCTGTGTGGCTTTCTGCGTTTAATAGGAGGCCCTGCAAAGTGCCAAAATGAAATAAATTAATAATGTTGAAATCAACAGTCACCACCAAGGACAACAGAGTAAACGTCACTAAAACACAGTTGATAAAGCTTATTCTTCAGGCCATATGTCTAAATATGTGGGAGAGAATTCAAATGTGTCTACCAGCATTAATGTCAAATTAGATAGGCTCCAAATGAACATGAATAATCAAACCCAATGTGGGCAAGCTGCAAGAAACCAGCTCATTAGGCAAGTATTGCCAGGCTATTCATAGTCGTTTACCCAGCTACTCCAGGAGCTAACAGCCTTGATGGATATTAAATATAATGCCCTCTCTAGTTTTATGTTATATGCCTAACAAGTACTCTGAAAATGCATTCTATTTCCAAAAACATAATAAGCTCTTTTCCAGGTGTTATCTAAGATTACTAGTGAAATAGGTGAGTAATTGCCTCTCAAGGCTCAAACAACAAGAAGAAATTAGGCCACAATAGAGGATAGAGGGCAACACCCTTAGCGACATCAACCTAAATAATGAAAGAATCTTGCTATAGCATTATGCATGCCACGATTCCCACCCAACAATGGAAATGCCTCAAGAGAGAAAGACGTGGCCTTCCTAACTCACCTAGCAACTAAAAAATGATTACTATCAACCGTTCTGATTTCTATCTTGACGCCATCTTCCTCAAAAGACTAATTGGCACCAGTCGCCAGAGCATTTTTTATTCATGATGTCACTCAAAAAGGACTATTCCAGGCTTAAGTCAAAATCCACTAATTCTCCTTGGCATGTAATTATTTCCAACAAATTAACGTCATGGAATTGAAGATCATGAATTTACTATTAATGGAATGGAACATATTAAATGGAAACATAAAAATAAAAATACTGCTTTCAAGAAGAAAAGTTAAATCATCTAAGTTATCATAAACTAAATCTGACAGAACCAGCAGAATGAAAAATTGAGTCTCTTAATCAACAAACCAGTAAACAGCTGAGTAGACTGCTCCTTTGACGAGCTAGAGCCAGATACATTTGAGGAAACTGGTTCTTCTTTCACAATGGGATTCTGCTGCAAAAATCAAACAAATTTTAGTCTCTGTTTCCAGAAATATGATATGAAAGTTCCAAAATATATCAAGAACACTTAACTTAGTGATCACAATGATGAGAAATATGAGAAAACTTACCATAAAAGAAAACTTTAATTTATTTCATTTTACCTTTTATGCAAGTGGCAGATATTTTGTTATTTTATAGGTTTCCTCATTAGGAAGAAACTTTATTTTATGTTACTTGGGATTTCCTTCCTGGGAAGCGAACTTGCTAGTGGGTTCTATAAATAGCTACTAAGTAACTCATGTATGCAGAATTAGATTAATGATAATTTGATGGTTTATGAATGCATCGTCTCTCCCTCACTTCCCCCTCCGTTTCTTATCATTTCTTAATCCTCCCTCTCTCTTTCTGCACCTTTTCTTCCTAAAACACCAGTTTGTGTGAGAATCAGTGTGTGTGAGTGTATTTTGAATCACGCAAGCTTTTATAAAATCCATTTAATAAATGCTACTTTAATAATATGCACATGGCAAGATTGATGGGTTAAAAATTTAGGACCTTCATCTCAGTTATAAGAATAAAGATAGTCTTTTTTGCCTTTTTACATCAAAACCGATGGTAAGCACAAGTTTGCGACTTTGTAGATTTCCAATAAAAGGTTCATCATGGAACCAAAAAGAATGATACATCAGAAAATCTAACACCTGCACACTTGTGATCTGGCTTGTCTAATGTGCACAATTGCACATGTTGAAGTCTATGACATTATGCTTCTCATATTACCTGTTTAATGAAATTTCACCATTCATCTTTTCCCCTATTTCTAAGAACTGTTTAGGGATAAAATTTGAACAGCTTGGACTTGGGAAATCATGTTTGTCTAGTCAGCTAACCTATGAGAAATAGTTGGAATGAAAAGACAGAAATTGGCAAAAAAAAAAAAAAAAAAATCATCCGGGGGAGAATCTTCCTTATCAGGTCCAATCACTAAAGAACAGCCAAAAGTCTCAAAATGGTACACAGCACCTCCGATTTCTGTGATCATCTAATTTTAAATATTCCCAAAGGAAAAGAAGAAAATGGTGTAAATGAAATCAAATTATGTATTAAGGATACTTAGCTCACCCAAACAGCTAACATATAAAAATTGACCCTACACTCAAGAAAAGAAGATCACGCCAACTTACTTTTAGTAGTTGAGTTCCTATACCATGTAGGATGCTTCCAATTCCATTGTCAGATTGGGCGGTCTTAGATTTAGCAGGCTGAGCCGAATCTTGAGAAGCAGTGAGGTTCTCACAATATAGCGGAAGTGGAGTAACAAAGGAACTGTTTCCTACAAAGATCCAATTGTATTGGTCAAATTGTCAACTGAATTGTAAGATAAAACTCATAAAAAAAGATTCCAAATGTCCAAAAGCATGGCTTTTTCTCCTCTCTTTAAGAGAATTTTATGATATATAAAGCATTTTTAAAAACATTTACCTGAGCATAGCCCCAAAAGTCTGCGCCTTCTCAAGCTTACCATGGTTAGTTCAAATCTTCTTAGCAAGTCATCAAAGCAATATGGTTAATTCACAGCCTTCCAATGATAACAAGTTGTTCCTTAGATAGAAGAGGCAGAGTAGCTATAACAATAACACACAGCCTGAGGCCAATGAAAACAACAAATTAGAACTGTAAAGGGAAAAAGTTGGCAATGCAATTATCAAATTATTCCCTGGAAATGAGTAATGACTAAAGGTATGTTTAAAGGGTCTACTTATTCATCAAGATATATGGCCTTGTCCTACTTCCAGTACCAGAAAAAGTAGATTCATATCAGAAAGTATCAAATATAGTAAAGAAGGAGATTATAAATAAAACAATGAAAAAGCAATTCTCATAAAGATACTGGTCTTGTTTTGACTTAAACGAAGCACAAGAAAATTAATTAAACGATAATGCCTTCAATTCCTGGGCCAACATAAAGAAACCAACAAATGAAGACAGACATTAGCATGATACGAATTTTACAATCACCATTAAGAATGATCAAAATAAAAGTAGTCTAGTTTGATCACAGGAGAAGGCATAATCAACCCTTGAAAGCTCTCTTCCGGGGAAGTTTTGAAAGACGAAGACAAAACTGACACTGTAAGTTGCAGACAGAAATCACAACAGACCCATAATCTAAAATGGAATTGTGCAAAATTGAGGACAATATTGACGCACTGAAATTCCTCCTCGACAAGAACTGAAAAATCTCTTTGCTTGGGTCAAAGTCAACCCCATCAACCTACCACCTTTGGGTAACAGACCAAGAACACAAACCAAATACCCACATTCGCAAAACCCGCTAGACAGATTCGAAGAAACACCCACAAAAGCAAAGAAAAGAAAGAGAGAGACCCGACAATTATCTTCGAAAGCCCGTCAACGCAGAAAGCCGGCGACAAGAAAACACAGGAAGGACCTTGTCGAGGCAAAACCAATGAGAAGAGGAAGAAGACATCCAAAAAAAAAAAGTGTTCATTGTCCGTACCAGAAAGATGGGGTTGACGATAAATCTGTGGCGGAGGCAAACTGAGGGGTTAAAATTTTGGGAAGACGAAGGTGACGTTAAGGGTATGGGATATTAGGTACTGTTGTGCGTTATGTTGTATTATATTGTGCGGTGTTGTGACTCATGCATCAATGATCGACCACCTTATGTTGTTGTGAGTGTTGTGTGTGTTTAAGAAAGATGGTGGTGGGGTGAGGCTGTGTTGGGACCTGTGAGATTAAGCGGAAGCGAGTAGGTTGAAGGGGTGAAAAACCAACGTAGCAGGGTTACGCTGAGCTGGTGGGTACGGGATGGAGTGAAATGTCGATTTTGCCCTCGTGATTGGCCAAAAATACCAGCGGAGTTAGGTGTGTGGGACTTACTACGTTATTGCGACTTTTCTCATGTTTCCACTCAACGAGCAAATTCGGATTGGGAACTTTGGGTTGAGCTCGGCAATTTCTAGGAGCCCGTCCATCGGACAGTCTGGCTAAGATTCTGAATATTCAATCATCAATCCACTCAAAATCTATCAAAATTATATATATATATATATATATATATCTATCAAAATTTCCTAAATTATATATCTATAAAGAAGTTTTATTTAAGAAATGAATTTTCCATAATGAGCGGGGGACATTTTGATTTTATACTCCGTTTTTAAATTGAGAAAATTAAGAGGAAGGATCTAGGAAAAATAAAATTTATTATATAGAACCATAAAAATTATAATGTAAGTGAAAATATTATTGGCACATTACTCTATATGTTAGAGAAGACTAAAAATAGCGTAAATGCTAGGCTAGACATGATTAATATAGGAACAAGGGGGGAGTTAGCACAAAAGGAGAGGGGAAGATGTATATTTCTTCGTCCTACAGCTCACACATTATCAAAGAAAGAAAAAACTTATTTTTCTCTGTTCCTTACTTCGGTCAAGGTGTCAGAGGGTTGTTTTTCAAACATCAAAAGACTTATATCAATGAAGAACTTGAAATTGATGATATTAAAATCTCATGATTGCCATTTCTTGATAAAAAAAAACTTGATTCCTGTGGCTATATGAGGTATCTTGCCTTATGAAGGGCAAGCTGCAATCATCGAGTTATGTTTCTTCTTTAAGTCATTTTGCAGTAAAGTGGTATACCCTAAAAAATGTTGAGGTTGCAAAACCAAATTGTACACACATTGTGTGAGCTTGATGTGTATTTTCCTCTAGTATTCTTTGACATTTTGGTCCATATAGATATAAATATCTACTTATTATTATTATTATTATTATTATTATTTGACTATGTATTGTTTTCTTGCTGTCAGGGGTTAATTTCTGTGTTTTTATGGATGGTCTGTTACAATGTTGTTTATGAAAGCTAGTGGAAATCGATAGTAGTGCCTCCTTTAAAATAAAATAAAAATGTTACATATATTTAATGGTTATTAGCTAGAAACAGTAATATATGTTTTGAAATTACCTAACAATTTCTTACAAAAATCAATATATATGTAACAACGAAGCAATATAGTATAGGTGATATATTTACACCATTATAAAGTTAAACTATAATGGTATATATTTACATACGTTTATATAGATATGTATATCTACACACACACACATTTGCATTAGATAGAGTTTCTACTTTAGCTTTGTTTGTTGGATTTGACTATATAAAAAAATAGAATCTCACACATTCAGTATCGCTATGAAATTTGGGATGGATCAAGACAGGGACGGAGCTTCCCTATGACAAGGGAGGGCCATGGCCCCTCCAAAAAAAAAATTATTTAAAAATTTTTAGTGGAACTTTTTATTTTTTAGTGTAAAATACAACTTTAGCCCCCAAAATAATGAATATAACTTTGGCCCCTCAACTTCTCCTTCTTCTTCTTTTTTTTTTTTTAAATATTTTTCCCTCTTTTTATATTTTAGGCTTATAATTCAATCTTTGTTCCATGTGGAGGTTTTGTATGATTTATGCTAATCTTGTCATTCTTTTATATGTTTCATTCTAATTATCTGAAATTTTCAGCTTTTCAATAAAATTTACTTTTGTGGCGTATCCCTTACTATGCTTTTACCCATTCTACACTACACTTGTAGATGAAGTTAATTAATTTGATTTCATGAATAATTTTTTTTTCATTCTTTTCATTTTTAATAAATTTAAAACTTTCCTTTAAAAAGAATTTCGGGGGCGTTGCCCCCAAACCCCCGGATCCCCAAATTCCCCCACCCTTTTTGACCCCCCCAAACTTTTCCTCCAAGTTCCGCCACTGGATCAAGACATTCTTGGTTTTTTGGCTTGGCTCAATGAAACTCCCTACTATAAAAGGCTCAAGGGGTATAAAGCTTAGAGTAAGACTTGATAGAGAAAGAGAAATTAAATTTATAAAACATTATATGCTTCTAACGAGAAGGAGCATATGACGTACTATAGATTTAATCTCTCATTCTCTATCAAATCTTGCTTGAGATTACATAACCCTTGAACCCTTTATGGTAGAAAGTTCCATTGAGTCTAGCCACAAAGTCAGGAATGTCTTGACCCATCCCAAATTGCATGGATATACTCGATGTATGAGCTTCTATAATATACAAATTTGTGTACAATTTCGTTCTACATACAGGGGCAAAAGGAGAATCCCACTTTTAAAAAAAAAATGTCTCAAAAGTTAATGGTTATTAAATAAGAACCATTATATATTCATACATTATAGATGACGGTTGTTTCATTAAATATGCTAGCATTTTATAACAAATAAATAATGGTTGCTAAATAGCGTCCATTATGTATGCTAAACTTTTATATAATAATTATTTTGAGAGCAACATTATGCATGTTATAAAGTTTTATAACGGTTATTTACTTGAGATCATTATTTATTATGACAGCATCACGCACGGCATGGCCTTAGCACATCTCAATATGTAAGGGGTTTTATATTATAACCGTTATAATATGCTCGAAATAAATAACGGTTCGGAACTGTAATTTATCTGAGTCAATCTTTTATAATACTCGCATGTATGACGGTTCAAAACTGTAATATTTGACGGTTAATAACCGTCATATATCGCAATTTCTATAGTAAAAGAGGAAACATGTTATGTGTGAGTAAAAAATCCTACCTTCACTATTATCAAAAAGAAATCATACCTTCATAGATTTTTAAAAATTTCCTGCATTTTAAGGAAAGATTATAAAATTTTACAAGATTATTATCAACATTTTAAAAGCTCATAGTTTCAAGAAACTTCCTTAAATTTTGTATACAATTACAAACTTTCTTAAAATTTTATGGCAAAAGAGGATAAATTATCGAACCACCTCAACTATTGCTTTTTTATTATTATTATTGTTATTATTGATAATAGAAGAGGCTAATAAGCCAAAGTTACCAGACAATTACAAAGAAGAGGGAATAACTCCCAAACAGTCACGATCAGCAAGAACCCTCAAGGAAGTAGGGCAATCATTGAAAATAGCAGACTTTGATAGGCCCCACTTAGCCAAGGCATCAGCAAGAGTGTTAATCTCCCTAGGAATGCAACATAAAGAAACCAACCAATCCCTAACAAGCATCTCCTTAATTCTCAAAATCAAAAGGCTGCCAGAAACTAACACATCATCAGATAAACAGTTAATTAAGTCAACAGCATCAAACTCAACAATTACTTTCTTAAAACCTAAGTCCCAAGCAAGCAATAACCCTTCCAAGATCCCCCATTCCTCCGCAGCTCCGACTGAACAGATACCTATATGCTTAGAGAAACCAGCTATCCAAACACTATAGTTATCCCTTAAAACTCCACCACATCCGGCTTTAGAAGTGCTTAGAACCATCGCACCATCAACATTTAACTTCACCCAACCTTCAGTGGGACATTGCCAACCACCAGAACTCCTAGTAGGATAATTGGAGCCAGCAAAAATAGACAAGGCGGATTCAAAGCAAGAGAACTTCCTCCAACAATGAGAGATGATAACATCTGGCCTTGGTGGTCTAATAAAATTAGGTTCAAAAATGGAAGCATTTCGCTATCCCCATAGTTTCCAAATAGCAACACCGAAAATTAGAGACCAACAAGGGCCCATCTCACTAGAAAAGTTGCCAAACAGATTCAAAGCTAACCAATTATGCAAGTTAGCCGCAAAGAACATAGACACAAACCTGTGAGGAATAAAATTCAACCACAATCGTTGAGCATAATCACAATCCCTCAAGATATGAAGAGTATCCTCAACCGGCCCATTACAATAACCACAAATAGCATTTGAAGAGGACCAAGAGCTCCTCCACCCGTTTGTTGGAAGACGGTTAAGCACCACTATCCACATGAAGACTCTAATACGCTCTGATCCCCTCTATCTCCATATGTGCTTAAATAGCTTGTTCTTCAGGTTAATAGGATTCTCCTCAATTAGAAAATAAGCACTTCTTATCGAGAATAAGCCATTACTAGTTGCCCCCCAACTCAAGACATCATGACCAGCTATAGAAATAGGAGGAAGGTGAGCAATCAGTCTCGTCAGAATGGGCTGTTGTACCACATTAGCTAGCCTCCCCAAATCCCAATAGCCATTCGATATCCAATCAGCCACACAAGACTGCATCTCATTCACCGTCAAATTCTTGATACAATAATCCTTTAATTTCCCCTCAAACAACCACTGATCATTGAAGAATTTAATCGTCTTGCCATCCCTAACCTGCCACTTAGTACCCCGGTCAACTATGTCACTTTGCGACGTAATGAAGCGCCACAACTTCGAGTCCCCCGCTTTGAAAGTCAGAAGAGAATCATCATCACGCATCATATACCTCCTCTGAAGGACATCAGCCCATAGGCCCCTAGCACCCGTAAGGAGGCTCCAAGTAAGTTTGCACCCACAAGCTCTATTAAAGGATTGTAAACGCCTGAATCCCAGCCCACCAAACTCTTTTGGACGAGTAATCGTTTCCCAACCCACAGAGTGAAAACGGTTGTGAGTCTCATCGTGGCCCCAAATGAAGTTCCTCTGAAGTCTCTCCACCTCAAGACAAACACTCTTAGGAAGTCTAGCAACCTGCATTGGATAAAGAGGGATGACACTTAACACAGATCTTGCCAGAGTGATCCGCCCTGCCATGGATAAGGTCCTAGCTTTCTAGGCCGAAAGCTTAGAATGGACTCTCTCAATGACATAGTTTTTTTTTTTTTGGTAGAAAGGAAGGCTTTTGCCTTAATATATTAAAATAGCTAAGAAGGGAAAGCAAGTCCTATACAATCACTTAAATCACTTAAATACACAGAGGTACAATAATTAGGACAAGCAGACAAGAAGGAGCAGGTTGTGACGCCCTTCTTTGCCAAAAAGTCAGCTAAAGCGTTCTGAGATCGGCTTATGTGAAGCAGGCGAACAATCCATTCTTTGGATAGCATGGAAGAGATACGCATATGAACAATGCTAGCACTAGAGGAGTAGTTGTTTCTACTCAGATCATCAACCAGTTGCTTGGAGTCAGATTCGATGATGATATTACGGTAGCCTTCGTCCCAGGATAATTGAAGTCCCAGAAGGAGAGCCCAGGCCTCAGCTTCATAGATACCACAGCGGCCAAGGTTTTGAGTGAAGCCCATCAACCGAAGGTATCTCTAACCTCAACTATTGCTGCTGCCAATAACATAAATTAAGAGCCGGGCCTGGGACATTGACGTCATATCTGTACGTACTGTATTTTCATATTGGGCTAAGAATAAAATACCATTGGGCTTCGAGGCCCAATGTGGAAGCGGACCAGATTCAACCCGCCTGCTGTTCCCAATTATAAATTCATCCCAATGTCTTTTATTCGGTTCGGTGGTGGTACTAGAAGCTGGGCGACGCAGGACCAACTAGGGTTAAGCTTGAACTTTGGGTGAGAGAAAATTATCGGAGTGACAATGATCTACGACGTTAACTCTCCGCTTTTCCGATCCTTCCTCAGTCAGAAGGGAGGCTCATCAGACAAGAGGTTTGTGGTATTTTCTTTTCTCGTAGAAACTGTGGTTGGGGTTAAAGGTATTGTTCAAGAAGTGGCAAATTAGAATTAAGTGCGTGATTTTTTTCCCTAAATATTATATGAGCTATGTGCGCTTGGCTAAAGAATATATCTTGTTGGAGACACTCATCAGATACATGTTGATGTCCTATTTCGCGCTCATCAGGCTCATTTTATGTTCTAAATTTGGATAAAAGTAGGCATGCTGGTTGTTTTGGTTGCATGACAATGTATTTTTCTTCGAGTGGCTTTAGATAGCTCTTAACATGGTTATCTGCTGTTAAAGAGTGATTGAATTTTGTCGTGTTTTTAATGGGATGAGCTTCAATGGTAAGAACATGTGGTCGGAGAAGCATATTTGCTATGTGAATTTTAATGAGTCCGGTGTTTTCTTTAAAGTGAGATGAGGAATTTGAAAAAATTTCATAAATGGAGGTTTGTTATCAGAACCTTGAATGATAGTTGAGGAATTTTTGGACAGGGGAAGTGGCTCATTGTTGGCTTTAACGTGGGGTTGGTAACTTGTTTCACTATGAAAAATGAACCATGATTGAGGACAAGCTTTATTTCTGATCGTTGTCTTGATGAGCAGGGGAAAAAAAATTGCTCTGATAAAACATGTAATTATGATTGAAATGTGAAAGTTGGAAGAAATTGATGGAATCATGGTACTTCTGTCCTGTGTGCCTAGTTTAACATTCAAATCAATCTGTTTAAAAATTAAAATAACGCGTTTCTTTGTTTCACTTGAAAAAATGAGTTGAGAGTTGTAAGCTTGTAAGCAGGCAAATGATCATTTCAAGCTTTCACTTCATTGGATGATCAGTTTGCATCTAGGTTTACTGCGAGTATTTGATAGATTGTTTCTGTGGGTTATACTAGTTTTGTTAGATTTATCACTGCACGTATATCTTCAACATCTGGTGATGAGTTAACAGTGGAAGGTTTAATCAGTTGTGAATTCCTATTACTAAATGGCATCCCTGTTGTGAAAATTGACCTTTGAACTGCATGACTGCACTTTGTTGGTAACTTGGTATCTGATTAAATTGAGTCGGTAAATTGAATTCTGATCACTGGTGCTTCTCAAAATGTTTGGCCTATTGAATTGTGTTTGTAGTTTGTGATATATTTTAGGTTGTGATGATAATGGTTAGTTGGTATTGATCCTGTTTTGCAGATCTACTCTTTGAATTAACATTTTTTGTTTTGTATTTCAGGAAAGTAGAAGAGCAGAAGCCAAAAGAACAGAGACCCAAAGCCAATGAGAACAAACCCGTTATGACAGAATGAAGCAGCTTCACCTGCATTTAGAAGAACAATGTGAGAGTGTTTGAAGTGGTTGTATTCATGGCACTATAAAAATTGAAAGCTTTAGGTTTTCATCTAGAAGCCAATATGGTGGCTTTCAAAGCCTTTACTGTTTTGACTTTGATTTTTGTCTTAAATTCATGAACATGCTTTTGTGCACTACACTATAGGCCTGCTTGAGTTGTCATTAAAAAATTACATTTACGCAAGTCCATATAAAACTCTTCTCATAAACTTACCTCGTATATTGTAAATTATGTCAAACAAGTAGTTTCTATCGCTAATCCAGACGGGCACTAAGAGTGAAGATTGTCGGTTAGAATGTTTTGTAGAAGTTATGTCTGCTTGGCAGTGCTTATGATATTGAATTTTTTTTTTTTTTTGACCTGATCACATGATATTGAATTGGAAGACCGGGATTCTATTTTTTTTTATTGACTTGATAGCTAAGAATCCATGGAGTTAGGATCAATATTGGCATAGGCCTAAAGAAAAATTAATCTTGACCTTAAGAAGACGGAGTCAGAATCATTATACAATTTTATGTTGAGGTGAATGGTTTGTGCATTTTATACTTAATCCCATTAAAATGAATCAGCAGATTTTGTACGTTGGTGGGTCTCTAACAACTGTAAAAAAATGGATTTGGCTTGATATTGGCAACTATCGAAATCATGATTCTGGTGAAAGTAAGGAAAAAAAAAATCAGGGTAACATTGCTTTAAGAAAAATTTTCAGGGCAAAATTGTTCTTCGAGGTATACTTCCGAAACAAATTTACTATTTAATCCTGCAAAAATATTATAATAGCTATGTTAATAGCATTGACGGTTTAACAAACATGCCAGTCAAGAAAATAGTTAATGTTAGCCGACTTAACAAGCTTAGCATTTTTGCACCATTTTAAAATTATATTTATACTTTTGCACCATTATTTTAACTGATTACACCTAAAGAAACTTTATGATATCATATGCGCATTAAGAGATACTGTATGAGTTGATTTACATCTTAATCCTTACTCAAATATTGCACGTCATTACCAAAGGGAACAAAGGCAACTATAGTTAATGCTTGTATATCTTCGATGGCAACGTTGCACTTTTTTTTTTTTTTTTTGACAAAAAACATGCAATTGAACCCTTCCAATGATAACCATGTCAACAACAAAAATAGAATGGTTTTTAAGATGGTTACTAGATGTTGGTGATGGAAATTTAGAACATTTTATAGATGGTATTGCTGATATAGAAATCCTTGAAGAAATATTAATACCAAACTGCAATGATCCAATAGATGCAATTTTGTGTGCAATGTATGAAAACCTGTTTTTAACAGTGAATTGGTACTTCAATGACAGGCCAACCATTGAAATGGTTAGCAAGATTAATGATCACAAGTGCTCCATGCCACTAGGTGAGCGATATGAGTACCTAATTAGTTGTGACTTGGTATGCAAGTCAACAAAAGATTCCAACAGTTCTTACAATCTCTACATTACAGAATTTAACACATTTACTTGATTTGGTTCGTCACCAAATAAACTTGTTCTTAAAGTTGGTGCACCTATAATGTTGAGAAACATTGATCAAGCAGCCGGATTATGCAATGAAACATGTCTTCGTGTATCTATGATAAGAAAGAAGGTCATTGAGGCAGTGACACTAAAAGGTTCAAGATCAAATGAGAAGGTGCTCATATATAGGATGGGCATGAACCCATCTGAATTTAGATAGCCATTTCATATACAAAGGAAGCAATTCCCAATTACTTTATCATTTGTCATGACAATATAATAAACAAAAGTTAAGGACAATCATTGCCGCATGTTGGATTATATCTCCCTAAACCAATTTTTTCACATTGTCAATTATATGTTGCACTGGATTAGACTATGCAACATATAATTGTCTCGATCTCTTGTTTGCCAATTGCTTCTTTTGCGTGATAAGCTTTAAAGCTTCATTTAACTAAGATTTCTCCTTTTACCTAAAGTTCTGTATCTGTTCATTTAATGCTTCGATCTGTTAGAATGAAAGGACCTATACTCTGCTTTAGTGTACAATTGTCCTCTGCGGTTGTTTTTATTTTGCTCTACTGTAGTCGCCGATTTTTTTCTAGTTTAGTCGCATATTTGGTCTATGTTGGAGGTGGAAACTTGTGTTTTTATTGCTTAATGCTGCTTAATGGGATTTTCTACCAAAATTGTAATTCTGGATTTCAAAAGTCTGTATTCGAAGAAAAAAATGAAATACAGCCTGCAACTTTATTGAAAAGATTTTAACTTGGTTTTTGTTGAGATGGTGGGTTGTAATATTGGTAGGGGATTATAAGAAACGGGACGGGTTTTGGATGGATTTGTGAAGCTGCAGATTGGACCATATTCTGGTTTGAATAATGTGAGTGTAGTTTTATTTTTATCCTTTTTTTTTTAATAGAAAAATTTTAGGAAATGGGTTGGCTCACCCACGATACAGATATAGGGCAGAATGAAATCTTCTTTCCTCCTAAATGGTACTAATGTTGGATAGGACGAGGCCGTTTATCACCCTCAGACGTTTACCTAGACACCCATAAGTAAGGATGTCTCCCCCAACACTTTGACCAACTCCAAGATCGAATCCACTCCCTTTGATAAAAGTGTTCGACCCCTTTACCAGTTAAACCTAGCGACAAAGGGTTATTTTTATCTATTACTTATGAACACACACAGACTTGTACGATTTTTTCCCCCTTTTTAAGTTAGGGCTTTTGGTCATAAAATTTTGTTTTGAGCTTTTGCGTGTTCTCTCTGGTCTGTGTATTTGTTTTCTGTCAAATTTTTCCTATAGAAATATGAACACCAAAGTAGTTCGGGATGTAGACTCAACTGAGATTTTTATCAGCTCGTTTATTGAGCAAACATACCAAAAACAATGTCATTTACAGAGACAAGTTGGAAGAATATTACCTCTACATTTAATGAGATGACTGAGAAAGAAAATGAGAAGAAACAATTGAAAAATAGGCTAGATATCTTAAAGAAAGATTTGAAGACTTAGGATACCTTAAATAAAGAGACTAGTACGAGCCAAGACCCTACAACGAATAATGTTCTTGCATCGAATGAGTAGTGACAACAAAAATTAAAAGTATAAAATTATTATACTAACTTATAAGTTTCGTTATAGAAAGAATGTTCTTGCATCGAATGAGACCCTAATTGATTTTTGAAAACAATCTATGTGAAATCAGTTGAAAGGAGGATTTGTTTTTTCTTTTTTTAGGAATGCAGAAATTATTCCAATTTCAATGCCAGTTGATGCATGTAGCCAGTAATAGTTCTTCTGTGTGCCCAAATGATGATTCCCACCTCCTTTTTGTACTATATATGTACAGAACCACACAACCACAAGAACGTGTATTAGATCATTATAGCTATAGATAGTGTGTATGAATTGTTTTTGTTTATAGGCTTTGATTTTGGTTACTTGTATGCATGGAAGAGAATTCATCATATAAAAAATTTAAGGCACACAAGCCTAAAGTTTGAAAAGGAGTTGAGATGGTCGTATATTTCAATTTTGTTATCTTAAATCCATCCATAAATTTCCTCAATCCACCTGTAAGTATATTTTCATATACTTTAATTAAATTACTCTGTCTTTATTTCACATTTGCATTAATCTCACACCGTCAAAATGATTTTACCATTTATCAGGGAGGTATTATTTGATCGATTCTAGATATCCAACACCAATTGGGTATCTTGATTCATACAGATATGTGCGTTATCGCTCCCCAGAATTCAAGCGTCAACTGGGTTTTGGAAATGATAAAGAGATCTTCAATTATTATAATTCAAGCTTGAGGTGCACTATAGAAAGAATTTTTGGAGTGTGGAAGAATATGTTTGAAATCTTACAAAGGATGCACAAAAATAATTATCCAACACAAGTTCGATAGTCTATACAACAATAGCTATACATAATTTTATTAGGAGAAATTCTCTAAATGATGTGCGTCTCATGCAAATTGAAAATGAGAATATAGGTGATGTAGATAATAATAGTCGAAATCAAGAGCCATAGTCAACAAATTATGCTATGTTGTCTTCAACCTAAATGAGTCATTTACAAGATACAATTAAAGACCAAATTGTATGGGACATGTGATTCGACTAATTATGTAATATTATTTGATCAAAAACTTTAAATTTGTATGATTTCTAATTTATATATATTTATATTCATTAAATATATTTAATTATGTATTTTCACATTGCCAAATTTTCTAAGTTAACATTTTTCACTTTTTTATAATTTTGATTTTAATTTTTCTCTTATAATTATCACAAAAGTCACGTATGTTACCGTCAATCCAAACATAAATCACATTACACAATCTAACTTTTACCCTATCTTAAATTAGTAAAATTCGGATTGCCAAAAAAAAAAATCACTTTTACCACCTCTATTCCAAACATAGCCTTGATATGAACACCAGTAGAACTTTTTCGCTTTTTCAATGACTATACAAACGGATCGCGTTTCCCTGCTCATCCTTTGGGGGTGAGCATCTCTGGAAATCTGGACGATCCAGATCTCTCGATGAGATCTAGATCATCCATATTTCTTTCTTTAAAAAAAAAATCAAGATTTTTCTTCAGTACCATTTAGTATCCTGAAGTATATTTTTAGTACCAGTCAGTATTTTGAAATATTTTTTCAAAATCTTAAAATAATTTTTTTAAGATCATAAAATATTTTTCAATAACAGTTAGTACTTTGAAGTATCTTTTTATTACCAGTTGGTACCCTGAAATATTTTTTTAGGATCTTGAAAAAATATTTCAGGGTACTGACTAGTACTAAAAAGATATTTCAAGGTACTAAAAAATTCTTTATAATTTTGAAAATCATTTCCATGTACTGGCTGATATTAAAAAGATACTAAATTATACTGAAAAAAAATTCTTGTAAAATTTTATAAAAAATGGACAGTCTAGATCTCAAGATGAGATCTAGACTATCCGGATCTCCAGAGGCACTCTACCTATAAGGACAAGCGCACCCCCTACACATTCAAAGGACGAGCAGGGAAACACAATCTCAATAAGCCACAATTTTTTACTTATGGGTCACATTGCAGTATGGTGAAAAATGTAGATGTATAAATAATGTGGGTCTCACAAATTTTATCTTGTTAATTCCTCTCTTCAACTTTGTCTTTTTCTTCTTGGTCCCTCAATTCTCATGTGATACTTTCAACTTAATTATCCTTTTTTATTTTTTGGTGAATAATTCTCATTTTCAAATATATCTATTAATACATTTTTATCTATTAAAAATTTAACATTCTAATAATTAATAATTTATATATTTATCTATTAATTTATATACAATTTTATCCATTAAATATAGGGGTGAGCAACGGGCGGGCGGGGCTGCCCCGGGGGTCAACCCGTGTCCCGCCCGTTTTTGTTAACACGGGTACGGGGTGCCCCGTACCCGCCTGAAACCCCGTTTAACCCGTATAAAACGGGTACGGGCGGTCACGGGTATTAATAAATGGGTCCGGGGAACCCGTTTATTAAATCTGGACTTAAGAAAAAAAAAACTAGGCAGAGTTAAGAAGAAAATCAACTCGTTAACCATGACCCGTGAAGTCGGAGAGCCCCCACCAAAGAAAATCAGAAAACAGACAGATCAGAAATGATAAGGTAAAAGAAAAAGCACAGATCTGATATGGCGTGGCAAGATCGAAGAAAAGATTGGGGGACAAATCTGAGATGTCAAAAAGAAGGAGGAAATCTGAGATGCTCGCAGTCAACGGCAAGGGGTAGAAAAGATGGATTCAGAGTCGATGGTGAGATGTAGACAACCGCAAAGATCGACGACATTGAGATCGGAGACGCTGTTGGCGTGCCGATATGGTGATACGCTGGGAGAGTGAGAATCTACAATAATGAGACAAGTAGATGTTGAGACTTGAAAGAGTGGTTGAGATCAGAGATGCTGCTTGTGTGCCGATGTGGGGAGACTCTGGGAGAGGGAGAATCTACAACGATGAGACAGTAGGTGTTGAGACTTGAAGGAGAGATTGAATTAGAAACCTTCTGGATAGGAGCATAAGCGTTAAGGCGCCGCGCACCACAGAAAAGGATTGGATGAGTTGGTTTTTTGGGGAATTAATGGATTAGGTTTGTAAATAAAAAAAAATAGAAAATATGAAAATCGCAAGTGGGTGGAGGTGGCCTCCGAGAATCGAACAGGCACCATAATAGACTCTACTCAACGACTTTGCCATTGAACTAAGTGGAGAATTGAAGTTATTGTTGCAATATTATTATTATATATAAAACTTAGGCATATTTTTAAAAAAACACATAAATATAAACGGGTAACGGGCAGGCACGGGTGCCCCGTGGCCTGACCCGTACCCCGCCCGTTTATTATAAACGGGTACGGGCAGCCCGTTACCCGGTACGGGTCTAATATGGGTGGGTTTAAAACGTGTAAAATAACACGGGTTGCGGGCGGACAGGCGGGTAGCGGGTCCTTTGCTCACCCCTAATTAAATATATTTATTTAAGGACTTTAGTGTTTTTTTAACTTTTTTTCAATAATAATTTAAATTTTTTATTTTAATTTTTCTCTTCAATATATATATATATATATATATATATATTCAAAAAGATTAATGTTTTTTCAATCATTTTCCATCTCAACTTGTTTTTTAAATAATAATCTAAACAAATTTAAGTTTGAAAAAAAGTAACTTCTGTCACCATTGATTCAAACATAAATCACATTTACGATATAATTTTTATTCTATTTCAACTTTGTAAAAGTCAAATTGAAAAAAATCAAGCTCTAATATTTGTGACGGTGGAGGTAGATTTATAAAATAAACTATGCCCATCAAAAGCTCCTCGTGCAATGCTCTGGCTCGTTCTTTGAACATTTTACTCTTTTTTCTTCTTTATCTCTAGTATGCAGTATCGTTATCACTGCAAAGAATAGGTACTCACATTTATAGCTGGTGTGCTTTGACATTTTCTTGAACTTGGGATTACACCTTCCTATACGTTAGTTGACATGTCCTTTAATGTTTTGTTCTCTTTTAAGAAAGTGTTGAAGGGTTTATCATTTTCTTGGGTTGATTGGTATCATTTTGTTTATGGTCTAGCCAGTTATTTTATATTTAATCAAGAGAGAGCATTCTGATGGTTAGTATATGAGAATTACTTCTTCTTCTTTTTTCCTTTTTTTTTTAAAAAAATCTTCATTTAATATCTTAATATTTTAAAATTGAAAACATGTAAGTGAATTTGCATGAAAATCATAAAGTAATATAATTTAGGGTGTTATATACCTTAAAAAATAATTTATAGTGCTTGACTTGATGAATTACAAAATTTTTAAGGGTACCAAATGTATTACAAAAAATACTTCAAGTTATTGGATGAATCCTAAAACACGTTAGGGTGGTGGACATATTGGGGGCAAGAAAATCCAAGGTATTAGGCGAACCTAAGGATGAGTTGCTTGGTACGCCCACTCAAGCCCAAGAAAAAATTACCTAGCCTAGCTTTGAAAAAGTGGCCTGAAAAAATTTTGGGCTACTTTGGGCCAGGCTACTAACTTGATAGGGCTGAGCATTGGGCAGGGGTCCTTCCCTACCCGTTTGGCCCTGACCAAAAAATTATTTTAATTTATTTGAATATATAATTTTATATCAAATAAACATTATTTTATTTAAAGTATGGATAATTGTTAAGACATATGGTAGTTTTTAAGTTTCAAGACTCAAGTTATAGACTTATTTTAAAAGATGTTATGAAAGACTTTATTTTGAAAAACTTACATTACTCCCTTTGGTCCTTATTATAATGCACCAACTAATAATTATCACAAACCAATAAAAACAGTTAACTCAATAAAGTTGTCCTAAAATTTAAGTAACTTCCAATACTATCCCTATTAATTGCACTAAACTCTAATATTATATTAATTATTACTCTCACCCACTACCCTTATTAATCAGGAGCATACATGAAGAAAAATAATTAATGCGCTTTGAAAACAAGCAAGTGCCTTATAAAAAAGACCAAATACAATTTATACTTGGTGTTTTATAATAAGAACAAGAGGGAGTATTAGTCTGCAAATTTGGAGCAGGGCTTCTATTTCTACTCTACAATTTTTGGAGAATCTGAAAATTTGTTATGAATTATAATATGAAAATATGTATAATAAGGCTTCTATTTCAGTTCTGTAATTTTTGGATCACTCCTAGCCATATTATTAGTCTTCATGCAAAATACTCTAGAGCTTGTTTGGGATTTTATAAGCTTTCATGCAAGATGTCTGGATCAAGGCAAGGCATTACCACTTGGGCAGGGAAGTCTGTCATGCCTAGCCCAAAATGGTTAGGGCTTTTACTAGACAGGGCTAGGCATTAGGTTGCAAAATGTAATCTCTTCTCCCTTCGGACTAGGCATCGGGTAGGGGTCTCACCCTATCTAGCACTACCCATGATCACGCTAGGCGAACCATAATAACAACAACTTGATACTTTGACTATCATTTTTTATGGATTTTAATAACAGGAACATGATACTTTGACTCCTTTGATTAGTTTAGATTTAATATTTTATAAATTAAAATTTATTTATTTTTTATGAATTGTAATTATGAGAGGTATAGATTAAATTCTAAGAATTTAAATCAACTCATTTATATTTATAAAAATAATTTTATACAAAGTTGAATCTGAACCATATATTACTTTAATCTAACAGTGTATATGAAATTATGAGAAGAAAATGAGAAATGGGGATAATGAAAGAAACTCAACCTATAATAACAATACATAATATTTTGCTTTGTTGATTTTAATTGCTCTGCCTATTATGACATATAAGTGTAAAATATTTATCTTCATAATATAAGGATATCTACTGACACACACATATCAATTTTTAAAATTTTACACTAAGAAAATTGCGTACTCCATAGTATTTTAGTGGAGTATCAAGCTAATCCTATATATAATTTTATTTTAACTAAATCAACATTTCAATTAGAGATAGTTAGCTCAATAATTATGATGTAAATTTTCAACTTTGCCATTATTTATGAATGTGTATCTTTCAACTCTTTCTTCTCTCTATTTTCATTGTATAACAAGACTTCGGACCCGTGCGTTGCACAGAATGTGGATTTCTATTCTATTTAAAATAAAAATTGTAAAGGCACAAATGGAAGTAATCAAATTATGAGTTCACGTTATTATGAAATCCAAACCACAACAATAAATACACAAATAGAAGTAATCAAATTATGAGTTCATCTAATTATGAAATCCAAAATACAACAATAACAAAATCAAACAAAGTTTTCCTTTACAACTATGAATGTGGTAAAATGTTTTGGAAAACTTCTATGTATACAACACTAACTGTGTTGTCAATACACTTATTCAACTCATTCAAAATCAGTATTTTCAAACTTTTAAAACTCATCACCCTTGATAAAGCAACATAAAGTTGTCCATGTGAAAAAACTGGATTTGGTAGATAAATACCTATATTTGACATCGATTGTCGTTGACTCTTGATTAAATCCTATTGGGAATGTCGATACAAGGAGAGACCACCTTCACCGTAATGGACCACATATTGCTTTGACCATTGAGTGAAAGAAATTCTGTAACATTGCACGCAGCCATTTTAGTATAATATGGAATTTGGTATTAAGGCAGCGCTAGATGAGTTTTTTAACTGACCCGAAAAGAAGAATCTACCTGTATAAATAGGAGTCCAACGTCAGTGTTATCTCAAGAACAACAATTAAATGTGGCCGGTTGATCACACCAATGGTTGAATAGTGGATATTAAATAAAGATGACTGATGAACTAAAAATGCATGGAAAAAACGCACGTATGCATCGGAAAACTGGTGTTTTAAATGATACAGTTGAGCCCAATAGGATTCCACTATCACGTTTGAATTCCCAGGTTAGCTTACTCACGCGGATCAATAAAGGCAATGAAATAACATTGATAAACGAATAATCCTATTATAGATGGAGAATTAAGACGTGTTCATCAGTTCGATTTTCAACAAAGAATTGAAGAGTCTTTTGACCTGGCCAATGGAATTGAAAGAAAGGTTGAAATTATCATTACAATATTAAATGGCGCTGAACTGGCATATATACGCCTATACGTGAGACAGGTTCCAGGTCAGATTCAATTGAAGGGGAGGAAATCGACATGTAGATCAAACAGATGGACCAATGGTTGAGGGGCTAAGAGGTTTAGAAGGATATATTGATTAATTAATATTAGTAAAATCGTCACAATCTTATTTATTACTTAAAAGCAGATTTATAAACAGGACCAAATTTTTTGATCAAAATATACTTATAAATAGGATCAGCCAGCGAGAAGGTAGGTGAAATAATTTCCTTCATATTTGAAAGTTAACAAGCTGGCCAAAAAAAATAAAGAAAGGAAATAAACAAACAACTCTCCTACACTTCAGAAGTTGTACAATATTATATTAAGAAAATATTCAAACAAAATATAGTATTAAAAGACATGGATTTCAAGAAAAGGACTAAAATGTTATAAAAAAGGGACTAGAATTAGAGAAATAAAAATACTCTCGTGCAATTTATAACATATCTCAATTATAAATTCTGAAAGCATACTTGCAAAATTTTAAAACTTAGTGGTAAATTAATTTCAAATAAGTTAAATTGTGAAATAATTGGAAATTTTGAAATCTTAATTGCAAATTATAAGAGTTTAGGGAAAAAAAGTTGATTTGTGTAAAAAACTTCTAAAATTTATAGATTACTTGCAACTAATCTTCTAACTTTTATAACAGAATTTCCCTTATTTGCGTCATTTTCACAACTAAATCGATATCCTTTTTACAGAAATTATTGATTTGTATTATTACTCCTCATCAAAGTCAAATATTTTTTTTCCCTTTTTCAAACCTATATTTTGGGAAAATATTTGTCATAATTCTTGACCGCTTTCATTTATTTGATTTGCAATGACTAGTGCTAGACTTGTGATTAAATTTTAATCAATGTATCATTGATGGGTTGAATTTCTCTCCTAATCTTTTCTCATTATCCCTCATCATTTTTAAATTATATCTGTCCGATCAATCACAGTACTACTTTAACCTCTTTCTCTTCTTCCCAATCAACGGCCCAGATACACTAATGAGAGAGAAAAAAAATAATGAGAAGATCCTCTTCAACATTGGATATGATAAAATAGCTTAAATAAAAATAAGTAAAAAAATTCTGTAAAATTTTATGTAAATGATATTTATTTTTATTTTTTATTTGTATAAATATAATTTAATTTCAAAATTAATATAAATTATAAAAATATTTATCTCATGAGATATTTTATTTTAAAATAATAAATATCTTATAATTTTAGTAAACTTAAAATATCGGAAATTTTTCAAAACAAATAATAAAATACTTTTTTTATATAGAGTAAAAGATATTTCGAAATAAAAATAAACATTTTGACCAGAAACTTTACAATAAAAATAATAAAATATTTTTAGAATTAAATTTAAATTTTAAGTTTTAATCTTTCTAGTGTCACAAAAACATTCTGCACCGTAAGTTTGTTTTTTTAAAAAAAAGAAAAGAAAGAAAAGAAACAACAAAATATAATTTTAGAAGCATCCTTAACCATTTAAAAATTATCCATGGTATTCTTAATTTTGTAAAAATAAATAAATACTTTTGTAACATTTTTTAAAATTAGTTTGTATCGAAATTAAGTTAATGAGACCAAATTATGCTATAATAATTGTAATTAAATGACGAGGAAAGAAAAATCTGAATAAATAGAAAGATGCTGATTTGCAAAAGAATGAAATCAGTCAAATTCACAAAGATATTCCCTTTGTGGCTAGTTTCTGTTCTTCCTCTTTTCACGCCGTGCTATCTTCAATCTTCACTCATCTTCCCCACTTTCTTTCGTTCTTTCACTTTCACTCACAAATCTTCATTCTTCATTTTCTCTCTCACTTTCTTTCTTCTATTTCCCTCCTAGCACCATTGTCACTGGTTCTACTCTCTCCCTCCAAAAGAACAGGAAAAATGTCTGAGTTCTCTCTCTCAAACTCTAGCAAGACCAACAAGATTCTGTCTTTTTTCCTTCTTTCTTGTTTGTTCAATATGTTCTTTTTCATATTTCTCTCGACTTACCTCTTCTTGCTCTTCTGTTCCTTTTGTCCTCTGTTCTTTACCAACTTGTTTCTTCTCGTTCTCTTTCCTCCAAACCTTCATCTTGGTGATGATGATGATTCTCGGAGTTATGGCTCCAAGTTGGGTTTTCTTCTCTCTGTAGTTGAATCTCTGGTTCGAAAAATTTCCGCCAAGAACGACGAAAATGATGAGGGAATTAGGTGCTTTGATGAAAAGTTTCTAGCATATCTTGATGTGTTCAGAGAAACACAGTTTGAAGAAGTTCTTGAGGGAAATTGTTCAGAATCTGGATCTTCAGGTGAAGAAGGAAGAGAATCAAAAGCTCATGCGGGTCTCACGGAGAATAAGCCAAACGGTAATTTTGATCAAAACTCATATGGGAAGCATGATGAAGATGGTAAGGTGGAAGCTGCTAGGCCAATTGTAAAAGATAACAAGTTCCGTGAAAAGGAATGTAATGAAGTTGTTGAGGAAAATTTCTCATCAGAATCTGGGTATTCAGATAATGATGGAAGAGAATCAAGAAATCATGTGGGTCCACAGGAAAAAGTGCCAAGTTTTACTTTTGATGTAACCCCATTTGAGAAAGATAAAGGTAATCTGGAAGCTGCTTGGCCGATTACAGAAGAGGAATATAATGAAGGTCTAAAGGAAAATTTCTCAGAATTTGTCTCTTCTGAGGAACAACAAGGAAGAAGAAGTCATGTGGATCTGAATGAAGACCCTACTGTTGATTTGGAAGAAAAACCAGCTGGTGAAGAAGATGATGTTGAGAAGGTTGAAAAAAACACAAAGCTAAACGACATGTTTTGTCAAAAGAGAGACAAGGAAGTCAAGCCACTAGACACAGACCCCAATAAAGCAGAAGAAAGCAAAGACAAAATAACCTTGAGAAATGGATCCAAAGTTATGTGTAATGATAGCGTAATTGTTGCTACTGTTGCAGATAGTGAAGAAGAAGAAGAAGAAGAATACTTTGGCACTCCTGAGAGATACTGGGAATACAGTAGAAGAATAAGAAGGTATGGATCAATGAGAAAAGAGAAGAGTTGGAGAAGAACTTTAGCTTTCAAGCTTTATGAGGAGAACAACAATGTGGATGATGATGATGGACGTAGTGGAAAGAGTGAAGCAATGGATTTGCTTTGGGAAACTTATGAAGACATTGAACATGATAAAGTGAAAGAAAGCACAAAAAGTGAAGCTAATGATGAAGATGAAGAAGGTGATGATGAAAAAGAAGAGAAAGAGAAGGGTATAGAGGGTAAGTTTTGCTGCTTGCAGGCATTGAAACTCTCAGCAGGGAAGGTGAACATGGGAATGAGAAAGCCAAGTCTGATCAAAATCACAAAAGCCCTCAAAAGCATTGGGTTTTTGCACCATCATGTAAGAAAGCATGGCAGAAAAAAGATCCACTGATGAACTAGAGAGATTTCACTGATAGCAAGTAAATATGGTCATTTCTGATACAATGGAGTTTTTTTTCTTTTTACCTTCAATAATTGATGCTTCTTTGAGCAGATGTAAAATGGGATCTTATGATAGAGAGATTAGATATTTCTTGTTTAGGGAGTTTCTGTGCCAAGCAACCAAGAGAGCAATCATAATATGCAGTTTCATAAGAGATTATGCTGCTGCTACTGATTATTTTTACACTTAGTTGAAGGCCATAATAATACTCGTCATAGATAATTTTGATGACCCTGCTTTTTCTGCTTTCTATGATTGATGGATAGTATAATAATATTGCACATATCATGTTGTGTAATTGAATTCTCTGCTCTCTACATTTATGCTTTGAAGAAAAAGGAACAGAGAAAAATATAATTGTGTATTTCTAGTAGACATATTTACCTAATTTAGTTATATTAAGGAAGTTAGTTAATATGACATGCATTTTCTAAAACACTTTAATCATCTTCCTTAATTCTGTCATTTCTTCTTGTCCTTGATTATTGTTGAAAAAGCATCAAATATGAGTACATTAGAAAAAGATTAATAAATATAAAAATTTAAAAACTATATTTTATATTTAAAATGGGAGGAGTACTTAGAAAGGTAAAGTATATGCACATATGATATCTCAATACACTTTGTTCCTCCATATTTATTACTCGTATGTTTTTTTTTTCCCCTAAACCATCCACTATTGATTTCACATGGTAAGAAAATTTGCATCAAGGTCAATTTTAATGAAAATGATTTAAAAGGGTACTTTAGAAAGCCAAATTAAAACACATTTTTTTAAAAACAACTAGTTTAACTAATTTCCTTAATCTATTCAAATAAATTAAGTAAATTTTATATTAAGGATGAGATGAGATGCAATATGTACAACTGAGTGTGTAAATGATATATGAAATACAATAATAAGAAGTGAATAGAGAGAAATATAAGGAAGTGTGAATAATCTCACCTCTATAATTATGGTTCACATAAATTTGTCAACTGAATGTATGTAGAATAGTTTACAACTTTCACATCATATTTTATAAGTTTATTCAAAACTCTATTGCTAGATGTATTGTATACATTTATTTTTATAATTGTAAAAAACTTGGATCATTGAATATTACGATTATTTAAACAACATTTGTTAGTTGAGGCCTAGAAGTAGCTTTGGTGATTTTGTCAATGATATTATTTATAAAGTGGAATAAAGTGAAATCCTTTTAACTGCTGGTCTTAAGAAGTGTGAGTATATGGACCAGGGTTTTGAAAACCGGACCGGCCGGTTCAGCCCGGAAACCGGCCAACCGGACGGCCAACCGGTCCGGTTTGAGGGGTGACCCCGGGTTCCGAGTTGAACCGGGGTCAACTCGGCCAACTCGGCCTAGCCCGGCCGAGTTGGCCGAGTCAAGGAGTTTTTTTTAAAAAAAAAAAATCACAACAGCAGGCCAGCACTCCACCAACGCTGGATCAACTCGCCAGTGAGACAACAATACAACATAGAAGGAGAAGGAGAGAGGGGGAGAGAGAGATCTGAAGATTTAAGAGCTGAGATCAACTTGCTCTGATTGAAGACTCATCGCAAGACGTTTTTTTTCCCAGAGTCGCCTGTGAAGACTGAATCTGGAGAAATCTGAAAAATAAAAATCGATCAACTAGTCGATTGAAGCGGCTTCGCCGATGAGATCCACGCTGCTGAGTTGTGGATGGATTTGCAAGTGAGTAAAGTGACACAGGTGAGGGCGTGAGGTTGATGAAGTAAAAGAGACGGGAGAGAGAGAAGGGAAAAGGACAAAGTGGTTGAGAAAGTGGAAATGAGTTCGCAATTGGTGTGATATGTGGTGTGACCGTGTGACTAGGCAGCAGAGAAGAAGAATCTGATGGAGAAGGTAGGTTAATTGAAGGTGGAGTAAAATGGTTATTGGGCTAAATGGTTATTGGGCTAAAAATAGATATGGGCTTGGTGCTAATATTCATCATAAAATATTTTTATTATTAAAAAATGAGTATTTTCATCTTCTTAATTATATTATATTTTTAAATTAATACCGGTTCACTCCGGTCTGACTCCGGTCTGACCCCGGTCTGACCCACTAACCCTTAACCCAGTACTTCCACCGGTTCAGTGACCGGTTCGGTTTTCAGAACCTTGATATGGACAAATCCGTTATCACTGATAGACTGACAGTTGTGCACCATAATAGTTCTTTTTATTTCTTCTTTCTTCTTTTTCTTTCTTTTTTTTTCTTTTCCTTTTTTCCCATTCTTGATGAGATACGTTTTGTTATAAATTTACAACGTTGATAATATATTGAATTGTAAGACAGACTTGCTGCTATATAAGGGAAATATATATATATATATATACATACACATTATATATGTGTATGGTTCTTAAAAACTCGTTTTATCACTGCGTTTTTACGATTTTTTTTTCCATTAAAACGATTTTACTAATTTTCCAAACACTTTTAAGTTTTTACGATTTTACTATGTTACAATTTTACGTTTTACGATTTTTCATTATCCTTCCGTTTTTAAGTAAAAACTCGTTTTTAAGATTTTTTTTTTTTTTTGGTACAACGTTTTTAAGAATCTTGTGTGTACGTAACTATGTATATAAGTGGTAAAATTTTGGCTACTAGCTTATAAAATTAAATTGGGCTGGGCTTTGGAGTTCAAGGAATGATTTGGGCTACGCTTAGATTGTTCTCACCATCAATCCAAAATGTTAACAAATCGTATTTGGGGTTTTACCAATTTGGGGGAGGAAAAATGGTTCTTGTGATACCCTTTCACTTCCACAACAAAAAGATGGAAAACATAACTACTGTTTTATAATATATGAGTGATATTATTTTAATTTTAATTGACTGATGACTCATTTAAAAAAATTTAAATTTTATCTTGTTTTGAAGGGAAAAAAAAACGTTTTAATTTGAAGAAGAAGAAAAACTAAAATGATCAACTAATATTTTTCTTAAAAACAAGATGAAATTTGAATTTCTTCATGATGAGTCATCAGCCAATTAGGATTAAAATAATTGTAGTTATGATTTAATTAGATAGAATTTATATGACGTGATAGTATTGAAGTATGTAAGTATTTCTCCAAAAGGTATATTATTATTTCCTAGTCATGTTATTAGTTTGTTAGAGCTTTATGAAGTATACACAAACATTGAGGTAGACAATATGGTAATGTTATATTCTTATTATTTAGCTAAATATTTTCATTACTTGCACCCTCATATTCTAAATGTTAGACATAAATAATTAATCTATAAAAATTAAAAAATAATTAAATAAATTATTTTTTAAAAATAGTGTACTTTAGTATTTGTTACGGACCGGCCCAATAGACCCAGGTCCCGACCTCGGCCCAATAGCGCCTGTAAGGGAATCCACGCTGTATTAGGAAAGAATCTGGATCCCATAAATTGAGGATCCCCATCGATGAAGAATCTCTCCCAATCATAATCCCAATAGATCAATTCCTGATTCCCCAATCACGGATATTGGTCATTAAGGCAGAGATACGCGCACCAGACTCCTCTATAAATAGAAGGAAACCCTAAACAAGTGCACACGTTCTATCTTATGCTCTATTTACATTCCGTCACACAGAGCACACACCCCACCCCCTGGCTACGTGCCTTCCGGTTTGCTGCGAACTACATGGACTTTGATCCCTTCAGAGGGTACGTAGGCTCTAGGCTTGACAACCTAGTCAAGTCCAACATCTGTGTTCTTCATACAGAACATTGGCGCCGACCGTAGGGACTGTAAACTTCAATCCCCGTGACTACTGATGGTGAGCACTAGAAGCCACAGCAGAAACCCTCAGCCGGTGGGAGGAGACCCGCAAGCTAGCCGTCCACTACCGGATCAGCCGTCGCAACCATTGCGGCAAGAAAACACCCCCGAAGGGCATGTCACCGACACGGCAACCACCCCTTCAGCGGAGGACCAACAACCACTAGGGGTGCTCACACTGACTCCAACGCGCGACGTCCAGGCAGTCGATGCTGATGTCCGCATGATGCGAAGGACACAGGAATCGTTCCTGCGACGGCTGGAGAACAAGGAAAAACGAGACGACCTGCAAAGACGGGCTGACTTTGAAGCTTTCAGAAAAATGATCCAAGAAGCACTCGAGAAGGACCGCCGCGAGAGGGGCCGCTGCAGGAATCATAGGCGGGGAAGGAGAGCCCCAGTGGATAACAGCAGTTGCTCGAACAACTCTGAGCCGAGGGACACGCGCCGAGACAACGGCGAGCCAGGGCGGAGGGCGAGTGTAGAACGAGGCAGGCCACGGTCCCCAGAAAACAGAGAGAACCACGGTGTTGGTCTTAACCGCACTGACCGATTAGCAAGAGAGGACCGAGACCGTGAAGAAACCCGCGTGGAGGATAGAACTCCCCAGGCCCACAAATCGCCCCGCCACGGATCTCCTCGAGAATACCGAGTGACATATCTATCAGAAACCAGAAGATCCTCGTTCTCAAGGGAGGCGGCAACAGCCCGTTACCCAAAGCACTTTGACCTGGCCGACCTATCGAAGTACGACGGGATCCAAGATCCGCGCAACCACTTGGTCACGTTTGAAAAGCTCATGTGGATCCGATAGATCACCGGTCCAGTCATCCAGCGTCTCTTTGCAACCACTCTGGACGGGCCGGCACACTGATGGCTGACTTCTCTCCCGGACAACTCTATCCGGAGCTATGAAGACCTCGGACGAAAGTTCGAGCTGCACTTCGCCACCAGCAAAAAGTAGCCAAAGACCACGTTCACCTTGAGCAAAGTGCGTCAGAAGAAAGGTGAGGCCTTGCAGAAGTACCTGGATTGTTTCCGCGACATGGCCATGCAAGTATGGTCATTGCCCGAGGATGTCCACGTTGACTGCCTAGTCAATGGACTGGACCCATCATCCCGGCTGGCTCGTCACCTGTGCAAGAACCCAGCATACACCTTGACTGAATTCTATACCGAGGCAAAGAAGTACCTGGAAATGGAGCAGATGGAGGCGGCCAATGCCGACGAGCCCGAACGGACTAGGAAGAGTCCGCCTAGTGACGAGGAATGCCCAAGAAGGGCGAAGGCCGACCCCAGACGACGGAGCCGAGAGAGCCGAGCCAAATCTGACCGGGCCGACCAGAAGGGCAAATACGACAGCTACACCCCGTTAAATGTCCCTCGGTCCCAGGTGTGGAAAGAGGTAGCCCAGACCGAGATGAAGCGGGTGGACAGGCCGAGGCCTATCCGTGGACGCTCCAACACGGACCGTTCAAAATTCTGCAAGTTCCACGACTGCAACGGCCACACGACCGATGAGTGCTATGACCTCCGCGAAGCCATCGAGAAGTTCGTAAGGGATGGAAAACTGCGTCAGTACGTGATCAAGACTCAGGGAAGGACGAGCGGAAAACGCAACAACCGCGCCCGCTCCAGAAGTCCGCCCAAGGAAGCCCGAAATCCGGGAAAAAAGCAGAAGGCGGCCTCGGACGACGAATTTCCCGACGTCGATTTCCAGTGCAACGTCGTCAGCGGAGGATTCGGTGGAGGAGGAGACACTGTAAGCCAGTGGAAGAAATATCTCCGCGAGGTATTGACCATCCGAGACCCCCCTAAGTTCAAGAAAGACTCAAAGAAGCCTCGGCCGCCTACCCTGACCTTCACCGATGAAGAGCTGGAAGACGTCATACCCGGACACCTCGACGGACTGGTAATTACCGGAACTCTGGTAAATTGTCGAGTTAAAAGGATTTTTGTGGATGCAGGGAGTTCGGGCGACATTATAAGCTGGGACGCCTACAAGAGGATGCACCTCGACAAAGAGGACCTCAAGCCATGCAAGACCACCCTGGTGGGCTTTAATGGTGAGCAGTCCTTCCCAAAAGGCTACATTGACCTCCAGTTAACTCTTGGCACCAAAGAAGCCTTCAAATCGGAACGGGTACGATTCGTAGTCGCCGACTTCCGGTCCCCTTACAACATCATTCTGGGCCGACCAACGATCCACAACTGGGATATACTAGTATCCACTAAGCATCAGAAGCTGAAGATGGTCAATAGTAAGAACCAGATAGTCGTGGTATCCGGAGACCAGAAAGAGTCGAGGCAGTGCTACTTTGAAGCTCTCCGTGTCGAGGAAGGAGGACCCTCGTCTCCACCCCGGCTCGGATCCAATGAGCAAGTAGCCGAAGCCGGCTCTGACGAGCGCCCGCGGCAGCAAGTCAACATGGTGGAGCTCGACCTCCGAGAACTTGACAATCTGAGGCCCGAGCCAGAAGGAGAACTGGAGGAAATAGTGCTCGGCGAAGACCCGTCCAAGACCGCCAAAATAGGCCGAGATATGGAGGACGGCCTAAAGGCTCTCATGATCCGCTTCTTAAGGCGGAACCAAGACATCTTCGCATGGACCTCGGCTGAAGTACCCGGCATCGACCCCCACTTCTGCTGTCACAAGCTCGGCATATGGTCGGGATCGAGACCCGTGGCACAGAAGAAAAGGAACATTGCGGACAATAGGCAGAAGGCCCTGGAAGACCACATAGAAGAGCTCCTTGCGGCCGGTTTCATCCGAGAGGTGCAGTACACCACCTGGCTCTCCAACGTAGTCATGGTCCTCAAACCTAGCGGCAAATGGAGAGTATGTGTTGACTACACCAACCTCAACAAGGCCTGCCCAAAGGACTCCTACCCGATGCCAAACATCGATAAGCTTCTGGACAACTCGGCCGGGTACCACCTCCTCTCCTTCATGGATGCTTACTCCGGTTACAACCAGATCGCCATGCATCCAGACGACCAAGAAAAGACCGCCTTTATGACTGATAAGGTGAATTACTGCTACAACGTCATGCCTTTCGGACTCAAGAATGCCGGGGCCACCTACCAGAGGATGATGAACCGAGTTTTCGAGGATCAGATCGGGCGCAACATAGAGGTCTACATAGACGACATGATTGTCAAGTCGAAACTTCTAGAAGACCACATTCGGAGTTCCGGTTGGGAAATTCCTAGGCTTCATGCTGACAAACCGAGGGATCGAAGCCAACCCGGACAAGTGTAAGGTCGTGCTCGACATGCAGCGCCCGAGAACCAAGAAGGAGGTACAGCAGCTAACAGGCCGCCTAGCCGCCCTGACGCGGTTTCTACCAAAGTCGGTTGAGAAAGCCCTACCTCTCTTCAAGTTGCTGAAGAAGGAGACCTGAGGCAGCTGGAACCCAGACTGTGCTGCCGCCTTCTCAGAAATCAAGAGATATTTGGCAACCCCGCCGGTGCTCACCAAGCCGGACCCCGGAGAAACCTTATTCCTCTACCTCTCAATCGGCGACGAAGCCGTAAGCGCCGCCCTAGTAAAGGAGTCCGAGACCGGGCAAAGGCCGATATACTTTATCAGCAAGGCCCTATAAAGCTCCGAGCTCCGGTATCAGAAACTGGAGAAAGTGGCCTTCGCCCTGCTTACCGCGGCACGAAGACTCTAGCCTTATTTCCAGGGACATCGGATCGTAGTCCGAACCAGCCAGCCGATCAGATAGGTTCTCCACAAACCTGACTTGGCCGGGAGAATGACCAACTGGGCCATAGAACTCTCCGAGTTCGATATCACATTCGAAGCCCGCCAGGCGATTAAGTCCCAAGCACTCACGGACTTCATCCGAGAACTCACCCTGGCCACTATAAATGATGGGATTTAGAAGGTCTATGTTGATGGGTCATACAACGCAAAGGGAAGCGGTGCAGGAGTCATCGTAGAAAGCCCGCAGGGGGTAGCCACCGAACACTCTCTGCAATTGAAGTTCCAGACCTCCAACAACCAGGCCAAGTACGAGGCCTTTCTGGCCGGACTGCTTCAGGCCAAGGACAATGGCGCCCAGCGAGTAAAGGTTCTAACCGACTCGCAGTTCGTCGCCGCTCAGGTAGACGGCAACTACCAAGCGAAAGGCCCACTAATGGCAAAGTATTTGAACAAAGCCAAAGAACTCATGGCCAAATTCGAGGAGGTGACGGTTTCCCATATACCCAGAGAAGAGAATGCTCGAGCCGACATCCTCTCTAAGCTCGCCAGCACTAAGGGGCCGGATAACCACAGGACCGTGATCCAGCAAAATCTGACCGAGCCGAGCTGCATCATGGCTATCTCGGCAAGCCTCGACTGGAGGAAGCCAATAGAAGACTACCTCGAAAGGGGAATCATCCCCACTGACACCACCGAGGCCAAGAAGCTAATCAGAGAAGCCGCCCTCTACGCTATGGTTGACGACCAACTATACAGGAAAGGGCTCCATTGCCCCATGATGAGATGCCTCGGCAAATCCAAGGCGAAGTACGTGCTAGCCGAGCTATATGAAGGCGCCAACGGCCATCACATAGGGGGCAAGGCCCTCGCCAGAAAGGCACTGCGCGCCGGATACTACTGGCCCACTATGAAGCAGGACGCCATGGAAAAGGCTAGAACATGCGACAGCTGCCAGAAGCATGCCCGAATTATATGGCCGCCACCCTCAGAATTGAAAGGAATGCCAGCCCCCTGGCCCTTTTACAAATGGGGCATGGACATCCTCGGACCATTCCGACGGGCGCAGGGGCAATGCAGATGGCTCATAGTCGCGGTAGACTACTTCACAAAGTGGATCGAAGCAGAGCCACTCGCCACAATAACCTCGGCCAAAGTGATTAAGTTCTTCCGGCACAACATCGTCTCCCGCTTCGGGATACCAGCCGAGGTCGTCACGGACAATGGCACCCAATTCATGGACCATCGTTTCCAAGCGTTGATGTCCAACCTGGACATCAAGCATCACTTTTCATCCGTGGAACATCCTCAGACAAATGGCCAGGCCGAAGCCGCCAACAAAGTCGTCCTGGACGGATTCAAGAGGTGAATGTTGTAGGCCGAGACCAATTGGACCGAGCAGCTCCACAGCGACTTGTGGGGATACCGCACGAGCGTGCAGTCTTCGACTCAAGAAACCCCGTATAGGCTAACCTATGGATGTGAGGCGATGATCCCGGTTGAAATCGGACAGCCATCCTGGAGAAAGGTCAGAGCCAGAAAGGAGGGGCAGGAATCGAATGACGACGCCTTGAAGACTGACTTGGACCTCATTGATGAAATCCGGGTTACGGCGCACTGCCGGGAACTAGCCGCCAAGCAACTACTCGCGGCTAAGTACAACAGAAAGGTCCGACCCCGGTCTTTCAACCGAGGCAACCTAGTACTCCGACGGGCCGACATAGGCAACAAGAATGCCAAGGACGGGAAGCTAGCGGCAAACTGGGAATGGCCCTACCGGATTAAGGAAAAGCTCGACGGAGGAGCATATACCCTCGAGACTTTGGCACGAAAGCCAATCAAAAGGACATGGAATGCCGACAAGCTGAAGATCTACTATAGCTAGACTCTTTCTCGGCAGTGTTTGTTTGCTTTTACGATTGTTCCTTTCCTCGCATTTGTTTTCTTTTCGTTTTGAGTCCAAGTTATGTCATTTCTGATTATGATGCTTTGTAAAGCCCCGTAGGGCTATTTCTTTCTATCAATAAAAGATCCCACTGAGGAGATTTACGAATGCGCACAAAGCTTAAGCATGAACCCGAAGCCATGGAGCTCGGCCAATAACAAAAAGACCGAGGCAAAGAAGCCCTGCCAAGAAACCGAAAGCTGAGGCCACGAAGCCCGACACCGGTAAAAGGCCCAGAGGACAATAACCCGGCCAAAACCAAAAAACATCTAGATATACGAAAACCAGCCGTCGTACTCCGACAGGCATTGGTTAGAGCTTGGCGAGGGCGCCATCCGTGGCCCTTCATGAAATTGACGCGTCAACACTCACCCGGCTAAGCAAGCAGCCGACCATGCCGACCCTGATCAGGTCAAAATGTCCGACCCAGGCAGACGAAGCCTCGGTCAGACACGTGATAGCCCTGCCCTTACGCCGGTCAAACTTAATCCAACTACACAAAAGTTGGAGCTCGACTATTGGAAAGCCGAGCCGAGGCAGTACGGTTTGTTACGCCTGACGAGGCTGAAACAAGACAACCTTGCCCCAACCTCCCACACTCTAAGCGTGGTAGAGTAACGACGGCTTGTACACATGCAGTCGACAAATAATTAAACTTTGGCAAAAGAGGGATTAAGTTACCCATTGTCTAAGGCCTCCAAACGGCCTACACGGTCAAAAGCCTGGACAAAAGAAGATCGGAGCATAAAACCACTCATTGTCTAAGGCATCCAAACGGCCTATACTCACACAGCCGATTAACACTAAAGCATAGACGAAAGAATGACAGGATTGTAAGTCATCTACCGTCTGGAGCATCTAAACGGCCCATACATACATAGCCGGCACGCGACTTAGCCGAAAACGTAAGGATGGTAGAAATCGTCCGATGTTTAAAGATACACAAACGCATGAAGGAGACGATAAAAATCAAAGTCATTCATTGCAAATATTTGTACAAAGGCACCAAGGCCAAAATCATTCAAATTACAAAGGCTAAAGCTACCCAGAAGGCTCGGCCTCAGGATGATCAGCCCCGACAGAGCCGGCCCCATCATCAACTGGACCCTCGACGGCGGGAGAAGTGCCAGTAGCGTCGTCCTCAGCATCAGGACCCTCGGCGGCAGGAGACGGATAAGGGATCAGAGTCCCGTCATCCTTAACAAAGGCACAGTAATCATACCCGGCCACGTTCAGCTCTACACCTGGATTAAAATAACGGATCTGCGTCAGAGCTTGTTTGAAACACTCCTCGGCAGTCCGCACCAAGGCATCCATAGCCTCCTGGCGTTCCTTCTCCTTCTCAGCAAGGGCCTTTTGAAGCCCATCTTTCTCCTCCGCCAAGGAAGCCCGCTGCTGTTGAAGAGCCTTGGCCGCTGACAAGCTCTCCGACGCCGCCTTCTGGGCCCGGGCGCACTCCTCAGCCGCCTTCTCGGCATCTACCCGAGATAGCTGGAGCTCTTGGTCAGCCTTCACCGCCGCGGTCTTTGCCGCATCCCGCTCCGCCCGCGCAGCTTCAAGCTCTTCTCGAGTAGTGTCCAGCTCCGCCCGGACAAGATCCCGATCGGCCCAGGCCTTGACTAGCTCCTCTTCAGCCAACCTAACCTTGGTTTCGGCCACCTCCAATTCCTCTTTGAGGTCGCCAACCGACGCGGCCTTAGCCTTTGCTGCGTCCAAACCCTTGACCAACTCCACCCTCTCCGCCCGCAACTTCTGGCAGTCGGCAAAGACCCGGGCATACTGCTCCCGGACCAGCATCAGAGTCTGGACGTACCCCACAGACCGACAAAGCTCATGCTGGTTCCGGTGCAGATCATCCAGGGACGGTCGAGTAAGGGCAGCAGGACCCTGGAAGTGCCTGGGAGGAAGGAACGCCACATCTACCTCCGGCACCACCCCCTCGTTCCATAAACGACCGCGGGGGAGAACGGACTTCGGCCTCGTTGAGGGAGGAGGAGGAAGTGCCGACGACGACAGTGGACCCGGCAGGGAACCGGCCGGTTCATCAGCAAAGAATTCGGCCTCAATCTCCTCATCGGAAATCAAGACCTCCTTCCCACTAGAGGGTTGGGATGCAGCAGCGGCCTCAGGAACCTCAGAAGCTTGGGGCCCGGTGGCTGTCGGAGACTGGGCGATCACCTCGGAAGCCGGGGCGACCTCAGCAATGGAAAGACCCTGGTTAGCCGAGCCCTTTTTCGCTTTCTTAGAAGCCTCGGCAGCACCAGCACCTTCAGAAGCGCTCCGCTTCTTTTGGCGACTGGAAGAGGCAGCAGCCGGATTCGCCGCGCGGAGATACAGAGGCAGCGAACTCATATCTTGGCCTGAAAGCAGAAAAAGAGAACAAGTCAGAACATTCGTAGAGACAAAAAAGAAAGAACCAAGACAAAAACATAAGCAAATACACCACCAGAAACCCTACTGGTAGGGGGCAACTGCTTGGCGCCGTCACCGGTTATGAAAAACCAGGCCGGCTTCACACCATATTCGGCCACTAGCGCCTCCAACCGTAGCAGAGCGGACACTGACTCAGGCGCAAGACTCTTGCGCGGTACCTGGAAGGAGACCGACTTGACCTTATAATAGCTCTCCTCCCAGTATAAGGGGAAGCGACCGCTACCCTCCAAGAACCAGGGTCCCTCCCCTGGGACGGCCTCCACCTTGAAGAACGCCCCCTTAAAGCGCTTGAAAGAGTCGGAGAAGGGCGTCATCAGTACCCGCCCTGGATTGATCCGAAGGGACACCTACCCCCTTAGCTTGTCATCGCCCCTCGGCGAGCTAGGTGTGAAAGGGCCAAAGAAATAGAAGAACAGGTTGGCCGTACACGCTAGGGGAGGCGAAAAATGGCTGCACAACCGCTCAAAGGCCACCAAGTACGCCCAACCGTTCTGATGAAGCTGGGACGGGGCGAGGCGCAGATGCCGCAACGCCTCCATTTGAAAGGGCGAGAAGGGAAGAGAAACCTGTACCCGCATCAGGTAATCCCGATAAAGAAAAAAGAAGTCGGGTTGACCCTCCGACCGAGTCGCGCAGATAGGCTCCTCGGACCCCGGACGCCTGAGCACACACCCCGGCATGACGGGGACCGTCAACCGCGCTATGTCCGCGTCAGACATCAGCTACAGAGTAGCCAGCACATTGTTCAACACCCAGCCGTACCGACGAATCAGAGCCTCAGACGGACTGGAAGAGTCCGAACCACTGGCCTCCGAAGACTTTGAGGACGACCCAGATTTAGGAGCCATAAATAAACCTATACGAAAATAAACAAAGCTAGTATTAGCAAAGAAGCAGAAATACCTGGCAAAGACATAGTGGCAGGCAAAAAAGCTCGCGGACTCGGACGAACGGGGGCATGAGAAGGGGCGACCAGGGCGGACCAATGCCGACACGAGCTGAGTACGGCGGAGGCCTTGGCATCTCCACCACGAGCCATCACAACAGAAGCTTCCGCCAGGCAATCCCAGCAAGGGCCAAGATACCCATCCGGGGCAGACGCCTGGCGGACGGCGGAAGAGCCCTCATAGTAGCTAAGAGGCTGAGCCAACACCACCGGGGATCCAGATCCAGAAGAGGAGCCTATCCCGGCCCCACCAGGCGACCCGAGGGGAAGGGCACGCGCCGGCGGCCAAGATGGACGGCGAGGAATTAGAACCGAGACCCTGGCTGAAGATGGACGAGCCCCAGCTCTCCCCGGACGAACAGCGCCACCCCGGCGCAGGGGATTCAAAACCCCCGAAGAAGGAGGTTCACCCCCCAGAACCCAGTAAGTAGCCCTGGGAAGACGTGCACGGAGGAGCATTTCCTCCTCAGGCGTTAATGACGCCCTGGGACTAGAAGCACTCCTACCTCTCACCATGTTTAGAAGCCTAGGACAGTAAGCGAATGTCGTCTAAGGGCAAGAAACAGTATGAGGGCGTGATCTAAGACATAAGGAAACCCAGAAAACCCCAAAAACACTGAAGAACAGTAGCGCATACGGTGATTTCCAGAATAAACGGCAAAATGCAGGAAACTACCGAACAAAACACAAGGGAATCGGCGAAATACCTGTGTAAAGGATGTAGAGAAACTGGAACTTTGGAAACAACGAACGACAGAATCTCGACTGAAAATGGTAAGGAAGAAAACCAGAGCAAAGACTGAGAAAATGCGATAGCGGGAAAAGTGAAAGAGAAACTCGAGGAGGACTATTTAAACCGAAATCCCAAACATAAGGGGCACAACGGTCTATTCCCGTACGAGTGGGACGGGATTGGCACAGCACAACGCAGGCGCAATAAATGCGCACTAACCTCGGGAAGCGAAAGAACGCGGCGGTTGCAGGGCACGCCCAATGGAAACCTGACAACTGTAAGCCCGTAATGATGGCGTGGTAAGGGCAAACCCCGAAGCGTTTGGAGAATCCCAAAAGGCAAAAGGGCCGGAAACCCGGGAAGGATGAACATCCGCCCGACCAGGAACGAACCCGGCGTTCTAGGCAGGACAAGGACAGGTTGAGCCGACCACAGTTCCGGATCGGGATTACCTGACGGCCATGGCACCCAAAAGCCGACTCAGTCCGCACAAAGGACCTCGGCCATAAAGGGACCGGGGCATTAAGCACCTCAGCCGTCCAGAAACCAGAACGACCAAGCTGGGGGGCAACTGTTACGGACCGGCCCAATAGGCCCAGGTCCGGACCTCGGCCCAATGGCGCCTGTAAGGGAATCCACGCTGTATTAGGAAAGAATCTGGGATCCCATAAATTGAGGATCCCCATCGATGAAGAATCTCTCCCAATCATAATCCCAACAGATCAATTCCTGATTCCCCAATCACGGATATTGGTCATTAAGGCAGAGATACGCGCACCAGACTCCTCTATAAATAGAAGGAAACCCTAAACAGGTGCACACGTTCTATCTTATGCTCTATTTACATTCCGTCACACAAAGCACACACCCCACCCCCTGGCTACGTGCCTTCCGGTTTGCTGCGAACTACGTGGACTTTGATCCCTTCAGAGGGTACGTAGGCTCTAAGCTTGACAACCTAGTCAAGTCCAACATCTGTGTTCTTCATACAGAACAGTATTCAAACTACCCATTTTAATAGTTGGGAAAATTACACCTAAGTCCAGAACAAGGTTAAATACAATAAAATGATCCATTAAAATATCAAAATTGCGATGAAGTTACATAGGACTTTTTGCAATATTTTTCATATGTGAAAAGATACAAATACACCTATTGCATGAATTGACAAATCCATATACATGTTTTGACAAGTCCATGTATATGGTTAACAACCATGAGCCTGTTTTGATAAGTTCATGACTCTCCATGAGAGCATTTATGTCCCTTTCTATGTCCCCATGCCAACGCAACACATAAACTTTTTTATTTATTTCATGGGGTTTACTTTTCTCATGTTGCAGGAGAAAAACAAGATTCCTACACATACATAAAATGGTGGGACCCACATATATATATAGTGCTAATTATATATATATGCGGGTCCCACCATTTTATGTGTGTGTGGCATGAGAAAACATTTCTTTTACAACATGAGAAATATTTTCCCCTTATTTCATTATTGTATTTAATTATTTAATAGGCCTGAGTCATTTTTTTTTTATTTGATCAAGAGTTTTTACCCCTCAAGAGTTAGAGGGCAAAGGTTTCTCACATCTCACAACAAGTGTGATTATCGGATTCGAATTTATGTTCTCCTCCTTATATGGTGATTGGTGAGGTCTCATGCCATCTCAATCAAAAGATTGTTGATAGAGTCACTTTTTTATTATATTATAAGTTTTTTAAGTAAATATAAAATTATAAGATTTGGTTGAACATTAAATGATGCCAAAACCTAACTCCAACCCTCTAATCCCACTTTCATGATGCATACTTAGCTATTGTCAATTAAGGCCAAAGGAAAAGTTTGAAGATGAAATAACAATATTTAATAATGTTCCCTCCCAAATGGTCAAATGGACATTTTAACAAAGGAAAATCACAGTTGAGGACCATTGTAGCCTCTTAAGTCAAGTAACTTGCCGATGAGAGTTGACACAGATGGTAAGGAATAGGCCCAAGACCCAAAAGGATAAGGATTCAATTCCCGCTGCCATTGTGAGGGCTCATTCGGTAGGCAATCATGTAAGAACCCCTATAAGTGCTCAAAGAGCCCCGAGGCCGTGCCTTAGCCTTGGTGGGGGACCGGTGCCAAACCCACCTAAACATTTTTTTTAGCCAAAAAATAAAAAAGTCAAGTAACCCAAATAAATTATGAAATTTTACTCCACCCCTAAAAACAAAATTAAATCTTTTTTTCAATTAATGCCTTTGCTTTTGTTTTTCTTTTTCTTTTTTTCAAGAAATTCAACAGTCACCGGCTATTGGAGGCACCGATTTTTTTCAAACGAAAGCAAGTGCATTTCTCTCTTCAATCTTCACCCATAAAATATAATTTTAGTCTTTGGGGCACAATGAAATTTCATATTTTGTTGGGGGCTATTTGAAATTAAGTTGCCATAGTAGTTCTCAACTATAATTTTCCCTTTTGAACAATCCTATTTTCAAACCATCCGAGGAGGAGCGAGGTGATTTCAATCAAGTACTCGTTTTTTTTATGAGTCTTTGCCTTCGTCTTCTTTTATCACTCACTTATGTCGTTCTTAACCACAAAATATGATCTGAAGTATCATCTATTTCTTAATGCTTGTTGAGAAAGTGTATCTCTTCAATTTCACTAAATTTAGCACTATGGAATGATTAAGGCCAGCCCTTGAAAGAATGTAGGTGGAAGGTGTACTTTGAAAGTGATGTACTATGTCACACCAAATAAGAAAAAATCCAGAATGTAAATCACGTTAGAAAAACACGTTTACGTGGAATGTATACTTTGAAGAGTCTTTGCCTTACATGTTTGGGTTGATATTGGAAAAATATATTTATGTAAGTCGATACAAAATTATTCTCACAAAATTAACTCACATACTGTAATATATATTCATTAACTCACCCCCAACCCTCCACACATCCATGGGGCCAAGTGGTTCAGTTGGGCCACTTGGTTCCTTTAATATATATTTATTAACAAATATATATATTCTTCTTCACATTTTTTCAATAGTACTTACAAATCCTGTAACGCCATTTACAAATTTCGTAACGTCATTTACAACTTTTTTTTTCAAGTTTACATTTTTTTTCCTCTTTAATGCCTCTGAGTGGGAAAAAATGCACTGGCACAAAACTTGTAACGGTATTTACAAATTCTGTAACGCCATTTACAAATTTAGTAAAGCTATTTACGTATTTTTCAAGTTTACATTTTTTTTCTCTTTAATGCCTCTGAGTGAAAAAAAAAAAAAAAATATATATATATATATACACTTTCACAAAACTTGCAACAGTATTTACAAATCCTGTAACGCCATTTACAAATTTAGACGGTCCTCCGGCGAAGGTATTTTTATTTATTTAAAACTAAGGGCAAAAGGGTAATTTCATCTGAATTTGCGTATCCCTCATAGGTGCTTGTACCTCTCAATCTTTTGACAAATTCGGAAGACTTCTGGGGGTTTTACAAATTGATATGATATTTATTTGTCATTTTCCCAATAAGTTATATGTGGATAAAATGAATGTTTAATAGGTTTAAAGTAGATAGTTTGTGGTTATCTCCATAGACTAAGAAAAATTAGGGGGTTTATTGTAAAGCTTTAAACGATATGGAGATACTATTTACGAATAACATAAAATATGGAGTTGGCTCCCATCTTCTTCCCTTCCTGTGCTCTTTCCATCCTCTTCTTTATTTCAACCGTTGGATCGAAATCTTAACCGTTCAGATTTAATCTTTTATAAAAATATTATTTTAAATATTTTATTATTATTTTATTAAAAATTTAATTTTTCTTAATTTTTTATTAAAGATTAAATCTGAACCGTTGATATTGCAATCTAATGGTTAAGATGAAGAAAAGAATAAGAAGAGGATGAGAAGGGAAGAGGATAGGAGCCAACTCCAAAATTCAGAGTTGTTTTTTGTATAATTTAACTAGTTTACTTTTATATTAAATTTAAAAAGGGAAAGAAAATCACATGCCATGCTATAAGCGGAGAAGGCCCCATCCTATGGTCCCCACTTCCCATGCCGACACGCAAAACTCCATAATGCATACTTAATTAGCTTAGCTGTTGTCACTTGTCAGTATGGAAATGCAATTGACGCCAAAAGAAATTTTTTGAAAATGGAACAAAAATATTAATAACAATGTTCTACCTCGCTATAAAGTCAAAAAGACAGTTTAGAAAATCCTATTTTCATATTCTGCCGCCTACTTGCAGGCACTCACGAGTCACGATAATGGGGAAAAACACCAAAATAATAATATTTTTTAAAAAATTTACTTAATTAGAACAATTTAAAAAAAATTTACCGAATTAATGCAATCAAACACGTTGACTGACAGAGTGTCACTAGTCACGTTGGAAAGCCTAACGCCACTAGGTAGTCACGTACGGACCTATCACACCATTGGTGACATGGTACTTTATCACACCACCAGTGGTGTGAATCACATTCACGCCTCAAAATTTCCCACGACAATGGGACAATTTAAAATTACATACTAACAGTAATTTCAGCATTTTTACCAAAATAATATTTTTAAAAAAAAATTACCAAATTAAAGCAGTTTTGAAAAGTTTTTATTGGAATAGAGTTGTTTTGGTGGAGTCCCGTTGTGCAATATAACACCACTTTTTATAGCGTTAGACTGTGAGACGCTACTATAAATAGCGTCAGCTAGCCTGACGGGACACATTTTGTATGGCGTCAGACAGCCTGACGCCACACAAGATGTGTGGCCCCACCCATCAGTTCACGTCACTTTTCAAAAAGTGGCGTGAATTGTTGTTAAAAACAAAATTATAATTATATTAAAAAGAATATTTTATTTGTTAAAAAACTATTATTTTATAATTATCTTTTAAAATATTACTTTATTTGATAAAAAAATATAATTATATTTAAAATTATAAATGATAATTATAATTGATTATAAATAATAAAAAGAGTAAATAATAATTCTAATTAATAATTAAGGGAATTAAAATATTTAAAATTTATTATAAGCCTGTGAGGCTCGTCTCACCGTGTGAGATCTAGGTGATGGACATCTCCCAAAGATTTCTATGACGCCTCACCCTTAAAAACTTATAATCTCTTGTGTTACACACAACTTGTTAGCAGTTACACCAATCACACAAAGTTGTATGTAACACAAGAGATTATAAGTCTTAGGTAAGGCTAGCTTCACAGAAATGGGAGATGTCCGTCACCTAGATCTCACACGATGAGACGAGCCTCACAGGTTTATAATAAATTTTAAATATTTTAATTTCCTTAATTATTAATTAGAATTATTATTTACTCTTTTTATTATTTATAATTAATTAGAATTATCATTTATAATTTTAAATATAATTATATTTTTTATCAAATAAAACAATATTTTAAAAGATAATTATAAAATAATAGTTTTTTAATAAATAAAATATTCTTTTTAATATAATTATAATTTTTTTTTAACATCAATTCGTGCCACTTTTTGAAAAACTGTTTTGTGTGGCGTCAGGCTGTCTAACGCCACACAAAATGTGTCCCATCGTAACTGACGCTATTTATAGTGGCGTCTGATAGCCTGACGCTATTAAAAGTGGCGTTGTACTACAAGACGAGACTTCACCAAAACAACCCTATTCCAGTAAATACTTTCAAAACTGCTTTAATTTGGTAAAATTTTTTTTAAAAAAATATTATTTTGGTAAAAATGCCCAGTAATTCCTCTTATGTTTGTATAAGAGTTAGATAAGGAGGTTTTTTTAAAAAAAAAAATTCTAAATATAAAAATTCAATCTAGATTTTTAAATTTATAAATTTTGCCTCAAAATTTCCCCAATCATTGCAATATTAAGTGGATTATTATCAATAGGTGGTTCTAAACTTCTAATACATATTATTAAATAGGATATTTTAAGAAAAACAAATACCTATTTATTACAAACAACTAACTCGACTAGTTTTTTTTAATTATTTAAAAATCAGTTATCTTGATCTTATAATAATAAACTATTTTGTACTCCTATGATCCTTAATACAACCTAATTAGAGAGTTGATCATGGTTCTTAATATGAGAAAGAGTTATCTCTACCAAACCCTTTCTCTACTCTATCTACACTTAATTTCTCCACAATTGTATTGGATTTTAATGGTTGAGATTTTATATTATATTAAATATATCATTGTAATATTGAATATTAAATGCCAATAATATTTTTACCAGGTGAATCCCAACCATTAAAGTCAATCTAATAGTAGAGAAATTAAGTGGAGAAGAAGTGAAGAGAGGGGTTATTCGAGACCGGAAATGAATGTCTCCATTGATGGTATCTAATCAAGTTTCAATGGTTGAGGTTTAATACAACCATTGAAACTAGATATAATGGTGGATATATTCAATAGAGAGGAAATAGAGAGGGAAATCAATGGAGACATTCCTCTCCTGGGGACACTCTTTTTCCCTTAAGGGCAAGACTCATTCCTTATATTTGTCAAGTCTTTTTCCAAATTTCCCATATTGATACTCCTTTGATCATAATCAAGTAGAACCTTATTGGATAGCTGATTACGGTCATGAATGTAAAAATTATTTATCATATTTATCAATTTTTCACAAATTAATGTTCTTAGTACTCCTTCAACAATAACTAAAGTAAGAGAGAGATAAATGAAATTTAAAAAAAATGATTAAGGTATTTTTTTTATAAAAAAAATCTTATATTAACTAATTCAACTAACTTTTAAATCTAATCAAATTAATATAAATAGACTGTTGATAAAAAAAAAAAGGACACTAAAAACTAGTTGTCCAAACGGTAACACTACCCATCATGTTTAGTGTATATTTGAATTAATTTTTGAAAAATAATTTTTACGATTTACGAAGTAAGCATGTGAGATGAATTTTATCTCAACTAATGGAAAAGAACTTCTGAAATCACCGTTTGTGTGTAACAAAAATGTGTTTTATGTTTAGTTGTTTACCCAAACAGATAGTTATAGATGGGTTGGGTTTAATCAAATCTTATTATTATAAATACATTTAATAACGATATCAATATCTAAAGTATATAAATAAATAGTTCCCTAAAATAACCCATGCTGACCTGTTCTGAATTTCTTTCATCACAACTAGACTTGTAGATTCAGATCTACAATCCAATAGTCCTCCCTGCAAGTGTCACCGCCTTGTCCGGTTCCCGGTTGACCCCCACAAGGCGTCTTTTTCTTCTCCCTCTCCCTCTGTCTTCCTCTTTTGTCCCTCTGGCAGTGGCAAAAAGCCAGTAGCAGATTACACGCAGCATTATCGGTCTCAATTTCCCGCGAGTCACTCACTTTGCCACTGAGTTGATTGCTTCCGAGTTAATCTAGCAATCAATCAATCGTTCCTCTGAATCCGATAATGCCGACCTCTCGATTCCCACGCGTCGCTGGTGGAGGCACCCCCAGCTTCGCCTTCTCCTTCAGAGTTTTGGCTTCTGCCATTTGCATTGCTCTATGCCTTTTCTTCACTCTCTCCTTCGTCTTCACTTCCCATTCATACTCTCCAGATCAATCTCAGTTGGTAAGGTTCTATTTTCTTACTTCTCCTTTAAGGCTTTCTTCCACTTTTTTCCTGTTTTTCTTTCTTTCCTTTATGGGAAAGAAGTTCCTGGCGAACAAATAGATTTCGGAATACGCCGGTAATTTCCTGGATTTATTTTCTTCTTGTTTGATCTCTTTTGAAGAGTAAAATTGGGGTTTTGGTTAGCGATCTTGTTTTGTCGGTTCAATTATGGAGCATCAGGCTCGCTCTGGATCTAATTTGGCTTTGATGTTTCTGGCATTTATTTTCATTTGGGAAATTTTAAACGGGAATGTTAGTCGCAAGGGATTAGCTATTGTGTAAGTTGGAAAGAAGAGATGTGAGAACTGAAAGCTAGCCAATTCAGAAACTGATTAGTTCTTCTTCTTTTTTCCCTGTTACTTTTGAACTAGGGTTACGATGCTGGAGCACGCGGGTTCGAGTCTATTAGGAGATCCGTACTCGCGCTCAAAACGGATCCCCTCAAGCCTCGCCTGGACCAGATCCGGAAGCAAGCTGATGATCATAGATCATTGGCTCTGGTGTATGCATCTTATGCGCGAAAGCTCAAGCTTGAGAGCTCAAAGATCGTTAGGATATTTGCTGATCTCTCTCGCAATTTCTCAGATCTTATGAATAAGCCCCAATATCGGGCTCTCTTCAACTCTGATGCTGCGCCCATTGATGAATCAGTGCTTCGGCAGTTGGAAAAGGATGTGAAAGAACGTATCAAAGTCACACGCCAGGTTATCGGTGAGGCCAAGGAGTCTTTCGATAATCAGCTCAAGATTCAAAAGTTGAAGGACACGATTTTTGCTGTGAATGAGCAACTAACCAAGGCAAAGAAGCAGGGGGCTTTCTCGAGCCTGATTGCTGCCAAATCAATTCCTAAGAGCTTGCATTGTTTGTCAATGCGGTTAATGGAGGAGCGGATTGCAAATCCAGATAAGTATTCTGACGAGGGAAAGCCACCTGCTCCAGAATTGGAAGATCCAAATCTTTACCACTATGCCATATTCTCTGATAATGTGGTCGCAGCGTCTGTTGTGGTCAATTCAGCGACCAAGAATGCCAAGGAACCATGGAAGCATGTGTTTCATGTTGTAACTGACAAGATGAATCTTGGAGCAATGCAGGTGATGTTTAAGTTGAAGGATTACAATGGAGCACACATTGAGGTTAAGGCTGTTGAGGACTACAAATTCTTGAATTCCTCTTATGTGCCAGTCCTTAGGCAATTAGAATCTGCTAACCTGCAGAGATTTTACTTTGAGAACAAGCTTGAGAATGCAACAAAGGACACAACCAACATGAAGTTCAGGAATCCAAAATATTTATCAATCCTGAACCATCTGAGGTTCTACTTGCCTGAAATGTATCCTAAGCTGCATAGAATTCTGTTTTTGGATGATGACATAGTGGTTCAGAAGGACCTGACTGGGTTATGGAAGATTGATATGGATGGAAAGGTGAATGGGGCAGTAGAAACATGTTTTGGGTCATTCCATAGATATGCACAGTACATGAATTTTTCTCATCCCTTGATTAAGGCAAAATTTAACCCAAAGGCCTGTGCTTGGGCTTATGGAATGAACTTCTTTGATTTAGATGCTTGGAGAAGGGAAAAATGTACAGAAGAGTATCATTACTGGCAGAATCTGGTAAGCCTTTAAACTTTCCTATTAACATTTACTTTATCAGTTAAACCTTCTTTTTCTTTTTGTATGTTAACAGAACCATTTAATACTCTTTGATTCTTTCACAACATCCTGGAAATCCCATCGTGGTTTCTGTTGGCTTAGACTTGATGTTACAATGTTAGGAACTGCATGTTCTAAAATTGGAAGAGACCATAGACATATTGTTACTGATCATCCTCGTTACATTCTTTAATTTGCAATATTTTTAAATTATACTTCTGGTTTACATCCTCCTTCACTATATTTGACTGGGATAACTTGATTTTGTTGCAGAATGAAAATCGAACGTTGTGGAAACTTGGGACATTGCCACCAGGCTTAATTACATATTACTCAACAACAAAGCCTTTAGACAAGTCATGGCATGTTCTGGGACTTGGCTATAACCCAAGCATCAGCATGGATGAGATTAATAATGCAGCAGTGGTGCACTTCAATGGTAATATGAAGCCATGGCTTGACATTGCAATGACTCAATTCAAGCCACTATGGACAAAGTATGTTGACTACAATTTAGATTTCGTCCAAGCTTGCAATTTTGGCATCTAAATTTCTAAAGCTTCTGCTCTTCGGTTGCGGCCACTGTATCCCTCGTCCACTTCGGTTATTTGCTGTTTATTTTTGATATCCAATACTCATATAAGTTTGACATAATTTTTAGCTGTTGAAGGAAAAGTATTGCTTCTTTCCAAGTGTACAATACTTTAGTATAGTAATTCTTAGTTTCCCTCTTATTTATTCTTAAGGTTTATGTAATAATGTTATTTATTAAAAGATGTTGATCTAGAAGAAACAAGATACTAAATCAAGCATTATACCTTAAGCTATTCATTTATCTCACTGAGAACTGAGATACTTATAAGATCATGACTATACACTTGGAGTATTCTTTATTGTGTTTTCGTTCTCTGCTGAATGCACTTCTAGTTTATCTGAGAAAAAATGAAAAATTTCTTAACTCGTCGTACGAAATGGCTGAGCCATTTTGATTTCTGTGATGGAATAGAATGCAATGGCCGTGTTTCTTAAAAAATATACAGGCAATCGTTTTCCAATGCTTATATCTTGAAAGTGAGCAGGCACTTCTATAGTTCTATTCTATGTATGTGTGTTAATTGAAAGTTAAATGTGGTATGGTTTCATGGGAGAATTGTGGGTCCCAATTACTAGTGAATACTGATGTTGGCTTGACTTATGAATGAAATTAAGGGAAATATTTTCTTATTTGAGACCTTATTGTAATTCTCTCTAGTTTCAGTTTCGTTGTACAGTTTCCTGGGGAATCATGGTTTATAATGATGCCTTGTATCGTCTCTGATAAATGCTTTAAGTTGCACCAAATCTTAGATTTACCCTTTAAACTATTGAAAACATAAGAAGGATTCCACTAAAATATGGCTAGGCAGTTCTTTGTATATTTCATTAGTGGGTGGCTCGTTGGCTAGATTTGGATTGACTTGGACGTTTCATCCAATCAAATTCAATGCTGAGTGTTTTTTTTTTTTTTTTGAAGAATAGCAGAGTTGATTTAAACTTACAAGATTTTTTTTAGCTGAATTAATTATGTCAAAAAGCTGTTCCAATCATCATCATAAAATCTATTTCACTTTTTCACCCAACTATACATGAATCATCAATGCAAGAGCCTAGATATCCGTTGCTGAGAGTCGTTTCGAATACAAATGGCATGAGATGTGACACTGGGTAATTGGCGCCGTTCCCAGGCTACCAACGAATTGAATTTATTTTTGTTCAAGTAACAATCGAATGAATTTTTTTTAATATTACATAATAAAATAGCAGGGATCCTCCAAAGCAAAGGATGTCAAAGGGAAAATGTCTCAACAGGGAAGAAAATCCAAATGGTAACATCACAATCACATACATAGTTATGCAACCAAATGCAAAACTGACAAATGTCATCGTCAAAGAAGTAATTATATTAAATTTCAGTGAAACCCCACCATAAACTGGCGATCTTTACTTGAAGGAGTTTTGGTTCGGACCGAAACTAAGGTCAAGGATTTGGTATTACCCACTAATTATCGTTTGTCCTCTCCACCTAAACTCCCATTAACTCTCAATATCTGAATAGATTTTCCAAGATACTATCATGTTTGGTCAAATGCATATTTGTTTATGGGGTATGGTACAGAGCCATTAGATCCATAAACACCGACTTAGAGATTGTTTACTTTAGCGAAATCATAACAATCTACTTCACTCAATAGTTGCCCAATTTCAAGAATTCTTTCGGTTTGAATTTTTGTTTATTTCTGCATCCAATAAGCATTGTTAATTTTTTTTTAAAAAAAAAATAGGGGACTTTTTTCTAGAAAGAAGACACCTCAGTCAAAAATGGGCATAGGTACTTAATCCACGGCATCCAAACAATGGAAAAATTCCAGAAAATATCACACTTCCATTAAAAAGAGGAGCGCAAAAACATGTATTTAAGTTCTTCCTTCTCTCTTTCATGTGTGAATACAGAAAGATTCAATCTTTTAGGTTGGCATCCAACAGTTTGGTAAATAGCACGCATGATGAATCAAATCAAACAGTTGACCTAAAAGGCAGTGAAATGAAGCTCAAAATTCAACTACTAAATTTTACATAAATCATCTCCAAAGTCTTCATTTGATATTTGTTTAAAAATGCCCCCATAATATTCATAAAACCAGGGAAGCACAAAACTTCCTACGCAAGTATGCTATACTGAGCCGAAATTGGAAAATCAAAGATCCCCAAAATCATCATCAATAATCGAAAAAGGAAAAAAAAAAAAAAAAGACCTAATTGACTTTACTGGTAACTCATCCACAAAAGAATTCAATTTTTCCCCCTCAATGATTTCTACCGGAACTACTGTACTCAACGAAAATAATTTTTTCCATCCTTGCCTTCATCAGATATAAATTGCTCAAGCTGAGGCAGCAACAGATGTAGCTTTAGCCATTGAATTAATGGCCAGCCCACCGTTGCGATTCACACGGCCCCCATTGTTTCCAATATGATCAACTCTCTGATAACCATTATTTCCACGGTTGTAATACCCCCCTCGATTGCCATTCCTGTACCCAGATTCACCCCTGTTGAAGTCACCTCTTCCATAGTTTCGGCCATTTCCATGGTTCCCGCGACCTCTTCCACCATCATTTTTGTAACCTACACCCCTTCCCCCAGATGAGAATCGTGGCCTGCTGTTTCCTGGACATCAGCAGCAAACAGTTGAATTTATAGTCAACACTTTGCAGTCCATAATCAAGAATACAAGCTAGGGGCAGAACTAGACCTCAACAATCAATCATAGAATGAAAAGCTACTATTATGAAAATCAAATCCAACCAAAACATTGATAAAAAGAAATGTTCAATACAAAAGGCAGAAGGTAGCATCTTATCAATGGGAAACTACTATTGAGAACACTGCATTCTAAAATTGTTCAGGGGGAAAATCCAAAAAAGGCAACCCAAAACAAACTTATGGCATGTATTTCTTATCAGCCAAATTAGATATAGGCGTCATCATGAAGCACTCAGAATTTCAGAAACGCTATGGTATCCTTTCCTCAAGATAAATGTGAGATTGGAGGTAAGGATAGGAGAGGGAAGATACCTCTTAACACATGTAATCCAGATTTTATTTCTCAAATTCCCCTGTCAACCCATAAAATGCACATTTTTTATGTTTCTAAAGAGGGAAAACTGGGTTATAGTAATACAGATCTCAGAACCAATCACAATCGGTCAAACTTGGGGGGAACTCAGAAAATGAGTACAGGACCGAGTTTACTGAGTTTAGAGACAACCAATAGATCTTTTTACTGCGTTATCAAATGAGATTTATGGGTCACTAAGACATCTGACAAGTTGGTTGTTTATAAAGCACTACAGCATCACACAATTTATGTAGCTGACTTCACTTAACAAAGGGAGATATGGCTTCTCGTTATTGTTTGTTTCATCCCTGGCTGCAACTCATGGGAACAACAACCTCAACACACTTACAGAGAATTCATCCTTCCCCGCCCCACAGGCAAAATATCCTTACTTCCTAGTTATTGTTCCTCATTCCAGAGTGCCTGAGAGCTAAACTAACAAGCTATCTCTGTAGCCATCTTCATCTTCCTCCAATGGGAACCATTAAAAATGTGAACTTTCATGGTTCTACCCAAAATAAAAAAATAAAAACCATGGCTCGTGAGTTTGCTTATAATTGCATTTTCACAACCTTGGCCTGGGTCTGACAGCCTGACCAATAATTAGATAGGGTGAAATCATAAAGCAAAATGTAATAGAATGCAAATAAAGAATCTAATCCTCCCCAAGAGCCAAAATCTTGTTCACACATCAAGCATGTGTATAAACTGTTTATTGTCAATCAAACTGATAATCATACTAAGCTCAGATTAAAAAAAAAACTACTCACCTCGATTAGTTGATCTCTTTTCCTCAACAAAAACTTTGCGCCCACCGATGAAAACTGGTGAAGCCTAACATTCCAATCAAGAGTAACAATAGATGTAGAAATTAGCACCAAATAACAAATGACAACAAGTTAATAGGCATGGTATCAGGCAACTGCATGAAGATCTATTCCTTTTAAAAAAACAAAAAAAAAAAAAAAACCACCAAATAAGCAAATGAAAACAGTATAGAAGCAAGTATAAGAGAAGCCTGGAATCTGATAACTGCAAAAACCCACAAACAAAAGAGGAAAAGGAAATCTAAAGTATCTCCTATTAGGATAGATAGTATAATGACTGAAAAGAACTTTGCATAAGAAAACTAATAGAAGACAATCTAAACATTAATTGTTATAGAGATTTCCAGCTCTACAAACTCACTCCACAACAAAAACAGCCCAAAGTTTTCAAAGCTAAATCTCAAGAATACCTCAAGTGCACTTTGCACAGCGCTAGCCACTTCAAACTCCACAAAGCCAAAGCAAAATCCCTGTTCAATCATCCATAAGTTAAAAAAATTAGGTTATAAATTGATGATACAAAGCAGAAAATGGATGTGTCATGTGTGACCTACCCTTTGGCTTCTAACTTGGATGCCATCATGCTTAATAGGACCAAACTTCTTGAACTCGCTCTCCAAAAGAGAAGGTGTAGCACTTGGTGGCAGACTTTTTACAAAAATAGAATAACCCTCGGCTATACAAAAAACAATGCAATGTCAATGCATCTGAGCAATGAATAAAAACTAAAGGCAGTTCAATTCAGAAGAAAATGAATGCATTCTGATAAAAGGGGCACCACACCTTCAGTTTCTTGATTGTTTCCCACTTCGGCTATAGTAGTGTGAGAACCATTCATTTCTGACACACTGGGTGCTAGAGGTGGAGCAACCACATGTTGATCCAGGCTCTTAGGGGCAGATCTCACAGAAGTAGGTGTTGCCAGAGGAGATGATGCAGCACTCTCCTTCATGACCTTTACCAGGAAAGATATTCATTTATCAAATAAGAAAACAAGGAACAATAGCAGTTACTATTCATTATAACAAAGGAAAGAAAATTGTTCCAGCAATTTATAACTATTTTATTCCCAATAACACAAACTCCAAGGCAGCATTCCGAATATAACACAATGAGTCAGGAAACATCATAAGGTAATTCAGAATAGCTACTGACAATAGAGGCATATGACTTCTTAGGCACTTCTTCAATTATAGAAGTAGAACCAGCGACCACTAGTGAATCATCAGGAATTTCATCAACCACCTCAGGTACAGGAGCTTCTTCTTCTTCAATTAGAGCTTGCCCATTTTCAGGATTGTATGCCTCCTCCCCGTTGACATCCTCAGCTGGTAGAACTATATGCTCAGAAGCATGAGTCTGCTGCAAAGAGCACTCTGCGGCCAAACAAAAAATAATTTTACAAGTAGACAACCACATGAGAGAATAAAATTTCTAATTTAAAGTAGGCGCTGTAATACCATTATCAGGACTGGCAGGAGCTTCAGCGTCATGAATAGTGTTTTGGTTTTCATTATCATTAACATATCTGAACACATCATTCAACACAAAGTACCCTTTTTCTTGAGGTGCAAGGAAAAAACATTGTGAAAATTTTTGCCTCTTGCAGTCCTTTCCAACCATAAACCCAGTGACCAGGACAATAACTCCCCCACCATAAGATTCTTGTGCATCCACAGATATGATCTCTGCAACAAACTCATCCAGCGATAGGATTTTCTCATTAATATCCTGCGTCATAAGAATAAAAGGAAATAAGTTGAAGGACATGAATTTCACCCTCTTTATTATTTCATAAATCAGACTCCACTGATAAAAAATAATAAAAAGTTATAAAATACAATATAATAAACTTCAAAGAATCATAGGACGAAAAGAAGAAATGGAGAAAAGTCACTAAGAATTAGTGATTTAGTGACTTAGGCCTACAGATCTTAAAATCACTTCTAGAGTCACCATAATGACAGCCTTAATTCACCTCATATGATGGAAGTACCTATCTATAAATCAACAAGGATGATTCAGTTCAGACCCTTTGATCTTTTCGACCAGGCCTATTCTCATTAAACAATATTGGTGCATCTGAGACAAAAGGAGAAGCCCACCTTGACCAGAGTACAGTAATCCAAGTATTAAAAGAAAACTATCATAGGCAGCCTACACAGATTCCAATGCTTCTTCCATGTGAAGAGTATCGCAAAATGTAACACCCTTGTTACATATTGCATAGCCTGGCAACTTGGCTCTAACAAAGATGTCTTTGTATAATGAAGTGAACCAAACTATGTCGTTCACATGAGTGGCAAAGCAGATAAGATACATCATTGTTTCAGAAATGATCACAAACCTAAATGGGAAGAAAGAACCAAACTTTCCATTCCCATTTTTCATGGTTTATGGGTAACCAGGAACAAGACTATCCATGAAGGCATAAATCCAAATCCAATGGCAATCTTAAGACAGATTTGCAGGATGCATTCTAGCTTTCTATCCTGGTAAGGAAACAACCTAACCAGAGAACAAGCAGTATAGCTCCTAAGGAAGACCCAAAGTTAAGATCATGAATACAAGAAGTTATATACTTGTTTCCTAAATAGACATCTTTTAGGACCCAGACAGCTCTACTCTGCCAGCCCTCTTCATCAAAGAAAGCAAGCAGGAGAAAAGTGATAAATTCTTTCAATATAGTATCAATTTAATTAATAGATCAGTTCATTAGAAGTTTTCGTCCATGATCATCTCCCCTTTTCTTTTAAAATGTCTTTCATTAAGATGGCCAATTTTAACTTTGCTTTGCACTAACCAATCGAGTCAAGATTAAATCCAAGTGACCAAAGAGGCAAGGAAAAAAAAAATCAACCATAGAGCTCAGCAAATATCATAGATTACATGTGAATACAAGTATAAAGGTATGGAGAGAGAAAGAGACAAAAAAACTCACTTGCATTGTGGTTGTAATACCCATTAAACCATCTTTTTCAGGGCGACCAAGCTTACTAACATCTTGGTAAAACTTATACACAAGTTCCGGGCTTTCATGCAGCATATGGTAGTACTGCTGAACAAAAGCATTGCCAACCTATATAGCAGTTTCAGATAAAACCAATCAAAAAATTAACAAACAAGCATGTGTTACACTCTGCAGCAACAGGATATACATACAATATGAGCTTCAGGATGATTTTGAGCTGGGGCTAGCTGCTCTGAAGAGGCCATCACCAAAGATGTCTGGAAAAAAAAAAAAAAACTGATATGCAACCATGAAACAATATACATGCCTTTAATCAAAAGACTCAAATGAGAACAGGGAAAAAAAGAACATAAGATAGTGCGACACTAAGTTAAGTACCGATTCAGAATAAACGCCCACTAAAATAATAATCTAATATAAGGGATGATTGAATGTAGAGCTTCCCTTAGTCAGCATACTCTTTGCCAGAAGGAACTCGAAAGCATATAATGAGGCTTTCACAATCATCCAAACATAATAGACTAAGAGACGAATGATATTATATTAAAATGTGTCCTCTGATAAAGTCATCCCGTAAAAGTTCATTCGGCAAACAGAGATGGCCTAAAGAATGTGATAAGTTCCTCCTAATTTGCAACGACTTTCAGATGCCTCAAAGGCAAATACTCCTGATCAGGATAAGTACCCCAGCCATAATAAACTAAGTTGAATAATTTCATTTTTCTACGACATAGATAATAATAGAAGCGAACAAAAGACGTTTTCAACTCAAATTCTTGGTTCGTGACAGGACTACACCTCCCGGAGAACATAAAATTCCATGCGAAATACGGTAAATATATTTCAGCGGAATTTTCCGCTACGCCATCGAAATCCCACTTTACATTAAACCAAACCGCAACATTTCACACAAAGAGAGCAGCCTCGTTTAAAAATGAAATGTCCCCGAAAAAAAGGAAGAAAACCATGAAGTCATAAACAGTAGGGTTTTAGAACCTAACCAGGCAAAAAGAGAAGGGATCGAGGGGTGTGAAGGAGAGCAGGAATATACTCGCGTGGCTCTCACGACTTCTCAGCTCCTTCTTCGCTAGGGTTTGCTTCTGGATCGTACTGAGGAGTGTGAAGGAAGGAGAAAAGGAGCGAGGTGGGGTTTAAGAGGGAAGAGCTTATAATATATAGGGGGATCTTGTGAAAAGGAACCGTGAGAGAGCGCTGCTTTTTGATCGCACGAACGATTAACAAGAAATTCCAAAGCGGAATTTGGAGCGCCTTACAACTGCATTTATAATTTTAAATGCATAATAATATTCCGTTTTTATATATAATAGATTATGATTTTATCATATTAGAAAATTATATGTATAATAATTTTAAATTATTAATATTTTGATTGATATTTTGTTATCAAATAATATCTCTTAATATATGATAGATCATGATTTTATCATAATATTTGAATGTATAATAATATTAAATGTATAATAATATTTTGCATTTATAATTTTAAATGTATAATAATATTCTGGATTATTTTAGACTAATTTGGATATATTAGATAATATTTGAATTGTTAACTAATTTTCTAAAACAATATAAATTTGAATTAATTATGAAATATTGGGTTTAAATTATTAATATTTTGATTGATATCTTGTTATCAAATAATATAGATCATGATTTTATCATATTAGAAGATCCTATAGTGCAAAACTTTTTCAGAAAAGCTAAAAGTAAATTTAATGGTGGAATTTTATTGGGCTTCTTATATTTTAATGGGCCCAAATTGGTACCCTCTTCCACCCCTTTAATTAACCTAGCTGCCCCTGCTATGAGAATACGCTCTCATTGAGAGCCGCAAGAATTCACGCTGAGACACACTCACGCACGCGGAACAGGACGTTGAGGAAGATGCAGATTTTTTTTTTTTTTTTTTTTTTTTTGCTCAAGGAGGAAGACGCAGATTAACATACACACAAGTGGTTTTGTGATTCATTGTGCCTGTTTGGAGTTGGCAGTTAGCAAAGTTTGGGCCAGTGATTTTAAAAAAAAGCTCAGTCCAGCAGCTTTTTCATTTTTTTCTTGTTTGGGTCAGGATTTTTGTTATCTGGCTTTTTATCAAAAAGTGGCATTTTGTTAAAAGCTCCAAATCCAAGCGTTCGCGTCCAGTAGCATCCAGTGGGAGAAATAATAATTCCCTGGGTCGCACAAACAGTGAAAATGGAAGAGAGCAGATATCAAAATCAAAGCTTATTTATTTATTTCTTACTAATTCTATTTTTTTAAACTTAATTTATATAAAAAATAAATTATAAGATATTTGATTTAAAATTGTCCTATCTCACCCAAAAAGTATTTGATTTCTAAAAATAAAAAAAATTGGAAATGATTTTATTATAATTTAATAAAAAATTGTTAATAAAAATTTTCATCTCTGTCCATATCTTATTTTATATATAATTTTATCATTAAATGTATTTAATTAAGAACTTTATTGTTCGTTAATTTTTTTAATAATCATTTATTTGTTTTTTCAAATTAAAATTAAATTTATTATTATTTCAATATATATGAATAATATGTAAATATAATATTCAATATGATTCATGCCATTTTCAGTTATTTTCCATCTCAACTGATTTTTCAAATAATAATCCAAACACAAATCATATTTATAACTTCCTTTTTTCCTACCGGGCTTTTATAAAAGTCAGATAACTTTTAAACCACCGCTACTACCGCCAACCCAAACAGGCCTATTGTTGAATCCAACATCATGTAACATCAAGGCGTCACTTTTCAAGCCATTACATCCCAACACCTGTCCGATCTCATCCTCCATTCATTAGTTAAATGACTGTGACGGGCTGCATAATATTTGGAGGAGGAAGCGTTTTCATGGCAGCTTGAGATCTTTTGGGAGACAATTTTGGAGGAACATGGAGGAAACTAGAGTCTAGGAATTTACACTTGAAGATCATAAGGGAGTGTCTTCTTTTTATCTTTTAATTCAAACTTGAGATTATTTAGTTTTAAAGGATTTTGAGTTGTATTAATTGAGAACAATCTAGTTTTAGATTGTAAACTTATTTCTTTTGAATTGGATTGATAATTTGAAGTTTTTATGCTTATTGCTGGATTCTTATTTGCAATCTTTGAATTGTCAATTGAATTAATAATTGAATTTTCGTTATTAATTTAATTGTCAATTGGGTTTATCGATTTAATTGTTTAATTAAGTTGATAAATTGTCTAGTTATTTAATTGGATAATTGTGAACAAGATTCCAAAATTCTTTAGAAATTAATTGTGATTGGATTTTAATGAATTTAATTAACTAGCACTCATTTCATTATAAGTTTTCTAGTGGATTAGGTGTTATTGAACTTGAGAGTTTCTCATGTCTCAATTAGTTAATTAAATTTATCAATTCCAATCTTTCACTAGTCTCCCTTTGATCTAATTAATTAGTTTGGGCCAAGAAAGTTAATTCCATGTAAATTCTGAGTTGTACCCTTTACCGTACCTGAAGTAAACGTTTTGTGTCTTTTCTTATTTGATTTTCTTAATAGTTAGTTAATTTCTTTTCTTAGGATTTTAATTATTCTCTCATAATAAAGTCCCCCAAAAATTGCATTCAAATTCATATAGATTAGTTTCATTTTCATATAGATTTTAAAGTCAATTGCATCTTGCATTTAGTTAGTTTAGTTTCATTTTATTGCATTTTTCATCACCTAAATTCAACATAAAGAAAAACCCACAGATTGCTGTAACGCCACAATTTTAATACCCAAAAACTCGGTCAAAATATTGAAAATACCTTCAAAAGAGTTCAACAATATCCAAATCATTTTACAATGTTACCATTTCGAATAAAACCCGTAATACATAATCACAATAAATTCCAGAAAATATTTCAGAGTTTAATACAAAACAGAAGTCTTAGGTTCATGGCAAATATAATAACATAACATAATCTATTGGAGATCAAAAGAGCTTCCAGAGCTCACTCCATAGGTGCCTTCCCTTGCTCTCTACTAGAATAATCACCTGAAAAATGTTAATATGGGATGAGATTTCACGTCTCAGTAACTACTGAATATTTCTACCTTACCCAAGCAAATTACATATGACATAAATAGTAGATAGTAAAAAAAAATGGATTTAATATACACAGATATTTTTTTTAGATATACAGTAGTTCACATCAAATATCTTTATAAAATACTCATCATTCTTTATTGAATAATTCAGAATGCACTATGCAGTATGCAGCCTCCCTTATATCCCCTTCCAACCGTATACCGCTGACTGGAACCATAGGCTAACATATAGTCCAATAGAAACTCATTCATTTGACTGGATGGTTTCAAGCTCACCAAAACTTAAGATACACCCGGCCAAAGGTATAGAGCTTAAATCTGGACTATGGCTCCCCTCCTTTAAAATAACAACTAAGGAGGTGTCACATGTCCCACATCTCCAATGAAATCCCGGCCAGAGGAAAACATGGAAGATGGGGCCCTGAAAAGTACCATCCACTGTGCACCGAGTGGTGGCATAAACAATTCTTATCATTCAATTCCCTCCTTACTCCACCCATCACAATACAACCGCCATGATGAATGTATTTACTCAAAAATAATGCATTATTATACCATTATATACGTTGATATGCGTATCTGTGAATAGTAAAATACTATGCGTATCTGTGAATAGTAAAATACTATGCGTATCTGTGAATAGTAAAATACGGTATATACATGAATAGTAAAATGAGTAGTAAATACGGTATACGTGAATAGTAACATGAATAGTAAATACGGTATACGTGAATAGTAACATGAATAGTAAATACGGTATACGTGAATAGTAACATGAATAGTAAATAAGGTATACGTGAATAGTAAAAATGAATAGTAAATACGGTATACGTGAATAGTAAAATGAATAGTAAATACGGTATATGTGAATAGTAAAATGAATAGTAAATACGGTATATGTGAATAGTAACGTACGTATAAATAGTACCTCTACAGATTTGCAAGTCAAAATTCCCACACCAGATCTTAAAACCATAAATATTTTCTAAATATTCTTGCCAAAATAGTAAACAAACAAATTTATAATCATACATAATTCACAAGTATAAGGAAGAATATTCAGAGTTACCTGTTACTTGCTAATACCCGAATCACCAACCAGCTATTATAACTCTTAAGCAAATATCTCTACTCTCTCTCTCTCTCTACCTCTCTCTATGGCTCTTAGAAGTTGTGAAGAATGAAATGAAATGGAAGGTCTATTTATAGTTGGAAAATGGGTCTTTAAGTGTAATTTTCGTCTCTGGGTCGTTTTACGTAATTTTCCCAAAATTATAAAATGCAACTTTCCCGTGACTTCTTCAGCCGCCCCGTGAACTTCTTTTTTAAAAATTTTAATAATATTTTAATATATATTATTTTATTATTATAATATAATATTATTTAAATAATAAATTATTATTGAGTGGGTCCCGCGGCCATTTTTTTCAAACTTCACGAGAAAGTTTGCAGAATTATTTTTGGCCGTGGGTCCCGCAAAATACTGATTTCAAATTTATCACTTTCTGAAAATAGAGCCTACTAGTCTTTCCAAAATAGGTTTATGTTCAAGATATTAGATTCAAAATTCAGGATGTTACATTTCTCCCCTCCTAAAAGAAAATTTTGTCCTCAAAATTTCGCTATAATAAGAATTCTAACCTATTTAAATAAGTGAGGATAGGTTTGTCGCATGCTCTCCTCCGTTTCCCAAGTAGCATCTCCGGGAGTCATTCCTTTCCACTCGACCTTTACAAGTCTAATGGTCTTGTTTCTTAATTTCTTGTCCCTTGCATCAACAATCCGCTCCGGCTCAGCTTTATACGTCATGTTATCCTTGAGTTCTACCTCTTCTACTTCTATAATGTGGGAAGGATCCGGTTGGTATTTCTTCAGTTGCGATACATGAAAGACATCATGAAGGTTCGCAAGCTGTGGAGGTAATGCAATTCTGTAAGCTACCGGTCCAACTTTCTCCAAAATCTCATAAGGACCCATAAAACGAGGTGAAAGCTTCTTTGCTCGTATTGCTCTACCAATGCCAGTCATTGGTGTGACTCTTAAGAATACATGTTCGCCCACCATGAACTCCAACGGTCGTCTTCTCTTGTCAGCATAACTCTTCTGTCGACTTTGAGCAGTGAGAAGTTTCTGTTGAATCACCTTAATCTTTTGAGTCGTCTCGTCCACAAGTTCTGGACCTATTAAAATTCGCTCATTCAATTCTGTCCAACAAATAGGAGATCTACATTTTCTTCCATACAAAGCCTCATAAGGTGCCATCTCAATGCTGGAGTGATAACTATTGTTATATGCAAACTCCGCAAGATGAAGATGATCGTCCCAACTTCCTTTTAGTTCGATTGTACATGCCCGCAACATGTCTTCCAGAGTTTGAATAGTCCTCTCAGTCTGCCCGTCAGTTTGAGGATGATAAGCGGTACTATAACTCATCCGAGTTCCCATAGCATTCTGCAATGCTTTCCAAAATCGTGAAGTGAATCGTGGATCACGATCAGATACGATGCTATTCGGTATCCCATGCAATCTGACAATCTCCTTCATGTAGATCTTTGCTAGTCTCTCCAATGAGTATTCTGCTGCAATTGCTAGAAAATGAGCTGACTTAGTTAACCTATCGACAATTACCCAAATGGCATTATGTCCGGATGTCGTTAGAGGAAGCCCCATGATGAAATCCATAGAGATGCTGTCCCATTTCCACTCTGGGATATCCAGATTCTTTAATAATCCAGGAGGTTTCCGATGTTCGATCTTGACTTTCTGACAAGTCAAACAACAAGTGACAAAGTCAGTCACATCTTTCTTCATGCCCCGCCACCACCAATTCCGCTTGAGATCATGATACATCTTGGTTGCTCCGGGATGGATAGTGTATTTACTCCGATGTGCCTCCTCTAGTATGAGCCTTTTTATTTCTCCATCATTAGGTATGCACACTTTTCCTTTATACCTTAATATCCCATCTCTATCGATCCCAAATTTCGATTCTTTTCCTTCTTCAATATCTTCCCTCACGTTTAATAGATACTCATCTTCGAGCTGAGCGAATTTAATCTCTTTCCAAATTGTGCTTTCAATAGTTAATGCTTCCATGGTAGCGACCAAACCTGACATTACATCAATAGATGTACTTGGTATCTCCTCGAGCAATTTATGTTCTCTGATCATCATCTGGGCTACATGGATTGTCTTTCTACTTAAGGCATCTGCTACAACGTTCGCCTTTCCTGGATGATACTTCAATTCGAAGTCGTAGTCCTTGATAAACTCCATCCATCTCCTCTGTCGCATGTTGAGCTCCTTTTGGTCGAACAGGTACTTCAGACTTTTGTGGTCACTATAAACCTCGAACTTTGAACCGTAGAGGTGATGCCTCCAAATCTTCAGAGCAAACACTACTGCTGCCAGTTCTAAGTCGTGAGTAGGATAATTCCCTTCATGTGGCCTTAACTGTCGAGAAGCATAAGCTACTACCCTACCATTTTGCATTAATACACACCCAAGACCTTTCTTGGAAGCATCTGTGTACAAAGTAAAGGTCTGAGCAGGATCTGGAATTATAAGTACCGGTGCCGTAGTCAACTTAGTCTTCAAATTTTGAAAAGCTGCTTCACACTTTTCGTCCCATACAAATGGTTGACCCTTCCTTGTTAACTTAGTCAAAGGCATAGCTATTTGCGAAAAGCCCTTGATAAATCTCCTATAATAGCCAGCTAGACCTAGAAAACTCCTGATCTCAGTCACGGACTTTGGTCGTTCCCATTGGAGAACTGCTTCAACTTTAGTATGGTCCACTGCAACACCTTCAGCCGATACGACATGGCCTAGGAATTTTACTTCCTTCAACCAAAATTCGCACTTAGACAGTTTCGCATAGAGCTTGTGCTCCTTCAACACTTGTAGCACGATTCTAAGGTGCTCTTTATGCTCTTCTTCATCCTTAGAGTAGATAAGGATGTCGTCAATGAAAACCACTACAAATTTATCTAGATATGGTCGGAAAATTCTATTCATGTAATCCATGAATACTGCTGGAGCATTTGTTAGCCCAAATGGCATAACAAGAAATTCATAATGGCCATATCTAGTTCTGAATGCAGTTTTTGAGACATCTTCAGCTTTGACTCTAAGTTGGTGATAACCTGATCTGAGGTCGATCTTGGAGAATATGGATGCTCCCTTCAACTGATCAAGTAGATCGTCGATCCTGGGTAAAGGATATTTATTCTTTATAGTCACTTTATTCAACTGGCGATAGTCAATGCATAGTCTCAGGCTCCCATCTTTCTTCTTCACAAAGAGTACGGGCGATCCCCAAGGAGATACACTGGGTCTGATAAAACCCTTTTCTAACAATTCCTCGATCTGCCTCTTCAATTCTGCTAGTTCCGATGGAGACATTCGGTAAGGAGCTTTAGATATAGGTTCCGTTCCAGGTACGAGATCAATAGAAAATTCTACTTCTCTCTCTGGGGGTAAACCTGTCATTTCTTTCGGGAATACCTCCGGAAACTCGTTTACCACTTCGATATCTTCTATCCCTTCCTCTACTTCTGCTTGAATGGAGAAAAACACCATGTACGCAAGACAACCATGATGAACAGGCTTTTCATCTTGTACTATAGACAATAATTGTGGTCTACTATGACTCATAGAGTCATCCGCAAGAGAGATAGTCTTCCTCTTGCAGTCAAGGATGATGTCATTAGCTGACAACCAATCCATTCCTATTATTACATCGATACCCTTCGTGGGTAAACAAACAAGGTCTATATTTGAGATCCTATTATCAATCTCAATCGTACAATTTAAGCAAGCCCTAGAAGTTTTTACTGAAGCTCCCGCCGGTGTAGAAATAATCATATAATAAGGCAATTCACTCACTCTTAAATTCAATCGAGGCACACAGTCGTATGATATAAAAGAGTGTGTGGCACCAGAATCAAATAAGGCTTCTACTTCAAGACCTTGGAGTTTGAGGATACCTTTAATCAGATTTGGTGAAGCACTTGCCTCCTGATGTGATAGTGCAAACACTTTCCCTGGCACTGCAGTTCTAGCATCCTTGGCTCCTCGAGGCTCCTCCTCACAAAATCTGGAAATGTGTCCTGGCTTTCCACAGTTGAAACACGTCACACATGGTCCTTGGTGTATTCTTCCACACTTGGCACACATCTGATTGTTAGCGGTGCTTGCAACAGGAGCTGTGGATCCCCTATATGAACTCTGACCTCCACTGAAGTGACTCCTTTGAGGTCCTTTGAATTGACTCCTCGGTGGTCTGCTAAAATGACTTCTTTGGGGTCCAGTAAAATAACTCCTCGATGGTCCACCAAAGTGATTTCTGGATGGTTGGCTAAACCGCGTATTCACATTACTGAAGTTGTGACTCTGCTTCTTAGTAACTCCTCCCGTTGGTCTCATGAGGTGTGTAGATCTGGCCTGAAAACCCTTCATCTTCTCAGCTTCCTCTTCTCGTTTGTTCCTTGCTATCGTGCGCAGTTTGTCGCATATTTCTTCAAAATCCCTTGTTTCATCAAGGAACGGTGATAGAGCTGTTTTTAGGTCTGGTCTAGCTTTTTCAACCAATCGAGCACTTAACCATTTAGAGTTGTTCTGTGAATATCCGCAGAATTTAGACAACTCTAAAAAGCGAGTAATAAATTCGTCTTCATGTAATTCCCCTTGCCTGAATGTGAGGAATTCAGTTTCTTTCTCTATTCTGATTGAAGGGGAAAAGTAATAATTTTCGAACTTTTCCTTAAACTCTTCCCACGTCATCTCAGCATTTCCTTTTGTTTTGGTGCTTTCCCACCATTCTTCAGCTGCTTTCTGCAACAATTGTTCAGCGACCATCACCTTTTGTTGTGAGCTAATCTCGATAACTCTGAAAATCTTTTCTACACGCTTCAGCCACTCCAGTGCTGCAATCGGATCTAGCTTCCCCTCGAACATCGGTGGAGTAAACTTCCGAAATTTTTCCCAAACCTCAGTAATAGGTAAGGGATGATACTGAGAATGAGAACCGCTACTACCTCCATCTTCAGTGCGAGAATGACTTCCTCCCCTTGATTGATGGTCAGAAGGTGTGACTTCCAGAGCCTTCTCCTTTCCTTCCTTACCACCTTGGCCTCTTCCTTTTGCTAGTTCATCCTCGTGTCTATTCACTTTCTCTCTCATCTCCAGGATGACGTCTCGTAACTCTGCCAAAAGGGCATTGTTATCCTGAGAATAGGGACCATCTTGATGCGGAGGGAGACCTCTTTGGGATGGAGCAGGGGTTGAATTAGTTCTTCGAGTTCTTGCCATTATCTCCTCCTATGATTAATACTATAAGGACACTAAACAAATAAAAATAGCTAAATAAATTCTAAATCTAACAAAGGGAAGTGCTCATGTTATGATATTTAATTTGCCACAAACTTTTAAATTTTTTTTTTTTTAAGAAATCACTTTAGAAAATAAACAAAATTGCCATGGAACCTTTAGCTCTGATACCAAAAATGTAACGCCACAATTTTAATACCCAAAAACTCGGTCAAAATATTGAAAATACCTTCAAAAGAGTTCAACAATATCCAAATCATTTTACAATGTTACCATTTCGAATAAAACCCGTAATACATAATCACAATAAATTCCAGAAAATATTTCAGAGTTTAATACAAAACAGAAGTCTTAGGTTCATGGCAAATATAATAACATAACATAATCTATTGGAGATCAAAAGAGCTTCCAGAGCTCACTCCATAGGTGCCTTCCCTTGCTCTCTACTAGAATAATCACCTGAAAAATGTTAATATGGGATGAGATTTCACGTCTCAGTAACTACTGAATATTTCTACCTTACCCAAGCAAATTACATATGACATAAATAGTAGATAGTAAAAAAAAATGGATTTAATATACACAGATATTTTTTTTAGATATACAGTAGTTCACATCAAATATCTTTATAAAATACTCATCATTCTTTATTGAATAATTCAGAATGCACTATGCAGTATGCAGCCTCCCTTATATCCCCTTCCAACCGTATACCGCTGACTGGAACCATAGGCTAACATATAGTCCAATAGAAACTCATTCATTTGACTGGATGGTTTCAAGCTCACCAAAACTTAAGATACACCCGGCCAAAGGTATAGAGCTTAAATCTGGACTATGGCTCCCCTCCTTTAAAATAACAACTAAGGAGGTGTCACATGTCCCACATCTCCAATGAAATCCCGGCCAGAGGAAAACATGGAAGATGGGGCCCTGAAAAGTACCATCCACTGTGCACCGAGTGGTGGCATAAACAATTCTTATCATTCAATTCCCTCCTTACTCCACCCATCACAATACAACCGCCATGATGAATGTATTTACTCAAAAATAATGCATTATTATACCATTATATACGTTGATATGCGTATCTGTGAATAGTAAAATACTATGCGTATCTGTGAATAGTAAAATACTATGCGTATCTGTGAATAGTAAAATACGGTATATACATGAATAGTAAAATGAGTAGTAAATACGGTATACGTGAATAGTAACATGAATAGTAAATACGGTATACGTGAATAGTAACATGAATAGTAAATACGGTATACGTGAATAGTAACATGAATAGTAAATAAGGTATACGTGAATAGTAAAAATGAATAGTAAATACGGTATACGTGAATAGTAAAATGAATAGTAAATACGGTATATGTGAATAGTAAAATGAATAGTAAATACGGTATATGTGAATAGTAACGTACGTATAAATAGTACCTCTACAGATTTGCAAGTCAAAATTCCCACACCAGATCTTAAAACCATAAATATTTTCTAAATATTCTTGCCAAAATAGTAAACAAACAAATTTATAATCATACATAATTCACAAGTATAAGGAAGAATATTCAGAGTTACCTGTTACTTGCTAATACCCGAATCACCAACCAGCTATTATAACTCTTAAGCAAATATCTCTACTCTCTCTCTCTCTCTACCTCTCTCTATGGCTCTTAGAAGTTGTGAAGAATGAAATGAAATGGAAGGTCTATTTATAGTTGGAAAATGGGTCTTTAAGTGTAATTTTCGTCTCTGGGTCGTTTTACGTAATTTTCCCAAAATTATAAAATGCAACTTTCCCGTGACTTCTTCAGCCGCCCCGTGAACTTCTTTTTTAAAAATTTTAATAATATTTTAATATATATTATTTTATTATTATAATATAATATTATTTAAATAATAAATTATTATTGAGTGGGTCCCGCGGCCATTTTTTTCAAACTTCACGAGAAAGTTTGCAGAATTATTTTTGGCCGTGGGTCCCGCAAAATACTGATTTCAAATTTATCACTTTCTGAAAATAGAGCCTACTAGTCTTTCCAAAATAGGTTTATGTTCAAGATATTAGATTCAAAATTCAGGATGTTACAATTGCTCCTTGGGACAATGACCTAGATTGACCCTATATTGCATAATTAATTAAGACCTAGTTTAATTTATTGCTTTAGCGACAAAAGTAGCTCATCAAGGGTTAAATGGCAAAAATGCCCATGCAATTTTCCTAAATGTGCACCTGACACCATATACATTTCTTAGGTGTAAAAATGCCTACAAAGATTACAAAAGGTTGTAAAAATGCCAACTCCTTTGTTTGAGCTACCAGCTATTACTTTTTTGTGGTGGCCCCACATTATAATACAGGTGTCAATCCGGTGCAAAAATGTCTATGTACTTTTACTAAATATGCATTTGACACTATATAAATTTCTTGGGTGTAAAAATACACACGGACTATTATCCACATTTCAATCCCTCCTTCTTCCATGTTCTCTCCTGTCAATTTTCTCTCCTCTTACTCACCCTTCCTCTCTCTTTCTTTGCCCTCTCTCACTTTCTCGCTTGAGGCCACCGGATTATTATTTTGGTTCTTGCTTTAGTTGCCGCAGGATTATGGTTGAATCATACTCATATGATGCGATTTCGCTAGTAAAGGAGGGAGACATCTATCTTCACACAAAAAAGTCAATAATCGTTTTGAAGTTGATGTGTATTTTTGCATCAAAAAATGTATATGGTATCATATACACATTTAGAAAAAAATGTATATGCTTTTTGCACTTTAACCATTAAAAATAATTAGTATGAGGCCCACAAAACCAAAAGTTAATGGATATTTGACTTAGTTACTGAAGCTGTCATTTTTGCATCATTTAGAGATGTTTATAGGCATTTTTACACATTAAATAATGTATATGGTTCCAAACGCACATATAGGAAAAATGCATGGATAATAAAATTCCATTTTTATATAAATATCAAAATTAAAAACTACAAACTTTTTTTTTTTAAATACAAAAGAGGGCTAGATTGAATCTCATACATTTATTGTGCCACTTTTCCCACATATAGGAAGGAGGGCATTATCAAAAGAGATGGGTGGCAGAGATCCCATGCTTGACTATAGCATCAACAAGTTGATTGTTGTCCCTTGAAATATGGAGCAGAGTAATATTCAATCCTAGGAATTTTTTTGTGGTAGGGTGATTATAATGCTACTTTGAATTTGAGTATAGTGTACAGAAATCTTTTGAAAGAGCATTTGACAATTTGGTTACGTTGGATTGAAATGTTGTCGGTAGAGCTTGGAAAAAAATGCTGACGAAATTGCTTAGTGTTTTTTTTTTTTTTTTTGGTGATAATCATTTTGTCATGATATCAAGCCTATTGGAAATGGGCCTAAAGGAAATATGGGCTGCAAATGAAGTATGGGCTGAAGAATATGATAAAGGGGTTCAAGAACATAGGTTATGTGAGGATGAGAGATTTTGCCTACTTGAATTGTAGGTGAACCTAAACCCTTTACTAAAATTTTATCTTATCAAAAAATAGGTTATGTGAGGAAAGTGATCCTATGAAAAATGTGTGGACGAATTTGGTAAAGTCTATTGAACAAGTTTTAGTGCCCATCATTTAGATGAGTGTTATAAGGCTATCAAATTTAAATCATCTGAATCTAATTTGGACATTTTAAAGTTTTTCTTTAAATGTTATTTTTTTAAAAAAAAATGATTATGTCCCCATCAAAACAATTTTTTTTAAAAAAATAATATAATATAATCAAATTTGGACTATCCATATCTAATTTGGATAATCCAAATTTGATAGGCTTATTGTGAGTATGTGAACGTAAAAAATGAGGTAATCTTTTTTTCTCATTTTCTCTCATCAACCCATCTGGGCTATTGATTGAAAAAATGAGAAAAAAGTTAAAGTAATATTGTGTTACGGACTGGCCCAACGGCCCAGATTCATGCTACGGCCCAATTGAGCCGGGAAGCATAGTTGGCGTATCAGCAGGGAAGATCCGGTATCCTAACAAGATAGGATCTATCCTAACCAACATCCCGAGATACTTGCCCCAAATATCTTAGCCCCGGAGATCATGGTAGATATGATCTATCGGTATCTAGATTATCTCAACAAGAGATAATCTCCTAGATACTCGCCTCGGAGATCTAGGATGACCAAGATACTCGCGCCGGACGCCTCTATAAATATAGAGGAAGTCTAACCAGGTGCACACATTCTAATTCATGCTCTCTTTACTTTCTGTCACACAGAGCACACACACGACTTTAATCCCTTCAAAGGGTACGTAGGCTCTAGGCTTGACAACCTAGTCAAGTCCAATTAATCTGTGTTCTACACCAGAACATATTGTATTAATTGAACAAATATGATTTAGAAATTATGAGTGATAAGGTGAGAAACCAAACCCCCAAAATGAGGGGCACCGTAAATAGTTCCTCTCTTCTCTTGTGCGTCTAACTTTTTTCTAGTCATCATGGTCTTTTGTGACTGAATTTCTTCTTCTCTTATTTTATTTTTTATATTACTTTCGGTTCTAATTACAAAATCTAGTTGACTTTTTTCTTGAAGAGATTAAGGAAGTAAAATAAGTTACTTAATCATTTCATATGTTACGTATCCTTAGATTATATATTAGTTTATTATCAAAATAATTAGTTTTGAGAAAAAATAAAAAATAAGAATAAAAATATTCTAAGCTAATTTAATTAGCTTCTTTAGTTTCTTTAAAAAAGTCAACTAGATCTTATAATTAAGACTGGAGGAAATAACTTCTATAATGATGAAGCTCTGTAGCTTTCCTTTTTATATTATTGCTTGAACCCATGAAATGTATCTGAGCTTGGAATTTCTATTAAAAATGGTTTAATATTATTGAGTTGTGTTTTTATAATCTGTACGAGCGTGACCTCTTTGTAGTTTTATTTTGTCCGTGTTTGTGGGCCTCTTTTTTTTTTTTTTTGGGTTTTGGGCACTGGAAATATTATTTCCAAAGTAATTTTCCTTAGAAAAAAGTGAAAATTGATTATAAGTATCTATTTGAAAATTTTAGTGATTATAAATAATTGATATGGCTCCATATAAAAAAACAGGGAACATTGCATTAGGTCTCAAGCAACAACAAAAATGAAAAAAAATACTCTATAGAAATCTCAAAATTACATTTAAGTCTCGTATGATCTTTTTGTAATAAATTTCAATTGTCGATTTGTCAATAGATGCTCATAAATGTTTCAATGGACCGCATCTCAACTTGTCAGTGGACCAACTTGTCTGTGAAATTAAAATTTATCGCAAAAAAAAATCCTACAAGATTTAAATGCAATTTTGAGATTTTTAAGAACCATTTTTTCTGTTGCTTGAGACCTAAATGTAACTGATACATTGAAAGATTCTTTTTGGGATCATTTATTTTTGGGTTAGATTGAAAGATTTCATAGGCAGAAAGTAACAAATTAAAGAGAAAAAAGAACACAACCCCTCATTCTTGGGCTCAACTGGTAAAAGGGTCGAACACTCACCAAGGGGAGGGGATTCGATCCTGGAGTTGGTTAAGGCCCTAGGGGAGGCATCCTAGTTCTTAGGTGCTTAGGTTAACGCCTGAGGGTAATAGACGACTCATCCCGCCCAACATCGGTATCACTTAGGAGGAATGAAGATTTTGTCCTGCCCTTAAATCGTGGGTGAACCCAACCCCTTTTCTAAAATTTTTATAAAGAGGGAGAGAAATTTTTATAAAAAGAGAGAGAAAAGAACACGGTATAGAAATGCAAGACCCAGACCAATGGAACCTGATAACAAAAATCATCCGCATAAGGGTGGAAGAAAATTTATCATCAAAGTTTTAAATAAGAATATACTTATATGACCCAAAATTCCAAAAAAAAGCTTCTGCACATTTTATCTTATTAACAAGTAATTAAGAAGTAGGAGCAGATAATTGCACAACAAGATGAAAATTTTCAGGGAAATTAGAACAGTGGTTAATCCAGTTACTCGATGAACTGGTGAAATAAATCAGCCGTCAGCCTTCCTAACTAGGTTCTAAAACCCTAAATGGATCGGAAATGTGCAAACGGATCAGTAAACCAGTTCGGTCCTAGCACCAACCCGGAACAATTTTTTTAAAAAAATTTTCTTTTAAATTTCATATGAATTATCCTGAAATCTTCAATTTCTCACCAAATTGGCCTTAGGTTAACTCTGATTTGACCCACTGACCCTTGATCCCTTGATCCAATACCTAGGCTTGTTTCCGGGTTTTAGAACTTTACTTCCCAATTCATTTTTTGGGAATTAGATTCACCTGTACCCAGACTAATTTACTCAGTCAAAAAAGCAAAAAATTAACCCCAAATTAAACTAACCTAAACAAGAAACCCCATCAAATAAAGCTCATTAATTGAACTTGACATGTTCATTTTGTCATATCTTTGTAGGATGTTTTCTTTGTTTCATCATCCAAATGCAGGAGGATTAATCACTGTAATGTGCCTTTCTGGATGAGAAATGTCTGTTGTGCCTCCAGCATGCTGCACAAACCCTGCAGGGCTAAATGTGCTTCCATGGCACACACAAACAATGCTCACCTGTGAGTTGTTGTATCTGTATAAGAATCCATTCACTCGCTTCCCATTCGGGCCATTCCCGGTCGTGGACACATAAGGCATCTTAGTAAGCAAATGCGGCAGGTGATGAGGCTGAGGCCTTGGTGGTTTTGCGCTACACAAGGGCGTCGGCAGTGGCTTCTTCATCGGTTCTTCTTTCTTGCCGGATTCAGATGCAGCTTTCAGGTAGGGTTGTTCCATGTTTCGTTGTACAATGGTGTGATCGGATTTGGCTGAGTGAGATGAGGCAGTTTGTTCAGGTAACGGGCTTCTTATGGATCCATTCAACTGATTGTTTGGTTCTGATAAAGACTGAACTGACTGGCTTTGGCTATCACTACTGCCTCCACCTGAACATGATTACCACAAATTCACATTAGATATGATCAAACCTGATATAAATCTTCAATTAATGTAAATTAACATCATATATCATTCACAAAGCAGCCAAGGTTTCTTTAATTTTTCCCTTTTTCATCAACTATTCAGTCAATCTAATTCACATTAGATTGGGGCTAAATGTAATTTAGATCATCAACTACAAACACACACAGTAATTTTGGCTACAATTCTGAAAGTGAATTCAGTTTCATACTAAATTAACCCAAGCACTTCACAATCCTTCTCATTTTGCATATCCATTATCAGAATCAATCAATGGCAAGCAACTTATTTTTCAAAAAAATTCACAGAAAAATGACATTTTTTCTTATTACCACCTTCATGAGAAGAACTCGGGTGATCCGAAGCCACAGAAGAACTGCAGATGGTGGAAGACCCATCGGACTTGGCTTTCTTATTACCTACCGAATCCCTCTCACCATTCGGGTCCGACCCGTACCCGTTCCCCGCAAACGGCCGGAAACCCTTGCAGGCCGCCGCAGGCTGACCCGCATTCCTCTCTTCCACTACGCAAGGATACGCGTACCCATTGTTCAACTGAACGTACGCGTACGGTTGCTGAAACGACGCCGTCGAGCCAACCGCCACGCTACTCGCACCTAGCTTCTTCTCACCGCCGTTCAAATTCAAATTCACGTTCGGGTACTCGGATCCACCGTCCTGATGATCCGTTTTCTCCCTCTTGCAGAGTCGTTGTTGGAAGTCGGGTTCGGGTTCTCTGACGACTCTCTTGTTCTGCTGCTTCTCCTCACGTTTTTTCCTCGCTTCCAGCCTCCGCAGCGCTTGAATCTCACGCTTCGTCTGCGGATACATAACCGCCACAGCCTCAGGTTTCTCATTCCAAGCTTGATTTCGCTGTTCTTTCGGGTTCAATTCAAAACCGTTTAGTTTTGAGTCGGGTTGCTTCTCGGATCTACGGAAACTACCTCCTATGGATAAAACAAGATCAAGCTCTACCTCTTCCTCCTTCAATCCAACCTCTGAAAGTTCCACCATTGTTGAGCGAAAATAAAACTTTCAAAAGCTGAAGCGCTAAAATAGAGCTACATATATACTAGTCTAACAGTAATTCCGTGAAGGAGGAGAAGAAGAAGATGATGATGGAGGTTGGACTCTGGATTTGCTCGTGCGAGAAAAATGAGGGAGGGTTTTAAGAGGAAAAGGACATGTGGCGGAAGAGGAGAAGCGAGTGAGGACGGTTGGTTGACACGTAAGCCAATATGAGTATAATTAGAAGGGAACGTTAACACAAGGTTGTACCACGAAATCCTCATTATTCGCTAATTAAATATCCGTTTTTAAAATTGTTGGTGAAGAAATTGGGAGGGACTGGTTAGTTAGAAGTTTCGATGATGACAGGTGGCAGGCGTGCGTGAGGAGCTCACAAAGTGACACGTGTTTGGAGATTTGGTAGGAGAATCTTTAGCGTCGAAAGCACCCCACGAATCACGAGGGGATGGAACGACATAGCCGGAAGAAGAAAACGACACGCGGGCAAATTATAATGAAAGTTGGGTCCTATATTTGCTCTATAGGAAGACACGTGGATGGAAGAGAGCGGGGTACAGCAGAGCCTGCTCAAGTTTTGTGGGGACCAGAAAATCTTTTCAGAGGGACCAGGTAGGTGATGTAGACACGACGACGTTTCACCGCCTGCCTCGTTCAGGTTTTGAACGCGTGTTGGAGCTATGATTTGGATTCTCTCAGTATCTCTTCTCTCTTTTTCTTTTTAGTATCTAATCTTCAGCCTTAAATTTAAATAAATAGATGGTTTAAATTTAATATTTTATAAAACTATTATTTTAAACTTAAAAAAATAAACTTAAATTATTAAATCATAATCTACACAATTTATACTTATAATACAAACAAAATCAATAAAAAAAATTAATTTATAAAACACGTTTTAGAAAATATTAAATCTAAAATGTCTATTTTTTCATCCAAAAATAAAAATAAGATTCTGAAAAGAAAAGGAAATAAGATTCTGAAAAGAAAAGGAAAGAAGTCTACTCCCATTGGAACCACGATACGGGAAGAGGACACGTGGGAGGGAGTTTGAATTGGTTAGGTCGAGTCTGGAGGAGAGAAATGCCACGTCAGAGAATAAATGCGGGTGGGCCCTACAAAGTAGGCTTACGGTTGAAAGTAAAGAGACTAGTGTGTTGAGGACTTTGAGGTGCATGAAAGACACGTGGCAAGGTCAGTTGGGTGGGAGGCTGTAGGGTAAGATGGTGGGGCAGCGGCTTTGGCTTGTGGATGAGGTAAGGGTTTTGTTTAAGCATGAAAATGTTAGGGTAAGACTTTAGCTAAACAAATCCGAGCTTTTAATATAGAAAAAAAAGCTTGAGTCTGGATGTAAGTTTATTTTGGGCTCATATCATGTTGATCCTAAAGCCTTTTTAAGATCTATTTATGATGAAGGCCTTTAAAAAAAAACCATCATATTACAGGCTTTGAAGACCACAAATAAATTTTACGCACTTTAAAATTGGAATATAAGAATGGGTGAAAGGTTAAAAATACACATGACCTTTTCCTAGGATCGCCTAGCACCACGACCTTTCAACTGGATCAAAAATACACACGACGTTACGTTTTTGGGTCGCCCAAAACCACGGTCAACTAACGGTAATTAATGGTTAACTAACTGCCGTGGTGCTGGACGACCCAAAAACGTAACGTCGTGTGTATTTTTAATCCAGTTGAAAGGTCGTGGTGCTGGGCGATCCTGGAGAAAAATGTCATGTGTATTTTTGACCCTTCACCCATTCTAAAGTGCGTGAATATACTTTATATAATATATTATTAAATAGAATTGCATTTATTTAATGTTTAAATAAGCAAGGCCTAAAGACTTACAGGTCAGACCATAACAAAATAGGTCTAGTCTATTTACACATTTAGGCCTTTGAATATACTTTGGTTTGACCTTTTTAACAAAAAGATAAGGCTAGACCAGGTCCTAAACAGGCTCGGCACAGGCCGCCTGATAGGTGCCTGACCTATTTCTATCTCTAATTTTGTTGGTGCGCGATCTATAAGTATTTCTATAAGAGTTTTTTTGAGCTTGGAGGTATATCCAGGTATATCCTAGCTCGGGTGGAATATCAATGTTTATCCCACCTAAACTTTTTATAAACCAAAAAAAAAAAAAAAGGAATCTAGTTATATCACACACACAACCTTAAATGATTAAAAATAACCAATAACCAATAACCAACATGGGATGGCTTCTCCATTAATATAATCCTGTATTTTTTTAAGGGAGAGCTTTAGAGACTTGTCTACCTACCTTAAAAATCAGCCTAACAGTAATATATTATTGAAGGACAAGACTCGTGGCTTAGGAAGCAATCTATTATATTTATGATGGTAGGATTAAAGTGGGGTTCTTATTTCTTAGGCCACACCACTTGGATTTATAAAATAATTCTGAAAAGAAGTTTAAAATATTAAATAAAAAATTTCCAAAATATTCACATACATTTAATTAAGGGAAAAGAATTTCTCCAGTCACTGGAGATAGAGTTATCTCCCGTGACCCTAAAACTACATCGTTTTAAGTTAATGAATGGTGTTTTTGTAATTTCAGGTGAATTAATGAAAGGTACAAAATTACGGAAATATCCTTCATTTATTCACCTGAAATTACAAACACACCCTTCATTAATTTAAAACTAACTACATGATTTTAGGATCAGTGAAGATAACACTTCAGTAACAGCAAAAATATTTTTCCCTTTAATTAATGCCTCTACTATTGTTACTATGAGTTTAAGAACCCACGTAATGCGTACGCTAGATATGTATGTGATATCTTTAAATATTGCATGAGATAAGATAAATATGTACACGGTATATATATATATATATATATGGAGTACCCCAACACATTTAAACAGCTTTAGATAATGAAGATTGCCAGACCACCCACCAGATAGTATATTGGAAGTTATAATAACCCTAAGAGTCGGTCAAAAATACCTAAGAAGAAGAATTAGGGATTGATAGTTATCTATATAAAATTTATTTAAATTGTTAGATAAAAAATTAGGCAAATTAAAAATAAAACCCATGGGAATTATGCAAACCATGGTGACTGCATACCTCGGGAGGGTGGTCACATATCTTAGGAATTTATGAGGTTTATAATAATAATAATAATAATAGATTATATAATTTAATTTATGGCACGCAAGTGGATATATACAAGAGAAAATTTGAGGGACCTTGTGCGAATGATATTTTATAGTTTTAAAATATAATTATTTAGAAGGATCATCTAATGAAAAATATAAATATAAATATACTAAATTACCTTTATCTAGATGTAATATCTTAAATTTTGGGTTTAGAGACTTAAGGATAAATCTGTGTTTGGCCGTTGATTAAGTTCATGAAATGTGACAATGATATAATTGGCAATAAAATGACATCATTATAACTTTTTCTTTCATGCTCATTTTTGGCCAAAGAAGACGAAACAAATGCAAGATCTTTTGTCTTTTTTTTAAAAAAAAATCGAAGGATATATATATTAATATTAAGAAACAATACATTACATAAGAACAACATAAAGACAGTACACAAATACAAAAAACCAAATAAAAAACAAGAAGTACTAGTCACCATCCATTAAAAAGATAAGCGCAAAAGGAAAATCATGAACAACAATAGTCTCTTAAACACCTAAAGTTAGAAGTGACAACAAAGAAGGTAAGGGTTGAAAGACCCACCCGATCGAGCACACCTCCTTATAAGCATAAGCTATAACTAAGACAGCTATATAGGTACCCCGTTTAGGGGTGAAGATGCAAGAAAACGCAACCTCAGGAGAAAGATCTTTTGTCTTATGAAAACTTAGTTAAAAGAGGTAATACTTAAATATTATTTGGACATTAACCAGGACAATAAAGTGTAATATGGAAGTCAAATAATTACAGCCATTTTCGGCCAAGTAACAAGGAAGAGAAGGAGGAATCAAATTGTTAACAATTAATCAATGAGATTCCCCAATCAAGTGGCTAGGTGGCAAGATGAGGAGGAAGGAATATTGAATGATTAAAAGAACATGTGATATAATCCAAGAAGCCTTACGCACATGTGATTTTCGGCTAACTTGGAGAAGGAAGGAGAAGATCAAATAATTATGATGAATGTGCCTCATGTCAATAATCAAAGGTCAAAAAAATTATTCTCTTTTTTTTCAAATTTATAACACATGGCAAGCTAGGAAGCCAAGTTGATCTTATAAGAAAACTATAAGCACATGTGTCTTTAACATCAAAAAGAAAATTACTAAGCACCTTCCAAGGACCCTTAAATCGTCCAAACAAAGATGAAGAAGAAGAAGAAGATCGACATGATGTCATAAGAAATTATGAGGTGTTAGAAAAGTCAAGTGGCGTATTGAATAAGCCTCCCAATCCTATATGCTAATTTTTGGCCACATGTCCAAGTGGGGAGGGAGGATGGATTTAATGCATTTGACTCATGTTGAAGAACATTGAATAAGCCTTAATTTTGTCAGACACAAGGAGCAATGCAAGGGAAAAAGCATGACATCATATGAAATAACTACAAGCCAAATAGTCAAATGAAGAGTCAAAGAAGTGTAATTGGAAAGCCACTTTCTTACTAGGGCTTATTTTCAGCCAAATAAGCATGTGGAAGGAGGATAAATTTACTAAGGTTGACTCATGTAAGGAGTGTTTCATAAGCTCCTAAACTCGTCCAAAACACAATGCTAAGGAAAGAAGTGGTGTGAACACAAACAAATGGTTAAAAGTGTAAAACATAAGCTTCTTTCTTTATGATATTTTCGGCTGAAGGAAGAGCACGGAGAGAGAGTGGATTTTCTTCATATTTTGACTCATATGGAGGTCATTTATGAAGGCCAAGACACACACACATACACACTTTTGGCCAAGTCAAGGAGGGTGTGGAAGATTCAAGAAGCACATATCATATGATCTCATGTGAAAAAAAATGAAATAAAATAAAAGAGAGAAAATGTAAGGGCATTTTGGTCAAGACAACAAAGGGGACCCTTAGGTTAATTCTCCACCAATTATAAATCACTTCCCACCCCTCTCCCATGCAAGTATTCATCCAACACTCAAGGGAACATAAGGAGAAGGTATTGGCCGAAACATAAGCAAGGAAGGAGGAAGGAAAGATCAAGGAGGAACCAAGGTGAGTTATCATGTTCCAACCTTTGTCTCTTCTTTTCCTACTCTTATGTAAACTATAATGAAGAACCGGCTGAACCCAAGAGGGGGGTGAATTGGGTGAAGATTAAAAACTTGAAACATTGAAAATCTTTTCATGTCTTCTAAATCAACAGTTAGATATTCAAATAAACATATACTGGAAATATAAGAGATAAGGAAAGAGAATATACAAACTGTGATTTATACTGGTTCGGCCCAATCCTTGACCTACGTCCAGTACCCAAGCTCCACTTGAGATTTTCAATCCACTCTCGTCTTGTTTAACCAGGCACAAGAGAAAAGCCTTTACAACCTCACAAGTTTAGTCGGGCACTTGTGCAGCCTTTACAATCTCTTACCGAGATACTCTCCTTACATACTATAGGGATACAATCACACACTCTGTAAACGAAGGATGGTCCTCTCACTCTCAGACTCCACTCCCTCTTATAAGTTGTAATTGATACACCCTCTCTTAAGGTTCCTCAACCTTAAGATTCAACTGATAATGAAATAAATGTTTATGAACTCCTCACGAGTAGATAAAGTATTAAACACTGAAGTACATAATCGTTCATCTCACTTTCTACTTTAACTATATGAATATTGAGAAACAGAGAGTGTGAACTATCAACGGTGAAGTAAAATCATTTCGTTGGCTACGTCGATTTGTTCATCAATTGTCGTTACTCCTTCCGATTTGAAGACTTCACAATTTATAGGTTATTGTGTTTCGACCGTTGCGAGCATTCGACCGTTGGAGAAGCTTGAAGATTAATCGTTGTGACTCATGAATATAGCCGTTAGACAGATGAAGCTCCACTGGTCACATTCGTCATCGCTGACTTCGTTCTTCATAAACATTCTTTATTCCATTTGTCTTGACCGTTGAGAGATAGCATTTATTGCGCAGACGGAATATCAGAAGTTGCTTTACTTTGATCAGAGTTGGTTTCGCATATTTTCACCTGTTTAGGTAGCTGCATTTAATGCTTCTGACAGCGAGATTGCTTTATTCAAATCCGCCGGTAATCTATGTCTAAGTAATCTGAAACTTATGAATAAATTGGTTAAAAGCATTTGGTAATCACAATAAGTAATAATCAGAAGAGATATTAATCTAATCAAAGTTTCTTGCATCTCGTAGACGATGATTAGAAAACAGGGATGAATATGCTCGAGCAATGATCTATGCTTGCTCGAGCAAGCCTCTTTGAATTGCTTAGAGTTTGTTCTTTGGTCGCTGATGCTCGAGCAACAAAATCCCTTTGCTCGAGCATGTTGCTCAAGCATGAATATATCATGCTCGGGCAAGCCCTTTATAAATCACTTGAAGGCACGTCTGGATCTCTGATGCTCGAGCATACTTTTCTGGTTGCTCGAGCATGTTGCTCGGACATGATTTAAATCATGCTTGGGCAGGCTTCAATTGAACCAGGTAGAAGCACCTTAGATCGCTGATGCTCGAGCAGCCCAGATATCGTGCTCGGGCAATGTTGAGACAGAGAGAAAAAATGGATTCAGGCACATGCTTGCTTGGGCAGCCTTTTTCTTCTGCTCGAGCATGCTGCTCGGGCAAGCCTTTGATTCTACTCGAGCAAGACTCTTCAACTGGTTGTTTCTTTGTTCAGATTGATGTTGCTCGAGCAAGCCTTCCTTTATGCTCGAGCATGACTTCCCAATTCAGTCAGAATGTTCCTGGTCACGCTATTGCTTGAGTAAGACTTTTCTTCTGCTCGAGCATGGTGCTCGAGCAAGCCATTTTCTCTGCTCGTTACGCTGATGCTCGGGCATGCCACATTCTTTGCTCAAGCAAACTTCCTAGTTTGCTCTCTACTTCTTCTTGGCTCAAGGCAATAATTTGGCTCAACATGAATTGTTCTTTGCTCAAGTAGACTACCTTCGAATATCAAACTCTTGGTTGCCATATATCATGTTATTGTGCACAAATCAGACTTTCAAGAAACAATTACGTTGACAGTACAAGAGGCAATTTTCAGTCGGCATAATGTCTTCGATATAGCTTCAATTTTGGCAAACCACCCATCCTTATAAAGCTCTTCAAGTATTCTTTCCAATTCAAGAAGAATCAGCTCCAAACTCATTGTACTTTGTCCGTTATCATCAGATGATTAGAGGTTGTTCTTGATCAGCGTTTTTTGCAGCAACTAGAACAGACTGTCAACTTCAAAACATCATAACTTCTTCAATTGATCTTATTTTTCTGTGTTCTTGATGTTTTTGAAAAGGTATTTGAGTCTAGTTTCAAATGGCATTGGTTTCAGCTCAATACGATTTGTCGTTTGTGAGATATACTCAAAATACCAAAGCTTGGTCTGAATGTGGTGGTGATTTTTGTGGTAACTTGTAAAATTCATAGATAATTCATCTGAACTCCTTTGGGCATGAATTTTTGTCACCAATAGTGTTGGGAGTCTAGTTTCCAATGCCACTAGTTTCATGTCAATTTGATTCCTTGTTTGAGAGATATTGTCGAATTACCGAAGGTCGCTAGAAACAGAGCTGAACAGAGGAAGCTGAAGCACGACCTTGGTCGAGCAAGGATTTTTCTTTGCTCGAGCATGGCTTTTTTTCTACTCGAGCAAGTGCAGATTTTGAGCTAAAAATGAGCTGAAAGCATACCTTGCTCTAGCATGAACATAGTTGTGCTCGAGCATGACACTGTTCATGCTAGGAAAAAGCTGAAATTGCAATAATGCCCCAAAACAAACTAATATTCATCTTAAAGCTTGAACTTGCTCATTTTAACTCCGAATTAAGCCGTTCCAACTTCTGTTTGATTTCAGAAACTTGAATATTGATATTTTCATAATATTTAACAAGTTCTTCAAACTCAAAGTGCTGAAATTACATAAATGCCCTCCAACAAACTAGTATTCATCAAGAAGCTTGAACTTGCTTATTTTAACTCCGAATTGAGTTATTTCAACTTCTGTTTGACCATGGAGACTTGAATACTGATATTCTCATGATATTTAATAAGTTCTTCTTTCTTCAAACTACATTCTTGATCATTCTCTATAATCTAATTTGGACTAACCTATAATAAACAAAGTAGTTAGTCAATGTATATGATATAAACTTTTTGTTCTAGATAATGGCATTAATATAATACATCATCAAAACTAATCATAACTAACATTTAAGTCTTGAAAAGGAAATCTTGCATGTATTTTAAGGGAAGGCTGAAAGCCCTAGGAAGTTCAAAGAGAAAGAAGATTGCAAGAAGTACAAATACAAACCAAGTAAGTAACATTCCTAGTCTTTTTACGCTTGTTCTTGATGATGTGGTTGGTTATGAAAACTATCTATTCATGTTTTCTTGCAAATTTGAAAGCCCTTAACCCTAAGGAAGGTTCTTCCCAAATTTCTAAAAATGGGTTAAAGAGTGTTGTAGGCCTAAATAGCAAGCTAGAAGGCAATCTAGAGCTAAAATCATGGTATATGTGAAGTGACCTTGAAGAAAACACCGGTATCTTTTTTATACTTCATTTTCAGCTAGAACAGGGCATGAAGAAATTAAATAATGGAATTTTGTCCATTTTGATGCTTCCAATGTGCATAAAATGAAAAATTGTGTGCGATAATGGTTGGATAGTGATTTTGGAAGCATTAGCATTAAATTAAATGAAACTCTAAAAGTAATATATTCTTGCGAGTCAATCGACTTGTAACATATTTTTGGATGAGTAAATGGTGTCCAATGACTATGAAATTTTACAAACTTAAAGTAGATATCTTGAGATTTAATTTGATAGGTCATAGGCCTATTTTGAAGTTGTGTACGTGGAGTTATGACTTTGTGAAAATGACCCATGAATTTGGAAGGTCAATTTGGTCAGTGGCACTGTTTGGTTAATTCTAGACTAGTGTGCATATGGTTGGCTGTATGTAATATTTTTATGGGTTAAGTACCAATTTTGTCCTTGAAGTACGTGCTCAGGAGCAATTTTGCCCCTGAATTTTTCGGCGAAGTTTAAAAACGTAGCAATGTTACCCCTCCGTTAACTATTCTAACGATCAACTAACAGTCAACGTTAGGGCTTTTAATAGAGGGCAATATTGCTACGTTTTTAAACTTCAGGGGCAACATTGCTCCAAAAAAAGTAGCAATTTTGCCTTTGAAGTTTAAAAACATAGCAATGTTGCCCCTCCGTTAAAAAACATAGCAATGTTGCTCCAAAGATTCTGACGGGGGGCTGATATAGTTGTTAATAGGGCTGATATAGTTGTTAACGGGGGACTGATATAGTTGTTAACCGGGCTGATTTAGTTGTTAAAAAAAAATTTAACAACTAAATCAGCACGGTTAACAACTATATCAGCCCCCCACTAACAACTATATCAGCCCCATTAACAACTCCATCAGAATCTTTGGGCCTTTTTGGGTATTGTCAGAATTTCATGGCCTTTTTCCGTATTTTCAGATTTTGTAGGCCTTTTCTGGAATTAATTGCCCAATAGGGGCCCTCAAACGAATTTTCCCAATAAAATATTTGATATATTATTATTTATAAAATATGAGATACCATGCGAGGGGTTTTTCCAGAGGCGGAATCTCTTCATGGTGCCAGCTGGCCCCGACTGATCTTATAAAATTTGTTAGAATATATATATATATATTTATTATATGATATTTTATTTGGCCACAAATTTGGCCCCAACTAGTTTTTTATCTTCTCTATAAGGATAATGTTTGTTTCATTACTCATTAGGCTATGAGAGGAAAGTAAAATTTTTGTTTGAGATACCGAAAAGATTAGTATCATCTTATATATTGTTTTAATTTATAATTATCTGTTATTATTTGTTTGTATTTTCCAAGTTATTTGATACTATTTAGTAAATACTCCCTTGGGTCCTTATTTAAGGAACCAGCTAACAATTCTCACAAATAAACAATTAAAGTAATTGAATTTGTCCTAAAATTTAAGTAATTTTTAATATTATCCCTATTAATTACACTAAATTCTAATATCATATTAATTATTTTTTTTTCCTAAAAAAAGAGTAATAATTAATTTTTATTAATTATTACTCTTACTCACTACCTTTTTAATTATGGGTATACATGGGAAAAAATATTTAATACTATTTGAAAACAAACAAGTGTTTTATAAAATTAATCAAATATACTTATTAGTTGGTACCTTATAATAAATATTAAAGAGAGTAGTTTAATATATTTATTTTTTGGCCCAGGCTAAAAAAATTTTCTGGTTCCGCCACTGAGTTTTTCTGCGAGATTTTGTGGCCATAGTGAGATTTTGTGTGGCTTGTGCATATTTCTCAACAAAAGATCATTGCTTACATAGTTTCAACTACAAGCATACACGTGTATGTGTATGTATATATACACATATAATTAAAATGCGATGTATTTATTGTACCCACACCTCCATAAAAGTAAGCTAACCAACTCGTATAGATTTAAGTAATTATGTATGCTTCTTCTTTTTTCTGAAAGGTCTCTCATTCTTTTTCTGGGATTGTCTTTACATATAGTTAATTTGATGGCTCTATTCAAAACTTTTAACGCAAAAATATGAGCGAACCATAATTATGATCTATTTCTTAATCGGGGTTTAAACTTCTTATGTTACATGAGAAGAAGAAAATTCCTACACACACATGAAATAGTGGGATCTATATATATATATATATGGACTCTACTATTTTATATATGTTATTTAATAATACCGGAATTACAATAATATTTATGTACATATACGAATACACAAAAGGATATCTACTCAAAAAAAGAGCTTCATTAATAATTTGATGTTGAGATGCTATCAGACTTTGGTGCTTGCATCGACTGCAGAAAGCTGAACCTCATTATTAGGGTTTGACGCATCGTCGTCTACTTGTGCTGGTTTATGGGAATAGTAACATCAGGGGCGGAGCCACACTTATTTCTATAGGTGTAAGTGCACTCACAAAAATTTAAAATATAAATATTATATAGCGGTAACTTATGTTATAATTGGATCTATAGCTCGGTGGTAGGGCATTTTTATATTGGCCACAAAGTCATTGGTTCGAACAGCGATAGGGTCCTTTTGGTTCTTATTCTTTTTTACCACTCTCCCTTTTACCTTTTGTCCTTAAAAGCCCAGGTGGAACCGCAGCCTTGTGGGTCATTTTTCATTGATTGATTCTTGGTGCGAGCCTGGTATTTATACTACCTCGTCTCTAAACCCAAAAAAAAAAAACGGCCTTGTGGGTCATTCTTCATTGATTGATTCTTGGTGTGAGCCTGGTATTTATACTCCCTCATCTCTAAACCAAAAAAAAAAAAAAAAACAGCCCCTTTTCATTTCTTATTATTTTCTCAAGTTTTTACTCCTTATGAAAAACACATGTAGCAGTAGTTTTATCTGTGATTTCAAAATAGCAGGAAGATATATTTTTTTATAACCAGCCACTATAAACAACAGAAAGATTTTTGTGATTTGGTTAAACTGTCAAGGATAGTTTCTTTAATTCAAAAATCATGAAGTAGTCCAATTTCATTGATTAGCTTTATTTAAAATTATAATGAGTTTGGTGATTGAAACTTTAGTTTTATGTAAAATTCTCCAATTTTTGTCTTACAAAAGTGTGATGGATAGTTTGTGCCTCTTGACATCGGATGAAACGTGTTAAGATTTAGAAAATTCATAATTTATTGCTGATTTGATGGTAGATGCTAATCCTATTTTATTCACATTTGATTTGCTTAGAACCCATTGAAAGAAGTTTTCTTTTCTTTTTTTTATCTATATTTATTTGATTTTTAATACATTTAAAACTTTCTTTTAAAAAAAAATTTCGGGGGCAGCCCCCAAATTCTCTTAAGAATTGTGCAACCACAAATATAAATTCTTGGTTCCGCCACTGAGTAGCATGCATATAGTATGAGTTGGATTAGCCCAGAAATTGTTCCAAGCTCATTACTCATCAGTAAGCCCCACAAGAAAGTTCTCAGCATGCAAAGATCGATCGGCAAGAAACAATAGAGAATAATGTTGAAAGAAGGAGAATTTAATTACTAGGACGTAAATGTCGAAAGGATGAATCAAAGTATATGCTGTCCAACACACTCCATTTAATAAGTTAGCGAGAGAGCGAGAAAGGCATCTACTTAACCCTCTTTGTTTTTATCACTTTTGCCTGTTTAATTTATATTGTAACTCAGTATTAAACACACACATAAAGTTTTTAAAAAGCCCAAAACAGATGACATTTCCTGCAAACAAACAAATATATGAAGTTAAAAGAATCAGAACATAATTCCCTTAAAAGTATGAGGTTAATATTTCTCTAGTCACCAGAAATAAAATTCTCTCCAGTGATCCCAAAAATATACCGTTTCACACTTATCAGGGTTTGAATCTATATCAGTCCATTCTCCACTGTTCTCTATTTAATCATTTTTTGCGCGATGCAGATTTTTCTAAACAAAGGATCGCTTCTCACCACTACAAAAAACGGTTTTTGCGTCCCAAAAAGACGTCTTAAAAAAAAGGAAATAAAAAAGAAATGTGGTAGCATTTTTGTAATTATATGTGATAAAAGTTGACTTTATAAATTTAGACGACAAAAATCCCACTTTTGTAGTCTAAGTTTTACACTTAGACTCCAAAAGTCACGTCGTGCAGCAGGGGATACACTTTTAGAGTCTAAGTTTTAAACTCAGACACAACCTTTTCTTCCCCCCATTTATTTCATTTCATTTCAATCTATCGTTCCTTCTCTCCCCTACACCTTCATTTCCAACGTTGCCTGAGACCTTCATCGTCAGCCCTCCTCCATCATTGCCCCTCCTTCACCATTAGCGTGGTTCGTGCTCGTCTTCCTCCTCATCTTTTTCCATCAACCATCATGCGTCTTCCTCGTCATCTTTTTCTGGCGATGCGAGCCTCTTTGTCTTCTTTTACTGAAATCAAACTCAGATCTGAGCTAATGAAAGAGGACGATGGTGAAGGTGAGCAAAAACATGGATCTGTAGATTTTTTTTTTTAAAAAAATAATTTGAGTTGCTCTTGTTATTTTTCAAAAACACAAACTCAGATCTGTGTTCCTAATTAAAGCTTTCAATATGCTATAGATGATAGGTTTGGTGATGTTTTGTTTATTGTGTTTTGGATTTTTTCCAGATCTGAAATTTCTTAGAGCTGTTTATTGTGTTCTAGATTTTTTTGAGATATGAAATTTCTTAGATCTGTTTATTGTGTTCTAGATTTTTTTTTTCAGATCTTAAACTTCTCAGATTTATGTTTAACGTCGTTGCCGTCCTCAACTGTTTTGGTTTTGTTTTGTTTTTTAAAAAAAAATACTTATGATGCCTAAGAAATATTTAGCCTCTGTAAGTCTCTACTTTTTACTCCTCCCAAATAGACGTTCCCATGTTTTAGACGTTAAAAAGCCAAATAAACAGACCTTATAGACTTTTTGTAATAGTGTCTCTGGTTGTTCATCTAATCGTACCACTTTTGTTTAGTTTAAAGCTAATTTTATTTACTAAATTCATATCCAATTACAGGACTCAACGTCACATTGGTGCATCATCATTCATCAATTTGTTTGTTTGTCATATTGACTTTGGATGCATTCTCTGTCATTTCAAGCCTTGATCCTGATATTTTTGTCTGAGGATTCTAAATTGTTATTGCCAAACAGCGATAAAAAAGCCCTAACTATTGATCTAGAAAATTCAGATCAACTTTATCCGTGAATTCAATTCAAAGAATTCGAAATCCGCGAGATCCTCCAGAAAGAAAGTGTAGAGTAGGAGAGATTTAGGGATAAAATCAACACATAATGCGAATCAAACCATTAATTAGGTTTTGCATAGATTCATAAACAAGTCAGACTTGTTCGAGCGTTCAGAAGTCGCTAAACCAGAAATAGAATAGAAAGAATGCGAAAAAATTAGATGTTTTTTTTTTTAAAAAAAAAAAATTAAGTGTGAAACAGTGTAGTTTTGGGGGTTACTGAAGAGAACTGGAGAAATACTAATCCTTAAAAGTATTGTCAAAATTTATCACTCTTGACGTACATTACATCATTTTTTTTTTAAGTGTAGGGAAAAATTCATACTATGATCAAAATTTTAATCCAAAACTTCTTTGGATTGCATAAAAATATCAAGAAACTAATGAAGAAACATGTGATTCATCCAAGTAATTATTATCAAAAGAAGATTTATTTGACACTAAGCCTAAACGTTAAAATCTAAAGGGAAATTGATGGTGACTTTGTCGAATTTTAATTAAAGAGGCAAACAAGAAAAAGAAAGAGAAAGGGGGAAGAGAAAGAATAGCGAAGCTTGAAAAATGAGAATAGAGGAGAAACAAACCTAAAATGCCCACAACGTCACCTGCAAGGAATTGGTTTCCCAGCTCATCCTTCGGACGAGGTGGGGGAGCTCCTCTGTATAGACGAGTTCCTGACCATCCAGATCTAGATCTAGACAGTCCAGATCTTTATTATTATTATTATTATTATTATTATTATTATTATTATTATTTTCTTATCTTTTTATTCTTAAATGAGAAAAATCAATTTTTCAAAAATGTTAGTTGAAAGATTAATTTTATTTTAGATTCTCTACTTATTAAAATTATTTTTTATAAGAAATAAAAAAAAATCAAATCTAAACGATCCAGAACTTATTTGTATGGACGAGTTGGGAAATCAATTCCCTGCGGGCTATTGTTGTGCTTGCCATCTTGACACTTGTTGAGGTGCTGAATGTATTAAAAATTAATTTAGGATATTGAATGTTATTTAAAATATTTTAGAATACTAGATAGTCGTTTTTTTTATTAAAAAAAAACCCCTTTGTTTTATTTACCTTAGAACTACGTAGTTTTAGGTCATGGATGAGCGCATATAAGAAAAGAAAAAGAGACAAACTAGATCCATATCCTAAAATACCATGAAGGAAATTTTATCTTAAATAATACTCCCTCCGGTCCTAATTATAAAAGTTAGTTGATTTTTTTTGGAGAGACTAAGGAAACTAATTAAATTACTTTAGAGTATTTTTTTTTCCTTTAAACTAATTAAGTTAGCTAATAAACTAATACATAATCTAAGGATACACAACATATGAAATGATTAAATAACTTATTTAGCTTTTTTAATCTCTTCAAAAAAAGTTAACTAACTCTTATAATTAGAACTGGAGTTAGTAATAAGTTGTTGAGTGATATGGTAAGAGACTACATCTCAGTAATAAGAAGAAACTAAGTTCAAGTCATGCAGAGCTCACTTATTAAAAAAAGCAAAAATTCAAAGCCTAAAGAAGGATTAGTTCCAAGTTGAAAGCAACTTGGATATATCTTGACAAATTATATAATTCATAAATAACATAATAATTAATTTTTCGAAGACAAGGTTGATCTAACATACGGACACACAAGTGGCCAGAAACGCGATAGACAGAGCTGGGAATCAGGGCCGGCCCGGCCCTACAGGGCCTGGCCCTCCAGGGCTTGGGCCCTACAGGGCCGGCCCTCCAGGGCCTGAGATAAGGAAAACATCTGTTTTTCAAAGCCCGGCCCGATAGTACCAGGGCCAGGGCCGGCCCTACAGAGCCTGAAAATTACTATTCAAAATTTTAGTTATTTTTTTTTCTAGGTTTTTTTCAAAGAAATATAATTAGTAAATTGCAACCATTAAAGTTCTAATCTATCAAATAAATATTATCAACATTAAATATCTAAACAATACAAATCATCCAACAAATAAACACATTCATTAATTCGTAATAAAAAACAAATCATTGTCCACAATTGACTCACATAAAACTTAAGAAGTATTAAACTAAACAACATTAGATAACTCACATAAAATATAAAATCATACCACTATCATTGTCAATTGTCACCTTCTTCATCACTCTCATCAATTTCATAAATATTTGATTATGCTTCACTTTGAGCAGAAGGCTGTGTTTCAGGAGTAAAAATGTTATGAATTTCTTCTCCTGCATCATGAACACATCCATAATAATCATTATCTGCAACAAATAATATATCAAATCATAAAATCAGAGTATAGTTATTATGTATTTATATATGTGCCTTCTAGCCTCTTCCTCTTGGCATTCTTTGACTAATTTTTTTTCTTAAAAAAATGAAAATGCTACAGTAACAGGGCCTGCAAGGCCGGCCCGAGGCTCTACAGGGCCGGCCCGATAAAGCCCGAGGCCCTACAGGGCCGGCCCTGCAGGGCCAAATTCAAATTTCAGGCATATTTTTCAAGCCCGAGCCCTACAGGGCCAGGGCTTAAAAGGGCCGGCCCGACGGGCCCGGCCCGATTTCCCAGCTCTAGGGATAGACAAGTGTATGGCTGTATTCCTAAAATGGGTTTAGGGTCATATTTGCCTAGTTTACTAAGGTAATTTTGCCTAGGAAGCTTAAAAAAGGAAATAATTTTGTCTTGACGGTTATCTTAGTTAATTTTGGCCATTAGTAGCTAGATATATTGAGCTGACAGTTCACATATTATCCACGTCATTTTTGTTAAGGTATAAATTTATCCCATAAGTTTTAAATCTAACTTTAAGAAAAAATAAAGTAAATGATAAATGAACTTTCAAAGTAAATTTACACCTTAACAAAAATGATGTGAATGACATATGGATTGTCAGTTCAACGTATTTGGTCAACTAACGGTCTAAATTAACTGAGATAATGGTCAAACAAAATTTCTCCCTTTTTTAAATTTTCAAGATAAAATTATTCTTTGGTAAAAAATTTCGAGGCAAAATTACCCTTAATCCTCACTAAGATTGTGACGCACATCATGAAGGTATGCGACATTATTTAAAAAATTATTTTAATGATTAACTTACTATTCCAATCCCTATCATAAACCACTTCAAACCTCCTCATCATAATCAATGGCAGCAGGCGGTTAAGAAATTAAATTTAATTGAAAATGATTTTTAATCAATCAGGAATTATGTTTTGAGAAGCGGAAGAAAATTTTATCAAATTTATGTTAGAGATAATTAAAAAAAATATAATTCATAACCCCTACTTGGTAACTTGCATTAAATATCACTCAATTCTTCTAGAAAGCTTCTAATATTACAGACTTTAATGATATAAAATTATTATTTTTACCAGCTACCAATATATATATATATATATAGGAGTGTATATATTTGATATAATTTACCTCTATAGATTACATGGACTAGCCCCAAAATTATACGGTGTTGGGCTTTCACTGATCCATTGGGCCTAAGCCCATTATGGTTGTGGTTTAAATGCAAATAACAAAGAGTGTGTGTAGTTAATTGTGATATTGTGATCAGTTTTTTTTTTTTAAAAAAAAAAAAAAACCTTTTTTAACTTACTTGCTATTCACAATAATGAGCAATAAAAGTTAATCAATACGGTGAAATTTACATAATTTAAACAAAATTTTAATGGAACCGATTTAATATTTTTTAAATAAAATTTGTTTGGATAAAGTACGCATAATTTCCCCAAACTTATGTTAATTGCACAAGACTACCGTAAACTTCAAAAGTTTAACATTAACACCCTCACCTTTAAGATTTTGATTACCAAAACCTTGCCGTTGAAAACGCAGTTAACTTTCATAGAATATGCCATATCAGACTTGATAAGAAAAGATGACAAATTAAAGATATTTGATTGATGATGTGAAATTAAGTAGTCTAAGAAATTATAATAAATAAAATGAAAATGAAATCACCCCCGTTATATTATTATATCATGAAAAAAGTATTTCTCCAATTACTGAAAATATTGGATTAATGAAGGGTGTATTTGTAATTTTAGGTGAATTAGTGAAGGATGCAAAATTACGGAAACAGCCTTCATTAATAAAAACGACGTAGTTTTGGGGGTCACTGGAAATAACTATCTCTAGTGACTGGAGAAATCTTTTACTCTTATATAATTTGTGAAAAGCAGAAAACTGGAAGAAGAGTAGGGCCTGTTTGGATGGGCTTTTAAAAAAAGTTTATTTTTTTGTAGACTTTTTTTAAAGCTCCAAATATGAGCTTTTTTTTTTTTAAAAAAAAGCAGCATTTTAAAAAAAATTTTTGTGACTTTTACGTTTTTAAAAAAATATCATCTAAATACATAAATTAATAAATAAAAGCATTTTTTGTATTAAAAAAGTGCTTTTTTCATTAAAAAAAAAACCATCCAAACGAGCCTGCAAGGGAGATGAGGAAGGGCTTCTTCGGAGAATTCTGAGCGTAGAGGAAGCAAATCCGTTCTCACCAAGAAACGCAGAGACGTGGTGATGTAATTTTGGTTTTGATTTATTATAATTTCCTAGACTCCCTAATTCCACGTCATCTGCCATGTGTCTTTGTCATCTGTTTCTATTTAGTCTGACATGGCATAGTCTCTTAAAGTTAACTGGGTTTTTAATAACAACGAGTTGGTAATCGAAATCTTTAGATTGATTGCAGGAAAAATGACTTTTTTCAATTTGATTTTTGTAAATTTAATATGAGATAAAAGTCATATTGTAAATATGATTTACATTTAAATTGATGATGATGATAATATATATATATATATATATATATATATATATATATATTTCAAATTGAAATTTGTTTGGATAATAATTTGAAGGTTAAAGTATACGTTTGGTCCTTTATGTTTGCCTCTGATATCATTTTAGTCTCTTAAGTTTGTAAAGTACACATTTAGTCCCTTAATGTTAACATTGTTTATCTGACTTAACGGAAAATACTACCTCAATAATTTTAAGTCATAACTATACAACTAAATGCTGATCAAATATGTTTATATGTTAGTATTTTACTAAATTTAATATTTTTACCAATATTTAATCTTCTTCGACCAAAAAAATATATTTAATTTTCACAAACTATGAAAAAGCCTCAAACAGTCTATGAAGCTTAAATATTTTTCAATGAATAGAATTTAAAATATTAAAATACTAATATATAAACTTGCTTGGTCAATATTAATTACACAGTTATCACTTAAAATTGTTGAGTCAGTATTTTCCGTTAAGTCAAACTAGCAGTGTTAATATTGAAGGACCAAACGTGCACTTTATAAACTTAAGGGACCAAAATGATACCAAAGATAGATAGAAAGGAGTAAATGTAGACTTTGGCCTGGAATTAATGTTACAAGTTTAAATATAGAGAGATGCGGGTGTGTAGTTACAAGATATTTTAGTGGGCAAAAAGTTATAAGATATTTTAAAATATAGCTAAAGTATGTTTTTAGTCCTATAAATTTATATGAGGTATACTTTTGATCCCTTAACTTTATAAAATATATTTTTAATTCTAAAATTCTAACAACGTTAATTTTGCTAACGGAAAATGCAAACTTAAATGATAACGGTGTAAATTAAAAATATCGGTAAATTGAAAATATATAAAATTTGTGTAATAAAATGCTATTAGTTATCACTTGAGTTCACTGCATCAGCGTTTTCCGTTAGCAATATTAACGGTGTTAGAATCTTAGGACCAAAAGTATATTTTATGAAGTTAAGGGACCAAAAGTATACCTTATGTAAAACTTAAAGGATTAAAAGTGTACTTTAGCCTTAAAATATTAAACTTATAAGTTATTGGGGTTTAAACTTCTCATGTTGCATGAAGTAGATTCCTACAGGCATATAAAATAGTGGGACACTCATATATATATATATATATATATATATATATATATATATATATATATATATATATATATATATAATGCTAATTATATGTGTGTGTGTGTGTGTGTGTGTGGGTCCTACCATTTCATGTGTGTAACATAAAAAAACACTTCTCCTATAACACAAGTGTTAGTTCCCAGTGTGTTTTGATGATTACTAACAATTGTAAACAATGTTGGAAAGTTTTAACAAAGTTCAAGATGTTTTAAATTTATGTTTTTCAATTTGTCAAAATCAAACTCGAGCCTACTAATGTTGAACTCGAGCCTGGATTTGACAGAGAGTTCAATTTTGCCAAACTAATTTCCAAACTCGAGACTGAACCTGAAGTTTAAAATTAAACCTTTGAGAAGTTCACATGAACTCGAGCCTACTGAGGTCAAACTCGAGTTCATCTTTTCCAGAAAGTTTTGAATCTTGAAAATATGTTAAACCTTACACTTGCTACCTGCAAACCTCAAGTTTGAAAGTTTTTCAAAGAAAATTCTAAGAGTATGAACTCGAGCCTGTCATGGCAAACTCGAGTTTATCTCTGGCGGGACAAGTTGTTTGAAACTTGAAGATATTTTCAAACTCTGCACTGTTCCATTGAAAGAAAAGTTTTTCGGTTTGAAAAGTTCACCAATGCTCAAACTCGAGCCTAGCATATTCAAACTCGAGCCTAGTTTTGGCCGAGAGCAAAGAACTGTTTTTAAGCTAGTTAAACTCGAGCCTGAAACTTTCAAATTCGAGCCTAAAAGTTCCAGAGAGCAAATGATTTCTCAATTCATTTTCAAACTCGAGTCCGTGTTTTTCAAACCTCAAGTTCACTCTTTCTGTCATTGTGAGTTTTGTTCAGAATGGCTTCGAACTCGAGCTCATCATTGACAAACTCGAGTTCATCACTTAAGCTCAAAGTCTTCAGATTTCAAAAATTGCGACAAAACTTCTCTGAATGAACCAAACTCAAGTTCATGTTAAACAAACTCGAGTTCATTTTTACCCGAGAGCATTTTAGTTTTTCAATGACCTGAGAACCTTAAGTTTAGAAAACAAACCTCAGGTTTACACTTTTTGAACTTGCGTAGTTTTGAACACTGAAGCCTCGAACTCGAGCCTGTAAGAACTGAACTCGAGTTCGTGACGCTGGTTCAGAATCTTTTAATTTGGGCATTTCAGAAATCAATGTCATTTGGTCTTATTCTCTTCCAATATTATTCTCTGATATTCCCTGCTATGTTTAACGTCTTTATTAGTGGATTTCAAAGCATTGAAGAATGTTTGGTGAGAGGTTAGAGTATAAAGCATAAAGTAACCCAGAGCATTTATTGCAAAGCTCAGAAAGTTACTCCTTCTACCCAAATCCTTCTGCACACGCTTACAAAGCATTTAAGGATGTTAGCTGAAACAAGAAAACTCCTCTCCAACGGATTAATTCCCAGAAAGTCAGCCTTGATGACTTGGCCAACTAGATTAGGAGAAAACAAGAGAGAGAAGACCCCAAAACCACTTCAGAACACTTGGGCAACTTCTCCAACGGTCTGATTCAAGCTACAACGATCATTTAATGTTCTCTAGCTATAAATAGAGTTCATTAATATCTTCACAAGTGGACACACCAACTCAGAGCGAAAATTTACTAAGTTCATTTATTGTGTATTAGCTTTCACTTATAAAGTATCATACTTGATACAAGCACTTCAGTGATTATCTTATCCACTCTGTGAGAGAGTTATTACTTGTAAAATCATTCATTGATTGTGAGAATCACAAGTCAGGGGACTTGGTGATTTTGGGTGTATTGATTACAACTTGTAAGGGGGAGTGTGTTCTAGTGAGAGAACAGCTCTTAGTACAGAGTGTGTAATTAATTGTTGAGTTAGTAGATTGAAAATCCCAAGTGAGGCTTGAGGACTGGATGTAGGTCAGAAAAAGGACCGAACCAGTATAAATTGTTGTGTGTCAAGCTTTCCTCCCTTATCTCCTCTGTTCTGCTCTGTTTTAAGTATTTAAAAACAGAACAAGTTTCAAAAATTTGTAAATACCCAATTCATCCCCCCTCTTGGGTATCAAGCTCCAATCTACAATAAGAAGTGTTTTTTCCTAAGTTATAACTAAGAAATATTACAAATTTAAAGAAAATATTTCTAAAATGTGGGTATTTGGTGTAATGGTCGTTATCAACAGGTAAGAAACTTTGCCAAGCGCTCTGGCATATACTTTGAGCACGGATGATGATGATTGAATATAAGTAATAGACTAATAGTAGTAGATTTTTATTTTTAAATATAAGAAATAGTTTATAAATCAAGGATAAAGCATACATTCAGTCCTTTATGTTTGTCTCTGATATTAATTTAGTCCCTTAGGTAAGTAAAGTACACATTTGGTCCCTTAATGTTAACACCGTTAGTCTGGCTTAACGGAAAATACTAACCAAAAAATTTTAAGCGATTACTGTGTAATTAAATACTAACTAAACATGCTTATATGTTGTATTAAAATAATAAATTAATATTTTAAATCTTATTAATTAAAAGTATTCAATCTTCATAGATTAGTGTTCAAAAAAAATCTTCATAGATTGTTTTAGGGTTTTTCATAAATTGTTTTACGTTTTTCACAGTCTGTGAAGATTAAATATATATTTTTTTTGTCGAAAAAATTAAATATTTTTCAATTAATAAGATTTAAAATATTAATTTATTACAATACTAACATATAACCATGTTTGGTCAATATTTAATCGCACAGTCATCGCTTAAAATTATTGTGTCAGTATTTTCTGTTAAGTCAGACTAACGGTGCTAACATTAAGGGAACAAACGTACACTTTACAAGCTTAAGGGACTAAAATGATACCAAAGACAAACATAAGGGATTAAATTTATACTTTTTATTTTTACCTCATATATTAATCATTTTTTTCAATTAATTTACCTCAATTATAAATTGATAAATAATTTAATACTATTTTCGATCTTAAATATATGATATATCTTTTAATATAATTTACTCTATAAACTTTATCCTATATTGAGAGTTGGAGGTTTTTTTTTTTTTTTTTCAAGAAATACAGAAACTATCACATGAATTAAGAAACTATTAACCGTAAAGGAGTTTTAAAATTTAATATATTTTTTTATTTTTATAACATTCTTTTTAGGGTGCATCCCTTCAAGTTTGTAAATGAAACCTGATCACATATTTTAAAACAAATATTTATAAGATCTTTTTGAGATTTTTTAATTTTTTTTTTTAAAAAAAACAAAATAAAACCTCCAAGTTTTTGAAAACAATCAAAACCCAAATAGAGGTAGATTTCTGATTATTTATAGATTCTAGATGCTATTTTAATTTAGTAATTTTTAAGGTAATCCAATGTATACAAAAGAAAATATTATAAAAATATTGAGTTTTATACATATTTTTCAAATCAAAATATCGAGCTTGATAATTAACAATCAAATAATTGAGATAGGGCCAGAGAAGGTTTTTCATGAGCAAATTCGTATAAAATTTTAAAACAGTGATTTAAATTAAAATAATCTCAAATTAAAATTCCTCAAATATATGGACAGATATTTTGCAAACCAGCTGAAACCTACTCCCTCATGTCTTAAATATTCCCTCCGGTCCTAATTATAAGGTATAGTTGACTTTTTTAGAGAAATTAAAGAAGCTAATTAAATTACTTTAAACTATGTTTATTTTTATTTTTTTCTTCAAACTAATTAGTTTAACTAATAAACTAATATATAATCTAAAGATACACAACATATGAAATAATTAAGTAACTTATTTAGCTTCCTTAATATCTCCAAAGAAAGTCAACTATGTCTTATAATTAAGACCGGAGGTAGTATAAGATATAGTTGACTTTTTTGGAAAGATTAAAGAAGCTGATTAAATTACTATAGAGTATTTTTATTTTTACGTTTTTTTTTTCAAACTAATTAGTTTGACTAATAAACTAATATATTTAATGATACACAACAAATGATATGATTAAGTGACTTATTTAACTTATTTAATTTTTTTTTAAAAAAAAGTCAATTCTATCTCATAATTAAGAACAGAGGTAGTACGTTGTTAAAGTGGTAGATAGAAGGCACTAAAAAGATTTAAATGAAGAAATAAAATTAATCAAAGGGAAATAATCATACAAAAAGAAGTTAGTAAAATACGGTTAAAGTGGTAGAATTAGGGTGTAAATGATAACCATTCTATTCTCCAGCACTATTATTGAGATGAAACAAATTTTTTTCTGATTATGTGCCTTGGTTTGACCCGCGATTTAGTCGACTAAACCGAGTGACTTAGTCGACTAAATAGCGACAGGGGAGTTTTTTTAAAACCCCACTCGCGACATTTGGACCACCACAAAACCTCCCCAAACCTCTCCCCTTCTGTTTTTTTTTTCACCAAATCCTTACTGAATCCGTTCGTGGGTAGCGAAAAAAACTTCATTCTAGCATCATTTGCGTCAATATGTTCTCATCTCCATTTCGAATTTCCGCCGTTGTTTTTTCGCTTATGCGAACCCCCAGAAGATAGACAAATTAATTAAAAGTAAAAATGAGTTTTATATTTAAAATCAAAGTTCATCCAAGATCAGTGAGGATCAAGGACATGACTAAGAATCCTAACAGAAAAATCCCAATATACAATCTTAATTAATTTTATGGTTTCTTAAACCTGAATATGAAGAAATATTTTTCAAAATTTATAATTTATATTGATTACATTCAAAATATCATATTGATTAGTTAAGATACTGATTTAAAATAGATATGAAAATCCCTAATGATGTCTTCATTTTTAAACTCATCAACAACAACTTCTTAACGTATTCAACCTACCTTCGGCAAACATTCATATGTTACTCATAATATATCAAAATATAGGAAAATGATATCAAAATATTCATACGTTACTTATTTATGTTTATAGAAATAATTTTATAAAAGATTGAATCTGAATAATATATTATTTTAATCTAACGGTCTATATGAGATTATGAGAATAAAATGAAAAAAGAAGACAGAAAAATAACCCCAAAATATAAGGTAGACAAATAATTAAAAATAAAAATGAGTTTTACAAGATTCCAAAGTTCAGTGAGGATTGTGGACATAACAAAAAATCGTAACAGAAAAATCCTCAATATAAAAACTTAATAAAAAAAAATTAATTTTATGGTTGTTTTATAGCTCCACACGCCAATAGAATCTGAACTGCATAACAAAGTAGTTGATTATCTAACGACTCCCACAATATTATCGAGCGTGTTATACACGCATGAACATTTATACTAAAATATTAATAATATAAATAAATAAATAAATAATCGGACGAAGAAAAGGTAAAAGCCCCAGATAAATGAAACAACAACGGCGGAAATTCGAAATGGAGATGAGAACATATCGATGCTAGAATGAAGTTTTCTTCGCTACCCATGAACGGATTCAGTAAGGATTTGGTGAAAAAAACAAGGAGGGAGAGGTTTAGGGAGGTTTTGTTGTGGATTAGGGTTCCAATGCTATGATTAGGGTTTTAAAAAAAACTCCTCTGTCGCTATTTAGTTAACTAAGCCACTTGGTTTAGTCTACTAAATCATGGGGCAGTCAAAAAAATCAACGCCCCGCGTTTTAGTTGACTAAATTTTATTGTTGACTAAATCTTAGTTTAGTTGACTAAATAGTGACACATTGAGAAATAATTTAAAAACAGTAGTAAAATGATAATTAATTATTTAAAAAATGACAGAAAAAAAATGCTCTCTCGTCCATTATACGCCGTCACTGAACCCTAACTATCAGGTCACCTCCATATCTCTATATTGTGAATCTTCCAATGGCGTCGTTAATTATTGGGAGTAGGGGAAACCGGAATCGCACGGCGGCGTCTATGTAAGTTTGGGAGCATTTCCGATAGTTAAATTTTTAATATCTATCGATATTGAAGACAAAAATAAAAATCCAAGTTCTTAACTATCGGAAATGTTCACAAGCTTACATATGTTTGGCGGTGCTACGCTTGCTGACAGTGGGGAATTTATTGATTAGTGGATCGGTGGATATGGCGATGTGTGTGTGGAGAACACAAATTCGCGTCAATACTGACGAACCATACGAGGCCGGTGAAGTGTTTATCGATGGAGAAGGATCTGGAAGCAACTAAAGGAGAGGAACAATGTGTATTATACAGTGGGAGTTTGGACAAGTTGGTGAAGAAGTGGAAAGTGTTGGATACATCACCGGCTATCATCCACAACCACCACCACCACCAACTGACCGTGCCTGAAAAATCGGAGGAGATTTCAAAAGAATGGTAGTTTGAGAACAGAGAACGAGAACTTTGTACGAAGGGGAAAAATGATTCTGATGAGAAGCAGAAATTTTTTGTTTTTTTTGTTTTTTATTCCCCAGCACAAAAAATAAACGATTCATCCCGCAAACAAAAAAACTAGATTTATCTAACATAATTCTCATCCATTTTTATTTTTGGGAATAGAAATTTAAAAATAACTCATTCTGGATAAGCAATAAAAAAGGAGGTAGTCTAAAGAATTTCATATATTGGATAATTTCATAAAATTTGGATAATTTCCTTATAAGCTGAGCAAATCAAGAAAAGAAAGATAACAAAATTTAGAATAATTCCATCTAATATCGATAATTAAGGAAATAAATCCGTATTGTGCTTTTTTTTTTTTTTTTGAACAATCGTATTGTGCTTTAAATGTGAATTTATTTAAGAGATGATGTACGAAAATCTTGAGAATTGAAAATAAGGATAAGATCGATTATAATAATCTCACATATTTTGGTAACACGGTCTATTATGTTCGCCAGGCCACTGATATAGATATTATATATATCTATTGAGCAAAAAGATATAGATATATATATATCTATTGGCGAAAAAAAGATATAGATATATATGTATTGTCGAAAAAAAGATATAGATGTAGATAGTCCCAGTTCTCTATATAATTAAGACCATCTGTTGTAATTGTTCACAAAAATAAGAACATCAGTTGTCAGACTACTCCTTCATCGTCTTCTTCCACTCTCACTGCACCGTCACTGATACATAGATCGATTTCTTCCACTCTCACTGCACCGTCACTGATACATACACCGATTAAGATGACCGTTGAGCTCCAAGCAGTCCAGAAAACTGCAAAATTAGAAGATTTTGATCCTCCCATGAAGCCCAAAAGGAACAAGTTTGCTCTCGCTTGTGCTTTTATGGCCTCCATGACTTCCATCTTGCTTGGTTATGGTCAGTTACATTCCCTCCCTTTTCTTTAATTACTCACTAAAGCCTGCAAGTTTTTTTTTTTAAAAAAATTCATTTAGTTAATTAATTACAGATATCGGTGTCATGAGCGGAGCTATTATCTACATAAGGAGAGATCTACATATCAGTGACGTTCAAGTCGAAATCCTTGTGGGAATTCTCAATCTGTACGCTCTCATAGGCTCCTTCCTCGCCGGAAAAACCTCCGACTGGATTGGCCGTCGTTACTCCATCGTCCTCGCCGGTGGGATATTCTTCGTCGGTGCTGTTCTCATGGGCTTCTCCCCAAACTACGCCTTCCTCATGTTTGGTCGTTTCTTCGCCGGCGTTGGCGTTGGTTATGCCATGATGATCGCCCCCGTCTACACAGCCGAAGTCTCCCCCACCTCCTCTCGTGGCTTCCTCACTTCCTTCCCTGAGGTAACCCCACTTCCTCCTCGTCGAATGAGATAAGATATTTTTTTATTTATTTTTAAACTATTTTAATTAACAGAAAATCTGAAAAAATAATTTGTTGATTTTAAATTATTTTCTCAAAAAAAAAAAATCTAACTCCACTTTTGTTTTCAGGTTTTCATCAACTCTGGGATTCTGGTAGGTTACATCTCCAATTTTGCATTCTCCAAGCTACCACTATGGTTGGGTTGGCGGCTCATGCTTGGAGTCGGCGTCGTTCCTTCAGCCTTGATCGCACTGGCAGTGTTAGCCATGCCGGAGTCACCGCGTTGGCTGGTGATGAAGGGTCGACTTGGCGATGCGCGTCGAGTCCTTCAGAAAATTTCAGATTCTGAACAAGAAGCTCAGCAGAGGCTCGCCGACATCAAATCGGCGGCTGGGATCCCCGAGAGCTGCAATGACGATGTCGTTGAGGTCATCAAGCAAAAGTCAGGCAAAGGCGTGTGGAAGGAGATGTTCATTACAGCCACACCGGCCGTTCGTCACATCATTGTTGCCGTCATCAGCATTCACTTCTTTCAACAAGCCGTTGGCTTAGACTCCGTCGTTTTGTACAGCCCCACCATATTCGAGAAGGCTGGCATCAGATCCGATAGCCAAAAGCTTCTCGCAACTGTGGCCGTCGGAGTCATCAAGACGATCTTCATCCTGGTTGCTACATGCTTATTGGATCAGTTCGGGCGACGACCCTTGTTGCTCACTAGTTTTGGAGGTCTCATAGTCTCACTTTTTACTCTCGCCACGTGCCTTACGGTCATTGAACACTCAGATAAAAAAGTGATGTTGGCAGTCGTATTGAGTATCATCACGGTGTTGTCCTCGGTGGCGTCGTTTTCGATTGGAGCTGGGCCGATCGCGTGGGTTTATTGCACGGAGGTTCTTCCATTGAGGCTACGTGCTCAAGGTGCGGCTATGGGAGTGGTGGTGAATAGGTCGATTTGTGCCCTCGTCTCAATGACATTTCTGTCCTTATCGAAGGCTATTACCATAGGTGGGTCCTTCTTTCTGTACGGAACCATCGCATTGATTGGATGGATCGTTTTCTTTATTGTGATCCCGGAAACACGTGGCAAAACCCTGGAGGAAATGGAAGCATCTTTTGGTAGTTTCAAAGCAAAAGTAAAGCCCAACGGCAACGAAGTTTAAGCACCCAACTCTGATAAAGACGGGAACAACAAGCCCATCCAATCACAAAAATAGACTTTAAAATATGAAGCTTTTGTTTTTTTGTTTTTTTTTTCCGCTTTAATTTGCTTGTCCTCAGTATTGTTACTTTTTTTTTTATTGCTTTTTATTATGATTATGAGCCTGTGGGGCTAAATTTTAATTATGGCACTGTCTTCACATTGATCATTATTAATTATATTATAAATTGTGTTTGGTAACACTCCTAGAATCAATTTTTTTTAAAAATTTTTGTTCCCAAAACAAAAATAGATAGAAATTACGTTTGTTAAATTCGATTTTTTTTTTCCTAGATGAACAAAATTAGATAGGAATTGCGTATAGTAAATTTGATTTTTTTGTTCTGAGAATAAACCGGTTTATTTTTTGTGTTGGGTGCTGGAAATAAAAACAAAAAGCAGAAAATCTATTCCAAGGCACAAAATCGGAACCATTTTTCTCTCAACAAGCTCTCTCCCTCTATACCTCGAGCAAACAAAACACCTTCATCCCCATCGTTGAATTCACAACGCCCTAACGATCTCCAAGATTCCTTCATCAGAGAACCACCACAGAACCACCTCTGCAACCCATCCCCGGAAAGCCGAAGTCCAAGACTTTCACCTCTAAATCCACTCGAAAATCAGTATGTTACTCGAATCCTTCTTCTTCTTCTTCTTCTTCTTCCACCCCTGTTCAAATTGCTCTATCGCCGCAGAGCCACAAGGATTCGAAGAACAATTCTTCCAAGAAATCCAACGACTCCGGCCGCAAGTCCGAAAATGGCAACAATGCCCCTTCTGAATTGAGAAGATCTTCTAGATTGAACGTTGGGGCTGGTGGCTTTCCTTGTCCCAGAAGATCTTTCCGATTGTCTCGTCGGAAAATTCGCTTTGTGGAGCTTAGAGATTCTCCGCGTAGAGGTATGAAGAAATCCAGGAAACCTGATTACTCTTTGGTTGATTCGGAGAATGTGACACCTAGGCAACAAAATAGTCTGTGTTCAGAGTCTCAGACGACCTCAGAGGCTCCTGAACACGAAATACGTTAGTTCTCAACCAGACCAAACGGTTAACAGGGCAAAATCTGATGAAATCATCGACCTCGATTCAGATTTTACTGTGAAGGAAGAAACAGATCAAGTAGTTTCTCGTAAAACTCATGTAGAAGATAAACCGATTGAAACGTCTTTAGGTAAAGGTGAACAAGGGCATTTCTATGACTCATGAGAAATTTAAAATTGAAGCTCTTGTCAAGGGAAAGAGAAAACGTAATTCTGACCCAAACAATTCTCTCCCCTAAAAAATGACTCGTAATCCATGATTCTCTAGCCAAAAAAATGATCTCACTATCCTTTTTTGACCCAAACAATTCTCTCCCCTAAAAATATAATATCAAATGGGATAAGTATTACTCCCTCCGGTCCTAATTATAAGAGTTAGTTGACTTTTTTTGAAAGATTAAGGAAACTAATTAAATTACTTTAAAGTATTTTTATTTTTAATTGTTTCTTCAAACTTATTAGTTTGATTAATAAACTAATATATAATCTAAGAATATTTAACATATGAAATGATTAAGTAACTTATTTAGCTTCCTTAATCTTTTCAAAGAAAGTCAACTAGCTCTTATAATTAGGACCAGAGGTAGTAATAAAAAACTGTACCCATCGCGCTAGCTAATCCGTTGTGATGTACTGATGTTGGAAGCCAAAAACAAATGACTTCAGCGATACCGTAGCGGGAAAATCCATATGAGGCCATTTTAATAGAAAAAATCCTAAAAAAGACTCAAAGATTCTGAAAATCTTAAAAAAGATCCTACGACCTTTTCTGATATAAATTCATTAAAATGTTAATAACTAAATCAATACCCATTAACAACTAAATCAGTCACATTAACAACAATATTTTAACAACTAAATCAGGCACATTAACAACTATATTAGCCCCGTTAAAACCTTACGTAGATTTTGAAAATCCCAGAAATTTTTTGGGATTTTCATAATCTTGGAGTCTTTTTTGGGTTTTTCTGTAAAAAAAAGTCCTGATGTGAATTTTTCCTACCGTAGCTTTTGAGGCAGGAGCACATTTTGATTACTGTCATCCCAAACACCACCCAAAGCTAAGAAGTAGCTTTTTCTTCTAAGGAAACGCGTTTTGTGATGCTTTTGACCACTATCCCAAATATGCTCTTAAAGGTGAGGGTGTTAATGTTCAACTTTTGAAGGTCAGGGTAGTCATGTGCAACTAACATAAAGTTCAGCCGGGTTATGTGTATTTTAGCCAAATTATTTTTCAAAAACCATAGCTAAGAGATTATATTCATATTAGATTCATTGCACATTTAAATATTTTTTTTTAAAAAAAGTACAAATTAAAAAATTCAAGGGTAAAGGTGCAAAAATACATATGTGCTTTACCCTTAAAAAAGTCCAACACCAAATACTTTTTTTGCGCGCAAAAGCACCTACGTGGTTAAGAAAGTAGAGCAAAAATCCAACTTGCCATTTGTAACATCCTGAATTTTGAATCTAATATCTTGAACATAAACCTATTTTGGGAAGACTAGTAGGCTCTATTTTCAGAAAGTGATAAATTTGAAATCAGTATTTTGCGGGACCCACGGCCAAAAATAATTCTCTGCAAACTTTCTCGTGAAGTTTGAAAAAATTGGCCGCGGGACCCACTCAATAATAATTTATTATTTAAATAATATTATATTATAATAATAAAATAATATATATTAAAATATTATTAAATTTTTAAACAAACGTTCACGGGGCGAGTCACGGGAAAGTTTCCTTTTATAATTTTGGGAAAATTACGTAAAACGACCCAGAGACGAAAATTACACTTAAAGACCCATTTTCCAACTATAAATAGACCTTCCATTTCATTTCATTCTTCACAACTTCTAAGAGCCATAGAGAGAGGTAGAGAGAGAGAGAGAGAGTAGAGAGATATTTGCTTGAGAGTTATAATAGCTGGTTGGTGATTCGGGTATTAGCAAGTAACAGGTAACTCTGAATATTCTTCCTTATACTTGTGAATTATGTATGATTATAAATTTGTTTGTTTACTATTTTGGCAAGAATATTTAGAAAATATTTATGGTTTTAAGATCTGGTGTGGGTACTTTGACTTGCAAATCTGTAGAGGTACTATTTATACCGTATTTACTATTCACATATACCATATTTACTATTCATTTTGCTATTCACATATACCGTATTTACTATTCATTTTACTATTCATATACCGTATTTACTATTCACATATACCGTATTTACTATTCATTTTACTATTCACGTATACCGTATTTACTATTCATGTATACCGTATTTACTATTCATGTTACTATTCACGTATACCGTAATTACTACTCATTTTACTATTCATGTATATACCGTATTTTACTATTCACAGATACGCATAGTATTTTACTATTCACAGATACGCATAGTATTATACTATTCATAAATACGCATATCAATGTATATAATGGTATAATAATGCATTATTTTTGAGTAAATACATTCATCATGGCGGTTGTATTGTGATGGGTGGAGTAAGGAGGGAATTGAATGATAAGAATTGTTTATGCCACCACTCGGTGCACAGTGGATGGTACTTTTCAGGGCCCCATCTTCCATGTTTTTCTCTGGCCGGGATTTCATTGGAGATGTGGGACATGTGACACCTCCTTAGTTGTTATTTTAAAGGAGGGGAGCCATAGTCCAGATTTAAGCTCTATACCTTTGGCCGGGTGTATCTTAAGTTTTGGTGAGCTTGAAACCATCCAGTCAAATGAATGAGTTTCTATTGGACTATATGTTAGCCTATGGTTCCAGTCAGCGGTATACGGTTGGAAGGGGATATAAGGGAGGCTGCATACTGCATAGTGCATTTCTGAATTATTCAATAAAGAATGATGAGTATTTTGTAAAGGCATTTGATGTGAACAACGGTATATCTAAAAAATATCTGAGTATATTAAATTCACATTATATTACCTTTTATTTTTGTCATATGTAATTTGCTCGTGTAAGGTAGAAATATTTAGTAGTTACTGAGACGTGGAATCTCATCCCATATTAACATTTTTCAGGTGATTATTCTAGTAGAGAGCAAGGGAAGGCACCTATGGAGTGAGCTCTGGAAGCTCTTTTAATCTCCTATAAATTATGTTATGTCATTTTATTTGCCATGAACCTAAGACTTCCGTTTTGTATTAAACTCTGAAATATTTTCTGGAATTTATTCTGATTATGTATTACGGGTTTTATTCGAAATGGTAACATTGTAAAAGGATTTGGATATTGTTGAACTCTTTTGAAGGTATTTTCAATATTTTGACCGAGTTTTTGGGTATTAAAATTGAGGTGTTACATTTTTGGTATCAGAGCAATGGTTCTGGCCAATTTGTTGATTTCCTAACAGTTTCCTAAAATTGAGGTCGTGGCAAATTAAATATCATAACATGAGCACTTCCCTTTGCTAGATTTAGAATTTATTTAGCTATTTTTATTTGTTTAGTGTCCTTATAGTATTAATCATAGGAGGAGATAATGGCAAGAACTCGAAGAACTAATTCAACCCCTGCTCCGTCCCAAAGAGGTCTCCCTCCGCATCAAGATGGTCCCTATCCTCAGGATAACAATGCCCTTTTGGCAGAGTTACGAGACGTCATCTTGGAGATGAGAGAGAAAGTGAATAGACACGAGGATGAACTAGCAAAAGGAAGAGGCCAAGGTGGTAAGGAAGGAAAGGAGAAGGCTCTGGAAGTCACACCTTCTGACCATCAATCTAGGGGAGGAAGTCATTCTCGCACTGAAGATGGAGGTAGTAGCGGTTCTCATTCTCAGTATCATCCCTTACCTATTACTGAGGTTTGGGAAAAATTTCGGAAGTTTACTCCACCGATGTTCGAGGGGAAGCTAGATCCGATTGCAGCACTGGAGTGGCTGAAGCGTGTAGAAAAGATTTTCAGAGTTATCGAGATTAGCTCACAACAAAAGGTGATGGTCGCTGAACAATTGTTGCAGAAAGCAGCTGAAGAATGGTGGGAAAGCACCAAAACAAAAGGAAATGCTGAGATGACGTGGGAAGAGTTTAAGGAAAAGTTCGAAAATTATTACTTTTCCCCTTCAATCAGAATAGAGAAAGAAACTGAATTCCTCACATTCAGGCAAGGGGAATTACATGAAGACGAATTTATTACTCGCTTTTTAGAGTTGTCTAAATTCTGCGGATATTCACAGAACAACTCTAAATGGTTGAGTGCTCGATTGGTTGAAAAAGCTAGACCAGACCTAAAAACAGCTCTATCACCGTTCCTTGATGAAACAAGGGATTTTGAAGAAATATGCGACAAACTGCGCACGATAGCAAGGAACAAACGAGAAGAGGAAGCTGAGAAGATGAAGGGTTTTCAGGCCAGATCTACACACCTCATGAGACCAACGGGAGGAGTTACTAAGAAGCAGAGTCACAACTTCAGTAATGTGAATACGCGGTTTAGCCAACCATCCAGAAATCACTTTGGTGGACCATCGAGGAGTTATTTTACTGGACCCCAAAGAAGTCATTTCAGCAGACCACCGAGGAGTCAATTCAAAGGACCTCAAAGGAGTCACTTCAGTGGAGGTCAGAGTTCATATAGGGGATCCACAGCTCCTGTTGCAAGCACTGCCAACAATCAGATGTGTGCCAAGTGTGGAAGAATACACCAAGGACCATGTGTGACGTGTTTCAACTGTGGAAAGCCAGGACACATTTCCAGATTTTGTGAGGAGGAGCCTCGAGGGGCCAAGGATGCTAGAACTGCAGTGCCAGGGAAAGTGTTTGCACTATCACATCAGGAGGCAAGTGCTTCACCAAATCTGATTAAAGGTATCCTCAAACTCCAAGGTCTTGAAGTAGAAGCCTTATTTGATTCTGGTGCCACACACTCTTTTATATCATACAACTGTGTGCCTCGATTGAATTTAAGAGTGAGTGAATTGCCTTATTATATGATTATTTCTACACCGGCGGGAGCTTCAGTAAAAACTTCTAGGGCTTGCTTAAATTGTACGATTGAGATTGATAATAGGATCTCAAATATAGACCTTGTTTGTTTACCCACGAAGGGTATCGATGTAATAATAGGAATGGATTGGTTGTCAGCTAATGACATCATCCTTGACTGCAAGAGGAAGACTATCTCTCTTGCGGATGACTCTATGAGTCATAATAGACCACAATTATTGTCTATAGTACAAGATGAAAAGCCTGTTCATCATGGTTGTCTTGCGTACATGGTGTTTTTCTCCATTCAAGCAGAAGTAGAGGAAGGGATAGAAGATATCGAAGTGGTAAACGAGTTTCCGGAGGTATTCCTGAAAGAAATGACAGGTTTACCCCCAGAGAGAGAAGTAGAATTTTCTATTGATCTCGTACCTGGAACGGAACCTATATCTAAAGCTCCTTACCGAATGTCTCCATCGGAACTAGCAGAATTGAAGAGGCAGATCGAGGAATTGTTAGAAAAGGGTTTTATCAGACCCAATGTATCTCCTTGGGGATCGCCCGTACTCTTTGTGAAGAAGAAAGATGGGAGCCTGAGACTATGCATTGACTATCGCCAGTTGAATAAAGTGACTATAAAGAATAAATATCCTTTACCCAGGATCGACGATCTACTTGATCAGTTGAAGGGAGCATCCATATTCTCCAAGATCGACCTCAGATCAGGTTATCACCAACTGAGAGTCAAAGCTGAAGATGTCTCAAAAACTGCATTCAGAACTAGATATGGCCATTATGAATTTCTTGTTATGCCATTTGGGCTAACAAATGCTCCAGCAGTATTCATGGATTACATGAATAGAATTTTCCGACCATATCTAGATAAATTTGTAGTAGTTTTCATTGACGACATCCTTATCTACTCTAAGGATGAAGAAGAGCATAAAGAGCACCTTAGAATCGTGCTACAAGTGTTGAAGGAGCACAAGCTCTATGCGAAACTGTCTAAGTGCGAATTTTGGTTGAAGGAAGTAAAATTCCTAGGCCATGTCGTATCGGCTGAAGGTGTTGCAGTGGACCATACTAAAGTTGAAGCAGTTCTCCAATGGGAACGACCAAAGTCCGTGACTGAGATCAGGAGTTTTCTAGGTCTAGCTGGCTATTATAGGAGATTTATCAAGGGCTTTTCGCAAATAGCTATGCCTTTGACTAAGTTAACAAGGAAGGGTCAACCATTTGTATGGGACGAAAAGTGTGAAGCAGCTTTCCAAAATTTGAAGACTAAGTTGACTACGGCACCAGTACTTATAATTCCAGATCCTGCTCAGACCTTTACTTTGTACACAGATGCTTCCAAGAAAGGTCTTGGGTGTGTATTAATGCAAAATGGTAGGGTAGTAGCTTATGCTTCTCGACAGTTAAGGCCACATGAAGGGAATTATCCTACTCACGACTTAGAACTGGCAGCAGTAGTGTTCGCTCTGAAGATTTGGAGGCATCACCTCTACGGTTCAAAGTTCGAAGTTTATAGTGACCACAAAAGTCTGAAGTACCTGTTCGACCAAAAGGAGCTCAACATGCGACAGAGGAGATGGATGGAGTTTATCAAGGACTACGACTTCGAATTGAAGTATCATCCAGGAAAGGCGAACGTTGTAGCAGATGCCTTAAGTAGAAAGACAATCCATGTAGCCCAGATGATGATCAGAGAACATAAATTGCTCGAGGAGATACCAAGTACATCTATTGATGTAATGTCAGGTTTGGTCGCTACCATGGAAGCATTAACTATTGAAAGCACAATTTGGAAAGAGATTAAATTCGCTCAGCTCGAAGATGAGTATCTATTAAACGTGAGGGAAGATATTGAAGAAGGAAAAGAATCGAAATTTGGGATCGATAGAGATGGGATATTAAGGTATAAAGGAAAAGTGTGCATACCTAATGATGGAGAAATAAAAAGGCTCATACTAGAGGAGGCTCATCGGAGTAAATACACTATCCATCCCGGAGCAACCAAGATGTATCATGATCTCAAGCGGAATTGGTGGTGGCGGGGCATGAAGAAAGATGTGACTGACTTTGTCACTTGTTGTTTGACTTGTCAGAAAGTCAAGATCGAACATCGGAAACCTCTTGGATTATTAAAGAATTTGGATATCCCAGAGTGGAAATGGGATAGCATCTCTATGGATTTCATCATGGGGCTTCCTCTAACGACATCCGGACATAATGCCATTTGGGTAATTGTCGATAGGTTAACTAAGTCAGCTCATTTTCTAGCAATTGCAGCAGAATACTCATTGGAGAGACTAGCAAAGATCTACATGAAGGAGATTGTCAGATTGCATGGGATACCGAATAGCATCGTATCTGATCGTGATCCACGATTCACTTCACGATTTTGGAAAGCATTGCAGAATGCTATGGGAACTCGGATGAGTTATAGTACCGCTTATCATCCTCAAACTGACGGGCAGACTGAGAGGACTATTCAAACTCTGGAAGACATGTTGCGGGCTTGTGCAATCGAACTAAAAGGAAGTTGGGACGATCATCTTCATCTTGCGGAGTTTGCATATAACAATAGTTATCACTCCAGCATTGAGATGGCACCTTATGAGGCTTTGTATGGAAGAAAATGTAGATCTCCTATTTGCTGGACGGAATTGAATGAGCGAATTTTAATAGGTCCAGAACTTGTGGACGAGACGACTCAAAAGATTAAGGTGATTCAACAGAAACTTCTCACTGCTCAGAGTCGACAGAAGAGTTATGCTGACAAGAGAAGACGACCGTTGGAGTTCATGGTGGGCGAACATGTATTCTTAAGAGTCACACCAATGACTGGCATTGGTAGAGCAATACGAGCAAAGAAGCTTTCACCTCGTTTTATGGGTCCTTATGAGATTTTGGAGAAAATTGGACCGGTAGCTTACAGAATTGCATTACCTCCACAGCTTGCGAACCTTCATGATGTCTTTCATGTATCGCAACTGAAGAAATACCAACCGGATCCTTCCCACATTATAGAAGTAGAAGAGGTAGAACTCAAGGATAACATGACGTATAAAGCCGAGCCGGAGCGGATTGTTGATGCAAGGGACAAGAAATTAAGAAACAAGACCATTAGACTTGTAAAGGTCGAGTGGAAAGGAATGGTTCCCGGAGATGCTACTTGGGAAACGGAGGAGAGCATGCGACAAACCTATCCTCAATTATTTAAATAGGTTAGAATTCTTATTATGGCGAAATTTTGAGGACAAAATTTTCTTTTAGGAGGGGAGAAATGTAACATCCTGAATTTTGAATCTAATATCTTGAACATAAACCTATTTTGGGAAGACTAGTAGGCTCTATTTTCAGAAAGTGATAAATTTGAAATCAGTATTTTGCGGGACCCACGGCCAAAAATAATTCTCTGCAAACTTTCTCGTGAAGTTTGAAAAAATTGGCCGCGGGACCCACTCAATAATAATTTATTATTTAAATAATATTATATTATAATAATAAAATAATATATATTAAAATATTATTAAATTTTTAAACAAACGTTCACGGGGCGAGTCACGGGAAAGTTTCCTTTTATAATTTTGGGAAAATTACGTAAAACGACCCAGAGACGAAAATTACACTTAAAGACCCATTTTCCAACTATAAATAGACCTTCCATTTCATTTCATTCTTCACAACTTCTAAGAGCCATAGAGAGAGGTAGAGAGAGAGAGAGAGAGTAGAGAGATATTTGCTTGAGAGTTATAATAGCTGGTTGGTGATTCGGGTATTAGCAAGTAACAGGTAACTCTGAATATTCTTCCTTATACTTGTGAATTATGTATGATTATAAATTTGTTTGTTTACTATTTTGGCAAGAATATTTAGAAAATATTTATGGTTTTAAGATCTGGTGTGGGTACTTTGACTTGCAAATCTGTAGAGGTACTATTTATACCGTATTTACTATTCACATATACCATATTTACTATTCATTTTGCTATTCACATATACCGTATTTACTATTCATTTTACTATTCATATACCGTATTTACTATTCACATATACCGTATTTACTATTCATTTTACTATTCACGTATACCGTATTTACTATTCATGTATACCGTATTTACTATTCATGTTACTATTCACGTATACCGTAATTACTACTCATTTTACTATTCATGTATATACCGTATTTTACTATTCACAGATACGCATAGTATTTTACTATTCACAGATACGCATAGTATTATACTATTCATAAATACGCATATCAATGTATATAATGGTATAATAATGCATTATTTTTGAGTAAATACATTCATCATGGCGGTTGTATTGTGATGGGTGGAGTAAGGAGGGAATTGAATGATAAGAATTGTTTATGCCACCACTCGGTGCACAGTGGATGGTACTTTTCAGGGCCCCATCTTCCATGTTTTTCTCTGGCCGGGATTTCATTGGAGATGTGGGACATGTGACACCTCCTTAGTTGTTATTTTAAAGGAGGGGAGCCATAGTCCAGATTTAAGCTCTATACCTTTGGCCGGGTGTATCTTAAGTTTTGGTGAGCTTGAAACCATCCAGTCAAATGAATGAGTTTCTATTGGACTATATGTTAGCCTATGGTTCCAGTCAGCGGTATACGGTTGGAAGGGGATATAAGGGAGGCTGCATACTGCATAGTGCATTTCTGAATTATTCAATAAAGAATGATGAGTATTTTGTAAAGGCATTTGATGTGAACAACGGTATATCTAAAAAATATCTGAGTATATTAAATTCACATTATATTACCTTTTATTTTTGTCATATGTAATTTGCTCGTGTAAGGTAGAAATATTTAGTAGTTACTGAGACGTGGAATCTCATCCCATATTAACATTTTTCAGGTGATTATTCTAGTAGAGAGCAAGGGAAGGCACCTATGGAGTGAGCTCTGGAAGCTCTTTTAATCTCCTATAAATTATGTTATGTCATTTTATTTGCCATGAACCTAAGACTTCCGTTTTGTATTAAACTCTGAAATATTTTCTGGAATTTATTCTGATTATGTATTACGGGTTTTATTCGAAATGGTAACATTGTAAAAGGATTTGGATATTGTTGAACTCTTTTGAAGGTATTTTCAATATTTTGACCGAGTTTTTGGGTATTAAAATTGAGGTGTTACACCATTAATATACCAGATGTCCGTTAATAACCAAGCCGTTAATGGATCTCTCTCTCCTCGTATGTTTACTCAATCTCTCCCTCTCCTCGCATCTTCTTCTGCTGAATTCGTTTTTGCCCGTTGATGGAGAACAAGATTAGGAATATTAATGTAGGTGGAGGAAGATACCCAAGCAAGCACAAACACCCCCAAACCATATCCAAAATGAAGCCCAAGATACGCATCATTCGCATATTTACACCACAGATCATCCACACTGATGTTCATAACTCCCCATAACACTTTTAAAAACCGTTTCTAAGAAACAGTCGTTGAATTTCAACTTATTTAAATAACAGTTGTTATACGTCTACAAATCCATAACACGCACAGATGATGTTGAAATATCAAAAAATTCGAGTTTTAACAACTGGTTTTAAAAACCAGTCGTTGTAACTCAAAATAAAAATAAAATAAAATGGCATGATGAAGGCTTAAACTAAATGATATTGATATATTTTTTACAGATATATATAAAAGAGATATATTGTTTAATTTATTAAATTTAATTAGAAACTAATTTCTTCTCTTAAATATCAAAATTTTAGGCTATATACTAGGAAATAGCTATAAATGTGGAATAAAATCATAGTGATTTTGAAGCTTTTATTTCAACGGCAAGTAACACTAATTTTTCGCAAAATAAAATTAAATGGTGTTTCAAAATAAAATAAATGTTGTTTAAGATACAACGACGACTGTTTTTACTAAAACTGTCATTATATCACAATATTAAACATTTGTTCTTAATAAGCAGACGTTAAAAGTAAGAAGAAAATGATTGTTTTAATTAAAAGTATCATTATATCACTGTGATTTTATTTCATATTTAAACGACTGTTTTTGTAGATATATAACGACTGTTATTTAAATAAGTTGAAATTTAACAAATGTTTTTTTTTTTAAAAACGGACGTTAAGAGTGTTAAGAGGCTCTGCCATAGTTCTCGGAAGTTGTGAACATCGGTGTGGAACTGTGGATGATCTGTGGTTCAAATTTGTGAATGATATGTATCTTGGGCTTCATTTTGGATATGGTTTGAGAATTTTTGTGCATGCTTGAGTATCTTCCTCCATCTACATTAATATTCCTAATCTTGTTCTCCATCAACAGGCAAAAACGAATTCAGCAGAAGAAGATGCGAGGAGTGAGAGATTGACTAAAGATGCGAGGAGAGAGATTCATTAATGGCTCAGTTATTAACAGACTTCTGGTACATTAACGGCAAGTGGGATTTTTACTCTACTTTCTTAACCACGTAAGTACTTTTGCGCCAAAAAAAAAAAAAAAAATTTGGTGTTGGACGCTTCTGAGGATAAAGGACATATGCATTTTTGCACCTTTGCCCAAAATTCAATATAATCCATACAAATTATTCGTCTCTCCTTCAGCCTTCCTTTTGTAAGGAGTTAATTGGATTAAATGTAATTTGAAGCATGATGTATGGATAGAAATTTTCTTAATACTTGTGGATTCTACCCTTACAAGCATGAGGAAGACAAGGCACAAAAGAGCATTCTTTATGGTTTGAATTTATGTTAGTGTAGAAGTTTTAGCAAAATTGTTTTGTATAAACGCTGTTAGCTCAACTGGGGTTGTAATATTAATTAAACAAATAGAGATATTATTGATGACAATAGGGGAGATTGACAGGTTTATGTAAATCAACTGTGGCTTGGATCGAAAGCATGATGAAGGGAAGAGAAACCAAAAGAAAGGCAAGGCACCCAAATAAGAAATATGTATGAATTCAGTTGTGGGTAATCAAGTAATTTTAAATTTACCAATAGGGGTTGACATAAATGGTAAGCGGTTTGTATCGTTTAAGCAAGATCTCGAGTTCGAACTTTGTGAATGCAAAAAAGCCTTGTTGGGAGACTCTCCCGTCATAGCCAATTCCGTGATACGGGTTGGATCTAGATTAGTCAGAATGAAGTTCTAGATAACGGATGGGCAACCAAAAAAAAGTAATTTTAAATTTGTATTTTAATATTAGAACCTTCTTAATAATTATAATTTTTTAAAAATATCATTTTAGTACATTCTTCTCCCTATTTTTCCTAAAATTTTTCAAATAATTAAAAATGGTTATTTTACCATTTTAAATTGACTAGACGAAAAAACAATTTCGAATGGCTGAAAAATTATTTTAATTTATATGTATACATATTGGGCAGAGATAGAAGGCACACTTCTGTTTTGTAGGGTACTCATGGAAGGATTTCAATCTTTTGCCCTCTTTCTCTCATCATATCACATGAACTGAGTTCAAACAATACACTTAAAATTACGGTAGCAATAATTTTATGTCGAGAACTTCATTCATTTGCAACAACAAATAGAAAAATGTCATTTATGAAAGAAAAATAAAAATAGAAATGTCACTGTAAAGTTGAACACCTTCAAGCTCAAAAGCATGAGGTTTCATATGAGCATCCCTGACCTCACAGAGATATGAAACTCAAATATAAAAAATGATAAAATAAACAATCAGAGCCTTAAAAAGTCACTGTTATGCTTTAACTCTTTTTAACACCGGACATTGATTTACAGTGTTGCTGTGGTGACATAATTGCACTACACAGGCATCTTCCTCAAAAGCTGGCCTTGCATGATGCTGCAGCCAAAAATAAATCCATGAATCGCACGTTATTTATTACTCAGTCTTTGAACTTTAACCATTTAAAATACTAGTCCCTGTATTTTAAATATTCCATGAAGTTTAGGGACTAAAATTTTAAATAGTTAAAATTGTAGGGAATAAGGAGATGTAGTGAGTTAAAGTTCAATGATTCAGTTTCAACTAAATCAAAACTATAGAGTCTGTAAGTTGCACCAAGTTAACGTTTAAGGACATAGTTACAATTGAGTCAAAACTATAGGGACTAAGAGATCAATTTTGCAATAGGAAAAAAAAATGTAAAGAGATGGTCCTTACCTCTTGACATAGTAGTAGCAGAAATCAGCCAAGATGAATGACTGAACCATTTCAGAGAGGAAGGCTGCTAAGAACCAGAAATATCCACTCCCTATCAAAAATAAATATGCCCCTCTAGTCTCATAGATCTGCACAAGATTCACAAGCATTGCTTGGTATTGGTCAATTCCAATATTTTCAAACAGATGAGATTTTCTACTTCTTCTTCTTCTTCTTTCTTTCAATTCCAAAAGAAAGTTTTAAAAAGATTAAATGCCAAGTTTTGAAGGTTAGGTTATTTAAACACAACACAGAGTTTATAAGGATTCAGCTTAATCTAGCCTCAAATCAATATAAGCCAGAAATCAGATAAAAGAAAGGCCTCACCTGAATAATCCAATGAGCCAAAGACAAGAATCTTGAAACACCCAGTGCAAAGACATAATACCCAGTAAATGTTTCAACCATCTGGGAACACACCAGAGTTATGATCTCAATCAAAGCCACCATGTGAAAATCTTTAGCAGAAAACAAAACAAGAAAAAGAACCAACCTTTGCGTTCTGCATAAAGCGAACTTGAGGCAGTACAGAAACAGCTTCCAAATACACACAAAATGCCCAAAGCATATTACTCACTTTATGATATTTTGTGGCAGGATGGATCACCACCGCAAGGATTGCCGCAGGCACCACCTAGGCACATAGCAAAATCATAACGGCGTATCACCACTCACACAACTCAGTGCGTTGAAATAAAACCAATACAGACCAGTCAAAGAGGGTAATGCATAACCTTTTGGAGTATGTAGTGAGAAGAAAGAAAACTTAAACCAGAAAAAGACCTTTCTGAACATCTGATTCATAGTACTGATTAGTGATGATACTGAAGTGTAAAAAAAATGCAAAATGGAAGAGATCAACAAATTGAGCGATATAAAAATTGTGGTTGGATTGAGTGGTTCGATATTCCTTACAGAAACTGAATTTAGTATAGCACAAAATGATAACATTCCCTTAGGAGAGTATTACAGGTTCTGCATTGTCAGTGATATTGAAGGCAGCAGTATCAGGCTTACAAGAAGTCACCTAACTCTAAGTGAAACAAACATTTCAAGTCATATTATATATATTAAACTTGAAGAGAAAATTAAAATGATCCTGTACAATCTTTAACTGAATAAATATTCTGGGTGTTGAAAAAAAATAATGCTTTCAAATACTGAGATCAATAGATTCTGGGGTTATATTTAGAGTAACAAACTCGTCATAACTTTAAAAAAGAAGAAACACAAAAACTATCTTTACCAAAAATGGGAGTCGCAAGCTGTCGAGCTCTTTGATATAGGATGATTTCAACTTGAACCTTATCCAGTATATGACCAGTAATGTCAACAAGAAAGAGATAAAATCCAGCACAGTGTGGATGTCATTCTCCATCAAGAAGCTGCAAATTAATCTCACAGTTAAGAACAGAGCTGTGAGCTCCTGCATCTTCAGCGACAGACCTGGACAAGGCAATACGAATTTGATAAATTTTTCTAATTTATATCTTTCACTGGAAAGTTGAAATATAAAAATTAGATAAAACCACAATGAGGTCCCAATGAAGGAATACAGTCATCAAATAGTCTCACAACAAGTGATTAGCAATGACAACAAGTTCATGTTGCTCATCTGTTATAGACTCGTTTTTGTAATTAAATTCCTTCCTTGGAACCTCACTGATTACAAATTAGCTGTTATCCAGTTTGATGGTCTAACTTGTTTTTTGTATACTATAACCAGTATCTTGATCCTATTACCAAGTATCCGAGCAATCAACTACTCCAATTTGGAGCCAGGTGTTTAACTTTCAATGGGCAAGAAAATAGCTTCTTGAAATTTTAATTGAACAAAAGAAAGAGAGTAAGAAATCAAGTAGAATTGGGCATCAAGTTTTCTTTAAAATACTTTTATAATTAACACTTGCATTGCTATGGAAAACAATTGACCAAAACCAGGAAGTAAAACCGGAAAATTTCCTTTTTTTTTAAAAAAAAAAATCCAATTCCGTTGAATCAATGTTATCAAATACTGGAAAACTTCAACATCTACTTCTTGCAGGAAAAAAAAAAAAAGACAAATCCCATGTAAAATTCACCAATGTCCTTCAGACATCACTATCACCAATTCAATAACTGCAATATCTACACAAAGAATCCATATAATTGTGATTCATCAATACACATAGAAGAATTCTCCTCATTCGATCAATTACAGTCTTCTGCTGAACAATCAGTTGACATGAAAGTTACAAACCGATCAAAAAATTGCACCGAAAAGAACTAATCCTTTTGAGAGAGAGTACCAGAGCATGTCTTCTGAGTGAGAAGCTTGTAAAACAGGACAATAATCCCAGCGAGGTGAACGGCTTCGGAGGAAATAAAGAAATAATTGTGATCCTTAATCGTAAACTTGAGAGCCACCAAAGCACAGAGAGCAAGAAAAACCCCGAGAAAGATTTTGACTTTCACAGATTGCTTCCTCACCCACCCAAACAAAACGCTCACAGGGGAACTCCTCTTTCTCCCCATTATTATTTCCAAATGGTTATTAATAATATGAATAACCCCACCACACTACAATGACCCAAATATGGGTTTTGGCTGAGAGACGAGAACACAGTGTGTTCTTCGGTAAAAGAGTGATATAGAAGAGAACGAGAGAGAGAGAGAGAGAGAGAGAGAGGCGTTATTGCAGAGAGACACCTAAATAGCATGCAGTAGGTGCTGGTGGGCCGATAAGAGTGACATTGAATTTCTTGGCGTTTTTGGGGACCAATTAGCGCGAGAAACATGCAGGGCATGGGACGAAATTTGGGTAATAATAAATATGAAAACTTTTTACAAATAATAATAATAATAATATTATTATTATTATTATTATTAATAATATTATTATTAATATTAATAATATTAATATTATTATTATTATTATTATAATTTTTGCCAACGAAAACTATAACAAATATCTAAAGTATATACCGGCACTACTAGTAGTGCAGTGGTATTGGGAGTAGTCTCCCCACCCCCTTATACTGGGTTCGATCCTCCCCATTCCCTATCGCCTATGTATCAAAAAAAATATCTAAAGTATATAAAGGTAAGTATTTTTTAGGGAAGATCCTTTAAAATCCTTCTCCATAAAATTTATTATGCAAATGTACCTTAAATTTGTTTATCAACCCAGGTACAACGAATTTACAATTGATGTAATTATTCTTTAGCTATGTGCAGCTAACTTATATTTAATTAAGTGTAAAACGAAAGACATTTACATATGGTCAAAGACATGTCCACATAATTAAAAAAGAATGGTATTTGTTCAAGGATTTGAGTAGAGTACCTTTAGGTAATAATTTTACAATAGGTGATTTTATTTTAATTAGCAAATTTTCCTTTTCTATTGAAGGTAAACAAAGTTTTTGTAAAAATTTTCTTAGAAAGTAGTAAATGGAATTCTTAATAATTAATGAATGCTATAATTATGTGCATGAATATTATGATTGCCTAATTTTTATGGATTGGTACAATCTACGAGGGTTTCCATGATTTTAATTTAATTATATTGATAACTTTTTAGGTTGTGGATTTGGAAATAATATCCATGGAGATTTGACTTTGAAAAGGCTTAACTTTTTAATATTAATTGTTTGTCTCTTATAAAGGAATGTAAGATTCTCACCCTTGAGTATTATATAAGGTTGTGTTAAAAAAAAAAGGTATTCTATAAGGGTAAATAATATTAATTAAAATCTTAAGCTTCAGTTTTTTTTTTTTGGGGTAAATTAACCTTCAATTTTTTTAAAAAATAAATGCGTTGTTTTTAAAAAATTCGACACTTTAATTTTATTATTATTATTATTTTTACAAATTTATACTTAAATTTCGTGTATTTCATGAGTTTATAAATAATATAATTTGTTATAGTTTCCATATTTTATATATTGATGAACATTTTTCTGTTAATACAATAAATTGAATGGCATGGATAATTTAAAATGTAAAATTATCATTTTATTCCAACTAGTGTTGACCTTTTATGGAAGGAGATTTGACCCTTTAAAGTTTGAGGCTATATATTTGAGAAAAATGTTTTAAAAAGAATAATTTCAAATTAGGTTTGGCAATATTTGAATTTAACTGAGTTACATAGCCGTATAAGAAAAAACCAATTTTCCATAATATTTTTTATTACCTGAATTTTTCCATAATGCAAATGATATATTCACTAACATATGCACTTTGATAGATGTCTAATTATACATACATTATACAAGTATACAACGTTGGAATCTTACAAACCCCTTTCAAAAGTATAAAATATATGATACATCAATTTTTCTTATAATAAAAGATTAAACATAAAATCTTATAAAAAAATATTGAATATAAAAAATAGGGTTAAGGTGCAAAAATACACATGTGCTTTTCTCCGAGGAGCGTCCGGTAGCAAGTGCTTTTTTTAGGTGCAAAAATAATTATGTGGTTACAAATTAGGTGCAAAAATACCGTTTGATCATTAAGTTTGACTTTGACCGTTAAGTTGGACTTCTTTTTGTTGACTGGACGATGACATGGCATTTCAAAGATGCAAAAGTACACATGTGATTTGTCAAAAAGAGCGTTGAACACAAATTTTTTTTAAATTTAATAATTTTATTTTAATTACTACCGGGTGCTAAAAAGATATTTAGGATACTGACCTGTACTGAAAAAATACTTTATGACCTTAAAAAATTATTTTAAGATCTAAAAAAATATTTCAGGGTGCATTGTTGTCAAACTCGAGAGTTCACTCTCCGAGTTTACCGTTTTTACGTTTCTAGTTTACAAAAACGAGTTGGTAACCTCGTGCTAGTTGTAAACTCGGTTAAACTTACGAGTTTATACATCGAGTTTACCGTTTTTACATTTCTAGCTTACAAAATCGTGTTAACTTACTCCTAAACTCGTGTCAACTTTTTTGATTTAATCATGCTCAGCAGCTTTATATAGATATTTTATAGAAATTTCTTTATTGAATATGATAAATGATGAATTGTTGATGATTTAATTTCAATTATTTAGATTTAAAAGATATTTAAATCAAATTATTGTCATTTTTATATTTTAATTATTTAATTATACACTAGTAATACCTATTTAATAATAAAAGTAAACTCTTACGAATTTATGATTCGAGTTCATGAGATGAGTTTACGTCACTGTCACGAGTTTACTTAAACTCATGAGTTTGACAACCTTACTAATTGGTACTAAAACAATACTTTGATAATACTGCCTGCTACAGAAAAAATATTTCATGATCTTGAAAAATTATTTTAAAATCTTAAAAAAATAAGTTAAAGTATATTTTTAGTACCAGTCAGTATCTTGAAATATTTTTCAGTACCATTCAGTATCCTTTTAGTGCCCGTCAATAGCTTGAAATAATTTTTCAAGATTCTAAAATAATTTTTCAAGATTATAAAGTATTTTTTCTGTACTTGTCAGTATCTTGAAAGTACTTTTTAGTGCCAGTCAGTATCCTGAAATATTTTTTTCAGTATCAGTTAGTATCATTTTAGTACTGGTCAATACTTTTTCTGTACTAGTCAGTATCCTGAAAATACTTTTTAGTACTAATCAGTACTCTGAAATATATTTTTCATTATCAGTCAGTATCTTTTAGTACCGGTCAATACCTGAAATATTTTTTCAAGATCCTAAAATAATTTTAATTGAAGTAAAATTATTAAATTTTTTAAAAAATAATTTGGTGTTTGACGCTCTTCTTGACAAAGCACATGTGTATTTTTGCACATTTGAAATGCCATGTCATCATCCAGTCAGCAAAAAAAGTCAAACTTAACGGTCAAACGGTATTTTTGCACCTACTTTGTAACCACATGTACACTTTTACATCTAAAAAAAGCACTTGAGCGCTCCTCGGAAAAAAGCACATGTGTATTTTTACACCTTAACCCTAAAAAATATTGAATATAAAAAATATTTCATGTTTTCACTATTCATGAGTCGTAAAAAATATGATATTTTTTATGTTCAAATTAATAAGATTAATTAATTTAGTTATAATATAAAAAGATACATTGTATTTCTCTTTACATTGAATTTCTCATTTGAATGACATTACATAATTTCTCTTCTATTTATAAAATGAAAAAAAAATATATATAGGATAGGATATTGTTACAACCTTTTTTTTGTTACAACCAATGTTACTACCACTTTTTCACCGTTAGATCAGAATCTCATTTACCTATATAATTTCTCTCTCCTATTAATATTCTGATCTAACAGTGGAAAAATAATAGTAACATTGGTTGTAACAAAAAAAAAGTTATAACAATATCCTATCCTTATATATATATATATATATATATATTCCACTAACTTTTGATGAAAGAAACAAAACAAACAAGTTATGCATGAACACACATATATACACGAGCATGTCGTGCACAAACAAAAATATTTTTCAATATTAATAAAAGAGAAAAAGACAAGTAAATATTTCTAAGTGGGGCCGACGTAGATGGTGACATATAATATATAATATAAGCATCCTCGATGGATCCTTATCTTCTCAAAATCCCCGATATGTTTTGAGCAAAAAAAAAAAAAAAAAATCCCCGATATGCCTCATAAGCTTGTCAAATAGCCGAATATGATTAACAAAAGAATATTCAATTTAGCGCCTGCCACATCACATAATAGTATTACAATAATTTACTTATGCTTTATCATGCCTTTTAGGGCAGAGCTTGGAATAAAAATTTAGGTGATAAATATATACTTATTAATTAATTAAAATTTTTAAGATTATATAATATTTTTAAAATATTCAGATTTATAATAAAATTATTTTAACAATTGTAATGTATAAGATAACATATCTGTCTCTAGCATAAATGTCATATCAATTATAAAATAAGAAGATATCAGAAATTCCAGAAGATTGCTTGTTATATAATATATCAAAATATTAAAAGTTAACAATTTAATTTATAATACAAAATTAATAAAAACACTATACTAAATGAAATAATTAAAAATTATTTTCACTTAAAGTAATCTCTTTGTTCTTTTAATGACTTGAAATCATCAATAATTAAATCAGTAGTGAAAGTATCAGGTATTTCTTTTTCAATATGAATTACCATATTATCTGCAGTAAAATCATCTTCCATCTTGTTACGCAACTTTATCTTAATTATTTTTATTGTTGAAAATGATTGTTCTATGGTAGCTGTTGAAACTAAAAGAGTTAATAAGAAGTGAATCAATCGATCAATCAAGTAATACACCTTAGATTTCTCTCTTTTCATCAAAACACAACATAATTCAAGTAGAGTTAATAGGTTATTCAAATTTGGATGACTAGAAGCATAAGTAACAAAATGTTGAAATTGAGACTTTAAAATTATCTTCTCTTACTTAGTAAAATCAGCAGGATAGTGTTTTACAATAAGAGTGCAAATATTATTAACGTTGAAAGTTTTACATCCATCCTTAAGAATCAAATGAGAGCTAAGTGTCTAAAGCTCCGAAATTTTAAGTTGTCAATGTTAGGGGGAGGGAATTGAAAAAAAATGAGGGAAAAATGTATTTAAAAAAAATTGGGGGGGACGGGGGGCCAAAATTAAATTTTACATTATATAAATTTTTTTAAAAAGGAGCATGCCCCCTATGTCATAATGAAGCTCCGTCATTGATGCCTTTTGCTTTGGATGTTAAATGCGTGTACCCAACAACTACCTAAATAAATGTTTTGGTAGGTAAGAATAAAATTAAATTTTACATGGTACCAATATTTTTATAAATTTAAAAATTAGTACAAGAATTATTATTCTTTTTTATTTTTAAATTTTGTATGCAATAAAAAAAAAGGGAAAAAGACAAAAAAATAAGTACATTTGGAATATACAAAAGACAAATAATGGTGTTGAATTTCTATAATTCTAAATGGACTAATTTAAAGTTTTGAAATGTTGAAAAATATGAGAAATTACATAATTATCTTTTTTTTTTTAAAAAAAAAACCCCTTAAAATTCCTTGTCGGTGCTAGAGCCCCCATCAATGACTGCTAGCAGCAGCGTGTCATTGGAGCTCCGGTGACCTTGCTAGCTACTAGTCGTCAGAGCTCTGGTACTGGCAGCCGGTCACCAGCGCCCCTGCGGTCATATATATATATATATATTTGAATTTTTCAAACAAAAGTAGTTAATATGGAAACTTGAATAATTAATAGAAAAACTAGTCGGTACCAGAGCTACACCGTCTAATATTTTTTTTTTTTGAATTTCTCAAACAAGATTAGTTAATACCATGGTTTTGAAACCAACCACCCCACTAGTCCGGTCCAGTTGATGCCAAGACTCAACAAGGATCTGACCTAGGGTAACCCAGCGTGAATCGGCTCAACTTGGGAGTAACTCGTATAACCTACTAGTCTAGGCAAGTTACCAAGTCACGTTTTACTCGCTTGAAACGTCAAGAACACCGGTAAGAAGAAGTTTCAAGAAAATGAGAAGAAAGGAGAGAGAGAAGAGATAGAAAATAATAGGTCAAGGAGATACAACTTACCAAAAAATTCTTGAAAAATCATAGTAAAGAATGAAGTGAGGAAGGTTTTAGAGTAGAAAATATGGAAGTAAGAGATAAAAAAAGATATCAGAAGATTCAAGGCGACTACATGATACTTGTGGTTTGAAAGCTTCAACCTTCAAGCTGGGCATTGTATTACCCGAAAATAAAAGACCATCGAGTAAAGAAAGGGAAAAAAATATTTGACGTTTTGATATGATGTGTTTCTCTAAGCTTAGATCTGCTTATAAACTGTGATAGGGAAAATGTGTAATTTTACACATGAAGTTTGCCTCCAGGAGCGCCCAGCACCATGAAATTTTTTCTGGAGCAAAAGTACATACGGAGTTATGTTTTGGGAGCGCCCAGCACCACGGGTGTTAGTTGACCGTCAATTTGGATGGAACGCTGATATGACGCTAACAAGATGATTTGAACGCTGAAGTGGAATAAAAAAAATTTAAAAAATTAGGAAAAAACTAAAATAATTAGAATTTTTTTTCCATAATTAAGATAATTAGAAAAGAAAATTAGTAAAAATTCAAAAAATTAGGAAAAAATTAAAACAATTAGAAAAAAAATAAAAAATACATAGAAAAAAATATAAAATAATTAGGAAAAAATAAAATAATTAGCAAAAAATTAAAATAATTAGAAAAAAATTCAGGAACCTACCATCATTTCTTTAATAATTTAGACATGTTCCTGTAAATATTTATATTAACATGAATTACTATAAAATTTTCTATGTTTAGTAAATATATAATCTCTTTTTAAAGAAATGAATATTTATAATATTTGTTATTAACTTGAACCTTAATGGTTATTTTAAAATGTAATGAACCCCAAAAGGGGGTGGGGGGCGATGCATTATTATATTGAAGCAAGCTATTATTGGTGCATCATAATAGAATTGCCGGTATAAAAATTTTCACCTGTCAAATTTTTGTAGGGCTAGGTAGATAAATCCCAACTTAAAGCAAGCAATATTAATTTGATGCTAATTATGACCTATTAGAAATCAGAGGGTATCATTACACTCTTTGTTGTTATTTTATTCATAGGAAGAGTTTACAATATATAGACTTTAGGGGAGTTAGCCGTTACAAGGAAGCATTAGGAAAAAAAGGAAATATAATTAATTGACATAATATCCTATTAATTGACATAATAGCCTAATCTTTCCTAAACTAGATAGAATCAGATCAGGTCCTCTAATCAAGGCAAGGATCGTAATCTTTCCTAAACTAGATAGAATCAGATCAGGTCCTCTAATCAAGGCAAGGATCGCAGATATCAATCAGAATCAGAATCAGAAGGATTCTAACACTCCCCCTCAAGCTGGAGAGTATATGTCGAGTAGTCCCAGCTTGCCTCTAAATCCTTCAAACTTCGTTCGGCCTAGTGGTTTGGTCAGGATGTCTGCGATTTGTTCTTCAGACCTTATGTGAGACAGGGTCATAATGCCTGCTTCAATCTTTTCTTTAATAAAATGCCTGTCAATATCAACATGCTTGGTTCGATCATGGTATACTGGATTCTTGACCATTTCAATGCTGGCCTTGTTGTCGCACCAGAGTTGCATTGGTCCTTCATGTTGAATTCCCAACTCCTTCAGTAACCTGATGATCCACATTCCTTCACAAACTCCTTTGTTAACAGCTCTTAGTTCTGCTTCTGCACTGCTTGGTGACACTACTGTTTGTTTCTTGCTTCTCCATGTAACCAGATTTCCCCACACGTATGTACAGTACCCTGAGATTGACCTCCTGGTCTCTCTATCCCTTGCATGGTCTGCATCAGTGTAGATTTCAATGTTTCTAGTAGTACCCTTTTTAAAGAATATTTCTTTTCCAGGATTAAGTTTTAGGTATCTCAAGATTTTGTATACAGCCTCCATGTGCTCTTCTTGTGGTTGATGCATAAATTGACTTACTATTCCAACTGCATAACTACTGTCAGGACGGGTGTGAGTTAAGTATATCAACTTCCCCACAAGTCTTCTGTATCTTTCTGAATTAACTGGAACACCTTTTGGCTTGATCTGTAAATGACAATCCTTTTCCATTGGTGTCCCTTCTGGTTGAGAGCCCAACATGCCTGTCTCATGTAACACGTCTAGTGTATACTTGCGCCGAGATATATTGATGCCCTTCTTTGTTCTTGCTACCTCCAAGCCTAAGAAATACCTCATTTGTCCGAGGTCCTTTACCTGGAATTCAGTGGACAAGTCCCACTTTAGTTGAGCAATGGATTCTTCATCATCTCCGGTAATGATTATGTCATCAACATAGACAATCAATATGGTGACTTTGCCATTAATATGTTTAGTGAACAACGTGTCATCTGCTCGCCCCTGAGTATACCCAAGTCCTTTCACTGCTTTGGTGAATCTACCAAACCATGCCCTCGGAGACTGTTTTAGTCCATACAATGACTTTCTTAGCTTACACACAGAGTTATTAGGAGCTAGAACTCCATCTGGAATCTCCATGTATACTTCTTCTTCCAAGTCGCCATTCAGGAATACATTCTTCACGTCCATTTGATACAGAGGCCAATCTAAGTTTGCTGCAAGTGATAACAGTACTTGAATGGTATTGAACTTGACCAGTGGCGCAAATGTCTCCTGATAATCGATCCCGTATGTCTGGGTATACCCTTTTGCAACAAGTCTCGCCTTGTATTTGTTGATACTGCCATCAGGATTAAATTTCGGAGTGAAGATCCACCTGCATCCTACTGATTTCTTTTTTCAGGAAGGGTCGTGACTTCCCATGTTCTATTTTCCTTGAGTGCCCTCAACTCCTCTTCTGCAGCTTGCTTCCAATTTGGATCAGCCATAGCTTGTTGGAAAGTGCTTGGAATGTTTATATGTGCACTATTTACAACAAAACTTCGCATTTTTGTAGACAAATTACCATATGAGACAAATCTTTGAATCGGATGATGAGTGCAGGATCTTACCTCTTTTCTCAAGGCAATAGGCCAACCCAATTCTTCAGGATTTAATTCCGGATCGGATTCATGGTTGTTCCTTTGAATGGGAGAGACAGTTCTACCAATATCTGGTTCAGGTTGAGCGTGTGAGCTGGACTCTCTTTCTTGTTGTAATTCTTCATTCATCCCTGTATTGATCTCAACATGTGTTTCCAGTTCATTGAGTTGTTCCGGTTGGGGTGTATTAGGCTGATTTATGAGAGCAAGTGTGTCAAGAGAGGCTATGAGGTTAGGTGATATTGAAGATGTGTCAGGTGGATTTGAGGTGGAATTAGGATTGGAGGTGTTGGAATTCGATGTATCCATGATTAGCCATTCAATATTGGAATTCTCCCCCTGAATGGGTAATTTAGGATAATAAGCATCATCTTCGGAGAACACTGTATCTCGAGAAACAATAAGCTTTTTTGAAGATGGACAATAGCACTTGTACCCTTTTTGGGTGGAGGAGTAGCTAAGAAATATACATTTGTCAGCTCTAGCACCAAATTTGTTTCCTCCTGTTTGTGAACAAAGACAACACATCCAAACACTTCGGGAGGTAATGAGTTAATGAGAGGGCAATTTGGGAAAAGATCAAGGAGCTTTTGTATTGGAGTGTTGTAATTGAGGACTTTGGAAGGCATACGGTTTATGAGATAAGCTGCTGTAAGGATGGCATCACCCCAGAAGACAGTGGGAACATTTCGTTCCATTAGCAATGCACGGGTTACTTCCAATAGGTGACGGTTTTTCCGTTCAGCTACCCCATTTTGTTGAGGGGTGTAGGGACAGGAGGTTTGGTGATGAATTCTTTGGTGATCAAGGAACTCTTTGAAGGTTGTACTCATGTATTCCTTGGCATTATCACTCCGAAGTACCTTAATGGATGTATTGAATTGAGTTCGTATAAAGGTATAGAATTTTTGAAAGACTCTGGCAACATCCGATTTGTTTTTCATGAAATAGACCCATGTGGTTCGAGTATGATCATCGATGAACGTCACAAACCACCTAGATTGAGTGAGAGTAGGAACTCGGGCCGGTCCCCAAATATCACTGTGAATTAATGTAAATGGAGAGGAAGGAGTATAGGGCTGTTTAGAATATGAAGATCGTGTCTGTTTAGCAAATTGGCAAGTTTCACAATTAAAGGGAACAGAATTTTTATTAAATAAACTTGGAAACACATGTTTCATGTAATCAAAACTAGGGTGTCCTGACCGACAGTGCCACAACAATATATCTTTATTCTGTGAATTTGAGCTAACCAGTGCTCGTCTTGCCTTCCACATATCTTTATTCTTTGAGGTAGATCCTTCAAGGTAGAATAGTCCATCCCATTCTCTAGAAGTCCCAATCGTCCTCCTCGTTCTTAAATCCTGAAACATACATAAGCCTTTATAAAAAATTACTCGACATACTTTATCACTAGTCAACTTGCTCACAGACACAAGATTACAAGTGAGTTCTGGTACAAACAGCACGTTATGTATTGTCAAGTGATTAGATAATACAACAGTTCCAATACCCTCAACCCTAGTGAAGACTCCATTAGCGACCTTAACTTTGAGGTGTTCATGACAGTGTTTAAGGGTATGGAATAGGGATTTGTTACCGGTCATATGATCTGTGGCTCCAGAGTCGACAATCCAGGTATCGTCACCAGTCATCACAGTATTTAGGGCAACAATAGAATTACCTGACTGTGCAAGATTCACACTAGGGACAGAGTTAGCCTTATTTTGTTTGTCAAGCATTTTACGAAACATCTGTAATTCCTCCTGACTCAGGCGATCTTCACTTTCCACTTTTGGTTCAGCAGTGGTCATGTGACTTTGGAATTTTGATCTTCCCCCAGGCGGTTTTCCATGGAGTTTCCAGCATTCTTCCCTGTTATGGCCCCTCTTTTTACAATGGTTGCACCATTTATTAGTTCTTCTTTCTCCATTTGGTCCCTGAATTGCAAGTGCCGAGCTTTCCATGTGACTTGGTCCGCTTCGGGTTAAGAGTTTCCTGCTTTCCTCGAATTGTACAAAATTAACCACATCAAATAGCTGAGGGAGTGGCTTTAATCCCATGATTCTTCCCCTTATTTCTTCGAAAGTGTCATTTAGGCCTAACAGAAAATCATGTATCCTTCCTTCTTCAACAATTTGTTTGTATAACTGTGCATCTTTAAGAGTTTCCCAAGGATGAGCTTCAAATAGGTCCTGCTGTTGCCATAATTTTAACAACGCATTATAATAGTCAGTCACAGACATACTACCTTGTCGCAAATCCCGGAGTTGTCTCTTCAAGTGAATGAGGGCAGCAGTATTTTCGAGGGAGGAGTAGGTTCTTCTAGCAGCATCCCATATTTCCTTTGCTGTTTGTGCAAGTAGGTATCCCTCACTAATCTCCACGGTCATCGAATTGCACAACCAAGTCATGACTTGATTGTTTTCAGCAAACCACGTGTCGAAATTGGGGTCATTGGGGGCTGGCTGAGGAGCTGATCCATTGATATATTTCTCTTTTCTCTTTCCACGAATATACCTCAGCACGCTTTGTGACCATTGGAGATAATTGTGACCATTAAACTTATGGTTAATAACCATAGTGTGATTTTCTGAGAAATCTGGTGGCATCTCTGTGGTTCTGGTTGATGCTGTAGTACTAATAGTAGTGGAAGAAGTTGAAGAATTTGTACCAGACATAAAAGCCATGGGAATTAAGTCAGTTGTTTTTCCTGAAATTGAGCCAAATAGAGGAGTAGATTGGGATGAATCCATTTTCTGGAAAACGTTCGCTGGAGTTCTCGCCGGAAAATGTCAATAGTCGCCGGAGACGTCGGATGGTGGCCGGATTCTGGGCGTCCTCCGATCAAGACCTTGCGATTCGTCTGGGCTAGGTGGTGGTGTCCCACTCGCTCCCTACAGAAAGCCCTACACTCGCCGGAAAAACTCCCACTCACTGTTTCTCTCTTCTCACAGTCACTCAGTGTTTCACTCGCTGTTTCTGGCCTCAGACGAGTGTCCGTGGCTCTGATATCATATTAGAAATCAGAGGGTATCATTACACTCTCTGTTGTTATTTTATTCATAGGAAGAGTTTACAATATATAGGCTTTAGGGGAGTTAGCCGTTACAAGGAAACATTAGGAAAAAAAGGAAATATAATTAATTGACATAATAGCCTAATCTTTCCTAAACTAGATAGAATCAGATCAGGTCCTCTAATCAAGGCAAGGATCGTAATCTTTCCTAAACTAGATAGAATCAGATCAGATCCTCTAATCAAGGCAAGGATCGCAGATATCAATCAGAATCAGAATCAGAAGGATTCTAACATGACCATAGTTCAACTCCAAGTATATTCCCCATCCAAGCTTCCAATCTTCCAAGCCAAGTAAAGTAAACATGGTTTCTCCAAGTTGTTGGTTTATCAAATTAACAATTATTATAATCTCTTTTACTAAACATATAAAATTTTATAATAATTCATATTAATATAAATATTTACAAGAACATATCTAAATTATTAAAGAACTGAATGGTAGGTTCCTGAATTTTTTTCTAATTATTTTAAATTATTTTGCTAATTATTTTAATTTTTTCCTAATTTTTTGAATTTTTTCCTAATTATTTTAAATTTTCTAATTGTTTTAATTTTTTAATAATTTTTTTTTCTAATTATTTGATTTTTTTTCTATTTTTTTTTTAATTTTTTGAAAAAAATTCTAATTATTTTAATTTTTCCCTAATTTTTTGAATTTTTTTCCTAATTTTTTGAATTTTTTTTAATTCCACGTCAACGTCCAAATCATTTTGTCAGCGCCACGTCAACGTTCCATCCAAGTTGACGGTCAACTAACAGCCATGGTGTTGGGTGCTCCCAAAATGTAACTTCGTGTATATTTTTGCTCCCAAAAAAACTTCGTGGTGCTGGGCGCTCCTGGGGACAAACTTCATGTGTAAAATTGCATCATTACCCACTGTGATATATGTTTTTTTTTAAAAAAAAAAAACATCAATATAATATTACACATCCTCCCATAAATATCGTTGTCCATTATCACATCCTCATGATGTAGAGGAGGGAAGGAAGAGATTGGTTTGCGGGAGGTTCTTTGAAGTTTTAAGTTTGTACCTTTACTTTTTAAATTTTTGGGTATTTTTTTTTCCTTAGCTAGATAAATTTAAAATTTTCATTCATACGTAATAAAAAAGAGGGAAGACTTTCGTTGGCTTTACTCGATGTACATATTGTGTTACTTTTTATTGGCAAAACAATTTATATTACTTTTATTGTTTAACAAAATATTTTCTATTATTAAAATAGGAATATTTTTACCTATCTTAATTAAATTATATTTTTAATTAATTCCGTTCTGATTCATTGACCTTTAACCTAATACCTCGACTGATTCCGCTACAGGTCTGGGTTTCATAACCTTGGTTAATATGGAAACTTGAGTGGTTAACAGTGAAACTAAAGTAGTAAACATGGTATTTGTTGAACATTTCTTAATAACTACTTTGTTTCGCTATCAACTATCAAGTTTCCATATTGATTATTTTGGTTTTGATATTGACTACTTTGGTTGACTAACGACAAAATTCTTCATATATATTTCTTAATTTCCAAAATAAGAGTAGTTAATATTGAAACCAGAGTGGTAAATACTAAATAGTAAAAAAATTATAGTTATTACAAATTACTTAGCAAAAAGGACTCTATTTAGCATTTACTACTCATAGTTTTGGTATCAATTATTTTGATTTTGCTATTAACTAATCTTACTTTGAAAACTCAAAAATATATTAAGATCTTTGTCGGTAGATAGCTAAAGTAGTCAATGTAAAAATTTGAGGAGTTAATAGCGAAACTAAAGTAGTTATTAGAAAATGTTCAAGGGGTTTATACTTCTCATGTTACATAAGAAGAAAAAGATTCCTACACATACATGAAATGGTGGGACCTACATCTTTTTTATTAAAAAAAAAAGACTCAAGCACCGAAATGGTGGGACCCACATCTTTTTATATCTATGACATGAGAATATACTTCTCCTACAACATGAGAAGTATATTTCCCAATGTTCAATTAGTACCTTGTTTACTACTTTAGTTTTGCTATTAGCTACTCAAGTTTCCATATTAATTAATTTTGCCTAAGAAATTTTAAGAAATATATTAGATCGTTGGAGCTCTTGTAACTGGTTGCTGGCACTAGAGCTCTAGCAGCCAAACTACTACAAGGGCACTAGAGCTCTGGTGGTGGGCCACCAATGACTATCACTAGCATCGCAGCTTCGGCAGTAACTAAGGGTTTTAAGCATTTAAAAAAAAATAAAAATAAAAAGGGTTTATTATGTAGTTTCTCATATATGTCAACATTTCAAAATTTCAAATCAATCAAGGAAAAATTCCTTTAAAAAGACCGTTGAATTATTCAAATTTCAACTTGAGTTCTTAAATTCAACAAATTCTAAATTAAGTCATATAACTCAAGATATAATTCTAGAATTTGATAATTTTATCTTACTACCCTTGAATATCCATCTCTATTTCTAAATTTCTTAACAAAAATACAGTCTTGTCAATTACACCCTCCCTCCGATAAAAAAAAAAATAAATAAATAAAAAAATCACACTCTCTCCTCTTTGCAAAAATTTTTTTCTTTATCAAAAGGATTAAAGTGTATCCAACACCCCTCAAATATTTTTCGAGGACCATATACCATCCTAACATATTTTAAGGTGCAATTTTATTTTTTAAATATTAAAAACAAAAAAATTTTACCCCAAATTTAACCATCGCAAGGTCCGCTAATCTTAAGAAAAAATCTTCGAAATTTGAACAATAATGGCAGAGGATCAGATTCACGACCAGTAGGGGACACTTGTGGAGTTGACCATCTTGTGGATATTTCTGTATAATTCTGCGTCTCCTTTCATCTCTCAATACCTCACTACCTTCATTATCATGATTTTGTTCCTCTATAATTTTTGTTCATACTGGAAGCCTTCTTTTATTATTATTATTATTAACATTAACGGACGTTCGTGATCTGTTGAATTTGGATATTCAACTCAAATAAAGGGTAGTAATGTAAAATGACCCAATTTTAAAATCTTATTTTAAGTCATGACTTGATTTAAAATTTGTTGAATTTAACAACTCAAATTAAAATTTAAATAATTCAACTGTCTTTTATAATTATTTTCTCATTTTTGGAATTATTGAAATTTAACACCCTTATTTTTCTTTTGTATATTTTAAATGTAATTTTTTTAAAAAAATTTTATTCCATAAAGCAAACTTCAGTTTTTATGGAAAATATGTCCTTTCAAATTTTAGTCTATATATGTTAGTAGTGACTTGGTAGTGACATAAAATTGGTAGTGACTTGGTAGAGAAAGTATAATATTTGATCCCTAAACTTTATGTGACACAATTTTTAAATTTTAATTCAGAACAACAAAAACATTTTTGGGTTGTGAAACAATGATTACTAGACTAAAATGACCAAGTTATAATAAGTCAAAATTCAAGAACTAAATTTATGATGGAGAAAAGTTATATTTCCCCGTTATCAAAATTTTGAAATTTTAAGTTGTCAAGAACTAAACAATTTCTTTTTTGGTTGTGAAACAACATACAAATAGTAAGACGTCTCAATTGTTACTTCTAGATTTATATTGTACATGTGTACTGAATGTGAAAGCAAAGCCCATGGAAAAGACCAGCAGCCCTTGGCTAACAAAATCATAAATCTACCAGCACCCTTTCAAATAAAGATGAACAAAACAAAATTACATAAGCCTGATTCAGATCTTCTCAAGTTAGGAGTTTATGAAGTGTGTCTAAAGCAAAGACAGACACAAAGCAAAATGAGGGTGTGCAAAAGGAAAGAAGGTAAGAACTCAGATATTTCTTGTGTCACCCTCTCTTCCAAGTTTATGGAGGTACTATAAACTTCAGAGAATCCAAATTACAAACATGCTTAGTCTAATGCAACTACATTACCCTCTAGTTTTCATCTAGCTGGTCCTCTTGCACTCATTGAAGAGTGGTAAGTGGTGCTTCTCTGCTTCCTGTAGGACGTATATACATCGTCATACTGAGTTACCTCATTGGGATTGGCTGTGGCCCCAAGACCTAACCGCCCTGACCCACTTGATCCCGGTATCCGCTCCACACTTCCATCAGCATACGTCCCTGTCTCCGGATCCACCTGCAAGTTTGAGGGTGGAGGGATACAAGCACCACCCTTCCTCACTTGAGGCTCCATTTCATATTCTCCCTCATACTCATCTTCATCATCTCTTGAATCAGATCCCATTGGGCCCTCAGAAGGATTAACCTCTCCAATCTCTTTAAAGAACTTTGATACACTTTGCAGAGTATCTGATGGTGGTACAGTTGACGGTGGTATCATTGTTGGGATGTCTAAAGGGCTCATAGGAGAATACGGAACACCACTTCCAATCTGCATCTTTCTCACCATTCCGGGAATAAGGCCAGGTGGAAACAATGGATATGGTGGTAACTTTTCACCGGTGCCAGCTGGCGGAGGAGACATCAAATGTGCAGCTGGAGGTTGATTGGCTGGCTGAACAGATGAGGGAATCGCCATGGACCCTGCATAAGCACCAGGAGGAGCAGAATTCGGAAGAAACTGCTTAGGTAGCATAGATGGTGGCATGGACTGCCCTAGAGCAGCATGCTTCTCAGGATGATCTTGTTCAGGCAAACCTGAACCAGAAACTGGCCTATCGGATGGCCACTGCAGGCCAATATGGTTTGGAGCTTGCTGCAGCATTCCTGCAATTAGAAGGAGAGAAGGTATTGTGAATATCGTCTCAAATCAACCAAATCTCAACAATGAATATGCGGGCGCCAAACTAATCTTATTAAAAAGCCATGGCTAATTTAATGGCAAAATCATATTGGGTGGCATCATAGATGGTCAGTGAGTGTGAATCACAATTCTGCAGCTTTGACATTTATTTAATGTTTCAGGAAAAACTAAAGAAAAATAGCCTACTATGTTTTTATGGATGGTAAAATCAAGGAAACAGAATTTGCCTTGAAAATAGACTTGTGGAGACAAATTCTTAATGCAGAGGTGTAGGTCGTGTTGCAGCTTTTTCCCCCCAAGGAAGAACTTCAAAATCAATTATTAACATTGCATCTCTTGAAGATTGGCCAACTTTCTAAAATGAGGTCTATTACCTGCAGTTGAATCTGATGAAGCGGATAATAAATCCTTTGACGGCCCAGGAAAAGAATTTGTTTGGGGTCCACCAATCATCTCAGCCTTTAGTAAAGATATAGTTTCTTGATCATAAACTTCTTTAGAGGCCCAGAACTCCACCATTTGAAGCAATCGTTTCCGGTATTCCTCATTGCTTTGAGGATTATGATTAATCCTTGCGAGCATAGAACCCAAGACAGGTTTAAATGCAAGGGCTTCATTGTCAAGGTCGTGACTGCTTGCCCTCCGGTTCAAACTGTAAATCAGCAGTACAGAAATCAAGGATGACACAAAGGAGAATCCACAATAACATGCATGTTGTACTAAAACTCAAAAAACTAGGATGAAATCAGGCCAGAGAAAGAGGAGATTGTCAGTCCAAATATCTCTAAGGTATACTACGGAAAGAATTGCTGCTTCCCATTGATGGTGGTTGGGTTCAGTAATAAGATGCTTAACAAATCTTAAGGTCTCATGTTCAAGTTTTGTAAATGTTAAAAATCAGGTTTCCCCTCAATCAGGGTCAACTTAACTCAAAACTGGATTAGTAGGAAGTATTGGATAACAGATGATTTATCAACCAAAATAAACATATATTTGTCCAAAAAGAAAAAAATAAGTAAGTGCCAGGGGCCTGAAACTAGTTAGCCTCATCTGCTGGGTGTACATATGCTAAACAAGAATTGCAGAGTTTCACATAAATGTAGAAGCAACTAACCAACCTCCCGGATAAAGATCATCCCACACCTCACCAACGGGTAACCATTTTAACAAAAATATTTTCTTCAAACACTTAGTAGTAAAACTTTCAAGATTTAATACAATAAATATAATTTAAATGCTAATCAAATTGAACATTTCATTATTGACCGTAAAAATTTGGTTGGACAGAATGTTAAAAAGCTCTTTTGAATTAAAGAGTCATAGTTCTTTTCTTTTGTATTAGATGCATCTCCATTCTCTTGTCATCAGCTTTTGTACTGTTCTCACCTTACACTATTAAACTTTCTTTTCTTTTCTTTTGTAATTAAAAATATCCTGGAAAATATATTAAACAAGTTCCTTTAAACTTTTACATTTGCACACGTTAGAGTCAAATGATGTCTTAACATGATTTTGTACCCTGGGGCGTGGGGATAACTAAGTTGTTTACTAATTAGAAAAAAGGATGGATCAACAGTTGTAACACCTGGTACAGAAATATATGAACCATAATGAAGAAGGAAAATAAAGGAAGAGACATATGGTAACCAACCTTTATATCTGCAGTTCAATAAAGAAACAAAATATCAAGTAAAAGTAGATCCATACTATCTTCTGAATAAAAGCAAAATTCTTAAAAAGAGAATATATTCTGTTTGATCTTGAGAGAACTTTGATCAGAAAATGACCTTGAAGATTTTGGTCCACAAAAATACTCATTAACACCACAAACATGTAGATGTCTGGGAAAGCAAGGTTCACCAAAAGTCTCACAGCATTACATAGGACACAATTATTTTGAAATATATTGTCTATCTAGTAAGCTCAATGGTGCACAGCAGTTGTCATTCAAGGACAAAGAAATAAGTTAAATTTTTGAAAAGGCAGCCAAAAAACTTCGCATGACTGTTAGATGATAATGTACATTACCTGTCAAAGAGTATGTCATTGGCAAGATATATAATATGCAACTGCCTTTCAATGTCATCCAGTGTAAAAACTCTGTCTCTAAGTGCCTCTGCTAGAGCTGGTGCAAATGCAGATCTCTGCATGAACCAAATTTTGGCACCTTTAATTGATTCCTTAGTACCATTTAGACTACTGAGAACATTATTGAGATCCATTGCAACATCAGATGGAAGTGGACCAGAGATCCCTTTATAGGACTTGGATGCCTGGTCATAATCAGTCCGACCATGAAGCCCAAAAGGCTGAGGATGCTGATGGTGGTATTGCTGGAAAGGAAGGGGGTTCATTTGAGGTGGACCTAGCATTGAAGCAGAAGAACTAATTGCAGCAGCATTCATTGGGGGAGCATTTAAAGGAGATGGGTTCATCATTGGATTTGGAGGAGGATGAATCACAGGCATGGAGGATGATGGAAAAGGTGGATTGAAAGGACCACTTGGGGGGCGTGTTGACAACCAAAGCTTGTAACGATAGTAACCATGTCCCTCCCCTCCAAAGAGGAAACTATAGGAAGGATTGTCTTGTTGTTTTTCACGTATCATGGCCTCAAATTCAGGACCATTTTTAGCAGAATACTCAACAAGTTTGTCAATACGTTTTTGGAGCTCAGGATCAGAAGGAGGAGCAACTGGGGGTGGGGCAGACTCGTATTGACCATGAAAGGGGGATGGAACAAGGGGAGGAGGAAAATGAGAAGGGAAAGCTGGTGGTGCCTGATGCTGCTGTTGAAGAAGAAGATGAGGTGGGGGAGGAGCATGAGGGTGTAACTGTTGAAGTGGCTGCTGCTGCATGGGGTGAGGGTAGGGGAATTGTTGCATAGGAGGATGTCCTGGGCCTGGGGGTAGAAAAGGAGGGCCATGCACTGACGAAGGAAACTGTTGAGGTTGGGGATGAAATCCATATTGTTGCTGTTGTTGCATATTTACAGCTTGTCGCTGTTGTTGAGCATATGCCGGAGAAGCAGCAGCATAATCACGACCCTGCCGTTCCATTGGTGTTTCTATCAATTTAACTCCCTTTTAGAGTTTTTGGAAGCTCCTACAATGAATGAATATGGAATTCCTTCATTATTTATTTGCAACAGATAATCAGACAAGCATTCCTCAACATTATCTCAACCTGACATATCAGTCTTTAAAATATTTTTCAGTAGTGCTGCAAGAATAAACAACTCCTCAGAAACAAGTTTGTTCAATAAAATTATTTTTTACTGGCCACCTGAATTGGAAAGGTCATGAATTGCAGCAGCCTATGCATTGCTGCATGAATAGTGATGTCCTTTAACCAATGTTTTAAGGATGCCTAAAAATATTACTTTATTGTTCCTAAACTGAGAAAATAGCTCAGGCAAGTATTTCTTTTTTCCTTGATGATTCTTTGTGATGCTATTATCTTCTACAGAAGATACTAAGTTAATTGTAAATATAAAAATAAAGAGCAGAAAACAATTGGAAAAAGACAAAACACAATGGAGGACTAGTGCTTTCTTTCATGCGTACAGAACCACATGATCAGAAGGGTAGTATCGACTCAAGCACCAATCTGGCTATCAGAAGACTAAGATTACAGATTGAAACAAAACTATTGGTTATGTCAAAGAAAAATGCCAGGACTTACAGCTAAGTAGCACATGAATTTTCCAGCTAGGGCAAACAATATAGCTACAAGTTTTCAATAAGTCTTGAGTTCATATCATCTTGCCTTCTTTACCCCCCAAAAAAACAGAGCAAATTAAATGCCATTTCAGATTTTCCTTATATACACATAGCACACAAGAATCAACTGAGAATCAAAGTTCTTGACGCTGGGTATACACAAAGCTTATAAGAAATATTGGACTCTTAAATACCACAGCTGCCAAGCTAATTACAATTCATTGTTCCTTAGGCAATATCCAATCACTACTGCTATTTGCGATAAAGTATGGCTTATTGTTCCTCAGGCATTTCCAAATAAAAAGTACAGCCAACATTATCCATAATTATGCATTATAACTTGTAACAGGTATGTACATTTAGAAAAATCGTAATAGGTACATTTATGATTTTATAGGGTTATTGTTAAACCCATAATTATGCACCTGGCACGAACATAAACTTGCCAACAAGAGAAGATATTTTCTCTTCATTCCTTTGTTTTACTATTTTGCTCAAACACAAAATCAGGCACCAACCACAAGCACATCAGATTTGGAATTTAAAGAAGGCAGAGAAGCAAATTAGGGGAATCAACGACATTAAGCAAGTTACAAGAGAAGAAAATGGGGTATGCCGACAAAGTAAACTTCAAAATATTTACTCACACAGGTATTTTCACAATTCACAATTGAACAGTGTATAAGCTATAAGCTAACATTTCTCTATCAAGTATCAGAATTTGTTCCAACCGCATCATTCCACCAAATTCAAAGCCCACAAATCATATTCAGGCGAAAGGTATTACTCTTGTGGCTTTTTGTTTGCTGCCTGCCAAATCCCTCCTAATATCTATCAGGTATCTCACTATATGTAACCTGAGATGTCCTATTTGAACTATGATTTTATTTCTAGAAAAGCAATGCAATTCGAAGAAAGCACTACCATTACTCCCAAATTCTCTGAATCCATCTACTTTCAATTTCGATTTTTCCTTTTCTCATACTTAAATGAATTTGAGCATAACTGATACACACTTTCATGATTTGTCTGGCTGCTCTTGACATGGCTGTGATGGCATTGAAAAAAAATAATAAAAAAATTAAACGTAAAATCATTTACCTCTCTATTAAAGTATTAAACTATTAATAATTTCATAGCAATGACAGAAATTAGTTCTAATTGGACTCATAAAAGAGGAGAGATAGACATAAAATCCAAACAAATATTGTCATGTCCACTCAAAGCCAAAGGAATCCATGTGGGTTTTCAGTCAAACCAATGTAGCGGCAGCTGAAACCAGTTATCAAAAACGAATACGAACTTAAATCAGCAGAAATTTCTAAATTCCTAGAACATAGAGCGAAAGCTCACCTATTGTCGGAGTGACACCAAACTGAAGCGGCAACGACCACAACGAGGACAGGCGGTGCTGGCGAGACGCGCGGACGGCAAGAGGGAGGCAGATGCAACAAAGAAGCCGAGCGGCGAACTGTAGCAGTGTAGAACGCGTGAATTTCTTCCAATGAGGATCTTGAAATTAAATTAAAATTAGACAAATTAGAGGGGTTAATTTAGCCATGGAATAATTTGGCTCCACTCCTCCTTCCTTTTTTTTTTTTTTTTTTATCCCTCCTAATCACCATTTCAAGAAGGAAAATACCCATAAAATTATTTTTTACTTGGCTCCAGAACAACACAAACCTAAACCCCTGAGAGAATTCAAAAACCTAAAATCTCAACTCGAATTCGCTTTATGAGTTCAAAGTAAATAATGTTGCCAGCGCCAATATGAAGACGGTGGATTATATTAATTAACAGTTTTTACGTCGAAATGAAACAAGAAACCGCAGAAGGACATACAGATACAGGGCGCGAAAGGAGACAGGAGTCCAACGAGAGTGAAGAAGCAGGTGCCCGGAATGCAAGAATCACACCGCAAATCGCCTGTGTGTGAGCCAGCTGAGCTGAGTTTGGGAGAAGTTAGATTTATTTTTAAAGAAATAAGAGTAAGGGAGGTTCGATGCCCTTGCACCTTGAGGAGAGGTCTGTAAATATTTTTCATAAAGCTCTTTCAGTTTGGAGGTATGTACTTTTATAAGCATTCTTTTAGTTTGGAGGTATGTCTAGGTTCTAGTAGGATATCGGTGTCTAACCACACCTAAATATTTAATTACCCTATAATAAAAGTAAAGATGAGATAAATGTCAGATTGTAAAGATGAGTTAATCTGGATGGATCTTACCAAGCCTCTTCTGCGGCAATTGGGCTGGTTTGTCGAGATCATTGGGGTCAGGTTCAATGGATGTTTGCTGATAAGGTCAAGTCGATATCAGCTTTCATGACGGAGGCGCTAGCATTGAAGAGGGCCTTGATGATTGCCCATGATCTGGGGAATAAAAATGTCATATTTGAGACTGACAACCAGACACTTGAACGCCTTGTGAAAAGTAATCAACAGGATTTAGGTGAATGGCAATCTTATGGCATCACTGAGGACATCTTTGTTGCTCTTAAATCTGAACCCAGTTTTTTAGTTCGCTTCACTCCTCGTCCGGGAAACCGAGCAGCAGATTGGCTTGCTGTGTCTACTAATAAGGAGGTGTGCCCAATAGGGTGGGTAGGTATACCCTTACCTTCTTTGTTTCAGTTGCTGGAAGAAGATAGAAAAAGCATCGGTTGTCACCAGGGTTATACATCAGAACAACCCAGAACCCTTGATCCTGATTGATCTTTTAACGTCGTTGATCCCCTTCGGCGGTGTTATTTTTATCCAGTAGGACCGATGTAGCTGTTTATGATTTCCTTGTCTTTCATTATCGCAGTCCGTCTGTTTCTATTGCTTTATGTCGGTACGTTTTGTTTGATTGTAATAGCCTCATTTTCAGTAATGAAATTAGCCAGAATTGTTCCCAAAAAAAAAAAAAAAGATGACTTATGAGTTGTGTTTGGATATCGAAATAAAAATGACTTTTTTAAAACGGTTTCAAAAAGTTTCAATTTCATCCCTCTGAGAATTTTTAAAAATTTTAGAATGATCACAAAATGAATGACTGCCGCGGTATCACCAATGTTGTTAAAACATAGTGTCAACGTTGAAACGGTAAGGGTGAACAAAAACGTAAAAACAGAAACGTAAAACGAAACGTAAGAGTTTACTACGTACTACAAAAAAAAAACAACATATATAAAAATAAAATTAAAACACACTAATATATTAAAGTTATCACAAATTTAAGTTCAAACACTCGGTCATCAATCATCATAAAATACATATTAAAATTAAAACACCAAGGAAATAAAATTATAAAAGCCCCCAGCATCTCAAATTTAAGTCATCTCATTGGAGTTAAAGTCAATGTCAATATCATCTTCTTGATCTCCTCCCCCACTAAGAAATTTGGGAATATCCAAATCATTAAAGTTCCTCAATTCTTCATTCAGATCATGATCATCCAAGCCAAAGGGATCTTGATCTTCTCCAACTCCAACATCTTCTGAAATATTTTCACATGTTGGTTCCACAATCCACTCATCATCCGACTCAATGTCATCAAAGTTATAATCAATTTGAGGAGACACTCTATGTTTTGTGTTGCCTAATCTTGAGTTAGCCATCACAAAAATGACATTATTCATTGTCTCTTGCTTCAAACGATTTCTTTTCTTTGTGTGGACCTAAACAAATACAAGAAAATATACTAAACTAACTAATATCATATTTGTGAAATGAAATGCAATTCATATTAAAAATATACCATCTCAAAAGCACTCCAATTCCACTCACACCCAGAGAAACTACATGTCAAGCTAAGCACACGGATAGCAAATTTTTGGAGTTCTGGAACATCATCACCATAAGATTCCCACCATGCTACTGGACTCTTGGTTTCAACTCCATCCATAGCAAAGGTACTCCCAAAAAGGCCTCTACGATGCTTGAATTCCTCAAGTTGCCCATCAATTTTTCTTTGAAGAGCCTTATCCGGCATCATCCTTTGTATACAATCATATAATCCAACCTTTACTTCATAATCAACTTGAAATGTAGGAGAATAATGTTGTTTTGGGCGAAGATAGTAGCCTGTAGTATGCAAAGGCCTATGGAGTTGCCTCTCCCATCTTGCATCAATGACATCCCAAATAGGTTGATAACTAAAAAAAAAAAAAAGATAAAAATTGAATTAATTTTTAGTTAAAATGTCTATAACTCTGAGTTAAATAAATTAAATGACAACTCACATTGAAGGTTTGTTTTTGAAATCCTTTTCAATTTTCTCCTTGGCACGATCCATTGCCTCATAAATGAAGCCCATTGCTGCATCATCTGAATTAACCAACCTAAGCACTTCAATCAAAGGAAGTGCCCCTATCAAACAAATCTCAACCCTTTTCCAAAAGTGTTTGTCCATCACTACATTTTCAATGAGCTTTCCATCTGTTGACTTTGCATATTTGGTTTTCTTCCATTCTTCTGACAAGAACATTCTTTTCACCGCATTTTTGTTGTCATGGAGGCATTTCAAAGTCAAACAGGATGTGGCAAAGCGAGTCATGGCGGGTCTAATCAAATCTTTGCCATTGGTGAAGCTGTGCAATATTGGAATGAGAGATCCTCTTAAATAGATGTAAGTCGTAATTTTTTTCCCTTGAAAATTGTGTCTTTATGAAGGGGTATTTTCTTCTCTAAATCTTCCAACATCAAATCAATGCAGTGAGCAACACAAGGTGTCCAATATATTAGCTTTCTTTTCTCCATTAACAAAGCCCCAGCAGCTTTATAATTTGTAGCATTGTCCGTGACAACTTGGACCACATTTTCTTCACCAACCTCCACCACCACTTCATCAATCATCTGAAAAATCTTGTCAGCTGTTTTGGTGATGTGAGATGAATCAATGGACTTGAGAAAGACAATTCCCATAGAGCTATGCACACAAAAATTAATTATTGATCTTCTTTTATCAGTCCACCCATCAGTCATTACTGTGCATCCAGTTTTCTTCCACAAAGCCTTATGCTTTTCAACAACAGCCATTGTCATATAATATTTTTGCTTCAAGTATTTTATTCTACACTCATGATAAGATGGTGGCTTGAAACCTGGTCCATGCTTAGCAATTGAGTCACACATCTTTTTGAAATCATCGCTATTCACAAAATTGAAAGGAATTCCATTGTTATAAATAGCAGTGCAAATGTTAAGACATGCCTCCTCCCTCAAGTTCTTCTTCAATATGGTGTTGAGGATTATAGGAGTGGATAATCTACTTTTCTTAAAAATATTGGACCCAAAGGGGGCAGAGGCAGTAGCACCACTAGCACCATTGACAGCTTCCTCTTGTATTTGAGATGGTTTTCGTTGTGTTCCAACGAGAAGATTCAACATCTCTATTTTTATTTCCTCAGGCACCAATATACATGGTTCAACATCTTTAGATGTTCCTGCCAAATGGTGCTTCACACGAAAAACTCCAGTAGACATTACTTTGGGACAATACTTGCATTTAAGCTTTTTTGTTCCTGGAACTTCAAGACAATGCTTCCATGCAGGGTCTGACCTATTTCCAGGAGCATTTTTACTCAATCTCTTCCCCCCAACAGCAATACTAGTGTTGCTTACACTTGCAGAAGCCAGAGTGCTACTACTATCATTTCCACTTGATGAAGCCATGTGATTTCAAACTATATTTAATCAAAATTTAAACAAATTATCTCAATTTAACTATTTAATTTAATTATTTAAGGCTTTCAATTTTCAGAAAATTCAAATAAACAAGCAAATAGATTCAGATTCAGTCATTCAGCAACCAAATATTCAGAATTTCAGACTAAGAAATTAACAAACATGACATTCCATATGACTATATGAGACTAAATCATGGATAGGAATTAGGATTAGGATTTAGGAATATAGTCAATAAGTACCAACAAAGTGATAAACCAATAACCTTCTATAAACACAGAGGATATCAATCAAATTGAGTATCTTAATGTGGACCTAAACTTGTGTTAACCACAGCACAGCAAGCAAAATAAAAATTAAAACAGTAGCAAAAATAAAAAATAAAACAGAACCATAAAATCAGGGAAGGGCATAGGCATACTTTGAGTGAGGGTGAGTGGGTGAGGAAGTGATGATCAGATTCAGGCAGGTGGCACTCCGGTCCAGCGTCCAACCTCCAGCAGCGACGGTGAAGACTGAAGAAGAAGCAGCAGCGATTGACGATTAAGGAGAAGAAGCCAGCAAACGCTGAGAACTAAGAGACCAACGATGTTGAACAAGAAGAAGCAACACTGCAACAGCCAACAGCCGAATCGTCGATGCTAAGAAGAAGATTAGTGCAAGCCTTATGCCGTCGTGACTTGTGACTGTGAGAGAAGAAGTGAAGAAGACTGAAGAACTCACGGCCGACACACCCAAATAGGGTTCCTGATCAGTTTTAATTGGGGATTCTGGAATTTTTTTAAAAAATGACATATTAGTGAACTCGGTATAGTCGACATTTTTACGAGTTCACAGAGTTCGAACGGCGTTCCAACCGTTTCCACCCCAGATCCGTCCAGACCACCGTGGCGACACGTTCTCCAGCGGAAAAACGTAGAAACGGGTGTTTCTACGTTTTAACACGCCGTTTTCACAACAATGGGTATCACAGTAACATCTTCTTCTTCAACCATTAGATCACCAGCTCCAACACTGCCAATGCTACCCTTTGCCTCTGTTTCAATCACAAAAGCATCTTGTATTGCTGAAAGACAAGGATAGACCTAGGGGGTTAGGGGTAGCCCCCCTAAAATTACAGATTTCAACCTAAAATCTTAGGAAATTATATTTAAGCCTGGTAAAAGTTTCAATATTTTCACTTTAGTCCCTATTAAAAAGCTTATGGAGGGACTAAATGCAAAAATTGAAATTTTTATAAGGCTCAAATGTGATTTTCTAAAATTCTGGGTTGATACTATAATTTTGCCCCCCCTAATTATTCTTTTGGTTCTGTCCCTACTGAAAGAGATATGGTAGAAGCTTCCTCTTATGCCAATCTCACAATTGGCCAAAATAGAAAACAAAAACCAGTTTTTCAATAACATTTTCTCCTTCTATGATGATGATTGTGGTTGTTTCTGTGAAGCTTGGCACTTTGGTTTTTCTCTTCTAAAGAAGACGATGATCCTCATCTCCAACCCAGCCACCTCCAGAGACAATGAAAGTGATAATGAATAATGTGAATTTGAGAAAAGAGAGAATGGGCTAAGAGAGAAAGGTGCGAAATCAAGCCCCAATGCTTGCCACCGCTTCGTGATTCAACTTCTGTCTTCACCGAGGTTTGAAGGAAGAATCCCAGTGATGTAAACGCTTGCCCAAATGGCACCCCCATTGCATTTTTTTTTTCCCTACCGAGCTTTTCCTTCTTCCGCCGCTCTCCTTCCATGAACCCAAACACATTGTATCTCAATAGGATTCTCTTCGACGGCATTTGGGTCCGCTGCCCTCCTTTTCTCAAAACTACACCATTTTGGGTGTAAAATGATGGGGCTAAACTATTTTTCTTTTAAGAAAATAACGTCTGGTATTTTGAAGTATTTTATCAGAAGCATCTAGTATTCTAAAATATTTTTCTAATAGCTTACAGTATCCTAAAATAATTTTTTGTAATTTTAACCCTTTAAAATAATTTTTCAATTATACCCAGTGCCTTAGCAGACTGATTATTTTCCCTTTAATATATTTTTCTTTGTAGCAACGAGCACCCAAAACTTAAGATATCGATTGATTGATTTTTATCCACTCTAAAATATATTTCTAGTAGCACCCAATATTTTAAAGTAATTTTTGGAGTTGGAAAAAAAACATTAAGGGTAAAATTGCAATCAATCTACAAAGACACTAGGTACAACTGAAAAATTATTTTAAAGGGTTAAAAGTACCAAAAAAATTTTAGGATACTATAAACTACTAGAAAAAAATATTTTAACACACTAGATTCTTCTGGAAAAAAAAATGCTTCAAAATATTAAACATCATTTTCTTTTAGAAAAAATAGTTCAACCCCATCATTTTACACCCAAAACAGTGTCGTTTTGAGAAAAGGAAGGCAACGGACCCAAATGCCAGCCGAGAGAAGCCAGATTCATTTATCTCACTCTTGGCTTGAGCCTAGTACCATTTGCAACCATGAGTCTCTAATTCAACGCTCATGTGGCACTAATGAGGGAGTTTGTTAGATATAGTGGAAGCGGCTAGTCCATCAACGGATCAAATTCAAATCCTCTCTAGACTTAGCAATGCCTCAAATAGTATTGCCTTCGGTAGGAGATTATTTCAGCTTATAAAAAAACCTATCAAATAGCAAATAAAATTTTATCTTTTTTGTGTGTGCGCCAATAAATAAGAGTTGATATAATTGATAAAAATTTGACCTATGATCTATATTGAGTTTAAATTTGCTATTATTGAGATAGCTTTGTAGATGATACCGTAGTACCTATGAATATTGTCTAATCACTCTTTATCCTCGCCCAAATTAGGGCTTAATTCACCTAAACTTTCATGCCAAATCAAGCCCCAACGCTTGCCACCGCTTCATGATTCAACTTCTGTCTTGATCGAGCTTTGAAGGAAGAAGCCCAGTGATGTAAACGTTTGCCCAAATGGCACCTCCATTACATTTTTTTCCCTACCGAGCTTTTCCTTCTTCCACCACTCTCCTTCCATGAACCCAAACACACTGTATCTTAATAGGATTCTCTTCAATGGCATTTGGGTCCACTGTCCTCCTTTTCTCAAAACTACACCCAAGGTTCTTAAAAACGAGTTTTTACCTAAAAACGGAAGGAGAATGAAAAATCGTAAAACGTAAAATCGTAATACAAAACGTAGATTTTACCTCTATATATATATATATATATATATATAAATAAAAAAATTTATACAATTCCTCTCTACTTATATATATATATATTTATATAATTCCTCTCTGCTTACTTCTATTTTACCAACAAGTATCTTGAAATTAAAGCTAAAAGTAAAGTAGTAATCAACTTTTTCAGCTATACATATTAGGTATTTAATATGTAAAAACTCGTTTTTAACACTTTTAATCCTTCCCCCAACTATATTTTTTTTATCATTGTTTTTTTGTTAAGAAAAGAAAGGAGAGAAATTAAAATATTTCATAAATTTGGATTTGAAATATTTTAATTTCAAAAGACATCAAGCATTCAAACGCACAGTGCAGCCGCAGGGTCTAGGGATTCAAAACAGTGGTCCCCACGCTCATGCTTACCTCCATTCCTTTCTTTCGTAATGAGGTGAAAGGGAAACAGTTTTTTATCCCTTGTTCGGAGCGCCCCAACATAAAAGAAAATCCTCCCTCCTTGAGTCCTTCGGTTTACGTTTTTTCAGAAAATGTTTTGTTTTTGAGTTTTTACGTTTAAAATCTGTGTTTTTAACGTTTTTACCTGGTTTACGTTTTATAATGAAGCGAAATGTGGGATGCTTAAAATTAAACATAAAAATGCATTTTTTACGTTGGAAAACGCGTTTTTAAAAGCCCTGACTACACCATTTTGGGTGTAAAATGATGGGGCTAAACTATTTTTTTAAAAGAAAATAATATCTAGTATTTTGAAGTATTTTATCAGAAGCATCTAGTATTCTAAAATATTTTTCTAATAGCTTATAGTATCCTAAAATAACTTTTTGTACTTTTAACCCTAAAATAAATGGGATTTTTACCAAAATAAGAAAAAAAAATTTACCTGATTAGAGCACCTCTGAAATATTTCCCAGACTAATGCAGTCAAAGGTACAGTTTGACTGACGCCACGTGTCGCGTCAAAACCTCCGACACCATTGCACAGGTGGCGTCACCTGCTCTGACACCACAAGTGGCGTCACAGTAGGTGACACTACTTTATTTAATTCAATTGAATTGAATGGACCGGCGTCCATTCAATTCAATTTGAATTGAATGAATGGACGCCATGTGGTGTTCATTTTTTTTAAAATATAATATATATATAAAATTATAAATAATAATATAAATAATTATAAATAATGAAAAAAAGTAAATAATAATTTTAATTTAAAATTATAAATAATAATTCTAATTAATTATAAATGATAAAAAGAATAAATAATAATTTTAATTAATAATTAAAATATTTAAAATGCATTATAAACCTCAGGATACAAGACTAATTAGTAAATTAATTAATTAGTGAATTTATTATAAACCTTAAGATGGATGACTAATATATTTTGTGAAATATGTTGTATATTATTATTTATAGAGTACCCTAAGATAGATAAGATAAGTTTAAATAGATAATAATAATTAGTCACATAATTAATTATTCTCTGACTAATTAATTAGTGACTAATAAAAATTTACAATAACACACTACATTATTAAGTTACTAATTAATTATTCTCTGACTAATTAATTAGTGAATTAATTATGTGACTAATTATTATTATCTATTTAAACTTATCTTATCTATCTTAAAGTACTCTATAAATAATAATATACAACATATTTCAAAAAATATATTAGTCATCCATCTCAAGGTTTATAATAAATTCACTAATTAATTAATTTACTAATTAGTCTTGTATCATGAGATTTATAATACATTTTAAATATTTTAATTATTAATTAAAATTATTATTTATTCTTTTTATTATTTATAATTAATTAGAATTATTATTTATAATTTTAAACTAAAATTATTATTTACTTTTTTAATTATTTATAATTTTATATATAATTAATTTTTTTTTTAAAAAATGGACATCACATGGCGTCCATTCATTCAATTCATCCATTCAATTCAATTGAATTGAATAAAGTGGCGTCACTTGTGGTGTCAGAGCAGGTGACGCCACCTGTCAGGCTTGCGTCAGATAGTCTGACGCCAGTACGCAGTAGCATCAGAGGTCTTGACGCGACACGTGGCGTCAGTCAAACTACACCTTTGACTGCATTAGTTTGGGAAATATTTTCAGAGGTGCTCTAATCAGGTAATTGTTTTTATTTTTTTTGGTAAAAATCCCTAAAATAAATTTTCAATTATACCTAGTGTCTTAGCAAACTGATTATTTTCCCTCTAATATATTTTTCTTTATAGCAATGAGCACTCAAAACTTAAGATTCCAATTGATTGATTTTTTACCCACTCTAAAATATATTTCTAGTAGCACCCAATATTTTAAAGTAATTTTTGGAGTTGAAAAAATACATTAAGGATAAAATTGCGATCAGTCTACAAAGACACTAGGTACAACAGAAAAATTATTTTAAAGGGTTAAAAGTACCAAAAAATATTTTAGGATAATGTAAACTACTAGAAAAATATTTTAAGACACTAGATCCTTCTGAAAAAAATACTTCAAAATACTATACATAATTTTCTTTTAGAAAAAATAGTTCAACCCCATCATTTTGCACCCAAAACAGTGTAGTTTTGAGAAAAGGAAGGCAACGGACCCAAATGCCAGCAGAGAGAAGCCAGGTTCCTTTATCTCACTCCTCGCTTGAGCCTAGTACCATTTGCAACCATGAGTCTCTAATTCAACACTCATGTGGCACTAATGAGAGAGTTTGTTAGATATAGTGGAAGTGGCTAGTCTATCAACAAATCAAATTTAAATCCTCTCTAGACTTGACAATGCCTCAAATAGTATTGCCTTCAATAGGAGATTATTTCTGCTTATAAAAAAACCTATCAAATGGCAAATAAAATTTTATCTTTTTTGTGTGTGCGCCAATAAATAAGAGTTGATATAATTGATAAAAATTTGACCTATGATCTATATTGAGTTTAAATTTGCTATTATTGAGATAGCTTTGTAGATGATACCTTAGTACCTATGAATATTGTCTAATCACTCTTTATCCTCGCTCAAATTAGGGCTTAGACTATAAGTTGATTATAACATGTACTCTCTCCGATCTTTAATATAGATCTAATTAGGGAGTTGATCTTAATACTAAATATAAGATATATTTTTTATAGTTGTCATTCTTTTCCTAATTCTTAATACTTTCTCAACAATAATCAATTAAAAAAAGGATAGGGGAGATTAAGGAAGATAATTAGGAAGTTAAAAACATGTCATATTAACTAACTTAATTAACTTCTTTAATATAATAAAATTAGATAAATATGTCTTATATTAGGGAGTGGATGGAGTAGTGAAATTTATATGCTAATTTTCCTTTAAAAAAACATTTCCATTATAACAAGAACATTTTATATTACTTATCTGGAGAATTCACAAAGCAAATTCGAGTTAGGCTAATTATATGCTAATTATTTTGAAAATAGGAAATCAATCATGATTACTACTGCCAATGGATGAAAAATATCTTTAGTAAAAGAATGGGGTTATTTCTACTATGAAAATGGATTTAATGCGCTTTTCATTGCACATAAGTCAATATTTAAAGGAAAAGAAAACAAAAAAAGAACTTTAAAATTATAAAATTTTAAATCAAAGATTTTCTAAAAAATGAGTTGTGAATCATGATATTAAATATTTAAAATAGAATAAGGACCCGTTTGAATGAGCTTTTAAAAAAAAAGTGTTTTTTTTTTAAATTTCAAATTTAAGCTTTTTTTTTTTAAAAAAAAAAGCAGTATTTAGCTTCTTTTTTTAATTATTATTTTGCTTTTTTTTAAAAAAAAAATCATCTAAACACATAAATTAATTAAAAAAAGCATTTTTTTTGTATTAAAAAATTTCTTTTTTATTAAAAAAACCCATCTAATCGGGTCCTAAATGAATAAACCTATACTATTAAATTTTTCTGAATAAAAAAAGTGAAGAAAACACGTTATAAAATATTAACTTAAAAGAGTTCCATTTTGATCCAATAACACAAATGCACAGTAGAGATGAACAATGTGCCACACCGACAAGTAAATATACAAACATTAAATGAATTTTTTAACTCACATAAATTTTTTTTAACTCATAAAAGTAAAAATGAACATTAAATGAATTTTTTAACTCACATAAATTTTTTCTAAAGTAAAAATAAATCATATTTTTTTCTTTAACATATATAATAAACTATAAAACACTTTGAGTTTTATTTAAATCATATAATTATATTTTTAATTAAAAATTTTGTTTATTTTAGCAAATTATAATTTTGACAAAATTGAAGAATGAGTAATTTTTGTCCATAAATATCTATACAAGTAGTTTGGAATAATAACAATTGAGAAAAAAATTATTTAATTTAGTAAAATTTAGAATTTTGTGCTGGAAGCTCCTAGAGTAAAAGTTCGTTGGCCAATTTGCACCTTAGATAACAGAGGTTAACTTTTTGTTAACAGCGTTGTGCTGGGCGCTCATTTTTTAAAAGTTTGTTGGTATTTTTGGTCCACTTAATAGTTAATTGTGCTGGACGCTCCTAGGCCAATAGTTTGTTGGTAAAATCACTCCTTAACCCTATAATTAATCCATGAATTATGACAAAACAAACCCCCCCCTCCCCCAAAAAAAAAAAAACAGAGCATGATTAGTTTTTATAATTTGATCAAATTTTAATTTTGATCTCTATTGTTTCAAATGGTTAGTTTTTGTGCTTATAGTTTCATAAAACTCTTGTCTGAATTTAGCAACTAGTTCATATACTTAAATAAATTTTGATTTTGGTCACTATATTTAAATTTAAACAAAATCTTTATAAAATTTTATAGACTATAACTAAGGATTTGAAACTCTAGGGATTAGAACCAAACTTCAATTTAACGTAAAGACTAATAATGATATTAACAAAAAAAGTATTAACATCTTCTAAGCATTTACTTTATTTCAAATTTCAGCATTTAACTGTTATATATTTATAAGCATCAAGTTGCACGCTACTTATAAAAATTGTGTTCATTTTCTTAAGACATATTTTTAATATTGTATTATAGAAAGTTTTTTATTAATGAAAATTGTTCTTTAATACTTCATCTGATCTTTAATATAAGATATATTTAGAAAGTTGATCTTGGTTGTAAATATAAAAGCATAATTTTTATATTTGTTAATCTTTTTCCCTAATTTTTTCTATTAACACTCTCTCAGCTATAATAAAAATGAAAGGGAATTAAGGAAGATGACTATAATGTTTTTAAAAATATATATTATATTAACTAATTAAATTAAGTAAATATGTCTTATATTAAAAAAAATGGAGTATATTGGACATCATAATTTTAAATGATTAGTTCTAAAGAATCATCTTCATAACCTTTTACTCGCCTAAATTTACATCTTAACATAAATACAAGAAGATTTCTTTTAACTAGAGCAATGTGAGCCTTCCTTTGACTGGGAATCAGCATCGGCCCGACCTGACAGGGCCAGGGCCTACAAAGCTTGGGGTAAGGAAAACATTTGTTTTTTAAAGCTCGGCTCGATAGTACTAGGGTCAAGGTTGGCTCTACATGGCCTGAAAATTACTATTCCAAATTTTAATTTTTTTCCTTCGATTTTTTTCAAAAAAATATAATTAGTAAATTGCAACTATTAAAGTTCTAATCTATCAAATAAATATTATCAATATTAATATCTAAACAATATAAATCATTCAACAAATAAACACATTCATTAATTCGTAATAAAAACAAATAATCACAAAGAATATGTTTTTTTCCTTTTTTTTTCAAAAAAATATTAAATAAAGGAATTGCTTTATGTATACCCATGACAAAATGCCTTTCCCTCTTGTAACTTTGTGTGTGTCTGCAGATTCTTTCGGTTCATGCATGATTTTATTAGACAAGTAAAATTAATTATACTTATTTTACACAAAATATATTTATAATTTATTACTTATATAATACTGTAATACCAAAGTATGTGTTTATTTAATATAAAAACATCTCTTCTTTAAAATTCATAATAACTAATTATGTGTTCTAATATAGAATAATAATAAACATAAAAAAGGGTTATAGTTTAAATTTTAAAAAAAACTAAATAATTACAAATAAACACATTCATTAAGTGGAAGTCTAAGTAATTAAATTTTTTTTAAAGCTACAGTTAAACGGGCCAACTTGAGGCCTTGCAGGGTCGGCCCGATTAAGCCCAAGGCCCTGCAGGGCCAATTTCAAATTTCTGACATATTTTTCAAGCCCGAGCCCTGCAGGGCCAGGGCTTAAACGGGCCGACTCGATTTCCCGGCTCTACTCTTAACACACAATTTTAAGGATTTCACCATAATATTTGTGAAAATAGCACAATCTCCGTTTTGGTTTATTCGCTGAAGTTTTAAATTCTTTATTGGTATTTTTGTTCATTTTCAATTGTTCCTTGGTTTTTTTTTCCTCTCTTCAAAATATTTCTGTGTACATCCGGTGTTTCCAGCGTAATACTTCATTGACTAATTTACACCTTAACCCTAAAGAGACGTGAAGCATTTTTTAAAAACCCGTACAGAAAGAAATTTCGCCTCCCCTTTCCGTCATTTTCTTACCCTCTTGACCTGGTCTCCCTCCATCTATTTCTACCCGCCCTTCATTTCTATACCCAGTCACTTTCCCTCCATTTATTGCTAGCATGCTATTAGACAATATTTGTCATGTAATGGTCAAAGTCGTCTATATTATTAAATTTTAAAAATAATATACATGCTGTAGTCCTTCACTTTGTTTTTGTAATAGTAGAGTATTTAGTGTTTGTTTAAATTAACGTTCAAAGTTGATTTTTTGATATGAGTCTGCTTGGATTAGCATTGAAAGCTGTTTTTTGTGACGTGATTTACGATATACGAGGTAAAAATGTGAAATGAGTTTTGTTTCGAACGTCAATTCAAACAAGTCCTTAATATTTTTAAAATGTTACATTTTTTTTTAAAAAATAAACAGTAAATTATTATTTATTTATTTATTTTGGTAGTGCAATTGACAAGCTAGCAACAGAACCATCAGGGCCTTACCAACTTTTAGGTCACCTTCATCTTCTTCTTAGAGCTCATTAGCTCCAGAGATATTATATCCAAGAACAAAGCAAACAATTCAGCTAACTCATATAAAGTGAAATTTGGCCTCCCCTTTGTCAAAGCAATTAATCTCGTTGGTTTCCACTTTTTTTTTTTATTTATTTATTAAAAGAGAACAAAATGATATTATAAAAAGAACCATTACATCTAGATTCCACAGCGTAGATTGAACAGAGAAATTGCAACCGAAAGAACATAAACGTAAGAAAACTTCTAGGTTACAAGCATGAACAAAATCAGAAGAAAAATTATCAAACATGTATAAGCAATTTATTCTACCCTACTAGATCCTAGTACGACAAATTGAAGAATTGATTTTTTATAATACAGCAAATATTCAGTACTCTCGTTTATTAAAGCGGTTGAAACTTGCAAATCCAACTAAGAGCTGCCCGAAGTGAAGACAATAGAGAAGAGGAAGGAAGTTTTAATAGCCATACTCACTTGTGAATAGAGCTTTGCAATAGGCTGAGTGGGTAGCTCGATGGTCAGTTTGAAGTCCACTCATTTATTTTTAGACCAAGGTGTAAAAATATACATGTATTTTGTCCTCAAGAGCATCCAACACCGCGTGTTTTTTTTAGGTGCAAAAATGTACATGTGGTCATAAAACAGGTGCAAAAGTCACACCCTCCATTAACAGTGAAACTGAGAAATAAATAGCCAAGACCCAAAAAGCATTACTTTTGTGTTTGCTTTCTGAAGAAACAAACAAAGATTTCTGGGGATAAAAAGAGCAAAGATATCAGTGAGCACAAGAGAAGTGAGATACGTATTGACTGTCCTTAGTTTCCGAGGCATTGTAAATGGCCAATATATTCTCCTCGAAGGCTCCTCTATTCAATCTCATACTGCTAGTGCCAGGGTTCTCCATCGTAATCCCCTGATTCCCTGTTTCGCTTGCGAACGCCAATTTCTTCTATCTGAGTTTTGTTTAGATACTTTCCTTATTTCCCGCCATAATGGTGAACCCGAAAGGCCGAAGAAACATACACCACCACTGCCCAACTGATAGCTGTGTTCATCGTCCGAGTTGACAGCGCTGTCGCCTCTATCTTCGTCGTCGCCAACGTTGGAGATCAGCTGGTAATATTCCGGCGCTTTGTCGTTAGCAAACTTTAGGCCATCTTCAAAGACCGAGCGAAATCCTCCACCATGGGAGAAAAGGAAAAAAGGCGAAGCCTTGGGAAGAAAGAAGAAGATGATGTGATATGAACGCCTCAGCTTTTTTTCTTTTCCAGTTAAATATGCCAGGTCAGCGTCCTATTAGTCAAAGTTCTTCCTTTTAACAGTCAGTCAACGTTTTTATTTTAATGGATGGTGTGACTTTTGCACCTGTTTTATGACCACATGTGCATTTTTATACTTAAAAAAAGTATATGGTGTTGGGTGCTCCCGAGAGCAAAGCACATGTGTATTTTTACACCTTTATCCTTTATTTTTTGATAAGCATGGGCTAGTTCATATCCGTCAAAAGCTTGTTAAGGCCTGTGACAGATGGATTAGACTAAACTTGTGTTGATTTAAATGTGCATAGGCAGCCTGCTAATGCATTTTTTCCCCCTAAAAAAACTCAATATATATATGCACTTCCAGAAAATTGGCGAAGCTATTCAACCCTCTTGGTCACAGTTTTTGCATTGACTAAACTTAATGGGATTAATGCTGAGCAAGGATACTTCAGTTTCAACCTCTAAAACTAAAATATTTCCTACACAAATATAGTCAAACAATTGCTCTAATGATAACTTAGATTGAGATCCAGACGCTTCATTACAAGACCTGCGTATTGACATAAAAGTGATACCAGATATCCATAATTTGTTTCGACTTAGCTTCATTCAGTATTGCATCAGGATAAAATGTTTCAAAAGCAACTTTGACATGTGTCAACAAATAATCGATTTAGGGCCCGTTTGGGAAAGCAGTGAGAAAAGTGGCTTTTGTTTCTGATGGACTTTTCTTAATGGACTTTTCTCTGATGGACTTTTTTCTGATGTGATTTGTGTTTGGGATATTAGTAGCAGAAGTGGCTTTTGTTTGTAATGGGAACTTGTTTGGCATAGCTTAAAAAAGTTGGATGAGATGGAAAATGACTGAAAAGGGCATGAAGCAAATTCTCACACACACACATATATGTGCCCTATAAAATGTAATAATTTGGGATAAAAAATCAAAAATAAATATAAATTTACCAAATAAAATGGTAAAATTCCATTAAATAAATTACAATACAATAAAGTGCTTAATCAAATCACTCATATTGATGAGAATGCTTCACGAAGATCATTTGATGAGGATGCTTCATCAAGTGGATCATCATTATCAAGTGGATCATCATTATCTTCTCCAACTTAAAACACCCACATACACACACGCACACACGGATGGGCAGGCATGAGTAATCTGAGGGTGTGCCCATAACCTGTCTCATTTAGTTTACAGGCTTGCTCGCTATGGGTTTTTACCGGGTGGGTCAAAATAGACAATTTTTCACTAGACTTAGGTGGGCCCCATATTCAGCACGAGAACACATTTTATACTCATCACTTTGATGAATAAAATGTGATCATCACCTATATTTTCCTTTTAGATTAATTTCAAACGGTCTAGATTTAATTTAATTTAATATAATATTTTAAATAAATTTTTATTCCATCATAAGTAGAATTAAAAATAAAGATAATTTTATAATTATCACTTCTTATTAAAAATGAATTTGTCATATAAAAAATCATAAATTAAAATTTTTAAATTTAAACCATTCAAATCAAAGTTTAAACACTTGAGCACAAGAAATTAATTATTTATCATTGTAATCAGCTGTTAATGAGGATTGACACAATTGACTAAGGTGTCGGTCTTCACCTAAAAAGTAAAAAGTTCAATACCCACTGGTTGATATAAGAGTCTCATTAGTGGGCGGTATAAGTATTTCTACCTGCCCATCATTTTTTTTTGGGGTCAAAACCTGCCCTTCATTTGGATAACCAGTCGTTTTCCCCATATATTAGTCCATGGAACTTAGACATTATTTGTCATGTATTGGCCAAAGTCGTCGATTTATTTTATAAGCATTTATCTGATTTCATATTTTGTCATTCTTTTTTTATTGAGCCGAATTCGAAGAGTAGTCGACCTGCACTTTTCCGATCTGAGACACGAAGGCAATAAGAACAAGTCACTCATCTTCTTTAGACTATCATCTTCTCGAAGCTGCTTCTTCAAAAACATGAAAGAAGCCATAACAATGGACCATCGTCTCTCTTTCCCGATACTAACAGCAATAATTTCAATCCTACTTTTCTCCCTACTTCTCTGGATCAGAGCTCAGAAAAACTCACCAAATCAAAGAACCAAAGGCAAGTTGTTAGCACCAGAACCTTCAGGAGCCTTACCCATTTTAGGTCATCTTCATCTTCTCGGAGCTCAGGCCCCTCTCGCCCACATCTTAGCTTCTTTCGCTGACAAGTACGGCCCAATCTTCACCATCCGCCTCGGAGCCTCCCCTGCCCTCGTTGTTAGTAGCCAAGACGCCATCAAAGATTGCTTTACCACCAACGACAAAACCCTTGCTAATCGCCCAAAATCCAGCCACGGCGTCTACCTCGGCTACAACATGGCCGGCTTCGGATGGGCGCCGGACGGACCGTACTGGCGAAAATTGAGGAAACTCGTCATGCTCGAGCTCCTCTCAGCTCGGAGAGTGGAATCGCTGAGGTATGTGTACGAATCTGAGATTGACGTTTTCATCGGCGATCTGTACTCGTACATCGGAGAAAACAATAAGCGCAGGGTTGTGATTTGCGAGTGGTTGGAGCGATTGACGGTGAACATAATCGTGAGGATGATTGCAGGGAAGAGGTATTTTGGGAATTTGAAGGATGTGGATGATGAAGAGGCTCGTAGAGTTGTGAAGCTGATAAAGGATTTTATGCATATTTCTGGGGAATTCGTTCCTTCGGATATGATTCCGTTTCTAGGATGGTTTCCATGGGAAGGGAAAGTTCTGAGATCGATGAAGAAGATTGCGAGTGATTTGGATACTCTGGCGTCGAGTTGGGTTGAAGAGCATCGTGCGAAGAAGAAGAAGGAAGAGTCAAGTGAGAAGCAGGATTTCATTGACTTCATGCTTTCTGTAATTGAAGAAGACGACTCTGAATTGGGCTATACACGGGACACCATCATCAAGTCAAATATCTTGGTATGTTTTTTTTTTTTTTTTTTTTTTTAAAAAAAAATAAATAATTAATTTTTCCCGTTCGACTTTAACATTAGGGTACATTTTGAATTGTGCCGGAAAAAAAGAATTACAAACTACTACCTCTGGTCTTTTAATTACATAGTTATAACTTAAGTTTATATCATTATCACTTGAGTTTGCATTTTCTGTTAGTAAAATTAACGGTGTTATAATTATAAAACTAAAAGCATACTTTATATAGATAAGGGACAAAAAGTATACCTTATCTAAATTTATAGAATTAAAAGTATACCTTAGCCAAACTATAATTATAATTTTTAATTAATTTTTGGGTCAATTTTTAATTATTTGTTTTTTTTTGGAACTCGGTGATTTAGATGACTGTCATGTTTAATGATATTTTATAAAATTTTTATAAATTTTAATTTTTTTTAGGTGGAGAAGTCTTCGAAATTTTGGATAATTTTTTGCAGTGTAATATTCATACATGCATGCCTCATTAATAAATTCATGGACAATGTGAAGGTCATCATATTATTTATGCATGACTTAAAAATATTTTTATACAGTTTGGAAATTATTAAATTTCAATGTTGTAATTGGCCAAAAAAAAACCTTTATAATAATTAATTGGGAAAAGTATTTCTCCAGTCACCGGAGATAAAATTATCTCTAGTGACCCCCAAATTACGTCGTTTTAGATTAATGAAGGGTATGTTTGTAATTTTAGGTGAATTAATAAAACGTGTTTCAGTAAAATTCTTATGATAAAAAAATAAACAAAATTACAGAAACACTCTTCATTAATTCAAAACGACATAGTTTTGATGGGGTTATCTCTAGTGACTGAAGAAATCTTTTACCCTAATTAATTTACACTAATTTGGTTTAAATTAATCCATCCGTACCTATTGGACCACATTCATCCTTTTAAAGCCTTTCGATTCACTCCCCACTCTCTCAACAATATAGCTCGCCCTCGAGCTTTATTGTTGAGGGCAGGTCGGCCGGGTCTTTCCCTGTTGTTCCGTTCCCGCCATGAGAAAGACGAACAGAAGAGGTATGCCCAGCGCACAGAGGATCCTTTGAGAGTGTCTGTTGTCTCGGTAGGGAACTGTATGATCTTTTCCCCTATTGTATTGAAAAAAAACGAGGTCAGTGCTACGGCCCTGTATTGTTTGATCCAATATTGACCGGGGACGAGCCCCGACTTCCATAGGTCCTTGGTTTGACCTCTCATAGTGGTCCTTGCTTTCAATAAAGCGGAGTGGGGCCAATTTCTCGTACTTGCTTAGTGTACGCCCCTTTCGTCGAGTGCACCGCCCGGTTCATTGGGCTGTTGGCCTACCAAGCACTTGCTTGCTGCTCCTGCCGCCCGCCAAGCGGGCGGAGCGCTCGTTATCCTTACTGTTCTCTCTGCTGGGGCCCCCTCCCATTGCTCTAGCCATAAGCTATGGCAGCTCCTGCTCGGAACCACAGGGGCCTGCCTTGCGAGGCTAGAGTGGGCTTAGCGGTCAGGTCAGCCCCCATTCGAATTACGTTTGGGGGTCTTTCGCTTTTGCCAGATCTAGAAAGATACTACGAGTCCTCCGTCCCAGATTCCATCGCCGCGGCCATTTGGTTCACCGGTACTTCCAAAAAGTCTCATGCTTACGTTATTGTTACGATGGTTTTCTTATCTTGGACCACGAAGACCCCGGTCGTGCTTCTTGTTTTCATTCCCATCATCATATTGATGATAAATCTCCTTGCGCTCTGCCATAAGAACTTGGAGTTCGTATCATGGTGAAGGTAAGGTAACGCTATGATTCTTGCTCAAAAAATAGACCGAACCCGTTCGAGTTATTGGCTCGTCCAACTTGGCAGCATTCATGAGTCGCTCGTTCAACTGTCCCTCGGAGACACGGTTGAGAAGTACCATGCATGGTTGCCCCCCGTCCTTTCTTGCTCTTGGTCCCACCCAGCAAGATACGGCTCAGCCAAAAAACGTGAGCGCCCCTGTGCGAGCCTTACTTTCTTAGTAAAGTCAAGCTTTGGCTCCCTAAAGACTAAAGAAATGGATCAAAAAAGGGGGGACTTCTGCAACGGGCTATGCCACCCAAACCAACTGAGGGAAGTCGCATCAGCCCCATCGCAAGCACCTACAATGTTATGATCACATTGGTTTACCTTTTTTTCTTTGGTAGTTCAACGGACGGTCGTCCCTCCAACAATAAAAGGTAAAAATATGGAAACTTCTCTGCCATTTGGATCGGAGAATTTATGGAGGAAATCGGGTTTTAAATTTCCAAAAACCACACGATTATATAGCCAAAGGGAATACACCGCGCCTAAAATCATCCCAAGCGCTGCTAATGTGGCTACTAAGCTATTTCTTTGGAAAGCTCCTACTGAGATGGGAAATTCCCCGATAAAGCTGCTAGTACCAGGTGAACTCATATTGGCCAAAGTGGAAGAGAAGGAAATGGTAGAGAGATTCGGCATGGTGCTCACTAAACCTCCGTAATATCTTCTAACAAGTCGAGTCTTATGTCGGTCATATAGAACACCAACACATAGAAAAAGGGCTGAAGGAACCAGTCCATGACTTAACATCGGTGGAATGCTACCTCCAATTCCCTGTATGTTCGATAGAGCCAAAGATTCCCCCCACTGATCGGAGTACGCCAATTACCCCCCAAACCGTACAAGATAGTTACCGCCTATCATACGGCTTTCTAACTTCACTTTTTTTTTCCTGGTCATTTCGCTCTGTTGATCGATGGCAATATAAGAGATCTGTAACCCCTCGAAATTATTTACATAAGGGTTCCTGCTTTCTACCCATAGTTAGCATGTATCTCCCCGGGTCATACTTGAGTATCACATCGTAGACCCCCACCCCAACTCTATCTTCCTTATTAGTGAACCGGAAATAGTGCATAGGTACTCTTCAATGCAACGGGGATGAGACGACGTGACATACTACGATCACGTACAGAAGACCTTCGGCTCGGCAATATGTAACCTCTCAACAACTCTCGTTCCTTTATGAGGTCCTCTCGGGATAGGTGGGCCCAGCCCAAGCCTTTCATCCGTACCTATCGTGCGTCAAGGGGACCCTGTCCCCCCAATCTTTTTGTCATTTGCATGGAAAAATTGGCCCATCTCATCCAAGCAGAAATTCATCAAGGGAATTGGGAGCCAATCCGACTCACTAGGACTGGCCCCCCTATTTCTCACTTATTTTTTGCTGATGACATTATTCTATTTGCGGAAGCGTCAATAGATCAGGTGCATACGATTAATAGCTATCTTCAGACCTTTTGTGCTAGCTCTGGCTTGAAGGTTAACCAATAGAAAACAAGAGTATTTTTCTCTAAGAATGTTAATCACATCCGAAGAAGCAAGCTCTGTTCTTCCCTGGGTTTTTCCATTACAAATGATTTGGGTAAATGTTTGGGCGTCCCTCTTTATCACGAAAGGGTAACCCAAGAGTCTTTTCAGTATGTGGTAGATAAGGTGAAAACAAGACTATCAATGTGGAAAGCAAATTCACTATCTGCAGCAGGCCGATCTACGCTTATTTCATCAGTAACCTCATCAATCCCAGGTTACGTGATGCAAATCTCCTGTTAGTTGTAACAAGAGATTCTTATGGGGCACTACTGAAGATCAACAGAAAGTGCCGTTAGTTGCTTGGGATGTTATTTGCAAGCGGAAGGTGAGAGGTGTTTTGGGACTTCGACATGCCAAATTTCAGAATCATGCCTATCTTATGAAGCTTGGGTGGAGAATGTCTGCTCAATGAGATGATTTGTGGGTTAAAGTCCTCCGAAATAAGTATAATTGTGGCACTGATATGCTCCCAAAGGTGGACAAGACAAGGCCGGGTTCAAATATATGGAGTGACATTAAAAGAACGTGGGAGAATGTGCAGAATGGGATTGAGAGGTTGGCGAATGGATAGATACACTGGAAATTGATTAAGAGTGGGGAATTTACTATAAAATCAGCCTATGATTCCTTAAAAAATGACACTTTGCCTCCTGACCCTCTGTGGGGTAAAATCTGGAAAATGAAGGTTCCAAAAAGGTGCAAATTCTTCACATGGCTGGTATTGCACAAACGCTTGCTCACTAACGAATCCAGATACATGAGAGGGTTGAGTAGCGATGGTCAATGCCCTATGTGTATGGTGGAGATGGAGACTTTGCAACATGTTCTACAGGACTGCCCAGACACTACCACGCTTTGGAAGCATCTTGTTCCTTAGCGGATTTGGCATATTTTCAGGTCTTTGAATTTTGACCAATGGGTTCGTTGGAATATCTCTTACAGAGGCAGGAGTGCGCCTTCAGAGGATTGGCAGCAAACTTTTATCCTTATCTGCTGGTGGCTATGGAGGCGGCGGAATTCCTTTATCTTCGAGGGAAAGAGAATCTCGAACAACGTCGTGCAGATAAGCATTAATGCTACCTTAAGACGCTTACAAGAAGCGCATGCTCGATTTGACATAAGGCATGGTGGGAATCGCCTTCCAGATGAGCAGGGGGACAAATGGACACCACCACCAGCAGGTTGGCTTAAAATAAATACAGATGGGGCCTTTTCACATCTAACTTCTAGTGTAGCCAGTGGAGGAGTCATCCGCGACGAACACAACAACTTTCTACAAGGTTTTATGTTTAAAGGAGATAACAGTGACTGTCTCTCGGCTGAGCTTTGGGGATGTTTGCACGGATTGAAGTTAGCGTGGGATCTGGGCTGTCGGCAAGCTATTCTAGAAACTGATTCTACAGATGCTGTCTATCTAATGAAGAAGGAGCTTAATGAGGGTCACGCTGACCGGAATCTAATTGAAGAAATTCATCGACTGATAGCAAGGGATTGGATAATTGAAATATGTCACATCAGACGAGGGGCGAACAACGTTGCAGACCATTTGGCTAAAACGAGTCTCTTAGTGATCCCTGGAGTCCACATTCTTTTGTCTTCCAATATGGAATTGGAGCGATTTCTAGCTCAGGATAAGGGATAGTTTTTATTGTCTGGATGCTTTCTGTATCGAAAAAAAAAGGAAATATTTTAATATCCTGTCCACGACGAATTCAAGTTTTAGGTAAAATATTATGCATTCCAGCCACTACTACAAAAAAACTATTTAATGTCCTATTTTTTCCCCTTTTGGCGTCCTTTTTTTATAGGGACGTTTATCTAGGGGGTGTAGAAAGTGCAAGGTTTTCAGCGTCCTAAGACTTTTTAGGACGTCATATTGTTTTTTTTTTTAAAAAAAAAGAACCCAAACTAGATCGATCTCCACAACATTCGACTTACCTTCACTGCTATCCTTCCCTTCGATTTGGATCACAAAATGGTGAATATTGCATAAACCAAAAAAAAAAAAAAAAGAGACAAAGCATTTACATTCTAGATCAACGATTTAGACGAGAAATCACGAGAGGCAAACCAGAGGATCTGAAGTCGGAAGCCAAACCAACTAGGAAATCACGAGTAAAATTAAAAATTTATACTAGACTCATTGGAGAAGGAAGAAACACAAATTCCAATCTACTAATTCCAAATATATATAAACAATCCAAAAATCAAAATCATCCTAAAACAAAAAAATAAAAAGTTTCAGAGGAGAAGGAAGAAGTCACATTTAATCTCATGTAGAAATTATAGATTGAAGAAGGTTTCAGCGGCAGATCATCACAGATCGAAGAGCTATACTGTGCATATTGAAGTTGGGATGGCGATCAATCTAACGAGCGAGCGACGTTGAGTGATCGAACTAACCAACGAGCGACCTTGAGCAAACGAGTGAGGGATGGCGACGAGGGACAGTGGGTGAGGGATGGCGGGCGACCTTGCATATTTAATTGAAAGAAAGAAGAAAGAAGAAAGAAGAAAGAAGAAAGAAGAAAGAGGAAAGAAGAAAATTGAAAGAAGAGAGGACGTGGTGCAGCGGATTTAATTCGAAGGAGGAGGTAGGTAGCATTTTGAATGTCCTTTTGGAGTTCAAGTTTTAAACTTAGACTCCAAAAGTCATGCTTTTGGAGTCTAAGTTCAAAAGTGTCTCTCGCGGGCCCCACACATAATCCCCTACTACACCACGTGACCCTCTGTTGCACGACGTGACCTTCTTTTCTGCTGTACGGCATGACTTTTGGAGTCTAACTTTTAAACCTAGACTCCAAAAGTCATGCTTTTGGAGTCTAAGTTTAAAACTTAGACTCCAAAAGTGCTGCACGACGTGACTTTTGGAGTCTAAGTTTTAAACTTAAACTCCAAAAGTCAATTAAAACTTAGACTCCAAAAGTCAATTTTTATAATAAATAATTACAAAAATGCCGCCGCCTTTATTTTTTACTTCCTTTTTTTTTTTAGAAAAAAGGACGTCTTTTTGGGACGCAAAAATCATTTTCTTTTCTGTGGTAGTAAGCTGATTCAATCTAATTATAAAAAATTTCCTAAGTTGTCGATATATATATTCCTGCATCAGTTCTTGTCATTCAAACATTGCATACTTGTTATGAAACTTTGTGGTGATTAATATATTTACATGAAACTACCTGATAATTTTCCCATATTTTTATTGTTATTATTGTTAATGCATGTCCCAGCTACTTACAAAAATCATCATATGCCTTGAAATAATAATAAATATTGATGCATATATGTATATATATACATACATGCACTTCTTATTTGTAAATGTAAATAAACACCATTTAAATATATGTTTGTAGAGTCTGATCTTAGCTGGGGCAGACACAACCGCCATCAACATGACATGGATGCTAGCCTTATTATTGAACAACAAACACGTCTTAAAGCGTGCCCAAGAGGAGATCAATGTTCAAGTAGGCAATCAAAGATGGGTCCAAACTTCAGATACCAAAAACCTACCTTACCTTCAAGCCATTCTCAAAGAAACCTTAAGATTATACCCAGCAGGTCCACTTTTGGTTCCCCATGAAGCAGCACAAGATTGTTATATCTGTGGCTACTACATCCCAAAAGGAACCAGAGTGTTTGCCAACGTTTGGAAACTCCATAGAGACCCAACCATTTGGTCGCAGCCCGAGCAGTTCATGCCGGAGAGGTTCATGACGACAGAGAATGATGGTGATGGTGGTGGTGGTGGAGAAATTGTTGATGATAATGAAGGTCGCCATTTTTCGTACCTTCCTTTTGGGTCTGGACGAAGGGCTTGTCCTGGTTCGAATTTTGGCATGCAAGTGAGCTTGTTGACTCTTGCTCGTTTGCTTCAAGCGTTTGAGTTGCAAGTAGAGGATGATGAAACAGTGGACATGAGAGAAGGCACTAGCTTTACTTTGCCTAAGGCTACTCCTTTGGAAGTTGTTCTAACTCCAAGACTTTCGCCTCATCAATGTCACTTATTCTCAAACACTTCTTAGCTAATATATATACCATCTGCATTATTTAACCCTAGCTTTCTAGATAAGTTTCAAATAGACATGGAGTTTTACGTGCACTGAACTATACTGTACGTACGTCTTGTATATGTATAGTTGTGTTTACTGTGGTGTATTATACATGCATAGCAATGTTTTAGTTTCTCTTCTTTTCTTTCCTCCATTCTTTTTTGGTTGGGTTTGTGTAAAGCTTTTTAACGCTCCAAACTTGTAATGATGGATAAACTTGAAATTTTCCGTTCGGTAATTTTAATTATTGACAGAATTTATTCACAGAATTCCGTCGGTAATTTTTGACGGAATTTTTTTTGTCGGTAATTCCGTAGGTAATCTGAAGTTTTTTTGTGATGCATAATTGATTTGCAAAAGTGTTTCTTATTTTTTTTTTTCTTAATGTTATATTAAATGTTGTCCATTGAGTTTAATGTATAAAAAAGGAAAATGCTTATATCAAGTTCCTTATATATATATATATATATATATATATAATGTTAGGGAATAACATATCTGCTTCTAAGGTAGACGATTTATTCTGCAGCTAGAGGCAAAACGATAGAGTTTCAATTTTTTATTAATTAACGCTGAGTCTGTGAAACCTAGGGACAGAGGTCTCACCATGAAATAAGTTAAAAGATCACACAGTACCTACATGTTTTCAGGTGAAGAATCTTACAGGCACGCCACTTCCCGCCACATCAACCACTAAACTAAAATATTTCCTTCTATCAGACCTTCACATTCTCAGCAACAAATTGCACTACCTCTAAAGCAATTAGGAACCAAGTGCTTTTCAACTGATATGAGCCAAGCTAACCTCAAACTTAGTTTATGACATCAAATGATTCCACTGTGGGTTCTTCCTCAGTCTTCCTCACTTCTGTCCACTAGATCCTAGCCCTAAAGTGAGTCCATTAAAGACACCCCCGGTCTTCGCTGTTTTAGCAACTAGCTTTCCGGCGGCCAAGGGTGCTGCTTTATTCCAGCCATTCTCCAACACCGTAGGCATCCAATTTGGAAATCCTGAAGGAGTTGTAGCTTCTTTGCCGGTAGAATTGGCTGTGGCAAGAGTTAACGGAAAGAATCCCCAGCAACAATAATAAGCCTCCTGGCTTGCCACAAGAGGCGGCAAAGTCGGGATCGAAACCCCATGGAACGATCTCTCACAATTCTGGCACCTCAAGCAACATCCCTCATAGATCTTATCATACTCGCACAGCAAATAACATTATTCCTGAAATCAAACCTTGGTTCCCACCACCACCAGACCCCGGTCCGGGTCTTCGTACTAGCAATTTTTCTTGATGTGCCCAGCGGGGCACGGTTAAATCAACCGTAGAAAAGAAACCAAGCTCCTTGTTGTAGAGCGACTTTTTGGCCGGATCCGAGAGAATAGCCCATGCCTCGGCGACGAGCTTGAATGCATGATTGACGTGGGAGAATCTGTTCTTGTCGTGGTAGAGGAGAAGTGCGAGCCTCGGATACTACTTGATGAAATCTATGTCACCCGATCAGCTATCAGCCTGAAGAATGGCGTACTAGTTGACGTGGTTGTTTAATCAGTTATTGCCATATTTGTTGAAGTTATTTTGTCATCTTCTCTAGAATTTCTCATGAAACTGTGTCGTTTTGGCTCTCGCTGCAGAATAATTTCTCTGCCTCAGAAGCAAATATGTTATTCCCTATTATGTTAAGTTCTCCAATCACGCAGATATGTTATTTCCTATTATGTTAAGTTCTCCAATCACGCATAGTCATGTATTCTATTATTTTGAAATATTGTCATTTAACTATAAAACCATATGAAAGTGTTAAAGCAAACCAATGTAATAAGCCTAATAGATGTAAAGTAGAACTCATAGAATAATTGGGCCTTCGTAAATACTTAGCCCACTAGACTTTTATATTGTTAAATGCTCTGTACATATACACACTAGGGTTTTTACCCTATCTATAAATAGCATTACACAGTGGTGGCACATTCATGCCATCTTATACAGACAATACAATAGTCCTATTTTCATTTGAAAGAAAAAGGATAGATGATAATGTATTATTGAAGAATGGGTTTAGGAGTAAAAATACACATATGCTTTATTCTCGAGAGCACCCAGTACCATATGCTTTTTTTCGGAGCAAAAATACACATGTGGTTACATTTTAGGAGCAAAAGTCACACAACCGTTAAAATTTAGCCTATTGTAAATATGGCTTTTTCTGTTGAAAATGGTCAGATTTTAAATTTTATTGTAAATCTAGCATTTTTCTGTTGTGAATGACCTTTCTATATTCAAAATTCAGGTATTTAAATGTTGTTGTAAATATGACATTTTCTGTTGTAAATATGACCTGATTTTAAATTTTATTATAAATACAGCACTTCCTGTTGTAAATATAGCTTTTTTGTTGTTGTAAATTACATTTTGATATTCAAAATCCAGGTGTTTAAATGTTGTTGTAAATGTGATATTCTCTGTTGTAAATATGACATTTTCTGTTGCAAATACACCGCTATTCAACACCCTTTTTAGCTTTCCATCATTTTCTTCGTGTCCATAAATTTCTACCTGCCCTTCATTTGGATAACCAGTCGTTTTCCCCATATATTACTCCATGGAACTTAAGACATTATTTGTCATGTAATGGCCAAAGTCGTCGATTTATTTTATAAGCATTTGTCTGATTTCATATTTTATCATTATTATTGAGCCGAATTTGAAGAATAGTCTACCTGCACTGTTCTCATCTCAGACATGAGGGCAATAAGAACAAGTCACTCATCTTCTTTAGACCATCATCTTCTCAAAGCTGCTTCTTCTTCAAAAACATGAGAGAAACCATTACAATGGATCATCTTCTCTCTTTCCCAACACTAACAGCAATAATTTCAATCCTACTTTTCTCCCTACTTCTATGGATCAGAGCTCAGAAAAACTCACCAAATCAAAGAACCGAAGGCAAGTTATTAGCACCAGAACCTTCAGGAGCCTTACCCATTTTAGGTCACCTTCATCTTCTCGGAGCTCAGGCCCCTCTCGCCCACATCTTAGCTTCTTTCGCTGACAAGTACGGCCCAATCTTCACCATCCGCCTCGGAGCCTTCCCTGCCCTCGTTGTTAGTAGCCAAGACGCCATCAAAGATTGCTTTACTACCAACGACAAAACCCTTGCTTATCGCCCAAAATCCAGCCACGGCGTCTACTTCGGCTACAACATGGCCGGCTTCGGATTCGCGCCGGACGGCCCCTACTGGCGCAAAATGAGGAAACTCGTCATGCTCGAGCTCCTCTCAGCTCGGAGAGTGGAATCGCTGAGGTATGTGTACGAATCTGAAATTGATGTTTTCATCGGCGATCTGTACTCGTACATCGGAGAAAACAATAAGCGCAGGGTTGTGATTTGCGAGTGGTTGGAGCGACTGACGGTGAACATAATCGTGAGGATGATTGCAGGGAAGAGGTATTTTGGGAATTTGAAGGATGTGGATGATGAAGAGGCTCGTAGAGTTGTGAAGCTGATAAAGGATTTTATGCATATTTCTGGGGAATTCGTTCCTTCGGATATGATTCCGTTTCTAGGATGGTTTCCATGGGAAGGGAAAGTTCTGAGATCGATGAAGAAGATTGCGAGTGATTTGGATACTCTGGCGTCGAGTTGGGTTGAAGAGCATCGTGTGAAGAAGAAGAAGGAAGAGTCGAGTGAGAAGCAGGATTTCATTGACTTCATGCTTTCTGTAATTGAAGAAGACGACTCTGAATTGGGCTATACACGCGACACCATCATCAAGTCAAATATCTTGGTATGTTTTCTTTCCCATTCGACTTTAACATTAGGGTACGTTTTGAATTATGCCGGAAAAAAAATAATTATAAACTAGCTTTTAAAAAAATTATAAAATTAAAGTATATTTTTAGTCATTTAAGTTTAATATAAGATATACTTTTAGTCATTTAACTTTATAAAGTATATTTTTAGTCCTAAAATTCTAACATCATTAATGTTGCTAATAGAAAACGCTGATGTAATGAACTTAAACGAAGTGATGACTGATAACATTTAATTACATAAATTTTATATATTCTTTAATTTATCAATATTTTAAATTTAAGTTTAATAGTATTTAATTACACAGTCATAAATTAAGTTCACACCGTTATCACTTGAATTTGTATTTTCTATTAGTAAAATTAACGGTATTAGAATTGTAGAACTAAAAGTATACTTTATATAGAGGTAAGCGACTAAAAGTATACCTCAGGTAAATTTAAAGGACTAAAAATATACTTTAGCAAAACTGTAATTATAATTTTTAATTTTTTAAAACTTGGTGATTCAGATGACTCTCATGTAATTAATTTAATGTTATTTTATAAATTTTAATTTTTTTTAGGCGGACAAGTCTTCGAAATTTTGGATAATTGTTTGCAGTGTAATATTCATACATGCATGCCTCATTAATAAATTCATGGACAATGTGAAGGTCATCATATTATGTATCCATGACTTAAAAATATTTTTTATGCAGTTTGGAAATTATTAAATTTCAATGTTGTAGGTGGCAAAAAAAAAAAAAAACCTTTATAATAATTTATTTACCCTAATTTGGTTTAAATTAATCCATCCGTACCTATCGGACCACATTCATCCTTTTAAGAAATATTTTAATATCCAGTCCTCGACGAATAAAAGTTTTAGGAAAAAATTATTATGCATTCCAGCTGACTCAATCTAATTATAAAAAATTTCCTGAGTTGTCGATATATATACCACGAGTTGTTATTTCCAGCATCAGTTCTTGTCATTCAAACATTGCATACTTGTTATGAAACTTCGTGGTGATTAATATATTTACATGAATCATCATATGCCTTCAAATAATAATAAATATTGATGCATACACACACACGCACTTCTTATTTGTAAATGTAAATAAATACATTTCAATATATGTTCGTAGGGTTTGATCTTAGCTGGGGCAGACACAACCGCCATCAACATGACATGGATGCTAGCCTCATTATTGAACAACAAGCACGTCTTAAAGCGTGCCCAAGAGGAGATCAATCTGCAAGTAGGCAATCAAAGATGGGTCCAAACTTCAGATACCAAAAACCTACCTTACCTTCAAGCTATTCTCAAAGAAACCTTAAGATTATACCCAGCAGGTCCTCTTTTGGTTCCCCATGAAGCAGCACAAGACTGTTATATCTGCGGCTACTACATCCCAAAAGGCACCAGAGTGTTTGCTAACGTTTGGAAACTCCATAGAGACCCAACCATTTGGCCGCAGCCCGAGCGGTTCGTGCCGGAGAGGTTCATGACGACAGAGAATGATGGTGGTGGTGGTGGAGAAATTGTTGATGATAATGAAGGTCGCCATTTTTCGTACCTTCCTTTTGGGTCTGGACGCAGGGCTTGTCCTGGTTCGAATTTGGGCATGCAAGTGAGTTTGTTGACTCTTGCTCGTTTGCTTCAAGCGTTTGAGTTGCAAGTAGAGGATGATGAAACAGTGGACATGAGAGAAGGCGCTAGCATTACTTTGCCTAAGGCTACTCCTTTGGAAGTTGTTCTAACTCCAAGACTTTCGCCTCATCAATATCACTTATTCTCAAACACTTCTTAGCTAATATATATACCATCTGCATTATTTAACCCTAGCTTTCAAGATAAGTTTCAAATAGACATCGAGTTTTACGTGCACTAAACTATACTGTACGTACGTACGTCTTGTATATGTATAGTTGTGTTTACTGTGGTGTATTATACATGCCTAGCATTAGCAATGTTTTAGTTTCTCTTCTTTTCCTTCCTCCATTCTTTTTTGGTTGGCTTTGTGTAAAGCTTTTTAACGCTCCAAACTTGTAATGATAGATAAACTTGAAATTTTCCATCGGTACTTTTAATTACCGATGGAATTTATTCATGGATTTCCATCGGTAATTTCCGACAAAATTTTTGTCTGTCGGTAATTATGTGGGTAATCTGAAGTTTTTTTTTTTTTTTTGCAGTATATAAGTGATTCACAAAAGTGTTTCTTAAGTTTTTTTAATTTTTTATAAAATTTTATTTTTGTCCCCTAAGATTAATGTATAAAAAAGGAAAATGTTTATGTCAAGTTCTCTAATCACGCATAGTCATGTATTCTATTATTTTGAAATATTATCATTTAACTATAAAAGCATATGAAAAACGAAAATGTATCATTGAAGAATTTAACATAATGGATTTAAGGATTTGATGTAAGTATGATTCTATTAAAAAAAAATGCTATTGTTGAAATTTTAAATGTTTAAAAGTGTTAACATTCTGAAATGAAGACATATTAAGTTTAACGAGGATTCTTCCCCTTGTGTTGCTTGTATCCCGCAAGATTCTATGTCTTAGATTCGTTTTCCCCCTCACAGAGTTTTTTTTTTTAAAAAAAAAAATAGTATTACTAGTATCTGGTTTGGGGATCGTGGCTGCCCCTTTTAATACAAGTGTTTTCTCTGAGATTTGAACTCGAGACCTAAAAAAATATAATGGGGCTTTACACTGCTAGACTAACTCTATATTGGTCCCTCATCGTGTTAAAACAGCCTTGTGGATTAAAACATCATGTTTTTCAAGAGATATTAGATCACTTGGGAAAGAAGGCACAAAATAAGTAGCCAATGCTGGAAAAGAATTTTGAGAGTTGTTGCTTTGTTTTGTTTTCCAAATTTGTAAATAGATTTCAAGTAGTTAGAGAATCAGGGAGAAGAATTATTTAACTAACTTGGTTGGAGTATCTGAAATCAATTCTTATCCTGAAAACTCTACAAGGGAATTTAATGAGTTTGCTTTGTTGAGCATTTGATGGGCAGATCCTAATAAGGGCATGTTTGATTCAATCTCGCACTTTTGACATTTTATTATTCTCTCTCTTCCATAAAAATATAAAGTTTTCTCTTTAAAACCCAACAGTGTAAAACGTCTTCCTCAAGTTTATCTTAAATGTAACTTTTCAATAAGAGTTTCGAGACCCACCCATTTTTGTTACTGCACCCAACGGCCCTACCCTTGCCACCAAGGAGGTGTGCTATAGCGGTGTGAGCGACTTTGACTCTGGCTCGTCCTTTGTTGTGAACAACGAGTGTGTTGCACAGCCTCCAAATCTGTCATTTGCTGTTGATTTAAGATCTCGATTGTAGATCTGCATCTCTCTCTCTCTCTCTTCTCACTAAACAGTATGTCAAGCAATGATCCCAAGTATACCTTGAAGAGGAGGAAGCTCCCCACAGGCGATGATGAGGATTCCAGAGCTCTATTTCCTGGTGCTTTGTTTTGTTGAAAATTTTGAATGGATAGTTCCATTGTAGTGTTTTTCTGCTCTATTTCTTAATCTTTTCTTTTATTTGTCTTCTTTTTCATTCAGTTAAGACTTGAGATGTTTTACCCCTCGTTTTTGGGCTCAACTGGTAAAGGGGCCAGACACTCTCACCAAAGGGAGGGGGTTAGATCCTGGAGTTGGTCAAGGAGCTGGAGAAGGCATCCTAGCTTCTACGTGCCTAGGTAAACGCCTGAGGGTAATAGACGGCTTGCCTTACCCAACATCGATATGATGGCCTAGGAGGAAAGGAGATTTCGCCCTGCCCTTGGATTGTGGGTAAACCCAACCCCTTTCCTAAAATTTTTGTATATAAAAAAAATGAGATGTTTTATTTATTTTTTATTTTTCTTCTCATTTTGTGCTTCGTTGGACATGAAACGATATATTTCTTGTGTTGAATCTTAAATGGTGCTTGTTACGAATATACTTTAGGCCCAATAGCAGTACGACCTAACAATAGGTATGACGCATATTAGGATCTATCTACAACTAAATATCTTAATAGACCCATGATACAAGGATATCTCTAGATATGATATAACAGTCAAGATATGCGAGGCCCGAGATATTCTACCTAAGGTACATTCTATAAATACTAGGATCAAGCCTTAAGGTACACACGCTCTAACTTTAGACTATTTACATATAGTCATTACTGTGCACACACCCCAATCCTTGGGCGCAAGCCTCGTTTGTGTACAGTAATCCCTAGTTCTCTTGGTTATCTATCTCATAGATTCTCCAGTAGAGCCCAACGATCCAACATCAAAGCATTAGCCTTCCAGGCTAGACATCTGTGTTCTACACCAGAACAGTGCTATTTATCGTCCATTTTCAATCTATTCTTTTTCTCACGAGGCTTTAGCTTGTTCAAATTACACCTTGTATTGTGTTTTAGATGGTTCTATGGACTTCCTAGCATGTGTGCGTGTTGTGGATTTATAGATATACAATTACTATTATTTAAATAACAGTTATTGAAATTCAACTATTGTTTTTAAAAACAGTATTATATGTCATAAACTTTCAATGACATTTTTTTATGACCTTTAAAAACAGTTGTCTAATGGTCTTCAAAATAGACGTTAAAAGTATTTTTTGTTGTAGTGGATAACAAGAGGAAATATTACTGAAGTTGAAGAGGATCTCATCAACAGACATCAAAATCTTCTTAGAAACTAGTTTACCGGTTGCCTTAGCTTTGTGAAGCAATTCAATATAACATAATACGATAATTGAGCAACATCGGTAATTAATAGAAACATTTTGATAGCAAAGGGTCACTTACGAAATGCAACAAGCTTTGCCAACCATCTTGTTGCCTTCTATGATCTATCATCACCTTTAATTTATTACTCTACTATCCTTAATATAAGACATATATTTAGAGAGTTGATTTTAATTCTAAATATACGATAAAATTTTCATATTTGTCAATATTTTTCTAATTTACCTGTATTGATGCACCTTTAAAAATAATAAAAAATGAGAGAGAATGAAGGAAGATGGTTAGGGTATTTTAGAAAATACAAATTATACTAACTAACTTAATTAATCAAATCAAATTAGATAAATATATCTTATATTAAGGATTAGAGTATTTCCTTGAAGTGGAGTTGTCTTGTTGATCTCTCTTTTTGTTCACTATGTATTCCATACTTCTTTGATATTATAGCAAGTATATATGCAAAGCTGTATAAAAAAAAAGTATATATGCAAAGGAGCTTCAATTTCTTCTTATGCTTTTTTTCCATCCAGAAATATTTATATAGATTTATCTACTTGTTAATAAAATAGTACAGAACCTGTGAGGTAGTTGACTAAGTGGTCCTCCATACAGTATCGAAAATTGAATTGAAATTTCTGAGCAAAAAAATTGAATTGAAATGAAATAGGCTTATAATACTATAGTTGAAGACATATTATTATTAAAAATATTTTTTTAGGCATATAAAACTATGCTTGAACACATTATTATTATCAAAAATATTTGTGTGAAAAATATTGGAGGTTTTGTTTGTGGGGTGGTATTTATTATCTAAAATTACTACTTTCAATCATTCTTTTGTTTCACGGGTGAAATTGCTATATACAAGGGTTTATATGAGAAGACATATGAGTCCAAAATAAACAAACTTCAATATAGTCCATTTTTCTTTTTGATGGTTATTGCAAAAGAAGGCTTTATTAGGTCTACTACCCAAAGTAAATTAATATTATTATAACTTCCATGAATTATTTAAAACATTTAAATTAATATATTATCATAATATATGAATTTCTTAACTGCTAATATCTCATTTTGCCAGAAAAAAAACTTAAAATAATATATTTAAGATATCAGATTAAGTGATAAAAGCTTAAAGGATATGCTAATCTCTTGAAATTATATATTAAAATATCAAGAAGATTCTGTATAAAGGTAACACTTGTCTTAACAAAGATGATCCACCATTCCACCCTCTAAAAGAAACACTTGGCTTAACAACATTAATATAAAATACTTAAAAAAATTTTATTACAAGTGAAATTTTCCAAATCATGGGCGTTAAAAAAAATGATACATTTGGCTTGACAAGATTAACACAAAATGCATAAAATTTCTTATTACAAGTGGAATTTCCACCAAAGATTAAGCATTATAACAGTGATAGCACAACTAAACAGCCAATCAATTTTTCAAGGTGCATAACGGGGATTTAAAAAACATATAACATTGATGTCCGCCAAGTTTCAGATATGAAGTTGAGGCTTTTCTTTTTAGTTTGACCTATAAGCTTCATCAGACTACCCAAATCACCCAGGAGTAACCTATGCAGTATTGAGTCCACCTTGTATGTCCGTTTTTACATGCTTTTTATGTGTTCATATCTCTAAATTGCACAGTTTAACTGTATAGATCCTTTGGAACGCAACGTTCCTCAATGTGTTTTAGCACATTTGAAGGAATTCCATCTTAGAAATTACGGGGGCCTCGAAGATGAGTTTGAACTGGCAAGATTTATTATGAGGCATGCAAGGTTCTTGGAGATCATATCAGTTGGCACACATATTTTTTCAGCAAAAAATTTAGAAAAAGAAATAATGCTCCAAAAATTATCTTCTTGTTTCATACGCTCTGCGAATTGCAAGCTTTTATTCGAGTGAAATTCCTAATTAAGATTTATCAGTGTGTATTGTTAAATTCACATCCCTATTCCATTTTTAATGGCATCCATGCATTCATATGTATGGATTTTGTTTCTTTTTATTTTGAGCAAATTTTAGTCTTGATTTGTTACAACATGAGTAACCCTGGTACTCCCAAAGTACCAGCTCAACCGTACTCTATCCAATTAGAATACTGTATCTCATATGATATTAATCTCATGTGTCAGCTTATCTTTCATTATTCACTTCTACAAAAATCGCAATATATTGTGGTTATTAATTGTTATACATTACGGTTTCAAACCATCATATATGCAGACACTATAAAAGCTTGGCATATATACATTATGATTCCGAAATATTATTTCTTCTAGACCTATTATAACGGTTATAATATAACACTATGTATTTAGGCTTGCCATGATATGCCCATTGCTATGATAATAATTAATTGGCACACGTAAACAACCATCATGATATATGTTAATGCTTGCAAAATACATAGCGATTCGGATTTAACAATCATTCTATATCTACTAACATATAATGGTTATTTTTTCAAACAATCACATAAATAAAGGTTGTTAGGTAACAACAATGGTTGTAAGGTAAAATATATAACGGTTCTTTCCAAAGAATCATTATATATATATTTGACATAAATACGGTTGTCAGGTAACAACCATGACTTATAGAAACTATTTTTTTTAAAAAAAAAAATGGGGGGTTCTACTTTCGAAAACAATCTTATTAATTTACATTTATAGAACAAATCATGTTATATTTTTATTTTCATTTATATATAGAGTAATACAACAAACCAGAATACATTTACAATCATTCATGTACATATATACAATGTTAAAACCAAAACTTTAAAACAAATTAAACAAATAATCAGCATCTATAAATTTACGATCATAGTATGTATTATTTACTTTCCAACTACTTTGCAATTACTTTTTTTTTTTTTTTAAATGGTACACTTCGTCCCAAGCGATTCATGTTGAACTCCCGTTGCAATTACCTTTTTCTTTTAAAGGAAAAATGAACTGGTACACTTCTTTCCAAGCATTAATGTTCAATGAATGTTGAACTCCACTTGCAATTACTTTATTTTTTTTAAAAAAAAAAATGGTATACTTATTCCCAAGAGTTAACGTTCAATGAATGTTGAACTCCCCTTGCAATTACTTTTTTTTTTAAAAAAAAAAAACAAAAGACAAAAAATGGTACACTTCTTCCCAAGCGTTAATTTTAAATAAATGTTGAACTCCCCTTGCACTTCTTATTATTATTTTTTGAAAAAAAATATAGTATACTTCGTCCCAAGAAATGAATGAAATATTCTTTAAATATGAGTGAGTGCCCATATGTGTTGGTATAAACTATTGAATAATTGTAATCTGAATGTTGTTTATATATGTCAACTATTCGTTTTTTCCTAGAAAAACAACAGGCCTCCATTTTGAAACTTATATATAAAGCACGTCTTAAGGGTATTGTAGAGCCAGTCATTCGCCATTCTCTGGATTTTTCCATATATATCTCTCTCTGTTGCAGTGCCGAGAAATCATCACGGTAGAGCTAGAATATGAATGATCCCATTTCTGTTTTGCTTTGACTACTGGTACACACAATCCTCTCTCCATTTAAGGTTAGACCATCCATAGTGAGACTGATATGTTCTTCGTGCCTACGAGACACTTCCAGGTGTCTTTTCCCCTATCTCGTTTTCTTCTTTTCATCTCTGTGATTAGGCATCGTATTTCCTGGTTTGCTGACCTAAATTCGTGCCTATTAGTATGACTTTTCTTTTTTATTTTTTGCTTGATGATCTTAACACATTTTCTGTCGGTGGGTCTGTTTGGTTGATGTATGGTGCTTCGACTTTCTTTGGATAAGCTTTTGTCGCATATGTGCTTTTTTTCCCTTTTCAGTTTGATTGTAACTTAGCTTTTGATTTTTGATCATATTTTAGGGTTTCTTCTAGCTTAAACATTGATTTTTACCAACTTTTGGTGAGTCATCTTTTGCTTCATATAGCTATTCTTGCAAGTTGTATTTTAGGTTACTGTTTAGGGGGTTAAGAAGCTTTCTTCATGAGAAGGAAAACCCCCTCCATGTATAGCTAAGCTTGCACTTGTATTAAATTACCTTGGATGAAAGAAATTATGGCTGCTATGTGAGTTCTCTCTTACCCTACGTTCTGATTTGTCTATCTAGTTCTGAATTTTTCTTCACCCCTCTCCCCCCTGCTTTGTCTACCCCTTTTCCTTCACTGTTTCTATCTATGTTGCATCGACACTGACACGGCATTTTCGACACGTTACCGATACGTGACATTGACACGTTACTTCAAAAATACTAATATTTCGACACGTTCCGACACGTCTTAGTATTAAATAATCTATTTACAATCGAAACCAGAAAATGACAGGGAAACAGGGGAGGCCGTCTTGATTTCAGATTTGTCAATAGCAAAGAGTTAGAGAGCCTCACTGCCTCAAAGAGTGAAACATTGAAACACAATCACAGTCCACAGACCGAGAGATGATTAGGGTGAAAATCTGGTGTTACTGCTTGGTGCTCTGCTCGACCGAGAGAAATGATTTTGGGATCAATGGTGCTACTGCTTGGTGGTCTGCTCGACCGAGAGATGATTAGGGTGAAAATTTGGTGTTACAAAATATGCCTTCAACTTTGGATAAAATTGCAAAAATGCCATTAGAAACTTTGACTAGCTTAATTCGCGTATTTGGACCAGATTCACGTGTCGAGCAGATTCGTGTGTCCGACTCGTTAATTTCTCAGATTTTGCCTTGTCCGTGCAACATAGGTTTCTATATGTTTTCTCCCCAAATCAAATCTGTTTGCAGTTGTTGGTGTGTAAGTGTGAATGTTCTTCATCACATTGTTATCATATTTGTTGAAAAAAGGCTTATTTCTATCTTACTTTGTTTATTGAAGTTTTTACTTTCCAATGGAACCTCCATAAATTTGCAGAATGTTGATAGAATTTTCAGCAGAGGAGTTTCTAAACGTGTCTTAAGGCTATGGTAAACATTGGGCTATGATTGAGTTCAAAGAGATGCAATTTTAATAGCTTGATAATGTGGGGCGTTTTTGGGCTCATGTTTGGACAGAAAAAGTTATTTGTCTCATGGGGCATTGTGGACCTGGAAATATGCTCATTGAAAGAAACAAATGCATAAATCAATATTTTGGTGGGAGTGGGCTACATTAAGTTGTCATTGTCCCTAGTGACCCTCATTTAAAAGCTTTTACATCCCTACTTTCTCTGAGTTACTACATCAGACTCTCTACTTCACCATAAAGCAATGTCTGACCAAGAAGAAAGTGAAAATGAAGTAATTGTGAGTGATAGGATTAGTAGCTTACCAGACTCTCTACTTCACCATATCCTATCTTTTCTTCCAACAAGAGAAGTAGTTGCCACAAGCCTTTTGTCCAAGAGGTGGAGACCACTTTGGCATTCAATGCGCACTTTTGACATTGAAGATAACGTAATTTATAGTCTTGACTTTTTCGTTCAATTTGTGGATGCAGTCTATGAGCATATTTTTTTTCCTAATTCCTTGTGAACTTAGTTTCTTCTTTTATTTGCTCCTATATATATATATACTTTATATTGTAATAGATTTTTATCTTATATATAATTTGTCTTTTTATATTAATAACAATATATAAACAAAAAACAGGCCAAACTTTTCAAAAGCATCTTAATTATGGGAGAGAGTATGATATGAGTCAGCGGCATAAATTAAGTTGACATGAATCATATTATTATTATTTAAATATGGTTATAAATATATTAATAAAGGGGTGAAGGGTCAATTTTACACACGACCTTTGCCTCAGGGAGCGCCTAGCACCACGACCTTTTTTTTTTTAATCAAAAATACTCACGAGGTTACGTTTTGAGATCAAAAGTGATATGGGGGTTAGTTGACATTCTGGTCAACGTCCATTTGGATGGACATGAACAATGACGCTGACTAGAAGCTTATTTGGACTGACAAACAGCCAAATAAGAAGAATAAATGTTGACTAGGATCCAGAAGTTAATTAAAAAAAACTTAAATTAAACACCCAAAGTCGGGCTCATTCACACACGATCGCTGGGTTTCGACGATCAGATTGGGGAAAAGACTAAGCCCTAAAAATTTCGACCACCATCTTTCATTAGCTTTGACCACCGTCCTTCCTTCATCAGCTCTGACCACTGTCCTTCATCATCTCCGACCACCGTTCTTCCCTCACCGGACGTTGCCTCCGTCGTCCGTCACCGACAATCATCTACAAAACAAGGTGAAAGATCTTTGACCACCGGATTGAAGTGAACGATTTGTGATTTGCAAGACAATTAGAGCGATGCCTTCTGATCAATCTTGGAGTGATTTTGCAGACAATTATAGCGACGGTGAGTTGCAAATGCAAGGCTATGAATTTCTATATTTCGATTTGTGATTTTCTCATTTCTTGTTTTTCGTTCTGAAATTTCTGGGTATGCTTCTTCTATTTAAGAACTTGTAAGGACAGTGGCGGTCTATGCTTGTTGTATTTGTTTTTCTTGTTCCTTTTATCTGTGTTGTTCCTGCTCCTTCAATTTGGAACAATATCTACTTTGTGGTTCTGGGGTTGCTACGAGCAGAATCCATAAGTAACATATATGGTGAACTAAGCAGAATCCATTTTTGAGTGGTTGTTCATTGGAAATAATAGTGGTGGTGAGGTGATTTTCAGTGACGGACGACGGAGGCAAGGTCCAGTGAGGGAAGAACGGTGGTCGACGATGATGAACGACGGTTGTCGAAGATGATTAGGGTTTCTTGTTTTCCCAATTTGATCTTCTCTTTTTGAGGTTGAAAGGAATCCCAATGGACTTTGGGTGCTTAATTTAAGTTTTTTTTAAAAAAAATTAACTTTTGAATCCTAGTTAGCATTTGTTCTTCTTATTTGGCTTCTTGTCAGTCCAAATAAGCTTCCACGTTAGTGTCACTGTTCATGTCCATCCAAATGGACGTTGACTAGACGATCAATTAACCCCCATGTCACTTTTGATCCCAATGCGTAACTTCATAAGTATTTTTTATCCAGAAAAAAGGTCGTGGTGCTGGACGCTTCCTGAGGTAAAAGTCGTGTATAAAATTGACCCTTCACCCTTAATAAAGAGAGGGGTTGAGTGGTGGGAAACTGGGAGGTGAGGTCGAAGTGACAACTGACAAATGTGGTGAGACACGCAGCGAACTGGGAAAAAGCATCTCCCCTTCTTTGCAATTTTATTTTTCCTTTCTAGCCCCTGTCTTCCTATATCTATTTTACTAGAATGTCCCCACTTCTATTTATTATTCCATTTATCTCAATTATTCCAAATTCATCGTAATGCTTTCCTTGTCCTGTGCCTTTATGCTCCTGACGTGGTTCCCACTCACCACTCTCCCATCTCACAGGACACCTTATCACTCTCACCACGCGCCCCACTCTTTATCACTCCCCCATGTATAAGGTATATGATAATTAAATAAATATTTTCTTAATCCCTCTAAAAATAATTAATTCTTATATTAAATATTAGAGGAGTATTATCTTTTAATATTAATCCTATTGATGCACCCTCACCAATAATTAAAAAAAAAAGGAGAGAGAATGAAGGAAGATGGTTAACGTATTTTAGAAAATACAAGTTATCCTAACTAACTTAATTAATTTAATCAAATTAGATAAATATATCTTATATTAATGATCAGAGTATTTCCTTGAGATGGAGTTGTGTTGTTGATCTCTCTTTTTGTTCACTATGTATTCCATATGTCATATCCTTTGTAATTACGGCATTTATCAGAGTAATACAGCGAGATACAGTGAGCAACACAGGTATGAAATAATAAACTGATAATATATAGTATACATTCTTGGAATTGTTTAAGAATAATTACAGAGCTCTAAATACAGTAATCCAAAGTGTCATCAGTGTCAACATATACAATACAAACCAAAACCAACTGGAATAAAACTACCATAAGCACTATATCTATATCTAATATCTAAACAACAACTACCATTACTCCATAATCGCAGCCTTTTCTTTGGAGATATTTCTGCTGCTTTGACCATGTCCGGAACCTATCCCCTTAGAGACATCTGTGATTCAATTTGAACCCCAGAATAACACGTTAATCTCACAGACAAAGTATAAATAGCATATGAAGGATTACCAAAATAAATAGTCCACACAACATAAAACATTCAGATAATACAGTTTATAAATACACACCACAAAACCCCTAACGCTAGGTATAACGAATTGGCATGTACTGAGAGTCCTCCCGTACATTGGAGTTCTCAATCGGAACAACCAACTAGGAATATTCGACTGGGAACTACCGAGAGTCCTATTCGGAATCCACCGGCGTTCTCAATCGAAAGTGCCTAAGTCGCCCGAATGCAACTAGGAAAGTCACCTAAGAACCATCGGTCCATTAGGCCCTACGCCTAGTTCTAACCACTGGGAAGGTACTCCATGGTCAACCCTTCTGCTCAATCGAACCATGAATGGTGCTGGACCCGTACGGGACGAGACATTCACATGTTTGATTCAAACAGTCATACACAGCTATACAGAGTATGTGAGACCAGAGTTACTACCTTTACTTTATCTAAGTAAATTTCGTGAACCTTGCATGTTCCGAGAATTATGGGTTCCTATAAGGACAAGTTATGGATAATAGTCAATACTATTCTCAACTCCTGACATTTCAAATGTCATCTAATACATTGTAACTAAACATTGAATTACTAGACTTAGGTTATGTCCATGATTTCATTGTTCCTTTCATTTTCGCACTTTTGCCCTTATTTTCCAAAATTTGTGCTGTAACTTTGGAAAATCATATCTCATAGCACAAATGTCCAAATGAGGTGATTCCAAAGCCTATAGACTCTTTATTAAGTATATTTTCAAAGAAAAATGGTTCCAACATATTTTCACATGAAAATCATTCCCAATTTAATAAAACAGTGCTGTTGTCCAATTTTATTCCAGGCTTGCTGACTGTTTTTCAAAAATTCATAACTTGGTGTACACAGATCAAAATTCGACCAATTACCTATCAAATTAAAGCTTGGTATGTCTACTTTAATCCTGTAAAATTTCATGGCAATTGGGCATTATTTACTTTCCCAAAAAGACATCGCAAACTCACTGCCTGAACAGGTTTTTTTAAGGCAGATTTCAATACTTTTCTACAATTCAATCCCAGAGCTTCCAAAATTCCTATTAAATCTCTACCAAATACATCAAGAGAGCTAAGAAAACAGCTTACCTTGATTTTGTTTGATGATTTTGCAAAACTTCTCCCTTCTTGACTTCACAAAATTTCAGCCGACCTTACGCCAACACCACACAAATTAAGGTGCTTTAAGAGATTAAGAGGTAAATGGAAGGAAGAACAAGAGGAGACAAGTCCAAAGTTCAAGAGATTACCTTAGATTTCTCAAGTAGTCAAGTCTTTTCTTCTTCCCCTTCCTACGTCTTATTTTGGCAATTTGGAGATATGAGGTGTATATGTCTAGCGATTTTGATGGATTTAGGAAGGGAAAATCAGATTATTAAAGGTCAATGGCGACGGAGAAAGGAGAATTACAAATTGCCGCTCAACTATCACATATTTACCGATTTGCCATTCTTGTTCTTTTCCAACCAATTAACCATTAATTCATTTGACTTTGCTTCTTCATTTTCTTTCTCTTTTTGACCGAAACCCATGGCCTTCCAAGTAGCTTCTTGATTCTTAATATCACTTGCATAATTAATTATTTATAATTTCTTTTGTCATCCCTAAAATAACAATTGGCAACAATTTGCATATAGAGATAAGGTAATTAATTATACTTTGTCTTTTGGCAAGTTTATTATGTAAAATCCCTTTGATCTCGTTCCTTCCCTTTTTTGGCCAAATTTAATGAGTTACAATAGAACAAAGAAGTGTCAGTTCCATATGTCCCATTTGTACAAAATATGTCTCAAAATTTTCGGTTTCAACAAAATCAGGTATTTCGGGTAAAATTGATCCTTTAGTCAAAATTCATTTCTTTTCATCAATTACACATACTTCATACATAAAATTTTTTAGAGAAAATTGAAGATATTACACCATACTTCTTTGATATTATAGCAAGTATATATGCAAAGGAGCTTCAACTTCTTCTTATGCTTTTTTCCTTTTTCCCATCCAGAAATATTTATATAGATTTATCTACTTGTTAATAAAATAGTACAGAGCCTGTGAGGTAGTTGACTAAGTGGTCTCTATACAGTATCGAAAATTGAATTGAAATGAAATAGGCATATAAAACTATGGTTGAAGACATATTATTATTAAAAATATTTTTTAGGCATATAAAACTATGCTTGAACACATTATTATTATCAAAAATATTTTTGTGAAAAATATCAGAGGTTTTGTTTGTGGGGTTTATTATCTAAAATTACTACTTTCAATCATTCTTTTGTTTCACAAGTGAAATTGCCTATACAAGTGTTCATATGAGAAAACATATGAGCCCAAGATAAACAAACTTCAATATAGTCCTTTTTTTTTAATGGTTATTGCAAAAGAAGGCTTTATTAGGAATCAGCCCAAAGTAAATTAATATTATTATAACTTCCATGAATTATTTAAAACATTTAAATTAATATATTATCATAATATATGAATTTCTTAACGACTAATATCTTATCTTTGCAAAAAAAAAAAATCATCTTAAAATAATATATTTAAGATATCAGATTAAGTGATAAAAGCTTAAAGGATATGCTAATCTCTTGAAATTATATATTAAAATATCAAGAAGATTCTATATGAAGGTAACACTTGTCTTAACAAAGATGATCCACCCTCTAGAAGAAACACTTGGCTTAACAACATTAATATAAAATACTTAAAATTTTTTTATTACAAGTGAAAATTTTCAAATCATGGGCGCTACAAAAAAAAAAAAAGATACATTTGGCTTAACAAGATTAACACAAAATGCATAAAATTTCTTATTACAAGTGGAATTTCCACCAAAGCTTAAGCATTATAAAAGTGATAGCACAACCAGAGAGCCAATCAGTTTTTCAAAGTGTATAATGGGGATTTGAAAAACATATAACATTGATGTCCGCCAAGTTTCAGATATATAGTTGAGGCTTTTCTTTTTAGTTTGACTTATAAGCTTTATCAGACTCCCCAAACCACCTAGATAACCTATGTAGTATTAAGTCTATATTATATGTCTATTTTTACGTGCTTCGTTCATACCTCTAAATAAAGGTATGATCATATTTTTTTAAAATATATATTGTATTTATTTATATTTAAATTATATGATGCTTTTTAAAATGTTTTATACTCAATATCTCAAATTAATTAATTTTTATCGTACTGATGTTATAGATGAATGCAGAACTGTAAACTGATGGGTTATTTCCAAAAAAAATTTGAGATGAAAAAGTGCTAATGGTTATTTCCTCATGGGATGAAAAAGTAGATGAGACATGATGAACAGAGATAGGACACAAGAGGTCAGATCATAGAGCAGAGTTCATGTGATAGGATGAAGACGGATAAAGCGGAAGCTGAGAGGGGGAAAAAAAATAGAAGAAAGTCAAAAACTTTCTTGCTTTAATACCATATTGTGTTTTAGGAAGAAGAGAAATGAAATCTGAAATATTATTGATACAAAATAATGTCATACAAGTATGCTTTTTTATAAGCATTATAAGTAATAGCTCTATAAAATAATAATCTCACAACACTCCCAATGCTAATGGTTATTTCCTAACTAAACCAGTCCTATTAACTAACTAACCACCCAGTTATACTAACTAACCACAATATATTCTAATATATTATACATGCCTAGCAATGTTTTAGTTTCTCTTCCTTTCTTTCCTCCATTCTTTTTTGGTTGGAAAGCTTTTTAACGCTCCAAACTTGCAATGATAAATAAACTTGAAATCTTCCTTCAGTACTTTTAATTACCCTAACGGAATTCCGTCGATAATTTTCGATGGAATTTTTTTTCTGTCAGTAATTTTGTGGGTAATCCGAAGTTTTTTTTTGCAGTACATAAGTGATCGGCAAAAGTGTTTCTTAGGTTTTTTTAAAATTTTTAATTTTATATAAAATTTTTATTTTTGCCCCCTAAGTTTAATGTATAAAAAAGGAAAATGCTTATGTCAAGTTCCTTATATCTATTATGTTAAATTCTTCAATCACGCATAGTCATGTATTCTATTATTTTGAAGTATTATCATTTAACTATAAAACCATTAGTCATGTTACATGACTCATGTACTCTATTATTTTGGAGTATTATCATTTAACTATAAAACCATATGAAAAACAAAAAAAGATACTCTCTCTGGTCCTAATTATAAGAGTTAGTTGACTTTTTTAGAGAGGTTAAGGAAGCTAATTAAATTATTTTAGAGTATTTTTATTTTTATTGTTTTCTTTAAACTAATTAGTTTAACTAATAAACTAATATATAATCTAAAAATATACAACATATGAAATGATTAAATAACTTATTTAGCTTCCTTAATCTCTCTAAAGAAACTCAACTAGCTCTTATAATTAGGACCGGAGGTAGTATATGATCGTGTATCATTGAAGAATTTGACATAATGGATATTAGGATTTGATGTAAGTATGGTTCTATAAAAAAAATGCTAATGTTGAAATTTTAAATGTTTAAAAGTGTTAACATTCTCAAATGAAGACATATTAAGTTTAACGAGGATTCTTCCCCTTGCGTTGCATGGGCGAATGTATCCTGCATGATTCTATGTCTTAGATTCGTTTTCCCCCTCACCGAGTTTTTTTTTAATTTAAAAAAAATAGTATTATCAGTATCTGGTTTAGGATTCGTGGCTTCTGTTAGATATGATTAGTTTTGATGATGTCTTATATAGATGCCATTATTAATAGCAAAAAGCTTGATATTTATCTCCTACATTGACTAACTACTATATATTTAATGTAGATGAGTCCAAGTTGAATTAAAGAGATTAATCAAGAAGGAGATAAGAGATTATGAAAAGAAGAACTTGCGGAAAGATGTCAAGGAAGCAAGAAGCTATCAAAGTATTTTGAGAATAATCAAGAAGAAGAGGAGATATTGAAGAAGGTAGAAAATGACGAAGAATGATCAAGAGAAGAAAGAAAGAGTTGAATTATGGAGAATGATCAAGAGAAGGTAGGAAAGAAAGAAGAACTTGCTAAATGGAATGAGAATATGATTATTCAAGTTAGATTGATTTTTGAAGTCTCCATGATGATATGGAAGTTGGAATGGGTCAATTCGGAGTTAAAATAATCTACAATTGCATTTATGAAGTCATGCTTGAGCACAACAATGTTATGCTCGAGCAAGGTGCACTTCCAACTCATTTTAGGCACAAAATCCGCTCATGCTCGAGCATAAAAAATGTCTACTCGAGTAGAGAAAATCTGATGCTCGAGCAAGGTCGTTCTTCAGCTACTCTGTTCAGCTCTGTTTTTGGCGATGTCTGGTAATTCGATGATATCTCCCAAATCAGAGATCGGATTGAAGTGAAACCAATTTTGTTTGAAATTAGACTCCCAATGAGTCATTTTGGTATAAAATTCATGTCTAAAGGAGTTTAGATGAGTGAGTTATGATTTTTGTAAGTTGGCACAAGAATCACCGTCACAGTCTAGACCAACCTTCGGTAATTTGAGTATATCTCACAAACGACAAATCCAATTAAGCTAAAACCAGTTCCATTGGAAACTAGACTCAAATACCTTTCCAAAAACATCAAGAACATGAAAAAAAAAAGATCAATTGAAGGAGATATGATGTTTTGAAGTTGATAGTCTGTTCTGGATGTAGGAAAAACGCTGGATAAGAATAACCTCCATTCATCTAATGTTAATGGACGAACTACAACTAGCTTAGAGCTGATTCTTATTGAAATGGAAAGAATATTTGAAGAGATTTCTGAAATGAGATGATGTGCTAAATTTGGATTTATACCAAAGACGTTATATGCTCGTTGGAAATTACTTCTTGTACTGTCAATGAGTTTACTTCTTGAAAATCTGATTTTTGCACAAGAACATAATATATGGCAGCCAGGAGTTTGACATTTGAAGGCAGTCTACTTGAGCAGATAACAATTATGTTGAGTTGAATTATTTCCTCAAGTCAAGAAGAAGCAGAAAGCAAATTAAGAAGAGATTCTGCCTCAAGTTCATATGCATTGTGCTTCGAGTCAGACAAAGGCAGAAAGCTTGCTTGAGCAGAGAATTTTGTAAGCCCAAGCATCATCGGACTCAAAGTGAAGAAGTGGAAATGGACGAGTCATGCTCGAGTAGACGTTCTAGAATGCCCGAGCATCATCGAACTAAACATGGAATTTGCAGTGTTGAAGAGTCATGCCCGAGTAACGTAAAAGGCATGCTCGATCACCATGCCCGAGCAGAAGTAAAAGTGTGCTCGAGCAGCACCAATTCTCTTCACATTCTTAGCCTCTGGATGACCTATGTTCAAGCATAGGAAATGGTTTGCTCGAGCATCAATGTGACAAGCAACAAATTTGCAAAGTTGAAGACTCTTGCCCGAGCAGAGACGAAGACTTGCTCGAGCACCATGCTCGAGCAGAAGAAGAAGGTTGCTCGAGCAACCATGTATCTAAACCTATTTTGCTCTCTGCCTCAGCGTTGCCCGAGCACGATGCCTTGGTCTGAAGCATGCCCGAGCAGAGTGGTACTCGAGCAGAGGAAGAACCATGCTCGAGCAACATCGATTAAATTGATCTTCTCGCCTTTGCCTGACTCTTGCCCGAGCACCCTCCTATAGCTTGCTCGAGTAATAGAAACCATTTTCTTAAAACACACCAGGAGAAGCTTGCCTGAGCACACAACTTGATCATGCTTGAGCAAGGTCACCTCTGGTCTTGAAATCTCCGACCTCGTAAATCTTAAATCATTCTATGTGATTTCATTTCTTCAGATTATTACTCATTATTATTACCAAATGCTTTTAACCAGTTTGTTCATAAGTTTCAGATGATTTAATCATGTATTAACAACAAATTGGCATAAAGAATTTGTGTGTCAGAAGCACGTCAGAAAACAGATGAAAGCCTCTATGTCTAACGGATAGTTTGAATCTTTACAACGGCTATTATTACAACACCCAAGACGGAGCATTAACGAAGTTAACAATAAACATTTTATGATTAAAGTTGGATTAGAGCTCAACGGACAAAAAGCAACAAGAGTTTCAACGGCTACTTCCAACTGATCTCCAACGGTCGAATGCTTGCAACAGTCAAAACACAATAACATATAAATTGCGAAGTCTTCAAACCAGAGGAAGTGACGACGACGAATGACTCGACAAACCCAATGAAATGATTTTACTCTTCACCGTCGATAGTTCAATAACTCATACACTCTATTTCTCAATACTTATATAGTTTACAGTAGAGAGTGAGATGATTGATTTTGTACTTCAGTGTTTAATTCTTTATCTACTCGTGAGGAGTTCATAAACATTGATTTCATTATCAGTTGAATCTTAAGGTTGATGAACCTTAAGAGAGGGTGTATCAATTACAACTTGTAAGGGGGAGTGGAGTCTGAGAGTGAGGACCATCCTTCGTTTACAAAGTGTGTAATTGTGTCTTTACAGTGTGTAAGAAGAGTATCTCGGTAAGAGATTGTCAAGGCTACACAAGTGCCCGACTAAACTTGTGAGGTTGTAAAGGCTTTCTCTTGTGCCCGGTTAAACAAAGAGATAGTGGATTGAAAATCTTAAGTGGAGTTTGGGGACTGGACGTAGGTCAAGGATTGGGCCAAACCAATATAAATCACAGTTTGCATATTCTCTTTCCTTATCTCTTATATTTCCAGTATATGATTATTCGAATATCTAATTGTTGATTTAAAAGACGCGAAAAGATTTTCAAAGGTTCAAGTTTTTAATCTTCACCCAATTCACCCCCCTCTTGGGCCCTCTTGGCATTGGGCCGTTATGCAAGTTCGTAACAAAAATAATAATATTCAACAAATAATTTTGTTCAAAATTCAATTTCTCTCAATACATGAAGACCTTACTTGCTTTTAAATATCTGAGTCTAAAAAATAGTAGAAAGTATAAATCAAAATGCCATGCTCCTGAACATCTCCTCCCCGCTCGCATCCACCCAATCCCACATCCAACCGCAAATGGTTGACTCTCTCTCTCGATAGCCATCGAGGAGAGAAATTTGAACACCATGCCACAAGGGTGAGAAGAGAAACCCACTATAGTGGTGGAGAAAGCGTAACCCTATCAAAAGAAGCAGTCAAGGTTTACATAAAGAGAAGATAGATTTATTTTTAAAGGGATAAGGGTCTTAAATGCCATGAAAGTTTCCGCTAAGGAGCACTGGTAAGACAGAAGTTTTTTTAGACAAAAAATGCCACGAAAGTTCACAAAACGTAGCAATTTTGCCCTTTCGTTAATTTTGACCATTAAGTTTAACTGAGTGCACACGTGGCATGTCACCTCATCACACGTGGCATGCCACCTCATCAATCATAAGTATCATTTTTGCCCCTGAAGTTTTCTCTGAGAAGCAATTTTGCCCCAGAAGTTTACAAAATGTAGAAATTTTGCCCTTCTTTCCCCTAATATTAAATTTGACTATTAAATCAGTTAAAGACCACACATGTCATGCCTTGAAAATGTCGAACTTGGAGTCAGAGAAGGAGATTTTTGAGATGTTGAGCTCAAGGCGACTAGAATTTGTGAAGCCGAACTGATTAAAGGGATTGAGAGGTCTGTCACAAAATCCAGAGGAAACATCACTTATGATATAAGCAAATGATCAATCTATACAAACGTAAATATTATCACTATTGATTTGTTTTACTGAACCAATTTTTGGAACAATTCATTTCTTGTTTTGCGTTTCATTTGCTTAGATCATAAGTGATGCATCCTCTGGGTTTTGCTACAAACCTTTCAGTTCCTTTGATCAGTTCGGCTTCATAAATTCTGGCCTCCTTGAGCTTAAATCTCAAGAATCTCCTTTTTTGACTTCAAGTTCGACCTTCTCAAGGCATCATTATGTGTGGTCTTTGACTGATTAATAGTTAAATTTAATATTTTGGGAAAGAAGGAAAAATTGCTACATTTTGTAAACTTACCGGGCAACATTGCTCCTCAGTGAAAACTTCCAGGGCAAAATTGCTTCTCGGTGAAAACTTCCGGGGCAAAAATGATACTTAACTAATTTGATTGATGAGGTGGCATGCCACGTGTGCTTTCAGTTAAACTTAACGGTCAAAATTAACGAAGGGGCAAAATTGCTACGTTTTGTGAACTTCCGTGGCATTTTTGGTCCAAAAAAAAACTTTCGTCTTACCAGTACTCCTGAGTGAAAACTTCTATGACATTTAAGGCCCTTCTTCCTATTTTTAAAATAACAAAGATTATTTAAAAAAATCATTTGAGATTAACAATTAGAGCCTAAAAATTGGGCTGACCTAGTCAAGGACTGGACTTATGATTTAGAGTCTCTAAAAGAAGTTGGACCTAAAAGGGCTAGCCTTGTAGAGCCATTGACTTAAACGAGTCAACCCGTCTAAACCCGCCAATTCTTTTTAATTTTACTAAATGACTACAAGTTGAGTTTTGCTTTGAAAAAATGATTTTTTTTAAATGGAAATATTTTTAAATCATATAGAGTTGCTATTTGAACCTTTTAAAGAAACACCATGATTATATTCTAATTAAAAAGCTAAGAGAAGCATGCTGATGACATTATAGTTAGTTAAGAATCTTCTATTTTTTTTAAAAAAAAATATATTACTATTTTTAAGAATTTTTCATTTGGTTCTAAACATTTTCCCAAAGTAAATTTTCCTTATGAAATATTGAAAGAATTTTTTTTTTTGTTGGTGCAAGGTAAACAAAGAGAACATCTTTCTAATTGTATTTAAAGAGGTCCGAATATTATACAAATTATATCAAAAATAGAAACTAACAACACATATTGAACAATGAGAAAGTAGATTCTGTCTCAAAAAAAAATTTGTTTCAAAGCAAATTGTCACTTGTTCTATTTATCCAGAAAGGTAAAATATTTAATACTTCAACAATATTTGTCTTAAATTAAAAATTTCAGTGTTTTAATTTAATGTCTTTAATAAAATGATTTTTTTTTGTTAAACAAGCTTGAAGCCAGTGGGCCGAGCTCAAGCCCTTAAGTGAACAGGTCGAGCTTCAAAATGACAACATTTTATGAAGGTTGAGTTTAAATGGATCTCCCCTGCAGGGCCATGCCGGCCCATTCTCCCACTCTACAAATAATATTAGGTGATATGATTAAAAAATACTTTTAAAAATTAAGGATGAAACTAAAATTTATGTAAAATTGGAGTAGTAAAGATATAGTTTTGCCTATTCAATTATTTTACAAACTTTAATGAATACTTATTTTCTTGCCAGAATTTAATGAATACTTAATGTGATTACAAAAATAAGTCTCATAATTAATTAATTATCCATTTAACTATCTATTTATTATCCAATTATTTTATATTACACCAATTTATCATTGGGAAATATACTTCTCATGTTGCAGGAGAAGTGTATCCTCATGTCATAGATACATCAATTTCTATGCTTAAGTTTTTATTTATTTTTTTTATAAAAAGATGTGGGTCCCACCATTTTATATATATGTAGGAATCTTCTTCTTTTCATGCAACATGAGAAGTGTAAACCCCTTTATCATTTTATTAAGACCAAAAATTTGTCTTTCCTATCTTTTCCTCAATAAAATGATAAAAGGGTGTACACTTCTCATGTTACATGAGAAGAAGAAAATTCCTACAGACACATAAAATGATGGGACCCACACCTTTTTTATATATAAAAAAAACTCAAACACGGAAATGATGGGACCCACATTTTTATGTATCTATGACATGATGATACATTTTTCCTACAATATGAGAAGTATATTTCCCTTAAATCATTTATTTTAGTTTATTAGATTTAAATTAATTGAGGAAAAGTCAGATGTATAAAAAAAAGAGTCAGCGAAAAGTTATTGATTAAAAATTTTATTGGCTAGAAAAACATGAATTAGAGTACTTTCTATATATAAAATCTTGTAAAGCATGGATCTTTTTGTGTATAAAGAATGAGATAGGTTATTCTACCTACTCTTATTTTGTCTACTTTTACCTACCTCTCTCAATACCATTAGATTATAACCTCATCCAACAGAGGAGATTTGAAGGATAAAATAAAGCATTTTATCCTTTCCTCTCTTCCACCGCCTCCCACTCTCTTTCTCTCTTTGTCCTCCGCTGGTGACCTTTATCGGTGACTCTAAGCTCGGTCTCTGTTGTTTAGGATAGCAATGCTAAGGGAAAAAATGCACAGAAGATAAAGGATAAGCATTACAAAGATTAAAGCACAAAGATCTGAGCCAAAACTAACCAAAAGAATCTGATTCGAAATATTGCGATTTGGGACTTAAAACTATAAAGATGGCAACGTGATCAGTGATCATCGGAGATACTATATTTTGCTCTCCTCTTTCCTCAATAACTAGATATGCACGAATCAATCCAGAAAGAAGCAAGCAAATATTTAGATCCTAGGAGAAAAATAACTCGCAATACAAAATGGCAAAAGACGATGCTTCTTCAATCTAAGCGATGGGTTCTAACGGCAAAGCGACGGCAGCCTCTAAGGCCATTCCAATCCTATGGTAAACGCTCAAAAATTAGACATATACCCAAAACAAATTCAAGAAAAACATATTAAGATTGATTATAGAGATTATGAATAATTAGTACAGATTAAAATTTGATGGAGAAACATAATCAAAAGCTTGAATCAATCGACCGGATCAAAAGAATAAAAAAACTTGCATGGATCCTGTTTCACAATCATATATCAGGAAAACAATCTCCAACCAAAGCTGTAAAGATAACGCAATGACGAGTTCGTTGCCTAGTAAGTTCATGGATGGCGTGCCAGCAAAGGGGAGAGAGGGAGAGAGAGGGTGGGAGGCAGTGGGAGAGAGGAAGGGGTAAAAGTGTTTATTTTATCCCTCAAATCTCCGCCGTTGGATAAGATTATAATCTAACGGTACTGAAAGGGATAGGCAAAGATAGATAAAATAAGAGTGAAGATGGAATATCACCTAGAGGGGGGGTGAATAGGTGATCTCAAAAATCTTTTCGCTAATAGCGCACGGGGGCAAGTCATGATGAAAACAGAGGAATAAATCGAAAAGAGAAATAGACACAAGACAATTTATACTGGTTCAGTCCAAAATCTCTGACCTACGTCCAGTCCCTAGAATACCTAGGATTTCACTATCTTTCAAAAAGAATTACAGACTTTGTAAACGAAGGATGGTCGTTTCACTCTCAGACTCCACTCCCCCTTACAAATTGTAATTAATACACCTTCTCTTAAGGTTCCTTAACCTTAAGATACAACTAATAATCAAATGAATGTTTAAGAACTCCTCACGAGTAGATAAAGTGTTGAACACTGAAGTACAAAATCAATGAAACAGTTGAAACAACGAATAGTAATAAACTCGAATTAATTGCACAACGTTTCGGTAGTTGGCGAATTCAATATTTCAGCTATTTATAGTTGTTGTAATTAATGACCATTAATGAAGCTTGTGAAATAGCCGTTGAGTCTCTTGAAAGTGTCCATTAGAAAGATGAAGCTTTCGTCAAGAGTTTCGCTGTTTGAATACTCCAGTGGAATTTGCAGAGTTGACATTCTCTTTCATTCCTTTTGTTTTACCGTTGTGAAATGGTATTTAATGTGCAGACGGAATATTAGAATGGCTTTACTTCGATCAGAGTTGCTTTACGTGTTTAGCATTGGTTTAGGTAACTGCATTTAATGCTTCTGACAGATGATATTGCTTTACTCAAATCTGCTGGAAATTCATGTCTAAATAATCTGAAACTCATAAGCAAATTGGTTAAAATCATTTGATAATAGTAATGAATAAAATCAAAGAAAGCTGATGCTCGAGCAAGAAAATCTCTTTGCTCGAGCATGATCTCATCATGCTCGGGCAACGCTTCTATTGAAATAGATAAAAGCATGCCAATATCACTAATGCTTGAGCATGGATTTTTGTCTGCTTGAGCATGGTGCTCGAGCATGAATAAATTCATGCTCGGGCATACTTGTTCAGAAGCTATGAAATCAAAGAAAGAATAGTGTTACTCGAGCAAGCATACTTTGTTGCTCCGGCAAGGTGCTCGAGCAAGGCTTTTGATATGCTCGAGCAAGATTCTTAAGTCTTGCGTTTTCCGGTGATGCTTGAGCAAGGGTCATGTTCTACTCGAGCAAGGTCTGTTGTTGCTCTTTCTGCTTGGATATAGTGATGCTCGGGTATGTTCTTGTAGTGTGCTCGAGCAAGGTACCAGTGTAAGCTAGAAATACAATGATGCTCGAGCAAGACTATAGAGTTTGCTCGAGCAAGGCTTTCCTAAAACATTTATGCCTTGCACCCGTTGATGCTCGAGTATACAAAATACTCTGCTAGAGCAACCTTCTCTCAAACCTTTTTATTAGTTTATCTTATCAGATGATCTTTGATTATTTTAATTCAATAGCTTAGAAATTGTGATCATCAAAACACAAGAGCTAACAAAGAGTAGGTAGAATAACCTATCCCATAAAAAAAATACCAAATCTATCTTTTAGTACAATTTTCAAATACACATTTTCACCCGCAATTTTCACATCAATTATTTATTTTGTGTTCTTAGCTAACCTAGCCAAATGCATTTCCACATCATATTATTTTGACAAAACTATACTTTCAATCCTTTAACCTAATCATGTAAAGCTCTAATTTAGTCTCTTAATTTTTTAAAAAAATGTCATTTTAGTAATTTCTAAGTGTTGTTAATGAATATATATACGTTAATATTGAAACTTTAAATGTCACAAAACATTGTTAAATATTATCAAATGAAGTTTAATTTTTAAAATAATAGTGATTCTTAAAAAAACTCATCAAGAGTAATTTTTTCTTTTTTTAAAAGTTAAGAGGGATCCTATTAAAATTTTGTGTGAAGTTAGAGGACTAACGATATAATTTTCCTTTATTGATTTTTCCACTCATCCACTTTTCTTGATTATTTTCCTTTTCTGATTTTTCTCCTCATCCACTTTCATTCCTTGTTAGCCAGCTATCGAGGGGAGTAAATTTAGAGTCGGGAAATCAGGCGGAGCCTGTCACGTCGGCCCTTTTAAGCTTTGAATCTTCAAGGGCCAGCTTATAAATGGAGCTTTTTAAATGAAGTTGGCCCTACAGGGCCAGCTCTGTAGGACTGATGTCCTAAAAGGGCTAGCTCGTTAGTCCATTTAATTATTATTTTTTGTTTTGTTCACTTGAATTGACCATTTAATTTATTAATTTATATGTATTTTTCATTTATTATAGAGTTATTTATCCATTTAATTACAAATACATAATAACTATACTTTAATTTTATAATTTGGTTTAATACTTGTTGCAAATTAATATTATTGATGTATTCATGATGTGAGAGAAGATATTCTTGATATTTTTACCCATGAAGCAAAGCCTACTACTTAAAGTGAAGCACAATCAAATTTCTTTTAAATTGATGATAGTGGTGAAAAAGATGAAAATGATAGCCATCATACTCATGTTGCTTAGTGGTAAGCTTATTATGCTTACACACACACACACACACACACACACACACACACACTTAAGCATCCTGTTATAATCTAATACTTATCAGCATCCAGCAACCTTGCGAGAACCATATCTAGCTGGGAAACCACCTGGAAGCTAGGCATAGACGATAAACTTGCTTTCACTAGCTGGTCTGCAGCAGCATTAATCCTTCTACTAATGAGTCGGACTTCAACGTTCCAAGCACGATCAACCACAACTTTAATCTCTTCAACTAGACATCTGTTTGCATGTGCTTCATTTATAGGACTCCGGATCAAAGCAACTGCATCTGTAGAGTTAGATTCGAGGACCACATTCTTGAAACCCATATCCCACGTAAGCTTAAGGCCAAGAAGACAGCCCCAGAGTTCAGCAGTCAGGTAGTCCCCCTCCTCCCCTTTAAACTAGAAAGCTTTCACGACAACACCATGCTCATCTCAAAGAACACCACCACTCGCAACTCCAGGAGACAGGTGTGAGAACGCACTGTCTGTGTTGAGCTTTACTCAATCAGGCAAAGGGGGACTCCAATGCTCGCGGACCTTAATCGACTTCCCCATCCTACCATCCACTGGTCTGAGACGGTCTCTGCTTCATTCAGAGAGCATCTAATGGCATTAACGTTGGCCAATACAGAGAGGTTCGAAGTTCTCGTTCCCTCAAAGACAAAAGTGTTTCGATGCCTCCATAACCACCAGCATGTGATCACAAAGAGTTGCTTCCAATCCTCAGCTTGTTTCAACCCTCCACTAAAATTAAGATTCCATTGAATCCAGCGGTCAATGGACAAAGAGCTGAATTTACTCCATAGGTGTAGTGGAACAATCTGACATCACAACTCCAAGGTAGTAGGTGTTGGGATCCGTACACGCAGCGGATTAAAATTTCTTACGAATCCCATCCCGAGGATCACTCAGGTGCATTTAAATCAATACTTAGGAATCCGAATCATACCTTTGGAGAATTCGTTCGTGTCTCATTCTTTCTTTAACAGGTGGGCTACCTCCTCGATCAACAGAAGACGACTCTTAGAATCCTCTACCTCTACCGGTATCCACACGAACAATCCCCGAAGCGTGCTAGTGCCTCGAATTGTGCGTCTCTCTCCTTTTTCGCTCTAGGGTTTCTCGCGGCTTTCTAATACGCTCGACTGAAAAATCCCGTAGGTTTTTCTAAACCCGATAGGCGTATTATATAATCAAAATTAATCCTCATTAATTTTGAAATTCGAATTTTGAATCTGTTTAATATAGTAATTAAATCTATCTCATAAATGTAATCAAATATATTAAAAGCTAGACTTGAAATCCGAATCTTGAATTTAGATCAAATCTAAATTTAAAGCCTTTTGATTTAATTTATCATTATAAATTAAATCCGAGATATGATATCTATCCATTTAATTAAATCTGAGATAGCATTTCTCAATTTTATATTAAACAGATACATGATATCTTTATTCGAAATTAAATGAGATACAATATCTCTATTTGTTTCAGATATTTAATTTATCAAATAAATTAAATACTAAACAAATATCATATATAATATTATAATCTCTATTTATAATATATATATTAATTTCGAATTATATATATATATATATCATAGATCAAATTTAGTATTCATTTAATCTCAGATTAATCTGAGATTCAATGAATCTGGACACTTTTACCCGTGTTGGATTATTCTTGTGTGCGACCCTGCAAGCCCATATGAGATTGGCAGTGGGCCAACACTGTATCAGCCCACAAGTCGCAAGCGGCCTCTAGCAAGACATTGCGACTACCCAATTCACATGGGGATCGATGACACGATACTACCTATCGTACAACCATGTCACGTCCCTTTTGTCACGCGATAATTTGGTCAAGGATGAGGCATGGATAATGTCAACTTCCTTTTCTTGACCATTGCTTTCTCGATTCTCGAGTAGTCTAAAAAGTGATATGGAAACTCTTTTCCATCACAGTATTGGCCATACATTTCTTAGACTCACTCATCGAGGGCCCCAGCATTATCTCTCTACATATGTGAGGGACAAATCCCATTTTGACCACTCACATTCCTCCGCATGAAAACCACTGATCCCGATCCGAGCCTTTATCATCACCCGGTTAAAGGTGACTTTTGACTAGGTCAAAGACCAATGACTCATCATGTAGGAATCTATGATGGTCTCAGGTCATAGGGCGTCGTGACGCGGTTATACATGAGATAAGCTTATGACTTAATCCATGCAGCTTTCTCATAGTGGGTCGGTCCAGCACCTTGTACTCTTACAAGTGCCCATGACTTTGATTCGTATCTCCATACCTCATCAAAGTCATACTGGTCTTATTTCATCTTCACTCTCGTGTAGATGACCGACCAGGGACATTTAGGATAATCTATAAGATTATCCAGGGATGCAGTTATCAATACGAACATGCAAACGAAAATGATAACAAAAGAGAATACTTTAAATAACTTAAATATCCAAAGTACAATGAATTGCCCCTAGGGCATAATTTCCAACAGTAGGGTAGTCTCTTAGCGCGTGATGAAGGCTCTCCAAACTCTCGTGAAAAGTCAGGCAGCTCGCATCTGTCGATAGCCCCCTCTTACATCGACATACATTGGTTAATAGCTGATTGTGCATGACAAGCCAGAGGAACACCTTGCATCGCTCTGGTACCTTGATCTTCCAAATTTTACTCCATAGAGGATCCGGGTGTCTCTCCTCCTGGAAGAGAGAATCATATGCAGTCTTTACAGAAAAGGCACCACTTTTATTCCACCTCCATTGCAAATTCCCATTTGGTAATACCTTAGTCCCTTCTTGAACTTTATTCCATGTGCGCTTAATCTCGCTCCATAAATTCAATCCAAGCCTGCTCATTTCAATTTTTGGTAATATGTCTCAACCACAATTGTACTTGTTTCAGATTACCTTAACCCAAAAATCATCTTGTCTAGTGGATACCTGCCAGCCAACCTTCATAAGATGGGCATGATTATATAAGTTGGTGTGTTTGATTCCCAAGCTACCTCTAGTTTTAGGCTTGCAGATAGTATCCTAAGCGACCAATGGTACTTTCTTATGATCCTTAGTACTACCCCATAGGAACAATCGGTTACTTTGATCCAATGTTGTGCACGTGCTAGCCGGGAGGAGTGAGGTTTGCATGGCATACCCCGGGATCGCCGTAGATATCGACGAGATGAGAGTGGTCCTACCTGCAGAAGATAGAGATTTTGCCTTTCATGTTGATAATCTTGTCTTCACCTTATCTACTACAAAGTGAAAAGATTCTTTCGTGACACGCTTATGATGGAGGGGGACACCTAGGTATTTCCCCAGGTCACTTGTAATTCAGAATCCAAGTGAGGCACACATTTCACTTCTTCTAACATGGTGTACATTCTTCGAGAAGAATACTTGGGTTTTCTGATGATTGATTTTTAACCCATAACTTTCACAGAATGTCTGAAGGCAGCTATTAATCACAACAACTTGATCCATGGATGCTTCTGCAAACAAAATAATATCGTCTGCAAGGAAAAGATGAGAAATAGGGGGTCCAGATCTCGTGAGATGGATTGGCTTCCAGCATCCATCATGAATAACAGCCTGAATAAGATGGGTCAGTTTCTCCATACATAGAATAAACAAGTAGGGAGACAGCGGATCCCCTTGCCTCATTCCCCTAGATGGTTGAAAAATCTCGGCTTTATCACCATTCCATAGCAGTTGTAAATTTGAAATAGAAACACATTGATTAATTACCTCCGTCAGATGACCAAGGAGATTTAATTCTTGTAGGCAATTCAACAAGAAGCTCTAGTTGACTCAGTCATAGGCCTTTTCCAAGTCAATTTTGATGGCCAAGAATCCCTTCTTTTGTTTCATAGCTCTCATGGTATGAATGACCTCTTGAGCCACAATGATATTATCACTACTATGCCTCCCTGGGACAAAGTTGCATTAATTTGGGGTAATTACCTAAGGTAGGATAAGCTTTAACCTATTAACAATAATCTTCAATAAGATTTTGTAAATGACATTACAAAGGCTTATTGGTCGCAGATCTCCCATGGACTTTGGATGATCTTTTTCCGGTATGAGAACAATCAGGGTGCCATTTATCTCCTTGATAGCCTGTGGGTTAGTGAATAAAAAATTGACATAACTCACAACGGAAGTGCATACCATGCTTCATTGATTCTAGTAGAAAAGTGCATTAAGCCCATCAGGTCCTGGGGATTTTAGCGCACCGGTACTGAAGAGAGCTTCCTTGATCTCAATATCTGAAATCTCACTGTTGCACCGACGTAGCAAATTCTCATCCACACAGGGATAAGTCATGTGGCAATTAATGAATGGTTTGTTGAGAATGTTTTCTGATAGAAGGTTTGCAAAGAAGCTAGTGTCCATACCTTTAATTAGGGAAATGTCATATACCCATGAACCTTCATCATCTTTGATAGCTTCGATGCGTTGGGATTTCCGCCAGCGGTTAGCACGAGCATGAAAATAACAAGTATTCCGGTCCCCATAAACAGACCACTCCGCTCTAGCTTTCTGTGCCCAAATGAGAGATTCTTGAAGCAAGACGCCCTCAAGATCCTTCCAAAGTTGAAGTTGAAGTATCTCATACTTTGGAAGCAGCCCAACGCGGGAAACAATCCTATTAATGCCATCAAGACATCTTAGGAGGTGCTTCTTCCTTTCCTCTGTGTGTCTAAAAACGTCTTTATTCTATTTAAAGCATGTAGAAGTAAACTGAGCAATGTTCGGTACCCAAACCATATTTGGGGCCCACGACTGTTGCACAAACTCATCAAACTTTTCATGGAGGACCCAAGAAGCAATAAATCGAAAAGGCCGATTCGTCCTCATTGAATTCATGCCCATCTCAAGTCGTAACAACAAGGGCCTATGGTCCGATTTAAAGAAGGGTAAGTGAGCTACCAAAGCATTTGGAAACCCACTATTGATTAGCTATCATCGTCTCTAGTCTTACCTCTGAAGTGCCACGCTTCCATGTGAACTTTGGTCCAATGAAGCCAACATCTCTCATTTCATGCAAATCAACCCAGTAGAGAAAGTCACGATCAATAGAACTTCGGAATGTTGCCGAAGAGCGTCTTTCACATTGAAGTAAAGTGCCATTGAAATTCCCACCTATCAACCAGGGGCCTTGAATAGATGGTGCTAGCTGGGTTAAATTATCCCATAAGGCCCACCGAGCTGTAGAAGAAGGACTAGCATACACTATAGTTACCATCCACGTACATCTAGTTGCTCCACAAACCTACAAACGGATGAATTGGTGATGTCGTTCAAGCACAAAAATAGAGGTGATGCTATGATCTCATAAACACCAAATACCACCACTAAAGCCGTTACAATCAATTAGTTCCATATAAGGAAATCCCAATTGGTTCACTCTTCCATGAGAGACCTCCTTATTACATCGTGTTTCAAAATTGCGACAAAATTCAACTGGTAATGAACTTTTAGATCCCGCACTAGAGCAGGGAAGCTTTTATCTCCATCACCCCCTGATCCTATGCCTGATTGCCCTTATTCATGAACATGAGTCTGTCTTTGATCTTTAGTCGTTGGACAAACACTCTTCTGATGCCCATACTTGCCGCAAGTAAAATAGACTTGGTGGAGACCCTCGTAAATAATGGTGCATTCTTCGCCAAACACCGTGTACATAAGTGTGAGCGGCTTTTTCAAATCAATTTCCACACATATTCTCGCAAAGCCACCTTTGTCGTATATCAAAGTAGACCGATCAACCTTGATCATCTTCCCGATCATATTTTCAATCTTACGCAGTGATTCCATGTTGTAGAACTCAAATGGGACGTTTGGCAGTCTTACCCAAGCCGCAATAATGCATAGAAAATCTGCCTTCCAGGGATTGAAATTTGGATGCCATCGCTATACAATCAAGTAGTGGTCATCTATCATCTACGGACCCTCCTGAAATGCATATTCCCTGTCCTCTTTATTAGAGAAAGAGACAATGAAGTATCCATTGTTGAGCGGTATAAGTTTCAGCGGATCCTTTGGGCGCCACATCCTGTTAATACGATCGCGGATCACGTACATTGGAAAACTTGCACCCAAGACCTTGATAATAAGCGAGTTCATCCAAGGCATGCACCAGGTGGTATACTCCTCAGCAGTGAAACTCAATTTCCCAGGCTTGCCTTCCATCTTCCTTGTCATCGAATTCTCCTCCTCATCTGAATCCTCCAAATCACACTGTGGCTCCTTCTCATTCATCTTATGGAAATAATCTTTCCACCCTTAAACAATGTCGTCATCCTCTGAGTGTTTCACCAGGAACCCTGCGCACCCAGGAGAAAGAAGTTTATCACGGTAGGATAGCGTGGAACCACCACTCCTCACCTTGGCTGTGGACCCCTTAGAACCATCCTCCCCATTTTTCCCTGTCCTAGGCATCTTTCCGAAGGTGAATCCCTTCCCTCCAGGTCCCTGACTAGTCTTGTTTGAGTCTAGCCCTCCATCACCTTCACCGTTGCCGCCTCTGGACCCCTCCTTACCGCCGCTCTCTCTTTCCCTTTCTCTCGCTCTCTCTTACTCATCTCTCTTTTTGAAGCTTATTATGCTTTGTGTGAGTTACTTATGAATAATAGTTTACTCTTGATTATGAATTAGCGACTGTGTTTGATTATTGCATTAAGTGTGTTGTGTAGATATTAATGTTAATAACATTTATTTGATAAATTAGAACCTCAATTGTTGTATTTTCCTAATTATATTTCTTTAAAAAATAATTTTAATTCATAAAAAATGTCTTCTGGCCCTGGCCCTTATGCTCTTTGGCCGGGGCTTGAAAAACAGACATTTTTTTACCTCAAGCGTAACGGGTGGCCCCTTTGTTGTAACCTTTCAAAAATTGGCCCTGATTCACCGTTCTAATTAGTAAGGAACTTTTCTTTATAAATATAAAATATGTTTACTTTCTTAAAAATATTAAATAAGTTAAATAAATTATCTAATTATATCATATATTAGTTTATAAATTAAGTAAAATTGTTTTATATATATCTTCTCTATCATTAATCCATTATCATATTGTTTGTTTAATAGAAATTTTATTGTGTGTTTAATTAGTTGTAATTATGAATATAATTAAAAAGTTAGAGCCTAGAATATATGAAATAGAATATGATAAGTTACCTGATAGTTCTTATTTATTGCAAGAAAAGGAAATAGAAACTTGTAATTTTATTCCTTTTATATTAGGAGGTCAAGGAGAATATTCAATTAATCAGATGAATTGGAATAATATGTATTTAATGAAACAATTAGGAAGTTATATAAATTTAAATATAGAAGATTTATTACAAATATTTAATTTAGAGGAAATAATAAGACATTTACCAGAACAAACAAGAAATTTTAGAAAAGGAAGATATTAAAAATAAAAGAGATAGATTAAGAGAATTAGCAAAACCATTAGAACAAAAAATATATGAAATTAAAACAGAAATCAAACAAAATACAAAAGATTTAAAAGAAGTAAAAAATGATATTAAAGGAATAAAAAAGGCTTTAGGAATACAAGAAAAATTAGAACTAATAAAGAATAATCCCCAGATAAATATGATGAGATCTTTATATGAATGAGAAAATTCAGATAACATTGTAAGGAATATAACAAATCAAAATTTAAATACAAATGTAGAACAAACTAGAATTATAACAAAAGAAATTAAGAAAGGACAAAATGTAATTAATAATAATTTATTTATAATTTATGAAACTGTTAATAAAAATAAAACAGATATTGTAGATGGTTTAAGACAATTAGAACAATTTTGTAAAAACAAAGGAAAAAACATACAAGATGAATATAAAACGCAATATAAGAGTGAACAAGTATTAAGAAATGAAGAAACAAGAGATAAATTATTAAAAATTGTAGAAACAAAAGATAGATTTGGAGAATTAATAAGTATATTTAATAACGCTAAAACTAGAAGATTATACATGATGAGAACCAAAAATGAAAACTCAGATTCAGATTCAGAAGATGAAATAGAAAGATTTATGAGTCAAGAAGGAACAAATTTAGATAAAATAACTCAAGAATTACAAAATTTAAGAATAGTAAATGAAAATCAAATTAATATGCAATCAGCCCAATCAGAAGTACAACAACAACAACAACAGCAACAACAACAAAAACAAGAAACATCAACATCTAGAAATCATATAGATCCACCTAAAATACAAAGAAGAGTAAGAGAACAAGAAATGAGAAGACAAAGAAATTTAGTAAGAGAAGATTTAAGTAATATTTCAAGTGCAGTTTTTGATATTAGTTATAAAAAACCTAAACCAATTGGAAAAGAATTTATACCCCTTCCACTAGAACAATATGAAACTAGACAAATCCCAAATTCTGGAATATGGTTAGATTTAGATTGTAATTTAGATAATGAAAAAAGAATAGAAGAATGGAAAAAATCACAATTAATAACTTTAATAAATAGAAAAATTGACCCAGAAGCTGTAAACATGATAATAGAAGCAAGTTTTGTAGGAAATGTTTTGCAATGGTGGGAAGGAAGAACAATGGAATTTAGAATGGAAGTTAGAAGATTAGAAGAAACAGCTTATGAAAGAAGAGAAGTCATATATACATCAATATTAGCAAAATATGAAAATGTTTTAAAAAATGAATTTGTAGGAATAAATGTAACAAGTTTAGAATATTCACAGGTTTTAAGAGCAATTAGATATTTACATGAAATAGAAATTTGTAGTTCAAATCCAACACAAATAAATCAATATATTTGTGAATATAAAAAATATTTTTATGAAGCAAGAATAGGAGAAGCTGAAAAACAAAAATTTTATTTAGATATGTTTTATAGAAAATTACCAAGATTAATCTCAGAAGATTTAGTAGAAGTCTATACACAACTCATGGAAAGTGAAAATAACCCAAATTTTGTAAAAGTAATAGATACAATGGGAAGAAGAGAAGAATATTTAAGAAAATATTTATCAGATAAATGTAAAGAAGCATGGAGAAATATTAAATATTATAAATTAAATAAATTAATGGTAAAGTGTTCAGAATTAGAAAGACCACATAAATGGGGATGTAATGAACATAAATGGTTATCAAAAAATAGAAAGAAAAGAAAAGTATATAAATTTAAAAAAAATCCGAAAAAAAAGTTTTTTAGGAAATATAATATTAAAAATAAAAGAAAATTTAAACCACATAAATATTTTAAAAGAAGAAAAAATATTAAGAATAATAAAAGTAAAAAACCTTATAAATGAAGATGTTATAATTGCGGAGATTTAGGACATATTGCAACAAACTGTGATAAACAAAAATCTAAAAAGAAAATGAATATCTTAGAAAAAGCAGAAGAATTAGAATTAGAACCCTTAGATATAGATTTAATGGAATTTGATGAACCTATAGAAAATGAATTGGAAATATATAAATTAACATATGAATATGAAACAGAAGATTCAGAAGAAATTGAAATAGAATCAGAAAGTTCAGAAGATGAAAATGATACAGAAAAAGAATATATAGATCAAAGTAAAAATTATATAAATATGATGAATGCAGAAGAAATGGAAAATAATGAAATCATAAATAATCAAGAATTTCAAGAATATGAAGAATATATAAACACTGAAGAAAGTTCAAGAGAAAGAAGAATAACATATAACAAAGAACAATATGATAGAATAAAAGAAAAAACATTTAGATATGAAGTTAATAGCATAAAAGATGAAAAATTCTTAGATAAAGTACGTAAAATATTGAAAAATAAGAAAAAAGAAAAATCTCAATGTGTAGTATTAGAAAAGAAATATCCAATAGAATCAACTTTAACTGAATGAGTATTAAGAATACCTTTAATAAGCAAAGCTTTAATAGAACATGAAATATCAAAAATACCTTTTAAAGATGAAATATCTGAAATATATATTCTAAACTTGTTAAATAAATTTCCTATCAATTCTAATGGTGAATCTATTCACAGGTTTTAAGAGCAATTAAACATAAATATAAATCCAAGAAGAAGTTTAGAATATAATAGACCATTATCAAGTAATAGATTAAATAGAAATTTAAGTCTTAGAACAATTGATACATCACAAGAATTTATAGATAATTTTAATCAGAGAAATTTATTAGCAGAAAGACCAATAAGTTCAAATTTAAGAGAAATTAGACCACAAGATGAAAATTATATAAGATTAGAAGTAAAATCAGATACATCATGGAAAGAGATTATAAGAAAATTAAACGAACATGTAGAGAGAAGTGAAATAGACATAGCATTAACAGAAGATAATTTAATATTAGAAGGAAATCAAACAAAATCTAATGTTGTATTAAGATTTAATAATAGAGATACAATCAATTTAAACTTGTTAGTAAGAGAAAATTTATCACCAAATTATAAGATAATTTTAGGAAAAGACTTTTTAGAATTAATAAAACCATATAGAATCCAAGATACAAGAATAATGATAAACTTAAATCATCAAACAATTATAATACCAAAATTATCATGATTTATGAAGATATAACTCTTAAATGGGATGAAAACAGAAATAGAATAGTTTTTATATATAGAAGACAAGATATTGAAAGAGAAATAGATGAAACCACATTAGTACCAGATGCAGATGTAAATTTAATAAGGATATTAATAAGAAAGTTAGAATCAAAAATTAAATTATATAAGTCAAGACTAATTACTGAAAATTTTATTAATCATTTAATGTATTTTGATCAAACTAGGAGAAGAATGAATTCATGTAAAACTATAAAACTTCACTTAAAAGAAAATTTGGAATTACTATCTCGAGTATGAATCAAAACCCAACACTTACATATGTTTCAAAGAACTATAAAATAAAAGTACCAGCAGCAGATGTAAGCCTATACAGATTAATGATAAAACTTATAAGAGATATTGATAGGCTAGAATATGCAAGAATATTAAAAGCACCTAATAGATTTGAAGAAGCACAAAAATCTAATAATCCCTTAATAGCAAACCAAGCAAGAGAAGAAATACAAGAAACTTATGAATTTTGGTAACAAAGAATTTTAGCATTAAATATATTTAAAAGAAGATTGAAATTATTATCTAGAGTTTAATAGGAAATTTATTTGTTACACAGGATATGACAAAAAAGAGGACTAGTATTTCCCAGGTAAGAACAATAATTGGAGATCGAATAATGAGATGGAAGATATTGTATAAGTGTAATGATGATACAATTAGAGTCCCAAAAACTGATAAAGCAATGATGAGATTTCTAATTAAAAAAATGAATAAAGCAAACAAAGAACAAAGTGATTTAATGAAAAAGATAAATATTAGGCGTCCAGGACATCCAGTTATACAGGTTTTTAAAAGAAGGATATGGGAAAGAGAAACAATTAAAAACACCATGAAAAAGAAGTTGGAAATATTATCTAGGATATAAATGAAAGACCATTATATTATATATTAATAAAATTTAATTATGAGAAATACAGAGCAAGAAAATATCATGCATTAGTAGATACAGGAGCAAATTTAACAGTAGCAAAATATAATGTATTACCACCTGAAATGTGGAAAAGAAAAAATAGAGTTATTAGAATGGAATCAGCAGGAAGAGAAATACATGTGTTAGAATTAGAAGCAAGAAATGTAATGATACAAATAGGAAATTATGAATTAAAAATCGAAGAATTAAATTAATATAATGAACCTCAATGTGATATAATATTAGGATTAGACTTTTTAGAAAAATATTATCCTTTTACTTTCATAAAAAAAGCTTTAGTTTTAACAACACCTTGTAAACATCAAGCTATAGGAGTAAGAATAACAAGTCCATAAAAAAGATGAAACATTTCAGAAGAAAAAACATAAAGAAGAAGTACAATTTTTACAAAATAATGAACCAGTAAAAATAGAACACATGTTAGCAACATTAACAATTAGAGAAGAAAAATCAATAGAATAAAGAATATTAAAAAATTTTAGTGAAAATCCTTTAATACATTGGGAAAAATCTAAACCAATGGCAAAGATAGAATTGAAAGATTATAGTAAAGAAATAAAGAAGAATTTGAAATGCATATAAATGAAATGAAAAAAATGATTTAATAAGAGAAAGTAGATCTGAATATTCGTCACCAGCAATGATTGTTAAAAAACTTAGTGAAGAAAGAAGAGGAAAAAGTAGAATGGTAATAAATTATAAAAAGCTGAATAGTATAGCAATTAGAAACAGATATCCAATACCAAAAATGGAATTATTATTTAATCTTATAAGAGGAAAGAAAATATTTAGTAAATTTGATTGTAAATCAGGATTTTTTTCAAGTAAAATTGGAAGAAGATAGTAAAAAATATACAGCTTTTAGTACCTCCGAAGGTTTGTATGAATGGAATGTATTACCTATGAGATATCATAATAGTCCCAGCATATTTCAAGAATTCGTATCAAAATTGTTATTACCTTTAAGAGATTTTGCTGTAATATATATAGATGACATTTTAATATTTTCAGATAATGAAGGAGAACATGAAAAACATTTAAATTTATTTGTAGATTTAATTGAAGAAAGGTTTGAATATATTACCTAAGAAATCCATATTAAGAAAACAAGAAATACCTTTTTTAGGACAGATAATAACCACAAATGGAATAGAATTGCAAGATCACATAAGTAAAAAAGTTTTAGAGTTTGATAGAATAACAAATAAGAAAGATTTACAACCATTTTTAGGATTGATTAATCAAGTAAGAAATTATGTTCCGAATTTAGCAAAATTAACTTCAAAAATTTCTAAATTGGCAGGAGAAAAAACTGAGTGGAAATGGAATAATGAAACAAGTAAAATAATTGAACAATTAAAGAAAATTTGTTAAAAATTACCAAAATTAACAATACCTTTACAAAGAAATGTAAAATGGATAATTTATACTGATGCCTCTGATCAGTATTGGGAAGCAGCATTATATCATGAAAATGTGAAAGGAGAAGAAATTATAACCAGATATGTGAGTGGAAAATTCTTAGAAACACAATGGAAATATCATTCAAATTGGAAAGAATTACTCGCAATAGTAAAGGCAGTGGAAAATCTTGAATTATTTATAGTAAATACACAATTTATAATTAGGACTGACAATACACAAGTGAAATCTTGGCTTGATAAAGGAATAAAAACTGAAAAATTGGCTATAAAATGTTATTTAAGTGGCAAGGAGATTTGGCTTATTATGATTATGTTATTGAATATGTACCAGGAAAGAATAATCTTATTGCAGATTTTATGAGCAGATGGAATCTAACATTGGATCCAGTGGTTCAGGAATGAATTCTAATCAGACTTGTAATGGGTGTCGGACAACTTTAGCAGATTTAAACATTCGAAAAATGAATGTTAGTTTGTTAAACAGTCAATGCAGTTCAACTATACAAAATCTTTTAACCAGTATTGCACATTTAAACTAACAGGTTGATACTCTATTCAAAAGAGTAGAGAAATTGGAAGGAAATGGAAAAAGAAATGTCAGCACTGATGAAATGCAATTCAATGAGTCATACACTCAAATTGGGTCATCTACCCAAACTCAAGGAAATGGGTCATCTACCCAGACTACCCAAAGAAATGTTAGCGGGTCATCTACCCAAGTAACCCAAGAAAATATTAGTGGGCCTACTGCCCAAGAAGCCCAAACACCAGCTCAAACACTTCAAACTATAACCCCCTTTTAATGAGATTATAAAAGCCCAAATGCAAGAGGAAGCCCGAAGAAAAGAAAAAGGAAAAGGCATAGAAGCCTCACCTTCACAACCCAGAATTACCAGAAGCAATTCATTTGACACCTATTCTAAATATCATTTTTTCAAAAAACTTGTTAGAAAAACTGGAAAAATGGAACTTTCAGGTCCACATGTTAAATATGCCTCTCATTTTGCTTTTAATAAAGTTGTAGCCTACCTACGAACTTCACCAGACCTGATAAAGATTTTATATCAGCATGGAATGTTATATGCAATTTATTTGCCCAAAAATAATGATCCTCAGGACATTAAAGAATTGCCAGCAGCCTTGCAAGAAGCAACTAAAGTATATGTTAGCATTGCAACACAATACACTGTGTATATCAGATTTTATTCTACAGTTGCAGAAATTACACCAGAGAAGTTTTATCCTCCAATCACTTTAATTAAGTATGGAACTACAAAGAAGCCCATAGAAACTGATGCAGAAGTTAAAGAAGACCTTGAAAAAGACGAGGAATTTCAGAACAAGATGTGTAATATTAGAGCACAAAATTACCATATTATTTTTCAAGAAATGACCAGAGCCATTAATACTGAAAAGCAATGGGTTTATTACTGCGGTGTAACAACAATAATCGTAGCACTTGGAAAAACTTCACATGATCAGCCTCTGTTTGTACAATGGTATGACCAGCTGAGAAACAACAAGATGGAAAATTCAGAGAAGACAAAGAAGAAGATATGTAATCTTTTGGCAGAGTACTCTAATCATAGGTGTAAGTATTGTGAAGAAAGAGAAAGAGCCATGTAAGATATTGAAGATCTGGAAACAGATCTCATTATCCTTTGAAGATTCTAAGATGAATAGAAGGCGACAAGGAAAGAGCTTGCCGACACTGACAAAGTGCTGACAGGCTAGTCTAGAAAGCAAAAGAAATGCAAGATAGCCATGCAACGTGTTCGGTGAAGGTTTTGCCAACAATGCACAAAATGTACAAATTTTGTAAAAAAAAATAATAATAATACAAAATCACAAAAAGACAAAAGGACAAAAAAACGAAATAGTAAATAGTGTCATGCTTTGAAAAACTTGCAATGCTTCAGACGCATGCAACTTCCATGTACGAGCTTTTCACCTTTATGTCTTAACTATTATTATTATGTCTTGTAGAAATATTCCTTACGTAAGAGTTGTATCATAATAGCATATGAAATAGTCGGTAGGAAGTCTGTCTATAAAAGCCTTGTAACTCTTCATTGTAACACACACCAATATCTAGAGCTTGAAGCATCACTCATATTACTCTCTTGTACACTCTTGTCTTGAGAAATAAAATCCAACAGTTTAATTATTTCTTTCTTTGAGCAATACTTCAAACTTCTGTGGAACACATTTAAGGTATAAGCTTTTAACTTTCAATTTATTAGTTATGGTCCTGTAAGACATGGTTATTTGTTCAAATAAGGCTAAGGTTTGGTTATGATCATATAAGAGCCATAAAATCAAGTTTTAGATTACGCCTCCAGTAGGAAACAAAGGAAGGTTGTGCTGAGTATGGTCTGAAGGAGGAAGGTCTGAGAGGCGTGTTACTCTCTGTAAAAGTATTTCTGTATGAAAAAGGACAGGTATCCTTCCATGACCCGGATCATATTTGGTCAACCCCTGAAACTTGATGGTTGATTATAGTATCGTCATAACCATATCTTCTCTATATTTGAGCATATAACCTGGTTGTTCGCTTATATTATATCATTATCATACAGGAAAAGGGATCAAACTTCGGTTTCATATTATCATTAATCCATAGCTCTGATACCATATAAGCGAATAGCCAGGTTATATGCTCAAATATAGAGAAGATATGGTTATGACGATACTATAACCAACCATCAAGCTTTAGGGGTTGACCAAATATGATCCGGGTCATGGAAGGATACCTGTCCTTTTTCATACAGGAATACTGAGACAGGTTAGTTTTACCCTACTGATGGCAGTGTCGCAATAGTAATTCAACCTAGTACGAGAGGAACCGTTGATTCACACAATTGGTCATCGCACTTGGTTGAAAAGCCAGTGGTGCGAAGCTACCATGCGTTGGATTATGACTAAACGCCTCTAAGTCAGAATCCGGGCTAGAAGCGACGCATGCGTGGCCTATTGATCCTTTAGTCCTTCGGAATTTGAAGCTTGATGGTTGGTTATAGTATCGTCATAACCATATCTTTTCTATATTTGAGCATATAACCATATAAGCGAATAGCCAGGTTATATGCTCAAATATAGAGAAGACATGGTTATGACGATACTATAACCAACCATCAAGCTTCAGGGGTTGACCAAATATGATCCGGGTCATAGAAGGATACCTGTCCTTTTTCATATAGGAATACTTTTACAGAGAGTAACACGTCTCTCAGACCTTTCTCCTTCAGACCATACTCAGCACAGCCTTCCTTCGTTTCCAACTGGAGGCGTAATCTAAAACTTGATTTTATGGCTCTTATATGATCATAACCAAACCTTAGCCTTATTTGAACAAATAACCATGTGTGTCTTACAGGACCATAACTAATAAATTGTTGATAATATTACTCCCTAATTTTATCCTAAAGAAAGTTAAAAGCTCATACCTTAAATGTGTTCCACAGAAGTTTGAAGTATTGCTCAAAGAAAGAAATAATTAAACTGCTGGATTTTTCTCAAGACAAGTGTGTACAAGAGAGTAATATGAGTGATGCTTCAAGCTTTGGATATTGGTGTGTGTTACAATGAAGAGTTACAAGGCTTTTATAGATAGACTTCCTACCGACTATTTCCTATGCTATTATGATACAACTCTTACGTAAGGAATATTTCTACAAGACATAATAATAATAGTTAAGACATAAAGGTGAAAAGCTCGTACATGAAAGTTGCATGCGTCTGAAGCATTGCAAGTTTTTCAAAGCATGACACTATTTACTATTTCGTTTTTTTGTCCTTTTGTCTTTTTGTGAATTTTTTTTAAAACAAATTTTGTACATTTTGTGCATTGTCGGCAAAACCTTCACCAAACATGTTGCATGGCTATCTTGCATTTCTTTTGCTTTCTAGAATAGCCTGTCAGCACTTTGTCAGTGTCGGCAAGCTCTTTCCTTGTCGTCTTCTATTCATCTTAGAATCTTCAAAGGATAATGAGATCTGTTTCCGGATCTTCAATATCTTGCATGGCTCTTTCTCTTTCTTCACCATACTTACACCTGTGATTAGAGTACTCTGCCAAAAGATTACATATCTTCTTCTTTGTCTTCTCTGAATTTTCCATCTTGTTGTTTCTCAGCCGGTCATACCATTGTACAAACAGAGGCTGATCATGTGAAGTTTTTCCAAGTGCTACGATTATTGTTGTTACACCGCAGTAATAAACCCATTGCTTTTCAGTATTAATGGCTCTGGTCATTTCTTGAAAAATAATATGGTAATTTTGTGCTCTAATATTACACATCTTGTTCTGAAATTCCTCATCTTTTTCAAGGTCTTCTTTAACTTCTGCATCAGTTTCTATGGGCTTCTTTGTAGTTCCAAACTTAATTAAAGTGATTGGAGGATAAAATTTCTCTGGTGTAATTTCTGCAACTGTAGAATAAAATCTGATATATACAGTGTATTGTGTTGCTTCTTTCAAGGCTGCTGGCAATTCTTTAATTTCCTAAGGATCATTATTTTTAGGCAAATAAATTGCATGTAACATTCCATACTGATGTAAAATCTTTATCAGGTCTGATGAAGTTCTTGGGTAGGCTACAACTTTGTTAAAAGCAAAATGAGAGGCATATTTAACATGTGGATCTAAAAGTTCCATTCTTCTAGTTTTTCTGACAAGTTTTTTGAAAACTTGATATTTAGAATAGGTCTCAAATGAATTGCTTCTGGTAATTCTAGGTTGTGAAGGTGAGGCTTCTATTTCTTTTCCTTTTTCTTTTCTTCGGGTTTCCTCTTGCATTTGGGCTTTTTATAATCTCATTAAAAGGGGTTATAGTTTGAAGTGTTTGGGTTGCTGGAGGTGTTTGGACTTCTTCTTGGGCAGTAGGCCCAATAATATTTTCTTGGGTTACTCAGGTAGGTGACCCGCTAACATTTCCCTCGGTAGTCTGGGTAGATGACCCATTTCCTTGAGTTTGGGTAGATGACCCAATTTGAGTGTATGACTCATTGAATTGCATTTCATCAGTGCTTACATTTCTTTTTTCCATTTCCTTCCAATTTCTCTACTCTTTTGAATAGAGTATCAACCTGTTGGTTTAAATGTGCAATACTGGTTAAAAGATTTTATATAGTTGAACTGCATTGACTATTTAATAGACTAACATTCATTTTTAGAATGTTTAAATCTGCTAAACCTGTCTGGCACCCATTACAAGTCTGATTGGAATTCATTCCTGAACCAATGGATCCAACGTTAGATTCCATCTGCTCATAAAATGTACAATAAGATTATTCTTTCCTGGTACATATTCAATAACATAATCATAATAAGCCAAATCTCCTTGCCACTTAAATAACATTTTATTAGCCAATTTTTCAGTTTTTATTCCTTTATCAAGCCAAGATTTCACTTGTGTATTGTCAGTCCTAATTATAAATTGTGTATTTACTATAAATAATTCAAAATTTTCCACAGCCTTTACTATTGTGAGTAATTCTTTCCAATTTGAATGGCATTTCCATTGTGTTTCTAAGAATTTTCCACTCGCATATCTGGTTATAATTTCTTCTCCTTTCTCATTTTCATGATATAATGCTGCTCCGCAATACTGATCAAAGGCATCAGTATAAATTATCCATTTTACATTTCTTTGTAAAGGTATTGTTAATTTTGGTAATTTTTAACAAATTTTCTTTAATTGTTCAATTATTTTACTTGTTTCATTATTCCATTTCCACTCAGTTTTTTCTCCTGCCAATTTAGAAATTTTTGAAGTTAATTTTGCTAAATTCGGAACATAATTTCTTACTTGATTAATCAATCCTAAAAATGCTTGTAAATCTTTCTTATTTGTTGTTCTGTCAAATTCTAAAACTTTTTTACTTATGTGATCTTGCAATTCTATTCCATTTATAGTTATTATCTGTCCAAAAAAGGTATTTCTTGTTTTCTTAATATGGATTTCTTCGGTGATATATTCAAACCTTTTTCTTCAATTAAATCTACAAATAAATTTAACTGTTTTTCATGTTCTGCTTCATTATCTAAAAATATTAATATGTCATCTATATATATTATAGCAAAATCTCTTAAAGATAATAACACCAACCCGCTCAGTTCGATTGCTGGTTTTGATACGAATTCTTAAAATATGCTGGGACTATTATGATATCCCATAGGTAATACATTCCATTCATACAAACCTTCAGAGGTACTAAAAGCTGTATATTTTTTACTATCTTCTTCCAATTTTACTTGAAAAAAATCCTGATTTACAATCAAATTTACTAAATATTTTCTTTCCTCTTATAAGATTAAATAATAATTCCATTTTTGGTATTGGATATTTGTTTCTTTTTTTTTGATACAAAGTAGAGACCTCAACTAACTCCTAATAAAGCATTACAACCATTCCAATCCTTGCAAAGCAAATCCTGAAGACTATCGATGGAACATAAACTTCATGATATCCAGGACGACTATCCAGACCTTTCTTAGCTAAGTAGTCCGCCACTTGGTTACACGAACGAGGCACATAGGTGAGCTTCGTTGTCCAGTCACGTCCTAGCTGGGCTCGTACTTCCATAAGGAGGTCCGCGTCCCTGTGGTTTCTTCCCGGTTCACCCATAATCAGGTCACGACACTCAGTGGAATCAGTCTCCATCCTGACTTTCTTGAACCCCATATCCCATGCCATTTTAAAGCCAAGGAGACACCCCCAAATTTCTGCAGATAGCGTATCACCCTCATCCATGTGATAAATGAATCCTTTGATGAACTTCCCTGTGGAGTCACGTATCAGCCCCCCACAAGCACTCTTCACAGTGGCTCTTGAATATGCTCCATCAACATTCACCTTTACCCAATCATCCTCCGGCGGGCGCCAAGCCTCGCAGCTAGGGGTTGGCCGCGCCCCCTGGATCTTCGTCCCTACGAGACGATCCTTGGTACGTGCCAAACAATCCACCATTGCTGTTGTAATTACAATAAGGTTGTTTCTAATTGCTATACTATTCAACTTTTTATAATTTATTACCATTCTACTTTTTCCTCTTCTTTCTTCACTAAGTTTTTTAACAATCATTGCTGGTGACGAATATTCAGATCTACTTTCTCTTATTAAATCATATTTTTTTCATTTCATTTATATGCATTACAAATTCTTCTTTATCTTCAGCTGTCCATGGGTAAGGTTTACAGTTTATTTCTTTACTATAATCTTTCAATTCTATCTTTGCCATTGGTTTAGATTTTTCTTAATGTATTAAAGGATTTTCACTAAAATTTTCTAATATTCTTTGTTCTATTGATTTTTCTTCTCTAATTGTTAATGTTGCTAACATGTGTTCAGGGGCGGAGCCAGGATTTTAAATTAGGAGGGGCAAAAATTACATAATAGAATTCAGTAGAGTTAGTATTTGAAATTAGGGGGCAAAAATTACAGAATTGGACCCAAAATTTTAGGAAATTATGCTTTAGTCTCATAAATATTTCAATATTTTCATTTCAGTCCCTCTATGAGACTTTTTAATAAGGGACTACAGTGAAAATTTTGAAACTTTTGTAGGATAAATCATAATTTCTTAAATTTTTAGGTCAAGTGCTGTAATTTTAGGGGGGGCGGGGGCCACCCCTAGCCCCCGTCTGATTCTGCCCTTGCATGTGTTCTATTTTTACTGGTTCATTATTTTGTAAAAATTGTACTTCTTCTTTATGTTTTTTCTTCTGAAATTTTTCATCTTTTCTTTTATATGGACTTGTTATTCTTACTCCAATAGCTTGATGTTTACAAGGTGTTATTAAAACTAAAGCTTTTTCTATGAAAGTAAAAGGATAATATTTTTCTAAAAAGTCTAATCCTAATATTATATCACATTGAGGTTCATTATATTGATTTAATTCTTCGATTTTTAATTCATAATTTCCTATTTGTATCATTACATTTCTTGCTTCTAATTCTAACATATGTATTTCTCTTCCTGCTAATTCCATTCTAATAACTTTATTTTTTCTTTTCCACATTTCAGGTGGTAATACATTATATTTTGCTACTGTTAAATTTGCTCCTGTATCTACTAATGCATGATATTTTCTTGCTCTGTATTTCTCATAATTAAATTTTATTAATATATAATATAATTGCCTTTCACTCATATTCTAGATAAAATTTCCAATTTCTTTTTAAATTTCTTCCTTTTTACTTTTTCTTCATAAATATATTCTTTTACTCTCCATCTTGTTGAAGGATCTAAGTTTTGTATTTCTAATCTTTCTTGTTGTTGTGTAACATGTTTTTCTATTTGTCTTATTAAACTTCTTATATAACTTATTTGCACATTTGGTACTTTCTTTCTTTTATTATATATTCTTTCTCTTCTTATAATTTTTCCATCATTATGAATTTCTTCCCATCTAATTATATGTATTCTTTGTCTATTATGGAATATATTATTATTATTCATACCCTAGATAATACTTCCAATCTTTGTTGTAAGTGGTGTTTTACAGTTTTAAATTCATTTATTCTCATTGTAATATGATTATAAAAATCTGGGTAATGATTAAGATTTCTAGGTGTTAATACTCCTTTATACTTTTGGATTTTGCTTTTTATTTTATTTATTAATATTCTTAATGAATTTATATCTGCATCTGGTACTAATGTGGTTTCATCTATTTCTCTTTCAATATCTTGTCTTCTATATATAAAAACTATTCTATTTCTGTTTTCATCCCATTCAAGAGTTATATCTTCATAAATCATGATAATTTTGGTATTATAATTGTTTGATGATTTAAGTTTATCATTATTCTTGTATCTTGGATTCTATATGGTTTTATTAATTCTAAAAAGTCTTTTCCTAAAATTATCTTATAATTTGGTGATAAATTTTCTCTTACTAACAAGTTTAAATTGATTGTACCTCTATTATTAAATCTTAATACAACATTAGATTTTGTTTGATTTCCTTCTAATATTAAATTATCTTCCATGAATGCTATGTCTATTTCACTTCTTTCTATATGTTCATTTACTTTTCCTATAATCTCCTTCCATGATGTATCTGATTTTACTTCTAATCTTATATAATTTTCATCTTGTGGTCTAATTTCTCTTAAATTTGAGCTTATTGGTCTTTCTGCTAATAAATTTCTCTGATTAAAATTATCTATAAATTCTTGTAATGTATCAATTGTTCTAAGACTTAAATTTCTATTTAATCTATTACTTGATAATGGTCTATTATATTCTAAACTTCTTCTTGGATTTATATTTATGTTTAATATTGAATTTTCTGATGTACTTACTCTTAAAAATCTTTGTCCTAAGGTATTATTAGTTATCATTCTTCTAGGTGTATTTTCATAATAATTTCTAGTATTGTCTAATTCTAATTTTAACATTTTAGGTATAGTAATTTGTTTTGGATCAGTTTTAATTTCTTTTATTACAGGCATAAAATATTTATCAATTGTAATTTTTCCTTTATTTTTATTATAAATTTTATATTCATTTGTAAATACTAGTCCTAACATTGATGTTATACTTATGCTTCTAGATCCTGGTTGCAATCTTATATTGTGTAAATTATGATATACTAAAATTGATTTATCCATGTTTTCTTCCGTTCTACTAATCACAAAATTTGTATTTAAAGTGAAGTTTAATTTCTGATATATTAGATTTCCTGCTATCATTCCTAAAATACTATCTTCAACATTACTAATTATTCTTCCATCTGTTATTAACAGTTCTAATGGTGAACCTATTCTACTTTGAAAATAAGCTTTTACCATAACTTTCATTCCTGCAATATATATTTCAGATATTTCATCTTTAAAAGGTATTTTTGAAATTTCATGTTCTATTAAAACTTTGCTTATTAAAGGTATTCTTAATACTCCTTCAGTTAAAGTTGATTCTATTGGATATTTCTTTTCTAATACTACACATTGAGATTTTTCTTTTTTCTTATTTTTTAATATTTTACTTACTTTATCTAATAATTTTTCATCTTTTATGCTATTAACTGTCATATCTAAATGTTTTTTTTTTATTTTATCATATTGTTCTTTGTTAAATGTTATTCTTCTTTCTCTTGAACTTTCTTTAGTGTTTATATATTCTTCATATTCTTGAAATTCTTGATTATTTATGATTTCATTATTTTCCATTTCTTCTGCATTCATCATATTTATATAATTTTTACTTTGATCTATATATTCTTTTTCTATATCATTTTCATCTTCTGAAATTTCTGATTCTATTTTCATTTCTTCTGAATCTTCTGTTTCATATTCATATGTTAATTTATATATTTCCAATTCATTATCTATAGGTTCATCAAATTCCATTAAATCTATATCTAAGGGTTCTAATTCTAATTCTTCTGCTTTTTCTAAGATATTCATTTTCTTTTTAGATTTTGGTTTATCACAGTTTGTTACAATATGTCCTAAATCTCCGCAATTATAACATCTACATTTATAAGGTTTTTTACTTTTATTATTCTTAATATTTTTTCTTCTTTTAAAATATTTATGTGGTTTAAATTTTCTTTTATTTTTAATATTATATTTTCTAAAAAACTTCTTTTCCGGATATTTCTTAAATTTATCTACTTTTCTTTTCTTTCTATTTTTCGATAACCATTTATGTTCATTACATCCCCATTTATATGGTCTTTCTAATTCTGAACATTTTACCATTAATTTATTCAATTTATAATATTTAATATTTCTCCATGCTTCTTTACATTTATCTGATAAATATTTTCTTAAATATTCTTCTCTTCTTCCCATTGTATCTATTACTTTTACAAAATTTGGGTTATTTTCACTTTCCATGAGTTATGTATAGACTTCTACTAAATCTTCTGAGATTAATCTTGGTAATTTTCTATAAAACATATCTAAATAAAATTTTTGTTTTTCAGCTTCTACTATTCTTGCTTCATAAAAATATTTTTTATATTCACAAATATATTGATTTATATGTGTTGGATCTAAACTACAAATTTCTATTTCATATAAATATCTAATTGCTCTTAAAACCTGTGAATATTCTAAACTTGTTACATTTATTCCTACAAATTCATTTTTTAGAACATTTTCATATTTTGCTAATATTGATGTATATATGACTTCTCTTCTTTTATAAGCTGTTTCTTCTAATCTTCTGACTTCCATTCTAAATTCCATTGTTCTTCCTTCCCACCATTGTAAAACATTTCCTACAAAACTTGCTTCTATTATCATGTTTACAGCTTCTGGGTCAATTTTTCTATTTATTAAAGCTATTAATTGTGATTTTTTCCATTCTTCTATTCTTTTTTCATTATCTAAATTACAGTCTAAATCTAACCATATTCAAGAATTTGGGATTTGTCTAGTTTCATATTGTTATAGTGGAGTTTTTTTATAACTAATATCAAAAACTGCACTTGAAATTTTACTTAAATCTTCTCTTACTAAATTTCTTTGTCTTCTCAATGTTGTTGTTTCTTTGTCTTCTCAATAATGTTGTTGTTGTTGTTGTTGTTGTTGTTGTTGTTGTTGTTGTTGTTGTTGTTGTCGTTGTTGTCGTTGTCGTCGTCGTCGTCGTCGTCGTCGTCGTCGTTGTTGTGGTCGTTGTTGTCGTTGTTGTTGTTGTCGTCGTCGTCGTCGTCGTCGTCGTTGTGGTTGTGGTCGTTGTTGTCGTTGTCGTCGTTGTTGTCGTTGTCGTCGTTGTTGTGGTTGTTGTCGTTGTCGTTGTCGTTGTTGTTGTCGTTGTTGTTGTCGTTGTTGTTGTCGTTGTGGTTGTTGTTGTTGTTGTTGTTGTTGTCGTTGTCGTTGTCGTTGTCGTTGTCGTCGTTGTTGTTGTTGTTGTTGTTGTTGTTGTTGTCGTTGTTGTTGTCGTTGTGGTTGTTGTTGTTGTTGTTGTTGTTGTTGTCGTTGTTGTTGTTGTTGTTGTTGTTGTTGTTGTCGTTGTCGTTGTTGTCGTTGTCGTTGTCGTCGTTGTCGTTGTTGTCGTTGTTGTCGTTGTTGTTGTTGTTGTTGGGCTGATTGCATATTAATTTGATTTTCATTTACTATTCTTAAATTTTGTAATTCTTGAGTTATTTTATCTAAATTTGTTTCTTCTTGACTCATAAATCTTTCTATTTCATCTTCTGAATCTGAATCTGAGTTTTCATTTCTGGTTCTCATCATGTTTAATCTTCTAGTTTCAGCGTTATTAAATATACTTATTAATTCTTCAAATCTATCTTTTGTTTCTACAATTTTTAATAATTTATCTCTTTCTTCATTTCTTAATACTTGTTCACTTTTATATTGCGTTTTATATTCATCTTGTATGTTTTTTCCTTTGTTTTTATAAAATTGTTCTAATTGTTTTAAAACATCTACAATATATGTTTTATTTTTATTAACAGTTTCATAAATTGTAAATAAAGTATTATTAATTACATTTTGTCCTTTCTTAATTTCTTTTATTATAATTTTAGTTTGTTCTACATTTGTATTTAAATTTTGATTTGTTATATTCCTTACAGTTGTATCTGAATTTTCCCATTTATATAAAGATTTCATCATATTTATCTGGGGATTATTATTTATTAGTTCTAATTTTTCTTGTATTCCTAAAGCTTTTTTTATTCCTTTAATGTCATTTTTTACTTCTTTTAAATCTTTTGTATTTTGTCTGATTTCTGTTTTAATTTCATATATTTTTTTGTTCTAATGGTTTTGCTAATTCTCTTAATTTATCTCTTTTATTTTTAATATCTACCTTTTCTAAAATTTCTTTAGTTTCTTCATGTAAATGTCTTATATTTTCCTCTAAATTAAATATTTGTAATAAATCTTCCATATTTAAATTTATATAACTTCCTAATTGTTTCATTAAATACATGTTATTCCAATATATATATATATATATATATATATATATATATAAACATTTGCATTAGATTTCATTTTTATTCTGTCGGTAGCGACCGTACAGCAGTGGAAATAAAAGAGATTGTGGGAACTGGAACATCGGTTGCCCCAAAAGTTTTTGTTGTCATTCTCTCTGCGACTGCAGATAATTGATATCCCGCCGGTTGATGTTGATTTCCGCAATTTTCCGACATAGGTAGGTACTCAGGTAGCCGTAGAAATATCGTAACAAATTATTCTACTTTGATAGATACTCGTATATATAGATCAGCTTCTCAATTTCGCCTATTTTTCTGTTTCGTTTTGTCTGGAGCCTTTTCCAATCTAACAAGTCGGAAAAAGAAAAAAAAGAAAAGAAAAACGGCCGTGAGGCGGGCTTGATTGATTGATTCTGTCTTCTGGCAGCTTTCCTTCCTCTCGGTTAAGTGGACGACAGTTTAATTGCGCTGTGCCCTCTCTCTCTTTCTTGTGAGTGTGGCTTTGATCAGTTTCAGATTTTGCTGCTCTTGCTGTTTCTATAAATTCTGTGGAAGAAGAAATGGCCACCAATTTTTGGACATCATCTCATTAGTATGTTTCGTTATCTTTCTCTTTCATTCCCATTATCATTATCATTATCATTAGTATGTTTTCTATCTTTTTGTTGTTCGCTCGCCCTTCCTCTTCTCCTAGGCCGTGTAATTAATAGGGTTTTTGGGACTATGCAACTTGCAGTAAGCAGCTTGTAGAGCCAGAAGAGGTGGATATGGTAAACCCACTGGATAAGGAAAAGGGGATCACACTCGAGGATTTTAAGCTCATAAAGATGCACATGGCTAATTGTATGCTTCCCCTATCCTGTCTTTCCTTGTTCTTCTAATGCCAGAGGTTCATGCGTAACTTGATTATCCTTTTGTTCTAGCAGCATTTCAGCATTTCAGCTTTTCTTTGAATTCCTTATATTTAGCTATCGCTATTTTTCTTGCTATATGGTGACCGATGCTGAGTTCACAGTTAGCCCTCAGCTGTTTTTTTTTTGGCTGTTGACAGTTTGGGGTTTGTGTGTAATGGATTAATTTCTACTTCTGATGGAAACTTTTGTATTGATCACTTTTTCCTAATGTCATGTCACTCTTCTATGGAGTTTCTTTCTTTATGCTAGTGTTGGGGAATTTCTCATGTTTGGCATCTTTGGTATTCCCGACCTTCAAAACCTTACTAAAAAAATAGAAATTAAGTTAGTAAGTTATTATTTGAAAACTATGAACTCCTCTATTTTCTCTCCAGTTGCCTAGTCAATATATACTCTGAGAAGGAGGTCGAATGAATTTCAAGACCCTATGTTATTTGCTTGTGTTGTTGTGTAGCGAATATTTCTGCGTGATCTGTCATTGTTTATTTCTAATGAATTTCTGCATCTTTTTTTCTCTGCACAGGTATCTCAAAACTGGCTCAACATGTTAAAGTTAGGCAGAGGTGAGAACTGAATTACCTAATCTGTACCTTTTCTTCCTGCTTAAGTTGTCTCAGTTTGCCTAAAATAATCTCATGGAGAATAGTTTGAACATTATTCATTTTATTTCTCTTTATGTAAAAAGATCTTCAGTGCTGGATTTTTTTTCCCCCTTGCTCTTGATTCTTGTGTTTGTTACCTTACATGCTTGAATTTATTCAACTCGTCACTTCATGGCCAAGACCATTTGTATGCTGATCTATTTGAGCTTTGCCAATGTCTTCACTGCTTTATGGATGTTATCATGAAGTCCAATACTTGAATGTCATGCATACGATAACCTTTATGTGAATCAAGATCTATTGGTTTAAGACTCAAGCTTTAATTTATCATTAAAAATTTTAGGGATAGAGGTAACTGGTTGTTTTGATCTAATCCCTGTTAGTCTCATGAGTTCTCTTAATACAAAAATATCAAAGAATTTGGTGGTGTTTGGCATGAAAACATATGATGTGGATAGAGTTTGACTTCCTACTGGCAATAGTCTTAGAGTATAAAAGACAAGATTTCACAGGTAATCAGTAGTTCCCTTTTTCCCTTGTTTGGGTTAATGCGATCTTTCGTCGATCAAACTTGCAACAAAGTTACATTGTTCATTTGTTTCAATAAGACTAACATATAAAAGTTGTCTATAGTCTATACTGTTCTATTGTAAGCTATGGCTCTTGTTTTTCTTTCTTCTTCTTTCTTTCTTTTTTTTTTTTTTAAAAAATTTCCTGGCTCTTTTAATATTTTTTAATTCCAGCTTTATATCGTCAATAGTAAAATAGTATAGACTTCTATTTAATTATTTATATTGTGGCGGAATGGTTTTAGTTTCATTCGATTTCAATGGGAGATTCTATTTTGAAGAAGAGGCCTTGATGTGATGAATGGCTGAATTTATGTTTCTTCATTCTTTTTGCTCCATGTTTCTTTCCTATTTTTCCCATTTATTTTTTCCCTGGTCATATACTTTCATTCCATTTCAAAGTAGGCCGTGTTTGAGTGTTGAATCCCCTTTAAAAGGGATGATAATACATGAGTGGAGTAACTGAACAAGAATTAAGGAGGGATGTAAACGCAATAAATATTGAATATGCCACCCTACTGGGTTGTTCGACAATGATTATAATTGTGGTGAATTAGTACTCCCTCCGGTTCTAATTATAAGACCTAGTTGATTTTTTTGGAGAGATTAAAGAAGCTAATTAAATTATTTTAGAGGATTTGTATTTGTATTTTTTTCTTCAAACTAATTAGTTTGACTAATAAACTAATATATAATTTAAGGATACATAACAAATAAAATGATTAAATAACTTATTTAGCTTCCTTAATCTCTCCAAAGAAAGTTAATTAGGTCTTATAATTAGGACCGGAGGTAGTATATTATCTTGGCCTTGTTAATTTGTAAAGAAATAACTGCCTTTTTTGCTTTTAAGTCATTTCATATGCGGTACAGGGAATAAAAGGTTGTATTTAGCATTGGGTTTGGAATAGATTAGGAACTTAATTTATTTCCCTATCTTAGATCAATTTAAATGTGAGGGTCATCAAATTTAAAAAGCAATTATGATACCCTGGTGAAATAGTGGTTCAGAAAGGTAGAAACTCTGACCTACTATGATTGATCATCTCAGAAGAATTCCTCAATCCAGTGCATGAAGTTGCATTCATGTCAAACTTAAGTGGCAACCCTTTTCAGTTAGAATGATTTGAAATGATTTTTCAGCTATATTCTGGATTTTGATAAAATTGAGAGTATTTTTTCACTGAATCTCTAGTAATATCATTTGTGTTTTCTGTGCACAATATCACTGCAATCATTAATATGTTGATCAATCTTTCAGGGTTGTTGCTACTGCAGTTACATACATGAGGCGTGTTTACACCAGGTATTCAGACTTGAGGGGCAGAGGTCCTTGTGAGATGATTAAAACATTGTATCTTATATTCTTATGTTGTTTGTTTATTGGTTTTTGTTTTGCTGTGGTCGGTCTCTTTTTTATGCAGCATTTATTGTTTTCAGAATTTGATATGCACATTTATAACATCATTAAATTCTGAAGATAAAAATTCAATTAGCAGCATTATTTTAATTTCATTTCATTGATGTCTTTGTCCATATTTGTGCTACCGTCTCAAAGTTATTGTGATAATTGAGGAGATAGGAGAATGCTTCTCACTCCTTAATGTTCTTTTTATCATACAGTGATTCATGCTAGACTGTAGGAGAGATTGAAAAAGAAACAGAATACTAATCTATGAAGGAATAGAAAAGTAAAAGACCATGCTTACATTAAGTTCTTTATATCCTTTATGTAAAGTTCTCTAATCATGCATGGCTTTGTGTCCTATTTTTTTCTGTCGGTTTATCGTTAAATGATAACATTTCAAAAAATATGTGACATGGTGACATGTGATTCGAGAACTTGATATAATGGATATAAAAAACTTGACTTAATTATTTTCCAAAATTAATAAATAGAACACTAACATAATCAAATCACAAATTACTTGGGATAACAGAAGACAATTAAACTAAAAGATTAAACAAATATTCAATAGTCAAAGACACAAGTCAATCCTGCAAACAATGAGATTGATCTCAACCTTAAACCTATGATTCCATGATTCGTTCTGTTCATTTATTTTCTTCTGGTGAAGAGAGAGAGGTAGGAGGAAAGGAAGGGTGATTTTTTAGGAAAGGTACATGCAAAGATACAAATAATTATTTGGAGGAAGTACATCGGATTTGTAAATATTATGATTGTAATGATTGGTTTGGGTAGTTAATTAGTGGCTTACTAAGTCTATAAGGTCACTAATTAATTAGTAAGGGTAGATTAGTAATTGGGTTAATAAGTAGGAGGTGGCACGCTAATTCAATAAGGCCTGCAGAGGCCGGATTCTAAGCAATGCAGTGCCTATATAAGGACTGATATACTATTGTGAGAACCTGTTGTTGGTTGAGTATCTCTCCTACTGACTTCTTCTCTCCTTTTTCCTTGTTACTCTTCTATTCCTCTACACTTCTTTAACGGTTGTATCACAGCCATTTTGCTCCTTGGCCCTGACAGTGATTCTTGAATGGTGAATACTCGCTCCAAGCCATCCAAGGCATCCATTAACTTAGATGCTACTATGCAAGATTCCTCCAAAGCATGTTTTCAGGCCATTCAAGGGCAACTTCAAGACTTATTTGGGTTACCTGTGGCGGTTCAAGCCTTGGCCGATCAAGTAGCTTCCCTTTCCTCTGATCGTGGGTCGGCTAACCATGGCAATGACTTTCCAGAAAATTGCCAGCGTTGGAATGTAGATCATTTGGAGTATCATCGACCAAGAACAGGGGACAACGGCTATCTTCCACTGACTTGACTTACCAAATTGGATTTCCCTCGTTTTCAGGACAATTGAGTCTATTACTCAATCAACAATAGGTTTTCACATTAGTATATCAGTCCTTATCTAGTCACTGCATTGCTTAGAATCCCACCCCTGTAGGCCTTACTGAATTAGTGAACCACCTCCTACTTATTAACTGAATTACTAATCTACGCTTACTAACTAATTAGTGACCTCATAGACTTAGTAAGCCACTAATTAGCTACCCTTATCAATTGCTACAATAGCCATATCATATTAGAGCCCAATTTTGGGAGGTTCTATATTATTAGTGTATGTTATAAGTAATAAGAAATGAACCGCAGTTGATGGTGAGGTGGCAGGTTTTGAATCCGGTGCAGCTGACTCATCTTGTGTTGGAGGCTCAAAATGCAACTGATTAGATGGTTAAATAAAGACATTTGGTGCCAACCATATTCTCTGGCTAGGACCCCAATCCCCATCAGGTGGTTGTTTAAGGTTGAGAGTTATTCTTGGGATGATGGTATTGAGGAGGAAGAGAAATTATATGTGGTCTTTGGTCTTGGAGGCAGGGCACTAACGTGGGTTCAAACTGGTTCATGCTCTCTTTTCTATTGATATGTTTCTAGTCATTTTTGGAAACATACTTATCTTTCTATAGTTTCTTGTCATCACATTCCTTTTTACAGAAGTTATGTTTCCTAATTAGTTGTTTCAATCTCCTACTTTTAAATTGATTTTTTTATTTATAAGTTTTGAATATCTTTGTGCCTTGTCTGGCTTTATGGGTTGCCTTATTTTATATCTTTCATTCAAGCCCATCAATAGTATAATGTTGTAATTGCATATGTACTTTCAGAAAGAGTATGGCTGAGTATGATCCCCGTCTGGTAGCCCCAACCTGCTTGTACCTGGCATCAAAAGCTGAAGAAAGCACAGTCCAGGCTAGGTTGCTTGTGTTTTACATTAAAAAATCATGTGAGCACTTACTTTATAGATCCCACCCCCCCCTCCCCTCCCCTCTCAATGAAAAGTGAGTTTATTTTTATCTCGAAACTTCTTGTTGTCATTAAAAATACAAATTGTGCTGATATAGCAACATAATTGTTTTTGAAGATACTGATGACAAGTACAGATTTGAGATCAAGGACATACTTGAAATGGAAATGAAGATTTTAGAGGCGCTTAACTATTACCTCGTTGTTTTCCACCCTTATCGTTCCTTGTCTCAGTAAGTAATTGACCAGCAGTTGTTTATTTTGCAAACACCTCTTCATTATGGTAGAATTTCCGAATAACCCTTCAAATTAGACCTTTGCACATACGGCCTCTGCATGTTTTATTATTTTTTACATTAACTCCTTTGAAATTTAGTAATCAGATGATTCAATGACACATTTGGTCTTTTGGTTGAAATTCAAATTCTAGTTAGATCTAGAAGAGCATTTCATTGATGTCCCTGATTGAATTGTCTGCTTCCGCATCAAAGTGATTTTACAATTATTTCTTCTGTAAGTCCAGGACTTTACAGAAGATGCAAGGTCAGAAAATCTCTGGGAAAGTTTTCATCCTTTCTTTTCCTTCCCCCCTAGCAGATCAGAAGAATTAAACACTAGTACACTTATAAACGGGGAATTGAAATCCCATCTAGATTGTAACTGCAACATGGATCTCTTCAAGAGCGTTTACCTTACATGTTTATTTCATGGGATTGCTATATCATTCTGATTATACTCTTATATGTAATAGATGCACATGTTCCTATTCGTGATTAAGCCACATCTGAGACCATTTCCTTTACCTTCTTTATTGGAATTATATCATTGCCTTCATCACTTGCTTGACTTAGGGTTTGCTTGATCTTTCAAACTTTCCCCTAAAAACTATGCAAGATGAATAAATACCATTGAGCTGAATAAATACCAATAAGCAGTTGTTTAACTAACAGAGATCCTAAATTTAATGAAATTGATTACAGAATTGGGTCCTATATTCTTCATAATCTCTTGCAGTTCCATTTGGTGTTTCTTTATCACTATCGTTCTTGTGATTTTTCTCCAGGTTGCTTCAGGACGCTGGGTTGAGTGATATCAACATGACTCAATTAACATGGTGAAATTTCGTTGTTGTTGAAATGATTGAAGTAGCTTGTGACTAGCCTTTTTGTTTCCTTTTTTCATTTTGATAATTTTACCTTTGTTCTTGCCTTTCCCCTTTCTTGTATGCTTTCTGCGGTCACTATGCTTTTACATTTGATTGTGTGCATTGTCTACAAAGAAGAAAATGTCAAAGTCTCTCGCATGAAAATTTCCCTGGAAAAAGCATATACTTATTTTTGGTACCATCTCTATAGGTTTGTGTTTAAAGCTTCTCTTTGGATTGTACACCAAAAAAAAGAGAAAAAATGCTTCTCTTTGAATACTTATCTCTGTATTCATCTTGCCGATGCTATTGGCTCTTGTCTATTTTCATAATTGTCAGCCATGCTGATTGCTTGAGCTAATGTTGTCTTTTTGTTTATTTTTCCTGTTGACGGACAATTTTTCTTTTCCCTCCAAAAGCACAATCTTGTGATTGTTACTGCTTCATTTATATTAATATACCATATCATGAACATAAGTTGTTGATGCCCACAGGGGACTAATAAATGACACCTACAAGATGGACCTGATTCTTGTGCATCCTCCACATCTGATTGCTTTAGCTTGCATATACATTGCTAGTGTGCTCAGGGAGAAAGACACCACTGCTTGGTTCGAAGAGCTTCGTGTCGATATGAATGTAGTGAGTATCTCATTAGATTTACATGTCTGCACTTTCTCACTTCTCATTTTTCTCTCTTTGGATTCGCATGAGGAGCTCTTGATCACGTCTTCTGCAAACTTTTTCTTGAAAACTTGAAAGATTGGTTAAAAGTATGTGTTTGAAAATTCTATTGGTCATGAAGACCTGATTTGTTTTTCATAGACACAAAGCACCAATACTAGGATTTAGGCCCTTATGATTCTAGAACGTGTTGTGATCCTAGTACGGTGGTTGTAATGAGATATGGCTTGAATAATGTCTCATCATCTGATAGCTCCTTTATTGTGTTGCTGAATTAATTTACCGGAGCTATACTCTGGGCCTATCGGACTCTCTTGTAAAATGTTTTTGACAGGTAAAAAATATATCAATGGAGATTCTGGATTTCTATGAAGGGAATCGAATGATCAGTGACGAGAGGATCAATGCTGCTCTTAACAAGCTAAGCTCCAGGTCTTAAAAGCTCTTTTCCGCAGTCAAGTTAATAATTAATAATAATGAATCATGGGGAAGGAAATTTAATCTCAGAGCTTAGTGACCACAATGCACAGTTCTTTTGCAGTGTCCTCTACATAAAAGTTCATCTGTTAGTGAGCTTTCAAGGGCATGCTCTGGTTTAGAACATTCTTTGAAATATGGCCACTTATGAGCCCAAAATGTTGAAAAGTGAGGGCATGAATTACTAGGTTGGCTTTTAATTTGTTGAAAGCCTGAGATAGAATATAATTGATGTTTGACTTTCATTTGATATAATGCTTGATTAGTGTTGCAACTTTCATTAGAGAGCTAGATGTGGCATCCTATGTGTTACATTACATTTAAGGAATGAGCACATTATTTTATGATTTATGAATGGTTAACATTTTTTTAAAAATAAATTTTATATTCCATATTTGATGATTTGATAATACATATTTTTTGCAAAATGTGCTTATTATCTCTTGTTTATGATTTTACTAGAAGTCTTTTAAGAGTTCAATTTTGATCAAGTTTGAATTTAATTATTGATGGTGGTTGGATTGAATGAAAAAGATTCAATTTTTATGATGTTATACATTCAAAAATTTTTGAGGAAAAATTAACAAGAAAAGGTAATCAATCTCACTGGAGCTTAAAAATTATATAATTATATAAACTAAATTAAATGATTGAACATTGTAAAATGAAACTTGTTAATTTTTAACAAGTAACTAGGCTGGACTGGCACGTTGTATGGTTAGAGGTCAAATATTTATTAATGTGTTATTATGTGAAAACATCACTTATATTTAAAATAATATTTTGTTGTATGGAATACACTATGAGATTTTGACTTTCATTTTTCAATATGTACATAAAATAATCAAAACTGATCTATATAAAAAAAAAAATCGTTATTAATTTAATGAAATCCCTATTTTTATATTGATTAGTTCCGTAAGTTTGGACATTTGCATATATTTATATTTATAGTATTATATTCGTCCATTTTAAATATCTCAAAGGGAATTATCAAAATATTAAATTAAAATTTACTTAATGTTTTGTATCTATCTCCTCCATTATTAATTTACAAAATATTGTATAACTACCTTTTAGTTCTCCTAAATTTGGACATTTTCTCATATTTATATTTATAATTATAGTATGGCTAAAGTTTACTTTTATCCTTCATTTTTGTTTCTGATATCATTTTAATCCCTTAAGTTTGTAAAGTGTATGTTTAGTCCCTTAATGTTAACACCATCAGTATAATTTAATGAAAAATACTGATTCAACAATTTTAAGCAATGACAAAGACAAATATGAAGGATCAAACATATACTTTAACTTTATAGTATTAGATTTGTTCCTTTTAAAGATCTCAAAGGGAATAATCAAAATTTAAATATTCACTTTATACCTCCCTCATTATTAATTTATCAAATATTGTGTTACTATCAAAGTTGTTAAACTCGCAAGTTTAAGTAAATTTATGACAGTGAGGTAAACTTGAACTGTAAAACTCGTAAGATTTTACTTTTATCATTAAATATGTATTACTAGTGTATAATTAAATAATTAAAATACAAAAAATGGCAACAATTTGATTTAAATATATTTTAAATCTAAATAATTGAAATTAAATCTATCGACGTTTATAGCTTATCATATTTAACAAAGAAATTGCTATAAAATTCATATATAAGGTCACAGAGTATAGCCAAATTGAAAAAGTTAACCCGATTTAAATCGTGAGTTAACAAAGTTTTTGACAGTTAGAAATATAAAAACCGTAAACTCAGTGTGTTAACTAAATAGTTTAGCTGAGTTTATAGCTGACATGACTTTACTAGTAACTCGATTCAATTTAATAAGGTAGAAATGTAAAAATGGTAAACTCATAAAGTCAACTTGCGAGTTTGACAATAATAGTAATTATATCCCCATTATTTATTATTCATACCCGCCTCTCATTATTATCTTTGTATTGTTATTTTAGTTTAGTCTTTTGACCGATTGATGTGTTGGCCGTTGAGATGCTTATTATTATACTTTTATATAATTAACAATGGTTAAGTTTGACTTTAGTGTTGAGTTTAGTGTAATTTCGTGTAAAATTTGAATATTATGACTTAGAAAATTATCCTCTATCTTAATATTTAATTTCTCTTGGTTTCATTCAAACTTAAATTGAATTGAGAGAATCTCAGTTAAATCCAACTAAAATATTAAAATTTAAATTTAGGCTTACACTCTTAACAAATTATTAATAAGGCCAAGACATCTTAGGGATTTTATGAATGTTGTTAAAAGGCCAGTTTACCCTTCTATTGTTAAAATGAAAAATTGAAAACACTTTTGACTAAAAATCAAATTTGTGACACCTATTCTTAATACGCCTTTATTTATCAGAGTTTAAGTATATAGGGTATCGAAGTAATTGTTGACAAAAAAAAAAAAAAAGGTATCGAAGTAGTTTGGACGACTTAATCACGGATAAAAAGTTTCTTATATTAACTTGGTTGAAAAAGTGAGGATAAATTTTTCGCGACTGATATCTATCTCGTAGGGGGATCTTAATACAATAATTTAAAAATAGGCAAATGATAAACGAATCAGTACAATCCAACTACTTATACTATCACAAAAGTCCCTTCTACTGTAACCCTTACAGCTACATCTTTCCTCTTGATCCCAATCCACCACTTGTCTCTTTCATGCAATCTGAAGTTTAAATGAATGAACCCCAAGGGAGCAGTTAATTTCATATGCAAGTATAAAATGTAAATGACCATATATCACATGTTACGTATAGAATAATTCATAGTAAACATGTCGTACTGTAACCACAGTTATCGGTCAAGGACTGTAGCCCTTTAGGACACGCAACCCCAATCCATAGCTAGGATACACATATGCAAATTATTTAGTAAACATGGTTAGTCATACATGAATATATATAAGTTAATAAGATAACAGCTAACCACTTCAAGGTTGAATCCTAACTTCGTCTTAAGGTGTTGGGATCAATAGAGGTGTCAAGGTATGCCTATAAACGTTCATTATTGTCACTAGTCACTTCTTGTGTCGCAAAGTAACTAATGTAACGCCTCATTTTCAATACCAAAATCTTGGCCAAAATATTAGTAACACCTCCAAATATAGGATATTCAACACTCAAAAACATATTTACAATATGGCCAAAGGTAGAAATCCATTTATACAGAGCCAAAATAAATCCAATAAATAAGAGTTATTTTAAAATGCGGAAGTCTTTTAGGTTCATGGCAAATAAAATAACACAACATAAACTAAAGGAGTACAGAAGAGCCTACAAAGCTTGTCAAACAATGCATCATACCCTTATTCTTCTTTACTTCCCCAAAATCCCGTAAGTATGAATGTTCATTCATCTGCCTCAACGATTAACATTCCTACTCCTCCTCCAAGGATACAAGATTCTATTTTTACAACTACTAACAGAAAGGAATCTGAAGCAGGTCCATCAAGGCGACCTGTCCAAAGGTGTCGTAATGTGGCAGAACTTATGGAGTCTACGGTACCTTCTCAACCAAGGAATCCTGCTTCTACCTTGACTGAGACTACTAATCCATTTTCATGTGGTTGCTGCCATGTTCTACGAGAGATCATTCATACCAATGGACTTCAATACCATAAACTTGAAGTTCATGGGAGGATTGGTATGATATGCCACGCTGTCTTTCACCAGGACGTACAAGGAGGTTCTTCCAGTCCTCAAGTATTTGACTTTGGTAAGAAGAATTTAGATGATGTCAAACATTTTCTAGAAAATTATTGTTTGAATCAAAAATCTTTAGGGTATGTCCTGGTGTCGGATCCCCTATCAGCCTACTATGAGGCCCTCTGTGTTGGTTTGGAATGGACTAAAAATCAAAATGAACTCCCTAATAGTTCATTTCCAACCAATACAGAAAATATATCCAATAAAGGAAAAGAGCTCATGGTTGTAAATAATAATCCTTCAGTCCCCATACCTAGTAATCCATACCGATCAAGAGCTGAACAAAATATTAGAGCTGCATCAATGTCAATAGATGATCTTAGAGACTTCTTCCATTTACCTCAACAAGAAGCGGCTCAACAAGTTCGTCTATGCAAAAATGTTCTAATGAAAATATGCCATAGGGGAGGAATAAAGCATTGGCCGTATGTAAAAATTCGAAGCACTATGAAGCAAATAGCTAGATTGAGAAGAACAATGTCTTCTGATGGTCCTCTCTCAAGTGCAGCCGCTCAGGAAGAAATTAATAGACTTAAACTTGAGATAGTCGAAGCTTGCGGTGGGATTGTACCAACTGTTGTTCTTGATGCTTGAATTAATATAGTCTACTCTTCTTAGCCTTCTTGCTAATGTTTGTAATCTCTATTCTAGGATTCATAAGGATTTTCGAGTTTTCCTGCCAAACTCAACTTTATCTTATTAAATTCAAACTTAAGCCAGTTATTCTGTATAATCAAGACTATGCCCGTATTCTGTTATGGTATTGTCATCTGTTACTCATATAAATTAGCTAGGTAAGTGAAAATCTAGCGAAAATCTCTTCATACTTTTTACAACGGCAACTAATTGAATAAACACTAGTGCAAAAAAGGCTTTTAAGACCGCCTCATTTAGACCGGACTATTGACGCCTCGATCTTAAAGGTATGACCGGTAGCAGTTTTGTAAATATAAGGAACTTTTTATACCGTATCATTTTTTCATAGGTTTTAAATATATTATTCAGACTAGTTAAAAAAAATAACCGGCCTTAAAAATGTTATTAAAAAATTGAAATGTCAATTACTTTATCGAGAAATCTCATACAGCCGGATTAATATTTTCTGTGGTCCAAAAATAATAAGGAAAAATTTAAAAATAAAGGTATTAACGTTTTAAGACCGAACATATTTAATAGCTGGTCTTAAAAATTTATTATTTTAAGACCGGATATAAAATGTGGCCGGTACAAAATATAGAAAAGATTAAATAAAAAATTAATTAATTTTAAGATCTGACTTATATATTGACCGGTTTTAAAGGTTAACGTTTAAGACCGAGTACTAATTTGTTCGGTCTTAAAAGTTTTATTTGGTTAGACTTTTAGGACCGTATGTTAGTTAAAAGAGCGGTCTTAAAAATCCTGATACTTTTAGGACCGTATATTTATGAATTGTCCGCTCCTAAAAGTCTAAAAAATATGACTTAACCTTTGGGACCGTGTAATTCTTAAGTTAGGATTTTCGTTGTCGTTGATTTTACCTCTCCTAATGTTGAGCATTATTATTGGTCTGCCTTTTCTTTGTCTTTTTTCTTTTGTTAGAAAAAGTATGAAGATAATGAAAAAGAAAATGAAAATATTCAACTCAGAGCAAGGTAAAACCGACGACAACGATGATCCAACCTTGAGAAGAATTGTTATTATGTTTGTTTTTATTCGAATAAGGTAGATGAGGTTTTTTTTTGGTATGGTCTTAACTGTATTTTGCCAATTTTTAATGTTGATCACACAAGGACAATGTTTTGTTTATTTTCTTTTTGTCGGAAAGAAAAAGAACAGAATGAAAAGGACAAGGCGATCGATATCGTTTCTTTGCCTTCAAGAGATGCATCAATATTACTTGTGAATTTCCTTTTTGTTTCTTTAGAAAAATTATATCCCCCTTTCTCCTTAGAAAAGCAATTAAAATTTTCACAAAAAATCTCCTTTGAGTGTGATCCTCCTTTGACTTTATCATCCAGCGAAGAGATGCTAAGGTCTTTGAAGTTAACTTGCGATGAGAAATAGAAAAACATGTAGAAATTGAATAAAAATTTTATTTATTATATTTTTTTTACGCTGCCTCGTCAGGGGCAGCAGTAGTACATAAAAAAAAATAAAAATATCTAATCCTCCCTATCATTGTCGGAGGGGAGGGAGTCGTCGGAGAGGTCGGACATATCATCATCAGAAAGACGGTACTCAACGTCATAGGCGTCGAGTACCGCGGTCAGCTTGTTGTTGACGGCATGATAGACCTGAAACAGTTGGTCCAAGTGTCGGTCTATATGATTGATGCGGGGCAAGAGGTGCTGCATCATCTGGTAGAATGATGGGGTTGAAGGCAACAGAGGAGGGTACGGATTGTGAAGAGGAGGATGAGGAAAAGGAGGACCTAGTGGTGGTGGAGCAGCCATTACGGTGGAGGTTGTAGAAGTGATGGAGAAGAATGTGAAGAAAGTAAAGTAACAACGGTTTAAATGTTGTTCACGCCGATATCGCCAAGGCATTGGATGATAATAAGCTTTAGGATGTTCAATTAGATTCTTGTTCTTGATAATTTTCAGCTTATTTTTCTTTTGTTTTTTTTTTCTTGTGTACGTGCATATTCTCCAATAATGTATGAAGCATTAAGAACTAAGCTTGTGTATTTTTTTTTTGTTCATATTCTTCAGTAATTAAAGAAGCGTATTAGTTCTCTAGTTTTCCTTTATTTTATTCATTCAATTGCTGCTGTGCTCACCAAAGCCAATCCTCTCTTTTTTTTTTTTGGTTTGGTTAATAAATGAGGACCGTTAGGACTGGATACTTTATAAGTAATTGGTCTAAAAAGTATTTGACTTTTAGGACTGAATGTTTTATAAATCTTCAGTCTAAAAATTAATAAAAATTTAGGACTGGAGTCTTCTAAACCTCCGAGCTTCAAAATTAAATTAATAAAATGCTTATCTTTAGGATCGGATACGTTATAATTAATCGGTCTTAATAAAATCCAAAATACTAAAACATGTCTCTGTCGCACGGAAAATTAAATTTCTCTCTTTGAACTTCTCTTGTGGCGCCAAAAGTGATTACTTAGTCTCTGTCTCTAGTGTTTGTGTTGCTTCGTCGTTGCTTTGCGTTGCTCTCTCAACAATCACTTTCTGGTTCCTTAGTTAAATGTCTATAGACCAAGTTGTATGAGTTGTTTCGGTTATATAACTTTATGATTTTCCTACTTATCGTTCTGGGTTTTTCATGGGTTTAACGAAATCGATAAAATGTTCTTGTGGGTTCCTCCTTTGTTCATGAACATTGTATTTTGAAGATTATATTTGCATTTTAGACCAACCCAACTGACCAATAAGTGTTTTTAGGTTACTCTTGCTGTCTGTAACATTAACGTTTGTGGTCGGAGAAGAAAGCCTCAGCAAACGCATTTGAATTTATATGCTACAGGTGAGTTCACAAGACTTTTATGCGATGCATTTAATTTCCTTGTTATGCATTTATTTTGCTTCTTGGATTCACTGTGATACATTTTATGAACAAAAGTGATTCTTCGTTATGCATTTAATAGGCAAGTTTCCTTGTTTAAAAAAAAAATAGAAGACCTAAATGACATTGAGCATAAATATGCATTTTGAGTTGGCTTATTTTATATTCAAGTTTCATTTTTTTCGGATTTTGTATGTTAAATCTTTCTATCTATAGGAATTCTACTATAGATCACAATTGGATAAATGCTTTACGGACAAGTGCTGAATATCAGAATGGAGCGAGGGAATTTATAGAATTTGCTAAACAAAATGCTCATGATGATAGTGAGAAATTTTATTGCCTTTTTGTAAAATGTTTGAATGAGAGGCGACTAGGTTTTGAAGTTACACACACACATTTAATTTGTCAAGGATTTTGTAAGACTTATACAGTATGGGTATGGTATGGTGAAAAAATGCCAAGTAGGTCTCAACATGGGGAAGTGACCTTTTATGATAATGACACGAATATGGATGATCGTATAGAGGATATTATTTGTGGTAGGAGAAGAGACTTTTTATCAATCATATGCATATGGTAATATGTGCAGTGATGCAAAGACCTCGCTATACCCTGGGTGTAAAAAATACCAATTGTTGAACGCTGTATTGAAATTGGTAAGCTTGAAGATACGTCATGGATGGAGCGACAAGAGTTTTTTTTTTTTGAAATGCTTGAGGCTTTTAAGGACATGCTTCCGGATGATAATGTGTTGCTGTATCGATACTATGATGTTCCTTCTATGTTCTTAAACAATGTCATTGACTATGAAGTTTGTTCTTGTTTTATTTTTGTGGCAGAATCTAATCCAAATGGGCATGTTATAAAAGAGGATGTTATGTTGTTGGGTGAGAATCAGATGAAGGCATGGTGAATATATTATATTGGGCATGTATGTTGATTTATGTGTTGTATTTGTAACTTGATTCATTGTATTTGTAAGTAAGTTATCTTATTATATAAATTAATTTAGGTGTTGTAGTCACAGTATAATCATTAATTAAGAGGCCACATAACTCAATAACTCATGGTGAATAATATTTGTATTCTTTATCCCAATTCAATTTATTTATAATTGTTCATAGCTTGTAGCTTAAAGTATCGACTTTTATGTGTTGGATTGGGTGGTGGATTTGTGTATATATTGATTAGTAAGAACATAATAGAGAAAAAATTTGGGAAAATTTAGACTGGAAGAAATATGCTGGTCTTAAATGTTCAACTGTTAAGACCGGGTGTATTTATATGATCAGTCTTAATTATTTTTGCCCGGTCTTAAAATTTCGATCCTTTTAAGATCGGCCAAGTTTTTGTCCAGTCTTAAAAGTTGAGTTTTAGGACTGTACAAAAAATATTTCAGGTTTATTTAGTATGACTTTTAAGACCTATTGTTTTAAATGTCCGATCTAAAAGAGTTTCTTTAAGACCGATTCGTATTCGGTCTTAAATGTTAGACTTTTAATACCGCTTGGAACAATATCGGTCGCGGATCCGGTCTTACGGAGCCTCTTTTGTCTGGTCTTAAAAGCCTTTTTTACACTAGTGTAACTATGCGAATTATTTTTAGAGGATTAAAAGTGATTATTAATCCCTAAAATTCCCTTAATAATAACACCCTTATTTATTTGTTTATTAATTAATAATCCCATTTTTTATAATTAATTAATAATTCTCTTTATTATTTATTCCCCTTTTTAATAAAAATACCCTTTTAAATAATAACTTTATTTATTATTACTCTACTATTAGTTTAAACTCCTAGAGGTAATTCCAACATTAAGCATGACATTAACGCTCTAAATCAGGAGTTTAAATAAATATTACACAATGAAAATATGCTTTATTGTGATATTTATATATGGAAGTATATATACATATAAATATATATATATATACATACACATAGGACAACAACATACATACATAGTTTAGTTTTAGGAATCGCAGGTTATATGTCTATACATGTATGTGGGCCAGTTTTAAGAGCAACAACTTATATATAAATATACATTTACATGATAGCACAGTTCCTTTTCTCTTTAGTTTTCTATCCTTGATTATATGTATATAAATATGACAGTAAGTATGTATAAACATTTAGCATAGATGGGCTCATGTATATATCTTTATTTATATATATATATAGATGTAAAGCAATATATATATATATACACACACATACACATATTATGCAGCCAGTTCCAGATCTGGTTTCTTTTTCCATGGTTCATGCGTTGTAATATACATATATATTTATTTTTATGATAGCAAATTTTCCCCTCATGTTTTCCAAGTATAGTGACACATGCTGCAAGTTCACATGGATAAATAGCAACGTTTCCTTCTTCCTTTACATATATAGCTTTACATAGGCGAACACAAGGGGGGCTAGGGGTGGCCCCCGCCCCCCCTAATTCTCACTGACTACTAATCCTAGTTCGCTGCTGAAATCCACATATATAAGAAATAACATGTAGAGGTGGGGCCAATGTTTTCAATATAAACATCTTCTGCAATCTCCATTGACATTTATATTGGGACTGATGTTCTTATCTTTTGCACAGATTTTATAAATTTATCAACTACATTTAAATTATGTTAAGCTAAGCGTTAATAAAAACTAGAAAGTTTATCATTTACGCTTTATTGATAAAGTGATTAGACTTATAATTTCTACAATAACTACTGAAAGATCTTTCTTACTATGAAGATAATCAAGAACAAGCTTTAAAATAGAATGAAAGACTAATTTTTCAATGATTTTTTGGCTACATACATTTAAAAAGAAATTATTTTAAGTTTTAGCATGGATTCAATTATAGATGAGTTTAACTATATGAAAACACAGAGTGAGAGTCAAGTGAAATAATCTTAATTTATGTAATAATTTTTTTTCCAATTTTTTTTTATATATATTAAGTCTATATTGTATGTTAAGTCTTTTTATTTATGATGTAGCATTTCTTATCCCCCCTCCCCCCCCAAAAAAAAATGTTGGGTCCGGCACTGTAGCTTTATACATTTACACACACACACAAAGTAAGGTTTTCCTCTCTTTCTTCTCATGTGTAGCAACACACACACACACACACACATACATACATACATACATACATACATACATACATACATACATACATACATACATACATACATACATACATACATACATACATGTAGGGAAAATGATTTGTCCAATGACTGGATCTAAGAATTTCTTCTGTGAACCCAAACTACATCATTTCATTTAGTGAGGGCGTGCCAAAGATTAAAAATTAAAAAAAAAAGTCTCGGTTTCTTGGCAATCACGATTATCTATTAGACGACGAATATCCAATTCAAAGTGTTTTCCACCCGAGTCATTTCTTGGTTCACAAAATTTTCTCGTCCTCCCAACCTTCGATCCCTCCTTCTCTTTTTATGAATTAGTTGCTTTTGCGCCACCGACGCTGAATTACTATAACTTTAGATATTTAATCCTATCCGTTGCCATTGTCATCAAGTTATCAGAGTCAACAATTTTAAACCCTAGATTCATCTCTGTGATTAGCCTTCCGAATTAGGGTTATCATCTCTAGGTTTTGACACCTTAAAAAGCCATGGATGACTGCTGTGCTGTTTGCTCGAGACTGATTTTTTTTTTTTTTAAAGAAAATCTTTGGCACACCCTCACTAAATGAAAAGATGTAGTTTGGGTTCACAGGAGAAACTCTTAGGTCCAGTCACTGGACAAATCATTTTCCCATATATATATGTATGTATATATGTATATTACGTACATGGGCTTTGCTATACAAAGTGCTTATGTCTAAATAATCCTACTTATATAAATAGGAGCATGACTTGGACATGGAAAATAAATGAATAATTGTAGGACTTTCTTCCTTAATTCCATATACATATTTTCTTTCTTTCTCATTTAATTCCTTTTTTGCCATAAAATATAACCTCCAAAATATTTGTTAGTTCTATATTTTTGATGTTTTGATGATAACAATTATAATGTAATTAAATTAATAGATTCAAAGTTAAATCATGTTTTATATAGTTAACTTGAATCTACAATGGTTTGAAAGATTGCCCTTAGATGCCTCGAGTTAAAGTTGCATGCCTGGAGTCATGAGATGTTAATATCTAAATGAAAATTGTTTTGATCTCATGTGCCTCGGTTAAAATGTGTTTGACTTAGAGTTAATAAATTTGAGATATATTTGCCTCAAGTTAAAATTGATATGCTTCGAGTTAATCTTTGGATACCTTGAGTCATGTAGTGTTATTATTTAAAAGGAAAATGTTTTTAATCTCATATGTCTCAAGTTGAAGAGTTAATAAGTTGAAATTTTTATATGCTTCGAGTTAAATCCATGGATGCTTCAAGTTAAACGATGAAAATGTTTTAAAGAAACTTGGTTAACTCCAATCAATGTTTTTATGCCTTGAGTTATCTATTTGATGTTAAGTTTTGTACCAATTTGTTTTAAATTCTTGATATCAAGTCAAGTCATCAACTTTTATATCAAGTTAACTTGGTTTTTTCAAAGGTCATCGGGTTTAACTCTTGTATATCAAGTCACTGACTCAAGTCATCTATTTTTTAACTCAAGTTAAGGTTTCATTGGCCATTTTTTTTTGATAGCATCGGGTTTAACTTTTGATATATCAAGTTAGTGACTCAAGTCACTAACTCAAGTCAATCATTTTTAACTCAAGTTGGGTCTTCATTTGGTCATTTGTTCTGAAAGCATCGACTTCAACTTTTGAAGTATCAAGTCATTGACTCAAGTTGATAGCTCAAGTTTTTCACTTATTGACTCAAGTCGAGTGTTCACTTGGCCATTTATTTCGAAAACATCGGGTTTAACTTTTTGCATATCAAGTTAATGACTCAAGTCATTAACTCAAGTCACTCACTTTTCATATCAAGTTAAGCTCTCAATTCTCCAATTTTTGAAAGCATCGACTTTTGACTCTTGCATATCAAGTTGATGACTCAAGTAATCAACTCAAGGCAACTACTTTTACACCTCAAGTTAAGAGTTCAACTTGCATCGCCTTCATCTTTAACTCTTGAATATCAAGTTAATGACTCAAGCCATTAACTCAAAACATGACTTTCGGACTTCAAGTTAAAACATTAAACTTGTGTATTTCAAAAGAGAAAGTCATCGACTTTTGCATATCAAGTGAATACCTCAAGTCATCAACTCAAGTCAATTGTTTCTCATCTCAAGTCATGACTTAGACTCTTTCATCATGAAACTTGATTTTTCTAAAATCAATTGCCTCGAGTCAAGTATTTTATTACCTCGAGTCACTACCTCAAGTCATCAACTCTTTAATTGAAAGTTAAACTTCTCTGTTTTCAAAATCACCGTCTTCGTAAAGTCAAAATCATTCGGTGTAATTTCATTTCTTCATATCATCACTCATTACTTTTACTAATTGCTTTTAATCAGTTTGCTAATGAGTTCCAGATTATTATATGGAGAATTAACATCAAACTTGATGGAAGCCAAAATCTGTCAGAGGCATGAAAATGAAGTTTGCTGCATATATTCCGAAATGGCAGAGAAGATCAAATTCAACGAGGAACTTGAAGAAATGATGTTTAATGCTCAAACGTAATGCTCTTCAATGAATTCAAATGTTCAAAGTAGTGAAATGCTCCAAGGGACAGAAGCTTCAATGAACAGAATTCAATTATCCCAACGGTAATATTCCAACGGTAATATTTTCTAACGGTCATATACACTTACAACGGTCATATTCGAAATCTGGAAGAATTGCTCAATGATCTTCATTAGCTATAAAAGAAGAAGCATTCAAACAAGAAGGGAGAGACAAGAGCTTACACTGTCGAATTGCCAACATTATGAATCCAACGATCAACTCATATACTCTCTGTTTCACAATGGTTATATAGTTTTCAGTAGAGAGTGAGATGATTGATTATGAACTTCAATGTTTAATACTGTATCTACTCGTGAGGAGTTCATAAACATTTACTTCATTATCAGTTGAATCTTAAGGTTAAGGAACTTTAAGAGAGGGTGTATCAATTACAACTTGTAAGGGGGAGTGGAGTCTGAGAGTGAGAGGACCATCCTTCATTTACAGAGTGTGTAATTGTATCCTTACAGTGGGTAAGGGGAAGTATCTCGATGAGAGATTGTAGTGGTTCTCAAGTACCCGATTAAAACTTGAGGGAGATAGTGGATTGAAATCTCAGGAGGAATCTGGGGACTAGACGTAGGTCATCGTGGATTGGGCCGAACCAGTATAAATCACAGTTTGCATATTCTCTTCCCTCATCTCTTATATTTCCAGCATGTATGTTTAAATGACTAACTATCACTTTATAAATTATTACCGTCATATAAACTGCTCTCAATAGTTTCGAAAAGATTTTCAAAGTTTCAAAAATTTTATCGAACACCCAATTCACCCCCCCTCTTGGGTGATAGCCATATCTAACAATATTCATACCAAAAAGTATTCTCTAATTATCTATCCTTAATTTTTAGGAAAATATGCCTTAAATCCCAATAATTAATTTCATAATTATTAAAGGGCAAATTCCACAATTCAATTTCCCTTATAGTATTCAAATTTCAAAATCAAGAATTTGGGATGTTACAAAATTCACGTTTATACTTCAATTAACAAATTTCTAATCATTTTCTTTATTTAAACGATAAGCTATCCTTGCATTTTTTTGGTTTTTCAATTTAAAAACTACATTTTCATCCTTTTGAAAAGAAAAATGCAATGACAAATACTTGTTTTGAACTCTATGTCAGCTACTAGTAATATATATTTTCTCAGTATCCAAACCAAAAAATGCTGCTCCCTTCACTCCTAAATATAAAATAAAGTTTTTTTTTTTAGATATTAAGGAAGCCAATTAAATTAATTTAAATGATTTATATCTATCATTTTTTTCTCCAAATTATTTTTTCAAACCTGTAAACTATATATAATTTGGGATTAAGATTTCTCTAGTCACTGGAGATAAGCTTATCTCTACTGACCCAAAACTACACCTTTTATAAATACACACACAAATAATTTAATCCCATTTATGTATGTGTCAAGACTTAAAATGTTTTCAGCATCCCAAAAGATCAAGCAAGCTGTATTGATCGATGCGCTTTGATCAAAATAAGGATTTTAAAGTAGTGGCAAAGAAGTCTGATTAAAACACTCGCATCCCTGCTTAGTCCGGCTGGCGCCATTGATCACCTTCGCCTGCCTGGAACATGGAATCCGCCGCTGTCACTTATCTTGTCCGGTGATTCCCGTCGCCTCAGTACTGTATATCTTAAAATTCTTTTTTCCCTTTAAATTTGTGCGTTCTACGTATGTCTTTGATTGAAAATTTATTTGTTTGGTTAAAGGTTGCGAGATCTGATCGTCTTCTTCCTTGCTTCGATCTTTCTTCTGCTGTTGCTTTCTTTTCCGATCCCTCCATTAATTGTGCTTTCCAAGTTCCCTCATAACTTCATCGTTCGTGGTTTGTAATTTCAGTTATATGTGTGTAAATCTATAAACGGACTAGTTTTGGGGACATTAGAGAAAAGTTTATCTTCGGGGTGACGGGAGAATTCTTAATCCCATATAATTTAAATATACAGAACATATAATATGATTAAATAACTTATTTAGCTTCTTTAGTTTCTCTAAAAAGAGTTAATTATATCTTATATTTAAGACCAGAAGAAGTATATATCTTCTTGTAAGCGAAATGCCATCTAGTGTCAAAATTTTATTGTGTGTTTGCCAAAAAAAAAAAGACAGTTTATGGGAGACAAACCATGAGTTCTTGAAAAGTTTTTGAGATGTGGGAATGCAGCATGCGTGGGTGGTAGAGGCTTTCCTCGAAAGGGGCCAACACGGTATCGGTTTGGATTAGTCTGGGGCCGTTGATATGCCTGAAAAATGACATGCCCTAGGATACCGAATGCTCTAAGTTTAAAAAAAAATTTAAAAAAAAAAAATCAAAACACTCTAAGCCCAAAAGTGTTTTGTTGTCCAAAACCATGGTTTTAGAAAAAACTACTTTTTTTCCCACTTTTTTTCATCTCTCGGTCCTTTTTCTTCCTCCTCCTTTTTTCCACTTTGTTCTAGCCTTTGAATATGATTTGAGGAATTTTTCTTTCATTTGTGATTCATGAATTGTGATTCATTTGTGGCCTATTCATGTGGATTGAGGAAATATTGAAGGAAGAGGCAATTTTTTTTGGGAAAATTCGTTTGAGGGCCCCTATTAGACAAATAATTCCAGAAAAGGCCCACAAAATCTGACAATACGGAAAAATGCTCAGAGATTCTGACAATACCCAAAAAGGCCCCATGATTCTGATGGGGGGCTGATATAGTTGTTAACCGGGTTGATTTAGTTGTTAATTTTTTTTTAACAACTAAATCAGCCCGGTTAACAACTATATCAGTCCCTACTAACAACTATATCAGCCCCATTAACAACTCTGTCAGAATCTTGGGGCTTTTTTCCGTATTGTTAGAATCTCTGAGCCTTTCTGGGTATTTTCAGATTGTGTGGGCCTTTTCTAGAATTATTTGCCTAATAGGGGCCCTCAAATGAATTTTCCCATTTTTTTAAATTAATAATATCCTTTTTTATAGTTTTATTTTTTACAAAAGCTGACAGACTTTTTTATTGTCAAATGATATGAATATGATTTCTTGCTTTTATTACAAAAAAAAAACACTATATTTATAAATATCTTAGTTAAATTTTATCTTTTTTTTTTAAAAAAAACATCTCTCTTATATGTTTAAGGTTATATTTTTTAGCCTCAAAGATAATTTGTTAAATGATCAATTACATCTATCAGTCTCAAAGATATAGTTTTAGATAATTACTATTTACAAACAATTTTTGCGTATTCAATTTATTAATACATATATGTTTGACATATTTTTTTTATCATATTACATAATTTACTGATGTTATGATTTTAATCTTGTACACAAATTTATGTAATTTTTGGTATTTATAATGAGATTTAATGTTAAAAATATTTAAAATAAAACTTATCCTTTGTATACAATTATCACAAGAGCTAATGTCTTTTTTCGTAATTTGAGTATACAAAAATTATTCTCATAACAATATCAAAATACTATTATTTTAATAAAATCACTTTTTTAATAGAATCTATTCTTTTTATAATCTATTTTGTAAAAGTACTTTTACTACTTTTTATCTTGAAGTTATTCTTCAAAAACTAAACCTTAGTGTCAAATTGCTAAAAGAACTTTTTGCCAACTAAAGAAACACTATTAGTATCACTTGTGTCAAGTACGTTATTCAACAAAATAATATATTTATCAAAATTTCAGGAAATAAGTACTTCATTCGGCAAATCCAATACAATTCCCGAATAATATATTGAATGGAGTACTTATTTCCTGAAATTTTGATAAATATATTATTGAATGAAGTACTTATTTCCTGAAATTTCGCATTAGGGTCGTATGAATTACTAAATGAGAAGCACGTTCACACAATCCAATACAATTCCTCTCACATACTTACCCTATACATCGTAAATCATGTTGTAAAAACAACTTCTATCACTAAGACACTAAAACATTTGGTTCAATATTAAAATTTTAGATAATATGAAGTACACGTTTATTAATGCAAAAAAACTAGGTGAAAGTGCAGATTTACCAACCAACTATTACCCGAGGAGCGTATGGGCCAAATAATTATTGAAGGGACCAAAATTGCCAATCAACAATTTAAAAGTGAAAAAAAACACCAAATAACTATTAAAAGTGAAAAAAAAAACACCAAATAACTATTTAAAAAAAACTATCACAATTAAGTTAAAATGTGAGGCACTGGCATAGGACGGTGACGAAAATGCTAGAGAAAAGAGTGGTTAAGCCTTCTTGTTGGAAAAGGAAAACACCAACAGAGATGGGACCCATGGGAGCAGGCATTGCGGTAGCAGCGGTTGTTGCCTGTGGTATCGGAGGGATGAAACCAGGGTGCAAGGTGCGTTCCAGTTAAACACTGTGGACTACTGGATGAGTTCAAGAGGGTGACACTATGACAATCAATGGAAGATGGAAACACCAAGACAGTGACAGGGTAATAGTTCGTTGGTGAATCTGCTCCAAATTGTGGTTTTTTTTCACTTTTTAATTGTTGATTGGCAATTTTGGTCCCTTCAATAGTTATTTGGCCCAGACGCTCCTCGGGTAATAGTTGGTTGACAAATCTGCACCTTGATCCAAAAAACTATAATTGGATCATTGGCCGAAAATCTACAATCAGATCAGTCAACTATGAACTCTTCACAAGTTTAATAACTAATATAGCTTTTCACATTTCTTATCAATAAAACAATGAAATTCAATATCATATTACTTTAATAAACTGGTTGGTCAATGGTGATTTATAAAATGATCATGCCTAACAAACGTATGACAAACTACGACCATTAGCCTGAGCATTCATCTTAAAATCACAGAAAAATCCAACAGCATACCTTTTCAATCAACCCTATGAAGTAATACTTTATCCTCCCAATAACGCAGAAAGATGTTTTGGGTGATTGTCCAAAACATCAAGAAGTAAGAACGACATAATGCACAAATGATTGCAATATTTTTCTTTTGTTGATGAGATTCCATTGCCTTGGCAGAAAGATTTGAGGATGTTATAGTCCAAAATCCTCTTCAGCTGCAAGGGCTCTGACTGACCAAAAAAATCACATAATCAGCAGTAGGATTGTCACGCCCTGAAAACCAGCAAAGTGACTGGCATGGAGTGTGAGGTAAACTCACTTCCCAAACCATAAGACTTACAAGAACGGTCATATCTTGTATCAATAATTTAGAATATACAGCTACCATCTCTAATTCCTATCTACATGTTCTTCAATGATCAAAATGATATTCGAAGCTCTGCTCTACTATTATATGTGCATGTACATGTGTTCTAAACAAAGAAAAAACAGGGATCCTGCCTATAAACTACGTGGAGCATCTAGCTTTTAATAATAATACAAAAGTCTAAATTTATAATTACATCATGCAGCAGCACCACAAAATGAGCTAGCAAACTTTAAATTTTGAGAAGGTTCTTCACTGCTCAGCCGGAGGTACAGGGTCAGCAATACTATTTGAACCAAACAAATTTTCCAGTGAATGACGTCTCATTTATAGAAATTAAATAAATACCGAAGAAAACAATTTAAACATTTTTATTCTTCGATAATAACAATATGGCAATAAATTACAATTTCCATTTCATATGGACATAATTAAAAACAAAACTACATGTAGGATCATGAATCAAATAATTTGAAATACATAATAAATCATTTTGTTTAACAAAATCAATTTAAAACAATAAATCTCAAAGCTTGTCCAAACGTAGGACCTCTACAGAACGGATGACAAGCGTGGACACACAGTCCACGAGGGTAACTAACCAAGCATAACTTAAGGCCACGAAAACAAGCATGGGCACACAGTCCACGAGGGTAAGTAACCAAACAAGCGCAGCACAAGGCCACGAAACAAGCGCAGGTACAAGACCCACGAATAACAAGCGTGAGAACAAATCCCACGAGTAACAAGCGTGAGTGTTATACCCACGAATATCAAGCGAGCTCGAGGTTAACCATGGTGCACCAAGGACTAACAGTACTGCTGTTAGTAACCAGCGTTCTGTATTCGGTCCTCTCAAAAGCATTTTCAAACCTGTTTAGGGCCAATTTATCAAAGCAATGAAAAGTTCTTCTTTTAATCCCATGATAACTCAAATTTAAATACGGCATAATAGAATGCCACAGTATGAAACTTTACAAGCCATATTTCAAAACTTTCCTTCAATTTCAATATGTCAACAATATCCTTTTCAAACATCAAGAACTCACATAATACAATTTCAAAATTGCAAGACCGGCTCAATATGAAATTTATGAAAAATATCTCAAAAATCTCTTTACCATTTAAGTGCATAATCATGAATTAGACTATGAAGTAATTGAAGAAAAATAAATAATAACAAATAAAATCTTCAATCTTTACTCATGTAATATCAATAAGAAAATGCAACAAATCTGATAAACTTCCCTTTGCAAAATCAAAATCATACTTCTTAATGTGGTGATTAACATAAAAGTATGACAAGTAGTAAAAATGTCATTTATAAAAATTGTAATGGAATGCTATTCATTCACCTGTAAGGTTTCCAAATATATATATATCTTACTTCTTTCTATTAGCCATGACTGACATCCTCTCCTTGATCCCCTAATATTCAAACAAATTGTTATTGTTCCTCCTATAATCTTTATAAAACTCTAATCTCCATTTGGTAAGGAGATACCGACATGCTTCATACTAACTCTCTTGCAACTAGTCTTAACTTTCTAATTTAAACTCGTGACTCTTAAATCATTTAACAATAATTTCCAAAATCTCAAGAAGCACAATCAAATTCGTAATGTAAGATAATTTAGGAAATAAAGAAAACCTCAACTTCAACCCTCCACATATGAGATTCCACATTGATTTAAATGAATAAAACACCACAACTTTTATATATATAACATCCACATTTTTCAAGTTTTAATATGGAAAATAAATAGTTTTCACTAATTTCCCCAACTTCGATTCTGTATGAAAAACAAATTTAAACTAAAGAAAAGCATACACAAATTTCATCATATTCCTATTGTAACATTTAACAACATATTATAAAATATATGTTCCAAAATCATGTTGTTCTAATGCTTCGTCCATAAGAAAGCCCCAAACTTCACAATCTTTAAATGTCCAATATAAAAAATGGAAGAGTTTCGATCCCTTACTTCAAACCCCACGATAGACAAGACAAAAATTGAAGGAAGAAGCTATAAGCCCACACACTCACAAAAACATAGTAAAAAGCAAGAAACAAAATTCTGCACACAACATATATATATGGCCGCAATTCAAGAACAGGGGAAAGAGGAGAGTCTCATGCATACCCCACACATTTGATCCTTAGCAACAACTCACTACCTACCTACTTTCTTTAGCCACCCAGCAGCAACGTAACAACGAATTTGTTTCTTCTTCAATCTTCAATTCCCAAACATCACAGCAACAAACAGAACAAAGGGAAAAAAAAAAAAACATGCCGCACATCTTAATCTTCATAAATACCATAGATATATGAAGCTTACCTACACAATCATGCCATAGTGCACCAAAAACACAAAAGATGAAGATTCCTTTAATCCCTCACCAAAGCACCCACAGATAGAATCAACTGAAGAAGAAAGGCGAGCAAACTGAACAGCATGGGGAAAAAAAAAAGAAACAACAGCAAAATTTTGACCGAAGGAGACAGATGCCGGCGGCGAACGGGCAAGTGACGGCGAACGGACCAGCAATGGCAAGGAAAGGCAAGCAGAGATGAAGGAAGGAGGCTAGGGTTCATGAAGCTTCTATTCTCCCTCTATTTGAATGATGAAATCGTGCAGGAGAAAAAAAACAAATATGATGTTTATGAAACTAAGTAAAATACAAGAGAGATTAAGATGAGGGAGATGAAACCATAGATTAACTACGTATTATCATGCTCCAGAATCCTTTGTAACTTCATATAAGCATGCGACACCAGATGATATCCCAGCATAGACGCTAGGCTCATCTTGGCCAAGTAATCCGCTGCTTCATTGGTCCAGCGACTGATGAGTTGAATGTTAACGTTCCAATCCCTGCTGATAACACTTTTAATCTCTTCCACGAGCTGACGATCTTCATGTGGAACGCTAATGGGGTTTTGTAGTAAATCAACAGCCTCTGCAGAGTCAATCTCCAGGATTACAGCCCTGTATCCCAAGTCCCAGGCAGTTCTGAGTCCAAGAAGACACCCCCACAGTTCGGCAGATTGGCAATCTCCCTCATTACCTTTAAAGATAAATCCCTTGATAAACTTGCTATTATCATCTCGCAACACACCTCCACTAGCGACGCCCGGAACTAACGGTGAAAAAGCTCCATTGGTGTTCACTTTTATCTAGCCTGCTGGAGGTGGGCACCACTGCTGATGGATCGGACTCTGCTACTTCGCGCTAATGTTCTTTGTGCGCAGCTTTTCTCGAGCCTCGGTCATGCTTGAAACACTCGCCATGATACTATGCTGCAGTGAAGTGTTCGATATTTTTTTACCTTAAAAAACAAAGGAGTTTCGTCGTCGCCAAAGCCACCAACATGCAGTAGCGTAGATGCAGCACCAATCGGTTGTTTGCTGGTTGCTTCCCCTGGAGTTAATGTTCCATCTGATCCATTGGTCAAAAGGCAGTGCTCGGAACTGACGCCATAATTCCAAGGGGACAAGCTGCTTCCACAATGCCATTGTATCAGGACAATCTCTAAACACATGTATTAGTGATTCCATTTCAGCATTACACATCGGGCAGGTGGCATTCGTGCTTAGCCCACGCTTGCATCTGGAAACGTTAGTAAGTAGACGTTTGTGATTGGCGAGCCAAAGGAGCATTTTACACCTTTCCATAACCGGCAATTTCCATATCTTACTCCAAAGCAAGTCCTGCCGAGTCACATTAGAATTGAGTGAGTCATAAGCGGACTTCACAGTAAAAGCACCACTCTTGGTCCATTTCCATCGTAACGTCCCATTAGGTAGCTCCTCTATTCCATCCTGGACCTTATTCCATGTACGCTTAATTCCACTCCAAAGATTAGAACCGGGTCCATTCATTGCAATCTATGGGAGCTTGTCTGATCCATAATTATATTTGTTTCTTAGGACTCTAGCCCAGAACTCATCCTTTCTAGAAGCTAACTGCCAACCGACCTTCATAAGGTAAGCTTGGTTATAGAGGTTTATGTGCCGGACTCCCAATCCACCTCTAGCTTTGGGCTGACAGACTGCATCCCAAGCAACCAAAGGGATTTTCCTTTGCTCCACAGTACTCCCCCAAAGAAACTGGCGGTTGCACTTATCCAACTCCTCACACGTGCTAGTTGGGAGGAGGGAAGTTTGCATTACGTAGCCAGGAATGGCTGTGGTGACCGACGAAATAAGGGTAGCCCTCCCTGCCGAAGAGATTGCTTTAACTTTCCAGTTAGATAACCTCACTTTAACCTTATCCACCACATAATGAAAAGACTCCTTGGTAACTCGTTTATGGTGCAAAGGCAAACCAAGGTATTTGCCTAAATCACTTGTGATTGAGAAGTCTAGGGAGTCACACATCTCACTTTTCCTCAGGTGGTGAACATTCTTAGAGAAGAAGACCCTGGTTTTCTGATGATTAACCTTTAGTCCAGAACTCTCACAGAAGGCCTTGAGGCATTTGTTGATGACATTCACCTGGTGCATTGAAGCTTCTGCAAAAAGAATAATGTCATCTGCAAAGAACATGTGCGAAATAGGGGGTCTCGTGCGAGTGAGCCGGATCGGCTTCCAGTCTCCGTCCTAAATGGCGGCTTGAATAAGATGGGCCAACTTCTCCATGCAAATGACAAATAAGTATGGTGATAGCGGGTCCCCTTTCCTGACTCCCCTAGTTGGCTGAAAGGTCTCGGCTTTATCCCCATTCCAGAGTAATTGCATATTTGGTGTTGAGATGCATTGCTCAATTACCTTGGTTAGGCTAGACGGAATGTTAATATCCTGAAGACATTGCATCAAGAACTTCTAGTTAACCCGATCATAGGCTTTCTCTAGATCAATTTTAATTGCCAGGAAGCCCTTCTTCTGTTTCATATTCCGCATGGTATGAATAACCTCCTGAGCCACAATTATGTTGTCACTGCTATGTCTTCCTGGCACAAAACTGCACTGGTTTGGAGCTATCACTTGGGGAAGGATAGGCTTCAATCGACTCACAATAATCTTTGAGACAATTTTATAGATGACATTGCATAGGCTTATTGGCCTTAGATCCCCCATAGTTTCCGGATGGTCCTTCTTAGGAATAAGTACAATCAAGGTACTGTTAATTTCAGTGAGGGCCTGCGGGTTAGCAAATAACATTTTAATATAACTGAGGACAGAATTACTAATCGTACTCCATTGGTTCTGGTAGAAAAGTGCGTTAAACCCATCCGGCCCTGGAGATTTAAGCGCACCCATATTAAAGATAGCTTCTTTGATTTCTGTATCTAAGATCTCACTGCTACACCTTCGTAGGTGCCCCTCTTCAACACTAGGGTATGTCATGGAGCAATCAAGAGCTGGCCGAGAGCTAACATCCTCTGACAAGAGGTTGGCGAAGTAGGAAGTGGCCATACCTTTGATTCGTACGGTGTCAAAAACCCATGTCCCCACATTGTCTTTAATAGCCTCAATTCTTTTAGCCTTCCTTCTTTGATTCGCATGAGCGTGGAAATACCGAGTGTTTCGATCTCCATGGACTGACCACTCTGCTTTAGCTTTTTGCGCCCAAATGAGGGACTCTTGGAGTAAGACATCCTCTAGCTCCTTCCAAATAGAAAGCTGGAGGTTCTCATAATGAGGCTGCATCCCATACCATGCTACACTTCTACTAATCCCGTCAAGACGACGTAAGAGATGTTTCTTCCTCCCCTCTGTATGCCTGAACACTTCTCTGTTCCACTTGGAGCATGCTTGAGTGAACTGGGACATGTTGGACTGCCAAGCGGAGTCTTGCCGCCAATACTGCTTCACGAAGTCATCAAAAGTTGCATGTAACACCCAAGCAGCAATAAACCGGAAGGGACGGTTCGAGCTAGTTGTATTTCCAGCTGGCTCTAACTGGAGAAGAAGTGGTCTATGATCAAACTTAAAGAATGGTAGATGAGCCACCGAGGCATTAGGGAACATATTAAGCCAATGGTCATTGGCCAGCATTCTATCAAGTCGTGCCTCAGATGTGCCTCTCTTCCATGTGTGCTCAGGCCCAACAAACCCAACATCTCTCAAGCCTACTATATAAGAGAGAAATGGAGAGTAAGGAGAGAGTGATTTTTCTTTCTATTGTCCTCTTCCAACCTTTGATACATGCCTACTATATATAGGTAATGAATTCTTAACACCATTACAAGAGTTACATACAAAAGATTAAATCTACATAATGGTATGTTCTGGAGTTTTGTAAGTTATTTACATTAATCATATAAAATTCCCACTAAGTCATTCATATCATAGGTTACATTGCTTTAAGTGTAGAAATCCCAAAAGACTCCTCTTGAAAAGGTTATGGACATTCACACCAATATTGGAATATTTACAACACTCCCCCTTGAATGTCCATTATGAATGTGCCTCATTAAAAACTTTAACTAGGAAAAACCTAATGGGATAAAAACCTAGCCAAAGAAAAGAGTACAATATCCATTGATACATTGTCCAATGTTGCCTCATTAAAAACCTTTCTAGGAAAACCCAATGGGATAAAACCTAGATAAGGGAGAAAAAGAGTACAACGTGTATCGACTCCCCCTCTTGGCAACATCAGTTGAGATCTTTGAGTCTCCGAAGACCAATACCATGGACGAGTCTTTCAAAGATTGCTCCTGGAAGTGACTTGGTAAATAAATCTGCTAGATTTTTACTTGAACGGATTTGCTGGATATCTATTTCACCATCCTTTTGAAGATCACGAGTGAAGAAGAATTTTGGCAAAATATGCTTCGTTCTATCGCCCTTGATATATTCTTCTTTAAGTTGGGCAATACATACAGCATTATCCTCATATAGAACTATTGGAACCATTTTTTCTGAAGATAAATGACAAGTTGTTCGTATATGATGTAATACTGACCTTAACCACACACATTCTCGACTTGTTTCATGCATTGCTAGAATTTCTGCATGGTTAGATGATGTAGCTGATATAATCTGTTTCATAGATCGCTATGGAATAGTTGCACCTCCACATGTAAACACAGATAGTCTATTTGCGATTTACCATCGTGTGGGTCAGACAAAAATCCAGCGTCTACATAACCAATCAGTTCATGCTTGGATACATTTGAGTAGTATAACCCCATGTCCATGGTGCCTCTGAGGTAATGAAAAATGTGTTTTACTCCATTCCAATGCCTCCGTGTTGGTGTAGAACTATATCTTGCTAATAAATTTACAGCAAATGATATATCAGAACGTGTGTGTTGAGCAAGATACATTAGTGCTCCAATAGCACTATGATATGGTTCTGATTAATATATCATTTGTATACATAAAAGGGTATCTTGGTAATTTCTATTGAGGCTGAGGCAAAAAGTTAAAAATCAGACATTGGCTGAATAAGGATTTGAATCCAAAACCCAAAGGACCTTTCACCATCCCCAACATCATCAAGCTACAAGCTTCACATTGACATCTAGCTACCATAAAAAGTAAATATATAATTAGCTTATAATATTATAATATAATTAATTAATTTAGTTTTTTTTTTATTTTTAATTATCAAATATCTGGGTATTACAAGGATCTTGACCAATGATTATCAATCATTCTTGTAAAGTTTCTTGATCAGCCGTGAAAGAATTGTTACTGTGGGGATGTTTAGGAACACCTCACAAAATCACTTTGGCACTTTACAATACAAAACTTGTCACATATTTAACCCATACAACGCAAAATCACTCAAGATAAAATAATCCAAACACCCACTCTAACCAATGTTTCTCTCTCTACTTGGTCAAAATATTTCCACGTCCTCCTATATTTACTTCTTTCCCTTCTTTCGGAGCAGCTTCTCTGCATGATATTAATATAAAATATTAAATGGCAAATACATAATTAAAGAATCAGACATTTAGAGAACAATGAACTTATTATCTAGAGAACAATCTAGAGCAATTCAACAGACCCAATGCTTATTGTAGATGTGAAACTGCCCACTACAAATCGGTTATGCCATTTGAAAATGCAAAAACATGAAAGTTTACATTGGAACATCATGTTAATGACCTAATTAGGGCCACATGTTTGAAACATATATTTGCATTAGTTTTATTGGGTACTAAGGTCCAAACTCCAGCCTTCACCTGAGAGAAAGCATTGATATTCCAAAAAAAAGATTTAGACATAGGAAAACTTTAGGAATCTGGATTTCAAATAAGAAATTGGAGGAATTAAAAACATAGAATCCAAAGTGTGCAAACTTTAGTTCCCTCTAGTTAGCAAAGTATAAAAATAGAGAGGGTTGTGGACATCAAATAACACAGGTCTCTATCATATCCAAGGTCATGTCCTCCACATATCCCAGCAAGCTTCCTGATTGACTTAAGTTATGTGTCACAAGAGATCCTGCATAATCCTTTCAATAGGAAAAGGGCCCAAGAAAAGGGATCTCGAACATTACTAACTTTCCTTTATTTCTTTTGCACTTTACAATGGCCACCAATATCTCTGAGTTGTCGTTAATGAATATCCCTGTGCTGTCATTAAAGTCATACGTCTTCTACCCATTCGATCTGTTGATCAACTTGCTGACATTTTTATAAAGCCTCTTCATCCTACTCGGTTTCATGAGCTTAAGTTCAAGCTGGGCATTCAAGACATCCATGCTCCAGCTTGCAGGGGGTGACAGGTGTTACATAAAGTTGTAATTAGTTAGTTAGATTATTATTTAGTTACTTGTTATATAGTTAGTTACATAGTTGTACAGTTTGTTATGCAATTGTATTTGCTCCTTACACATTCATCTTGTGTATAAAGCACATTGCTTATCAATAATATTCAAGGAATTATTCTCCCAAATATTCTAGTCACACCATCGTTAAAAACTTCTCCCCACTTTCCTTCTCCATCTTTCTTCATTGCATTCGCGCAAATAACACTATATGCAATTTAGCAATACGTGTAAAATGTCTTCACAAGGATTCGATCATCTCCGTCGGCACCACCACCACCACCTCTGCCCACGCCACCATCACTGCCACGGCGTAGTTTCTTATTGCGCATTCCACAACCATTACTTCCACTGTCACTGTCACCGTTAAGGGTGCGTGCTTGGAGCTTTTCTCTAACCACATGACAATCAAGCTCTATGTGCTTGGTTCTCTCATGAAAAGTGGGATTTGCAGCTATTTTAATGGCAGACTGATTATCACAGTAGAGTAGAGCAGGAGCAACATGAGAAATGTGAAAATCATTCAAGAGATAAATGAGCCATTGTAATTCACATGTGGTAGAAGATAAGGCATGATATTCAGCTTCCGAAGAGGACTTTGAAACAGTTGCTTGCTTCTTGGCTTTCCAAGAAATTAAAGAAGAGCCAAGGAAAACAGCAAAACTAGTGACAGAATGACGTGTGTCCAAACAACCAGCCCAATCAAAATCACTAAAACTTCGTAACTGCAAATCAGAATCAACTGAAAAGAAAATACTAGCACCAGGGGAAGATTTAATGTACCGAAGATCACGATGAGCAGCTGCCAAATGAGTGTCCCGAGGGTGAGACATGAATTGGCTAAGTTGTTGAGTAACAAAACTTAAGTCTGGCTGAGTAGTGGTGAGGTATTACAGCCGGTCAATGAGTTTCCAATAAGGAAGAGGATCAACCAAAAGAGTACCACAATCAGCTGAAAGCTTTAAATGAGGATCCATAGGACAAGAAGCAGGTTTACAGGCCAAATATCCAACATCTTCAAGTAATTCAAGAGCAAACTTACGTTGAGACAAAAAAATGCCACCTTTGGATCTAGCAAGTTCTAGTCCAAGAAAGTAGCGAAGCTCACCAAGATCTTTGATAGTGAAGGCAGCATGCAAGCGTTGTTTAATCAAGGTAATTTCAACCAAATCATTTCCAGCAAGCACCACATCATCAACATATACAAGAATGACAGTAAATGAAGTGGAAATCCTTTAAAAAACAAGGAATGATCCGAAAGAGACTGAACATATCCATAGGACAGCAAGGCAGAAGAGAGTTTAGAGTACCATTGACGACTAGCCTGTTTTAAACCATAAAGGGACTTTTGTAATTTACAAACTAGAGTGGAATCAGAGGCAATATAACCTTGAGGAAGATCCATATACACTTCTTCATGTAAATCCCCATGTAAGAAAGCATTCTTAACATCTAATTGGTGTAGATGCCAATTTTTAGCAGCAACAATAGACAATAACAATCGAAGAGAAGTCATCTTAGCAACAGGGGAAAAGGTATCAAAATAATCCACACCCTCAGTTTGGGTATATCCTTTTGCTACAAGTCTAGCTTTGTACCTTTCTATATCACCATTGGATTTGAATTTGGTTCTGAAAACTCATTTACATCCAATAGTTCTTTTACCCAGTGGTAAACGAGTGAGGGTCCAGGTCTGATTTTGTTCAAGGGCATTGATTTCTGCATTCATGGCATCTCTCCAAACGGAAAGTTTCACAGCTTGTTTGAAAGTAGAAGGATCAGGATGAATAGTAGTAGCATTAATAAAGGAAGTATAAGAAGGAGAAAGTGAAGAATATGAAAGAACCGAAGACAAGGGATAACGAATATTACCTTTGCGTGATGATTGGTGAGTAGACGAGATGAGGGCACAATGATAGTCCTGCAAATATGAAGGTGGATGGTGGGGTCTAGTAGACTTACGAAGAGAAGGGGTAAGAGAAGGAGAGATGGAATTGGGAGACAAGGATGTGGGGGAGGAAATAGGTGTCGGTTGGGAAACAGAAACAGAAGGCAATGAAGCAATAGGAATGTCATCAAATAAGGGGGAACAAGGTTGTGGTTCAGGCCAAGGCAAGGTGGGGGTTGTGCTTTTAGTTTTAAAGGGAAACACAAGTTCATGAAAAATAACATCTCGAGAAATAAAAATTTGATTCGTAGAGATATCAAGTAGAGTAAAAGCCTTGGAACCTTGCAGAATGCCTAAAAAAATACATTTACGGGCACGTGGAGCAAATTTAGAGCGATTATGACTTAAGGTGGAAGCGAAACAGAGTGAGCCAAAAACTTTGAAAATAGAGTAAGTAGGAGAAAAACCATATAATCGTTCAAATGGGGTAGAGTTTTGAAGAAGGAAAGATGGTAGACAATTAATGATATGAGTAGCATGAAGAACTAAAAAAGACCAATAAGAAATGGGAATGTGAGACTGAAAAAGCAGAGCACGTGCAACGTTTAAAATATGTTGATGTTTTCGTTCAACTAAACCGTTTTGTTGTGGAGTAGCAACACAAGACTTTTGATAAATAACACCATGAGAAGCAAAAAATTCAGGCATATGAAATTCAGTACCATTATCCGAACGAATAGTTTTTATAACAGCGGAAAATTGAGTTTTAACAAGATTGAAAAATTGCTTAATATGCGTTTGAGTTTCAGATTTGGTTTTCATTAAAAACAGCCAAGTATATCGAGAAAAAGCATCAAAATGGTAAGAAAATAACGACAACCTTGAATAGAAGGAATAGAAAATGGACCCCAGATATCAACATGAATCAAATCAAAAGTTTTATTGCATGAACTTGTGCTTACAGGGAAAGGTAAACATTTATGTTTTGCAAAATGACAAGCATCACAAGGAAGTAAAGAAGATACAGTAATATCAGAATTTTGTTTATGCATAATAGAAAGTGTGTTGGCAGAAGGATGACCCAATCGCAGATACCAAATGTTATCTTTGGAAGAGGAGACAGTGGTGTTTAGGAAAACCTGAGGTGAAGTCTTTGGGAAAATCACATTTGCAGTAAGGAAGTATAAGCCCTCAAAAAGTCTAGCTGTGCCAATCATCAGCGAAGGATGGGTTGAGTGAATCTGACAGGATTGAGAGGAAACTGTTAGGAAACAATTATGAGATGTTGTTAACTGAGATACAGATAGGATATTAAATGAAAAATGAGGAAGAAGAAGGACATTATGAAGAATTAAAGAATTAGAAATACGAATTGTGCCAGAGAATTGTGCTACAGTCTTAGAGCCACTGGGCAGACGAACATGAATTGGAGAGATAGACACATAGGATGAAAACAAAGCTAAAGAACAACATACATAATCAGTTGCACCAGAATCAATGATCCAAAATATAGACATATTGGACTTAGAATTACCTTCATTATGGACATATAGAGAAGCAGATAATTGGTTTACTGATGGTGTTGAAGTAGATGGACATTTGATAAGACTGAGGAGGCGAGTGTATTGAGCAGCAGACAACTGTGGAAGTGTAACACCCTACTAATTGAGCAAGCATGTACCGTGACTCTTCTTAAATAGAGATTAGAATTTGTATTTGGAATTAAAAGCTTATTTTGTTTCATAAATTAGGGGCAAACAACTAGGAAATAGTGGACCTATGTTTTGGGCTTAATGAACGTTAGACACCCACATCCTCACTTCAACAAAAACCATAATTGGATATATCCTATGCAGCCCAAACACCAACCAATATCAGTTTCTATTTTTAATAATCTGTTGGTTTATATACGTAGGCATACCTCTCCTATTCAGTTAACACAAGCCCACACACCACGTGTTCATCTCCTCAGCTGACCCCATTTCGCAGAGGCATATACCCACACATTCATCCCTCACATTTAATTGCTTCCTTGTGGCCAGACATCAGCAGATCCCTCCATGCTCCCAGTACATTTTCATTTGCAGCCATACTCCACTTTCATTCTTTTACCCGACAGCTTCTCTATTATTCTTGTTGGCAGCTCATTGCAGCAAACTTCCATTTTTCTGCCATCTCACTCCTCACATGCAGCAGCCCATATTCATCTATCAATAACTCATGCGCTCTCTCATTTATTGACCATACGGCCAACATACTCCCTTATATTTTCTTTTGCTCTTCTGCACACAAAAGAAACAGACCGAGAGAGAGAGAGAGAGACAGAGAGCTAGGAATCTGAGAGTGAGTTGCATCGAGAGGTTGAGAGGAAGCTTCAGCTATTCTGTTCCTCTGCATAACACGTTGGAAAACAGGGGGGTTTGGATTGTAGCGAAGATCATCACGTGAAAATTAGCAACCTGAGGTAAGGCATCAAAATCTCTTCCTCCTAGCTTTCGTCACTTTCCCAACATAAGGTCTAAGTATTAAGCTTTGGGAGCGATGATATTTGTTGAATTTCAAGTTGCATGCACGTTGAATGTTCTGTTTTCGAAGTGCAGAAACAGAGTCAAGACGTTAGCTACAGTGATTTCGTAGAGGAACAGTGCACTCGTTACTGTAGCATCATCTGGAAACTGATCTTTCAGCTGAGCAAGTGACCTTCGAGCAAGGTAAAACCAGAACAAACGAACTCTTTTGACCATGAAATTTTGTGGGTAATTAGTACACTCCTTAAGCTTTAAAACAAGCTTTGGTTCATCTAAATCGAAGGTCTACAAATCAAGTTATGATTTTTCAAAGTTGAAGCAAGATCTGGGAAAAATTTCTGGTTTGCCTCTGGAACAGTCAGATGGCATGGCATTTCGGATCACCTTAAAAAAATCATAAAATTGTGAAATTTTTCAGTTAAATATTAGACACATAGAGGTTTATTTTGATAGGTAATTCGTCAAATTCCGATAAGAATCGAAGGAGATACGAATTTTTGAAGTTGACCTATTAAACTGGAGTGTATTTCTGGACAGCGAAGAAAGAAGAAAAATCTGGAAATGATACAGCAAGAAATAAGTCTAGTGATTATTTGTATATGAAACTAGACTTAATTAATGACACATAGAATTTTGAACCACCCCAATCGGAGTTCTGTAGAATTATTGGTGATTTTTCGAAGTTGGGCCTTATTTGCTGCAAGTTTCAGATTTTTGGACAAAAATGGGAGGTATTTAAGCCCATGATTAATTCCTTATCAAGAAAAGGGATTTAAATAAATATGGACTCCTAAAGTATTATTTTATTGCAGAAACAGAAAATATTTTGGAGAGGGAAATTGATTATATTTTTACTATTATTTTAGGGATATTTGGAAATTTGTGCATCGAAAAGGAAAGTATTATTTTTAAGAGTGGTCAACCAACAGGTAGTAACCTTAATCTTCATATGCCTTGTGTTACTTTGTATGTTTGATTTTTCCATGATTGTGGACCCGTGTCTCCTGAAAAGGGACATGCGTTTGGGTGCATTCAGAGTGGTCTGGGTTCAGAGCCCGGCTACTGTATCTTTCCTGGCGCCGTGGATCCGGGGCTTGCTTTGTCGAGCAGTCCTGCGTTTGTTTTTAGGACATTTAGTCCTTCCGCAATTAACACTCTACATATGGTATGTTTATTTGTGTTATTGCGCGTTTGATATTGAATGCTGTATGATTTATATTTTTCCATGTTATGGTGACATACATGCATTGCATACACTTGTTATATGAGATTAATGGTTACTCTGGGATTCAAATGTGAATCCCAGACTTTTGTAAGGAATTTGGGAGTGCTTCTGAGCTGGTGCTAGGTGACAAGGGTAAGCGTGCGGAGCAGAATTGAGCTGGAAGTAATTTTAAAATTGGAACTTTATTTTGGACTGCTCGGATGACTGTATTACTAATATTTTGGCCATTGAGTAATTTATCTGGGATGACTGTATGCTAATACCTTGATGATAACCTCCATCTACTGCACTTTAATTTATCAGTATGTTTGTCCAAACGAGAATGTGCTCTGTTGCTTACGCTCTGATACAAGACGTAAATAACCTGGGATTGAACTTTAAGGTAAAAGATTATAAAAAGAAAAAGAGGTTTAAGTTAAGGGCCCACACTACCCGTCACCCGAAAGGGGGAGACCGGTAGGTGTGTTACAGGAAGGACAGCAGCCTGTGAAGGAGAAGTCACGGGAGGTGAAACCATGGCAGGGGAAGGTGCTTGAACAAAACCAGAACTAGAATCCTTGGTAGACAAATTGTTCACTGTAGATGAAAAACCAGAGGATCTGAACTTGAATCCAGGAGGAAAACCATGCTTCCTGTAGCAAGTTTCCTCAGTGTGACGTGGTTTACCACAATAAGAGCAAAGTTTCTGCTTTGAACCAGAGTGATTAGGAAACTGAGAACTTTTAGCCATTAAAACAGACGATTCAAGAGGAACCAGAGATGGACACATCTCACGTTCTTGTTGCACAATCAATGAAAAAACACGAGTAATTGGGGGAAGAGGATCAAGTAGCATAATCTGAGATTTCACAGAGGCAAAAGACTCATTCATGCCTTTCAAGAAACGAATTACCTAATCCTCATCCCGATGAAGCAAAGCTTGACTGATAGAACCACACGTACAGGGCTTCAGTGGACGAATATTTGCCATTTCATCCCAAAGAATCTTCATACGAGTGAAATATTCACTGACAGTGGAACTACCTTGTCTAAGATTACAAATCTCCTCTTGGAGATCAGCAATATGAAAGAGATCAGACTGGGAAAACCTTGACTGAAGATTACTCCAGATTGCAGCAGTAGAATCAAACCGTAAAATGCTTTTGGAAATCGTAGGAGAAAGGGAATGAGTAATCCAACCTTGGACGAGATTATTACACCGTTCCCATGCCTGAAATTCAGGAGCAGTCGACGGTGGAGGAGCAATTGAACTATCAATGAATCGAAGCTTGTTATTCGAGAGAAGGGCAGATCGCATGGACCTTGACCAGCTATAGTAGTTGACGCCATCAAGAGGAGGATTGACGAGGATGAGAGCTGGATTCTCGTTTGGATGAATGTAGAATGGTGATAACGGATCTGTCGCCGGAAGAGGAATGGCGGAGATGACAGTAGGAGATGCGTGGGAGGATGGTTGATCGGAAGTGGTGGCCGACGCCATGAGAATCGGCGAGGATGGAGGTCGATTTGGTGGAAGGCGTGTGGTTATGGCGGATGAACTAGAAGCTATCGACTGGAGGTGAAAAAGTCAACTGGAGGTGAAAGTACGGTCATGGAAAAAGAAGAAATTGAAATTTCCAGTGAAAGTATGGTCTTACGGTTTTGACCAAAAAAAAAAGTATGATCTTACGGGAAAAGCCAAAATGAAAGTGGGAGAGAGAAAAGAAAAAAAAGGTACACTTACAGGAAAAACAGAAGTACTCTCACGGTAAAAGCAAAAAAAGAAAGTTGGAGAGAGAAAAGAGAAAAAAAAATTTGGGTGGCTCTAGATACCATGTGACTAGAATATTTGGGAGAATAATTCCTTGAATATTATTGATAAGCAATGTGCTTTATATAGAAGTTGAATATGTAAGGAGCAAATACAATTGCATAACAAACTATACAACTATGTAACTAACTATATAACAAGTAACTGAATAATAATCTAACTAACTAACTATTTACAACTTTATGTAACACCTGTCAGATGGATAATTTTGTTCACGAAGTTTTAATCAAGGTAATTTTATTCGAAAATTTTTTGATGGGCAATTTTACCTTAGAAATATCAGAATTGAAGCAATTTTATTCTGGTGTTATTTCAGTTAATTCCAACCGTTAGTTAACTAAATATGTTGAGCACATGTTATTATTCTTCACGTCACAAATTATGTATGCAGCGGATAACACGATGGATGTGGAATATTAATAAATTATAGATCAAGATGGTTATTTCATGTTAAATTAATAAAGTATGGCATAACTTTTAGATTAAAATAATTTGTTGTGAACACTAGAAAATATAAAATATTTAAATATTTGTTTTTTAATAAAAATAATATAAAATATGTAATTTATATTTCTTTAATTAAATTAGAAATATAAGATAAAAAATAATTAGAATAGTTTTAAGTATTTAAAAGTATGATACTTCAAACTTACACAATCTTAAAAATGCATTACAAAGTACTGTATATACAATTATAATCCAAGTGATATGTCTTATCTAGGAATATTTATTTCTCAAACCAACTACCTGCGAGAGCTTGTCCACAAATAAAAATACTGCTGCAAGTGTTTTTCATAAGGATGAAAAACTTAAAAAGAACCAAAGAAAAAAATGAAGACCTTTAAACATTTTCTGCATTATATAGCATTTCTTCGTTCTTGTCTTGTATGATTAATGGTTCTTTTAATACTGTTTTGAAATCACAGATAAAAAAACTACTGCATGTGTTTTTTATAAGGAGGAAAAAAAAATAAGAAATGGAAAAGGGACCAGCCTGTTCGAACCACTGACCTCTTCATCTATAATCATCATTTCTACCACTGAGTTATGGACCCACTAACACTAATGGATTACAACTAATATATATATATATATATATATATATATATATATATATATATATATAAATTCCAAACTTTTATGTCTACACTTGCATATAGGGGCACTAGTGTGGCTTTGCCACTGCCTAAAACACAGTCTCGGTTGACAAATACTTTTGTACATGGTTTGAGAATCTTGAACTTCATGATTTGGGGTGTCATGGTCTGTTCTTTACCTGGAAAAGAGAAAGGAGTGAAAGTCGGATTGATTGTGTTGTTTGCAACAATAGATTTTGTGAAACACCTTCCTTGGTTTAAATCTGATCATTGGCCGCTTTTACTAAACTTGAGCCATTTTGGCGCTTGAATGATCATCCCTTCTGCTTCGTAGTTTCATGGATTTTGCATGAGGATTTTCCCCGTCTGGTCAAAGATACTTGGGATGATAATGCAAGCTGGGAGGAAAATGATGAGAAATTCACATGCGATCTGAGAAATTGGAGCTATAATGTTTTCGGTCACCTAGAATGGAGGAAACGAAAGTTGGTGGGACGTCTTGGTGGTATTAATAAATCAACTAGGTTTTTAGGGCCGTCATCTTCAATGGAACAACTTCAGAAAAATCTTTGGTTAGAGCTTGAGAAGGTTCTAATTCAAGAAGACCTTCTTTGGGATCAGAAAGCCAAGGGTAAATGGTATGCCACGGGTGACAAAAATACTAAATATTTCCATGCGTGTGCTAATGGGAGAAGCATAGAAATAAGATTGAGGCTATCATGAATGACTCAGGAGGATGGATTGATGATGCTAATGTCATAAAACGGCTTGCTACATACTTTTTCATTAATCTCTTTAGAGAAGAATCCTCTTGTAATGATTTTATCTTCATGATAATAGTTTCCCAACTCTAAAAGAGATATTTTTTGATGAAATTAAGTCGACCTTTTTTTTAGTATAGGTGCTTTAAAATCTCCAGGACCAGATGGATTGAATGCTCTTTTTTCCCAAAATCAATAGAACAGCCTTAGTCCTTCTATGATTAAAGTTGTAAGGGATGAGTTTGCCAACTGCAACATCATAGGCGCTTTCAACCACACTTTCATTGTGCTTATTCCTAAAAGGGAGTATCCATAAACTATCCAAGATTTTTTGTTCTATTAGCTTATATAATGTAATTTATAAGCTTATTACTAGGGTTATTGCTAATTGAATTAAAATTTTCCTCCTGCAAATCATCTCTCAAAATCAATGTAGCTTTGTTCCTAGCTAGTAGGATAAGCTCAGATAACATTATCGTTGCTCAAAAGGTGATACATTCTATGCGGAATATGAAAGGGAAAAAGGGATATATGACAATCAAAATACATATGAAGAAGGCATATGATCGTGTTCGATGGGGTTTCATCATGAAATGTCTAGAAGATCTTCAGATTCCTCAAAATCTCTGTAATGTAATAAAATCTTATATATCTTCCCCTTCTATGCAGATTTTGTGGGAAGGAAGTAAAGCAGATGAATTCTCTCCATCTCGTAGCCTTATGCAGGGAGATCCTCTCTCGCCTTACCTCTTCATGATATGCATGAAGAAATTAGCTCACTTAATTCAAGACGATATTACTGCTTATCTCTAGTAACCCATCAGATTAGGTAAAGATGGACAACCAACTACTCACTTGTTTTTTTGTTGATGACTTGTTTTTATTTGCAAAGGCAAGGTTGGATCAAGTAGAGACAATCAAAGGATGCCTTGACAACTTTTGTATCTCTTTAGGACAGAAAGTTAGCTCAGCCAAAACAAGGGTGTTTTTCTTAAATAATGTTAACCATACGCGAGCGAGTCAACTTAGTGAGGCATTGGTCTTTACCAGAACTTTTATACTTGGGAAGTACTTGGGGGTTCCTCTTCACCATGATTGTGTTACGTCAGGAACCTAACAATTCTTGATTGATAAAGTTAAAACTAGGCTCCATAGTTGGCATATTTCCAAATTCTCCTTACCAGGCCATGATACTCTCATGTTAGTAATTACAACATTTACAACGTATTATATGCAAACAGTTAACCTGCCAATCCCGGTGTGTGATGCCATTGAGAAGAAATCACAGGATTTTCTATGGGAATATGATCTTTAGAAGATCGAAGGAAGATGCATCTTGTTTCATGGGATAAAGTTTGTATGTAGAAAAGGTTGGGGCCTTGGCATGAAGCATATCTGCTAACAAAATCATGCTTTCATAATGAAGCTTGGTTGGGATATGATAAATGACAAAGACTCTCTATGGGTTCCTGTTATTTGAAGGAAGTATAGCTGTGACAATGATCTACTTCAATTCCTAGGATTAATCCTTTAAATGTAGGTTTTAATACCTGGAGTAGTATTAAACAAAATTGGCCCAAGGTAGAAGAAGTGATAGAGTTGGTCTGTGGTATCAATGAGAACGAGAGAGTGAAGTGGAAATGGGAAAATAGTGGTACGTTCACAATTCGCTTAGCTTACCATGTCCTTTCTCAACCTATTGATACTTCTAATAGTCGTTGGAATGATATATGGAGACTCAAGATACCATAAAGATGCAAGACACTCACATGGCTAATGATGCATGAAAGACTTATCACCAACAATAAAGTGTCGGATGAATCTTTATCCTATTGATTTGTGCGAGCGTTGGAACTCTTGCATAGAAGATTATCTTCATGCCATTCAAGATTGTGGAGCTGTCAAGAATTTTTGGGTGTCGATTATTCATCTGAAGCACCATAGTAGGTTCTTCTCTGGGACCATTGGTGATTGGATGCAATTAAATTTGTGGCGAAATATTAGGCCTAAAAAAGGACGATGGAAAAACCTATTAGTTATAATTTACTGGCTACTTTGGTGAGACCGAAATGAATGGGTGCACTCAAGGATCAACATCAATGTTGACCAAGTATATCCAAGAGCGTCTAATATGAATTACCGGTACTCTATCACCATTGGGTATTGTAATTGTTTTAATAAGTCCTACATAATTTTTATATGAATTTAACAATGACAAAGCGCAAACTAAATGCGTGGTCGCACCAGAATCAATAGCCTGAAAAATTCTGATGAGATAAATTAATCAAACTTATACCAGTACGTAAGTTCATGAATACTAGTATTTTCCTTGGTATCCTTCTTGAGTAGGTCCATAAGCTTGTCATATTGTTCTTTGGTGAGCTTAGGCGAAATTGTGTCCTTTACAGAACTTGGTCCTGCCATCTTAGGTTGAGTCTGATTCACTATTTGGTTTGTATTTGGTCTATTTCCCTCAAATTTGGCAGGAAAACCAACCAAATGCCAACAATTATCTTTAATGTGTCCTTTCTTATTAAAATAGGAACACTTAGGCAGACATACCCCTCTTCCTCTACCTCTTCCTGGCCCTCTTCCAAGAATCGTCATCGTAATTCCTTCAAGAGATTCTGGCTTCGTTAGCACTCAAATTATGGCGTGCTTTATTTTCCATGACCATAGCAAAAGCTTCATTTACAGATGGCAGTGGACTCATCATAAGGATTTGACTCTTTGTTTTGATTTGTGAATCATTGAGCCCTAGTAGGAATTGTAGTAGCTTTTGTTGTTGCACAAGCTAAGGAAAAAGTTGCGAAGTAGCATACTAAAATGAGGGAATTGGTAATAGGATAAACTCCTCTTCCCAAATTTCTTTCATCGTTGAGTGATACTTTGAGATTGTGAAGGAGCCTTGTCGTAATAAAGAGAGCTCTTGTTGAAGGGAGAAGATTCTTGAGCTTGTTACCTTGTTAAAATGCTTTTGGTGATCGGCTAGACTAGATGTGCATAGGAAAAAAGATAATGCTATTGGCCAACTCTTTCGAGATGGAATGTAAGAGCTAGAAGAGGACAACAGCGTTGCATCTCTCCCACTGATCATGAAATTGGGTATCTAGGGAGTCCTTTGTGCAAAAACCGTTGACGAACCCTAGCTTTTGTTTTCCTCAGAGCGTTATTCTCATTGCTTGGCTCCAAATCATATAGTTTTCACATCCTGTAAGGACTTGAGGAATCAGAGACGAGCCTTGTGTGTCGGACAGATGAAGCTAGAGTAGATGGTTGAATGGGACTGATTCGCTGGCAAGTTCATCTTTATTCTTTGCCATGGGAAAAAAATTGTTGAATCTTTGATGAAAGCGTCGGTTAGAGATGCTTCAGGTTTGAAGGTGAATAAGCAAAAAACTAGAGTTTGCTTCTCAAAAAACATAAATCATATTCGAAGAAGCGAGTTTTGTGCCTCCTTGGGTTTCTCTATCACAAATGACTTGGGAAAATATTTAGGTGTGCCTCTTCATCTTGACAGGGTCACCAAAACCTCTTTCAAGTTTGTAGTTGACAAAGTGACAGAATGGCTATCAAGATGTAAAGCCACTACTCTCTCTTCGGCTGGACGATCCACCCTTATTTCCTCGGTCACCACGGCTATCCTTGGGTATGTGATGCAAACCTCCCTTTTCCCTTTGAGTACTTAGGAGACTCTGGATAAGTGCAACAAGAAATTTCTTTGGGGGAGCACTGAGGTGAAACAGAAAATTCCACTAGTGGCGTGGGATGCAATTTGTAAACCCAAGAAGAGGGGGGGCTTAGGACTTCGCCATGCTCATCACCAGAATCAGGCCTACCTTATGAAAGTTGGTTGGAGCCTGACCACTAGATGAAATGATATGTGGGTGTGAGTTGTCCGTAACAAATATAATTGTGGATCTGATATGATGCCACAAATTGCCATGAATAAGCCAGGCTCGAATCTATGGAGTGGGATTAAGAGGACATGGGAGAAAGTGCAAGATGGAATTGAAAATCTGAGTAGTGGGAGGCAACAATGGAGATGGACGAAGAGTGGGGATTTTTCCTGTCAAATTAGCGTATGAGTCCCTCCAGAATGAGGTGCCTGCACTAGATCCTATCTGGACCAAGCTTTGGAAACTCCAAGTCCCTGAAAGATGCAAAATGTTTGCTTGGCTTGTGCTGCACAAACAGTTATTAACTAATGCTTCGAGGTTTAAGTGTGGGCTTAGTACTGATGCATGCTGCCCGGTGTGCAATTCGAAGAGTGAGACATTGTAGCACCTACTTAGGGACTATCCGAAGACTCTCAGTCTGTGGAAGCATCTCGTGCCTCCAAGGGTCTAGCGTAAGTTCAACTCCCTCACTTTTGACCAATGGTTCAGGTGGAATTTATGTCACAGAGGCACAAATGAGGATATGGAGGAATGGCGGCATACCTTTTTCGTAGTTTGTTGGTGGCTTTAGCAACGTCGCAACATAATCGTTTTTGAAGGCAAGAGACTCTCGAATTCTGCCGTTCAATACTTCGTCCACACCACTCTGCAAAGTCTATGCGACGCACGTAGCAGACTCGGTACGTTGGTTGGCGAGAGACCTGTGCGAGATCATCAGTGAGGTACTTGGCAGTTTCCACAACCAGGGTGGGTCAAGGTGAACACCGACGGCGCTTTCTCACACTTAAGCCTAAGGGTGGGAAGTGGCAACGTCATTTGGGATGAGCATGGTAAGCTCCTGAAAGCATTTATGTTCAAAGGAGATAATGGAGATAGTCTTTCGGCCGAGTTGTGGGGTTGTCTTCATGGGCTCAAACTGGCGTAGGATTTAGGTTTGAGAAATGTGATACTGGAAACTGATTCAACTGATGTTGTCGATCTGATAAGTAATCTGCCAAACGAAACGCACGCTAATCGGGATCTTATAGCTGAGGTCCGAAGCTTGGTCGCAAGGGAGTGGAGTGTCGAAGTTCAACATATTCGACGTTGGGCTAATGCAGATGCGGATTACCTAGCTAAAATGAGTCTTTCGGTTGCCCCCTGGATTTCATGCTATTCCTTATGCTGATACGGAGCTTGAAAGGCTTCTTGTAATGGATATTCAGTAGGGCTGTTTTTTGGCTTCACAATTTTATCCAAAAAAAAAAAAAAAAAGAGATGCCACATGACTAGAAACCAAGTCTGAAAGATTGGTGATGCTATCAAAATTTAACTACGCACCAAGTGTACAGGTCATAAAAATAATAAGAGGCAAATCAAAGTCGTCCCACAGAGATTTAATCAAGCTAGTGACTAGGTTTTATTATTATTTTTTTAAGTTGAATAAATCCAAATTGTTTTCAATAGGAGTAAAAAGAAATTTAATAAGAACAAAAAAACTACTGATATCAAAGACTTTGCATAACGAGTGAATTCTAATATCAAAAAGTACAACCCAGAGTCACTAATCCTTTGTATGTTTCTTAGATTTTATCCTCACTAAATTAATTTAACTTTACTTAACTAGCTAATCTAACGTATTAATGTTTATAAATGCATGTCGGTCCATTTATGTACCTACCTCATTTAATTATGCAATGTCTCAAACAATTAATTAAGATGCAATTCTAACTGGCCTCACTCCAATTTAATTATGTGAAGTGTCTAGGTATATGTCTATCATACAGACCTAAATTAAATTAAAATCTAATTCTACATTATTTAATCCCAGTCAATTTAAGATTTCATTCGTCAAGTTCAATCTCAAATGCTCAAAACATGTTCACTACGTAATAAGAATAAAAATAAGATTAAACAAACTAAAATTAAATTAAACAAAACTAATTAGTGAGAATAATTTTTAGAATCCAAATAATTTCATAAATCCTCTGGGTTGAAAAGAAAATCTAATCCATCATGGTATGAGTTAGGTGCATCTCAGCAACAATACAATTAATATTCAATAACTTCATGAGAGAGAGAGAGATGAACTGGAAAATGAGATAATGTGAAGAAAACACAACCAATCACATATTCAGAAAAAGGCGTCCTCTGACTTCACGATACGATCTGAACACCGTTAACTCCTCTGGTCCCAACGAGAATAGAGTTTCGACCATGCCTCCCTCTCTCTGGTTCTAAAATGAAAACCGAAGATAGTGATGGTGCTTCAGTAAAACTTGATGCTCCATCACGGCTCTGGTTCTCGATGAAGGAAGGAAGACGATGAACAGTGTATTCGTCGCTGCTCCTCTACTTCCAGACTTTAGCCTCCATCAAAATCATTCCCAGCGTGGCTCTGTTTTCCTCTTTCTCATTCCATTTAAGCCTCCCTTCCGTCATTCAAAGCGTTCTCTCTCAACCAAAATGCCGCCTCTCTCCTTCACGCCTTTTTTATTTTTTCCTTGTGCCCCTCCTTTTTCTTTAGGTCTTCCTTGATTTTCAAGTTGCGAGGCACCCTTCAATCCTGCACACAGTGGTGTTTTTTCCATCTCAACTCTTTTTTAATTAATTTTATTTTTTTAAAATGAACTTAAAAACTTGGGTAAAGGAGCAAAAATACACATGGGTTTTTCCTTAGGAGCGCCCAGCATCACGTGATTTTTTTGGATCAAAAATACACATGAACTTGTAAAACCAAAGCAAAAATACCACTACCGTTAGAACAGTGTAGCAGACGTTATCTTATGGTGGGCCCCACCTTATTAGAAAAGCAAAAATTCCTGAGTCTTTGTTAATTTCCCTTTGTGCCCCTACTCCTTTCACCTCCATTCATTCTTCGCAATTTTTCCTTGCTTCCATTCACTTAGATGCGATGCGGCCAGCGGTGGAGGCATCGCCACCAACGGCGACTGCGGAGGCTCTATCTCCTTCTCTCGTGATTCTACCGCAGGACAATTTGAAGAAAATTGCTTCCTACAAAGCCGTGGAGTACTTTGAATCTGGCATGGTTCTGGGTTTGGGAACCGGGTCGACGATGAAGCATGCGATGGACAGAATCGGCGACCTTTTGCAGCAAGGCAAGCTCAAGCACATACCCACGAGTAGGCGGTTTCACTGGGAATTCCATTGTTAGATCTTCTTTCACACCCAACCTTGGATCTAGCAATTGCAAGAGCCAATGAAGTTGATCCGTTTTTGAATAGAAATCGATGGTCGTGGGTTGGCACAGCAACGCAAGCGCAAAATTGCTGGTTTGAAAGGTTCAAATTTTTTCAGCAAAAATAGCATAAACCCTGTGCTCATTAATGAAAGGTTCAATTTTTTCAGCTAATATTATGTTTTCCTCAGAAATTATGCAAGAACCGGTAGTTCTTAATATTGATACTCTGTAAATAGGGATTTATGCAGACAGACCCTGTTGTACTTGAATCTCTATGCGTGAATTTGTTGTATAAACATTATCTCTTTTTTTCATCTATTGTATTTGCTCATCACCCATCAAAATTTTCCCAGATGTTGATGGATCATGGTGTATCTCTTGTATCTCGTTTTCGCATAGTTTCCTTCTCTTTATGAAATCTTACAGTGGTTCGAAACCATTCATGGATGCTCGTGGCGAACGGGTCTTTGATTTTTAAGATTTAATCTTATGTTTGTTGATATGATTGCAAGGTTGCGTTAGGGTTAGGGTTGATGCTTTGTTTGTTGCCTGCATTTCTTTGTTCGCTGGATGTTTTCTGGTTTGATTTGTTGATTCTTCATTTTCAATCCCAAGCAATTTCTGAGGGAGGGTTTTTTCTTTTTTAGTTGGGGTATCTTGGTAATTTTAAATGGTAGTTAACAAAGTTTAGCATTTTTTAATGGTGGTGGTATTTTTGCTCTGGTTTTACAAGTTCATGTGTATTTTTTGTCCCAAAAAAATCACGTGGTGCTGAGCATTCCTGGGAAAAAACTCATGTGTATTTTTGCTCCTTTACCCTAAAAACTTTTTTTAAAAGTTAAAATTCCATAAATGATACGCCTAAATTTATATCCGTTTAAAATCTTAAGAAAATCTCATTAATTGATTATTGATGATTTTTTAAATATATCAAAATATACTTCAAATCTATTAAAATTAGGAAGTTATCTTACCCCCATATGTGCATTAAATCTTGTCCTAAAGATTTTAAAATCTAAAACAATCAAATTCAAGAAAACCATAGAAGTAAGATTTTTAAAGCAAACAGTACAAAATTGAAGCCAATTAAAACTTTCAAAAATCAAACTTTCTTAGAAATCTTTCCACCTCTCAAAAATGTAAATAGTAAGGTAATTAATTTGATAAAGATAAATCACAATAGAATCAAGAATGTCCCTCACAAATCAAATATTGACACTTATTTCTCAAAATATTCAAGGGCTTGTGTTTTATTTAATTCTATGTATTGCAACTTATCTACCATAAACTTGTTCCTCGTCTCATTATCCATTATATTATTCTATTACATAAACAAATTTAAAGGACTTTAATAATAGATAAATACTTTAGTTAGTGCCAAATAATTCAATAAATAATATGAAAAATGAAGGGATATTTTTTTCCCCTATCTTGAGCCGTCATAAGTCTCATTTTTACAGAAATAAATTTAATCATAAAACTCCCTCACAGAATACATTAATAAACACTAATGTATAGAACATCAAAAGATATTTCCCAAAGTTGAGAACTACCAGAAAACACAACCAATAACGCGCACTCTAAACACCGTCAACTCCTCTGGTTCCAGCGAGAAAAGAGTTCCGACCGTGCTTCCCTCTCTCTGGTTCTGGAATGAAAACCGAAGATGGTGATGGTGCTTCAATAAAACTCGACGCTCTATCTCGGCTCTGGTTCACGATGAAGGAAGGAAGACGATGAACAATGTATTCGCCGCTGCTCCTCTGTTTCCAGACATCAGAATTGTTCCCAGTGCTGTTCTATTTTCCTTTTTCTCGTTTCGTTCAAGCCTCGCTTCTGTCATTCAAAGCATTCTCTCTTAGCCAAAATGCTGCCTCTCTCCCGTCAATGCTTGAGGCAGAATCTTTTGACATGTAGGGGATAAACTCATTTAATTGAATACTCCATATTATTGAACCATTCTGATATCTCAACAACCAACTCAAATGAATCTAGTCTTACATATTTATAGCAATGACCTCAATGTGCTAGCTAATATTGGCACAGGCCCTATGATACAAGTTAGCCCACACTCAAATATATAGAATATTCCCTAATTGAATCCATTTATTCTAACACAACCTAACAGGATCCTTCTCTTCTTTGCATCTTCGAAAAAGGTCTTGGAGGTATAATGTTTTCCATGATCAAGACAGAAAAATATATATATATGATCAGGTTTCCTCAGGGCCCTGCTAAATTGAAATTTTTCAATCTCTTTGTGATCGTGAGTTTTAGCTATAAATAAAGTTAGACGAATTTCTAGACTCAGCAATTAACTTGGGTCTTTTTTTAGAGTTTTTTTTGAACCACATCAATAAGAGAGAACGGTGATGATAATTATATAATAGATGATGAGAGAGAACAATTTATCACCTGTTGCTTCATGTTTTGCTCATATTTTTCAAATGCTTCTAGCTAGTGATTATATATATTCCCGGACGACTTCTCCACATGTGTGTGTAGATGAACTTGATCTTATATTTGCAAGCTCCTGCATTTGCTCATAATTATTTGATGATCAGAGAAGATGTAGCAATAACGTAAGCGGAGAAAAAATATATATAAAGGGAAATTCACATTTATCAATCGATCAGCAGAAATCTTTTTCCAAATTTATTAGTAAGAAATTATCACCTTAATGTGAAGTTCAATCTAGTTCCCCAAATTCTTTAAGATCCAATAGAATGAGTTGTGGTTGCAATGCCAATATCATTTCTTCCAATTCATCGAAGTAAACTGTGAAATTTACGCTTTCGAGGGCGCTCTTCCATTATTGCAATAGAGTTAGGATGTGAAGTTGATACTAATTGAATTTGTTGAATGTAATTTTGACATTTAAGTGCAGATATAGGGCACACCCCACACTCTTTGATATCTCCTACTCTTCCATTTTGTTTGGGACAATCCCCTGTGAATTGAATTTGAAGCAATGGATGATAAGTGTTGCTTTTAACATCTTTTTTCTTTTCTTCAATTTTCCTTTGTACTTTTCGATACGAATCTCGATCGTACCAAAGAAAAATATGATTTGACAACGCAAAATCACTCAAGTGAAGGTGGCCTCCAGCCTTGCAAGCATTTTGACCATCAATAAACCATTTGGCATCAATGCTTGTCCACCTTGGTGATTTAGAAATGACGACGCAAAAAATGAAACTACCATCCCAAGGTTCTGGAATAGAACCAAGATCCACAGTTACTAAACACTGTGTAGTCCTATACATGAACCAGTCTGGAACTCTTTCTCCTGGATATTCCATTCTAATATCTTTATAAATGGCATTATTTATGTCAAGCAACACTTTTGTCTCAAATGCTTTGATCGATTGTCCATCCAACTTCATGCAATTGGTGAACATGAAGTACACATATGGCACATCATAATTGTCAATGTGAGATAAATGTAAGGTTCCAAGGGATAAGCAATTCTTAGCAGACAATGTTGAGATATAGGGAGGAAGTGGTAGAAAATGAAGCCTTTTACATTCATCCAAGCAAAGATATTGTAAGCTTGAAAGATATTTGATGCTTAAAGGCAATGTCTCTATATTAGTTCTTGAGAGATCTAACTCAGCTAATGAAGACAACAAGCTGATGTTCTCAGGCACTTCAAATAATTCATTACAATCCGTCAAGCTTAGAATTTCTAAAGTGCGTATCTTGTTGAATAGGGAATGTAGGTTTGATGCTAGCTTATTGCAACAATTAGCATTAAGAACTGTAAGGGTACGTAGGTCAACCAAGTTGTTAAGACTTGTCACACTTTCACATCTATTTAGAGATAATGAACCAATTTTGCTGAGACGTCCACTTAATGAACACAACTTATCATTGATGGCTGTTCCTGAAAGATCCAATTGAAACAAACAATTTTCTGAGGTCACAGAAAAATTTTTCAGTTTTGAGCAACCTCGCAGGTTGAGGTCCCTGAGTGATTGGAGATGTGTATTGCTTGTAAGGCTAGTAAGGGCTTCGCAATCTCTTAGCCATAGACGACGAAGGCTATGGAGAGATAAAATAGATGGATGGACACTCTGCAATTTATAACAAGAATTGAGTTTAACGTCTTCAAGATGTATGGCCTTGGAAAAATTTGGGAGCTCAATCAAGTCTTTTGATCCAATGAGGTCAATTTCGATTAAATTCACAAGATTCTGTGAAAATATAAATTACATGGTAAGATTGGGGGAAAAAACGAAAAATATGTTGCTCCCTCCCATCAAAAGCATTGTTAACAATTTTGCTAAGAAAATTAGTCAATATTGAAACATTTTACAACTTTCCAAAAGTAATCTTAATCAATAACTAGATGGGGAGCTTAATGTGATAGTGAAAGACAATGACATTTTTTACAATGGATTATCAATGTTTCATCAAATTTTGTAAGAGGCCTTGTATTAAAGATTACTAGGTAGGATTAATACCTTATAAATAGAGCAGAAGAGAGTAAATAATTAACATTTTCTAACAAGTGTATTAATAACATTTTCGAATTAAGAGAAGAAATAAAAAATTTATACCTGGTCTCCATCCCAAAGTTTTGTCAAATTGCTGTCGCGCATTTGTATTTGAACAAGATTTTCACCCTTGAATGTTGCTGGCAAGAACTTTGAAGGGTATCCCATCCAACACAATAACTTGAGTTTATTTGGCAAAAACTCTATACCACAAGGAAATTTCAACTTGTTCTCTTTGAAACCTTTAGGAAAAATAAGAAACTTCAGATTGGGCATTGAACACAAGGAAAGAGGACTTAAGCATATCTCCTCAAGTACTTCCGAAGCTTCAAGAATTATGCCTTCAATGGCATCACCTCCCTAACAATTTTTTTTTAATAGCAATAAAAGTATTATGTAAATCAAATAGGAACCTGGAATAATGCAACAATTTTTTGATAAAATATGCATAAAAAGTTTTACCGTTACCTTGTTTTCCTTTAATATTTCAAAAATTTCATTAGAATCCCATAATCGACTGCGTTTTTGGGGATCATTCAATGATTCTTCACGAATAATTTGTCGACCCATTTCTTTTATCAAATGATGCATAGATATTTTTCCTTTAGAAATATCTAAAAGAGCCTTATCTTCAAGACTTTTCAATCCAATAATTGTTGAATAATGACATGCATCTAACAAGGGTACTATATCATTGACATGACAACCATTGAAAAAACATGCCATATCCAAGAAAATATTTCTCTCTTCAAAATCAAGTCCTTCAAAACTCAATTTTATGATATCATTAATTTTTGGAAAAGGTAATTTTTGAAACTTTTCCAATTGGCTTTTCCATTCTTCTTGACTTTTGCCATACAAGAAGGAACCTAAAACTTTTAGGGCCAATGGATTTCCATCTGCATATCGAGTCACTTTTTTTGCTAGCTCTCTCATCTTTGAGTCACCACCATAGTCTTCTTTGAAGGCGTTCAAGGAGAAAAGTTGAAAAGCCTCATCAGAATTCAAAGCCTCAAGTTTATATATATAATCTACTTTCTTCCCAAAGACTTGCTTATCTCTAGTTGTTACCAAGATTTTACTACCTGGGCCAAACCAACGATGTCTTCCAACAAGATTTTCTAATTGTTCATGATGATCATCAACATCATCAAGAACAATGAAAATTTTTTTGCGAACAAGTCTTCTAATGGCATAAGCAGGTATTATATCATCAACCATTTCAATGTGAGATTCCTTATCCCCTAATAACTCCAAAATAAGTTGTTTTTTCAAAGCAGCTATTCCATATTTCTTTGATTTTTCCCTTACACTAGACAAAAAGCAAGACCCTTCATATGCAAAATGACATTTGTTAAACAATGCTTTTGCAAGAGTTGTTTTGCCCACACCACCCATGCCCCAAAGGCCAATAAATCGGACATCCTCGTTTGAACCTTTGTACAACAGTGATTCTACATCAGCCATTCTTCTATGAATTCCTATCAAGTCCTTTAGATAATCTTCACTCTGATACTTATCATCTAGCTTTTGCACAACACATTTAATTATGTCTGTAATTAGCTCCGCTTCATTCCTACACACCATGAAGAAATGTCGCATCATATTTCATACTATATAAACTATGTTCAATTTTGAAGTCTTCCTAATGGAATGCATCTTTAAAGATTTGACAGTTTTAAAAATTTTGTTATGACACTTTTCTTAAGAAACATCACTAGCAAGATGATATAAAGTAGATATATAAAATCTCAGCTTAACTTAATGACAAGATGAATTAATGCATCGCTATCACTATAGTGATGAGTGAGACAGGGATTTAGATGACAAAAACATCAGAACAGTAAAGTTATTAGCCTAGTGTACAAGAAATTATTTTTATGATTATAAACTTCCTAGAGATGCTCAGAGATTGATTTAATTCAGCCTAAAGCAAGGAAGAAAATGTATAGAGAAAGATCATAAGCATATTAATTATTACCGATCGAAGCTATAGTGCCAACCAGATAAATTGGCAGCATGAGTGAGAGCCTCCCTCCAATTTTGCAGTTGTTGCTTGTCGATGCCCTTTTGTTCATGTTGTTCAAATGCTTTCTGGTAACTCCCAAATTGCTTCCTGATATGTGAAGGACCTACTCCATAGAACACTGGCATAACAAGGTGACATTTATTTTTGGAGCACTCTAATATTTTTGTAAGCTCCTTCATACACCAACTGGAATATGCATAGTTTTCTGAGAAGATCACAAGGAAAAGGGTTGAATCTTCAATGGCTTTCTCAAGAGATGGCCATACCTCATCTCCTTTCTCAAGTCTGTAGTCGATGTATGTATCTATTTGTTTGCTGCAAAGAGCTTCCAGAAGGTGGCTTGTGAAATTGAAGCGGGTGTCTTCACCTCTAAAGCTTATAAAAACATCATATTTCTTCCGAAGTTGAGGCGATAGAGTAGAGGAAGAAGTGGAAGCCATATCAGATTGCCTTGCTAGTTGCTATAGTATGAAAAATAGTAAGGACCTCTTTCAAGTCGGATGCAAGAATTATTTGTTATAGGAAACTAACAGGGCCTGTGGGGATTTGGGAATATAAGATAGTCTTGGAGCTGATTTAGGCAACAACCATGGCAGGTTGTGACTGTTAAATTATTGAATGCGAAACTTCCAGGAAGTTCACAAAACATAAACAAACAAATAAATAAAAGCAAAGCTAGTTTTGACTTTTATACTAAGATCGTCAATCTGCCAATGAAAATGGAATCTCATTGTCGGCTTCTCAGCATCTGACTCAACGCGTACAGTTACTGCCTTCTCAACATTTCAAAGAGGGGCAATGAATAATGACTGCAGAACTCATGGCATGGAGCCCAACATTTGAACTAGATATTTTAAGAAAAATGTTTTGATTAGATTTAGAACTTTGTAATATGACTTGTAACTAAAACCAATAGATCTAAAAACTGTTACTTATATTTGACGACAGAGAGTAGTCGAATACACCGTACGAGACAATCATTTATTGAAGAGAATGTATTTTTTTGACTTTTTGATCCAAAGAAAAAAGAAGAAAGCGTATTGTTCTTTTTTTAAATACAAAGGCAAGCAAATAGCTTGAGAAGTACAAAGTGTCTACTAATTAGACAACTCTATTGTGGTTCTGGGATAGTTGACCACATTCTAATTTAAATAACTCCAAACAAGCAGAAGGCTGAGTCAATAAGACATTAAAATCTTGATTGTTCTACCAAGCCATTCGGGCTAAATAGTCGGCACATCTTAATCCTTCCCTATACTCATGAATGATCTCAAGATCCCAATTTGATAGGATAAGGGATCTTACTTCCTGAATCTCATCCTGCAAAGGATGTACCTGTCCACAATCAATCAGGAGCAAACACATTGTAAGTTCCGGCTGAACCCAAGAGGGGGGGTGAATTGGGTGAAGTATAAAAATTTTCATTCATCAAAGTATTTTCGCAATTCAGTAAATTCATCTTGGATATCAAAAGTAAATTCACAAACAATTGGTAAACACTCAAATGTAAATGCTGGAAATGTAAGAGATAAGGGAGAAGAGTTTGCAAACAGATTTATACTGGTTCGGCCTTATCCTTGACCTACATCCAGTCCCCAAGCCTCACTTCGGATTTTCAATCCACTATCTTTAATCTTCTTGATTACACGATCTGTAACTGAAGCAATCCTCTCTCTAGGATTCACTCCCCCTTACAATCTGTAATCAGCACACTGCTTGATTACACACTCTGTACTCGAAGTAATCCTCTCACTAGGATTCACTCCCCCTTACAAGTTGTAATCAACACAATGTATATTCCACTCAAGATTACCCAATCTTGAGTAACTCTCAGAAAGATAATGTGTTTACAATAAGTTTCCTCTCAAAGGAATGAATGGATAATCACTGAAGTACAGATACAGTTCATTTCACTCTCTAAGCTATCTAGATATGAAGAACAGAGTGAGAATGATGAAGAAGCAGAGTATCAGCATTTTGGCATTGTAAACTTGTATCTCCTCGTTTTTCTGCTTGAGTCCATGTCTTTTATAGGTAGAGAATGATGTGTGACCGTTTTTGACCGTTGTAGGATGAATCAGACCGTTGTAGTTGATTGTCATTAAGTGTGGTCTGCTTCTCTCTCTAAACTCCAACTAATCCATGTGATAATTTGATCTGAGGTGGCTCTCTGAGAATTTGCCCGTTGGAGATGACTTTACTTGTTGTAGTAAGCATTCTTTAACGTTTAGAAGGCGTACTCAGATGGATTAGCTAAAAGTAGGTTGATTTGCAGAAGTGCATTTAATGCACTATTCACTTTTTGCTTTTTGGCTTTGACCTCCAATAATCTTCATCTGATCTTACTGAAATTCACTCAACAAACTTGTTAAACATAGCTAGGAATATGATTGAATGAATTATGGAAACAATAAGATCAAACAACAGTGATTTGTAAATTCGTGTAATTCAAAAATCAATTTTGACCGTTGTATACCGCGGTAAGTTCCTCTATACTGGAGTATGGCACTGTGCATAAGTGTCCATACTGCAGTATCCAAAGTCCTACTGCGGTATGCAGCTTCCAGAGACAAAAACATTGTGAATTGATTTTGAAAGATATGCTCTATACTGCGGTAAGCAACTAACATACTGCAGTATGCGAGTTTTTGTCAAAGTTGAGAGTCCCCGTGATTGCCCAATACTGCAGTATGCAAACCTATACTGCAGTATGCAATAGTTATAAAATTTGAGAGCTTTCTGTATAAGCCTATACTGCAGTATCCATATCCATACTGCGGTATTGACTTGGGTGAGAAAATTTGATTGCTCTCTGGTTGGCCCTATACTGCAGTATACATACCTATACTGCGGTATTGGCTAGTTTTGAAAAACTCAGTTGCTCTCTGGATGACCCTATACTGCAGTATACATACCTATACTGCGGTATTGGCTAGTTTTGAAAAACTCAGTTGCTCTCTGGATGTCCCTATACTGCGGTATAGCACCCTATACTGCGGTATTGAAGTCCAATACTGCGGTATAGCACCCTATACTGCGGTATTGACTTTACTAAAAAAAATTTGATAGTTCTCTAGAAGTCCAATACTGCGGTATAGCATCCTATACTGCGGTATTGACTTATAAAATGCAATTGAGCAATACTTGAACTGACTATCAACTTCTGAGGGCCATATCTCTCTGGTCCGAGCTCCGTTTTGGTCCGTTCAACTCTTGATGGAAAGCTCTGTGAGTCTACTTTCATATGCCACTGATTTCAGCTCAATCAGATTTGTCGTTTGTGAGATATACTCAAAATACCAAAGGCTGTTCTTGACTGTGACGCTGATCTTTCTGTCAACTTGTAAAATTCATCAATGATTCATCTGAACTCCTTTGGGCATGAATTTTTGTCACCAATACGTGTTAGATGTCTAGTTTCTAATGCTTTTGGTTTCGTCTCAATCCGATCTTTGTTTTGTGAGATATCATCGAATTACCAGACGTCGCCCGTGCTGATCGTGAACAGAGTAGAACAAAGTTGCTGATTACGTTGCATATGATCTTGGAGGCTTCTAGCTTCAATATAAGAACTTGAATAATTGTATCTTCATTCCATTTAGCAAGTTCTTCTTTCTTTCTTCTCCTCTTGATCATTTTCCATAACTCAACTCTTTCTTCCTTCTCTTCTCTTGATCACTCCATATCATTTGACTTCACATCTTCTTTAATTCAATTTCTTCTTCTTGTAATCTCTTATCTCCTTCTTGTTTATTTTCCATAACTAAACTTGGATTAATCTACAACAATTAGTCAATGTAGGAGATAACTATATTACTCAATCTTTTTGCTTATAACAATGGCATCTACATAAGACATCATCAAAACTAATCATAACTAACACACATAGCTTCTAAAGAATCTGTATAAAGCTTAATCCTACTTAGTCCCAACTGTCTACAAAGTAGAAGACCCGTATGGATAGTATGGATTTCCGCAGCAGTTGGGGTAATGTGCCCTAACTTTCGTTGAAATCCACATATCCAGTTGTCTTGATGATCTCTAATCACTCCCCCACAAGTTGTTTGGCCTCTAGCATCATGAGATCCATCCACATCCAAACGCACAAATCCTGAGGAAGGGGGATACCATCTTGCTTCTGATCTGTCTGGTATCTGAAACATCTTATGTTGAAAGCATCCATTCTCCACTCCCTCCATTAGATGCAGTGTACATCGGTGAGCAATTGTTTTAGGCTGATCACAAATACCCTCAAACACCTTCTTGCACCTGTTTTTCCAAAGAAGCCAGCATATACTACCAAACGTCCGGTGCCTAGGCCACCTTGTAGCAGATTTACTTTCTGGGTTGTTTTGCATGTTCCACGCCAACCACTCTTGCAAATTACCAGAGAAAAATATATATAGTATACATGGTTAGTTACAAATGTCGACACTCTTTTTGTAATCTCACAGTCTCTCAGAATATGAAGTATGGATTCCTCACTATCACACTCAAACGGACATATGTTATGCACACTAGAGTTATATTTAGCTCTGAGTGCATTAGTGGGTAAACTCTCATAAAACACTTGCCACATGAAGAATTTGGCCCGTTCTGGGATTCCCCAATGCCGTAGACGCTGCCAAGAGAACTGAGTCGGGTGCTGCTGCTGGTGATAAATCATGGAATATGCTGACTTCACGCTAAAGTTGCCATCAGAAGCCTTACGCCAATAAAAGACATCATCAAGTAACCCTGTAGGGGGAGAAATCTTCACAGTCTCATCCACCACCCATTTTGGAAGGAAAGTTCTCCATTTATCCCTATCCCATTGAACATTAGCCATGACAAAATTTTTAACCACCACTTCTAAATCTACCCTGTGGTAGTTCTTATCCACGTATTCTATTGCTTGAAGGAACAAATGAAATTGGAAGTGATGGAATATTTTTGAAAATGATGGTTTCTTTTCAGGTTCAGTTCTGCTTCTCACTTACAGCTGCTCTGTCCCATTTCAAATGGCCTGCTTTGATTTCTCTCGTGGTGCATATGCTGTGTCACTTTAATTTAGGTTCTAATGGTCTAATAGCATGTCTTTAGTCCCCAACCCGAATCCGACCCGGTATGTTCCGTTTCATCTTTTATTTTCGTACAAATTATATTATATTAAGGGGAAATCTATATGGGGGCCCTTTTTGAAGAAAAATCTCAAAAAGGGTCCCAAAATTCTGAAAATCTCAAAAAAGCCCAAGGATTTTTTCTGGTATAAATCCATTAAAATTTAACAACTAAATCAGCCAAATTAACAACAAAATCAATACCTATTAACAACTAAATCAGTCGCGTTAACAACAATGTTTTAACAACTAGATCAGTCACATTAACAACAATATCAGCCCCATTAACAACTCACGTAGATTCTGAAAATCCCAGAAAATGTCCAAGAGCTTTTTCTGGGATTTTCAGAATCTTGGGGCCTTTTTTTAATTATTTTTTTCCTAAAAATGACCCTTAAATGTATTTTTCCTTATTAATACGCATGGGCCCTAGTGCCCTACGGTATTGAAAAATCTCCTGAATTTAATAATTGGCCTGCTTTCGTTTCATTTTTTTAAAAAAAAAAAAAAATCATGGAGACGCAATAACATCGGATAAGGATGAAGCATTGACGAAGCAGACTTATTCTAAGCTATATTATAACACCAACTGGCAATCCATTCCATATGTAATGAATGAGGGCTGATTGTGACGTACGGTTGAGCTAATGCATTCAAAATTTCCACGAATATAACAAAATAAATAATAAATAATTACATATTATAAATAAAAAAGCAAACCTAGCTAAAATAGGTTTTTTTTGGTGGTGTCTGGAGTCTTGATGACTTCGACCCTTCCAGTGGGGTGGTTTTCATGTAGTAGTCAATATAAGTGCTTGTTCATTGTTCAGTACGTAATTGATCCTACTTTTTTATTAGATTTTAGAGATAAATATATAAATAGACCCTATCTATATATTTTATTATGTATTACATTTTGTTCTTAACAGAAGAATAGTTTATTAACTCCAAATTAGATCTTATATTAAGAATCGAATGTAATAACATATTTTAATTCAAACTTAAGTCATTAAATTTTAGTTTCTATGTATAAATATATGTTGTTATTTGAAATATATTGAGTGATTGGTGGGCCCGGCCTTGATAACTAGAGTCGATAAATAAAGACCAGCGTTGGAAGCCATGATGGAAGTTATTTGTTGCTGTGAAATGATAAAAGTGAATGTAACTTACTTTGTACATTTTGATGACTTCGAAGATTTATATATGGGGCGGAAGCAAATTACCTCAGTATCCTCCCCTCCTCATTCTTCAGTATCTTTTAATCTGGGCCGTCCAAAAGTTGATCCATCGCTCAGAAAGGGACTTTTAAAATTTTTATATGTATCGCATGCGGTTTTTGACATTAATAATTCTAAACCCTTAGATCAACTTTTGGACGGTTCAGATGTAAAGATATTGAGGGATACTGAGAGAATCTGGATCTGGTAGGGGGTGCTAGGATATATACACATTCAAAAATGTTCCCAATAAACAGACACGCGTGTAAGTTCTTGAAGGTCAGGTGAAGAATTTTCACTGAAATTAAAATTACAAAAAATAGAAAGTGAAGGGTGACTTTAATTTATAGGCTGCTTGTTTCAGTATACTGTGCTGTTCTGAACAAGAATTTAAGTAAATCAACTAGATACGTGTTTGTGTGTAATATTATGATAAGGTTTCCTTAGTCCACAAAGGAAAAAAATTAATTTTTTAGGCCTAAGGTTATATATCATAATGATATTTAATTCTACAGACATTTCAATGGCATTTGTGAACGTGCTTGTAAGAGAGTTTCATGCTGGCCATTCCAAAACTGGACGCTGCCCCTACTGCTATCTGCACTAACCAGAATATCAGAATAGATGGAGAATGTGTACTTAATTTTTTCATACAGCTAATTGAGTGGGAAATACCTGGTTTCATAAAATATAAGGGATTAGTAATCCTAATGTTGTTAAAACGTAAAGTCTATGTTAAAACGGTAAGGGTGAGTAAAAACATAAAAACGGAAAAGGCTAAAGTACCCGTTTGGTCCTTTATGTTTGCTTCAAGTATCCATTTAGTTCCTTAAATTTGTAAAGTGCTCGTTTGGTCCTTGAAAGTTAACACCGTTAAGCAGACTTAACAGAAAATACTAACTTAACAATTTTAAACGATAACTATGCACTTAAATGCTGACAAAGCAAGCTTACATGTTATTTTTTTAATAAATTAATATTTTAAATCCTGTAAATTGAAATTTATTTAAGTAAACTTTGGGTATATGTTCTTCGTCTGAGGCTTTTAAGTGTATAGTCATCGTTTAAAATTTCAATTTATAGGATTTAAAATATTAATTTATTAAAAAAGTAACATGTAAGCTTGCTTTATCATCATTTAAATGCACAGTCATCATTTAAAATTGCTGAGTTAGTTCATTTAAAATTGTTGAGTTAGTATTTTCCGTTAAGTCTACTTAACGGTGTTAACTTTTAAGAACCAAACGAGCACTTTACAAACTTAAGGGATTAAATGGATACCTGAAGCAAACATAAAGGACCAAACGGGTACTTTAGCCAAACGGAAAACGTAAACAAAACGTAAGAGTTTACTACGTACTACAAAAAAATAAAATCCAACATATATAAAACTAAAACACACCAATACATTAAAGTCATCACAAATTTAAGTCTAAAGTCCAAACACTCAGTCATCAATCATCATAATACATATTAAAATCAAAATATCAAAGCAATAAAATTATAAAAGAGATCAATATCTCTAATTTAAGTCATCAGAGTCGAAGTCAATCTCAATATCATCTTCTTCATCCCCTCCCCCACTAAGAAATTCGGGAATATCCAAATCATTCAAGTTCCCCTCTTCTTCATTCAGATCATAATCATCCAAGCCATGCGGATCTTGATCTTTTTCAACTCCAACATCTTCTGAAAAATCTTCACATGTTAGTTTTACAATCCAATCATCATTTGACTCAATGCCATCAAAATTAAAATCAATTTGAGGAGACACTCTATGTTTTGTCTTGCCTAATCTTAAGTTAGCCATCACAAAAACAACATTATTCATTGTCTCTTGCTTCAAACGATTTCTTTTCTTTGTGTGGACACTTAAACAAAGACAAGCAAATAATTTAATACTAGACTAATATCATATTTTTGAAATGAAATGCAATTCATATTAAAAATATATCATCTTAAAAGCATTTGAATTCTGCTTACACCCAGAGGAACTACATGTCAAGCTAAGCACATGAATAACCAATTTTTGGAGTTCTAGAACACCATCACCATAAGATTCCCACCTTGCTACTAGACTCTTGGTTTCAACTCCATCCATTGCAAAGGTACTCCCAAAAAGGCCTCTACGACGCTTGATTTCCTCAAGTTGCTCATCAATAATTCTTTCAAGAGCTTTCCGCCACCATCCTTTTTATACAATCATATAATCCAACCTTTACTTCATAATCAACTTTAAATGTAGGAGAATGATGTTGTTTTGGGTTAAGGTAGTAGCCTGTAGCATGCAAAAGCCTATGGAGTTGCCTCTCCCATCTATGGAGTTGTCTCTCCCATCTTGCATCAATGACATCCTAAATAGGTTGATAACTAAAAAGAAAAGAAAGGATAAAAATTGAATTAATTTTGAGTTAAAATGTCTATAACTCTGAATTAAATAAATTAAGTGATAACTTACAATGTAAGTTTTTTTTTTTTTTTGGAAATCCTCTTCAATTTTCTCCTTGGCACGATCCATTACCTTATAAATGGAGTCCATTGTTGCATCATCTGAATCAACCAACCTAAACACTTCAATCAAAGGAAGTGCCCCTATCAAACAAATCTCCACCTTTTTCCAAAGGTGTTTGTCCATCACTACATTTTCAATGAGCTTTCCATCTGTTGACTTTGCATATTTGGTTTTCTTCCATTCTTCTAACAAGAACATTCTTTTCACTGGATTTTTGTTGTCATGGAGGCATTTCAAAGTCAAATAGGATGTGGCAAAGCGAGTCATAGCGGGTCTAATCAAATCTTTGCCATTGGTGAAGCTATGCAGTATTGGAATAAGAGATGCTCTTGAATATATATAAGTCGTAATTTTTTCCCCTTGAAAATTGTGTCTTTATGAAGGGGTATTTTCTTCTCTAAATCTTCCAACATCAAATCAATGCAGTGAGCCGCACAAGGTGTCCAATATATTTTCTTTCTTTTCTCCATCAACAAAGCCCCAACAACTTTATAATTTGCAGCATTATCCATCACCACTTGGACAACTCACCAACCTCCACCGCCACTTCATCAATCATCTGAAAAATCTTATCAGCTGTTTTGGTGATGTGAGATGCATCAATACACTTGAGAAACACAATTCCCATAGAGCTATGCACACAAAATTGATTATTGATCTTCTTCTTTTATTAGTCCACCCATTAGTCATTATTGTGCATCCAGTTTTCTTCCATAAAGCCTTATGCTTTTCAACAACAGCTATTGTCATATCATAGAGCTATGCACACAAAATTGATTATTGATCTTCTTCTTTTATTAGTCCACCCATTAGTCATTATTGTGCATCTAGTTTTCTTCCATAAAGCCTTATGCTTTTCAACAACAGCCATTGTCATATCATATTTTTGCTTCAAGTATTTTACTCTACACTCATAATAAGATGGTGGCTTGAAACCTGGTCCATACTTAGCAATTGATTCACACATCTTTTTGAAATCATCGCTATTCACAAAATTGAAAGAAATCCCATTGTTATAAATAGCAGTGCAAATGTCAAGACATGCATCCTCCCTCAAGTTCTTCTTCAATATGGTGTTGAGGGTTACAAGAGCGGATGATATACTTTTCTTGAAAACATTAGAGGAGGCAGTACCACCACTAACAGCTTCCTATTGTATTTGAGATGATTTTCCTTGTTTTGCTGCAACAAGAAGATTCAACATCTCTTTTTTTACTTCCTCAGGCATCGATATACATGGTTCAACATCTTTAGATGTTCCTGCCAAATGGTGCTTCACACGAAAAACTCCAGCAAACACTACTTTGGGACAATACTTGCATTTAAGCTTTTTTGTTCCTGGAACTTCAATTGAATGCTTCCATGCAGGATCTAACTTATTTCCAGGAGCATTTCTAGCCAATCTCTTTCCCCCAATAGTAATGTTACTTACACTTCCAGTTGCAGAAGCAGGAGTACCACTACTATCATTTCCACATGATGAGGCCATGTGATTTCAAACTATATTTAATCAAAATTCAAAGAAATTGTCTCAAATTTGACCACATAGTAGTAATGCTCAAATTTGACCACATAATATTAAAACATGTACTGTGTACTTGTATCAAAATAAATAAGCAGTAATTAACCAATTCAAGTTGACACAAGCAGTGATATTCATTGTTGACTAGATCTACTCATCGGCCATGTAATTTCAAACTATATTTAATCAAAATTCAAAGAAATTATCTCAAATTTGACCACATAGTAGTAATGCTCAAATTTGACCACATAATATTAAAACATGTACTATGTACTTGTATCAAAATAAATAAGCAGTAATTAACCAATTCAAGTTGACACAAGCAGTAATATTCATTGTTGACTAGATCTACTCATCTACTCCTTTTGTTAAAAAAGGAAATGTATCAGCCATAATAATTTTAAAGTTATTAAATTTAAGTCCCAAATAAACCAAATATATATAAAAGTGTACAAAAATCTCTCACCCACCCAACACAAAAGCTAGATCCAAAAATGCCTGCATATTTCACCCTAACAGATTTGCATATAATGAGGCATTAAAGAACATCAATTAATTGAAATATAACCCAAAAGTATTACTCTATATAGTTGTCCTAAAAACCTACATTCCATGCGGCACCACATATACTGATTGACCTGCAATCAGCAATCAAACCTGACACATTTCTCTTCAAATATGAGAAAAACTGTATGAATGTGGTGTGTGTGAGAATATATAAATATATACCACGGTCGGACGAAGTGAGTGAAGAACCAGCAGCCACCTACGGTCGATGAATCCGAACTACAACAGCGTCGTCGTCCAACCCCAGCAATCAAAGAAGAAGAGGAAAGGAAAGTCGAGGTAGAGCAATGAAGCACTAGCGGCCAACTACGGTGGATGAAGAAGAACTGAAGAAGGGTTTCCGATTAGCAAAGATCTTCCAAAGTCGAGGCATAGGGTTTTTAATTTGGGGCAGGAAAAAGAGATTTTACAAATCTACCCTTTTTTAAAAAAATTTCAGTACAGTTAACTCGTGCTTTCTACTATTTCGACCGAGTTGGAACGACATTTCTACCGTTTCAGAGCAAAATCTGTCTCAACCTCCGTTCTGACTCGTTTTTCTGGCGAAAAACGTAAGAACGTACGTTTCAACGTTAACACTGACTACGACCATTAGTCTGAGCATTCTTCTTAAAATCACAGAAAAATCTCACAGCATACCTTTTCAAACAACCCTATGAAGTAGTAATACTTCACCCTCCGCTGACAGACCCAAAAAATCACGTAATCAGCAGCAGGATCTTGATCAATGATTATCAATCATTCTCGTAAAGTTTCTTGATCAGTCGTGGAAGAATTGTTACTGTCGGATTGTTTAGGAACACCTCACAAAATCACTTTGGCACTTTACAATACAAAACTTGTCACATATTTAACCCATACAGCACAAGATCACTCAAGATAAACTAATCCAAACACCCGCTCTAACAAATGTTTCTCTCTCTACTTGGTCAAAATATTTCCATCTCCTCCTATATTTACTTCTTTCCCTCCTTTGGGAGCAGCTTCTCTGCATGATATTTATATAAAATATTAGATGGCAGATACATAATAGTTCACTGATTAGTTCCTGACTCTGATATCCTAATCATCAAATTAAAGAACCAGACATTTCAAGTGCCTTGACGACATGTTCTATTTTGAACCAGCCAATTCAGTTCATAAAGTACACACAGGCACACAATCACATGCAAACCATTGTTTTACATATGAAAAATGCAAGGTTGTAGGCTTTTCATAAGTTTAGACAAATGAGTCCATGGGAAATATTATGTTATTAGCTACCTTGTTGCCTTCGAGCTTCAGATTTTGCAAAGAAATCTCTCCATTCATCAGTTAGAACAAAAATTGGCTCTTCATCCTCTTCCTCATCCACTTCCAGATGCTCCTGCTCTTGTGAAATCCTGCAAACCAACCAACAGCATTCAGAGATAGCCTGTGTTAATGTGATGATCTGGTGGAAATTATATAATTAGAGTTAGAGGATAATAAGGGAATTAGCTTTGAGAAATTAAGAAAATACAGATAGGGGCATTTTGAAAATTTAATGTACAACTCTATCAGTATAAATAGATGAAAGTATATGCAGATGATGGAATGAATGAAATAGTATTCGTGATTACTGTGTCATTACGAGGCTTGCCATGCATCATGTTGAGAAGCTTTTGATTTTATTTCTTTCATGGAGTCAGAATTATGACGAGAAAATATCAAAAACAAGAGATCTTTAAACGAGGCATCATCAGCATTATGAAGTGAGAGATTTTAGGCAAACTATATACATAATCCAAAATGAAATAGAACATCAGTAGCAAACGATCTTTCATAGATTTTAATAATGCTATCCGTGAGCCTCCACTTAATTGGTTGAAAGCCTAACCAAGTAATCTACATTCTTCAGCCGTTATTATTCTCATTCTATTAAAGTTAAGTTTCAGCACAGAGTAATTAACTTCGATAGGCATGCAAGGAGTAATGAACGTGATAGGCCACATTGCCTATACGTGGGTACAGGGTTGATTTTGTAAGCAAGTTTTGAGGATTGAAAGTTACCATTGAGACCTACTGTGGCTACACACCGATAAGAATCCACCTATTAATAACCACAGGAGAAGGAAGAAAAGGCCTAGGGTACAAACTGCAAAGCTTGACAAAAATAGGGTCGGATAGTGCTAAAGAGGGACTGTAGGGAGTTACTTTTGACCTCCTTGATGTGTTGACAGTCCTTAATGCGGTTTTATGTTTATGTGGCAGTTATTATTTGCTGAAGCTATGAGGAGTGGAAGTAATATTCAGATCATATGTAGTTGGCAAAAAAACAGAAAAAACAAAAACGATCATATGGAGATTCTCCAAGGCTTTAGTTTGTAACAGTTAGATTCTAACTTTATGATAATCCAAGGAATTCCTCTTCTTCTTCCTATTTCAATCATATATTTCCTTCTTTATTTCCTATACCCATTGGTTCAATCACACACCAACCAAAGCCAAATTGCTTTTCCAGAGCAATGTTCAGAGAACTCAAAGGCGAGCTCGGAATGCCATGGAATGAGATTTGGGAGCTCAAGGGAGCCATCTCAGGTTTCAGGATTCCTCCGTATCATGGAAGCAGTACTCACAGAGTAAGTTTCCTAATCATGATAAACGAATGCCAGTGTCTCACATAAACTCTTAGAAACAACTAACAGACTCACAATTCATCTGCAAGTATGCAAGAATCGGCTATTTCTACTGTTGAGTAGAACAACCTTGGAAGAGTTATGTCAATCTTATGGGGTCGGCCTAATTTTTATAAGAACCTTTCACAAGAATAAAAACCAATTCGGCAACAAAGAAAAGGAAGACTCTCAAATCATGATGCAAAAGCTAAACAAACATTCACTCAGGTCTTCTAATCCCCTGTCAATCCATGACTCAGTAAGGGGACCCCCTCCCGGCCAAAAAAAAAAACGTAATTGCATATTAAAACGTGAAGGGAAGTAAACAATTCTTTCCCAAAAACTTTTTTGATAAAACTTGAGTCTCATTCCAACCATAAACGCCACAGATCAGCCAAAACAGCATTGTTCCATATGCTTTAATTCTCCTTGCTCCCAAAAACAATGAACTTATTATCTAGAGAACAATCTAGATCAATTGAACAGACCCAATGCTTACTGTAGATGTCAAACTGCCCACCACAAATCGGTCATGCAAACTTTAGGAATCTGGATTTCAAATCAGAAATTGAAGGAATTAAAAACATATAATCCAAAGTATGCAAACTTCAATTCCTTCTATTTGGCAAAGTATAAAAATGGAGAGGGCTGTGGACATCAAATAACACAGGTCCCTATCATATCCTCTCCATAGGAATCTAAACCAGTACAACATAGTAAAAAGGGTCCTAGAAAAGGGATCTCAAACATTACTGACTATCCTTTTATTTCTTTTGCACTTTATGATGGCCAGCAATATCTCTGAGTTGTCATTAACGAATATCCCTGTGCCATCAAAGTCCTTATCATACAATCCTGACCATTTTCATATTCCTATGAGTCTAATCCTCCAAATTTTCTACTTCATATTCCTATGAGTTTAATCCTCCAAATTTTCTACTATGATTTAATGGAACCATTACATGACGGAGCAGAGTGGTGCTCACCAGTCAAGAAAGTCGTATAAAGACCAGTGAACAAAGCCCGACTAAGAAGTCTTCACAGTTTTCCTTAATTTCTAACTTTTAGATCTCATTATAGAGAGACTTTTACATTGCTACTTCTATTTCTTTTTCCTCTCAACTTCAGATTTATTTAAATCCAGAAGTATCATTACTTCACCAGGAAACTTAGACATCTGTCATGCCATAATTCATAATTTCGAACGTAAAATTCCTTTAATTCTTAAATGTTAAAGCTTCTTTCCATTCATCTAGCTTCTTCATGCCCTAATCCTCTTTCTTCTACTCTACTGCATCAAATTTCTACGAAGACAGTAAAAACATTTTACTTGTCTTTCACCACCGAATTTTTTTTAGAGTAGAATCAGCCTGGGTGCTTTACCGCGTTTTCTATATAACACAAACTAATTTTATTATACAAAACAGACAAAGAAACATCCCATGGCAAAAAAATTTTAGAGGATTGAAAGAGGAAAACAAAGATAAAACTATCTTACTGAGTGGCATCACCATCGACTGCTTTATGCTCAGCAGCCACCCTGGTTGAATCGTTTCCGACTGTAAAGGAGGCGAATGACTCTGGATTTTGAGGAGGTGGAAGAGGAGTTACAATATTGGATCCTTGACGGTGACGGTGACAGTGACAGTGACAGTGGAAGTAATGGTTGTGGAATGCGCAATAAGAAAGTACGCCGTGGCAGTGGTGGTGGTGGTGGTGGTGGTGGTGCCGACGGAGATGATCAAATCCTTGTGAAGACATTTGACACGTATTGCTGAATGGCATATCACAATTTGTTATTCGCGCGAGTGCGATGAAGAAGGATGGAGAAGGAAAGTGGGTTAAAGTTTTTTTTTTTTTTTTGGGGAGAATTACACATAGGACCCAAGGAGCAGATATAATTACGCACAGGTCCCTTCAAATAACAAAATTACACAGAAGTCTCTAGGGACTTCTGTGTAATTATTTGTGAAAGTAAGATTACTAATCTAACCTTCATGTCTCTCTCTCCATTCTCCTTCTTCCTTCTCCTATCTCTCTCCTCTCCATCTTCTTCTCTCCCGTCGACCATCAATTACCAAAGTAGACCGCCGGTCGACGCAGCACGCCACGATCTTGCAAGAACTCAACTATAAAAGGACAAGTTCTTCTAAACTTTCTCATTCACTACTCTCACCCCAACCATCAATTACCTATCTCTTACGTACCTTCATATCTTAACGAGCTTTAGGGTTTAGATAGCAACTAAACATGGCAATGTGTGAGATTCCTTTGGTGTTGCTTGGTTCATCCTTCGGCGAAGTGAAGATGCCGGTGATAGAGATGGGGTCTGCATCAAACTTCACTTGCAAGGCCGACACTGAGGAAGCCATAAGAAATTAAATCTTTGATTCTAAATTTGAGTGCTGTTGGTGGTTCTTCATTATCTTGAATTGACATTCAGTTGCATAAATCTGGTTTGCATAAACCTGGATTTTGTCAATTCTGAGGTCCAGAGGCTATTTGTAACAAGAAATTCTATATTTACAACAGCAAATTCCTATTTTAACTACAAGTTTTGAAAGCCTAGATTTTGTCAATTCTGAGGTCCAGAGGCCATTTGCAACAAGAAATTCTATATTTACAACAGCAAATTCCTATTTTAACAAGAAGTTTTGAAAGCCTGGATTTTGTCATTTCTGAGTTCCAGAGGTCATTTGCAACAAGAAATTCTATATTTATAACAGCAAATTCCTATTTTAACAAGAAGTTTTGAAAGCATGGATTTTGTCATTTTTGATGTCTAGAGGCCATTTGCAGCAAGAAATTCTATATTTACAACAGCAAATTCCTATTTTAACAACACATTTTGAAAGCCTGAATTTTGTCATTTCTGAGGTCCAGAGGCCATTTACAACAAGAAATTCTATATTTACAACAACAAATTCCTATTTTAACAACAAGTTTTGAAAACTTGAATTTTTTCAATTCTAAGTTCTAGAGGCCATTTGCAATAAATAAGAAATTCTATATTTACAACAACAAATTATTGAAGTTGGGGTTTCATGCTATTGGGTAGGGTTAATGACATGGTACTCTGTTTTGTGGGAAGGTAACAGAGGAACAACAGAGGGACTACTCTGTTTTATTGGTTTCTTTTTGAAAAAATCCATATTTTCAAAAGTTGTTGGTAAAATAGGAATTTGCTGTTATAAATATAGAATTTCTTGTTGTAAATGACCTCTGGACCTCAGAATTGAAAAAATCCAGTTTTTCAAAACTTGTTGTTAAAATAGGAATTTGCTGTTGTAAATATAGAATTTCTTGTTGTAAATGGTCTCTGAACCTCAAAATTGAAAAAATCCAGGTTTTCAAAATTTGTTGCTAAAATAGGAATTTCCTGTTGTAAATATAGAATTTCTTGTTGTAAATGGCCTCTGGACCTTAGAAATGATAAAATCCAGACTTTCAAAACTTGTTGTTAAAATAGAAATTTGCTGTTATAAGTATAGAATTTATTGTTACAAATGGCCTCTAGACCTCAGAATTGACAAAATCCAGGTTTATTTAGAATCCATGAACCTGAACAAGAACATAAGTTGGTTGCGGTCCAGCTCAATAATTTCTAGATTCTCATCATCAACTTGCCATCCTTTCCTAATCATAGTCCTTAGAGTTGGGAGATTCAAATTTTTGTTGGTTATGATTTTACCAACAAGCATATTACCTTGCTTCAATTCCTTACGGTCGATGGTTAAAGCCACCTGTTTCTTTGGGTCATATCATTTACCCTTACCCTTCTCCATCATTCAAGAATAGAGAGGGCAAGACGAGAGAGAAAGAAATTTAGGAAGAAATAACCTTACCGGAAATTTTAAGAACACTCTGAGAAGAGAAGAAGGAAGAAAGAAATGAAGAAGAAGGAAGGAAGAAAGGAAAGAAAAAAGAGAAAGTCGACCGACTTGGATCACCGAGAATCCCACAGGCACTCACCGAGAAGAGAGAACCCACTCACAGTGGAGAGAGAATTATTATTAGTTATTGATTTTAGTATACAAAAAATTGCAAGGCACAGTTAGTTCCACTTTATTTTAGTATACAAAAAATTGCAGCGTGATATTGGTGCTCTAGGATGGCCGGCGGGAGAGAAGAAAATGGAGAGAGAAGAGAGATAGAAGGAAGAAGGAGAATGGAGAGAGAGACATGAAGGTTAGATTAGTAATTTTACTTTCACAAATAATTATACAGAAGTCCTAATTTTGTCATTTGAAGGGACATGTGCGTAATTATGTCTGCTACTTGGAACCTGTGTGTAATTCTCCCTTTTTTTGTGGTAAAAATTGGGGCTCAATCGCCCAATACTTCATTAAAATTAACTAAGATCTAGACATGGGTAAACAACTTCGACAGTATCCCTGTACAGAAAATCTACCACTCCTGCTAGAGGATAATTAAGAACAGTAAAATCCTCATTATAAATAAAGTTATACTTGGCTAACCAATTTGTCAAAATGTTACCTTCTCGCAAAATATAGGAAAAGCAAAACTGTAACTCGTTGTTATTGTCTCGTAACCATGCATACAGAATTCTGTCTCTAGCCCTCGTTGGATCCAAACATCCTGAATCATGTATATAATCATAGTTGAGTCTCCTTTTGCAATGATCTTATTAACCCCAAATTGTTTTTTTTTTTTGGGTGTATAATGATGGATAATTTTTTTCAGGAAGTTTTAATCCAGGTATTTTATGTTGAAGATTTTTTGATGCATAGTTTTATCTCAGAAATATTGCAATTGGAGTAATTTTACTTTGGACGTTATTTTAGTTAATCCGTTAGTTAACTAAAAATATCGAGCTAACAGTTCATATGTCATTTTTGTATAGATGTAAAATTGCTATGCAAATTTTAAATCTAACTACCAAAAAAATAGAATGCAATATATAGAATTCTGTCTCTAGCCCTTCGTTGGATCCAAGCATTCTGAATCATATGTAAAGTCATAGTTAAGTCTCCTTTTGCAATGATCTTATTAAACCCCCAATTTTATTTTATTTTTTGTGCTTTTTTTGGGAGGGGGAGTTTATAAATTTTTTTTTCTCAGAAGGGGGAGTTTATTATGATGGATAATTTTTTTCAGGAAGTTTTAATCCAGGTATTTTATGCCAAAGATTTTTGGGAAAATTACGCACAAGTCCCAAGGTTAACAAAAAAATATAATTAGGTCCCTTTAAATGACAAAATTACACAGAAGTCCCTTGGGACTTGTGTGTAATTATTTCAAAATGCAAAATGACCACTTTGGACAAAGAACAAACACGCCTAAATCATTGAATCAAGTCTGTCATCTCCCTCTCTTCTGTCTCTCTCCTCTCTCCTGTCTCTCTCCGCCATTTCTGCCAAGAATCGATCTTCCACAATTTATGCTAAGAATTGAGCAAGGAAGATGCACGAAAGGCCATCGGCCCCTGCGATCTCTGTCGACCACTCCGCCACGATCTCCGCTGACTGCCACCATTGTTCTAAAGATCACCTGACGTTTTGCTTAATTTCGGGTGCCCTGTGGATTTTCTGATTTCGGACCTGCTGCAAGATTTAACTACAGCTTTCGTTGTTTTGCTTATTTTCGGGTGCTCTATGGATTTTGTGATTTTGGACCTACTTCAATATTCGACCTCTGCTTCCGTTTTGCTTACTCACGGTGATCACTTGACATGGTTGACGGCAAGACCATAGATCCAACGAACTTGTCTTTCTCTCATCCCCTATTCCTTCATCCATCCTTCATCCTCTACTGTTTCTGGTAATTTTTCCAAAGGTTGTTGTTAATATATGATTTTTCTATTGTTAATATAGGATTTGTTATTGTAAATAGCCTCTGGAAGTGATATATGAAAAAATCTAAATTTTCAGAAGTTGTTGTTAATATATGATTTTTCTATTATTAATATAGGATTAGTTGTTGTAAATAGCCTCTGGAAGTGATATATGAAAAAATTCAGGTTTTCAAAAGTTGTTGTTAATATATGATTTTTGTGTTGTTAATATAGCATTTGTTGTTGTAAATAGCCTCTGAACTTGAGAACTGAAAATAATTACATAGAAGTCTAAAATGGTAATTTTACATTCAGAAATAATTACACAGAAGTTCTTAGGGATTTCTGTGTAATATCATGATTTCAAGGGACCTAATTGTAAATATCTTTGCCCCTTGAGACCTATGAGTAATTTTCCCAAGATTTTTTGATGCACGGTTTTATTTATCTCAGAATTGTTGCAATTGGAGTAATTTTACTTTAGACGTTATTTTAGTTAATCCGTTAGTTAACTAAAAATATCGAGCTAACGGTTCACATGTCATTTTTGTACCTATGTAAAATTGCTATGAAAATTTTAAATCTAACTACCAAAAAATATAATGCAATATCTGTGCGTGGGTGTATATATTAATTATTTTTGAAGTATCACAAATTATGTGCTGATAACACGATGGATGTAGAATATTAATATGTTATAGATCAAAAAGGTTATTTTATGTTAAATTAATAAAGTGTGACATAACTATTAAAATACTTTGTGGTAAACACTAGAAAATATAAAATATTTAATTTTTTTTTAATAAAAAGACTATAAAATATGAAATTTATATTTCTTCTCTAATTAAATTAGAAATATAAAATAAAATATAATTAGAATAGTTTTAAATATTTAAAAGTATGATACTTCAAACTTATATAATCTTAAAAACGCATTACAAAGTATTGTATACACGATTATAATCTAAGTTATATGTCTTATCTAGAAATATATGGTTCATACGATCTCCTGGGTGGAATGTTGTCATCAGCACATGTCTCCTTCAAATTCATCTTTTTCTTGTTCCTTCTTTTGCAGAAGAAGAACCAAGTAATGACTTCTAGTATCAAAGCCACACAACCCAATGAAACGATGACACCAAAATAAGCATTCTTCCAACTATGGTAGGAGTTTGAAAAGTAGAAAAACATGTTGAAGATGGAGAGGAAAATGACTTCATAGCCAACAACGTAGTGGAAGATGTTCCAGAAGATTCTGGCCTTGTGATGTTTGTCGGGTCTAAGGAATATAGCAGTCAAGACTTGAACAGCTGCAAAGACAAACACGACGATTCCAATGGAGGCATGAACAAAACCATAAGGAGACAAAGACACGATTCCAATGGAGGCATGAACAAAACCATAAGGAGACAAAGACGAGAGAGATGGACCTGATAAGAAGATGCTGAGGGTGAAGCCTATAGTGCCAATGATATAAGCAAGAGTCTGCCACTCTCTGTGTAAATGGAACCATGTTGATCCAGTAGCTTCCAATCTTTTTAGATAACGTCCCATTATTGCTCCTGTTGGCATCAAAATTCCCCACCCTATTCCATTCAATATTCCACATTTCCATGAAACTACGCGCGTTGTTAAAAATCCAATCATACTGTTATTAATTAATTAAAAGTTTGTGATTTTAAGATATTCTAAAAAAAAGTCATGATTTTAGCTGTGCATGAGTAGCTTCTTTCATTGATAGAAAAGATGAATTATAAGCAAAACTCAAGCTTGAGGCGCAAGTTACAAGTTTAGATTAGTTGTTAGCTAAAGGTTGAGCTGAATTTATTTTCACTTTCTTAAACTAATTAAAAACTATTTATCATACATGGGCATACACCCTTAGTTAACTAAAAGGGTAAGAACAATGTAATCACAATATCCAATTAAAAAAAAATGTTTCATAGTAATAACATCTTTGAGTTTCATGACTACATTAAAAACTTCAAGCATGTTATTAATAGCCTATTTATCTTAACAATACAATTACAATATCTAATTGATGCATGAAGTCCGCTAAATGTGTGAAAATATTACATAATTACCAAACTAATATAAATTAATTATGAAAATATATTTCATAGGGTAAAGAGAATAGGCTTACTTTTCTTATTAAAATCTTGGAGTTTTGCTTATGGGGATCATGATCAGAAACTTTTCTAGTGAGAAAATCTTTGCGACCAAAAGATTTGAAGTTGTCTCCAGACAAGGCATGAGAGCGAAGATTATCATCATCAGAAACAAGACTTTCTTGCCAAACATGATTTACCAACTTTGGATTCCCAAGAAGCTGAAAACTGGCATATAAGATCATTGTGCCATCCTCAAAACTCGCAGAAACTCCATGAACCTCAAGGCTCAAACTCCCTTCTTTCAAGGTCATGTCGTACGATGAACTCCCTTCTTCCAAGGTCTTGTCGTACGATGTTATTGGAGAGGTGTAAGCTACTATAGTTCCGTCCGACTTCTGGAAAGCAACAAACCCCTAAGAGCCCACCATGCCTGTGGATGTAGGGTTAACAGCCCAAGTGATCCACCTTTTATGGTTGGCATTGTTCTTCTTAAAAGCGACATCGATGGAATTTGCGGAAGAATGGTAGGTCCAATAATGAAGGGAAGAATCAAGAACGGGCAGGTCGTTATACGCTAAGAAAATTGTACTATTAGGAAACTTGTATGATTCGTAGGCTTGTGGTTGTGAGGTCACAAGGATGATCAAGAGGATGATCAGCGTATGGAAGAGGGCCAGAAACGAGGAAAGCTTGCAAAAGGAAGCTATGCATGAAAAGAAAGATAGTAGGGAAGAAGTGATAATGACAGAGAAACTGTGAGAGTCTAAATCATTATGTTTAGATCTTAAAGTATAAAAACTTTTTATTATGTTTCTTTTTTTAATTTTTATTGAACATTTTTCCAGACGTTTAGATTAAAACTCAAGCGGCGATTAAGCGATAACAGAAATTTCTTACAAAATATTTAAATGATACCTTTTTATGAAGGCTGAATAATATATTTTAGCTTACTTTTATTAAGAAAACGAATTTTCTGTTGAAGTAGAAAGTTTTATGAATGAATATCATCCACCGATCAGTCAATTTGAATAGACTGGTTCAATTTAATTAATCTTCTTTTCTTTTTCTATATAAACTCGGGATATATGAGACTTTGACCCAAATTTTTAATTTTATTGTTTAAATAACTGACCATTAATCGATATTTGGTAAAACAAATACTATTAATTTGGTGTCCGGAAAAAAACTGATAATTTGGTCATTATAATGGCTGGCTATAAGGCTTTTGATATCTTCAAACAAATTGAAAAATAATAATAATTGCATTTGATATTTTAATATCAATCCTTTTACATAGTTTAATCTTGATGATATAAATTTAGTCAAAATTATACCCAAAAAAAAAATAGAGTCAAAATTTTCCGAATATTTTATTTAAATAAAAATATAAATTGGTGGCAAAAAAAAAACTAAATTTCTGGAACATCCTAGTGTAATTCAAATATTTAAATATAATATAATTTGTTTAATAAATTAATAAAATATCTAACACAACTTTTACCCACACACACACGCAAAAAAAAAAAAAAAAAAAAGCTAACGCAACCTGGATTGACTTTAATGCTTTTCAATTAAGGAATAAGAATGTATTTTCTACTTACATCATAATATTGTCAAGAAATAATGATTTTACACGCGTAGATAATAAACCTTATTTTTTGACACAATTAGCGTGGCCAACAAGCTAATCAATCAATATCAATACTTTGAAACTTGTTTTTTTCAAACCTAAAAATACAATCATTAGAAAAAAGCATTCCTTAAACAAAAACTTCGAAATATCCCATTATCCTTAGTCAAATAATACTAATAAGATAATTCTAGATGTTTTTTTATATTTAAAAGTATTCTAGTTATTCCATGTTAAAAGTTTTGAAAGTTAAAATAACTGAAAAAATATATATTTTTTTTAAAAAATCTATTTTAAAACTTTTTTTTGCCTTAGAATATCTAATATAACAAGTAGTAACATTTTGCAATTTGACCTTTTGAGCTTTCAAAACTTTGCAAGCACAAAAAGACAGTTTATGGTTCTAAAATATTGCCTTGTGAGATATGTAATATTTATTATATAATTTATTCTTTATGATTGAGAAATTTTTTTAGGAAAAATTAGGGGAGGGAACGAGTAAGAATATTATTTATTATTAAGGACCTTAAAAAAATATAATTATTTAGAAGGACCAAATTTTAAAATATTAAATTACACTTGAAACTTCCCACATTCTATTTTAAAATTAATTTAAATTTTATTTTAAGCTAAAATTAAAACAGTCAAAATCATGAATGACATAATCCTTTTTTAACTGTTTTTTTCATCAACATAATCATATGGTAAATATTTTAATATTAAATGAAATTTTTTATTTTTTGAATTCACATAAATTTATTTTTTAATAAAATTAAATTTTTAAAACTCAATATTTTTAATTATGTTAAAAAATATTGTGTTGATTGGTAAAAAATAAAAGTTAAGAAAATCTTGTCATAATGATTTTGAATATATTTTAGTGAAACATAAAATTTAAATAAGTTTTAAAATAGATTGCGAGAGAAATTGAATAAGAGAATATAAGAAGTTTGATCAATGGTAATTTAGTATTTTTATATTTTTTGAAATTTGGTCCTTCTAAATATTACATTTTTTAAGGTCTTTTAGAATAAATATTATTTTTTCTTGGTACTTCTCCCTAATTTTTCCATTTTTTTTGTTCGCACAATAAATAATATTTATTTGTAATAATAATAAATCATGAATTGTCTTATAATAATCTATTTTAAATAACCCGTACATCTTTATACGGAAAGTCTCAAATATATTCCTTGTCAATAAATATTGATTACACTCATATTAAGACTCTTATCACAAGAGTGAATTAGGGGGAACATCATTTTTATTAACCAATGTTAAAATAATCAAAGAGATAACTATTTGTAAAGATAAAAAACTCTTAAATTATTCCACCAAAAAAAAACTCTTAAATTATTTAAAACAATATTAGTCAAAATATAAAATTAAAACTAGGGATTAAGTACAATATTAAGGGTAAAATAATATATAAATTTTATTTTTATATAAACTTTAATTAAAAAATACTATATTTTTGGAATCTTTTTAGAATATTCTTAACAGAGTTAATTATTTGAACTTAAGTGTAAGTTTTCAAAATAGAAGGGAGGTTGTAATAAAGGCAAAATAAAAGGGTAGTCAGAGTATTTTACTCATATAAAGGAGGTTTGTGTAACATAGATTTTAATTTAATGAATGTTTCTATGGGTTTTCAAAATAGAGGGAGTTTGTATAATTAAGACAAAACAGAAGGGTGATCAGAATATTTTACTCTAAAAATTAAAATATCGTATATGAACGATAACAAATAAGACATTCATACATTCACGCAAGTTCTCACTTTTATCGCAGAATTTAACATTCCATTAGTGGAAGTGAATAATAATCACTCTTTCAATATTCGTGCAGCTGACTGATCTTGTGTTGGAGGCTCAAATGTAACTGATTAGATGGTTAAATAAAGACATTTGGTGCCATTGTCAAATTCATGAGTTGACTTTTCGAGTTACCGTTTTTACGTTTCTGACTTACAAAAACGAGTCGAGTCAGTGGTAAACTCGTGGTAGTTGTAAACTTGGTTAAACTTACAAGTTTATACGCCGAGTTTACCATTTTTATGTTTCTAACTTACAAAACTGTTAATTTACTCTTAAACTCATGTTAACTTTTAGGAAAATCTCATATAAAGATGTTTAAAATAGAAAAATTCTAAATTGGGTTGGTAAATTCAATAAATCCTTAATTAAGTTATCAACCCAATTAAGAATTTCAAAATTTAGATTAAATGACGTTATTACCCTTTCATAGTCTCCTCTCTCATCTTAAAAAGGTTTCGATACTTTTTAACTTATTTTTACAATAAATGTATATATATATATATATAAACATCAATATATAATAAAATAAAATATGATTAACTTAGATCAAATAATTTTTTTTTTGTGTAAGAATGATCAGGAATAATTTCAAAAAAAAAAAAGGTATCAGCCCCAATATTAATTAAATGTTTTCTAATTGAACATTAGAATATAAAAATTAATTTTTCCTTGATTTTTTTGTTCATTGAGAAAAAAATTTAATATAAAAAAAAAGTTTTTTGATATAGCAAACTGCATATCAAAGATTTTCATTAATGACTTTTTCACATAAAAGATATTTATTAACGTAAAAAAAAAAACAACATATATATTACATAAGTAAAATTGCATGATTAATTTTTTTCATTGACCAAAAACTAATTTGAGTTCTTTCAAAAATAAAATTTTATTCAAAATATTTAATAAAAACATTTAATTGATAACGGTGTTATGCATTTTTTTTCACTCAAACCAATAAATCATTCTTTCTGAATACAAAAACTTCTTTGATTTAAACGAATCATATTTTATTTTATTTTGTATTAATGCTAATATATATGCACACTTATTAAAAGATAAAGTTAAAGAACAATTAAATTCCTTAAAGAGGAAAGATGATAGAGAAAATTAGGAGGATGTATTAAAGTTAATTTACCTCTATTTTAAAATTCTAAATTGAGTCTATAGCTTAACTAGGGAATTGTTGGGTTTAACAACTTAATTTAGAATTTCTCCATTTTAAGTAACTTTATATGAGATTTTTCCTTTTTTTTTTTACGTTAATAAATATCTTTTCTTTTAAAAAATCATTAATAAAAATTTTTGATATGTAGTTTGTTATATCAAACAATTTGTTTTTATATTAACATTTTTTCTCAATGCACAAAAAATCAAGTAAAAAATAATTTTTTTATTCTAATGTTCAACTAGAAAACATTTAATTAATATTGGAGCTGATTTTTTTTTTAATTATTCCTGATCATTCTTCTACACACAAAAAATTATTTAATCTAAATTAATCATATTTTATTTTATTATATATTAATGTTTATATATATTTACACTTATTGTAAATATAAGTTAAAAAGTATTGAAATCCTTTTAAGATGAGAAAGGAAATTATGAGAGGGCAATAACGTCATTTAATCTAAATTTTGAAATTCTAAATTGGGTCGATAACTTAATTAAGGATTTGTTGAATTTACCAACCTAATTTAGAATTTTCCTATTTCAAGCAGCTTTATATGGGATTTTCCCGTAACAATTTTTATTTGATCATGCTTAAATCAAATTGTTGTCATTTTATATTTTAACTATTTAATTATATACTAGTAATACCTATTTAATAATAAAAGTAAACTTTTAGAAATTTACTATTCGAGTTTACGTGATTATCATAAGTTTATTTAAATTTATGAGTTTGATAACCTTGATGTCAACCATATTCATTGGCAAGAACCCCATCAAGTGTTTGTTTAAACCGGGAATGTAGTTTAAGTTTTGGGCAACTATAAGTTTTGGGGTTTTAAAGACAAACTAGGCCTTGTTGGTTCACAGACCCTAAATATATACAAGTGTGGCCTCAAAGCTTAAGCCCACCCTATCAATCAAGTCTACAGACAGCCCAAACTTATGGTACCATCTCAGTTACTTGTACATATTTACTCCTGACACTTGTTGTATTTAAGGCTTTTAGCCTTTTGCCCCGCCTATAAAATGATTCACAAAATGTTTTGGATTTTGTACCACAGACTCAATGAATCGACTCGAAACTATATACAAAACTTTAATGAATAATGTGCTGTAGGTTTAGAAAACAGAAGAAATAAAGGTTTATTTTTCCAACGCAAAGCTTCATTCCATTCATCTAACTTCTTCAAGCCCTAATCCTCTTTCTCCTACTCTACTGCATTAAATTTCTACCAAGACAGTAAAAACATTTTACCATTAACCGAAAATATGTTTTTTTTTAAAAAAATATTTATATTTTAACACTTTTTATTTTACTTGGGGTTAGAATATCTAATATAACAAGTATTGTTATCTATGCGTTGCGCTGGAAAAGTTATATATGGTATTTTAACTTTTTAAGCTTCCAAAGCTCTTGCAAGCATAGAAAAACAGTTTATGGTTTCAACACATTGTTTTGCAAGGTATGTAATATTTATTAAATATTTTAATGTTTAAGATTGGATAATTATTTTATTGTTTAACCATACGCAATATTTATTTGTAATAACAATAAATCATGTAATTATTTTATAATAGTCTCTTTTAAATGAGCTATATATATATATATATATATATATATATATATATTGAAAACATCGACAATAGCATCGCTATATAATTATTTATTCATCTGTCGACTTCCACTAGCTAGAAGTCCTCCTCATTGAAATTTTAATCGCCTCATGTATATATATGTATAGCTTTCTTATTTTGTATATCGTGATGATAGAATGAGTTAAGAATGTAATCATGAATGAACTTAGCTTGGTGTTAAGTCTTTGGCATAAATGGGGTTCTGTTTGTATCTATAATTTCAAGAAGGGAGCTTTTCTACATTTTTTTTTTTTTTTGCTTCTATGGCAAGTTTCTGAGAAGCCTCTATATATCAATTAAGGGGTATGAATGTAATTTCTCCTAATTTCTAAATCTCTAATCGTGTCACATAATCTAATTTATAATTTTTTAAATTTGGTGACTCAGATTACAATTTGATTAATTCAACTGTCTTTTTAAAGGATTGTCCCAATATAAAATATTTAAATATTTTCTTTTTATAAAAATACTATAAAATATGTCATTTTTATTTCTTTAATTAAATTAGAAATATAAGATAAAATATAATTATAATAGTTTTAAATTTTTAAAATTTTTAAAAGTATGATACAAGTATGATACTTCAAACTTATATAATTTTAAAAATGCATTGCAAAGTACTAAATATTCAATTATAATCCAAGTAGTATGTCTTATCTAGGAATATATGGTTCATATGATCTCTTGGGTGGAATTTTGTCATAAATAGATGTCTCCTTCAAATTCTTCTTCTTCTTCTTCCTTCTTTTGTAGAACAAGAACCAAGTAATGGCTTCTAGTATCAGAGCCACACAACCCAATGAAACGATGACGCCAAAATAAGCCTTCTTTCAACTATGGTAAGAGTTTGAAAAGGAGAAGCATCTAAACATGTTGAAGATGGAGAGGAAAATGACTCCATAGCCAACGACGTAGTGGAAGATGTTCTAGAAGATTCTGGCCCTGTGATGTTTGTCGGGTCTAAAGAATATAGCAGCCAAGACTTGAACAATTGCAGAGACAAACACGATGATTCCAATGAAGGTATGAACAACACCATAAGGAGATAGAGATTGAAGGTGGAGCTAAATCACCAGGGGTGAATTGGGGATTTTGAAAACTTTTTGCAATTGCTCTATTTTTTGATAATAAAAACAGAGATGAACAGAAAGTAGAGAAGAATAGCAAGACACAGAGATTTATACTGGTTCGGTCCAATCTCTTGCCATACGTTCAGTCCCCAGACTCTCTAGGGTTTTTACTATCTCAATTGATTACACACTCTGTACTCAAGAGTAATTCTCTCACTAGAACTTACTCCCCCTTACAAGTTATAATCAATGAACCCAATCACCAAGTCCCCTGACTTGTAATTATTTACAATAAATGATTTACAAGTACGAAACTCTTTCTAAGAGTGGATAATGATAAACACTGAAGCTTAAAGTATCAGAAGATACTTTACAAGTGAAAACTGAAAGAATAAATGTGGACTTGAATGCAATTCGTTTTTAGCAAATGTGTTAGTTGAGAAGACTTGAATGCAGCTCTATTTATACCAAGAGAGCATTAAATGACCGTTGATTTCTCTAATATAACCGTTGGAGACGATCAGCAAGGATTAGGGAGTGGTTTAGTTTTCTTCTCTCTCTACTCTTCACTTAATCCAGTTGCACAGAAGTTTAGGGTTGACTTCTTGAATATTGATCCATTGGAATAGCAGCTACTAGAAGTGGAAGGCAAACATTAATCCTTTGTAGACATGTGCAGAAGGATTACCCAAAAGTATGCTACTTTCTGGGTTTTGCATTTAATGTGCTGACGTCACTTTTTGCTTGAGCTTTTAACCTTCAATAAACATCTTCTAAGTTATCTGAAACTCACTAACAAAGTGGTTAAATATAGCTAGGAACATAGATGATTGATGATAGGAAGTATTAGGATCAAACAAGATGGTTTCACAAATTTGCATTGTCAGATTTGAATTTCAAAGTTAGCGATGCAAACTCGAGTTTGTTCTTCTGAACTCGAGTTTTCAACTGTGCACTTAAGGCAAAACTCAAGTTTTCATAACCAAACTCAAGTTTCCTCCATCCAGAGAGGAAAGTCGCAATTCAACCTTTGAAACACATTTTTGAATGAAACTTAAAACTCGAGTTTCCAAAACTAAACTTAAGTTTTGGACTTTTAATGTGAAAAATGAGTTTTAGTCTAAAACATCAAAACTAGAGTTTTCATTCAAAACTTGAGTTTTCAAAACATTGAAAAGGTGCAATGCTCTCGGCTTGGTCAAAACTCGAGTTTCCAAATCAAAATTCGAGTTTTCATTTAAGTATGAAAATTTTGAAAAATCTGTGCCAAGTCAAAACTGGAGTTTTCTGAGAAACTGGAGTTTTTCAAAAATTGAGTAAAACATGAAAACTCTCAGCCAAGTGAAAACTCGAGTTTCCAAACCAAAACTCAAGTTTTCTCACAACTTCGAGAAAACTTAGAAAACTCATGGCAAACTGAAATCCTGGAGTTTTAAATCAAAACTGAGTTTGCATATGTTCAAAATGTTGGAGACTCTCTGTATGGCCAAAACTCGAGTTTCCAAATCAAGACTTGAGTTTTGTCTTTATCTGAAAACAATGAAAAATCTCTATATAGTGCAAAACTCGAGTTTACCAGTCAAAACTCGAGTTTGTCTTGATATGAAAAACTAAGTGCTCTCTGTAAGACCAAAACTTGAGTTTTCTTATGAAAACTAGAGTTTTGCTTTGTTCATTGAAAATGAGCAACTCTTTGTCAAAGCCAAAACTCGAGTTTGCCTTCGACAGTAAGTTTTTCAACTTACCAAAGACAAACTACAACTTATATTTACAATTGTCAGTTATCATCAAAACACATAGAAAACTAATAGAGATGAGAGAGATGGGCTTGAAGATAAGATGCTGAGAGTGAAGCCAATAGTGCCAATGATATAAGCAAGAATCTAACATGCTCTATGTAAATGGAACCATGTTGATCTAGTAGCTTCAAATTTGTTTTAGATAATGTGCCATTATTGCTCCTGTTGGCATCAGAATTCCCCACCTTATTCCATTCAATATTCCATGAACCTGCGCACCAAATTCAAAATCCAATCATACTGTTATTAGTTAGTTAAAAGTTTATGATTTTAAGATATTCTAAAAATATTCATGATCTTAGCTATGCACGAATAATTTCTTTCATTGATAAAAAAGATGAATTATATGCAGAACTCAAGCTTGAAGCGTAAGTTACTAGTTTAGATTAGTTGATAGCTATAGTTTGAGCCTAGTTTATTTTCACTTTCATAAACTAAGAACTATTTATCATACATGGGCATACACCCTTACTTCAAGGTAAGAACAATATAATCACAATATCCAAATGAGGTGTCAAGGTACTCCCCTGAACATCTTTTGTATAAAAATGTTGCATAGTAATAAAATCTTTGAATTTCATGGCTACCGTAAAAATTTCAAGCACATTATTAATTAATACCCTATTTATCTTAACAATATAATAACAATATCTAATTGATGCATGAAGTCTTCTAAACGTATGGAAATATTACATAATCACCAAACTAATAAAATTAATTATTTCATATACTATATCACGAGTAAAGAGAATAGAAAGAATAGGCTTACTTTTCTGGTTAAAATCTTGGAGTTTTGCTTATGGGTATCACAATCAGAAACTTTTCGAGTGAGAAAATCTATGCGACCAAAAGATTTGAAGTTGGCTCCAGACAAGGCATGAGTACAAAGACCATCATCATCAGAAACAATACTTACTTGCCAAACAAGATTTACCAACTTTAGATTATCAGGAAGCTAAAAGCTGGCATATAAGATTATTGTGCCATCCTCAAAACTCATAGAGACTCCATGAACCTCAAAGCTCAAACTCCTTTCTTCTAACGTCGTGTCGTACGATGTTATTGGAGAGGTGTAAACCACCATAGTTCTGTTAGACTTCTAGAAAGCAACGAATTACTTGAGAGCCCACCATGCATGTGGATGTAGGGTTAATAGGCCAAGCAATCCACCTTTTATAGTTGGTGTTATTCTTCTTAAAAGCGACATCGATGGGGTTCGAGGAAGAGTTGTAGGTCCAATGAAGAGAAGAATCAAGAATGGGTAGGTCGTTACAAGCTAAAAAATTTGTAGTATTAGGAAACTTGTATGATTCGCAAGCTTGTAGTTGTGGTTGGGGTTGTGAGTTCATAGGGATGATCAAGATGATGATCAGTGTAAGGAAGAGGGCAAAAACAGGGAAAGCTAATGAAAGGAAGCCATGAAAAGAAAGAAGTAATAATGATAAAGAAACGGTGAATTGTAGGACAAGTCAGGTTTTCGGTATGATTACTCATTTATGGCTGGCTAGATAGTAACTTATAGGGGATGATTTACCAAGAAAATATGTTGAGAGTCTTGATACAAATAAGATAAGGATTCATAAATCATTATGTTTAGATCTTAAGGTATAATAAGTTTTTATTATGTTTATTTTTTAATTTTTATTGAACATTTTTCCAAACGTTTATATTAAAACTCAACCAGTGATTAAGCGATATCAGAATTTTTTTTACAAAATATTCAAAATACCTTTTTATGAAGGTTGTGTTAGTTCTCTATTGGTTTTGATGATTGCCAACAACTACAAATAATGAAAGAGGTTTTGCTCTTTAAGTGTTGAAAATCCTGATTAGGAGCAAACCTAGAGGTTGGCTCTGAAACCTCGAGTTTTGGCCTTACAGAAGCTTTTAAAATCGAGTGTTTCAATGGTTTAAAACTTGGTTTCACAAAACAATGTGAAACCTCGAGCTTGGCAAGCTAACCTCGAGGTTCTGGATCTTTTAGAAAAACTCAAGTTTTGCACCAACACAGGAAACCTCAAGGTTTGGTTGAAAACCTCCAGGTTTATGTTTTGGCGCTTAACTGATCTTTTTGAAAAATATGTGAAACCTCGAGTATTGCAAGTAAACCTCGAGTTTTAATTCATCCAGAGAGGTCATGGTTTTCATCAAGTATGAAAACCTCGAGGTTCATGTTGAAACCTCGAGGTTTGGCACTCTGTCTTAAAGCTCAAATTTTCAAGGAAATACTTAAACCTCGAGTATTATTTTCTAACCTCGAGTTTTCTCACAGACAGAGAGCACACTGGTTTTCAAAGAACTGAAAACCTCGAGGTTCAGATTGAAACCTCGAGGTTGAGCCCTTTATTCGAAAAACTTAACTTTGCAAATTTGAAAGCAAACCTCGAGTATGGTTTTGAAACCTCGAGGTTATCGGGCTCCAGAGGAAAAATGGATTTTTCACCAAGTTTCAAACCTCGAGGTTACCTTTGGAACCTCAAGGTCTGTAATCTTCTGAGATTTTCAAAAAGGTTTCTTTTCAAAAGAAACCTCGAGGTTCACATGCAAACCTCGAGGTTACATGTGTTCAGAATTGAGTTTGCATAAGCAAACCTCGAGGTTGGATGAACAAACCTCAAGGTTTGTAGCCGTTGCTGCAATTTCAAATTTGAGAAATCTGCAATACCTTCTTGTTTAATCTCAATGCTTTCCATGTTTATTCTATATGGATTCTAGATATGTTTAACCATCTTTCTAGTGAGTTTCAGACAGTTTAACAAAGGATTATTGAAGAATTGGAAAGTCAAAGCAAAAAGTGAACAGTGCATTTAATGCACCTGCACAATCTCACCTACTTTCGGCTAATCCATCTGAGCACGTCTAATGAACGTTAAAGGAAGCTTACTACATCAAGTAAAGTTAATTCCAACGGGCAGAAACTCAGAGAGCCACATCAGACAACATAAAGCCTTGGATTAGCAGAAGTTTAGAGAGAGAAGATGACCAGAACTTAAGCAAATCACTTCCAACGGTTGGAATTATCTCTCAACGGTCATTTAATGTTCTCTACCTATAAATAGAGAGCATTAACTTCATCTCCAGCTGATACACCTACTCTGAGCGAAAATTTACTAAGTTCATTCATTGTGTATTAGTTTTTCACTTGTAATAGTATCATTTTGATACTTTGAGCTTTAGTGTTTATTCTATCTACTCTTTGAGAGAGTTTCACTTGTAAAATCATTTATTGATTATAACAACTACAAGTCAGGGGACTTGGTAGTTGGGGTGTATTGATTACAACTTGTAAGGGGGAGTGTGTTCTAGTGAGAGAACAACTCTTAGTATAGAGTGTGTAATCAATTTCATTGAGTTAGTGGATTGAAAATCCCAAGTGAGGCTTGGGGACTGGATGTAGGTCAGAGAAAGGACCGAACCAGTATAAATTGCATTGTGTTAAGCTTCTTTTCCCTACTCCTCTGTTCTGCTCTGTTTTAAGTGTTCAAAAACAGACCAAGTTTCGAAAATTTTTAATATACCCAATTCACCCCCCTCTTGGGTATAAAGCTCCTCTTTCAGGTTGAACAATATATTTTAGTTTACTTTTAGTAAGAAAACGACACTAATATAAAAAAAGTTTTTAAGACCAAACAAAAAGACGCCTTTTAGACTGAATCTGAAACCAGTCTTGATCCAGACATTTTCAGACGGATGTTCTATCGAAGACTTTTAAGACCAATTTTTTTAAAAGTGTGTGGGAAAAAAACTTTTTTTTTTTTGCTCTTGCTCCTGCCTAGTCCGGATCGAGGTTATGTTGAGCACATACGCGGGGACCTCTCCTAGGGGAGAAAAAAAACTTTTAAGACCAATTTTTTTAAAAGTGTGTGGAAACCCCCCCTCCCAAAAAAACAAAAAGCAAAGCCCCATCCACCATCGGACCAGCGGCGTGAATTCTCCAGATTTTTTTCCGACGTCCATTTCAATTGAATCGCCATCGTTGGCAACCTCGAAGCTTCCAAACTTTCTTTTGTCTATTCGCCTCAACAACGTCAAACTCAGATACACCACATCGTCATCTCCAACACCATGTAATTCCGAACTCAGAGGCAATCTGATAGGGTCAGACATGAAACTAAATATCCAGCTAGGACTTTAAAATATAGATTGAGGAAGCTACGATAATACCATAATCTAGCCAGAATATGGCATATATAATCACAGGAGCACACGCAAGACTAACGAAGCGCCAATATGACAAAACAAAGAAATAACGGGAACCGCTAGCATTTCATACACCTCAAAATCAACATCGAAAAGTCAAACAATAATGAACCCTAGATTAGCCAGAAAATTTCAAGTTAGAAAATAAAAGGCAAGAAATTGTGAGGAAAGAGCAAATATTGTTGTTAATCAACTTTCTTGTGCATCTTCTTCAACACAGGCAATGAAAAAAGGAATTCCCCATGAAAGGGATTTAATCCTCTAAAACTTCGGTAAAAACTGAAAAGCATAAATGGCAAATTTCAGCACAAGAAAAAGCAAAGAAGTAGCAATCAGATCTAAGAACATGTCCAGATTCAATAATTGCAAAGAAAAGAAGATCAAAGAGTAAATGAAGGAAAGAGGAATGGGACCTGAGAGTAGTGACCATCTCTGTCCTTGTCGAAGAGGCTAAAGGCTTCCTTGTACTTGGAGATCTAGTTGTCGATGAGCTGATCGGCCATCGGAGGAGGCGTTTTAGAGATGAGTCATTCATTCTAGCAAGCCAGGAGAAACAAGTGTTTTATGTTACAGACCCTGCAAATAAAAAAATATCCATTGTACTTCAAAGTAAAAAACAGAAGTATTGTGAAGAATCCTTCGACCTTGACGATACACCCCCTTTCACAACAAATCCCCCTACAACATGTGAAGTGGAATTTGTAGATGATGAAGAAGATGCTGCAAGAAAAGATCATTGTGAAGGAATATGAGAAACCATATAAAGTAAGATCTTAAGTTATGAAATAGTAATACGTTATTTTTGTGGTGGTTTAACATTTTAGTTCATTTTATTATTCTGTTTACTATTTAATCAACTATCTAACATTGATTTGTCCTTGATGAGTAGGAACATGTCTAGCTCTGATGAGTTAGGAGGTGAGAGAGTTGATGAGTCTGTTGTGAGAAGGGGTAGAGGTGCCACACAGATGAATGCGCTAGTGGCCCATCGTGACAATCAAAAAAAGAGGCTGCATGTGGACTTTGATGACAATATTAATCCAATTAGTGCAAAGGAAGACAATTTCATTAGCTATTTAGGCTATCTAGCTCGATGTAATATCCCAATTTTCTAAAGCGTTTTCGAAATAGTTTGATCAGAGTTCGAAAAAGTTTAATCAGAGTAGAGCATCGAAATAGTTTAAAAAAGCGAGTAACTGATAAGCATTCATAACCGGTGTGTCTGGTTGCTATTACAGTCATCCGAATATTCAAATATCCAAAAGTACGGTTATACAAAAAAACAAAAAGAAATCCTCCATTTGCGACCTCATGCGGGCTGCTTACCCTTGTCTTCAGTCTTGTTCACACCGGATCCTGAAGCTATAGGAAGAGCTGAGGTTCAATGCCCATTGAACCTCAGGTAACGGTTAACCTCATGCTTATGTAATAGTTTATGTATGACAGATATTCGTGATATTACAGCAGTAATCACATATAAAAGATAATAACAGAACACAGCCACTGCATATGCATGTTATTATAGTCTGCACTATTCACTAGTGCCACGGTGTACATCCGTGTCCTCAGCGCTAGAAAAACTCAACGGCATTATCAAGACCATAACCCATGTATAGCTGAATGTATATGAAAAAATTTAAGACAGAGTCTTATTCTATGAATACATCTATCACATATAAAAGTACAATAAGCATCAGAGTTAGTGTTACAGTACGCGTCCGTACCTTTGTTGACGAATACGGCACGTTGTTGGTCGGAAAGCGATCACAGATATCCTATAAGGGTAATATCGCATCTATTAATTCACAATCAATATTCTAATAGATATCCTAACCACAAATGACTATTTTACCCCTTGTGTATTTATTTTTCAATTATTTTCCCTTTAATTTCGGAAAAAACGCTGTTTGGCAGCATTTGGGCTGATTTTCACCTAACTTTGAAAAATCATAAATAATTCTAGAAAAATTGAAATGAGAATCCGTAAAATTCCAAGGACTCCTTAGAATGTCTATTTTTGAGAAAAAATATCATATTTTATCCAGCAATTAAGAACAACTCCCAGTTTCCAGGTTTTCACACGCTGCCCAAAAATTTACCCAGAAAACATAGCCTTTCTTAAAAATTTTTTATCTCTTTGTAAAACATAGCCTTTCACACACTGTTGCCGATGCTCTTATTTGCACAAATCACACCACCCACCATAATATTGAAATTCCAGAAGACCTACGTAGGGTAACTGTGAAATGTGTTCGAGAGGGGGAAGAAAAAACAAACATCCCGATTGATGATGACAAGGTTCCTGATTTAGGCCGGGCCATAGGATGGTTCATCCTTTGGCCGAATCATCTTATTCAGATGGCGGTGGCGACACCTCTAATGGTAGGAAATACATTACTAGAACTTGATTTTCATTGGTAACCCACTCATAATATATTTGTTTGTGTTTTCATAGAATGAACAAGCTGTGGGCAAATTTCCCTACTTAGCACATCTGCGAGACATGTACAAGGACATCAACTATCTCTCCTTTAAGAGGCATGCGGGCATTGTCAGTGGAGAAAAGACATATGACTTTACAGTTGACAAAAAAGATCTGGAACAATTTATGCATATGGAGGATTTAGATTTAGTCGTTCTTGAAGTTGCGATAATGTAAGTTTTTTCCCCTTTAATTATTGCATTGATCTTTTTTGTTTTCTATACTCATAACACTTATCATTTTATTTCGATCATAGTGTCTACAACAACATATGCGTCCAGAAAGGCTAAACGGATTTGTATGGATTCTTAAGTCCAATAAACACGACGAAGACTCACAATAAGTTAACCAAAAGGACGCTTTATGTTGGTGTTACAATTGCCGAGGAAGATTTTCGTTGTTATCTAGCCCCAATACTTGAAGGGTACTATTTTAGTTTTGTCTATTTAATATTTTTAAGAATAAATTTCTTTCTTATCTTAATTTAATATTAAAATGTATATGTTGTAGTGGTCATTGGACCCTGTGTGTTATTTGTCCCTCCAAGAACATATGTTATTGGTTGGATCCCTTAGGTGGCAGGCCAAACGATGAAATCGAATCCATGTTTGCCAAGTAAGTAAATTTTCGTCTAAATCATTGATTCTTCATTTATATGATTTGTTTTCATGTATGTTAATTTTTATTTTAATGATAGTGCATTCAAGGCGGCTAGATCGATTTCTGGAGCAGAAGAGCAGGGTGGACCGAAATGGTCTTATCCGAAAGTAAGTAGTTTCAATTCAAGTTATTTCATTGAGACAATAGCTTTTGATATGCCTTTATTCGTTTTAACAATTTGCTTTTGATTTATAGTGCCCTCGACAACCAGGGAACTCTAAGTGCGGATGCTACATTATCTATTATATGCATACCATCGTTGAGAGTTGACGTATTATAGTTTTTCAAAACATACGTAATCGCTCTGTGATTCTCAAATGATAATATTTTTTGTTGTACTTGGGTTGTTAATTATTTCATTTACTTTATTGGTTTAACTTATACCTTGTTTTCCAATTTATAGCTTTTTGATAGTCTAGATCCGTGCTCGGAGGAAGACATCGATACAGTTCGAATCGCTTTGGCTGCACATTTTCTTCAACACATATAGATATGTACATCATGTGTTGCCTTGTCTGCCTTTATGCCTCCATTTAATTGATGATATGTGTCGTAGCAATGTAACATGTTTTACACTTCTGGCATGGTTAAAACTTGAGACTATTGGATTTTTGATGACACTCTAGAACCAACATATGTCTAATCTGTGAGGCTGCTGTGGAGAACATTGAACACTTGTTATTTCATTGTTATTGGACCCGATGTGTGTGGTTTGGGTGTCGGTTGGGGGCTAGATTTGATTGTTCTAGGATCTTTAATTTTAATGCTTGGTGGTTGTCGATTAATAATATGTCCATTTTTACTTCCAAAGATATTTCCCTCATTTGTTGGACTATGTGGTTAATTTGGAAGCAAAGGAATGAGAAAGTGTTTAGCCATGTTGAGCCTAACCCTTACGTGGTGATTGCATCTGCTAACAAGTGTAACAAGGACTTTTGGCATCATTGGGAGAAATCATCATCTCTTATGGGCTCCACCTGTACTCCGTCAGCTGGTTTGGACAGATGGGTACCTCCTGATCGTGGGTGGCTGAAATTTAATTTGGATGGAGCTTTCTTTGCAGGCAGTGGGATTGCTGTTGTAGGAGTGATCTGTCGCGATGATTTGGGCTCCTTCAAGTGGGGCTTTGTGGATAAAATTAAATCCATATCGGCATTCATGATGGAAGCTCTTGCTCTCAAAAAGGCGATGATGCTCGCTGTGGATCTAGGGCAGGACAATGCGGTGTTCAAATATGATTGTCTTTCTTTAGTGTCTCAAGTGAATGCTAAATCTGCTGTTTTATGTGAATGGAGGTGTAGAAGTCTCATTCATGAATTATTTGCTTCTTCGTAACCAAGGTTGGGTTCTTGTTATCCTATGTTCCTGCTTCTCTTTTTGCTGCAACAGGGATTACCTCAGCTTGCTGGTCTTTTTACTTAGCTGTATTTCTGTTTTATTGGCTGTGTTGTTTTTAGTTGTTCGCTGCTGTATTTCTATTTTCATAGGCTATGTTGTTTAGTTGTGTGTTGATGGCTTCTGCTTAGTTTTCCTTTGCTGTTGTATCTAATATGTTGTAGAACTCTTGTTGTTGGTAATACTAGTATCCTTTTCCACCCAAAATTTTTTTTTTGGGTAAAGGTGGTCTTTATGTAACAGGTGGTATTTTTTTTTTTAAAAAAATATATATAAGGCGTCCTGATTTTAGTCTAGGACACCTTATATACAATATTTTGCATCCTGATTATACGTTGAGGAGGCACAAAATTAATTTTTGGCGTCTTGGAATTAAAATAAGGACGCCCAAAATCCAGCCTTCACAGACTAATGTTGTGGCGGAAAAAAGGCGTCCTATGTTTAATCCAGGACGCCTTAAATAAGGCGTCCTGGATTAAACATAGGACGCCTTTTTTAAGGCGTCCTGGATGAGACACAGGATGCTTTTTTTAAGACATCCTGAATAAAACATAGGACGCCAAAAATCTTAAAATACAATTACCCCTGGTCAGACGTCACTCTGTAAAGGGGCGTTAATTGCCTCTAATTCAGGACGTTAATTTGCTTTTTTGTAGTAGTGTCATGTATGGCTGATCATGTTTGCTAGATGTTTTACATGTTTATTTCCTAGCTATGGATTTGAGGTTGTGTATCTCATAGGGTTGTGTGTCCTAAAATAAGGTGCGGCTTGTTTACTGTGAATTATTCTATGATTATACATGTAATACCCTAAAGTTTCTATTTATCATAAGTACTAATTTTGATAAATAACACATAATAAATAAAGGAGAATATATTGTCTCAAAATTTTGTAGATTAATAATTAGACTTTAGACAATTTTTCCTTGGAATTAAATAAACCAAAGATTAAATTTAAGATCACATTTAAGGATCATAGAATACAAAATAATCATCATATTAAACTATGGTTCTTAAATAATCAAAAGGAACAAGAAAATGTTATGGAAATACTTAAACAAATTAAGGGAAATTAATAAAGATTAATGGGCAATTAAGTTTTCACTAAATTAAATAATTGTGTAAATCTTCATAATTAATGAAGGATTAAGCACTAATTTTCATGATTAGTTAACAAATCAATAGCAAATGCAATTAAGGGTTAAGGGTTAATTCATCCTATAAATAGGGTCAATCTTCTTGTAAATGGATAAGCCAATGAGAAATCAAAGAAATGAGCTCAATCCTTGTGAAAATTAAATAGACTAATAGGGGAATTAAGCCATAAACTAAGGGTGAGGATTAAATTTAAACAAACACAAAATCAAATCCAATGGTTAGGGATCAAAGTAAGAGGATAATATAGAATTTGAGATAATATTCAAAATAATTTAATTAAACAAGCACATGGGGCAATTAATGCAAAATGGAAGAGGATGAGAGAGAAGGGGGGGGACGGTTTTTTTGGAGAGAGAAAAGAGGGAGAGAGAGAGGGAGAGAGATTATAAAATAATAATATTGAGCACATGTTAAATAAAAAAAAATATAAGCTAAATCCTATGTAATTAAAATTGACCAATGAGAATCTTTTATGCATATTTTGTGCCTTCATAAAAACACAAATTAACATAAGCTATTGATGAGGGAAAATGATCCAATGGTTGTTATCCTTGGACTTTCCTTATAAATAGAGGCCTTGCCTCTCTTCATTCTTCACACCAAAAACCATTCTAAACAAGAGTGAAGAGAAGCTATAGTGAAGCAAGGAGAGGAGCTAGAGGGAAGCAAGAAGGAGGAAGAAGTAGCAAGTTCTTCAAGGGTAAGTTTTCTAGTTCTTAATCATTAGTCTTAATCTTTAGTTTTTAGTAGAATTGTTAGTTTTAATATAGAAAATAGGTAAAGTAAATTCTCATAATTGTTTTTAGGCCTCATTGCATTGAAAGATGCCTGACGAGGTAAAAATATGTTGGGAAATAATTTGTGTAATACCCTAAAATTCATATTCATAATAAATATTATATTTTGGCAAATAATACCTATTAAAAATAGGAGAATATGTTGTCTCCAATTTTGTAGTTTATTTTATTTCTTGGGTAAATTTTCTCTAGAATTTAAATAGGGCAAAACCCAATTTTCTAATTTACATTATGGATCATAAAACACCATAAAATTATCATAATACAACATAGTTCATATTTAATCATAAAGAACCATAAAATGTTATAAAATACCCTAAAGTCTCCAAAACTAAGTATAATCCTAATTTAATCATAAGAGACAATTAAATGGCTTGAAAATACTTATATTAGTTAGGGGAAATTACCAACAACCAATGAACAATTAAATCTACAATAATTGAAATAATTGCATTAGTTTTCATAATTAAACTAGTAGCAAATAAAAACAATCAATTAAGGATATTTGGACTTAATTAAAAATAAAGGACCAATAAGAGTTTGAGATTAGCATAAGATTAAGTTGCTAATTGTCATGATTAAATCTAAGATCCAACCACACTTTGACAAATACACTTAACAACATCTAAAATACTATGGAAATACTTAAAAAAAATTTAGAAAAATTAATAAAGATTAGTAAGCAATTAAGTCTTCACTAAACTAAATAATTAGGTAAGTCTTCATAATTAATCCAAAAGACTAAACTCTCTAATTAACAATACTAATCAAGATTAGTTATGGAAGGCCAAGATTTAAGCTCATAAAGCTAGATCTAATGGCCTAAATTAAATACATAAAATAAAGCTTAATCCAAGTGATAAGTTGTGAACCAATGAGAGAGCTTTAAGCATCTATTACTTGGCTAGAAGAAACGCAAAATCAAGAATGTATGGAGGAGTGGGAGAGCCATGATTTTGTGGCTTGGAAGAAGAGAAAGTTGTTTAAAACAATTATACAAACACATGGCTAAAATATTCACATGCAACCATTAATGTTGGAAGAGGATAAGAGTACTTATTAGAAGAAGCATTCATGAATTTGGAAGAGGATAAAGGAAAGAGAAAAGAGTTGTGAGTGCGTTTGTGTGTGTATGTGTAAGAGAGAGAGTGTTGTGAGTGTGTGTGTGTGTGCAAATGTTGTGAGGGTTGTGAGTCTAGTGTGTATGAGAGAGAAAAGTCAATGCATCCACCAATAGGAAAATTGGGCATAAATCAATTAAATTAATCAATGGAATTAATTCAAGGCATAAGTAAATGAGAATCTATACAAAATAAATTGTATCTTGAGATATGTTAATCATAGACCAAATATAAGGAGTTAATATTAACAAGCATAATCTAAGCTTGAGATAGGTTATAACCAAAGTCTTTTCCTCAATTTGTGAAGATTGTTTCCAAATGATAAAAAGGGAATTAGAGGTTTCTAATTAAAGCCATAAGTTCCAAAATTACAAAACCAATGAGAAGACTTGAATAAAACTTCATGAAGACCCCTAAATATATTTTCCTATAGTGGAATGCAAAACAAAGAATAGAAGAAGGGGGAAATTGTTGCTTGAAAAGGAGGCAAGAATTGTTTATAATAAACAAAACCACACATGGGATAATAATCTTCAAACTTGGAAGAGGATAATGTACCTTGGGGATGAGTCAAAAAGCAAATGGAAGAGGATAGGGAGGAGAGAGAGGGAGCACATTTTTTTTCAAGAGGAATGGTGAGGATGAAGCTTCAAAAATTAACCTAGATCTAAGGGTCCATAATCAAGAGGGTTAGGTTTGAAATATTTACCAAAGTGCCAAAGCCTTTTGCTATAAATAGGGGGCTTTGGTCTTCATATTCTTCACACCAAAACAAGCTTAGCAAAGCTGATATAGAGAGTGAAAGTGAGAGTGAAGAGTCTTGGAGAAGGAGGAGCAAGGTTCTTGGTAAGTTCTCTAGCTCTAGCTTTAAAAGTTCTTTAAGTTTTAGTTCTTAAATTCATAGTTAGAAGTAGCTTTGATTTTAAATACTCTAGAATAATTTTATTTTCATGTTTTTATGGTCAAAATTAGATTTATTTCAAAAAAATGATGAGGAAGTTATAGAGCAAAATTTTTGGAAGAGAAACATCAAAGTAACGAAGTTCTGACGAAATTTCATCGGTTAAGCAATTTTTGGAATCAGTGATATAAATGTCAATATTTTATGTTGAAAATGAAGTTACAAAATTCTGGGAAAATTCATGGTTAAAGTAGACATATAGGGGTTTTCAAATATGCCAAGAACATATTAAAATGAGCTCTGTACTGTGAGATAAAAATTCACAAAGTTGGGTTACGAATTTCTGGAAAAATTCTGGGTAGAGGCTCAAAACTCTAAAACTACGAATGATTCGTGTATTCTGGGAAAAATTGACTATTTGTACTTAAAAATAGACATCCTAGGGATTCTGAGGAATTTTACGGATCCTCGTTTCAATTTTTCTAGAATTAGTTATGATTTTTCAAAGTTAGGCGAAAATCTGCCCAAAATACTGTACCCACGTTTTTTTCAAAAAATGAGGGAAATAAATTGAAAAATAATTCTACCAAGTGAAAAATGGTCATTAGTGACTAAGATACCTACTAGGATATTATTTGTGAATTAATAAATGTGACATTACCATTATTTGATAAACGTGAACACAATCCGACCGATGATGCCATTATTAAAAGCAAAAAGATTGAGTAATATAGTTATCTCCTACAGTGACTAACTACTATACTTAATGTAGATTAGTCCAAGTTGAGTCATGCAGAATAATCAAGAAGGAGAAAAGGGATTAATGGAAAGAAGAACTTGCAGAGGCTGTCAAGGAAGCAAGATGTTATCAATAGATTTTGGAGGATAATCAAGAAGAAGAGGAGATATTGAAGAAGGTATAATTTACTAAAAATGATGAGTCCAAGTTGAATGACAAAGAATGATCAAGAGAAGAGAAGAAAGAAAGAGTTGGATTATGAAGAATAATCAAGATGGGAGAAGGAAGAACTTGTTGAATAGAATGAGAATATAATTATTCAAGTTCTTATATTGATACTAGAAGGCTCCAAGATCATATGGAAGTTCGAATGGCTCAATTCAGAGTTAAAACAAGCAAATATAAGGTTTAGGACAAGAAAACTCGAGGTTTGAGTACAAACCTCGAGGTTGAGTGTCTTCAGCATCTCTGGCATCTCTGGACTAGGAAACCTTGAGGTTTCAATCTAAACCTCAAGGTTTCAGCATTGATCAGCAACTCTGGTCTACTCTGTTTCATGTTCAGCTCATGCGAGGTCTGGTAATTCGACAATATCTTCGAAACCAGAGATCGGATTGAGGTGAAACCAGTGGCATATGAAACTAGACTCCAAATGCGTCATTTTGATATAAAATTCAAGCCCAAAGGAGTACAGATCAAGGAGCTATGATTTTTACAAGTTGCCACAAGAATCAACGTCACAGTCCAGACCCACCTTTGGTATTTTGGGTGTATCTCACAAACGGAAAATTTGATTGAGCTGAAATTAGTGGCATATGAAAGTAGACTCACAAAGTTTTCCATCAAGATTTGAACAGACCAAAACGGAGTTCCTACCAGGAAGATATGGCCTTTGAAAGTTTACAGTCAGTTCAGGACATCGCAAAAATGCTGGTCAAGAACAGCCTTCATTCATCGAATCATAACGGACATAATACAATGAGTTTGGAGCTAATTCTTCTTGCAATGGATTCTCACCTCGAGCTTGGACATGTAAACTTGAGTTTGAAATTGGCCAAGAATTTTCCAAGTTTTCTGAACAAAGCAAAACCTCCAGGTTTATGGGAATCCTCCAGGTTTGAGCTCAAAGGGTGTTTTCTCAAGTTTCTCAAAATTATGAGAAACCTCAAGGTTTCTGGACAAACCTCCAGGTTTGTCTAGGCAGAGAGGATCTGCATTTTTCCAAGTTTTCAAAACCTCCAGGTTAACTCTCAAACCTCCAGGTTTTTGTTTTGGCGCAAAACTGAGAATTTTGAAATCTAAGTGAAACCTCGAGTATTGTTGGAAACCTCCAGGTTTCTGGCATCCAGAGAGCAAACGTTTTTCACTGACTTTGAAAACCTCCAGGTTGAAAGCGCAGCTAAATCACCAAGAGGGGGGGTGAATTGGGGATTTTTTAAAATTCTTTTCAAGTAAGCACAGTTTCAAAACAAAGTTTGAAGAAAGACAACTGAATGAAAAGAGTATGAAAGTGAGAATAGCAGAACACAGAGCAATTATCCTGGTTCGGTCTTAACAGGTGACCTACGTCCAGTCCCCAGATCCTCTGGGATTTCTACTAACTTCTCAATTACACCTTCAGCAAACGAAGGAGGATTCACAATCTTGAACTCGCTCCCCCTTACAAGATGTAATTGTACAATCCCAATCTCAAAGTCCCTCTACTTTGAGATTCCTTACAGAAAATGGATTACAACAATGAAATCTCTCTCTAAGAGTGAATTCTGATAATCACTGAGGTACAATAATATCAAAAGAACTGGATCTTTTTCTGAGTTTTCAAGCAAGAATGTATATATGATAGTTCTCTATGTTTCCAGGTTGAAATCCTTAGCTATTTATAATATCTTGAGGCTTGTGAACGTTAGAAGACCGTTGGGGCTTTGTTCTTTTTTTTTAAAAAAAACTGTTGGTGGAGTTATTTGCATGAATTGTACAGCTGAAGTTGCTCCTTGACTGTTTGCTGAATTGATCTTGTGATTTTGTTTCTTCTTAATGATTTGTTCCGTTGGGGATGATTCATAATGGTCAATTGATCTTCTGCAACGGCTATTTTGATCTTGTTTAACGGCTAGTGATCCAGAGTTATGTTTCTCCATCATTTCAGCAAATTTCCTAAAGTGGCTCTGTTTCTTTGATTCTTCATTCAAATGTATAAATTTCCTATAATCTCATGAATACACTCATTAGAACAGTTAGGAATATACATAAATGATTTATGTGAAGTAAATAAACAATGGGTATCTTAAAAGATCAAAGATTAAGATAATTTTGGCAAGTTTAAGCGAAAAGCATTTTTCAGTTAAAATGGCCAACACTCGAGTGTTCAGTATCAACACTCGAGTTATGAACTGTGCTAAGTTCATAACTGGCAGTGTTCAAAAAACAACACTGGCAGTGTTTGGTTTTGTTCCTCTACACTCGAGTTTTATCATCCAACACTCGAGTGTTGAATGTTTTCAAGGTAAAGAGTATTTTAAGTTAAAATAGCAACACTGCAGGTGTTGAGAATAAAACTGGCAGTGTTGATCCTTGAAAAAAAAATCAATGCTCTCTGTCTGGTCAACACTTGAGTTTTGCTTCTCAACACTCGAGTGTTGAAACTTTGATAAAAAGTTTCAAACTCCAAAACTGTAGTTTTGAGTCATCACTGGCGGTTTTCAACTGGATGAATTTTAAAGGCTCTCTGCCTTGTCAACACTCGAGTGTTGGTATGCAACACTCGATTTTTCACTTATGTTGAAAAACTCAGGTTCAGTTGAACACTGGCAGTGATGGAACAATACTGGCGGTGTTGAAACTTTGAAAACCATGGGTTGCTCTCTGTCTCTTCAACACTGGAGTTTTGGTTTCCAACACTTGAGTTTTGATCTTTCTTTGAAAAAGTAAAAGGCTCAAAACTGCAGTGTTAGACTAACACTGGTAGTGTTGGGGTTTTGAAGTTGTTTTGAAAACTTGATATCTCTCTGCCAGGCCAACACTCGAGTGTTGAAACTCAACACTCGAGTTTTGAACTTTTTATAAGTTCAAAACTGGCAGTTTTGCTAGAACACTGGCGGTGATGCTTTCTAAAGCATCTTGCCAATGTCCAACACTCGAGTTCTGGAACTCAACACTTGAGTGTTGCTCTGTTTAAAAATGATCAACTGTTTTTCTCTTTTAAAAGAAATATATCTTCATCTTCCAATGATTTCCAATTGTTCAATCATCATCAAAACCTTATGAGAACTAACACAGGTTTCCAGAGAAACCTCCAGGTTTTTGGCATCCAGAGAGCAAACACTTTTTCACTGATTTTGAAAACCTCCAGGTTTCCAGAAAACCTCCAGGTTTGCTCTTGGCGCGATTTTGCAAGGTTTCACATTCAAAGTGAAACCTCAAGGTTTCTGATAAAACCTTGAGGTTTTTGCACACAGAGACAATAACGCATTTCTGCTATTTCGAAAACCTCCAGGTTTGAGAGCAAACCTCAAGGTTTCATCGCAGATCTAGAATTTAAAATCTGACAAATTTGGAAAACCTTCTGGTTTGATCTTGATACTTCATATCATTATTCTCTAATGATCCTAGCTATGTTTAATCAATTTGTTAGTGAGTTTCAGATGATTAAAACGAAGGATTAGAAGCAAATCTTCAAAAAATCAGATTTGTGTCAGAACATCAAAAGTAGTGCAAAAGTTCTAACGACTAGTTTCTAACGGCTATATTTCTTTATCCAACAGTCATTGAATCATCTCAACGGTCATATATTGATCTCTACCTATAAATAGAAGGGTTAAAGGTCATTTTTGCCATGGAAGTATTGCTAAGGGAGCGCCCAGCACCTGGAAGTTTTTTGAGTTCCAAATTTGCCCCGGAAGTATGAAAAAGGTATCAAATTTACCCCGGAAGTATGAAAAAGGTAGCAAATTTGCCCATCCATTAATTTTGACTGTTAAGTTTGACTAACTGTCCACGTGGCATGCCACCTCATGACACGTGGCATGCCACCTCATGACACGTGGCATTCCACCTCATCAACCAATAAGAGTTAAGTATCATTTTTGCCCCGGAAGTTTTCAATGAGAGCAATTTTGCCCCTGAAGTTTTTACTAAGGAGCAATTTTACCCCAGAAGTTTACAAAATGTGTCAATTTTGCCTTTCTAAATCAGTCAAAGACCACACATGTCATGCCTTGAAAAGGTCGAACTTGGAGTCAAAGAAGGAGATCCTTGAGATGTTGAGCTCAAGGCAGCCAGAATTTGTGAAGCCGAACTGGTCACAGGAAGCACCACTTATGATTTAAGCAAATGATCAATCTATACAAACCAAGGTTCTTAAAACCGAACCGGTCGTTGAACTGGTCAAGGTACTGGGTCAAGGGTCAGTGGGTCAGATCGGAGTTAAACCGGGGCAAACCGGTGAGATTAAAAATTTCATGTTATTAATATGAAATCATTAAAAAAAATCTTTTTTTAATACCATCCTCCAATAAGAAAAACATGTTTCACTGCACTCATATACCCATTAAATAATGAGTTAAAGTATGTAAGGTACCTCTTGAGGGGGAAAATAAAGGTATGTTGGTTTCCGGTCTGAACCGGCTAGTCCGGTCCAATTTTCAAAACATTGATACAAACGTAAGTGATGCTTCCTTAAGCTCAATGTCTCAAGGATCTCCTTCTCTGACTCCAAGTTCCACCCTTTTAAGGCATGACATGTGTGGTCTTTGACTGATTTAATAGTCAAATTTAATATTAGGAGAAAGAAGGGCAAAATTGCTACTTTTGTAAACTTCCAGGGCAAAATTGCTCCTCAATGAAAACTTCTGGGGCAAAATTGCTCCTTAATGAAAACTTCCAGGGCAAAAATAATACTTTTGATTGATGAGGTGGCATGCCACCTCACATTTTAACGATCTACGTGGACTTCCGTCACTTTTGGGTAAATTTGATACTTTTTCAATACTTCCGGGGCAAATTTGGTACGCAAAAAACTTCCGGGTGCTGGGCACTCCCTTAGCAATACTTCCGTGGCAAAAATGACCTTTAACCCTAAATAGAAGACAGATTCAAGCAGGAAAACGCAGAGACACAAGCTTACATCTTTAATATGCTGATACTCTGATTTCACATCATTTACACTCTGTTTTTTATGTCTAGACAGCTTAGAGAGTGAGATGATTTGTATTATTCTTCAGTGTTCATTTATTCACTTCTGAGAGAGAAGATTTATTGTAATCATTCTATCTATCTGAGAGTTACTCAAGATTGGGTGATCTTGAGTGGGAAACACATTGTGTTGATTACAACTTGTAAGGGGGAGTGAATCCTAGAGAGAGGATTACTTCGAGTACAGAGTGTATAATCAAGCGGTGTGTTGATTACAGTTTGTAAGGGGGAATGAACCCTAGTGAGAGGATTACCTCTTGTACAGAACGTGTAATCGAGTTGAAAGAAGATAGTGAATTGAAAATCTCAAGTGGAGCTTGAGGACTGGACGTAGGTCAAGGATTGGACCGAACCAGGATAAATCTCAGTTTGCATATTCTCTTCCCTTATCTCTTATATTTCCAGCTTATATGTTTGAATGACTATCCATTGCTTTATAACTCTTTATGTAAGTGGAGCCTAAATAACCAAGAGGGGGGTGAATTGGGTATTCTTAAAATTTTCGACAAGTGCTCTGTTTTACAACACTAAAAATAGAGATGAACAGACTAAGGGAAGAATAGCTTGGACACAAAGATTTATACTGGTTCGGTCTCAACAACTTGACTTACATCCAGTCCCCAGACTCTCTGGGATTTTCCACTAACTCAATGATTACACACTCTGCACTTAAGAAGTGATTCTCTCACTAGAACTCACTCCCCCTTACAAGTTGTAATCAATGAACCCAACCACCAAGTCCCCTGACTTGTGGTTCTTTACAATGAAATGATTTATAATCAGAAACTCTCTCTAAGAGTAGATAATGATAAACACTGAAGCTCTTTGTATCAAAAGATACTATACAAGTGAAAACTGATGAAAATAAATGAACACTTGAGTGCAATTCGTTTTCAACAGTTGTGGTGGTTGTGAAGACTTGAATGCAGCTTTATTTATACTCAGGAAGCATTAAATGACCGTTGCATCTTTGATATTACCGTTGAGAGAAGTCTTCAATGGTTAGTCAGTGGTTTAGTCACCTTCTCTCTCTAGTTTCCACTTAATCCTGCTGGCCAAATGATCAGAGTTGACTTTCTGCAAATTAATCCATTAGAGAAGAGGTTGCTTGTTGTAGAAATCAATCTTTAATGCTTTGCAACCGTGTGCAGATGGATTGTCCAAAAGGGTGCAACTTTCTGGACACAACATTTAATGTTCTGAACTCCTTTTTGCTTTATGCTTTAACCCTTCAATAAACATTCTTTAAACATCTGAAATTCACTAATAAAGTCATTAAACATAGCTAGGAATATCAGAGAATAATATTGCAGAGTATTAAGATCAAACAAAAATGATTTATGAATTCGTCAGATTTGAAATTCTGAATCAGCGTCATGAACTCGAGCTTAGTTCTTGCAGGCTCGAGTTTAGAGCTTTAGCATGAAAAGGCACTTCAGGTTTAAAACATATAAACTGGAGGTTTGTAATCTAAACCTGAGGTTTTCAACTCATTGGAAAGACATATTACTCTCAGGTTGATTTGAACTCGAGCTTATAAGTATGAACTCGAGGTTCCTTCTTCCAGAGAGGAATGTCACGATTTTGAGATCTGGAGAGTTTGTGACTAAGAGGCAAACTTGAGTCCATTAGTGACAGGCTTGAGTTTGACACTGTTCAAGATAGAACTTAGTTTTAGCTTTGAAAAGACAAACCTGAGGTTTACAGTGCAAACTCTAGAGTTTTCTTAAGTTGAAAAGTTCTTTACTCTCTGTAAGGTTTGAACTCGAGTTTGTAATGTTAAGCTTGAGTTTAACACTATTTGAGTCAAACCTTAGATAACCTTTTAAAACACAAACCTAAGGTTTTCTGTGTAAACTCTAGAGTTTTCTCAAGTTGAAAAATGCTTTGCTCTCTGGAACTTTTAGGCTCGAGTTTAAGATCTTAGGCTCGAGTTTGCTCAACTTTGAGAAGCTCTCAATGTTTTTGTCCTAAGATTAACTAGAGGTTTCAAAAATAAGTCTCAGGTTTACTTTGGTTGAAAATCTTTGAAAAACTCTCGGCCAAGTGTAGGCTCGAGTTTGCAATGGTGAACTCGAGTTTGCATGTTTTGTAAACTCTTGAGATTTTTCGAACTGGAAAACTTTACTCTGAATGAAACAGTACAGAATTTGTAAAAGTCTTTTGATTTTAAGAGAATTTCTTCCCGCCAGAGATGAACTCGAGTTTGCCATAACAGGCTCAAGTTCATAGGTTATGTAAACTATGAAAGATTTTCTCTGGAGGGTGCAAACTTGAGGTTCGAGATGGAGAGGTGTCAAGTTTAAGGTTGTTTTCAAAATGCAAACCTCTCTGCCATTGGTGAACTCGAGCTTGCTAATATGAACTCGAGTTCACACAAAGCTTTTGAAACTTTGGAAAACTCTTAAGTTCTAAACTTCAGGTTCAGTCTCGAGTTTGTGAGTTAAAGTGGCAAGTTTACACCCTTTGTCAAGGACAGGCTCGAGGTTGCACACAACAGGCTCGAGTTTGTCGTAGACAGAGTGTTTTTAACTTGAGATTTACAAGTTTTAATCCAAACTAAACTTGATCAAAAACATCTCCACATTGTTTACAATTGTTAGTAATCATCAAAACACATAGAGAACTAACAATTTACTGTCATACAAACGATTTTACTGAGTTGTAAAAAGATTTTCAAAGTTCCTAAATTTTTATACTTCACCCAATTCACCCCCCTCTTGGGTTCAGCCGGTTCTTACATTTGGTATCAAAGCTAGGCTCTTGTTTAAAAGACTTAACCGTCTTAAGAGTTTCAATGGTTGATTTTGGGTGTTCTTTGCTTTTAGAAGGTTTTGATTTTACCATTCCAACACTTTTCAAAGATATTGATTTTTGGTTTTGGAAAGCTAGAATGACTAGTTTTATCAAAGCAATTGATTTTCATATGTGGAATGTTGTTATAAATGTTTTTTTATTTCAAACCAAGAAAGGATTGGTCAGAAAAAGAAAAGAAAATGTTTTTGTTTAACATTAGAGCAATGAAAATTCTTCATGGTGCTTTAACCGAAAATGATTTTGAGAAAATCAAGTTTTGCTCTAGTGCTAAAGAAATCTAGAATACTCTTGATTCTATATATTCTTCTAACAAATATGTGGAAGTTGAAAGTGTTGACAGTTCATCTGAAACTATAAGCTGCGTATCCACAATCGATGAACACCAGGAGATTGAAGAAGGAGAAATCATAGAATACCTTCACGATCGAGTCAGCACAAAAGAACAAGAGGAAGAGGATTCCCAGGAAGAGCTCATGGACAATTGTGATCAATCGTTAGATAGAGCTCAAGATGAATATGAGGTAAACAATTTCAATTCTTCTTGTGTAAATAAGAAAAATGTTTTCGAACAATCACATAGAATTGTTTTTCAATTATTAACTGATTCTATTTTGAAAAATAAACATATTTTTGAAAATGGTGGAGGAAAATCATGTGGGAAGAATGAATGTTCCAATGAAGATTATTTGAAGCCTTACTCTCATCACCAGCACAATATTTACAAAAATGTTCATAATATGCATCATTCTATTATTTGCAACTATTGTGGAAAATATGGTCATATTTCTTACACATGTTATATTAGAAGAAATTCTAATGTAAGAAATAAATTTGTTTGCGTTCCTAAAGGACAATCAAGGTCCAATGCTAACAGTCAAAGACCCAAGTATAAGTGGGTACCAAAATGTCCATCTAGTACTCCATGTGTGCAGGATGATTTGAATATCAATGGACATCAAGCTACAAAGAAGAGGAAGAAGAAGCCAAGAGTTCCTCATGCACCAAAGAAGAAGATCATAGAATCTATATCAAGCAAGAGAACTCTCATGGCACCCAATGCTGGAACTATAAGGTTTAAACATCAAAGGAAGCAATGGATACAAGCAAGAAGAGTACCATCTACCTCAAGAACAAATTACTATGGAGTACCATTCAACTATCTTGAGGAGAACAAGAAGAGGAGAATCTCTCAAGTTTCAAACAGAAGACTCTGGAAGTCTATATCTTTTGAGAGAGCTTTGCAGACACCCTTGGGAAGACATATGAATAATCAATGCAACAGAAAGAGGCAGTGGGTAAGCAAAGTCAATCCTCCCAGTACCTAAGGCTAAGGTATACAATGGTAAAACCTCCTATGCTATCATCTGAAATTTTCTTTGAAGTTTTATATCTTGTAGCCTTAGGAATGAGCATTGCAAACTATTTTCTTTAAAAACTGGTTTCTCACATCCTGATCTATTTTTGAAAGAAATTGCAATGTTCAATAGTTTAATTCTTTATGCATACATAATGATTTTAAAATAAAGTATTTCTTTTATACATAAACTCATGTTTAATTCACTTTGCTTAGCTATTCTGAATTAATTATATTTATAAGAGCATGGGAATTTTGGTTCCTACAAGCTAACAATGATTGGATCTAAGGTTGGATACCAAGAAAGAAAAAAATTCATACGGTTTTGTAGGATCACAGAAAGCTTCTCAAGAATGAAAGATAGAGAAATGATTCAAGTCTAGAGAAAGCTAAACATGCTATGCTTAATGTTGATGGTGAATACCGAAAAGGAGTTATCTACACCAATCCATCTCAACCAAGCAAGCTTCTATGAGGGCAAGGGGAATTACGGTGATATCTAATCCTTACCCCATATTGTGAATATATGAAATTCATTTTTGGATAATGAATACTTGTCCATCATTGCATTCTGTTAGCAACAATCATTTATATTTTTCAAAATGTTTTCAGATTGCTAAATGGACCATAAATGAATTTGTTAGTGAATTTTTGATAATCAAACAAGTGAACTTCTGCATAACTTTGTTGATTTTATATTTTTGAAATGCACAAGTATAAAATCTGTTTGGATTTCAACTCACATTGTTTTGAGAAAATGCATACAAATGCTTTGAAAACATATCCATACTTTGATTGCATTCAAATAATGTTTCAAATTGGAAGTTAATATTGTGTATTGAATGTTGGATATGCTTCAAATTTGTCCAGTTGAGTTTTTCCTATCATTTACATATTGATCTTTGGTATTCAATATGATGCTTGAACTCCTCATTCTTTATTCTCAATTAAGTTAGATCTTATATCTAATAAGATGATTATCTATATGAGTTTCAAGCTTATCTCCAGAAAAGAATTCAATTTGAGAAAATCTCATGCTTATTAGATAAATTCTTATTGGTCAAGTTACTCTAAGCATTATGAATGTTCATTAATGCATTAAATGTTACTGCATTAACCATTATATGGAATAACTTACTAGGATAATATTATGGAATTCTAGTCATTTGGACTAATGAGTATGTGCTTCATCATCCATGAATCCTACTACTCTTTTTGTTACTCAAATACATCAGCATTTGTGTTCATCTATATTCTGAGTAACTATCTCTGTATATTCAACCTCTTGCCTTGAATATTCATATATTTCAAGACTCTATTCTATAAGGCAAGATTATCTCTAGGTCATTGGTAAAGTCATTATACTCATATGTTTTTATTGTGCAAAGCATGTTTCGATAATGCTTTACCTTTATGACTTTTGCTCTTGGGAAAATTCTTCTACATGTTAACTTCAATGTTTGACATGATTCTCCAAAACTGAAGCATTCAGATATATTCTGATTTATTATGTTGACTTCCACCATGTTTTTAAAGTGATAATTGTTTTCAAGCATGTTTCAAAAATGAATCTTTCATTCATGAAAAATTTTATACATGATCAATGTCTGAAAGAACATTTGAGATTTGAAACTATTTTCATATTTCATTATCATTCTTGAAAAATCTGATTTGATTCATGAACTGTGAGTTGATAAATGCTTACTTTTGTGGATAAGATTTTCAATGTTATTTGATCAAACTTATATGTATTTTATCAATAACATCTTTTCTGCATAAAGTGTATTTACAAATTGTCATTGAGAAATAACGTTTTTGACATGATTTAATTATTACCCTTTGGATTCATTGGCCTGAACTTATTTGATTAGGTAAAATTATGTTCTTAATCTTTGATTGACTTATTATACTCTTTGCTCAAATATCATATGATTTAATTCTATAAGAGCATAAGAGTTGCTATGTCTAATCTTGTGTGGACTCATGATTCGTTGAGTACTAAAAAACATATATTTTATTGCAGGAGTTGACCAAAATGTTCTGTTGTCGGATATAAAGAACATATGCAAGTAGAATAGACCATTTCAGTGGCTATATCTGCAAATTCTGTAACATCACTTGAATGACATCTCATCTCTAGTAAGAGGCTTAAACCAAGATGATAAGGAGCATACTTGCTTGGCGAGAAGCTATGAGCAGAAACTAATTTTGAGGTCTTATTCAAAGCTCATTTGGGATTTTTGCTTCTAAGATGCATTCAGAGCAATTGGTGGTTATAGAGACTCATTTTCTTAATGCTTATTCACATCTGGGAGAGCCTCGGTATTGATCACATAATAGCTAGCCAGTGATGCATCTATGGATTACAAATGATTATGACTCAAGTGATTACGATATTACTTGAGTGAGGTATTGTAATATGCATATATCATAATCATGCTAGGCTAACTTGATTTTATTCATTCCATTTTATTTCATGAATCTTAGCATGGGCATACTCATTTGTTTAAAATGATTTTTGTGCTTTAAACCCTTTTATCATCATAAAAATCATAAGTGATTTCTTTATACCAATTTCAAGTCTACCCATGTGAACTTGAAAGTTCTTAATTCTAAGATACCATGTTATGTCTATTGGAGTTGAAGAACTCTAGATCTCATAACATTTGGTGTCACATTATTATTTGGTATCATTAAAGGGAGCTTCACTTTTTAGTCATACATTCATTAAGGGGGAGCTTTACATTCATATGTGTTTTATATTTCAAAAGCTCATCTCCTTTATTTGAAGAAAACCCTTCTAAGCATACTCATCTGTATTCACTATCTTTTATTAGTTTTGATAATGAGTTAAGTTCATATTTGAAAATATCTTACATTTTCCTTTCATTATCTGTATTTGAAAAATATCACATAGAAAGGGATACTTTGATATTTGGCTTGCACTAACAAATCTTTTGGAAAGAATGTTTTCAATTTGTAGTAGGAGATTATTTTATGTGCTAGGACTTGCCTTAATGCCCTACAAGAATAGCTATATGAAAAGGATGGAAGCTGAAGTACTGATCATATTCATTCAAATGAGATACAACTCAAGAAGCTAGTACTTTAGTCTCATCTCAGAGGTTATTCAGAGCACATCACAGATCTCAAAGCTAGCAAATGGACTTCACAGATCGTTCATCAATTTGCAAAACCAACATGAGCATTTCTAATCTCCATCCTTTTATATTTAGTCGAAATTTTGCACATGTTTGGTATCTACATGCTTTAATTGTGAAAGATTTCTTGAAAATTTCCCCAATTTCTCTTAGATTTGTTTTCATAAAAACCTTCCAAATTGCATCGTACAATGAATGAAAACACTTTCAAATCAAGGAGAGAAAATCAGATTCTTTGACTCTTTCTAATATGGTTTCATATTTGTCTCTCTAAGCATTTCTTCTTTACTTCAACTTTTTGCTAATGTCAAATAAGGGGGAGAGAATGGCAAGAAAAATATGTTGGGTCTAATATATTTTCTCATTCATACGTATTTTTCTTATAGTATTTGCCATCATCAAAAAGGGGGAGAATGTTGGTTATGATTAGTTTTGATGATGTCTTATATAAGATGCCATTATTAAAAGCAAAAAGATTGAGTAATATATTGAGTAATATTGTTATCTCCTACAGTGACTAACTACTATACTTAATGTAGATTAGTCCAAGTTGAGTCATGCAGAATAATCAAGAAGGAGAAAAGGGATTAATGGAAAGAAGAACTTACAGAGGCTGTCAAGGAAGCAAGATATTATCAATATATTTTGGAGGATAATCAAGAAGAAGAGGAGATATTGAAGAAGGTATAATTTACTAAGAATGATGAATCCAAGTTGAATGACAAAGAATGATCAAGAGAAGAGAAGAAAGAAATAGTTGGATTATGAAAAATAATCAAGATGGGAGAAGGAAGAACTTGTTGAATAGAATGAGAATATAATTATTCAAGTTCTTATATTGATGCTAGAAGGCTCCAAGATCATATGGAAGTTCGAATGGCTCAATTCAGAGTTAAAACAAGCAAATATAAGGTTTAGGACGAGAAAACTCGAGGTTTGAGTACAAACCTCAAGTTTTGAGTGTCTTCAGCATCTCTGGTGCCTCTAGACTAGGAAACGTCGAGGTTTCAAGCAAAACCTCAAGGTTTCAGCACTGATCAGCAACTCTGGTCTACTCTGTTTCACGTTCAGCTCGGGCGAAGTCTGGTAATTCGACGATATCTCTGAAACCAGAGATCAGATTGAGGTGAAACCAGTGGCATATGAAACTAGACTTCCAATGCGTCATTTTGATATAAAATTAAAGCCCAAATGAGTTCAGATCAAGGAGATATGATTTTTACAAGTTGCCACAAGAATCAACGTCACAGTCCAGACCCACCTTTGGTATTTTGAGTGTATCTCACAAACGGAAAATCCGATTGAGCTGAAATTAGTGGCATATGAAAGTAGACTCATAGAGCTTTCCATCAAGATTTGAACGGACCAAAACAGAGTTCCGACCAGGGAGATATGGCCTTTGAAAGTTGACAGTCAGTTCAGGACATCGCAAAAACATTGGTCAAGAACAGCCTTCATTCATCGAATCATAACGGACATAATACAATGAGTTTGGAGCTGATTCTTCTTGCAATGGATTCTCACCTCGAGCTTGGATATGTAAACTTGAGTTTGAAATTGGCCAAGAATTTTTCAAGTTTTCTGAACAAAGCAAAACCTCTAGGTTTATGGGAAACCTCCAGGTTTGAGCTCAAAGGGTGTTTTCTCAAGTTTCTCAAAATTATGAGAAACCTCGAGGTTTCTGGACAAACCTCCAGGTTTGTCTAGGCAGAGAGGATCTGCATTTTTCCAAGTTTACAAAATCTCCAGGTTTACTCTTAAACCTCCAGGTTTCTGTTTTGGCGCAAAACTGAGAATTTTGAAATCTAAGTGAAACCTCAAGTATTGTTGGAAACCTCTAGGTTTCTGGCATCCAAAGAGCAAACGTTTTTCACTGACTTTGAAAACCTCCAGGTTTTTGGCATCCAGAGAGCAAACACTTTTTCACTGATTTTGAAAACCTCCAGGTTTCTAGAAAACCTCCAGGTTTGCTCTTGGCGTGATTTTGCAAGGTTTCACATTCAAAGTGAAACCTCGAGGTTTCTGATAAAACCTCGAGGTTTTGACACACAGAGACAATAACGCATTTATGCTATTTCGAGAACCTCCAGGTTTGAGAGCAAACCTCAAGGTTTCATCACAGATCCAGAATTTGAAATCTGACGAATTTGGAAAACCTTCTTGTTTGATCTTGATACTTCATATCATTATTCTCTAATGATCCTACCTATGTTTAATCAATTTGTTAGTGAGTTTCAGATGATTAAAACGAAGGATTAGAAGCAAATCTTCAAAAAATCAGATTTGTGTCAAAACATCAAAAGCAGTGCAAAAGTTCTAACGGCTATATTTCTTTATCCAACAGTCATTGAATCTTCTCAACGGTCATATATTGATCTCTACCTATAAATAGAAGATAGATTCAAGCAGAAAAACACAGAGACACAAGCTTACATTTTCAATATGCTGATACTCTGATTTCACATCATTTACACTCTGTTTTTCATGTCTAGACAGCTTAGAGAGTGAGATGATTTGTATTATTCTTCAGTGTTCATTTATTCACTTCTGAGAGAGAAGATTTATTGTAGTCATTCTATCTATCTGAGAGTTACTCAAGGTTGGGTGAACTTGAGTGGGAAACACATTGTGTTGATTACAACTTGTAAGGGGTAGTGTGAATACTAGAGAGAGGATTACTTCGAGTACAAAGTGTGTGATCAAGCGGTGTGTTGTAGTTTGTAAGGGGGAATGAATCCTAGTGAGAGGATTACCTCTTGTATAGAACGTGTAATCGAGTTGAAAGAAGATAGTGGATTGAAAATCTCAAGTGGAGCTTGAGGACTAGACGTAGGTCAAGGATTGGATCAAACCAGGATAAATCTCAGTTTGCATATTCTCTTCCCTTATCTCTTATATTTCCAGCTTATATGTTTGAATGACTATCCATTGCTTTATAACTCTTTACTGTCATTCAAACCGATTTTACTGAGTTGCAAAAAGATTTTCAAAGTTCCTAATTTTTATACTTCATCCAATTCACCCCTCTCTTGGGTTCAGCCGGTTCTTACATGGAGGACCGAGTGCCGACGATAAGAGTAAGCAGTTTGCGTGAAGATCTGGTCGAAGTTTCTTTTCATTTTTTTGGACTACATAATATTTTGAATTATTGGGATGAATGTACCACTACTATAAAAACTCTTGAAGTTGGGTTATGTTTTCTGGAAAAATTCTAGGTAAGGGTTGCAAAATGTAAAACTGGGAATGATTCCCATGTTTCCAGAGAACACCATTAGTTTTCCTCAAAAATAGACATGCTAAGGTTTCCGAGGAATTTTATGGAACCTCATTTCGATTTTTGTGGAATTAATAATGATTTTTCAAAGTTAGTAAAAATTCTGCCCAGAAATGCTAAAGTAGCGTTTTTTAGAAATAAAGGGATATAATTGGAATAACAAATCCACTAGGGGTAAAAAGAGTCAATAGTGGCTAAAGTACCTCTTAGAATGCTATTTATAAAGAAATAATGCAATGGCACTATTATAGGCTATCCGTGGAAACATACCAACAGACGAATGTACCGCTAAGCTCTACGGATTAAGGTACGGACGCATACTGTAACTCTAACTCTGATGCTTCTTGTATGCTTATATGTGATAGATGATTTCATAGAGACATGGACAAGACTTGATCTTGGGTCATGCATCGTGGCTAAGAATTTGTTTTAGGTCACTATTTATACATTCAGCTTTATACAGGTTATAGTCTTGATAATGTCGTTGAGTTTTCCTAGCGTTGAGGACACGAGGAGCTGTCGTGGCATTGGTTAGTACAAACGTGGATGACTTTACATGTGTTGTGTGCTATGTACTGTTGTTGTGTTGACATTACATCTACTGTGTGCTTATGTATTGTTCTAACCTTACATCTGCAATGTGCTATGTATTGGTTAATGCTGTAATGTTATGAATGTCTGTCATACATATATTGTTATATTTGAGCATGAGGTTAACTGTTACCTGAGGTCTAATGGGTATTGGACCTCAACACTTACCATAGCTTCAGGGTCTGGAGGACTGAGGGTTAATGACAAGGGTAAGCAGCACGCATAAAGACTTGGCTGGAGATTTTATTTTGGGCTTGTATTATTTTGAAATATTGGGATAAATGTACCGCTATTATTATACTCGAACGGATACACCGTAGTTAATATTTAGTCACCTACTTATTAGTTACTCACTTTTTACTTGCTCCGATGCTCTACTCTGATTATATTATCTTATTTCGCTTTTGAAAAATGTGGTGTTACAATACATGTGTTATACTGTGATTTACATTTCATACCTGCATATGAGATTAACTGTTACCCCTGGGATTCATTCATTTGAACTCTAGATCGCATGAAAGAGACAGGTAGTGGTTCAAGATCAAGAGGCAAGACGCAGCTGTAAGGGTTACAGCAGATGGAACTTGTTGGAAAAATATAAGTAGTTAGGTTGCACTTTAATGTTTATCATCTGTCTATTTTGGATTACTGTATTAACATCCCACTATGGAATGGATTGGATTCAAATCGTTAAAAATCTATACTCATATTTTCAAACTAAGTTATTTTATGAAAATTTAATTCCACAATTAAGTCGTCCAACTTATTTTATGCCTGTGCTCTTAAAATCTAATAAATAAAGGCGTATTAAGGATGAGCGTTACACCTTTGATTAAGTAAATGATATTAAATGACTATGAAACTTTCCAGAATCAAAGTACACATGATATGATTTGAATTGATATGTCATATAGGTCAATTGGACATGTGCACATTGAGTTACGAATTTTTGAAGTTAGATGTTGAATCAGGAAAATTTTCTAGACCAATGTGTATTAAATGTTGATTCTGGAATAGTTGACATGTGATTAATGGTCGGAATATTTTTCCCTCGAAATAGACTTATTAATGGCCACATAGCCTTTGGAATCATCATAATTGGATATGAAACTTTCTAGAATAAAAATGCACATTGAGTCATAATTAATTGCCTTTGATTAAGTAAATGATATCAAATGACTATGAAACTTTCCAGAATCAAAGTACACATGATATGCTTTAAATTATTATGTCATATAGGTCAATTGGACATGTGCAACTTGAGTTATGAATTTTTGAAGTTAGATGTTGAATAATGAATGTTTTCTAGACCAATGTGTATTAAATGTTGATTTTGGAATAGTTGGCATGTGATTAATGGTGGGCATATTTTTCCTTCAAAATAGACTTATTAATGGTTACATGGCCTTTGGAATCATTATAATTGGATATTTGTACAATAAGATGTATATGAATTTTCAAAATTGGACTGTAACTAAGTTGTATGTAGTAGCATCTTGGTAATTAAGTAAAAGTTGAAGGGTAATTTGGTCTACCCCCCTTCTCCACCGCCTTTGGACCCTCATAATTCAATCAAACCCTTCTCCAATCACCAAAAATTCAGTTGGCATGCTAAAGAAAGAAGAGGGAGAGGAAAGAGAAAGTGATCAGAGCCTATTTCGCCTCTGATTTAGTGTTTCTAGCTCTCGAGGCCTTCGCCAACATTGTTCCTCTCTGCAAGAACAACATTTCTAGAGTTTTGGATTCTCAATATGAGGATTTTAGTTCTATCTACATGGTAGAAGTGCTGCCAAAATCAACAACCGGTTATGAAATCGAGTAGAGGTATGTATAAACTTCTATTTAAACCAAATATCTTGAGGTTTTCTTAAGTGGTTGTGATGCCCTAATTTTGGTCAAGCACTGGTTGGGCATGAATTAGTGTGATTTTGCCCATTTTTATGCTTCCAATGGGTTTAAGATGGAAAATTATGTAGGGTAAATGTTTGGCTGGGTAAATGTTGTCCATTGGCATCGAAACTTTACAGGATCGTAGTAGACATCCTAAGATTTAATTTGATATATAATATGCGCCGAATGGATCTTTATATTATTAGTTATGGATTTTTAAAGTTGGTCATGTGAAACTAGAACCAAATCTAGGATAGTTGGATTAATCGAGGTTTCTGGATCTTTTTAGGTCCAAATGGCTAAGCATGATATTTTTCCTAAAATTAAACTTAGTAAGGGTTGAATGGCCTTTGGAAGCATATTAATTGAATTTTGGTAGAGTTAGTTATGATTTTACAAAATTAGTAAAAAAATTGGCAGCTTTGGTTAAGGGATGAAAATGACATTTATAAAGGCCAATGGTAATTTTTTTTTTTAAAAAAAAAAATTAACCTAACCATCAAGGGTTGAAATGAAGTCTTGGAGTTAGCATAGGCCTTTAGCTTTATGTTGGGCCTAATGGGATATCCAATCTTAGTTATGAATAAGTTGTAATCCATCATTTGTGAATGAGTGGTTATAGGTGTTGATATTTGCTTGGGACGAGGAAAAGATCGGGAGCCAATTTGAGAATTGGTAAACCGTCCAGGTAATAACTCAAACTTTCACATGTTATGTATGTATGTATGTATGTGTGTGTGTGTGTGTGTATACACATGTTGAACCATGTTATGTGTTATGTGATCTATTTGCTGTTTTTGCTACGTGACATTGGTGTTATGTATATCTGAATATTTTATACGCTGTTGTGAAATGTTTTCTGTATATGGTTAACTGTCATGTATTTTTTGTACATTCTATGTAATATTAACTGTTACTTTGGGAACCTTCGGAATCCCAACTATAACAACCCAAATTCCATACTACTTATTATGTTTGTTGACATGTAGTATTAGGAATATCAACAGAGTTGACGATATGACAGATCAGAGAAATTCACAACAGAGAGCATGCATCACTAGTGCAAAAAATGGCTTTAAGACTGCTTCGTTTAGACCAAAATATTGACGCTTCAGTCTTAAAAGTATGAATGTTGACAGTTTTGTAAATATCAAAAACTTCTTTGATCGGATCCTTTATTCATAGGTCAAAATATATTATTCAGACTGGTTTCCAAAACAACTGATCTTAAAAATGTTTTTTAAAAATTGAAATATTAATTACTTTATAGAGAAATCTCAAACGACTGGACTTAAATTTTATCCGTTCCAAAATATAAGGAAAAATTTAAATATAAAAGTCTAAAAAGTTTAAGATCGGATATATTTAAAAGTCGGTCTTAAAAGTTACACTTTTAAGACCTGACTTAAATTGTGGCCAGTACAAAAGATAAGAACAAAGTTAGACAAAAAATTAATTACTCTTAAGAAGATAGTTTAATAATTTTTCTATGCAAATCACTTCATTCTGCTACATATCACTGAGTACTTGTTTGCTGTGAATTTTCAGACACCATTGACAGTTGGTCCTTATGTGCATGGAGGAGAATAAAGTAGTCTTTTTATGCTCCATTCACAATGATCCAGTGCCTACATTGTAGTAGATCATGAACTCGTAAGCATGTCATTTTGATCGTCTTGTCTGAAATCTCTGCTGTGAATTTTCATGGACCATTATTGATAAATTTGTGTTTTGATGATAGGGCCATGAGGGCATTCCAAATTCAGGTCAAGAAAAAGCATGGGTATCAAACCAGAGAGCTTACATGGATCACACCAAAGGTTAGTGCATCTTTGAACACTAGCACACTGCCTTGTGAACTTGGTCAGTAAGCAATATATGCTCTTATATATTTCTTGTTCTCAACTTATGTGGCCATTACGTCTTGAAACACATATATATTATTATCATGCAAGGAAGGACTAAATTCACTGAAACGGTAAATGCATTTGATGTTACATATGATAGTTATGGTTGAATTCGGTTTCTGGCTTAATGTCACACACACACACACACACAAAAACATATAAATCTTAGATTTAGTTGTTAGGATTTATGATTATTAGTTATCTAAATCTTAGATTTAGATATATTTTTAGATTTTGTATTTATATTTTGAATAAAGTCTACTCACTGTAAATCATTATAAATAAGCTTAGTGTCTCATCAATAAAATGTCAAATATTTTAGAGAGTAATTCAGTAGTGGAGATTCTCTTTGGACTTTAATAGTCCAATGAGTTACAAATTCTAGCTCATCTACTATTAAGGATGTGGACTGTTCTTATAGAATTAGTAAGATACTCACTTGTTCTATAAAATATAGGTTGTTCTTAGAGAGCTAGTGAGATCCTTGCTTCTCTTTAAAAACCGAGTAAACTATTTCCCTTCTTATTCCCAATTTAAACTAAAACAAACAAACTAGCCACCAACAAAAGAAGAATTGGCATTTGAAGGATTATCAACAACATCAATAGTCTTCTGAGCCTCCAGAGTTAGAAGAGATAACAAAGCAGGTGTTCGTCGCGAAACTCACCCAATAGGACATACCCCTTTATAAGCATCAGCTGCAAGGAGATTCGTAGCATAGTTGCCCCCTCTCGAGGTAAAGGACAAAGAGAATCCAACCTTAGAAGACAGAAGACAAATAATAATCTTGGATAATACTTCTACACCTCCAATCATACAAATCCGATGACTTGGCCTCAACACAAGTAAGCAGAGAGAGGCAATCAATCTCAAAAATCACTTTATCGTGATAAAGGTCCACAACAAGGAGCAGGGCCCTTTTCAGGGCTAAGGCTTCGGTCATAAAGGCAGAAATGGATTTAACCTTCCATAAATCCCTTTCTAAAGAAGCCCACAAGATCGAGGCAAAGTACCCTAATAGCAGCATCGTTCCCATAAGGTGAAAAGGCTCCATCACAATTAATTTTAAGGCTATTTAGTATAGGGGGACCATTTAATGCCAGGACTATCACAGCCTCTCGATAAAAAAGGATCCCTAATTCCTGTCGCATAGTTTGCCCAAAATTCAAAATTACTTTTCCTAGCCAGTTTGATAACAATACTCGGATTCGGCTATCTATGGTCAAAATCATTTCATTTCTAGCTTTCCAAATAAACCACAGAAGCTAGCAAATCAAGGAAAGATCTTGCTTACTTAGGAAAGGGGTACTTTGATATCGAAATCCACCAAGCATTAAAATTTGAAGTCCTGGAGATATCTACTCTAGCACTAAGCGATCAACCAAACTAGATACACCAAGTCCAGGGGCAATGGAAAAATACATCATCAATAGTTTCCTCCATATCTACACATATTGGGCATAATCTGTTTGGGGAACACCTTTGCCAATGCAATGTAGAGTTGGTAGCAACTGCATTACTCAGGAGGCGCCATATGAACTGTTGAATTCGAGGGATCACCTTAATCTTCCAAACAGCGTTCCAGCATGTGGTGTTGATGATAGGTGAAGACCCCGAACTATTGACTTGGACAAAATTCCAATCTTTCCGGCAATGATATCCCATCTTCACCATATACACACCATTCTTGGCGTTAGTCCATAATAGCTTGTCTTCTAGGCCATTAGTGGGAATAGGGATTTTATATATCATATCTTTAACTTCGGAAGATAAATAATGGTTAATAGGTGTAAGATCCCACTGCCCATTAATTATCAGGTCACAGACTTTACCCTCAGAAATAATTAGGTCACCGGTGGTAGTAGGTCTTTCTAGGAAGTTAACTTCTGGGACCCAGGGTTTACCATATTTTCTGACAGCTGTACCATCACCAATATCCCATCTTAGATCTTTCTTAAGGAAATTTTTACCATCCAGGATGCTAGACCAGCAACATGAAGCCTTGTAGCCTTTTTCCTCATCAAGAAAACCACGCTTAGGAAAGTACACACTTTTGAACACCCTTGCCCATAGATCATCAAGCCTCATCAAAAGTCTCCACGCTGTCTTAGCTAGAAGAGCATAATTCATAATAGATAGATCCAGGAATCCCATACCACCAGTGTTCTTCCTATTGGTCATAGACTACCACACTCTCCAATGAGTCTTGCTTCCAAAGGCACTGCCATCTCATCAAAAGTAAGCGATAAGGCTATTAATCTCTTTACATGTCTTTAAAGGAAATCTGAAGCAGTTCATTGGGATGATTGGGATCGCATGGATAACAGCTTTAATCGATATTTGGTATTAAAAAAAAAACTATTAATTGCTAATCTGTTGTCCGGGGAAAACTAATAATTTTGTCATTGTAAGAGTTGCCTATACAGTTTTTGATATCTTCAAACAAATTGGAAAAAAAAGTGGATTAGACATTTAAATATCAATCCTTTTATATAATCCTATATTGATAGACAGGCGTTAAATCATCTTATTGAAGATTATATATTTAGTCAAAATTTTCAGAATATTTTATTTGAATAAAAATATAAATTGTGGGCAAAATAAAAAAAAAAGGGATAAGGGTCTTAAATGCCATGGAAGTTTTTGCTTAAGACCACTGGTAAGACGGAAGTTTTTTTTGGAACAAAAATGCCACGGAAGTTTTCGCTGATGAGCAATTTTGCCCTGAAAGTTTTCACTAAGGAGCAATTTTGCCCCGGAAGTTTTCACTAAATCCTCCAAATATTAAATTTGACTATTAAATTAGTCAAAGACCACACATGTTATGCCTTGAAAAGGTCAAACTTGGAGCCAGAGAAGGAGATCCTTGAGATGTTGAGCTTAAGGCGGCCAGAATTTGTGAAGCCGAATTGGTCAATGGGACTGAAAGGTTGACTGTCACAAAACCCAAAGGAAGTATCACTTATGATCTAAGCAAATAATCAGTTTATACAAACGTAAATATTATCACTATTGATTTGTTTTACTAAACCAATTTTTGGAACAAATCATTTCTCGTTTTGCGTTTCATTTGCATTTTGTAACAGACCTTTCAGTCCCTTCGACCAGTTCGGCTTCACAAATTCTGGCCGCCTTGAGTTCAACATCTGAAGGATGTCCTTCTCTGACTCCAAGTTCGACCTTTTCAATGCATGACATGTGCGGTCTTTGGCTAATTTAATAGTCAAATTTAATATTTGGGGACAGAAGGGAAAATTGCTATGTTTTGTAAACTTCCGGGGCAAAATTGCTCCTCGGTGAAAACTTCTATTTGGGGACAGAAGGGAAAATTGCTATGTTTTGTAAACTTCCAGGGCAAAATTGCTCCTTAGTGAAAACTTCCGGGGCAAAATTGCTCCTCAGCGAAAACTCCCGGGGCAAAATTGCTCCTCAGTGAAAAGTTCCGTGGCAAAAATGATACTTCCAGTGAACTTCCGTGGCATTTTTGGTCCAAAAAAAACTTCCGTCTTACCAGTGCTCCTGAGCGAAAACTTCCATGGCATTTAAAACCCTTATCCCTAAAAAACCAAATTTCTGGAACATATATCCTAGTATAATTTAAATATTTAAATATAATATAATATATTTAATAAATCAATAAAATATCTAATACAACTTTTACCAAAAAAAAAAAGCTCACATCCTAGATTTATTTTATTACTTTTTAATTAATAAATAAGAATATATTTACTACTTACATCACAGGACAAGAAATAAGTGTTTTACACTCGTAGATAATAAACCTTATTTCTTTGACACAATTGGCGTTACCAACAAGTTAATCAACGAGTATCAATATTTTAAAACTTGAAAATACGAACATTAAAAAATATTCCACGAGCATTCCAGCTTTTAAGAAAAAAATTCCTATTACCGTTAGCCAAATAATCCTAATAACATAATTCTAAATGCTTTTAATATTTAAAACTAATCTAATTATATTTTATTCTATATTCCATGAGAAAAGTTTGGAGGGGTTGACATAACTGAAAAATGTTTTTTGTTCTTTTTTTTTTTTAGAAAAAAATCTACCTTAACACTTTTTATTTTAGTTGGTTTTAGAAGATCTCGTATAACAAGTATTTGTTATTTGTGCGTAACGCGAGAAAAGTCATATATAGCATTTTGACTTTTTGAGCTTCCGAAACTTTTGCAAGCATAGAAAAGTTCTAACGCATTGCTTTGTGAGGTATATAATATTTATTATATAATTTAATCTTTATGATTGGGTAATTATTTTATTGTATCACAATACACCATATTTATTTGTAATAATAATAAAGCATGTAATTAATTTATAATAATCTATTTTAGTGACCTTTTTATTTTTAAACTGATGAAGGTCACAAATGTATTGCTTGTCCACAAATATTGATGCGACTAACAAAGGAAAATGTAACATCGACAATAGGATCGCTGTCTAATTATTTGTTCATCTGCTGACTTCCCCACTAGGTACAAGTCCTCATCGTTAGAATTTGTTTGTACAGTTTTTATCTTTCAGTTTGATGATTTAATCGCCCCACGTGAATCTATGTATAGCTTTCTTAGTTTATATATCGTGATGATTGAATGTGTTAAGAATGTAATCACTGATGAAGTTAGCTTTTGTGCAAAGTCTTGGGCACAAATGGAGTTCTGTTTACTTCTATGATTTCAAGAAGTGTGAGAAAGCTTTTCAGCAAATTTTTGCTTCTATGTCATTTTTTTTGAGAAGCTGGATATATCAACTATGGGGTTTTATTGTGATTTCTCCCGATTTCTAAATTCATAATTGTGTCACATAACCTAATTTATATATTTTCTTTTTCAAATTTGGTGATCCAAATGAGAATTCGATTAATTCAACGGTCTTTTTAAAGGATTGTTCCAATATAAAAAAGTTAAATATTTTCTTTTTACAAAAAGACTATAAAATATGTAATTTATATTTCTTTAATCAAATGATAAATATAATAGAAAATACGGTTAGAATAGTTTTAAGCATTTAAAGGTATGATACTTAAGACTTACATCATCTTAAAAATGCATTACAGAGTACTCTATATACAATTATAATCTAAGCGACATGTGTCATCTAAAGAATATATGGTTCATACGATCTGTTGGGGTGGAATGTTGTCATTAGCAGATGTCTCCTCCAAATTCATCTCCTTCTTGTTCCTTCTTTTGCAGAAGAAGAACCAAGTAATGGCTTCTAGTATCAGAGCCACACAACCCAATGAGACGATGACGCCAAAATAAGCATTCTTCCAACTATGGTAAGGGTTTGAAAGGGAGAAGCCTCTAAACATGTTGAAGACGGAGAGGAAAATGACTCCATAGCCAACAACGTAGTGGAAGATGTTCCAGAAGATTCTGGCCCTGTGATGTTTGTCGGGTCTAAGGAATATAGCTGCCAAGACTTGAACTGTTGCAGAGACAAACACGGCGATTCCAATGGAGGCATGAACAAAAGCATAAGGAGACAGAGACGAGAGAGATGGGCCTGACAAGAAGATGCCGAGAGCGAAGCCAATAGTGCCAATGATATAAGCAAGAATCTGACATGCTCTGTGTAAACGGAACCATGTTGATCCAGTAGCTTCCAATCTTTTTAGATAACGTCCCATTATTGCTCCAGTTGGCATCAGAATTCCCCACCCTATTCCATTCAATATTCCATGAACCTGCGCGACAAATTCAAAATCCAATCATGCTGTTATTAATTAATTAAAAGGTTACGATTTTAAGATATTCTAAACATATTCATGATTTTAGCTATGCATGAATGATTTCGTTCGTTGATAGAAAAGATGAATTATATGCAGAACTCAAGCTTGATGCGTAAGTTACAAGTTTAGATTAGCTACTCGCTAAAGTTTGAGCCTAATTTATTTTCACTTTCATAAACTAAAAACTGTTTATCATACATGGGCATACACCCTTACTTCAGGGTAAGAACAATATAATCACAATATCCAATTGACGTGTCAAGCTCTACTCCCTCTGAAATTTAGTGTAAAAATGTTGCATAGTAGTAAAATCTTTGAATTTCATGACTACATTAAAGATTTCAAGCACGTTATTAATAGCCTGTTTATCTTACCAATATGATTACAATATCTAATTGATTCATGAAGTCCTCTAAACGAATGAAAATATTACATAATCACCAAACTAATGTAGATTGATTGTGAAAATATATTTCATACACTATATCACGAGTAAAGAGAACAGAAAGAATAGGCTTACTTTTCTGAGTAAAATCTTGGAGTTTTGCTTATGCGGATCACGATCAGAAACTTTTCCCGTGAGAAAATCTACGCGACCAAAAGATTTGAAGTTGTCTCCAGACAAGGCATGAGAGAGACAGCTATCGTCATCAGAAACAAGACCTTCTTGCCAAACATGATTTACCAACTTTGGATTCCCAGGAAGCTGAAAACTGGCGTATAAGATCATTGTGCCATCCTCAAAACTCGCAGAAACTTCATGAACCTCAAAGCTCAGACTCCCTTCTTCTAACGTCGTGCCGTACGATGTTATCGGAGAGGTGTAAGCCGCCATAGTTCCGTCAGACTTCTGGAAAGCAACGAACGCCTGAGAGCCCACCATGCCTGTGGATGTAGGGTTAATAGCCCAAGCGATCCACCTTTTATGGTTGGCGTTGTTCTTCTTGAAAGCGACATCGATGGAGTTCGAGGAAGAGTGGTAGGTCCAATGGAGAGAAGAATCGAGAACGGGCAGGTCGTTACACGCTAAGAAAATTGTAGTATTAGGAAACCTGAATGATTCGCAGGCTTGTGGTTGTGGTTGGGGTTGTGAGGTCACAGGGATGATCAAGAGGATGATCAGTGTATGGAAGAGAGCCGAAATTAGAGAAAGCTTGCGAAAGGAGGCCATGAAAAGAAAGATAGTAGGGAATTTTCTTAGAAAGCTTTATGAATGAATGTCATCCGCCGATTAGTTAATTTATAGAGACGGGTTTAATTTAATTCATCGTCTTTTAATTTTTTTTTGTATAAAAACTCCGGATATGTAATACAGTGACCCAAATTCATAATTTTGTTTGTTAAATAACTGACTACTAATCGATATTTGGTATTAAAGAAAAAAAAAGTAATTGTTAATCTGTTGTCCGGAAAAAAAAAACTAATAATTTCGTCATTGTAAGAGATGTCTATACAGTTTTTGATATCTTCAAACAAATTGGAAAAAAGAAATGGATTGGATATTTGCATATCAATCCTTTTATATAATCTACAGGCGTTGAATCATCCTATTGAAGATGTTAATTTTAGTCAAAATTTTCAGAATATTTTATTTCAACAAAAATATAAATTGCGGGCAAAAAAAAAAACCAACTTTCTGGAACATATATCCTAGTATAATTCAAATATTTAAATATAATATTATATATTTAATAAATCAATAAAATATCTAACACAACTTTTAGGGGGAAAAGCAGCTAACACAGTCTGGATTTATTTTATTACTTTTTAATTAATAAATACGAATATATTTACTACTTACTTTAATACCAGAAAAATCATTATTTATCTTAAATACAATATTTTGGTAATTAATACCTATTAAAAATAGGAGAATATGTTGTCTTTAATTTTGTAATTTATTTTCTATAATTTTGGGCAATTTTCCCTTGATATGGAACAAACCAAATGTTAGGCTTAAAATTAAATTTTAAGGTTTCAATTAGGAATCATAAAATATCATAAAATTTTCATAATTAAGTACAGTCTTAATTTATTCATAAGAGACAAATAAAAATACATATTGAAGAGGCAAAAGAGGGAGTATACACGGTTCAACTTGGCTTGTGGGATAAGAATTTAATTGCTTAATATAAACAAAACCACACATCACTACTACAAAAACATGTCTATGACGTCTATTTATTGCGCCTTTTAACGTCTAAAAATGTGAGAACGTCTATCTGGGGGGCGCAAAAAGCGGAGACTTTCGGAGTCTAACTATTTCTTAGACTCCAAAAGTGGAGACTTACGGAGTCTAAATATTTCTTAGATGTCATAAGTATTTTTTTTTTTAAAAAAAACAAAATAGATGGGGACGGTGACGGTGTTAAACACAAATCCCAGACGTTTGAGATCTGAAAAAAAATCTAGAATTAAAAAACTCCAGAACGCAATATACATATCTAGGAAGTTTAAGATCTGAAAAAAAAATCTAGAAAGCAATAAACAGATCTAAGAAATTTCGGATCTCAAAAAAATCAAGAACACAATAAACAACTGTAAGAAATTTCAGATCTAGAAAAAAAATCTAGAACGCAATAAACAAAACATTAACGGATCTATCATCTATAGCACATTGAAAGCTTTAGGAACACAGATCTGAGTTCGTGTTTTTGAAAAATAACAAGAGCAACTCAAAATTTTTTTAAAAAATCTATAGATTCGTGTTTTTGCTCACCTTCGCCATCGTCCTCCTTCATTAGCTCAGATCTAAGTGTGATTTCAGTAAAAGAAGACAGAGAGGCTTGCAATACCGGAAAAAGATGACGAGGAAGACGCACGATGGTTGACGGAAAAAGACGAGAGGGAAGACGAGCACAAACCACGCTAACGGTGAAGGGAGGACGGCGAAGGAGGGGCGATGACGGAGGTGGGTCGACGATGAAGGTCTCAGGCAACATCTGAAAAATGAAGGTGTAGTCCTGCAGAGTAGAGAAGGAAGAGATATGGAAATTAAATGAAATGAAGTGGGGGAAGAAAAAGAAAAAGTCGTGTCTGGGGGGGGGACTTTTGGAGTCTAAGTTCAAAACTTAGACTCCAAAAGCATGATTTTTGGAGTCTAAGTTTAAAACTTAGACTTCTAAAGTGTGTCTCGCGGGTCCCACACATAACCCTCTGCTACACCACGTGACTCCCTGCTGCACGATGTGACGTTCTTTGCTGCTGTACGTCATGACTTTTAGAGTCTAAGTTTGAAACTTAGACTCCAAAAGCATGGCTTTTGGAGTCTAAGTTTCAACTTAGACTCCAAAAGCATGGCTTTTGGAGTCTAAGTTTTAAAGTTAGACTCCAAAAGTGTCCCCTGCTACTCCACGTGACCCCCCTGCTGCATGATGTGACATTATTTTTGGAGTCTAAGTTTCGAACTTAGACTCCAAAGGTGGACTTTTGGAGTCTAAGTTCCAAACTTAGACTCCAAAAATCAACTTTTAATTACAAGAATGCCACCGCCTTTTTTTTTTACTTCTTTTTTTCAAAAAAGGACGTCTCTTTTAGACGCCAAAACTGTTTTTTTTGTAGTAGTGCATGCTTAAATAATCACATGCAAGCCATTAATTCAAGAGACAAAGTGTTAAGAGGATGAGTGTACTTATGAAAACTTTAGAGGCTTTGAGTTTAATGCTCTTAATAAGTTGGAAGAGGATAAATTAGAAAGAGAAAAAGAGAGGTGGTGAATGTGTGTGTGTAATCGTGTATGTGTGTGTAGAAAGAATTAGGATAAATGTATTAGTTCAAAAATTGTAAAGAATGACCTATAGGAAAGATTCAAGACACAAGTGAATTAGATCCCTATTAAAATAAGATCAATGAAAGATTTTAATCATAGATTAAAATTAAGGATTTATCTTGATCAAGAAAATATATCCAAGTTGGGATCAAGTATCATCATAAATTTTTACCCAACTTGCACAATTAACTCTAAAAAAGATAAAGAAAGCAATTAGAGACTTCTAACTAAAGCCATGAGTTTCAAAAATCACAAAGCTAATGAGAAGGCTTGAATAAGCTTCATAAAAACCCCTAAGTATATTTGTGCTTAGTTAGCAACCAATCATTATTTTCATCTAGTAACAAGAAACCTAAAGTAACTAATAATTGAAATGCAAATCAAAGAAAGATGAAGGGGGAGGGGGACGAATTGTTGGCTTGGGAAAGGGATAGGATGATTTGTTTAATATTAAACTTATCAACACATGCATTTTAAGCATTGATAAGGGGAACAAATTGGAGAGATGGAGTTGTACTTAGGATTAAGTGCATTGATGAAAATGGACAATGATAGGGTTGTGAGAGAGAGGGGACGGATTGAGCAAGGGGAAGGTGGGGATCCATGCTTCAAATTAACCTAGATCCAAAGGTGGAGAATGAAGAAGAGGGAGTTCAATAGAATTACCATAATTGCCATACCTAATTGCTATAAATACGGGGGCTTTGGCCTTCACAAAATTCATACCAAAACAAGCAAGAAGTATATGAAAATAGAGTGAGTGAGAGTGGGAAGCTTGAAGGATTTGAAGCTTTGGTAAGTAAGCTCTTCAAGTTCTAGTTTTTAATTCATAGTTAGAAGTAGCTTTGATTTTAAATATGCTAGAGTAATTTTAATATCATGTTTTTATAGTCAAAAATAGTGATATTTCAAAAATTAGATGAGCCATTTAGTATAGCAAAATTTTTGGAGTTGAAAAGTGATAAGTATATATTTTATAATTAAATAAGTATAGATTATGAGATATATTAGATTAAATTTATTAATATCTTATATTTATTTAATTATCTTTTATATATTTATCTATCATTTAATTAATTATGAGATAAGAGGATAAGTTGATATAAAATGAACTTATATCCTAGTTTATATTTTATTTTGCAGAAACCGTTTAATAGGAGCTAGAATATATATATATATATATATATATATATATATATATATATATATATATATATATATATATTCAAAGATATCAATCAAAACGGATAATCAGATGAAGAAGCAATTGAATGAGGCGTGATATTGGGAGATATGATAGATATCAATTGGATCCAAGATACAATTCCACGGCCCAATTAATCGAAGCAAGCCTAAAACTAATAAAAGGACGGGAGAAAGCGCAGGACGTGAAAGAGAAAGGACAGACGCAAGCCGAGAACGAGAAGGAAGGGGAGCAACAACACTTTGGTGATCTCCCTCATCGCCATGGAAGGACTGTGGAGGCGACGGAGAAGCTTTCTTTCCTAGTTCTTTCTATTCTTTAAACCTGAAGTCTCATCTTCTTATTATGAATTTGATTTTAGCCATGTGTGGCTAGACTCTTTTTACAATCTAGAGTAGCTATGAACTTATTTGTGGATTAGATTTGATTTTCATAGTTTAGTTAAAATTAATATTAATTTTGGTTGCTTAATCTTGTTTAAATTTATCTATTTAGTGATTGGCCATCATTGAATATGAATTAGAGAATTAGGATTTACCTTGACGAAGGAAATTTTAATTAGGCTCTCAGATTAAGTAATATGGGATTAAACTACGGTTTAATTTGCAGTTAGGATACACATATACCTAATGGCCCCATATAATTGTTAAAGAGTGTGCCCAAGTTATGTTGCCTCTTCTAATAATTATGTTAGACATAACAAATTATCCTTCAGAAAGGGTTATAAGTGGACTGACAGGCACTTATAGCTATTTATACTCGAGATTAACAAAATTGATATTAAGATTAATTAAATTAATGAGAATAATGTTTATGAAGCAAATAAGGGATTAGTGACTCTAGGTTGCACATTCGATTAGTGTGGTAGTTTTTATTATTTTAATTTTAGTTTTAATTTCTTTTATTTTAATTAAATTCGATTTGGTTTTCTCAACTTAAACGAAATTGTGAGATTAATGCTTAACTGAAGTTGTGGGACTAAGTTCTCGTGGGAACGATACTCTACTCATCATTTTATTACTTGATACGGCCCATATACTTGCGAAGCCCATAGGTTATAAATTTTGCCTTATCAAGTTTTTGGCGCCGTTGCCGGGGATTTGTGTGCCATAACTGTCATGGTTGGAATTGATTGAACATTAGCAGTTTAAGTTTGAGTTCATAAATATTTTATTTTTTAAGAATTTTTTTTTTTTAAAAAAAGAGGATTTCAATTGACAACCAATTGGTCTTAATATTGAGAAGGAGATGAATTCTTCGTCTTCTATACAAGATGGATTGATTGCTATTTTAAATTCTTTGAATGAACGTAGGCGTAAAAGGAGCATAAATGATGGTTGTACTCCATATGTTGATTCTTCTCAATATGCTTGCATGTCTTGTGTTTATTGTAGAGGGAATCATTTATTTGAGTATTGTCCATATAGTACAACTAGTCATTTTGAGAGAGATGATTTTACTAGGAACCAAACCTATTTTGATAACTCATTTTGTCCTAGTGAAGGTTTTGAGCAACAAAATTTTAGGGATCCACATGTCTATTGTTCTTATGAAAATACCCCTCCTTGTTACTCTAATCCATATGTTGAAGAACACACTAAGGAGTATAAGGAAAAATCTAATTTAGAAAGATTGTGTGCGGAATATATGGAATCCTTAGAGAGATCTAGTAGAGAGCAAAAGGAGATGGTCACTAGCCTTAAGTCAAGTGTCCAAAATATTGAGTCAAGTGTCCGAACTATGGGGATATATGCGAGTCAAATTCTTTCAACCCTTGAGACTATGGTGCACAATAATCCCTTAAACATGAGTACCACTTCTTATGCTGATAATGATTATTGTGAGGAAGTTGAAGGTATGCGAATGCATAAGACTATGGATGATGTAGAAAGTGATTATGAGCTTGAAATTGTTTTAGATGAGAATAGTGGATGTCTAGAAGAGGTTCCAGCTATGGAACCTAAAGATTGTGATTTTAGTGATCAAATTGATGTAGATGTGCCAATTATTGTTGTTCATAACTCTCCTATTGAAGTTTTGACTCTTACTGATGAGAGTCAAGTTGATTTTATTGGATGCTCTAAATTCTTGGAAGTGCCTATGATTATTTTCAAAGATATGCATGTTGTGCTTTATTTGAATTCAATGAATGATTGTAATCCGAGATTGTCTATGATTAAGGAAATACAAGTCATTAACTTGAATGATCAATTTTTGTGTTTGAAACTTTGTTGTTTGAAAAGGAATGAAGACAAGATAATTGAGGTGTTTGACACTTATGATTAGTGGTTTGTTTTGAGTAGTCGGGCTGAAGACTATAAACCAAGCATTTCTTAGGAGGCAACCCAATGATTTTGCTCACTTATTATTATTATTATTATTATTATTATTATTATTATTATTATTATTATTATTATTATTATTATTATTATTATTATTATCTTTCAGTTTTATTTAGGTTTGAAGATAATTCATTCTCTTGTGGCTGCAAAGTCTTGCGTGTGCACTCTTTTATCTCTCAGAATTCGAAACCTCATGGATGTACTAAAGGAAGAACTCCACATCAGAATTAGAAACCTAAACCAGGGGAGTACTAGTTCCTTTTCCTCTTTATATTTTTGCAACATTGAGGACAATGTTTGATTTACGTGTGGGGGAGGGAAATAATTTCTTTGATTATGCATGTCTTTATGCAATTAAAAATATTTTTTTTATTTGAGATTTTTGCATTGTTTAATATTGACCTTAACTTTGAGCCTTCCCCATCCTAGAAAAATATTATCAAATAAATTTTTTTTAAAAATGTGCTAATTAAGCCTTTAAAGTCTTGCATTTTTTTTAAAAAACAATCTTGAGATTGACTATGAGAATAGAGATTAATTTGTAATATGATCAACAGATTATTAGTTTATGAATATTTTGCTATATGATTTCTTTAGAAAATTAGATAATAACCCTGCCAATTAAGTAAAACTGTTGTTTGGGGAAATGACTCAGGTGAAAAAAAAAATCACACACACACATGCACACAACTCTAATGACTTCTCTAGACTTTACTTAGTAACCGGGGGCACTTCATCACCAATGTTGGCACTTGCGTCAAACGGTAAAGTTAAAGAGAGTTATGAGTTCATGACTCAGGTGAAAAAAAAATCACACACACACATGCACACAACTCCAATGACTTCTCTAGACTTTACTTAGTAACCGAGGGCACTTTATCACCAATGTTGGCACTCGCGTCAAACGGTAAAGTTAAAGAGAGTTATAAGTTAGGCTAAAAGCCTCTTAAGGTGCCTGTTGGAGTAACTGAATAACCGGTGCTGCATCACCCATGTGCAGGGTCGCGTCAAAAGGGGACTTACAACGGCTCAAGGTAAAAAAAAAAATAAAAAAAAATAAAGAAAAAAATAAAGAATTGAGTTACTTCCTACCTGAGGATCTTTATTAAATTAAAATGAAAAGCTTGGTTTAGTGGGGGAATTTGAATTTTTCTGGAGAAATTGAGTAGCGTAATATTCTTTTACTAATCTTATAGTTGATCTTATTACGTACCGATCTTTTGATCATGGAACGTTAAAAGATTGTTTATATTGTTTAAAATTATTGGCTTAGTGATTTATCTTTATAAAACATTAACTTAAATCAGATTTGATAATATGATCTAAGTGTGGTGGTTTATTGCTTTCTGTTAAGGAATTTCATGAGCAATGTTCTTTTTAAATAATGAATTCTCTTTCTTCTGCTTGAGAACAAGTAAATGTTTAAGTGCGGGGGAGTTTGATATGTATATATTTTATAATTAAATAAGTATAGATTATGAGATATGTTAGATTAAATTTATTAATATCTTATACTTATTTAATTATCTTTTATATATTTATCTATCATTTAATTAATTATGGAATAAGAGGATAAGTTGATATAAAATGAACTTATATCCTAGTTTATATTTTATTTTGCAGAAACCGTTTAATAGGAGCTAGAATATATATATATATTCAAAGATATCAATTAAAACGGATAATCAGATGAAGAAGCAATTGAATGAGGCGTGATATTGGGAGATATGATAGATATCATTTGGATCCAAGATACAATTCCACAGCCCAATTAATGGAAGCAAGCCTAAAACTAATAAAAGGACGGGAGAAAGCGCAGGACGTGAAAGAGAAAGGACAGATGCAAGCTGAGAACGAGAAGGAAGGGGAGCAATAGCACTTTGGTGATCTCCCTCATCTCCACGGAAGGACTGTGGAGGCAACGAAGAAGTTTTCTTTCTTAGCTCTTTCTATTCTTTAAACCTGAAGTCTCATCTTCTTATTATGAATTTGATTTTAGCCATGTGTGGCTAGACTCTTTTTATAATCTAGAGTAGCTATGAACTTATTTGTAGATTTGATTTGATTTTCATAGTTTAGTTAAAATTAATATTAATTTTGATTGCTTAATCTTGTTTAAATTTATCTATTTAGTGATTGGCCATCATTGAATATGAATTAGAGAATTAGGATTTACCTTGACGAAGAAAATTTTAATTAGGCTCTCAGATTAAGTAATATGGGATTAAACTACGGTTTAATTTGCGGTTATGATAGACATATACCTAATGGCCCCATATAATTGTTAAAGAGTGTGCCCAAGTTATGTTGTCTCTTCTGATAATTATGTTAGACATAACAAATTATGCTTAAGAGAGGGTTATAAGTGGACCGACAGGCACTTATAGCTATTTATACTCGAGATTAACAAAATTGATATTAAGATTAATTAAATTAATGAGAACAATGTTTATGAAGCAAATAAGGGATTAGTGACTCTAGGTTGCGCGTTCAATTAGTGTGGTAGTTTTTATTATTTTAATTTTAGTTTTAATTTCTTTTATTTTAATTAAATTCGATTTGGTTTTCTCAACTTAAACGAAATTGTGAGATTAATGCTTAACTAAAGTTGTGGGTACTAAGTCCTCGTGGGAACGATACTCTACTCATCATTTTATTACTTGATACGGCCCGTATACTTGCGGAGTTCATAGGTCATAAATTTTGCCCTATCAAAAAACAAAGTAGCGAAGCTCTGGTGAAAATTCATCTGTTAGAAGTTTCTGAAATCAGTAGTAAAAACGCTATAATTTTATGTACAAGATGAAGTTATAAAATTCTGGGAAAATTCGTGGTTAAAGTAGACATATAGGGATTTTCAATAATACCTAGAATGTGTTATTTTAAGCTCTGTACCGTGAGATAAAAATTTTTCAAGATGAACTACGAATTTCTGGAAAATTCTGGGCAGATGCTCAAAACTTTAAAACTGGGAATGACTCAAGGAATCTGGGAAAAAACGAGTATTTTTACTTAAAAGTATACATCCTAAGGATTCCGAGGAATTCTACGGATCCTTGTTTCAAGTTATGTGGAATTAATTATGATTTTTCAAAGTTAAACGAAAAATCTACCCTAAATGATGTAACTAGCGTTTTTCACGAAATTTTGGGGGAATAAGTTGAAAAATAAATCCACCAGGGGTTAAAAAGTCATTAGTGGCAAAAATATCTCTTAGGATATTAATGATGGATTAATAAATGCGATATTACCATTATAGGCTGTCCGAGAGAACATACCGACACACGTACCACGATCACCAACTAAGGTACGGACGCGTACTGTAACACTAACTCTGATGTTTATTGTATATTTATATATGATAGATGTATTCATAGACTAAGACTCTGACTTAAATGATTTACTATACATTTAGCTATACACGGGTTATAGTCTTTATAATGTCGTTGAGTTTTCCTAGCGCTAAGGACACGAGTGTACATCGTGGCACTGGAGAGTGCAGACCATAATAACAGACATATGCAGTGGCTGTGTACTATTATTATCTTACATATGTGTTTATTGCTGTATTGTCATGAATATCTATCATACATAAACTGTTATATAAGCATGATGTTAACCGTTACCTGAGGTCCAATGGGCATTGGACCTCAGCTCTTGCTATAGCTTCAGGATCCGGAGGAATTGAATCAGGACCGAGGACAACGGTAAGCAACAAGCTTGAGGACACGGGCGGAGAATAATATTTTAAATTTTGTATCACCGTATTATTAAATATTCGGATTATTGTACCGCTGTAATAACAACTAGATACACCAGCAGTGAATGTTTATCAGATACTCGTACCTTTTAAATTATTCCAATGCTCTACTCTGATTAAAATGTTTTGAAAACGCTTTCGAAAATTGGGGTGTTACACTTACATCACAAGATTATCAGGAAATAAGCGTTTTACACTCGTAGATAATAAACCGTATTTCTTTGACACAATTGGCGTTACCAACAAGCTAATCAACGAGTATCAATATTTTAAAACTTGAAAATACGATCATAAAAAGAAAAAATCCAGGAGCATTCCAGCTTTTAAACAAAAACTTCCTATTACCGTTAGCCAAATAATCCTAATAACATAATTCTAAATGTTTCTAATATTTAAAACTATTCTAATTATATTTTATTCTCTATCCCATGAGAAAAGTTTGGAGGGGTTCAGATGACTGAAAAAATGTTTTTTTCTTTTTTAGAAAAAAAATCAATCTTAACCCTTTTTATTTTAGTTGGTTTTAGAATATCTAATATAACAAGTATTTGTTATCTGTGCGTAACACGAGAAAAGTCATATATACCATTTTGACTTTTTGAGCTTCTGAAACTTTTGCAAGCACAGAAAACTAGTTTATGCTGGTTCTAACGCATTGCTTTGTGAGGTATGTAATATTTATAATATAATTTAATCTTTATGATTGGATAATTATTTTATTGTATCACAATAAGCAATATTTATTTGTAATAATAATAAAGCATGTAATTAATTTATAATAATCTATTTTAGTGACCTTTTTATTTTTATACTGATGAAGGTCACAAATGTATTGCTTGTCCATAAATATTGATGAGACAAACAAAGGAAAATGTAACATCGATAATAGGATCGCTATGTAATTATTTGTTCATCTGCTTACTTCCCCACTAGCTACAGGTCCTCATCATTAGAATTTGTTTGTACAATTTTTATCTTTCAGTTTGAAGTTTAAATTGCCTCACGTGCATATATGTATAGCTTTCTTAGTTTGTATAACGTGATGATTGAACGAGTTAAGAATGTAATACTTGATGAAGTTAGCTTGGGTGGAAAGTCTTTGGCACAAATGGGGTTCTGTTTGCTTCTATGATTTCAAGAAGTGTGAGAAAGCTTTTCTGCAAATTTTTTGCTTCTATGTCAATTTTTTTGAGAAGCTGTATATATCAACTAGGGGGTTTGAATGTAATTTCTCCTAATTTTTAAATTCATAATTGTGTCACATAACCTAATTTATATATTTTTTTAAATTTGGTGACCCAAATCAGAATTCGATTAATTCAACGGTCTTTTTAAAGGATTGTCCTAGTATAAGAAAGTTAAATATTTTCTTTTTACAAAAAGACTATAAAATATGTAAATTATATTTCTTTAATCAAATTAGAAATATAAGATAAAATACGCTTAGAATAGTTTTAAGCATTTAAAGCTATGATACTTCAAACTTACATCATCTTAAAAATGCATTACAGAGTACTCTATATACAATTAATATATGGTTCATACGATCTGTTGGGGTGGAATGTTGTCACTAGTAGATGTCTCCTCCCAATTCATCTCCTTCTTGTTCCTTCTTTTGCAGAAGAAGAACCAAGTAATGGCTTCTAGTATCAGAGCCACACAACCCAATGAGACGATGACGCCAAAATGACCATTCTTCCAACTATGGTAAGAGTTTGAAAGGGAGAAGCCTCTAAACATGTTGAAGACGGAGAGGAAAATGACTCCATAGCCAACAACGTAGTGGAAGATGTTCCAGAAGATTCTAGCCCTGTGATGTTTGTCGGGTCTAAGGAATATAGCAGCCAAGACTTGAACTGTTGCAGAGACAAACACGGCGATTCCAATGGAGGCATGAACAAAACCATAAGGAGACAGAGACGAGAGAGATGGGCTTGACAAGAAGATGCCGATAGCAAAGCCAATAGTGCCAATGAGATAAGCAAGAATCTGACATGCTCTGTGTAAACGGAACCATGTTGATCCAGTAGCTTCCAATCTTTTTAGATAACGTCCCATTATTGCTCCTGTTGGCATCAAAATTCCCCACCCTATTCCATTCAATATTCCATGAACCTGCGCGCCAAATTCAAAATCCAATCATACTGTTATTAATTAATTAAAAGGTTACGATTTTAAGATATTCTAAACATATTCATGATTTTAGCTATGCATGAATGATTTCGTTCGTTGATAGAAAAGATGAATTATATGCAGAACTCAAGCTTGATGCGTAAGTTACAAGTTTAGATTAGTTACTCGCTAAAGTTTGAGCCTAATTTATTTTCACTTTCATAAACTAAAAACTGTTTATCATACATGGGCATACACCCTTACTTCAGGGTAAGAACAATATAATCACAATATCCAATTGACTTGTAAAGCTCTACTCCCTCTGAAATTTAGTGTAAAAATGTTGCATAGTAGTAAAATCTTTGAATTTCATGACTACATTAAAAATTTCAAGCACATTATTAATAGCATGTTTATCTTAACAATATAATTACAATATCTAATTGATGCATGAAGTCCTCTAAACGAATGAAAATATTACATAATCACCAAACTAATGTAGATTGATTGTGAAAATATATTTCATACACTATATCACGAGTAAAGAGAATAGAAAGAATAGGCTTACTTTTCTGAGTAAAATCTTGGAGTTTTGCTTATGCGGATCACGATCAGAAACTTTTCCAGTGAGAAAATCTACGCGACCAAAAGATTTGAAGTTGTCTCCAGACAAGGCATGAGAGAGACGGATATCGTCATCAGAAACAAGACCTTCTTGCCAAACATGATTTACCAACTTTGGATTCCCAGGAAGCTGAAAGCTGACGTATAAGATCATTGTGGCATCCCCAGACTCGCAGAAACTTCATGAACCTCAAAGCTCAGACTCCCTTCCTCCAACGTCGTGCCGTACAATGTTATCGGAGAGGTGTAAGCCGCCACTGTTCCGTCAGACTTTTGGAAAGCAACAAACGCCTGAGAGCCCACCATGCCTGTGGATGTAGGGTTAATAGCCCAAGCGATCCAACTTTTATGGTTGGTGTTGTTCTTCTTGAAAGCAACATCGATGGAATTTAAGGTCGATGGAATTTAAGGAAGAGTGGTAGGTCCAATGAAGAGAAGAATCGAGAAAGGGCAGGTCGTTACACGCTAAGAAAATTGTAGTATTAGGAAACCTGTATAATTCACAGGCTTGTGGTTGTAGTTGGGGTTGTGAGGTCACATCAAGAGGATGATTAGTGTATGGAAGAGAGCCGAAATTAGAGAAAGCTAAGGAGGCCATGAAAAGAAAGATGGTAGGGAATTTTCTTACAACGAATATTCAATAAAAGCAGAAAGCTTTATGAATGAATGTCATCCGCCGATTAGTTAATTTATAGAGACGGGTTTAATTTAATTCATCTTCTTTTATTTTTGTATAAAAACTCCGGATATGTAATACAGTGACCCAAATTTATAATTTTGTTTGTTAAATAACTGACTACTAATCGATATTTGGTAGTAAAAAAAACAAAATTATTAGTTGCTAATCTGTTGTCCGGAAAAAAACTAATAATTTCGTCATTGTAAGAGGTGTGTATACAGTTTTTGATATCTTCAAACAAATTGGGGAAAAAATGGATTGGATATTTGCATATCAATCCTTTTATATAAACTAATATTGATAGACAGCCGTTGAATCATCCTATTGAAGATGATAAATTTAGTCAAAATTTTCAGAATATTTTATTTCAATAAAAATATAAATTGCGGGCAAAAAAAAAACCAACTTTCTGGAACTTATATCCTAGTATAATTCAAATATTTAAATGTAATATTATATATTTAATAAATCAACAAAATATCTAACACAACTTTTAGAAATTAAAAAAAAAAAAGCTAACACGGCCTGGATTTATTTTATTAATTTTTAATTAATAAATACGAATATATTTACTACTTACATCACAAGATTATAAGGAAATAAGTGTTTTACACTCGTAGATAATAAACCGTATTTCTTTGGCACAATTGGCGTTACCAACAAGTTAATCAACGAGTATCAATATATTAAAACTTGAAAATACGATCATTAAAAGAAAAAATTTCCAGGACCATTCCAGCTTTTAAACAAAAACTTCCTATTACCGTTAGCCAAATAATCCTAATAACATAATTCTAAATGTTTTTAATATTTAAAACTATTCTAATTAAATTTTATTCTATATTCCATGAGAAAAGTTTGGAGGAGTTTACATAACTGAAAAAATGTTTTTTTTTTTAGAAAAAAATATATCTTAACCCTTTTTATTTTAGTTGGTTTTAAAATATCTAATATAACAAGTATTTGTTATCTATGCGTAATACGAAAAAAGTCATATATAGCATTTTGACTTTTTGAGCTACTGAAACTTTTGCAAGCACAGAAAACCAGTTTATGCTGGTTCTAACGCATTGCTTTGTAATGTATGTAATATTTATTATATAATTTAATCTTTATGATCATGTAATTATTTTGTTGTTTCACAATACGCAATATTTATTTGTAATAATAATAAAGCATGTAATTAATTTATAATAATCTATTTTATTGACCTGTATATTTTTATAATAAAGGTAACATAGGTATTGCTTGTCGATAAATATTGATGAGACTAACATAGGAACATGTAACATCAATAATTGGCTCATTTTTCCAGAGTTAGACAATCAACAGATAGTTGACCGTTGACCCACGTTGTGTTGAGGTGGTTGAACCACGTAGGATAGTAATGCCACATATTACTCCACCTGTTATGGGACATAAGCATCATCATCCTCCCCTCCTTTCATACCTTCGTCCCCATACAATCTCAACTCCATGTCCTTCTTCCATGAGCTTCCTTTCACTCCTTCATCTACCATCTCTTCCTTCAAGCTCAACGCCTTCTTCTCCGTTACCATAGACACGGCGCCGCCGTTAACCCTACTTTTGCCAGAAATGCCAGCTTCAAGCTCAAGTAAATGTTGGCGGCCTACCTCCTTGAGGGAGAGGTCGGAGATCTAGAGAATCAACCCGAAATATGTATGATCCAATTACCAAAATGTTCTACCTTGACCTAGAGAGTTCTTGGCTCGATCTTGATATGTAAAGGAGAGTTCTTGGTTATGGTTCAGGGGGAGGAGTTCAAGCCATTGTCCTTGTTGTCATAGGGCTTAAAGTGGTCATTTTTGAGAAAGGAAATAACTTTGTTCTGTTGGTAAAAATACTTTCAATATAGAAATATCACTAAAAATAAGAATCTGTGTAGTCAATATGCATAATCTGTAAACATACAATATTACTGCACTAAGAAGAAAAACCAGTAAAAAACTCACAAGACTACCAAAAATAATAATGAACTATGCAGAAATCCTGGTCCAAGTTTCATTGTGTCCTTAAGACAATTTTACTCCATCAATACGGATGCTGAAGGTTTTCTGAGCAATTGCCTCCCAAAATAGAGCGGATTATTCGTCTCCAAAAAGATGGCTCTGTCTGTCTGAAGCCCAAGCAAATCCAACGAGTCTGCTTTTAGAATGCACAGAATGTATATGCAGTATGCAGAGAGAGTGTATGTATTAGAAAAATGAGATTGTTTTTCTGTCATACGCATGTCTATTTATAGACAATGAAATGATCAGATGGAGTCTCTTTGGCGAACCGACGCGACCGGCAGTGGTGAACTGACGCGACTTCTTATTCATAACACATGGATTTAAACAAAAATGCAACATGTTCCTGAATATTACTCTTCACTGGAAGGCCCTTCACTCCCTTTCTCAAATTGCCCTCATTGCCGTCCGTGGTGGCCTCCATACATTGTGGTTGCCGTTGGTTGCCAGATCTGCTTCTTCAATGTTAGTGTTTCTCATTTGATCTTTTTTGGTCAATGGATTGCGTTGCTGCTGCCATTTTTTTCTTTTTAAGACCTAAAACCTTTATTTACTTAAGCTCGAAGCCAATGTTTCTTGCAGAGGTGGGGTTAGTGACAGTGCTGTGTTTATGGTGACGGAGAAGAAGGGGTTGAGCTTTAAGGGAGAGATGAACATGAGAAGAGAGGATAGATGAAGGAGTGAAAGGAAGCTCATGGAAGAAGGACATGGAGTTTAGATGATACAGGGATCAAGGTATGAAGGGAAGGCGAGGATGATGATAATGTTGACGTGGCATAACATGTAGAGTAATATGTGGCTTTAATATCCTATGTGGTTAAGCCATCTTAGCACAAGTGAATTAACTAATAGTTGACTATCTAACTTTGTTAAATTTGGGGTAAAATTGCTCCTCAGTGAATATTTCAAGGTGAAAATAGCCTTTCATCTAAAAAAGAAAAAACTTGCTTCCATTTATCTAACAGTTAACGATAGTGAGAATTTGAGACCGGGAGCAGAAGCAGATATGCTCAGTATCCCTCTCCTCAGTATCCCTCAGTATCCGTGAATCCTGGCCGTCCAAAAATTGATCCAAGCGTTCAAATAAAGACACATCAGCTGTGATCTAATCATATTTTTACATGACTTTTGGTAATTAAATAGGGATTTTTAATGTATTTTCTTGTAGTTATTGAACTTTAAATGTATTTCTTATAATAAATTGATATTAAGAGTAAATATATTAAATTAGGGCTAAAAAGGGCAAAATTGTCAAAAAAATGTAATTACTCTTAATTATTGGTTTTTATGAGAATATTTAATGTTAGACTAATTATTTTATTTGTGGATGGCTGAAAAGATTAAATCAAAATTTAAAATGAAAGTTTTAATTTAAGTTTTAAGCTTTTCAGTTTAGTCCCTCTCCAAAAGTTTAAAATTTACACTTTGGTCCCTATCTTTCTTTTTTTTTTTTGCCCGAAAAAGTCTATTTTATTAATCACAAATCAAAGATTACAATCACTAATAGCTGAAGCCAATAAATGCTCAAAAATCTAATAGTATAGCCTAACACACAACAAACCAAATCAGAAATTCTAACAGAGGAACCTATCACAATTCATGTAAGAAAAAAAAAAAACAAAACCAAAGACCAGCAACAGATTATTAGCAACTAATACATCAGTTAGCCTATGCCCTCTCTGTCTCTTTGCATAGCAGAACTATCATATGTAAACCTGTTCAAATCAGCATCAAGAATCAAAGAATTGCTTAAAGAAGATGTTGGCGAATCCAGCCACACAAACTGGTGCATCTCCTTTGCTGCATCTACTGCAAGTCTATCTGCAGCTTTATTACCTTGGCGAGCCACAAGGGATAGTGAGACCCCCTCAAGTAAGTCAAGCACGCCAAGGATTTCACGAACCAAGTCCCCACAACGCCATTCACATCCATCAGCGCATTTCCTTATTAACATCCTGTACAAAACCTCACAATCTAATTCAAAAGTGACCAGAGCATCTCGGAACTTACCACGCAAGGTTAAAGCCTCCTTCAAAGCCAAGCATTCAGCCATGAAGGGAGATGTTGCAGATACTGATTTCCCCAAGCCACCAACAAACTCACCCTTGCAATTTCTGCATATTACCCCTACTCCTACCTTACCGCTGTGCACATGAAATGCACCATCAGAATTAATCTTAATCGAACCACATTTGGGTGCCAACCAAGACGAGTTCCGAGTCATTTTTTCAACATAGATTTTTTTGCTACTGACCTCCCTTTTCTCCTTTGACTTCCAGAATTCGGCCACCTGAGAATTTGCCAGTCTAACCACGGCACTAGCATCTGGCCACTCACCATTAAACACCCATGCACATCGTTTTTTCCATATCCACCAGCATGTCAAGGCAAATAAGGACCTGCCATAATTATCCAGCAACCCCCCCACCCCTCACCCAACATTTCAATCAGACAGTCTTCGCATCGTCTCAATCTCCACTTACTGAACTTCAAACCCAGAGGACTACCATACCAACAGAGCTTGGTTCAGGGGCACAAAAACAGCAAGTGTTCAATTGTCTCTTCCTCACCTAAACAGATAGGACAGAGAGGATCCACTGCACATTTTCTTCTAAATAAGGCCTCCTTTGTTGCTACAGCCCCTACACCTATTCTCCATAAAAATTGGTGGATCTTTGGTGGTGCAATTACCTTCCAAATACATTTCCATAGAGCACACGGGGTAGCATTAGACGTACCTGGGTTTTTCGGCTTCACTACCTCCAAACAAGCCCGAGCAACAGCATATCTAGATTTGACTGAGTAAACCTCATCTCTGTTTGCCAGCCATATCGCAACATCAGCTCGGTCATCAGTCACAATTGGCATATTTAGTATTGCCACCTTCGCTTCCCTGCTGATTCTAGAATTGATGACACTCAAATCCCAACCTCCATTCTTCAACAAGTCCACAACCCTCAGCTTACTGTCCCCTTCCGACATATTGTCATTTCTCAAAGTAAACCCCGGCAGGCCGTGAACCCAAGGCTCATTCCATACACTAGCAGCTTTACCATGACCAATTTTCCAGAATAAATTTTTGAGCAGCAAATTACGCCCCTCCACCAGACTTGACCAACCCCAAGAAGCATGCCTTCCTGTTTTTGCACTGAGAAAGGTCCCCTTTGGGAAATAAATGCCCTTCAAAATTCTGCACCAAAGATAAGTAGGCTGTTGCAGTAGACACCAAGCTGTTCTCGCAAGGAGGGCTTTATTAAAACATAGCAAGTCCCGAAACCCCATGCCACCATCAAGTTTCCGACCTGTTAGAGATCTCCAATTTTTCCAGTGTAAGGAACCTGAGTCACCCTTCTGTCCCCACCAAAAATTCAATATTAGACTATCAATCTCCATACATGATTTTTTGGGGAATAGAAAGCACGTCATAGGATACGTTGGAATAGCGTTAGCCACTGCCTTGATTAGCACTTCTCTACCAGCAAAGCTAAGGAGTTTTTGCTTCCAGCCCTGGAGTTTTAACCCAATTTTGTCTCTCACAAAAGCTAAAGCCGCTGATTTTGTGCGCCCCCAAATCACTTGAAGGCCAAGATATTTACCCGGCAGATTAGAGTGAGAGATTCCCAGCTAAGCCGATACCTCAATTTGAACATTTTCAGGTGTATTAGCAGAAAAAAATACACTAGACTTCTCAAGATTCACTAACTGGCCCGATGCAGCACAATACACATCAAGTATCTTCTTAAGAACTTTGCAGTTTACCTCCTCAGCCTTTGCGTACAAGATAGCATCATCAGCAAAAAAAACAATGGGATAAGGTTGGAGCTATGCGTGCCAATTTCACCCCTCTCAACTCACGATGGTCAATGTGGTATTGCAACATAAGGGACAATACGTCAGAGGCTAAGATAAACATTTAAGGGGAAAGGGGGTCACCTTGCCTCACACCCCTCCCAGGGGTAAATTCATCCACCTTCTTACCATCCACCTGAAGATTAAAGGCAGCAGAAGTGATACACTCCATAATCCAGTCCACCCAACCCCTGCAGAAACCCATTTTGATCATCACAGCCTCCAAAAAGTCCCACTCAACCCTGTCATATGCCTTGTTCATGTCAATTTTCAATGCTAACTCCCATTTATTACTCAACTTCTTGTGCTTCAAATAGTGGAATGCCTCATGTGTGATTAGGATGTTGTCTTGAATCATGCGGCTAGCAATAAATGCATGCTGATTAGGTGAAATGATCTTGTTCATCAATCCCTTCAACCGGTTAGTGAGGATCTTTGCAATGATTTTATAAGACACATTACAAAGACCAATCGGCTTAAAGTGGTGAACACCCTCTGGTTTCTCTACTTTGGGGATGAGGACAATATTGGTTGCATTAATTCTTCCTAGACCAGACTTACCTTCGAAAAACTCCTTAACCATGGCACACACTTCTTTGTTTACCTCTTTCCATGCAGTCTGGTAGAACAGACCTGAATAACCATCAAGCCCCGGTGCCTTATTGGCTCCAATCTGAAAAACAGACTCTTCTATTTCCAAATCAGTGACATGCCTCATCAGCCTATCATTGTCCTCATCCGTGACGACCTTTTTAATGTATACCAGAGCCTGATCCATAGAACGAGGACCCACAGAGCTGAATAGGTTGTGATAGAAGTCGCTAAAGGATTTATTAATGGCGTCTTTGTCCTCTATCCAGGTTCCATTGTCATTCTTCAACCGTAACACCTTATTCCTTTGCCTTCTTTGGATCACACAGCTATGGAAAAATTTTGTATTTCTGTCTCCACAATTAAGCCAAGTGATCCTTGATCTTTGCCACCAATACAACTCCTCCTTCACCCATGCCTCCTCAATTTGTCGTGTCAGCTCCTCAGCTTCATTCAATTTATCCAAAGATAATTGACCAGTCATACAAATGCTAAGTTGCTGTCTTAGAATATCAACAGCCTTCCTGAAGTTTGGAAACACCCCTTGCTCCAATGCTTAAGTTTCCTCCTGCAAACAGCCAGCCTATTAATCAGGTCACTCATTCTGTCCATATTGATCAGCTCACCCTCCAGCCACCCTTCCTTCACAACATGTAAGAAATCGTCGTGTTAAGCCCAAATGGCCTCAAATTTGAATGATCTGACAGATCTTTCTTCATAGAAGCAACTGTCCACCAGTAGTGCATGATGGTCTGACCCTAGTGGGTTAATGTGGAAGACCATAGCATGATCAAAACATTCCTTGTATTCCACATTTCCCAACGCCCGATCAAGTCTTTCTTTTACAATGGCACCAGGCCTTTTATTACACCAGGTGAACCTAGAGTCCTTAGACTCTAAGTCCATCAGGTTACAGTTAGCCAACAAACTTTGGAAATTAATAATCTTCCTCATCGATCTTGGCTTGCCACCTTCTTTCTCAGATTGTGACAGTAGATCGTTAAAATCACCTACCAATAACCAGGGTGTAGAGATGCCAGCAGCCAAGCCACGAATCCGATCCCAAACAATCCTCCTTTCCCCTTCCTTAGGCGAACCATTCACAAAAGATACATAACATGAGGCATTCCAGTGCGCAGCCTCCATTAACGTGTGAATGATATTCTTTGACTTATACAAAATTGACACAGTAACATTAGATTGCCACCACAAGCCTAATCCACCAGACAAACCCCTCGGTTCAACATACACCTCATGAGCCAATCCACACCTACGCCTGACATTCATAACTCTTACAGAACATAGCTTGGTCTCCATTGGGAAGATTACTGAAGGTCTATGCTTATTCACCAGATCCTTCAGATTACGGACTGTCAGGGCTCTTCCTAGGCCCTGACAGTTCTAGGATAGTATTTTCATGGGGCCTTGGTGGCTGAAAGAGGCCATCCACCAGAGCCATCAGCTAACATCTTCTTCCTACGACAGCTACCAGCTTTAAAGGTGAAGGTGGAACCCTCAGTGTTAGGATTTCCAGGCTCCTCCATCACATCATCCACCTGATTCTCACCCACAGGGATGTTCTCCTTACCAGCTCTTTCCTTTTTCTTAGCATTCCTCCTAATCCGCACCTTGGTTTTCCTCAGATTGTTCGCATAGGTAGATATCTCAGGGATAGGACAAATGGCCTCCTCAATCAGTTTCCTTCTCTTCGAAACCCCAAAGTCCTAGTCATCAGCAGCACCCCTCTTCAGCCCAAGGTTACTCAGACTATTAATCATTGCATTCATCTCTTTGCCGCAAAACGGGATCATAGCTAAAGGATTATCTTGATATGCCACAGGGGAAACATCTGTCGCAACATCAAGAGAAGCTGTCACTGGAGAGCATCTCCCCTCAGACTTCAAACACCACTCATTCTCTAGCGTCATATCAGAGTTCTGTTTGTTGCAAGAGGTTCCTTCACTCACGAATAAAGGAGCTTTTGCTCTGCTTAGCCCATCTTTCCTACACCGATCAGCTACCACATCCTTTTGTTCAGAATTGTTGAGGACCTTGGGCCTGAGCTCACTGGATTCCTTAACCACTCTCAGGTACTCACTCCAAGGTTTAGGCCCGGGATTACATGGCTTGATAGAGAAAAGGTCATCAGCCTCCTCGCTGGAAACCTCCTCTCCATCCTGCTGTGTATCAACCGCCCTACTCCTCTCAGCCTCCTCCTTTTTCCTCTTGATATATCCTACCTCGACATCCTCAGGTTTTACCACCACTAGAGTTTCATCCCAACCACGACAGGCATTAGTAGCCATCCAAGCTCCAAACCGTGGATCGTTAGAGCAAGCGTTAGATGGCGATATCACAGAGTTACAAGCACGATCATCGTGCCCAATTTACCACAATTATAGCAAAAGTTTTGCATTTTTTCGTACCTCACTGAGATCCATACCTTCCTACCATCAGGTCGAGGCAACCAGAAACCATACGCCAGCAGATTCCTCAGATTGAGTATTACGCGCGCGCGTAGAAAATTACGATGGAACCTGCCCTTATAGTATGGATCTTCAGTTATCAGGACCTCACCAACGTGTCCTCCTAATGAGATAGCGTTCTCCAAGCACATCGCCTCCAGAGGAACGTTGTGGATTTGGATCCAGAATGGAGAACGACTAAAATTGAACTCCTCCCATGCCTTATACTTCAGTCCTTCCAACAAATTCAACAAACAACCATTAATCGACCACGGCCTCCCACGGAGGATCCTAGAGTACTCCTCCTTATCTTCAAGTTTGAACATAAAAGCCTTCTTGCTAATTTCAACAATATCGAGCCCTGCCTGCAGATTCCATGCTTTACGCAAAATCGACAGCAGAGTAGAACGCGTATATGGCTTGTTTGACAGAATTTTGCCTATCAGGACATTCTCAGCCTCAACCTCCTTACATACCAAAGGCGTCGAAATATGAGCTTCATCCATGAATCCAGCTTTGAGACAAACGTGCCGGAGACAAGGCTGAATCAAGCACGTTGGACGAGATCGGAACCCTAAGCCACCAGCGACCCACCGTCACCACCTCACGCACCACCGTACCTCTGATTCCCCTCACCACTCTCATGCTTGGCAGAGAGAACACTATTCCCACACGAGTGTGCGGGGAAAAAAAATTGGGGTTGGTCCCTGTCGTTTAAACGCAACGTTTTGCATGAAACTGATTAGGGCATATGAAACTTTGACTTCTTTTTATTCATTAAAAGCCAGCAATCCGCGAGACTAGCATACAGAGAACCACACGAAATCTAAACAGAATATAATCAGAGCTGATTTTGGCTGGATCATCGGGGAATCACGCAAGAATCAGAACTGAACAAGGATTACAAAAGGAGAGGCAGGCTGAAACAGAAGGGGGAGGATCGTGAGAAAAGACGCAAGAACTGAAACAGAAAAAGAAAAGAACGAAGAAGGCTGGAAGAGAAAAACGGAAAAAGCAGAGATTCAGAGCAGGAGCTAACGGAAAGAAAGAGAACAGAAGAGGCACGACTAAAAACGCTGACACGCTGAAAACGGAAGAAAGAAGAACGCTGAATCAGCAAGGGGGACTGAACAAGAAAGAAAAAGAAAGAAACATCGCTAAGAGGGAAGAACCAGAGAGCGCGTCGTCATCCTCATTCACCAACATCCTCTCACCCACAGCAAACCAGAAAACATTCCACCATCAACCTCCATTCCCGCAGAACCAGCGAACCTAACCGTGAATCTCTGGACCTCCATCATCATTCTCCATTCTTTTCCGGCGAGTTTGTTCCTATGGGTGGTTCATTTTTACAGATTGTGCTGAACTCTTTAATGGCTATGTGTAGCTAAATCTTTAGCTTCTTGGTGATGAAGACTTGTGGCTTGAGCAATTGTGCTTCAAAAGGGGAGTTATTTAATTTAATCTTTTGCTTAGACTATTTATTTGATTTCCTTATTTAGGTTTATCATTGTTTAGTTTTGAGACTTGGATGACTGTTATGTGTCCATGAGGATTGAATATTGTGGTTTTAATTGGATGATTATTTTGAAGTTAATATTTCCATATTTCTTTATATATGCTTAATGAAATTATGTTTGCTGTCATGTTTATGATTAGTAATCATAGTTGATTTGAGTTTTTGAATGGTTCGTTAGAACATTCTATTTGAGAAGAACAATTTACATCATCCCAATTTAAATTACACATTAAGTGGATTTTAACAATTTCTCAAAAGATAGTAGTTTGCTATGTTTGTAGAAGCTACTATTAATTGAGATTATTGGACTTAAGTGTTATCTTGAGGTTGTTCCTTAGACTTAATGAAAAATTAACTCTTTAGCAATGATAGCCATCATCTTCATTACCAAGAACATCCATCATTAATCTTTTTAAATCCAAAGCATTCTTCACCATTTTCCAAAAATACCAAAAAATTAGAATTAGTTTCTTTTTATTTTTTTTATGAATTTTAGTTTAGAGAAAATCAACTTCAAAACCTCTTTTCTAATTGTGTTTCTTTTTGCACTTAGTTTAATCTAGGGAATTCAAAATAAAAGGCTCCTTGATAAGAGAACGATCCCGAGTTGTTTGCACTATATTGCATTTAATTCGTGGTAAATTGTGATTTGACCCTGAGACGACTAAGGTTTTTGCCAAATCAAGCTGTTTTAAAAAATTTTATATTTACCGCATGCGGTCTTTTAAAATAGATTCTGCACCCTTGGATCGATTTTTGGACGGATGAGATGTAACACCCCTTGATAAATCAATTATTATCAGAGTTGTAGCGCATAGCCTAATGAGCATAGTCATTCTAGCATAGTAATACTGATATTAAATTCTGATTACATAACAAAATCCACATAGGGCTATACAAATAAATTTCTAGTCTCTAAAATAGGCTAATAAAAATAACCTATAGCATTTCTCGGTCCGTCCCAGCATCACTATTCAACAATGAGTACCGCCTTGCCTTGTGAGCCACGTTCTCTAAACTGAACAATCCACAGGTAGCAACAAATACTGGGACCCCGAAGGTTCCCAGAGTAACATGTTAATCTTACATTCTAAGCATAGATCAGTATATGACAGATAACCATCACATATACATTCAGCACATACAGCACAAACAATTCATACAGTACATATTTATACATAATGAATGGTACATACAATCATATAAAGACATACAAAGAATGCAAGATTAGAGTTACTACCTGATAGCCTTTCCAAATCCTGATCCGGTTCTCTATCCTCTGGTCATCTCAGATAAATACCGAATCCTATAATTAAATATTCATGGTTGGCAAGTTACTACTTGTCCAAATTCTCTATTTCTCTTATTTCTAAATAAACTCCATAATCTGACAGAATTTCCAATTAAATTTGAAAATTCATATTTAATTACACAAAACTTCAATTGATGTGCTTCCAAAAATCACGTGTTCCTCATTATGTCTATTTTCAGAGGAAAATACATTCGACTGTCAAATATATGTAAACTATTCCCAGAATTTTCATTCATCATCACTGTTCCAGAAAAACGTCCAGGTTTAATGCTGAACTTGAAAAATCCATATCTGGAGTTCTAGGTGTCCAAATCAGGTGGTTCAAAATTCCAAGAACTCCTCGTTAAGTATAGTTTCTAGAAAAATTGGTTTCAACATTTAATCATACTCCAATAATTCCCAGATTTCAAAAATATAAACACTGTTCAGAAGATGTTTCAGAAAACGTCCCAGATTCCACACTGAAGTTCAAAAATTCATAACTCCCTGGATACAAATCCAAATAAGGCTTGTGACCTATCAAATTAAAGCTTGATAAGTCTACTATCATTCTGGAAATTTTCATAGAAAAACTCAAATGTTTACTATTTTAAAAGTGAATCCGAAATTCACTGTTCATTTCTGGAAACCAGCGTTTTTCAGTGTTCAACTTCTAACTTTGAAAAATCATAACTAATTCTATAGAACTCCGATTAAGGTGATTCAAAATTCTATTTGAAGTTCTATAAATATAGTTTATAAGAAAAATATTCATCAAGCCAATTAATAGCTGTATAATTCTCAGAAATTCGAAAAGTGAACGTAACTTAAATCTGAAAGCAGGGTTTTCCAGTTTTTATAACCAAACTTAGAAAAATCATAATTTGGAGTTCTAGACGTCGGATTAATACGTTCTAGCACTCATTTGAAAGCTTAAGAAGTGTACTTTATTCTTACCAAACTTTGTAGTCAGATGAAGTCATTTAGCCGATCAAAATATCGCATGAACCCAACTGCCTTACGGAATTTCCAGAATAATAGTGTTGTACAAGTGGATCGATGATTCTCATATAACTTCTTTCTCTCAATCTCTCACTCTCTTCTGAGCTCTCTTTCTCTTATTCGGTGTCTTCACCGAAAATGAAATGGAGAGACGCTCTCCAATATAATTGAAAGAGTGAACATATTGCATAGAATCCACCCGTGAATGAATAAGCAAAGTGAATGAAATGTGTTGTCATATGCCTTTTGTCCTCATGTGTTTGTGTTATCCATGAATGGAGCCCGTGAAGAGATGAGGAAAGGAGTTGCATTGTCACGGATGAGATAGGAAATGAGAAAGTAGAGCATATGATTGAATAGGAAGTGTGCATGTGAACATTTTGGCCAAAGTCATTGAAAAATTAAAGAGTGTGGGACATGCATGTTGGCCAAAATAATTAAGAAGACAAATGTGGTGTCTTGCGTATATGCTTTCCGAAATGAAAATGTAAGGGAGAGTGATTTATCCTATAAAATAATAGGATGTGTTGTGGGATCTACTCCAAAATATTCTCTTTTGCTCTTCTTTGACTTCCTACAAGACTTTTGTTTGTAACTTGATCCTTTCTTTATTTAATTGCAATCATAAAATAAATATTAGAAATAAACCCTTAATATCATATAAGGATTCTTCTTTCTCAATTAACTTATAACCGTCATAAAATATTGACTCTAAATTCGCCACTTCAAAAATAGGGCTTAATAGTCTTCTAAAAATAGACTAATTTTCAAGTCTTTAGGCCCAAAATTCGGGATATTACATTTCTCCCCCTGTTCAATAAATTTCGTCCTCGAAATTTGAACATTTATACCTCAGGAAAATCATTGTAGACTATTTTCTTTTTCTCAGCTCCATAACTGACTTGTACTATCTGACCTAGTTGGTTCAGATCTCAAGACCATTCTAACAGTTTCTGTTCCTATATCAACATAGTCACCCAATGCACCAACTTTCAATTCAAAAACATCAGTGAAAACAGTCACGTCAATGTTTCACAATTTAAAATACTGGCAATGATAATCACATCATTGCTTTTCAATTTTTTTTTTTATGTTGTCTCAAATTCAACTTTCTGGTTTTCAAATTCAAATATTCAAAATTCTATGGTAACAGTACATTTTCAAAATTTCATTCTACAGAATAATTCTTTCATATTTTCAGAGAAAACATATTCGCTGCCAGCTCAAATATAAGAAAATACATTCATTTCACGGCAGACCATATTGGCCGCATTGTTACAAACTGTAATAATTTCCCTTATCGAATTACCACACCCGGCCTAAACCGCCATGGCATTCAGGGTTACCCCACATTCAAGGGCACTACCTCCCGGCCTAAACCGGCGATAAGGTTACATCTCTGTTGGGTAAATTACGCCTCTCTTCTAGAGGATTTGTTCGCTCAACTAAATTTAGCTGAGATAAACATTCATAAGTGCTCAACTTTGGATCTGAGGATAAATTCAAAGTTTAAGAGTCACTAGATATTCTTTACCCACACAGCTTGCATTCTCAATTTCAAAAATATTCAATTATCATTCTTTCAATTTTCAATTCAAATGAGCTTTATTAATGGCAGGCGATTCAAAAATATTTCACAAACACCTGGTAAGATCCAGCAAACTGAGTATTTCTACAACAGTTCTTGACCTTTTCCAGTACTGTACTGCTTTCAAAACCACAAAATTCAAAATTCAATTTCAGATTTTGGGTTCTACTGAACCTTCTCTATGGAACAACAACAATTCAAAAGTGACCATTGCCCTGGTTTCAAATTTTGTTGAAAACTTTTCATTCCAGAATTCAATTCATAAAATTCAAAGTTTCAATTTAAGCTCTGGGTTCCAAAAGGATCCCTTCAATGAAACAATATTGTTCAAAAACAAATACTTCAAACTGAACTTTAATTCAGCTGAAAACATTCTTGTTCAAAATTTCAATTTAGAAAATTCTCAAATACAACAGGTGCATTGGAAAATTCAAAATTAAATTTTTCAAACAAACGCAGGAACCAGACAACTATTACAGTAGGTCTTCACTTCTAAATACACTTCAGGTTCTATTTTTAGCTACTTGAGCAATTCATAGAACATACCATTCATTCACAACACGAATGTTTTTCACTTTCCTAATTAGGTATTCATCGATATATTAGGAAATTATCAGTTACTAACATTTCTACGAGTACTTGTCCAAATTATGGAATCATAACTCAACAACTGAGATTTTTAACAAACTCACAACCATTCATTCTAAGGAGACTTTTTAAATCAAATTCCAACACTATGCTAGATCAACATCTAGCAACCGCAAAATATCTTGTACACATTGGTACCAGATTCTAGTGCCTTAATTCATTTAAATCAATCGGTACCACATTCTAATACCTTTGTTCATTCGGGACAATTCAATGCCTAAAGAATTAGTTCCATTACCAAATTTCATTCTCAAGCCTCAATTCAGTTGGTAACATGCTTTAGTTGTCTCTCCAACATTCAGGTTTATCAACCTAATTCTAAAAATTCGACCATATTCCATAAACCTGCTAACATTTCCAAGATTCATATCTTACAATATTCAGGCACTATCCTCAAACATTCAAATAAAATTCAGCAATTTCTACGAGGTTCTACCTCTACCTCATTTCTCAATATCATCAAAACATGTTTTAAATATCATTCTTATACCTCAGAGGTAATAACCATTCATACACAAAACATTGTTGACAATGCAGCACTAATCACAAGGTTCACAAGATTTACTTTATCACACACTGACCTAAACATTGTTTCGGCTCAGAACAAATTCAAACTTATCTTTAATCATACCGCATTCGATCTTATATTTTCTTAGCATTTGAAAAATTCACCATTTTTCATACTTCAAGATATTCAGATCTTACACCGAGATATTTCAAATTCCCAACACTTCCAGAGAGTCTCCTTTCTCGAGATGGCTTTAACTGATCAGACTTCCATTTTCAAATGCCAGTCTGACATCTCGAACCAACTACACGCTCCAAGACAAATTTCTAGGAGACACAATCTTGAAATAATCTTCATGCAACGTGTATTTGTCAAACTAAATTTCTTGAAGATACAACCGGCAATAAATGCTACACTGTCTTCTATTTGGACCGAAAGTCTATAAGACTTCGACCTATAGAGGTGGCTAGTGCGTGTCAGATTGTATTAGGGTGCGGTGCCATAAAATTTCCACATGATAACAAAGTCTGCACTATTCTGAGCCAACGACAGATGAGAATCCAATGCTGCTTAACAAAATATAGACGTTACCAGCCCAGCTATAAATCGAGTAAAGAAAGAGTAAATGTTTCATGTTCTCTCAAACTTCACAAAACTTCCGCATATTCATTTCCTCTCCGATCGTAACCTTCACTATAACCTTTCACATTATCCTTAAACATGGCCGGTTCAAGTAACTCTATTCCAGTCTCCGATTCATTCAACCCTTTCTTTCTTGAAGCCTTACTTCATGACTATCAGACTAACATATTGTCTGACTTGTCAAACAATGTATCATACCCTTATTCTTCTTTACTTCCCCAAAATCCCGTAAGTATGAACGTTCATTCATCTGCCTCAACGATTAACATTCCTACTCCTCCTCCAAGGATACAAGATTCTATTTTTACAACTACTAACAGAAAGGAATCTGAAGCAGGTCCATCAAGGCGACCTGTCCAAAGGTGTCGTAATGTGGCAGAACTTATGGAGTCTACGGTACCTTCTCAACCAAGGAATCCTGCTTCTACCTTGACTGAGACTACTAATCCATTTTCATGTGGTTGCTGCCATGTTCTACGAGAGATCATTCATACCAATGGACTTCAATACCATAAACTTGAAGTTCATGGGAGGATTGATATGATATGCCACGCTGTCTTTCACCAGGACGTACAAGGAGGTTCTTCCAGTCCTCAAGTATTTGACTTTGGTAAGAAAAATTTAGATGATGTCAAACATTTTCTAGAAAATTATTGTTTGAATCAAAAATCTTTAGGGTATGTCCTGGTGTCAGATCCCCTATCAGCCTACTATGAGGCCCTCTGTGTTGGTTTGGAATGGACTAAAAATCAAAATGAACTCCCTAATAGTTCATTTCCAACCAATACAGAAAATATATCCAATAAAGGAAAAGAGCTCATGGTTGTAAATAATAATCCTTCAGTCCCCATACCTAGTGATTCATACCGATCAAGAGCTGAACAAAATATTAGAGGTGCATCAATGTCAATAAATGATCTTAGAGACTTATTCCATTTACCTCAACAAGAAGCGGCTAAACAAGTTCGTCTATGCAAAAATGTCTTAATGAAAATATGCCATAGGGAAGGAATAAGGCATTGGCCTTATGTAAAAATTCGAAGCACTATGAGGCAAATAGCTAGATTGAGAAAAACAATGTCTTCTGATGGTCCTCTCTCAAGTGCAGCCGCTCAGGAAGAAATTAATAGACTTAAACTTGAGATGGTCAACGCTTGTGGTGGGATTGTACCAACTGTTGCTCTTGATGCTTGAATTCATCTTGTCTTTTCTTCTTAGCATTCTAATTTCTGCTTGTACTTTTATACTAAGATTCACGGGAATTTTCAAGTTTGAATATTTTTCTCACCCATTTTCAATTAATCACATAAGTTCAAGCTCCAGCAGATCAATCTAACCTATTGTCAGAACTTATGTCCTAACCGGACTTCGAAATTCTGAGTTGATAATTCTATCATAAAAATTAATATTCTAATTCCAACTTGTCACTCAGAATTATCTAACTTTCAATACAGATACTTTTCATATCATCAGAGTATTCTAGCCAAATGCCAGAACTTCAGCTCATATATTTTTATTTTTAAACTGGGAACATTTCACAAATGCTCCATTTCATTTTCTATAATTCAACCTCTTCCTTTGTACTAGCATGCCAACTAGTGATCAGGGAAAAATTCTATTTTCTGGGTTTGTCTATCACTCCAATTCTCTTAATCCTGGTACCAATCAGGATTATCCAAGTATCAACATAGATACTATTCACATCATAAATCAAGAGACTTCAAATTCTTACAATACTACTCAGGGTTTACCTTCTTGAAAATCTTCTCGCCCTAGCAAGCTTAACCTCAAAGTTTCAATAAAATCTGGGGATTTAAATCATATTTTGACACAACATTAAGAGCCCTATAGTTAGCAACAGAATCCATTTTCCGTGCTATTTCATTTGTTTATGTAATCCAATATCAGTATACTCTTCCAAAAATGCCAGAACCTTTGCTCTGATACCATAAATTGTAACACCCCTTGATAAATCAATTATTATCAGAGTTGTAGCGCATAGCCTAATGAGCATAGTCATTCTAGCATAGTAATACTGATATTAAATTCTGATTACATAACAAAATCCACATAGGGCTATACAAATAAATTTCTAGTCTCTAAAATAGGCTAATAAAAATAACCTATAGCATTTCTCGGTCCGTCCCAGCATCACTATTCAACAATGAGTACCGCCTTGCCTTGTGAGCCACGTTCTCTAAACTGAACAATCCACAGGTAGCAACAAATACTGGGACCCCGAAGGTTCCCAGAGTAACATGTTAATCTTACATTCTAAGCATAGATCAGTATATGACAGATAACCATCACATATACATTCAGCACATACAGCACAAACAATTCATACAGTACATATTTATACATAATGAATGGTACATACAATCATATAAAGACATACAAAGAATGCAAGATTAGAGTTACTACCTGATAGCCTTTCCAAATCCTGATCCGGTTCTCTATCCTCTGGTCATCTCAGATAAATACCGAATCCTATAATTAAATATTCATGGTTGGCAAGTTACTACTTGTCCAAATTCTCTATTTCTCTTATTTCTAAATAAACTCCATAATCTGACAGAATTTCCAATTAAATTTGAAAATTCATATTTAATTACACAAAACTTCAATTGATGTGCTTCCAAAAATCACGTGTTCCTCATTATGTCTATTTTCAGAGGAAAATACATTCGACTGTCAAATATATGTAAACTATTCCCAGAATTTTCATTCATCATCACTGTTCCAGAAAAATGTCCAGGTTTAATGCTGAACTTGAAAAATCCATATCTGGAGTTCTAGGTGTCCAAATCAGGTGGTTCAAAATTCCAAGAACTCCTCGTTAAGTATAGTTTCTAGGAAAATTGGTTTCAACATTTAATCATACTCCAATAATTCCCAGATTTCAAAAATATAAACACTGTTCAGAAGATGTTTCAGAAAACGTCCCAGATTCCACACTGAAGTTCAAAAATTCATAACTCCCTGGATACAAATCCAAATAAGGCTTGTGACCTATCAAATTAAAGCTTGATAAGTCTACTATCATTCTGGAAATTTTCATAGAAAAACTCAAATGTTTACTATTTTAAAAGTGAATCCGAATTTCACTGTTCATTTCTGGAAACCAGCGTTTTTCAGTGTTCAACTTCTAACTTTGAAAAATCATAACTAATTCTATAGAACTCCGATTAAGGTGATTCAAAATTCTATTTGAAGTTCTATAAATATAGTTTATAAGAAAAATATTCATCAAGCCAATTAATAGCTGTATAATTCTCAGAAATTCGAAAAGTGAACGTAACTTAAATCTGAAAGCAGGGTTTTCCAGTTTTTATAACCAAACTTAGAAAAATCATAATTTGGAGTTCTAGACGTCGGATTAATACGTTCTAGCACTCATTTGAAAGCTTAAGAAGTGTACTTTATTCTTACCAAACTTTGTAGTCAGATGAAGTCATTTAGCCGATCAAAATATCGCATGAACCCAACTGCCTTACGGAATTTCCAGAATAATAGTGTTGTACAAGTGGATCGATGATTCTCATATAACTTCTTTCTCTCAATCTCTCACTCTCTTCTGAGCTCTCTTTCTCTTATTCGGTGTCTTCACCGAAAATGAAATGGAGAGACGCTCTCCAATATAATTGAAAGAGTGAACATATTGCATAGAATCCACCCGTGAATGAATAAGCAAAGTGAATGAAATGTGTTGTCATATGCCTTTTGTCCTCATGTGTTTGTGTTATCCATGAATGGAGCCCGTGAAGAGATGAGGAAAGGAGTTGCATTGTCACGGATGAGATAGGAAATGAGAAAGTAGAGCATATGATTGAATAGGAAGTGTGCATGTGAACATTTTGGCCAAAGTCATTGAAAAATTAAAGAGTGTGGGACATGCATGTTGGCCAAAATAATTAAGAAGACAAATGTGGTGTCTTGCGTATATGCTTTCCGAAATGAAAATGTAAGGGAGAGTGATTTATCCTATAAAATAATAGGATGTGTTGTGGGATCTACTCCAAAATATTCTCTTTTGCTCTTCTTTGACTTCCTACAAGACTTTTGTTTGTAACTTGATCCTTTCTTTATTTAATTGCAATCATAAAATAAATATTAGAAATAAACCCTTAATATCATATAAGGATTCTTCTTTCTCAATTAACTTATAACCGTCATAAAATATTGACTCTAAATTCGCCACTTCAAAAATAGGGCTTAATAGTCTTCTAAAAATAGACTAATTTTCAAGTCTTTAGGCCCAAAATTCGGGATATTACATGAGATCAAGAGCTACTGAGGGATACTGAGACTCTCGCTTCTGAGAGGATCCGGACTCGACTGAGGGCTAGGTAAACACTAATTTTTGAATGTGTTTCAAAGTTCCTCAAACAAAGTGATTGGAACATATGTTTTACATGTAATTGGAGCATGTGTTTACTTTTCGCAGTATTTAGTTAGGACATGTGTTTTAAATTCATACCTTTTTTTTAATAATTATAAGTGTTTTAAATTTTTTTATCTTACATCTTCTCTTTATTAAAATTTTATAACCTAATTTCTTCAATTTTTTTTAAAATTCAACTTATAAAAATTTTCCCTCCCCTGTCATTCTCTCCAAATCTCTCACCCTCCTACATTTATGTTAGCCCTTATACTATTAATTTGATTAATAACTTTTATAAACCATCGGGGATTGATAATGGGGGGCGGCTATGGTCCACTATAGTGGACCATCCGCTGTCCTCCTTTGCTCAATAAATTGTTACCGTACAATACCGCGCGTGATAAATTATTGGACAATTATTGAGTAGGGGAGGGCAGCGGACGGTCCACTGCAGTGGACCGTAGCCACTCCCTTGATAATGGGGGTATATGTGTAAACTTAAAAATTTATAGGTCCGGCTATTAACTAAGGTTAATAATAATACCCTATACAATTCGGGCAGTTCAAGTGAGCCCGCCATCTTGCCTCTCAACCAGACTGATCCTTCCATGGTACTTCCTCCGTTCTAATTATAAGAGCTAGTTGACTTTTTTGGAGAAATTAAGGAAGCTAATTAAATTAAGTATTTTTATTTTTAATTTTTTCTTCAAACTTATTAGTTTGACTAATAAACTAATATATAATCTAAGAATATTTAACATATGAAATGATTAAATAAATTATTTAGTTTCCTTAATATCTCCAAAGAAAGTCAACTAGCTTTTATAATTAGGACCGAAAGTAGTATAAGTTTCTCCTCACCTACACTATTGATTTCACTTAATTTTGACCGTTCGTTTTATATTCTTAAAACTCATTTCCAACCTTTCAAATATTTCAACTCATTGATTGGTACTAAAAAAGAAATACTTTAAAAACTAACTGGTATTGAAAAGTATTTCATGATCTTGAAAAATTATTTTAGGATTTTGAAAAAATATTTCAGTCTACTAACAGTACTAGAAATATAATTTAGGATACAGATTAGTACTGAAAAAATACTTCATGATTTTGAAAAACTATTTTAGGATCCTGAAAAATATTTCAGGGACTAAATGACACTAAAAGGATACTAACGAGTATAAAAAAAAACTTCATGATCTTAAAAAAATATGGAAAAATCTCATATAAAGATAGTTGAATTACACAAATTCTAATTTGGGTTACTAAACTTAATAAATTATTAATTAGGTTATGTGACTAAATTAGGAATTTAGAATTTGGTCCAAATTACCTCTATATCCCTTTATTATTTAAAAAAAAAGTAAAATTCAGGACAGAATAATATTGTTCACTCGGTACCTAAGAACCCTAACAATGAAAAATTCATGGAAGGCCTTAGAAAATCAATAAAGAAAGGTAAATAAGGTAAATAAGTCGGCTTTAATGTTGAATCTATATTTCCCAATTCCTTTTAGTTGATATATGTATTGGAGGTAGTACAGCATATTAGTACAATCGGAGCCAATTTTTCCCAAAACCATCAAACATTTTGCAGATTCAAACCCAAGTGAGATCGGAGTCAAATTTTCCAATCGTGTTCTTTCCTTTCAAGTGCCGAAGCAGGTGAAAAAACTAGTAAGTGACCTTGTTGTCGAAGAAGAAGGTAGCCATCATCGAAGGGATTCATCGGTTGGTTGGGAATAGTGAGGATGAATAACTGGGGAGCCATGAAACTTGGTGCTAGTTATGACGGTGGTTGCTTTTATTTGCATAAATGGTGTACTTTCACCTAACAAGAAATTCATGGCTGACTATTCCCTTCCTCTCTTTTTTAGGTTATCGGTCATGGGTATTACTGAAAAATAACCCATATTTAAATATTTTAGATTAGGTTGAGTTTACTAACCTTATATAGGATTTTCGTATTTCAACCGTCTTTATATGAGATTCTTCCAAAAAATATTTTAGGATCTTGGAAAAAAATTTCAAGATATTTCCCAATATTAAAAGTATAGTTCAAGATATTTTTATAAATCATAAAATAATTTTGTAATATTATGAAATACTCTTTCAATACAAATCACTATCCTAAGTATATTCACCAGTATTCTACATTATTTTCTTTTTTTTAAAAAAAAAAAGGAGGAAGAAGAAGAAGAAGGTCTCAACGAGCCTGTTTGGGTATCCTATCTAATGGACTTATTATTCTATTAGATGGGTTAATAAGTCCATTAAGAGAAAAAATACAATTGTTGGGTGTTTGGGTTACCTTCATTTTTAATGGACTATCAAACTTGATGGGGTTTTTTTTTTTTTTTTGAAGCCACTTTCCCTAACTTCTAATCCCATTACGTCTCATCCCATCAGTGCACATGTGGGGCCCTTGTAAAATGACACTGTTGCCCCCAGTCCATTTCGTCTTGTTTGCACAGGCTGGTCTGGTTTTCAAATTCAATTGCTTCTCATCTCCTTCAATAAAAAAACACTGTAAACCAATATCTACGATCAGTGGCAAACAAGGCCGCCACAAACATAGCTTAGGAGATTTTTTAATACTTGTTCTATGGCATTCATGGTTGATGCCTTGTGTACAAGCCTACTAGTTGATAATAAATCCACTATCGAGTTGATAATGAATGATCTTCATGATGAAATCATAAATGAACTTGTAAGGATTAGGTTTATTTAAGCATTTTATTGTATTGTAATTTATTTAACGGAATTTTACTATTTTATTTTGCAAATTTATATTTATTTTAAATTTTTTATACCAAATTATCACATTTCATACAACACATGTGTATGTGAATTTGATTCATACACTTTTCAGTCATTTTTCATTTAATCTATCTTTTTAAAAGATAGGTCAAACAAGTTCCCATCACAAACAAAAGCTACTTCTGCTACTATTATTCCAAACACAAATTACATCAGAAAAAAATTCATTAAGAAAAATCCATCAAAAATAAAAATCACTTGTGCCACAACTATCAAACGGGGCCAACATTTACAAAGTATTTGAAAAGGTTAACGAAGTATTTGAAATGGTTTGATATGAGTTTTAACTTTTAAGAAAGATTAAATAAAATCGACGTACATTGGCGGGGTGAGGAGAAACTGGGATGATGCCAGCATCCGTTCCCTTTCTTGACCCGTTTGCCAGAAGCTCTTCCTCTTCTTCACCTATGGTAGCAGTGGCGTTCAGTGCAGAGAATTGCATTTCTATGATCAAACAAAGCAAAACCATCAAATCCTTGAAACGTGTTCATGCTTGCATGTTCAGATCCCACCTTTTCTTCAACCTCTTCTTCTCCACTAACCTTATTGCTCACTACCTCTCGCTAGGTTCCATTTCACTTGCTTCCACCTTATTTTCTCTTGCTTCTCGCTACTCTTCACCCGATGTTTTCCTCTGGAACGTTATGATCCGTGGATTCCTCGACAATTCCTTCTACCACCGCTCTCTTGAACTTTATACTCAAATGCGACGGCAATTTTCCCTCAAACCCGACAATTTCACCTTCCCGTTTGTTCTCAAGGCCTGTTCTTGTTTACAAGATTATCGGTTCGGGATTTCAGTGCATGCTGATTTGGTGCAACTTGGGTATGATTCCGATGTCACTGTGGGTAACTCTCTGCTGAGTTTCTATGCTAAGTGTGGGCGTCATGACCTTGCACGCCACGTGTTTGATGATTTGCTTGACAGGAATGTAGTCTCTTGGAGCTCAATGATTGGTTCGTACTCCCAAAGTGGGTGCTACGATCAAGGGAAGTTCTTGTTTTCGCAGATGTTAGACGATGGAATTGTACCAAATAGAGCTTCCATCTTAAATGTTATGGCATGTGTGGACACAGAAAAGGAAGCTGACCAAGTTTGGAGGCTTGTGATGGACAATGGGCTTGACTTGGAAAGATTAATTCAAAATGCTGCCATGAGAATGTACGTGAGATGCGGGAGGATGGATGTTGCTCGGGCATTCTTTGATGGGATAATTGATAAGGATCTGGTGAGTTGGACATCAATGATTGAATCTTATGCTCAGGCTGATATGCCCTTGGAGGCCTTGGGCCTCTTTAGAGAGATGATCTTACTAAAAATTCATCCAGATTTTGTGACCCTTCTGGCTGTAGTTTGTGCTTGTTCACATTTGGCATCTTTCCAGCAAGCACGTTTAGTTCACGGTTTCATAATTCGGAACTTCTTCCAAAATCAAGTGTCTCTTGAAACTTCTGTAGTTGATCTCTACGTGAAATGCGGAAATCTGGCTTATGCCAGAAAGTTTTTTGACCAAATGCAAGAGAAAAATGCAATCTCATGGAGCACCATGATCTCAGGCTATGGGATACATGGACATGCTAGAGAAGCTTTAGACTTATTTGATCAGATGAAGGCGTTGCAACAACCTGACCATACTACATTTGTGTCAGTTTTGTCTGCGTGCAGCCATGGAGGATTGATACAGGAAGGATGGGAGCTTTTCAATTCCATGAGTAGAGATTTCGGAATAAGACCATGTTCTGAACATTATGCATGCATAGTTGATCTTTTGGGTCGTGCCGGGAGACTCTGTGAAGCCCATGACTTTATTCAGAAGATGCCAATAAAGCCAGGTGCAGCTGTATGGGGAGCATTACTTGGCGCCTGTAGAATTCATTCTAATGTAGAAATGGCTGAACTTGCTGCAAAATATATATTGGAGCTGGACTCTAATAATGCCGGTCGATATGTTCTCCTATCCAATATTTACACTTCTTGCGGTAAAAGATTAGAAGCAGATAAGGTTAGAGATCAAATGAAACAGAGAAGGGTGAGAAAAATTGCTGGGCAAACTACTATATATAGAGGTTAAGAACAAGGTACATAATGGGCAGATTTCTTCAAGAAGGAATCATACCGGACTTGAACCCTGTACTGCATGATGAGGACAAAGATAAAGTAGAACCTGTTATTTGCAAACTGTGGAAATTTGCAGAACATATTTTTCATACGGATTGATACTTCACCTTGTAACTGTTATCTGTCATCGTTTTTGAATTACAAAGACAAGCCTTAAGCTTGGAATGTCAAGTGACTAAATCGACACATTGTGGGGTGGCAGACCTAAATCAGCTAAAAGCAAGTTGGCACAGTAATCTGGAGGGTCATGTTGTAGGATGACCACGTCATCATGCATCTGTGCATATCGAGCAAGACAGTCGGCACAGCGTAGAGTCTCTCTGTGAGCTTGAGTAATCTCGAGATCCCAGTCTAAAAAAATTAGTGATCGTGTCTCCGCCATCTCATTTGTCAGCGGATGCCAAGGACCAAAATCAGTGAGAAGTAAGCTTCAGTAGAATCTTCCTTAGACCTAGCTGCTTGCGTACCTGTCAGCCTGATTTTATCACACAAATCTCAGATTCAGTGGACGAACCATAACAGATCTTCTTTTGAAATTCAACAACAATCCAGTTTCCTGAACCGTCTCGTATCGTCCCTCCACAAGCTGTATGTCTCTGGATATTTACCGAACCATCCTCATCTACCCTGACATATTCGGTTGGTGGAAGGCTCCGTTACTACTTGATTATATAGGCTCCATTGTTATCAGTAATCTATTCTCGCAGTATAGGCAATAGTTTCTACAAAGTGTGGATATGGTAAACTCACTTGACAAAGGAAAGTGTATATCACACTTGAAAGATTTTAGGCTCATAAAGATGCACATAGCTAATGTTAAGCTCTCCTTTTCCGTCTTTCCTAGCATTTCTCTGATCCCCTATGTCCGCCATGTCTCCATGAGACCATGACTCCATATGCATTCCGATTCTCTTTTTTCTGTCTGCATTTCGGCTTTTCTTCAAAGTTTTACTCGTCACTATTATTTTACTTCCTATGTGGTGATTGATGCTGATTTCACAGTTAGCTCTTTGTTAGCTGTTTTCCTTGCTGTTGACAGCCTTTAGGTTTGTGTGTAGTGGATTGGTTGCAGCATCTGATGGAAGCATTTGTATTGATCACTATTCCCTACAATTACGAAACTGTTTAATGGATTTTCTTTGCTTATTCTAATGTTTGGGAACTTGAAAAAAATCTGTGGAGTCTAATATGTCAAAACCTATGTTTGGTGTCTTTAATATCACCAAAGTTCATAACATCACCCTGAAAAATAGGTATTCATTTGAAAATTTTGAACTCCTCTGTTTTCCCTCTAGCCTCTTCAGTTAATATATACTATGAGGAGGTAGTGTTGCTAGTAACGTTGCGTAGCAGATATATTTCCACAATAGACATGCTTTATCCGTCATTGTTCACTTCTAATGAATTACTGCACCTTTTTCTTCACTGTGCAGATATCTCAAAAACATTTTTCATTGTATTGCACTTTATATATAAAAGATTTTGAGTGCTAGAATTTGTGCAACTTTGTCACTTCATTCTCAAGACTGTTTATATCTCCGATCTGTTAGAGCTTTGCCACCATCTTCGCTGCTTTATGGATGTTATCAGGGAATTCCAATACTTGAGTCAGTGTCACCCATGTGATAAAGATAAACCTTTATGTGAAACAAACTCGTTGTTGTTGGGTATTGGTTCAAGACTTGAGTTATCTTTGAAAATTTTAGGATAGAAGGCAACTGATTGTTTTTATCTACCCTCCTTTTTGTTTAATCTCATCTCATAAGTTCATCAAAACAAAGAAAAGAACATGTCAAAGTTCAACACAGAAACATATGATATAGATAGAGTTTAGCTGCCTACTGTCTGTCAATGATCATACAAATATAAGATTCATAAGTAATCAGTAGTTGTTCCCTTTTACATAATGTTATGAGCTGCTCCAATGTCTATTGAAATAATAACAATCTCTTCTTCTGCGAGTCTGCTTCTTACCTTCATCGTATGGTTACTTTCAAATTCAGCTGTAGAATTCAAAGGTTATTCCATTCGTGTGGTCTCATTTTCAGCATCTGCGCCCTTCTTATACTTCTTAGCATTCAGTCAAGATTTCGCCCTCCCCAATGCTTTCTTCTGAATCCATTTCCAACAAAACCACGTGCAGGTGCTTGTTTTTCAAAGGAGCTCTGGTTTCGACGAATCGGAACCAGTTCAAAGCCTTCCCTTCAAGACATAACACCGCTGCGTCTAGCTTCTCATGCTCTGCTATGCTGTTGACATGGAAGTATCTCTCTATACGAATGAACCAGCCGATTCTCTCCGTCAAACAAAGGTAATTTCAACTTTTTGTAGTTTCTCATGTCTTTCTTTGCTTTCCCAGTGCTTCCTGAAGCATCATCCCCAGTAGGGTGATCTTCCTGTTCATGCGTATGGGATTTATTAGCTGCATTTTTCTGCATCTGTATTATGGTTGATTTTCAGTCTTTGTACCACATTCTCTAAGGATACTCACGTCCCTAGACAATCGCCCTACGGTTTCTTTCAATTCTTGCACCTTCTCCATTCTGCTCATATTGGGATTCCCCAGAATCACACTTCTGATACCAAAATGATATAACCTAAGCTAAACAGTGTGAAGCACTTTAGATTAACACACCAAAATACCTCCTCTTTGAACACACAAGGGAGTTACAGCACAGTGAACTTGACGCACAGCTCACACACATGAAACACAGGCATGGCCAGAACTCTCTTAACCAGATCAGAGAATAAGTCTGTCTTCCATCCCGGATGCACCAACGGCTAAAACGAAGTCAAAAAGTAACGCACAGTCCCCAAGAATAAGATAACCTCTTACAAAAGACAGTCTAAGACTCACCTGTAGAGGTGCTTGTTTATAATAGCGATGAGAGTTCTCAAAAGTAAGTTTTTGATTTATTGTATCTGAAATAAGTATCTGAGAGTGTTTTGTCTTGATTTACGTGAATAAATATTTTTAAAGACCATGAATGTGATCTCAAACAAGGACTTAAGTCTCTACCTCAGCTTTTTTCTCCAAAATGGTGGAAGTCTTAAAGACAACTCCCTGACAATCAGAAAGTTAAAAAAAAAAAAATTGCATCTTCCTATTTTTCCGCTTATAGGTCTGGCCAACAAAGATGGTTCTATCAATCACTAGAACTTTGGTTCTAACTAATCTAAATTTGTCTCGAGTCAGTCAAGCCCACAGTAGTAGGGAAAGAGCCCCCAATATCATTTTTCCATTCTTATGCCTCAAAAGGAGGACGTGGTTAAGAGAGAGTAAATCTCTTTTTCACTTGCTCCCGACGGATATTGGCATTCCCTTGTTCGTGATCACTTTCGGACATCCCAAAAATGTTTATTCATGCAAATTAAAACAAATTTTTTCTCACATTTATTTTGTATACCATAAATCATGATTGAAAAACTGTTTTTTAATGTTTTCAATCGCTATTCTAAACAAACACAATATTTACTTTATAATCGGGCTTTGCCCTCTCATTTGCCCAAAAAAAATAAGTTTCACGTTTCATTCAAAAATTAAAACCTAATTTTACCAAACGATATGATATCTTGAATTTTTGATAATTTTTAAGACGTTTTTCCTTTAACTTTTTTGTTTTCGTGACCAATAATTTTTACATGTTAAAGGTGATATATCTTGTAATAAGATTCTCATAGTTTTCAAGAATTGATATGAAACATTTTCAATTATTTAAAAGCTATTTTTCCTTAGCAACTGTGTAAAGATATTTATTTTCTATAACTCAAACATCCTCATGAGGATTCAAACTCACAAAATCATGTTTAAAAAAAGTTTAAGGACACTTGTTGTCTATTAAGTCACAAGAGCGTGTGACACATAAATATTTATTTGTTGTATGATTTTGAATGAACAAGGCATCATCACTCATAGCAATATCCACTATAACGAAGAACTGCAAGATGTTTGTTTAATAGTAGTACTACCTTTAGCATGTAATTTCACGATAAACTAGATCTTGTATTACAAACTGATATGTACAAGAGACTTCACTCAAGTGAGAATGGAACGACAAATAAAATGTGGAAGAGAGTGTGGAGTTTGAGGGTTACAAGGCAGATTCAGGTTTTTTTATGGCTTGCTATCCATGATAGGCTTCTAACTGCCAAGAGGAGGGTGAGGTTTTTGGGAGGGATTCCAAGTTGTGTGAGATGTGGAGAGGCCAAGGAGGACTTGATGCACATTCTGTGAGACTGCTTAGTTTCAAGAAGAATATGGAAATGCTATGGAATTGTTTACTTCCAAGAGAATTTTATTCAGAAAAAAACTTTTAGGTAACTCAGTGCATATTAGCTAAAATTTTCGGGATAAAAATGATATTTATCCTTTTCTTAAGATTCTAATTCTAAAAATATGTATGTTCCAAAAACAAGAAAATTAAGTATTAAAATATAAGAATGAGCATTTTTAAAATTGAAAAAAATATATTAAAAATGAATATTTAAAAATCAAACTTGTATACTGACAATATTAAAGAGAAATTTTACCTCAAAAAAAAAAAATCCAAAGATCAGGGTTTTTTTTTTCTTTTTTTTAGAATTTCATAAATTTATAGTTCTTAATTTTAATTAATTTTTTGAGTCTTACATGTCATTTTCTCTTAAAGATTGATGGCTTGTTTTAATAATAAATAAATAAACAAAGCATCAATTGGAATTGAATTTTTCCGTGGCAAAATATGGCCCATTAATCTTAATTTCTGATGAATATTGTGGTAATGGATGCTCATAGTCTCTTAGGATTTCATAATGCCTATAACTTTCCATGGTTTTATGTAGTTTTATGTTGTAGATTAATTTTTATGTTTATGACATTGTAACTCTTGTGAGGATTGGAGGCCTATATATACAAAGGACCGAATGTATATGAAAATGCTATGTGAATGAAAGTTCTCCTTTATTCTTCACCTCTACAATTATTTCTTATCTTTCTCCATCCTTTCATCTTAAATATCTTATATTTTCTTGATTTCATAACAGGTTACATTATCATATAGATCACATTATGTGATCATATATATAATAGTATTATATATATTTTTTTGCTCAACAATAGTATTATATATTAATGTAATAATAAACAACTAAAAATAAAATATTGACATAATGATAATGATATAATAAGAATATATTAATATAAATAAAATAAAAATAAAACGAGATGAAATAAATAACATAAAATAAAGAAACATAATCAATAAAATATAACATGAAATGTTAATAAAATAATATATATATATATATATATATATATATATATTAATAAACAATGAAACGAAAATGAAATGAAATAACATAATATAACAACATAAATGTAAAAAATAAATTGAATATATTAATATAAATAAATTGAATATAAATAAAATAACAATAAAACGAGATGAAATAAATAACATAAAATAAAGAAACATAATCAATAAAATATAACATGAAATGTTAATAAAATAATATATATATATATATATATATATATATATATATATATATATATATGTTAATAAGCAAATAAACAAATGAAACGAAATAACATAATATAACAACATAAATGTAAAAAATATCAGAATATAAAATAAAGAAACATAAATGTTTCATAATAAGAGATTCCCAGAAAATGATTAAAAAAAGTAAAAAAAAAAAAAAAAGGACTTTGTAAGATTTTTGCTATGATTCTGAACACCAATATTTGGAGAAATAGATTATGTGCTATTGAAAGTAAGCAACATGTCTATAAGAGTGAAAATGAACATGATCACATTGCATTTGTGAAATTGATAGTTAAAGCCAAGAACAATGTCTTGGCAATTGAGCCACCGTCATAGAAATAAGAGTAAATACCTTATTTGATCCCTGAAAAAATCACGGACCCCTTTTTGGTCCCTCAATAAAAAAAATAAAAAAAAACTCATCCCGTAGTCCCTGACCACATTTGGGACACTTTACTGCATGTGTCATCTTCAACCTGGAAGGACTAACGTGGATGGTTTTTAAATTTTACAGGGATTACAGGATGAGTGTATTTTACTGAGGAACTAAAAAGGGGTCCGTGATTTTTTTCAGGGACCAAATAAAGTATTTACTCAATAATAATATTTATAAGGTGATTAAAATTATGAGTAAATGTTATACTATGACTAGAAGTTATATTGATAGAAAAAAATGATATAATATAACTAGAAGTTATATAGACTAATATGTATCAATTTATTGAAAGTAAATATCAAAATGGTTGTAAAGCCAAGAAAAAACCAAGAAATATTGCGAAAAATATCAAAAATAGTTATGATGCTTAAAGCAACAAGTTATGCAGAAATATGACCAAATTGTAAAACCAAAAGAAATAATTGTAAGCCCTAAGGGATATATGATTTTGATTAGTATTTAAATTTATTGTGATTAATTTGTAAGAAAGAAATAATTATTAGATATTGTGATATTGATAAGTGTTTATGAGTGATATATGAAATCAAATCTACAAAAAGGTAATTATTGGTCATTTTAAAATTTTAATGTAGTATCAATTTATTTACAAATTTAAACATTATGGTATGTGGATGTTCATGATTTCATGACCTTTTGGAATTCTACCTCATCATTACTGTCATTATGCCATATAACTCTCAAATTAAATGGTTTCTAGAATTTTATTCATATAACCTTCAGTTATAAAATTAAATTGTTTAATTCTCTTCTTTAATATAATTGTACAATTTATTTGTAACTTTAAATATATGGTGTATGTGAATATTATTCATACATCAATGGAGATTTTTTTTGGCTTTCTTCTTGGGATTTTTGCTTCTCTATTACTACATGGATTTCCCATCAAACGCTCAACACTTATATACCTTAAGATCAAGGTACTTTCTTTCATTATTAGTCATGTTTTTCATTTTAGCTCTGTCTTCCATCTTTTTTCTCTTTTTGAGTACTATTTAGTTGCCTTACATATATGTGCAATTTTTCTTAGTTCCCAATCGTTTAATTATTGAAAGGCATATAAATACTCTATAATTTATGTTTTATTTTGGTATTGATAAGTTATTGTCTTCTCTCTCAATTCATTGTATTGTCATTTCTTCTACTCCTTAGCATTCTCATATACTGTGTGCAAGTTTCATACATTAATGATGATATAATATATAATATGGTGATATATATTGGAATCAAATTAGTTTTGCGTGAGATTTGTATATATATATATATATATATATATACATATATATATCATATTTGAATTAAGAGAATTATAATTTATTTAATTTATGAGAAAACTCATTATGAATAGTTTATGAATTGTTAGACAAAACCATTTTTGTAATGCGTATAAACTATATATATAGTGCAAGTCAAATTCATGGATGATCAAATAGTGTGGAATATTTGAAAAAAGACTATGTGTCGTGATTATTCATTATTTTATATTATAATGCATTTATCATTATATTTTAATCAAATTAATTTTATCCCGAAACGTCACAAATCATAGCAATAAGATCTTTATGTATTTTGATTATGGATCTCATATTTCTTTATGTACATTTCATACTTTCAATATATTTCAAAAGAGGCTAATTGAATTATATTATTATTAATAAGTAATGAAGTTATATCAAAATGTGATAACATATGTTAGTTTCTGAATAACATAAATGTAACAAAATCAATATATTTCTTGAAGAACTAATATAGATTTTTTTTTTAAAAAAAAAAATCTATGGGCGGAAGAACAATTGATTAGTGGTGAGGTAAAGAAAAATAAGTGGAATTCACTAATAGTCACAAGAGAAAGCTATTCTTGTTCATGCCTCTGCTCTCTCTATTTTGATATTGGTCCTTGAGTAAGGGCATTGAGATTAGGCTTAAGCTGTAACGTCTCAAATTTTGGGATTTAGAATTAGAAATATTGTATGGAAACTTATGATGAAAATTTAGCCTAAAATAATTATGAAAATAATTATTAGAATTTAATGACTTATTTTCTTGAGAAATTCAAAGAAAATAGTTAGAGATTGATTTATAATTCAAGATTTTTAGAGAAATTACTTTAAGGGTTAAAGAAGTTAAATAAGGAAGAAAATCCTTACAAAAGATCAAGGATTTATTTCTAGCATTTATTTGGTAATTAAAGCAATAATAAAGAGACAAGGGAATAATTTATTATTAAATAATCAATTGTTAAATGGGTCAAGGCGTCAAGCAAAAACACAACACACATACTCCATCCATTATTTCTCCTTCAGTCTGGTTCAATCTTGGGGCTAGTCAAGGCGTTAGGGGAGACATCCTAAGGGTTTACGAAGCAATGGTAACCCAGGTTAAGGTGGAGGTATGTGTACTCTTGGTCCTGAATTCCTTGTGAAGTGGACTCCAAATGTCTTGCCCTTAGACTGTGAGTGAGCCCAACCCCTCTTTTAAAATTTTAGTATAAAATAATAATAAAGGTTAAGGACCGATTTGACCAACAAACTATTGGCCTAGGAGCGTCCAGCACAATTAACTATTAACTGGACCTTAAATACCAATAAACTATTATAAAGGTAAAATAAACACAAAACTGTTAAATTAAGTTAACGTCCGTCAGTTTGGTATTCTTTTTGTTGCCCTGGATTCTTTTTCTCCGTCGCTTTGTCTCTGTCTACGAAGGTCAAGGCGCCGAGTCACACCTTGCCACCGTCGTCTCAACAGCCACAAGCACCGGCCTCCATAGATTGCATAGCTCTGGGAGCATTTTCTTTTTTTCCTCGGTGGATTTTTTTGCTTCCAAGAAAAGCAATGCCAACACAGAAGCGCTTGTTCGACGCACCAGAAGAGGATGGTTTACACAGCGAGAGGAACCACCATGATAAGCCAGAAGATGGATTGGGTACGTGTTATTGTGCCCAAAACCCCCCGCCGGCCTAAAATTTTCACGACAGGAACTAGTTACTTCATGCAATTTACCTGAATTTTCGTTAATTGTGTTGTTTCATAATCTTTTTTCGCGTCGCTATGTATTCCTCAGAATCTGATCGAAGCCCTTCGTAGAGCACTGGCGACAAAGAAGAGTATGTGAGCTTACTTGTTACTCTGCCTTTCTTTCTTTGTTTTCTACTATATATATATGATTCTCCTCCTCCTATTCTTCCATCGATTATATATGTTGCTGTTTGTTTTTGAATGGGGGGCTGGATTCTGGATCGACATGGTCTGTGCTCTCTCACTACTTTTTCATATCATTCTCGAGGATAAACTATGTGTCTTAAGAGCATTCGAGAATATTGGGGTGGTTTTCGATATTCATCAGTGATGGGTTCTCTGGTTTTTCTAGTCGTGGATGAAGAGCTATACTTCTGATTTTTGGTGGAGTTCAGTGTTAAATCCTCCGTAGTGGGGTTGTGACTTGACTGGAGGTGGCGCCGGTGCCGTAAATACAGACCGGTGTAGTGTTTGGTAGATTTCATGTCATCTTGGGGAATCTGAACCAACAAAAAGATCAAGAATTACCCAAATGAGGACTGGTGGGCAGAGTTGGATAGCAAACTGACGGACGTTAACTTAATTTAACAGTTTTGTGTTTATTTTATCTTTGTAATAGTTTGTTGGTATTTAAGGTCCAGTTAATAGTTAATTGTGCTGGACGCTCCTGAGCCAATAGCTTGTTGGCTAAATCGCTCCTTAACCCTAATAATAATAATAATTATTTCTCCTTCAGCCATCACGCCAACAGGGCCATTTCTCATTCTCAACTATCGGCCCAAACCAACCCATCCTATTAACCAGTTTTTCCATTATCCCTTTAACCTTTAATATCCATTTAATTCAATTGAATCATTCATTCTTGGCTGGTCAAAGAAAAAAAGAAAAAAGAACAGTAACACGTTGCCGCCACAAACGCGGAAACACGTTACCAATTTCGGCGTTTAGCACGTTGCAGAGGTCTCAGCGCTGAAAACACAAAAAAGGGAGACACACAACAGTACTTCTTGAGCCCAGCGATGGTAGCGCCATACCCTCCCTCTGTGCATTCCTCTTTCTTAGTCAGGGCTCTTAAGTCCTTATATATTGCTCCTTCTTAGTTCTCCTTCATTGGCGTTGTTGCAACCAGCACCGAAAAAGAGAGAGAAAGTTGGGAGAGAGAGTGAGAAAGAGTGAAACCGAGGTAGGAGAGTGAGAGTGAAACTTGTAGCTGGTGCTCTGTTCACGAACCAAAAAACAGAGGTAAGTGTAAGCTTTTCTTTCCTCCTTACTTCCATTAATCACCAACGCAAGTTTCTAAGAGTGAAACCGTTAGGAGCATAGCTAGATTCCCAGTGGATTTGCTGCTAAATGAAACTGATAAAGGATTGGTTTTTTTTTTTTTCATCTGTGTTGCGTTGGGTTTCTTCTGCTCACACACACACACATATATAAGTATATCGACCTATATATTAATTTGTTGTCACATATGAGTCTATATATATCTGATATGGAAAACAAAGTAAAATGTTGCTGATATATCTGTTGCGTTCTACATTTGAAAACTGAAGAAGAAAACAAATGAATATATATCTATATATCGATGGTTTGGAAAACTAAGGAAAATGTTAGGAAGAACTTGCTCTCTTATATATGGCTGCATTTAAAAGGAAACTTGATATCATATAAGTAGATATATGCATGAGTCGTGAGGAATACGCTAATATGACCTCCATGCATTAGCCATACTAGAATAGTTTTTTTTTTCCAAGATCCCTGTAGTATACTCACTGCATATGAAATAGAAGTAAGATAACTTATTAATAATTATATATATATATATATATATATGCGTGTGCGCGCGAAGCATAGGAATAGGGTGTGGGGGTTTAAAAAGTTCAAAAGCCTTATATATATATATATATATATATATATCACGTGGAGGCATATATTAATTTGTTGTGGAGGCATATGTTAGAAACCAAAGTTTGATGTTCTTATATATATAGATATATAGAAATGCATCATGAAACCAAAGCTGCTATTCTTAAACTCAAAGCTATTTATATGTATATATTATAAAACCAAAAGAAAAGCTTATTGTTTCCATATATATATATATAAAGCATATTTTATGTGGTGATAGCATTTGCTAGACTCCTTATTTAAAGTGTTCAAGCCATGCTAATATTGGAATTAGGGGCGGAGCCAGGAATCCAAATTAGGAGGGGCTAAAATTATGAGTTAAACCCAAGTGTTTATAAGATTACATTTAAGCACTATAAACATATCAAGATGTTCATTTTAGTCCTTCCACAAACCTTTAAGTAGGGACCAAATTGAAAATATTGAAATATTTACAAAGTAGAAATACAATTTCTTAAAACTTTGGGTATGTTCTATAATTTTAGGAGGGGCGGGGGCCACCCCTAGCCCCTCCCTAGCTCCGCCCCTGATTGGAATAGACTCAGATAGCTTAAACCAGTTGTAAAATAAAAATAAATTTATAGAACAATGGAAAAATCTAACTGTGTTGTTATGTACTTATATATTTATGAAGCATATTTTACGTAGTATTAGTATTTATCAAAGGTTTTAGAGGAAATCATGAGAATTTAGAAAACCATGAGAAACATTAAATATATGCATTAGAGCATATGATGATTGGTATTTATAAGCTCATAATTTAAAGTGTTAGGATAGCCTCTTAGAGCAACAACAAAAAATGATGTTGAGATGATGTTGTTGTTGTTGTTAGGAAAGGAAATAAGTAATAGAATAAGATAAATAAATAATAATTTATAATATTATTATTTATTAAAAAGGGTATTATTATTAAAGGAATCTTTAGGAATTAATAACCACTTTTAATCCTCTATAAATAATTCACGTAGTTAGTTACTTTGTGATGCAAGAAGTGACTAATGATAATGATAAATATTTATAGGCATACTTTGACACCTCTACTAATCCCAGCACCTTCGAATAAAGATTCAAGCTTGAAGTGGATAACTGTTATCTTATTAGCCTGTATGTATGTATTCATGTATGACTGTTATGTTTGCTAGATGATTTACATATTTATTTCCTAGCTATGGATTTGGCGTTGCGTGTCCCATAGGGCTACGTGTCTTAAAGGGCTGCAGTCCTTGGCCGATAACTGCGATTACGATGCGACTTGTTTACTATGAATTATTCTATGCTTATCCATATGTTATACTATGATTTATATTTTATACCTGCATATGAGATTAACTATTCCTCTAGGGTTCATTCATTTGAACTCCAAATTGCATAAAAGAGATAGGTAATGAATCGGGATCAAGAAGGAAGATGCAGCTATAAGGGTTATAGCAGAAGGGATTTTTGTGATAGTATAATTAGTTGGACTGTACTAATTCGTTTATTAATTGTCTATTTTTGGATTATTGTATTAAGATTCCCCTATAGGATAGATATCGCTTGCGAAAAATTTATCCTCATATTTTCAAACTAAGTTATTTTATGAAATTTTTATTCCACAGTTAAGTCGTCTAAATTATTTCGATGCCTGTGCGTTATAACTCTGATAAATAAAGGCAGATTTAGGACGGACATTACATAAGCGCTGCTATTCTAGTTTTTAGTGCTTTTCATAAGAGTACATTTCTCTCTTTTTTTGTTTTTTATATTAGAGAGGGGAAAAGGAACTGGAAAGGGAACGGGAAAGGGGAGGGGGGCGGGATCGAGCCCGCAACATGGGGAAAGCCAAGCTCTAAGAGCTGGCGTGGCAACCATTGCGCGTTAGGTCACCATTTCAAGCGACATAAAAAATGACTGTTGTTCTGCTTCTCCATTTCAAACTTCAAAGCAAGCCAATTCCAATCTTTAACCATATAAATGATGAGTATGAAACGAATTGTCGTAGCCCCAAGAAATGTTATGACCCATAGATTTATATCAAAGTTTTACTCTATTAAAGGGTCTAGGTAATTGCCCAATAGACTGAAATCCATGATTGTATGTGAGTAATGAAGTACTTGAGCTTTTAAGTGAAAGATTGATTATTGGCTTATTATATACTTGTTTGTTTTTGAAATGTAGAAATAAAGAAAGTGTATTTATATGACTCATAATTGAATGGGAGATTATTATAATACAAGTGTAAATTAAAATTGAAAAGTTCTATTCATATACTTCCTCGTAAAACTTATTGATCTCTCGAAAATGGACGTCATATTGATATTTTATATCAATATCATATAGAAATTGAAAAGTTTGTTGTTGGTTAAATATGTTACAGTAGACCAACAGTTTACTTATCCAAACAAATTTATTATTAGCATGACTTATTTGATCATTTTGAGTCATATATAAAATATTACATATGACATCCATTGAAGAACTTGAAGATTCTTTATGAATAGCTAATATATTATATAATTCAAGAATTATCATGTACTCTTGTTTTCAAAGAAATTTGATTATGAGAGTTTCTTTTTTCTTTTTTCTTTTGGTCGAAAATTATGAGAGTATCACAAGTTATGATTTAGAATGGATCTCTATATTTTTGGAGATATATCAAACTTATACATAGACCCACTCAAATAGCATGTAAAACATAAAAGTATTCAATGAATTTATATACATAAAAGATAGTTACATGTGTTTTTATTATTAGTTTGTAACCTGAAGTTAGCAAGATTATTTAAATAAATCATTATATTGAACACTCAATTTCCATATAATATGATCCAAAAATCATTTGTTAAAACCTCCATAAATAGCTATATCAATATTTTTTAGAATAAATTTTTTATTTTGATGTTGGCATAGTTGATCTAATAAATTGTGGCACTTATATACATAAACAAAGTTATCCTGATAGAATTGGCTTTTAGTCAAAAGCCAGGATATTGCATCTTAATTAAAAAGTTTGAATATACATTCCCATTGATTCACCACAATGCACATATATAGCTGCATATTGGAATTTGAGATAAATCTTGGGTAAAAACCTCCTCCTTCTTGTTTGTCTCTAAATGAAATAAAAGAATGTTTCTAGTGAAAACAAGTAAATTTAGGAGACTTATGTTGTATGATTAATCAATTGTCATTCAACAAAGTTTTGCTAGCATAAGGGGGAACATTGAATAGTTGGAAACAAACCAAAAGAAATACATTTTTACTATCAAATATAGATCCTCAAATATAGCAATATAAATAAGAAGTTCATTAGGTTTTGCATTCATGAAATATTGCATGAAATCTGTCAGATGCAATTAGTGACCTACATGAGAATTACAAAATATCATACTCCAACTGAAAAAGCTCTAATCAGCATAAATGAAAGTGATACATGCCTGAAGCATTGGAGAATAATTGGTTCCAAAAGAAAAGAGAAATGAGGAAATAATCAAGGTGATCATATTGAGGAGGCAGATACTCCAAAAGATGCCAAGACATAACTAAATGCAAAAACTTCAAAAGAGGTTCAAGTACTTGAAAGTATTAAAGAGATCTCAATGAATTATGTTGTAGAAAAAATGAAACCAAAAAAATTAAGTTGTCGACAACGGTTTTCATAATAATTTAACGTGATCAAGTGGGGATCTTATGCATAAGTCTATCTTATAAGTAGAGAGAATAATGATTGGCCAAAAGGAAAAGTAAAAAGGAAAAGACACAATGAAAATGATATTATATTATTTCGATATATGAAAATTATAGACCTACAGTCCTAGTTAAAATATGAAATATATAAATATTTAGTGAAAATAAATGTTTTAACAAATGTTAATGAAGACTATGATGAGACATTGTAATACCCGGATAATTATCTAACTAGAATATTATATTTTAGCAAATAATACCTATTTGGAAATAGGTGAATATGTGGTTTTAAAACCTTGTAGGGTACTTATTCTATTGTCTAGGGAAATTTCTAATGAAATTAGAGGGATTAAAGTGTCCAAATCCCTAAATGCAATTATAGGCCATGAAATGCCCTAAAAATATTATGATAAATCCCAAGAGGCAATAAAATATTTATTGAAAATTAGAAAGTATGTTGTCTCTAATTTTAGGAATTTTTGGGATTCTTTCCCTTGAAAAATAATGAGGCAAAATTAAATATAATCTTGGGGTGCATAAGTTGCCCCATGATTTTTAATATAATATGTGGGACATAAAATACCAATGTCAATGAAATAGTTGTGAGAAAATGATTAATCCTAATTAAAAAAATTATCAACAATTAGAAAGTGATTAGTTTAGTAATTAATGGCTAATTATTTAACCCTGAACAAGAGAATATTTAAGGTAGATTATGGAAAATCCTTTAATTAAGTGTTTATGGCTAATATTAGCATAAAGTGTGCTTGCTAATCAATTAGAAAAGATTAAGAAAAATTGGTGAGATTAAGAAAATGAAAACCATAAATCCTAAAAGATTGCTAATCATGGAATTAAGGCTCTAATTAAGCTTCTAGCTAATTTAGATAAATTAAAAATAATAATAATAATAATAATAATAAAGGGAAGAGAAAACCGAAATTTGAGTGTGAAAAGGGTTGTGGGTTTTTTAAAACTAATATCATGATATTTTGCTAATTAAATAATAATATAATTAAGATATTTGTGGAAGAACCAGTTGGATGAATGAGAACCGATAGAAATTAAATCCTATCTAGAAAACCATGAACAAAGTTTCTTAGGTCAGGACATATCACAAACAAGTGAATTTTTGTCCAGAAGTTGGTGTTAGCGGAAGTCATTTCCGTAACCGGCAGGGCGAATAAGGGATCAGATGAAAAGATATTTTATAAACAAAGGGCAGATAAGAAAAGTGAGAACCAATGGAAAATAAATCATAACTTGAAATCCTTGAACTAAGTAGAAAACAACTGGACATATTATGAATCAGTGGATTTTTGTCTCGAAATTAGAATTACCAGAAGTAATTTCTGTAATCGATAGCGTCTGTCTGAAAATGTTCAATAGACAACGAAATGCCCTAATGGGATCAAAAATTTAGCTAACTTAGATATTTCCAAAGAGGAAGAATAGAACTTCAAGGCTGTATTCCTGGATTTTTGAGATTTTCTAAGATTACACGATTAGAACACCGATCAGGGGATTTTTATCGGGTAAATGCATAAAGTAAGGGAGTAACATCATCTTGATGACATCATGGTCTTGAAGAATGAGGTAAGGAGGTGGATTGGATGGTGGAGATGAAGCCATGTGTAAAGTCAAGATCCGATGGCCGAAATCCGATATGAAAAAGTATGAATAGTGTCACACTTTTTGCCTATAAATAGGCCTTCCCTTTCACTTCATTCTTCACAATTTCTAGAGCCACTTAGAGAGAGGTTTTAGAGAGAAGGAGGAGTTTGGAGAAAATAGCAAGTTCCGGGTAAGTTCTTCGGTCCCTAGTCTTAAGCTTTGGTAGTACCTTCGGTAATTATAGTAGAAATGCTAGATTAATCTTTAATCTTCCAAGTTAGTTTAGAAATCATGTTTTAGGGATAAATATGATATTTATTTCAAAAATATATTGGAGATGGAGATATGTCAAAATTTTGGAAGATTAGAGCTAAAGTAACGAAGTTCTGGCGAAATTCCGCCAATTAAGAGAGTTAGGGGCACAATGGTAATTTGTACCTGAAATACCTATTATGATGTTGGGCCTTGATAATATGATATTATCCTTATAGGATATCTGTAATCACGTACCGCTGTCGTACTGCTATCAAAAAGTACCATTTTCCGTCAACAAAGATAAGTTCGCGTACTGTAACACTAACTATGATGTTTATTGTATGCGTACATGTGCTATGTGTATGGTATGTTTATGAGAGGTTGTTGATAACTCTGTGGTTTGTTCAATGTACTGTTATTATGCTTGCTGGGTGTTGGGATATGTTTGCTTGGTGCGAAATGCTAGGTGCGAAACGTTTGCTAAGTGTGACATATCTGACCCGGGGGGGGGGGGCGTGTGTGCTGTTGAGATAAGCTTGTTTGCATGCTCATATACTGTCCATGTTGTGTATATAAACATGAGGTTAACCGTTACCTGAGGTTCAATGGGCATTGAACCTCAGCTCTTAATATAGCGTTAGGGTCAGGAGGACCGAGGATCGAGGAGAAAGGCAAGCAGCACGCATAGGGACTCAGCTGAAGACTTTCTTCTTTTGTTATTTACTATTGAAAACACTCGGTGTAACGTACCACTACTGTAATCCACCAGACTTACAGCATTTTGAATATAAATATCAGCTACTCAATTGCTTCGATGCTCTACTTTGATGAAAAAAAATGTATATACTACTTTTGGAAATGGGATGTTACAATTTTTGGTATCAGAGCAGTTGTCCTGGCATAGATCTGACTAAGTTATTCCAAACCTTTTGGTGCCAAAGGCAGGGCTAGTCTATGTGGATCAGCCGATCAGTCACCCTAGCACGATGAGGCTCCCATGATAGACACCTACCTGGCCATTTGGTTCGAGTAACGGAGTTAGGCTCTACGCCTTTTTAAAGAGCATGTTTTGAAAATGAATACTGATATAAGCCTAGGTCGGAGTACCACTTTACTTCGGTATACCAGTCTAAGCCAGTATACTATCCTAAACCGGTGTACCATCCTGAACCAGTGTTGTTAGAAATTATGCCCTAGGGGCAATTCATTGTACTTTGGATATTTAAGTTATTTAAAGTATTCTCTTTTGTTATCATTTTCGTTTTCATGTTCGTGTTGGTAACTGCATCCCTGGATAATCTTATAGATTATCCTAAATGTCCCTGGTCGGTCATCTACACGGGAGTGAAGATGAAATAAGACCAGTATGACTTTGATGAGGTATGGAGATACAAGTCAAAGTCATGGGCACTTGTAAGAGTACAAGGTGTTGGACCGACCCACTATGAGAAAGCTGCATGGATTAAGTCATAAGCTTATCTCATGTATAACCGCGTCACGACGCCCTATGACCTGAGACCATCATAGATTCCTACGTGATGAGTCACTGGTCTTTGACCTAGTCAAAAGTCACCTTTGACCGGGTGATGGTAAAGGCTCGGATCGGGATCAGTGGTTTTCATGCGGAGGAATGTGAGTGGTCAAGATGGGATTTGTCCCTCACATATGTAGAGAGATAATGCTGGGCCCCTCGATGAGTGAGTCTAAGAAATGTATGGCCATATTGTGATGGAAAAGAGTTTCCATTTCACTTATTAGACTACTCGAGAATCGAGAAAGCAATGGTCAAGAAAAGGAAGTTGACATTATCCATGCCTCATCCTTGACCAAATTATCGCGTGACAAAAAGGACTTGACATGGTTGTACGATAGGTAGTATCATGTCGTCGATCCCCATGTGAATTGGGTAGTCGCAATGTCTTGCTAGAGGCCGCTTGCGACTTGTGGGATGATACAGTATTGGCCCACTGCCAATCTCATATGGGCCTGCAGGGTCGCACACAAGAATAATCCAACACGGGTAAAAGTGTCCAGATTCATTGAATCCCATATTAGTCTGAGATTAAATGAATACTAAATTTGATCTAGGATTTATATATATATATATATATTCGAAATTAATATGTATATTGTGAATGAAGATTATAATATTATATATGATATTTGTTTAGTATTTAATTTATTTGATAAATTAAATATCTGAAACAAATAGAGATATTGTATCTCATTTAATTTCGAATAAGGATATCGTATATCTGTTTAATATTAAATTGAGATATAGTATCTCAGATTTAATTAAATGGATAGATATCATATCTCGGATTTAATTTATAATGATAAATTAAATCAAAAGGCTTTAAATTTAGATTTGATCTAAATTCAAGTTTCGGATTTCAAATCTGGCTTTTAATATATTTGATTACATTTATGAGATAGATCTGATTAATACATTGACCAGATTCGAAATTCTGAATTTCCAAAATTAATCAGGATTAGTTTTGTTTATATAATACGCCTATCAGGTTTTCGAAAAACTTACGGACTTTTCAGTCGAGCGTATTAGAAAGCCGCGAGAAACCCTAGAGCAACTTGAGAGAGAGACGCACAAGAAGCGCTAGCACGCTGCCGCAACCGTGTTCAAGGATTGTTCGTGTGGATACCAGTAGAGGAAGCCGATCCTAGAGTCGACTTCTGCTGATCGAGAAGGTAGTCCACCTGATCAAAGAGAACGAGACGCGGACGTGTTGATCGAGAAGGTAGCCCACCTGATCAAAGAGAACGTGACGCGGACGTGTTCAATATAAGGTATGATTCGGTTCCCAAACCTTGATTTAAACGTCGTTGAGTGATTCTCAGGAAGGATTCGTAAGAAATTTTAATCCGCTGCGTGTACGAATCCCTACAGTGGTATCAGAGCCAACTCAGCGTACGTTTAAATTGGGTTTCTCTACATGCCGATATATGTGATATGTATGTAATAAACCAAATTTTGAATCAAGAAATTAAATCTTGAATGCTCTATTTTGATAATTCGCGTTAGGGTTTCACGGCCATTATTCTTGTGGTTCTGAATCGTAGAGGTCGGATGATCTTGATGAGATCAGAAGACGATAACACAGGGGTCAATCATGACCGGAGACGTCATATGTTTCTGGTCGCATAGATCACGTTCTGAAAGGTTCGAACGTCGATTACACATCAGAGACCTATGACGACTCGGACGTTCATGACGGCGGATGGAAGAATTCGATTCAGACATCGCTTTTGGGGGTTAAAATTTGATTTTATGAAAGAAATTTCCTTTTAAAAATATGTTGTTTTCAAAATCTCCAGGGGGCGCTGACCCCCTGCACCCCCCGCACGGGCACTGCCCCTTGACCCCACCCGCTAACCGGCTAGCGGGACCGCCGTAGGGACCGGCTGATTGTCGTAGCGCGAGTAATCAAATCAAAGTGATATAAATTAGAGAATTTTATCATGAGTAATATTTTATTTCATAAATGTATGAATTAAAATATGTTTATAATTTACCTTTCAAAGTGTTGTTTAGGTATGGTGAACAAGATGGCTCTAGGGTTGAAAGTTTTGTATATGGCCTGCGTGCCATGCCTCTCTCTAAATATTCTTGATGTACATTCTCTTCTCATCTCACTCCCCTCGTATGTGAAACGAGGTTTCTAACTATGTACTTTCTTTTATATTATTTAGAGAAGTCCTCTCATTGGCTTGAGGGGACTACAGGTTAGATGAGCCATGTTGTTCACGAGTTTTAATTATGTTTTGATATGATCACTGCATGATTAGTTTAGACCTTATATGATATACAATAAATGATTGCATTCATATAGGTAGGAATAATAGGAGATTTAGTTCACAAATGGAATAATACCTTCTAAATAAAATCTTAAGTCACAATGCCGTCAATTAATGAATACTTGCCAAAATCTCGATCACCCATTTGTATGTTCCACCAAAGTGGATGCATTTGAGTAATCTTGGTGAGGCAAGAGAGTAATGGTGATACTCAACATTCATTGTTGTCTTGACTTAATTGAGATCATCAAAACGGTTTTGGATCTCAAGGCATTGGATGGGATTAAACATGCCAGATCATATGATGATCGAATCCCATAAAGATCTAAGAGTTACATGTGATGTAATTGGCAAAGCAGTTGCCTACCTAAATAACTTATTTTAAGCGTCCTGCCAAAGCAGACTTAAATTTAAGCCAAATATGGATCTTAGCCCACTAATTATAATGAGGGTTGTTAATTTAGTGGGAGAATATTAACTGACTTTGCATATCTTTTAATTGTAGAATCATGTCGACCACTAACACCGCAACAACATCAATGCGATCACTCCTTGAGAAGGAAAAACTGAATGGGACAAACTTTCTTGACTGGTTTAGAAACTTGAGAATTGTTCTCAAGCAGGAAGGAAAGCAATATGTCCTTGATCGACCCATTCCTGAGGAGCCTGCAGCCAATGCTCCAAGAGCTAAGAAAGATGCTTACACGAAGCATACTCGTGACTCTGTGGATGTAGGATGTTTGATGCTTGGCACCATGGTTCCAGAGCTCTAAAGAGATCTGGAACATGTGGAGGCTTTTGAGATGATTGCTCATCTCAAGGAAATGTTCCAGCAACAAGCAAGGCAAGAAAGGTATGAAACCATGAAGGCCTTAAATTCCTGCAAGATGGCTGAAGGTGCGTCAGTTAGCCCTCATGTTTTGAAGATGAAAGGCTACATTGATCACCTTGAGAGGCTCGGATTTCGCATGCTTCCGGAGTTAGCCACAGATATGATCTTAAACTCACTCCCGGATAGTTATGACCAGTTTGTCATGAACTATAACATGAACAACATGGAGAAATCAATTTCTGAACTGCATGGGATGCTCAAAACAGCTGAACAGAGCATTAAGAAAAAGCCTAGCACTGTTTTGATGGTTCAGAAAGGAAAGGGTATGAAAAAGAAAGGCAAGGGCAAGAAATGGGGTAAAGGCTCAGCTGGTAAGACCAATGAGTCAAACAAGCCCGAATCTAAGCCTGCAGCCAAGAAGGCAAAGCCTCCAAAGGATGGGGTCTGCTATTTCTGCAATGAACCGGGTCATTGGAAGAGGAACTGCAAACTCTATATAGAAGGTCTGAAAATGAACAAGAAGGATAGCGAGGCTATCGCTTCAGGTATCTATGTCATAGATGTTCATTTTTCTACTTCCTCTACATGGGTATTAGATACTGCATGTGGATCTCACATTTGTACTAATGTGCAGGGTCTCAAGGAAAGTAGAAGATTGAAGAAGGGCGAAGTTGACCTACGAGTTGGAAACCGAGCAAGAGTTGCTGCTTTAGTCATAGGCACTTATGAATTAGTTCTGCCCAATGGGCTTTTGTTAATTTTGAACAATTGCTTTTATGTTCCTGCTTTGAGTAGTAACATTATTTCACTTTCTTATTTGGATAAGGAAGGTTTCACTTCCATTACTAGGAACCGTAAATGTTCAATTTATCTTAATGATGTTTTTTATGCTCATGGAGATTTGCATGCTGGTCATTATGTATTAAATTTAGAACATCCTAATAATGGACGAATCTATGACATAACTACGAAAAGGTTCAAGCCAAATGATTTGAATCCAATCTACCTGTGGCATTGTCGTCTAGGCCATATAAATGAGAATCGCATTTCGAAACTCCATCAAGATGGATTTTTGAATTCATTTGATTTTGAATCATTTGATACATGTGAGTCTTGTTTATTGGGGAAGATGATAAAGGCTCCTTTTACTGGACACAGTGAGAGGGCCACCGATTTATTGGGCCTCATTCATACTGATGTATGTGGACCAATGAACATTTCTGCCAGAGGAGGTCATTTGTACTTCATTACATTCATAGACGATTTTAGTAGATATGGCTATATCTATCTAATGAAACATAAGTCTAAATCTTTTGAAATGTTCAAAATATTCCAGAATGAAGCACAAAACCAACTTGGCAAAACAATTAAGGCACTTCGATCTGATCGAGGTGGTGAATATTTGAGCCAAGAGTTCATTGACCATCTTAGGAGTTGTGGGATCATCTCACAACTTACTCCTCCAAGAACACCTCAATGGAATGGTGTTTCTGAACGGAGGAATCGAACTCTACTAGATATGGTTCGATCTATGATGAGTCAAACAGACCTTCCACCTTCTTTTTGGGGCCATGCCCTAGAAACAGCTGCATTCACACTAAATCGTGTTCCGTCAAAGGCAGTTGAAAAGACACCATATGAGATATGGACTGGGAAGAAACCCAATTTGTCATTTCTTAAAATTTGGGGATGTGAGGTTTATGTTAAACAACAGGCCTCTGATAAATTATCATCTAGATCCTCAAAATGCCTTTTTGTGGGGTATCCTAAGGAAACTAAAGGATACTACGTCTACAATCCCACCGATCACAAAGTGTTTGTCATTCGGAATGGTATCTTTCTGGAAAAAGAGTTTATCTCTAAAAGAACCAGTGGGAGCAAGGTGAACCTCGAAGAAGTTCGAGAGTCACAGGACAATGTAGAACCACAGATGGAAACTAGAGAAGACTCACAACAAGTTGTTGAGCCTACTCAATTAACACAAGGCCCATGAAGGTCTGATAGATCACGGCTACAGCCTCAGAGATATGGATTTCTGATTACTGGAAGTCGTGATGTTTTGCTCATTGAGCAGAATGAACCAACAACCTATCGAGACGCCGTAGTGGGACCTAATTCCGAAAAATGGCTTGATGCCATGAAGTCTGAAATGCAATCCATGTACGACAATAAGGTATGGACCTTAGTCGATCCACCTGAGGGTGTAAAAACCGTTGGGTGCAAATGGGTTTTCAAAGAGAAAACCGACATGGATGGCAAAGTAAATGTCTTCAAGGCACGGCTGGTTGCAAAAGGATTCACTCAAACTCATGGTGTGGACTATGATGAGACCTTTTCCCCAGTTGCAATGGCCAAGTCAATCAGAATCCTTCTTGCCATTGCATCATATTATGACTATGAGATATAGCAGATGGACGTCAAAACGGCCTTCCTTAACGGAACGCTGCTTGAGGATGTGTACATGACACAACCTGAGGGTTTTGTGCGTCCAGAGGACACTGGTAAAGTATGTAAGCTTCAAAGATCCATTTATGGATTGAAGCAGGCATCTCGGAGCTGGAATCATCGTTTTGATGAAGTAGTCAAAGAGTTTGGCTTCATTCAGAACATGGATGAACCTTGTGTTTACAAGAAGGTTAGTGGGAGCACAGTTGTGTTTCTAATGCTTTATGTTGATGACATCCTACTCATTGGGAATGACATTCCTACCTTGCAGAATGTCAAGTCTTGGTTAGGAAAGTCTTTCTTAATGAAAGATTTAGGCGAAGCCACTTACATCCTTGGGATTAGGATCTATAGAGATAGATCCAAAAGGCTGTTAGGCCTAAGTCAGAGCACATACATAGACAAGATACTGCATAGGTTCAGTATGCAGGATTCTAAAAAGGGTAACATGCCCATGTCTCATGGCATTCATCTCAGTAAGGATCTGTGTCCTAGTACACAAGATCACAGAGATCGCATGAGTAAGATTCCATATGCCTCTGCCATTGGATCTATCATGTATGCCATGCTATGTACTCGACCGGATGTGTCATTTGCCTTGAGTATGACCAGCAGATATCAACAAGATCCCGGTGAGGGTCATTGGACTGCTGTCAAGAATATCCTTAAGTACTTAAGAAGGACTAAGGACTTATTCTTGGTATATGGTGGCTTGAAGGATGAGCTCTGTGTGACTGGTTACACAGATGCGAGTTTCCAAACTGACCAAGATGATTCAAGATTGCAATTAGGATATGTATTCCTGTTGAATGGTGGTGCGGTGAGTTGGAAAAGCTCTAAGCAGAGCACTGTAGCTGATTCTGCAACGGAAGCTGAGTATATAGCAGCATCGGATGCAGCTAAGGAAGCCGTTTGGATCAAAAAGTTCATCACTGAATTGGGGGTGGTTCCTACCATCTCAGATCCAATAGACTTGTTCTGTGACAATAACGACGTCATTGCACAGATAAAGGAGCCTAGGTCACATCAAAGGACCAAGCACATACTCAAGCGTTTTCATCTTATCAGAGAAATCAATGAAAGAGGTGATACAAACATATGCAAAGTACCAAGAGAAGACAATGTAGCAGATCCTCTCACTAAGCCACTTGCACAAGCGGCACATGAGCGTCATGTTAGGGCAATGGGAATTAGAGTAATCAATGATTGCACCTAGTGCAAGTGGGAGTCTGTTAGAAATTATGCCCTAAGGGCAATTCATTGTACTTTGGATATTTAAGTTATTTAAAGTATTCTCTTTTGTTATCATTTTCGTTTTCATGTTCGTATTGATAACTGCATCCCTGGATAATCTTATAGATTATCCTAAATGTCCCTGGTTGGTCATCTACACGGGAGTGAAGATGAAATAAGACCAGTATGACTTTGATGAGGTATGGAGATACGAGTCAAAGTCATGGGCACTTGTACGAGTACAAGGTGCTAGACCGACCCACTATGAGAAAGCTGCATGGATTAAGTCATAAGCTTATCTCATGTATAACCGCGTCACGACGCCCTATGACCTGAGACCATCATAGATTCCTACATGATGAGTCACTGGTCTTTGACCTAGTCAAAAGTCACCTTTGACCGGGTGATGATAAAGGCTCGGATCGAGATCAGTGGTTTTCATGCGAAGGAATGTGAGTGGTCAAGATGGGATTTGTCCCTCACATATGTAGAGAGATAATGCTGGGCCCCTCGATGAGTGAGTCTAAGAAATGTATGGCCATATTGTGATGGAAAAGAGTTTCCATTTCACTTATTAGACTACTCGAGAATCGAGAAAGCAATAGTCAAGAAAAGGAAGTTGACATTATCCATGCCTCATCCTTGACCAAATTATCGCGTGACAAAAGGGACGTGACATGGTTGTACGATAGGTAGTATCGTGTCGTCGATCCCCATGTGAATTGGGTAGTCGCAATGTCTTGCTAGAGGCCGCTTGCGACTTGTGGGCTGATACAGTGTTAGCCCACTGCCAATCTCATATGGGCCTGCAGGGTCGCACACAAGAATAATCCAACACGGGTAAAAGTATCCAGATTCATTGAATCCCAGATTAGTCTGAGATTAAATGAATACTAAATTTGATCTAGGATATATATATATATATATATATATATATATATATATATATATATATATTCGAAATTAATATGTATATTATGAATGAAGATTATAATATTATATATGATATTTGTTTAGTATTTAATTTATTTGATAAATTAAATATCTGAAACAAATAGAGATATTGTATCTCATTTAATTTCGAATAAGGATATCGTATATCTGTTTAATATTAAATTGAGATATAGTATCTCAGATTTAATTAAATGGATAGATATCATATCTCGGATTTAATTTATAATGATAAATTAAATCAAAAGGCTTTAAATTTAGATTTGATCTAAATTCAAGATTCGGATTTCAAATCTGGCTTTTAATATATTTGATTACATTTATGAGATAGATCTGATTAATACATTGACCAGATTCGAAATTCCGAATTTCCAAAATTAATCAGGATTAGTTTTGTTTATATAATACGCCTATCAGGTTTTAGAAAAACTTACAGACTTTTCAGTCGAGCGTATTAGAAAGCCGCGAGAAACCCTAGAGCAACTTGAGAGAGAGACGCACAAGAAGCGCTAGCACGCTGCCGCAACCGTGTTCAGGGATTGTTCGCGTGGATACCAGTAGAGGAAGCCGATCCTAGAGTCAACTTCTGCTAATCGAGAAGGTAGTCCACCTGATCAAAGAGAACGAGACGCGGACGTGTTGATCGAGAAGGTAGCCCACCTGATCAAAGAGAACGTGACGCGGACGTGTTCAATATAAGGTATGATTCGGTTCCCAAACCTTGATTTAAACGTCGTTGAGTGATCCTCAGGAAGGATTTGTAAGAAATTTTAATCCGCTGCGTGTACGAATCCCTACAAGTGTACCACCCTCTGTCGGTGCACCACTCTAAACCAGGACTAGTGTATCCATCGCTTGTATCTACATCGAAATTAGGCTCCGATAATTCTGATAATCTCCAGTTTGTACTAGGCATTAATTCCCTTCTAACCCAGAGCTTATATGTGGAGCTGGGCCACGCCAGATGAAACTCCGAGATCAATAAAGATAAGTACATGCAGTATTTGACTCATGTAGAGGAACTCCTGACACATATTTCCGTACCCATTTCTGAGTAGACCAAATCAGCAAAATTCTGAACGAGGGAAATATTGTGGGTGCCTGTTCGTTTATAGTGTGAATGCTAAGTGCGATAAAGTCTATGTGCAGTGTAGATACTGGTGCGATAAAGTCTTCAATATATTAATCATTGTCTTCTCAAATCTAATGTTTTCCCTAACGAAGGAAAAAGAACGAGACATGGCGAATTTAAGAAGAGCCGGAGCTCCCAGAGGTCGAGGCAGGGGCCGGGGTAGGGGTAGGGGCCATGGTGGAGGACGAGGTAGACAACCTCGGGTGAATCCAATACCAGACCAACCGGAGCAGAATGAGATGCAGGAAATGAGGAGAACTTTGCAAGAGCAGAGGGCTCTTATAGATGCACTCCTGGAAAGGCAGAATAGACAAGATCGAGAAGCTGATAGACAATTAGAAGAACGACAAGATGAGGAAGAGCACAACGATGAAGAAGATGAGCAAAGTGATGAGCGAGAGGAGGAAGCTGAGGGATCTGATAGGTCCCAGTCACCTCCACGACGAGTGAGAAATGTGCAGACCACACAACACTGGGTCACGTAATTTTGCAAGCTCAAGCCACCCGCTTTCCATGGGAAGAACGAATTGGCTGAGGATTGGCTGATGAGTCTAGACAAAATATTTGAAGTTATGGAATGCCTGGAAAACCGAAAAGCCCAACTTGCCATCTATAAACTCGAAGGTGATGCGCATAGATGGTGGAAAATCGTAGCTACAACGTTGCGAATGTTGGAAATTATGCCCGAGGGGAAATTCATTGTACTTTGGATATTTAAGTTATTTAAAGTATTCTCTTTTGTTATCATTTTCGTTTGCATGTTCGTATTGATAACTGCATCCCTGGATAATCTTATAGGTTATCCTAAATGTCCCTGGTCGGTCATCTACACGGGAGTAAAGATGAAATAAGACCAGTATGACTTTGATGAGGTATGGAGATACGAATCAAAGTCATGGGCACTTGTAAGAGTACAAGGTGCTGGACCGACCCACTATGAGAAAGCTGCATGGTTTAAGTCATAAGCTTATCTCATGTATAACCGCGTTACGATACCCTATGACCTGAGATCATCATGGATTCCTACATGATGAGTCACTGGTCTTTGACCTAGTCAAAAGTCACCTTTGACCGGGTGATGATAAAGGCTAGGATCGGGATCAGTGGTTTTCATGCAGAGGAATGTGAGTGGTCAAGATGGGATTTGTCCCTCACGTATGTAGAGAGATAATACTGGGCCCCTCGATGAGTGAGTCTAAGAAATGTATGGCCATACTGTGATGGAAAGGAGTTTCCATTTCACTTATTAGACTACTCGAGAATCGAGAAAGTAGTGGTCAAGAACAAGAAGTTGACATTATCTATGCCTCATCCTTGACCAAATTATCGCGTGACAAAAGGGACGTGACATGGTTGTACGATAGGTAGTATCGTGTCATTGATCCCCATGTGAATTGGGTAGTCGCAATGTCTTGCTAGAGGCCGCTTGCGACTTGTGGGCTAATACAGTGTTGGCCCACTGCCAATCTCATATGGGCCTGCAGGGTCGCACACAAGAATAATCCAACACGGGTAAAAGTGTCCAGGTTCATTGAATCTCAGATTAATCTGAGATTAAATGAATACTGAATTTGATCTAGGATTTATATATATATATATATATAAATATTAATTATATATATATATATATATATATATATATATATATATATATTATAAATGGAGATTATAATATTATATATATGGTATTTGTTTAGTATTTAATTTATTTGATAAATTAAATATCCAAAACAAATAGAGATATTGTATCTCATTTAATTTCGAATAAAGATATCGTATATCTATTTAATGTTAAATTGAGATATAGTATCTCAGATTTAATTAAATAGATAGATATCATTTCTCGGATTTAATTTATAATGATAAATTAAATCAAAAAGGCTTTTAATTTAGATTTGATCTAAATTCAAGATTCGAATTTCCAAATCTGGCTTTAATATATTTAATTACATTTATGAGATAGATTTGATTGATATATTATCCAGATTCGAAATTCGAATTTCCAAATCTGGCTTTAATATATTTAATTACATTTATGAGATAGATTTGATTGATATATTATCCATATTCAAAATTTGAATTTCCAAATCTGGCTTTAATATATTTAATTACATTTATGAGATAGATTTGATTGATATATTGTCCAGATTCGAAATTCGAATTTCCAAAATTAATATGGATTAATTTTGATTATATAATATGCCTATCGGGTTTAGAAAAACCTACGGGACTTTCAGTCAAGCGTATTAGAAAGCCGCGAGAAACCCTAGAGAAAAATTGAGAGAGACACACAAGAGGCGCTAGCACGCTGCCGCAGCTGTGTTCGGGGATTGTTCGTGTGGATACCAGTAGAGGAAGCCGATTCTAAGAGTTGACTTCTGTTGATCGAGAAGGTAGCCCACCTGATCAAAAAGAACGAAACGCGGACGTGTTGATCGAGAAGGTAGCCCACCTGATCAAAGAGAACGTGACGTGAACGTGTTCAATATAAGGTATGATTCGAGTTCCCTAACCTTGATTTAAACGTCGTTGAGTGATCCTCCGGAAGGGATTCGTAAGAAATTTTAATCCGCTGTGTGTACGAATCTCAACAGCGAACACGTTATTTCCCTGTCACTTGGGAGAAGTTTCTAGAAAAATTCAATGAACAGTATTTGCCTCCCTCAACACAAGTGATTAAGGAGGCGGAGTTCCTTCACATCCAGCAAGGTTCCGAGGAATCCTTTGACAATTACTTTGCCCGGTTCACCAATCTGTCTCAATACTCGTAGTATTTAAAGAGTACTGACAACGAAAGTTGGAAGGCGAGTAGATTAATTTACGGGTTAAAGTACGACATAAGGGAGAAGCAGGTAGCACAGCAGTATCCTGAAATGGCTCAAGCGGTGGAGTCTTGCCGACCGATTGAGCGGAACTTGAAGGAATTGCAGAGGGCTAGACCTTCCAACAGTAGTAGTACGGGTCGTAGCGAGGTCAAACGTGAAAATTCCTCGCGAAAGAGAGAGGCACCATGGAGTGACTACCAAAGGGAAAGTAAGAGGCCATTTCAGACTGGGCAGCAGTACAACTCAAGAATGCCGGAGACCCGACCATGTCCAAGATGCGGAAATGTCCATCCTGGTGTGGACTGCGATAGGAGACAGACTTGCTACAGATGTCGGAAGCCCGGACATTTTATCGCAGACTGTCCTGAGAAACCTATGGAATTGAAGCCACGAAAACCAAGCCGAATGTACGCACTAACCAATACAATGGACAGAGAACTCCCGGAGATGGTCCAAGGTACTATCTCTTTTAGAAGGAATCTTCTCTAGGCAATATATGAACTAGGTGTTAGTCATTCGGTTAAATCATATAACTACGTGGGAAAAAAAATTTCTTCGTGAAGTGTTCCATGTTTCCCTAGTTACTAGAACCGGACCGCGATCGTGGCATTGAGTAGGAGGTACCTTGTGTTGTCATGGTGTATGGGCGCCATGGAAACAATTAAGGTATCTTGTGTTACCATGGTGTATGGGCGCCATGGAGACATTTTGGTATCTGTGGTGTTGACCGTGGTGTATGGGCGCCTCGGGAAACACTATATATCAAGGTACGATATGACACAATCCTTGTAGTCAAACCGGAGTTAGAATAAAGATCCGAAGCATATGGCCCGAAGTTTAGCTAGCACAAGGTTTAGATTATATGGCGCAAATTTCGAGGGCGAAATTTTAATTAACGGGAGGAGAAATGTAATACCTGGATAATTATCTATCTGGAATATTATATTTTAGCAAATAATACCTATTTGGAAATAGGTGAATATGTGGTTTTAAAACCTTGTAGGGTACTTATTCTATTGTCTAGGGAAATTTCTAATGAAATTAGAGGGATTAAAGTGTCCAAATCCCTAAATGCAATTATGGGCCATGAAATGTCCTGAAAATATTATGATAAATCCCAAGAGGCAATAAAATATTTATTGAAAATTAGAAAGTATGTTGTCTCTAATTTTAGGAATTTTTGGGATTCTTTCCCTTGAAAAATAATGAGGCAAAATTAAATATAATCTTGGGGTGCATAAGTTGCCCCATGATTTTTAATATAATATGTGGGACATAAAATACCAATGTCAATGAAATAGTTGTGAGAAAATGATTAATTCTAATTAAAAAAAATTATCAACAATTAGAAAGTGATTAGTTAAGTAATTAATGGCTAATTATTTAAGCCTGAACAAGAGAATATTTAAGGTAGATTATGGAAAATCCTTTAATTAAGTGTTTATGGCTAATATTAGCATAAAGTGTGCTTGCTAATCAATTAGAAAAGATTAAGAAAAATTGGTGAGATTAAGAAAATGAAAACCCTAAATCCTAAAAGATTGCTAATCATGGAATTAAGGCTCTAATTAAGCTTCTAGCTAATTTAGATAACTTAAAAAATAATAATAATAATAATGAAGGGAAGAGAAAACTGAAATTTGAGTGTGAAAAGGGATGTGGGTTTTTCAAAAATAATATCATGATATTTTGCTAATTAAATAATAATATAATTAAGATATTTGTGGAAGAACCAATTGGATGAATGAGAACCGATAGAAATTAAATCCTATCTAGAAAACCATGAACAAAGTTTCTTAGGTCAGGACATATCACAAACAAGTGAATTTTTGTCCAGAAGTTGGTGTTAGCGGAAGTCATTTCCGTAACCGGCAGGGCGAATAAGGGATCAGATGAAAAGATATTTTATAAACAAAGGGCAGATAAGAAAAGTGAGAACCAATGGAAAATAAATCATAACTTGAAATCCTTGAACTAAGTAGAAAACAACTGGACATATTATGAATCAGTGGATTTTTGTCTCGAAATTAGAATTACCAGAAGTAATTTCTGTAATCGACAGTGTCTGTCTGAAAATGTTCAATAGACAACGAAATACCCTTAATGGGATCAAAAATTTAGTTAACTCAGATATTTCCAAAGAGGAAGAATAGAACTTCAAGGCTGTGTTCCTAGATTTTTGAGATTTTCTAAGATTACGCGATTAGAACACCGATCAGGGGATTTTTATCGGATAAATGCATAAAGTAAGAGAGTGACATCATCTTGATGACATCATGGTCTTGAAGAATGAGGTAAGGAGGTGGATTGGATGGTGGAGATGAAGCCATGTGTAAAGTCAAGATCCGACGGCCGAAATCTGATCTAAAAAAGTATGAATAGTGTCACACTTTTTGCCTATAAATAGGCCTTCCCTTTCACTTCATTCTTCACAATTTCTAGAGCCACTTAGAGAGAGGTTTTAGAGAGAAGGAGGAGTCTAGAGAAAATAGCAAGTTCTGAGTAAGTTCTTCGGTCCCTAGTCTTAAGCTTTGGTAGTTCCTTCGGTAATTATAGTAGAAATGCTAGATTAATCTTTAATCTTCCAAGTTAGTTTATAAATCATGTTTTAGGGGTAAATATGATATTTATTTCAAAAATATATTGGAGATGGAGATATGTCAAAATTTTGGAAGATTAGAGCTAAAGTAACGAAGTTTTGGCGAAATTCCGCCAATTAGGAGAGTTAGGGGCATAATGGTAATTTGTACCTGAAATACCTATTATGATGTTGGGCCTTGATAATATGATATTATCCTTATAGGATATCTGTAATCACGTACCGCTATCGTACTGCTGTCAAAAAGTACCATTTTCCATCAACGAAGGTACGTTCGCGTACTGTAATACTAACTATGATGTTTATTGTATGCGTACATGTGCTATGTGTATGGTATGTTTATGAGAGGTTGTTGATAGCTCTGTGGTTTGTTCAATGTACTGTTATTATGCTTGCTGGGTGTTGGGATACATTTGCTTGGTGCGAAATGCTAGGTGCGAAACGATTACTAAATGCGAAACGTCTGCTAAGAGTGACATATCTGACCCGGTGGGGTGTGTGCTGTTGAGATAAGCTTGTTTGCATGCTCATATACTGTCCATGTTGTGTATATAAACATGAGGTTAACCGTTACCTGAGGTTCAATGGGCATTGAACCTAAGCTCTTAACATAGCATCAGAGTCAGGAGGACCGAGGATCGAGGAGAAAGGCAAGCGGCACGCATAGGGACTCAGCTGATGACTTTCTTCTTTTGTTATTTACTTTTAAAAACACTCAGTGTAACGTACCACTACTGTAATCCGCCAGACTTACGGCATTTTGAATATAAATATCAGCTACTCAATCACTCCGATGCTCTACTCTGATGAAAAAAAATATATATATATACTGCTTTTGGAAATGGGATAGTACAGACATCCTATTTTGTGGTGGATACAATAATTTTGCATTCCTGACAGCATATGAAAATGAAATTATGCTTCTATTAGATGTTATTATATATAGCCTATTCATAAGGTTCATAAAATAGTAAAATTTATATGAGAATCCTTAAAAGATCTAAAATGCTATAAGCATATGCCAGAAAATTATTCTATATATAAAATGTTATGAAAGTTTGAAAAAAATTCAACCATATGAAAATATATTAGAAAATGAGTAATTTTACATCTTACTTAACTTGTAGATCGAGTCATCCAATACATCAATGATTTTTCCCCCCCTTTTTGTAATCTTACCGATACTCATCTTTTGTGTTCTCTTAATACTCAACTAGGCAAAACAAAAAATCAACTCTGACTTTTTTTAATAGAATACTTATTTAGTTTTGTTTCTTTTTTATATCAAAGGAGACCCCATGCAATATTCAGTCCATGCAAGCAGATCATATTTCAGCTGCTAGGGTGTCCCCATCATTCACAAGCAGTGATTAAATCCAAGAAGTTTCTGTAATCAGATGTGTAATAAAATAGTATAGAAACAATTGAAAATATAAATAACTAAAATAAGAAAGTGAAGTATTGGGGGGAAAAAAATCAAAGTTGAATTAAAAAATTAAATATGAGCACTAACGTCTGTGATCATTAATTGTAATTAATATTCCTATAACAACATCAAATATCAATTTCCCTTGAGACTAGTGGCAGTATTAGGAATTTTAATGAGGGGGACGAAAACAAAAATTACTATATTATAAATTAATTTACTTGAAATACAATAAAGACTTAATATATAGATTCTTACTCTACGTGTTTTCATATTATTAAACTCATCTATAATTGAATCTGTACAAAAACTTAAAACAATTTCTTTTTCAATGTATGTAATCAAAAAACCATAAAAAAAATTAGTTTTTCATTATATTTCGAAGCATGTTTTTGCTGATAGAGCATGATATATCATCAACTTAAGGGTAAGCTATAAACTAAATTAACAAGTAAAACACATTATTGCATAAAAATACTAGTATAAGTTATCAATATAATATATATTGGAAGCCTCCCACTCCTTCTGGTCAAAAATCAGTACTAATTCTAACAATAACTAGCTAGGTGAATATCAATGATTGATGCAGTAGACTTCGTTGCTACAGGTATACACCAGGATTTATTTTAGCTTGCACACAATTTTAATATCAAATTTTCCTGGTTTACGAACCATGAAAGCATTAGATCTTATGATGGCTAAAGTTGGTATCAATCATTCCAATCAGATCTTTCTTACAAAAACTGGGTTTGAACAATTCCATTTGTAACACCCCAACTTTTCTAAAGCATTTTCAAAATAATTTGATCAGAATTGAGCAACGAAATGATTTTAAATACAGAGTAACTGATATTCAACCACTGTAGTGTACTGGTTTGCTGATACAAAGAGTTCGAAAGACTATACATATCTACAGGACTTTCTCCAGCTAGTTCTTCTGCTTGCTGCTAACCCTTGTTTTCGATTATGTTTACCCCGGAATCCTGAAGCTACAGTAAGAGCTGAGGTTCAATACCCATTGAACCTCAGGTAACGGTTAACCTCATGCTTATGTATCAAATATGTATGACAGATATTCATGTCAAAACAGCAATAATCACATACATTATTCTCATATTCACATAATAACATAACACAGCCACTGCAATATGCATGTTATTATAGTCTGCACTATTCACCAGTGCCACGGTGTACATCCGTGTCCTCAGCGCTAGGAAAACATAACGGCATTATCAAGACTATAACCCGTATCAAGTTGTATGTGTATGATCAATTTTCAAAAACAGAATTTCAGACTATCTATCACATATAAGCATACCATAAGCATCAGAGTTAAGGTTACAATACGCGTCCGTACCTTCCTTCCACGTGAATAGTAAATTACTATTCATGTATACGGCACTATTCATGTATACGGCACTATTCACGTATACGGCACTATTCACGTATCCCCAAACTTCCTTTGAATCTGACTCCGGAATCCTCGGATATCCTATAATATCATTTTTATCAGTGACCATTAATTTTCAGCATTTGCGGAAACTATGTTGGATATTCACTATTCATGTGAATAGTACCAGTAAAAATATTTTTACCGTGCCGGTAAATATTTTTTACTGTGCCAGTAAATAATATTTACTGTCCAAGGATAATTCTTTTCTGATGTGACAGATCAGACTAAGCTGCAGCCACAGAGCATACTCAGAAAAACTCTATCTGGCATTTCTACTATAATTACCAAAAGAATCTACCAAATATTAAGACTAGAGACCAAAGAACTTACCCTTGAAGTTCCTGCTCATTCTCTCCAGCTTCAAGAACTTTACTCTAAACTCTCTCTCTAACTCTAAGAATTCTCACTCTTCTCTTAAACTCAACTGTTGTTCTCTGAGTTTGGTGTGAAGAAAATGAAGAAATGAAGCCTCTATTTATAGTGAAAAAGCATGACACTATTCATACTTTATCAGGTCAGATTTTGGCCGTTGGATCTTGACTTTAAACATGGCTTCATCTCAACCGTCCAATCCATTTGCTTACGTCATCGATGACACTTTCTTACTCTTTTGCATTTATCCTATAAAGATTCCCTGATCGGTGTTCTAATCGCGTTATATTAGAAATTCTCAAGAATCCGGAAGCACAGCCTTGTAGTTCTATTTTTCCTCTTCAGAAATATCTGGGTCAACTAAATTTTTGATCCTATTTAGGGTATTCCGTAACCTGCCGAAGATTTTAAGTCGGACACTGACGGTTACAGAAATTACTTCGGGTGACACCATCTTCTAGACAAAAATTCACTGATTCATAATATGTGCAGTTGTTTACTACTTAGTTCAAGGATTTTGAGTTATGATTTATTTCCTACAGATTCCACTATCTGTCCTGCTTCAAAATATCGGTTCAACCTATCTCAAATAATCATTCCGCCGATTACGGAAATGACTTCGGAGATAACCCACTCTGAGATAAAAATTCACTTATTTATAATATACCCTTACTTTAAAAACCTAATTCACGGTTTATTGGAAATAATTTTATTTCTATTATTTTCCAAAGTATAAGATATTATATTATAATAATATTATTATTGAGTGGGTCCCGCGCGCAAAATTTTTCAAACTTCACGGGTGTTGGCAGAGGAGAAATAATTTGACGTGGGTCCCGCATGAATATTAAATACGTATTTTCAAATAGTGAATACGTATTTAGGAATAGTAAATACCGTATTTTTGAATAGTAAATACCGTATTTGTGAATAGTAAATACTTTTCATATTTCTCAAAATATCGATTAAATACCGTATTTATAAAAAGTGAATACGTATTTGTGAATAGTGAATACTATTCATGTACGTATTTGTGAATAGTAAACACTATTCATGTCCAATAAAATACTGATTCTAAATTCATTTTCAAAAATAGGGTCTAATAGTCCTCCGAAAATAGGCTAATTTTCTAGTCTTTAGGTCCAAAATTCAGAATGTTACAATTCTCCCCCCGTTCAATAAATTTCGTCCTCGAAATTTGACAATATAAAATCAAAAGGTTATCTAGACCTCTAATATACTTCTTCCTTATACATGCTTATCTAGCATACATCCTACTATTCAATGCTCCATTAAACTGGGAACATTTCACAAATGCTCCATTTCATTTTCTATAATTCAACCTCTTCCTTTGTACTAGCATGCCAACTAGTGATCCAGGAAAAATTCTATTTTCTGGGTTTGTCTATCACTCCAATTCTCTTAATTCTGGTACCAAGTATCATCATAGATACTATTCTCATCATCATTTCAAATCTTCGGATTCTCTCCGGTTCATCTAATATTATTAGAAAGTCACCCTTCCCAAGATTACTATCACCTTAGCACGCTTACGCTTCAAAATCCTATTTTCAAATGTCAATTCCGACATCTTGAGTCAGTTGCACATCTAAGACAGATTTCTTAGATAAATGTGCGTATAAACGTCCAAACTTATTTTCTTGAAAACACAGCTAGCAATAAATGCCATAGCGATTTCTGTCTGCAAAGGTCTAGGAAACTGCGACCCCTAACGGTGGCTAGGGTGCACTAGGGTGCGGTGCCATAAAATTTTCCGCATAACAACAAAGTCTGCACTATTCTGAGCCAACGACAGATGAGAATCCGATGCTGCTTAACAAAATCTAGACGTTGCTAGCCCAGCTATAAATCGAGTAAAGAAAGAGTAAATGTTTCATGTTCTCTCAAACTTCACAAAATATTCATTTCCTCTCCGATCGTAATCTTCACTATAACCTTCCACATTATCCTTAAACATGGCCGGTTCAAGTAACTCTATTCCAGTCTCCGATTCATTCAACCCTTTCTTTCTTGAAGCCTTACTTCATGACTATCAGACTAACATGTTGTCTGATTTGTCAAACAATGCATCATACCCTTATTCTTCTTTATTTCCCCAAAATCCCGTAAGTATGAACGTTCATCCATCTGCCTCAACGATTAACATTCCTACTCCTCCTCCAAGGATACAAGATTCTATTTTTACAACTACTAACAGAAAGGAATCTGAAGCAGGTCCATCAAGGCGACCTGTCCAAAGGTGTCGTAATGTGGCAGAACTTATGGAGTCTACGGTACCTTCTCAACCAAGGAATCCTGCTTCTACCTTGACTGAGACTACTAATCCATTTTCATGTGGTTGCTGCCATGTTCTACGAGAGATTATTCATACCAATGGACTTCAATACCATAAACTTGAAGTTCATGGGAGGATTGGTATGATATGCCACGCTGTCTTTCACCAGGACGTACAAGGAGGTTCTTTCAGTCCTCAAGTATTTGACTTTGGTAAGAAGAATTTAGATGATGTCAAACATTTTCTAGAAAATTATTGTTTGAATCAAAAATCTTTAGGGTATGTCCTGGTGTCGGATCCCATATCAGCCTACTATGAGGCTCTCTGTGTTGGTTTGGAATGGACTAAAAATCAAAATGAACTCCCTAATAGTTCATTTCCAACCAATACAGAAAATATATCCAATAAAGGAAAAGAGCTCATGGTTGTAAATAATAATCCTTCAGTCCCCATACCTAGTAATCCATACCGATCAAGAGCTGAACAAAATATTAGAGCTGCATCAATGTCAATAGATGATCTTAGAGACTTCTTCCATTTACCTCAACAAGAAGCGGCTCAACAAGTTCGTCTATGCAAAAATGTTCTAATGAAAATATGCCATAGGGGAGGAATAAAGCATTGGCCGTATGTAAAAATTCGAAGCACTATGAAGCAAATAGCTAGATTGAGAAAAACAATGTCTTCTGATGGTCCTCTCTCAAGTGCAGCCGCTCAGGAAGAAATTAATAGACTTAAACTTGAGATAGTCGAAGCTTGCGGTGGGATTGTACCAACTGTTGTTCTTGATGCTTGAATTAATATAGTCTACTCTTCTTAGCCTTCTTGCTAATGTTTGTAATCTCTTATTCTAGGATTCATAAGGATTTTCGAGTTTTCCTGCCAAACTCAGCTTTATCTTATTAAATTCAAACTTAAGCCAGTTATTCTGTATAATCAAGACTATGTCCGCATTCTGTTATGGTATTGTCATCTGTTACTCATATAAATTAGCTAGGTAAGTGTAAATCTAGCGAAAATCTCTTCATACTTTTTACAACGGCAACAAAATGAATAACCATCAAATAGGGGCTTAGTCTTTCAATCACTTTCCTAGACACCAATAAAAATATTCATCCCCTAGAAAGTAATTTGGGCCTACAGAATCCAATATTCAATAAATTTTCTTGTCTCATTTTCAAATTTTCAAACATGAAAAATTTTCCGTGGTTTCAGTACATTTCACAATCTGCACTATACCACAAAGTAATAGTGCTATAACATTTTTAAATTTAATCGCTGCCATCACAAATTCATGAAAACATTTTTCACTGCCGGATCATTTTCAAAAACTTTGATTACCGGCACATATCTTTGAGGGAGCTAATTTATTTCACAAAATTTTACAATTGAGAGTACACACCATCATTTTAACCATTTGGTACAGTGAGCGCCTTCTCCCAATCCCCAAATCCAGTTTTAACAGTATTATCAACAATGTGGGAGAACCTCCGCCCCTTTCTCAGGAGACCCAGTGTTCACACTGGCACATAAAGTAGCAACCCTATCTAGCGGAACTCAGTCCAGTCATAGACAGTCAGGTTGTACTAAACAAAACATATGCCCTCGGCAAAGTGTTATGGATTGGGTGCGTTCACTGTTGGTGCGATTTCCATTTTCTCAAACAAAATCCCTCCAAAAACTTTTTGTTCAAAGAGAACATTTATCAAAGGCCAGCGATTTCAAACGTTTTAAAACATCTGGCAGACCCAGCAAACTGTGTACATCTACAACAGCTTCTGTCCTTCCAGTTTTGTACTGACTTTACCACAACATAGTTGAAAACTCAGTTTCAAACTCTGGGTTCTAACAAAACCGTTTGTACAAGACAACATCATAACCATCACTGTGGTCTCAAATTCTGTTGAAAAATATTTCATTTGAAAACTCGATTTCACAAATTTGAAAGTAAACTCCGAAAATTTCAAAATAGCAGGTGCATTGGTAAGTTCAAAAATTCAATTTTTTTTTTAAAACCTTACTTAGGAATCAGACAACTAACATTAGAAGGTCATTACTAACTACATACATCCGGACCTCTGTTCTTGACTACTCAAACCATATGTATAATGTTTAGTTTGTTCTACTTAACACATCTGGCTATTCCAAACTTTGCCCGTTATCCTCGGGTTTTACAAGCTTTTTGGGACACTTCTCGTATTTGTTGTCTAACAATATGTACTATATAGCATTGGAGTAAACCATGGTGATATACTAGATTACTTAAACCTTCACTCTGGGGAACCTATTCGATGTGAGACTCATTATAATTTACTTACCTTGAGAACTGATGCACTGGTAACTCTACTTTATGGTTCATTGTCACGGCGGCCCCACTCTACGGTTCGTCGTCACGGTGGCTCTGCTCTACGGCACATTACTCGGCGCTTCACTCAGTCTTCGCAGACCAGTCAGCTTTTCCGGTTAGCATCCTCTGTAGGTAAGCCTCCTTGATCAGAACTCCCCGTAGGTATCCTTCTCCGATTAAACTTTCCATAAGTAGCGCCAGTGATCGTCTTTGAATCATTATAATGAGAACTCAAATCTTAACAGGTTCCTATCCTTTAGTAGTTTCATAAACCGTTGTTTCTATGTCTGCCATCTTATCTAGGGTCATTCTATTTGTGGACTTTCACTTTCTGTTTAGCTCCAGGCATAATCCTTAATTCAACTTTCCCTATTGGGTAACCACATACTTCTTGGGAAATCTATTAGCCACTAATATCTCTATGATTCTTGGTCCCACCTTGAGACCATAACCTGGTGGCTACTGAGGTTTCCAGCTTTCGTATGGTTCTGTTAAGGAACTATCTCTTAGGTATTTGGAACCTAGGCAAAACTCACTCATATTTTCTCAGGGTTCCCACTCTCACAGGGGTCATAGTTCTGAGATTTCTCTCGCCTAAGCAATATTAACTTCATAATGTCTATTGATTCTTGGTACTAATATTGGTATGCTTACTACTGGGTACCTACAACTCTCATAGGCACTAGTATGACATAACTGTCTCCCCAGAATTACTGGGTACTTTCCCTCTTCTGTCAATTGATCACCATCGTCAAGGACTTAATCAAAAGATCTTCGTCCCCGGAGCCACGCCCCTTTGCACGCATGGTGTCTGGCCTCTACAAGGTAGGGATTTTCTTCTCAGGGTACCTTAACAAGTTATTATTTTGACAAGGACATTAAATCGATAGGTTACTATCCAAGGGAAACCTAAACAGTAGGTTATTGTCTACCGGAAAACTTAAGTCGTACCGGCTTCTCTGTACCACTTCCCTTGAAACTCTGAGCGGGGATTTAACTTAGATTCCGATTCCCATATCAAAAGTCTTAAAGTTAAACAACAGAAACCATATTCTGTGCCATCTACTCTATATCAAGGCCTCCCGAGCCTAACCCTTTTCCTTAGGATGTACGTCCTTTTTGTATCACAACACCAGTATTGTATCAGTACTTGTACTTGTTTTTTTTTTTTTGAAATACTTTTAGAACCATGGCTTAGAGCCTAACTTAGTTAGTCAAACCGATTGGCCAGGTAGGCGTCTATCATGGGAGCCTCACCGTGCTAGGGTGACTGATTGGCTGATCCACATAGACTCGGCCCTACCTTCGGCACCAATGGTTTTCTGTAACTGAGTCGGGTTCATACCAGATAAAACACTTTTGAAAGCTTAGAACCTAACTCCGCTACTCAGACAATCCGACTAGGCAGGTGTATTTGTGGAAGGCTCGACGAATTCAAGGAAACTGATTGCCAACCACAAAACCCCTTTCTAGATATCAGACTGTTTGGAGTAACTTAGTTAACTCTGTGCCAGGATGTCTGCTCTGATACCAAAATGTAACACCCCAACTTTTCTAAAGCATTTTCAAAATAATTTGATCAGAATTGAGCAACGAAATGATTTTAAATACAGAGTAACTGATATTCAACCACTGTAGTGTACTGGTTTGCTGATACAAAGAGTTCGAAAGACTATACATATCTACAGGACTTTCTCCAGCTAGTTCTTCTGCTTGCTGCTAACCCTTGTTTTCGATTATGTTTACCCCGGAATCCTGAAGCTACAGTAAGAGCTGAGGTTCAATACCCATTGAACCTCAGGTAACGGTTAACCTCATGCTTATGTATCAAATATGTATGACAGATATTCATGTCAAAACAGCAATAATCACATACATTATTCTCATATTCACATAATAACATAACACAGCCACTGCAATATGCATGTTATTATAGTCTGCACTATTCACCAGTGCCACGGTGTACATCCGTGTCCTCAGCGCTAGGAAAACATAACGGCATTATCAAGACTATAACCCGTATCAAGTTGTATGTGTATGATCAATTTTCAAAAACAGAATTTCAGACTATCTATCACATATAAGCATACCATAAGCATCAGAGTTAAGGTTACAATACGCGTCCGTACCTTCCTTCCACGTGAATAGTAAATTACTATTCATGTATACGGCACTATTCATGTATACGGCACTATTCACGTATACGGCACTATTCACGTATCCCCAAACTTCCTTTGAATCTGACTCCGGAATCCTCGGATATCCTATAATATCATTTTTATCAGTGACCATTAATTTTCAGCATTTGCGGAAACTATGTTGGATATTCACTATTCATGTGAATAGTACCAGTAAAAATATTTTTACCGTGCCGGTAAATATTTTTTACTGTGCCAGTAAATAATATTTACTGTCCAAGGATAATTCTTTTCTGATGTGACAGATCAGACTAAGCTGCAGCCACAGAGCATACTCAGAAAAACTCTATCTGGCATTTCTACTATAATTACCAAAAGAATCTACCAAATATTAAGACTAGAGACCAAAGAACTTACCCTTGAAGTTCCTGCTCATTCTCTCCAGCTTCAAGAACTTTACTCTAAACTCTCTCTCTAACTCTAAGAATTCTCACTCTTCTCTTAAACTCAACTGTTGTTCTCTGAGTTTGGTGTGAAGAAAATGAAGAAATGAAGCCTCTATTTATAGTGAAAAAGCATGACACTATTCATACTTTATCAGGTCAGATTTTGGCCGTTGGATCTTGACTTTAAACATGGCTTCATCTCAACCGTCCAATCCATTTGCTTACGTCATCGATGACACTTTCTTACTCTTTTGCATTTATCCTATAAAGATTCCCTGATCGGTGTTCTAATCGCGTTATATTAGAAATTCTCAAGAATCCGGAAGCACAGCCTTGTAGTTCTATTTTTCCTCTTCAGAAATATCTGGGTCAACTAAATTTTTGATCCTATTTAGGGTATTCCGTAACCTGCCGAAGATTTTAAGTCGGACACTGACGGTTACAGAAATTACTTCGGGTGACACCATCTTCTAGACAAAAATTCACTGATTCATAATATGTGCAGTTGTTTACTACTTAGTTCAAGGATTTTGAGTTATGATTTATTTCCTACAGATTCCACTATCTGTCCTGCTTCAAAATATCGGTTCAACCTATCTCAAATAATCATTCCGCCGATTACGGAAATGACTTCGGAGATAACCCACTCTGAGATAAAAATTCACTTATTTATAATATACCCTTACTTTAAAAACCTAATTCACGGTTTATTGGAAATAATTTTATTTCTATTATTTTCCAAAGTATAAGATATTATATTATAATAATATTATTATTGAGTGGGTCCCGCGCGCAAAATTTTTCAAACTTCACGGGTGTTGGCAGAGGAGAAATAATTTGACGTGGGTCCCGCATGAATATTAAATACGTATTTTCAAATAGTGAATACGTATTTAGGAATAGTAAATACCGTATTTTTGAATAGTAAATACCGTATTTGTGAATAGTAAATACTTTTCATATTTCTCAAAATATCGATTAAATACCGTATTTATAAAAAGTGAATACGTATTTGTGAATAGTGAATACTATTCATGTACGTATTTGTGAATAGTAAACACTATTCATGTCCAATAAAATACTGATTCTAAATTCATTTTCAAAAATAGGGTCTAATAGTCCTCCGAAAATAGGCTAATTTTCTAGTCTTTAGGTCCAAAATTCAGAATGTTACACCATTGAAAATAAATAAAACAAGGTAATCCAATAAAAAAGGAAAGCAAGAATATATTACTATCCTAAGTTAAAAGTTAAAACAACTGTTAATGATCCATGTATAGTGGTGAGTATGTAACAGTGTGGATGGTTGGCACTTGCCACCAATTTTGAAAGAGTGAAACTAGCACTTAAAACTAAACACATTTAGCCATTTCCCCACCCACTAAAAAGAGGTTCATCATTTTACACGAGAGTTCGAGGGACTTTGACAATAAAGTTCATGTCAATTAACTTAAATCTTCGCATAGGTCTAGCTTGAAACGAGAAATTTCACATCCTCAAAGGTTCAACTAGCGATTCAGAAGTAGGAGATGCCTCTTGGAAAAAGATAAAATTCAACAGTGGATTGTCAAAATCAGATATAAATAAGCAGGCGTGACTTTTATTCCTAGAGCTTGAATCAAGTGGCTAGGTGAGTATGGATTTGAAGAGATCACGAGTTCAAATTTTTTAACATTTCCCACTGCACCAACAAGTGAAAAGGGATTGTTCTTGACACAATATTAAAGCGCAAATTCAATCTGCAAAGGTGTTAGAATACAAGAGAGACTTCCCCCAAGGTTAAAAAAATTCAACCATATATAATTGATTGAAAAATATATTAAAAAATGAGTAATTTTATATCTTATTTAACTTGTAAATCGAGTCATCGAATGCATCAATGAATTTTCTTTTTAATCTTACCGACACTCATCTTTCGTGTTCTCTTAATACTTAACTATTTTGATGTTGGCAAAACAAAAATCAACTCTAACTTTGTTTAATAGAATACTTATTTAGTTTTGTTTCTTTTTTATATCAAAGGAGACCCCATGCAATATTCAGTCCATGCAAGCAGATCATATTTCAGCTGTCAGGGTGTCCCCATCATTTGCAAGCAGTGAATAAATCCAAGCAGTTTTTGTAATCAAAGATGGGTAACAAAATAGTATAGAAACAATTGAAAATATAAATAACTAATATAAGAAAGTGAAGTGTAGAAAAAAAAAAAGAAAAAAAAAAGGAAATCCCATATAAAAATACTTAAAATAGAAAAATTCTAAATCGGGTTGGTAAATTCAATAAATATGTAATTGAGTCATTAACCCAATTTAGAATTTTGAAATATGGGTAAAATAACTTTAATACCCTTTCATCTCTTCTCATTAATGAGTTTTATCACTCCCTAACTTATGTTTATTATGTATATATCAAAATTAATTTTAATATAACAAAATATGATTCATTAAAATATATTAAGTATCATCATAAGAATAAAAACTTACAATATTTTTAGTAAAGAGTTCATTTTATTAATATGAAAAAATTTTCAAAAGAAAACTTATAATATATGTCACTATAAAAAGAACATATTTTGGTAAATATATTAATTAAGTATGAATTTTACTATATTTTTCACACACACACATATATAGGTTTTTTTGGGAAATTTTTATATTGATGTAAACCGTTTTATGAAATTTTAAGTGTATTTTACATCTTTTTTCTGAAATATTCATAGAAGTATATGAAATTTAAACGCCGCTTGTTAAAAAATATAAATAATATTACTGATTTATATTAAAGAATTAAAAAATTGAAATTGAAATATTAACTAAATTACTATCTAAAAACTCACATTTATGTGTTAAGGAAAATTATTCTGATTTAGGTTAATATTAGTAAAAATGACTTTTATATCAATTCAATTTTGCAAAGGGAGATATTGGTATGGGATATGCTTTTTTTTTTCTCACCTGATAAAAATAAAAAATCTCTTTGTTTTATTTTTTTTTAAAAAAAAAACCTCACATTTATTTTTTATCATTAATGCAATTAATTCACTTTCAATTAAAAATTATTTAATTGATATCAATGATACTATTATGGCATGGTATATTTAATTATTCTTGATTATCCTTTTAGGAAAAATAATCATTTGATATAACATAGATTAATGTTGATATATAGAAATATAAAGTCATAAAATAATAATACTCTTTTAAGAGAAGAGAAAAAAAACGGGCAGAAAAAAGAGGAAGGGCATTAAAATTATTTTACACAAATTTTAAAATCCCAAATTGGGTTGATGACTTAATTAATGATTTATTAAATTTACTAACCCAATTTAGAATTTTTTTTATTTTAAGTAGTTTTATATGAGATTTAAATTAAAAAATTAAATATGAGCACTAACGTTTGTGATCATTAATTGTAATTAATATTCCTAAAACAACATCAAATGTCAATTTCCCTTGAGACTAGTGGCGGAATTAGGAATTTTAGTGACGGGGATGGAAATAAAAAATACTATATAATAAATAAAGATGCTTGAAATATAATACAGACCTAATATATAAATTTTTACTTTATGTATTTTCATATTATTAAACTCATTTATAATTAAATATATACTAAAACTCAAAACAATTTCTTTTTTAATGTATGTAATCAAAGAACCATAAAAAAATTGGTTTTTCATTATATTTCAAAGCATGTTTTTGCTGACCGAGCATGATATATCATCAACTTAAGGGTAAGCTATAAACTAAATTAACAAGTAAAACACATTATTGCATAAAAATACTAGTATAAGTTATCAATATAATATATATTGGAAGCCTCCCACTCCTTCTGGTCAAAAATCAGTACTAATTCTAACAATAACTAGGTGAATATCAATGATTGATGCAGTAGACTTCGTTGCTACAGGTATACACCAGGATTTTTTTTAGCTTGCACACAATTTTAATATCAAATTTTCCTGGTTTACGAACCATGAAAGCAAATCTTATGATGGCTAAAGTTGGTATCAATCATTCCAATCAGATCTTTCTTACAAAAACTGGGTTTGAACAATTCCATTGAAAATAAATAAAACAAGGTAATCCAATAAAAAAGGAAAGCAAGAATATATTACTATCCTAAGTTAAAAGTTAAAACAACTGTTAATGATCCATGTATATATAGTGGTGAGAATCTAACAGTGTGGATGGTTGGCACTTGCCACCAATTTTGAAAGAGTGAAACTAGCACTTAAAACTAAACACATTTAGCCATTTCCCCACCCACTAAAAAGAGGTTCATGTCAATTAACTTAAATCTTCTCATAGGTCTAGCTTGGAACGAGAAATTTCACATCATCAAAGGTTTCAAACCACAAACTTGTTGGCCTTGTTTTCGCAACTAGCGATTCAGAAGTAGGAGATGCCTCTTGGAAAAAGATAAAATTCAACAGTAGATTGTCAAAATCAGATATAAATAAGCAGGCGTGATTTTTATTCCTAGAGCTTGAATCAAGTGGCTAGGGGAGTATGGATTTGAAGAGATCACGAGTTCAAATTTTTTAACATTTCCCACTGCACCAACAAGTGAAAAGGGATTGTTCTTGACACAATATTAAAGCGCAAATTCAATCTGCAAAGGTGTCAGAATACAAGAGAGACTTCCCCAAGGTTAAAAATTCATCTAGCTCCTGCGTAGAAATAATTGAAACTTGTGCTTTATTGAAATTTACACTACATAATACCCTTCTCCTTCCATAAATCCAAACTGTCTGCCACCAAATCCAAGAAGTTGTTAACACAAGACCATGCCATAAAATAAAGGGTTAAGTACGAAATCTGTCTCAAAAGTATAGACTCAGGAGCAATGTTACCCTGAAAGTTTTGTAATCTCAATGTTACCCCGGAAGTTTCAAAACGTAACAATGTTGTCCTATTCTTGTAACATCCTGAATTTTGGACCTAAAGACTAGAAAATTAGCCTATTTTCGGAGGACTATTAGACCCTATTTTTGAAAATGAATTTAGAATCAGTATTTTATTGGACATGAATAGTGTTTACTATTCACAAATACGTACATGAATAGTATTCACTATTCACAAATACGTATTCACTTTTTATAAATACGGTATTTAATCGATATTTTGAGAAATATGAAAAGTATTTACTATTCACAAATACGGTATTTACTATTCAAAAATACGGTATTTACTATTCCTAAATACGTATTCACTTTTTGAAAATACGTATTTACTATTCATGCGGGACCCACGTCAAAATAATTCTCCTCCTGCCGACACATTCACGGGAGAAATTTTGAAAAATTTGACGCGGGACCCACTCAATAATAATATTATTATAATATAATATCTTATACTTTGGAAAATAATAGAAATAAAATTATTTCCAATAAACCGTGAATTAGGTTTTTAAAGTAAGGGTATATTATAAACAAGCGAATTTCTATCTCAGAGTGGGTTATCTCCAAAGTCATTTCCGTAATCGGCGGAATGATTATTGAGATAGGTTGAAACCGATATTTTGAAGCAGGACAGATAGTGGAATCTGTAGGAAATAAATCATAACTCAAACTCCTTGAATTAAGTAGTAAACAACTGCACATATTATGAATCAGTGAATTTTTGTCTAGAAGTTGGTGTCACCCGAAGTAATTTCTGTAACCGTCAGTGTCCGACTTAAAATCTTCGGCAGGTTACGGAATACCCTAAATAGGATCAAAAATTTAGTTGACCCAGATATTTCTGAAGAGGAAAAATAGAACTACAAGGCTGTGCTTCTGGATTCTTGAGAATTTCTAATATAACGCGATTAGAACACCGATCAGGGAATCTTTATAGGATAAATGCAAAAGAGTAAGAAAGTGTCATCGTCATGATGACGTCATCGATGACGTCATCGATGACGTCATCGATGACGTAAGCAAATGGATTGGACGGTTGAGATGAAGCCATATTTAAAGTCAAGATCCAACGGCCAAAATCTGACCTGATAAAGTATGAATAGTGTCATGCTTTTTCACTATAAATAGAAGCTTCATTTCTTCATTTTCTTCACACCAAACTCAGAGAACAACAGTTGAGTTTAAGAGAAGAGTGAGAATTCTTAGAGTTAGAGAGAGAGTTTAGAGTAAAGTTCTTGAAGCTGGAGAGAATGAGCAGGAACTTCAAGGGTAAGTTCTTTGGTCTCTAGTCTTAATATTTGGTAGTTTCTTTTGGTAATTATAGTAGAAATGCCAGATAGAGTTTTTCTGAGTATGCTCTGTGGCTGCAGCTTAGTCTGATCTGTCACATCAGAAAAGAATTATCCTTGGACAGTAAATATTATTTACTGGCACAGTAAAAAATATTTACCAGCACGGTAAAAATATTTTTACTGGTACTATTCACATGAATAGTGAATATCCAACATAGTTTCCGCAAATGCTGAAAATTAATGGTCACTGATAAAAATGATATTATAGGATATCCGAGGATTCCGGAGTCAGATTCAAAGGAAGTTTGGGGATACGTGAATAGTGCCGTATACGTGAATAGTGCCGTATACATGAATAGTGCCGTATACATGAATAGTAATTTACTATTCACGTGGAAGGAAGGTACGGACGCGTATTGTAACCTTAACTCTGATGCTTATGGTATGCTTATATGTGATAGATAGTCTGAAATTCTGTTTTTGAAAATTGATCATACACATACAACTTGATACGGGTTATAGTCTTGATAACGCCGTTATGTTTTCCTAGCGCTGAGGACACGGATGTACACCGTGGCACTGGTGAATAGTGCAGACTATAATAACATGCATATTGCAGTGGCTGTGTTATGTTATTATGTGAATATATGAATAATGTATGTGATTATTGCTGTTTTGACATGAATATCAGTCATACATATTTGATACATAAGCATGAGGTTAACCGTTACCTGAGGTTCAATGGGTATTGAACCTCAGCTCTTACTGTAGCTTCAGGATTTTCGGAGTGAACAGAAACAGAAACAAGGGTAAGCAGCAGGCAGAAGGACTAGCTGGAGAAAGTCCTGTAGATATGTATAGTCTTTCGAACTCTTTGTATCAGCAAACCAGTACACTACAGTGGTTGAATATCAGTTACTCTGTATTTAAAATCATTTCGTTGCCCTACTCTGGTTAAATTATTTTGAAAATGCTTTAGAAAAGTTGGGGTGTTACATTTTGGTATCAGAGCAGGCATTCTGGCACGAAGTTAACTAAGTTACTCCAAACAGTCTGATATCTAGAAAGGGGTTTTGTGGTTGGCAATCAGTTTCCTTGAATTCGGTGAGCCTTCCACAAATACACCTGCCTAGTCGGATTGTCTGAGTAGCGGAGTTAGGTTCTAAGCTTTCAAAAGTGTTTTATCTGGTATGAACCCGACTCAGTTACAGTAAACCATTGGTGCCGAAGGTAGGGCCGAGTCTATGTGGATCAGCCAATCAGTCACCCTAGCACGGTGAGGCTCCCATGATAGACGCCTACCTGGCCAATCGGTTTGACTAACTAAGTTAGGCTCTAAGCCATGGTTTTAAAAGTATTTCGAAAAACAAGAACAAAGTACTGATACAATACTGGTGTTGTGATACAAAAAGGACGTACATCCTAAGGAAAAGGGTTAGGCTCGGGAGGCCTTGATATAGAATAGATGGCACAGAATATGGTTTATGTTGTTAAACTTTAAGACTTTTTGATATAGGAATCGGAGTCTATATTGAATCCCCGCTTAGTGTTCAAGGGAAGCGGTACAGAAAAGTCAGTACGACTTAAGTTTTCCGGTAAACAATAACCTACTGTTTAGGTTTTTCCTTGGCTAGTAACCTATTGATTTAGTGACCTTGTGAAAATAATAACTTGTTAAGTTACCTTGAGAAGGAAATCCCTACCTTGTAGAGGCCAGACACCATGCGTGCAACGGGGCATGGCTCCGAGGACGAAGATCTTTTGATTAAGTCCTTGACGGTGGTGATCAATTGACAGAAGAGGGAAAGTACCCAGTAATTCTGGGGAGACAGTTATGTCATACTAGTACCTATGAGAGTTGTAGGTACCCAGTAGTAAGTATACCAATATTAGTACCAAGAATCAATAGACATTATGTAGTTAATATTGCTTAAGCGAGAGAAATCTCAGAACTATGACCCCTGTGAGAGTAGGAACCCTTAGAAAATATGAGTGAGTTTTGCCTAGGTTCCAAATACCTAAGAGATAGTTCCTTAACAGAACCATACGAAAGCTGGAAACCTCAGTAGCCACCAGGTTATGGTCTCAAGGTGGGACCAAGAACCATAGAGATGTTAGTGGCTAATAAATTCCCTTTAAAGTAAGTGGCTACCCGATAGGGAAAATTGAGTTAAGAATTATGCTTGGAGCTAAATAGAAAGTGAAAGTCCACGAATAGAATGACCCTAGATAAGATGGCAGACATAGAAACAACGGTTTATGAAACTACTAAAGGATAGGAACCTGTTAAGATTTGAGTTCTCATTATAATGATTCAAAGACGATCACTGGCGCTACTTATGGAAAGTTTGATCGGAGAAGGATACCTACGGGGAGTTCTGATCAAGGAGGTTTACCTACAGAGGATGCTAACCGGAAAAGCTGACTGGTCTGCGAAGACTGAGTGAAGCGCCGAGTAATGTGCCGTAGAGCAGAGCCACCGTGACGACGAACCGTAGAGTGGGGCCGCCGTGACAACGAACCATAAAGTAGAGTTACCAGTGCATCAGTTCTCAAGGTAAGTAAATTATAATGAGTCTCACATCGAATAGGTTCCCCAGAGTGAAGGTTTAAGTAATTTAGTATATCGTCATGGTTTGCTCCAGTGCTATACAACATATATTGTGTTTATAGGCTAGCAGAAGCCCATAGTTGTCAGACAACGAATATGAGAAGTGTCCATAAAATTTTGTGAGATCCGAGGATAGCGAACGATGTTTGAAATAGCTGGAAGATTAAAGAAGAACAAACTAAGTATTTTATGGATAGTTTGAGTAGCCAAGGACAGAGGTTCCAATGCGTGTAGTTAGTGATGACCTTCTAATGTTAGTTGTCTGATTCCTAAGTAAGGTTTTAAAAAAAATTGAATTTTTGAACTTACCAATGCACCTGCTATTTTGAAATTTTCGGAGTTTACTTTCAAATTTGTGAAATCGAGTTTTCAAATGAAATATTTTTCAACAGAATTTGAGACCACAGTGATGGTTATGATGTTGTCTTGTACAAACGGTTTTGTTAGAACCCAGAGTATGAAACTGAGTTTTCAACTATGTTGTGGTAAAGTCAGTACAAAACTAGAAGGACAGAAGCTGTTGTAGATGTACACAGTTTGCTGGGTCTTGCTAGATGTTTTAAAATGTTTGAAATCGCTGGCCTTTGATAAATGTTCTTTTTGAACAAAAATTTTTGGAGGGATTTTGTTTGAGAAAATGGAAATCGCACCAGCAGTGAACGCACCCAATCCATAACACTTTGCCGAGGGCATATGTTTTGTTTAGTACAACCTGACTGTCTATGACTGGACTGAGTTCCGCTAGATAGGGTTGCTACTTTATGTGCCAGTGTGAACACTGGGTCTCCTGAGAGAGGGGCGGAGGTTCTCCCACATGGTTGATAGTACTGTTGAGACTGGATTTGAGGATTGGGGTAAGGCGCTCACTGTACCAAATGGTTAAAATGAAGGTGTGTACTCTCAATTGTAAAATTTTGTGAAATAAATTAGCTCCCTCAAAGATATGTGCCGGTAATAAAAGTTTTTGAAAATGATCCGGCAGTGAAAAATGTTTTCATGAATTTGTGATGGCAGCGATTAAGTTTAAAAATGTTATAGCACTATTACTTTGTGGTATAGTGCAGATTGTGAAATGTACTGAAACCACGGAAAATTTTTCATGTTTGAAAATTTGAAAATGAGACAAGAAAATAATTTTGGGTAGCAATGACATGATTGTCGACGCTATCGTGTTAAAAAGAAAAGCAGTGTAATTGGGAATTATGGTACAGGAACAGCAACTATTAGAAAGGTTTGGAATACTGAATTAGTTAAGTCAGATAATAGCTGCCGGTTATGATGTTGAGTAAGTGAAAGTAGTTTGAGGACTTGAATGGGAAAGTCTCGGATGAATTTGATGAGCAGATGCTCAAGGCAATAAGACGTAGTGTGCAAAGTATACACGGGATGATGCTCCTAGGACATAAGACCGGTGATACTTAGCACTGTGTGAAATGCTAAGTAACTATGTTTAGAATACATCGTAAGACTAGCAAAACATTCACTGTATCAGGTAGTAATAAAGATGCCTAAGGGTTGAGGATGAATTCCTAAGTAGAAAGGTTAGAATCTCCAGTGCGATGGTAATAGATTGAGCCGGAAGGCCAATATGTGTTAAGCCGATAGGCTAAATAAATCAGGCAGTGAGGCCTGTGTAACCGAGTACTGTGAGAATAGATCAGCAAGTCCTGTAATTTAGTACTATACCTGGGTATAAGATTGAGACATTGAATAGTAGGATGTGTGCTATTTAAGTTTGCATAAGGAAGGAATAGACTAGAGGTCTAGATAACCTTTTGATTTTATATTGTCAAATTTCGAGGACGAAATTTATTGAACGGGGGGAGAATTGTAACATCCTGAATTTTGGACCTAAAGACTAGAAAATTAGCCTATTTTCGGAGGACTATTAGACCCTATTTTTGAAAATGAATTTAGAATCAGTATTTTATTGGACATGAATAGTGTTTACTATTCACAAATACGTACATGAATAGTATTCACTATTCACAAATACGTATTCACTTTTTATAAATACGGTATTTAATCGATATTTTGAGAAATATGAAAAGTATTTACTATTCACAAATACGGTATTTACTATTCAAAAATACGGTATTTACTATTCCTAAATACGTATTCACTTTTTGAAAATACGTATTTACTATTCATGCGGGACCCACGTCAAAATAATTCTCCTCCTGCCGACACATTCACGGGAGAAATTTTGAAAAATTTGACGCGGGACCCACTCAATAATAATATTATTATAATATAATATCTTATACTTTGGAAAATAATAGAAATAAAATTATTTCCAATAAACCGTGAATTAGGTTTTTAAAGTAAGGGTATATTATAAACAAGCGAATTTCTATCTCAGAGTGGGTTATCTCCAAAGTCATTTCCGTAATCGGCGGAATGATTATTGAGATAGGTTGAAACCGATATTTTGAAGCAGGACAGATAGTGGAATCTGTAGGAAATAAATCATAACTCAAACTCCTTGAATTAAGTAGTAAACAACTGCACATATTATGAATCAGTGAATTTTTGTCTAGAAGTTGGTGTCACCCGAAGTAATTTCTGTAACCGTCAGTGTCCGACTTAAAATCTTCGGCAGGTTACGGAATACCCTAAATAGGATCAAAAATTTAGTTGACCCAGATATTTCTGAAGAGGAAAAATAGAACTACAAGGCTGTGCTTCTGGATTCTTGAGAATTTCTAATATAACGCGATTAGAACACCGATCAGGGAATCTTTATAGGATAAATGCAAAAGAGTAAGAAAGTGTCATCGTCATGATGACGTCATCGATGACGTCATCGATGACGTAAGCAAATGGATTGGACGGTTGAGATGAAGCCATATTTAAAGTCAAGATCCAACGGCCAAAATCTGACCTGATAAAGTATGAATAGTGTCATGCTTTTTCACTATAAATAGAAGCTTCATTTCTTCATTTTCTTCACACCAAACTCAGAGAACAACAGTTGAGTTTAAGAGAAGAGTGAGAATTCTTAGAGTTAGAGAGAGAGTTTAGAGTAAAGTTCTTGAAGCTGGAGAGAATGAGCAGGAACTTCAAGGGTAAGTTCTTTGGTCTCTAGTCTTAATATTTGGTAGTTTCTTTTGGTAATTATAGTAGAAATGCCAGATAGAGTTTTTCTGAGTATGCTCTGTGGCTGCAGCTTAGTCTGATCTGTCACATCAGAAAAGAATTATCCTTGGACAGTAAATATTATTTACTGGCACAGTAAAAAATATTTACCAGCACGGTAAAAATATTTTTACTGGTACTATTCACATGAATAGTGAATATCCAACATAGTTTCCGCAAATGCTGAAAATTAATGGTCACTGATAAAAATGATATTATAGGATATCCGAGGATTCCGGAGTCAGATTCAAAGGAAGTTTGGGGATACGTGAATAGTGCCGTATACGTGAATAGTGCCGTATACATGAATAGTGCCGTATACATGAATAGTAATTTACTATTCACGTGGAAGGAAGGTACGGACGCGTATTGTAACCTTAACTCTGATGCTTATGGTATGCTTATATGTGATAGATAGTCTGAAATTCTGTTTTTGAAAATTGATCATACACATACAACTTGATACGGGTTATAGTCTTGATAACGCCGTTATGTTTTCCTAGCGCTGAGGACACGGATGTACACCGTGGCACTGGTGAATAGTGCAGACTATAATAACATGCATATTGCAGTGGCTGTGTTATGTTATTATGTGAATATATGAATAATGTATGTGATTATTGCTGTTTTGACATGAATATCAGTCATACATATTTGATACATAAGCATGAGGTTAACCGTTACCTGAGGTTCAATGGGTATTGAACCTCAGCTCTTACTGTAGCTTCAGGATTTTCGGAGTGAACAGAAACAGAAACAAGGGTAAGCAGCAGGCAGAAGGACTAGCTGGAGAAAGTCCTGTAGATATGTATAGTCTTTCGAACTCTTTGTATCAGCAAACCAGTACACTACAGTGGTTGAATATCAGTTACTCTGTATTTAAAATCATTTCGTTGCCCTACTCTGGTTAAATTATTTTGAAAATGCTTTAGAAAAGTTGGGGTGTTACAATTCTGTTAAAAAACTAACATTGACCATCAAGAAAATGACGCTAACCGTTAGCTTTTTAACGAAAATGGACAACATTATTAAGTTTTGAAACTTATGGACAATATTGAAACAAGAAAAACTTTCAAGGTAACATTGTTCATTAGCAAAAACTTCTGAGACTAATTTACTACTTAATCCTAAAATAAATAATATGGATGCCATTTTAGGGCGTCGGTGGCCACCCCTAACCTCCCTCTAGTTCTGCCATTGCTTGAGACAAAGTTTGTTATAACAATTTTGACCTTTATCAAGGAGCGGTGTATGCATAAATCAAAAAAATTTTAAAGCTTATGATTTGTGTTCACCATCACCATTCTCTTTCTATTTCTCTCTGTCTCATCCATTCAATTATTTGAAGATCTCTGATTTATTATTGTTTATATTTCCCCCATCAAAATGTCTGTATTCAGTACTATGTCTCTATCAAATCCAAGCGACAGACAAAAAAAGAAACAAAGTAAAATATAACTTATGTATGATAATTAAAATCGCTCATCCGCAACCAATGTCTGTACGAAATGTTCTTGGAATATTTAATTCGCATTATTTTTCTTTTTTAACCATTTAATTCAACATCATATCTAATTAAAATCAGAACTGTAATTTATAAAATAAAATGTCACCACCCAAAGTGGCATGTTTTTTTTGTGTGCGTGTATTTTTTACCCTTTTTGATAATGATGTAAGCCCTTTTGCTTCTTTATACGAGAAACAAACAACCTTGCTTCGAAAAATGTTTTTCTGATTAAATTGAAATTAAACATATATGCATAGTTTATATGGTGTGCATATTAGTTTCTTCCATTTGGTGAATGATAAAAAAAATATCTAATAATGAAAACTATTTATTATATTTAAATAGTTATAAAATTTTGCAATATATAATTAATAATACAAATGTATGAAAATTATTCTAATTAGACAAGAGGAACATTTTTTATATATTGTATAGACTTTTTTTTTTGTCAAATATATTGTATAGACTCAAGATATGAGATACATATTTTTGTTAATACTCACTCTCGTAGCCTAAATATGAGACAGTAGAAATTAGATAACAAATTAATAGAGATTAATTAATTATCATGTTTTAACTCACCTTTGTATTATAAAAAATTATTTACTTTAATACTCCCTTTCTTAATTTTTCTTATCCAATTTATATAAATAAAAATAGGTTTAAAAATTAACTGAAAGTTTTTTTTTTCAAATATAAATGTGACATTAAAAAAATATAGGGTATTTAAAAATATCAATACATATGAAATAGAATATTTCATTGGAATTATTTCATAAGGATAACCTTTCATAATAAAAAATGACATGTATCCAATAATCTACTTATATTAATATTCAGGTCCAAACAAATCTAAGTATAATATTTTATATGTAAGAAACCACAAAATGCAACATTTTAGGCAACTTTTTGTCACCATCCCAAGTTATGTCTGTTAATAATTGTTTGTATATTTACTATTTTCTTAATAATATTAAAAAAAACCCTTATTTTCCTTATACAGTAATCAAACCAACATTGCTTGATTATTAAAATATTTAAAAGATGCAATCAAATCTTCAGATCTGGATCAAAGATTGTGCAAAATTGTTTATTTAAAGATTAGTTATTGTGGTGCCCCCACCCCTCAAATATGGATGGAGTAGCTGGGTGAGATCTAGTATTTTGTTTTCTACCATATTATTTATTGAGAAATAATTTTTAATAAAAATATAATAAATAAATATGATATAATTTAAAAATATTTCATGCCAAATTATTGAAGATATAGAAAATTAGTCTCCTTTACTCTTGAATAATTTACTCAATAAATTTTTTCATTTTTATAAAATTAATTTTGTTTTTTTAATTAAAAATAGTGAAATTTTCAAATAAATTATTTGTTTTAGGAAAAATTAAGGTATTAAAAATCACCCCCAAAAAAAAAACACACAATCAATTCATGCACTGAACGGTTGAGACATTGGTTCAATATTCATTGATCTAAACTAATTAAGCTGGTCGTAATTGATTTAAAATATTTTTAGTTATATTTTTACCATTTCGAATAAGAAAAAAAATATAATAGATATTTTATAATTTTAAAAATTATTATTATTATGAGAGGAAAGATATTAACCTAACCTCAACGTTTTTTTTTTCCAATGCTTTCTTTTTCACCTATTTCAAAAAGTACGCTTTCTGGACATTTAAATTTTTGTTGTCTTCCTTACAAGGTCGCCTACAAATTACAATTTCAACTAATAGCTTGTTAGTTAACCTAACCTGAATGTTAACAACAAATGCAGACATCAAAACTTTTAATAACGTCAAAGCATTTCAAAAAGTTTAACATATTGAGTTTAATTTTAAAACTTATTACGATTGTTTCAAAAAAATATATCATTTTTGACTGATAATATTAGGGTTAGAGAATTGAAAAGATACTTTATAAAAGTTAAGGGAATAAATTGAAATTTTGTAGAATATTAAAAGACCAAATGTGTAATTTTTGTTTGTTTGTTATCTATATATTATAAAGGGTTAAAAGTACAAATTTGCTTTAAAAGTTTATGCAAAGGAGTAACGTTACTCCATAAGTGTTAAAATAGAGTAAGTTAACCTTACCTTTAAAATACTAACAATCAACGCCAGTTTTTTAATAATCAACATTAGTCTTTTATTTTAACATGGGCAACACTATTATATTTTAAAACTTTCGAGGTAACATTGAACCTAAAATAAGTAATTTAATTTAAGACAACATTACTCATCAATAAAAACTTCTTGACAAATTTGCACCTCAACCCTATCATAAATAGTGGGTTAATCTTGGGAACTTATCCATGCTGTAGGCTTGAAGAAGATAAGTAGTGATACTTTATAATCCTAAATTGTGGAAATGATAATGAAAGAAAATGAAGTCTTTGGCTTACAAAGGAAGAAACAAAGTTTTATGATTAAGATGCTCTCAATCGTCGATCAAAAGAAATAATGATTTTTAAAGACATCCATATGGGCATTTGGATGATAAACAATTGTTTCTTTCTTTTTTGGCCATCGATAAATTATTATTGATTAATAAAAAATATATGTACGGATATATATATAGTAGTATTTATTAATTATTAATTATTGATAAATAATTTTCACCTAATAATTATTGATGAATAAAAAATATATGTACGGATATTTAGTCGTATTTATTTATTAATTGGTTAATTTGGGCAATTAAGATAAACATTTTTGTCTGTGCTGGTATTCTTAAATTGGTGTATTTAAATTATTAGAAATTACATGTTACATGTACAAGTAATGTAACCACACACATGAATGAGAATTACTCGTCTCTTTTTCCCTTGAATTTCTCTTGTATTTTATATCTTGCTCTCTTATCCAATATACTTTTTATTTTCATAACAATTTCTTCATTGTTGAATTGTAGCATTATTGATGATTATCATATCGCTGACATAATCCATAATCCTTATGATTTTGTATTATAATTATTTTATAAAGGTGATTGTATTTATTCAATTTAATATATATTTCTAATTATTAGTGTTTATCTACAATAGCTAACGCATTAAATAAATCAACGTTTTTAGAACATTATTCACACACACATATACAAGTGTAAACGTTTAGATATGCTTATACATATCACTTTAAGGGAAATAAACTCTCAGAAAAAGATTTCCAAAATTTTAAAATTTTAAATTAGATTTGTTTCATAGAATTGATAGGAATTCACTACACTTGATAAAAAATTCACAACTCGTTAAAGATTATTATTATTATTATTATTATTATTATTATTATTATTATTATTATTATTATTATTTAAATGTGACATTGATGAGAAGCAAATTGTGTGAATTTCTCATGGGATTAGATGAGGAATTTATTGCAGTTAAAACCTATATCCTTAGCATAAAACCCTTGGTGGGTGTATGAGTAACATATCACTTGGCCTCAGAAGATGAGAAGAAAAGATGCATATCTGCATTATATCAAACAAGCCCTAAGATTATGGCCTTTCCTTGCAAAATGTGAAGAATGATAGGGATGAGAGGAAAGAAAAACCTCAATGTGGGCACCATTAGAAGCTTGGACATACTGACGATAAGTTCTATGAAATCGTATGCTATTATTCCAATTGGAGAAAGCTAGACAGAGAGCGACGAGACAAATTAAGCTCATGCAATGATGAGCACAATGGACCAAATATAGTGAACACAGTTGGGCCCCTGCTCTCACTCTTCTACAATATGAACAACTTATACGAATGTTGAATGGTGAGATGGACTAACAAAAGGGTCTTGCTATTGGGCCATCAAACCAACTTGTGGCGAACATAGCTAGTAAGCACTCAATGAACTTTGACTTTAATAAAGTATGGGTAATAGACTCAAGGGTAAATGAGCACAGAATTTGTAAGGATAAATTTTTATTGAATAAAAGGAGTGGAACGTACTTGCCCATGCTAATGTCAAATGGCCAAAGGAAGCCGGTGAAGTATCTAGAAACCTAACATTACAAAATGAAATATTGCTCAAAGATGTTTAAGAAATACCAAATTTAAGTTAGTCTTTTGTCAGTTGGTAAGCTCACTCAAACTGATGATTTAACAGTGCTCTTTTTAAAGAACTTGTGCGTAATACTAGACTTGCACACAAATAATGTGATTGGAATGGGAGATACCATGACAGGCTCTACATTCTAAAATCAACACTAGGGAGAAGAGTTGCACTGATGGCAAAAAGACTTCAAGATTCACGACTGTGGCATTGGAAGCTTGGGCATGCTTTAAAAGAGAAGATGAAACTCATTAATTTTTGTTTAAATGATAATGAATTTTGTGATTCTTGTAATAAGGCAAAGCACATTAAACTGCCATTTATAGATAGTTCAATAAAGATTATTTCTTGTATTGATTTATTCCATTGTGATATGTGGGGACCATATAAGATGCCTTCGTTAACAGGGGCTCAATACTTTCTCACTATTGTTGATGATTTTAACATATCTTCTTGGGTCTATTTAATGAAACACAAATCAGAGGTGAGTGGCATTTTCATGAGATCCATGAACATGGAAAAAACACAACATAATAAGCGAGTTAAGCGTTTGAGAACAAAAAATGGCACATAATTTAAATCTCTTGAGCTGCAGAACTATTGTGATGAAAAGGGAATTCTAACTCAAACATCTTGCATGTACACACCACACAAAAAATGGTGTGGTTGAACTCAAGCATAGGTATATTGTTGAGACAGCACAAGCTCTATGAATTCATGTAAACAACAAAAGAATTCTAAGAGTGAGTACTTCCTTGGGATTGAAGTAGCCTGGAGTGCCAAAGGGATAGCAATGAGCCAATGGAAATACACCTTGATTTGTTGAGAGAAGTTGGAATGGAGGGGTGTAGGCTGGGTGACACTCCGATAGAACAAAATTGTCAGCTAGAGTGATAAGGAAAGAAAATGAGTCATAAAATGAAGATGAAGAGGATGTTAAGAGTGAATAGGACACTAATAAGAACAAGTCGGAAGAGGGGAAACATTATCACAAGCTCATCGAGAAACTATATATATATATATATATATATATATATATATATATATATATATATATATATAATGGTAACACGACCTGATAAAGTTTACTCGGTGAATGTCCTAAATTAGTATTCTTCAGGATCGAAGCAGCTCCACATAAATGCCATAGAAAGAGATCCTAAGATACCTAAAGTCCATCTCTGGACAAGATATATTATTAAGAAGTGATGAAAATTTAGAAATTTAGGGCTACTGTGATATAGATTGAGGAAGATGTGCTCTGGATAGACAATCGCATACATGATATATCGTTAAATTAGTAGGATCTCTTATATCCTGGAGAACCAAGAAACAGAGTGTGGTTTCACTGTTGTTTGCAAAATCAAAGTACAGGGTGATGGCAAATGCAATGAGTGAACAAATATGGGTAAGGTGGATGGATAACAAGTTGGGAACAGAACAAAGTAGTGCAACTACTCTGTATTGTGACAATTAGGTAACTTTACATGTACATCATTAAGAATTCAATCTTTCATGAACGGACGAAGCATGTTGAAATGGATTGTTATTTTGTAAAAGAACATGTTCAATCAAAGGAGATAACCAACAAAGATCTGGACAAAGGAGCAACTCACATATGTCTTAACTAAGATGTTTGGGAAAGCTTAGTTCGAGTACTTTCAAAGCAATTAAGTTAGACATTGTCAATCTGGCCAACTTGAGGGAAGTAAAGAATAAAATCTTATTAGTATTACTACAATTACTATTATTGTTGTTGTTGTTGTTATTATCATGTACTGTTAGTATCTTTAAAGAGTTAGGATTGGAATTCAAATCTAGAACACGATAGATTCAAGATATTCCCAGTTAGTGATGTGATATGATCTCGTTATCGACGCATATGTTTATATATTCATATGTACTCTTCATCATTCTTCAATATACATGCTTTTGAGAGTTTCATTAGATTTATCACTCATTTTAGTGAAAAATAATTTATTTAAGATTTTGAAATTTTGGAGGTCTTCTTTTAGGTTTTGCTTATTTCAAAGTTCTAGTAACAGTAAATGAATAATTACTTACTTTTTATTTGTGTTAATATATGCATGTTATTTTTTAAAATTGAAATTGTGATGAAATACTTTTATGATACTTTATTGATATGAACTTAAATTTCTTTTAACATTCCACGTTCTCAATCTTCTTGTTTTTTTCCTAACCCGAAAACATTCCCGACATTATTTAGCAAGATTTTGCCGTGAAAATAAGATATATATGTTATCGTCGGTGATTCTATTGAAGCCTTAAAACTTATCAACAGCAACACGATTAGAATTATACAGTATTTATTTTGGATTACAAGGGGGGAAAAAAAGGAGAAAAGAAAATATATAAAAATAGAATATATGAACAAGAGAAAACACGAAAGAAAAGAAAATTAAGTAACTAAAGTTACAATGGGAATAATAATATTTATATGGAAAAGATTTGTGGAAAAACGCGGCAGCTCATATATACGTGAATCTGGACTAACAAAAAATCATAAAAAATTGCAATATTTCTAATTGTTTTTAATCGTGCGCCATTAAAAATTGTATAATATATCTTGGTGTGATTGTAAGAATCTATATCACCAAATCCATGACTTGATCGTGATTTAATTTGCTTTTGGTCGGAAAAATAAGACAGACATGTGACTCATGCAGAAGATTAATTATTATTAGCCACGTAATTAGCCCATTTTGTGAAATGAGCGATGTGCTAAAAGGAGTCCAAATGCCTTAATCATTATGCAATAAGTGTGTATTTCGTGGCAGACCTAATGGTATTTGGTTTAATATAATAATATAATGAAGAGATATATAGAATACGAGACAACAAAATAAGTGAAAAATGAATGGAAAAATATACTCCCTTCGGTCTTAATTATAAAACAACATTTAAGAATTAATTTTAGTCTTAATTATAAGACAAAGTTTTAATTTTTGTCGATTTCTTCTTAAAATACCCATTTGATACTTTCTTAATAATAATTAAACACAATAATAATTTAATAATATATATATATATATATATATATATATATATATATATTCTATAAAGTAAGTAATACTTGCAACTCATTAATACCACATACGTCTCAACTCTATTGTTTTTTCTTTTAGTAAAATAATTTTGACTAATTTTTATCATATTTTTCTCGTATCACCCCTACTAATATTTCTTCCGCAATAATTAATTTAATAACACGCATATATCCTATCAAACTATTTTTTATGCTTTCCGTAAAACTCTAAGTTCATCTTAATTACTCTTTCTATTTTTTATGCAAATTATAAATGGAGTCATATATTTGCATCATTACTTGGTCTCGTTTCATCAATTTCCGGTGGAACCAGCTATTGCCTTGTAAGGGCTGGAGCAAAAGCTTCTGATCAGCCACTGTAAGATCAGAGAGTTATTTTCGGGTGTTTACTTGTCCTTCCAAATTTACTATTTTTACGTTTCTAGTTTACCAAATCGAGTCGAGTCATTGGTAAATTCGTGACCATTATAAACTCAGTTAAACCCACAAATTTATACACCGAGTTTACCGTTTTTACATTTCTAACTTGCAAAACTATGTTAACTCACCCTTAAACTCATATTAACTTTTTTATTTGATCATGCTTATCCGCTTTATATATAAGTTTTATGGAAATCTCTTTGTTAAATATGATAAATTTTAAATATTAATGAATTTAATTTTAAGGATTTAAAATATACTTAAATCAAATTATTGTCATTTTTTATATTTTATTTATTTATTATACACTATAAATACATGTTTAATAGTGAAAATAAATTCTTAGGAGTTTATGATTCAAGTTCACGATACAAGTTTACGTCATTGTCACAAATTTACTTAAACTCGCGAGTTTGACAACCTTAATCTCTTTAAAATCTGATAAATATATTCTATAATTAAAACAAAAAGGAGTATAACATAATAATGATATATGGGCAAACCAAATAAGTAGGTTTGTCTCATTTAACGTATTTATATGATTGAAGAGTTAGCAACACGAAACATGAGATTATGTACCTGGATCATATCTCAAAATTTTATTTAATCATTTTTTTAGATATATCTCTCTCTCATATTTTTTGAACTAGTAGCTAGCTAGTAGGAGTAGTAGCTATTTAATCAATTGATTAAAACTTATAATGTTTTGATAAAACTACCATATCTAGAAGAATATCTTCTACACATGCACGCACAATGCGTGGATTATATTTTATGATACATGCAATATTTTTTTAATTATTAATTATTTTCTCTAAAAAATTCCAAGATAATTAGAAAACTTAGTTTTGTAGGTTAATTTCTCCGTATCACTTTGAAGTATTGATTTAAAATTCAAACATCTCCATACTAATTACTTTATCAATCTGAACTTTCCTTTTGAACTCCCAAATTCCTAAATTCCCCCCCCCCCCCCCAAAAAAAAAACGGAAAAATTGTCAGTATTATTTAGCTATATTTTGCCACTTAAAAGTTTAATGATATATTTTAGGGTTTAATGTTTCTACTTTTGCTGTCGAAATACTTTTTATACCACACTCATAAAAATGAGTGAGTTTCATTAATATTTTTTCTCTCTTCTCTTTATAATAGGATTCATTCACTTTTATGTGAGTGTGGCAGAAAAAATAAAAGGAAAATGACAGTCAGGTCCCAAGGACCATAAAAAAAATACAAAAAAGTCCCAACAGAAATTCACATATCAAGTTTAAATTCACTTTTATATTATTTCTATTGAAACAAAATCCAGATTTTAAAATTTTATTGTAAATATAGCACTTCTTATTGTGAATATAATTTTTCTGTTGTAAATGACCAAGTTTAAATTTTATTGTAAATATAACACTTCCTGTTGTGAATATAGCCTTTTTCTATTGTAAATTATCTCTGTATGCCTAGAGACTTGAGTTTGAAACAAAATTCAGGCATTTATATTTTATTGTGAATATGGCACTTCCTGTTATAAATATAGTTATGTTCTGTTGTGAATTACTAGCTTTTTAAATTTTGTTGTAAATATGGCACTTCCTGTTGTTGATAAAAATAATATCACTTTTTTTATATGTAAATTTATGTTAGGACTTTTTTTTAAAATTTTTTATGATCTTTAGGACCCGACTGTCATTTTCTCAAATATATATATATATATATATATATATATATATATATATATATATATATATATATATTCTACAACAAAAACAACAGAAAGATTATACTCTATATTTTGTTACCTTCAGTTAATGATTCTGTTGAAGCCTTAAAACTCATCAACAACAAAACGAAGTGTTCGAAGAATACTAATCCATTGATGTGCTAAACGGCTGGTATCGAAAGGACCTTATATGGATGACAAAGCTATTACACCTAATTAGCCTTCCCAATAAGTGTGGTCTTTGCCTTAGAAAGATTTCTAAAATATGCTTCTTATTATAGCTAACTAGCTTTTTGCATGAAAGAATTCATGTGGTCTTTAATTTGTAATAAAAGAAGAAAAAGAAAGTTATAACAATAGAATATAAAAGAAAGATAACAAATACAAAAGGATGATAACAACAAAGAAAGTGTTTTCTTTTCTTATATTCAAATATATGAATAAGACAAAACATGAAAGAAAGAAAAGTTGCTGCTCTCTAGAGCCAGTAATGCAGTCTCAACCCACACCATGTAACCTAAAAAAATGATAATATCACAAAACTCTAAAGTCTCACATTCCTACTTTGATATCTCTCAATCTCAAAAAAGAAAAAATCGCAGCCTCTTTCCTTCTTTAAATCAAATTATTATTTTGATTGCTGATATTTTTTGTTTGTAAACTTTAGTAAATTAGATGACTTTATCCCTTAAATTATAGATTATGCTTTTAACTTTAATTTATAAGTGAAATGATTGATGGTTTAAAGGTAAATTTGATTACTTTTAAATATATATATATATGGGAAAAACACTTCTCATGTTGTAGGAGAAGTGTATTCTCATATCATACACATATGAAATGGTGGGACCCACACATACATACATACATACATACATACATACATACATACATACATATATATGTGTGTGTGCGTGTGTGGGTCCTACCATTTCATGTATGTATAGAAATCTTCTTCTTCTCATGCAACATAAAAAGTTTAAACCCCTGTATATGTGTGTGTGTGTGTTTCAATTTTTTTTTCTTTTTTTTGGGGGGGGGGGGGGGGAGTTCACAAGATGGCACACTCGCACAAGTATGGCAAGCATAGGTATGCACCACACAACCTGCAGGTTGATGTGGGCCAACCCGCAGGCATGATTTGCTAACTCTAACTGTCATAATGACAATAATACTGTCTCTTATCCTAAATATAAGATAAAATTTGTAGCACAATTTACACTATAAACTTTGTCTTATAATTAGAATTGGAGGGAGTAATATTTATATGGAAAATATATTTTGTGTGCCAGGTTGGAAACGCACATCATTTTGTCATCCCAAGTCACTACTTTTTGGCAGATTGACGGCAAGGGTTGAGCTTGAAAACTCAACCCATGTATTGCCAGCTTTAAATCTTGCAATTGTCGGCCACCACTCATGCACAAGAGAGAAGAAAACACCACGCACATACGAAGATTTTATTAGTAGATAATCTATAAGTACTTTTATAAATGTTCGTTGAGGCCAAAGGCATACCAAGCTCTCATAATAAACCCCTTAAACCAACTCATCTAAACTTTATTGCTATCCAAACAAAACACCACTTAAAGCTGTTCATATATAGTTCAATTTGGACTTAGTTTGATATGGCAAATTATTTTCCCTATAAATTAGATTAAACAAAAAAAAAAGGAAAAAATTGCAATATTTCTAATTATACACAACGTCATTACTAAATTAATTGTGTGCCATTATAGAATTGTATAATAGATCTGCGTATACTGTCTGAATCTTTATCACCCAATTCATGCTCAATGTAATCGTGATTTGCTTTTGGTCTCAAAAAAAGACAACGATATGACTCATTTAGAAGATTTATTATTTTTTAGCCAAGTAATTGGTCAAACTTTTGTAATTAGTCATGAAATAAACGATATGATAAAAGGAGTCCAAATGACCTAACCATTTTGAAATAATGCGTATTTAATATAATAATATAATGAAGAGATATGGAAAAATATATCCACGACAATAAAAAATTGAAACATTTAAAAAATGAATGGGAAATGTATAAAACATGAATAATATTGGGCAACCAAGTGATTAGGCCGTCTCTATCTATGTATTTATATATTTTAAGAGAAAGTAACACAAACCATCTAACAATCAGGGAAAATGACAGAAAAATACTACTTGAATTTTAAAATCCTATTGACAATAACAGTACTAGGATTAACAAGAATATTAAAACAGTTGACAACTCATTTTATTATAAAATCACCTATTTAAGATTTTAAAATTTAAGTGGTATTTTCTTAAAATTTTACCTCATAGTTATGCATGAGACCATATCTCTCGATTTTGTTTTAATATATGACCACCTTTTAGATGGTATATATGTTTCTTTCATCTTATCATTTAAATTTATTTGATTTATTGCTTATACTCTTTGAGTTAAGATATGTTGAGATTTGAGTGATTGAACTTGTATCAAGCAATCAATCAATTGATTAATTTAAAAAAGCTAAAGTACACTTTTAGTCCTTTAAGTTTACATAAGGTATACTTTTGGTCCCTTATCTTCATAAAGTATACTTTTGGTCCTAAGATTTTAACATCGTTAGTTTTGCTAACGGAAAATGCAAACTTAAGTGATAACGGTGTAAATTTAAGTGATGATTTTATAATAAAATACTATTAGACTTAAATTTAAAATATGGGTAAATTAAATAATATGTAAAATTTGTGTAATTAAGTGCTATTAGTCATCACTTGAGTTCGTTGTATCAGCGTTTTCCGTTAGTAACATTAACGGTGTTAGAATTTTAGGATCAAAAGTATACTTTATAAAGTTAAGGAACCAAAAATATACCTTATATAAAACTTAAAAAACTAAAAGTATACTTTAGCCATTTAAAAACTTAAAATGTTTGGGTGGATTTACTATAAGGATTTAATTTGTTCAAATATGAGACATATCGTTATCCTCTAATATGTGGAGGCGTGGAGCTGCATGATAAAAGATTGAGATACTTTTCTTGACATTTAGATATGTTTTGATATCGTATCTAATCAATCAATCATATATGATTACTTAATTACTACTCCCTTAGTTGTTTGAATATTTTTAATTATAAAATTTATTTATAATATTGATATTTTTTATTTTTTCTTTCGTTTCTTGGTGCCTATTCGAACTCGCGACTGACCAGTAATGGGGCAAACGTCCAAACCAGTAAGCCAAGAGTCTGCAAGGCGATATTTTTTATTTTTAAATTTATTCCTCTTAGTGTAAGGCTCTGTTTGACCTCTTTAGATCTTAGTTTGAGTCCTAGAGGAGAGGTTTGTATTGGAAGGACTAACCACGAATCTCAAACCGGATACCAGCTATTAATATCAAAAAAATTAAGGAGGAAGAATTAAGGAAATTAGGGAAGATTATTGTGGAGCGTTCTAAAAAAACATATTAACTAACTTTCTTAATCAAATAAAAATAGGTAAATATGTCCAATGTTGAGCAACAGAAGGAGTACAACTTAGCAAAAAATCATGTATATTTTAAATTTATCAATGTTTTAGAATTATATTCTTATGGTTAAACAAGTTAAAGCGGTGGTTGAATCAATAATATAATAATTAATTAAAAATAATAAATGTGTTCACATATATAACTATATAAGAAATAAAATGTATAGTAATTCTAATTATCAATATAATAACATCATAATATATGAAGTATTTTAATGAAATAACCTCCTATGAATACAAATGGTGTGAAAATATATTAAAGACTTTGATAGGGTCAATTTTTCATTCTTTTCAATAATTTTTCCGTTATATACGAGATTAATTCGGTTTTCCAGTAATCGTTTGGATTCTTAGTCTAATTTTGGGCTTCAACTTAATAACGGCTTAACTTCCATTTTAACCACGAAAATGGGTTCCTCATCCAAACCAAGCCTCTAGCCACGAAAATTGGTTGGGCGGTCTGGTTCTTTAATTATTGAAATTGTTCTGTTCTGAAAACAGGATTTATTGATGTTTGGACTTGACCTAAGAGCGATTCCTAGGGCCTTCATACCTTGTAGAGGGATCAAAGTCCATGTAGTTTGAGAATACCAAAAGGCGTTTAGCCAAAGGAGTGGGGTGTGTGCTCTGTGTGACTGTATGTAAATAGTCTAGAGTTAGAGCGTAGAACCTGTGTACCTTAAGGCTTGACCTCTATATTTATAGAGTTTACCTTAGGTTGAGTGCTTAGGCCCTGTGATTCGAAACCCTGATATCCTAGCTACCAGATATACGTTTAGATATACCTAGATTGTAGATAAGATAGGATCCCCTTTATTATAGGCAAATCCTGATATGCAATATACTCCTTGCTGAGCCATATATTGAATATGGGCTTTATCCAGATCTGTAACAGTTGCCCCCCAGCCCGGTAGTTCAAGCTTCTGAGCCGTCGAGATGTATTTTGCCCCCGGTCAGTTTTACCGGGTTACATTTACTAGTCGAGCTTTGCTGTCGTGGTTCTTACGTTGCCGAATTGAATTACGTTGATTCTGACTATCAAGGTGACTTACTTCGAAGATCCGAGGTCTTGTCTCAAAGATCCTGAGTAATGCTAAGATGGTTCGCCTGCATTTGAATCTAAGTGTTGATCCCGACTATCAAAGTCGTCTACTATAAAGATCCGAGGTAAAGTCTCCAGGATCTAGGATAATGCCAAGGCGTTTTGCCTGACTTCGAGGTCGGGGTCTTTCGTATCCGAGTTGTTCCTGCTTGATTTGCTTTTGTCTGAGTCTTGACTAGTTCGGATTCATTTGTATTCTGCTATTGATTTGCTTGTTTAGGTGATAGGTTTTTTCCCAAGGCGAGATCTATATGCCTTTGCCTCGTTCTTTGTTTTCGCTTGCCTCAGCATCGGATAGAATTTGAAAATTCAAATAACCCGTGAGGGCTTCCGTTAGTTCTTCTTACACCATTGACAACTGTATAGTAGTTGCCCCCCAGCCTGGCAGTCAAGGGCTTTGGGCTACCGGGGTGGATCTGTTATTAAACCTGGAAATCGTATCTGAGGTTAATCTGTTGGTTATGATTAGTTTTGATGATGTCTTATATAGATGCCATTGTTAAAAGCAAAAAGATTGAGTAATATAGTTATCTCCTACTTTGACTAACTACTATGTTTAATGTAGATTAGTCCAAGTTAAATTAAGGAGAATGATCAAGAAGGAGATAAGAGATGAAAGAAAGAAGTATCTGCAGAGGTTTTCAAGAAAGCAAGATGTTATCAATGGATTTTGAAGGATAACCAAGAAGAAAAGAAGAAAGAAAGATTTGAATTGTGGAAAATGATCAAGAGAAAAAGAAAGAAAGGAAGAACTTGTTGAATGGAATGAAGATATCATTATTCAAGTTATTATATTGATGCTAGAAGTTTCCAATGTCATATGGAAGTTGGAATGGCTCAGTTCAGAGTTAAAACAAGCAAATATAAGGTTTAGGACGAGAAAACTCGAGGTTTGAGTACAAACCTCGAGGTTTGAGTGTCTTCAGCATCTCTGGGATCTCTAGACTAGGAAACCTCGAGGTTTGCACAGAAACCTCAAGGTTTCTGCACTAATCAGCAACTCTGGTCTACTCTGTTTCACGTTCAGCTCGGGTGAGGTCTAGTAATTCGATGATATCTCCCAAACCAGAGATCGGATTGAGGTGAAACTAGTGGCACATGAAACTAGACTCCCAATGCATCATTTTGATATGAAATGCAACCCCAAAGGAGTTCAGATCAAGGATCTATGATTTTTACAAGTTTCCACAAGAATCAACGTCACAGTCCAGACCCAACTTCGGTATTTTGAGTGTATCTCACAAACAGCAAATCCGATTGAGCTGAAATCAGTGGCATATGAAAGTAGACTCACAGAGCTTTCCATCAAGATTTGAACAGACCAAAATGGAGTTCAGACCAAGGAGATATGGCCTTCAGAAGTTGACAGTCAGTTCAGGACATCGTAAAAACGTTGGTCAAGAATAGCCTTCATTCATCGGATCATAACGGACATAATACAATGAGTTTGGAGCTAATTCTTCTTGCAATGGATTCTTACCTCAAGCTTGGACATGTAAACTTGAGTTTGAAATTGGTCAAGAATTTTCCAAGTTTTCTGAACAAAGCAAAACCTCCAGGTTTGTAGGAAACCTCCAAGTTTGTAATCAAAGGGTGTTTTCTCAAGTTTCTCAAAATTATGAGAAACCTCCAGGTTTCTAGACAAACCTCCAGATTTGTCAAGGCAGAGAGGTTATGCATTTTTCCAAGCTTTTCAAAACCTCCAGGTTTCTCTCAAACCTCCAGGTTTCTGTTTTGGCGCAAAACTGAGAATTTTGAAATCTAAGTGAAACCTCGAGTATTGCATAAAACCTCCAGGTTTCTAGATCCAGAGAGCAAACGCCTTTTTCACTAATGTTGAAAACCTCCAAGTTTCCAGAGAAACCTCTAGGTTTCTGGATCCACAGAGCAAACACTTTTCACTAATTTTGAAAACCTCCAGGTTTCCAGCCACAGAGCAAACACTTTTCACTAATTTTGAAAACCTCCAGGTTTCCAGAGAAACCTCCAGGTTTCCAGAGAAACCTCCAGGTTTCTGGCTTCCAGAGAGCAAACAACTTTTTCTAACATTGAAAACCTCCAGGTTTTGGCTTTGGATCAAAACTCTGATTCTCAATGATTTTAGCAAAACCTCGAGTATTGCCACAAACCTCGAGGTTTCTAAGTTCCAGAGAGGAAATGAACTTTCAAGGTTTTTGAAAACCTCCAGGTTTCTAGAAAACCTCCAGGTTTCTGTTTGGAGCAAAAAACTCAGAATTTCCACTTTTGACAGAAACCTCCAGGTTTTGACATAAACCTCCAAGTTTGGGCAAACAGAGAGCAAACGATTTTTCTCTGGTTTTGAAAACCTCCAGGTTTCTTCGCAACTTCAGAATTTCAAATCTGACGAATTTACAATGCCTTCTTGTTTGATCTTAATACTTCCTATGATTAATCTCTAATGTTCCTAGATATGTTTAACCACTTTATTGGTCAGTTTCAGATGATTAAAACGAAGGATTAGAAGCAAATCTTCAAAATATCTGATTTGTGTCAGAACATCAAAAGCTGTGCAAAAGTTCTAACGGCTATATTTCTTTATCCAACAGTCATTGAATCTTCTCAATGGTCATATATTGATCTCTACCTATAAAAGAAGATAGATTCAAGCAGAAAAACGTGGAGAAACAAGCTTACACTTCCAACATGCTGAAACTCTGCTCTCACACCATTTGCACTCTGTTTTTCATGTTTAAATGACTTAGAGAGTGAAGTGATTTGTATTTGATCTTCAATATTTATCTATTCACTTCTAAGAGAGAAGATTTATTGTAATCATTCTATTCTTCTGAGAGTTACTCAAGATTGGGTGATCTTGAGTGGGAAACACATTGTGTTGATTACAACTTGTAAGGGGGAGTGAATCCTAGTGAGAGGATTACTTCGAGTACAGAGTGTGTAATCAAGCGGTGTGTTGATTACAGTTTGTAAGGGGAAGTGAATCCTAGTGAGAGGGTTACTTCAGTTACAGAACGTGTAATCAAGTTGAAAGAAGATAGTGGATTGAAAATCCCAAGTGTGGCTTAGGGATTGGATGTAGGTCAAGGATTGGGCCGAACCAGTATAAATCAGTTTGCACATTCTCTTCCCTTATCTTTTACATTTCCAGCATATATATTTGAATGTGTAAACATACTTAAATGTCTGGTTATTGCTTTATAAACTGATTTCAATGAATTGCGAAAAGATTTTCAGAGTTCCTAAATCTTTATACTTCACCCAATTCACCCCCCCTTTGGGTTCAGCCGGTTCTTACATAATCTTCATTTCAACAATAAGTTGATTATATGAACTCGAACATATGTTCAAAGTTTTATTGAATGACTGGGCCAGGGTCTTTGATTATGTAGATCTACGTTTTCTTCCCGACTTTAAGTCTAGGAGTCAGTGGTAGGGTTTTCTTTTTTAACCACAATAAGTGTTATTTTAAACCGCGTAGGGTCTTTAAATTTAACCGCACTACCGAGGTCCGGTGCCATTGGCGGGGATCATAACTGAGATAAGAGCAACGTGTCATATGTCCAGCCTTGGTGTCTGAAACACAGCACTTAAACATTTTGACCTGATCAAGGTCGGGATGGCAAATCATCTTCTTATCTCGGGCGAGCATTGACACGTTAATTTCACGAAGGCCAGTAATGGCAATTTCACCGAGCTCTTAACCTGGGCTTATTAGCCCTAGTGTCAACCATCTAGATGGGTTCTCTTTCAAAACGGGTTTAGGGACCTCAGTGTAATGTTTATGACCGGGCGTAATGACCTCGGTGTATTTTATTTCTGACCGGGTGTAATGACCTCGGTGTAGTATCTTTGACTATCGATAGTAAAGCATTTGAATTTCCATTGAGGAATTATTTATCCGGGGTCCGTTTAAGGAGCGCGCACAGAATCAATTGTATAACTTTAGTTTATCCGGGGTCCAATCAAGGATCACGGATTTTATTGTTCTTTCGGTGTTGCCGGGTTCCAAATTGATCATGGAAACACGAATTTAACCATTCTTTCAGTGTTTTTGAGTTCCAAACTGATCATGGAAACACGGATTTAACTGTTCTTTTCACGAGGCCCGGATTTTAATTGTATTAAGTGTAACCAGGGTCCTTCTTTTTTTTTCTTTTGGAGGTGGACTCCTCTGCAAAATTTTCCTAAATTTGTTTATCCATGATGGGTTTCATAACCCAGAATTTGTTTATCCGCGAGGGGTGTCGTAACCCGAGATTCAGTTGCAGGTTTCGTAACTCTTTTTTCCATTATGGGTGTCACAACCCTTGATTTGTTTTCACGTGGAATTCGGATCTAACTGTGATCAGTTTAAACGGGTTCTGCCTTCATTCCCTTTCGTAGGAACAGACTCCACACAAAACTCAGCTTTTAACTCCAATAATCCATGGTACTAAGCTCAATTCATCAGATCCCACGAGATAGAAGCTCGTGAAAACCGCCTCAATCAAAATTCTAATTTCTTGTTTCATCAACTTTATCTTTAGATGCAGTAGTCATTAATAAATCTTTATCTTCCTGGTGGTCCTTCCAACTATCTTCTCGTCATGTGGAAGCTTATAATCCAAATAGAGCATCTAAATTTATGCCAGAGTTGAAAAGTCTAGGTTCCCAAGGATAGAGGATAACGATCCTGGGTTCTCGAGGAAAGATGATAATGATCTTCATACTATCTTCTCATCATGTAGACACATGGAAAGTTGAAAGAAAACCCATGAGAAGCAGCTCAAAACCAAAGTCGTTGCTCAAACAACAATCGTTTCTCTGAATCCTTCGCAGGCTGCTACAGTTCTTGATTTTGTTGCTATGGATTTTTAGGAATTGCCTATGGAAAGGCATCTGACTGCTACTTCTAGTGTTGACCATCTTTGGTCGCAGGAATCAAAATTTACGGTTCCCCACGGACGGCACCAATGTTCAGTTCTGAAAACAGGATTTATCGGATGTTCGGACTTGACCTAGGAGCGATTCCTAGGGCCTACGTACCCTGTAGAGGGATCAAAGTCCACGTAGTTCGAGAACACCAATAGGCGTTTAGCCAAAGGGGTGGGGTGTATGCTCTGTGTGATTGTATGTAAATAGTCTAGAGTTAGAGCGTAGAACCTGTGTACCTTAAGGCTTGACCTCTGTATTTATAGAGTTTACCTTAGGTTGAATTGCTTGGGCCCTGTGATTCGAGACCCTGATATCCTAGCTACCAGATATATGTTTAGATATACCTAGATTGTAGATAAAATAGGATCCCCTTTATTATAGGCAAATCCTGATATGCAATATACTCCTTGCTAGGCCATATTTTGAATATGGGCTTTATCTAGATCCGTAACAGAAATTTATACATGTATTTTTTCTAGTTTTTGTTTAAAATTTGAAATATAAATATGTTGCATTGTTATTACTAATATATAAGTAACTTTGCTTGCAACAAATTTTATATATCATATTAATATTAAATAAATTTAATATTATTTAATAATGTGACTCAATATAAAAAAATTTATTATTTATCACTATTTATTGAATTGGTTTTCTTTTTGACCTCATTGAAGTGATGATTATACTATGCCTTTTCAAATTTTCTGTTTTTCTTAGGAAAAAAAACCTATAATTTAAAAAGAAAAAGAGAAAATCCACCTCTTCAGAGCTCTAATGATATGCCAGTGGCTAGCTTTTTTGGGGCCAATAATGTATTAAAAAAAATTGGGGCCAAGATGGTGGAGATGGTATTTTATCCCACCCCAGTTTGGTTCCTAAAAGGATTGGTAGCCTAAATAGCTACCAAAATCCCTTTGATAATATATTGCACAACAATATATATAATACATGCAAAAGTGTAATGTTTTAAATCATTACAACACTTATTAAGTGATGACAATATATTGAAAGGTGTTGACCATTTCAATAACAACATTTACTACTGTTTTTATCAAGTTCCGTATTTGATGAGTAAACACAACTAACTAGGTAAAAGAGTGGGAATTTGACTACATTATTTCTCAATTTTTACAAGTAAGAATAAAATGTTTTAATCACGGACAAAACTTATAAAATGAATGACAACATTTATAAATGTATTGGCCATTTCAGTAACGACATTTACTACTCTTTTAACAAGTTTTGCATTTGAGGAAGCATGACTAATTGGGTAGGAGAGTAGGAATTTGACTACACTTGTCAAGTTTTATAAGTAAAAATATATCATGTGAAAAATGACATTTATCACAACTTTTAACAAGTTCCACATTTAAAGAAACACTACTAATTAGGTAGATGAGTGGAATTTGACTACACTTGTCAACTTTTACAAGTGAAAATATAAGGGATAAGGGTCTTAAATGTCATGGAAGTTTTCGTTTAGGAGCATTAGTAAGACTGAAGTTTTTTTTTGGACAAAAAATGCCACGGAAGTTCACAAGAAGTATCAATTTTGCCCCAGAAATATCATTTTTGCCACGGAAATTTTCGCTGAGGAGCAATTTTGCCCCGGAAGTTTTTACTAAGGAGCAATTTTGCTCCTGAAGTTTACAAAGCGTAGCAATTTTTTGCCCTTTTGTCCCCAAATATTAAATTTGACTATTAAATCAATCAAAGATCACACATGTCATGCCTTGAAAAGGTCGAATTTGGAGTCAGAGAAGGAGATCCTTCAGATGTTGAACTCAAGGTGGCCAGAATTTGTGAAGCCGAACTGGTCAAAGGGATTGAAAGGTCTGTCACAAAACGCAAATAAAATGCAAAACGAGAAATGAATTGTTCCAAAAATTGGTTCAGTAAAACAAATCAATAGTGATAATATTTACGTTTGTATAGACTGATCATTTGCTTAGATCATAAGTGATGCTTCCTTTGGGTTTTATGACAGTCGACCTTTCAGTCCCTTTAACCAGTTCGGCTTCACAAATTCTGGCCGCCTTAAGCTCAACATCTCAAGGATTTCTTTCTCTGGCTCCAAGTTTGACCTTTTTAAGGCATTACATATGTGGTCTTTGACTGATTTAATAGTCAAATTTAATATTTGGGGACAGAATGGCAAAATTGCCTCTTAGTGAAAACTTCCGGGGGCAAAATTACTCCTTAGTAACTTCCGAAGCAAAATTGCTCCTCAGCAAAAACTTCCGTGTCATTTTTTGTCCAAAAAAAACTTCCGTACTACCAGTACTCCAGAGTGAAAATTTCCATGACATTTAAGACACTTATCCAAAAATATAATGTTTTAATTACTGACTACACTTGTAAAGTGAATAATAACATTGTAATTGGGTATTAACCATTTCAATAATGGCATTTACTAGTCTTTTTAACTAGTTCCACATATGAAGAAACTTGACTAATTGGTTGAGAGAGTGGGAATATGACTACACTTAGTTGCATTTCTTCAAATGCGGAAATTATTAAAAATATTTGTAGATGCATTTATTGAAATAGTGAATACTTTTAAAAATATTGTCATTTACTTTACAATTATAGTCGATAATTAAAATGTTATATTCTTCCTTGCAAGAGTTGACATGTGTAGTTAAATTCTCACTCTCCTCCCCAATTAGTCACGTTTCCTCAAATTTGGAACTTGTTAAAAACAGTAGTAAATGTCATTTTGCTCAAAGCAGAACTTGCATTACTAAATAAAAACAGGAGTACAACAATTACACTAGGAATAAAAAAGTAGCAACCAAATTTTTCTGGGTTCAAACTGCCTAAAAGTAAGAAATTGCATTAGGCAGTTTATACCATGCAAGTTCTTAAAAACATGGAAAATGACACAATAAGTAGCAACAATTACACCATGCAAGTTCTTAAAAACACTAGTAAATGTCATTTTCCTCAAATTTGTATTGTGTCTTTGCTGTTAGCTAGTTTATTTCCTTTCTGTTAAAACAGTAGTAAATGTCATTACTGAAATAGTCAATACATTTATAAATGTTGTCATTCACTTTACAACTATAATCGCTAATTAAAATATTATATTCTTACTTTTAAAAACTGACAACTGTAGTCAAATTCCCACTCTACCTCTATAGTCGTGTTTCCTCAAATGTGGAACTTATTGAAAATAGTAGTAAATATAGTTACTAAAAGGGTCAATATCTTTACAAATGTTGTCATTCACTTTATACAAGTGTAGTGAATGATTTAAATCATTACACTCTTACAAGTATTATATATATTGTAGTGCAAAATTTCATCAAAGGACATTGGCAGAGGCAGATCTAGGCATTGGGTTGGGGGGCAAGTGCCCCCTAAGATTTGGGACTTCTTTCTTAAAAAAAAATAATACATGTAATTATTATGATGGAATTTTGAAAAATAAGGCTTAGAAGAATGATATTGTAATCTTTTCTATTGTAATATATTTTTGCTATTAAAATATATATACTTGAACTTATTGAGTGTTCATCCTTCATTGTAATTTATGCTATATTTCTAACAACACTTAGCTTTGCTTTTCTAAATGATAGGTTTGTAAAATATTTGTATCTCTTATTACATCATCAATATTCACTTAATTTCATAAATATTTTTTTGATATATTTTTTTCTTATTTATATTCTTTTATTTGTTAATGCATTTAAAACTTCCTTTTAAAAAAATTTTCCCCCAAATCCCCCCACAAATTATGCCCCCTTCAGTATTTTTATGGGTTCGCCCCTGGACATTGGGCTACCATTCCTTTTGGGAACCATGGTGGTGTGGCATCAAATTTCACCTCCAACACCTAGGCGCCAAGATTAAAAAAGCTAATCACTATTCAAGGACGGATCTTGACATAAATATTTGAAGGAGTCAAATGTATATTCATTAAGTAATTAAAAAAAATTATAAACAGATTTTTTTGGGGGCCATAGCCTTGGGATAAATATTTATCTATGTAAAAAAACATTAAAGTTTACATTATATTAAATTTTAAAAGAAAAATTTCTAAAGAGTTTTTTTTTTTTTTTCTGGGTGGGCCATGTAACAAAGAAGCACCGTCTCTGCCACTATTGCCGAAGCTCCAACGGCCGGAGGGTGTCTACCAGTTTCCATTAGAGCTTCGATAATCAGCGCCAGTAGTCAGTGGCGGACCCAGGAAATTACAGATGGGGGGCACAAGTGGCGGGGGGATTTGGGGTCCCCCGAAATTTTTTAAAAAAAAACAAGTAAATATTGAAATAAAAGAATATAAATAAAAACAAAAGAATATAAATAAGAAGAAAAAAATTATGAAATCAAGTAAATATTGATAGTGTAAGTTCAAGTACATAAATTTTAATTAAAAAAAGTATATTACAATAAAAATAATTACAATGTCATCCTTCTAGGCCTTATATTTTAGAATTCCATCATAATTGCCTTATTATCAATACTATCAAATATATATTTTTCAATATAAGGCACTAAACAATCAAGGAAAATAGACAATTATTTAAACATGTATTAATTTAAGGAAAGTAGACAAATAATACTAATGCTAATGGAAATCCAGCATATAAGAATAGCTGCCAAATATAGGAAAACATGTATTAATTCAAGGAAAGTAGACAAATAATACTAATACTAATGGAAATCCAGCATATAGGAATAGCTGCCAAATATAGAAATGCTGCACCTTCAGAATGAAAAACATATATTATTTCTGAATATGTTGAATATACACATTTGGCAGCTATTCCTATATGAGCCTTTTTTTTTTAAGTCTCAAATTTTTGGGGGGCAAGTAAACACATAGGTCTGCCTCTGCCAGTAGTAGCATTTTTCTAAAAAAAGTTTAAGGGCAATTTTGTAAAAAATTCAAACTTAAAAAATCCATTTTCCTACCCCTCACCTATTTGTCCTAGAGCTTGTTCAAGAGACCTTTAGACAATTTGATAATTCATTTGGTAATTTTCTGTCATTTTCTTAAATAATTATATCTATGACACTCTTGAACATTTTTTGTTCAAAGGATCTATATATTAATACTCCAAAATGATACAATATATAACAGTAACCACAAACAGATCTAAAATAAATACAACCAACATAACAACAACAACAAAAAACACTGAATACAATATTAGCCAAGCACCGTACATTAAAAATATAAGAGTAGAAGTAGAATCATGAACATCATCGGCTTCCTCGAAACCCAAGGTTAGAAGTGAGGAACAAGAAAGTGTTGGTTGAAAAACCCACCCTAAAGGGCACACAATCTTAAAAGCAATAGCTGTGATTAAATCAGCTAACTGGATACCCCATCCGGAGGTAAAGAAACTAGAAAACCCAACCTTGGAAGAAAAAAGACTCTTGATGTCCTGAAAAACACTTCTGCTCCTCTGACCAAACAGATCTGGTGACATCGACCACAAACCAGACCACACCTCTTTAGATCTTCCCCCAAGAACAAAAATCCGGGCTACCAAGAGGTAGGTGGACCTCATAACGTCCAAACAGTCATCCAACCAAGAGGAGTTGATCTCAGATCTGACAGATCTATTTATTTCTAGAGACAAGAACACCACCACAAAACCCCATACCACCATGGTAAGGATCCAATATGTCTAGAAAAAATTTAGAAAATTAAAATGAAGAATTGGAAGAGAGAGAGACATGTTGAATAAACAAATTAATAATTATCCAAACAAGTTACAATTTGTCAAATTGACTTTTTCACAAAATTTAATTCACAAACAAATTACATTACCCAATTTGATTTTTACCCTATCTTGTATTTTTAAAAGTCAAGTTTTTTTTTTTTGGAAAAAAAAATTTCTACCACCGCTAATAAAAAAACACACTTCTCAATATCTATTTTCAGGTTTTCACTCTCATCAATGAGGTACGCGCACACATTATTATTTTTTAACGCACATAAATAATTTTTCCTCCTTTCAATACCTCCAACATTTAAAACCCAACATAAAATAGTAGTTTTCTTGTGACAACCAAAACCAATGGATCTTAATTGGGGTAATTATCCTCTAAAATTAAGTTACATATTTTATATTATTATCACTCATATTCAAATAATAACAATCCAGATTGGCTTGTTCTTGACTTTTATCAATACAGATACTTCATACTTCCTCTAATCCTAAATATAAGATAAAGTTAACTTTTTTTAGAGATATTAAGAAAGCTGATTAAATTACTTTAGAGTAATTTTATTTTTTCCCAAACTAATTAGTTTAACTAATAAACTAATATAAAATCTAAGAATACACAACATATGATATAATTAAGTAACTTATTTAACTTTCTTAATCTCAAAAAAAACAAGTAAACCCTATCTTATAATTAGAACCGAATAATATCTATTTTTATTTTGTCACTTCTCAATGTCTATTTTCCCATGAGGTAAGCACGCACATTATTATTTTTTAACGCACATAAATAATTTTTCCTCCTTTCAATACCTCCAACGTTTAAAATCCAACATATAATAGTAGTTTTCTTGTGACATAACCAAAACCAATGGATATTAATTTGGGTAATTATTCTCTAAATTTAAGTTACTGTTATGAATATTTCAATATTTGTGTGAATGTCTACAACCTTTTCAAGAAGAGTCTTTTAGAGTTTCTAAAGCCATGTAACCTATGACATGAATGGCATGGGAGTTTTATATGACTAATGTAAATAACTTACAAAACCCCATAATATACCATTATGTAGATTTATTCATTTGTAACTCTTGTAATAGAAGTTAAGGATTCATTGCCTATATATAGTAGGCATGTATCAAAGGTTGGAAGAGTACCAATAGAAAGAAGAATCAATCTCTCCTTGCTCTCCATTTTTCCCTTGCATTTCTTCATCTCCCTCATCTTAATCTCTCTTGTGTTTTACTTAGTTTCATAACACGTTATCAGCACGATTGCTATAACGAAGGTATAATTTCTTTAACGATTTCATCTACTTTCTCTAATGATTTTATTATATGTTTATTTATATATCTAGGATAATCTAAACCAGTATATGGAATTTAAAATTACTCTTTTACCGATTGTTTTTATACATCGGGTTCCATGGTTAAGATTGAAGATTATTTACTATTTTATATAGTACTTTTACTATTTATCATTATCCATCCATCAATTTTTTTTTTATACATAGGCGATAAGGGATGGGGGGATCGAACCCAGTACAAGGGGGTAGAGAGACTACTCTCAATACCACTGCACTACTTTTACTATTTATCATTATCCATCCATCAATTTTATTCATGCACAGTAATTGTATAGTAATTTACGATTGTTTTACTATTTACATTATTGCATAGTGCTTTACTTTTGCACAATATATGTTACTAAATTTAACATAACATTTTACTTTTATTGTTATATTATGTTACTAACATAACATTTATATTATTGTTACTAACATAACATTTAAATTAAGCATTTACTTTTATGTTACTAACATAACATTTTACCTTTATGTTACTAACATAACATTTTACTTTTATTGTTGCTAACATAACATTTTACTTTTATTGTTATTGCTAACATAACATTTTACTTTTATTGTTATGTTATTGTTGCTAACATAACATTTTACTTTTATTGTTATGTTATTGTTGCTAACTTTTAATGTTATGTTATTTTATATTTAATGCAATCTCTTTTATGTTATTAACATTATTATGGCCAGAAGCCATACACCTCTGTTTTCTTATTCTAAAATTATATGACCAAAAGTCCTATCATTTTAGTTTCTTAATTTTATGGCCAGAAGCCATATAAATTTAATTTCTCGTTATGAGAACTACATGGCTCGAAGCCATAAAGTTTTAATCCTTATTATTATACTTTACTTATTGTGTTTCTAAATTTCATCTTATTATCATTAGTATTTCTATGTTAATAATTCTTGTTTATTTTTTTTTAAAATTAGTCTGAGCCATGACAAACACAACAAGAACAAACCTTGCAAAACTTGAATTTGTGGCTCTTGATATTACCGGAAAGAATTATTTATCTTGGATGCTGGATGCGGAAATCCATCTAAATGCCCATGGTCTGGAAGACACAATTAAAGAAGGAAATAAAGCATCTAATCAAGATAAAGCCAAATCCATGATTTTCCTTCGCCACCATTTACATGAAAGTTTAAAAATTGAATATTTGACAGTGAAAGACCCACTGCTCCTTTGGAAGAATATAAAAGAAAGGTATGATCACCAGAAGATGGTCATCCTCCCAAAAGCTCATTATTGCTGGATGCATCTGCGTTTACATGATTTTAAAACTGTGAGCGAGTATAACTCAATCATGTTCAGAATTACTTCTCAATTAAAATTATATGGAGAAAAGATTACTGATGAAAATATGTTAGAGAGAAAATTCTCCACATTTCATGCCTCCAATTCGCTCCTGCAGTAGCAATATCGTGAAAAAGGTTTCAAGAAATAAGCTGAATTAATTTCTTGTCTCCTTGTAGCTGAGCAAAACAATGAGCTTTTATTGAAAAATCATGAATCTCGTCCAACAGGTTCAACTCCATTCCCAGAAGTGAATGTAGTAAGTAATGAATATTTTAGTGGCCGAGGACGTGGACGTAAAGGTGGCTACAACCATGGTCGTGGTCCCAATCATGGTGAATCAAATTCTCACCCTAAAGGGGGGAAGATTGAAAAGAACCCCAAGAGGGAAACTGGTGGAAATAAGAAGCATTCTGAAAATGCATGTTATCGTTGTGGTGGCAAAGGTCATTGGTCTCGTACCTGTTATACGCCAAGACACTTGGTTGAACTTTATCAAGAATCACTTAAAAGTAATGGTAAAGGGTCAAAGATTGAAGTAAATCATGTTGAGAACTCCAAGTTTGAGGATGTTGATTTTACTCATTTGAATATTGATAAGGCTGAGAATTCTGAGTTTGAAGATGTTGATTCTACCCATTTGGATGTTGCTTATTTCTTAGTATAAATTATCTTTTCCTATTTGGAACTGTTTGGTTTTAGTATGTTTAAACTTTCTTCTATCATATGCATTTCTTTTAATTATGTTTTTTATTTATTTTCATGTATCCTTTAATGAAGAATGAATCTTATTAACATCAATCCTGAAGATCTGTGTCTCGTTGATAGCGCAACAACCCACACTATACTAAAAAATGATAAATATTTTTCTTCCTTGATAATGCAAGAAGCAAATGTTCAGACTATATCTCTTAATTAAATTTGATTGAAGGCTCTGGAAGAGATAATATTTTGTTACTTGAAGGAACAAAATTATGTATTGATAATACATTTTATTCTATCAAATCTATGAGAAACTTATTGAGTTTCAAAGATATCTGTATAAATGGATATCATATAGAAACAACAACTAAAAATGATCAGGAATGTATTGCTATCACAAATATTGTTTCTGGTAGAAAATGCATGTTAGAAAGTTTTCCTACTTTCTCTTCTGGTTTGTATTATACATTTATAAACACAATTGAAACATATGCTATTGTAAACCAGAAGTTTACTAATATAAATCAGAAGTTTACCAATACAAACCAACAGTTTGTTAATGTAAACCAGAAGTTTACTAATGAATTTAATGTTTGGCATGACCGGTTAGGCTATCCCGGGTCAATCATGATGTGACAAATAATTGAGAATTCATGTGGACATACCCTGAAGTGTAAATAAATACCACAATCTCATAATTTCTCATGTGATGCATGTTCCAAGGGAAAGTTAATAATTCGGCCCTCACCAAGCAAAGTAGAAAGTGAATCTCTCACATTTCTAGAACAGAGACAGGGAGATATTTGTGGGCCAATACACCCACCATGCAGACCATTTAGGTACTATATGGTTTTAATTGATGCATCAACCAAATGGTCGCATGTTTGCTTATTATCTTCCCGCAACCTGGCGTTTGCGAGATTACTTGCTCAATTGATTAGATTAAGAGCACATTACCCTGATTATCTTATCAAGAAAATATGTCTTGATAATGCTGGTGAATTTACTTCACAAGCTTTTAATGAATATTGTATGTCCCTTGGAATAGATGTTGAACATCCTGTAGCTCATGTTCATACGCAAAATGGACTCGCAGAATCATTGATTAAACGATTGCAACTTATTGCAAGACATTTACTTATGAGATCTAATCCCCCAATTTCTGTTTGGGGCATGCCATTTTGCATGCAGCAATGTTAATTCGCATCAGGCCAACTAGTTACCTAAAAGTTTGCCCCATACAAATGGTTTTTGGTCAAGAACTTAATATTTCCCATAGATGAATTTTTGAATATGCAGTATATGTGCCAGTAGCACCACCACAACACACCAAAATGGGTCCTCAAAGAAGGATGAGAATATATGTTGGGTATGAATCTCCTTCAATCATTAAATATTTAGAACCATCTACAAAAGATTTATTTACTGTAAGATTTGCATATTGTCATTTTGATGAATCGGTTTTCCCAACATTAGGGGGAGAAAATAAGCAGTTGGGTAAAGAGATTAGTTGGAATAAATTATCATTGGCTCATTTTAATCCTCATACAAAACAATGTGAACTAGAAGTTCAAAAGATAATTCATTTGCAAAATTTAGCTAATCGAATGGCAGAAGCATTTACTGACCCAAAGAAAGTGACAAAGTCACATGTTCCAGCTGCTAATGCTCCTATTCGAATTGATGTCCCTGAAGGACAACCTATTATAAATGAATCTAAAGCACGCCTGAAGCGTAGCAGGCCTATTGGTTCCAAAGATAAAAATCCTCGAATGAGAAAAGGAGCGAAGAATATAGATGGTCAAGTTGAGCATAATCAAGAAAAGTTGGTAGCTCCTGAAGAGTCATTATCTCCAATAGAGATATCTCCAGAAGAGAATGTTATAATCCCAGAAGAGACCTAGGTACCTGAAATATGTGAAAATAATGAGATCTCAATAAATTATTTTATGAATGGTATCCGATGAGACCGAAATGAAGTCAACATTGATGACATCTTTACTTATCATATAGCATATGATGTAATGAATGATAATGAGGATCATAAGCCAAAATCCATTAGCGAGTGCCAACAACGAAAAGATTGGCCCCTATGGAAAGATGCTATTAATGCAGAATTAAATTCACTAGCAAAACAAAAAGTATTTGGACCTGTAGTCCATACACCTGAAGATGTAAAGCCAGTTGGGCACAAATGGGTTTTTGTACGAAAGAGAAATGAAAAGGGTGAAATCACAAGATATAAGGCACGTCTTGTGGCCCAAGGCTTTACACAAAGACCTGGCATTGATTTTGAAGAAACGTACTCACTGGTAGTGGATGCAACTACTTTTCGTTATTTGATTAGCTTAGCAATAAATGAAAGACTTGATTTGCGTTTAATGGATGTCGTGACTGCCTATTTGTATGGCTCGCTTGACAATGATATTTATATGAAAGTCCCTTAAGGACTTAAGGTGTCAAAAGCATCTAATTTGAATTCTCGAGAACAATACTCGATTAAGTTAAATAAGTCTTTGTATGGCTTGAAGCAATCAGGGCGCATGTGGTATAATTGTCTCAAGGAATATTTGTTGAAAGAAGGGTACAAAAATGACCCAATATGCCCATGCATTTTTATGAAAAGATCTAGAAACGAATTCGCTATAATTGCTGTTTATGTTGATGATATCAATATCATTAGAACTCCTGAAGAGCTTCAAAAGACAATTAATTGTTTGAAAAAAGAATTTGAAATGAAAGACTTGGGCAGAACAAAATTCTGTCTTGGACTACAGATCGAGTACCTAAAGAATGAGATCTTTGTATATCAAGAAGCTTATACAAAGAAGATCTTGAAGCGATTTTATATGGATAAGTCGCATCCATTATGTACCCCAATGATTGTAAGATCTTTGCAGATTGATAAAGACTCATTCCGACCTCAAATAATTACTGAAGAAGGTGAAGAAGAACTATTTGGTCTAGAAGTACCATATCTTAGTGCTATTGGAGCACTAATGTATCTTACTCAACACACACGCCCTGATATATCATTTGCTGTTAATTTATTAGCAAGATATAGTTTTGCACAAACATGGAGGCATTGGAATGGAGTAAAACACATTTTTCGTTACATCAGAGGCACCATGGACATGGGGTTATACTACTCAAATGTATCCAAGCATGAACTGATTGGTTATGCAGACGCTGGATTTTTGTCTGACCCACACGATGGTAAATCATAAACAGGCTATCTGTTTACATGTGGAGGTGCAGCTATTTCATGGCGATCTATGAAACAGACTATATCAGCCACATCATCTAACCATGAAGAAATTCTAGCAATGCACGAAGCAAGTCGAGAATGTGCGTGGTTAAAGTCAGTATTACATCATATACGAACGACTTGTCATTTATCTTTAGAAAAAATGGTTCCAACAGTTCTATATGAGGATAATGCTGCATGTATTGCCCAACTTAAAGAAGGATATATCAAGAGCGACAGAACGAAGCATATTTTGCCAAAATTCTTCTTCACTCGTGATCTTCAAAAGGATGGTGAAATAGATATCCAGCAAATCAATTCAAGTAAAAATCTAACAAATTTATTCACCAAGTCACTTCCAGGAGCAATCTTTGAAAGACTCGTCCATGGTATTTGTCTTCGGAGACTCAAAGATCTCAACTGATGTTGTCAAGAGGGGGAGTCGATACACGCTGTACTCTTTTTCCCTTACCTAGGTTTTATCCCACTAGGTTTTCCTAAAAAGGTTTTTAATGAGGCAGCATTGGACAGTGTATCAATGGATGTTGTACTCTTTTCTTTGGCTAGGTTTTTATCCCACTGGGTTTTTCCTAGTTAAAGTTTTTAATGAAGCACATTCATAATGGACATTCAAGGGAGAGTGTTATGAATATTCCAATATTTGTGTGAATGTCCACAACCTTTTTAAGAAGAGTCTTTTGGAGTTTTTAAAGCCATGTAACCTATGACATGAATGACATGGGAGTTTTATATGACTAATGTAAATAACTTACAAAACCCCATAATATACCATTATGTAGATTTATTCTCTTGTAACTCTTGTAATAGAAGCTAAGGATTCATTGCCTATATATAGTAGGCATGTATCAAAGGTTGGAAGAGTACCAATAAAAAGAAGAATCAATCTCTCCATGCTCTCCATTTTTCCCTTGCATTTCTTCATCTCCCTCATCTTAATCTCTCTTGTGTTTTACTTAGTTTCATAACAGTTACATATTTTATATTATTATATTACTCATATTCGAATAATAACAATCCAGATTGGCTTGTGCTTTACTTTTATCAATGCACACACTTCATAATATCTATTTTTAGTTTGTCACTATGTAGATAAATTATTACTTTTTCACACATTATTTCTTTTTCCTATTTCACACGTTATTTCTTTTCTTTTTTTTTTTGATACAGCCAGTGGGGGAGGAGGAGACAGAGCTCGAACCCTGAATAAGGGGACACATTATTGATATAACTGAATCCTTAAATTTTTAACTTGTATATGACTCATCCTTAAGTTAGAAAAGTACGTTCATGTAAGTCGAGATAAAACTCATCTTACACAGTTTCCTCATAAATTGTAAATCACATTTAAAAAACAGATCATATTGTTAATTCAAACAGGCTTTAAAAAATCACATTTACATTGATGGGGTAGATTTGCAAACTAGAAGCAACACTCGTCATTGCAGGCACAAACAAGTTGCCGCAATGGCGAGTCCAACGCCACATCTCACATACCTAGGCATCCAAATTCTTACAAGTTTTTGATTGCCGCCACCATATTTAGACCAAGTAAGCATTTATCATATGCAAATAGAAACCGTCATTTACAATTAGCATCCATCAAATAAAATACTACTTTCGTTTTTAATTATAGAATAAAGATTAATTTATAGTGTAATTTATTTTACAATTAGGACATGAAGGAGTGTACAATAACATACAATAAGAATCCATGTACAAATTAGCATTCTTCATATGCAATAATGAATAGAGTTACAATCTCTAAGCGTATATATATATTAGAGAGAGAGAGAGAGAGAGTTACAATCACCTTCACTAAACACTGGAATACCCGTAAGGTGTTGAGAGAACTTACCTCCCTTAGCCTTCACTGAGAGACTAAAGGTCTATTTGGTTTTGGAAACATACACCTCTTTTTTTTCCTAAAAACTATTCTGTACTCAAAACCTAAGTTTTCAAATATCTATTTTTTTTTTCACTTTCAACTCTCTTTGCGAAGTCCAAAATGAAAATGGGCTCCACTATCATTACAGAATCCCTTAAATGGCCTCCATCATATCTGTTTTTTGCCCAAACTCCATTATATCCTTTGAAAACATTCTTTTCCCTCCCAACACATTCGCACTGAACAGTGAGCTTGCAATGTGTGTGTGTGTTTTGTCAAAAGCTTGCAATGTTTTTTGTATTTGCTGGACGGTAAAAAAGGGGAAAAAAAAAAAAGAAGAAAGAAGAAGAAAGAAAGTAATCACTGCCATGTGATTCTATTTTTTTTTAATATATACGTACTGCCATGTGATTCTTAGCGCATATTTTTGTCTATATAATTCCTTTTAAAGTAATGTTTTTTTTGGGTCAAAAGCTTGCAATGTTTTTCTATTTGCTGGTCGGTAAAAAAGTAAGAAAGAAAGTAATCACTGCCATGTGATTCTTGTTTTTTATACGTATTGCCATGCAGTGACGGACCCAGGATTTTAGGTTTGTGGGTGCACAAATAGTGGTGGGATGCGAGGTTACCGAAAATTTTTTTTAAAAGAAAGTTTTAAACGCATTTAAAAACAAAAGAATATAAACAATAAAAGAAAATCAAAACTTAACATAGAAAAATAATAATCAACAATCAACTAACCTTTACATCAGAAAGATTACAAAAGAGGATTGAGAAATCAGAATTCTCAGAATTGTTCCAATAGTAAGATCAATGCCCACACTTATTTGAGAGTCAGAAGTAGTTCAAACCTATGATGATGTGTAACTTAATAGGCAGTATGAGTCATTCTTGTCGCATAATCCTCAATTGATAGATGGAAAAACAAAACATATAGACTCATGCAAACTGATGCATTGAAAAATTTCATAAGCAGCCTACCACCCAAAGTCACAATGCACATATTGAAAACATGTTCTTGAGGATAGGACCAGATGGACAAGATGAACAAAGTAGAGGTACCTGGACTAAGGGGATGACTGCCAAACGTGTAGCAACATTGTCTGATGATTTCTCGCACTCCCTCCACAGTAAATTGTGAGCGGGCATATCTCCATATCTAGTTATGCACAAAGTACAAGTGAAAAATCATTGTAACCAATGTCTGGAAAAGGGAAAAAAAAAGTGCAAAGTGTCAACTACCCTTACTTAAAACCAAGTTCAGCAAGCCTCTGAGAACACCAACAAAAATGGCGACTCTCATCATCAGCAACATGAGCAAAGTCAGCAAAGAATCCCTCCCCAAGAATTTCACTAAAGGGAGAAAACCGAACAACAGTATCCCACGCCAAATCAATTGCATTGAGCTCAACATGGGCCAAATTGTGGAGCAAATAAGCATTCAGTGGCAAACCTGATTTTTTGGGATCAGGAATATCCTTAGGAGAAACCTGCATTTGGTATGAAATAGCCGATGCCTTAATGTAAACACCAGAGTCCTCTAAAATAAGAAAACAGCATTTCACAACATCAAGACTTAATAAGATAATCTCCATACATGCCTAATCATGACAAAAACCCGTGTGGTCCAACGAAGCAAGTGTTAACAACAGAAAGGCTATAAACTTCCTATAACACGTGCAATAACATTGATGTAAGACTCAACAGTTTCATTGAGCCTTTCCAACAGTTGGTTCTTTCAATATATATGGTTTTCTACCAAGTAACCCAATGAACAGATCTAGAAGTTTAAGCAGACAAGAACGTGAAAAAAATTCATCGCAGCAGCAGATCAATACAGAAATAATTCTCGGAAAGCAAAAGAAAATCATGGCCCAGATTCCAGAACAAGTATTATTGAAGAAAAACAGAAAACTCGAATGGGCAATAAAAACAATTTTGATGAACATTGTGCGTCGACCAAGCGGAAAGAATTACAATACACAGATACAAATCGAAATGCAGTGCTTATGCCATGAGTAAATAGGTCTATGCAAAATCATTGAAACAGAAAACTCGAACCGACTCGGCCAGAGCAGAGATGAACGACGAGGTCACAAGGAGGTGGATGGAGTAGCCTGATCGACGACGGAGCAGCCTGATCGACAACCGGACGAGCGGCGGACGAGCGGATGAGGGACGAGCCGACGAGGGATTGGGCGGAGGAGGGACGAGCCGACGGAATTGGGGGAAAATGGGAAATGTCGGGAGTTAGGGATTGGAAAAAAAAGAAGAGGGGAAATGGGGATTTCAGATTCGAACCCAAGACCTTAGCAAAAAGATTAAGTGTCTTTACCATCTGTGCTAATGTGTATACCTTAAAAAAATTCTTGCAAATTATATATATTTTGTGTCTGCACCTGCCCACAGTTGCACTAACGTGGGTCCGTCCCTGTTGCCATGTGATTCTTAGCACATATATTTTTGTCTATATAATATATATATATATATATATATATATATATATATATATGTTTGATTTAATTTTATCACGTTACATAATTTACTAATGGTAAACTTATTTCTTCTAACAATTTAATGTAATTTTTTGTATTTATTATGAAATATAATGTTTATAATATTTAAAATACAACATTATCCTTTAAATGCAATTTTACAAAAAAAAAATTAGTATCCTTTTTGGTAAATTTGACCATTCAAAAGCTATTCTGATAAAAATATCCAAACTTTATCTTCTTTTTTTTTTCAAAAATCATTTTTACCTCGTAAATATTAAAAAGCACTCTTCAAAAGTAACTTTCAAACGGGTTGTGAAGCTCTACCAAAACCACAGTGATCAATGGGTGCAGGCGAGGAGAAAACGTTCACGCTCGTCTTCCTCTTTTTTTTCCCCTAACTTTTCTCTTTCTCATCTTTTTTGCCTGATTCCTCTTTCTCATCTATTAAAACATTAATGTTATTTTGATCCTTTTCCCCCTCAAACATATTGACACATGAGAACCTAAAAACTTAAATCTCATTCCCCAAATAAGTCTGGGAAAAAGATATTTAAATATCACTTCAACTTTCAAAACCCATAAAAGACTATTAGAACTTGCAAATGACAAAGTAGGGATAGGTGAGAATCTGGGTTTTTCATGTTTCGGCTTGAAGACAAAACTAATACCCTTTTCACAAAATTTTTTTTCAATATCTAATGATTTTATCCAAACTATTATGACTTTTATCAAAACTATTACTGTTTTAGTCAATCTCATTAATTAATTAGTCACAACCCACAAAAATCGTAATGATAAGGAAACCAAAAGAAAGTGTGAAAGGAACATTTTAGTCTTTAAACCAAAGGAATTTAAACTTTTCATATTGCATTAGAAGAAGAAGATTCCTACACACACATAAAATAGTGGAACCAACATATATATATATATATATATATATATATACGGCTGATTATATATATATATGGGTCCTACCATTTAATGTGTGTGTGACATGAGAAAACACTTTTTCTACAACATAAGAAGTGTTTTTCTCTAAACGGAAACATGAAAAACCCAGATTTCTACCCCATCCTTTCCTATCCTTTGTATGTTTTAATTGTGCTTCTTAGATTTTAGAAGTTGAAGTGATATTTAAATATCTTTATCCTAAATAAGTTTTCGAATAGGGATTTATTCCCAACTTTGAACGTAATTAATTGCGCCACGACATCCTTTTGGTTATGAGATGGGGAATCAGGGAAAACGAGGCAGAGGAAGAGTTAGGTGTCCCTATGGTTTCGGGTTTTAACATTAATATCCTCGTTAGTTACCTTGTTCTATATATTCGGATTCTTATTGCTTCCATCATTTTGGCAAGCTTTTCATATTAGGTCCACCTTAATATTTCGTTCGTGTAATCAATGAAATAGCCAGAACTTTAATTTATGCCTTATATGGAGCTACCACTGTTAGGAGGGTTGTTCTTACCACAAATCCGGAGTAGTTGCACACTTGCCACCATTTTTATTATTAAAAGAAAACTTTAATTTACGCAAGCCAAGCGTAATTAAGAATGTAATGGTATTTAGCTTGAGCCTTCCATTATGTGGTTCACCATAAGGGATATGGAGCAATCTTGAGGGAAATATGACACCATTTTTTTAAAAAAAGATATTAAAAAAATTAATTAAATTACTTTAAAATATTTATATTTATTATTTCTTTTCTAAACTATTTATTTTATCTAACTTATATACTGATATATAATCTAAGGAAACTTTCTTAATCTTTTCAAAAAAAACAAAGTCAACTCTGACTTATATCACTCTGCTCTTATTTATAAGTCCATTTTAACTAAATTTCACATACCAAGGAGAAGTAGGTGACATAATGATTATGTGTGCAAATTTTTTATTTTGCCTCATTTATGATTAGATATTTTTTAACTGTTTCTTCTCTCTCTATCTTTATGGGTATAATTAATATAGGTAAAATTATCACAATCTCATTTATTATATGAAATTGGACTTATAAGCAAGACCAAATTTTTTTAGTCAAAAGTATATTTATAAATAGGACCAGAGTAGTATTTAGAACTAAAGTATCAGTTTTTATGTTTGTCAATTTTTTTTTTAAATTTAGCTTGATTATCATCCCTCAATAAAATCATTCTTTGAGATTTTGACTTAAATGAAAAGAGTATAAGTGTATGACTATAGTAGAATTAATTACTTTGCTTCAAGAAATAAGACCGTTCACATGTGAGCGCTCACTTATTATTATAAAATTTCATTGTGATTTTCTTTATTATTTTAAGAAAAAAACCAAAAAAAAAAATCACTTAAGCTCCAAAATCTTAAATAAGATATTTCTTACTAAATTGATTTTTCAAATGCTATAATATTATTGTACTGTAATTAATACTTATATTATACTCTGGCCCTAAATATAGGAGACAGTACAAAATTATGTCCTATACAGGAGGCAATAAGATTAATTTTTGGGTTAAATATCAAATTTACCCTGGGAGTTTTAATAAAGGGGCACTCAGCACCCGGAAGTTTTTTTGGTACCAAATTTGCCTTGGAAGTATTCAAAAGGTACCAAATTTGCTCCGGAAGTATGAAAAAGGTAGCAAATTTGCCCATCCGTGAATTTTGACCGTTAAGTTTGACTAACAGTCCACGTGGCATGCCACCTCATGACACGTGGCATGCTACCTCATCAACCCAATAAGAATTAAGTATCATTTTTGCCCTGGAAGTTTTCATTAAGGAGCAATTTTGCCCTGGAAGTTTTCATTGAGGAGCGATTTTACCCCAGAAGTTTACAAAAGTAGCAATTTTGCCCTTCTTTCTCCCAATATTAAATTTGACTATTAAATCAGTCAAAGACCACACATGTCATGCCTTGAAAAGGTCAAACTTGGAGTCAAAGAAGGAGATCCTTGAGATGTTGAGCTCAAGGCAGTCAGAATTTGTGAAGCCAAACTGATCACAGGAAGCATCACTTATGATTAGAGCTGGGAATCAGAGCCGGGGCGGCCCTCCAGGGCCGGGCCGGCCCTCAGGGCCTGGCCCTCCAGGGCCTGAAATAAGGAAAACATTTGTTTTTCAAAGCCGGCCCAATAGTACCAGGGCCAGGGCCGGCCCTACAGGGCCTAGAAATTACTATTCCAAATTTTAATTATTTTTCTTTTGGGTTTTTCCAAACAAATATAATTAGTAAATTGCAACCATTAAAGTTCTAATCTATCAAATAAATATTATCAACATTAATATCTAAACAATACAAATCATCTAATAAATAAACACATTCATTAATTCGTAATAAAGAAAAAACAAACCATTGTCCGACGGTGCGGTAGCTAGCGACTGCCGACGGTGAGTAGCAACTGGAGCGACCGATTTCAAATTTCATATATATTTTTTAAGCCCGAGCCCTACAGGGCCAGGGCTTAAACGGGCCCGGCCCGATTTCCCGACTCTACTTATGATCTAAGCAAATGATCAGTCCATACAAACGTAAATATTATCACTATTAATTTGTTTTACTGAACCAATTTTTGGAACAATTCATTTCTCGTTTTGCGTTTCATTTGCTTAGATCATAAGTGATGCTTCCTCTGAGTGTTGCGATAGACCTTTCAGTCCCTGTGACCAGTTCAGCTTCACAAATTTTGGCCGCCTTAAGCTCAACATCTCAAGGATCTCCTTCTCTGACTCCAAATTTGACCTTTTCAAGGCATGACATGTATGGTCTTTGACTGATTTAATAGTCAAATTTAATATTGGGAGAAAGAAAGGCAAAATTGCTACTTTTGTAAACTTCCGGGGCAAAATTGCTCCTCAATGAAAACTTCTGGGACAAAATTGCTCCTTAATGAAAACTTCCGGGGCAAAAATGATACTTTTTGATTGATGAGGTGGCATGCCACATTAGATTTTAACGGTCTACGTGGACTTCCGTCACGTTTGGGTAAATTGGATACCTTTTTAAAACTTCCAGGGTATATTTGGTACCAAAAAAACTTCCGTGTGATGAGCGTCCCCTTAGCAAAACTTCCGGGGTAAATTTGGCCTTTAACCCTTAATTTTTTTAAAAAAATGAGTTAAGTGGTACTATTTTCCTTTTTTAAATACTATTACTTCTCACCATAACAATCTAAAAATGCATTTCCACAAACAAGTATTACGTTTTCTTTCCGAGGTAAAAAAAAAAAAAAAAAGACATCTCCAGCAACTGCTCGCCACCAACCCTGTGACAGCGAAACCACCGCGCCTCCACCTCTATATATATGTGCGTTAATATGTGAATCAATGCAATAACGAGAGTCAGAACAAAGTGCAGATAACGAAAACGAGGCGTGCTTGTGTTCTGACCCACGTCTCTCTCGGTCTCTTCTCTCTGCTTCGGAGTCCACCGAGAGACCATAACTTTCGCTTTCTCGTCCTCTTCAGTGGGACCCCATTCTTCTTCTGATTGCATCTTCCTCCGAACCGTCGATCCACTCATTCCCACGTCAATCCTTTCTCTTCCCTCTGTCGTTTCGTACTTTCTTCTATCCATCTCTGTTATCTTTCTGGTTTTCTCGTTTCTGGTTGTGGTTCTACTTGGATTGTTTGATCCCTTTGAATCATTTCCGCTTCCTCTTCGTAACTCGTCGGTTTACATTCCGAAACCGAGATTTGTTTCAGGAAATTTCGGATTCGTTTTCGGTTATTTTCCTGATACCCTTGTTAAGTTATGCCTAAGATTTAATATTTGAATTTGAAGTTTCTGTCTGATTTTTTTGTGTGGATTCGGTTGGTTGGGGAGGTGGTTGATTTTACAGTTGAATCGGGGATTCGCCTTCATTTGTGGTCTTCAATGGGCTGTTTGGATGAGGGGCATCTCAATGTTGAGGTTGAGAGTGTTGTCAGTAATGGGTGTGTTGAATTGGGTTTAGAAGATGAGACAAATACAATTGCCATTGAAGATGCTGTGAAAGTTCTGCTGCTTGGTCTTGGGGAAGATATAAACAGGGAAGGCATCAGAAAGACGCCACATCGTGTTGCCAAAGCCCTTCATGAAGGAACTAGAGGTAACTATTATCTAATCCCAAAACCATTTTGGTATTGGTTGTTATCTTACTTTATGCCATGTTAGATGTGATTTCATTCTCAGTGCCAAATAAAGTCTCTCTAAAGCGACCTATCCTTTATTTCTGTAGAAGGGACAAAAAAAGAATTCTTTGTACGGAAAGAGTGATAAAAAGTGTCTTATAAGATTTACTTCTTTTTTCTTTTTTTACCTCTTTAAGATTGAAGACTTGTATCATTTGAGGAAGGTGGTTTTGATGTTAAGTGTTATTAACAATGTTTCTCTTAGGATCTGGCTTTGGTGTTTAGGACTTGTACTCTAGAAACGTAGTTTTTTGAACAGCTCAACGTCTTAATTTTCTTGAATTATCTGAAACTACCTTATACCAACTTTTACATCTACTATCATCATCCTCTATCAATAGAATTCCTATTTTCAATACTTGCTGTCCCAAAATTCTTTGTAGTGATGGTTATTATACCGGTTTATCTCTGCTTTACTTTGTTTTTTAAGAAAAACATTCTTTTGGCCTCTGCCCTCTGTTGTAGTGGTGTTATCTTATGATTTGCATGTCAGGAAAATTTTATTGAAGCAATTACCTGATTATTGATTCCTTAAGTGAGTTTGGGGAACCTTTTTTTTTTTTTTGGAGAAAAGTTTATTTAACGAACAAGTAAACATATCTGTGACATTTGCAAGTCTTTTATTTCCCCAATCACCTTTAACATCACTACATCCTGGATTTTTGACATTTTGTCAAGTTTGTTTATAATTTTCTTTGGGATCACGGCCCTTGTTAGAAATTATTGATTATAAGTTTTATATTTTTGAATTTGTTCCTGATCACCTCAAACGAAATGTATTTCTTGAAACTTTTTGAGCATTCCTCAGTTCCATACTTTGAGGTTTGATATTGGTTGGTTCTGGTATGCCGCTGTTTTCATGACATTTTGTGCTGTTGAGCATTAATAGATATAGGGTTTGAATTGTTAACTGAAAAATGTTTGTTGCCTTACTCAATTCTTCAACGTTGTGCTCTAACTTTCAATCAAGTGTTTACCCTTGACTTTAGGGAGTCAAACTTTTGCATTGGTTGGACTATGTATTTGATCTTCAATTTCATCTGAAAAATTAGAGATAATTTATTCATTATGTTCTGCTTAAAGTTTCATGACCGAAGATATCCTTACTTCTTCAATATCTATGTCATGAAGCTGCATCAGATTGGAGGTTAATGATTTTCTTAATCACATTATCTGTTTATTTATACCTCTCTACTTGTGGGGATTAGACTGTATACATCTAACCCTCCCTAAACCCCACCTGCTGGGAGCTTTGTACAGCGGGCTGCCCTTATCTTCTGTTTATTTATTTGTTTTGAGGAAAGAAGTTTCAGTTTGTATTAAATCCTATAGTAGCTGTTACTAGAGGCATTTTATGTTTTCTCATTTCTTTGTTCTTGATTATGCTGGAGGAAGAGTGAAGTTCTCTTTTTGTATATAATAGTTTTTTGGTGTCACTTTGATATAATATGGTATATGTAGCTTGCTTCAAAGCTCCTTTTTAGTTTTTTCATTAGTTATATAATTTATGAAGGGCTTTTCCTTCAATGTTGATTGCTGAATTGCAGAGCCATTTCCAAGATATCATAGTGATTTGATGTTCTGTGGGTCAACTTGTTTTCCTTCTTCATTAGTTCATTTGTGGTATCTTTCTCAGAAATGCATGGCCTTGGTCCATGCATTATCTAGCTTGAGTAATGTCGAAGTGACTTTTTACTTTATTTTTCAAAAAATCTGACGTTATCCCCCTTTCCTGAAATAATAAATATTTCATTAGAAGGATTCTTATCTTCCCACAGGTTACAGACAAAAGGTGAAGGACATTGTTCAGGGCGCTCTATTTCCTGAAGCTGGTCTGGATGATAGAGTTGGACATGCAGGGGGAGCAGGTGGACTTGTGCTTGTTCGCGATCTGGATCACTTCTCTTATTGTGAGTCCTGCTTGCTTCCATTCCAAGTCAAGTGTCATGTGGGCTATATATCTTCTGGTCAAAGAGTTGTTGGTTTAAGCAAGCTCTCTCGTGTGACTGACGTATTTGCGAAAAGGCTCCAAGAGCCTCAGCGTTTGGCGGATGAGATCTGTACTGCTTTGCATCAGGAAATAAAGCCAGCAGGTGTTGCTGCCATAATCCAGTGTTCCCATATTCACTTTCCAAACATAGAATCAGTTCTTCTTGACTCCAAACACCAAGGGTGGGTGAAGATACTTGTATCTTCAGGTTCAGGGGTTTTTGAGAACAAGAGTGCAGATGTATGGGATGATTTTCTTAATCTCCTTAAATTTAGAGGCATCAATCGGGAAAAAATACAGCTTAAAGTACCATCTGATCAGTGCTGGTGTCCCTCTCTGTCTTTCCTTTCTGCTGATGCTTCCTCCAAAATTGAAGCACTCAACCCGGCAAGTGTCACTGCAGTTGCCTCAATTCTCAAATCTTTAGGAGAAGATCCTTTAAGGAAGGAGCTTGCAGGGACTCCGGGTCGGTTTGTGAAATGGTTGATGAACTTCCGGACCTGCAACATGGAGATGAGGCTGAACAGTTTCCATCGGAATGGTATGAATTCTTCAAACACCAATGGGAAGGTTGACTTGAATGAGAAACAAATATGCTCTGAACTGAACTTGCCATTTTGGTCTCAGTGTGAGCATCACCTACTTCCATTTCATGGGGTTGTTCACATCGGATTTCTTAGCTCCGAAGAATTCAACCCCATTGGGAAATCCCTCTTGCAGTCCATAGTACACTTTTATGGTTTCAAGCTGCAAGTTCAGGAAAGACTCACCAGACAGATAGCAGAAACCATTTCACCACTGTTAGGTGGAGATGTGATAGTAGTTGTAGAGGCAGGCCATACCTGTATGATCTCCAGGGGAATCCAGAAGTTTGGAAGTAGCACGGCCACCATCGCCGCATTAGGACATTTCTCATCAGATTCTTCCGTGAGGGCGAAGTTCTTGCAGAGCATCCCAAGCTCTACATTCTCCGGAGGCCTATGATCATCGTTGTCTCCCAAGATTTTAACATCCTGGATTGTCCAGGCCAAGAAATAATAAATCAGGAGACAAACCTGGCTTTAATTTGTGAGGTAAATCCAAATTTACAATAAGAATAAGTAGCAGGAGAAGGAGCAGAATCATAAAGAGACATGTGAATATGTTTAGAGATGTTATTTCATTGGGATCCCTATCTGATCTGTTTACATGTCTTTCTTATGATATGAGTAGAGTTCCAAGTGAAGGTTCATCTGGCAACAGTGCAACAGCCCTACACGGATTAATTCTGGGGAGATCCTTCCATGGATTTTCTGAAGGAAGAAAATTTACAAGTTTCTCATAGTTTGTTGTTGTGCCTTTGGTTTATAAGCCGCAATTGTTTGATGGTTATAGTGTCTGATCGTCTTTTATATGAGTGATTACTAAGTTTTAAATATGATGTTTCCAGTTTCCTATCAGAAAATTTAAAATATTGTGATGTGTGTGTCAAAAATAAAAATGTCGTTGGTGTTGCCCTGCTTCTCTTGTTAATGCTACTTTCACTCTTTGTCCATGCATTTTCTTTGCTTTATATTGTTGAATTATAGCTTAAAAAAAAACAAATAATTCAAATTCAATAAAGACATAATGGTTAACCTTTTTTTTTTCTGATGAATAATAATAAGGGTCATTAAAATAAAAAACCCTTTTTTAAACCAAATAAGGGGTTATTAAAATCACTCACTTGTCCTATCATTTTCTTTGTATATTTTTTATATTCCGTGAACCAAGTAATCCCTAGGATTATTAAGGGGTAAATTGTTCGATTATATGATCTAACCCGACTCAATATGAATTAGTCAATATCTATTATGAATTGAAAATTTTAATATTAATTCCCAGTAAAAAAATTCCAATATTTTTTCAGTGTCAGTATTTATGCTTCTAAAAGAAAGTTGAGTGTCCAAGACTCGCGAATGTAAATCCTTGAGGGCATCTAATCTACATTCTTCTAAACCCCATGGAGAAAAATTAGCCTTGCAAAAGTTTTTTTTTTTAAAAAAAAAAAAAACTTTCTAGTGGATTTGAATTGTGTGTGTTGTGCGTGTGCACATGTGTGTGTGCGTATTCGTGTGTCTGTCTGTACACACACATGTATGTACAAACACACATGTACATTATATATACATCTGTATGTTTGTGTGTGTGTAAATCATGATAATTTTGGTGTCATAATTGTTTGATGATCTAAGTTTATCATTATTCTTCAATCTTGTATTCTATATGGTTTAACTAACTGTAAGAAATCTTTTCCTGATATTATCTTATAATTATTCTCTGTATTCTCTTTTACTGTCATATTTAAATTAATTGTATCTCTATTATTAAATCTTAATATTGTATTTGTTTTTATTTGATTTCCTTCCATTATTAAATTGTCTTCCGTAAATCCTATTTCTATTTCAATTTGTCTTATATTTTCATTTATTTATGCTATAACTTCTTTGGGAAAATTATAATGAAGGACCTAAGAAAAATAATGTTTATTAAGAAGGACCATAAAAAGTGGTAATTATTTTAAATGACCAAAAATTAAAATATTAAAATAAAAGGACTAAATTACCCTTAATCAGATTTCCTATTTTCTCATTAACTAAATCTGGAATGATTTTTTCTTATATGAGAATCTAGAATAATTGATGGATAATAATAAATAGATATCAATTCAAATAATTCTTTTTTCATTGTAGAATCACTCAAGATTATTATGTTAGAGAAAAGATATGAAAGATGGAGCTTTTTATGGTTATAGCGAAAGGAAAGAGGGATTTGGTTTCTTTAACCACGTTCTTCTCTTTTGATGTGGTTTTTCTGAGTTAAAAGCCTTTTGCTTTATTTTCTGTTTATCTGGGAATGGAACAACTGGTAATATTAAATGAATATCAGGTACTTTTGGCTGCCTCAGCACAAAAAATCTCAGGTCTAACACTGCAAACGGTTGCACAACGCACGAGGCTTCTTCTGCCACAACCATAAAAAGCTCCATCTTTCCTATCTTTTCTCTAGTATACTAATCTGGAGTGATTCAACGATGAGAAAAGAATTATTTGATCGAATCAATATCTATTTATTATTATATATTAATTATTTTAGATTCTTATGTAAGAAAAAATCATTCCATATTCAGTTAATAAGAAATTAGGAAGAAAAAATCATTCCAGATTTAGTTAATGAGAAGATAATAAATCTGATTAAGGGTAATTTAGTCCTTTTATTTTAATATTTTAATTTTTGGTCCTTTAAAATAATTACAACTTTTTATGGTCCTTCTTAATAAATATTATTTTTCTTAGGTTCTTCATTATAATTTTCCCAACTTCTTTCCATGATATGTCAGCTTTTATTTCTAATTTTATGTAATTTTCATTATGAGGTCTAATTTTTCTTAAATTTATACTTATTTATCTTTCTATTAATAAATTTCTTTGATTAAAATTATCCATTATTTCTTGTGATGAATTCAAGTACTACGTATTTAATATAGACGATGTAATAAATATGTTACTCAAAGAAACTATAGATATCTTCGAAAAAGAAGACATTAGGAATCAGAAAGATAGATAGGATAAAAGAATTAGCAAAACCTTTAGAACAAAATATTTATGAGATAAAAACAGAAGTAAAGAACAATACAAAAGAATTAAAAGGGATAAAAGATGATATAAAAGGAATAAAAAGGCCTTAGGAATAAGTCAAATATTAGAACCAATAAATAATAATCCACAAATAAATATAATGAAATCTCTATATGAATGAGAAAATTCAGATACTACTATACTTAATATAGCAAGCCAAAATTTGAATGTAAATGTAGAACAAACAAGGCTAATAATATAAGAAATTAAAAAAGGACAAAATGTAATATATAATAATTTATGGACAATATTTGAAAACATAGAAAGTGTAGATAAAAATGTAATAGATATGAGATGGTTTAAGACAATTAGAACAATTTAATAAAAGACATATAATCTTTTAGCAGGATATTCTAATCATAGGTGTAAAAATTGTGAAGAAAGAGAAAAAACAATACAAGATATAGAAAATCCAGAAGTAGACCTTAGCATTCGCTAAAGACTTGCCGATCGAGAGAGAAATAGAAAAAACTAAGAAAGAAGTAAAAGGTGGCAAACAAAGTAGAAGACAAGATAAAAACCAAAAAGCAAGAGATTCCATGAAGATTAGAATGCGTAAGAAAATTGTAAGGGTTGGGAATGCCATACACACACACATATACATATATGATAATAATTAAGGTTCAATCCTCAAGTTCTTTCACAATGGTTATCTTTAGCAGGTTGAAAATGTTTTATAAACTGTGAAGAAAGCAACGAGCATGATTTTTTAATTTTTTTGGAAAATGGAGCAAGTTTCTAGTTTTTGAAGATATCGATGCTGATATATATGTATATATATGTTGTTATTTCTTGGCCATCTAAAATAATTATAGAAAAAAAGACGATACTTTAATTCTTTTTTGGAAAAGCTTATTTTCTAACATTTTAGATTTATTTTAGGATAAACTTTTGTCAATTTCTTATGTCAATTATTTCAAGTTCTCCAATAACATATCATGTGTATTATTTCATATACATATGAAGATGTCGTAGCATAATTTGTCGAGGAAGACTCTTCATCTACACTATTATTAGCATAATTTCAGCTTGCATAAAACTAACATATGTTTGAGAATTTCTCGTAATAAAATTATATATGGTTATTGTTGCAAAAATCATATATTTGTGCATTTGTTGTAAGATTCTAAACCTAATTGCACATTCTTGAGCTATGAATGCTAAACAGTTATAGACAAGGCAGCACAGACATGAACGCTAAACATATGTTGAAAATGAATTGTTGAAAATAAATGATGCACTGATTTCGGACAAAGCCATTTCTCTAAAAGCTTAAAGAATGAATTGTTGAAAATAAATCCTGCCCAGATATCAGACAAGGCAACCCGCACATGAGACATGAGTTGTTGAAAATAAATGCTCTGGTCAAAAGTGGCTTTTTTAGAAGCTCTAAAAATCAGCTTATAAGGGTGTGCATGGCAACCATTCTGTTCGCTAGTACTGTTTTTGAGATGAAACAGTTTTTCTTGATTCTGTGTCTTGGAATAGTTCTGATAGTTAGAATTACGTTTGTTAACTCATTTTATTTTTAGATTGAGAATTACATTTGTTAACACTTTTTTTTTTAGAATCAAAATTACGTTTGTTAATATATTTTATTTTTATTCCAAGAATTAGAATTACCCAATACAATACAAATTTATTTCTTTATTTTTTGTTTACAAATTTCATCAACTATATAAAATAATAAATTTTAACCAAAATGCCAACATTTCATATTTTAAAAAAAATATCTAAAAAATATAATATTTTATTGTGTAATTTTTTTACAACAAATATTAAAATATAGTTGTAACCATTATTTTTCATCCTGTTCTCAATTCATTTTTTTTTAATTTTCTCATTTCCTTCACCATTTCATTTTTTAATACCATATTATTACCTTAATATTAATTATACAAATGAATAAATATATATATATATACATAAGTCACATGACTCAACAAAATTTTCATGATATCACAATAATTTAAAGCAAAAATAATTGATGTTATATTGAACAAAAAAATATGACAAGCTTCCAATGTATTTCGAATATATCTCTTAATTTGTCAACATCATAGTGGGGCAACTGATTGTCTTTAGCTAATTGGTTTACAATATTTTTCTTAATAATGTTTATTTCAGTCACTTGATATGAGAGGCCTTCATCATTTATAACTGCAGATGTATGGGTTCATGCTACCATATTGGGATTTGCATAATGTGCTAGATTTTTATCTGCTATCTAATGATCCCTAATAAAGTTATGTACTGCAAAACATGTAATCACAATGAGAGCTTGCTTCCGAAATGAAAATGGAGGCATTTTATGTAAAATTGAGAAAAGCACCAATGTAGCAACTTTTATAAAAAAAAAAAATTGTACCCAATTAAAGCACATAGAAAAAGATTTACCAAAATAGGATAGTTAATAGCGTCATCTAACGAGATGCCACCAGTGGCGTTAGAGTTTTTTTATGCCACTGATGTAGTGGCGTCATGGGAGCCAACGCCACTAGAGTGGCATTGTACTAGTTGACACCACTAGTAGCATCAATTAAATTGATGCCACAGTGGAGTGGCGTCCTAATCCTCCTGGTGGCGTCCTAATAATAAATATTTTAAATATTTATTAGTAATTATAAATAATAAAAAGAGTAAATAATCATTCTAATTAATAATTAAGGAAATTAAAATATTTAAAATTTATTATAAACCTTAGGATACAAGATTAATTAGTAAATTAATTAATTAGTGAATTATTTATTTATTTTGTATGTTAATTATAAACCTTAAGATAGATGATCCACATGCCTGCAATATTGGGCCCGGCCCCAAAGAGTGGGGAGTTCTTAATGAGGAGGTGCAGCGGTCACATCGATTATAAGTTGTGTGGAATACAGAAGATTGTAAGTCTTTGAGGGCGAGGCAAGCCTCACAGGGATTATTAGGAGATGTCCATCACTCAAATCTCATCCCACTAGATTTGCAGCAACACCTTATGCGTGCAAGTTTCTGGCACGTGTCTCGCATGAAGAGACTCCCAGTATGTTTTATTCTTTATGTAATTGATTAAATGTATTTAGTTGTTTGTACATAATACGGATAATATAGGACCCTTACATATTTGTTCTCTATTTTTCTAAAGTGCTTTAATTAATTTACTAATTAGTCTTGTATCCTAAAGTTTATAATAAATTTTAAATATTTTAATTCCCTTAATTATTAATTAAAATTATTATTTACTTTTTTTTATTATTTATAATTAATAATAAATATTTAAAATATTTATTATTAGGATGCCACCAAGGAGATTAGGATGCTACAGTGGCGTCAATTAATTGACGCTAATTGACGCCACTCCACTGTGGCGTCAACTAGTACAATGCCACTTTAGTGGCTTAGCTCCCATGACGCCACTACCTCAGTGGCTTAGCTCCCATGACGCCACTACCTCAGTGGCATCAACAACCCTAACGCCACTGGTGGTGTCTCGTCAAATGATGTCATTGACTACCCTATTTTAGTAAATCTTTTTTTATGTGCTTTAATTAGGTACAATTTTTGGTAAAAGTTGCTATATTGGTGCTTTTTTCTATTCTTTAAAGCTCTAAATGATTGGTCGATTACATTTCTTAAAGAAGAGTGCCTATGATTGAACAGCTCTTAAGTTGTCTGGGTTGATTTTGCCTTCCTCTATAGTCATTCAAATGGTAGCACTCTCCTTTGAATGGCATTAAATAACCATCCCTTGTTGGATATCCAGAATCAACAACATAAAATTTGCCTACATGTTGACAAGAATTTACCAAAAAATAAATTGCAATAATAATAATAAGGACAATCAAATGTGAAACTAAAGGAAAATGTCATTCACATTGCCGTACAAACTCATCGTACCTGGTGGGGGATGAGGGAATTCCAACCTAGGAGTTTCAAGCGTAGTAGTAAAAATGCGACAATCATTTGCAGATCCTTCTCATCCGGCATATACAAAAGTGAACTTCATGTCAAAGGAAATACATACATGACATTTTGGGTTGTAATTTGTTTCTTACCTCTAAATGGTATTTGCTTATTCTTAGGTAATGTAACCCTTACATCAATGCCATCTATCGCGCTAATACAATCCTAATATTTAAAATGAAATATTAAAATAAAAATTAATTAAATAAAATTCTAAAAATAAAAAAATGTGTAAATGCATAAGAAAAACTTACCTTAAAGTATGGGAAATGTTTAGGATTGTCCTTAATTTCCTTTGGAACCATATCTAGAGGAGGTGGTTTAATGATCTCATGTGCTAATTGAAACATCGCTTTCAACACTTTGCTGAAATACTTGCTAATTGTTTCCCTTGAACGCTGAAATCTCTTACAAACATTCCTATTTGAACTCCCATGTCCAATCAAGTACAAAAAATTCCTAATTGTTCATCAACCCTAACATATCTACTATCTGCTAACCAGCCTTTTTGTGTCATCAATGTACAAATTAAAGTCTGTTGATCACAAATCTTTTCATTCCAAATGCCTTATATATTTTATTTGAGTAGCCAAATCTAAGTTCTGCAACCAATTCAGCACCTATCAGGCTACTATCTCTAATTGATTCTTTGGTATATATTGAATTAATAATAATAATATTCAACAAGTTTGATTTAACAAGATTTTCATCTATTGATTCATCGTCAATATGAAGTTCAAAATATCACCCACAAGTCAGACACATAGGAGCACTAGCCATGAGAATACTGCATTAATACAAATTATCATCAATAATTTCATGCTAGCATATTTCAAAAAGTAAATCACATTAATAAAAAAAAATATCCATATCATAGTCATACGAAAAATGAAAATTAAAATATGGTCTTCAACACCATTGAACAAGACAAAATTAAAAAGTTGCAACATAATTTCATTCATTTAAAAATTTATACGAGTGAAGCTCGCCTCTCAGGAGGAACCTTTATAAAGACTACTCTCCATGCTTGGATCTCAACCATTCGATGAACTGCTTTGCAGTACGCTTCATTCTCCAATCTCACCATGTCATTCAATACATCCATTGCAGCCTCAATTGAGTATGGACCCTCATTTACTTTTGTAGTAGCAGAATTAGCAAAATTATGGTGGCATTGGTTTTGTCTCATCTTAATCAGATCTTGAATGGCTTGACATGCCATTGCAACATCTTTATTTCCACTATGTCTATTTGACCAAAAAAAAAAATCCACTATGTCTTCTACGCTTTGCATTTGGGGTTCTATCTTGTCTATGTAGTACAAGACTGGGCATCTCAACAGGATCAAATGCAAATAAATCTTCATTAAGCATATGCTTGTAACACCACAATTTTAATACCCAAAAACTCGATCAAAATATTAAAAATTCCTTCAAAAGGTTTAACAATATCCAAATCTTCTTACAACATTACCATTTTGAACAAAAACCCGTAATACATAATCAGAATAAATTTCAGAAAATATTTCAGAGTTCAGTACAAAACGGAAGTCTTAGGTTCATGGCAAATATAATAACATAACATAATCTATTGGAGATCAAAAGAGCTTCCAGAGCTCACTCCATAGATGCCTTCCCTTGCTCTCTACTAGAATAATCACCTGAAAAATGTTAATATGGGATGAGATTCCACGTCTCAGTAACTACTGAATATTTCTACCTTACACGAGCAAATTACATATGACAAGAATAAATAATGTGAATTTAATATACTCAGATATTTTTAGATATACCGTTGTTCACAACAAATGCCTTTACAAAATACTCATCATTCTTTATTGAATAATTCAGAAATGCACTATGCAGTATGCAGCCTCTCTTATATCCCCTTCCAACCGTATACCGCTGACTGGAACCATAGGCTAACATATAGTCCAATAGAAACTCATTCATTTGACTGGATGGTTTCAAGCTCACCAAAACTTAAGATACACCCGGCCAAAGGTATAGAGCTTAAATCTGGACTATGGCTCCCCTCCTTTAAAATAACAACTAAGGAGGTGTCACATGTCCCACATCTCCAATGAAATCCCGGCCAGAGGAAAACATGGAAGATGGGGCCCTGAAAAGTACCATCCACTGTGCACCGAGTGGTGGCATAAACAATTCTTATCATTCAATTCCCTCCTTACTCCACCCATCACAATACAACCGCCATGATGAATGTATTTACTAAAAAAAATAATGCATTATTATACCATTATATACATTGATATGCGTATTTATGAATAGTAAAATACTATGCGTATCTGTGAATAGTAAAATACTATGCGTATCTGTGAATAGTAAAATACTATGCGTATCTGTGAATAGTAAAATACTATGCGTATCTGTGAATAGTAAAATACGGTATATACATGAATAGTGAAATAAGTAGTAAATACGGTATACGTGAATAGTAACATGAATAGTAAATACGGTATACGTGAATAGTAACATGAATAGTAAATACGGTATACGTGAATAGTAACATGAATAGTAAAATACGGTATATACATGAATAGTAAAATAAGTAGTAAATACGGTATACGTGAATAGTAACATGAATAGTAAATACGGTATACGTGAATAGTAACATGAATAGTAAATACGGTATACGTGAATAGTAACATGAATAGTAAATACGGTATACGTGAATAGTGAAAATGAATAGTAAATACGGTATATGTGAATAGTAACATGAATAGTAAATACGGTATACGTGAATAGTGAAAATGAATAGTAAATACGGTATATGTGAATAGTAACGTACGTTTAAATAGTACCTCTACAGATTTGTAAGTCAAAGTTCCCACACCAGATCTTAAAACCATAAATATTTTCTAAATATTCTTGCCAAAATAGTAAACAAACAAATTTATAATCATACATAATTCACAAGTATAAGGAAGAATATTCAGAGTTACCTGTTACTTGCTAATACCCGAATCACCAACCAGCTATTATAACTCTCAAGCAAATATCTCTCTACTCTCTCTCTCTCTCTCTCTACCTCTCTCTATGGCTCTTAGAAGTTGTGAAGAATGAAATGAAATGGAAGGTCTATTTATAGTTGGAAAATGGGTCATTAGGCGTAATTTTTATAAAATTATAAAAATATAAAAAAAAGAGCACGAGGTGCTCCTCGTGGTTCCTTCCTTCCTTTCTTTTTTTTTTTAAATAAATTATAAAAAAGTATGTGGGTCCCGCGGAATTTAAAATTCCCACGAGGCGCACCACGAGGGAAAGGCTGCTGGTGGGAAAATTATTTGGCGTGGGTCCTACGTATTTTCAAATAATGAGTACGTATTTATAAATAGTAAATACCGTATTTTAAATAGTAAATACGTATTTGTAAATAGTAAAAATGTATACGTGAATAGTAAATACTATTCACGGGTCCCACAAAATACTAATTTCAAATTTATCACTTTCTGAAAATAGAGCCTACTAGTCTTCCCAAAATAGGTTTATGTTCAAGATATTAGATTCAAAATTCAGGATGTTACATTTCTCCCCTCCTAAAAGAAAATTTTGTCCTCAAAATTTCGCTATAATAAGAATTCTAACCTATTTAAATAAATGAGGATAGGTTTGTCGCATGCTCTCCTCCGTTTCCCAAGTAGCATCTCCGGGAGCCATTCCTTTCCACTCGACCTTTACAAGTCTAATGGTCTTGTTTCTTAATCTCTTGTCCCTTGCATCAACAATCCGCTCCGGCTCGGCTTTATACGTCATGTTATCCTTGAGTTCTACCTCTTCTACTTCTATAATGTGGGAAGGATCCGGTTGGTATTTCTTCAGTTGCGATATATGAAAGACATCGTGAAGATTCGCAAGCTGTGGAGGTAAAGCAATTCTGTAAGCTACCGGTCCAATTTTCTCCAAAATCTCATAAGGACCCATAAAACGAGGTGAAAGCTTCTTTGCTCGTATTGCTCTACCAATGCCAGTCATTGGTGTGACTCTTAAGAACACATGTTCGCCCACCATGAACTCCAACGGTCGTCTTCTCTTGTCAGCATAACTCTTCTGTCGACTCTGAGCAGTGAGAAGTTTCTGTTGAATCACCTTAATCTTTTGAGTCGTCTCGTTCACAAGTTCTGGACCTATTAAAATTCGCTCATTCAATTCCGTCCAGCAAATAGGAGATCTACATTTTCTTCCATACAAAGCCTCATAAGGTGTCATCTCAATGCTGGAGTGATAACTATTGTTATATGCAAACTCCGCAAGATGAAGATGATCGTCCCAACTTCCTTTTAGTTCGATTGCACAAGCCCGCAACATGTCTTCCAGAGTTTGAATAGTCCTCTCAGTCTGCCCGTCAGTTTGAGGATGATAAGCGGTACTATAACTCATCCGAGTTCCCATAGCATTCTGCAATGCTTTCCAAAATCGTGAAGTGAATCGTGGATCACGATCAGATACGATGCTATTCGGTATCCCATGCAATCTGACAATCTCCTTCATGTAGATCTTTGCTAGTCTCTCCAATGAGTATTCTGCTGCAATTGCTAGAAAATGAGCTGACTTAGTTAACCTATCGACAATTACCCAAATGGCATTATGTCCGGATGTCGTTAGAGGAAGCCCCATGATGAAATCCATAGAGATGCTGTCCCATTTCCACTCTGGGATATCCAAATTCTTTAATAATCCAGGAGGTTTCCGATGTTCGATCTTGACTTTCTGACAAGTCAAACAACAAGTGACAAAGTCAGTCACATCTTTCTTCATGCCTCGCCACCACCAATTCCGCTTAAGATCATGATACATCTTGGTTGCTCCGGGATGGATAGTGTATTTACTCCGATGTGCCTCCTCTAGTATGAGCTTTTTTATTTCTCCATCATTAGGTATGCACACTTTTCCTTTATACCTTAATATCCCATCTCTATCGATCCCAAATTTCGATTCTTTTCCTTCTTCAATATCTTCCCTCACGTTTAATAGATACTCATCTTCGAGCTGAGCGAATTTAATCTCTTTCCAAATTGTGCTTTCAATAGTTAATGCTTTCATGGTAGCGACCAAACCTGACATTACATCAATAGATGTACTTGGTATCTCCTCGAGCAATTTATGTTCTCTGATCATCATCTGGGCTACATGGATTGTCTTTCTACTTAAGGCATCTGCTACAACGTTCGCCTTTCCTGGATGATACTTCAATTCGAAGTCGTAGTCCTTGATAAACTCCATCCATCTCCTCTGTCGCATGTTGAGCTCCTTTTGGTCGAACAGGTACTTTAGACTTTTGTGGTCACTATAAACCTCGAACTTTGAACCGTAGAGGTGGTGCCTCCAAATCTTCAGAGCAAACACTACTGCTGCCAGTTCTAAGTCGTGAGTAGGATAATTCCCTTCATGTGGCCTTAACTGTCGAGAAGCATAAGCCACTACCCTACCATTTTGCATCAACACACACCCAAGACCTTTCTTAGAAGCATCGGTGTACAAAGTAAAGGTCTGAGCAGGATCTGGAATTATAAGTACTGGTGCCGTAGTCAACTTAGTCTTCAAATTTTGAAAAGCTGCTTCACACTTTTCGTCCCATACAAATGGTTGACCCTTCCTAGTTAACTTTGTCAAGGGCATAGCTATTTGCGAAAAGCCCTTGATAAATCTCCTATAATAGCCAGCTAGACCTAGAAAACTCCTGATCTCAGTCACGGTCTTTGGTCGTTCCCATTGGAGAACTGCTTCAACTTTAGTATGGTCCACTGCAACACCTTCAGCCGATACGACATGGCCTAGGAATTTTACTTCCTTCAACCAAAATTCGCACTTAGACAGTTTCGCATAGAGCTTGTGCTCCTTCAACACTTGTAGCACGATTCTAAGGTGCTCTTTATGCTCTTCTTCATCCTTAGAGTAGATAAGGATGTCGTCAATGAAAACCACTACAAATTTATCTAGATATGGTCGGAAAATTCTATTCATGTAATCCATGAATACTGCTGGAGCATTTGTTAGCCCAAATGGCATAACAAGAAATTCATAATGGCCATATCTAGTTCTGAATGCAGTTTTTGAGACATCTTCAGCTTTGACTCTCAGTTGGTGATAACCTGATCTGAGGTCGATCTTGGAGAATATGGATGCTCCCTTCAACTGATCAAGTAGATCGTCGATCCTGGGTAAAGGATATTTATTCTTTATAGTCACTTTATTCAACTGGCGATAGTCAATGCATAGTCTCAGGCTCCCATCTTTCTTCTTCACAAAGAGTACGGGCGATCCCCAAGGAGATACACTGGGTCTGATAAAACCCTTTTCTAACAATTCTTCGATCTGCTTCTTCAATTCTGCTAGTTCCGATGGAGACATTCGGTAAGGAGCTTTAGATATAGGTTCTGTTCCAGGTACGAGATCAATAGAAAATTCTACTTCTCTCTCTGGGGGTAAACCTGTCATTTCTTTCGGAAATACTTCCGGAAATTCTTTCACCACTTCAATGTTCTCTATCCCTTCCTCCACTTCTGTTTGAATGGAGAAAAACACCATGTACGCAAGACAACCATGATGAACAGGCTTTTCATCTTGTGCTATAGACAACAATTGTGGTCTACTATGACTCATAGAGTCATCCGCAAGAGAGATAGTCTTCCTCTTGCAGTCAAGGATGATGTCATTAGCTGACAACCAATCCATTCCTATTATTACATCGATACCCTTCGTGGGTAAACAAACAAGGTCTATATTTGAGATCCTATTATCAATCTCAATCGTACAATTTAAGCAAGCCCTAGAAGTTTTTACTGAAGCTCCCGCCGGTGTAGAAATAATCATATAATAAGGCAATTCACTCACTCTTAAATTCAATCGAGGCACACAGTCGTATGATATAAAAGAGTGTGTGGCACCAGAATCAAATAAGGCTTCTACTTCAAGACCTTGGAGTTTGAGGATACCTTTAATCAGATTTGGTGAAGCACTTGCCTCCTGATGTGATAGTGCAAACACTTTCCCTGGCACTGCAGTTCTAGCATCCTTGGCCCCTCGAGGCTTCTCCTCACAAAATCTGGAAATGTGTCCTGGCTTTCCACAGTTGAAACACGTCACACATGGTCCTTGGTGTATTCTTCCACACTTGGCACACATCTGATTGTTAGCGGTGCTTGCAACAGGAGCTGTGGATCCCCTATATGAACTCTGACCTCCACTGAAGTGACTCCTTTGAGGTCCTTTGAATTGACTCCTCGGTGGTCTGCTGAAATGACTTCTTTGGGGTCCAGTAAAATAACTCCTCGATGGTCCACCAAAGTGATTTCTGGATGGTTGGCTAAACCGCGTATTCACATTACTGAAGTTGTGACTCTGCTTCTTAGTAACTCCTCCCGTTGGTCTCATGAGGTGTGTAAATCTGGCCTGAAAACCCTTCATCTTCTCAGCTTCCTCTTCTCGTTTGTTCCTTGCTATCGCGCGCAGTTTGTCGCATATTTCTTCAAAATCCCTTGTTTCATCAAGGAACGGTGATAGAGCTGTTTTTAGGTCTGGTCTAGCTTTTTCAACCAATCGAGCACTCAACCATTTAGAGTTGTTCTGTGAATATCCGCAGAATTTAGACAACTCCAAAAAGCGAGTAATAAATTCGTCTTCATGTAATTCCCCTTGCCTGAATGTGAGGAATTCAGTTTCTTTCTCTATTCTGATTGAAGGGGAAAAGTAATAATTTTCGAACTTTTCCTTAAACTCTTCCCACGTCATCTCAGCATTCCCTTTTGTTTTGGTGCTTTCCCACCATTCTTCAGCTGCTTTCTGCAACAATTGTTCAGCAACCATCACCTTTTGTTGTGAGCTAATCTCGATAACTCTGAAAATCTTTTCTACACGCTTCAGCCACTCCAGTGCTGCAATCGGATCTAGCTTCCCCTCAAACATCGGTGGAGTAAACTTCCGAAATTTTTCCCAAACCTCAGTAATAGGTAAGGGATGATACTGAGAATGAGAACCGCTACTACCTCCATCTTCAGTGCGAGAATGACTTCCTCCCCTAGATTGATGGTCAGAAGGTGTGACTTCCAGAGCCTTCTCCTTTCCTTCCTTACCACCTTGGCCTCTTCCTTTTGCTAGTTCATCCTCGTGTCTATTCACTTTCTCTCTCATCTCCAGGATGACGTCTCGTAATTCTGCCAAAAGGGCATTGTTATCCTGAGGATGGGGACCATCTTGATGCGGAGGGAGACTTCTTTGGGATGGAGCAGAGGTTGAATTAGTTCTTCGAGTTCTTGCCATTATCTCCTCCTATGATTAATACTATAAGGACACTAAACAAATAAAAATAGCTAAATAAATTCTAAATCTAACAAAGGGAAGTGCTCATGTTATGATATTTAATTTGCCACGAACTTTTAAATTTTTTTTTTTTGAAGAAATCACTTTAGAAAATAAACAAAATTGCCATGGAACCTTTGGCTCTGATACCAAAAATGTAACACCACAATTTTAATACCCAAAAACTCGATCAAAATATTAAAAATTCCTTCAAAAGGTTTAACAATATCCAAATCTTCTTACAACATTACCATTTTGAACAAAAACCCGTAATACATAATCAGAATAAATTTCAGAAAATATTTCAGAGTTCAGTACAAAACGGAAGTCTTAGGTTCATGGCAAATATAATAACATAACATAATCTATTGGAGATCAAAAGAGCTTCCAGAGCTCACTCCATAGATGCCTTCCCTTGCTCTCTACTAGAATAATCACCTGAAAAATGTTAATATGGGATGAGATTCCACGTCTCAGTAACTACTGAATATTTCTACCTTACACGAGCAAATTACATATGACAAGAATAAATAATGTGAATTTAATATACTCAGATATTTTTAGATATACCGTTGTTCACAACAAATGCCTTTACAAAATACTCATCATTCTTTATTGAATAATTCAGAAATGCACTATGCAGTATGCAGCCTCCCTTATATCCCCTTCCAACCGTATACCGCTGACTGGAACCATAGGCTAACATATAGTCCAATAGAAACTCATTCATTTGACTGGATGGTTTCAAGCTCACCAAAACTTAAGATACACCCGGCCAAAGGTATAGAGCTTAAATCTGGACTATGGCTCCCCTCCTTTAAAATAACAACTAAGGAGGTGTCACATGTCCCACATCTCCAATGAAATCCCGGCCAGAGGAAAACATGGAAGATGGGGCCCTGAAAAGTACCATCCACTGTGCACCGAGTGGTGGCATAAACAATTCTTATCATTCAATTCCCTCCTTACTCCACCCATCACAATACAACCGCCATGATGAATGTATTTACTAAAAAAAATAATGCATTATTATACCATTATATACATTGATATGCGTATTTATGAATAGTAAAATACTATGCGTATCTGTGAATAGTAAAATACTATGCGTATCTGTGAATAGTAAAATACTATGCGTATCTGTGAATAGTAAAATACGGTATATACATGAATAGTAAAATAAGTAGTAAATACGGTATACGTGAATAGTAACATGAATAGTAAATACGGTATACGTGAATAGTAACATGAATAGTAAATACGGTATACGTGAATAGTAACATGAATAGTAAAATACGGTATATACATGAATAGTAAAATAAGTAGTAAATACGGTATACGTGAATAGTAACATGAATAGTAAATACGGTATACGTGAATAGTAACATGAATAGTAAATACGGTATACGTGAATAGTAACATGAATAGTAAATACGGTATACGTGAATAGTGAAAATGAATAGTAAATACGGTATATGTGAATAGTAACATGAATAGTAAATACGGTATACGTGAATAGTGAAAATGAATAGTAAATACGGTATATGTGAATAGTAACGTACGTTTAAATAGTACCTCTACAGATTTGTAAGTCAAAGTTCCCACACCAGATCTTAAAACCATAAATATTTTCTAAATATTCTTGCCAAAATAGTAAACAAACAAATTTATAATCATACATAATTCACAAGTATAAGGAAGAATATTCAGAGTTACCTGTTACTTGCTAATACCCGAATCACCAACCAGCTATTATAACTCTCAAGCAAATATCTCTCTACTCTCTCTCTCTCTCTCTCTACCTCTCTCTATGGCTCTTAGAAGTTGTGAAGAATGAAATGAAATGGAAGGTCTATTTATAGTTGGAAAATGGGTCATTAGGCGTAATTTTTATAAAATTATAAAAATATAAAAAAAAGAGCACGAGGTACTCCTCGTGGTTCCTTCCTTCCTTTCTTTTTTTTTTTTAAATAAATTATAAAAAAGTATGTGGGTCCCGCGGAATTTAAAATTCCCACGAGGCGCACCACGAGGGAAAGGCTGCTGGTGGGAAAATTATTTGGCGTGGGTCCTACGTATTTTCAAATAATGAGTACGTATTTATAAATAGTAAATACCGTATTTTAAATAGTAAATACGTATTTGTAAATAGTAAAAATGTATACGTGAATAGTAAATACTATTCACGGGTCCCACAAAATACTAATTTCAAATTTATCACTTTCTGAAAATAGAGCCTACTAGTCTTCCCAAAATAGGTTTATGTTCAAGATATTAGATTCAAAATTCAGGATGTTACAATGCTCATCTTCTTTATATTCGTGTCTATGTAGTACAGGGCTGGTCGTCTCAACAAGACTGTCAATATTATCACCATCTCCATCTGAAATTTGGTGTACCTCAACATTTCCCACACCATTATCTCCACTTGCATAGATATCCCCAAATATCTCAACTAACTGTTTCCAATAACAAAAGGTCATTTTTCTTAAATTTCTCCTCCCATTGAGAATTGTCTTGCACAAAAGATTTACCTAATTTTGTTAAAATTACCTTAATATGGACATCCTATAAAGATGCATCCTCAGTTGTAGCAGTTTTCAAAACAGTGTTCCAACCAAAACCAGATATGCTTAGTAATTTCTTGAAACTTGGATATTCTTGTCTAAGTTTATTCATCTTGTTTTTCAGTTGATGAAGAGCGTAATCAAGCTCTGTTTGTTTTGTAAATTCATATTTAATACTCTTCCATACTTTCTTGCTGAAAGTAGGGGTTGTTCTATTCCCCTTTTTTTTTTTTACTTCCTCAACTATCAAAGTAACAAAAAGATTTGTGTTTTTGTTAGTCCATTTTGCTATGAACCTTGATCGGATGCCATTCTCCTTACTGATAACATGTCAAAAAATAAACCATAACACCAAAAATTAGAAATGCACATACTTAGCCTAGTGAAAAAATTATAAATTGGCTAAACAATGCTAATATGTCGACAAAAGCAGAGCACGAAAAAGAGACACAAGCAAATAATCAATATGGGATGGACTATATAGATCACAAATAATAGATACAGGCAGTAAAAAACTAAATGATAGAAGCCAAAATTACTCATGGTCATTCAAAAATATCTTTAATTTGCAATTATCATTAGCTCTCTTAGCATATTAAACAAATACAAATTGGAAGTAGAACACAAATAAAATTCAAGTTGCACTTATTATTGTTTGCCACAGATATAAACTGGAAGTAGAACACAAATAAAATTAAACAGATCGTTCATGCATTACCTCAATCTTTGGTTATTTGCACATGCTATCAAGGTACGATTGATATGAACTATGAAATAATTATTCATATAGAATGGCTTCAACAACCACAATACAATCACATTGCTAGAGATTTCAAAAAAATAAATAAATAAGAGAATTGGATGTCAAAGGGAATGAGCTCATTTAATAGGTAAGAAGAACTGAATGTCAAAAACATAAGAGAACATTTTGCAACATGTATATTTTATCAGAAAATAAACACAAACTAAAAGACAAACAAAATGTCATATTCATTGATAACTGCCCAAAATACTATCTTCAATAATAGAATCAAAATGGTTGTCCATTATTTGATCAAGCAAGTAGAAACAAGTCAATTCCCAAGGGAAAAAAATAGCATAAAGCACATAAAGAAGTCCCTTGAATAGAATGCGCAAAGTACAATCTACAAACTAAAGAAAAAGAATAAAAAATTTAGAAGAAATTTCAAACTACTTGAATGCTACGCCCAAGAGTAATGATAATTCGACCCCTTGATGTATCAGATATATTAATAACCAAAAACCTAAACGATCAATTGAGCAAAAACTTCTACAACCATGACAAGAATACACCAACCCACACGCAAGACATTAGACAAAACGATCGAGAATCACGAAGAGATACCCTAACCCTAACCCCATTGTCAAGACTCGGAGCATAGATAGAGAACAACACCTTCTTATGATGGAGAACCGAAACACGTTTTGAAGATTCCAAATTTACAAGCAAAGCCAGCAAGAGAGACAAAATCACAACGTCCATTTCGTCACTCCCAAAAGCTCAAAATCAAAGATTGCAACCTCCCCACGAACAAAAAAAAAAAAATTTGTAAAGCAAAAAACAAGGGAAGAGAGGAGAAGGGCAAAAGACTTACGAAGTTAGAAGCTTGAAAGTCGAAGGAGGAAGAAGTCTAGTGTTTTTTTTTAGAGAAAGATGATTTTGATTTTGTGCCTTGGAATAGAGAAGCAAAAATTTTTTGCTTCTTCTTTTTTTTTATTCTCCAGCACAAAAAATAAACCGGTTCATTCTGGAAACAAAAAAAAACAAAAGAATTTATCAAATATTATTCCTATCTATTTTTATTCCTGGGAACAATTTTTTTTTATTTTAAAAAAAAACTAATTCTAAAAACATTACCATGAACACCCTAATATTAAGTCACTTTTAACTTAAAAGCACAATTTATGCAGTAGTGGCACCGAAGAGGCTGTGCTTCATTGAAGCAAGTCCTTAAACTCTTATTATCCTACTCTTATCCTCTATTGCCTTTTCTCTTGTCATGGGGTGAAAATAGGCTAGGGGCCTGTGCCCTGGCCTGTTAAAAGTCTAGTCAGACCTGACCTGTCAGGTTAAAAGGCCAGACCAAGGCTTAATTTAAGGCCTCTTTTGTCTTAACAGGCCAGGCCCAGACCTCTGAATAGGCCTGTAAAGCCTGTCAGGTCTGCCTGTTAATGGGTAAAAATGTAATTATATAATTTTTTTTATTTTTATAAAATATATCTGCCTCAAAATAAGCCCCACATACACACATTTTGCTTTCCAATTTCCATTTCCGCCTCGACAGTGTGTAACCCACTAACCCTAAACGATTTTGAGCTTCTGCGACCTCACCGTCCTCACCGTCGGCCTGTTCTCGATCCAGTCCGGCGAGCTTCTACGAGCGACGGCGGCCTCATCCTAAACGATCCAGATCAATATCTTAATTGCTGGACTAAATCGACCCGATTCCCATTCTCTGCACAAATCTAATGCAATCCCCCGTCGAAATTACAATCTCGTGGGATCCAAAATTCAGGTTCTATATTTAATCATTCTGGCGCTCTCTGCATTTCTTCTTGTCCATTTCTTCTTGGACTAATCGTTCTGATTGCATATGCAGTGTCTGTTTGTGTAATGTGTATACATGAATCCCCATGGATTTTTGCTGGGGCTAAAATAGCACTTTGCATGATTTCTACTTCCAAGGCGCAAGGAAGGGGCCATAGCTTTGTCGTTTTGTTTCAAATTGGAAGATGAGTTGCAATTTATTGGTGTTACATCAAACAAACCCTAATAAATTGACTTTTTATAGTCCGGTAAGATTTTCTTATGAAGCTTTCGCTTGATTTCTCTTTCATGTAATTTTGAAAGGCAAAATGCCAGTTACCAAATTCGAATGAGATTTATGGAGCCGTTGATGTATAGAAAGCTCTTCAATAGAAAGAAAGTGTCGTGATTGGCCATTTATTAAAGAAACTGAGTATTTTGACTTATCATCACATTTTCTAAGAGGAGTGTGATTACCTGTACGTAGTTGAATGTCATTGTACTTGTTAACTTGTTTAAAATGAGTTTGATATAGAATTAGGACTTTCTGGACAAATGTGGAATCAAGGCTCTTTCCCAGACTTAGAACACATATTATGACTTTCTTTTTTTCTCTACTAAATATTTACGTCTTTGAATCTGGTTTTCTGTTCTCCCATCGCATAGATATGTTAATTGCTTTAATTGTATCGAGTGATCGATTATAGCCAAGAGGCATCCAGTTGTTTATAACCTTTTGTTTAATATAATACTGAAAGGATCACGGTAAGTTATTTTCTGGGTGGTCAAACGTGGAAGCCACTCTTAAGGAGTTAGATCCTCCCAGTGCCTTGAGGAAAGACTAGCTAGAAAATTGCCTTAGCGAAGTATGGTGCTGTAATGAGGAGAAAATTTGTAAATCACTTGCCTTTCTAGTCCAGTGATTGGTTAAACTTATGGCTGTATCTGAGTTTGACATGGAACAGTATAACTCAGGCCAATCAAAGTCATATAGCCTCATAAGTTTGTGAAAACTGAAAAGTTATGTAAGTATGCATTAACCTTAGTTTTAAGCTGAGGAAGTTGAGTTTCAATTTAAGTATAAGCTGACAAGTTTGTTGGTGTTGAATCTTTAAGCAAACTCAAGATGGTATATTTAACCTTGATGTTTACCTGTGAAGAAGAATTTTTTTGAAGTGTTGTTTGGATTTTAAAATTTATTTTTGTATGTCAAAATACTTTGTAAGTTCTCGGAATTGAATTATTTATATGATTTAGTTAATCTATTTTATAACTGGACATAATGGCGAAACAGCTGGATCATTGATCTCCAATGTTCTGTCCATACACGCTGATCATGAAATTGACTTTATTCATGGGATGTTTGATGTTGAATTTGTATGTTGGATGTTGTAATTGATTTCATTTTTTATGTTGTTGTAGAATCTGTTATGTTGTTGTAAAGTAGGCCTATTTTCGGCCTGTAAACAGGAGGCCTGATTTTAGCCTGTTTTCGTTGGGGCCTGTGGCCTGTTAGCCTAAGTACAGGATTTTTAAAAATACAGGCCTCTTAACAGGCCACAGGCCAGGCTCAGGCTTGTTACAACTTACAGGCCAGGCTCAGGCCAAAATATAAGCCTATAACAGGCCACAGGCTAGGCTCAGGTCACTTCCCTGCATAACAGGCCTGGCCTGTTTCCACCCCGGCCGTCATAACAAACAAAAGTTACAAAACATATTTATTTGTATAATGTAAAATCATTTGAAATGAATTAATCTATTTATATATCATTTAAAATCATATATTTATTTGTACTTAAGTCTATTTATTTAATGGCCTATTTACATTTTTTTTTAAAAAAATATAATTATTAATTATATTATTTTTTATTTAATTTTTTGGCCGAATATTATGGTTTAATTCAAGTTAATTTTTTATTAATATTTTTCAAAATGAAAAGTTTTACCTCAGAGCTCAGACTCCGTCAAGCGCAACAGTCCAATACTCCATACTCGTCGCGCCGCTGCCGCTTAGCTGAAATTCTCAATCTCTCCGCTAGCCGTCGCCGCCTCAGCCTCAACCTGTTGCCGTCTCGTACTTGCGTTCAAAGACCAACACTCCTTCTTACCTTAGCCTCAACCTGTTTCTTCCAATTCTGTGAAGGGAGATGAGAGGGCTACAACTACCGTTGAGCCAAACTCAGAAGGTTCGATTGCAGAAAGCTCTGCAACAGCTCGAGTCTCTATCTTCCAAGGTCAATTCTGATGCTTCTGTCACCATAGCCGATTCCATATCTGTTAACAACGAAGATGGCTTCCTCAAGTATCCTCTATTTTCTCTCATCTTGTCTTTCAGATTATTTCTTTGATGGAGCGAGGCTATGGTACTTTGTTTCCCAAGACATTTGATTCATGTTTATGTTTGTTTCTTCTTTACTTTAGGGGACATGGGACCACTGACCTCAAAGGTGAAGTGGTTGCCACCGTATGCGGTGTGGTTGAGCGTGTTAACAAGCTCGTGTATGTCCGCGCATTACGTTCCAGGTATGCTTAATTTTATTAGGGACATAGAATTTGCCGTACCAAAAAGATGTTGTATTCCCGTTTTTATTCTTTCCCTTGGTTGATGGATTTTGATTTTCGTAGGTACAAACCTGAGGTTGGAGACATTTTGGTAGGCCGTGTTGTTGAGGTACAGAAATTACTCTTTTCTATTGTCAACTAGTTCTTCAGTTTGTTAGAAGTTGAATCCTCTGTGTATATGATGTGAATTTGAAGTATACTAGTTGACAAGGGAGGCTTTTGGCCATGTGAAAAATTGTGTGACATTTGAAAGTTGTTAATGACTGTGAAAGTGCTCGAGGTGTTCGTGATTGTGTTGATCTAATTTGATGCAATGCCTATTTAAGCTAGACAGACAGTAGTTTGGTTCAGCGCAAATAGTGGTCAAAATCTTTACTTTGAGACTAGCACAACTTCCTGCCTGAATGCACTTCTTGTTTTCTTTTGGGTAGAGTGAAAAGTATGCTCTCGAATTTAGGTATTGTATGTCATAAGGTGTTGGGAAGAAATCAGAATGTGTAAAATCTCTTCAGCTGCTCATAAACGTGTTGATCAAGTGAAATTATGTCCCCTTTATTCCTGTTCTTTTAGCTTATCCATTGTTAAATTTTGTGTAGGTTGCTCAGAAGCGTTGGAAATTGGAGATAAATTACAGTCAAAATGCCATTTTGATGCTTTCTTCAATGAATTTGCCTGATGGCATCCAGGTATTTGATAACTTACGGAATCTCTTGCGATTCTTTATCAGAAGAATATTTGTAAGTTTATGAGTCATTAAAACTTTTCTACAGTGGAAAACATGTAAAATTTGAAGGAGATGAAAATTGACATTTCTTGAAGAATATAGCCATATGTATAACTTGAAGAATTGATGGGTTTGGATTCTATATTAAATGGTCATACAATGTTTTATTGAGCCAAACGTCAGCCATCTAGACACTGCCAGGTGGAGGAGTGCATGAACTATCAAGAGGAGACATATTCTTGATGCAGTTGTGTTGAAATTGTTACTGATGTTGCAGTCTCTGCCATTTAGGTATAAGGAGTTCATAATGTCTTTTGCAGGGATATTTTGCTATGTCAGCCTGGTCCTGGTGGAGTATGGTATTTGGATAGATCCAGGCAGTTCTTAAATTAGAGCTAAGAATAATTTTGATTATCTTGCTTTTGGTGCAGCCTAAACTGAATTGTATGTTTGTTGGATTGCAAGTGTCTTTTATGGCTTGTGGCATCTATTGAGCCCAGGTCAAGTGTTGGTTGGGGATGTTTTGTTATTCCAAGTGAAAGGGGTTTAATCTTAAAGAAATGCTAACCAAGGAATCATGCGTAAAGAAAATAGTAAATGAAAGTGTGGTTATTCAAGAGCCAATAGTAAAATATTTATAGATATCATTTACTGTGAAGTCCACAAATTATGAATAGTACTGAGAAAGAGTAGTTTCATGGACAACTACGTGCAATTCTGAAAGTACTATTATACTTAGATTTTATTTTTTTTCCCTTGTGGCCTAGCTTCTTTTCCAATTTTTCCCAATTGAGCTTGCAAACCCTCAGTTGGATTATTGTTTACACTGCTAGAGACGACGGACTGCTCTGGATGAACTCAACATGCGTAGTATTTTTGAAGAGAATGATGTTGTTTGTGTAAGTACAATTATTTCCTAGTTTATTTTTTTGAATTGGATGAAAAGACAGCAATTTATTTGTTCTATATTTTATTTTTTTGCTGTAGGCTGAAGTTCGTGGGTCCCAGAATGATGGTTTACACCTTCAAGCAAGAAGTCAGAAATATGGAAAAGTATGTATTTAGTCTATGATTTTATTTTGAACTTTAAAGACATAAATGTATGCTTGTATGGTCGATTTTTGTTTTGTTACCTCTGAAAAAAAGTAAAATCTATTTCAGAAGCTAGGAAACATATAAGTTTGTTTGGATTAGCTTTTTAGAAGCACTTTCATATAAGCTGAGACAAAACTCTCATACTTTCCCCTTACTCCATAAAATCACTTCCAAAAGCTAAATGTTATGGAAATGTTTTGCAATGCATGCTCTCGCTAGCAGAAATAGAAATATGCATCTCCATCTCCAAACTGCCTGTTTATAACAGAGGCATAAGTAAACTACCAAGCTCAGGACAAAACAAAAAAACCTGTTGTACAGTCATTATGATAATGCACTTCATGTTCTTATTGGTTGAAATTTGTTTGGATTATGGTTTGAAGCAGTCTGACTTATCATGGTTTTTGATTGTGTGCCAGCTTAAGAGAGGTCAACTGCTAACTGTCACTCCTTATTTAGTGAAGAAGCAGAAGCAGCATATCCATTATATAGAGCAGTATGGCATTGATTTGATACTTGGGTGTAATGGATTCATATGGATTGGGGAACACAGTGAAGTGAAAGATGATGAGATGATGGTGGATCAAGCGAACCAATCTGAGGGGCAAGAGCAAAATTTCACAGCATTAGAGACCAGAAAATACATATGCAGGACTGCTAATGCTGTTAGAATATTATCCAACTTGGGTTTCAATATGACATTGGAAATTATCAAGGAAACTGTTAATCTCAGCCTCAGTTTGAATCTTGACACGCATGAAATGCTGAGTTCTGAGTTCTGTGTTCTGGTTGCTGAAAAAGAGGCTGAAAGGAGAAGCTCAATTAAAAAGAAGAGGTAGATTGTGGCCTTTTTTCTAGCTTGAGAATTTTGTAGCTGAGGGTTTTATAGGATGCGATTTTTGGGTCACAGTGAACATATGGTTATATCCCTTTCCCTATGGTGGCAAGTTCCGGTGATGAATTCTAACCCGAATGTTTGGATATAATTCAGAACCGTTCATATAGAGAATTGGTAAACATGGTTGGATGAAAATATGACCATCGGTTTACTAAACAAGTTCTACTGTTCCAATATTTTTTGTTTGTGTAATTTTTCCAAGATGGTTTTATTCCAGCAAATATTGAATGAGACCCAACACTTCTGAAGTGCCATATTCTCTTGTGAAAATCATGTGGGCAGAGACTCGGGTACGGGTCCTCATTCACACACGTAACCCTCTCATGTACTGAATTCCTTGGCTTTTTGGTGGTCAAGCATCCAGTTCATCATTAATGTTGCCTTTGGTTGTTTGGCTAAACTTTGAGTGTGACAAGAATCATTTTTGCCTTCAAATGTTGCATTTAGTGATTAGTTGTCTGGCTAAGCTTGAGTGTGACGAGAATCATTTTTGCCTTCAAATGTTGCATTAGTTCATTAGTTAATCTCCTTCCTTAATTGAGCCAAAAGAACGACATCATCATCAAAAAGCATGCAGTTAGGAATTTCTTCTTTGATAAACTTAGAACAAAACATGGCTGGTCTCATGACAATATGATTAAATTTCTTTTACCTTGCTATATACATTTCAATCACAAAATTCAAGTAGCCTTTTTTCCATTTAAATCACCCAACTTGAATTATATGAGTAGCATCCCAATCAACTCTATAAAAGCATGTCTAGTTGCTATTATTTAAATAATATATTATGTGAACCCTTCACATGCAACAGAGGAACAAGATTAACTCTGTACAATCCCACCAGACACTAAACATATCTACCATATGTGCCGAATTTTGTGCCATTCTATTTTGGGTTGCGATCCAGGAACCTTGTGCTTTGAACCAGAGGCAATGGTTTTCCAGCCAAAAGCATCAAGATGACCATGACGTCTAAATTTATTACAGGCTAAGGCAATGGCTATTCCTAGCCCGAGGATCAGCAGAATCAAATATAGTGATAGCGAAGCTTTATGAACCTGCAATCAATAAATTTTATTTTTGTGAGTTCAAACTTTCTATATTTAGGCTTAGCTTGACTCTCACTAAGAAGACAAATGAGTCTCACCAGTATCCTCAATCTGTTCCTCTAATTCAGTCACATGAATCAAATACTTAAATTATTTGAAAAAAAAGAAGAAAGGAGCAATTAACAAAAAGATGAAATTATTCTTGTGGCTTCATGAAAGAGTGAACCAAGTCTGTCCTTAAGTAGGTAGAATATTTGAAAAATGAGACATAAAATATGAAAAAAGAAAAACACTAACAAATATTTCAGAATAATTAGAGCCATAGAAAGATAGCAAAGAAATTTAAGACACTTGGAATTCTTTAAGCATAGTTAATACTGACAAGGTAGACAAATGCATTGAATCTCCCCAAATTTCTAGCAATGAAGTGAAAAATGAATAAAATCTCCCTCAAGTTAGATCGATTCATTAGTGGAATAATTGTTAGATAGAAACCAAAATCTTTAAAATTTAGTTATACACTAGAAATACAAATAAGTATTAGAGACATTTTTTAAAAAAATGAAAGGGCTTAATCACCTAAACAGGAAAAGTCTCTTAATTTCTTTCTTTGGCCAGAAAGAAGGATCTATTTATCAAAACTCCAAAATTGGAAGACGTTCATATGGTCAAGTATAAATTTCAAAAGAAAAGAAAAAAAAAAGGACATCATCGAAGTATTTTGGAAAAAGTCACAAACCTTATCCATGGTCCTGATTTTTGGCGGATAATTTCTGTCAGCATGCCCAAGAGTATAGTTCAACATTTCAATTACGGTAAACTCAGTAACATGATCATCGCATTCTGCTGGAATTGTAATAATAAGAAGAAATTGTTAAATTTTACATCAACATAAAATAATATTGAACTGAATGAGAACTCAAAAGACTACCCGGGATATCGAAAATTTGTGCTGGCGGAATTCCAAGCAGCTCTACCAAATATGCACAAACACGAGCACGATCAGGTAGTGACAGAAGATCCCCATGAGTAACCACAAGCACTGGTTTGTCATCTGGAAGTAATAGAGATAATTATTGGACTAACCATACAATTTTAAACTAGTTGAAGGAAAAATATGAGAGATGAGCGAACACTTGTCAATGAGGGGGAAAATAAATGGTTGAAAAGAAGTCCAATTTGCAGAATATATAAAAGTTTAAATTATGCAAAGACATTGTCATTTATGAATGCAACATCAATTCTCGCCCGAGATTTTTAGAAATAAGTGATTCATCAACATCCGTTCCAGCCTATTATACACAGGAAACAAAAGAGAAGCAAATGTTTCCCATTTAGATGACATGCTGGAATGGCACTAAGGCATGGAAAAACAAAAACAATGCAAGAGTTCCAAGTGCCAGGAGCTATTTATCAGCAATTTAGCATTTCAAATACAGAAAGGAAAAGGACAAAGAAAAAGAAACGTCAAAGCAGGTAAATTAAAGTTCTGTAAATTTTATAGAACTTAGGTTGCCTGGCTATGTTATTAGTGATGGCTTGTTTCAAGTTTTCGACCAAATTCCATTAGCTTTAAGTGGGGCAGGTTCATGGGAAATTCTCAATTAAATTTCATTTGGCATATTATCTCAAAAAGAAAATGACATCTCTATTAAGAAATAAGAAAATGAACACCTCAAAATGCTATTTACAAGATGCTTACAAGAAGAATTCATTTGGAATTAAAAGATGTTTACTGCATCCAAGTTTAAAAAAGACATGAAGAATGAGGTTTAAGAACTAGACAAAAGGGGAAAAAATGTTTATGTCTTAAGTGAGAGTTGTGAACTAAATTTTCTTGCAATACTATGCTAGATATGGAAGTATTTCTTTCTATCAAGGTGGACTTCATATTGCAAATAGGGTTAAGTCTACATTTTCCCAGCCTTTGCTGACTTCGGCATTAAGGGGAAAAAGTTAATCACAAAGCCTTAAAATCCACATCTCATGGTTGGAACATACCACAAGCAGCTAAGTTGCGGACAACTCAACAACAGACTCAGATATGATGTACAAATATATCAATCACAATCCTTGGATTTAGCAGTGTCTAGTTATTTCTATATTTTCTAAAGTTTGACATTTTCGACACGGCCATGGTTTAATATGCATGGAAAAGAAATATAAACAGATACAAGAAGCATATGCAGGAAAAATTACATCATGGTCTTGTAGATACCTTTAAATGGCAGGTATGGGCAATTGAAAGTAGAAGCAACCATATCAGTATATCCTGTCTCCAAAGTACCAGTATTCTCCAGTGATTTTAAAACTGAAAGGCCATTAACAACGTAAATAACAAAATTAACTTTCATTCTTTTCCTGAAAAAGCAACCAGTCTTGCAAGCCCTTTTCTTTAAAAGTTTCTTCAAACTCTGATCATCGGTCCTCCTGATAAGAAATCCCCATTAGACGATTTAAAACAGAGTGAATCAAAAAGGCTATGTAAATAGAGCGTTCATACCTGAGAACAAGCTCTCCATGACAAACACCTTCTGTCATCCATTGATATAGAATTCTATCATCATCATTTGGATTGCCAGACAAACAACGTGTATCATACAAACAGATAGAAGTCGAGTCTCTTGGAATCATATACTCCTGGAGGAAGTATGTCCCATCTCCAGTAGATGAATTACCTGGTATAAAAAGATAAATCAGCAAAAACTTATTCAGGCAGCTCAATATCCATTTGTCCCGTATCCCCAAATTGTATCTTCTACAATCAAATTTACATTAAATAAAACATAAATCATACATGATACTTGAGCTCTTGCTGGCGCATATTTGTCAACATCAAAAACTTGGGAAATTCTATTTATGAGACTACTTTTCCCAGACCCTCTTGGACCAATAAATAGGAGGCATGTTGTCTTTGGCACATCATAATCACTTAATTTCGACCCACCCAAATTCTCTGTCCATAATCCCGGCCTATAGCTGTAACAATTAAACCAGCATATAAAGCATAATCAGTAAGAAAATTTTGAGATTTCATGTCACGCTTGTGCTAACTTAACACGCTGTTTAACTGCACTCACCATACAATGCAGAAAATTGAAATTAGTCTTAATTTCACAGTAAAAAAAGTGAAGTATTTTAATAGTGAGCCATAAAGGAAGAAAGACATGCATGCATACTACAATGTGAAGCTGGAGCCGCGTGTTCTAAATGACAGACATCCTAAAATACTCTGAGCATTCCATTATTATGTATCAATAATGAATACCTATATTGAACAAGCAAATGTGAAAATACGTAATGAATTAGCAGTTTGGCATGCTTAATGGTATGCAACGCAAATATTTGACCTCATGTTGATTCCTGTGATTAAGGTCCTACATTCATTTGCCAAGAAGTAAATATTACAGCATTGAAAGAAACAACAATGAATGCCAGTATGCCACTCCCATGATGCCGACTAGTCAATGTTTCTAGTTTTTCCCCTCCGACCAGAGTTTGATTTTTCAAGGTTTTCACTATAAACTTCAATGGATGAACTATTATCTTCTCGTAATATTAAAACAAATATGAATACAACAGATTAAACAAGAGAATCTTGAGTTCAAATCAATACCTCAGAATTTTTTCTCTTTCCTCTTTCAAAGTGTTGCAACGAATTCTCCGTCCATCATAATTCTGCAAGATTTCTCGGTAGATGCGTTCTTTCCTTCTGTTATTGACTTCCAGATCAAAAGAAGAAGGCCCGATATTTCTTTCCCCAGTTTCTACTTGTGCCAGCCCATTTTCCCCATTCACTGTATCATTTTCAACCTTCATGCTCATATTATCCCTGAAACATAAGAAGATAACATAAAAACGACAAAGTTAAAACAAAGGAACCGACATCAGCTTTAGACATTTATTTTAGTGCGCCTACTATTATTCCAGACCCATTTTCACAAATACGAGGCACCTATATTTAAGCATTGTACATCTTGCAGTGTCCCTATACCCATACACTGTCGTATTCTAACAGAGACAGTATCAACGCTTAGCTCACAAGTACAGAGGAGTTTGATCATTCATGGTTTATAGAAGAAAATGAAACTCTGATCAGACTGTACCTTATAGGAGAATTGGAAGAAAGGATGGAAAAATCGACATCCGAACAAGAATCTTCACCTGTACACAGCCATCGAGGTTATAAATAATAAGCACACAACAAGAACCTCGTATGTTTTGCGTCAGTTTAAACCTAGTAGATAAAGAGGGAGGGAAAATACACAAAAATACACGCAATACAAACACAAAGCACTTTGTCAGATTGTTTCCGTATTTTGCATTATCATAGCAAGAAATCGAACAGAAATTAGATGGACGCCTCACTTTCTGTGAATCAGAACAGAATATTTAGAGAGGCTCGAGAACGCTACCTTGAGACGAAACTGAACCGCCACCCATAGTGTGCTTGTTTTTGCTGAATGATGCCTTTTGCTTCTGGAGAGCTGAAAACATTTCTCTGGTTTCTATACGGCCTGTATCAAGGAAAGTCAAACCTGCCAAATGATACTTCGCGGCTAAGAAAATGGATTTTTTAATACAAGAGGTTGTTGCTAACTGTACGACTTAGTAGCGTGATCTCACTGTGAATAGTTGCTCAGTAAAACGGGAAAATCCGTTTCTGGGCCCTATTAGTCAAAAAATTCCAGAAAAGGCCTAAATAATCTGAACATTTAAAAAAGGCCCTAAGATTATGAAAATTCCAGAAAAGACCCTTCAGAATTTACGGAGTTGTTAATGAGGCTGATTTAGTTGTTAGCGGGGTATTGATATAGTTGTTAATCGGGCTGATTAACAACTAAATCAGTCCGATTAACAACTATATCAGCCTCATTAACAACTCACTCTTGGGTCTTTTCTGGAATTTTGAAAATCTTAGGGTCTTTTTTAGAATTTTCAGAATCTTGGGCATTTTTTGAATTTTCAGATTGTTTGAGCATTTTCTAGAATTTTTTGGCTAATAGGGGCCTTGAAAAGGATTTTCCTCCCATGACACGTGTATCTATCCAAAGTGACAATATCAACACTATTTTAGGGCCATTTGTTTGTGATTTTTATTATTTTATATATTGGTGATTTTTTTTTTAATGGAATATAATTCTGCATTTATGAAGAAAAACCATAAGCTACAAAATATCTTAATAAAATACATGCATCACGTAGTAGGTAGTAGGACAAACTCCATTTGACTTTTTTGGTTTGAGTAATGATTTTGTTATGGGAAAAATTCCATATACTATACTGATTTATAATAGGGGAAATGATTTATCCACTGATTGGCTATAAGGTTTTTTCCAATGAGATATATACTACGTCGTTTTGACCAGTTTACGCGTTATGTCATTGAAAAAAAAACAGAAACAATAAAAAAAACAAAGAAATATTGTTGTGATGAATTATTGTTGCGATTTCGATTTAAAATTGTGATTAATTAATTGATAGTCTGCAGAGAATTATTGTTAGGATTCCAAATGTGATAAATTGTTACGATGAATTACCAATTCTGATTTGAAATTGCAATGAATTATTGTTGCCATGAATTAACTGATAGTCTTTAGAAAATCACCGAATAAAAAATAGAGAATTACTGATTTTGATTTTGATTTTTATCTTCTGATCCATTATTGATTTTATTTTTTAATTTAGGAATTAGTTTTTTTTTTAATCATTTGAATGTGAAGGTCATATTGATTTTTATTAAGCTCGATCTAAAATTGATTCCTATTGGATTTTGTTTTCAGTTTATTTTGCTCCCCCCCTCCCCCCAAAGTGACATAGCGCGTGAACTGGTCAAAACGGCGTAGTATATACCTCACTGGAAAAAACCTTATATTCAGTCACTGGATATATCATTTCCCCTTTATAATATAACGATTTAATAAAATAAAAAATTAATTTATATTAGTTGCAATTATAAAAGATAAAACATACTACTATCTTCAGTCTTAATTATAAGAACACTTTTATATTGGAAATTGTACTAGAGAAGTATCCTTATAATTAGGACCAGATAGTATATTTACTTATAAGTATTTGGACCAATTATATAATTAAATATTGTCATATATAATTCTTATTATAAAAAAACAAAAAACTAATTTATATATAGTTACAGTTGTTAAGAAACCCGCGCAATCCGTGGGCAAAAATCTGAAATTCTAACATATTTAATTTAATAATTAAATAGTAAAATATAATATTCTATGATTATATGAGAGATAACTGGCAAAACAATATAAGATAAATATGAGGTTGTTATAAAAATAAAGAAATAGAAGAAGTAGAAAATAGAAGACAAGAGCAAGAGAGATTCAAGAGAGAGAGATTCTCATTCAGTTTGTTCGGTATACATTTGTGAGGGAGTAGGGGTCTATTTATAGTGGTTGGAGAGAGGGGAAGTTTTATGTAGCTTCAACCCACTCACCACCATGAATGTAGTGGGTGACTACCCACTTTCTACCATGAAGGTAGTGGGTGACTATCCACTCCCCACCATAACAGTAGTGGGGGCCTTCATGCCCATAATGGGTCAGCCACATACTATATTCATAACACTCCCCCTTGGATGTCCATTATGAATGTGCCTCATTAAAAACTTTAACTAGGAAAAACCCAGTGGGATAAAAACCTAGCCAAAGAAAAGAGTACATCATCCACTAATACACTTTCTAATGCTGCCTCATTAAAAACCTTTCCAGGAAAACCTAGTAGGACAAAACCTAGATAAGGAAAAAAGAGTACAGCGTATATTGACTCCCCCTTTTGACAACATCAGTTGAGATCTTTAAGTCTTCGAAGGCCGATTCCATTGACAAGCTTTTCAAAAGTTGCTTCTGGAAGTGATTTGGTAAATAAATCTGCTAAATTTTCACTTGAACTAATTTGCTGGATATTTATTTCACCATCCTTTAGAAGATCACGAGTGAAGAAGAATTTTGGTGAAATATGCTTCGTTTTATCACCTTTGATATAACCTTCTTTAAGTTGAGTAATACATGCAGTATTATCTTCATGTAGAACTGTTGGGACCAATTTACCTGAAGATAAATGACAAGTTGTTCGTATGTGATGTATTACTGATCTCAACCATACACATTCTCGACTTGCTTCATGCATTGCTAGAATTTCTGCATGGTTAGATGATGTGGCTGATATAGTTTGTTTCATAGATCGCCATGAAATAGCTATACCTCCACATGTAAACAAATAGCCTGTTTGTGATTTACCATCGTGAAGATTAGACAAAAATCCAACATCTGCATAACCAACCAGTTCATGCTTTGATACATTTGAGTAATATAACCCCATGTCCATAGTGCCTCTGAGATAACGAAGAATGTGTTTTATTCCATTTCAATGCCTTCATGTTTGTGAAGAACTATATCTTGCTAATAAATTAACAGCAAATGATATATCAGGCCGTGTGTGATTGGCAAGATACATTAATGCTCCAATAGCACTGAGGTATGGTACTTCTGGACCAAGTAGTTCTTCTTTACCTTTGTCATTAATTACTCTAGGCCGAAATGGATCTTTATCCACTTGTAAAGACCTTACAATCATTGGAGTACATAATGGATGTGACTTATCCATATAAAATCGCTCCAGGACCTTCTTTGTATAAGTTTCTTGATATACAAACCTTCTTTGTATAAGTTTCTTGATATACAAAGATCCCATCCTCTAGGTACTCGATCTGTAGTCCAAGACAAAATTTCGTTCTACCCAAGTCTTTCATTTCAAATTCCTTGTTCAAACAATTAATTGCCTTTTGAAGCTCTTTAGGAGTTCCAATGATGTTAATATCATCCACATAAACAGCAATTATAGCAAATTTGTTTCTAGATCTTTTAATAAAAATGCATGGGCATATTGGGTCATTTTTGTACCCTTCTTTCAACAGATATTCTTTAAGACAATTATACCACATGCGCCCTGATTGCTTCAAGCTATACAGAGACTTATTTAACTTAATTGAGTATTGTTCTCGAGAATTTGAATTAGATGCTTCTGGCACCTTGAGTCCTTCAGGGAGTTTCATATAAATATCGTTGTCAAGTGAGCCATACAAATAGGCAGTCACAACGTCCATTAAACGCAAATCAAGTCCTTCATTTACTGCCAAGCTAATCAAATAACGAAAAGTAGTTGCATCCACTACTGGTGAATACGTTTCTTCAAAATCAATGCCAGGTCTTTGTGTAAAGCCTTGGGCTACAAGACGTGCCTTATATCTTGTAATTTCATCCTTTTCATTTCTTTTTCTTATAAAGATCCATTTGTATCCAACTGGCTTTACATCTTCAGATGTATGGACTACAGGTCCAAATACTTTCCATTTTTCTAGTGATTTCAATTCTGCATTAATAGCATCTTTCCATAAAGGTCAATCCTTTCGTTGTTAGCACTCGCTAATGGATTTTGGCTCTTGATCCTCATTATCATTCATTACATCATATGCTATATGATAAACAAAGATGTCGTCAATGTTGACTTGATTTCGATCCCATCGGATAACATTCATAACATAGTTTATTAAGATTTCATTGTTTTCACATATTTCAGGTACCTGTGTCTCTTCTGGGACTATAACATTCTCTTCTTGAGACATCTCTACTAGAAATAGTAACTCTTCAGGAGATGGCTCTTCTAGAGCTACTAACTTTTCTCGATTACCCTCGACTTGACCATCTATATTTTTAGCTCCTTTTCTCATTCGAGGATTTTTATCTTTGGAACCGATGGGCCTGCCATGCCTCAGGCGTGCTTTAGATTCATTTATAATATATTGTCCTTCAGGGACATCAATTCGAATAGGAGCATTGGCAGCTGGGACATGTGACTTTGTCACTTTCTTTGGGTCAGTAAATGCTTCTGGCATTTGATTAGCTAAATTTTGTAAATGAATTATCTTTTGAACTTCTTGTTTACATTGCTTTGTACAAGGATCAAAATGAGCCAATGATAATTCATTCCAGCTAATCTCTTTACCCAACTGCTTATTTTCTCCCCCTAATGTTGGGAAAACTGATTCATCAAAATGACAATCGGCAAATCGTGCCATAAATAAATCTCCTGTAGATGGTTCTAAATATTGTATAATTGAAGGAGATTCATACCCAACATATATTCCCTTTCTTCTTTGTGGACCCATTTTAGTACGTTGAGGTGGTGCTATTGGCACATATACTGCACACCCAAAAATTCTTATATGGGAAATATTAGGTTCTTGACCAAAAACCATCTGTAAGGGGGAAACCTTTAAGTAACTAGTTGGCCTGATATGAATTAACATTGCTGCATGCAAAATGGCATGACCCCAAGCAGACATTGGGAGATTAGATCTCATCAGTAAAGGTCTTACAATGAGTTGCAATCGTTTAATTAATGATTCTGCTAGTCCATTTTGCGTATGAACATGAGCTACAGGATGTTCAACATCAATTCCAAGGGACATACAATATTCATTAAAAGCTTGTGAAGTAAATTCACCAGCATTATCAAGACGTATTTTCTTGATAGGATAATCAGGGTGATGTGCTCTTAATCTAATCAATTGAGCAAGTAATCTCGCAAACGCCAGGTTGCGAGAAGATAATAAGCAAACATGCGACCATTTGGTTGATGCATCAATCAAAACCATATAGTATCTAAATGGTCCGCATGGTGGATGTATTGGCCCACAAATATCTCCCTGTATTCGTTCTAGAAATGTGAGGGACTCACTTTCCACTTTGCTTGGTGAGGGCCGAATAATTAACTTTCCCTTGGAACATGCAGCACATGAGAAATCATGGGATTGTGGTATTTGTTTACACTTCAGGGTATGTCCAGATGAATTCTCAATTATTTGTCGCATCATGGTTGACCCTGGATGGCCTAACCGATCATGCCAAACATTAAATTCATTAGTAAACTTCTGGTTTACATTGGCGAACTTCTGGTCTGTATTGGTAAACTTCTGGTTTACAATAGCATGTGTTTCAATTGTGCTTATAAATGTATAATACAAACCAGAAGAAAAGGCAGGAAAACTTTCTAATATGCATTTTCTACCAAAAACTATATTTGTGATAGCAAGACATTCCTGATTCCTTTTAGTTGTTGTTTCTATATGGTATCCATTTCTGCGGATATCTTTGAAACTCAATAAGTTTCTTTTAGATTTGGTAGAATAAAATGCATTACCAATACATAATTTTGTTCCTCCAGCTAACAAAATATTAGCTCTTCCGGAGCCTTCAATCAAATTTATATTACCAGATATAGTTTGAACATTGGCTTCTTGCATTACCAAGGAAGAAAAATATTTATCACTTTTTAGTATGGTGTGGGTTGTTGCGCTATCAACGAGATACAAATCTTCAGGATTGATAAGATTCATTCTTCATTAAAGGATACATGAAAATAAATAAAACATAATTAAAAGGACTACATATGATGGAAGAAAGCTTAAACATACTGAAACATAACAATTTCAAATGGAAAAAGATAATCTATGTTAAGAAATCTGCAACATCCAAATGAGTAAAATTAAGATCATCAAACTCAGAATTCTCAGCCTTATCAATATTCAAATGAGTAAAATCAATATCTTCAAACTTGGAATTCTCAACATGATTTACTTCAATCTTTGACCCTTTGCCCTTACCTTTTAGTGATTCTTGGTAAAGTTCAACTAAGTGTCTTGGCGTACGACAGGTACAGGACCAATGACCTTTGCCACCACAACGATAGCATGCATTTTCAGCATGTTTGTTATGCCCACTAGTTTCACTAGTTTCCCTTTTGTGGTGCTTATCACTCTTTCCCCACTTTGGGTTTCGGAAATTTGATCCACCACAATTTGGACCACGCCCACGCCCACGGTTGTAGCCACCTTTTCGTCCACGTCCTCGCTTATTAAAGGATTCATTAGTTACTGTATTCGCTTCTGGGAATGGAATTGAGCCTATTGGACAGGATTCATGATTTTTCAATAAAAGCTCATTGTTTTGTTCAGCCACAAGGAGACAAGAAATTAATTCAGGATATTTCTTGAAACCCTTTTCACGATATTGCTGCTGCAAGAGCAAATTAGATGCATGAAATGTGGAGAATGTTTTTTCTAACATATCTTCATCAGTAACATTCTTTCCACACAATTTTAACTGAGAAGTAATTCTGAACATGGCTGAGTTGTACTCACTCACAGTTTTAAAATCTTGCAAACGCAAATGAATCCATTCATAACGAGCTTTTGGGAGGATGAACATCTTCTGGTGGTCATATCTATTTTTTAAATTTTTCCAAAGAACAAGTGGGTCTTTCACTGTCAAATATTCAATTTTAAGACCTTCATGCAAATGGCGGCGTAGAAAAATCATGGATTTGGCTTTATCTTGATTAGATGCCTCATTCCCTACTTTAATTGTGTCTTCCAGACCATGGGCATTCAGATGGATTTCCGCATCCAGCATCCAAGATAAATAGTTCTTCCCGATAATATCAAGAGCCACAAATTCAAGTTTTGTAAGGTTTGACATGTTTGACATGGTTCATACTAATTAAAGAAATAAATGGAAATTATTAGAATATTGAATATAAAAATCACTAATGATAGGAAACTCACAAAAATAATTCATAAAATATTGCAACAAAATTAAAATTTTATGGCTTCAGGCCATTTATCTTCAAGATAAATAAAAGTTGAATATTATGGCTTCCGGCCATGTAATAAGAAAGAAGATAAAAGTTATATGACTTCTGGCCATATAATGTCAAAATCAGAATCAAGGAAATATGACTTTTGGTCATATAATAAGATGGCTTCTGGCCATACTATCATCACAATACTAATAATATAAAAGAACTCATAAAGGTAATCAAAGTAACATATAAAAGCAACAATAATCTCAAATTTTAGTCATTTATCTTCGGGATAAAAGTTGAATATTATGGCTTCCAGCCATAAGATATAAGTTGAAATCTATATGACTTCTAGCTATATAGTATCAAAATTTTATGGCTTCTGGTCATTTATCTTCAAGATAAATAAAAGTTAAATACTATGGCTTCCAACCATACAATAAGAAGATAAAAGTTATATGACTTCAGATCATATAATTTCATAATTAAAAAAAATCAAAGGGTATGGCTTCTGGCCATATAATATTAAAATAAGAATTAAAGAAATATGACTTCTAGTCATATAATTTCATAATAAGAAATCAAGGGACGTATGGCTTCTGGCCATATAATAATAACAATATAAATAATAGAAAAGAACTATAATAATAGAAAAGAACTCAGATAAATAAACGTATATCCTTAAAAAAAGTAGATGAAATCATCATACCTTCGTTAGAGCTCTCGTGCTGATAACGTGTTATAAAAATAAAGAAGTAGAAGAAGTAGAAAATAGAAGACAAGAGCAAGAGAGATTCAAGAGAGAGAGATTCTCATTCAGTTGTGAGGGGGTAGGGGTCTATTTATAGTGGTTGGAGAGAGGGGAAGTTTTATGTAGCTTCAACCCATTCACCACCATGAATGTAGTGGGTGACTATCCACTTTCCACCATGAAGGTAGTGGGTGACTATCCACTCCCCACCATAACAGTAGTGGGGGCCTTCATGCCCATAATGGGTCATCCACATACTATATTCATAACAGAGGTCTGAATATAGAGATGATTTTTATATACTTTTTTACTTGAAATTTTAAAAATAGTTGGGAAGTTATGATAACCACAGAGAAAAAATAGATATTAGATAATTATCTGTATAAAATTTTGTTTATTCGAATTGTTAAAAATAAAATCCTTCGAAATTATATAAACCATGCAGGGAGAGGCATATCTCGGGGATTTATCAGGTACAACAGCAATAATCGATTAAATAATCGGTATCCCCAAAATGCATTTTATTTCTAAGACAAAAATTCAGAATTCTCCAATCAAAACACTTTCTATCCAGATTTTTTTCCATATCTAGAATATAATCTTCTACTATATAATTTTTGATAGGAATATCATCCGTCAATAATAGATTAATTTGTGGATATGATATGTTGAAGTTTAAATGATACTAATATTATTTATGTATTTTATATTTATCAAAGTTTCAGCTATCAAATAAATTATTAATGGATATCTAAATTTTAAGTTTTGAATCAAACCCATTAATTTATATTACATATTTGAAAACTAAGTAAAATAAAGGACAAATTGCAATCAAATGTCAATGAACAGATTTAATAGCAACCAAGTCTATTAAAATTATTAAATTGTAGTTAAGTTCCAAAGAACCTAGGTGCTATTAATTTTAAACATGAAAGTATAGTTTTGCCCCTCTTTTTTGTCATCCTAGGGAACCAAGTTGTTATTAACAACTAAATAAACAACATCAATTTGAACGTATGGTAGTGATGACATATTTTGAAATCGCACAATATGTGTGGTAAACATATAAAGCTTCATCTTTTTCCATTTAGCTTTGTTCAAGCACATGAAAACATGGCACAAACCACCACAGCAGAAATTCATACCAACTAACAAATCAATGAAACAACAATATAAATCATAAAGGCATCATATAAATAATAATCTTCCCATAGTAAGATATCCTCTATGCCCAAAAACCCTAATCCAATTACTTTCATACAAAAAGATAAACTTTTTATATTGTCAAGCTAAAAGGGATGAACAAAGTAGTTATTGACAACTATAAGAGCATCATTAACAACTATTGAGCATATAATGATGACACATATTAAAATTGTATTACAGAGGTTATAAACACATAAAGCTTCATTATTTTCATTCACCCTTATCTAAGCAAGTGAAAACAAAGTATACTCTCCCCAAAAACAAAGCAGAAATCCAGACCATTTCTCACACTCAATGAAACAACAATATAAATTATAAGGACATCATACAAATAATAATCTTCCCATGGCAAGATATCATCTATGCTCAAAAGCCCTAATCCAATCAATTTCATACCATAATATAAATGTTTCATATTGTCTAGAAAATAAAGGTTGAACAAAGTTGTTATTGGCAACTATATGAGCAACATTAACAATTATTTAGCATGTATTGATGACAACAATGCTCTAAAATTGTTAATGTTGATCATGTAGTTGTCAATAACAACTTTGTCCCGCTAGGTGACAGGAAACAGGGGTACAACTGTACTTTTATATTTAGAATTAATAGCACTTAGGTCTTTTGAGACTTTACTACAATTTGATTACTTGAAAGGACATAATTGACATTAAGTCTAGTTACAATCTTCCCAATAAAAAAGAGTTAAAGTATATTTTTTAAAAAACAAAAAAAAAAGTTTCCGTTATGTCAACTTTCTGAACTTTTCTCATGGAATATAGGAAAAAACATAATTAGAATAGTTTTAAGGGTTAAGTAGCAAATTTGCTCTGAATTTTTTTTTTTTAGCAATGTTGCCTAGGAAGTTTTTTTTTAGCAATTTTGCCCCTCCGTTAATAACCCTAACGATCAACTGTTAGTTGACAATTAACGAAAGGCAAAATTGCTCCAAACAAAAACTTCCAAGGTAAATTACTCCAAGAAAAAACTTACAGGGCAAAATTGCTCCTCAGAGTATACTTTCGGGGCAAATTTGCTACTTAACCCTAAAAAAGTTTATATGACTCATAAAAAATTATGAAAAAGATGATAATCTATTTTTTTGCCAGCTGTCCAAAATAATCTAACTTAGCTACAATATTAGGGCTAATAAAAATTTACATTTACTTGCTACTTATAACTAGATTTATTTCTAATTTAATATAAATATTTCTGGAAGAGTGACATATACTTTTCTTACATAAATAAATGATTTAATCAATTTCCTTATTTTTTGTAAATTGATTAACTAGACCTTTTTTATCTATGTCTTCACTGTATGTAATTCGGCCTTTTTGAAGTAGACATATTTTTAGCCTGTTTGAAGTAGACATATTTTTAGCCTGTTTGAAGTATACCTATTTTGCAGTGAGGCCTGTAGCCTGTTAGCCTAATTATAAAATTTTTAAAAATATAGGCCGCCTCAACAGGGCACAGGCCAGGCATAAGCTAAAAAAATGGCCGCTAACAGGCCACAAACTAGGCTCAAGCCACTTTATTGCCGAACAAACCTTGCCTGTTAAGGGTGAAGTCTAGGCTGGCCTGGCTTGTTTCCACCCCTAGATATTATATAAAGGCTAAAGTATATTTTTAGTCTTTTAAGTTTTACATAAGGTATACTTTTGGTCCCTTAACTTCATAAAGTATAATTTTTATCCTAAAATTCTAACACCATTAATGTTGCTAACGGAAAACATTGATGCAGCGAACTTAAGTGATGATTAATAGCACTTAATTACACAAATTTTACATGTTCTTGAATTTACCCATATTTTAAATTTAAGTTTAATAGTATTTAATTACAAAATTGTCACTTAAATTTACACCGTTATCACTTGAGTTTGCATTTTCCGTTAGCAAAACTAACGGTGTTAAAATCTTAGGACCAAAAGTATACTTTATGAAGTTAAGGGACCAAAAGCATACTTTATGTAAACTTAAAGGACTAAAAGTATACTTTAGCCTTATATAACTAAGAATTAAAAATACATCATATCATAAATAATGGTTTTAACATTTTTTTGGGTTAAGTAGTAATTTTTCCCCAGAAGTTTTTTTGAGGAGCAATTTTGTCCCGTAAGTTTTTTTTTTGGAGCAATTTTGCCCATCCGTTAACAGTTAACTAATAGTCAACGGTCAACTAACCGTTGACCGTTAGAGGAGGGGCAAAATTGCTCCAAAAAAATTTTTAAAAAAACTTTCGGGGCAACATTGCTCCAAGAAAGACTTCCAAGGCAAAATTGCTCCTTGAGATATACTTCCGGAGTAAATTTACTACTTAACCCTAGTTTTAAATATTAAAAACATTTAGATTATCTCATTTGAATTATTTGGTTAAGAATTTATAAATAGGTTAAAAATATAAGACAACATTTATTTTTTATTCGTTTAAAGAAGAAGAAGAAAATATTTAAACAAGTTCCTCTCTTGTAGCCACTTGCTAGATTCTTGAAATCAGTTGTAATTGTCCTTTGAACTTTGAAGATAGGTGGGCTACTCGTTCACTCATTTCAAAGAGATCATGAGAGTATGCATACTTTAAACTGGAAAAAAGAATTAAAGGGATTCCTAAATTCATATAGCCTATGATGTCACTTGATTAACAAAAGACAGGCTAAAGAACATGTGCGCAACTAATCGGTGGACTCCTGTGATTCATGACCAAAAGGACTTTTGCTAGCCCATTCACGGCACGTATCTTCAATACCTATGGTAAGAATTTGAAAAGATTGAACTAAAAGTTAGGGTTTGTTTGGTTTGAAGGTCTTGGATGGAAGTGGAGGAGACATACAAATTGAGTTGAATTTTAAGAAAATTGGAAAAGGGGGTTGCAAAATGTTAATAAAGAGAATATGTAAAATAAAAAGAGTAAGAAAAAAAAAGGAAATTGCAACCACGTTACAATTAAAAGAATTAATTACAATGAGGTCTCTTAAAATAATCAAATTGCAATAAAGTCCCAACGGACCTAAGTCCTATTTATTTTAAGATAAGTTTAGAGAAACTAGTGAAAAATTACATGGCAACAACATGACATGCACAGATTGTTAATTGCATGATGTCTTTATGATTTATGTTATTGTTTTATTGAATGTGAGTGACGATTTGGATTTCTATCACGTTTCTATGGAGATTGTGCTATGTTTTCGTGTGCTTAGACATGGATAAATGGAAAGGATCGGATGAAGCTTTATGTGTTTATAAACCTATTATGCAATTTCAAAACATGTTATCAATATAGTACTTTGAAGTTGTTAATGTTACTCATATAGTTGTTAATAACAACTTTGTTTTGTATAGTGACAAAAAAGATGATGAGTACATTTGGAAAACATATATTATAATTATTGTATATAGAGGGACAATTTCCAAATGGAGAAAAAAGTCATTTACAATATGTAGGAGTACTGTTAGAACAAAAACTATAAAAGAAGACACTACGTATGAGGATACATATGAGGAGTTGATGAGAACAATTATAGTATCAATTATTAGAAAAGAAAGTAGTGGAAGTACCATGAAATTCACAATGACCTGTGATGATACAACAACCTTTAAGTTTCTGGACTTTTATAGATGATGAAGGAATAGAACCTTTTATTAAATTCAATCAAGAAAGTGATCATGTGTATATAGGAGTAGATGACAATATACAACCAATAAGGGATAATATAGGAAAGGAACAATATGTATAAGTTGTATTTGTCTTTTGAAATAATATTTTAAGTAGTCACTTATTGATATGTAAGTTATTATTGGTTGATCTAAACTTATCATTGATTTCCATATAACTTGTCATTGGTTGCTTTAAACTTGTAATTAATTGAATGCTCTAAACCTATCATTACGGCAAAATTGTACTTTCACATTAGGAATTAACAGCACCAAGAGTGATAACAAGGGACATTATTGTCTTTTTACTTACAAAACTTACTTTCAATTTAGTCTTTGATCCTGAAGTTCAAAATGTTTTAGTCTTTGACTGAAATAAATTTGGTCTTATTGTCCTTTAATAAAATTTTTCCTTTTATTTTTGGGAAAATATCACTTAGTTCCCAAGAAAGAGAAAAAATATCAAAAAAATTTTGACCCCAAATCCCTTATCAGGGACTTTTTTTTATATTAATTACGGAGAAAAAATATTTAAAAAGTCTTATTGTCAAAATAGCTTTTTATGTTATTAAAATACCTTTTCATGTTGTTAAAATTCTCTTATAAAAAAATTATTGTCAAAATTGCTTTTCATGTTATCAAAATAACTTTTTCTGTTGTCAAAATAGCTTTTCCTGTTGTCAAAATTTTTTGAGTTTTTCCTCTGGCATGTAGAATTTTAGAAACCTATAAAATTTTTTATAATAGGAAAAGATATTTTAAAAACATGAAAAGCCATTTTAACAACAATTTTTTCATGGAAAAATTTTAACAACAGGAAAAACTATTTTAAGAACGCAAAAAGCTATTTTGACAACAAGACTTTTTTTTTTATTATTAGAATTCTGTAATTAATATCAAAAAAGTCGCTAGAGACTTTTTTCGATAGGAGATTTGAGGTCAAGACTTTTTTAATATTTTTTTCCCTTCTTTAAGACCTGAGTGATGTTTTACCTTTATTTTTTGCTCTTTAAAAAGCCAATGACATGTACATCTTTCCAGAGCGAGAATGGGTCTGTTTGGGTTGGCGGTAGGAGCGGTGACTTAAAAGCTATCTGACTTTTTTAAAGCCCGGTAGGGAAAAAGTCAAGTTGTAAATGGTGAGTTGTGTTTGGATTGTCAGTCTGGCTTTTTGCAGAAGTAGCTTTTTTCTTAACTGATGAGTGTTTGGATTATTATTTGAAAAGTCAGTTAAGATAAAAAATGACTGAAAAGGGCATGAATCATATTTGAATACTAATATACATATTAGTTGTATATATTAGGATAATAAAAATATTAATTTCAATTTTAATTTGGAAAAAAGTTAAATGATTATTTAAAAAAAATTAATAAACAATAAAGTCCTTAATTATATATATTTAATGGATAAAACTGTTTATAAAATAAAATGTATATAAATAATACATATTAACTTCTCCTACTACTATGACGGACAAGTTAACAATTGAATAATAAATTGTTAATATAATAATTTAATCAATTAATATTTTAGCATCTATCCTTTCTGTCAATTAGAAGCAATCACAGTGAAAGAGAAAGGATTCGAACATACCGCGATGAAAGATTAAAGAAATGGTGGTCAAATCCCTAAAATTCACTTCCAGACATAGAGCATGGATGGGTTCGAGTTGCAACACCAAGAAGAATGAATCTCACTCAGCACACAAGCCTCAATCGTACACACAGACGCCACAAAAGAAAGGAGAAACAAGAGACGAGGTACCACCCACAACCACTACGATAACGTAGTCACCCGTGGCAACGGAGGATGACGAAAGTGAAGAATAGCTGTGGGTTTTTAGAAAAGGTCGAGGCAGCAGCAAGGAGTCCAGTGCGTCTGGACCGTGGGGCTGGAGTGGGGGAGATAGAGCACGAGGGAGCACCCAATGGGTCTGGACGGGTGGAGCTACGAGCAAGAGGAAAAACCAGTGCGTTAGGGGTGAAGCTCGGATTTGGGGCGTTCCTTAAGTGCGGCCGCATTTGGTGTAATGAAAAAAGCCCAGCTGACGTACTGGGTTGTCCAAACATGATAGCATTGGGTTTTTTTTTTTACTGGTCCAGTAACTTAAAAGCTACAGTATTTTTTGTACTAAAAAGCTGATAATTAAGTGATGCCAAACAGGCCCAATGTCAATACTATTTTATTGCCATTTGTTGACCGGTAGTAATGATAATCATACACGCGTGCGACATATACATATATATCTATATATGTATGTGTATATATGGAGAGATATATGTGTGTATTTACTGGTACTCATTAGTGATTTATTTTATAATGATTTTATAAAAATAAAAATTATTATATATTTTGTTATAATTATAACATTTTTGTGTATTTCATTTCATCAAAAAAATAATTTATTATTTAATTATTTTCAAATTTTAATATCTCCATATATTTTCTTCTTTTAATGAATGTTATCGAAAATACCTTTATCTAATTCTTTTCAGATGTTGGTAAAAGAAAAGTTCTTTTCAGAATCTACCCACAGCAGCTTGTCAAAATAATTAGAAATGCGGCAGTGTAATAATAGATACAAAGGGAATCTAATGGGTTTTGCTACAAAGTAAGCCAAAGCAGAAGTACTTGGGAGTATGAGAGAACTAGAACTTTGTTGGTTCAATGGATTTAAAAATATTGATGTTTTATCAATGGGGCTGGGTCTAACGGAAGAGTTAAGTCTCTTACAATAAAGTAAAGTGAGCTTTGACTCTCAACAATGAAAAGTGTCATATTTAGTATTCGACATTGTCTTTAACATGATTGTCTCCAGTATAAAGATGCTTGTGCCTAGCCAAAAAAAAAAAAAGATGTATTCAATAATTGTACAAAGTCCATTAGCTTAATAACAAAGGGGGTATACTCTAGAATGAATAGGGGAAAGAAATGTGAATCAACTTTTTGATTAATGTAACTTGTGAAATTAGTTAGGCCATAATGGATTTTTTTTTTTAAAAAAAACATGGGTTAAGTATCAATTTTGTTTTGGAAGTACACGCCGAAAACCAATTTTGCCCTGATTTTTTTTTTTGGAGCAATGTTGCTCTGGAAGTATAAAAACATAGCAATGTTGCCCCTCTGTTAATTGTCATAACGGTCAAATGTTAGTTGACCGCATTATGTTGACGTGGATTGTCTACATGACATCTTTATCACTTTTTTAAGTAGCAATTTTACCTCGGAAGTATACGCTCAGTAGCAATTTTATCCTGGAAGGGGTTTTTTTTTTTTTTTTTTTGTCTCAATGTTGCCCCGGAAAGTCTAAAACCCTATGATATAATTAAATAACTTATTTAGCTTCTTTAATCTCTCCAAAAACATGTCAATTCGATCTTATAACTAGAACTGGAGGTAGTATGAATAAATAACTTATTTAGTTTTCTTAATTTCTTCCAAAAAAAAAAAAGGCAACCCGGTCTTATAATTATAATCATGACAAGAGGAAGTAGAGGTGGCAATTATTTTTTTTTAAAAAAATAAATATAGCCTACTTCTTCTTTCTCCATAATGTCCTCCATTGTAGGCATTCCCCAATCAAACAATAATCACTTGCCTGCAGAATTTGTCCAGAAAAAAATGTTTCAAACAAATCAAACAAAAAATAAGAACAAATTTGTCCGAACATAAGGTCAAACGAGTAAGTCGCAGGCAATTCAAACAAATTTTTTCAAACAATAATCACTCATCTATGGAATTATTTGCGTGAACAAATTAACAAACTTTTGGTGCATTGTAAGAAAAGATGATTGAAAGAATAAAGCTTACAAAAAGTGTCAAATACAATTAAGGGTTAAGGAGCGCTCAGCACTACGAAGTTTGCCTCCAGGAGCGCCCAGCACCACGAAGTTTTTTTCGGGAGCGCCCAACACCACGACGTTACATTTTCGGAGCGCACAGTGCCACGGCCGTTTGTTGATCGTTAACGCTGACGGGGCGCTGACACGCTGACATGGCGATGACGTGGCGCTGACACGTTGACGTGGCGTACTGACGTGGAATTAAAAAATTCAAAAAATTTGGGGAAAATTCAGAAAAAATGAAAAAAAATTTCTAGATAATTAAAAAAATTCAAAAAATTAGAAATAAAAATTCAAAAAATGAGGAAAAAATTAAAATAATTAGGAAAAAATTAAAATAATTAGGGAAAAAATGAAATAATTAGACAAATAATTATAATAATTAGAAAAAAATTAAAATAATTAGAAAAAAAATTCTAAAAATAAGGAAAAATTCAAAAAATTAAAATAATTAGAAAATAATGAAAAAAATAATGAAAAAAATTCAAAAAAATAAAATAATTAGAAAGAAATTAAACTACCCCTGCCAGTGGGCCCCAATACTAGCCACCCTACCGTTGGCGGCAATCGGTTGCCGGTGGCCACCACCCAGCGGCGGCAGTCGCTCGCCGGCGGCGGTGGTCGAATTAGTTGATTTTACTTATTTTTCCAAAATGCCCTTATATAAATTTTGTACCTCAACTACCTTATTGATTTCACACAATTTTACTTATTTTTCTAAAATGCCCTTATATAAATTTTGTACTTCAACTACCTTTTATATACTGTGTGAAATCCATAAGGTAGTTGAGGTACAAAATTTATATAAGGGCATTTTGGAAAAATAAGTAAAATCAACTAATTCGACTGTCGCCGCCAGGGACCGACTGTCGTCGCCGGGTGGCGGCCACCGGCGGTAGGGTGGCTAGTGGTGGGGTCCACTGGCGGGGGTAGTTTAATTTCTTTCTAATTATTTTAATTTTTTGAATTTTTTTCCTCATTTTTTGATTTTTTTTAAATCTTTTGAATTATTCCTGATTTTTTGAATTATTTCCTAATTATTTTATTTTTTTCCTAATTATTTTAATTTTTTCCTAATTATTTTAATTTTTTCTAATTTTTTGAATTTTTTTAATTGTCTGTAATTTTTTTTATTTTTTTTCTGAATTTTTCCCAATTTTTTTTATTCCACGTCAGCATCACCACGTCAGCGTGTCAGCGCCACGTCAGCGTGCCAGTCCACGTCAGCGTTAACGGTCAACAAACGACCGTGGCACTGGGCGCTTCAAAAATGTAACGTCGTGGTGCTGGCTGCTCTCAAAAAAACTTCGTGGTGCTGGGCGCTCCTGGAGGCAAACTTCGTGGTGCTGAGCGCTCCTTAACCCTACAATTAATTAGAGTTGTTAAAGAAGGGAAAATAGAGCTACATTTTTAGACTTTTGGGGCAAAATTGCTACTTAACCCAAAAAATAGTGCTGACAATAGTGTCGAAAGCCGCAACTTTGTAAGTTTTCTTTTTGCGAATTAAGACGCCATCTCAGTATAATCTGTATATGAATTGAAGAGGATGGTTGTTGCATTTAAGTTAGATGAATCTTGATGATGAATTTGGAAAGGAAGAAGACGAACTGAGGTTAAGCGAGAGGCAGTGGTTTTTTTTTTTTTTCATCAGAGGGTATTTTGATACTTTTAAATGGTAGTAAACAGATGTTAGCTTTTTTTTTTAACGGTGATAGTTTTTTTGCTCTGATTTTTAAAGTTCATGTATAGTTTTGCATTTAAAAAAAGCATTTGATATTGGGCGCTCCTCAGAATAAAACAAAGGTTTTGAAACTCGAACCAGTCACTGAACCGGTGGGGGTGCTGGGTCAAGGGTTAATAGGTCAGAACGGTATTAATTTAAAAAAATGCATTTTAATTAAAATAGAAAAAATATTAAAATACAATTTAATTAAAATAGAAAAAATATTCATATTTTAATAATAAAAAATATTTTGTAGTCAAAATATGGGAGAATATGATGTGATGAAGGACAAAATGGGAAGATGTCCAATATTATTATTATTATTATTTGATCAAAGAGATCAGGTACCAATTGCACTGCACAACGAAATGACATATCATTATATCATAGGCAGAGAACGTTGGGAATCGGTGACTTGTCTCTTTATCTTCTGCTTTTCATTACTTTCTTTTCCTAAAAAAAACAAATAAAACAGACAAGAAAAAGATGTGAAAGGCTAGATTGGTAACTCATTCTTCTTATCTCTTGCTCTTCTTCTCGATCTGAAAGTGAAACGCCTCTCTCTCTCTCTCTACCAACCCACGCATAAATCATAACTCTCTTCCCATGGCACTTACAATGGCAGCTCCACGATCTGTCCTCATTATTCTGATCTCCATCGTCGGCATCTTCCCTACTGGTGGAGAGCCTCAACCTCAACATTGAGAAACACTTTAGATCTCGATCTCTCTTTCCCCCTCCTCCTCGTTCTGTCTTAGCCATAGAGAAGGTGGAGGCCGACCGTTGCTCTTCCTTCGACCTCCACAGTATGCTAGCGTCTTCCCTACAAGTGGAGAGGCTCAAACGAATAGTAATGGCCATAGGCCTGTTTGGGAACAAAGAAAATGGACTTATTATCCCATTAGATGGGATAATGAGTCCATCAGGTATTTTGGGGCTGTTTGGGGACACTAAAAAATTAATGGGCTTCAAAGTGCAATGGACTTTATTTTTTAAAGCTCCCATTGAGGTGCTTATTAGTCCATTAAAGTCCATTGAGGTATTTTGATTTTTTTATCCTAAATTATTACATTTTATACGGCACATATGTGTGTGTGAGAATTTGATTCATGCCCTTTTCAGTCATTTTCCATCTCATATATCTTTTTTTAAGCTATGCCAAACAAGTTCCCATTACAAACAAAAGCCCCTTCTGCTACTGCTATCCCAAACAGAAAAAAGTCCATCAGAAAAAAGTCCATTAAGAAAAGTCCATCAGAAACAAAAGCCACTTCTCCTACAGCAATCCTAAACGGGCCCATAATGATCATCAGAGACACTCGTTGGGTCCCACTGTGGCATTAGACCATTGTTCAGTTGCCAAAAGTTTTCATATGAAACAAATAGTAATGGCCATATCATAAGTATGTTATCCTCTCTCTACAGCTCTACAGACAATCGGATAGGGAATGTAAGATAACAAATCTTATGAAACCATAGGAACGTGAGGAACCACCACCCCAGTTATTTTGCCCTTACTATATGAGAAACAGGAGAGTTGAAATTATAAATCAGCAAGCCAATATTTGATAATTCACAAAATGGGAAGATGTCCAATATTATTATTATTATTTTTTGATCAAAGAGATCAGGTACCAATTGCACTGCACAATGAAATGACATATCACTATATCAGAGGCAGAGAACGTTAAGAATCGGTGACTTGTCTCTTTATCTTCTGCTTTTCATTACTTTCTGTTACGGACCGGCCCAACAGCCCATATACTGGCCACGACCCAACCTGGCCTAGAAGCATAGTCAACAGGATAACACAAGGATATGAGATCCCAACGATATAGGATCTATCCTATTCATCCTAACCATAATCCCGAGATATTAGCTCCTAGTATCTCGGCCCCAGATATTACTCACCAGGCCGGGATACTCGCGCCGGACCCTCTATAAAAGCCAAGAAACGCCATTCAGGTGCACACGTTCTAATCTATGCTCTATTTACTTCCTGTCACACAGAGCACACACACCACCCCCTGGCTTCACGCCTTCAAGTGTACTGCGAACTACGTGGACTTTGATCCCTTCGAAGGGTACTAGGCTCTAGGCTTGACAACCTAGTCAAGTCCAATTGATCTGTGTTCTTAGGACAAAACATTGGCGCCGATCGTGGGGACCATAAATTTCTATTCCCGTGACCACTGATGGCAAACACCAGAAGCCACAGCGACCACCACCACAACCAGTTGGCGGAGATCCCCAGCCAAGCCAACCGTCAGCTGGACTAAACCAGCCACAGGAGCCTCAGGAGCCACAGGGGCAGCCGCAACGGGAAAACACTCCTGAAGGCCACGTGACCGACACGGCGACTTCCCCTCAAGCAGACGAGCAGCTGCTATAGGAAGCGCGCTCAGAACCTCCAGCACGAGACGTCCTGGCGGTCGAAGCCGACGTCCGCATCTTACGGAGGACACAGGAATCATTCCTTCAAAGACTCGAAAATAAGGAGAAGCGAGACCACCTCCAACGAGAGGCTAATTTTGAAACCTTTGGCCAAATGATAAAAGACGCACTCGAGCACGATCGCCGACAAGGGAATCGCAGAAGAAATCATAGAAGAGGAAGAAGGGCTCCCGTGGACGACAGCAGTTCCTCGAGTAGCCCAGAACCGAGGAGCACCCGCCGGGACAACGACGAACCGGACCGTAGGACGAGTGCAGAACGAGGCCGCCTACCATCCCCAGAGAATATCGACGACTTGGGAAACCAGGGTGACGGTGCTAACCGCACCAATCGGATCGCCAGGGATAGCCGAGGCCGAGAAGAGCGCCACGTAGACGACGGAAGTCCCCGGGCCCGCAGATCACCCCGCCGAGGTTCTCCACGAGAATATACAATGAAGTACCTGACGGAGTCCGGACGATCCCCGTTCTCGAGGGCGGCAGCAACGGCCCGTTACCCGAAGCACTTCGACCTGGCCAACCTTCCAAAGTACGACGGAACTCAGGATCCACGCAACCATCTTGACATGTTCGAGAAGCTCATGTGGGTCCGGTAGATCAGAGGCCCGGTTATCCAGCGTCTCTTTGCAGCAACTCTGACCGGACCGGCGCACAGATGGCTGAGCTCGCTCCCGGACAACTCCATCCGGAGCTGCGAAGACCTCGGACGCAAATTCGAGTTGCATTTCGCCACCAGTAAAAAGCAGCCGAAGACCGAATTCACACTGAGTAAAGTGAGACAAAAGAAAGGCGAGGCACTACAGAAGTACCTGGATCGATTCCGTGACGTGGCAATGCAGGTTCGGTCGTTGCCCGAGGAAGTTCACGTACACTGCCTGGTCAACGGGCTAGATCCATCATCACGACTGGCCCGGAACCTATGCAAGAACCCGGTATACACATTAACCGAGTTTTACACCCAGGCGAAGAAGTACCTGGAAGTGGAGCAAATGGAGGCGGCCAACGCGGATGAACCCAAACGAACGAGAAACACTTCACCCAGTGAAAAAGGACGGCCCAGAAGGACGAAGGCCGAATCGAGAAGACGAAACCGCGAGAGCCGAGCCAAACCTGACTGAGCCGACCAAAAGGCCAAGTACGATAGCTACACCCCCTTGAATGTCCCTCGGTCTCAGGTATAGAAAGAAGTAGCCCAGGCCGAGATGAGGCGGGCTGACAAGCCGAGGCCGATTAAAGGCCGCTCTAACACGGACCGTACCAAGTTTTGTACGTTCTACGATTGCCACGGACATACCACCGACGAATGCTACGACCTCCGTGACGCCATTGAAAAGTTCATGAGAGAAGGCAAGCTACGTCAATATGTCATTAAGACCCAGGGAAGGACGAGCGGCAAGCGCAACGAACGTGGCCGCACCAGAAGTCCGCCCAAGGACATCCGGAAGCTGGGAAAGAAGCAGAAGACCGCCTCAGACGACGAGTTCCCCGAGGTGGATTTCCAGTGCAACGTCGTCAGCGGAGGATTCGGAGGGGGCGGGGATACTGTAAGACAGCGGAAGAAATACCTCCACGAGGTACTAGCTGTCAGAGACGTCCCCAAGTTCAAGGACGACCCCAGCAAGCCGCGGCCGCCCACCTTGACCTTCACCAATGAGGAGCTAAAAGACGTCATTCCCGGCCATTTGGATGGACTGGTAATCACCGGGACCTTGGTGAACTGCCGCGTCAAGAAGATCTTCGTGGATGCAGGGAGTTCGGCCGACATCATCAGCTGGGACGCCTACAAAAGGATGCACCTCGACCAAGAGGACCTCAAGCCGTGCAAGACCACCCTCATCGGATTCAACGGCGAGCAATCCTTTCCAAAGGGTTACATCGACCTCAAGTTCACCCTTGGGACCAAGGAAGCCTTCAAATCTGAATGCGTGAGGTTCATAATCGCCGACTTCCGATCCCCATACAACATCATCCTGGGCTGACCAACGATTCATAACTGGGACATACTGGTGTCCACCAAGCACCAGAAATTGAAAATGGTCAATGACAAAAACCAGATAGTCGTGGTATTCAGAGACCAAAAGGAATCACGGCAATGCTACTTTGAAGCTCTCCGGGTCGAGGAAGGAGGACCCTCATCTCCACCAAGGCTCGGATCCGGCGAGTCAATGACCGAGGTAGACGATGACAGACACCCCCGGCATCCGATCAACATGGTAAAGCTCGACCTCCGTGAGCAGGAAAACCAGAGGCCCGAGCCAGAAGGGGAACTGGAGGAACTAACGCTAGGGACGGACCCGTCCAAGACAGCTAAAATCGGCCGAGACATGAGGGACGACCTAAAAACTCAGATGATCCGTTTCCTCAAACAGAACCAAGACGTCTTCGCCTGGACCTCGGCCGAGATACCCGGCATTGATCCCCACTTCTGCTGCCACAAACTCGGCATGTGGCCGGGATCGAGACCAGTGGCACAGAAGAAGAGGAATATCGCCGACAACAGACAGAAGGCCCTCGAGAGCCACGTCGAGGAGCTCCTAGCGGCCGGCTTCATTCTAGAAGTGCAATACACTACCTGGCTCTCAAACGTAGTCATGGTACTCAAACCCAGCGGCAAATGGAGAGTATACGTCGACTACACGAACCTCAACAAGGCGTACCCAAAGGACTTCTACCCGATGCCCAATATCGATCAACTCGTGGACAAATCGGCCGGGTACCAGCTCCTCTCCTTCATGGACGCCTACTCCGGCTACAATCAGATCGCCATGCATCCGGAAGACCAGGAAAAAACCGCTTTCATGACATACAAAGCAAACTACTACTACAACGTCATGCCATTCGGGTTAAAAAATGCCGAGGCCACCTACCAAAGGATGATGAACCGGGTGTTTGAAGACCAGATCGGGCGCAACATAGAAGTCTACATAGACGATATGATCGTCAAGTCGAAGCTACCAGAAGACCACATCCGGGACCTCGAACAGACGTTTCAGAAGCTGAGAAGACATCGAATCAGGTTGAACCCGGCCAAATGTGCCTTCGGAGTTCCGACTGGAAAGTTCTTGGGCTTCATGTTGACCAACCGAGGAATCGAAGCCAACCTGGGCAAATGCAAGGCCGTCCTAGAGATGCAGCCCCCAAGGACTAAGAAGGAGGTACAGCAGTTAACTGGCCGGCTGGCTACCCTGACACCGCCTTTGCAGAGATTAAGCGATGTTTGGCAACCTCGCCGGTGCTCACTAAACCGAACCCGGGGGAGACCTTGTTCCTATACCTCTCGATCGGCAACGAAGCCGTCAGCGCTGCCCTGGTAAGAGAAGCTGAGGCCGGACAGATGCCGATATACTTCATCAGCAAGGCTTTACAGAGCTCCGAACTTCGGTACCAGAAACTTGAGAAAGTGGCCTTCGCCCTACTTACCGCGGCAAGAAGGCTCCAGCCATACTTTCAAGGACATCAGATAGTGGCGCGCACCAGCCAACCGATCCGATAGATCCTCCATAAGCCAGACTTAGCCGGAAGGATGACCAACTGGGCCATTGAGTTGTTAGAGTTCGACATAGCGTTCGAGGCCCTGCAGGCGATTAAGTCACAAGCGCTGGCGGATTTCATAAGGGAGCTCACCCCGGCAGTAACAAGTGACGGGACTTGGAAGGTGTATGTAGATGGATCGTCTAACGCTAAGGGCAGCGGTGCAGGAGTCATCGTGGAAAGCCCCCAGGGGGTCGCTACCGAGCACTCTCTCCAACTAAAGTTCCCAACCTCCAATAACCAAGCCGAGTACGAGGCTCTGCTGGCCGGACTACTCCAGGCAAAAGATAATAGCGCATACCGAGTAAAGGTTTTAACCAACTTGCAGCTCGTCACCGCACAGATTGAGGCAGCTATCAAGCAAAAGGCCCTCTTATGGCGAAGTACCTAAACCGCGCCAAAGAGCTCATGGCCGAGTTCGAAGAAGTGACCGTCTCCCATATCCCAAGAGAGGAGAACGCCAAAGCCGACATCCTCTCCAAGCTGGCAAGCACTAAGGGACCGGACAATCACAGGACAGTGATCCAGCAGAACCCTTACCGAGCCAAGTTGTGTCATGACCATCTCGGCAGGGCTTGACTGGAGGAAGCCGATAGAAGACTACCTCGAGAGGGAAATTATCCCTACCGACTCGACTGAGGCCAAAAAGCTGATCAGAGAAGCCGCTCTCTACGCAATGGTCGATGATCAACTCTATAGAAAGGGACTGCACTGTCCGATGATGCGCTGTCTCGGCGAAACCGAGGCAAAGTACGTGCTGGCCGAATTACACGAAGGCAGCAACGGACACCACATGGGGGGCAAGGCCCTCGCAAGAAAGGCACTACGCGCCGGCTATTATTAGCCCACTATGAAGCATGACACCATGGAAAAAGCCAAGACGTGTGAGAGTTGCCAAAAACACACCAGGATCATATGGCCGCCGCCGACAGAATTGAAAGGAATGTCGGCCCCCTAGCCCTTTTATAAATGGGGCATGGACATCCTCGGACCATTCCGACCGGCGCAGGGGCAATGCAGATGACTCATTATCACAGTAGATTACTTAACCAAGTGGATCGAGGCAGAGCCACTAGCCACAATAACCTCAGCTAGAGTAATGAAGTTCTCCCGGCAAAACATCGTCTCCCGCTTCGGAATACCAGCCGAGGTTGTCACGGACAATGGGACCCAGTTCATGGACCACAGATTCCAAGCGTTAATGTCCAACCTGGACATTAAACAGCACTTCTCGTCCGTGGAACACCCACAGTCGAATGGCCAGGCCGAAGCCGCCAACAAAATCATCCTGGACGGACTCAAGAGGCGGATGTTGCAAGCCAACACCAACTGGACCGAGCAGCTTCACAGCGTTCTATGGGGATACCGGATGAGAGTACAGACTTTGACTCAGGAAACCCCGTACAGGCTAACCTATGGATACGAAGCAATGATCCCGGTCGAAATCGGGTAGCCATCTTGGAGAAAGGTTAGAACCACACAAGAAGGGCAGGAGTCGAACGACGACGCCTTAAAGACCGACTTGGACCTCATAGATGAAATCCGAGTCACGGCGCACTGCCGGGAATTAGCCGCCAAGCAGCTACTCGCGGCTAAGTACAATAGAAAGGTCCGTCTCCAGTCATTTAACCGCGGGAACCTCGTACTTCGACGGGCCAACATAGGCAACAAGAATGCCAAGGATGGGAAGCTGGCGGCAAACTGGGAAGGCCCCTACCGGATCAAAGAGAAGCTTGATGGAGGGGCATACATTCTCGAAACCCTGGCACGGAAGCCGATCAAAAGAACATGGAACGCCGACAAGCTAAAGATCTACTATAGCTAGATCCCGCCCCGGCCTCGTTTATTTTTACTTTGTTTATTTCTTTAATTCAAAGTTCAAATTATGTCATTTCCTAATCTTGTTTCCTTGTAAAGCCCCTTAGGGCTATTTTTTTTATCAATAAAGGACCCCATTGAGGAGATTCATGAATGTGCACAAATATCCGCTTAAGCATGAAGCCGAGACTATAAAGCCCGGTCGAAAACGCGAAGGCTGAGGCAATGAAGCCAGGCCAAAAAACTGAAAGCCGAGGCCGATAAGCCTGGCACCGGATAAACGGCTCCGAGGTCATGTACCCGGCCGAAAAACTAAAAACATCTAGATGTACGAAAACCGACTGTTGTACTCCGACAGGCATTGGTTAGAGCTCGGCGAAGGCGTCATACGTGGCCTTTCGTGAAATTGACGCGTCAACGCTCGCCCGACTAAGCAAGCAGACTACCATGCCGACCCTGATTAGGTCAAAATGTCTGACTAGATGCAGACGAAGCCTCGGTTGGACATATGGTAGTCTAGCCCTTACGTCGGAAAAATTTAATTCAACTAAAGTGAAAGTTGGAGTCCGACTATTAGAAAGTCGGACCGAGGCAGTGAGGTTAGTTACACCTGACGAGGTTGAAACAAGACAACCTTGCCCCAACCTCCCACACGCTAAGTGCGGTAGAGTAAAAACGGTTTGTACACATGCAGCAGACAAACATCTAAGACAAGGCAAAAGGATGGTAGAACTACAAATTATTCATTGTCTAAGTTATCTAAACTAAGTATAGAACTCTAGAACACAGGCGAAAGGATGATAGAACTGTAAATCATTCATCGTCTAAATTTTTACAAAATGGCCCGAAGGCCAAAATTGTTCTGAGAAATTACAAGGGCACATATGCCCCAAAAAACAAAAAGAGAACAAAGCTAAGATCTAAGACTAGCTGGACGGACCGGCTTCAGGACCCCCTCCCTTGGCGGCATCCTCTTCAGTACTGTCGGTAGGGTTCTCGGCGGCAGGAGACTGGTAAGGGATCAGATTCTCGTCCTGAACGAAGGTGCGGTAATCATACCCATCCACGTTAAACTTCACGCCGGGGTTGAAGTACCGAATCTGAGCCAAGGCCTACTCAAAACACTCCCGAGCAGTCTGCAGCAAGGCGTCGGACGTCTCCCGATGTGCCGCCTGCTCCGCAGAGAGGGCCGCCTGAAGCGCCTCTTTCTCAGCAGCCAGGGAGGCCCGCTGCTACTGAAGGGTTTTCATCGCAGCCACACCCTCGGACAACCCCTTCTGTGCCCGAGCGCACTCCTCAGCCAGCTTCTCGGCAGAACCTCACGAGGCTTGAAGCTCCTGATCCGCCTTCACCGAAGCGGCCTTAGCAGCGTCCCGCTATCGCAGCCACACCCTCGGACAACCCCTTCTGCGCCCGAGCGCACTCCTCAGCCAGCTTCTAGGCAGAACCTCACGAGGCTTGAAGCTCCTGATCCGCCTTCACCGAAGCGGCCTTAGCAGCATCCCGCTCGACCCGGGCCATATCCCGCTCCTCCTCAGCAGCCTTGGCCTTCGCCTCGGCCAAAGCCAGGCTATTCTTCAGCACCTCCTCGGATGCCCTCAGCCTTTTGCAGTCGGCTTCGGCCAGGGCGTACTTCTCCCGCACCAAGATCATGGCCTGAACGTACCCCACCGACCGACACAATTCCTTTTGCGCCGCGTGTAACTTATCCAGGGCTGGCGGAGACAAAGGCTGGCTCTCCAGAAAATGCCGAGGAGGAAGGAAAGCAACATCCACCTCCGGCACCACCCCCTTGTCCCACAAAAATCCGCGAGGGAAGACCGAAGACGGACCCGACGGCTGACGAGGGGGAGAGGGGGCGGCGAAGACGAAGGAGGACCCGGCAGTGGACCCGACGACGCCTCAGAACGGAGCAGAGCCTCGACTTCCTCATCAGTGACCACGACTTCCTTTCCTTTGGTAGCCGGGGACTCGGCTAAGACCTCTGAGGAAGGCTTGGCGGCGGCAGCAGGAGAAGGGTCCCGGGCAACTAAGTCCTTTGACCTCTTACGAGCCTCGGCCGCAGGAGCGTTTCCTCAGAAGGACCCCGCTTCTTCATAGGGCGGCTCGGCGAGGCAGCAGCAGCAGGATTCGCCCTGCGAACATACAGTGGAAGGGCACTCATTTCTGTAGCTGAAAAAGAAAAAGAACAAACAAGTTAGAAAAATGGACCCGAAATCCACATGAAAACACATGATATGACTAAGCAGAATATCCTACAAGCAGGGGGCGCCGCTGGGAACCATGCCCGGTAATAAAAAAGACCGCACTCTGCACCCTGTACTTCTCCACATAGGCGGCCAGCCTGGGGATGGAAGGGACGGTCTCGGGTAGGAGGTCGTCATCATCAACCAAGTAGGACGTTGGCAACTTGGTATAATGCCCTTTCTGCCAATAAAGGGGAAACCTCCACTCCACACCCGGACCCTCCGCCCCTTTTAAAAACCAGGGCTGGTGGCCAGGCTTGGCCGCGACCTTGAAAAAGGCGTTCTTGAAACGCTTGACAGAATCCGAGAAGGCCCTCATCAGTTTCCTGTCCAACCCATTCCGAAGCGAAACCAGACCCTTGAGTTTGTCACTCTCCTTGGGCGAACCAGGAGTAAAAAGGATGAAGTAATAGAAAAAAAGGTTGGTTGTACAAGGGATGGGACTCGGAAACGAGGCACACAACTTTTCAAAGGCCACCAGATAGGCCCAGCCGTTCGGATGAAGCTGCGACGGCGCGAGGCTGAGGTAGGTTAGTGCCGAGATTTGGAACTCTGTGAAAGGGAAATGCACTTTGATCCGGGTCAGCAAATCCCGATAAAAGAAAAAGAAGTTTGTGGATCCGGCTACGCGGACAGAGCAGACATGCTCCTCCGTCCCCGCAGGAATGTTTGCACAGCCTTCTAGCTCGGGCAACTCTAGCCGGGCGATATCGGCAACCGACATCAGAGACCGGATCTTCAACATCTCAAAAGAGACCCAGTCGAACTGCCGACACAGCACCTCAAGAGGACTGGAAGAATCCGAACTCTCCGCTTCGGACCGTTGCTTAGAAGACCGGGGTTTAGGGGCCATTACACCTAAAGGCAAATAAACAAAGCCAGAATCAGTAAAAGAGCGGGAATACCTGGCACTACAACGGTGGCAGGCAAAGAAGACTGCGGACTCGGACGAACGGGGGCACTAGAAGGGACATTCGGGGCAGGCCGATGCCGGCAGGAACCGAGTATGGAAGAAGCCCTTGCGTCTCCACCGCATGCTATCAACGCAGAGCTCTCCACCAGGCAGTCCCAACATGGGCCGAGATACCCTTCCGGAAAGGGACTTTCGCGAACATGAGAAGGGCCCTCATAAAAATTGAGGGGTTGGGCAATCAGCGCCGGGGACCCGGATCCGGACGAGGAGCCTATCCCGGCCCCGCCGAGCGACCCAGGGGGCAGGGCGTACGCTAGAGGACGGACAGGACATGGAACCGGAACCCTAGCGGAAGCCAAGCGAGCCCTAGCTCGCCCCGGACGGATGGCGCCGCCTCGGCGCAAAGGAGCCAAAACCTCCGCGGCAGTCGGTTCACCCCCAAGAACCCAATAAGCGGCCCTTGGGAAACGCATACGAAGGAACATTTCTTGCCCTGGCGATAACGACGCCCTTGGCCTAGGAAAACTTCTGTCTCTCACCATAACTGGAAGCCTAAGGCACTAAAGGCTTGTGTTTAAGGGTAAGCAGTGGGCCGAATTTTGGGTAGGATGACACAAGAGAAACCCAGAATGACCAAGAAAAGAGAAAGAACAATAATACAGGCAGCAATTTCAGAAATAAAGGGTGAAATGCAGGAAAATACCGAACAAAAGCGCAAGGTAGTAGACGGAATACCTATGTGGATAGAATGGAGGGGACTAGAACTCTAGAAATGAAGAACAGCAAAGTCTCAACTGAAGAAGGCGATACTACGAACTTAGAAGAAAACCAGAGAGAAGTCTGAGAAAAAGAGGAATAGCGGGAAAAGTAAAAACAAAAGAAGGAAAAGAAGCCATTTTAACCAAGTCGCGAAATGACAGGGGTAAAACGGTCTATTCCGACACAGGAACGACGGGATTGGTACAACGCGACGTCAGCACATTAAAAGCGCACAGATCTCGGGAAGCGAAAGGACGCGACGGTTGCAGAACACCACCATTCAGGGCGCGCCAGGTGTAGACCAGTAATGATGGCGCACGTGAAGGGAATCCCGAAGCGCATAAAGAATGCCAAAAGGCAGGACCGAAGTAGCTGGGGGAATTTAGGGCCGAAATGGATCGAGAACCGTCTCGGGAAATTGAACTCGGTATCCTCGGCGGGACACTAGGGCAAAGGCACCAAAAGCCGGCCCCAGATTCGAACTCGACAAAGGGCCGCGGAAGCCACGAGCCGGTCCCGCTGAAGTAGAATGCCTCGGCCGCAACAAGGTCCGAGGGCAATATACACCTCGGCCGTACAAAAGCCTGCACGACGAAGCTGGGGGGCAACTGTTACGGACCGGCCCAACAGCCCATATACTGGCCACGCCCCAACCTGGCCTAGAAGCATAGTCGACAGGATAACGCGAGGATATGAGATCCCAACGATATAGGATCTATCCTATCCATCCTAACCATAATCCCGAGATATTAGCTCCTAGTATCTCGGCCCCGGATATTACTCACCAGGCCGAGATACTTGCGCCGGACCCTCTATAAAAGCCAAGAAACGCCACTCAGGTGCACACGTTCTAATCTATGCTCTATTTACTTCTTGTCACACAGAGCACACACACCACCCCCTGGCTTCACGCCTTCAAGTGTACTGCGAACTACGTGGACTTTGATCCCTTCGAAGGGTACGTAGGCTCTAGGCTTGACAACCTAGTCAAGTCCAATTGATCAGTGTTCTTAGGACAAAACACTTTCTTTTCCTAAAAAAATAAAAAATAAAAAAGACAAGAAAAAGGTGTGAAAGGCTAGACTGGTAACTCATTCTTCTTATCTCCTGGTCTTCTTCTCGATTTGAAAGTGAAATGCCTCTCTCTCTCTCTCTCTCTCTCTCTACCAACCTACGCATAAATCATAACTCTCTTCCCATGACACTTACAACGGCAGCTCCACCATCTGTCCTCATTATTCTAATCTCCATCATCAGCATCTTCCCTACTGGTGGAGAGCCTAAACCTCAACATTGAGAAACACTTCAGATCTTGATCTCTCTTTCCCCCTCCTTCTCATTCTGTCTCAGCCATAAAGAAGGTGGAGGCCGACCATTGCTCCTCCTTCAACCTCCACAGTATGCTAGCGTCTTCCCCACAAGTGGAGAGGCTCGACCTTTTTTCTTTTTTTCTTTTTTTTTTTTTGAGAAAAAAAGCCCAACGAACTGTGACTCGGCCAACTTGGTCGAGTCAGGCCGAGTTAACCACGAGTCAACTCGAAACCCCGGTCTCTCCCTTAACTTGGATCGGTTCCAGTCCGAACCGGCTGGTCTGGTTCGGGTTTCATAACCTTGGGTAAAACACATGTGTATTTTTATACCTATCCTTTAATAATTTCAAGATGTGGGACTAGTAGAGCCGGGAAATCGAGCTCGGCCCTTTTAAGCCCTGGCCCTGTAGGGCTCGGGCTTGAAAAATATGCCTGAAATTTGAATTTGGCCTTGCAGGCCCTGTTACTGTAGCATTTTCATTTTTTTAAGAAAAAAAATTAGTCAAAGAGTGTCAAGAGGAAGAGGCTAGGAGGCAATATATAAATACATAATAACTATACTCTGATTTTATGATTTGGCATATTATTTGTTGCAGATAATGATTATTATGGATGTGTTCATGATGCGGGAGAAGAAATTCATAACATTTTTACTCCTGAAGCACAGCCTTCTGCTCAAAGTGAAGCATAATCAAATATATATGAAATTGATGAGAGTGATGAAGAAGGTGACAATTGACAATGATAGTGGTATGCTTGTATATTTTATGTGAGTTATCTAATGTTGTTTAGTTTAATACTTAAGTTTTATGTGAGTCAATTGTGGACAATAGTTTGTTTTTTATTACGAATTAATGAATGTGTTTATTTGTTGGATGATCTTATTGTTTAGATATTAATGTTGATAATATTTATTTGATAGATTAGAACTTTAATGGTTGCAATTTACTAATTATATTTCTTTGGAAAAAACATAGAAAAAAAATAATTAAAATTTCGAATAGTAATTTCCAGGCCCTGTAAGGCCGGCCCTGGCCCTGGTACTATCGGGCCGGACTTTGAAAAACAAATGTTTTCCTTATCTCAGGCCCTGTAGGGCCCAAGCCTTGGAAGGCCAGGCCGGCCTTGATTCCCAGCTCTAAGGACTAGGGAGGGGGATGGGAGGGTTTTGTTTGGGGGGGAGGGATTTTGGCATTTTCAAAACAATAGTGTGGGTCCCACCTAAAAATTAAGACAGCCAAGAAATAAGATTTAATATCGTGCAGCTTTTGTACCATTTTCAAAGTTATGGTTATTTTTGTTTATCTTGTAATATTTATTTTCGCACCTTAACCCTTTCTTAGTTAAGACAAACTTAAATAAGACCTTTTAAAAAGGAGCAAGTCTATTAAAAAAACTAAGAGTTACTATGAGGTCATAAATAAAAGAGTATTTGATATTTAGGGCTTTAGAATAGTTTTTATTTTCCATTAAAAGATAATTAAGAATATGTTTTTTTTATGTATTCTGATTATTTTTATAAATATAAACAAGCATTATAAACTTTTTCACATTTGAATTCAATTTGCACTAGGATTAATACCCGTCTTAAATGGAGTCTAATTTGGTCAAAGAAGAAAAGCTCATTTGCCAATGAGAACTAATCTAACTAATAAATATGCAACTTATTTCTTTTTTTAAAAAAGGATAAGGATCTTAAATATCATGGAAGTTTTCGCTCAGGAGCACTGGTAAAACGGAAGTTTTTTTTGGACAAAAAATGTCACGGAAGTTTTCGCTGAGGAGCAATTTTGCCCCAGAAGTTTTCACTGAGGAGCAATTTTGCTTCAGAAGTTTTCACTAAGGAGCAATTTTGCCCTTCTGTCCCCAAATATTAAATTTGACTATTAAATCAGTAAAAAACCACACATGTTATGCCTTGAAAAGGTCAAACTTGGAGTCAGAGAAGGAGATCCTTGAGATGTTGAGCTCAAGGGGGCTAGAATTTGTGAAGTCGAACTAGTCAAAGGGACTGAAAGGTCGACTGTCACAAAACCCAAGGAAACATCACTTATAATCTAAGCAAATGATCAGTCTATATAAACGTAAATATTATCACTATTGATTTGTTTCACTGAACCAATTTTTGGAACAATTCATTTCTCGTTTTGTGTTTCATTTGCGTTTTGTGACAGACCTTTTAGTCCCTTTGACCAGTTCAGCTTCACAAATTCTGACCGCCTTGAGTTCAACATCTGAAGGATTTCCTTCTCTGACTTCAGGTTTGACCTTTTCAATGCATGACATGTGTGGTCTTTGACTGATTTAATAGTCAAATTTAATATTTGGGAACAGAAATGCAATATTTTGCTACGTTTTGTAAACTTCTGGGGTAAAATTGCTCCTTAGCGAAAAGTTCCGTGCCAAAAATGATACTTCCGGGGCAAAATTGATACTTCCTGTGAACTCCCGTGACATTTTTTGTCCAAAAAAAACTTCCGTCTTACCAGTGCTCCTGAGTGAAAACTTCCATGGCATTTAAGACCCTTATCCCTTAAAAAAATGGATTCAAATTCCGCTCCCAATATTAATTTTTTTTTTAAAGAGTAAATTCTAAATATCATGATCTAACTCCTTTATAAAGAAAAACAAACTCCACATTTATAAAAATCTTCAACTTTTCCATAATTACCATTTCTTCACACATTTCAAAAACCAAGATCCAATAGTAGATGTCTCATGCTTCAAATATAAACCTACTCATTCCCCAAGTGTTGAAACAATACAATGACTCAGTGCCATTGCCAACACAAGACAATTATTGAATATTAATGTTACATGTCAGTGATCTCATCATCATGCAGCAACAACCAAAGATTTAGTCAAACCAGCAGCATAATTTCTTGCCCACTCATCATAATGAAGGATTTCCTCAAGTGATGGTGATGCTACCAATTCTTTTTGGTGCTCCTCACATGTTAGCTCCACAATCTTGAAAATATCCACATACCTAATCCTGTAAACATAACAAGCACTCAATGTGAGAGAGAAAGAGAGAGAATCTTTATCCTAGTTGTGAAAGTTAACAACAATACAATATCCAGAGTGCATTATCAAAATAACCCCACTAGTTGATCAAACTTCGAGAAGACACAACATGGGTGTTTAACTCATTTTTTTTCTCATAAGACATTTGATCCAGGGAATTTATGTCAATTCTTGTGTGAAATCCTTATTAGCCACACTAAACTCCACCATCATATCAATTTCTACTATATCACTATCCTTATTAAATATGAGTAGCATATATGGGGGAAAAAATAATACTCAAGGAAAAAATATTTTATACTCATTGAAAATATTAGAAAATCTTATAAAAAAAGGACCAAAAGTAACTTTCAGAAGACAACTTATAAAAGGGACCAGAGGAGTATATATTCTTTTAGCATTTATGAGGGAGGGTAGGTTGGTCCAATCACCCACTACAGATATTGCAACCTTTCCCTAACTAGTGTGTTACTAGCATTCTCTTGTATATCTAATTGTCATCCAGTTTTACCATAATGTGGCATGTAAGATAAAAATACTACATAGAGATGACTTTTAATTCAACAGATAGATTATCTGATCCTGAGAAGAAGCTAATTCTTTCCAGATATGAGCACACACGCACGTGTATATATGTATAACAGTACTTACTTTTCATCGACAAACAATTCTACAGCTTTCTCGTTTGCTGCGCTGAGAACTCCTGTCATAGTGCCTCCAGCACGTCCAGCAGCATAGCAGAGTCTCAAGGATGGGAACTTAACGGGGTCTGAAGGTTGGAATGTTAGTGAAGCAAGCCTGCATGATCACATCTCAGTTATTGTCATGTCAAAAAAATGACAACAAATTTTTGCTCTGTACGCTAATTTGGATTTAACCAAAGTTTTCACTTGCATGATGGATTTCATGATTCACTATATCTTGAATGGATGGAAGATACTTTTATGAAAAAGGGAACTATCTGGTTATGACGGTAAAAATTGATAATTAAATTCTGACTTCCTATAAAACTCCATTTATTTAATTAAAAGAAATAGCATCAAAGTGGGATGATCACTAAAAGCCGAAGGTGATTATGATTTATGAACTTGGATCCTTGGATGTTCTCAAGTGAGTGAATCACATGAGAATATCTAAATGAGGAGAGAAACAGCTATAAAATGTATGAAACAGTCTATAACTCAAGGAAGTCTCACTCCAAGTCTATACTGATATTCAAGTGATCTTCTCATATGATTGGATTCAAAATCCATCATTTAGCCCATTTGTTTTGGCTTAACTAATTCATGTTTAGTGGCGCAAAAACAAAATTAGTCATGTTTAAACTAAGGAAAGTCTGATGCAATTGAAATGCGCAAGTTTAAGGGAAAATGAATAGTACTCGGCAAGATCAAGGCGGGGCCAAGTGAGTTCAGAGCAATAAATTCTATCTGGCCAGGACAATGTATAGAGGAGTGGGATGCGCATATCAGGCACTCCTAGTTGTGCAATAACAGAAGAATCCTGGAAACAACAAATAAATTAATATAAGAAAAAAATAAAGAATGTGTTTTCATTATATATCACTTTGTTCCAATTATTGTTCTTTTCATATTAGAATATTTCAATTTGAACTACACATGCTCACCACATCTATTTGCTAATTTGAATTAGATCAGGGCCAGAACTTCTATTATCATTCAGCAAATAAGTGTATAGTTGAAGTGTACAAAGCCATTTGATACATCATGATCTTCACCTTGGATATCAAGAGACATCAAATTTAACTTTGATGCACAAAATCCCACCATGGCACAAAAATATCATAAGAATCTCACACCCTGAGTTTTTAGCTTTACTAAGTTTTGCAAATACCAATTGTATCATTGTTTTTGTAACTTTACTTTCTCACCTTAAAATTGAAAATCTTAAATACAACGACATCTTAACTATGGTATTCAAGATAAGTTATTATTGCTTCTATAATAAATGAGTCCTTCATGAATAAAACATCAGATTGAAGGTAACACCTGAGTTTCAATCAGAGAATGTATGATAGATTGTGGATGAATGAGGATCTCAATATGATCATAGTCAAGTCCAAACAAGTAATGTGCTTCAATTACTTCTAGACCCTGCCAAGAAGCAGAAGAGATTTAAATGCAACTATTAGATAGATTCATGCAGAATCAGGTTACATAAAATATGAGCACCAGATGGGAACTAACCTTATTGAATTGGGTAGCAGAGTCAATTGTTATCTTTCTACCCAACGACCAGATGGGATGCTTCAATGCATCAGCAACTTTTATGTCTTTCATTTTCTCAACCGGCCAAGTTCTGTCAATCATTATCACCTTTCAGATTTTAAGATTTATGAATAACTAAACTCAGATTCATTTCATAGGGCCTAGAAACAGCACTAAGATGGAAAATCTCAACCCTTTTCTTAATAAATTTTTTATGATCTTATACAAGTTATTTAGTGAAATCTTATCACTAGTTTATAATCTTCAACGAATGTGTACAGAAGAAATGGCAATTTGAATTTAACTGCTAAAGTCAATGATTTTAGCATGCTTCATATTAGTTTCATCTGAGGGGAACAAATATATCATTGTCTTTGCTCACCTGAAAGCACCTCCAGATCCAGTTAAAATTATTCGCCTGAGGGCACCTTCTGGCAAACCTTGGATGCACTATGTACAGAAGACATTAAGCATGAGTAATAAAGCAAAAGAAAATGGAGCAGGAACATAAAGAAATTGACTTAATGCAACGAAAAGAGATGGAATGAGGCAAAGTGCAAAACAAGAACAACGACAAGCTTTCTTCTACTAGGTGGGGTGGGCTACATGGATTGCATAACACCATTGTGTTCTGGAAAAGTGCAATACAAGTACTAAATGAGATTGACCTTGTCAGACATTCATCATTATTAGTTACAAATAGGAGCTCAGATCCCCGGCACTTTGAGGAGAGATATGAATGACGTGGGTGTCTCTAGTCTGTCTTCATCTGATTTGGACAGTCTAGACTCTTATCCTTTTTTTAAATAAAAAATTAAATAATCATTCCTTTAGGTGTCAAGTAGAAAAAAATATTAAAATATGGATCATCTAAATAAGACCTAGAAGGAACAAAGGAAATGCGCACACTCCCTCTACATGTGCAGAGTATCCAAGTTATATAAATCGATCACATGGCATCATACCTGAAAAATGGCAGAATGTTCTGAATCAGCAGGAAGAATTTTTATATTATGCTTTTGAGCAAGAGGAAGGATAAAAGGTGCTCCAGCAATCATTGTCTCTTTGTTGGCCAAAGCAATGTCTTTTCCTGCTTGTATTGCAGCAACTGTTGGCTGATAAAATGACACAAAGAAATCTCAGTTTCATTATAAATCTTTAGCTTAATGTCTTTTCTCATAAATTAATAGTGATGAGTGATATGTAAAGATAATAAAAATTTAAAAGTTAGTTGGAGGTTGTAAGGAAATACATCCGTTAGAAAGTTAGTTAGTTAGATAGTTTAGCCTTAGCTTGGTCATTAAGTCACTCTAGCCTATAAATAAGGGCCTAATCCCTAATGTAAGTCAGATTATGAATAAACCAGAAGTATTATGCAGTAGTGATTGCTCTCTGCCTCTCTTCTCTGCTTCTCACTCTTCTATCTCTCTTAACCTTTTCTCTGTCTTCTTCTTCTTCTACCCCTCTAACCCTGATTCTTTCCCTCTTTCCCTCGCTTCCTATTCAATACAGAATTGATATTCTGTAACAATGATAATTTAATTGAAACAAAGATGAAATTTAGTCAACTGTTGTGAAGAAGCATGAGGGGGGATATAATAACCATAGAGGATCATCGAAAGAAATTGACTACTTCCATTCATATTCCAGAAGAACAATGATCAATATATGCATTCTTGTTACGCTTCATTTGTAGCTTCTGTTACTCTCTTCTCCAATACTTATTTTTAAACATTAGTGTTCTAAATAATAGCATCCGCAAACTTGGACAATCAATTCAAGCCCAAAAACTTAAAAAAGTATATCCTCACTTAGGACTGATGAGCTTTAACTTGACCTTATATTCAAAATAATTATGAAAAGAGATGTAGATGATGTGAAAACCCAATTCAACCCAAAAGCTTAAGCTATCAGTGAAAGCCCAGTAGGATTGATGTGCATGCAAAGCACTAGCCAACAATATGTTGCAATAAAATTGATTATAATTAAATGAATTCTAAGTCACTTGATAAACTATGATATTTAGCAAGGACCCAGTGAGCTTAAAAGCTTAAACTATTAAGTGAAGGTCCATGAATAGTTATAATATAACTTCAACTCATGCATACTGAAGAGCTCCATATAGTATAGAAAACAAATAGGATATTTTGAAGATGGTAAAAACAGAAGCAATGGTACCTTTAGTCCTGCACAACCTACTATTCCTGTGACTACGGTGGCTGCATCAGGATGACGAGCGGCCTGCCAATATAGAATTTGCCGTATAACTTTGGTAACTCTAAAATAAACAAAAGTATGTGGAAAAGGTTCAGATGCAGACCTCAATGACTCCTTCCTCTCCGGGGATGATCTCAGGCTTGTAGTCAGAATCAGACAAAGCCTCTTTGAGTTCACCAATCAGGGACTCATTCCTAAGACCAACAAGTTGAGGCCTAAACTTCTTAATCTGTCAATATCAACAATACAGAATATTATTTTTAGAGTTGATAATTTTTTGGCCAAAATGAGAGAACAGATATTATCCAAACTTATAACCGACAGTAAGCACTTTTGATTTGAAAGTTGAAGTCTTCTCTTTCTCATCCAATATTTATCTTCATGTATTATCTATTTTATGAACAACGTCACTGAACCTCTCTTTTGAAAGTTGACTAGATAATAGGCCAATTCATGCACGACTAATGTAGCAATCATAATTGCAGTAGCAAGCTAATCATGAGTTAATACATCATCAAAGTGAATTCAGGTGAGGAAATTTCAGATTTAATGATGGTCAGAGATAGAGAAACGAAGCAACAGAAAGTTCCATTAATTTCCTTTACCTGTTCAGCAAGAAGAGAAATGTTCGAACCAGCTGCAAGTGCTACAACATTAAATTTGTCCGAATGCTCATCCACTATATTTAGTGTCTGCAATAAAATACAAGGAAAATAATGCCATAAATAAAGAAAAAGCCATTTCAAGCTAAATGTACGAGCAGCGAAAAATCAACTACATTTTCTATTCAATTGTCATTGAAAGATTCAAAAGTTAGTGTTAAAAAGAAACAAAATCTGAGCTCAATAAGTGCATAAACAGAACTTGAACCTGAGTTCCAATGGAGCCAGTAGATCCCAAGATAGTGATGGGCTTAGGAGAATCCCATTTCCAAGTCTGTTCGTCGGGAATCGCAGTTCCAGGCCAAGCTGATGATGGTGGCGTCTGCAAACAATAAACTCGTCGTCCACCTCCACAAAATTTTCTCTTCAGAGAAAGACGACCTGAGAATCATCATCAAATCATACGATGAAATGAAACGACCTTAGAACAGAGGAATGGGGTGGGTTTAATCAAGCAAGAGTAGCAGTTTTAACTTCTAAGTGGTTTGCTTTGTGACTAACAGATGTTATTATAGCTAGCGATTCTTAATACTCATATCGATAAGTACAGTCTTAATATGAGCGTACATTAAACTCATTAAAGTACCGTCTCTAAAATATAAATTTAATTATTATTTTTTTCCAAGTTTAAATTTAAAATACACACAAATATAGATAGATAGATATATATACACACATGTGTGTATGTATATGTATCATTTGAAGTTTAAAATTTTAAATCAATTTTATTGTTTACGAGAGTACAGATATTAATTATACAATATAAGAGTATAACAATTTATAACTTTTTTAATAGAAAATAACTAATGTATGATTTTAAAGAGCAAGTAATATATATATATATATAGTCTTTTTCCCTTAAATTGCATTTATTTCCATATCGTAGCTATCTTTACATATTCATTATTTTAAAATATTTTTTTAATAACGCTCCATATTTTAAAGTAATATTTCTACAGTTTTTCCCTTAAAAATATTTTCTAAATAGTAATAAACACCATAAATTTTAAGATATTAATTGTTACTATAGGACATGAAAAAACATTTTAAGATAGTAAGTATTATTAGAAAAACATTTATATTAGATGCTCAAAAAGCTTATTTTAAGGTATCTGCATGCAATTGCACGCCATTGCTAGTGAACAAGGCTGGCCCTAAGATACTTTTTTTTTAAAAAAAATTACAGGCAAGCTAAGAAGCTTGGGGTGGTGGACTAGACCATGAAATACTAGTCCTTAGTACATCAAAAGCAAAGCAAACTAACGTAAGCAGACCATTCGGTATGTAAGAAACCTATCCAAGCATCCCCTGGGAACGGAAGGAACTAAAATGACGTCAGCGTCCGTGGGTGCATTATGGCCCAGCTTGACCATATAGTTGGCACTGGCCCTAAGATACTGAAAGCTGTTGAAAATGAATTTTGTTCAAGGTGCTGAATGTAACTTAATTATTTTCTCAGTGAAGGAGCTTCAAATAGCCCTTTAAAGTCCTCTCAAGGAGTTTTTTTTTAATTTTTTATTATGGAAATGGAACTTATATATACACACACATTAATTAAAGATATAAACACTAATTAAAAACCTCAAATTACAAGTGGATCAGAATATGAGACATTGTCCCTATATAATATATTGCCAATGGTATCAAAGGTATATACTAATCTTGTCCCTATTAAAAAAAATGTCTTTAACACCGCCACATCTAGACCTCACCATTTAAAAATTATGACCAGTTATATTTTTGTAAATATTTATCTTCTGTTTTATTGAGAAGAAGCTATTCTAAAAATTAAAATTAAGAAAATCAGAAAAATATAGATCTCAAAATCCCTTCTTCACCGAGATTTTGAAATCTGGATTTTTCTTAATTTTATTTTTTAAATCAGTTATCTATTATCCAATCGTAAAAATGTCAAACTTATTAAAAAAAAAATCATGAACTTCAAAGAATCTTTCCCAGTAAGTGGTAACCATCAAAGTTTTCCTTAAACAACAAAAACAATTGAAAGGAACAACATATACAAATTTAGTAAAGTCAAAGCCATGCAAAAAGAATAAAAGAGGTCCCCACACACATGGGCGCACGAAAACACACACACATATATCATTTTATTTTATTTTTATTTTCGTCAAAACCAGAGGTGGAGTCAAAAATGTAATTAAGAGGCGAAAATTATAGAATAGAATCAGGTTTTCATGAAAGTACATTTCAACCTCATAGAATTTCAAGTTTTCATTTTAGTCCCTCAATGAAAGTTTTTGTTTGAGGACTAATTAAAGTGAAAATATTAAAATTTTTATAAGATTGAAATATAATTTCTTAAAAAGTTAGGTTGAATTATGTAACCCGCCCCCCGTAGCCCCTCCAAGATCCACCCCTGGTCAGGACATAAGCTCTTACATGGTTTAGGGGGTAAAATATTTTCGTTTTTCCCAACATGTATGCTTTTCAATATTAAAATTTAGTTCTTTAGGAGATGTCTCTTGCCATCTCAAGTAAAATCTTATTAGTTATTTTACTTTATTTTTTCATGCAGGAGAAGAATAAGTGACACACATACACACTATATAGAAAATACTCAGATCAAGTTTTTTATATTTATTATGTTTTCCAATCACACATGTTTATATATCCTATTTATTTCATGCAGATTTATAGTTAGATAATAATATTTAAAAAATAAGGCATATGATCATGTATAATTGAAAACCTTGGCATAATAAATATAAAAAACTTATTAACCTAAGTATTTCTCAATACACACATATCATAAGTGATAAGGGCTCGTTTTGGTTACTCCCTCCAGTCTTAATTATAAGAGCTAGTTGACTTTTTTGGAGAGATTAAGGAAGCTAATTAAATTACTTGAAAGCATTTTTATTTTTATTTTTTTCTTCAAACTTATTAATTTAACTAATAAACTAATATATAATCTAAGCATATTTAACATATAAAATGATTAAGTAACTTACTTAGCTTTCTTAATCTTTCCAAAAAAAGTCAACTAGCTCTTATAATTAGGACCGAAGATAATAATAGTGAAGAACTGATTTCGTACTTTGCTGATTAGATTTATCTTATGAAATGTAAAATCACTTATAATACGTAAAATTTCAAATTTTTTTATAAACAAAAAAAAAAAGCTAAAAAAGAAAAAGGATTGACCTGGGATTTTTGCGAAGCTATTATTGGATTTGAAGGTATCTGAGAGAAAAGCAGGTTTTGCTTCAGCTCGAAAAGCCAAATTCAGAGCCATATAATGAATATAGAGACACTTAGCTTCAACTGTTCTAACTATAACTTATGACTTGGAAGTTTGAGGCAGAGCCAACTATATATAGAGCAATATTTTCCAAGAGAGTATTATAATTTTGTTATTATATCCCCATCAAGCCAACAAAGACAAAATGAATAAGCAAACAACCACATATATATATATGAGAATATAATTATATAATAATCAGATATGGTCCAGAACGTGTGTGTGGTATAGGATTATTGTGGAAACTGATAAGTTGTGGTTTTTTATAATAACCCACTTATTGTTTTTTTTTTCCTGGTTTGTGTGTTGTGGATAAAAAAAATATATTAATGATTTCTTAAAACTGAAAAGTATTTTCAAAAAGATCAAAGTTACTTTTAAGTTTGTTGAGGCCTTATAATTATTACTAGTTTAATGACATGGATTTCCTCCATTAAGTATTTTTCAATTGTGAGATTATGAGTCTAAATCCTCTATAAATTTATATCTAATGGATGCATAAATTATAGCGGGAAAAAAAAAGGGTTACTTTCATCTTTAATGTTAAGTTTTGAGAAAAATATTGTATAAGATCATATATTTTGTTAATAAATGTTGATTTAGTTACTAAGAACATGATTTATGCCCGTGTTATTAAACCCACACTCGCTAGTTTGACCTGAAAAATGATGAACCGTTTGATAAACAGGTCCAATTTGGGTACCAACCTGGTTTAGTTTTTTTTAAATTGATTTTCTTTTTTCTTTTTCTTTTTTAGAATTTCATATTAATAATCCTAAATTTTTCACTTTTTCACTAATTGGGTCTCGAGTTAATTTCAGTTTGACTTCAATCTTACTCACTAAATTTTAACATAGTATTTTGACTGGTTTAGTGATCGTCTGAGTTTAATAAACTTGATTTATACCCTATAGAAAAGAGAGTTTAAATTTCTCAACTAATGTGAGAATTTATTTAGTACGTAATATATAAATAATTCTTTGTTATATATAACCTGTGATATCCGATAATATTACCTATTCAAGAATTATGGGGTCAAGACGTATGGGGTCCAAATAAGGATAGCTCTCACAAAAACTTTTTTAAATTTTATATATATATATATATATATATATATTAGATTCTGGTCATTAAATGTAATTTGTCTTTGTTTTAATAATTGATAGAGGGGTGGGACCATAAGCAATTGTGGCGTAAGCTATTTTTCATTGTGTGTGCATTTTCCTCACCAAACAATTGTGATAGAATTTCAAGGTTTCATGGAGACATGGATGACTGAGACAAGGCGACCACCAATACAAAACAATGTATTTTTAATTTCTCAAATCAAGAACTCACTTCTGTTATTATTTTAGGAAATTTGCAAATTTTGATGAACACAAATATTATCGATATGCATGTATATGCATACGTGGTTGAATCTATAACCGCCTTGTTTGAACATTTTTGTGGCTTTTAATGATGATCAAACCAGTATTTTATTGTCTTTTAAGTGATTGGGCAATGCTCATGTACGTGTATGAGGGAACTGGATTCCTGCTTATCCTTTGGATAGGTAGGGAGAGCTCATCCCCTGTACCGTCCAGATCTGATCTAGACGGTTCAGATCTTATTTTTTTTACTTTTTATTTTTTCAAAAAATTATTTTAATTGGTATAGAATTTAAAATAAAGATAATCTTTCAACTAACATTTTTTTTAAAAAAAATGATTTTTTTATTCAAAAAGCAACAGTTTAAAAAAAAATTTGGACCGTCCAGATCGTATCTGGACGGCCCAGATGGACCAAGCTCTTGGTGCTTATCTAAAGGATAGGCACCAAAACTGGTTCCCGTGTATGAGGCCTACAAAGGTCAGGCACTCTGCTCTTGTGTTTTCAAGCTCATCTCTTTTTTCTTTGTGATTTTCTTTACCTGCTGAGTTCTCATATATTTCTTCATTGATCACCATGAATGCCTAAAGTTCGAATTTTGATGGATTTAATTCGCAATGACTATAAACCACCTTGTTTAAATATAATTTATGGCTTTTAATTATGATCAAACTAGCATTTTATTATCGTTTAAGTGGCTACCCAATGTTAATGTTCATGTGTGTGAGGCATATAAGGGCCAGCTGGCCAGACACCACTGTCAGATGAGTTTTCGAGCTCATCTCTTTCTCATTGAAGATTTTCTTTGTTTGATTTTATATTTCGTTGTTTCGTTCATTCTATTATTGTAGAAAGGATCTGTTTAATCATGAGGAATGCTTTAATGATGATCAAACTAGTGTTTTTATTGTCTTTCCCAACATTCATGTGCATGAGGCCTAAAAGGGTTAGACACATCGCTTTTGAGTTTTCGAGCTCATCTCTTCTTTCTTTGAGTTTTTCTTTTTGTGCTGAGTTCTTGTAAAGTTCGTTATTCTATTCACTTTATTCTTGTAGGAAGGATTTACTTAATCATGGGGAATGTCATTTTTTATCCAAATTAAAGAAGTGGCTCTTAAAGATAGTGGCTCTATTTGGATCGAGCTGTAGCCGAGCGGTGGGGAGTGGTGGCGGTGGAAAAGCTCGGCAAGCTCAAAAACGCCGTGGTGGTGCTATTTGGATCAGCGTTTCAGTGACTGAGCTTTTCCAAGAAAAGCTCAGTAACGCAGAAGCTCACCCTGGGAGCTTTGGCAGCGTCGCGTTGAGGCGTTGAGGAGAGAGATGCGATGAGCAAAGAGAAGAGTCATTCCGTGGAAGAAAGAAGAACTACTATTGGAAGAAAGAAGAAGAACTGTTGGCAAGTGCAACACGTCACTCTTGCTTCAATCAGTTCACCATAACAGGAAGAAAAAAATCCTTTTCATCTAATTGGTCCAGAAAAATATTTTGGAGGAAAAAAAAAAGGAAAAAATGTGGCAAAAAAAATAATAATTTAATTAGTCAAACTAATTATTTAGTTAAAAATAAAAATAAAAATACTCTAAAATATTTTGAATTAATTTTTTTAATCTCTTTAAAAAAGTCAAATTTGTCTTATATTTAAGACTGACTAATAATTGAAAACATTTTTTGGGTATAAATATAGTATTCAATAATATTCATACATTTTTTAGTCATTTTCTATCTTAACTGACTTTTCAAATAATAATCCAAACACTCATCAGTTAAGAAAAAAGCTACTTCTGCAAAAAGCCACACTGACAATCCAAACACAACAACTTGACTTTTTTCCTACCGGGCTTAAAAAAAAAGTTAGATAGCTTTTAAGCCACCACTCCTACCGCCAACCCAAACAGACCCAGTGTCATTAAACGCAATTCAAATTGTTCTGTTTTCTTATAGGTGTGGCGCCCACAATTACATTCCTTTAAAAATTGAAGAGAGGTAATTGTATTTTCTTCTTTTTTTAATAGCACTGAATTAATTAAAGTCACTTATTAAAAAAAACTAAAAAAAAGTATTAAATTGTTTAATATTTTGAAAATTTATAAAGTCATTATCAATAATTAATTATTTGATGATTCTAAAGTGTCATGTTCTTCAAGACAAGTTATGATATATAGCAATTGAAAATCAAGGAAAATATGACAAGTGTCCTCCTTCACTCTCCAAAGTTTAATTGGCTATTATGGTTTTGACCTCAAAACGCCAAAATTCAATTTAAACCACACAAACGTTGATAACACAACTTAGCTATATATAAAATAGTGTGGAAGGTTCTAAGTTCAATTCAATTTAAACCACAAGAACTGAAAATTAATCCTTGATGATAACACAAGTTAGCTATAATATGTAAAAAATGTTATCTCTTGATATGTACTTATACGGATTCATTCTATCTTTTCCCCCAACCGTATGTACTTGTATGTACTTACATGTGGTCAATCTAAAGTATATGATATTGACAGTAAATATATTTGGTTCTAATTATAAGACATAGTTGACTTTTTTTTAGAGAGATTAAGGAAGCTAAATAATTTACTTAATCATTTCATTTGTTGTGTATTTTTAGATTATATATTAGTTTATTATTCAAACTAATTAGTTTGAACAAAAAAAGTAAAAATAAGAATACTCTAAAGTAATTTAATTAGCTTCCTTAATCTCCAAAAAGTCAACTATGTATTATAATTAGGATCGGAGGGAGCATAAGCAATGAGAGGTTAGATGTCACTATCTAATCCCTTAATATTATATATTTTTAATTGATAATCTAAATGTGAAAGGAAGTGGAAGATAATTAAGTACTAATGCCTGCAGAATATACGTATGTAGCATAAAATACTTAATTTTAAATCATTTAGTTAGATTAAGAAAATAAAAATTAATTAATTAATTTAAACAAATGTTTCATGATTCCCTTAAAATATTTCTATGTATGTACGAACTTTGTAGAGGATCAATATTTTTTGTGTATAATTATTTTTTTATTATTCTCACTAATAAAATTTTTAATAGGAAACTGATTTTTAAGACGTTCCTTCAGGGGCAGAATTGGTCCCCCTAAAATTATAGAATTGAACTCAGATGTTTAGAAAACTATATTTTAGCCTTATAAAAATTTTAATATTTTCATTTAGTCCCCATTTAAAAGTTTCATAGAAGGATTAAAATGAAAATATTTAAATATTTATAAAATTGAAATAAAATTTCATAAACATTGGATTCTATTATGTAATTTCCACCCCTTCTCCCCTACGTCTTGAAGGATAGATAGGGTCAATAATTGAAAACCCACCAAGGATGATCATTGAGTCACCTTCGTTATTGCCTTTCACAAATCTCTCTATTAGAGTTTTATTGGCCAATATTGATTTCGATTTTGAAGGTCAATTTCAATTTTAATGACCACAAAACCTTAATAATATCGAAGTTGGCTATTGTCACAAGTTGATCTAATTAAGGATAATGTTAACCTTTTTAAGAGAAACAAGTATGATTTAAAAAAAAAGGAAAAAAAAAAGCATTCCCTTCCTAAAAGGGAATGCTAGAAAAAAAAAAAAAAGCATTCCCTTCCCATAAGAACTAAATAGGATGAACCAACACTGTTAGCACTGTTAGTAGTGTCGTTTAATTTCAACAAATTAGATTTAGAAAATTTTTAATTCTTATATTTTAGGAGATCACTTCTTTATATGATAATTAGAAAGATGATTTTTTTTAAATATATTAGGAAGTATATATTAAAATTAAAAAAAATCCAATTAAATTCATAATGTCTAATTGTACACTGGACAGGAAAGGTTTGATAAAACGTGAGGATAAGGGGATGGTTGGCGCCATTCTTAGGACAGGTGTCACATTATCTCTGATTAGTTTGGCCAACACACCCTTCTTTTTTCCGCACGTTACCAAATAGGGAAATACCCTTTCCGTCCCTTGTATCCTTTATAATAAGCTTCACTTATGCCCTTATGTGTAAAAATAACAGAGATTAATTAATGAAACGGTTAAATTAATTAAAATTAAGAAAAAATGTATTGTTTTTTTAATTATGCTCTGATGTGTAAAAGGCATAAGTGATAAAGAACATATGCAATAAATACAGTTAACAATAAGCAAAGTTTAAAAAAATGCAATAAGTGTTTAGACAAACCTAAAATAGAAACATATATTTTGGGATAAACTCATTCATAAATTTGCAATACTGAGAGGTAAAGTTGAAAAAAAATGCAATAAATGTTTAGATAAACTTAAAATGAAGCTACAAATTTGTAGTAAAAAGGGGGTAAAGTTGGAAAATAATGCAATAAATGTTTAGAAAAATATAAAATTTAATATAAATACTCCCTTCATTCTTAAATTTAAGACAAATTTAAAATTTTTAGAGAAATCAAAGAAATTAATTAAATTACTTTAGAATTTTTTTTCCTTTAAACTAATTAATTCAACTAATAAATTGATATATAATCTTTATATATATAACATATGATGTAATTAAATTAAATAATTTATTTAGTTTGTTTAATCTCCAAAAGATTTTTTTAAAAAAAGTCAACTATATATTTTTTTGATAAATAGGAAGGCAAAATGCCTAGCAACTGTAGAAAATTACATAGGGGGAAATTAAGCACTCTTGATCAGCAATGGACCGTAAGAACCTCGGACAGCAACCTAAAATAGAGGAGTTCGAGATACCCAATTTGGCTAAGACATCAGCAACCCTATTAAAGTTCCTTGTAATAGGATGAATCTCAACTTGCCAATTCCTTCCCAACAGCTCCTTAATGTTCAGAAAAAGAAGGCTTCCTAAGCGTACATCACTATCAAGAATCCTCTTAACCACTAACTCAGAGTCAGATTCCAAAATAATAAAACCCATATCCTATGCCAAATTCAAGCCTTCGAACATAGCCCACTCCTCAGCAAGAGTAGGATCACATACCCCAATTTCCTTCATAAAACCCACCACCCAATTACCTGCACTGTCATGGATCACTCCCCCACAACCGGCATTCATTGATTGCACAACCATAGCTCCGACCACATTAAGTTTAAGCCAGCCAAAAGGTGGTGTTGACCAACCCCTACCAGTTGTATCATTCGCTTGACGAGCCGAGAATTCATAGTCAAGGTTCATTGCAAAATTATGCCAAAACATTGAGATAATATAAGCTGGATTAGACAGCCGAAAGAAAGAACTATCAAAGATAGCACTATTTTTCCAATTCCAGAGATGCCAAATAGATACTCCAAATACAATGCTCCACTGTCCTCCCCACCCCGAATTAAACTTGGGAGACAAGTTCATACGAAGTCAACTATATATTATATATAGGATGTGACGGAGTACTATGGAGTATTATATGTTGGGTCACACTCACACCTGTTGACAAATTTCAAGGTTATAACAAGGGAAGGACTTTCGACAAACGTGGACTCCTTCTTTGGGCCCCTGTTGACAAATTTGAAGGTTATAAAAAGGGAAGGACTTTCGACAAACGTGGACTCCTTCTTTGGGCCTCTGCACGTTCTATGGATCATTAGCGTCTAAAAAAAATACATGTCATAAGCAACCTGGTCCATCATATGACACTTCTCCTTATCAATTAAAAAAAGGGGGGGGGGGGGAAAAGAAAGAAAAGATCAACCCCTTCTAACATACCAACACTACTAGTAGTGCAGTGATACTGAGATTAATTTCTTCCCTGGTCCTGGGTTCAACCCCCCCTCCCCTATCGCCTTGTATTAAAAAAAAAAAAACCCTTCTAACATCATCTTAAGAAGTGACTCCGTTAAAACTGTTTAACTGATTTAATTTAGGGATCCAATTCACAGTAATCAGCTCCCAAGTGAGGATTAAACTTTTGAGAAGATATTTGTTTGTCCAACTTGGTTGTTCTGACAGCTAATGAGATCTCAAATCACATTACGATAATTAATGGGGAGGTTTAATATGCACTTCCATGTTCCTAATTTCTTTAAGGATTACGTTTGGATTGATAGTTACATAAGTAGCTTTTACTCCATCAGCCATATTCAAATAAGGAGCTTTTATTCCATAAGCTAGAAAAGCTGATTTTTCAAATAAGCTACTTTTACTCCATAAGCCTAATTCAGAAAAGTTTTCATCCAAACGGGGGAAAAAAACCTATAAGCCCGATTGAAATAGTAAATAAGCCCGATTACCCCTCCTAGTACCAAACATAAACTATGATGTTTTGAACGGGGTTGATACATATGAAATGCGATAGGTTTTAGGTTTTCCTAGTTACTTGTAACTACATTATCTTACATGTATTAATCCTCCTTTAGACTAATGAAATTTTGTCTCATGAAAAAAAAAATGGTGAATGAAGATGGTTCCTGTAACGCCTCATTTTCAATACCAAAATCTTGGCCAAAATAATAGTAGCACCTCCAAATATAGGATATTCAACACTCAAACACATATTTACAATATGGCCAAAGGTAGAAATCCATTTATACAGGGCCAAAATAAATCCAATAAATAAGAGTTATTTTAAAATGCGGAAGTCTTTTAGGTTCATGGCAAATAAAATAACACAACATAAACTAAAGGAGTACAGAAGAGCCTACAAAGCTCACTCCATGGGTGCATTCCCTTGATCTCTACTAAGTTATTCACCTGAAAAATGTTAATATGGGGTGAGATTACACATCTCAGTAACTACTAAATATTTCTACCGTACACGAGCAAATAATATATGACAAAAAGATATGGGCTGATTTCAAATATATATATAGATTCCATAATTTATCATACAAAATAATTTATACTAATAGTCATCAATATAGAAGGTATTAAAACATATATATCTCAAAAGTTTTCATCTCATGTCTTTACAGAATATTCATCATCATATCAAATTCTTGAACTGTTCAGAAATGCACTATGCAGTATGCAGCCTCCCTTATATCACCACCTCCCTTATACCGTAGACTGGAGCCATAGGCTAACACATAGTCCAATAGAAACTCATTCATTTGACTGAATTGTTCCAAGCTCACCAAAACTTAAGATACACCCGGCCAAAGGTATATAGCTTAAATCTGGACTATGGCTCCCCTCCTTTAAAATAACTAAGGAGGTGTCACATGTCCCACAACTCCAATGAAATCCCGGCCAGAGGAAAACATGGAAGATGGGGCCCTGAAACAAGTACCATCCACTGTGCACCGAGTGGTGGCATAAATCATTTTTATCATTCAAATCCCTCCTTACTCCACCCATCATAATACAACCGCCATGATGAATATGTTCACTCAAAATAATGCATTATTATACCATAAAGTTTTATACATCAATATGCGTATTTATGAATAGTGAATACTATGCGTATATGTGAATAGTAAAATACGATATATATACATGAATAGTAAAAATGAAGAGTACATACGGTATGTATACGTGAATAGTAAATACGGTATGTATACGTGAATAGTATCATGAATAGTAAATACGATATACGTGAATAGTAAAATGAATAGTAAATACGGTGTGAATAGTAAATATGGTATACGTGAATAGTAACATGAATAGTAAATACGGTATACGTGAATAGTAACGTACGTATAAATAGTACCTCTGCAGATTTGCAAATCAAAGTTCCCACACCAGATCTTAAAACCATAAATATTTTCTAAATATTCTTGCCAAAATAGTAAACAAACAAATTTATAATCATACATAATTCACAAGTATAAGGAAGAATATTCAGAGTTACCTGTTACTTGCTAATACCCGAATCACCAACCAGCTATTATAACTCTCAAGCAAACATCTCTCTACTCTCTCTCTCTCTCTCTACCTCTCTCTATGGCTCTTAGAAGTTGTGAAGAATGAAATGAAATGGAAGGTCTATTTATAGTTGGAAAATGGGTCTTTAAGTGTAATTTTCGTCTCTGGGTCGTTTTACGTAATTTTCCCAAAATTTAAAAAGAAGTTGCCCGTGACTACTCCCGTGATGTTTCTTTTAAAATTTTTTAATAATATTTTAATAATATAATATATATTATTATTTAAATAATAAATTATTATTGAGTGGGTCCCGCGGCCAAAATTTTCAAAACTCACGAGAGTTTCTGTCGGCAGAGGAGAAATAATTTGACGTGGGTCCCACATGAATAGTAAATACGTATTTTGGAATAGTAAGTACCGTATTTTTAAATAGTAAATACGTATTTGTGAATAGTGAACACTATTCATATTTCACAAATTTCAAGTATTAAATACGTATTTGCGAATAACATATATATATATATATATATTTTAAAATACGTATTTGTATATAGTAAAAACGTATACGTGAATAGTAAATACTATTCACGGGGCCCACAAAATACTGATTTCAAATTTATTACTTTCCAAAAATAGAGCCTACTAGTCTTCCCAAGATAGGTTTATGTTCAAGATATTAGATTCAAAATTCAGGATGTTACATTTCTCCCCTCCTAAAAGAAAATTTTGTCCTCAAAATTTCGCTATAATAAGAATTCTAACCTATTTAAATAAATGAGGATAGGTTTGTCGCATGCTCTCCTCCGTTTCCCAAGTAGCATCTCCGGGAGCCATTCCTTTACACACAACCTTTACAAGCTAATAGCCTTGTTCCTCAATTACTTATCCCCCGCATCAACAATCCGCTCCGACTCAGCTTTATATATCATATTATCCCTAAGTCCTATCTCTTTCCCAAACATGCTCACCAAGCACACAACACAATTTTTGTTCATCCTGTACCCAAAGTAATATTCAGACACAGGATCCACTAGTTCCTTATTTGAGCGCTTGGTTACACTGGCCTCATAGGCCAGTTCATTCTTCCTTTCTGCTTTTTTCATTGTATTACCACGACACTGGATATTCAGATCTTACAGCTTAAGAAGCTACCCTCAGGCCATAATAACCACAACATGATATAATCTGATTATTCTACCAACCTTAAGATAAACTTTAGACATACAGGTCTAATGTTACCATGATAGGCAACAAACACAATACTAGGCACATAAGTCTTATAGCCTAGAGATACCACCATATGCAAACTAGCTCAACGGGTCTTACCGCTTCAAGCCTCTGCTCGTCTATCCTATACCCGTGCTTCCTCAATTCAAGTTTAAGAAAACACTTACTTACTAAATCTAGCTTTCACCAATGGCAAGTAATTCAAAAACAAGTACATTTGGCAAGATTCTGCAAACTAAGTATATCCACAACAGTTTCCAACCTCTTCTAACTTGTACACCTTCCACCACAATCATAATGTAAAAGTCAATTCTTGTTCGAATTTCGCAAGGATTCATTCCATGAGACATCATAGTTTATAAATGTCGATTACAAACTGGTCTTAAATCCTGTTGTAAATATTGCGTAAAAATTTCCAAACACAGCAAGTGCATTGGTAAGTTCAAAATTCAAATACTCAGGGACCTAGCAACTTATTTTAAATAGTCACCAACTCCGAATACATTCCAGGTTCCAACTTATTCTACTCAACTCATCCATGAAACACTCAATTCATTATTTCTAAAGAAAGATTCTATTATCAAGATCATTTCCTATGCTAGATAAACAGTTGGCAATTCTCTGAACACCTTACACATGTTGGTATCACATTTTGTTCCCTATTTCTCTCCAATCAATTAGTACCATATTCTAATATCTCAATTTATTCAATCAATTCAGTCTCCTAAAGAATCAATACAACTGTTAAGTTGAACTGTTATATTACATTTCTACTAGTAGCAACCCTCTAGATCCCCTACCAACTTTCAGATTCATCATCCTATTTCTAAAACCCCGATTATTCATACTAGATTCATCATACTCCATAGCTTATATCATTTAAGAACTATCCTCAAACTTTCCCCAAAAATGATAATTGTCAAATTACAAATCAACTCTTAGAACTTTAATATCAGCAAGACAGAGATATCATGTGTCCTCAATAATATCCATAGAACATTCATGTTTCACAATTCCTAGACTAAGATTTAAAACATTCAAATATTATTCTCACAATCTCAGCATTGTTCACATGATTCGAATTCAATCCTTAGTATCTCAAAGACATATACTAAATATCATCTGTTCCTCTCATAGTTATCTATTAATCACACCCAAATAATATACTAATATTGTAACATAAATCACCGGATTTCATACTTTCTTAATTAGACATACTATCTTAACTCAGATTGAATTCAAGTCTATTTTCAAATATTCCCAGACATTAATAGTCAAGTTTACAATTTGATTCTTATAACCTCAACATCAACTGATAATTCGTGTTGCCCCAAAAATACCCATTATACATACTAAGATCATGATTCACAATTCCTAATCTAATTCTTGGATTATATGAAGACTATCTACAACCTCAGCAGTATTCACAAGGTTCTAATTCTACCTCAACCTGCAATATCACAAAGGCTCATTTCGTTCTTAAGTTCTATTTCAGCTTAGATTAAATTAAAGCCTATCCTCAATATTTACTATATTCATTCTAACATCTTTCTGGCATTCCTAAGGATCACCATTTCATACCTTTCCATCGATCTTCCAACATGTTTATCAAAAAACCTTAGTCTTTGAATTATCTGTGACAAATTCATAGAGTTCTTCGGATACTCAGAGAGTGAAGAATGCTCTCGGGTTAATTGGCACAACTCATCATCATTTCAAATCTTCGGATTCTCTCCGGTTCATCTAATATTATTAGGAAGTCACCCTTCCCAAGATTACTATCACCTTAGCACGCTTACGCTTAAAATCCTATTTTTAAATGTCAATTCCGACATCTTGAGTCAGCTGCACATCCAAGACAGATTTCTTAGATAAATGCGCGTATAAACGTCCAAATTTAATTTCTTGAAAACACAGCTAGCAATAAATGCCATAGCGATTTCTGTCTGCAAAGGTCTAGGAAACTGCGACCCCTAACGGTGGCTAGGGTGCACTAGGGTGCGGTGCCATAAAATTTCCGCATAACAACAAAGTCTGCATAATTATGAGCCAGCAACAGATGAGAATCCAATGCTGCTTAACAAAATCTAGACGTTACTAGCCCAGCTATAAACCGAGTAAAGAAAGAGTAAATGTTTCATGTTCTCTCAAACTTCACAAAACCTCCACATATTCATTTCATCTCCGATCGTAACCTTCACTATAACCTTCCACATTATCCTTAAACATGGCCGGTTCAAGTAACTCTATTCCAGTCTCCGATTCATTCAACCCTTTCTTTCTTGAAGCCTTACTTCATGACTATCAGACTAACGTGTTGTCTGATTTGTCAAACAATGCATCATACCCTTATTCTTCTTTACTTCCCCAAAATCCCGTAAGTATGAATGTTCATTCATCTGCCTCAACGATTAACATTCCTACTCCTCCTCCAAGGATACAAGATTCTATTTTTACAACTACTAACAGAAAGGAATCTGAAGCAGGTCCATCAAGGCGACCTGTCCAAAGGTGTCGTAATGTGGCAGAACTTATGGAGTCTACGGTACCTTCTCAACCAAGGAATCCTGCTTCTACCTTGACTGAGACTACTAATCCATTTTCATGTGGTTGCTGCCATGTTCTACGAGAGATCATTCATACCAATGGACTTCAATACCATAAACTTGAAGTTCATGGGAGGATTGGTATGATATGCCACGCTGTCTTTCACCAGGACGTACAAGGAGGTTCTTCCAGTCCTCAAGTATTTGACTTTGGTAAGAAGAATTTAGATGATGTCAAACATTTTCTAGAAAATTATTGTTTGAATCAAAAATCTTTAGGGTATGTCCTGGTGTCGGATCCCCTATCAGCCTACTATGAGGCCCTCTGTGTTGGTTTGGAATGGACTAAAAATCAAAATGAACTCCCTAATAGTTCATTTCCAACCAATACAGAAAATATATCCAATAAAGGAAAAGAGCTCATGGTTGTAAATAATAATCCTTCAGTCCCCATACCTAGTAATCCATACCGATCAAGAGCTGAACAAAATATTAGAGCTGCATCAATGTCAATAGATGATCTTAGAGACTTCTTCCATTTACCTCAACAAGAAGCGGCTCAACAAGTTCGTCTATGCAAAAATGTTCTAATGAAAATATGCCATAGGGGAGGAATAAAGCATTGGCCGTATGTAAAAATTCGAAGCACTATGAAGCAAATAGCTAGATTGAGAAGAACAATGTCTTCTGATGGTCCTCTCTCAAGTGCAGCCGCTCAGGAAGAAATTAATAGACTTAAACTTGAGATAGTCGAAGCTTGCGGTGGGATTGTACCAACTGTTGTTCTTGATGCTTGAATTAATATAGTCTACTCTTCTTAGCCTTCTTGCTAATGTTTGTAATCTCTATTCTAGGATTCATAAGGATTTTCGAGTTTTCCTGCCAAACTCAACTTTATCTTATTAAATTCAAACTTAAGCCAGTTATTCTGTATAATCAAGACTATGCCCGTATTCTGTTATGGTATTGTCATCTGTTACTCATATAAATTAGCTAGGTAAGTGAAAATCTAGCGAAAATCTCTTCATACTTTTTACAACGGCAACTAATTGAATAAACATCAAATAGGGGCTTAGTCTTTCAATCACTTTCCTAGACACCAATAAAAATATTCATCCTAGAAAGTAATTTTGGGCCTACAGAATCCAATATTCAATAAATTTTCTACTTACCAACTTCCGCTACGCAGCTCTGAAATTTAATCTCAATCACATCCTCAAATCATAAATCCTCATTATCAATCACTTGAATATTTTGATTAACTCATTCTTCCCCTATCATGAATGTCACAAGAAAATTGGTAAAAAGAATCCAAAGCTATAAAGGAAAATGCACATGTTATGATATTTAATTTGCCATGACCTCAAAATTTTTTATTTAGAAAACTGATAGGAAATTTACAGATTGGCCAGAACCTTGGCTCTGATACCAAAAATGTAACGCCTCATTTTCAATACCAAAATCTTGGCCAAAATAATAGTAGCACCTCCAAATATAGGATATTCAACACTCAAACACATATTTACAATATGGCCAAAGGTAGAAATCCATTTATACAGGGCCAAAATAAATCCAATAAATAAGAGTTATTTTAAAATGCGGAAGTCTTTTAGGTTCATGGCAAATAAAATAACACAACATAAACTAAAGGAGTACAGAAGAGCCTACAAAGCTCACTCCATGGGTGCATTCCCTTGATCTCTACTAAGTTATTCACCTGAAAAATGTTAATATGGGGTGAGATTACACATCTCAGTAACTACTAAATATTTCTACCGTACACGAGCAAATAATATATGACAAAAAGATATGGGCTGATTTCAAATATATATATAGATTCCATAATTTATCATACAAAATAATTTATACTAATAGTCATCAATATAGAAGGTATTAAAACATATATATCTCAAAAGTTTTCATCTCATGTCTTTACAGAATATTCATCATCATATCAAATTCTTGAACTGTTCAGAAATGCACTATGCAGTATGCAGCCTCCCTTATATCACCACCTCCCTTATACCGCAGACTGGAGCCATAGGCTAACACATAGTCCAATAGAAACTCATTCATTTGACTGAATTGTTCCAAGCTCACCAAAACTTAAGATACACCCGGCCAAAGGTATATAGCTTAAATCTGGACTATGGCTCCCCTCCTTTAAAATAACTAAGGAGGTGTCACATGTCCCACAACTCCAATGAAATCCCGGCCAGAGGAAAACATGGAAGATGGGGCCCTGAAACAAGTACCATCCACTGTGCACCGAGTGGTGGCATAAATCATTCTTATCATTCAAATCCCTTCTTACTCCACCCATCATAATACAACCGCCATGATGAATATGTTCACTCAAAATAATGCATTATTATACCATAAAGTTTTATACATCAATATGCGTATTTATGAATAGTGAATACTATGCGTATATGTGAATAGTAAAATACGATATATATACATGAATAGTAAAAATGAAGAGTACATACGGTATGTATACGTGAATAGTAAATACGGTATGTATACGTGAATAGTATCATGAATAGTAAATACGATATACGTGAATAGTAAAATGAATAGTAAATACGGTGTGAATAGTAAATATGGTATACGTGAATAGTAAATACAGTATACGTGAATAGTAACATGAATAGTAAAAATGAATAGTAAATACGGTATACGTGAATAGTAACGTACGTATAAATAGTACCTCTGCAGATTTGCAAATCAAAGTTCCCACACCAGATCTTAAAACCATAAATATTTTCTAAATATTCTTGCCAAAATAGTAAACAAACAAATTTATAATCATACATAATTCACAAGTATAAGGAAGAATATTCAGAGTTACCTGTTACTTGCTAATACCCGAATCACCAACCAGCTATTATAACTCTCAAGCAAACATCTCTCTACTCTCTCTCTCTCTCTCTACCTCTCTCTATGGCTCTTAGAAGTTGTGAAGAATGAAATGAAATGGAAGGTCTATTTATAGTTGGAAAATGGGTCTTTAAGTGTAATTTTCGTCTCTGGGTCGTTTTACGTAATTTTCCCAAAATTTAAAAAGAAGTTGCCCGTGACTACTCCCGTGATGTTTCTTTTAAAATTTTTTAATAATATTTTAATAATATAATATATATTATTATTTAAATAATAAATTATTATTGAGTGGGTCCCGCGGCCAAAATTTTCAAAACTCACGAGAGTTTCTGTCGGCAGAGGAGAAATAATTTGACGTGGGTCCCACATGAATAGTAAATACGTATTTTGGAATAGTAAGTACCGTATTTTTAAATAGTAAATACGTATTTGTGAATAGTGAACACTATTCATATTTCACAAATTTCAAGTATTAAATACGTATTTGCGAATAACATATATATATATATATATATATATTTTAAAATACGTATTTGTATATAGTAAAAACGTATACGTGAATAGTAAATACTATTCACGGGGCCCACAAAATACTGATTTCAAATTTATTACTTTCCAAAAATAGAGCCTACTAGTCTTCCCAAGATAGGTTTATGTTCAAGATATTAGATTCAAAATTCAGGATGTTACAGTTCCAACCCCACCATTTTTTTTCCACTGTATATTCCATATACAACACCCATCTTTTTTATTGTAGCTCTCATTTCTCCTTTACTATTTCTAAATGTTCGAAGAAATTATTATATACAAGTTTTAAAAAAATAGATAGGTTTTATAAATCTATAGTACGCATCCTAGAAAAAATACAAAGAATATATTCGGGCATCAAAGCATGGGGCCCGGATCGGAGCAGCCCAATGTGCAATTCGGGTCAACATACAACCTGAATGTAAGAGTCTGGCATTGATCTAAACTGACATTTTTTTTAAATGGAAAAACATTATTCATTAACAAAAAATATAATTAACATAATTTAAAATACATTTCCTATAAAAATAATATGAGGATCAAAATTTCATTTTTGTAACATTATTCTTTGTGTTAACATAATATTAAATTAAAAAATCAATTTGAAAATATGAAATAGGTTAAAAAAAAAGAGCTAATAAAAATAGGGGAAATCATTTCTGCATTTATTGCAGAAAATTTTTCTTGCAGCTGGACAAAAACGACACCGTTTCCTCTGTTTGTTGAAGTTGGGACTGCGCTTTGTAGATTATTTGAAGTTCCTCTTTAAGTTTCTCTGCTTTCTCCTTCCTTTCAGAGCCCTTTGAGAACGTGCAATATTTAATTGAATAAAGCATGCAAATAATTAAATGAACTCAACCCAAACCCAAAACATAATTAATCCAAGTAGCTAACATAGCAAATAAAAACACCAATGACAATTCTGGGCAAAAAAAAAAAAAAGACACCAATGACAACTAATGCTAGATTTTTTTATTGCCTGGAGACATAATGAAAAGCAGCATTCCTTGGGGCAAGGTGTCAACAAAGGAAAAAGTAGAAACCATATAGCAGTTATCCAAAGCCAACATTTTGGTGTAGAAGAGATACTGCACAGAGACATCGCATAAAAGGCTAGCTTCAAATGATTTCGAAGCTAAGTGTGATGGTGGAGAAAGAGGCCACAATCAATGATTAATTAATCAAAAAACAGAGAAAACGGTGCCGTTTTTGTCCAGCTGCAGAAAAGTTTTCTGCAGTAAATGTAGAAATGATTTCCCCATGATTAATTAATAAAAAAATAGAGAAAACGGTGCCATTTTTGTCTAGCTGCAGAAAAGTTTTCTGCAGTAAATGCAGAAATGATTTCCCCATAAAAATATCCATGATGATCATAAAACAACACATTAATAATATCAAACATATTTTACAAAAGGCCTGACAAGGTAATGTTCCCATAGCCTGATTCTCAACTCGAATTGCTTGATGGCCTATTTGGTATGAGAAAAAAGGAGGCAAAATTAGTGGAGGGGAAAAAATTTGAGTCGAATTTGAAAAAAAAAAAATAGAAAAGTGGGGTTAATTTTTTTTTTAATTACTTTTTCTTACTCTTTTATTTTATATCTTCTCTTAATTAAAATTTTATCACTCCGGTTTTTCAATTTTTTAAAATCCAACTCATAAAATTCCTTCCTCCCCTTCAGATCCCTCATACCAAACAGACCTTGAATGGCCGGGCAAGATAGGGTTTTGGGACACTTGTACAAAACTAGGATACATTTTACATTCTTTGAATTCTTTCTCATTACTAATATTACCTTATTAGTAGGTGCTCCACACAGTAGCTACTTCTACAAGTACTGTATTTCTTAAGTCGTGCGGCATGTCTTAACACTGATGACTACTTAATCACTCAACTCATTTAAATTCTTCAATTTTGTTCAAACATCTTTAAACTGCAAACCCTTTGACTCTTACAAGTTCCCAGCAGTTTCAAAACAAGGAGGGGAAGCAGCCAAGTATAAACAATGTAACCAAAGGACTTATTATAAATAATACTATCATCATCATCTTAAAAATGTATTATTCCTGTCAAAAGAAAAAAATAATAATAATAAATCCCGTTACATTACACAACTAGCGGCCATTCTCAGCAACCAGTTTCAATTCCGTGGGACTCAAAGCTAAGCATACATTTATCAACCAGAATGAAAGAATGTATGTAGTTGTAATTATTTAAAAGCCAAAATTTACAACTTAATTACCATATCTCTAATTTACAATGCCATTTGCCAGAATGAAGAACTAAAAGAACAAATATATGTACAGTAACATCATGTGATCGTTAGCAACATACTGAGAGCTTTACATCTTCTAAATGTTGGTGGTTGTTAGGTGCTGATTATACTCTTGAACCTTGAACTCAGTTATCTTTATCATCTCAACATGGTATGAAATAGCAATTCCTCTGGTTCTGCTTCAGCAATATTGGCTAATAATAGCAGCATTTGGATTCCAGATCAACGGCCCACAAGCCACCCTGGTTTAATTATGATGTCTTCCTTGAAATTACGGCCTGAGACAGATACTGACTCGCCTTGTCGACGGTAACACTGCAAAAGGTTGAGTGTGATTAAAACAATCCAAACTTGCAAAGTAACATATCATTTTTGTTCCTCAATCCATCAACATAAGAGAAAATAACAGATCAACCTCATTATGCCGTCAAAGAGACCAAAAGGGGGGAAAAAAAAGCACTTGCAAGTCAGAAGATAAGCATTAAGAAAATATCTTTATACCAGATAACTTCTTTTTTCTGATAGTAACTCAGATTAACTTACAAGTTTTGGGAAACACTCAAGTCATGGGTTAAGAACGTTGAAAAAAAATCAACAGTACTTCTCTTAAACCCAAAGGACCAAAGTTCATAAAGGAAGCAACAATAGAGTAAAAAAACAATCCCTTTCTGGAAGATGAACTTTCAAGGTAACACCTCAATCATTTACTTTTTGAATAAACATGCACAAAATTTCTAAAATTGCACATAGCTGCATGATTGTAAAATGAGGTAAGAAATGCACAAACCTTGTAACACACAACGGTATCGTCAGGGTACATTGCAAATAACTTAGTGCCGAGGCGTGCATGACATGAATCACAGAGACTCTCATCATTGATCTGAACATGCCTTGATCTCTCCTCCAATCTTGACAACCTTGCATCTATGTCTACAGCACGGGAAAGGCTATGCACAATCTGGCAAAGAAACTTTTAAGTTACAAAACTATTGGATCATAACATTTGTTGATAGGAAAAGTGCATGATATGCGGGTATCAAATAGAAAATACTCCCTTCGGTCTTTCTTATAAGAACCTAAAATTTGAATTGTCTTTGTCCTTTTTATAAGAGCTCGGCAAGAGTTGTCTGAGCATTTAATGAGTTTTTTTTTTTCCATTTTTGCCCCTCATTGATTACATATATTGCATTAATTAAAAAGTAGTTGGTACCTATATTCACTATCTTACTTGCCCCTTATAAATAAGAGCATACTTAGAAAAAGAAGGTTTATCTTAGGGTTAAATAGCAATTTTGCCATGGCAAGACACATCCAAAAGTAATTTTACCTTGGAAGTTTTTTTGGAGCAATGTTGCCCCGGAAGTCTAATAATGTTGTAATGTTGTCCTTCCATTAACAGTCCTAACAGTCAAACATCAGTTGACCCCATTATACTGACGTGGATTATCTACGTGGCATGTTTCTCACTTTTTTTTGGGTTAAATAGCAATTTTGCCCCAGAAGTACTTGCTTAGGAATAATTGTCTAGATTTTTTTTTTTTTTTGGTCTCAATGTTACCCCAAAAGTTTAAAAACGTAGCAATGTTGCTCCTCCTTTAACAGCCCTGATTAATTGTATTAGACACTTTTTATAAGCTTTATTTTCTCAGTCATTTCTGCTTGCAATGCACTAGAGGTTCGTTAATCGTTCGAGTAGATAATTCCGCAGGCGAGTGATTATTGTTTGGCAAAATTTGTTTGAACTGTCTGCAACATACTCGTTTGATCTTCTGTTCAGACAAATTCATTCTTATTTTTTTGCTTGATTTGTTTGAAACATTTTTTCTAGACAAATCATGCAGGTTAGTGACTATTGTTTGATTGGGGAATGCCTATGATGGAGGACACTATAGGAGAAGAAGGAGTAGGTTATGTTTACTTTTAAAAAAATAAAAAATAATTGTCACCCCTACTCCTTCAAGTCATGATTATAATTATAAGATGAGTTTGACTTTTTTCTTGAAGATATTAAGAAAACTAAATAAATTACTTTATCATACTACCTTCGATCCTAATTATAAGACCGGATTGACTTTTTTAGAGAGATTAAGGAAGCTAAATAAGTTATTTAATCATGTCATACATTTTTAGATTTCCGGGGCAATATTAAAACAAAAAAAACTTTTAGGGCAAAATTGCTTGAGCGTGTACTTTCAGGACAAAATTGCAACTTAAAAAAGTGACAAAGATGCCACATCAGCATAATGCAATTAACTAACATTTGACCGTTAGAACTGTTAACGGAGAGGCAACATTGCTATATTTTTAGACTTCTAGGGTAACATTGCTTCAAAAAAAATTTCTAGGTCAAAATTGCTCCTTGGCGTGTACTTCCGAGGCAAAATTGCTACTTAACCCTTTATCTTAAACACACTTATTGCTTTTAACTAATTCTAACCACTTTCTTGAATCGCATAATTCAGTTATCGAGCTCTTGTAAATAGGACTAAAGGGAGTACAAAACCAGAGGACTGAAAAAATGACATATTTTCCAGACTTTCAATTCTTCCCCTAGTTACTCCCTTCAGTTCTTATTATAGGAATTTGATAACTAATTTGCAGAGATTAAGAAAGTTAAGTTAGTTATTAAGGCTTATATTGAGAACCAAAGCAAACCCCTCCACTAGCTCTTATATTTAGAATTGGAGGAAGTATATTTCTTCCCTTTTTGATAATATGCCTTCTTTTATCAGAAAAGTTTGAAAAGACATGGAAGTACCTGCCCCTGACGATGATGATGAACTCGAGCCCTTAACGTTCTTAATAAAGTCTCAGAAGCAAGTTGAAGAGGCATATCTGGTGACAGTTTCTGTCAAGGCCAAGCTTTTGTTAAGACTATAAACCCAAACTAAACAATACGTAAGATGAGTGAGTGAAATTCTGCAAGTGATTTTACATCTGTTAAAACCCTTTATCTAAAAAATAACATCCTATCCATGAGTTTATGGCTCGATGCATCCTTGCAGTATTTATAGGGGGTTTATTTATTTGTTTATATAATACTGTTTAATCTGTCCTTCCCCCAGTCTTGATGCTGAAACATTCCCACTCCTTTTGTTCTTCTGCAAGCTGCCAAGTCTTTTGTTTGTTTGTTTGTTTTTGTGTGTTGTTTTGGGGGGGGGATAGGATTGAAAATGGAGCGAAAATATTCAAAATGACAGTCTTCTATGTTATTGGAAAAGAATGAATTCAATACCTCTAGAACTTGAAATGGGTCCAGAGCTTCTCCATGATTATGGAGAAGGCGAACAGCAGCCGTAAACATTGGATCCTTGCCATCTTGTGGATCCAAATACATTTCAAGCAATCTGATGTCATTACACATTAAGGGAAAGGCAAAATACTGTTATAAGACGTGTACTTTTGAGAAAGTTTTAGAGAGAGCATTCAGTGGGTAAAAGGAAGACTAACTGCATGTATGCATCAGCTCTGCCAATTTCGGCACAATACTGCTCGGCAGCTTCACTGTCTTCCAGTTTCCTGGGAACCAAAACACACAAATAGTAAAGAAAAATCTACAGGTTTATGATTAATCACAATTGTCAAACCACGTGCACTCAAGTGTTCTGTTACTAGAAATAAAATTTTTTGTCCTCGTAATTTCAAACAATTTTTAATTTGATCTCTATAGTTCAAAAGCATGCAATTAGATCTCTAATTATGAAAATTTTCATTAAAACCCTATCATTAAACTTCAATATAGATGGCATTAAATAGCAATCAAATTTTATCCAAAAAAAGAACTCAAATGACTAACTACATGTCATCCGAGGCCTCATTTATTAAATGATTATGGTTCAATGAGAAGGTGAATGACCTCAGATTTAGATAGAATGAAAATATTCCCAAATAGTTAACCAACACACACACACACACACACAGACATATATTCTCAAAAAGCGACCAATGTCTAGTTCAAGTGATAAGAGTGCGACAAGGCGAGAGTAATGTTTAGAGCTCAAATCTTCCTAATCTATATATTTTTTTAAATAAAAAGGATCACCAACAAAATCAAATTTCAATTATTCATGATACACCCAGTCTTGTGAATCCCAAGTGATGTTCAAATTCCCATTTTGTCACAATGACTTTGACACATAAAATACACATATTTTGCATCTCACTGAAACCTTGCAAAGCTATTCACATATATTTTAAAGTGTGGGAAGTCAACTAGATGGCGGTCTCAGAAAAAAATCATTAGAAAACTTCCAAGAATACATACTTCATTGCACATGATATTTCCATTTATTTTCATTACAAGAAAGAGAAGATGCACATAAACCAGAGGCATGAAGAAGCCTATCAAATTTAGAGATATAATGTAAGCAGAAACAAGCATCACAGATCAAGCCTTGCACAGACATCGCCAACACCAGAGATCAGTATCTGCCAACTACTCTATCACATGTGTGCATTGTTATCAGCAATTGGTGAAATAAGTTCATGAAAATCTAGATAAAAACCAGATAAATGTTAAGTTAGTTTGAATCTTACAAAGCCAAAATTTGGAGGACCAAAGTCTCTTGCCCAAGTCTTCTGTATAGTATTGCCTGTAAAGTGAGCCAGAATAAACTATAAGTTCAAAATATTTTTTCCCTGAGGCTATATTTGGAATTTCATAGGAAAAGAGAAGGGCTTGTACCCAAAGGAAGGAGACACGCCCTATGTTTTCATTAGAAATGAAGGAAATCTACAACTTTTGGATCTTTAATGAGGAAAGGCAAGGATTTATCCCATGTTTTAAGTTAAATACATGTCAAATGCCATCAAAACTGGGAATTTTAAAAAAAAAGAAAAACTTCCTCGTTAGTGAGAAATAATGTGTTCTTTCATCTTTCTTCAACTTAAAAAAATACATTGACCTTACAGGCCAAATTTATTATTTTCCAAATTTTATATATCTGTAACATAATTAAAATATCACCACAAATTGTAGGAAACAGACAAAATCTGAGAGATAAGCCCCTTCCCCAACCCAATTATAATAGGAAGGTAACATTTATAGACAGAAGAAAAGAAAGTACTGAAATAAGGTTAAATCAATGGAATGGTTGGCAGAACTAAGCCAGAGAAAAACACTCTACACACAGCTATTGTACCTCCCCTTATTTACAACATTCAGAAAAATATATCTTTCAGCTACGAGGTAAATTCCTAATGATAAAGATTAATTATAAAACAATCTGACTTTGAGACTCCTACAGAATAAGAGATTTCTAATCAAGTTAATCCCTACTTTTTAAGACGTACCCAAGGTACCTCAACAGAAAGGAATTATTCAAAAATGGCGATCATCATAATGCATAATAAGTAACAAATCTCCAGAGACAAAAAAAACAAAACAAAAAAAGCAATCAGAGAGAATCAAATTGACCTTTTCCAACCATAACTCTGATCCTTCAATCAAGTCAAGAACTTCTTCCGGATCATACAAGTCAGAGGATTGCAAAAATATTTGCAATCTCTCTCTGACAGGACTCTGAAAGATAGAGTTTGTCGCAGTAGCCAAATTTTTAACATCCAAATTTCCACTATCACGATTTTCAGACTCAAATACTTCAATTGTTGATTTGGCAAGTGAGAGAGCATACAATGTATGCAACTGAGTATCATTACAATCTTGTTCTTCAATCAACCACTGGAGATACCTAGAATAACAAGGAAGCCAGGTGAAAGAAGGAAGCAGAATTTCAACAAGAAAGGAGGGATTCATATAAAATGGGGAGGAATTCTAAGAAACCAAAGGCATAAATAACAATCGTATTAAATTATAAAAAAGTTATGGAAATAAATAAAATACATATAATGTCATTCGAGGACCAATTGTGCCATTACATTTACGTTGGAATAGATTTCAGTTTACATCAGGATATGTACTGCTAATGGTACTTCAGGAAATTTCCATTACATAGACTGAACAAAATTGGAAGGCTTTCTTACTTAACCATCATTTTGTATAGTTATTCTTTTATGCTAATGGAGGAGGAAATGTTATCCTCCATCCTTTATTGATTACTTTCTATACAGAAACATGACTAAGGATAATAAGCAACAGGAAAACTTAGGTATTAAGCAACCATAATCATAATAAGCAGGCTGAGCACAGGAACAATTCATTTTTTAGGGAGAAAAGAAAAAGCCACTATAAAAAAAAGGACGATTGACAGTTTGGAAAAAAAAAAAATTCTCAGCGATTAAGAGCAATTTAAAAGAAATGGACATACTGCCAAGTGCCAGCAGATGACAAGTAGTATACCTTTGTAAAATGTCTACCTTATGTGGATCAATAGCTGTAATTACAGCATCTGCAATAAATAAAATAATTGTACATCAATACCGGAGATACAATATGCACAACAAGTGCAGTGAAAACATAATTATTACTATGATAATGGAGAGCCATTTAGGAAAGTACATCATCATAACTGAAAATCAGTTTTACAAGACCTGCCCACCAAAAATATATGCAGGGCAGTCTATGAGATAATTGCACAGGTGGAAAGTTAATCTCTTGCATGCTCTTCCTTTTCATCATGCATAGGAATCTTGTTCACGGATATACATTCAACTATAAATAAGTAACGGATACTATATTCGACTATAAATAAGCCACGATGTTCATAATGACGACTGAAATTTTCATTATGTCAGACACGACATGATCACAATACCATTGTAATATCTAGGATTGCAATCGCGGCGCTATAGCGCGCGATACCGGTTCTGATGCGGGTTGCAGGACCCAAACGCAACTTCTGCTCCGCAACGCTACAATTTCCGATAGCAGGTGGTAGCGGACGGTGGCGGCAATCACAGGCGGTGGCTTATGCGGCGCTATCGCGCCCACAACTGGGAATTGTGATTAATTTGTTTGTTTTTTGGAGAAACAGAAGCGGGCCATGGCATGGCTTTGGAAATATGATTGCAATCAGGGCTAAAATGGGAAAAAAGCCAACTTAATGAAGGGTAAATATGTCATTTTACCCTGGGTTCTGTCTGAAAAAAAAAACAAGGGAAACCATGTAGATTTCCCTCTGTTTTTTTTTGCTTCCCTCTTCACTTTCGTTCGTCTTTCCCTCCTCTTCTCTATTTCTGAAATCCGATTCTAATCAACCAAAGCAACTGTTCGCGTCCCTCTTCCCTGTTCGCGTCCCTGCTTCCCACGTTTTTGCAGTCCCATCTTCCCTGTTCGCGTCCCTCTCCTCCATCAGCTAGCAACTGTGTAAGGCCCTGTTCGCGTCCTATTGAAAGCTGTTGAAGGCTTGTTGATCGAAGTCTATTTCTCATTTTCTCCTTGTTCAGTATGTGGCTTCCTTTATGTTCCTTGAATCCTTATTTTGAATATGTAATATTTTGGGTGATTTCTTATCTTATATTGCATTTATATCTGTGGTATAATTTATTAAAAGTATTTATATGAACTTCACAGTAGCGGCTTTACCGTTACCCGGTATACCGCTATACCGTTTTTGGGGTCGGCTGCTACCCGCTATTTAAAACATAGTGTAATATCTAATACAACTACTCCCTCACAGATGTGACAGGACATTGTAACACCACTACACTTTAACCACCAGAAATGTAAAACATGTGGTGGCATGCTCCATCGAGCTATGGTAAAAACTTAAAAAGAAAATCTTAAATGGGGCAACTGCTGTTGTTTGATTCTCTGGTGACACTGAACCAAACGGCACACCAGATTGGCTTGTACTAGACAACCAGAAGTATAAACTCCAAATAAGGCAGCATTTAACAATGCATTCAAGATTTTCTTCCAAGTTAGTGACAATGAATGTAAGTAATCCATTGGGTAAGAGACAAGAAGCCAAAAAGTAATGATGAAAAAAAATATCAAGTATAGACATGCTTAGAAAGTTTAAGGCCAACCAGGTGAAAGCTGGATCTCTCGTCTCTCTGATGTTAAAATTTCAACTGCAAGTACCTGGCTGATATCTGCAATCTGATATGAAAATGGTGGGGGGTGGGGAGGTGTCATATAATCATCATCAAAATAATGAAGCTGAACAAATTAGACCTGCATGAATACCATACTTATTAAAAACCATACATACCCATCCTAGATGCTGTAGAATCAAATCTTGGTCAGATGACTCCTCAAGAATCTTTGAAGCTTCAGCTGCGGCAACTTCCTTACCAGAAATAACCTTTGCTTCATTATTTTGAAGAGAATCCTCTAAAGCAGGGTCTTTCCATAGGCCTGAAGAGTAATTTCTTGCAAGGATGCGCCAAATAGCCACAGCCTTCGAGCTCATTCCTTTGCTTGCATATAGGAAGGCAAGTGTCCGTAAGTGTCCTGATCCTTCTAAAATTTGTTCCAACTCCTCCTGCAACATCCATGTATATTTATTAGATCATCATTCAGACCATCAAACGAGAAGAGATATTTGGTTTAGCAGACTTTTCACAATGTTTAACTATTGAGCTTTTTTGTTTTCTTTGCCTTTCATGTATATTTTAATCCATTCGGACATTTAAAATCATCAAGAGAAAACAAAAAAACCCATGTCATTTACTAAAACATCTAATTTCATTCAAACTTTTTGGACCAATGGAATAAACACAATATAATAGTACTTGTGACTTGACTAGGCATTAATAACATTGCACATACCACAACACACCAGTTTGTAGAAGAAGCCAGTCTTTCCATATCATCAGCACGATTTAGTGCTCTATAGAGATACATTAATAGAGTGTCAACTCCCTCCCTCACTGATTGCATTAAGTCCTTTTCTCGACAAGCCTCCAAATACCTATACGAATTCACAACGCCTACAGCTATGAGAAAGCTTCCAAGTAGATCATTTTTACATTTTGCTATCATACTACTATACTGAGACCTACATATTCTAGGAAGGTATTTCTGTTCTCCAACCCAAATCTCTCTTTCACAATGAAAAGAATTACAGGTCAATATGAAGAAGCAAGTAGCATTTACAGGAAACTCAGACTCAATGATAGAGACAATGGTGACAGCAACCAAAAAATGGAGATAACAACTGTAAAGAATGTAAAACCTGCTGATATTCTTGATAGCTGACTCCAACAAATCAGCTCTATTCGGAGGATTCAGAAAAAAATCATTATCTACTATAGTTTCGACACCTGCTTTCCTCAGGAAAGAAGCTCTTTGGATTGTCATCAAGCCATCATCCACCACATCTTCAAGTGGGGCTGGTGGAGGATGCAAACCCCAATACCGATTCCGAGGAACCTACAAAAGTCGTTTTGAACATCTGTACCACATTCACATGGCTTAACCTCTAAATATAAACAATGAAAGACGCAGTCAGATATAAGAGCATAACAGTACCAGCAAGGACCAGCGATTTGGATCTCGCATTATAAATGAAAATACTTCAGAAGGTTGCATTGTCTCAGATAGCAGAAAGTGGTCAACTGCTTCCTCAAAATGCAAGTCAAAAAGCAAGAGAAATCCCACTTGTGCGTGAACGAAGGATAGAAAATCCTTTGATATTTCACCTTCAGCCTCAAGCTCTTCAACCAATGATATGGCTTCATTATAGTTCTTTTTCCTAAGCAGGTCTTTTATTTGTTCTTCCAAAGGTAACTTTTGATAGCAAATCACCTAATAATATATCAAAAAGTAAATCACTTAAGTTCTTGTACAATGAACTATAAACTAAGAAGTTAAAATTATGGCTCTGTTTGGAATCAGAGCGTTAGGACTAGTAATTTTGAAAAAAAGTTCACTAACGCTACCAACGCTCATTTGGTCTGTTTGGGTTGAGCGTTAAGAAAAAGTTCCTAACGCTCAAAAAGCCCGTTAAGCCAAAAGCTCCACCATAGAGCTTTTTCCAAAACGCTCTCAACTTTTTGACGTGGGTCCCACCACTTCTACCACTATCAATCCAAACACAAATTAAATAGCTTTTAAGCTACCACTCCTACCGAGCTTTTTCTAAAGTCAGTAGCTTTTAAGCCACCGCTCCTACCGCCAACCCAAACAGAGCCTATATTGTTCAGTCATACGAGTCAAGAATCCAAAAAGTTTTGATAGGATCAAATATTGTCCAATATCAGTCAAACAACAACCTCAATTCGATTCAACTCAAATTATGTGTGATTTAGATTAGAAACATCATACATAGTAATATTTTGCAATCAATTAGGCCTGGAGGCTTCATTTATATGTACTATCCAACCAGATGCTAGCTTTAAATAACATTCAAAATGAAGGGGCCAAAATAACTCAACATATTTACTTTTATCAAATAACATATGTTCACAGAAGCCTGGCTTGGGCCAATTTATTCCACCACAAACAATGCACAAAGAAAAGGTCAAAAAAGACCTTGAACATGCCAAAAAAAAATCCTAAATTACAAAAATATTAAAACCTTGGATATTCATATAAACACAATTAGGCCTTGTTGAGCAGAAATACAAAAAAAATTCATTTTTCAGGAAAAAGAAAGACTGCATTAAAATAAATTCATCAATTAGCAGTAGAAAGTTCACTGCAACTAGGACTATATATGAATATTCCCTCTTTCACCAAAAACATTATTGTTTGATCATAGATCGTAGATAGCTAGGTAGTTTGTCAGCACTGAGAGCTAATTGTCTAGTATTCGGGGAAATACTCTGGGATCTCTCTCAATAACCTCAATATTATCTACCAATAGAAAAGGGTCATCAGTGTCACTAAAGCACGTAGATACACAAGATTTGCACATATTTCCAGCAGTTGAAATGTTGAAATACAAACCTAGTATCCATTTCAGAAGTACCCAGATTGCAAGAATATATTAAATAACTTGTTTTTCAATAATAACTTCAAGAAGGACAAACATCCTACTTTGACATGAGATTGACAATGAGGTTGGTGCCATCACATCAGAGGTTGGCCAGTGAAACACTCTAACTGATACCAAAGCACCAACTTAGAACTCTACAAACTAATTAATTTCTACAGATATGGGTGGAAGCCTTCATTCAGGCGGTCGTTCCCTTTGGAATTGTTTATGACCCTTTTGGAACATAACACTAACAATGATAATAAAGATAAAAATGCATGTCAAATAGTGGATTCAAAATAAAGGTTGCCGCACCCCCGCATTATCAAAAGAACGTACCTTGGAGGCTGTGGCAACGGCAATGAAATCCCCATCCCCTTCTTCCTCGGAGGCAACAATGCAACGCCCGATTCCTTCCCCACCAAATGGTAATGTCTGAATACAAGTACCAGATCTTTTATGATACAATTCCATTTTCCCACCGTTTACAATAACCACATAAGAAGATATCTCTCCTACAGAATCCAAGCCATGTTGGAAGACCAAACTACCACCCACTGGCTGGCCATGAGTATCAACAATGATGCCCACATTGTCCACCAGCAAAAGCACTTTGAATTCTTTCTGCAACAACTTTAAACGTGGGGGATGAGATACATCTGGCGAGGAAAATATCACACTACTTTGTCCTGTAGCACAGGAAATCAAGTTATACCCATTGATAGTGCCAACAATAATTGAATCATTGAGCCATACCATGGTCATAATTCCATCAACACACTGAATCTCTTTCAAAATCACAAGAGACCCAGTTACTCCATTGATGTCTTTGTCGCTTCTACTAGCCCCATGGCCAAAAACAAGCTCTACAAGCATTATTTTTTTGCCAATAACAAGAGCAAAAACAAAATTCTCCTCGCTGTGGAGTTCAGGTTCCTTAGTTCTCAAACCATTAGCTCTGGACCCACCTCCCAATCTTTGCATTAGTCGTTGACCTGTACTCGAGAGTTCAGAAAAACTATTTACAGTCCCTAAAAACTTGGAACTATCTGATTCATTACTCCGTCTCCGTGTAACTAAAGAAATGCCCTTCGAAAAACTCAATCTTTTCGGCGGCTGAGTCAAAGCAGAATCGACCATAAATAATGACCCATCGGAAAGCAACAAAAGCTTATCTATCTCGCCGAGTACCAATATAGAATCGACAGGGGAATTACTCACTGAAACACTTCTATGCAAAGAAAGCTTCTTCAAAAAGGAAGCGCTTTTGGAAAATTCCAACTCAGTTGTAGCATCGGGGGCACTAGTTGCGGCATTGTTAAGATCTGTAGTGAGTGAAAGGACCGTTCCAGACTGAGTGCCAACATAGAATATAGCTCGAGAATCGGATTCTCTAAATATGGCGACTGATCGAACTGAACTTGAAGAATGATTGGAAAGGTCGAACTGCGCCAATGGCCCGATGACGATGCGACTTCGAGGTTCAGCTTTGGCCATTTTTCTGTCAACCGAAAATAGCTTTGAAGATAATTCTACCCATCAAAGAACCAATTATACGGAAATTCGGCGATGATTCTGATATGCTTGCACTCTGCTCAATTTTGGAAGAACAGAGTGCTAACTCCCCGGACTCCGAGGACCGGAATAAACTATGTTCTGAATCTATGTGAAATATCGAATTTTTGGGTATGCCGGCGTTCCTCTGCGGTGGCTTGTTGGTCTTCAGCCCCGATTCAAGTTTTGATTTTTTTTTTTAAACACTTCTCTACGAGAAATGTTTTTTCAAGTAACACATAAAATAATGAGACATATATATATATAATTAATATTATATATATACGTGGTTCCTTAAGAATATAATTTCGGTTATAAGATTCATCTTATTACTTTTTTTTTTTGGGGGTGTTTATTAGACTTCGAGTGATTCTTCCCTCGACACAATGTGAGATAAGAATATAATTTCGGTTATAAGATTTTAATTTATTTTATATTATTAAAAATAATATCATATCCAAAATAATTTAAAATAAATTTATTTTTTTATACAAAAACGATATAAATTATATTCTGATTTATCATAAATTGTATATTTTATATGATATTAATTTGTCACAATTTTAATTTGATATTAATTGTTTTCTCTTGGATAGATTATTCTTCCGTTCTTAATATTATACCAAACATGTACCCAAAAAATATATACTATATCAAACATTAGTTAGAGAAATATTCATATTTTCTTGTACTTGTAAAAGGGATTGATCATTAAGAAAATGACAATTTGAGACTAATGTACAAGTATTAATCTAATTTTGGGATAAAGAAAGAAAGTTTCAAAATTTCAGTAATGTTGTAAAATAAAGGAAGTAACACAATACAATACAACCATAGAGAAGAGAAAGGATTCTTCTTATCTCATTCCATAATTCAATATAAAATACTCTAGGAAAGACTTGCAAGTAAAAGGTTTGCTCCATCTTAAATGGTGAGTCATGGATAATAAAGTTTATAAATATAAATGGATGATTAAATGGTTTTATATAATTATTTATGACAAAGGTTTTTTTTTTCAAAAAAAAAAAAGAGTTAATACCATTATTAATCCTTATAATTTGATTAAATTTTAATTTTTTTATTGTAGTTTTCAATCATTGGCTTTGATCTCTATAATTTAATAAAAATTTGGTTTAATTTTAATAAATAATTCCTATACTTTAAGGTTTGATTTTATTCTCCACATTTAAACTCAAACTGAATTCTTATAAAATTATAAATACTAAAGTCAACCATTTAAAAGTATAAGAACTAAAACTAGAATTTGATTAAACCATAACCCTGTTAAAATTACTGAAATTGAATTTTAGTATGCATCACAATTTTTGTAAAATATTGAGATCTTTTTATTAAAGGAAATTATTATTATTATTATTATTTTATATAAAAAGACAATTATATTCGAAACACTGTAATTTGTAATTTTCCGTTTATCATGCGCAACTAAACGCATTATTGGGCCTAATAAAGCCCAACCTAATAACCCAGATGGGCTTTATTGGGCCATCGAAATACCCAAAAAGAATATCGGAGCTCCGTGACGGACAACGTTTCGTGAACGATCATGTTCCAGTGAAAAGCGAAGTGTCACAACTCTGAAGAATCAAATCAGTAACACGAGCAACCCTAGAAGGAACATGCATCGTCTTCTCTCTATCGTTCGCCATGCTAGTCGATCCTCTTCTTCTTCGTCTCTGCCTTCTCTTTTTGAGGCCAGTCGTTCATTTCAAAGCTCTATCAGTTCAGGAACTCTGAGATCTCTTGGATCCCCGGAATCTGTAAGCATGTACAAGTGCTTCTCAGGGTTGCCGCAAAGCAATGGTGATTTTTTTATTCCTGTTTAGTTGATGGAAAATGTTCTGTAAGCGAATTGTCGACGTGAACTTTGAGACTTGCACAGATTAGCTGAAAGTTACCCTATGTGACTGCCGAGAAGTTGAGGAAATGAGAAATTATTGGAAATTAAGAAAATTTACGAGTTGTTTTTTACGTTAATAGCTGCACCTCTCTTTTCTAGGAGCTTACCTTTTGTTTTCTATTGAATGTTGGCCTTTGTGAGGAGATGATTTTTATTTTGGGGCATGGGATAAGGCTATAACTCAGAAATTTGTAGACTTTAACATTTGAGTATTGCCTTTAGTTGGTATTATTGATGTCTCTTTTCTACAAAGTGTTAGAAATGAGGACAGGGGTTTGGGAGGATAGTGATATATTCGTTGATTTTTTTATGGTACCTTCATATTTTTATTTGCCTGATTTGAATTTTTAAATTCTTGATCGAAAAATTGGCTGTTTAATTCTGGATTGAACTATTTGTGATTAACTTCTATGAACCATAGATGGTTATGCCTCCAATATGACACAACATTTCAAATTACTTTTAAACACCATATTTTCTTGGCAGAAAAAGTTATATATTGAATGTTGTCATGATATTTAAATTGTGTATTGAATCTGTTCAAGTTTTCATTCTTCTTTGTACATTCAATTCACCTTTATGTAGTGGTTCAATTAGATTTCTAAAAGTGTGAAATTCGGAAAATAGAAAGTTTGTTACACACTTAATGTTGTTTTGCTTGTGAATCATCTATCGACAACATAAGTTTGTTTTGAACATGATTGGCTGATGGGGGTCTTTTGAAACCACAGAACTTCATACCAGAGGATTTTCTAGTATGAATCCAGGGTGGAACACCTTGAACAAAAGCATTAACCCTTCCCAAGGTTTTAATCCAGAGTATCAAAGAAATGTAGACCCCCTCAGCCAGAATGATTCTGAGTCAAAGATGAGTTCCATGCCTATGGACTTTGTGAGAAGAATTATAGAGACTGATGGAAAGGGTGTTATGGGGGGTTCTGAACTCTCTCAGTATAATTTAGAGCGTGAACATGATGTTGTTCATATAAAGCTGTTGCGCAACAATACCTTTGTTACTGTGACGGATTCTAAAGGAAATGTTAAGCTTAAGTCCTCAGTTGGGTGTTTGAAAGACATGAAAGGAGGGCAAAAGCTTGCCAGGTATGCTGCTGAAGCTACAGCTGAAGAAGTTGGAAGAAGGTCTAGGGTGTTGGGATTGAAATCTGTTGTTATTAAAGTGAAAGGATTTACTTATTTTAAGAAGAAGAGGCAAGCAATAGAGAGCTGGAGAGAGGGATTTACTAATTCTCGAGCAGGTAGGTCTCCAATTGTATGCATCGAAGATACAACTCGAATCCCCCATAATGGCTGCCGGCGCCCAAAGAAGCGACGGATTTGATTGATTTTATGAAGCATTATGAGCTAGGCAGTGCTAGAAATTCCTCTAAACTTATGTTAAATGCTGAGTTTTTATTGAACATCCATTTGATTTTGATGCTGAATTCCAATATACAACTCCTGTTGGCATCTCTTGATTACAGTTTGTACAATACTGATGGATAGTATAGTTCTGCTGGAAACTGAATTCTGTAGATGTCATTTTTAAAATAAAAAAATATGATAGTGAAATTGAAAGTCTTATTTTCTTCTCATTTGAAATACATATATTTTAGGGAAAAAAAATCCATGCATATATGAGAGTTCAATCTCTGGGTATTGTCAGATCAATTTATTATTTCAGTTAAATCATGGAAACTAGTTAACCCCAAAATTTCTGCCATCCGAATTGATTCATAGCCAGCCCCAACAGCCTCATGCAATGATACGGCCATTGTGAATTTTTGCAATTGCTTCAAAGGTAAATTTAAACAAGCAAATTTATTTCTCATACTTGCAGACAATGGCGGAACCTGGTGGTGGCCAGCTGGGGGCTGATCTTATAAAATTTATTAGTATATACATGTATTTATTATATGATATTTTATTTGGCCCCAGCTAATTTTTTATCTTCTTTATAAGGATAATGTTTGTTTCATTACTTATTAGGCTGTGAAAGGATAGTAAAATTCTTATTTGAGATACTGAAAATATTAATATCATCTTATATATTGTTTTGATTTATAATTATTGGTTGTTATTTATTTGTATTTTCAAGATTATTTGATACTATTTAGTAAATACTCCCTCTTGTCCTTATTTAAGGAACCAATTAACAATTTTCACAAGTCAATAAAAACAGTTAAAGTCATTAAATTTGTCCTAAAATTTAAGTAATTTTCAATATTATCCTTATTAATTACACTAAACTCTAATATCATATTAATTATTATTCTTACTTGTTACCTTTTTAATTATGGGTATACTTGGAAAAAAATATTTAATATTATTTGGAAACAAGCAAGTGTCTTATAAAAAGGACCAAATATACTTATTAGTTGGTACCTTATAATAAAAACTAAAGGAAGTAATTCAATATGTTTATTTTTGACTCAGACTAAAATTTTTTTCTGGTTCCGCCACTGCTTGCACAGACACTTGAAATCACATCAGATGTGATTCTTGCACTATAGATTTGGTGCCACAATGCACATACTTCCTAGTAGCATGACCCTCCATAATCTTAGCCCAGGCTTATTCAACCTTTATTTGAAGCCTATTACAGTCGGACCAAATCAACCAGATACTGAAGATTGTCAGCTTTTGGAATCATAACCATAGGCAAAACCGCAAAAGTTGATTCTTAGAGAAGGTAAGTTTCTTGAGAGCACAAGTCACTAATCCACTAGGAGGAACCTTCACATGATTGCTCAAGTTAAGGTCTGGCTTCTATCATTTACTTTCCCGTGATTGCTTAAGTTAAGGTCTGGCTTCTAACATTTACTCAGAGGCTCCACTGCCTCTTCTCTACCCTAGACGATGCCGTTTTCACTCTAAAATAGAACAGCGCATCACCTCCCTCTTCTTCTCCTTCCTGAATCATAATGTTTGACTGATTACTGAATATTTTCTTAGTATCCAAAAAATCAAAGTAGAAACTAATAAGGCGAAAAAAGCTAGAGCTTCAAATCACAGTAAAAGAAGATAATAAACAGCTTGTTTGGGGAACACGGTTTCAACGGGCGATTGGAAGAGAAAAATCATGATGAAGGATATTGTAGCGTTTGGGCTCACAATAATACTAATGGGCTTCTGCATCAAAGCCCTAATGGAACAAAAACTAGAAATTGAAGCTTTTAGGTGCAGTGGAGTGAGAAAAAGGGGAAAATTACGTAAATGTCTCAAGGATCAGAAATAATTATAAAAAACTCCCTTAAAATCATCAAATTACACAGAAGTACCAATTGATTTTTTTTCATATTATTTATATGGAAAGAAAAAAATCCAGGTTTTTAAATTTTGTTGTAAATATGACTTTTTCTATTGTATAGGTTAAGCCGGTAGCCTTATAGGTTAAACTTTGTGAAAATATGTCTAGCTTGTTTATCTAAATAGGTCTGACAATAAATTTTAGCCTGAATAGACCATACTAGGCTTTATGTAGATTGAGCTGTAAGCCCTTATTAGAGACCTACCATATTTTCATTTCTATTTTCAGATACTCCTTTTGGTCTTTATTATAAGGCGCCAACTAACTTTTCTCACAAACCAATAAAAATAGTTAAAGTCAATAAAGTTGTTCTAACATCTAAGTAATTTCTAATATTACCCCTACTAATTGTCCTAAACTCTAATATTATATTAGTTATTACTCTCACCAACTACCCTTATTAATTATGAGCAGACATGAAAAAATAATAATAATGCTCATTGGGAATTAGCAAGTTCCTTATAAAAAGAATCAAATAAACTTTCTAGTTGGTGCCTTATAATAAGGACTAGAGGGAATATTTTGGTCTTCCCCTCCTATATATTATTGAGTCCACTTCACTGGAATTTGCACTTTAAATTGTGATGCCTCAAACAATGCAGATGTTTAGCCAAAAAGAAGATAAGCTTTCAAGAGTGATCTCTTATTATGCTTCCAAACACCTGATGCAACTCAAACTAACTGCAACACAAGGAGAAAGAGCTCTTTGTTGTAGTATTTTTGCCTTCGAAAACTTCAGACCTTGAACTCTCAGGTTGTCGTCTTTAGAGTCTTAGAGATCATGTTGTTACAAGGTACTAGTATCTTTCCAAGTAGCCTCAATCTAAAAGCGGATTATCTTAGTCGACTTCCAGCAGAGGCAAAGGGACGTTGGTGATTCTATATACTTAGATAAGGATTCTTGTCATTTGCCTTGGATTCAAATTTCATTCTTTTCCGGAAAATATTTGGGTAAGTTCTGAGCTTGATCTAACTCATTGTAGAGAAATCTATCGTATAACCTTCGAAACATGGAGGATGTCCATTACGAAAAGCTGATCATCGATCATGAGCTTCAGTGAACTAACCTTAACAAGCTACGACTCTTATTCCTGGGATATGATTGTTCTTGAGATTCAGAAATTTTAATCTCCGAGTGTTTAACGTTAAAACTCCTATTTCAGCTTCTCAGATTACTTATAGCTCTGTGAAAAATAGAAGAGGACACTCTCATGTGAACTTTGCAACATGCTCGTGGATCAATCTAGTACTTCAGATTGGGCTATTCACTCCAGAAATATAATGTTAATGATTATCGAGGTCTGGGATTTTGATTAGATTATGAATTAAGAAATGTTGTGCTTGAGGCGTTCAAAAAATTTAAAAAAAGATAAAAAGATAAAATTTCTCACTAAATAATTCCATTATTTATATCTCATCTATCACTATTTTTTAAGGAAGAGGTTTTATTTATCTCAATGTGGTCTCCATCAATCACTGTAGGTACGAATATTGACACAAACATCCCATTTTCTCCATTGGTGCTATTGTTATCCCCAGCTCATTGTAAGTCGAACCAAAATAACTTGTATATTTATGAGTTTATCTATTGACTGATTACTCAATTATTTTTCCCGCATGTCTGTTTTTGTTTTACGCCTTATAATTCTTTTTCAGCCAGGCTTGGGCAGGAAAACAGAGGGCCACATGCCCACGTCCAACCCTATGAGCACTTGAACAAGAACAAGGGCTTTAACTGGTCACAGAACCTTTGGTCTTTGGGTTCAGATGGCGAAGGGGGTGGCACACTCTCACCAAAAAACCGATCCTAGAGTTGGTCAAAGCACTGAATTTGAGACATCCTAAGAGTGTACAAAGCAACGGTAACTTAAGCTAAAGTAGATATATGTGTATTCTTAGTCCTGAATTCCTTGCAGAGTGGGCTCCAAGCATCCTACCCTTGGACTGTGAGTGAGCCCAACCCCTCTCCTAAAATTTATATATATATATATATATATATATATATATATATAAACCGGGCATAAATGGATCTTTCTTTAGTCCCTAACCATGAGACTTTTATGTCGCACGGCTCCTAAACGATAAAAGAAACTTATTTTTAAGGGATAGGTGAACCCATGGTAATGGGGCTATTCAGTTCTTTTTTAAAGAAAAATAATAATTGTTACAAAAGTTTTATAAATAAAAAATTCTGCTTTAAAAATAATAAATAGATTACTTTTAAAATTAATTTTATCTCATTTGAAGTTTTGCAGCAAGTTTAATCTAAAATGATTTCCAAAACACCAATATATATATATATATATATATATATATATATATATATATATATATATATATTTCAAATAATAAAGAAAATTATTTTATAAATTAAAAAATGCAAACTAACCAAAAATATTTTTGTAAGTAAATTAAATAAACCATTTCGCCAAATAGACCAACCAAGTTACAACATTTTCCTAAAATATCCCTCTAAAAGGTGTGTAGCCTCTAAATTCTCTTACTAATTAAGTCTAGCTTTGTAAATAAATAATTTTTTCTTATTTTAGGGTTATTAAAATATATTTGAAGGCCATGGTAATTTTAAATAGTCAACTTAGGATGACTGATTTCATGAAGGGGTGCCTAACACTTTCCACACATGCAATAGAATGCAACATATTTTCTCCTATCTTAAATATAGGATAAAGTTTATAGTACATTTAAAACTACACAAGAAATCCCAAAGGCTTTCCATCGTAAGTAAAAGCATACAAATTATTTGTAATATTTAAAGACAAAAGACAAATCAAATGAGATCTTATTCATTAGAAGAAAAAAAAGCACAAAATAAACATCTAAAGCTCCACAATGATCTTCCCAGTAGCATGACCATCAACACTTCTAGCCCAGGCTTCTTCAACCTTATTCAGAGGATATTTAGAATCTATGACAGTCTTGAGCTTCCCATTCTTGACTAAATCAACCAGACACTGAAGGTTCTCTCCTCTTGGATTCAAAAAAAGAGGCACAAGTTGCTTCTTGGAGAAGGTAAGTTTCTTGATGGCAAATGTCATCAATGCACTAGCACTAGGAGTTACATCTATAACCTTCCCATTACTGCTCAGGTTAGGTTCAAAAGTGGACCAAGGAATCCCCATTGCACAGTGTATGACTGCATCATATTTCTTACCTGATGTACTCTTCAAGGCGGCACCATCCGGGGTCTTGTAGTCGATGACTTCGTCAGCTCCTAGGCTTTTGACCAGCTTGAGGTTTCGGGCTCCACAGGTGGCTGTCACATGAGTGTTTCCCAGCTTTGCCAGTTGAACTGCATAGTGACCTACACCACCTGATGCAGCAGTGACCAATATGTTTTTCCGTTCACTGCTTCCATCAAGTTTAATCCCCGCAGATTGGAGTGCCTGGTAAGCCGTGAGGCCAGCAACCGACAAGCCGGCACATTCTGATGCTGGCATTTCAGGTGGCCTTGATGCAGTCACACTCTCTTTGATAACAGCAAATTCAGCTAGTGCGCCTCCATTCTACCATACAACATTACATCCTCATAATTAGATAACTAATTTGTAGATATAAATTAAAGTAGTTAAGGTAGTTGATTGTAATAAATGTATGTTGATTTTCCTAAAATACCCTTTTTAATCACATGCATTATAACTACTCCTTCATAGAAACCCTCTTACTATGTGCAAATAACTGGGATTACTTCAGGGGCAAATATTTAGAGGAGAGGTAACAAAACTAAACTTCCAAGTCAAGGAGAGATAAAACAGAATTGATGCTAAGTTCGTATATAGAATTGAGAACCTAAATAGTACAGTAAATAATTCAGAAAATCTAAAAGAATTAACTCATCCAAGTTGTTAGGCAACTAATGTTATACTCACATCATGATCACATCAATTTACTAAGCTTAGGCTTGTTGAATTCAAGGATCAGATTCCTTAAAGGCTTAAATACAAAACATGCAGGTGTTTTCTTGGTCAATACTAAATGAAAACAGTGAAAAAGAACGAAATACAACACAGAAATAGGAAAAAGAAAAGGCATACTTATAATTTAGCCCAAATAGCTTTTCCTGCCTTCTATGTGCCAAAATTTCATTTCTTTTTAACCCCCTGCCCCCGGGCCACAGGGCAAAAATATCGAACAAAAGAAACAAAAAATATATGCAAATAGAAATAAAAGATAGCCAAAAAGACTCAGATCCAATGCTAACTACTCTTGATTAATTTCTTCCAATAAGCAAAGAACAGAACACCAAAGTGAGTCAATGGGCTGATCAGCAAAATCCTATCACTTAGCGTGTTCCACACTAATTGATACATCATACATCAGAGACTACACAAAACCACATGATTTTTCTTGCATCAATGAGTACATCAGAGTTAACATTACTTTAACTATTTCATGAATGATTTTTTACAAATTCTATAATCAAATACTTGATTAGTATAAGAGACTATTTAATTACACATGCGCATGTGTGAGAAGCTTAAAATCAAGCATCATGATCCTTGACCTATGAAACCTAGGTTTCTTCCTGCAGATGGTTCCCCTGGCAAGCTAGCATGACAGTATCTCCTCAAAAATCATTGCTTAAATCAGATCTACTACCCTTGTGCCCTACAGAAAACTTGTCAAACGTTTATAATTTATTTTTTCAATCCTAATCTCCCTGGAAACATGTTGATTCCACTCTTTTAAACCTCTCTTAAGAAAGCTCCACCACCATCATGTATGCTTGATGGGATTTAACTTACAAACTTCAATTGCAGTTTTTCAACGTTGATTAGCTGGTTTCTTTTCTTTTCTGTACAGTTTTAACATATAGCCTTCTAGTATTTGAAAAATAAAAAGAAAAAACAATGTGCACATCAAAACTTTATGCTAAAGTTCAATTTTTTTTTTTTTTTTCAGGAGAACCAAAGTAGGGAGGACCAATCTACATACTGACCATTTATAAAGGAAGCTTTGATACAAATGGGGGAAACACTTAATCCTGAATTCTCAAGTTAAATGCATACCTACGAATGATTCTCATTCATAATTCTAAATCTAACAAGACAGTTTTCTGAACAAAACAAGATCAGCTATACTAAAGGACCATGAGAATGGAAGTGTGAACCAAGAGTATTTAAATATAAATAACCACAAAATGCAGTACGCGATTAGATATGAGAAAAAATCAATACAAAAAGCAATAAATCAATTACCTCAAATGATAGAAGATATCAGTTGTGTTCAACTTAAATGAACAGGATGGTCAAAAATAAAATTATGCGCAAGACAACTTACCAAGATATTAACAGCAGCTACAACTTTGTCTCCAGGCTTGAATTTTATTACACCTGAACCAACCTCAACAACCTCTCCAGCCACATCAACTCCTGCTTTGGCATGAAGTATTTTCAATTCAGCGCTTTACAAAGATTGCTAGTGCAAAATTCAAATTAGTAAACCATACAGTAAGCTGAACTGATAAGCCACACCAGAACTAGTGACATACATCTGAAGCTCTTGATATCAACTTGGGTATGAAACTGTGCAGTTGTATTATGAAAGTGACACGAAAGAAAACTCCATGAAACTACTAATAGAGTTTTGTGCATATTTAAGTACAGACGCTCAAGTATATTTTACATGAAGGTTACAAAAAGGAAAGTACCGGGTATGTAAGGGAGCTTTGGAGGTAAGATTGGCCACAACATGCCCTTTTGAACTTTCCAATCAAATGGATTTATACTAGATGCCTCCACTTTGATCAAAACCTCATCTTTGTTTGGAGTGGGTATTGGAACTTGTTCATGCTGCATTAAGCATACAAACATAAAACATCAATACCATTATTGGCAGTTGGCAAAAAAAAAAAAAAAAAATTATTATTGGTAAATGGTAAAGTAGACATTTTCTCATAGCATCCACCCTATCAATTCATGTCTCCAATGAAATCATTATCTATAGCCACTTCCTCACAGTCAATGCTTATCATAAAATCTACTCAATTTTTATCTACAGAGATGTGGATTCAAACACGACTAGAACAAATCTCACCAAATGACATATGAATGATCAAAAACTGGAGAATTCCCTTTACTCTTTATTACTCTTTTCTTTTGTTTTTTGTTTTTGTTTTTTTTCCTTTTCTTAATATCAAAATGCGCAAGAGGAATTAGGGCCAAAGTGATACAAAATCTCAGCGTGGTAAACCCAAAGTTACCTATTATGAACACATGTCCAAAGGGAGGGCCCCTTGATTTATAAAGCACACCACACTTGTAAACTCCCCGAGGGAACTCATAACAATGAATTCCCTTCCAGAGCCAATGTCCCAACTCCCAACAGCTCCAAACAATAGCACTTCACTCGGCCTCCTGCCAATCAAAATCCTCCATAGGAAGCCCTCTCCATGAACATCGAACTCTCAATGAAAGTACTAATGTTACGAACACATGTTCGGGAGAGTCTAATCCCATAAGAATAGTCTATTAAGAGGAAGAACCCTTGACTTAGAAACCACACCACACTTGAGAGGCTTCAAAATCTGAGACTCATAACATTGCCTTTTCTTTTTCTTGTTTTCCCTATGCATTTCTGTCTAAATACATATGACATAAATGGCGAAGCCCTCAATGCAGCTATTAAACACTAAACGGATGACAAAATAAAATCCATAGAACCTGCAAACATCCTTCAGAATACAGATACTGCAAACCAATGATCAATGATTACATTCAAATGATGTATAAAATACACATGTTTTTGTTCACCAAAAAATAAAATTGACTCTTATTCAAATGAGAATCCATGGACTTCCAAAGAACCCAAATATTCCACAATTTCAGTCATTTAGTAAGATAAAGCTACATCACTGATGCTTTTAAAAAAAAAAAGGGGGGGGGGGGGGGGGGGGTGGCCACATACACTAAGACTCGTATGTTCAACCCTCAAGTTAATCTTTCGCATTTCCTCCTTTTAATCAGTAACATTAAATAAGGGGGTGAAAAGGGAAAAGAAACTCCATTAAACAAGAATTGGAAGAGAAAGAAAATGTAGAAAAGAGTACATAGAAAGCAATGAAGCTGAAAAAACCTTCAAGGCAGAAGGGCCTCCGTCATAGCCATGGTACCGAACCGCATGCATCAGCTTCTCCATAGCCATTCCACGCGTAATAGATTAGAGAGTACAATGGTGACGACCAACAGGCAACAGTACTGCGCCGTAATAATGGGAAGAACTTCAGCACAAAAAACAAAAATAATGGGAAGAACGAATTAGAAATGAAGAGATTTTTTATTAAAATTATATATAATATGCCTGCGTTTTGTGTTGTGGATCTCAAGAAACCGGCTGGCGGTACATGTAACCAATTATTTTCTTTCGATGGGAAGGCCCAAAATGACACCACCAATCCTCTTCTCTCTATTCGGCGTACTTTTCTCCCTGTCTTCGGCTCCAAAGGCGCTAATAAATATGGCTAACAAGTAACAAGGCTCTTACATTAGTCAATGGATATCTGATTAGAGTATACCTAAAGAGAGCTAATAAATTTTTTACCAACGAGATTCTCATATCACCTAATAGATATCGAATCTTTTTTTTTTAGGATGAAGACAACGCTTTAACCAACTGAGGCCAGGGAAATTAAATTAAAGAAAATAAGTGGGAAGAGAGAGAGAGAGGTGTAGTTAATGAGTAGTGGATATGAAAAGGATTCATTAAATTATTAAACATATTAATTGGATCAACCCGATGAAAGAGAGACAAGAGGAAGTAATAAAAAAACTAAGGGTTCGAATAAGAATTGAATCCTCACTACACTATTAGATATATCAACATTTAATAATTAATAGTGTCTTGAACATAATCACATTTTTTCTTTAATAGGAGTATATCAATACTTCACAAATATATATATATATAGGGAAAATGATTTGTGCAGTCACTGCACCTAAGGTTTTTTTCCAGTGAAACAAAACGACGCAGTTTAGTTTAATGAACATTAAAAAAAAAAAAAAAAAACTCGTTCCCTCTCTCTCTCGGCTTCACCTCTCCTCGGCGTCGGATCCGTCATTGGTGCCGGAATATTCGTTCTTACTGGCCTTGAAGCCAGGGACAGGGCCGGCCCGGCCGTGGTCATATCTTTTGTCATCTCCGGCGTCTCCGCCTTGCTTTCAGTCTTCTGCTACACCGAGTTTGCCGTGGAAATACCCGTCGCAGGTAACTACTGATGATTTGTTCAAATTAATTTAATGTATTTAATTTGAAATTTAAAAAGTAATTATCCCTATGGAATAATGTGAGCATGTACACAAATTGATTCTGTATTTTTTTTTAATGTTATTCGTGATCTCATACGAAAAAATTATTTGAAATTTTAGTATATGTTTTGTTTTGAATTGTATATTATTTTTTTTCTTTTTTTTTAATCAATGTTCATTAAACTAAACTGCGTCGTTTTGTATTCACTGGAAAAAACCTTAGGTGTAGTGACTGCACAAATCATTTCCCCATATATATATATATAATCAGCCTATGGTGACTTGGCCACTTATCCAGTTCAATTGGTAGACTAACTAAGGGTTATTAAGCCTAGATCAAACCGGTCAAGTCAACCTAGAAATTACCGACCTAGCCATGAAATTAACCCAAGCTTAACCTAGTCAATCTAATGAATTATGGGTTGATCTGGCTGAATTTTTAAAAAAATTAATATTTATTTTTATAAAAATAGGTGACAATATTAGTTAAAGTTAATGATTATTAGTTTAACGATTAAAGAATTGTAAGTAGGAATATTTTGTTATTCACTATCTATTTTGATAATTTGCTCAAAAGAATATTTATAATTATTAATTATAGTGTCATTAGATGATCGATTGATACTATATGTCAATATGTTAAAGAAATTTTAATGGATGTTGAAAAAATATATGATTATTTTATTAGTGATTCAAGTATTGAATTGATTTTGGATAGTATGGTACTATGATGAACATTTAAATTATCTTTTTATTTTGTATTCCCCAACGGTAGAATTGACTTTGAGGTGACTAATTGACTCTTGACTAATTACCTTAACTAGAGACTGGATTGTTGTAGCTTTTCTTTTTTAAAAAATAAAATAAAAGAGGATAGTGTGTTTCCTCTGGGTTCAGCATTTCAAGTGTAAACTCAAAGAAGAGAAACAAATGAGATGATGATTCTAAAAGAAGAAAAACAGAATAAAAGAAAAGGAGAGATGAAGGAAAATAGTAGATGAAAGAGGCGAAAATAAAGACTAAGAAAACCTACCCAGAAGAATCATCGTATCTTGCAGATATGGCTGAGAAAAACATGGATGAGAATGAACAATGCAAAGAGAAAAACAGGGATGAAAATGAACCGCGCTGAGAGATGTAATTCAAAATGCAGATATGCTACCATATTTACTAATGAATTAAGAGAAGCTTAGGAAAAGTGCAGAAAGAAGATAATTTTTTTGGGATAACTTCTAGAGGACAAGTGCAGAGTCCTATAAAGTGCCGAGGTTCCTGCCTCACTGGATTAGTAACGAAGTCCGGTAGGACATTTTTATAATATATTCTAAATGTCAAAAAGTCCAAAATAACACTATTAATTAAAGGGTTAAGGTGTAAAAATACACATGTGTTTTTCTACGAAGAGTGTTTAGTAGCAAGTGCTTTTTTTAGGTGCAAAAGTGACTATATGGTTATAAATTAGGTGCAAAAATATCGTTTGACCGTTAAGTTTGACTTTTTTTGCTGACTGGACGATGATGTGGCATTTCAAAAGTGCAAAAATACACATGTAATTTGTCAAAAAGAACACCCAACACCATTTTTTTTAATTTAATAATTTTACTTCAATTAAAATTATTTTAGGATCTTGAAAAAATATTTCAAGTATTGACCGGTACTAAAAGGATACTGTCTGATACTGAAAAAAATATTTCAAAGTACTGACTGGTACTAAAGAGTACTTTCAAGATGCTGACTAGTATAGAAAAAATACTTCATAATCTTGAAAAATTATATTAAGATCTTGAAAAAATATTTCAGGTACTGATTGGTACTAAAAGGATACCGACTGATACTGAAAAAAATATTTCAGAGTATTGATTGATACTAAAAAGTACTTTCAGGATATTGACTGGTACAGAAAAATACTTCATAATCTTGAAAAATTATTTTAGGATCTTGAAAAAATATTTCAGGTACTGATCGGTACTAAAAGGATACTGACTGATGCTGAAAAAAATATTTCAAGGTGTACTGACTGGTACTAAAAAGTACTTTCAGGATACTGATTGGTACAAAAAAATACTTCATAATCTTGAAAAATTATTTTAGGATCTTGAAAAAATATTTCAAGTATTGACCGGTACTAAAAGGATACTGACTGATACTGAAAAAAAATATTTCAGGGTACTAACTGGTACTAAAAAATACTTTCAGTATACTGACTAGTACAGAAAAAACAATTCAAAATATCTTTTTAGTACCAGTCAGTACCCTGAAATATTTTTTCAGATCTTAAAATAATTTTTCAAGATTATGAAGTAATTTTTTTTTTGTACAGGTCAGTATTCTAAATATCTTTTTAGCACCTAATAGTAATAAAAATAGAATTATTAAATTAAAAAAAATTGTTGTTGGGCGTTCTTTTTAGCAAATCACATGTATATTTTTGCACATTTGAAATGCCACGTCATCGTCCAGTCAGCAAAAAAAAGTCAAATTTAACGGTTAAATGGTATTTTTGCACCTAATTTGTAACCACGTACGCATTTTTACACCTAAAAAAAGCATTTGCTACTGGGCGCTCCTTGGAGAAAAGCACATGTGTATTTTTGCACCTTAACCCTTTAAAAGAGAGAGGGAATGGATGATTATGTATTCTCTGGATGATTATGTATTCATTAGAAGTATTTTAGACTTTCATATTTAGAGTATATTGCACAAATGTCCCATAGGACTTCACTGTAAATTTGAGATTTCAAGAAATCATTATACCGTATTTTCTCTTATTTAGAAATTAGGTGCAATTTTCCCTTGATAATTCCTTAAGTTCACAAAAATAAAGTAAGAATTTATCAAAAATAGAACAACAAATAGAGAAGAGATAATATAATTACTATGCATAATATTCTCAAATAAGTAATATAATCACACAAAAATTTCACAAATGAATAACATATAATGATAAAATCCAGCACAAGAAATAATGACTTAGCAATTTTGATGAGAGTATTAATGGTCTGCATGACAAGTCACTAAAGATAAGTTATCTCTAGTTATTGCTAAAACTATGTCGTTTTGGATTAATAAATAATGTTTTCGTAATTTTGCACCCTCCATTAATTCACCTAAAATTACAAACACACCTTTCATTAATTTAAAACGACGTAGTTTTAGGGTCACTAAAGATAACTTATTGAAAGTGGAGCAAATAACCAAGAGGGGGTGAATTGAGGATTTTAAAAAATCTTTTCAAAGTGCTCTTTTATTTGATTGGAAAAATAGAGTAGAAGAGAGTAAGGGAAGAAGAAGCAAGACACAGCAAATTTATACTAGTTCGGTCTAACCTCTTGACCTACGTCCAGTCCCTAGACACTCTAGGATTTCACTAACTTGAATGATTACACACTTTGTAACTCTCAGAGTAATTCTCTCACTAGAACTTACTTCCATTTACAAATTGTAATCAAATAACCAAATTTCTAAGTCCCACGACTTGAGATTCTTACAATGAATAATTTCAATAAATGATACTTTCTCTAAGAGTGGATAATAATGAACATTGAAGTGCAAATGTATCAAAAGATACTTTACAATAGAGAACTGAAAGAGTAGTTGGAAACTTAAATGATTTTTCGTTTTCTGCAGATTGGTTGTTGAGAAGATTTGAATGCAACTCCTTATATATGAAGAGAGTATTAAATGACCGTTAGATTCTTCAATGTAACCGTTGGAGATATTGGAGTAGCTGTTAAAAACATTTTGGTCTTCTTCTCTCTCTACTCTTCAGTTCATCCAGTTGCTTTGTAGAATGATTGTTCAAAAAAGAATGCAAGTTTTCTGGACATTGCAATAAATGTGCTAACATCACTTTTTGCTTTAAACTATTTCTTCATTTAATATTTTCTAAACCATCTGAAACTCACTAACAAATTGATTAAACATAATTAGGAATAGTAATGAGTGATGATAAGTAATATTAAGATAAAACATGAAGATTTCACAAATTCGTGCAATTTGATTTTCAAATTCTGTAACACAAACTCAAGTTTGTTCATCCAAACTGGAGTTTGAACTTTCCTTCAGAAGCCTAAATAGGAGTTTCTAGATGAAACTCGAGTTTACTTCATCCAGAGAGGAACGTCGCGATTTCATCTTTGAAGCACATTTTTGAATATGAGCAAAACTCGAGTCCATTAGTGACTAACTCGAGTTTTGGACTTTTATAAGGAAAAATATGTTTAAGTCCAAAAATTCAAAACTAAAGTTTTCAAATGTAAACTGGAGTTTTCAAAATCACAAAATAGGCCAAAGCTCTCGGCTTGATATAAACTTGAATTTAGGACCATGTTGCCTTTTTAAAAAATAATTTTTAATGGAATAAATGACAATATTAGTCAAAGCTAATGATATTTTTGTGTCAATGACCGCTAGTTAAATGATTAAAGGATTGTAAGTAGGAATATTTTGTTATTATTTATCTATTTTGATAATTTGCTGGGAAGAATATTTATGATTATTGATGATAGTGTCATTAGATGATCGATTGATACTATATGTCAATATGTTAAACAAATTGTAATGGACATTGAAAAAGTATATGATTATTTCATTAATGATTCAATGTATTGAATTGATTTTAAATGATATGATACTATAATAATAATTTACATTATTTTCTAATTTTTTATTTCCCACAGTTATGGCTTTAAGTTGACTCCGGGTTAACCTATATTGACCATTAACTAATTACCTCTATTGGTTTAGAGGCTAACTTTAGTCTAACTCAAGGACAATGTTGAAGTTGAACCAAGGTGTACCAAGGTAACCTGCTGTTGGCAGGTTCCCAGATTGTTTTTTTTTTTTTCCCTCCAAGTGCTAGAGAACGTTGTTGCTTTGCTTTTGAAAAAAGAAAAAAGAGGATAGTGTGTTTCTTCTGGTTTCAGCCTTTTAAGTGTAAACTCAAAGAAGAGAAACGAATGAGATGATGACTGAAAAAGAAGAAAAACGGAATAAAAGAAAAAGTGAGATGAAAGAAGAGGCGAAAATAAAGACTATGAAAACCTACCCAGAAGAATCATCGTATCTTGCAGATATGGTAGAGAGAAACATGGATGAGAATGAACAGTGCAAAGAGAAAAACAGATGAAAATGAACAGCGCAGAGAGATGTAATTCAAAATGCGGATATGCTACCACATTTACTAATCTGTTGAGAGAAGCTTGGTAAAAGTGCAGAAAACTTAACCATACCATTGCCATTTCTAGTGATTAAAGAAGATAATCTTTTTGGGATAATGTCCAGAGCATAAATGCAATTCAAGAGTCCTATACAGTACCGAGGTTCCTGCCTCACTGGTTTAGCAACAGGGCTGGGAGGCTCAGAAAAAACAAAACTAGTCCTTATATGGGTCGTGTTTTTAGTTTTTTTAAAAGTGTTTTTACGATTTACAATTATAAATATAAAGTAAGTATGTGAAAAAAATTTTATTCCTTGCTAAAACCATGATTAGGATTTCTCAAACAGGAACCAGATCAAAGAGCCTGTCTTTGCAAGAGAATCTGCAACTTCGTTTGATTTAACATCTACACCATAGGAGTTAGTTGCACATCCCAATCCCCGATGTAGCAAGTGGCGAAATTTCATTGGTGATACCTTCAAAATTTCCTTCTCCCAAACTCTAGACTTATCATTCTTTAAAGATTCAACTGCAATAAGATTTGAGGACAACGAGATTATGAGACCACCACTGTAGCCAGATCATATTTCATACAAAAAAAAAAAAAAATACTATTTGAATTTGCAAAACCTCTAGAAGTCCGTCGAATTTGTAAAAAGACTGAAAAGTACTAAGGACTTATGAGGGATATGCAAATTCGGGTGAAAAACCCTTTTTCCCTTAGTTTTAAGTAAATTTAAAAAATAAAAATATCCTCGCCGGCGCCGGCCACCGGTCGGCTGCTATAGGGCCACCGGTCGGCTGCTGGTGGGTTTTTTTTTTTAAAAGAAATTATATTAATTGAAGTGTAAGGGGTGGGGTTCGAACCAGCTACCCCAAACACCATAGGACCAAGTGGTCCACCAATTGGGCCACTTGGTTCCTTTAATATATATATATATATATATATATATACACGTTAACAAATATATATATATATATATATTTTTCTTAACATTTTTTCAATGATATTTACAAATCCTAAAACGAGAATTACCATTCCAGAAACGAGAATTACCACTTTTTCTATAGGGATTCCTTTTTTACTCTTTAATGCATGTGAGTGAATTTGTAAAAACAATGCACTTTTACCATTCCATAAACGAGAATTACCATTCTACAAACAAGAATTAGCATTCTGTAAACGAGAATTACTACGTTTTCTACAGTGATCCCTTTTTTACTCTTCGATGCATGTGACTGAATTTGTAAAAAAATGCATTTTTACCATTCTATAAACGAGAATTACCATTCCACAAACTAGTGGTGGCATGAAGAAGTTTCACGCCACTAACACTTTTGTGTCAGTTGTGTGAACCTCATTTACCTAATGATTGTGCTTGCCCTTTTCAATGTACCACTCTGGTCCTATTTATAAGTTTAGTTTGACCAAGAAAAGTTGGTCCTATTTATAAGTCCAGTTTCAGAAATAAATGAGATTGTGACAATTTTACCCATTTAATTGCACTCATAAAGATAGAGAGAGAAGAAACAGTAAAAAAGTACTCAATCATCAATGAGGGCAAAGTTGAAAATTTACCCCATAATCATTGTGTCAACTAACTTTTCTTGGTATGTGAGACTTGGTCAAAGTGGACTTATAAATAAGACCAGAGTAGTAATAGTGAGGAGAGTGTGTTAGATATGATTAGTTTTGATGATATCTTATATTGATGCCATTATTAACAGCAAAAAGACTGAGTAATATATTGAGTAATATAGTTATCTCATACATTTACTAAATACTATGCTTAATGTAGATTAGTCCAAGTTGAATCATACAGAACAATCAAGAAGGAGATAAGGGATTAATGGAAAGAAGAACTTGCAGACATTGTCAAGGAAGCAAGATGTTATCAATAGATTTTGGAGGATAACCAAGAAGAAGAGAAGAAACTAGATAAAGATGTTATCAAAAGAACTTGCACAATATAATAGGAATATCAACATTCAAATTCTTGTGATACTGGACGTCTCTATGATAAGCAAGAAGTTGGAATGAAGCTTCATCATTTTATGGATATTGAAGAAGGTAGAAGTTGCAAACAATGTTGAGCCCAAGTTAAATGAAGAAGAATGATCAAGTTGGGAGATGGAAGAAGGAAGAACTTGATAAATGGAATGAAGATATAATTATTCAAATTCTTATGTTGAAGCTAGAAGCCTCCAAGATCATATGGAAGATGGAATGACTCAATTCATAGTTAAAACAAGCAAAAATGAGGTTCTGGATGAGCAAACATGAGTCTCCAAGTATTAAACTCGAGTTTACCACCTTCCTGTAGTATTTTGCCTCTCTGACATGAACAAACTCGAGTTCAGGACCCCAAACTTAAGTTTAGGACCTCAAACTCGAGAAAGGAATCACAAACTCGAGCCAATAAGTGTCTTCAGCATTTCTGGTGTCTCTGGACTAAGCAAACTCGAGCCTATAAGTGCAAACTCGAGTTTACAGCGGTCATCAGCACTTCAACTCCACTCTGTTTCACGTTCAGCTCGGGTGAGGTCTGGTAATTTGACAATATCTCCTAAACTAGAAATCGGATTGAGGTGAAACCAGTGGCATATGAAACTAGACTCCCAATGCGTCATTTTGATATAAAATTCAAGTCCAAAGGAGTTCAGATCAAGGAGATATGAATTGTGGAAGTTGACAGAGAAATACACGCCACACAGCAAACCAAGCTTCAATGTTTTGAGTGTAACACACAATCTACAAATCCAATTGAGCTGAAATTAGTGGCATATAAAAATAGACTCAATGGACTTTCCATTAAGCTTTGAACGGACCAAAACGGAGTTCAGACCAGGGAGATATGGCCTTCAAAAGTTGATGAAGTTGCAAACTCGAGCCAAGTCAAGTCAGAAGCAACCAAGTCACAGTACAACTTACAAGCTCGAGTTTATCAGTCACAAACTCGAGCTCGAGAGTTCCAGAGAAGAAATGAACATTTGGAAAAAGCCAAACTCAAGCCTATAAGTGAACAAACTTGAGTTTAGCTCAGATAGAGAGCAATGTAACTTTTCAATGTGTTGAAAACCTCAAGTTCTAGTTGCAAACCTCCAATTTAGACAAGACAGAGAGCTTTGCAGTTTTTAAAGTACCGAAAACCTCAGGTTTGGAATGAAAACCTCCGGTTTTGATGTTTTAGACTAAGATCAATTTTTCACATTAAAGTCCAAACTCGAGTTCACATGAACCAAACCTCAGGTTTACATCGCTGATTTAGAATTTCAAATTTGACGAATTTGCAATGCCTTCTTGTTTGATTTTAATACTTCCTATGATTAATCTCTAATGTTCCTAGATATATTTAATCACTTTGTTAGTGAGTTTCAGGTGATTAAACGAAGGATTAGATGCAAATCTTCAAAATATCATATTTGTGTCAGAACATCAAAAGTTGTGCAAAAGTTCTAACGGCTATATTTCTTTATCCAACAGTCATTAAATCTTCTCAATGGTCATATATTGATCTCTACCTATAAATAGAAGACAGATTCAAGCAGAAAAACGCAGAGACACAAGCTTACATCTTCAATATGCTGATTGAAAAGACCTTCCTTACAAAACATTAATTAACCTTAATTAACAAATAAATAAAGAAAACCCTCCACTTACTATAGTAAGTGCAACGGAGTTCAAGACACAACATTCGCCCACAAACGCATCACAATAAAATCCGAAACTCTGGGCACAACTGTTCGGCGGAAAAAAATGTAAGCTCACAACTTTAATAATACCAAACTCCCATCATAGAAGTGTTTACCAGAATACCCACTCGCAAACCTTAATTTACAATCCTCCACTTCATTATAACAAACACTAAAATAACATACCATATAAAATTAAACCTTTAGTTCAGTAGCAAACTCACAGTTATTCCAAAACAGCTAAAACAGTATTTTTAAAACATGTGGGCCCTATAATGGCAATATAGAGATCATTACAACACCATTACCCAAAAGAGGCTTACAAGGTTCTCTACAATTATGCCTCTGGTTGCTTCCCTTTGCTACTAATGGTATTAGAAACCTCGCCTGAAAAATATTAATATTAACGGGGTGAGACATTAAGTCCCAGTAACCAAAATTAATTTATAAAATATGCAGGAAAGGATTGCAAGTCAGAGAAACGGGATTGTTAACAAAATAATAACAACAACTTCAATAATCAAGTAACCATCCTCACATTTACCATCCTGCTCCTCCTTATTTCCTCATGGACATGGATCAGCCCATCAGTGTTAGTAACCCGGCCAAGGTTAACTATCACCTCAAGGAAACTGTTCCCTCCCGTGTCACCACCAATATACCGTAACAGGGAGGTGTCCGCCCAAAACACTCAACTCAAATCCGGGCCAGGAATAAGAGTGAACCAATGGGCACAAATTCTCCCTCAGTCTCTTCCACACTTCCCAACAAATTTCAAAATTAATAACAATATGAAATCATAATTATCAAAACATAGTACGATATACTACCCCATACAAAACATCTTACAACAATTAACACAATAATCACCATTACAATAATTCCAATAACAAAATTCACTCACATATATATTCATACAGATTAGAAAATACACTGCTTCTCTAAATTAGCAACATACTCACATAAACACACAATTTCAAAACACATGTTACTAGTATTTATGAAAATAAGATTTAGTAAACACCTTACATTCCAAAACATGCATATAAAATAAATTAACCCCGGTTACCTCAACTCCAGGCCAAACCTTATCTTGAGAAATTAAACTCGATTAATCACCGGTCACAGGTAAACTCTACATTATCACAAATATAACTTATATAACTCAAAATACACAAATAATAATAATAATAATAATTTTTTGTTATAAAACTGAAAATAACCATTTTATCCTTTAAATTTCCAAAACCAAACCGATCAAAACTTCAATAATATCTCCATTAACCCAAAATAAATTATTTATACATCTTTTAATTGGTAGAAATATAAAGTAAGATGTAAATCCTAAATCTCTTAAATAGAAAAATTAATTTAAATTCTTGCAACAACATTTCAATAAAACTAAACCGGTCAAAACTAGTTATTAAATACTATATACATATATACAGTCTTCTATTGTTAAAACTCAAAACTTTTCCAAAATCATAACCTCAAAATTTTCACTAATCAACATGATATTACTTTCATTGAAAAGAGAAAAATATTTAGAACAACTTTCATGAAGAAAGTTCATTGAAAAGAAGTTAATTTAACTACTAAAATTATCTTATAAGATAAATAACATACCTCAAAAGACCCAAATATTATATCCACCTTCTTCTCTTTCTCTCTCTCACGCACTCTCTCTCTGTCCCTCCTCAGTCCGGCGCACACACACACTCTAACATACATATATATATATAAAACCAACATCACCGTCTCAAATAATGGGACGGTGATTTTATTATTATTTTATTATATTTTAATTATTATTTTAATCCTCCCACGCGATTCACGTCTTCTCTTTTTTTTTTTTTTTTTTTCTTCTTCTCGCCTGCCTTAACTCTTTTTTTTTAAAAAAAAAAAATGAGCAAACTGCGACAAAGGCCCAAACTTTATTTAATATTACAATAATTACCTATAATTATTTTATAATTACATTTAAATCTTAGAAATAAAAATTAGGATGTTACACTGATACTCTGATTTTTACATCATTTACACTCTGTTTTTCATGTCTAAACAGCTTAAAGAGTGAGATGATCAATATTGTTCTTCAGTGTTCATTTATTTACTTCTGAGAGAGAAGATTTATTGTAATCATTCTATCTATCTGAGAGTTACTCAAGATTGGGTGATCTTAAGTGGGAAACACATTGTGTTGGTTACAACTTGTAAAAGGGAGTGAATCCTAGTGAGAGGATTACTTCGAGTACATAGTGTGTAGTCAAGCAGTGTATAGATTACAGTTTGTAAGAGTGAGTGAATCCTAGTGAGAAGATTACTCCAAGTATAGAACGTGTAATCAAGTTGAAAGAAGATAGTGGATTGAAAATCCCAAGTGAGGCTTGGGGACTGGACGTAGGTCAAGAATTGGGCCGAACCAGTATAAATCAGTTTGCACATTCTCTTCCCTTATCTCTTATATATCCAACACATATGTTTGAATGTGTATAGATATTTAAATGTCTGATTATTGTTTTATAAACTGATTTCCAATGAGTTACGAAAAGTTTTTTTTTTAAGTTCCTAAATTTTTATACTTCACCCAATTCACCCCCCTCTTGGGTTCAAGCGGTTCTTACAGAGTGTGCTTCATATAATTAGGGATTGCGAACGAGCAAGAAACTTGTGGAAAAAAAATCTTAAAACCTAACTATTTCTCTCAGTTTTTTAGTGGCAGTTTGCAGGTTTGACTGAATTGGAATACCAACCATGAGCCCGGAAAAGGAAGATTTCAGAACTTCTCGTGGACAAGAATCTTCAGAATGGGATGATGGATCCTCTGGACAACCGGATGCAAATATATTTTCCAAGGAGATAGCACAGACACTAGGGAGATGCTGCATCTATGTAATTATCTTCTCGTAGAGAATAATGCCAACCAAAAGCTTCATCATCAGATTTTCCAACTTGGCAGGAAAGAGGAGACATCTTGGACTCCCTCCTATAATGTGATTCGCATCGATGTGGATAGTTTAGTGTGCCAACAACACTAAGCGGCTTGCGGGGGATTGATAAGAAATGCTCAGGGTAAATGGTTGATATGTTTCTACAAATCTATAGGCCTTCACACTGTTATTGAAGCTGAAATGTATGTTATCTTGTTAGGGCTAAAAATCGGTCTTCATATGGGTTTTCAGAGAATCCTGCTTTATTATGATTCTCTTGATGCTGTCAATATCCTTATGAGAGATTGCCTTACAGATCACCTTCTAAGAGACATCATTGGCAAAACTAGACATCATATGGCCAAAGAAGGTTATGGAGTTGTTGTTGATGTGGAGGTGACTTTGATTCAAACGATTCCTACAGGATGCCTTGATATAGTTTTGAAGGATCAACGATCCTGCCACTTGTAATTTATTTTCAATTTTGTTGTATTAAGGACTAGATTTTCATAGTCTAGTTCTTGAACAATCTTTCAAGCTTTGGCTTGCTTCTATTACCAAAACAAAAAAAGTGATATATTTGGCCAGAAAATATAGGGTACCACACGGGTCTACGTGTAGCTGTGGGATTGGAACATTGTGAGCCGTTAAAGATAAGGGGGTTGATATGGATGCATCCGTTTGTCGGTGAGATGGAAAGGTGTGGTTCTGAATTGAGGCAAGTGAAGGATTCGGTGCTGCCTTTATGTGTGAGTAACTTAATGTGGGAGTCGTCATTGCCTGTTGGATCGAACAGTGATCATGACTATTGCAATCTGACGGCTGGAAGAAATGATAAGAAGAAGAAGATGATGAAGATGGAGAAGATGAGGGGATTTGGATGGAGGGTGATGGTGGTGGGGTTTGGGGGGAACCCGCTGGTGGACTGTCAGAGAGAGATGGTGACGTGGACAGAGTGAAATGGGGTGAAAGTAGAGGTTAGTTTTGAGACAGGGTATTATCATGGGGTTGAACTGGGTTGGGTTGGGTTTCTTTTATGATTCTATTTCTCTCTTCTTTTTTTTTTTTTAATCATGATCTAATATATCTATAGTTAGATTAAAACAATATATGATTTAGATTCAATCTTTTATAAAATTATTTCTATAAATATAAATAAGTAAATTTAAACGTTTAAATTTGATATATAAATATCATTCATATTTGCAATCCGTAATTTTATGAAATATTAAATCTAAGTCGTCTATTTTATAATCTAAAAGTGGATATGGGATTATGGGAAGATAACAAAAAATAGAACAATAGAAGTATTCTCTTCTATAATATAGCCCCTTTATGCTGGGGCGGACCTTGGAGCAAAAATTTGGGGACCAAATAGTGGTGGGGAGATTTGAGGGTGCTACCCCCAAAATTTTTTTTAAGGAAAGTTTTAAATCTCATTGATAAGCTAAAAATTTTAGGTAATTAGAATGAAATATATAAGAAAAAAATGACAAGATCAACATAAATCATACAAGATCCCATATTGAATAAAGATTGAATTATAAGCCCCAAAGATATAAAAAGAGGGAAAAATGAAAAAAAAATGGTGGGCCAAAATTAAATTTTACATTATATTAAAATTTTTTAAAAAAATTCTAAACAATTTTTTTTGGAGGGGGCCATGTCCCATAAAAGGTCTGTCTCTGCCTCGATGTTTAATGCAATAAAAGCTAGGATGTGTTGTATGGCAAGATGTTAATGATTATCCAGGTCTGGGATTTTGATTAGATTCTGAACTAAAAAATGTTGTGCTTGAGGCACTAAAGAAAAAATAAGAAAAATAAAATTATATCTCATCTATCGAAATTTTTTAGGGGATTTTTATCTATTACTGTAGGTACGAGTATTAACTTGGAAATCCCATTTTCTCCCTTAGTGCTGCCTCTTGTTGTCCCCTGTTCATTGTAGGTTGAACCAGAATAACTTGTATAAATTAAAAAATACAAACTAACAAAAGAATAATTTTCGTAAGTAAATTAAATAAACCATTTCGCAAAATAGACCAACCAAATTACAGCATTTTCTAAAATATCCCTCTAAAATAAAGAAAAATAATTAGGAAAATTATACATAGGTCCCAAGAAACAAAGATATTTACATTTAGGACTCTTGAAATAACAAAATTACTCAGAAGTCCCTTGGGACTTCTGGTAATTATTTCAGAACGTAAAATTACTTTGCTGCCCATAGTGCATATTTCACACAGAAGCGATTAACAACAAAAAATGCATAAATTAATAACAGAAAATGCATGTATTAACAACAATTTTTGAAAACCCTGAATTTTGTTAATAAATAAAGTTGTTGTTAATACATGCATTTTCTGTTGTTAATTTACGCTTTTTCTGTTGTTAATCGACAAAATTCAGGGTTTTTAAAAGTTGCTGTTAATACATGCATTTTCTGTTGTTAATTTATACTTTTTCTGTTGTTAATCGATTCTGGAAGTAGAAGAAGACAAATTTAGGGTTTTCAAAAGTTGTTGTTAATACATGCATTTTCTGTTGTTAATTTATGTATTTTCAGTTATTAATCGATTCTGTGTGAAATATGCATTATGGGCAGCAAAATAATTTTACGTTTTGAAATAATTACTCAGAAGTCCCTTGGGACTTCTGAGTAATTTTGTCATTTCAAGGGACCTAAACATAAATAACTCTGTTCCTTGGGACCTATATGTAATTTTCCTAAAATAATTTAGGAGGAAAAAGAAGGCGTCATACAGTGACGTCATCCCCGACAACCGCCGATTGACCCACGTGTTCCTATTTTATCCTTCCACGTTCCCTTTCTTTTGTGTTGTCTCCTGCCTTCCAACAAACCCCTTTTTTGTTTTTTCTTTAAAAAAACTATACGAAGTATCAACCTTATCTACCACTCTGGTCTTATTTATAAGTTCTTTTTAACTAAAAAAATTTGGTCCTATTTATAAGTCCTTTTTGACCAAATAAATGAGATTGTGACAATTTTTTCCATATTAATTGTACCAATGAAAATAGAGAGAAAAGAAAAAGTTGAAAGCACCCAATCATAAATGAGGGTAAAGTTGAAAATTCACATCATAATAATTGAGGTAACTACCTCTTTTTAGTATGTGTGATTTAGCCGAAATGAGACTTATAAATAAGACCAGAGTAGTATGAAAAAAAGCATATTAAAAAAATTTATCACAATTAAATTTAATAGCACTTGAATGAAAGAGGTATTTCCTTGTCGTTCATATCTCAAGGACCATAGTTGCCCTTTTATAACAATAGTTTTTCTTAGTGTTATGACAAGGCTATCATATAGAGAAATCTAACCCATTGTAAGAGAATATAACCATATTTGCAGTTTTGCAATGCAACATGCTAAAACCTTTACCAATTAAACTGTGAAAAGCCTGCAATCTTTAAAACCTTTATCCATTTTGTAATTTAAATTTAATTGTTCTTTCTTTTGATGTCTCAAGTCCTGAGGTGTACCGGAACCAGTTTTCCTACTTATCTTGGGATGGGTAACGAAAGCTCTTCCAAATCTAAACCGTTTAGATTTGATCTGAACGATCTAGATTTATTTTTTTTAACTGTTATTTTTTAAATGAAAAAATTATTTTTTAAAAATACGTTAGTTAAAAATTATCTTTATATTAAATTCTCTACCCATTAAAGTAATTATTTTTTTAAAAAAAATAAATAAATTTAAACAATTCAGAACCTATCTAGACAGTTCAGATAGAAAGAGCTTAGGAAAACTATTCCGGGGTGGATCTAAAGAGCATAGGGTGGACTTGTGTAGATTTGTGAATAGGCCCCACAAATTGAAAAAGAAGGAAGAGTAAGACCTAAATGGATGAAAAGGCACGAATGGAAAGATGGAAAAAGAGACACGCAAGAAACGACGAAAAAAATATAGGAAATAGAGGAGCAGCGAGAGGCGCGGTCGTTCAGAGAAAACATCATCACCGTCTTCTACATCGGAGAGCTAGAGGAGGAGGCAGCTATTTTGGATTTTTGGGGGCTTCATCGCTGAACCAAAGATGCACAATCATCATCCTCTTCTTCACTTTGAACCAGCAAAGAGATCGGCAAGAATCAGGGTTTTGATATTAATAATCTTTTTATTTTTATCTATTAACTGTCAGAGTGAGTTGTTATGTTCGTCTATTTTTAATGTTAAATTGTCAAATACCAAAACTCATTCTTTAAAATCTCCTACAATTGAAAATAAAAAAATAGTTAAAGAAGTTGATCTTGCTTAATTAGAAAGAACTCCTGTACTACACCCTTCAACATAGAAATATCCTATATAATTCAATAAGATGTAATTCATCGTACTTATCTTAAACTTTGTCAATTTTAATACAAACTTTAAAATTATCTTTTTTCTATGTCAGAAAAGAATCAACGTCATTTTTACTGTTCTTGATTTGATTTATTTCCATCTTTGGTTAGAGTATTCTCCAAGTAAAAATGATGTATTTTATTTGCCTTGTTATTTATTTAATAAATCAAGTGATAGCGGTTAGTTTGGATTTAGTACATTTGTTATTGAGGGATTTAAAAATTGAAAAAAAGTTAATGATGTATGTTATATTGAGAAAAATGTTATCTCAATGCGTAAAAATGATGTAAGTTCATGTACTGATCTTATGAACCAATCTAAATATATTGAAATATTGGTTGAAAAACTTACTTTTCAGGAAATTGCAACTAATTATTTGAGACTACAAGTTTTTACTGTTTCTATTGCAACTACTAATGACCAATTTCTTAATGATTATTTGATTACATACATTGAACAAGAAATTGTTTTGAGTTTTAGCATTGATTCAATTATAGATGAGTTTAACAATATAAAAACACCTAGAGTAAGAATCAAATGAAGTAATCTAAATTTCTGTGATAGATTTCTTTCTTTCTTTTTTTTTTTTTTTGTATATTATGTCTGTATTGTATTTCAGATACTTTTATTTCTTATATAGTATTTTTTAATTCTCGCTTCCCTTTATTAAAATTTTTGGGTCCGCCACTGTCAAGTTTATATCAAGTCCTTTGAGTCTTCTGGTTCCAGTCCTGGATTCCCTTAACTATTAATTTGATAGTATAGAAATACACATATATAATTAAATACTTCTTCAGGTCCTAATTATAAGACATAGTTGACTTTGTTTAGAGAAATTAAATAAGCTAAATAAGTTACTTAATCATTTTATGTGTTGTCCATCTTTAAATTATATATTAGTTTATTAGTCAAACTAATTACTTTGAAAAAAAATAAAAATAAAAATATTCTAAAATAATTTGATTAGCTTCCTTAATTTTTCCAAAAAGTCAACTATGTTTTATAATTAGGGTCAGAAGGAGTATTTATTTTAAATTTTATTATTTTATGTAAATCTTGATTATTAATTATTATATTAAAAATTTAAAAAAATATTTATATTATATAGTTAACTATAATTTGTATTTATAATATTGTATTCTTATTTTATATATTATAGTATTGAAAAATTCACTCATAGTATTATAATATTGTTATCCCCAGCATCAATCATAAGAGTTTCCTCAAGACATTTAGGGCCAGTGCAGCCGTGCAGGTAATTAAGACCCATCAACGTCGTGAAGAAGCCGCTTCAACTTCTCTCAATTTGCCTATTTGGATTGCTATAGCTTCAACTTTTGAGGAAGGCTCATTTGAAACTACACAAGAAATCCCAAAGGCTTTCAATCGTAAATAAAAACATACAAATTATTTGTAATATTAAAGGCACAGACAAATCAAATGAGATCTTATTCATTAGAAAATAAAATCACATAATAAACATCTAAAGCTGCACAATGATCTTCCCAGTAGCATGACCATCAACACTTCTAGCCCAGGCTTCTTCAACATTATTCAGAGGATATTTAGAATCTGTAACAGACTTAAGCTTCCCATTCTTGACTAAATCAACCAGATACTGAAGGTTCTCTCCTCTTGGAATCAAAAAAAGAGGCACAAGTTGCTTCTTGGAGAAGGTAAGTTTCTTGAGAGCAAATGTCATCAATGCACTAGCACTAGGAGTTATATCTATAACCTTCCCATTATTGCTCAGGTTAGGTTCAAAAGTGGACCAAGGGATCCCCATTGCACAGTGTATCACTGCATCATATTTCTTACCTGATGCACTCTTCAAGGCGGCACCCTCTGGGGTCTTATAGTCGATGACTTCATCAGCTCCTAGGCTTTTGACAAGCTTGAGGTTTCGGGCTCCACAGGTGGCTGTCACATGAGTGTTTCCCAGCTTCGCCAGTTGAACTGCATAGTGACCTACACCACCTGATGCAGCAGTGACCAATATGTTCTTTCGTTCACTGCTTCTATCAAGTTTAATCCCTGCAGATTGGAGCGCCTGGTGAGCCGTGAGGCCAGCAACCGGCAAGCCGGCACATTCTGATGCTGGGATTTCAGGTGGCCTTGATGCAGTCACACTCTCTTTGATAACAGCAAATTCAGCTAGTGCGCCTCCATTCTACCGTACAACATTACATCCCAAAAGTTAGATAACTAATTGCAGGTATTAATTAAGTTAGTTAAGGTAGTTAATTGTAATAAATGTATGTTTAATTTCCTAAAATACCCTTTTTAATCATGTGCATTGTAACTACTCCTTCATATAAACCCTCTTACTATGTGCAAATAACTGGGACACTTCAGGGGCAAATATTTAGAGGAGATGGAACAAAACTAAACTTTTAAGTCAAGGAGAGATAAAACAGAATTGATGCTAAGTTCATATATAGAACCGAGAACCTAAATAGTACAGTAACTAATTCAGAAAATCTAAAAGAATCAACTCATCCAAGTTGTTAGCCAACTAATGTTATACTCACATCATGATCACATCAGTTTATTAAGCTTAGGCTCGTTGAATTCAAGGATCAGATACCTTGAAGGCTTAAATACAAAACATGGAGGTGTTTTCTTGGTCAATACTAAATGAAAACAGAGAAAAAGAAGGAAATACTACACAGAAATAGGAAAAACAAAAGGCATACTCATAATTTAGCCCAAATAGCTTTTCCTGCCTTCTATGTGCCAAAATTTCATTTCTTTTTAACCCCCCGCCCCCGGGCCACGGGGAAAAAATATCAAACAGAAGAAACAAAAAATATATGCAAATAGAAATAAAAGACAGCCAAAAAGACTCAGATCCAATGCTCACTACTCTTGATAAATTTATTCCAATAAGCAAAGAGCAGACCACCAAAGTGAGTCAATAGGCTGATCAGCAAAATCCTACCACATAACGTGTTCCACACCAATTGATACATTACAGACTACATAATACCACATAAGTTTTCTAGCATCAACGATTACATCAGAGTTAATTTTACTTTAACTTTTTCATGAATGATTTTTAACAAATTCTATAATCAAATATTTGATTAGCATAATAGACTATTTAATTACACATGCATGTGTGAGAAGCTTAAAATCAAGCATCATGATCCTTGACCTATGAAACCTAGGTTTCTTCCTGCAGATGGTTCCCCCAGCAAGCTAGCATGACAGTATCTCCTCAAAATCATTGCTTAAATCAGATCTACTACCCTTGTGCCCTAAAGAAAACTAATTTTAGAAGTCAAACGTTTATAATTTATTTTTTCAATCCCGATCTCCCTGGAAACATGTTGGTTCCACTCTTTTAAACCTTTCTTAAGAAACTCCACCATCATGTATGCTTAATTGGATTTAACTCACAAACTTCAATTGTAGTTTTTCAACGTTGATTAGCTGGTTTCTTTTCTTTTCTGTACATTTTTAACGTAGCCTTCAAGTATTTGAAAAAAAAAAAGAAAAAACAATATGCACATCAAAACTTTATGCTAAAGTTCAATTTTGTTTTTTTCTTTATAGGAGAACCAAAGTAGTGAGGACCAATCTACATACTGACCATTTAGTAAAGGAAGCTTTGATACAAATGGAGGAACCACTTAATCCTGAAATCTCAAGTAGTTAAATGCATGCCTACGAATGATTCTCATTCATAATTCTAAATCTAACAAAACAGTTTACTGAACCAAAAAGATCAGCTATACTAAGAACATGAGAATGGCAGTGTGAACCAATAGTATCTAAATAACCACAAAATGCAGTACGCGATTAGATATGCAAAAACAATCAATACAAAAAGCAATAAATCAGTTGCCTCAAACAATAGAAGACATAGAAGATATCAGTTGTGTTCAACTTAAATGAACAGGATGGACAAAAATAAAATTATACGCAGGACAACTTACCAAGACATTAACAGCAGATACAACTTTGTCTCCAGGCTTGAATTTTATAACACCTGAACCAACCTCAACAACCTCCCCAGCCACATCAACTCCTGCTTTGGCATTAAGTATTTTCAATTCAGCACTTTACAAAGATTGCTAGTGCAAAATTCAAATTAGTAAACCATACAGTAAGTTGAACTGATAAGCCACCCCAGAACTAGTGACATACACCTGAAGCTCCTGATATCAACTTGGATATGAAATTGTGCAGTTGTATTACGAAAGTGGTACGAAAGAAAGCTCCATGAAACTACTACGAGGAGAGTTTCGTGCATATTTAAGTACAGAAACTCGAGTATATTTTACATGAAGGTTACAAAAAGGAAAGTACCAGGTATGTAAGGGAGCTTTGGAGGTAAAATGGGCCACAACATGCCTTTTTGAACTTTCCAATCAAATGGATTTATACTAGATGCCTCCACTTTGATCAAAACCTCATCTTTGTTTGGAGTGGGTATTGGAACTTGTTCATGCTACATTAAGAATAAAAGCATAAAACATCAATACTATTATTGGTAGTTGGCAAAGGAAAAAAAACCATTATTGGCAATAGACATTTTCTCATAGCATGGACCCTATTAATTCATGTCTCCAATGAAATCATTCAGCCAATGAAATCATTATCGATTATCACTTCCTTAAACAGTCAATGCTTATCATAAAATCCACCCAATTTTTATCTACAGAGATGTGGATTCAAACACAACTAACAAATCTCAGCAAATGACATGTGAATGATCCAAAACCAGAGAATTCCCTTTACTCTTTATTATTCTTTTCTGTTGTTTCTTTGTCCTTTTCTTAATATCAAAATGCAAAAGAGAAATAAGGGCCAAAGTGATACAAAATATCAGCGTAGTAACCCCAAAGTTGCCTATTATGAACAAAAGTCCAAAGGGAGGACCCCTTGACTTATAAAGCACACCACCCTTGTAAACTCCCCAATGTGGGATTCATACAATGCATTCCCTTCGAGAGCCAATGTGCCAACAGCTCCATACCACAGCACTTCACTCGGCCTCCTACCAATCAAAATCCTCCATGGGAAGCCCTCTTAATGAACATTGAGCTCCCAATGAAACTACCTATGTTAAGAACACAAGTTCAAAGGGAGAGTTCAATCCCATTAGTCTATCAAGAGGAAGAACCCCTTGACTAAGAAACCACACCAAACTTGTGAGACTCATAACATTGCCTTTTCTTTTTCTTGTTTTCCCTACACATTTCTGTCTAAATACATATGACATATATGGCGAAGCCCTCAATGCAGCTATTAAACACTAAACTGATAACAAAATAAAATCTATAGAACCTGCAAATTGTTGCGGAAGCACAATATAGAGCGTGACTGATTATACTAGAAAATTACCCAAGCTAGAAACAAAGTTTCTAGACGTAATTTAATAATATAATAAGCCCCAACTACTATATCTATATGCAGCTAATAAATAATAAATAAGACAAAAATAAGAGAAATACCAGATCCTAAATTCACTCCAAATAACTTACAAGTGAAATACTACAAGAGAGAAAGATATACAAATGTCTTAAGAGACAATTGAGAGGGGTAAGTTGAAGGGAGGAGGGGGGCCTCCTTTTATACTAATTCTAGCGCCCCCTCCCCTCTTACTTATCCGATGTGGGACTTTGCCACATCCAACAAATCTCCACCTTGGCAAAATCCCACATTCTCAATTTCTCCTATTTACAAATTCTAATTGTAACTTCTATTCAAAAATACAACGTTCAACAATGTTGATCAGATCCAAACAATGTTGAAATTTAATAGAAGTCACCACCTTTGTCAACATATCAGCAGGATTATCATCTGTCCGTATCTTCCGTATCGTGACTCCACCTTCTTCCAATATTTCTCTTACAAAGTGATATCGAACGTCAATGTGCTTTGTCCTTGCATGGTAGACTTGGTTCTTTGCTAACTGAATAGCACTTTGGCTATCACAAAATACTGTGATGCTTTCCTGACTAACACCAAGCTCTCCAAGCAACCTCTGAAGCCAAATCGCCTCCTTTACAGCCTCTGTAATTGCCATGTACTCTGCCTCTGTTGTAGACAAAGCTACCGTTGACTGTAAAGTTGACTTCCAACTAACTGGTGCACCTGCAAGAGTGAATACATAACCAGTAGTTGACCTTCGTTTGTCCAAATCACCTGCAAAATTTGAGTCACAATATCCAACTAGTTGTTGATCAACATCCTGCTGAAAGACCAATCCAATATCTACAGTATTACAAATATACCGTAGAATCCATTTCACGGCTTGCCAATGCTCTATTCCGGGATCATGCATATACCTACTCACCACTCCAACTGCCTGTGAAATGTCTGGTCTTGTACAAACCATAGCATACATCAAGCTACCAACAGCGTTCGCATATGGTACCCTTGACATATATGCTCGTTCATCTTCATCCTTCGGCAACATATCAGCATTAAGCTTAAAATGCGGTGCAAGTGGAATGCTTACCGACCTGGTTTCTTCATTCATACCAAAACGGTGTAGCACCTTCTTCAAATACTCCCTTTGAGATAAGAAGAGCTTCTTCGATGGTCTATCTCTTGTTATCTCCATGCCAAGTATCTTCCTTGCCTCGCCTAAGTCCTTCATCTCGAATTCCTTCTTCAGTTGATCCTTTAGCTTCTCAATCTCTGCTTGATTTCTTGAAGCAATCAACATATCATCAACATACAAAAGAAGATAGATAAAGGATCCGTCTTCAAGCTTCCGCAAATACACACAATGATCGTATTTGCTTCTTCTATACTTATGTCGCAACATAAACTTGTCAAACCGTTTATACCATTGTCTCGGAGACTGCTTCAATCCGTATAACGATCTTTCAAGTTTGCACACCATATTCTCCTTTCCAGCAACTTTGAATCCTTCAGGCTGAGTCATGTAGATTTCCTCCTCCAAGTCCCCATTTAGAAATGCAGTTTTTACATCCATCTGAACTAGTTCCAAATCTAACTGCGCTACCAAAGCCAACAGAATTCTAATGGAAGAATGTTTTACAACTGGAGAAAATACCTCATTGTAATCAACTCCCTCCTTCTGAGCATAGCCTTTAACTACCAACCTTGCTTTGTAGCGAATATCGCCTTGGTTAGGAAATCCTTCTTTCTTCGCATACACCCATTTGCAACCAATTGCTTTCTTACCCTTTGGGAGTTTGGCCAATCTCCACGTGCCATTCTGATGAAGGGACTGCATTTCTTCATTCATCGCATTCATCCACTCATCCTTTTCTGAGCCCCGGATAGCCCATCGATAAGTTGAAGGAATGCCATCAGTTGCAATTGACGTTGCACAAGCCACCATATCCATAAAGCGAGTAGGCTTTCTTACTATTCGTCGTGGCCTGCTGGTTGCGATTGATTCATGTTGCTGCTGAGGTTCTTGTGTTGAAACCTCCCTTTCAACTGGCTCTTCTTCTACAGGAAAGTCTTTCCTCGTTTCCCCGTCACTTTTCTGTATTGGGAAAGTTAGCTTTCCTTCAAACTCCACCTGCTTCGAAGCACCATCGGTCTGTGTGGTATCTTCAGATGTTACCGTTTTAAATATAGCAGTCTCATCAAAAGTAACGTCCCTGCTAAACACAACCTTCTTCGTCTCTGGACACCATAAACGATATCCTTTGACTCCAGAAGTGATTCCCAAGAAAATGGCTTTCTTTGCTCTTGGATCCAATTTTGATTCTTTCACATGATAATATGCAGTTGAGCCAAATACATGTAAAGAATCATAATCATTAGCAGGCTTACCATACCATTGTTCCAACGGTGTCTTACTATCAATAGCAGCAGATGGTAGACGATTAATGAGATGACTCGCATATGTTATTGCCTCAGCCCAAAATTCTTTGCCCAAGCCAGCATTGGACAACATACACCGAACCTTCTCCAGCAAAGTCCGGTTCATGCGTTCTGCCACCCCATTTTGCTGTGGTGTATTTCTCACGGTGAAGTGTCTGACGATGCCATTGTCTTCACAAACCTTCTGGAAAGGATCATTCCTGTACTCTCCACCATTGTCTGTGCGAAGACATTTGATCTTCCTGCCTGTTTGTGCTTCTATCATCGTCTTCCATTTGAGAAAAATTCCCAAAACTTCATCTTTGGTCTTCATCGTATACACCCAAACTCTTCGGGAAAAATCATCAACAAAGGTTACAAAATAATGCTTTCCTCCCAACGAAGCTGTTTTGGAAGGACCCCAAACATCAGAGTGTACATAATCCAAAATACCTTCTGTATTGTGAATAGCTGTACCGAATTTAACCCTTGTGTGTTTCCCCTTCACACAATGCTCACAAAAGTCCATGATGCAATGCTTCAATCCTTTCAACAATCCTTGACTTGCTAAAGTTTTCAAGGATTTTCCTCCAGCATGTCCCAAGCGCATATGCCACAACCTGGTTGCTTCTGCATCCTTCTCACTACTGGATGTCACTGCTGCCGTGCCAATAACTGTACTACCATGATAATGGTATGTGTTATTGTTCTTCCGAATACCCTTCATTACCACTAATGCACCAGAGAATATCTTCATTACTCCATTTTCTGCAGTGATCTTGAACCCTTTTGAATCTAGAGTTCCCACAGAAATGAGATTCTTCTTCAAGTCTGGTACGTATCGAACATCTATCAATGTTCTAATCAATCCATCATGGTTCCTAAGTTTAATAGAACCAATGCCATATGCGGTAAGGGAAGAGTTATCTGCTGTGTGAACAATTCCACACTCTGCTTCTTCAAAATCAGTGAACCAGTCTCTGTTAGGACACATATGATGACTACAGGCTGAGTCCAACAACCATTCGTTTGATGGTTTTGACGACGTTGTTGTAGCCAGCGATAAATCTGAATTTTCATCATCATAATCAGCTACATAGGAGTCCATAGCAGCCTTCTCATCTCCAGGTTTGGCTTTGTTCTTCAGCTTCGGACAGTCCTTCTTCCAGTGTCCCTTTTCTCGACAAAAGGCACACTCATCTTTGTTGGGTCTGGACCTTGACTTGGATCGGCCTTTCTTTGATCTCTTCTTGTCTTCAGTACGGCCTCTTACCACTAGAGCCTCTGCATCTCCACCCTTTTGTTTCTCTTTCCTTCTTTGTTCATGGCTGTACAAAGAAGAACAAACTTCTTCTAGAGAAACTTTCTCCTTACCGTGAAGAAGGGTAGTCTCTAGGTGCTCGTACTCATCAGGAAGTGATCCCAACATCATCAGGGCCAGATCTTCATCTCCAAAGGTCTCGTCCATATTCTGCAAATCCGTCACCAACTTGTTAAAGCTAGTGATATGTTCATTCATTGTGGTACCAGGAACGTAAGTGAAGCGAAACAGCCTTTTCTTCATATAGAGTTTATTCTGACAGTTTTTCTTCAAGAACTTGTCCTCCAGTGCCTTCCACAGTCTACATGCAGAAGTTTCCTTTGTGTATGGATACTTCTGCTCTCTTGAAAGGTACGATCTAATAGTACCACAAGCAACTCGATTGACGACCCTCCATTCTTCTTCCTCCATTTTGTCTGGTTTTTTCTCTTCAAGGGCAAAGTCTAGTCCTTGCTGAAAAAGGACATCCAGAACCTCGCCTTGCCACATGCCAAAATGCCCAGATCCGTCAAAAATTTCAACTGCAAACTTTGCATTAGACACTATTCTTGTCAAATACGAAGATGCGAACGACGAATTACTGGCACCTGCAGTGGACACATCACCCTTTTTGTCCGCCATTTCTGCTCCAAAAAATTATTTAATAGCTGCCAAAACAAAAGCCCAAAAGTAATTCTTTTCTGATGTGGAAGCTCAGACTAAGCTGCAACCACAGAGCATACTCAGACAGAACCTCGGCTCTGATACCAATTGTTGCGGAAGCACAATATAGAGCGTGACTGATTATACTAGAAAATTACCCAAGCTAGAAACAAAGTTTCTAGACGTAATTTAATAATATAATAAGCCCCAACTACTATATCTATATGCAGCTAATAAATAATAAATAAGACAAAAATAAGAGAAATACCAGATCCTAAATTCACTCCAAATAACTTACAAGTGAAATACTACAAGAGAGAAAGATATACAAATGTCTTAAGAGACAATTGAGAGGGGTAAGTTGAAGGGAGGAGGGGGGCCTCCTTTTATACTAATTCTAGCGCCCCCTCCCCTCTTACTTATCCGATGTGGGACTTTGCCACATCCAACACAAATATCCTCCAGAATACAGATACTGCAAACCAATGATCAATGATTACATTCAACTGATGTATAAAAGGCACATGTTTCTGTTCACCAAAAAACAAAAATTGATCAAATACGTATGCCTGGTTTTGCATCACCCTCCTAGAGGTCACAGGCGGGCTACACCATTCCAATGAGAATTCATGGACTTTCAAAGAACCGAAATATTCCACAATTTCAGTCATTTAGTAAGATAAAGCTACAACACTGATGATTTAGTTTCTGAAAAAAAAAAAAAAAAACGCCCACATATACTAAGACTTGTACATTCAACCCCAAATTAAACTTCTGCATTTTCTCCTTTTAATCAGTAACATTAAATGAGAAAAGAAAGGGAAAAGAAACTATTAAACAAGAATTGGAAGTGAACGAAAATGTAGTAAAGAGTACAGAGAAAGCAATGAAGCAGAAAAAACCTTCAAGGCAGAAGGGCCTCCGCCATAGCCATGGTACCGAACCGCATGCATAAGCTTCTCCATAGCCATTCCACGCTTAATAGATTAGAGAGTGCAGTGGAGACGCCCAACAGCCAACAGTACTGCACAGTAATAATGGATAGAACTTCAGCGCAAAAACAAAAATAATGGGAAGAACGAATTAGAAATGAAGAGAATTTTTATTAAAATTAAAAATTTGCTTATATGCCTGCGTTTGTGTTGTGGCTGTCAAGAGACCAAGTGGTGGTACATGTAACCAATTATTTTCTTTTGATGGGAAGGCCCAAAAATGACAACCAATTCTCCTCTCTATTTAGCCGATTTGGATTCAGTCCTCTCTGCGCCCTTCCGTCCTCTACCATCCTCTGCACCAAAATAACACTGATTTCTTTTTTTCTTTTTTTTTAAACAAATATTTTAGGATACTATAGGTACTAAAAAAATATTTCAGGATACTGATCGGTACTAAAAAAATATTAACGGGTACATCATGATTTTTAAAAATTATTTTAGGATGTTGAAAAAATATTTCAGAGTACTTACTGGTACTAAAAAAATACTTTAGGATACTGACTGAGGATACTGGCTGGTACTGAAAAATACTTAATGATCTTGAAAAATTATTTTTTTAGTACCAGCCAGTAAAAAAATAATTTTTCAAGATCATTAAGTATTTTTCAGTATCAGCCAGTATCCTCAGTCAGTATCCTGAAGTTTTTTTTTAGTACCAGTAAGTACCCTGAAATATTTTTTCAGCATCCTAAAATAATTTTTAAAAATCACGATGTATTTTTGAAATATCGGTTAGTATCTTGAAGTATCTTTTTTTAGTATCTACAGTATCCTAAAATATTTGTTTAAAAAAAAAAGGAATCAGTGTTATTTTGGCACAGAGGATGGCAGAGGACAGGAGGGCGCAGAGGACTGAATCCAAATCCCTATTTAGCATGCTTGGAAGAATCGGGAAATCGGGTAGCCTATTTAAACCCTGACCATGTAGGGTTCGAGTTTAAAAAATATGTCAGAAATTTGAAATAGGCTCTATAGGATCAGCCTTGCAGGGCCTCGAGCTTAATCGGGCCAGTCCTTTAGGCCCGTTTAACTATAGCTTTAAACAAAAATAATTACTTAGACTTCCACTTAATGAATGTGTTTTTTTGTAATTACTTATATTTTTTTCTTAGTTTAAACTATAGCCCTTTTTTATATTTAACATTATTTTGTATTAAAACACATAACTAGTTATTATACATTTTAAAGAAGGGATATTTTCATATTAAAACAACACATACTTTGGTAATATAAATAATCAATTATAAATATGTTTTGTGTAAAATAAGTATAATTGTTTTTACCTGTCAGTAAAATCATGTATGAACCTAAGAAATCTGCAGGCACACACAAAATTACGAGAGAGAAAGGCATTTTATTATGGGCATATATAAAGCAATTCATTTGTTTAATATTTTTTGAAAAAAAAAGGAAAAAACATATTCTTTGTGTTTATTTGTTTTTTTAATTACGAATTAATGAATGTGTTTATTTATTGAATAATTTATATTGTTTAGATATTAATGTTGATAATATTTATTTGATAGATTAGAACTTTAATGGTTGCAATTTACTAATTATATTTCTTTGAAAAAAAAAATCAAAGGAAAAATAGTTAAAGTTAGAATAGTAATTTTTAGGCCCTGTTCCTGGTACTATTAGGTCGAGTTTTAAAAAACAGATGTTTTCCTTACATCGGACCCTGATTCCCAGCTTTACTACATAGTACTGCCTCTGGGACCTTATTTTTGTTTTTGTTTTTGTTTTAAGCAGGAACTACTAAAACTTTGAAACCATTTAACAACAATAAATCATAAATGGGTAAGAAATCCAATTGTTTTTACACATATAATCCTTATTAATGAATATGATGAGTGTGAGAAAGAATAAGTAGGAAAATAGATGAAAGAAACTCAGTTGGGAAAAAAAATAAGAGAGACATGTAAAAAATAAGTAGTGAAAATGAAAAGGATGCATTAAATTATTAAACATATATATTGGACCAACCCGATGAAAGAGAGCCAGAAGCCTAGAAGGGAGTAATAAAAAACAGACGAAGGGTTCAAATAAGAATTGAATCCATGCTACTCTATAAGATATGCTAATATTTAGTACTCGATAATGTCTTGAACATAAGCATCTCTAGAGGAGTATGTTAATACTTATCCAAAAAATATATATGACAGCCCACAATGACCTGGCCACTTATTGGGTCCAGTTGATAGTCTAACTCAGGGTTATCAAATCCGAATTAGACCTACTAGGTCAACCTAGAAACTGGCAACCCGTTCATAAAATTTGTTAGTATTTATGTGTCCTAGAGATAATCTATGAAAACAGATCAGCACCATTTCTACGTTGTAGTATTTTATTATTAATAAATGAGCATATTTTATTTTTATCATATTTATGTCTCGCCTTTATTTTAAGGTAAATATGTATTTGAAGATAAAAGCCCTAGGAATAAAACATGTGTTATTCTTAAGGATCAATGATAGAGATCATGATCATAAGAACTTGAGAACACTAGATATCTATTGCCTAAAACTTGTTTCTAGTTTTGAATAACCAAGAAAGGACATTGATGATCTCAATAAGACTAGTACGACATCATCTACTTGTATAGAAATACAAGGTAGGAACCTTATGAAATACAAGCATGGAGATGTCTTAACTGATGTTGTGGGTGGATCTGTTGGAGAACAAATAGCACCGAACTGACCTGCCGAGAGACTCCACAAAGATTCATTGTAGAGAGTATCATTGGATATATAAAGTCTCTCATCGTTTGGTAGTGCGAATCGTCTTGGCCTTAAGGATGTCATCGAACACTATGTCCTAAGGTTATACTTTGACCATACAACTCTATCCACCTGAAAATGGGGAGAATAGTGAACTCTTGGGTGTAACTCGAACACATGAGTATAGATGGACATGCTAAGAGAACTCATAATCCCCTACAAGGGATTAGTCATTCACAAGACCGATAGAGCTTGGATAGCTTTTAATTAACTCGAGAGACTGTGCGCATAGCAAGTGATCATAAAAAGCCATAATCTGTTATAGAGTTAATATAAGAAGATTTATAGTTCTGTGAAATAGCTACATTCAGTCAATTAAGAGAAATGATACTCTATCTTTGCTCTAGACTAAATGTGAATGACGATGTGAGGGATGATGCTTGCACGGTATCCAAATATGAAAAGTAGATCACTTGATCAACTCAATTAGTTCTAGGGCCGCAGAGCATTGCTAGGGTCTTATGAGGTCATTAAATAAATTGGGCCCATTAAAGGGGTTTTAATTGGTCCAAGTTTATTTATGTCAGTCACTAATTGGGCGCAATGGGTTACACACAAAGGTTATTATCAATTGTTCAAAATTAGCAAACTTGGGACAATAATTGTAATTGAGCTTTATTAAGAGAAAAGGTGTATTCGGGTTGGAGTGGGACTCCAAGCCCAATGAGGAGAAAATGACATCATATATGGTGTCCTCAATGGGAAATCAGTTTTTCCACAAAAGAGACCAAATGTGTTGGAAGACTCAACGGGGTCTTAGGCCAAGTTGAATTTGGAATTCAAATTTGGAATTCAAGTTTAAAATTAAATTTTAATTTTAATTCAAAAGGTTAGGTTATAAAAGATAATTCTGAATTATCTTTTATATATATATATATATATATATATATATATATATATATATATATATATATATATATAGATCTAATACTGATTGAATGAAGATAGGAAAAATAATAAACGAGGATTGATTTAAAAATAATTTTGAGTTTTAGTTTTAGAGATGAATGTGATCCATCATCTTAAATTATTATTCAATCAATCAAGATATGAATTTAATTAATTATGATTTGGATTTTCCAATTCAAGTTTGGATTGGGCATTTCTTGTGAGCACTTAAATTAGGTTTAGACTCCTATTTCATATACAATACTAAGTATCTCCTATGCCTAATATAAGAGAACTGGAGGGGTATTATTTGACATTTATCTTTGCATTATACTCTATATTTTTTTTATAAGGAATAACTACTATAATCACATGTTTTAAAATGTTAGTTTTTTTTTATCAAGGTTTTAAAATATTAGTTAAAAGTAATAAATGTGAATTTTTTGTACATTTCTTTTTAATTATATCCTTATTTAGAAATAATGTGCATGAGAGATAAATGGTAAAAATTTATTGCAGAGGTAATGAGTGTCATATATTTCACAAGGGTAAAAATGAAAAAACAAGTTTAAAATTTTAAACAAAGAGGATTTGATCATTATATAAAGGACAATGTCTGTGAGAGAGAATATACCTTATAAAAAGAATAAGAGGGAGTACAAACTAATCAATGTAACATCTCATTTCATATATAACTATTGTATTGGGTTAGTAAATGAAGCATATGAATTCTCATCAAGGTTATTTATCTATTTAATGTTTTCCTTTCAGCATAAATAATTAATTAAAGGGTAAAGGAAGTGGAATGTAGTTGGAAATTGATTAATAAACATTTTCCTAAAGACTTTGGACTAGTGAGCTTAATGGGGAAAATAAAATAAAATAAAATGGAGAAATGTCATCATTTCAAAGTCCAAGGAGTTGTAAGAGATAGGGAAAATCTCACATAAAGACGGCTGAATTATCTAAATTCTAGTTTAGGTCACTAAACTTAACAAATTATTAATTAGGTTATGTGACATAATTAGGGATTTAGAATTTGGGCTAAATTACCTCAAAATCCCTTACTTTTTTTCATTTAAAAAAAAAAGAAGGAAAATTGGGACAAAACAATGTTGTTTATGCACTACATTACATAAGAACCCTAACAACAGAAAATTCAAAAGGCTACATTAAATTGATCGGGTTCCTCTTTAATCATATGCCTCTCGATAAACCGATACTTAAACATCGCGCGCAGGAATTGGTAGCAATTATGCTATAAAGAGAAAAACAATGAAAATATTTGACATCTTAAAACGCGAAAAATTCAAAAACAAATCGAATTTCAGAAATGGAAGTAGCCCAATTTCAAGCAACTAAAAACAGAAGTGCGCTCAATACAACTATTCAGTTTATTATCCTAGTTCAAAAGATTGCGAAAGAGTAAGAGCAATATATCGACACGTCATCCGAAACTAGAAACCAGGGAGGAAAACTCAAAAAGAGCGGTATCCACAAACATTTCAAATTGGGTTCTTTATCTCAAAGCGGTATCCACGAACATCTCATGGCGTTGTTCCTAAAATCATCCACCTCTAATGTTCCTTTCCCCTACCCATGAGTTGAAGGATATTTTTGGAAAATAACCAACATTTAAATATTCTATTTTGGGTCATTGACCCAAATTAAGATTTGTTAAGTTTACCAACCTTAAATAAGATTTTTCTATTTCAACCGTCTTTATATGAGATTCTTCCTAAGAGATATGGACATTTGGGATCAGATTTTTTTTTTCTCTCTTCTATTTTTCTTTCCATTTTCGTGCAGCAGAAGAGAGGCAAAGAAAGAGGAAAAAATTAATGATAAATAAGGAAGGAAATGACATTTTATGAGGCCAAATAAGTGCCTATTGCCTAGGGTTAATTATGGCCATCAAAGAGAAGTGACTCAAGCATTTAATGAGGGGTTTTTAGTGCAAATTTTTAGCTAATTTCAGACCAAATTTTCCTCCCCAATCAGCCCCAATTTTCGAAATTAAGAGAAGGGTAAGGAAAAAGTAAAGATTTCCAAAGAAAACTCTACAAACTTGAGGAGAAAATGGGGGCAAGGAGGTAAATTACCATCACACAAGAATTAAGCATTTAAATAGGCCATCACCCCCCATTTTGTGCTGCATTTTCGGTGAAGAGAGAGGGAAGAGTGAGATCAAGTGGTTCCATGCAAGAAGAGCTAAAGGAAGCTCAAGAAGAAGAAGGAAGTTGGAGCTAAGGTAAGTGCTTTAACTTTAGAACCTTAAACCACTCTCTTCTACCTCTTCTAATGAGATTAAGACATTAAAAATCATCTCTTCCTTAATCTTTTGAAGAGTAGTTCAAAGTTGGAGAAGTGAGACTCAAAGAGCAAGTGGGTCAAGGTGTTGGAAAGCCATCAAGTAAGCCATTTTAAACCTTCTTACTATTGCTCTTGGTTATTGAAGTAAGGAATACCTATCTATTTGAACATGCATGTACAATTGGGTTGCACGCATGTACATTTGATGGTGAAGATAATAAAAAGAAAGAACAAAGATTTAGAGTTAAGGTTCATGGTTCTAAATGGTAGATTACTCTTGGTACATGAAAGATGTGAAGCATGATATTTTGGTAATTAAATGGTAATTTTTGTGCAGATGGGTTTCCATGTGGTTATGAGTTGATTTTGGTGTTTTTCATGGCTTAAAAGTGTTTAAAATAAGATTTTGTATGAAGTTGAACTTGGATCATAATTTTTGAAAGAACAAGTGAAAGTTTAGAAATGTTGGGGTTGCTGATTTAAAGATTTTCTGTGGAGCCACCTCTGTTCAACTCGATTTTTGATTAAATAAATGGACTTGGAAATGTATGAAATTTTGGAGAGAGAGAGTAGACATCTCAAGGATTATTTTGGTATATAATTTATAATTAAATGAGTTCTTGATTGGGAGAAATTAATTTTTGAAAAATGACCTCTATTCCTGGATTTTATTTCAAACAGCAGAAGTATTTTGGGCTACAAGTGGATTTTCGATTATGGTTGCCCCAAAATAATATTTTTGGTTGAAATTAGACTTATTAAGGGTTAAATGAGCTTTGGAATCAACCCAAAAGGAGTTTTCTGGAATTAAATATGAATTTCCAAAGTTAGGCCTTTATTTCTGGAATTTCAGAATTTTGGACGAAAATAGGAAAAATTAAGCCCATATTAAATTCCTTAATAAGGAAAGGGATTTAATAAATATGGACATATGAATTGGGCTTATTTTAAATTACTTAATGGAATTTTTGTTGAGGTGGACTCAATTATTTTATTATTATTTTAGGGCTATTTGAGAAATTGTGCACCGGAAGGAAAAATTTATTGTTTATAAAGGTGATCAGTTAACATGTAGTAACCTTAATCTTCATATTCCTTGTGTTACTTTGTATGTCTATTTTTCCATGATTATGGACCCATGTCTCCTGAAAAGGAACATGCGTTTATATGCATTCAGTGTGGTCTGGGTTCAGAGCCCGACTACTATGTTTTTCCTAGCGCTGTGGATCCGGGGCTTACCTTGTTGAGCGGTCCTGCATTTATTAGGACTTGGTCCTTCCGCAGTAAACGATGCATCTGTGTGGTATGCTTTTACATTACTGCGCGTGTTTACTGAATGCTGCATGATTTATATATTTTTCCTGATTATGGTAACTTACATGCATTGCATACACATGATATATGAGATTAACGGTTACTTTGGTATTCGATTATGAATCCCAGGTTTTTGCAAGGATAACGGAAGTGCTTCTAGGAAAGTACCGAGGTGTGAAGGTAGGCAGGCGGAGCAGAACTAAGTGTTGGTGATTGTTAGTTTTAGATATTTACTTTTGATACCCGGGATGACTGTTTGGTTATTATTTTGCCCTGTCGGGCAATATTTGGGATAACTGTATACTAATCCCACCGGGGAAAATCTTTACTTTCTGCACTTTATTTTATCAGTATGTTTTGTCCAAATCAGTATGTACTCTGCTGTTTAAACTCTGATACACGACTCAATTAACCTGGGAATGGATTTTCAAAAAGGGAAGAAATTAATGTAATAAAATATCAAGGACTCTAAAAAAAATGGTTTTTAAGAAAAGGACCACACTACCCGCCACCCGAAAGGGCGAGGCCGGTAAGGTGTTACAACCAACATACATGTGTATGTATGTTGGTTAGTTTGTACACCCTCCTATCCTTTATATATATATATATGAGTTTATCGTTTGTCATGTCACTTAACATAAGGTTTTGTCAAGTCACCCAAAAACTATATTGTTTTAGGAGTTAGGGGAATTAGTAAAGGGTGTTTTGGTGAAATTCATATAATAAATACAAAAATAAAAATAGCAAAACATCCTTTATTAATTCCCTTAACTCCCAAAACGATGTAGTTTTGGGGTTAGGGGATTGATGATGGTATTTTGGTAAAATTCATATAATAAATACAAAAACAAAAATAGCAAAACACCCTTTATTAATTCCCTTAACTCCCAAAACGATGTAGTTTTGGGGTTAGGGGATTGATGATGGTATTTTAGTAAAATTCATATAATAAATACAAAAACAAAAATATTAAAACACCCTTAATTAATTCTCCTAACCCTAAAACGACGTCGTTTTGAAAGTTAGGGGAATTAATGAAAAGTATTTTGGTAAAATTTGTATAATAAATACAAAAATAGAAATACCAAAACACTCTTCATTAATTTCTCTAACTCCCAAAACGACGTAGTTTTAGAGTGACTTGACATGACAAACGACAAACCCTATATATATATATATATATATATATATATATATATATATATATATGTATGTATGTATGTATGTATGTATGTATGTATGTATGTATGTATGTATGACATCAATTAACAATCTCACAAATCAATCAAAATAGTTAACGTCAATAAAGTTGTCCTACAATTTAAGTAACTTCTAATATTCCCCTTACTAATTGAACTAAACTCTAATATTATATTAAGGGCAAAGTGACATGACATAACCTTATGTCAAGTAACATGACAAACGATAAACCCTATATATATTTAAAATGTGTTTCTTCTAATCATCATCGGCTTGACCCTAATCTAACTCACTAACCCTTAACCCAATATCTCAACTGATTTAGTGTATGTTTGGCAAACCACAAAACCGTGGTTTCAAAAGCTATTTTCGCACGCTAAAACAAAACATCTCTCATATATTTGCATCGTAATAATGCTTGGTGTGTACCTATGAGCATGTGAATCTTGGACTTTGTAAAATAGTTTTTAGTGATTAGATACTTAATTCAAAATATTATGCATAGTAATTATATTATCTAAAATATTATGCATAGTAATTATGTTATCTCTTCTCTTGTGAGTTTAAGGAATTATCAAGGGAAAATTGCATCTCTCTAAGTCCCAAATAAGATAAAATATGACAAAAAGGTCCATTAAAATATCAAATTTACAGTGAAATCTTGTAGGATATTTGTGCAATATACTCAAAATATGAAAAGTCCAAAATAATCCTATCAATTAAAAGAGAAAGGGAAAATATGAATATATGATTGTATATTCATTAGGGGTATTTTGGACTTTTCATATTTGAAGTATATTGCACAAATGTCCCACAGGATTTTACTATAAATTTAAGATTTCAATGGACCTTTTTGTCAGATTTTCTCTTGTTTGGGAGATAGATGCAATTTTCCCTTGATAATTCCTTGAACTCACAAAAAAGAGACCTGAAAATAGAGAAGAGATAATATAATTACCATGCATAATATTCTGAATTAAGTAATCTAATCACTAAAAAAGTCTCATAAATGAATAACATGTAATGTCAAAATCCAGCACAAGAAATAATGACTCTAGCGAATTTAATGAGAGTAATAATTGTCTGCAGTAGTTAAAAACTCGATTTATCACTGCGATTTTATGTTTTTATAATTTTTTTCATTAAAATGATTGTACTAATTTTCCAAACGCTTTTATATTTTTACGATTTTACTATGTTACGATTTTACGTTTTACGATTTTTCATTTTCCTTCCGTTTTCAGGTAAAATATACGTTTTCACTATCATGCCATAACAATATTTCACCATAAAGAACTTCAAGCCACACAATATAAATAGGGTAAAGTAGCAATTTTACCCTGAAAGTATACTTCGAGGAGCAATTTTGCCTTGGAAGTTTTCTTTTAAGCAATGTTGCCCTAGAAGTTTTTTTTTGTTTTTTTAAAGCAATGTTGCCCCTCCGTTGACGGTCAACTAACGGTCAACCGTTGACCGTTAGTTGACCGTGAACGGAGGGGCAAAATTACTCCAAAAAGAAACTTCTAGGGCAACATTGCTGTAAAAAAAAACTTTCGGAGCAAAATTGCTACTTAACCTAAAAAAATGTTTCAACTGTTATTTATAATATCATATATTTTTAATTCTTATTTATATAATATCTAGGGGTGGAAACATATCAGGCCAGCCTAGGCTTCACCCTTAACAGGCAAGGCCTGTTCGGCAATAAAGTGGTTTGAGCCTGGCTTGTGGCCTGTTAAAGGTCATTTTTTCAGCCTGAGCCTGGCCTATGCCCTGTTAAGGCAGCCTATATTTTAAAAAATTTTATAATTAGGCTAACAGGCCTCATTGCAAAACAGGTCTACTTCAAACAGACAAAAAATATGCCTACTTTAAATAGGCCGAATTACATAAATCAGCGAAGACAGAGATAAAAAAGGGGTTGCATTTTTATTAATGAGTCATTATTGTAAAATTAAATATTGAATATACTTGAGTTAAGTAGCAATTTTGCTCTAGAAGTATACCCTCAGGAGCAATTTTGCCCTCAAAGTGTTTTTTTTTTAGCAATGATGCCCCGAAAGTTTTTTTTAGAGCAATTTTGTCCCTCTGTTAATGGTCAACTAACGGTCAATGGATAACTAACGGTTGACCGTTAGTTGACCATTAAGATTGTTAACGGAGGGGCAACATTACTCCAAAAAAAAATTTTCGGGACAACATTGCTCCAAAGAAAACTTTCAGGGTAAAATTGCTCCTGAGGATATACTCCGGAGATAAATTTTCTACTTAACCCTTATAAATACTAAAACTAAGATTTTCTTAGAGCAGTTTTTTTTTTTGGCCGGGGGGGGGGGGGGTGGTTAAAAAAGTGGGGTTCATCATTCCTGAATCAGAGCAGCTTTTTTATTACTACCTCCCATCTTATTTATAAAATTATAGTTTAAATTTAACTATAACTTGTTTCTAATAAATAGACTCAGAGGTAGTATGACACAATTACCTCTTTAAAACACATCATGTAACTAAGATTGTCAAACTTATGAGTTTAAGCAAATTCATGACAATAATGTAAACTCATATCCTGAACTCAAATCATAAACTCGTAAGAGTTTACTTTTAATAATAAATAGGTATTATTAGTATATAATTAAAATATAAAAATAACAACAATATAATTTAAATATGTTTTAAATCCAAATAATTGAAATTAAATCTATCAACATTTATCATTTATCATATTTAATAAAGAAATTTCTATAAAATTTCTATATAAAGTTGTTAAGTATGATCAAATCAAAAAAATTGACACTGAATTTAAGAGTAAGTTAACACAATTTTGTCAGCTAGAAACGTAAAAACGGTAAACTCGATGTATAAACTCGATAGTTTAACCGAATTTACAATTAGTACGAGTTTACCACTGACTTGACTCATTTTTTTAAGCTAGAAGTGTAAAATGATAAACTCAAAAAGTCAATTCGTGAGTTTCACAACAATATATATAACTGTACAACTGTATTTAAGCGGTGGTCTAGGCGGTCATCAATCAACTCACTGGAAACAATCTGAGCAAAAAAATTCACTGGAAACAAATCTTTTTCTAATGGTAAAAGTATACATCTAATCTTCTAACTTCGTACAAAATTTCAGTACGCTCAATTAATTTTAGAAATATATATATATTTTTTAACTGAACAAAATCTTAGAATCTAAATGAACTAAAGTTACAAACATGAAGTCTCATCATGCATCTAAAGATAGTCAAAGAAAACGCAAAAATGGCATGAAAAATGGAAATATATGGGTGGATCTTAAATAAAGAAGATAAATTTGTATCTGTTACGGACCGGCCCAACAGGCCCAGGTCCGGACCTCGACCCAATCACACTAGGGATAGAATCCACGCCAGGAAAGGAATATTATCGGAGATCCCACAAATATAGGATCTCATTAATAGCGATTCCCCTACAATCATGGCACCAGCCAATCAGCCCTTGACGGCTCAATCTAAGATATTGCTCATTAATGCAGAGATACGCGCACCAGACTCCTCTATAAATAGAAGAAAACCCTAGACAGGTGCACACGTTGCTCTCTTTACATTCTGTCACACGGAGCACACACCCCACTCCCCTGGCTACGTACCTTCCAGTTTGCTGCGAACTACGTAGACTTTGATCCCCTCAGAGGGTACGTAGGCTCTAGGCTTAACAACCTAGTCAAGTCTAACATCTGTGTTCTTCATACATAACAGTATCATTGCAATATTGAAAATGTTTGAATGATAATTTGATATTTCTCAATTATTTGTCAACAGACGCAGGTTATTGCTCCACCCAAATGATAATTCTTCGGCTCTAAATATAAAATAGATTTGACATTTTTTTTAAAGATTAAGAAAATTAAATAAGTTTCTTAATCATATCATATGTTATGTATCATTAAATTATATATCAGTTTATATGTTGAGCAAAATAGTTCGAAGAAAAAAAATGATAAATTTAAATATTTTAAAGTAATTTAATTAGTTTCCTCAACATCTTTAAAAAAAAAAAAAAAAAACAACAACTGTATCTCATACTTATTACCAAAGGGAGCAATATCCTTTTTATTTTATTTTTTTTTATTTGAGTTATTATTATTATTATTGGCCGTCCCGTCGACTTAATGCCCTATTAGATTACAAACCGTAGACTTAAATCTTCTTGCGGGCTTTTTTTAATTTAATCTCTATGCATTGTGATGGTAGCATGATAATTAAATAATTTATATCTCCACCTATGAGTTTGACATTAACGAAGAGAATATTTATACCAATTAGGGGAGGCCTTGTGGCACAAGGAAAAAACAGTCTTTTTTTTTTTTCTTGTGTGTTTTTTCTTAGTAGGTCTTATCATAAGCAGAAACCAGATGGTATAGAACTGGAAACCAATGCCCAGCTTTGGCCTCAATCTATCGGTTGGGTTCAACCAGACCAGGAACACTGAAAGGAACTTGGCCTCATCCGTCTCTTTATGAATTGCAAAATGCACCTCCACAAGCATCAAAACCAAGAAGGATATCCTTTCCGGGAAGTTCACTTCCTAGTACCTTGATCTTTAGGGTACATCCTGGGAAGAATTTAATGCTGATCTGGGAAACAAATGGGCTAGAATGGTTGAGAATGAAGGATAAGGCTCATATATAGCCTGAGACTACTTTTTAGCTATATCCAATTCAATTCTCTTCAAATCTTGCTGAATAGCCTGGAGTTCAATCTCTTTCTGTTTAAACTGGGAACCCATATATCCTCTTTCGATAAGAGCTTCAACAATCTCTCTCCAAGTCACGAACCAATCTGCAAAGGGTCCCCATGAACAGTACCAGCACTGTTTCCAGCCAGTTTCCAGTTTTAGCCCATATGTTTAAAATGTGTATTACGTGTCTTCTATTTTTCCAAGTGTGATGAGTTTTGCTTAGTGGTGTCTGTACTATCATGTACTACTGTCTGAAATGACGGAATTCCTCTGACTTTTGCAACAGCTTTATAGAAAAAAAAATTAGGTTGTAGATGTGATTTGTGTTTGGATTGACGGTGGTAGAAATGGTTTTCTTTTCCCCAAATAGAGACGTTATTTAAAAACTCAGTTGAGATTAAAAATGACTGAAAATTATATAAATAGTTGTATATATATTGTGATAATTTAAGATAAAAATTTAAATTTAAATGTAAAAAAATTAAAATTATTATTAAAAATAAATAAATAATAAAATTCATTAGTTAACAAAATAAAAAATATTTATGGCAAAAACAAATTGTTGTCCCTAAAATTTTGTTTAACAAAATTGTTATTAAAATTCTAATAAAAAGTCCACACTTCCCTCTCTCTCCTAATCTCCCATGCGCTGTAGTCTACAGAAAAGCAGAAAAACGCCCAAAACGCCTGCCCAACACTCCCATACCCAGCTTCAATGGAAAAGTTTCTTTTTAGGTATAAGTTTAACGAAAAATAAGTCAACCCAAACGCCTCCAAAAACTTCCAATTGAGTTTTTTTCTTACTGAATTTTTTTTCCTCTCCAAAAGTTAATCCACCGCTAAATACAAAACAACTATTTGCATTGTGCCAGTTTGGAGTCGCCAGTTAGCAACGTTTGGGCCAGTGATTTTAAAAAGAAGCTCAGTCCAGCAGCTTTATCATTTTTTCTTGTTTGGGTTAGCGTTTTTGTTATCTGGCTTTTTATCAAAAAGTAGCATTTTGTTAAAAGCTCCAAATCCAAGCGTTGGCGTCCAGTAACGTCCAGTGGGAGAAATAATTCCCTCGGTCCCACAAACAGTGAAAATGAAAGAGAGCAGATATCAAAATCAAAACTTATTTATTTATTTTTTTACTAATTCTATTTTTTTAAACTTAATTTATATAAAAAATAAATTATAAGATATTTGATTTAAAATTGTCCTATCTCACCCAAAAAGTATTTGATTCCTAAAAATAAAAAAATTGGAAATGATTTTATTATAATTTAATAAAAAATTGTTAATAAAAATTTTCATCTTTGTCCATATCTTATTTTATAAATAATTTTATCCATTAAATATATTTAATTAAAGACTTTCTTGTTCGTTAACTTTTGTAATAATCATTTAATTTTTTTTTCAAATTGAAATTAAAATTAAAATTATTTCAATATATACAAATAATATGTAAATGTAATGTTCAATATGATTCATGCCCTTTTTAGTCATTTTCCATCTCAATTGACTTTTCAAATAATAATCCAAACACTCATTAGTTTAGAAAAAAGTCACTTCTGCAAAAAGTCAAATAGGCAATCCAAACACAAATCACATTTATAACTTGGCTTTTTTCCTACCGGGCTTTTACAAAAGTCAGATAGCTTTTAAGCCACCGCTCCTACCACCAACCCAAACAGGCCCAATTATCTCTTATATTTACACTTCTTATGTAAACTATCCCAATTATTTACATATAAAAAAGAGTTATAATTTATGATTTATAATATTATTATATGGGTATTGAATTTGTCATATCTTATAAGATAGCACCCAGAGGCGGAGCTAGGAATCTAAATAAGGAGGGGCAAAAATTATGAAATAAACCCAAGTATTTATAAAATTATATTTAAGCGCCATAAATATTTCAATATATTCATTTTAGTCTCTCTACAAAGCTTTCAGTAGGGACTAAATTGAGAATGTTGAAATATTTCTAAAGTAGAAATAAAATTTCTTAAAAATTTGGATATTAATTTATAATTTTAGAGTTTAGGAGGGCGGGAGCCACCCTTGGCCTCTTCCTAGCTCCGCCTTTGCTAGCACCACCCCCCTCGCCCCCCGCCCCCCGCCCCCCACGGGGGCCGGCGCCGGGCCCCAAAAAGGATAGCCCAAGATAGTTGTAACATTTGATAATATTCCAAAGAACACACACAGAGACAAATATACATATACTCTTTTGGAATATGAAAAGAAACAAGCACTATTTCAAGATTGAAACTTGAAAGTGACAGAATGAATCATTTCTTGGGAAAGGACTTTTTTTTTTGGGTAAATGGGAAAGGACTTTTTTTATAACATTGACTGAAAGAGGTCTCAATCATTGATCACATTACCTGGGTTATATCGAGCTAAGCTGGATACTTATCCACCGATGTAAATTACCATTTTTGTTTTATTTTGACTTGTGAGACAAGGACAAAAAAAAAAAAAAAGAAAAAGAAAAAGAAAAGACAAGGACAAATAAATAAAATATATATATATATATATATATATATATATATATATATATATATATATGATTCAAAAGTATAACAAACCTTGGACTTTTCTGAAAATTATAATGAAGACTGGTTCAATCATTGATCAAGTTTAAGCCATTCATATTTATCTATATATAGATGATTCAAAAGTATAACAAACCTTGGACTTTTCTAAAAATTATAATGAAGACTGGTTCAATCATTGATCAAGTTTAAACCATTCATATTTATCTACTACTATATTTTAATAATTTTTATTAAATATGAACCAGTTAAGTTTAATTGGATAGTCCATATGTTAATTGTAAGTTAAATAAAGCCTCGGAGAAATAGAGATTTTTGGAGGAAAAGGGAAGGGAAGGAGAGCTTTTAGTAGTCCTTTATCTTATTTGCAAGTTTTAAAAATAAGAAGGGAGGAAATCAGCGATTTTTACAAATCTCTCAAAACCCTCTTTTTTCTAAAAAATAAAGTTCCTTCAATATGGGGGGTTTTAAAAGAGAAAATAGATTAATTACTTTTTTACCCTTGTTCACCACCACCGCCGCATAAATAATTTTTTGAATATAAAAAGTACATAAATAATTTTTATAGAAATTTAAATTTATTTATAAAGTTTAATAATTATATTAATTATTAAAGAAAAGAATATAATGATAAAAATAACTCATTAATTCTCTATCTTCTTCCCTTACTATTTTTTTAACTCCTAAACAAGGGGAGAAAATATTCTCCATTTCCCTTCCATCCCTTTCCTTCATTCTCCTTGCATCCCTTTCCTTCCCCATCCTTCCAAACTCCCAAACAAAGCCTTACTCTTTATATAACTCAATAGAAAAGAATAGGCGTCAACTCTATAAAAATAGCATTCAACCAACATGTGTTGATCCTCATAGTTAGAAGGAGTTTTGACCACTTAAGCACGAGGTATTAAGTCTATGTAAATCAAGGTTATTAAAACTGAATCGGTCATTAAATTGATTGGGGTATAAGGTCATGGGTCATAAATCAGTGGGTCAGATGGAGTCAAATAGGAGCAAACCCAAGACCAAATTGATGAGAAAGTTAAGATTTCAGGGTTATTAATGTAAAATTATAAATAAAAAAAATCGATTAAAAAAGAAAAGAAAAGAAAAGTAAACTAGGTTAGTTTATGTGTCAGATTAGTTTACCGACTGGTTCTCTATTTTCCTATCCGAACCGGCCAATCCAATCCGAGTTTAATAAGCTGATATAAATACATAAAATGTTTTTAGAAGAGTTAGCAAATTAGGCCCAACAGTGCATAACATGTTCGGCAGCAAGATTTGCATCAATTATATATGAAGTTCAATGAAACTAGCCGTTTTGCGTATTTAAAAATAAATAAATAGAGACAAAGGATAATTCCAACATCTGATAGACTTTAGGGATTCCTAAATTAGGACTCCCAACAATTTGACTATCTTCAAAGTAGCAGCACCAACAGGAATTAAGTTACTTTCTAAAGATATAACCATCAGATGAAAAACTGAATATTATATTCACACATAGATGCGCACATTTTGAAAACACTGGTACAATTCTTTCAACTCAACTCTGCTAAATCAAACTTCTAAAAACACCCCTTGTCAAAAACTACCCAAGCAAAAGTTCAAATGGAGCTTATTGCATATACAAAGAGCATTCCCCCAGCCATCTGGGGACTTATTTGGCCATGTGTGCCCTACACTATTTACACATCTCTAAAAGCCTATATACATTATCGACATAGTCTTCTACACCCCAAAGGAACGATCCGAACGCTGCGGCTTCCATGACTAACCTCTTCAAGCTAGAAAATGAAGTCAAAATGACATTATCACTCTTGACCATCTCGCCTTTCTCGTTTCCGAAAAGGGCGAAAGTATAACTTTGTATCAATTTCAAAGCCTCTTCAGATCTCAGTTTAACACATCTCTGCAGTGACCCAGGGTGAAACCCCATTAGATAATCCTTCAAATCCGCAACTTTGTCTTCCTGCTCAGCAAGCCGTTGATCAACAGGCAGCGGATTATTCCAAGGGCCAAAGATCATATCACTGAATCTATAGCGAGACATATCATGAAATGAAAGGCCAATCCCATCACTGATACCCAAAGATAACCTTCGATCAACTGACTTCAGAAAGTAACCGTATAATATCGAGGCGACATAAATTTGGGCAAGCGTGAAATGTCTAATCTCAGTTTTTGCCCAAATCTCTCTCACACTACAGTTTGGCTTCAAGCCAGTTAAAGTGGTAACATGTTCCTTTAATAAATCCAAAACCCCTAAACTGTGAATGGACTCTAGATGCCAGTCCTTTGTAGCCGATATCTCTAGCCTATCATTATAGATGCATCTGGACAGCTTGGGAACCAAAGGGACCCTGATCTCAGAAAACTTGTAGAAGATCAGCAAAAACATGATATCTAGCAAAATAGTTTGACACTGATTCTCTTTTACTTCTGCAATCCTCCTGGCATCAAGTGAAACTTCAGGTTACTTGTCATTCAAATAATATATAGTAAGGAGTATTATTCAACCATCAGATACTAAAGAAGTTTCAAGGTTATGACTTTAATGCCAAGCAATACCCAATTCATAAAATAATTTTGAAACCACTCAAGGTCTACAAGTCAATGGATAATGTAACAACAAATCATACTGATAGAGAAGAAATAAATTGGGCTAAAACAGAGGAAGTTTGTTAAGTTGAAGAAAATGGATGCTGGTTGCACAACTTTGAAGTTTTGGGCTAATCAACCTACATTAATCAAGTTCCCAGTGTTTTATATGTGTGTGTGTGTGTGTGTGTGGGAACAAGCTCGTATCTCACTCCTAATCAAATGATTTATGGCCAATCCAGGAAACACAAGGACCCTTGGTTACTTCACCAAATGTATTAACTGTTCTGTCCAAGAACAAATAATCATTGAAGAAATAGTCCTTCATGGGGTTCCAATATTCTGAGAGCTTACCAACTCCAACAAAAAGTTATCTATATGTCTGACACTTAAATTATAACATTCTACATCCAAATACATGCAATGGCATAAATATACCACTACCTGAATTTTAATAAGATCCGCTCATGATAACAAAATCAAAAGCAAAGTTAGGGGAAAAGCTCAGCTGAGTGTTTGGGCATACAAAACTGCTGAACTACAACGAAATTTTTTTCCCTCTCTTGGCTTTCTAAATTACCTAAATGAATGTTGTATGATCACAGAGAATCCAATCATCAATAGAATAACTTGTTATTTTTATTAGACTGCTTACTACCATAGTTATGCTGTCAAGACTTAATAATACCTTCCATAATAGTCCTATGCATGTGGGGTTCAATAATCAGTATACAGTCACAAATGGACACATAGTACACGAATAGGTATGCAAAATTTATAATCAGTTGACTAAAAGCATAGAATAGCTGAGTCGTGTGTGCGTCTGAGAGGAGAATTTGAATGAAACCACAAACCTGTGAAGTAATTCCTCATCAGAACCCGCACTAAGTGCAAAACGAGCAACTGCACCCTCTCGATCATCAGACAAAGTTCTCAGTTCTTCATTGGCGGTGAGGTGAAACAACTGAGGATGGTTCTGCAAGACGCCGCCGAGAAACTCACCCACCGGCGTTTTAAGCTGAAGAGGCGAGTGCGAGCTCAAGGTACTGAACTCACAAGAACTCGTGCTCGTACCCGCTACAAACTTTATCGGCCATCGCCGGCGGCTTACGCGGTAAAAAAGAAGATCCCTGTGAGAAGAACCCACGGCCTTGTGAGAAAAATTACAGGAAAATTGGGGCTTAGGAGTAGAGAACAACCAAGAAGGAGGAGGAAAAGTACAAGGGAGGGAGAAATTGGGAAGGTGACGGAGACAATTCTCCATGAAAAGAAGTCAAACAGAGAAGGTGTGATTGAATTGAAAGAAGAAGAACAGCGACGAGGAAGTGTGATTGAGAGGATTAATTAAGAGAAGGAAGGATCAGAGAGAGAATGAGACGAAGAGGAGAGAGGTGGATTGAGTGGACTGGACATGGAAGAGGAAGAAGAGAATCTATATAGAAGACAGCGGAGACTGGAGAATGATTTCCGTGAGCATAGAAGGATTGGAATCTCCGGCTTTTTGACCAAAATAAGGAAAAAAAAAAAATTTATCAGATTAAAACCGATTGGAAACATTTTATCAATGGTAATGCAGTTGGAGAAGCAATGACAGGTCACGCTACTAGTGGTGTGAAAGAGTTCACGCCACTGACACTTTCTGACACAAAAGTGTCAGGTTCACGTCACTGACATATAATTTTCTTTTATTTTTTTTAATATTGAATCAGACCCAACCTAGTGACGTGAACAAGATTCACGCCACTGACGTGGTATGTACCTCTCCTGTACCACCAGTGACATGAGTATTAGTATGGTAAAAAGTTTCCAATATGATTTAATTAAGTTTTTTTTTTTTTTGAAAAAACACCTTGTTTTGGTGCTTTTCCCTGGAATCTCCTTCAAAACTGTATCTTTTAAATTAAAATGATGTTATATAAAACTATAAAATAACTTATATATTAAATTTTGATAGAAAAATGATCTAAATATCTTCCGTTGTTATTGTCTTAATTATTATTGTCATTGGATAAATTATAAGTGGTGCTACTTTCTTAACTATTGTTATCATTAAACAAATTACAGATTAAAGATATTATTTATTAAATTATTGTCGCTATTTTATGTTTTTCGTATTTGAAATTAATTTCAAACTAGTCTATTAGGATAGGATTTACGACGATTAAGATATCTCGAAATTCTTTATTGATATTTACAAATTTAGTGAGTATTTTTGTGGGTTTCTCGCTAAAATATATTGTGATCATTTAAAATATTATGCACTCACATATATGCATATTTGTCTCTTGGTTAAACGAAGAGACAAGATACCGAATTGAATTAATGCTTGAAAAAAAAATATTTTTAATGTTGCTTCTTTTTTTTTTTCTCGGAAGTTTTAATGTTGCTTGAGAAGTCTTAAAAATGTCGCCCTGATATTTTTTTTTATATAATAAAATTTTAGGAAAGGGGTTGGGCTAACCCACAGTCTAAGAGCAGAACGCTTGGAGCCCAATTTACAGGGGATACTAGCTAGAGTACACATGCCTCCACTTCTACCAGCGTTATTACTGTTTCCTAGACCCTTAAGATGTCTCCTCCAGTGCTTTAACTAAGGCAGAGATTGAACCCCCTCTCTAAAGGTGAGAAAAACCGACTCCCACAGTCCCTCGCCAGTTGAATCCAAAACAAAGGGTAGGTATATTAACTGATGTTAAAGTTGATTATTTTGTTTAACCAAAACTTCCAGATAGTACTCTGACGTGGCCCCCAATGATCAAACTAGTTGCCACCTCAGCTGACGTGACCGCTTCCCAAAGTGTCTCCACAAAGCTTGAGTTCAGACAATCCATAATAAAAAAACAAAATTCATTGTCTTTTTTTTGTCAAAAAAACAAAATTCATTGTCAAAAGCCAAAAGCAAATCCAAAAAACCATCGGACTACTTCATGCCGAACCTAGAAAATGATTAGACTCCAAGCCAAACCAACATCTAACCCAAAACATGATGGAACATGACACTTGAAGCAAATAACCAAAAATTAAATACAAATAAGAAATCATCTTTAAGAACAAATGGGAAATGAAAAAACCCAAAAAAAAAAAAATCAAGCAAAAGCAATCACAAAAGATTATCGGTGTCACAAAATGAGAAAGCTTTAGACATTTGGGCGAAGAAGATTTAAAAAAAAAAATTAGAAGTGAAGAATATGGATGATTCAGAAGCCCAAACATTTGTTCCTGCAAGAATAAAGAGAAATAATGAACTGAATCTCCATTAATTGGAAGAAGGTTGAATTAATTGACAGGCCAATAGGAAGAGGAGCGGAAGAAAGAATGAAGGCAAGGTTGCTGAATGCTGAAGGAGGAAGTCTTCTTGGAGGGAAGAAAGAAGATGCTGACGTGGGGATAACATGTGGACTAATATGTGGCATTACATTCAATGTGGCAAAATTATCTCGGCATGTTTGGATCTGTTCTGTCCTAAGAACACAGAGATTGGACTTGACTAGGTTGTCAAGCTTAGAGCCTACATACCCTTTGAAGGGATCAAAGTCCACGTAGTTCGTGTTACACAGTAAGGCGTGAAGCCAAGGGAGTGGGGTGTGTGCTCTGTGTAACAGAAGGTAAAGAGAGCCTGAGATAGAACGTCCGCACCTGTTTAGGGTTTCCTTCTATTTATAGAGGAGTCTGGTGTGCGTATCTCTACCTTAATGAGCCATATCTGGGATTGCGCCGTTAGGGGCTGATTGGCTGGTCCCATGATTGTAGGAGAATCTCCATTGATGAGATCCTAAATCCGGGGGGTCTCGGATCCTTTCCTAATATAGCGCAGATCCTGTTGTAGGCGTAGTTGGGCCGAGGTCTGGACCTGGGCCTATTGGGCCAGTCCGTAACAGTTGCCCCCCCAGCTTGGTTGTTCAGGCTTCTGGACGGCCAAGGTGTTTAATGCCCCCGGTCCCCTTTATGGCCGAGGTCCTTTGTCTAGACTGAGTCGGCTTTAGGGTGCCATGGCCATCAGTCCAGTCCGGAGCTGGGGTCGGCTTAACCTGTCTTTGTCTTGCCTAGAACGTCGGGTTCGTTCTTGACTGGGCGGTTGTTCGTCCTTCCCGGGTTTCTGGCCCTTTTGCCTTCTGGGATTCTCCAAATGCTTTGGGATTTGCCCCTATCGTGCCATCATTACGGGTTTACAGCTATCAGGTCTCCATTGGGTGTGCTCTGCAACCGCCGCGTCCCCTCGCTTTTCGAGGTTAGTGCGCATTTATTACGCTTGCGTTGTGCTGCGCCAATCCGTCACGTCTGTACGGGAATAGACCATAGCACCCCTGTGCTGGGTTTTAAATAGCCCTCTTCTCTTCTCTTTTCAGCTTTTCCCGCTATTCGTCTTCTTTTCAGATACTTTCGTTTTTCTCCCGGAGTTTAGAGAGGTTTTCCCCTTGTGCGAAGCTTTTTGCCGTTTACCAGCGTTCCGGTTCTTTTCATCTCCTTCACTCAGGTATTCCATCTCTCTACTGCCATTTTGTTCGGTATTTTCCTTTACTTTACCGTTTATTTTTGCCAGGGTCATCGTTCTTCTACATTTCTGGGTTTCCTTCGTTTGATTGTACCCAGAATTCGTCTCCCTTCCTTCTGAACCACTTGCTGTTAGTACCTTAGGTTTCTGGTTATGGTGAGAGGCGGAGATGTTTCGAGAGCGAGGGCGCCGTTAACGCCGGAGGAGGAAATGCTCCTCCGCGCACGCCTTCTGTGAGCCACTTACTGGGTGCTTGGGGGTGAGCCACCTGCTATGGGGATTTTGGATCCTTTGCGTTGAGGTGGCGCCGCTCGTCCCGGACGGGTTGGGGCTCGTCCGGCTTCAGCCAGGGTTTCGGTCTCAATTCCTCGCCGTCCTTTCCGGCCACAAATGCGCGCACTTCCTCTCGGATCCCCCGGTGGGACCGGTGTAGGCTCCTCTTCTGGATTTGGCCCGCCGGTGGTGATGGCTCAGCCTTTAAGTTTCTACGAGGGTCCTTCCGCCGTCCGTTCGGCATCTGCCCCGGAAGGGTATCTCGGCCCTTACTGGGATTGCTTGGCGGAGGCTTCTGCGTTGATGGTTCGCAGTGAAGATGCTGAGGCTTCTACTGTGCTTGGCTCGTGTCGGCATTGGTCTGCCTCGGCTGCCTCTTCTCGTGCCCCCGTTCGTCTGAGTCCGCCGCCTTTTTTGCCTGCTACTGTATTTATGCCGGGTATTTCTGCTTCTTTGCTAATACCAGCTTTGTTTATTTTCGTATAGGCTTATTTATGGCTCCCAAATCCCAATCTTCCAAGCGGCATTCCGAGCCAGAGGGTTCGGGCTCCTCTAGTCCGCCAGAGGCCTTGCGCCGGCGCTTCTATTGGGTCTCGTTCGAGACGCTGCTGACGTTGTCCCTTATGTCTGAGGCCGATGTTGCCCGGCTCCAGCTGCTCGGGTTAGAGGGTTGTGCGTACGCTCCCATGGGGCAGGGGAGCCGGTGTGTTCGGCCCGCGAAGAGGGGATGCCGAACTTCTTCAACTTTTATCGGGACGTGTATACCCGGATTGAGGTCCGCTTTCCTTTTACCGCGTTCCAGATGTCGGCTCTGGCCTACCTTAACCTCGCGCCATGGCAGCTTCATCCGAATGGATGGGCCTACTTGGTGGCCTTCGAGAAGCTATGCGGCTCCTTCCCGATCCCTATCCCTTGTACCGCCAACCTCTTCTTTTATTACTTCTGCCCGTTCACCCCCGGTTTGTCCAGGGAGGGCGATAAGCTCAAAGGGCTGGTTTCGCTCAGAAACATGCTGGATAGGAAGTTGATGGGGGCCTTCTCGGACTCCTTCAAGCTGTTCAAGAATGCCTTCTTTAAGATAGTGGCCGTACCCGGCCAGCAGCCATGGTTTTTGGACGGGGCTGAGGGCCCGAATGTGGAGTGGCGGTTCCCCCTCTATTGGGAAAAGGGGCATTATAAGAAATCGCCGACGTCCTATTTGGTAGACGATGACCATCTGCTGCCTGAGACCGTCCCCCATATCCCTAGGCTGGCCGCTTTTGTGGAGAAGTATGGGGTTCAGACCGCGGCCTGCTTTATCTCGGGGGATGCCTCCGAGCCTTTTCCCCCTACCTGTAGGTCTTTGTGTCTTTATGTTTAACTTTGAATTCTTTCTGAATTTTTGGACTTATTTCGTCTTTCGTTGTTTTCAGCTAGGACTATGGATGCCCTGCCCCTATATGCTCGGCTGTCAAGGGCTGCCGCCGCGCCTTCTAGCCGCCAGAAGAAACGGGCGGCTTCGGCTAATGCCGGTGCCTCCGCCGCCTCAGCATCAAAGAGGGCAAAGGGCTCCACTGCTGAGGGTCCTTCTTCCGCCAAGGCTTCCCAGTCTGTTTTTGTGGTAGAGACTTCAGCTCTGGGGAGTCAGGAGGTTGTTACTGCTGCTGGTCCCCTCCCGACCGTTGAGCCCCAAGGTTCTGAGCGGGAAGAAGTTGTCCCAATGTCTCCGGCTCCCAAGGGGAAGGACGTGGTCATCTCGGATGATAATGTTTTGGAGCCACTCTCTCCTTTCGGCTTGCCATCGCCCAGGTCTTCCCCAGTGCGGATTCGCCCTTCTTCACCGCCGCCGACGGGTCCTTCTTCTGTTTTTGCCCGCAGCTTCTTGTGGGATCACGGGGTGGTCCCCGAGGTAGACGTGGCCTTCCTTTCGCCTCGGCACTTCCTGGAGGGTGGTCGCCCCTTATCTCCTAACGCCGTGGACCGGCTACAGGTGGCCCAGACGGAGCTGATCCGGTCGGTGGGGTATCTCCAGGCTCTGCGGATGGTGCGGAACCTCTATGCTCGAGCGGAGGGCGAGGTTGTTAGGCTGAAGAAAGTGGAGGCCGAGCTGAAGCCCCAGGCTGCGGCTGCTGCAGAATTGAAGAGGGAGCTGGCCGAAGTCAAAGCGAGGGCCAGTTCCTCCGAGGACGAGCTTATTGCGGCCTGGGCGGAGCGTGATGAGGCAAGAGCCGGGCTGGGGGTGGCTAAGACTGAGCTGGCAGAGGCCCAGGCTGAGCGGGATGCGGCCAGGGCGGAGCGGGATGCCACTAAGGCTTCGGCGGTGAAGGCTGATCGAGAGCTTTAGCTGTCCCGGGAGCATGCCGACTCGGTGGCCAAGGAGTATGCTCGGGCTCGACAAGGGATGTCTGAGAGCCTGGCTGCGGCCAAGGCTTTGGAAGACCAGCTCACCACTCTGGCTGCCGAGAAGGAGGCGCTCGAGAAGGCCGTTGCTGCAGAGAAGGTGACTTCCCGGGAACTTTCTGACGCCCTGGTGCAGACCGCCGAGGCGTGCTTTAAGCAGGCTCTGCTCCAAATCCGACACTTCAATCCTGGGGCCGAGCTCAATGTAGATGTGTACGACCATCGCGCCTTTGTGCAGGTGATGAAGACCTTTTGTCATTAGCCTTGGGGTCTACAATCAACAATTAACCAAGGATTGCATATAGGCAAACCTAGGATCGTTCTCTCTTCTCGAGGAGCCTTTTATTAAATCCTAAGTAATCTAGATGTCATGCAAATGAAATGAAAACAAGGGGGGATTGGGTTTTGTTGGATTTAGAACAGGAATTAAAGACAGAATGGAGAAAGATGAGATTAATCAAATTGAAATGGATCAACCCAGAATTGGGATTCCAAGACCTTCCATCATTGAACAAAAATAAAATAACTGAACCTGTGATTGATTCTAGACAAACCGAGATCTCTGCATTTGTCCAGAAACTCCCTCGACTAGACGATCGCCTAGCATTTGATCGAACACGTGGTGAGCTCGCTGCACAATCGCACAACGTTCTCTGCAACCCGGTCCGACCTAAGTCCTTGGGATTTCAATCTGGATATTAAATCTAATACCCAATCCATAATTATAATCGGATCCGATTAAAATTAACAGAAACAAGTCAGTTACTGATTAAAGCTCAAGTCCTCCGGATGACACCATGGAATCCTCAACTCATGGGTCGATCACAGAAACTTAGCCAAGCATGGCTGGATAAAATGAAAATGCAGAAGTAAAGATGTTCATCATGACCACGAAGAACATGAACAAGTTCAACATGAACATAAAGAACACAAAGAACAATTAAAGAAAATGAAAGCTTCTATTCCAAAATAAATCTCAACAACAAAGTGAATCCATACAGAAAAAGATGAAGAACATAAAATCAAAATAAAATAAAAAGGAAAGATTAACACTAAACCATTCCAAGAAGGAGGCTAGGAATACAAAAGAAAAACAATACATAAAACTAATAAGGAAAAGTAAAGCCTTCCATGTAGGAGGCAAGAAATTAAAGACAATAATTAAAGATAATACATGAAACTTAAAAAGAAAAACTAAGCCTTCCATGTAGGAGGCAAGAAATACAAGAAGGAAGTTAGAATGGGAGAGTTCTTGGTCTCTCCAAGGTGTGTCTACAAGTTCTAAACGTGCATGTATTTATAGGAAGCTTGGAAGAACTATTGAGCCACAATCTTTGACTTTTGAGCTCCAAAACCGCGTCCACTTTCCAGCCTGTATAACACCATGAAATCGGTGGCTTTCGGTGAAGTTGTCTTCATATGAATTGTAGCCTCGGATGTCAGCTTTCCACTCGTTCAAACGGTGACCCATTTGGATGTCTGTAGCTCAAGTTATGGATCAAACACCGAACGTTGCTCCGGAGCCCAGTGAAAGTAGCCTGTTTCGGTTTCCAGGCCAATTTTGGCCCTCTAAACGTCTGATTTAGCTTTTGGGCTCTTCATAGGAGTTGTAGGGCTTCCTCTTAGCTTTCTGGAAATGCAAATTGGGGATCAATTGGATTTACATAACTCAAGTTATTCCCAAAATACCGAACAGTGTTCATGACCCAACTGCAGTAAGAATGTGACAAAAGTCCAATTTTGAGTCCAAACTCAAGATGTGACCAAGATTAATGCAAATAAAATCTAAAAACTCCTTATGAAGATGAAATCACATATTTGACTAATTGTTCCATTAAAGCATGATAATGACAGAGTTTATAGCTTCTTTTTGCATTTAAAATAATATGAATTCAATGATTATCAGCAGGAAGACGGGTCCTTCCTTCCTTTTGAGCCGCCAACTGCCGAGGATCTTGCCGAGGATGAGGAGGAAGATGCCGCCGACGCTGAGGGTTTCGAGGCGAAGAATGCCGACGTCGGACCTGACTCCCAGTCCTAGCTTCGTTTTGGTTTTTTCTTTTGTTATTTCTGGGGCGTTGGGGCCCTTGTAATTTTTTGCTTGATTTTGGCCTTGGTGCCACTTTGTGTAAACTTTTGACAGTAATGAACGATTGAAATATTTACCATCCTTTTGCCCGTGGGTGGCAATGAATGATTTTAATTTTCATCATCTTTTTACTGTATTTCCGAGCTTGCTTAGCTACTTTAGGCGATGAATGGTTTACGTTCCGTCTTCATCCTTTCGCCTTGGTTTGCATAAGCGTCGGCTTGTGAGCGTTTAGATAACTTAGACAGTGGGTAAGCTTATCACTCTTTTGTCTAGGTCCGGGTGGTTATCGGTCGTATGAATACAGGCCGTCGTTACTCTACCACACTTAGTATGTGGGAGGTTGGGGGCAAGGTCGTCTTGTTTCAGCCTCGTCAGGCATAACTGATCGTACTGCCTCGACCCGACTTTCTAGTAGTCGAGCTCCAACTTTCACGTAGTCGGATTAAACTTAACCGGCGTAAGGGTAGGACTACCATGTGTCTAACCAAGGCTTCGTCAGCCTAGGGTCGGACATTTTGACCTGATCAGGGTCGGCATGGCAGGCTGCTTGCTTAGCCGGGCAAGCGTTGACGCGTCAATTTCACGAAGGGTCACGCATGGCGCCTTCGCTGAGCTCTAACCAGTGCCTGTCGGAGTACAACGACCGGTTTCATACATCTAGATGTTTTTGTTAGCGGCCGGGTATGCGACCTCGGGGCCTTTTGCCGGTGCCGGGCTTAATGGCCTCGGCTTTCGGCTTCTTGGCCGGGCTTCTTTGCCTCGGCCTTATTGCGTTTGGCCGAGCTTTATGGCTTCGGCGTCATGCTTACGCGAACTTTGTGCATATTCGTAAATCTCCGCAATGGGATCCTTTATTGATAAGAAATAGCCCTAAGGGGCTTTAGAAAGCATAATAATCAAAAACGACATAACTTGGACTTAAAGTGAAGGAAACGATAAGGAAACACACTCAATGAAAAATTCATAAAGCAAACAAACACTGCCGAGAAGAGGTCTAGCTATAGTAGATCTTCAGCTTGTCGGCATTCCAAGTTCTTTTGATTGGCTTTCGAGCCAAAGTCTCGAGGGTATATGCTCCTCCGTCGAGCTTTTCCTTAATCCGGTAGGGCCCTTCCCAATTTGCCGCCAGCTTCCCGTCCTTGGCATTCTTGTTGCCTATGTCAGCCCGTCGGAGTATTAGGTTGCCTCGGTTGAAGGACCGGGGTCGGACCTTTCTATTGTACTTAGCCGCGAGTAGCTGTTTGGCGGCTAGTTCCCGGCAGTGCGCCGTGACCAGGATTTCGTCAATGAGGTCCAAGTCTGTCCTCAAGGCGTCGTCGTTCAACTCCTGCCCTTCCTGTCTGGCTCTGACCTTTCTCCAGGATGGCTGTCCGTTTTCAACCGGGATCATTGCCTCACATCCATAGGTTAGCCTGTAGGGTGTTTCCTGGGTCGAAGACTGTACGCTCGTACGATATCCCCACAGGACGCTGTGGAGTTGCTCGGTCCAACTAGTATCGGCTTGCATTATTCGTCTCTTCAGACCGTCCAGAACGACTTTGTTGGCGGCTTCGGCCTGGCCATTTGACTGAGGGTGTTCCACGGACGCGAAGTGCTGCTTGATGTCCAGGTTGGACATTAGCGCTTGGAAACGATGGTCCATGAACTGGGTGCCATTGTCCGTGACGACCTCGGCTGGTATTCTGAAGCGGGAGACAATGTTGTGCCGGAAGAACCTTATCACTCTGGCCAAGGTTATGGTGGCGAGGGGCTCTGCTTTGATCCATTTGGTGAAGTAGTCTACCGCGACTATGAGCCATCGGCATTGCCCCTGCGCTGGCCGAAACGGTCCGAGGATGTCCATGCCCCACTTGTAGAAGGGCCAGGGGGCTGGCATCCCCTTCAATTCTGAGGGCGGCGGCCATATGATCCTGGCATGTTTCTGGCAACTATCGCACGTCTTAGCCTTTTCCATGGCGCCATTCTTCATAGTGGGCCAGTAGTAGCCGGCGCGTAGCGCTTTCCGGGCGAGTGCCTTGCCCCCCATGTGGTGGTCGTTGCTGCCTTCGTGTAGTTTGGCCAGCACATATTTTGCCTCAGGCTCTCCGAGGCACCGCATCATCGGGCAATGGAGCCCTTTCCTGTACAGTTGGTCATCGATCACAGCGTAGAGGGCGGCTTCTCTGATCAGCTTCTTTGCCTCGGTCGGGCCGGTTGGGATAATTCCTCTTTCGAGGTAGTCTTCAATCGGTTTTCTCCAATCGGTCCCGGCCGAGATTGCCATGATGCAACTCGGCTCGGCCAGATTTTGCTGGATCACGGTCCTGTGGTTATCCGGCCCCTTAGTGCTTGCAAGCTTAGAGAGGATGTCGGCTCGAGCGTTCTCTTCTCTCGGGATATGGGAAACCGTTACCTCCTCGAATTCGGCCATGAGTTCTTTGGCTCTGTTCAGGTATTTTGCCATTAATGGGCCTTTCGCTTGATAGGTGCCGTCTACCTGAGCCGCGACGAGCTACGAGTCGGTTAAAACCTTTACTCGTTGGGCGCCATTGTCCTTTGCCTGAAGCAGTCCGGCCAGAAGGGCCTCATATTCGGCCTGGTTGTTGGAGGTCTGGAACTTTAATTGCAGAGAGTGCTCGGTGGCTACCCCTTGTGGGCTTTCCACGATGACTCCGGCACCGCTGCCCTTTGTGTTGGACGAACCATCCACGTAGACCTTCCAAATCCCGTCATTGATAGTGGCCGGGGTGAGTTCCCTGATGAAATCCGCGAGTGCCTGGGATTTAATCGCCTGTCGCGCTTCAAATGTGATGTCGAACTCGGACAGTTCTATGGCCCAATTGGTCATTCTTCCCGCCAAATCAGGCTTGTGGAGAACCTGTCGGATCGGCTGGCTAGTTCGTACCACGATTCGATGCCCCTGGAAATAAGGCCTGAGTCTTCGTGCCGCGGTGAGTAAGGCGAAAGCTACTTTCTCCAGTTTCTGGTGCCGGAATTCAGAGCTTTGTAAGGCCCTGCTGATGAAGTATATTGGCATCTATCCGGCCTCGGACTCCTTCATTAGAGCGGCGCTAACGGCTTTGTTGCCGATTGAGAGGTAGAGGAATAAGGTCTCCCCAGGGTCCGGCTTAGTGAGCACCGGTGGGGTTGCCAAACATCTCTTGATTTCTGAGAAGGCGGTGTCATAGTCTGGGTTCCAGCCACCTCGGGTTTCCTTCTTCAGCAACTTGAAGAAAGGTAGGGCTTTCTCGGCCGACTTTGGTAGGAAACGCGTCAGGACAGCTAGTCGGCCTGTTAGCTGCTGTACCTCCCTCTTGGTTCTCAGGCGCTGCATGTGGAGCACGGCCTTACACTTGTCCGGGTTAGCTTCGATCCCTCGGTTGGTCAGTATGAAGCCTAGGAATTTCCCGGCCGGAACTCCAAAGGCACATTTGGCGGGGTTCAACCTGATTCGATGTCTTCTTAGCTTTTCAAACGTCTGTTCTAGGTCCCGGATGTGGTCTTCTGGAAGCTTCGACTTGACGATCATGTCGTCTATGTAGACCTCTATGTTGCGCCCGATCTGATCCTCGAAAACCCGGTTCATCATCCTCTGGTAGGTGGCCCCGGCATTCTTCAGTCCGAAAGGCATGACGTTGTAGCAGTAATTCGCCTTGTCAGTCATAAAGGCGGTCTTTTCTTGGTCTTCCGGATGCATGGCGATCTGGTTATAACCGGAGTAGGCATCCATAAAGGAGAGGAGCTAGTAGCCGGCCGAGTTGTCCACAAGCTTATCGATGTTAGGCATCGGGTAGGAGTCCTTTGGGCAAGCTTTGTTGAGGTTGGTGTAGTCGACACATACTCTCCATTTGCCGCTGGGTTTGAGGACCATTACTATGTTGGAGGGCTAGGTGGTGTACTGCACCTCTCGGATGAAGCCGGCCGCAAGGAGCTCTTCTATGTGGTCCTCCAGGGCCTTCTGCCTGTTGTCCACGATGTTCCTCTTCTTCTATGTCACGGGTCTTGACCTCGGCCATATGCCAAGCTTGTGGCAGCAGAAGTGGGGGTCAATGCCGGGTACCTCCGCCGAGGTCCATGCGAAGACGTCTTGGTTCTGCCTTAAGAAGCGAATCATAAGAGCCTTGAGGCTGTCCTCCATATCCCGGCCGATTTTGGCAGTCTTGGACGGGTCTTCGCCTAGCACTATTTCCTCCAGTTCTCCTTCCGGCTCAGGCCTCGGATTATCTAGTTCTCGGAGGTCGAGCTCTACCATGTTAATTTGCTGCCGTGGTCTCTTGTCTGAGCCGGCTTCGGCTACTCGCTCATTGGATCCGAGCCGAGGTGGAGACTAGAGTCCTCCTTCCTCGACCTGGAGAGCTTCGAAGTAGCATTGCCTCGACTCTTTCTGGTCTCCGGATACCACGACTATCTGGTTCTTACCATTGACCATCTTCAGCTTCTGATGCTTGGTCGATACTATTATATCCCAGTTGTGGATCGTTGGTCGGCCCAGGATGATGTTGTAGGGGGACCGGAAGTCGGCGACTACAAATCGTACCCGTTCAGATTTGATGGCTTCTTTGGTGCCGAGAGTCAACCGGAGGTCGATATATCCTTTGGGAAAAGATTGTTCGCCATTGAACCCGACCAGGGTGGTCTTGCATGGCTTGAGGTCCTCTTTATCGAGGTGCATCCTTTTGTGGGTATCCCAGCTTATAATGTCGGCCGAGCTCCCTGCATCCACAAAAATTCTTTTAACTCGGCAATTAACCAAGGTTCCAGTAATTACCAGTCCATCTAGGTGGCCGGGTATGACGTCTTTCAGCTCCTCGTCGGAGAAGGTCAAGGTAGGCAGCTTCGGCCTCTTGGGGTCCTCCTTGAACTTGGGGAGGTCTCGGACGGTCAGTACCTCGCGGAGGTATTTCTTCCGCTGGCTTACAGTGTCTCCTCCTCCTCCGAATCCTCCGCTGACGACGTTGCATTGGAAATCTACGTCGAGAAATTCGTCGTCTGAGGCCGTCCTCTGCTTCTTCCCCTGCTTCCGAGTTTCCTTGGGCGGACTTCTACTGCGGCCGCGGTCAGTGCGCTTGCCACTCGTCCTTCCCTGAGTCTTGATCACATACTGACGCAGCTTCCCATCTCTCACGAACTTCTCGATAGCGTCGCGGAGGTCATAGCACTCGTCGGTCGTATGGCCGTGGCAGTCGTGAAAGTTGCAGAACTTGGAGCGGTCCATGCTGGAGCGCCCTCGGATCGGCCTCGGCTTGTCCACCCGCTTCATCTCGGCCTGGGCTACCTCTTTCCATACTTGAAACCGAGGGACATTCAGCGGGGTATAGCTATCGTACTTGGCCTTTTGATCGGCTCGGTCAGGCTTGGCTCGGCCTTCTCGGTTCCGTCTTCTGGGGCCGGCCTTCGTCCCTCCTGGCCGTTCCTCGTCACTGGGTGGGCTCTTCCTAGTCCGTTCGGGTTCGTCGGCATTGGCCGCCTCCATCTGCTCCATTTCCAGGTATTTCTTCGCCTTTGTATAGAATTCGGTCAAGGTGTACACCAGGTTTTTGCATAGGTGTCGAGCCAGCCGGGATGAAGGATCTAGTCCATTGACTAGGCAGTGTACGTGGACGTCTTCGGGCAGCGACCGCACCTGCATGGCTACATCGCGGAACCGATCCAGGTACTTCTGTAGGGCTTCTCCTTTCCTCTGTCGTACCTTGCTCAGCGTGAATGTGGTCTTTGGCTGTTTCTTACTAGTGGCGAAATGCAACTCGAACTTGCGTCCGAGGTCTTCATAGCTCCGGATCGAGTTTTCCGAGAGAGAGGTCAGCCATCTGTGTGTGGGCCCGTGCAAGGTGGCCGCGAAAAGACGCTGGATAACTGGGCCGCTAATTTGTCGTACCCACATCAGCTTTTCGAACACATCAAGGTGGTTGCGTGGATCTTGGGTTCCGTCGTACTTCGGAAGGTCGGCCAAATCGAAGTGCTTCGGATAACGGGCCGTGGCCGCCTCCCTTGAGAACGGGGATCTTCCAGAGTCCGACAAGAACGTGACTCGATATTCACGGGGGGATCCATGGCGAGGTGACCTGCGGGTCCAGGGAGTTCTATCCTCCACATGGGGCTCTTCTCAGTCTCGGTCTCGGTCCTCTCTTGCAGACCGATCAGTGCGGTTAAGACCGACATCGTGGTTCTCTCTGTTTTCCGGGGACCGTCGCCTGCCTCGTTCTTCACTCGTCCTCCGACCCGGTTCGCGGTTGCCGCGGCGCGTGCTCCTTGGCTCTGAGTTGCTCGAGGAACTGCTATCATCCACGGGGGTTCTCCTTCCACGCCTATGGTTCCTCCGGGGGTTTCCCTGCCGGCGATCTTTTTCGAGCGCTTCCTGGATCATTCGGCCAATGGCTTCAAAGTCTGCCTGCCTCTGCAGGTCATCTCGTTTCTCCTTGTTTTCTAGCCGCTGGAGGAACGACTCCTGCGTCCTCCGAATGATGCGGACGTCGGCTTCAACTGCCTGGACGTCTCTCGTTGGAGCCACTGTGAGTGCTCCTAATGGCTGCTGATCCTCTGCCGAAGGGGTGGTTGCAGTGTCAGTGACGTGCCCTTCGGGGGTGTTTTGTCGCTGCGGTTGCTCCGGCGGCTGATCCGGTGGTGGTTGGCTTGGCTGGGGGTCTCCTCCCACCGGCTGGGGGTTTCTGGTGTGGCTTCTAGTGCTCACCATCAGTGGTCACGGGGATTGAAGTTTATAGTTCCCCACGGATGGCGCCACTGTTCTGTCCTAAGAACATAGAGATTGGACTTGACTAGGTTGTCAAGCCTAGAGCCTACGTACCCTTTGAAGGGATAAAAGTCCACGTAGTTCGTGTTACACAGTAAGGCGTGAAGCCAGGGGAGTGGGGTGTGTGCTCTGTGTAACAGAAGGTAAAGAGAGCCTGAGATAGAACGTCTGCACCTGTTTAGGGTTTCCTTTTATTTATAGAGGAGTCTGGTGTGCGTATCTCTACCTTAATGAGCCATATTTGGGATTGCGCCGTTAGGGGCTGATTGGCTGGTCCCATGATTGTAGGAGAATCTCCATTGATGAGATCCTAAATCCAGAGGGTCTCGGATCCTTTCCTAATATAGCGCAGATCCTGTTGTAGGCGTAGTTGGGCCGAGGTCTGGACCTGGGCCTATTGGGCCGGTCCGTAACAGGATCAATTGTTAGTTGACTGTTTGAGATGTTAAATTGAAGGCAACATTGCTACTTTTGAGACTTCTGAGGCAATGGTGAGACCAAAAAATCTTCAAATACAACATTACTTTTTCGTGTATACTTCTAAGATAAATTTACTATTTGATCCTTGATTTATCATTTTTTACCTTAATTGATTTATATGTTTGATGGATAATAAAATATAATTTCAATCATGAACATCATATACTACTATATGAATGGTTTTCAAAAAATACATACTCCTCTAATCCTAAATGTAAAGCCTAGTCTGGGGTGAATTTCTATCTAAATATCAAATACTTTTCTATTTATTTTTGTTATATTTATCATTTTTTTCAAAATAATTTGCCTAACTCAAAAAATGATTTACATGCTAATATTACACAAAAATATTTTAGAAAAACTATCTCATATATGTTATAATTAAGTAATTTATTTAAGGGAAAAACACTTCTCATGTTGTAGGAGAAGTGTTTTCTTATGTCACATACACATAAAATGGTGGGACCCACATATATATATAATTAGCATTATATATATGTGGGTCTCAGTATTTCATGTGTGTGTAGGAATCTTTTTCTTCTCATGTAACATAAGAAGTTTAAACCCCTTTATTTAATTTGATTAATTTTTTTAAAATTCAATAAATATGTTTTACATTAAAGAGTAGGGGAAAAGCAACAATATAAGACTTTTTTGCAAAAATTATATCTAATTAGAGCAATTAGAAAAAGGTTTACCAAAGTAATACACTTAGTGGCGTCAAAGATGGTCTCAATAGGAGACACCATTGACCCAAAACTCCATTAAAAAAATAAAAAAAAATTATATAATATAATAATAATAATAATAATAATAATAATAATAATGATAAATGATAATAATAATAATAATAATAATAATAATAATAATAATAATGATAAATGATAAAAGAGTTTTAAAGTTTTATTTCATTTAATTTGGAGTTAAAAGAAAGAAAGCATAGAGGTGAAATAACTCATTAAGAACGCCCTTTAAAAGATTACGCGGTACAATTTGGTTATAACAACAGATTCCAAAACAGGGGATCTATATATTTGTTATACACCAAATATTTGTATAACAACAGTATTGATTTTGGGATCCTTATAAAAAAGTGTACCGCATAAAAGTGTTTGTATACACCAAATATTTGTATAACAACAGTATTGATTTTGGGATTTGTATAATTTGATTGAATATTTGGTGTATACAAACACTTTTACGCGACACACTTTTTTATGGAATCCCAAAATCAATATTGTTGTTATACAAATATTTGGTGTATAACAAATATATAGATCCCCCCATTTTTGTATTTGTTATAACCAAATTGTACCGCGTAATCTTTTAAAGGGCGTTCTTAAGGAGTTATTTCAGCTCCATACTTTCTTTCTTTTGACTCCAAATTAAATGAAGTAGAGCTTTAAAACTTTTTTATCATTTATTATTATATATTATTAATATTAATATTTTTTCATTTATTATTATTATTATTATTATTTATTATTTTTTAATAGAGGACGCCACTGACATAAAATGTGTCAGTGGCATCTCCATCTTTGACGCCACTGACACAAAGTGTCAGTGGTGTCAGCCCTGTCTACACCACTAGTTGCATCGCTTGACGCAATGCCACTAAGTACATTACTTTGGTAAAACTTTTCTCAACTGCTTTAATGAGGTATAATTTTTGTAAAAAATTCTTATATTGGTGCTTTTCCCTAAAGAGTAGACACTATTTTCTATTTACCCTTGTTAAGTGATGTTGAATTTGGGGTAAAGATGCACCCAGCACCTCAAACTATTTTTGGAGATGCATCTTTCACCCTAAAATATTAACTGGTGCAATTTTGACCCTAAACTATCAAAATTGGTGCAATCTCACCCTCTATAGTACGGAAGCAGATACTCTCCCTAGCACTTCTCTGCCCATCTCTCCTCGTCTTCAAATCTGGCCGTCAAAATTTTGATCTAAGGGTCCAGATAATATTTTCCAAATTACCGCATGCGGTAGTTTCTAGACGCTTGGATTAAAATTTCGACAGTCAGGATCTAAAGATGAGGAGGGATGGGCAGAAAACTGATGAACCAAATTCTCATAGTATCAGTCACAATCCCCCCCCCCTCCCCCCCCCCCCAAAAAAAAAAGAAAAAAGAAAAGAAACTGCTAGAGTTTGCTACCTGCCTTTGTCCCTCTACAGCCACTGAAGATAAGGTCCTCTTTTTCTCCTCAACCTTTTTTCTTTTCTTTGCTTTTCTTGGTTACCATACAACCCTCGAACCTCATACATTCTCATCATCAAACGCATTCATCTTTTTTTTTTTTTTGAAAAAATAAATAAATAACGCAATCATATATTGATTATGGCTTCCTCATTTAGGGTGTTAGATGCACGTCCAAAAATAGATCAAGGTGCTAGGGTGCACTTTTAACTCAATTTAAAAAAAAAATGCAAGTCAAATATAAATATTTACAAGATAAATGTGTGAATGATCATGGAGCTAAAAAAATTTGGTCATTCATATATTTATCTTCTAAATACCCATATTTGACTTGCAAATTTTTTTAACTCCCTATATTCTTTTTAAATCATTTATTTGTCTTGTAAATGTCATTACTTGTCCTATGAATACCCTTATTTGTCTTATAAATTCTCTTGTGAATCGCCAAAATATTCTTGTTAACTCCTTGGTTTTATTTGAATCCTTTTATTTTTATTTTTGTAAATGTTCTTACTTATCTTGTAAATGCCCATATATGTTTTGTAAATGCTCTTATATAAAAAAAAAAAAAACTAAGGGCATTATTGTCTTTTCATTGAAAAAATTTAATTTCGTTTTAACCCAAAAAATACAATGAAATTTCAAAATCTTTTGGGGGTTACTAAGATAAAATTGTTTTCATGTGGTCTAAATAATATTTTTTTCATTAAAAATTATATTTAAATAGTAGAGAGTAAGAAAACAAGTGGGACCCATAGTGCAAAAAGTATCAAAAGTTAGTCATGGTTAACGCACCTGCTACCTAAAAAATTGATTATGTTTACTTTTGAACTCGACAAAAATTAATTGTGTTGGTTGCAAATTAGAAAATGCTCCCTCCGATTTTATTTATAAAAGCTCGATAACCGAATTACATTGTTTAAAAAAAATGTTTAAACTGTTGTATATGATTAGTTTTTGTGATATCAAATATAGATGTCAAATATTAAAAGTAAAAAGTTTGCATAATGTATTTATCTCCTACACTGACTAACTACTGCTCCCTCTAGTCCTTATTATAAGGCACCAACTAACAATTTTCACAAACCAATAAAAGTAGTTAAAGTCAATAAAGTTGTCCTACAATTTAAGTAACTTCCAATATTACCCCTACTAATTGCATTGAACTCTAAAATTATATTATTTATTACTCTTACCCTTAATAATTATGGGCATATATGGAAAAAGATAATTAATGCTTTTTGGGAACAAGTAAGTGCCTTATAAAAAGGACTAAATACACTTACTAATTGGTGCCTTATAATAAAGACCAGAGGTAGTATATTTAATGTAAAATATTTTGTAGATTAGTTAAGCAAAGAAAAAAGATATCAAGTTGAAATATGGAGATCGATCAAGAGATAAAGAAAGAAGATATTGGAGAATGAAGTTATCAACTATAAGGAAAAGAAGTAAAAAAAGAAAGAAGTTATTGAGTTAGATTATTAGGAATAACTATAAAGAGGAAAAAGAAAAAGGAATAGTAAAGAAATAAGAGCCTTCATCATATTAGTCAAATAAAAGAAGCTATCTAATTAGAATATGGAGAATGACCAAAAGGAAGAAGAAGAAAGAGATTGAATATAATAGTTTTAAAAAAAAACCAAGGAATTATCAAAAAGGAATGTGGAACTTAATCAAGAAGAAGGAGTCCACATTATATGCACATAGTTTATGTGCTTCTTATGTGCTCATACCTCTATTAGAAGTATGAGCATTTTTTTTATATTATATTTATTTAGATTCAAATTATATGCTACTTTCTAATATGTTTTTTGCACTCAGTATCTCAAATTAATTAGTTTTCATGATACTTGTCTTACAGACAAATATTTCTAAATGCATAAATGAAAACCAATTAATTTGAGATACTGTGTACAAAAAACATATTAGAAAGCAGCATATAATTTAAATCTAAATAAATATAATATATAAAAAGTAAAAATAATAATAAAAAAATATACTCATACCTCTAATAGAGATTTGAGCACATAAGAAGCTCATAAACTATGTGCATATAATGTGGACTCAAGGAGAAGAGATTGAAGAAAGAAGAACTTGCAAGATCTAATGGGAATATTAAGGTTCAAGCTCTTAGATGTGAAATTGGTGGTCTCTATATGGGGGGAAAAGATGCTTTGTGATAGTTTCCAGTTGATAGAAATTCAACGACGCAAGTAATCTTTGATGGACTCAGAAAAAGCTCTCGTCTTAGCGGATTCCGGACAACGTAAGCTCCCGCCGGACCGGCCACTTGCCGAGGGGCAAGATGACCGAAAAAAGAAGAAAAAGGTAGAAGATGCTCCCCAAGCCATTATGGATGATGTTATACTTGAAAAAGAAGTGGGGAAAACTACTGAACAGATCAAGAACGCTGAAAGCAATACAATGAGAAACATGAACGAAGAAAGCTCTCCAAAATTTCCATTTTATCGTGCTTCTCTTTTGGGATTTAATGGAGTAGCTCACAGTAAGCACATAATGGAGGAAGAGGATTTATTCACTGATGATAAAGAAATTTATTGGAAGATTCCTGAAGCATCAGAGGAGATGAAGAAACTCATGGAGATGCACCCAGTTGCGCCTTACACAGAGGAGGAATACAATGAATGGTGCGAACCTTGGAACTATGCTCTGATTCTCACTGTGTTGGGCAAAAAATTCAACCTATATGTCCTAAAAGATATGTTGATTAATCTATGGGGTTTCTCTACTTTCGAACTCATTGACATTCCAAATAAGTACTTTGTAGTTAGATTTCAAGATGAAGAACTATGGAGGGCTCATTACAGAAAAGTGCTTTATGAAGGTCCATGGGTGATCAGACAGCATTGTGTTATAATCCAACGATGGACACCATATTTTAACCCTTATCACAATCCACTTGGAAGAGTTGCAACCTGGATTCGCATCCCAAACGTCCCTATGCATTGTTACAATAAAAATTGTATCTCTCGATTGGGTGATCGAATTGGACGCACGCTAAGAGTTGATATGAACACTCTTCATGACTGTCAAGCTTCAAACCCAAAAATTCAGAGAGGGAAATTTGTGAGAATTTGCGTTGAGTTGGACCTCCAGAAAAAGCTTGTTCCAAAAGTGATTGCCGCAAGATCCATATTTAATGTGGAGTATGAAGGCCTTACCATGATCTGTTTCAGCTGTGGGCGTTTTGGCCATAGACGCGAAAATTGTGCTTTCAAGGACCCTGTCTCGCATCCTCAGACCGAAGCCAATCCACCCTCTCAGCCACCTCAACAGCAAGCCAACCGCCCATCGGTTAATGCACCGGCGTTAACCTCCGATGAGGCCTTTGGCCCTTGGATGCTAGTAAACCGGAGGTCAAACAAATTTTGTCCCTCTCAGTGGTCGGAACCCAGAGGCGATTCCCGCCCACCTCAACGGTCAGGACCTGCACCGAGGATGACGAAAGCTAACCCAGTCGGCCAAAAATCCTGGTTCACTTATGAATGAAGATCGTTGTAATTCTTCATCATCAAGGTTGTATCCTTACTGTAACACCTCATCCAAAACGACATATATACTTAAAATTCAATTTGTTACATGTCACTTATGAGCTCTGAGACTTTATCTCAACATAACTTGAACAACATTTACTTAATACTTTCAAAACAATACTTCAAAGGTTTAGTCTCAAACAAATATTTATCAACCGAAATATTTGAGGATGCAAAATAATCATAGTGTCATGGCAATTAAATATAAAATGGCATAACGACGCACGAAGAGCAAAAACGAGCCTTCAAGGCTCACTCAATAAGTGCATTCTCCCTACTAGGGGCCCGTTTGGGATGGCTGTGGAGGCTAAAATAAGTCCATCCACAGCCCATCCACATCAGATTTATAATTTTAAGGTGTTTGGGATAGCATTATTTACTGATGGGCTTCAAGTTTTGATGCCCTTTTTTTTTTGCCGCTAGCCCTTGGAGCTTTTAACCCCATTACAACAACTTCTCCCTTTTTTTAGCTCTGCTTCGCGCCGAAACCGTGCCCACCCTGCCACTCCTCTTCAATTTATTTCGACTCTCCTTTCCTTTTTTTTCTTCATTCGACTCTCCGTTGCTCTTTCGTTTCTCGCAATCCCTTCTTCCTCTCACCGATCCAGTCAAACACCAGTTCAAGATTCCTCGCCGGTACTTTCTTTATGTATCTTCTTTCATCTTCTTTTCTTCTTCCTTTAGCTTTGTTTTTTTTCTTCATATGTATACTGTTCTTCAAGCTGTGTTTTTTTCCCTTCTCTCCCTGAACTGAAATGACGAGTGGTGGTGTTACACAGTCGGACGAGACTCGTGGTGGTGAACTTGGTGGGCGTCGGCGACTCCTCGGCAGGCTCTCTCCGCTGTAAAGCTCTATTTTAAGCTGTTTTTTTTTTCGTTAGTATTTTTTCCCCAATCTTTCTCTCCTCTCGCCCTGCTCTCTCTCTCTCTCTGCTTTATCTGTGTTTATTTGTTTTTAGTTCAGAATATTCTTTGTATATCTGTGTTTTTTCCCCAGTCTTTCCCTAATTTTGTTTCCTTTTGTGATGGTGTAAATTTTCCCCTCTCTTTAGATTCTTTAAGATGCTTCTGGGATTCTTAAGGAAGATGTGCTCATCCTTTGATTGACCAGTTTTTTCTTACGGAAGATGTGCTCATCCTTTGATTGATTAGTTTGTTAGTCCGAAGTTGTTTATTTTGAAATTGACACAAGCCCGCCCCTCCTTAAACATCTCCTACTCCCCTATACCGGTTGAAGATCTTTCCAAAACTATTTCTGATTTTGTGTCTGATGATGGTTCCTGGAATCGCCCATTATTTCAACATTTACTGCCACCTGATGTGGTTAGAGAAATTTCCTCATTGACAATTCAGCAAGAATCCCTGTTTGCCTCCTGCGTCTGGACCTTAACTGCTAATGGGCAATTTTCTACCAAATCTGCCTATAAAGCTACTGAATCCTTGAATTGGGATGATTCCAATCTTGTCTGGTCTTCATTGTGGAAACTTCCAATGGCTCAAAGGGTTCGCACCTTCATTTGGTTACTCCATAATTTACTTCCAATGGTGCTCCTTGCCTCTTTGAGAATCTCTATAAGGAAGTGATCCAGAGGCAGGAGTTCTTGTTGAGTTACTACTATCAATTAACATCAAAAACTTTTCTTTTAAGAGTTTTGGGGCTGATGCAATGACAGAATTGAATACCCCAGATTCCCTCAAACCTTATATTATGGCCTGTTGGCAAACACACAAGAAAATGAATTCTAAGTTCAGATCATAAGTACCAAAAGAATAAATATAAACAGACACGTGGGAGATATTATAAGGTAAAAAGTCAAACGATCTGAATCTCCCAGGAAATATAATTTTAGTTTCCAGATGTTTGTTAAGACTAAGAGGTTCTCTGGAAAAAATAGGCCACATGAGATTTATAAAATCTACAATCTCAACACATCTAGTCCTATAACTATTATACTAAACTCCCATGATTAAGTTTTTATAAGCAATTAGTTGGCCTTTGGTGATTTCAGCATTAAACTAGACTATTGAGGGTTTCTAGAAGACAACTGCATAAGGCATAAAATTTATTAACTTTAATAAATTGGAGGTTTCTGTATAAATTGAAGTTAAAGGGCATGTCAATGTAGGCTTTATGTACTTCAAGGTAAGTGAACGTAATTCAGTCTAAATTTAAATTACTTATTCAAGTTCTTTCCTACGACCAAATTCAACTCCATTTGCACAAATTTCTCTTCATGCAAAATGTTAGTATCTTCTCCGCAAGCCATTGTCCTTAACTATTTCCTATACTTTCTAATATATGAGTTAGTCTCTGAATATTTAAATATGCTTACCGTAGGAGTATATATGTGAGTCAATATACCCTTCCTCAATAGTTTCAGTTTTATTTCCTTGTCATCCCACACAACATGCTCATAGCATCTTCAACCTGAGGCTCTAGTTTGCTATGGTTTTCGAGACAATGACATTGTACTCATCTAAGTTTGCCTACAAATACTAATTTCTTAAATTTTACCTGTGTATTTATTCATGTTTTAGTATAGTCAAACGTTGCTCCTCCTCTTGCTTTTTGTTTGAACAACGACCCCTTTCACACTGTCAACATCCCTAACTTGTCTTTATTTTTGAATTATAAGGACCAACAGAGTTAACTCTTCAAAACCCTAGGAATATGACCACCGTAGCAGCAGAATGGGATGTAGGTTCCACTAAGACTTTGATTGACTTATGCATTGAGCAAATATATAAAAAAGAATGACTTGGCTCATCATTTACGAGGGACGGGTGGAAGTACATTATTACCGGATTTAAAGAAAAAACACGCTTAGAATATACCAAGAAACAACTGAAAAAATAGGTTAGATAGCTTGAGGAGAGAATGGAGAACTTGGGAGAAGTTATTTTTGAAGGAGACCGGTATATCTATTGACTATGCAAGGAATCTGGTTATTGCAGAAGATGAATGGTGGGAGAGGAAAATAAAGGTACCAAACTTTTAAGCTTTTAATATGTATTGTTATTATTATTACCATTATTTTAGATACGACTTTGAAGTTGGTTGATTTTTTTGTTGCAGGAGAATAAAGAGTATCGAAAATATAGGTATAAAGGTATGAAGTTTGCCAGAGAATTGCAAGTAATGTTCAAGGATGTTCTAGCATCGGGAGAGGAATTCGAATGTCCATCATTAACTAGACGGGTGTCACTTGGTGATGATGAAGATGATGTGTATCGACCGCAAATGGACCGACAAGATTATGTGTATCGACCACAAAGGGAGCGACAAGAAGGCTCAAGTGATAGTGAGGAAGAGCTTCAAGATATTGATTTAGAAGGCATGAACTTGACATCCAACACCCAACCTAGTGCACCTAGTGGTTTAGCAAGCGTTGGGAAGAGAAAGAGGGGTGAGGGGGAAATGGATCAACAAAGAAAAAAGCGTCCCAGAAACAACTAGTTGATGCTGTTAGTGTGATAGCTGACGCATCTAAGGATAGCACAAATGTCCTCAAAAAGATCTCTGAACGTGATGATCGAACAAGTGACGTTGTAGCTGAATTACTTACCATTCCGGAGATTGTCAGTGATAGTGATTTTCGAAGGCGATGTTGTAATATGATGATGCATCGAACACCTCAGAATATGTTTTTAGGCCTAAAAGGAGATAAATGTGCCTTGTTGGATTGGTTGCGCGAGCATGCCAACAATAGCCCACACTGGCAGGCTACCCCGAAGCACTAAATCATATTATTTCATTAGTTCTTTTATATATTGTATGACACATCTTTATTTAATGACACTATCTATTGATAATATGTATCAATAGATATTATTTAATGACATTCATTATTAGTATTGATTTGGTTAAATCTTGCAACATATATTATTTGTATTAATTCGGTTAAGTCTTGGCCTTCACATAAGTTTCATTATATATACATGGCAAGTTCGAGTGATGAGGATTTTTCAAACGGTTCGGAGGAACTAGAATTGTCTTATGAACAGAGAAGGTCCCTACAACTTGCTATTATAAACGAACAAATGACAAAGTATACACATTTTGGTAACTTGATGGCTCAATATATCGCGCCTTCTTTTTGCAAACAACCACGTAGAACTAGTAAGCAAACAGGGGCAATGTGGGTGCAGGAGGTTTTGCAAGGCCATGATGTAGTATGTCAAGAAAATTTCCGAGTGGAAAAACATGTATTCAAGCTATTATGTTCTAAATTAAGGGTTCATGGATTACGACACACTCAGAACATCAACATTGAAGAAATGGTTGCCATGTTATTATATATAGTTGGGCATAGACAAGGAAATAGAATAATCCAGGAACGATTTCAACATTCCGGCAAAACTGTTAGTAGAAGTTTCCACAAGGTTCTAAAAGCTTCTTTCCGTCTTTCAGCAAAAAATATCAAACCACTTGATCCGGAGTTTCGTCAATGTCACAAAAAAATAGCTACCGATGCACGATATCACCCATATTTCAAGGATTGCATAGGAGCAATTGATGGAACTCACATCAAGTGTGTGGTCAGCCCATCGAAGCAAGACAAATATATTGGAAGAAAGGGATATCCAACACAAAATATCATGGCCGTTTGTGATTGGGATATATGCTTTACTTTTGTGTTGGCAGGATGGGAGGGTACTGCACATGATGCTCGTCTCTTTTGGACTGCGATCGAGACCCCAACTATGAACTTCCCCCATCCACCTGAAGGTATATGTCTAACATCCTCACTTCAATTGCATTAATTTTCGTCTTTATTTCACAATGTCAAATAAATGTCAACATTTATCAGGGAAATATTACTTGGTTGACGCTGGCTATCCAACACCAGTTGGATATATTGGTCCGTATAAACATGAGCGTTATCACCTTCCAGAATTCAGGCGACAGTCAGGATTTCGAAATCCTAATGAGTACTTCAATTTTTATCATTCAAGTTTGAGGTGCACGATAGAAAGGACGTTTGGAGTCTGGAAGAATAGGTTTCACATCTTGCAAAATATGCCCTCATATAGCTTTCGAACACAAGTCCGCATAGTTTGCGCAACAATGGCGATACATAATTTTATTCGGAGATATTCTCATAATGATGTGGAATTTGATCAAGTTGAAGAAGGAAATATGGGTGATGAAGATAATGATGATCCAGTTGATGAAGCATCCTCATTATTATCTTCAACACAAATGAATCGTCTTCGTGATCAAATCAGAAACCAACTTGTAGGGACTAGGTTTAATTAAGCACTTCATTGTTTTGTAATTTTTTTTAATGGTAATTTTACTATTCTATTTAGTAAATTTATATTTATTTTTTATTTTTATCCCAAATTATCACATTTTTATACAACATATGTGTGTTTGCATGTGAATTTGATTCATGCCTTTTTCAGTCATTTTCCATCTCATCTATTTTTTCAAAAGCTATGCCAAACAAGTGCCCATCAAGAAAAAAACTACTTCTATCACTGCTATCCCAAACACAAATCACATCAAAAAAAAAGTCCATCAGAAAAAAAAGTTCATCAAGAAAAGCCCATCAGGAAAAAAAAAGCCACTTTTACCGCCGTTATCCCAAACGGGCCCTAGAATAATGACCTAAAAATTTGTTAATCTTGGGTGAGATTTGACATCTCAATAATACTGAAAATTTCTACCATACACAAGAAAGTCATCTATCTATGATAAAAAGAAGAAGCTGATTATATATATTTATTTGTATGTACCAAATCCTCACACAAAATTATTTATACTTTAATCATCATTGTAAATCTATACTTTCATCATATAATGTATTATACAATTATGTATATATAATATGCAGCCTCTTTTATAATACCGTCCATCCTTATTTCGCTGACTGGAGCCATAGGCTAACACACAGTCCAACAAAAATCTATCCATCTTACTGGATTGAACCAAGCTCACCAGTTCCTAAGATACACGCATCTAGAGGTATAGAACTTAAATTTGGACTATGGTTCCCCTCCTTGAAAAAAACAACTAATTAAGGAGGTGTCACATGTCCCACAGCTCTAATGCAATATTGGCCAAAGGAAGACATGGAAGAATGGGCCCTTGAAAAGTATCATCCACTATACACCGAATGGTAGCATAACATATGGTAAGAGCTCATTATACAAATTCCTCCTTACTTCAACTCATTACAAATGCAGCCGCCATAACAAATATGTTCAATAACAATAAATCATGCTTTCATGGGTTAAGGTGCAAAAATACACATGTACTTTTCTCCAAGAAGCGCCCAGTAGCAAATGCTTTTTTTAGGTGCAAAAGTGATTATGTGGTTACAAATTAGGTGCAAAAATACCGTTTGACCGTTAAGTTTGACTTTTTTTGCTGACTGGACAATGACGTATTATTTCAAAGGTGCAAAAATACATATGTGCTTTGTCAAAAAGAGCGTCAAACACCAAATTCTTTTTTTTTAATTTAATAATTTTATATTAATTACTATTGGGTACTGACCGATACTAAAAAGATACTTTGAGAATATTGCCTGGTACAGAAAAAAAAATTATTTCATGATCTGAAAAATTATTTTAGAATCTTAAAAAAATAAGCTGAAGTATATTTTTAGTATCAGTTAGTACTTTGAAATATTTTTTAGTACCAATCAGTATCCTTTTAGTATCAGTTAATAGCTTGAAATAATTTTTCAAGATTATGAAGTATTTTTTATGTACTAGTCAGTATCCTGAAAGTATTTTTAGTATCATTTAGTACCCTGAAATATTTTTTTTCAGTATCAGTCCATATCCTTTTAGTACCGGTCAATACCTAAAATATTTTTTCAAGATCTTAAAATAATTTTTCAAGATTATAAAGTATTTTTTTTGTACTAATCAGTATCTTGAAAGTACTTTTTAGTACACCCTGAAATATTTTTTTTCAGTATCAGTCCGTATCCTTTTAGTACCGGTCAATACCTGAAATATTTTTTCAAGATCCTAAAATAATATTTCAAGATTATGAAATATTTTTTTTGTATCAGTCAGTATACTAAAAGCACTTTTTAGTACTAGTCAGTATCCTAAAATATTTTTTTTTTCAGTATCAGTCAGTATCCTTTTAATACCGATGAATACCTGAAATATTTTTTCAAGATCCTAAAATAATTTTAATTGAAGTACAATTATTAAATTAAAAAAATAATTTGGTGTTGGGCGCTCTTCTTGACAAAGCACATGTGTATTTTTGCACCATTGAAGTGCCACATCATCATCCAGTCAGCAAAAAAAGTCAAACTTAACGGTCAAAGTCAAACTTAACGGTCAAACGGTATTTTTGCACCTAATTTGTAACCACGTGTACACTTTTGCACATAAAAAAAGTACATGTGTATTTTTGCACCTTAAGCCTTGTATCAATGATGATCATATTTAAATCTGCCAAGAAGGAATTAATATAAAAATTATTTAGCTAGATTATATATATATATATATATATAATAATATATTATAAAACACTGCCTTATCAGAAAGATAAAAAAAGTCATAATAGAACAATAGTATCTTAACCAAATCAACATACATTGAGTTCAAACACGACCTAGGTTGCATAGTACACATACTATTATATTATAATAATTTATAATACATACACATGTATATATAAATCAGTCTATTTATTTTATAAAAGATAATTATACACAATCATGCATAATTCACAAGTATATGAAAGAGTATCTAAAATTACGTGTGACTCCAACTAAGCTCAGAGATAATTGTAAATGACTTACTCCAAATCTCTAAATGAGAGTATTAGTTGAACAAGAAAAAGGGACTAAAAGAGCACAGAGTGTGTGAGTGCGGGAGATGGCACTACAAAATTATTGAATTGATTCCTTCACTCACAAACAACAACCAAAACAAAATTAAAGGAGGAAGAAGAAGAAGAGGGAATTCTAGTGGCTATAGCTGATAGAGTTGGGTGGCACACGTGGAGTGTGAAGGAAGAGATCTTATATAAGCACGGGTCTAGGTTAGGGTTTGACTTCTCTTCTTAAAAATGTTTTTTTTTAAAGAAAAAATAATAAATAAATAACAGTTGTAATATTTGAACAAAAATTTTGTTTAATATTATTGATTCCAATAATAAGATATATTTGCACACACATACCCATATATTATGTGGTAATTATATTATTTTGTGTAAACAATATTATTATAAATTAAATATTATAGGATTAACTTATTATCCTGGATTAGTTGAGATCAGACTCCCTTGTATTTAAAATTCAAATGCTCTCCTCCAATCCTAGAAGATTTTAGATCTCTTGTAACATATCCTACTTACTTGTACAGTTGTACTACATAATTCTTGAGCATAAAATAACTATTAAGTCTTATTATGCTACAATTTAAAATAAATATTTTAAGGTGGTGTTTTATTTCTATTATTTTTTCTTTGAATAAATATTTAAAGCTTGATACTTTTTCTAAATTATTAATTAAGATACATTTTTCTAATTATTACTTAATTATATACTCTTTGACTAAACAAGACTTAAGCAACAACTAACTCTAAGTGCTAATAAAAATTAGGATGTTACACTTATTGTGTGTAAAGAGGAGTAACTTGGTGAGAGAATTGTAAAAGACTCCACAAATGCCCAGCAAAATTTGTGGGATTGTATAGGTTTTTCTTATGCCTAAATTAAATAAAAAGATAGTAGATTGAAAATCTTAAGTAGAGCTTAGGGACTGGACGTAGGTCATTAAAGATTAGATCGAACCAGTATAAATCATAGTTTGCATATTTTTCTTTATTTATCTCTTATAATTCCAGCACATTTGATTTGAATAATCAACTGTGAATTTATGATTTATTATCTTCATACTTGTTGCTTTTCACTAAGATGCAATTTTTTGGGGGAAAATTTTTATCTTACACCCAATTTATCCTCTTCTTGAGTAGCCGGTTCTAAAAGAAATGAATATGTCTAAAATAAGATTTTTATGTTTATTTTTTTACTAAGTATGCCCTTATTTATAAGGGGCAAATAAGGGATAGAAATAAAGTAAATAGAACTAATGAGGGGCAAAATGGAAAAACATCATTAAATGTTCAAACAAATCTTGTTGTACTCTTATAAAAAGAATTAAAACAATTTAAATCTTTTACTCTTATAAAAAAAATTTGAAAGAGTAGTTTATTACTAAATTTGCACATTCAACCCTCGGTCTTTTTTTTTTTTTTTTGCTACGAAAATTTTAGGAAAGGGGTTGGACTCACACACAGTCCAAGGGCAGGGCGCTTGGAGCCCAGTCCACAAGGGATATTGGCCAGAGAGTACACATACCTCCACCTCTACCAGCGTTACCACTGCTTCCTTGACCCCTAGGATGCCTCCCCCAACGCCTTGACCAACATACGGATTGAACCTCATCCCTAAAGGTGAGGAAGACCGACCCCCACGCCAGTTGAACCTAAGGACGAGGGGTCCCTCGGTCAAATATTGATTTTTGAGGATAATTTGAATTAGACTTTAGCGAGCATCGTAGAAGTCCAATGTTTCGTAGAAGTCCAATGTTTCGTAGAATTGGGCTTCACATTTATTTGGGCTTATGAGACTTTGACTCTTCATTTTGGGCTGGGCATGATTAGCTTTTCAAGTTTTAGTTCAATTGGTGAGAAATTCAAAGGTGAAATAAAAAATAGATAGAAATTTAAATCAAACCAGGATATACAAATCCCACTGTGCATCTTCCCTTACCTTATGTCTTATATATTCCATCCTAGATTATCAACATTTTTTATTGTGCATTTCTTATTCATCCTTACTCATTTCTTTCAATGAGATGCAAAGAAAAAATTTTGACAAAAATAGAAAAAAAAGAAATGCAAAAGGATTTTAAAGTTTTTTTAATCAACCAATTCACCTCTTTTTAGATGACACGACAAACAATTCTAAATATATTTATAGTTTATAATAAAAAAGAAAATGATGTACGATATAGCAAGAAAATAATATCAGAGGAACCATAAATAAGATTAGAATATTAAAAAATAATATCATGGGGTTAGATATGTCATAAATAAGATTAGAATGCAGAAAAATAACATCATAGTAGTGCTAGATACATTATAAATAAGATTAGGATACTTGATATAACTAAAAAAAATTAAATAACATGAAGATTTAAAAGATTGATCGGTGAATGACATGAGGAAATATTAACAAACCAAAAAAAAAAAAAAAAACATTACATTTAAAGTTGAATATAAACATAAACCGACGACGTTACATTATCACGGTGAAACAAAACGAACTTCTAGAAAACATTTGTTATTGACATCATAGGCATTATTCTCTTCATGATTTATCAAAAATAAACTCTCCACATAATCTGCAGCAACAGAGCCAACCCGTTTCAGCTCAAGATCTTTGACCGTTTCCTTCTTCATATATCATCATCTTACCCTCTCATCAAAGGGTTTTCATTCCATGCACATAATTATGTGCTCATACCTTTAATTATTAGAGGTCTGAGCATATTTTTTTTTAATTTTTTTATATATTGTATTTATTTAGATTTAAATTAGATGCTGCTTTCTGGAATTTTTTTTTACACCCAGTATCTCAAATTAATTAGTTTCCAATTCTACATTTATCTGTAACATCAGTATCATGGAAACTAATTAATTTGAAACTGAGTGTAAAAAAAAAAACCAGAAAGCAGCATATAATTTAAATCTAAATAAATACAATATATAAAAAAAATTAAAAAAAAATGCTCATATCTCTAATAATTAGAGGTATGAGCATATAATTGGGCATATAAGAATGGGTACCAAATGTGAACTCCATCAAAAGTGTGTGCCACCACTTTAATTTCCCAGAGCTAGTGAGAACCATTACTCTTTCCATGCGTGGATATTATCTTGAAGCAACAGAAAAAACCACATCTCCCATGAATCCACAACACCATAATCTTTCATTACACATATATAATATATGTCAGTTCATGATGCGATTCTGAATATTTATGATAAACCAAAGCAAGACAACTTCCTCTAACCAAAAGAGATGCACCTAAACATGATGACTCAACCAAGAAATTAGGTAGCTTTATTTCTCCAATTGTCTCCTCAGTCAAACCAAATGTTGATATAAAGTTACCACCATGTAGATTATCACATTTTTCACAAAGCAGCCAACGTAGTGCACCGTTTGTTAAATTATCTTTAATTTCATGCTCAAACATCAAATAATAAGAACATAAATAAAGATCTTAAGAATCCATGATTTTCACATGTAATATGTTTATGTCAAGATACAGTGACCTTTGTCCATAATTACGGACTTTATAATGTGTAATTTACAGTACAATAATTGAGACATTTCTTAAGCCGTTCACAAACATTAGTTTCAGTTTGGGCCAATAATAGCAACAATAACAAATTGAAGGCCGAAGGCGTCCTTGGGGTGATCTCATAGTTCTTACAAGGAGACGATGGGGTCAGTCCATGGATTTTCTTTCCAAGGTTGATGCTTCTCCATTTACCGCCAGCTGCAAAAGAGTAGACCACGACCCATGTAGGATGTTGTCGCGTCTTGGAGCGGCTAAGGATAAGCATGACAACCTCGAAGTCGTTGTTTCTAGAATCAAAGCCAAACCCGAACAAAATATACCATCCATGAAGACGATTATTAGGTATCGTTAAACCAGGTTTGGGAAGGGCTATGTACTTTCTCGAATAGACAGGTTCATAATCATAACTTGATTATTAAACCCTAATGATTCTGAATACTTGACAAAACATACTAGCCAGTTGTAATTTAGTGCCAACCATTTCCTAAGTCAGCCATATGTGGATACTTGAGTGACGTTGTCATAATTGCAAGGCAACTAACTTCTTTGCCAAACCTGTAGATCCGGCGGTGAATATTCTCCACGGCTGGAGGTACTATGCATTAGCGTCAGATTTTTCTGGTGATGGCTGTTCTGATTTGGTTTGCCCAGCTCCAGCAGCGCTGAGGGTGTGGAAGGAAGAAACCACCGAGCGACTGGTATAATTAAGATGAATGTCGATGGGGCTGTGGCACTTCGGTCCTCTTTGGCTGGATGTGGGGGTGTGTTAAGGGATTGTGGGGGAATCTGGATCTGCGGTTTTATGAAAAAAAAGTAGGTGTTTGTGATGCATTGGTGGCTGAGGAGTGGGCTATGTATGAAGGGTTATCTCTTGCTTGGGATTTGGGGATTAAAAAGCTTTTATTAGAATCAGATGCATTGGATCTTGTTAATTTGCTAGCTGAACAAAATGTGGCTGGTGCAAGTACTCTACTGCTTAGGATTATGGATCTATTGAGAAGGGATTGGTAGGTTCGCGTTGTTCATGTTTTTCGGGAGGCAAACCGTGTTGCCGATGTGTTAGCAAAGCAGGGGTTAAATCATTCTGCGATTGCTATGGATTGTCCAGGGATGCTGATGTCTTTAGTAGCCCACGAGAGTTTGGTAAGTTTTTCCCCTTGTGTTTAGTTTTTAGTTAATGTAATCTGGCAGTTGCCATCTTCTATTATCAAAAAAAAAAAAAAAAAAAGAGAAGTAACTGTATAGAAATTCTTCAAAAGTTAATTGGAAGATAATTAAAAATTTTGAATTATATAAAGGCCTGCATAAAAATATTTTTCCAATTTATTTTAAATTCATATCTATTAATTTTAAAATTACGTTTACATTTTGAGAATTTTTTTTTTAATTTTTTTTTTTGGTAGCACGCCAGCGACAGCTAGGTCTTACGCCGAGAAGCATCAGGACTAATCACAGTAAATTATGGATTTTTTTAAGGTCACGATTAATTCAGTTAATGAAAAAACCTTTCCTTTTGTACTCAAGTACCAAATATTGAAGATATCTGAAGGAGATTGAAAATCTATAATTAGCTTCAACAATCATCACTACATTCTACATATCCTTGAAAATATTTTGAAAATTTTACAATCCATAATGATATATAAATGCATGGATCCTTTTTCTCAAATTTTACACACATTTAATTTTTTTTTTTGGTTCAATCTTTTATTTTAAATTTTACCTTTTTTTATAAAAAGAAAAAAAAAGATATTACAAGAAATAAAAATGTCTAAAAGTTACAAATAGATATATAGCTAAAAATTACTTACCATGAAATTGCAATAAAACAACTTAGAAATGGTCCAAATATTAACGCCCCAAAAGTCAGAAAATAGAGCCAAGGTTTCCTGCTAAATAATACTCCAAGAGAGGAGTTTTTAGGAATTTGCATGAAATATTTGTCAACACAGTAAATGATCAGTTGATGCTTGCAATCTAATTGTTGCAACCCAGAATTCCAAATCAAAATTAAATAGAGCAACACAAAGACACTTAATATGATATGAAAATTTGTTTTTGGAATGGTTTGAGTCTGCCTTAAAAACTCCTTAATAATGGGAGGAACTAGTGGCAAATAGTTCCACGACAATAATGTTTTCCAAGTTTTTTTTTTTAAAAAAATATTTGTGGGATATAATGTCCAGCAATCATTTATTAATAGGGAGAATTATAATAAAGAACCTAAGAAAAATAATATTTATTTAGAAGGACCATAAAAATGGTAATTATTTTGAAGGACTAAAAATTAAAATATTAATATAAAGAGACTAAATTGCTCTTGGTCAAATTTCCTATATTATCTCTAATTAAATCTGTTACAGACCAGCCCAACGGCCCAGATCCAGGCCACGGCCCAACTTTGCCTGGGAGCATAGTCGGCGGAATAATAGGCAAAGATATGATATCCCAACAATACAGGACCTATCCTAACCATAATCTCGAGATACCAGCCCCTGATATCTCGGCCCCGGATATTGCTCACCTGGCCGAGATACTCACACCGGACCCTTCTATAAATACTAAGGGACGCTAATCAGGTGCACACGTTCTAATCTATGCTCTCTTTACTTTCTGTCACACAGAGCACACACACCACCCCCTGGCTAATAGCCTCCAAGTTTATTGCGAACTACGTGGACTTTGATCCCTTCAAAAGGTACGTAGGTTCTAGGCTTGACAACCTAGTCAAGTCCAATAAATCTTGTTCTTAGAACAGAACATTGGCGCCGTCCGTGGGGACTATAAACTTCTATCCCTATGACCACTAATGGCGAACACGAGAAGCCACAGCAGAAACCCACTGCAGCCGACTGGCGGAGACCCTCAAGCAAGCCAACCGCCAGCTGAACCTAATCAGCCGCAGGAGCAACCGCAACGAGAAAATACACCAGAAGGACATGTTACTGACACGGCAACTTCCCCTCTCGCAGACGATCAGCCTCTACTAAAGGCGCACGCGGAGTTTCAAACCCGAGACGTCCTGGCAATCGAAGCCGACGTCCGAATTCTACAGAGGACACAAGAATTGTTACTTCAGAGGTTCGAAAACAAGGAGAAACGGGACCACCTCCAGCGAGAGGCAGATTTTGAAGCCTTTGGCCGTATGATAAGGGACGAGCTCGAACTCCATCGCCGACACGAAAGCCGCAGGAGGACCCGTAGGAGAGAAAGAAGGGCTGTCACGGACGATAGCACCTCGTCAAGTGGCCCGGAACTGAGAACCACGCACGGAAACGACAGAGGACCAGATGGTGGGACGAGTGCAGAACGAGGCCGCCTACCGTCTCCAGAGAACCATGACGACACGGGAGACCGAGATGACGATACCAACCGCAACAATCGGATCGCCAGGGAAGGCTGAGGCCAAGAAGAGCGTCGTATGGAAGACAGAACTCCTCGAACTCATAGATCACCTCGCCATGGATCACCTCGGGAATATCGGATGAAATACTTGACGGAGTCCGGTGGATCCCCATTCTCAAGGGCAGCGGCGACGACACGTTACTCGAAAGACTTTGACCTAGCCGACCTTCCGAAGTACGACGGAACCCAGGTCCGCGCAACAACCTCGAGATTTTTGAAAAACTCATGTGGGTCCGATCGATTGACGGCCCAGTTATCCAGCGCCTCTTCGCGGCCACTTTGACCGGACCGGCGCACAAGTGGCTAAGTTCTCTCCCGGACAACTCCATCCGAAGTTTTGAAGACCTTGGACGAAATTTTGAACTGCATTTCGCCACCAGTAAAAAGCAGCCGAAATCCGAATTCACGCTGAGTAAAGTGAGGCAGAAGAAGGGTGAGGCGCTATAGAAATATCTGGACCGTTTCCGAGACGTGGCCATGCAAGTGCGATCGCTGTCCGAGGATGTCCATGTACACTGCCTCATAAACGGGCTAGACCCGTCATCACGCCTGGCCCGGAACCTATGCAAAAACCGGGTTTACATGTTGACCGAATTCTACACCCAGGCGAAGAAGTACCTGGAAGTGGAGCAAATGGAGGCAGCCAACGCCGACGAACCCGAACGGATGAGAAATACGTCGCCCGATTTAGGAAAACGGGCAAACAAACAGAAGACCGAACTCTGAAGGCGGAACCGGGAGAGCCGGGCCAAACCCGACCGAGCCGACCACAAGGCAAAGTATGACAGCTACACCCCCTTGAATGCCCCTCGGTTGTAGGTTTGGAAAGAAGTAGCCCAGGCCGAGATGCGGCAGGTAGACAAGTCGAGGCCGCTTAGAGATCGCTCCAACACGGACCATACAAAGTTCTGTACGTTCCACGACTGCCATGGACATACCACTGACGAATGCTATGACCTCTGCAACGCCATTGAAAAATTCGTAAGGGAAGGGAAGCTGCGTCAATATGTCATCAAAACCCAGGGAAGGACGAGCGGCAAACACAATTACCACGGCCGCACTAGAAGTCCGCCCAAGGACACCCGAAAGCCGGGAAAGAAGCAGAAGACTGCCTCAGACGATGAGTTTCCCGACGTTGATTTCCAGTGCAACGTCATCAGCGGAGGATTTGGAGGGGGCGGGGACACGGTAAGCCAACGCAAGAAATATCTCCGTGAGGTCCTAACCGTCAGGGACCTCCCCAAGTTCAAGGACGATCCCGCCAAGCCAAAGCCGCCCCCCTTGACCTTCACCGATGAAGAACTAAAGGACGTCATCCCCGGCCACCTGGACGGACTGGTGATCACCGGAACCTTGGTCAACTGCCGTGTCAAGAGAATCTTCGTGGATGCAGGGAGTTCGGCCGACATCATAAGCTGAGACGCCTACAAAAGGATGCACCTCAACAAAGAGGATCTCAAGCCGTGCAAGACCACCCTGATCGGATTCAACGGCAAGCAATCTTTCCCAAAGGGTTATATTGATCTCCGATTAACCCTTGGAACAAAAGAAGCATTCAAGTCAGAGCGCGTCAGGTTCATAGTGGCGGACTTCCGCTCTCTGTACAACATCATTCTCGGCCAACCAACTATTCATAACTGAGACATACTGGTATCCACTAAGCACCAGAAGTTGAAGATGATTAACGACAAAAATCAGCTGGTCGTGGTAGCCGGAGACCAAAAGGAGTCACGGCAGTGTTACTTCAAGGCCCTCCGGGTCGAGGAAGGAGGACCCTCATCTCCACCTCGGCTCGGACCCAACAAAACAATGGCCGAGGTCGACAACGACAGGCACCCCCGGCAGCCAGTTAACATGGTAGAGCTCGACCTCCGAGAGCAAGAAAACCCAAGACCCTAGCCGGAGGGGGAATTAGAGGAAGTAGCGCTAGGGACGGACCCATCCAAAACCGCCAAAATCGGCAGAGATATGAAGGACGACGTAAAAACACAGATGATCCGTTTCCTCAGACAGAATCAAGACGTTTGCTCCTGGACCTCGGCTGAAATACCCGGCATCGATCCTCACTTTTGCTGCCACAAACTCGGCATATGGCCGAGATCCAGACCGATAGCACAGAAGAAGAGAAATATCGCCGACAACAGACAAAAGGCCCTCGAGAGCCACATTGAAGAGCTCCTAGCGGCTGGGTTCATTCGCGAAGTACAGTACACAACTTGGCTCTCAAACGTAGTCATGGTACTCAAACCCAACGGCAAATGGAGAGTATGCATCGACTACACGAATCTGAACAAGGCGTGCCCGAAGGACTCCTACCCAATGCTGAACATCGACCAGCTTGTGGACAACTCGGCCGAGTACCAACTCCTCTCTTCATGGACACCTACTCTGGGTATAACCAGATCGCCATGCATCCGGATGACCAGGAAAAAATCGCGTTCATGACGGACAAGGCAAACTACTGCTACAACGTCATGCCTTTTGGCTTGAAAAATGCCGGGGCCACCTACCAGAGAATGATGAACCGGGTTTTCGAGGACCAGATCGGCCGTAACATAGAAGTCTACATAGATGACATGATCGTAAAGTTGAAGCTACCAGAAGATCACATCCAGGACCTATAACAGATGTTTGAAAAATTAAGAAGACATCGAATTAGGTTGAACCCGGCCAAATGTGCTTTTGGAGTTCCGGCTGGGAAATTCTTGGGCTTCATGTTGACCAACCAAGGAATTGAGGCCAACCCGGACAAATGTAAGGCCGTCCTAGAAATGCAACCCCCAAAGACCAAGAAGGAGGTGCAGCAATTGACCGGCCGCTTAGCCGCCCTAACAAGATTTCTACCCAAGTCGACAGAGAAAGCTTTGCCTTTCTTCAAGCTACTAAAGAAGGAAACCCACGGTGGTTGGAATGCGAACTGCGACGCAGCCTTCGAAAAAATAAAACGGTGTCTAGCAACCCCCCCGGTACTTACAAAACCGGATCCGGGGGAGACCTTGTTCCTGTACCTTTCAGTCAGCGATGAAGCCGTGAGCGCCGCCTTGGTAAAAGAAACCGAGTCGAGACAGACACCCATCTACTTCATAAGCAAAGCCCTATAGAGCTCCGAACTCCGGTACCAGAAGCTGGAGAAAGTGGCCTTTACCCTACTCGCCGCTGTGAAACGGCTCCAGCCATATTTTCAAGGACATCGGATAGTGGTACGCACCAGCCAATTGATTCGGCAGATCCTTCATAAGCCGGACTATCAGAGTTTGACATTACGTTCGAAGCCCGGCAGGCGATCAAGTCACAGGCTCTGGCAGACTTCATCAGGGAATTGACCCCGGCAATAACAAGTGACAGAACCTGGAAGGTCTACGTAGACGGGTCTTCTAATGCTAAGGGCAGCGGTGCAGGAGTCATCGTCGAAAGCCCGCAGGGGGTAGCACCGAGCACTCCCTCCAACTGAAGTTCCCGACCTCTAATAACCAAGTCGAGTATGAAGCTCTGTTGGCCGGACTGCTCCAAGCAAGAGATAATGGGGCACATCGAGTAAAGGTTTTAACCGACTTGCAGCTCGTTGCCGCACAAATCGACGGCAGCTACCAAGTAAAGAGGCCTCTAATGGCGAAATACTTGAATCGCGCCAAGGAGCTCATGGCCGAGTTCGATGAAGTAACCGTCACCCATATCCCAAGAGAGGAGAATACGAGAGCCGACATCCTCTCCAAACTGGCAAGCACTAAGGGACCGGACAATCACAAGACCGTGATCTAGCAGAACCTGACTGAGCCAAGCTGCGTCATGACCATCTCGGCGGGCATCGACTGGAGGAAGCCAATAGAGGACTATCTAGAGAGGGGAATTATCCCTACTGACCCAACTGAGGCCAAAAAGTTGATCAGGGAGGCCGTTATCTACGCCATGGTCGATGATCAGCTCTACAGAAAGGGACTACATTGGCCAATGATGTGATGTCTAGGCGAGTCCGAAGCAAGGTACGTCCTGGCTGAACTACACGAAGGCAGCAACGACCACCACATGGGAGGCAAGGCTCTCGCTAGAAAGGCACTACGCGCCGGCTACTATTGGCCTACCATGAAGCACGACGCCATGGAAACAGCCAAGAAGTGTGATAGTTGCCAGAAACACGCCAGGATCATATGGCCGCCGCCTACAGAGTTGAAAGGTATGCCGGCCCCCTGGCCCTTTTATAAATGGGGCATGGACATCCTCGGGCTATTCAGACCGGCACAAGGGCAATGCAGATGGCTCATCATCGCTGTCAACTACTTCACTAAATGGATCGAGGCAGAGCCGCTCGCCACAATAACCTCGGCCAGAATAATGAAGTTTTTTCGCCACAACATCATCTCCCGCTTCGGAATACCTACCGAGGTCGTTACGGACAATGGGACCCAGTTCATGGACCACAGGTTCCAAGAGCTAATGACCAACCTAGGCATTAAGCAGCACTTCTCATCCGTGGAACACCCACAGTCCAATGGCCAGGCCGAGTCCGCCAACAAGATCATCCTGGACGGACTAAAGAAACGCATGCTACAAGCCGACACCAACTGGATCGAGCAGCTACACAGCGTTCTTTGGGGATACAGGACGAGCGTGCAGTCGTCGACTCAGGAGACCCCATTCAGGCTAACCTATGGCTGTGAAGCAATGATCCCGGTCGAAATCAAGCAACCATCATGGAGAAAGGTTAAAGCCGGACAGGAAGGGCAGGTCTCGAACGATGACGCCTTGAAGATCGATTTAGACCTCATAGACGAGATCCGGGTCACGGCTCATTGCCGAGGATTAGCCGCTAAACAACTCCTCGCGGCTAAGTACAATCGAAAGGTTCGACCACGGTCCTTTAACCGGGGGAACCTAGTACTCCGACGGGCCGACATAGGCAATAAAAATGCCCGGGACGAAAAGCTTGCGGCAAACTGGGAAGGCCCCTATCGGATCAAAGAGAAGCTTGACGGAGGAGCCTACATCCTTGAAACCCTGGCACGGAAGCCGGTCAAGAGAACTTGGAACGCCGACAAGTTAAAGATCTACCATAGCTAGACCCCGCCCCGGCTCAGAATGACTAGTCGGTTTTTTCCTTTGAAATTTAAAAGTTTAAGTTATTTCATTTCCTACTGACATTTGTAAAGCCCTTTACGGCTATCTTTATCAATAAAGGATCCTACTGAGGAGATTCATTAATGTGCACAAATATTCGCTTAAGCATGAAACCGAGGCAATAAAGCCCGGTCAAAAATTCGAAAGCCGAGGCCAGTAAGCCCGGCACAATTGAATGGCTCCGAGGTCATGTACCCGGCCAAAAACTAAAAACATCTAGATGTACGAAACCGGCCGTTGTACTCCGACAGGCATTGGTTAGAGCTCGGTGAAGGCGCCATACGTGGCCTTTCGTGAAATTGACGCGTCAACGCTCGCCCGGCTAAGCAAGCGGACTATCATGCAGACCCTGATCAGGTCAAAATGTTTGACCTAAGGCAAACGAAGCCTCGGTTGAACATGTGGTAGTTCGGCCCTTACGCCGATTAAAAATAATCCGACTGACGAAAGTTGGACCGAGGTAGTGTGGTTCAAAGTTAAGGACCCTCTAGGTACAAACAGAAAACCCTGCCCGAACCTCCCATGCGCAAGTGTGGTAGAGTAAGAACGGCTCGTATTCAATACAGTCGACAAATATCTAAACTAAGTTTAGAATTTTAAACATAGGCAAAAGGATGATAAAAAAGTAAATCATTCGTTGTCTAAAGTATGTACAGAATGGCCCAAAGGCCAGAATTTTTCAAAAAATAACAAGGGCATAGACACCCCAAAACAGTAAATACAAAGGTCCAAGGTTAACGACCCGGCTTTAGGACCTCCACCCTCGGCGGCACCCTCCTCCGCTCCATCAGCAGGACCCTCGGCGGTAGGAGACTGGTAAGGGATCAGATTCCCGTCCTGCACAAATGCGCAGTAATCATAGCCGTCCACGATAAGCTCCACGCCGAGGTTGAAAAACCGGATCTGAGCCAAGGCCTGCTCGAAGCACTCCCTGGTAGTTTGCAACAATGCATCGGACGCCTCCTGATGCGCCGCCTGCTCGGCAGAAAGGGCCGCCTTGGTGACCTCCTGCTCGGCAACCAGGGAATTCCGCTGCTGTTGGAGAACCTTCATAGCAGCCAGGCTCTCGGACAACCCCTTCTGGGCCCGAGTACACTCCTCAGCCAACTTCTCCCCCGACTCACGGGAAAGCTGGAGCTCCTGGTCAGCCTTCACCGCCACGGCCTTGGCAACATCCCGCTCAGCCCTGGCCGTGTCCCGCTCCTCCTCGGCGGACTTGGCTCTAGTCTTCGCCACGGCCAAAGCCTTATTCAGCTCCTCTGCAGATTCGGCCTTAGCCTCTGCAGCAGCCAAGGCCTTCTTCAACTCCTCCTCGGACGCCTTCAGCTTCCTGTAGTCAGCATCAGCCTTGATGTACTTCTCCCTCACCAGAACAAGAACCTGGAGGAAGCCAACGGACCGGCACAAATGGGTCTGGGCCGAGTGAATCTCGTCCATAGCTGGCAGGGACGTCAGCCGGTTATCCAGGAAGTGCCGAGGAGGGAGGAAAGCAACATTCACCTCCGGGACCACCCCCTTATCCCACAAAAAGCCGCGGGGGAAGACCAAAGACGGACCCAACGGCGGAGGAGGAGGAGGAGGGGGAGGCGGAGATGAAGGAGCAGCAGACAACGAGCCTGATGGTGCCTCAGGGAAGATTACGGCCTCGTCCTCCTCAATGGCGATCACGGCCTCATTTGAAGCCGGGGACTCAACCACGGCCTCCTTTCCCTTCAGAACCTGGGACTCTACCGCCGGGGAAGGCTCGACGACGACAGCAGGAGAAGATCCCTGGCCGACCAAGGCCTTAGATTTCTTCGATGCATCGGCCACGGGAGCGTCGGCACCCTCAGGAGCATCTCGCTTCCTCGTTTGACGGCTTGGGGAGGCAGCGGCAGGATTCGCCTTTCGAAGATAGAGCGGAAGGGCGTTCATATCCCGAGCTGAAAGAACAGAAAGAAAACAAGTCAGAAAAATGGATCCAAAATCCACATCAATAACAGTACACCAGCAAAATAAAGAACCCTACAAGTAGAAGGAAGCGGCTTAGAACTCTCCCCGGTTATAAAGAAGCTGGCGGCTTTCACACCATGCTCCGCCACGAAGGCCTCTAACCGAGGAAGGGCAAAGACCGACTCCGGCCAGAGATCCTTGTGGAGAATCTGGAAAGAGGTAGCCTTAGCCTCATAATGGCTCTCCATCCAGTACAAAGGGAAACGCCAGCCTACGTTAGCGGCCTCGGGACCTTCCAAGAACCAAGGCTGCTTCTCAAACTCGACTTCAACCTTGAAGAACGCCCCCTTAAATCGCTTGAAGGAATCTGAGAAAGGCGTCATAAGCTTGCGTTCCGGGTTGATACGAAGGGATACCAACCCTTTTAGCTTGTCACCCTCCTTGGGTGAACTGGGAGTAAAAGGGCCGAAGTAGTAGAAGAAAAGGTTGGCGGTACACAAAATCGGGACAGGGAAGGAGCGACAAAGCTGCTCAAAGGCCACAAAATAAGCCCACCCGTTTGGATGAAGCTGAGACGGGGCAAGCCTGAGAAGCAGCAGAGCCTCCATCTAGAAGGGGGTGAAAGGCAAGGAAACTTTGACCCGGGTCAGGCAATCCCGGTAGAAAAAGAAAAAGTTCGAGCGGCCCACTTCCCGCGTCACGCAGATGGGCTCATCGGCCGTCAGGCACCTGACGACACACCCAGGCATGGCCGGAATCTTCGACTGGACGATTAACCGAGCGACGTCTGCGTCCGACAAAAGGGACCGAGTCCTTAGTACCTCATGAGACACCCAACTGTACTGCCGACACAAGGCTTCGGGGGGATTAGAAGAGTCCGAACCTACGGCCTCGGACCGTTGCTTGGAAGATCGGGATTTAGGAGCTATTATACCTATAGGCAAATAAACAAAACCAGTATCAGTAAAGAGCGGGAATACCTGGCACGACAACGGTTGCAGGCGAAAAAGACCGCGGACTCGGACGAATGGGGGCACTAGAAAGGACATCCGAGGAAGGACGATGCTAGCAGGAACCGAGTATGGAAGAAGCCCTGGCATCTCCACCACGTGCTATCAACGCAGAGCTCTCCGCGAGGCAGTCCCAACAAGGGCCGAGATACCCTTCCGGGAAGGGATCTGAGCAAACAGAAGAAGGGCCCTCATAAAAATTAAGAGGTTGAGCCATCAGCGCTGGGGATCAGGATCCGGACGAAGAGCCCACCCCGGCCCCGACGGGCAATCCGAGGGGAAGAGCGCATGCTAAAGGTCGAACGGGACGTAAGAACGGAGCCTTAGCAGCAGCCGGGCGAACCCTGACTCACCCCGGACGAATGACACCGCCTCGGCGCAAAGGGGCCAATGTCTCCGTTGCAGGAGGTTCACCCCCAATAACCCAGTAGGTGGCCCGGGGGAAGCGCGTACGGAGGAATATCTCTTCTTCCGGCGACAACACTGTTGTAGGCCTAGGGAAATTTCTGTCTCTCACCATATCAGGAAGCCTAAGAACTAAAGGTCTTTTGTTTAAAAGCCAATAAATGAACAAGTTTTGGGTAAGACAATGAAGGAGAAACCCAGAAGATTCGCCAATCAACCCAGAAGAATGAAAGGAACAGTAACGCAGGCGACAATCTTTGGAAAATAAACGGCAAAATACAGAGTAAGACCGAACAAATGTAAAAGGAAGTGAACGGAATACCTGTATGGATAGAATGGAGGAGACTTGAACTCTGGAAATGAAGAACAGCGAAGTTTCGATCGAAGAAGGCGATACTACGAACTTAGATGAAAACCAAAGGAAAATCTGAGAAAAGTTGAACAGCGGGAAAAGTAGAAACGAAGAAGGAAGGAAAAGCTATTTAAACCAAGTCACAAAACGACGGGGGCGAAACGGTCTATTCAAACATAGGCACGACGGGATTGGTACAGCACGACGTCAGCACATTAAATGCGCATGAGCATCGGGGCACAAAAAGATGCGACGGTTGCAGAATACCACCATTCAGGGCGTGCCAAGTGTGAACTCGCAATGATGGCACACGCAAGGGGAATCCCGAGACATGTGGTGAATGCCAAAGGGCAAAAAGCATAGAGCTGAAGTTGCTGGCAGGCGCCATGGGCCAGAACGGACCGAACCACTATCTTGGTAAACTGAACTCAGCATCCTCGGCATGACGCCGGAGCAAAGGCGCAAGAAGCTAGCCTCGGATTCGGAGCCGACTTAGGGGCCACGGCAGCCACGAGCCGGTCCTGCTGAAGTAGAATGCCCCGGCCTTAACAGGGGCCGGGGGCAATGTACATCTCGGCCGTCCAAAGGGCTGAACGACCAAGCTGGGGGGCAACTGTTACGGACCGGCCCAACGGCCCAGATCCAGGCCACGGCCCAACTTTGCCTGGGAGCATAGTCGGCGGAATAATAGGCAAAGATATGAGATCCCAACAATACAGGATCTATCCTAACCATAATCCCGAGATACCAGCCCCTGATATCTCGGCCACGGATATTGCTCACCTAGCTGAGATACTCGCACCGGACCCCTCTATAAATACTGAGGGACGCTAATCAGGTGCACACATTCTAATCTATGCTCTCTTTACTTTCTGTCACACAGAGCACACACACCACCCCCTGGCTAATGGCCTCCAAATTTACTGCGAACTACGTGGACTTTGATCCCTTCAAAGGGTACGTAGGCTCTAGGCTTGACAACCTAGTCAAGTCCAATAAATCTTGTTCTTAGAACAGAACAAAATCAGAATCTGAAGTGATTGATTGAAAATGATAAATAGAGATCAAATCAGAATCTGGAATATGAAAATTAGAGTCTTTATTAGTAACTTTTTATCTCTCTAAAAAGACTGAAGAAGAAATCGTAGGTTCTTTCATCCACAAAAATCTCCCATGCGTCCTCCTCTCTGTTATATGATTTTCAAATTCTTCTTCCTGATAATTTTTTATCTCGTTTTCCTTTCGTTCGATTCTTGTTATAATCATTAAAATCTGATTAATCATTGCCCTTTAGTATTGTATATTTTTCAAACTTTTGTTTTGAATCACCGAAGCCAATTCGCATGGTCCGTCACTTTTCTTTCTTTATGTGGAAGGGAAGGTTGCCATATATTATTGTTTAAAAAAAAAATTGCAAACATTGACTTTTTTTTTGGGTTAATTAGATATTTCATTCCAAAAAAAAGTTGTCATATATTATTATTCCAAAACGTTTTTTTCATTTCTCACCGTAAAAATTGTAGAACTAAGGGCAATTTAGTCTCTTTATATTAATGTTTTAATTTTTGGTCCTTCAAAATAATTACCATTTTTATGGTCCTTCTTAATAAATATTATTTTTCTTAAGTCCTTTATTATAATTTTTCCTTATTAATAAATAAGATTCTGTCGTGTGCTTTTGAAAACTAGGCCGAATCAGTGAAGCAAAAGTAGAGAATGTTAGGCTGGCGAAATTGTTGGATTTTCTTAATTAGTGCCATTGAACTATCCTTTTTCCTTTGTGCAAGATTAAATTTTGCTTTCTCCAAATAAAAATTCAAGAGGCAAATAACATGATGATTTGCTAAATGTGAATGACTATCATTACCGAAAATTAACAAAGTGTCTTGTAATCGGTTTTTAAATTCAGAAAATGTAAATTTTATTTTTTTTGCTCGAAAGAAAATGTAAAGTTGAGTAATCTAAAATTCAGGCATCCACAGACCACAGCACAAGCTTATAGTAAAAGGGCAGAAAATAAAAAGATGCTCCAAAAATTTAAAATCTCATTAGAGATCACGAGATAATGCAAGAGCTTTCATTAAGTAATTATGTTTTCTCTGGGACCCACAAACTAAAAATAAAAAAAATTGACAAAAACTATTTAAGAAAATCCTTTTTGACTTTTTCTTCTAATTTGAAAAAAAAAGGAGAATTTCATATAAAGATGGTCGAATTACCTAAATTCTAATTTGGGTTACTAAATTTAACAAATTAACAATTAGGTTATGTGACATAATTAGGGATTTAGAAATTGGACCAAATTACCTTTATATCCCTTAATTATTAAAAAAAGAAAAAAGAAATATTAAAGCAGAACAATATTCTTTATGCACTACGCAAGAAGCCTAACGGGAGAAAATACATTGGAGGCCTCTGCACTAAAGTTTTCTTCTATTATTTTACAAGTTGGGTATATTCGTTTGCTTTTTTTATTTCTAATTTTTCTTTTATTAGTGTTCTTGCTTGGTTTTTTGTCCCTTTTTTCAAGTTTAATTTGTTCCCCATGGAGGTGATTCACACCTGTAGGTTTAACTTGAGATCGAGAAACTTGGAATCACTTGCTTTTGTTCACAAACCTACACCGTAACCGTAATTACCTCCTTCACCAATTATATATTCATCATGTAGATCTACACCATAGGTTAACTAGGCTGAATTCCAAATCACCGATGGAGCTAACCAGTAGGGATAAATGACTATAAAAAAGAAGAAGCCTAATTCCAACAGTTGAAATTCGAAATTTACACAAATATCAGTAATTTTTCCTACTGGTTAAAGAGGGATACAATTTTGCAGCAAAAACACTCTAAAACCTAGCAATGGCGGTGACAGCACTCTCGGAGGGTCCAGAAATCCAGAGGCTTCCTCAATATAAATACGTTGATGCTGTTCGTTGGCTGCCACCTCTGTCTCCATTCGATCAATTCGTGGTTCTTGCTTCGTTTGATTCCGATTTTGATGCTTCTTCCATCGAAAAAAAGAGGGATACAATTCTTATTTTTTGTGTTAAATTATTGAATAAAAAACACTCTTTTAACTTTTTTTTTAACGCAACGAATCATCAGTGTTTAGGCATTTGGCTTATGCTGTAGTATTTTTCTTTCTGATATATCAGTGATTTTTCCTATTACATAAGGAGCGCAACATCCGATTTTTCCTTTTCTCTTTTCTTTGATTTATGGGTTAGGGGTATTATTGGAAAATAACCAACATTTGATTATCCTAGATTGAGTCATTGACTCAATTTAAGATTTGTTGAGTTTACTAACCTTATATAGAATTTCTCTATTTTGACTGTCTTTATATGAGATTCTCCCTTGAAAAAACCTCCTTTAAAATAAATTAAAAAAGTTAGTGCTATGCAAAATTTACCTCATTTAATAAAACTGGGTTAAAGATTAAGGGTGTGTTTGGTTGGGGGGAAGGGGAGGGGAAGGAAAATGTTAAAAGGAGAGAAAACTTTTGTGGGCTCCACCACAAACCCCTTTTCTCTCTCTCCATTTTCTCTCCCCTCCCTTCAAACCAAACATACCCTAAGGAAAATACTTAGGACAAGTTCTTTATATCCATTTCTTTTTATGTTCTCCAATCATATGTGGTTAAGGGTGGGCAAAAACCCAGTGGTCCACTCTAGTCTGGTCCAACCAGAACTGGTACAGTCAGGTATAGTCTAGTCTAAATAAGTAACATAATGAAATTGGACCAGACTCACTGGTCGGGTTGGACAGAGTTTCAGACTAGGGGACTAGTCCAGTCTGGTCCAAGTCAATTTTTTTAAAAATATTTTGGTGATTTCGATGTTATTTTTTATTTAATGTTATTGGAGTTGTATTAAGGATTTATAATTAAATTTATTTTTTACGATGACTTTTATATGATTATAGGTATTTTTATTATCTTAATTGTATTCAGGGAAGATCTCATTTAAATACCATATGAAATTTCAAAACCTCAAAATATCTATTGAAAAATTAAAAGGACACAGAGTTGATTGAGAGGAATTTAAGATTTTGAAATTTAACTGTTTTTACTAAAATTTCCTCACTTATTCTTTCTCTCTCCTCACTCTCTCTTTCTTATTCTGTCTCTTCCCCCCCCTCTCTCTTTGAAGTGAATTAAGGGAACGATTATAGTGGAGCGAAGGTGGAGGTAGAGCAAAGTGAAAACTCTGAAAGATAAAGGTCTCCCAAGTTTAGGTGTCCACAGTGCTCCCTTAATCTAAATTGTCGCTAGAAAAAATGGCGAAAGGTGATGGAGAAGTTGTGAAGGTTGTCGTCAGAAAAAATGGAGGAAGTTGATAGCAAAGTGGTGGTCAAAGATCGCCAACGACGATAAAGATGAAAGTTATCCTTAGCAAGGAAGAGGGGTGAAGGTGGAAGAAGGTTGAAATTGGTGTTGTTGGAGGAAGTAAGGAGGTTGAGGAAGAAGAAAGTGAATAGTAAAAATGAGGCAGAGGAAGAAGAAAGTGAACAGTAAAAAGGAGGCTGAGGTAAAAGAAGGTGAATAGTAAAACGAGCTTCATAAAGTAAACTTGTAATGAGATTGATAAGTTTAGTAATGATTTTAACAAAAGAATTTGCTTACTTGCATGTTTTCATCAGCAAACGCTTTCGTCAAAACATTACTAAACTTGGTGATCCCATTACGAGTTTTGTGAAGTTCGTTCTACTGTTCACTTTCTTCTTCCTCAGGCCCTGACTTATATGTTTTTATTAGCAAAATCTTTTGTCAAAACTATTATAATTCTTGTCAAAACCATTACTAAACTTGTAAATCTCATTTTGAATTTTGTGAAGCTCGTTCTACTGTTCACCTTTTTCTTCCCCAACTTTGACCACCACTCTGTCATAACCACCAACAACACCACGATTTCAACTAAAGGGAGACAGAGGAGGGAGAGAGAGAGCTTGGACCACCATTTTTTCTGGAGCTTGGTCTCAATCTCATTCTAGAGCTTCCATGGGTTTTCTGATAGCAAGCTTGGTCTCAATCTCGTTCTAGATCTGCCGAAAAATTCCATGGGTTCTTGATCTTGTTCTGGATCTCGTTCTAATAGCGGTGGGAAGAGGAAGAGGATGAGAGGGTGAGGAGAGAGAAAGAGGAAAAGAAGGCATAATGGTAAAATCATCAACATTTTAAAATCTCTAAAATCTCAATTTGATTACAACCACATTTATGTCCTTTACAAATGTTAACTTATCTTTGGTGGTTTTGGAATTTCATATGTTATTTATTTAGGATTCTCTGTTGTATTTACTTCTTAAAAATTTTTTTCCAACATATATTTTTTTTTAATTGTTGTTGGATATTCTTATATATTTTTGATGTTTTAATTTTATGTGATATGTTTTATATTATTATAGGTATTTTTATGGTCCTAATTATGTTTAATATGTTCAACTTTTGTCTTCCAAAGTGAAAAAACAAAAACAAATAAATAAATAAATTTAGGATCTGAACTACCTGGAGGTCCAAGTAGTTCATCAGCAGTTTGGTCTAGCTTGACCTCGGGTTGGTGCTGGATCAAACGAAACCACAGGTTGCTTTATGTAGTTAAAGGTCCTCTCTAAACCAAACCTTGGGTGATATCAAACTTTTTTTGTTTAAAGGATCTATATATTAATACTCCAAAATGATACAATACATAATAGTAACCACAAACAGATCTAAAACAAATACAACCAACATAACAACAACAACAACAACAACAACAACAACAACAAACATTGGATACAATATTAGCCAAGCACCGTACATTAAAAATATAAGAGTAGAAGTAGAATCATGAACATCATCGGCCTCCTCAAAACCCAAGGTTAGAAGTGACGAACAAGAGAGTGTTGGTTGAAAAACCCACCCTAAAGGGCACACAATCTTAAAAGCAATAGTTGCGATTAAATCAGCTAACTGGGTACCCCATCTTGGGGTAAAGAAACCAGAAAACCCAACCTTGGAAGAAATAAGACTTTTGATGTCCTGAAGAACACTTCTACTCCTCTGACCAAACAGATCCGGTGACATCGACCACAAACCAGACCACACCTCTTTAGATCTTCCCCCAAGAATCCATGCTTATCCATACATGTGGCTATGTGTTCTATTTCTGAATTATTATTATTTAACTATAAATGCATATGAAAAAAATAAGACATGTGTTGATGTGTGATTGGAGAACTTGATATAAAGATATAAAGAACTTAATATAAGTACCACTCTGGTCCTATTTATAAGTCCATTTTGACCAAATCTCACATACCAAGAAAAGTTAGTTGACACAATGATTATGGGGTAAATTTTCAATTTTGCCCTCATTTATGATTGAATACTTTTTTACTGTTTCTTATCTCTCTATCTTTATGAGTGCAATTAATATGGGTAAAATTGTCACAATCTCATTTATTTCCAAAACTAGACTTATAAATAGGACCAAATTTTTTTGGTCAAACTGGACTTATAAATAAGATCAGAGTGGTATCATTCAATGATTTATCAGATCTGCCTAGTCATCATTACCTAAGGTTTGCCTCATTAATGCCTTTTTTAACTTCGTTTTTCTCCCTTGATGACACTTACCAACCTAAGACCCAATCATTATGATTGAGATATTTTTCTTTTAATTTTTAATATTTCTCCATAATAATTCAAATCACATTTGCTAATATGGGAGCCAATCATCATAAATGAGATATTTTGCTTTCGATTTTTTTTTTCCATTTTTCTCCTTAAAGACTCCAAATCGCATTTGCTAATAAGAAGGTCAATCCACATTTAATCTGTTCACAAATGATATTTTTTAATTATTTATTTATTTTTTAATGACTCATAACCCGAAAGCCAATCATCATCAACGAGATTATTATTATTATTAACTCTAATCACATTTCCTTAAACCGGAGGCCAATCACCATAAATTAGATATTTATTTGAATTTTGAATTTTATATTTTCATAAGTTAGATATTGGATGACCTATCAAGAATAATATTTATTGGGAAAGATCGTAAAATTTATAATTATTTAGAAGGACCAATTACCAAAATATAAATTTAGAAATACTAAATTTACTTTGAAAGTGATTTAATTTTTTTCCACCAAATTACTACCGCAAAATCATTATTTTTTAACCTTAACTAATATCTATATAATCATATCATTTAATTATTACTCATGAGTCGTAAGGTAGATATTGGCCCTTTAACCCTTTTATAATCACTTTTTTTATTTACATAATTTTATATAAATCAGGAAAAAAAAAACTCCATCAAATGAACTTTATCAACCAAAATAAAAAATTAAAGGCATTTCATATCTTATCATTATATAGTTTAACTATTATTGGTAACATAGATATTGACATTTTAAACCTTTTATATCATTAAGTTTTTTTCTTGATTTATATGTAAATCAAGAAAAAAAAGTTGTATCAAAGAAACTTTAATATATGGGGTTTGAATTTCTCATGTTGTATGAGAAGAAGAAGATTCTTATCTACACATGAAATGATGGGACCCACATATATATAATGCTCATTATATATATATATATATGGGAAAAACATTTCTCATGTTGTAGGAGAAATGTTTTCTCATGCCACATACACATAAAATGGTGGGACCCACATATATATATAACTGAAATTAAACGTGCAGAAAGAAATAAAAGAAGATGAGATAAGAATGGGTGTAGGCACGCAACTAGACTTATCTCATCAGAAGAGAAGAAGAGAAATGCAAATGCTCAACATTATAAAGGAAACACAAGTTTATTCCAAAGAACTTACAAAGGCAGAAAGTTAAAGAAAGCAGCGGAAAGATAGAGACTAGAGAGAAGGCAGAGAGAATGGTTAGAGAGAGAGAGAGGGTTCCTCCGAGTGTGTCCACTACAGACTAGGACGTCTGCTTAAATAGACAGGCTCGGGTCAACAGTTCCGGTTGATGACCGGTACTGCCAGTTTTGATACAGTTCCGGTAAGTGACCGTTACTGTTTATTCTTTTGTAATTAGCTACAGTATTTCGAATCTAATCGTACATACCGTATCTAACTACAGTGCCCTACGTATTACAGTGTTTAGTGTTACAGGTGGATTTCTAACACTATCTGCAATACAAAGAGGTTTTTTACAGAAATTGTTTACAACTTTATACATGGAAACATTGTTTGTTTGGAGTCTCCGTCAAAAGTTGTAAAATCTTCAATCTTCTGCAAGGTTGACAATGAATTCTTCATCTTCATCATCATCACTTGGATCAGGCTTTGAGGTCCCAGCTTCATCTTGCTTTAATTGTTCGAGCAAAATGCTGAGTTGTTTGATACACTCTTGTTTATTTGATGCAGCTGCTAGAGTATGCTGAACAAAATTCTTCTGGTTTAGAAACCGACTTTGTTCTTTGGCACAAAGAAATTCTGGATTATCTTTGAACCATTGGTCCACAGCTTTGCAGTCTGCATTTGTTTGTCTATATTTGCCCCACCAACGTACAAAGAGTTGTCTCTGTAATATTGGTAGAACTGGGGATTTTCTATCCATATGAGACAGTCTGTATTGCCAAGAAAAAATCCAGGATACAGATAATTTTGAAAAATAATGGAGATCGATAGGAAAAGGATCTCCTTCTGCTTGAAATTTGTTTTTGAAATGATCAAATGCTCTCTGGATCTCGGGTGGAAAGATTTGCGGTATTGGTCCAAAGACATGCCACCATTTCAAAAACCATTGAGGAAAATTATACTTGGTTGTTTGTTTGAAATAAATGAACCAAGTATGTTTAAAAATCTTGTTTTGATCCCAAAAAATATTATACCAGGCTTCACAGTAATCCCAGTAAGTGTATCCTTCAGGATCATATGGTTTTGAAAATAATTTTTGTTTATGCAAACCTTGTCCCCACTGTGTTGGTGTGAGAACCTGTAAAATTTGGAGAGTTGAATGGGTGATTAATGATTGATCTTCTTTAGAAACATATCGAGTTAACTCGATAGACTTAGAATCAACCAATATCACTTCATAGAACTCTCTTGTCTTTTTGAGGTTGGTAGGTATGAAATGAAATCCAGAAGGGAAAACATTTAATGCTACCTGATTTGGGGTTTCCAGGAAAAACTCAGGTTCAACCTGTAGGATTCTCAATACAATATTTGGTTTTTCAATGTAAGGAGTTTCCATAGGATTGACTGCTGAGGTGGCCACTAAGGATTTTAATGCTTGCGGTGGCTTTTTCTGGGCTAATTCAAGAGCAAATTCTTTGTTTGATGAATCATACTCTCTTTTACTAATTGCCTGTGAGGAGGAGGCAATTAATGACAAAGCAAGTTTATCATATTCAAGAGCCTGGGTTTTAGGGTCCTTTTTTGCTAATACTTCTCCCCAAGTTTGTGTTGGAGGTTTCTTAACATAAGAATCAATTGTTTTTCTTCCAGGCTTGACAGGAATGAGACTTTGGATTTGAGTCTCTTTTGGAGTTGATGACTCCATTTTGTGGGTAGGTGACCCAGATTTTGTTTGTGAACGTGTCAGTCTGGCTCCTTGTGTTTGGGGAACTGACTGGCCGGTTGATGCTCCTTGTGTTTGGGGAGCTGATTGGCTAGATGATGCTCCTTGTGTTTGGGGAGCAGCTTGTTGTTGCAACAATTGTTTAATGATCTCTGCTAGATCTGTTTCGGAGATAGGGCTTTGTGCATCTTGAAAGATGCTTTGTTTATCGTCTTCTTGGATGATTTGTTTATTTCTGGAATCCTCACCGGGTTTTTTCTTTCTTGGCATTATCTGAAGAGAAGGAAATGGGTTTTGGGTCAGTACACTCTCTTCCCTGTAAAAACTCTCGGGTAAGGAAATCAGGAAGAGAATTAGAAGATCCTTTGATAAATTCAATGTCAAAATCAAAAACACTCAAGATTGCTTGCCATCGAGCAAAAATCTGTTTTGATGCAAGATTTTTAACATCTTTTTCTAAAACATCTTTTGCAGCTTTACAATCAATGCGAATCAAAAAATTTTGATTTAAAAGATCAGCTTGAAATTTTGAAACACACAATACAATCGCTAAGATTTCCTTTTTGATTGTAGAATAATTTTGTTGAGAAGAATTCCAATGTTTAGATGTAAAAGAAATGATTTGTTCTTTTTCACCTAAACGTTGTTTGAGGATACCTCCATATCCCAATTCAGAAGCATCAGTTTGGACAATTTTGAAAGCAGACGGGACAGGAAGGGTGAGACATGGAAGTTCTTTAACCTGCCGTTTGATTTGTTTGACGACTTCGGTAGGAACTTCAGTCCAAGGACAAGGACTTTTGTTGAGTCGTTGATGAAGAGGCTTAACAAAATTGCTAAGTTGAGGGATAAACTCAGCAACATAGTTTAAACATCCCAAGAATCTCTGGAGTTGAGTTTTGTCAAGAATTTGATCAGGAAATTTATTAGCAAACTGAATTGCTCGTTCGATTGGAGTTATCGTTCCCTGATAAATCCAGTGTCCAAGGAAACGAACTTTGGTTTGGAACAGGCTAATTTTTGGTTTTGAAACCACTAAACCATTTGTTTCTGCAGTTCGAAGAAACTTTGAGACGTGTTTAAAATGTTCATCCAAAGAATTTGAAAAGATTAAAACATCGTCAATATAAACTATGATATACTGACTTTGATCATTAAAAATCTCATTCATAATCCTCTGAAATTCAGAAGGAGCATTTTTCAAACCAAAAGGCATAACATTCCACTCATACTGTCCGAAAGGAACAGTAAAAGCAGTTTTATATCTATCCTTTTCTGAAATTTGAATTTGCCAAAATTCATATCAAATTTTGAAAAGATTTTCGCAGAATGCAAATGTTTTAGTAGATCAGCCTTATTCGGTATAGGATACCGAATCCATTGCAAAGCTTCGTTTAGAGGCTTGTAATTGATAACAAGCCTTGGAGTTCCTCGTTCAATTTCTGCATTTTTATTGACATAGAAAGCAGCACAAGACCATGGGCTACGACTCGGACGAATGAGCTTTTTGTCAAGAAGATCTTGAATTTCTTGTTTACAAGTTTCAAGAAGTTCTTGAGACATTTGAATAGGTCTTGCTTTTGTAGGAATCTATTTTTCAGAAAAATTGGGCTCATATGGAAGATCAACAGAATGTTGTTTTCTATTCCAAAAAGCGTTGGGCAAATCAGCACAAACCATTTGATGGATCCTATCTAAACAAGACTGGATTTTTTGCTGAACAACCGGTTGTTGGAGTTGTTCTTCAATTCTTTTGAAAGAGATTTCATCCTGGAGATAATTGATCTGTTTTTGTTTAAAGAAAAGAGGATTTAATTCCCTGAATTTCGGTGTTTCAGTAAAAGGAAAGAAATTAGTTTTTCCCAGATGTTGTTTTGAAATGCCATCATATTCTAGTTTGCAAGGAATCAATTGTGTTGCAAATGGTGCCCCAAGAATGATTTGTGTTCCCATGTCTTTCATAAGAATGAATGGGGTTTTTATTTGAAATCCTTCATTTTGCACAATGACATCAGAAAGTTTGTACTGAACAGAACATATAGATCTATTAACAGAACTATATCTTTCTGTTGTCTTTGTGAAATATTTAGTGGGTACCAAACCTTCTAGAATACAATTGGCTTAAGCTCCGGTATCAAATAATACAGATTGTTCTATAACAAAATCATTATTGATAATGATTTTTGCTTGTATATAGAACTTCTGAAGGAAAAACCTTGAAACTACATTTAAAAAAGGTATTTCTTGTTCAGGGTTCATCTCTTCATTTTCATTTTGTAAATCGTGATCAATATTCTCATCAGGAGGATTTTGAGTCGAGGAAAGAAGTTCTTGAATTTGAAGTAAAACTGATTCATGTGTATCCCGACTAGTTTTGAGAGCTTGAACTTCAATCTTAAGCTTGCATATCTCAGATTGAAGATCTTGGATTGTGACAGGTTTAACAGAATGTTTGAATCTTTCCAAAGTTTTAGTCAAATCATATTTGTTATGAAAGACCGAAAGTTTGGAAGAGGATGGAGATGAAGATTGGGTAATAATATCTTTGAATTTTGAAAGATACATACCTCTATCAGATTCAGGTAGTTTGCTTATAACATCAAGGATCAAATCCTGTTCTCTGGTAATAACATTTATTTGTGGAAGAGAAGAATCATCAGAGGATGTCGAATAAAGATCGTCATCCTGGATTTGGTTTATTTCTCCAGAAGTGGAATGATCTTCATCTGACTTAGATGAGGATTCAATCAGAAGATTGTTTATTTGCTGAAGAAGGGGTTCCTCAATCTGAATATTTCTGATCTTTCGAGAAAATCTGCAGTATTTAGAAATATGACCAGGCTTGCCACATCTGAAACAAGTTACTTGACCAGGTTTTGGAGGATATTTTGAAAAGTCATTCTTTGGTTTAGAACGAAAATTCTTTTTGTATTTCCTTGGAGGAGTTTGGAAATCATCCTTTTCGTAAAAACGCTTGTTAGTAGGATGTTTGTTTTTGGAAAAAAATGGATTAAAAGGAGAAGTTTTGTGAGATTTTGATCTAGGCTTCTTACAAGCTGGAAGACCAAATTGTTCACAGAATGACCCCAACTCTTTCCTATTTATACTCTTTTCTTTGGCAAGTTGATGCTTTATTCCATCATCTTGACAGATTTTCAAAGCAGTTTTCTGAACATGAGAGATTAATTCTCCATATGTCAGGTTTTCATAAGGTATGCTGCCTTCATAATGATGTCTGAGTTTGTCTCTAACTTTATCACCAAAGGATTTTGGTAATCCAGCTAGAAACTTTTCTTTCCAAAAACCTTGATTGGCATCATTCCTTTGAAGTACCCGGGATAGGAAAGTATCTTTATACCATCTGAAATCGGACAAAGTTCGACATCGGATGTTAGAAAGAAGTTCAGAGGAACGATCTCTCCAAATGTTCGGATCCCCAACAAAGTGTTTGATAATTGAAAAAGTAAGAGTATTAACAGAATCTGGTATGGGTTCACCATTGTGAAGAATGGGAGTTCCATCAGGTTCAGTTTTTACTGAAGAAATAATGTTTGATTTTTCATCAGATGACAGATAATAATCCCACCATCCTTTAAGTTGTCCAGTAAACCCGGAAACTAAAAGGTTAGTTATCTCTGTATCTGAATAATTACTTGTTGTTTGATAAGCGGTGCTTACCATTGTCATTTGTTGAAGAATCTGAAGAATATTTGACTCACTTTGTCCATCTATGTTCCACTCATAAATGTTGTTTGAATTGAAAGATTTGAAAGTTTGGTCTTGGCGTTCTTCAGTTAAAATATCCAAAGGACTGGCCCTTGGATAATATAACTTTGAAGATTTTTGAAAAATAGGAGAAGAAGATTTTTTCCAATGTTGATGATTGATTTTAAAATCAGATTTTGAAGATTCAGCATCAGAAAGTTTCTCAAAATTCATAACTTGTTTATCGGAAGAAGAAGCAGAAGGTGTATCAGCAACAACTCTTTGTTTTAACTGAGTAAGAGGAGTTTGAAGATCAGTAGTAACTTGATTTTGGTGTTGCAAACTTTGGCCAATTTGCTTCATAAGGTTTGCAGCATTATTTTTCTTCTGCAGACTTGCCTTAATCCTTGGATCAAGTTGGAAAGGTTTGAACAAAGGTTTGATTATGGATGGAGATTGATTTGTGGAAGTAGAAGGAATTTGTTGGGAAGGGGTTTTGGCAATGTGATCTCCAATAATTTGAAGATACTGATTGGTATAATTGTTTTGCTCCATAAGACTCCTGATATCTTTTGGACAGACAGGGTCTTCAGAGTTTCTAGTCTTGAAAGGAGAGGCAAAAAGGGGATTTTGTTTACTATCCACAATGCCAGGAATTTGATATGACCTCTTTGGAGGAACTTCTGAAGAAATGGTTTGTCCTTCAGATGTTTTCCATTCTCTCTTGGTCATATTTATTGTTTGATCAAATGGATATTCTATTCCTTCTTGTGAAGCATAAGCTTCAAACCAAGCAAAAAATGGAATATTCATTTCATACTTTTCAAGGAAACTGTAGAACTTTTCTTGGATCTGCTTCCGCATTAATCCTTTAAAATGTTCTAAGAACCAGTTTCTTTGCAAAGTATTTGACTCTGAGTAAAATTCCTGTTGCAAACTTTATTTATCAATTTGAAATTGTTGTTCAAGAAAACCCATCATTGGAGGTTCACCTAATTCCGTATATGACAAAGAGTCCATAGAATTTTGGTCATCCTCTCTTTGATAGTTTGCATGAGGAATTGTTCCCGAATTATTTATTCCTTGCATTGAGATGTTAGAAAGTAGATTAGAGGATGGTTGTTCATCAGCTGGTGGTGGTTCATCAGTTGGTGGTGGTGGAGGAATCTGTTGTTGGGGTAAAAGAGGATTATTAGTTTGTGGTGGAGGCAAATGAATAACTGAAGGAAGGGACCGTTCTGAAGGAAGAGATCAATCAGAGAAATTGGAATTCCTTGGTAATTCAGAATTCGCAGATCTGAAATCGTCATACCTGGATGGTATGGATGAAGTAAGACTTCTGGGTCTGTCAAAAGCTATTCTAACAGATCCTGATTGAGTTTGAGAAATTCTACTGATTTGGGCTACAGATCTTGGAGCAGTTGGAGCAGCCTTGTCCATAACCCAATCTTCTGGAAGGGTAACTTCGTTCCACATGATTGTTTTTGGAACGGTGATGTTTGTATTGGAATAATCAGTAAGGAAAACAACAGTTTAACCATTGTTAGGAAGATTTTTGACATTTGAAATAGAAGAGTTTGAGACCTTATACTGTACCCTATATATTAGAGTAACAGGTATAGATCCAGATTTCATGTTAAAACCATGAAGTTTAAGATTGAGTTTAAGGACATCAAGAGTGTTCTTATCTTTTAAATCAACCGTTTGATTTGGGTAACAGTTGAAATAGACAGGTCCATTATGAAGGCCAAACTCGGCAGCAGCAAGGAGAGAATCAGCAAAACCAAAATGTCTTGCATCCCTGAGACAAACCAGACCAGAAGCATTTAGGCCTCGTCTAACAAAGGGTTTCAGAGCAACTTGTACACAGCCTATGTGTAAAAACTTGTACTCTGTTTTGTGTTGGTGCATGGATCGAGGAGAGAAAAGGAAAAATTCCTCCTTCTCAGGTTGGATGGCAATGGATTCTTCGACAGTCTTGATCACATAATCAGAATTTTTTAACCATTGCTTTCTGTCAATGAAAACATCTCTGTTATCAATGACTGGAAGAGTCCAATCATCAACAGTTTGATTTATATTTTTGAAATGAATTTCTTCATCAAAGATATTGTTTGTGGAAGAATATGCTTCATCATTGTTTATGGAGATATTTGAAGAAGAGAAAGAAGATGAGGAAGAAGAAGGTCTACGAGAAAAAGAACGAAAAATGGAAGACATTCAGCAAAATACAAGAAAAATGCAAGAGAAACAGCAGAAATATCAACGAAAGAAACAATAATCGTAAATCTCCCTTCAATTAGTATCATTACCATTAGGTTCCATAAAGGTATATTAATTAAAAATTTTCTGAGATTTACCGATCTAAATATTTAGTTGGATATTCAATAGATTCCTTAGATCTGATGCTCCTTAAAGGCAGAAAGTAAAAGTGATACCCTAAGCCAGCCATAAGGCGGTACTATGTGATGAATCTAGGTTTCAATGAAAATCTTATGTTCAGGATCTACACATATGAGAGCCTACAGCGTGGGGCAAATCGCCTGCCACCAATAGGACTTATGGCCTAGACATCCCACCAAGAGAACTCAGCCATCATATGTAAGAAATCAAACATAAAATTTTTTCTTGAAATTCCAGACTTTTTTTTTTTTTTTTTTTAGCACAGATCTAAAGTATATCCATGAATATAGCAACAGAATATACAGATAAGGTAGATCTCAGTCTAGATCTAATTAATACATCTCTACTTCCCCTCTGGCTCTGATACCAATCTACGGGACCCACATATATATATAATTAGAACTATATATATATGTGGGTCCCACCATTTTATGTGTGTGTAGGAATCTTGTTTCTCTCCTGCAACATGAGAAAAGTAAACCCCTATATATATATATATATGTGGGTCCCACCATTTTATATGTGTATGACATGAAAATACACTTCTCCTACAACATGAGAAGTGTTTTTCCCTAAAAACTAATATGAATTTCTAAATATAATTAAATTAAACACAATTTCTCTTCACATAGATATTTATAGAAAAATAACACAAACATCTTTCAATTTTTCTTAAAATTATAATTTTATTTTTAAAAATTGACACAAACTTTAATTGAAAAATATATAATTTTAGAAAAAATTCAAAAAAATTTAAAATTATATTATAAACATTAAAGAAATGTTATATATATATATATATATATATGGGAAAAACACTTCTCATGTTGTAGGAGAAGTGTTTTCTCATGTCACACACACATAAAATAGTGGGACCCACATATATACACAATTTGTATTATATATATGTGGGTCCCACTATTTCATATGTATGTAGGAATCTTCTTCTTCTCATGCAACATGAGAAGTTTAAACCCCTAGTTTTTAACATAGAATGTGAGAGAAAATGTAGGAGGTTTGATTAAGGGCAATTTTATAGTTTTAAATTTTTATTTTATTAATTGGTCCTTCTAAATAATTATAACTTTTACAGTCCTTCTCAATAAATATTATCTGCTATAAGTCCTTGATTTTAATTTTCCCTATTTATTTCCTTTGATTTATTTCGACAGAGATTTTCTCAAATGAGACGAAAGAATCAAGAAGGATTTTTAAAATATTTTTATTTTTCATTTTGTTTTTATTTCCTCTCTCGGACAAAAAGGCGTGTTTAGTGTTCCCAATCCATATAAAAAATTTTCTTGTATTTTGGTTATATTCCTTAACAAACAAAATACAACCACAATTAATTATGCAAATAAGAACAGAAGAAAAGGGGATGATAAAAATACGAAATATAAAAGAAAACAATCACATCGAAATAAATAATTTCTGCTAAACAATTTGATTTTACGCATGGCTTTCCTTCTTTGCCACTCCAGATCCCTTCTTACATATATTGATAATGAGCCGAGCCACTACTAGAAAGACCTTTTAACGTCTATTTTTAAACCTTTTTTACATTTCTTTATGTCAATGTGTGTGATGTGGTAAAGTCGGAGAGAATGTTCGTTAAAAAAAGGACGCCATAGTAAGTTTTTTCTTATTTTTTTTAAAAAAGAAATTTCTTTGCAACGGCCATTCAAATTTTGCTGGGTTGGATTCTAGTGTTTTGAAGTGAAGGCAATAATGCTTTATTTTCCATCAATATTTTTTTAAGAATTCCTCCATAATGGAGGTCTGAGGCATTGGTTTCCACAATTTTTAGGGCTTATGGATCGGAAAAAGAAAGACATGGAAGTTTTTTGACCTGAGATTTTATTTGTCTTAGATACTAATATGAGTATCAGTCTAGGGGCAAATTCTTTTTGAGCTGATCATAAAGAGGAAATTGTGGAAATTTTTTTCCTAATTATTTAAATTTTTCCTCATTTTTTTCTATTTTTTTTAAATTAATTTAATTTTTGGAATTTTTTTCTAATTTTTTGAAATTTTTCCTTTTTTTTAATTTTTTAATTCCACGTCATCGTCCACGTCAGCATATCAGTTCCAGTCAACGTCGCGTCAGCGACACGTCAGCATTCTATCCAACTTAACGGTCAACTAACGGTCAACTAACGGCCGGTGGTATTTTTGCTCCCAAAACGTAACTTTGTGTGTACTTTTGCTCCAAAAAATACTTCGTGGTGCTGGGCGCTCCTGGGGCCAAACTTAGTGTGTAAAATCGCTCCTTTACCCTAATTTCAATATATATATATATATATATATATATATATATTTTATACAATCAACATTTCCTCCTTTTTTTATCATGATTTTTTTTAGGATCATAACATAATTTAATACTTTTTCATGATCATAAAATCCTTTTTTGAAATCAGTTATCCTAATTCCTCAAATATTTTTTTTTTAAAATTCTCAAATAATTTTGTAAGATTCTAAAATATTTTTTAGGGTTAGTTAATATTTTTTTTTAAAGATTCTTAAATAATTTTTAGGTATTGAAAACATATTTCACCAAATGAAAAAGGAAGGAAGCCGCGTCCCCTTTCCTCTCTTCATCCGCTTCCACCCGCATTGGCGCCTCTACTCGTGGCCTATGCTCCTACAGCCGCCGCCTACTCCGTCGTAGTCGATCGTCGCCGTCATCTCTCCCCTACTCCCCTTAGTTCTCATCGTCTCTGAGTTCGTCGTCTCCACCTTTGGTTGGCATTTTGCAGATTCCTTTTTTCATTCAGTTGAGTGTCTTGAGTTCGTGCTCTATGGTGCATTTTTACTAGATAGAAGAATTTATTTGCCTTGCTTTGTCTATTTTGTGCTTTTGTATGAACTTCTCATTCTATATTTTCAAACAGAGACTGCACTCAGGACACAACATTGCGCAGCTCTAGCTTTGCCTCACCGGCCGTGTAAGAAAGAAAGAGGTTAAGTGAAGGCAGGAGCAAGAGTTCGACACACTCTAGTATTGTAAGCTTCGAACTTGGAATCTTCCGATGGAGGCTTTCAGTCACGTCAGCGACATGTATGATGTTGCACTCAAACCTCGCTTGCTTCATACCCTTATCAAAGACCAACTTCCTGATGAGAAGCATCCCTTTTTGAATCCCTCCAAGCTTTCTCGTGTTGTTTCCATGATCAGAATTCACCATCTCCTTACTGAATCCTTCACTGATGACATGGACCAAAAGCAAATTGGGAGATGGAAATCTGCCGTTGATAAGTGGGTCGACTGCATTTTGAATCTCACATCTAGTGAAATGGTAAATACAAAATAGGATTATTCTATGGTTGCACTTTGTTTTGAATGAGCTGGGACATTTTTCATATGAGCAAAAGCCATGATTTTAGGACTGAAATATTGGTCATATGGTTGGATTTTTTATATTCTTTACTGCCACTTCACACACACAATAGTTTATGCTTGAGTTTTAGTTGAGTTTGTTCAGTATGGGATATTGGAAGGTACATTTATGTGAATTTTATGGTCATATTTCTATGTCGTAGCCAGATAAATGTTGGGCAGGGATCTCTTTGCTGGGGTTTACTTGCCAAGAGTGCAGCCCTCCTCGTTTCCTTGAATCCCACTCTGAGTGGTTTGAGAAGTTGCTACAATTTTTACAGGTAACAAGCTGTTTTTGCATGCATTTGGCTTCTTTGCTTGCTAGCTTTCTTGAACTTCCATTTTCTCCTCAAATTTCAACTGTGGATTTGCTTTTGATTGGAAACTATATATGAATATTTGTCTCTCCCACGCATGAACAAAGCAAATCCTGCACAATCTCTTTTAAAATCCCCGTGACCCTCAATGAATCTTGGAAAATAGAAGATAGTAACGTGGGATACAAAAAAGTACCATTCATTTATCATTCAGTTGTCTTTACTTTATTCATCTAGTATTGACTATTGTGTATGTGAAACTTGTGTGGTTGGACTCCCTATTTGCATATTTTTTTTCAAGTGTATCTGTGTATGTATGTGCTCAAGCACATATATCACTTGTTTCCATGCATGGTTAAGGGTCTGGATTTAAATTGTGTCATACTTTATTTTTTAATTCATTTTTTGGTTGTTGTTGTTACATTACATACCTATGTGTGACATGTCTTCCTTGCTGCATATTTAAACAGTCACCAGCAAGTTCTCATTTTGTGAGGGTGGCTTCTGTTGTTTCAATGTCTGATTTTTTTTCAAGGTTAGATCTTTCTTTTAACTCATTTTCTCCCCTTTTTCATCAGTGTACAATTGTAGACATGTCCTGTAAAATGCTCATTTTTGGTATTGATAGACAAAATTCCTAGAAATCTTTTTGTGCAAGCTTAGTAAATATAAAGATATGCAATGAGTTTTCACTTGCACCTTATTTACTCATCCCTGCATATGCACAAAATGATATCTACTCCGCACAAATCAAAACATGCTTTTTACTTTTATACATCTTTCCCTTGGGGGAAATCAATTGAAAATGATCTATGTTATAGAGATTATAGAAATAAGGGAGAGAGACGAGAGACACACAGAACAGAGGGACTGAGAAGAGAAATGTGTGATGCTCATTCCTTCATCATAATAAGCATAGAGATACAATGGATAGTCATATGCCTTATATAGGCAATACTAGACCTACTAATCCCAACTAACTACTATTAGTTACTAACCAACTAACAAACTAACTAATTCCTTCCTAACTAACTAACCTAATTAGTTATTTATTGTTTACATATCAATCTATCTTTACCCTATTAGCTAAATCCTGTGCCTCATATTCTGTTCTAATTTTAGGCTAAGTGGATTTCCTAATGTCAAGAAAAATGGGTCTTCCTTTGCTGCAAAAGTTGTTCAACCAGTTCTGAAGCTGTTGAATGATGAAAACTCAGAGGTTATATGGGTAAGTACTACTAGCATAATTTGAAGACTGTGATTCTGTTTTCTCTTCTACATAATTAATTAAAAAATATCAAGTAAAAAGGATTAAGGTACATATTTTGTTGTGTTGGAAACATTTCTTTTGGCAGGACTTGCAAAGAAATAGAAATATTCTGGGATCATGTGGTAAGAATTGGGAGAAACAGTTGTTTTGAAGTGAAATTGTCTTTAGATTTCATTTCGACAGAATCATAGCTAAAGGCCCAATATATTAATGAACACTGTGTTGATAGATTCAAAGTAAGAAACCAGTTGTTTCACTGCAAAATGCCGAAAGAATGTGCTCAATTTTCTCTGAGTAGTTTTCTGTGCCTGGATTTTTTTGGGTAAAAATAAAGTCTGCAGAGTACCTCTACTTTTGCTCCCCCTCTACTCCATCACTTTGACTCTCAGACAAATAAATAAATGGGAAGCAGTGAAAATGTCCTTCTGTTAAAACTTAGCTTGTTTGGAAGACCAAAAGTTTATCATGAATCCTTTTTTGCACAATGCCGCAAACAGTTGACCTGACAATACTATTTTTCTTGGCATGCTTTTCGCCCTAGGTTATACTTGTCAGTTCTTGTATATCTCCTTTGTTTGCTTTATGGAGATTCAGTTGTTATCTGAATTGTGGTGCATGCAGGAAGGTGCACTTCATTTGTTATGTACAATAATGACTTCATTCCCATTTGCTGTTCAACGTAATTATGATAGTGTAAGCTTCTTTTCTCTTTGCTGTAACCTTGCATGCATTGGGTGTCCTCTGAATTCAGGTCACTCTTTCCTCTTAATGTTATTGTGGCTTGATAAATATTTCAAATTTATGCAGGTTGAATCTGCTTTTGCTTCAAAACTTCTATCAGGAGGTTGCAGTCAATATTTGTTGAAGGTAATGTGCTTCCTCTTTCTTGATTGTCTCACCAGTAGCCTGCTTATGAACTTTCTTACAGTCCCTACAGTTTAAATAGTTGCTCCAGCTTGAAGTTGCATGCTTATTTCTTACTATGAAAAAGCTTAGGAGAGAAGGAAATTGGTTATAGACTTATAGTATATAGCAACCTTTTGTCCGTGGCAGAGCAGTGGCCTAATTAAGCATATAGCAAAATTAGCAGTGCTATTTCCAAAGTTTATTCTTACTCGTGCTGTTGTATAAATCTGAGGTTGTGGATGAGTTGCTGCTTAAGATTTTATGGAAATCTAGGCTAAAGGTTCCTCCCCCCCCCCCCCCCCCCAACTCTTTCTCTTATTTCAGAGGCTTGCCCATCATTAATAACACTTAGTTTCCAGAGGAGGTACACATTTTTCTAAAACTTTCTATTTTAATATTTTATATATTAGAAACTAGAAACGATGCCCCCTTTACTTCCATTTATGGTTCTACACTCCTACATTTGGCCTAATAATAGGTTCTTCAGTCCCCAGACCTAGGTCAAGCTGTTTTTTGGTTACTTTGCAGCTTTAAGAAAAGGCCCAACACCTATGTTTGGGCTATGAAAAACAAAAGGCATACCTACTCTCTCTGTAGACATAAGCTCAAATATTTTTGGATTACTTAGAGAAGGATTTTCCCTTTTTCAATTTTCTGTTTAATTTGGGTGACTGCTCAAGTGCTCATCATGATTCTTTTGCTATATTTGTGACAAATACTCCCTCGGTCCCTTGAGTTTATTATGAAATTCAATTTCTCATATCAGTTTGTTTCCACTATGTTCTGTCTTTGAAAAAGTAATCAATCTCTTCCACGTCAATAGATGTTGGTAAAAAAATTTTAGATTTGCACATGATGAAGAAATATTTATTGTTAACAATTTTTTTTTTCTTGTTTTGTTTATATTTTGAGCTGTCACATTTCAGAAAATGATTTTTTTTCATTAGAAAATTGAGTTTTTCGGCACAAGATTTAATGAGCTTTTGCTTTGTCTATACTTTAGGCCCAAAAAGCTTAGGTTATAGTTATCTTGGGTTGAAAATTATAATGCAACTGTTTTTGGAACTTCACTTCGCAGCTTAAGTTTTTGAGTTGAAATGATTGTTCATGTCTGGAAGCTTCCTTACCATAAAGCATCAAAAGTATCTATGGCCCCTTTTGGTTTGCCTGAGGGAATGGGATTCTCATCTTTATCATACAACAATTTCTATTGCCTTTTCATTATTTTTTTAAGTAGGGGAAGAAGAGTCACTTTATATCTCCAAAATCTCTTTTTTCATTCCATTTTATTGTATTAAATGAGCCCTAAAAGATATCAAATATCCTACTTCCATTGCGACACTTTTGTACGAACTAATAGAACTCTAGGCCTAATAATCATTAGTGAAATCCCTAATTAAATCTTAAATACCCCAATCACCCGTACCAACTACCAACCTTATTTCATGATTATAATGATATCAATACAGACCTACATAAAAAATAAAATTAAGGGTATTTTCTCGTTATTTCCTTGTATGGCCTCGTCATATAAGAAAAAAGTGTCTGTGCGTATATGTAAAGACAGGGTATTGATCATAATATATATCCTATCTTTTGTTTGGTGTTTCCAGAAACTAGCTTATTCCCTAGCATTACTTCCGAAATCAAGAGATGCAGAAAGTTGGTTTGTGCTGATGCAGAAAATTTTGGTTGTGATAAATGATCAATTGAATCATTCCTTTCAATGTCTAGAAGAAGGTACATGTCACTATTGTTTGTTTAATTGGTGCCAATTAATGACAGTAGTTGACTACCTTGCTCATGTTGCAGAAACCAGGCGCTATGAATTTGTTAAATTATTGGTTCAACCCGGAAAAGATCCTCCTGCGGCTTTGGGAGGCTATGTATCTACTGAAAAAGCAAGTTACACAGAAAAGCTGTCATCAGTCTCTATTATCTCTACACTTCTGCATTGTTGTTGCACAATGCTTACAAATTCGTACCCCTTTAAGGTACTGTTTAGTTCTTTCGAGAGAAGGAATGAGGACCCAATTTGTTTCTCTACAATTTTTTTTACTTAAAAGAATGATGGAAATTCATGTGATGATTTTCCAGGTAAATGTTCCTGTTCGTATGTTATTGGCTCTTGTTGACAGGGTACTCATGGTGAATGGCTCTTTGTCACAAATGTCAATGCCCTTTGTGACTGCCAAGCAGCAAGAGGATATTTGTTCTGAACTTCCTGTTTTGCACTTGTATGGCCTGGAATTGCTCACTGCTGTTGTGAAGGTTGTGGGCAGGTATGGCTGCTTAATTCCTTTCTATAGTAGAACCATGAAAAGAAAAGGATGACATGTTTCGTTGTTAGTGTCGTTGTTAGTGCAACTTCTGATGTAAATGATATGTTGAACTTTCTAGAATCCTAAAAAGTCTCAATGTGTCAAAAGTCATTTATATTAATGCCTTTGTCTTGCCTTTCTTGAGTTTACTTTCTGTCTAGGTCTATAACTTGCATTTTTTTGTCTCACAATGTTTTCACAAAACATTGCTCACGGACATTTGATTTGTATTTATTGTCTCATTGTCCTGTACATATGTTGTGTTTTGATTTCTTTGTTATTTATTTTTTGTTGATATTATTACTTTTGTCGTCAAATGTTGTTGCCTACTATGCATATTTTCTAAGGTTCTTGAATTGGACGTATTATTGGACCATTTCAACCAATGTTCTACTGAATTATTATTTTTTATCACGTGTCACTCATGATATCAATCTCAAGTTTTGTGGTCAACAATTTTGCTCTTACCATAATTACTGTTATTTGGCCATTATTATTTCTCTAAGTGCTTCCGAGTGAGTGTCAGTTATCTTTTATCCAACCTAAAATCCTTTTTAAGCTTTCTACATTGTTCCTCTTCCTTTTCTTTTTTGTTTTGGCAAGATTTCTTTGTTGATTCATTTTCGTAAAGATTTAATAGAGTTCTATGTTGGCTATTGAGGGCCTAGTACAACCCTCTTCCTTTATCAATGGTGTCGAATGATCCATATAGCTTACCCTACCTTGTGACAAGGCTTTGTTGTTGTTTATGTTTTTTGGCAAGATCTTTCTGCTTCAATTTACAATAAGTATATTGGTTTCTCTTGGTTCTTTTTTCCCCCTGATCCACTTGTCATCTTTCACTCTAGACCATGTATGACTTGTATGTGATTAATTCCATCATTTATCTTTGTGTATTTTATTTCTTGTAAAACTGCAGAATTCTCCTAATTGACAATATCTTTATTGCAGTCAGCTGCTACCACAAGCTGCCTTTACTGTACGAATGATTACAATGTACTTCAAGACATGTGCATTGCCAGAATTAAGAATCAAACTCTATTCTATCACAAAAATTCTCCTTATATCCATGGGTGTTGGTATGCACAATTTCTGACAAAGATATCTCATTTCCGACTGTTGATATTATTTTCTCAACAAAGTGGCTGTTTTTACTGTCTTTTTCTGAACCATTGGAGATGTACATTCAAATTTTCAATTCTCTTTCATTGGGTTTGACTTTGTTGTTGATCTGTGGCTAAAAGCTCAATGGAATAATTGCTTTACCTATGGGTTCTATGCCAACGTTTTATAATTATAAAAAGTCAATAATGCCATGTCCTAATAAAATATTTAATATTTGTTGTTTGCATCCTCTAATTACTGCTGTACAGAAGTGCATAATATTATTGAGCTTGCAATTTACAATATCTCTGCTCCGTTTGAATAATCGGAAGAGTGATGCACAAGTTAGAGCTTTTGTCGTGCAAACGTTCTAGATTATTTGATATCTGTAGAATATTTAAAGGGTCATTATCCTACCCCATTTGTTTGTCTTTTGTTTCTTTATTGTGTTTGTGTATTTGAGAGAGGGAGATCTAGAAATATAGTTGAATTGTCTGTAACAAACTGAAGCTTTCTTATTTTTGCTCGAAACAAACTGAAGCTTTCTAGTGCATTTTTAATTGCCATCTTCTTGACTTTGTCTATTTATGCATCTCCAGTTGGGTTTTATCCTCTCAAACTACTTTTTATTTTCCTATAGATTGCAGGAATGGTCCTTTTTTGACTATTCAAGTTTGGTGTCAAACCAATTTTGTTTTCCTAGTTGTTAGATTAGGCTAGCTTTATTTTACTAATTACTCATTGTCAACAGGAATGGCTTTAGGCCTTGCACAGGAAGTGGTCAGCAATTCCTCGGTTGATTTGAGTACCATCAGGAATAGGGGTCCTGGCGGATCAAGTCTTTCAAATTCAAATGTGTCTACTAAATCATTGCTACAGCCAAAAATTAAAAAAAGAAAGCGCAAGAGTATGGCAGGTTCTCTCCAGCATCAAGAGCATAATGGAGTTTGTGTTTCAGCTGCAGATGCTCCGGAGAACTACCCAGTGACTCCAATTTCTCTGATGCCAATTTCTCTAAGGATGGCTGCGCTTGAAGCACTAGAGGTTCTTATCACTGTGGTATGTTATATTTCACATCTTCATGGATCTTCCCCTCCTCCATTCCCTTTTTTTTTTTCCCTCTAATTTCGACATCATCATTGAAGTTAAGTTTTTGCTTGATAACTGTAGAGCAAAATAATCTGAATCTGAATTGCTTGATTCTTCATTCACGGAAAGGGTCTGTATATATACACACACACACTAGGGAGCCTATTTATGGCTCTTAATAATAATATCTAATATAATCCCTGATTACTAGTAATATGCAAACTAATCCCTGATTTCTAGTGATCCTGATTTAATTACATAAGAATTACACATATAATCCCTGATTACTAGTATTATGCAAGCTAATCCCTGATTTCTAGTGATCTTGATTCAATCCCATAATAATATCTAATATAATCCCTGATTACTAGTAGTATGTAAACTAATCCTTGATTTCTAGTGATCCTGATTTGATTACATAATAATTACAAGTATATATTTCCTAATACTCCCCCTTAAGTTGGTGCATAGATGTTAATCAAGCTCAACTTGTTATAGAGATAGTCAATATGAGTCCCATTTAAGGCCTTCGTCTGAAGATTGCCCAATTGGTATAAAATTCTCATTGATCTTATCACGTATAAAGTGACAGTCAATCTCAATGTGCTTTGTACGTTCATCATACACAGAGTTAAAGGCTATGTGTAGAGCAACTTTGTTAGGAATCCATGTGTCCTCTTTTAAAGAAAGACACATGTTAGGAGAAGTTAGGAGTAGTTTTTAGTTATTATCTGTTTAGAAAATCTGTTTGTTATAATCTGTGTAGAGAAGTTATTTTATCTTATCTTTTAGGGAAGTTATGATAGGAAGTTATAGTTAGGCAAAGACTCTATAAATATATTGTATTCTCTTCTTAGAAGATTATGAATAAAGAAATGATATTTCAGAATTGTGTTGTGTTGGCTAGAGTTAGATTCTGACTCTAGATTTGTCTCCCTATTCCCTAGAACTCAGACTCTGGTTCTAGTTTCCTATCTTGATTCTTTTAATCCTAACAAATTTTATAGTTTCGCAGGCATTGACATGGGAAGACCAACCTCCTTCATAAACTGGTGAATCCACACAATTTGCTATATTGACAGAGCCATGGCTCTACTGATATTCTGTACTAGACTAAGAAACCACATCCTGATTCATGCTCCTTCGGGACACTAAATTTCCACCCACAAGCACTAGTGAATTATTTCCTTTTCTACTAGATCACATGATATTTCCTACAAAACAAAATAGGATATCAATAGATTTTCTGTTATAATATCCGTTTATCCTATATTTAATTAAAAGATAGATAAATATATAAAAGATAATTAAATAAGTACAAAATATTAATAAATTCAATCTAATATATTCCAGAATCTATACTTATTTAATTATAAAATATATACTTATCAAGCACGCAGCATCTTACCCCACATAATCTGCATCACATAAGCATTCAATCTTTGTGTGGCCTTGATTTGTACAGAGTACACCACGACTAGGTGAGTGCTTTAAGTAATGTAAGACATTCTCTAAAGCTTCCTACTGAGCAATAGTCGGTGCTGTCATGAATTGGCTAAGCATACTAACTGGAAAAGTCATATCAAGGCAAGTCACCGTGAGATAGTCTTATTTCCCAATCATTCTACGATATCTCTTAGGATACTTAAAAGGTTTGATCTTTTGAGGATCAACCCTTTATCTCACATCCTTAGGTAGCTCGTCAAATGGAATGCTGTCATCAATGTCCAAAAAAGGATTAGGAATCATGGGAAAATCACTTGGTGCTACAAGTTTTCCGATTTCCTTTTAGCAGCTCAAGTACATATTTCCTCTATGTTGAGAGCATGCCTTTCTTGCTTCTCATAACCTCAATCTCAAGAAAGTATTTTAACATACCCAAATCCTTCGTTTGCAAATAAAAATTAAGAAAGGCCTTGAGTGATGAGATTCTTGAAGTATTGTTGTCTATAATAACAATGGTTTTAACATATACTACTAAAAGAATCACGCCTATATCCATTCGCTGATAAAGCAAAGAATGGTCGCACTTACTCTTATTCAAACCAAATCTCTTAACCATAAAGCTAAATCTATCAAACCAAGTACGATTACTTTGCTTCAAACCATATAAAGATTTTTAAAGGTGACATACCTTCCCACGCTCCCCCTGAGCAACAAAACAAGTGTTTACTTCATGTAAACTTTCTCAAGAAGATCACCATTCAGAAAAGCATTTTTAACGTCAAACTGATGAAGATCCCAACCATAAGTGACCATCATAGAGATGAAGAGGCAAATAGAGGATAGTTTTGCCACAAGAGAGGTGGTGGTTTTCAAATAGTCAACACTGTAAGTTTGAGTATTTCTTTTAGCAACCAGTCGAGCTTTCAAATTTGTAAGGTGCCATTAACTTTAGTTTAAACCATGAACACCCGTTTACACCCAAGAGGTAAATCAACAAAAGTCCAAGTATTAGCCTTATCCAGGGCCATAATTTCTTCTTTTTGCAGCACGGAAACTGAGATGGGTGAAGGCTTGTGAGGAATAGTGAGAATGGTGATGGAGTCTAGGGGCGAACATCTCAAACAAAACTTACACACCCAAAGATTTTGGATCCATAGGAAACAAGGAGTTTGAAGGAAACAAAGTTGAGCACGGAATGCCACCATTGAGAACAGGAGATGGCACATGATTGATAAGAAAATGCTCAGTTGACATAACATCAGCCCAAAAGGGTTTAGGAACTTGCATTTGAAACATTAGAGCATGGGCTACTTCTAACAAGTGCCAATTCTTTCTTCTGCAATGCCATTCTGAGCTGTTGTATCTGTGCATGAGGACTAATGAATCATGCCATGTTGTAGCATATAGGTTTGAAATTGAGCAAAATTGTATTGTTTAGCATTGTCACTTCTTAAGGTTTTCACAAATACCCCAAACCGAGTTTTGATTTTAGCACTAAAATTACCAAAATGAGAATAACTCTGAATGATTTTTCATTAAATAGAGCTAGGCGGTACAGAGAAAAATTATCAACAAAAGTAATGAAATATTTAAAACAAGGTTTAGACTCAACATTACACGGACCCCCAATATCAAAATGAACTAAATCAAAGGGGGACGTAGCTTATTTATTGACGCGAGGTGCTAGATGGACATGATAATGTTTAGCAAACTGACACGACTTCCACTCTAAGGACGACAAATGATTAAACTGAGTATGCATCCTTTTCAAGAAGGATAAAGACATGACCTAAACGACAATGAACTTCAAAAGGAGATGAACCACCAGAGCAAGCAATGGAATGCAACACCCAATCGTCAAGAAAGTAATGGCCACTAATATATATATTCAGATTCATTCCTCCTACTAATAATGCATTTCGTTGTGAGATCCTAAATCAAACAGTGGTCAAGAAAAAATGGGATAAAACAGTTTAATTGTCGATTAAGCTTGTTAGGAAACAAGATTAAAGGCAAGATCAGGAACATTAAGGACAAACGACAGAAAAACAGATGGGGTAGGCTTAATAGTGCAAGATCCAAGAATACTGAGTAAGAATCATTGGCAATTGTTACCGAAGGGGGGTTGGCATAAGGTGCATACGTAGAGAATAAATAATAGTTGCCTGTCATATGATCAGTGGCATCGGAATCAATCATCCACTTCGAGGAAGTAGCAAGGCATGAATCACAGTTACTTGTAGCAAGGCATGAATCACAGTTACTTGTAGCAAGGGCACTTGGTGTTGATGGAGAATTATTAGAGGACTATGTCATATGAGCAAAACCACTACGCTGCAGCTTATTTTGTAACTTGCAACAATAACGTTTGGTATGACCTGGTTCCTTACAATAGAAGTAGACAATAGCACTAGGATTATGAGCATTGTTTCCTTGTCTTGGGAGGCTTTGGTTCCTGTTATTAGTAGAGACCGGATTCGGGATACCATTTCCTTGTCTCGAGAAACCTTGGTTCCTATGATTAGTAGGGCCACGACCAGCTAAAGCACTAGCATTAGGGTTGAAGCTTGTAGAGATAGACAAAATCTAAGGTGGAACTATCTCATAAGCCGGATCAGGGGTAGTAAGAAGGCTAATAATCGCCTATTTTTCTATATTATCCACCTAATGCCTGAAGTTCAGCTTTAGCTGGCATTAACATCTTCATTTCTTCATACGTTCTCTTAAAATCCATGAAGAAGCTTTTCAGGGGCAGCCCTCGTGAATGGGAGTGATGTTTCCTTTCCCAAAATACAAGAACCTTAGATAGTCTATAATTTCTTTAACAGTATTACAATGACTAACAGAGGGGAGGATGTCGCTCTCAATAGAATTTTGAATTTGCAAGAATAATTGGGCATCAACTCTAGCTCAAGCCAATTTAGGGTCATCCTTCGGAGGAGCTTCTGTCAAATGAGTCTCCTTTTCAATACTTAGTAAATACATTCGAACAATCTTGCTACAATCTAAATAGTTCATCCAATTCAACTTATAATTTCGTTCAAAATCAAAACAGTCTTAGTAGGAACACTAGACATAGAATCAGCCATTTATATAAACTTAAGAGGTAGCCATGCAACATCAGATAAGTAGAATCAAACCTCAAGGCCAAACAACCAGCAAAATAAACAAGTCTCAAGGGACCAACCTAGATAACAATGTAGTAGCAAACGAGCCACAATCTCCACAGAAAAATGCAAACAGCAAGACGAGAATTTGGAAACACAAGAAGAACCAAACCTTGCTGGAAAAACAAGACAACCCAACATAAGAAGAACCCGATTACCAAATGTACTCATATGAGCACAAATACACCAAAGGCAAGCCGTGTTGGAAGAGTCGACTCAGGCAAAGCAAACTGCCAACAAAAACTTGCTGCTCACGCACTGTCATGTACCAGTGACAGATTCTGATGGTGAAGCACATGTCGCCCATGCACCGTCGGATGGTCCCCAAACTTGAGGCGTCCACTAATCTAATGACAGAGAAGCTAATGGTAGGGCGTGTGTATTGATATCTCACCAACTACAGAACCCGAACACTCTCTCTCGCTCTCTCACTATGTCGCTCAACACAAAAGTGTTTCAACGGAAGTTTTTTTTTTTTTTTTTAGCAATTTACAACCCGATTTCTCTGATACCATGTAGAGCAAAATAATCTGGGTTGCTTGATTCTTCATTCATAGAAAGGGTCTATTTATATACATGAGGACGGAGCCTTGGCATCTACGGCTCTTAATAATAATATATAATCAAATCTTGATTACTAGTAATATCTAAACTAATCCCTGATAGTGATCCTGATTCGATTACATAACAATCACAGATATATTTCCTAATAATAACAATTTGTGCAAACTGTAAAGTAAGACGGCCATCATAAAATCCAATTATGTTGCTTTATGTGGACTTAATAGCCAGTTGACTTGAGATTTACAAAAGTAATTACCTTCCAAAAAAATGAAGGAATAAAAATGTCTCTATTTCTCTCTTTTTCTTTTTTGGCCTTTTGTAAGAGACAGGCAGACAGCCTAGAGCACAGTTTCCACCATGCATGGGCTCCGGATAGGGCTGGATCCACTTTTGGTCGACTTTATGTAGTGATATCATGCATTGTTTTGTAGTTTTTTATTTAGGAAAAAATTATTTATGATGAACAGAGTTAGAATATAGGGGAACAATACATCCTCTGAGTGAAATATGATCATAGACAAGCACAATGATGAGAAAAGACTAATAAAAAATGCTGCTGAGCAACTCAATCTCTTTGCATAGAAGATCAGCTTTTCCTTGAAAATCCACGTGTTGGACATCAAATTGAAGATTTATAGGCACTCTCTCCTATAAAAGAGAGGCTGCTGAAGAATTGGGCAATGTGCTATGGTGGGAAAGAACTTTTGTAGAAGAAAATAGTATTATTAACAGAATTCTTGTCATCCTCCTCCATAAAATGGCGATGTCATCAGCACGGGATCTCAAAACAGTTGACAGAATTATCCTCGTCCTCATTCCAACAAAGGGCGGTGTCATCACTCATCAGTGAACCATAGATATGAATATATCCCTTGGGATCCTACATAAATTACATTTAACTAAATCCTCTATTCACAGCTCTACAAAAATCTTAAAATTTCCTCATAATGATTTTCTTCTAGGCTAATACACCCAAGTGATTGCTGCAAGTGTCTTTTACCTTGAATAGAATATTAATTTGAGCACAAGTTTTATTATTTTTGACAGGCTGGCGGTTTGAAATCTTCAGAGTGGAGGAAAGAAGTTGATAATCTTTTGATAGTCACAGCAATTGACTCTTTTGAAGAAGAATGGACCAGTGAGGAAATCATTACATTTGAACAAAAGGAGTCTGCTGTTACTTCTTCTGATTTGCAGCTTGCTGCATTACGTGCTCTTTTGGCTTCTTTTCTTTCATTTTCCCGAGAACGATCCCCACATTTAGCCCAGGGTCTTCAACTATTTCATAGAGGTGCTTTTATTCTTCGATATGGAACTCTTGTTATTCTTGCCAATTTCTCCCCCCCCCCCCCCCCCCCCCAGTTAAAGTAGCAAACAATTAATGAATTTTATGCATCCTAAGAAGAAATATTTGGAAAATTAGTAGCTCTTGTCTTGTAAAATTTGGTATCGCCTGTTAAAAGAAACAGAGCTTATACCTCAACATTTTGGGTTGATGCTTCAATTTGTTCAACGTTTTGTCTTCTAATTTTTGCTGTGTGGATTAGGTGTTTTTTATAGAACATCTGAGAGTCAAGCAGCACAACCAAAAAAAAAAAAATTTACTGAATTTATCCCACCAGCTTAGATAGTATTTGAACTTAATTCCATCTAGGAGAGCTGATGGTGGTCCCTGATAATAATGGCTTTTTAATTTTTTATGAGAACAGTCCATACCTTCTTTTTCTTTAAACTTTAATACAAAACTGTTATTAACTGCATGGAATCTATTTCTGCAGGAAAACAACGAATTGGAACGAAACTTTCTGAGTTCTGTGCTTATGCACTTTTAGCATTGGAACTGCTTATACATCCAAGGGCACTTCCATTGGTAGACGATTCTGCAATTCATAATTCTTCTGGTGAAGCTCATGGTAATCTTCGAGATGGTTATGCCGTTGGCCGGAACAAAAGTAGCCCTCTTGGGTCTCAGCAAGTGGTATATGGTACTCCTGAATCAGATGATGATTTATGTCAAAATTGGCTGAAAGACGGCACGGAGCCAGATGTGCCATTGGCCAAGGAGGGTACACAGCAACCCGAAAAGCCTGAGAGGAACAAGAAGATGCCCGAGACTGCCACTTGTCCAGATACTGAAATGACAGCTGGCGAGGATGAAAATGTCAGCAAATCAGACTGTCCTGGTGAATCTGCCATGCAACTTCAGGATCCCATATCTTGCACAAGCATTGCTGAGACCGAAGCTTCTCGTAGATCTGTCGTTGTTGAGCCAGTTTCTGAGAAGATTGTTTCAGACAACACAGTGCCGTACACAGGCAATAAAATGGAATCAAGCCAAAAAGCCTCCATCGGCAAAGACAGTGAATCAGTTTACTTAAGCAACAAAATGCCAATGACCTCAGATTTGAACATGAATCATGGATTTGCACATAAATTGGATCATCTTGATTCATCTAATGATGATGATGATGATATACCTGATATTGTGGATGCCGACCCGGATTCTGATTCCAGCTAGGGAAATCTGTCATTGATCCATAGTTTCGTGAGGAAGATGTACTGTAGCTTAGAGTCATTCTTTTTTCTTCCTCTCTATGCTTAAAACTAACATGGTTCTAAATTTCTTTAAAAGGCAGGAAAGGGGGAAATATACTATAAATTCACCGGAGCCTTAGAGTCACATATAGCTTAGTTGACAGTAAACACCAGGCAGTGCCAGATATTTTAGATATAATCTTGACGTGCAGTTAATATCCAATAAGTTGGGTAGAATCTGTAAGAATTTTGAATCGTTATTTGGATTTGGTTGGGTCTAAACATATTAATGCGGACTCAAATTTTGTTTTGTGATAAAGTATATTTACTGTTTAAGCAAAAAGATTTTAGTCGAGACAAAAAGTTTGTTGTGTTTTTGCCAATGGTTCATTATTTCTTTCCCTTGTGTTTTGGACTAATTTTTCCGTTCTGTTAAACTTGCACTCTTATGAGAAAGTGATGAGATATACGTTTTAAACCACATCAGATGGTATCATATACAAGTAGGGCTAAAGAACTGGCCTTTTTAAGAAAAGTTTTATGGTCCAAAATATGAGTTGTTTTATCAAGAGTTGGGAGTATTAATGCTTTACTTCAAAATATACCTTTTTGTCAGTGTCCCATCATAGGATTGAGATGGGGTAAAAAAATAAGAGGATTGAGATTTTTTTTTTCTTTTTTCTTTTTTTAAAAAATGGGAGATTGTACCCTCTCCCCGGTTTTTTATTATATGACATATTTTGATCTTAATTCTAAAGATAAAATATATATTTTTATATTTGTCAATCTTTTCCTGATTTATTTTAATTGATACTTTCTCAATATAATCAAGGAGGAGGGGAAAAGTTAGAATTAAGAAAGATGATCTGAGTGTTTTAGAAAATATTTGTCATATTTATTAATTTAACTTATTTTCTTAATCTAATTAAATTGGTAAAAATGTCTTATATTAAGGATCGGATGAAGTATTTTAATTTTAATTTGATATATTTAATGGGCCTTGGATTTTTTTTTTGTTATTTTAAATTAAATTTGATGATGTAGGATTCGTATCTTCCAAAATTCATGAAAATTGCATAGTTCATATCTAGTTAAAACAATATATATATGTGTGTGATTCACAGTAATTATTCATTAGGAAAAATGATCAATTTGTGGCAACTTGTTACTTGAAACATGAATGAATCCACACCACAAAAAGGTCTGAATTCCCAACCCAAGTACCTAAATACAAGATAAATTTTATAGTATAATTTGTTCTACAAACTTTGTCCTATATTTAGAACTGAAGGGAGTACAAGTTATTATTTTTATTAGATAATTTATTTAATTATTTTGGTTGGTTCTCACCTCATTACGAACAAGAGAAGGACCAGCCTGCCACTAGGCTTGAATTCCGTGGGTCATCTATTCCCATTGCCCAAAACCTCTTATTTGTAGATAATAAGGGTGGAAACTGGTCAAGCAACTGTCAGGGGCTTGTGACTTGGTCTTTTAAAAGCTTGACCTTTTAGTAAAAATGGTCAGGCCAATACCTATTTAAAAGTTTGTTTTGGTTAACAGGCCAGGCCTAAGCTTACTAAAAAGCCTATTATGCCTATAGGCCGGCATGTACTTGTTAATTACTTTGGTTTAAATTTTTTTTTTAAAAAAAAGCTAATTACTCAATCTGGAAAAAAATTTAATTCTCATATTTGAAAAAGAGTAATTATTCTATATGGAAAAAAACATAATTTTTTTTTTAAAAAAATATCTTAACAGGTCTAATCTTAATAGGTGTGATTTTTGCTGATATTCAATGTTTGATCTTAACAGGCCTCAGGCCAAGCCAGGCCTTTGTACAAGCTAGGCTTTAGCCGAAAATAAAACCTGTTATAAGCCACATGTCAGGCTCAGGCTACCTTATTATAAAACAGGTTGACCTATTAAAGGTGAAGCCAGACCTAACCTATTTACACCCGCTATGGCGCTATGAATAGCTGAAATGAAATCAAGCATCATCTCATCCAAATGAGTGTGATATGCTCGAACCTCCAAGAACTAAAAGAAATTATTTTGTTCTGCAAACTATATCACTCGGATGGCGTACTTATTAGTCTCTTCAATTGATCAGAAAAGTAAACAAGTGGTAGCTAGCTAATTAAATTTTCCTTGAATTGGGGGGGGAAAATCAAATTTTCCCATATTAAATGAGAGAGAAAAATATCAGGTTTAACTAAAGAGAAAAATTGATAAATAAGTATTAATTGCTCTCTAAATAATTTATATCATGAACAAAGAGAAAAATATCAGGTTTAACTAAAGAGAAAAATTGATAAATAAGTATTAATTGCTCTCTAAATAATTTATATCATGAACAAAGACATTTTAACTAATTTTCATAAATCTGGCTTCTCCCATTTTCTTTTCTCATCCGCTCTTGCTCTTTACCTCAAAACTACATAGTTTTAAGGTAAACAAAACAAGAACAACACTTTTTTTTTTTTTTTTTGGAGCAAGTACTCTGAAATATTTTTCAGTAGCATTGAATATCCTAAATTAATTTTTCGTACACTCACCACTCTAAAACATTTTTTAGGGACACCCATTATCTATTAAAAAAAAAAACTTAAGATTGTTGAGTGCTAAATACTGGATGCTACTTTTAAAAAAAAAAAAATAGTGCTGAGTGTATTAAAAATTAATTTAGGACCTACTGAAAAATATTTCAGAGTGATAGACATTTTAAAAGAAAAAAAGTGTTCTATTGCTTTGTTTAACCCCAAAACTACATAGTCTTAAGAAAAGTAAAGGGATGAGAAAATATAAATAGAGAGGCGAGGTACAATTTTCATATATTAAGAAAGGATAGTAAAGTCATTAAATGCCTTAAATTGAATTTTGTTTCTCAAACTTAGCCTTAATGAAATTATCTGTCTCTACATTTACAAATCATTTTCATATATCTCTCTTCTCTTTTTCTAATCAAAATTAAATAAAGGTAAAATTGTAAAACATTTATTAATAATCTCTAAGTGGACTTATATTTAGGACTAACGATTTCTTCCACGCTGGATTTACAATAAGATTCAAAGTAGCAAGCCACTTCAACTAATTTACTGAAACTAAGAAATGACAGTTAACTTATTAAACATGTCTTCAGCTGAAAACAAATTTTTATTTATTAGTTGCAAATAATTAATTTACCACCCTTTTCAATTTCTATGAAAAAAATTACTATATTTAAAGCTAGAAGATGTATGGTATTAATAACTAGAAAATAGTCTATTTTTTAAATATGTTATTTTTACTAATTCACGTTTATAAAAAAAATGGTTAAAATTTAAAATTGATTACTTTTCTCATCATTTATCTCTCTTACTCATTCATGAATAAGGGAATGCTTAAAAAATAATTATATTTCCTACATATTTATCACTATTAACTAATTTTAACTGGATTTTAGAGCATGTTAAAAGAACCTTATATATAGGGATGGAGGCTCTCTCTTTTTCCTTATCAAATTTAACATATTGTGTGTAAGTATTTAATATTCACCAAAATTATCAAATGTCTTATAAAAAAATATTTTTTGAGATACCCTATTGGTAGAGGAATATCAATGTCTTGTCAAACAAAATATTAGAGCAATGGATTAAAAAGGTTTCTTACTATTGTTTTTACTGTGCGCATCCAACCTGTTGCAGAAGCAAACATCAAACCCAATTTTAAAATACTCTCCAAGAAGATGGGCAAAGTGTCAAAGAACGAATATTTTTTTCATATGCACTAGTACTCTCTCCTAATTGAGACAATGATGTTCGGATACGATTGGATACTAAATGTAGGTACTTCTTCCAATAAATATTCAATCCCTGATGGTGTCAAAGACTACAATTTTGGGTAAACAAGGTAAATGCATTTGTGGGTGAGTTTGTGACTGACAATGTGTCAAGATTTGGTGTTAAATTGATCTTGAAACTTCATGAAACAGTTTATCAATGTGAACCCAAGACGTTTCAACCAAGGCAACAATGATTATTGATGATTCCAACTTGGAGCTTGAGAAAGTAAGATCCATCTTTTTTCTTCTCCCCTGAACTCCTTTATCACTCTCCACGTCCTGACTAAGGTAAATATTGATTATCCCAAAAAAAAAATTCCACTAGTGGTAATTTTTCTTTAAATTCTCAAACCAAATACTTCTCTGATCCTAAATATAATATATAATTTGTAGTACAAATTATACTATAAAATATTATATATTTTGTACTACAAACTATATCATATATTTAGGATCAAAGATAGTACTTAATAAACCAACCAAAACATAAAATATTTCTTTTAAAAAAAATTATTTTTTATCTAAGCTTAAAAGTATTTATCAAATAGGGATGAAGGATCTAGTGTAAAGGGCTAGCATGCGCCTGATGGAAACAAATTCCACGTAGGCCTTCGTTTGTGCAAGAAAATATGGCAGATAGACCGACAATGTCAAGTATTGTGCATATGCCTGCAAAGTTGCAAGTCATTCAGTGAAATACTCATCCATGACTCGATTATTGGAAAAGTACTCAAGTATTTCCTCCGGTCTTTATTATAAAGCACCAACTAACTTTTCTCACAAACCAATAAAAACAGTTAAAGTTAATAGAGTTACTCCACAATTTAAGTAACTTCCAATATTATCCCTACTAATTGCATTAATATCTAATATTATATTAATTATTACTTTCACACACTACTCTCATTAATTATGGGTAGATAAGGAAATAAATAATTAATGCTCATTGAGAACAAGCAAGTGCCTTATAAAAAAGACCAAATAAACTTGTTGATGCCTTATAATAAGAACCAGAGGGAGTAACTAATTAAGGTTACAAGAAATAAGTAGAAATTTTATGAGGAGGTGATAGGTGAAATTTGTATAACATCAAAATCTCACCCACCCTTATTCTTATAAAAACATCCTCTCCAATTCAAGATATCAGATTAGGCATCTTGTAAAAAAAAAAAAAACAAAATTACACAAATTCCATCAGTGAATCTGCAGGAAAAAAATTCCAAGACCTGGTACAAGCTTTCCTTTGCTTTGGCAATCAAACTATCACCAAAATGGCTACACGGGACAATTCCTGAATTTGAACCATACAACTGTTTTAAATTAGAATATACCAGACTACTTCCTTCCCCGGTTAAGCCTCTGCAGTTGATAATTGACACTTCCCCAGGCGTTTCTGTTCTTTTTACTCTGCAACAAACAAGGAATAAATTTTTCCACTCCTTAGTTCTCCTATAACATGATACATATATACACCGGTGTGTAGGGATAACCATTCTTGAGGTACCTATCGTTTCCTTCAATTTTTGAATTGGTACCAGTGTGTTTTTTTCTCCTTATAAAATCCTTTAATTTACTGTGTCAGCATTATTAGCTTCTGTAAGGGCTAACAATGTTAACAAAACAAAGTTAAAAGGGTCTAACAGTCCTAAAAGAGTAAAATTAAAAGATTTAATAGGGACAAAAACATATTGGTACCAAATTACAAATTGGAGGAAACTACATGTCCCTCAAGAATGGTTTTCCCTATATCTACATATGGAAAAATAAGGATAGATAAACGGAGAAGGGACAAGAAGGGCAATGAACAAACATGCTTTCATGAGAACAAAATATTACATTACCTGTGAATCCAAACAGGTCTTTAATAAATCCTTCTGCCGAGCACATGCATCACTGCTGGCCTGGTTAACAGCCATACAGCTGAGAAAAGCCGCCATTTCCTTCATGCAAGGTTTATGAAGGGAACCGTATCTCTTAGGGTTAATATAAAGTCCACCAGCTTTCCGCCCCATTATCCTTAAGTTCAAACACAGCAATTCCCCATCAAAATGATAATTGTCAAGATTTACAAAGCATGAAATGTGTGAGCGTGAAAATTTTAAGGAAAAAACAAAACAAGAATGCCAACATCAACTCATTTATATAAATATAATCCTCACTTCAAAGTGATCAATGAGGAATATCAATTGCACATAAGGAACAATCATCCACTGACTAGATTATGCCCCATGGATGTAACTGATTAACAGTTTATTTGAATGAGTTTTCCCATTTAGATTTGTGTGTGTGTGAGAGACTCATTGTTGGTTGCCTTTCTTACTTTCTTTTCCCTTCTATGTTTAGAGTCGCCAAATTGAAATACATCTATGAGCAAAATTTTAAAAACCTGTTCTGATGCTGTTATAGAATATTGATAGAGAATTGAGATTAAGACAGAAAGACACAAGAATAGGAGTAAAAAGACAAGAAAGGAGATTAGAAGAGAAGAAGAGAGCTCCTATGGCTCTCTCACAATGTATTCATATTCATAACAAAACTCATCTCTCTCTTACAACTATGGAGGAGTAGGCTATTTATAACCTATAGCCTCCCTCAAGTCCTAACTAATAGGTTAATGACTAATTACCCAACTACTTATCTAGTTTACACTTAGGTCCCTAGGTTTATATTACACTTAGGTCCCTAAATGCATATTTATTATCTTTACATATCAATACCCCTCCCCCAAAACATCCTTGCCCTCAAGGATGCTGAACGACAAAATACAGATATGAATGAACAAAAATATAGACTTGAAACTTTGGAACTTCTGTTGGTTATTGAAGAAAACTAATGCTAGAGCTGTTGCACACTTCACTTCTTTTGCCCCTTCCATACAACGCGTCACCCCAAATTATTGTCCACTGAACCTTGCAGAAAATCAGAACCCAACAGCATTTTAATTAATTTTCCCTTGTACCACATTATAATGAGCAAATGGGTAGGGAGAAACTGAGTGATTAAAGCCCAGCTGAGAATTCCCTTCATTATCGGGCTTATGCTGATGATATGGGCCCCTTTAGTTGGCCAGTGGACCCATGAATCAATAGTGGATAACAGCTGGCTTCCACTCATGACATCACACATGCAATAACCACTTGAAATGTAAGACATCTGTCCTTTACCCATAGAAACAGCTTATGCATTTGACTTTTCAGCATGATAAACATACAGCCACATACCCCCTAAATCTTGCCACTCGGTTTCTTCAGATATTTTTGTCTTTGAAGCACAACTATTATTCTCGACTAGCAAGGAATCAAGAATTGGCGATATACCATCAAACTCAAATAGCGATGAGACAAGAGGACTCGACGGCAACATTGCGTTTCTGGTCTCCTCTGTCGCATCTTCCGTGATTCCAACAGCAACTTTGCTCTTTGTTTCTTTTATTTCGGTACATTCTTGGGAGGAGGCTGAGCAAGACTTGCTCTTTTCTGGGCAATCAGAAGCTTCTTGTTCTTTGATACATTCATTGGTGTAGTCTAAACAAGACGTACCACTTTCTTGGACCTCAAAAGCTTCTTGGGGATCATTCTTGACAAAGAGAATCTTGCTTTGATATTCCAACTACAGTTATAAAGGACGATGCTGACAAAAAAGTGGCCAAGAAAGTGGATTCATTGGATTCTCTTGGATACAGGAAGAGCAGTAATAAAGGACGATGCTGACAAAAAAGTGGCCAATGAATGCACAATGATATCAGATAAGTTGTGAGACTATGAAGCAAGATAGTTTAACTGAGATCCCATTCAAAGTAGTTTGAGGTTTCCATTTAAAAACTCTCAAATAAATCGAAGAATTCTTCCCGAGCATAGAAGAGAACTATGTTACACCAACACTAACACGGCGTTTTCGACACGTTACCAATATGTGATGTCGACACGTTATTTCAAAACTACTAATATTTTGACACGTCCCGACACGTCTTAGTATTAAATACTATTTTTAATATAAAGAGTGTATTTCACATCAACAAAATATAATAAAAGAAAAATCATTTGCATAACTAAACTACATCTCCACTAATAATATTTGCCTCCAACTCTGGCTCATCTAAGAAAAGGGCTGCAACATCTAAAGCTCCAATATCATTAAAGGTATCAACTGCATCTCCTCGGTGGGTGGTAAAGGAACATGTCTTGGTGCATTATTCCTGACCCTTTGAGAAGATTCCTCTTCCAATTTTCCCATTTCTAACAAAGATGCATCATTGACACTCTTACATAATGCAATTCCTTTAGATTTAATCTTTAACAAATGAGCTTTTATTCTCGTCTATGAACTTTTGTATTCAAGTTTGCAAAAGTTACACTTCCAACCCACATTCCCTCCAGCTTCTGTTCCATCATCAATTCTAGTCACATATCTCCACAATGGTTTGTCAGTTTCAGTGTCCACATTTCGTAAGTTGGACTCTAAGTTTATTGAACTACTGCTTTGATTTGGGTTGGACTCCATTATATTCTATCAATCATGTTAAATACAAAATTAAGAAACAAAATCTATTTACAATCGAAACCAGAGAAACAAAACCCTGAAGCGAAGAACAGCAGTAGAACACTCACGCAGACAGACAGAAGCGAAGAACAGCAGTAGAACACAGACAGTAATCTATTTACAATCATATTTACAAAATTAAGAAACAAAATCTATTTACAATGACAGTCGGCAGCAAACATTTACGCAGACAGAGAGAAGCGAAGAACAGCAGTAGAACACAGACAGTAAGAACGCGCGCAAAGACTGAGGAGGAAGAAGAAGCACTCACTGTCTTTAAGTGTCTTAGATGGCGTCGTCGTCGTCGATTCCAGTTGCTTCGGTTTGGGAGAACGGCAGAAAACAGACCCAGAGGCACTCACGCGCGATTTGGGAGAGATGGAAAATTGCGTTGATTCCAGTTGCTTTGATTCAGTCCGATTTGAGAGCGTCGCCGTCGATTTCACCGAGTTGAACAGAAGGAGAGAAATGATTTTGGGATCAGCTTGGTGCTCTGCTTCTGCTCGACCGAGAAATGAGTAGGGCAAAAATTTGGTGTTACAAAATATGCCTTCAACTTTGCATGAATTACAAAAATGACATTTGAAAATTTGACCAGCTTAATTCACGTATTTGGATTCAATTCGCGTGTCGAGCAGATTAGATGAGAACATTTACAGCTGCTTCACACAAAGAAGATGCCGGTTTTCGAATAGAAGAAAATAACTGATAATGGCTAATTTTTATACAAATACTCTAAATAGACATGAAAGTAACACAAATAAATGAGCTTTAGGAGTAAACATATATATGAACGAGAAATAAGTTCATACACACGCTAAAGACAGCTACTTCCTCACCGAAGTAAACTAGACGATGAATGAAAAGGGAAGAAAAGAAAGATCGAATGAATCCCGGGAGAGATAAAAGAGGTGAACGACAATGAAGATGAAGGTTGAGAATAAAAGAGTACCTCACTAAAGAGGATGAAGAAGAAGCTGAGAGTGAGTGAGAGCACGAGCACCTGAAAGTGGTGAGAAGCGGCAACGACCTGTGACGGCGAGCAGCAAGAGACAAGGGAGGGAAGCGAGGGACGAGAGGGAGAGACTATGGCGAGGTATCTGCAATTCGAACGAGCCGCGAGAGAAACGCCTGACTGAAACCTAATTACAAATTTCCCATTGCTAATTTTTTTACTTTTTAAGAAGAATATTCCAGATTGTGCTACGGAATAAGACATAATGGTCTTATTTGGTGTCAACTTTTTTTTTTTGTCAAGTGTATGGTGTCAACGTTAGGAGAGCGAAGTGTTCAAAAAAAACGTTAGGAGAGCGGAGGGCGGAGAGCGGAGAGCGTTGGGAGTGTTTACGATAAAGTTAATGGGTTTCGGAGAAAAAGCTCATTAGTGTGTTTGGGATCAGTGTTAAATTTAGACTTTAAGTCAAAAAAGCTCAAAAAAACTTGTTAAGGAAAAAGTTCCAAAATCCTTTTTTTTTCCCCAAAAAGCTCTCAGCTTTTTAAAATAAGCCCCACCACTTGGCTTTTTGACCAAAATAGTCAAATTTTTGAAAAAAAATTTCAGATTAAAGCACTTTCCAAAGTATTTCCCTGAATGATGCTGGCATCATCAACAGCGTGGGGGAGAGATGAGACACTGAGCTGTGGCGCGTGGGGGACAGACGCAAGCAGAAACGTGAGGGTGTATCACGCCTCCTGTGGCGTGAACACGTGTCACGCCTGCATTGAGGCGTGAACACATGGCACGCCACGTGTGGCGTGCCTGACGTTCACGCCTCCTGTGGCGCGAACGTCGTCCACGCCACACACTGGCGTGGATTGCCCAGTTCAGGGAATCTCTGAACCACCCTGCAAACCACCCCCTACCAGATTCCCTGCAGACCCCCCCTCTTCCCCCAACACGCAACCAGCTGCTCACTCCCTCATTCCTTTAACCTTCGATTCATCAGACTCCACCTCTCCACCTCTTCCATTTTTCACTCTTTCATTTTCTACTCTCCCTCACACTAACTCCTCCATTTTCTTTCCTTAGTTTGTCACTCTCACCTTACCTTCACTCCTTCCGTCTCTCCCTCATCATCCAAGAACTTCATCTTCTTCATTCTTGTTCACTCTTTCCCTCTTCCACATTCACGCAGACATGCTCAACCTTCAAATCTCTACCTCATCTGAAAAAACACGGAGAGAGGCTGAGGAACTTTATGACCCAGAGAAGAGGAAGAAAGAGGAGGCTTAAACACATTTGCAGCACAGGTAAAATTTAATTTTTTTGTTATATTTATTTTAATTAGTGGAATTAACTTTTAATTATATACCTGTAATTTATTATAGATACTGGATAAATGTAACAGTTGGATAGATGCTCAACATTTAATTTTGTTGTTATGTTTATTGTTTAATAATAGAATTTAACTTTTAATTATATACATTAAATGCTTAATAAATATGAATAGGTAGAGATGCTTAATCACTCATAAAATATGAATAATTATAATGGTAGGGATAGAGATGATTAATCACTCATAAAATATGAAACTGTTCAAAAATATTTAAGCTTTTAAAAATAATATGGAAAAAAAAACTCATTAAAGAACACAAATGACAAAACTGTTCGAAACGTTTTTTCAATGTGATTTTATCTAGAACAATAAAATGACATTAAATATGATTCTTGATATTTGATTTTCCTACCTATGACTATGATGTTGCTCCATCAACTTGAAGCCTTCTTTATTGAACAACCATCGTCCTGAAGCTTTCAACAACATATATATAGAAGAACCAGTTTTCTTGCTAAGCAAAATGGTTAATAGGAAGAGTTAAGCTAATCTGAACAGATCTAAGTTTTTTAAAATGATGATTTTTAAATAAACTCATTTTCTTAATAGAACAATAGTTAAGAGATTATCTTTTTTTTTTAAATTCTATACCTATTAAAATAATATTTTAAGGAAAATATAGACTTTTAAAAATTCAAATTTTACCGTCTAAATTAAATTCGACGATCCAAATATGTTTAGCTATCCCTAGTAACCTTTTTCCTTAGCAGAGAACGAGTTCCTATATGGAAATCCTACAATGGAGGTAAGCTGAATAAAATGTGTTTCTTTTCTTCAAAATTCAAATGCATAGAATGATAGAGATGCTTAATCACTCATAAAATATGAATAATTATAAATAATAAAAAGTGTAAATAATAATTGAAACCAATAATTTATGGAATTAAAATATTTTAAATTCATTATTAACCTTAAGATAGAAGACTAACAATAATTGGTAAAGTAACTTAATTAGTTAATTTAATATTTATTTTGTTGTACGAATTATAAACCTTAAGATGGATAACTAATTATTTCATATTTTGTATAAGAATAATTTGTTAGATAAAATGTAAAATATTATTATTAGATAAATTTGATTTAAGAAATTAGTGAATTAGAAAAAAGATATTGTGAAATACGTTGTATATTGTTAGTGTTTCTTTTCTTCAAAATTCAAATGCATAGAATGATAGAGATGCTTAATCACTCATAAAATATGAATAATTATAAATAATAAAAAGTGTAAATAATAATTGAAATCAATAATTTATGGAATTAAAATATTTTAAATTCATTATTAACCTTAAGATAGAAGACTAACAATAATTGGTAAAGTAACTTAATTAGTTAATTTAATATTTATTTTGTTGTACGAATTATAAACCTTAAGATGGATAACTAATTATTTCATATTTTGTATAAGAATAATTTGTTAGATAAAATGTAAAATATTATTATTAGATAAATTTGATTTAAGAAATTAGTGAATTAGAAAAAAGATATTGTGAAATACGTTGTATATTGTTATTTATAGTATAAAACGATAAATAAGATAAGCTTAAATGGAGAATAATAATTACTCAAATTATTAATTAAATCATTAATTATTTAGAGAATAATAAGTAGTGACTTAATAATGTGTTGTTTTATTGTAAATTTTTGTTAGTGAAATGGATGACGAACGCGCGCTTAAAATTGAGCCCGGCCCCAAAAAGTGGGGAGTTCTAAATGAAGAGGTGCAACTGTCACACCGATCACAAGTGGTGTGGAACACCGGAGACTAGAATGTGTTGAGGGTGAAGCGAGCCTCACAGGGGTCTGCTGCAAATATCCAAGACCCAGATCTCATCCCAATACAATTGCAGGACCACCTTATGCGTGCAGGTTTCTGGCACGTGACTCGCATGAAGAAACCCCCAGTATGTTTTAAAATTCTTTATGTAATTAATTATATTAATTTAGTTGTGATTACATGAGACGGATAACAAAAGACCCTAACAAATTTGTTATTTACTTTTATGTTGGTGCAGATTGACAAATACCTTATTTTTGCTTTGGTTGAGAGGTGGAGGCCAGAGACTCACACCTTCCATATGCCGGTTGGTGAGATGACTATTACTCTACAGGATGTAAAGGGCATTTTAGGTCTGTCCACTGAGGGTCGAGTAGTTTCCGGTCGAACGCATGGCAACTGGGCAGCAATTATGCAGCAATACATGGGTGTAACTCCACTCCCATCCGAATTGATTGGCGAAAACATCAAGATGAGCTGGTTTGACCATCATTAGGGACACTGGGAGGAGCACTCAGAGTCGGTTGAGGGTCAGCTTTTGTACACACGTGCTTACCTCATGCGCTTATTCGGTGGATTTTTGTTGTGTGATAAGTCCAGCCATGAGGTCCCTTGCCAATATATACAATTATTGGGTGGTGACCTCTCGGAGACTGATACATACAGTTGGGCGTCAGCTGTACTCGCCACACTGTTTCACGAGCTATGTCAGGCCACGTCAGCTTCAGCTAAAGACATGGGAGGTTGTTTGTTGTTACTGCAGATATGGGCGTGGTCCAGATTTCCTGCCATAGCACCTGACATTCCACCACCCATTGACGCAGGTGATCATTACGGACGCAGGTATGCAAGCAGTATGATATAATAAATTATTTGAACTGCTTTGAGTAGCTGAGCGATTATGTTCTCATTTGAAGGTCACTTCACTAATGTTATTGAGTTACGTATTGCAGGTTCAACAATGTCGAGCTACGGTTATTACGACGTCATCTAAAGACATATCGGATAGAGCTTAACAAGATGGGTCGAGACGATGTATGTATAATAAATTTGAGATTAGGGAACTAAAAGTGTAAACTAATTCGCATTTGTTTACATGTACAGGTGAAGTGGGAGCCATATAAGGACGCCGGATATGAGTTTATGGGTGTAGAGGATGAAATGCAGGACAGGTGGAGGGCGGTGACACCCGTACTTTGTTTTCACATTGTCGAGATACACCAACCAGATCGATGCATGCGGCAATTTGGTATGCAGCAACACATCCCTGCACCTGCTGCATAGCTTCAGGGTGCACATGACCTGACCTTACATGGTAAGATTGCTGAAGATTGGGAGGCCAAGATGGATGAATTTATTCAGTTGTGGAACACGCGACATTTGAGGATCGAGACTACAGATCCTGATGAGGGGCCGATTTCCCCAAACTCCGAGTACATGACTTGGTTCTTCACACACACCAGACGATATATGACGAGGCAGGTCGCCAGGATAGGGCACATGGTACATACCGATATTGCTTCCACTTTGCATCGTACATATTTCATTTTATCATCCATAACCTAATAAAATGTTTTTTTATTTATATCACGTGGTAAATGCAGATAGATGGTGTAGAGTGGATTTAGTGGATGAATTCTCCACAATTTGATGCTCGGTTCAGAAAGACGCAGGTTCAAGAGATTTGTGACCAGCTACTGTGAGCACTTAGAGAGTTTGGTCGAGTTGCGGAGCCTGGTCCTAGCGCACCAACTGGACTCTTAGTCAGCATACTGGATCCTACGCTGGAGGTCCCACCCCGTGCGAAGGAAGGACGGGGACTAGGTCATCGACGACCACTGAACGAGATGGAGGCATATCAGATACCCCGGCCTGGTCCACGTGGCAGAGGTGTATATCAACCACTCATGTGGCCCGCACACACCTATACTGAGGTTCCGTGGTACCCAGAGGATGTGACAGCAACGGTGTCTTCCGAGATGCCACCACCGGTCCGTCCCGAGATACATGTTCCGAGACCTTCTTATCCACAGCCACGTACGATGCTTGCTCCGCGGACACATGTTCCTTACTCGTATGAGTGGCCAGCACAGAGTTCACAGACTGGCTTTGGGTCATCCAATTCTAACCTGCCTGATCGAGGTTTTGTCGGATTCGGTGCCTACCAGCCAGCATATGGCTACCCTGGCTTTAGTGTTTTTCAGCAGGCACAGGGCTTTACCCCCTTTTGTTCGTCCCAGCCTGGACAGGGTTGGACGGAGGCAGGATCAAGTAATAGCCCGTACGAATCAGGTCACCGCACATCCGATGATACGGGTGTCCACCCCGATGACTTCATACGAACAACCACCGAGGATTTCAACTTCACTCACCATCTTGATGGACAGCGTGGCATTCGGAGGAACCCAGATCGTGATGCGCGTTCCCGACCGTGGCCCAATTACACTCCACCATGAATGTGTCGTTTCAATCGGTCTTATCTTATATTTGCATGGATGACTGTATTTGTTTCTTTTACATGGATGACTGTATTAAGACTTATTTGCATGGATGACTGTATTAAGACTTATTTGCATGGATGACTGTATTGTGACTTATTTGCATGGATGACTGTATGAAGACTTATTTGCATGGATGACTGTATTAAGACTTATTTGCATGGATGACTGTATTTGTTTCTTTTGCTATAGGACATATAGTTAGGCAACTTTTTCCCAGATTCGAAATTCTTAATTATGCCCTATTTGCACATAAGTATAAATATGAGAAGGAGAAACTTCATAACTCAAAATCAAGTGAGACGATAAGAACATAAGTAGACAAACTATCAATTGTCAACTAATTCGCTATGCGCGTAGGACATGAATGCCTATTATGTCTAAACTGTTTACATATACCACATCTCAGTCGACTAGAGCTAGGTTGGACCTCCACCTCATCCATTTCATTGCGAATGCGTGAAGCTCTAGGCCAACCCTTACCACGCAATTTCGATTCGTTGGGGATAAGCTTTGGTTTGGAAGTGGGCGGTATTCCTTGTTCACTTCCGATCGGCTGAAACGATGAAGAGTAAACATTCATAATGTTGTATATTGAGAATGCGGGATCCACGTAGTGTGCAGCATTAAGGGATACCGCCGAACATGCAGCAATTACATGACTACATGGGAATTTGAATGCCTGAAACATGCCACACTGGCATCTCCGCTAGGTCAGGTGCACCGAGTATGTATCATCCAGATCATCCACTTCAAACGTGGTACGCGCTACTTCAAACTCCCGAACACGCATTGATGTTGCACGCTCTCCATTCTTTGCCATAACTTCTCTAATAGCATCCGAAAAAAGCTTTCCGGATCGGGCATCTTGTTGTGCTTTAGTCCCTCTTTTGACCCAATAGCAAACCAGTCGACTATACATGCATTTAACCAACGATGTTATAGGCATGTTGCGCGCTCCCCTGAAAACCTTATTGATTGACTCGGACAAGTTGGTTGTCATATGACCATATCTTCGTCCATCCTCATCGTAACTTCGACACCATTGCTCTTTTGGAATTCGTTCAATCCATGCAGCCACTTCATTACTGTAACTACAGAACTCGGCATACAATGCATCGAAGTGAATTTTGTTTGGCACATATCCTGTAAAAACGTGAGAAAAAAACACAACGGTGTAAGGTAATGAAAAGAATGAATGTCACTGCACTTCAGTTGGAGAATATTACTTAATCTCATTAATTTTTTCTTCAACGCCTGGTCCTTGAAGCGGGTATTAAAATTGCTAGCAACATGACGAATGCAAAACACATGGTACGAATTAGGAGGCTACCAACCAAGCATCTCATTGCCGACTGCTGATATTATACTTGTGTGACGATCAGAAATAAGACACAGACCAACTGTATTTGTAACATACAGTCGTATGGAAGCCAAAAAATACTCCCATGCTTCCTTCGTTTCACCTTCAACAATTGCAAATGCAATCGGCAGGATCTCATTATTTCCATCTTGGGCGGTGGTAATCAACAATGTCCCCTTGTACTTGCCGTATAAATGTGTGCCGTCCACTTGTATCACTGGTTTGCATCATTGGAACGCTGCACGACATTAACTGAAGGTCCAAAATGTACGTTGAAAAACCCGAACATCATTAACAACCTGTCGATTAACAATATACGCTTCATGTCGAATATGATAAATAGATCCTGGGGAAAATTTCAACATGTGCTCAAACCATCTTGGCAGGACCGCATATGACTCCTCCCAGTCACCGTAAATCTTAGCTACTGCTTTTTGTTTTGCCTTCCTGTACGAAACATTATAGCCAAACATTCTAGTCACCCTTTCTTGTATCAAGATCACAGGTACCGAAGGTGTTTCCTTGACCATGTCTGCAAAACAATTCATAAAAAGTGTACACTAGGAATGTTATTTATGCTCATTCACAAACACATATAAATTCACAATTTATCAAATAGTATTGTGCATCATACCTATTATGACCTGAGAAATAGTTTCAGAATCAAGTTGTCTGTGGTCTTGGGATAGATTTTGGTTCACACAACTATGATTTCCCACCCATTTGGTTACCACCCAGGCGTTGCTTTTCTTCGGTTTAATTGCTCGTACCCTCCACTCGCAACCTTGTTCTTTATTCCGACATTTCATTGAGTACTTGGCTGTAGTGCTCTCAACCACTTGAGCTTCATGATGTTGCTTCGTGCAAAAATGTGTTATTGCGGCTTTCAAATCATTCTTGGACTCGAACTCTTGTTTCAAATATAATTCATCTCCTCTTGCCCACGGACCCCGGCCTAAGCCTTCCACATCTAGTATATCCTCATGCGGGTAATCTTCATTTACAGCCTCATAATGTGGAATGTCATTCCAAAACGATGTAATATCTACATGTTCAAACATAATTCAATTCTTGTGAAAATATGGTAACCAGGAAAAAATAAATTATATAATAATTACCTCGATGTTCATCATCTGCATCACTATCATTTTCATCATGATCATTTTCCAACAAAGTGTCTTCATCTTTTTCCTGTTGCTCCTCCTCCTGATTTTCAAGTTCATCTACCATATAGTCGTCGTTTTCTTCTCCCAGCGCAACGGTTGATTGTCTTGACTGATGAGAGGTACTAGCCATATTCTGTGACTGACGGAGTTCATGCATCAGTATTGGTACGCCCTCCTCTGACGTCTCAATATCCATATATAACTCAGCGAATTGGTTTTCGTTGAATGATTGAACAAAAAAAATCCACATCCTCATTATCGGATATCTCAAGACCCACATATTTCCGGTTTCCACAAGGCAGTCTACCCGTCACTGAAGATATTATCTGATTTTGTTGCAGCTTTAACTTTCGCCGGATCTTTTCATGTAAATCTTCAGCGAACATGCCTCGAAAAATAAACATTCCTCTTTTTTCACCATCAAAGCTCAGTCCGCTTGGACCTATATTTTTAGAACCATTAAAATATACAAATGAACGAATATCACTCATTTTTCCTTATGTAATATTATGAAAAAGAAGATTAAACTACAAATAAAACAAAAATAATAAGAACACAAATTGTAATTGAACAAAAGAAGAAACACGGTATAAATGGAATTAAACAAAAAAAAAACGATTCAAGAAATAGAATGAAGGAGATGGGGAGTTTGCAGATTGATGAAGGAAGAGGGAAAGAAAGAATCACGGATGTGAGGGATGAAGGCAAAGAGTGAAGTGAAGTTACGAGTGTGATGAGGGAAGGCAAAGAATGAATTATATAAGGTGCATTTTGGGGGTGAAATAAACGTGTCTAAAAAGGAAAGTTAAGAGGAAAAAAAAATAAAACAGCAGAGCGTTCACAGGATGGGGGAGGGTTCACGCGGGGGGGGGGGGGGGGAATCTCTGACACGTGGCGGCGTGAGGGCCTGCCACGCCATCAGAGGCGTGGCCAAAACTCACGCCACCAGCCAGCTGGTGGCGTGTAGGGCCCCCACGCCATCACACGCCACAAGGACTGCTGGCGTGAGCAATGCTCACGCCAGCAATGTGTGTCATGAACCCCCTTAGCGCTACTAAACACGTGCCCCTGTTGTACGCTTCCAACAGCATTACTCTAGTAAATTGTTTTGGATCTGCATTAGACTGATAAATGTTTTTAAAAAAGTTATTATTTTGGTGCTTTTGCCCCCACCACTTCTACCACTATCAATTCAAACACAAATAACTTGACTTTTTTCCTACCGAGCTTTTTCTAATGCTTCTACCGCCAACCAAACAAGCCCAATATGTTGGGCGTTCATGATGGTAGTGGTAGTTTATTTTTTTATCTAACTTTTGTAAAAGTCTAATGGAAAAAAAATAAGTTGTAAATGTGATTTATATTTAGATTGCTCGTTTGGCTTGTGCAGAAATAACTTTTTTTAAAAAAAAAAAATTGATGAGTATTTGAATTATCGTTTTAAAAGTCAGTTGAGATGGAAAAGGGTATGAATCATATTAAATATTACATGTACATATTAGTTATATATATTGACATAAATGAATAAAAAATTACTTTTAATTTAAATTTTAAAAAAAATTATTAAAAAAATTATTAAACAATAAAGTATTTAATTTAATATATTTAATAGATAAAATTGGATATAAATTAGAAGGTATATAATTTAAGTACATTTAATGCTTGATGCGAAAATCTACCCCTTAGTCCTGATCTTTTATAGCCAACTGTAGTTTCTGGGTTAATATTAAAATTGAATTTATTCTATCTTTTTATATTTTTACTATAAGGAATTCAATTACGGAATAGATATAACTTTTTTCAAAGACAATAGGACAAACATATCAAGTTTCAGGAGATAATTATATAATTACTGCAACTTGATTATTATTTTCTTAAAAATATTTACAAGAGCTAAAAGAAATAAAACACCATTCGGAGCAGAGCAAAGACGGGAGCAATAGTTGTTAGCTTCTCTGATTTGAATTGGGCCCACCTTCTCTTAGGGTCAGTTTGGTTTGACAGAGGGGAGGGGAAGGAAAGGTTTTTAATGGAGGGAACGGGAAATGAGGGATTTTAATATTATTTTGTTTGGATTGATCAAAAGGAATGAGAGGGAAGAGATTTTAATGTTATCTGGTTTGGTTTAAAAGGGAAGGCGAGAGAAATTTTTTTCACACTGACAATTTCACTCTTATGTTATAAGAGGGATTTTAACTTTACCCGGATAATCATTATTAAACTCAAACAAATTGATTTATATCTTATAAAGAATCATTTGTTGTCAAAATTTTCTTTACAAACTTCCCCAATATCATATTTAGTCAATATGGTGCAATCCCTTCGAGCAAAAAAAATATGGTGCAATCCCCATCTCCTCTAGGCTTCAAACTCCAGAAGAAGAATAACATGATCAATCTCTATTATATTTGCTAATAAGTAACCCACTAAATGATAAAACCAGTAATAAATATGGGATTTAAACTTTTCATATTGCATAAGAAGAAGAAGATTCCTACACATATGAAATAGTGGGACCCACACACATATATATATATATAATGCTAATTATATACCACTCTGATCCTATTTATAAGTCCAGTTTGATCAAATCTTACATACCAAAGAAAGGTAAGTATCTCAATGATTATGGAACAAACTTCTAACTTTACCCTCATTTATGAATGAGTACTTTTTAAAATTTATTGTCAAATCTCTCTCATCTTTTTCTCTTTCAAACATAGCTAGCCAATCTCTCTCATCATCATTACTATGGGCAAAATTGTCACAATTTCATTTATTTAGTCAAAATGGATTTATAAAAAGCACCAAATTTTTTGGTCAAACTGGACTTATAAATAGGACCAGAGTGATATATATGTGGGTCCCACCATTTCATGTGTGTGTGATATGTGAATACACTTCTCCTACAACATGAGAAGTATTTTTCCCAATAAATATATGACAAAATTTTATAGTGTCATTATAAACTTTCTCTAATTCTCCCTTCGGTCTTAATTATAAGAGCTAGTTAATTTTTTTGGAGAGATTAAGGAAGTTAATTAAATTATTTTTAAAGTATTTTTATTTTTTTCTACAAACTTATTAGTTTAACTAATAAACTAATGTATAATCTAAGAATATTTAATATATGAAATGATTAACTAACTTATCTAGTTTCCTTAATCTTTCTAAAGAAAATCAACTAGTTCTTATAATTAGAACCAAAGAAGATAGTACCTAGAAGGAGTATCAATATTCAGTTCGATCATTCTTTTTTCTTCTCTCCATCTGACGCTGCTGTGATATAGATTTCCTACAAATTGCTCTGAAAGTGGAAGTGCCGTTGAAAACCCAAACACAGTCGTTGTCGTTGATGTAGGAAGCTCCTAGAACCAGAGATTGTTTTGAAAGCACATGAATCATTGAATTGATGGACCAAAATATCTAAACCAGCAAAATCGAACCACTGCCTCTTCTATCCATCAGAGGCATCGTGCATCTTGCATCTAAGGGGGAGGCATCAATCACTACTGTGAAAGGTTTTACAGAGGCAATTCGTAATATTTTGGATAGCATGAGGAACGTTGTTCGTTAATTTTAGCAATGTATGCATTGTTATGGTTAATCCTTGAAGTACAAAATCTTAAATAGGAACAAAGCAACAGTTTAATGACATAGGAAATTCAGGGCTCCTAGCTCTACATCAGCGCATGGACTTAAAAAGGGGCTAAGGGTATTTTAGGAATAATAGAAAAATTCTGGGGGCATCTTACTTCACTAACACACCTATTCTAATAATCCCTCCAAGTTCGTCCGATTTGGGGGTAACATTTTTTAGAGAGAGAGGAAAATTTTAAAAAATTTCCCCTACCCTCTTAAAAAATATCATCAACAAAACAAGGAGGGGGCTAAAATCCCTCTATCCTCCCCCTCCCTTCCGATCCCCTCAAACCAAACCGATCATTAGTGGCACCCAGACACACTAGCCGCATCTAGTGAGTGTAGTGGTTTTTTCTCCAAAGTATAGTGGACTAAAACCTAGTCTAAACACCTTCTAGTGGGCTTTTTTTCCACTGTCATTTCCAATCGTCGTTTTTGGCCCAAATGCTCACAAAAAGCTCTATCTAGACAAGCCTGTTGCTAGTCCAGACTCCCAAAACAAATTATGGGCTTACCCCCAGTGAGCTAATTGCCACTTCGAACACAATATAGAAGATAACTATTGAAATATAGGGACATTGTATAATAATTCTCTTAAGAAAATGCGAAAAAGCACCACTATAGCAACTTTCACAAAATATTGTGTCCAGTTAAAGCATATAGGAAAAGTTTTACCAGAATCAGGCAAACAGGCAGTCAGTGCTGTAGGAGGAGTGAACGGCACCAATGTCGTTGAGATTAGTGATGCCATCATTGAGTGGCATCAATGCATGAGACGCCATTGGCAATGGCGTGAAGCCACGTTAAAACAATGGCATCACATTGCTTGACGCCACTCATTGAGTAGTGCCAAGCAATCATTGAGTGGCGTCAAGCAATGTGACGCCACTGTTTTAACGTGGCTTGATGCCATTGCCAATGGCGTCACATGCCATGATGCCACTCATTGATCTCAAGGGCACTGATGCCATTAACTCCCCCTATGGCATTGACTGCTTATTCTGGTAAAACTTTTCCCATGTACTTTAACTGAATATAATATTTGATTAAAATTGCTACAGTCGTGCTTTTCCCTAAGAAAAAGTTACTCCCTCCCTCCGATTCTAAATATAAGTTAGAGTTGATTATTTTGAAAAGATTAAAGAAACTAATTAAATTACTTTGGAGTATTCTATTTTTTTTTCTACAAACTAATTAGTTTGAATAATAAACTGATATATAATTTAATAATACACCACATATGATATGATTAAATAACTTATTCAGCTTCCTTAATCTTCTTAAAAAAATTCAACTATATCTTATATTTAAGACCAAAGAGGTACTAGATAAAGAGGGGTATCTTTTATGATTGTCATGTACACCCTAGAAATCAACAAAACCTTATAGGAATAGTGTAGAGAAGAAGTTTAGGGAGAGGAGAGACACTTTACAGAGCTACTTTCCTTGTCTTTCATTCATACACAATAATCCGATCATACATACCTTCTATTAGCTTAGCCTCTTATATATATAGGTAAAGACTTAGACTCTCAAGTCACTAACACTAACGGACAGAACCATTATGACAGGTGCAACAGATAGTCATGACTACTAACTATATACCATCCTAATTTTTAATTTTAGGATTTAATTATAATTAGGTGATAAATGTATTTATTATGTAATTGTTTGGGCAAAAAAAGAGGGAGAAAGAAAGAAAGAAATCTTTTAAAAAAATTGCAGCAAAAATAAAATTAAAAAAAAAAGCTACATTTTGCAGTGCAACAGATGGGGATGGGGGCAAGTGCCCCATACCCATTTGCTTGATTAACCACTCCTTCCTACCACTTCACACACGTGCGCACGCACACGCGCACCCACGCACACACACATACACATCCGGCAGCAGAGGAGAGGCGAGAGTGAGAGTGAGGAAGGAGGGGAAAAAGAGGAGTTTGGAGGTATTTTAGTATATTTCAAGGTATGTTATTTATCTTATAAAATTATTTAGGTAGCTAGACTAGCTTCACACACACACACGTTCGGTAGCAGCGGAGAGGCGAGAGCGAGAGTGAAAAAGGAGGGGAAAAAGAGTTGGGAGGTATTTTAGTATATTTTAAGGTATGTTATTTATCTTATAAGATTATTTAGGTTGCTAAACTAGCTTCTTTTTGATAAACTTTCTTCATGAAATTTATTCTATTTTTTTTCTAATGGGGGTATTATTATGTTGGTTAACGAAAATTTTGGGAGTAAAATTTTGGAAAATTTTTAATTTTTAACAATAGAAGACTATATATATGTGGTAGATGATTACTAGTAAATTTTAATTGGTTTAGATTTATTGTTTGGTTGTTTTAGAAATTTAAAATGAATTTTTCTATTAAAGAGGTTTAGGATTTATGTCCTATAAAATATTTTTACCAATTAAATGTTATGAAAATAATTTATTTGGGATCTGGAGATATTATTGGAATTTAATCAATTTATTTTTTTATATATGAAGGATTAAATTGTAATTTCTGGAATTTTGGGACCAAACTGCAATTGCTGGAATTTTGTGGCAAAACTGTAATTTCTGAAATTTTAGGACTAAAATGTCATTTTCAGTTTTCATTATAATAATATATTATTATTAGAATTTTCATTTTAAGTTATTGGAATCATAAGTTATATTTGTGATAATGTAGAGTCTTCTTGTGGCCGGTAACTGTGCGGGTGGTGCTCCTCAAACTAAGGTTAAGCTTGAAAGTGAGGTAACCAGGATTAATTTATTTTATATGCTTGTTTTGGCCTATAAGGTGTTTTTTCTAAGTCTTACTTTCATATATACTACTTGTATGTGTTTTGAAAAACTATGTGTATGTTTGAATATGAAATTATTTCAATAAAGCAGTGTATTTTTCAAATTTGTATATTTAAATGAATATTTTTAATGGGGTTGTTATCGTTGTGATGGTTATAATGTTTGTTGTAAGATGATGTATATGGGGTAATAATTCAATAAAATGTTGTTGAAAATTTTAGTATTATATTATTTTTCTGTTGTGGAATATATTGGGTTGTGTAGAAGAGATTAAGGGTGAAATTGTGCCTATCGGCTCTCTCATTCTTGACTCGAAATTTGAGTTGAGTGTTTTGGGCGAACACCTCCCTGTTACAGTATATTGGTGGTGATATGGGAGGGCACAATATTTTTGAAGTAACTAGCTAACCTTGGCCAGGTATACTAGCACTGATATGCTGTACTACGTCCAAAAGATATAAGGAGGAACAGGATGGATGAGTGGGGATGATTTTAAATATTATTCATTATTATATATTTAATTATTATTGATATCTTAATTATGTTAATAATTCTGCTTCTCTAACTTGCAATCCTTTGTTGCATATTTAATAAATTAATTTTGGTTACGAGGACTTTATGTCTGAACCGTCATTATTAAATTTTTTAAGCGAGACCTCTAACCTTACTAGAGGACAAGGGAAACAACAAGAGGCATAGAAGTCGTGGAATTTCTAGGTCTCTTTTTGGTATTAGTGTTGTATTGACTTTTATATTGTCATTCTAGGGCCCTTATATTTTTGAAATACTACATTAATTATTTTTGGATAACTGTTGATTTTGTAAAGGCCTCATTTTATACACGATCATATATAGTTGATCTACAATCATATCTTTTGCTAAAATTGTTTTGTGTAGACCTTTTATTGGGGAGTTAGTGTTGTAAGACTCGTGGGCTATAAAATCTCCTATTCGATAATTGTGCCTAGAGTTATGGATTTCCTATAAGGTTTGTGGGCAAAATCTGTACCCTGGACCCTGAGGTGTGTTGAAAAGAAAAAAAAAAGAGTTTCTCATAATTACTTACTGATCTGATTTTAAAAAAAACATTATGGTTAATTGTTGTTGAGTGTAAAAGAGTCTTTTCAAACTACCCACGACCTTATAGGATTAGTGATATGCTGATGCTACCCCTTACTACTTAATATTATGATTAATCAGTCCTAAGGCCTAATAAAATTAGTTTAGTGTCAAACTAGCAATCTTTACTACTAGTCTAGTTATTATCCTACACCTTATATAACAAAACCACATACTTATATATATATATATATATATATATATATATATATATATATATATATATAGTTTAAACTTCTCATGTTGCATGAGAAGAAAAAAAAAATCTTATACACACATGAAATGGTGGGACCCACATATATATATAATTAGAATTATATATATGTGGGTCCCATCATTTTATGTGTGTATAACATGAGAATACACTTCTCCTACAACATGAGAAGTGTTTTTCCCTGGAGCAGTGGCTCATTTTGTTAGGAACAAATAATGAAACCTTTTTTTAATATATTTTTTCACTTTTAATCAAGGAGGATCACACAATCTTGATGAGTCCAAATATCATTCATATTGGAACTTTTTACCTAAAAATATGAAGCATATCATTCACCTAATTATGATATTGGGTTAGATTCCAACTAATTATGATATTTTAAAAATTCAATCTTCAAAAATTAAGAGAAAATAAGAAACTATCTAGCAATAATAGTTTTAGTACAACTACCTTTTTACCGCCGATTTGGATTGGGTGTCTTAACGCGCTTAATGGAATTGAAAAAATGTTCAATGAGTGGAGCTTGTGCTTCTGGCAAAACTCATTTTTTGTTATGAATATTCCAATATTGGTGTGAATGTCCACAACCTTTTCAAGAAGAGTCTTTTGGAGTTTCTAAAGCCATGTAACCTATGACATGAATAGCATGGAAGTTTTATATAACTAATGTAGATAACTTACAAAACCTCATAATATACCATTATGTAGATTTATTCTTTTGTAACTCTTGTAATGGAAGTAAAGGGTTTATTGCCTATATATAGTAGGCATGTATCAAAAGTTGAAGAATGAAATAAAAAGAAGAATCACTCCCTCCTTGCTCTCCATTTCTCTATTGCATTTCTTCATCTTCCTCATCTTAATCTCTCTTATATTTACTTAGTTTCATAACACGTTATCAGCACGATAGCTATAACGAAGGTATAACTTCTTTAACGATTTCATCTACTTTCGTTAATGATTTTATTATATGTTTATTTATATATCTGGGATAATTTAAACCACTATATGGAATTAAAAATACTCTTTTACCGATTGTTTTTATACATCAGGTTCCATGGTTAAGATTGGAGATTATTTACTATTTTATATAGTACTTTTAGTATTTATCATTATTCATCTATCAATTTTATTCATGCACAGTAATTGCATAGTAATTTACGATTGTTTTACTATTTATATTATTGCATAATACTTTACTTTTGCACAATATATGTTACTAACTTTAACATAACATAACATTTATATTATTGTTACTAACATAACATTTAAATTAAGCATTTACTTTTATGTTACTAACATAACATTTATATTATTGTTGCTAACATAACAATTTACTTTTATTGTTGCTAACATAACATTTTACTTTTATTGTCATGTTATTGTTGCTAACTTTTGATGTTATGTTATTTTATATTTAACATAATATTATTATTGATATTATTATTTTAGTATGGCCAGAAGTCATACAACTCTGATTTCATATTCTGAATTATATGACCAGAAATCATATTGTTCTGCTCTCCTATTACATGGCCAGAAGTTATAGCCTTTTTGTTCCTACTTTGAAAATATATGACTAGAAGTCATATGCATTTTGCTTTACTATTTTGAAATAATATGGCCAGAAGTCATATTCCTTTAATTTCTATTACTATATTATATAGCTAGAAGCCATATTCAGTTGATTCCCTATTATATGACCTGAAGTCATATACTTTTTCATATTTTATTTTATTGGATGGCTAGAAACATATATTTAACTTTTATTTATCCTGAAGATAAAAGATCCAAAGCCATAAAATTCTAAATTCTCATATTTGGCTCGAAGCCATGAGACTAATTAACCTAAAGTCATAAGAATCAAACAGCCTAAAGCCATTATTAAAACTAAATGGCCTGAAGCCATAAGTTTTAATTTCATTGTAATATTATAATTTATGAATTATTGTCTTTATGAATTCATTATGTTATTATATTGTGTTTTATATTTCATAAATTTCTTTTTATTATATAATGAAATTTAAATTTGTAGTGCATGAAGCCTCAAAATTGAATATTTGGTATTAAAAGATTATCTTGTTCTTTAAAACAAATTAAAGGAAATGTATGACAACCAAAAGATGGTTATTCTTCCAAAAATTTATTATAAATTAGTGTATCCAACAATTTGCTCCTATGGTAGCAATATTGTGAAAGATGTTTTAAGAAATATACTGAATTAATTTCTTGATCTCATGTGGACAAACAAAATACTAAGTTTTTGTTATAAGAATCATGAATTTTATCCAATAAGCACGACTCCATTCCCAGAAGTGAATGAAGTAATGAATGAATTGGTCATGGACATAAGGTGTAACTGTGGCTAGTGTTGTCAAAAACTAGTGTAAAAACGTAAAAACGTGCGTTTTTACGTTTTTACTTGGGTGTTCAGTGCTAAAACGCAAGTAAACACTGTCTGAGGTAAAAACGGGTAGACGCCAGTGTAAAAACTGGTAAAAACGTAAGTTTCTACCGTCATTACCGTTTTTACTTAAAACCTGAAAAAAAAAAAAAGCAAAAGACTAAAACCATCGAGCATTCATCACTCATCAGGCATTCAATTAGAAATTTCATTCTGCTCCATCGTGCTTCACGGTCATTGCCTCCTACTTCCCAAACCCTAAAACCCAAATCAACGGCTGTCTCCTCCTCTCGCGGCATCGCCGTCCTCCGTCGCCGATTCGCCGATCACCCTCCTCATTGACTGATCCACTCCGGCTCATGGGCTCATCGTTCTCTGCTTGTGCTTCGATGCTTCGTACTGACCCAGACTAGAAGTCGTCGATCGTCACACGCCCTCCTCCACTCCGGCCAGGATCTGTCGCTTTTATCACCGGTGCTTATTTCTCCTATTTTCAATTTGCTTATTTCTCCTATTTCCTAGGTGCTTATTTCTCCCATTTCCTCCCCTGTTTGGCCCCTTTCTTGTTAGCTGTAATGTATATTTCTGAACCTTCTTCTAATGTTTATGTTCTCTAATATTATTCATAGCATTTTTCTGAATTTGAGTTCAGTTTTGAGCTGCTATCATTGCCTTAAGGATATGAAGTATTTGGACTTATGTATTTAAACTTATGTTTAATCTGTTTATATGACTTATATGATATCTTTCAAATATGAAGTTTTTCATTGAGTAGTGATTTATGATTTTTTTTCCATTGAATTTTGAGTTGTTATTTACTGATTTATGATTTTTTTTCATGAATATATATATATAATTTTAAGCTCTGACCTTAAATAGTAGAAAATATAAACTTTACGTGTTGTGTCGTTTCTACTATCCCTTTCCGTGTCTACGTAGAAACTAGTTTTTGACAACATTGACTGTGGCTACAATTTTGTGCATAGTTATTGTTGTAAACATGATGGCTCAAATTCTCACTTGAAGTGGATAAATATTATTGAAGAGAATCACAAAAGGGAAACTATTAGGCAATATGTTGAAAATTCATGATATTGTGATATTTTGCTTCCCACTACTTTATAGTTTATAAGGTTTTAATATTTCATACAAGATCTTTAAATATTTCATATGATTTACTATTTTGAATAGTAGCTGAAATTCACTATTGTATATAATGATTTATTATTCCGCACGTAACTAAAACGTGATTGCACAATAATTTACTATTACGTACAGTGATTTATAGTTATAATATATTTGATCCTTTAGTCTTCTATACCCATGAAAGAGGTATAGGTCTTGTTCACACCCAAAAATGAAGGGTGGATAAGAGAGTGACATTTGTTATTATTAATATTATAGCCATGAAGGCTTATGTTTCAAATATTGTATGATACAATAAGATTTTAGTAGCCTTGGAAAAATATTGTCCAGAAGACAGTAATTTGCAGAGATTTATGTCGTATACATTTAAAGACTAATGGTCCTGGGGACTAATTAGCATATTCTTTCTGACTTTATAAAAGAGGCTATTGTTCAGATTATATATGATAGTATAAATTTTATTGAAGGCTTTAAAAGAGCTAATATTTTGTTACCTGAAGGAACAAAATTATGCATTAATAATGCATTTTATTCTAAGAAACTTATTGAGTTTTAAAGATATTTGCAGAAATAGATATCATATAATAAACACATGCTATTGTAAACTAGAAGTTTACAAATAATCATACAAATTAGAAGTTTGATGTAAAATGGAAGTTTACAAATAATAATTGTAAACCAGAAATTTACAAATATAGCAAATCAAATGTTTGCTAATGCTACCAATGAAATATTAAGGAAGCAATGAGCCACAGAGAAATATGTCCATCTTTATGTTGAAGTCAAGGCTCAAGAGAAATAAATAAGCCCATAAGGTAATGTAAAGCTTACCTTTTGTTGTTATTATTATTTACATTTATTATGACTCCATCTTATAAATTTGTTGCCATGAAAATCTTGTGCTGGAGAATTTTCATATGTGTGATTCTAAATCTGTGTGATTCTAAGTTATTTTAATTATGAATATTTTCATATGTGGTGGACTATATATTTTGTATATATAAACAAATTGAAGTATATTATTAGATCATCTAGTGATGCAATATTATATGTTTATTCCTAAAGAATCAACATATTTTTTTCCTTTCGAGGTTTAAAGGATTTGAAAGTAATTTTGACATACAGAACTCATACTTGAGGAGGAGATTGTAAGAAAACAAGTGTGAGTTGAGTTATAATACAATACAAGTGTGAGCTAATTTTTGAAAAGTTGAAAAGCTATATACTTCTCACACAAAGTCTAATAGATATCCCAAGATGAATGTCAGATAATTTATGGAAATTGAAAAGTTTATGATTGGTTGAGTTATGTTACAGTAAACCAGAAGTTTACTGATTTAAATAAATTTATTATTGGCATGACTTGTTTGATCATCTGAGTCGTACATATATATATAATGCAAATAAGGTTATGTATTAACATCCATTGAAGAACCAAAAGATTCTTCGTGAATAACCAACATATTGTTTTTGTATTATGTATTGTTTGTTCTCAAATAGATTTGACTATGAGAATATCATTGGTCATGATTGGTAATGGATCTCTGGAAATATATCAAACATTATTATATGGGCCCATTGAAATGACATGTAAACCATACAAATTTGAAAGATGCATCTGGTTACATGTGAGATTATTAGCTTACAACCAGAAGTTTGTAAGAATGCAACCTGAAGTTTGTAAAAATCATTGCAACATGGAGTTTGCAATAATGTTTGGTGTTTGAATAAATTAAGCGCGCATTTTCCAGATTACATGATCCACGAATCATATATTAAAGCCTCCATAGATAAGTTGGATGAATGCTTATGAGAACAAAATTTATGTGTTAGTATATTTGATCTTATACGTTGCAGCATTTATATAAACCAACAAAATTCTCTCTAGAAAATTGATTTTTGGTCAGTAGCCATATTAATTCCATCTTAAAAGTTTTTAATGTGCAATATTCAACCATAATGCACATAGATGGATAAATGTTGTGTGAGTACATCCTTCTTCTTGTTTGTCTCTAAATGAAACAGAATGATGTTTCTAAAGAAAACAAATGGATTTAGGAGACTTACATTGCATGATTAGTCAATTGTGATTTGATATAGTTTTCCCAACATGAATGGGAGAAAATAAGCAGTTGGGTAAACAGATTAGCTAGAATGAATTATCATTGGCTCATTTTAATCCTTGTACAAAATAATGTGAACTGGAAGTTCAAAAGATAATTCATTTACAAAATTTAGTTAATCGAATGCCAGAAGCATTTACTGACCCAAAGAAAGTGACAAAATCACATGTCCCAGCTGTTAATGCTCCTATTGATGTCCTTGAAGGACAATCTATTATAAATGAATTGAAAATATGCCTGAAGCATGGTAGGTCCATCGGTTTCAAAGATATAAATCCTCGAAAGAGAAAAGGAGCTAAGAATATAGATGATCAAGTTGAAAATAATTCAGAAAAGTTAATTAGTTGCTCCAAAATAGCCATCTCCTGAAGAGATATTATCTCCAGCAGAGATATCTCTAGAAAAGAATGTTGTAGTCCCATAAGAGACCTAGGTACCTGAAATATATGAAAAGTATGAGATCTCAATAAATTATGTTATGGATAGAATCCGGTGGGACCGAAATGAAGTCAACGTTGACGACATCTTTGCTTATAATATAGCATAGGATGTAATGAATGATATGAGGATCACGAGCCAAAATCTATTATCGAGTGCCAATAGTGAAAGAATTGGCCCCTATGGAAAAAATGCTATTAATGCTAAATTAAAATTACTGGCAAAACGAAATGTATTTGGACCTGTTGTCCATGCATCTGAAGATGTAAAGCCAGTTGTATACAAATAGACTTTCGTATGAAAGAAAAAATTAAAAGGGTGAAATTATAAGATATAAGACAAGCCTTGTAGCCCAAAAGTTTTTACACAAAGACCTATTATTGATTTTTAAGAAATATATTCACCAGTAGTGAATGCAAGTACCTTTTGTTATTTGATTAGCCTAACAGTAAAAGAAAAGCTTGATCTGCACCTAATGCATGTTGTATGCTGTAACTGCTTATTTGTTTTGGCTCACTTAAAAGTGATATTTATATGAAAGTTCCTGAAGGACTCGTGGTGAAAGAAGCATTTGTCTTCGAAGGATTTAATATACCAGAAGTACGAATTCCTGAAGGATTCAAGATGTTAAAAAAAAATCTAATTCAAGTTTTTAAGCACAATACTCAATTAAGTTAAATAAGTCCCTTGGCCTGAAGCTATTAGGGCGCATGTGGTATAATCATTTCAAGGAATATTTGTTGAAAGAAGGGTACAAAAAAATGACCTAATATGTCCATGCATCTTTATGAAAGGATATAGATATGAGTTTAATATAATTGTTGTTTATGTTGATAATATCAACATCATTGGAACTCCTGAAGAGCTTGAAAAGCAATTAATCGTTGAAGAATTACTTGGTCCAGAAGTACCATGTTTTACTATTATTGGAATACTAATGTATCATGCTGCATAGAAGATGAAGAATGATACTAATGTATCAAGCTTATTACCAAGAGATATAGTTCATCACCAACACAAAGACATTGGAAGTAATGTAGTCATCAGGGGGAGTAAATCAGATGCAATTAAGAATGACAAGTTGATATACGCTGTACTCTTTTTCCCTTATCTAGGTTTTGTCCCACTGTGTTTTCCTAGAAAGGTTTTTAATGAGGCAGCATTAGAAAATCTGATGTAATTAAGAGGGGGAGACGATACACGTTGTACTCTTTTTCCCTTCTCTAGGTTTTGTCCCACTGGATTTTCCTAGAAAGGTTTTTAATGAGGCAACATAAGAAAGTGTATCGATGAATGATGTACTCTTTTCTTTAATTAGGTTTTATCCCACTGGGTTTTCCTAGTTAAAGTTTTTAATGAGACACATTCATAATGGACATTCAAGGGGGAGTGTTATGAATATTCCAATATTGGTGTGAATGTCCACAACATTTTCAAGAAGAGTCTTTTGGAGTTTCTAAAGCCATGTAACCTATGGCATGAATAGCATGGGAGTTTTATATAACTAATGTAAATAACTTACAAAACCTCATAATATACCATTATGTAGATTTATTCTTTTGTAACTCTTGCAATAGAAGTGAAGGGTTTATTGCCTATATATAGTAGGCATGTATCAAAAGTTGAAGAATGAAATAAAAAGAAGAATCACTCCCTCCTTGCTCTCCATTTCTCTCTTGCATTTCTTCATCTTCCTCATCTTAATCTCTCTTATATTTTACTTAGTTTCATAACATTTTTTTCTTTTTTTCCTTTTTTTTAATTAAAAGCCCAAAATTCGTTTGAGGACAGCATTTCATCCTTAATTTCATACTTTTTTGACCTCCTCTTCTCTTCTTCGTACCGGACCGACGAGATAAAGGAACTACAGAAAGTTTTGGAGAACACCGAAGAGTTCGGATTCTGGTGATGATGCTCTTCGATGATGGTGGAAGGGTTCAGATTTTGACTACGGTGGAGATTGTGATGACTCCGAGACTGAGAGACTTCAAGAATCCATGGATCAATGGCACAAGATCTGGAATTGGGTAGTTTTCTTTGGTCTTCTTGAAATTAGGCAAATTGTGTGAATGATGATTTTAGAAGGCTCAAAACGTAGCTATCAAACGGTGTGGGGGGAGACTCTTTTTTTCTCTGTTCTTTGAGTAAGATAGATCAAACGGTAGGGAGGAACCTTTTTCAGGGAGCACTTTTCTTCTGTGATAGGCGATGTCCAATGTCCAAATTAACGGTGATTTTGTAATATTCAATAAAAAATAGCCATCTCAATAACAATTTGATTTTTTTTTTAAAAAAAAATGAATTTAAATTTTTATCTTCGATACCACTTACATTTCAAACTTTCAAATTTGAGTGATTTCCTACTAAAAATGAGTTGTTATTTTTTTTACTCTTGTAATCAATGATTATACTCTTGAAGACAACGAGACGGATTTAGAATTTTGAAATTGAAGTATTATTTTTTTTAGGGTTAAGGTCCAAAAATACCAATGAACTATTGTCCTAGGTGCAGCCAACACAATGAACTAATTTTTGGACTAAAAATACAAAATAACTTTGGAATTGTTAAAATTACCACAATGACATTATTACTGCTCAAACGTCCGTCAGTTTGATCAGCCTCGTGATGATCAGCCTCCACCGTCTTCTTCCTCACCTTATCGCGGCCCTTCTTCACCTCTGTCGACCCCTTCTTCCTTTATTGCTTCTCTTTCTCTGTTTCTCTCTGCAACAACACATCATCAACAACCACATCGACTTAAACCCCTTCTTTTTCGATTTTCTTTGTTTCTTCAATCCCCTGGTAGAAGCTGAACCGAGGGGTAAAATCCATGTCTGGTTTGTATAATCCCAACTTCTCTCATGCTAGAGCGGCTTCTCCCCAGATTAGAACCAACCCGGATGTGGATAGGTAAGTTACTTGCTTGTGAATGTTTGATTGAAATCGAGTTGGGTTGCGAAATACACAGTCTTAATTTAGTTTGTCACAAGTTTCTGTGCATTTGATTAAAAAAGATGCTGTTTCTTTTTTACTTTCGTGGGTTTTTTTTTTTTTTGGTTTTGCAATCAGTACTTATCAGAGTTGTTAGCAGAGCATCAGAAGCTTGGACCCTTCATTCAAGTCCTTCCGATATGTAGTCGGCTGTTAAATCAAGGTTTTTCTTCCTTAACCCTCACTTTCTTGGATCTCTCTGCATTGCGTTTTGTTTTCTTACTTCCTCATCTTCAGATCACATATCAATGGTCTTTATCTGTGTTAAATCTAAATCTTACTTTCCAAATGTCTTGATCGTACAGAGAAAGAGAAGCAATAAAGGAAGATGACAGACGTTTGAGCAGTAATAACGTTATTGTGGTAATTTTAACAATTCCAAAGTTATTTTGTATTTTTGGTCCAAAAATTAGTTCATTGTGTTGGCTGCACCTAGAGCAATAGTTTGTTGGTATTTTTGGACCTTAACCCTTTTTTTTAATCGTTTCCCTTAATTAAAAAAGTTCAAATACAACAAAAAGCCAATATCAAACTCAGTAAATACATTTGAAGAAACACTAAACACTGGTGCATCTAATCTAGTAAATATGGCGATAAATGACATAATATCTCTCAATACAATATTATTTCTGTTGCTTTCATATGACTAACCATATGGGCGTGGTTCTTGATATAACTATTGTAGTGGATGTGGTTGTTGAAATTTTCCATCTTGATTATTTTATTGAATAACAATAACTTTAGTGGATATGGCGGGGGAGAGTAAAGGGGATTTTGGTTATGGATATTTTTGTATTGTTAAATTTATAATTGGGTGAAGGAGTGATTTTACACACAAAGTTTTCTTTCAGGAGTGCCCAACACCACGAAATTTTTTAAGAAGCAAAAATACACATAAAGTTACGTTTTGGAAGCGCCCAACACCACGGTCGTTAGTCAATCGTTAGTTGACCATCAACTTGAATGGAACGATAACGTGGTCCTGACGTGGAATAAAAAACATAAAAAAAATTAGGGAAAAAATTTAAAAAACTTGAAAAAACTGAAATTTTTTAAAAAATTCGAAAAAAAATTTGAAAAAAATGAGGAAAAATTAAAATAATTAGAAAAAAATTTAAAATAATAATAATAAATATTAAAATAATTAGAAAAAAATCAAATAATTAAAATAATTAGAAAGACATTTTTAAAAAATAAAAAATTAGAAAAAAATTCAAAAAAAGAGGAAAAATTAAAATAATTAGAAAAAATTTTAAAAATTTGAAAAAAATTAGAAAAAAAAAATTCAAAAAATGAGGAAAAATTTAAAATAATTAGGAAAAAATTTAAAATAATTAGAAAAAATTCAAAAAAGTAGGAAAAAATTCAAATAATTAAAATAATTAGAAAGAAATGAAAATACCCCTGTCAGTGGGCACCACCACCGACCACCCTACCGTCGGTGATCGATTGCCTTTCATTACATACATGGTTGGACGGAGGGATGGATTTTCAAAAGAAATGATGAACTAAAGGAAGAGAATTTGACAATGCCTATTAAATTAAAATAAAGGAAAAAGAAAAAAGAATTTAATTTTTTGGATAAAATCCAAGAGGCTCCATAGCTGACAACTCGGTAGAACACTCTGGAGCCTCTTGGGTTTTACCCAAAAGATTAAATTTTTTTTCTTTTTCCTTTATTTTAATTTAATGGGCCATGTCAAATTCTCCTCCTTTAGTCTATCGTTTCTTTTGAAAACTTATTCCTCTGTCCAACTATGTATATAATAAAAGGGCAACTGATCGCCGACAGTAGGGTGGTCACTGGCGGGGTATTTTCATTTCTTTCTAATTATTTTAATTTTTTGAATTTTCCTAATTTTTTGATTTTTTTAATAATTATTTTAAAATTTTTTATAATTATTTTAAAATTTTTTCTAATTATTTTAATTTTTTTCCTAATTATTTTAATTTTTTTCTCATTTTTTAAATTTTTTAAAATTTTTTCGATTTTTTTTCAAATTATTTTAATTTTTTTTCCTCATTTTTAAAATTTTTTATATATATTTTTTTAAAAAAATTTCCTCATTTTCCTCATTTTTTTCAAATTATTTTAATTTTTGTAAATTTTTTTTCTAATTATTTGAATTTTTTTCTAAATTTTTAAATATTTTTTATAATTATTTTAAATTTTTCCTCAGTTTTTTTCAAAATTTTTTTAATTGTTTTTATTCCATATCAACGTCCATGTCAGCGTGTCTGTCCAAGCCAGCGCCACGTCAACGTTCCATCCAAGTTGACGGTTAACTAATGGATGACTAATGGCCGTGGTGCTGGTCGCTCCCAAAACGTAACTTTGTGTGTACTTTTGCTCTTCAAAAAATTTCGTGGTGCTAGGTGCTCCTGGTGGAAAACTTTGTGTATAAAATCGCTCCTTCACCCTTTATAATTTTTAGTAATTGATTCTACTAAATAATTTCAATTTTTAACATCATATCCAACAAATATCATCCCTCTACATCCTTCACTCTAATCTTTGCAAACAAATATTTACTTATTTTTTATAAGGCAAAAGTTAAATAAGTTTTACTTAAACTGCTAAAAACTTGGAGCACTTCCTTATATTTTTGTTTCTTCCGATATTTCAAGTGAAAGATCAAGAAAATTAAAGTTAATTAGTATAACAAAATATTATATACTCCCTTCATAAATAAAAAGCTAGTTACGAATTGGTTACTTTTGACCCCAAATACAAGACCTTATTAGCTATACATTATATCATCACTACTACATAATTTTACGTATATGACGTTTAGTAAATAATATTTACAGTGAATAACCATCATATATATTAAGACAGAGTTCGCATGAGAATATATAATTCTAAAATTTAATAATTTAATAATATACGAATCGTCATGTATTAAGAAGCCGAATTAGCGAAAATAAAAACATAACATGCAGATTTTTTGGGCCTTTAGGCCCATTGACATCAACTTTGTAGGAGTTTAAAGATGGGCAAGCCTTTTTGTTATTGTTATTGTTATTGTTATATAATACTTCATCTGATTTTAAATATAAAGTAAAGTTGACATTTTTGAAGACATTTTTTTTGCTCAAGGTATTTTTGAAAAGATTAAGAAAACTAATGAAATTACTTTAGAGTGTTTTTATTTTTTAAAAAACTAATTAGTTTGACTAATAAACTGATATATAATCTAAGGATATATAACTTATAATATGATGAAGTAACTTATTTAGTTTCCTTAGTCTCTAAAAAAAATGTCAATTATGTCTTATATTAAGACCTAGAAAAGTAAAATAGTAGTGATATAATTTCCCCAACGAAAACCCTTCGTGTTCTAAAATTGCTGTTCATACTAATACAAGCTTAAAGGGAGAGCTCAATCCCCAAAAGCTAGCTTATAAGGAAGGAGAATCCAATGTACTTATGAACCTCACTACAAGATGTTAGTTCTCAATGTGTTTTGATGATTAACAACAAGTGTAAACATGTTTTAAAGTTTCCAAGATCCTTTAAAAACCATCTGATAGTTGCATACTGCAGTATGGGTCTGTATACTGCAGTAAAGGGCCATCCAGAAAGCAATAATTTTTCAAGACAGGTCAATACCGCAATATAGGTATGTATACTGCAGTATAGGGCCATCCAGAAAGCAATGATTTTTCAAGACAGGTCAATACCGCAGTATAGGTATGTATACTGCAGTATAGGGCCATCCATAAAGCAATCATTTTTCAAAGACAAGTCAATACCGCAGTATAGGTATGTATACTGCAGTATAGAGCCATCCAGAGAGCAACCAAGTTTTTCAAAACAAGTCAATACCGCAGTATGGGTATGTATACTACAGTATAGGCTTATGCCGAGAGCTCCCAAATTTTATAACTATTGCAAACTGCAGTATAGGTTTGCATACTGTAGTATTGGGCTTTTAAACTGATTTTCAACTTAACACATGTTCTTGCTTACTCCAATATACAAATGCTTACTCCAGTATAAAGGCATTTTGAACTTAAATTTTTCTCACAAACAGTTCTATACTCGAGTACACAACTTACATACTGCAGTATAGGTTTTGTTTTTCAAACACAAGTCACGATGGTTTGCCTCTAGAAGCTCCATACCGCAATATGACTTTGGATACTGTAGTATGGACACTTATGCACAGTGCCATACTCCAGTATAGAGGAACTTACCGCAGTATACAACGGTCAAAATTGATTTTTTGAATTACGCGAATTTGCAAATCTCTGTTGTTTGACCTTATTGCTTTCATAATTCATTTACTTATGTTCCTAGCTATATTTAACAAGTTTGTTAAGTGAATTTCAGCTAAATTAGATGAAGATTAATGAAAGTCAAAGCCATAAAGCAAAAAGTGTACAGTGCATTAAATGCACTTCTGCAAATCAACCTACTTTCGGCTAATCCATTTGAGCACGCCTTCTAAACGTTAAAGAATGCTTACTACAACAAGTAAAGTCATCTCCAACGGGTAAATTCTCAGAGGGCCACATCAGATCACATTAACACTTGGATTAGTAGAAGTTTAGAGAGAGAAGAAGACCAGACTTAGTGCTAATCACCTACAACGGTTGGATTCATCAAGCAACGGTCATTTAATGTTCTCTACCTATAAATAGAGTGCATTAACTTCTTCTCAAGCTGATACACCAACTGAGAACGAAAAGTTATTAAGTGTCATTTATTGTGTTCAACTTTCATCTATATTGTATCAATTTGATACTTGTGCTTCAGTATTTATTTTATCTGCTCTGTAAGAGAGTCTTTTCTTGTAAATCATTCATTGATTGAGATAACCACAAGTCAGGGGACTTTGTGGTTAGGTGTATTGATTGCATCTTGTAAGGGGGAGTGAGTTCTAGAGAGAGAACTACTCTGAGTATAGAGATTGTAATCAATATTGTGAAGTTAGTGGATTGAAAATCCCAAGTGAGGCTTGGGGACTGGACGTAGGTCAGAGAAAGGACCGAACCAGTATAAATCTTGTTGTGTATTGCTTCTCTTCTTCTCTCCTTTGTCTTACCCTGTTTTACTTAGTCAAAAACAGAGTAAAATATTTAAATTTTTAAAGATACCCAATTCACCCCCCTCTTGGGTATCTAGCTCCAACCTTCACAAGAGGTTGGCTCCCCGATGTGAGACTCATAACATAGTCACCCCCTCAAAAGCCTATGAGGAGGGAAAACTCAATGGACTTATAAACCTCACTACAAGAGCTTGGCTCCCCGATGTGGGACTCATAACATAATCACCCCCTCAAGAGCCGACGTCCCCGGCAGCTCCACTCCACGGCACTTCACTTGGCCTCCAGTTGGTTAGAACCCTCCATGGGTAGCCCTCTCCGAAGAATCGACTCTCAATGAAAGCACTAATGTAATGAACACAAGCCTAAAGGAAGAGTCCAATCCCCAAAAGCTAGCCTATCAGGAGGGAGAACCCAATAGACTTATAAACCTCACTCTAAGGGCTTAACTCCCTGATATAAGACTCATAACATGCTGATATCTATTTTGAGTGTTTTTCTTGTGCGTCTAATTAAGCTGAAAGGTTGTAGAAATATGCATGAGGACATGATTTCTCTCTTTGCACATCGAAACCTCAAGTTATTGGGGAAAGTGGCCCCTTCTGGTGGGGTGGGTCGTTACAAGTAAAGGCTCAAGGTGATCCAGATTCCATGGTGGAATGGTAGCCTAGGTAAAGAACATGGTTCAGAGCGGCGTGGATCTAGATAATTTTGATTAACCATGATGGACGCTGTGTCTTTTTCTATCATGTTTAATTCTTAAAATGAGTGTCATCACGCTTTTTTATAACCTTGATTGTCGCTTAAGGTCAAATCATTCTTTTCTATCGAGGTTATCCATTTTAAAAAGATTTAAAAGTTTTGCTAAGATTTGAAAGATCTAATTCTAATAGATCGGGCCGTTCAAAAAATTCCTAATAGATCAACGGATTGGCATTAGAAATGATTGAAAATTCCTTTTTTTTTTCCCCCCTTTTTATTTGCAGTCAATCTGGATAAGCACTTGAATGAATTTGGCTTCTGGGTTCTCTACAATTGTTCCCATGAACTATGCAGTTTGTTTGTTCGGGATGGTAATTTTCTCAAATTGATTTGTCATTGCTTTGATTTCCTCTCAGAAGTTAACTAATTACTGGATAATCATTGGCTCATTCAGTTTGGTTTCAGATTCTAGTAGCAAAGATATAGGAACATGGTTCTTAAAAACTCGTTTTATCACTGCGATTTTTCGTTTTTATGATTTTTTTTTTCATTGAAACGATTTTACTAATTTTCCAAACGCTTTTAAGTTTTTACGATTTTACTACGTTACGATTTTACGTTTTGTAATTTTTCATTCTTCTTCCGTTTTCAGGTAAAAATTCGTTTTTAAGAACCTTGGATGGGAAGGCTGAGGGATGTTGTGTTGTGTCTCTTGAGAATGAAACGCCCAGCAATGGATACTTATTTTTTGTGAGACCAATGGAATTATTTGTAGACAATATTTAGAGAAAGCTAAACTAAAACTAGATAAAACTTGGCCAAGAGATAATTGAAGCCAAGCAACTTATTGTCATTTAATTTTGGAAAGTTTTACTGTTACGGCCATGTTGTTTCTAGTCAATTGCTAAACTAAGCTTGCTAATGGCTAATCCATTTTGTTAATGATAATATGTTACTACTTCTGGTCTTAATTATAAGAATATTTTTGTAGTGTAATTTACACTACAAAAGTGTTTCTATAATTAGGACTAATTGTACTATAAAAGTGTTCCTATAACTAGGACCGAAGCGAGTATTATATATGGAATTCGTGATTTTGCTCCATTTTAATGAGCGTAGTGTTTTGGAATTTTTATACATATGACATATGCTCCTTAATTGGTGTTGTAAAAATATTGTAATAGCTGTAAATTTCCCAATTAAGTGTAGTAATAAACTAATAAATAAATAGCTAATAATGGAGCTCCCTAGCATGTATCAACGATTGACTCAATAGTTTATTGGTTTTTTTATCCACCTGTATCAGAAGATGTTGTGAATCTTATTGTAATGGGTTATCTTATTTTGTAAATGTCAAATTTGGTCACTATCATCATACTTTTGTCCAGATGTTGTTGCTTATTTTGTAAAGATGATAAAGGCATTTTTATCCATATGTAGGAGGTGTTTGTTGTATAAATTACCAGTTGGTATCGAAGAAGAGAATGGAGAAGATGAAGGAGGAAGGAGAGTGACGACAGAGGTGGTGGATGTGACGAATCTATGCAAGGATCTAAAGCACAAGGTGCCATAGATTTTAGAAGTGGAGGTGGATCCGAAGGAGTCAAGAGGCGGCGATGGATGAAATTGAAGAAGGAGAAGGAAAGGTTCAAGATCTGACAAGAAAGCAGGGAGGGCAAGTTGGTAATTACAAAAAGTTTAGCTTTTTTTTTTTAAAAAAAACTTTTAAAATGACACGGGGCTCACCTTAAAAGTAATGTCAGTTAGGGCTATTTAACGACATGTGCAGTTTTACACCAATTTTAAGAGCTTATGTGCATTTTTGGACATCTAGAAAGCATATGATATTGGGTGCACCTAAGGTAAAAGCCTATATGCACTTTTGCACCTATACCCTACGAATTTATATCAACAACTTCAGTATTATGTTTCACAGCTTCATATACCAAAAAGCAACACATACCCAAGTATAATTTTGGGGCACAAGTCTCAAGGGTCAGTAATGATATCTATATATAGATTTTTTTTTTTTTTTTTTGCTCAAATCTACATGTAGATTAATAAGATGAAAATTTATATTAAAGACTTCACTTATACATTTCAATGTTGTTTTCATCTGCCACGTAACTCATAACTCAGGGCAATTATTTGGTGATATTTGGAAATTTCAAATTTCTCCATCAATTCTGATATGTACATATGTGCCAGCTGGGAAATGCGAGGAATAGCCGTTAGGCAAGTAGTCGGTGGCATGTGTCTCAGAAAGTGAAACACGTGGCGTTGGGTCATTACTCCTTTTCCTTTTCATGAATTTATTGTGCAGAGAAGAGAACTAATAATTGCCCGCCCAATAATAACTCCTCCACATCAACTCGCAAGCTTACGTGTCTCCCCCAATTGTGGGGCATAGGAAAATTTTTGTTTTAATAACTAAATTAAATTAACGTGTATAAAATAAAGGGAAAATTCATCTCAATACTCAAACTAACAAAAAAATGTTAAAAAAGGTCTATAAAAAAGTCACATGTCAAGACATTTTTTAGTGTTATTTCATAAAATATTAATTGTTAACGCCTACTGATATAGTTATTAATGGGGACTGATTTAGTTGTTAATGGTACTGATTTAGTTATTAAAAAATTGTTGTTAATGCTATTGATTTAGTTGTTAACGAGTACTAATTTGATTGTTAACTTTTATGATTTGATTTGGTCGCTCGGACAATTTGCTATAGACATAGCATATAAGTACAACTATATCAATTACCAAAAAAAAAAAAAGTACAACTATATCATAAAACTTTTAAATTACTATATTTAGTGTGGAATGTAAAAATGTCATGATCATTAAGTTATTTGGTGTTGACTGCTTAGCAAACAGTGTAAACACAAGTTGCACAACATTTCATTCCTAGTAGTTCCATTGACCACTATGGGGTTTTTTGCACCATGCAATGGCTACATTTTAATTTCTTGGTCTCAATCCTAATTAGATGTGGACTACGGGCAAGATTGTTACAAATTAACCAAGCACCGAGAAGAGACGAAGAGGATGTTGAGGGCAGTGACAAAAGTCAACACGTCCAAATCCCTTCATAATACCGTAATATTCATCAATCATCATTGAGTCATTTGAACCCAAAAAAAAAATCATCATTGAGTCATATCCCAAAAGTCAAACACTAGTCATCATCCTCAACTAAAAAAAGGGGGCGTTGAATGAGCTGTAGCGTGTGGTTACAGTTAACAAGGAACCAGTTTCCTTGCTTGGCCGAGTAGGGCCTGGGAGATAAGACCTGGACCGCCCATATTTCTGTTTTTTTATAGTTTTTTTAATAAAAATTTTGAAGTTGTTTTTTAGGAACCATTTAGTATTCTGAAAAATTTTTTTAGTATCAGTTAGTATCCTCAAATATTTTGTTAAGATCTTTAAAAAAAATTTTAGGCTACCGAATAGTACTAAAAAGAACTTCAACATACTGACTACTTTTTTGAAAAAATTTTTTAGGCTACCGAATGATACTAAAAAGATACTTCAGCATACTGACTACTTTTTTTTAATACCTATCAGTATTTTGAAGTACATTTTTAATATCAGTTAATACCCTGAAATATTTTTTTAAGACCCTAAAAAATATTTTAATATCATGAAGTATTTTTCAGTAGCAGTCAATACTCTAAGTATCTTTTTAGCACCAGTATACTGGTACTAACTGCTACTAAAAAGTTACTCCAGGGTACTGACTGCTACTAAAAAATACTTCATGATCTTAAAATATTTTTTAGGGTTTTAAAAAAATATTTCAAGGTAATAGCTGGTACTAAAAAAAATATTTCAGGATACTAATTGATTTTTGAAAAATAACTTCAAAAATTAAAAAAAAACTATAAAAAATAGAAATATGGACAGTCCAGATCTCCCTTGGAGATCTGGACCGCTTAGATCTCCCAGGCGCTCATCTCAAGAGGGACTCAAAGGCCGAGCAGGGAAACTGATCCCCAGTTAACAATCACTGGTAATTAACTTAACATTTGTACACTATCTTAGAACATTTATGTTTGTCACTACGTGGTTACATTTTGTTAGATGAGTACGTACTATTACACCCAAGGAAACTCTATGGTATGAGGCACACATGAGAATTGCTTCATGATTATTATCACTAAATAAAATAAACATATATTCAAATATAAATAAATAAAATTTAACATTTTTGCCATCATCATATATGGCATTAATAATTGATATATTATAACAAAAATGGGAGGACTTTGAAGGGCAATAAGCCGATAACAAGTCATTTTTTTGCCAATAATAATCATCAATGGTACATGAAAGAGACTCATAGCCAACCCAATTATTTATTGTTGTAGATGAACAATTATTGAAGTAAAAATGACGTAATAAAAAAACTGAAACAATTCATCAATGTCAAACCAATTATGGCGGGCACCATATGGCATATGCTACACATACTCTACATGATACATCCACCCAAAACTAAATCAACAAAAAAAAAAGGCTCTTTTTTTTTCTCGTTTTTTTAATACAAAATGGATAATCTGGATTCAAGACTGTGTCAGATTCCAATGTGAATGTGCTCGTACGATTCAATCAAATAATTATTCAATCGCTGACCAGTGAAACTCCCACTTGAACCAAAAAACAAAAAAAAAACCAACTTGCTTGTTATTTTAGCGTCACACTTGGAAACTTGCACGATCCATAACCTGCCAAAATAAATTATATTAGGGGAATAATATTTATTGAAAATATCATAAAAAGTCAACTTAATTAAAGACTGATCAAAGCAGGAAAATTACTTTAAGGATATGTTTAAGGTTATGTTTGGGAGTTCCATTTTAGAAGGGAAGGGAAGAAAGGATTTTGGTAGTCCCTTCTCTTGATAAATATAAGAAAAGGAGCTATCAAAACTCTCCATTTCCTTCCCTTTTCCTCTAAAATGTAACTTCCAAACAAAGCTTAAAAGTATAATTAATAAGCAATTAATTTGACACTTACTTGGATCCTTCGTTGTTTGCGTGGCAAGGCCGTTGAAGAAGCAGGTACCACCCGAAGGCCTGAACTGGACCCAGTATGAGCTAAACGCATAGCTAGCACGCAAAACCAACGAATCGGGTTTCGAGCACGGTTTCCCGGGTTGGATCGCATCGCACGTTTTGTTCCCCTGCGAGCAAGCGTATGATAACGCACCCGAAAGCGCCGTCACATTGGCTCCCTCTGCTGCCACACACCATATCTTCCCTTTGTATGGCTTATTGTTCTCCGCCGGCGGCAATGGCTTGTATTCCGACTCCGGTGTCTTCCCGGACAGATCAATCTCGTACACGTGCGATCCGTTCGGGTACAATAGCCCGAAGTGCCGCTCAGTACCCACACCCGGTTTCTGGTTCTCGTTGTATAAAGCAAAGATGAACGACGGGAGAATCGAACCCGGTCGAGCCGGCGTGCCTACCGGCGGTTTAGTCGTAACCTTCTTAACGAAATTTCGATTGTAAGTTGCAGCGTTGTGAATATTCGCACCAATCTGGTCAATGTCCCCTCCATTGGGCCAACCCGTTTCGGCGATGAAGATCCGAATATTCGGATACCCAAGTCGTTTCATTGCGAAATACACAGAATCAACCATCTGGTCGAACAAATTGTGGTACACCAAACCCGTAGCGGGATCCGTAACCGTTATGTTCTTCGACTCGAAGAGCGTGTAATCCAAACTAATGGTGTTAGGATCCGAACTCCAGGCGAAATACGGGTACACATCGAGGAAGAAGAACGACTTGGTCCGATCCAAGAACTGCAGCAAGGGTTTCATGACCCGATCCGCAATGTCGCTCCGAAACGTCCCGTTCGACGGCGGGAATGACGATTCCAACACGTCCATTGCTGTCGAAGTTCCCACCTTGACCTTTCGAATCCCAAAGTGTTTGAGAGAATGTTTGATTCGTCGGATTGCCGGTACAAGCGCCGCCCAGACTTCCGGCGGGCTGCTACTAATAACCTCGTTACCCACTAAGAGGTAGCGAATCAGGGTTTGAGGGTAGAAAGGAAGCACATTGGTTTTGACCCATTCGTTGGCGAGGGTTTGATTAGAGGAAACGTTGACGATGAGTTGATTTGGGACCATGATTGAGACTTGATAGTTTGTGTTACTTAGGGCTTTGAGGATTTCTGGGTTTGCATCGTAGATTTTGACGCGTTTGGCTTTGAGAGATTTGATGAGCTCCACCGATTTCAATGGCGACGGCAGATTGTTCCCCACTTGACCATAGTTGATCCCTGGAATGCTCGAGAATTCTGCACCTGTAAAACCAAAAGGAGTTATACACAAACCCACATCGCTAGATCAACAATTTCGAGAATCAAATTTTAAAACAGGACTTACTTGACACATAAACGAAGGAGGAGAAGAACACGAACAGAGAAAGAAAACCCATAGCCATTGTAACCGAGTCTGTTTCCTTGTTCAGCTCACTCTGTTTCTATATATAAATACTATAAGCTGCAAATAGCTAAAGGCTGAGCCATAACCATAAGCGAAAAAGAGGAATTTTTTTAATGGGGAAGAAGAAATGGGAAGCTGAAGAAAGCACAGATAGGATCCAAGAAGAAGAAGCTCAAGAATTCTTCTTGGAAGAAAAATGACAAAGGAGATTGAGGATGGACTGTTCTGCTGACTATTCTACACGATGGATTGAATGTGGCTGAGGAGCGAGAACACAGGGAGCTGAGCAACTTGGGAATATAAACTTCTTTTTTCTTTATTCTGTCTTTTATCCTTGAAGGAAAGGTTAGTAAAAAGGTAACAATAAATGAACTAAAAAACGTGTGAGAGAGAAGGGGAACTGAGGAAGAAGAGGAAAGAGAAAATATAAATTTTTCTCAGTAGGAGAAAAGTGGAGCCCATTTAGGGCTGATTAGCCCTGTTTGTTTGCATTTTGTTGGTTAGTAATAATGGGATTGTAGTTGAAGTTTGAGTGATGATCTGGGAGGTGGTAATGAAATGAATGAGACGTGATGATGAGTTTCGAGGAAAGGGAGTTAAAGGCGAAAGGGAGAGAGAGAGAGACAGAGAAAGACGGGGACTGAGGAAAAAGGGAGCAGCGTACGTAGTACTTTGACATAAAGCTAAAGAGAGCCGTTTGAGTATAGGTGAAGGGACATGGCTGCGTCGTCGGTCGGTTGAGTTGCTGTTAAAAAAAAACACGCAAATCAAAAAATAATTTTTATCATTAATACAAACAAGCACGGTGTCTACAGCTCGCCACCAGAGGATAAATTCGTAGCGTCGTAGCGAGGGCCCACCGTAGTTCTTGTTAGTCCTTACATTCTCCCAAGTGAAAAAATAATGAGTCGTTAATGGGAGAATCGGTGATTTATTTTCTATCTGATATTTTTAAAAGCCTAGTTATAAATATGATTTATGTTTATATTGATGGTTGTAGAAGTGGCCGGGTTCATATCAAAAACCTGAGAGCTTTTTAGAAAAAGCTACCTCATAAAGTTTTTTCCTTAACTAACTTTTAAAAGTGGTTTTTAAAAAAGCCTAATGCACTGAAAACTTAATTCAAACACCTTACTTTTGGCTTTTTTTTTTGTTTTTTACTGCTACTTTTTTTCTAACTTTAACTTACTTAAAACTCTTTTCAAATTGGCCCAATACTCCTTTGATTGTTAATATATTAAATATTTACATAGGATTAAATCAAAAAAGTTATTTAAATTAGTTGATATGATAAGTATTTTCTAAAATACTTATGTTATCCCTCTTAATTTTTTTATTTCATCTCCTCCTTAATTGCTCTTTTGGGCACCAATAAAGGCAAATCAAGAAAAGAATTAACAAATATAAAAATCATATATCATATTTAAAATTAAAATTAAATATATGTTATATTAAGGATAAAAAATAATAATAATCCTACATCAAATTTTTAGTATACGAGCTACTTACAAGTTACATTTTGTGCTAAATCCATCTTTACCTAATTAAGGGAAGAGCTTGTGTGATTGTGTTCTTTATTCTTATCTCTATTTTATGTAACAAAAACTGAACTCTTATAGTAAAAAGAAGGAAGAATAAAATATAGGATAAGCTTACATTACTCGCATCTTATTTATAATTAATAGAGCATCTAGCACCTATTTTATCTTCTGTGATTTCAACGCCCTAAATCATAATTAAAATTAGTTTTGGACATGGAACGCCTGGAACCAAACTGACAAATACTCAATAAAAATATTTTTTTTTTGGCTCAAGAATAAAAGTATCTCACATATAGCCAATAAAAATGGACAACATCTAAATCATTACAATACATATCAGCTCAGATAAAAAAAACTCACCCCAAAGTGCCAGATTAAATCCTCAAAATATTTTAGTAAGTAAAAATAAAATGCAAAAGTTCTAGGGTCATAGTAAAAAGAAAAAGGATATATATAAAAAAAAAAGATATAACATGTACTCAAGAAATACAAAAGAGCCTTCAAAACTTATTCTATATGTGACTTCCCTTGCTTCATATTAGAACAATCACCTAAAAAATGTTAATATATAGGTATGACATTTCAGTGAATATTGAAAGTTTCTACTGTATACAAGTAAACCACATATGATTAAAATAAATAACTGATTATATATATATATACATGTACCATAATCCTCATACAAAACAATTGCAAATTTAATCATCATTATATCAATCTATATTTTCATCATAACATCTAATATATATACAATTATGCAATATGTAAGATACAACCATCCTTATATCATTATCCATCCTTATATTGCTGACTGGATCATAAGCTAACACATAGTTCAACAAAAAACTCATCCATTTGATTGGATTATCTCAAGCTCACCAATTCTTAAAGTACACTCAGTCAAAGGTGTAGAACTTAAGTTTTTACTATAGGGCTCCCCTTCTAAAAAGAAAAAAACATAACTAAAGAGGTGTCACATGTCTCATAGTTCCAATGCAATCCTAAACAAAGGAAGATACAGAATAAGGGCCCTGACAAGTGTCATACACTGTGCATCGAGTGATGACATAATATATGATAAAAGATTTCACCATACACATTCCTTTTTACTTCAACCCATCACAAATGCAATAGTCATCACAATTATATTCAATCACCAATAAATATAATATCACTAAAAGATATGCTATATAATAAATCATGTTTCAATTTGTATCAAATATCATCACAAATTCAAACATGACTAACAAGAAACACTAAATCCAACTATACATTAATCATAATTAAATTATTAACTATGTGAATGAAATGAATATTTAGAGTTATCTACTATTTTCTAGCTCACAGGTAATCACACAAAAAATCACTTCAAAGCTCTCAACGAGAGTCTACAAAATTACACATATAAATATCTATTAATATACTAATTAAAATTATTCTAAAGTTTATTACTATTCTAAAAATAAATCTAACCTTCTAAAAATTTAATATTATATAAATGAGGTTTAAACTTCTTATGTTACATGAGAAGAAGAAGATTCCTATACACACATGAAATGATGGGACCCACATATATATATATATATAATGCTAATTATTATGGTCCCACCATTTCATGTGTGTTACATGAGAATACATTTCTCTTACAATATGAGAAGTATTTTTTCCTATATAAATACATATTTATTATTTATCACATACTGACTTTTAAATTTGGATTAAATTTTTTCGGAGATAAAAATCATTATTCAAATGCATGAGATTTAAACATGAAGTCTTTGTGTATGTGTGTACGCTACGCTGGTAAAGTAAAAAAGGGAAAGGAAAAAAAAATTGCCTCTCAAGGAAATATATCTATATAGTACATAGATAGTCACAGTTGGGGAAAAAAAAAAACTTATTAGCAGATAAAGACAAAAAAACAAAAAACAAGAAGCGTGGCGTAGGTCAATATAAACACAATACTGCGCACGCGCACTGGCACATAGGGAATAATGAGGTTTTTTTAAGGGGGGAAAAAAATCAACTAAATGCCAGAAAAATTAAAATCTGAAATCATTAAACAATAGTTTTTTTTTTTAAATAAAAACGAAGGGATGCATTCTCAAGTCAAAGAATAAATTCAAAATCCTGTATCCCAATGATGGTGGAGTCACCTCAGTGAAGAAGTGGATCATTCTCACTTAGACATTATTCAGAGGGATATAATATTGATGGTTGAAACCAAGAATGTAGCTTTTAAATGGGTGCCTTCAAAGCTCCTGTTCCTAACAAATTAAATCATAATTTGTTCCAATCTCAGTGGGAGATAATTGGAGCAAAAGTGTGTGGCTTGATTTTAGAAGCTATGAGGAATCTTGATAAAATTAAGGAAATGAATCACACAAACATTATACTAATCCCCAAAGTGGATGCCCCAACATCCATTAAGCAATTTTGGCTTATTGCATTATGTAATTTGTGTTTCAAGATCCTAAGCAAACTTATTACAAATAGGATGAAAAAGGTCATGGCATATTTGATCCACCCATCTCAATGCAGTTTTATTATTAGGCGTTAAAGTTGTGATAACATCATTCTTGCCCAGGAGGCCATACATACTATGAGAACCAAAAGAAGTGGTGAAAGGTATGTTGCCATCAAAGTAGATATGGAGAAGGCCTATAATAGACTGGATTTGGATTTTGTCAAATTCAATCTACAAAGTCTGGGATTTCAGGATCAGTTTGTGTAGCTCATCATGAGGTGCATTTTTTTATACTTCATTGAAAGTGTGTTGGAATATGGAGCTTTCAAATGCATTTTTCCTACTAGAGAATCAAACAAGGGGGTAGGGTGTCTTAAGGTATAAATAAAACTCATCAAAATTTCAAGGCAATTGGTTCAGAATAAAGCTTATGCTTACTTTATCGCAATTTTACAATCAGTTCGAAAATCTGACGGTACTTCATCTAACTAGATGGCGCGAAACTCCTCCAATAAGAAAACTAAGACCATAGAAATGAAGCTCTCAATGAGTAGAACAACTTGTATGAATAGTGTTCTTGGAGTTGAGGTGGTTATGTAGAAGATTTGGGCTTGTTTATGTTTCTCTCTCCTCTACCATTTTTGCATGTTTTTAAGCTCTCTCTTCTTGTTTGGCCGGATGGGATGTGATGGAAATGGAGGTGAGATGGTGTTAAATTAGACACCTAATCCATATTTGATTACATACAAATTCCACCAATAGGAATCCTCCATGTTTCCCTTTTATTTTCTTTTATTCTATTTCTTTTATTTTTCTTTGTTTCTTCCTTTGGCTGAAATTTATTGGTCTTGAAGGATTAAATAAGCTTTAATTCCATGCAATTAACTCTTGTGTTGACATGTGTCATAATTAATTAAATCTCAAGATGCCAAGTGTCCTTGAAGTATCTTCTTTCCCTTTTCTCTCTTATTAGGTGCCAATTTTGTTAGGAAAGGGAAGGCTTGATGCATTCCCTTGACTCCCAAGTTCAGTGTTCGAAAAAGTCAAGTACATGACCAGACTGGGAACCGAAGGATTCCTTGGACTCAATCACTAGATGGTGTGATTTAGAGATGCCAACACAAAAGTTATGTTTTCATTAGTCATCATGACCTATTTTATTAAAACTACTTTAATAAAATTACTTTAAGAGTACTTACACGACTTTTACTCGGGATTACGACACGCATGCTAAAACCCGCCAAATGACATCAGGTTAGAGTATGTGTGAGGGCCCCCACATGGTGCTACATACCTGTGTTTTTTCCAAAAACGCATGGTACACATGTTTACCTTAGAAATGCCATGTGCACACCTATACCAGCACATTTTGCTCGAACAATCATCTCATACCTCATGACATAGTTGGGTGGCATCTTTCTACCAACCTTATGACACCGTATATACTTGTGTCCTTCTACATCGACAACTTAATCTTACTGCCTACACATATTAGGTCTCTGCCTACAAGGGCCAAATCACATAATCCCCGACAATCTTTTTATCTCTCGACATTTTTGGGACTTTTCTCGAACTGGCTTAGTCATCTACCAGACATAGGCTTATTCTCATATTTGTAGGCTCAAAATTTGGGATATTATAATCCCCCCTGGTTCACTAAATTTTGTCCTTGAAATTTCCTACTAGTCTAATTGTTATTAATACTTGAAAATGAGCACTATAGTGAGGGTTTCATTTCTTTTATTTTTACATCATTTTGACACCTCAAATTTTAGAGATTTTCTCGTTCAATTCAATTCTTATAAGCCTTACTCGTCTCTCTTGTGTCTAAGCTTCTTCAATTTAAACTCTCAGACTACTTTCCTCTTGACTAACACTGTAGCCAGTAAGTGCCATCTAGCTTAATTAGTTCATATTTCTAGACCATTTTATCAGTTTTTGTTCCTATATCATCATGATTAACAACTGCACTACTTTCAATTCAATGCATCAGCGACAACAATCACGTCCCTACTTTTCTTTTCATCTAGTTGTCTCATATTCAATTTTTTGATTTTTCAAATATTTGAAATTTTTGTGGTCGCAGTACATTTTCATAATCACACTATATGAGAATAGTGCTTTCACATTATCAAAGAAATTATAATCGTTGTCAGCTCAAATTCATGAGTGGGGTAACTCATCTCTTGAGGTTTCAACTGTTGAGAGACACACGCCACCTTTCTGTCCTACTTCACCAAAATCCACTAAGCCCATATCCCTTTGTTTTGTGTATGGAACGATTGAGAAAACTAATTAATTGTGAAGTAGAGACTAAGAGGTGGAAACTACTAAGGATGGGTACCCATGACCCTGCTATCTCTCACTTATTCTTCACTAATGACCTCGTATTATTGTGTGAAGCCTCAAGAAACAAGTGGAACGAGTTAGAAGCATCATGGCTAACTTTTGTAACATTTTGGGACAAAAGGTTAGTCTTTGTAACTCTAAATGTTTTTTCTCCCACGAGGTTCATTTTAATATGCTCTCAAAAAATCAGTCAAGTCCTAGGGATTGGTATTATTTTTAACCTTGGAAAATATCTTGGGTACCACTTCTACACAAGAAAATGGTAAAGATGATGTTTGCTCCACTTACTACCAAGGTTAAACCCCCCCGGGCTCTCAGATTGGAGGGGAAGACATTTGAGTATGGTGGTTAAATATGTGCTGATAAAGTCAGTTTTGTCCTCATTACCTTTTTATCAAATGCAAACCGTGCTTATTCCCAAAGGGGTTTTGAAGGAAATTGAGAAGTTGAATAGAGACTTTTTTGGGAATCAAGGATCGACAACAAGAAAACTCTAGCTCGTAGCCTGGGAGACTATCAAATTAGGAAAAGAGGATGTGAGCTTGGAATTAAGGACCTTGCAAACCAAAACAAATCATTCATAATGAAGCTATGTGGGCGTCTTCTAACCAAGCCTGAAACCCTTTAGGTAAAATGCTTGAAAAGTATATATGCATGTGGAGTTGACAAAATCCCCAACATAAGCAAGAAGAGTAAGCAATCAGCAATTTGGATTGCCAAAGTAAAGGTTTGGAATAAGTTCATAAAGGAATTGGGAAGCAAGATCAGAAGTGGAAACAATATTAATGTTTGGTGGGAGTTATCGTCCCAAATTGATCAACCCTTTATTCGATATGTAGATAAGAATTATGAGTGGGTTAGTTGTGGTGAGACTGTGAGGGCATTAGTATCTTTGAGTGGTTCAAGGAATCTTACGAAGTGGAGACTCTTCCTACCAAAATAGGTGATAGACAAAAGACGATTAAGCCTTCAACCATGGAGGGAATGACCTTTTTTTACTAGAGGGCCTCTAATGATGGAAATTTCAACATTAGATTAGCATATAAGATGATAGAAAGAAGCATTCTGTAAGGGAACCTATTTGGAAGTACATTTGGTGTTGGCCAATATCATAAAGAGCCAAGTTCTTCATGTGGCAAGCTTTTCATGGAAGATTACCTACCAATTCTGTGAGAAAGATGCAAGGTTTGAGTGATCATGATGAGTGTCCTTTTAAGTGCCTAGGTGAAGAAATAATGCTATACACTAAGAGATTGTGAGGTAGCATATACTGTGTGGCTTGATTTGATTAACCTCACATATTATAGTGCTTTTTTAGTAGTAACTTGCAAGATTGGATATTATGTAAACAGACAAGAATCGGGTAGCAAAAAAGTCCAGAGTTGGCCCTAGATGCGGATATTTGGATCGGCTTGCTGGCTAATATGGCCAGGGACGGAACATAGATATGACTAGAGGGGGCCATGGCCCCCCCAAAAAAAAAAATTATTTAAAAATTTTTAGTGCAACTTTTTTTTTTAAAGTATTAGTGTAATAATACAACTTTGGCCCCTTCAAAGTAGTAAAATTAAATTTTGGCCCCACAACTTCTTCTTTTTCACATTTTCCCCTCTTTTTATATCTTTAGGCTTATAATTCAATCTTTGTTCCATGTAGGGTCTTATATGATTTATGTTAATTTTGTCATTCTTTTCTATATTTCATTCTAATTACCTAAAATTTTTAGCTTATCAATGAAATTTACTTTTGTGGTGTATCCCTTACTTTGCTTTTACCCATTCTACACTACACTTGTAGATGAAATTAATTAACTTAATTTTATGAATATATATTTTTTTTATTCTTTTCATTTTTAATGTATTTAAAACTTTCCTTTAAAAAATTTTTCGGGGGCGCTGCCCCCAAATCCCTACACTACTATTTAGCCCCTCCAAACTTTTCCTCCAAGTTCCGTCACTGAATATGGCATAATAGAATCAACAGATGCAGGAAGATCTTTGAAGGTGTAGATGTTCATCCTCGTTGCATCGTACACAGCTGCCTTCACCAACTAATAAAAGGTGTGGAGGAAGGAAAATTCAATCATAAGATCTATGAGGTTCCTAACAGAGCGGATGTCAAGTGGAATGTTCCACCTTCTAGTTATGTTGGGTAGATGTAGATGGATTATTGATTAACAACCATAAAGTTGAAGCTTGTGGTGGCATTGTTCGGGATAACACTAGGACGTGGATGATAGGGCTCCAACAGAGAATTGCCTTTTGTTCACTATTGCAACAAAATTAAAAGCAAATCAAAGCAGCTATGAAAGTCTATAAGCAGCTTGGTTTCATAAAAATTAAGTTGCACTTTGATTCCATAGAGGCTATTCGTCTATTGACATCAGAATACAGACGATATCACCCTTTGGCTCAATAAATTTCTGAAATTAGATCATTGATTTTCTCTAACTGGGATATAGAAATAATTCATTTAAACAGAGAGAAGCACTGAAACATGAATATTTTTTTTGGCCAAAATGGCATATGAGGAGAACAATGAGCTGAGTTTATTACAATTTCCACCAGCTTGTTATTTGGATCAAATGTTAGTCAACTTAAACTAAGCTTGGTTGATGGTGTATCACTCTTATTTATATTTTGTAATATGACACAATCCAAGCACTAACTCTCGTCTTATTAAAAAAAAAAAAGAATAAAGTGAGTGTCAAAATATGTGTGTGTGGGTTTTTAATGTAGGCACGCACACTGACATACATCAACCTGCGATCAGATTTGAGGGAAGAAAAAGAACCAGAGTGGTGTCAAAGAAAGACAAAGGGAAGAAAATGGGGGGTTTTTTTTTTGGGGGGTATATATTTATGGGTTAAATACCAATTTTGTCATAGAAGTATTGGCTAAGGAGCATTCACCACTCGGAAATTTTTTTGGCATCATTTTTGCCCTGGAAGTTTACAAATATAGAATTCTTGCCCATCGATTGATTTTGACCGTTGAATTATTACTCTTTTTTGTAAACTTTCAGGACAAATTTGCTCATAAAAAAAAACTCTCAGGGCAAATTTGCTTCAAGAAAAAATTTTCAGAGTATATTTGCTCCTTTTTGTAAACTTCCGGGGCAAAAATGATCCAAAGAAACTTCTACTCCGTGGTCAATACTTCTATAGTAAACATGGTATTTAACCATACACACATGCATACACACCAAGTGAAGTAGAGGAGGTGGTGAAGAAATAAGTACATACGCACCACCGGATTCGAAAGAATGGGGGTGGGCATTGGCGGATCCACACATGTTTTTGTGGGTGCAAGTGCACTCATAAATTTGAAGGAGATATATTTTTTTGAAGAGACTTTGCAATAAGTTGTCTAGGTGGTGTGATGGTAATTTCACTAGTCCCATAGCAGATCCTGTATTCAAACTCATGCATGGACAACTTTCTTACCTATTTTTAATATCTTATCACATATGAGAAATCATAATAATTTTTGCTTGCATGTTGCTTTGGAATTTGATTGTGTAACATCTGAGTATTTGTATACCATGGGATTAGAATATATTGTTCTATTTAAATTGATTTCCTCGAAAATACTTTTCAATTGAATCCAATTTCTAATCCTAAATTTTATGAAGGTATGGGTTGTCTTTTATCCTCCTTTAAAAAAAAAAATCCCCCGAATCCCACTATTAATTGTGCACCCACAAACATTACATCCTGGGTCTGCCACTGGGGGTGGGTGAGAGAAGTTTTTGGTTTAAAAAAAGAAAAAAACAAATCCACCCACTTGCGATGGCCTATCAGGATGAAGGAAAGGGGTGGATCATGTTGAATTAATTATGGGTTAAATATCAATTTTGTAATAGAAGTATTGGCTAAGGTACAAATATAGAATTCTTGTCTATCGATTGATTTTGACTGTTGAATTATTGCTCTTTTTTGTAAACTTTCAGGATAAATTTGCTTCTGAAAAGAACTCTCAGGGCAAATTTGCTCCAAAAAAAAATTTTCAGGGTATATTTGCTCTTTTTTGTAAACTTCCGAGGTAAAAATGATCTAAAAAAACTTCTGGGTGCTGAATACTCTCTGGCCAATACTTTTATAGTAAACATGGTGTAACACCCCAACTTTTCTAAAGCATTTTCAAAATAATTTAACCAGAGTAGGGCAACGAAATGATTTTAAATACAGAGTAACTGATATTCAACCACTGTAGTGTACTGGTTTGTTGATACAAAGAGTTCGAAAGACTATACATATCTACAGGACTTTCTCCAGCTAGTCCTTCTGCCTGCTGCTTACCCTTGTTTCTGTTTCTGTTCACTCCGAAAATCCTGAAGCTACAGTAAGAGCTGAGGTTCAATACCCATTGAACCTCAGGTAACGGTTAACCTCATGCTTATGTATCAAATATGTATGACAGATATTCATGTCAAAACAGCAATAATCACATACATTATTCATATATTCACATAATAACATAACACAGCCACTGCAATATGCATGTTATTATAGTCTTCACTATTCACCAGTGCCACGGTGTACATCCGTGTCCTCAGCGCTAGGAAAACATAACGGCGTTATCAAGACTATAACCCGTATCAAGTTGTATGTGTATGATCAATTTTCAAAAACAGAATTTCAGACTATCTATCACATATAAGCATACCATAAGCATCAGAGTTAAGGTTACAATACGCGTCCGTACCTTCCTTCCACGTGAATAGTAAATTACTATTCATGTATACGGCACTATTCATGTATACGGCACTATTCACGTATACGGCACTATTCACGTATCCCCAAACTTCCTTTGAATCTGACTCCGGAATCCTCGGATATCCTATAATATCATTTTTATCAGTGACCATTAATTTTCAGCATTTGCGGAAACTATGTTGGATATTCACTATTCATGTGAATAGTACCAGTAAAAATATTTTTACCGTGCCGGTAAATATTTTTTACTGTGCCAGTAAATAATATTTACTGTCCAAGGATAATTCTTTTCTGATGTGACAGATCAGACTAAGCTGCAGCCACAGAGCATACTCAGAAAAACTCTATCTGGCATTTCTACTATAATTACCAAAAGAAACTACCAAATATTAAGACTAGAGACCAAAGAACTTACCCTTGAAGTTCCTGCTCATTCTCTCCAGCTTCAAGAACTTTACTCTAAACTCTCTCTCTAACTCTAAGAATTCTCACTCTTCTCTTAAACTCAACTGTTGTTCTCTGAGTTTGGTGTGAAGAAAATGAAGAAATGAAGCCTCTATTTATAGTGAAAAAGCATGACACTATTCATACTTTATCAGGTCAGATTTTGGCCGTTGGATCTTGACTTTAAACATGGCTTCATCTCAACCGTCCAATCCATTTGCTTACGTCATCGATGACGTCATCGATGACGTCATCATGACGATGACACTTTCTTACTCTTTTGCATTTATCCTATAAAGATTCCCTGATCGGTGTTCTAATCGCGTTATATTAGAAATTCTCAAGAATCCGGAAGCACAGCCTTGTAGTTCTATTTTTCCTCTTCAGAAATATCTGGGTCAACTAAATTTTTGATCCTATTTAGGGTATTCCGTAACCTGCCGAAGATTTTAAGTCGGACACTGACGGTTACAGAAATTACTTCGGGTGACACCATCTTCTAGACAAAAATTCACTGATTCATAATATGTGCAGTTGTTTACTACTTAGTTCAAAGATTTTGAGTTATGATTTATTTCCTACAGATTCCACTATCTGTCCTGCTTCAAAATATCGGTTCAACCTATCTCAAATAATCATTCCGCCGATTACGGAAATGACTTCGGAGATAACCCACTCTGAGATAAAAATTCACTTATTTATAATATACCCTTACTTTAAAAACCTAATTCACGGTTTATTGGAAATAATTTTATTTCTATTATTTTCCAAAGTATAAGATATTATATTATAATAATATTATTATTGAGTGGGTCCCGCGTCAAATTTTTCAAAATTTCTCCCGTGAATGTGTCGGCAGGAGGAGAATTATTTTGACGTGGGTCCCGCATGAATAGTAAATACGTATTTTCAAAAAGTGAATACGTATTTAGGAATAGTAAATACCGTATTTTTGAATAGTAAATACCGTATTTGTGAATAGTAAATACTTTTCATATTTCTCAAAATATCGATTAAATACCGTATTTATAAAAAGTGAATACGTATTTGTGAATAGTGAATACTATTCATGTACGTATTTGTGAATAGTAAACACTATTCATGTCCAATAAAATACTGATTCTAAATTCATTTTCAAAAATAGGGTCTAATAGTCCTCCGAAAATAGGCTAATTTTCTAGTTTTTAGGTCCAAAATTCAGAATGTTACAATTCTCCCCCCGTTCAATAAATTTCGTCCTCGAAATTTGACAATATAAAATCAAAAGGTTATCTAGACCTCTAATATACTTCTTCCTTATACATGCTTATCTAGCATACATCCTACTATTCAATGCTCCATTAAACTGGGAACATTTCACAAATGCTCCATTTCATTTTCTATAATTCAACCTCTTCCTTTGTACTAGCATGCCAACTAGTGATCCAGGAAAAATTCTATTTTCTGGGTTTGTCTATCACTCCAATTCTCTTAATTCTGGTACCAAGTATCATCATAGATACTATTCTCATCATCATTTCAAATCTTCGGATTCTCTCCGGTTCATCTAATATTATTAGAAAGTCACCCTTCCCAAGATTACTATCACCTTAGCACGCTTACGCTTCAAAATCCTATTTTCAAATGTCAATTCCGACATCTTGAGTCAGTTGCACATCTAAGACAGATTTCTTAGATAAATGTGCGTATAAACGTCCAAACTTATTTTCTTGAAAACACAGCTGGCAATAAATGCCATAGCGATTTCTGTCTGCAAAGGTCTAGGAAACTGCGACCCCTAACGGTGGCTAGGGTGCACTAGGGTGCGGTGCCATAAAATTTTCCGCATAACAACAAAGTCTGCACTATTCTGAGCCAACGACAGATGAGAATCCGATGCTGCTTAACAAAATCTAGACGTTGCTAGCCCTGCTATAAATCGAGTAAAGAAAGAGTAAATGTTTCATGTTCTCTCAAACTTCACAAAATATTCATTTCCTCTCCGATCGTAATCTTCACTATAACCTTCCACATTATCCTTAAACATGGCCGGTTCAAGTAACTCTATTCCAGTCTCCGATTCATTCAACCCTTTCTTTCTTGAAGCCTTACTTCATGACTATCAGACTAACATGTTGTCTGATTTGTCAAACAATGCATCATACCCTTATTCTTCTTTATTTCCCCAAAATCCCGTAAGTATGAACGTTCATCCATCTGCCTCAACGATTAACATTCCTACTCCTCCTCCAAGGATACAAGATTCTATTTTTACAACTACTAACAGAAAGGAATCTGAAGCAGGTCCATCAAGGCGACCTGTCCAAAGGTGTCGTAATGTGGCAGAACTTATGGAGTCTACGGTACCTTCTCAACCAAGGAATCCTGCTTCTACCTTGACTGAGACTACTAATCCATTTTCATGTGGTTGCTGCCATGTTCTACGAGAGATTATTCATACCAATGGACTTCAATACCATAAACTTGAAGTTCATGGGAGGATTGGTATGATATGCCACGCTGTCTTTCACCAGGACGTACAAGGAGGTTCTTTCAGTCCTCAAGTATTTGACTTTGGTAAGAAGAATTTAGATGATGTCAAACATTTTCTAGAAAATTATTGTTTGAATCAAAAATCTTTAGGGTATGTCCTGGTGTCGGATCCCATATCAGCCTACTATGAGGCTCTCTGTGTTGGTTTGGAATGGACTAAAAATCAAAATGAACTCCCTAATAGTTCATTTCCAACCAATACAGAAAATATATCCAATAAAGGAAAAGAGCTCATGGTTGTAAATAATAATCCTTCAGTCCCCATACCTAGTAATCCATACCGATCAAGAGCTGAACAAAATATTAGAGCTGCATCAATGTCAATAGATGATCTTAGAGACTTCTTCCATTTACCTCAACAAGAAGCGGCTCAACAAGTTCGTCTATGCAAAAATGTTCTAATGAAAATATGCCATAGGGGAGGAATAAAGCATTGGCCGTATGTAAAAATTCGAAGCACTATGAAGCAAATAGCTAGATTGAGAAAAACAATGTCTTCTGATGGTCCTCTCTCAAGTGCAGCCGCTCAGGAAGAAATTAATAGACTTAAACTTGAGATAGTCGAAGCTTGCGGTGGGATTGTACCAACTGTTGTTCTTGATGCTTGAATTAATATAGTCTACTCTTCTTAGCCTTCTTGCTAATGTTTGTAATCTCTTATTCTAGGATTCATAAGGATTTTCGAGTTTTCCTGCCAAACTCAGCTTTATCTTATTAAATTCAAACTTAAGCCAGTTATTCTGTATAATCAAGACTATGTCCGCATTCTGTTATGGTATTGTCATCTGTTACTCATATAAATTAGCTAGGTAAGTGTAAATCTAGCGAAAATCTCTTCATACTTTTTACAACGGCAACAAAATGAATAACCATCAAATAGGGGCTTAGTCTTTCAATCACTTTCCTAGACACCAATAAAAATATTCATCCCCTAGAAAGTAATTTGGGCCTACAGAATCCAATATTCAATAAATTTTCTTGTCTCATTTTCAAATTTTCAAACATGAAAAATTTTCCGTGGTTTCAGTACATTTCACAATCTGCACTATACCACAAAGTAATAGTGCTATAACATTTTTAAATTTAATCGCTGCCATCACAAATTCGTGAAAACATTTTTCACTGCCGGATCATTTTCAAAAACTTTTATTACCGGCACATATCTTTGAGGGAGCTAATTTATTTCACAAAATTTTACAATTGAGAGTACACACCATCATTTTAACCATTTGGTACAGTGAGCGCCTTCTCCCAATCCCCAAATCCAGTTTTAACAGTATTATCAACAATGTGGGAGAACCTCCGCCCCTTTCTCAGGAGACCCAGTGTTCACACTGGCACATAAAGTAGCAACCCTATCTAGCGGAACTCAGTCCAGTCATAGACAGTCAGGTTTTACTAATCAAAACATACGCCCTAGGCGAAATGTTATGGATTGGGTGCGTTCACTGCTGGTGCGATTTCCATTTTCTCAAACCAAAATCCCTCCAAAACTTTTTGTTCAAAAAAGAACATTTATCAAAGGCCAGCGATTTCAAACATTTTAAAACATCTGGCAGACCCAGCAAACTGTGTACATCTACAACAGCTTCTGTCCTTCCAGTTTTGTACTGACTTTACCACAACATAGTTGAAAACTCAGTTTCAAACTCTGGGTTCTAACAAAACCGTTTGTACAAGACAACATCATAACCATCACTGTGGTCTCAAATTCTGTTGAAAAATATTTCATTTGAAAACTCGATTTCACAAATTTGAAAGTAAACTCCGAAAATTTCAAAATAGCAGGTGCATTGGTAAGTTCAAAAATTCAAATTTTTTTTTAAAACCTTACTTAGGAATCAGACAACTAACATTAGAAGGTCATTACTAACTACATACATCCGGACCTCTGTTCTTGACTACTCAAACCATATGTATAATGTTTAGTTTGTTCTACTTAACTCATCTGGCTATTCCAAACTTTGCCCGTTATCCTCGGGTTTTACAAGCTTTTTGGGACACTTCTCGTATTTGTTGTCTAACAATATGTACTATATAGCATTGGAGTAAACCATGGTGATATACTAGATTACTTAAACCTTCACTCTGGGGAACCTATTCGATGTGAGACTCATTATAATTTACTTACCTTGAGAACTGATGCACTGGTAACTCTACTTTATGGTTCATTGTCACGGCGGCCCCACTCTACGGTTCGTCGTCACGGTGGCTCTGCTCTACGGCACATTACTCGGCGCTTCACTCAGTCTTCGCAGACCAGTCAGCTTTTCCGGTTAGCATCCTCTGTAGGTAAGCCTCCTTGATCAGAACTCCCCGTAGGTATCCTTCTCCGATTAAACTTTCCATAAGTAGCGCCAGTGATCGTCTTTGAATCATTATAATGAGAACTCAAATCTTAACAGGTTCCTATCCTTTAGTAGTTTCATAAACCGTTGTTTCTATGTCTGCCATCTTATCTAGGGTCATTCTATTTGTGGACTTTCACTTTCTATTTAGCTCCAAGCATAATTCTTAACTCAATTTTCCCTATCGGGTAGCCACTTACTTTAAAGGGAATTTATTAGCCACTAACATCTCTATGATTCTTGGTCCCACCTTGAGACCATAACCTGGTGGCTACTGAGGTTTCCAGCTTTCGTATGGTTCTGTTAAGGAACTATCTCTTAGGTATTTGGAACCTAGGCAAAACTCACTCATATTTTCTCAGGGTTCCTACTCTCACAGGGGTCATAGTTCTGAGATTTCTCTCGCTTAAGCAATATTAACTTCATAATGTCTATTGATTCTTGGTACTAATATTGGTATACTTACTACTGGGTATCTACAACTCTCATAGGTACTAGTATGACATAACTGTCTCCCCAGAATTACTGGGTACTTTCCTTCTTCTGTCAATTGATCACCACCGTCAAGGACTTAATCAAAAGATCTTCGTCCCCGGAGCCACGCCCCTTTGCACGCATGGTGTCTGGCCTCTACAAGGTAGGGATTTCCTTCTCAAGATAACTTAACAAGTTATTATTTTGACAAGAACATTAAATCGATAGGTTACTATCCAAGGGAAACCTAAACAGTAGGTTATTGTCTACCGGAAAACTTAAGTCGTACCGACTTCTCTGTACCACTTCCCTTGAAACTCTGAGTGGGGATTTAACTTAGATTCCGATTCCCATATCAAAAGTCTTAAAGTTAAACAACAGAAACCATATTCTGTGCCATCTACTCTATATCAAGGCCTCCCGAGCCTAACCCTTTTCCTTAGGATGTACGTCCTTTTTGTATCACAACACCAGTATTGTATCAGTACTTGTACTTGTTTTTCGAAATACTTTTAAAACCATGGCTTAGAGCCTAACTTAGTTAGTCAAACCGATTGGCCAGGTAGGCGTCTATCATGGGAGCCTCACCGTGCTAGGGTGACTGATTGGCTGATCCACATAGACTCGGCCCTACCTTCGGCACCAATGGTTTACTGTAACTGAGTCGGGTTCATACCAGATAAAACACTTTTGAAAGCTTAGAACCTAACTCCGCTACTCAGACAATCCGACTAGGCAGGTGTTTTTGTGGAAGGCTCGACGAATTCAAGGAAACTGATTGCCAACCACAAAACCCCTTTCTAGATATCGGACTGTTTGGAGTAACTTAGTTAACTCTGTGCCAGGATGTCTGCTCTGATACCAAAATGTAACACCCCAACTTTTCTAAAGCATTTTCAAAATAATTTAACCAGAGTAGGGCAACGAAATGATTTTAAATACAGAGTAACTGATATTCAACCACTGTAGTGTACTGGTTTGTTGATACAAAGAGTTCGAAAGACTATACATATCTACAGGACTTTCTCCAGCTAGTCCTTCTGCCTGCTGCTTACCCTTGTTTCTGTTTCTGTTCACTCCGAAAATCCTGAAGCTACAGTAAGAGCTGAGGTTCAATACCCATTGAACCTCAGGTAACGGTTAACCTCATGCTTATGTATCAAATATGTATGACAGATATTCATGTCAAAACAGCAATAATCACATACATTATTCATATATTCACATAATAACATAACACAGCCACTGCAATATGCATGTTATTATAGTCTGCACTATTCACCAGTGCCACGGTGTACATCCGTGTCCTCAGCGCTAGGAAAACATAACGGCGTTATCAAGACTATAACCCGTATCAAGTTGTATGTGTATGATCAATTTTCAAAAACAGAATTTCAGACTATCTATCACATATAAGCATACCATAAGCATCAGAGTTAAGGTTACAATACGCGTCCGTACCTTCCTTCCACGTGAATAGTAAATTACTATTCATGTATACGGCACTATTCATGTATACGGCACTATTCACGTATACGGCACTATTCACGTATCCCCAAACTTCCTTTGAATCTGACTCCGGAATCCTCGGATATCCTATAATATCATTTTTATCAGTGACCATTAATTTTCAGCATTTGCGGAAACTATGTTGGATATTCACTATTCATGTGAATAGTACCAGTAAAAATATTTTTACCGTGCCGGTAAATATTTTTTACTGTGCCAGTAAATAATATTTACTGTCCAAGGATAATTCTTTTCTGATGTGACAGATCAGACTAAGCTGCAGCCACAGAGCATACTCAGAAAAACTCTATCTGGCATTTCTACTATAATTACCAAAAGAAACTACCAAATATTAAGACTAGAGACCAAAGAACTTACCCTTGAAGTTCCTGCTCATTCTCTCCAGCTTCAAGAACTTTACTCTAAACTCTCTCTCTAACTCTAAGAATTCTCACTCTTCTCTTAAACTCAACTGTTGTTCTCTGAGTTTGGTGTGAAGAAAATGAAGAAATGAAGCCTCTATTTATAGTGAAAAAGCATGACACTATTCATACTTTATCAGGTCAGATTTTGGCCGTTGGATCTTGACTTTAAACATGGCTTCATCTCAACCGTCCAATCCATTTGCTTACGTCATCGATGACGTCATCGATGACGTCATCATGACGATGACACTTTCTTACTCTTTTGCATTTATCCTATAAAGATTCCCTGATCGGTGTTCTAATCGCGTTATATTAGAAATTCTCAAGAATCCGGAAGCACAGCCTTGTAGTTCTATTTTTCCTCTTCAGAAATATCTGGGTCAACTAAATTTTTGATCCTATTTAGGGTATTCCGTAACCTGCCGAAGATTTTAAGTCGGACACTGACGGTTACAGAAATTACTTCGGGTGACACCATCTTCTAGACAAAAATTCACTGATTCATAATATGTGCAGTTGTTTACTACTTAGTTCAAAGATTTTGAGTTATGATTTATTTCCTACAGATTCCACTATCTGTCCTGCTTCAAAATATCGGTTCAACCTATCTCAAATAATCATTCCGCCGATTACGGAAATGACTTCGGAGATAACCCACTCTGAGATAAAAATTCACTTATTTATAATATACCCTTACTTTAAAAACCTAATTCACGGTTTATTGGAAATAATTTTATTTCTATTATTTTCCAAAGTATAAGATATTATATTATAATAATATTATTATTGAGTGGGTCCCGCGTCAAATTTTTCAAAATTTCTCCCGTGAATGTGTCGGCAGGAGGAGAATTATTTTGACGTGGGTCCCGCATGAATAGTAAATACGTATTTTCAAAAAGTGAATACGTATTTAGGAATAGTAAATACCGTATTTTTGAATAGTAAATACCGTATTTGTGAATAGTAAATACTTTTCATATTTCTCAAAATATCGATTAAATACCGTATTTATAAAAAGTGAATACGTATTTGTGAATAGTGAATACTATTCATGTACGTATTTGTGAATAGTAAACACTATTCATGTCCAATAAAATACTGATTCTAAATTCATTTTCAAAAATAGGGTCTAATAGTCCTCCGAAAATAGGCTAATTTTCTAGTCTTTAGGTCCAAAATTCAGAATGTTACACATGGTATTTAACCATACACACACATGCATACACACCAAGTGAAGTAGAGGAGGTGGTGAAGAAATAAGTACATACCCACCACCGGATTTGAAAGAATGGGGGTGGGTGAGAGAAGTTTTTTGTTAAGAAAAACAAATCCACCCACTTGCGATGGCCTATCAGGATGAAGGAAAGGGGTCGATCATGTTAAATAAATTATGGGTTAAATACCAATTTTGTCATAGAAGTATTGGCCAAGGAGTACTCACCACTCGGAAGTTTCTTTAGTATCATTTTTGCTCTAGAAGTTTATAAATATAGAATTCTTGTCCATCGGTTGATTTTGACCGTTGAATTATTGCTCTTTTTTGTAAACTTTCAGGATAAATTTGCTCCTAAAAAAAACTCTCAGGGCAAATTTGCTCCAAGAAAAAATTTTCAGGGTATATTTGCTCCCTTTTGTAAACTTTCGAGGCAAAAAGGATTCAAAGAAACTTCTGTGTACTGAATACTCTCTGGTCAATACTTCTGTAGTAAACATGGTATTTAACCATACACACACATGCATACACACCAAGTGAAGTAGAGGAGGTGGTGAAGAAGAAAGTACATACCCACCACCGGATTTGAAAGAATGGGGGTGGGTGAGAGAAGTTTTTTGTTAAAAAAAAAAAAAAAAAATCCACCCACTTGCGATGGCCTATCAGGATGAAGGAAAGGGGTGGATCATGGTGAATATATATTCTTTTTTTGCTCGGAATCATGGTGAATATATATTCACGATAACATATGCGCACTAGGCACAGTAAAATGGAGGAAGGGAGGGCTGACTTTACAAGACATTAAGGGCCGTTTGGTAGGAAAAAGATTAAAGGGGGGAAAGGAATTTAAAGGAGAAAAAAGAAGGAAAAAGAAGATTTTAAAAAATGAGTAGTAAGTAGGAAGAAAATAAATAGGTGACAGTTAGTAAAAAAAATCACAAATCACCTATTTTACCCTCAAAAGTAATTAATTCAAAATGAAAAGGACAAAAAAAATTTCCTAAAATATATTTTCTTAAAAATATCATCTTATCAAGTTCTAATTTGTTTAAAATATTATCCCGCCAAATTCAAATTTGTCTAAAATATTCTTTTGTTAAGTTCGAATTTTATCCTATTTTCTTACATTATAGGGAAAAAAAGAATTTTATGTGGAGTAAATTTTTATGAAAATATTATTGTTCACGTGGGAACTCGGGTTTTCACTAATTTTAGTGGGATATTATTTTCTCACCTTTAAAGGAAGATTAGTGGACTCAAGAACTTAAGTTCTCGGAATGATTGGACATAAAAAATATACCAAACAAAGAAAATTGCTCATTTTCCATTCCATTCCCACCTATTTTGTATACATTTAGGCCATAAGGGCCCGTTTCGATCGTTGCAAATCAAGGAGGGAAAAGGAAAATCAGATTTTTCACCGGCAACGGCCGTTTGGTTCACCATTTTCCCATGAAAATATTTTTTGGCGGCAACCAATTTTCCTTTATTCATTTGAATATCTTTTCCTTCTATTATTGGTGGGAACCCATTTTCCAACGGTAGTGAATTCCCAAATAACCCTTCTCTTTCTTCTTCAATCGTCGTCGCCGTAATTGCTGCTGATGAAGGTTTAATTCTGTAGCCAATTTCAGATGCAAACCCAAACACTATGGTGGTGAAGATTTTTCAGACCTAGACGCCAAACGTCTCCTATACTTCTAATTCCGACAGTTGCTGATGAAGGTTTTTCAGATGCAGACCCCCAAGGCAACGAAGGCAGAGGAGTTGCTGATGAGGGAGGAAGTGCAATCATAGTGCACCCTCGAGTGTGCATGCGAGTGCACACTCAATTTGAGTGTGTAGTGCACATTCAAGTATGCACTTTGAGTCTCCACTGTGAATGGTTTAAAATAATATTTTATTATTAAGGGTAAAATGATATTTTGCCTCATTTTCTTACATTATTTTCTTTCAATCAAACAAAAATTTTCCAATCAACCTATTTTTTTTTTCTAGTGGAACCATACGCATCGAGATAAAATATTTTTCGTTCTATTCTTTTTCATTCTACATTTTCTTTGATCCAAGCACCCCTTAAGTGAAATGATGAAAAGGGGAGGAGGGGGGAGAAATGAGATTGAAAAGACACAGTAAAATGAGGTGAGGCAGAAGGAAACGAAAGAAGAAGAAAGAGAATAGCTGGAGCGCCACTTGTTGATGGGGTGAAAATTGAGAAGAAGGCGCTTCTATAGAAGGAAATTTAAGGTTCTCTTCTGAATATAATAATATATTTATTCCCTATCATTTTCTTTACATTAAACCTAGATTACTTTATATAGATACTACACCTAAGTTTTTTTTTTTTATCAGTATCATTTATTATTATTAATCAAATAATAAATCATAATAAAGATTTCAACAACAAGAATAATAATTATTATTATTTTCAAAATTCACTTCCCATAAATCATTTTATACCCATTAATTATATAGAGCATAAACCACAACTAACTTTTCAACTCCTTAAAATTAAGGATGTTACAGGACACACTTGAAAAATAACATGAGGACACTAGATACTGTTGTGAAATAGAATAACATTAGGAAGTTAGATGTTACTTTATCCTAAAATATACTACTTCCCTCAATCATTAATGCATGATATATTTGGATAATTGATGTTGGTTCTAAATATAAGACATATTTTATATATTAATCAATTTTTTCAAATTAATCCTATAGATATTCCCTAAACGATAAGCAAGTATGAGAGGAAATGATTATTTCTTAGACACTATTTTTATACAAAACGATGTACTTTGTTTAAGCTATAATTTGATTGATTGTCTTGCTTTCAGACTGAATCTTGGGGTTAATTTTGAAGGATCAGACTGAACTCTCTATTCTAATAAGGACAAGTTTCTAAAGAATTCTGATTTGCAAGCTAATATTTTCTGTCCTTCGGGTTTAATTTATTTTGAATGTTATCCTTTCATGATTTTGTTACACTTGCTTTTTTGAAATAAAGCAACTATATATTCATGTATGAGATGTGGAAGTTATTAGGGGGGAGGCATATGCATTTTATTCTTTCAATAAAAGAAAATAACAGAACTCAAAACAAGTTAACTGAAAGAAAAAAGTTAAATATGAATTATAGTTGTACTGTACAATTTCTTTGCATGTAACAAAGACCAAATTAATAAAATTATTCATTCTTCAACTCATATATGATGCCCCAAATTTGTGCCATGTATTTCCTATATAAGGATGGTTGCTGAAATTTTAGTGGTTGTCTTGTGGGACTTTTTTTAATATTGCTTGAGCATATTGCCAATTTGTCAATTGTGCTTTGTTTTCATTTTGAGTTTTAGATTGAGCTCTTGGATGGCAGTTCTAAAAGTATTGTCGCTTGTTCTTCTATTCTAGTGTGGCTTCATGTGAAAATTAGAATCAATATGATTGTGATTCTATTTATTAATTGAGGAATGATGATACTGAGATAACTATTACTCCCTCCGGTCCTAATTATAAGAGCTAGTTGACTTTTTTGGAGAGATTAAAGAAGCTAACTAAATTACTTTAAAGTATTTTTATTTTTTTCTTCAAACTTATTAGTTTAACTAATAAATTAATATATAATCTAAGAATATTTAACATATGAAATGATTAAGTAACTTATTTAGCTTCCTTAATCTCTCCAAAGAAAGTCAACTAGCTCTTATAATTAGGACCGGAGGTAGTATTTTTATAAAAGAGTAATTCATCTGATGTTGGTTATTACTTCCGTAAAAATCATTGTGATGTAACTTTCAAAACTTTGATCAAAGATATGTTATATTATCGCTTTATTTAAAATTACGATCTTCTGATGTTGTAATTTTTTATCATTTTCTGGTAGACCATAGTTCTCATAGTTGTCTTGATTCATCTTCTGGACTTGGGAAAGAAAAGTTGAAAGGTTGATTTGTCCACTTGCTTCAGCCCCTATATTTGCATATTACTGCAATTTTGATACTCTTTGTTGCTATTGATAACGACTTGGTATTCTTTCATTTAAAATAATGTTGCATTTTGGTCATTTACAGATGATGTTTCAGCGCCTAAACTTTCTAATCATTTCTAATTTTTGCTCACTATTTTATTTTTTCAACCTTTTTTCCTGGTGAAGCATAACTTTAGAAACATGAGGTCATCGAAAATATGTGACAAACAGTTAACTAATTATGGTGTCAGCAATCAAAAACCTTTCATCTCTGACGTGCTTAAATTTATCACAAAATTGCAATATGATCTTATAGGCAAATCCTTACAAGTAATTTGTGGTATGTTCACAGGTCTGCATTATTTGGGAAACATGGTTTCATGTTATGTTATTTTCCTTTGAGTATATACAATTCAAATAAAAAAAATGCATGGAGTATAAAGTAATTCGGTTTGGTATATGAAAAATTGTCTTGCATTGTTTTTCTAAAATTTTTTTTGGTTGTCTGATATTATCTCTTTCTGTATAACTTATTATACAATAAGGTTATTGTTCTCTTTTACATGTCTTGTATAGCATTTGTTACCATAAAAATGTTCTAATATATATTGTGATTAATATTATGATTTGGTGCTTGTAGTTCACCCTTGTTAAGGAATTTCTTATAATATCTCTACACCAAGAGATTGGATTGGAAGGTTGCAGAGTTTTAAAGGTTTCAGTAATATTGGAGATGGGTAAATTAAGTTAGATCAGCTATTAAATGTTTACAGATTTTATTTATTTATTTTTTTGGTAAGCTTTTGGTTATTAACATTTTTTTTAGCATTTTTTAATTTTTGTGGGTTAAAAAATTCATTTGTTCCTATCATTAATATATATATATATATATATATATATATATATATATATATATATATTCAATAGTGCTACCTACTTGATTGGTTCATTTATACTATTCATATGTCCTTTTCATTGGTTGCTTTGGTTACTTTTTTTTACTTCTCACTTATAAATTCCACTCATTAAATGAGTATTTAGTTTACAATGTGAAGTTTTGAAATCTAAATATTTTAAAGTCAAATTATGCCTTCAATTTAATATTTTAAACTCATTTCTTAAACTCATTATTTATTATGATGGTTAGCGATTGGTAAAAGTGGGTCAAACCCAAATCAGATGGTTTTAATTCATAGAATGGACATCAATCCTCAGATAACAGCCTTCCTTTTCAGAAGAAGAGAAGACAATTTCCTCTTGCTTTGTCTCTTACAATGACAATTAACAAGTCTCGGTCAATGATTACAAAATGTTGGATTATATTTACTGAAGATAGTGTTTATACATGGACAATTATATGTTGCTTTATCAAAAATTAATAATATTGTAGGTTTGAAGATTCTCATACAAGTCAAGAATAATTATGGAAAGCATACAACTACCAATGTGGTTTACAGGGAGATCTTTGGAAATGCTTAGCAACATATGTGAGATATTATCTGTTCATGTTTCATATAGAAATGTTTATGTACTATGATGGCTAACATTTTGATATAATTTTTGGTTGGTTTTGAGATGATGCTGTAGTTGCTCAACACATAAGAGCACAATTACTGATGTGGTTGTCGTTTATGTTGTGTTTTTTAGTAGTGAGACAACTTCTATTTTTTATTGGCAAATTTAAAATCCAATTCTTTTATTTTCAGTTCTTTGTGTTTTATTTAACTTCTTAATAATTTGGACGAGTAAAAGGTAAAGATGTATTTTTATATTAACGAATTGTTGCACCCACGGCGGGGTTGGTGCTTGTTCTTCTAAGGGCAGGCCTGCATATGTTTGGTAGAATCGTCCAAGACCCAATGCGAAGGACTGGGCAGGTTTCCGCAGGCTTAAATCATTTAATTAATTTAATTCTTTTGTTTTATGTTCTTTCTTAATTAATATGTTGTTTGTTTAGTCCGGCTGCTTTGCCTATTTCCCGTGCAACGTAACCTGTGTGCTTTGTAATTGACCGGATATTAAAAAAAATGTTAATTAATTTAACTAATATTCTCAATACATTTAAATTAATTAAATAATTCTTGAAGTTAAGGTCAGACAAGTACTTCTTCTTTTGAAGGCGGCAACTGGCAAGTAAGTGGTAAGGGAGCTGACGTTTTCATAGATAATAATATCGAGACGACTGTTGACTAGTAAAATTCAAAAAATCAAATAATAAATTTATTATTTATAATTAATATGTAGAGAATTCTTATGCTTTTTTAACCAGTCAAATAAATTGCAAAACTGTTGGTACAACCATTGTTCATTTAAGTTTGATTTTTTGACCCCCCAAAAAAATAATAATTTAAGTTTGATTTGGTATTTGTCTGTTTGTTAGTAATTTAAGTTCGATCGGTGTACCTTCCTTTCATTTTGCATCACTAGGTATGATTGAAGACAGGAAATTCTGAATTAAATTAATTAAATGATTTAAACTAAACATTTTTTTTACTCATTTTACAATACTGGATTATATAAAATGCTAGAAACATAGCAGAATTCCAAAAGAAACGTGACGAGCATGGAAGACTGATGTTAAGAGTTTGAATATCTTATATGACTGGTAAAGTTATAGATTAGTTTAGTTAAAGTATTTTAGATCGGTGATATTATGACATCATTATTTTGGATTGTCATATGGTGTACTCTGTAGTTTAATTCTGTTTGTAACTAAGAATGATTTCAATTGTCAGCATGCTATGTTATACTTGTATTGCATGCTCACTGTATTTCGCTGAAATTCTTTGATAAATGTCGTAATTACAAGGAATATGATAGTATAATTCTGTTTGTAACCAAGAATGATTTCAATTGTCAGCATGCTATGTTATACTTGTATTGCATGCTCACTATATTTCGCTGAAATTCTTTGATAAATGTCGTAATTACAAGGAATATGACAGTATAATTTTGTTTGTAACCAAGAATGATTTCAATTGTCAGCATACTACGTTATACTTGTATTGCATGCTCACTATATTTCGTTGAAATTCTTTGATAAATGTCGTAATTACAAGGAATATGACTGTATAGCATACATTGTGTTACTAATTCCAAATTTAAACAATTAAAATTCAGAATAACTGATATGCATACCCTCATACTCACTTTTCCTTCTTCCTTTTTTCTTCACCTCCTTAGGCAGGGAGCCCGAAAATTGAAACGACTTGGCATATGTAGCCGTTATTGTGCTTTTTTTTTTTTTTTTTGCCCAAAAGCCGTTATTGTGCTTAGAAACAGAAACTCACTCACAAAAACTCCTTTTTTGTTTATAATTTTTAACTGGTCTTTTTATTTTTAACCCATTAAATGTCACTCATTATCTTTTTTAAAGTAAATTTTCATTAATTATCTCTTCTATACGCTCTATATAAATAAGGGTATAATTCAAAATATATATGTATGTATGTTACTTTTAACTTGACAGTCGCTCCTTTTAAAAAGGATACGAGGGACAGGAGAGTATTTATACATATTTCTTAAAAATCATCAAAGACGCTAATTAGCTTGTTTATTGAGACATACTCTCCTTAATTAATGTGTAGACATTAAATATATTCATGGTTTGTATATGTCTTTTTGTTTATAAGGTAGAGAGATAATAAATTTTCATCAAAACATTTTTCATCAATAATTTTCCTTTCTACCCCTCGTTACATGTTGGTTATGATATTTCATTTTTAAAAGTATGTGCTTCTTTTGTTCTACAATATAATAAGTCATTATAATTAATTCATCGGAGTCAAGAAAATATAGTTAACTCATTAAATCTGTCTTAAATTGATAAAAATGTAAACTTTAATTTTGAAGGAGAGAGAAGAACATGAAGAGTGACTTATATTTTAAAAGGTAAACGTGCAAAAATGCACATGCATTTTTCCTTCAGGAGTGCTCCACACTAAATGTTCTTTTTTAGATGTAAAAATACCTATTGACTCTTAAAATTGATGCAAAAATACCATTCTCGTTAAAAGTTACTAATTTCCGTTTATTATTATTTGAAAATACCAAAATACCCTCGGCTCAACCTCGATGTTCATCCTCTTCCCTTCCAAATTCATTATCGACAATCATCAACCAAAATCAAGTATAATTAAATCTGCATTAAAGTGAATATATCTCCGGCAATAGCCAGAGCAGTGATATAATAGCTGAAACTTCTCATAAATTACATATGGACAATGTCATAAACAAGGGCTATGCTAGTTTCAATTTCAGATTGAAACTAAGACATAACAGAATGGCTAGCAACACGTATGTTGAGCATATAGGAAATCAAGTATTACCAGAGACAAACTCAAGAATCTAAAGATCAAAAGGACCCAATGGTCTTAAAAGACTCATGAACATGCCTCAGAATCTCTTTATCTCTATTCCACTCTGGCGTCGGAGCATTCACAAAATGGGCATAAAGCTTGTTCTTCGCGCACATCACAGAAATCAAACTATGAGTTCCAGCACCATCGATCTCATACACATAATAGATCTGACCATTCTCGTCCTTCTTCTCCTCCGGCTTCAAGCCATCCGCATTCGCAATCAGATCCTGCAATTCCACGTCCGATAATGCTAGATTGTTCAGAACAGTGTCCTTCCAATGCTAACAGCACTAAATCGTCTCTGAGCCACGTAAGTTGAACCACCAGGGGAGGCGATCCCTTGAGAACATCGGAGACATGGAACAACAGAAATATCCTCAATCGAGTCATGATTTGGGTGCCTTATCTAGGAAATAGCTGGCAAGGCGGTGGCACGGCTTGCCAACCTTGGGCAAAGTATATGGAAAGGCTTGGCAACCTTGGGCATGGTCCGGGCAAGTTCCGTGAGCAGTGTCGTTTCGCGGAAAAAGACCCCCATTGGTGCAACCAAAAAACTATCAGAATAAGCCTTGATGAAAAGCACACCTCGAATGACAGAAATCTCATCGCAGTTGCTATCGTGTTTTGCCATCAAAACAATCACGATATCCACCTTCAAACCTCCTCCTCTAAATCTAAGCTTCAAATATCTTCTCAACCATGGTTCAGTGTGCCACCGTCACCTGTGGTAGAGGTGAAGGTAAGGGAAGGAAAGATTGACAGATGAAGAGGTAGAGGGGTAGTGAGGGAAATTAGAAAATCTTAACATTTTTTAATTTTCTTAATATGGTTGGCCCCAGCACAAAACTAATGGACATTAATAGAGATAATATTTTTACACCAATCTTAAGAGTTTATAAGTACTTTTGTACCCAAAAAAAGCATTTAGTGTTAAATGCTCCTAAAAGCAAAGAACATGTGCATTTTTGCACCTTTACTCTATTTTAAATTGGATAAAGTATTTTAGCGAAAAAAGGGATAAAGTATATCAAATAGGGATCAAGTTATAAACTTGATAATTTTTTACACAAAATTAATGAGTTTTAAGGTTTCCTATATTATTCTAATAAAATGTTTTAGATAATGAGACCCTAGTTAGATTTGCAGGAGTTGAAAGGAGTTGTTTTAATTTAGATATTGTACTAAATAACCATTTGCCTTAGCTTTTGTGTTCTTTAGATTCGTTTATCTGTTTTTTTGTGGAGTTTTCATTTCCTGGAACATTATATTATCTTTTATAATTTGTAGGGAAAAAAGAGAGAGTGGTATCTTAATTTTTACCTTTCTACTTAAAAAGGGAAAACAAAAAGATAGAAAGAGAAAAGAAAGTGAAGTGAAGATGAAAGATTGATGAGGGGGAAAAAAAGTGAAGATATATGAGAGGAAGACACTTTCCACGAAATAGGTGGAGTGACTGGGATGTTGCCTTTCACGAGTCACCAGGAAACTTGAAGTGGTCACCTTGTGTTTCCGCTTTCCATTCATGAGCACATCAATAATTTCATTTCTACACTAGTTATCAAGAATTTATATTTATATTCCCAAGATTCCATTACAAAAGAGGGAAAATCCCTCCAAAAAGAAATTTAAAAATAATAAAGAACATAATGGTATGGTGTTTCGAATATTCATAATACCAGAAAGGTGAGAGTACCCGATTTATCTTTTTTTGAACTTAGAAGAAAATGACATAAATGTTCTTTTATATATATATATATATATATATATATATATATAAATTTTTAAAAAAATTAACGCCACTCCACCGGCCTTCGGCTACCAACAACCTCTCCCTATCGATGCCGGCGCTCTAGTAAGAATAATTATTTGACAATGTAGTGGTGGTGGGGTACCTCTACCACTTTGCCGAATAATTATTCCTACCGGAGCTTCAGTGGTCAGTTAGCCAACTACCGGCGCTTTGCCACGTATTGAGAAGCACTAGAGCTCCGGTGCCAACAAGGGTGGAGGTAATATTTTTTTAAGAAAAATATATAAGGGTATTTGTGTTATTTCTTTTAAATTTTAAAAGAATAAATTAGGTAGTCATATCTCTATAGTATTATAAGTATTCGAAACACCATTATTTCCTTTACTATTTTTAAGATTCTTTTTCTTAGATTTTCCGAAAAAAAATAAAAACTCATTACTCCTTTTATCTACTTATAAGTAGCTTTCAATATATTTCACCTGAAGTAAAGAAAATCTTAAACCTAATTAACTCTACCTTAATATACCGTAGCAACTTTTTAATTTTATCCCCATTTAATATATATTGTACCTCATGAAAACAAAATCCACATAATAATCAATGAAGATTAAAATTGTGTATTTATATGGAAAAATTTAATAGTGTGACTTATAAATAAGACAAAAAAAAAAAAAAAACCTTCTCTCCCCACCATGTAAACAAGACCAAAGGAGTGTACATTAGTATTTCAATAATATAATTACTGCGTTACAATGGATTGCTCAATTTGCCTCATCATTTTCTGCATCCTCAGCTCAGTCAATGTCATTACATTCTAGAACAATATGCTCAATAGTCTTCTTGTGCATTCTGCTTTTAATTGCACATTGGAAAAAGAAGTTCATATGCTACTTCAATCCTTTTACAATACCGATCTTAGTTATATAATTTTCTTCATTTTATATAACTGATTTTTATTTTTAAAAAATAACATAATTATTGTTGTATATTTTTTCAACATCTAGAAGAGGTTTTCCCCCTTAAATGGGTTCTGATAATGCTAGAGGATGAAGGCTCCGTATATTCCTTAACAATCCCCACAAGAAAAGGGCTGTCATGTGAGGATTACATGTAAGATATGGTACAAATGACTTTGATTTGGGTTTATGTAGTATAAGAGGAATATATTTTGCAGTACTGCTGAAATGATTACTCCTTTAAGTCATTGTACTGAGATCAAACGGGCATGATATATGAATGGGAACGCATACATGAAATTAGTTGGGATTTGGCTACAGTCTACTTCTCTTCGCATCCTCTTTCTGTCATTTTCTTTATCTCAGCCGTTAGATTGAAATCTGAACGGTTCAAATTTAATGTTTTATAAAAATAATATTTTTATATTAATAAAATATTAAATTATTAAAAACATATAAAAATAATATTTTTATAAAACATTAAATCTGAACGGTTAAAATTTTAATCCAACAGCTGAAATGAGGAAGGGGACGGGAAGAGGATGGAAAGAGAAGTGGACCGTTGTCACATCCAGTTAGTTGGAGGGTGCTTCGTTTCTGTCTTACTTCTAATGAGCTAAGATGTATCCAACGTTATTAAATTTTAAAATATTTTTTCATATGTCTTAGTGTTTTGAAGTATTTTTTGTACCTTGAAAATTTAAGGTGCTTGGTGTTAAGGGAGTTCACATATGGTGCTAAGAGTTTAGGTGCTTATTATATGCTTATACCTCAATTTGAGGTATAAGCATGTAATTTTTTATTTTTTTATTTTTTATTTAATTTTTTTATATATTGTATTTATTCATATTTAAATTATGTGCTGCTTTCTGGAATTTTTTTTGCACCCAGTATCTCAAATTAATTAGTTTCCATGATACTGGTGTTACAGACAAATATTTGTGAATGCAGTACTGGAAACTAATTAATTTGAGATACTGGGTGCAAAAAAAATTCCAGAAAACAGCACATAATTTAAATATGAATAAATACAATATATAAAAAATAAAAAAAATAAAAAAATTACATACTTATACCTCGAATTGAGATATAAGCATGTAATAAGCACCTAAACTCTTAGCACCATATGTGGACTCATGTTAAGGGGGGAAATACTACTGTACAATGGTAGATGGGAATCACTTTCCTGCCCAGGGAGAGCTCTTCTCTTCTGAACTGTCCAGATCAGATTTGGACGGTCCAAATATGATTTTTTTTTAACTTTATATTTTTTTAAAAAAATTATTTTAATAGGTAGAGAATTTAAAATAAAGATAATCTTTTAACTAACATTTTTTCAAAAAAGGATTTTTTTATTTAAAAAGAAATAGTTAAAAAAATCAAATCTGAACTGCCCAGATCTAATCTGGACGGCCTAGATCAGATAGGTAGATGGTGCCTATTCTTGTGATAGGCACCGAAAGTGGTTTCGTGGTAGATGTGCCTAAAATTACTTTAAAGTGCTTAATACATAAAACAAAATACTTTAAAGTATACACTACAAAATATTTTTACACTCTAAATAAAAATATTTCACAGTGTTGAATGTATTTTAACCATTTACACATACTCCATGAATGCAAATATTTCACGAAGCAGTGGGGGAGGGACCATGGAAGAGAGTGTGGAAGTTACCAGCACCCGATCGAGGAAGTTAAATGCTTCTTTTGACAAGTATTTCATGACAGGCTTCCCACAAACTCATTTAGAAATAAGTGAGGATTAACAGATAAAGATGAGTACCATTTGAGTGTCAGAGAGAAGAACACTATACACATACTCCGTGATTGTGAGATTGTCAGAAATGTGTGGATTGAAATTATTAAGCCTATCCTTCTTTTTAGTTTATTTTGTTCTAACTTACAGGTGTAGCTTAAAATGAGCATGACTCATAATTTGAGCAATGCACGTTTTAACAAATGGACGTAGGTTCAAGTTTTCAGTACCTTCTATTGGCTCCTTTGGAAAAATCGATGTAAAGGAGTTATGGAAGGTGTTCGATGTCAAGCAAAAGAAGTCATTCATGGGGGAATCACACAGCTGACAAAAGCTGCCATTGGTGACAATCTCACACACCAATTTTTCAAGCTCTATGGAGAAGACAAGCATGGTTGGAAACCCAAACCGGAAGATCGATCAGAAATAAGCAGCATGTCGTGGAGTAGCCAAAGACTCCAATGGAGACTAGATTATTGGTTTTCAACGTAAGTTGGGATTTTTACTAATAGGTATCCAAGCCTGTAAAGCAAGAACACCTCCAAAAAATCCTGATCTATACAGATTCAATGGAAGTTTTCCATTTAATCTGAAAGATGTTGTTCACCATCATCCACTAAGGGAGGAAATTAATGAGATTAGAGAGTTTCTTTTCTCAGACGGGGATATATATAGATGCCCAAACTACCTTGCCAAGAACGGCCATAATCTCAGGGTGGACATGTCAATGTTGCAAAGACCTCATCCAAGATACCTCTCCATCTTGTGAGAGGATCAGGACCAGCCACCTTCAAATTAAGTGTCAGTGTCGATAAACTTTAAGGTTCTTAACTTTGCCTTTTATGAGCATATGTATAAATATGTATATAAGTGTGTATACTTTTTCAGTCCGTAAAACTTTAAATTATTGTTGGATTTTAACTTATTTATCAATCAGCAGGTGTTAATTTGCTAATACACATGCACGCACATACGCACACACATTTGTGTGTGTGTCTATATGTATGTAGGTGTGTGTGTGTCTACACACAAATGTATATAGACACACACACGCACACTATATATATATATATATATTTGTGTGTGTTTATATATATGTGTGTGTCTATGTATATATGTTGTATACACACACACATATATCTGTGTGTAGATAATATATGTACCCACACACACACACACAATGATGAGTATAGTGTCCAGATGCTCAGTACGCCCGTCCAAGCCCAGCAAAAAATTGCTCAGCCCTACATTAAAAAGGTGGCCCGAAAAAATTTAGGCAATTTTGGGCTGGGCTAGTAACTGGGTAAGGTCGGGCATCGGGCAGGGGGTCCTGCCTTGCCCATTTGGCCCTACCCGGAAAATTAAATATATTTAAATAAATATTGTTCTATATATATTATTTTATTTAAAATATAATATATTATTATATCTAAATATATTATATTATGCTTCAGCTATCTCCAAAGTTTTGAAATTCTGTGAATTATGAACTAAAATCTTCAAGGAGCAGGGTAAGGCGTCACTACTTAGGTAAGGGAAACCCACCCTGCCCAACCCGAAAATGGTTAGGGCTTTTATGGACTAGGCATCGGGTCGCATTTCATTCTTCGACCCTTGCCCAGCCCTACTCATGCCCACCCTTACACACACATATATATATGTGTGTAAACACACACATATATGGGGAAATGATATATCTAGTGACTGGATATAAGATTTTTTCCAGTGAGGTATATACTACGTCGTTTGACCAGTTCACACGCTATGTCATTGAAAAAAAAAGAAGCAAAAACAATACCAAAAAAGAGAGAGAGAGAATTGTTGTGCGATTCCGATTTGAAATTGCGATTAATTAATTGATAACCTGTAGAGAATTATTGTTGCGATTCCAAATGCGATCATTTACCAATTCCGATTTGAAATTGTAATGAATTATTGTTGCCATGGATTAACTGATGGTCTGCAGAGAATCACCGAATAAAGAATAGAGAATTACCGATTTCGATTTAGATTTTGTTTTCAGTTTAGTTTGCTTCTTTTTTTTTTTTTCAGTGACATAGCGCGTGAACTGGTTAAAACGGTGTAGTATATACCTCGCTGGAAAAAAAAAAAACCTTATATCCTATATCGGGAGGGGCAAGGTTCGAACCCTGGACATGGGGAAGGGAGACCAGTTAATACTAACTCTCATGCTACTATGCTACTAAGGTGTGGGCTGTAGAAAGAAAAATTCTAAGTTAGAGGTATATGATAGAGGCTATTGATTCACTTTTATTTATGTCATTTTAAATTTATATAAGAGCATTTTAGGAAAATGAGTAAAATTAATCAATTTAACTCATTTTCTTAATCTCTTTCAAAATATGTCTTATAATTAGGATTAGAGAAGGAGTAATTAAATTGAAAAGACTCTGTTGCCCTTAATGTTTTTAAATTGAACAGATTAGACACGCATATAATAAGATATTCAAGCGGAAAAGCCTGGCCTATCCATTCCCTTTGTCGCTGCTATTATCGACTACGAACTAGGAGGCCGCCGGTGCTTGGTCGTCATCGTGCGTGGGAGAATCTGTAACCGGTGAGTGTCTTCTCTTTCCTTTCTTTTTTTCCCCTTCGCTATCCGTTAACGTCTCAAAAATGCCTTCATCTCTGCTGTCGTTTCCCCATTTTGATATGCGTTATTCATGGTTAATAGAGCAAGGCCTGAACCTGGATGTCCTTGAAGAAAGTCTAGCCTGAGTTCCTCAAGCAAGCTAATGTAACTCCCTAGGGCTCAGACGTTACAAAGTTCTGTTAGGTTCTTAGTAGAAATTAGTGACTTTCTTGATCCTTTCTTTTACTTCGCTTCGTTGCTATCCTGCTTTCAACGGTTCGGGATGCTTTCTACTACTGTCAAGCTATCTCAATTTTCAGCCCTCACAACTCATGAGTGAGGCTTTTGCTTCTGTTAGTTTTTATTTAAAACTCAGCTGAAAATTTGGTCTGCATATTTTGCAAAATTTTTCTGTTCAACAATCTGCTGGGGAAAATTTTGGTTTTCATTGCAATTGACGGCATTGGTTAAATGACTGGTTCTTAGGCTCTTTTCTTTTACTTTTCTTCTCTTTTGTGTGCCTTGGATGATGAATTGGCAGTTAGTTTGTTGTTTTATTAATTGGGATCCTCTTGTCAGCGATTTTGCACTGGCTAGAAGTTTCTGCATTTTGTGTTAGAACATGGTTTTGAAGTGCCTTTCGTTGATTTTAGTCATGTTTTCTTAATTTACCAAGAATCTTTAAGCCTTTGATAAATCCGTCACCTTGCGGATGCCCCTCTTCTTTGCAACATGTTACTTGTGGGTTTGTTGACTTCACTATCATTCATTAAAGGGTTTTGCCCCAAAAGTTTTCACTAACGAGCAATCTTGCCTTAAAAGTTTTTCTCATCTCAATATTGCCCCAGAAGTCTCAAAACGTAGCATTGTTGCCTATTTTCGTTAAAAAGTTAACAGTCAATGTCAGTTTATTGCCATCAACGTTAGTTTTTTAATATAATAGAACAACGTTGCTACGTTTTGAAACTTTCAGGGGACAAAAAAAACTTCTAGGGCAACATTGCTCTTGAACGTATACTTTCAAGGTAGATTTGATACTTAACCCTTCATTAAACTAGTTTCCAAAATGCTTCTAAGTGAAATTGTTAGCCTCTGTGACATTGATGTGGAAAAGTTAGATTGCTTGGAGGCTAATAAAAAGGTGAGTGGCGACAGCTAATAATTTAATTTGCAATTATAGGGGATTTTAAGTTTTTAACTTCTTGGAAATATATAATGAGTTTAAGGAGCAATAATTGGCAAATGAGTGCATCATGTAGGCACAATTTAATAAATAAAAATTTCATTATACTTTAATTAAATTATAATTGTTCTATATAGAAGCTAGTGAAATTAAAGAATTAATGGGATAAATAGAAAATTTGATTGTAGCAGTATAAAAGCAAAGCCTTTTATGTGTGCCAATCAGATTAATTTGGAGATTCCAAATCCCTCTCCTTTTCCTTTCCTCAAATTCCTTCACATTAAACAGCGCCCAAGTGTTTTTTTTTTTTTTGCCATCAACAGCGCCTAAGTGATTGGACACTTAATCTTTAATAGGTCAATACCTGTAATCTTTAATAGTTGCCTCTGACAAGAATGTGCAATTTTCTGCTTTTTATTCTTCAGTTCTTTCCAGGGAGATGCAGAGATGAGTTGTTGGTCACCAGCATCTGTTTTTACTAATCAACTTACACCACTGTCTGCTGCAAGCACCAAGTCTGATGTTAATATCAAAAGCAGCACCAGTTTTATATGTAGCCCAAGTCAAGGAAGGTGCTATCTCTCTGTTTCTGAGAGCCATCATAAAGTGAGGAGACTCAGGATCTCTGGGGTAGTTAAATCTGGACAAGGACTGACAAAATTTCCGGCCCGACAAGGAACTTGGGAAGAACCTGATGATGGCAGTGGTAGTGAGTATGATGAAGAAGAAGAAGATGAGGAAACGGAAGATGAGAACTATGGCTTTGAAAGTGATTGGGAAGAGGAAGAGATAACGTCATCAGCTGTTAATAGTGTTATTTCTGTGGACAAGTATGGGGAGGATATTAAAAAAGGCACTTTTTCTATTCCTATGTTTTTCCTTTTTCTGGCTTTTAAACCTTATCCCTTTTTCTGTGAGATTTGGACTTCTTGCTTTCAATATAGTATAATGGTTTAAGCAAAGAAGCTCTAGATTATGCATAGTCGTAAGTAGAGGAAATGATTCAAGTAGGCTGACAATTAGCATATATTTTGACCCTAGACAGCGGCCTACCTCTAAAACCACATATCTTCATCATTGCAGAGGTTGAACAGCTTTTGGAGCCTGAAGAAAGAGCAGTCTTGCAACAGAATTTGACTCCAAACTTGGAAAAAATTTCAACTGTATATCTGAAACTATGCTTATTTGCATCTACTCTCCTAACTTCTAATCTGTTATTATGGTTGGAAAACTATATGTACCACAAACATTTGAAAGTCTTCATACTAACTACATTTTAAGCATGAATGGATTTATCCAAGTTTGTTTTGTTTAAGAAAGCTGTAGATTGGAAACTGCTTTTCCAGTCACTTATTCCCATATATCTGTTCTTTAGGAAAAATGGAGCCCACTGCACACTTTAGCACTATCAACACAGATAAGATGTATGGATCAGCTACTTGAAAGCGGCGTTGATATTGATCTTAAGAACAAGGTGATTTTCTTCATATTTTGGTCTACAAGCATGTAATGGTGGACAACAGCTTTTGCATTAATGTAATTTAGCTTATTTGATCAAGCAGGAAGGTCTCACTGCACTTCATATAGCTATTATAGGAAAGAAAGAAGCTGTAATAAGCCATCTTTTACGTAAAGGTGCAAGTCCTCATGTCAGGGATAAGGTAAGGATACATCCTGAAGCTGCTGACTGATTTTCAAAGAGCATTAGTATTCATATGGTCATTGCTGTAGTAGGATGGTGCCACCCCGCTTCATTACGCAGTTCAAGTTGGTGCCAAGCAAACTGTAAAGTTATTGATCAAATATGAAGTTGACGTCAACATTGCAGATAATGTGAGCTTTTATTAAAAGAGGGATGAATTTTTGTATTCATAGAGCTATTAGTCATGTCTACTTACTGTGAATGACTTATATGCTTTTTAATTTTCAGGAAGGTTGGACCCCATTGCACGTTGCTATTCAAAGCAGAAATAGAGATATTGCAAAAATTTTGTTAGTCAACGGTGCGGATAAGAACAGAAGAAACAAGGTAAATTTGGTTTACATTCCACTGGACACTATGTTCTTATGTTTTAAACATGCTAATGCTACAGATCCGTTTGTATTTTCTACTGTTTAGATTTATTCTTAGCATTAATTCAGTGCTGTAGAACCTAGTTGGTCCATCACTTGCTTTGTGTTTTGAATCCCTGTTCAATATAGGCTACTTGAACTGGTTATTAACTTGGGAAAATCTCACTAAGTTGCCAACCAAGGAAAATAATAGCATTTGAAAAGCCCTATAACTCATCAATGACAAATGCAAGTGACACCATTGATAAGTTATGAGATTTTTCATATATATATATTTGGCTGGGACCTTGTGATTGTCCAGATTAACTTCAGCATCATAAAGTACCAAGACATCGGCATTTTTGCTTGCATGCCTGTATTTGCATCCATACTGCGGATATATTTGCAGCCAGCCATTTGCTTCTTGTTTCGTACAGATTGGTGAGATTTTGCCTAAAATCATGGTTTGAATAATGACTTTTTGTTATATTTGTAACTTTAAAATGTTGTATGTAGGTTGTGCATGAGTTAAGTGAGGATATTTTGAATTATTTGATTTTTGAATTTGTCATTGTCAGCTGCTTCCTTTCCCATGTTTTTCATTTGGTGGTTGTCTATGAGAAACCTGAAATGAACTCTGTCTCTAAAGAGTATCCTCAGGACTGATTCATGTTTGAATTGTTTAAATTCATAGAGTCGTATATCCGAATAGACATAGTGGTATGACTTGTCAACTTTTGTTTTTTAATCTTTCATGAATATGCTATTATGTCAGGTTAAAAAAAATTGAATATACTGTTATGTCTTCACTTTTCTGGATATAAATATTTGGTTTGAACTGATTCATCGATTTCTCCTTTCTCCTTTGTGTAATTTGATTGAATGATTGCGTTTCAGGATGGGAAAACAGCATTGGATTTAAGTTTATGTTATGGGAAGGACTTCAAGTCTTATGACCTTGGCAAATTATTGAAGGTAGTTCCAGTTGACACTGATTATTGACCTGCAAGGAAATTCAACTAAAAAGCAGCAAAGATTGAATGTTCCATCACACATACGTCTGCTGTTATTCAGTACTGTAATGATCTCTTTGTTCTTCCAATTTTGAAGATGATTTTTTTTTTTCTCTGAAATTGGTCATGAAGGTTTTTATGGGCTAGTCCATTGTCTTGTAAATCAAAGGTTGTTGGGAATAATTTTTGCAGCATGTCACTAGTGGAAAATGAAGTCGTGACAGAATCGGTGTACATTAATTTGGGTGTGCATGAGAATTAGTGTATTACTTCCTCTTGTCTATTTTATAAGATGTCTACTAGAAAGTATTTTTGGTACTTTTTATAAGATATTTAGATAGTTTCAATTCCATATATGCCCTTATTTAATAAAGTTAGTAAGAGAGAGTAGAAATTAATATGATGTTGGAGTTCAATGTAGTTAAAATAGGGTATTATTGGAGGGGGTGCATCAATTTATTGATGAAACTGTTGAAGCATATCCAAGTTCTTAATTCACAGATGTTTTGTTTTAGACTAGATTGATTATTTAGTCCTTGAAGGATAGCTATTCTTTTAAGGGTGAGGATAATAGAGTCTGCGCAGGTATATGAAAATAAACTCTGATCCTATTTCAATAAGAACAACCTACTCTAATCTTTGAGAATTAACAGTGAACTTGCTAATTCAATGAGACTAGCCAATCTTTAATAATTAGGAACTCCACTAATTATTAAAGTCCAGGAGAAACACTCCGATGAATTACTCTCTGAAAATATTCGATGCCTCTATTGATAGGCTAAGAGCCAATAAATAGGACTAGGTTTACAGAGAGTGACTCTATGATTCTTAAAAAAGATAATCAATAAATCTAAATCCTAACAACTAAATCTATCTAGTTGTGGTAGATATTTATTTCCTAAAGATAACAATAAAGATAATAAAATATCATTAAAACAGACTCAGTAAGATAATTAATAAAAAAATAAATTAATCCTAAATCGAATAAATTAATTCCTAATTTATTTTAAGACGTTTATTCTTTTTAGAATAAACTAAACCATAGCGATTTGGATATGGATCGCTATCAGAGAATGTAAAAATACCCATAATAATATCTCAAATGTCCGTCTGGCACCATAACAAGACTTTGAGGTGTATAAACACTTATGCAAAATGAATAGTGGTTCAAATATGCTATTTCCGTTTAAAACATTAATGTTGACCATTTGAGTAAAACATTTAACTAAAATAGGTGATGTGGAATGGTGAGCTGGAGAAGAGAACAAGACAATGTGGCATTGAGGTTTTCGACGGAAATTTGAAAAGAAGACTCACTCAAAAAGACTCAGAATCACATAAAAAGAGACTTGGACTTCAGGCAGAGCATATACTTTGTTTTACGTGTGTGTTCTCAAGGTCTATTACAAGTTGTGAGCAACTTACCCCAGCTACAGCATATACTTTGTGCCAATTGCAGCAAAAAGTGAGGAGGCAGTGAGCTGAAGAAGGAATTTTTCTAATGCTCATGGAGTTCGTTCAAAGAACAGTTTACTGACAACTTGAACGCTCTTGAGAAACTTAGTAAAGAAACCACATAGGCAGAAATTTCTTGTAACAGAAATGCGTGGGTAAGAGCCTTCTTCTCACCTAGATGCAAGTCCTGGGCAGTTGATAACAACATTAGTGAGAGTTTCGATTCTTGAATAAATGAGTATAGAACTATAGATACCTCCTTGTTATTAGGATGTTTGAGGGCATTAAGCTAAAGATGATGGGGAAATGGGTCGAGAGTGAAAATAATATTAGAGCCCAGAAGAGTAGTTACAGTCCATCTATGGACTTGTTTAAGATTAATAGGTTTTTGACTGCAGTAAATGAGAGTTGGCATAGATGGTAAGAGATCCAAGATTAGGCTCTTGGATCGTGGGTTCGATCCCCTTTGCCGTCGTTGGGACTTCTTTAGTAGGCGATCTTGTAAGTCCTCAGTAAGTGCTCATAGAGCCCGGGGCCGTACCCTGGCCTTGATGGGGGACTGATGCCGAACCCCTCCAAAACTTTTATATAAAAAAAAAAAAAAAAAAAGGTTCTTGTCTGCAAATTGTAGGGTATATTTCAATGGAGATGACGGTTATGAGGTTAGTGAGGGATAAGGTAGTCACTGTCGTTTACATCTAAAGCAAGGAGATGTGCACATGTAGGGAGTGGGATTTAATTGGGATCCCATGTCAACATGCAATATGTGCAATGTACTATGCAAATATAGAACCTACAGGGTAGATTTCTTACTATTACCATGGATCTAGTTTTCCTACTTATCCTTTAGATAAGTAAAGAAGCTTTTTACATTTGGACAAGTGAAAAAAATTAATTTTTAAAAATATGTTAATTGGGAAACTATTTTTATTTTAGATTCTCTATCAATTAAAATAATTTTTTTTTTGACAAATGAAAAATAGGAAAAAAAAATTAAACCATCCCCATCATATTTAGACTATCCAAACAGGAAAAGCTTACTGTGTTTATCCAAAGGATGAGTAGGGAAACTGGATCCCTGCTCGTAATGTGGTTTTTTTTTCCCCTCATGGTTCATCAAAACCTTTAGTTCTGACTAATCCGGGTTTAGGTTCTGCAATAGTAAGGACGACCCTCCCAATAATAGTAGCTCCATATAAGACAGATTACAAATGTGTTTACCACAGCTCGAACCCTGATCTTTTAAAAGAATCCAGCGTTACATTCTGCTAGATCGACGATGAAGAAGACACCATGCTTCTCTTTTGTTCTCGTGGCTTCTTCACTTCTCCTCCTCAGTTTTTTCCCGCGGCTTGGTCGACGCAATAACGGTGAAAGCAGAGATGTGGGTATTAGGTTTATTCACCCACCACACCCAAGCCATTAATCTCTCACACCTGCCATGTACAATGCTCAAAACAAGTAGGAGACTCCAGCTGGACAAAATAATGAGACCCACATCTGCAACTTAACGGACGTCTACCTCTTTTAACGGAAATACTAGTAACATTTATTAACCACTTTTCAGCTTACGTAAGCGTTTATGCACCCAAGTTTTATTGTGGTGCCATTGCCATACGCACATTTGAGATGTTATTATAGGTATTCTTGCACTTTTGTCCTTCTTTTAATTTGGTCTTCTAAAATATCCAAGTCCTTCGTTTTGATGCCTGAGGACCCATTTGTTAGGCAGAAGATTCAGGAAGGGAAGGGAAGATTCACCATCTTCCTTCACAGATAACTGTTTAGAAGCTCCATCTTCCGGGAAAGCAAGTTCCGGCGGCAGTCCATCTTCCCTCATTCATGGGAAGGCTGTTCCCTCCATTTTCGGTGGGATTTGAACATCTTCCCGGGAAAGTCATTCTGTGAGACAAAAAAGCCCCTGCGTCAACCCTCCCCCCCCCCTCTCTCTCTTCCTCATTCCATCTCTGTCTCAAGTTCCGATGGTGGGTGGCGATATTGGATGAAGGAGCAACGCCTAGATGGTTGATGAAGGATCGACGCTGGTGATGGTGGATGAACGAGCAGTGCCGGCGATGGTTAATGAAGGAGAGGCGACAGCGATGTGACAGTGAGGGCAGAGATGAGAGGGCAAGAGAAGGATGAAGGATTGGTTTTTTCACTTTCTTGGTGATGTCGGCCGTGAGAGTATGATGAGGGATGAAGGGAAGAGAAATATATTTTTTAGGTTAAGGGGTATTTTAGGCAATTCATATTTTCTATTTATATTTATATTTTTTAAAATTATCATCTTCCTTCTTTTTTTCCATGTTTACCAAACATCTCATTTTTTTTAAGTTCCCTCTCAATCTTCCCTTCCATTCCTTTTCCTCATTTAAGTTCCTTTCGCTCTTTAAATCTTCCCTGTACCAAACGGGCAATGAATCGTTTCTTCCAATTAGACTTGTCTCTTGAGGGAAATTATCAAGCTTTATGATGTACATTTAGAGGTAGTTATAATCAATATATTTGCAGAGTCCACGTTATATGCATGCACATATCTTACGTGCTCATATATTTAGTAGAGGTATGAGCATATTTTTATTTATTTATTTATTTTTTAATGATTGTGTTATGGACCGGCCTAAGGCCTATACTTGAGGTATGGCCCAATCAAGGACGTATTGAAGATCACAGCATACCTATAATATAGGGTGATCCTATATTACAGCGAATTCTACCTATCAACATGATAGGAGTATCCGGATAATATCTACGTAATATACTCCCCCATATATTCGCCCCGGATATCATGCACAATCGGGATATCCTCTACAGTAACCACTATAAATATAGAGGACAACTAACCAGGTGCACGCGTTCTAACTCATCACCTTTACTTTCTGCCGCACAGAGCACACACACCACCCCTTTGGCTAACGCCACCCAGTGTTGCGAAACTATGTGGACTTTGATCCTTTCATCGGGTGCGTAGGCTTTAGGCTTGACACCTAGTCAAGTCCAATCAGTCCTGTTCCCAGAACAGAACAGATTGTATTCATTTAAATTTAAAGTATATGCTGCTTTTTGATTTTTTTTTTTATACTCAATATCTTAAATTAATTAGTTTTTAGTTTTGCATTCAAAAATAGTTGTCTATACCACTAGTATCATGGAAACTAATTAATTTGAGATATTAGGTGCAAAAATACGTTAGAAAGCAGCATATAATGTAAATCTAAATAAATACAGCATAAAGAATTAAAAAAAATATATGTTCATACCTCTAATAGAGGTATAAGCACATAAGAAGCACATAAAATATTTGATTTTCACTTATTATTCAACTAAGCCGTTCTCCAAATTCAGCATATCATCAACTCAAGAAGGATCCGGCTTTCCTCCAATTCTCTTAAGATCCGTTGCCTTCCTTCTCTTCCAAACAACGCCGTTTTAGTTCCAAAATAGCATTGTTCATCTTTTTTTAAAAAAAAAAAGGAAAAAGAAAAATAGCATTCACCATGCTAAAGTATTTTTTTTAGTATCAGTTACTACTTTGAAATATCTTTTTAGTATCAGTCAGTAAATATTTTTTTCAAGATCTTAAAATAATTTTTCAAGATTATGAAGTATTTTTTCAGTACTAGTCAGTATCCTGAAGTATCTTTTTAGTAACAGTCAGTACCTTGAAATATTTTGTCAGTACCCTGAAATATTTTTAGGATCTTGAAAGAATATTGCAGAGTATTGATTGGTATTAAAAACATATTTCAGGATAGTGACTGGTAAAATACTTCATTATCTTGAAAAAATATTTCAGGATACTAACTTATATAAAAAAAAAAGGGTTAAGGTGCAAAAATACACATGTGCTTTTCTTCGAAGAGCGCCCAGTAGCAAGTGCTTTTTTTAGGTGCAAAAGTATACACGTGGTTACAAATTAGGTGCAAAAATACCGTTTGACCGTTAAGTTTGACCTTTTTTGCTAATTGGACGATGACGTGACATTTCAAAGGTACAAAAATACACATGTGGTTTGTCAAGAAGAGCGCCCAACACCAAATTTTTTTTAATTTAATAATTTTACTTCAACTAATTTTTTTTTAGGATCTCGAAAAAATATTTCAAGTATTGACCGGTACTAAAAGGGTACTGACTGATACTGAAAAAATATTTTAGTGTACTAACTAATACAGAAAATATACTTCATAATCTTGAAAAATTATTTTAGGATATTGAAAAAATATTTTAGATATTGACTGGTACTAAAAGGATACTGACTGATACTGAAAAAAAATATTTTAGGGTACTGACTGGTACTAAAAAGTACTTTCAGGATACTGACTGGTACAGAAAAAATACTTCATAATCTTGAAAAATTATTTTAGGATCTTGAAAAAATATTTAAGCTATTGACTGGTACTAAAAGGATACTGATTGGTACTGAAAAATATTTCATAATCTTGAAAAATTATATTAAGATCATGAAAAAATATTTCAGGGTATTGACTGGTACTAAAAATATACTTCAGCATATTTTTTTAAGATTCTAAAATACTTTTTCAAGATCATGAAATATTTTTTTTGTATCAGACAATATTCTCAAAGTATTTTTTTAGTACCAGTCAGTACCCTGAAATATTTTTTCAGATCTTAGAATAATTTTTCAAGATCATGGGGTATTTTTTTCAATACGGGTCAGTATCCTGAATATCTTTTTAGCACCCTGTAGTAATTAAAATAAAATTATTAAATTAAAAAAAGAATATGGTGTTCGACGCTCTTTTTAACAAACCACATGTGTATTTTTGCACCTTTGAAATGCCACGCCATTGTCCAGTCAACAAAAAAAGTCAAACTTAACAGTCAAAGTCAAACTTAATGGTTAAACGGTATTTTTACACTTAATATGTAACCACATAGTCACTTTTGTACCTAAAAAAACATTTACTACTGGGTGCTCCTCGGAGAAAAACACATGTATATTTTTGCATCTTAACCCAAAAAAATATTTCAGGATACTAACTAGTATTAAGAAAATATTTTAGGATACTAACTAGTATTAAAAAATATTTCAGCATGGTGCATGCCATTTTTTTTTTATATAAAAATAAATAGTACTATTTTGGCACCAAAACGATGCTGTTTGGAAGAAAACTGAGGGCAGCGGATGTCAAGAGAATTGGAGGAAAGGCCATTCCAGTCAAGACTCGTATTACCGTTCACAAGCTCATTTCCACACGTTGGGCTCCGTGCCACCCGTCGCTTCATGGCTCATCTACTGAATTAGAACAAAAAGATTATGATACTGATCACAGCAGAGGTAGTGGTTTGTGGCGGAAAATTTCAAATTCAAACAGGCCCTCTTATTTGTCCCATCTTCTGTTTCTCCCTTCTTGGTCCAAGAAAAAGCTATTGCCAAAACCAGGGGGTGTATGTTTCTGTCAACGAAGGTGCACTAATCCCCCTTCATGAAGACGCTCTACTAAGTTCCTTACCCTGTCTCATCATCTACCCATATCTCATTTATTTCCTTTTCTTTGTTCATAGGCATTTAATGATGGTGATTTACAATTTCTGGCATCCGATTGGACTTCAAGTAGGAAAAAGCGTCCATTCCTCTTCCAGATGATATATATGTCACAGCCATTGTGCAGAAAGCAACTCCAGGTGTGTTGTGCAGTGTCATATCATCATTAATCTTAGTCATAAATCCCTTCGGTTCATTTAATGAAAAGAGGTGTTTAGGTGGACCCATAAACGGAATGAGGGTTCTCACTTGTCTCTATGAAACTATCATTTCTCATTCTTCAGTTACAACCACAATACTCTTCATCTTTCATTCCTCTCATCTTCTTTCGTCAAGCATCACTATTGTAGGGTTGAAGTGGAAAGATGAGTTCAGCCATGGAACATAGACCAAAAGTGTTGCTTCGAGAACTGCAACATCAAGGTGAACCGCTTCTGGAACCAAGAAAACATTCACAACAACGCTTTCACTGATTTCCGCCCTATGAAAGAGGTTGTAGCCATCGACGTTGTCATATTTGACGAAAAGGTTTGTGCTTTCTGTGCTGCTTCACTCTTCCATCTTCCAAGGTGATGTTTTAGGGTTTCATCCTTTGTCCTTTGTATTGCAGGGTATTTGCATGCTTGCAATTATGATAGCAGAGGATGAGAACCAGTTTTTCTTGCGGAGGATTTTGAGAAACAAGTGCTACAACATGTTGGGGTTGGTTGTTCAAAGAAGAGGCAAGGGTGTTCACGATTTGTACCACCTACAGTTTCGAGGGACCTCTGGTGAATGAGGCTGCTGATGATCTTCCTGAAAGGTGCTTCAAGCTGAAAATGGTGTCTGAACTTGATTGGGGACTGATAGAGGACCGTGGGTTTTCCGGTGAGCAAGTTTCACTTTCTCACAATTTGTGTGCTTTTACTTGTTGAAAAAGACTGTAACTCTAGATATTCTTCTATAAAATTATATCCCTTGTTCTTCCTTGACTTTTGACATTACAAACTTGATCCCATGTTCTTTCTACAAAATCTATTCTGTTATCATATTATACCATACCTTTATGGCTTTGTGCGTCATATCGTTGATCTGGTCAGGATGACGAGTTACAGAGGATACACAGACAGGAATTAAAAGTTGATCTGGAGACTAGAAGGAGGGACACTGCTCGGTAAAAATACCTTTTTTAGGCCATATGTGGCCCTTACACTTTATTTTAGTTCGAGAACACTAATATATCTCGACTGATCTGTTTACAACAGGGCTAGGGACCATGTAAGGTGCTATATCTACGTGGATCGTGCATTGAAGATGTAGAGGCACTGTTGAGAGATAAAATGGAGCACTATCAAATGGTGTTTGTGTGCATTCGCTATGTCATCTTTACACTCTCAACTGAAACAGGTTTACAACTTCTTTAACAAATTATATCCTATTCGCTTTTTTTTCCCCCACTAATGTGTGCTCTTACGCTCCCACAACACGGTTGCCAACAGCTATCAAGGGTTTTTTTTGCCAAAATAAGATTTTTATAAAAAAAAAAATACTGAATTAGAGCAGTTGACAAACTATTTACCAATCTAATGCAGTCAATAACACCAGTTGACCTACACCACAAATGACGTCAGTGGACAAACGCCACTCTGCAAATTCCAGAGTGACGTGAATTTGTTCACGCCACCAATCAAAAATTCACGCCATTGGAGTCAATTTAATTGACCCCAATTGGCATCAAAATTGACGCCTTTTTTTTAAAAAAAATATAATTTTATAATTATATTTAAAATTATAAATAATTATAAATAATACTTTTAATTAATAATTATGAAAATTAAAATATTCAAAATTTATTATAAATATTAGGATAGAAAACTAATAATTAGTAAATTAATTAATTGATGGATTTATTGTAAACCATAAGATAGGTAACTAGTAATTATTTAACTAATTAATTAAGTATTCTCTAACTAAGCTGATCCCAACTAAGTTTATCCTATTTTTTATCTTAGGGTAAAATAATATATAACATATTTCAAAAAATATTTTTAAGATAGGTGACTAACATTCTCTAACTAATTAATTATTCTCTAACTAAACTTATCCTATCTATCTTAAGATAAAATAATATACAACATGTTTCAAAAAAGAGAGAATAATTAATTAGTTAGAGAATATTAGTCACCTATCTTAAAAATATTTTTGGAAATATGTTGTATATTATTTTACCCTAATATAAATAAGATAAACTTAGTTGGGATCAGTTTAGTTAGAAAATAGGATCAGTTTAATTAATCACCTGGTTTATAATAAATTCATTAATTAATTAATTTACTAATTATTAGTCTTCTGTCCTAAGATTTATAATAAATTTTGAATATCTTAATTTTCATAATTATTAATTAAAAGTATTATATATAATTATTATTTATAATTTTAAATATAATTATAAAATTATATTTGTAAAAAAATTGACGCCAAGGCGTAAAAATTGACGCCTTGGCTGTCAAATTGATGCCCAGCGTCAATTAATTGTTATCCTCAAGTCTAGTAACATGACTCCACAATGGCATGTTCAAGTTTTCAACTTCAATGTCCACATTCCCTCCTTCTATTGCTTTGATTTATGTTTGACTCCATTCTATCAATCATTTTAAAAACAAAATCATGTTAAAGCAGAATTTACAAACATAATCATATAAAAAAATAGATAATCATAAAATTTAAGAAATAAAATACCACGATGGAAAATAGGGAAAAAAAACATAAGCATAAATCATAAACTTAATACAAAATAAAATTATATGAAACAAAAAAAAAGGAATAATCTTCACTGAATCACTTCACACTCATAGACGCACGAAGCTAAGGAGGAAGAGCCGAAGAACAGCGGTCGGAAGAAAACCAATGGTGGAGGAGAGAATTGAGGTCGTCGAGAAAAGAAGCGACGGCGTCAAGGAGAGATAGTGTCATTGCATTGAATTCGAGGGCGAATCTCACATTAGTTTTCGATTTAGGTATTTTTGGGCCAAATCTTAGTTAAAAAACGCTCTTCAGTTTTTAAAAATTCACAGAAGTTCCATTTGACCGTATCAGATGTTGTTAACCAATTCAATATGGCAATATCTGTACCAGACGCACAAAGTAGTCAAGATCACCATTTTACTTTTTTAATTTTAGTAATTATATATATATATATATATATATATATATATATATATATATATATATATGCATATAAAATAACATTTAACTCACAACTTAATCCTAAAAGACAATTTTATCTTTAAAGAAAAATATATAGCATTCAAAATAATAATATAGTCATCATCTAGCATGGCATCTCCAAATACAAAATACTAAATCACCAAAACCAAAACAAGATACTTCAAATCTAATCTATCAAAGCATTCAAATCACAATCATCATCTAGCATCATGGGTATAGCATCTTTCTCTCCATCTTTTAAGGAAGGCTTCTTCATCAAAATTTGATAATTTCAAATAATTTCTAGGCTCAATCAAGGCTTCATTGAGTTAGCACCAAGTTGTCTACATGTTAGATGGACTTTCATCATTTTTCACAATCCAATCATCATCAGAAGAAATATCATCAACCTTATACTCATTCACTTTTCTAGCCACCTTTTTCTTGGCCAATCTTGAATTAGCCATCACAAAAACAAAATCATTCATAGTTTTTTGTTTCAAACGATTTCTTCTCTTTGTATGGACCTAAGAAAATATAAAAACAATTAATACAAAATTCATTCTTGAAATGAAATATAGTTCATATTTCATATTCATGAAAATTTACCATCTCAAAGGCATTCCAGTTACACTCACAACTAGAGGCACTACATGTCAAGCTCAAAACACAAATAGCAAATTTTTGGAGCTCTGGATGTTCATCCCCATACGACTCCCACCATTCTACTGGAGTTTTTTTTTCCCTTAATTGCAATCTTGGCTATTGGATGACCAAAAAAACTTCCTTTGATGTTTGAAATCTTCAAGTTGAGCATCAATCTTAGATATTTCTTCCATATCCCCCACCATCCTTTCTAAGCATTCATATAATCCATGTTTCACTTCAAAATCGGCCCTAAATGAAGAATTATAATGTAATTGCGGGTTAAGGTAATAGCCTACAGCATGCAAAGGACAATGAAGTGGCTTGTTCCAACTATCATTAATTACTTCCCACATAGGCAAATAATTGAAGAATTAAAAAAATTGAATTAGTTTAGAAACAAAATTACAAATTTAAAATTTAAATCAAACTTGATAATTCACCCTCTTGCTACGCTGTTAAAGGCACGAGCAATTCTCTCTTTAGCCCGATCAATCTCCTCATAAATGAAGCCAAGGCTAGCTTCACATCTGAATCAACCGTACGGAGCACCCTAACCAAAGGATAAGCACCTTTCAAGCAAGTAACAATATTTTTTTAAAAATCCTTATCCAAAACCTCATCTTCTATAAGCTTCCCATCCTTTGTCTTTGCAAACCAGCTAGACTTCCACTCTTTGAAGGTGAACATCTGAATCAATGCTCCTTTGTTATCATGGAGGCACCCCAAAGTAAGGTAAGATGTGGCAAAGCGAGTGATGGCTGGTCTCACCAAATCTTTTCCTTCAGTGAAGTGATGCAATAAAGTAATCAAAGAAGTTCTTAAATAAATATAGGTCGTGATTTTTTCCCCTTTGGAATAGTATCATGGTGAACTGGTATCCTCTTTTTCAAATTCTCCAACATTAAATCAATGCAATGAGCTGCACAAGGTGTCTAATACAATCTTTTTCTTTTCTCCATTAACATCTCTCCTGCAGATTTTTCAAAACATGGTCCAGGATTCAAGCCACCATCCTACCATGAGATCAGAGTTAAATATTACTCAACAATGCAGGATATTGAAGAACATAAAAATTGTTGGAAGAAATTTGGATGGTAAATAATGACAGATGGGTGGATCGACAAAAAAAGGAGGACAATCATAAATTTCTTAGTGGATAGCCCTAAGGGAACTGTTTTCCTCAAGTCTATTAATGCATTTGACATATCTAAAACTGTTGATAAAATTTTTAAGATGATTGATGATGTTGTCATAGAGGTTGGTGAAGAAAATGTTATTAAAGTGGTGACGGATAATACAGCAAATTACAAAGCTGTAGAAGAGATGGTAATGGAGAAAAAAAAAGAGAGATTGTATTGGACAACTTTGTGCAGCTCATTGCATTGATTTAATGTTGGAGGATTTAGAAAAGAGAATACCAGTTCACCATCACACTATTCCAAGGGGGAAAAAATCACAACCTATATTTATTCAAGAACTTCTTTAATTACTTTATTACACTATTTCATTGAAGGAAAAGATTTGGTGAGACCAGCCATTACTCGCTTTGCCACATCTTATCTAACTTTGGGGTGCCTCCATGATAACAAAGAACCATTGATTCAGATGTTCACCTTCAAAGAGTGGAAGTCTAGCTGGTTTGCAAAGACAAAGGATGGGAAGATTATAGAAGATGTGGTTTTGGACAAAGATTTTTGGAAAAATATTGTTACTTGCTTGAAAGGTGCTTATCCTTTGGTCAGGATGCTCCGTATGGTTAATTCAGATGTGAAGCCAGCCATGGGCTTCATTTATGAGGAGATTGATCGGGCTAAAGAGAGAATTATGCCTTCAATAGCATAGCAAGAGGATGAATTATCAACTTTGATTTAAATCTTAAATTTGTAGTTTTGTTTTTAAACTAATTCAATTTTTTTTTATTCTTCAGTTATTTGCCTATGTGGGAAGTCATTGATGATAGATGGGACAAGCAACTTCATTGTCCTTTGCATGCTGCAGGCTATTACCTTAACCCGCAATTACATTATAATTCTTCATTTAGGGCTGATTCTGAAGTGAAACGTGGATTATATGAAAGCTTAGAAAGGATGGTGGGGATATAGAAGAAATATCTAAGATTGATACTCAACTTGAAGATTTTCAAGCATCAAAGGAAGTTTTTTGGTAATCCAATAGCCAAGATTGCAATTAAGAAAAACAAAAACAAAAAACCTCCAGCAGAATGGTGGGAGTTATACGGGGATGAACATCTGGAACTCCAAAAATTTGCTATTCATGTTTTGAGATTGACATGTAGTGCCTATGGTTGTGAGCGTAATTGGAGTGCCTTTGAGATGGTAAATTTTCATGAATATGAAACATGAATTATATTTCATTTCAAGAATAAATTTTGTTTTTATATTTGCTTAGGTTCATACAAAGAGAAGAAATCGTTTGAAACAAAAAATTATGAATGATGTTGTTTTTGTGATGGCTAATTCAAGATTGGCCAAGAAGAAGGTGGCTAGAAAAGTGAATGAGTATAATGTTGATGATATTTATTCTGATGATGATTGGATTGTAAAAAAGGATGAAAGTCCATGTAACATTAAAGCCTTAGATGGAGACAACCTGGTGCCAACTCAAAATAAAGCCTTGGTTGAGCCTAGAAATGATTTGGAGTTACCAAATTTTGATGAAGAAGCCTTTGAAGATGGAGAGGAAGATGTCATGCCCATGATGCTAGATGATGACTGTGATTTGAATGCTTTGATAGATTATATTTGAAGTATTTTGTTTTGGTGATTTGGTATTTTGTATTTGTGGCTCAAGTTGAATATTTCCAACTTTAGAGATGCCATACTAAATGATGACTATATTTTTATTTTGAATGCTTTGAATTGTCTTTTATGACTTATTGAATACTATATATTTTTATTTAAAGATTAAATTATCTTTTAGGATTAAATTGTGAGTTAAATGTTATTTTATATGCATATATATTTTTTATTATTACTAAAATTAAAAAAGTGAGATCTTTATAATCCGTGCCGATGCTACAATTTACGATCTTGTTACCCCCCTTCGATCTTAAGTAAAATCGTGATCTTGACTATCTTAGTAACTACCTTCATTCAATATATACCAGCTCAAATGAATCAGCAGACAAGACTCACCATATGTCAAATCCATGTCACTACTTATCGTTACTTGGTTATTTACTATGTTTAACAACTACATTCTGTCTAACATGTTACTACTTCAATTGCTTGCTATATTTGCGATCAATTGTGAGATTCAAAAGATTGAGAGTAAATATGGGTGGATTTATGATGGCTACACAAAGTTCTCATCAAAGCCTAAGCCTAAAGATGAGAAAAATCCAAAACAGTCCTTTGTTATGCCCAGGATGTAAAAGAGCACCAGACTCAGTTGCGCCAAAGTATGAAAAATGCTTTGACTGTATTTGATATGGATTTAGCGTCATTCATGTATGAATCTAACATTAATATGTTTTAATCATTTTAATTACATAGAATGAAACTCCACTGCATGGTGAAAGATGACTCAGGCTCTGCTTCTGTTCTTTTCTGGGACAAACATGCTGTTGAACTACTCAACAGGAATGCCTTGCAACTGAAGCTTAGTCTACCAGGGGTAAACAAGACACATTTTCATTCGTAAAGTATGTCTAGATGTATAACTTCAACCGTATATATTTTGTAGAAGAACAAAAACACTGCATTCCCTAAGGACGTGGAAGCTCCGATCAGAAAGATGTTATTAATCAAAATGAAACTCAATGATTATAACAAGAAGTTCCCTGTCTCCAGCATTGGTGTGATTGAGTTTACTATATGTCTAAATGTGAAGACCGCATGAGTGAATTTGATGCTGCATCTGTAGAGGTATGTTATTCAATGTTGCTGCAAAAGAGTCTTCATTTGTTGAATGCACTAATAATCTCACCAGCTTATTGCAATGCTCAATTGAATATTTTAGGGAAAATACCAGTGAGGTCCTATGGAAGAGAAAAAATATCAAAAAAGTTTCAACCCCAAATCCCCTATCAAAAAAGTCTCTATTTTTTTTTATATAAATTATGGAATTTCAATATCAAAAAGGTCCCGTTATTAAAATAGTTTTTCCTATTGTTAAAATTTCAAAATATTGTTATCAAAATGGCTTTTCATGTTGTCAAAATAGCTTTTCTTGTTGCCAAATTTTTTTTTTAATTTTTCCTCCAACGTGTAGAATTTTAGAAACTTTGAAAATTTTTGGGAATGTGAAAAGTCATTTCGACAACAATATTTTCATAGGGAAATTTTAACAACAGGAAAAACTATTTTAAAACCATGAAAAATCATTTTGATAATGAGACTTTTTTTATATTGGAATTCTATGATTAATTTTTTTAAAAAAAAATCCATAGTGACTTTTTTTTATAAGGAATTTAGTGTTGAGACTTTTTTGATATTTTTTCTCTTTCTTGGGGCCTTACTGATATTTTCCCATTAATCACATATGGTAGCGCATCTTACAACCTCATTGACGTTTGTTTGCATTCAAATGGTTATCTTACATCCGTGGTTAATATTTTGCTCCTTGGCTATATGATCCAAAAGCTTTTAGTTGCATCTGAAGTCGGTGGCGATGCTTCTGTAGAGTCTGATGAACCCAATGTTATTGAGGTTGGAAATAAAGCAGTAGATGATGAAGATATGCCAATCACCAACCTGTGCCATAATGCTACTCAACCACCTTCAAAATGGAAAAGATACCTCACGGGCATGAGTTCAATGTGTATCTCTAAATTCCCTGCAAAATGGTCCGAATATAGCATCATATAATTCCATTGTTAGTTAAATTCCCTGGTGGTTCTGTATGACAAGTTTGCCAATACCTGACGGACATGAGTTCAATGTATTTCTAAATAGTTCATGAACCACACATATCACTAGAGAACATTATATCACAAGATACGAATGTCAGTCAAATCATTTTTTCTGATTTTCCTTATCAAGGCAAGTATCAATTTGACCTGGGTGAACGTCAATACATTGAATATATTACTACATTTATAATTATAATTTATGGTTATTAATAATATACTGCTTGAAAATTTTCACAGATGAGGGGGATCCAAAGTACATATGCATGTTTGGTGAAGCAAAGCTATGGTTTAATGAAAGAGTAAAGAAAGATAAAAAAGTAGGATGATTGCAACACATTTTCCCTATGTTGCCTGAAAGGCAAGGTTGTTCTACCTCCTCTGAAAGCCCCACCACCCTTATTCCAGAAGCTATTCTTTGATAAGGATGAGTCAGATTCCAGAAACTTTCATGCAAATGTAAGGCAGTTCAATAACATGTTTTCTTTCACATCAATGGGAAGGAGAGAATTGATCATTCACTTAATTTTGGTGGCGGTCCATACACATTTGCTTTATCACGAGTAAACTATCATAGCATTGGCATGCTAATGTCAGCTGAAGGTGCAAGGCCTGTGTTCTCCCAGCTATACATTCTTGACACGGACAATAAAGTCTCAAACTGAATTGCGACAGTAAGGTAACAAATCTGTAATTTATTTCCTCTGTTATATGTATATAGTAAAAACTGTCATCATTTTCAATTCATTATTTCAGTAAACATCAAAAGGACAATGCCATCAATCTAAAGATTGTTGATCAGATAAAGAAGCAATTAGATGAGATAAATGATTTTGTCAAGCAATTTCGTTTGGCTATAGAAATGCTATACAATCCAAATCAGCCTTCATTTAAGATGTGTTTAATTGGCAATAGAAAGCGTGATGTTCAAACTTACAATTTGCTATCTGCATTAAAAGTGGCAGTATTAATTGTAGGAGACACAGATATAAATTTCAATGTGAGAGACGTTATTCCAGAGACACATGAGGGGACACTTCAACGAAGAAATGAATTCCATGCCTCTTATTTGCCTCTACAAATATACAAAGATGATATTCCATACAGGGAGGAGACATTAATTTTGACAAAGACAAGGAAAAGAGTCAACATCTGTGAATTTTTAAGCTACATAATGATGACTAGAGAACATGAACTATGTACACTCCGTCATGCGTCTAGATTGCTCCAACAATTCATAGTATATGCCTATACAATGATAGAATCACACACAGAACTATCTACACTCTGTTTAAAAGCCCTCTTAGTTCCTTCATTTCCTACATTTTGTTCTCTGCGCTTCTGTGTCTTCTCGAACCTTCGTTCTTTTATCACAGTCTTCTCGCTGTTTCCTAAATTCTCGCGCCACAGATGGATGAGGATTTCGATATGCCCCCGCCGGAGGAGATGAGCGAGGACTTCGATCTCCTCGTTGACGACGCTACTCTTAAGGTTGGAGATGAGAAGGAGATCGGAAAGCAGGGATTGAAGAAGAAGCTCCTCAAGGAAGGTGAAGGCTGGGACACACCTGAAGTGGGCGATGAAATCGAAGGTAGTATTGTAATTTCATTTGTAGAAAATGATGTGCTTGGTTACTCTCATTTTTTGTAGTGTTCTCGTTTTTTGTTTTGTTCTGGTGATGGTTCATTACACGGGAACGCTGCTTGATGGGACCAAGTTCGATTCGAGCCGCGACAGAGGGACCCCCTTTACGTTCATGCTTGGACAAGGTGAGTGCTGCATTTGTTTTCATAATAGTCATGGTGAAAACACTTGATCTGGTAGTCGATATACTTGGAACTCGGCGTTTCAATCAGGAAGTGTTGAATTATAAGCTGACTAACAATTCAAATTCAGTTAATTATATGGAGTTGATCGTCATTGTGATATGTGACAATGCAATTGAGTTCTCATTCTGTATTTTACGGGATTGAAAAGTGAATTTGACGTTGTATGGCTTTTTTAGTTTTGATTGTATGCTTCTAGGAATCATTGTTCGTGTGATTTCTGCTACATATTTCTGTTTGATGGATTTTTGTTTCGATTCATGTCACAAAATGTATAATATCTAAGTCATCTGCATTCCTGTCCGGAGTTTGGTTCGCATGAGTGGGTATAAATTTAAAGTTTGCTAGATGGACCTAAAATGTATTGACATTATAACTAGCCATTTCTGGAATGGATTGGATTTGAAGTTGGCATTGTGGAACTGCAGGGCAAGTAATTAAAGGATGGGATCAGGGTATTAAAACCATGAAGAAAGGTGAAAATGCCATTTTCACCATCCCTGCTGAACTAGCATATGGTGAATATGGTTCGCCTCCAACAATTCCTCCAAATGCTATTCTTCACTTCGATGTTGAGCTTCTGTCATGGACCAGTGTGAAAGACATAAGCAAAGATGGTGGCATATTTAAGAAAATACTTACTGAAGGAGAGAAATGGAATAACCCCAAAGATCCTGATGAAGTTTTAGGTATGCACCCACACATATGTTGTTTGCCAGCGTTATTTGTGGTGTATGTTGACTTCCGAGGTCTGACTATGCTCTTTGCCCACAAATGATGCCTTCTGCGTTAGCGATGTTCTAACTTACAATTTGCCTTCTGCATTAAAAGTTGCAGTATTAATTGTAGGAAACACATATAAATTTTGATGTGAAGGATGTTATTCTAGAGACACATGAGGGGACACTTCAACCAATAAATGAATTGCATGCCTCTACAATATCCTATCTTCTTTCCCTACATATGGAGAAGATGGATACAGAGATGATATTCCACATAGGGAGGAGAAATTAATTTTGACAGATAAATTTAGGGATTTAGTATTCTGTGTAATAGTGGCGCACTATAGCCATCAGCTTTGTTATTATTTATAGTCGCTTTAGCAACCCTAGAATATACAATTGTTTGTCATCTGTACAATATGCTAGAATACACAGAAAGCCTATTGGGCTATTTACAATGGGCTTTATAATTCAAGTAACTCCAGACTCTTCTTATTGGGCTTGCTTGTGTCAATTGTCTTAACAGGCCCCCACAAACGAGGATTGGGGAGTCGAACGATTCCGAGTTTGGACCTAAAGTTACAGAAGCTTGAATGGGATAGAGGTTTAGTAAACAGATCTGCAATTTGATCTTTTGAAGGTACGTATCTCACTGACAGTTCCCTTGCAAGCACTTTATCTCTGACAAAGTGGACATCCAACTCAATATGTTTCAATCTAGCGTGAAAGACGGGATTGGCGGCGAGCGCAGCGACGCTAAGGTTATCGCACCATGCAATCGGTGGTTCCTTGAGATGAAGCCCAAGTTCGACGGTGAAAGATTGAATCCAAGAAAGTTCTGAGGAGAGATCAGCAAGGGATCGGTACTCCAACTCTACACTTGACCTAGATACGACCTGTTGTTTCTTTGCTGACCACGAAATAAGAGAATTGCCAAAGTATACACAATAGCCAGATTTTCGATCATCTGGACAAACAGCCCAGTCAGCGTATGAAAAACCTTGTAGGTGAAATGGTTTCTTGGTTTGATATATAGGCTAGATCTTTGGTTCCCTTTAGACACTGAGTACTCTTTTTAATGCCTGCCAGTGAACACTTGTTGGAGCACTCAGAAATTGGCTCAGCTTGTTGATAGCGAACAAGATGTCAGGCCTGGTGATGGTCAGGTATTGTAGTGCTCCGATAATCCTTCTGTATTTAGTAACATCTTGGAGTGGTACTCCATCGGTTTTTGAAAGATGCTTGTTTATCACCATGGGTGTGGGAACCGAAGAGCAATTCTGCATATTGGCTTTACACAGGATGTTTTGTATGTATGTTTCTTGCTTCAAGTAGAGTCCAATATTGTCTCGGTAAGCTTCAATGCCTAGGAAGTGATGCAGGTGTCCTAGATCCTTTAGAGCAAATTTGTTATTCAGTTGTTCCACAAATAAGTTTATCATTTTTATTGAGTTTCCAGTCACTATAATATCATCAACGTAAATAAGGACGAACATAACATATCCTTCATGTTTGAGGAAAAGGAGAGATAAATCACACCTTGAATGTGTAAAACCCCAGCACTGTAGAGTTGTCTTCAATTTGTCAAACCATGTCCTTGGTGCTTGTTTAAGACCATACAGGGCCTTGTTTAGTAAGCAGACATGATTTGGATGTTTAGGATCAACAAATCCTTCAGGTTGTTTCATAAGAACTGTCTCTTGTAATTCACAGTTGAGGAAAGCATTGTTTATGTCCATTTGCCTTATTTGCCAGTGTAGTGTAACTACAATAGAAAGAATGAATCTTAGAGTAGATGACTTTAGAACAGGACTAAAGGTTTCATCAAAATCAATTCCAGGGCTTTGTTGGAAAACCCTTGGCTACTAGTCTTGCTTTGTGTTTTTGAAAGGACCCATCTGAATTGAACTTCTTTTTAAGAACCCATTTGCAATCAACCAAATTTCCTTGTCTAGTGTAGGGAACTAATTTCCAGGTTTGGCTTTTGAGCAAGGCATGATACTCCTCTAGCATAGCATTCTTCCATTCTTGACTCTTTAAGGCAGATTTGATTGTAAGAGGGACTGTATCCTCTATGTGTTCAGTTGTAACAACACCAATGTATGGTTGTTTATGCTTGGATATTCCAACTTTGCTTCTCGTAACCATCTGATGTTGGTTTGCATTGTTCTCTTTTTCCTGATTTGCTGTAGGACACATAGTTGAAATGCTTTGTGAACTTTCATCAAGGGTAACTGGTTTCCCTTCTTCTTCACTAGGATCATCACTCCTTTCTACAAAGGGACTGGAGGAGTTTTCTGCCTGAAGAGGTAACTGCTCAGTAGTTTCTTTCTGCAGTAGTGATTGCTTAGAGGAGTCGGCTGCAACATAATCAGTATGTGATTGCAATTTAGTCTCAGGTAAGGACACATTGAAAAAGCCCTGAGAATAGACTCCTTCTTCTTGTATTCTTTTCTTATTGATAAAGCCTGTAGAAAATGGAAAATTAGTTTCATCAAATTCAACATGTCTGGACAAATAAACTCTTCCAGTGGAACTTAGACACTTGTATCCTTTGTGTGAATTACTATAGCCTAGAAACACACACTTGGTAGTTCGAAAATCAAGTTTGTGTCGGTTGTAGGGTCTTAGACAAGGATAACATGCGGAACCAAACACTTTAAGCCTGTTATAATCTGGATGTTTCTAAAGAAGCTTGTAGTGAGGTGATATTTCACCTAGAACACCAGTAGGCAACTGATTTATGAGTGTTGTGGTTGTGTGAAATGCCTCCCACCAATAGTGAAGGGGCATTTTGGCTTGAGCAAGTAAAGTAAATCCCATTTCAACTATGTATCTGTGTTTTCTTTTAGCTCTTCCATTTTGAGAGGAGGTATGTAGACATGAGTGTCTGAAATGTATGCCTGCTTCTTGTAGAGTACTAGTGAAACTTCTGTATTCTCCACCCCAGTCACTTTGGAGTATTTTTATTTTGCTATCAAACTGATTTTCAACAAGGGTTTTGAACTGAATGAACACATGCAGTGCCTCATCTTTGGTTTTTAGAGGAAAAATCCATGAGAATCTACTGTAATCATCAAGGAATAAGATGTAGTAGCGGAAGCCATTTAGGGAGCTCATAGGTGCAGGTCCCCATAGGTCGGTATGATTTAATTCAAGGGGCTTGGAGGCTTGAGATTGAGAAGCCTTAAAAGGGAGAGAGTGAGATTTTCCATACTTGCAAGACTCACAAAACGTAATTTCATTTTTACTAGTATTGAGTTTACAATCACTAATAACTTGATTGAGGACCCTATCATTAGGATGTCCAAGTCTACAATGCAATAAGTTTCTATCAATACTCAAATAATTAAATGCTGAACTAGCAGCTTCTTTCTCAACAGTAAATATAAGATCAGTGTTGTAGCTTTTACTATCATTTTCTTTCCCTTTTGGAGCTCCTTTGGTTACTTTGAACATGCCTCCTTCAGTTGGAACCCCTTGCAGCATGATCTTCTCTGTTTCCTGTTCCTTCACAGAAAATCCATTGGTATTAAATACAATATCTGCATTATTGTCATCAGCCATTTTGTAAACACTCAGCAAATTCTTTTTAATTTCTGGTGAATAGAGAATATTGTTCAGTTGCACATTTGAGTTATTCACATTTGATAGAGTAGATGAACCTACTTTTGCAACTTTGAGTTTGTGACCATTTCCTACTATCAAGTTTATCTTACCCTTAGGATTAGTTGGATGATCAATGCGATTGACATCATTGGTGACATGACTTGTTGCTCCACTGTCCAGGTACCAAGCATCATCATCAACACATTCAGGAGTGGCCCAATACACAAAATTATCACTGTGTGAGTTGGAGACAGCAGCTGGGTTAGGCTTCTTCTTATCAGGTTTGACAAATGACTTATCAAACCTATAGAAACAGCTTTCAACTTCATGACCAAATCGTTCACACAGTTGGCATTTTGGTCTGTTTCCTTCGAAATTGTTGTTGTAGTTGCTGCTTCCTCCTCTTCTTCCATAGCCTCTTCTTCCTCTTCCTCGATTTCCTTGGAAAGATCGATTGCCACTCCAGTTTCTAGAGGGTGGACGTTCTATTTTGACATAGTTGGCATAGTTGTTTGAAACAGACAGTTTAGAGAACTGATTTAGTTGTTCCATTCTATTTTCATAGGTCAGGAGAGATGACTGGAAACCAATCCAGCAAAGCTCATCAATTTCTTTGCTCAGTTGTACAACGATAGGGTTGTATTCAGCATCAAGGCTAGCCAAAATCTAAATGAACAAGTCTGGCAAAGGGACTGAACAGCCAGCAACTGGGAGCTGCTCAGAGAAGCCTTTCATCTTAATCAGGTAATCCTTCATTTTCATGGAGTCTTTTCTTGTATGCTGGAAGTCAAATTTGAGCATGAGAACTCTAGACTTTGTTTGAGCACCAGCAACTTCTTTTGCTGCAGCCCAAAGTCCAGCAGCTGTGGAGACATCAGTCATTTGAGATGACACTTCTAGGGTCATGATATTCAAGATCCAGCCAAAAACAAGCTGATCAGCAGCAACCCAGTCTTCAAAATTGGGGTTGAGTGTAGTCTTCCCATTGGCAACAATAAACTGAGGTGGACATTGTGTTGATCCATTGAGAAAACCTTTGAGTTTGTGACCCCTAATGATGGGTATCACATGAGTTTGCCAGATGAGAAAATTTGTTCCATCCAACTTGACAGAGCAATTTTGAGAAATGCCACTATTCTGTGAGGGTTTGGAGAGAGACGTAGCTGATTGAAAGGAGAGAGCTGCAGAACTAGTTTCTGTATGTGGAACAGAGGAGGAGTCTCGGGTGAGAGGTGTAATAGGTTCAGCCATGGCTATTTGCTTGAAAAGCTCTGATACCAAGATAAATTTAGGGATTTAGTATTCTGTGTAATAGTGGCGCACTGTGGCCATCAACTTTGTTATTATTTATAGTCGCTTTAGCAACCCTAGATATACAATTGTTTGTCATCTGTACAATATGCTAGAATACACGGAAAGCCTATTGGGCTATTTACAATGTGCTTTATAATTCAATTAACTCCAGACTCTTCTTATTGGGCTTGCTTGTGTCAATTGTCTTAACAATAAGCTACATATTGATGTCTACAGAACATGAACTATGTACACTCCAACATGTGTCTAGTTTGCTCCAACAATTCATAGTATATGCCTATACAATGATAGAATCACACAGATTATTATTGATTCAAACTCACCAAAAGGAACTCAGTTGATTTGTATCAAGGTTTAAGTGATGCAATGATAAGTGGTGAGACAAATGCCTTTTAGTTTAATGGTCAAACTAAATAGTTTGAAAAAAAAATAACAGTACTCTAAACTAATTTAATTAACTTCTTTAATCTCTTTAAAAAAGTCAACTAAACCTTATAATTAGGACCAGAGGTAGTATTATTTACGAATAGAGGGCAATCTCTTGAGCCTTATATTGTTCTATGCATCTCTTTACGCATGTTATAGTGTTTTAGGTTTATAATACATGATAGACTTCATTACTTCTATAACAGTCAATATACTGAGCTTATGGAAGTTTTTCTGTAGCAACTTAGTGTGCAAAGAGGTCTTATTATGAGTGTGGAAAAAAGGTTGTACATTAAGTATTGTTATTAGTTGTTAATTTATTGTTGAAGACAAAGTTAACATGTGGAGAGGATGTAAAGTAAATTTGTAGGAAGTAATAAATTTTGACTTGATATAATTGTGGATGATGTGGATAATCACTGATGATAATTGAATATTATTTCATTTATTTGTATAATTGTATCTCTTGGTTAGTAATTTAGTATATTTAATTAATAAATAATGGGTTGTATTACTTAATTGGGCTTTAGGCTTTTAATTGGATTTAATTCACTTTTATGATTAAATTCTAAATTTACAGTGATTTAGTATTTTCTCCATAACTTTTGATCTAGATATCCAATTAGCCTGATTCTTCTTTCGTTTTTTAGATGATTCAGAGAGCTATAATTGTTATGAAGACTCGAAAGGCTGATTCAGGGAAATGATGGACGAAATTGTAGCTAAAGACAGACATGTTTTTCTGAATACTTATTGGGCTCGAATTTTGTAATAAAAGACCAATTGTTATTAGATGCTTCTATATTGGGCCTATTTTGAAACCCTAGCCGTCATTCTTTTTTAGATTAACTTAGTTGGCACCCCTCGTCCTTGAGCTCAACTGGCAAAGGGGTCGGACACTTTCACCAAATGGAGGGGTTCGATCCTGGAGTTGGTTAAAGTGGTGGGGGAGAAATTCTAGCTCCTATGTGTCTAGGTTAACACTTGAGGATAATAGACAACTCGCCCTGTCTAACATTGATATCACCTAAGAAGAAGAGAGATTTCACCTGCCCTTAGATCGTAGCTGAACCCAACTCCTTTCCTAAAATTTTCTCACCTCCAACTTAGTTGCCAGTCACAAACACATTCTACATTACGTCTTTTATGATTTTCAGATTAAATTAGAAGCTTTTTATTTTCTCTGAGTTGTTCATCATGTTCTTCGCATTCTTCATCTTTTTTTTTTCTGCGTTTTACTCGGCTATGCTTGGCTAAGCTTTTGTGGTTGACCCATGGATTGAGGATTCTGCGAATCCAGAGGACCTGTACTTCAATCGATAACGTAATTCGTTTTTGTTTATTTTAATAAGATCCGATTATGATTGCGGATTGTGTATTAGATTTAATATCCATATTGATATCTTAAGGTCATAGATCGAACTGGGTTACAGAGAGCGTTATGCAATCGTACAGTGAGTTCGCCATATGTTCGATCAGATTTCTGGACAAACATAGAGATTTCAGTTTGTCCAAAATCACTCACGAGTTTAATTATTATGTTATAGTCCGATGAAGGTTATAGAATCTCAATTCTGGGTTAATCGCTTTTAATCTGATTAATCTCGTTTTCTTATATTATGTTCTAGCTTGGCTTCGTTTTTGTTACATTGAAAAACTCCCCCGTTCTGGTTACTATGTTTACTGTTGATATTAAACCCATTATGAGTTCCTCTGAGAAATGATATAGGTTTTCTGTACTACAAATCTTTGAATCCTGGTTATTTTGAGAGAGCCCGACAAATCTTCTATCAATCACACAAATGAAAAAAAAAAAATATCTCACCGTGCAACGCACAAAAAGCATATGCTCGTTTGTTTATTTTAAGGGTTGATGACATTTGAATAAGTTTATACTACCTCCGGTCCTAATTATAAGATCTATTTGATTTTTTCAGGGAGATTAAGAAAGCTAAATAAGTTATTTAATCATTTCATATATTGTGTATCTTTAGATTATATATTAGTTTATTAGTCAAATTAATTAGATTGAAGAAAAAATTTAAAATAAAAATACTCTAAAGTAATTTAATTAGCTTCATTAATATATCTTAAAAAGTCAACTAAGTCTTATAATTAGGACCGGAAGGAGTATTGATTACATGTGAGCATTGACAATAGAGTTGAAATTTAGTGTTTTTTTTTTTGGGTATACTATCTTTTTAACCAGATTTTATTAAATTTTAGGCTAAATATACTTTTAATCCTTTAAGTTTACACTATATATATTTTTGGTCCCTTAATTTTATAAAGTATACTTTTAATCCTATAATTTTAACATTGTTAATTTTGTTAATGGAAAATACAAACTTAAGTGATAACGATGTAAACTTAAATGATGACTATGTAATTAAATACTATTAAGCTTAAATTTAAAATATGGATAAATTGAAGAATATATAAAACTTATGTAATTAAAAGTTATTAGTAATTACTTAATTTCACTGTATCAACATTTCCCGTTAGCAATATGAACGGTGTTAGAATTTTAAAATCAAAAGTATATTTTATAACGTTAAAGGATTAAAAATATACTTTAGCCTAAATTTTATGTTAGTCTTAGCATAAATATATGAAAAATGATAACTTTGCAATCTTGATTCTTGCATGTTCAAAATTCATCATATTAAAAGTATTATATATTAATTAATATAATTATTACGATGAACATATTTTTCATTTTTAAAATAAATAGTCAATTGAATTCCATAGTTAAAAAATAAAAAATATATATATTATAATATACGACATAAAAAATAATAATCCTGAAATAAATTATTTTTAATTTTTTTAATAAAATGGATGAATTACAAACAACTTTAAGATAAATAAGCTAGTACTACAACTATTACAGCTGCTACTACTCTTATTATTTGATGATGGGTTTTTCTTAACAGACATTTTCTAACAAGTATGTTTTCTTTTTTTAAAAAGAAATTTTTAAACTTATATTTTTCTCCTTAAAAGGGAAAAGCCGCCACTGGTTCTATTACATTGATAAGTAGATTCCCAGGTTATTTCACTTCCCTAAAAAATCAATCTTGCAATCTGATTTTCTTGTTCAAATGAAGCACTATCCATAATTGATTTCGTAAGCTACATTAAATTCAGAGGTTTTTTTTTTAAAAAAAAAAAATAGCATAGGAGAATTGTAACGTCAGAATCAAGGCTAAGTAAGAAGTTTATTTTATAAACCCAGAAAGCTGGTGGTATGTTATGAAAGTGTTTTATCCATTGAAAAATTCAAGCTGCAAACTTAAAGTATAAGAACGAAATATTAAAATTTTCTTATAATTATAATATTTTTAGCGCATTAAACTGAATACTTACAAATGAAAAATAAATCATTTATTTCTTTTTTTTATATACAAATAAATGATTTATTTCTAGGCTCCGAAAAAATAAAATTATTTATTTTAATGATATAATACATTGTGTTTTAATTTTATTAAAATATTTTCAAATAAAGCATGTTTTTTTTTTATACACACAACTTGTTTATTTTAATGTTGCAGTTTTTTTTTTAGTCTCAGATTAAAATATTTTGAAGTTGTAATATTTTATTTTAATATTTCAAATATTTTTAGTTATATTTTTCTACTCATTTGAATGAGAGAAATTTTGACCCAATTATAAAAGTTAAATGATCAACATAAAATTTAATTGACCTAAAGGATCCTGATTGAAATAACCATATTACAGTATTTTATTGTAGGGAAAAGTATTTCTCCTGTCACTGAAGATAGAGTTATCTCCAGTGACTTCAAAACTACGTCGTTTTGAATTAATGAAGGGTTTATTAGTAATTTTAGGTGAATTAATGAAAGGTGTTTTGGTAAAATGTATATGATTAAAAAAATAAACAAAATTATATAAACACCCTTCATTAATCCAAAACGACATAGTTTTGGGGTCACTGGAGATAACTCTATCTCCAGTGACAGGAGAAATCCTTTACCCTTTATTGTATTAATATTAATGTTAACATAAAATATAAACAAAAATGTAAGAACTATAGTCTTAAACTTCCTCCTAATCGCCTCACTTTTACTCCCTGTTATTTTTGTTTTAAGGGCTACTTCTCATTCGTATTTTTTATAAACCAATAAAAATATTTAAAAGAATTAAATGCATTTTAAATTTTAATTCATTTTTAATATTATTCTTACTAATTATACTAAACTATAATGTCGCATTATTTATTATTTTTTTCCTATATTAAATATGGATATATATAAAAATAAGGAAAAATATTTCTCCTGTCACTAGAGATAGAGTTATCTCCAGTGATCCTAAAACTACGTCGTTTTGAATTAATGAAGGGTGTGTTTGTAATTTCAGGTGAATTAATGAAGGGTGTTTCTGTATTTGCACCCTTCATTAATTCATCTGCAATTACAAATACACCCTTCATTAATTCACCTGAAATTACAAATACACCCTTCATTAATTCAAAACGACGTAGTTTTAGGGTTACTGGAGATAACTTTATCTCCAGTGACAGGAGAAATCCTTTACCCATAAAAATATTTAATATTCCTCAAAAACTAATAAGGTAAAAGATTTCTCCAGACTGGGGATAGAGTTATCTCCAGTTAATCCAAAACTACGCCGTTTTGGATTAATGAAGGGTGTTTCTGTAATTCTGTATATTTTTTAATCATATATATTTTATCAAAACACCCTTCATTAATTTACCTGAAATTACTAATAAACCCTTTATTAATTTAAAACGATATAGTTTTGGGATCCCTGGAGAGACTGAAGAAAAACTTTTCACTAATAAGTATCTTATAAATAGGGAAAAAAATTACTTGTTAGTTTATTGAAGAAAGTACAATATTTTGGGGGTGAAATCAGCAAGTACAATTTTTCTCCAAGTGTGTTTAGCTTCAATTTTAGCAGTTTTTTATTATTTTTAAATCAGCTCGTCCCCACGTTGTCCAAATGAACCTAGCCGCACGGAAACACCTCTCTTCAGTCCTCGTTGCAGTCTTCGTCAATGGAATAACCTTAACAATTAAAAAATAAATAGCCATCTCTGGAACCATCTTGACCCTCCATCCTCATCGCTAGAGTTCTCCCTTCTCGGGGCTAAAGCTAAACCCTCCATAGAACTCTCTAGAACTCCCTTTCACTCTCCTCCTTCTGTTTAAAAGCCCTCTTCGTTCTCACGTCTCCTAGGTTTTGTTCTCTGCGCTTCTGTGTATTCTCGAATCTTCGTTCTTTAATTACAGTCTTCTCGCCGTTTCCTAGATTCTCGCGCCACAGATGGATGAGGATTTCGATATGCCCCCGCAGGAGGAGATGAGCGAGGACTTCGATCTCCCCGATGACGCCTCTTCTCTTAAGGTTGGGGAGGAGAAGGAGATCGGAAAGCAGGGATTGAAGAAGAAGCTCCTCAAGGAAGGTGAAGGCTGGGACACACCTGAAGTGGGCGATGAAGTCGAAGGTAGTATTGTAATTTCATTTCTTTTGTAGAAATGATGTGCTTGGTTACTCTCATTTTTGGTGGTGTTCTCATTTTTTGTTTTGTTCTGGTGATAGTTCATTACACGGGAACGCTGCTTGATGGGACCAAGTTTGATTCGAGCCGCGACAGAGGGACCCCCTTTAGGTTCACGCTTGGACAAGGTGAGTGCTGCATTTGCTCTCATAATAGTCATGGTTCAAACACTTGATCTGGTAGTCGATGTACTTGGAACTCGGCGTTTCAATCAGGAAGTGTTGAATTATAAGCTGACTAACAATTCAAACTCAGTTAATTATATGGAGTCGATCGTCATTGTGATTTGTGACAATGCAATTGAGTTCTCATTCTGTATTTTACGGGATTGAAAAGTGAATTTGACGTTGTATGGCTTTTTTAGTTTTGATGGTATGTTTCTAGGAATCATTGTTCGCGTGACTTCTGCTACACCATTCTGTTTGATGGATTTTTGTTTTGATTCATGTCACAAAATGTATAATATCTAAGTCATCTGAATTCCTGTCCCGAGTTTGGTTCGCATGAGTGGGTATAAATTTAAAGTTTGCTAGATGGACCTAAAATGTATTGACATTATAACTAGCCATTTCTGGAATGGATTGGATTTGAAGTTGGCATTGTGGAACTGCAGGGCAAGTAATTAAAGGATGGGATCAGGGTATTAAAACCATGAAGAAAGGTGAAAATGCCATTTTCACCATCCCTGCTGAACTAGCATATGGTGAATCTGGTTCGGCTCCAACCATTCCTCCAAATGCTACTCTTCAATTTGATGTCGAGCTTCTGTCTTGGACCAGTGTGAAAGACATAAGCAAGGATGGTGGCATATTTAAGAAAATACTTACTGAAGGAGATAAATGGGAGAACCCCAAAGATCCTGATGAAGTTTTAGGTATGCACCCACACATATGTTGTTTGCCAGCGTTATTTTTGGTGTATGTTGACTTCCGAGGTCTAACTATGCTCTTTGCCCACAAATGATGCAGTTAAATATGAAGCTCGTCTTGAAGATGGAACACTTGTATCAAAATCTGATGGAGTGGAGTTTACTGTGAACGAGGGTTAGTATTCACGTATTTGCTATTGGTTTCTCCCAAACTTGCTTATGTTGATAATCTGACATAAGTGTTTATCCTGAAATAGGTTACTTTTGTCCTGCGTTTGCAAAGGCTGTGAAAACCATGAAGAAGGGAGAGAAAGTGCTTTTAACTGTGATGCCCCAATGTAAGTTGTCTGAAGAATTCTTCAGCCATGTGGCTAATTTTTCGATTTGATCTTCTCCTGCTTTCCTTTTCTGTTCAAAGGATAAATTCCGATATACTCATTCATTTTACTTTGTTGTAGATGGTTTTGGTGAGAAGGGTAAACCAGCACATGGGGATGAAGGTGCAGTTCCACCAAATGCATCCTTGCAGATTACTCTTGAATTGGTATCATGGAAGATTGTTTCAGAAGTAACTGATGATAAGAAGATCATTAAGAAAATCCTTAGTGAAGGGGAAGGATATGAGCGTCCAAATGAAGGAGCTGTTGTGAAAGGTGAGTGCCGGTTATGAAGCTTCTGTTTTTGCTTTCTTAAACGAGCAATTCCTGACACTGTTGGCTATTATGGGTGTGCCCAGTGAAATTGATTGGCAAACTGCAAGATGGCACTGTCTTCACGAAGAAGGGCCATGATGAAGAGGTGTTTGAATTCAAAACTGATGAAGGTAACTGAAATATGCCGGTTTTCTGCCCCATTTTCCTTTGATGTTATTGTCTGAAGTGAAATGTTTGATGTGGTGAACAGAGCAAGTCATTGATGGACTCGATAGAGCAATCTTGACTATGAAAAAGGGTGAAGTAGCCTTGTTGTCTGTTGCTCCTGAGTATGCCTTTGGTTCGTCCGAGTCCAAACAAGAATTGGCTGTTGTTCCTCCCAACTCAACTGTTTACTATGAAGTCGAACTAGTATCGTTTGTGAAGGTATGTTAAATAAGGCAGACTGAAAGTTTAAAGCTGTTCATTGAATCTTTTTTCTTTAAACTTGCGGGTCCTTTTGTGTGGCACTTAATCTGAGAAATAAGCGGTACTTTCTAATTGTGGTTTAATGGATATTTTATACTGGTTTATATAGATATAAAACATAGAATTTATACAAGTGAGAGGCATTTTTCCATAGTGATAATCAAAGTTATATTGGCTGGACAGAAATAGGAAGGTTAATTAACATGTAGCAGGAATCTTCATTTCTCATATTCCATGTTTGAAAGTTGGAAGCGCCATAGCATTCTTGGGTATCTAATCTACTGCAGGGTACAGCCTACATAATTAAATCTTACAAAGCATGTTGAAAAATGTAGTCTTATGCAATAATATAGGTAACTGGACATCTATGGGATCTGCTTTCTTGTTTTTTTTTTGCATATTTTCTTATCTTCCTCTAAATTATATGCTCAACATTTGTTAAATTTATAGAGCCCTTCCCTCCATTTTTTTAACTAAGTAAGGAAATTGTCATTACTTAATTTCTATAGCTGATGCAATAGTCTTGGGTTGACATCCTGCTATCTTTTGCTTAAGAAAATCTGTGCTACCAACAATCTTAAAATTCGATTATTCGTTTATATCCGTCTTCTGTCAGTTTTATGTCGTTTCTCTGGGAATTATTGATGTCTTTTATTGTTGTCAAGTCCATCTTTCCTAACCTTTTTCTCTCCTTCAGGAGAAGGAGTCCTGGGATATGAACACACAGGAGAAGATTGAAGGTGCTGTTAAGAAGAAAGAAGAAGGAAATGTGTGGTTCAAGAGTGGAAAATATGCTAAAGCTTCTAAAAGATATGACAAGGTAATATAATTTTATAATATTAATATATTATATACTTTGGCTTCCTTTTTAATGCATTTCATAAGCTTCCGAAAATTTGTGATGCTGAAACCTTACCGCAGGCTGCCAAGTACATAGAGTATGATTCCTCCTTCAATGAAGAGGAGAAGAAGCAGGCTAAGGCACTGAAGGTTGCTTGCAACCTGAACAATGCGGCTTGCAAGTTGAAGTTGAAAAATTACATTGAAGCTGAGAGATTGTGTACCAAGGTATTTCTGCAGTTTTGTTAGGCTCTCTCTGATAATTGTTTTGGCTCCTCAATAAATCCCTTTACAATCTCTGAATGAATTTCGTTGAGCAGGTTCTGGATCTTGAAAGCACAAACGTAAAGGCACTTTATAGAAGAGCTCAGGCTTATATCGAGTTGACTGACTTGGATTTGGCAGAACTTGATATTAAGAAAGCTCTTGAGATAGACCCGGACAACAGGTATGTAGTCCGCTAGATGCCTCGACTTGGTTTCAACGTCGAAACTAGTTAACCGTTTGCTCTCCGGTGAACTGTGTGCTTGTGCAATATTATTATTAGTGAGATTTTGATGGTAGTTTTCTGGGTGTTTAAACTAGGGATGTGAAGCTGGAGTACAAGACTTTGAAGCAAAAAGTGAAGGAGTATAACAGAAAGGAGGCTAAATTTTATGGAAACATGTTTGCCAAGATGACTAAGCCGGATTCAAATGACAATAACGTAAGCGCCGTTAGATGTTCTGCTTCTCTCTATTTATGTTTAGTATTTTGCTTGTCCTCTGTGTGCGTTAGGATTGATAAAAGGCAATTTGTTTATTGGAAAATGATCCTATATTCAATTCAGTTCTAAGGAAAATGTTACTCAAGGATGCTGCTAATAACATTTATGAGCTTTTTTTTTTCCCGCTTGGATTTTATTAAGTACCGTGATTTTATGTTTTGCTCCCTGGATTAATCTAACAAATGAGTGTACATTTGGAATGATGCAGAAAGCAGCAGCGAACAAGGATGCTGAACCTATGAGCATTGACAGCAAAGCATAAATAACTCCTCCAGTGAAACATATAATATTTACTCCAGCTATTAGGAACAATTTCTATGTTTCTGGGGTCTGCTTTTTTCTTTTTCATGCTTCTTCAGTGGACATTGAGATATTTTGGTTTTCTTCTAGCCTTGGAACAATTATAATTATTAGTATTATGATATGATTATGATTGTTTTAAATGCCTGTTCATAAGTGGCCCAATTTCATGCATCTCTGGTTTCTTAGATGTTAATCTTATGTTGAAGTCAGGCCAAACAATGTTTACCCAGAACCTCTGTTTGAAAGTATATTATATAATGAAGTAGTGAATGATCAAATGGGCAACATTTATTGACCTAAAAAAACCTCTTTTTTTTTTTGTTTAATAAAAAAAAATTTGAGATTGTTGGAGAACGACAAAGTATATTTTGTTGAATCAATTTAATACTCTCTCCGGTCCTAATAATTATCAGAACTAGTTGACTTTTTTAAAGAGATTAAGGAAGTTAATTAAATTAGCTTAGAGTATTTTTATTTTTATTTTTTCTTTCAAACTAAATAGTTTGACCAATAAACTAATATATAATCTATGAAAACATAATATATGAAATGATTAAGTAACTTATTTAGTTTCCTTAATTTCTCTAAAGAAAGTCAACTAGCTCTTATAATTAGGACCGGGGGTTGTAAGATTTTTGGTCATACAAATATTTTATGGGTAGAAATTAAAGTAGCAGTTCAAATGTTAGTAATTTGTTTGGTGTTTTTGGGACTATTCTTTATTTATCAATATTCAATTGTCTAGGACAAGTAATTTGTAAAGGAAAATATTACTAATTTTTGCTGTGGACGATATACAATCTAAGTGGTATTATTTTAAAAATATTATGCTTAGTAACACGTGGTAGTATTTTCCTTTTTGTTCGTTTTGATTTATCATATTTCATTTCTTTTTACTGGCAGACTAAAGAGTCTCCTCGCCTCAAATTCATCATTTGAGACTCGTTCATTTATATTTTGTTGTAACGTTTTAATTAATCGACCCACGAATGAAACAATTTATTTAGTGAGAGGATCTATATATATATATATATATATATTCAACAAACAATTTAAAATTATATCAATATCCTATTACCTTTTTTTAAAAAATTTAAGTTTTAGAAGAGACATTTATATTAGAAATAGAAGTAACGAACTCTAAAATTAGAGTAGCGAGTAGCTCCAATATGTTATATGATCCAGAAAAGGCGTGGGTTAATAGTATAAAATTAGACATTTATGCATAATATTTGTTATATCTGTTACATACATTATACTAATACATGGAAGGAAAGAAGCCACGTGTCTTGACCAAAAAAAAGAAGCCACGTGTCCATAGATGAGAAGGTTTGAGAAGCTACGCAAGTTACGAGAGAAGCTCAAGGAAGGGAGATCCCAAAGCGAAATGGGATTCCCTGCCTATCTTTGGATAGGCAGGGAGAGCTCCTCCCTTCTGGGTCGTCCAGATCAGATCTGGACGACCCAGAAGGGAGGAGCTCTCCCTGCCTATCCAAAGATAGGCAGGGAATCCCATTTGACCCAGATCTTATTTTTTTTACTTTTTATTTTTTTGAAAAAAATTATTTTAATGGGTACAGAATCTAAAATAAAGATAATCTCTCAAGTAACATTTTTTTAAAAAATAAATTTTTCATTAAAAAAGTAGCAGTTAAAAAAAATTAATCTAGACCGTCCAGATCGCATCTGAACGGCCCAGATGCAACAAGCTCTTGGTGCCTATCCAAAGAATAGGCACCAAAACTGGGTCTAGAGACAAGACAACCGCTACTGATTCGCTCCTCTTCTACACTTCTACGGGCTTCCCTTTTTTTTTAAAAAAATAATTTTATAACTACTAAAATTTAGTGGCTTTAACTTATTTTCCTCTAAAATAGTAAATTTGAATAAATAAAAAAAAGGGCAAAGGAGTAAAAATGCACATGAAGTTTGTCCTTGGGAGCGTGCAGCACCACTAAGTTTCAAAAGGAGCAAAAGTAGACATAAAGTTATGTTTTGGGGAGCAAAAGTGCCACCGGCCGTTAGTTGACCGTCAGTTCACCGTTAAGTTGGATGGAATGCTGACGTGTCGCTGATGTGGCGTTGACTGGGATTGACATGCTGACGTGGAATTAAAAAAATTACGAAAAATCTCAAAAAATTAGGAAAAAAATAAATAATTCGAAAAAAATTTAAAAAAATTCGAAAAAAATTTAAAAAATTCAAAAAAAAGAGGAAAAATTTAAATAATTAGGAAAAAAAATTTTAAAAATTAGGAAAAAAATAAAATAATTAGAAAAAAATTAAAGTAATTCGAAAATTTTTTTAACAAAATTCAAAAAAATGAGGAAAAATTTAAATAATTAGGAAAAAAATTAAAATAACCATAAAAACAATAAAATAATTATTAAAAAAATTCAAAAAAATTAGGGAAAAATTAAAATAATTAGAAAAAAAACTAAAATAATTAGAAAAAAATCATAAAATTAGGAAAAAATTCAAAAAAATAAAATAATTAGTAAAAAATTAAAATACCCCCGCCAGTGGGCCCCACCACCGACCACCTTACTGCCGGCGACGGCGATCGGTTTCCGTTTATTATATACTCCCTCCGGTCTTAATTATAAGACAACATTTGAGAGTTTGTTTTTATCTTAATTATAATACAACATTCTAAATTTTGTCAATTTCTTCCTAAAAGATGCCTATTGATATAAGTGAGAGATTATGTGAAATCAATAAGGTAGTTGAGGTACAGAATTTATATGAAGGCATTTTAGAAAAATAAGTAAAATCAACTAATTCGACCGCCGCTGAGTATATAATAAAGGGCAACCGATCACCGCCGGCGGCTGGCGGTAGGGTGATCAGTGGTGGGGCCCATTGGATGGGGTATTTTAATTTTTTTCTAATTATTTTAATTTTTTGAATTTTTCCCTAATTTTATGAATTTTTCCTAATTTTTTGAATTTTTTTCGTCATTATTTAATTTTTTCCTCATTTTTTTTATTTTTTTAAATTACTTTAATTTTTTTATAATTATTTAATATTTTTCTAATTATTTTAATTTTTTCCTATCTTTTTTGAATTTTTTTATATAATTTTTTTAATTTTTTCCTAATTATTTAAATTTTTCCTCATTTTTTTCGAATTAATTTACTTTTTTTTTAAAAAATTTCTAATTATTTATTTTTTTCCTAATTTTTTGAGATTTTTCCTAATTTTTTTGAATTTTTGAATTCCACGTCATCGTCCACGTCAGCATGCCAGTCCCAGTCAATGCCACATCAGCGACACGTCAGCATTCCATCCAACTTAACGGTCAACTAACGGCCGGTGGCACTTTTGCTCCCCAAAACATAACTTTGTGTCTACTTTTACTCTTTTTGAAACTTAGTGGTGCTGGACGCTCCCAAGGACAAACTTCATGTACATTTTTGCTCCTTTGCCCTTAAAAAAACAAGTAGACTAAGTCTCAAATATTTGCACTAAGAGTGATTAAGCCAAGTGACTTAATAGATGCATTTGTATTTATAATTATAACAAGGGTTAAAGTGTAAAAATACACATGTACCTTTTTTCGAGGAGTGCCCAATAGTAAATGTTTTTTTTTTATGCAAAAGTGCACACGTGGTTACAAATTAAGTGCAAAAATACCGTTTGACCGTTAAGTTTGACTTTGACCGATGACGTGGCATTTCAAATGTGCAAAAATACACATGTGATTTGTGAAGAAGAGCGCCAAACAACAATTTTTTTTTAATTTAATAATTTGATTTCAAGATCCTAAAATAATTTTTCAAGATTATGAAATATTTTTTCAGTATCAGTCAGTATCCTTTTAGTACCGGTCAATACTTGAAATATTTTTTCAAGATCCTAAAATAATTTTTTAAGATTATGAAGTATTTTTTCTGTACTAGTTAGTATCCTGAAAATACTTTTTAGTACCAGTCAGTACCCTGAAATATTTTTTTTAGTACCAGTTAGTATCCTTTTAGTACCGGTCAATGCTTGAAATATTTTTTCAAGATCCTAAAATAAATTTTCAAGATTATGAAGTATTTTTTCTGTACCAGTCAGTATCCTGAAAGTACTTTTTACTACTAGTCACTACCCTGAAATATTTTTTCAGATACTAACTAGTACAGAAAAAATACTTCATAATCTTGAAAAATTATTTTAGGATCTTGAAAAAATATTTCAAGTATTGACTGGTACTAAAAGGATACTAACTGATATTGAAAAAATACTCCATAATCTTAAAAAATTATTTTAGGATCTTGAAAAAATATTTCAAGTGTTTACCGGTACTAAAAGGATACTGAAAAAAATATTTCAGAGTACTGACTGGTACTAAAAAGTACTTTCAGGATACTGACTTGTATAGAAAAAATACTTCAAAGTATCTTTTTAGTACCCGTTAGTACCCGGAAATATTTTTTTTCAGATCTAAAAATAATTTTTCAAGATTATGAAGTATTTTTTCAGTACAGGTCAGTATTCTAAATATCTTTTTAGCACGTGATAGTAATTAAAATAAAATTATTAAATTAAAAAAAATTGTTGTTGGGCGCTCTTCTTGACAAATCACATGTGTATTTTTACACCTTTGAAATGCCACGTCATCGGTCAAAGTCAAACTTAACGGTCAAAGTCAAATTTAACGGTCAAACGGTATTTTTGCACCTAATTTGTAACCACGTGTGCACTTTTATACCCAACAAAAGCATTTGCTACTGGGCACTCCTCGGAGAAAAACACATGTGTATTTTTGTACCTTAACCCTTATAACAACTATAGAGTGAAATCATATAAATTTGCATTTTCAGGGAGGATAATTGAGATAAAACTCACTGTCATTATGAATTTCTACAGTTTTATGTTTTTTAACGAAGTAATTAATTTTGTTTTTCTTAGACTAATTTTATGAAGTTTTTCTTTCCGGAACAAGTTTTGGAAATATATATAGGGAAAAACATTTCTTATGTTGTAGAAGAAATGTTTTCTCATGTCACATACCCGTAAAATAGTGGGACCTGTATATATATATATATATAATTAGCACTATATATATATGTGGGTTCCAACATTTTATGTATGTGTAGGAATCTTGTTTCTCTCCTGCAACATGAGAAAAGTAAACCCCATATATATATGGTAAATGATTTCTCCTGTCACTCAACTAGATCTTATAATTAGGACTGGAGCTAGTAGTAGTACTATTTATTCCTCAAAACTTCTAATTGAAAATTAATTGTCAATATTTTTTTTTAATTTGAAAACATAAAAAATGAGAAAAGGCCTAAATATCAGTGGGTTATTAATGTAACATGAAGGGTTAAATTTACTTAAGCCTAAGCTCTCAAAATGACCGGGGTCTCACCATCCATAACTAATTATTAAAATCTAGATAGTTCTTTTTTTTTTTTTTTTTGTCTCGAGAAATCTAGATACTTCCAAACTTGCAATGTCTAAAAAAACAAAGCCAGTCTAGAGTCTAGACAGTTCCTGTTTTATCGATAATTTGATTGAATTGATAATGACAAACAGGATAAGCTTGAGATCTCGTATTACAATAATTTGAATAATAAATTAAATTAATAATACTACCCTTCAGTCTCGCACAAAGTAATTATAATAATAAAAAAGCATGATAATAATGATGACGTGGAGGTTTGCATGGGAAGTCATATGCCACGTGTATTTATCGGTGAAGAAGCCATAGGGCACTTCATCACCGACATCTTCAAACCTCTCGATAAATACTTGCACTCCATCGTCTTCTTACTCTCATCATCACAAGAGTTTCAGAGAATTGAAGAAACAACAATGGCGGATGTGAGACCGAACGTCGTCGTTTGTAATGACAGGTGTGGCTGCTCTGTCCCCTGCTCCGGCGGGTCCTCTTGCAGGTGCGCAAGCAGTGGCGGCGGAGGGAATGAGACGAGTCACTCCACGTGTCCCTGCGGCGATCACTGCGGCTGCAACCCTTGCTCCTGCCCTAGCACCGTCGCTGCTGGCTCCGCCTGTCGCTGCGGCAATGCTTGCTCCTGCTCTTCTTGCCGCACTTGATGAATCATCAATGCCTTAGACTCTTAATAATAGTAATATCGTACTTTGCCTGTTATTACTACGAATAAAACTGTCTTTGCATATCATAACTATCATACTATTATGTGAAAATGATATAAAGGTAACTAGTCAATGTTAGTTTATCCATTTGTGGTTGTTCTTTCGCTTATTATTAAGAAGTTGTGAGATTTTTCTAATAATATTTTCTTTAATTTGGATCGTAATGTCATTTTCTTTATTATTATTATTTATATTCCTTCTAAATTTTTCCCATTTATCAGTGGACTAGCTTCCCTTCTATGCTTACTATTCACTTTCTCGCCTATTCTCTTTCACTACTTATCTCAACATTTAGATCAATGTTTAGATTAAGATTTGAGTAGATTTTTTTTTTTCGATTTTGAAATTATGATAATTAAAATATTAGTTTTTGAATTGATTTATTTATTTCTTTTCATAATCTAATATTTTATTAATAATTTTATAAAACATTAGATATGATCCACTCAAAGAGGGAGGTAGATACTCTCCTTATCTCTCTTCTGCCCATCTCTCCTTATCCTCCATCTTGACCCTTAAAATCTTGATCCAAGGGTCTATTTTTTTTTTTTTGAAAAAACCGTATCTGGCAATTTTTACTGCGTGTGGTTTTTTGAAAAATCATTATAGTCTCTTGGATCAAGATTTGGACGGTCAAAATGGAGGATGAGGAGGAATGCGCAGAGAAACCGAACGCCCTCAAAGAGATAGGTGGAGAGGACGAAGAAGATAGAAATTGGATATTAAGAGTAGTGGAGGAAAGTAAAGTAGTATTCTTTTTAGTTTGAGTCAATCAACAATAAATACTTTCTTATTACTTTCTTATCAAAGATCATTTTATTTTCATCTATTTTCTCCATATCACTCATGAGCCTCATTTACACCATGAGATTTAGAAAGTATAAAGGATGATGAAAAATGAAACTCGACCGGTGGGTACGTGAGTTCTTTCCTTTGAATAAAGGATAGACGATAGTAGTAAAAAGATTTTACTGTTCACTAAAAAAAAAGATTTTACAAAATGCGACAAATTAGAGATTTTATATTTTTGTTAACAAAGAAAATAGATTTTACTTTTTTGACCTAGACAAATTAGGGTTTTGTTCCTTAAGCAAAAGTGGAATATATAATTATATATAATTTTCTATACAGCCAGCACCCCAGTAGTTACTAATTAATGAATAAAATCATAGAATGAGGCTGCAGTGGCTAACACTTTTGTTTTGAAAAAAAAAAATATCCAGATATGAACCGTTTCAATTGAAGAAGATATATTTGTCACCATAACATTTTAGGCCATTTATAATTTAAAGATGAAAATTTTGAAGGTGAAAAAAATTGCTTAGTTTTTATTTATTTATTTATTGCTATAAATTGCTTAGTTTTTATAGTTTGTACACAAACAGACGTCCGTATGTGAGCTGCTGAAGAGTAGGCATGATTGGGCCTCAGGACCAAAACCATAAGTGGGCCATTGTCTCAAAATTAATTAGATCCATTAATATTTTCATTTAATGACACGTAACTTTTATGGGCTTTTCTGCTTACGCCTTTTGTTTTAAAAATCAGCTTCTTCAAAATCACACGACCCCAAATACTTAGATGAAGTTGGGAAATATGTAATTATGTATTTGGGAATTTTACTCCTTGGACAACTGGTAAAGGGATTGGATATTCTCATCAAAGGGAGAGGGTTTGATCTTAGAATTGGTCAAGGCACTGGGGGGCATCCTAACTCCTAGGTGTCTAGATAAATGCCTTAGCGTAATAGACCGCTCAATCTACCCAACATCGATATCACCTTGGAGAAAGAGAGATTTCGTCCCGCTCTTGGATTGTGGGTGAATCCAAGTCCTTTCTTAAAATTTTTATATAAAAAAATGTATTTGGGAATTGTAGGGGAAAAAATAAAGAGTACGAATTTGGGAAGAAAATATTCTAAGAGGGTAGAATTAATGTGGGAGGCTTGTCTTGGTCCCTTACTACTCCCAAGGAGGAAAACAAAAACAAAAAAAACAAAACAAAATAAAAATTCACGTGAGAAGCTTGTTCTCACTTTTAGTGTTTTCTTAATTTTTTAAACTGCTTTAGAAGCATTTAAATTATTTTCTGACCAATAACTACATTATAAGTTTTCCTGTACATTCATTAAAAAAAAAAAAAAAGCACATGCCGCCAAAAAGCACAAGCCGAAAAACACAATATGTGCCCCGGCCAAACCTTCGTAACTCCAAATACCTGGATTTGTTATAGTTCCTCCTGTGATACTCCGACCAACCCATGAATTGGTTATTCTTAAACGAGTCATTGAAATATTAAGATTATTGACCTGGTTAATCAAATAAATAGGCATTAATTTTCATCGAATAAGTTAAGACGAGTATCTCGAGTTAGGGTCGACGTGAATATCAAAAAACAAACTTTTTGGGGAGTTATTTTAAGGTTTGCACTCGAAGATATTTGAAAGGGAAAATTACACTATGGTCTGAGGATATATATATATATATATATATATATATATATATATATATATATATATATATATATATACTACCTCTGGTCCTAATTATAAAAGTTAGTTGATTTTATTTGGAGAAATTAAGGAAGTTAAATAAGTTACTTAATCATTTCATATGTTAAATATTCTTAGATTATATATTGTTTATTAGTCAAACTAATAAGTTTGAAAAAAATTAAAAAAAAATACTTTAAAATAATTTAATCAGCTTCCTTAATCTCTCTAAAAAAAGTCAATTAGCTCTTATAATTAGGACCAGAGGGAATATCTTTTAAACATCTCATAACTTGTTAATCATGCCACTTTCACTAGTCAATAGTGTTGTTTATAGTTTTCATTGACAAATTATGAGATTTTTTAGAGATTACTTCCTTTAGATGAAACCTTGGTATGATTTTTTCTACTTAAAACTAACCGAATATTATTGGATATTAGGTTATGTACATAAAAAATTTAATTATTGGAAGTTATCTAAGGGCCTGGTTAGTACAAAGAATTGGTGGGGAGGAAAAGGAATTTTGAGGAGGGAAAGGAAAATTGAAAGATGAGGGAAGATGGCTTAAAAAATATGAGTTGTTTGGTAGGAAGAAAATGAAGGGATGGTAGTTGATAAAGAATTATGAAATGTCTATTTTACCCTCAAAAGAAATTAATTCAAAATAAAAAAGAAAAATATTTTTTTGGCTAAAATATATTTTGAAAAAATATGCTCTTGTTAAGTTCGAACTCGTGTAAAAAAAAATTTCGCTAAATTCAAACTTTCCCGCCAAGTCTGAATTTTAGGGGTAAATTTGTGAAAAAGTGTGAACAGTGACATGGGAACAATTGGTGGGATCTTATCTTCCTACATATGAGGGAAGATTAGTGGGCCCGGGAGCTTGAGTTCCCAGAAAGATTAGTGCAAAATGTGTACCAAACGGAGGAACTTGCCAAAGCTCCTATCCCTCGCCATCAATTCTTTGTACCAAATGGACCCTAATTGTACATAACTTTATGGGAAAACCAGTTACGTATATTTTCACTCAATTTTTAGTGTGGTATCTGTGTGTTTTTTCTCATAATTAAATGCTTTAATTTTGTTCCATTAGTATAATTAACTTTTGTATAAGGGGCTAACAGTGCTAATTAAAGTAAAGTTACCAGAGGCAACTATGCTAACGGAGAAAATCAATGATTTAATTAAGGGAAAAAAATCCTGAGCAAAAAAAAAAAAATTAAGGGAAAAAAAAACACGTATATACCAAATTAAAAATTGAGTTAAAGTATGGGTCTCTACGTATTAATTTTCTCTATAATTTAATAATGATTCTACTTGTGAACAGTCCACATCTTTAGCCTGCCTTAGACCAAACTAATATTACAATGGAATTTTAAGCGCTTATGTATAATTTAATATTGATTTTACAATGTAGTTAGAATTGATTTCAGGCATTTACAAGAAATTCGGCGTGAATAATATTATTTCAATTTTTAACCATCAACTCTAACTTTTTTTATATTTTATTTGATACCATAAATGTTCTAAACGTAGTATGACACAGTACATCTCATCCAATTATTTTTAAGCACAATTATATTTAAAAAAAAAACACTCACACTAATTTAAACAAATAACATGACCTTAATTAATGACAATAAATTCTTGCTCAAATAGTATAAAAAATTGTATGCATATGTACAATAATAATAATTAATTGTTACTTTAATAACCCCTTCATCCAATGATTAACAACATAAAAAAATTTCCTTTAATATTATTATTGATTTAGTAATGAATTAATTATCAACTAGAAATCATAACTATGATATAAATATATAATAAGGAATCTATTTAATTAATAGTGTGAAGGTCAAATATGCTTCCAATTATTAGGGCACATGGGGTAGGTTCTGGAAGTGAAATTACAAGCTGTATGGCTTGCTAGTATATGTATACTATTCCTTGACTTTTAGATTATTAATTTAATTAACTTTTTATTAGTTATTAATGTGATTAAATAATAAAAAGGAAGAAACTAGGCATGTCATTGGGCTGTGATGTAATTAGAAGTCACCAACGGTGAGAATATCAAAGTATTTCCCGCGGTTTCGAACATTACAGGCAGCCAGAAAGCCCCTTGGTTTTGTAATTTTCTTGTGGTAGACATCCCACCGACCTACAAAAACCTATTATATTTCTTCGTACTGTAATATTTATGATTTATATTTCTTTTAATTTTTGGTTTTTTTTTGTAGACAAAGAAGAATACAAACTAGAAAGCATATATTGACCAGATAATATAATATTATACTAATGTATATATAATATCAATTATTCATTTATATATGATCATTGTTCATTACACCTTAACACATATAGAAGATTTTCAAGGCATCTTTAAGGACGTACTAAATTTATTTGTTTCGTACAAAAAGAATATTAAATATTGAAAGTGAAGAATAATCTTAACAATAAAAATAAAATATTCATGTATTATGAATAATGCGAAATATTATAGATGGGATATATTGATATTATGACTTTTTTTTGTTGTTGGGAAAATGTATATATTTTTGTTTTTTCCCCACCTCTGCTATGAGGATATTGATTCTACTCAATCAAAACTTTGTGTATAGTACTAGGTTCGAGATATTTTGTATTATTTATAATTCATGAATATATTTTTCTATAAATTATAGTATAAATACGTGTGTGTATAAAATAGGTATTTATTAATATTCATGTTTTAGAAGGAGTTATTTTATTCAATAATGAATATAATGTCCCACTGCTTAATAATCGAAATAGATGTGATGATCAATATCTGATTCAACAGAAGAGCATAAGTTTTCTTCTGCGCATTATGGGTCTTCTTACATCTGAGGTTGGCTTTTTTGTGTTCTTAACCCCAATATGAGGTACCTATACAGCTGCTCTCGTTGCAGCTAATGCTTATAAGGAGGTGTGCTTGTTTGAGTGAGTTTTACAACCATCTCCTTCTTCGTTGTCACTTCTAACCCCAGATATTGAGGAGACTGCTTTATCTAGAATTCTACTTCTACTTCTAAATATTTTAGGTACGGTGATTTGACTGTTTTTTTTTTGTTTTTTTGTTTTGTCTTGGATGTATTTTGTTGTACTGGATCTGGCTTTACTTGTATATAGATATTGTATCCATTTATAGTAGTATTAATATAAATATCTTTCCGATAAAAAAAGAAATAGATGTGATGATAGAAATATTTGGGTCATAATAGGATTGAAACCCAAAAAAAATTGAAATAAAATGAAACTATAAACAAAACTAGACCGGAAATCGAATGGATAAAATTAATTATTATGATTATTGTTAATTAATTAACTATGTGGATGCTAAGCACTTCAAATTACATATCATTGTGCTTGTTGGCATCTATGAATAATGCATACCTGAAAGACAAAAGATAAAACAGCTATTGTGAGATTAAAAAAATTGTAGCTAATAATTATGCCTCTTAGTTAAATATTAGGATAAAATAAGATCCTCTAAACTTATTAATCATTGTGCTGTTTGATTTAAATGTTAATTATATCACTAGTGTTGGTTCTAATCTCCCAAGTGGACCCCACACGCAACCATTTTTAGGATACTAATGCAAATTTTTAGTGTGGGAGCATAGTTAACGGTGATTAATTATGCCAACTGGGTTGATTGTAGTAAAAAGGGCCCACCACTTATAGTGCAAACTGAGGTTCAAATCCTCAGTTGAGATGTGCCCACATTTACTCTCAGTTTGGATAGAGAGAAAAGAAGGAAAAAAATATAAGGAGTGAAATATTAGGATTGAAAACTTTCAAAAATGGTAAAGAAATTTACTGTTGTGGGTTTTCCCTCCTCGTATTTTTTTTTTCCCTCTTAATTTTCTCTTCAACTGCATATAAGGTTAGTGTCTACTAGTGTCTCGAATAAAATTACAATCAATTAAAGCATACTTGTCTTTATATATTAAAAAAAAACAGTGATTAATTATAGAAATCACCCTTAAGCCTAGTGAAAGAAAAATAATCACTAACAACTTGAGAAATCAGTGTTTTAAATTTGGGAAAAGTATTTCTCCAGTCATGGGAGATAAAATTTTCTCTAATGACCCCAAAACTATGTCGTTTTAGATTAATGAAGAGTGTGTTTGTAATTTTAGGTAAACTAATGAAGGGTGTTTCAGTAAAATTCATATAATAAAAAAACAAACAAAAATTATGAAAACATCATTCATTAATCTAAAATGACGTAGTTTTGGGATCACTGGAGATAACTTTATCTCCAGTGACTGGAGAAATCCTTTACCCTTCAAATTTTTGTTGAAAAATTGTCCACAATTAGCATACGTTTATATCTCAAATAAAATTGCATCTAATAAAAATAGATTAATGAGGATATATAAATTTTATTCTAATTTTAAATATGTATAAATTTGAATAATTTGAACAAAACTAAGATGATTTTCATAATATATTTTTATTTGTTTCGATCATATAAAATAATTTATAGGCTGAGAAAATATATAATTCTTGTGATGAGGTGCAAAAAATTGGTTTACTTTATTTTTTTTATGGAGTATGAGAATTTGTACGACATTGAGTTGTCTTTATTTTTTATTTTTGGATGTCCTGTGTTATCGTTATTAACTCACAGATTAAGATGACATAATTGGCCAGCACTTGCCCATAAATAAAGGTCACTTTTGAGTATGGCTGATAATTTTGTGGGAATATGTGTTTAATATTTTATTACGTACGTTAACGTTAGCTTCTACCTTAGAAAAATTAATATTATCCCTGGTCCTAATTATAAGACTAAGTTAACTTTTTAAGGAGATATTAAGGAAGCTAAATAAGTTACTTAATTATAACATATCTTGTGTATTCTTAGATTATATATTAGTTTATTAATCAAATTAATTATTTTGGAGAAAATAAAAATAAAAATACTCTAAAGTAATTTAATTAGCTCTTTAATTCCTTCAAAAAAGTTAACTTGGTCTTATAATTAGGACTTAAGAGAGTATATGTGATCTTGCCACTTTATTTTTGGAATTAAGTTGTTAATATTTCGATGTCTAAGAAAAATGAGTTCTAAATTATTTTAATGATTTTATTTCATTTATAGTTATTTATTTATAAAGATCATTTTTTAAAAACATTTTTTTTGGCTAAACATTGATGCATATATGTAATAGTTGATTAATTTATATTAATTTTTATAATAATCAGAAAATTAAAAGATTAAGTTCCAAATATAAATGAGAAAAAAATTATAATATTGATTAATCAATCCAAAAGTTATAAAATGTAAGCCTTACTACTATTATACGTGTGGAATAAATTTGTGCATGGCGAAAAATTTAGATTAAAGTCAAATCAAATTATACTTCCATCACTCTCAGATATAGTTGATCATTTAACTTGATATATAATTTTATTTTACTCCTTTAATTTTCATAAATATGTTTTTTAGTCCTTTAACCTATAGATTGCTAGCTTTATTTTTTTTAATGCCAATATTCAAATTTTAAATGTTAAAATAGAACATTTTTAAATACCAACATGTTAAGTTTAATTTTAAAAATAATAATGATTAGAACAACAAATAATCATTTGACACTAATGAGATTAGAGGACTAGGAAGAACTATACTTACATCATGTTCCTTATATTTATTATGTCACATTCTCGAATTATATATGACCTTGTATCCTATTTTTTCTGAGTTTATAATTAAATGATCATTTTTTAAAATTAGGATACATAACCACTTCTGATTGGAGAATTTGACATAATAGATATATGAAACTTTACATAAGTATTTTCTTATTAGGAATATAAAAATGCTTTATAAAATTAATAAATCAAATTGAAGTCTTGTATAAAATTAGAGGACCAAGTATAGAATTTTGTCAATAGAAAACGTAAAAAGAAAATGTAGGACGTAATGCGAAGGACAAGTTGAGAGATGTGTGGACTTATGTGACTTCACGATGAAGCAAAGAAATTAACTAAAGTTTCTTGAATCAGCACTAAAAAAAGTATTAATTAATAATTATATTAATTTTTAACTTTATGATTAAAAAGAAATAGACCTGTCAACGTAGGCAGTATATAAAGGAAGGATACTTAAGTTACTAACAACCCCACAGCTAGCAGTATTGGATTTTTGATTTCTAATCACAATTAATTATTTATACGTAACTATGATAATGACTTGACTGGGATTTAATTAGAGTGAATAATAATAATTAATTAAACATCACAAATCAAATTTTCTGTTTTTTAAATACACTTCGTGACTATTTTCAAATAGTTAGTGTAACATTAATATGATATTTATATTCTAGACCATTATAATAGAATTATAAAATTCTTTTAATGCATTGATATTTTATTACAGATTTAACCATCAATATTAAACATAATAAATCTCTCTAGGTAAGTTATAAACAATGTTTATATTGAGGTAAAAAATGTTTATAAATATAATGTGTTTACTATCGAGCTTCTTAATTCATATAACCTCTTTTTTATTCTTTTAATTTTTTTCTACATGTTTTTATTATTCGGGCCAATGAAAGTTTATTTTTATTTCTTTAATATTTCTCAACAAGTTAATTTCAATAATTTTAAATTTTATTATTTTCTCTTATACATAACTCGAAGAAATGATATCTCTCTTTATTGGTTCTTAAGACTTTTTTTTGGTCCTTTAATAAATCATAACCGATTTGGGTAGAAAATTTCATACCCTTAAAAAATGATAACTCAAAAATACATATTTTTGTAGAAAGTTTAATACCCTGCAAAAATTGATAAACAATTTTTATAGAGGTCTTTTTTACAAAGTTCATAAATTTATTCATATATAACTTAAAAATTTAAAAAATTATTTACACAAAAAATCATGTTTAAGAGTTTGACTGGAAATAGTATACCACACTCTATTAATAAAGTTAGATTAATTAACTCTAGAAAGAGATTATTTGCATAAAATCAAAAGTTTAGAAGTTGTACATAAGATTTAAAATTATAGGTACTTATTCTATAATATCTTTAACAAGTCGCACTATGCATCAACTATTAACAGTAAGGTTCATTTAATTTCTCAAATTCTACATATATAGTGTAACATCCTGAATTTTGGACCTAAAGACTAGAAAATTAGCATATTTTCGGAGGACTATTAGACCCTATTTTTGAAAATAAATTATAACTCAAAATCCTTGAACTAAGTAGTAAACAACTGCACATATTATGAATCAGTGAATTTTTGTCTCGAAGATGGTGTCACCCGAAGTAATTTCTGTTACCGGCAGTGTCCGACTTAAAATCTTTGACAGATTATGAAATACCCTGAATGAGGTCAAAAATTCAGTTGACCCAGATATTTTTAAAGAGGAAGAATAGAGCTTCAAGGCTGTGCTTCCGGATTTTTGAAATTTTGCAAAAGATCACACGATCAGAACACCGAACAAGGGATTTTATCAGTAAAAATACTATTTAAATTATTAAAATAAAAAAAAAAATTAAGGTGGCCACGAGGTGCACCTCGTGTGCCAACTTTTATTTTTTTTAATAATTTTGAAAATTACGCAAAATGACCCAAAAACAAGAAATTACACTTAAGGACCCATTTTCCAACACTATAAATAGAAGCTTCATTTCTTCATTTTCTTCACACCAAACTCAGAGAACAACAGTTGAGTTTAAGAGAAGAGTGGGGATTCTTAGAGTTAGAGAGAGAGTTTAGAGTAAAGTTCTTGAAGCTGGAGAGAATGAGCAGGAACTTCAAGGGTAAGTTTTCTTGTTCTTGAGTTTTAGCTTTTAGTTTTGGTAATTTGTACCTGAAATGCCTATAGAGTTTCTTCTGAGTATGCTCTGTGGCTGCAGCTTAGTCTGATCTGTCACATCAGAAAAGAATTATCCTTGGGCAGTAAATATTATTTACTGGCACAGTAAAAAATATTTACCGGCACGGTAAAAATATTTTTACTGGTACTATTCACATGAATAGTGAATATCCAACATAGTTTCCGCAAATGCTGAAAATTAATGGTCACTGATAAAAATGATATTATAGGATATCCGAGGATTCCGGAGTCAGATTCGAAGGAAGTCCGTATACGTGAATAGTACCGTATACGTGAATAGTACCGTATACATGAATAGTGCCGTATACGTGAATAGTATCGTATACATGAATAGTGTCGTATACATGAATAGTAAATTACTATTCACACCGAACAGAGGTACGGACGCGTATTGTAACCTTAACTCTGATGCTTATGGTATGCTTATATGTGATAGATAGTCTGAAGTTCTGTTTTTGAAAATTGATCATACACATACAACTTGATACGGGTTATAGTCTTGATAACGCCGTTATGTTTTCCTAGCGCTGAGGACACGGATGTACACCGTGGCACTGGTGAATAGTGCAGACTATAATAACATGCATATTGCAGTGGCTGTGTTATGTTATTATGTGAATATATGAATAATGTATGTGATTATTGCTGTTTTGACATGAATATCTGTCATACATATTTGATACATAAGCATGAGGTTAACCGTTACCTGAGGTTCAATGGGTATTGAACCTCAGCTCTTACTGTAGCTTCAGGATTCCGGGGTAAACAGAAACAGAAACAAGGGTAAGCAGCAGGCAGAAGGACTAGCTGGAGAAAGTCCTGTAGATATGTATAGTCTTTCGAACTCTTTGTATCAGCAAACCAGTACACTACAGTGGTTGAATATCAGTTACTCTGTATTTAAAATCATTTCGTTGCCCTACTCTGGTTAAATTATTTTGAAAATGCTTTAGAAAAGTTGGGGTGTTACATTTTGGTATCAGAGCAGACATCCTGGCACAGAGTTAACTAAGTTACTCCAAACAGTCTGATATCTAGAAAGGGATTTTGTGGTTGGCAATCAGTTTCCTTGAATTCATCGAGCCTTCCACAAATACACCTGCCTAGTCGGATTGTCTGAGTAGCGGAGTTAGGTTCTAAGCTTTCAAAAGTGTTTTATCTGGTATGAACCCGACTCAGTTACAGTAAACCATTGGTGCCGAAGGTAGGGCCGAGTCTATGTGGATCAGCCAATCAGTCACCCTAGCACGGTGAGGCTCCCATGATAGACGCCTACCTGGCCAATCGGTTTGACTAACTAAGTTAGGCTCTAAGCCATGGTTTTAAAAGTATTTCGAAAAAAAAAACAAGTACAAGTACTGATACAATACTGGTGTTGTGATACAAAAAGGACGTACATCCTAAGGAAAAGGGTTAGGCTCGGGAGGCCTTGATATAGAGTAGATGGCACAGAATATGGTTTCTGTTGTTAAACTTTAAGACTTTTGATATGGGAATCGGAATCTAAGTTAAATCCCCGCTCAGAGTTTCAAGGGAAGTGGTACAGAGAAGTCGGTACGACTTAAGTTTTCCGGTAGACAGTAACCTACTGTTTAGGTTTCCCTTGGATAGTAACCTATCGATTTAATGTCCTTGTCAAAATAATAACTTGTTAAGGTACCCTGAGAAGAAAATCCCTACCTTGTAGAGGCCAGACACCATGCGTGCAAAGGGGCGTGGCTCCGGGGACGAAGATCTTTTGATTAAGTCCTTGACGGTGGTGATCAATTGACAGAAGAGGGAAAGTACCCAGTAATTCTGGGGAGACAGTTATGTCATACTAGTACCTATGAGAGTTGTAGGTACCCAGTAGTAAGTATACCAATATTAGTACCAAGAATCAATAGACATTATGAAGTTAATATTGCTTAGGCGAGAGAAATCTCAGAACTATGACCCCTGTGAGAGTAGGAACCCTGAGAAAATATGAGTGAGCTTTGTTTAGGTTCCAAATATCTAAGAGATAGTTCCTTAACAGAACCATACGAAAGCTGGAAACCTCAGTAGCCACCAGGTTATGGTCTCAAGGTGGGACCAAGAACCATAGAGATGTTAGTGGCTAATAGATTCCCTATAAAGTAAGTGGCTACCCGATAGGGAAAATTGAGTTAAGAATTATGCTTGGAGCTAAATAGAAAGTGAAAGTCCACAAATAGAATGACCCTAGATAAGATGGCAGACATAGAAACAACGGTTTATGAAACTACTAAAGGATAGGAACCTGTTAAGATTTGAGTTCTCATTATAATGATTCAAAGACGATCACTGGCGCTACTTATGGAAAGTTTAATCGGAGAAGGATACCTACGGGGAGTTCTGATCAAGGAGGTTTACCTACAGAGGATGCTAACTGGAAAAGCTGACTGGTCTGAGAAGACTAAGTGAAGCGCCGAGTAATGTGCCGTAGAGCAGAGCCACCGTGACGACGAACCGTAGAGTGGAGCCGCCGTGACAACGAACCATAAAGTAGAGTTACCAGTGCATCGGTTCTCAAGGTAAGTACATTATAATGAATCTCACATTGAATAGGTTCCCTAGAGAAAAGACTGTTGTAACTTAGTATATCGTCATGGTTTGCTCCAGTGCTATACAACATATATTGTGTTTATAGGCTAGCAGAAGCCCATAGTTGTCAGACAACGAATATGAGAAGTTTTCAGAAAATTTTGTGAGATCCGAGGATAGCGAACGATGTTTGAAATAGCTGGAAGATTAAAGTAGAACAAACTAAGTATTTTATGGATAGTTTGAGTAGCCAAGGACAGAGGTTCCAATGCGTGTAATTAGTTATGACCTTCTAATGTTAGTTGTCTGATTCCTAAGTAAGGTTTAAAAAAAAATTGAATTTTTGAACTTGCCAAGACACTTGCTGTATTTGAAATTTTTTTTTTAAAATTGTTTTGTTCGCACATGTGGATTTTTGAAACAGAGTTTTCAAATGAAATGTTTTCAACAGAATTTGAGACCACAATGATGGTTATTTTGAACAGATGTTGTCTTATATAAAGGGGTTTTTGTTAGAACCCAAAGTTTGAAACTGAGTTTTTAACTATGTTGTGGAAAAGTCAGTACAAAACTGGAAGGACAGAAGCTGTTGTAGATGTACACAGTTTGCTGGGTCTTGCTAGATGTTTTAAAATGTTTGAAATCGCTGGCCTTTGATAAATGTTCTTTTTTTGAACAAAAAGTTTTGGAGGGATTTTGGTTTGAGAAAATGGAAATCGCACCAGCAGTGAACGCACCCAATCCATAACATTTCACCTAGGGCGTATGTTTTGATTAGTAAAACCTGACTGTCTATGACTGGACTGAGTTCCGCTAGATAGGGTTGCTACTTTATGTGCCAGTGTGAACACTGGGTCTCCTGAGAAAGGGGCGGAGGTTCTCCCACATTGTTGATAATACTGTTAAGACTGGATTTGGGGATTGGGAGAAGGCGCTCACTGTACCAAATGGTTAAAATGATGGTGTGTACTCTCAATTGTAAAATTTTGTGAAATAAATTAGCTCCCTCAAAGATATGTGCCGGTAATAAAAGTTTTTGAAAATGATCCGGCAGTGAAAAATGTTTTCACGAATTTGTGATGGCAGCGATTAAGTTTAAAAAATGTTATAGCACTATTACTTTGTGGTATAGTGCAGATTGTGAAATGTACTGAAACCACGGAAATTTTTCATGTTTGAAAATTTGAAAATGAGACAAGAAAATAATTTTGGGTAGCAATGACATGATTGTCGACGCTATCGTGTTGAAAAGAAAAGCAGTGTAATTGGGAATTATGGTACAGGAACAGCAACTATTAGAAAGGTTTGGAATACTGAATTAGTTAAGTCAAATAATAGCTTTGGATTCTTTTTACCAATTTTCTTGTGACATTCATGATAGGAGAAGAATGGGTTAATCAAAATATTCAAGTGATTGATAATGAGGATTTATGATTTGAGGATGTGATTGAGATTAAATTTCAGAGCCGCGTAGCGGAAGATGGTAAGTAGAAAATTTATTGAATATTGGATTCTGTAGGCCCAAAATTACTTTCTAGAGGATGAATATTTTTATTGGTGTCTAGAAAAGTGATTGAAAGACTAAGCCCCTATTTGATGGTTATTCAATTAGTTGCCGTTGTAAAAAGTATGAAGAGATTTTCGCTAGATTTACACTTACCTAGCTAATTTATATGGGTAACAGATGACAATACCATAACAGAATACGGGCATAGTCTTGATTATACAGAATAACTGGCTTAAGTTTGAATTTAATAAGATAAAGTTGAGTTTGGCAGGAAAACTCGAAAATCCTTATGAATCCTAGAATAAGAGATTACAAACTTTAGCAAGAAGGCTAGACTATATTATTTCAAGCATCAAGAGCAACAGTTGGTACAATCCCACCACAAGCGTTGACCATCTCAATTTTAAGTCTATTAATTTCTTCTTGAGCGGCTACACTTGAGAGAGGACCATCAGAAGACATTGTTTGTCTCAATCTAGCTATTTGCCTCATAGTGCTTCGAATTTTTACATAAGGCCAATGCCTTATTCCTTCCCTATGGCATATTTTCATTAAGACATTTTTGCATAGACGAACTTGTTTAGCCGCTTCTTGTTGAGGTAAATGGAATAAGTCTCTAAGATCATTTATTGACATTGATGAAGCTCTAATATTTTGTTCAGCTCTTGATCGGTATGGATTACTAGGTATGGGGACTGAAGGATTATTATTTACAACCATGAGCTCTTTTCCTTTATTGGATATATTTTCTGTATTGGTTGGAAATGAACTATTAGGGAGTTCATTTTGATTTTTAGTCCATTCCAAACCAACACAGAGGGCCTCATAGTAGGCTGATAGGGGATCCGACACCAGGACATACCCTAAAGATTTTTGATTCAAACAATAATTTTCTAGAAAATGTTTGACATCATCTAAATTCTTCTTACCAAAGTCAAATACTTGAGGACTGGAAGAACCTCCTTGTACGTCCTGGTGAAAGACAGCGTGGCATATCATACCAATCCTCCCATGAACTTCAAGTTTATGGTATTGAAGTCCATTGGTATGAATAATCTCTCGTAGAACATGGCAGCAACCACATGAAAATGGATTAGTAGTCTCAGTCAAGGTAGAAGCAGGATTCCTTGGTTGAGAAGGTACCGTAGACTCCATAAGTTCTGCCACATTACGACACCTTTGGACAGGTCGCCTTGATGGACCTGCTTCAGATTCCTTTCTGTTAGTAGTTGTAAAAATAGAATCTTGTATCCTTGGAGGAGGAGTAGGAATGTTAATCGTTGAGGCAGATGAATGAACGTTCATACTTACGGGATTTTGGGGAAATAAAGAAGAATAAGGGTATGATGCATTGTTTGACAAATCAGACAACATGTTAGTCTGATAGTCATGAAGTAAGGCTTCAAGAAAGAAAGGGTTGAATGAATCGGAGACTGGAATAGAGTTACTTGAACCGGCCATGTTTAAGGATAATGTGGAAGGTTATAGTGAAGGTTACGATCGGAGAAGAAATGAATATGTGGAGGTTTTGTAAAGTTTGAGAGAACGTGAAACATTTACTCTTTCTTTACTCTATTTATAGCTGGGCTAGCAACGTCTAGATTTTGTTAAGCAGCATCGGATTCTCATCTGTCGTTGGCTCAGAATAGTGCAGACTTTGTTGTTATGCGGAAAATTTTATGGCACCGCACCCTAGTGCACCCTAGCCACCGTTAGGGGTCGCAGTTTCCTAGACCTTTGCAGACAGAAATCGCTATGGCATTTATTGCTAGCTGTGTTTTCAAGAAAATAAGTTTGGACGTTTATACGCACATTTATCTAAGAAATCTGTCTTAGATGTGCAGCTGACTCAAGATGTCGGAATTGACATTTGAAAATAGGATTTTAAGCGTAAGCGTGCTAAGGTGATAGTAATCTTGGGAAGGGTGACTTTCTAATAATATTAGATGAACCGGAGAGAATCCGAAGATTTGAAATGATGATGAGAATAGTATCTATGATGATACTTGGTACCAGAATTAAGAGAATTGGAGTGATAGACAAACCCAGAAAATAGAATTTTTCCTGGATCACTAGTTGGCATGCTAGTACAAAGGAAGAGGTTGAATTATAGAAAATGAAATGGAGCATTTGTGAAATGTTCCCAGTTTAATGGAGCTTTGAATAGTAGGATGTATGCTAGATAAGCATGTATAAGGAAGAAGTATATTAGAGGTCTAGATAACCTTTTGAGTTTATATGTTCAAATTTCGAGGACGAAATTTATTGAACAGGGGGAGAATTGTAACATCCTGAATTTTGGACCTAAAGACTAGAAAATTAGCATATTTTCGGAGGACTATTAGACCCTATTTTTGAAAATAAATTATAACTCAAAATCCTTGAACTAAGTAGTAAACAACTGCACATATTATGAATCAGTGAATTTTTGTCTCGAAGATGGTGTCACTCGAAGTAATTTCTGTTACCGGCAGTGTCCGACTTAAAATCTTTGACAGATTATGAAATACCCTGAATGAGGTCAAAAATTCAGTTGACCCAGATATTTTTAAAGAGGAAGAATAGAGCTTCAAGGCTGTGCTTCCGGATTTTTGAAATTTTGCAAAAGATCACGCGATCAGAACACCGAACAAGGGATTTTATCAGTAAAAATACTATTTAAATTATTAAAATAAAAAAAAAATTAAGGTGGCCACGAGGTGCACCTCGTGTGCCAACTTTTATTTTTTTTAATAATTTTGAAAATTACGCAAAATGACCCAAAAACAAGAAATTACACTTAAGGACCCATTTTCCAACACTATAAATAGAAGCTTCATTTCTTCATTTTCTTCACACCAAACTCAGAGAACAACAGTTGAGTTTAAGAGAAGAGTGAGGATTCTTAGAGTTAGAGAGAGAGTTTAGAGTAAAGTTCTTGAAGCTGGAGAGAATGAGCAGGAACTTCAAGGGTAAGTTTTCTTGTTCTTGAGTTTTAGCTTTTAGTTTTGGTAATTTGTACCTGAAATGCCTATAGAGTTTCTTCTGAGTATGCTCTGTGGCTGCAGCTTAGTCTGATCTGTCACATCAGAAAAGAATTATCCTTGGGCAGTAAATATTATTTACTGGCACAGTAAAAAATATTTACCGGCACGGTAAAAATATTTTTACTGGTACTATTCACATGAATAGTGAATATCCAACATAGTTTCCGCAAATGCTGAAAATTAATGGTCACTGATAAAAATGATATTATAGGATATCCGAGGATTCCGGAGTCAGATTCGAAGGAAGTCCGTATACGTGAATAGTGCCGTATACGTGAATAGTACCGTATACATGAATAGTGCCGTATACGTGAATAGTATCGTATACATGAATAGTGTCGTATACATGAATAGTAAATTACTATTCACACCGAACAGAGGTACGGACGCGTATTGTAACCTTAACTCTGATGCTTATGGTATGCTTATATGTGATAGATAGTCTAAAGTTCTGTTTTTGAAAATTGATCATACACATACAACTTGATACGGGTTATAGTCTTGATAACGCCGTTATGTTTTCCTAGCGCTGAGGACACGGATGTACACCGTGGCACTGGTGAATAGTGCAGACTATAATAACATGCATATTGCAATGGCTGTGTTATGTTATTATGTGAATATATGAATAATGTATGTGATTATTGCTGTTTTGACATGAATATCTGTCATACATATTTGATACATAAGCATGAGGTTAACCGTTACCTGAGGTTCAATGGGTATTGAACCTCAGCTCTTACTGTAGCTTCAGGATTCCGGGGTAAACAGAAACAGAAACAAGGGTAAGCAGCAGGCAGAAGGACTAGCTGGAGAAAGTCCTGTAGATATGTATAGTCTTTCGAACTCTTTGTATCAGCAAACCAGTACACTACAGTGGTTGAATATCAGTTACTCTGTATTTAAAATCATTTCGTTGCCCTACTCTGGTTAAATTATTTTGAAAATGCTTTAGAAAAGTTGGGGTGTTACATATAGGAACTACATTTGGGCTGTTAATTACTAATGATGTTTTTTCGGATGAAAATCACTAATAATTAAAAGAAAAATTATAATAAAGGACCTAAGAAAAATAATATTTATTAAAAAAGACCATAAAAATAATAATTATTTTGAAGGACCAGAAATCAAAATATTAAAATATAAAGACTAAATTGCCCTTGGTCAAATTTCCTATATTATCTCTACTTAAATCGGAATGTGAAGTAATTGATTGAAAATAATAAATAGATATCAAATCAGAATCTAGAAAATTTTTTATCTCTATAAGGAGGAACCGTAGGTTCTTCCGTTGACGAAGGTCTCCAAGGCCTCCTCCCCCTGTGTTCTATGATCTTCAAGCTACTCTTCTCGGTAATTTTTTTATCAAGTTTGGTTTTTGTTATCATCATTAAAATCTGATTAATCTTTGCCCGTTTAGTATTGTATCTTTTTCAAACTTTTGTTTTGAATTATCAAAGACAAATTCACATTTTTCATTTACAGTTGTATACATGAGCATTTTTCATTTACAGTTGTATGCCGTATGCGTGAGTTTGAATTGGAGGTTTCAAACTGTCACAAATTAGTCAATTTTTAAAGAAATTTGCGTATGAAAGGTTCCTAGATATTTTTTTACGTATGAATTAGTCAACTTTAAAAGAAATTTGCGTATGAAATCTGTAGAATGAGTGTCTAGATATTATTGACCTGTAAGTATTTTTTTTCGGTTAATTAGATATTTCAGTTGTAAAGTAAAACGTTTTTTTTTTTTGGATTTCTCACCTTTATGTAAAAAATTGTAGAACCAGAGGCAATTTAGTCTTTCTATTTTATTGTTTTAATTTCTGGTCCTTCAAAATAGTTATCATTTTTATGGTCCTTCTTAATAAATATTATTTTTTTTACGTCCTTTATTATAATTTTCCCATAATTAAAATAGTATGGAATTGTTAACTTATACTGATATCACAATCACTAATCACTAAGATGTATTTTTTTTAACACTATCACTAAGATGTATTAAATGTCAAATAAATAAATATTTCACCATGATTAAGGTTGTAAGCAACCTCACGTCCTCACCCCTATGTATTTGAAAATTTATTTCATAATAAAAATATGGGAATAAGAGAGTGGAGAAAAAATAATTATGCTCAAGACATCCATATATAGTATATAAATTATTAACGCAACTTGTAACCTTGGATCTTCATTGTTATTACATTGAATCATCTCATGCCTGGGTAGATGTAGAAACAAATCATTTAGAAATTACAAGTTTTTATGTTTTTTATACGACTCACGTAAAAATTATATATTTTTAAGAGTTTTTTTTAAAATCATTATTTGAATCAAATTAAATTTAATAGTCGTATAACATAAATAGTAATAGTAATAAGAGATGAAATCTTTATTCAAAGACAATATATATAATATACTCTCTCCTGATTTAAATATAAATATAAGACCTAATTAACTTTTCTTTTAGAAATTAAAAAAGTTAAATAAATTATTTAATCATATCATATATTGTACATTATTCTATTATATATAAGTTTATAAATTAGGCAAAATAATTTAAGATAAAATGATAAATATGATTACTTAAAGTAATTACTTTAGTTTGTTTTATGATTCTATCACTTGTCAAATTCGAGAGATGTACTTTATGTTTTTATGAATCTATTATATATTTACGACAGCATTGGAAGTTTTTTACGATAAAAATTTTGATAAAAAGAGATGCATGCATGGTTTTGGATTGTTCCTAGTGAATTGGAATTGGATATGAATAATGATGACATGTTGCAATTAAAATGATGGAAGGTGATGAATATAAAGGATAAGTTTTTAAATTGTGTTCGAATCTGAGTGCTTGAGATTCACTTGAATGAATATATATCACATAATAAAGATATCAAAAAGATACGCTCATGAATAATGATTCATGAATATATATATGTGTGTGTGTGTTTCTCTCTTTTTGCAATCTAACTTTTCACAATTATACATTTTTTATTATTTAATATTTTTTTAGACTCGATTGGATTATAAATGTTTGGTCCAAGTTTATGTGCTACTTAAAATGCAATGTTTCATTAAGTTGACGCATTAAATTGAGTAGTAAATAAATAAAGTTTTTGTACGAGGCTGTATTATTTTTGGATTGTATTTTGTATGAAGAAATAAAGTTGAAATTAATAAACTGAAACAAAATGTGGCCAAAATCAGTTTTTATAAAGGAGAAAATGATATTAATACCATTAATAAGTTTTAACTTGTATTTAAAGAAAGTGAAAAAACCAACAAATTGAGCTTATTTAAAAAACTTGAAGTAATAATTAAAATTAGGAAAATTCTTAAAACTATATATGGTTATCTCATAAGCTATTATTATCTGCTTTTCAATTACACTTTCCTAAAAATATTTATCCAAATACCCTATTTTTAGTCAATAATGCTTAAAAATCAATTTTATAAGCTTTATTTTACCAAACGCTGGTCGAAATTAAATGCGTCCAAAGTTTTGTGAGAGGTTTTGATGCATATATAATTGATTTTTTTTTTTTATACTCTTGCACCACATATTATAAAATCATTGTCAACTAATTTAAATTTAAATATTGGCACCTTTTTCCAAATGAGAATATATATAAAGCTCACCTAATGTCATATTTTTTTCATTAAAAAGCTAAAAGTTGTTGAAATCTTAATTAATATATCTCTGGTTTGTATATTTTTCATTTGGTTCCGGTTCACGTCATTCTAAATGCCATGACTAATTAATAATAGCAAATAATAAAAGAAAATGAGAATAATATACATTCATGCAAATGTGTACTGATTGTGTCTATATGTGAATGCGTGCGTGCGCAGTGTCTGTTAGTTACGTGGGACATACTATAGATTTTGGATAGAGATGAAACTGTGCAAATATACATGTATGTATAATTATTTGATATGAGTCATTCAGAAATAATGGTCTGATCGAGTTCTCTTTTTTTAAGAAACTACTACTTCCGGTTCTAATTATAAGAACTAATTGACTTTCTTTAGAGAAATTAAGGAAGTTAAATAAGTTACTTAATCATTTCATATGTTATGTATCCTTAGATTTTATATTAGTTTATTAGTTAAACTAATTAGTTTGAAGAAAAAAATAAAAATAAAAATACCCTAAAGTAATTTAATTAGCTTCTTTAACCTCTCCAAAAAAGTCAACTAACTCTTATAATTAGGACCGGAGGGAGTATCGTTTTTTAGGAAACATTTATATATATATATATTTTTCTATAGACTAGATCATACATTACATATGGCATTAAAGAGCAAAAACTTGATACTACCTCCGGTCCTAATTATAAGAGCTAGTTGACTTTCTTTGGAGAGGTTAAGGAAGCTGAATAAGTTACTTAATTATTTCATATGTTGTATATCCTTAGATTATATATTAGTTTATTAGTTAAACTAATTAGTTTGAAAAAAGAAATAAAAATAAAAATCCTCTAAAGTAATTTAATTAGCTTCCTTAATCTCTCTAAAAAAGTCAACTAGCTCTTATAATTAGAACCGGAGGGAATATTATATTTATGTGAGATATATGCGTATCAAAGATTATAAAATCGGAATCATCCATCATATCATCCATCATCTTGTGATCTAAAGGTGGGGATAAGATATTAAAATAAAGAAGATCGGGGTGAAAAAGGAGGAGGATATGCTTATCAACATCTATCACTCATTAATGTAAAATATTAATTTTGGCGTATGTTAAAAATGTATATTCTCTATGAAGTGTACTAGAAACGATAGTATAAGAGAAAGAAACAATTACTGCATATATTAATTGATGGCTTACAGCTAGTATTTGCTGGAAATTAAACAGTAACAAATTAATTAAATGTGAAATAGGACTAACCTATTATTGCTTTTTTTTAAAAAACTTGGTCAATGGTTTTTTTTTTTTTTGAAGTTTAGACCACGATGAATTTTTGTCTCTTCCAATAAATGTGCTTAGAATCAAATTTGTATTCTAGTTCTTATGGGTAAGGTTGAATACAGTAGGTGGAATAATGTATAGCTAGAAGGCCACTTATTAAATATAAAGATGTATTTATGAAATGGCACGTGTTCAATATTTTCTCATCCCATACACAGCCAGGGTAGGAAATGGAGCAATGACCAATAAAGCAGAACAAAAGAAGAAGATGAAGAAGGGCCAACAAGGGCACACATATTTTAAGTCTTGAAGCTTCGCTTCACGCTCTAAGTGCGAAATCGATGGATAATAAGTTTGGATGTGCTTGGAGTTGGAGATCGTCTTCGTGGATTACAAGTGTGATGTATCTTCTTCTCTTTTCTCAAGGGAAGGCAATAAGGCTCTGGACAGTGGCAAATCTTTGATGAAGCCAGAGGGGCACCTCCAAAAAAAAAAAAAAAGTAATCATGTAAATTGAATGAGGGAATGTGAGATATTTTGATTTAAGATCTTTGATAATGCCCCCCCAAAAAAAAAAAATAATAATCATGCGAATGGAATGTGGGAATGTGGAATCTTTTGGTTTAAGCTATAGAATGTAAGAATTGTTCAACCAATTAATTAAATTTAATGGACAATGAGAAATTAAATGTGATTGATTGATTATTCCAATTATGTCAAAAATCCATCAACATCACTCATATCATTTTTCAGTGTAAAGTTCAACATGCACAAGCTGGATTCAACATAAAAGCTAGATAATCATACTCCTTTAGCCCCCCAAATTTCCTTTAAAACATTCCCCCCTTTTTTCATTCCCTCCCGCAGTCCCACTCACAGACGTTAGACATTAGGGCTTGCTTCTATTATTTTCCCAATCTCCCTTGATAACTCAATAACAAGAACAAGAGCGAGGAACGCGTCTGTTATTCTCCCAATTTCCCTTGATAACTCATTTAATTTATGATTTTTCACCTCTTGCTCGCTATAGGTAAATTCTCTCATCTTATTTCTTTGATCTAATTCAACTCCATATTTACTTTGTTTGGTCTTGATTCTTTTCTAATATAAGAAATTTCCTAATCGGTAAATCTCGTTGAAATCGTTGAGTTTGATAAATTATTTTCTTATTTCTTTCTTTATTTCCTTCTTTGTTTTCCTTCTTTGATTTTGTTTGCTGTTAGTGAGAAATGATAGTATTAGATATATTTATTATCTTCACAACTCAAACTGGATTTGTCACTCCCTTATATTTACCGGTCCATACCGAACATTATGATCTTTGGATAAATATTTGGTCCCCTCAAATATTTATCCCAGGATCCGCCACTGGCTCTGCAGATTTTTTTGGTAGCAAGTGCAGTAAAATTGATCAAATAAATTTTCTCTCATTATTAATGACAATAAATAAGGAAAATATTAAAAACTAAATTAATATTCTACTTAGTGACTTATAATAATAATAAAATAATTTTTTTTAAAAAAAACCACCATTCTCTTCTGAAAAATGCCTCGTAATAAAAATGAGAGGGAGTACCTTATAATTTGAGTTAGGGGGGTAAGACTATTTTTTATAAAATATATAAAAAGTTAAAAACAATATAGCATATGATATTTTGAATATTTTAATGATTTTCCACCTTTCCATATATCATTTTCTTCTCTTTCTTCTCAAATCACACCAGAATTGGCGTCTGCAACTCTGCATGTCAAAAATCATATCATCGGAGCATGAATCATTTGTGCATACTAATTACTTGAATATATGCATGGCCTAAGCATATTTTCCTTCGTTTCAAAATATTAAGTCTTTTAAACTTTTAAACCACAAATTTAAAAAGTGATTAATATAATAAAATATTAACCACATTATCTAATTTAATTTATGTTAAATTCAATGCATTGAAACATTTTTCTCGTTATTCATAAATAATGGTGTACGTAATAGGAAAAGTTAGTAAATGCTGGTTTTATTTTGTCTTTTAAAAAGACAAGACATATATATAAAGGGAAAAACATTTCTCATGTTGTAGGATAAATGTTTTCTCATGCCACACATACATAAAATGGTGGGACCCGCATATATATATAATTAGAACTATATATATATGTGGGTCCCACCATTTTATGTGTGTGTAAGAATCTTGTTTCTTTCATACAACATAAGAAAAGTAAATCCCATATATAAAATATAATGAAACAAAAATGTTCTTCTAAAAATACTTAGACACCCTATCTCGTTATTTATAAGTCTTCATTAAAATTTCTAGGTATAATTAACACCCATCCGGTCCTATTTATAAGGTAGAGAAAATATAATTTTTATCCTATTAACAAGTCACTTCATTAAATTTTGTATATAAATATACAATTTTTCTCTTCATTTATTATTTTGTAAACTTTATTTTCAATGATACAGGCATATAGCGTACATTAAATAAGGGCAGCTTTGAAAAGTTATTAAATTTTAAAGTAGAGTTAGTGAAATTTAACGTTTATTTTTTGTTATTATGATAAAAGTGACTTATAAATAGAATTAGTGGGGTAATCGTTTCCATTGTCCCGGGAAAAAATAAAGGGTAAAAATAATAATTTTTCCTATATACTACTACTGCAAAGGTTTTTATATGTTATGCCTATTTTTTTAAAATGAAGGTTTATAAACCGGGACAAAGAAAGTGTGGGCATTAACATGAGTGTGCGTTGAATATTGATAAATTTTGCTTTGTGTTTTCTTACTTTTTGGCAAGGCATGAAGAGTAGAATATGGTTGAACAGTCAGATCAACCAACCAGATTCTTGACCGGTCCAATTAAGAGTTTTGAACTGCTTGATCATATAAGATTTAATTTTTTCATAAAAGCCTAAAACGACATTATTTGAATTTAAAAAATTAGCAGTCCATCGTATTTATACTTCAGTAACTCTTTTTTGTTGGATTTTATGTAAATTTATTACTGAATATTCTATATTCCATAGCTGCCTTTCATATTTAAATATTACTCTTTTCACCGTTATTATATTTAAATTGCACATATTATTTTAATCATGGCCAATTTGATCCCATATTGTTCCCATTTATCAACCCTAAAGTCGGTGTATTGACCACTCGATCATCAGTAGCTTGCTTGTTGGAACTTGGTTTCGAACGAGCAGATGTATGGCAATAATAATAGAAATCAAGAACTTCAACTCTGTGAATAGTAGTATGTCTACAAGTGATCATGTTGATCAGATCAAATCGTATATGGAAGTTTGAGCAACTACCGAATGATTTGACCCTTGTATCAATAAATCTTGAAAAAATCTAGTCCAGTATAAATAAGATTTTATAAACATATACATTTAAGACCAGAGGTAGTAAAATATATATATATATATATAGACACACACACATTACAAACGGAAGCTTCTAGTTTTGAACCTTTGGTAAGATTTCGTGAGCTTTTTGCCAAAAAGAAGTCGCATGCATATCAATAGTCATAGAATGAAGCTGCAGGGAAATGATAGTGATGAAATGGGTAGTGCCATATAGATTTATGGCTGATGTATTACCTGTAGTCAGCTTCTTTTATGAATTTTGAACTGGCTTCATATTCTGATGATGAGCTATATGGGCATGGAGGAGGTATGGTTGATGCAGGCAAAGACTTGTACTTTGCGTTGTCTCACATCTACTTTTACCCCTTATTACAAATTAAAGTACTACTAAATTAATTGAGTTTTAAAGGAAATGCAGAAGAGAGAGGAGAGGAGAGGGGAGACAGATAATAAAAGCATTTTTGAAGAATAATTTTATAAATTTCCAATTAGATTATTTAATGGGTAACAATAAATCACAACTAAACTATCTAAATTTAACAATTACTAATAAGAATAATGGTTATACATTATAAATATAATTAATAGCTAGTTGACGATTACTAATACGAATAATGGTGTTACATTATAAATGTAATTAATAATAATACGAATAATAGCCAGTTGAGATTAATTCAAAACACAACTTAAAGTTTGTGTAGACGTCTATGGAAAGCATATAATTAATTATAAGAAAATTAAAAGTTCATTACTTACAAGGTTATGAGCTCCCACTGTTAACACGAGAATCTTATTGGCAAGCGATTCGTAGGTATCTTTATAACTTGTGAGTATCCTATAAACCCAATAGTATACATTGACTCTATCAAATACTTGAGATTCAACTCGATTAAATTTTTGTGTATAAAAATAATTAAATACAATGGTTATATGCTTTTTCAGAACTCGATGAATTTTCAGAATTTAGCTCACCTGAACTTTTTACTATGTTAAAAAAAAAAAATACAAGGGATATATAGGAAGAAGGTACCATTATAGATTTCCCATGCACGCAGTAAAGCTTATCACAGCTTCCTATAAAACGAAGAAAATATAATTAATATATTGGTGATTTTATTATTGTTATTATTATTTTATAGAAACGATCATTGAATGAAGATAAACAAAGTACTACCTCCGGTCCTAATTATAAGAGCTAGTTGACTTTCTTTGGAAATATTAAGGAAGCTAAATAAGTTACTTAATCATTTCATATGTTAAATATTCTTAGATTATATATTAGTTTATTAGTCAAATTAATAAGTTTGAAGAAAAAAATAAAAATAAAAATATTTTAAAGTAATTTAATTAGCTTCCTTAATCTTTCCAAAAAAGTCAACTAGCTCTTATAATTAGGACCGAGGGAGTATAATAAGTCGGCAAGGTGTGTGAATCCGACAAAGGCCGGGTTAACCGCCAAGTTCAGAGTTTCAGGCAATCATTGACTATTAGCTCCCCGTTTTTTATTTTATTAATTTTGTTTTTGGTAAATTTTAAATAACCGCTATTTTTTAAATTGATGATTTGACTTGTAATTGTTATTTTATTGTAATTATCGCCTGCAAACAGCATACTTTGCCTTAAGCTCACTCCAATCATTGCCCATTTTAAAATGTTGGTTATTTAAAACCCTACTTGCAGGAATCCAAAAACAAAACAAAAAATATTAAATGAGAAAAATGATGTCGATTAATTTTCTAGAGGTTTTTTTTTTAATTTTTAAATAATGAAATAACACAGTGTATTAGCAATAAAGTTAGTGACAATTGTTGGGAAAAAAATAAATTAAGTGACGGTTTAACTTCTATAATTTATTTTAATTATGTTAATTTGAACAAAATTAATTCCTTTTGACCTCTCATTACCAACTAGATCCCACCGTAACGTTATTTGGAATATATACCAAACATGCATGTATAGATTGTTGCATTGGACGCAATCTTTTTAGTTTTAACTGAAGCATCATTGTTAAAATAATAAATCAACTTGTTGAGTGTATAAAATTTATGATTTTAAATAGTTTATAATAAGGGCTGAAGTGTGGTGGATAAAGGTAAGTAAATAAGACAAATGATATTAAAATACAGTAAAATTTTATAAGTTATAATATGAGAGGGACGCGATAACGGATGAACTCGTTTTAAACTCTCGCCCCATTATGGTTGTCTTCGATAAGTTCAATTGCATTTTAAAAAGTTCTCCGAGAAAAATATTTAATACTCCCTTCGGTTTTAATTATAGGACATATTTCACCATTTTTGGGGAGATTAAGGAGAGAAGTTAAATTAGTTGATTTTACTCATTTTTCTAAAATACCCTTATATAAATTTAAAATGACATAAGTCAAAGTGAATCAACAATTCCCACCACGTACCTCTCCAACCTAGAATTTTCCTTTCTACAAGCTTTTTAATTAAAATAATAGTCTTACTATATATACATATATGTGTACATATGTGTGTGTATACATATAGATATTTACACACACACAGGTACACATACACACATATATCTACATACATATAGACACACACATATATTGACAAAGACACACACAACTATACATATATGTATACACACACATATCTCTATGTGTGTGTGTGTGAGTGTGTATTTGTATATGTGTGTGCCTATATATATGTGTGTGTGTCTGTGTATATGTCTATATATATATATATATATATTGAACACACATATATTGACAAGCACGCACACACACACACATATATATATATATATACACACACACACACACAGACACATATATATAGACACACATATGTGTGTGTCTATATATATATATATTGACAAATTAACAATAGGTGATTGATAAATAAATTAAAATATGACAATTTAAAAGTTTTACTAATCAAAAGATTCTATATCCTCACATATATATACTCACCAAAAATCAAATACACTTGAGAGAATAAAATAGGGTTATTTTTGGAAAAAAGTTGATAAAAATTAAAATTGTGTCCTATAATTAGGACAAAAACTAACTCCTAAATGTTATCTTATACTTAGGACCGAAAGGAGTAATAAAATGACCCAATGACAAAAGAGCAACAGCATAAACTTCTTGTTATTTGCGGTAATGGAACTTGTTATGGCACATTCTGTTGGGTTAATGTGCTCTTTAGTCACTTAAACCCAATAAGGCTTAATTGAAACTACAGCCTAAGAACTTTATGGCCCATATGGTTTAAGGTTAAGTCTTGGGTGTAGTAGCATATAATCCTACTTTCACCTGCTTGAGAGTTATAGACGCATAAGGAAGCTCTCATCAGAAACAAACCCTAGAGGTAGACGTTCATCATCTGAACGGTTGCCCACACAACCATCCTATCCCCCTCGAGAGATAGTCTGGAAGATCGATCATAGAGAGGACGAGGACTGTTCGTAGAGAGGCTTTCAGATCGCTGCATCTTTCCAGGTAATCAAAACGATGAAGGTTTTAACTTTTCCTTATCGCGTGGTACGATACGCTTCCGCGTTTCTGGTGAGATTCCAACAATTGGCATCAGAGCCAAGAGCGATGAGGAAAAGAACCGACTTTTGATATTAATTTATATTTCCTGTGATTCTTTTTGAAAATATGGCATTTTTTTTTCTATATTTGTTATTTATTTCATGGTAGCTATTCGTTTATAATTCATATTTGGTATTAGTTTTAATTTCAATCGGTTAATCACTTTAATCCATGGTTAGATTTTCTCGTGTATTTCTTGATTTATAACAAGGAGGCTAATCCCATATGATTAGGTTTCCTCCTTGCTGTTTTTAATTTTATTTTGGAATTTCTATGTATTTTTCGAAATTCTGTAAAAGTTGGAGATCAAGAAACTGCGAAGAAGATGAGATGACTTCGGCTGAAGGCGTTGGCAAGATTGACGGCTAGGGTTCCTCTTGTGTGTCCTAGGGTTTCTAGCTAAAGTATGGGTATTTGGGCTTTTGGGCCCATAGATACCCTAAAGGGGCTAGAGACAGATACTATGGGTTGGACAAAAGAGGAATTCCAAAGTTGTAGTTTTTTTAATTCTTATTTTTTTTGGGAAAACCATGGATTAAAGTTATTTGTTTAATTATTTAATGCCTTTGTTAAATTGTATGAATTATATTTGCGATTAACATGATGTTGGTAAATAACATGTCATATAGAATATGAAGGTGCCATATTGTTGCATAATCACATGTCATAATTGCATAGTAGCTATTATGTCTTGAATCGACTAGTATGATAGTTATTATTCGAGATTATTTAGATTGCCCACTACATTAATTATCAATTATTATGATTTTAAATTAAAGTCTAGAATAATAATTGGATTAATTGATTGTGGAATTAGAATCTAGCCATTAATTGTCAATTATTATGATTTTAAATTAAAATCTAGAATAATAATTGGATTTATTGATTGTGGTATTAAAATCTACACATTAATTGTCAATTATTATGATTTTAAATTAAAATCTAGAATAATAATTTGATTAATTGATTGTGGGATTAAAATCTACACATTAATTATCAATTATTATGATTTTAAATTAAAATCTAGAATAATAATTGGATTAATTAATTGTGCGATTAGAATCTAGACATTAATTATCAATTATTATGATTTTAAATTAAAATCTAGAATAATAATTGGATTAATTAATTGTAGGATTAGAATCTAGACATTAATTATCAATTATTATGATTTTAAATTAAAATCTAGAATAATAATTGGATTAATTAATTGTGGGATTAGAATCTAGACATTAATTATCAATTATTATGATTTTAAATTAAAATCTAGAATAATAATTGGATTAATTAATTGTGAGATTAGAATCTAGACATTAATTATCAATTATTATGATTTTAAATTAAAATCTAGAATAATAATTGGATTAATTAATTGTGGGATTAGAATCTAGACATTAATTATCAATTATTATGATTTTAAATTAAAATCTAGAATAATAACTGTGGAATTAAAATCTAGACAAATAATTCAGGAAATTTCCTAAGAGAATTGTACCTTTTGGAGTAGTTTGTGGGTTATTTAAAATGGTCATGTGACGCACACTCTACCAGATCATGACTAGCTTTTAGATACCTAATAATTTACTCTAAATTGAACAAATTCTTGGAAATTGAAAATTCTAAATTTAAAATATTGAATGGGTGAAGGTTTTAAATTAAGTATTTAATTTTAAAACCTACGGGCCCCAATTGTGGGTTTATTAGTGAAATGGTTATCGCTGAAGCCCCATCGAATAAGGATAATCGGATTTCGCTAGATTAAATCTTAATATTTTCAAAATTTTAGTAAAGTTTTGTACGGCCCATCGTCGGCAATACTTAGATACTAAAGATAATTTTGAAAGTAAACAATGGTTAAATACATTCAACTTTGGTAAAATTGTTAACCCTCCCATCGAGGCTCTGGCAATGGAACTGAAGGCCCAAATTAACAATATTAGTTTTACAAGAATCTTGCCCATTGTAAGCCTTGTAAAGATAACTAATGGATTGTTAAACAATAAACGAATAGTAGTTATTAGAATCTACTAGCGCTATATCTGTTTGTTGGTAATTATAGTTTGTAATTAGTGTGCTTTTCCTTATTTTCAGAAAAATGTTTTCATTCAATCCTTTAACTATAATCTTGAGCCAAAAACATATGGATGGTACAAACTACAAACAATGGAAAACTAATTTGGATATTGTTCTTCAATATGAAAAGCTCAACTTTGTTCTCACTACCCCTATGCCAGCGCACCTGCTGCAGATGCGTTTGATGCAATTCGAACTCGATTTCAGCAGGAGAAGGAAAGATGGGAGAAGGCGAATGTGTCAGTTCGCTGCTACATTTTGGTCAGTCTCGCCAATCACCTTCAAGAGCAAGTGAGCATGATTGAGAGTGGAGCAACAATGCTCCAGACTCTTGATGGCATGTTTGCTAGCAACTCTGCTAGGCAAAATGCGCTGAATTCAGTCACCAAGACAGTGATGTCTGGAGGAAGTGTGCGGGATCATTGTCTAACAATGATAGCGAACTTCAAAAAGGCTGATGACTATGGTAATTTACATGTGATTAAGGCTTGTTTAGTAGAGAATCACAATGATAAATGGATCGTTGATTCAAGAGCCACTAATCATGTTTGTTACTCTTTGTAGTGGTTCAAACATAGCTTGCCTGTAAGTAAAGGACAAAGAGATTTGAAGCTTGGAATTGGGGAGCTTGTGTCTGCACTAGCAGTGGGACAAGTTATTTTATCTTTTGATAATTGCAGGACTTTGGTTTTAGAAGACTGTTTATTTATTCCAGATTTTAAGAGGAATTTAATTTCTGTTAGTTGTTTGGATAAACATAGTTAGACAGTTCAGTTTAATTCCTCAGTTTCAATAAGAAGTTCATCTTCTTTTATTTGTTCTGGTGTAAAGTTTAATGGTCTTTATTTCCTTAGTCTTGTTCCCTGTGAAGTTAATCATGTTAAATTAAAAGATGTTGAGCATATTAATTCATCAAAGAAAAGAAAAGTTTCCAATGAAACTTATCTTTGACATTTGAGATTGGGTCATATTAATTCTAACAGGATACAAGGTTTGGTCAAAAGTGGGATTTTGAAATCCCTGAACTTTGAACCGATACCAGTATGTGAATCTTGTTTAGAGGGTAAAATGACCAAGAGATCTTTCAAGGCCAAGGGAAAACGTGTCACACTTCAGCTGGAATTGGTACATACTGATGTATGTGGACCAATAAATGTCCAAGCCAGAGGCGGGTATCAGTATTTCATCACATTTACTGATGATTACTCTAGATTTGGACATGTGTATCTGATGCGTCACAAGTTTGAAGCTTTTGGAAAATTCCAAGAGTTCAAGGCTGAGGCAGAAAAGCATCTAGGTGTTCAAATTAAGACTCTTCGATCTGATCGAGGGGGTAAATACCTATCTGGAGAGTTTAGGTCTTACCTGACCAAAGAGGAGATAGTTTCACAATTATCTTCTCCAAGGACACCCCAGTAGAATGGAGTTGCTGAAAGGAGAAATAGAACCCTTTTAGAAATGACAAGATCTATGCTCAGTTATTCATCTCTTTCTGATTCATTCTAGGGATATGCCTTAGAAACAGCTATGTATCTATTGAACTTAGCTCCGTCCAATTCGGTTTCAAAGACACCAATAGAATTGTGGAAAGGGTGTATGCCCACCATGAACCATATTCGGATTTGGGGTGCTCCGCCATATGTCTGGCAACAGAAACCAGATAAGATGGACTCGCGTACTGAAGTATGTATGTTTATAGGCTATCCTAAAAGAACCAGAGGTTTGTTGTTTTATAGTCCAAAAGAAAAGAAGGTAATAGTGAGCACTCACGCGACTTTGACTATATGACAAATTATAAGCCAAGGAGTAAGGTTATTCTTGATGAGCTAGTCTCAGATCAAGTTTCACCACAACCTCAAGGGGTTCTAGCTTTTGTTCCTGTGGTTGTTCAAAGAGGGGAAAATGTACCTGAACATACACAGGAACCAGAGACAGAACCAGAAGTTCAGCATAATAATGAAGTTCAAAATGATGATGAACTTAATGAAGAACAAAATCATGAATTGGTTAATCCACTTAATGAGGGTCCTCATATAGAAATTGTTAACCCACAAAATGTGGCCCTCCTATAGATGCACAGCATCAAGTGCGACAAAGTCGTAGTGGGAGATTGATTCGTAAACCTGCAAGATATCTCTTGTTGGGTGAGTCAAATCAGGATGTCATCATTTATGAAGATGGTGATCCCACGAGTTATGACGAAGCACTAGGAGATGTTGATGCTCAGGAATGGCTTGAGGCTATGAATCGTGAAATGGATTCTATGTATTCCAACTCAGTTTGGTCTCTTGTAGATGCACCTAAAGGGGTAAGACCCATTGGGTGTAAGTGGATTTACAAGAGAAAGAGAGGATCGGACGGGAAGGTTGAAACCTTCAAAGCTAGATTGGTGGCGAAAGGGTACTCCCAAAAAGAAGGTGCGGATTATGATGAAACTTTTTCGCCGGTTGCCATGCTCAAGTCCATCCGGATTCTCTTAGCTGTTGCAGCAAATCTTGATTATGAGATTTCGCAAATGGATGTCAAAACTGCTTTTCTAAATGGAAATTTGGAAGAGGAAATCTATATGCAGCAACCAAAAGGGTTTATAGCCAAAGGGTAAGAAGAAATGGTATGCAAGTTGCAGAGGTCCATTTATGGACTTAAGCAAGCGTCCAGATCATGGAACATCAGATTTGATCAAGCCATTGAGTCTTATGGCTTTGAGAAAAGTCCTGATGAGCCGTGTGTGTATAAAAGGATCCAAGGTAATGCGGTATCTTTTCTAGTACTTTATGTGGATGAGATACTCCTTATCGAAAATGATACAGAGGTATTGTTAGGCATAAAAACCTGGCTGAGCAAGCATTTTGATATGAAGGACCTGGGGGAAGCCAATTATATTCTTGGTATTAAACTCTTGCGAGATCGGAAGAATAGGGTTTTGGCATTATCCCAGGCTAAGTACATTGACAAAATACTTGCCAGGTTTAGCATGGACAATTCCAAGAGGGGAATTATACCCTTCAGGCATGGGATTCATCTCTCTAAGAAGCAATCTCCTAAAACTCCTGAGCAGAGAGAACGCATGAGTAGGATACCTTATGCTTCAGCAGTAGGTAGTCTCATGTATGCTATGCTATGTACCAGACCAGATATCTGCTATGCAGTGGGAGTAGTAAGCCGGTACCAATCTGATCCTGGAGAGGAACACTGGGTAGCGGTTAAACATATACTCAAGTACCTACGGAGAACGAGAGATTATATGTTGGTCTATTCAAGTGGGAGTCTTGAAACTATTGGTTATACGAACTCAGATTTCCAAGGAGATATTGACTCAAGTAAGTTCACCTCGGGATATGTGTACATTCTTAATGGCGGTGCCATTTGTTGAAGAAGTGTAAAACAATCATGTGTGGTTGACTCTGCCAATGAGGCTGAGTATGTAGCTGCTTCTAAGGCTGCAAAGGAATCAGACGAGAACCTTGCTGACCCTTCTACTAAGAGTTTGCCTGAACGTGTGTTTGAGAGACATGTTTCATCTATGGGTCTTAGGAGGATTCCAGATTTGCTATAGCTTTAGGTAGTTGTTATTTCACTTTGTTATTTTGTTCCTTTTGAGCAAGACATTATGACATCACTTTTTTTTCTGAATGTTAATAAATGAGGTGTTTTTCATTTATTTCGCACACTATTTATAAATTCTAAGGTCCGGATCAATTGTGGAGTATATGATCATATGGATACGTTCATAGAGGACATGGTCATAAGTTCTCACAATTGATGAATTGGTTCACAGCTATTAAATTAAGTTGGACACTTTATTTAGGCTGCAATATTTTAGGAAATGGTTTTGTCCAAATCATTATGAAATATTGGTGTGAGTTAATACTTACATTGAATGGATCAAGGAGAGATTTGATTAAGGCTGTTCTTTCTGTCATAAGGAATCAAATCTCCAGATAACTATAGTCATGTAGTTACTCTTAATCCTGAGTTTATTTTAAATAGGTAGTCAAATGGTTTTCATTCTTTGATTTACCAACGGGTGAGGTTTGATCTATATGACGGCCAATAACTCGGTATTTTGGGATTGAGACCATTTGGTTATCGGTGTTTATGAGATCAACAACATGGAATTTATAGGAAATGTCCCCTTGATATGTTTCGGTACTTGGATATTTAAGACACTGGCCAGTGCATGTAATCCATTAGAGAAACTGTTAAAGTCAATGGAATAAATAATTGATTGGGTTACAGAAAACTAGTCAATCAATTATAGACATTCTATAAAGGGGTAATGCATATTCTTGTTATAAGTGTCATTATTCTTGGAGATCACGTTTGGGCTTTTAGTGGAATAGCACCAAACTAGATAATCTTCTGTAGATTATCATGAGCCTTGATGAATGACAAATGGTAGATCCCCAGGCTAGCTCGAAACAAGGGATAGGGTATATAATCAGATGATGATGGCTTATGGGCTACATGGTCTTGGGTTTATGAACTCAAGTTTGTATCTTAAAGAGCAAGTGGGAGATTGTTGGGTTAATGTGCTCTTTAGTCACTTAAGCCCAATAAGGCTTAATTGAGATTATAGCCCAAGAACTCTATGGCTCATGTGGTTTAGGGTTAGGTCTTGGGTGTAGTAGCATATAATCCTACTTTCACCTGCTTGAGAGTTATAGACGCATAAGGAGGATCTCATGAGAAACAAACCCTAGAGGCAGACGTTTATCATCTGAACGGTTGCCCACACAACCATCCTATCCCCCTTGAGAGATAATCTGGAAGATCAATCATAGAGCGGACGAGGACTGTTCGTGGATAGGCTTTCAGATCGCTCTTCAGATACGAGGACTGTTCGTGGAGAGGCTTTTAGATCGCTGCATCTTTCCAGGTAATCAAAAAGATGAAGGTTTTAACTTTTCCTTATCGCGTGGTACGATATACTTCCGCGTTTCTGGTGAGATTCCAACACATTCCTCAAATGTTCTCGAATTTCTGAGTGAGTAAATCATTTCCTTCAAACCTCATAGTAGTTTTTCATAATATCTAAACTAACCTATGTTACATTACTACAAAATCGCACATATATGATAATTATTATCGACTATACATGATAATTCCAAACGATCATATATGAATGTGATATACATGCTTGGCAAAGAAATATAACAGTTATAACGGTTATTTGTTAATAACATTAATGTATTGGCTTTATTTTTTATCATTTAGTTTTATTTAGTGTTACTACTAATATTTATTATATGAGACACAATATAATCATTGATAATAATAATAATAATAATAATAATAATAATAATAATAATAATAATAATAAAAAAATAATATTAAATAACGAGAGCTTGCTACTCAAGGTAACTGATCGAAATTACAAGATCTAATCTAATTATGCCAGTTGGTAGTGGAGCAGGACAAGACCCGCAGTGGCAAAATTGAAGGGAAAAAAGAGCTTGAGACCCACTATGAAAGCTCACAAAAGCGTTTGGGAAGGAGTTGGAAGAGATGCATCAAATAAATTTTTTTTCATAATCACACCTCTTTATATTTGATATTTTTCATAATACTGAATATTTTATATTAAAGAATACTTAACAATTCTTAGTGAAGAATCATGATGTATTGTCAATTTTTTTTTTTTCAGAATCTCACTTTTTTGTATTTAATAATCTTTAAGAATACTATCTTTATTTATATTAAAGAATACTTAAAGATTGTTTGCGAAGAATCATTAGATATTTTTTTCTAGGATCCCGCCTCCTTATATATTATATCTTTCAGAATCTCACCATTATTTATATTAAATAATATTTCACGATTTTTACAAAGAACCGTAATATACTGTCTAATAATTTTTTTTTTTCAAAATCTCACCTTATATTTAACATTTTTCATAATTTCTTCCTCTTATAAATGATGGTTATCATTTTTAACCATTAAATATTTTTGAAGAATATATAATGGTTCTTTGTAAATAACATCGAATATTATCAAATAATTATTTTTTTATAGAAATTTTGCTTTCTTATATATGATGGTTATAATTTTTAACCACTAAGTATTCTTTAAAAAACAAGAATTTAGAAATATATTTTATGGTTAATTATTATAATTGTTGTGTATTTATTTTTGATGATAGAAAGTTATGAAGACAAATTGTTTGAAAGTATTACATTATAGTTATTTTATTAAAACAGTCATTTTTGTCAATAAATACATTACGGTTAATAATTACAACCTTTATATTTGTGTTTTTGTGAATTTCACATCTCAATATGTGATGATATGCATATTTAACCGTTAAGTCATAGTGTTTTATATTATCCAAGCATAAATGAGCCGGCTGACATGCTAGCCGTATTTTCCTAACTCTAATTTTAAACATGATTTTTACGTATGTATGATATAAAGTGTATCTGAACAATTAATTACCATTTTATTACAAATTAAAAAAGAATTACCAGTTTTTGATAGTATAAAAGCCACTACAAATTATATTATTTTAAATTTAAATTCAACGTTATGTGCTTTCTGACCAATGACCGTTGTATTATTGATGCCAGCAATTAACTTCCGAATAAATTTAAACATTTTTGTGTGGCTCAATATTCATATCACTATAATAATCATAACAATACGTAATCATTTTCGTTTTAAAAATATTATATCGTAAGTACAGATTTTTGTAACAGCCATATAGTTCTTTCTTTGATACGCCATCCTTGTGTGTGTATAAAAAATAAAACCATTGAGAAGGATCTAGTGTATACATTCGAATATAGACATTAAATTATATATCCAAATGCATGAAATGGCTGCTTTTTTCTTACCAAACTCTTTCAAGTTGAAGCACAACTAGTTGTGATCGTGTTCCGCTTTTTGTTTTTCAAAGTTTGACGAAATATTTAATTGCAAATTTAATTTAATATACACGAAATAGTAAAATATTACATCAAATGAATCAGCATAGGTGTAATACTTTAATTTACGTCCATTTATATAATTTGAATAAATTAAAGCTAGATATTTTTCCTTTGCTCTGCCTGAAATAAATTAAATTAGCTCCCCGCATACACTAACTCAATAAGTTTTCCAACATGAGACTCATTTTATTAATATTATATTTATAACCTATCTCGAAATATTGAAGGAACAAAAACCATTTCACTGAGCTTGCACAATTTTCTTAGTATTCAATGTATGTAATTCTCCTAACACATATCAATAGATTTAAATATTAAAAAAAGAATATGAAAGTTCATGTGTACGAGCTGGTATATATATTTTGGTATTTTTAAAATTGTAACTAACGTTTGTTAAGCCAATGTAACAGAGATGATATATTTACTTTAGTTTTGAAAGTTCATATATACTTTCGCACCTCCAAAAAGCATATAGTACTGGATACACTTTGAGTTAAAACTTATATGTATTTTTACACCTTTACCCTTAAAAATTTGTAAATGGTTATCTATTTTGCATATTCCTCACAATTAAGGAAGAGACACACACATGTATAAAAATCCCCCAAATCTACAAGTGTTAATTCTCAACTTCGAAATGCCGTAATCATTGTAAAGTACCTGAGGACTAGTCTAGGGTTAAATTTGGTTGAAAAATCACCTTAATATCCTCGATCAACTTGAAAAAAAAAAAAAAGAAGATGAACTGGAAACATTAGTTTAATAATTAAGTGTAACTTATCAATTGACAACAATAGTTTAACAAGTAACAAAACTTTAACCTATCAAATTAAATAACAACAGTGGCAACTAATTTTTTTGGGTAATTAAACCATTTTACAAAACAAAACAAAAAAACCTTAATTTCAAAATAACTCCTAAAAAACCTTATATGAATTAAGACATTTCGTGGGACATTTTAGGCTTCTCATATTTTGGTTTTCTTTATACGTGTTTCTCTTTTTCTCATATATGTGTGTGTGTAGAGGGAGAGAGAGGGAGAGAGAGAGAGAGAGAACGGGGTGGGTCAAATGAAATTGGACGCAAGTTGTAAAAGAGGGACAAAAGGAATTGTAAAATAGGAAGCATCTCACGAGGATCGATCATGATTCAGTTCATGAACCCCTCAATTTTGTGTCACTTTTACACCAATATTTGACATTTTTTATTATAAAAACACCAAACCCTAAAACTATCCTATATCCCTAACTTTACCCTCTTCATACACACTTATTAGCTTTAATTTCTTCTTCTCTCATCACATCATTCATATATATATATATATATATATATATATATATAGCAACATCACTCACGCCATCACTTCATTATTTTATTTGTTTGATTATGACATTTTCATGCAAGTAAAGCAAAACTAAACATATATATATATATATATATATATATATATATATATATATTAATAACTACTTGCTTTCAATACATTAATAAATAATATAGCTGCGATTGAGGTCATGTAAAAAAAAATATCCAAAAGATTCGATCTTATTTGAAGGATATCGAATTTCTTTCATTCTCTCAGCTAGTTGGTATAGAATTTGTACTTTGTAAGAGAATTTTGGGAGACTAGTTGTATAGTAGTCCAAGTTATGGGAAATAAAAGGAGGTATATCTAATGTATTAATTAATTTCATTATGTCAATCATGTATTTCATTTAATTGAGAGTTGTAATTAAGAATAGTTAAATATAAAGTAATAAGAGTTGGCATATGGTGAAAGGAATTTTTGTGACACGTCTAAAAAGGATGATAGTTTTTTTTTAAGTGTTGATGTAGTTGTTACACTACAAAAAAAAAAAAGACATTTTGTAACGGTTGAAATTATGTATTTGTAGCGGTTTTGACTGCTAAAAACCGCTACAAATAACATTAGTAGCGGTTTAAAGAACAGCTACAAAATACACCGAAACAAGATGTTTTGTTGCGGTTTCTAAAACCGCTACTCATGTAATAAAACCGCTACTAAATTAGTAGCGGTTTTGAGTTATCGCTACAAGATGACAAATTTCCAAAAAAAATGGCGCCAAAATTTTGTAGCGGTTGTAAAACCGCTACAACTATTAGATAAAATTTCATTAATTGTGCCAAATATTTAAACTAAATTTGAATTAAAATTTGTAGCGGTTTTACAACCGCTACAAAATCTTACAAAATAAAAAAAAATCATCATAATTTGAGTCCATTATTATAATATTTCGTTGAATATTTTTATTATTTAAATGACAAATTGAATGATAATAGTTAATATTTTAAAAAATGATTAACTCAAGTTAGATAAGTATAAATATTATATAGGTATAATACTGAGAATGTGTTGATAATAAGGGATTATTGTGTTGTCCACCTCTGAGCAAAAAAATTATGTTGTCTATTAGATGATATTTAATTATGGAAAGAATGTTGATGATGATAGAAGGAATATTGAGGAAATATTCTTAAAGTTCTGGATAAGAAAAAAAAAATAGTATTAATATTATAACAAGGAAAAAATAAAACATTAAAAACAAAGAATTTGTAAGGAGTAGGAAGAAATGAGAGAAAACGAGAGAGAAGGAGTGGGAAGAAATGATTGAGAGTGTGTGAAATGAGGTGTAGTGGGGGTATTTATAGGGATATGCGTAACAACGTTTGTAGCGGTTGATGCGACGATTTTTGTAGCGATTTAACGTTTGTAGCGGTTTTTTCCCGTTTTGTAGCGGTTACAAAACCACTACAAAAATTCCTTGGTATTTTTTAAAAATATAAAAAATTTTAAAATATCACATTTTGTAGCAGTTATTCTATAAACCGCTACAAATTAATGAACATTGGCGGCATTTGAAATATTCAAATTTCAATATTGCACACTTTGTAGCGGTTGATGCAACGGTTTTTGTAACGGTTTACGTTTGTAGCAGTTTTTTTACGTTTTGTAACGGTTACAAAACCGCTACAAAAATTCCTTGCTATTTTTTAAAAAGTAAAAAATTTAAAAATATCATATTTTGTAGCGGTTATACTAAAAACCGTTACAAATTAATGAACGTTGGCGGGATTTGAAATATTCAAATTTCAATATTACACACTTTGTAGCGGTTGATGCAACGGTTTTTGTAGCGGTTTACGTTTGTAGCGGTTTTTTTACGTTTTGTAACGGTTACAAAACCGCTACAAAAATTCATTGGTATTTTTTTAAAAAAAAATTTTAAAATATCACATTTTGTAGCGATTATACTAAAAACCATTACAAATTAATGAATGTTGGCGAGATTCAAAATATTCAAATTTCAGTATTATACACTTTGTAGCGGTTGATGCGACGGTTTTTGTAGCGGTTTACGTTTGTAGCGGTTTTTTTATGTTTTGTAACGGTTACAAAACCGCTACAAAAATTCCTTGGTATTTTTAAAAAATAAAAAATTTAAAAATATCACATTTTGTAGCGGTTATTCTAAAAGCCGTTACAAATTAATGAACGTTGGCGGAATTCGAAATATTCAAGTTTCAATATTATACACTTTGTAGTGGTTGATGCGACGGTTTTTGTAGCGGTTTTTCTTTTCTGTTTTGTAGCGGTTACAAAACCTCTAAAAAAATTCATTATTGTTTATTAAAAAATAAATAAATTTCAAAATATCACATTTGTAGCGGTTTAACTAAAAAAACCGCTACAAACTGAAAATTTGTAGCAGTTTTCTATAACCGCTACAAAAGTTCAAACTCTTGGCATTCTGTAGCGAATTTTTGATATAAACTACGACAAATAAACCGCTACTAAATAGCGCGCCATGAGGCGCCAAACTGGCGCCATATTTGTGGCGATTTATATAACTAAATCGCTACAAAATAACCGCCACAAATTTGGCCCCAACTTGGCGCCATATTTTGTAGCGGTTAGTTTATGATAACCGCTACAAATGTCGTTCATGAACTAGCGCTCCACTTGGCGCTAGTCATACCGCCACAAATTTGTAGCGATTTCGGTATAAACCGCTACAAATGTGCATATTTGTAGCGGTTTATTTTAACCGCTACTAATGAACCACTACAAATTGACCTTTTTTTTTTTTGTAGTGTTACTAGTTGATTTTTATTCTAAGATAAAAGGTAGTACATGCACATGGTTACTTTTATGGGAAAATTATACCTAGGTATTAAATAAGGGAAAATATGATAAAATAGTTCATTGAAATATCAAAATTGAAGTGAATTCTCTTGGGACTTTTTTACAATATTTTTCATGTGTAAAAAGACACAAATGCCCACATGTACCTTTGTTGACAAGCCTATAAGTCTGTTTTAACAAGTTCTTATGTATATTTTGACAAGTCCGTGTGCATGTATTGACAAGTCCATGTGCTTATTCTGATAAGTCTATGAGCATGTTTTGACAAGTCCATAAGCATGTTTTGACAAGTCCGTGGGGGCGTTTGTATCTTTTTACATATAAAAAATATTGCAAAAAAGTTTCACATGACTACACCACAATTTTAAGATTTTAAGGGATTATTTTGTTATATTTTCCCTTGCTCGGGATCTAGGTGTAATTTTTCCTACTTTTATTGTTATATTGAATCCAGGACTAATGTGTAAATACATCCATGAAGTATTCGTTCATAGGCACCGGACACCATAACATCTTTTGGGATGCACCATTTTCTTGGTTGATATGATTGGTAGATGGTCAATTGTTAGTTCATTTAGCGGACATGATATTTTTACACTATTTTAAAAACTACATGTGTACTTTTTTGTCAAATAAAATTTTGTAGCAACTGGTGCCTTTGAGAAAATATTTCATAGATATATTTGCACATTTAAAAAAAAATCTTGAAACTAAATAAGTTTTTATCAAATTCTTGATTTTTTTGTTAAAAATGATGGTTAAACATGATCGAATTATACAAGTTTATGCTTTTTATGCTCAACTAATTTATGTTTTAAAATTATGATCCTAACTCGATTCCCGATGAATTACTTAATAGACAAACTAGAAAATCCAATGAACAAGATTAAAAAACAAATGACACTTAGCTCGAGGTAACTAAAAAAAATAGATCAACTCTCACATACATATTTTAAACAAATTATTAAATCTTCTTTTGGCTGAGAGGTCGTTGGTTGACATATATGTGTGTGTGTTGTCATTCTGTAATACACAGCATAAAACTATAGTTCGTCTAAAGATATTAAAAAATAATTTCGTACATTATTATAAAATTTATGAATTAAAAATATATATTATCAAAATTATGTTATAAATCTAGAAAATTTGAGAAGTTTATAGCAGTACGTAGTTTGAATCCTTAAAAAAGAGATACCAACTTTATAAAACTTTTAATGTTACTGACATATATATATGATATCAACATAAAATATAAAGTTCATATATAGTAAGTTTTACTGTTTTTAAACCATAATCATTAATGAAAATAATACGAAAGAAATATAAATTAAATTTGAGTAGTTGAGTGAAACTTTTTATTTCTAATCTATCCAACAGTTGATTGGTCAACTATAGGGTAATAGCATAATTTGCAAGCAACAAACATCACAAGTTTGGAAATGAATGAATCATTAATGAAAGACTCCACATCTTGCTTCAGAAATATCTTTGTTCATTCTTCCAAGGTGGTAAACAAATGGTTTGTAATTTTCTTTGTTATTTAATGCACCAAGACTAGCTATATATATATATATATATATATGATATGTATGTGTGCTTAACTTAAGCATTCAGAAACAGTTAGGAATCATCTCGATCTTTGAGCTATATATATATATATATATATATATATATATTGATACTGTATTACTCATTTCGTCTTCAACTAACATTGTTCCCAGACAAACTTGAAACCTTCAAAATAATTTAACCTGTTGTGGTTGACAAGCAAGATGGGTGTAATATTATATTTTATCTCATAAATGTTTATATATATATACACAAACACACTACTTTCGGTCCTTATTAGAAAACACTTCTAGCTAGCAACTTCAACAAAACTAAGAATAGGCGGTTTGGTCATTAACTTAATTTGGAAAAAAAAAATCATGTTTAATGTCACGATTTACATCCAAAAAGTTATAACATTTGAAATTAAGGAGATTTTAAATCAAGAGTAATATTTAAAAAATATATTTTATACCTCATATGGTGAATTATTGGATCGGAAGGAAAATATCCTTAGAAACAAAGTAAAACGAATAAAAAAATAATGATTTTTCCCTGCGATATATATTAGACGTGTGTTCTATAAGTCACAAAAGCTTGTTAATTCTTATTATATATAACAAGCTGCATTTATATAGTCATTCATTAGTTCAACAAAACCCAAACAAACACATGATTTTATTTTAATGATAATTAGAATATAAGTTATTAATTAGGGGATATAAAATAATGTTTGAGAGTCTTAAATAAGGATTATATAGCATGAGTATAACGAGTAGAATGCACTTTGTCAAAAGTGATGATATTGGGAGATCCTATTCCATATTTTTCTTAAATAATATCTTTAATTAGCTTATGAAATTTGTTATTGTTTTAGTTCTACATATTTTTTTAAAAAATTTTACAGATGTTTATTTTATTAGAGCATATATAAATTATGATAAACCCTATATATATATATATATATATAGAGGAGAAGTTTGAACTATATATACTAAATGAAGCATGTACAGGAAATGATAGCTATTAAATACCAAAAAGTATAAATTAAAGCTGGTCAATGGTTTGAGCTGACTTATCATGAAATTGATGAAAATAAGCTGATCTAAAATAGCAATTTTTTTTCCCCTTTCTATTGTTTTTTAAGTAAATAAAAATCGAATCCCCTGTTTTGAGAAAATATATGTGCGTGTCTGTGGCGGATAGGGGCGTAGGGCCCTCCAAGATGATAGATATATAATAATTGCTTATCATTATTATAACCCCACTTTTTATCTCCTGAACTATCCTTTGTTTCAAACATTAAGCTTTGAAAAATATGTTTATCATTTTCATTAATTATTCAGCACATCTCTTATATGCCTTTTAAATTTTGAAGGCATTCCCCCACAATGGAATAAGTAACTTTCTGCTTTCAAATTTCCCTCTCCTGTGACATTTAAGTCTAACAAACCAATTACACTAGTTATTGTTGTTAAACTCACGAGTTGACTGTCTAAGTTTAGCGTTTTTATGTTTTTAGCTTACAAAATTTAGTCAAGTTACTAATAATCTTGCGATCGATGTAACCTCGGTTAAATTCATGAATATATATTGAGGTTATTGTTTTTACGTTTCTAGCTTACAAAATCATGTTAACTCACTCTTAAACTCATGTTAATTTCTTCTATTTGATTATATTCAATGGCTTTAAATATAACTTTTATAGAAATTCTTTGTTAAAAATGATAAATTATGAATGTTGATGAATTTAATATCAATTATTTTGATTTAAAAAATATTTAAATCAAATTGTTATTGTTTTTATATTTTATTTATTTAATTATACACTATTAATATCTTTTAATGGTAAAAGTAAACACTTACGAGTTTACAATTCGTGTTTACGACACGAATTTACCTCAGAGTCACGAATTTGCTTAAACTCGTGAGTTTGACACCCTTAACACTAGCTATCTCATAATTTTTTAATAGTGTAATTTTGTTGTAAATTAAATTATACGTACCGATATCTTGATTATTATTAACTTATAAAATTTAGGCCTCACTCTTTATAGAAGAGATCCATTTATTTTTGTTAGGGAAAATCCCTTCCAGGTCTTTTAAGGATAAAAAAAAAGTCAAAAAAATCTCGGGAAATTCAGATGTCAGAAAAGTCTATTTAACAACTTCATTTGTGGGATTAACAATTCTATCTATAGGATTAACAACTCTTTGAAACTTTTCTGACATCTAAATTTGTCTCTAGACCTTTTTTGACATTTTCTTGGTCCCTTGAGACCATAATCTTTTTTTCCCCCCTTTTTATTACTAGTCCTGTTAGTCCTAAATATTTAGGAGTTAAACCATTAATTTACTTTAATCTTAGATATAAGATCACAATTTATGCTATTTTTCAAATTCGTTATTTTTTCACTTTCAATTGATTGTATTCCATCAAGTGATAGTTCTAATGTATATATTTAAAGAGGGTAATTTAAGGAGACAAACCCACATATTTATTACAAATAATTAGTTTAATTAATTTTTTTAATATTCATATATAAATTAATTATCTAGCTCTTATATTAGTAGTAACAATTTTGTTTTTGTAATTTGATGCTGATTAGCCACATGAAATTTAAACATTAAATCGCAATGGCTGCTTAAGGTGAACTTTTATAGTTAATGGTTTTTATCCTCACTGGTACACCTATTAAAAATTCTATAAATTATTCAAGGCCCCACCTCTAATTAGTTATTTTTTTTAATTAGTTATTTTTTGATACAGAGGATAAAATGAAATAAAAATAAATAAAATGGGGAGAATAGGGATTAATTAAGTTTAACTTCATTTTTAGTAATTAATAAATTAAATGTGAATGATTTAGAATTTATTAATTATTGTTCTTATGAATATGAATAGAATTGGTGTGAAATGGAGAATAAGTGTATATTTTATCCTCAAGCAAATTGCAAACCATCCGTCAAGCCTCTTGCAAGTTGTACCACATTTTCTAGATTTCCCGTGGCACACTCTTACGACAATTGCCTCTTTGTTTTGTCTCTATTTATAAATTAAAAGATAAAATTAATAAAAATTTATATCATTTAAAAATTATCAACTATACAACTTCAAGTAAAACATTCAACCAATAAAATTTAATCTCGCTTACCCTAAATTAAAGGAGTTTTTTATAATCCTAAATATAATACTCATTCCATGCTCATCAAAAGTGCTAATCTTAATCGGAATAATCCACGTTGACTTTGGATGGTATAGATTTAATTTTGAATTTTTAAATTTTAAATAATTTTTAATTTTTACAACTGACATTTTTTTTCAAAAATAATTTTATCATTGAAAAAATTGCATATTAAAAATCTTAAATTTATACTGTTTAAATCTAACGTTAGAGGGTCCATATTTCATTACAGCAATGGGTAATGAAAGCCCTGTGAGGCCTCAATCCATTTTATATATCAAATTTATAATTTCTTAATTATTTATATTGATTACACTATTAATGTTGTTTTTTTAAAAGAAAATTAGGGAATAATCATTAATGAAAATTATTAAGTTAGCCGCTTTTAAAAAAATAAACATAATTAATTAGACTAATTTCTTAACTTTTTACAGATTAATTTAATAACTTGTACATTTAGGATAGGAGGAATTTTTCCCTCACACAAAGTCATCATAGTTTTACTTTATCAATGCAAGTAATTTTTGGAAGTCAAGAACATAATTACACAAAATTTATATTATATATTAGATTTTCTCCCCTTGAATGATTACTAATATTAGATCTACACGTGAATGTATATTTTATTTTCTTTTTTCCTGAAGTTTAAATTTTCTAATTTAAAAATGCAGTAAAACTTACAATAATATTTTTTGATTATTAGTTTAATGTTTTTTATAAAGTAGATAACATATTTCTTTTGATTTGGTGCTTGTGATACGTAAGAGATGACATCATAAAATGAAGGGTGATGAACCTTACATTTTAGTAGGAAAATTAATTCAAATTTAAAATGTATCTTTCACTTTTTTTTTTCTTATATAAAAAAGTGACATGAACCAAACAAACCTAGATCACATTTTTAAAAATAATTTACTAAAAATTAAAAAGAAATTTAATCTTAATAACAGATATCCATCCTACTGAAATACAATAGTCAAGAAAAAGATAACTATCAAGAGTCGAAAAGAAAAAGTTAGAATGGCCTTTTTATTAGGGAAAATCCTATAAAATTTCGGTTCAAATAGGGGGAAAAAAAAAATAAACTAGGAAGTTCAATATCACAAATCTCAAGTCAAATCTATGTGAGAAATACGAGATTTGCAAATGTTTCTTAATGACTAAATATGCTTCAAACAATATTTAAGGAGCTCAAGTTATCAATATGTATATTGAAATGTTAATTGTGATTATTAAGTTATTATTCTTTATATCTGAATTTCTTACGTACCATTCTAGTCCTATTTATAAGTCCCTTTTGACTAAATCACACATATCAAGGAGAGGTAGGTAGCTCAATGATTATGAGGTAAATTTTCAACTTTACCTTCATTTATGAATGGGTACCTTTTAACATTTTATTCTCTTTCTATTTTCATTGGAACAATAATATAGGCAAAATTGGCACAATCTCATTTATTTGATCAAAAGGGACTTATAAATAGGATCAAATTTTTTGGTCAAAAGAGACTTATAAATAGAACCAGAGTAGTATAACAATTAACAACTTCAGTATACATATTAACAACCTGAACTCCCCAAATACCAATAATTATGTAGGTAATATTTTGAAATCACATATGTCTAGCATCACTAACTACTTATATTTAGGGTGTGCATGGCAACCATTCTGTTGCCCAGCACTGTTTCTGAGATGAAACAGTTTTCTCTGATTCTGTGCTTTAGAAGAGTTCAGAGAATTAGAATTACATTTGTTAACCCATTTTATTTTTACTCCGAAAATCATAATTACATTTGGTAACACATTTTTCCTCCCCTTGTTTGGGAGTTAAAAAAATAGTAAGGGAGGAAGATAAAGGATTAATGAGTTATTTTTATCATTTTACCATTTTCTTTAATAATTAATATAATTATTACACTTTACAAATGAACTTAAATTTAAATTTCCTAAAAAAATTGTTTATGTAATTTTTATATTCAAAAAATTATTTATGTGGCGGCGGCGATGGCGGTGGTAGTGGTGGGGTGGTGGCAGTGGAGGTGGTGGTGGGGGCGGCGGTGGTGGTGGTGGCGGCGGCGAGGTGGTTGCAGTGGAGGTGGTGGTGGGGGTGGTGGTGGTGGCGGCGGCGGTGGGGGGCGGTGGCGAGGTGGTGGTGGGGCGGTGGCGGCGGTGGTGGTGGTGGGGTGGTGGCAATGGTGGTGGTGTTGGGGCGGTGGCGGTAGTGGTGGGGCGGTGGCGGTGGTGATGGTGGGGGCGGTGGCGGTGGTGGTGGGGCGGCGGTGGTGTTGGGGGTGGCAACGGCGGTGGTGGTGGTGGTAAATGAGGGTAAATTTTTGTTTCGATTGAGGGAAAAATAAATTCTGATTTTTTGCTCTGGAATAGAGAAGCCAAAATATTTTTAGTTTAATAAACCAGTTCATCCTGGGAGCAAAAAAAAAAGACCGAATTTACCAAACACAATTCCCATTTATTTTTATTCTGGGGCACAGAAATTAAGAAAAAAGTCATTCTGAAAGTGTTACCATGCACACCCTTAGAGAATAACAATTTAAGAATCACAATTAATTATTTTATCATATATATTAAAACTTGATAGGGCAAAACTTTAAGCCTAAAAAAAACTCCGCAAGTGCACGGGCCGTATTAAGTAATAAAGTGATAAGAAAAGTATCGTTCCCACGAGGACTTGGTATCACAAACTTTAGTTAATTATTTATTTCACAATTTCATTTAAATTGAGAAAACCAAATTAAATTTAATTAAAATAAAAGAAATTAAAACTAAAATAAAAAAAATAAGAAAACTACCATAATAATCAAATGAGCAACTGAGAGTCACTAATCCCTTATTTGATTCTTAGATTTTATCCCCACTAAATTAACTTTAACTTAATCTAATCAGCTAATCTAGAGTATTAATGTTTATAAGTGCCTGTCGGTCCACTTATACACCTATCTCAAATAATTATGCAATGTCTCACACAATTAATTAAGATGCAATTCAAATCGGGCTCACTCTAATTTGACATGTTAAATTTAAACCTAATTCCACATTATTTATTCCCAAGGTCAATTTAGAATTCCCTCTTTCAAGTCCAACCCTAAATCCCCAAAACATGCTCAATGGTGGCCAATCAATAAGCAATAACAATGAATACAGGATTAAATAAACTGAAATAAAATTAAGCAAAACTAATTAGTGGGAATAATCTCTAAAACCCAAACAAGTTCATAATACTCTAGGTTGCAAAACCAACTAGCCACATATAGCTTTATTCAAATCCAAAACAAAAAGATAAGAATTCAGGTTCAAAGAAGAAGAAGAGAGAGGAAAGAAAGATTCTCTGTCGCCTCCACAGTCCTTCCGTTCTTCCGTAGATATGAAGAAGAGAACTGAAACGCTCGGCCTCTACTCCTCTGCTTCTTCGTTCCTTCTTGTTCTGTGTCTCTCGATCTTTCTGCTCCGTCCTCCTCTTCCTTGTCTTTGCCTCCTTATTTATAATAATTTAGTTCTTGCGTCATTGATTCTCCTTATTAAAAAGATATCTCATATCTTGTAATTTACTCCATCAGATCACGTAAATTATTTTGTTTCTATTTTTCTTGCGTGAAACCATTGAATTTGACTGATTGCATATCCTCTTATTGCCTTTTATACTTCATTCCAAATCAGCTAATATTTCATGCATAATAAAAATAGGATATGAGTAGATTTTATGTCGATTTATTCTTTGATCCCAAGTTTCATACAATTATGGAAACGTTCATAAAAGATAATTAAATAGGTATATAATATCAATAATTCCAATTAAATCTCATAAAATATACACCTATTTATTCATAAAATATATACTCATCATATATTGACAATAAAACTTACATAAAAAAGATTCTGATTATTTCAACAAAATAATTTTAGGTTTGACTCGCCTTGTTCTTATTACCATCACATAATATTTCATTCGGTCATAATTAAAATACAAGAACTAGTTAAAGGATTTGATTTTGTTCTAAATATAAAAGTTATTTCGATTTTGTCAAATCTATTTAGCACAATTGATGACACCAAACATCTCCTTAAATATTAAGGGAGAGCTTGTGAATTCAACCTTTCATAAATATTATATTCACGTGAGTTTCTTTGTTAGATGAACGATGCAAAATAAAGAAAAAAGGGTTAATATGCATATAACACCCTGTAGTTTTTCTTCTTCTTCTTCTTCTTTTTTTTTTTCCTTCCATGTGGATTCTGTAACATCCTGAATTTTGGACCTAAAGACTAGAAAATTAGCCTATTTTCGGAGGACTATTAGACCCTATTTTTGAAAATAAATTATAACTCAAAATCCTTGAACTAAGTAGTAAACAACTGCACATATTATGAATCAGTGAATTTTTGTCTAGAAGTTGGTGTCACCCGAAGTAATTTCTGTAACCGTCAGTGTCCGACTTAAAATCTTCGGCAGGTTACGGAATACCCTAAATAGGATCAAAAATTTAGTTGACCCAGATATTTCTGAAGAGGAAAAATAGAACTTCAAGGCTGTGCTTCCGGATTCTTGAGAATTTCTAATATAACGCGATTAGAACACCGATCAGGGAATCTTTATAGGATAAATGCAAAAGAGTAAGAAAGTGTCATCGTCATGATGACGTCATCGATGACGTAAGCATCTTGATGACGTCATCGATGACGTAAGCAAATGGATTGGGCGGTTGAGATGAAGCCATGTTTAAAGACAAGATCCAACGGCCAAAATCTGACCTGATAAAGTATGAATAGTATCATGCTTTTTCACTATAAATAGAAGCTTCATTTCTTCATTTTCTTCACACCAAACTCAGATCACAACGGTCGAGTTTAATAGAAGAGAGAGAATTCTTAGAGTTTAGAGGGAGAATTTAGAGTAAAGTTCTCGGAGCTGAAGAGAAGGAGTAAGAACTTCAAGGGTAAGTTCTTTGGTCTCTAGTCTTAAGATTTGGTAGTTTCTTTTGGTAATTATAGTAGAAATGCCAGATAGAGTTTTTTCTGAGTATGCTCTGTGGCTGCAGCTTAGTCTGATCTGTCACATCAGAAAAGAATTATTCTTGGGCAGTAATGTTATTTACCAATACAGTAAATACTATTTACCAAACAGTAAAAATTATTTACCGTCACGGTAAAAATATTTTTACTGGTACTATTCACATGAATAGTGAATACTATTCACATGAATAGTGAATATCCAACATAGTTTCCGCAAATGCTGAAAATTAATGGTCACTGATAAAAATGATATTATAGGATATCCGAGGATTCCGGAGTCAGATTCGAAGGAAGTCCGTATACGTGAATAGTGTCGTATACATGAATAGTAAATTATTATTCACACCGAACGAAGGTACGGACGCGTACTGTAACCTTAACTCTGATGCTTATTGTAAATTTGTATGTGATGGATAGTCTGAGATTCTGTTTTTATAAAGTTGTGCATACACATTCAGCTATATACGGGTTTTACATTTTGGTATCAGAGCAGACATCCTGGCACGGAGTTAACTAAGTTACTCCAAACAGTCTGATATCTAGAAAGGGGTTTTGTGGTTGGCAATCAGTTTCCTTGAATTCGGTGAGCCTTCCACAAATACACCTGCCTAGTCGGATTGTCTGAGTAGCGGAGTTAGGTTCTAAGCTTTCAAAAGTGTTTTATCTGGTATGAACCCGACTCAGTTACAGTAAACCATTGGTGCCGAAGGTAGGGCCGAGTCTATGTGGATCAGCCAATCAGTCACCCTAGCACGGTGAGGCTCCCATGATAGACGCCTACCTGGCCAATCGGTTTGACTAACTAAGTTAGGCTCTAAGCCATGGTTTTAAAAGTATTTCGAAAAACAAGAACAAAGTACTGATATAATACTGGTGTTGTGATACAAAAAGGACATACACCTTAAGGAAAAGGGTTAGGCTCGGGAAGTTAAACCTTGATGGCATAGAATATGGGTTCTGTTGTTAAACTTTAGGATTTCTGATATGGGAATCGGAGTCTAAGCTAAATCCCCGCCCAGTGTTTCAAGGGAAGCAGTACAAAGAAGTCATTACGACTTAAGTTTTCTGGTAGACAATAACCTACTGTTTAGGTTTTTCCTTGGCTAGTAACCTATTGATTTAGTAACCTTGTGAAAGTAATAACTTGTTAAGTTATCTTGAGAAGGAAATCCCTACCTTGTAGAGGCCAGACACCATGCGTGCAAAGGGGCGTGGCTCCGGGGACGAAGATCTTTTGATTAAGTCCTTGACGGTGGTGGAAACCTCAGTAGCCACCAGGTTATGGTCTCAATGTGGGACCAAGAATCATAGAAATATCAGTGGCTAGTAGATTTCCCAAGAAGTAGATGATTACCCAATAGGGAAAGTTGAGTTAAGGATTATGCCTGGAGCTAAACAGAAAGTGAAAGTTTACAAATAGAATGGCCCTAGATAAGATGGCAGGCATAGAGACAACAGATAATGAAACCACTAAAGGATAGGAACCTGATAAGATTTGAGTTCTCATTATAATGATTCAGAGACGATCACTGACGCTACTTATGGGAAGTTTGATCGGAGAAAGATACCTACGGGGAGTTCTGATCAAGGAGGCTTACCTACAGAGGATGCTAACCGGAAAAGCTGACTGGTCTGCGAAGACTGAGTGAAGCGCCGAGTAATGTGCCGTAGAGCAGAGCCACCGTGACGACGAACCGTAGAGTGGGGCCGCCGTGACAACGAACCATAAAGTAGAGTTACCAGTGCATCAGTTCTCAAGGTAAGTAAATTATAATGAGTCTCACATCGAATAGGTTCCCCAGAGTGAAGGTTTAAGTAATCTAGTATATCACCATGGTCTGCTCCAATGCTATATAGTACATATTGTGTTTATAAGCTAGCAGAAGCCCACGGTTGTTAGACAACGAATATGAGAAGTGTTCAGAAAATTTTGTGAGATCCGAGGATAGCGAACGATGTTTGAAATAGCTGGAAGATTAAAGTAGAACAAACTAAGTATTTTATGGATAGTTTGAGTAGCCAAGGACAGAGGTTCCAATGCGTGTAATTAGTGATGACCTTCTAATGTTAGTTGTCTGATTCCTAAGTAAGGTTTAAAAAAAATTGAATTTTTGAACTTGCCAAGACACTTGCTGTATTTGAAATTTTTTTAAAATTGATTTGTTCGCACATGTGGATTTTTGAAACAGAGTTTTCAAATGAAATGTTTTCAACAGAATTTGAGACCACAATGATGGTTATTTTGAACAGATGTTGTCTTATATAAAGGGGTTTTTGTTAGAACCCAAAGTTTGAAATTGAGTTTTTAACTATGTTGTGGAAAAGTCAGTACAAAACTGGAAGGACAGAAGCTGTTGTAGATGTACACAGTTTGCTGGGTCTTGCTAGATGTTTTAAAATGTTTGAAATCGCTAGCCTTTGATAAATGTTTTTTTTTTTTTTTTGAACAAAAAGTTTTGGAGGGATTTTGTTTGAGAAAATGGAAATCGCACCAACAGTGAACGCACCCAATCCATAACACTTTGCCGAGGGCATATGTTTTGTTTAGTACAACCTGACTGTCTATGACTGGACTGAGTTCCGCTAGATAGGGTTGCTACTTTATGTGCCAGTGTGAACACTGGGTCTCCTGAGAGAGGGGCGGAGGTTCTCCCACATTGTTGATAGTACTGTTGAGACTGGATTCGAGGATTGGGGTAAGGCGCTCACTGTACCAAATGGTTAAAATGATGGTGTGTACTCTCAATTGTAAAATTTTGTGAAATAAATTAGCTCCCTCAAAGATATGTGCCGGTGATAAAAGTTTTTGAAAATGATCCGGCAGTGAAAAATGTTTTCACGAATTGGTGATGGCAGCGATTAAGTTTAAAAATGTTATAGCACTATTACTGTGTGGTATAGTGCAGATTGTGAAATGTACTGAAACCACAGAAAATTTTCATGTTTGAAAATTTGAAAATGAGACAAGAAAATAATTTTGGGTAGCAATGACATGATTGTCGACGCTATCGTGTTGAAAAGAAAAGCAGTGTAATTGGGAATTATGGTACAGGAACAGCAACTATTAGAAAGGTCTGGAATACTAAACTAGTTAAGTCAATTAATAGCTGTCAGCTATAGTGTTGAGTAAGTGAAAGTAATTCGAGAATTTGAATGGGAAAGACTCAGATGAAATTGATGAGCAGATGCGGAAGGCCAATATGTGTTAAACCGATAGGCTAAATAAATCAGGCAGTGAGGCCTGTGTAATCGAGTACTGTGAGAATAGATCAGCAAGTCCTGTAATTTAGTACTATACCTGGGTATAAGATTGAGACATTGAATAGTAGGGTGCGTGCTATTTAAGTTTGCATAAGGAAGGAATAGACTAGAGGTCTAGTTAACCTTTTGATTTTATATTGTCAAATTTCGAGGACGAAATTTATTGAACGGGGGGAGAATTGTAACATCCTGAATTTTGGACCTAAAGACTAGAAAATTAGCCTATTTTCGGAGGACTATTAGACCCTATTTTTGAAAATAAATTATAACTCAAAATCCTTGAACTAAGTAGTAAACAACTGCACATATTATGAATCAGTGAATTTTTGTCTAGAAGTTGGTGTCACCCGAAGTAATTTCTGTAACCGTCAGTGTCCGACTTAAAATCTTCGGCAGGTTACGGAATACCCTAAATAGGATCAAAAATTTAGTTGACCCAGATATTTCTGAAGAGGAAAAATAGAACTTCAAGGCTGTGCTTCCGGATTCTTGAGAATTTCTAATATAACGCGATTAGAACACCGATCAGGGAATCTTTATAGGATAAATGCAAAAGAGTAAGAAAGTGTCATCGTCATGATGACGTCATCGATGACGTAAGCATCTTGATGACGTCATCGATGACGTAAGCAAATGGATTGGGCGGTTGAGATGAAGCCATGTTTAAAGACAAGATCCAACGGCCAAAATCTGACCTGATAAAGTATGAATAGTATCATGCTTTTTCACTATAAATAGAAGCTTCATTTCTTCATTTTCTTCACACCAAACTCAGATCACAACGGTCGAGTTTAATAGAAGAGAGAGAATTCTTAGAGTTTAGAGGGAGAATTTAGAGTAAAGTTCTCGGAGCTGAAGAGAAGGAGTAAGAACTTCAAGGGTAAGTTCTTTGGTCTCTAGTCTTAAGATTTGGTAGTTTCTTTTGGTAATTATAGTAGAAATGCCAGATAGAGTTTTTTCTGAGTATGCTCTGTGGCTGCAGCTTAGTCTGATCTGTCACATCAGAAAAGAATTATTCTTGGGCAGTAATGTTATTTACCAATACAGTAAATACTATTTACCAAACAGTAAAAATTATTTACCGTCACGGTAAAAATATTTTTACTGGTACTATTCACATGAATAGTGAATACTATTCACATGAATAGTGAATATCCAACATAGTTTCCGCAAATGCTGAAAATTAATGGTCACTGATAAAAATGATATTATAGGATATCCGAGGATTCCGGAGTCAGATTCGAAGGAAGTCCGTATACGTGAATAGTGTCGTATACATGAATAGTAAATTATTATTCACACCGAACGAAGGTACGGACGCGTACTGTAACCTTAACTCTGATGCTTATTGTAAATTTGTATGTGATGGATAGTCTGAGATTCTGTTTTTATAAAGTTGTGCATACACATTCAGCTATATACGGGTTTTACAGATTCAGTATTATAAAGTATTTCGTGTGCATCTAACACACCTGAAGTAAATTTTTAGGTGTGTCTAGCACCAACATCCTTTTTCTTTCTTTCTTTTTTTTTTTAATGAACCCAACACTCATTTTTTAGGTATATCCAATACCCTTAATAATTACCTAAATTGTTAAGTATAAAAATGCAAAAAAAGAATAAAAATAAAATTATTTTAGAGCGGAGGACACATTTTTTTACAATAAAAAAAAAAAAGAAAAATTGAGATGCTAAATGCATTTAAAAAAAATACTCCCTCGATTCTAATTATAATAATATCATTATAGTATAATTTATACTATAAAAATATTCTTATAATTAAAATCGAAGGTAAAATTCATTTTATTTCGTGAGTTATCCCTGTACACATATTAAATGATGGTTTTTAATGCAAATGATTTATGTGGGGACTTTAATGAAATTAACTTTTTTTTTTAAATTATTAAGTTTTTCATTTTAGGATCGACCCTGCATCACGTTCTAAACAGTAGAGGAGGACAGAGAAAAACTTTGGTGGTTTGACGTTCAAGGCCCGGCGACACCACTACTTCCTTCTTCCGTATTCCACGGTGACACAACTTCCACATAACTACGACACCCTCTAATTAACTATTTTCTCTGTCTTAAATGTAAGATTAAATTAATTTTTTAAGATATTAGAAAAATTAATTAATTTTATTAATTGATTTGACTAATAAATTGATATATAATCTAAAAATACATAATATATGATATAATTAAATAACTTATTTAATTTTTTTAATCTCTTAAATAATTAATTTAATCTTATATTTAAGACGGAGAGAATAGTTAATTATAGCAATTTATAGTTTATTACATTTCATCCAACCTCACCACTCTCTAGTAACAATTTTTAATTATATGGAAAAAATTTCAATATCTTTTTAACACAATTTTTTTTAAAAAAATTTTATAGTAATTGTAATAACTAGATTTGAATTTGTGCTTAAATAGGGTGTGAAGTGAACCACATTATTAATAATTTGTGAATGTGTGTGTGTGTGTGTTTTTTTTTTTTAATTCTGGGTTATGGCAAGAGATTTATACCTTAATTTTTACTTCTTCATTAGGCTTATCAAAACTAGCTGAGGTGGTATAACTGTTATGCTAGAGGCCTCACTTACCAATGAGGGTTTTATACCTTTGTTATATGCATTATATTCCTTAAAAAAAAGTCAAATTCTTGAATTTCCAATAAAAATATATTCATCTAATTTTATTTTTTTATCAATTTATAGCAAGTATTTTTTGAAACCAAAATACAATTTTAGGTCTTATTTTTATCTAAGCATTTTACGGGAGATCATTTTATAAACCAAAATAAAGATGAACTTATAACTATCACTTTCTATAAAAATAAGTTTATTATTTAAAAAATATAGATTAAAAATGTTAAACTTACTGAAATCTCATCACATAAGAAATTGCGCACGCGTCACTGCGCCGAATGGTAACCCATTTACGGACTTTTTATGTAGAAATTAAAATAAAATTTCTAGCTTCAGTCTTTCAGACTTTCAGCTTAAAAATTTGAACCTTTTTTTTCTTTTTTTGGGTAAACTAAAAATTTGAACTTTTAATTTGTCTGAAAGGAAAAGGATAGCGAGAAAAGCGGAAAGAGAAAGTCACCATTGGGGAAAAAAACCAGGAGAGAGAAAGGCACACAAATCTCCGTGTGTGTGTATCAGTCTATTTAACGCCTTCGCATTTCCTTCTTTCCTCTTCTCACTTCTCTCTTCTCCTTTCTCCTGCCCTTTTCCTCTCTCTGGGTGTCTGTCTCTCATCCCGAGCCTCAATTGAATTCATTCATCGATTCCAGTCTCTCTGTTCCTCAATTTCTCACAATCCTTCCAGTTCTTTCTCTCTCTCTTTATGGTTTCTGTAATGTAATTCAGAAAACATCCATTTCTAATTTCACTGCCTTCTTCCGAATTCCCTTCGTTAATTTTTGTTTCGGGAAGATTCTTGAAGATAGATCGATCGATCTGCGTCATGGAAAACGATTTCTTTCTAAATGGTTCAGCTCTTCACTTCGAGCCTCCTTCGTCTTCTTCTCCTTCATTACCCACTTGGCATTATCTCTCCTCCGCCGCCATGGATATTCCAGTTTCCTCCGACCAACCTCAACAGCAACAACAAGACTGTTTCTACAATCCCTCATGGGAAAAGTCAACCATTGATCATAATCATCATCATCACGCTCTTCAGTTCGATTCCGCGTTGAGTTCAATGGTTTCTTCTCCGGCAGCTTCCAATTCGAACTTGTCCAACGACAATTTCGTCATCAGGGAACTGATTGGAAAATTGGGCTCTATTGGGAACGCGGGCGAGATCTCTTCTTACATGAATGGAAATAATAACAGTACCAACACTTCATGTTACAGTACACCTTTGAGTTCTCCTCCTAAACTGAACATTCCTCCTCCATTAATGAAAGACAAATTACCAATGGCTTTGAATTCCAGTGTGGCTGAATTCTCAGCTGATCCTGGTTTTGCTGAGAGGGCTGCCAAGTTTTCTTGCTTTGGAAGTAGGAGCTTCAATGGAAGAAGTTCAAGACAAGTTGGGATTAATAATAATGCTGACTTCACTCAGAGATCTAGTCCATTAATGGAAAATGGCAAGCTTTCTAGAGTTTCAAGTAGTCCATCGTTGAAAGCACTTGGATCTCAAATGGAAAATAAGAATTCTCCTTTGAATTCTCAGGAGGAATCTACAATCTCTGAGCAAAACCCAAATGGCGAATCTGGGGTTAAACCTTCCCCTCCTGACATGAATTCCAGAAAGAGAAAAACTTCTTCTAAGGGAAAACCCAAAGAAAATCCTCCCAAGGTAAAATTATATTTCTCTGTCAGAACCTTTTCAATTCCTTCTTTTGTTTTTGTTTGTTTTTTTGTTTTAACCTTTTTTGACAGAGAGGATATATCCTCTTAATCTGTCCTGGCTTACTCCTTTTGCAGGAAATTTTATTTTTTAGAGTCACCCTCTCTCATATTGACTTAATTTAGTTCAATTGATTATGACACTAAACTGAAAATTCATTAATATTGAACTTCAAAAATATTAAAGAGAGATTCCTATTTCCTACCAACTTTGGATATAGTCTTTTGATTCAGACTAGAAATTGCTAAAATCAAAGGGTTCTTCTTCTTTTTTTCATTTTCAGGCTGCCGAAGCTAATGAAGATTCAAGTGCAAAACGAAGCAAGCCAAATGAAGGGGAAGGACATGAAAATGGTCAAGTGAAGGGAGAAGAAGAGTCAAAAGGAGGCAACAACAATGGAGGGGATGAGAAACAGAGCAAAAGCAGCAACTCAAAACCTCCTGAGCCTCCAAAGGACTACATTCATGTCAGAGCAAGAAGAGGTCAAGCTACAGATAGCCATAGTCTTGCTGAAAGAGTAAGAATCAGCGATTATTTCACTGTTTCCCCACGAAAAATCACATTGGCAAGAAAATAAAAATATATTGCAGGCTCTCTTATTGACATTTTATGAATAAACAACAGGTGAGAAGGGAGAAAATCAGTGAAAGAATGAAGCTTCTGCAAGATCTTGTACCTGGTTGCAACAAGGTCCGTGCATATAAGTAAAATCATATTATGGCTTTCTTTGTGCTCAAATTTCTTCCTTGATCATGCAATACTAAAATTATATGTATAAAACCTTTCCTTGTAGGTCACTGGGAAAGCTCTTATGCTTGATGAAATCATAAACTATGTACAGTCATTGCAGCGTCAAGTTGAGGTAGATACAGGCTTGGTTGGTCAAAATAAGCTTTTTTTCCTCCCTGCTAAAATCATGATCATAGTTAATTATAATTTCTCTCTCTCTTTTTTCTTTCTTGCCAGTTCCTTTCTATGAAATTGTCCTCCGTGAACACCAGGCTTGATGTGAGCATTGACAATCTCATCTCAAAAGATGTGAGTGTTTTTTTTGGGGGCTCTAGGTATATCATGGGGTTTGGCTACTTTATCAACAAAGTTTATAACTTTTCTTTTTCCTGAATTGGGATGTTGCTTATTTGGCTTTTTGGGTATTTCAGATATTTCAATCAAATAACTCCTTGGCACACCAGGCAGCAATATTCCCCTTAGATTCCTCTGCCACAGCCTTTTTTGGCCCCAACCCAGCAATCCACAATACAATCCCTAATGGAACTGTGAACCACCCAATGGAATCTTTAGATTCTGCTCTCTGTCAAAGCCTTGGCTTCCAGTTACCATCTATGAATGGTTTCAATGAAGGTGCTTCTCAGGTATTGATTATCTTTCCATCTGTGTTTTTTGCCCCACAAAAACTGAAAACAATGGTAAATTTTCTGATGTTGGAATAAATATGTCAAGCTCACTTGTTGTGAGTTAGTTCTGTTACTGTAACTTGAGGTTTATATGATTCTTCTGTCAAACGATTTGCAGTATCCAATGACTTTTTGTGAAGAGGACCTCCATGCCATTGTTCAGATGGGGTTTGGTCAAACAGAAAATAGAAAAACACCAACACAGTCTCCAAGCTATAATGGTAATATACAGAAAGAGAAACAGATTTGAAACATGATGATGTTCATTTGGATTTGGCCCAACAAGATGATGATGATACTTATCATCATACTTTTTCTTCTTTCTGGGTTCTGATGCACAGGTTCAAGCCAGATATCCCATATGAAAGTTGAGCTCTGATCAACATTCATTATGCTTGAAATTGAAGCCCAGAGGAACATAGGAAAGGAAGGCTGCTGTAAACAAGAAAAAAGAACTTAATTCAGCCAAACCCATGAATCATCATTGTTAAGTTAAGCCATGATCATCATCATTAGGTCTATTCAATTGAAACCACCTCTTTTTTTCACCTTTCTTATTCTTATGGTGTTTTCTCCTTCATCTGATTCTCTCTGATGATTTTGATTCCTAATCTCTTCTGGGGCCGGTTCATTTCAAATTTTTTCCCCTTTTTTGTATAACAATTCATGTAAAATCTTAGGACCAATTCTGTATTCTCTGGTGCTCGTTCTTGTTATAGCACCAATTGTAAGATATAATGCTGATTAAAGAAAGGTTTTTTACTCCTTTCCTTTTCATTTTTGCTGCAATCTTTATATCATTCATTATGGCGTAAATTTATATATAAAAAATCGCATTAACTTTATATAATTCCAACATCACATCATCAACCCACTAAGAAGTTTAGTGGGTCTTCATAATTATAATGGTCTCATTAGAAATGTCATGTCAATTAATCTTTGCATAATCTGGTGGGTATGGTTCTCACTTTGTGTTGAACCCAGCTGTAATACTAGTGCGTTCATTTTTTCCCCACTGTTTTTTTCCTTGCCTTTATTTTATTTTCTCTGCTTTTCAAAACTCAAAAAAGTCTAATTAAAATGATTAGGACATTTTGGTTGAAACTTGAGTAGTGGTCAACCATAATTTCTGGCATTTTCTTGGGTTCTCTGTAAGTTTTCTTTTAGGTTCACCGAAAACAGAAGCTTCGGGGCCTTTTCACTGTGCAGAATAGAAAATTCAAAAGGACAAAGGCCACAGAGGTTGGAAGTTTAGGTTAGAACTTAGAAGTAGGAATCACCACCTTTTAATTTGGATTTTTGAGGGACCATTGCATCTAATGACCCATATTCTAAAACTATAAATAGGAAAATATTAATCATTTTTACAACCTTTTTTAACTATTAAAATGTAATTACTGTAAATTTTCTAAAATTTATTTTTCAATTCTAAGAAATTCTTTGTCAAATATTACCTCTGATCCTAAATATAGAACGTAGTTTTTAGTGTAACTTGATTCTATATTTAGGACTAGATGAGTGTTTTTTTTTAAAAAAAAAAACTTATGATGGTAGATCAAACTTTCTCATATCCAATTTAATTTGAATTTTCATTTACAGTTATAAAGTTTTAGAACTTTTCTTTTAAAGCCATAAGAGTGTGAACCTTTGGATATATTTTCTTTAAAAAAGTATACTATTTTCAAATGTATTTCAATTATTTTACATAATTTTCTTCTCTCCGTTCGTTATTGAATATCATAGCTTTTTTTTTTGTTTTTAAATGTTAAATTTAAATCCTTGAAATAACAAGTAAGATTTGTAATTAAATATATTTTAATAATATTGAGAGGAAAATGTATAATTTGTTGTTGCTGATGTTATTTTCTGAAATCCCAGGTTGGCAGTGGTGATATTCTGACTAGGCCCAATGAATCAAAGAGCTTTAATGTCACCAACTTTTATTATATTTAATTATTTGTGAATAAGAAAATAATATGTGTAGTGGAGTTCAGGTTTGGAAAGATACTCTCAAATTAATAATTTATATTAATCATTTTTTTTAAAAAAAATTCTTAGTGGTTGTTAGCAAAAATCCAGATTTTAGGGCTTCACAAAAGATTTCTTGGTAGACTTATTTTTTAATTGAAGGGTCTATTATTGGTCTGCAGATTAGTGTGATTTAATTATTAGTAAGATGCTTTGAATGTGGTGCTGTATGCCCAACATAATTTATTATAATATATTAATTTATTTTTGTTTTACCTTCAAAAGAAGATAAAGAAATGGGAATTAAAAAATTTGTTAATCTGACAGCAATGTCATAGAAATTTCCAATTCTAAAATATATTCATACAAAGACGTGTCTAGTGATTGATTGTGAAATATTTTATTTTTCTTCCTCACCTGTTCATGTTGGTTTTTTTTTTTTTTATTTACTTAGGATATTTGTTTTAGATTTAAGCCAATCACTGGGGCAATTAATACTGGTTAAAATAATGTTTTTGTCAATGGCCTTGATTTGACTGTAAGTTGAGTTAAATGCATAATTCAACTTATTTTAATTTTAAAAATGATGTACGAATATGCTTTTGTCTTAATTTTAACCCTCGTTTAATTGTTGAATATTTCATTATGATGTATTTGTTCCTTAATTTTTTTTAAAAAACTCAGTTAAACTTATAAGTTTATACATCGAGTTTACGTTTTTACATTTCTAAATTATAAAAACCATGTTAACTCATCTTTAAACTTATGTTAACTTTTTTTATTTGATCATATTTAACAGCTTTATAGAAATTTCTTTATTAAATATGGTAAATTTTGAATATTGATGGATTTAATTTCAATTATTTAGATTTAAAATATGTTTAAATCAAATTGTTGTCATTTTTTATATTTAAATTATTTATTATACATTATTAATCACTTGGGTCTTTGAATGCTTTTGGGGAATAAATTTTGTGATGAGAGATTTTTTTCCATTATTATTTATGAGAGTAAGTTAATTCTTTTAGATGCACAATTTAAAATAACAATGATTAGCACACAAAAAAAATCATTTTTTGAGATTAACAATGTTAGAGTTCGAGAACCAAAAAAGATAATTTATGAAATTAAAGTTTCAAACTAAATTTTGAATAAAATTAAAGGACGGAATGTATATTTTATGGTAAATCTTTTAATTTGAATTTGAAGAATAAAATTGAAGAAACAATATTTTTTCCTAGGGGACAAAAAGGTTGGTTTGAGCTGGTATCCTTATTATTAATATTATTGGGTTATTGCCACATCAACCTAAACTAAATACTTACATTCAGATTGTCCAACAAAACAAAACAAACATAAGAATTGCCTTAATATGACAAAATTATTAGTGAAGCTTCAATTTATGAGCTATATCATAATTTGGTACATATAATAAGAAAATAAATATGGAATAAAATAAGGAAAAATGATGATAACTCATATATTTTAAAATAATTAATATTAAGATAATAAATATGTAGGTATTTGCATAAAAATTTTCAAAAGCTCTTGCGTGTTGTAATGTTGTTCTTTTCATTTAAGTTTTTTGAAAACAAAGTAGACTGTGATGAATTAATTTTATTTAATGGATTACCTTAAAATATTTTTTAAGTGTATTTAATGTTTTAAAGTATTTTATTGAGCATTCAACACCCTGAAGTATATTTTTATGTGCATCCATCACTTTGAAATATTTTTTTAAGTGTGTCCAACATCATAATTTAATTTTTTGGTATATCTAACAATTTCCATTATTTTTTAAATGTATCGAACACTTTAAATTACTTAAATTATTAAGTGTAAAATTGCATAAAAAAGCACTTTAGTGTGATGGACGGACCTTAAAAAAAAAATACTTTAAGGTACTAAAAGCTTAACCCTTATTTAATTGGTTTTAGAATTAAGAATCCTAAAGTGATATATTATAGGATCTATCAACTTTTAGAATTTTAAAATAGCATCCCACAATGCTACCCAAAAAATAGAGAAAATGGATGAAAATAATTCTCTAAAAGTTCTATTGGCCAGAAAGACCCAATACATTCTTAGACCTAGGAAGTATCAATATTCTACTAGGTTTAAACCATTCTAGTCAATAAAATTGTTATACAATGACTTTTTACTGATTTTTCTAAAAAATACATTCTTCAATTAGGGTCTAATAATAAAATTCAATAAAAATTAGTGAGGTAACATCTTCATTTTAGCGCCCAAGTCTTAAATTTTTTCCTACAAAATTCATAAACCAAATTTATACCCTAATTAGGAAATGAAATATAGTTTACTCTTTTTTTCTTTTTCCCCAAACAGAAGAAAGTTATTGTATCAACAACCGGCACCTTTATTTTTCCTTTTGTATTACCAAAAAAGAACATTTCCTTTGCAAACACTTTAGTAGCGCAATGACATGGGAGTCAGTATTAACTGACCTCTCTCCCCCATATCCAGCCATGTCCAGGGTTCAAACCCTGCCTCCTCCCCTACCATGATGTATCAAAAAAAAAAAAAAAGAACATTTCCTTTTTGAAAAAACAGAGAATTTCTTTCTCTAGTTGCTGATATCAATCACCTAACTTGCTGTTCAAGAACTAAATAATGTAAAATTCTGGTAAGTTTTACTGAAATGGGGTCATTCATTAACCAAACATTGGATTCAAATTTGCAGTTCAATTGTCATAATCAAAGGAAACATATTGCATATGTCCATATTCATATGAAAAAGACGTATTTGTAATAATTTTTCATACAAGGTTTCAAGGAAGAAGCGTAGTAATCACTAAAATGTTTTATAACAAGTGATAATAAATTCTAGTATTGAAAATGACAACATGTCCATGCTTTTTTTTTTTAGTGATTACATTTCTTCTATTGGATCTCATATTCGTAGTGATTTTTCCTAATTTTTATCTACATGTTTTCTTTATTTTTTTTCATAAATAAATACGGAGAAAACATGTGTATCAAATTGTCTAAATTATATTTAAGATAGCCCAAATTTTATTTTATTTTAATTTTTTTGACTTCAAATAACCTAAATCTAATTTGAACCACCAAATAAATCAAAAGAAAAAATTGAGATTTAAAAATAAAAGCAGAAGTAAAAGAGGGCCTACCAAAAGAAGAATGTTTGTTCTTGGGACAGTTTAGAAGAAGGCACTTAAAATGATGATTAGGGTGGTGCCATACTTATCAAAGGTGTCATTGTTCTATCACAATTCACAACCCACTCTTCCACTTTCACTTTTGGGTCCCTTCCCCTATTTCACCTCTTTTGAAAGCAACAACAATAATCAAGAGTCACATGTTTTTTTCTTCTTAATTTCTTGAATAAATAAAATTTATTCTTGTGGTCTCATTTCATTCTTAAATTTATTTCTATGGCCTTCCAAAGTTTATCACCATATTTTTGCAGTTCATAATTTGTTAAATTAATTTGAGCTCTAGTGTTATTTTAGTTTATATACTATATAAATGATGTCAGTTGGAAAAGTAAATATATGGATTAAAAAAAAAATTCGTAAATCTAAATATAAAAGTTAGTTTAGAAGTGAATTTTGATTTTAACCATCAGACCATTTTTCGTTTTTTTCTCTTATATCTATTATTTTTCTCTAAATTAATATTTGTCTAAGATATAAATTGATAATCTAATGATAAACAAGTACTTCAAAGAGATCATATAACATATATTATAATTAAGTAATTTATTAATTTTTTTAATCTTATGAAATTAGTCAATTATCTTTTATATTAAAGACGGGGAAAGTATATAAATTTTTTAAAACAACATGCATATTCTAAACTTAGAAAAATTAAATATTATAAATATAATATATAAAATTTCGGCCGGAGCTGCAGCCTGCAGGAATAACCGATCATTATTTATCAGTCCCCTTTGTAAACCCAAAAAAACAAAAGGAAGAAAACTTCGGCCGGAGCCATACTTTTAATTTGTTGTACCTTTTATATGGACTTTGTGGCTTTTTTATTCTTAATATTTTTTCACTTATTTTATTCCATTTTATACAGCTTTTTTTTTATTCGTTTAATACACACACACATTACTAAGGAATAAATATAAGATAATTTAGTATAATTTATGAAAAAAATTTAAATTACTATATTTCCCGTGGATACATGAAGAAAAATATATCAAATAATCAAATTCGAGAAAATTTATATAAATTTCCTTTTATTTAAGGCCTTTTACAAAACCTTTGTTTTGGAGGGAAGAAATAAGGACCCTAGAAACTAAATCATTCGATTCACCAACCATATAATCATTTATGATTTTTTTCATAAGGAAGTTCTTTTTTTTTTTTCCAGAATTAATTTTTATCATAGCCAGATATCAAAAATCTTGTTAAGTATTACTGAAACAGTGGCGGATCTTGGAGAAAATGTTTGGGGTTACTAAATGTATACTTATTAACTAATTAAAAAATTTTATGATTATATAACATTTTTAAAAATATTATATTAAATTTTACATTATATTAATTTTTTTAAAAATTCTGAGTTTTGTCATGATTTCTTGGACTTTTGATATTAGGAGTGAAATGATGAGAATTTGTTAATTATTCATACAAATTATTTCTTGGACTTTTAATACTACTTGTTCTTAATTTTGCATTGCAGGTGTTTAAGAAGAAAATTTGAGATTTTGGAGGGTCAGAATGAATGTTTTAAAGACTGAGAAAAGTTATAGAAAAGTCATCGGAATTTCTGAAAATTGTAATCAATGAAGAAAAGAGACTAAGGAAAATTACACAAAACTACCCATAATTTTCTGAAATTATAGCACTTTCTACAAAGTTATTTATACTTTAGTCCCTTTATAAGAAAAAACATTTAAAAAAAAACTGAACATTTTTTTTTTGGGGGCATGGCCCTAATGAAGATCCGCCATTGTATTGAAATAATAAAAAATGTTTTAAAAATTATTAAGGGCATTTAAAAAGAAAAATGTAAAAAAAAAAAGAATTCCTTTTATTTATTTATTTTTGGTAGTTTCTTTTCTTTTTTTTGGCTCAAGTTTTGGTAGTTTCGCAATCTACAACTATATATAATGGAAACACACACACAAAATTATTTTCACAAAAAAAAAAGTATATTATGTAAAATTTGTATTGAATTTGAAGGAAAAGTAATAATTAAAAGTGAGAATGATTCCACAAGTCATAGTCGTTCCTTTATGGATGTTTATCATTTAATTAAAGTCACAAATCACATACCTATATTTAGTGCTCTCTTTGAATTTGATTTAAGACGTTTTTAACACTTAATTATGGGTAACCACAATCTTAAGACACTCATTAATCATGATTAGAGGTTAATTCAACATCAGAGTCGTTGCTTGTGTCGCCATCAATACAATCTTTCAAGATTTTATGTTCAAACATGTTTACTTACTTAACCTTTTTTAGGAAAAATATCAGGATGCCTTAAACATCCAGGTTTTGATATTGTCGGTGTAAAGTAACAGCACTTAGCAAATCTGAATTATCGTCCTATATTAATTTTAATTCTTTTCTAGGATTTTTATTTTGTCTTTAATAATAATTTTTGATTGTTTGTTTACAGCTAAGAATCCACTTTATTCTATGCCTATATCATTCAATTGCAAGATTTCATTTTATTTTCACAAAATTAAAGGTTATTCTCTTTTTTGACATTATAATTAGGGTTTAAACTTCTCATGTAGCATAAAAAAAGAAAATTCCTACATACATAAAATAATGGGATCCACATATATATATATAAAATGTTGTTATTGATCAAACAAATGACATAGGCATAGAAGATTCTTATATAATGTTGAAAGATTCCTGCATACACATAAAATAGTGGCACATATGTTTTCATTGATCAAACAAATGGAATATATGCCCGATTTAGTAATTCTTTAATCTTTCAAATTTTACATGATATTTTATTTTGTTCTCTTAATTTTATAAGTGTATTTTCAATCATCTAATTCTAACTCTGTTTTGTTTTTGTTTTTGTTTTTCCATTCTAATTCTAACTCTGTTGACAAAATTGTTGAAATTGAAATTTTTAAAGTTTACAAAATATTCTAAAATACTGACACATTAGGTTTATATAATTTTCAATAATAATGATAATTGACATAAAAATTATCATTTAAAAAATAATAGTGTTAAGATTAAAAGAATGAAAATATATGAGCAACTACTTCAATTTTGGAATTTGTGGCCGCTCTTCTAACTCGAGACTTAAAAGGATTTAATAGGGCATTATACCATTTGATTAGCTCTATGTTGATAATTGTGAAAGACTATTTTGTTCAGCCTTTAATTTACTTATATTTGGGGTTAATTATTCCTTTTTCCCCTTTTTTGCCAGCATATATGGGATTATTTCAAGAAGACAAAACATTCTACCTAAAAATAATAGAAAAAAATAAGTTCAAGTAATCCTTTAAGCGTGGTTCACATATTAGGGGATTATTTCAATAATATAAGATTCTTGCTATAATAAATAAAGTCATTTGAGGGTTAAGTTGTGATCTCTGCAATCTTGAATATCATGGTAACACCCAAATCGCAGTTTCAGAAATCTCTTTTTTTGTGAGTCGAGACAAAACTTCTCTCATATGTTTAGTTCGTAAATCGTAAAAGATATTCTCAAAAGCTAATTAAAACACACACTTAAGTGAAAATCATTTTAAACCCTAAGTTGAGTTGCCAATTACATTTTATTTATTTTTCCCTAAGCATAGGTATCCTTCTATTGAAGGCACTGCCGGACACTAAATGTCGGTGCCTCTCTCAGCGGTAGGGATGTGCAAAAAATCCGATAGTCCAAGTAACCCAGTCCGGTGAAAAAAATTTGGGTTGAAACAATATTAGGCAAATCAGACCAGATTGGTCTCTTTGAGTTATACTGGACTTTGTTCCAAGGCCTTGGACCCCTTAGTCTGGTCCAATCTGGCCCAAATATTGTTTTTATTATTGTTCAATGTTGTTGAAGATTATTATGGATTTATGATTGGGTTTTAATGTTTTGTGATGTGTTTTATACAATTATAGGTATTGATATTGCCTCTCAAAGAAGGCAAAAAGAAAAAAATCCAAATAGGTTCTCTAAGAAATCCACTGGATTGGTTTGGTCCAGCGCAAGCTTAGGATAATGTTGGACCAGACCAAACCTCGAGTTGTCTTGAACAGCCTGAGGTACTATCAGACTAGACTTTGGGTTGAGGCCAAACCTAGTCTAGTTTGATCCATAATCAACCCTACTTTAAAACTTGGTTCACCGCTTTGTGAGGTAAACTTCTTGAATGTACCATAAAATTACTTGAATATAGTTACCATAAAAATAGTTACTTGAATGTTTTGAGCCTTAATGTATTTCTTTTAAAAAAAATACTCACTCTGTTATAATAAGATACATGACTTGTTCCTTTTTTATAATAGGCACTTAGAGACTATCTTTTTTTTTTTTTTTTAGTTATTTGCTCATTTTACCCCAATTAAATAAATTATATTTAATTTATAATTTCTGTCTCCATTACACATTTTCTTTCTTTCACATAAATGGGGGTTTTTTAACAAAATAGATTTTTTTTAACGTATTTATTTTTTCTAACTAATTTTATTGAGTATTTTTAATAATATAATTCAGTTATTTGTTGCTTATAATAAAAAACAAAGGCACTATAACTTAGTATTTCATCACCGCCAAATAATTTATATTCATAAATTTACGAATAAAATAGCATTAAAAGAATGTTAGTGTATATCAAATTCTTTCTTTCTTTCTTTCTTTTTTTTTTTCCGAATATATCAAATTCATTCCTCGTCAACGTATCTATGAATTAGTGCATACTCCTCTAGTCTTATTTATAAAACACTTTCAACCTAGAAAAAATTTAAATCTCATTAACCATGTCATAAAATTCAATAACTTTTCAACTCTATTATTATCTAATATATATAATACCATACGAAAACAAAGTCAACGATAAGTGAAGCATTAAATTGTACTTTCACCTCAAAATTTTAAAGAGGTGCCTTATAAATATGACAATTTTTTTCTGTCTCTACCTATAAATAGGAGCATAGAAGTATTTATTATGGACTAGTGATAATATTAAGGATGACAGAAAAATACCACTTGAACTTCAAACTTCTGTTAACGACAACATTAATGTGATTAACAAAAATAGTAAAGCAATTGACAACTCAATTTGTTCGAAAAGCATCTATTTGGGATTTTGAAATTCAAGGGGTATTTTCTTAATATTTTTCCTAATATTAAATGTTGATAATTAAATTTGAAATTAAAAAACAAAAGGGCTTAAAGAGAAGACCTGAAAATAGATTGGACCCAACATTAATGTATGGAAAGCCCATAAATTGAAGAACCAAAGTAAGCTTCAATCTTAAAATATTACAGCCATGTAGGCATGTAGAACCCAAAGTGTGAGGCAAACAAAGGTCTATGTACAGTACATAAAATGCAGAAAAAGGAGAAAAAAAAACTGTATCTTTTGGTCCTACAAAAATGATAATAAATATTAAATAATTACAAAAATATAATAAATATTAAAATAAATTTATTAAAATAAATATAATACCAAAGGTGAGGTCCGTGTTGTGCAGAAAATTAAACATGACAATTACTTTGTGTTTTTCTCTAGAGATTATTAATTTAGAGTCAAAGTTGGTGGTTTGTTTTAACACCACTATAGAATCACGAATATTTAAGCTTTGTACTTAATGGCTTTTATCAAAACGTTAAATATAAAGAGTTTGGAATTATGGGAAAACAATATATAAAGGTTTATATGAGACAATATTTAACAGTTTTATATGATCACATGATAATATATAAGTTTGTTTTTATTGAAAAAAAAGATATCGCTTATGTAGGGCCAAAATTAATATATTTGGGCCCATGCCTTGTATCCAGAGTCTACAATCACGTTCAACCCCTCACCAGTATTTTTTTTTTTTAAAAAAAACCCCTCACCCAAAATACACTGTCAAACTCACAAGCTAATATAACGTCATGATCTTAAATAGTAAAATCAGCATTGTTAGTAGTGCAGTGGTATTGAGATTAATTTCTCCCTGGTCTTGGGTTCGATCCCCCCCTCCCCTATTGCCTTGTAAAAAAAAAAAAAAAAACTTAAATAGTAAAGGCCATCCCCTCTAACCAATTAAGATCCATAAAAAATGGAACAAACCCATCTAAACATGGGGTGGGACGTGTAAAAGGGAGGACATATAATCACACCTCAAAAGGATTATTCCTTCATACAAAATTCTCCTTCGGTTTTATTGCTCTGTACTTTATTTCTTAATCAGCTTATAATCCATTCTCTATTATTCATGTTCTAACTCACTACTTTGTACTTGACTAAATGTTCTCAATAAAACTACTCTTTACTTCTATTTGCCTATTTTCATAGTTTTATCTATTAAATTTCTACGTTGTACGAAAGATCCTAACCAACAAAATTTTGGTCAAACAGTTTGGCATCATCCATGGGGACCTGACAAACAAGTTTTTCAAAAAATCACCCTTCTACCTGATTATATTTCTTTTCTTGCTTCTTGCTTTACTATGACAGAAGCAGCCGCCGGACATGAGGTGAGCGTCATCGAACTAGTCAAGTTGGTGACAAACCGAACCGCACAACTCGCCGCACAAGCTACACTAATCGCACAACATGATGAATGATACCTGCAGCAGCAAGGTTGCCTTCAGTATCTAGAAGAGGATAATATGAACCAATGAGACCAACACTACCAAAAAAAAAAACGCGGATTACCCACAGAATTACCGACGGAAAAAATTCCGTCAGAAATTACCCACGGAATTTTGTGGGTAATTTTCGAGGGTAAAAATTATCCACGAACTTTCATCAGTAACTGAAATTACTCGACAGAAAATTTCCATTGCAAAAAATGTTGTGGGAAAAATGAATTTTATTTTGTCACGGCCTTTTCTGCGACATAAATTTTCTAATGGAATTACCCACAAAATTCCATCAGTAATTTCAGTTACCGATGGAATTCCGTGGGTAATTTCTGAAGGAATTTTTCTATCAGTAATTTTGTGGGTAATCCGCATTTTTTTTATAGTGCAAGTCACTTCATTCACCACGCAAGCTACCCTAAGCTCACAATGCTTTGGGGAATTCTCGTTCATGTTCATCCCGCTCGTCCAGCCATGGGGCATGCCTTTGGAAGATTATTTAGGTATGGGTAGAAATGGCACCACAAATACTAATCCGAATAATAAAAGCCCTCCCACAGGTACCAGCGTTGGCTAGGCTAATCGCTAACATGACAGGATGCACCTCGCCCCACCGAGGAAGGCCTCCATGCTAACCAAGAAAACCCTATTGATGGGCAAGAAGACCCATCTATTGGTCAAGGAACTCCTCTTAACATAGCAATGTCAATGATACACCTAGTGGAGAAACACACAGAACAACCACCAACCACTGGGTAGTGGATACTTTGGTTGCTTAGTATACCATCGCCTATGAAGAAGAGCGCCCTCGATAACTTCATAGACTCCCCCTTAATAGACAATATAAGCACTCATTGACATGCCCAAAAAATTTATATTCCTTTAGATTTACCATTATGATAGTACGACGGACCTAGATGAGCATATGCCCAATACCGTCAGAGAATTCATACTGTGGCAATACTAAAGGAGTTATAGGAAGCCTGTATGTGTAAAGGTTTCAGATTAAGCATGGTCAGACCAGCATTATGATAGTTAACCAACCTACCAACCAATTCAATAAGTTGATTGCTAGTCTAAATGACCTGTTCATCCAACAATTCTCCAGAAGCCAAAAACTTAAGAAAATTCAAATGACTTATACAAAGTAATTTAGGGGAAGCACAAGTCATGCGCAACTTTGTGGGTAGATTCAACAAAGAGAAGATTAACATCCTGAGCTGTGATATTGCAATTGCAATTGTGATATTCAGAAAGGACCTTCTCCTTAACTTTGACTTGTACAAAGAACTAACCAAGTACACATGTCATACCATGGAAGATGTGTTCGTACAAGCTTGGGTTCTGAACAAATAGAAGAATATGAAGTAAACATAGGGTAGGTTTGCCACTAGGACTACGAACTAATAGACACAAGAAGTAGAAACCACAAAGGTCTTAACCAAAATTGGAGGGTAGAACCTTACCCAACGGGACGTTAAGAAAGGAGGTAGACTAATTGTGTAAATACTCCCAACAACCAAACACTCCCTCTAAGGATCAAGAGGTATAATTTTTTTTGTTAACTCAGGTTAGCTAGTACATGCCGTCACAAAGATGGTCGACATGGTGAAGTTGCCCCCTAAAATCTAGAAGTCAGCTGTTTAACAGGAGCAAACTAAGTGGTGCAAATTTCATTCAGACCACGGCCACCGTACAACAAACAGCATCCGCTTAGATTGGAGGTGGCTGAACTATTCAAAGGAGGGCGCTTGACACACATACTAATCAATAAGGGTAAGACTACCTTATTGGGTAGTTGTACTAACCTTGTAAGACCACCACTAGAAGAGCCACCTAAGAAACCACAAACTATCAACTGTAAAATGAGAAGTTCAATAATTAGCAGAGCCATATAATCATCACCAAAAAGCCTTGCTAGAATCTTACCCAGAAAGCCTGATTAGAAGCGGGCCAAGAAAGATCCTACTAGCCTGAAGGATAGTCAGTTCGTGTTCTACGAAGAAGAGATAAGCAAGCTAGACCAACCACATGACGAGGCCTTGGTAATCGCTGTGTTCCTAGGAAATTTTGATATAAAATGTGTGTTGGTTGATCTAGGTAGTTTGATCAATATAATATATCTTGAAACGATCAAGGTAATGAGGGTTGAATCCCAAATCATCTGCACACCATCTGTATTAGTCATTGGTAATGGAGCATTAGATAGGACAATCGAGAAGATAACCCTTCTTACTTATACAGTGAGATTAAACTTACCATTCAAATACCATGTGATGGACTACCCATCAACATACAACGCATTGTTGGAGAGATTGTAGATCTACAGGATGAAAGTCGTACCATATACCCTCCACTAATTAGTAAGATTTCAACCTCCTTAGGGCATGCGACAGATAAATGGGGACCGGAGGATAGCCAGTGAATGTTACCATGAGACCTTGAAGCCTTCAAGAAACTAACCTGTATAGCAATTACAAAACCTGCCCCTTTAATGATGCATAACTAGCTCGAGGTGGAGGAACTAGAGGATGTACACCTCAATATCGACCATCTGGAGAGGAAATTTTATGTGGGGGTAGACTTACCACTTAACATACAAGGTACACTAGTCAGGAAACTATAAAGGAATATAGTTTCTGATGATGTACTTGAAGCTAACTTTCTATATAATGAATTTTTCGTTAATATAGTTCAACTTAACTGTTGTCTTCCCTAGTTTATTTTTACTAGTAGTTTATGTTCTTTGGGGAATGCATTAAGGTGTAAAGATTCAAATGGACCCTTTTTAATTTCATGGTTAGGCCTTATAGTTGGATTTTTATTAAGAGGCCCTTTCAATATCCCATGACATAACTTTACATCTTGTGGGAATCTTGAATAGTTTGTGATGATACTTCAAGTATAAAGGAAGCACCTCACAGTTTTCCTTCTTAGATTCACACTTCATGCATATAGTGAGTGTTGGCATTAATACCTTACATTGTATGCTGTTAGCAGCATTGCACGTGGAAACACAATAAAAGAATAGTTTGAGTCGTGCCAAGAGCATTGTTTGCAGTCCCTAGGATAAAACGAATCCTTTTTCCAAAAAGTAGAGTGACAGAACAATAAAAAGATAACAGTGTAACTCAGAAGAAGAGATAGGAGAGAAGCTCGGTGTCACCTAACCTACGTGCTCTGACTTCAGTTCTACTGACCTCACTCCATACATTGCCTTTTATAGAAAGAAATCATGTGATCGTTAAGCAACAATAATGGGTATTAAAGATGTCTTAATAGCAATTAAATTGTTAGTTACAAAACAAGGATTATTGATAATAAAACATTTTGAATGTCATTAAATCAATCAATTAAAACACATTAAAGCTCCAATGGTTATATCTAGCGATCAGTTCAATGACTCCTCTTTTGCTTTTTCACTAATTTAAGCTCACATACATTTTATTATACACTAGGGCATTCCCAATCTTGAATTATATGAAACTTCTTCCTAATTTGACACACTCACATAAGATATTTACAATAATGTTGTTGTTGGTTCAAAGTCGTCTTCTTTTTAATTTAGACTTTTGGTCTTGTTTGTTGCTTTGATTTTAGTTTATTTCAAATTTGTTGGGTCTATTTGTTTTTATGTTTATGATATTTTTGGATTGGGCTCATGTATATTCTCCATGTTATCATCTACAGCAAGAGAGTTTTTTCTAACTTGATATTGTAAAAGAGTTCAATCTTTCTAATGCATCCTTTTCTCAACCAAGAGAAAAAAGTTAAAGGTAGCCTAAAGAAAAATACTCTAAGGTGACATTAGATCCCAAACACTCTTTAGCATCAAATTTGATTGTAGATAAGGTAGACAAGAATCCAATAATGAGGAACTTGATAAACCATCCTCAGCTAAAGCATCAACAAGATCATGGTTTTGCTCACTCTAAATAAATTGAAGTTTCTACTCCCAAGGATTCATTTATCATGACTACTCTTCAACATATTGTTAGATATGATTATCTTTGATGATGTCAATTATAGATGCTAAGTGTTAAGAGCAAAAAGTTTACATAATGTATTTATCATATACTACCTTCGGTCCTAATTATAGAAGCACTTTTGTAGTGTAAATTGCACTACAAAAGTGCTCCTATAATTAGGACCGGAGGGAATATATTGTCTAACTACTATGTTTAATGTAAAATATAGGGTTAAGGTGTAATTTTACCATTGAACTATTTGTCCAGGAGCGTTCAACACAATTAACTATTAAGTGGATAAAAAATACCAAAAAAAGTTTTACTTGGGAACGTCCAGCACAACGCCGTTAGACAAAAGTTAACGTCCGTTATCTAATGTGCAAATTGGCCAACGAACTTTTATCCTAAGAGTGCCCGGCACAAAATTCTAAAATTTACTAAATTAAATAAGTTTTTTCTCCATTGTTATTATTCAAAACTACTTGTATAGATATCTATGGTCTATGGATAAAAATTACTCATTCTTCAATTTTGTCAAAATTATAATTTGCTAAAATGAACAAAATTTTTAATTAAAAAAAATTTAATTATATGATTTAAATAAAACTCAAGGTGTTTTATAGTTTAATTTATATATTAAACATATATATATGTGATTTATTTTTAATGGATATCAATATTGATACTTAATAATATAAATCCGGCAACTTGATGATATATTTGTTAATTAAATGATCTATTGATTATTTGTGACTTGTTGGAAAAAAAAAAAAGATAACTTAAGAGGCTTGATGAAGGACAATTTAATAATAGGTTAAGGAGCAATTTTAATAGGTTAAGGAGCAACTTGGCCTACGAAAATTTTATTAACATTAAATGAATTTTTTAAATCACATAAATTTCTTCTAAAATAAAAATAAATCATATAATTTTTTTTGTTTAACATATATAATAAACTATAAAACACCTTGAATTTTATTTAAATCATATAATTATATTTTTAATTAAAAATCTTGTTTATTTTAGAAAATTATAATTTTGAAAAAATTGAAAAATAAGTAATTTTTGTCCATAGACCATAGATATCTATACAAGTATTTTTGAATAATGACAATTGAGGAAAAAAAAAACTTATTTAATGTAGTAAAATTTAGAATTTTGTGCCAGGCGCTCATATGGTTAAAGTTCGTTGGCCAATTTGCACCTTAGATAATGGACGTTAACTTTTGTCTAACGGCGTTGTGCTGGACGCTCCTAAGTAAAACCTTTTTTGGTATTTTTGGTCCACTTAATAGTTAATTGTGTTGGACGCTCTTGGACCACTAGTTCATTGGTAAAATTGCACCTTCACCCTAGAATATATCTTTTAGATTAGTCAAGCATAGATTAGAAGATATTGTTGGTCGAATTCCTTTATGACAATTGACAAGTGAACCTGTAACATCCTGAATTTTGAATCTAATATCTTGAACATAAACCTATTTTGGGAAGACTAGTAGGCTCTATTTTTGGAAAGTGATAAATTTGAAATCAGTATTTTGTGGGCCCCGTGAATAGTATTTACTATTCCTAAATACGTATTTACTATTCATGCGGGACCCACAACCAAAATAATTCTCTCCCGACACAAAACTCTCGTGAAGTTTGAAAATTTTGTCAGCGGGACCCACGTAATAGTAATTTACTATTTGAATAATAATATTATATTATTATAATATAATATTATTTACTATTCATGTGGGACCCACGAAAAATTATTTCCACAGAAGAGTCACGGGAGGTTTTCTTTTTAGTTTTTAGGAAAATTACGTAAAACGACCCAGAGACTAAAATTACACTTAAGGACCCATTTTCCAACTATAAATAGACCTTCCATTTCATTTCATTCTTCACAACTTCTAAGAGCCATAGAGAGAGGTAGAGAGAGAGAGAGAGAGAGTAGAGATATTTGCTTGAGTTATAATAGCTGGTTGGTGATTCGGGTATTAGCAAGTAACAGGTAACTCTGAATATTCTTCCTTATACTTGTGAATTATGTATGATTATAAATTTGTTTGTTTACTATTTTGGCAAGAATATTTAGAAAATATTTATGGTTTTAAGATCTGGTGTGGGAACTTTGACTTGCAAATCTGTAGAGGTACTATTTATACGTACGTTACTATTCACATATACCGTATTTACTATTCATTTTACTATTCACGTATACCGTATTACTATTCATTTTTACTATTCACATATACTGTATTTACTATTCATTTTACTATTCACGTATACCGTATTTACTATTCATTTTTACTATTCACATATACCGTATTTACTATTCATTTTACTATTCACGTATACCGTATTACTATTCATTTTTACTATTCACATATACTGTATTTACTATTCATTTTACTATTCACGTATACCGTATTTACTATTCATTTTTACTATTCACGTATACCGTATTTACTATTCATGTTACTATTCACGTATACCGTATTTACTATTCATGTTACTATTCACGTATACCGTATTTACTATTCATGTTACTATTCACGTATACCGTATTAACTACTCATTTTACTATTCATGTATATACCGTATTTTACTATTCACAGATACGCATAGTATTTTACTATTCACAGATACGCATATCAACGTATATAATGGTATAATAATGCATTATTTTTGAGTAAATACATCATGGCGGTTGTATTGTGATGGGTGGAGTAAGGAGGGAATTGAATGATAAGAATTGTTTATGCCACCACTCGGTGCACAGTGGATGGTACTTTTCAGGGCCCCATCTTCCATGTTTTTCTCTGGCCGGGATTTCATTGGAGATGTGGGACATGTGACACCTCCTTAGTTGTTATTTTTAAGGAGGGGAGCCATAGTCCAGATTTAAGCTCTATACCTTTGGCCGGGTGTATCTTAAGTTTTGGTGAGCTTGAAACCATCCAGTCAAATGAATGAGTTTCTATTGGACTATATGTTAGCCTATGGTTCCAGTCAGCGGTATACGGTTGGAAGGGGATATAAGGGTGGCTGCATACTGCATAGTGCATTCTGAATTATTCAATAAAGAATGATGAGTATTTTATAAAGATATTTGATGTGAACTACTGTATATCTAAAAAAAATATCTGTGTATATTAAATCCATTTTTTTTTTACTATCTACTATTTATGTCATATGTAATTTGCTTGGGTAAGGTAGAAATATTCAGTAGTTACTGAGACGTGAAATCTCATCCCATATTAACATTTTTCAGGTGATTATTCTAGTAGAGAGCAAGGGAAGGCACCTATGGAGTGAGCTCTGGAAGCTCTTTTGATCTCCAATAGATTATGTTATGTTATTATATTTGCCATGAACCTAAGACTTCCGTTTTGTATTAAACTCTGAAATATTTTCTGGAATTTATTCTGATTATGTATTACGGGTTTTATTCGAAATGGTAACATTGTAAAAGGATTTGGATATTGTTGAACTCATTTGAAGGTATTTTCAATATTTTGACCGAGTTTTTGGGTATTAAAATTGTGGCGTTACATTTTTGGTATCAGAGCTAAAGGTTCCATGGCAACTTTGTTTATTTTCTAAAGTGATTTCTTTAAAAAAATTTTTTTAAAAAGTTCGTGGCAAATTAAATATCATAACATGATCACTTCCCTTTGTTAGATTTAGAATTTATTTAGCTATTTTTATTTGTTTAGTGTCCTTATAGTATTAATCATAGGAGGAGATAATGGCAAGAACTCGAAGAACTAATTCAACCCCTGCTCCATCCCAAAGAGGTCTCCCTCCGCATCAAGATGGTCCCTATCCTCAGGATAACAATGCCCTTTTGGCAGAGTTACGAGACGTCATCTTGGAGATGAGAGAGAAAGTGAATAGACACGAGGATGAACTAGCAAAAGGAAGAGGCCAAGGTGGTAAGGAAGGAAAGGAGAAGGCTCTGGAAGTCACACCTTCTGACCATCAATCAAGGGGAGGAAGTCATTCTCGCACTGAAGATGGAGGTAGTAGCGGTTCTCATTCTCAGTATCATCCCTTACCTATTACTGAGGTTTGGGAAAAATTTCGGAAGTTTACTCCACCAATGTTCGAGGGGAAGCTAGATCCGATTGCAGCACTGGAGTGGCTGAAGCGTGTAGAAAAGATTTTCAGAGTTATCGAGATTAGCTCACAACAAAAGGTGATGGTTGCTGAACAATTGTTGCAGAAAGCAGCTGAAGAATGGTGGGAAAGCACCAAAACAAAAAGAAATGCTGAGATGACGTGGGAAGAGTTTAAGGAAAAGTTCGAAAATTATTACTTTTCCCCTTCAATCAGAATAGAGAAAGAAACTGAATTCCTCACATTCAGGCAAGGGGAATTACATGAAGACGAATTTATTACTCGCTTTTTAGAGTTGTCTAAATTCTGCGGATATTCACAGAACAACTCTAAATGGTTGAGTGCTCGATTGGTTGAAAAAGCTAGACCAGACCTAAAAACAGCTCTATCACCGTTCCTTGATGAAACAAGGGATTTTGAAGAAATATGTGACAAACTGCGCACGATAGCAAGGAACAAACGAGAAGAGGAAGCTGAGAAGATGAAGGGTTTTCAGGCCAGATCTACACACCTCATGAGACCAACGGGAGGAGTTACTAAGAAGCAGAGTCACAACTTCAGTAATGTGAATACGCGGTTTAGCCAACCATCCAGAAATCACTTTGGTGGACCATCGAGGAGTTATTTTACTGGACCCCAAAGAAGTCATTTCAGCAGACCACCGAGGAGTCAATTCAAAGGACCTCAAAGGAGTCACTTCAGTGGAGGTCAGAGTTCATATAGGGGATCCACAGCTCCTGCTGCAAGCACCGCTAACAATCAGATGTGTGCCAAGTGTGGAAGAATACACCAAGGACCATGTGTGACGTGTTTCAACTGTGGAAAGCCAGGACACATTTCCAGATTTTGTGAGGAGGAGCCTCGAGGGGCCAAGGATGCTAGAACTGCAGTGCCAGGGAAAGTGTTTGCACTATCACATCAGGAGGCAAGTGCTTCACCAAATCTGATTAAAGGTATCCTCAAACTCCAAGGTCTTGAAGTAGAAGCCTTATTTGATTCTGGTGCCACACACTCTTTTATATCATACGACTGTGTGCCTCGATTGAATTTAAGAGTGAGTGAATTGCCTTATTATATGATTATTTCTACACCGGCGGGAGCTTCAGTAAAAACTTCTAGGGCTTGCTTAAATTGTACGATTGAGATTGATAATAGGATCTCAAATATAGACCTCGTTTGTTTACCCACGAAGGGTATCGATGTAATAATAGGAATGGATTGGTTGTCAGCTAATGACATCATCCTTGACTGCAAGAGGAAGACTATCTCTCTTGCGGATGACTCTTGGAGTCATAGTAGACCACAATTGTTGTCTATAGTACAAGATGAAAAGCCTGTTCATCATGGTTGTCTTGCGTACATGGTGTTTTTCTCCATTCAAGCAGAAGTGGAGGAAGGGATAGAGAACATTGAAGTGGTGAAAGAATTTCCGGAAGTATTTCCGAAAGAAATGACAGGTTTACCCCCAGAGAGAGAAGTAGAATTTTCTATTGATCTCGTACCTGGAACGGAACCTATCTCTAAAGCTCCTTACCGAATGTCTCCATCGGAACTAGCAGAATTGAAGAAGCAGATCGAAGAATTGTTAGAAAAGGGTTTTATCAGACCCAGTGTATCTCCTTGGGGATCGCCCGTACTCTTTGTGAAGAAGAAAGATGGGAGCCTGAGACTATGCATTGACTATCGCCAGTTGAATAAAGTGACTATAAAGAATAAATATCCTTTACCCAGGATCGACGATCTACTTGATCAGTTGAAGGGAGCATCCATATTCTCCAAGATCGACCTCAGATCAGGTTATCACCAACTTAGAGTCAAAGCTGAAGATGTCTCAAAAACTGCATTCAGAACTAGATATGGCCATTATGAATTTCTTGTTATGCCATTTGGGCTAACAAATGCTCCAGCAGTATTCATGGATTACATGAATAGAATTTTCCGACCATATCTAGATAAATTTGTAGTGGTTTTCATTGACGACATCCTTATCTACTCTAAGGATGAAGAAGAGCATAAAGAGCACCTTAGAATCGTGCTACAAGTGTTGAAGGAGCACAAGCTCTATGCGAAACTATCTAAGTGCGAATTTTGGTTGAAGGAAGTAAAATTCCTAGGCCATGTCGTATCGGCTGAAGGTGTTGCAGTGGACCATACTAAAGTTGAAGCAGTTCTCCAATGGGAACGACCAAAGTCCGTGACTGAGATCAGGAGTTTTCTAGGTCTAGCTGGCTATTATAGGAGATTTATCAAGGGCTTTTCGCAAATAGCTATGCCTTTGACAAAGTTAACTAGGAAGGGTCAACCATATGTATGGGACGAAAAGTGTGAAGCAGCTTTCCAAAATTTGAAGACTAAGTTGACTACGGCACCAGTACTTATAATTCCAGATCCTGCTCAGACCTTTACTTTGTACACAGATGCTTCCAAGAAAGGTCTTGGGTGTGTATTAATGCAAAATGGTAGGGTAGTAGCTTATGCTTCTCGACAGTTAAGGCCACATGAAGGGAATTATCCTACTCACGACTTAGAACTGGCAGCAGTAGTGTTCGCTCTGAAGATTTGGAGGCATCACCTCTACGGTTCAAAGTTCGAGGTTTATAGTGACCACAAAAGTCTGAAGTACCTGTTCGACCAAAAGGAGCTCAACATGCGACAGAGGAGATGGATGGAGTTTATCAAGGACTACGACTTCGAATTGAAGTATCATCCAGGAAAGGCGAACGTTGTAGCAGATGCCTTAAGTAGAAAGACAATCCATGTAGCCCAGATGATGATCAGAGAACATAAATTGCTCGAGGAGATACCAAGTACATCTATTGATGTAATGTCAGGTTTGGTCGCTACCATGGAGGCATTAACTATTGAAAGCACAATTTGGAAAGAGATTAAATTCGCTCAGCTCGAAGATGAGTATCTATTAAACGTGAGGGAAGATATTGAAGAAGGAAAAGAATCGAAATTTGGGATCGATAGAGATGGGATATTAAGGTATAAAGGAAAAGTGTGCATACCTAGTGATGGAGAAATAAAAAGGCTCATACTAGAGGAGGCTCATCGGAGTAAATACACTATCCATCCTGGAGCAACCAAGATGTATCATGATCTTAAGCGGAATTGGTGGTGGCGAGGCATGAAGAAAGATGTGACTGACTTTGTCACTTGTTGTTTGACTTGTCAGAAAGTCAAGATCGAACATCGGAAACCTCCTGGATTATTAAAGAATTTGGATATCCCAGAGTGGAAATGGGACAGCATCTCTATGGATTTCATCATGGGGCTTCCTCTAACGACATCCGGACATAATGCCATTTGGGTAATTGTCGATAGGTTAACTAAGTCAGCTCATTTTCTAGCAATTGCAGCAGAATACTCATTGGAGAGACTAGCAAAGATCTACATGAAGGAGATTGTCAGATTGCATGGGATACCGAATAGCATCGTATCTGATCGTGATCCACGATTCACTTCACGATTTTGGAAAGCATTGCAGAATGCTATGGGAACTCGGATGAGTTATAGTACCGCTTATCATCCTCAAACTGACGGGCAGACTGAGAGGACTATTCAAACTCTGGAAGACATGTTGCGGGCTTGTGCAATCGAACTAAAAGGAAGTTGGGACGATCATCTTCATCTTGCGGAGTTTGCATATAACAATAGTTATCACTCCAGCATTGAGATGGCACCTTATGAGGCTTTGTATGGAAGAAAATGTAGATCTCCTATTTGCTGGACGGAATTGAATGAGCGAATTTTAATAGGTCCAGAACTTGTGGACGAGACGACTCAAAAGATTAAGGTGATTCAACAGAAACTTCTCACTGCTCAGAGTCGACAGAAGAGTTATGCTGACAAGAGAAGACGACCGTTGGAGTTCATGGTGGGCGAACATGTATTCTTAAGAGTCACACCAATGACTGGCATTGGTAGAGCAATACGAGCAAAGAAGCTTTCACCTCGTTTTATGGGTCCTTATGAGATTTTGGAGAAAATTGGACCGGTAGCTTACAGAATTGCATTACCTCCACAGCTTGCGAACCTTCATGATGTCTTTCATGTATCGCAACTGAAGAAATACCAACCGGATCCTTCCCACATTATAGAAGTAGAAGAGGTAGAACTCAAAGATAACATGACGTATAAAGCCGAGCCGGAGCGGATTGTTGATGCAAGGGACAAGAGATTAAGAAACAAGACCATTAGACTTGTAAAGGTCGAATGGAAAGGAATGGCTCCCGGAGATGCTACTTGGGAAACGGAGGAGAGCATGCGACAAACCTATCCTCATTTATTTAAATAGGTTAGAATTCTTATTATAGCGAAATTTTGAGGACAAAATTTTCTTTTAGGAGGGGAGAAATGTAACATCCTGAATTTTGAATCTAATATCTTGAACATAAACCTATTTTGGGAAGACTAGTAGGCTCTATTTTTGGAAAGTGATAAATTTGAAATCAGTATTTTGTGGGCCCCGTGAATAGTATTTACTATTCCTAAATACGTATTTACTATTCATGCGGGACCCACAACCAAAATAATTCTCTCCCGACACAAAACTCTCGTGAAGTTTGAAAATTTTGTCAGCGGGACCCACGTAATAGTAATTTACTATTTGAATAATAATATTATATTATTATAATATAATATTATTTACTATTCATGTGGGACCCACGAAAAATTATTTCCACAGAAGAGTCACGGGAGGTTTTCTTTTTAGTTTTTAGGAAAATTACGTAAAACGACCCAGAGACTAAAATTACACTTAAGGACCCATTTTCCAACTATAAATAGACCTTCCATTTCATTTCATTCTTCACAACTTCTAAGAGCCATAGAGAGAGGTAGAGAGAGAGAGAGAGAGAGTAGAGATATTTGCTTGAGTTATAATAGCTGGTTGGTGATTCGGGTATTAGCAAGTAACAGGTAACTCTGAATATTCTTCCTTATACTTGTGAATTATGTATGATTATAAATTTGTTTGTTTACTATTTTGGCAAGAATATTTAGAAAATATTTATGGTTTTAAGATCTGGTGTGGGAACTTTGACTTGCAAATCTGTAGAGGTACTATTTATACGTACGTTACTATTCACATATACCGTATTTACTATTCATTTTACTATTCACGTATACCGTATTACTATTCATTTTTACTATTCACATATACTGTATTTACTATTCATTTTACTATTCACGTATACCGTATTTACTATTCATTTTTACTATTCACATATACCGTATTTACTATTCATTTTACTATTCACGTATACCGTATTACTATTCATTTTTACTATTCACATATACTGTATTTACTATTCATTTTACTATTCACGTATACCGTATTTACTATTCATTTTTACTATTCACGTATACCGTATTTACTATTCATGTTACTATTCACGTATACCGTATTTACTATTCATGTTACTATTCACGTATACCGTATTTACTATTCATGTTACTATTCACGTATACCGTATTAACTACTCATTTTACTATTCATGTATATACCGTATTTTACTATTCACAGATACGCATAGTATTTTACTATTCACAGATACGCATATCAACGTATATAATGGTATAATAATGCATTATTTTTGAGTAAATACATCATGGCGGTTGTATTGTGATGGGTGGAGTAAGGAGGGAATTGAATGATAAGAATTGTTTATGCCACCACTCGGTGCACAGTGGATGGTACTTTTCAGGGCCCCATCTTCCATGTTTTTCTCTGGCCGGGATTTCATTGGAGATGTGGGACATGTGACACCTCCTTAGTTGTTATTTTTAAGGAGGGGAGCCATAGTCCAGATTTAAGCTCTATACCTTTGGCCGGGTGTATCTTAAGTTTTGGTGAGCTTGAAACCATCCAGTCAAATGAATGAGTTTCTATTGGACTATATGTTAGCCTATGGTTCCAGTCAGCGGTATACGGTTGGAAGGGGATATAAGGGTGGCTGCATACTGCATAGTGCATTCTGAATTATTCAATAAAGAATGATGAGTATTTTATAAAGATATTTGATGTGAACTACTGTATATCTAAAAAAAATATCTGTGTATATTAAATCCATTTTTTTTTTACTATCTACTATTTATGTCATATGTAATTTGCTTGGGTAAGGTAGAAATATTCAGTAGTTACTGAGACGTGAAATCTCATCCCATATTAACATTTTTCAGGTGATTATTCTAGTAGAGAGCAAGGGAAGGCACCTATGGAGTGAGCTCTGGAAGCTCTTTTGATCTCCAATAGATTATGTTATGTTATTATATTTGCCATGAACCTAAGACTTCCGTTTTGTATTAAACTCTGAAATATTTTCTGGAATTTATTCTGATTATGTATTACGGGTTTTATTCGAAATGGTAACATTGTAAAAGGATTTGGATATTGTTGAACTCATTTGAAGGTATTTTCAATATTTTGACCGAGTTTTTGGGTATTAAAATTGTGGCGTTACAGAACCAGTCGAACAAATAATAAAAAATGACTAGAGTACTGTCCCATAGAGACTGTTGATATCAAAGATGACGCTAGTTTTTAATAACAAGTGTGTGATGTGAAAATATGGTTTGCTTGATTTAGCTATTACTAATGACAAGAATTAAACAAGTGATCGGAAGTCAAAGAAAAATATCAGTTTAAGAGTAGGATAAGTTCGGATTTAATCCTAAGTTGTGTCATTCCCCCAGTTCGCATATAACGCATTGCTATGGCAATTATACTGCATAGCTTCCGCAATGCTATAACATGACATCCTTTCACAACGTTATTCAGTTAACTCACCACTATCCTATATAGAAGCTTTCGCAATCCTATAAGTACAGTCCTCGCTCTACTCTCCCATATTCTTATGGAGATTTTAGGTTTAGTTTGTCGATATAAACTTAGGTGTTTTTGGTTATGAGCTATAACTCCATTTCTAGCATCTACAGTTTAAGTCAAGTCGTGCATGGGCTCGCCTTACAAACACTTTCTAACAGAGGTCTAACCTTGACTCTTGTTCGGTAAGCCAAGACCACTAAAATAGCCCTTAGTGTCTGCTAATCGGCGATGAATTAAAAAACTGTTAAACAAACTGAATTTATTAAATGAAAAACTAGTAAACTGGGTTCATTCTATGACTTAGAAATTCATCCTCACTCAGCCAAAGAGAATTTAGTTCATGACTGACGAGGGACAAACAAAGCAGAATAGCAAAGAACAGCCCATGGCAGAATTACGATCTTGTCACGTGACGTCTCTACGTCTTCTAAGATCTGTCTTGCTCTAGGGAAGAATCTAGTCTGGTCTATTGTCCCTTCAGTTGGTCTTCTCTTTCGTTCCTTTGGTGTGAGTTTAGTCAGATTGGAATTGTGTTGACTGCTTGACTTTCACAACTTCGACGACTCTTAAGTTTTGTCGCACTTTCCTTTTATAGTTAGGTCTTCTTGTGCCGTACGTCCAATGAGTTGTGCCTTCCAAATCTGCCAGGTCCAATTTCCTAAATTCGGTTGATTGATCCTTCTTTTAATACAACGGGATTCCTTAAATATTTTTCTTGATCCTTCACATCTTCTGGATTCAGTTTGATTCAATCATCGTCTTGATGTGCATCTTGATAACCTGTCTTATTTTCCTAAAAACTTGCAGGGAAAGTTTAGAGTAACGTAGTGCATAATTCTGCCTCACGATGCTATAGTATAGTGGTCGCATTGTATTGCTTGTACAAATGTGGGCATATCTTATGCTATAGCATTACATCAGCTGCGTTATGCGCTTTCACGGTAAACCATAAAGTGTTCCATTTCTTATGCACATGAGCAGGATAATGATATGAATGCAACAATTTGTAAGATCCATCCTCTATTTCCCTATATGCATGAATTCTCAGATATTCTATGAGATAGCACATATTAAAGCTCAGATTTAGCATTCAAAACAGTCAAAATACATAAGGAAAACATGGCATAAATACTACTCATCAGATATGAAGATGAATTATGGAGAATGATGAAGAAGAAGAAGATTAAGAAGCTATTGAACAAAGAAATTATCAAATATGGGGAGAAGAAGTCAAGAAAAAGAAGAATTTATTGAGTTGGATTGATGACAATGATCAAGAGAAAGAAGAAGAAAGAGATTGAAGATATTGGTCAAGAATGTAAGGAGTTAATAAAAAATGAAGACTTCAACATTTCCCATGGTCATTAAGCTACATCAAGTATAAAAGGAGAGGCATTCAAGATGAATAGAAAAGAGAGCATGAGCACATAATGTTGAAATGCCAAAACTCTTAATCTTAGCCAAAGCTCTGTAATCTTACTTCCAACTTGTACTTTAGTTTTAATCATCATTTACTTCATATAGAGAGAAGTATGTTTTCATTGTAATCATTCTATCTTTTTGAAAGTTACTCAAGATTGGGGGATCTTGAGTGGGAAATAGTTTGTATCCTTATAGCGTGTAAGTGGGAGTTCTTATCTCAGTATGAGAATTGTAAAGGTTTTACGAGTGCTTAGATCAAACTTATGCGATTGTAGTGGTTCTCAAGTACTTGGTTAAACTTGAGGGGTATAGTAGATTGAAAATCTCAGGAGGAGCTTGAAGACTTAATGTAGGTCAATGTGGATTGGATCGAACCAAGATAAATCACAGTTTGCATATTCTCTTCCCTAAGCTCTTATATTTTTAGCATATATGATTTGAATAACTAACTATAGATTTATAATTCATTACTTTCATACTTATTTCTTTTACTAAAATGCGAATTTTTTTTAAAAAAATAAAATCTTAAGTTTTTATCTTACACCCAATTCACCCTCTCTTGAGTGTCAGCTGATTTTTTGCATATCAATTAGGTTCTTTGCATCAAAATTAAAAATAAGCTTCTTGAAACAAAGATCCTATGCAAGTCCCTTGAAAACAACCCATTATTCAGCTCCAAACACAATGTAAGTCCTAAGTGAATATGTGAAACCAGCTAGCGAAAAAGCCATCTCGGATCACACTACCTGACATGTCCCCCCTAAAACACTAGTTATCTTCATTAATTTCCTCTATATTTCTCTTATTTGATTATTGTTGAGAGAACATCTTGGGATAAATTATGAAAAAATTGATAAATATAATAAATAAGTCTTACATATAAAATTAAAATAAACTCCTTAATTAGATCATACATTAAGGACTGAAATGAGTATTCAATATAGCTTGGGTTCTCCAAAGCCAAAGCTTCCATATGGTAATCCTCCAAATGAGATTCAATTACTATCAAAATTTTTCCACATTTCCCTTTTTTTTTAAAAAAAAAAATCAATGTAAACAATGACGCAAGTATGCTGTAAAGAAAAGCAAGTGATATATGGGTGCACTAACTGGCTCCAAAGACGCCTTGCATAACCGCAGTCTCGAATTATATGCAAAACATCCTCAGTGTCTTTAAATAAAATTGACTCCTTTATTAAAAAACCACTAAATTTTTTTGCATTAAAAAGGACCACTATTCATTGCTAGGAGGTGACTAATATATACTTCTCTTGTACTTATTATTATAAGGACCGCATGTTTCATACATATATATATTTTTTTTAAAAAAAACCCCTTAAACATATTAATTTTACCACAATTAAATTTTTCAATTTTATCCTTATTTATTATACATTATATGATATAATAACAAATTTAACATAATAATAAATGAAGAGTAAAATTGTTTCTATATATGACAAATTTAATAAAAAAATTTTATAAATGGGGCCACAAAATTTATTCTCGTCCTACTTTATAAATTGGGCAAGAAGAGTAGGATCCAATCCAAGAGAGTACCGAATTATGCCACGGAGGGCTTAAAAACAATTTCTTAATAACGATTTAAAAACGATTTCTTAATAATATTAAATTGTTTTGTAAACAATAGGACAAAATTTTTATGTAGAGAAAGTTATAGTTATCTGGTGCGCACGGAGACACCAATGGGTCTGGCCTCTGATGAAACGATGTCGTAGAAGCCAACCAATCTGCATTTAGCACCGTCGCCGACCGCCGGAACTTGGATTATTCGACGATACGGCGCCAACCACTTGTTTTGCATGAACCGGGTTTTTCTCCACGGAGGCACGGAGCGTCCCGTGCACTCAAAACACTGCTTCGCCACGTCACACACGACCCGAACGGTGCGTTTTAGCTCGTCCCCTCCTCCAACGAAGATTCTGGGCAGAGAGCTCAGTATCTCCTCGTACCTCTTCGTCGGCCTAGCGATCTCGAATTGAGACCTGAAATCAACCTCCACCAAGTACCGATTCTGCCAAATGGACGATCCCCCTCGCACCACGTCGATGAACTCGTGGTTCCCCGGTATGACGCCACCGCCGGAGTAGTCCCACTTGGTCTTGCAAATGGCCGCATTATGGCCCTTTTCCAAGAGAAACGCCACTACATTCTGCCGCAAATCCGTAACGTTTCTCCTCAGTAACGAGAAGATCTCGACCGCCTCCGAAACGTGCCACAGAAGCTGCTTCCTATAAGGATCTACATTGTTTCTGACTCTCCGTAATGAGAGTGTAGCCTCTACCAGATCACCACATTCAGAGGCCGAGTCAAATCGCTCCGAGTCCGAATCGTTCTCCAATGATCTTTCCTCCGTCTGGTTATCTTGGGCGAGGAAATCACGCACCAGTTCCGACAAGCACAAAGCGTCCTCCTCGTGGACATCGCCGCCGGTAGTGCAACTCAGAAGCCGGTGATGGACTCCGACTTGACGAGGTTGCATTATATTACTATATTGATGAGAAGAAAAAGTTGATGAAGAAGTTCAGAGGGTGTGAATTGAAAGGATAAAGGTAAGTGGACTATAAAGAAGAAGAAGAAGGAATAAAGAGGAGAATATTCGTAAGTAGTGACTGGGGAGGAAGTTGCAAAAAGTTGAATAAGTGGAGGAAGAAGAAGGATATGCTGATTTTATCTGAACGGTTATTCTTGGGGATGCTTGGCATATTCAAAGGAACATGCACTTTGACTCCAGGTTGCAAATTTAAGATAAAATTGCATACTACTTCTATCTAAATTATAGGTGCTAGCTACTTTAGGGATGTTGATTTTTAATCCTAATTTTTTGATATATATATATATTTTTTTTTGGAAAGATCCTAATTAAATTCAGTTGAAATACCAAAATTCACATTTAGACTTATACAGTCAACAAATCCTTAATCAGGTCATGAGGACTAGTAAAGAATTTTTTGGATCTTATAAATTTACCTCAACACCCCTAAATGATTTACTAGCCTTTTTCCACAACCCTCAATTAGGAATCCCATTCTCCTCCGGCCGTCGTCATTTCCCCTCTCTCTGTTCATTGAAGAACTTTGATCAACCACCCGAATGGACAAATATGTTGAATCTGTGTTCTGAATGTTTAGTTATAAACATGTTTTCTCTAAGTTCCACACATCTCCTCATATATCTCTCTTTTTCGGAATCCCTTTTAAAAAAAAAAAAAAAAGGTCAAGGATATACTTTTCAAGCGTATAAAGTGTTTTTGTCACAACAAATGTAGTACCTGAGATTTGAACTTTTATTCTTCTTCCTATGTAGTATTCTTAGTAGTATTCTTATTAATTATATTCAGACTGCTCACACTGTGATGATAGATAGGTAAAATAATGTCGCTCTACCCTATATCAATCGCATAAAATCTATTCCTCCGGTCCTAATTATAGGAATATATTTTTGGAATTGGTCTTGGTCTTAATTATAGGACCAAGTTTTAGTTTTTGTCAATTTATTCTTAAAATATCTCTATTTATACTTTCTTAATAATAATTAAACACAACAATAATTTAATAATGCACCTATATATTTTATAAAGTAAGTAATATATTCTTACCAACAATGTCACATACAACTCAATAACACTGTTTTTTAATAAAATAATTTTGAGTAATTTTTGTTAGATTTTTCCTATATCACTTTTACTAATACTTCCTTTATAATAAGTAATTTAACAACACACTTATATTACATTGCGTGAGAAATTATACTTTTTTTCCCCCTTTTACATTTACAAATCGTTCTCTCCCTCTAAGCCTGGGAAGGAGACTCGTACTTCTATAATTCACTCTCTTTAGTTAAGGTGGAACTTATTTAAAGGAAAATTGGCACAAAGACATAGTAAAAAAGAAAATTATTAAAAAGGAGCATAAAAATATAATTATTTAGAACAACCGAATTTTAAAATACTCATATAAACTTAAAAAAAAAAAAAAAGCATTCTTCACAAATGGGCCCCACGCCATGGCATTACTTCCCCTTTACAACTTTTGATTACGCGACCGGTTTGGATTCTCTCAGTAGCGGAATTCTCAGTATCCCTCAGTATCATTCCACCTGGGCCGTCCAAAAGTTGATCTAAGGGTCCAGAATCATTTTCATAAAAACCGTGCGCGGTTTTTGTGAAAATTTTACAAACCCCTCTCTACTCGTTAGATTCATTTTTGGACGGCTCAGATTTGCTTCTGAGGGATACTGAGACACCCGCTTCTAAGAATATCTGCTTCCTTACGCGACAAGGCTTTGGCATAACCATCAATAAAACTATCCTCACCTCCAACGTTAACGCCAATTCTCCGGCAACAAGGGTATTTTAGGGAAAAAAAAATATATAATTAACTAATTTAACTTCCTTCCTTAATCCCTCCAAATTTTGGTAAATAGCTTCTATAATTAGGAGCGGATAGAGTATTTCTTAATTTTCATTATAATATGATGATCGTAACAGTACATTGCATCTGCATTTCATCCCTACTTACTTTTTAGTTTGATGCACGTGATTGAAGTGATGATCTTCATTGCTTCTCATTTTGGATAGATCGACATACATCGTGTGCATGAGCTACAAGAAGAGTTGATGTGATTCAGAGAAGGCAACATTTCATTGTAACTATGGGCGGACCCAAGTGTATCATTGGGGGGGAAGTGCCCACTCTTAAATTAGGGAATTGGAGATTTTTATTTTTTTATTTTTTATTTTAAAAATACATATTTGAATAACTGTCCACTGTTAAATTAAGTGCTCACTTTTAATACATCAAGACTACATTTCATAATCGGATGGGGATAAATAATTGAATAATTGTTTAGTGTCTTATATTGAAAAAGATATATATGATAGCATTCATAATAAGACAATTATGATGGAATTCCAAAAAATAAGGTTTAGAAAGATGACATTATAATTATTTTTATTGTAATATACTTTTTTATTAAAATATATGTATTTGAACTTATTGAGTGCTCATTCTTCATTGTAATTTATGTAGTTACATTTCTAACCGCACTTAGTCTTATTTTTCTAAATGACAGGTTTGTAAAATAATTGTCTCTCTTATTATGTTACCAGTATTCACTTGATTTCATGAATATTTTTTTTATATTATTATTTTTTCTTGTTTATATTCTTTTATTTTTTAATGTATTTAAAACTTTCTTTAAAAAAAAAACATTTGGGGTGCTGTGCCTGAACCCCTAAATCCCCCCACTAATTGTCCCTTAAGTCATTTTCTAAATCCACCCCTGATTGTAACAAAACTGTATGAGAGGAACTTTGATGAGACTACGATCTTGGATGGGTGAAGATATCCGGCAGGTAGAGGTGGCTATGGGAAAAAAGATATTGTTTGGAAAAAATTAAAATTAGTGAGGGGTAATATGGTTATTTAACATGATTTAGAAATCTCTAATTAGTCATATTGGCCTTATTATGAATTTGTTAAAAGCGTACCCTGAATCTGAATTTTAATACTTCAATTGGATTTAATTAGGATTTTCACTATTTTTTTAAACTATCTTTATTTATTTATATATATATAAATTAAAAGTAGGAATATAAGAAATATAACCAAATATAAATAACTAACTTACCTAATTCTTAAGTACAAACTATTTTTTTAATATTTATATGGATTTTATATTTAGAATGAGATGGAATATATACTTTAGTTAGAGTTGATAGATAAAAATGTTTTGTATAAAAAACATAAAATTTGATTATAAATATGATTTTTTTTTTTTGTGATTTAAAAAAACTTAGAGAAAATTTCATTCGACCCTCATGAAAGAGACTTAATTTTAGTCAACCCAAAAAGATTTTGAAACTTCATTGCACCCTCTTGGGTCAAAATGAAATTAAGTTTTGCGGATGAAAAGACAATGACGCCCTTATTTTATTTTCCATCAAAGTAGTTACAAAACAAATAAAGGAATTCAAATGAAACTAGGGAGTTAAGAAAAACATTTTGGTTATACACAAGATAAATAAGGTAATTCATAAGACAAATAAGGGAATTTACAAGACAAATAAATAAATTTATAAGAACAAGGAAGTTACAAATGAACTAAAATACTTTTTACCTCTCTGTTTTATCTTAATTACCACAGATCCCCTATTTTGAAAACCAATATAGATCTTCTTTAGAATTAAAATATATGTTATACGAAGCTTCCTTATATTTTGAGATTTTATTTCCATCTATTTAAACCATTAATTGACCATTAAATTTAACTTTTGGATATTTATTTTATCAAAATTCCCTTCTTTAACATTAGAATTATTTAAAAAAAAAACACGCACACACATATATGGGCAAAGAAATGTATACCACCAACTTTTCATTCTGATAGATTTTTTTTAAAACTTTCTAATACGTTAAAAATACTATAATTTTCATTTAATTTTTTACCATATTTATTGAAATTTATTTATTTTTAGTTTCTCAAATATAATAGACTATATAGGTTTGAAAGATTGTATAACTCATTTAAATTTATTATTTTATATTTTTCTACAAAAATTTACACAACTTACTCAATTTTTAAAAAATTTTGATATTTACAAGCTATCAATTAAAATTTGGGATTTAGTATTAAGGGTACATTAGTAAATAAATTTTAATTAAAAATGTATTTTTAGAATATTTTTAACGGAGTTAATAGTTTGGACATAAGTATATGTTTTCAAAGTAGAGGGGAGATTTATGTAATTAAGGTAAAATAGAAAGGTGATTAAAGTATTTTACTTTTAAAAATATTTTGGCTATTCATAATGCAAATGAGGGAATTCATGGGACAAATAAGAGGATTGAAAAAATAAAGTAAGGGAATCATTATCTTCTTATTAACAAAATTTATTTTTATTTTGATTCAAGGGATGCGATGAAATTTCATAGTCTTTAAAGGTTAACTAAAATTAAGTCTCTTTTATAAGGTTGAATGAAAATTTTCCTAAAATTTAGGTTGCAATTTCTTATAGGCCTATTAGCTAGGGGCGTCACGGAACGGCTTGTCCAATGTCTTGTCCTAAAAAAGTGTACGTCCTCTTTATTTTTTTAAATAGCTTGAATCTACTTATGGGTTTTATTTTTTATTTTTCCTTCTTTTTTATGGCCTTATGAAAATTAAAATATATGGGTATGAGTTGGATGTTGGACACAGATGATTCCAAATATATAATACAAATGTAAGTGTAATATCCTAAATTTTCCCTAACAAATTGCATGTATGATGTATGTGCAATTAGAGAAATAAAATGTTGAATTTTGATAAGAAGGTCAATATTACTCAAAATACCTAGTTTCGTCGAAATTGAAAAATTTGGGACAGATGTTGGCATCAATGGGATATATGAAATTAGCACTTCTTTGTTCTATTTTATTGTATTGAAAAGGAATGAAAAGAAGTTGTATGGGATTTATTAGGAATTATGAAAAAAATTAAAGGAAGGTTGAAATTGCCATTTTTATGAAATTGTGCTGCATGTCTCATAATCATTTAAAATTTACGGGCACGTGATCATGAGATATAAGCTAACAAGATGGTTTAAAATCATCCTAAGAGAGGCTTAAAATCTTGGCCAAGATTGATGAAAAGGGAGTTAGATTTCAACCAAAAATGGCATGTTGGTAATTAAGTGGAAATTGAAGGCAATTTGGTGATCTCCTATCCGGACCGACTTTGGATCTCAATTAACCATTAAAACTGGACACGGCTGGGGTCTTTTTCTTTCATGGTCCGCTCCTGTCCTCTTCTCTCAGAACTACGCCATTTTAAATAGGTAAGGTGATTTTTTTTTTTTTTTTAAAAAAAAAAACTACTAACAGGTACTAAAAAATTATTTTAGGATACTGATTGGTACTAAAAAATACTGACATGTACTTCATGATCTTAAAAAATTATTTTAAGATGTTGAAAAATATTTCAGGGTACAGACTGGTATTCAAAAGATATCTCAGGATGCTGACTGGGCTAGCTAGTATCCTCAGTCAGCATCCTGAGATATCTTTTGAGTACCAGTCTGTACCCTAAAATATTTTTCAACATTTTAAAATAATTTTTTAAGATCATGAAGTATTTTTCAATACCAATCAGTATCCTGAAATAATGTTTTAAGTACCTGTTAGTAGTTTTAAAAAAAAGAACACAGATCACCTTGCCTATTTTGCGCCAAAATGGCATAGTTTTGGGAGAAGAGGACAGCAACGGACCATTAGAGCAAAGGACCTCAGCCGCGTCGATTAAAACCACTCTTCCTCCCCTCTCTCAAGTCGGTTAGATCATTCCCAAAGAGAGATCAAGCAGCTGGCCGAAGTACAAGGGAGAAGAGGAAGAAGGAAAAGCTTGAAAAACAAAGGTGTGTTCAAGTCTTATGGTCTTGTCTTCCCTAATCCTTTTCCCTACCTACTTCCTAACCTCTCAAAACACTCTTGCATGGTGTCTCATCAGGATGACTGAAGGTTTTGTGGAGATGAAGGAGGAGATTTTGCAAGAGTCGTCAAACAAAATTCAAGGTAAGTGACATCCTAGTGGTTTTGCGGTATCTTAGAACTTGTTGGTGGTTTTGCTTGTTTTTCTTGAATTTTGGTTAGCTGAAACCTAATGGGGAGGTTCTGTCTAATTTTCCAAAATAAGATAAAGTGTGTATATGTTCTAAATAACATGATAGAAAGTGGTTAGAAATCAAGATTAAGGCAGTTCTGAAGTAAAAGTTACAAAATGATTTTTGGCCACAATAAGCCCTAGGTTTGGCCAATTTCCAGGCAGAGCAGGGGAGTTTGAATTTAGCCATTTTTATTATTCCGATGCTTCAAAACGAAAAATTGCGTAGGGTAAACGTTTGGTAAGAATTTTGAAAGCTTTGGGATTGAATTGTGCTATCTTGAAAATCCTGTCTGGACAGTCATTTTACAATGGATTTTTGGCATTGTAAATGATGCCCAATTGCAAGAAAAATTTTCAGAATTAAATTAAACATAATGAGATTTAATTTGATAGGTCATTTGTCAAACTTGGACTTGTATATACTGAGTTATGAATTTTTGAAAATGACCCATAATTTGGGAATGAAATATGGACAATGATAATTGTTTTATCAAATTGGGAATAGTATGCATGTGAATGGCTTCTGGAACCATTTTTTCTTAAAACTAGACTTAATAAGGAGCCTATAGGCTTTAGAATAACCTCATTTGGATATTTGTACCAATAGATATGATTTTTCAAAGTTATAGTACAAATTCTGGAAAATTGGGGTAAATGTGAGAAAATGAAGGAAACAATGGAATCTTAAACATAACCTAAGTCTAGTAATTTCATGATAAGTATATTGTAGTAGATGACATTTTGAAATGTCCAACATTGGAGTAAGTATTGACCATTGTCCATTACGTATTCTTATAGGGATTTAGGATCGCTCGAACAAGCAAAGTACCTAGGAAACGACTCGGACAATTATAAAGCTATCAGGTAAAAACTCTAATATCATATACTTTGTATGGATGTGTATGTCTGTTTAGACAAATATGTGAATGTCATGGTGGTAAAACCAGGTGTAGGACCTATTGGACGTAAGTCCTTAGGTGGTTAACTGACAGAGATTTGCCATGTCTCTCAAAATAACCAGATTCAATAAAAGATTTGCAGTAATAGGGAACCTGGATCGTTTTCCCAAAGAATTCGCAGCGGGTCTGATTGGAATAATAGTGAAACAAAAAACAATAAAAATTGGGGGGGGGGGGTTTTGGTTGAAACAAATTTAAAACAAAATTTAAAAGAAACAAAACAAAATATTCAGAAGCAGATTAAAATCAATCAACCCAACGTTTAGATTCCAGAGACTTCCATCATTGAACGAAATATAAATAACCCACGTTTGGCTCTGGACGAACCGAGATCTCTGCATTCGCCCAGAAAATCCCTCGACTAGACGATCGCCTAGAATATGTCCGAACAGCGGCGTCCCACTGTGCGATCTCACAGCGAAACTTAAAACCTAGTTCGAACTCAGTCCTTGGGATGAACCAAACCAAATATTAAATCTAATATTCGAACTATTTTCAGAAATCGGATCCGATAAGATGAAAATAGAAACGAGTTAAATCACCGATAAAGCACAAGTTCTCTGGACGAATCATGGAATCCTCAACATTAGGTCAATCAAAGAAGCTTAGCCAAGCATGGCTAGGAAAAACGCAGAAGAAAAGATGAAGAAGAACATGAAGAACAACTCAAAGAAAATAAAAAGCTTCTAATTTAATCTGAAAAACCCATAAAGGGTAATTGAGAATATGTTTGTAGCCACCATCTAATTTTCCTTATATAGGAAAGATGACTAAAAATAGGAAACCTTTAATAAATAGAAAATCTCTAAAAAATAGGAAACCTCTAATAAATAGGAAACTCCTAATCAATAGGAAATCCCTATAAAAAAGGAAACCTCTAAAAATTGGTCCTTTATTACAAAATTCGAGCAAAATAAAAATCCAGAAAAATAGATCTGTCTTTAGCTCTAATTTCGTCCATCTTCTTGTCCAAATCAGCCTTCTGAGTCTTCATAACAATTATAGCCCTCTAAATTATCTAAAAAAGGAAAGAAGAATCAGGCTGATCGGATATCTAGATCAAAAGTTATGGCGAAAATACTAAATCACTGTAAATCTGGAATTTATTCATAAAAATGAAATCAATCACATTAAAAGCTCAAAGCTCAATTAGGTAATAAAACCCATTATTTGATGACTAAACAATCCTAAATTGATTCACCAAGAGATACAAATAAGTGTAATAATATTCAATCATCATTAACCTAATTGCATTCAGGCTACTTGGGGTACTTTCAATTGAGAACTCCGACATACAGGAGGACTCTCGGTAATTCCTAGTCAATTATTCTTAGTGGGGTGTTTTGATTGAGAACTCTGACGTATAAGAGGACTCTTGGTATATGACAATTCGTTACACCCTATTGAGAACTCCAACGTACAAGAGGACTCTCGGTACATGCCAATTTGTTACACCTGATTGAGAACTCTGACGTATAGAAGGCCTCCTGGTACATGCCAATTGGTTATACCTAGCTCTATGATTATGTGATATGTGTATGCTAATTTGGCTACATATGATATGATTTCTGAATGCTATACATGCTGTTGTGGAGTGTTTATGTTTATGATCAACTATCATATATTGTTTATACTTTTTTTGTGAGATTAATCTGTTACTCTGGAATCTTTCGGGATTCCAGGCCCTGTTACTACCTATGGAATCTTAGACATACCCAATGATGTCAGACATGGTCATTGTTACAGGCAAAGCTCCAAAGGAAAGACAACGAATGTAGAAATTTGATGGTTACAGAACTATAGTATATAAAGTATAAAGTATTTAGTTAAAGTAATTTTGGACTAATAATATTATGACATTATTATTTTGGGATCAATGTATTGTAAACTCTATATTTTATTCCTATCTGTAACCAAGTATAACTTATTATCTGTATACTATTCTATACCTCTGTTGCTCACTGAACTTCATTGTATTACTCTGATAAATGTTGTAATTACAAGGGGTATGACAGTAATTATCCTCTTTTATCATTTTTAAAGCAAAATCATAATTAAAAATTGAGTGAAATATTCTAACCAATATTTTCTTTTGTATAATTACACAAATCTCCTCTCTATTTTGAAAAAAATACATTTTAATCCTAACCATTAACAATGTTAAAAAATATTCTAAAAAGATTCTTGAAGTATATTTTTTTTAATTAAAACCGTATAAGAATAAATCCTGTTTTACTATTTTACCCCTCATTATATCAAATCCATAATTTAATTTTTTTTTACATTTATATGAACGTATTAATGATCCATTTAATATTTTTTTCACTAAATTTAGAAAAGAAATAAGTAATTTTTATTTGTAAAATATTGACGACTTGTTCGAAAATTTGAGTAATTTTAATAAGAAATATACGTTTAAGAAAATATATTTAAATGTTTTGAATTGTAATATATGAAATAATTAGGGTTGCAGCTTTCAGCTTATTACTCATTTAAGTGTGCACATATATAGGAGAAATAACCTAATCTGAGAGCTTTCGGCTTATTACTCATTTAAGTGTGTACATATATAGGAGAAATAACCTAATCTGATCATTAGAATCTCTCCTATAATCAAGGAAACAATAATTCAAGATTTAAATAGATAAGATAAGATCTGATTTAATTTAATTTGATCACATAACAAATTAGGGAGTAAGAAAGGCCCATAAGTGACGGCTAGGCCATTCCAACACTCCCCTTCATGTTAGTAAATAGATGTTGATCATTCATAGCTTGCTTCTAAAGCTTTCAAACTTTCCCTGAGTAAGAGACTTCATCATAATATCTGCAGCCTGTCTTTCTGATGGAATGTATGATAGATCTATCACCTTTGCTTCCAATTTTTCTCTAATAAAATGACAATCTATTTCCACATGCTTCATTCGGTGATGATGAATAGGATTGTTTGGAATCCTAATTGTTGACATATTGTCACACTATACTTTTATGGGTCCTTCTAGTTCAGCCTTAATCTCCTTGAGAAGTCGCATCAACCATATACCTTCACATAGTCCAAGGGACAATGCCCTATATTCAGACTAACTTTTATGGGTCGAGTGTGAGATAAGTAAATTAGTTTTCCAACTAATTTTTTTTTATATCTCTCTAGATTTATTGTTGTACCATCAGGCCAAGTAGTTAACTTTTGATTTAACTCCATAGGAGTATGGGCTAGCCTTGCCCCAACATTCCAGTCTCTTTAAGGAGATCCAGGGTATACTTCTTTTGTGAAACATTAATCCCTTTATGGGTTCTAGCCACTTCTACTCCTAAGAATATCTTAGTCGGCCAAGATCTTTTATTTCAAACTCTAATGCTAAAGATCTTTTATTTCAAACTCTAATGCTAAATTTTTCTTTAGCATTGTGATTTCTTCCTCACCATCTCTAGTTAAGGCAATATCATCAACATATACAATGAGATTTGTCCTTCTTCCACCTCATTCCTTTATAAATAGTATATCATCTGCTTGGCATTGTTTATAACGCCAAGCTTTGATGGCTCGAGTAAATCTTTCGAACCATGCTCTCGGTGATTGCTTTAATCCATATACTTGTAAAGCTTGCACACTCTATTGGAGTTTTTTTTGTGTTTCTTAGCCCCAATGGCACCTTCATGTATACTTCTTCTTCAAGATCCCCATTTAAAAAGGCATATTTTACATCCATTTGATGGAGAGGCTACTTTAGGTTAGCTATAAGAGAGGGCAAAACCTTTGTAGTGTTAAGTTTTGCTATAGGAGCAAAGGTCTCTTGATAATCTATGCCATAAGTCTGTGTAAAACCTCGAGCAACAAGTTGGGCTTTGTACTTATTCACATTTCTTTCAGGATTATATTTCACAGTAAACACCTACTTGCTGCTGACTACAGATTTCCCTTTTCGTAAATTGGTGACTTTCCATGTTCCATTCTTATATAGAGCTCTCAATTCTTCTTTTATCGCCTGTTTCCATTTCAGATTAGAAACAGCTTCCCAAAAATTTTTGGGTATGCTTTCCTTGTCAACATTAACCACAAAAGTTTTCATATGTGGTAAAAGTTTGTTGTATGACACATACCTAGCTATAGGATGTTAAGTGCAACTTTTCTTCCTTTTCCTTAAGGCAATAGGCCAGTCCAAATCCTCAAAACTTGTCTCAACTATAGACTCATGAGTCCGCTAAAGTGTGGAGTTGGTATCTACCTCATCATGTTGCTGCTCCATGGGTGTATTAGTGTTGTCCAACCTAGTCTCATATGTTTCAAATTCAGAAATCAAGTTAAGAGGCTCAAAGGGATTTTCTGTTTGGAGTTCAATTGTTTGGGGATTGTGCTAGCATTTATTTCTGGGAGTTTTATGTATAGAGGTCTTAGATTCAAAGTTGTTTCCAAAGGAATCAGAATGAGTTTCATTTGACGAAATAGGTGAAGAATTTGGAATATGTAGTGGTAGGGATGTTTGGAGTCCATTGATAGGCTATTCAAATGAGGAAACATTATATTGTTAATCATACTCAAATTCATTATTTTTCTAGTTATGTTCAGTCTTATAAACAAGCCATTTACTTCTACTCTCCCCCTGAATGGGTGGTTTTGAGAAATAAGGTTGGTGTTCAACAAATTTCACATTTGAAGTGAGATAAAATTTATTCGTTACTGGACAAAAGCACTTATAACCTTTTGGAGTTGAAGAATAACCTAAGAAAATATATTTAAGAAATTGTGCATCTAGTTTACCTCCTCCCTCATTGTAAATAAAAATGTACAACCAACAACCCTTGTGGAAAGAGAATCAATTAGTGGAGAGTTTGGGTAAGTTGCTGTAAATATTTGAAGAGGAGTCTAAAAGTTCAGTATTTTTGAAGGCATGCGGTTAATTAAGTAGGCTGAGGTAAGAACAACATCTCCTCAAAATCTACTAGGAACATTACTTTCAACCATAATAAACCTAGCTACCTTAAGGAGACGACGATTCTTCCAGCCACTCCATTTTGTTGGGGGTTTGAATACAAGAAGTTTGATGGTATACCCCTTTTTCAGTCAAAAAGTTTTTGAAGTTGGAGTTTAAGTACTCCCGATGATTGTCACTTCTAAGAATTTTAATAGAGGTTTGAAATTGAGTTTAAACAAAATTATAGAAATTTTTTAAAAGAATAAATACCTCAGATTTCTCTTTTATTAAAGCAACCCATGTTAACCGAGTATGATCATCAATAAATGTTACAAACCATCTAGCTTTTGAATTATTTGCAACCTTAGAAGGACCCCATACATCACTATGAATGAGATCAAATGGATGTGAGGGTTTATAAGAATGAGAAGGATATGAATTTTGAATTTATTTAGCAAATTGATAAGAATCCGAATGAAAATCTGAAACAGATTTAGTACTAACGTTTTGAAACAAAAAACGCATAAATGTGAGACTAGGGTGGCCTAACCTAGATGCCACAATTTAATATCTTCTGGAGACATGACAAAGAACACAACACGAGGTTTATTTGAGAGTGATCCTCATAGTAGAGTCCATTCCACACTTCAGCATTCCCAATCACTCCCCAAAGCTAAGTCCTAAAAATTGCAACCGGTTTTGTCAAAGGTTATTATGCAGCTTAGATGATCAACAATACGTTTAACAAATAACAAGATGTACTCAATCTCTTGAACATGTAAAACATTTTTTAATATGATGTCTTTAGAGATTACTACAGTGCCCGATCCTTGAATTTTTTAAAATTGCCATTAGCCACTTATACTGAATTATGCTTAGAGTATTCAGTAAAATAAGTAAATAGTTCCTTGAAACTTGTTATATGGTCCGTTGCACCAAAATCTACAACCCAGATATCCTTGGATATAGACACACCACTAAGAGCACATGTAAGGGTAGTACCTGATTTGGCCAAGGTATTAGAAGGGGTATTTTTCTCATAGTGTTTTGCTGAGGATGATTCATTATGTTTGTCCAGAATCTTTCGTAAAACCATGAGTTCTTCGGTGCTTAAATTATCACCTTCAGTTTTAAGGGCACTGACCATTAGTCCTTTCTTATCATATCTTCCTTTCTACTTCATGTTTTGGGGCTTGCCATGTAATTTCCAGCAATCTTCTTTGGTGTGACCATTTTTATTACAATGATCACACCGTTTTGTAGACTTTCTTGTCTTCATGTCTCCCTAATTTCCATGAACAACAAGGGTAGATGTCTCCTGGGGAATTGTTGCCTGGTTAGATGAGCCTCGATTCAAAAAATTTCTACTTTCCTCAAATTTGATCATATCAAAAGCATCTTCCAATAAAGGCAGTGGCTTTATGCTCATTATGCATCCTCGAGCATCTTCATACGAGTCATTGAGACCAAGAAGAAAATCACGACACCTTTCTCAATCAAGTAAGTATTTATGGTAAATTATATCATTATGACAAAACCATTTATAACTTTCATATAAGTCTAATCGTTGCCACAATTCCACCAAAGCAATATAGTATTGAGTAACATATTTCTTACCTTGATATAGCTCTCGAAGTGTTCGTTTGACTTGGATGATTGCAGCAATATTCTCTCAAACAAAGAAAATTCTTCGGGCAGAATCTCAAATTTCTTTGGAAGAAGTAGCAAGAAGATAATTTTCACTTATCTCAAAGGTTATAAAATTCACTAACCATGACATAACCATATTGAAATCTGCACACCAAGTCTCAAATCCTGCAAAGTTGGCCAAGGGTGGATCTTCGGTGAGATACTTTGCCCTCTCCTCTTCTTTCCTCAAACATACCTCAATATGTTTCGGGACCATTGAAGATAGTTGTTTTCATTCAATCGATGCAATATCATTATTTGGGAAAGGGAATCCAGTGCTGCCCCAATCAGACCAGCAGCATGGTTTCCTATGTTAGTCGATGTGTTAGTCCTTTTTGGGCTATCGGCAGTTGACGAGAAATGATGATCTCCATCGTCAATGGCAAAGACCCGCGGCTGATTGTTCAAAGCTGTCTTATATGACATTGAGCTAAATAACCTGGCTCTGATACCATGAAATAATTAGGGCTGCAGCTTTCAGCTTATTATTCATCTAATATGTGTACATATATAAGAGAAATAACTTAATCTGATCACTACAATCTCTCCTATAATCAACGAAACAATAATTCAAAATTTAAACAGATCAAATCAAATTTGATTTAACCACAAAACAAATTAGGGTTTAAGTATGAAAGGCCTATAAGTGATGACTAGGCCCATCCAACAATATATTAATATAAGGATTGCAAAATTTTATAATTAATATATTTTATAAACACAAGAGATTTATGCTGGTTCAGTCCAAACCAATTAACCTACTTCCAATCCTCAAGTCTTCTGAGATTTACACTATTCTCTAATATTCGTTAGGCTCTCGGTGCCTCAATACAAGCTAATTCTTTTCTAAGGAACAATAGCTCCCCCCTGCACTTTGTAATTTAATGCCACTCAAGATTCCACAATCTTGAGTCTCTCAGATAATAAATGAATCAATAATGTATATCAAAAGAGTAGGTATATGATCACTGAAGTATAATCTTGAATTTAAGAACTTAAGATTTTTGAATGAATCTAACAGTAAGTTTTTCACAGAAATTCTTTGCTTCGTCTTGAATGCTCTGGGAATTTATAGGTAGAGTGAAGTAATGACTGTTGCCTAGTTGAATGTATCCGTTGGAGTGTCCTTGGTCATTATTATATATCTGTTCAAGTCTTTGAACATTCTTTTTGTCAAAGAATTAGCTGTTGGAGCATAGAGAATATTCATAGTTTGAATGTCCTTTGCATTTAATACTTTTGAAACAAAAGTGTTTTTCCAAATTTGTGTATTAATCCTCATTTGATCACCTAGAAAACACTTAAGTACTAGTATAAAAAAGAGTTAGAGTGATTACAAGCAAGAAGAATATATTACACAATCATTCCAATGATTTAAAAAGTTTCAAAGTGATGCTCTATTTTTTGGGAAAACATCAATTAAGTGATCACTCGATTGATCTTCTCGTGGCAGTTTGAAAATCTTACAGAGCACTGGATATATCACTGGAGGGATGTGCTAATGATGCACAAAATAGGATCATCGAGTGGTCACTCAAGTGATCTTTTTTAGATCACTTGATACATCACTTGAGTGATCAACTAGTGATGAAGAATTACAAGGTCAATTGAGTGATCTTATTTCCTTTGCCTTTTTTCCAGAAAAGCATATCACTTGATCACATCACTAGAGTATTATGCTAGTGATGTTGTTTTAACACACAACTCGAGTGATCTTATACTAAAAAATTTTCAGATTCAGAATACTTCTAGGATCATTGCAGTGTTGTGCTAGTTATGCTCTCTGTCTCATCACTCAAATGATCTCAAGTCATCACTCAAGTGACATTTTCTTCAAAATACTTTAGAGAAGTATCACTGGAACAAATCACTTGAGTGATGTGCTTGTGTTGAGATTTAACACATCACTAGAGTGGTCACTTGAGGGAGTTTGGAATATCACTCGAGTGATTTTCCCTTTGAAATTTTTGCAAACTGATCACTGGATAATTTACTATAGTGATTTGGTGGTGATGAATTTTTGAACATATTACTCAAGCGATCTTCTTTTGTAAAACTATTTCACTAGAAAGATCACCATGATGGTTTAGTTAGGATTTCTCACATCACTCAAGTGGCCTATTTTTCTACTTGCAATGATGAAATCATATCACTCGAGTGATTCAACAATTTTTGCAAAATAGTGATATTTTCTTGTTCAAAATACTTTGTTCAACTTTCAAATCCTTTGCAAAACCTTTCTAAGCTTTATTATCATCAAAATGTAGAATTTAACAATTACAATTCATCTTTCAAAAGTTTACTTTGGTAGAAAAAGAGTTTAACTAATATTTTGAAAACACTACCATAGTTAAATTTAAATCACTGCAAACATCTGTATCAATAATAAAAAAGGATAAACTATTCATTTAAAATTTATCATGGATGATAAAATATTTCTAAGTAGTTGTATACTAAGCCATTTCAAATAAATGTATTTATAAAGTCATTCCAATTAATAGTTGGGTCATGAACTTCACGAGGCTTATAATATAGGGCAAAAGAGCAATTTTACACATAAAGTTTTCCTCAGAGAGCGCCCAGCACCACAAAGTTTTTTCTGGAGAAAAAATACACACGAAGTTACGTTTTCGGAGCAAAAATCACACTGCCGTTAAAATCTAACTTAACGGTGCATTTGCAATAGAAAATGCCATATTTACGGCAGAAAATGCCATATTTACAACAACATTTAAACACCTGGATTTTGAACATAGAAAGGTCATTTACAACAAAAAAATGCTATATTTACAACAGGAAGTGCTGTATTTACAACAAAATTTAAAATCTAACCATATTTACAACAGAAAATGCCATATTTACAACAACATTTAGACAATTGGATTTTGAACATAGAAATGTCATTTTCAACAGAAAAAAAACTAGATTTACAACAGGAAGTGTTGTATTTACAACAAAATTTAAAATCTAGCAATTTACAACAGAAAAAGCCATATTTACAACAAGTTAGATTTACAACAAGAAATACTCCCTCCGGTCCTAATTATAAGGCATAGTTGACTTTGTTTGGAAAGATTAAGGAAGCTAAATAAGTTACTTAATCATTTTATATGTTGTATATATTTAGATTATATATTAGTATGTGAGTCAAACTAATTACTTTGAAGAAAAAAATAAAAAGAAAAATACTCTAAGTTAATTTAATTAGTTTCCTTAATTTTTTCAAAAAAGTCAACTATGTCTTATAATTAGGACCGGAGGGAGTACTATATTTACAACACAATTTTAACGGTGGTGTGACTTTTGCTCCCAAAACGTAACTTCATGTGTACTTTTGCTCTAGAAAAAACTTCGTGGTGCTGGGTGCTCCTTGGGGCAAACTTCGTGTGTAAAATTGCACATTTACCCTATACTATAATATTCAAACACAATCCCAACTATTAAACTCTTTTTTTTTTTAAAAAAAAAAAACTATTCGCTCTAACATTTACACAATGTCAACTATCCATTAACCAAACATTTAAAATCTATCATGGATCGCAAAACTTTTCTCATCGTTTCACAAACTAATCTATAAATAATCAACACACTTAGGCCTTGAACTTCACAAAGTATAGAATATAATCATTCAACCACAAGCCTAATGTCAACTCAATTGTCATAATATTGAAACAATTTTCTCAAGCATTAGTTTGAGTTACTTATCCATGATAGAAAGACATATAATTCAAAACATAATATCACATCAGAGTGTGCAATGTGAGCCCTACAATGTCAATCCATAACAATTCACCATATAAATAAAAAGGAGACTTTATAAAGATTATTACAATAATCAAGTCTCTAGAGCCTTCCCCAAATGACTGACAAAAAAACTATTACCTAAAAAATATCAAAGTAACCAGCTATCCAACTCATTATACATGCTAATATGTGCTCATGAGGTTCCAAGTGGAACAGTTTTTATAACAAAGTATTAAATATATAATTCACAAAATTCTATATCATACATTCCATCTCATGTGATGAGGATCGGCCAAAATCCACATAGTACATGCCCCAGACCATAGGTCTTTTCCTTTTATTGAACTAATGGGGTGTAGCAAACACTCGTTAAACCAATTGGGTAGTCTCTAATTGAACCAATAAGACAATAGAAAGCCATCTATCATGTACTAATAGAGGCCACACCACATGGTGGAACAAACTACTCCATCTCAACCCGATCCAATCATCACCATAATTATCAATAAATATCTCAAGGGGAATTTCTCATGATTTTTAGATTCATATCATGCTATTCGCATAATTTTCATATACATGCCATAATATCTTTATATATATATATATCAATCAATCCAATTACAAAATTTTATTTTAATTAATCACATTATCAATACCAACTCAAAATCTAACTCTAATCAAACTCTATTTCAAATCTTTATACAATCTTCAAATTGTTTTCCCGTCTTCAAATTGTTCACTTCAATACAAATCCACAAACTTCTCAATTTACTACCATTACTCAATTTCTCTATCCCAATAATATTTTTATTATCCAATAACTTCATTTCAGTAATTTCTCTATCCCAATAATATTTTTATTATCCAATAACTTCATTTCACTCATTAAAATTATTGATTATAATACTTTCCACCATTCATGTTAAAATTCCCAAATTTTGCTCACTTTAGCATTAGAGCAAATCTCATAAATCAATTCTTCCCCAAATCATCATCACAATGACAATTCTTTCTTTCATTATTTATTTCTCACTATTAGAATCACCAAAACTCAAGTATCTTCTCAAATTATTCAAGACACCCCAATTCCCCACGCATAAAGTTTCACCCAAAATCCCAAATATTAATATTTTCTTATAATCCTTTATTCCAATTCATTTAATTCTCAATATAACCTCCAATAAACTAGAATAAGCTATATTAATTTTAATTTAAAAGACTGATTATCAAAAATCTCAATTTTCCAACTAAACCCTAACTTTAACTTCCTCAAATCAATCATTCAAACAAAAATCTAAATCATATAACTCTTATACAAACCTTATTAGCTCCATTAAAAGCTAAGTCACCAGCTGAAACATTTAGAAATTCAAAGTCTAATAATAAGCCTTAAATTTTTCTTGCATCAAAACTAAAATGTGAGAAGAAAAATTTCATAATAGGAGGTAGATAACTAAACACCCGAGGAAAACCAAGCAATAAGCCTGACTGTCAATATTTCCCTCTCTCTCCCTCAGCCATGATACTACAGTGAAGGAACCAAGGAGTCGTGGCTTGAGAAAACTAGAATCAGTTTCCCTGCTCGGCCAATGTCCCCTAAAGGGGGGAGCGCCTAGGAGCTCTGGGCGGTACAACTGTCCATATTTCTTTATATATATATATATATAGGATTTTAAAAAAAATGATTTTTTTTCTAGTACCAGTTAGTATCCTGAAATATATTTTTAGTACAATCAGTACCCTGAAATATTTTTTCCTCAAATAATTTTTCAAGATTATGAAGCATTTTTTCGTAACAATCAATACCCTGAAATATCTCTTTAGTACCCGTTGATACCTTGAAATATTTTTTTCAGGGTACTGACGGCAACTGAAAAAAAAGCAGTCAGTTCGCTAAAGTATCTTTTTAGTACCAATCGGTACCCAAAAAATTCTTTTTAGAATCTTGAAAAAATATTTTAGGGTACTGAATGGTAATAACAAGATACTTCAGGGTATTGAAAAAATTCTTCATGATCTTAAAAAATTATTTTAGGGTACTCACTCATACTAGAAAAAAATTCAAAAAAAGAAATATGGACGCTCAAATCTCCTAGGCGCTCGCCCCCTAAGGGATGAGAGCTGAGCAGGAAAACTGATTCCAAGAAAACCCATCCCTATGTTCAAGCTGTAGTGCATGAATGTTTAGATAGAAACTGTTTCCCTACTCATCCACTCTTTTGGATGCGTAGGGATAGTTCTTCCCTATTAAGATCTAGATGGTTCAAATTCAATTTTTTAAAATTGTTGATTTTTAAATAAAAAATTTATTTTTTAAAAAATATGTTAGTTGAGAGATTATCTTTATTATAGGTTTTCTATCTATTAAAATAATTTTTTTAATAAATAAAAAGTAAAAAAAAAATCTAAACAATCTAGACGGAAAAAAATTTCCCCTAGTCATATAAAGAATGAGTAGAGAAAATGATTTCATGTTTGGACAGGGATATATTGGGTTTTAAATCGATGATGGGGGTGCACGCACGTGACCCCCACTATTGATGTGATTATATATATATATATATATATATATATATATATATTACTTCTTTTATTTTAACTTTCCACCACCTCCTCCTCTTCTTTTTTAATCTCAGTTTTTAGCTAATGTATGTATATATATAAATAGACACACTTTCTCTTGAACACTTCTAAAATTTAAAGAATTCAATGTTTTGATCTAAAGTTATGCATTCTACTTGCATATCACTCTGAAGGTATGGAAATGAGTATAATATGATCCTTAAGGGAAAAAGAAAAACTCTATATATTTATTTAATTCCATGTAGCTCTATTAATTTTCTTCTTCTCCTAAAAACTATTATTGGAATTCAAATCCTTAATATTTAATTCTATTTTGAGTAAATTCCCATTACTCAAATAATTACTCGGTACATTTTTATTACCAAGAAATAGTTTCATTGAACTCAAGTCAATATCAATAAATATTCACTCCTTTTAATTTTTTATATTATATTTTTATAACGATAATATGATACATTATAAAAGTATAATTAGACCTAATTTATCCAAATTAGAACTTTTCTACTTTGATGTTTAATCATATTTCATTCTTTTCTCAATTCTATAATTCAAGATTTCAGGCAATATATTTTGATCTTTTGTAAATCTCAATTTAGTTGATTAATAACATCCTAAGATTATTTAAATCTTAACAATAAAAATTGGAGATGTTACAATATTTAATATCATTGTGATGAAGTATGTAATTCAACTTCCTGTTGAACGTATATTGGCGTACGTCACAAAATGCCTTGTGTCGCAATCAAGGCTTACCAACATCTACATGAGAACCTCCATTTCAATAGAGTAGTCATCACTATTCAAGTAGTTGTTCTGTGTATATATAAATGGATCATTGTTGATAATGATTCTTGATTAAATTTTAGAGAGTCCCCATATTTTAGGGATTCCGATGATTAGATCAAAAGATTATAGAGATATTATAGGAGAGATATTCCGTTATTTGGTGCAGATTGTAAATAGCTAAAAATCAGGGATCCTATTTTGTGATCCGATGCGGCCTACTGTGTATATATGTGTACCATACTGAATTCTAAATCTTTTCCTTTTAAAAAAATAGTGTAGTCATTTCCCTTCAAGAACTGGTACCCCAAATCTTAACCAAACATGCACGAATTCAAACATCATATTCTCATAAACTGAAAGCAAGAAGCCGGGCATTCGCCCTAGTATTTTGAAGCTTCTGCTCAGTCAACATCTTATAAGCTAATGCTTTGATAGAGAAGCAGAAGTCAAGAACACAAATGCCATATAGCCAATCAAGGATTCAAATACTGCTGGATAATCACCAAACATTAAATAGCCATTGAAAACTAAATGGAATTTGCAATGAATGAGTGATGTAAGCAATCAAGATCTGTGAAGACCAAAGCTGGTTGGGGCAAAGAAGGCTATTCAAAATCATACATTGGTCCCATGACTCATCAAAAATCATTATGATAAGAGAAAGCCAAGTCATTGCTTCCTTCCTCTTCCTTTCTTGGTGGGTTGTGCATCCATTTGATCCTTCCCAGTGACTTCTGATATATCCACTGCATAAAATTAATGGGTCCAAGGAAAAGTACAACCAAGGACAACATCTCTTGTAAGTAACATACGCAGATGAAAACTGATCATTAGCACAATAGGGTTTTGTCATGCAACAAAGCAGGACTTGTTTGCTGTTTCAAATAATTATATATTACGTAAAAATCATATTCCACACGCAACAACACTGTTATGCATCTGTTTATATAGATGTACATGCCTTCTTTAATTTTTTTTTTTTAACGAATCCTAAGCAAGCACAGGAAAATGCTTAGTTTAATGTCACATGATAACATTTGAGAAACATTAAATCGAAACCCACCCAGAACAGGATGTTTGACCTTCAATCATCTTCAAGTAAATCATTCTAAGGTGTTGGGTTATTCTTTGCATGTACTGAATATCAAGATCACCCAAAAAACCATTCTAAACCATTTTGATGAACAGAGAAAGAGTCTTATGGTCGATAGTGACATGCATAAATATTTAGAAACTCAGAAAATATAGCCATCAATATAAGCTTAAAGTTAGGGATATTCCAATACTATTTTCTTTTTGTTTTAAGCATGTACATTTGGTTCCCCTCTATAAATCTTTGAATTCAAGGTGAACAAAATATCATAAATTCATTCTCTATCTTCCTCCTTCTCCTTCTATATTTCTGTTTCTCTACTGTCCATTTCTTTCTTCCTATACCTCCTGTAATTTCCAACACATCTCTCCGCCATTTCCCTTTTTCTTATATTTGGTTCTACATCACATTTGGAAAAGAAAAATGTGCCTTGAACAGTCTCACTAAATATATTCAGGAAAATAAATTATAGCTGTTTGAAACCTAAAATGCAACAAAATTTAAAGCTCAGTGTAAGACATACCATCAGGACCACGAGCCATCAAAGCAAAGAATATATTATTGAGTTTTTCCATCTTCTTAGCTTCTTGCGCCTGATCTGTTTTAAACTTTAGACACTGAAAAAAAGAACAGTAATGCACCTTTAGGACATGTTTATGCAGACTAGAGAAGCTAGTAGATAACCTTAATTAATACGTAACCTACAAGGACAATGAATGTCATATAGCTGCATCAAAGTTCAGCATGTAATGTAAGCAACAAAGGTGATATTCTGCTCTAAAATGGCCACAGTAAAATAAGCTATACAGATTTCATGGATTCTAGGGAAAACCTTGGCAAAATTTTTCCACCAAAACTCGGTGAGTTGAGATAGTCCTGTCTAACTAATGCAGAGCAAGACCCCTTGTCGAAATGATCCTCTATTGCAAAAGAGTGTTATTTGCTACCTCAACAGTAAAGAACAAGCCAACATAAATAATAAGACAACTACCCCTGTTCATCCCTTAGCAATTCCTTTCCAATGCCTAAGTCTATAAGGACATATGATGCACGAGTAAAATGTAACTTCCTGAATTAGACTATGAAGAATCCTAAACATTATACCACCCTTAGTATAAGCATTTTTAGTCCATCAATAAAATGTCACCCTCATATTTAAAATAAAACAAAGGTGGCCCAGCGCACAAGGCTCCCACCAGGTAGGGTCTGAAGAGGAATAGTTGTATACAACCTTGCCCCCATAGCAGAGAGGCTGTTTCTTTGAACTTGTCACTTTCAGGTCACATGGCAGCAACCTTACTGCTACCCCGAGGTTCCCCACTATATTTTTAATAAAATATTTAGATATTTTTTCACAAGAAAACTTCAAAGGAATAGCCAACTAAAATATGATTCTGCTTCTAAGGTCAAAGTTTGCAACGCCCCAGCACTCAGAACTGTTAATTGCTAGTATTAAAGTAACGAAATCCTTGAAAGATATAAAGGCCACCTAAAGTATGCAACATCATTTGAGAAGTTCAAGATATTTATGAAAACAAACTCTAGCAAGCAGGCCATCTTAAATATACAGCTTTAACAAGAAAAGGCCAAAAGCTATCAAATTTTCCTGTCTTATTACTACGTTCAATATTGCAATATATTTTGGCGTCCCAAATTCTTCTCTCTTAATCAGTTCCTCTTTTATATGCAAAAATATGCTTTGAGCTACAAATCCCAGGTAAGCTCACTGTTGTTATCTCACTCACACTAAACTATCATTAAAAGGAAGATTCTCCTTTGATATCTCTCAATTGGATCCCGATAAGCAAACGCACTAACTGAAAATTAGCAACACACAAGTTTCTACAGCCTCATGATAATCTTTGTAATTTTATTGGTCCAAAAGCTGACATACAGGGAAATTGTGAAAGTTTTAATCAGTAGTGAATTCCCAGAGACTAATTCTTTTCACTTATTCTGAATAAGCATAAGTGTGTGTGCCAAATAAGGCCTTCAATCGACAACATAAACTAAAAGCACTTATGATCAAGATTAGTTCGTCTAAAATTGTGGGAAAAAATATATTCATTTTTCAAATACCAAGTAGTATTGAAGTAGAGTGTATAAGGCTTGTTGTGTGTATCATCTTACATAGTAATACAATTTCACAATTTTTCTTTTCAGGAAAGGAAAAAGGAATTTATTGATAGAAACAAAAAAATTACAGAAGATAAGAAGCAACTAACATGACGTCTTCACTCCATTGCCATCAGTTGCAAATAACATTGTATAGTTAAATTAAAGTAGAAAAGTTGCAGTTAACTTACGACTCAACCATCAATATTTTGATCAGCACAACTATACTATAGGAGAAATCATCATATATTTTACGCACAACAATATTTAATTTTAACTCAAAAGCCATCAAAATTCGGCAGGACATCAATATGACAAGAGAAATCATCATAATTCGAGGCACACATATGCTTGGACTATTGATCTCAGACTAGCACATCCAGAATTGAGTGCATAACAGGGCAATGGCATTAAATAGAACATAATTATAAAAATAGAAACATAAGAAATACTACCTCTCGGTTATCAGTAACTTTAAGAACCAACTTGCCATCACAATGTCTGTACTTCATGACATATCGTGTCTACACCCAAAAAAATTATTAAAACAGACAAGACAAGATGAGCAAATTGCAGAATAGCAGATTAAATACTTAAGACTTGTTTATGCATATGTGGGGTATATATAAATCAATTTCTTGAAAAAAGATCAAGAAACATAGGTTAACAAATAAAATTGTCTCATGAAAAATCGTACAAAACAAAAAGTCTCAAGCTCTACATTTTCTACTACTTTGTGATATCAAAATAAAAGAAAGGGGACATTACAGATTCAGGATCTGCACGATACAACTGAATGGATCGCTCAACAAACTCATCCCATGCACTAATATACACCATTGCCTCAGACAGTGAAGAAGTGATCTCTATGCAAGGATTACAACAACCTTTTGAAGGTTTGAAGCTCTAGCCAATGGAGTTCGCCTGCAAGCCATACTAAACAAAAGTTAGTAATATTAGGCATTAATTGTTATCATCAGGAGCTAGTTGTCACTACTAGATACTAAAGGTGATTCCAATGGATTCCATTATCCTCATTACTACTCGTATCCCCTGTGTTTTGGAAAAATAAGAACGGAAAATGTTGCAAGCAGTAAGCCTCATCCATGGAACTTCATTGTCCAAGATTCAACAAGCTTCTATCAGGCATAATTGCTTGCCTCTTTTTTCTAATATAAGGGATGCCATACTGCCATGCATATGTTGTGAGTTTGTAACTAAAAATTGTATTACAATTTATAAGTCTTACAGGATAGGGTGGGCTTTCTTGACATCTCAGGTTTCAGCTCATGCATTCTTCAGGGATCTAACCAGGATCAAGTAGGATTAGAGAGCTGCTTTGAGTTAGGATCTTTAACCTTTATTTTTATTTTTCATTTCTTCTCTGTAATTCTGTTGTTTTAAAATGATTACTTGTGCCCTTCTCTCTTATGTTTTCCTTCTTTTAACAAAATTTCGCTTGCACTAAAGAAAATTGGTTTTGGATGCACCAATCAACACCTTAAAATAAAGTGTTATCAAAATTTGTATTTATTGAAATTGAAGAGCAAACGATGGTACAAATTCACCCATTGCCAGAGGATGCTAAGCAAAAATACAGTGATATTCAAAGTCTGCTATTAGTATTAAAGTAGCACTCATCTTGTCAAATGGCGTAAAAATGTGATATAGCAACAAGAAAAATATTTCCATGACCACATACTCAGTGTACATGACTAATCATAATGATGATAGCATTGGTTTCGCAGCCACTTATGTTTATTACTTAAAATTTGCTTGCTTACGGTCTACATATCCTCCACATTATTGAGTGACAAGTTCATATTTGCCACTTAGAAAGAATAATACCAAGTGATTAAGCTGGGTTCATGAAATCCATTTCGTATCCCACAGAATATGATGCCTACAAGACAGGTCAATTTTTCACTATTCTAATCCTACAACCGAAGTTACTTCTTATGCTTTGTTTATTAATGTCACATCAGGTACATGGTATAGCAAAGGAACGATGAGGGAAAGGCTTGGATTCCATAGTTTGAACAGCTCGAAATGAGAGGAAGAGGGATTTTTGTTGGGAAGGCGAAGGCGCCAAGGAAATCCTTAGATTTTGAGAAGGAATGGGACTGTGCACTGTGGAATCAAAGTAGAAATGCCGAATTTACTTATCCAAAAAGTAGAAACTGACTCTGCTTTCTGGTTTAATCGACAACCATCTCCTTTGTTCAATCCCCTTATTCACTTTCAAGTTCATCAGCACTGAAAACACAATTATTCAATGTTGCCCAGCTACAAAAATTTTCTACGTCTACATGACCCAAGTTAAGAGCAAGCACATTCAAATTTCCACAATCTACCTAAATTTGATGACATCCAAAGAGCAAGTATTTTCCTCCATTGCCTAATCAGTAATCGTGATCAGAGTGAAAATACGTGTACCTTTCTTCTCGATGCAATATTCCACTTCCCTTCTTCTGCTTCAAGCCTCCCTCCGTCGCTTTCTTCGTTTCTCTCGCTCTCCCTCTCTCTGTGCCTGCGTCGCTAGATTACCGTGCCTCCTCGTCGTTCAAGCTTCAATCTCCACGCCTCCCTAGCCTCCTAGGTGTGCTGTGTCTGCGATGGCGGATTCAGCTTGCCTCCCTTGCGGCTCCCATCTTGGCCTCTCCCTTACCCCAAAACTACACCGTTTTGGGTGGAAATTGGGAGGGTGTTTCACTTTCCTTTTTTTTTTTTTTTTTTTGAAGGAAAAAAATTGCAAAATAACATCCACATTTTAAAATGTTTTTTAATACACTAAGTAGCATAAAATAATTTTTTAGGAGCACCGGGACAAGATGCGCCTTGAACTTTTTTTTTTTTTATTGACACAATATTTTTAATTTATTTTTGTAACATTTAGCACCCTGAATTATATATCTAGTTGCAATGCAAAGCCTCTAAAATGTTGTTCTGGTAGCAATAAGAACCTTTATTTAGGATATTGAGTGTTGAATGCGCTAAAATTTAGTTTAGGATATGAAATGTTACTGAAAAATACTTCAATGTGCGCTAAATGTAGGATGCTTTTGAAAATTATTTTATAGTAATACATAGCGCACAAAAAATTATTTTAGAAATTGGGTGCTACTAAAAGATATACTCTTAATTATTATTTTGCCTCAGAGCAAAAAAAATTATTATTTTGCCCAAAAAAAAGTGGAACACCCTCCCAATTGACACCCAAAACGGTGTTGTTTTGGGTAAAAGAAAGGCCAAAGATGAGAGCAGCAAAACCAATAGGGCTGGGATGTATTTACACTTTATAGGATAATTATACTACTATTATAATAACTATATACTCTTCGTAGTTAATATATTTAAGGAGTTAATAGTAGTATAATTATATGTTGGTATTTACTAAATATATGTTATATTAACTAAATTAATTAATTTCCTTAATCTAATCAAATTATGTAGATATCTCTTATATTATAGACGGGAGGAGTATCAAAATTATAATAATTAAAAAACTAAATTCATTATGTAATAAAATACTCCTCTTAATCGTGCTAAAGTAACTAAACTGCAGAGATTTTAAAAAAATTAGTTAAATTACTTATCTATGTAAAAAAATTCTTAAAAATAACTCTTGACTTTTTTTGGCCCACAAAAAAAAAAAACTCTTAACTATTTGCCTCGGAAAATATTATAAGAAGGGAAAGAAAGGCATAATAAGTGGAGGTAGTTTGAAAAGTAAATTATAAATTTAGGAAAGAATGTGAATTGATGTATTACATTTAAATTTTTTGGTTTGAGGGGAAGGAAAAAATCTTGTGAAAAACATCAGATATGATCATAATGTGAAATGTTTCCGTCAATTTATATACGGAAAACGATGCAAAAAAAAACTATGTAATTTTGAAAAAATTTCATGAGCAATTTACTCAAATTTTTCTCTCCCTTCTTCGTCCTCTTCTCCCTTCAAACCAAACACACTATTAAAGTAAGCCCTTTTACTAAATATTGAGAAAACTAATTCTGAGGTCTTTATAGTTTCTTTGAGTTTTGAATCAAATCTCTTAGGTTTTTTCCCTTTTTATTTAGTTCTTTATGTCTACTCAGTCATATCAATTAATACTTTTGGTATGAAATTATTAAATAAAATAATAACAGTGTTAAAAATCTATGGGAAAATCTACCTCAAAGCTCAACTTAGTAAAAAATTAACAAGAAAAGCCCAAAAAAGTCAGATGTCAAAAAAGGCCCCAGGACCTTTTCTGGTATTATTTCATAAAATATTAGTTGTTAATGTATACTGATATAGTTGTTAACGGGTACTAATTTAGTTCTTAAAATATTATTGTTAATGTCTACTGATTTAGTTGTTAATGGTCTACTGATATTGTTGTTAACGTTTATGAAATAATACCAAAAAATGCTCTGAGGCTTTTTTTTGACATTTGACTTTTTCTTAGGCCTTTCTTGATAATTTTTTGCTAATTTGGGCCCTTAAGTAGATTTTCCCAAAATCTATTAGAGAAGGGTCTGATGAGGCATAAATAAGTCCACATAAGGATATGAGTAAACAACTACTTTCAAACAAAAGTTAAGTAAGGTTAAGACTAGAGCTGGTAATATGGGCCAATCCATTAGTTACAGGTTGGCCCACCACGAGTTGACAATCCAATGGGTTGGACTCAAAAAACCCTACATCAAAATGGGATAGGATATAGTCAACCCAAGTCATAACTAGTGGGTTGCAGACTAATCTGCTTAACCTGTTTTTCTTTTACTATTTTTTTTTTTTGCATATTCCTTTTCATATTTTCTTAAAAAATATAATGATATTTAATTACCTATTAGACTATTACTTTACATAAAATGAAATATCTTTTTTCACAAACCTGAATTATAAAAATACATTGCAAAAACATAGAGTGATAATAAAACATCAACTCAAAATTTCAAATATTACAAACTAAACATAAATCACAATTTAACACATTACAAACTAAGCATGAATTTCAGATTCATGATTAATATTCAACACAATTAACAATTATTCAACACAATCAGCACACCATTAGTGGGGGAGTGCTTTTGGTTTCTTTTTAGAATTTCAAAATTTAAAATATATACATATTGTTTTTTTACTGGCTAGCCAATGGGTTGGCAAGCGAGCTGGTCATGTGTTCGGCTTATGTGGGTCTAAGCCTAAAAGACCCACACCAAAACAGATTTATTTTTGACAACCCAAACCCTCCAAGATTTTACGGGTTGGTGGATTAGCCTGCGGGCTCAAACTCGAATTACTGGTCTAGTTAGCATTTTTTTGGTCGACGGTTACAGAGGAGGTCCTCGACCAATGCCCTCAATGACAAGCTCGCAGTCTGCTTCTCAGTCAAAAAGACAATGCTTTATGATGAACGTTGTAGCGTTGGGCTGATGGGAGGAATGAGCCGATGGGACAGGGAGGATTATAATAGCAGATCCAATTACTTATGTGTGGATCAATTTGCCAAGATAGTGGGGAATTCAGTGGCCATTCTGTTCAAGAAAGTTTTGATGCTGTCGCCTGCTTCTCTTTCCAACGACCTCCTCTGCTAGGCTTGTTTGGGATGGCTACAAAACAAGAAAAAAGTTCAGTGGTAATGAAAAAAGATCAGTGACAGTGAAAACATGGTTTTTGGATTGTTTCATATAACTTCCAAGAAATGATGGACTTTTGGAAATGAAGTGGCTTCTTGGGTAAAGCCATTATTTAGAGCTTCTGTGCCCATCACAGTGGCTTTTTAGCCTAAGGACCGTTGGCTCACACACACTCCGTCCTCTTTGGTCCGTCATCTTCGAAAAATTACAAACACCCTTTTTTTTTTTTTTTTTGATATAAACAAACACCCTTTTAAATAAGTTGCAAAAGATAAGCTTTTCGAATACTGTAGCTAAGCTGTGTTCTTTGTTAATGTCCCATCTTTCATCTCTCCTCACAACACAGCTTAGCTTCAATCCTTTCCATATGTAAATTTAAATTGCAAAAGCTTCTGTGTTGTATATTTTTTAATGGTAATTTTACTGTTCTTTTTAGCAAAATCATATTTATTTTTAATTTTTTATCTCAAATTATCATATTATATATACGTATATACATACATAGTATTTATAAGATTCATGTCATTTTCTTTTCGGTCATTTTCCATCTCAACGAACTTTTCAAAAATTATGTCAAACAAGTGACCATCAAGAAAAAGATCATTTCTGCCATCATTATTTCAAACATAAATCACATTAACAATCTAACTTTTAAAAAAAACCTATCAGGAAAAGCCCTACAGAGGAAAAAAAAAAACCATTTCTATTACCATTATTCCAAACAGATCCGCTATCCAGTGGCTCAGCTATTGTTCTCCTCCTAAAATGCCACTCACAGTAAAAACAGTCTAGTTATAGCCTACGTGGGACCCATTTGTGCCTAATCAGACCCACATCATCAATGTCTAACATAATTTTAACACGTTAGTTTTTGTTTAACGGTTTTATACTAGAGGGGTAACGAATATGATTGAGTAAATTTAAAGAACCCAATAAAAAGAAGGGAAAAAAAACTTAAAGGGACCTGGTTCAAAAGTCAAAAAAACCTAAAAGGACGTGGGAATTAGTTTTTCCTAGATATTTATGAACTTCTTTATACCCATTTTGATGTGCACTAGCTGTTTTTTCTATACAAGCTCTGAATATAAGAATTGAGTATTTGTTAACACCTATTTTTATTCCAGTCAACTTTTCTTTTTTTTTTCCCCCCCCTAATAAATTAGTGTGCTAAAAATAGCATTATTTAGAGGACTTCAAAACAAGAAAATTTGATATAGATTATACTCATCCACAATTAATACAAGATTGAAATTAAATTGATATTTTCATACAAAAATATTTCATAAAAACAGAGATAAGTAATCTTTATCGATTATTGACTATTTTTATCGATTCTTATCAGATCTTGATGATTTTATCAACTGTATTTTCACTTTTAGTAGCCAGATTGTGATGACATTTAGAATAGAATCTAATTTTTATTACATCAATAACAATACACCATTATATAAGAAAAATATCTTCAAAAGACAGTTGAATTATATAACAAACAAAAAAAGGATAGTTGAATACTTGAATTACTCAACTCGAAGATTTCTGCTTATATAAGAAAGCAACTTGCATTGAAAATAAATTATTATGCCATTACTTGAAAAACACTCAAATTGCACAAACCTCATTAACTTAATGAGAATGCAATTATAACTACCCTTTACTCGATAAGATGTAATTTCCCTTAAAACTTGTTGGCCAAGACAAGACCAATTCAGTGACAGTAATTAAACATCCTCGGATGATCGTAAAACCTTACCCCCATCGTGAGAAAAAGGAAAAATGTGACAACAAAAAATCTGAAGGCAAAATGCAGCAGATCGTGGATTGCGAAGCTAAGGCAAAGTCTATAACATTATTGCTAAAAACTAATAACTCAGGTGCCAGTAAACCTGCAAACTCATCCATCAATGCTGGTCCTTTGGAATGTCGAGGTCTTTGAATACTGGGCTGTCGACTCCAACCCCCATTGCATTCAGTCCATTGTCAACATATAAGATGGTGCCGGTGATGGCGGATGCCAGTGGGGATGACAGGAATGCAGCTGCGTTGCCCACCTCCTCTGTATTACATTCAAGCTTAGAACTTGTTAATGGCGGGGAGAGAGGGGTAAAATGGGAAAGGTGCATTACAAGAGGGAAGAATGTTGAGGGGAAATGTTACCGGCGGTTAGTTCTTTCTGCAAAGGAGCATTGGCCGATGAGTAATCGATCATCATGTCAATGAATCCAATTGCTTTTGCTGCCCGGCTTCTCAGAGGACCTAAAGGGGGAAAACCACCATTATTATTTTTTTGGTCGAATAAAACCATCTTTAAATTAACATGTTTTCCTACTGATATACTCATTTCAATGATGTTTGACCACCTGGCCGCAAAAAGTTGACTTCAATCAAGGAGAGGAGGGACAATATTGTAGTATCAACTAATTAGATCCCAAAGATTAATAATAGAATCTGACTTGGTTAGAGAGACCTTAATATTATGTCAAGAATTATTTCTTTTAAAAACGTTAATTTGTTAAGAAAATGCTCATCAATAGTTTTTTTAATACAATTATTTGATATCTAATAATACCTTTGGCCTTAAATATAGGATATAGTTTGTAATACAAATTGCATTACAAACTATGTTCTATAAGTGTAAGTTGCACTACAAACTATGTTTTATGTTTAAGACTGGAGGAGTACTACCGTCAAATCCAATTGAAGACAGTTTTTCAATTTTTTCCTTTTTTTTTTTTCACAAGATTCAAATCCTCAAACTTGTTTAACAGGAATAGAGTCCCTTCCGCTTGACCTAACTACCATTAGTCATCAGTATTCAGTAATTTAATTCTAACAGTTATTCTACACATTTTGCAGAAAATTGGATGGGCATTATGAATATGATATATCTAGCTGGCAATATTCTACTGAAATGGCCTCTAATGATGTATACCTCAAAACAAGACCCTATCACAAGTAAAAAGGAACATCTAAAGCATGGAATAGAATGTTGATCATCCATTGCGCAAAGGATAAAATCCTCTATAATGTTTTTTTTTTTTTAATGTTCTAAATGTCGGCTAGATTTCAAACAGTAAAATACCCGACTCCCATTGGCATCAGAATATCAAGTTCAAGAGTATGTCAAAATCTTGAGCTGGTTAAAGAAAAGCAGGCCAAAAAAATTATAAACAAGCAAAAATCAGTACCGGCAGATATTGTGTTGACTCTAACTCTTTTCTTCCTACCAGCTTCAAAAGCAAGCACCTGAGTACATGGAAAATTAGTCCAAACATTCTAAGGGAAGGACCTAAGGATGAGTAATATTGAGGAAAGAGAGTATTAAGAAATTCGCATATCTATGTGGTTCATGCATTACAGGACTAGTGTTTAGAGAAGAAACACTAGAGACTCACTCTTGTATCACTTTCCAAAGCAGCTTTTGCAGAACTCATACCGCCACCATATCTGCATTTTAGTAGGTTCAAAAAGCTGTCAATCTAGACAAGTTATTTTAAGACAAAAGTTGTGCAAGTCTTCAAGGCATAATTGGACACACCCCGGGATGATCCTCTCTGAAGCAATGTATGTAAGAGAAATTGAAGAACCACCTGAAACCAAATGTGGAAGGTGAGGAAAAGAAACAAACAACGAAGGAAACAATATAAAGGCAGAATCTTAGCAAACATGCCTGGGTTCATAATTGGAAGAAAATGTTTGAGTAAAGAAACATATGAGTAACTAGATGCAGAAAGTGCAGCAAGATATCCATAACGAGATGTCTCTAACAATGGTTTGGTGACCTACAAAAAAGTTTACTTCCTGTTAGCCAAGTGGGGGAGGGCAGAGAGAAACTTTACAATTGAATTCAACATACCTCAGGTCCATTGGCAAGTGAGTGTACGAGGATGTCAATGGTTCCAAAGTCCTTCTGAACGGATTCAGCTAGTTCCTGTAAGTTCAAGCAAGTCGTTTTTCAGACAGATTACAAGGTAAAGTTCTAAAGATAAAGCTGACACCAACATGTGTATGTATGACTCAGACTGATTCAGTCTCTACTAAAGTAAAAGATAAGATCGTTCCATGAACTTATAATTTAGCAGAGAAAGGGCCACATCTGGGCTTTCCACTCCAACCTTAACCAAGCTTTAGTTTTGTCCCAAAAGCACTGATGTTTTATTTAGTCCTTAAACTTGAATTTGAAACAATGCTGTCTATGGGCAGTGACAAGATTATTGTTGATATATAGTATCTCACGTCATGCAGAGGGTTAAATGAAAATTTTTTAAATTTCTGAAAGGCATCAAAATGATGGACTACTCTCTCACCAAAAAATAAGGGACTACTATGGCAAGTCGCAGTTCAGTTTTAATTAAATATCAATTAAAAAAATACAAGAGTATGCATTAGGTGTTACTAACTTAGAATTACAAGAGTTGGCAAAAAAAAGAAAAAATCGAATTACAAGAGCTTTTTTACTAAGGTAGTGAAAATGAAAACTAATTTTCGCAAAAAGTTTTTCAGATAAGTCATTTCTTGAACGCTGCAAACCTTAAAATAGCTATAAATGTTTAGTACTTTAAGCTAATTATTGTAAACTCATATTAAAGTAAACTAAAAGCAGCATGGTAGTTAAAAACTTAATTTATCATTGCGATTTTACGTTTTTACGATTTTTTTTCATTAAAACGATTTTACTAATTTTCCAAACGTCTTTAAGTTTTTATGATTTTTTTACGATTTTACTACGTTACGATTTTATGTTTTACGATTTTTCATTCTCCTTCCATTTTCATGTAAAATCTACGTTTTCACTACCATGAAAAGCAGCATGGTTATATCTAGTGAGCTCTTCTCTTAAGACCCTAACAAAGGCAGAGTAATCATATTTTAGCATTTATGGCATTGAATAAATACTTACTAGCTGAAAATAATCACATGTCAATTAGGTTGACAAGTTTGCTAATACATCCAAAGCTTTGGAAAAGACTAAAAAACAAATTACTCCTGAGAAAATATTTCAATAATGTAAAGGAGTTCTTCAAGGGTAAAAGATTAAGGTACCAATAATAAATCTATACCTGGACAGTCCACTTTGTGGATCCAGCATAGCGCTTGTTTGTTTTAACCTATATAAAATGAAGTTATGAGTTATATATTAATATATATATCCATGTCTATGAAAGTATTTCTGAGTCCTATGGAAAGCAATTCCTATGCATTTATCCCTTACATCTTCTGGCACATCCTCAGGACTGTCATAAACTGCATCCATGGCATAAACTTTAGTAATCTCCATCAATGAACCATCTGGTAATCTGAAAATGGACTTTTCGAGTCAGCAAAGTACATACAGATAATATCAGCATTCAAATAAACTAAATTACAGCATGTTAAATTATACACTCGTGACTCATCAAATTTTCCACGTCGAAGGCTGGACTCAAAAATATTTAGAGCCTACACAGGAAGGTTTATAGTTAGTCCCTGCATCATTCTACATGGATAAGAGCACTTGGGGTTGCAGACATACAACACTTAAATTCTGCAGATTTACTTACAGGTACCCAGGTGCCAACAAGAATTTCAGCTCCAGCTGCTGCAAGAGATTTTGCTATCGCCCAACCATATCCATTGTCATCAGCCACACCAGCAATGAAAGCCCTTTTACCTACACAGAATCTTAATTTTAGTGAAAGTATAGATTGTTCCTATTCAGAGATTACAACAAAAGGGGAATACCAGTAAGCTCATCTATGACTGACAGGAAATATTAGATGACAGGCAAAAAGATTTAGGGAATGCGAACATAGCAGGATGAAGACATAGTGGTAATAAATTCATAAGAAACAAGTGACAGTGGGGAAAAGAAGTTATGTTGCCATGGCAAGTCTCCTGAAAGTAGTTAGGACAATACAACTCATATGGACAAGATAATTGTAATATAACAGAACCAAAGAGCAAGAATTTAGAGAAGAACCGCCAATTCAATAGACAGAAATCAAGTACATGAGCTAAAATGTAGATTAAAACAAAATAGGCATGGAGGATTTTCAGGCAAAAGAAGTATAACCTTTCAAATCAATAGGCAGTCCTGAGACTGGCTTGTTTTCACTAGACTCAGACATTGCCTTTGTTACAACTTTGTCAAACTTCAAGGAACGTGATGTAAGGCTCTGCTGGAAAGGTTGCACTGATGCAACATGACAGACACTTGCAAGACCATCCCATGATTTTGCCTTGGACTTGGCACTAAAAACTGCAGTGCTTGCATTTGCAAGCTTTTGTGAAAGAACACAGGGCCTTGACAAGGCAATTTGCAAGTTAGAAACTGATGTTGTCGCCATCTTGATGAATGCAATTTGACAGAAGACAAGTTAGATATCTATACAGAAAACTAATATTAACACCAATAAAAAAATACATTAAAACATATTCATAGATATCTCAAATGGAAATAGAAATTACCAAATAGGTACAACTTGATGAAAAGTTGGACATTAAAAGCCATCTAAGCGCTCATCATTTAAAAATATTCCATTTATTCAATTATAACTTGTGATTGTAACATTTAAGTACATTTCACCTTTCACCTAGAAGCTCATAACTAAAATTATCCAAACAGATCCCCAATTTATCCCTCAGAAAGCCAAAAATACAAGGTAATAGAATACACACAAATTTAATTAATACAATAGTTTATATTACTACTGTGAATTATAAACAAGCTTGGTTGAGACATTCTGACATCAAAAAAATTAAGTATCTGATACAAGAGAGCGAACGTAATAATAATGGCCAAGTCCAATGGTAAAGGTAATAAGAAATGATCAGGTTATTAATGAAACACTCGACGATCAAAAAGTTGGACAGAAAAATGTTAAGCAATGCCAAATTATTTCAACCATCACTCCTCACAAACATGTTTCCTCTAGAGGAAATTCCTCTAAAGACACCACTCTCAGAATGCCAGCAATCTTACGTTTTTATAGAACTAAAAAAAAAAAATTAAAAAAAAATCAGAAAAAAGTGTGAAAAAATATCATTTAATCTCGATCTCTAATGCGTCTAATTTCTAGACATTTCAAAATATTAACTCCACGGTAACGGAGCCACCCAGCCACGGAAGCAATAGAGATCATTCCAGAACACAGTGCTTCTAAGTCAATACGAGATCCATTTCAAATGAAATCCTCACTGATTTAACAACACAAAAAGCTAGAATGAGAATTTTTTTTTTTTTTGGAGGGGGGGGGGGGAATGGATTTACCTGTGAGCTGCGAAAAAGGCCAATGCAGAGAAAAACTTTGAGGAGTTCGAAATAGAAATGGAAAAATCAAGGTTCTGTGGATTTTGTTTATATAACAGGTAGGAGTAGGTTCAGGGAAGAGGAGTAGGAGAATGGCCTTGCCTTGCCTCTGTGGCTAATGATGGCGTCGATGAAAACAATGCTGCGTTTTATGAGGCGGCCCAGAGCAGTTGGGGAAACTCCTCGCAAGTATCGAAGCAGAATTCCAGTGCAACGAGTGGAAATGCACGTGCATTTCACGTGAAATTGTCCTAATTATATAGGACAAGATACCATAGTTGATAGTTGAGTTTACGAAAGAGTTCGAATTTTTTTCAACTTAAAAAAAAAAAAAAAACAACAACAACTCCTATTGAAACTTTTTTAATAATTTACATATATATTCTATAAAGTAAATAATTCTTATAGCTCATTAATGATACATACACCTCAATCTACTATTATCAATTTCTATATAAAATACCTCTATTGATACTTTCATAATAATTATTAAACACAATAATAATTTAATAATGTAACTATGTATTCTATAAAGTACGTAATATTTATAACTCATTGATGCTATATACACTTCAATTTTACTGTTTTATCCTTGAGCAAAAAAAAAATTACTGTTTTATCAATTAATTTAATAACACATTTTATTCTAGGAGAAATTCCAAATAAATACCATTTACATTTGTAAAACCTCCAGAAGTCCGTCGAATTTGTAAAAAGACTGAGAAGTACAAAGGACCTATGAGGGATATGCAAATTCGGGTCAAATTACCTTTTTGCTCTTAGTTTTAAATAAATAAAATAAAATAAAATCCCTTCTAGCCCCACCCTCGGCCGGCAACCACCACCGCCGGCCGGCCGGCCGGCCCCCCACCACTGCGGCGGTGGCGGTGGTGGCGGCGGCGGCCGGCGGTGGGGTAGAGGGGATTTTATTTTATTTTTTATTTATTTAAAACTAAGGATAAAAGGGTAATTTGACCCGAATTTGCATATCACTCATAGGTTCTTTATACCTCTTAATCTTTTTACAAATTCGACGGACTTTTGGGGGTTTTGTAAATTTAAATGATATTTATTTAAAATTTTCCCTTTATTCTATTCTATCAAGTGATATTCTACTTTCTTTTTTATTTTTAAATAAAATAATTTTAAGATTTGTTTTAAAATAATTTCCTGTAAGTATCTATTCAAAATGATTGATTTTTTCCTGAGAAATGACCTAATAAAATATTAACTCTCATCTTTAATCTCTTTAAAATCTAGTAAACATGTCTTAGAATTTGGACCGGACAAAAGGTAGCATATAAAAAAAAAAAAAAAATCGCTGCTGAGTCTCGCAAGACAAATAACCACTAAAAAATCCTAGGAAATCTCCAAATAACTAAAAAGTTGCATGGGACCTTAGTGTAATAGATTCTAAGTATGAAATTATCAAATTGCCCTGGCTCATTCGAAGGAAAATCCGTAGTAGGGTTCGCGCTCATTCACATTCCCCTCAGCCTCCGTTGCTCACTCCTCACCCCGGACGTTGCACCGTGTTGAGGTCGTTGTTAATCTGCTCGCTGGTCGTCGTTCTCATTCGCAGCGTACATTAGAAGTTGCTACTTACTACCACACAGAGCTTGCTCTTGGGTTTCCACTTTCATGACGAACTGTCGTTGATTCGTTCCCTCAGCAATAATCGAATCGATGAGTTCCAAAGAGAGTTGCCGAAGTGAGCTTCGAATTGCTATTCGTCAACTCAATGATCGTTGTCTTTGCTCTGCTTCCAAATGGTACTCAATCTCAAAAACCCTAAAGTCCTGCTTTCTTTTAACTCACTTTAGCTGTTTTCCGACCCTTTTATCTCATGAATCTCTTGTTGGAGTAGAGTTAAGCCTGGGTATTACATTTTCCGACCCTTTTGTTTCCCTGGACTTGAATTTATAGGGGTGAAAAATCTGAGCCTGGATACTTTAGAAGTATAGAATGTAAAACTACCGATGATCATTTTACTTGGATGCCAATGAGCACTTTAAATGCGAAACAAATATATTTTGTAATTGCATTCGAATTTGCAGGGCGGCAGAACAATTGACTGGCATTGAGCAAGACCCAGCAAAATTCACTCCTTCAAACACCAGATTTCAGCGTGGGAGCTCAAGTATTCAGAGAAGATATCGGACTAAGGATATCACTACTACTCCGGTTTCTGGTGTTTCGTATGTAACCACTCCTGTGATGGTGGAAGATGACTTGGTTGATGGGGACTTTTATCTTTTGGCTAAATCTTATTTTGACTGCCGGGAGTATAAAAGAGCTGCACATGTTCTTCGTGATCAAACTGGAAGGAAATCTCTTTTCTTGCGCTGCTATGCTCTATATATGGTCAGTTGTGTTATATTTTTCGATAAATGCTATTATCTAAACTGACGTCTGGCGTGCCACAGCAGGTTTTAATGCATTCTAGAGTTGGATGTTCTCTCCTGAAAATGGTTGTTATGTTGTTTTGTGGGAGAATTTAATCAGTTAGAGATCTGATTGTATCATCGTTATTTGTGACATGTGCATCACCATTATATTTCTAATTCAATTAGTGAAAATTAGAAGAAAGAAAGCAATAAAACTAGTTAAACTAGACGGACAAATAGATTTGCTTTCTTGGCAAAACCAATATGGTTAGCATGCAGAGTCATGTTTGGATTACACTCACAATAGATTATATTCAATAGGTGGCTACGTTGAGCATGAGAAGAGAACAGCTTTAAAGTGCTAATAGAGATGAGTTGTCTTGAATTAAAGTAATGCACTGAAATGTTAATTTGTCAATAACAAAGTGTAATGCTTTGACTGCGTCTAAACTAATGTATTTATTTGCTTCAACTTATCTGCGAATACATTATTAAGAGACTTCCAGCTGAAGTTCATTGGACACTTCATGTCTAAAACTTATATTTCCTTACTTTTTTCTTCATACAGGCTGGAGAAAAAAGAAAAGAGGAAGAGATGATAGAACTTGAAGGACCTTTAGGTAAGAGTGATGCCATAAATCAAGAATTAGTTTCCTTGGAGAGGGAGTTGTCAACTCTTCGCAAGAATGGTACAATCGATCCATTTGGATTGTACTTATATGGTCTGGTGCTCAAACAGAAAGGCAGTGAGAGTCTTTCTCGCACTGTTCTTGAGGAATCTGTGAATAACTACCCTTGGAACTGGAACGCCTGGTCTGAGCTGCAATCTTTATGTACTACAATTGATATCCTAAATAGTCTTAATCTCAATAATCATTGGATGAAGGACTTTTTTCTTGCTAGTGCTTACCAAGAATTAAGGATGCACAATGAGTCTTTGGCAAAATATCAATACTTACAAGGAATCTTTGGTTATAGTAATTATATACAGGCTCAGGTTGCAAAAGCCCAGTACAGTTTGAGGGAATTTGATCAAGTTGAAGCAATATTTGAAGAGCTTCTACGAAATGATCCTTACAGAGTAGACGACATGGATATGTACTCCAATGTGCTGTACGCTAAGGAATCTGCTTCTGCTCTGAGTCACCTTGCCCATAGGGTATTTATGACTGATAAATATAGGCCTGAATCTTGTTGTATCATTGGGAATTATTACAGTTTAAAGGGGATGCATGAAAAGTCAGTTGTGTATTTTAGGAGGGCCCTCAAATTAAACAAAAATTATTTATCTGCCTGGACACTGATGGGTCATGAGTTTGTTGAGATGAAGAACACTCCGGCAGCTGTTGATGCGTATCGTCGTGCTGTAGATATAGACCCATGTGATTATCGTGCTTGGTATGGACTGGGGCAAGCTTACGAGATGATGGGTATGCCTTTCTATGCTCTTCACTACTTCCGCAAGTCCGTGTTCTTGCAGCCAAATGATTCTCGATTGTGGATAGCAATGGGGCAATGCTATGAAACTGAGCAGCTTCGAATGCTTGATGATGCCATAAAGTGTTACAAAAGGGCAGCAGATTGTAATGACGGGGAAGCAATCGCTCTTCACCAACTAGCAAAGCTACACTCTGACCTTGGACGTCTTGACGAGGCAGCATTTTACTACAAGAAGGATTTGGAAAGGATGGAAGATGAGGATAGGGAAGGGCCTAACATGGTCGAGGCTTTGGTTTATCTTGCAACATACTGCAGAGGCCAAAAAAGAGATGAAGAAGCAGAGGTTTATTGTACACGTCTTTTGGATTATACCGGACCGGTGAGTACAGTATATTCTACACAATAATTTGAAATTTACGTTACTCACCAAGCCATTTAACAATGTAATTCTTTGTTGCAGGAGCGAGAAACTGCGAAAAGTTTGCTTAGAGGGATGGGAATGGAATCGACACAATCCGGTCACCCTGGAATGGATATTGAGCACCTGCCCCCCTAATTTTGGTATATCAAGCAGGAAGGCTATTCCTGGTTTTGGTCATATGAGCAATCTTCTCTAACGAATTTGATTGTTGATGAGGTTTTTCACCAAAAAAATCATTAATTGGGTCATGATCAAGCAGGCTTGATTGCATCAGTAGCTTCTAAACTATGTCATTACTTTCTCTCTTTTTTTATGAGGGTACATGCCCGTGAAGAAAACTATTGGCGTACGGACAATGCTTCCTTCATGATGATATTCATAATGAAAGCACTAGGTAACGAAAAGATAGAGCCTCTTTAGCTAGTGCATCAGCAGCGCCATTAACCTCACGTCTACACCAAGCCACCTGAACTTGCCAGTCCCTTTTCATCATAGCGACGAAAACATACTGGTGACCGTCATATTGCTCATAATTCTGCAGTTTTTCCATAAGATTCTGACGGTCTGTTTCCACCGGCACGTGCCGGTGTCCTTGGTCCCAATTTCTGGGCACATGCTTCGGCCATATAACTCCCATCAGTATCCAGGGAACACAGACTCCAGTAACTTAGCCGTAGGCTTCCATTTCAGAAGAGACTCCGGTAACTTAGCCGCCACACTAATCGTAGGTGCTGGCCACTAGGCGCTATGTAGCTTGGCTGACGCACTAATCATAGATACTGCCCACTGGGCACTATGTCACGTTACTTTGTCATATTGTGTGAGAAATTTTATCATAATGAAAATTACTTTTAACTAAGAAAAATTAAAATAAGTTAATTAAAAGTAGGGTTAACGGGCAACCCAGAAGTTTTTACAAATGAACATTAGGGGTCTGGAAGTTTTCTAGAGGGCAAATAGTATAAAAAAAACAGGGCAAATGTTTCCTTCCATTAAATAAAAAACAGTCAACAGTATGTTAACCAACATGTAATGAGGTGGCTCTTACATTAAGAATATTTTTCCATCTATAATGCCACATCATCTTTATCACCCTTTCTTTTTTTCTTAAAAAAAAAAAAAAACAACAACAACAACAAAGGGGAAGAAGAAAGAAAAAGAAACCTCTATCAATATCATCACCTCCTCCTCCGATGAACAAGAGCAAAACATAGAACAGCAAATATGATTTTGAATCAACAAAACATAATTTTGAATCTCGAGAGAACGCTAAGCAGGAGAGTATGAAATCTAATAAAAAAAGAAACAAAACTACAAAGCAAACAAACCCAGAAAACTTGTCACAATGAACTTGCTTTGTTTAGACATGGCCCCCTCGTCTCCCTTTCTCAGCAACCACTTCAAAGTTGAAGCCTTAACCCTTAAAAACAATAAAATTATCTTAAAATCTTGATTAAAAAATTTCAAGGTTTTTGTTTTTTTTAAAAAAAAACTCTACTTTACCATCATTTCTTGGGGGGCAGTTAACCACCATTACTTTTAAGCTCTAATAAGCAATTTCCTTAGTTGAACTACCCAACCAACTGATTTGTAAGCATTATTTTGTTTCAAATAATACTTTGAAATGTTTCACCTAAAAAGAATACTTTTTTTTTTTTGTAAAGTAAAAAATAATACTTTCAAAAGTCAGCACTGCTTCTGAGCAAAAAAAAAAAAAGAAAAAAAAGTCAGCACTGCTGCTCATTATTCTATAGAAGGCCCAGTTTCACAAATCCAAAAGTAGATGCCTATATCAAGTTTACGAACTCCTTCACGCCCCTGTTATCCAAAAAAAAAAACTCCTTCACGCCCAAGTAAGCTTATTAGCTCTTCGGAATTTGGGCTAATAAATGATTTTGTTTTGTGCGGAAATAGAAAATATTGGGAAAATTTCACTTAAGGACCATTGCAGTCGTTTAATATCAAATGACCCCCAAAAATCCTGAAACCTCACTACAGGGACTTGGGGCAAAATGAAATTAAACTTTATGCTAAAAAGACATCAATACCCCTTATTTATATTCTTAAAAAAAATCCCAACATTTTCCTGCCACTCTCGTATCCATTGGAAATTTCTCCAATTCTCAGCAGCAGATTGATGGTTAGTCGATCGTTTACCACGATGATTCCAAGTACAACCTCCGAGCAATTTCCTGGCAGGGCGGCCTTCCCACAAACATATAGTGAAAATAGCCATATACCATTGAAACTTCACCTTCAACTGAATCTGTTATGTCGTCACCTGCTCCGTTGCCGTCGGCCGTCGCCACGAATATACCAGAGCAGCCACGTAGGGTGGTTCTCATTGACTCCCAAGAAAACGAGGTGCGTCTCATGCACGCTAATGGCATGTGCGGAGGCGATTCAGCAGAACAATTTGAAGCTGGCGCAAGCACTTGTGGAGGATGTGGGCAGGCAGGCTTGCAGCGTCTCAAGTCGGAGCAATGAGGAAGGTGGCTTTCTGCTTCGCTTAAGCTTTAATTCACCGTATTTACAGAATTTCACAGCCATCCATTGATTTGAACTTCTCTGATATGCTATATACGCATTTCTATGAGTCCTGCCTTAATCTAAACTTTGCCCATTTCACAACAAACAGAGCTACATTCTTTGAATCATGGTTAGCAAGTCTCTTAGATATCATGAAACAAGATCAAATTTGTAAGTGTTTTATACATCGAAATAGTCATATAAACCAGATAAATTAATTTCTTTTAAATTACTTATCTGCAATTGTCTTACACACCATTAATAGGTGGAACAGTCCTATGAACGAGATAAATTAACTTCTTAAGAAGTATTCATTTGATAGTGTCTTACACACCATAAACAAGTGAAATAGTTTTACGAAATAAATAAATTAATTTCTTAACAATTACTTATATATAAGTATCTTATTCATCATGAACAAATGGAATAATGTTATGAATAAGATAAATTAATTTCTTAATCATTAAAAAAGTATATTATTTACTATATAACTTGATTATTATAAATGGGTATTTGATATTATTTTATATTTTGCAACATTTTACATAAAAAATGATTAAAATCTATCTAATTAACAAGTAAGATCAGGCCTATATATAAAAATCTAGTCTAAAAGGTATAGATGATGCATGACTCGTATCTGCAATTATGAGTAAATGTGTGCCAACTCCATCTTTCGGAGTCACCTTTTTAACTGTTAAGAAATTAATTTACGTTCTTCGTAAAACTATTGACTATACGATTTGTTCATAATGCAAATTTGTTCTTATTAAAAAACTAATTTATCTTATTAGTAAAAATATTTCACTTGCTTATTAGACTATTCGTATAGTTCATTATGTACAAGACACGCTCATTTATATGATTATTACACTTATTCGTGAAATTTAAGACACTTGTAAAACCGAGGAGTTCCATTTGAGGCATTTGATAAGATCTTTTTTTTTTTTTTTTAAAGACGGGAAAAAATGGAAGTCCATGATTTTTGGAACGAAAATGAAATTTGTGAGTGTTCATTGTGGCATGGGGAAAAAACTATGATTTTTTATAATATTCCAGAGGGAAAACCAATCTTGTGGTTCTTGCGTAAGTTTCCTTCAATTTTTAATTTGGTATTTATGCGTTTTTTTTTTTGGCCTTATTCTATATTTTATGTTTACTTGTTTAATACTGTTAACCTCGGTAACTTTACTCTATCAAGATTTTTTTTTTTTTTTGATATACATATTAGGGGAAATGGGTAGAGTTCGAACCCTAACATGGAGAGATAAACCAAACTCCCATGTCACTACGCTACTAAGGCGCTGGCCTCCGTTAATATTTTTGGCTCTTGTACAATAGTTAATTATGCTAACAAAACAAAATTTAAATGATTTAGGGAGAGAAAAGCACACATGTACCGATGTAGTACCAATTAAAAATTAAAAATTGTGTGTGAAGTTTTCAAAGAGGACTAATTATACTTGAGCAACAAAAAAAAAAAAAGATTTGGACCTTATCTCTAGTTCTTTCCACAGATGGAGTGGGATATTTTGAACCGATTAATTTTGTGTGTGAAGTTTTCAAAGAGGACTAATTATTGAGAAATATAGTCCCACATCGGTCAGGTAATATAAGTTCGTATAGGGGAAGGCATATAAATAGGAAAGCAGAACAAGAATGAGAAGCACGCAGCCACGCAGTGAGCTCAGAGCGAACTATTCTTTCGCCTTTTACTAAAGAATACCGTGTGCTCGCTGCTTTAAGTGGCATACGCCTATTTTTGAGAGGATCCTATCCTTAGGTGGGGTCCTATATTTCAATATACTAAACTTTATGGTGTTTATTACGTCTGTTGGGATTGTTTTGTGGGATGAATGATTCAGTATTTGCATGTCTCACCTTTAATTTGGTGTTATTACAAGGACGTTAAATGATTCCTCGTTTCCGTAATTTGACAACGATTTCTACAAATGTCATAGAACTACTGTGACCGTCTTGTCGTCGTAAAATACAATTAAACCTATAAATTTTGACTCAACTGGCTCAATTCAGAATTTCAAAATCCTAATTTAACTATGCCAGCCGAGCTGGGTGTGGAGGAGTGCTCAGGAGTCACGAAGAGGAATGGGTAACTGGATTTACCCAATTTCTGGGCACATACAGGTTGTTAGAATCAGAGAGCTGGGCCATAATCAAGGGGCTTAATCTAACGTGGGATCTGGGCTTTAGAAAAGCTGTTCTCCAGTCTGATTCTAATGAGCTGATGACCCCTCGTTTTTAGGCTCAACTGGTAAAGGGATTGAACACTCTCGTCAAAAGGAGAGGGTTCGATCCTGGAGTTGGTTAAGGCACTGAAGAAGACATTCTAGGTTCTAGGTACTTAGGTAAACGCCTAAGGTTAATAAACGGCTCACCCTGCCCAACATCAGTATGACCTAAGAAGAAGGAATATTTCGCCTTGCCCTTCGATCGTGGGTGAACCCAACTCCTTTCTTAAAATTTTTGTATCCCCAAAAAAAAAAAAAAAAAGGAGCTGATCATAGGCTGTTAGATTCTTCAAATAGCTCTAGGGAAAACCTCTTATTATGGAGAATCAGAGAATTCACGCAAAGGTGTTGGATCCTAAATAGAATTTGAGTATGTGCCCAGGAAGCTCAACCAAGTGGCAGACTCGCTGGCTAAGGATGGTATATCCTCATCAAAGTTTTTAGATATATATATGTCCAGAGTCTCTTACGGACCTCGTGTTGCAAGATAGTCTCCTAAGCTCATTCATTTTGTTCATAAAACTATTCCACTTGTTGATACAACTATTTCACTTATATATTTATTATGATGTGTTTGAGACTTGCTAACTATGATATGATGTAAAATAGGTAGCCTGGTTCGCCATGAAATGGGCAACTTTTAGGTAAAGGCAGGACTCATGGCTGTGAAATTCCATAATTTCCGATGAGCTAAAGCTTGAGCAAAGCAGGACTGCAAGATCATCCATGTGCTCCACAAGTGCCTCCGCCAGCTTCAAATCGTTTTGCCTTCGTCGCACACGCCATAAGCATGCGAACGAGACGCAGCCTGTTTTCTTGGTAGTCAATGAGAACCACCGTATGTGCTTTGCTCTGGTACAGTCTTTGGAGACGGCGACGGAACAAGTTCAGTTGAAGATGAAATTTTCAATCGCTTATGGCTATTTTCACTACCTGTCGTTTTGCTTTGTGTGGACGCCGCCTTGACAGGAATTGCTTGGAGGTTGTACTCACAATCATTGTGGTAAACGGTCGACTGATTCCCAATCTGCTGTTGAGAATTTCCAGTGGATACTCATACAACAGTGACTGAAAATGTTGAAGTTTCTTAAAAAGTTAAATCATAAGGGGTATTGATGTCTTTATAGAATAACTTTTAATTTCATTTTTCTCCCAAGTCCCTGCAGCGAGGTTTCAAAATTTTTTGGAGGCCATTTGATATTAATTGGCTGCAGTGGTTCTTGAGTGAAGTTTTCCCAAAAATATTCTTATTGCCAAAAAAAAAATCCGATCTAACGGTGAAAAATTGATAGTGACTTGATTGTAACATAAAATTAGTAATGACAATATCCTATCCCCTTAAAAGAGAGACATATAGGAACCATTGCAATATGAAAATTTTAAAATGATTGCTCAAAAAGACTTAAGAAGTCATTAGGGACTTTTCTAAAACTCAAATTTTTCATGAAATAACCTAATTGTCTTGAGTGAAAGTAGTTGTTGTCATTTGTTAAGTTAAAATTATTATTTATTAAACTATTGCTATCATTGATATTCAAAAGGAAAAAAAAAAAGTAAAATTAGTTGTCCCTACTTTATTTCTTATTGTCATTTTGTAAGTTAAAATTCTTGTTAAATTGCTGTTGTCATTATTTTTCATTTTTCAGATTTCAAATTAAGGGTATTCAGGTAATTTTGCTATAAAATTTAAAATATATGTCGAACTATAAAATTATATGTCATTATTCAGGTAATTTTCTACTTCATTCAATATAAGGGGGGAAAAATATAAGTCGAACGATATACTTTACGAAATCTAAAAAGGGAGAATCCCATATAAAGACAGTTGAAATAGGAAAATCCTATACAAGGCTGGTAAACTCAATAAATCTTAAATTGAGTTAATAACCCAATCTAGAATATTTAAATGTTAGTTATTTTCCAACAATACCCCTAACTCCAAAGAAAAGAGGAAAGGAAAAGCCGGAGGTCGGATGTCTATCGCATAGGTTACCATCATCGCTCTCCCTCGTGTGCCCTGTGAAGCATGAACGACGCCATGAGAAGTAGCCACCACCACCACCGCCGCCATGAGAAGTCGCCGCTGTTAGAAGCTACCACTATCACCGTGAGGAACCCTGTTTATTCCAAAAAGGCTAATATGAATTTCTTCTACCATTTTGCAAGTTGGGTACGTTCCTTTACTTTCTTGATTTCTAATTTTTCTTTGATTAGTGTTCATCAAAAAAGGAATTTTTCTTTTAAAAAAACATGACCTGTGTTCATCTTCTTTGTCCTTCTGCGGATACAAGACCTCCCGCAGCCCCGCCTCCCACGCTCGTACCTCCGGCCACCCCACGTCCCGAAACCTCGCCAAAATACCGTAGATCTGAAATTCTGGTTTGACAATGGTTCACAATCGCACAAAATCCACAATCTCATCACAATTAAAATACCAATCCTGTTGCCACGCCTATTACCATTTAGGTTGTATTTGATCAAACAATCTTATGTCAGCTTCAATTTCGGGACTGTCCGCAAAGTGGAAAGGCGACACAATTAACGAAAGAGGAAATGTCTGACTTTGCTGGTAAGCAAATAGGCTTTATTTGACTGGGAAAATCTCCTTTAACAAAAAATAACTAAGGGATATAGAGGTAATTATGCCCAAATTTTAAATCCTTTATCGTGTCACATAACCTAATTAATAATTTGTTAAATTTAGTAATCCGAATTAGAATTTGAATAATTCAATCGTCTTTATATGGGATTTTCTCATCTAAAAAATTAAAATAAATATATCATTTTTTATATTATAAATGGGAAAAAAAATCATGATAAGACAGTTCATATTTAAAGCAGGGGAAGAACAAAATGAGTGGTATTAAATATTGATACTATTATTTTACCTATTCAAATAAATCCACAAACAAAGCTCCCGCCGACAGAAGAAAACGCCAAAATTGTCAATAGCAATATTGAAGCAGATAGGCACTTTTAGAGGTAGGTGGTCATTGGGGGAATATGCAGCAGTAGGGTTGACTTTTTCCACGGTGGATTTCTGAGCCAAAAACCATATCATTGGGATTTGGGAATAGTTTATTTTATTTTAAAAAATTTGAAGAACAATTTTTTTTTTTTCTAAATTAGATTGTAGAAGACTAGAAGCTCAATAAAATTAGAGCATACCTCAAAAATTTTTTAAAAAAAAACCCCTTAATAACAATATTTACAGATTGTAAGCTCAAAATATGAATTGCATAATTAATATTAACAATTTGGCTAATTTTAATTGAATTTTATTTTTATTATTTATTAAATCCATTTTTTTCATATTTTAATTAATGTACCACTCTGATCATATTTATAAGTCTATTTTTTTTAAAAAAATTGGTATTTATTATAAATTCAGTTTTAGAGCAATAAATGTGTGTGTTTTTTTTTTAATTTTACTTTGCTACCCCTATTAGTTACAACAAACAAAAAGAATTTATTCATATTGGCGTTTAGAACCAATCATAAATAAGTGAAAAATTAAAAATTTAACCCATAATTAATAAATTAACTAATTTTTTATTTTCTAATATGTAAGAGTTAATTAATTTAAAATTATAAATAAAACTATAGCGGCAGATCCAAACAAAGAAACATGCAAGTGCATATTCAACCTTGGTGGTGCCAAATGTGGGATAATTGTCCCTTTCAAGAAGGGCTGTACACTCTCTTCCTCTTTTTGTGACATAGGTGGTCCTTCCTTACATATGATAGACCACTTCATCAATAGCCCTGCTTCACTCAACCTTTTCAACTCTTAACAACCAACCAAAATAAAATAAAATACAATAAAAGCATTTAGCCCAATATCAAGGGTTGCCGAGAGAGAGAGAGAGATAGGGATTAGGTCCCAAAAATAATGCACTACCTCCTACCACAAATATGAGAGTCATTTAGAATTAAATTTTGACCTGAGTATAGTACTCCCTCCTATTCATATCATAAAGCGTTTTAACTAATTCATCAAAATTAATATATAACAGTTAACTTAATAAATATGAATTGATTTTATTTTTCAAACTTTACCAATATTAAATTAGGCTTCAAATGAGATAAAACATTTAAAAAGTCATATTTAAGTATTAATTATATGGGTAAAATTAAAAAATAAGCATTAATTACTCTCCAAATGACTTATATTGTAAACTAAGACATTCTTCTAAAAATGACTTATATTATAACCTGAATGGAGTATTTCAGTTCACTTTATCTCCCAAATATATAACTTTCCTTGAACCAGTCCTATCATTATTATACTTCATTTTTTTTGCTCAGATATCATTATTATATATTAAGGGTTTTTTATCAAAAGGTAGACATGATGAAATATAGTATTTTAAGAAAATAACACATAATTGTTGCAAATAACAAATCTAATTAATTTCTTTAATATACTCAAATCAGTTATAAAATTCTTATGTTAAAGATTGAGACTAGTATTCAAGATAGGGCTAAATGTATGTTTCATAGGTTTTTTCCCTAGGTGCATTTGGCATCTTTAACTACTTGTGATTAGTGGATATTCCTAAGGAAGTTTAAAAATTGTGCAACGTCGCCTATAGTAATGTTTGACCAACATTGACTATTAGCTAAATAATAATTCTAACCAGGATTAAAGGACAATTTTACTTCAAAAGTTTTTTTTTCTTTTTTCTTCTTGAATAAAGAATTAGTATTCTAAACTTTCAATTGGCACAATCCATTAACAATGTTTACAAATAGTTTGTATTCTCATGTTTTGACTGTCAACCTTGCCTGAGATTGCTCAAGCACAAAACTAACTCTACCCAGCCACTTCACAAACTTGCCCTTGGACAAAGTTTGCACTTGCCCTTAGTTTGCATGTGAGCAAGTCCAAATATGTATTTAAGTTGATTGCAAAAGACTCTCTACTCACTACTCAATAGGAATTTCTTTAAATTATTCCTTGTGACTCGTCTAAAGTAAGGGTTTTGCCAACAATACTTGCCTTTTGGGGCTGGGGCCCCTACATAAGTCAACAGATATTTAAGCTTAGAAACTTTCAGTCATAATCCAACTGAAAAATCTTCTAATCTTAGGTTACAATAGGTTGTTAGATCTTGCTTTTGATTTAAGCATTGATGACCTAAAAACTGGTAACCAAAAGTTAGGATACCAATTACTTCTTTTAACAATTTTTCAAGACTAAATTGCCTCTTAACCCTCAAAAGTATTTTAATACTTTAAATGATATATTAAAAAAAAATAAAGGGTTAAGGTTTAACTTCGCCTTAAAAATTGTCATGTGTGAGCAATGTTGTCCTAAAATATTTTTTGGATTTAATGTAGCATTGAAAGTTTTCAAATTGTAGCAATGTCACCATAGAAGTTATCTACGTTAAATTCAACTGTTAATAAATCAAATATGTTAAATTAACAAGTTCACCTGTCATTTTTGTTTTGTGTTAAAGTGAAAATTTGCCTCAAAAGCTTTCATATAGGAGCATTAGGTATTTGGAAGTTTCCAAATCATAGTAATTTTATCCCAATTATTATCCTTTGATTAGTATTCAATATAGGGCTAAATGGTAATATGTTTCATAGGTTTTCTCCCTAGGTGCATTTGGCATCTTTAACTAGTGATTAGTGGATATTCCTAAGGAAGTTTAAAAATGGTGCAATGCCGCCCTATAGTAATGTTTGACCAACATTGACCATTAGCTAAATAATAATTCTAACTAGAGTTAAAAAAACAATTTTACTTCAAAAGTTTTTCTGCAAAAGCAATTAGTATCCTAAACTTTCAATTGGCACAATACATTAACAATGTTTACAAATAGTTTGTATTCTCATGTTTTGACTATCAACCTTGCCCGAGATTGCTCAAGCACAAAACTAGCCAGCCATTTCACAAACTTGCCCTTAAACAAAGTTTGCACTTGCCCTTAGTTTGCATGTGAGCAAGTCCAAATATGTATTTAAGTTGAGTGCAAAAGACTCTCTACTCACTACTCAATAGGAATTTCTTTAAATTGTTCCTTGTGACTCGTCTAAAATAAGGGTTTTGCCAACAATACTTGCCTTTTGGGGCTGGGGCCCCTACATAAGTCAACAGATATTTAAGCTTAGAAACATTAAATCATAATCCAACTTAAAAATCTTCTAATCTTAGGTTACAATAGGTTGTTAGATCTTGCTTTTGATTTAAGCATTGATAACCTAAAAACTGGTAACCAAAATTTAGGATACCAATTACTTCTTTCAACAATTTTTCAATACTAAATTGCCTTTTAACCCTTAAAAGTGTTAAACTAATGGTCAACGTTATTACAAGGTAACATTTACATCATTTATGAAATTTTTAGAGAAAGATCACAACAATTGAAAGTTATGGATATCAAATGCACATGGCAAAAAAATTTCTAGGTAAACTTACACCTTAACCCTTACATATATTTGAGAATTGAGTCCGTAACTATTGAAAAGTAAAATATACAAAGATAATGTATATAACAATGATTGAATGAAACTGAATTATTTAAATTATTTATAATTTTATGTTTCATTTTCTTAATAAACATCATGTATAAATAATATTTGCACTTGTTGATTACTTGACACATTACCCTTTTTTATATCATTAATTAAGGTTATTCCTAAACTACTGTAAACTTGAGACTAATTCTTTTCATGATTAAGAGAACAAACAATTTTCACTTCTCCTAATAAGTATGTTTTCCGCAACTTAAATCTGTGGTGTTCTCAGTACTTAATATATTACCTTATACAAGGTTGGACTCTTTTCGTCAATCAAAGAATCACCACTCAACTCATAAAAAAAATCTCACCTCTTGTTCATTTTAGTCATCATTTCTTTAAAGAATTATGTCTATTTATCTGTCATTTTAAGATTTAAGGATAATAGTTTTCACTTCTCATTTGTACCCTTTCCTTATTAATTTTAGAAGTCCAAGGCAGAATTAATAGTTAAAATAAATTAAGGCCATATTGAAAAACTTAAAATGAGATATTAGTTATTTTTAAAATATGTATTTTAATACTTTAAATGATAGATTAAACAAAAAATAAAAGGTTAAGGTTTAACTTCGCCTTAAAAATTATCATGTGTGAGCAATGTCGTCCTAAAATATTTTTTGGATTCAATGTAGTGTTGAAAGTTTTCAAATTGTAGCAATGCCACCTTAGTAGTTATCTAAGATAAATTCAACCGTTAGTAAATCAAATATGTCAAGTTAACTAGTTCACCTGTCATTTTTGTTTTGTGTTCAAGTGAAAATTTGCCTCAAAAGTTTTCATATAGGAGCATTAGGCATTTGGAAGTTTCGAAATCATAGCAATTTCATCCCAGTTATTATCCTTTGATTAGTAGTTGACCACATATACTGATTTAGCATATCCACTTCATTTTGTTACAAGTTAGATATATAAATAAAGTTTTTTTTTTTAAGAAAATGCATCTCATTTGAAGAATTGAAGAAAATCAAAGGGATAAAAACATTTTGTGTGGATTGTGGTGAAGAGAGAATCGAAGAGATACCCACCTATCTTAGCTTTGTTAGTATATGGTAGCGAAGGTTTCTAGTGACCCTGTTCTCGGGAATCTATCTTAGTGTGTTTTGTACCCAATAACCAAACCTTCTTGTTCAGTACTCCTTGAGCGAACATGAGCTCCTCCTCAATTTGTGGCTATTGTTGTTCACTTTGCAGTTTAACATATTTAATTAACTAATAATCAAACTTAACTTGAGTAATAGTAAAGGTGACATTGCTACAATTTAAAAAATTCTAAGGTAGAGCTACTATGACAAGGTTAGGGTTGGAATTTTCTGAACCCCACAAAAGTGTGGATTGCACAGGCCCACATTGTGTGTCCCGTGGGTTAATACAAGCTAGCATGTAGGTTGGCGAGTTGGCCAGCACAAAATTTGTTTTTTAAAAAAAATATGGTAATTTTATAAAATCTAAAAGTCCCACTCTACCACCTTGGTACCTCAAAATCCCAAAGAAAAAAATTTCCAGCCTCCTTCTTACTTTTTTAAACCAAATTATTATATATTGATTGCTTGAGGAGAATCTGATGTTTTTTTTATCTATAAACTTTGGTAAATTTGATAACCTTATCTTTTGAATTATGGATTGTGTTTTTAAATTTTTGAAAGTGAAATGATTAATGCTAGAAAGAAAAATTTGATATATGTGCTTCAAACTTGGGAAAATCCCATATAAAGACGATTGAATTACCCAAATTCAAATTTGGGTTATTAAACTTAATAAATTATTAATTAGGTTATGTGACACAATTAGGGATTTAGAATTTCGGTCAAATTACCTTTAAATCCCTTAGTTATTAAAAAGAACAAAATCGGTAACAGAAAAATATTGTTTATGCATAAGAACCCTAATTAAGAACCCTAACGACGAAAAATTTATTGGAGGCTTGATGTTAATTCTAATGTTAATAGATGGACTTGTATTTCAAAATTTATGAGTCAACCTCCATGAAATAATCATGCTTCGTGGATTTCTCTAAAATTTCAATAGCAAGCATGCGCGTACCCAGATCTTGCAACAGTTCGATATTATTCAAATTTCAAATTAATTAAATGTTTGTTGTTTTGGCCGACAATTATAAAAAATTTAACCCGATGCCCGAGATGCATGAACTTTTCCCTTAATTTTCTTATCAATCCCCGCACATCTTCTTCCTGCTCTTGTATATGTGTGGTTTAAATTTCTGAGCGGGACTTCAAAATCTTCGTAATAGTTTATATTTGCCTGCACATTTTCTTGTTTTTATAAAGTGGATTTCAACTTTGTATCCTTCTGAGATCAAACCCAAAGATTGGTTAATAATCACCCTCCACTCTTGAATTTGCATCTACAAGCCACTAACTTTTCGATGATATTCAACCGGTAGAAAAACCTAGCAATAAGCACAATTCCGCAACCACATCTATTCTCATTAGCCGCAGATTGGATATACGTGACTACTGTGCTGGTTTCAATTATGAGATGAAGCTTAGTTATGTTATATGTATCTTATAAAGTGATGATGATGGCAAACAGTGGCGACTTCTCATAGGGTTATTCATACCCTACAGGGCACACGAGAAAGAGCGATGATGGGAATAACTGTGACAGACATCCGACTCTTTGCTTTTTCTTTTCTCTTTTCTTTGTACTATGATTAGGGGTATTATTGGAAAATAACCCAAATTTAAATATTCTAGATTGAGTCATTGACCCAATTTAAGATTTGTTGAGTTTACCAACCTTATATAAGATTTTCTTATTTCAACTGTCTTTTTATGGGATTCTCCCTTCAAACTTTCATGTGTCTTAAGAAAACAAATAAATTTTAAAAAGCATGGGCCTGCGGGCTAGCCATTGCGAGTTAGGGTTGACATTTTTCCAACCTGCAAAAGTGCAAGCAAACAGGCTCACACCATCTAGCCTGTGGGTTGATACAGGCTAGCTTGCAACCTATGGGCTATCTTGCATTCCTAGCTCTATTCTAGGCAATGGCGGATCTTCAAGAAAATATTTGGGGGAGCCAAATGTATACTTATTAACTAATTAAAACATTTTATGATTATATAACATTTTTAAAATATTATATTAAATTTTATATTATATTAAATTTTTTTAAAAAAATTCTGAGGTTTATTATGATTTCTTAAACTTTTGATATTAGAAGTAAAATGATGATAATTTGTTAATTATTTATACAAATTATTTCTTAGACTTTTGATACTATTTGTTCTTAATTTTGTATTGTAGGTGTTTAAGAAGAAAATTTGAAATTTTGGAGGGTCAAAATGAATGTTTTGAGGACTAGGAAAAGTTATAGAAAAGTTCACAGAATTTCTAAAAATTGTAATCAATGTTGAAAAGGGACTAAGGAAAATTACATAAAAAGAACCATAGTTTTCAGAAATTATAATACTCCCTACAAAGTTTTCAAAGATTTATACTTTAGTCCCTTTAAAAAAAAAAAACTACACTTTTTTTGGGGGGGGGGCCATGGCCCCCCTAGCCCTAATGAAGATCCGCCAGTGATTCTAGGACAATATTGAACACAAAAAATTCCTGATGCAATATTGCTTATGAGTGAAAACATTTAGTTTAAATTTGCATCTTAATAAAAATGATGTGAACAATACACAGACCTAACAACTAACATATTTGGTCAATTGACAATCAAACTTAACTTGAATAACGTATGAAGAAAAATAGCCATTCCCTCAAGTCCTAAATATATGACAAAATTTGTACTGCAAATTGCACTACAAACTTTATCTTATATTTATGATCAAAGGTAGTATTATTTAGAAACCTCTAGATCAACATTGAATCCAAATTTTTTTAGAGTATCATTACCCTTACGCGACAACTTTCAAGACAAAATTAAATCTTTAAAAAACAAAGTAGTATATTAAAATTGTAAGGACAAAAACCAAAAAAGTATATTTAAATCCAACTTATATTAATTATTAATATATGTGTTAAAAACAAATAAAAAGAAAGGAAAATGACAGAAAAATACTACTTGAATTTCAAAATCCTGTTGACAACAACAGTATTATGATTAACTGGAACAATAAAATACTTGACAACTCATTTTGTTTGGAAATCACTTATTTAAAATTTTAAAATTCAAGTATTATTTTCTTAGAATTTTCCCTAAAAAGAAAGAGGTCGTATATAAAAGAAGGAAATGTAAGGGGGGGAAAAATAGAGAGAATGATAGTTAAATACCATATGAAATTCTAAAACCAAGAAAAGTTTATTGAAAAAGGAAAAAGGACATAGAGGTACAAAGATAGGAACATGAGTTTTGAATATTTGGGAAAAACACAAAATTACCCTCTCCTTCATTCCTTCTCTCTCCACTTTATTCTCTCTTCTGCACCATTTTCATGCGACTAGTTCTGTAACGATTTTTCGTCGGAAGCCATCGAAGGTTGAAGAAAAAGACTCCAAAAACTAGCTATCTTCTTCTCCAAAAACTTGGTTGCCATTGAGTTCATAAGCTCCATTTTCTTCTTCTCCTCTATTCAATTTTGTTCTTTCTTTTCACTTTAACCATCACAATGCCGAGAAACCAGTTTCTTGTGAAGTTCTACAGTTTCCAGCGAGTTTATAAATTTTTCAGCAATCTTATGAATTTTCCATTGAGCTTTTTTAGTTTCCTGCGAAGAATAATGAGATTGACAAAATTAGTAATGAGATTAATAAAATTCGTAAGTAATGACAATATGTGTAAAAGGATCGACTAAGAGTTTTAGGTTGTGATCGATTGAGTAATAAGATTGATTAAAATAGTAATGGTTTTGACAAAATCCATAATGGTTTAGATAAAAGCGGTAAATATAGAAAATATATGTAAAAAGATTGACCAAGAGTTTTGAGTTGTGACCAATTGAGTAATGGTTTGACAAAAATCATATTGGTTTTAACAAAAATTGTATTGGTTTGGACAAAATCATCCTCAATAGCCATTTTTTTAGTATCTAAAACTTTTTGTCAAAACTATTACAGATTTTGTCAAAACAATTATGATTGTTGTCAAATTCATTATTCAATTAGTCACATCAAAAAACTCTTTGTTAGTCATTTTAGACATATTATCCTTACTTGCTGTTCTTGTCAAAACTATTATTATTTTAGTCAATCTCATTACTCAATTGGTCAAAATTCAGAACTCTTTATCAATCATTTTACACATATTGTCATTACTTACAGATTTTGTCAATCTCATTATTGATTCTGTCAATCTCATACTAATTTTGTTAATCTCACTACTCTTTGCGGGAAATTGGCAAAGCTCGTTGGATAATTTATAAGATTGCCGAAAAACTCATGAACTCGCCGAAAATTGTAGAACTTCGTAGGAGATTGGTTTCTCGGCATTGTGATGATGAAAGTGAAGAGAAAAAACAAAGTTGAATGGAGAAGAAGAATATAATGGAGCTTATGAACTCGATGGCAGCCGAGTTTTTGGAGAAGAAGAAGAAGACAACCAGTTTTTGTAGTCTTTTTCTTTAATCTTTGATGCCTTTCGACAATAAAATAATACAGAACTGGTTGCACTAAGATGGTGAAGAAGAGAAATGGAGTGGAGAGAAAAGGAATGAAGGAGAGGATAATTGTCTTTTACCCAAATATTCAAAATCTCGATTCCTACCTACATACCTTTTTGTCTTTTTCCTTTTTTAATGATTTTTTTTTTTAATTTTAGAATTTCATACGGTATTTAAATGCCATTCTCCCTAAAAGAAATTGGGGAAAATGTTTAGGGAAAATTAGAACTAAGGACCTAGAACAAATGATATTTATTGAAAAGGACCGTAAAAGTTGTAATTATTCAAAAGGACCAACAGTCAAAATTTAAATTTAAAAATACTAAATTGCCCTTGATTAAACTTCCTACGTTCTCTCCTTCAATTTCTCCCACATCCTAAAAGTAATTTAAATTTTTATTTTTAACGAAAATTACAACCACCAAAATCATCATTTTAAACTTTAACTAACATCTACATGATTATATCATCGATATATTATTTAATTATTAACACAGATATTTTCCCATTCAAATCATTAATTTTTTTCCCAATTTATATAATCTCATATAAAATAAACTCTGAGTAAAATAGACCAATTGAAAAGATGTTAAATTTTTATCTAATATCTTAGTCATTAAAAAAGCTTTATCTCAGAAACAATTAAACATTAATATTATTTGAATACTATAGATTATATTAATAGATTCCTATGTAAGTCGTAAAAAATAAGAGAAATTGCGCTTAATATAAAAAAATTTAAAAATTCATATTAGTTTTAAAAATGAAATATGAGAGAAAATGTAGGAGGTTTAAATAAAGGTAATTTAGTATTTTTAAATTTTTATTTTGAAAATTGGTCATTCTAAATAATTACAACTTTTATGATCCTTCATAATAAATATTATCTTCTTCTAGATCCTTCTTCCTAATTTTTCCAAATGTTTAAAACAATTCTCCAAGTTGACCGAAAAAAAAATCTCAAGAATTTCACGAGCTTTGACCCAAAAAAGGTCTGAACCTCGGCGGTGCGTAACGGAGTAACAGTTTCCTCTTGGCTTTGCATTAAATCACAGACAAAAGCGGTTCAATAACTTATAACTCAATCATGAGCAAACCGCCGACGGCCCAAAGAGAGCCGGGAAAAGTGGAAAACTGTTGCGTTCTGACAATTCAATAACCCAACTTTTTTTTTTAATATAAAAAATAATACTCCCTCCGGTCCTAATTATAAGGCATAGTTGACTTTGTTTGGAGAGATTAAAGAAGCTAAATAAGTTACTTAATCATTTTATATGTTGTATATCTTTTGATTATATATTAGTATATGAGTCAAACTAATTACTTTGAAGAAAAAAATAAAAATAAAAATACTCTAAGTTAATTTAATTAGCTTCCTTAATTTCTCCAAAAAAGTCAACTATGTCTTATAATTAGGACCGGAGGAAGTAATAATAACCCAACTTTTTGACTTAAAAACCCGAAATTAACATGGTGGGACCCACCATTTTAACCCTATCTTGCGTGTCTTAGAATGCTGGTCGGATTCCGAGCAAAAAAAAAAAATGCTGGTCGGATATGGGGACACGTGTAAGGCTAAGCTGACTCATGGGCGGCTGCAAGCAAGCAAATGCATGCCTGGTTTGCTCCATGTGTAAATGGAAGCACAGTCGGTGGCTGTGGTAACGGCCGCACAGGATTATAGACTTCCGCACACTGGGATGGTGTGTGAGGCTAGTGTATGAGACGAGTATGATGCGAGCTGTGATGTTGGGTCCCACACGCAGTAACCAGCTGTATGGGAGAACCGTGGATCCCGTGATTGCTTGCCTAATGGACCATGTGGATCCCACCAACCTCGCCTTCTGGACCTTCCCCTTATAAGACATTGATGTCCCTATTTTAAAATTATTAGTATGAAAAATTCCAATGAATTTATCCTCAACATATTTTATTAGGGATAAGATATTGTCACAACCAATTTTATGTTATTATCAAGTCACTACTACTTTTTCACCGTTAGATCAAAATCTCAATAAAAAATGATAAAGATAGATGAAATTCTGATCTAACGATAAAAAGTGGTAGTGACATAAAATTAGTATTAAATTAGGAATAATGTTAGATCTCATTAAAATTTAATAATTTCCCTATGTTTAATGGAATTTAATATTTTATTAAATTAGAAATAATGTTAGATCTCATGAAAATTTATGAAGTTGAAAGGACAACCGTCTCCTAATTAAATTTGTTTCAATCACAAAATTTATTAAACAAATCAAATTTTTAATCACTTGCTTGCTTAAAAGGATAATTGCCAATTACATTAAGCTTAACCTAAGTTGATAATATATTTTGAAAAGCAAGTTTGAGGCTTGCCTAATTGAAATTTAGTCAAGTAGGCATATGTGAAGCACTCTTAACAACAAATTTCTTTTAAAAGAATAATTTGAAAATAAGAGCCTCAATTCTTAATATGTTCTAATTATCCTTAATATAACATTGATAATTAATGAGTCAATAAGCTAAATAAAGACTTTTTTTTAAAAAAAAAAATTATGAGAAGGAAAAATGTATATATATAATTAAAATGTTTACAAGAAGAGAAGAAGATAAAAGTAGAACTAATATACTCCTTCCCCTTTTTATTATAAGAGACCAACTAACAATTGTATTTGATCATTTTTATAAGACACTTGCTTGTTTCCAAAATACATTAATTATTTTTTATATATATACCTATAATTAATAAGGGTGATGGGTGAGAATAATAATTAGTATAATATTAGAGTTTAATTCAATTGGTAAAGGTAATATTGGAAATTACTTAAATTGTAAGAGAATTTTGTCGACTTTAACTGTTTTTATTAGTTTATGAGAATTGTTATTTAGTGCCTTATAATAAGGGTCAGACCGTCAGAGAGAGAGAGTATGTGTTAGCATAATCAATAAGTATAATTTTTTTTTAAATGTCTTATTAGAAAAATTAAGAACTTAAAATTTTTCTCATTTTTGGAAACGAAGTTTTTTGTTTTTGGACTTGGATAGGCTTCTAGCTACTAGATATGATGGTTTTTCCCCTTAATGATTTGTTGCGGTATTGTTGTACCCGTGATTAATAATAATAACTATAATAATCATTTAATATATCTTTATTATTGTTAAGCATTCAAGTTGCCAATTAAATGAAAAAGATTATTTACTAATCAATTATAAAGTTGGATTGCTCAAATAATTAAAGATTTCTTTTGTTGCAATTATTGCAGAACATAAATTAATCATATGATAAATTGATAACTGCTTATCCTACAATTTATTGTTATTTGTCTTCGTCTATGAAGAATATTGTCTGGGGATCAAATTAATCTTCAGATTATATTTATTTTGGTAAATCTTTAATTATTATTGTTCATATTTTCCATTTGAGACTTTTTAAATAATAATGTAAAATATATAATTAATTAAAGGGTAAAGGATTTCTCCTGGAGATAAAGTTATATTCAGTGATCTCAAAACTACGTCGTTTTGGATTAATAAAGGATATTTTCGTAATTTTTTTAATTTTTTTTATCATATGAATTTAACTGAAACACCCTTCATTAATTCACCTAAAATTACAAACACACCCTTTATTAATCTAAAACGACGTAATTATGGGGTCACAGGAGATAACTTTATCTTTAGTGACTGGAGAAATACTTTTCCCTTAATTAAATATATGGAAAAATCATACACCTAAAATTACAAACATACCCTTCATTAATATAAAACGACGTAATTTTGAAGTCACATAATATAATTTTATCTCCAGTGACTGGAGAAATACTTTCCCCTTAATTAAATATATGGAAAAATCATACTACCATTTTGAGCATTGAGCATAATTTCGTCCTCATTATAGCATTTATATTTGGGAAAATCCTATATAAAACTACTTAAAATAGAAAATTCTAAATCGGGTTGGTAAATTCAACAAATCATTAATTAATTCATTAAGCCAATTTAGGATTTCAAAATCTATGAAAAATAATTTTAATACCCCCTCTTTTTAAAAAAAAAAAATTCTAAATCGGGTTGGTAAATTCAACAAATCATTAATTAAGTCATTAACTCAATTTAGGATTTCAAAATCTATGAAAAATGATTTTAATACCCCTCTTTTTTTTTTTCTGTCAGCCCTTTTTCTCTCCCTTCTTAAAAGAGTATTATTACTTTATAACTTTTTTTTTAATATTTTTTTACATACATCATGGTAGGGGAGGGGGTAAGGTTCGAACCCTGGACATGGGGAGGGAGGACAGTTAATACGAGCTCCCATGCCATTGTGCTACTAAGACGCTGACTGCTTTATGACTTTATATAAAAAGATAATTAAGAATAATTCAAGTATGCCATGCCATAGCAGTATTATTGATATCAATTAAATATATTTTAATTGAAAGTCAATTAATTGTATTAATGATAAAAAATAAATGTAAGTTTTTTTTTTAAAAAAAGAAAGTTGTTATTTTTATCAGGTGAGATAAAAGAAGAAGAAGAAGAAAACATATCCCATGTCAACTTCACCCTTTATAAAATTGAATTGAAATAAAAGTCATTTTACCAAGATTAACCTAAACCAGAATAATTTTCCTTAACACATAAATGTAAGTTCTTAGATAGCAATTTAGTTAATATTTCAATTTCAATTTTTTAATTCTTTAATATAAATCAGCAATATTATTTATATTTTTTAAAAAGCGGGGTTTGAATTTTATATACTTCTATGGATATTTGAGAAAAAAGATGTAAAATGCAAGATGTAAAATGCACATAAAATTTCATAAAACAAACATCAATATAAAAATTTCCAAAAAAAAAATCCTATATATATGTGTGTGAAAAATATAGAAAAATTCATACTTAATTAATATATTTACCAAAATATGTCTTTTTATAGTGACATATATTATAAGTTTTCTTTTTAAAAAAAATTGTTCATGTTAATAAAATGAACTCTTTACTGAAAATATTGTATGTTTTTATTCTTATAATGATATACTTAATATATTTGAATAAACCATATTTCATTGTATTAAAATTAATTTTGATACGTGGAAAACATAAGTTAAGGAGTAATAAAACTCATTAATGAGGAGAGAAGAGAAGGTATTAAAATTATTTTACCCATATTTTACAATCCTAAATTGTGTTAATGAATCAATTAAGGATTTATTGAATTTACCAACTCGATTTAAAATTTTTCTATTTTAAGTAACTTTATATGAGATTTTCCTTTTATAGTTTACCATATTTTAGAAATATTTTTTTACAATATCTCTTAGAAACAACTTTTACAACTTCGGATATTTTTACTTTTTTTTTTTTGCCTAAATATACGAACTATTTTATTTTCAATCTACTCTTATCCCTTTTACTAGAATTTAATTAAATTGATACACATTTTAAATTTCGTAACAATACCATCATACGTCCTTTAGGCATCATATTTTAATTAGAAAATTAACAGAATAATATGTAATGAGAAATATATTGTGTTGATGGGACTAGTTGTCTGGTTCTTTAAGCAAGAACAATACCTTTTTTTTAAGGTTTAATTGGCTCTTATATATTTTACAAGGTTTAATTTGAATTGACGAAAGAATTTCATGTAGTATATAATAAAGATATTTAAATATGGATTGCACTTTTAATATTTAAGTTTAGGCAACAATGTTTTTTATAAAGTGATAATTTAACTTTATTTTTATATACACTTAAAGACACAGAGGCATTGAGTTTTTGTTGTTGTTGTGTGGTATGTTGTGATATTGTATATCAGAATAATTTGATGATGATACGTATTCATAAGCTATTGCGTGATGCCTTAAAGTGGTGTCCATTTGAAACAACCCCTCTTCAATTAAAAGTTATAACTATATATAAGATTCATGAACCCTCTATGAAGAGTTATGTCTTTATATTATGTAAGGTTTTTCTTAAAAACTAACGCAGTCTTTCACTTAGTCGTGATTATCATAAGCTTTTATTATAACCTTTTATATATATCTTTAAGAACTAAAGAGACATGACCTTTAGTGTTGTAACCCTCAACTTAACTTTTCATATAAATTCTTTAATTTATAAAAACATAACTTTACCAAAAAAAAAAAACATTTCTTCATTTTAAAATAGTCCAACTTTCAAATAATATTTAGAGAATTGTTTTAAATTTTGACTTAAATAATGCAACTTACGCAATTCCTATTTATTCCGGTCAATGAAAACTCGTATTTATTATTTGGGTAAAAGATTTCTCTTGTCACTGGAGATAGAGTTATCTCCAGTGACCCCAAAACTATGTCGTTTTGGATTAATGAAGGGTTTGTTAGTAATTTCAGGTGAATTAAAAATGAAGGATGTTTCTGTAATTCTGTTTATTTTTTAATCATATATATTTTACCAAAACACCCTTCATTAATTCACCTGAAATTACTAACAACCCCTTCATTAACTCAAAACGACGTAGTTTTAGGGTCACTGGAGATAACTCTATCTCCAGTGACAGGAGAAATCTTTTTCCCTTATTATTTATAAAGTAATAAACATATAGATATCTAACGAATATATTCATGAATCTGGTATGAAAATATTTCAACAAAAAACTCAAAAAAATATCTATTGTAAACATAAGAAAATAAAATGTACCATACTTCCTTATTATTATTTTGTTGACAAGAAAACCATCTTTATCTTCTGTTTTTCTCTTTTTAATTTCTTTCTTTGTTAAAGAATAAATTCTTTCAACTTTAAGCTTGATTAATCAAAAAGATCATGTGAAGCTTAGAGAGCAAGATTAATTAATTTAACATTTTTTTCTTACAAAAAATGAAAATGAATGACTTGGAGGTCAATTAACCTCAAACACCTCGGAGACTTCCTAAACAAGCAGACCGTGGTAAGTAATAATTTAAAAATATCCTTAATTCAATTTTTTATTTTGTATTATTTTAAAAATATTTAAAATTTAAAATATAAAAAATATTTTTTTTTAAAAAAAAACCTAAACATGTAATTAGAAGAAAATTTAAATAATGATTGTGAAACTAGACACATACAAATCAATCTTACATTTCAATTTCATTAATATAATATTTTTACATTTTAAATACTATAAATGGAAAAAAATTAAAATGTAAAAAACTCGGAATCCTTTGTTAGCATTATCTTTTATATTGGAATAATATTTATAAAATTTAGAAACTAAAATGAAAATTGATGTAAATATATATAAATCACCAAAGACAAAGATGTCTATAAATAGAGAAAAATGGTTGGCAAGCAAAAATAAATAGAGAAAAAAATATAAATCTAAATAGAAGCAAAGAGGGAGGCACACGTAAAAAAGAGAGAGAGTACAAAACAGAGTGCGAGTATTCCCACTGACTGATATTATTCTCTGCTTCTCATCTTCTGGACCAAATTTCGCTCTCTCTTTTTTGTATAAAAATTCAAAGCAACGGCTCCGATCATCTGCCGCCAGATCAAATGGCAAAATCTGGCGTGGTGGCGGTGGACTCTGATCCGGCGGCGGCGACGAAGTTGTTGGAGTTGAAGAAGGAGTTGAAAAGATTGGTGAATTCCATCGTCGACGATGACGATTGCAGAATCCAAACCATTGATCAAGCTAGGGAAGTTCTTTCTTCTCTTAAGGACCTCAAGCTTCGAAAGAAGTCATCGTCATCGTCATCGCCATCTTCACAATCTTCGGATTTAAAGCTAAACAGAAATTCTGGTTTTCCGGAAGAATTTAAGTGCCCTCTTTCTAAGGAGTTGATGAGAGATCCTGTCATTGTGGCTTCTGGAAAGGTTAGTGTTATAATTCGAATCTTTCTGGTATCTGCGAAAATTTTGTAGATTCAAGAACCAAAACTAGATAGATTATTATGTGTTTGATCATTTTCTTTTTGGGTTTGCGATTATTTTCTTATCTGGCTTTTTCCTGGGGAAATAAAACGGTTTTCTTCCATTTTTCAGCATAAATTCAGGAGAAAACACACGGTTCCTTGAAATATACAACTTCTTTAACTCACTAGTTTTTGAATATATTCTTTTACATCAGTTATTACTTTCTCAAATACTCCCAACCCGTTGTTACAATCAACCAGTGTGAAGAAGCTGGATTTTATATTTTACATCTTTTTTCCCTTTCTCGTCAATTGCTCTTCTTGACTCGAAGGGCCTATTGGAAAAGGAAAGAAGAATTTGTTTTTATTGCCGACATCATTTCCTTATCCCGAACCTTGAAAATCAGTATTATCCACTTGTTCATTGTATGAGGTAAATTGAATTTTAACCATTTGAAACTTTCAGCTTTCGTTGTCTCTCTCTCTCTCTCTCTTCTTTTCCATCTTCTTTTCTTTATGTCCAATCAGTTTTCCCCTGTTTTTCTCTTTCTGGTTCAATGTGGCATGGCACGCAATTTATTTATTTACTAATTTTTTGCACTTTATGTGATTGTCATCAAGAATTCTGATGTCTGGTAGTTGGTGATATACTGATATTAAAGAATACAATTGACTTAATGTTAACGCGTTCCTGTCACTGGAAGTGTGGTTTCTGGTACTTTTTGTTTCATCCACTGAAAATTTTCATATCTTCCCTCTCATATTTTGTCGTTAAGCTTTCTGCTTCATTGTTTCCATTGGATGAGTAAAAGCCCAAAAACAATAAAAATTTAAAACCGTAGGAATAGTATATTAACCTTGGTGGACGGAAAGATAAAGAGTGGAAAGTGAAGAAAGAATAATTTTCTTTTATGTCCATTAACTGTGACTCTTGAGTGAACTACGGGGTTGATTAGTAGCTTTGTGTAAAACTTTTTGACTAATTTCCCTGAATAGGAATTTATGAACTTCTTAGTGTTTTGAGCTCTTACTTTTCTGTTGTGAATTGCTATATACTGTTGCTTCCCCAACTCCTTTTTTTCTGTCTTTATTCCCCAAAACTTTCTTCTATTCATTGATACTATTCAAGGGTTATATCAATGAAATGATTCGTGGTATTTACTTAATTACTTAACTGCTAAGTTAAAAATAATTTTCACACAAAGCAAAAGCTTCATAACTAAGTCTTTACTATTAAGTCAATGAAAGTTTGTTCATCTCAATTATGATATTGAGTTTCTTTTTTAAAAGTTTGTTCATCTCAATTATGCAGACATATGATAGGCCCTTTATTCAAAAATGGCTTAAAGATGGGAACAGAACTTGTCCTGAAACACAACAAGTCCTCTCACACACTGTCCTCACTCCAAATCACCTCATAAGGGAGATGATAGAACAATGGTCCAAGAGCCATGGGGTGGAATTATCCAATCAGCTTCACTATATTTACAATGAGGAAGACGTAATAACAAACGCAGATTGTGATCATTTCCATTCTCTGATTGAGAAATTGTCATCATCATCACTTTCTGAGCAGAAAACAGCCGCGAAGCAGCTCCGGTTATTGACAAAGAAGACGCCTTTGTACAGAACACTCTTTGGCAAGACTCCACAAGCTATAGCTGAGATTCTCAAACCAATCTCTGTAAGCGAGTCTTTCAACAACATTCATCCTGACCTCCAAGAAGACGTGATCACAACACTTTTGAACATCTCAATCCACGACAACAACAAGAAGCTTGTTGCAGAAACTCCCTCGGTGATTCCAGTCCTTGTCAAAGCCTTAAAATCAGGAACTATAGAAACCAGAAGCAATTCTGCAGCTACCCTTTTCACTTTATCTGCTCTAGACTCGAACAAGGAGCTCATAGGGGAATCCGGCGCTTTAAAGCCATTAATTGACCTCTTAGAAGAAGGCCACCCCTTAGCTATGAAAGATGTTGCTTCAGCAATTTTCACCTTGTGTGTGGTTCTTGAGAACAAGGCGAGAGCGGTGAGGGAAGGGCTAGTAAGTGTCATACTGAAGAAGATCTCAAGCCGGGTCTGGGTCGATGAATTGCTCACGATCCTCGCACTGCTCTCAAGTCATCAAAAGGCTGTTCAGGACATGGTAGATCTTGGGGCTGTTCCCAACTTGCTGAGCATCATGAGGGAGAGCAAATGCGAACGAAGCAAGGAGAATTGCATAGCGGTTCTTCAAACTATATGCCAGTATGACAGAGCAAAGCTGAAGGAAATCAAAGAAGAGGAGATTTCCTTCAGAACTATCACTGATCTTGCATTGAATGGAACTTCAAGGGCTAAGAGGAAGGCTAGTGGAATTCTTGAGAGACTGAATAGGGTTGTTAATATTACACACACTGCATAATAGTGTCATTTGATTACTGTGTATATTCTGCTTCTGTTTTTTCCCAGGTTGAGTTGTTGAAAGTGAAAAAAAAGAAGTAAATTTGTTGTCTCTCTCAAAATTTTGTAAATTCTTTTTAGTGAAGTCATTCCCATGTTCAAGAGTTATTACTTGTTAGCATCTCAATAAAGTGAATCCAATGTTCTTTGCTTCCAAATGGTAAGAAACCTTGTAGAAGGAATCTGCTTATAGTCCAGTTCAATTATTCTTTTACAAGTAATCCTAACTTCAACTTTCCTATCAGTAAGGATACCAAAGAGTGTGTAAGACCTTGTAGCAATCTTTATAGTTCCATACTCCATATCCTTTTTTAAGTCTAAGATATTTCTAAACGGATGTTCAACTTCTTGGTTTGTAATAATTATTAATAAATATAAATTTCAACCAAAGGGGAAAAAGGAAAAAAAAAAAAAAAGACATAGTACCAAATGCTCGACTTAATATAACATAAATTTTGTGGACTCTATTCTTTTGTTTTTTTTGGAAGAAAGAAAACATTTAGTTCAGATGTTGATAACCTTATCACACGTTTAAGCCAAAACAAAATTTTAGGTGTGCGTAGTATAAAAATAAGTTTGAAAGTATTCTTTAAATTTTAGGTTTATTATCAATGAAGATCCAAGCATAACAAAATTATTTTTTTTTTTTTGGAAAAAATATTTATTTTTCACTAATATAACTTATGGGTTCTTAGATTATCATTTCTTATAAAAATGTTAAATGTATATATCTAATAATTTCTTTAAAGAATTGCACTAGTATTAAATCATAATGTAGTTAACAAATAACAATATAGGACTTCATATTATGCAAGCTTTGATTTAGGCATTTATGTTTGTGTGTGCGCATGCCTATTCATATCATAAGATAAGCCTGTTTCATGAAAGGGAAAAATGTAGTTCCATTATACACATTGAACAAAAAAGAGAAATTTTTAATTTTGAGGAAAAGTAATTATACATTTTTTTTTTAAAAAAAACAATGCATATATAAAAATGTTATTTTTTAAAAAAATTATTACTAGCGTCCCAGCCAACAAAGCAAGGTGCCTATTTTAAGGCGTGTTATCTCTTAAGCTGTTGTGCCCATATTTATTTTATGGCTTTTTCTCTCAAGTCAGCTTGAAAAATTTATCTTCCTAATATTTTAAGGGAGAGTTAGGGGAAGGATTTGGGGAAATTTTTTATTATTAATAATGATTTTATAACTTATAATTATTTTCAAGGGCTAAAAGTTAAAACATAAAGGTTCAATTACGCAATTAATCCTGAACATTTCCCTACATTACCTCTAATCCCATTTCACCTATTTAACTGTAATTATGTATTGATATTCTCTTTGTAATACCCCAAAATTCCTTTTTATCATAAATACTATATTTTGATATATAATACATATTAAATAAATGTGAATATGTGTATCAAAAATTTGTAATTTGTAATTATAATTTTTGGGCAATTTTTCCCTTGAAATAAATCAAGGGCCAATTTTGAGTTTTTAATTAGGGAGCATGAAATACAACAAGATTATCATAGTAAAACCTAATTCTTGTCTGGATCAGATGAGTAAGAAAATATTGTGAAAACACTTAAATTAATTAAAGGAAATTAGCAATAATAAATGAACAATTTAGTTTCCACCAATTAAGATTAGTTGCAAAATTCTCTAAGATGATTAAAGGAAAATTAAGATCATCAAAAGAGGGCTCATTATACTTGAACATAATTAAGCCAATGAAGATGAAATAATACTTGGTTAATAATACATAAATATACTTGATTAAAAAAAACAACCAATTAAACATTGGCATTTGGCATCAAAAGATACTTAAGCACCTAATTATGTCATTAAAAATGCATTATAACTTGTCCCAAAATTCCTAAAAACCGTGTAGCCCATATGGAGGAATATAAACACTTAATTAAGTTTCTAATTAAGCTTTATTGGTCATCTTTGAAAAAGTCAAATAAAGCAACTAACCAATGAAAAGCAAGGAAATAATCAATATTTTGCCAATGGAAAAAATGCATTAAATGACCAAAGTAAACCCAAAAATTTGTATTTCTTCTAAATATAATATTTTGATAAATGATGTCTATTTAAAATAGGAGAGTATGTTGTCTCTAAATTGTGTAGATTATTTATCATAATTCTTGGGCAACTTTTCTTTGAAATCTTAATAAGCCAAGGGTCAATTTTCTAATTTTTATTTAGGGATCATAAATTGCCCTATAATTATTAAATTAACACATGGTGCATAAATGACGATGAAAAGCCAAAAGGTTGTAAGAAAATAATTAAACCAATTAGAGAAAATTGCCAACAATTAGTGGATAATTCAATCTACGTTAATTAAATTATTCATAATTAATTTAATGGCATTTGTTAAAGGCATAATTAAGGATATATTACCTTAAATAAGAACCAATAGAAAGCTAAAGTTCTTGTTTGTGTGACACATTAGAAAACACTAATGGCCTTGATTAAGTGGCAAATCAATTAACCTTTGACATTTGCAATAAAAGAACAATTAGGCTCACTACTAAAAAAAACCAAAATAGCGACGGAATTTGCGACGGAAAAAAATCCGTCGCAAATTGCGACGGAAAACAGATTGCGACGGAAAATAAATTCCGTCGCAAACTCTTACCCTAGAACACGAATTCCATCACAATTTGCGACGGAAAATGAATTCCGTCGCAAACTTTTGCGACGGAATTCATTTTCCGTCACAAACTTTTACTATGGAAAATTAATTCACCATAATTTGCGACTGAAAATTAATTCCGTCGCAAATGTGAGATATAATTAACTCTCTTGCTTTCTGATCTATTTGCCCTAGCCGTGCGAAATCTCTCGGCCTCTCCTCTCATTCTTTTTCCTTCTCTCGCTTGAGCTCTTTCTCGTCTCATTCCTTGCCTACCCCTTCCAGCTGCTCACTCTGGCCACTCTCTTCATACTGTCCGCTGTCTGCTGACCGAAGATCACCCAAAAGCCCAATTCTTGAGGTAATTTTTTTCGAGCTCTGGGCATTGAAACTAGTTGCGATGACATTGCCGCCGTCGTTGTAAGTTTTTGGGTTTTTTCTTCTTTGGGTAAACTGTGTTTAATACCTCTAACTAAGCCCTAATTACTCAAATTTGTCCTATTCTAGGGCAAGGGTGTCGTTCAAAGGATCTACCCCTGTAAGTTGCCTTTATTTTCTTATTGTAATCTTATATTACTAATTATTAAGACCACGTTATATTGTCTATCAAGTGGCATATTGTTTTGGAAACTAGTTATTTCCATTGCGTGTATGCTTTTGAAGAAGCGGCTTATTTTATTTATTCCATATTAGTTTGTACAATAAGGGGATGATAGTATTTGTCATCCCACGAACAGTTTCTTTCCGTATTAGGATGTGGTACTGATGATTTTCCATTTTATGACTGAAATTATGATGTTATAATTTGAACCCATGTTTATGTTAATGATGTTTTGATTTTCTGCTGCTAAGTTGCTAGTCTTTGTTTCCACGATTTTGTGATCTGATATATGGATTCTTTGTAGGATACTGTTGGTTCATTGAAGTTGTGGGAGCTTACTAGAGGTGCTGTAACTGAAGATTATGGGAAGGTAAAATTTGGTTGTATTTTTCAATAATTTTTGGTTAGACTAGTGGTATGTCAAGCTGTTCTGTTTTAAAAGTAGCTTGGCTTTTGGACTTGTTTTTCCAATTAAATTTCAATGGTGGCTAATGAGGAATTTCACTATTTAGATTTCATTTGAGGAGAAAAAGAGAGAGCTGTTTGAGGTGGTATGGTTACTGATTTGCATTGGCATCATAATAATTTTGGTAGCATAATTTTTTTCTAATGACATTTTATTGCAGTTTGTTTGTACTGGATGGTTTTAATATTCTTTCCACGTGGTTTCAGGTTAGCATTCCCACTTGGTTCACAGTGGACACCAAGTTTGGATGTTTAATGAGAATATGTAAATTATATATACTTTTTTCTAGAATTGGTTGCAGAGTTGGTCACAGTCAATGGATTCAGAGTTGCTTATGCAATTAAGGATGGTGTAGAAGGACCACGAGGATGGATGGTATTTTTGTCTCTCTGCAATTGTATTGGCTTAATGTTTATCACATTTGTATCTAATTTTCTTTCTCAGCTTCTTCATTCCCTGACATGGATTGAAATTTTGCAGAGTAGTGGTCTTTATATATCACATTTGTATCTAATTTCACATAATTAATATTGTGAAAATCTTGTTGATGTTTGTGCTCAGAGATCCAATCTCTTCTCATGTTTCCATTGTGGTGTAATTGACACACACTTAGATCATGGTTTGATTAACGACTATTTTAAATTTTGCTTTGCTGGATCATGTTTATTGTTATGTATGCCTGCATGTTAACTCAACATTGCTTATGTGTTTTTAATCTGTAATATCACCTATCTAAACATGGATATTCCAGTGGGCATGCCCATTATTAACTAGACGCACACCCTTTTAGACTTCGTGATTTTTGAATTTGGGTTTGAATTTGCAAGGTTAAGATGATTTTGATGATATATTGTAGTGAAGCCTGGGCGCCAGCCTAGCATCTTGTTGCCTACACTCTGTCCATAGCATAAATGGGTTGTTTCAGCTCTAAAGTAAGAAGGCAATTTCTAGGGCATGAGGATCCTGTGACTCTTACATCACTGATAGCTTGTAAGTAGACTTTTCCCTTTTTTGTGAAAGTATAATTCTTGCTGTCATTTTCATGACCATGGAAAAGTAACATTCTTGCATCACATGTAAATTTTGATATGATGCAACTTTAAATAAGAATAAAGGAAAAGCAGACTGGGAAACTTATAATTGTGAGTATTAAATAGGATGCTACAGCTTACTCGAGAAGCAAAAAAGATACAATTGGTAGTGTACTACTATATAAGCTCATATTTTTTTGAATATAGTTAGCATTTTAATTATAATTTCTGTTAAACCTTTGTGCTACGTAAGGACATGACACTCATTTTTGGTTGTATCTGCTTTAAGAGAAGCTGGTTTGGAATCTTCAAATTTCATACATGGTATTGACTTCACCAAAAGCAATGAGTGGACGTGTTATTCATTTTAAATAAGAACTTGTTAATGTACATCCATTTACCTATAATGAATGCAATGAAGTCACCTCTTGATAATTGTAGGCAAGTACTCGTTTAACAGGAATTTGGTTCTCGTCTCCATATTCTCAAGGTTTGTAATAAGATTATATGATCGAGTTCATATTTGCCCACTTATAAAATGGCTGTTATTATTCTTGTTTTAAATAGTTAAAACACTTTGGCATTGTTCTGTAATGGGCTATATTATTATTGTTTATGGCTCTATATTGTCTCACCTTTTTTTAATAAATCTAGTTTTATCCAGGAATTCAATGCTAGCCTCTTTGATCATCTTATGGCAATTGATGACAGCCACATAAATGAGAAGGATGAAGCAACTAAAGAAAATAATGGTGAGTTGAGGTGGTCCAAAAAACTTGTCAAGCGTTTCAGAAAGACCGATTGGTCTGTCGGTCATAGCGTTTAGCTTTTGTACTGGATTAGGGGCTAGATTATCATAGTCTTCCCTGCCCTTTGTATCAAGCTTTGGCTTGCCTCTTCTTGTTTTTTTTAAAAAAAAAACTTGTCAAGCAAAATTTAGATTCTGAATATGGAGTCGTGAGGGGAATCGACTTTAAAAATGTTTACATGTCATGCAAGTTATCTCTCCTATAAGGATCGAGATATGCTACTTTAATTTTTCCAGGAAGTTCATGTCACTTTTGTTCTGGATAGTCACTAAGAAAGTCTTGTACATTCTTCAGTTTGTATTTGTATTTAATTGGTGGTGTTAATGTTGCAGATGGAGAGAGTGAAGTGGGGGAAGAGGAAAAAGATGGATATAGATGGTTAGAACAAAGAAATTGAGATGCCGAAGAACTCTCAAATAGAAGAAATTGATGATGTCTATATTGTTACTTTTAGACTATTTTTTGTACATATTGTTTACAACATTTTTATTACTCTTTATGATTGTTACTATACATTTTTATGATATACAAGTTTTTTGTTGTTGTAATTTTTATATATTTTTATGTCATTTTTATATTTTTTAAATAATTTTTATGTAATTTTTATATTTTTTAATTTATTTTTAAAATAAAATGAAATTTGCGATGGAAAATAAATTCCGTCGCAAAAATCTGAAATTTGCGATGGAATTCAAATCTGTAGCAATAAAACAAATAAATAAAAAAAAAGAATTTACTATGGAAAAAATTCCGTAGCAAATTTGCTACGGAAAAAATTCCGTAGCAAATTTGCTACGGAAAATAATTCCGTAGCAATTTGCCATGGAAAAATTCCGTAGCAAAATTCAAATTTGCTACAGAAAAAATTCCGTAGCAATTTGCTACGGAAAATTTTCCGTAGCAAATTTGCGACGGAATGGAATTTCCGTTGCAAATTGCGACGGATTTTCCACGTCCGTCGCAAATTGCTACGAAGAATTTTGCTACGGAAAAATTCCGTAGCAAAATCCGTAGCAAAATCCGTAGCAAAATCCGAAATTTTTTGCAGTGGCTTTTAGTTAGCATGGTAATTAAATGAATCAATCAATTCCCCTAAGGTCCACATAAGTGGCACATCACATGGAAGAGCTAGATGAAGTTTATTATTTAATTATCATGTTAAATAATAAAAGAGAACATTAAATGGCTATGGAAGGCATGGCTACTTGGCTTGCATAAGAAGAAGGAAGTGTGATTAAATTCATTAACTTGGGGAGGAAGAAGTAGGAATTGGAAAAAAAGATCTAGAAGGATCTAGAAGATTAAACAACTTGGAGAGCAAGTTAGAAAATCAAAACACATATGCAACAACTTGTTGAAGAAGGGAAAAAGAGAGGAAGAGATTGAAACTTCTTAACTAAGTTAGATCCAATAGTTAAGGTTAAAAGATGAGACTTTGAGCTTTTCCTATAAATGCCTCTCCTCATTCTTCACACCAAACTCAAACCAAATAGGTGAGTTTAAGAGAGGAGTGAAGCAAGAAGGAGGGAGGAGTAAGCAAGAGTCTTTAAGAGGTAAGTTTGCTTTTAGTTTATAGTCTTTAGTTCTTTTTTTAGTTCTTAGTAAAATAGTAGTTTGATTTAGGAAATTGTTAGAAATGTTCCCTTTCATGTTTGGAAGTCTTCATTGCTTTTAAAACGCAAAATGGAGTGGAAAACATGTTAGGGAATAATTTTTAGAATTAATAGATCATTGTGATAAAAGTTTGGAAAAACTGAAGGGGGAAATCCTTTGCTGGCAGCGAAAATAGATGCTATTATTTTATGTATGAAATGAAGTTATTAAATCATGAAATTTTTCAGAAATAAAGTAGACATGTAGGGCTTTCTAAATATATAAAATATGAAGCGTTTTGAATTCTACACAAGGAGTAATGAATTTTTGAAGTTAAGCCATGTTTTCTAGGATTAAATCTGGGCAGCGTTGAGAAAATATTAAACTGGGAATGATTCTTGATGTTCTAGCTTCTGGGAATATTTTTCATTGAAAATAGACATGTCAAGAGTCATGAGAAATTTTACGGAACCTCGTTTTGATTTTTCTAGAATTAGTTATGATTTTTCAAAGTTAGACGAAAAATCTACCCGAAATGCTGTACCAGCGTTTTTTCCGAAAAATAAGGAAAATAAGTTGAAAAGTAATTTCACCAAGAGTAAAATGGTTATTAGTGACTAAATATCTATTAGGATATTATTTGTGAATTAATAGATGTGATATCACCCTTATAGGATATCTGTGATCACATTTCAACCGACAATCGTATTGTATTCATCAACGAAGGTACGTTCGCGTACTAGTAACTTTAATCGTCTATATCTTGTATCATTGTATATGATTGATTGATTCATGAAGTGATGGACAAGACTAGGTCTTGGGTCATGCACTGTGACTAAGTTTATGGGGCTTTGATCACCTGTTTATACATTCAGCTTTATACGGGTTATAGTTTTGATAATGCCATTGAGTTTTCCTAGCGCTGAAGACACGAGGGGCCATCGTGGCATTGGTTTGTGCAAACGTTGCAAACCTTACATGTGTTGTGTGCTATGTACTGTTGTGCTGTTGACATTACATCTGTTGTGTGCTTATGTATTGTTGTAACCTTACATCTGCTGTGTGCTATGTAAAATGGTTGATGCTGATATGTAATGAATATCTATCATATATTGTTATATCTGCTATAGAGGTTAACTGTTACATGAGATTCAATCCGATTGAATCTCAGATCTGTCTAAGGTTTAGGAAAGGAACCAGGGTCGAGGAAGGCACTGGTAGACGAAGCCGTAAAAAGGCAACGGAGGAAGGAGCCGATAAGAGGCACCGGTCAAAGCAAATGCCGGAAAAGCGTCAGCAGAGCACTCTTTCTGGCACGGATTTAATGAAGTTATTTCAAACTATTCGGTGCCGAAGGCAGGGCTAGTCTATGTGGTTTAGTCAATCAGTCACCGTGAACTCGGTGAGACTTCCATGATTGACACCTACCTGACCGAATTGGTTGATTAACTGAGTTAGGTTCATTGCCCCAAGTCTAGCTGAGGCTTGGTCTAAGGTTGTATAGTTATCATAAATATTTGTAATTATACAAAGCTTTGTAATTGTATCACATGAATCATTCCTTCGAGAAAATTTTAAATATATCAGCTTATGTCAGGGCATCGACATATGTCCGGGCATTTTGTATTAGTTACTTATTGTCCAAATGTTAGCGCATGCTCTTCGTTTCTGCATTACTGTGTGTGGTAGCACCTAAAACTCTGTCAATTTTTCTTAAACCAAGTGTCAACCGACACATTTTGAAGTATGTAATTTGGGGTGTTACACTCTTATCTCTCTTTCTTGACACAGAGTTTCCCTCAATAGCAATTAGCTTAAAGTGAACTGGTCCTTTATTTAAGAATTTTTTTTAAGAACTTTTTTTTTTTGAGATTTAAGAGGATATTTCAATTTGGGTAACTTTTAAAAATTATCTGATGTGTATGAGAGGGAATATCATAAAAATATAGGGTTGCATATATATATATATATATATATATATATATATAATTCAAAATATACATATAAATATAACCATATTTGATAACTAACCGTTATAAGGTATTAGAGAAAATGTAGGCAGTTTGATCAAGGTTAATTACGTAATTAAAACTTATGTTTTAATTTTTTGTCTTTGAAAATAATTACAATTTTTAAGATCCTTATTAATAAATATTTCTTTTCCTTGCTTCTTCTCCCTAATTCTCTGATATTTTAATATGGGGAAATCCCACAAAAAGAACTAAATAGGAAGGACAAAATGGTGTTTTGAATATTCATAATATCATAAAGATGTTAGTACCTGATTTGTCCTTTTTAAAATTAAAAGGAAATGACACAAATGCCTTCAAAGAGGAAAAAAAAAAAGTAACTCCCACCCCTATTGGTGCCGGAGCTCTTGGGGCTGGCCGGTTGTCGGCTCCAAACTCTATCAATAATACTTGTTAGCAAAGTAATAAGATTTGTCAAGGAACTCACATCGTATTATTTGGAAATCTAAACTATTAGGTTTTTCGTAAGTTTTGTTAATGAATTCACGATATCCATCACGTTTTAACTACTTGTGTTTATTAAATAACAAATCTACACTATGAGGTTTTTCACAAGTTTTGTTAAGGAATTTACAATATTTCATGAAGTTTTGATGACTTTTGTTTACCAAACAACAAATCTACACTATTAGGTTTTTTTAAAAGTTTTGCTTATAAGTTTTGCTAAGGAATTCATGATATTTGATTATGTTTTAACAACTTCGTTTACTAAGTAACAAATCTATACTATCAAGTTTTTCTTTTACAAGTTTTGTTAAGGAGTTCATGACATTTCATTAGGTATTAACAATTTTTGTTTATCATGTAGGACTGAGGAGGAGGCATTTATAGCTTCAGATAAGGTTTTAATAACTTCTCATAAGATTTTCACAAATTCCCATTTAACATTGAACACTTACTACGATAACAAGATGTTAGAACCGGCTGATACCTAAGAGGGAGTGAATTAGGTTTTAGATAACAACTTAGAAACTTTGAAATTCTTTCGTATCTTTGTAAAAAATAATTCAGCTCATTTAGATGTGTAGTTTGTGAGATACACCCAAAATAAAGCTGCGTTTGCTGTGGCGTGAATTTATGTGGAAACTAAAATTCATAGCTCTTTCATCGGAACTCCTTTGGGCTTGAATTTGGTGTCTAAATGACATATTGGGAGTCTAGTTTCATACAAAATTAGTTTTACCTCAATCGAATATTTGATTTGGGAGATAACATCAAATAACCGAAATTTGTACATGTTGAACGTGAAATAGAGGTGAATAGAGAGCTAAAACATAATTCAAAACTCGAGTTGTTGGTGGCAAATTGGAGTTTCCAACTCGAGTTCTAAAATTTTGACACGAGTTTTGTTCAAAATCACTGTAGCAACTCAAGTTCTGAAATTCTAACTCAAGTTTTGCTTGAAAATCACTATAGATGAGGAGTATTCATCGTGAAGCTTGGTTTTGCTTATTTTGACTCTAAGTTGAGCTATTTCAACTTCCATTAGATAATAGAAACTTGAATATTGATATTCTCATTATATTTGCAAGTTATTCTTTCTTCAATCTCTTTTTTTTTTTGATAATTCTCTATAATTTAACTTGAACTAATATACATTAAATAAAGTAGTTAGTCAAAGTAGGAGATAAATATATTATATAAGCTTTTTGCTTTCAATTTTGGGTAACTATATTTGACATCATCAAAACCAATCATATCCAATATAAGATACCGATACTCACTTTAACAAGGGATTCACAAATCCAGATAAGGTTCTAACAAGTTCTAATAATATTTTCACAAATTTCCATTTAACATCGAACACTTGCTACCTTGACATCAATACCTTGTTAAAACCAGGGCACTAGAGCCATAAAACAAGATATAATAGAGTTCTAACCCTTTCATTTTGCTGATATATTGAACTCCTATTTGAAACAACATTCTCCAAATATGCAAATTACTTACTTTGAACTTATGCTTGCAATGAGTGAGAGAGCTATCTCTAGAAATTTGCAAAATGAAATGGTTAGAACTTGTCGGAGGAGTCTCATTCTTGATGGGCTTAAGAGGAGGAAGGGGAGGGGAATGGTTGCGATCAGAGAAGAAATTGAGCTTGCCGGGGGGGAGGCGGGAGACGAGGGTGGCAAGGGGCAAGAGAGATTGACGGGGAAGCCTAAGGAGGGAAGAAAGTGAGACGCATTGTCTGTAGCAAAGAAGACGAAGAAAAGAGGAGGAGGAGTCTTCTAAGGAGTGAAAGAATGGAGGTTATGAAAGGGGAGAGAGAGAGAGGACAAATTAGAGGGACATTTATGTTTAAAAAAGGACAAATTATATACTAACACCTATTCCCTTTAGTCCTTATTATAAAACATCAACTAACAATTTTATTTAGTTTTTTTTATAAGACACTTGCTTGTTTTCAAAGCGCATTAATTATTTTTTTTCCATTTATACCCACAAATAATAAGGGTAACGAGTGAGAGTAATAATATTAGAGTTTAGTGCAATTAGTAGAGGTAATATTGGAAGTTACTTAAATTGTAGGATAACTTTATTGACTTTAACTGTTTTCATTGGTTTGTGAGAATTGTCAATTGGCGTCTTATAATAAGGACAACATAGAGTATTTAGTATTATGAATATTCAAAACACCATTTTATATTTTAGTATTTTTCAAGTTTTTTTTTTAGGGATTTGCCCTTTTAATATCCCTCTATTCTGTACATAATAAGTTTTTTATGGTTTTTTTTTTTTTTTGGGAGAGTGACACTTTAAGGCCAATTCTTTAACTTTGTAACATATTAAAACAAAAGTTTCAAAATTTGAAAACAAGATGTTTGGTCCTTAATAATCATATAAAATTACATAATTATTAGTTCAGATAAATAATTATATTTTAAATTTTGGAACATCAATTACAAGAGGATATCATATACTCAACAGTAAATTATGGAATATGAGTGTCAAATAGTTGTAACGATTTTTTCTAATATTCAATGTTAAAATGTATAAAAAATATTCTATGTTAAAAGTTGAAACATTAGTTGTAAATTTTTTGAGGGAAAATTTTACTCAAGTCGCAAGGACTACAAAAAATATAAAAAAAATCTCAGTGTAAAATGTCCTAGCGTAGAATCATCTTATAAAAAAAAGTCTCTATGGACCTCAATAAGATAGAGTCTAAATGTGAATTTAACTTATTGACAAGTATATGATTATATTGACAAGTTATATAGTGATTATTGACAAACTCATATATGTTAATTAAAACAGCTCCCATTGACAAATGCATGTGACAAATTGATAAGTCATAAGCTATTGGCAAGTCCATTTATGTTAACTAAACCAGCTCCTGTTGACAAGTGTATGTCACTATATTGACAAGTGATAGAGTGATTATTTACAAGCTAGCAGAAATGATTTTTGATATAAAAATTTTAAGAAAGGAGTTGGGTTCACCCACAGTCCAAGGATAGGGCTCCAAGTGCCTAGTCCACAGGGGATACTGGCCAGAGAGTACACATATCTCCACCTCTACCAGCGTTACCACAGCTTCCTAGACCCCTAAGATATCTCTCCCAGTACCTTGACCAACGTAGGGATCGAACCCCTTCTCTTAAGGTGAGGAAGACTGACCTCACGTATTATGTAATTTTATACGAATGTTAAGGATCAAAATTCCTTTACAGAAATTTTGAAAGGAAATCATTGAATGAAATTCTTATATTACTATTTACCTAAAGTATTTATCCTCTTAGTATTTCGATTGTAATTTTTCCAGAAAAATATAATTGTAACTTTGAGAAGACTTAATTGTATAAAAAAAATTAGGTAAAACAGAAAAGACTTAATTAATAGTTCTCTAAATTTTTTAAATTTATTTATTTATTATTTTTTATGAATAGAGACCATCCTAAAAACAGAAAAATTTGATAAAGCACTTTGATTAAAAAAAACAATGCTTATTAATAATGTTTTAACTCAATCCTGTAAGAGTGTTGAGTTTGAATCTCATATACTAATCTCATTACTCAATAATTTATAAATTTATAAGAATATCAATAACAACTTTTTTTTAACTATATTATAAAAAAAAGGGAAAAAGATTTCTCCCATCACTGGAGATAGAGTTATCTCCAGTGACCCCAAAACTATGTCGTTTTGAGTTAATGAAGGGTTTGTTAGTAATATTAGGTGAATTAATGAATGGTGTTTTGGTAAAATGTATATGATTAAAAAATAAACAGAATTACAGAAACACACTTCATTAATTCACCTAAAATTACTAACAAACCCTTCATTAATCCAAAACGACGTAGTTTTGGAGTCACTGGAGATAATTTTATCTCCAGTGACAGGAGAAATCATTTACCTTAAAAAAAATTACCGACAAATTGTTGGTTGAGGTTATAAGGGGCTTCACTCCGTAAGGAGAAGAATATAAGTGTAGATTTCGAGAAGTGCACTTATTAAAAATAAGTGAAAACCAATTGCTTCTAAACTTGAGAGGGAAAACCCTTGATATTACCCACACACACACAAAAAAAAAAAAAAAGTTGCTTTTTAAGCCTTGGCCTTTTTTTAAAAAAAATTTTAAATTACTTGGTTTTTAAATTTTTTATGACTCAACTCACCTTTTTTTTTTTGCCAATAATATATTTTTATTTAAAACATAGCAATTGAAATAAATAAATTATAATGATGAATTTAATTAAACTATATAAGTTAATCACACAAAAATTTATATGTAATATTACCTCCGGTTCTAATTATAGGAACACTTTTGTAGTGTAATTTACACTATAAAAGTATTCTTATAATTAGGATCGGAGAGAGTAGCTCACAATTCTGTGGGTACTTAAACGCGCATGTCTATATATAAAATAAACAGATAAATATAAAATGCTGTGTTTTTTCCCTCCAAGGAGGTCGAGGTTTAGAAATTTGTCAACAAAAAGAATATTGGTGGGGATATTAAAAAATTATCAATCAAACCAAACAAAGGCATTGCGTGTTGAATGATGTGATATGTTTGCCTTATTTTAAGAGGGTAACTGCTCAGACCATACCCGTGAACCGCCAAACCTTGAAATTTGGAGTAATTGGGTTATACTCCAAAAGTTTTCATTTAAAAAAATAGAAAAGAAAAATCATGATTTTTTTCAGACTTACTGGAACAATTAAATATTTTTTCCCCTAATACCCCCAATCGTTGGACTCAATTAGTAAAAAGGTCAGACATTTTCACCGAAGGGAGGAGGTTCGATCTTGGAATTGGTTAAGGCACTGGGAGAGGCATCCTAACTCTTAGGTGCTTAGGTTAACACTTAAGGGTAATAGATGGCTTGCTCTATCCAACATCGGTATCACTAAGGAAGAAGTTCGCCCTGCTCTTAGATCGTGAGTGAACCCAACCTCTTCTCTAGAATTTTTATATATTTTTTTTAAAAAAATCCTAATTAGGCACCAATCTTTGTTAATAATTTTTTTTTTTTTGAAGATCAAGAATACTTTTCACCCATAACAAAGACTAATCTCCCCTGATGTAAGGAGAGAAAATAACAAATCCCTTTTAATTAATTTTGTTTTTAATATTAAATCTCTTTGGGCAAAAAAAAAAAAAAGTTACATAACTCAATTAACAAAGGTTGATCCACCAAGAATGCTCCACCTCATAAGAATCATAAGAAAAAGAACACCATTTCAAATTATGAGGAACATTTATTTGGAAAGGTAAAAACCTTTCTTATCTCTAAACTTCAAGGCATGTCAGGCCCCAGTGAGCATATAACTCATTAATGCCACCGTTCATCATAGAAGGGTAGACCATAATATTGGAAACTTTCTCTACAACCTACATCACAGGCCTATCATAAATCAATATGAATCTGCTATCTTTATTTTTCCATTAAAAATTTCATTAAAAAAAAATTCATAAATAAAAACTAAAAAGTATAGTTATTTTTTATTGATTAATACAAAATTATTTTTATCAAGATTATGAAACTTGAACTGGTGACTCAATCGGTCGAGACAATTGGTCAAAGGTTAATGAATCATATCAGAGTCAACTCGGAGCCAGATCTGTAATAATTAAAATGATATAATATAATTAAAATGAATAAAAATCTATGTATCTTAAATATTTTTAAATGTATACTCATGTTTAAGTGTTTAACAAGGTATTACAGTATTTATATATACAAAATCCTTCATATTCTTATTTTATTTTATTTTATTTTCCTTTCATATAAAAAAATCTTGTGCCATTTAAGAGAGTAAACCATGCCAAAAAAATAATTAAGTATATGAGGCCTTTTAATTGTATGTATATTGTATTCAACCAATGCTTTGAAATCCTGCAACTGAAACCTTGAGCCATGTGGGTGTCTTTTTTATTCAACTAATGTGGTGCGCGGTATTCTCCTTGTGACCCGTGTTTTGTTATCTTTTCTCTTGGCATTCTTTCTTCTTCCGCAATTCACTTTTTGGTTTTTACTTCATCAAAGCTTTATATCTCAAATTTGTTAGGTTCACTCCCACTTCGTCAACCTCCATCGTCAGTGTCACATTCCTTTTCCCCCCCCCTTTACTTTAACTTGCACTATCACTGCCACATCTTCCTCCAGTGAATTCTCCTTTCTTCTTAAGTCTCTCATCATCTACATCTCTGGTCTCAATCAGTTCAAAATCACAGCCTGCACATTGTTTTGGTCGTCGTTGTCTTCATTTTTTTGGTTGTTTTATCACCATTAGCAATGTTATGAAACTTGGAGAGGGGGGAGGGCATTGTTTTGGTCGTTGTTGTCTTCATTTTTTTGGTTGTTTTATCACCATTAGCAATGTTATGAAACTTGGAAGGGGGGGGATACTCGTGAGTCACTCAACTCAGTTGAATTGACTTGACGTCACCTCTAAACCCAAGTTTTCCCCTACACAGAACTGGTTTTCCGTCTGGTTTGCCAATGTTTGATTCGAACTGGCTGGCTCAATTTGGATTCATAAACCATGATTTTACCTCGGCATTTTGCTCTTTTTCAAACAAAATAATAAAAATTTATTTAGCAAATTTATTTTGAATGGTGCTTGTTAATTGGAATTACCTGCTTGTCTCTCTGGTTTTGGAGAAACAGAATTATTCGATGTGAATTTTGATGAGATATTATTATTGCTGCTACACGGAAATCTGTGACTAATAATGGATGTTTAAAGATGAATATGCTGTATGGAAATGCGTCATGAGAATAATAGTGGGTGTTTGAAGATGAATATGGTAGAAATGACATAAAGGTCAATAGCTTGTAGGCCACCTGAGTTTAGAGATGGGTGAAAATGAATATTGATTGTACGGCGAAGGGACAGCCCAGTTTGGCTGGTTTTGTGAATAATATAGATGTGTGTTCCGCATACACAGCTGAACTGTGGGGGAGTGTGGTGAGGTTTTAACCTATTAAGAAGTAAATGCAACAGTAAAGTGATAATTGAATCAGATTCTTCGGCTATAGTGGCAATGTTGAAGGACTTCATCGTGAATAGAGATGTGCATAATAGATTCATGGCTCAGATTATGCGATTCATTTATGATGCTTAGGAAATTAGAATAGAACATACATATAGAGAAAGGGAACTCCAGCGCGGACTCGTTAGCAAACTGGAATTTGTTCAGGTTTACTGGCTTGCAGTTGTAGTGTAATCCCCCCAGAAGGATTACATGTTGTGCCGTATACAGATTGGTTTGGCGTGTCCAGGCCCAGACTTTATCTGTTTTGTTGAATGAATAGAACAGCATGGGCTATTAGCCCCATATTATACCCAAAAAGAAAAAGAACAAAAGGAAAATGTATACACCCCTCTTATCAAGGATAATGACTTTAAAAGGTCAATTAAAGTTCAAATCTCCCCTGTAAGTCTGTAACTAAACACACAGTAAATGCTGATTAAGATAGAATATCACATCTGAGCCACAAGGTAGGTGATCAGGATGACAGAAAAATATGAGCAACTGAACAAGCCCACATGAGTCAACCAGCAAAATGGACTCGAATGTTTGAACTTTGAAAAGTCTTTTTCCTAATTACAGGAATTGTTCTGTGAGCATTTAGTATGATCAAGCAGACTACTATGTACACATTGCAAGAAAAATAGTAAATTATAGTTAATATGTACACTTCTAAGCAATTTGACTCATGTTCACAACAGGCACCGCTGGGAACTACAAACAGTCATTACCAAACATTGACCACAAAAAGAACTACTACAAACTCACAATTGTTAACTAATTCATTGGTTAATCTATCTTGTAGGCCCATCCATGTTTGTCTAAGAATGCCTGGACTGCCTCCTTTATGGCCAAGTTTGATACTAACTGGGATCGATTAAGTGGTTCTCGGGTCACTGGATCAAACTTACCCACCTACGTTTGGATGAATTTAGAAACCAAATAATGATTTTTAGAGATTAAAAACATTTTATTTCCAAGAAAATATCATACAAGCCGCAATACCTTGTCAAGATGGTCAAGAATCACTGCCCTCTCATATGTAAGACCACTTGGAGTGATGACAGGATCCCGGAAAATATCAAGTGTAATTCTACAGCAAAGGTAATCTGGCACCTAAAATACCCAAAATGCCAATCTAAAAGGTAAACAATCATGCATTTAAAAAAGAAGAAAAAAGAAGGGGCGGGGTAGGGGTGGATGATTTTTGATGAAGTAATTAGAGTAGAGACGAGCTGATGTATTCACCTCAGTAGGCGTATCATCCTCTGCAGCTTTACTGAACACACTTCCTAAAGCCGCTAGCTGTCCAGACGGGCTGGTTGGAAGTTCATCTAGAAAGCCTTCTTCCTGGGAGATGTCATGTACATGCTTTTCCTTTAGAGCAGACTCGCAAGCTTCTCTGAGACAGACGGACATTGAATGAAGCAGCTGATAACAACTTGACAACCAAAGTGAAAACTACTTTTCAAAAACAAGTAAATATGAGGATTAGCCAATCAGGCACATAAACACAATTTATGACATGGAATTCATTGTTCACCCAGCATTAACGAATGTCCCTTGGCCAATAGGTTTGACAATCACCAGAAAACATACTTCAAGCTCTGCCATGCCCATGATCGCTTGGTGGATGAACGCTCCCATTCTTGGTATTTTGCTTTTGCTAGCTCCTGCCAGATCTCTTCTACCATATAGCCCTTAGGATTGGCTCCCCTCCCAAGATCCAAAGCCTATTTAAATATGAATTCATAGTCAGTATAATAAATATTCACACAAAAAAAGAAAAGAGAAGAGAAACATGCATCACACTATGGTGAAGTCAGTTTAATTATATATCATGCCAAAATAATCCAGAGAAGCAAGCAATTTGTCCCATTATTAATTTACTTTTCATGGCCCTCAATAGCCCAGCAGTACAAGGATGTACCCAGGTAACAAAAAGAAACATTACTACTGAATAGAACAAAGCACGCAGATGCACAACTGCACAAATTACATCACAGGATACCAGCTAGGCAAATGCATTCGATTGCACAAGATGGTGCAAAACGGAAGCCAGCAAAGAAAATGGGGACAGGCAGAGGAAAAAGACTTTTCTCTAGCCCTCCACTAGCACAAACTCTTTTCCATGCCTACCACAAGAAAAACATGAGAACTAAACTGAACAAGTAGAAAGAAAATCACTTTCAATGGAGGGGTTGAATACAAACTGGTATTATATATTCCTTTCCTTGTCAACCAGCACTTGCATCTGCATCATCTTAATGAAAAACCTTTATTTTCTCAGAGTGTCTACAGCATAACAATAAACTATTCAACATATGCAAATATTGTTCTCCCACTATAACAGGCAAAGTAGAAATTCAACTTGCAAAACATGATATGTACTAGGATTTTACAGCTTCTTGCCAATATTAGGTTTGATGATGAACTGCTTTACATTGTGCTCAAGCATAATTTTGCACCAATAACAGCTAATAACAAATTTAAGCTGAAAGCATCACCCAAAAGACAAACATGTGAAATTATAAAGAAAGGAGAGTGAAAAGCTAAAATGGCAGGTAGCAGGTTAAGTCAAACAATCAATCATATTTCCAATCAAACATCTCAACATTCACTATTCTCGTATTTGGCATCATAGTAACTTATATTTACACACAAAAACCAAAACTGATATTGTAAAATCTCCAAGTCCTGGTATCTGACATTAGAAAAACTCAAGACGTTCTTGAAACGGGCATCCAAAATATAGGAGTATAAAGACAAGACTTGGTGGAATCTTCAATCTAAGCTATATATTGCCATCATATTAGTTTCAAACATTATCATCATGGGTTCTAGAACGTCAAAATATCAAAAGTAGCTAAAATTTGAAACACTCAAATGCAACCAAAGGAAACAAAGTAACCAATAAAAACGAAAATGCAGTGACCAGGATTAAGCAGTAAACATCAATATTTGTTAAAATAGTTATGATCATAGCTTTAGAATACAGAGATTATACATTTCATACATTACATTGTATGTAGGCTTTTCCGTTACAGATCCATGGGAGTCAAAAAGTAAAGATGGAATATCGATACTCATAAACAATAAATATTTCATTAAGGCATGATTTATGCTGATGTACTTCTATTCCACTAATTATTAAATGAATAGATATACTCATACGATTCTTTGCATAAAATTTTTATTGGACAAAATCATAGGCTTAATTCCTTTCCAAATAATGCTGCTTTCCTGTATTGTTTCCGAAAAATCAGAGGCATCCCTGCCCAGATAAATTGAAACACGCAATACCTACTTTTCTTTTTTAAAAAAGTAAAGCTTCCATCTGCCTTGAAGTTCCTTTGGATAAAAATTATCGACTACAAGTTTCCCCAGATAAATTGAAATAAGCAACACATGCAGATTGTAACTTTTTCTCTAATTTATACCTAAATTGTTCACAAGTTTCCTCATGATTTTACTACATTCAAATCTGATAATCTCAGTAGAAATTAGAGAAGTGATGCCTGCTAGTCCATATCATTCCTATCCATTATTTATAAAAAAGAGGAATAATATCAAACTTCACTTTAGGTTGTGCAGGCAGACTAGGAAACCTCATTAGGAGATTGAACTAGGACCTCATTGACAACTTTATCTTAACTAAATTCTTATCAATACCCCACCATTTTATTTCTTTAGAGATTGTTGCTTGACTTCTGCATCAAACGAAGCAGTTTTAAGTTAAATGCACAAAAAGAATATAGGCATTAAGGATTGAAAACATTTCTCTAACAAATATAATCATACTTCTTCAAAGACGCCCTAAATCTTTAAGTTTCCAGCAACAGAAATAACAATTATAACCAAAGAAAAAAAAATATATATATATATCTATACACACACACACGAGGAGGAGACTTCTACAGCAGCAAACCTTCTCTAATTCTGTTATTCCCTTGGCATATTCTTCTCTCTGCAGCAAAGCAAGTCCCAACATATAGTGGGCCTGTGATATAACAAAAGGAAATTTAAATAGGAAAAAGATGCTCCAAACAAAGAAACGTGATGGCAGTAACAATACATATGAATAGAATGTAATTATTGCCACACACAATTCATCATAGTCAAAGACCATCTTCCAGCCATTGCTTCTATTAAAACAGCACACAGCTCGCATGAAAACCACTATACAATCAATATATTCTTCTGAAGGTTAGATCAAAACAATGAAATTGTATACAAGATAATATAGCTCTAAGGACACAGTCTTCTATTTTAAATCTATCTCACTATGAACAAATTCCCCTATATAATTGATTGTAATCCATATTTGAAAAGAAAATAGTCTAGATATATCCACCTGAATCAAAACCAAACCAATGAGGATCAGCAAATTATTCACCATAATCATTTAAAAAAAAAAAGGAGCCAGCGTTGAGCTTCATAAGACTTGGGAAAAAAGGGAAATACATTACGGATTCTTTGGCCCATAAAAAGCTACCATTAATGCCCCTCTTTGCAGCATAATTTTAAATATTTTTTCTCCAGAGAGTATAAATATCATACGACGTTACAAATAGAATACATTTGAGTGTTACATTCCACCACCTACGCTGAAGAAATGGACTGCATGATACACCCAGAAAGATCACTCAAAAGGATGAGATCCAAGGGCAACTATTAAATATCACTAGAACTCATCCGAATAAATACTAAAATGTGCATCCAATAGAAACTTTAGTGTTAACTTAGAAAGTAATTATATCTTCTCACTAATCATTCTGCTATAAGTTTGCATCAACTATCTAATCACAAGATTTCAACAAGCATCCAATACCCCAGTTTTCCAAAATGGGGTTAAGAAAAATACAACTAAAGAATTACTTCAAATTTCAACATACTATTATGAAAGAAATAGAGCCATTCGAAATCCAGAATTATAGCTATATCTATCCCAAGATAAATTAAACAAACAGCACACTCAATTCAAACGTGCCAGACGATTAATCAGTGAGGAAATGCCAGAAAATCAATATTAGACGTGTCGAAGGCTTGAAATTACAAGGGGATCACGACAACCTTAACTGACTTCTGATTAAGATGAATAGCTTTCCGACAGTCTTCCTCCACTCTTTCCCAGTTACTGCAAGAACCACAAAGAACGATTGGTATAAAAGAAACAAGAAAACCGACTTCAATTCATGACATTCCAGACAAAGAGAAAAGTCAAATTAGAGGGTCCCCATACATACTTCCGCTTGAGATGGCATAGAGCTCGATTCGTGAAATAAACCGGATTATCGGGCCTTAAAGTAATTGCCTTCGACAACAAAACGAAATCAACAGAGGAAAAAAAGAAAAGCAATTAACACCAGGAAGTATAGTAACATATGTCGATATACATTTCTCAAAATCCAAATCTGAAGAATACCTCCGTATAAGCATCGATAGCAGCTCCAAACCGATCTTTCTTGAAGTAATTATTTCCGTTTATTCGAAGTTGCTCTGCCTGTTTGACCACCGCCGATAAAGAACCTGCATTTGGCCCCATAATTGGAAAATTCTATGTCCCGTTCAAATTCGCTCTCTTTAGAACTCTCTGGAGTTAAATATCTATAAAATCAATATATGTATGTAAGCATATATGAGTAATTAGGGTTAGCGAAGAAAGAAACAGAGAATTCTCCAGAATTTTCAAGGCGAAAGACAACGCCAAAACGAGAAGAGAAACGAGCTCAACAAAACACAAGTTTGGGAAGTGAATAGCCGCTTCGTACAGAGATTTAGGACCACGAATGATCAACTCACACCTGGAGCACATAACTTTATGACAGCTTGCTTTTATTGGCCGGTTCGCATCTTATTTGGCTATTTTATTACATAATTTTGTTAGATTTCTTTTTTCCCGCTAATATAATTTTGTTGGGTTAAGATATGTACGGAAAAATACATTGTATTTATAAATCATTTTTAATATGTCCACACTGACCAAATAAAATATTTAAACTTCGTTAACTCTATTTTAGTACCAACAACTTTCTAGCTTTAGTTCTACTTAACTATAAACTTTTCAAAAAAATAACAATCTAAATAATACTATATTTGAACCTAATTATAAGAGCTAGTTGACTTTTTTTTTTTTGGAGAGATTAAGGAAGCTAAATAAGTTACTTAATCATTTCATATTTTAAATATTCTTAGATTATATATTAATTTATTAGTCAAACTAATAAGTTTGAATAAAAAATAAAAATAAAAATACTTTAAAGTAATTTAATTATCTTCATTAATCTCTCCAAAAAAGTCAACTAAAACTAACTCTTATAATTAGAATCGGAGGGAGAAATAAATAAAAAGTAAAATTATACATTTATGTAAAAAATTCAACGACTTACCCATTAAATACACTCTGTACCTAAATATGTAAATCATCTTTATGGAAAAAATTTGGTTCAAAATATAAATTATTTGTAGACATTTTCTCAATTTCCTCTATTTAATTTCTATGGGAAAGAGAAAAAGAGGAGAGAGGTGTGAAAATCATTTATAAAATAGAGGAAAAAAAATTAACATAGGGAAAATGTAGAAAATTTAGGGAAAATTCTAATAAAATACCATATGAATTTGTAAAACCCATATAAGCTCCTTGAATTTGTAAAAGGACTCAAAGGTGACACAGATTTATAAGGGATATGCAAATTCATGGCAAATGACTAGAATGCTTTTTAATCTACTCTCTTTCCTCTCTCCGTCAAACCAGACCCTTCCTACCAGATCCGCCGTGACTGCGCCACCGTCCACCTCCACCATCGATGTTGACGCCAACTCTGCACCTACCGACATCATCAGTGAAAAAGAAAAAAAAAACGAAACACACGAACGAACGAACGAACGAATGAACGAGAGAGAACGAGAACTTTTTTTGGTCGATCCGGAAGAAATTAGAAGAAGAAGACGTGAGTGAGTGAAGGAAGGAAGGAAGAAGAAAAGGAAGGAAGGAAGGAGGAAGAAGGAACAAGAGAGAAAAAGAGAAGGAAAAAAAAAGTGCAGAACACTTGGAGTGTGATAAATCACACTTCAGTGAACACTTGGAGTGTGATTTATAACACTGGAGTGTTTTTTTCCCCCCTCGCCTTTGGCTTCTCTTCTATGGTCAGTTATAAATGGCGATGATTTATTTGTAAATGGTGATGGTTTACTTGTAAATGGCGATGGTTATTTTGTAAATGGCGATGAAGTTTATGTTTTGTAATTATGGAAAAGGCAAAAAAAAAAGTTGTAAATGACGATGGTTTATTTGTAAATGGCGATGGTTTACTTGTAAATAGCGATGATTGTTTTGTAAATGGCGATGAAGGTTATGTTTTGTAAATGACGATGGTTCATTTACAAAACAACCATCGCCATTTACAACTTTTTTCTTGTCTTTTCCATTCTTGCTTGAATTACAAAATATAAACTTCATCACCATTTACAAAACAATCTTCGCCATTTACAAGTAAATCATCGCCATTTACAAATAAATCATCGCCATTTACAACTTTTTTCTGGCTTTTTCCATATTTACAAAACATAAACTTCATTGCCATTTATACTACAACCATCGCCATTTACAAGTAAACTATCGTCATTTACAAATAAATCATCGTCATTTACAACTGACCATAGAAGAGAAGCCAAAGGCGAGGGGGGAAAAAAACACACTCCAGTGTTATAAATCACACTCCAAGTGTTTTGCACTTTTTTTTTCCTTTTCTTTTTCTCTCTTGTTCCTTCTTCCTCCTTCCTTCCTTCCTTTTCTTCTTCCTTCCTTCCTTCGCTCACTCACGTCTTCTTCTTCTAATTTCTTCCGGATCGACCAAAAAAAGTTCTCATTCTCTCTCATTCATTCGTTCGTGTGTTTTTTCCCCCCTTTTTCACCAATGATGCCGGTGGGTGCGGCATAGGTGGCGGTGGGTGCGGCGTTGGCGTCGACATCGATGGTGGAGGTGGACGATGGCGCAGTCACGGCGGATCTGGTAGGAAGGATCTGGTTTGACGGAGAGAGAAAAGAGAGAAGATTAAAGGGCATTTTAGTCATTTGCCATGAATTTGCATATCCCTTATATCCTTTTACAAATTCAATGGGCTTATGTGGGTTTTACAAATTCATATGGTATTTTATTGGAATTTTCCCGAAAATTTATCATTTTATTACATCCGTTGGTGTGTGGCTCACAGATTGAGACCAATATGAAATACATTTATCAGCTTAGACTTCCAATCTTTCTCTTGCAATCATGGGGGTGGCACATTCGTAGCTTGGAGGGGAGCTTTTAAGGTGGATATTTTGGACCAATCCCCCTACTTTTGTCATTGTTTTATCTCTAGTGATGAAAATTCTGCTGCGTATTATATCTGTTTTATCTATGGTCCCCCAAGTCCAACCTAAGATACGTGTGTGTGAGAGTGGATTAAAAGCATTAGCAAATCTATTAATCTTCCTTGGCTATTGATTGGGGATTTCAATCAAATTCTTAATTGGGATGATAAGTCTGGCAAGAAAGGATCTTCTTCCACCATGAATGACTTCTTATAATGTTTGAATGAAGCTCATCTAGTACGGATCACACAACATGAACCATCTCTCACTTGGACAAAAAACAGATCTGGGTCTGATAATAGTATGGAAAAACTTGATATGGCCTTCTGCAATTTGGAGTGGCTTCATACTTTTCCTTCATCTTTTATCTCCACTCTTCCATTAGCTGCCTCTGATCATTCACCTATTTGGCTTTCTACTGAATGTGTTGTCTTGAGGAAAAAGTTGCGAAGATTTGAGAATTATTGGTTCAAGTACAAAGAATGTTCTGCAATTGTTCAATACAGTTGGAGTCAGGAATATCATGGTTCTCCTGCTTTCTTAATTCATAATAACCTGGGTAGAACTATTTCAACTTTGATTAGCTGGAGTAAAATGAACATTGGTAACCTCGCTTACAAGATCTCTCAAGCTGAGCAGAAGTTGCATGACATTTCCTTGGAAATGGACTTAACCCAACAACCTTCAGATTATGAAATTTCAGTTCTCATTTAAATCCATCCATGGGCTCTAAATCCCTCTTGTTGATCTGTTTAGTAATAGAAAAAGATTATTCCTGGAGGGTTCAGAGAGGAGGGGTTTACAAGGAACCATGCTTGTAGCTTGCACCTAGTTAAGTGATAGTTATTGATGTTAGTAATTATGTTGATGATGTTGATGGAGGATTGGATGAGTTGTTCTCGAATTTTTTTAATTATATAAACCATGAAAATAAGAGGAGATGCTGCCCAATATTTTTTAATTATTATGTTGATGATGTTGATGGAGGATTGGATGAGTTGTTCTTGATGTGATTAAAGAGCCAAGAAGCAATGGTAAGTGGAAGGAAAAATTGAACTTTGTATGACGTTATTCTGCTATAAGTTGTTAAATGCATAAATAATGCTATGAGTTGTGTAAATTCAATATGGGACCTTGGCATGTCTAATTGATATGTTAAGATGGATTGTGACCAATTCAGAGCAAAGGATTATCCTTAGAACTATGAATTTAACATGTATGTTCTTGACTATCAGTTTCAGCTCTTTTCAGGGCACTGTCAAACTTCATTATATGATAAAGAATAAACAAAATCTAATGCTCATGCGAATTGGCATGTGTATAGTAGACACATAAATCTTTCCAACGAGTCCTAATTCAGGTCAATTGGATGTGAACAACATGAGTTATGAAATTTTAAAGTTAAGGTGCAGATTCTCTTTGTGAAACAGGGCAAGTTTTCAAATAGAATAAACTGTGTAAATCAGAGCATGATTAGGCCATACTAACAATTTTATCATATAAATCACTCAAAGTGCTATCTATTCCATCTGAAGCTGTCTGGGTTATTATTTAGAAAGAGGCGTCGATTTTTGCTCCCACTATGAGAATAAGCCAGCTCATATTAGAATTTGGCTAAATAGACATAAGCCTATAATTGGAGTTTAAAGCTTGAGCCTACATATAAGTTGTTTTTAAAGCTTTGACCTGAGCCTTAGAAAATTGGACTTGGCTTGCTTTAAACCTTTTTAAATACTTATTTATAATGTAGACTTTTTAAAAGGCATTGTATTTCAGGCTTTAAGACCTCAAGTAGGCTTTGAGCCTATACGAATACATAACAAATTATAACTACCAATGGGGTTGAGTCTAACAGAAGTGGCCAGTCCCTCACAACATGACAAACTAATATTCAAATCCTTGGTGGAAGAGGTGCCTACATTTAGTGCTCAATAGTGTCTCGAATATAATTGTATCCAACAGAAAGATACATGTGTCTAGCAAAAAAAATAAAAAAGAAAAGAAAAAAAATGTGACTTATTTAAAGTTTATTTAAACTATTTTTTCCTCATTCAAAAATCAAAATTGAAATTCTTTCAAAAGAACTCTTCCTGATAGTTTAAGAAATAACAGTGTTGAGCTTGAGTTTCATTGAAGCAGGGAAACTGATAAAGAACTGCAGAAAAACAATCCAATCATAATCAAACCGTAGTTTATCTTATTTTACCGTTAAGGTTAAATATTAAAGAGATACCAGTACATAGTCCACAAGACACAGCAAGAGCAAAATAATTTTTCTTGACCAATCAGCTTTTTGATCGCATTATTTGTACTCAGCACCAAAACAAAAAATCTACGCTAGTCTTCATGAGGGAAGAAGATGATATATCACAATCAACCTGATCACAAGGAAAGATCAAGTAAAATTTTAGCGAATGACAAGACTCTTCAGAAATCCATTGGAAAGCGATGACCTGAATGTTTATCAGGGAAGAAAAAGAAAGGACCCTTTGGTAATTGCCTTCATCTGAAAAAGAGAAAAGAAAAGAGGAAGAATAGAAGGAGGTTTGCGTCAAGTGGCTGACCACGGTTTCACAAGTCAATTAAACCTTAAAAGGATGTTAAAGTAATTTTTCATTACTTTAAAGTAATGAAAAATATCCTTTTGAAAAGTTAATCTGACCAAGCTTCCATTCTTCCAGGCCAGTCTTTACATTAAAAATCCTAGGTTGTTTAACTTAAAAGGCTCTAAGTCTGTATGTTTTACGTCTAGCCTATTTATTAAATATTATATAAAAAATGGATTTAACCATGTCATGCCTTAAGCTAGGCCGTAGGCCATTGATATGTATCAAGCCTATATCAACCCTATTAATGAGCTTAAGGAGTTAAGATTCTGGTCTTTATTATAAGGCATCAACTAATAATTGTATTTAAATTTTTTTAAGGTTAAGGTGCATATTTACCACCAAACTATTACAAAAGGAGTATCTGACGCAAATATTAATTAAGGGTACCTTAAATACACCAAACAATTAAAAATGTGCAGTTAGCACAACAAACTTTTAAAAAGGTGTAGTCAGCACAATACTGTTAGAAAAAGATAACGTTTGTTATCTAAGGTGTAGATTGGCCAACGAACTTTTACTCCAGAAGCACTCAGCACAAAATTTTTTTATTGAGGAGCTCCTAGCACAAAATTCTTAATTTCACTAAATTAAATAAGTTTTTTTCCTCAATTTTCATAATTTAAAATTACTTATATAGATATCTATGAACAAAAGTTACTCATTTACTAAAATAAACAAAAGTTTCAATTAAAAATAAAATTATATAATTTAAACAAAACTCAAGGTGTTTTATAATTTATTATATATGTTACACAAAAAAATTATATGATTTATTTTTATTTTAGAAGAAATTTATGTGAGTTAAGAAATTCATGTAATATTAATAAAATTTAAAAAATCTATTATATTCGGAAAGAAATGAAATGAGTTTAAATTTTTATTTTTATAAAAAGAGCTTAATGGATATCAACGTTGACACTCAATAATATAAATTCGGCAACTTGATGATATTTTTGTTAATTAAATGATCTATTAATTATATGAATACAGGACATGTTGAGTTTTTTTTTTAAAAAAAAGTCACATAAATAATTTGCTGAGGCCATTCCAAGATACTTAATCAATGACAATTTTTTTTTCGCAACGAGTCCCATATTCATATAATTAATAGATAATTTAATTAACAAAAATATTATCAAATTGCAGGATTTAAATTATTAAGTGTCAACGTTGATATCCATTAAACTCTTTTTATAAAAATAAAAATTAAACTCATTTCATTTCTTTTTGGATATAATAGATTTTTTAGATTTTTTAAATTTTATTAACATTAAATGAATTCACATAAATTTCTTCTAAAATAAAAATAAATCATATAATTTTTTTAACATATACAATAAATTATAAAACACCTTGAGTTTTATTTAAATCATATAATTATAATTTTTAATTAAAACTTTTCTTTATTTTAGCAAATGAGTAATTTTAGTTCATATATATCCATATAAGTAATTTTGAATAATGACAACTGAGAAAAAAATTATTTAATTTAGTGAAATTAAGAATTTTGTGCTGGAAGCTCTTGAGTAATTTTTTTTTTTTTTTGTGCTAAATGCTCTGGAGTAAAAGTTTGTTGGCTAATCTACACCTTAGATAACAGACGTTATCTTTTTCTAACGACGTTGTACTGACGACATTTTTTTAAAAGTTTGTTGTATTGACTGCACATTTTTAATTGTTTGTTTCTATTTAAGGTGCCCTTAATTAGTATTTATGCTAGATACTCCTTTTGTAATAATTTGTTGGTAAATATGCACCTTAACTTTTTTTTTTTATAAAGCACTTGTTGTTTCCAAAATGCATTAATTGTTTTTTTCATGTATACTTATAATTAATAAGGGTAATTGGTAAAAGTAATAATTAATATAATATTAGAATTTAGTGCAATTAGAAGGGGTAATATTGGAAGTTACTTAAATTGTATGACAACTTTATTGACTTTAAATATTTTTATTGGTTTGCGAAAATTGTTAGTTGGTGTCTTATAATAAAGACCAAAGAAAGTATATAATGATAAAAAAGAACTTGAAACTTATTTAAAAAATATTTATATTTATTTTAGTAACTAAATTTATATCTATTTCTTTATTTTTATTCCATCCAAAACCACACCGGCTCACTCGGGTCTCTTGGACTTTAAGCTTCGGCTTAAACCCTTGGGCACGGGTTCGAACTGGGGGACCTCTGAACTGTGTAATTTTCCCAAGAATATTCAATCCCATATGAGGTATTTCAAAATACCTCTCCTTTTTATTTTAATAGTCGTCCAAAAAGATCATTATTAACCTAACAAACTGTTGAACTTTAAAACCAACGAAAACAATAGTGAGATGAAACTTCGATCTCAAGCAAAAAATATATATATACTACCTCCTGTCCTAATTATAAGGCATAGTTGACTTTGTTTGGAGAGATTAAGGAAGCTAAATAAGTTACTTAATCATTTTATATGTTGTATATTTTTAGATTATATATTAGTATGTGAGTCAAACTAATTACTTTGAAGAAAAAAATAAAAAGCAAAATACTCTAAGTTAATTTAATTAGTTTCCTTAATTTCTCCAAAAAAAGTCAACTATGTCTTATAATTAGGACCGGAGGGAGTATTTTTTTCCAAAAGGGTCATTATATTGAGCGAAAAAAAGGGTCATTATTAACCGAACAAACTGTTGAACTTTTAAACCAACGAAAATAATAGTGAGATGAAACGTTAACTTCGATCTCAAGCAAAATATATTTTTTAAAAAATCTAAAATATTAATTCTTGGACATCTTTTGAATACTTTCAAGAATTGAGAACGACTCTTTTTTCAAGGAGGAGAGAATGATAGTAATTTATTATTCTGATCTTATTTATAAGTCAATTTTGACTAAATCTCACATATTAAAGAAACGTAGTTAACTTATAAACCACCGGTGCGCCATGAATCTATTAGCTTGGAATTGTCAGGGATTGGGGGCAGCCTTGACAGAAAGAAATTTGAAGGAAGAATGCTTCCGGAGAAAGCTCCATTTAGTCTTCTTAATGGAGACTAAACAAAAGGCAAGTTATGTTAGGAAGGTGAGACGGAGATGTGGTTTCAGTGAAGAATGGCTGGTGAATCCGGTTGGAAAAGGTGGTGGCCTGGCTCTATGGTGGTCTGATATCATTACGGTTAATATTCTATTTTCATCGGCCAATATTATACACACGAGTGTTTTATCTGATGAATTATCTACCCCATCATATATCACTTTTATTTATGGGCCCACCGATGATGATCTGAGAATGTTATGCTGGGAGGAGATCCGGAGATTGAGCAACAACATCAGGTCTTCTTGGTTGTGTGTTGGTGATTTTAATGACATTTTATCTCAAGATGAAAAGTGCGGTGGTCTCCCTAGAGCTTGGAGAAGAATCCTTTCCTTTAAATGTTTTGTGTCTGATTGTGAGTTGGAAGATTTGGGCTTTAATGGACCTTGTTTTACGTGGTGTAATAATCGAGATAGTCCGGATACCATCTGGGAGCGGATTGACAGGGCCCTTGGCAACGTACACTTGAGAGAACAATTTCCTACTCTCCAAGTTTTCAATATTGATCCGGCTAGGTCTTCTGACCACCATCTGTTGTTTATCCAGAGTTAGTATGAGGTTTATAAGAAAAAACGGGATTTTCGTTTTGAAGCAGTTTGGGCCTCTCATGCTCAATTTTTGGAGGTAATCAAAGAAAGTTGGCAAGTCTCTGTACAGGACTCCTCGTGTATGGAATCTTTCCTTAGCAAGCTTAAGACATGTAGGTAGAATCTAATTGCATGGAGCAAAAAGATATTCCCAAACAATGCTAAACGTATTGACCTTTTGAAGTTTCGCTTAGCTGATTTGTCTCAAAGGGACCGTACGCCAGAAATTGCTAGAGAAATATTGGAGGCAAAAGGTGAACTGGATTGTCTTTTGGAGTTAGAGGAATAGTATTGGTGGCAACCGTCTCGGATTAATTGGTTAAATGCTGGAGATAGAAATTCTCGCTTCTTTCATGTTTCCACTATCAAAAGAAGACAGAGCAATCGAATTTCCTGTATTAAAGACGATGCGGGCAACTGGTTAATGGAGAAGGATGCTATATCTCACAATATTGCCAGCTTTTTTCAGAAACTGTTTACGACCTCTGGTCCGCACTCAATAGATGAGGCCTTGAGCTTTATTGATCCCATAATCTCTGAGGATATGAACCAAGGCTTGTGGTTCCGGTCTCAAATGAGGAGATAAAGTCTGCAGCTTTCAGTCTTGGGAGTACAAAGGCGCCAGGACCTGATGGTTTTTCTGGTAAATTTTATCATTCCGCATGGTCCGAAATTGCTGATACTGTGTGTTCTATGGTCACTGATTTTTTTGCAGGTCTCTCTGCTCTAGAGGGGATTAATACAACTAACATCACTCTTATTCCTAAGATTCAAAAACCTGAACATGTTTCGCATTTTCGTCCTATTGGCTCATGCAATTTTTCTTATAAAATTATCTCTAAAATCATGGCCAATAGGATGCAACCTTTGCTTGATGTTTGTATATCTCAAAATTAGAGTGCTTTTGTTCCTGGCCACTGTATTCATGATAATATTATTATAGCACATGAGGTTTATCATTACCTTCGTCGTAAGAGATCTGGAGGTAAGTATGAGTTTGCTCTGAAGATGGATATGAGTAAGGCATATGATCGGGTTGAGTGGGAATTCATTGAGAAGGTTCTCTTACGGTTTGGTTTTTGTTCGGAATGGGTGTCCCTTGTAATGAAATGTGTGCGATCAGTGAGCTTAAATATTTGTCTGTCTGGTGAAGATGTTAGATCTTTTACCCCGAGCAGAGGGATTCGGCAAGGGGACCCCCTTTCGCCTTACTTATTCATTTTGGTTGCTGAGGTCCTGTCTATTATGATAAGTAAAAGCCAGCTTAATAAGCGCTTTACAGGTATTAAATTGAGTAATGGGTGCCCAATTCTCACACATAGTTTTTTTTGTTGATGATGCCCTCTTATATATGCGTGCTAGTCGTAGAAATTGTATTGCATTGGCTAATATTCTAGACTTGTACTGTGCAGCCTCAGGCCAGGTAATCAATCTTGAAAAATCAAGTATTGTTTTTTCTTCTAACACTCCTCCTGCAGTTATAAGTATGGTGAGCGGCTTCTTAAACATCCTAGCATCGGAGGATCCCGGTACTTACCTTGGCATTCCTAGTGTTTGGGGAAAAACAAAGACTCAGGCAATGGCTTACATCAGAGAGTGGGTTGCTAGTAAAATTCATGGATGGAGTAACTCCCTACTATCCTTTGCGGGTAGGGAAGTAATGATCAAGGCGGTTCTCCAAGCTATTCCAATCTATCCAATAAACTGTTTCAGATTTACAATTAAGACTTGTAAGGAAATCAATAGCCTTATTGCTAATTTTTGGTGGGAGGGGAATGCTTCTGGAGGCAAGACTCATTGGAAAGCCTGGGAGTTTATGACTAGTAGCAAGTGTGCTGGTGGTATGGGCTTTCGTGATCTGTTGACGATGAATTATGCACTTTTGGCTAAGACAGCATGGAGACTTATGACGAGACCCAACGATCTGTGGGCAAGGGTGCTTAAGAGTGTGTATTTCCCTGATCAAGCTTTCGTTAATGCGGAGGTAGGTTATAAGGCATCTTGGTGCTGGTCTAGTCTATTGGACGGCAGCGACTTCCTCAAGAAAGATCTTAAGTGGGACATTGGGGATGGTACAGCTATTAGGATTTGGGGGGACCCTTGGGTCCCGGGTGATATTTTCCCAGAGAGACCACGATTCACTGATGTCCCCATTATTGCAGAGGGTAGGGTCTGTGATCTGATTGTTGATGGGCGATGGAATCTTTCACCTATCAACCATTATGTTTCTACTGAGGTCAAGGAGGCAATATATCAAATACCTATCCCTTCCAATGGGCTGGAGGATAAATTGATTTGGATGGGCGCCAAGAATGGAGTGTATACGGTAAAGTTGGGGTATCATAATCAGAAAGAAGGGAGGTTGAAGAGGGTTGATAGGGCTGGCTCTTCCACTGTCATTAGCTCTGTGTGCTGGAAATCGGTGTGGAGCTTAAGGGTGATCCCTAGAGTTCAACAATTTATATGGCGGCTTTTGAGTAATGCAATTGCCACTAAGGCTGCTCTGTTTCGAAGAAGGAGATCCCCAGATAGTCTGTGCCCAGTCTGTGTAGAAGCGGAGGAAACCACTGAGCATGTCTTTTTTCACTGCCCCTGGACACGATGCGTATGGTTTGGTTGTTCTCTAGGCGTTAGACTTGATGTCTCCATTATCTCCAACTTTACTGCGTGGTGGATTTCGTGGTCGGGCTCCCCCTTGTTGACTAAGCAGGATCTTTTGCTGACTTGTTGGCTTCTGTGGTTTATTTGGAAGGCTAGAAATGAAATGACTTTTGACCATAAAAGACCAAATCCCAGTATGGTGATTGAATTGGCTCGGAAAAGTGATTCTGATTTTTGGGCCAACTGTGCTAAAGGGGTGAGGGGCCATGGTTTATCGAGGGGCTGTGATAGTCTTGGAAATAAATGGCTCCCCCCCAGCTCATGGTACCCTGAAAATTAATAGTGATGGAGCCTTTTCTCCTTATGAGCAAGATGCTGCTATTGGGGTTATCTGCTGTGATTTTACTGGCTTCTTTAATTGGGGTTTTGTTGATAAAGTCAAGTCTATTTCTGCCTTTATGACTGAAGCCTTAGCCCTGAAAAGGGCTCTGCTGTTGGCTCTCGATCTGGGTCATAATAAAGTTATTTTTGAAACGGATTGCCAATCTCTTTTGTCTTGTGTTGAGACCAGGTCACCAGATTCGTATGACTGGACATGTAGAAGTATTATCCAGGACATTATCTGTCTTCTGTCTTCTAGAGTTGGGTTCTCTTTGTCCTTTTCCCTGAGAGGGGGCAATCGTGCTGCGGATCTTCTTGCAGCTGAGGCTTATAAAGGGGTGTGCCCGATTGGGTGGGTTTCGCAACCATCACCTGCTTTGTTATTTCTTCTAACTCTGGAGGCTCCGAAGACTTCTGATGGGGCTAATAATCCTTCTCCTTCTAGTTTTGCTTTGGATGGTGGATAGTTTGTCTCTTCCGTTGCTGTTGGTGTTTTTCTGGATGTATTTGTGTTTTCTTTTCTTTGTTGTGGTTTGTATTAGTGTGTTTTCTACCTGTAGCTGTTTCCCCTTTCTGTTTCATTTCCTTGTATTGACTCTTTATTTGGTATTTAGCTTAATAGAATCCTTCATTTGACCAAAAAAAAAAAAATGATTATACGGTAAATTTTCAATTTTGCCATCATTTATGATTGAGTATTTTTAACTGGATCTTCTCTCTTTATCTTCATGAATATAATTAATATAGGTAATATTTTCACAATCTTATTTATTACATTAAATTGGACTTATAAATAGGATTAAATTTTTTAGTCAAAATGAACTTATATATAAAATTGGGGTGGTATAGAGAAATTCAATTCTGTTAGGTATCTTGTATGGTATTCAACTTTCAAAAGGCACATGTAGAGCAAGACAAATAAAGTCGCCTATTCAATTGGCCGGCTCCGGATTAAGTCATTTTGAATTTATTTTTTATGTAAATTTATTATTTTTAAAAGATTCATTTTTTGTATTCCCTATATTAATAGAAAGATTTGATAAATATTCTTAGATATTTTGAATTATCCTAAGAATCTTTTAAATTTATTAGTAGTTTTTCTTTCTATGATATTATTCTAGATACATGAGTTAGTAAATAAGGATCTCAAGGATACTATTTAATATCTTATTATTATATCTTTGATTTAGTTCTTTATAGACTGCATCTTTTTCTCAATATCTTTAGAATATCTTATTATTATTTTTCAAATGTTTTGGGTCACATTAGGGTTAGGAAGTGATTTATTTAAAGGTTGAGTTGTACCCAGTTATTTGAAAAAAGGTTATTGTATTATGAATAATAAGTTGCTTTTACTTTTTATTCTTTATACTTAAATTTTAGAAAAGAAGTTGGGTTCATTTACGATTCAAAGGCATGACGAAATCTCCATTCTTCCTAGGTGATACCGATGTTGGGCAGGGCGAACCGTTTATTACTCTCAGACGTTAACCTAGGCACCTAGCTAGGAGCTAGGATGCCTCCCCTAGCGGTTTGATCAACTCCAGAATCGAACCCCCTCCCTTTGACGAGAGTGTCTGACCCCTTTAATTAGTTGCTTTTACTATTAGAGTTAGTTGTGAGTTTGTATTCTTGATAGAATATAGTTAAGTTAGCCTGCAAGAGTATGATAAACTCTTATGATGCTTTTTATAGCTAACAATTTAAATAAGAGTTTCTCTAGGATTTTAGCTCATCAAATCCCCTTATTTTCTGGATTTATTATACAAATCTTGTATCATTTTGTATTTATATTAGAGCCTAAATAGCATTCTAAAATTTGTTTGAATATGTCTAGTGAAAAAAGAAGTAACTAGAGCATGTATTCCATACAAGGTGCTACATCAAAACATAAAATTTGTAATGTGGCAATTGATAGTGAGATTTGTACCAATATTGGCAGTAGCTTGCTAGTGGAGAAATTGGATTTACCTACCCAGTGGCGGATCTTGGGATAAATATTTTTTTTGGGGGGGGCAAATATTTATCCTAAAATCGTAATATTCGGTATAGATCGGTAAATACAGGGGAGTGACAAATCCAGTTTGAGTTGTGAAGATAACAAATATATCTATTACAAACATTTCTCACTGACAGCAAACAAAATCAAAGAATGAAAACAAAGAAGGAAATAAAGAAAGAAACAAGAAAATAATTTATCAAACTCGACGATTTCGACAAGATTTACCGATTAAAAAATTTCTTATATTAGAAAAGAATCAAGACTAGACAAGGTAAATATGGAGTTGAATCAGAGCAAAGAAATAAGATTGAAGAATTTACTTGTAGCGAGTAAGAGGCGAAAAATCACAAATAGTTATCAAGGGAGAATGAGAGAATAATAGGGGCGTTCCTCGCTCTTGTTCTTGTTATTGAGTTATCAAGGAGATTGGGAGAATGATAGAAGCGTGCCCTAATGTCTAACGTCTGTGAGCGGGATTGCGGGAGGGAAAGAAAAAAAGGGGGAAATGTTTTTAAAAAAATTGGGGGCCAAAGGAATATGATTATCCAGCGGGACTACGGGAGGGAAAGAAAAGAAAGGGGGAAATGTTTTAAAAAAATTGGGGGCCAAAGGAATATGATTATCCAGCTTTCATGTTGAATCCAACTTGCTCATGTTGAACATTACACTGAAAATGATGAGTGATGCTGATGGATTTTTGACATAATTGGAATAATCAATCAATCACATTTAATTTCTCATTGTCCATTAAATTTAATTAATTGGTTGAACAATTTCCATATTCTGTAGTTTAAACCAAAAGATCTCACATTCCCATATTCAATTCGCATGACTAATTTTTTTTGGGGTGGCCATCAATAAAAATCCGTCACTAGCTTAAACCAAAAGATTTCATATTCTTACATTCAATTTACACGATTATTTTTTCTTTGGGGGGGGGGGGGGGCGTGGCCCCCCTAGCCTCATCAAAGATCCGCCACTGTTAACCTACCATTCAATATTCCACATCTTACATCTTATACAATGGCTCAATAAATCCAATGAATTTCAAGTCACTAAGTTCGTTCTTATATCTTTTTCTATTGACAAGTATAAAGATGAATTATTTTGTCATGTTGTGCCAATGCAAACTTGTTACTTGGTCATCCTGGCAATGTAATAATAAGAAGGCTGGGTATTACAACTATAAGAATTAGTATTCTTTTCTTCTCAACAATAAAAATGTTATTTTCATTCCTCTTAGTTCTGAACAAAATTGTGAAAATGAAAATAAAATAAATTAGAGAAAGAGGGAAGAAAACAGGATCAGAAAAAGAGAAAAAAGAAATTGTTAATGTTGATATTTCCAATCAAGACGAGAGTGAAAAAGAAAGGTGAGATTGGGAAAATATATATGATTGAGGATGATTTGGGTTCGGGTGAAAAAAAGGCTCCAACCACCCGTTTTTTAGTTTGGTTTTTTCACTCATACTCAAGTCATCTTGAATCATATGCTCCCCAATCTCTCAACTTATTTTTCTTTTTCACTCTCATTTTAAGAAATATCTACATTTAATATTTTTCTCTTCACTCAATTTTTTTTAATCAGTTTACGATTTTTATATATTTTATTTTAACATTCACATGCTTGCTTAGAAGTAATAGGAGACAAAACAACTTTTTTGTTGTTGAGGAGAAAAAGATAATAATTCTTATAATAATCATACCTAGCTAGTCTTATCTTTTTTGGAGTAAAAAGGCAAGCCGGACTAGACTGGAAGATCTAGTCCTCACAACATACAACTAAAAGCAAACTAGCAAACTAGCATGGGCAAGATAGTTGGTCCTTGATGACCATACCAACACACTCTCTAGGGATCGAAGGAACAAGAACGACTCCGGCATCGGCCGTTGCACCATGACCTTCCTTAGCCATGAAGTCTGCACATAGGATATTCTCTCTGGAGGTGTGATAAAGCTCCACATTCCAATCAGCGAACAAAAGATCTCTAGTCTCCAGAATAACCTCTCTGAGCGGGTGATCTGTGGAACAGTCTCTCATAAGAGTATTGACTGCGTCAAGAGAGTCGGAGTAAAGAACAATGTTCCGTAAACCCATCTGCTGACCGACTTGTAATCCTGTCATGATTGCATGAATTTCAGCTTGGAGGATTGTATGGAGACCAAGGGCTTTGTGGAAACCCATAAGCCATTCCCCCTGAGCATTTCTTAGAACTCCCCCATACGCCGCCTGGTAATTGTGTCGAACCGATCCATCAACATCAATACGGGCCACATTTGCTGGTGGAGCCGTCCAAGAATTTTCAAGTGGCTTGTTGAGTTGGAAAATCTGGTGAGCTATAGCTTGATTTGTAGCGCTTTCCATTAGAAGGTAGCTGCATCGATGGAGCATTTCCCTCATGTATGTGCTTTCTCCTTGAAAGAGAAACTTACATCTGGTAGTTGAAAGGATCTAGCAAGCCAGGCTGAAGGTTCGTGGCCAGGAAATATTCTGGAATCTTCCTTTGCCTGGATTGTAATTGGTGTTCCATTTTAGCCATGCCTGCAAATTACCTGTAAAAAACTGAGCAAATTTGTTAGGTCTTAAAATTTGTTTCCAAAAGTTCTTAGCTCTCTCGCAATCTCTGATTATGTGGATCACGCTCTCCTCACAATTACACTGAAAGGGGCATGCCATATCATTTGTAGTTGGCTCTTAAGGAATTAGTAGCTAGTCTCTCATGGCCCAATTGCCACATGAAAAATTTAACTTTTTCAGGAAGCTGCCATTTCCACAGTTGGGTCTAGAAGTTGTTAATGTTGGTACCCTGATCCCGCGAGAGATACTGATAAGCAGATTTTACAGAAAAGCATCCATCATTAGAGGCTCGCCAGGTATAACAGTCATCAAGACTGTTGTTGTGAGGGGGACGAACCTTGGAAATAATCCTTATAATATTAGGGGGCAGAATTCCTTGCCACCTAACAGTGTCCCAACTTCCATGCGGCAAAACATGATCTTTAACAGTCTCTTCATCATTCACTAATGACAAATTTTGGACAAAGGATATAATGGGGCGGTCAATAGGAAGCCAATGATCGGACCAAAATTTGGTTGTCTCCCCGTTATTAACCTTCTTCCCCATACCCCTGATGAAATCATCCCACACTTCAGATATCGCTTTCCACGCGGAGGAGGAGGTTCGCTTCTTAGATACCTTAGGGATAAGAAGATCACCACAGTTATATTTTGCCCAAAGACATTTGACCCAAAGAGTCTCTTTTTGTGTGAGAAGTCTCCAACAGAGTTTCATGATGAAGGCTTTATTTTGATGCCGTAAATCTTTGAAGCCCTGACCCCCTTGTTTTTTTGTCTAAATAATCTTCTCCCAAGCGATAAGATGCAACTTCTTCACCTCCTCATCTTGGGACCAAAGGAACTTCCTGGAAACCTTCTCTAATTCATTAAGAGTGCAAATAGGAAGAAGTGTAGACTGCATAAAATAGCTAGGCAGAGACGATAGGACAAATTTTATAAGAACCGAGCGTCCAGCAATCGTCAAAAATTTTGATTTCCACATAGACAGCTTCTTTTTAGCACGATGGACAATGGGGTGATAGGTAGCTTTGGTCACTCTCTTATGGATAATCGGCACCCCGAGATATTTGCCAAGATCTGGAGTAATACCTATCCCAAGAATTTGACTTAGCTCTAGTGCACGGTTGAAGTTAACTTTTTTTGAGCAAAACATACGGGATTTCTCCAAGCTGATTCTGTGGCCTGAGACCTCGCAGAAACTTTGCATAACTTTACGAACCTCCTCCATTTGATCACGGTCGGCTTTAGTGAAGAGAATGAGGTCATCCGCAAAGAACAGGTGGGATATGTGAGGGCCATTTCTTTTGAATTTGAACGGCTTCCAACGCTTGGCCTCACATTCAGATTTGATAAGTTTCCCCAATCGTTCCATACAAAGAACAAAGATATATAGGCTTAGAGGATCTCCTTGCCTCACGCTTCTAGAAGGGGTGAACGTCGAACTCTCATCACCATTCCAGAGAATAGACATAGAAGCAGTAGAGATACAAGCCATGATAAGGTCGATGAGTTTATCGTCAAGATTCAAACCAGTGAGAGTATTTTTTTATAAAACCCCAATCCAGTCTGTCAAAAGCTTTCTCCATGTCAATTTTGATGGCTACAAAGCCTTTCTTCCTACCATTTGTTCTCATGGAATGAATGATCTCCTGGGCAATGAGGATATTATCACAACTAGATCTATTAGGAATAAAGCTATACTGCTCAGGACCAATGAGGAGCGGCATGACATCTTTAAACCTATTCGCCAAGAGCTTAGTGATGATTTTAAAGCTCACATTGCACAGGGATATAGGTCTAAAGTCTTTAAGTGTGGTAGGGTTATCAATCTTCGGGATGAGCACAACCTTGGATTTATTAATGGTGGACATTAATGGAAGATTGTGGAAGCACTCCATGATGAAATCACATATCTAGTCGCTTATGACATCCCACTGAGTCTGGAAAAAGTGGGCTTGGAGACCATCTGGACCTGGGGCTTTAAAGGCCCCCATAGCGAAAGCTGCATTTTTAATCTCAGTTCTATTGATCTCCCTTGACAGGGTGCTCAACTGGTCGGCATCCAGAGGAGGGAAGCGGGAGGTCCACCCCTTAGGGCTCAACACATTAGCATCCTTGGTATAAAGATTGTGAAAGAAGTCATGGGCCATCTGTTTAACGGTGTTATGATCCTCAACCCATTCACCCATATCATTCATAATGGCCCCAATTCGCTGCTTCCTTCTTTTAACGATGGTAGAGGCGTGAAAGAATCTTGTATTTCTGTCACCTCCCTGCAGCCATTTACTTTTGGATTTTTGAAACCACATAATTTCCTCCTGAGAAGACACTCTATGATAATCTTGCCATAATTTTTCCTCAAGACGAAACAATCCAGTATGCAGATTTAACCTTCTGGTTCTATCAATACCCTCTAAGCACCGTAAAATCTCTTTTTTCGTTTTGGAGAAGTTACCAACCCGATTGTCATTCCACTCCAGAGCGGATTTGTGAAAGGTTTGAAGACCGTCAAGCCAATTCTGCCCTTGCCAAGCCGCATTGGTGATGTCTTTGAAACCATTTTCAAGAGTCCAAGCAACCTGATAAGAGAAAGTCCTCGGGAATCTTTGTTGTTGGGATGAAGGATTAGCGTTCACCACCACAACCCTATGATCAGATTTAAATTTAAGTTCGTGGCGGACCATGGAGGTAGGAAAGCAATCAAGCCACCCCAAATTATAGAAAACCCAGTCCAATCTCTCTTTAAGGCCTTTTTTCTCCAAGTGAATTTCTCCCCTTGAACCGTAGCCTCAATAAGGCCAGTGTCTTCAATACACTCACCAAACTGTTACATAGAAGCCCAAGACGGATCAGTTCCTCCAAGTTTATCATCAGGCGATAGAAAGGTATTGAAGTCACCCAAAACAAGCCACGGGAGGGTGGAATGGGAGGTTATCAGATGAAGAGAATTCCAAAGGGAGATTCTGCCAGTAGAAGTAGTTTCCCCATAGACACGGTCACAAGACTAAGAGCATTGCTACGCTGCTTTTTGACTTGGCAGTGGAGAAATTGAGTATTAGAAGTCAGGTAAGTAATATCAAAATTATCCCAGTTCCGTAGAAGCCATATACCCTCGGAGAAACTAGTGGATTTGACCCGGATCCAATGACTATAGCCAAGTTTACGACACACTTTGTCCGCTTTAGCACCACTAATGCGAGGCTCCAAAAGACATAGAATGTTAACACGATACTTATCAACAATATCTTTAATATTTAAAGGGAAGGCCCGGCTACCGGCCCCCTACAATTCCAGGATGCAATAATCATTAAACACATAAAATGAATGAGACAAGGATAGGAATACTTACCTGGAGTCTTGAACAAGCCCACCTTGTCCCAACCCACATTGGGTTTCGCCCACGACCTCATCATCTCCAACCATAGGGTCCATATCACACGCAAGAGGATTTGATAAGAGCATCTCCGATGCGTCCAGGGGTTGTGCAATCTGGGATGCATCATGAACCCAAGCTTGAGATGATTTATCTTTATTCCCCAAGGTTGAAATATTCCCCTGAACCACCATGTGGGTTCGTTGGCCTTTTGCCTGCTTGGAGGAAGATTTATTTGAACATTTCTCTTTGTTAGTGGCGTTGTTTGGCCCAGCCTGAAGGTTGGAAGCTAATTTATGAAGCATAATTCGGCCATTTTGAGATTCAGGCCCACCACACAACGTAGGTCCAGCGCTTGGCCCAGCCTGAAGGTTGGAGGCTGATTTATGGAGCACAATTTGGTCATTTTGAGTTCCAGGCCCATCATACAACGGAGGCCCAGCGCACATCACTACATGGTCCTTTAATTTTGTTTGGCTTATTGTTGCACCCAAATCAGAATTCGGCCCAGGCCGATTGGGCCCATTCCCATTTCCTTTAATCTTTTATTGCACTTTGGAGGATGGTCCACTCCCATTCACCCGAAAGTCCCTTTTTTGACTCTTCAAGTTGCCAGCTGGAGTATTAGCTCGTCTCATTCCTTGCGTCATCTGGCCATTATCCGTTCTGGCAAGTTCAGTGCGATTGACAGCCCCCTTCACGACTTTGTCCTCTGACGGTAGGTAGCCCTCTTCCTCGAAATCATTTAGCACCGCAAAAGCTGATTTTTGGCCGATATGAGGATCGCGCGCCGTCCTGTTTCTCTTACGGCCATCCCTGTGCTCAGGCCGTTCAGGCCGTTTCGGAAATCGTGATCGGCGACTGATCAGCATCATTGCTATGGATGACCAAGTAAAAAATGTCAAGTTTGCATTGGCATATTACGAAGTAATTCATCATTATATTTTCCAATAGAAAAAGATATAAAAAGTTGATTAGTCACCGAAAATTCATTGGCTCTCACTAGTACAAAAAAGGTCTTTAAGACCGTCATATTTGAACCGGATTATACAGGATTAGGTTTAAAAAGTATGACTGGTAGCAGTTTTGTAAATATAAAGAACTTTTTAGACCGGATTATACAAGATTAGGTTTAAAAAATATGACCTATGGCAGTTCCGTAAATATATAAAGAACCTTTTAGACCGGATTTATAAGGATTAGATCTAAAAAGTATGACCGGTGGCAGTTTTGTAAATATATAAAGAACTTTTTAGACTGGATTATAGAGGATTAGGTCTAAAAAGTATGACCCATGGCAATTCCATAAATATATAAAGAACTTTTTAGACTAGACTTTTAAAATAAGACCTAATATTTTAAAAGTCCAGTTTAAAAAGTATAACCGATGTCAGTTTTGTAAATAAAAAAAAATACTTTTAAGACCGGATGTTTAAAAAATCTGGTCTAAAAAGTCTACTTTTAAAACTGGATATTTAAAAATTCTAGTTTAAAAAGTCTAAAAGATGAATTGTTTTATTTTCCCGTGCCAAAAATTGAATTTCACTATTTGAATCTCTTTTTAACCTTGTAAATCTTGCCTCACACTCTTTTCAACATCATATCAAGGACCTCACTCACAAATTTTCTGACTCGCGAAAATTGCTCTCGCTTCCTCTGCTCTCATTGTCTCTTGTTTTTGTTCTAGCTTCTCCACATTCGCAATTTTTGCTTTGTCTTCTTCCCAGGGCGGAGGCACGTTTGGGTAGGTGATCACACGTGCAGTCACAAACATTAGGATTTTTTTTTTTTAAATTTTTTATTTAATAAACTAAATAAATGAATGACTCATTTACAATTAACCATTGTCCAATTCCAGTCCCGCTCGCGATTATCACTGTCCGTCCACCACGCCCTAGCTTCTCCTTCCACCGCCAGATCCTCCTCCGCCCAGCGCCACCAAGTCGCCGGCAAGCTTGCTCACCCAGTTTGTCTGCCGAGCCCACCAGTAGGAGGCCGCCGTTCAAGAAGATAATACCAGGTAGACGCCCTAGCTTGCTCATCTGTAAATAAGATTGTAGATTGGAACTGTCTCTACTCTCTTTTCTCTTGAATTGGCTAAGGTGTAAGCAATGATTGGTCTATCTTTATAATATTTATCCCTAATTATTTACAACAATGTAACTTTTCCTTCATCAGAAAAGGGTCAATGATCATCCAACAAATTTGAAACAAAAAAAAATACTGTTAGTACCAAGAGAAGTTTAAAAACAGGGTATTAGAGGTATCAGACAACCACGATAATAGCTTTCTTTTCGGAAGGCTAAGCACAATTTGTCTTTGTTACGGACCGGCCCAAAGGCCCAAATCCATGGTATGGCCCAACAGAACCGAGAAGTATGTTCACTGATCATGGGGGAAGATCCGGTATCTTAAAAAAACATGATCTATCCATATCATATTGGCATCCCGAGATACTCGCCTCGGATATTGCTGGCTCCAGATATTCCTCACCCCGGATATCGTGCAAGGCCGGGATATCCGCCTTAGACACCTCTATAAATATAGAGGCCTACTAACTAGGTGCACACGTTCTAACTTATGCTCACTATACATTCTGTCACACAGAGCACACACACCACCCCTCGCTAAACGGCTTCAAGTATTCTTCGAACTACGTGGACTTTGATCCCTTCAAAGGATACGTAGGCTCTAGGCTTGACACCTAGTCAAGTCCAATCAGTCATATTCCCAGAACAGAACATTGGCGCCGACCGTGGGAGCTGTAAATTTCTATCCCTGTGACCACCAATGGCGAACACCAGAAGCCACAGTAGAAACAATCCACCGCCACAGGTTGACAAGGACCCCCTGCCAAACCAACCTCAGGCCGGACCAAGTCAGCTGCAGGTTCAGAGTCAACCATGACGAGAAAATACCCTGGAGGGCCACATCACTGACATGATGACCTCCTCTCCTGCCAACGATCAACCACTGTTTGAAGCAGATAAGGAGACTCCGGCCCCAGATGCTCCGGCAAAAGACGCCGACGTCCGCATTCTTCGGAGAACATAGGAATCGCTGCTCCAGAGATTTGAAAACAAGGAAAAATGGGATCACTTGCAACGACAAGAAGACTTCCTAGCTTTCGATCGAATGATAGAGGAAAAGCTCGAGCGCTATTTCCAACATGGAAATCGGAAAGACTCCCGTAAAGGAAAAGAAAATGTTATCGCGGACAGTAGTAGTTCCTCCAGTAGTCTAGAACTGAGGTCCAAACGCCGGAGCACCGACAGATCAAAGAAGAGGACGAGTGTGGGACGAGACCACCCACCGCCTTCAGAACACCGAAATGGTAGTGAGGACCGAGGTGACGACGAAGACTGAAACGGATATGACAGTGGCGAGGATCAAAATTTAGGAGAACACCGAGAGGTAAATAGAGCCCCCTGTACACATGGTTCACCCCGGGAATACAGGATGAAATACCTGACGAGATCCGGTAGAACCCCATTCTCAAGGGCAACAGCAACGGCTCCTTATCCAAAAAATTTCGATCTGGCCGACCTTCCGAAGTATGATGGGACTCAAGATCCGCGTAATCACCTAGAGATTTTCGAGAAATTGATGTGGGTCTGGTCAATTGACGGCCTGGTCATTTTGCGCCTTTTCTCAGCCACATTGACCGAACCGGCGCACAAATGGCTTAGCTCTCTACCTAATAATTCCATTCGGAGCTTTGAAGACCTCGGACGCAAATGTGAGTTACACTTCGCCACGAGCAAAAAACAACCGAAGTCTCAATTCACACTAAGCAAGGTGAAACAGAAAAAGGGTGAGATGCTGCAAAAGTACTTGGATCGGTTCAGAGACGTGGCAATGCAAGTACGATCTTTATTCGAGGAAGTCCATGTACACTGCCTGGTCAATGGATTAGACCCATCACCATGCCTGGCTAGAAATTTATGCAAGAGCCGAGTCTACACTCTGACCAAATTCTATACCCGGGCAAAATAGTATCTGGATGTCGAATAAATGAAGATTGACAATGCAGGACGAATCCGAGAAGGTAAGGAATAACTCACCCGACGCAAGGGATCGGATGGACAAGCAGAAGGCCGAGCCCCGAAGACGCAATAGAGACAGCCGACCTAGGCCGGAGAGGACGGATAATAAGGCGAAGTACGATAGCTACACCCCATTAAATGTCTCGCGGTCGCAGTTGTGGAAGGAGGTGGCTCAGACTGAGATGAAGAAAGTGGGAAAACCAAGGCCTCTCAGAAACCGGTCCACTACGGATTGGTCAAAATTTTGCACATTCCATGACTGCCCCGGACACACTACTGACGAATGTTATGAACTCCAGGATGCTATTGAAAAGTTTGTAAGAGAGGGGAAACTTCGTCAATACATAATCAAAACCCAGGGGAAAACAAACGGCAAGCGAAATTATGGCGGCCGAAGCAGCAGTCCGGCTGCAGACTCACGGAAACCGGAGAAGAAACAGAAGTCTGGCTTTGACGACGAATTTCCTGAGGTTGAGTTCCAGTGCAACGTCGTCAGCGGAGGGTTTGGAGGAGGTGGAGACACCACAAGTCAATGTAACAAGTATCTGCGAGAGGTCTTGACAATGAGAGACCTCCCGAAGTTCAAGGACGACCCAACGAAGCCGAAACCACCTCCATTGGTTTTCACCAACGAAGAGCTCAAAGATGTCATTCCGGGACACCAGGATGGACTGGTTATCACCGGAACCCTGGTGAATTGCCGGGTCAAACGAATCTTCGTGGATGCAGGGAGTTCAGTCGATATCATAAGCTGGGATGCATATAAAAGGATGCACCTCGATGTGGAAGACTTGAAGGCATGCAAGACGACCCTTATCGGTTTCAATGGAGAGCATTCTTTTCCAAAAGGTTATATCGACCTCAGACTGACCCTAGGAACCAAGGAAGCATTCAAGTCATAATGTGTAAGGTTCATAGTGGCAGACTTCCGCTCTCCCTACGATATTATTTTGGGCCGACCGACCATACACATTTGGGACATGCTGGTATCTATAAAGCATCAGAAGCTGAAGATGATCAATGATAAAAACCAGGTGGTTGAAGTGTCTGGGGACCAGAAGGAGTTGCGGCAGTGCTATTTTGAGGCCCTCTGAGTCGAGGAAGGAGGACCCTCATCCCCGTCTCAGCTCAGGAGCCGCGAAGTTATGACTGAGGCCGAGAATGAGAGGCAGTCTTGGCGACCGATCAATATGGTCGAGCTAGACCTCCGAGAACCAAAAAACCAAAATAACCAAAGTCGGCGGAGACATGAATGAGGATTTAAAAGTGCAATTAATCAAATTTTTGAGACAAAATCAGGATGTCTTCGCTTGGACGTTGGCCGAGATTCCCGGAATTGACCCACACTTTTGTTGTCACAAACTCGCCATATGCCTGGGGTCGAAGCTAGTTGCCCAGAAAAAGAGGAACATCGCAGCCGACAGACAGAAAGCCCTTGAGAGTCACGTAGAAGAGCTCCTAGCGGCCGGATTCATCAGAGAGGCGCAATATACGACTTGGCTATCTAATGTGGTCATGGTTCTAAAACCAATTGGCAAATGGAGAGTGTGCACGGACTACACATATTTGAATAAAGCATGCCCGAAGGACTCCTATCCAATGCCTAACATTGATCAACTCGTTGATAACTCGGCCGGGTACTAGCTGCTATCCTTCATGGACGCCTACTCCGGGTACAATCAGATTGTCATGCATCCGGACGACCAAGAGAAGACCGCCTTCATGACCGACAAGGTGAATTATTGTTACAATGTCATGCCATTCGGGTTGAAGAATGCCGGAGCCACCCATCAACGTATGATGAACCGGGTCTTTGAGGACCAGATCGGGCGTAACGTAGAAGTTTATATCGATGACATGATTGTAAAGTCGAAGCAACCAGAGGATCATATCCGGGACCTGGAACAGCCGTTTGAAAAATTAAGACGACATCGAATCAGGTTGAACCCAGCCAAATGTGCCTTTGGAGTTCCCGCCGGGAAATTCCTAGGTTTTATGTTAACAAACCGAGGAATTGAGGCTAACTCGGACAAGTGCAAGGCTGTCTTAGACATGCAAGCCCTGAGGTCGAAGAAGGAGGTCCAACAATTAACGGGTTGCTTGGCTGTCTTGACAAGATTCTTGCCTAGATCGGTAGAAAAAGCGCTACCGTTCTTTAAATTATTGAAGAAGGAAACACATGAAGGCTGGAATTCGGATTGTGACGCAGCATTTGAAGAAATTAAGCGGTGTTTGACAACCCCTCCGGTGCTCACAAAGCCAGAGCAAGGGGAGACCTTATTTTTGTACTTGTCAATTGGTGACGAGGCTGTAAGTGCCGCCTTGGTAAGAGAAATCGAGGCCGGGTAGGCTCCCATCTACTTTGTAAGTAAGGCGTTACAAAACTCCGAACTCCGATACTAGAAGCTGGAGAAGGTGGCTTTTGCCCTACTGACGACAGTAAGACGGCTCCGGCCGTACATTCAGGGACACCGGATCGTGGTCCGAACCAGCCAGCCAATTCGTCAGATACTGCACAAGCCTGACTTGGCAGGACGAATGACCAACTGGGCTATTGAGTTGTCCGAGTTTGACATCATGTTTGAAGCCCGACATGCGATCAAGTCACTGGCGTTGGCAGACTTCATTAGAGAATTGACCTCGGCAATAACAAATGACGAAATCTGGAAGTTGTATGTTGACGGATCTTCCAATGCAAAAGGCAGTGGCGCAGGAGTCATCGAGGAGAGCCCACAGGGGGTCGCTACCGAGCATTCTCTCCAGTTGAAGTTTCTGACCTCCAACAACCAAGCTGAGTACGAGGCCCTCTTGGCTGGATTGTTCCAGGCTAAAGATAATGGGGCACGACGAGTCAAGGTTTTCACCAACTCACAACTTGTTGCCTCACAAATTGACGGCAGCTACCAAGTAAAGGGAACACTGTTGGCTAAGTACCTGAACAAAGTGAAAGAAGCCATGGCCGAGTTCGATGAAGTGATTGTTACTCATATCCCGAGAGAAGAGAATACCAGGGCCGACATTCTCTCTAAGCTAGCAAGTACCAAAGGTCTGGGCAGTCATAGAACCGTGATCCAGCAGAATTTGGCCGAACCAAGCTGCGTGATGAATATCTCAGCATCTACAGACTGGAGAAAGCCGATTGAGGATTACCTAGAAAGGGGTATCATCCCAACGGATTCCATTGAAGCAAAGAAGTTGATCAGGGAGACCGCCATCTACACCATGGTCGACGATCAGCTCTACAGAAAAGGATTGCACTACCCGATGATGCGATGCCTAAGTGAATCCGAAGCGAAGTACGTGTTGGCCGAGATACACGAAGGTAGTAACGGACATCATATGGGGGGCATGGCTCTTGCAAGGAAGGCGTTACGCGCCGGTTATTATTGGCCGACCATGAAATAGGACACCATGGAAGCTGCCAAAAGATGTGATAGTTGCCAGAAACATGCCAAGATTATATGGCCACCGCCAACCGAGTTAAGAGGCATGCTGGCCCCGTGGCCCTTCTACAAGTGGGGCATGGACATCCTCAGACCGTTCAAGCCGGCACTTGGACAGTTTAAATGGCTCATCGTCGCCGTAGACTATTTCACCAAGTGGATTGAAGCGGAGCCATTGACTACGATCACCTCGGCCAGAGTAATGGGGTTCTTTTGTCATAACATCGTAACTCGATTCGGGATACCTGCGGAAGTCGTCATGGATAATGGGACCCAGTTCGTGGACCATAGATTCCAGGCCTTAATGTCCAACTTAGACATTAAGCAACATTTCTCCTCCATCGAACACCCGCAATCTAATGGCCAGGCTGAGTCAGCCAACAAAATCATTCTGGACGGACTAAAGAAACACATTTTAAAGGCCGACACCCACTGGACCGAACAACTTCACAGCGTTCTATGGGGCTACAGGACAAGTGTGTAGAATTCAACCCAGGAAACCCCATTCTGGTTGACCTACGCTTGTGAAGCAATGATCCCAGTCGAAATCGGGCAGCCGTCATGGAGAAAGATAAGAGCCAGACAGGATGGACAGGTGTCAAATGAAGACGCTTTAAAGACAGATCTAGATCTGATTGATGAGATCCGAGTCACAGCGCATTGCCAGGAACTTGCCGCCAAACAACTCCTCGCAGCAAAGTATAATCGGAAGGTTCAGCCAAGGTCCTTTAACTGGGGGAACCTTGTATTCCGATGGGCCGACATCGGCAACAAGAATGCCTGAGACGGAAAACTTGCGGCAAATTGGGGAGGCCCTTATTGGATCAAAGAAAGACTCGATGGTGGAGCATATGTTCTTGAAACCTTGGCAAGGAAGCCGGTTAAGAGAACGTGGAATGTCGACAAGTTGAAGATCTATTACAGCTAGGTCTCGGCTCGGCCTGACAGACACCGACACTATTGTTTGGTTATTACACTATTGTTTGGTTATTTCTTAAAGTTCTTAAATTTAAGTTGTTCTTTATTTTTCATTCGAATAATTCATGACCATTTGTAAGCTCTTTAGAGCTGTTTTTATTAATGAAGGATCCCACAACGGAGATTCATCAATGTGCACAAGTACTTGCTTAAGCGTGACACCGAGGCCATTAAGCCCGATCCAAAACCTGAAGCCGAGGCCATTAAGCCCGGTCCAAAACTTGACACTGAGGTCCTTACACCCTGTCACTAACAAAAAAACATCTAGATGTATGACACCGGCTGTTGTACTCTGATGTGCATTGGTTAGAGCTCGGCGAAAATGCCATACGTGGCCTTCGCGAAATTGACGCGTCAACGCTCGCCCTATCTAAGTAAGCGGGCTGTCATTCCGACCCTGATTAGGTCAAAATGTTTGATTAGAGGTAATGGACACCTCGGTTGAACATGTAACAACCTCGCCCTTATTTCGGTTACCATAAAATTTTCTGGCTAGGCAAAGCGGAACGAGGTAGTGTGGTTAAGTTAACACCCTGAGAGGTTAAAACATACAACCCTGCCCCATTCTCCCACACGTAAGTGTTGGTCGAGTAAAAAGACTTGTATCTACTACGATCAATGAATTTCTAAACTAAGTTTGGAATTTATAACATGGCAAAAGGATTATAAGAATAATTCATTCATTGTCAATTTGTACAACACGGCACAGACGCCAGAAATGTTCAAAACAAAAGGGCACAGACGCCCAAACAAACAAGGTACAAAAACAACAAACTAACTAGATGGCCCCGCCTCAGGACCCCCTCTTTCGGCCTCATCCTCCTCTACTACCTCCTCGTCCTCTGATGGGGACCCGCCGGCTGAAGGAGACAGGTATGGAATAAGGGCCCTGTCCTCAACAAAGGCGCGGAAGTTGTACCCGTCCACATTCAGGTCCACGCCGGGGTTCAGGAAGCGGATTTGTGCCAGAGCCTCGTCGAAACAATCCTTGGCAGTCTGCTTCAGAGTCTCGGTAGTCTCTTGGTGCGCCTCCTGCTCCGCGGTGAGAGCCGCCTTGGTGGATACGAGCTCGGATGATAGAGAAGCCCGCTGCTTCTGAAGGGTCTTCACCGTATCAAGACTCTCACCCAACGCCTTCTGCGCCTGGGCACACTCGGCAGCCGACTTCTCCGCCCACTCCCTGGAAAGCTGAAGCTCTTGCTCGGTCTTCACGGCGGCGGCCTTTGCAGTATCTCGCTCGGCCCTAGCCGTATCCCTCTCCTCCTCCAGGGCCTCCACCCTGGCCTCAGCCATGGCCAGAGCCTTCTTAGTCTCCTCCGCCTCCTCTAGAGTTTTCAGCTTAGCCGCCACCTCCTCCTGTGACGCTCTCAGTCGTCTGTTCTCTGCATCTGCCAAAGCATACTTCTCCTTCACAAGCACAAGGGCTTGAAGGAACCCAACGGACTTGCATAAGTATCGCTGGGCCGCATGCACCTCATCCGCGCTTGGCGGAGACAGGGGCCGGCTCTCCATGAATTTCCGGGGAGGAAGGAATGAGATGTCAATCTCTGGGGCCACCCCCTTCTCCCAGATGAAGCCGTGAGGAAGTATTGAAGAAGGCCCAGACAGCGTGAAAGGGGGAGGTGGAGGAGGCGGAGGTGGTGGGAGCACTGAAGCCGAAGTAGTATTTGGGATGTTTGCAGACACAGGTTTGTCCACGGACATGACAACCTGTTTCCCCTTGGAGGCCTGGGACACAACTCCCTGAGAAGGCTTAGAGGGGATGGAAGGAACAGACCCTTGGCCAACTGAGGCCTTAGCTTTCTTTGCCGCAGACGAGATAGCAGCGGCCTTGGGCGCAGCGGCATCAGTAAGGGCAGCCTGTTTTTAAGTCTTCCGACTCGGTGAAGACGTGGCCGGATTTAACTTCACCAGATAGCTTGGAAGGGCCCTCATATCTTGAGCTGAAAAGACAGAATAAAGCAAGTCAGAGATAAAGACAAGTTATCAAGACCAAAGTGTAAAGATAGTCAATATTTTATCAGCAAAAAGACTCCTACAAGTGGAGGGGATTGGCCTCGAACCATCCCCGGATATGAAGAAAACTGCACTCTTGACACCATACTTTTCCACGTAAGCATCCAACCGAGGCACAGAAGGGACCGATTCCGGCCAAAGGTCGTTGCGGGAAATTTGAAAGGATAAAGGAGCAGCCTTGTGGTGGTTCTCCATCCAATACAAAGGAAAGCGCCACTCCACATCTGCCGCCTCAGGCCCATTCAAAAACCATGGCTGTTGTCCGGGCACGGCGGCAACCTTGAAGAATGCGCTCTTGAATCGCTTGAAGGACTCAGAGAAGGGCTTCACGAGTTTCTGTTCTGGATTGCAGTGGAGAGATACCAACCCTTTTAGCTTATCGCCCTCCTTTGGGGAGTCGGGAGTGAATGGGCCGAAGTAATAGAAGAAAAGGTTGGTCGAGCAGGGAACCGAGATGGGGAAGGAATGGCACAGTTGCTCGAATGCAACAAAATAAGCCCACCCGTTAGGATGAAGTTCGGACGGGGCAAGTCTCAGGTGTAATAGGGTCTGCATTTGGAACGGGGTGAACAGGAAGTGAATGCCGACCCCAGTTAGGCAGTTCTGGTAGAAGAAAAAGAAGTTTGGATGGCCTACTTCTCGTGTCGAGCAAATAGGCTCGTCGGCCCCTGGGCGATTGACGACACACCCGTCCATGGTAGGAAGCTTCAAGCGCGCAATGTCGACATCCGACATCAGTGACCGGGTCTTTAACACCTCATGCGACATCCAGTCATATCTCCGACATAAAGCTTCAGGTGGACTAGAAGAGTCCGAACCCTCGGCCTCAGACCGTTGGTTGGAAGGCTGAGATTTGGGAGCCATTAACCTTTAGGCAAAGTAAATAAGATGAATATTAGTAAAGTGAGGGAATACTTGACATAAATAAATTTGTAGGCGATAACGATGGCGGACTCGGACGAAGGGGGGCACTAGAAGGAAGGCCCCGAGAGGGCCGATGCCGACAGGAACCAAGTATGGAAGAAGCCCTGGCATCTCCACCATGCGCTATGAGAAAGGAGCTCTCAGCAAGGCAACAGCAACGGCCGAGGTACCCTTCGGGATGAGTATCCAAGCTCGTAGTATGAGGACCCTCGTAGAAGTTTAGCGGCTGAGCCAATAATGCCGGAGACCTGGAGCTGGCGACGGAACTGGTCCCGGCCAAGACCGGTAGTGAGAAAGGAATAGTGCGTGCCGCGGCACTGGCAGGAGGTGGAATCGGAGCTCTAGCGGTAGCAGGATGAGGCCCGACTCGTCTCGGATGACCGACCCCGCCTCGGAGTAAAAGGGCTGACCTCTCCGCTTCTGGAAGTTTGGTTCCAAGAACCCAGTAGGAAGCTCGTGGGAAGCGAGTGCGAAGAAACTCCTCTTCTTCTGGTGTCGGTATTGATCTGGGTCTAGGAAAGCTTCTATCTCTATCCATAAGGGAGAAACTAAGAACCTAGAAACTAAAGGTCTTATGTTGAAAGAAAGGCAAATATAGGGATGGATACAGGATGTGTCAGAGCAAGCAAAACCCAAAAAATACTCCTAAAAACTTGTTTAGTAAAACAGAACGGAGGAAGAGTGGGAACGTTGATGACAGATCAAAAATGGTAAGAAGCAAAGTAATACCGTAAAAAAGTAAAGAGGAACAAGGGAAGTACCTGTGTGAGTAAAAATAGGGAAACTTGAGCTCTAGAAACGGAGGACAGCAGAGTTTTGACAGAGGAGACGATTCTACAAACTCAGAGCGAAACCAGAGAAAAGCTGTGATGAAGTGTGTGTAGCGGGAAAAAGTGAGGAGACAAATGCGAAAAACTTATTTAACAGTTATGACAGGGCAGTAGAACGTGGGGGGCAGATAGGTCTTTGAACCTAGACACGATGGGATGTGCACAGCACAACGTGGGAGCATTAAATGCGCATGGAAATCGGGACACGGATAGGCGCGACGGTTATAGACTTCCCCCAATCAAGGCACGCTAGGTGTCAAGTCACAATGATGGCGGATACAGAAGGAATCCTGAACGACTGACCAAATGCCAAGGGGCAAGGAGTGAAGATCCTAGGCCATTACAAGGTATCTCGGACTGACCCGGGTTGAGCAACCACCCCGGACAGTTCAAGTAAGAAGTAAGGCACGACGCTTTAGTACAGCGACAAGAATGAAGTCCTTCAGTGTCCTGAGAAACAAGACCTCGGGCCCAAAACCACCTTTATAGGCCGCGACAGTTGAAAGCCGGTCCGACAGAAGTAGAGGCCCAGACCTCAACAGAGGCCGGGGGCAAAAAACACCTCGGCGGTCCAGAAGCCTGAACAGCCAAGCTGGGGGACAACTGTTACAGACCGGCCCAAAGGCCCAAATCCATGGTATGACCCAACAGAACCGAGAAGTATGATTCACTGATCATGGGGGAAGATCCGGTATCTTAGCAAGACATGATCTATCCATATCATATCGGCATCCCGAGATACTCGCCTCGGATATTGCTGGCTCCTGATATTCCTCACCCTGAATATCGTGCAAGGCCGGGATATCCGCCTCAGACACTTCTATAAATATAGAGGTCTACTTTACATTTTGTCACACAGAGCACACACACCACCCCCTGGCTAAACGCCTCCAAGTATTCTTCGAACTATGTGGACTTTGATCCCTTCAAAGGGTACGTAGGCTCTAGGCTTGACACCTAGTCAAATCCAATCAGTCCTGTTCCCAGAACAGAATAGTCTTTTTTTCTATATATATATATATATATATAAAAGTTGAAGTCTTGTAAGGATGCTTAATCTAAGAGCAATAAGTAATGACATGTATATCAGGGGGAGTAGAAGAAACCGCCATTAATGCCATGTGTAAGAACTCTCCTTATTCCCAAAACAAACTCATTCATCCATGTGTTTTTATGCATTCTGAAATTCTGATGTACAAATTGTAATTAATACAGGCCTGGTAGTTATATTAGGTACTCCCTCCGGTCTTAATTATAAGAGCTAGTTGACTTTTTTAGAAAAATTAAGAAAGCTAATTAAATTACTTTAAAGTTTTTTATTTTTATTTTTTTCTTCAAACTTATTAGTTTGATTAATAAACTAATATAGAATAGTTAATATATGAAATGATTAAGAAACTTATTTAGTTTCCTTAATCTCTCCAAAGAAAGTCAACTAGCTCTTATAATTAGGACCGGAGGTAGTAAAATATGTGTAAAGAAGTTAGGAGTTAGAAGGTAGGTGCGGTAGTTACAATAAATGCCCTACTAGCCGTTAGAGGTTAGCATAACCTTAGTTAGAAAGCACCACCCACACAAGGAATTAATAGGGCTGTTATGAGACACCCATCTCAGGAGGGAAACGAACAAAAACATAAGGAAGGGCCTATGTTTATGGTGTCCTGAAAGTACACACTACACAATTGACCACGGGAAAACGGTCTTTGTTGTGGTTAGGAGCATTTGGTTGGAAAGGAAGCTAAAAACTGTAAAAACACTTAGGCAACTCTAGCGATTTGTTCGAATCTCTATGAATGATAGGAGTAAGGATTAAAGGGCTTCGATATTTTCTAAAGTTTATGCCCCCCAAAAAAGAGAAAAAAACACCACCTTGTCATCTTTTTCTGGGTTTTTACAGAAGGTTATCCCGCAGTCCTCTCTTGTAATTCCCTTCAAATCTAAAGAAGCTTATTTCTCCGCCAACCAAAAAAAAAAAAAAAAGGGGCAGTCAGAGATTGATGATCAGGGAAGTTGGCAAAAACTGTATATTTATCATGTTTTAATAGAGGAATATGATAGCAACGAATTTCATCGAAGTTTTTTCATTATCATGAAGTCTTGCCTTATAAGCAATGGTTATGATCTATGTTTAGTATATATATGAATGTTTCAATTTGATTCTATATCACACAACAGGATCACAAATTATTAGGATTAGAACTCCTTCATGTTAATTACAGGCTAGATGATTTTTACTATTTTGTTTGTAGAAAATGTCAGGGATAATGATTTTTCCTTACATGTAGCTTTGAATTTTGATTGTGTAACATTTGAGTACCTGTATGCCATGAGATTAAAGTATATTGTTCTGTTTAAATTGATTTCCTTGGAAATACTTTTCAACTGAATCTCATTTCTGGTCCTAAACTTTACGAATAAGTGGATTGCCTTTTATCCTCCTTAAAAAAAATTTTGGGGGCAGTGAACCCGAATTCCACCACTAATTGTGCACCTATAAACTTTAAATCCTAGCTCCGCCATTGTCTTCTTCGATCTATTTCATTTTTGCTTCTTTTGTCTCTTTGTACATTGCTTCAGATTTCTAGCTTCTCTAGGTTTGCAACTTTAAGACCGGATGTGTTTTTATCTTGGAATCACGTGCACGGCGGCGCTGGCACCGAATTTTTTGTGTCCTAAGGTTGCGTCTTTAATGTCCTGTGCGTCTTTATCTTCCTTATAAACACACAGCTTCCCTCTTGTATTGTGTTTCATTAACTCATAAAGCAATACAGCTTCAAAGATAATTATGAGGCAAGAGAGTGTCCTCTACGCGCGTCAGCCACCATGTTCTGCTGCTTCATGCTTGAAACATTCAAGGTTATGAGCTTCCAAGGGAAAAGTTACAGCAAGAAGCAATGGTAAGTGGAAGGAAAAAATGAACTTTGTATGACGTTATTCTGCTTTAAGTTGTTAAATGCATAAATAATTCTGTCAGTTGTGTAAATTCAATATGGGACCTTGGCATGTATAGTTCATATGTTAAGATGGATTGTGAGTATTTGTGACCAATTCAGAGTAATGGACTATCCGTTTAACTATGAATTTAACATGTATGTTCTTCACGGTCAGTTTCAGCTCTTTTTAGAGCACAGTCAAACCATTATATGATAAAGGGTAAACGAAATCTAATGCTCATGCGAATTGGCATGTGTATGGTAGACACATAAATCTTTCCAAAGAGTCATAATTCAGGTCAATTGGATGTGAACAATCACTGCTAAAAAAAATTGAAACAGCGACGGAATTTGCAACGGAATTTATTCCGTCTCCAATTATGGGAATTTTGCGACGGAAAAATTATTCCGTCGCTAAATATGGAAAATAGCGACGGATTTTAAATCTGTCGCTAAAATTAGCGACGGATTTTAAAATCCGTCGCTAAATTATAGAAAAAAGTTTAAAATAGCGACGGATTAATAATCCGTCGCTAATATTAGCGACGGATTATGAATCCGTCGCTAATATTAGCGACGGATTCATAAATCCGTCGCTAAATTATAGGAAAAAGTTTAGAAATTGCTTGATTTAGCGACGGATTTATGAATCCGTCGCTAATATTAGCGACGGATTCATAAATCCGTCGCTAAATTATAGGAAAAAGTTTAGAAATTGCTTGATTTAGCGACGGATTCATAATCCGTCGCTAACATTAGCGACGGATTATTAATCCGTCGCTAAATGGCGGCCAAAAAGGCCGCCATTTTTTTTGATATGGCGACGGATTATGAATCCGTCGCTAATATTAGCGACGGATTCATAATCCGTCGCAAAAAGCTGCCTTTTTGCAGCCTTTTCGCTACAAAATGGCAGCTGTGACCGTTAGCTTTTTGCGACGGAATATAATTCTGTCGCAAAAAGCTAAAATTGAGCGACGGAATATAAATTCTGTCGCTAATAAACTCTTAGCTTTTTGCGACGGAATATAATTCCGTCGCAAAAAGCTAAAATTTAGCGACGGAATATAAATTCCGTCGCTAATAAACTCTTAGCTTTTTGCGACGGAATATAATTCCGTCTCAAAAAGCTAAAATTTAGCGACGGAATATAAATTCCGTCGCTAATAAACTCTTAGCTTTTTGCGACGGAATTTATTTCCGTCGCAAAAAGCGAGAAATTAGCGACGGAATTTATTTCCGTCGCTAATTTCGAAGATGAAATTAAATTACCCCCAGCTCACCTCTCAGCTCGCCCTTCCGCTCCAAAATCCTCTCCTCCTTCAGCTCCGACCACCGCCGCCAGATCTACCACACCGAAGCCCCCAGCTCCTCCAAGTCCCAACCCCACAGCTCCCCCCAGCCCACAGCTCCCCCATCCCCACAGCTCCCCCAACCCCGCAGCTCCCCCATCCCCACAGCTCCCCCATCCGTCGAAGCTCACACCGCCCACAACTCACACCTCCGTCGTAGCTCAGCCACCCACAGCTTCCCCACCTCCCACATCTCCCAACCCATAGCTTCCCCGCCGCGAGCAGCTCCCCCTAGCTCCACCGCCGCCAAAACCACAGCTCTTCCTCTCCCGACCGTAGCTCCAGCGTAAGCTCCTCTCTTCCTCTTTTTTTTTTTCCTCATTGTTTTATTTATTCATTTATTTAATTATTTATTAAAAAAAATTAGTATTCATAAAAAATGAAAAAACTAGTCATATTTTTTTGCTTATGAATAAATAGGTTTCAACACTCGTCGTTCTGTAATCACCGGTGCTCTTCTCTGCCTTCCGACCACCCTCTCCTTCCGGTGAGCTCCCTTTCATTTTTTTTTCACCACATTATTTGTTATGAGAAATTATTATAGATAAAAATTGAAAACATTAGTCATATTTATTTCTCTTAAATAAATTAGGGTTATAATTTAACTTTATTGTTTATTTAGGTTATAATTATCTTATAAATATGACTAAAAAAGTTATTCTTGAAAAAAAATTTCTAATTGCATTTTAAAATTTGAAATCAATAGTTAGTTTATTACAATAATTTATAAATTGTTAAATTTTATATTAAATACTTATATAAATAATTTAAGATTTTGAATTTTAAATGATTTTTTTTCACCTCATTATTTGTTATGAGAAATTATTATAGATAAAAATTGAAAACATTAGTCATATTTATTTCTCTTAAATAAATTAGGGTTATAATTTAACGTTATTGTTTATTTAGGTTATAATTATCTTATAAATATGACTAAAAAGTTATTCTTGAAAAAATAATTCTAATTGCATTTTAAAATTTGAAATCAATAGTTATTTTATTACAATAATTTATAAATTGTTAAATTTTATACTAAATACTTATATAAATAATTTAAGATTTTGAATTTTAAATGATTTTTTTTTTCTTTTTTAAATAAAAATATACATAAATCTAGAAATAGTGTGGCGTTCAAATTAGAAAAGTGAAGTAATTTAGAGATAAGACAATATTTTTTAAAAAATATATTCCATTTCAATTTTTTATTTGAATCTATCTTTAACAAGTTATACAATAAAGATCGATAATTTAAAAAACAGAATTATAAATATTGTGTTGATAAATAGGTAATTATGAATACAAAGATAAAGTTGATTTTGCAAATTATATAAATTTGATTAAGTCTTATTTAATCTTTATATGTTTAGAAACTCCAAAATAGTTATAGTATTCTATTCGTTGTTTGCCCCCTCTACAAGCATGTCCCCATGTTCTGGTGTGCTACCCTTATTCTCTGGTTGCTTGCTGGGATATGTTATTTGTTCAATGCATGTGTTTGTTTTTTACTTTCTTGATTAAGTGGCAATTGGTTGACATATATATGTGGCTAGTGTGATTGGCTACTTATAATTGTATTTGTGGCAAATTGAGATGTTGATTAGGTTAGTAACTAAAGTAGCTAGGAAGTATGGAAGACAATCACGATAGGAGTTGGATGTACAATCGTCTAACTGGAAGAGAACTAAATCCAGCATTCAGGGCGGGTTTGAACGAGTTCATTCAATTTGCTTTGGCGCATTCAAATAATTCAAGTAGGGAGATTAGGTGTCCGTGTGCCAAATGTAAATGTTTAAGGTTCAAAAATTCGAGCAGGGTCAAAATTCATTTGTGTCAAAATGGATTCATGAATGATTATGAGTGTTGGGAATATCATGGCGAAGTCCGACAGACACCGAGTGGTTATTACGGGGACAGTAGTCATCGAGAAAATCTTAATGCGTATGAGCAGTTAGTTATGGATGCTGCGGGACCGTCCATCGGCAGATATTTTGATCCCGTTACTCATGCCGAATCGTCATACATGGGAGAGGAGACCGGTATACATACTCAACCATCATACATGGGAGAAGATCCTCATCCGGACGCCGATAGGTTCTATAAAATGCTTCAAGAAGCGCAACGTCCGCTATGGGAAGGATGCGAACACTTTGAAAGTAGTGAATATTCATCGCTTTCGGCTACCCTAGCAACACTAAGCTTGAAGACTGATCACCATATGAGTGAAAGGAATTACAACGAAATGATGCAGATCATAAACAAAGTTGTTCCCAAAGACAATAATTTGCCGAAGGATTTTTACCAAGCAAAAAAAAAGGTGAAAGAGCTTGGGCTTGGATGTGAAAAAATCCATTGCTGCCCTAGAGGATGTATGTTGTATTACAAGGATGATGCTGAGCTGATCAATTGTAAATTCTGTGGACATGACAGATATAAATATGTGAAGAAGGGAAGGAAAATGACCCGTCAAGTGTTAAGCAAGATGCACTACTTTCCTCTGGTGCCTAGACTTCAGAGATTGTACGCATCAGAACAAACAGCTGCTCACATGAGATGGCACCGGGAGCATCACAGGGATGAAAATTTTGTGACGCATCCATCCGACGCCGAAGCTTGGCGTAAATTTGACGAGGTGAACCCTTTCTTTGCTATGGATCCCCGTAATGTCCGTCTTGGTCTATGCTCGGATGGGTTCGCTCCTTTTGATAAATCGGGCAGAAATTATTCCTGTTGGCCTGTCATTGTGACACCGTACAACCTCCCACCTTCTATGTGCATGAGAAGGGAGTTTTTGTTCCTCACCGCGTTAATCCCTGGGCCATCCAACCCCAAAAAGAAGATAGATGTGTACCTCAGGCCTTTGATAGACGAGTTGAAGATGTTGTGGGGTGAAGGGGTTCTAACGTATGATATATCATTGAGTCAGAATTTCACAATGCGTGCTGCCTTAATGTGGACGATAAATGATTTCCCTGCATATGGGATGTTGAGTGGCTGGCAAACGTCGGGAAAGCTTGCATGCCCGGTATGTCTTGAGCAGAACATGGGTTTTAGCTTGGCACACAGTCGCAAAGTCTGTTGGTTTGACAGGCACCGACGATTCCTACCCCCGGACCATCCGTATAGGACAAATAAAAAAGACTTCACGCGAAATGTGGTTGAACGAGCAGATCAACCTCGTGGTTTAAGTGGCCAAGAAATATGGGACAGGGTCAAGTATATTCAAAGTGTCGAAGAGGGTGCTGCTTCCAACGAACCCGAGGGATATGGTGTTGATCATCATTGGAACAAACGCAGCATCTTCTGGGAACTACCATATTGGAAAGATCAATTGTTAAGACACAACCTGGATGTCATGCACATTGAGAGCAATGTGTTTTGCAATATTTTGCACACCGTGATGGACACGAAAGGCAAGACGAAGGACACAATCAATGCTAGACGGGACATAGAAGCGATTTGTAGAAGGCCTGCTTTGCATTTGGTGCAGGATGGCAGGGGACGGATTTCCAAACCTAGAGCACCGTACACATTAAACAAACAGCAGAATTTGGAATTGTTGCAATGGGTTGAAGAGCTGAAACTCCCGGACGGTTATGCGTCAAACTTGAAAAGATGTGTCAACTTGCACGAGGGGAAGTTATTCGGGATGAAGAGTCATGATTGTCATGTTTTTTTCCAGAGGTTGTTGCCGTGGGCCTTCAAAGCATTACCGAACCACATATGGTCTATTCTAGCAGAATTTTCCAGGTTCTTTAGAGAAATTTGTGCTTATGAGCTTAATGTGGAAAACTTACGGCACCTGGAGGAGAGCATGCCAATAACACTATGCAAGTTAGAGATCGTGTTTCCTCCTAGCATGTTTGACTCAATGGAACATTTACCTATTCACTTGGCCTACGAAGCAAGAGTAGGAGGTCCCCAACAATATAGGTGGATGTATCCGTTTGAGAGGTAATATATATATTTCTTTCGTGCAGTTATTTCTTTCGCGCACTTTAGTTTATAGATACGCTGTAATTGTCCATTGTAGGTTTTTACGCACTCTTAAACAAAAAATCAAAAATCCAACCCACGTTGAAGGATCTATCGCTGAAGCGTATCTAGTCGAAGAGGCCACAAAATTCGCGCAGTACTATTATCCCCCTGAAATGACATCAATATGGAGACGGGTACCTCGCAACGATGATGGCGGTAATACGAACGAACAAAAATCAATATTTGATTTTCCAGGCCGAGTCGTGGGAAAACGTTGGAGATCAACTCTTGAAGGAAGAGATAAGCGAGTAGCGGAGTGGTACATTCTAAACAACTGTGAAGAGGCCGCCCAATACTTAAAGTAAGATTTGTTTTCTTTTCACTGTTACGGTAAGTATTATAGTATTAACTTAATTTTTTTGTTGCAGTCATTTATCTAATTTGGTCCGATCGGAAAATCCTGAAATGTCGGAATCCCAAGTTGACCAATTCACGAACTCTAAGTTCCCAAAATGGTTTCGCTCCTACTTCTTGGAACACCCAGAAGATCCCAATAAAGTGGCATGGAGTTTATCTTATGGAGCTGCAATTAGTGTTACCCGGTGCAACAAATATATAATCAACGGGTATCGATTTTCAACTGTTGAAGCGAACACAGGTACACAATGTTGCAATTATGGTGTATGTTGTCGAGGTGACCAAGTTGACGGGTTGGAGAGTTACTACTACGGGAAGTTAGTCGACATAATTCAGCTGAGTTACCAGTGGGACAAGGTGGTGACACTTTTTAAATGTGAGTGGTTTGATAACAGTCCGCGTGGGACAAAAGTGGACAAACATGGAAATATTGAGATCCACTGGACAAGGAGATATACGGTTGGTTATGACCCATTCATCCTTGCTCAACAGGCGGAACAAGTGTACTATACAGAATACCCCACATCCCGCCAAGGGTGGGTGGGAGTTATTAAAACCAAAGCACGGAATATCATACCTCAGTCGAAAGAGTCGGCAGCAAATGACGGCATGAAGGAACCGTTCCAGGCTGATGTGGAACATGTACTGCCCATAAACATTGCCGACGACGATGTACCAAGCAATCTGTTTGATTCTACTGTGAACTTAGAGTTGATTCCTATCCAAGTTGACGGTGAGGAATCAGACGATGAGACAGAAGTGATTTGCTCTGATAGCGAATCTGAGTTCGACGACTATGAGACTCCAGAGGAAGCCGTGCAAGCAGATGACGAAGAACATGAATCATCCGATTGATTTGTGTTAGTTCTTTTGTTTATGACAATTTGTTATACTACATACTCCGTAATTGCGCTACTGTCATATTAGGTAATAAATATCTTATTTTTATGTAAATTTTCACATAATGTTTGTAAGTGTTCATAGGTATATGGAGCATCCAGCTGGAGGACGTTCAGATGGTGGACGTGGTCGTGGTCGATCCCGACCTCGTCCTATCAGAGGTAGGGGAACACAATCTGTTCCCTTCGTAGGCATGGGGGGGAGAGGCGCTTCCCCAGAGGTTTCACCATATGGGTCCTCATCTTCACCATCAATTTACCTGTCCACTTCACCGTCACTGTATACGTCCAATTCTCCCTCTTCCTCCAGTGATCCACAGCAAGGGGGACGCCAGGTTTACTTTACCATTTCTGATTGATTTACATATGTTTAGTTTTATTTAACCATCTATGTACAAACTCTTCAATAATTCACATTCCTTTATTCAGCACATTTCGTCGCCTCATAGCCAGGTCGACGAAGGAGGTAGTTCCTCTGATACACCTGTATGGGGAGCGAAAGATCCTGCGACGGGGAAGCTGTGGATCCGTCCTGACGGCACCGAGGGGTGAGTCATACAGCGTTACTAATAACGCTACGATTTTTACCCTTTAGTTTGTATGCTCATATTTGCATCATATCCTCTGTCTACAGATTTGACCCTTATCCCCCGGTGGCTGATATCTTGTCAACCCAAATATTCCGCAATTTCAATGAGCCTTGGGGCACGTGGAAAGAAATTCCTAAGGACACTCGGAATAGATGGTTCGACGAGTTTTTGGTAAGTTAAGTGATTTATAGTTATTAATTTCTTATCCAAATACGAACTGATTAAGTATTTGTAATATTTGGAGCACTAATTGTTCATTATTGATTTTCAGAGTAAGTTTGCGACGTTGCCTGAACATCATAAAGGTCTGAGAAAAGCTTTTAACCATAAGGGAAGCAAGTGGTTGTCTGGGAGATTTCATAAATTGAGAAAGGGTGTGGGCAAGACAGATTGGATTGACCCTGACACTGCAAGCCTATTACTTGCACAGTGGGAGAACGATGAGAAATTTAATAATAGAAGTCGGAAAAGTAAGGAGAATAGGGCCAAGCAGGTGGGACCTTCATATGCTGGCGGGTCCATTCCGTTGAGTGAGCATTGTCGGAAAATTGTGAGTACACGTTATTTTCTATTAAAGTATTCAATGTTTTGTACCTTGAAACAATTTGTTAACGATTTTTCATGTGTTTGCAGGCACAGTCTGAGGATGTTCCACCAGAAGAAGTTGAGTGGCGTGCCTTTGAGCAGACCCATACCCGGCAAACTGAAGGGGGTGAGAAGATATGGATTAACGCCAGGGCGGAGCAAGTGGCGGTGAGACATTTATATTGTATTGATTCTTTGTTTCGGACACCAACATGTTTATTTCATTTCACATCGGCTTTTTTTGTGATGTCTTTTTTTGTTTATAGGGCAACTATCTGAGGCTGACTCAGGAGAGAGACTCGCAGAGTGAAACCCAACCCTCATCCTCTCAGTCCGATAACGAGACTCTATTCTTACAGGCTGCGGGTGGATTTAACAGCAAAGGTAGAGTCTTCGGGTTAGGTTCCTATGCCAGCCGACTTAGGGAATCAAAGCGCTCCACATCCAGCAATAGCGAAGGTGTTTCTGCAGGTAAACGTAATACATTTGATATTGATTGTAACATTTTCATTCTCTGGTTCATTTAAATGCAGTGCAAAAAAGATAATTATATTTCCTAATTTTTTGGCAGATGAGTTGATGAGGATGAAGACAACTATCGAGTCGCAAGCAGTTGAGCTGAACGAGACAAAACAAAAACAAATGAACACAGACATTGAGCTCCACCAGACACAGGAGATGGTTAGACAGATGCAGCGTCAAATCATGGCCCTAATGAAAGACAAGGGTCCGATGCCGCCTCCTGAAGGTGATCCTCGTGCTGATGATGATGATGAGGATGCTGCTGTTTAGATTACTTTTTTAGTACATCTCTGTTGAAATACTATATTTATAATGTATTTTATACTCTGTGTTATGAACATTCGGTATGTATGTTATATAATTTTTTTTTAATATTTTATTATATAATTTTTAAACAAAATTAAAAAATAAAATAAATAAATTTAAAAGAATAATGGAAAAGAATATAATTATTTTTAAAAGAATATAATTTTCAAAGAAAATCAAAAAAATAAAAAATTAATTAAAGAAAATAATAAATAATTTTTTTTAAAAAAATAATCAAATTAGCGACGGAAACTGAATCCGTCGCTAATTTGAATTTAGCGAAATTAGCGACGGAATTTAAATCCGTCGCTACTTTGAATTTAGCGACGGATTTTGAATCCGTCGCTAAATTTGAATTTAGCGACGGATTTAAATTCCGTTGCTAATAGCGACGGAATATTATTCCGTCGCTATTAGCGATGGAATTGAAATCCGTCGCTAATTGCGACGGAATTGAAATCCGTCGCTATTAGCGACGGAAGTGAAATCCGTCGCTAATTGCGACGGAATTTAAAATTCCGTCGCAATTGCGACCACTTTTTAGCGACGGAAAAAATCCGTCGCAAATTCCGTCGCAAATTCATTTAGCGACGGAATTTGAGGGTTTAGCGACGGATTTTTTCCGTCGCTAAAACCCTTTTTTCTTGTAGTGAATATGAGTTATGAAATTTTAAAGTTAAGGTACAAATTCTGTTTGTGAAACAGGACAAGTTTTCAAATAGAATAAACTGTGCAAATTAGAGCATGATTAGGCCATACTAACAATTTTATTAGATAAATCACTCAAAGTGCTATCTATTCCACCTGAAGCTGTCCGGGCTATTATTTAGACAGAGGCATCGGTTTTGGCTCCCACTATGGTTTTTCCTCCCACTATGAGAATAGGTCAGCTTATACCAGAATTTGGCTAAATAGGCATAAGCCTGTAATAGGAGTCTAAAGTTTGAGCCTACATATAATTTGTTTTTAAGGCTTTGGCCTAAGCTTTGGAAAGCTAGAATTGGCTTGCTTGAAGTCTTTTTAAATGTTTATTTATAATGTAGGCTTTTTAAAAGGCCTTGTGTTTCAGACCTTAAGGCCTCAAGTAGCCTTTGAACTTATACAAATACATAACAAATTGTAGCTACCAATAGGGGTTGGGTCTAGTAAAAGTGGGTAGTCCCTCATAACATGGCGAATTAAGGTTCAAATCCTCAGTGGAAGAGGTGCTTATATTTAATGTCTAACAGTGTCTCAAATATGATTATCTCCAATACTAGGATACATGTGCTTAACCAACCAAAAAAAAAAAAAAAGTAATTTATTTAAAGTCTATTTAAACTAATTTTTCCTCATTCAAAAATCAAATTTGAAATTCTTTCAAAAGAACTCTTCCTGAGATTTTAAGAAATAACAGTGTTGAGCTCGAGTTTCATTCAAGCAGGGAAATTAATAAAGAACTGCAGCAAAACAATCCAATCATAATCGCACCGTAATTTGGAGAGTGTATGCTAAAACGCTTTCTTTCTCCGTTTAATTTGTATTTTTCAAATGGTGGCTTGAGGTGATTGCAGAATATTTTAGCAATGACAAGACTCTTCAGAAATCCATTGGAAAGCGATGACCTGAATGTTTATCGGGGAAGAAAAAGAAAGGACCCTTTGGTAATTGCTCTCATCTGAAGAAAAGAAAAGAAAAGAGAAGGAATAGTAGGAGGTGTGCATCAAGTGGCTGACGACGGTTGCACAAATCAATTAAACCTCAAGGATGTTAAAGTTTTCAATTACTTTACAGTAATGAAAGATATATCTTGAAAAGTTAATCCGGACAAGCTTGAATTCTTCCATGCCAGATATTACATAAAATCCTAGGTTGTTTACCTTAAAAGGCTCTAAGTATGTAAGACTTAAGTCTAACCTATTTATTAAATAAGTCTGACCATGGCAGGCCTTAATAAAGTTATGCTATAGGCCCTTGATATGTATCAAGCCTATGTCAACCCCTATAATGGGCTTGAGGAGTTAAAGTCTGGATACATTGATAGCTACTACTTCTGATTTTTATTATAAGGCATCAACTAGCAATTGTATTTAGTCATTTTTATAAAGCACTTGTTGTTTTCAAAGAGTATTAATTATTTTTCTCATTTATGCCTATAATTAATAAAGGTAGTGTGTGAGAGTAATAATTAATATAATGTTAGAGTTTAATGCAATTAGTAGGGTTAATATTGGAAGTTACTTAAATTGTGAGACAACTTAATTGACTTTAACTTTTTTTTATTGGTTTGCGAAAATTGTTAGTTGATATCTTATAATAAGGATCAAAGGGAATATATGATGATGAAAAAAACCTTGAAACTTATTTAAAAAATATTTATGCTTATTTCAGTAAGTTAATTTATATCTATTTCTTTAGTAGATGATACTTGATTATATTTCATTCACCGATATCCTTACCGGCTCACTCGGGTCTCTTGAACTTTAAGCTTTGGCTTAAGTCCTTGGGCGTGGGTTCGAGCTGGGACCTCTGAACTGTGTAATTTCCCCAAGAGACGTATTCGATTCCCATGAGGTATTTCAAAATACCTCTCCTTTTTATTTTAATTGTCGTCCAAAAAGATCATTATTAACGGACAAACTGTAAACCAAAGAAAATAATAGTGAGATGAAACTTCAATCTCAAGCAAAATATTTTTTTTTTCAAAATCCAAAATATTAATTCTAGGGCATCTTTTGAATACTTTTAAGAGTTGAGGATGACTCTTTTTACAAGGAGGAGAGAATGATAGTAATTTATCATTCTGGTTTTATTTATAAGTTTATTTTAATCAAATCTTATATACAAAACAAAGATAGTTAATTCAATAATTATAAGGTAAATTTTTAATTTTGTCATTATTTATGATTGTGTATTTTTCAACTACTTCTTCTCCCTCTATCTTCATGAGTACAATTAAGTCATTTTGAATTTATTTTTATGTTAATTTATTATTTAAAAGATTCATTTTTTGTATTCCCTATATCATTAGAAAGATTTGATAAATATTTTTAGATATTTTGAATTATCCTAAGAATCTTTTAAATTTATTAGCCATTTTTCTTTTTATGATATTATTCTAGATACATGAGTTATTAAATAGGGATCTCGAGGATACTATTTGATATCTTATTATTACATCCTTGATTTAGTTCTTTATTTGATGGCATCTTTTTCTCAATATCTTTAGAATATCTTAAAATATTTCTTTAATGTTTTGGGTCACATCAGAGTTAGGAAGTTTTTTTCTTTAATTTTTATTTTATTTTAAATTTGAGTTGTACTCAATTATTTGGAAAATATTACTATATTATGTATAAGAAGGTCCCCCCCCCCCCCAAAAAAAAAAAAAGAGTTATTTGTGAGTTTGTATTCTTGATAGAATACTCTTAGGCTGCAAGAGTATGATAAAATCTTGTGATGCCTTTTATAGCTAAGGGCTTAGATAAGAGTTCCTCTAGGATTTTAGCTCATCAAATCCCCTTATTTTCTGGGTTTATTATACAAATCTTGTATCATTTTGTATTTAGAGCCTATATAGCATTGTAAAACGTGTTTGAATATGTCAAGTGAAAAGAAGTAACTAGAGCATGTGTTCCATACAAAGTGCTAGATCAACAGTAAAATTTGTAATGTGGCAATTGATAGTGGGATTTGTACCAATATTGCCAGTAGCTTGTTAGTGGAGAAATTGGATTTACCTACCATTCAATATTCCACATCTTACACCTTACAATGGCTCAATAAATCCAATGAATTTCAAGTGGTCACTATGTAAGTTCTTATATCTTTTTCTATTGGCAAGTATAGAGATGAATTATTTTGTCATGTTGTGCCAATGCAAACTTGTTCGTTGGTCATCCGTGGCAATGTAATAATAAGAAGGCTGGGTATTACAACTATAAGAATTAGTATTCTTTTCTTCTCAACAATAAAAGTGTTATTTTGATTTCTCTAGAATTCATTTGGATGGGCTTTTGAAAAAAATGAATTTTTTTTACATTTTTTTAAAAAGTATTTTAATTAGAAGTTAAAGTTATTTTACGTTTGGAGACACCATTTAAGAAACACTTTTAAATAGAAAAAGATGTTTGAATGTTAAAATAGAGAAGTATTTTTTTATTAGTGAAATAATTGAAATGGGCATAGCAAAATCATTCTTTGAGATTGTATTCTTCAATCAATTTGCAAAAACAAACCCTTAGATTTTCTAAACTTCTTAACCAGAGGCGAAATCAAACCCTGGGGACAGGGTTGTCATTCTATTAAAAATCAAGGAAAATTGATGCCAAAACAAATCACTAAAGAAGAGCCAACAGTCTTTCCCCCCCCCCCCTCCAAATTCTCTTTCTTCTTTGGCACTTGCCTTTTTTTTTTTTTTTAAAGCTACAAATCGAAGCTTTAAAAAAAAAAAAGAATTTTGGCTTTTTTTTTTTGTTACTTTTTTTTGGGACTTTCATCCAAACACATCTATTAATTTAAAAAGTACTTTATTTTTGGAAAAAAACACTTTTTTCATATATAAAAAAAAGCTCATTCAAACGGGTCCTTGTAGTCTTAAACAAACTTGTAAAGATGAAAATACAATAACTTAGAGAAAGAGGGAAGAGAAAAGGATTAGACAAAGAGAAAAAAGAAATTGTTAATGTTGATATTTCTCAAGACGAGAGTGAAAAAGAAAGGTGAGATTGGGAGCATATGATTTAGGATGATTTGAGTCCGAGTGGAAAAAGGTTCCAACCACCCGTTTTTTAGTTTGGTTTTTTCACTCATACTCAAGTCATCTTGAATCATATGCTCCCCAATCTCTCAACTTATTTTTCTTTTTCACTCTCATCTTAAGAAATATCTACATTTAATATTTTTCTCTTCACTCAATTTTTTTTTAATGAGTTTACGATTTTTATATATTTTATTTTAACATTTACACGCTTGCTTAGAAGTAATAGGGGACAAAACAACTTTTTTGTTGTTGAGGAGAAAAAGATAATAATTCTTATAATAATCATACGTAGTCTTCTTATGAGATGGAAAAATTTTAAGAAAGGGGTTGGACTCACCCACAGTCCAAGGCTATGTTATTGCTATGGATGACCAAATAAAATATGTCAAGTTTGCATTGGCACATTACGAAGTAATTCATCATTATATTTGCCAATAGAAAAAGATATAAAAGGTTGCTTATTAGTCACCGGAAATTCACTCTATTCATTAAAAGGTGTAAGCTGTGGGATGCTCAATGGTACGTAAATCTAACTTCGCCATTATATTTGCATAGAACCTACCTTCAATTGCCACATTATAAATTTTATTGTTGGTGTAGCACCTTGTATGGAACACATGCTATGGACTATGTTGGCTTCTTTTCACTAGACATATTCAAATGCATTTTATAACACTAGCGTGGCTCTAAATATCAAATGCCATTATTGGATTTTGTATTAAAAAATCCCGGAAGATACAGGGGATTTGATCAGCTAAAACTTTAGAGGAACTCGTTGTTAGATCTTTATAGCAATTGTTATAAGGAATAGTTGATTAGTTAGCTAGTTGGTTAAGACTCATTCTATATATTTGATTAGTTAGTAAGAAAATTAGGGCTTAACCTATATATATAAATAGGTCTTAACCAACTATAACTAATTATAATACCCAAAATTCTTATTTATCATAAATACTATATTTTGATAGAAAATACATAGTAAATAAAGGAGAATATGTTGTTTCTAAATTTCGGTAGATTATTAATTAGATTTTAGGCAAATTTCATATTAAAATGAAATAACACATGATTAATTATAAGACTAAAATTGGGATCATAAAATGTGACATAATTAACACTTAAAATAATAGTTAATATTAATAACCAAAAGAGGCAAGAAATACTATGGAAACACTTAAGAAGATACAGGGGATTTGATCAGCTAAAGCTTTAGAGGAACTCGTTGTTAGATCTTTATAGCTATTATTAGAAGTATAAGGAATAGTTGATTAGTTAGTTGAAAACTAGGGCTTAAATCTATATATATAAATGGGTCTTAACCAACTATCACTAATCACCTTATATTTCTAACCGCTATGAAAGGAATCACAAGAGTTCATTAGACTCTTGCAACTTACCGTATTTTGTCAATAATACAAACTCACAAGTAACTCGCAAAAAAGAAACTCTTGTAATCTCTACTAAATAATGGAGTATAATTCGACTTTTATATAAAAAACTTCCTAAGCTCAAAACATTAAAAAAAAATATATTCTAAAGATATCAAGAATAAGACGCCAATTTATAAACACAAAGTCAATATAAGGTGATTAGTGAATAGTTCAAGGTAGTTGGCGGCATGGGATTCTTCTGAGTCCTTTGTCAGCATCGTTCAAGGTAATTGGTTAAGTTCTGAGCCCATAGGGGAGAATATAAAAAAGTTCACGGAAGCAGCCAAGAAATGGAACCCTGAGGTTTTCGCGAATTGTGGCACGGTTAGGAGGGATTGAAAAGGTCTAGGAGACCCAGTTGTCGTCGCACCTTGATAGAATTGAAGGGATCTGCATAAGGAATTCGACTCAATATGTGAACAGGAGCATCTAATGTGGGTACAAAGAGCTAGGTGTGACCCAATCAACTTTGGCGATAGGAATATTGCCTACTTTCATGCAAAATCCACCCAACGACACAGGAGGAACTTAATTACTTCCTTTAAGGATGAGCAGGGAGAGTGGTGTTCTGATGATGCGACTCTCCGCGATTGGGCGCTTCTCTATTACAAGAAACTTCATACCAGAGAGGATGTTGCACCAGGCCGGCCTTACCCTGGGAAGGGATTTTTTCCTTCTACTTCTATGGCATTTACTCGGTCTCTTAGCTCGGACGTCACGATGGGTGAGGTGCATGTAACTTTATTTCAGATGAAGCCCTTAAAAGCCCCAGGTGTGGATGGACTACACGTTGCTTTTTTCTAGAACCATTGGCAGACTATGGGGCCCTCCATTTTCTCAATAGCCTCTCATTATTTTACTGACGGTATCATTGATCTCGAGATGAATGAAACGCTTATCACCCTTATTCCTAAAGTTCCTAATCTGGAGGTTTTGAAAGATTTTCGCCCTATTAGCCTATGCATGACTCTCGACAAGATCATCAGAAAGGTCCTGGCTAATCGCCTCAGGCAATGGTTGCCTAGCTTAGTACTTCCCAGTCAGTCTAGCTTTATGGCAGAGAGGCAAATCATTGATAACATCATTATTTCTCAGGAGGTGATTCACTCCATGGGACAAAAGAAAGGGTTGAATGGTCGAATGGCAAGCAAGGTTGATCTTGAAAAAGTATACGATCGCCTATGGTGGGATTTTATTGAGGAAATGCTTTATGATATGGGGTGTCCTACTATTTTTGTGGAGGCGGTCATGACATGTTTTTCCACTTGTAGTATAAGGGTGGTTTGGAATGGTAACCGATTGGAGCTGTTCTCTCAATCTTGAGGTATTAGACAGGCGACCCTCTATCGCCATATATTTTTGTGTTGTGCATGGAGCGGCTATCCCAAATTATTTCCCAAAAGATAGAGGCAAAACTTTGGGCTCCTGTGCGTTTGGGTAGATGGGGGCCCCCTATCCCATTTATTTTTTGCAAATGATCTGGTTTTGTTTAGTTCCACTGCAAGGTCTCAGGTGCAACTCATAGAAAATATTCTAGACGATTTCTACTCCAGCTCTGGCCGCAAAAGTAGTTGCTCTAAATCTGCTATCTTTTTCTCTAAGAATGTCCCATTAAACGATCAAGAGGCGATCGATCAGGAGTTAGGCTTTAGAAGAACTGAGGACTTTTGGATTTACTTGGGTGTTCCACTGCTCCATAAAGGCGTCCGAGTTGGTACTTATGAGTACTTAGAGGAGAAGATCGCACAAACTCTCTGGGTGGGCTGCAAAAACGCTCTTGCTGGCTGGCCGCATAACGTTGGCGAAGTCGGTGTTATGTGCTATTCCATTTTATACCATGTAGACCACTAGCATACCTCCAGGGCCGTTTCGTCGTATAGAGCGTCATATCTGCAACTTTGTGTGGGGGGTGTGGGCCCTAAAAGAAGACCAAGCATGGTAAGTTGGGGTGAGATGTGTAAGCCAACTTCAATGGGTAGTTGCGGATTCAAACAGTTGGCTAAACAGAATCAGGCTTTCCTCCTCAAGATTGGGTTTGTACTGCACTCTCGCCTTGAGCTTCTTTAGGTTGAGCTATTGAGGAAAAAGTATGGTTGGGATGATTGTAAGGGTCCAACGCATACTTCCAATTGGGTTTCCTATCTGTGGCGACACTTGCAGAAGTTGTGGCCTGATGTTGAGCTTGGGACGTGTTGGGAGCTCGGGGATGGTACACGTATCAGGTTCTGGTCTAACAACTGGGTGCCAGAGGTGGGGCCTTTAAAACTCTTGGCATTTTGGGAGATCACAGTCGAGGAGGCTTCGTTGTTGCTAAGCTGTTTTGTTACCACAGGCGGCAACTGGAACTGAGATTTTTTGCGTAGCGTTGTTCTTGTGCATGTCTACTCACTTATTTCGGGGTGTAAACCTTCTACAAGTAGCAACGGTGAGGCGTCCTGTTTTTGGGACCACTCCACAGATGGGGACTTCTCTGTCACCTCGGCCTATGATGTGCTAGTTGGTGGGACTGAAGGTGACTATAACCGACTGTGGGAGGTAATCTGGAAGTGGAAGGGAACTCAACGTGTCCATGTGCTCCTTTGGTTAGCTGTCCGTAATTGCCTTCTCACTAATGTTGAGCGGCGTCGACGCCATATGACTTATGTTGACCATTGTGGGAGATATGGGGAGGAAGCTGAAGATATAGACCACGTTTTGAGGCAATGTTGGTATGCGCGGACAGTTTGGCGGCATTTTATGATGGTGAATCAACTACATCAGTTTATACAGGGGAATTTTAGAACCTGGTTGTTAAGAAACCTCACACAGCATAACTATGTTGACAAGGGAAGGCTAAGTTGGGTGAGCATTTTTGGTATACTTTGCTGGAAGTTCTGGAAATCACGGAATAAGGCTATATTTCACAACTCCACCATTCAAGGCTATGCCTTAGCTAGGGAGGTGCGCTTGCTTAGCGAGTTCAACACCTAAGCTGGGGGTCATCTCGAGAGGTTCCAGGTGCTATGCCATGGCTCTGTTGGGTTGTACAATGGATCGTACTGCCGTATATGACGACTGCTTTGAATTGTGATGGATGGGGCTAAGAAGAGGGAGTTCGTGCATGCTGAGTCTGGTAGCCTACTTTGTGACTGCTCAGGATGATGGTTAGGTGGCTGCTGTGGAAACATTGGCAACTGCACATCCCTCCAAGCTGAATTGTGGGCCTTGATGGATGGTCTGGAATTGGCGTGGGGTTCTGGCTATAAAGAGGTTCTGGTTTAGATCCATTTCTTGGCGGTGGTAGCGGCGGAGCTAGGATTTTATTTTTGTGGGTGCACAATTAGTTGGGAGATTTGGGGGTTCGAGGGCAACACCCTAAATTTTTTTTAAAGGAAAATTTTAAATACATTAAGATTGTATTATTGACATTTTTTGGAAGAAAAAAAAAAACCTCTGATCCTAATTATAGGAGCACTTTTATAATGTAATTTGCTTATTGAATTCATAAACATATATTTTTTAGGTTTTAGATGAAGACGGCTAAATAATGCACCCATTTAAACATAAGGCTTTCCCCACACACTCTATGGCTAAATAATGCACCCATTTAAACATAAGGCTTTCCCCATGCACTCTATGTCCACCGCAAGTCCATCCAAAAAATGAAAAAACAATTAAGTTATCCAATGCTTGGTTCGAACAGGGGATGTCGTGTGTGAGGCAACCTGTAACCACTACACCACCCTAGACAAATTGCAGTGAGGTTCCTTTACATATATATATATATATATATATATATATATATATAACCTCAAAGTTTATGTCTGCACTTGCAGACATTTGCACAGCTGTAGCTCCGCCTGGCGATAAGCCTGGTGAGGAGTACAACTGCACGCTCCAAACGACAATATGAGTCTCATAAGGCAGATTCGAAGCCTCCTGTCGTAGGAGTGGCGAGTCTTGGTTAGCCATGTATATTGGGAAGGAAATTGGTGTGTAGACTTTCTTGCATCTCATGCACTAACGTTGAATTTAGGACTTCATATTTTGGCCCTTCCACTAGAGGGTATGCATAGCTTCCTTCATGAGGATGCCGAGGGAGTAGGAACAACAAGGTTTTGCTCTAATGTTCGCTATCGGTGTTGATCAGTTCCTTTGTAACAAAAAAAAAAAAAAGAAGTCAATTATATAATAATTAGTTATTAAATAATACCCTCGAGGTATCTATTTTGCCACTTATATATCTGGAATAATACCCTAAAAAGAAAAATAACCAATAAATTTAAAAGATTATTATTACAATTCAGAATATATAAAAGATATGTCAAATCTTTCTAATAATCTAGAAAATACAAAATGACTCTTTTAGATAATAAAATTACATAAAACAAATAGGGAAAATCTTAATTAAATCCATATGAAACGATGAAAACCAAAATTAGGCCTACACTTTCAATAAATAAATAAATAAATAACCAAGCAAACAGACCTATTTAAGGATTCATAATTTTGTTAAAAGACCATGATGCCCCTATGTTATTAAAAGGAAAATTGAAAATAGTTAAAAATAAAAAATATTTTTAAATTAGGAATCATCTAACTTCAATTAATTAATAACTATTCAAAAAAATTAGTATGCATTTGTTATTTTAATGGGGGAAGTCTAACAGACTTTTTTGAAAAATATGATAATTGATTTATATATTTATATCTTATATATATGTATGAAATTTTTAACAAATGACGTTTAAACAAAACCACTCAATGTATCAATAACAAAAAAACAAAAGTACTTTTTTTTTTTTTGAATTTCATAATACACATGATTGATCTAAACTGATTTAACTAATAAAAAAAATATTTAGCTTAATTCTAAAATTTTCTAGTTCTTGATTGTTAAACATTTTATAAAATGAGTGGATTTCGTGTTTACCATCTCCAAAAATTGCAATCTTTTTAGTTAATATTTCATCCTGTCATATATATATGTAATTCATTTATTAATTTTTAAATTTAAATATAAATTGATGCTACCAAAAATTTAACTAAGCACCGCAAGTGTACGGGTCATGAAAATAGTAAGTGGTAAATCAAGGTCATCCCACAGAGACTCAATCAAACTGGTGATTAGGTGTTAAATTTCCTTTTTTCATTTAAGTTGAGAAAATAAGAAGTGTTTTCAATAGTAGTAAAACAAAAGAATTTAATAAAAACAAGCACTTTCAAAGAGAGAGAATTCAAATATCAAAAGGACAACCTAGAGATACTAATCCCTTGTTTGTTTCTTAGATTTCATTCCCACCACATTAATTCTAACTTAATTTCATCAGTTAATCTAGAGTATTAGTGTTTATAAGTGCCTGTCGGTCCACTTATATACCTACCTCAAATGATTATGCAATGTCTCACACAATTAATTAAGATGCAATTCAAACCGGGCTCACTCTAATTTGACTATGCGGAGCTTCTAGGTATATGTCTATCCTAGACGCAAATTAGATTAAAACCTAATTCCACATTATTCAATCCCAAGGTCAATTTAGGATTCCCTCTTTCAAGTCCAACCCTAAATCCCCAAAACATGCTCAATGGTGATCAGTCAATAAGCAATAAATAATAAAAACAGGATTAAATAAACTGATTAAAATTAAGCAAAACCAATGTGTGGGAATAATTTCTAAGTCTCAAACAAGTTCATAGCACTCTAGGTTGAAAAGAAAATTAGCCACACATAGCTATAAGAAAATCCATTACAAAAATAAGGAGTTCAGATTCAAGCATAAAGAGAAGAAGAAGAAGAAGAAATCTCAGAACAACTCTGCTTCTTGAAGTGATATCACGCTCTGCTTCTTCTTTTCCTCCACGGTGCCGTGCGTCTCTGCCTCTTCCTTCCTGATGCGTGTTGTGCTCTTTCTGCGTGCTTGCTGATCCTCTTCTCCTTTTTTTCTTGTATTTCAATTGCCCAATATATTTAGGTATTCCTTCCCAATTTTATTCAATCATGGGGCCCACTTTTCATTTAATTCCAAATAGCCTTCTCAAAGTGATGCTGCGTGGCTAAGGAAGCACAAAAGGAATCAATCATAATAATGGTAATAAAACTAATTTTATTTTCAAAACTTCTCATTACTACGATTGATTTCCTAAACTTAAAAACTTCTATTTTAAATTGAAATCCCCTGAATCATGCATTAAAATTGATATCTCTTAAAATCTCAATTAAATCTCTTTAATTTAGCATTGATGACTTCCTAAATATATCAAATTACATCACAAATCAATTAAAAATAGGAAGTCATCATAAATAGATACTCCTTGTTGTTGAAAATACACTAAATAGGTAGATATTGAATATATTGTAAATAGATACTACTGATATAGCATGACAAAAATCTGTATTATTGAAGAGCACATACAGTAAACATACTACATGTCTATACTGAAAAACAAAATCATAAACGAACTCACAAGACTGTTGAATATGGTAATGAACTGTGAAGACATATTCTGGACCCAACGTGCGTTGTTTCTTTAAGACAATTTTGCTCCCTCAATACTTGATGTCAAAGGCTGCTGAGCAATTGCCTCCCAGGATAGAGTGGATTATTCGTCTTCAGAATGATGACTTTCTCAATTTGAAGCCCAAGCGAATCCAACGATTATGCTTTCGGAACGCACAAAATATGTTTGGTGTTTGCAGTTTGTAGTTGTTTTTGAAAAATTCGGATGCTAAATCTGTGACTAGGGCGCCCTATTTATAAACAACGGGAAAAAACGATTGGATGGACTTGATTGTTTTAGTGAATTGGTGCATCGTGCGAACAGACACACTAGAACGGAATGAACAAAAGCGACTGGAGTCCCTTGCTGGCGAACTGGTGCATCGTATGAACAGAGGCACCAGAACAGAGTGAATGATTTGAACAGATTGGAATATGTAGCTGCTGGTTGGAAAAACTCGAAGGGGCGAAAAAGGGAATTATTAAAAGTTCAGGGTCAAATTGGAAATACAAAAAATTATTTAATAAAAAATTAGTTTTTATTTCACACACACGGGCAAACCAGACTAGGCGGCGTGTGTATGGTGGACCAAAGATCACTTAAGTCCTCACTTCTTCATAAAAGTGGGTTGGCTCAAGGGTTCATTTAGGAGGAGCAAAAAGGCTTATATACCCTCCAACTAATCGATGTAGGACTTCTATACACACACATATTCCTTCTTCATTTTTCCTCTTCTTTTTTAATCTTCTTCTTTTTCATAACCCATGAGATTTTATCAAGTATTGTTTTGAAGTAAGCAGAAAAAGGTAATTCAAAATATTTAAAAATGTAAAGACTAAATTATAGCATATACCCTCAAACTAATCGATGTGGGACTTCTATCCACACACATATTCCTTCTTCATTTTTCCTCTTCTTTTCCAATCTTCTTCTTATTCATAACCCATGGGATTTTATCAAGTATTGTTTTGAAGTAAGCAGAAAAAGGTAATTCAAAATATTTAAAAATGTAAAGACTAAATTATAGCATATCTTCACAGGTATTCTTTTGAAGTAAATAAGGAAAAAAAGGTATTTTGAAATACCGTCCTCACTTCTTTATAAAAGTGGGTTGGCCCAATGACTCATTTAGGAGGAGCAAAAAGGCTTATATACCCTCCAACTAATTGATGTAGGACTTCTATCCACACACATATTCCTTCTCCATTTTTCCTCTTCTTTTCCAATCTTCTTCTTATTCATAACCCATGGGATTTTATCAAGTATTGTTTTGAAGTAAGCAGAAAAAAGTAATTCAAAATATTTAAAAATATAAAGACTAAATTATAGCATATACCCTCCAACTAATCGATGTAGGACTTCTATTCACACACATATTCCTTCTTCATTTTTCCTCTTCTTTTCCAATCTTCATCTTATTTATAACCCATGGGATTTTATCAAGTATTGTTTTGAAGTAAGCAGAAAAAAGTAATTCAAAATATTTAAATGTAAAGACTAAATTATAGCATATCTTCACAGGTATTCTTTTGAAGTAAATAAGGAAAAAAAGGTATTTTGAAATACCTTGTTGCTGATATGCCCGACGGAAACACGCTGGGCACTTTTCAGCGGATATCATGAATGAATGTTTATGCTAATTTGCCCTTGGTGGGCAATTTGAACTGTGCCCTTATTGGGCAGTTCTCAACGGTTCCCTTACTATTTATATTCACTAATTTTCATATCTTTTCAGGCGATGTGGGCCTTCGTCTAGAATAATAGGAGTTGATATGTTAGTGCCTAATCGCATTAATTCACTTCATTTTTTTTAAAACTTTTTAAAAGGGAGCCATCAATTCAATCTACGGCTTTCTTTGGAGTTATCATTGATGAGGATATTAAAAGAGAAACAACTGTATGTTGAAGGTGATCATTATCGATTGCCCAAGTTCTTTATTTGCGTTTTGAATTTTATCAGAAAAACTCGAGTTTGATAATTGAGCCTCTACAAAAGACTCACCAGTCTTCTTGTTCTTTCCTTTTCTCTCTGAATTTATTATATTGTGCTTGAATGTATAGCGAAGTACATCTATTTAAAACAAACCTATTACATTTATTAGAAACAAACCTATATGTAAGCTTTGTATCTCACTTTCTTTTTCTTTAGTATACTCCATGGTCTAAAAAGAAATAACTATTTTGATGAGGCCCGCTATTTATTTGTTTATACGTATATGGTATAATGCTATCTCAACCAGCACTAAATCCAAACGATCTTTAGAACCATCGTTTGAACTCAATTTTGTATGTTTTTGTTCTGGTCTTTTACTTAACTGTCATACTCTGCTTGCTTGGGCGTAGATTTTGTAATACCTCAAAAATTATCATCTCTTTTAAATGCAATATTTTAATAGATAAAGCCTATTTAAAATAGGTGAATATGTGGTCTCAAATTTTGAGATGTGTTTATTCTATTTTCTAGAAAATTTTTCTTTAGGATTAAGGTAACCCATGATTGAATTTTCTTAAGAATCATAAAATATCATAAAATGCAAATAATTACCATATTAAATTATGGTTCATGAAGAATTAAAATGAACAAGAAAGTATTATGGAAAATACTTAAACAAATTAGGACAAACCAATGAAAATTAAATAACAATTAGGTTCCACTAAATTAAATAATGGTGCAACTCTTCATAATTAATAAAAGGACTAATTAATAGGGACTTAAGCCTCAATTTCTCATAAATTATTAAGGGAATAAATTTTCTAATTAAAGAATACCCTATAATTAACAAACTAATGCCTAAATTCATATTTAGTTCATAAAAAGCCATAAAGAATTATCAAAACACTTGGACAATTAAGAGGCAATTACCAACAATTCATGAGCAATTAAAATTGCAATAAATAGATTAAAAACATTGAATTTAATAAGCAAATTAATATAAGCATAATTAAAGATGTATAATCCTAATTAAAAGCCAATGGCTAGTGAAGGATTAAGATTAGCTTAAGTGGATTTCTAAAGGCCATAATTAAGTTAGGAACCAATCATAATTTGACAACTTCACTTAATTACTATATTAGGGATGTTAATTGAGATTAAATATGGAGGGCTTGGATTGAATTTAATAAAGTTAAATCCTAAGGCCTTAATTAACTCTCATAAAGTAGAATCCTTGTGACCTAAGCTTAGCCAATGAAAGTTTTTTTTAAGGTATTATGGGATAAATAAAGAAAACACAAAATTAAAAATAAAATGGGGGAGGGGGACAGTTTTTATGAAGGAGAAGGAAGAAGGAAATTGTTTATTATATAGTAACCAACACATGCAAGAATGAATCACACTCAACCATTAATGCATGAAGCAGGGACGGACTTAGAAATTTTACTGACGGGGGGCGAAAATAAAAAATCCTAAATCAATCGTAACACTCTTCCCTATAATAATCACCTACAAAAAGTATAAATTATTAAAAATATTATTAATAACAAAAATAAACCGATTAAAATTAGCTATTAGTCATCATCTATATTCTTATAGTCACATTTTAACAAAACTCAACATTTATCTAAAATATTAACCTAAAATATTCTCTAATCAATATAAAAGTAGTATCATTGAAAAAATAAAATAATGTATAATAAATTTCATGAAGAAAATTTAAAAAAAAAAAAGAAGTGATTTTAAATAGCTTATTGATTCTTAAAATTTACTGATGAAAAAATTGGGGTCGAGGGAGGAGGAAGGGACCTAGGCAATTTCCCAAAAGTGCAAAACAAGGTTGGGGATATATTTAAGGTGTGGGCCCAACTCTTTAATTTTTGTTTAGTACGTATGAAAGCAAACGAACTGATGATGCTGGGTATTGTATGTATATCTCATCAGTTAATATATATAACCAAACCACTTCTGTTCATTTTTTTTTTTAAAAAAAAGGGGGGGCGGGGGCCACCCCTAGCCCCCCTCTGTGTTCGTCCCTGGCATGAAGACTTAAGAGGCATTTGGAAGAAGATAAAGGAAAGAGAAAAGAGTTGTGCATGTGTGTGTACAATTGTTGTGCATGTGTGTGTAGTATGAAGAGAGAGAGAAAAGTCAAGACATTAGCCAATAGGAAAATTTAAGCATAAAACAATTAAATTAATCTATGGAATTAGCTCCAGATATAAACAAATGAGAATCTATACAAAATAAATTATATCTTGAAATCCGTTAATCATAGAACAAATATAAGGAGTTATTATTAACAAGCATAATCTAAGCTTGAGATAGAGTATAGCCAAAGTCATTTCCTAAATTTGTGAATATTGTGTCCAAGTGAGAAAAAGAAAATTTGAGGTTTCTAATTTAAGCCATAAGTTCCAAGGTTGCAAAACTAATAAGAAAACTTGAATAAAACTTCATGAAGACCCCTAAAAATATTTTTATCTAGTGAAATGCAAAGCAAAGAATAGAAGAATGAGGAAATTGTGACTTAAGAAAGAAGCCAAGAATTGTTAAACACACATGAGAGAATAAAATTCAAACTTGGAAGAGGATAGTGTACTTTGGAGGATGAGTCATAAAGCAAATGGAAGAGGCTAGAAGGGAGAGAGAGGGGGCGGTTTTGAGAGGTGGAGGGTGAGGATTTGTGCTCCAAAAATGATCTAGATCCAATGGCCAAAATGCAAGATGAAGTAGGTTTGAATTAATTGCCAAATTGCCACACCAAACTACTATAAATAGAGGTCCTTGGCCCTCATACTCTTCACACCAAAACAAAGCAAAGCAATTTGAAATAGAGAGTAGAGAGTGAGAGTAAGGAGCTTCTGGAAGGAGTAGCAAGATTTTTGGTAAGTTCTCTAGCTCTAGCTTTAAGTTCTTTAAGTTTTAGTTCTTAAATTCTTAGATAGAAGTAGTTTAGATCTTAAATATTCTAGAATAATTTTATTTTCATGTTTTTATGGTTGAAATTAGCTTTATTTCGAAAAACTGATGAAGAAGGTTGTAGAGCAAAATTTTTGGAAGAGAAACATCAAAGTAACGAAGTTCTGGCGAAATTTTATCAGTTAAGTAATTTCTGAATCAGTAATGAAAATGACAATATTTTATATTGAAAATGATGTTGAAAAATTCTGAGAAAATTCATGGTTAAAGTAGACATATAGGGCTTTTCAAATATGCCAAGAACATGTTAAAATGAGCTCTATACAGCGAGATAAAAATTCTCAAATTTGGGCTACGAATTTCTGGAAAAATTCTGGGCAGAAGCTTAAAGCGTGAAAACTGGGAATGACTCAGGTGATCTGGGAAAAATTGATTATTTTTACTTAAAAATAGACATCCTAAGGATTCCAAAGAATTTTACGGATCCTCGTTTCGATTTTTCTAGAATTAGTTATGATTTTCCCAAGTTAGACGAAAATCTGTCCAAATTTTGGACCAGCGTTTTTTTTCAGAAAAATAAAGGAAATAAGTTGAAAAAAAATTCCACAAAAGAAAAAATGGTCATTAGAGACTAAGATATCTATTAGGATTTTATTTTTGAATTAATAAATGCGATATTACCGTTATAGGATAAGCGTGATTACAGTCCGACCAACGAACATACCCAAAAATCGTCAACAACGGTACGGACGCGTACTGTAACACTAACTCTGATGCTTATTGTATACTTATATGTGATAGATGTATTCATAGATTGAGACTCTGTTTTTAAAGTTTTTCATACACATACAGCTATACACGGGTTATGGATTTGATAATGCCGTTGAGTTTTCCTAGCGTTGAGAACACGATAGGCCATTGTGGTACTGGTGAACAGTGCAGACTATAATAACATACATAGGCAGTGGCTGTGTTATGTTATTATCTTTTATATGTGATTGTTGCTGTACTATCGTGAATATCTATCATACATAACTGTTACATAAGCATGAGGTTAACCGTTAATTGAGGTTCAATGGGAATTGAACCTCAGCTCTTACAATAGCCTCAAGTCTCGGAGGAGGCAGGACCGTGGCCAAGGGTAAGCTGCCCACTTGAAGTCTCAGACAGAGGATTTCTTTTTGGGTTTTTTTTTAATACCCGTACTTTTGAATATTTGAATATTCGGATGACTGTAATGGCAACCAAACACACCGACTATGAATGTTTATCAGTTACTCGCTTTTAAAAATATTCCGATGCTCTACTCTGATTAAACTCTTTCGAACTTTGGTCAAGTTATTTCGAAAACACTTTAGAAAATTGGGATGTTACAGATTTTATCTCAGCTAGCTAGCACTAAATCCCAACATTTTGTTGAACCATGGTTTGAACTCAAAGTTGCATTTTGTTGATGATCCTAGTCTTGTTTAACTCCTAAGTTTTTCTACTTATTGAAAAGCATTTGAATTCACCATGTCAAATCATGAACTTGTTTGAACAATTGGTAATGACATGTGTAGGCTCAAGTCATATCGGTAGTAGTAACCAAAGTTGTCAAACTCATAAGTTCAAGTAAATTGGCAACAAAATTGTAAAATCGGATTGTGAACTTGGATTGTAAACTCAGAAGAGTTTAGTTTTATAAATAATTAGGGGTTAAAAGTTTATAGTGAAATAATAAAAATACAAAAATGACAATAATTCGATTTAAATATATTTTTAATAACATGAATTTAACTGCTAGTTGAGATAATTTAACAATATAAAAATGTAAAAACAGTAAAATCGGTGTATGTTCAATTGAGTTTACAACTAGATCGAGTTTGAGAGTGAGTCGAGAAGATTTTGTAAGATAGAAATGTAAAACTATTGTAAATTCATATAGTCAACTTTTGAGTTTTACAACAATGATAGTACATCCTTGCGTTCCTCTAATGGTGAACACTAAAGACCATATCCAGATCTATGCTTTGGAGACTGTGAAGGTTCCCATGTTGCTCATTAACTTTGTTTTGGCATGAAATTGAATCAATATCCTTTGGCAGAGGTTGTGCTTGGAATCGCAAAGAATTCTTGTAGTGTCTCCATAAGCTCATTAGACGCCTTTGCACACTTTTGTACTCATACTTATATATAAAGGAAAAGGGTATTGATTATGATATATTTTGTATTTGTTATTAATAATTTAATTGAGAAGAAACTGACAATTTCGTTACCTAATTTTGTTATTAATCTACTGTTATTGACAAGTTTGCACCATGGCAATGACAAGTCAAGCTGCCTATAATGACAACTGGCTAGTGGTGAGCATGGTGCATAGGTATCCGACGTGCCCACTCAAGCCCAATTAAAAATTGCCCAGCCTAAGAAAAGTTTTCCTAAAAATCTTGGGCATCTTTGGGCGAGGCTAATTATTGGGTAGGGTCAAGCATTGACCAGGGGTACAACCCGATTTTTTTAAAAAAATATAATTTAGTTAAAATATGTATTGTTTTATATAAAACAAATGATATTCTATACGTATTATTTTACTTCAAATATATATTATTTCATTTGTATGAAACGTTTTATATTATTATTCAATATCTATCAACTGCAGTTTACGTACAAAGCCGTTGCTTGATGGATGGATGTGGGCTTTTTGATTTTGGTAGATGGTACAAAGCAAAAAGAAATTGAGATAAAAGATAAGAAATTTAGTTTCTTTGAAGTCTTTATCACAATTGCACCTATTTATAACAATCAATATTCATACACAAACACATATCACTTCATGATTTATCATGTAATTGTTAAGATATTTTTTTTAAAAAAAAAAAAAAATTCAAGACTCAAGTTATAGATTTATTTTGAAATATCTCAAGGGGTGAAATTTTGCAATGTGTTGGAAATTTTTAATACTTTTATAGTTGTCGATTGGTTTGCTTTAGAACTGGAAAATCAAGCCAAGCCCATCGGACTAGCCTGTTTAAGCCCTAGCCCTGTAAGGCTCAGGCTTGAAAAATAGGCCTGAAATTTGAAATTGGCCCTGCAAGGCCGGCCCTGTAGGGCCTCGGGCCGGCCCTGCAGGCCTGTTTAACTGTAGCTTTTTCTTCTTCTTCTTCTTTTATTTTTATTTTTATTTTTTTTATTTAAATAATGACTTAAATTTCCACTTAATGAATGTGTTTATTTGTAATTACTTAAAATTTTTTTAGTTTAAACTATAACCCTTTTTTATGTTTGTTATTATTTTGTATTAAAACACATAATTAATTATTATAAATTTTAAAGAGGGGATGTTTTCATATTAAATAAACACATACTTTAGTATTACAATATTATATAAGTAATAAATTATAAATATATTCTGTGTAAAATAAATATAATTATTTTTACCTATCAGTAAAATGATGCATGAACCGAAGGAATTTGCAAGGACACAAAATTACGAGAGGGAAAAGCATTTTGTCATAGGCATACATAAAGCAATTCCTTTATTTAATATTTTTTGAGAAAAAAGGAAAAAACATATTTTTTGTGTTTATTTGTTTTTTATTACAAATTAATGAATGTGTTTATTTGTTGAATGATTTATATTGTTTAGATATTAATGTTAATAAAATTTATTTGATGGATCAGAACTTTAATGATTGCAATTTATTAATTATATTTCTTTGAAAAAAATCAAAAGAAAAATAGTTAAAATTTGGAATAGTAATTTTCAGGCCCTGTAGGGCCGGCCCTGGCCCTGATACTATCAGACTGGGCTTTGAAAAATAGATGTTTTCCTTACTTCAGGCCCTGTTAGGCCCTGACCCTATTGGAATTAGAAAATGATATATTAAAACGATAAAGTAATTACATGGTGTGAATAGTAAAGGAACAAAAACATATTGTTTAGAGTATTATGTAAGAGGGAGAGGGGACCATGGGAAGATGAAACAGTCCTATAGTTTTGCAACAAAAATTATATGTTGATAAATGATAGCATGATGATCTTTGGTCAGGCTCATGCTTATTCTACCACCCTCCATTTATAAGCCTGAGTTATTTATGTATGACTTGATCCGAACAGATTCTTTCTGTAATAACCAATTTTATCATTTTTTTAAATATATAAAGACCAAACTATTTAAAAATGTTAAGATTAAATTATAGGAAGCTTGCAAGTATTCTTTTGAAGTAAAAAAAAAAGGCAATAATTCAAAATATTTAAAATGTAAGTAAAGACTAAATTATTATATAAAGACCAAACTATTTAAAAATGTTAAGATTAAATTATAGGAAGCTTGCAAGTATTCTTTTGAAGTAAAAAAAAAAAAAAAACGGCAATTCAAAATATTTAAAATGTAAGTAAAGACTAAATGCTATAGGAAAAAAGGTATTTTGAAATACCTCGTTGCCGATATGCCAGACGGGAACACGCCTCGACACTTTTCAGCGGATTCGAATAATGTTTATGCTGATTTGCCCATGGTAGGCAATTTGAACTGTGCCCTTATTGGGCAATTGTCAACTGTTCCCTTACTATATATACACACTAATTTTCATATCTTTTTAGGCGATGTGGGCCTTCCTCTAGAATAATAGGAGTTGATATTTTAAAGCCTAATCATATTAATTCACTTTATCATTTTTTAAAAACTTTTTAAAAGGAAGCCAGAAATTTAATCGGCGGCTTTCTTGGGAGTTACCACTGATGAGGATATATGACGAGGAAATTAAAAGAGAAACCACTGTGAGTTGAAGGTGATCATTATCGATTGTCCAAGTTCTTTATTTGCGTTTTGAATTTTATCAGAAAAACTCGAGTTTGATAATTGAGACTCTACAAAAGACTCACCAGTCTTCTTGTTTTTGCCTTTTCTCTTTGAATTTATTCTACAGTGCTTGAATGTATACAGGAGTACATCTATTTAGAAGCGATTGCTTGAACTCAAAGTTGCATTTTGTTGATGATCCTAGTCTTGCTTAAGTACCACATTTTTCTAGTTATTGAAAAGCATTTGAATTCACCATGTCAAATCATGAACTTATTTGAACAATAGGTAATTGCATTTGTAGGCTCAAGTTATTGTAAATAGTGGTAATCAAGGTTGCCAAACTCATAAGTTAACTCATGAAAAAATGTAAATTTGGATTGTGAACTTACATTGTAAACTCATAAGAGTTTAGTTTTATAAATAATTAGGGGTTAAAAGTTGATAATGAAATAATAAAAATACAAAAATGGCAACAATTCGATTTAAATATATTTTTAATAACATGAATTTAACAGCTAGTTGAGATAATCTTACAATATAAAAATGTAAAAATAGTAAAAATGGTGTCTGCTCAATGGAGTTTACAACTAGCACGAGTTTGAGAGTGAGTCGACAGAATTTTATAAGCTATAAATGTAAAAATAGTAAATATAGAGAGTCAACTTGTAATTTTGATAAGAATGATAATACAACCATGGTAGGGGCGGACAAGGGGGGCTAGGGTTGGCTCGTGTCCCACTAAAGTTGTTTTTGAAAAAAAAATACATAAACAATTCCAAAGTGTAAAGAATATGTAGACATGAAGCTAGTGATATATGGTCATGTATATATAAACAAATATGGAGGAGAACTATTGTAATAAGAAAGAGATGGGGCCCACAACTTGGCTAAGAACTTTATTTGTTTTCATATATATTAAAAAAAAAAAAGAACATAATAATCAAGAGGTGGGGGCCCATAACCTTTAATTATCCCCAACCCCACTTGTTTGCATTTTTCCGAAATAGCCTTGGGCTCTTCTTCCTTTCGTTTGCGACTCATCTTGCTGTTTGCCTTTTTTTTTTTAAAAAAAAATATATTTTTTGCAACAACTTATGACAAATTTTGAGGATCAATAAGATACTCAAAATCAATTTTTTTTATTAAATATCCTCCATGAAATTTATTATACCTAATGTTATCTTTCTAATGATATTACTTTTATACTAATTAGAGAATATTTTAAGGCTAAGATTTTGGGCAAGTTTTGAATTTTGTTAAAATATGGCCATGGCAATATAGATGATGACTAATAGTTAATTTTAATAAGTTTACTTTTGTTATTAATAATATTTTTAAAATCCTATTGGCCATGAAATAACTCTTGGACTTTCACTAAAAAAAAAAAGACTATTTGTAGCAGTTAAAATGACATATTTGTAGTAGTTATAACCACTACAAACAATATTATTAGCGGTTGGTAAAACCATTACAAAACACACTGTTGCAAGCTATTTTCTAGCAATTATATGAATCCGCTACTACATATAAATTAATTGCTATTGTAACTATAGAAGTTTCCCACCACTGTTACTATATGAGGCTGGGATGAAGTCACGTATAAATAATTTGTAGCGGTTTGATAACCACTACAACATGAAATTAACCACATTGGTAGCGGTTATGTAACTGCTACTGAATACTTCATCAAAAATTTTGAAAAAGGCAGCAACAATTTGTAGCAGTTTGCCGACCACTACAAAATTGGATGAAATTTCAAAAAAAGGCAGCGATTAGGTAACTGCTAGCAAATATTTTCTCCATTTTTTTAAAGAATTTTATCCAACTTTATAGCAGATGTAGGATTGCTACAAATGGGCGAATAAATTTTTATGTCAAAATCTTTAGCGGTTAGGGAACTGCTATAAATGAATATTTTTTTTTAAAAAAATAAAAGAGTTGTTTATTTTATTAAGAAGAAGATATATCACAATCAACCTGATCACAAGGAAAGATCAAGTAAAATTTTAGCGAATGACAAGACTCTTTAGAAATCCATTGGCGATGACCTGAATGCTTATCGGGGAAGAAAAAGAAAGGACCCTTTGGTAATTTCCCTCATCTGAAAAAAAGAAAAGAAAAGAGGAAGAATAGAAGGGGGTGTGCATCAAGTGGCTGACGACGGTTTCACAAATCAATTAAACCTTAAGGATGTTAAAGTAATTTTCCATTACTTTAAAGTAATGAAAAATATATCTTGAAGAGTTAATCCGGCCAAGCTTGAATGCTTCCATGCCAGATATTACATTAAAAATTCTTGGTTGTTTACCTTAAAAGGCTCTAAGTACGTAGGACTTAAGTCTAACCTATTTATTAAATAAGTCTGACCATGTCAGGCCTTAATAAAGTTAGTTTGTAGATTCTTGATATGTATCAAGCCTATGTCAACCCCTATAATGGGCTTAAGGAATTAAGGTCTGAATACATTGATAGCTACTATCTTTGGTCTTTATTATAAGGCACCGATTAACAATTATATTTATTCATTTTTATAAAGTACTTGTTGTTTCCAAAGAGCATTACTTATTTTTCTCATGTATGCCTATTATTAATAAAGGTAGTGGGTGAAAGTAATAATTAATATAATATTAGAGTTTAATGGAATTAGTAGGGGTAATATTAGAAGTTACTGAAATTGTAAGACAATTTTATTGACTTTAACTTTTTTGATTGATTTGCGAGAATTGTTAGTTGATGTTTTATAATAAGGATCAAAGGGAATATACGATGGAAAAAAAAAAAAAGAAGCATGAAACTTATTTAAAAAAAATTTATGTTTATTTTAGTAAGTTAATTTATAGGAAAAATTCTAAATAAATACCTTTTGAAATTGTAAAACTCCCAGAAGTTCGTCGAATTTGTAAAAAGACTAAGAAGTACCAAGGACCTATGAGGAATATGCAAATTCGAGTGAAATTACCTTTTTGCCTTTATTTTAAATAAATTTTAAAAAATAAAAACCTGCTCGCCAATTGTCTTTAACTTTTTTGATTGATTTGCGAGAATTGTTAGTTGATGCTAGCAAATATTTTCTCCATTTTTTTTTTAGAATTTTATCCAACTTTATAGCAGATGTAGGATTGCTACAAATGGACGTATAAATTTTTATGTCAAAATCTTTAGCGGTTAGGGAACCGCTACAAATGAATAATGGTTTTTTTTAAAAAAAATAAAAGAGTTGTTTATTTTATTAATTAACTAATAATTGTAATATAAATTATTTATATGATTGGTAAAAATAATTGATATTAAAATATGATATTTGATTATATATGGTTATTATATAGGTGTATAAAAATGAGAATGTGTAGATATAATAAGAACTAATTATGATTTCATTTAAATAATATTTAATTCTAAAAATAATGTTTGTGAAAGTAGAAGGAATGTTGCAAAATGTATCTAAAATTGTAAATTAAAATAAATTAGTATCACAAAGTTAGAAGAAAATGAAATATTTGTAAATAGATGATCATCATATTTGATCTGTTTGAACAACACTTAACCTCTTCGGAAAATATAGACAGATGAGAGAAATCGAGAGAAAATTGTGTAGAAAGAGAAGATGGAGCATATAAATGAGGTGTGGTTGAGGTATTTATATGGATAATTGTGTAATACTTGTAGCGGTTGATATGACGTTTTTGGTAACGGTTTGTGTTAGTAGTAGTTTTTACATTTGTAGCGGTTAGGTTTATTTCGTAGCAGTTTTATAACCATTACAAATGCTATTATAGTTTTATTTTTGGTGAAAAAAATAGAGGATTGTAGATTAAATATGTTATCGTAAGCATAATTTTTTATATCAATCTTTGTTACCATCCCTACAAAACAAAATGTGGAGAAAATGTTACTTGTGAGTTTAATATGTTTGAATGCAAATTAAAATTAAATTAAATGTTATTATTTCATAAATCGTATCTTGAAAAACACATCGAATTATAGGTAAATTGTCATTGTCGTCTAGGAAGAAGTTTCCAAAACTAGTAGGCTGGAACAACTCATTCTCGTAGGCGACGTTATCACTATTGCCTATGTCGTAAAAGTCATAAGACTTTAAGTGAACCACCATATTCAATTCCATATGCCTCTCGTCGGCGACATCATAAACTTGATGTGCCTTTGAAGCAAAAATATATGGCTCATAATCTTCAGACTGACTAGTGTGAATAAGCCGGGAGAAATTCACTGATATGATACCTAAGGTCAGTTGTGAGTCCCCGGGAAGTTGTTGCATTTTCCCACGAACACTTAAACAACGTCACAGTGAAATGACCTTGGTAATTTATTTTGACCGCATCAAACAGCTTTCCATAATACGAGATGTCATCGAACTGCATTTTCCCATCACTGTTGTGCGCATAACTCCTTGTCCCAAAAATACCATAAATATCGGAGTTTTGGGTTAGCGCCTTGATCTTGTGAAACTATGTAAAACTTGAGACCATTGACTTTGAATACCATAAATCTTTGGGCATGGTTAAGCGGGCCGAGTGCGAGAGCTCTAAATTCAGGTGATTGTTGTAATACCCTAAAAATCATATTTAGCATAACCACTATATTTTGATAAATGATACCAATTAAAATAGGTGAATATATGGTCTTAAAGATATTATAGCTTATTTAATTTAAATTAGGGAATTTTCTCCTAGAATTAAATAAACAAAAAAGACTCAAATATTCTAATTTCATTTAGGGATCATAAAATACCCTATAATTTTCATATTAAAGCATAGTTCATATTTAAATTCTAAAGGGACATAAAATGTTATTGAAATACCCAAACAAATTAAGGGAAATTGTCAATAATTGATTGGACAAATAATTGCACAATAATTAAAGTAATTGTATTAATTTTTGCAATTAATTAAAAGACATAATAAAAGTCAACAGTTAGGAATGTTTTAACTTAAATAAAAATCAAGGACCCACAAGAAACCAATATTGGTATAAAGTGAAGTATTAATAATCATAAAATGTCATAAAATGATATGAAAATACCTAAATTAATTAGAGAAAATTTCCAACAACTAATAACCAATTAAACTTACATGAATTAAAATATTCACATTTAGTTTTTATATCATAAAAAATAAACCATAAAGGAGTGTGAAAAGGCTTAAAGTAATTAGGGAATACTAAAAATAATTAAAGGGCAATTAAATTTACATTGATTAAAATAATTGCATAAATTTCCACAATTAATGTAGTGGCAATTATTAATCAACAATTTGGAATATTTTGGCTTAATTTAGCATTAAAGACCAATAATGGTTCAATATTAGTAACAAATGAGTTTCTAAAGATCATAATTGATTTAATAATCAATCATGCACTTACAATTAAGCATAATAACAACTAAAACACTATATTAGGGATTTTAACTTGAATTAAATTAACAACCCCTAAGGTTATTATGGGTGGTAAAATTCATGATAATAAAGGAACAAAGGATTAAGCAATAATATAAGATAAAAACCTACCAAAGCAAGTAGGATTTTTCTACATAAGTAAAGAGCCAAGATTTAATTAAACACATGAAGTTAAATCCAAGAGCCTAGATGAATTACACAATAAAGCTAAATCCAAGAGATAAGTTGTGAGCCAAACCTTAATGCACCATCTATTAGGCTAAAATAAAAACACAAAATTTATTAAATGGATGAAAGGGGGGGGGGGATGGATTCAACACTTGGAAAAAGAAAAAAAAAAGAGTTTCTAGAAGATTAAGCAAACTTAGTAAACAAGTTGGAAAGTCAAACACATGTGCTCAAACTTGGTGACTAAGTTAAGCAACTTGTTGATTAAGTAGAAGCTTCCAAACTTGGTGGCCAAGGAGAAACAAAATGAGAGAAAGAGAGAGGGGGAGGGGGCACGGCTAGGTGGGATTAGGGGCTGGGATGAGAGTTGCAATTTTAAACTTTGATCCATTGGCTAAAAATCAAGATGAGATAGGTTAGGAAAATTTACAAAAAATGCCATAGTAATTTCCTATAAATAGGCACCTTGTCTCTTCACAAAACTCACACCAAAGCAAGCAATAGAAATCTGAAAGTAGAGAGAAGTGAGGTTGAGTGGGAGTAGCTTGAAGGAGTTCAAGCATTTGGTAAGCAAGTTCTTGAGTTTTGAGTTTTTAAATTCATAGAAAGATATGTTTTAATCTTAAAAATGATAGAGTAGTTTTATTTTCATGTTTTTATGGTTAAAAATAGCTTTATTTCGAAAAAATGATGAAGGAAGGGTTAGAGAAAAATTTTTGGAAGAAAAACACCGAAGTAACGAAATTCTGACGAAATTTGTCGGGTAGACGATTTCTAGAGTCAGTAGTAGAAAGACCATAATTTTATGTTGAAGATGATGTTAATTAATTCTGAAATTTTTCATGGTTAAAGTAGACATATAGAGATTTCCAAATATACCTAGAGTGTGTCATTTTGAATGTTGTACAAAGAGATAAAAATTCTTGAAAAAGGCTATATTTTCTGGGTGAATTTTTGGGCACCGAATGAACACGTGAAAACTGGGAGTTGTTCTGGGTAAAATATGATATTTTTTTAATCAAAAATAGACATCCTAAGGAGTCCGGGGAATTTTACGGATCTTCATTTCAATTTTTTTAGAATTAGTTATGATTTTTCAAAGTTAGGCGAAAAATCTATCCTAAATGCTGTAATCAGCGTTTTTTTCCGAAAATTAAGGAAAATAAATTGGAAAATAATTCCACCAGGGGTAAAATGGTCATTAGTGACTAAGATATCTATTAGAATATTATTTGTGAATTAATAAATGCAATATTACCATTATAGGATAAACTTGATCACAGTCCGACCGACAAAACGTACCGGTATCACCAATGAAGGTACAGACGCGTACTGTAACACTAACTCTGATGCTTATTGTACTTTTATATGTGATAGATGTATTCATAGATTAAGACTCTGTCTTAAAGTTTTTAAAAGTTTTTCATATACATTCAGCTTTATACGGGTTACAGTCTTGGTAATGCTAGAGTTTTCCTAGCGCTGAGGACACGATAGGCCATCGTGGCACTGGTGAATAGTGCAGACTGGGGGTAACGGACATATGCAGTGGCTGTGTACCGTTATCAAGAAATAGTAGTTAGCTACGGTAGTAGGAGCTACTATTAATTGAGAATATTGGACTCAAGTGGTATCTTGGGGTTTTTCATTTAGACTTAGTGAAAATTTACTCCTATATTAAATTGAACTAGGATAGTCACTTTTCCATTTCCAAGGGCAATCGTTCATACATTTCATACTCCATTCCATTTTATTAAAAATGTCAAAAAATATTAGTTTAGCATTTAATTTAATTGCATTCTTATTTTAGTTTATCAATTGAAAAAAATCCAAAACCAATTGCTCCCTTGTTTTAATTGCATTTGCATGTCATTTAGATTACTTAGGATTCAATAAAAGGCTCCTCGAGAGAGAGAACGATCCTAAGGTTGACTATACGCAATCCTTGGTTTATTTTGATTGTGGACCCCAAGGCTAAAGACAAAAAGGCCCTCATCAAGTGGCTAAAATATCTTTTAGGATATTATTTATAAGGGAATAATGCGTTGGTACTATTATAGGCTATCCAAGAGATGTACCAAACTGACATGCATACCGCTAAACTACACTGACTGAGGTACGAACGCGTGTTGTAACTCTAACTCTTATGCTTATTGTATGTTTATATGTAATAGACGATTTCATAGAGTCATGAACAAGACTTGGTCTTGGGTCATGCACTGTGACTAAGTTTATGAGGCTTAGATCACCTGTTTATACATTCAACTTTAAACGGGTTATAGTCTTGATAACGCCGTTGAGTTTTCCTAACGTTGAGGACACAAGGGGCCGTCGTGACACTGGTTAGTGCAAACGTGGATAACTTTACATGTGATGTGTGCTATGTATTGTTGTTGTGTTGACATTGCATCTGTTGTGTGCTTATGTATTGTTGTTGTAACCTTACATCTGTTGTGTGCTATGTATTGGTTAATGTTGTAATGTTATGAATATCTGTCATACATATCTTATTATACATGAGTATGAGGTTAACTGTTACCTGAGATTCAATGGGTATTGGACCTCAACACTTACAATAGCTTCAGGGTCTGGAAGACCGAGGGTCGATGAGAAGGGTAAGCAGAACGCGTGAAGACTTAGCCAGAGCTTTTTGGAGATGTACCTATAGTTAGAATTTTAAATATTCGGATAAATGTGCCACTATTATCATACTCGAACGGATACACCATAGCTAATATTTAGTCACCTACTTATTAATTACTCACTCTTTTACTTACTCCAATGCTCTACTCTGATAAAGATATATCATTCCGCTTTTGAAAAATGGGGTGTTACAAACTTACTCTCGTAGGCGACGTTATCACTATCACCCATGTCGTAAATGTCATGAGACTTTAAGTGAACCACCATATTCAAATCCATGTGCCTCTCATCGGTGACATAATAAACTTGATGTACCTCTGAAGCAAAAATATATGGCTCATCATCTTCAGACTGACTAGTGTGAATAGGCCGGGAGAAATTCACTGATATGATGCTTAATGTCAGTTGTGAGTCCCTGGGAAGTTGTTGTATTTGCCCACGAGCACTTAAACAATGTCACGGTGAAATGACCTTGGTAATTTATTTTGACCACATCAAGCAGCTTGTCATAATACGAGACGTCACCGAACTGCATGTTCCCATCACTATTGCGCGCATAACTCCTTGTCCCAAAAATGCCATAAATACCCAAGTTTTGGGTTAGCGCCTTGATCTCGTGAAACCATGTAAAACTTGAAACCATTGACATTGAATACCATAAATCTTTGGACGTGGTCAAGCGGGGCGAGTGTGAGAGCTCTGAATTCTAGTGATTGTGGGTTGTGGTCATTTAGTATTCTCTACATAAACCAATCTGGGAATTCTTTTTGGACCTTTCTATCAATTTTGGAGGATGTTTGTGAATGGATCCTTAGTTGATGCTTCACATGACTTCTGAATTTCCAACAATTAAGCATGCAATGGTGAACATGACATGTAAGTATAAAATGTAAGGAAATATATAGGATAACGTATATCTGTGTGCAATCCTTACTGAAGGAAGGATTCAACTTTAGTGCAATTAATCAAGACATGTTTATATGATTGAAACTTCACAGTCCGTCAATTTGAAGTTCTCACTTTTGCCAACTACTTTACCAACGTGAAGGATTAACAACTTTGCTGATGATGGCTCTAGCTCAAGCTCAAGAAAATCGTCTACACGATACGGTCAGTTGAAAGACGTCTCAATATCATCAAAGTACCTTGAACAAAAATATAAGACATCATCCCTAATATAACCTTCTACTATTGAACCTTTAGGCAACACCTTATCCGTCACGTAAGACTTCAGTTTCCCAAGAAACCTATACAGTAAAGAAGGAAAAATGTCGATATATAAATGCTGAAATGTGTTCCTAGCAAGTAATGTTGAAGTAGTTAATTTTAAATTAGTACCTCTCAATAGGACACATCAATCAGTAGTAAACTAAAGGAGTACCTTTCAATAGGATACATCCGTTGGTATGAACAAGGTATATTGTCAAGTGAACCATCACCGTAAAAAAGGACGAAGGAATGATCATCTCCAAATGACATAGCGTAAGAATGATTTTCTGTTGCAATTGTTTGAGCTCCTCTACAATAAAAACCTTGGAACACAACTTTTGGAAGAAAGAACACAGCTTGACCAGAACGATTGGCACATCGAGAGGCAACGTATTTTTTATGGCCAATGGAAGTAACTGTTACATAAGCACATTTGAGTCATGACTTTTAAGCCAAGCAACCTTTTAAGCCTGAACGTCAACACATTGTGAAATGTTGCTTGAATACTTGTTAGGAACTTTTATTTTCTTCAACATCGTGAGGAAGATTTCCTTATTCAGTTTTGTTAGGGTGAATTTTACTGGTTGAAATCAATCATCCTCATCCAACCACGGTCTCCACGAACTCTCATGTCCCATAAATCTTTTATCACTTGAAGATGATCTTTTGACTTGCCTAGTTCATTAAGAATCGTGTATTACATATTATTGCACACATTTCTTTCAATGTGCATGACATCTAAATTGTGTCAGAGCAAATTATCTTACCAATACGGAAGAGTGAAGAAGATGCCTATCTTTCACAATTGCTGAGGCGTAAAAGCAAAAGTTGTGGCAGTCTTTCTCCCGGCTTTTGCTACATAGTCTTTTTTTCCATACTCAAATTCAACATCTTGAAGTCGCTCTATGATTTTTGCACCGGATAAGTTTTGAGGAGTCCTCTATTTTCTTGTTGCCCATTGAAACAATTGTGTTGCAACCTAAACTTGTATGTACCATCAAGAAACCTTTAATAACCCATGAAGCACCACTTATGACTGTGGGGAAGGCGCACTAAGTCAGAGTCAAAATTGCAAGTTGGACATGCAAGGCTGGTATGCAAATTGAACCCAAATAATGTTCCCAAGATAGAAATGTCACTTATTGTCCACATCAAGGCTACATGCAAGTTGAACAGTGTCTTCTTGTGCGCGTCATACGTCTTGATGCTTACATTCCACAGGTCTACCAACTTCACAATAAGCGGTTGGAGATGCACATCGATGTCATTTCCCAGTGCATTTTTGCTTAGAATGATCATAGACAAAATGAAGAAGCTTTGTTTCATACACATCAAGGGGGCAAGTTGTAAGGTATTAAGACAACTGGCCAAATACTATATCTTGTGCTAAGATTCCCAAACGGATTAAAACTGTCGGTTACCAAAGCAATCCGAACATTTCACTGGTCTGTTGCTAAAGCTAGAAAGTCTGAGTCGAACGCTTTCCATGCTTTAGCATCCCGTGGATGTCTTAATTTACCATCTTCGTTCTTGTCAGCTTCATGTCACCTCATATACTTATCTATCTTAGACAACATAAACAATCTTTGTAAGCAAGGTTTTAAAGGAAAGTACATGAGAATCTTTCCTATTCTCCCCTTTCGAACTATCTTGAACCTTGAAATATGAAACTTCTTACAAGTCTCCCTGCGGGCATCATTTCCCCAATAAAGCCTACAGTCGTTAGGGCATGCATCGATATTTTCGTAGTTCAAGCCTAGTATGTAAATTATCTTCTTGGCCTTGTAGAAGGCTTTAAGTATTTTTGTGCCAGGGAAAGCATCTCATAGTAATTTTAGAAACATCGACATTGTATTATGAGTGATCCCATACAAGCACTTGATAAGGTACAATTTAATCAAGAAAGATAATTTGGAGTATTTTTCTGATAACCTTAATACAAAGGACAATCACCCTTATCCTGAACGTGGAATATCATCTAGGGGTGAATTGGTGATTATAAAATTCTTTTCACAATACACTCAAGAATACAAAGACAGAGATAGAGAGAGAGGAAATGAACACAAAGAGATTATATTGGTTCGGTCTAACTCATTGACCTACATCCAGTCATGAAGCACCTTGGGATTTTTCACTAACTCTTAATTTCAGTTACAATTACACACCTCGTACTCGAGATGATCCTATCACACTAACACTCACTCCCCTTTACAAGTTGTAATGGTATACCCACACTTAAGGTTCCACAACCTTAAGATTTAACAACTAAACAAGTAATCAAATAAGTGTTTAGAAACTATCTCACAGAGCAGATGAATAATAATCGCTAAAGTACAAAGATATCCGAAGATATTAAATAAAACTTCATGAAACAATAGATTGCAATAAGCTTGAATTGAATGTGCAGAGTTTCGGTAGCTGGCTAATTCAATGCTTCTAGTATTTCTAGTGGTTGCATTAATAGTTGTTCTAGACGCTTGAAGGCTATCCGTTGTGACTCTTCAAAGTAGCCGTTAGACAGTGATAGTCGTTTTGCCATTAATGTTCTGAGTAATCACCGTCTTCACCATTCCTTCAGTCCTTTTGTTTTTGACCGTTGAGCCACAATAATTAGATTGAAGTTTAGCTTGCCAAAAATGTATTTCAATTGTTTAGAGGTATGGTTGCTAAGATTGTGTCTCTAATAGGTAAGAACGTTTAATGTTCTGACACATAAATTACTTTATCCCAATTTGGCATTAATCCATAAAATTATTTGAAACTCATTAACAAAACGATTAAACATAGTTAGGAATAATAATGAGAGATGATATGAAGTTTGTTTTTTCAATTTCTGTTGCTTAGAATAAAAATCGATAGGAATTGCGTTTGGTAAATCCGATTTTTTTTTTTGGTACCTGGGATGAACTGGTTTATTTTTTGTGTTGGGGAAGGAAAAAAGAAGCAGAAAATTCCTGCTTCTCTATTTTAGCGCATAGAATGAGAATTGTTTCTCTCTCAACCACATCTCTCACGATAATTGATAACCCCATTCGATTGACCCCCTTCTTTTTCAAACTCTCGTTGTTCTCCAGATCCACCGTCTCAACCCTCGCTACAAAACATCCCACTAGCCACCTCCACCGCTGTTCATCTCTGCTTGGAGAGCCACTGCCACAGTCGCCTTCTTCCTCCTCTCTATTCGTCCATCATCGTTGCAGAACCACCTCCAAAATCACCTTTTCCTTCCCTCTGTTCACCACTGCTGTCACTCACCTCTGTTCTTCAACATTCATCGCTGACCACAGGTCGCTTGCTTTGTTCTTTCGATCACAACAAGGAAACTCTCACCGTGCTTCTAGATCCTTGCTATCATCGATTCATAATTCCACTTCTGGGTTTTATACGACCCGCAGATGGGAAACCGATCAATGCTAGTAGAGATTGCTGGTTCTGCTTTAGGAAACTAGGTTTGAGCTGCACACCTAGTTTCCCATACAAAGGGTAGTGATGCACACCCTAAATCAATCTTAGTAAATTAAATGATTCGGACATGGAGATTTTCAAATAGGGAAGAATTGTCTCGAGTTAAGCACATTCTGACTCGACACTACTAGAAAATGCCAAAATAGCGGCAGAATTTGCGACGGAAAAAAAATCCGTCGCAATTTGCGGAGGAATTGAAATCCGTCGCAAATTGCGATGGATTTCAATTACGTCGTAAAACTCAAAAAAAAAAGAAAGATTTTCTAGCGGGAAAAAGCCCGCCAATTTACAACAGAAAAACAAATCCATCGCAAAATTTTGCGACGAGATTATTTTTCCGTCGCAAAATCTCTTTTAAGTCCCAATTTTGGGACATTTTCTTCCACCTTGTCGCTCATCCTCTCCCTTCCAGCCACCACCGTTTGTTGTTCCGGTTACCACCACCACTCCTCCTTCCGGTTCCCTCCGCCGCTCCTCCTACCAGTTGTCTCCCCCTTCCGGTCACTGCCTTTGCCATTGTCCAAGTTTGTTTGAAGTATTTTTTTTTTAACTATTTGGAAATATTTGTTTATATATTTGCTTTCTTCTATAATCCAAAGATCTATATTGGTAGAAGATTATAATTACATGAATTTAGATCTTTTTTTTGTTTTAGTTTCTCCTTTGTCTGAATCTATATTGGTAGAGAATTATAAGTTTTCCTAATTCTTCCTCTGAAATAATGATTTGTATAGTTGTACAGGAAATTCACATATATATTATCACTAGTATTAGCGTATGCGAGGTCCTAAAGATTTTCTAAACATTATTCGAATTTTTATATTATATACTCATGTCAATATGTATGTATGTATGTATGTATGTATGTATGTATGTATGCAAGCACACACACACATTGATAATCCCTAACTAAAACTTTCAGATTAAAACAATAAGAAGTCAATTTGTTCGCAACAGTAAATCAATGAGTTTGCTAATTAACCAGTTAGATCTGCTACAAATCTTGATATTAATATTTTGTATTAATTTCTCGCTGACCTTGTATATAAACTAGAGAACGAGGTTAATTTGTATATATTGATAAACAAAGAGTCATATCTTCTTTGCTGTTGTACGTTTAATTGCATAACTTTTCATTTTAAAATAAAAAAGCCATATTATTGATTCATATCTACTTGAGTTTTCAAATTCTTTTATAAATTTGCAAATTAAATTTTTGATCGGAACTAAATGATATATACTAAAGTGATTATTTCTTTTTACATGGTTTGTGAAGTATTTCATATATCAGTATATAGACTTTGTTTTATGTAATTTTAAAAAATTAAAAAAAATTATTTTTTTAAATAAAATAATATTTGTGACGGATTTGGAATTTGCAAATTCTCCGTCGCAAATTTAAGATTTTGCGACGGATTTGAAATCCATCGCAAATCGCAAAATTTGCAACGGATTCCAAATCCGTCGCAAATTCAAGGTTTTTCGTCTCAATTGCGACAAGGGTTTTAGTGACGAACATAATTCGTCGCAAACAAAATTTGCGACGGAAAAACCTTTTTTGCAACGGATTTTGTCTGTCACAAAAACTGATTTTTTTTGTAGTACGAGTCAATCTCACTTTGAAAATACAAAGAGCAAGATCGCGAAGATGCTTAACTCGTGGCAACCAACCTTGGCTCGAGTTTAGGGGTAAACTCGAGTCACAATAAAGTGCCTTGAGTCAATCTTTAATTGAATATTTGTCTGAGGATGATTCAGGTGGTCTTTGACTCAAGTCAACAAAGCATGGCTCGAGTTTAAGTCTAAACTCGACACTCCAACTCATGGGTCGAGTTAGACGCTGAGAAATTCTTTGAAAAACAATTTGAAAACTTCTTTCTAACTCAAGGCAATGAATGCTGGCTTGAGTTAAAAGTTCATTTGAATATAACGGTCAAATTCTTGGCTTGAGCCATAGGTCTTAAGCTCGAGTCAACCAATTCAAATTCTTGAAAAACATTTTAAGTTCGTAGATATTTGGCTTGAGTCAAAGGATGCTGGCTCGAGTTTAGGTCAAAACTTGAGTTTGCTATATGTGGCTCAAGTCAACATGTCATCCTGGCTTAAGTCATATAAAGATAGACTCGAGTCTGATATCTTAGGCTCAATTCAATTTGATAGCAAATGAGATAGACTGATATGATCCAAAATTTGAACAAGTCAAAAACATTTTGGCTTGGAACATAGGTTTTGTTTTATTTACAATGGTCAGTTATCATCAAAACATACATTGAGAACTAACACATCCATGAGACTGAAAAATTCTTGAGCTGCATAATTCCTGAAGAAAACAGGTTTTGTACCTTGGAACTTTTGTGGTAAAGTTGTCGTCTTGAAAACCAAAAGCATCACGAACAGGTTCATTAACCAGATCATCTTGATCAAATTGATCTCCTACTTGTGAGCTTCGAGGAAGATGATCTCCATCTTGATCTAAACAAGCAGGAGAATTGCGTGACAACTTGATCTATGACTTATACATATGTAGTAAACAAAGCTAACATAGAATATAGAGGAAGAGAGAATTTTTAATTATCTTCATGGCATAATTTCCTTAAATGCAACATTAATATTGGATCATTTGTAGTAGTTTAAAAACTGCTACCTTAACCGCTAAAAATATAAAATAAGTTTTGTAGTGATTTAAAAACCGCTACACTAACCGCTACAAAATGTAGGCTATTAAACATTTATAGCGGTTTATGATCAAAACCACTACAAACTCTAGCGGGATTTTAAAAGGTTTGAATTTGAAACTTGTAGCGGTTTATGTCTAAATAACCACTACGAAATGAATACCATTTAAATAGGTGGCAGATTTTTGTTTTAAATTTCAAATGTTATACTTTAGTAGCATTTCTATACATAAACTGCTACAAAAGTTAACAATTTATATTTTATTTATCTATCTAAATTTATTCCATTATTATGTTTATGATAAATATATTTAACTAAATATATATCATCTTTTCTATTTTCAATAACAATTGTTATATAATATAATTAACATTAATAAACTAATATAAATTAATATAAGTATTAAAATAGTACTTCATTATCAAATTCCCAATAAAATAAAAGATAACAAATATTTTGAAGACATAAATTTGTCCAAAAACAGAAATAATAAACTAGAGATAACAAACATTTTAAATACAAAAAAATGTCTACAAATATAAATAAAAGTTAACTATCAAGAGTCTAAGGATCAGGTCCTATCTTAGGGGGCTATCTTGTGGGGGGTAGGATCAGCATGTGCAGGAGCAGAGGTAACAACTTTCTTGTCATCAGCAGCAAGAGGAGGCAGAAGGGGAGGATCAAAGCTAAACGTAGGAGGAGACGAGGGAGGTGGAAATTGCTTGTTAAGAGACATCTCTGTGAAGGCACCGTCCAAAATATCCTAGCTCTCCCTTTGATGAGCGTACCAACTATTGGCTTGGTCTTAAAACCACCTTGGAAGCTCCTAAGTCTTGGTGTCAACATCCTCGGCAATCATCACCATAACAACGTTCTTGTTATTGAGTATTTCTTAATAATTTCTTTTGTTTCATTATTTACTACTCTAACTTCATTATTAACTACTCTTGTTTCATAAATAAAGATAAAAAAAAATGTATCAGAAACTTTGGCGGCAGCCAACCAAAGTAGTCCATAACAAAACCACGATAGAAACTAGGGGAAAAAGTAGTTATTAACAAATAGTCAGCAAGAAATACCCTCCTTGCTAATCTTATCTTGCTATTAAGTACTACTTTAGTTTCACTTTTATTTATTATTATTCCAGAAATTAAACAAATATGTAATAGGAACTAAGCCTGTAGTTGGCCAAAATAGTCATTAGTGAAATCAAAGTAGTAAATAGTAAAATAAAAATAGTTACTAGAAAATTCTCAGCAATAAGGACCTTGTTGACTGGTAGCCAATGATGGGTGCTTAGGTGGCATTGAGGAAAAATACATATGAAGAGTAATGACGTCTTTTGGAAACGTTTCAGAATCCGTAATCAGTACAGGTTGATGATTTGATATTTGATAAATTGGACACCTTGATTTATCTTTTTTATATTTTTATGGTATCTTAATTGTCATTATCCCAAATACATTTGTGTTTGTTTAATTCTTTTAGTAAGCTATATTTATGTTTACCTCTTTAACAGTTGATGCTTCACATATTTTTTTAGGAAAATCAGACCAAGGTCTCAACCAAGAAAAACAATACTACAAAAGTCTCATATAGAACTTGTCAATAATAAGTGACAGAGTTAATATTGACGAATTATAAGACTTTTTTTTATAATGATTTCCTTAATTAGAGATGCGTCTAGTTTTCTATCAAGAAGAGAGAGCGTGTAACAAAGGGTAAACAGAATGATAAAGGTTTCAATTATCGTGCTACAAGTCACATATTGTAAATTATCAATTCTGTAATTATGGATAAAAGTTAGTGTATTTTAACTTAAACCTACAACTTGTGTAAATTATGAGTTTTTAAGATCCTTGTTTATATTCTTATTATTTGATGTTTGAACATGAAATTATAGAAAAGTTACAGGAGTTTACAGAGCAAATAAGTGAGGTAATATGTAAATCTTTCTACAATTTCTGTGAATGTGTGCTTTTATGTGCATGCTAGTTTCATTCGGTGATCTTCTCCTACTCACCGTTCACGTGTATGTTAATCATAAGTTCATCGTTGGCTTGGCTGCTCGTCGTTATGCTCTTGGTGCTATGTGCTGTTTGGTGGCTCTTCGGTCAAAACTTCAAGGATGTAAGTAATTAAGTAAAGTTCTAGTTTCTTCCTTTATACATTGCTTACTTCCTTCCCTCCCTTTAGTTAGCTAAGGTTACTGAAGTTTATATAATTTGTGGTAACATTTGGTTTGCGTGAGGTGTGGCTTACTGCCTTTCTAGAGTTCATAGAACATTCATTTCCAATCAAACCTATGGAAGCACGTAAGTATGGTTATTTTCCTTTTATTTTTATTTTTCATGTGGGCAGAAATGTGAAGCTTTGGCTCAATCTGAGACATTCAAGTATTGAACCTCTTCAAGACCTGAGGTATAGCTATATCCTACTTTTGCAAAATGAACTTCTTACTTTGGAAGGTATATTTTGAAGCAGTTGTACCAACGAAATCCTTTTTTCACATATGATCTTAGTGTCATTGAAGATAGGACTTATGGAAAGAGAAGAGTTACAATTTAAAGAGTTGAAGATCAATGGTTTAAGGTTGTTTTAAAATTAGAATACAACCCTAACTTACTCAAATTCAGCATGCAGCGCCAACGATATAACAAATCTATAAAGTCATGGGGTGGTAATCCGAACTAGACTTTGGCCAGTGCTAGGATTTATACTGAGAGTAATAGCAACCACATGAATTCACAATTTGTAAGAATTCTATCAAGCCCACTTGCACAACCCTCCCTACTCTAAGTAGAGAAAATGCCCCACGTATGCATGTCCAACACACCAAAACCTTCAAAAATTTTAAGGAAATTATTATCCACCATCGGCTGCTATTGCGATTTTGATTTTGGTTCAAGAGAATACTATTAAAATCACCCCCTAAACAGAAGCTAGTTTTTGTTTTTTTGTTTTTTTTAAAAAAAATTGATTAAGGGTTTCCCATTTCGAGGTTTAGAGCAGAAAAGGTTTTTACCTTTTCTAACAAGTGGGTTTCAATATTCGAACTTGTTTCCGCCACTTCCTACTAGCCAGGCGAGTTAATAGGATCAAGACCTTTCATATCTGATCTTAATTGTTTAAATTTTAGTTTTTTTTTTAAATGATGATTTTAAAAATAATTTTGTTTTTGAAGAAATAATAGGTAAAATACTATCTTTAATTAAGGTTCTATACCCATTAAAATAATTTTTTAAGAAAAATATAGACTCTTAAAAAAATTAAATTTGAACCATCCAAATATGATTAGTATCAGTGCCAGTTAGTATCCTCAAATATATTTTTAGTATCAGTCAGTACCCTAAATTATTTTTTCAAGATTATTAAATATTTTTCAGTACTGGTTAGTATCCTGAAGTATCTTTTTAGTACCTAACATATTTAAGGAGGAAAAAAAAGAGGGAGAGACAGACATGAAGTCAATGTTTGCATTAAAAACGACACAGTACCATGGAAGAGGACAGAAGAGGTGGGGAGTGGCAGAGGACCCTACCCACTCCCTCGTAACCCTGCCATAAGATTGTAAAGTATTATATATAAGTTTTCAATTTGAAGATCTTTATAACGCAGACTTTATAATTTATGTACTTGCTCGGGCTTTTATCATATATCATTTGTGCGTGGCTTATAAATAATTCATCAACTTGACGAATGCTTGTGCAAAAATATGGCCAAGTAAAATATTTAGTGAATTCACTTAAGTTGAGCTAAAACAAATCTTGGATGTAATTGTAAAATTGTAACCAATTGTTTTCAAAATTATAAGTGAATCAAAACAATTGACTCTTTGACTTCATGGATAAAATGGAGCCTATAATTATTTATTCGCTTGAATTTCTTAACAATAAATTAGTCTCCTCTCATATATGTTTTTATTGAATAAATGTGTTAGTCTAGGATTAAAAAAAGTACTTGAAAAAGCTTTCTCAAGTAAGAAAGTGTTTAATTATTCCATTAATTACTCAATCTCTTGTTATAAGTAATGAAATATAAATTTCAAGTGCCAATCCTAATGTGTAACTATGTAAGGTTGACAAGTACACCTCTTTCTTGCCAACAAAACCATTCATTCATCACGCAAACTTCAGGTTCTTGCAGAATTTTACCATAATCAGCCAAAAGCTACAATTACTACGTGAGAAAATTAATCATAGCCACAATAAATTACAGGAGAGGAAATAGAGAAGAGGAGCAAGGAAATGAAACTCTGAATCTCTTCTTTTCAAAACTCTGAATCGCTTAGATTTTCGGGTTTAGTAGAGTATATCATTTTGCTGATAGCGACGGATAAACTAGGTCCTCCTTCTGGCGCCTAGGCGCTCTTCCTCTCTGCCTCTAATTCTTGCGATCACGGCCTAGACACTCATTCTAGCACCTAAACGCTGTAGCTCTCTGTGTCTTCTCCATTGGTCATGCCCAGGCGCTGAAATCGTGACCCAGGTGCTTCTTCCTTTTCTTTTTTCTTTTTTCCTTGTTATTCCTTACATCACTCCATGTCTTTCAAAGCTTAGTAATGAAGCTGTAATCACTTGATCTGTGTCAAAATAGTCCTACAGAGAAGTAACATGAAAAACTAACTAAGACTATGACCAGAACATGAAATCCTAGAGGTCAACAGTTACACATAAATTGTTTAAAGAGATCATGTTACAAACATTATAATTAAGTAATTTATTTAACTTTATTAATTTTTGATAAATAACATTGAGGACAAGAGGAGTAAAACTTTTAAGTTGCTGATCCATATTTTTGTTCTTTTACATTTACTTGACTTCTATTATCTTCAATAGCACTTTCACACGAATTATTGCATTATATTTTTGTCATGCTTTTGGGCATTTTCTGTTAATTTATTTTTTTGAAAATGTACGCATGATTCATGAAGATTGCCATCATAGTAAAACTCAACCTATTATTCTACTGAATTAAAATAAAATAGAGAGGTATTTTGAAATACCTCATAGCTTTTATATTTTATGTCAATCATTATTATTATCATGTTTGTCCTTTGAAGTCCTAGGGTGATTGGAGGGAGGCCAGTAGCTTTTCTTTTTTTTTCCTCGGGTGATTGGAGATAGATATATATATAATTGTTCATTGTATATTTCCTCAGGCCCTCAATATATACGTAATTTTTCACAGTATATTTCCTCAACACCGCATATCACATGTGTCCTTTGAGCCATTGGTGCCCTGACTACTTCTGTAGCTAGGCGAATTATTACGAAAGTTCAAAGCATTATATACCATAATTTAGTTTGGGTTCTAGGCGATGTGGGACTCAAGAAATTTACCTACCTATATTACTAATTTGCGTTTTTTTTTTTCCTCCATGATGTGGGCCTTCCTCAAACTGCGACCAAGTGAAGTTGAAACTCTTGAAAGATGCCGTAAGTTAGTTCAATCTTCAATGACTTTCTTTGACAAGAGCAACATCTTTCTACGTAAGCTGAAGGCGATCATTATCATCAATCCGAAATTAATTGGGTTTTACTCAAAGTCTATTCACTAGAAATTAATATATTGTTTATAAGAGAATTCAACTTATTTATTATTCTATTTTTCATGAACAAGTCTGCAATGCTTCATAAATAAGTGGAATTCTCCTATAAACAATATATTAATTTCCGGTGGTCAATAACTGACTAATAGTGCCCACTGTAGCATAGTGAAGACCAATGATTGGGCGCCAGAGTTCTGGTGATGACGAAATGCTTTTCTTAAAAAAATGCAGGAAGGGGCATTATTGTCTTTGTACTTACAAAACTTGATTTCATTTTGGTCATTTCAGAATGCTTTGATCAAACCTTTTCATTTTCATTTCAGAATGTTTTTGTCTTTTACTGAAATAAAATTTAGTTTTGTGGTCCTTTAATGAAATTTTATATATATTCCTTTCGGTATAAGTGAATCTTATGTTAAGAAAGAAAGGTAGTATAGCTTATGTAAGATCCCAAATGTTGGGACTAGAAGTCTAGAAATAAGATTAAGATAAGTAAGTTGTTAAGCCAGCAACAGTTAAAATTTTTAAGCTTATTATAAGGAAATGCTTAATATAATTATTTAAAATTATTTTGGACCCTAAAAAATTTAGGGAAAAATGTGAAATATTATTTTGATGATCTAGAAATATTATGAAAGGATTAATTACAAAAAAAGCCTAAATAGTTGTAAAGCTATTTTCTGGAATTTAGTGCCTATTTCCTTAAAATTCAAGGAAAATTAGTTAGAGGATAATTTTTGGCCTAGAAATTTTACAGTATGTTTTATGGCCTTGAGAAGTTAATTGAGGAACAAAATCCTTATATGGTATTAAGGATGAATTTCCAACACTTATGTAATTTTTGCAAATAAATAAACAAAAGACTAAGTTGCAAACAAAAGTTTTATAGAGAAACAAAGAGACTTAATTGGCTTATTTTAGTGAGTGAGTGCCACAACACCCCTCCCTCTCGGATCCACATTCCCTGCTCTTCCAAAAGATTAGGGAATGCTCATCTATCTAATTTTGGGGTGGGGACCATTTTTTAAGATTTTTAAAAAATTTTATGTATTTTTTATTTATTTGGATTAAATTGTATGCTACACCCTAAAATATTTTTTGCAGTCAGTATCTCAAATTAATTAATTTCTAATCTTGCATTAAAAAATATTTTAGGATATAGAAAAAATATTTTAAAACTGATTTTGAAAAAATATTTCAGGGTATTGACGGATACTAAAAAGATATTTAAGGTTACTAACTGATATTGAAAAAACACTTCATGTTCTTAAAAAATTATTTACTTTAGGGTAATGATTGATTTTGAAAAAATATTTCAGGTTACTGATGAGTGCTAAAAAGATACTTAAGAATATTAATTGATACTAAAAAAAATACTTCATAATCGTAAAAATTATTTTATGATCTTGAAAAAATATTTCAGGGTATTGACTGATTTTAGAAAAAAACTTTTAGGGTATTGACGAGTACTAACAAAATACTTAATGATACTGACTGAAACAATATTGATGATGGTATAGAGGAAAGAGAAAAATCTAAAAAAAAAAAATTCCAGTTTTAGGTGCAGAATAGCTTCTGGCAAAACCTAGGTTTTGTTTCCTAAACTTAGATTTTGAAATCATCTAAGCAGGATGGTGGTAGTGACATGGAGTTTGCAAAGCAGATAAGTGAGGTAATATGTAAAACTTCCTACAATTTATTTGAATGTGCGTGGTAGTGACATGGAGTTTGCAAAGCAGATGGTAGTGACATGGAAATTGCAAAGCAGACAAGTGAGGTGATATGTAAAACTTCCTACAATTTATTTGAATGTGTGTTTTTATGTGCATGCTAATTTCATTCGGTGATCTTCTCCTTCTCACCATTCACGTGTATGTTAATCTAGTTTCATTCGGTAATCTTCTCCTTCTCACCGTTCACGTGTATGTTAATTGTAAGTTCACCGTTGGCTTGGCTGCTCGTCGTTATGCTCTTGGTGATATGTGCTGCTCGGTTTCTCTTCGATCAAAACTTCTAAGTAATTAAGTAAAGTTCTAGTTTCTTCCTTTATACCTTCCTTCCCTCCCTTTAATTAGCTAAGGTTGCTGATGCTTATATAATTTGTGGTAACATTTGCTTTGCGTGAGGCGTGGCTTACTGCCTTCTAGAGTTTATAGAACATTCATTTCCAAGAGTTTATAGAACATTCATTTCCAATCAAACCTATGGAAGCACGTAAGTATGATTATTTTCTTTTCTTTTTATTTTTCATGTGGGCAGTAATGTGAAGCTTTGGGCTCAATCTGACTTTTTTTTTGGCTCAAGCAATCTGACACATTCAAGTATTGAACCTCTTCAAGACTTGGGTATAGCTGTATCCTACATTTGCAAAATGAACTTCTTACTTTGGAAGGTATATTTTGAAGCAGTTGTAGGAAGGAAATCCTTTTTTCATTGATGATCTTGGTGTCATTGAAGATAGGACTTATGAAAAGGGAAGAGTTACAATTTAAAGAGTTGAAGATCAATGCATTTACTACCTTTAGGAAGTTAAGGTTATATTCTAAGGTTTCCTTTGTTATAGTTTAGGGTTGTTTTAAAATTAGAATACAACACTAAATTACTCAAATTCAGCATGCATCGCCAACGATGTAAAAAATCTATAAAGTCATGGGTGGTAACCCGAATTGGACTTTTGCCAGTGCTAAGATTTATACTGAAAGAGAGTCATAGCTACAATATTAGGAAAAGTTTCCATGAATTCACAATTTGTAAGAATTCTATCAAGCCTACTTGTACAAACCGGGTGTATGTCCAACAGACCAAGACCTTCAAAAAATTTAAGGAAATTATTATCCACCTTCGGCTGCTATTGCGATGTTGATTTTGGTTAAAGAGAATACTATTAAAACCACCCGCTAAATAAAAATTAGTTTTTTTTTTTTAATTAAGGGTTTTTCATTTCAAGGCTTAGAATGGAAAGAGTTTTTACTTCTCCTAACTAGTGAGTTTCTATATTCGAACTTGTTTTCGCCACTCCCTACTGCCAGGAGAGTTAATAGGATTGGGACCTTTCAAATATGATCTTGACCGTTCAAATTTTAGTTTTTTTTTTTAAAAGTTGATTTTAAAAATAATTTTGTTTTTTGAAGAAATAATAGGTAAAATGTTATCTTTAGTTTAGGTTCTATAACCATATAGGAGTATATTTTTGCCTTGTGCTGTCAAAAATGATTATGTGTGTGTGTGAGAATATTCATTTGGATTATATTTGATGAGAATAATATATTACCTTATGTAAAAGGACAATATTTTTTAGTTAGGGTCTTGATATTAATATTATATTTTCAAATCCTCTTGATTTTTTAATTGGGCAGATAATAATCTAGTTGATACTCCCCAAATCATCCACCAACAATATATTTATATTTTACTAGATATCGTATAGTGTATGTAATAATGTGTGTGTGTATATATGTATATGTACATATATATATATATATATATATATATATATATATATATATATATATATGTAAACATATATTTGTATACCCACACTATGTATACATACATATATATGTATATGTGAGAGAGAGAGAGAGAGAGAGAGAGAGAGCTCTTTTGCATCAATATCCTTTTATTTATGGGTTAAGGTGCAAAAATGCACATATGTTTTACCCGGAGGTGTGCTCAACACCACGTGTTTTTTTTTTTTTTGTGTGCAAGAATGCACATATGATTATGGAATAGGTGCAAAAATACCATCAACGTTTAAACAGTCTAACTGGCGTTATTTTTTATGTGGGCCCCACCCTATTTTTTTTTTAAAAAAATGCTTGAGCTTTTTCAAATTTCCCTTGCTACCCCTACCTCTTCCATCCCTATCGTCTCCCTTCACTCCCATTTCCTTCTCAGCAGCTGCGGTGGTGGCACCCTCGACCAGTGGAGCGGTACCCACCGAATCAGAAGCATAAATCCTCTTCTATAGAGGGTCTTCCAGCTTACAAAAAAACCAAACAGTACAAGAGACCACCAATTCATCATCTTCCTCAAAGTCACAAAAAATTCTCATTCGGTGTAACATCCAAAATCAAATAATACAACATGCATATCAATAAAACAAAAATCTTATTTAAATTACGAAGGCAAAGTGGGTAAGGGAGGGAGAAGAAATTACAAGGTACTGGCGAACTAGATATCAGCTTCGAGAGCTTTGAGGGATTCCTTGAAAGACTTGCGCATTTTTTCCCTTCTTCGATCGTTTCGTAATTCAACAAAATCCCATTCAGAACTCAAAGAAAGATGATATAGAGGTATCGATTTTGGCAGGAAATAATCGCGCAAAATAATCCCATCCTAGAAATTGAATGATCCCAAAATGTTAGCCCTCGTTTTCCGATGGAAATAATCGCGCAAAAGAAACAGAGGAAATCGATTTCAGTAGGAAATAATCCGTCGATGATTTGTCATCGTCACAATACCATTCGACGCTAACTTGTGATGAAAACCCTAGAACATTCAATATAAATTGATGGCTTTTGTTCAATAGGAATGAACTGTCGCTGTTGGTGGTGGGTGCCGCTGTCGCTACTGGTCGAGGGTGCGTCGTTGCTGTTGGTCGAGGGTGCGCCGTTGCCGCTGGTCGAGGGTGACGCCGCTGCTGGTCAAGGGTACCACCGCCGCAGCCGCTGAGAAGGAAATGGGGTGAAGAGAGACGATAGGGATGGAAGAGGTAAGGGGTAGCAAGGGAAATTTAAAAAAGCTCACGCATTTTTTTAAAAAAATAGGGTGGGGCCCACATAAAAAATAACGTCAGTTAGACTGTTTAAACGTTGATGGTATTTTTGCACCTATTCCATAATCACATGTGCATTTTTGCACAAAAAAAAAACACATGGTGTTAGGCGCTCCTCCAGGTAAAACACATGTGCATTTTTACACCTTAACCCTTTATTTATTCTATGTGGCTCTAATATAGAGAGAGAGAGAGAGAGAGAGACCTCTTTCACATCAATATCCTTTTATTTGTGTGAGAGATAGAGAGAGCTCTTTCGCATCAATATCCTTTTATTTATTTTATGTGGCTCGAATATATATTATCCTGTTTAACAAAACATTTCACAATCTTAAATTACAAGAAACTAGCTAGGAAGATAATCATAGGCATTTTATCTCTAGTCTCCATCGTAACCGTGCCATAAGATTGTAAAATATTATATATAAGTTTTCAATTTGACGTTCCTTTATAACGCAGACTTTATAATTTATGTACTTGCTCGGGTTTTCGTCATATATCATTTGTGCGTGGCTAGTAAATAATTCATCAACTTGTTAATGACGGATGCTTGTGTAAAAATATGGTCAAATAAAAGATTTAGTGAATTCACTTAAGTTGAGCTAAAATAAATTTTGGATGTAATTGTAAAATTATAACCAACTGTTTTCGAAATTAGAATTGAACGAAAACAATTGACTCTTTGATTTTATGGATAAAATGAAGCCTATAATTATTTATTCGCTTGTATTTCTTAACAATCAATTAGTCTCCTCTCATATATGTTTTTAATGAATAAATGTGTTAGTCTAGGATTAAAAAAAGTACTAGAAAAAGCTTTCTCCAGTAAGAACAAGTGTTTAATTATTCCATTAATTGCTCAATCTCTTGTTATAAGTAATGAAATACAAATTTCAAGCACCAATATCCTAATGTGTAACTATATAAGGTTGACAAGTATATCTCTATCTTGCCAACAAAACTATTCATTCATCATGAAAATTTCTGGTTCTTGCACACACTTTTACCATAATCAGCCACAAGCTACAATTACATGAGAAAATTAGAGCCACAATAAATTACAGGAGAAAAAATAGAGAAGAGGAGGAAAAACCAAGGAAATGAAACTCTGAATCTCTTCCAAAGCTCAATCACTCAGTTCAAGCTCCTCAAGAACACAAACCTTAGCACCAAAAGCTCCAAGAATGCCCAGAAAGTCCAAAAGGTCGGCCAAAGTGAAATGAGAGAGGATATAGATAGCAAAAACCCTCAGATTTTCGGGTTTAGTAAACTATATCATTTTGCTGATAGCGACGGAGCAACCAGGCCCTTCTTCTAGCGCCTAGGCACTCTTTCTCTCTACCTCTAATTCTTGCGATCACGGCCTAGGCAGTCATTCTAGTCACCTAGGCGCTGCAGCTCTCTGCGTCTTCTCCACTGGTCATGTCCAGGCGCTGAAATCGTGACCCAGTTGCTTCTCTCTCTCTCTCTCTTTTTCTTTTCCTTGATGGGTGCGTCTTCCTTTATTTCTTACATCACTCTATGTCTTTCAAAGCTTAGTAATAAAGCTGTAATCACTTTATCTGTGTCAAAATAGTCCTACAGAAGTAACATGAAAAACTAAGACTATGACCAAAACATGAAATCCTAAAGGTCAACAGTTATACATAATAGTTTAAAGAGACTATGTCATATTAAGTAACTTATTTAGCTTTATTAATTTTTGATAGATAACATTAAGGACGAGAGGGGTAAAACTTTTTAAGTTGCTGATCCATATTTTTGTTCTTTTACATTTACTTAGACTTCTATTTTCTTCAATAGCATTTTCACATGAATTATTGTATAATATTTTTGTCATGCTTTTGGGCATTTTCTGTTATTATTATTATTATTTTTTTCAAAATGTGGGCATGATTCATGAAGATTGCCATCATAGTAAAACTCAACATATAATTCTACTGATTTAAAATAAAATAGAGAGGTATTTTGAAATACCTCATAGTTTTTATATTTTACGTTAATCAATTATCATGTTTGTCCTTCGATGTCTACGGATAATTGGAGGTAAGGTGCCTTTTTTTCCCTTTCCCTTTTTTTTTTCTCGGTGATTCCTGGAGGTTATATATATATATATATTCCCAACATATAATTCTACTGATTTAAAATAAAATAGAGATATTTTGAAATACCTCATGGTTTTTATATTTTATATCTATGGGTAATTGGAGGTCAGGTGCCTTTTTTTCCCCTTTTCTTTTTTTTTTTCTCGGTGATTCGAGCCTGGAGATATATTTTCCCCTTTTCAAATCTTGCCTTTTTTTTCCCTTTTTTTTTTCCTCGGTGATTCGAGCTGGAGGTCAGATATGTATACAGTGACGGACCCAGAATGTAATGTTTGTGGGTGCACAATTAATAGTGGGATTTGAGAGAATTTTTTTTTAAGGAGGATAAAAAGCAACCCACACCTTCGTAAAATTTAGGATCAGAAATTGGGTTCAATTGAAAAATATTTTCGAGGAAATCAATTTAAATAGAACAATATACTCTAATCCCATGGCATACAGATACTCAGATGTTACACAATCAAATTCCAAAGCAACATGCAAGCAAAAATTATTATGATTTCTCATATGTGATAAGATATTAAAAATAGATAAGAAAATTGTCCATGCATGAGTTTGAATACAGGATCTGTATGGGACTAGTGAAATTACTACAATACCACCTAGACAACTTATTACAAAGTCCCTTTTTAAAAAAAATATCTCCTTCAAATTTATGGGTGCACTTACACCCACAAAAACCAATGTAGGTCCGTCAATGTATGTATATATATATGTATATATATATTCCCCTTTTCAAATCTTGTTTCTTTATACCTACTGTATTTTTCCTCAACTCGGCGTATCACATCTCCTTTGAACCATTGGTGCCCTGACTACTTCTGTAGTTAGGCGAATTATTATGAAAGTTCAAAGCATTATATACCATAATTTAGGTTCGGTTCTTGGCGATGTGGGACTCAAGAAATTTACCTACCTATATTACTAATTTGCGTCTTTTTTTTTTTTTTTTTTTTGCACTGATGTGGGCCTTCCTCAAACTGCGACCAAGTGAAGTTGAAACTCTTGAAGGATGCCGTACGTCAGTTCAATCTTCAATGACTTTCTTTGACAAGAGCAACATCTGTGTACGTAAGCTGAAGGCGATCATTATCACCAATTCGAAATTAATTAGGAAGTTAAGGTTGTATTATAATGTTTCCTTTGTTATAGTTTAGGGTTGTTTTAAAATTAGAATACAACCCTAAATTACTCAAATTCAGCCTGCATTGCCAACGATGTAACAAATCTATAAAGTCATGGAGTGGTAACCCGAATTGGACTTTTGACAGTGCTAAGATTTATACTGAAAGAGAGTCATAGCTACAAAATTAGGAAAAGTTTCCATGAATTCACAATTTGTAAGAATTCTATCAAGCCTACTTGTACAAACCGGGTGCATGTCCAACAGACCAAGACCTTCAATAAATTTAAGGAAATTATTATCCACCTTCGGCTGCTATTTGCGATGTTGATTTTGGTTTAAGAGGATAATATTAAAACCACCCGCTAAATAGAAACTATTTTTTTTTTTTTTGGTTGATTATGGGTTTCCCATTTCGAGCCTTCGAGTAGAAAGAGTTTTCACTTCTTTTAATGAGTGAGCTTCCATATTCGAACTTGTTTTCGCCACTCCCTACTAAGAGAGTTAATAGGATCGAGACCTCTCAAAACTGATCGTTCAAAGTTTAGTTTAGTTTTTTTTTTTTTTTTAAAATAAGGTTTATTTTTAAAATAATTTGGTTTTTGGAGAAATAATAGGTAAAATGTTATCTTTAATTTAGGTTCTATAACCATTAAAATAATTTTTGAAAAAAAAAATACAGACTTTTAAAAAATTAAACTTGTACCATCTAGATGTGATTAGTTATCCTTACAAAAGTACTTTGCTTAGTGGGGAAACTGGTTCCAAACAGCTGCTGCCATCGACCTCCACACTGATTTCCCAAAGACAGTGTCATAGGGCCCGACGCTTGAACAGTTTTGAGGCTTCAATAATTGTAATCTCCCACTTATCATCATTCCAAAGAACCCAAATGCCTCCACTTAAACCGTTAGCTTCAACAATATGTGACTTCTTATACCCAAGAAGGTTGATATAACCTTCTTGGCTTTCAGCCCACTGACCTTCGTTTCAAGCATAGCAATTAGATCATTTTCACATTCATTTGTCGTTTTGTGGTCTTGGGTTTGACTGAAAAATTCTTCAATGTTTTCTAACTCCATATTTCAATCTGCAGCATTCTTACAACTCTCCACGTTGGTATTAGTATCTCCCAAAACTATTGCGGCTTGTGCATCTCCACAGTTACGTTATTGGAAACAAGGATCTTGTAACAAGGGTCAAATAAAGACTCCTTTAAAGGGAAATTCTTGTCAAATAATCCTTAAGTATTTGACGGTTGTTTTCAGAGCATATATAACGCATCATTATTTCACAATTCAGAACCAACATAATATAGAAAAAAAATAACCATCAATTAGATATTGCTAAAAACTGTACTAGTGCTTGTAGGGAACATTCATGCCACTATAATATGAGGCCATTAACTTTACACATTACTTTTATATATGTCGAAACTAGGTGTGAATAACACTAGTCCTTATAGGGAACATTCACAACCATCTCTACTGAGCGACATGGTTTCACGACAACCATCTACCATACTTGTCATCATCGATTGAACTTCCTCCTCCTCTAGTAGCTGGTTCAAGTCAATTTGACGAACTTGCCCCTCTTCACGCTCAAGCAAATCTTCAACGACTAAAATGGCATATTGGAATCCCCACTGTCTATTGAATCCATCACAACCCAGCTATATAGTTCTTCTCTTGTAATGAACTCCTCCTTTTTTATTGGAAAAGCCATGGAGAAGAAGACGAGCAAAAATCTGAGTAGTAACCGTTGAAATAGTCATTCGAACAGGATGCATGGGAAATGAAAAAGGTGGGGGGATGAGAGAGACAATGAAACAAATTAATGGATCAAAATGAAAAAGCAATGTGGTCATTGGAGAAGGAAAGAGAATCCAACGGATGAGTGCATCAGAGATGTAAAAGTGTTTTTTTTTAGGGGCGGGGGGGATGAAATACATTAATAGTAGATGAAAAAATAGTGTAGTTATTGGAGGAGGGAAGAGACGTGGTTGGTTCAGGAGCCAAGTGTGGTCATTAGAGTGTGAAATAGACGTGTTCCAAAAGTCAAGTATTATTGTATCTAATTAATATGGGTAAAATTGTCATAGTTTTACCTATTTAGTCAAAAAGGACTTATAAATAGGAGCAAAAAAATTTAGTCAAAGGAGACTTATAAATAGGATCAGAGTGGTATATAATACTTTGATATCAATTTGTAAACAATATTTACAAGTATATAATCATTTGGCTAATGATTTAAAGTCTTGCAATAATATATAGTATTTTGAATTATGGATTGTGTGATAAAAAATTAAAGTATTTCTCAATTTCTTATTTCTCACCGGTCTAGTCCTAGTCTGATCCTAAATTGACTCTGGTCTGACCCACTAATCCTTGACCTTTGACCCAATACTCTAACCGGTTCACTAATCAGTGGGGGTTTAATTACCTTGCTTAAAATCCCCAACACATGACCACTATCATGGCAAGAACGTGTCATACACTCGCCAATTTAGATCCCCTCAGATCGAGTTTTCCCTACGCCAGTGAGCATCCGCTGGTACTTTCCACGTGTCACCCATGACTACGTAGGGGCCCCACTAGCTACGTACACTCAATAATATTTTTAATAGTAGAGCCCAAAACACTGCCTAGCCCAAACAAAAATAAAATTCTTCGGCCTAGTTATAACTATTTTTTTTTTTTTAGGATTAAGGTGCAATAGACTATTAAAAAATAAACTTTTAAGTCAGTACAACGCTGTTAGAGAAAAAAAAAATTTCAACGTTCGTTAAAATGTAAACTTTTAAGGGTTAAAGTGCAGATTAACCAACAAAGTTTTACTTTAAGAGTGTCCAGCACAAAAAAGTTCATATGCAATCCACCCAAAATCTAACTGTTACAAATCCTTGCCTAGACCTCTCAACCTTGTGTATTGGGGTTAGGAAGAGTGAATGTAACAAGAAAATCACAAATGTAACAAGTAGATATTTTAGGTCCACTTAAAAATCACAATTTGCATCTGCGTACTAGGCAAGTTCGAAAATTTACCACTCTCACTTAGAATGAAATCTACTCGTTATATTTATGATTTTTTTATTGCATTTACTCTTCTTAATCCCAATGCACATGGTTGGGGGGTCCGGTCGTCCGGGCAAGGATTTGCAAAAGTCAAATTTTGAGTGGATTGCACATAAATTTTTTTATACTGGGCGCTCTTGGAATAAAACATTGTTGGCCAATTTACACCTTAACCCTTAAGAATTCAAATTTTAACGAACATTGATTTTTTTTTTCTAATGGCGTTGTGCTGACTTTATATTTTTACATTTTTAAAAACAAAATTTAATATTTTTGATCCACTCAAAAGTGTTTTTTTTATTGAATGCTCTTAAAATAAAGTTCGTCGGGTTATCTACACTTTAATCCTTTTTTTTTTAAATTAAAAACTTACGGTACAGTCCATTCTGAGCCCAAAACATTTTCTTATTATTAAACCCCGTTAAAACATACAGTTTCACTAACGGCGTGATATGATGTGTTGTTTCCATAAAACGACACGTCGTGGAGCTGGGTCACCCCTAGCCTCCAGCCGGGTAGACCTGGCCAAAGTGCGAGTCAAGTCCTCGGACTCGGATTAGTGTCATTCTGTTCGTTTTTTGGCACCCCCATTATGACACTAATTTCATGGCCTATAAAACATGTTTTCCCCTGACCCAATCCCAAAAAAGAAACTGCAATAAGTTCTACCGTAACAATTGTCTATTCTTATATAGAGATCTTTTTCATAGCGTCTTTGGAATCAAAAGCAAAACATGCTTTCTGTCTTCCAATAATTTTTATATCAATATCGCAGCAAAATTAAAAGCAAAACAACTGTACAAGAAACTTAACAGGGAGGACAACTTTAAACTGGGATCACCATCAGAAGAGAGAAACAATATATGCACAAGCATGTTTGTCTGACAAAACATAGATGAAACCCATACTACAGGTTCGTTAAGTCATTGGCCTGAAGAACATGTTGCTTTGAATAAAAATATTGCCTCACTCATGTTCGCACCAGCAGACACGTAAATAAATATGATCGTATATGAAAAGCAAATCATGCATCTCATAATCAAATATTCATTCGTAGAGACAGAGAACAATGTATATGCACTATGAATTCAGTGTCTTCATTTTTAGTTTCGGCGTTCCCCGAAAACTAAGGTTTTATGATATGTCACAAGAAAATAACCACAACCCAAAAAGTTAAAAATCCTTATGCGACATGAAAAATTATGCAGTGGAAGCAAAAAGATAAATATAATTGCGTAGTCATGTGAAAAACAAATATTGACTCAAAAAACAAGACAATTTTTTTAGACGTGCATCACAGGAAAATCAGGGTTCTTATACCATATAAGAATTTTATGTGTATCTAGAATTGAACCAACTCATGAAGTACACACATGAAACCGGATCACCGATGCGGACCACGATCATGTTACAGAGAAAATACACCAAAGAGAAGAAGAGGAGGAAAAAAAAAAAAAATCATATAAGAAAACCCTTTCAAAGGGAGGAGAGTGTTATTATGTGTGTTATTATTCATACTCTTTATTCTCTTAATCTCATATCCTTTATTATTTGTAGAGACACGTTGAAATACATGTAACCCTTCAACGTATGGTTAGATAAGAATAAATATAACTTTTGAACCATAAATGAACTTCTCTTTAACCCATACTTTTTCATATTTATAAGCTTGGGTCTTAATGCATTAAGGGTGAACTAGTATATACTAATGGCTGTTAAACAGGTTCTTCTCCCAATTTTCTCAATAAAAACTAAGGAATAAAATGGAGTCTATCTTAAGAAAATGAAAATTGACACGCCATGGAAAAAGATAAGGTGTAGTGGTGGGCAAAAATTGACCCATGAAGCTCGTTCCAAATTTTTTTTTACTGATTGTACTAAAAGGCGGTCTCATATAGAATAAGCTGTGCTATGTAATGTTCATGAGACAAAATTGTTTTTACATATTTATTTTATAAAATATGAATTAATATTTCACCGCTAACCATGAAAAAATGACACACTATTAACAATCTTGTAATCTTGTTCACCATTTGGAATAGAATAAAGTAACACTTTAAAAGTAATACTTAATAATTAAGTATCCACTGTATAGAATAATGCGCTCCCTTTATTCCCGAAAATTTCCCTTTGAACTTTAAAGTGCCTATTCCCTGCACAGATCAAGAGAACGGTTGCTTGTAGGAGCAAAAGCAATTACGGTTGTAGCGCCAAAAGAAAAAGAAAGAAAGAAAGAAAGAAAGGAGGAAAAAAATGAAAGAAAGAAAAGAAAGAAAGGGGAAAAAAAAAGAAAGAAAGAAAGAAAGGGAAAAGAAAGAAAAGAATCTGGGTTGCCTCAAGCAGAAAATTGAATTTATGGGTTGCTGAGAGTCCCATGAATAAACAGTCAACCTGGATTTTTATTTGTTAAGAATGAATAATTTGGTATGGTACGTTGCTTGCTGTTAATTTTGTTTAAAAGATCCTGCAAGCTAAATTACGTAAATCTTTTTCTTATAGAAAAAGAAAAGAAAAAAAGAAGGCCCTTTATTAAAAAAAGTTCTTGAACAAGTCATTTCCCCAAATTTCTCAGTAAAAATGAGAAATAAAAGGGAGACTGCCACAAGCAAAGAAAATAAAAACATTGACACGTCATGAAAGCACACAGGATGTGGTGGGCAAAAAAGTGACACGTGATGATGACCAATTTACTGTCTTTCTACATATTTTTAATTGATTATACTAGAAAATGGCACACTTTTAGTTAGTCTATTATTATTATTAAAGGTTGATTCAGTTGCTAACCGCTTATATCACAACTATAAAGTTGTGAGTTTAAACATTACACTTAAGGTCAGTGATTTATAAATATATTTGTAAGTTTTTGTTGATTGCAGAAGAATACCCTAATCCTAATAAGCCAATGGACATAACTCACCTGAAGTATTTTTTATAAAAAGAAAAATTAGTCCATTAACAACAATCATGATATTTAATAATGATCACCATAAGGAATACAATAGTTTTGAATAAAATTAAAACCACGGTGAATAAAATAAAACCCAAAAAGAAAGTATCCACTATCCACTGTGGCTGTACAGGATAATGCGATCACTTTTATTTTCGGGAGCTAATTTCTCTTCAAACTTTGAAGTGCCTATAAAGTTTTTTGCCTGACATCCAAGTTATAAGATTACATTGTATTTCACCTAACTTTTGTGAGTATATTGATGAAATTGCTTACTCACTGGGGGCTCTGACATTAATTTTCCACGGACAGATCAAGAAGAGGGTAGCCTGAAGAGCAAAATGGATTGGGTTGCTTCAAGCAGAAAGATGAATTGGATTGCTGAGAGCGGTAAAAACTGGTTCGAGAGTACTAAAAACATGAATTGGTCTGAAAGCACAGGGAATTGGTTTGAGAGCATTGAAAATATGGATTGGTTTGAGATATTTAAGAATTGGTTTGAGAGCGTTAAGAAGTGGTTTGAAGAAATGAAAGAGAAAGGAATGAGTGATGACGCTCGGAATTTCATTGTTGGAGCAGGTATAGTTCTTCTTCTTGTTGCTGCTGTCATCTGTGTGTGTCTATGTGGTTGGTCTTGCTTTAACATAATTCTGAGTGTGATTGGTCAAGCGATCCTATTCATATTACGATATTGTTGGGTTCTTGTCAAAGCGATTGGTTTGGCAGTCAAGTTCATATTACGATGGTGTTGGGTTCTTCTGCAACCAATTCGTTGGGGGATTATATTCATCTTAAGATTTTGTGGCGTTCAACTTATGAGAGCACCTGGTCTGGCTGTGATTATACCAAGAGCCCTCTTTTCACTTAGCCCCAGAATCTGCTTTATCTTGTTTCGCCTTTTGCGTTGCATATGTCCATGAAAGAAGAAGCCATCAAGATATACATTATCATCGATCAATGCCCTTCAAGCCTAAATATGACTGTATTTGAGTGTGGTATAGTACTACTTAATTTCTCTCGCTATGGTGTTATTTGTTTGTGTTTTCGTGATTTGATGTTTCTTTCTTGTTCATGTGTAGTGTATCTTAATCATTTGCCTGGTTTAAATTTTTCGGTTGCTTAAATTATTCAGCTTATGTATGTACATTTCATGTTTGATCATACATCTATATATATATATATATATATTCTCTCCGTCCAACATATAACACCTAGTTTATATATTATATTGATCATTTTTCTTTAAATTAATTCATATTATATGAACCTGCTGAAAACTTACATAATTTTTTTTTTCTGGCCATCATTATATGAACTTAAAGTACTACCTAATTATAGGACTACTTTTATAATACAGATTACACTATAAAAATACTCCTACAATTAAATTGGGAGAGAGTATGAGTTATCTTTTTCACGGACTCCTCAATTGTCCCTACTTTCTCGTAATATCTCTCATTGAAACTTTGAAGTTTGAACTTTGCTTCGTCGCCAACCAAGCAAGGTTCGTAGAATCTGTTTTATCAAAGCTTATAATTTTATTTTATTTTTTAAAAAAAATATAAAGCAGGTGGACAGAACCGTAGTCTGTGGTAGCAATAGAAGATCGACACACCCCCCATTAGTGCCATTAGTGGTGTGACACACATCCTTAATATGCCTTTATTTATCAGAGTTATAGCGTACAGATATTGAAATAGTTTGGACGACTTTATCACGGAATAAAACTTTCTTAAAATAACTTAGTTTAAAAACATGATGATAATTTTTTCACGATTCGTATCTATCCCATAATGAGATGTTAATACATTAATCCAAAATAAACAAATGATAAACAATGTTATATAGTCCATCTACTCATATTTTTTCCAAAAAGTTTCATCCACTGTAATCCTTACAGCTGCATCTTTCCTTTTGATCCTAATCCACTATCTGTCTCTTTCATGTGATTTGGAGTTCAAATGCATAAACTCCAGGGGTAATAATTAATCTTATATGCAAATACAAAATATAAATGACAACATATCACATGTTAAATATATAATAATTCACAATAAATAAGTCGCATCGTAACCGCAGTTATCGGCTAAGGATCATAGCCCTACTTTAGGACACAGCCCTATGGGACATGCAGGCCCAATCTATAGCTAGGATCCACATATGCAACAGTCTAGTTATAAATATATATTTATATATATTAGAGTTCAACATATAACTTACACACTTTCCTCTCACCACACAACATGCCTTGTGTTTGTGTATACATATGGAATAGCAACTTTTCAGATTTTATAATTACTAATATAAAATAGGCTTACTGATATGTGGAGCAACAACTTTTGGAAAGTCTGGAATAACAAATATATACCTATATATATACACACATACCACACCGCCATACTTTGGTTCTGAAAATATCATCCAAGTTCCTATTAATTTCCAAAGGTTTGAGTGCAACGTTTTTGGATAGCAGCATTATATGCGTTTATATGTGTTATAGAAACAGTAGGCTTCCTCTTTTCCTTCCGCATGCAATGATATACACATATACCCATAACTTATATATAAGCATATCTATATATATAAAAACCAAACCAGCAAGCTTTCCTTCACTCCTTATCAATGGCGGAACTTGGAGGAAAAGTTTGGGGGGGCCAAATAGTAGTAAATTTTTTTAAAAAGAGTTTTAAATTCATTAAAAATGAAAAGAATGAAAAAAATTATTCATAAAATCAAGTTAATTAACTTCATCTACAAGTATAGTGTAGAATGAGTAAAAGCATAGTAAGAGATAGACCAGAAAAGTTTATTTCACTGATAAGCTAAAAGTTTCAGGTAATTAGAATGAAATATGGAAAAGAATGACAAGATTAATATAAATCGTATAAAACCCCACATAGAACAAAGATTGAATTATAAGCCTAAAATATAAAAAGAGGGAAAAATGTAAAAAAGAAAAAAGAAGAAGAAGAAGAAGAAGAAGTTGAGGGGCCAAAGTTATATTCACTACTTTAGGGGGGCCAAAATTATATTATTACATCAAAAAAGGAAAATTTCCACTAAGAATATTTAAACATTTTTTTTTTGGGGGGGCCATGGCCCCCTTATGTCCCTTAGAAGTTCCGTAGTTGCTCCTTATATATATATATGGCATCAGGGGCGGAGCTACGTTAGTGCTAATGGGGGCAAGTGCACCCATAAATTATATATAATTTAAAAGAAAATAGAGAAAATATGTATATGTGGTGCAAATGGTTAGTACTCTAAATTCTCCTCTCTCTCACAGAGCGTGGGTTCGAGACTCAAATCCCTTTTTTTCCCACCCCATTTCCAGCCCTCTCGTCTCTGCCCTCCCCCTTCCCCATTTCCAGCCCTCTCCGATTCTAGTCCTTTTTGTCGTCTTAATTTGTTATTAATTAATTGATCAACGAAACCACCTGTCTGTCAGAATATATTCCTCATCTAAATGGATGGTTCTATATCTCGCATTCTATAGGCATGCATCAAATGGTCACACTCACCTTTTAGCATACTTGTTCATATCGTTTCACGAACACAAGGCAGAAAATGGGCAATAGTTATTAATATTTAATTTCGGTATTTGAAAAATTAACACTGTACGATACAGTGGGAATAGGTGGAGGGCATTAAGAGTTTAAGACGGAGGAGTAATTGTCTGTATTATCCCCCAGGAAAAAGAGTCAAAGGAAAGCCAGTATACTAGACTATCAAGATTTTGAACTTTTCATTCTCATGTTCAGTTTACAGTTTCTCTCACTAATTCATCAGTAGTTATGGTTCTAAATAACAATGGCCAATGATTCTTCCCTCAGAAATCTCATTTGCTTGGCAATGAACACCTTTATGGTGCGTTGGAACTCTTCGCTACTCAGCTTATCCTGAGGATACATATTTTCCCGCCCATTTTCCATGTGCTTCTTCTCCGTCTCCGATCGCCGGAGTTTTGGTTGCGTCCACTCTTCCATAAACTTTACATAAAACTTTCCTTTAAAACATTTTCCGGTGGTTGAATTCCACCACTAATTGTGCACCCATAAATCTATAATCCTGGCTCCGCCACTGTATGGCATGTATATATCAGCAAATAACTTTTAGATACAAATATATATATATATATATATATATATATATATATATAGACACACACCTAAGTGCAGCGTTTTATGTAGAACAGTAAAACTCTTCTCTTTCATTTTACAAAGGCAGCAATATATATTTATAATGACAGCAAAGTTTTTATTCTCTTTCTTTCCTAGTGTAGCGTTTTATTCATGACAGCAATTTTGTCTCCGTGATATATATACATACCTATACACTACAACATGACTGCAACTATATATATATATATATATATATAAACTGAAATCCAAAGGCTTCATGCTCAAAACCTAAGTTGGAAAATCTTGGCAACAAGAAGGAAGAGTGTTAGATTATAATCAATTATAGTATAATTGTAATAGTAATTAATTGTAATCAATTTATAGTATAATTGTAATTGTAATTAATTGTAACTAATGCCCTTGATTATAATTAATTACAATTACAATTATAATTAATTGTAATTAATGCCCTTGATTTCTGTACGATTGTGATATCTAAATATTTTTCTAGAATGATGTATTCTCCTCCTATTAATACAATACACTGGCCAGATGATTTATCTGAGCCTACAGTCATTCGCTATTTCTGTATTTTACCCTAATTTCTATCTTGGTACCAGAGCTCACGGTATGTAGACAACATCCTCAGTCGTCTCTACTGCTGCCTCAAATGGACGAACCTATTCACTCTTCAGCTCCTCTAGTTAGACCACCACGATCAAGCTGGATCGTGTGAATTTCATGGTCTGGGAGTCAATCGTCCTTCCTCTCATCGAAGGTAACCGATTGGAGGGCCACATCGATGGAACCTCTCGAGCACCGCCGAAGGTCATTTCCGGCGAGAAAGGAGAAAAGGAAAATCCTGCCTGGTCTGAGTGGTTCTCAGTTGACCGGCTTTTAGTCGGGTGGCTGAGAGACACAATGTCTCAGGAAATTGGAGCTCAATTGCTTCATCACAAAACTGCTGAAGATCTCTGGAATGGGGCGAAAGCGCTGACCTGCGCTTCCACAAAGGCTCGAGTAATGGTTATTAAGTCTGATCTGCACAACACATGGAAGAATTCCCTGAAAATGGACAAATACCTTAACAAGATGAAGAACCTGTCTAACGAACTTGCGCTTGCTGGTTCACCGATCGCTATGGATGATTTGATTCTGCATACACTCAACGATCTTGATGCGGATTATAATGCAATAGCTGTGAGACTGCTAGATCAACCCGCTATCATGTGGGTAGAAGTTCAAGCCGCTCTTCTGTCCTTTGAATCCCGGCTTACTCAGCAGAGTCATTTTGCCAACCTAAGCATCCAGCCCTCTGTTAATCTTGCACAACGCACCACCGACAACTCTAATTCTGTCAACCATCGCGGCGGTAGGAACAACTATCGGAATTCACGCGGCAGAGGCGGACATTATCGTGGAGGTCGACGTGGCGGCGGTGGATGGCCGTTCTGTATTAATTGTCAGCGATCTGGTCACACGCTGGCCACATGCTACTATCGAGATGAATCTGCAGCCTTCAATCACTCACCTCCTCAAGCGTATTATGCAAATTCAAATTCCTACTCTGACTGGTATATGGATAGCGGGGCCAATTATCATATCACTCCTCACTCTGAGCAATTTGAAGAAATGATTCCTACTGGTAAGTCGCATATTACTACTTGTACTGGGGAACAACGGCCTATTCTGGGCATTGGTACTGTGACTATACCCTGCAAACAATCTAAACTTCATCTTAAGGATGTTCTATATGTTCCTTCAGCTACTAAGAATCTCATGAGTGTAAATCGTCTAGTTCAGGATAATTCTGTCTCTGTAAACTTTTCTAATCAACGTTGTGATGTGAAGGATCCGGTGACCAGAAGAATAATAATGCAGGGGGTTCCAAAGCACGGAATGTATCCAATGAAGAAGGAAAGAAGTAGTCATGGCAATCCGATGGTGATGGCAGCAGAGCACAACGGCAGTGAAGCAGAATTTCTGAAGTGGCACCACACCCTCAGTCATCCCAGTGCACGAGTTTTAAAGCTTAGTTTGAATAAATGTAATAAGAAGCTCTCAAATGCTTCCATTTGTGACAATTCCGTTTGTGAAGCTTGTCAACAGGGGAAATCTAAGTTGCTACCTTTTCCAAGTTCTGTTTCTTAATCTAGATTACCACTTGAGTTAATCCACACTGACCTATGGGGTCCAGCACCTATTGAATCTAATGGAGGACATCGATTTTACATACATTTTCTCAATGATTTTAGCCGTTATACTTGGCTTTATCAATTGCGACACAAAAGTGAAGCTGTACATGTTTTTAAACATTTCAAGAAACTAGTTGAAAACCAATTTGATTCAAAAATCAAATCAATTCAATGTGATAACGGTACTGAATACAAGCCGATAATTTGCACAAGGAGAAGGAATTCGCATTCGCCTAACCTGTCCATATACATCTGTTCAAAATGGGCGAGCTGAACGAAAGCATAGGCACATTGTCGAAATGGGACTCACCTTATTAGCTCATGCAAGGATGCCTCTATCATTTTGGGTTGAGTCTTTTCAACAAGCTGTATATCTCATCAACCGTTTGCCAACACCAGTATTAGAGGGTGATACGTCTCTGTTTTGCTTGGTTAAAACAGAGCCACAATACAACGAGCTCAAACCGTTTGGTTGTGCCTACTTCCCATGTTTGAAGCCCTACAATAATCATAAATTTCAGTTCCATAGCCAAAGGTGTGTCTACCTTGGTTTGGCTCCTTAGCAGAAAGGGCATCGGTGTCTTAGTGCCTCAGGTAAAGTTTTTGTCTCCAGGCATGTTATATTTGATATAACCAGTTTTCCCTTCAAAACAGGTTTTATGCAGCAAACACCGAAATCTTCTACTCCAGAAAATATGAATTCAATCCCTCTCATTATACAAATGAATCAAGACTCTGGGCAAATTTCTCCTGTGCCTTCTGATCCTGAAGTATCTGATACATCAATGAAGCACGAGGTCAAGCTTCACCTCTGTTCACACCGTCCATTGATCCATCCTCCACTGGTAGTGGATCTGTAGAACATAGTGTGGAAGCAAGAGATCAAAGTTCACCTGATCAAGGTTCACCTCTACACACATCGTCTGTTGTTTCATCCTCTACTGGTAGTGGACCTGTAGAACACAGTGACAGCTAGGGGTGTGCATTCGGTTTTTCGGTTCGGTTTTCGGTTAAAACCGAACAACCATTATTATTGGCACCGAACCGAAACCGAATAACCAAAAAACCGAAATCGATTTAACCGAATTATTTCGGTTCGGTTTTCTATATAATTCGGTTTTTAGGCCTTTTCCTGGGCCTTGTTATGGGCCTTCTTATTTTGACTAATTCTGTAGAAAAGCCAATCCGTTTTTTTTTAAAAAAAAAATTCGGTTCAAAGCTTTGAAACAATAGAATTCATTAAAAAAAAAAACCCTGAATAAGAAAGGGAAACAACAAGAATTACCACAATTAAAATAAGAAGTCTCACAATTACACAAATCCCATACAACCAGAAATTAAAATTACACCCATACAACCAGAAAACATGTGAACAGCGAAATTAAAACCTACATCCGAGAAGGAGAACACATCAGAATTTTTACACCCATGAATCCATGATCAAACAAACAATAAAAACACAATCTTCAGAAATGCCCACATCATCATCAGCCAGGAATCAGGATCCCCCCCAAGCATTAGCAATCTTGAGAAATTAAAGAGCACAGTCAATCTTGAGAAAAAAAAAATTCGATCGAACAAGATGGAGTCAGAAGAGGCAGATCAGATGGGTACAATCGTACAAGCCAGAAAAAACTGTCGCCTAACCAAGAAATATGAGCATACCTAGGATCCCCAAGCAGAGTCTAGCAAGATAGAGCTTCGATCGAACAACTGGAGAAGAGACAGATCGAAGTCCAAAATCCAGATTCCGACACGAAGTGAAGAGAGGAATACGAGTACGACGGTCGCAAATCCAGAGTCTAACGGCTGGGATTCGCTGAGTGATTAGGGATTTAGGGTTAGGGATGAGAAAATGAGATGAGCCGTTGTTCTCGCTTCGCTTCGATTTGGGGTTTCAACTTTCAAGTTTCGACTTTCTTTCTGAGCTTTGAAATTGAAAGAGTGATTGATGAATGCTGATGGACGATGGTGAATACGACAGGATTTAGGTTTTAGGGTTTCACCATCATTTACAAATGGATTTGGGTTGGGTGGGTTGTGGGTGTGGGTGTGGGCCGGCTCTTTTTTTTCTTTTGGGTTGAATGTTTGAAGTTTGAACTTAGGCCATATTAAATAAAACGATGTCGTTTAAGCCATATAATTCGGTTTTTCGGTTTTAACCGAAAAAAAATTCAAAACACCGAACCGAAAACCGATGACCGATATTTACCTATTTCCTAAACTGAATCGAAAACCGAAAAAACCGAACCTCGAATTATCCGGTTCGGTTCGGTTTTGCTCACCTCTAGTGATAGCCCAAATCATCACATAGTTGGGCCACCCATTAATCGTCACTCTATGGTGACTCGGGCCAAGGATAGTATCACCCGGCCCAAACATCCATATATTGGTCTCGCTGTGTCTGACGGTGTAAGTCCAGAACCCTCGTCAACTCGGATAGCTCTATCTTCACCAAAGTGGAGAAACGCCATGGAAGAAGAACTCAAGGCTCTTCTGCGCAATCGCACATGGCAGCTCGTTCTGTTCACTGGTCAGAAACTAATTGATAATAAATGAGTGTTCAAAGTCAAGTACAAGGCCGACGGTTCGATTCTCAAACACAAAGCAAGATTGGTGGCCAAGGGTTTTCAGCAAATACTTGGAATTGATTTTGCTGAGACCTTCAGTCCAGTCGTTAAGTCCACAACGATCCGAGTGATTCTGTCAATTGCAGTCACATTCAAGTGGGAGATTCGGCAGCTCGATGTGAATAATGCATTCTTGAATGGATACCTACAAGAAGATGTCTACATGGCTCAGCCCGAAGGCTTCATTGATCGAAATCATCCAACACATGTCTGTAAGTTAGTCAAAGCTATTTACGGTTTGAGACAAGCTCCCCGAGCTTGGTTTGATCGTTTGAGATTAACTTTGCTAAATTGGGGATTTCGAAATCTGAGAAGTGATATATCCTTGTTCTTGCTGCAAATGTCTAATTTGACTATTTTTATACTTATCTATGTGGACGATATACTAGTTACTAGGAACAATTCTGAGTATGTGAACAAATTTGTGAAGAAGCTAAATTTAATCTTTTCCCTGAAAGACTTGGGACCGTTATACTATTTCTTGGGGCTGAAGGTTTATCGAGACAATATGAGAATCTATCTTAACCAGACTAAATACATTGTTGATATCCTTAAAAGGTTTGGCATGTCTGATTGTGCACCGGTTGCTACTCCAATGGTAACTGGACGTTTAATTGCCTCTAGCGATAGTGAATTATTGTCTGATCCTACTGAGTATAGGCGTGCCATAGGTTCTTTACAATACTTGACCACAACACGTCCAGACATTTCTTTTGCAGTAAATAAATTGAGTCATTTTTTATCTCAGCCTAGGACTACTCATTTCCAAGCTGTGAAGCGGATTTTTAGGTATCTTAAGGGTACTTACAACCTAGGACTGCGCATTAAGCCTTTCAATAACCCTTAGCTGATTGCTTATACAGATGCTGATTGGGCCTGTGACTTGGATGATAGACGCTCTATGGCTGGTATGTGTGTTTTCCTAGGAACTAATCTGGTGTCCTGGCCTTCTAGAAAGCAGAAAGTAGTTTCACGGTCAAGTACTGAGTCAGAATATAGATCACTTTCTGATGGGTTTGCTGAGCTTAAATGGTTGAATTCCTTACTGTCTGAAATATGATTATTTATCAAGACTCCTTCAGTGATTTGGTGTGATAACTTAAGTGCCAAGTCTTTGGCTGCCAATCCTGTGTTGCATGCTCGGAATAAACACATTGAAGTTGATATACACTTTATTAGAGATTTGGTTTCCTCTGGTTTGATTGATATCAGATATATTCCTTCCTCAGATCAAATTGCTGATTGCTTTACCAAACCATTATCATAGTCGCAGTTTGAGTATTTTCGAGACAAACTCGGTTTGCTTGTCACACCCTCTCGTTTGAGGGGGTGTAATACCCCAAAAATTATAATGTCTCATAACTATAATATTTTGATAAATGACACCTCTTTAAAACTAGGTGAATATGTGGTCTCAAATTATGAGGTGTGATTATTCTACTTTCTAGGAAATCCTTATATAGGATTAAGGTGATCAATGATTGAATTTTTCTAGGGATCATAAGATATCATAAACATACAAGCAATTACCAAATTAAATTAGGGGTTTTATAGGACCAAAAGAAAGCAAAGAAATATGAGGAAAATACATCCACTAAATAGGGGAGAATAACATGAGTTAGTAGACACTTAAATTTTCATTAAACAAAATGATTATGTAAATTTTTATAATTAATCAAGGGATTAAAGTAAGAGGACATAAATCTTAAAATTCATAATTAAATAAGAAACTATATTTTCTAAAACCCTAGAATTAATACCTAGTTCATATTAATTCATAAAATACCGTAATAAATTACCAAAACACTTGGACAAATAAAAGATTAATTACCCACATTTAATGGGCAAATAATTAACACTAATGGGAGGTTTAGCTAATTATTTACAATTAGCACCAATAATCACCAACTAGAGATGAGTTAAGCTAATTAAAACTCAAAGACTAATAAAGACTTGGGATTAGTACTAAATGAGTTAGGAACAAACACAAATTAATACATGAACCAATCATACAACAAGAAGAGCTAATTAAGCTTAGGATTAAGATGTTAATCAAATGCTAATCAAAAGTTGAAAAGTCAACAATTGCAACTATGATCTAAAGGCTAAGAATTCATCTTATAAAGCTAAATCCTAAGGCCTTAATTAAATACCATAAAGCTAAATCCTTGTGAAATGGAATTGGCCAATGATAAATCAAGAAAATATTCTTAATCCATGAGAAAATGTTTTGACCAATGAGAGAGGGAGTTGTGAATGTGTGTGTGTGCAAATGTTGTGAGTGTTGTGAGTCTAGTGGAAGGAGTGAGAAAGAGAAGTCAAAGCATTAGCCAATAAGAAAATTAGACAATAAAACAATTAGATTAATCCATGAAATTAAATCTAGACATAAGCAAATGAAAACCTATACAAATTAAATCATATCTTGAAATCCATGAACTAAGTATAGAAACTAAGTTGAGATTCATAACAAGCATAAATCAAGCATGAAAACAAGTATAACCAAAGTCATTTTCATGATTGTTTAAGAAATGGAATCAATAGGAAAGATAGGTAAAATTGGTCTCAAAATGAAGCTAAAAATCTCTAGAACTCAAAACCAATGAGAAATTGAGCATACAAGTTCATTAGGATCCCCAAATGAATTTCTATCTAGTGGAACACAAAATGGAAGAAGTAGGAAATTCTAATTATACATAGGTAAAATGAGTCATTAGCCTACACATGAATGAGTCATTAATCTAAACATGTATGAGTCACTAACCTAAATGATGAATCACAAGCTCTATGAATGAATCATCACCCTAAACAAGCATGAGTCATTAGCCTAGTTAAGAGATGAGTCATAACCCTAAACCATGAGTCATGTATCTAGTAGAAGACTTTCAAGGCTTTGGAAGAGGATAAGATGATGTAAGGGATGATGTAGGGAGGGGTATTATGAGTCTTTTTGCACATGGAGCTTCTACTATAAATAGGACCCTTTGCTCTTCACAATCCTCACCAATTCACAAGCAACAACATCTGAAACATAGAGAGAAAGTGAGTGTGAGAGCTTTGGAGAAAGGAAGAGCAAAGTTCTAGGTAAGTTCTTGAGCTCTAGCTTTTACGTTTTTAGTTATTTTGTAGTTTAATATTTAAATTCTTTAGATATAGTTGTTTTTATGTTTTTCTGGGTTTAAAATTGGGTTTATTTCGAAAAATAGTGAGGAAAGAGTTTAGCAAAATTTCCGGAAGAGAAACACCAAAGTAACGAAGTTCTGGCGAAATTTCATCGGTTCTGGAATTTCTGAACCAGACATGAAAAAAACTTATATTTTATGCTGAAATCATGGTTAGAAAATTCTGGGAAAATTCATGGTTAAAGTAGACATATAGGGCTTTTTAAATATGTAAAGAACATGTCCAAATGATTTCTGAACAGGGAGATAAAAATTCCCAAAGTTAGGGCTACGAATTTCTGGAAAATTCTGGACAGATGTTCAAAAATTAAAAACTGGGAATGAACCGTAGAATCTGGGCAAAGGCTATCATTTTTTCTTGGAACTAGACATCCTAAGGATTCTGGGGAATTTTACGGATCCTCGTTTCGATTCTTCTAGAGTTAGTTATGATTTTTCAAAGTTAGGCGAAATTCTGCCCAGATTTAAGGACCAGCGTTTTTCTCAAAAATAAAGGGAAATAATAAATTCATAAATCCACCAGGGGTAAAATAGTCATTTTTGGCTAGGATATCTGTTGGGATATTGGTTGTGAATTAATAAACGTAATATTACCCTCATAGGAAACCTGTGATCACCTTGCAGCCGACAACGTACCGTGCTCGACAGGCAAAGGTGCGTTCGCGTAGTGCTTATTGTATGATTGTATATGATAGTTGTGCTCATTGACTAAGATTTTCATACGTGGTTATGTTACATACGTGGTTATGTCACATACGTGGTTATGTTCTAATTGGTGTTGTAGCATACGTGGTTATGTTACAAATATTGTTATTGTTTGTCATACGTGGTTATGTATATTGATTGTCATTGTCATGTCATGAATATCTGTCATACATAACTGTACATAAGCATGAGGTTAACCGTTACCTGAGGTTCAATGGGAATTGAACCTCAGCTCTTACCATAGCTTCAGGATCCGAAGGAGCTAGAACCAAGAGCAAGGATAGGCAGCACGACCAGGGAGGGGGACGTGTTACTTTATCTAGACACTGTATTCGGATAGTTGTACCACTGTATGTATAAGTACCCAGATGCAACAGCAGGGAATGTATATCAGTTACTCGTTTGTTTTAAAGAAATTTTTTTTCCGATGCCACTCTGAATAATTTCAACGAAACTCTGATAATCCCATTTGAAACCCATTTTAAAAAGGCGGGATGTTACAGGGGGAATGTTAGATTATAATCAATTATAGTATAATTGTAATAGTAATTAATTGTAATCAATATATAGTATAATTGTAATTGTTATTAATTGTAACTAATGCCCTTGATTACAATTAATTACAATTACAATTATAATTAATTGTAATTAATGCCCTTGATTTCTATACGATTGTGATATCTGAATATTTTTCTAGAATGATGTATTCTCCTCTTATTAATACAATACACTGGCCAGATGATTTATCTGAGCCTACAGTCATTTGCTATTTCTGTATTTTACCCTAATTTCTATCTTAAGAGAGACGATGGCTTTGACTCATTAGACAGAACTATGGGAAAATACCATTAAGTCCTATGAAACATAAAAAATATTAAAACAGTCTCAACTTAAAATTACATATCAAAATCCAAGTGTTTAGATTTTATTGTGAATATAACACTTCATGTTGTGTAAATATAGATTTTTCTGTTGTGAATGACCAGATTTGTAAAGTTTGTTGTGAATATAGCGCTTTCTGTTGTGAATCTAACTTTTTCTGTTGTGAATGGGCTCTCCAAGCTTAAGGACCTGAGTTTAAAACAAAATCCAGGTGTTTAAACGTTGTTGTAAAAATAGCACTTCTTGTTGTGAATATAGTTTTTCTGTTATGAATGGTCAGGTTTTTAAATTTTGTTGTGAATGTAACACTTCTTATTGTAAATATATCACTTCCTATTGTCAATACAACTAATATAAAAAACGTTGATAGAGAATTTTTTTATATATGATTTTAGGTTGAGACTTTTTTTATATTTTCTATGTTTCTTGGACCTAAATGATATTTTCCCCATAACTATTGAATTGTTCTAATGAATAAAGATTAGTCCTATATGCAACCAAGAGGAACGCAGCCTCTCACTGTGAGAAGAACAATATAAGTACAAATTCTAAAAATTATATTTGTTGACAGAAGTGAAAAGTATTTATCTTTTAAGCTTGAAAAGATGTTATAGTATTGATCCATAAAAAAATTTAGAGATTAATAAAAAATATATGAAAGTTCAAGTCTCTGTTATATATGCAATTGATAAAAATAGTTTAAGAAAAGAATTCAAGTATTTAACATTTGGGAGACAAATTTCTTATCCTTTGATGAATTATTATAGAAGTTAAATTATTAATTTATAGATATTAAGTAAACAAGTGATATGATGTCAGTTATTTGCAAAAATGTTGTGAGTTAGTATCTCTAAAGTACTCATTCTAATAATTTTCCTTAGAAACTACTTCTTGATGGCAGACCTATTATATATTATAATATATACAATTAAAAGAGTTTAAGTAAGAAATTATAGATTTGAGGAACAAATTATATTAAGATCTTACATTTCAGACTACAACAAACGCTTTATTATTATTGGTTTTATGCTTAGTCCCTTTAAAATGGTTAAAAAAGGAGCCATATATTTTAAAAAAAAAAAAAAATCCCAGTTGTTAAAAAAAAAATTTTTGCCACTTGTAAAACTTTGTTAATCGATCCTATGATATTTAAAAAATAGTTAAAATAAAATATTTTGAAAACTTTTCAAAATTACTCTTTGTTTTGATAGAATACAAAATTACTCTCCTGATTGATAATATTTATTGGAAAGAGAGAGGGGATGGAAAATTCATTAATTTAAATAAGGTAACTGTGAAAGAGCTCGATACATTTAAAGCAAAACAAATGTTCGAGAAACTTAACAGGGAGAAAAACTTTAAACAGGGATCACATCTCATATCACCATTAGAGGAAAGAAACAATATATGGACAAGCATGTTTGTCTGACAAAACATAGATGAAACCCATAGAGGTTCGTTAAGTCATTGGCCTGAAGAACATGTTGCTTTGAATTAATAAAAATATTGTCTCACTCATGTTTGCACCAGCAGACATGTCCATATAATATGATCGTATATGAAAAGCAAATTATGCATCTCATAAGCACATAATCAATCGTAGAGACAGAGAACAATGTATATGCACTATGAATTCAGTGTCTTCATTTTTAATTTTGGGGTTCTATGAAAACTAAGGTTTTATGATATGTCACAAGAAAATAACCACAACCCAAAAAGTTAAAAATCCTTATGCGACATGAAAGATTATGCAGCGGACGTAGTCATGTGAAAAACAAGTATTGACTCAAAAAACAAGACAATTTTTTTAGATGTGCATATAAGAGTTTCATGTGTATCTAAAATTGAATTGACTCATGAAGTACACACATGAAACTAGATCACCGATGCAGACCCCCATCATGTTCCAGAGAAAATACGCCAAAGAGAGGAAGAGGGAAAAAAATATTCATATAAGAAAACCATTTTAGAGCGAGGAGAGCGTTATTGTGTGTGTTATATTGTTCATACTCTATTGTCCTAATCTCATATCCTTTATATAGTATTGGTAAAGACTCATAAAAATAGATGTAACCTTTTAACATATAGTTAGATGAAAATAAATATAACATTTGAACCATATAAATGAACTTCTCTTTAACCCATATTTCTTCATATTTATACAATAGCTCAATTTGCATGGGTTTGGTCCTTAATGCATTAAGGGTGGACTAGTATATACTAATAGCTGTTATACAGGTTCTTCTCCCAATTTTCTCAATAAAAACTAAGGAATATCTATCTTAAGAAAATGAAAATTGACACGTCATGGAAAAAGATAAGATGTGGTGGATGGGCAAAAATTGACCCATGCGCTCGTTCTACAAATTTTTTGACTGATTGTACTAAAAGGCGGCCTCATATAAAATAAGCTGTGCTATTTAATGTTTATGAGACAAAATTGTTTTTACATATTTATTTTATAAAATATGAATTAATATTTCACCGCTAAACATGAAAAATGACACTATCAACAATCTTGTAATCTTGTTCACCATTAGGAATAGAATAAAGTAACACTTTAAAAGTAATACTTAATAATTAAGTATCCCCTAACCCACACTAGTGCTTATATGGGTAAGTACAGACATAAAAAAATTTTAAAAATATATATATATTGTGAAGGACTTTCATTACAATTTATCTAATTGGAGTAATTGGTTGTAACTTTGCACATCTATCTACAAGTCATATATCCTTACCGTTTTTTTAAAAAAATTCATTCTTCTCACTCCTCAGTCCTCACCGATCCATCCTCCAAATCGTTCAGCCACGCATGGGTTCTACATAGAAAAAAGTATCCAATTCTTCTCACTTCATTTACGTTAGTCTTCCCTCCGATCAAGATGATTTTTGTTCTCAGCAACAAAATGCAGCTGGGTCAGTTCATATATGTTGACAGATTAGAGCCGGGGTCCCCTATTCCTATCGTAAAAGGTGCAAACCACTCCCCAGACGGCACCCACCAGTCGGAACACCAGAGTCGTTGATGGGTCTGAGACGAAAGGGAGTGAGAAGCGAACAGAGGCCCCCCGATTTTGCTCGTCCAAGAAGAGAGTCTTGGGAAACAGGGGGAATGATGGAGATAAAATTTTGTCTCCGATGGTGTTTAAGCCTGTGAATTTGGACTTTGATCAATGTACGCCGGTGAAAGAACAGAGAAGTTCGGCAAAAAATTGTAACTTCCAGGCAAAGATGATGTCTCCGATGACAATGATGTCGGCTAGAACCACCCTTGTTTCCCGCGTGAGAAGCTCAGTGGGTGGAGAGCTTTTGGCGAAGATGACAAATGCTAAGTTAGAAAGTCCAGCCTTGCTTAGGAAAAGCTGTGTGGTGAGTTCTTCTTTGAAGTTCCCGAGGAGCAGAAGTGTGTGGGGACGAGAACCTAGGATACGCATAATCCCTTCAAGTCATCTATAGGTACATTGTTCCCTCCTCTTTAAGAAATTGTTCCATCAGGATCATAACATGCGGAGATAATTGAATTCTTGTACATTCTTGGTGCATGCAAAGCTCCTGCTTCTTATGGTAATGTGGAAATTATACATCTCTATCTTGTCATGTTATATGGCTTGACTGTGGTCAATGTATCAGCAAGAACATTCCCTCAAACACTGGACTGGTTGCACAGCTATCTTCTTCAGGTATGTTTATCTGAGTTTGCATTGCTTTGTGGTGTTTTTCTTTTTTTAAAATCTTTTGAAGAAGAAGATAGAAAAAAGTTCTGGGGGAAGGGGCGGGGGACGCAAAGTGCAATTTAGATGATGTGTTTAATGTGGCTTAATGTATTTAGCTATAATGAAATGGAGATGGCATAAGCAGAAGGTTATTCATTGAGAATGGTCAGCTTTATTGCTTGTTGATTTATCATTTATGTAATCTACTCTTGTTTTCTTTGTTCCTAGTTTAATATAAATGTAAACCATTACTTGTGGGGGTTGTGTTAATTTTCAAAATGCTTTAATGTCGGAATATATCAAAAGGATACCTATTTTAGTGGAAATCATGCATTTCTTGTTCTAGTTGGGTTTCCTTTAGAATCATTACAAGTTGATAGTGACTAGAAGTTGACTAAATTAGATTTCTTTCAGTGTATTGAGTAAGGCATTTCATCAGTGTCCCATGAGAAACGTCCACAAGTAGCTGCAACATAGTTCATTTGGAGAGTCTTAAAGGTATGAATTTACTGCCATTAATTTTTACATGTGTTCTGGACTAAGCTCCTTTAATGTTCTGATTGCAAATTAGAGACAATGATGTGCACTATGGAAATTGCTAAATAAAGTATGTCTATCAAGATAACTAGACTAGACCAATGAGAAGTCATGTAAACATGTCAGTGGTGGGGTTCTCTGAAAATGAAAAAGTTCCTTATTGGTCCGGTCTACCTATCAAAGTAAACTTTTTTTACTTAAAGAATTTACATGGTTAATGTACTGGTTGACTATTGAAGAATCGAAGAATATTTTTGTAATTGTTTTGATGTAAAATACCTTGATTTTTATTTAAATCATATAATTAAATTTTTTAATTAAAAATTTTGTTTATTTTAGTAAATTATAATTTTGACAAAATTGAAGAATGAGTGATTGTTGTTCATAGATATCTCTATACAAGTAGTTTTGAATAATGAAAATTGAGAAAAAAAAAACTTATTTAATTTAGTAAAATTTAGAATTTTGTGCCGGACACTTCTAGGGTAAAAATTCGTCGGCCAATTTGCACCTTAGATAACGGACGTTAACTTTTGTTTAATGGCATTATGCTGGACGCTCCTTAGTAAAATTTTTTTTTTTTTGTATTTTTGGTCCAGTTAATAGTTAATTGTGTTGAATACTCCTGAACCAATAGTTCATTGGTAAAATTGTACCTGAACCAATAGTTCATTGGTAAAATTGTACCTTAACCCTTGTTCTAATGAATAAAGTTTAGTCCTATATGCAAACAAAATGAACGTGAGAAGAAAAATATAAATACAAATTTTAAACATTACACTTATTAAGAGATGCAAAAACTATTTATCTTTTAAACTTTAAAAGATGTTAGTCTTGATCAAATAAATAAAGAAAATATATAGAGATTAATTTAAAAAAATATGAAAGTACAAGTCCCTGTTATATATATACAATTGATAAAAATAGTTTAAGAAAAGAATTCAAGTATTTAATGTATGGGAGACAAATTTCTTATGCTTTGATGAATTATTATATAGAAGTTAAATTATTAATTTATATATATTAAGTAAACAAGTGATATGAAGTCGGTTACTTGAAAAAATGTTGTAAGTTATTATCTCTAAAGTACTCATTCTAATAAGTTTCCTTAGAAACTAGGGAAAATCCACCTACAGGACCATTTAACTAAAATAAATCCAGAAAAGGACCCATCAATCTCAAATTCCCAGACTAAGACCCAGGTCCCTGATTGGTATGTGAATTGTAAAATGAAATGACATTAATATCTCTGGATTAATTTATGCAAAAACTTGTCTGATGAAAAGGTGTGTTCACGAGGGGAAAAAAAATGAAAAATGTACAGTGTGAAGTTCTCTTTTTTTGTTCTTACATTTTTTTTTTTTTGCTTCTTGATATTGTTGTAAGTGAGGAGTTGCAAGTGACCCTGATATTGTTGTAAGTGACCCCTGTTATTGTTGTAAGTGACCCCTGTTATTGGTGTAAGTGACTCCTGTTATTGTTGTTAGTGACCCCTGTTATTGTTGTAAGTGACCCCTGTTATTGGTGTAAGTGACTCCTGTTATTGGTATAAGTGACACATGTTATTGTTGTAAGTGACCCCTGTTATTGTTGTAAGTGTACCCTGTTATTGGTGTAAATGACCCCTAATATTGTTGTTAATGACCCCTGTTATTGTTATAAGCGACCCCTGATATTGTTGTAAGTGACCCCTGTTATTGTTGTAAGTGACACCTGTTATTGTTGTTAGTGACCCCTGTTATTGTTGTAAGTGGCCCATGTTATTGGTGTAAATGACCCCTGATATTGTTATAAGTGACCCCTGTTATTGGTGTAAGTGACCCCTGATATTGTTGTTAGTGACCCCTGATATTGTTGTTAGTAACCCTTGTTATTGTTGTAATTAGGTGCTGCTTGTGTTGTTATTAGGTGTTGTTATTGTTGTAATTTGGTACTGATATTGTTGTAATTAGGTATTGTTATTGTTGTAATTAGGTACTGTTATTGTTGTAATTAGGCCCTGATGCTATTGTAATTAGGTACTGATATTGTTGTAATTAGGTACTGTTATTGTTGTAAGTGACCCCTATTATTGTTGTAAGCGACCCTTGTTGAAGTTGTTAATTCTGTCCATTATTTTGCAGTTCTCAATCCATGACCACATCAAAACAGATTCAAAAAATTTCTGTTGTCATTGAATAAAGATTATTAAGTTAGCATCAGTAGACAATTTAAAAAAATAACAAGAAGGTTTAATCTCAACCTCATGAATACAAAGGAGTCATAAATACATAAGTGTCCTTACAACTATCCCCCTAATGTCTCTTCAATTTCTTGTGGTAGTCCTCCATTAAAGACAACACTTTTTGCCGATGGTTGTTGCGAGGATGGGTGACGAGCCACCATAAGAAGCCCACTTTCAATTCACAAAGTTCTTCGTCGGTGTAGTGTGGCATTGTATACCCATCCGCCCCTTTTTCTGAGCCATCCCACATTTGTAGCCAAGATGTAACATGAACCCCACATGAGTGCCTGAAATAAAATAGACAGACGAGTTCTAGTAAAATCAGATATCAAACTTCACCAGACACCACAAAGAAATAAAATAGACATACGTGTCCCTTTTGACATGGACTTTAGCTCATTTAACATCCTTGGGGATTTTGTGAACTTTGAGAGAAAAATATAATTCTTATTTAATCTCTAAATCTGAAAGAGTACATATAAGCCTTTATATAGGCAAACCTAGAGCTAGACCTAGAATCTCATAAAATCTAAGAGAAAGAAAGAATCGAGTAAGTCAATGTTTATGTAAGGTGTCAATGGTTGCAGAGTTCCTTCGTTAGTTCTACATTATCATACCATTTGCCGATTGCAAAATCAACCCTCATCCCTTTTTCCCAACTAAAACAACAGTAATTTCCCTTTAAACCCATTTCTACGTTTACAAGTTACTTATCTTTGCCTCTTATTTCTCAGAAACCAAACAATCACAAGGCGTAAGAACTACAATAAAAAAAGCCACCCCAGAAAAGGAAAACTGACGTACCAGCAAAATCAGTTACTTTGTTGAATTTGAGCAGTGCAGTGATCACAAAAAACACAAATTGATATCTGATCTAAAGTACAAAACGAACCAAAAAAAAAAAAGGCACACAATCAAACCAAAATACTTCTGCTTTCATGGCAGGAAAAGAAAAACTATAAAAAGAACGAAGTGGCGAGGGATGGAGATTTACCTGTGCCACCTGAACGCAAACGGCATCGGCGACAAGAGTAGCCGTTGGAGACGAAGACGGCCGTCGGAGACGAAGACGAGAGTGATTCGACGAAGATGAAGACGATAGGGAGAGTGAGCAGAGGTTCTTTTTTTTACTCGTGAGTGAGCAGAGATTCGAGAGAGTGAGGAATGCTTCTAGAATTGCTCGTCATTTGTCAGTGTTAGTGAGGGTGTTTTGGTCATTTGACAACACATTCACGTACCAATTAGGGACCTGGGTCCTGGTCTGGGAATTTGAGATTGATGGGTCCTTTTCTGGATTTATTGTAGTTAAATGGTCCTGTAAGTGGAATTTCCCTAGAAACTACTTCTTGATGGCAGACCTATTATATATTACAATATATACAATTAATAAATTAAAAGAGTTTAAGTAAGAAATTATAGATTTGAGGAACAAATTATATTAAGATCTTACGTTTTAGACTAGAACAAGCGCTTTATTATTCTTGGTTTTATGCTTAGTCCCTTTAAAATGGTTAACAAAGGAGCCATATTTTTTTAAAAAAAAAAAAATCCCAGTCGTTAATTTTTTTGCCACTTGTAAAACTTTGTTAATCGATCCTATGATATTTAAAATATAGTTAAAAATAAAATATTTTGAAAACTTTTCAAAATTGCTCTTTGTTTTGTTAATTTTGTTTTTAAGATATTGTAAGCTAAATTACTTAAATTTCTTCTATATAAAAAAAAGGCCCTTATTAAAATAAGTTGTTGAACAAGTCATTTCCCCAATTTTCTCAGTAAAAATGAGGAATAAAGGGGAGTCTGTCACCAGCAAAGAAAATAAAAATATGACGCATCATTTTTTTTCTTTTTTTGCTCAGGAAAATATGACACATCATGAAAGCACACAAATGTGGTGGGCAAAAAAAATGTCACGTGATGATGACCTATTCACTCTCTTTCTACATACTTTTTAATTGATTATATTAGGAAATGACACTTGTCTATTGTTAATAAAAGTTTGTTCACTTACATCATAATTAATGGGCCTGGATCCTCTTATAATCAAAACTTTCTCTCATCCCTCAAAAAGTAAATCAACATCATTATTTTCATTTAATCTTGGCCATTTATTTTTTTTAAGATTTTAAGGTACTGACGGATAATAAAAAAATATTTTATGATTTTGAAAAAATAGCTTGAAGTATATTTTTAATACCAATAAATACCCCAAACTATTTTTTCAAGATCTGAAATAACTTTTCAAGATCATAAAGTATTTTTTCAGTATCAGTTAGTATTATAAAATATCTTTTTACTATTATTCAGTATCCTAAAATATTTTTTCAAGATCCTAAAATTATTTTTCAATATAATGAAGTATTTTTTTAGTAGTGGTGAGTACTTTGAAATATCATTTTAATACCGATCAGTACCTTAAAATATTATTAAAAAAAAAGTCTCAAAATCTTTAGAATACTGACTCGTAATTGAAAAAAAGTATTCTTTAATTGCGGAAGAATACCCTGATCCTGCCAACAAAGACATAACTCACCTGAAGTATTTTTTATTAAAAAAAAAAGTAGTCCATTAACAAAAAAACCATGATATTAATAATGATTTTTTTGCTCAAATGATGTCAATAATGATCACCATAAGGAATAGAAATAGTTTTGGAAAAAATTAAAACCACGGTGAATAAAATAAAACCCTAAAAGAAAGTATCCACAATCCACTGGACTGTACAGGATAGTGCGCTCCCTTTATTTCCGGGAGCTAATTTCTCTTCAAACTATGAAGTGCCTTGTGCCTATAAAGTTTTTTGTCTGACATCCACAGTAAGATTACATTGTACGTATTTCACCTAACTTTTGTGAGTATATTGATGGAATTGTTTATTGGGGCTATGAAATTAATTTTCCTTGGACAGATCAAGAAGAGGGTTGCCTGAAGAGCAAAATGAATTGGGTTGCTTCAAGCAGAAAGATGAATTGGGTTGCTGAGAGTGCTAAAAACATGAATTGGTCTGAAGGCACAGGGAATTGGTTCGAGAGCATTGAAAAAATGGATTGGTTTTAGATATTTAAGAATTGGTTTGAGAGCGTTAAGGATTGGTTTGAAGAAATGAAAAAGAGAGAAATGAAAGAGAAAGGAATGAGTGATGACGCTCGGAATTTCATTGTTGGAGCAGGTATGGTTCTTGTTGCTGCTGTCATCTGTGTGTGTCTATGTGGTTGGTTTTGCTTTAACATAATTCTGAGTGTGATTGGTCAAGCGATCCTATTCGTATTAGTGTATTACAATGTTTTTGGGTTCCTGTCAAAGCGATTGGTTGGGTAGTCAAGTTCATATTACGATGTTATTGGGTTCTTTTGAAACCAATTCGTAGGGGAATTATATTCATCTTACGATGTTGTTGGGTTCTTCTGAAACCAGTTCGTTGGGGAATTATATTCATCTTAAGATGTTGTTGGGTTCTTCTGAAACCAGTTCGTTGGGGAATTATATTCATCTTAAGATGTTGTTGGGTTCTTCTGAAACCAATTCGTTGGGGAATTATATTCATCTTTCAATTTTCGTTTTTTACACCTTCTAATGTTTATTGCTATCTTTTGTTACTTTTTTCATTTAAGTATGAGTTTATGCTACAAATTTACCTTTCCAAACAAAAATTATTAAATTTACAAATATTTAATATTGAAAATACTAGAAATACCTTGGAAGTACACACTTTCTATATATATCTTAAAAAAATATATACTTTCACCTAACATAAAAAGTCGTAGATAAATTAATATCCTATACATTTGGAAATATTTTATTTTAAAGGGAACAAAAAATATTTAAACAAAGTAAACTAATTAAAATAAAATATTATTACCAACATAGGGTTGGTTTAACGGGGTAAGGTTTTGATAATTCCTTTAAGTCTCGAGTTCGAATTTCAGATGAATCACTTATGTTAGGAGAGGCAGGGTAGTTAAAATCTTCAAACCAAATAGATGATCATAATATTAAAAAGTGAAAAACAAAATACTATTGAATGCTGTGATTTTAAGAATTATTATATAATAAAAATTGATGTCAACTTAACTTAAAATAATTTTTTGTAAAAAAACAAAAATGGAAATGAAAAAACTTTACATAAAATAATTCTATACGTTTAATAACTGTGTTTACTTGTGAAATTTATATTTTTAATTTATTTTCGTCCCAAAAAACAATGTAAGATTAAAAAATTTAAAATCATTAAAACCCAATAATTAAAAAAATCATGGAATCTCCTACACACTATAAGTATAATCCAAATCAATAAACACATTGTGTATCAAGATCTTTATGTAATTAATACAATCAGCTAAAAAAGAAACTAAAACCAAAAAAAAAAAAACAATCTAAACTCATGTAATTGATAATCTTCTGCCAACACTCATAATCCACTATGTACAATAATAACCAATAATGAAAAATAGTCCCATTTTAACACACAATTTATTCATTATACAAAAGAGACTAGTCAAAAAAATAATGCAACGTTAATACTCTCATTAATAAACAATATCATAATTTTACAACACTTTCATTATACAAAAGAGACTATAAAAAATTAATGCAACATTAATATTATCATTAATACTCCAGAATCAACATTAATAACTAATAACAAATAATTTAATCAACATCAAAGAAATAACACAAAATATTAAAAAAGATATATTTTGCAGAAATTTCACTAAAGAGAACTAGTAATATTTTTGACATAATTTTATTATAAATAAAAATAATACTGAAAAAAATAATAAATAAAAGAAATCAAATCTTTCCACACCAGAAAAAAGATAAAAGAGAGCAATCTTACTTGGAATAGAGGTGCAGACGATACCTAGTAAGGGAAGAGGAGGAGGAGGAGACACCGCCGGAAAATCACTGACTGGAGCACAGGGATACACCATCGGAAAATGGGAGATAAATGTGATTATGGGTGTCCAATAGAAAAAAAAAAAGGAGATGGCTAGAGTAAAAAAAAAAAAACCCACCTGCGTTCACCGCGCCTGACGGAGGAGCTGAAACTGGGGGCTGCACCTTGGGGAGCTCAGGGGGCTGGGTTGGGGAGCTGGGTCCGGCGAGGGGAGCTGGGTCCGGCTGGGGAAGGTGGGTTGGGGAGCTTAGGGGGCGAAGGGAGCTCGCAAGGACAGCGCAGGGAGCTGGGGATCAACGAGCTCAGAGGAGGGCGAGCTGGGGGCCTACCGGAGGAAGAGCTGAGGGTGGGGTCGGAGCTGGGGGCAGCGAGACGAGCTGGGGGCCGAGAGAAGTGAGGGTGAGGTTCCAACCGGCGAAAATGGCGGACAAAAACTGAGCTGGGGGAGATATCGAGCTAGGGGTGTTTTAAATGAATTTTGCGACAGACAAAAATGTCCGTCGCAAAATTGCTTTTTGCGACGGAAAAACTTTCAGTCACAAAAAGCAAACAGCTTTTTGCGACGGAAAATCTTTCTGTCGCAAATAGAATCCCCTTTTTGCGACTGATTTCTTTATCCGTCGCAAAAGGGAGGGACGGCGGCCCTTAAGGCCGCCGTTTTGCGACAGACATCTTAGTCTGTCGCAACCTTGCGACGGATATATGTTCCCTCGCAAACTGGCGGACAAAAGGTCCACCAGTGTCTCGCATTTTGCGACAGACGTATTGTCCGTCGCAAAAATTTGCGACGGATTCACGTTTCCGTCGCAAAGTTTGCGACGGAAACCCCTGTCCGTCACAAATTTGTGATGGAAAATATAATCCGTTGCTTTTTTTTTTTTTTTTTTTTTGCGACGGATAGTGTTTTTCGTCGCAAATTGCGACGGAAAATGTTCCGTCACAAAAATCCGTCGCAATTTTAGGTTTTTCTAGCAGTGATGGAATTGGGGGTGTTACAGATCTTATTTTTAAGGTTACCAGCAAATTGCAAGCAAATGAATATCAGTGGACCATGATGTGATTATAGTCCCATTTGTGAGGTTACCAGCAAATTAAATCGCCTCAAGCCCACGGATCACAGTGCCTCAACTGAGAAAATTTTGAATTTCTGGGTACAAGAGCAAATGCGACAACACTACCAACGACAAGAAAGGATTTTCCTTCCGGAATGAGTTCGTGAAGGGAAGAGCAGGTTTGTTATTCACCGGGACAAAACCCATTAAAAGAAAAGAAAATTAAGGAACAATTTGCCGAAATTGTTCCTTATTTATTTTTTATTTTTTTTACCTCTGCTTTATAACATCCATCATTTTACGACCTTTACTATACATTTGGAAGCGCTTAGGTTTAGGAAAATCGATAATTAATGCCCATACACTGAAACTTGCATATTAATATTTGGGTTAATATTAATTTCTTAGGAAAATCGATATATTAATGCCCATCAACTGAAACTTGCATATTAATATTTGGGTTAATATTCATTTCATAATTCTAGTTTAGTGGTCTAACTTTAAAAATTCATAACTAAATCTAGAAACTTGTATGATGGTGTTCAAATTTCTTTAAAAGTTCTTGAAGTCATTTATATGAGAAAAATATTATTCTAGCCTAATCATGGTCTAATTAGTATAGTTAATTCTATTTGTAAACTCGCCCTTTATTTTATTCGTATAAAAATTGTGCCTCATATTCCCAAATTCATAACTCAAGCTTCGCAAATATAATTGACCTAACTTAGGACTTGTTGGAAAGCTTCATGTGTCTACTTCATATGTAAAAATTATCATGACTATTAGAGATCATTTTCCCTGCGTTAGTATATCAAACATTATATTAACCATACACTGAAAGTAATATAATTAATCTGGACAATCAAGAAAGTAATCTAAAATAGATCCTCCCTTACTCAACTCTTTAACTCTTGAACTTTGGACTTTTGTCCACTTAATTCAACTTTAATTCCACATGCTATTCCTCCATGATTTTGCTTGTAGAATCTATTTCTCAACTCAAATACAACAAAATCCATTTCCTTCTTCCTCAATTCTCTCGAGACATATATAGGCTCACTAAGTTCAAAAATTCCCTTTTTCATTCGTTATGCTTCCAATTATAGTCTCTCATCTCATTTGCACCCTATGCAATTTTTAATTTTAAAATCATAGGAAGCCTTTAAACTGCCCTGCACGTGCAGTGGCTATCAATTGGGAAAGGAAACATGATTTCCAACATTCCAATCCCTAAACTACCATATTTCCATCCCTAATAACTCTCTTAATCATGATTTATTCTCAAATCAAGCTTTCTGTACTTTATCAAAATTAATTGGCAGCACATCCCCTGGTTTATCTTACTCCCCAAAATCTCACAAATTGAAGAACACACACAATCTAGTACCGTCAACATCATCCACATCATTAAAGCAACATCAATACATCAACCATCACCACTTACATACCTTGGCTCCTTGTTTGATTCTTTGAAACTTCCTCTCTTGAAACCCTTACTTCATTTTCCCCCTCTTGCTATACATGAAATAAAAGGAGGTTTTAGGAACCATAGGTAGTCTTGAGCAAAGAAACTAGAGGAGATGATGAACTTGCAACAAAATCATACCTATTTTCCTTTATCTCCTTCTTCTCTCTTCTTTATCTTCTTTCATCCTCCCCACGCCCCCCCCCCCCCCCCCCGCCCCCAATTTTTTCTTTCTCATTTTTGTGTTCTCTCTGCTTCTTTCTTGTTCCAGCAAAAAATGATATGGACAAGCAGAGGAGGTTAATTAGATGGTTATAATCCATTAGCTTGATTTAATAAAAATTGACATCCACCTCGTTAAGAAAATATTAATCCATTGGCTTCTTTTAATCAACTGGCCAAAATTTCTTCTTCTCCCCCCCCATAGCTAAGATCACACCACATATCTCGTTTACAAGACCATGAGTTGATCTTCTTAAAGCTTAATTTTGCCACTAATTTCATATTTTCCCAATTAGTATGAGTTTAATCTTCTACAAATACTTTATGAGGGTTCTTTAATCATATGACCAATATGAGATCATCAATAATTCAAATTTATTTGGGAGAAATTCTAAAATTTTTCTCTGGCTAAAACTTGGTCTTAAAAAATTTTCCCATAATGTCCAAGAAATTGCCTTATTTTTGGATAAAATGCACATAAAATGTTCTTTAAGGTAAAAGCTCCATTTCTAGGGCATAAAATTATTTTTCTAAAGTCACTCTAACCTTAAAATAATTTTATCTTATTTTTCCCAATTATTTGAGGCTTCTTGGTATTTTTCATTACTAAATTTAGCTACCTTTAATTAACTAAAATTCTAACAATTCTTTAAAATTCCTTTTTGAGGTAATTTTCTCATTTATACATCAATTAAGCTTCAAATATAGTTTGAAAAATTATTTTCTACCTTCCAGTGTCTTGGGGATTTTACCTAAAATTCTGGGAGTTTTTTCCGAAATTGTCATTACATACCCAAAATTTTCATAAATTATGCGTTTACCCAAACCCGGGTGAACATGCATACAATTTTACATTGACAAGTATACTATTTTTTATTTGGCCTTTTTCTAACCTTTTATTATGCATGTAGCTTTTATTCGCAAAGACTAAGTGTTACATAATCATTACATGACTTCCAGTGTCTTGGGGAAATTGTCGGACTTTTGTTTAATTGGGTTTCTGAGCAGATTGAGAATAATGGCGATAATGAGACTTCTTCTTGGAAGGACAGTTACAATCCTTGTGGTCTTTACATTTAATCTTCAAAACTTGAATTTCTAGGCCTAAAATTCTGGATACGATATGCTTCCTCCTTTTTTTTCTCTCCAGTATGAGGATGTTGGGGTCTCCAAAAAAACCTCAACCTGCCTTCTTTAGTCTTCAGCCTCGTAAGCCATCAGTAATGCAACTTCGAGTAAGATTTGATAGAGAATGAGAGATTAAATCTATAGAACGTCATGTGCTTCCTATCGAGAAGGAGCAGATGGCATATTATAGATACAACCCCTCATTCTCTATCAAATCTTAGTTGAGACTATATACTGCTTGAGCCCTTTGTACTAGAGAATTCCATTGAGCCTAGCCACAAAGCCAAAAATCTCTTAATACATCCAAAATTACATGTCTACATGCAATCAATGTGTGGACTTCTAAAATATACAAATTTGTGTACAATTGCATTCTGTATGCATGCAAAGACGAAGGGAATCCCAAAAAAAAAAAAAAAAAAAAAAAGTCTCAAAAGTTAACAGTTATAATAGATACAGAATAAATCACAATTTAAAATCATAATGTTTCTACGCCAAACTTGTATAGCTCTGCATGTATAACAATTCAAAACTGTTATGTATGACAATTAATAACTGTCATATATTGCGATTTCTGTAGTAGGGTATGATAATTATTTTTGTCACTCCTAGTGTTAAAATATGCTCAAATGATCTTAAAATAAAAATGCATTGTCATATTTCCATCACAATTAATATCCCACTAATAAAATTCCATAAACCACCTCTACTATGTTTGCGAAAATTTGTATTGCATTTTCAAATTTATGAAGTTTTTATTATGGAATGGTCTGATGTAATTACTATCATTCACGGAAATTGAAGGCCAATTTACTTTGAAACTTGCAGATATTTTTTAAAGTATTGTAGATTTTATAATTATGCCTTTATTTTTTTCCCAAGAATTATGCCTTTGTTCGTATATTAATCCACTTAATTTAAATTAATGTTTCCGTGATCCCAACGTGAATAATTACTCAATTGTTTCAACAATTAATCATGCAATTAGTTGAAATAAACGGTTGACAATATTGCCATTTATTTTTTTTATTATTTGCAAAAATCTTTAATTCATTTGATTTTTTCTTTTTTGGGCTTATGCAAGGTATCCCCACAACTGACAGCCATGAAACTAATTCTTTGCCTTACTGTCAGCGCACGAAGCGGTAGAAAGCCGGCCACAGGATGCTTGCTATTCACAAGAGTTGGGGATTGAACCGCCAACCACTTACTTAAGGGATGAGATGCTGAACCATCACGCCCATCCAACGTGGTTAATTCATTTGAAAAATTATGAATATATTGTATTCAAGTAGAGTTGAGAATCAGGCCGGCCAAGCCTTACAGGGCTAGCCCATGAAGGGTCAAGGCTTTGGGTAAGAAAAACATATGTTTTTCAAAGCCCGACCCAAGAGCACCAAGATCAGGGCTAGCTTCCAAAGCTCGGAAGTTATCATTCCAAATTTTAACTATTTTTCCTCTTATTTTTCGAAGAAATATAATTAGCAAATTACAACATTTAAAGTTCTAATTTATCAAATAAATGTTATCAACATTAATATCAAAACGACATGAATCATCCAACAAATAAACACAGTTACTAATTTATAATCAAAAGCAAAGTATGTTCACAAATAACTCATATAAAACAGAAGAAGTATACTACTAAGCGATATTAGTAAGATGACTATTATTGTCATTATCTTCGCCACTATTATCAATTTCAACGACATTTGATTGTGCTTCATTTTGAGTGTGCTTTGGTTCATAAGTAAGAATATTATAAATTTTTCTCCCACATTATAAACATATCCATAATCTTTATTTGCAAAAAATAATAAGCCAAATCATAAAATTACTATAGTTATTTTGTATTTGTACGTAAATGGATAAATAACTCTATAACAAATATAAATGAGTAAATTACCATCATATGTAAAAATATGTATCCAAAATATAATAATAATAATAATTAAAAGGGCATGCAGGAGTGCAGGACTAACCTAAGGCCCTTCAGGGTCGGGCCTTTTAAACCCGAGGCCCTATGGGGCCAACCTTCTAGGGCTTATTTCATTAAGCTCCTCTAATTTTCAAGTTCGGCCCTTCAAAGGGCCAGCCCAATAGGCTCAGCCTGATTTCCCAGCTCTATATTGAAGTCATTGCCGGGACTAATTACTATCATTCATGAAAATCAAAGGGCGCGCAATTTATATAACATCTTGAGACTTGATCTTAAGTATTAAATTAAGAGTAATTACCCTTTTTGGTCCCTGAAAAAATAAAATTAAAAAAAAAAACATGGGCCTATTTTCGTCCCTCACACAAAGAAAACCTTTTTGTAGTCCCTAAAAAGAATGAATAAGGGTTTATTGGTGAACATTTTGATCCCTCGAAAATTTCCAAAAACCCCTTTTTAATCCATAAAAATGTCCTATTTTAGTCTCTGAGGACGAAAATGAGGTCCGTGTTTTTTTTTAGGGACCAGAAAGGGTATTTACTCTTAAATTAAGTAGTAAAATATTTAACAAAGCTAAAATAATTATTTAGGTAAAGGCAATTATTATATTTCTAGAAAGAATTTTTGAAAATAAAGAAAGAATAATTATTAAATTATATATAGAGGCCTAGGAAACTTAAGAAAAGTTTATAGATAATTGTTTTGGGAAAATAAGGAGTTTATTGAAGGGTTTATTTCCCGAAAATAGTTATAGATAATTTTAAAGCCATTTTCTAGAATTAAGGGCCTATTTCCTTTAAATAATTTAAGAAAAATAGTTAGAGGTTATCTCTTTGCGAGAGTTTTAAGAAAATTACTTTACGGTCTAAAGAAGCCGATAAAGGAGGAAACTTTATATAATGTGGTAAAGATTAATTCTTAGAAAATACTTGATAAATTTAGTATGTTGAAAAAAGAGCAAAGTTGCAAATTGAGTTTAGCTTTAGGGTAAAATGATCTCAGGGCCAATATAATCTCAGCTGCCCCATATTCTTTGTAATATTCCAAATTTTGGAGCTATAAGATTTTGGATAAGACTGAGATAAATAGGATACTAAGCCACAAAGAGTTTAAAATCTTAAGCTTATCATAAAGAAAAGCGTAAGATAAATTAAAATTATTTTTTGACCTTGAAAATTTGGGAAAAATTATGAAGTATTATTTTGAAGATATAAAAATATTATGAGGGGATTAATTACATAAAATTTGGCTTAAATAGTTTTTAAAACTATTATTTTTAAGGCCCATTTTTCCCAAAATTCAAGGAAAAATAGTAAGACGTGTCTTACTACTTTTCCTTGAACGTCTTGCTATTTTTTCTTGAATTTTGGTGTAGAAATTTCGGAGTCAATATTTTATGGTCCAAATAAGCTAAGTGAGAAAGAAAAAAAATCGTTATTTGGGATTAAGAATTTATTTGATACGGATTCTCTCAAAATCCCTTCCTTTAGTATCTCTTAGTATCCGTACGTCCAAACCGTCCAAAAATTGATCCAAACGTCTAGAGAGAAACACTTCATCTACTTTTTAAATTTTCATCTTTACCGAATACGGTAGTTTTAATTGCATGTGGTAGTATGTGTAACACCCTTCCTAATATATCAGAGTTATCGCTAAACAGACAAATGATAAATGTTAAAGTTCTGACTAACCACTCGCATTTTGCGAAAGTTTCCGTCTGCTGTAACCCTTACAGCTTTATCTTGCCTCTCGATCCCGATCCACTACCTGTCTCTTTCATGCGGTCTGGAGTTCAAATGAATGAACCCCAGGGGTAACAGTTAATCTCATATACATGTATGAAATGTAAAATCACAGTATAACACATGTATAAGCATAGAATAATTCACAGTAAACAATCAAACCGTAACCGCAGTTAACGGCCAAGGACCGCAGCCCTTTATGGAACATGCAGCTCCGTACTTAGGACACGCAGCCCTATGGGACATGCAGCCCCCAATCCATAGCTAGGATACACACAAGTAAATTATCTAGCAACCATGATCAGTCATACATGAGATACATACATACAAGTCTATAAGATAACAGTTACCCACCTCAAGCTTGAGTCCTTACTCATCCGAATTTGTTGGCATCAGGAGAGGTGTCAAAGTATGCCTATGTCCTCCGGTTGTACTTTCTCTTTCATCTACGGAGTTGCTTGAAGCTAAGTATCTTCTGTCCGTTTTTTTTTCTTCTTCTTCTTGACTTCTCATGGTCCTAAACACGTCGCCACATTATTAGGGCCAAGTAAACCAAATACCTAATGGCTTATCTTTGCCTCATAGGCATTCTTACACGCTCGGAGTTTATTCTTATTACGTTTGGCCACTCCTTCCTAATTTCGAATGGTAGCAAAAGCTATCAGCATTTCGGCTTAACTTCGAAAAATCACCAATAATTCTACAGAACTCCGATTGGGGTAGTTCAAAACTCTATGTGTCACTAATTAAGTCTAGTTTCATATACAATTAATCACTAGACTTATTTCTTGCTGTATCATTCCCAGTTTTTCACTTATTCTTTGCTGTCCAGAAAAGGTTCCAGTTTAATAGGTCAACTTCAAAAATTCGTATCTCCTTCGATTCTTATTGGAATTTGACGAATTACCTATCAAATTAAACCTCTATGAGTCTACTATTTAACTGGAAAATTTCACAATTTTATGATTTTGTTAAGGTAATCCGAAGAGCCATGTCATTTTACTGTTCCAGAAACATACCAGGAATTTTCCAGATTTTTGACTCAACTTCCAAAATTCATAACTGGAGTTGTAGACCTTCGTTTTAGGTGAACCAAAGCTTATTTTAAAGCTTAAGGAGTTTAATTTCTCCTGTAAGAATTTCAGGTGAAAAATCAAATCTTTACTGGGTCCGAAATGCAACGCCATTTTTGCTGTTCCAGAACCCTACCAAAAATTTGCAGGTTTTTAGCCTAACTTTGAAAAATCATATCTTAAGCTTCAGATCTCCGTTTAAGGTGTTCTTTGGCACGTTGGAAAGTTTGAGAAGCCTACTATTTACTGTAAAAATTCCAAGGAAAAACACAGATTTTGTCCATTTCAAAATCAAGCCCCAAAGTTGCTGTTTACTGGAAATGCAGAAAAGTTCCAGGTTTTTGGCTGAACTTTGGAAAATTATTACTCTCATTATACACGTCCGTTTAGGCTGGGTTTGGACTCGTTTTAAGCTTAAGATGTCTACTTTCTTCCATAAAACTTTTGTGGAAAAACACGGACATTTGCCTATGAAACAGAGGCACACACTATGGTTCTGTTTTTGAATCTGAAAACAGGGTTGTTCTTGGTTTTCAACGTTTTCTTCCCTTAACCAGCAAACCCATCGTGCATAAACCATGGAAACAAGAAGGGAAAGGCTTAACGAACTCACCTTGGTTGTTCCTCAAGCTTGCATGCAAGTTCCACATCATTCTCCTTTGGTTTTGTTCCCGTTATGTTCCACGTTGGAACTCTTGGTTGTGTTGCTATCTAGACCTTTCATATGTAAGGAACATGCCAAAACCATCTCAGTTTCAGCACAATAAGACAGGGAACATATGCAGAAACACAACCCATACACTTGAGCTTCAAACATAGAGAACAAGGTTGGGGAAAGATTACCTTGTTCAAACTCAAGTCTGTATGCAATATTCAGACTCCTTCTTCTTTTCAGTTGTGCCTCTCGTTCTCGGCTTCATCTCCCTCTCTCTTTTCTTCAGTCATGCAGACCGAATGGAATGTAATGTGTGAGTGCAATCCTTTTCTCTTGTTGTATCTGTATTGGCCGAATGGATGCCTTCCTCCAACTCTCTTTCTCTCTCAAGCTCACACTCTGTTTCCTTCTTTCTCCGACGCCTTCTCCGTCTGACTCTCTTGTTCTTCATCTCTTCCATGCTCTCCTTCGACTTTCCTGTCCCTCGGTGTCGCTGCCTCTCTCACTCTCTGCGTTTTCCATTTCTGGCCGAAGGAAAGGAATTGGAAATGGAGGAGTATATGGCGCACTACAGAGTTCAAGAGAAATGGTGGAGTGCGGCAGACATGTTAGAGACACAAGAAAGTAGTGAAGCATGAGAGTTGCTGAAAGCACCAGGCGTAGTGGAGTATGGCACTAACACGCTGCAAAGTTCCAGAGACAGTGGAGCATGGCTTGTGTGTGTTTTCGAGAAGCATGGAAAGAGTATGGCGTTGCTGGTTTTCTGTCCGCCCCCCCCCCCCCTTTTTTTTTCCCTTTCTCTGCTCTTACGTGTTTCGCGGGAAAGAAATGAGGAAGCTGATGTGTTTTGGAGCTGAGATGGAGTATTAGAAAAATAATGGATTGATGGATATTCTACTGCTGCGTTTTGATGTTTGCTGAGGTTAAATGAAGAAGTGTGGGCTAAATGGGTTATACTCATATGGGCCGAACAATGACTAATGGATTAAGGGAGTTGGTGTCCTTTTTAATTAACATATGGACTAAATGAGTCAAATAAAATGATGGAGCATAAGTGTTGCGTCTTTGTTTGACTCATTATCTAGTGAATATTAAATTGGTGTTGTATGTATTGAAGCACGTGACCTACTGCGCATGGGTCCAGCGTATAATTCAACACCAAATACCATTAAGTCCATGTTCTTCTTTTCTTTCTAATAATTGAGCCATCAAACTTCAATAATTATTTTCCCCCAAAAATTCAAGGAATATAGGCCTTAAATTCTAATAATTAACTTCATAATTATTCAAGCCAAATTTCCATAACAAATTCCCAAACAATATTTCTAATTTCCCAACTCCAAAATTTGGGATGTTACAGTATGAAATAAATGAGATTTCTCTCTTTCTGGAGGGTAGATCAATTTATCTACGGATACGGATGGATTCTAAGAGAACCCTGATCCCCCATTATGACATTAACTTCGTGGCCTAAAAAACAAAAATAGAAATAGTAACAAGTCCTGCCGTAACAATTGTTTATTCTTATATAGAGATCTTTTTCATAGCGTTTTTGGGATCAAAAGCAAATCATGCTTTCTGTCTTCCAATAGTTTTTATATCAATATCGCAGAAAATATTAAAAGCGAAACAACTGTTCGAGAAACTTAACAGGGAGAAAAAGTTTAAACTGGGATCACATCTCATATCACCATCAGAGGAAAGAAACAATATATCGAAAAGCATGTTTGTCTGACAAAACATAGATGAAACCCATACAGGTTCGTTAAGTCATTGGCCTGAAGAACATGTTGCTTTGAATCAATAAAAATATTATCTCAATCATGTTTGCACCAGCAGACACGTAAATAAATATTCAATCGTAGAGACACAGAACAATGTATATGCACTATGAATTCAGTGTCTTCATTTTTAATTTCGGGGTTCCATGAAAACTAAGGTTTTATGATATGTCACAAGAAAATAACCACAACCGAAAAAGTTAAAAATCCTTATGCGACATGAAAAATTATGCAGTGGAAGCAAAAAGATAAATATAATTGCGTAGTCATGTGAAAAACAAATATTGACTCAAAAAACAAGACAATTTTTTTAGACGTGCATCACAGGAAAATCAGGGTTCTTATACCGTATAAGAATTTCATGTGTATCTAGAATCGGACCGACTCATGAAGTACACACATGAAACCAGATCACCGATGCGGACCCCGATCATGTTATAGAGAAAATGCACCAAAGAGAAGAAGAGGAGCGAAAAAAACATTCATATAAGAAAACCCTTTTAGAGGGAGGAGAGTGTTATTATATGTGTTATTATTCATACTCTTTAATCTTTATTCTCTTAACCTCATATCCTTTATTATTTGTAGAGACACATTGAAATACATGTAACCCTTCAACGTATGGTTAGATAAGAATAAATATAACTTTTGAACCATAAATGAACTTCTCTTTAACCCATATTTTTTCATATTTATACAATAACTCAATTTGCATAGGCTTGGGCCTTAATGCATTAAGGGTGAACTAGTATATCATAATAGCTGTAAAACAGGTTGTTCTCCCAATTTTCTCAATAAAAACTAAGGAATAAAAAGGAGTCTATCTTAAGAAAATGAAAATTGACACGCCATGGAAAAAGATAAGATGTAGTGGTGGGCAAAAATTGACCCATGAAGCTCGTACCAAAATTTTTTTTACTGATTGTACTAAAAGGCGGTCTCATATAGAATAAGCTGTGCTATGTAATGTTCATGAGACAAAATTGTTTTACATATTTATTTTATAAAATATGAATTAATATTTCACCACTAAACATGAAAAAAATGACACACTATTAATCTTGTAATCTTGTTCACCATTAGGAATAGAATAAAGTAACACTTTAAACGTAATACTTAATAATTAAGTATCCACTGTATAGAATAATGCGCTCCCTTTATTCCCGAAAATTTCCCTTTGAACTTTAAAGTGCCTATTCCCTGCACAGATCAACAGAAAGGTTGCTTGAGGAGCAAAAGCAATTACGGTTGTAGCACCAAAAAAAAAAAAAGGAAAAAATGAAAGAAAGAAAGAAAGAAAAGAAAGGAAGGAAGAAGAAAGGAAGAAAGGAAGAAAAGGAAGGAAGGAAGAAAAAAAAAATGAAAGAAAGAAAGGAAAAAAATGAATGAAAGAAAGAAAGAAAGAAAAGAAAGAAAGGGGAAAAAAAAAAGAAAAAAAGAAAGAAAGGGGGAAAAAAAGAATCTGGGTTGCCTCAAGCAGAAAATTGAATTTATGGGTTGCTGAGAACGGTAAAAATTGGTTTGAGTGCCAAGAATAAATAGTCAACCTAAATTTTTTTTTGTTAAGAATGAATCATTTGGTATGGTACGTTGCTTGCTGTTAATTTTGTTTAAAAGATCCTGCAAGCTAAATTACGTAAATATTTTTCTTATTAAAAAAAAAAAGAAGAAGGCCCTTTATTAAAATAAGTTGTTGAACAAGTCATTTGCCCAATTTTCTCAGTAAAAATGACGAATAAAAGGGGGTCTGTCACAAGCAAAGAAAATAAAAACATTGACGCATCATGAAAGCCGACAGGATGTGGTGGGCAAAAAAGTGACACGTGATGATGACCAATATCCTCTCTTTCTATATACTTTCTAATTGATTATAGAATACTTTCTAATTGATTATAGAATGCACAGCCCAATAATTACATGTTTTTTATATGCTCATAATAGAGGTATGAACATATTTTTTTTTTAATTTTTTTTATTTTTTTTTAAATATTATATTTATTTAAATTTAAATTATATGCTGTTTTTTGAATTCTTTTTTACATCCAGTATCTCAAATTAATTAGCTTCTAGTCCTGCATTCAGAAATATCTGTCTGTAATTGGAAGTTAATTAATTTTAGGTGGATCATCACCATTTTACAAGCTGTTTCATGTACATCCAGATTATACACAATTGAGAATTTTTGGTTCTGCATGCTATCAATGTCTTAGACCATATAATGATCATAAGCTACAATTTCGAACTACCAAATGTGTATTTTTGGGTTATAGCAACAATCACAAAGGTTACAAATGCCTAAGCTCGACAGGAAGGGTTTATATATCTAGACATGTTGTCTTTAATGAACATGAATTTTCTTTTGAATCAGGTTTCATAAACACAAGAAGTGTACCTGAGGAGCAAGTCTATCCTGAAGCATTTTTCAAGTCCACACCTCCTTCTCTAACAATAGAGAGTCGAACTACAATGTCTGAATCAGAATCTAGCTCCACTGAGAACAAACTCCATCAATCATCATCAGAATTCAGGTCACCAGAACAACAACAACCTGTTCACACAGCAAATAGTTCATCAGCAAGCAGCAATAACAACTACACTCAACTTCAGCAAGCAATAATTCCTTTGACTGAACAAACAACAGACTCTGGCATACATGATTTTCATGACAATCAACAACAAAACATCATCCAAAGTCAACATCAGATGGTAACCAGAAGCAAGGCTGGTATCTCTAAACCTAAGACTCCCTATGTAGGTATTGTAACTACTGAAAATACTACAGACTATATACCTCATAGTGTTCAAGATGCATTGAGGTGTAGTGACTGGAGAAAAGCAATGCAAGATGAGTTTAGTGCTCTTATGAAAAACAAAAGATGGAAACTAGTACCAAACACAGGTCAGGGCAATACAGTTGATTGCAAATGGGTACTTAAGAAGAAATTCAACTCCGATGGTTCTCTCCAAAACACAAAGCTAGACTGGTTGCTAAAGGCTTTCAACAACGTCCTGGAATAGATTTTGGGGAAACTTTTAGCCCTGTACTAAAAGCTTCTACACTCAGATTTGTTCTCACCATTGTTGTTACTTTGAATTGGCAAATAAGACAAATGGATATAAATAATGCTTTATTAAATGGGGATCTACAGGAGGTGGTACTAATGAAGCAACCAGAAGGATTCATTGATCCTAAGTTCCCTAATCATGTTTGTTTGCTGAACAAAGCACTATATGGCTTGAAGCAAGCTCCCAAAGCCTGGTTTGATAAGCTGAGGACAACTCTCATAAGTTGGGGATTTCAAAAAGTGATTCTTCCCTGTTCTTTCTCAGGCTAGAAAGATATGTTCTTTTTGTACTCATCTATGTGGATGACATCATTGTCACAGGGAACTGCTCAAAATTGATTAATTTATTTATCTCAAACCTCAACTCTTGGTTTGCTCTCAAGGATCTTGGACAACTACATCACTTTCTGGGAATAGAGGCTTACAGAGATGACACTAGGCTTTATCTCAAACAAGAGAGATATATCTCAAGCATTTTAACTAAAAGTGGAATGCAACATTCTTCACCGGTTCCTACACCTATGGTTGTCAATCGCCATTTTTCTAAAAATGATGGCACATTACTTACAGATCCAACACGTTACAGACAAATTATTGGGGCACTTCAGTATTTAATAAATACAAGACCAGATATCATGTATGCTGTCAACAAACTAAGTCAGTTCCTCAGTGCACCTACCAATGTACACTGGCAAGCACTCAAAAGGGTGCTCCGATATCTCAAGGGAACATCAAATCTAGCACTACATATCAAGCCAGGAAATCATCTCACCTTGCAAGTTTTTTCTGATGCCGACTGGGCTGTCTGCCCTAATGATCGTTGTTCGATGGGAGGATACTATGTGTTCCTTGGCGATTCACTGATCTCCTGGTCAGCAAGAAAACAGGGCATTGCTTCACATTCTAGTGTAGAATCCGAGTACTGGTCACTCTCAGATTTGTCCTGTGAACTTGCCTGGCTCCGATCTTTCTTCGGAGAACTTGGTTTGAAGCTCCAATCGATTCCCATAGCCTGGGGTGACAATCGCAGCGCGGCAGCTCTAGCGTCTAATCCCGTCTTCCACGCTCGGACGAAACACATCGAGTTTGATGTCCATTTTGTGAGAGACCGTGTACTTTCGAACCAGTTGGCTGTGAAATATGTACCCACCTCTGACCAAATTGCAGATATTTTCACCAAGGCTCTCTCTCACTCCAAGTTTCAAGTCTTTCGCGTCAAACTAGTCTGCTAGCTGTAAAAGACACTCGTTTGAGGGGGTGTCAAGTATAATAATATACACTACAATAATAGAATAGAAGAAGGCCCTAACATTGTCTAGAATAATAACATGTATAGTCCAGTTGTGATTAGAGGGCCCAAAGGGCTGAAGCCCACTCTTACATGTACAGACCCTTTTGTCACACCCCTTTGATATACCGACATTCACAAGAGTAAAAATGCACAGCTTAAAGGATATACTAGTTCCAGCATAGTAATACTGATATTGAAGTCTAGTACATATCCGAAATTCATAAAAGGTTCGTACAGAATTTTAACAAATACATAATATTCCAAACACGATGAGGAAAATTAATATAAGATCTCGGTTCCATCGAGCACCATCAGTTACCCATAACCACCGCCTTATCACGTGAGCCACGACCGCTATTAGGTTCCCGTCCTGAACTTTGGGGATTATCTGGGATTCAAGCGAATCCCAGTAATAACGTTAATCACTCACATAAGATACATGCACAGTACATGGTAGACAACCAGTTGCAACATATATATAATTCACAGTAATTTTCAAATACAAAATTCAAATATTCAGTTCAACAATATTCAAGAACCTACCGGTTCATACGCACAGTACTGGATAATTCAAATATTCAAATGGCTTTCGCCCTACCACATGAAAATTCCCTTATCGGACTACCACCCCCGGCCTTAACTGTGATGGCATCAAGGGTTACTCCAAATTCAAGGGCACTACCTCCCGGCCTAAACCGGCGATAAGGTTAGAAAATTCACAGCTCAAATATCACAATGGTATGTACATGCATATAAAGGCACGCAAAGTATGTGAGAGAAAAGTTACTACCTCAACTCCAATTAGCTAAAAGAAATTCACCGGTGCTCGTACCGCTTGGGAGTCAATTCCTAAAATATTATCATCATAAATATTAGTCTTCACTATATTCCATTTCTCCTAAAATATCCAAAAGGGTTCTTTTCATCATTTAGAATCCTTGTGATCCTTAAATGATAAATCACCCATTTAAAATTCTTATTGCAGCAATTTTCGAATTAAATCCTTTTCTGTTCAGAATTTTCACTAAACTTTGAAAATTCATAACTAATTGTAAAAAACTCCAAATGAAGTTCTTCCAAAACCTAAATGTCCTTTGGTGAGTCTATTTTCACGGAAAAATATTCCCTTAAACCTTAAAATTCTATATCATTCCCAGTTTAAATAAAATACTCCGCTGACCAGTTTGTACTTCCAGTATTTTAGGCCAGTTTGTAAAATCCATAATTCCTTGTACAGAGCTTTAAAAATTACATATTATATATCAAAATAAAGCTCTAGATGTCTACTTCAAATCTGGAAAATTTCATAATTTTTAGAAATCATTCACCTGACCAAAAACCGTGTACAATTCGACTGCCTTCCAAAACGTTAAAACTGGCAGTTTTGATAGCTTGTATAATTTAATTCTTTTTGATTCTAAAAGTCATTTCCAACCTTATTCTTACTCCATTTTTCGTGGTAAACACCTTGGTAACCTTAAAATCATCAAAATCCTTTTGGTTCCACCACTTCTTATTCATACCAAAATATTATATAGAAATTGTAAAATAACATCTTTATACCAACTTTACAAATTCTATGACTATGACAATCAAATTGTCTTTTAGCTCATATTCTAATCCATTTTAGAAGTTTGAGCAACATATCCCCTTAGGATTCTATGCCTTGAAAAACTACAGAAATAATGGATAAACCATATTTCTAACCACAACAAAACAATATAAGACAAGTTAAAACCTTTACTTACTTGTCTTGATCCTTTGGACTTAAACAACTTCTTCTTCCTTTTGCCTCTCAAACTTTCGAACTTCACTCCCACAATAATACAAGGAAGTGTTTCACTCGAAGCTCTCACTCTCTCTACCTCTCTCTCTTTTCTATTTCTCTTAATCGTCAGAAAGTAAATAAAAGGAGGGTCGTGCTTGTATATACTTAGCGAGAGAGAAATGTTTCACTCGTGACTGAACAGGAAAAATAAATAAGTGAATTTGACGTGCACCCATCTGTGAAGCAACTATTGCACCCTTTATTGTCCGTGAGGGAAAAGTGACCGCCATCCTTATGCTACTTAGCAATTGAAAAGAAAGAATGAGTGTCACGGGTTGGCCTTGTTCATTCACGAGAAAAGAATAATTTAGAAAGTTGAGAGAAAGTTTTGGATCCATTTACGAGTAATTCCTTCATCTTTGATCATTGGAGATATTGTGTTGTCTGTGAGCGGAAATAGGAAGAATGATTGATTAGTTTAAAGGTAGTGTGAAATTAAGAAAAGAAAAGTAAAGTGTGAAAAGAAGATGATAGTGGGAGACATTGAAGATAAAGAATCTATAATAATAAGATGCTCCATATCCTTCATCCGTATAAAGTTGAAATGAGCAAGAGGATATGTTATATATACACCAATGTCAAAAGTGGGTTGTTACATTTCTGCCCCCGTAAAAGAAATTTTGTCCTCGAAATTTGCAGTACTTCTTGCATATCGAGTCATAAATTCTGGATAATGCTTCTTCATGTCCTCTTCTGTCTCCCAAGTTGCTTCGTCGGGAGATAATCCCTTCCAGACCACTTTCACCATTAGAATGCTCTTATGTCTCAGCCACTTCTCTAAACGATCAATAATGTCTTCAGGCTCAACCACATATGTATGGTTATCTTGTACATCAACGTTTTCATACTCGATAACATGTTCAGGGCTTGGTATATACTTCTTTAGCTGTGATACATGGAAGACATTATGAAGCCTGCTCAAATTTGGGGGTAAGGCTATTTGGTATGCCACCAATCCAAATCTTGCCAAGATTTGAAATGGACCAATGTAACGAGGACTTAGTTTCTTCCTCTTGATCGCTCTTCCAATTCCAGTTACTGGTGATACCTTCAGGAACACATGATCTCCAACTTCAAATTCTAAAGGTCTTCTCCTTTTGTCAGCATAACTTTTCTGTCGACTTTGTGCTGCTAGGAGCCTCTTTCTTATAATTTTGATCTGTTCCAAAGTTTTATCGACATAATCTGTCCCGTGCAGTTTTCTCTCAGACAATTCTGTCCAACACAAGGGTGATTGACACTTCCTTCCATAAAGTGCTTCATACGGAGCCATTTGAATGCTTGCATGATAGCTGTTGTTGTAAGCAAATTCAACAGTGGAAGGTTACGGTCCCAACTACCCTTAAAATCTAATACACACGCCCTTAACATGTCTTCCAGCGTCTGTATAGTTCTTTCCAATTGTCCATCTGTCTGAGGATGATAGGCCGTACTATATCTCAATTTTGTACCCATGGCTTTTTGTAAAGCTTTCCAAAATCGAGAAGTAAAACGAGGATCTCTATCGGAGATAATAATCTTTGGTACACCATGAAGTCTTACTATCTCTTTTACATAAATTTCTGCCAACTTTGCAGGAGAATAGTTGACACCAATGGGAAGAAAATGTGTCGACTTGGTGATACGATCAACAATTACCCAGATCGCATCATGATTCCTGATCTTGGGTAAACTCACCACTAGATCCATCGTAACGCTTTCCCATTTCCATTCAGGAATCTCCAAACTTTGAAGAAGTCTTGGTGGTCGCTTGTGTTCAATTTTAACCTTTTGACAAGTAAGACAATGAGCTACGTACTTGGTCACGTCGCTCTTAAGTCCTGGCCTCCAAAATTCAGACTTCAAATTCTGGTACATTTTAATTACCCCTGGATGAAGAGTTTACTTGCTCTTGTGTGCCTCATCCAGAATCTTTAGTCTCAACTCAGGTTTTGGTGGTACATAAATGCGCTTCCTGAATCTGATCAGTCCACCTGGAGAAAGATCATAATCCTGAGTTTCACTACGTGAGATCTTTTCTCGAATGGAGCTTGCTAGTTCGTCTTGCCTTTGAGCTTCTACAATTTCTGCTCTTAGATCACTTTCTCCTTGACTAACATTAAGGTTAGCAAGTATTACTTCGTTGCACCTTCTCGAGTTTAAAATTACCCGATTTAACAAATTCAAATCTCGAAAATTTCTTAGCAAATTCTGTTCTTGAACCATCAGATATGCTACTTACACCGCCTTTCTACTTAGAGCATATGCAACAACATTAGCTTTTCCTGGATGATATTTGATTTCCAAGTTGAAATCTTTCAACAACTCCATCCATCTACGCTGTCTCATATTCAATTCTTTCTGATCAAATAGATACTTGAGACTTTTGTGATCGCAATACAATTCAACAATAGTACAGTACAAATAATGCCGTCATATCTTCAAAGCAAACACAATTGCTGCAAGTTCCAAGTCATGAGTGGGATAATTCAATTCATGAGGTTTCAGCTGTTGAGAGGCATACGCCACCACTTTGCCCTGCTGCATCAGGACACAGCCTAATCTTTGCTTACTAGCATCACTATAAACCACATAGGTTTTACCGGGATCTAGGATAATCAAAACTGGTGCGGACGTCAATCTCTCCTTCAGCTGCTTAAAGCTTTCTTCACAACGCTCATCCCATACAAATGACTGGTTCTTTTTTGTAAGCTTTGTCAATGGCAAGGCAATTCAGGAAAAATTCAATATAAATCATCGGTAATAACCAGCAAGTCCCAGAAAACTGCGTACTTCAGTCACAGTCTCTGGTCTCTTCCAATTCAGTACTACTTCCACTTTATTGGGATCTACAGAGACCCCTTCTTGTGAGATGACATGGCCAAGAAATCTAACTTCTTGAAGCCAAAACTCACACTTGCTTAACTTAGCGTAGAGTCGCTTGTTTTTCAAAATATTCAACACGATCCTCAGATGATTCTCATGCTCTTTGCTACTCCTTGAGTAGATCAAGATGTCGTCGATAAAGACTACCACAAACTGATCTAGATATTGACGAAAGATTCGGTTCATGTAGTCCATAAACACGGCAGGTGCATTGGTCAAACCAAACGGCATTACTAAAAATTCATAATGTCTGTATCTGGTCTTAAAAGTTGTCTTTGGAACATCCTCAGCTTTTACTCATAGTTGATGATAGCCCGAACGCAAATCGATCTTCGAAAATACGCTAGAACCAGCTAACTGATCAAGCAAATCATCTATTCTGGGGAGAGGATACTTATTCTTGACGGTCACCTTGTTTAATTCCCGGTAATCGATACACAATCTCAGGCTTCCGTCTTTCTTCTTTACAAATAACACTGGAGCTCCCCATGGTGAAACACTGGGTCGTATAAACCCTTTCTCTAGTAATTCTTCAATTTGCTTCTTCAGCTCCGCCATTTCGTTAGGTGCCATTCGATATGGTGCTTTAGATATTGGTCCAGCTCCAGGCATAATTTCGATGCCGAATTCTACTTCTCTTTCCGGAGGTAATCCACTAATGTCTTCAGGAAATACCTCAGGGAATTCATTTACTACTAGGATATTCACAAGTGCAGTCCCAGTTTCTGTTTGTACTGAGAAAAACGCAAAATACCCTTGGCAACCCTTTTTCAAACACTTCTTAGCTTCATCTACTGAGAGAAAATTCAGGTTTACATTTTCATTGACATCCCTCTGCGGATTTGGATATACAATCCTTTTATTTCCACAGTCTAACAGCACATTGTTTGTTGTCAACCAATTTAAACCCAATATAACATTTGTACGATGAAGTGGCAAACATATTAAATCTACCACAGATTCATGACCATCAACATTCACAATACAATTCAAACAGACATCAGCAGTCACAGATTTAACACCAAGCGGTGTTGTGACAACAAGATCATAAGGCAGTTTATGGGTAATCAGTCTTAGCCGTTCAGCACAATCTTATGCTATAAAAGAATGACTAGCACCCGTATCAAAAATTACTTGTAATGTATTTCCATGAAGAAGAATAGTACCTTGTATCATTTCTGGAGACTTTCTAGCCTCCTCATGCGTCATAGCAAATATTCTTCCCAAATTCTGTGGCCTCCTCTCGGTGGCACGCTATGGGCAATCCGAGCTGTAGTGACCCGTCTTGCGATAGCTATAGCAAATGATATGCCCGCTACAATTCCTGCCCTAATGGAATTTACCACATTGTGGACATGGTCTAGGATCTGCTGGCTTTTGGTTGGTACGTTCACTAGACTAAGCGAATTTCTTATTACTTCCTTGGGATTTAATCCCTGACCTTTTTCTTTTCTGGAAAGAATTCCTTCGGCTGGACTCGCCTTGATTTGTAGTATCCCCGAGCAGCTGCAGATCCCTTAGATTCCTCTCAACCATCCTACATTCCTCAATTGCATGGTTGAATTTTTGGAATTTACGGGAAATCATCTCTCTTCTCAGTTCATATTTTAATCCCCTAATCAACCTTCCCAACTTCCACTTCTCGTCATTACTAATTTTCAAGGTTGAAGAGTATCGAGATAAACGGTTAAAATGACTCAGATATTCATTAAAGGACTCCTCTTTACCCTACTGTATAGCCAGAAATTCTAACTCCTTCTCGTCCCTGGTGGATTCAGGAAAATACTCTTCATCGAAATTATCTTTGAAAGTTTCCCAGGTGATGGGGATATTCTGAGCCCGCAGAATCAATTCTGTGTTCTTCCACCATCTGTCCGCATCCCCTTCTCACTTAAATATCGCCATTTTAGCTTTCCTTTTTGTAGGGCATCGCATTACTCAAAAAATTTTCTCCAATCTTAGCACCCAATTTTCTGCTACTTGGGGATCAAAACTCCCGCGAAAAACTGGTGGTTGATGCTTGCAAAATTTGGTAATCCAATACTGTTCATCCTCTACATCAGTTCGTATCCTGTCAGCTACAGGTTCATTAGGCTGAAATGTGGACCTCACCTCTTCTGTACTTTCTACTCGCTGTCTGTCTTCATTTTGCTTAGCCTTTACTTCACGCAGTTCCTCATGAAGTTTGTTTATCATGTCCATCATTTGTTGCACATAGTGAGGAGGATTTTGTTCTGGTATATTCTCCTCTTGTGCCCACTCCCGTTCATATGGTTGTTCATGCGCCTGCTCTTGTTCATATGGTTGTTCTTGCACCTGCTCTTGTTCATGTGGCTGTTCTTGAGCCTGCACTTGCTTACGTGGTCTGCCTCTACCATGACCTCTACCTCTGCCACTGCTACCTTCTCGAACATTCACCATGATGTCTTTTCGCTATTCAAGCACAGAGTCTTGTTAATATCAATTTAATTTAGAGTCCTCAAATAATGACATACACATGCCATTCTATATATACCACTACACACTTCTATCTATCCAAGACTTTATCAGTATACTATCCTGACATTGCCGGAACTATGGCTCTGATACCACGAATGTTACACCCCTTCGATATACCGACATTCACAAGAGTAAAAATGCATAGCTTAAAGGATATACTAGTTCCAGCATAGAAATACTGATATTGAAGTCTGGTACATATCTGAAATTCATAAAAGGTTCGTACAGAATTTTAACAAATACATAATATTCCAAACACGATGAGGAAAATTAATATAAGATCTCGGTTCCATCGAGCACCATCAGTTACCCATAACCACCACCTTATCACGTGAGCCACGACCGCTATTAGGTTCCTGTCCTGAACTTTGGGGATTATCTGGGATTCAAGAGAATCCCAGTAATAACGTTAATCACTCACATAAGATGCATGCACAGTACATGGTAGACAACCAGTTGCAACATATATATAATTCACAGTAATTTTCAAATACAAAATTCAAATATTCAGTTCAACAATATTCAAGAACCTACCGGTTCATACGCACAGTACTGGATAATTCAAATATTCAAATGGCTTTCGCCCTACCACATGAAAATTCCCTTATCGGACTACCACCCCCGGCCTTAACCGTGATGGCATCAAGGGTTACCCCAAATTCAAGGGCACTACCTCCCGGCCTAAACCGGCGATAAGGTTAGAAAATTCACAGCTCAAATATCACAATGGTATGTACATGCATATAAAGGCACGCAAAGTATGTGAGAGAAAAGTTACTACCTCAACTCCAATTAGCTAAAAGAAATTCACTGGTACTCGTACCGCTTGGGAGTCAATTCCTAAAATATTATCATCATAAATATTAGTCTTCACTATATTCCATTTCTCCTAAAATATCCAAAAGGGTTCTTTTCATCATTTAGAATCCTTGTGATCCTTAAATGATAAATCACCCATTTAAAATTCTTATTGCAGCAATTTTCGGATTAAATCCTTTTCTGTTCAGAATTTTCACTAAACTTTGAAAATTCATAACTAATTGTAAAAAACTCCAAATGATGTGCTTCCAAAACCTAAATGTCCTTTGGTGAGTCTATTTTCACGGAAAAATATTCCCTTAAACCTTAAAATTCTATATCATTCCCAGTTTAAATAAAATACTCCGCTGACCAGTTTGTACTTCCAGTATTTTAGGCCAGTTTGTAAAATCCATAATTCCTTGTACAGAGCTCTAAAAATTACATATTATATATCAAAATAAAGCTCTAGATGTCTACTTCAAATCTGAAAAATTTCATAATTTTTAGACATCATTCACCTGACCAAAAACCGTGTACAATTCGACTGCCTTCCAAAACGTTAAAACTGGCAGTTTTGATAGCTTGTATAATTTAATTCTTTTTGATTCTAAAAATCATTTCCAACCATATTCTTACTCCATTTTTCGTGGTAAACACCTTGGTAACCTTAAAATCATCAAAATCCTTCTGGTTCCACCACTTCTTATTCATACCAAAATATTATATAGAAATTGTAAAATAACATCTTTATACCAACTTTACAAATTCTATGACTATGAAAATCAAATTGTCTTGTAGCTCATATTCTAATCCATTTTAGAAGTTTGAGCAACATATCCCCTTAGGATTCTATGCCTTGAAAAACTACAAAAATAATGGATAAACCATATTTCTAACCACAACAAAACAATATAAGACAAGTTAAAACCTTTACTTACTTGTCTTGATCCTTTGGACTTAAACAACTTCTTCTTCCTTTTGCCTCTCAAACTTTCGAACTTCACTCCCACAATAATACAAGGAAGTGTTTCACTCGAAGCTCTCACTCTCTCTACCTCTCTCTCTTTTCTATTTCTCTTAATCGTCAGAAAGTAAATAAAAGGAGGGTCGTGCTTGTATATACTTAGCGAGAGAGAAATGTTTCACTCGTGACTGAACAGGAAAAATAAATAAGTGAATTTGACGTGCACCCATCTGTGAAGCAACTATTGCACCCTTTATTGTCCGTAAGGGAAAGGTGGCCGCCATCCTTATGCTACTTAGCAATTGAAAAGAAAGAATGAGTGTCACGGGTTGGCCTTGTTCATTCACGAGAAAAGAATAATTTAGAAAGTTGAGAGAAAGTTTTGGATCCATTTACGAGTAATTCCTTCATCTTTGATCATTGGAGATATTGTGTTGTCCGTCACTACAAAAATTTTGACTTTCGGTGGCGACAAAAGTCGCCACTGAAAGTCCAAATGTCGCCGCCAAAGCTTTTCAGTGGCGGCAAAAATGTCGTTGCTGTAACGCTTGTGGCAGATACTTTTGGCGGCGACATTTCTTTGTCGCCGCTGAAAGTTCTTCAGAAGCCACAAACGTAGGTGTCGCCACTGAAAGTAGGCTTTCTGTGGCGACAATTGTCGCCATAGATAACATTTTTGGCGGCGACAGTTTTGTCGCCGCTAATAGTCTTTTGTCGCCACTGAAAGTCATAAATTTTTTTAAAAAAAAATTTCAGTGGCGAAGTCACAATTTTTTTTAAAAAAAAAATAATTGGCAATTTTTTTATATACTCTTGTAGCTAATCTAGAAACTCCATAATAAATCAGAATGTATGCAAATGATCTCTCCCAGACAAAGAATTGCAATTGAATTTTCAGCAAGATATCACAAATACAAGTACTTTTAAAACTTGAATTTCAAGGAATAGAAGAGAATTTTAGAACAAGTAGATATATATAAAAATTGATAAACTAACAACTTCGTCAAGCTAAGAATGTGATAATGCTTGAAGTCACCTAAAGATGGACAGAAAAATATACATCCATAACTAAAAGTCTTGTGTATTTCCAAAAAAACAAAATTGTGACAAATTTCTTGGTAAAGAATAAAGAGAGATGCAGTTGCACCTGATTGTCTTTACTAAGAAATGTAGTGTTTTCCATGATCTTCAGACATTTGAGGAGTAGAGTTAAACTCTTCAGCTGTTTGTCTCTCGAATCTTTGGTTGACAGTTCTTCCATCCAATTCTGAAAGACAATTCATGGTTTCAGGTTAATAAATACCACAGTAAATTAATGCACATTGAGGATGCATTGGAGAACACTGAACAGACATCAAGAAGGGCAAACATAACATTAACCTACCAAATCCAGTACACAGAAACAAAATACCTGTAACAATTACTCTGATTTTCTCCTATGAAGGTAAGGCTGGAGTTATAAAACTGAGGAAAAATATGCAGAAGCTAATGTAACAACATAATAGCTCTAAAGTACCCATAATAACTTGTTTAATCATCAAATAATACAGAAGGTAACTGCCAGTGCATGGACAGGAACATGAATAACACATCTTAGAACAAGAAACACTGAAAAGAAATTATCTCCAGTCTCCACTTTTAGCCTTCTCCAGCAACTTCCTTTTGCTTTAGTCCATTAATATTCAAAATTTCAATTTCCAAATAAAATAAACCATATGCAGAATTAACCTAACATACAAGCTCACACCTTCAAATCCAAATAACAATTCATGGCAACTTCAAAGACAGCATCAAGTCCTCCATGCTCCCTTAATCGTTCTTTGAAATTTCCATTCGCCTTACGAACTGCACCAGTGGATATTCTTCATTTAACAAGATACAGTGCAATCTGAAGTGCATTTGAATATTCTTCAAATAGATCATATATGTGATATCCAGCACTAACAAATCATCTGGCCCAGGAAGATATCTGAAAATGCAACAATTATAACTTTTTTACTTGAGTGCATGAGAGAAAAGGAACAAAGAGTCAATTTATTAACCTTAACCCTGAACAAAAAACATAAGCATGAGACACCTTCCCCAAATAAAACACTACAATTTTCTCCTTCCAATTTAACCTAGCTGCATATCAAACTCTACCTAGTAAAACTAATCCTCTGTAAAAAAACAAACTTGTAGCTCCAGTAGTGAAGCCTAAACTAAGAGTGGGATCTCAGAAATTATAACAGCCATAAACACATTATGAATCACTCTATTATGTCACTTGAGCAAATAACTCACAATCCAGAATTTCATTGACCATAATTGTGGTATGAGGTTCAAATATAGGATTAGTTATTCAAGTCTTGTGGATACATACCAATGATGCCGGAAGACTTTGAAGTCTCTCTAGTTGTGGAAAGTGACTAGTCGTCCACCTTTAAATTCTAGATCTTGGGGAAAAATTGAATGTATAAACCTAAAACAAGTGAAACTTTTTATGATTGATTGCCTCTATAAACAACAAGAGAATTTTATCATTGGAGGAGAGGAAGCGCCCAGGTCATCAAAGGCATATTTTTACTCTCTTCAACTTTGCATGATTCAAGTAATCTATAATTGAACTTAAAACTGACAAGAAAATTCAGAAAAAATTTCTGCATAACTAATTTAATTTAGATGTGGAATCTAAAAAGTAAACCATAACTGTGAACCTTGAGTTTTCATATGCTTGGACAGAATTTTCATAACATAAAACACCCAAAATAGAATTTAAACCCAAAATTTTATGATGAGCCACTTTAGAAGAATCCTTGAATTCTGATTAATAAAGAAGAATCATGAAATACCTTTTCTTAGCTGAGTTCATTTGAGCTGATCTTAATTTCGCATCCAATCTTTCTTTGGCTTCCCCGGCTGCTCCTGTAGGGCTGTCATCTGAGCGCGCACTTCTTTGCTGTTCATTTTCAGATTCAGAATCTAATTAAGCACGAGAATTGTAAATCGGTCAAAGCAAGCGAGGCGAACCTAGAGAGAAGAAGAGGAAGGAAGGAATCCGTGATTGCTCGAATAAAAACCGAGGGAAGATCGTCGGGTGAAATTCGTGCATCCAGAGGACGCCCCGCTCTAGTGGAAGCCTCTCCTTCGACCATATTCAACTACAAGAAGCAAACCAGCCATCGAAGACGATCGATGATTTCTAGGGAAAATCGTGGTTGAATGCGAAAATGGAAGACGAAGTGGGAAAAGCATATTTGTTCCATAGAAAACAAATTGATAGAAGAAGAAGAAGAAATCAAAGGATTTGTCGTAATCTCTCCTGGCGAAAGCAAACGCCCACCAAAACGAGGTAGAGAGCGTGGCTGCACGGAGAATTGGAGACGATCGCGAGAGAGGGCAGAGAACAGGAGGTCCGACGGCGTGAGAGAGGAGGGATGAAGGATGGAGATCGGAGGAGCTAAGGTAGGGAGTGGAGAATGAGAAGAGGAGCAGCGTGGGTAGAGAAAAAGTGGCGCTGAGGTGGGGAAAAAATGGCGTTGAGGTCAGGAAAAGGGGGAAAAAATGGCGCCCGGCTAAATTAGACTTTTGGCAGCGACAAAAAGTCGCCACCAAAACACCCTTTCGGCGGCGACAAAACATTGTCGCCACTGAAAGTTCTACTTTCAGTGGCGACTAAAAAATGTCGCCGCTGAAAGTATTACTTTCAGTGGCGACTATATTGTCGCCACCGAAAGCTATACTTTTAGAAAGATAATGGTTTCTATTGGGAAAAAAAGAAGAATCATGGTTTCTCACATACTAATTTAAATTTAAATTTTATAATTTTTAAATTTTAAGACTAAATTCAAGATATAAGCATAATAAAAAAAATATAATCTCAATAACTTGTATATTAAATAAGGGTTTGTACAGAAAATAACAAGAGGAGCATTAAATAAGGGTTTGTATAGAAAATACTCCTAAATTTATCCCATTAATCCACGATGCAGATAATGGAAGTAAATACCTAAATAAATATTATTTTAATTTGCAACTAACCAACCAACCAATCCTAAACTTAAGGACCACTAAAACAAGAAAATATCCTAAATAAAATAAGCAATATCTAAAATTTTATTAAAAAATATTAATTCCTAAAATCTCTAACTAATCTGTTACTCTATCACAAACTCTCTTTATCTCACAATAATCCAAAAAATTAATTTATTTTTTCACAAGAAATTACACCAATAAACATATTTATTGTATAAATATCATAAGTAAAAAAAGAAAAAAAAAAGAATTGTTAGCAGTAAAAATAATTACATTTTGAATTTAAATATGTTAGCAGTAAAAAGAATTACATTTTCAAAATTTAAACGAATATATTTGAGATATGAAATCATTGTTTCAAATCTGGTTCCTCACTCTGCAATGGTAGAATTGTTCATGTCAAATATTTTAATTATATTATATTATATCATATATTCTTCTCACTCACTTTTTTTAATTTCTTTTATTAATTATCGTTGGAAAAATAAGAATTTAAAATTTTTTTTAAAGATTTTACAATATATAGGTTGTTTTGATTTATAGCCTTAGTGAGAGTGTTTGAATATATATGAATTTTCCACTTATGATCTTACTTTCTGTGTGTCTTCTTAGTGATAAGTTGGGGTTATTGAGATTAATTAAATTATATTTTATTCATTAGGGAAAAAAAAAGAGATTTGAAATTGTAAAATATCAAATTAGATATGCTACCAATAGTTAAATGGGAGAATCACATATAAAGACAATTAAAATAGGAAAATTCTATATAAGGCTAGTAAACTCAACAAATCTTAAATTGTGTCAATGATCCAACTTAGAATATTCAAATGTTGGCTATTTTCTAATAATATCCCTAATCTATAATAAAAAAAAAAAAAGACCTCTGAGAGAAATAACATCAATAAACATATTTATTGTATAAATATTTTTTTTTTTTAAAAAAAAAGACTTTTGGCGGCGACAATAAGTCGCCGCTGAAACATACTTTTGGTGGCGACATATAATAATTGCCACGAAAGTATGACTTTCAGCGGCGACAGTTTATGTCGCCGCTGAAAGTATGACTTTCAGTGGCGACTATCATATGTCGCCGCCGAAAGTATCACTTTCGGCGGTGACAGTTTTTGTCGCCACTGAAAGTCGACTTTCACGCGTGAGTGGAAATAGAAAGAATGATTGATTAGTTTAAAGGTAGTGTGAAATGAAGAAAAGAAAAGTAAAGTGTGAAAAGAATATGATAGTGGGAGACATTGAAGATAAAGAATCTATAATAATAAGATGCTCCATATCCTTCATCCGTATAAAGTTGAAATGAGCAAGAGGATATGTTATATATACACCAATGTCAAAAGTGGGTTGTTACACCCTTTCCGTAATATCCTTGTAAAATGCCTATGTAACCCTAGACTCAATATTGGATATAAATATACAATAAGGCTGCCGTTCCTGTGCGCCTTTTACAGAATTCATCTCTTTTACATAAATATTATCTGTTTGAGAGCGTTAAGAATTTCATTGTTGGAGCAGGTATGGTTCTTCTTCTTGTTCCTGCTGTCATCCATGTGTGTCTATGTTGTTGGTCTTGCTTTACCATAATTCTGAGTGTGATTGGTCAAGCGATCCTATTCATATTACGATATTGTTGGGTTCAAGCGATTTGTTTGGCAGTCAAGTTCATATTTCGATGGTGTTGGGTTCTTCTGCAACCAATTCGTTGGGGGATTATATTCATCTTAAGATTTTGTGGCGTTCAACTTATGAGAGCACCTGGTCTGGCTGTGATTATACCAAGAGCCCTCTTTTCACTTAGCCCCAGAATCTGCTTTATCTTGTTTCGCCTTTTGCGTTGCATATGTCCATGAAAGAAGAAGTCATCAAGATATACATTATCATCGATCAATGCCCTTCAAGCCTAAATATGACTGTATTTGAGTGTGGTATAGTACTACTTAATTTCTCTCGCTATGGTTATTTGTTTGTGTTATCCTGATTTGATGTTTCTTTCTTGTTCATGTGTAGTGTATCTTAATCATTTGCCTGGTTTAAATTTTTCGGTTGCTTAAATTATTCAGCTTATGTATGTACATTTCATGTTTGATCATACATCTATATATATATTCTCTCGGTCCAACATATAAAACCTAGTTTATATATTATATTGATCATTTTTCTTTAAATTAATTCATATTATATGAACCTGCTGAAAACTTACATAAATTTTTTGTTTTTTTTTGTTTTTTGCCATCATTATATGAACTTAAAGTACTACCTAATTATAGGACTACTTTTATAATACAGATTACACTAAAAAAATACTCCTATAATTAAATTGGGAGAGAGTATGAGTTATCTTTTTCACGGACTCCTCAATTGTCCCTGCTCTCTCGTAATATCTCTCATTGAAACTTTGAAGTTTGAACTTTGCTTCGTCACCAACAAAGCAAGGTTCGTGTAATCTGTTTTATCAAAGCTTATAATTTTATTTCTTATTTTTTTTAAAAAAAGGATAAAGTAGGTGGACAGAACCGTAGTATGTGGTAGCAATAGAACATCGACACGCCCCCCATTAGTGCCATTAGTGGTGTGACACACATATTTAATACGCCTTTATTTATCAGAGTTATAGCGTACAAATATTGAAATAGGTTGAACAACTACTTTTTTACGGAATAAAACTTTATTAAAATAACTTAGTTTGAAAACATGATAATAAGTTTTTCACGATTCGTATCTATCCCATAGTGAGATGTTAATACATTAATCCAAAATACACAAATGATAAACAATGTTATATAGTCCATCTACTCATATTTTTTCCAAAAAGCTCCATCCACTGTAACCCTTACAGCTGCATCTTTCCTGTTGATCCCAATCCACTATCTGTCTCTTTCATGCGATTTGGAGTTCAAATGCATGAACTTCAGGGGTAATAGTTAATCTTATATGCAAGTATACGAAATATAAATGACAACATATCACATGTTAAGCATATAATAATTCACAATAAACAAGTTGCACGGTAACCGCAGTTATCGGCTAAGGACCGCAACCCTATTTTAGGACACACAGCCCTATGGGACATGCTGCCCCAATCTATAGCTAGGATACACATATGCAACAGTCTAGTTATAATATATATTTATATATATTAGAGTTCAACATATAACTTACACACTTTCCTCTCACCACAGAACATGCCTTGTGTTTTGTGTATACATCTGGAATAGCAACTTTTCAGATTTTATAATTACTAATATAAAATAGGCTTATTGATATGGGGAGCAACAACTTTTGGAAATTCTGGAATAACAACTATATATATATATATACACACACACATACCACACCGCCATACTTTGGTTCTGAAAATATCATCCAAGTTCCTATTAATTTCCAAAGGTTTGAGTGCAACGTTTTTGGATAGCAGCATTATATGCGTTTATATGTGTTATAGAAACAGTAAGCTTCCCCTTTTCCTTCCGCATGCAATGATATACACATATACCCATAACTTATAAGCATATTTATATATCTAAAAACCAAACCAGCAAGCTTTCCTTCACTCCTTATATATATATATGGCATGTATATATCAGCAAATAACTTTTAGATACAGATATATATATATATACCTAATTGCAGCGTTTTATGTAGAACCGTAAAACTTCTTCTCTTTCATTTTACAAAGGCAGCAATATATATTTATAATGACAGCAAAGTTTTTATTCTCTTTCTTTCCTAGTGTAGCGTTTTATTCATGACAGCAATTTTCATCTGTGTGATATATATACATACCTATACACTACAACATGACTGCAACTATATATATATATATATATAAACTGAAATCCAAAGGCTTCATGCTCAAAACCTAAGTTGGAAAATCTTGGCAACAAGAAGGAAGAGACACGATGGCTTACTTCTAGTTCTTGGCTCGTTCGCTGTGATTACCGTCAACACCAAAACACCCATGTTTTCAGGATCCAAGACAGAGCAAGCAAGAATGGCTAACTCACTCTCTCCTTCCCCAGCTCTCACTCTTTCACTCTCACACTCGGTGCTGACTTTTATTAATGGCAACGAGGATGGAGGGAAGTTAAGGAGCAATGGCTATATAATAAATGGAGTGTCCGGTCCGAGAAGGGAGATCAACAATGGATATTGGCGTTGAGCTCAAGACATACTGGCAGTTGGGTTGGAGCCCGAGAAGTATGGGAGGAATCTGCTGTTGTGTGAGAAGCATGCTACTAATCTGCTGCCTCGGCGTTTAAGACGCTATGATCTCTTTTGCAGATTGTGGCGTGATCTGTCACGTGTTGTAGCTGGTATGGTCTGGATATTAGAAAAGTATGAATATATGTTTATATATTGCTACTTTTCAGAGTTGTCACGGTTTGGGCTCAACAATAGTGGGTTGGGTAGTGCATATATATAGGCTTATGGGCTACTTGGTTAGACAATTCGTTGGGCTATGGAAGTATACATAATGGTCTCTCAATCATGTCCAGAAAACTTTAGGGCAGTGTTAACAGATGACTGCATGGGATTTGATCCCCTTTTAGGAGTTTCTAATATATGATGGCTAATGTCTCTCTTTTACCCAAAAAAAAAAAAAAAAAGGTCTCTCAATTAAATAATAAAAGGGTGTGTGCTCTAAAATCACCTCTTACAAATATTTCCTTGATTTTGTTTACAAGGAAATAAATTCTTAATTCTCTAAATAATTAATTTTAATCATTTACCCAAATTCCACCGTTTAATTTTCATATATTATTTCTATAATTTTTAGGCATAATTTATTTCTTATTTGAATTATTCTTTTCTCAAAATAAATTAAGGAAAAAATAAGCCTAAATTTTCAATAATTATTCTCATAATCATTTTAAGCTAAAATTTCATAATTAATTTCTTTATATTATTCAAACTTCAAATCCCAAAATTTAGAATATTACAAGAGATGGTGCCCTCCCATCAATCTAGCTTCCACACATTAACATGAAAGCAAGCTGTGACTCATCAGAATCAGATAGAATTATTGGATTCTCCTAATAAATAGGATTGCTCCTATATGCTATCATGCAAGCGAGCTGTGACTCATCAGACAGAACTATGGGAAAATATCATTAGTTCCTAAGAAACATAAAAAATATTAAAAAAGTCTCAACCTAAAATTACATATCAAAATCCAAGTGTTTAGATTTTGTTGTGACTCATCAGACAAAGCTACTCTATTTTGATAAAATTCAAAATTATTCTACTGATTGATATAATTTATTGGAAAGAGAGAGGGGATGGAAAATTCATTAATTTAAATAAGGTAACAGTAAAAGAGCTAGATACATTTAAAGCAAAACAACTGTTCAAGAAACTTAACAGGGAGAAAAACTTTAAACTGGGATCATATCTGACGAAATATGCTTGTCCATATATTGTTTCTTTCCTCTGATGACAAAACATAGATGAAACCCATACAGGTTCGTTAAGTCATTGGCCTGAAGAACATGTTGCTTTGAATTAATAAAAATATTGTCTCACTCATGTTTGCACCAGCAGACATTTAAATAAAAGCTTATGATTTCTACTCTCACTGCATATAAGCATTTATCCAGTGAATATCCAGTGAGTAGTCATACTACGTCGTTTCCATTAAGTGCAAGTCCACAACAGCGCATACACTAGATAGTGGCTATCGTTTGCAGTGTAATCGTTGCCATTTCATTCGCCGTCGAACGTTCTCTTCATTACGGCGGAAAGTACCTCAAGAAGAAGGATCAGAAGCCGCTTTTCCAAGCGCTTCAAAAGATCAACGAAGGTTTTCTTTCGTTTCTTCTTTATCGTTTCATTCCATTTCATGCAATTGTTGATGTCGTTTTGAAGTTCGTTCATTTGTAATCTTTAAAACTGATTACGTTTTGATCAGAACTAATGTTGTTTCAATTTTTGTTCACTTTCTCTCTATTTTGATCAGAACTAATGTTGACGGGTTTCATATCTCTGCTTTTAACTGTAACCCAAAACAGCATAACTAAAATCTGCGTTCATCAGAGTTGGACTCGCCACATGCTTCCTTGTAAAAAAGAATCCGAAACTGCCACATCCCATTTTCAGAGGCACCTTCTTGCTGCGAAGTCCGGGCCTTGGATATTGTGCTAGTAAGGTAATATATGTCTAGTTTATTTTGTATTTTTGTTTCTGTGAAAAATGTCCTTTTGGACAATAATATGAACACAGTTTCTGTTATGAGTCCAATGGTTTGGGTAGACAAAGGCGTTTCAGAGAGGGTGAAGACAAAATTTCAGTAGTGAAAAACGACATAATATGACTACTCACTGGATAAATGCTTATATGCAGCGACAGTAGGAATCATAAGCCCTTTAAATAAATATGATCCAATATGAAAAGCAAATCATGCATCTCTCATAATCACATTTTCAATCGTAGAGACAAAGAACAATGTATATGCACTATGAATTCAGTGTCTTCATTTTTAATTTCGGGGTTCCACATTAGTGCAAGAAGGAGCTTTAAAACCGTCTCATTTAGACCGGAGAATCAACGCCCCCTGTCTTAAAGGAATGACCGGTGGCAGTTCCGTAAATATAAAGAACTTCTTGGACCGGATTTTTTTTTCATAGGTCTTAAATATATTATTCACACTGGACTAAAAAACAACTGATCTTAAAAATGTTATTAAGAAAATTGAAATTTCAATTACTTTATAGAGAAATCTCATACAGCTGTACTTATATTTTTTGCGGTCCAACGTAATAAGGAAAAAATTAAATAAAAGTTTTAAGACCACACAAATTTAATAGCCAGTATTAAAAGTTATTCTTTTAAGACGAGACATATAATACAGCCGGTACACAAAAAATTAATTAATTTTAAGACCGAACTTTGATAAAGACCGGTCTTAAAGGTTAACTTTTAGGACCGTCTTATATGTTATACGGTCTTAAAGTTAAATTTTTTAAGACCAGACTTAAATTGTGGCTAGTTCCTTAGTATTGAAGAAAATTAAACAAATAATTAAGACCAGACTTTAATATGACCGGTCTTGAATGTTATATTAAGACCGTCTCTTTTTTTATGCGGTCTTAAAAATGAAGCGCCAAATATACAGTTCTTCGCGCGAAAGCTTTTGTTACTCTCACTGAAAAATCTCTGTTCACGTTGCGAAACCCTTCCTATTGCATTACCTCTCTTCCTCACCCACGTACCATTAGCCTTTGTTACTCTCTCATTTGCTCAGGCATTCCTCTCTTCCTGTCTCAGAAATGAACGGTGAAAACGATTCTATTCGTGTTCTGAGAATTCCAGTTACTAGTGTGACTGGTGTAAGTCAGAATGAACCCACTTCATCTCACAATGAGCCTCGTAACCACCCTGAACGCCGTGGTAGAAGAGGCACACGAATCATGGATGTAACCCTCAGTTGGACTTCTGGGTCAAGGCTCGAGATTTAATTTGATGAAAAGTTGGAACCTTTCGGTCCTAATAAAAGCAAATATACTAGTTTTGTCGGCTATCAAGCACGCAGCAAGGTTAGCATCTTGACAAATGAGTGGGAAAATGTGGAATTTGGCACAGTAAAGGGTCCTATTTGGGACACTATCCGGTTTACATACACTGTCCCTGACTGTCAGAAGTTGAAAGACAAGACATTGTCTTATTGTGCTGATCGGTGGAGGAAGTTTAAGACCTTTCTTGCTAACAAGTATATTTTTGCCAAGGTTCAGCCTGACCAAAAGCCTTGGGACAAGTACACATTTATTAATGAATAAACTTGGCAACAATTTGTTCAGCTGCGGACCACTCCTGAAGCTCTGGTGAGTTTACATTTAGTTTTGTTTGCCCTTTTGTTTGCTTATTAACCTGTGCAGATATATGAATGTTATTGTGTTCATCTAATCCTGTTAGTTAAATGATTTGGTGTGTGAATAGAAGTATACATTTCCTGCCTTTGTCTATACATAAGAGTCAAGCCATTATTATAGTCTTAGTTCTGTTATAGTAGGTAGTGGTTAGACATTGTTGTTAGTTAGTTAGTATGTTAACTGTATAATGGTTTCGGTGCAAGCTGTTATTGGGCCTTAAAAGTCCAACCTCTAACTATTTATAAGAGGTTAGTCTAATATGTGTAGGAACCAGTTATGAATATAATGAATGAATGAATTGACTGAGTTGGCAACAATTCTGCAACTCTTTTTCCTCCGTTTCTCCCAATTTCTTCTACAATTCTACATCTTCCTTAAATAAAATGTTGAAACTTGATGAAGTGAATTTAACTAATGTTTGACGTTCATATGAAGCAGAAGTTCTCTAATTTCTATTAGTGACATGGCTGGAATTCATAATTGATAGTTGTTTTCAATTCTGATTCATAGAAAAGAAGGGAACAAGCACAAGAGATAGGGAGAAAGAATGATTGCTCATATAGGGCTTCTCACGGTGGATATGAAAAGGCCGAAAAAGAATTGATGGCGGCCAAGCAGAAGAGATTGGAAGATGAAGCTCAATCCAATCCTTCTGCGATAGTTGATCAGCCATCACCAATACGTCGCGAGGAGTTGTGGTTGCATATTTGGCAAAAGCCAAGCGGCTCCTACACGAGTGAACAAACTCGTCTAGTTGCTGAAAGAATTGTAAGTATTATTATTGTTATTTTTTAGTTACTAAACATGTTTCATTACTAAGCTTCTCGTTATCTATATCTTACAGGAAGATCTTAAAAAGAAAGAAGCAGAGGGATCTTTTGTGTTGGACGGGAGGAATGATGTTCTGACCGTTGCGACCGGAAAACCGGATCACTCGGGGCGTGTAAGGGGGATTGGAGGATGGGTAGGCATAAAGCAATACTTTGGTAAATCCAAACGCCACAAACAAAGTATGGTTATCTGGGAGGAGATGGAACAGACGCTGGCCAAATTTAGTGAGGAAGCAGCGGCTAAAGAAACAATGTTTCAATCCCAGATGAGCCAGATGAAGGAGGAAATGAATCAGATGAGGCTACTTTTGAGCTTTCATCCAGAGACCGGTGTTCTTTTCACACATTCACCTGCACATATGCAGCAAAGCACTAGAGAGAGCTGCATTATTGGACAGTCAGAGTAACCTTGTGACCTGTATGTGGAGGATCGTGATAGTCATAAACGATTAGTTACAAAAGGGACTATCCACAACTTGAGATCTATAACATTATTAAAATTAAGATTTGAAACTTGAAATTAAAAAAAAAAACAATAATAACAATAAGATTTTTAATTAAAAAAAAAAGTAAACTAAAAGTAAAAAAAAATTTTATATATATATATATATATATATATATATATATATATATGTATGTATGTATGTATGTATGTATGTATGTATGTATGTATGTATTTTTTGTGGCAGGTACGCTGCCACTATTTGGAAGTGGCAACGTCCTGCCACTAATGTGGCAAGGAGGGAGCATTAGTGTTATTATTAAAAAAAAAAAATTAATCTCCTAATCCACCGCCTTAATACCATTATATATATGTAAGTGTGTGTTTCATAGAGAAATAGGTGTGTGTGCGAGAGATCCAAAAGTGAGTGTTGGAGAGAGAGAGAGAGACGACGGGATTGGAGAGAAAAGAGAAAGGAATCTTATTTAAGGTACGTTATTTATTTTATAAGATCATTTAGGTAGTTCAATTAATTTCTTTTCAATAAACTTTCTTCATGAAAGTTGTTATACATATTTTTCTCTTTCTAATGAGGGTAGTATAGTATTGATTAGTGAAAATTTTAGGATTAGAATATTGGTAAAGTTTTGAGTTTTGATAATAGAAGACCGTATATATGAAGAGCACAATAAATAAATAGCTTTAATTGGTTCAGATTTGTTAGTTTGTTGCTGTGGGAATTTAAGTTATTTTCTACTCCTCTTGAAGCTTCATCCCCTCCTCGTCAAACTTCATCCCCTCCTCAAACTCTATCCCCTACTGCTAAATTGACTTCCATGGAAAAAAATATCCGATATGGTGAAAAGTGGATATTTTAAAGATAAATCGTGGTCTGTCAATGAAGTAGTAGGCCTCACTAATCCTCAATTGGTTTACGTTGACACCGATGATGTAACGTCCCTATTGCTTCCTCGACAGAGGAGCTTACTAATGCAATTGTTCATATGTGGATGAAGTAAGTATCTTCTTCTATGAGTACATAATTTAAATGCATCGTTTAGACACACATACATATATACTAATTCCCTGATCGATGTCATTATTGTAGGTTCATGCATCAAGTATTGGATCTACGGGGCAGAATCAATGATTTTGGATTCTTGTGCCCAGTCTATGCAAGTACAACATCCAAGAAGGAGAGACAGGAGTACATATCAACGAGGTTGTGTGAAGTGAGAAGAAAGGTGTACATGTTTCCATACTTCCACAGGTATTTATCACAATTCTTGTCTGCAATTCACTTAATTTTGCTACATATATCACTAAGTACTTTACTGCTATGAATTTTCAGCCGCCACTGGCAGTTGGTCCTCATGTGCATGGAGGAGCATAAAGTTATCTTCTTATGCTCCACTTACAGTGATCCAGGGACTATGTTGGTGCAGACCATCAACGAGTAAGCATATCATTTTGATTCTCTTGTCTGAAATCTCTGCTGTGAATTTTCAGTGAACATTATTGATAAAATTGTGATTTTGATGATTGTGCCATGAGGAGCTTCCAAATCTCGGTAAACAAAAAGCATGGGTATCAGGCCACTAATCCTAGATGGCACACACCAAAGGTTGGTACATATTTGAACACTGGCACACTGCCTTGTAAACTCGGTCAGTAAGCTATATATGCTCTTATATATATTTCTTGTTCTTTTTAGACCTATCGGCAACCAACGAATACAACTTATGTGGCCAGTGCGTTATGAAACACATATATGATATTATCACTCAAGGAAGGACTAAATTAATTGCAAAGGTAAATATATTTGATGTTACATATTATGGCTGAATTCAGTTTCTGGCTTAATGTTGCATATAAAATATGCATGCAAGTTAATTCAGTTTCTGTCTTTGATTTTACAGATGTTTGTCCATCCTGATCCCTTTCCTGATGGTGAAATGGAGCACATACACAATTTGTTTTATGAATATCTGTATAACCTGATCTTAAAGTCAGGACAATAATTAATGTCCTAAATTCATTTGTAAATATATGTTGTAGCAACAATAATTTTCTGTAAATTTGTTTATTTTTTCAAACAATTCATTCATTTGTAAATATACATACGTTAACACAATGTGTAATTCAATAATAAATTTGTTTATTTTTTCAAAGAATTCATTCTAGCTATTTAGTGCTTGAAATTTGAGGTACAGGATGTTGTAAATGAGCAATAAGAGACTATACACCTAAGAAGTATTCGCGACTTTTAGGACTGCATTATTTTTAAAGATCCTATCCTAAAAGTCCTCTAAAAATTTGGGTAGACTTTTAGGACTGTATTTTGTTGAAAGTCTGGTCCTAAAAATACTTTTAGGACCGTATTTTTAATTAAAGTCCGATCTTAAAAGTGTTCGTTTATTTAAAAAAAATATATGGCGTGACTTTTAGGACCGTATAGTTATTATACCTCCGGTCCTAAAAGTCTCTAAAATTTTAGGACCGTATGTTTTATAAATGACCGGTCGTAAAAGTCTCCTTAGGACCGTATATTTTTTATGCCTGCTCCTAAAAGTCTATTTTGAAAATATTGCTTAACCTTTAGGACCGTGTATTTATTAAACGTCTGGTCTTAATAGTCTTTCTATAAATAGAAATGTTGTCTCTTTTCAGACAAACCATTAGGATTCAAGACAACCGAGGTTCTAGCGTTCTGCTCAAGCTAGATCCTTCGTTGTCGTCGTTTTTACCTCTCCTGAATTTGAGCAGCATTATTAGTGTCCCTTTTCTTTGTCTTTTTTCTTTTTGTCAGAAAAAGAAGAAAGATAATGAAAAGGACACTTTGTTTCAAATCAGGGCGAGGTAAAACCGACGACAGCGACGGTCCAACCTTGAGAAGAATGTATGGTCTTAACTATATTATGCGCATTTTTGTTTTGCTCGAATAAGGTAAACGATGTTTTTTGTTTTGTATGGTCTTAACTATATTCTGTGCATTTTTGTTTTGCTCGAATAAGGTAAATGATGTTTTTTGTTTTGTATGGTCTTGACTGTATTCTGCGCATTTTTTATTGTTGATCACACACGAAGACAATGTTTTGTTTGTTTCCTTTTTGTCAGAAAAAGAAAGAAGATAACGAAAAGGACAAGGCGATCGAATATGGAAACCAAAAATTTATTTATTATATTTTTTTAAATGCTGCCCCGTGAGGGGCAACAGCAATACAACAAAAAAAAAACATAAAAACATCTATTCCTCCCCATCGTTGTCTGAGGGGAAGGAGTCGTCGGAGAGGTCGGAGACGTCGTCATCTTCAGGATGGTACTCAACGTCCTGGGTGTCGAGTACCGCGTTCAGCTTGTTATTCATGGCGTTATAGACCTAAAACAGTTGGCCCAATCATCGGTCTATATGAGCGACGGGGGCCAAGAGGCAGCGGAGGAGGGTACGGAGGAGGAAGAGGATTAAGAGGAAAAGGAGGACCTCGTCGTAGTGGAGCAGCCATTACGATGGACGTTGTAGAAGTGATGGAGAAGAATGTGAAGGAAGTAAGGTAACATCGAGTTTAAATAGAGAACCCTTCCTGAACAATGTGAGACGCCGGAAACATTAATGAGAAGACGCATAGTTCATCAGAATACGAGGAGACGCCTAGTTGGGAAGTTTATCTGGAAGCTAAAGAGACTCTGAATCATTCATTTGAACAGAGTGTAAGGATACGACTCTGTTATCTGAATTTAAAAAGAATGAACGTTTAATACCGGATATTGTAAAAGGTCCGTTTTTAAAACTAATATTTTTTACGAAAAAAATCTTACTTTAAAAAAAATTGAATTGAGAAAATAAATGAATTTTTGGATCAGATAAATGATAAAAGGTCAGTCTTAAAAGTAATTGAATTGATTAAAAAAAATAAGTAATATACTTTTAGGACCTAATATATTATAAAAGGTTGGTCTTAAAATCAATTGATTAAAAAAATAAATAATATACTTTTAGGACCGAATATATTTTAAAAGGTCGGTCTTAAAATCAATTGAATTGAAAAAAATTAAATAATAGAATTTTAGATCACATATTTATAAAACCCGCTCTTAAAGTAGATCATTTATCTGCTCTCTGCCTTTATTAACTCCTCATATCTCTCTGTCCTTAACTCCTTATTAACTCCTCACTACCTCGTAACTCCAAACTACATACGTGGCTATTTGAGAACTGCTCTCTCCCTTTATTAATTAACTCCTCATACCTCTTTGCCCCAACTACTTAAACCATGGTTAGATACAAGAGTACCGCTCATAGGGGTGCTCTTACTCATAATGCTCGTGTCTTCCATCAATCGTTATACGGTGCGCCTCCTCCATCGAGAGTGCATTCTATTGAAACAGAAGAGTCTCAGGTCGTTGGACCCATTGTTATTTCCAATGATGAAGAGATTGTCGCACCCCCCCCCCCAATCCTTCTACCGATCCTGTCTATGTTGAGTTCCTCTGTATTCTTGATGGTGAAGATATTGCCAGCCCCCTCCAGCCTTCAGACTGATATGCACATTCCACAACCCCACCAACTCCACAATAAGAGATTGGAGATACACATCGATGTCATTTCCTTGTGCCTTTTTGCCTAGAATGATCATGGACATAATGAAGGAGCTTTGTTTCATATATATCCAAGGGGCAAGTTGTAGGGTATCAATATAACTGGCCATATACTATAACTTGTGCTAAGGTTCCCAAACGGATTAAAACCGTTAGTCACCAAAGCAAGACGAACATTTCTACGGTTTGCCAAAAATCTAGAATGTCTGAGTCAGCCGCTTTCCATGCTTCAACATCCCGTAGATGTCTGAGTCTACCATCTTCGTTCTTGTCAGCTTCATACCACCTCATATGCTTAGTTGTCTTAGACGATATAAACAATCTTTGTAAGCGAGGTTTTAAAGAAAAGTACCTAAGAATCTTTGTGGGTTTCTTCTTCTGCTTTTTCCCCTTTCGAACTGTCTTGAACCTCGAAGTATGACACTTCTTACAACTCTCCCTCCGAGTGTCATCTCTCCAATAAAGCATACAGTCATTGGGGCAAACACCGATTTTCTTGTAGTTGAAGCTTAATCTGTTAATTACATTCTTGGCCTCGTAGAAGGTTGTGGGAATGTTCATGTCAGGGAAAGCATCTCGTAGTAATTCAAGCAACATCGACATTGCCTTATCAGTGATCCCACACAAGCACTTGATATGGTACAATTTGATCAGAAAAGATAATTTTGAGTATTTCTGACAACCTCGATACAAAGGATGATCACTCTCATCCATGAGGCTGAAAAATTCCCGATCTGCATCATTCCTAAAGAAAACAAGTTCTACGCCTTGAACTGTTGGATATGATTAGTTTTGATGATGTCTTATATAGATGTCATTCTTAAGCAAAAAGCTTGCATATTACATTTATCTTCTACTTTGATTAATCCTTATATATTAATGTAGATATGAAGTTTAAACAATGATGAATGATCAAGAGAGGAGATTCAAAAAAGAAGAACTTATTAAATATTATGAGAATATCAGTATTCAAGTCTTTGTGATCAAACAGAAATTAGAACGATTCAATTTGAAGTTAAAATAAGCTTCCTGAAGTCATTCTCAAGTATGACAATGTAATTCTTGAGAATGGTACTATTCATATGAAAATTGCAAGTCATTCTCGAGTATGAAACATCAATTCTCGAGAATGGTCATGTTTCAGCAACTCTGTTCAGCTCTGTTTCACATTTCACTCGGGCGACATCGGGTAATTCAATGATATCTCCTAAACCAGAGATCAGATTGAGGCAAAACCAATTTTGTTGGAAACTAGACTCCCAATGCGTCATATTGATATAAAATGCAAGTCCAAAGGAGTTCAGATGAAGGAGCTATAAATTTCACAAGTTGGCACATCAATTCATGCCACACAGCAGACCAAGCTTCGGTATTTTGAGTGTATCTCACAAACGACAAATCCAAATGAGCTGAAACTAGTGCCATTTGAAACTAGACTCACATACCTATCCAAAAACATCAAGAGCATGAAAAATGAAGACCCATTGAAGGAGATATGATGTTTTGAAGTTGACAATCAGTTCAGGATGCTACAAAAAACCCTGGTCAAGAACAACCTCCATCCATCTGATGATAACGGACGAAATACAACGAGTTTGGAGCAGATTCTTCTTGAAGTGGAAAGAAGACTTGAAGAGCTTTTTGAGCATGGGTGGTTTGACAAATTTGCTATCGCAGATGCAACTTCTGATATGACTCTCGAGAATGGTTTCATGATTCTCGAGAATTAGCGTGGTTGTTATGTTTGAACATACATTCTCCATCAGAGTGATTCTCGAGAATGAGCATAACTATTGTGTTTCAGTATTTAACCTCCATCAGAGTGATTCTTGAAAATGGACTATGATTCTCGAGAATGAGCGTGAATGTTTCAATATCAATTCTCGATCAGAGTAATTCTCGAGAATGCTAGATGATTCTCGAGAATGAGCTTAGTTATCTTGTTTCTATAACCATTCCTAATCAGAGTAATTCTTGAGAATGACTAAAGCAATTCTCAAGAATGAATTCTTCTCAATTCTGTGATTTTCCACTGACTAATCGATTTCATAAGATCAATGGGTCATTATGTATTATCTATTAATCATATCTAAACTTATTTATATCATGTTTAATCATCTTTTTGATTGAGTTTCAATTGATTAATCATGTTAATCTGAGTGTTTGAATGAAAGGCAATCCGACGTGGCAAACGCATCAAATGCTCATTCAGAAAAGTAGAGCTACAATCAGAATAAGATTTTCATTGCAGTCGAAGACATTCTTTCGAGGCACACCTATTCCAGCTATTACTTTGAATCACTCTCTGCACAAGTACATTCAACGACGAAGCATTTATGAAGCAACGGTCAATTAACTTCAACGAAAATCATTTGTGCCTAACAAAAATACGAAGAGACACAACGGCTAGTTTACAAAGCTTTTCAATGGTCATTAAGGATGATGAACTATAAAAGGAGAAGGATTCAAAATGGACAGGGAGATACTAGCTTGCATTGTCGAAATGCTGATATTCTGAATCCAACACGTATCTCATATACTCTCTGTTTCACAATGTTTATATAGTTTTCAGTAGAGAGTGTGATAATCGATTATTTACCTTAGTGATTATTATTCATCTCTTTGTGAGAAAGTCTAAACACTTATTTGATTTTCTGTTTAGTGATCAAATCTCAAGGTTGTGGAACCTTTGAGTGTGGGTTTAGAATTACAACTTGTAAGGGGGAGTAAGTCTTAGTGTGAAAGGATCATCCTGAGTACAGAGTGCGTAATTGTATCCTTACAGTGTGTAAGGGGAAGTATCTCAGTAAGAGATTGTAAAGGCTGCACAAGTGCCCGACTAAACTTGTGAGGTTGTAAAGGTTTTTCTCTTGTGTCTGGTTAAACAAGGAGATAGTGGATTGAAAATCTCAAGCAGAGCTTGGAGACTAAACATAGGTCAAGGATTGGGCCGAACCAAGATAAATCATAGTTTGCATATTCTCTTCCCTAAACTCTTATATTTTCAACATATATGTTTGAATGACTGACTATTGCTTTATAAAGTTTTTTTATCGTACGAATCGATTTCAGTAAGTTGCGAAAAGTTTTTCAAAGTTCCTAAAGTTTTATTGGACACCCAATTCACACCCCCCCTCTTAGGTGATAGTCAAGTCTAACATGAACTTCTTCCGTGAAGTTGTCGTCTTGATAACCAAAAGTATCGCGAACAACTTCATTAACCAGATCATTTTGATTTACTTGATTTACTACTTGTGAGCTTCAAGGAAAATGATCCTCATATCTCATACCACGTTTCTCACCATGAACTTCTTAGAATGTATATACTTCCGTGAAGGGCTTCTAAAGAAGATGTTCCATAACAGCTTCTCGTGTTTGACACTTCTTAAACTTGCACCAACAACACGGACAGTTGATCTTGCCATTAATGCTGGCGTGAGAGAATGCGAAATCTAAGAAAGCTTTCAATCCCGCTAAATCTATGGGAGAATTGTGTGGCAACTTGATCCATGACTTATCCATATGTATAAACAAATCTAAGATAGAATACAAATGAAGAGAAAATGTTTAGTTAGCTTTACTGCAAGCTTCGAGATCTTTAAATGCAACATGGGTTAATTTGTAGCAGTTGACAAATATAAAATACAATTAGTAGCAATTAGTGAACCGTGACTATAGCCGGCACCAATTTGAATCGAGAAAAATCCCGCCAGCGCTTAGCCACGGTTAACCAACCGCAGCTGTAACTGCTACTAAATGTACATTTGTCACAGTTTGCTTAGAAACCGTGACAAATTTTGGCACCCTTTTATTCATTTTAAATTCAAATTTGTAGTGGTTTATTCATACTAACCGCTACAAATTTTAAGTTGAACTATTTAAAATTTTGGAAAATATCGTGTTATTCACTAATTATTAACTCCATTTATTATTTTACAATATCCTTTTTATTTAACTATAATAAATTTATATTATAGGTAACATTAATTAATAACCTAATATAAATGAAATATAAGTATTTAAATACTACTCCAATATCAAGAACCTACTAAAATAAAAGATAACATTTGATTTAAAAAAATAAAATTGTCAACAAACCAAATAACATAAAAAGAGAACAAACAAATGCAACCGGGATGAGCAAATAAAAACTAACAATCAGGAGCTTGATGATCAAGTCCTATCACAGGGGGTTATCTCAGTGGGGGCTGTCTCTGGGGGCGTGTGCATGACCAGAGGTAACAACACCCTCGTCATCAGCAGCAGCACGTAGGGGGGAATCCTCACAAATAAACGGAGGGGGAGGTTTAGGAGATGGAAATCGTCTGTAAGGTAACAACTTTGTTAAGGCCCCAGTAACAGTATCCCAGCTCTGCCTCTGACTAGCGTACCAACGGTCGTATCTCTCTTACATGCACCTGTTCTTGGCAGCATGGCCTCCTGTGCAACAACCTGCTTGGCAACCTACGCAACAACCTTCTCGGCAATCATCACCTCAACCGCCTTTGGTGGTGGCCTTCTCAAGCCGGAGGTTCCAGTCTCAGAGCAGGAGGCCTTGTCGTATACCATGCTAGGCCTAGCGCCTAGCCCCTAGCCCCATGCCCTTAACGTGGCCAGGATGCTCGACTGGACCTATAGCAGCTTTCAATGGGGCCATAGGATCCATAGACCCTTGTGACTTTGAGGGTTGCGATGCTCGCAAATCTGCCTGACTCTGCTCAATCCGGGCCTGACGCACAGATTTCATAAAACATTAATGAAACAATTAAATTCATTTTAAATGTATTAAATTAAATATATAAATAATTTTTTTGTTGCTTACTATTATTTCTTCTGTTGCCTCCGAGGTCAGCGTCCCATCATGGTGTCTATGTGTGTGTGTCCACAACAACCCACAGTTCGTCTGATGGTTCTCCTCCCAAGCCTTCGCTTGCTGAAAGAATTAAAAGAATATAAACTTTGTTATTTCAAAAATAAAACAATCATCATTTAAACTAGAAATTAATTTAACTTTCAACATATCATCTCATTGTAGGTCACAGCAAACGTCTTTGTTCCTGCCGTGTGATTGACCCTCTGCTGTGCCCTGCTTCTGGTGTTCCTCTGCAACAGAGCCTGTAAGGAGGAGCAAACAAAATGTTGAGTGAAATTAATTATTATTTTGATATCTTATAAACTATATTTAAACTATAAAGTAATTTAAACTATATCTAAACTATAAATTAACTAATATTTAAACTATATTTCAAGTACATCTAAACTATAAACTAAGTTAAACCATTAATTAATTTAAACCAAATGTAAACTATAATTTATTAAAAAAAAATGTATTTGTCCCTCTGCACTCCTCCTATATTAGACAAAAGCTACCCAGTCATTTGGTTCCACACTGTCTGGGACGCTTTGATCAACTGCTGTAGAGGAATCGTCCCATCTCCATTCTGGTGGGTGTAGAGACGACCCCTCCGGCTCTTCCACCCTTCCCCTATTTTCAGTAGTACGTACCTCTTCGCGAGGCCTTGCACGTTAAACTTTTTCTGTATCATAATTTAATTAGTAATTAATTATTAATAATTAATTAAGAAATAAATAAACCACAAATCATAACAATTAACATGTAAAATTTAATTAAGCAACATAACTTAACTGCACAATGTTAGTAAACGCTTTGTCCTTGTTATCCTTCGGAACACGCTTCCAATCATGGAAGTAGATCGAGAACCATGCCCAATTCCCGCCAAATTCCGATAGGAACTGGTTCAATAGGTGACCATCGTTGCCGATCGGCTGGTCCGTGTCCATGTTCCAAGTGACTACAACGTGATACCCTTCTAGATAAGTGACCCCAGAAACATCCAGCATCCTCCTGCTAGTGGTCCCACATGTATCTACACAATTATAAAAACATGTTTGTGTCGCGTTTAAATAAAATTTAATAAAACATAACGAATTTAAATTTAGCTTTTGTCAAAAAACTAATTACATTTACCTTCGACCTCCACCTCAAATTCGGTAGAACACAAAGACGACAGTCAGGGGTTCCCTTGGTCCCGCTCCTTCTTCTCGTCAACAAACCGCTCCACCTTAGCTATGGAAATGTCAATTTGGATCTACTCATTTTCGTCGATGTCGCTTAACGACAAGCTTGGGTCTCCTTCTCCCCCTACGGTCTTTGTGCCTGGGATTTGCTCATCAGCGAAGAGTTAATCAAACTCGTTCCACACCTAAGTGGGCGGAGGGATAGACAGAGCCCCATGCCCTCTCGTACGACATCGGCCTCTACTACTACTGCCTCTTATAAGCACTCTCTCCCGTGCAATGGATTTCCCTTTCCTCTTATCATTAGAAACCATAATGTTTAAATTTTTACCGCTACAAGTTGAAAAGTTAAAAGGTGAAAAATGAAATCCAAGCGCTTGTATGATTCAAAATGAGGGAAGCTGGTTAAAAACTGCTACATTTTGTAGCGGTTATATACTATAATTGCTACAAATTTCATAATTTTGTTGTGGTAATCAATTAACCGCTTCATGAACTGCGACTATTCTACCTCGTTCTTCGTGATTTTTTGTAGTGGTTTCTGACCGCTACAAAATGATTGACCTTTTACATTCTGTAGCGGTTATTTTGAAAAGCCGATACAAAAATATTTCTCTTTTAGATTCTGTGGCGGTTTGTTAGTATAACTGTTACAAAATTCATTTTTTTTTGCAAAAAAATTCCAAACTAATTAGTTTAGAATTTTTTTTAAAAAAAATAATAAGCTCTTAAATAATTTTATTTATTTATTTAATTTCTCCAGAAAAAGTCAAGAGTAATAAATTTAGAATAATAAGTTTACTAAAAATAGTCCAACATGCCCATGAAGATTTGGATTCAGTATAGCCACCGATCTCCCATGAAAAACTTACTGACTCATTTTGATCAGAGATATTTTCCTAAGACAATGGTGGAACCCAATTTTTTGATCGCATGTTGAACTATCTTCAAAAGAGTAGAAGTCTTCACGTCAGAGAAAGAATTAAATCAAGATTGTCACAGAAGGAACTGCCTCGGCTACAAGGATGAGAGAGTCAAATATCTACAGCTCTCTTCTCCCGAGATAAGAGATCAAAGTTGCAGATATCTATATGTCTTCGACTACCAAGCCCAGAAAATTCATTCAGTGACGACGCAGATTTAATAATTTCTTAATATTTATAATTGATGTACAAACAGAGTCATTATATATAGCGTAAATATTTGTAGCAGTTAACGTAAAAACTGCTACAAAATTATACGATTTGACGCGGTTAAAACGTTGCTTTACTTTAACCGCGACAAAACTGTGTCGTTTTGCTTTTTTGTAGCGGTGTTTTTCATGTAACCGCTATACAAATTCACCGTGACAAAGTCTGCGCCATTACGTGCCAACGTTGGCACCAAATTTATAGCGGTTATTCCCAAAAAAACCGCAACAAATGCCACGCTACAAACATTCGCTCTATTACACACCTAGCTGGCACCACATTTATAGCGGTTTACTTTAGCATAACCACTACAAATATTGTTGCAAACAAGCGTGTGCTTTGGCGCCAATGCTTCCGCTACTAATTTGTTGTAATTTTATCAATAACCACAACAAATTCATGAATTTGCAGTGGTTATTTGTGTATGCTACAGATGAACTGCAACAAATGATAGTTTTTTTTGTAATGTTTATATAGTATTTGTAGAGACACATTGAAATACATGTAACCCTTCAACGTATAATTAGATAAGAATAAATATAACTTTTAAACCATAAATGAACTTCTCTTTAACCCATATTTCTTCGTATTTATACAATAACTCAATTTGCATAGGCTTGGGCTTTAATGCATTAAGGGTGAACTAGTATATACTAATAGCTGTAAAACAGGTTGTTCTCCCAATTTTCTCAATAAAAACTAAGGAATTAAATGGAGTCTATCTTAAGAAAATGAAAATTGGCACGTCATGGAAAAAAGATAAGATGTGGTGGGCAAAAATTGACCCATGATGCTCGTTCTACAAACTTTTTGACTGATTGTACTAAAAGGCGGTCTCAGAGAATAAGCTGTGCTATTTAATGTTTTATGGGACAAAATTGATTTTACATATTTATTTTATAAATTATGAATTAATATTTCACCGCTAAACATGAAAAATGACACACTATTAACAATCTTGTAATCTTGTTCACCATTAGGAATGGAATAAAGTAACACTTTAAAAGTAATACTTAATAATTAGGTATCCACCGTATAGAATAATGCGCTCCCTTTATTCCCAAAAATTTCCCTTTGAACTTTAAGGTGCCTATAAAGTTGACAGATATCCCCGCACAGATCAAGAGAACGGTTGCTTGAAGGATCAAAATCAATTACGGGTGTAGCACAACAACCAAAAAATAAAAAAAGAAAGAAAAGAATCTGGGTTGCCTCAAGCAGAAAATTGAATTTATGGGTTGCTGAGAGCGGTAAAAATTGGTTTGAGAGTCCCAAGAATAAATAGTCAACCTGGATTTTTATTTGTTAAGAATGAATAATTTGGTATGGTACGTTGGTTGCTGTTAATTTTGTTTAAAAGATCCTGTAAGCTAGATTACGTAAATCCTTTTTTTTTAAAAAAAAAAAAAAGCCCATTTTTTAAATGAGTCGGTGAACAAGTCATTTCTGATTTCCCCAATTTTCTCAGTAAAAATGAGGAATAAAAGGGAGTCTGTCACAAGCAAAGAAAATAAAAACATTGACACATCATGAAAGCATACAGGATGTGGTGGGCACAAAAGTGAGCTGTGATGATGACCAATTTACTCTCTTTCTACATACTTTTGGTTGGTGAGAATACTTTCAATATATTCCCTCTGATCTTAATTATAGGAATACTTTTTGCACTACAAAAGTGTTCCTATAATTTGGACCGAAGGGAATAGAATCTTAAGATAATTTTGCTCCCTCAGTACTGATGCTAAAGATTTCTGAGCAATTGCTTTCCAGGATAAAGTGGATTTTTCGCCTTCAGAATGATGGCACTCTTAATCAGAAATCCAAGCAAATACAACGAGTCTACTTTCAGAATCGAACGGATGTGACTTATAGTAAAATGCATTAAACTATGGTCTCGTTTGGTTTACGGAATTCACACCAGTTCCAAGGAACATAACACAGTTCCCACCCCCAAAACCGTTTGGCGTCACAGGTTCCAGTGAGACTGAGTTCCAACCTCGTCCAATCTTCCCACAAACGTGGGAAATTGAGATCCCTTCAAAAATGGCGGGATCTTGAAAACGTTCCCGGGAAACTGAATTGTGGGACAAAAAAGCCCCTCTGAAATTATAAACCACATGCTTCTCGCCTTCTTTCCCAGATTCACCATTCTTCTTTTCTTCCTTCAGCCACCACAATTGGCGCTGCCTTGTAGGCATGAGGGATCGAGCAGTTCTTTGTGTTTCCTCTTCCTTCTTGTCGCATCTATGTGCGTGATTGTGGCATGGGTTTTGGCTAGTTTTGTCTTTCTTCTTCATCATTTTTGCTAGATGTTATGGGTATGTGGAGCTACGTTTTCCTTCCCCTATTTTGTTGCTATGTGTGATTCAGGAGCATTTTTCGTTTACTTTTGCTCCTCGGCTCAATATATGTGGGTGGGTGTGGTGGATGATGGCTTTTTAGTGTAATTTGTTGTCGGCGCTTTGAGACTCTGCAACAAGGGAGACTCATGGAGCAAGGTTCTTGCAAAAATTTGAGAGATTGTGTACATGTTTATTTTTCACTTACCTCCTTAATTTTATTGTACTGGTTGACATTTTGTGTTGTGAGTTCAAACTTGAATGTGTTATTTTGCAACTTCAGTATGTAACTGGTTTTGTAAATTATTTGTGGCTATTTTTGTATATCTTATGTCTGTTTTATGGTCCAAATCCCTTCAAGGTCTCCAACAATTTTCTTTCTCCACCAAGACGCGATTTGGTTTGCCTTTTTTACCTTTGTTTCTATACAATTCACAAAACAAAACAAAATATGTATGTTTTTTGCCTTTTTTTTGGGGGGGGGGGGATTGTGGGAATTTTACATAATCTTCCCACTTAACCAATAACAAATTCTTCTTACCAAATAGTTTATCTTCCCTCAACTTACTCAAATTTCCATGTTTACCAAACAACTCAACTTTTTAAAATCCCCTCTTAATCTTCCCTTTCCTTCCTTTCCTTTTTTTAAGTTCATTTCCCTCCTTAAATGTTCTCCGGACCAAATGGGCCCTATATGTATGGAGCCTAGTGTTAGAAAAACAAGACTAATTTTTCTGCCACACGCATGTCTATGTATAGACGATGAAATGATCAAATGGAGTCTCGTTGACGAATTGACGCAACCAGCAGTGGCGAACCGATACGACTTTTTATTTATAACTTATGGGATTACACAAAATCTAACACTTTTTAATTGATTATAGTAGAAAATGACACACTTTTAGCTGGTCTAGTATTATTAATAAAGATTGATTCAATTAGTAACCGGTTATATCATAATTATAAGGTTGTGAGTTCAAATCTTACTTATATAACGACTTAAGGTCAGTGATTTATAAGTATATTTGTAAGTATTCTTTAATTAATTGTGGAAAAATACCCTGATCCTAATAAGCCAATAAGGCAATAGGACATAACTCACCTGAAGTATTTTTTATAAAAAAGATTAGTCCATTAACAACAATCATGATATTTAATAATGATCAACCATAAGGAATAGAATAGTTTTGAATAAAATTAAAACCACGGTGAATAAAATAAAACCCTAAAAGGAAGTATCCACTATCCACTATGACTGTACAGGATAATGCGCTCCCTTTTATTTTCGGGAGCTAATTTCTCTTCAAACTTTGAAGTGCCTATAGAGTTTTTTGACCGACATCCAAGTAAGACTACATTGTATTCACCTAACTTTTGTGAGTATATTGATGAAATTGTTTACTCACTGGGGCTCTGAAAATTAATTTCCCTTGGACAGATCAAGAAGAGGGTAGCCTGAAGAGCAAAATGAATTGGGTTGCTTCAAGCAGAAAGATGAATTGGGTTGCTGAGAGCGGTAAAAACTGGTTCCAGAGTACTAAAAACATTAATTGGTCTGAAAGCACAGGGAATTGGTTCGAGAGAATTGAAAATATGGATTGGTTTGAGATATTTAAGAATTGGTTTGAGAGCATTAAGAATTGGTTTGAAGAAATGGAAGAGAAAGGAATGAGTGATGACGCTTGGAATTTCATTATTGTTGGAGCAGGTATGGTTCTTCTTCTTGTTGCTGCTGTCATCTGTGTGCGTCTATGTGGTTGGTTCTGCTTTAAAATAATTCTGAGTGTGATTGGTCAAGCGATCCTATTCATATTATTCTGTTGTTGGGTTCTTGTCAAAGCAATTGGTTTGGCAGTCAAGTTCATATTACGATGTTGTTGGGTTCTTCTGCAACCAGTTCGTTGGGGAATTATATTCATCTTAAAATTTTCTGACGTTCAACTTATGAGAGCACCTGGTCTGGCTGTGACTATACCAACAGCCCTCTTTTTACTAATTGGCCCCAGAATCTGGTTTATCTGGGTTTTGTCTGGTGGAGATCATATTGACGCTGGTACCGTAATAGGTAAACTTGAAGGTGAAAGAAAAATCACTTTAGGTTTTGTTGATTTACTACGTGATGATTATATTGGGAAAGATCGAAGCCGCCATATTTATTTCACTCAGGATCGCCTTTTGGGTTGATTATGTCCATGAAAGAAGAAGCCATCAAGATATAAATTGTCATCGATCAACGCCCTTCAAGCTTGAATATGACTATGTTTGAGTGTGGTATAGTAGTACCTAATTTCTCTCGTTATGGTCATTTGTTTGTGCTTTCCTGATTTGATGTTTCTTTCTTGTTCATGCGTGTTGTATCTTAATCGTTTGCCTGGCTGGTTTAAATTTTTCGGTTGCTTAAATTATTCAGCTTATGCATGTACATTTCATGTTTGACAATATATCAATATACTCTCTCCGGTTGAACATATAAGACCTAATTTATATATTAAATTTAATATTTTTCTTCAAACTAATTCATATTACTTATAAGTCGATATATATAATTTAATATTACAGAATAATATTTGAGTGAAATTATGGGAACTAGATTCCCTGCCTATCCTTTTAGATAGGCAGGGAGAGCTCGTCCTTCTGGACCGTCCAGATCTGATCTGGACGGTTCAGATCTTTTTTTTTTTACTTTCTATTTTTTCGGAAAAAAATTATTTCAATAGGTACAGAATCTAAAATAAAGATAATCTCTCAACAATCATTTTTTCAAAAAATGGCTTTTTTATTCAAAAAACAACAGTTTAAAAAAAATAAAATCTGGACCGTCCAGATCACATCTGAACGGCCCAGATGGGCCAAGCTCTTGGTGCCTATCCAAAAGATAGGCACTGAAACCGGTTCCGAAATTATGTCATATATGTTATAATTAACTAATTCATTTAATTTTTTTAATATTTTAAAATTAGATAAATATATCTTATATTTAAAATAAAATAATCACATATTTTCATTTAGTCTGCTGAAAATTTGCATTTTTTTTTTTCATCGTTATATGAACTTCAGTCATCTTTTTTACGGACTCCTCAATTGTCCCTGATCTCTCGTAATTCGTCTCATGGAAACTTTGAAGTTTGAACTTCCCTTTGTCACCAACAAAGCAAGGTTCGTGGAATCTGTTTTATCAAAGCTTATAATTTTATTTATTTTTTTTTTTTTTAAAAAAAAAAGACAAAGTAGGTGGAGAGAACCGTAGTCTGTCGTAGCAATAGAAGATCGACACGTCATACAATAGTGCCCCCAATTAGTGATAGTGCCCTCCCACCAATCTAGCCTCCATACGTTAATCATGAAAGCAAGCTGTGACTCATCAGACAGAATTATGGGATACTAATAAATAACGATATGATTACTCCTACATGGCATCATGCATGCAAGCCAGCTGTGACTCAATTGACCGAACTATTGGATTGTTCTAACTTCTAATGAATAAAGTCTAGTCCTATATGCAAACAAAAGGAACGCGAGAAGAAAAATATAAATACAAATTTTAAAAATTAAACTTGTTGAGAGATGTAAAAACTATTTATCTTTTAAACTTTAAAAGATGTTATAGTCTTGATCAAATAAAAAAAAATATAGAGATTAATTATATATATATATATATATATATATATATGAAAGAAGTCTCTGTCAATTGATGATAAAAATAGTTTAAGAAAAGAATTCAAGTATTTAACATTTGGGAGACAAATTTCTTATCCTTTGATGAATTATTATAGAAGTTAAATTATTAATTTATAGATATTAAGTAAACAAGTGATATGATGTCAGTTATTTGTAAAAATGTTGCAAGTTAGTATCTCTAAAGTGCTCATTCTAATAAATTTCCTTAGAAACTACTTCATGATGGCAGACCTATTATATATTATAATATATACAATTAATAAATTAAAAGAGTTTAAGTAAGAAATTATAGATTTGAGGAACAAATTATATTAAGATCTTACATTTCAGACTAGAACAAACGCTTTATTATTCTTGGTTTTATGCTTAGTCCCTTTAAAATGGTTTAAAAAGGAGCCCTATTTTTTTTTAAAAAAAAATCCCAGTTAATTTTTTTTGTGACCTGTAAAACTTTGTTAATCGATCCTATGATATTTAAAAAATAGTTAAAAATAAAATATTTTGAAAACCTTTCAAAATTACTCTTTGTTTTGAAAAAATACAAAATTACTCTATTGATTGATATAATTTATTGGAAAGAGAGAGGGGATAGAAATTCATTAATTTAAATAAGGTAACAGTCAAAGAGCTAGATACATTTAAAGCAAAACAACTGTTCGAGAAACGGGTTAGGTTTCTCTCATCATCTTTTTTTCATCATCCCTCATAATCTTTAAATCATATCTGTCCAATTAATACAATACTACTTTCACTTTTCTCTCATTTTTCCAAATCAAAGGCCCAGATAAGGTCAATAAGCGAAAATGAGAAACAAGATAAGGAGAGGATCTCCTTTCTCGAGAAACTTAATAGGGAAAAAAACTTTAAACTGGGATCACATCTCATATATCACATCTCATATATCACCATCAGAGGAAATAAACAATTTATGGACAAGCATGTTTGTCTGACAAAACATAGATGAAACAGATACAGGTTAGTTAAGTCATTGGCCTGAAGAACATGTTGCTTTGAATTAATAAAAATATTGTCTCACTCACGTTTGCACCAGCAGACATGTAAATAAATATGATCGTATATGAAAAGCAAATCATGCATCTCATAATCACATACTCAATCGTAAAGACAGAGAACAATGTGTATGCACTATGAATTCAGTGTCTTCATTTTAAATTTTGGGGTTCCATGAAAACTAAGGTTTAATGATATGTCACAAGGAAATAACCACAACCCAAAAAGTTAAAGAGCAAAATCAATTACGGTTGTAGCAAAAAAAATAAAAACAAAAAAATCTGGGTTGCCTCAAGCAGAAAATTGAATTTATGAGTTGGTGAAAGCGGTAAAAATTGGTTTGAGAGTCCCAAGAATAAATAGTCAACCTGGATTTTTATTTGTTAAGAATGAATAATTTGGTATGGTATGTTGTTTGGTGTTAATTTTGTTTATAAGATCTTGTAAGCTAAATTACGTAAATCCTTTTTTTATTAAAAAAAAAAAGGACCCTTTTTTAAAATAAATTGTTGGACAAGTCATTTCCCCAATTTTCTCAGTAAAAATGAGGATAAAAAGGAGTGTGTCACAAGCAAAGAAAATAATAACGTTGACACATCATGGAAGCAAACAGGATGTGGTGGGCAAAAAAGTGCCACGTGATGATGACCAATTTACTCTCTTTCTGCACACTTTTTAATTGATTATACTAGGAAATGGCACTTGTCCATCGTCAATAAATGTTATAAATGTTGGTTAAGTGAGTAATAGGTTACATCATAATTAATGTATCCAGTGCTTCTCATAATCAAACTTCCTCCTCATTTCTCCATCTCCCTCAAAATTAAATCTACATCATTGATTTCACTTAATCTTAGTCATTTATTTTTTTAATATTTTAAGGTACTGACAGGTACTAAAAATATATTTTAGGGTACTGATTTATACTGAAAAAATATTTCATGATCTTGAAAAAATATTCTAAAGTATATTTTTAGTACTAATAAATACCCCCAAAATATTTTTTCAAGATCATAAAGTATTTTTTTAGTACTAGTCAGTATCCTAAAGTATCAATTTTCTATTATTCAGTACCCTGAAATATTTTTTTAAGATTCTAAAATTATTTTTCAAGATAATGAAGTTTTTTTTCAATACTGGTCAATATTCTAAAGTATCATTTTGGTACCGGTCAGTACCTTAAAATATTATTAAAAAAAAGATCTTAGAATCTTTAGGATATTGACTGGTACTAAAAAATACTTTATGATCTTGAAAAATTATTTTAAGATCCTAAAAAAATATTTCAAGATACTGAATAATACTAAAAGGATAATTCAGGATACTTACTAATATTGAAAAAATAATTTATAATCTTGAAAAATTATTTTAGGATCTTAAAAAAAATTCAAGGTATTTACTGGTACTAAAAATATACTTCAGAATATTTTTTTTAAGATGAAGTATTTTTCAATACCGCTTAGTATTCTAAAGTATATTTTTAATATCCTTCAGTACCTTAAAATATTTTTAAAAAAAATGAATGACTAAGATTAAGTGAAATTAATAATATAGATTTAGTTTTGAGGGATGAGGTGAAAGTTGGATAATAAGAGAATCCATTTCCATAATTATTCTTAAGGTTATGAGTTTAAATCCTATTAATGTGAAAATTTAAGGTTGGTGATCTATAAGTATATGTGTAAGTGTTCTTTAATTGCGGAAAAATACCCTAATCCTAATAAGCCAACAGGACATAACTCACATGAGTTTTTTAAAAAAAAAAAGGAAAAAAAATATTTCATCGAAAACCATGATATTTAATAATGATCAAGGAGTAGAAATAGTTTTGAATAAAATTAAAACCACAGTGAATAAAATAAGACCCTAAAAGAAAGCATCCACTAGAGTGAGCATAGTGCCCAGATGCCCTGCACGTCCACTCAAACCTGGTAAAAAAATTGCCCTGCCCAGCCCTAAAAAAGTGGCCCAAAGAAAATTTGGGTAGTTTTGGGCTGGGCTAATAACTGGACAGGGCTGGGCATCAGGCAGGGGGTCCTGCCCTGCCCATTTGGCTTTGCCCAGAAAATTAAATATATTTAAATAAATATTATTCTATATATACTATTTTATTTAAAATATATTATATTATTATATCTAAATATATTATATTATACTTCAGGTATCTTTAAAATTTTAAAATTCTGTAAAATATAAACTATAATCTTTATGGAGCAGAATATGGCGTCACTATTTTGGTAAGGGAAGCCCGCCCTGCCCTGCCCATGCTAGCCCAGCCCAAAAATGATTAGGGCTAGGCATCGGGCTGCATTCTGAAGCCCATTCATTCTTCGGGCTGGGCATCAGGCAGTAGTCTCGCTCTGCCGAGCCCGGCCCATGCTCACCCCTAATATCCACAATCCACTGTTACTGTACAGGATAATGCGCTCCCTTTATTTTCGGGAGCTAATTTCTCTTCAAACTTTGAAGTGCCTATAAAGTTTTGACTGACATCCACAGTAAGATTACATTGTATTTCGGGAACCGGTTACGGTGCCTATCCAAGGGATAGGCACCATCTGCCTAACTGATCTGGACCGTCCAGATCAGATCTGGACGGTCCAGATCTGACATTTTTAAAATATTATTTTCTAAATGAAAAAATGATTTTTTAAAAAAGTGTTAGTTAAGAGATTATCTTTATTTTAGATCTTCTACCTAAAAAAAAATTATTTTAAAAAAATAAAAAGTAAAAAATATCAGATCTGGACCGTCCAGATCTGATCTGGACGGTCCAGATCAGCTAGGCAGATGGTGCCTATCCCTTGGATAGGCACCATATCCGGTTCCTTGTATTTCGCCTAACTTTTGTGAGTATATTGATGAAATTGGTTGATCACTGGGGCTCTGAAATTAATTTTCCTTGGACAGATCAAGAAGAGGGTTGTCTGAAGAGCAAAATGAATTGAGTTGCTTCAAGCAGAAAGATGAATTGGATTGCTGAGAGCGGTAAAAACTGGTTCGAGAGTACAAAATACATGAATTGGTCTGAAAGCACAGGGAATTGGTTCGAGAGCATTGAAAATATGGATTGCTTTTAGATATTAAAGAATTGGTTTGAGAGCGTTAAGAATTGGTTTGAAGAAATGAAAGAGAAAGGAATGAGTGATGACGCTTGGAATTTCATTGTTGGAGCAAGTATGGTTCTTGTTGCTGCTGTCATGTGTGTGTGTCTATGTGGTTGGTTTTGCTTTAACATAATTCTGAGTCTGATTCGTCAAGCGATCCTATTTATATTACAATGTTTTTGGGTTACTGTCAAAGCGATTGGTTGGGTAATCAAGTTCATATTACGATGTTGTTGGGTTCTTCTGAAACCAATTCGTTGGGGAATTATATTCCTATTACGATGTTGTTGGGTTCTTCTGAAACCAATTCGTTGGGGAATTATATTCATATTACGATGTTGTTGGCTTCTTCTGAAACCAACTCGTTGGGGGATTATATTCATCTTAAGATTTTGTGGCGTTCAACTTATGAGAGCACCTGGTCTGCAGGCTGTGATTATACCAAGAGCCCTCTTTTTACTTAGCCCCAGAATCTGGTTTATCTGGATTCGCCTTTTGGGCGTTGCATATGTCCAAGAAAGAAGGAGCCATCAAGATAGACATTATCATCGATCAACGCCCTTCAAGCTTAAATATGACTGTGTTTGAGTTTGGTATAGTAGTACTTAATTTCTCTCGTTTTGGTCATTTGTTGTGTTTTCCGGATTTGATGTTTCTTTCTTGTTCATGTGTGTTGTATATATATTTAACCATTTGCCTGGTTTAAATTTTTCGGTTGCTTAAATTATTCATCTTATGCATATACATTTCATGTTTGATCATATATCTATATACTCTCTCCCTCCAACATATAAGGCCTAATTTATATATTATATTTATCATTTTTCTTCAAATTAATTCATATTACTTATAAGTCGATATATATAATCTAATATTACATAGTGATATTTAAATAAGCTCATATTATATATGTTATAATTAACTAATTTATTTATTTTTTTTTTAATATTTTAAAATTAGATAAACATATCTTATATTTAAAATAAAAAAATCATATATTTTAATTTATCCTGCGGAAAACTTGCTTTTTTTTCTGCCATCATTATATGAACTTGAAGTATCAATTATTATTTTTACGGACTCCTCAGTGGTCCCTGCGCTCTCGTAATTTCTCTCATTGAAACTTCGAAGTTTGAACTTTCCTTTGTCACCAACAAAGCAAGGTTCGACTCCTTATTTTTAGGTTCAATTGGCGTGAGGTACGTCTTCCTCACCTTTAGGAGGGGGTTCGATTCTTGTGTTAGTTAAGGTGCTAGGAGAGGCATCCTAGGGGCCTAGAAAGCAATGGTAATGTTAGTAGAAGTAGAGGTATGTGTACCTTTTAGCTAGTATTCCCTGTAAACTGGGCTCCAAGTACCTTACCCTTAAACTATAGGTGAGTCCAACCACTTTCCTAAAATTTGTGTATAAAAAAAACAGAGCAAGGTTCGTGGAATCTGTTTCACCAATGCTTATAATTTTATTTTTATTTTTTTAAAAAAAAGATAAAGTACGTGGAGAGAACCATAGTCTGTCGTAGCAATAGAAGATCGACACATCATACAGTAGTGCACCCCATTAGTTATAGTGCCCTCCCATCAATCTAGCCTCCGTACGTTAATCATGAAAGCAAACTGGGACTAATCGGACAAAATTATGGGAAAATGACCAACAGCTCTCAATGACCATAAAAAATTATAAAAAAATTCCAACGGACATTCATATATCCAAAAAATTATATTTACAATAAAAAGTGTCATATTCTCGACAAAATTTAAACACATGGATTTTGTTTCAAATTCAAATTCCTAAGCGTATAAAGATAATTTACAACAGAAAAAGACTAGATTTACAACAGGAAGTGCTATATTCACAACAAAATTTTTGACTTGGTCATTCACAATAGAAAAAGTCATATTCACAATAGGAAGTACTATATTTACAATAAAATTTTAAAATCTAGATTTTATTTCAATACAAATAATATTAAAGGATATGAATTTTTATTGGAACTTTTTTATAATTTTTTATAATCTTTGAGACCTGACTGTCATTTTTTCCAGAATTATTGGATTCTTCTAAAAAATGAAGATTACTCCTATATGCCACCATGCAAGCGAGCTGTGACTCATGACTCATCAGACAGAACTATTGGATTGTTCTGATGAAGATATAAATATAAATTCTAAAAATTAAATTTATTGAGAAAGGTGAAAATTATTTATATTTTAAATTTTAAGAGTTTAAAGATATTATAGTCTTAATCAAAAAAATAAAAAATATATATAGAGATTAATAAAATAAAAAAAAGATGAAAGTCCAAGTCCCTGTTATATATATGCAATTGATAAAAGTAGTTTAAGAAAATAATTCAAGTATTTAATATTTGGGAGAGAAATGTCTTATCCTTTGATGAATTATTATAGAAGTTAAATTATTAATTTATCGATATTAAGTAAACAAGTGATATGATGTCAGTTATTTGTAAAACTGTTGTAAGTTAGTATCTCAAAAGTACTCATTCTAATAATTTTCCTTAGAAACTAGGGAAAATTCTAAATAAATACCGTTTGAACTTGTAAAATCTCCAGAAGTCCATTGAATTTGTAAAAAGACTCAGAAGTACCAATGACCTATGAGAAATATGCAAATTCGGATCAAATTACTCTTTTACCCTAGCTTTAAATAAATTTTTTTATAAAAAAAACCCCCCACCCCCTCACCGCCAGCCACCCCACCGCCGGCCTCCCCACAAATTGAAAAGAGATGAAGACCTAAGGAAAAGAAAAGAAAGAAGGGACGGAGGCGTAGTGGTATGACTGAAGAAAAGAGAGGAAACAGAGGCGCAGCGTTTCTGGAAGCAACGCTTCGAACGGAGCAAGAAAAAGAAAAAAAGAACGAAAGAAAAGGGAAACAAAGGCACACTGACAACGCCGCGGATTGAAGCTGGAGAAAAACATAGAGGGGACCTTCAGGGTTCTTCCCTATTTTAATCACCTTCTTCCTCCTTGGCTTCACCAACCCACCCACCGTCCTCTATCCTCAGACACCTTGGAACCTCCGTCGCACTCCAGCATCGTCTTCTTTCTCTCCTCCAATGCCTTTCTTTTACCGTCGGCTTCTCTCTCACCATTGGAAGGTCGCAACTTCTTCTCCACTCCACTGGTCGGATTTACCATTCCATTCCCTTCTCCGGTATTCCATTGCTGGAAGCTATTCCGTTCACTATTCCGTCATCTTCATCAATGATCTGAACCAGAGCAAGAAAATCGTGCAGAGCTCTTCAGGCCGTCGACCACTGCTGTGTTCTCTGTTTGAGCCTGACGCCGACAGTAAGAGTAGCGGTGAGGGGGTGGGGTTATTTATTTAAAACTAAGGGTAAGAGGGTAATTTGATCCGAATTTGCATATCCCTCATAGGTACTTAGTATTTCTGAGTCCTTTTACAAATTCAACGGACTTCTGGAGGTTTTGCAAGTTCAAACGGTATTTATTTGGAATTTTCCCTAGAAACTACTTCTTGATGGAAGACCTATTATATATTATATTAATTTATACAATTAATAAAAAGAGTTTAAGTAAAAAATTATAGATTTGAGGAACAATTTGATAAAGAGGATGTAGAAGAATGGAAGAAGTTGGGGGAAACAAGGAGGAGGGAGTGCAGAGGCTTGGCACATTGTCAAGTCAAGAACAGGCCATTCGAAGGTTGATAGCCTCGGGTTGAGTTCGAAAAATCAAGAACCAGATTGCCCAGTGATTTGTATTGCACGATATTCGGCCTCGTCATCACGCCGAGCCTCTGAATTCATTGTTGTTGCGACACATCCTATACATTCATTGTTGGGGTCGACACATCAAGACCAGTCTCTGCCTCGTCACCACACTGAGGTTTTTCACTTATTGTTGGTGTCAACACGTTAATTCTTGGCCATTCGAAGACCCGTTCTTGACTTGACAACGCGCCAAGCCTCTGCACTCCCTCCTCCTTGTTTCCCCCAACTTCTTCCATTCTTCTACATCCTCTTTATCACAATTATATTAAGATCTTACATTTCAGACTAGAACAAACGCTTTATTATTCTTGGTTTTATGCTTGGTCCCTTTAAAGTGGTTAAAAAAAAAAAGAGCCATATTTTTTTTTTAAAAAAAAAAATCCCAATTGTTAATTTTTTTGCCACTTGTAAAACTTTGTTAATCATTCTAGGGGTGAGCAAAACACCCGTAGCCCACCCATCCGCCCGCGTCCCGTAGCTTTTTGGCCCGTTTGAGCCAGTCCAGATTAGGCCCATAACGGGTACGGGCCGCCCCATATTTGTATATGATAAACAGGGCGGGACACGGGTTAGGGCACGGGCTACCCATTCCCGCCTGTATATGTTTATATTTTTAAAATATGTTATTTACATTATAATATATTAAAGTTTTGAACATAGTTTGCAAGTTTGACTGTTGGCTTGGTGGTAAGGAGTCTTTTGTCCAGCCATAAAGACTATGGTTCGATTCTTTGAACCACAAATGGGCTGATACATTTTTTCATTTTATATTTTTAAAATTTTCCTGCTTGACAGATTTTCATCTTGGACAAAGGCTTGCGTCTTTTCATCTTTTTATGCTGACACGTTTTCAAAAAATTCTTGGAACCAAACGCTGGAAGCTAAGCGTGGCACACCTTTTTATATTTTTTCCCTAATTTCTCTCTTCTATTTCGCGCTGCCCTCCCCCTTCTCTTTTTTCTCCTCTTTCAATCTCTGCCTGCAACGCTCCCCCTTCTCTTTTTTCTCTTCTCTCTCAGTCTTCACCTTCAATCTCGCGTTGCAGGCGTCTCAACCATCCATCAACTTCTTTTTTTCCCCTCCTCACTTGGCGGTTCGTTTATGACAATGACGCCGTCGATCTTTTTGGCTGTGTCGTCATTGTTGGTAGTTGCCGTCGATCTCTGCAACACTCGGCATCTCGCCGTCGAGCATCATAGGTCTACCCAGTTACCCACCATCTTTTTTTTCATCTCTTCTCAGATCTGTTTGGTTTTCTTTTGTTTGTTCTGAGTTTCTTTCGTGGGCTTTTTTTTTTTTTGGTAACTTGTAGGTATAAACGAGGAACCCGAAACTCGTCGAAACCCGCCTGTATTTGCCCATACCCGTTTATCACGGGTTAAACGGGTTATACCCTGGGTACGGGGTAGCCCGTACCCGTGTAAAATAAACGGGCGGGACACGGGTTAGGGCACGGGGTAGCCCCGCCCGCCCGTTGCTCAACCCTAATCATTCCTATGATATTTAAAAAAATAGTTAAAAATAAAATATTTTGAAAAATTTTCAAAATTACTCTTTGTTTTGATAAAATACAAAATACTCTGTTGATTGATATAATTTATTGGAAAGAGAGAGGGGATGGAAAATTCATTAATTTAATTAATTAAGGTAACAGTAAAAGAGCTAGATACATTTAATTTTAATTTTCAAAATAAATTATAATATTTCATTTAACTTTATTCTTACGTCTGTGTATATACCAAGAGTTAGAGTCGAGAAATTAAGCCGAGCCCATTGGGTTGGCCCATTTAAGCCCTAACTCTTCAAAAGCTAGGCTTGTAAATTAGAGCTTCTAAATAAAGTTGGCCCTACAGAGCCAGCCCCTTAGGGCTAAAGGCTTAAAAGGGCCGACCCGTTAGGCCCTTTTTTTTTTTTTCTTTAACTTGACTTGACTAGGTAATCGAGGAACCCTAAAATTTCAATCACCATTTTCCTCGCCCTCTCTGACTCTCCTCTTACTCTCTATCAGTGTCTCAACTCTCAATCTCAGTCTCTCACTCACTCTTACTTACTCACGAATTAGTATCATGGCTCACACTTCGATGACTGTTCCGAATGGCCTTCGAAGGTTTGTTACAGTATCAATTCACGTGTTCTAACAAAATATAGAAGTTACATTCGTCCATGTAATGTTCAAGCTCTTATTTATATTAACAATTGGATGTATGAATTCACATATGATGATAATTTACTAGTTTATATGATGGTGGTAAAGAAGATGAAAATGATAGTTATCGTACTCATGTCGCTTATAGTAAGCTTATTATGCTTTGTGTGAGTTACTTGTGAACAATAGTTTACTCTTGATTATGAATTAGCCACTGCGTTTGTTTATTGCATTAAACGTGTTATGTAAACATTAAGGTAACAATATTTATTTGATAAATTAGAACTTTAATTACTGTATTTTACAAATTATATTTCTTAAAAAAACGCAAGAAAATAGTTTTAATTCTTAAAAATGTCTTTCGGCCCTGTAGGGCCCTGGTCTGCATGCTCTTAGGCCTAACCTTGAGAAACAAACGTTTTTCTTACCCCGACCTAAAAGGACTAACCCTTTTAGGCCATGACCCTTCAAAAACCGGCTTTGATTCCCAGCACTACCAAAAGCCATCTTTTTACTTAGCCCCTAAATCTACTTTCGTCTTTTCTTTTGCACTTCATATGTTCATGAAGGAGCCATCAAGATCTACATTATCATCAATCAAAATGCCCTTCAAGCTTAAATATGATTGTGTGCGAGTGTGTCACCTTTTCTCGAGACAATTTTGTTCGCGGCATTATATGGTACTAAATATATAAGCCTCCATTTTTTGATCAAAAGGAAACTTTAATAAACTTATTATAAACTTTAAATTTGTAAATGAATTTGTCTTAACATATAAGCTTCATTTTAAGTTGGTATAAATATTTTTGTTGTTTTCAAATTTAATCCTTGTTGATTCTATTTATTGCTTTTAAATAATTTTAACTATTTTTTTTATTAACGTAAATAGATTATTTAAAGTTTATAATAAGGAATAAAGAGAGTATTAGACATTACAATTTTACAATTACATATTAGTTACTGGGCCTCCTCTGTTAACCAAAAAAACAAGAGCAGTCCAGCGAATGCAAACATAACAATAGCCAAAACCGAAAGCTTACATAAGATAAAGGGTAAAGGTGTAAAAATACAAATGTGCTTTATCCTTAGGAGCGTCCAACACCGAATTTTTTTTTTTTTTTTTGGGTGCAAGAATACCCATGTGGTTAAGAAAGTGGAACAAAAATACCATCTGCTGTTACTGTCGTTATCTTGACCAGACGTACACGCTCTTCCTGTTGGAAATTATGCCCTAGGGGCAAGTCATTGTTTTCCATTAAGTTATCATTTCATATGTATGTTTATGGTGATAACTATATCCCTGGATATATCTTATAGATTATCCTAAATGTCCCTGGTCGAAGATGAAACAAGACCAGTATGACTTTGATGCTGTATGGAGATACGAATCAAAGTCATGGGCACTTGTAGGAGTACAAGGTGCTGGACCGACCCACTATGAGAAAGCTGCATGGATTAAGTCATAAGCTTATCTCATGTATAACCGCGTCACAACGCCCTATGACCTGAGATCGTCATGGATTCCTACATGATGAGTCACTGACCTTTGACCTAGTCAAAAGTCACCTTTGACCGGGTGATGATAAAGGCTACGATTGGGATCAGTGGTTTTCATGCGGAGGAATGTAAATGGTCAAGTGGAATTTGTCCCTCACATTTGTAGAGAGATAATACTGGGCCCCTCGATGAGTGAGTCTAAGAAATGTATGGCCATACTGTGATGGAAAAGAGTTTCTATTTCACTTATTAGACTACTCGAGAATCGAGAAAGTAGTGCTCAAGAACAGGAAGTTGACATTATCCATGCCCCATCCTTGACCAAATTATCGCGTGACAAAATGGACGTGACATGGTTGTACGATAAGTAGTATCGTGTTATCGATCCCCATGTGAATTGGGTAGTCGCAATGTCTTGCTAGAGGCCGCTTGCGACTTGTGGGCTGATACAGTCTTGGCCCACTGCCAATCTCATATGGGCCTGCAGGGTCGCACACAAGAATAATCCAACACGGGTAAAAGTGTCCAGATTCATTGAATCTCAGATTAATCTGAGATTAAATGAATACTGAATTTAATCTAGGATAAATATATGTGTGTGTGTGTGTGTAAAATTCGAAAATAATATAATAATATTATTTAATGGAGATTATAATATTATTATATGATATTTGTTTTATATTTAATTTATTTGGTAAATTAAATATCTAAAACAAATAGAGATATTGTATCTTATTTAATTTTCGAATAAAGATATCATTATCTATTTAATTTAAATTGAGATATTGTATCTCATATTTAATTAAATAAATAGATATCATTTCTCGAATTTAATTTATGGAGATAAATTAAATCAGAAGGCTTTTAAATTTGGATTAAATAAATAGATTAGATTAAATCTATCAGATAGATTTAATTAATATATTTTTAATCCAGATTCAAAATTCGAATTTCAGATCTGGTTTTAATTCAGATTAAATAAATATTTTTAGTTTAGATCTATCAGATAGATTAAATTAATATATTTTAATCCAGATCTAAAATTTGAATTTAAAATTAATGACGATCAATTTTGAATATAATACGCCAATAGGTTTAGAAAAAACCTACGGGAGTTTTAGTCGAGCATATTATTAGAAAGCCGCGAGAAACCCTAGACTGAAAAAAAAAACTTGAGAGAGACGCATAAGAGGCGCTAGCACGCCGCCGTAGCCGTGTATGAGGATTGTTTGTGTGGATACCAGTAGAGGAAAACAATTCTAAGAGTCGTCTTCTGCTGATCGAGAAGGTAGCCCACCAGTTCAAAGAGAACGAGACGTGGACGAATTCACTACAGTTTGGGTTTTCTTGATCACCATGAGAAAATGTGTGCAAAGGTTTATGTAGATTCTTGAGCTACTAGTTCACTAAAATCAAAGGAAAACCTCCGGCTCCAGATGATTCCGAATTCTCCAAAGGTATGATTCGGGTTCCCTAACCTCAATGGCGGATTATATAAGGGCCATGGCCCCCCCAAAAATTTTCAGATTTTTTTTTTAAAAAAAAGTTTATCCTAAAAAGTTTTGGCTCCCCCCCCCCTCCAATTTTATATATATATATGACTCATGAGAAGACGTGACCCTACTCCAATTAAATAGAAAGGAAGCAAGCAGAAGAAATCTCGTTGAATGAGATTGGATTGGATTGAGATAATAGATAAAAGATTTAATTGAGATCGGATTGGAAGGCAAGCAGACTATTTATATTATATAGGGAGATGCATGAAACTAATGAAATTGAATGGCAGCAATTTGGGATTGACAATTACGGAACTTATGTAACTAAATTGAAGAGGGAAACTATTTGACGATGCACACACAAGACAGAAGAATTCTCATCTTATTTCTTTGCTTTAATTCAACTCCATATTTATTTTGTCTAGTGGTCTTGAAGTTTTCTAATTGCCAATCGGTAAATCTCGTTGATCAACATCTTGCTTTTCATTCTTTCTAATTAGAATTTTGAACCTTGATTAGACAACTCTTTCTGATTAGCACTACTGCCTTAGGGGCCAAAATTCAAGAATCCATGATTTTTTTTCCTATATTTATATTTAGTATGATAATAGTTAATTATATTGTTTAAATTGTTTATAGGTTATTCGGAAAGTGATAAAATCTAAGAATAGCTCAATGATGAAGAATAAAACAATTGATTCAATTTTTCAAGAGGAAAGCTAGTGATCATATAGACGAAGGTAAATTTTGTATAGTGTTTTATTAATTTTGTATTATAAATTACATTGTTAACTCTAAATATTTTGATATATTATATAACAGGTAATCTTCTAAAATTTCATAGTATCTTCTTATTTTGTAATTGATATGACATCCATACTAAAGAAAGGTATGTTATCTTATACATTAGAATTGTTAAAATACTTTTATTATAACTCTGGATATTTTGAACATGTTATATTCTTAAAAAATTTTAATTAGTTAATGAGTATACATTTGACCCCCCAAATATTTATCCCAAGATCCGCCACTGCCTAACCTTGATTTAAATGTCATTGAGTGATCCTCCGGATGGGATTCGTAGAAAATTTTAAATCCGCTGCGTGTACAGATCCCAACAGTGGTATCAGAGCCAACTCAATATATGTTTAAATTAGGTTTTTCTACATGCTATTATATGTGAAATATATGCAAGAAACCGAATCTTTGTATGCAAGAAACCGGATCTTTGTATCAAGAAATTGAATCTTGTATGCTTTATAATAAAATAGCTGCGTTAGGGTTTGAATTGTTCAAATTCGCAGCCACATCTGAATTGTTCACAGCGCACGATATTCGGAATCGTCCGTCACGTTCGCGCGCATCGAAGAAGTTCTGAATCGTTCAGAATTTTTGATCATGCTCGGACAACACCCCTGGGGGTTTGAAATTAAGTTTTATGACACTCTCTTTCTAAAGGAATATGATGTTTTCAAAAGCTCTGGGGGCGCTCCTGTTAACCGGCTAGCGGGACCGCTGTAGGGATCGGCTGATTGTTTGTAGCGCAAGAAATGAAATTGTTTGTAGTGTGAGAATTTAAATCATGATATAAAATAATATAGATTAGAGAATTTTAATCATGAATTTTACATGTTATGATTTACCTTTCAAAGGTGACCGCACCGGCTGATTGCTCGTAGCGCGAGAATTTAAATCATGATAATATATTATATAATTATATAATATAATATAAATTGGAGAATATATTATATTATATGTATTATATAATATAATATAAATTAGAGAATTTAAATATGATAATATATTATATAATTATATAATATAATATAAATTGGAGATTTTATTATATTATATGTATTATATAATATAATATAATATTGGAGAATTTTATCATAAGTAATATTTTATTTCATAAATGTATGAATTAAAATATGTTCATATTTACCTTTCAAAGTGTTGTTTGGGTATAGTGAATAAGATGGCTCTAGTGTTGTAGATTTTAAATATGGCCTGCGTGCCACGCCTCTCTCTAAATAAAACTTTTATTATTTAGAGAAGTCCCCTCATTGGCTTGAGGGGACTACAGGTTAGATGAGCTATGTTGTTCACGAGTTTTAAATTATGTTTTGATATGATCACTGCATGATTAATTTAGACTCTATATGATATACAATAAATGATTGCATTTATATAGGTAGAAATAATAGGAAATTTAGTTCATATATCCAATAATAGATCTGTTGGGCATATTTAATTATTATTATTTTAATCTAAAATTTGAGTTCAAGATTAATTGAGATTAATTTTGAATATTTTAATACGGCCAATTAGGGTTTTAGAAATCCTATAAGATATAGATCTAGTCGTATTAAAATGAAGCGACAGCCGCAAGTCTCAATAATTTAATCATAATGATTTATTTCATAATTGTATGAATTTACATATGTTATGATTAATTTAGAGTTTTAATTATAATTTGATTAGATCACTCATAATTAATTTAGAATTAAATTAATTTGATTAATTTGATTATATCTAATAATACCCTCTAAATAAAATCTTAAGTCACAATGCCATCAATAAATGAATACTTGTCAAAACCTCGATCACCCATTTGTATGTTCCACCAAAGTGGATGCATCTGAGTAATCTTGGGGAGACAAGAGAGAGTAATGGTGATACTCTATATTCATTGTTGTCTTGACTTAATTGAGATCATCAAAACGGTTTTGGATCTCAAGGCATTGGATGTGATTAAACATGCTAGGTCATATGATGATCGAATCCCATAAAGATCTAAGAGTTACATGTGATGTAATTGGCAAAGGAGTTGCCTACCTAAATAACTTGATTTTAAGCGTCTTGTCAAAGCGGACTTAAGATTAAGCTAAATATGGATCTTAACCCACTAATTATAATGAGGGTTATTAATTCAGTGGAGGGTTACTGATTAAACTTTGCATACCTTTTAACTGTGGAATCATGTAGAATAGTAACACCTCAACACCATCAATGCGATCAGTCCTTGAGAAGGACGAACTCGATGAGACAAACTTTCTTGACATGTTTGAGGACTTAAGTGTTGATCCTAAACACGAAAGAAATGAGTATCTTATCGATCAACCCATCCTTGACGAGCCTGCAACTGATAATCCAAGAGCTTAGACTGATACTTACATGAAGCATCAAGATGACTTTATGGATACAAGATGCCTGAAGCCTGCCATTGTGGTTCCAGACCTCGATGGAGATCTAGAACACATGGAGGTGTATGAGATGATTTATCATCATATGGAAATGTTCTAAGAACAGGCGACGCAAGAGAGGTATGAGACCACAAAAGCCTTATTCTCTTGTAAGATGGCTGAAGGTGCATCAGTTAGCCCTCATGTTTTGAAAATGAAAGGTTACATTGATCACCTTGAGAGGCTTGGATTCCCCATATCCCAGGAGTTAGCTACAGATGTGATCTTAAACTCACTCCCAGGAAGTTATGATGACTTTGTCATGGATTACAACATGAACTGTATGGAGGAATCAATTTCTGAACTGCATGGGATGTTCAAAACTGCTGAGCAAAGCCTTAAGAAGAGGCCCAGCACTGTTTTGTCAGTTCAGAGAGGAAGGGGTAAGAAACATAAAGTCTGAATCTTTTGCAATGTTCAAAATATTCCAAAATGAAGTGCAAAACTAACTTGGCAAAACAATTAAGTCATTTCGATCTGATCGAGGCGGTGAATATTTGAGCCAAGAGTTCATTGACCATCTTAGGAGTTGTGGGATCATCTCACAGCTTACTCCTCCAGGAACACCTCAATGGAATGGTGTTTCTGAACGGAGGAATCGAACCCTATTGGATATGGTTCGATCCATGATGAGTCAAATAGATCTTCCACCTTCCTTTTGGGGTCATGCCCTAGAAACAATTATGTTCACACTAAAGAGTGTTTCATCAAAGGCAGTTGAAAAGACACCATATGAGATATGGACTGGGAAGAAACCCAATTTGTCATTTCTTAAGATTTGTGGATGTGAGGTTTATGTTAAACAATAAGCCTCTGATAAATTATCATCTAGATCCTCAAAATGCCTTTTTGTGGGTTATCCTAAGGAAACTATACGATACTATGTCTACAGTCCCACTGATCACGAAGTATTTGTTATTCGGATTGGTATCTTTTTTTAAAAAAAATTTATCTTTAAAAGAGCCAATGGGAGTAAGGTGAACCTCGAAGAAGTTCGAGAGTCACAGGACAATGTAGAACCACAGATGGAAACCGGAGAAGACTCACAACAAGTTGTTGAGCCAACTCAAGTAACACAAGGCCCATTAAGGTCTGATAGATCACGGCTACAGCCTCAAAGATATGGATTTCTGATTATTGGAAGTCGTGATGTTTTGCTCATTGAGCAAAATGAGCCAACAACCTATCGAGACGCCGTAGTGGGACCAAACTCCGAAAAATGGCTTGATGCCATAAAGTCTGAAATGCAATCCATGTACGACAATAAGGTCTGAACCTTAGTCGATCCACCTGAAGGTATAAAAATTGTTGGGTGTAAGTGGGTTTTCAAATAGAGAAAACTGACATGGATGACAAAGTAAATGTCTTCAAGGCGCGGCTGGTTGCAAAAGGATTCACTCAAACTCATGATGTGGACCATGATGAAACCTTTTCCCCAGTTGCAATGGCCAAATCAATCAGAATCCTTCTTGTCATTGCATCATATTATGACTATGAGATATGGCAGATGGACGTCAAAACAGCCTTCCTTAACAGAAAGCTGCTTGAGGATGTGTACATGACACAACCTGAGGGTTTTGTGCGTCCAGAGGACTCTGGATAAGTTTGCAAGCTTCAAAGATCCATTTATGGATTGAAGCAGGCATTTCGGAGCTGGAATTATCGTTTTGATGAAGTAGTCAAAGAATTTGGATTCATTCAAAACATCGATGAACCTTGTGTTTACAAGAAGGTTAGTGGGAGCACAATTATATTTCTAGTACTTTATGTTGATAACATCCTATTCATTGGAAATGACATTTCTACCTTGCAGAGTGCCAAGTCTTGGTTAGGAAAGTCTTTCTCAATGAAAGTTTTAGGCGAAGCCACTTATATCCTTGGGATTAGGATCTATAGGGATAGATCCAAGAGGCTGATATGCCTAAGTCAGAGCACATGTATAGACAAGATACTGCATAGGTTCAATATGCAGGATTATAAAAGGGGTAACATGCCCATGTCTCATGGCATCCATCTCAGTAAGGATCTGTGTCCTAGTACACAAGATCAAAGAGACCGCATAAGTAAGATTCCATATGCCTCCTCCATTGGATCTATCATGTATGCCATGTTATGTACTTGACCGGATGTGTCATTTGCCTTGAGTATGACCAGCAAATATCAACAAGGTCCCGGTGAGGGTCACTGGACTGCTGTCAAGAATATCCTTAAGTACTTAAGAAGAACTAAGGACTTATTCTTGGTATATGGTGGCTTGGAGGATGAGCTCTGTGTAAATGGTTACACAGATGCGAGTTTCCAAACTGACCAAGATAATCTAAGATCGCAATCAGGATATGTATTCCTGTTGAATGGTGGTGTGGTGAGCTGGAAGAGTTCTAAGCAGAGCACTGTAGCTTATTCTGCAACGGAAGCTGAGTAAATAGTAGCATAGGATGCAGCTGAGGAGGCCTTTTGGATTAGAAAGTTCATGACTGAACTGGGGGTGGTTCCTACCATCTCAGATCCAATAGTCATGTTCTGTGACAATGACGACGTTATTGCACAGACAAATGAGCCTAAGTCACATCAAAGGACCAAGCATATACTCAAGCGATTTCATCTCATCGGAGAAATCAGAGATAGAGGTAATATAAAAGTATGCAAAGTACCAGGAGAAGACAATGTAGTTGACCCTCTTACTAAACCGCTTGCGCAAGCAAAACATGAGCGTCATGTTAGGGCAATGGGAATTAGACTAATTAATGATTGCGCCTAGTACAAGTGGGAGTCTGTTGGAAATTATGCCCTAGGGGCAAGTCATTGTTCTCCATTAAGTTATCATTTCATATGCATGTTTATGGTGATAACTATATCCCTGGATATATCTTATAGATTATCCTAAATGTCCCTGGTCGAAGATGAAACAAGACCAGTATGACTTTGATGCTGTATGGAGATACGAATCAAAGTCATGGGCACTTGTAGGAGTACAAGGTGCTGGACCGACTCACTATGAGAAAGCTGCATGGATTAAGTCATAAGCTTATCTCATGTATAACCGCGTCACAACGCCCTATGACCTGAGATCGTCATGGATTCCTACATGATGAGTCACTGACCTTTGACCTAGTCAAAAGTCACCTTTGACCGGGTGATGATAAAGGCTACGATTGGGATCAGTGGTTTTCATGCGGAGGAATGTAAATGGTCAAGTGGAATTTGTCCCTCACATTTGTAGAGAGATAATACTGGGCCCCTCGATGAGTGAGTCTAAGAAATGTATGGCCATACTGTGATGGAAAAGAGTTTCTATTTCACTTATTAGACTACTCGAGAATCGAGAAAGTAGTGCTCAAGAACAGGAAGTTGACATTATCCATGCCCCATCCTTGACCAAATTATCGCGTGACAAAATGGACGTGACATGGTTGTACGATAAGTAGTATCGTGTTATCGATCCCCATGTGAATTGGGTAGTCGCAATGTCTTGCTAGAGGCCGCTTGCGACTTGTGGGCTGATACAGTCTTGGCCCACTGCCAATCTCATATGGGCCTGCAGGGTCGCACACAAGAATAATCCAACACGGGTAAAAGTGTCCAGATTCTTTGAATCTCAGATTAATCTGAGATTAAATGAATACTGAATTTAATCTAGGATAAATATATGTGTGTGTGTGTGTGTAAAATTCGAAAATAATATAATAATATTATTTAATGGAGATTATAATATTATTATATGATATTTGTTTTATATTTAATTTATTTGGTAAATTAAATATCTAAAACAAATAGAGATATTGTATCTCATTTAATTTTCGAATAAAGATATCATTATCTATTTAATTTAAATTGAGATATTGTATCTCAAATTTAATTAAATAAATAGATATCATTTCTCGAATTTAATTTATGAAGATAAATTAAATCAAAAAGCTTTTAAATTTGGATTAAATAAATAGATTAGATTAAATCTATCAGATAGATTTAATTAATATATTTTTAATCCAGATTCAAAATTCGAATTTCAGATCTGGTTTTAATTCGGATTAAATAAATATTTTTAATTTAGATCTATCAGATAGATTAAATTAATATATTTTAATCCAGATCTAAAATTTGAATTTAAAATTAATGACGATTAATTTTGAATATAATATGCCAATTGGTTTAGAAAAAACCTACGGGAGTTTTAGTCGAGCGTATTATTAGAAAGCCACGAAAAACCCTAGACTGAAAAAAAACTTGAGAGAGACGCACAAGAGGCGCTAGCACGCCGCCGTAGCCGTGTATGAGGATTGTTCGTGTGGATACCAGTAGAGGAAGACGATTCTAAGAGTCGTCTTCTGCTGATCGAGAAGGTAGCCCACCAGTTCTAAAAGAACGAGACGTGGACGAATTCACTACAGTTTGGGTTTTCTTGATCACCATGAGAAAATGTGCGCAAAAGTTTGTGTAAATTCTTGAGCTACTAGTTCGCTAAAATCAAAGGAAAACCTCCGGCTCTAGATGATTCCGAATTCTCCAAAGGTATGATTCTAGTTCCCTAACCTTGATTTAAATGTCGTTAAGTGATTCTCCGGACGGGATTCGTAGAAAATTTTAAATCCGTTGTGTGTACGGATCCCAACACTTCCAACTCCATGCCTCAGCCTCTCATCTTTCTTCTTCTCTCTATCACTCTTGAGCAAACAAGCCTCTCTCACCTGCAATTTTGCGATGGGTTTTTCCCCAAACTAAGCAATGTTGGTATTTTCCTCTGCATTTTCGAGTCCCATCATTGCCGCTTTCACATTTTATCTTCCATGGTTCTAAGCAACGAACAAGCTTCATCTACCATGTTAGCCCTCACCATCCTTGACATGAGTGCATTATATATAAGCATACACATCAGGTGGGGTGCATCCAAGCTTTATCATCTCATTGAAAAGATCTACAGCTTCATTTAGATGTCCATATTTTCCAAAATGTTTTATCATTACAACATACACACGAGAACTTGAGCGTCGACAGTTCTCTTTCAATTCTTGGAATAGTTCATTGGTAGCAGCTTCGTCGCGTTTTGCTCCTCCAAGGCTATTGATCAGGTTGCAATAGGCAGCAAGACAAGGTGGAAAGCCTTTTTCATCCATTTCCTCAAGAAGCAGCAGGGCCTTCTCAACTCGATTTATTTTGCAGAAACCATCAATGACTTGTTCTAGTTTTGGGTTGGAGCTCCAACCTGATGGTGGCAAGCATATGTGCTAACACCCATAGCATGTTTTTAGGTAGTTTTGTATAGCAAACGAGAATGTCTTGTGTTGTTTATCCAACCTTCCTGTCTGTCACATGTACAAAATGCAATAGACGTATGCGTTGAAAAAGCAGAGGTAAAATGCAAAAGCGGTAATGATGGGACTCGAAAATACAGAGGAAAATACCAACATTCCTCAATTTGGGGAAAAACCCATCGCAAAATTGCAGGTGCGAGAGGCTCGTTTGCTCAAGAGTGATAGAAAGAAGAAGAAAGATGAGAGGCCGAGGCATGGAGTTGGAAGAATGCATACATTTGGTCAAGATAATGGCAGTAACGGCAAGTGGTGTTTTTGCTCTACTTTCTTAACCACATGGGTATTTTTGCACCCAAAAAAAATATTTGGTGTTGAACGTTGTTTAGGGTAAAGCACATGTGTATTTTTGCACCTTTACCCTAACAGAAACCTGAAACTATAACAGTAAGCGAACACATAGTTGACATCCTGGTGTCACTACAAAAAAAAGTATCATTTGTCGCGGTTAACTTGTAGCGGTTAAAAAAAACCGCTACAAATGAACATTTTGGTGCGAATTAGTAACGGTTTTAAGCCAAACCACCACAAATTAGTAACAAAAACATTGGCGCCAAATGGTGACCATTTTGCTTCGATTTTTGTAGAGGTGACACAAAACCAAACCGCTACAAATATGGCGCCAGCCTTGGCGCATTATGGCGCGAAGTCTATTGCGGTTCCTTCCTAGTGGTTTTGTCAAAATAACCGCTACAAAAATTCGAAACGACACAGTTTTGTCACGGTGAGAAGAAAGCGACATCTTGACCGCGTCCAAATGTTAAGATTTGTAGTGGTTTAGGCTATAACCGCTACAAAATTAATTCTATAGATAGCGTCCATACAACAACTACAAATATTCAAAAATATTCTAAATCAGGATTATCACTAAAAGAACATTCTCTGCTTGATTGTCGAAGACATGCATATATCTGTAGTGCTGATCTCAGGAGATGAGAGCTGTAGATATTTGCCTCCCTTCTCATCATTCAAGCCGAGGATGTTCATTTAGTGAAAATCCAGATTTAGTTACTCCATTGACTTGAAGACTTCTCCTCTTTTGAAGATTGTCCAACATACCATCGGTGATTGGGTCCAATATAGCCACCAATCTCTTTGGGAAATATCTCTGATCAAAATGAGTCAGTGAGTTTTTCTTGGGAGATCGGTGGCTATACTGAATCCGAATCTTCACTGGCATGTTGGACAATTTTCAATAAACTTGTTATTCCTAATTTATTAACCTCAGCTCTTTTGGGAAATTAAAGAAAATAATTAAGAATGTTTTATTGTAATAAAGAAAAAATCCAAACTAATTAGTTTGGAATTTTTTTTTTAAAAAAATAAATTTGTAGCTGTTTTCCTTAAAATCGTTACAGAATTACAGAATTTCAAAGGTCATTCATTTTGTAGCGGTTTTCTAACCGCTACAAATGTTCATCAAGAACGAGGCACAATTGTCGTGGTAGAGGTAGCGGTCTTGTGCTAGCCGCTACGAAGGTATTAAGTTTGTAGCGGTTTTCTAACCGCTACAAATGTTCACCAAGAACGAGGCACAATTGTCGCGGTGTAGGTAGCGGTCTTGTCCTAACCGCTACGAAGATATTAAGTTTGTAACGGTTATTTGGTCTAATTGCTATGAAATGCAACGGTTTTACACTCTCCTTTTCACTTTTGAAATTCACGCGCGCGCTCTAGTTTTACTGTTCACCTCTCAATTTCAACTTTTACCTTTCAACATCATTCAACATCATGGTTTCTCAAGACAAGGGAAAAGAGAAAGTAGTTGAACCCCAGAAAAGGGCTATCAGGGGTAGTAGTAGTATATTAAGTTTGTAACGGTTATTTGGTCAAATCGCTATGAAATGCAACGGTTTTACACTCTCCTTTTCACTTTTGAAATTCACACGCGCGCTCTAGTTTTACTGTTCACCTCTCAATTTCAACTTTTACCTTTCAACATCATTCAACATCATGGTTTCTCAAGACAAGGGAAAAGAGAAAGTAGTTGAACCCCAGAAAAGGGATCCCCCTTCAGCCCCCTCAGGTTAGGAATGAGTTTGATGGGCTCTTTGCAAATGACCCAACCCCACACCCAGAGACCCTAGAGACTGTAGGTGGAGATCGAGGCGCAAGTCTGTAGATTGAAGACATCCTCAATGAAGAAGATGAGGAGATCAAGTTTGAGATTCCCATAGCAGAAGCGGAGCGGTTTCTCGACCAAGAGAACAAGCGGGACCAAGGGAACCCTCGACCGTCGTCTTCTCGTTCCACCGGATTTGTGGTGGATGTCGAAGGTAAGTATAAGTAGTTTATTGGCAAAAAAATAAAATTTAAATTCCTGACATGTAATGAAAATTTATTTAAATACAATACAATAATTTTGTTATAATTGTGCAGATCCATATGGGAACATCAGCAGGAGGACGCTAGATATTCACACACTCAATCAGGAGGACGGCTACCGCGTGATAGTCCCCTGTAACATGGACACGGACCAGCCGATCGGTAGCGGTGGTCACCTGTTGAACCGATTCCTGTCACAATTTGGCAGTAATTGGGTATGGTTCCCGATCTATTTCCATGATTGGAAAAAGGTCCCGAATGACAACAAGGACAAGGCGTTTGAGGACGTTGTGCAGGTAAGTTATGTTGTGTTATGTAATTAAATTTTACATGTTAATAGTTTTAAGTTGTATAAATTGTGGTTAATTTAGTTATCTATTTCTTAATTAATTATTACTTAATTACTAATTATTGTATGATATAGAAAAAGTTTAAACTGCGAGCCCACACGAAGAGGTATGTAAAGATGAAAATGGGAGAAGTGTGGAAGAGCCGGAGGAGTCGTCTCTACACCCAGCAGAATGGAGATTCGACTATGCCTCTGCAGCAACTGATGGAGAATGTCCCAGACGGCGTGGAGGCAAATGACTGGGCAGTTTTTGTCCGATATAGGAGGAGTGCAGGGGCATAGGTACGTTTTTTAATTAATCGTAGTTTAGTTTAGTCTTTTTTTTTAACATGAGGGTATTGTATAGTTTAAAATTTGTTTTAATTAATTTTGTTTGAATGTAGTTTAAAAATTTAAATATAGACAAAATTAATGTAGTGTTTAGATTTGGTTTAATTAGAGTAAAATACATTGACCACCCCTCTATTTTACCTTAATTGCACAAACAACTCATTTATTTTGCAGGCTCTATCACAGAGGAACACTAGAAGCAGAGTAGCTCAAAGGGTCAATCACACGGCAGGATCCAAGACGTTTGTCATGACCTACAGTGAGATGATATGTTAAAAGTTAAGTTAATTTTATGTTAAATGATTATTGTTTTGTTTTAGAAATAACAAAGTTTATATTCTTTTAGCAAGAGAAGGCTCGGGAGGAGAACCGTCAGACGGACTATGGGGAGTTGTATACACGCACCCATAGGCACCGTGATGGGACGCCGATCTCTAAGGCAGCAAAGGAGATCATAGTAAGTTTCAAAAAAAACTAATTATATAGTTAATGTTGTATATTTAAATTTAATTAAATTGTTTGATTAATTTTTTATGAAATATGTGCGTCAGGCCTGGATTGAGCAGAGCCAGCAAGAGCTGTGAGCCTCACAGCCCCCGAAGTCACAAGGGTCTGTTGATCTTACGGTCGCATTGAAGGCTGCTGTGGGCCCAGTCGAGCATCCTGGCCGCGTTAAGGGCTTTGGGCTAGGCGCCAGGCCTAGCATGGTGTATGGCAAGGCCTCCTCCTGTGACGCCGGGACCTCTGGCTCGAGCAGGCCACCACCGGAGGCGGTTGATGCGATGATTGCCAAGAAAGTTTCCGCGCAGGTTGCCGAGCAGGTTGCTGCAGAGAGGGCCAGGAATGAGGCTAGGACTAGGCACATGCAGGAGAGTCTTAACTGTTGGTTCTCTAATCAGAAGCATAGCTGGCAGTCACTTGCCGGGGCCTTGACAGAGTTGCTACCTAACAGACGGTTTCCATCTCCCGAGCCTCCCCCTCCGTTCATCTTCGAGGATTCCCCCCCCCCCCCCGACTCCCCCGCCTCCTTCGCCTCCCCATCCGGATCCTGCTGCTGGTGAAGAGGAGGGCGTTGTTACCCTGGTCGTGCCCATGCCGCCCCTGGGACAGGACCTGATCATCGGGCTCCTGATAGTTAGTTCTTATTTTCTTCCGTAATTCATTTTGTACTGCTGGATGTTTGTTGATAATTTTATTAAATTTAAATATTTGTTATCTTTTTTTTTCAGTAGGTTTTTAAATTTAAATTTTATGGATGTTTGTTGACAATTTTATTAAATTTAAATATTTGTTATATTTTTTTAGTAGGTTTTTTAAATTTAAATTTTATTAAATAATAAACGAAGATTATAATTTGTGATTAAAAAGATATGTTAATAAATTTTGTAGCAGTTTTCATGCTAAAACCGCCACAAAATATACTTGTTGCGGTTTCTTTATGAAACCGCGACAAATTTGAAATTGAAAGTAAAAAATAACCACCAAAATTTTCAAACGGTCATCATTTGGTAGCGGTTGACGTAACGGTTTATAAACCGCAACTAGTTTATGGCGGAATTTTCAATTAACCGCTACAAAGTGTCCCAGGTTGCATTTAAAGATCTCAAGTGCTGGGATGAAAGTAATTAAACATTGTCTCCACATTTATATACTTTCCTAGCTTTGTTTACTACAGATGGATAAGTCATGGATCAAGATGCCGCACAGTTCTCCTGTATATTTAGCGGGATTGAAAAATTTCTTAGATTTCGCCTTCTCTCACACTAGCATTAATGGCAAGATCGTGTGTCCTTGTTGTAGATGCAAGTTTAAGAAGTGGCAAACACGAGAAGGTGCTATGAACCATCTTCTTATTAAGCCTTTCCCAGAAGCATATACATTCTGGGGTGTTCATAGTGAGAAACGTGGTATGAGATATGGGGATCATCTTCCTCAAACCTCACAAGTAGGAAATCAACTAGATCAAGATGATCCGGTTAATGAAGCTGTTTGCGACGCTTTTGGTGTTCAAGACGACAACTTCATGGTAGAAGTGCAAGGTCCAAAACCAGTTTTCTTCAGGAATGAAGCAGCTCGGGAATTTTCCAGCTTCATGGATGAGAGTGATTGTCCTTTGTATCAAGGTTGTCAGAAATACTCAAAATTATCCTTTCTGATCAAATTGTATCATATCAAGTGCATGTATGGGATCACTGATAAGGCGATGTCGATGTTGCTGGAATTACTACAAGATGTTTTCCCTGACACGAACATTCCCACAACCTTCTACGAGGCCAAGAAGATAATTAACAGATTAGGATTGAACTACGAAAAAATCGATGCCTGCCCCAACGACTGCATGCTTTATTGGGGGGAAGACGCTCGGAGGGAGACTTGTAAGAAGTGTCACACTTCGAGGTTCAAGATAGTTCAGAAGGAAAAAAAGCAGAAGAAGAAACCCGTAAAGATTCTAAGGTACTTTCCTTTAAAAACTCGCTTACAAAGATTGTTTATGTCGTCTAAGACAGCTGAGCAGATGAGGTGGCATGAAGACGACAAGAACGAAGATGATAAACTCAGGCATCCACGAGATGGTGAAGCGTGGAAAGCGTTCGACTCAGACTTTCCTGATTTCGCGGCAGACCCTAGAAATGTTCGTCTTGCTTTGGCGACCGATGGTTTTAATCCGTTTAGGAATCTTAGCACAAGTTATAGTATATGGCTAGTTGTTTTGATACCTTACAACTTGCCCCCTTGGATGTGTATGAAACAAAGCTCCTTCATTATGTCCATGATCATTCCAGGCAAAAAGGCACCGGGAAATGACATCGATATGTATCTACAACCGCTTATCCAGGAGTTGGTGGAGTTATGGAATTTTAGCGCCGAGACGTATGACGTGCACGAGAAGACACTTTTCAACTTGCGTGCAGCGTTGATGTGGACTATCAATGACTTCCCTGGACTGGAAACATTATCCGAGTGGAATGTGCATACCGGCCTTTCGTGTCTGGCTTGCAATTTTGACTCTGACTTAGTGCGCCTTCCCCACAGTCGTAAGTGGTGCTTCATGGGTCATCGCCTCATCGAAGGTTTCTCAATGGTACGCATAGGTTTAGGTTGCAACGCAATCGTTTCAATGGGCAACAAGAAAAAAGAGAACCTCCTCACATATTATCCGGTGCAAAGATCATAGAGCAGATTGTGGATGTTGGATTTGAGTATGGGAAAAAAGACGATCCAGTAAAGTCCGAAACAAAGACAGCCAGGGCTTCTGGTTCTGCGACCCAGCAGTGGCGGAAGATAAGTGTCTTCTTCGCTCTTCTATATTGGACAGATAATTTACTCCTACACAGTCTGAATGTCATGCACATTGAAAAGAATGTGTGCGACAATTTGTTGTACACGATTCAGAACGAACCAGGCAAGTCAAAAGATGATCTTCAAGCGAGGAAAGATTTACGAGAGATGGGGGTTCGTGTAGACGCGTGGCCGGATGAGCATGACAGATTTCAACCGGCAAAATTCACCCTGACAAAACCGAATAAGGAAATCTTCCTCGCCACTTTGAAGAAAATAAAAGTTCCTGACGGGTGTTCAAGCAACATTTCACGATGTGTGGACGTGCAGGCTCGAAAGGTTACTGGGCTGAAGAGTCATGACTCACATGTGCTTATGCAGCAATTACTTCCGCTGGCCATAAAAAATACACTGCCTCTCGATGTGTTGATCGTTTTGGTCGAGCTTTGTACTTTCTTTTGGAAGTTGTGTTCCAAGGTGTTGATCGTGGAGGAGCTCGACCAGCTGCAACAGCAAATCATTCTTACGCTGTGCCATTTGGAGATGATCTTTCCTCCTTCATTTTTCACTGTCATGGTTCACCTGACAGTAAACCTTGTTCACAAAACAAAGCTTTCTGGCCTAGTTCACTACCGATGGATGTATCCTATTGAGAGGTACTCTTTTAAAATTAATTACTTCAACATTAATTACTTCCTAGACGCATGTTTAACCATTGATGTATCGACATCTTTTCTCATTACTTTATAGGTTACTTGGGAAACTGAAATCTTACGTGAGGAATAAGGCGTGGCCTGAAGGTTCAATGGCAGAAGGTTATATTGGGGATGAGGTCATGTATTTTTGTTCCAGATACTTTGATGACATTGAGACGTCATTCAACCGACCGCCTCGTGTGGACGATTGTCCTGAGCCAGAGCCAGAGCCATCAGCTTCAGAATTGTTATTCCCTCGTGTTGGTAAACCAGTTGGCGGATGTGAGAACTTCAAACTCATGGCACTTGAGAAGTTTCAAGCACATAGACATGTCTTGATCAATTGTACTAAAGTTGAACTGTACCTTCAGTAAGGATTGCACACAGATATATATGTTATCCTATATGTTTCCTTACATTTTATAGGCACATTTCTTGCTCGTCATCGCATGTTTAATTGCAGGGAATTCAGGAGTCATGTGAAGCATCAGCTAAGGATTCGTACACAGACATCCTCCGAAATTGATAGAAAGGTCCACAGAGAATTCCAGGGTTGGCTTAGGAGGAGAATAATGAATGACCACAACCCCCACTCACTAGAATTTAGAGCTCTCGCACTCGGCCCGCAACTATGCCCAAAGATTTACGGCATACAATGTCAATGGCTTCAAGTTTTGCACGGTTTCATGAGATCAGGGATTGCTGACCCAAAACTCGGGTGTATATGGCACGTTTGGGACGAGGAGTTATGCGAGCAGCAGTGACGGGAACATGCAGTTCGGTGACGTCCCGTATTATGGAAAGCTGCTTGATGTGGTCAGGATAACTTACCAAAGCCTTTTCTCTGTGACGCTATTCAAGTGTTTGTGGGCGAATACGACAACATCCTGGGGACTCAAGACTGATGACTTAGGCATCACATCAGTGAATTTCTCCCAGCCTATTCACACTAGTCAGTCTGAAGATGACAAGCCATATATTCTTGCCTCAGAGGCCCATCAGGTTTATTATGTCGCCGATGAGAGGCACAGGGATTGGAATATGGTGGTTCACTTAAAGCCTCAGGACCTTTACGACATGGGCGATGGTGAGAATGTCGCCTAAGATTGTGAGCCGCTCCAGGCTACCAGTTTCGAAAACTTCTTCCCAGATGGCGATGACACTTTACAAATAGTTCGGTATGTTTTTTAATATACGCAATATGAAATATAAAAATAGCATTTCACAAAAGTTTTATATATGTCTCATTCCATATTCAACTCACAAGTAACTTTTTATACAAACTTTCTTTGTAGGGATACTGACGAAAATTAAGAAGAAAAATTATCCCTGTTAGTTCTCTAAGGGTTTTGATGGTCTCCAATAATTGTAAACAAAGCATGAAGTTTTGCTGTCAAATGTTGTAAAACTCACTGTCAGAGCAAAACTCGAGGTTTGCATAGAAACCTCGAGGTTTGGCCTTACAGAGAAAATTTCAAGATTTCTGAACTAAAGTAAAAACTTGAGTTTTCAGAGAAAACTCGAGGTTTCATCACACAGAGACTTCTCAGCATTTTCTGGAAAATGCAAAACTCGAGGTTTCTGAAAAAACCTCGAGGTTTTGTCTTACAGAGAGTCTTTTAAGTTTTGAACACTTGAAAACCTCCAATATTTATCTAAAACCTCAAGGTTCTGCTTTTGACTTGAAAATTCCAATTTCCACAAGTTTTGTGAAAACTCGAGGTTTGATAAGAAACCTCGAGGTTTTGACTGGCAGAGAAAACTCAAATTTTAGCCAATGTCTCAAAACCTCCAGTTTTGTGAAAAACCTCCAGTTTTGAATTTGACAAAGTTTTCACAATAGGTGAAAACTCGAGGTTTGAGGACGAACCTCGAGTTTTGTCCAGGCAAAGAGCATCTATGTTTTTCTCACTTTTCAAAACCTCTAGTTTTACTTCAAAACCTCAAGTTTTCTGTCTTGGCGCTAAAACTCAAAGTTTTCACATTTGAACAAAACTCGAGTTTTGGTGAGAAAACTCGAGGTTTTGGCATCCAGAGAGCACATGTCTTTTCTCTGATTTAAAAGACTCGAGGTTTCAAGAAAACCTCCAGGTTTTGCCTTTGGCGCGATTTCTCAAAGCTTTCATATTTAAACCAAAACTCGAGGTTTAGTGAGAAACCTCGAGGTTTTGTCAACCCGAGAGCACTGAACTTTTTAATGGTTTGAAAACCTCCAATTTTGGATAGAAACCTCAAGTTTTGATGTTTTGGACATAAATCAACTTTACATGCTACAGTCCAAAACTCGAGGTTTGGAGAACAAACCTCGAGGTTTCATTGCTGGTTCAGAATTTCAAATTCTGTGAATTTGCAAAACACTCTTGTTTGATCTTAATACTTTCTATGATTATTCTCTAATGTTCCTAGGTATATTTAACCACTTTGTTAGTGAGTTTCAGATGAATTAGAGAATGCTTGTTGAAGGTTTAAAGCAAAAGCAAAAGTAATGTCAGCACATTAAATGCAAACCCAGAAAGTTGCTTTCTTTTGGGTAATCTGTCTGCACACGTCTAGCAAAGAATTAAAGAATGATTTCCACATCCAGCACCTACTTTTCCAATGGATTAATTCTCAGGAAGTCAACTCTGAACTTCTGCACAGCTGGATTAAGTGAAGAATAGAGAGAGAAGAATACTAAACCACTCCCTAACTTTTGCTGAACATCTCCAACGGTTCTATTAGGGAAATCAACGGTCATTTAATGCACTATGAGTATAAATAGAGTTGCATTCAAGTCTTCATAACAACTACAACTGCTGAAAACGAATTGCATTCAAAGTTCTTCACCTACCTTCAGTTTTCACTTGTAAAAGTATCTTTTGATACATAAGCTTCAGTGTTTATCATTATTTACTCTTAGAGAGAGTTTCTATCTGTAATTCATTTATTGTAAAGAATTACAAGTTGGGGGACTTGGTGATTTGGGAGTTCATTGATTACAACTTATAAGGGGGAGTGAGTTCTAGTGAGAGAACTACTCTTGAGTACAGAGTGTGTAATCTTTTGTGATAGTGGAAAATCCCAAAGAGTCTGGAGACTGGACGTAGGTCAAGTGGTTAGGACCGAACCAGTATAAATCTCTGTGTCTAGCTGCTCTTCTCCTTACTCTGTTCATCTCTGTTTTGCTGTTTGAAAACAAAGTTATTTTCAAAATTTTTAAAATAAAGTTATTCTCAAAATTTTTAAAATACCCAATTCACCCCCTCTCTTGGGTATTTAGCTCCACTTTCAATCCCTACTTTTCATTTTACTTTTTTTTTAAAAAAAAACCAAAAAATTTCTTTGTAGCGGTTCATAACAGCCAAAAAAAAAACCGCTACAAAACATCAAATAAACCGCTACTAAACTAAACCGCTACAAAAACCGACACCATAACCGCTACAAAGTAATGCTCTGAGATCAAAATAAATACCCCCACCAAACCACATTTAATATGCTTCAGTTTTGTTTTCTACACACGTTTCTCTCATATTTTTAAGTAATCTCAACGAGGCAAAGTGTTTGAATGGGGTAAGTATCACTCAACTTGATCAAGTCTAGTGATTATCGAAATATTTGTTTTTTCTTTTACCCTGTTGATATTAACTTCCCTTATTTTACAGGTACATTTTGTCAATTTTCAACTTTCTTTCTGCTTTCACATACTTATTCTTTGATCCACTTTCCCAAACTTTTGCTTTATAATTCATTTTATTTTAACTAACTCATAAATTGTTGTTATTATACTTACATTTTCTCATTGTTTTACACATCTATAGCAACATTATACAATCGAATATCATATTTTAATATTAGTTATTTTCAGTAAAAATATAAATGATTAATAATTTAACATTTTTTAATTACAATAAGAATTGTTAATATTCTTTTTTTCCAATTTCATCCATTTGTAGTGGTTACGTAACCGCTACAAATACCAAAATACCAACACACGCTCCAAAACTACTTTTCAAACAAACCGCTACAAATATAAAACTAAAAAATGGTGGCTGATCGAACCATATTTTTACATGATTTTTAGTAAATAAATTGAGATTTATAATGCATTTCACATTAGTTATTGAGCTTAAAATGATGTTCTTATGATAAATTGAGATTAAGAATGAATACATTAATTTAGAGTTTAAAAGGGCAAAATTGTCTAAAAAATGTAATTACTCTTAATTATTGATTTTTATGAGAATATTTAATGTTAGATTAATTGGTTTAAATTGTAGGAGGTTGAAAAGATTAGATTAAATTTGAAAATAGAAGTTTCAGCTCAAGTTATAAAGCTTGCAATTTGGTCCCTACTCCAGAAGTTTTAAAGTTTTCACTTTAGTCCCTGTAGCTAAACTCTGCGTTTTGCACAATTTAGGTTTCAGCTCATTTTGGATCCAGCAACCCGACACATTGAATGCTGGAGCTGAGGGAGAGAGCTAAGGGCTGGATATTAAATGAGGGTCAGAGACAAAATTACAGAAAATTACCCAAAAGTGTTGAAAATCACAGTTCAGCCCCAAGATAGTTTGAAACATTACACTTTAGTCCCTCCTGCAAACTTTAAATTCTTTTCAATTTAGTCCCTGGTCACCAGGGGCTAGGTCAGATCCGTGAAGCCCAAAACAGGGACCCGAGAAGGAGCTGGACATTGATTATTAAAGAAAAGGGAATAGCGCCGCGGATGGAGATCTTCTTCACGCCTTAGCTGGGAGCTCCATCGCAAAAACCACACCTTCCCTCTTCCTCTCGCCTCTCGCCGGCGGCATCACCCCCCACCACGATCGCCAGCGAGCCTCCACCCACACCATACTCCCATCTCCAACCACCGTTCACCACCGTGAGAGAGATCTTCGACCTCAACTCTTCCATCTTCATCATTAAATCCTTCCTCTATTCATTGTTTCATGGCCGTGGGATTAAAGCTAGTTGGAGAAGAATATAAAATCATGTGGGGCTGATCTTTTTGCTACTTGGTGGTGGAATTTTGCTTGAGCTAGAGGCACTTCATAGGGGAGTTTTTACTATCATTCCATAGTCTAGATTTATACATATTGATTGCCTAGATCTAAGAATTGTTGTGTATAATTCTGGAGCTGAGATTGATGATTATTGTCTCTATTGGTTTGATATTTGTGATTGAGATTGGGTATGTAGTATGAAGATTACATGTATTTGAATTGCTTTGTGGTTGCAATGAGACTATGTTGATTAGCGTGATATTGTCTAATTAATGTGATTGATTTGTGCATTTGAATGACTGATTGGTACTCAATTTCAAGAAGACTCATATTTACATTATTCCAATCTTCATTACACATTAAGTGGTTTTAAACAATTTCTTAAGAGGTAGTAGTTAGCTACGATCGTACGAGCTACTATTAATTGAGAATATTGGACTTAAGTGATATCTTGAGGTTTTTTCTAATTAAGACTTAATGATTTTTAACTCCCATACTTTTTGAGCAAGGATAGTCACTTCTTCATTACCAAGTGCACCCATTATTTGTATTTCCATTTTAATTACCATTTAATTAAATTGCATTGCTATTTTAGTTTATTAATCTAAAATCCAAAACTCAACCCCCATTGTTTTCATTGCATTTGCATGACATTTAGATTACTTAGGATTCAATAAAAGGCTCCTCGAGAAGAGAGAACGATCATAGGTTTGCCTATACACAATCCTTGGTTAATTGTTGATCGTGGACCCCAAGGCTAATGACAAAAGGTCCATATCAGCGGCAAAACCTTTTTTAGAAATAATGGGGGAATAATTTGTAGCAGTTATCCACCGCTACAAATATTCTGGTGATAAAATTTTTTTTCAGATATTTGGACAATTTAGTAACGGTTATATAACCGCGACAAAATTTATACATTTTGTAGCGGTTTGTTTACCGCGACTATTGTGTATATAAGTTGTCAGCTTAGCCTTATATAGTGGCGGTCAACTCGAACCACCACAGTTACAGTAGCGGTTTATGTGGCTGTAATAGTGGTTTATTTTAACCACTACAAACTGGCTTGTTTCGGTGGTTTTAGTAGCAGTTTGTCTAACCGCGACAAATGTCGTTTGTCCACCAGTGCAAAAAAGGCTTTTAAGACCGGACAAAAGAGGCTCATAAGACCGGACGGGCGACCGGTCTTGTTCCAGCCGGTATTAAAAGTCTACCATATAAGACTGGACACAAACCGGTCTTAAAGAAAATATTTTAGACCGGACATTTAAAACATCGGGTCTTAAAACTTGTACTAAATGAACCTGAAATAGTTCTTGTTCGGTCCTAAAACTCAACTTTTAAGACCGGCCTAAAATTGGCCGCTCTTAAAATATTGGACTTTTAAGACCGGACAAAACACATTCGGTCTAAAAAATAGCGGCTTCTAAGACCAGACGACTAATTATGCACGGTCTTAAAAGACTGACTTTCAAGACTGGATGATAATTACCTCCGGTCTTAAAAATTTACATTTAAGACCGGACGTCTAAATATAACATAACGGTCTTAAAAGACCAACTTTTAAGACCGGCTTAATATGACCTTTAAGACCGGACATATAATTACATCTGGTCTTAACAGTTAAACATATAAGACCGACTTATTTATTTCCAGTCTAAATTTTCCCGAATTTTTCCCTGCTGTTGTTCCTGCTACTATATATATACACACAAATCCACTACCCAATCCAGCACATGAACAATTATTTGAATAAATTGAATTGGAAAAATGATACAAATATTATTCACCATGAGTTATTTGGCCTCTTAATTAATGATTATACTATGTCTACAACACCTAAATTAATTCATACAATACGATAACTTTCTTACAAATACAATAAGTTACAAATACAATATACATGCACCCAAAATAATATTCACCATGCCTTCATCTGATTCCCACCCAACAACGTAACATCCTCTTTTATAACATGCCCCTTTGGATCGGATCCTGCCACAAAAATAAAACAAGGAACAAACTTCATAGTCAAAGACATTTTATGAACATAGAAGGAATAATATATATAGTTAAAGCCTTAAAGTTTTCAAAGAAATCTGCATATATATGAATATTACCTTATGAATTGACTCTTTTATAAAGTGACATCTTCCCATATCCCTTCTTGATGATCACTTCTTATGCCAGGTTCATTATCCGCTTCATCTTCTTCGTTCATGTCAGGTAGACCCCTTGAAAAAGGAGTACTCTCAAGAATACCATAATTTGAATTCATTTCCTCATCAATATCAATGACCCTCTTTCCTTGGAGAGCTACAGACCACATTTTATTTTCTTGATCGGTGATATAGAACACTTGTTTCGACTGGTCTGCCATAATAAAAGGTTCATCTCCAAAACTTCTACCATTGACATAGACTAATGTAAATCCTAGCCCATCGATCCGAACACCATTATTGACATTAACCCACTTGCATTTCAAAATGGGAAATCTAATTTTTCATATAGTCCACCTCCCATATCTCTTCAATAACCCTATAATATGGCATGACTGCTAATAAAGGGCTCTTGTCTTTTGAACTAGAGAAGTGCATAGATTCAGCCTCTAACATAACACCACTGTTCTGGACTGTGCTCCTATCATCTAGGGACTTCGTGTAAAATATATAACCATTGATCACATACGAATTCCAACCTATGACATCAACCTCAGGACCACGTGCTAACCATTTGAGGATATCAGAAAAACATTCCTCCCCCTCGACCTTTTGTTTGAACCAGTATGCAAAAGTTCTGTTATGCTCCCTAATCAACCTTTTTTCAGTCATTCGATGATTTTCTTTCCTCACAGCTTCTTTATGTGAAGCTATGCTGGCTTGAACTTCATCAACATTATTCAAGATGTATAAGTGGACTTGTGACAATTCATCAGGATCCACAGTCTTTACTGAAGCCCCTCGCCTACCCCCTTCAACATGCTGACGTTTTGGAAGCCCAATATGTCTTACTTTGGCCAAATAATTTTGACAAAATTCCATGGCTTCTTCAGAAACATATTTCTGAACAATCGATGCTTCTGGACGGTATGCATTCTTCACGTGCCCTTTAAGGAATTTCATAGATCTTTCAATTGGGTACATCCACCATAAATGGATAGGGCCGCACAACTTTATCTCCCTCACTAGATGAACAATTAGATGAACCATGATGTCAAAAAATGTAGGAACAAAAAGCTTCTCAAGGTGGCACAAGATAAGATATCCTTCATTCTCCAATTCATCCAACTTTTCAATATCAAAAACTTTACCACAAACCGCATTGAAGAAGACACAAAGTCTAGTCAAAACGACCCAAAGATCATATTCGGCGATGCCTCGAATAGCTATTGGGAGTAGCTGTTGTATCAAGACATGACAATCATGAGATTTTTTGCCTACTAATTTCAAGTCCTTCATCGATACAAGCCTCTTAAAATTTGAAGAATACCCCGAGGGAACTTTTGTGCCATGTAAACACTCACAAAAACTTCGTTTCTCATCCTTAAACAAAGTATGAGAAGCCGGGGGACAATAAGTTCTCTTCCCATACGGCCTTGGATGTAACTCTTCACGTATTCCCATTGCTTGCAAATCCAATCTTGCCTTCACACCATCCTTGGAACTGCCTTGTATGTTGAGAAGCGTGCCAACAATACTATCACATACGTTTTTCTCCATATTCATGACATCAATACAGTGTCTCACATCAAGATTGCGCCAATAGGGAAGATCGAAGAATACAGATCTCTTTTTCCATATATTTGTATCTTTTCTACTCTTGGCTGTCTTACCGAAGATGACATTGATATTTTTCACCTTCTCATAAACTTGCTCCCCAGTCAATGGCACCGGAGCATCTTCATATTCTTGGCCACTAAAGAAGGCTTTCTTTAATCGACGATATGGGTAGCCCCGTCTAAGAAATCTCCTATGTCCAAGATAAACCGTCTTTCTTCCATGTTGGAGTTGATGGCAGCATGTGCCTTCTTCACAAACCGGACATGCTTTATGGCCCTTTACACTATACCCTGACAAGTTACCATATGTTGGGAAGTCATTTATAGTACAGAATATCATGTTTCGCAATTTGAATACCTCCTTCTTGAAAGAGTCAAAAACATCAACACCTTCTTCCCATAACTCCTTCAAGTCTTCGATCAAGGGCTGAAGGTAAACATCAATGTCATTTCCGGGTTGTTTTGGTCCCAAAATCAACATAGACAGCAGCATGTACTTTCGTTTCATGCATAACATAAGAGATAAGTTGTAAATAATGAGGAGTACAGGCCATGAACTATATACGCTGCTAAGGCTTCCATATGGATTCATGCCATCCGTGCTAAGGGCAAGCCTAAGGTTCCTAGGTTCTTCGCCAAAGTTGGGAAATAATTGTTCGATTTTCTTCCATTGAGAAGAATTGGCTGGATGACGAAGCTTTCCATTAGAAATCCTCTCATCTGCATGCCACCGCAAATTTTTTGCATCATTTTCATTCGCAAACAACCGCTTGAACCTTGGTATGATTGGAAGATACCACAACACTTTTGCAGGCCCCTTATTTGACTTGTACCTTGGGGTTTCACATATCGGACAATTCTGCTTCTCTTCAAACTCTTTTCTATACAATACGGAGTCATTCGGGCATGCATGGATCTTTTTGTACTCCATCCCCAGTGGACAAAGTATTTTCTTAGTATCATAGTATCGATGCGGCAACACATTATCATCCGGAAGCATGTCCTTAAATGCCTCAAGCATTTCAGAAAAACTCTTGTCGCTCCATCTATGACGTGCCTTCAAGCTTACCAATTTCAATACAGCGTTCAACAATTGGTATTTTTTACACCTAGGGTATAGCGGGGTCTCTGCATCACTGCACATATTACCATATGCACGTGATTGTTGAAAGGCCTCTTCTCCTACATCACAAATAATGTCCTCTAAGCGGTCATCCATATCCGTGTCATTATCATCAAAGGTCACTTCCCCATGTTGAGACCCACTTGGTATTTTTCCACCATGCCATACCCATACTGTATAGGTCTTACAAAATCCATGACAAATTAAATGTGTGCGTATAACTTCAGGACTTAGTCGCCTTTCATTCAAACATTTTACACAATGGCAATAAAACTTCTCACTATTATCATTGGCATTTTGTTTAGAAAATTCAATAAAAGTCCCTCACCCCATTCTGATGTTCAACGCTTGTCCGTAAAGCATTTATCCAACTATGATCCATAGTAGAATTCCTATGGACGGAAAGATTTAACATACGTAAAATAAGGCAAACTAAATGCATAACGAAGAATCACTTTTGGTCATGAATATCACAGTGAATCCAAGAAGCAAAATAAATGCATGACGAGGAAATTAAATGCTTCGCATAAAGGTCTCGTGGACTCACTTGCAGCATATAAATTCAAATGTGAAATAAGAGTCTTTCTTCTCCCGCCACGAACGTTGATGTTGGAGACAGCAAGAGTACCCTAAAAACATTTGTTGGTCAGTTGGGTAGGTCTCAAGTGCAAATATAATCTTCAAAATACAATATTCATTAACAACAGAGAAACCCACAAGAGCATTTCATCGATTTCGTTCAACCCATGAAAAACCCAGAACAATAAGCAGGAAACCCATGAAGTTATATAACCGAAACACCTTTTATAGCTTGGTCTATATACGTTTAGCTGAGGAACCAGAAAGTGATTGTCGAGAGAGCAGCGCGACAAGAGAAATTCAAAGAGGGAAATTTAATTTTCCGGGCGTCAGAGACATGTTTTTGTATTTGGACTTTATTAAGACTGATTAATTATAAAGTGTCCGATCCTAAATAGTCTTTATTAAATTTTTTAAGTATTACTTTTAAGACCGAATTCTTATCCTCTATCTGGTCCTAAATATGTAACTAAATATTTAAGACTTGACTTTTATAATACTCCGGACCTAAGTTTTTATTATTCATTCGTAGATTTTATTAAGAGTGGTTAATTATAAGTAGACGGTCCTAAATATTTTTTAACAAATTTTTTAAGTATTACTTTTAAAACCGAATTCTTATCCTGTCTTCGGTCCTAAATATGTAACTAAATATTTATGATCGGAGTTTTATAATACTCCGAACCTAATTTTTTTTTTCAAGAAAAAAGTATTGGCTTTGGCGAGCGCAGCAACTGAATGAATAAAAATTAAAGGAAAACTGGAGTTAAATTTCTTAAATTATTGGAGAACATGAACAAACGATTAAAAAGAGACAAGCTTATAGTTCTTAATAGCATATATATTACTTGAATATTGCCGTACACATTAGAAGAAAAAATATTTTTAAAAAAAACTGCAGAAAATTATCAAAAACAAGAATCTGACTATCTATACATCCTCTAAAGCTTATTATCCTTTAAAGCCTTGGCGATATCGGCGTGAGCAGCATTAACTTCCCGCCGGATATCAGCAAGTTCCCGTCTTATTTGTATCAGCGAATCATTAGAGGAAAGGGGAGAGGGGTCAGCGGTAGGCGCGCTGGGGCCAACTGGTTGGAGAGGTGGAGCAGGAACCTCTTCATGGTCTGAAGGCTGGAAGGGGGGTGCGGCAATCTCTTCATCATCGAAAATAACAATGGGTCCAACGACCCAAGACTCTTCTGTTTCAATAGAAGCACTCTCGATGGAGGAGTTGCACCGTATAACGATCGACGGAAGGCACGAGCATCAGGAGTAAGAGCACCCCTACGATCGGTTCTCTTATATCTAACTATGGTTTGAGCAGTTGGCGCAAAGATGTATGAGGAGTTTATTAATAAAGGCAGAGAGCAGTTCTCAGATATATAAGCGCAAAGAGGTACATAGTTTGGAGTTACGAGGTAATGCGGAGTTAATAAAGGTAATTAAAGAGCAGACGAATTGTCTACTTTACCAGCGAGTTTCATAAATATGCGATCTAAATTATTTAAATATTTTTTTTTAAAATCGACCTTTTAAAATTGTCTGGTCCTAAAAGTATATTATTTATTTTTTTAAATGAATTAAATTACTTTTAAGACGACCTTTTAAAATTGTCCGGTCCTAAAAGTATATTATTTATTTTTTTAATTAATTAAATTACTTTTAAGACCGACCTTTTAAAATTGTCGGGTCCTAAAAGTATATTATTTATTTTTTTCCTATTTTTTAAAGTAAGCTTTAATTTCGAAAAAAATATTAGTTTTAAGAACGGATATTTTACAATATCCGGTATTAAAAGTTCTCCGATAGCAAAGTCATATCCTTACATTCTATCAGAGGATCTCTTCGACTTCTAGATAAACTTCCCAACTAGGTGTCTCCTTGTATTCTGATGAACTATGCGTCTCCTCATTAAAGTTTCCGGTGTTTCACATTGTTCAGGATGAGTTCTTCTCGTATTCTGATGAACTATGCGTCTCTTCATTTTCGAGACAGTAAGAGACAGTAAGAGAGGAATGCCTGAGCAAACGAGAGAGTAACAAAGGCTAATGGTACGTGGGCGAGGAAGAGTGGTAATGCAACAGGAAGAGTGGTTTCACAACAAGAAGAGGGGTTTCAGAGTTTAGAGGGACAACGTAAGTCGTAAGGTAACGTTTCACGCGAAGATATATTTGGCGCTTTATTTTTAAGACCGGATGAACAACAACGACGGTCTTAAAAGTTAAGTTTTAAGACCGTCCTTTATTAAACTCCGGTCTTAAAAGTAATAAACTATTTACTACCGGGCACGATTTATGTCCGGTCTTAAAAGTATAATCTTTAAGACCTCCTGTTAAATATATCCAGTCTTAAAAGTTTTTATTTAGTTTTTTCCTTATTATTTTGGACCGCAGAAAATATAAGTCGGCCTGTTCGAGATTTCTCTATAAAGAAATTTGATATTTCAATTTTTTAAATAACATTTTTAAGACCGTTTGTTTTTTAAGCGGTCTGAATAATATATTTAAGACCCATTGGTAAACGATTCGGTTCAAGAAGTTCTTTATATTTATAAAACTGCTACCGGTCATACCTTTAAAGTTCTTTATATTTACAAAACTGTCACCGATCATACCTTTAAGATCGGGGTGTCGATAGTCCGCTCTAAATGAGGCGGTCTTAAAAGTCTTTTTTGCACTAGTGGTCGCGGCAAAAACCACTACAAATGTGTAATTTTGACCGCTACTAATGCCCTTTTTTTTTTTGTAGTGTGTTGAGAGTAAGCCCATATTTCAGCCACCCCAGACTAGCCCATGATGGAATGTAACATTGTCATCTATCTATCTATATATACTTACGTAAATCTCCTAGCGTTGATTTAATTGCTCCACTTAAGCATCTAATCATCATCCTAATCATCCTTTCTTGCATTAATTATGTGGATGGCCTTTTGAGTTTGTGACTTGTGACTTCTTCTAATCTATGTGCGGAGTATCTAGAAATAGGAGTGAAAATAGGTCAGGCCCTATTAGGCGGCCTACATTCCGGCCTATTTAAGGCCTGATTTAGCTTGACTTGTTTATTAAAAAGGTCAGGCCAATATCTAAATATGTAAATAGGCTAGGCCTATTTTGTTAAGGCTTGGCCTGTAAGCCTTCAAGTCTGACCTATTTACACATTAAATAAATAAAATTATATTTATATCATATAAATATCATAATATTTATTGTTTTTCATTGTTATATTCTAATTTCAAGTTATATTTATAAAGTGTATAAAGCCTATTTATGGCCTTCAAAGCCTACAATATGAGGCCTTTTTAAAGGCTTACATTATAAGTAGGCTTTTAAAAAGACTCCAGGTTCGACCAAGTTTTGTAAAGGCTTAGGCTTGAGCCTAAATTCAGGCTTAGACCCAGACTTAGACCTTCTACCCCTATTATAGGCTTAAGTTTGTTTAGTAAAAGTCTGACATGTTTCCATGCCTATCTAGAAAGATGTGAATTTATTTACTCATCTCAACCTCTTATGTTTTCTTGATTTCACAACCATGAAATTTTCTGATTTCTTAACTTTTTAACTTTTCCGACTACTGGACATTTAAGATCCGCATTGGGATTATAATTTGTATTTTCTAAATTCATGGGATTTGAAGTGAAATATCACTTCCCTTAAATAAAATTGAAATTTATATGTGAATTTTCAATTTTATGACATTTTTGTGAAAAACAATCTTAATGGGGTTTAACCAAAAAGAAAAAAATCATAAATAGTTAAAGGGCCGGCTTTGAAACTTTCACATGAAGAAAGAAACTTGCATCGTTACTTTCTCTTCTCAATGTTACCTCTTCCTTTCCAATATAGTATAAAATGAACGGATTTATGCCCAAAAAAACAAAAAGTGAACGGCTTTTTGAAGCCCTTAAACTGAAAAATGATAATCATCTTGTTCAAAATATATGTATCTTTTTACAAGAATTAACAGAGGTCTTCTCTTAATGAGTATATATTTTATAATTAAATAAGTGTATATTTTAGATATAATTAGTTGGATTTATTAACATTTTATACCTATTTAATTATATTTTATATATTTTTTCTGTCCTTTAAATAAGTATAGGATAAAAAGGATTTTTAGTATAAAATTTACCCATATCCTTTTTTTTTTTTTTTGCAAGAGATATCATGAGATCTAAAAGTAATATATTAATTGGTCAAAAGGTCAAACAAACAAAAAACGTGGAACCCATATGAGGAAAAGACAAATGCGCCATATGAGATGTAGATTCAGCCCAAAATATATGATACTACTTTATGTTTTAAATATAGAATAAAATTTATAGTGTAATTTATATTATAAACTTTATCATGTATTTAGGATAATATATCATATCCTTAAGAAACTTGGATAGAGATGCGTGGAGTCCGCAACAAAAGGCAGCCCTAAATTATATCTATTCAAAGGAAGCAAGAGGAGAGATAAATGGGAGTCTGGGCGACAAAAGAAAAAGGAAGAAACAGGGGAGGCGATGTTTTTGGACTTGGCTTACATTCTTTAGGGATTTGCGTCCGCGGCTTCAAATGGTGCAGTTTTGGCGCAAAACACACACATGGTACCTTTTTTTAAAATATATATTATTTCATGTACTACTTGATAGTAAAAAGATAATTTAGGATAATGAATGGTACTGGAAAAAAATCTTCATGATCTCGAGAAAATATTTCAAGGTACTGACAGGTACTAAAATGATACTTCAAGATATTGACTGGTACTGGAAAAATAATTCATGATCTTACAAAAATTATTTTAGGATTTCGAAAAAAATATTTTAGGTACTGAGTGATATTAAAAATACACTTTAGTATATTTTTTCAAAATCCTAAAATAATTTTTTAAGATCATGATTTTTTTTGGGACCAATCATTATGGTGAGGTATCATTTATAAACTTAGTGGTTTCTTGTTATAACTTTTGAAAACCAAATACGAAACGGGCTCCCTTCAATTTCACTAAACCCTTCACATTCAAAAATCATAACCGTATAGCTATTTAATTAACCAAAATACTAAACTACTCATTATTTTAGAACATATAACCTGTAAGTTTGGCATATAAATATCTTATGGCATTATTCATGTGACTACTTGGGTTGAGTTTCTCTCATAATCATTTTCTCATTATCCTTCATTATCTTTAAATTACATCCATCCAATTAATCACAATACCACTTTAACCTTTCTCTCATCTCCCCAATCAATGGGTTCAAATGGGCTAATGAGGGAAAATGACAAAAAGGATGAGACACTACTACAAAACAAGGATACAGAGTCCTATTTTTTGTACTTTTGACGTCCTTTTCCGAGGGGACGTATATTTGGGGGGCGCAAAAAATTGGAGACTTACGGTGTCTAATTTTTTTTTTAGACGTCTTAAGTTTTTTTTTTTTTAAAAAAAACAAAACAGATGAGGACGGTGTCGATGACGACGTTAAACACAGATCTGAAAAATTTCAGATCTGGAAAAAAAAAATCAGAACGCATCTTTGAATATCCAGGTAAAATTAAACATGATGAACAGAGACGAGGGAACTAAGAATCGGGGCAACACCATAGCCGGACAAGCAGCTATCTGGGGAATTAATGAAGGATTTTTTGATAAAATCATATAATAAATACAAAAACAAAAATACAAAAAACCATTTATTAATTCCTTTAACTCTCAAAATAACGTAGTTTTGGGGTGACTTGACATAATCTTATGTCAAGTGACATGACAAACAATAAACTCATATTAATAATAATACCATTTACAATTTATAACTTAGCTATCTCTTCGAAGAATCCCAACTTTAAACACAATCTATCTACCCTTAACTTTTCAATGAAATTTGGAAAATCATAGCTAATCTAGGAAACTAAAAATTAATTGGTTTGAATCTCTATTTAAAGCTCTTTCGATCCTTTGCAAAGGTAAAATAACATTCAACCTCAACACATGGATAGAACTCCAAAATTCAAGCGTGAACATTTGCTACCCGTTTAGTAAAACGCGATGTTCCAATTTTCTTGCTCAAACTTTAAAAAATCATAACTTTCAATATACTCATTCAATTATTTTTTTGATATTTACTCATTCAATTATTGTATTCTAATACTTTTTTAAAATCTTAAGATCCATACTGAGTGCTCACCAAATTGCAAGGGCAGAAGAGGTTGTTTGCCCAAGTTTTACCTTATATAAAAATCAGTGCTCCAATTTATAAAATTCCATTTTCAATAATAATGGTTTCAAACTTGAACTAGGGGCATTATCTTACACAAAAGCTCCTTCCAAACTCATTGGAAGAATCAAACCAAACAAAAATGAACTCCTTCATACTTAAATAGGGCTGGCTAAACTAGGGTATAAAAAATAATTGATAAACTCACTCTATTGCCTCAATTCACAACTTAGGAACCTTTAAGCATCTTATGTGTAATACATCAACTTAGGATGTCTACACCTCATTCTTGATTTTTTTTTTTTTTAAAAAAAGTATGGATCTTAAGATTAACCATCCAGATAAATGGCTAATCAATATTTAGAGGCAATATCAGTAAGCTTTAATTAAATCTAAGTCACATATTTTCTTAACTTATGGCCTCAATAGATGTCTTTTATTGCCCTTCAATAAATCTTAATTAGCACAAGCTAATTTTTCTATTAGTATTTGCTAATAGACACTTAATTTGATTAAGTGTTTTTTATAACTTTTCCATGGCTCATTTGAACTTAAAATGGCCATTATTTTATGTTAACCAATTTAATATGGTAAAATATCTTTAAAATATTTAATTTTTGGTAAATCAAAAATCAGGTATTACATCCCCCCCCCCCCAATGTTAACTTAAATTTCGTCCTCGAAATTTAAACATATAATTTCAGTGAAATAACCTAGCATCTAGTATAATCCTGTTCTATGCATGCTTACTAGACATGCACCCTAACAATCTCATTCATCTTCTACCTAGGTAGAGTGTTCAAATACAAGATTCGCTGGTCCATTCTCACAGTACTTGGTCATGCATGCCTCACAACTTGACTCATTCAGTCTCTTAGCTTACCACGTATTGACCTTCTAAGTCAATCTACTACCACAACATTGGAGATTCTAGCCTCATTACCTAGGAAATCATTCTCAGGCCTTAGGCATCTCAACTACTACCTGGTACAACGAATGTTTTGTCAGACTCAAGATGTACTTTAGACATACTAGTCTAAAGTCACCATGCTAATCCGCATTTCACAAAGTGCTTTAAGCATTATAGGTTTTACAGATGCAAACTTGCACTCTGAGTCTTGTCGCCTTAAGCCTTTGCTCTTTTATTTCATCATAATAGTTTTTTCAGGGTCAAATTTACTAAAAAGGACACTAGCTTTTCAAGGTAATGACTGATATTGAAAAAATATTTTAGGGTACTGACGGATACTAAAAATATATTTCATGATCTTGAGCTCGTTTGGATGTAGCTTTTAGAAAATAGCTTTTGCGATATTACAGGGTAAAAATGGCTTTTGGGATTTACGAGGTAAAAATTGCTTTTAAAGAATAGTTTTTGGAGAATAGCTTTTGACTAAAAATGATAGTGTTTTAATATTGTTATCAGAATAATTTTTTCAAGGTCAAATTTACCAAAACAGACACTAGCTTTTGGTATAATTCCATATAAAGGATAAATTTTAGGAGGGTTAAATACCTAATTTGCCATGGAAGTTTTGCTAAGGAAGCGCCCAGCACTCGGAAGTATTTTTAGTATTATTTTTGTCCGGGAAGTTTACAAAATAGAGCAAATATGCCTCAGAATTTTTTTTAGGAGCAAACTTGCCTCGGAAGTTTTGTTTAGGAGCAAATTTTTGTAAACTTCCGGGGCAAAAATGATACCAATCCAACAGTCAAGATCAACTGATGGGCAAAATTGCTATGTTTGTAAACTTCCAGGGCAAAAATGATACCAAAAATACTTCCGGGTGCTGGGTGCTCCCTTAGCAAAACTTCCGTAGCAAATTAGTTATTTAACCCATTTTAGGATATTAAAAAAATATTTCAGGGTAATGACTGATCTTGAAAAAATATTCTAGGGGACGGACAGGTACTAAAAAGATACTTAAGGATACTGAAAAAATACTTCATGATCTTGAAAATTTATTTTATGATATTGAAAAAATATTTTAGGGTAATAAATAATCTTGAAAAAAATATTTCAGGATACTAAAGGGCACTAAAAAAAATACTTAAGGATATTGACTGGTACTGAAAAATTACTGATGATAACATAGGAGAGAGAAAAAATCTAAAAAAATAGATTTTTTTTTTTATAAAAAAAACCTAGGTTTTGATGCAGAATAGCTTCGAGACAAAAATATGGGGGTGTTTGGAAAACTTATGACAAAACCTAGGTTTTGATGCAGAATAGCTTCTGACAAAAATAGGAGTGTTTGGTAAACTTATGGCAAAACCTAGATTTTGAAATTTATTTTAGGATATTGAAAAAATATTTCAAGGTAATAATTGATCTTAAAAAAATATTTTAGGGTATTGATGGATACTAAAAAGATATTTAATACTGAGAGCCCGTTTGACCTAGCTTATTTTTAGCTTTTAAGCTACTTTTAAGCAAAAGCTAAAAAAAAAAAGCTTTTTCTAAAAAGCTAAAAACTGTTTGGTGCTTATATAAATTTTTCAGCTTAAAAGTTACTTAAAAGTTGAAATTAAAAATAAGCTGTTTGGCAAAATTTTTGTCATAAGCACTTTTTCTAATAAAAATTAACTTAAAAGGTATATTATAAAATATACCGTGGTGGCCGAGGTGGTGGTGGCAGGCTGACGGTGGTGGTGACTAACCGGCGGCGGTGGTGTGTGGCCGGCTGGTGGTGGTGGTGGCCGGCTGTGGCGGTTGGCCGGCGGTGGTGGCCGGTCGGCCGGCCCGGCGGCGGCAGCAGTTGGCCAGCGGTGGGGGGTGGGTTTTTTCTTTTTATTTATTTATTTATTTAAAATTAAGGGTAAAAAGGTAATTTGAACCGAATTTGCATATCATAAGTTCTTTGTACTTCTCAGTCCTTTTACAAATTTAACGGACTTCTAGGGGTTTTGCAAATTCAAAAGGTATTTATCTGGAATTTTTCCTTGAAAAAATAGGGCATAAAAAAAAAGAGCTTAAAATAAGCTCCTCTCACTAGCTTTTTTTTTTTAGTTTTTTTCTTCATTGTAAAATAAGCTCTTATAAAATAAGAGCTTATTTTAAATTCTGTTTGGCCTAGCTTTTACTTATAAGCATAAGATAAGCTGAAAATAAGCTAGGCCAAACGGGCACTCATTGTTACTGAAAAAATACTAATGATGGCAGAGGAGAGAGAAGATTTTAAAAAAATAGTTTTGATCAAAACCTAGGTTTTGGATAAAAAAATTTAAGTTTTGATACAGAATAACTTAGATTTAGTTTTGATGTAAAATAGCTTCGGGCAAAAAATTGTGTTTGACAAACTTATGATAAAAACCTAGGTTTTGTTTGATTTCTCCCAAACAAGCCTAAGTAGAGAAGAAGAAGCATAAGTAAATAATTTATATCACTGAGAACCAATAACATCATCAGATAGATATACCATTTGAAACAATTAGGGTGTGCATAATAATGCTCACAGAATGAGTTTTTTTTTTTTTTTTAAATTTATGTTCCCAGGTATAAAAATAAATGAGAATTGTATTTGGTAAATTTGTTTTTTTCAAGATGAACTTGTTTATTTTTTGTACTGGGGAATAAAAAAACAATCAGAAAATTTCCTCTTCTCATCAGAATCATTTTTCCCCCTCTCTTCTCTTCCCTTTCTCTTGATCCTAAATATTTGAACTAGTATGTTTGTGAATATATATAAAAAATATTTTTATGAGGCGAGATTACAAACTTATGAAACACAAAGATTTTATATGGAATTATTTTATACAAAATTGCCAAGACTAATATTAGAAACTATAATAGAATATTACAATAAAGGTTTTGGATAAATTAATGATTTAATGCCATTTATTGATACCGTGGCAAAAAGAGAAGATTTTTTAAGAGAATAGTTATTAGATAAATGTAAACAAGTGTGGAGAAATATAAAGTATTATAAAACCAATAAAATGATATTAAAATATAGAGAATTAGAGATACCTCTCATAGATGAGAATGTAAACGAGAAGAAAATAAAAAAGAAGAAGGAAAGGTGAAACTAAATATAAGTTTAAAAAATATCCTAAAGAAAATTTTTATAAAAAAATATAAGCCCAGAAAATATTTTAAGAAAGGAAAAAAGAAAATAAATTTTAACAAGAGACCAATAAAGGGTAAATGCTATAATTGTGGAAGAAATAGTCCAGATTTAGCATTTTTTAATAATATTATTATAATATTAAATACAATAATACAAATTAAAAAAATTAAATTATTAAAATTATATCATTTTATAATAATATTACTAGAAATCAATAGACTTTTATTAAAGGCAAGGGAAATACACTTTTCATGTTATAGAAGAAGTGTATTTTCATGTCATAGATACAAAAAGATGTGGTCCTACTATTTCATGTTTGTAGGAATCTTCTTCTTCTCATACAACATGAGAAGTTTAAACCCTTTTATTAAAATGCCTTGTGATTTTTTGTTTTTTTGTTTTTATCTCCTCCAGTTCTGAAAATTATATATATATATATATATATATATATATATATATATAATAATATTTTATTTTAAAATGTTACTCCCTCCGGTCCTAATTATAAGACATACTTAACTGCTTTTGGGGAGATTAAGGAAAGAGGTTAAATTAGTTAATTTTACTTATTTTCCCAAAATGCCCTTAAATAAATTTAAAATGACAAAAGTAAAAATAAATTAATCACCCTTACCACATATTTCTCCCACCTAGAATTTTCCTTTCTACATGTTTTTTAATTGAGATAATGGTCTAGCTATAAATACATATATATGTGTGTGTGTATGCGCGCGTGCACACACACACATATATATATAGGCACACACGTGTGTATTTACACATATATAAACACACACCCACACACTCATATACACACACATATATAAACACACACACATATCTAGATACACACACAACCATATATATATATATATATATATATATATATATATATATATATATATATATATATATCTGTGTGTGTATGTGTCTATACTCAATAATTTAAAAGTTTCATGGACTGAAAGAGGTTATGTACCCATACATACATACATATATACATATATATATATATATATATATATATATATATATATATATATGTACTCACCAAAAACTAAATACACTTAAAAGAATAAATAAGGGTATTTTAGGGAAAAAAATTGATAAAAATTAAAATGTTGTCCTATAATTAGGACCAAAATCAACTCCCAAATGTTGTCTTATAATTAGGACCGGAGGGAGTATATCTCAACATTGAATGTTGATCGACAATGGAAAATTAAATGGAAAGGAAATTGAAAGGGAGGCGAATATAGACATCCTTCCCTTCTTATTATTTTTTGAGATAAGATATTGTCACTACTAATTTTATGTCACTACCACTTTTTCATCGTTAGATCAAAATCTCATCGACTTGGTACTGACATAAAATTGGTAGCCACAATATCCTATTCCTTACTTGTTTAAAAAAAAAAAATATTTTGAATCATCATTTTTACTATCTCTTATCTTAAATATAAGGCTTCATTAACTTCTTCAGAAAAATTAAGAGAACTACTTCATACTTAAATATTTATATTATTATTTTTTCTCTAAATTATATAACTTGTAGCAAAAATTAAGTCCACTATATTTTATAGGGATTACCCCTTTCAAAGGAAGAGTCCTTCCCGGTTTCGTCAGGGGAGGTGAGAGGAGGGTGTACATTACATGCCCAATAATTACATGTTTTTTATATGCTTATACCTCTAATAGAGGTATGATTATTTTTTTAAAATTTTTTTTATATATTATATTTCCTTAGATTTAAATTATATGCTGCTTTCTGAAATTTTTTTTGTACCCAGTATCTCAAATTAATTAGCTTCCAGTAACAGGAAGCTAATTAATTTGAGATACTGGGTGCAAAAAAATTTCAGAAAGCAACATATAATTTAAATCTAAATAAATACAATATATAAAAAAAAATTAAAAAAATATGCTTATACCTCTAATAGGGATATGAGCACATAAGAAACATGTAATTATTGGGCATGTAATATGCATTCAGGGGGTCTCTCTAGCCCAAGTTTCTCTTTCTTCTCCCAATTGTCATCGAAGACTCTCTTGGAGGCGCTTCGTTGCTCTCCCCTTGAAGTTCATTTGGTTGGGTTTGGCTAATATCCTATTCTACTCTCATTTTCTTCTTGATTTGGGCTGTCGGATGAAAATCTGGATGGCTCAGATTATTTTTTAGAATTTACCGCATGCGGTATAAATACCACATACGATAATAATTCCCTTATTTTTAGGCAGCGGACCCTCCTTTGACGGTAGCTGAACCCCATTTGGTTACCCTTTCTCTATCATAGTCTCTGTGTCAGTATAACAAGGCAGAGGCGGACCCACTAATGTGAGAAGGGGCACGTGCCCCCTTGATTTCTGACGTGAAATTACAAAAATACCTTCTTCTTTTTTTCTTTTTTTCTTTTTTTTATTTTTACCGTTCTAGGTATTCCTCAACACGCCAGGGCAGGAAGACCCAGAAGCTCGGACCAGTCGGACGCGCACAGACAGCCAGACAGAAACGCGTGTCCGCCTCTGACCACCAACACCGCCTACTTCCATTATCGCCACTCACCTCCGTCGACCGTTGTCCATCGGCAGCAAGACCCAGAAGCTCGGACGCACAGAAGCTCGGACCGTTTCCGTTTTCTTGCTCTTCTCGAGTTCTCGACTGTTGCTTTGCTGATTGTTGAGACGGGAGATTTCCGATCACCAAGATTCCTCTATTCTTCAGGTGAGTTTCATCTTTCCACGCCTTCCATTGTTCCAAGCCGTGGCTTCCTCTATTTCTGAACTCATTACAGTCGTGGGCTCGTGGCTTCTCTGATTTTGAAGTCAGTTGAATGCTCATAAAAACTTAGTGGATTGCATTGATTCATCTTTGGATTTGAAGTACCTTAAGAAGCCCTTTTATTCTAGTGATTATTTTTAGATTGATTGGATCTATACAGCTTGGGTGTCTTCGAAACATTGTAAAGAGGTTTCTAATGCCTTTATAAAATGGGGCGAAATTAGTAGTTTTGTATCTTCCTAAGAATTTAATGGTCTTTAATATCACTCTAAATTCATTATACTTTAAATGTGTTTTGTTCTTGATTTATATGGTTTATATTTTGTGATTTAGAGTAACCAAGAGTAACCAATAATGTGCCGGTGGAGTGTAATTGGCAGTTGTTTGGTAGATAAGACCGGTCATTTAGATGGTAATGTAAGTGGAACGAATTGATTGAGGTGATAAATAAACTATACCATATGCTCCTATTGGACTGTTTTGTTAGATACTGATGTTAGTGAAAGAATCTGGACTTAATGCTAGAAGGAGAAGTTTCCATTTATATTCTTTTATTTTTTAATGTATTTTAAAGCTTTGCTTAAAAAAAAAAAAAAAATCCTGGGTGCTGCCCCCAAACCCCCGCATCCCCCGCCAATGGTGCCCCTTCCATAAATCTCTGGATCCGCCCAACAAGGTGCATCCAGTTTGTTATTGGTTTTTCCTGTACTGATCTCAAAGTTGTGAAACCCTCCTGACTTTCAAATAGAGGTATCATATATTGTTTAGTTCTTTCATTTCTTTCTATAGATTTCTCTAATTTAGGCTTGTACTTGGGACGATTTGTGTTGTTGGGAAAATTGAAACCTTGTGAAAATTCGAGGTAGGGCTTTCTGTTTTCATGTGATTTAGAAATGGGAAAAGCAGACACGAAATTGTAGGCATATCATTGCCCTAGTTTCATAAGGAATGTGATAGTTTGATGTCCTTTTTTAGTTTGTAAACATTTTAAAGGTCCAACTTTTGTCATTCCTTTAATGGGGTTGTACTTAAATTCCTTTTCTTTGTATGCTGAGTGGACAGTTTGGTTTTGAATTTTAATTCTAATGATTTTGATTTAAGAATTTTTCTGATACAAATTTTTGGACTTCAGTGGCACTTTATCGCCTTCAGTTGAGTGGCTATTGAATAGGGTTTTGAAACATTGTGACTTATGATAATTGAGCACTTGTTTCATTTTGAGTTTCGTCTGACCTTCGTTACATATGTTGCTGCTTCAGTTGGCAATTAGTTTAGATTCATTATATTCTTCTCAATATATGCAGGATCATTTCCGTTGCTTGAATTTAGGGATCTGATTCTTCTATCTATAATTGCCTAATTATATCCTTGTTGATCTTCTTTTATGAAACTGACTCTATCTATAAGTGGAAATGTGGAATTTGTTACTACTTTTCTGAAGTATTTGTTATGTCTTGTCTTTGTCCATGTTTAAAGGTTTTAATTTGGTTGACTATGTCTGGGGAAGAGGAAGAAAATGCCGCGGAGCTCAAAATTGGTGATGGTAATCATGTTTTCTCTTGCATTCATTTTCCATAACTTTTAACTTAAGCAAATTGCTTGATCTGACTGCTTCGACTAAAGTAGTGATTCTTCATGCCCCTGTTGTTATCTAGACATTGGTTGTTTGACAGAGCACATTTTTAGTGAGAAAAAAAATATAATGTTGATGAGTTGTCCATCCCTAATTTTGTTGGTTCAGACCTGCAAGATTTTGTATCTTTTGCTCATTTTCAGTTCCTTGGAAATTTAATCCTTGTAAACCATAATCATAGCGATCATTGAAGACTTTTTCTGTCTTTATTCTGATTAAAAACTAGAAAAAGAATAACCCATCTAACTTTTATATTCTATCTAAATATATTGTTCTCAAAGGGATTAAATAGAACTTTTATTTGCATAACTCTGATGCTTGATTTTATAACAAATGGCCTCTATCTATTCAAATTAATGTTGTTAAAAGCATCCCCAAAATGCTGGGCAAAGCAAGGTTTGTTTCTGATGCATCAGGTTGCCATGCCAGGTAAGGAAGTAAAGAAGCAAAACAGTGAAAACTAGATATTAAAAAATGGAAAATTATATAATACAAAGACTAGAGTGGGACAATGTAGTGAAAGAAGCTGGGCTTATGCCGACCATGCTGATGCAAGGTGCCAAATAGGTATAGCCCCTCTCACATCATGAAAGGTGCTCCCATCAATAAGGCACAATGTTATAGTATTTAGGTGAAAATGAGAGAAAATAGAGACTAGAGAGAGATAGAGTATAGAGAGAAGAAGAGAAGAGAGGAATTCTGAATAATCCTCTTGTATTCACACTTAGATTCAAATCTGGACGGTAGTTCTTACGATAGGATAAGTGGCAGTATTTATAAGGGTACCTCCCCACTTAAGTGACCTCTGACCGCCTTTTCATCCGGACACCTAACAGTCACATTTAACTAACTCCCAAATCCCTAAGGCCCTAATTTCACATTACATACATCTATATTCCATAACATCCCCCATAAAAACCCTTGTCCTCAAGGGTTTGGCTCTTGAAACTCAGGAAACTGTTTCTTCAAGTGAACAATGTGATCCAAGTACCTTCTTCTTCCGGATACCCTTGCATCTGAACTAACACTTCAGTGATTGTGCAATGCTTCTTCCTTCCAACTCGTTGGGTCAGTATCTTCTCTGGATACAATGAACTAGGGACTGCTGGCCAATCAATGGGAGGTTGCCAGTCCTTAACACTCGGATCCGGGCACAACCTTAACAAAGAGACATGGAAAGTAGAGTGTATCCTTGTCTCGGGTTAAGTCCAGCTTATAAGCTACCGACCCTACCTTTTCCAGCACCCTATATGGACCATAAAACTTGGGAGCCAACTTCTGGTTGCTCCTTGTAGCTGCTTTAATTTTCCTATAAGGTTGCAGCTTGATAAACACCCATTGTCCCACCTCAAATTCTCTATTGGACCTCTTCAAATCAGCATGTTGCTTCATACTGTTTGCTGACCTATGCAAATGATGCTTCAAGACTGTAATCATCTTCTTTCTTGCTTGAAAACTTCGATCCACTGCCTCAACTGTGGCTGATCTAGGTACATAGGGAACATAAACCGAAGGCTTTTGACTATACAAAAGCTCATGTGGCATTGTTTTGGTTGAAGTGTGGAAATTGGTGTTTTACCAGCACTCTGCCAAAGATAACCATTCACTCCACTCTGAAAGAGGAGCTTTATACCCAAGAGGGGGGGTGAATTGGGTATAATAAAACTTTCCGACAACTTGTTCTGTTTTTACACTTTCAGAACAGGGCAAAACAGAGGAGATAGAGAGAAAAGCTTTGCACACAATGATTTATACTGGTTCGGTCCTTTCTCCGACCTACATCCAGTCCCCAAGCCTTACCTGGGATTTTCAATCCACTATAATCAACTATTGATTACACACTCTGTACTAAGAGTTGTTCTCTCACTAGAACACACTCCCCCTTACAAGTTGTAATTAATACACCCTAACTACCAAGTCCCCTGACTTGTAGTTATCACAATCAGTAGATGATTTACAAGATGATAACTCTCTCAAAGAGTAGATAGAATAAACACTGAAGTACAAAGTATCAAATTGATACTATTACAGATGAAAGCTGATACACAATAAATGAGTTTAGTAGAAATTCGCTCAGAGTAGTCGTCTCTTTCTGAAGATGTTAATGAACTCTATTTATAGCTAGAGAACATTAAATGACCGTTGTAGCTTGAATCAGACCGTTGGAGAAGTTGCCCAAGTGTTCTGAAGTGGTTTTGGGGTCTTCTCTCTCTTGTTTTCCCTTAATCTAGTTGGTCAAGACATCAGGGCTGACTTTCTGCGAATTAATCCGTTGGAGAGGAGTTTTCTTGTTTCAGCTAACATCCTTAAATACTTTGTAAGCGTGTGCAGAAGGATTTGGGTAGAAGGAGTAACTTTTGTGCTTTGCAATAAATGCTCTGAGGTGCTTTTTGCTTTATACTCTAACCTCTCACCAAACATTCTTTAATGCTCTGAAATCCACTAATAAATACGTTAAACATAGCAGGGAATATCAGAGAATAATATTGGAAGAAGATAGAATCAAATAACATTGATTTCTGAAATGCCCAAATTCAAAAATTCTAAACCAGCGTCACGAACTCGAGTTCAGTTCTTACAGGCTCGAGTTCGAGGCTTTAGTGTTCAAAACTGTGCAAGTTCAAAAAGTGTAAACCTGAGGTTTGCTTTATAAACCTGAGGTTTGCAGATCATTGAAAAACTAAAATGCTCTCGGGTTGAAATGAACTCGAGTTTATTAAAGTTAGGCTCGAGTTTGAGACACTTTTGAACAGACTTCGTTTTAGCTTGAAAGCACAAACCTGAGGTTTGCAAAACACACTCTCGAGTTTAAAAACATATCCAAAAGTTCTTTGCTCTCTGGAACTTTTAGGCTCGAGTTTGAAAGTCTCAGGCTCGAGTTTAAATAGCTTAAAAACAGTTCTTTGCTCTCGGCCAAAACTAGGCTCGAGTTTAAATATGTTAGGCTCGAGTTTGAGCATTGATGAATTTTTCAAATCGAAAAGCTTTTCTTTCAATGGAACAGTGCAGAGCTTGAAAATATCTTTAAGTTTCAAACAACTTGTCCCGCCAGAGATGAACTCGAGTTTGCCATGACAGGCTCGAGTTCATGCTCTTAAAACTTTCTTGGGATTCTTTCAAACCTGGGGTTTGAAGAAAGCAAGTGTAAGGTTTAACATGTTTTTCAAAGTTCAAAAACTCTCTGGAAACAATGAACTCGAGTTTGACCTTAGTAGGCTCGAGTTCATGTGAACTTTTTCAAAAGTTTAACTTTAAACTTCAGGTTCAGTCTCGAGTTTGGAAATCAACTGAACAAGTTTGAGTTCTCTGTCAAATCCAGGCTCGAGTTCAACACTAACAGGCTCGAGTTTGATTTTGACAGATTGAAAAATACAAGTTTAAATTATTCTAAACTTTGTCAAACCTTTTCAATATTGTTTCCAATTGTTGTTAATCATCAAAACACTCAGAGAACTAACATTCTCCCCCTTTTTGATGATGACAACACTTTGTAAACAATTTGATTTTGAAATTTGAAAAACTCTTTTGAAGTCCAATTTTAGAGAAAAAAAATTAAGCAGATTATAAGAGAGTGTAGTACGTTATCAGAGTCTAAGTCAAAAATACAGCAGAAACACAAACCAATCATATGCAACTGAAATTTCATATTTCATATAGCTCAGTTTTGAACAATATAATACAAACTGAGAACACAAAATCCTAAACTAAGAACACAAAATCCAAACAGCATGAACACTTCCTAACAAAATCACTCAACACTCTCTCCCCCTTTGTCATCAGCAAAAGGTGGGGAAGAAGAAGGTTGGGCTACTGGCAGAGGGTCAGAAACTGGAGGTTCAATGGGAGGTGTAGTGATAGGATTAGTGACAAAGGGTGTGGACATAGGATCAAGGTGAGGTTCAGGGACAGGTGTAGAGTCTGAAGGTGCAGGCACAGAAGTAGAAGCATCCGAGGACTGAGTCTTCAATATTTTGTCCATCTTGTCGCTCAAACTCATCATCGTAACCAACATAGTTGAGATAGTGGAGGCTTGATCACTGATCTGGTTCTTTAGAGCCTCTTGTTCTACTCTGAACCCTTCTTGAATGTCCACCAAATCACTGTGGCCCTTGTTCACCTCAGCAACCAGCTTCCCTACTGCTACTTCAATCCCCTCAATCAAGTTAGAGACTGCTTTATCCACAATCTCTTGAACTCTAGCATCCAAATCAGAGGGAGGAGGAGCACTCTGAGCTTCCTCGGCTCTGGACTGTGTAGCTCTTGATCTTGCTTGCCGGGATCTCTTAGGAGCTCTAGATTGGTCAGATCCTTGGGGCTCATCCACTCTCATGAGATTCATGATGTGTTGCCCAAACTCAATTGGATATTGTGGAGGATCATTCTCAGCCAGGTACCAAATCTTCTCGTGGTGAAGGATGACTGAGACCAAGCTTGGGAAGGGTATCTGAGAGGTCAGTCTAGAGTGAAAAGCGAACTTGGCCATCTCCTGAAAAATCCAATTCCCCACGTTCTGAGGCTGCTTGTCCAAGATAGAAGCAAATATGTTGAAGTCCTTCTTGGCAAAATGGGTGAAATTGCCTCCTTTCTGCAGTAAGTTTCTTGTGTAAATGTACCAAATTGCCCGGTTTCTTGGAGGCATAGAGGCAGGTGTGAAGTTGAGGATTTCCAATCCCTCAGGAATAGGCACATCTGGTTTGAGCAAACTAAATGTGGTTTGTTGGCTATATCGATGAGTCTCAGTTCTAGGTGGATTGGCAATTTGAAGAAGGGAATTGAGGTAAGCTGGGGTGATGGTGATTTTCTGGCCCCTTACTTTGGTCACAATTCTCTCTTCCACTAAATCTCCTTCTGAATTTAGGACATTGTCAGACTGCATGTGAAAGTAAAAGACTTTCACAAGTTTAGGACTGTAGGGGTTTTTGATGGAGATGAGAGATTCAAAAGGCTTCAACCAAGGGCTCAAGTCCAGGCTACACTCTTCTTTTAATTTTGCCATGTCGACAGAGACAATTGGGCAAAATTTCCTTTTATCGTCAAACTTCTTTCTAAACAGAGTTCCCTCCTCAGGAGTCATCCTACAGGGATTCTCATTGAAACCAGGGGGACACCTCTTATGATTGTAAATGTCCAAAATAGCAGGCAAGGGCTGAGATACCTGAGGACCACCTTGGTCCTGAGATTGAGGTGGAGGTTGAGGTTGGCCACTGCCTTGACCGGGGGTAGGAACCGAATGAATGCCAGCAGTCTTTTTCTTTTTGAAAGGCTGCTTCTCTCTCAAAGGGACCGAAGGTTGAGGAGCTTTTCCTCTTCCTTGTACTTCCGGTTCAGGGTCATGCCTCTTCTTTGTTCGTTCTTCTCCAATTACTACTCCCTTTGGTCTAGAGGGAGGAACCGCTGGGTTGCCACTCAGAACTCCTCTGATTTCTTTGTCGATGCCATACCGTAAACGAGTGGACCGAGACTTTGTTCGAACAGGACGCTCAGATTGAGCTTGAGAGGAAGCTTGAGAGGGATTAGGGTTAGGTTCTTTGGGGTTTGAAGATTTGGAAGTCATTTTCGCAGAGATCAGAGAATGAAGAAGATGAAGAAGATGAGAGGAATTAGGGCAAACCGGAGGTTCGAGTGCAGTGAAGTGGAAAGTTCACAACTGTAGTATATATAGGGCACACGATGAACTCGAGTTCACAACTTGTGGGCTCGAGTTCGTCATAAAAATCCACTTACCTGGACTTCAAGAGTGTATTGTGAACTCTTGAACTTCCTCGTGAACCTGAGGTTCTCACTTATGGGCTCGAGTTCAGAATGATTTCTCAGCAGGATTGCTCTCTGTGATTTTCGAACTCGAGTTCGTTATTGATGGGCTCGAGTTCACTTTGTCTGAGTTCCATCGTTGTTCTCTGTCAGAAATGAACCTGAGGTTCATTCACTAATGAACTCGAGTTCGTTCACGATTTGCCTTTCAACTCCTGTTTGCCTCTCTCGAGCTCGAGTTCACCTTTCTTAGGCTCCAGTTTGTCCAGACTTAAACTCTCATTTCTTCTCTGTCTCTTTTGTGCTCGAGTTCACCAAGTGTAGGCTCGAGTTTGTCCCCAATTTCAGCAAGTTTTAGACAAAAACATCCTGCACAGAACCTATCTAGAAACTCCGATGCTTAAGTTAGTATTGGTTAATCATCAAAAACATATCTAACATTAGATTTAAGAGAGTATTTCTTACAATTCATTGGGATTTACCATTCTCAATTCTCTCCTTATGAAAGTGAATTGTTCCTTGGCTAGAGGCTTGGTGAAGATGTCAGCAAGTTGAAGATGAGTTGGAATGAACATTACTTTCACATCTCGCTTCTGGACATGGTCCCGAATGAAGTGGTGCCTCACGTCAATATGCTTGGTTCTTGTATGTTGCACGGGATTTTTGGCCAAGCTTATGGTGCTTGTATTATCGCACAATATCGGGATCTCCTTCAAGTATACTCCTAAATCAGCAAGTTGTTGTTTCAACCACAGCACTTGTGCACAGCAACTTGAGGCGGCCACATATTCAGCTTCGGTTGATGACACGGCCACAGTTGTTTGTTTCTTGCTGAACCAAGACACAAGTGAGTTGCCAAAGAACTCGCATTGGCCACTTGTGCTCTTTCTATCCGTCTTGTAGCCAGCATGATCTGAATCTGAATATGCTACCAAGTGCTCCGGCTGACCTTTGGGAAACCATAGACCAAGAGTTTTTGTATCTGAGAGATATCTGAATATCCTCTTTACATGATCAGCGTGAGACTCTTTAGGAGCGGATTGGAATCGTGCACACATCCCTACACTGAATTGGATGTCTGGGCGGCTTGCGGTTAGATAGAGCAATGATCCAATCATTCCTCTATACTTGGTGATGTTGAAATCCTTGCCCTCTTCATCAGCATCCAAGGAAGTGGTTGTGCTCATTGGTGTGTCAGCTCCATTGCACTTGTCCATCCCAAACTTCTTCAGCAAATCATTTAGATACTTGGTTTGGGATATGAATATCCCATTTTTTCGTTGCTTGATTTGCAGTCCAAGGAAGTAGTTGAGCTCACCCATCATTGACATTTCAAATTCACCCTGCATAGTCTTGGAAAATTCCTCACACAAGGAGTCATTAGTAGCACCGAATATGATGTCATCAACATAAATTTGAACAATTAAAATTTCATTCAATTTGTTTTTCTTTATGAAAAGTGTTGTATCAGCTTTGCCTCTGATAAATCCTTGATTGAGTAAGAATTGACTCAATCTTTCATACCAAGCTCTAGGAGCTTGCTTAAGACCATACAAGGCTTTCTTAAGTCTAAAAACATGATCTGGAAATTGATCATTTTCAAAACCTGGAGGTTGTTCAACATACACCTCCTCTTGAATGAAACCATTTAGAAAAGCACTTTTGACATCCATTTGATAGAGTTTAAAACCTTTTGTGCATGCAAATGCTAGAAGAACTCTTATTGCTTCCAATCTAGCTACTGGAGCATAAGTCTCTTCATAGTCTATTCCTTCTTCTTGATTGTAACCTTTGGCCACTAATCTAGCCTTGTTACGCACAATGATGGCTGACTCATCACGTTTATTCTTGAATACCCATTTTGTCCCAATTACCGGATGGTCTTTGGGTCTAGGTACCAAGTCCCAAACTTGATTTCTATCAAATTGATGTAGCTCCTCTTGCATAGCAATCACCCAATCATTGTCTGAAAGGGCTTCTTCTATCTTAGAGGGCTCTATATGTGAAATAAATGCAGAAAATGTAACTTCATTCAGAGTACTATTTCTGATCCTAACTCCTTGATTCACATCACCTATGACTTGGTCTAAAGGATGATTCCTTATAAATCTCCAAGCTCTAGGTTGAGACTGGTCAGGATTTTCTAAATTGTTTTCAGGATCAGCCTCAAAAACATTTTCAGAGTTTTCAGAAGGAGTAGGAGCATTTTTCGAAAAGAATTTGTTTTTGAAAATAGTCTCCTCTTCATCATCCAAGGATTTATCAGATTCAGATTCACAAAATACAACATGTATAGATTCTTCAACAATCTTAGTTCTAGTATTAAAGACTCTATATGCTTTACTCCTATTAGAATAACCAATAAAGATAGCTAAATCAGCTTTAGGATCGAATTTACCAAGATTGTCTTTACCGTTATTGTGCACATAGCACTTACATCCGAAGACATGTAGGTGACTGAGGTTTGGCTTTCGGTCTTTGTAGAGTTCGTACGGGGTCTTGTTCAGCTTCTTTCTCACATAGGCTCTGTTGGAGATGTAACAGGCCGTACTCATGGCATCCGCCCAAAACACTTGTGAAGTGTTATATTCGTTCAGCATTGCCCGGGCCATTTCCGTGAGTACTCGATTCTTTCTCTCCACAACACCATTCTGTTGTGGTGTTCTTGGTGCCGAGAAATTATGGTTGATCCCCATACTATCACAAAACTCAGCAAAGGCATTGTTTTCAAATTCTCCACCATGATCGGTCCTTATACCTGAAATTGAAAGACCTTTCTCGTTCTGGACCTTCTTGGCAAAAACAACAAACTGATCATATGTTTCATCTTTTGATGATAAAAATATAGTCCAAGTAAATCTAGAGTAATCATCAACAATGACCAAAGTATATAAGTTTCCACCAAGACTTTTGACTCTAGCTGGTCCAACTAGATCCATGTGAAGAAGTTGTAGAGGTCTATTTGTTGAAATCTCATTTTTGGCTTGAAAAGAAGATTTGGTCTGTTTTCCCTTTTGACAAGCATCACAAATCATATCATTTTTGAAATTCAATTTGGGAATGCCAATAACCAAATCCTTTTTCAATAACTTGTCAAGTTGATACATATTGACATGAGCTAATCTCTTATGCCATAGCCAACTCTCATTCAAGTTACTGACAAAACAATTTTCAGAAACAGAACCATTGCTAGAGAAGTTCAAAGTATAACAGTTTCCATCTCTAGGTGCTCTAAATAAGGCTTTGTTTTTCAAATCTTTCATAGAGATCAAATCCTTTTTAACAATAAAGCATTCATCAGAGTCAAATATTACCAAATTACCCTTATCGGTGCTTTGGCTCACACTTAGGAGATTGTGACACAATCCTTCTACAAGGTAGACGTCTTTGATGAGTGGGCCTTCATTGTTGCCTATCTCACCAATGCCAGCGATTTTCCCGGATTGATCACCTCCAAATGTGACTCTACCTCCATCTTTTGGCTTTATTGATAAAAACTTTGATTTGTCTCCAGTCATGTGTCTTGAGCATCCACTATCGATGTACCACTTGTTCGGCCTTGATGCTCTAAGACATACCTGCAGATCACAAGAGATCAAGTTTTAGGTACCCATCTTTTCTTGGGTCCTTTGGGGTTAGCATGTACCTTGGGAACATATGTTCCTTTTGGTACCCAGACATAATTTCCTACAGGTTTAGCTTTTCCTTCTTTTCGATGAAAACAAGATGAAGTAGAATGACCCTTCCTATTGCAATATGTACAATGTGCAAAAGGGTTTGAGGAATGAACATATTTAGTGAAATAATTCATATAGGATTTTTGTCCATTCTTTTTCTTTCCTTTCTTCTTATCAAAGTCTGGTCTATAACCAATGCCCGATCTATCGTTTGTAAAACGTTGTTGTTTCAAAATCACATTGAGCATTTCACTTCCCTTAGTAAATTTCTCAAGTGCTTTTGTAAGTTGTGAATTCTTTTTCTCTAGGATAGAGCATTCATCACAAATCAGAGATTGAGGAGAAGAGAGATTTTCAATTTGCAGTTCAAGAAAAGAATTTTTCCTTTTCAAAGACATATACTTGTCTGCAAGTTTTTCAAACTCCTTTTGAACAACATTGTATTCAGCAAACAATTCATCATAGGAAGGAAGAGATTCATATACCTCATTTCTTTCATTGTGTTGCTCTTCTTCCTCAGCGACTAGGCATATGTTGGCTTTTTCGCTTTCGTCTTCTTCAGCTTCATCCTCATCCGATGAGCTATCTCCCCATATTGCTGACACATATGCCTTCTTTTTGAATCTCTTGAACTTCTTCTTTTCTTTCTCTTGATTTTTCAGCTGAGGACATTCCGCCTTGATGTGTCCGGGTTTTTCGCATTCGTAGCAGATAACCGGCTTCTTTGATTCATAGCTTGAATTTCCCTTCTGGAATTTCTTGAAGCCTTGATCTCTTTTGTAAAACTTTTTGAATCTCCGGACCATCATGCCAATTTCTTCATCCTCATCTTCATCTTCCTCATCTTTTTCTACATTCAGAGCCACTCCCTTATTGCGATTGTTGCCACCATTGACATCTTCTAATTCCTTCTTGAACTTCAATTTGCTCTCGTACTCAGATAGACTGCCAAACAATGCGGCAACTGAGGTCATTGACTCTCCACGAGCTTCTTCAATGGCGGTGACCTTAGCTTCCCAATCCTTTGTTAGAATATTGAGGATTTTCCTTACTTGAGCTCCTTGATCGAAAAGCTTTCCTAAGGCAGCTAGCTGATTGGTCAGATGAGTATATCTCAACTGAAACTCTCCAATACTCTCACCTTGCTTCATTCGCAAAAGGTCATACTCAGTGGTTAGAATGTTGACTCGGTTCTCCTTGATTCCAGAGGTTCCTTCATAAGCTATTTCCAGAGCCTTCCACATCTCCTTAGCCGTTGACAAATTACAGATACGAAAGTACTCCTTTTGACTAAGAGCACTCTGAAGCATCAGGATAGCCTTGCTATTGAGAGTGATGTTCTTCTTATCGTCATCATTGAACTCAGCTTCTGTCTTGGGAACAGTGATGCCTCCTTCTACCTTGACTGGAACATAGTCTCCAGTCTCAAAGACCCTCCATAAACCATATTCTGTTGCCATCACGAACACACGAAATTTTGCTTTCCAGAAAGAGTAGTGTTCGCCGTCGAAACCTGGAGGTCTGTTGATTGAAGCTCCATCTGGAAGAATTCCTTCCATGGTGATCCTTCTCGAGTGGTTAAACTCTTCTGAGAAGACCTAGCTCTGATACCAAATGAAAGAGGAGCTTTATACCCAAGAGGGGGGGTGAATTGGGTATAATAAAACTTTCCGACAACTTGTTCTGTTTTTACACTTTCAGAACAGGGCAAAACAGAGGAGATAGAGAGAAAAGCTTTGCACACAATGATTTATACTGGTTCGGTCCTTTCTCCGACCTACATCCAGTCCCCAAGCCTTACCTGGGATTTTCAATCCACTATAATCAACTATTGATTACACACTCTGTACTAAGAGTTGTTCTCTCACTAGAACACACTCCCCCTTACAAGTTGTAATTAATACACCCTAACTACCAAGTCCCCTGACTTGTAGTTATCACAATCAGTAGATGATTTACAAGATGATAACTCTCTCAAAGAGTAGATAGAATAAACACTGAAGTACAAAGTATCAAATTGATACTATTACAGATGAAAGCTGATACACAATAAATGAGTTTAGTAGAAATTCGCTCAGAGTAGTCGTCTCTTTCTGAAGATGTTAATGAACTCTATTTATAGCTAGAGAACATTAAATGACCGTTGTAGCTTGAATCAGACCGTTGGAGAAGTTGCCCAAGTGTTCTGAAGTGGTTTTGGGGTCTTCTCTCTCTTGTTTTCCCTTAATCTAGTTGGTCAAGACATCAGGGCTGACTTTCTGCGAATTAATCCGTTGGAGAGGAGTTTTCTTGTTTCAGCTAGCATCCTTAAATACTTTGTAAGCGTGTGCAGAAGGATTTGGGTAGAAGGAGTAACTTTTGTGCTTTGCAATAAATGCTCCGAGGTGCTTTTTGCTTTATACTCTAACCTCTCACCAAACATTCTTTAATGCTCTGAAATCCACTAATAAATACGTTAAACATAGCAGGGAATATCAGAGAATAATATTGGAAGAAGATAGAATCAAATAACATTGATTTCTGAAATGCCCAAATTCAAAAATTCTAAACCAGCGTCACGAACTCGAGTTCAGTTCTTACAGGCTCGAGTTCGAGGCTTTAGTGTTCAAAACTGTGCAAGTTCAAAAAGTGTAAACCTGAGGTTTGCTTTATAAACCTGAGGTTTGCAGATCATTGAAAAACTAAAATGCTCTCGGGTTGAAATGAACTCGAGTTTATTAAAGTTAGGCTCGAGTTCGAGACACTTTTGAACAGACTTCGTTTTAGCTTGAAAGCACAAACCTGAGGTTTGCAAAACACACTCTCGAGTTTAAAAACATATCCAAAAGTTCTTTGCTCTCTGGAACTTTTAGGCTCGAGTTTGAAAGTCTCAGGCTCGAGTTTAAATAGCTTAAAAACAGTTCTTTGCTCTCGGCCAAAACTAGGCTCGAGTTTAAATATGTTAGGCTCGAGTTTGAGCATTGATGAATTTTTCAAATCGAAAAGCTTTTCTTTCAATGGAACAGTGCAGAGCTTGAAAATATCTTTAAGTTTCAAACAACTTGTCCCGCCAGAGATGAACTCGAGTTTGCCATGACAGGCTCGAGTTCATGCTCTTAAAACTTTCTTGGGATTCTTTCAAACCTGGGGTTTGAAGAAAGCAAGTGTAAGGTTTAACATGTTTTTCAAAGTTCAAAAACTCTCTGGAAACAATGAACTCGAGTTTGACCTTAGTAGGCTCGAGTTCATGTGAACTTTTTCAAAAGTTTAACTTTAAACTTCAGGTTCAGTCTCGAGTTTGGAAATCAACTGAACAAGTTTGAGTTCTCTGTCAAATCCAGGCTCGAGTTCAACACTAACAGGCTCGAGTTTGATTTTGACAGATTGAAAAATACAAGTTTAAATTATTCTAAACTTTGTCAAACCTTTTCAATATTGTTTCCAATTGTTGTTAATCATCAAAACACTCAGAGAACTAACACACTCTCTAATAGCTTCCCAACACATGCAACGCAAATAGGATTCCAAACACCTAGTAAGTACCTTGGTTTGACCATCACTTTGGGGATGGTAAGCAGAGGAGAGACTTTGCTGCACATTCAATTAAGTAACTCTTTCCAAAAGTTGCTAAGGAAGAGAGGATCTCAATCACTCACAATCTCCACCAGAGCACCATGCAACTTGTAAACTTGATCTTGAAAAGCTTGTGCAAGTGTAGAAGCTGAATATGGGTGATAAAGAGGGACAAAATGAGCATACTTACTGTTTCTATCAACAATCACCCAAATTACTTCTTTTCCTCCCGATTTGGGCAAACCTTCTATGAAATCCATTGATATGCTTTCCCATACTTTGGTTGGAATTGGCAATGGATTTAATAACCCCTGTGCAGCAACAATTTCATACTTGCATCTTGCACATGTATCACAACCTTTAACAAAGTCTTCAACATCTTTATGATGATGTTTCCACCAAAACAGACCCTTAACCTTATAATAGGTCCCTTGGATGCCCGAATGATCTCCTTGAGGGCTAGCATGAAGCCACTCCAGCAGTTCTGCTTCAAATCAGCATCATTACCAACAACTAAACAGTTGTTTTTCCTCAAATAAGTGCCATCCGAAGAGTACCTCTTGAGAACACTCCCTTTTTCCTTTACTTCAGCTAGGGTAGTGGCAACTTCCACATCTGATTCCCAACTTCTCTTGATTTCTTCAATTAACTCGGGAGAGGTAGTGTCTAGCGAGATTTTCAACAATTGAGAACCATGTAATCTTGATAAAGCATCGGCCACTGTATTATCATTCCCCTTTTTGTATTGAATTTCGTAGTCATAACCCATAAGCTTTGCTATCAAATATATTTGGAATGGGTTCTTCAATTTCTGCCCCAATAAGTACCTGAGGCTCTGTTGATCAGTCCTAATAGTGAACTTGTTACGCTCCAAATATTGGTGCCAATACTCAATAGCTTGCACCACCGCTGTGTTTCTAGGATAAGGAAGCTCTTGAGTGAGCCCCATAGAGCAAAGGGTACCTCTATGCTATTAAGGGACGCAATAATTCTTTCTCATAGATAGAGACTCAAGTATTTAGCAGCTTGAGCCTTACTAAAATAGGCTAAAGGTTGTATCACATGCATCATTCTTCACTACAAACTCCTTGGAGAAATCTAGCAGCACTAACACGGGCTGAAACCAGCACTTCCTTTGGTTTTGAAAGGCTTTACTGGCTGCCTCTGACCACATAAAAGCATCCTTTCACAATAAAAGAGTGAGGGTCTTTGCTAGTGATCTATACCCTTCACTTTAAGGCATGCCTCAACCCCTCCCACATATAAATCGCAAGTAGTAACCAGCCAAACCAAGGAAAGCCCTTAGTTGCTTTGCTGTCTTAAGGTTCCAGCCAGCTTGCAACAGCCTGAATCTTCTTTGGGTCTGTAGCTACCTTGCCACTAATAATGTGACCAAGGTACTAAACACTCTTGGCAGCAAACATGCACTTGCCCCTCTTAATGAAATAGTGGTTGTCTTGAAAAATTCCCAATACTTCCTCTAGGTGCCAAGCTTGATCTACAATTTGTAGAACTATAGATCAGAATATAATCGAAGAAAACAAGAACGAATTTTCCTAAAAGAGGTTTAAAGATTTCATTCATGGCTCCCTGAAAGGTGGCTGGTGTGTTTTAACCCAAACAGCATCACCAGCCACTCAAAATGACCTGACTGTTTTGAATGCCGTTTTGTAGCAATCTTCCGGCTCCATCTGAATCTGATGATAGCCGGCATGAAGATCCAGCTTTGTAAACCACCTGGCAGCATGCAATTCATCAAGTAAATCTTCTACCAAGGGAATATGTTACTGATTTTTAACCGTCTTCTTGTTTAATTCGTGAAAGTCATTGCACATTTGCCATCTTTCACTGCACATTTGCCATGTTTGATCCTCCTTCTTCACCAAAACAATGGGTGCCAAAAAGGGAAAGGAACTCTTTTGAATAACTCCCTTTTGTAGCAAATCAGACACTTGCTTCTCTATAACATCCTTCTGTTCAGCAGAATATCTATATGGCTTAAGGTTTATTGGGTTGGTGCCTTCATGTGGGATACTAGGATGATTGTGGCCTGGCCTCAAGGGTGGCAGTCCTTTAGGCTCCCCCAAAACTGCCTCAAACCTGTCAAGGTGTTCTGAATTTCTGGTGGGACCCCCTCAGATAACTCTGATAATTCTGATAACTCTGAAAATTCTGATAATTCAGAGATGGTGCAACGTTGCTGTGTATCCTTCAATAGTTGCAGCAACCGGACCAAAAATATTTGCTGTTCAGAGAGTCGGTCAAAGCCAATTCTTGTGGAAGGAACCACCTGAAAGGAAGCTGCAGGCTTTGCTTGAAGCTTACACAATCCACCCTTATACCAAAATTGCATTGAAAGATGCTCATAGTCCCAGAAAGCACTCTTAATAGATTTCAACCAAGTCTGTCCCAACACCATATGAAAAGTTTGTAGCTTTATGATTCAAAAATCGCACTGCAACTCCATGCCCTGCATCTTCCACCTAAAACCATGCCATACACCATAAACTTGCAATTTTCGACCCCCTGCCACCTAAACCCAAGAAGAAGGTGATTCTGTGTCACGCCAACCTAATTTCACAGCCAGATGATAATCAAGAAAATCATGTGTGCTTCCATTATCAATAAGAATTTGAATTAGTCATTTGCCTATACTCCCCTTAAGCGCATAGACTCAGCAGTGTCAAGGCCGTTAGTGGGATGAAGACATATTGGTGGGTCATGATCATCCCAGTTGCAATCTTGTTCTGCAATATCAGATGTATTGGTACCCTCAGGCTCTTCTATCAGCTCCATATATTGAAGCCGCAATTTATGTCGCTGCAGGCATTAATGATCTTTAGAGAACCTTTCATGGCAATAGAGGCAAAGGTTCTTTGCACGATGTTCTGCTTCCTCTTCAGCCGACAGAATCTTGGAGGATCTCCATGATTTTGGCGCTGATTTCTGTCAGATTGTTGCATCTAACCTTCAAATTGAAGGTTGCATCTTTTTGCTTGGGCCGTGCAATTAAAATTCTTATTATTGTCATGAGTTGCTGATGTGGAAGCAACCTGCAGCACCAACGAAGAGGAATTATTATTTGCTATGTGTTGCACAGGTTATATGTCTTATATTATGGATATGAGGGAATATGATATATAATTCTGATATATCTTTTTTCAATTGAATGAAGTGTTTTTACAATGGCATATCCTTAATATTGTGTCACATTTCATATTTGTCAGAATTTTTGAAGGCAAAGTGCTTGATGAACTGTGAAGTTGCATTAATTCTTGAGCACAAGTATGAGCAACTTCAGCAGACTTCTGAAGATCCTATGAATCAAGTTTCTCAGTGAGTATACCTACATCAAGTTTACTGTGTTAGTTCAACTTAAAGGTCGGCATAAGCTTATATGTAGCTTGTCCTGCATCCAGTGAAAGGCTATATGTAGCTTGGCCTGTATCCAATTCGCCCAAAATCTTTTCTCATCCACTGATTGAACTAAATGATTGACTAGAAAAGGGCATCCAAGCCACCCTTAAATGTAAATTATTTTAGTTCTGCATACCATGTCTTCTGACTTGTGTATCTTCAGCATGCCATTTTGCCAATAGTAACAATTGACATTAAGAGGGAGTGACAGTTTCTGACTGGAAAGCTTTTAGGCACATTATATGGTTAACTTTTTTTCTGTTTTTGTCAGGGTATTTGAGAAATCATTGCAGTATGTGAAGCGCTTCAGCCGCTATAAAAATCCTGATGCTGTCAGACAAGTACGAGAGTATCCTTGAAAACTATGCTGAATCTGACTTGCAGTTCCGTTCTGTGTGATACATGTACCTTTGATCAAATTATTTTAGGGTCCACATCTATCTGTTTCACCATACTAATTTATGTTCATTCATATCCTGTTGGACTATTCTGTTTTCTTGCTTGAATCTGACGTTTTCATCTTCAAATGATGTTTTCATCTGTCATCTACAATAAACTCCAAGAAGTCTTGAGTTCAATGACTGGCGTTCTAGTATGTGTCAATTAGAGAATTATTAATCTACACAAGTCTTTTGTTCATAAAAAGAAAACCATGAAATTTCATTTAAACTTTAGTCTCAATTGCGATCTTAACTGACATTCAGAATTCTGAGTAGATATCAGTTGGCTGAGTTTGAGGTAATTAGTCCTTTCCCATCACAAACTCTGCTCACAAAGAAAATTCTCATTAAAATTAGAGAAATTTTAAACGTTTTGATGCTTTCATGCAGCTGTGTGTCCTTGGAAATCTTTGCCCTGAAACAGTTGAGGAAGCTATTGCAATGGTGCCCTCTATTAAGGTAACTATCATTTGCTTCCCAACCCTCTTTCTGCTTCTACTTTTTTTCCTCAGAGTTGTTCGTGCTTAAGTAATATGGTTCTTTCATCTTTTACCGGTGGCTGCATGAACCTTAGTTATGTATTTTTTCCCATGACTAAGTAAATAATACTTGTACAGTCTATCATCAGATTTTGTAAAAATGAATTATGCTCTATCTGGAATTACTCACCAGTAGGCTTATTCACAAATTCTGCTTTCAATTATAGCCGGATCCTCAGTTTTTCTCACTTATAAGGATCGTAAAATCCTACTCTCCCAGTCCTAATTATATGAGCTTGTCAAGGGGTTAGTCTTAATCTTAAATATAAGACCTTGATCCATCCATTTTATCTCTAATATTTATCATTTTTTTTCCAGACTAATTTACCATTCCTTTAAATTTGTATATAATCTAATGTAATACATAAGTATTTCAGAAAGATCATGTCACATTCATTAATTAGTTAAGTAGTACTTATATTAAGGATCAGGAGTATATAGTAAGCCACACAGCTGATTCCTCATACTCGGTTCGAATCTGACATCTGGTTGATTTGGTTACTGGTTTATTGAAGTTGTCTTGTCTGTTTCTAAAACATGAGTGTACCATAGAAGTTCAGCTAGTAGATCTTTGCTTGTTGTTTAATGCCTTTTCATTCTTTTTTACCTGCAGACAAGAGGACGGTCTCATGATGATGATGCAATTGAGAAAATGTTGAATGACCTGTCGCTCATCAAGAAATTTGAATAAAAATACTATTCCAATTATCCCCCAGAAGTTATGAATTTTCTGTGTTGTGTAAGATTTCATGTATAATATTCTGACTTCTGTGGTATCTATACATATCCTACGACTTCAACCAATATTTATATATACCATAAAAATTTAACAAGTCCCACTATGTTTTAGGCTGAATAATGTGTTTTATTTCTTACACTCTGTGCAATGCATCCGAACAAAGAGCTGGAGGCACTTGGAGTAGACTCACTCATTGTTCAAGTAGACTCAGCTCATCGTTCGCCGTGTGAGCCATTTTGGTCAAATAGTCAATACAACACATTGCTTCTCTATGCGATTGACGTATCTCAAGATCTCAGTTAGAAAAAAAATTAAAGACCTAACCTCGATAATGTCCCTAATCAACGAGTGGCAACTACTACAGTTCATCATCAAAATCTGTAAAGCGTCGGTAAAATCCGAATGGTAATCCAATTTCTGTTGAAACCCCACTATCTAGTAGCCTGAGCTATCACGAACAAGGCCACCATAAGCTGCATGTTGGTTAGACATCATGTTTCATATTCCATTTCAGCCACACCTGCAAATCACCACAGAAAAAATCATAGGGTCAATTAAGGATAACTACACATTGTTTGTTATCTCACAATCTCTCAATATGTGAAGCACTAATTCCTCACAATGACACTCAAAGGGACACTCATTATGATCTCTGAGACCATGTTTTGCTCCAAGTGGGTTGGTGGGAAATCTCTCATGAAACACTTGCCACATGAAATATCTTGCTTTTGGAACGCCATTTCATATGCTAACCTAATGCTAAAATTTCCATCCAACAATTCTCTTCAATAAAACAGATCATCCATTATACAAAAATGCAGCCTTAATTGAGCCTTTTATGTCTATAAAATTATACCCCCTCCCATCCTAAATATAAAATTTAGTAGAGCGGTTTCTTTTGGTTATAGATGTAATATTTTAATCCATTTTGTATACTAAATTCACAATTTGTTTCCTAAACCCTCTTTATTGATTGTATATATTAAATGGGTTTTTAATCGATGGAGTAGTTTCCAATGAAAATTATTGGAAATTACTTTGGGGAACCACCATGTATCTTTTCTTTTTCTTTTTCTTTTTTTTAAAAAAAAGACTAACTTAACAAATTTTTTTAGTATCTACTAGTTAACTCCTACACTTAGGCCTTGTTTGTTATACAAAAGATTTGAGGAATGAAAGGAAGTGAAAGGAAAGGAATGGAAGATGAGGAAGGAACTTAAAAATGTGAGCTGTTTGATATACTAGGGAATGGAAGTTAAGTTGAGGGAAAATGAAATTTTTGGCATGAAGAATTGGGTATTGGTTTAGTGGGAAGGTTAGATGAAATTCCCACAATATCCCTAAACGTTCGAACTCTGGCGTTGGGTTTGAACATAAAGCACTAAAGGGACAACGCGTTCAAACGAAAAATTGGACGGTAACCAAACTTGTGTAACTGTTTATATCACAGCATTCTAGGAACAACAATATGACAAAAACAGAAGTAGACATTTTTTACAAAGACAATAGTAATATAAATGCAAGATAGTAAAAGTATGACAGACCGCATTCTCTTTCACCTTCGACTGCGTTCTCCCCTAACTCGAAGCAATAGGGCTTCCCGAAGCTCAGACATATATTGGTAAATCACACATAAATTGATTTCAAATGAATACTGACCTCAATTGCAGCTCAGTTCCCCTTGGGTTCAACTTCTCCTTCGACTCCAATGGCAACTGTAGTTCCAAGCTTCTTCACCAACTGCTTTGTCCATCTCGCGCCTTCCTCATCTTTTTAAAGAGCTACAGTTTTTTTAAGGGGCTTCTTTGTCCCTAATTTTCACTCTTCTGAGAACTTTTCAATATTCCCGCTTCTTTTGGAAGGATTCAACCTTCCCATGGTTAATGGAAGATTCAGGCTCACAGGAAGGTAGTTGACGGAAGACGCTGCACCCAAACATGGTTTTTTGAAGGGAACCTTGTTAAGTTCCTTTCCTACAGCCCAAGATCCTATGTGACAAACAAGGCCTTAGAATCTAAGCGGTAAATTGAGAGAGAATGTACAAAATATGAATTTGTAATTCATCTTATCTCTTGTATTATATCCATAATAATCTTTCTTTCCATATTCAGTGAATTGCAATACGGAAGAAGGAAATAATAAAGAGCAATTATATGACATGACATTGCAGCTCATGCGTCCTGCCTTAAAATATTATTTCAAATATCATTTGTGACTTTTTATTTTGTAAAAGTCAAAGTTTTAAAAAAGAAATGTAATCACACAAAAATAGGACAAGTGAGCAACATGTAATAATTAGTTCTCATCTACATTTCTAGTTCTTAATATAAGATCTAATTGATTTTTTTTTAAAGACTAAAGAAGCTAAATAAGTAAATTAATCATAGTATATATTGTGTATTATTTGATTATATATTAATTTATAAGTCAAACAAATTAGTTTAGTACTCTCTTCGCCCCTATATTCTCTTCCATCATTTTCTTATTATTACTCTCTTTCTCTCTCACCCATTCATAAATAGGGGCAATTTTGAGATAAATAAATAAATAAATTTCTTACATAACTATTACATTTAACTACTTTCAACTGTTTTTTACAATCTCACAATTTGGTTGAAAGGCTCTTATACATAGGGATGGAGGAAGTATAAAAAAGATAAATATCAATATTTTAAAATAATCTATTTAGCTTCTTTAATTTCTCTAAAAAAAAATAGTTAGTTATATCTTATATTAAAGACTAGAGGAGTAATAAATAAGTAATCAATATTTGTTACTCACTTGTTATTGATACTTTTTTAATTCCCTCATTCTCCTATTTAATTATTGTTAAGGAAGCATCAAAAGAAGTAGATTAAAAAAAATTGATAAATATAAAAATGTCATATATTTAAGACTAACATTAACCCTCAAAATGTGTCTTATATTAAAGACCAGAAGAAACATTGTTTTATTTTCTTCGCAAGTACATAAGTTGGAGAAACTACAAGTTTATTTCTTAATTTTTTTTTTAATATATAAACTAATCGTATCTACACTAAAATGGAAATGATAAATTCCATTTAAGAGGAATAAGCACGCCCCTTGAATAACAAAGATCATTCGTTTAGCTTAATCCTGAAATATGCTTCTTTTTTTAATGTCAAAAAGTTACTTGCACCTTTGAAAATTAATGAGAAGTTGTATTTACGTCTAGAAGCAACATGATGTTTAATAGTAGTTCATGTTGTTATATTTGAAAGCAATACATCAATTTTAGGGAAAACTATTTATTAAGAATGACCATTAAAATGGTAATTATTTTGAATGACTAAAAATTAAAACATTAAAATAGAAAGATTAAATTGCTCTAGGCCAGATTTCTTATATTCATTCTAATTAAATCATAATCTTGAATGATTGATGAATAATGACAAATAGAGAACAAATCAAAATCTATTAAGTGAGTTATCTATTGCACCAAAATCGCCTCCATGTTAGCGTCTCTACAAAACCTCCATCGCCAACGATCTGCTGTGGCATTGATATTCGATTATACAATGGTTTTATAATATAAGTTTTAGATATGATAAGATTTTTAAAACTAAGTAAAGATTTGAAGATAAGGATCCACTGAAATTGATAATAGTTTGAACTCGTACCAAACAACGTCATGAAATTGAAACAGATTTTTGGTGTTTCATAGTAACAGAGGATTTATTTTCAATTATTTCACTATTTGTGTTTAATCTGAATCTCTAGGTTGTTTTAATTTTATGCTCCTTTTTTGTTTTTAACCAAACAGTTCCGCCTTTTGCAGCATATGTAAGCATAATTTAGTTTGAGGAAAACTTTCTCATAATCTTAAGTACTTGTTCTATATTATACTACTTGTATGCAGGGATGTCTCGAACTTCTCCACCGAAGTGGTGTTAGAGTAAGGGGCAAGAAGGCAGCCATGGTTGGTCGAAGCAACATAGTTGGATTGCCAGTTTCAATGCTTCTTCTTAAAGCAGATGCTACAGTTACCATTGTTCATTCATGCACAAGTGAACCAGAGAGAATCATTCGCGAAGCAGATATTGTAATTGCGGCTGCTGGACAACCGATGGAGTGCCACTGTACTATAAATGAATGAATGTATACCCAGAACAACATAAGAGCAATTATTTATGTTTGATGATAGAAAAATATGGCCATTGCTCATATCAGTCTAACAAGTATATATTTATCAATAGTTCCAACAAAACTCCAAAACAACTTATGGCCTAACTGTTTGTATAAAGATTTGGTTGAATTCTCTTCTGTTTAACATATTTCAAATGGTTAGATTGATCACTTTTCATTATCACAAATTTTGAGAATTATATATCATGGAATGGCGTTTATGTGTGTGAGAGCATTCTCAAAATTCTCTTGTCACAAAAAGTGTGCTTGAAGGGGAAATCTAACTCTGCATAATAATAGCTCAATAATTGTGTCCAGTATACCTTATATGTCTATATTCTATAATCTTATTCTGCATGATAAAAGCTCTTTACAAGCGCACAAGTCATAAAAGCTCTTTACAAGCACGCAAGTCATAAGCCCAAACTTATATAAAATCCATCAAATATTTTGCAAAGCATATATCTTACGATGTTAGCCATTTAAGCCACCAATGATGCCTTTGTTGTTTATATTGTCTCCATCACCATAAAGCTCAATTTGAACCTGGATATACAAAAACAAAACATTGTCTCCATCACCATAAAGTTAAAGATAACATTGAATGATTCAAAAAATGATATACACCTATTATCTTCACAAATCGTAGTTCAGTTGGGTTAGGATTTATACAGCTCGCACGGTTATGCCCAGATTGGTGACACTGAAAACATTAATATTGCAACTTATGTTGGAATTGGAATTCACAACGCTTTTTTTTACGTCTTCCAGGGGGCGACCTGTAATGGGGGTTGTAAAAAGGTATTTGTCCTATAATCATCGAGGGACAATTGGTTTAAGTTGGGCATATCATGAGTTTCTACTGGGGTCATAGTGTTCATGTAGATCTTTTGTTGTGAGGACAACAAATAACACTCTTCAACATATGTGTAGAGATTACCATGTAAATTCTTTATTGTCGCACAAGCTGCATGAGGGCATTGGATTCTTGTCCTTTGCCGAGCTCGGCAAAGCACATTCTCTCAATGCCACATTAACTCTTAAATATTTTCGACCTATGTGAACAAGCATTTGACCTAAACCATGATCTACTACCTCCATACCTTCAGCTTGAGCAACATTGTCCTTTAGTATAGCTTCAATTTTGGGTCCAACACTGTTTTCCCACTTCCTAATAGCTTCCTTGGCAACATAGAGCTTTTTTGCTAGCTTTTGTCGATGCTCATTAATCAACACACATACGTTATCTCTTCTTTCTTTAATTAAAAGATTCTACAAGGATAGTGGTAAACTGGTAATATTGTCCCAACGTCTAAATGGAAAGCGCGACATACCCCACTTATCAACATCAATGTGTGTCTCAACCCATCTTGCTAAGTCCCCCACTTATCAACATCAATGTGTGTCTCAACCCATCTTGCTAAGTCAACAGACAAGGATCTAAGATTTCCCATTGCCTTAACAAAATCCATATCTAATTGAGAATATGCAATTTTATCAAGCAATTTTAATGCATCCTCCTTACGCCTTCTACGATGTCCACTACATACTTTAGAGAACTCAGCACTAAAGTTCTCTTTTACGTGCCTATAACAAAGGCATGGTGAGGCCAGTGCCTAGGGATCATAGTGGCATGTATGCTGATCTTTATCAGGCTTTGTATCAGGGTTTAACCCTGCTTGGAACCGTTTGGTCCCCAATCCAAAAAAAAAAGAAAAAAAAAAGACAAAGGCATGGTAAGACCTACAAAATACTTCTCTAACTGCACCAACAATTGCATTATGACGATCAGAAACGATAGTCATTTGTAGAGACCCAATCAATTCCTTCACATTCCTCAAGAACCACGACCAATCTTCATAGGCCTCTCCATTTACAATGACATAAGCCAATGGATACAAATCATTATCTGCATCATAAGTAGATGCAACCAAGAGCGTCCCTAAATATGGGTCGCTTAAGTAACAACCATCAATATATAAAATTGGTCTACATCCAAGCAAAAACCCAGTTATGCAACACCCATATGCTATGGATAGCCTTTCAAAATGGTTATTGACAGATGAAGTCCACTTGGCCATTGTTTGTGGATTAGTTTCCATTAAACGATTACATGGCCAAGGGATTAACATATGATTGTTATTTTGACCCATTAATGTTATCCAAAGCTCTCTCTTTCACCTTCCAAGCTTGATGATAATTCAATTGTACCCCATATTCATGAAACAAGTCATTGCGGATATCATTGGATGCCTTGCCTTGATTGGTCCTAATATTATCAACAATTACAGATGCTACCAAATCTAAACTATTTATATGAGACACTTGCATATTGTCTTGTGCTTAAGGATCATGTTTATTATCAAAGGTTTTCACACGCAAGAATGGAGAGTATTATTTGCCATTGCAGCTATGTTCTTCCACTTACATCCATCAACATCACACTTTGCAATCATCTTATAAGGGTTGTTCTTTAAAAATTTGTATTTGAACTTGTGTACAACACTATATTTGTATAGTGCTTCCCTAAAAGCAGCTGAATCATCAAAAATCTGTCCCTTCCCACAATTAATTCATGCCACTTTGTTGAATTTAACTCAGGTATTGTTGTAGGAGGAGTAGCAATAATATTTTCACTTTGAATTGCATGAGGAGTAGCGATAATATTTTCACTTGTAGGAATAGCAAATTGTGGTTGTCCTTGTGATGTGCACGCACTGCACTCACATTTAACCCAACATTATTTAGTAAATGACTAATATGGAAGTATGTGAAACTTATATACACAATGTTATAAAGTAATCTCTTACCCTTATATTGATTGGCTTATTGTTGTTCTATTATGATCTTCATAATGTACAAATGAGCACAACCTCCATTGTATTTTATCAATTGCTTCACTCCATCATCATCAATAAGGTCTATAAGTTGAGAAAGATCAAACTTCAAACTATATTTAAACGTCTTCCCACTTATTTCTTCCCGAAAACAAGACAATATCATGGTTATTAGTTCTATCAATGATAGCCCATGTTCAATCATTTTGCCAATTGTTCTCCCTCCTTAATAGCATAGCACTCCTCAATTCATTAATGGTTTCTCCACCTATATGAAAGTAACATAAAAATCTCTAACGAATGCTGACAATCCATTATTTTCTTGGCTCTATTATTGTTGAACCAATTTCCAAATGGATAAATTCCAAAAGCAATAATATTAAATAAGTTTCAAAATAAAAAAGCAAGTATCAAATGAAATCTCTAATTAACCAAAAAAAAAAATTATGAGATAATTACCATAGAACAGTGGAAGTGGATGAGGAAAGTAAACTCAAGAGATAAGTGACTATACCATATATATTAGGCAATCTCCAGATGTTGGACGTGTGTAAGGTTCCAAAGGTAGCAATCTTCGGATACAATTAATCCTCAAATTAAGTTATGCTTACATATGTGCTGCAAAAGGCAGAACTATTTGATTAAAAACCAAAAAGGAGAATAAAATTTAAACAACCTAGAGATTCAGATTAAACATAGATAGTGAAGTAATTGAAAATAAAGCCTTTCTTGTTACTAATAATACCAAAAATCTATTTCAATTTCATTACGTTGTTGGTACGAGTTCAAACTATTGTCAATTTCAGTGGACCTCTATCTTCAAATCTTTACTTACCTTCAAAAATCTTAAATAAAGGTCTCAGAGAATTCATCACCTATCTAAAAGTTATATTATAAAACCATTGTATCATCGAATATCAATACCACAACAGGTTGTACGTGACCGGTTTTGTAGAGACGCTAACTTGGAGGTTCCGTAGAGATGCTACCTAGGAGGCAATTTCAGTGCAGTAGAGACACTAACTTAACAAATTCTAATTTGGTCTTTATTTGTTATTATCCATCAATCACTCCAGATTCTATTCTGATTTAATTAGTGAAAATATAGAAAATCTGGTTAAAAATAATTTAATATTTCTATTTTAATGTTTTAATTTTTGGAAAAATCCAATGTAAAGCTACTTAAAATAGGAAATTTCTAAATTGGGTTGGTAAATTCAATAAATCTTTAATTGAGTCATTAACTCAATTTAGGATTTTAAAATATGGGTAAAATAACTTTAATACCCTTTTATCTCTCCTCATTAATGATTTTTATTACTCCTTAACTTATGTTTCCCATGTATATATTAATATGGGTTAAATATCAAATTTGCCACGGAAGTTTCCCAAATAGAGCGCCCAGCACCCGGAAGTTTTTTGGGTACCAAATTTGCCCCGGAAGTATGAAAAAGGTAGCAAATTTGCCCCGGAAGTATGAAAAAGGTAGTAAATTTGCCCATCCGTTAATTTTGACCGTTAAGTTTGACTAACTGTCCACGTGGCATGCCACCTCATCAACCAAGAATGGCAAAATTGCTACTTTTGTAAACTTCCGGGGCAAAATTGCTCCTCAATGAAAACTTCCGGAGCAAAATTGCTCCTTAATGAAAACTTCCAGGGCAAAAATGATACTTTTTATTGATGAGGTGGCATGCCACGTGTGATGACGTGGCATCTATGTGGACTTCCGTCACTTTTGGGTAAATTTAATACCTTTTCAATACTTCCGGGGCAAATTTGGTACCCAAAAAACTTCCGGGTGCTGGACGCTCCATTTGGGAAACTTCCATGGCAAATTTGATATTTAACCCTATTAATATTAATTTTAATACAAAAAAATATGATTCATTCAAATATATTAACTATCATCATAAGAATAAAAACCTACAATATTTTCAGCAAAGAGTTCATTTTATTAACACTAACAATTTTTTTAAAGAAAGCTTAAAATGTACTTTACTATAAAAAGGACATATTTTAGTAAATATATTAATTAAGTTTGAATTTTACTATATTTTTCACACACATATATATAGGTTTCTTTTGGAAATTTTTATATTGATGTAAGTTGTTTTATCAAATTTGAAGTGCATTTTACATCTTTTTTCTGAAATATCCATAGAAGTATATGAAATTTAAATGCTGCTTGTTAAACAAGATAAATAATATTACTGATTTATATTAAAGAATTAAAAAATTGAAATTGAAATATTAACTAAATTACTATCTAAAATCTCACATTTAAGTGTTAAGGAAAATTATTCTCATTTACGTTAATATTGGTAAAAATGACTTTTATTTTAATTCAGTTTTGTAAAGTGTGAAGTTGGTATGGGATATGCTTTTTCTTTTTTTCTTTTTGGTTTTATCTCACTTGATAAAATAACAACTTTCTTTTTAAAAAAAAAACTCACATTTATTTTTTATCATTAATTATTAATTGATATTAATAATACTATTATGGCATGGCATACTTAAATTATTCTTGATTATCCTTTTAGGAATAAAAAAAATCATTTGATTTAGCATAAATAATGTTGATATATAGAGATATAAAGTCATAAAGCAAGAATTCTCTTTTAAGAGGAGAGAGGAGAAAAGCCGGTAGAAAAGAGAAGAGGGACATTAAAGTCATTTTACACCAATTTTGAAATCCTAAATTGGGTTAATGACTCAATTAAAGATTTATTAAATTTACCAACTCAATTTAGAATTTTTCTATTTTAAGTAACTTTATATGGGATTTCCCCTTAATTTTTTGTTAAAATAATTACCATTCTTATGGTCATTCTTAATAAATATTATTTTTCTTAGATTCTTTATTATATTTTCCCCTTAATTTTACAATCAACCAATATAATTATATAATATAAAACTATTTAAAAGTCACAAACAATACCACCATTTTTTTTCAAATTTCAATTCAATATCAATAAAAGTTAGCTAAACGGATTGTCAGTCTATTTGCCTCTAAAGGAAAGCACAAATTTTCTGTTTTTCTTCTTTTTGTCAACGAAAGCACAAATTTTCAATCCAAGCACTGGTAGCAGAGAATTCACATTAGGTGATTTTCTATTTGGTGCTTCTTATGTGTTTTTCTCTCTAATTAGAGGGATGAGACATTTTGTTTTTTTATTTTTTATATACTTTATTTATTTAAGTTAAATTATATGCTGCATCCTGAAATATTTTTTGCACCCAGTATCTCAAATTAATTAATTTCTAGAATGCTAGTGTTACAAGAAAAATATTTTTGAATGCAGCACTGGAAATTAATTAATTTAAAATATTGAGTGCAAAAGAATATTCCAAAATACAGCATAAAATTTAATCTAAATAAATAAAATATATAAAACAAATTAAAAGAAAAAAAAAAGAAAAGAAAAGAAAATGCCCCACCCTAGAAGGAAAAGCACATAATAAACGGTCCAGATTTAGTAGATGAGAGAAAATGAGAAAATAGACAAGGAGAGGATCTCCTTCCATGATAATCAACTTTAAAGATTGGCCTCAGTGTATCAAAAAAAAAAAAAAAAGATTGGCCTCATCAAAACTATATATATATATAATATGATTGACTGTACAAATAATCAAATATGCAGGCAAATTGTAAGTGACAAGTTACAACACAGCTCCGTGATCCAACTAATCTTTGCTGGGACAAAAATCTTGACTTTTGCTATCATTACAAATTTCTTCTGATGGCAACAACTGTTCTTGGACCCGAGCAACTAGCTGAGATGCTTCTCCATCTAAGTTCAGGGGACGCCTCTGCAAACTCTGAAAACAAAATGATTTAACACATGGTTTTTAATTCGACATATCAAAAGAAATTATTATTACCTCAGACGTCCACAAGCAATCGCGTGCTTTGCGAGGGATTATATGGATATGAGTCTGAAAATCCACATGTTCAATAATAGAATTAGCCATGTTAAACATTTTTTAAAAGGTTAATATCATTGTCGATCCTTACGGTTTGATCGGATTTTGGTTTTGGTCTTTGTAGTTTTATAAGGACTTGATCTGAGTTTAAGTATCTAGGTCTAAACCAAAACTTGTTATAAGTATAGAGATAAGTTGTTAAACTCAGACCAAATGGTTATGGAACTGTTGAAACCAAAACCAATGATTAGAAACTACAAGGATCAAAACAAAAATTTGATCAAACTGAATTTGTATACAAATTGTAATGTCTGATTCCTAGATAAAACATCTCACATGAAATATAACTTGCCCGGCAGCTCTTCCATTGTTAACCAACAAGTTGAATGAATCTGCAGAATTCCAAATCATGCAGAAATAGACTCAGTCACAGGCCAGCTTCTTAATCATGCAAAAAATAATTTGATTAGTGATTTCTTCTAAGTTTCAGGAAAATGTCAAAACATGATATATCTGATGATAAAATGATTCATTTTTCAATAGCAGGACAGCTAGTCCAGATAGGAAATGATATCAAATTGTAGTATTTTCAAATCCAAAGCGAAAGCGGAATATTTGTATTTGGCATGGCCTGTCAAATACTTAACCAGTGAAATTATTAGGCTCAACCGAAGCGAAGAAATTAAGGCCTCATAGAAAGGGAAAATAAATAAATGAAGTCGATGAGAATAAAAGAATTTTAAGCGCATACCACAGCCAGTAGCTTTTTTTATGGCATTGCTAAGGAATGGCACTTTTGAACACATTGCGGCTACAACCTGCAACATAAGTCAATCTGGTAACTAAAATGGAATAATTTTTTTATGCAGCAAACGTTTTACACATCCTTTTCAAGCACTTTACCCAGGATCTGACTCAGTGGACTCTACAACTTGAAGAAATTGCAACAATGATAAGACAAGAATTATTAAAACTCAGCGCAAAAAAATAGCCAAAAAATCTTGTTGATTTTGAACTAGGAATTGGGCGATTTTGGCCATTTTGTTATATTAATTTGTGTAAGAACTGAAATTTTCAATTCTATAAGGCGCACAAAATTTTCATAACCTGGCTCCAGGTCACCAGAGTTTTTTTTTTTTTTTTTTTGTCACAAGAGTTGGCAGTATATTTCAACAACAAAATGTCAACAACATACAAAATTATGAAAGAATGGGCTCTTTAATCAGTCCAAACCTTCAGGCCATTGTTGGGGTGCATTAAAAAGGAAGCAATAGGTCCAAAATAAGATCCACCAAATAAAATAAGGTACTATAACAAAATTAACGGCCAGAAGATCCACTTAAGACGTTTGAAAGTTCAGAGTTTCAAAAGTGTCAACAGTTACCTAAAATATAGGAGGGTCTTAAAAGATAAACAAAATAGTAAAACCAAAATAAAAGGGTACTGGTGGTTTTGTTAGTTTATAGTATTAGAATAGAGGTTAAGCCGATGAGGAATCATTTTTGGTGAATCGTTCACCAAATGGCCCCAATGTTCTCAAAGTGTTATCAGGTCAAAAGTGTCGCCCACCTTAAATCCTGACACGCTTCCACAAAAGTAAAACATGAAATCCAACAAAATTCTAGCAATTTGATTTCTGCTTTCTTTGATTATATTCAAGAGATTTCCATTAATTTACTAGATTCCAATGTAACAAGGTACTATTTTCAGTTATACAGTTGTTAGCATTGTGTTCCACTTTGGTGACCATGGATGGTGCAGTCAAAGACATTGGTGCAACATGTGATATTGCAACTTGTGAAGAGGAAAAGGTCTGAGAGTTTCACATTGAAGACTTCGAAAGTGTTAAGAGAATTGTGCATCAATGCTTGCTTTGATATGCAACTCTAGTAATGGCAACCAACAAGGAGATGGTTGAGGGAGCTTCTCATATGAAGCAGATTTAAGACTTGTAGTTGTGGGTGCGGCGTCAGAATGAATAGATAATGAGGCTGGGGAGTAAGGAGGGTAGCTGAAGAATGTTGAGGGGCAACTCATGGAAAGAGAATCAGCGAGTTGCTTATATTTCAAGGGCATGATCAAGGGCGTGTACTACTGGCTGGCTAAGCTCTTGAACTGATGATTTATTCTTTTATTTGAGCTGGCTACTATTATTGTTATTGTTTTGTTCATCTAGACATCTACTGTCTGTTGTCCTATTTAGGTCCTTTTTCTCATGTCCAACCATTTACGGAATGAGAAAAATTGATATAACATTTTCAATTTTAAACCTTCTCTCACTAATGCAAATTATTTTTACCACAAAGTTCTGAACCCAGGAACAATTAGAGACCCAAGGGGGGCGTTGATACTTGAGTATTACAAGTGTTTTTCCATGCTTGGTTACATACACTAACACATGTAATATCATTTGGCCTTTAAAGTGTCAAGGAATCAACATAGTACAATTTCCTTATTATTTTGTTAATGCCATCATCATCTAGCACTGGGAAAAGATTTACCATCACCTTAAAAGCATATACAAACTATTGATAAAAACAGTCAACACATATATTAGAACTTCAGACCTATTGAAATTACTTACTGGTTGGCAAAAAGGAGAAAAAAAAAATTACTTACTGATGGAGGAGTAGCATCTAATGAAGGAAAATGAGATTTGGGGATTATGAGAGAGTGCCTGAAAGCAAAAAGATTGGAAATGAGATGTTGATACTCAAACAATGCCATGTCCAACAATCAAATAAATAAATAAATAGTTTTAAAATTTTAACCTGTACGCATAATTTTCTATTCGTTACCATGTCATGTTTCAGCTTCTGATAAAGTGATGAAATTTCAAAAAGGCCTGAACTTTTTTGCTCTCTCACTCCAACACAAAAATGCACACAATTACTTCCATCAGATTGTTTCTCTCTGTATAACCTAAACTGGTCCACCATACCTCATCTTTTCTTGGTCATTCCTATTAGTTACTGAATCAGACAGATCTACCTAACATCTCCACAAGAAACTTATAAATTTCTTAAGATCGATGGTGGTGGTCAAAATGTTCATGAAATTTCTGCCATCCCATGCTTCACAATATGTTCATTTGTAATTGCAACTAAGATATATGATACGTTACCCATGACTCAGCGGATTTGTGTCCAATATACATATGCAAAAGTCATCTTCATACAGCTGTCAATTTCAATAAACATTAGGAGAAAATTTGTCAGAATGCCCACAGCCATCAGTAAAGACAGCAAAGTATATTTTTAGTATGGAAAAAGTTCACAGAGCATTGTCCACAATATCAATTTCTACATCTCAACAATGGCAACAAATTTGCAATGCTCTAAAAAGTAAAAAATTTTACTTGAATTAGAACGTTTCAACTTTCATAACACAATTGAAAATTTGTAAATTTAATCTCTAAAAGTATTATATGATGCGGGCAACGAAAAGCCCATGAAAGTAAATCTTAACCACTTGAAAGTAAGAAATGTGATGAATAAGTTATACCATCTGTGCTTTTAAGAAATTTACAGTCTCTATGATTTCATAAGCAGGTTGTCTTATCACTATCTCGTAGACATAATATTATCCCCCTTATAATATTTAAGCAACCACGCGGGCTTGCTTTTCATTTTGCCATATCAATGACTGTTTGCCTATTATTGAGAGAGAGGGAGGTTGTTTCCAGTATCCTAAGAAGTTGGGTACTAGGTTTACTAGCACTTAAAGAAGCAGCAGAATGTCCCAAACAGTTGGCAAAAAATAAACACAACCCTCACAAGATATACCAAGTTGGTAAACACATTAAACACGACTTGCGCAATATGCATATGCATATTTTGGAAATGTTATTCTATAAATGCAATCTAATGCTAAATTAGAGCAACTACAATTCCAGTTTGCCCACAAGTATCAAAATTATCACAATTTTCTCAGCCACCAAACAAATAATCACGTATTGGCTCTACTTACCAAAACAAGATGCGCGAGACCTATAAGAATAAGAAGGGGGGAAAATCCATAAACCAAAATCATACCTTGAAAGCGTGTGATTCGCCACGGATAATCTTACAGAAAATGCAAACATCCTGCCACTTCTCTTTCTGCGTATCACGCAATCGATTTCCCCGATCGGAAGAGGAGGAGGAAGAAGAAGTACAAGGCGAACCGGAAACCTGCAAACGCAGAGACGAACTATGATCGGGACTGAACCCGATGGGGCGAAGATGGGAACACAAAATGGCGAGTCTCCTTGCCTCCATCGATGGCCTTCAAGAGAAATATTTCACGGGAGAAGGTGAAGGAGTATGCTTCGCCATGTGTTGCGTAGGAAGGGTTTCGACTTTCGATTTTGAATTTGAACTGAGCACACAAGCTTCGATCTTTCTATGAAATTTTTTATGATTGTTAGTTACAACTTGGAGGTTAAGATCGTTTCCGGCTTATCCACATTGAACGCAGTACAGGTGAGACTGGGTTTGACGTAGCAGAAAACTTGCTCTACCAATGACCATCATGATCCAAAAGAATTTTTATAAGGAGAAAACACCAAAAGAATTCGCTCCACATATTCAAGGGAGTAAATATGGTCAATGAGAGTGTTCAAAAAAAAATATGGTTAATGAGGAGTGAAACAATAAATTTTCACTCTAAAAAGGAGGAGACTCGATATTCACGTTGTGAGGGTCTTGTTGGTTGGCGAGTTATAATTACCTCTGTAAACGCTCTTTTAAGTCTGGAGTTATATCCTAACCCTAATGAAGTGTCCATCTACTCCACCTAAACTTTTTTTTTACAAAAAAAAAAAAAAAGAGTAAATATAATAAGGGTATTCAAATGGAACCGGATCCTCTCCCCATCCCATTTTCTCCTCATCCCTCCCCATCCCTCTAAAATCAATCCTCATCATTCATTTTACTTTATTTTCATCTTGGCCATTCATTTTTTTTAATATTTCAAGTACTGGAAGGTACTAAAAAGATATTGACTAATCTTAAAAAAAAGACTTCATGATCTTCAAAAATTATTTTAGGATTTTGAAAAAATATTTTAGGGTACTAACTAATACTAAAAATAATTCATGAAGTATTTTTTAATATTTTAAGTACTGACAGGTACTAAAAAGATACTGACGGATCCTTAAAAAATACTTCATGATCTTCAAAAATTATTTTAGGATTTTGAAAAAATATTTTAGGGTACTGACTGATACTAAAAATATTTCATGAAGTATTTTTTTTAGGATCAATCAGTATCTTTTAAGTACTGCCAGTACTTGAAATATTAAAAAAAAAAATGAATGGCCAAGATGAAGATGAAGTAAAATGAATGGTGGGGATTGATTTTGGAGGGATGGGGAGGGATGAGGAGAAAATGGGATAGGGAGAGGATCCGGTTCGGGATTGAGATGGGTATTTTTCTTGTTGGACTTGATTCATGAATGGATTTTCAGATATCCGTAATTCAAGTAGGGTTCTGGTCCTATTTACAAATGAGGAACCGGTTTTTTTTTTACTAATCCTAAAAGATAGTTAAACTCACCAATAAGTAAAATCATAATGAGAATGCAAAATTGGATGGTGAACTTAAATTATAAACATATAAGAACTTATTTTTATCAATAAATATTAATATGCATCTAAATATAAGTCACTTATACATTATTCTTACACGTCAAAGAATGTATTAAATCGATAAAATTTTCTACATTTATCTTTTTAACTGTTTTATCTCTTTCTACTTTACAAATGATTTTCACACCTCCCTCCCCTCTTTCTCTTTCCAATATAAATAAAATAAGGGATAATGGTCTTATTTGTGCTGGAAGTTTTCGCTTAGGAGCACTCAATACCCGAAAGCTTTTTTTGGAGCAAATATGCCCCCAAAGTTAACAAAATGGAGCAATTTTGCCTCAAAATTTCTTTTTATGAGCAATTTTGGTCCGAAAGTTTTTTTTTTACCAGCAATTTTACCCCTAGAAGTCTACAAATTGGATCAACAATTTAATGGTCAAAATTAATGGAAAGATAAGATTGCTACGTTTTTAAATTTCCGATGCATTTTTGCTCCCAAAAAAAAAAACTTCCGGGTGCTGACTGCTCCTAAACGAAAACTTCCGAGACATATAAGATCCGTATCCCAATAAAATAAAGGTGAAATTAAGAAAATGTTATTAATTACTATATATTGAACAAAACTTTTTTCTTACCGGTAAATTATATTTATGTATAAAGAGATAGGTGTTAAAAGCAAGGTTTTGAAACTTGAACCAGCCGCTAAACGGATTAGGCTATTAAGTCAAGGGTTAATGAATCAGACCGGAACTAAACCAGGACAACTAAGTCTCCGAGATTTATTATATAATGTTTAGTTACTTCTCTTTTGACAACATAGCCGCGGGATTAAAAATCATATAGATTAGACACCGTTTGATTTTAATAGAAATTGGGTCCCACAATTGCTTTTTAAAAAAAAATAAATAAATAAACAGTCGTACCTTTTGAGAGTCTACTCTCTCTCTGCTTCTCATTGAAGAGCCACCTTCTTTACGTCTTTTTATAGGTCTAGTTTATCACACTTAACGAGGCACATGAATTGGGTCCCAGAGTTTATTTATGTAGGAATTTTAGTCTTTTTCCTTTCCCTAATCCATCTATGTTGACCCATTTGCAATTAGTGAAACTCTAGATCTATGTTGCCCCATTTACAATTAGTGAAACTGTATACAAGTACTTGACTTCCATCTTCTTCCCTTTCCGTCATCATCTTTTTTATTTCAACCGTTGGATCGAAATCTCAACCGTTTAGATTTAATTTTTTATAAAAATATTATTTTAAATATTTTGTTAATATTTTATTAAAAATTTAATATTTTATTAATTTTTTTATAAAAGATTAAATCTGAATCGTTGATATTTCAATCTAACGGTTGAGATGAAGAGGAGGATAGGAAGAAAATGGGAAAGGAAGAGGATGGGAGCCAACTCCAAACATTATTGCATCTTTATATTGTTCTCACCTTTGTCAAATAAACCAAATTCCAGACATTTTCCCAGTTCTAGCTGCTGCGCACAAGATGCTTGTCCAAAGTCACGGGAAGGAGAGACAAAAAAAGAAGAAGAAGAAGGAAGGATGTGTGGCTTCACTGTGAAGTCATCCTCCTCCTTCCTTGGAACGCATCTGAACTAGAGAGGAAGAGAGAGAACGTGATTGCATAGAAGGGGAGAGCAACTACTGCCATCATTGACAGAGACGGAGGCAACCGCATAAGATACTATTCATCGTCTTCATCATCGCATAAAACCAGGGACATTAAATAGGAGAGTAGCCACATCCTGTCTCTCTCTGTAAACCTCGATACCGCCATCCATTCTCCTTCAATTGATGTTTAAAAAAATGAATATGACTCAGTCAACTCGGCTATATATTTTGAAAGAGTTTCGTGGGCTTCTGTTACAATTCTTTTTCACTAGTTGAATTGTGGGCTTCAGAATTGTATTTTATTTTCCCCTCTTTCCGTAGGTGGCTTGCCAAAGCTTGTGTCCTCTTAAGAACGGGCGCTTGGTTAGCTGTGGGCATTGAACTCAAAGAGTCATTTTTTATGCATTATTTTCTTCTATGATAGTCTCTCTTTTGATAGTCTTTCCCTTTATCTATTACTACCGCTGGTCTTAAATATAGAACACATTTTGTCGTACAAATGTATTACAAACTAGGAATATTTTTTTAGCATGCTAAAAGCAGAAGTTATAAAGAACATACCAAGTTGAATTCATTGTTTCTGGCCACCCCCTCTTATTAATTTATGAGATGTTCAATGTGCAGAACAGAAGATCAAGGTTCCTCCTCTCCATTGTGATTCACGGGTTAAAACCATCTGTGTTGATGTCATGAGCCTCCCAAAATGCCGAATTGGGGCTGTCTCCACAGGTACTTGTGAGCATCTTATGTGATTCCAGTAATATTGGTGTGGGAAAATCTGCTGTCTGTCGATTAAGTGGGGTGGTAAAAAATTCGTGAATTATATCTGAATCTGCAAACTGCCACCAGTGACATCCCTCTTCCCCCACGTGTATTTTCTTTCCCGACAGCGATTTTCTTGTTCCTTCGACAGCAGCAGCTTTGATGGAGGTTAGGGATATTTTCTAGCTGTACTCCGTCCTCCTAAAATCTCCCAAACACCATAGTTATTTCACAAATATTTTTCTACTCATCATAGCATTTAAAAAAAAAAAATAGAAGTAGAGTAAGTTTGAATGTTAGAGCTTGAAGCAAGTGTTGAGTTTCAATAAATGAGAATCATAAAATTGTAGAGGTGAGTAAATATTTACATTTAATCAGTTTAGAATTTTCATATTGTATTATTTAAGGCATATAAAGTTAGGGTTTGAATATTAAACTTGAGTTTAATGGTTGGATTATGTTTATTGGGAGTAGAATTGATGTTTAACGGCTTTATAATATTGTTAAAGCTTGTAAAATGAAAATGGGTATTTTAGATGGAACCCTAAGTTAGAAAAATTGGGGATTTTGATCTAGTTGGGTAATTATGGGTTAATTATTAGTTCAAATGAAATATTAATACTTGAAAAATATATGATTTGATATTGGATTGGAGGTTTAGACATTAAAAGTGATATTTAGAAGTTAAAGGTAAAGTTGAAGAGTTTAAGTCAATATAATTAATTATATTAAATTGATTATTTGTTTAGCAATTTCATTGATGAGTAATTTGTATAATAATGATGTAGATTGAAGTTAAATTATATAGTGTTGGTAAATTGGAAGCATTGAGATGCCCCTTTAGGAGCTCAAAATGGAGCTCATAAGGAGACTGATTCAAGACATGGAAGAGACAGCAGTGCGCAAAGGGCTGCGAGGTATTGCTGGAGTGAATCAACTTAATATAGCATGGCAATTCCCTGATGAAGGCTATATAAAAATAAATACAGATGGGGTAGCAAAAGGAAATCCTGGTTTAGCAGCATGTGGTGTAGTGATTAGAAATACACAAGGTCGTTGGCTGGGAGGCTATGCATTTAGGCTGGGCATCTGCTCAGCATTCAGAGCAGAACTCTAGGGAATGCTATATGGCTTAGAGGAAGCCTGGCAGGCTGGGTTTAGAAGGGTAATTTTGGTGAGTGATTCGTTGATAGCGGTCACTGTGCTCACCAGAGGTGGTGGAGCAGTCCGTGAGAGTCGGCTGATATCTCGCATACAGACCTGGATGAACAAAGAATGGAAGGTGCAACAACAACATACTTACAGAGAAGGCAATATGTGTGCAGATTGGATGGCCAACTACATGCTTGATCCAAACATTCAAAGTGACAAGATCTTCTTCGAGGAGCCCCCAGGAGGAATTATGCTGCTCTACCACGCGGACCTCGCAGCAATTGGCAGGGAGCGCTTTGTGGCGCTACCTATTTCTTAGTTTCTTTGTTTCGGTTTATTTTCATACTTTGGGTTAAACTAACCCTGTTGCTTACCAAAAAAAAAAATTGGAAGCATTCAAGTGTCGATAAAAATAAACTTAGAGTACACGTAACATTGGTTATTCTTATACTTCCTCCAGTTTTAATTATAAGAACACATTTTGAAGTTGGTTTTGATCCTAATTATGAGACCAAGTTTTAACTTTGGTTATTTTTTTCCTAAAATACTCATATTGCTACTTTCTCAATAATAATTAAAGACAATAATAATTTAATAATAGACCTATATATTCTATAAAGTAAATAATGTTTTCAATTCATTAATGTCATTGATAGGGCAAAATTTAAAGCCTATAGACTCCACAAGTATACGGGTCGTATCAAATAATAAAGTGATAAGTAAGAAAGTTATCGTTCCCATGAGGACTCAACCAAACTAGTGATTAGATATTAAATTCCCTTATTTCGTTTAAGTTAAGCGAGTCAGATTTATTTTCAATAATAAAGAAAATTAAATAAGAAACTAATAAATAGCAGAACTTCGCACAAAAGAATAAATTCCAATATTGAGACGTACAACCTAGAGTCACTAATCCCTTGTTGGTTTATTTGATTTTATCCCCACTAAATTAATTTTGATTTAACTAACTCAGCTAATCTAGAGTATTAATGTTTATAAATGTCTTCCGATCCATTTATAAACCTATCTTAATTAATTATGTAATGCCTCACACAATTAACTAAAATGCGTTTTAGATCGGGCTCACCCTAATTTGATTATGCGGAGCTTCTAGGTATATTCCTATCCTAGACGCAAATTAGATTAAACCTAATTCCTTATTAAATTTAAACCTAATTCCACATTATTTAATCCCAAGGTCAATTTAGGATTCCCTCTTCCAAGTTCATCCCTAAATCCCCAAAACATGCTTACTAGTGGCCAATTACTAAGCAATAGCTATAAAAACAAGAATAAATAAACTGCATAAAATTAATCAAAACTAACAGTAGGAATAATTTCTAGAACCCAAACAAGTTTATAGGTTCTCTAGGTTGAAACAAAAAATTAGCCACACATGGCTCTAATAAAATCCATAATAAAAAGATAAAAATAAGAATTTAGGTTTAAAGAATAGAAAGAGCTAGGAAAGAAAGCTTCTCTGTCGCCTCCACAATCCTCTTGTCCTTCCATGGAGATGATGAAGATAACCAAAAGCTCCTCTTGTTGCTCGGTGCTGTGTGCGCTCCAAGGTTTTGAAACCCGGACCGGTCACTGAACCGGTCGGGGTACTGGGTTAAGGGTTAGTGGGTCAGCCCGGAGTCAACCCGGGCCTAGACGGGTGAGGTATAAAAAATTGGAAAATAATTAATTTCTCATTACACCAACCTAAATTTGATATACTATATATCATTTCAATACTTTGGATCAGTGACAAAATAATCATATACTCCAATACTTGTGACATATTCAGATATTCTTAACAATTTTCTTTACAGCCTACATTTGACATCCACTAAGCAGAGCCAACAGAAAACAGAGAAACCACAAAATGGCGGTCAAGGAGGAGAGAGCACCGAGAAGTTTGAGGAAGTTGAGTTTGATAGTGGGAGGAGTCCGAAATCACACATACGTTGCAAATCTGATATGAATCAAATTGCATTCCTTAAAAAAAATGAGGGAGAAATAATTTTTTTTTTTTTTTTAAAAAACGGTTTGACCCAGTGACCCGTCCGGGTTCACCAGGTCAAATCGGTTTTACCTAAACCGGACCGATTTCACGGCTGATTGGCCGGTTTCCGGTTTCACAAACCATGGTGCGCTCTGTCTCTTGCTGCGTCCTCTCGTTCTTTAGGTGCGTCCCAATGCATCTCCTGCATCTCTCCAATATCTCCCTCCTCTCTATGCGTTGGGCTCCTTTAATATATATTGCTTTTGCTGCAGGTCCCACGCATTCTATCCCAATTTTCTTAATATATATGATATCTCGTTTAAACTTGGCTGACTTTGCATATCTTATATGCTTTTTTTGTCTTTTTCTAAAATATCATATATATTAGTCCTCCTATAGATCTGCTTCTTTTGTACACACAGGGTCCACGTCCTTTGTTTTCTAATCTTTGGCCAATTTAATATAATATAATAATCTATTATATTATATCCCTTTCAATTTAATTTGTTGTCTCTCTTAGATCACATAATATCTCCTGTACAACAAAATAGGATATCAATAGATTTTCTGTTATAATATTCTTTTATCCTATATTTAATTAAAAGATAGATAAATGTTCCAGTATATAACACAACTGTCTAACCCCAGAAGGTTAGTGAACGATTAATATCGGATCGTCTATTGACTATCTACTGGAGTCTATAAAGTAGACGGCAATAGATGCTCTATGATCACTGTGCCACACGATAACAGCGTAACGCCAAAGGAGTGGGATGTGTGCACAGTGGAACTGAATGTAAGGTATTGAAAGAGTTCATGGAGTGTTTGCACCTGGTAAATGTCTGGCTATTTATATCAGGCTTTGCTCTTCTGGTAATGCTTCCTTCAAATGGTAATGCGCGTTCCCATGATCTGATTGTGGGAAATCCTCCATTACCTGTATTAATTATCCGAGATCGCCGGCAGGATCATGGGACGATCATTATTGTGCCAAATCAAAGGAGATCCTACGCGGTCGTGTGTCTAGTGGGCTTTCACTTCACCGAGCCCACTATTCAAGTCCGCAACAATAAATATATAAAAGATAATTAAATAAGCATGATATTAATAAATTTAATCCAATATATCTTAGAATTTATACTTATTAAATTATAAAATATCTACTTATCAAACTCCTCCACACTTAAACATTTGCTTGTCCTCAAGCAAAAGAAAGAGAATTCATTATCTAGAAAGAACATTGCTCATGAAATCCCTAAACAGAAAGCAATAAACTACCACACTTAGATCATATCATCAAATCTGATTTAAGTTAATGTCTTATAAGGATAGATCACTAAGCCAATAGTCTTAAACAATTGTAACAATCTTTTAACATCCCATGATCAAAAGATCGGCACGCAATAAATTCAACAATAAGATTAGTAAAAGAACATTATGCTACTCAATTTCTCCAGAAAAATTCAAATTCCCCTACTAAACCAAGCTTTTAATTTAATTTAATAATGATCCTCATGTAGGAAGTAACTCTTTTTCTTTTCTTTTTTTTTCCTTGAGCCGTTGTAGGTCCCCTTTTGACGTGACCATGCACATAGGTGATGCAGCACCGGTTACTCAGTTACTCCAACAGACACCTCAAGAGGCTTTTAGCCTAACTCATAACCCTCTCTAACTTTACCGTTTGACACGAATGCCAACATTATTGCCCCTAGTTACTAAGTAAGGTCTAAAGAAGTCATTGGAGTTGTGTGCATGTGTGTGTGTGATTTTTTTTTTTACACTACCTGAGTCATTTCCCTAAACAACAGTTTTATTTAGCTGGCAAAGGTCATTATCTAATTTTCTTGAGAAATCATGTAGCAAAATATTCATAAATTAATAATTTGTTGATCATATTATAAACTAATCTCTATTCTCATGGTCAATCTCAAGATTGGAAAAAAAATGCAAAAAATGTAAGACTTTAGAGGCTTAATTAAAACATTTTTTTAAAAAAATTTGACTTGATAATATTTTTCTAAGACGGGGAAGGCTCAAAGTTAAAGTCAATCCTAAACAATGCAAAAATCTCAAATAAAAAACATCTTTTCAATTGCATAAAGACAAGCATAACCAAAGAAATTATATCCCTCTCCTACACTTAAATCAAACATTGTCCTCAATATTGCAAAAATCAATAAAGAGGGAAAGGAACTAGTACTCCCCTGGTTTTAGGTCTCTAACTCTGATGTGGAATTCTTCCTTTAGTACCATCAATGATGTTTCGAATTTTGAGAGATAAAAGAGTGCATAAGTAAGACTTTGCAGCCACAAGAGGAGGGATCATCTTCAAGCCTGAATAGAAAAATAAAAAAACAAAAGAGAGAAATAATAATAATAATAATAATAATAATAATAATAATAATAATAATAATAATAATAATGCGAGCAAAATCATTGGGTTGCCTCCCAATAAGCGCTAAATTTACAGTTTTCAGCCAGACTTTTAAAAACAAACCACTAATCATAAGTATCAAACACCTTAATTACCTTGTCTTCATTCCTTTTCAAGCAACAAGGTTTCAAGTACAAAAATTGATCATTTCAATTAATTACTCGTATTTCCTTAATCATAGACAATCTTGGATTACAAGCAATCACTGAATTCAAATGCAGCACAACATGCATATCCTTGAAAATAAATATAGGCACATCTAAGAATTTAGAGCATCTAATAAAATCAACTTGACTCTCATCAGTAAGAGTCAACACTTTAAGAGGAGAGTTATGAACAACAATAATTGGGATATCTACATCAATTTGATCACTAAAATCACAATCCTTAGGCTCCATAGCCGGAACCTCTTCTAGACATCCACTATTCTCATCTAAATCAATGTCAAACTCACAATCACTTTCTACTTTATCCATAGTTTCATGCAATTCTATATCTTCAACTTGCTCACAATAATCATTATCATCATAAGTAGTGGTCATCAAACTTAAGGAATTATCTTGCCCCATAGTCTTAAGGGTTGAAACAATTTGACTCGTATATACCCCCATATTTTAAACACTTACCTCAATATTTTGGACACTTGACTTAAGACTAGTGACAATCTCCTTTTGCTTTCTACTAGATCTCTCTAATGCTTCTGCACACTCATCAATTAATCTTTCTAAATTAGATTTTTCCTTATACTCAATTGTGTGCTCTTCAATATGTGGATAAGAGAAAAAAGGAGAGGTATTTTCCTGAGAACAACAGACATGTGGATCCCTAAAATTTTGTTGCTCAAAACCTTCACTAGGACAAAATGAATTATCAAAACAAGCTTGGTTTCTAGTGAAATTATCTCTCACAAAATGACTAGTTGTACTATATGGACAATAGTCATACAAATGATTCCCTCCACAATAAACACAAGACATGCAAACATATTGAGAAGGATCAACATATGGAATACAACCATCATTTATGCTCTTTTTATGTTGCCTAGATTCATTCAAAGAATTTAAAATAGCAATCAATCCATCTTGTATAGAAGATGAAGAATTCATCTTCTTCTCAATATTAAGATCAGTTGGTTGCCAATTGAAATCTTTTATTTTCTAAAAAAATAAAATAAAATATTTATGAACTCAAACTTAAACCACTAATGCTCAATTAATTTCAACCAAGAAAGAGCTAGGAAAGAAAGCTTCTCCGTCGCCTCCACAGTCCTCTTATCCTTCCATGGAGATGATGAAGATAACCAAAAGCTCCTCTTGTTGCTCGGTGTTGTGCGTGCTGTGTCTCTTGCTGCTCGGTGCTGTGTGCGCTCTGTCTCTTGCTGCGTCCTCTCGTTCGTTAGGTGCGTCCCAATGCGTCTCCTGCGTCTCTCCAATATCTCCCTCCTCTCTGTGCGTTGGGCTCCTTTAATATATATTGCTTTTGTTGCGGGTCCCACGCATTCTATCCCAATTTGCTTAATATATATGATATCTCATTTAAACTTGGTTGACTTTGCATATCTTGTATGCTTTTTTTGTCTTTCTAATATATCATATATATTAGTCCTCCTATAGATCAGCTTCTTTTATACGCACAGGGTCCACGTCCTTTCTTTTCTAATCTTTGGCCAATTTAATATAATAGAATTATATATTACATTATATCATTTTCAATTTAATTTGTTGCCTCTCTTATATTATATCCTTATCAATCATATACACTTCAATTATATTGTTTTTTTATAAAATAATTTTGAACAATTTTTTTTCTTCATATTTTTCCCATATCACCCCTACTAATACTTCCTTCACAATAATTAATTTAACAACACGTTTATATTCTATCAAGTGAGAGATTCTACTTTATTTTTTATTTTTAAATAAAATAATTTTAATATTCCTTTAAAAATATTTTTTGTAACCATCCATTCGAAGTGATTAAATTTTTTTCCTCTAAAATAACCTAATAAAACATTAATTTTATTATCTTTTTTCCAACAATTAAAAAAAAAAAACTTGCATTTGTATTATGCCTAATTAAATAGATATCCACTTGATAGAAAAATTTACTAATATAACGGAAAAAATGCACCCTCTACTATTTATACAGTGCCAGAGGGGTGGTTTTCAATAATAGGGGAATGAGGCGTATTCAGATGGCAGAATGTATTGGAATAGGCGTCCTAATTCTGATGTCGTTTTTTTAAAAAAAAAAAAAAACAATTACTCAACGGGGGTATTTTCAAAAAATAATTATAACTAACTAATTTAACTTCTTTCCTTATCTCTCCAAAATATGATAAATAGTTTCTATAATTAGGACCGGAGAAAGTATATAAAACTGTTTTGAGATTTGTTGTGCCCATAGATAACTTGGCTTGGAATTGTATATTCAAATAAAAACTTATATTGATGAGATTGAAAGCTATTCAAGCATGTTTATGTGTATCAGAACTTATAGTTATGTATTTTGGAAATTGTTTAAGCATACTTGTATGTTATGATGGAAATATAGTTTGTTGTAAATGATTGGCTAAAGTATAATTCTAATCTTTTAAGTTTTACATGAGGTATACTTTTAATTCTTTAACTTTATAAAGTATATTTTTTATCCTAAAGTTTTAACATTGTTAATGTTGTTATGGAAAATGTTAGCACAACAAAGTTAAGTGATAACTCTGTAGCTGATAAAACATATTTAAGTTTTAATTTTTTTAATATAATATATTTATATTACTAAACTAAAATAAACCGACAAATTGGTGAAAATGAAATTGAGATCTTGATATTTAGATTAGTAAACTATTTTTTTACTACACTCAAGATTTTGATGTTGACTGCTTATTAGATTTTTAGATATTTTTTAATGTACTCATATTTTAAATTTAAAATTAATAGCATTTCATTACAAAGTTATCTATTAAGTTTACATAATCATTAAAGTTTGTTGCGTCAATGTTTTATGCTAACAACGTTAATGGTGTTAAAGTTATAGGACAAAAATTGTTACACCCCTATCGGGCTCACTCTTCCAGGTGAAGGATAGAGAGATTCCTTTTTATTATTACCATATATTATCTAATTTCTACTTATTAGCATGCATCAGAGGTTTACATGGCAGAGCATTTCCATGGTTTGGACTTTAAACAAGACTAGTAAAAATGATAACAAGTAGCAAAATATAATCCCCAAATCTTAAAATAAATATCAAAATAATCTTCCTCCGCCACCTTCACTCCATCTACTCTAACTCTACAGACTTACCCTTTTCACCAGATACTACCCTTGAGGTACTACCTGAACCTTTATAATAATATGGGATTCATTAGTAACCATTAATCTCATATATAATGCATAAATAGTGTATGTATGTACCATAATAAGGAAAACACTAGAAAACAACATTCAGTAACAAACGCGCGGTAACACAAATACAACATACCATATGTACAGTGTTAACTGCAAAAGGACTACATGTCCTAGAAACAAACGCATGATTATTCAACAAAACGAACCCCGGATCCACAGCGCTATGAAAACACAAGGAAAACACAGTAGTCGAGCTTCGAACCCAGACCACACTAAATGCTCACAATGCATGTTTCTTTTTATGAGACATGGGTTCACAATTATTGAAAAAAAAAAAACATACAAAATAATACAAGGCACATGAGGATTAAGGTTACTACCTGGTAGTTAACCACAAAAATGAAAAAACAAAATAACCCTAAAATAACCAAAATATAAATATAAGTAACTCTTCTTTAAAAATATTTATTTGATGGCTAAAAATAAGTCTTCTTCAACCTTTTGAGAAAAATCTCTCAATCCTCTACTAAAATCCTATTTTGAACACGTGGAAGGCATTAAACACACCAACAATGAATCAATTTCAACGCCATCAATGAATCAGTTTCTCATGTTCCTGAGGCTAGCCGAAAAGCATAACTTAGATTGCACAACCAAACTTTCATTTCCAACAATCAACTTTCCTATATCATAATAATCTTTCTTCCTAAACCTCATACCTTAAGTTCGATCCTTTATTCATCCATTTTATTCATTAATTAGACCCATTTCATGAATACATATGCAAGATACTACCATTTTCAACTTAGCAACCATGAGATCATAAAATAGTTAAAGTTGTTACTTACTTGGACTTAGTATTCCACCAACTTGAAACTTTGATCTTCAATGTTTCTTCTTCCTTCTTTCAGCCTTCACCTTCACGCACCAAGGGAGAAGTTTTCTTTAAAAATCTTGACTTGCATGAAAGGAAGTAGAAGAAGGTGAAATAAATACCCAAAGACCTTACCTTCCTCTTGGATGTTTAGCTTGGCTCACTTTGTGTCTTCTTCTTAGTCTTTGATCTTCTTCTTCTCTTCTTCTCAAACACGTCCAGCAGTAAAAATGGGAGGGGCGAGTCCCCTAAATAATTCTCCAAAGCTTAATCTAGATCTCTCCTCATCCTTTTAGAAAAGCTTAGGCAATTCTCTCTCTCTCTCTCTCTCTCTCTCTCTCAGCTGGTGCTTGTGGGAGGTTTAGAGGGGGAAATTTTTTTTCTCTTATTTCTTTTGGGTCTCTCTCACATCGGGCATGTTGGGGGAAATATTGAAAAAAAAAATTGTGTTCTTTCTTGCCTCATTCAGCGTGTACATCTCCCCTCTCCCTGTTCATTAATTTGTCTTGTCCCATCCATCATCTCCTTAGATTGTAGGTACACTCAAGTAGTCTAAAGTTAGGTCATCATAACCTACTTTCTCCTTCTTCTATGATGATGTGATGGATGGTAGGTCATCATAATCCCACCCTCTCCTTCCTTTCATGTGACGTGATGGCGGCTGATGGGGAGAGAGTGATTTTATTTGATTTTATCCTATTATCAAGTATAATCTCCCTTTTAATCAATGGTTAAAACTTTGCCCCATAGTTCATATTTTAATTTTTGTTATGAAACTGAAGAAATTCAATAGAAATGTAGAAAGAAGTCAAAGAGAAATTCTAGAGAGATGGAGGAATTCTCACTTCAGTGTATATCTGAATGTTTACATAAGGCCTCTATTTATAGACCTTCAAGGGTTACTATGTAGTGGACAAAAACGTAAATGAACATCCATATAATAATATATTCATAATACTCCCCCTTGGATGTTCATTTATGAATGTGCCTCGTTAAAAACTTTAACTAGGAAAAACCCAGTAGGATAAAAACCTAGCCAAAGAAAAGAGTACAACATCCATTGATACACTGTCCAATGCTGCCTCATTAAAAACCTTTCTAGGAAAACCCAGTGGGATAAAACCTAGATAAGGGAAAAAGAGTACAGCGTGTATCGACTCCCCCTCTTGACAACATCAGTTGAGATCTTAGAGTCTCCAAAAACCAATATCATGGACGAGACTTGGTGAATAAATTTGCCAGATTTTACTTGAATTGATTTGTTGAATATCTATTTCACCATTCTTTTTGAAGATCACGAGTGAAGAAGAATTTTGGCGAAATATACTTCGTTTTGTCGCCCTTGATATATCCTTCTTAATCACACACATTCTCGACTTGCTTCATGTATTGCCAGAATTTCTGCATAGTTAGATGATATGGTTGATATAGTCTGTTTCATAGATCGCCATGAAATAGGTGCACCTTCACATATAAACAGATAGCCTGTTTGTGATTTATCATCGTGTAGATCAAACAAAAATCCAGCGTCTGCACCATCTCTTGCTGATAAATCAACAGCATGTGATAAATTAGAATGTGTGTACTGAGCAAGATACATTAGTGCTCCAATGGCACTTAAAATATGGTACTTCTGGACCAAGTAGTTACACTAAGATATGGTACTTCTGGACCAAGTAATTCTTCCTCACCTTCTTCAGTAATTATTTGAGGTCGGAATGGATCTTTATCAACATGTAAGGATCTTACAATCATTGGAGTACAAAATGGATGTAACTTATCCATATAAAATCTTTCTAGAACCTTCTTTGTATATGTTTCTTGATATAAAAAGATCTCATCCTTCAGGTATTCAATCTGTACTTCAAGACAGAATTTTTTTTTTTTGTTCTGTCTAAATCTTTCATCTCAAATTCTTTCTTTAAACAATAAATTGCCTGTTGGAGCTCTTCAGGAGTGCCAATGATATTCATATCATCAACATATACCGCAATTATAGCAAATTCATTTCTAGATCTGTTCATGAAAATGCATAGGCATATAGGGTCATTTCTGTACCCTTCTTTTCATCAGATATTCTTTGAAACAGTTATGTCACATGTGCCCTAATAGCTTCAGGCTAAGGGACTTATTTAACTTAATTGAGTATTGTTCTTAAGAACATGAATGTGATGTTTCTAACATCTCAATGCCTTCAGAGACTTACTTCTGGTACATTAAATCATTCGAGCACATATGTTTCTATCACCATTAATCCTTCAGGGACTTTCATATAAATGTCACTATTAAGTGAACCATACAAATAAGTAGTTACAACTTGTAACATCCATTAGGCGCAGATAAAGCCTTTCATTATCCACTTCTGGTGAATATGCTTCATTAAAATGAATGCCAAGCCTTTATGTAAAACTTTGGACTACAAGGCTTGCAATGACATATAGTCAAGTATTCTATTGTTCGCTATGGATCAATAAAAATATTCAATCTTCAGGATTCATGCCATATATGGACTTATTTAATAATGTTCTCGAGAACTTAAATCAGATGATTTTAACATCTTGAATCAGAGATATATGCTTCTAGCATTTTAAGTCCTTCGGGGACATGTGCTGCTGGCAGGTTAAGTCCTTCTGGAACAAGTGCTTCTGGCTTGTTAAGTCCTTCAGGGACATGTGCTTCTAGCACCTTCTTATTAATTTTAGCTCATGATCCTCATTATAATTCATTATACCATATGCTATATAACAAGCAAATATTTCGTCAACGTTGACTTTATTTCGGTCCCATCGGATAATATTCATAATGTATTGAGATCTCATTATTTTCTCATTTTTTAGGTACCTGTGTCTCTTCTGGGACTGCAACATTCTCTTCTGGAGATGTCTCTACTGGAGATAATAACTCTTTAGGAGATGGCTCTTCTGGAGCAACAATAATTTCCTTAATTATCCTCAACTCGATCATCTATATTCTTAGCTCCTTTTATCTTTTGAGGATTTCTCTTTTGAATCGATGGACCTACCACGCTTCAGGCGTGCTTTCAAAACATTTATAATAGGTTGTCCTTCAAGGACATCAATTCTGATAGGAGCATTAGCAGCTGAGACATGTGACATTGTCACTTTCTTTAGGTCAGTAAATGCTTCTGGCATTTGATTAGCTAAATTCTGCAAATGAATTATCTTTTGAACTTCCAGTTCACATTATTTTGTATGAGGATCAAAATGAGCCAATGATAATTCATTTTCAGCTAATCCCTTTTACTCAACTGCTTATTTTCTCCCCCTCATGTTGGGAAAACAATATCAAATCACAATTGACTAATCATGCATTATAAGTCTCCTAAATCCATCTGTTACCATTAAAAACATAACCATGTTTTATTTAGAGACAAACAAGAAGAAGGAGGTCCTTACATAACATTTATCCCAACTTTCTTTCTATATCCATCTATGTGCATTGTAAAGAATTTATAAGCATTGCACAGTCGAAAATTTTCTAGATGGAATTGTCTGGTTCCTGACCAAAAACCAATTTTACAGGGAGAATTTTATTGGCTTATATAAATGCTGCAATAATCAAATATACCAACATAGAAATCTTTGTTCTCATAAGTATTGAATACATGATTTCTGGATCGTATAATCTGGAAATAACGCGCTTAATTTATTCATACATTACTGCAAACTTCAGGTTGCATTCTTACAAACTTCTGGTTGTAAGTTAATAACCTCACATGTAACCATATGAATCTTTCAAGTTTACATGTCATTTCAATGGGCCCATATAATAATGTTTGATATATTTCCAGAGATCCATTACCAATCATGACCAATGATATTTTCATAGTCAAAACTATTTGAGAACAAATAACACATAATACATAAACAATATGTTGGTTATTTATGAAGAATCTTCTGGTTCTTCAATAGATATTGATACATAATCTTATTTGCATTATATATATGACTCGGATGATCAAACAAGTCATGCCAACAACAAATTTAATTGAATCAGTAAACTTCTGGTTTACTGTAAGATATATAACTACCAATAACAAACATATTCAGTAAACTTCTGGTTTACTGTAACAATTATCTTTACCAATAATAAATATTTTAATTCACATCATAATTTGACATTTATTTGGGAGAGCTATTAGACTTTGTGTGAGAAATATTACTTTTCAAAATTAGCTCACACTTGTATTCTAACTCACACTTGTTTTCTAACAATCTCCCCCTCAAGTGTGAGTTATATAAACTAGAATATTTGCATTTCTAAATCATTTTCAAACTCTTTAAACATTGAAAGAAAAAGTTATGTTAATTCTTCAGGAATAAACATATAATATTACTTTACTAAATAATCTAATTATTCATGATTAATATACTTCAATTAACTCATATATGCATAATATATACAGTCCACCACATATGAAGATATTTATGATCAAATTTAGTAAAACCACACAGATTAACTCTAGCAGGAAATTCACATGACAAAATAACAACAAATTAAGCATCATATTACCTTATGGGCTTATTATTTCTCTTGGCTTCTAGATATTTTTCTGCTACTCATTGCCTCTATAATATCTCACTGGCTTCAGTAGCAAATATTTAATTTGCTATATTGTAAACTTCTGGTTTACAATAGTATGTATTCTCTATATGATATCTATTTTTGCAGATATCATCGAAACTCAATAAGTTTGTTTTATATACTAGATTAATCAATATATAATTTTGTTCCTTTAGGTAACAAAATATTAGCTCTTCTGGAGCATTCTGTCCATTTTATACTACCATATATTATTTTAGCCTCTCTTACAAAAAAAAAACAAAATATGCTAATTAGTTTCCAAAACTATTACCCTTTAGACTTAGTGTAACACAAATCTCTATTAGCCTTTAGACTTAGAGTGATGCAAATCTCTGCAAGTTATTGTCTTCTGGACAATATTTTTCAAGGCTACAAAAATCATTGTATTATACAATATTTGAAATATAGGCCTTCAGGGCCTTTGTGGTTCTTATTAATAATTTTTCCCTACTTCCGGTGGGAATTTAAACCAACATGATTACAAAAAAAAAAAAAAAAATGAACACACACTTTACTGTAGTCACATTTTTACCCGTATTCATGGCCATAATTAAATTCATTTATTACTTCACCCACTTCTGGGAATGAAGCCAAGCCAGTTATTACTTCATTCACTTCTAGGATTGAAGTCGAGTCATTTGACAATATTCATGATTCTTGCAATAAAAGCTCATTATATTGTTCGACTACATGATGTCAATGAAATTATTTCAAAATATTTCTTAAAAACCTGTTTCACAAAAATTGCTACTACAGGAGCAAAATGGATATATCAATTTATAACAAACTTTTAGAAGAACAACCATCTTCAGGTGGTTATACAATTCTTTTAATTTAAAAGAACAAGAGGGTCTGGCTTCACTCCAATTTGTCTTATGGCTTCAGGCCAAATTTGTCTCATGGCTTCAGGCCCAATTGTCTCCAGGCACTGCAGATCAATTTATTTCTCATATCTTCATGCCAATTATTTGTCTCATCATGGCTTCAGGCCAAATGTAGTCTTTTTCAAATTTCTTTTATATAGTTGAATCCCAAGTTTTTGGTGCATACATATGCATGATTCAAGACTACACAATATAATACAAACATGTATGTTTTTCATGAATCCTTATTGAGAGAACAACATCAAACACTTCATAATTATTTAAATAAGTCTACAGAATAGGAAAATTGGGACTCCAAATGTATAAAGAAGATTTAATGATGATAAAGATATCACATCATGTAAAATTTCATATTTAGTAATAGAAAATAGTAGTCCGAGGATCATTTAGAAATAAATTATATATAGTATTTTCAAAACAATTTGTCAAGTTTAAAACTTGTACATGCACATTTCAATATAATCAATATGCCTCCATTTTATCGGCCCCACACATACACTAATATACATATATATTAGTGTAAAATATAATTAACCTTGGTTGCTAGTCCACCACGCATATGATGAAGAAAACACATGGAAATAATAATAATAGTTAATGAAACCAATAATCAAGTACGGACAACTCAATCAATAACAAAATAAAAGAGGAGCTCAATAATTTAGGATAAAGTTTCCTTTCTTTGTTTTCATCCGTTTGCCAAAAGAAGAGAATAATAACAATATAATAATTAAACAATAGTCCACACAATTATACACTCCCCGTGACTTCATGTTTTCATCCGTTTGTTTTCATGCTTCTTGGATGATATAAAACATATGGGCCCACAGGTATTTATTTTCAACTCCCTGACCACCGCCCCTTGTTGTATTAATAATATATCATATTATTTTAATCAAACAGTACGCGGCGCTTATTCAGCAAACAAACATAGCAATTTAATCATTCATTCAATATATTATTATAATCAAACGGTAGGTAGCGCTAATTTAGCAAACAAACATAAGAAACAGATAGCAATTTAATCATTCATTTATTGACACAAGAAACGTACCTGAGCAGACTCGCCGGAAGGAAAAACGGTACAAAAGCCGTCGAAGAGAAGAATAATAAACTCCTCTTCGATGAATCCAGCAATCGATTCCTCCAAAATACCGGCCGAGCCATCGTATTTGGCTGTTTGACGGTGACGTGGAACTCCTCACCGCCTCAAGACACTGAGAGGCAAACAGAGCATTCGTTGTAGATCTCCTTCACATGAGTGTCCTACTGGTATATGAAGCTGGAGAAGATGGCAGAAGCATCTCCTCGACAAAGGACTATCCTTCAAAAGTACCATTTGGAAAATAGCGAAGATGAAGGTGTAGATTAAAGTAAAGATGGTGAGAACGGTGATGAGAGCAATTCGTGCTGATAACGTGTTATGAAACTGAAGAAATTCAATAGAAATGTAGAAAGAAGTCAAAGAGAAATTCTAGAGAGATGGAGGAATTCTCACTTCAGTGTATATCTGAATGTTTACATAAGGCCTCTATTTATAGACCTTCAAGGGTTACTATGTAGTGGACAAAAACGTAAATGAACATCCATATAATAATATATTCATAATAATTTTCTCTTTCTTTCCTATGAGAATTTTGAAAATTGAAGGCCTTTTTGGGGAAAAAAATATGTCTTCTAATACATTTCCATCTCTTCCTAAGTCATTGTGTTGTACTATGACATGGTATTATATTTCCCTTCTCCCTTCCTTATTTCAAAAATCTGAAGGTGTTTTGGGAAGGGAAATTGTCTTTCCCCATGTCACTCACATACTCCATCAGCTTTTGTACTTGACATGATGTATTTCAAGATGGCTTTTCTCTCTCTTTTTCTTCTTCTTCAAAAACGTGTATAAGAGGAAAATGAAAGATTTTGGAAGATTTTATGATATATAAGTCCCATCCATTGTCCTCTTATATTTGCCAAGTCTACATGTTCTCTCCTTTCTCTTTTCTAGGGCAAATCAGATTTACATTGAAACTTCACTAATTTTTCTTCATAATTTTCCCCCTCTTTATGGACGAAAATTATAAAAATAATGAGAAAAAAAATATTTTTAACTTCTTTGACATTACTTATCTCAAATTATCCATAACCAAATTTATTAATCACATTTTCAAGTAATACCACATTATTTTCCAATAATTAATTTATTTTGTTAGAAAAATAAATACCACTGACTACTACTTGGTGAAAAATTTATATATTCCTTTAATTTATTATTATTATTATTATTATTATTCAAGTCAAAAGAAAAAATGGATAAATAAATAAATATCCTTGACTATAATCTTGGTGAAAATTCATATTTCTCATTTATTAATCCAATACATTAATTGTATGAAAAATGAGGATGTTACAAAAATTATACTTTATAAAGTAAGGGACGAAAAAATATACCTTATGTAAACTTAAAAGACTAAAAATATATTTTAGCCTAAATGATTTGGAAATGATGCTATATGTTTTAGATGATGTTATTTGTTATTTTAATTATGATTGAGAGGATGTATTATTTGATAAATCATGTTTGAAACTATAGTCATGATTTGGAACTTATATATACATGCCATAATTGTTATTGTTTGTACTTGATACACATGGATGGATGTGGAGTAGTGATTAGAGTTATTGTGTATGTAACATGTGGTATGGCACTATTTGGTACAGTGAGTAGAGATTCTCAGAGCCTCATCTCTGATGTTTTTCTTTTGGCCAAGAATTACAGCAGACTCAATGGACAATGACACCTTCTTGGATTCATCAAAAGGAGGGGAGCCATAGTCCAATCATGATGAACTATAGAGACCATGGTCAGGTGACATCTCATGATTTAAAATCTTGTATAATCCAGTTAAATGAATAAATCATTTATTAGTTATGACTTCAGTCAATGATTACATGTTTGGTTAAGGGTAATAAGGATGGCATGAGCATCAATCGTTTGTTTGACTTGTTATATATGTGATTTATGATTTGAATATGGTAAAACTTTTGTATAATTATTTTTATAAAAAGGTTGAGATAGATTTTTGTGAAATTTTTTGTGAATGATATTTTGAAAATGAATTATAATGTTTAGTCATCTTGGAACCTTTTTGGGAGGGGCTTTTGATAACAAATCGAGAACTAGTTTATGAAAAGTTTAATGTAAAGAATAATATAAACAAACTATTGTGTGTTTAACTTGATTTTAAAACTGTATGTTATTGATCTTAGTTTGTTTGTATATTTCTAAATAACCAATAATTATTGACATCTTTGAATCTTATGGTTGCTATATTTATATTTTGTTTTCAAGTGAGATCTGAATAAGGCTACAGGGAAGTGTACATTTCATTATTTATCATTCTTGTTTACGTATATAATGTCATGACCTAGAAACTAATTAATTATTATTTTTGAATTTCCCTTTCTCGAATGTGATACCGATGTTGGACAGGACGAGCCGTTAATTATCCTCAGGCGTTTTTTTTTTGTTGCCCACCCGATTCACCAGGGCTTTGCCCCGACTAATGCAGATCCGACCTGCGTCACGCACCTGGCTTTGGTGGGAGAGTCTCCCAGCAGGGGTTTTTTTGCATCCACAAGGCTCGAACCCGAGACCTTTACTTAAGCGACACAAGCCACTTACCACTTATGCCAACCCCCGTTGGTTACCCTCAGGCATTAATCTAAGCACTTAGGAGCTATGATGCTTCTTTCAGCACCTTGACCAACTCTGGGATCAAACTTCTTTCTTTGATGAGAGTATCCGACCCCTTTGCTAATTAAGCCCAAGGAAGAGAGGTACCCATACTATTATGATTTCATGAAAAAGATTTTGGAACAAGAGATTTAATACGTTGTGTTTGGGTTTGTGGAAAGATCATTGATATATTGGACTTCCAATGTCTTATGTCTGAGGCCCAGTTCATTTTAGAAATCACTGGTAGTTCTGATGTGAAAATGATTTATTAAAGTCCTAATTGCTTTTTATTAATTAGGGTGACCAAATGACCATGATCAGCTTGAGGCTTGTAGGCAGTTGGTTACAGATGAGGAAATTAAGATAGCAATATTTGCAATGAGGGCGCTTAAAGCTCCATGTCCGGATGGCCTTAATGCATTATTTTTTTCAAAATCAATGGCAGAATGTGGCTCCTTCGGTTACTTCACCTGTCAAACATTTATTCTCAAATCCACAAGAGATTGGCATCATTAATGGTACACATATTGTGTTGATTCCTAAAAAGGACCCACCAAGAACATTGAGAGAGCCTAGATCAATCAACTTGTGTAATGTGACATACAAGCAGTGTTGTTAAAACGTAGTGTCAACGTTGAAACAGTAAGGGTGAGCAAAAACGTAAAAACGGAAACGTAAGAGTTTACTACGTACTACAAAAATAAAATAAAATTCAACATATATAAAACTAAAACACACCAATACATTAAAGTCATCACAAATTTAAGTTCAAACACTCAGTCATCAATCATCATAAAATACATATTAAAATCAAAACACTAAGACAATAAATGGAGTAAAATCACACAGTTCACACACAACACAAGCACTTTAAAAAGTAGTCCAACACCCAACAACTCTAAGTCCCAAGCCAAGTTTCAATTCTAAATTCCTAGCACTCAGCAAATTAAGCAAAGAATCAAAGGAATCAAGCAAACGAATCAAAGACAGAACCAAAAAAAAAAAATGCCCAGCAACAGCAAAGGAACAGATGATATAAGGAGAATGCCAAATATCAATTTCACTACCCAGCCCAGCAACTCGAGCTATAGGATATCGCTAGAGAAATCTCGTGGCCCTAACAGCCCTTGAATCTATCAATTTCACTGCCTTCTGTAACTGTATCAACTATCAAGCATGCCAAATATAAAGCTAAAATTAGTCCTGAGAAAGGAGAATGCAAATGACTTGAAATACGTTCAGACAACAGATGAATACAGAAAAAAAAAATAAAAAATACCCAGCAGCAAAGCAAGGAATGCAGCGTCGATGAAGAACAAGCAAGGAAAGAACTCAAAGAAGCGTCGTCCGTGACGGGTCGAAGAAGAAGCAACGTCGATCAGAGATTCAGAGCAGTGTCGATCAGAGATTCAGAGCAGCGTCGATCAGAGCTTGAAGGCTAAAGCACCGTCGATCAGAGCAAGAAGCATCGATCATTCAGATTTTAGAACGCAGAAGCATCGATTGAAGAAGGACTAGGGTTTAATTTGGGGCAGAAAAGAGGATTTTACGAAAACACCCTTTATTTCACCGAAAATTCCGTTTCAATGTTTTCGCCATTCCAGCACGACGTCTCGACCATGTCACCACCGTTTGCGTCTCAAGCAACGTTCCAGCACGATTTCCGCTGGAGAAACGTCAAAACGTCCATTCCAACGTTTTGGAACGGCATTTTAACAACAATGCATACAAGGTCATTACAAAAATAGTGGCCAAGAGGATTAAAGGCGTCTTATCAAGAGTGATTAGTCCCTTCCAATAAAGTTTTGTTCTAGGCCGATTAAGCTCTCGTAATACTATTGTTGCATAGGAAGTTATCCATACAATGAGGACTTTTAGAGAGAAGAAAGGAATGATGGCAATTAAAATTGATCTTAAAAAAGCTTTGACCGATTCAGTTGGGGATTTCTTACCCAATGCTTGTCAAACCTACTTCGCTGCCTGTACCAAACAAAGTCTGCTTAAGGGGCATTTTAGGAATTAATGACAAGGTTAAAATTGCTCGGCAAATTTTCTCCTTAAAAATATAATATTGCCCCGGTACTTAATACTCCATCCGGTCCTAATTATAAGACAAGATTTGAGAGTTGGTTTTTATCTTAATTATAGGACAACATTTTAATTTTTGTCAATTTCTTCCTAAAATACTCATATTTTATTCTCTAAAATGTGTTTAATTTTTTTTAGCATATGTATATGAGTGTGTAGACTCTTTCAATTAATAAAACTTTTAAATTGTTGGATTTTAATTTATTTATCGATCGGCTGACGTTGATTTGCCAATATATATATATGGACACACACACACAAATATATATATATATATGTGTGTGTGTGTGTGTGTGTGTGTGTGTGTGTATGCATGTATTTATATATATATATATGTGTGTGTGTGTGTGTGTATGTGTATATATGCATGTATATATGTGTGTCTATATACAAATATATATAGACATATACATAATGGCGGATCTTCATTACGGCCGGGGGGCCACCCCCCAAAAAAAAGAAAAATGTTTTTGTTTTTTTTTTTAAAAAAAATGTTTTTTTAAAAAGGGACTAAAGTACAAATCTTTGAAAACTTTGTAGAGAGTGTTATAATTTCTGAAAACTATGGGTATTTTTCTGTAATTTTCTTTAGCCCCTTTCTTCATTGATTACAATTTTCAGAAATTTTGGGGGCTTCCCTATAACTTTTACCAATCTTCAAAACATTCATTCTGACCCTCCAAAATCTCAAATTTTCTTCTTAAACACCTACAATACAAAACTAAAAACAAGTAGTATCAAAAGTCCAAGAAATCATGACAAACCTCAAATTTTTTTTTTAAAAAAATTAATATAATGTAAAATTTAATATAATATTTTAAAAATGTTATATAATCATAAAGTTTTTTTAATTAGTTAATAAGTATACATTTGGCCCCTCCAAACATTTTCTCCAAGATCCACCACTGCATATACACATACATATGTGTGTGTGTGTGTGTTTATACATATATGTATATCTGTATGTGTGTGTTTATATGTGTGCGTCTATATTTATATGTGTAAGTACATGTACACACATATATGTATGTATGTATTATACATATCTACGCACACATTATGTATATATAGTAAGACCATTATTTCAATTAGAAAGCATGTGAAAAGGAAAATTCTAGGTTGGAGAGATATGTAGTAAGGGTTGTTGATTCACTTTTATTTATATAAGATCATTTTTAAAAAAAAATAAGTAAAATTAACTAATTTAACTCCTTTCTTTAATCTCTTCAAAATCAACTAAATATGTCTTATAATTAGAAAGAAAAGAGTATTATATTTCCTACAAATTGCACTACGAACAAATTATACTTAGAACGGGACGTCATGTTAAGTAACGGAGTAAATACTTTAACAGTAAAATTGGGCTAGATGCATAACGAAAAGCTTGATCACCCACAAGATACTTCAGACATTGGAGCACATGAAGAAAGGGGAAAAAAAAAAGGGTTAAGGAGCACCCAACAAAATGAATTATTAGTCTAAGAGCATCCAACACAATAAACTATCATGTGGACCTTAAATACCAATGAACTTTTGAAAACATTAAATGAGCACAAAAAACGTTAAACACTGTTCAACCTCCGTCTGTTAAGAATGTCCAGGTTCCGGTGGGTTACACTTACACCAACTTCATCTTCCCTTTTCTTGCTCAAAGACTTCTTCCCTTTTTTCGCTTAAAGACTTCATCTTCCCCAAGATATTCCTTCACGTCCTTTCTCTTTTGGGTCTCATTCGAAAGCTCATCACTGTTTTCTTTCGCTGTTTAGGCATCCACGATTTTCTAGAGCCTAACATTGTTTGTGTTCCACTCGGTGTCGGCCATGCTCATCCGAGAAATCCTTCCAGTTGCCAAGTTCTGCGACGGCGCACGTTCATCCGCAGATCAAGCCAAACAAGAGCCTTGGAAACAACAATGAAATCAAAGAAACCTTAAATCACAACGATCAGACCCAAAATCGTTCAGAAGATTCTGATCCTTCATCGTCTGAGGAATTAGTAGATTTCACTCTCGAAGAAATCGAGAAACTACAAAAGGAGTTAACCAGGCTCTTGCGACGAAAACCAAACAAAAATGTCGAAAAGGAAATCTTTGAGCTCCCTCTCGATAGATTCGCCCCCGCTTAGCCTTGGAACCTTGGCTGCAACCCAGAACGCAAAGCCCAGTTCTTCGTCGGAGCATATCAATGGGCTTGCTAATCCAGCCACTCGATCGTCCATGAGAGGGTCTACATCGGCCTCTGGTTTGCCAGCTCTGCCTCCGAATCTCAAACGGTCTGATCCCACACCTTCACCTGCCAAGACCTTTTCTCGCTCCAGGAGTGGATTTGACCAAGGCCAATTCAATGGTATGAAACGTTTTCTTGGGGTTTATCATGGCTTGGGAATACGGGTTTTCTTTAGAGTGGATTTGTGCAGATGATAGCAAAAAATCGATCTCGTTTCTGATAAAAAAAGATGTTTGTCTGTGCAAAAATATCTTGGGGAAGACGAAGTCGTGTAACCCACCTGAAATCCCATTACCCAGACATTTTCAATTTTCACTCAACGGCGTTACTTTATTCTAACGGCCATTGTGATATTTTTAACTTTTTAATTGTTTTTTTTGGTAGATATGGTCCATTCAAAAGTTTGTTGTGTTGGATGTTCCTGGACCTATAGTTGATTGTGTTGGGTGCTCCTTGACCCAAAAAAAAAAAAAAACACTTTGAGAGACGTTCGGGGCGCGTAACCCAATAGTTTATGCCTTTGCGACGAATTGTATATGTTTGCCCTACCCTCGGTCATCCCGCGTTACACGTTCATCCCACTAACGCCTCAACATCATTGACGTCGCTCAGCTTCGGCGGCCAGCGCCAGCGCCCGCGAACGGCAACGCCACAATACTAGCACCAGCACCACACTAGCGGAACACTGGCCAACTGCATCTGCAGCGCCACCGTGCTAGCTGATCGGCGATTTGGACTTTGTTCTCAGCACAACTATTAGTACACACCTTCTCCCCCCTTTTGAGTCTCGGTTTATGAAATATTAAATAAGAATTGGTTGATGGCGATGTTCTGGTGAATGAGATTTGCATAATTGTTGCTTGTTGTCCTGAGTAATAAAGGACAGATTGTTAATGCATAGGTGGATGAATCCTGTGACTCTGTTCAATTGCCAGCTTTGATTTATGTGGTTTCAGAAACTGTATGTCCTAAGACTGAAGTCCTCATTTCGACGTGCTAATTGGCATTCGATCTATTAAACTACCTTTTCGAAGTAGCTAAATGTAGAGATATTAATTCAAAGCACATGTAATAGATGCGTTTTTAAAACTTAAAAATTAAGGAACTTTGAGTTGCAGCTTGGTGGAAAATGTATAGTTTATACATGCTGAGACGTTAGAATACTCTTTTTAATTTAATTTTGTTTGACGCGGTCGCTCCCTATGTTGTCCCAGATAGGCCCGATATGCAGAACCACTATAGGTGGGCATTTGAACCGATTTTGATCATAGCTGAAAAAGAGAATACACATTTTGATTTGAGGTTATGAAACTTTTCCCCCTCTCTTCAAAAGAGCTTGCAAGAGGAGTCAGGAGACTCAAATAGTGTGTGACTAGCAAAATAGTTCCATGTTGCATCAAGTCCATTAAAACCAAATTCTTGATTTTGTTGAACTCATTTAATGGTAAGAAACTTTAGTGAAGCAAATGAACTTTTTATAGTTTAGTCAAGGAGTTTGAAATGAATCACTTTTTGTATTGATTATCTTTCCCTTAAATCCCATAGCCTTACATAGTTGAAGACCAAAACCCCAGGAAGGGCCAAAGGCTTCACTTGTAAATTGGAGCCATGGAGACTTGTGACAAGCCTGTGTAGACTAGCTTGCTCTGATAGCTCTAATGAAAAACATGCATGACATGTTTTTCCATTTGAAAGTTGGACTAGATGGTCAGTAGGGTACTTGGGTTCATTGCAACAGCCCATAATTGGTCTGCATTGTAACCTGACAATTGAGTTCTTCATTGTACTTATAATAAAGAAAAATGCTCCTCTTTCTACGCTGCTACTCAGAAAATAAGCATTCAGGCTGACTTTTATGTTCCTAAACCTAGATGAGAAAATTGATGGGAAATTTTCCCTATTTTTCGACCAATGCATGCATCTAGAAGAAACAGATCAACAATATTAATCGGAAAAGTAAAGTACTAGTGAACATAAATCCTATATAGAAGAACCCTATGTATCTAAATCATGATTAGAAGGGACTTAGCTTCAAATGTTTGAATTTTAAGCCATATAATGCAGACCTATGGTGGTATTTGTTGACTGTGTCTTAGTGTGGTTCAGTATTTTGCTTGAGTCATTTCTGATCATTGAACACAGTGTGTTTGATGGGTGTTAGGATTTTATAGCTGTTAGATTATTGCGATTCATTGTAACCTTATTGTGCATTTGGCTCCACTGAAACTGAGGCTTCAATTATCCATATTTGTAGTTGAAGAATGATAAAAGATTAGTGGCAATGGCAAGGTTTGTGCGTCCTAGGAACGATGGTGAAATCAGTCCAAACCTCTATGTTGCAAACTGTGGCCCAGCTGTGGGACTTTCTCATGATGCTATTGCATCCGTGTTCTGTGCATTTGGGGATGTTAAGGGAGTTTATGCAGCAGATGAGAGTGGTACCCGTGTAATCGTATCTTTTTTGCAAGAGAGTTCTGCCCAAGCTGCCTTAAAGGCATTAGATGGAGTTCCATGTTCCAAACTTGGAGGCCGATCTTTACATATTCATTATTCAATGCTTCAGCCAACTTCACAGGTACTGGATCTTCTAAAGCAATATGGCAAATAATTATTTTGACTTTTGTATTCTAGTTGATTGATGGAATCATATTGCTATATTGGACCTCCTTTCTCTCCTTTTGTTTTCCCATTCGCTCTTATCATTTTCCTTGAAAACTACGTAGCTTTGGGGGTAAACAAAGCAAGGGTAGCACTTTTTTTAGAAAAATAAATAAAATAAAATAAAACATCCATCACCCTCAAATATTTTTCAGTAGATCCTAAATTTATTTTTAGTATCCTCAGCGCCTTAAAAAATTATTTAGTGGCACCTAGTATCTAGTACTACGCACTCTGAAGTTTTTTTCAATACGTGGTATAGTAAAAAAATATTTCAGAATACTGAGTTTACTAAAAATTAATTTTGAGACACTAAATGCTGCTGAAAAAAAATATTTCAGTATATTATATGCTCTTTTTTTCAAAAAAAAAAAGAAAAAGTGCTCCCTTGCTTTGTTTACGCCCCCAAAACTATGTAGTTTGAGGAAAAAGATGGGAGCAGACGGGAAAAGAAAATGAGAGAAGCCAGGTCCTGCGATATTTCATGTAAATTCTTCACCTGAAAAGCATTAGGGATATAAGGGGATTAGGGGAAATCTTGAGTTGTTCCTTCAAAAACTATGTGCTCGTTCACTGGCTTCCATTTCGAAGAAAAAATGTAGAGTTGATTATTACTTGGCTATTATCCGAATGTATAAGAAATTCTAGTATACTGAATTATCAGTTCTATAAGTCTCAGAAGATGGATTTTCAAGCATGAAATACAACTTGTAATGACGAAAAAAATAATCAAATCCTTCTGGTGGAAGAAGACTATGCTCTTCTTATATACTCAGTTGTATCTCTCTTTTTCCAATTGCATATATTAGTCACAACTATTTCTTAAAGCCAGAATGATTCTCACTCAATTTAGATCCAACTATTACAGTTTTCGTGTCTTCTTATCATAACCAATTGCCCTTGGATTTTTCAACCAAACTAGAGCGGTGTCTATTTTTCCAATCATGCTGACTTGGATATTGATTGGTATTTCTCTAGGTTTCCTGCTATGTTGAGCTACTTCAACGTCTTAAGAAATTTGAATAAAGTATATTGTTTAGGTCATGAAGGTAGTATTGTGGTCATTTTCCACTTGCATGACTTTGTCAGCTTAGTTAATATGAAGTGATTGAAGATCAATTTTTCTTCAGCTATTCTGTAGCAAAGATATCAAACACAAACTTTCATTCCAATTTGATTTATATCTTGAATATCACATATTTTCATAAGCAAAATAACCCAAGTAGCATGGGAGTATGTGGAGAAGTATGTAATGCTGGAGTTAATTTGTTTATAACTTATGCAACAGGCTTGTTATTTCAACAAAATGTTTCAAGACAGGTTTCTAATGTCCCTGATTTCTTATTTTTCAATTAATTATATTCCATATTCTTTTCTGGTTTCCTTTAATTAATTTGATGTCCTGAAGAGCTTTGGAAAGCATTTCCTTCGATTCCCTTCTAAACCCATCTTCCCCCCATCTCCCATGCAGGCCCAAAGACTGATCCTTGGCTAGAATTAATATTCAGTTATGTGAGAATATTATGTATTTATTATGATTTTTATCTTATTATTTTGATTAGATATAGGTATATTTCTATCTTAGGATATTTCCTATTATATCTCAATTAGTTTGATTTACTTTGATTTGATTAGATTTTATAAGATTCTAGGTTTGCCTATATAAAGGCTTATATGTACTCTTTCAGATTCAGAGATTAAATAAGAATTATATTTTTTCTCTCAAAGTTCACATGGTACTAGAGCTTGGTTAATTCTTGGCCAATTTGAGTTTTCCGGTGGCCGCTGTCACTGTAGCGTGAACCGTATTGTCGCGTGAACAATGATAGTGGCCAGATAGAGTGTTTGTGTCCGTGAAGTTGCTTTTCTGTGAGGTTTTCACTTCCTGCAAGATTTTCAGATTCCAGCGACATCATCATTTTCTAATTATGGAGTACAGCTAATATTCAACCCTAGTAATGTTTGCGGCACAGTTCTTCATCAACATCATCGTTGGTGGTAGTTCCTTTGTCATTGTGCCGCTCATCTCATTCGACGACTAGTCCCGTCGTCGTTTCTGGCACAGCTAGTAATGTTTGGGGCACAGTTCTTCATCAACATCATCGTTGGTGGTAGTTCCTCTGTCATCGTGCCTCTCATCTTGTCCGACGACTGGTCCCGTCGCCGTTTCCGGCACAGTTCTTCATCAACATCATCTGTTGGTGGTAGTTCCTTTGTCATCGTGCCTCTCATCTCGTTAGACGACTGGTCTCGTCGTCCTCAACTCGTGAGCACAGTTCTTCATCAACAACCCATCTCCTCTTCGACGCTGTCATCGTTGTCGAGCCTTTCATCATTGTTGGTGGTAGTTCCTTTGTCATCATGCTCCTCAACTTGTCAGACGACTGGTCTCGTCGTCTTCAACTCGTTCGACGACTGGTTGCAGCTGCTACCCGTCAAACTTGTCGCAGTTGCTGCTCATATCTGCTGCTCTCTAAATAGGCCTCTGAGACTCAAGAAGTACAAGCTTAAGGGGGAGTGTTAGTAGTATAAAGTTGTATAAGCAAGTTGGACATGATTAACATCCATGATCCAACTTGAGGGGGAGTGTGAGAATATTATGCATTTATTATGATTATTATCTTATTATTATGATTAGATATAGGTATATTTCTATCTTAGGATATTTCTTATTATATCTCAATTAGTTTGATTTACTTTGATTTGATTAGATTTTATGAGATTTTAGGTTTAGCTCTAGGTTTGCCTATAAAGGCTTATATGTACTCTTTCAGATTCAAAGATTAAATAAGAATTATATTTTTTCTCTCAAAGTTCATAAGTTACATTGCTGCATTGAGGTTCATATGAAAAGGCATCACTTCAGTTGTAATTATATGTTCTGTCTATTAAGCATATTTTTTTGTTTGAAAAAATTTAGTTATCTGTAAGTTGATTGCTTAAATTGAAAAAGTTGTGAGTAAATGTTGAATTACTTGTGTGAGGAGATGATTGCTCTTTTAATGTTGATTATTGCAATGGGTTTCTTCATTATCCATGTTTGTTGATAAGCTTGCGTGTCTGTTTAGAGTCAGGTAAGTAACTTGGTTCCTGTGTCTATCACAGCCTCAGATCTTAGCATTCCTGGCCTTCACCTTGTGCATGACTTCATTACTGCTAAAGAAGAGAAGGTTAGCAGTTTTTGCCTTATACAGCTTTAATGTAGTTTTTCTTTGCATAGTTGTAATTTTCTTTCACTCTTAATTGTTTATTTCTAATTTAATTCTCAAATGGTGAGTATGGTCCTTTTCCATCTTCCCAGGCATTGCTACAAGAAGTTGACTGCCGCCCCTGGAATCATCTTTCAAAACGAAGGGTTCAACACTATGGTTATGAGTTTTGTTATGATGTAAGTTTATAACCTAATAGGACATTGTTTGTAATCATGATGCACCATTACATTTCTTTCACTAAAATTGGTGCATCATATATGCTTAGAATATATCAATGAGCATTTTGCTTAAAATATTCTCATCCCCTCAAGCCCAAATGAACACCATCAAAATCTCATTTTGGCCTCTTTAATGCTAAAATAATTCCTTTGTTAGCTTGGCCACACTTATAATCTATAGGATTCGATTTTATGAAAATAAGCCAACATTTTGCACATGGTTTGCAATTCTTCATTAACGATTTTAGACTCTCAGGCTTCTTTACCTACATTGCTCTTCTTCTTCTTCTTCTTTTGTTTTTGTGTGTGTGTGTGTTTATTCAGCCATTACACTGTCCATAATAAGATGCCATCTGTAAACCGTTGCTACAAGTGTTAAAATATTTAAACATGTTCTCAGTCATTTATCAAATGCAAAGCAATATCTTTCTCCTCTTTATCCTGATTTCCATGATCAAACACAGTATCATATTGGTGTTATTGTCCTTTTCTGTGTGTTTATTTTTCTAAATTTGTATGGCATTATGCTTTTCATTAAGTCATTATTATTACCCCTAAATTATTACAGCACAATCTGATCTCTTCCAAGTCAGATAACTGATTCTTTTGCTCAATTTTTGAGTAATGTGAGAATAATATTGATTGCTTTAGGCTTTACTTTCCGCTTTTATTTGACTGTGCAGACAAGGAATGTTAATACAAAGCACTGCTTGGGTGAACTTCCATCATTTGTTTTTCCAATAATTGAAAGAATCTCATTATTCCCAACTCTCAGGAATGCCGCAAATGTAGTTTTGGACCAACTTACGGTATGCTATAAGTACTGCTGATCTTGATGAGATTTTCCTACTTATTACAAGTATTGTATTACCATTAGGTTTGTTTATATGTTAATATTGTTTACTTATATCTGATGTTTTGAGTGTCAATATTATGTTACAGGTAAATGAGTACCCCCCTGGTGTGGGTTTGTCCCCTCATATAGACACCCATTCTGCATTTGAAGATTTAATTTTCAGCCTTTCACTAGCCGGGCCTTGTATAATGGAGTTCAGGAGATATGCAAATGGTGATTGTCTTCCTAGAGTTGCTTCAGGTACAGTCACAAAAGTGGAAAGTCCAGACGATGATCAAAATTTTATTAGGAAGGCTATCTATCTTCCCCCTCGATCTATGCTACTGATGTCTGGAGAAGCACGATATGCATGGCACCACTACATTCCCCACCACAAGGTTTAATAATGTCATTTTTTGGATTAATCATGATAACTTTCTTCTTTTATTAGCATAAAGCTTTGAAGATTGATCAGAAGCACTCCACTCTTCGTTTCTTAATATACATTTAGGTGTGCGTTCATATAATTTTGTCTATCAATAATTCCATGATGGTTTCAACTCACAGATTGACAAGGTGAATGAGAGAGTTATCAGAAGGGCTTCGAGAAGGGTATCTTTTACTATTCGAAAGGTTTGTGGAGTTTCTTGTCTTCCTGAGAGCAACTTGTTCTCCTTCTAAAGAATCTAAGCAATCATAAGCAGCAGGAAAAATAGAGGATATTTATTGGTAAACTGCTTACCACCAGTTGCCGTTGATCCTGTCTTTTGAATCACCTAAAGAGGTTATATCGATTGCTGCCTCTTTTGCTTGTCATTTAGTCCTTTCTAAGTGATGCCCTTTCAATCGGTAGCCTTGTGGCCTTATGGTATGAGGCTCCCCTACAAATGAGAGGTCGTAGGTTTAATTCTGCTTGTAACCTTAGGTTATTTTTACCTGTTCCTTTAGTTCCAAAAAAAAAAAAAAAAAGGTGACTTTCCCACTTACCAAGAAAAAAGAGGTTGCCAATTCGATTGCCGGTACCTTACAAGAAAAAAGTGACTTTCCCATTATTTTTTTCTCCTTTTATTTTTGTCAATATTGATCAGTTGGCCTGCACTAATTTTCCTGAACTATGTTCCTCAAAACCGACTAATTATTTGTTGCTTGATACAAGACTAAAACTAAGCATGGTTGCTTCTCAAGAATTATCCAATATATATGGAGAATCATGTATATGCCCACGGTTAATGTCTTACTATAGTATTGTCACTTGTTCCTATGATAAAGAGGTTTGGACTTTGGAACTGTGTTAGAGATGCAATGTTAATGCCTATAAACTGTTACTAGTAATAAATTAATGTTATTCTCGGATTCAACTTTTCTGGTTAAAATTGTGCATTTGAAACCTTTGAATCAGGTCAGGACAGGTGCTTGCAATTGCGAATTTCCTCAGTGTTGCGACTCTCTAAGATAGTAAGGTTGGCTTTCACCATGTTTGACCAGGAATTGACAAAGTGGGCATCTTTTTTTGTGGGGCCAGAAGGTGCATACCTGAACTATGATCTGCATTTGTTGCTTATTGGTACTATTTATAAATCTAATACCATATTATGTAGTTGATTAAGCTTTGTTTACTTGTCTGCACTGATCTGATGATATACATTGAATTCTACATAATGGCTTTTTATGGCCTTCATCCAGGTAATCATCCTCTTGAGGGATTTTGTTCGTCGCGCGTATCAGATAGACAGATAGACTGCAACACTGAGAAGATTGAAGATTATGACGCTTTTTTTGATGCATCAGCTGTTTATTTTGTTATTTTTTACGATTTAAGTAGACTTTGTTTATTTAGAGCCTAAGTCTAGCCTCACCTTGGAACAGCTTCATTTAAGGTTCTTTCAGCTGAGTTACTCAATTTGTATTAACCAAGTTTAGCGTATAGGATCTCATCTCATCGTGGGGGAGAGAGTGAATTACTCCCTATATAGTTATACAAGCTTCTTTTGTTCTTTTCAGTGAATGAGGTGAAGTATTGTTATAAAGTTAAACATTAGGATGTTAATTTTTGGGGAAAATTATAATAAATGACCTAAGAAAAATAATATTTATTAAAAAGATTCATAAAAATGGTAATTATTTTGAAGGATAAAAAATTAAATCATTAAAATAGAAATACTAAATTGTCTGTGTTATCTCTAAATCCTTTTACAACCACAACCCTATCACTACAACTTCAATCATTTTACTTTTTTTTTTGCTCATAAGTCATATCACTTTTACAAAGCATATATCCTACGAAGCTAGATGTTTAAACCACCAATGATGCCTTTGTTGTTTCCATTGTCTCTATCATTACGAAGCTCAATTTGAACCTGAATGTACAAAAACAAAACATTGTCTCCATTAGCATATATTATAGACTTTATTATTGTTGAACCAATTTCATGATGGATAAATTCTAAAAGCAATAATATCAAATAAGTTTCAAAATTAAAAAGTAAGTATCAAATGAAATCTCTAATTAACCAAAAAAATAATAATTATGAGATAATTATCATAGAACAGTGGTAGTGGGTGAGTAAAGTAAACTCAAGAGATAAGTCACTAAACCATAGATATTTAAGCAATCTCCAAATGTCATTTTCTTATTGTCATACTATCAAAATTAACAACGATGATATACATGAATTGAAATTATAGAATAAGAGAGTAACACATAATGCTTATTGCTCTTTTCTTATCAAGCAGAAACAATATATTGAGTTATTGACGGTGGGGAATAATAACAAACATAAAAATATGTTGTAGAAGTTTAGAAGAGAAACGAAAGGGGGAAAAAAAAATTAAGATCATCAAATATTGGGAGACGAGTTTGGTGAAGTTGAATCTTACTGGGAGGTGAGTATAGGATATAGTTTTGCATAATTTTTAAGTGAAACCACTAGACTGTCAAAGGTGAAGAAGTCACCTTGATCGTAATTAGAAGGTGAGTTTGGTCTAGTAGATATGCTAATTTAGCCGTTGGTTATTTGGACAAGGAAGCACAGGGTCGCGGATGGTCTTCAACTGCTCTTCGCTATTTATGAAATTGAAAAAAATGAGGTTATTTGAATTTGTCTCTATTTTTCATTATCCATCAATCACTCTAGATTCTTAGGTAAGAAAAAATCATTGCAAATTCAGTTAGAGAAAATATAGGAAATCTGGCTAAAAACAATTTAATCTTTCTATTTTAGTATTTTCATTTCTAATTCTTCAAAATAATTACTATTTTTATGGTCCTTCTTAATAAATATTATTTTTTCTAGGTCATTTGTTATAATTTTCCTAATTTTAAAATAAAGAAAATGTCCTGTATTATTTAAAACCAAACACAAAACAACGAAAAGTTATTTGCAGTTGTCAATGATTTGCCGTTAATATATACTCCTTTGGTCTTTAATATGAGATAAATTTGGTTAGTGGATTTCGGCCCTAAATATAAAATATAGTTTTTATATTTGTTAATCTTTTCGATGCTTCCTAAAAAATAATTAAGGAAGAGAGAGAATGAAGGAAGTAAGAAAAAAAATTATAGTGTTTTAGAAAATACATATAATAGTAACCAATTTAACTAACTTATTTAATTTAATTGAATTATGTAAATATGTCTTATATTAAGAACAATAAAGATTATTATATAAAAGTAGAATGGCTAATCATTGAACATTTGAACTATTGAATATTTTTTTCCTTTTTATGTAATTAATTTATTTCTTATTGTTCTGAAAAAATTGTAACTACATGTTAGTGTTCTGGGGTTGATGCTAGTTATTTTAAATTAGCTTTTTTCAGGGCTTTTTTCAAATTGAGTACTAGTACTAGTATTTTGAAAAGATTTGGACGAAGAAATCGTTTGTGATTCTCTAAAATCAATTGAAAAGCTCTTGTCCTCCTTTTACCTTTGTTTCATAAATTAAAGTTGGTGATTAGGGGCTATTTGAGGCATCGTTTTGTGATCTTAAAGTTCATTTAAAAAAAAATGACTAAGAGAAGTAATCATTATATATATAAATATATATATAGAAGTGGTTTGTAAATAGTACAAAAGAAACATGAGTATTATTGACATAGACTACAAGGGGTAGAACTTGAAATCCATACCAACATATCGCATATCATACTGCCAGTGCCTCCACCAATTGTTCCCACTAGAGAGTGAGCGAGAGAGTGGGACTTTTTTTTTTCCCCTTTGGGTTAAGTTGTAATATATGATTTTTTTTTAAAGTGTACTTAATACCAAGTGTTTTTTTTTTTAAATGCAAAAATGACTATGTGGTTATAAAAGTAAAGCAAAAATACTCATTGACCGTTAGTTTGACTTTTTTTTTATATTTTTAAGGCTAACATAGATGATAATTCAGTTAAATTTCATCCTAGCTAGCAATAAAGAACCAGAAAAAATTATAGAAAATGACATTTTAAAAATTACAGTTTAGCTCTTCTTTCCCCCAATCTCAATCTTACTCATCGGGTCACCCATCTTCGCTTCCTCATTGCTGTTGCCGCATTTATGTAATTTTCAAAACTATTTGGGTCATTTTCTGTAATTTTTCCACTTCTCCACTACCATCTCTGATAAAATTTAACCCAGTCATCATCCATGTCAACTTTAAAATTACAAAAAAGTCAAACTAACAGTTAATTAGTATTTTTGCTCCACTTTTGTAACCACATAATTACTTTTATACACACAAAAATACTTGGTGTAGCTACAATTTTAAAAAAACCACACATATTTTCACACCTTAACCTTTTTTTTCCTTTTGCCAAAAAGAATTACTTTTATATATATTAAAAAAAACAAGAGGACAAATAAGTCCATCAAAACATAAAAAGGCGGAATAACCTATCTCATACATATATATAGATTTTTTTTTTTTTTTCTGAGTCCTTTTAAGAGAGGCAATATCCTCATTCTGTTGTAAAGTGCTTCCATATGTTTTCTGACGTAAGAACTAAATGCTGGCTCCTAAAAAACATGTAAAGCTGTTTCAAAATATATTACAGGCATCTATCCACTCCATGGAGTGGTGACACCTTAACCTACGTCACATAAAATTAGTTCTCTAACTATAAATACTATGCACGTTTTAATGTCCTTGTCAACTAGCAAATTCACACTATGAAGGCTAATTAAAGATCTAAGCCATATAGAGGTCAACTAAAGGCTTGTAGAAGAAAATAATCACAACTAAAAATTCTCAGATTCTCAAATCTGAACGTCCCTGTTCATCATCAGATCCTTCCTTTCCAGGGGTCTTCTCACCGCTGCAAAACTGGCAAGAAATCCTTTGAGGTTTCACACGCAGGACCTTGTCGATCCTTTCTTCTATCCAAGCAAGTCTTCTCTCAAAGCTTAATACGCCAATATGCATAATCCGAAGATCAACTTGTGCAGCCCTAGCACAAGCCTGAAGTATAATGTAATAGTCAGCATGAGCTACGTAAGCATAGGCACCTCTGTCCTTCTTTCTCACGTAGTGAACATAATCAAATCTTTTGGGCTTCACCCTCGGGGGCATGTAACAGAATTTGTTCTCCTCCATGTCCAATTTCAGCTTTCTGATGGCGTCATTATCACAAGTCTCTGCTGAGGTTTCCTCGTCACTTTCTGATTCATTAGAGTCTGGTGAACTTTCATGGGAATCATCATCATTCATTGCATCATCATCATCATGTGTTTTGTGACCTAAACATTCTGTTCTCTGTTTTTTCGCCTTGGGTGTTCTGCTACTACACGTCACACTCATCGACTTATTTTGCTTCAAAGATAGATCAGATTGATCTACTGGTTCAGCTGGTTCATCATCCTGAAATCAACCATGGAAATTTGGTGAGTCAGGAAAGTGGCATTCTTTATATTGCTATCCACACAGGAAGACAGGAAGTACACATCCACATCACCGTGATAGGCAATAAAAACCAAATATTCAAAGGACTGGGTTACAAAATTTAGTTTTATTGACATCTAAACTAAATATACTTATCAGAATGAGTGGACAAGGGAACTTAAAAAATCAACGCAAGTAGAATATATCAGAAAATTTAAGAAGATGGTCATCAATTGCAAGCACAAAACTAAATTTTGACAACAATGCTACCATTTCACTAGCATGTCAATTATTAGGACAGTTAGGTCCTTGATTATTCAGCAAGAAAGAAAAATATTGAGTTTTGAAGATGCTGGGGTAGGGAGACAACCCACTCCATTGTCCAGAAGTTCAATTAAAACCGCCCCACCCATGAAGGTCCCAACAGTAAAAGTTCATGTACGCAACTACTCTAGGGAGGAAAATGAACATTACTTAGATATAAATAATTGCAAGAGCAACCTTGATATTTCTATCAACACCATGTCATTTACAAATGTAGAATCAAATGTCATTTGCCAGTAAACTGTCGAATAAAATTCATCAAAATAAGAAGCCTTTCTTGGACATCTGTGACATTTAGTCTACAAAGAACATTCTCTTCTTTGAAGTAAAGAGGAAATCTTATTAGGTTCTTGTAATGGAAAATCCAGTGAACATTCAAGAAAATTCCTGAAATTTTTCTTTGCCCAAATATTGCTAAACATGGGCTCCGTATTCAAATTTAACAACTCATTTAGGCTTTTATTTTACCTTCTCATTCTGATAAAAATTCCATGACAATTCTATCATCTTTTCTTCTTCATGATTCTCAAACGATGGCTCTAATCCAGCAAAGACAACATCCTTACAATATTGGAGATATGTTGACAAGTCCTTTGAATACCCTGTCTCCATATTCTGAAAGTTAGTGAGATTTTCCAATAACACTACCACGAAATAAAAAATTAAAACAAAAAGAAACTTAAGAAACAAAGTAATAGAATAACATTATAAAAATAAAATAGAAACTTTACCATATTTGTCAGCAACCCCATCATATAATGTACGAAGGTGGTGGAGAAGCCTTGCAGCATCCCATTCTGGTTGCTGGGGTCGTACTGGGAATTTGTCAGAATGTTCACTATCATCATGGAAAACAAAGTTGGTGTCCATTCCACCATTTCCATTTCCTTTGGAGCCACTTGCAGATTTGCTTGAGGCAGCACCATTAGGAGACAAACTCCTTTCCCATTCTCCAAAACCATTTATGTTATACAACATTCTTATAGCTACCATCAGAATTGACATAACACATACACGAGTAGGAAGCCTCAATTCATTGGTGGATAACCATAAACCTGGGGGCATTGACCATTCATAAATCTTAATTGCATCAGGAAGAATCTTATCAGCTGGAAGACTCAAGTCTTGAAGATAACGCAAAGCTATTCCGTAGAAGTTAACAGGAGGTAGATCCAAGCCAATGAAATCAGCAACGGATGCTGCCAATGACTCTAGCTTTTGCAAAGACACAGCTCGTGAAGGCCTGAACATAACCATTGAACTTATAGGACATGCTTTTGTAGGTCTCCCCATTCGCTTTTCAACTTCACGAAATGCAGAAAAATATGGAAGTCTCCCTTCAACAGTCCACTTCAGCATGTCTGTAGGCAAGACTGCTTCCTTAGCAACATGACAAGCAAGGAATGTAATAGCTACAGTACAAGCTAATGGAATACTCTTCCTTAAAGACCTATACCATATCATTACAGCACGCTCTCCATAGATATTGTGAGGTTCTGCACTGTATTTAGCACGGGGCTTGTGATCAGCAGGTTCTTCTGAAACCAAGTAAGAAATAGACTCACTGAGATACAAGTTATGCGTCATGAAAAATAAGGTCAAGCAACTTAAAATAAATGAAACTCTATTTAAATACTTGACACAAATGCTTAGACATAGGCAACTAGCACAGAAATATAGGGCTCAACTTTCAACTAACCAATGAGATGATAAATTTGATAAGAAGGATTCAGATATCACAGCATATTTTCCTGTTACTCTCAGATTAGAATCCTCTCATTTCATCCATTCCTCAAAGCTTCATGTGAACTTGACATTGCAATATCTTTGCAATATCTTAAGAGGCTGAGAAACAATGGGACCACTTGTGTTATGAAAGGTGACTTTGCAATTTGCATAGTGTCTTTCTTTATCTAAAATTAAGATTTAAGAAATTTAGGGCATCTAAATCTCAGTCAGGAATCAAGAGTCAATTATATGGGATAATTTTTCAAAATGCAGTAACGCTGCAAATGTCATGTCATCAACAAGCTAGAAAATAACCATCGAATAACACATTTGACCAAATACTAAACCAAAAAATTATGGATAAACACTATTATGAAAAGGGATTGTAATCAAGCAACCAAATTAAGTAGCCACTCAAGTGTGATACAAGTACTTGGAAAAAAATTGGCCAGGAAACTCTAACTCATTTTACCTTCTTTCTGCATCTCAGACTCGTGAATTACTTCATCAGCCCACCCATCATTGAAAACACCAGTCTCAGAGACATACCTCAACCAAATTGGCCCAACAGTCCCGCATATTAAAGGGTTCACCTTGAACTCCTTCACCAATGTTTCACACTGAAGCTCAATCATAATCTGCAACCCCATCACATATCGCATCCTTATCTCATTGTAATAATCGGCAAAACTCAGAACATTCACAACATTTGGACCCCCAGCATTTTCTGGAACCGAGGGACCAGCCTCACTAAATTGGAAACCATAATCTGAATCTCCTTCTAACTTAAGAACACGCTCAGAACCATTTTCTTGATGTTGAGGAGCTTCTCCTTCCAACCCTAGAGCCTTCATAAACTGGGACCGAGAACCATAGATGGAGTCTAGCTGAGAAATAGGTTCAACCTTAATCGCATGAGAACATTGGCGGCGGTGACTGGCTAAGTAGATGCCGCCACTGGCATCTCCTCCCATGTCGACAAAGTCTTCATCGGCCACACCAGTGTCAATTATGTCGTCAGCCTGAGATCCGCATCTAAGGCAGTAGAAGAAGCCATCAGAACCGTCGGCAAGACCCACATTGCCACAGGTATGGCAGGTCCAAGCGCGGCTATTATCCATTCTCGATAATGGAAGGTGAAAGCGGTGGCAAAAATGTTATTGGAGAAAGAGGAGGGCCAATTCCCTACAAGCTTTCATATTTAACTATAAAAAAGTAATATTTAAATAAAAAAGGCATTAATTGAATTCTCATCTCAAGTAAATGAACAGGCATGACTATTGATCAACAGCATTATAACAAAAAAAAATGAGATAAATGAGCTGCCCAACATGGAATGCAAGAAATACTAGGTTTTATCGTCTCACACTAATCACATTTTGCTTCTCTTTTCAAACGACTTGATTTAATTAGACCAACAGAAATTGTGGTAACAAGTAATCACAAGTTTTGACAGTCTGTGAGCTTTTGGATATTCATGAAGACAGTGAACTTGTCACAGGCAAGTTGAAAGAACAGAAATTGCACAATACTAAACAACGAAGCTCAATTACAATTATTTGCTTTGATGAAATCAGCCCACACTTGAATCAACTATTATAACCTCAACTTTTGGAAAGAGTTTCTTAAGGAATTGAATGTGCAGCAAATTCTCTCCTGCGCTTACCATCCCCAAAGTGATGGTCAAACCAAGGTACTTAATAGGTGTCTGGAATCCCATTTGCGTTGCATGTGTTGGGAAGCTGTTAGAATATTAGGGAATCAATTAACATCATTACGGTTCCTTAACTATGTGCATTCAGATTAGGAAAGATTCTATCCCCTGATTGTGTGCATCCAAGTTAGGGAAGATTTTGTTTTATTTTGATTGATTGTAATTCCTTAATTCCTTGTATTTCCTATTCCCTCTCACCGTGATTGCTTCTTCGTAAGCTTATATATTGTAACCTTTTCTCATATGAATAAGATACAACAGAGAGTGTGATGATACCCTCTAATTTCTAATATGGTTCTTTTTTTCTCTTGACTCACTTGCTTCCACAAACCAACCTGGCTCTGATACCATATTAGAAATCAGAGGGTATCATCACACTCTCTGTTGTATCTTATTCATATGAGAAAAGGTTACAATATATAAGCTTACGAAGAAGCAATCACGGTGAGGAGGAATAGGAAATACAACGAATTAAGGAATTACAATCAATCAAAATAAAACATAATCTTCCCTAACTTGGATGCACACAATCAGGGGATAGAATCTTTCCTAATCTCAATGCACATAGTTAAAGAACCCTAATACTGTTAATTGATTCCCTAATATTCTAACAGAAGCTATTAGAGAGTGGAGTCAATGGTGATCTTTGGCGGAGTGGTGATATAACACCAATTTCCACACTTCAACCAAAGCAACGTGACATGATCTTTTGTATGGTCAAGAGCCTTCAGTTTATGTTCCCTATGTACCTAGATCAGCCAGAGTTGAGGCGGTGGATCGAAGTTTTCAAGCAAGAGAGAAGATGATTACGGTCTTGAAGCATCATTTGCATAGGTCAGCAAACAATATGAAGCAAAATGCTGATTTGAAGAGGTCCTATAGAGAATTTGAGGTGGGACAATGGGTGTTTATCAAGCTGCAACCTTATAGGAAAATTACAGCAGCTACAACGAGCAACCAGAAGTTGGCTCCCAGGTTTTATGGTCCATATAGGTGCTGGAAAAGGTAGTGCCAGTAGCTTATAAGCTGGACTTACCCCAAGACAAGGATACACTCTACTTTCCATGTCTCTTTGTTAAGATTGTGCCCTGATCCGAGTGTTAAGCAGTGGCAACCTCCCATTGATTGGCCAGCAGTCCCTAGTTCATTGCATCCAGAGAAGATACTGACCCAACGAGTTGGAAGTGTTAGAATCTGTCAGAATCCTTCTAATTAATAGAATCAATCCCTCTGATTTCCCTTGATCTTAGCCATAATTATAGGATCTGAGTTTATTTCTCTTTTATGGTGTTTTATTATATTTCCCATTTTGCTTCAATCCTGATTGTAACGGCTATCTCCCATGAGCCTATATATTGTAATCGGTTTCCCTTGAATAAGATCATCGAGTGCAAAACTACTCTGATTGTAAACATGGTATCAGAGCAGGATGGTTTGATCGAGTGTCTGGCTCCTTCTTGTTTTTAGTTAGAACAGAGTGTGAGAACAGTGATGACGAGGGAGAGAGAGGAGAGAATACGTGTTCAGTCTCCGACGAAATCTGGGAACACGCGCCACTCCACCGGATTACCCACCTTCCGATCGGCGAATGCCTGAAATTTGGTGGCCTTCCGGCGCTTCTACGACGGCGCGTGGTGTTCACACGCTCCGCAGGCAGACCCACGGTGACGGCGCGTGAAGGCGCGTGAGACGGTCTTTTCTCCGGCGACTTCCATTTTCAGACTCACCTCCTCATTTCCGGCCATTCCCCGGTGGTTGGAACTTCTCCGGCGACTGTTGAGATTTTTCCGGCGAGATCTCCGGTGAACACTTTCCAGAAAATGACTTCATCCCAATCTACTCCTCTGTTTGGTTCAATTTCCAGAGAAACAACTGATCTAATTCCCATGGCTTTTATGTCTGATACAAATTCTTCATCTTCAACTTCTTCCACTACTATTAGTACTACAGTACCAACCAGAACCACAGAGATACCGCCAGATTTTTCAGAAAATCACACTATGGTCATTAACCATAAGTTCAATGGTCACAATTATCTCCAGTGGTCACAAAGCGTGCTGAGGTATATTCGTGGAAAGAGAAAAGAGAAATATATCAATGGGGCAGCTTCTCAACCAGCCCCGGATGACCCCAATTTCGACACGTGGTTTGCTGAAAACAATCAAGTCATGACTTGGTTGTGCAATTCAATGACCGTGGAGATTAGTGAGGGATACCTTCTGGCACACACGGCAAAGGAAATATGGGATGCCGCTAGAAGAACCTACTCCTCTCTCGAAAATACTGCTGCCTTGATTCACTTGAAGAGACAACTCAGGGATTTACGACAAGGTAATATGTCTGTGACTGACTATTATAATGCTTTGTTAAAATTATGGCAACAGCAGGACCTGTTTGAAGCTCACCCCTGGGAAACTCTTAAAGATGCGCAATTGTACAAACAAATTGTTGAAGAAGGAAGGATACAAGATTTTCTATTGGGCCTAAATGACACGTTCGAAGAAATAAGGGGAAGAATCATGGGATTAAAGCCACTCCCTCAGCTATTTGATGTGGTTAATTTTGTACAATTCGAAGAGAGCAGGAAACTCTTAACCCGAAGCGGACCAAGTCACATGGAAAGCTCGGCACTAGCAATTCAGGGACCACATGGAGAAAGAAAACCTAATAAGTGGTGCAACCACTGCAAAAGAAGGGGCCATAACAGGGAAGAATGCTGGAAACTACATGGAAAACCGCCTGGGGGGAGATCAAAATTCCAGAGTCACATGACTACTGCTGAACCAAAAGTGGAAAGCGAAGATCGCCTGAGTCAGGAAGAATTACAGATATTTCGAAAAATGCTTGACAAACAAAATAAGGCTAACTCTGTTCCTAGTGTGAACCTTGCACAATCAGGTAATTCTATTGTTGCCCTAAATGCTGTGATGACTAGTGATGATACCTGGATTGTCGACTCTGGAGCCACAGATCATATGACCGGTAACAAATCTCTATTCCACACCCTTAAACACTGTCATGAACACCTCAAAGTTAAGGTCGCTAATGGAGTCTTCACTAGAGTTGAGGGTATAGGAACTGTTGTACTATCTCATCACTTGACAATACATAACGTGCTGTTTGTACCAGAACTCACTTGTAATCTTATATCTGTGAGCAAGTTGGTGAGTGGTAAAGTATGTCGAGTAATCTTTGATAAAGACTTATGTATATTTCAGGATTTAAGAACGAGGAGGACGATTGGGACTTCTAGAGAATGGGATGGACTGTTCTACCTTGAAGGATCAACCTCAAAGGATAAAGATACGTGGAAGGCAAGACGAGCACTGGTTAGCTCAAATTCACAGAATAAAGATATATTGTTGTGGCACTGTCGGTCAGGACACCCTAGTTTTGATTACATGAAACATGTGTTTCCGAGTTTATTTAATAAAAATTCTGTTCCCTTTAATTGTGAGACTTGCAAATTTGCCAAACAGACACGATCTTCATATTCTAAACAGCCCTATACTCCTTCCTCTCCATTTACATTAATTCACAGTGATATCTGGGGACCAGCTCGTGTCTCTACTCTTACTCATTCTAGATGGTTTGTGACGTTTATCGATGATCATACTCGAACCACATGGGTCTATTTAATGAAAAACAAATCTGATGTTGCCAAAGTTTTTCAAAATTTCTATACCTTTATACGAACTCAATTCAATACGCCCATTAAGGTACTTCGTAGTGATAATGCCAAGGAATACATGAGTTCAACTTTCAAAGAGTTCCTTGATCACCAGGGAATTCATCACCAAACCTCTTGTCCCTACACCCCTCAACAAAATGGGGTAGCTGAACGGAAAAACCGTCACCTATTGGAAGTAACCCGTGCACTGCTCATGGAGCGAAATGTTCCCACTATCTTCTGGGGTGATGCCATCCTTACAGCAGCTTATCTCATAAACCGTATGCCTTCCAAAGTCCTCAATTACAACACTCCGATACAAAAGCTCCTTGACATTTTCCCAAATTGTCCTCTCATTAATTCCTTACCTCCCAAAGTATTTGGATGTGTTGTATTTGTTCACAAACAGGAGGGAAATAAATTTGGTGCTAGAGCTGACAAATGTATATTTCTTGGCTACTCCTCCACCCAAAAAGGGTACAAGTGCTACTGTCCCTCTTCCAAAAGGCTTATTGTCTCCCGAGATACAGTGTTCTCCGAAGATGATGCTTATTATCCTAAATTACCCATTCAGGGGAAGAATTCCAATATTGAATGGCTAATCATGGATGCATCTAATCCTAATTCCACCACAAATCCACCTGACACATCTTCACCTAACCTTATAGCCTCCCTTGACACACTTACTTCCATGAACCAGCCTAACACACCTCAACCGAAACAACTCAATGAACCGGAAACACATGTTGAGATCAATACAGGGATGAATGAAGAATCACGACAAGAAATAGAGCCTAATCCACAGGCTCAACCTGAACCAGTTCAACCTGAACCAGATCCTGGTAGAACTGTCTCTCCCATTCAAAGGAACAACCATGAATCCGATCCGGAATTAAATCCTGAAGAATTGGGTTGGCCTATTGCCTTGAGAAAAGGGGTAAGATCCTGCACTCATCATCCAATTCAGCGATTTGTCTCATATGGTAATTTGTCTACAAAAATGCGAAGTTTTGTTGTAAATAGTGCACAGTTAAACATTCCAAGCACATTTCAACAAGCTATGGTTGATCCAAATTGGAAGCAAGCTGCAGAAGAGGAGTTGAGGGCACTCAAGGAAAATAAAACATGGGAAGTCACAACTCTTCCTAAAGGAAAGAAATCAGTAGGATGCAGGTGGATCTTCACTTCGAAATTTAATCCCGATGGCAGTATCAACAAATACAAGGCAAGACTTGTTGCAAAAGGGTACACCCAGACATACGGGATCGACTATCAGGAGACATTTGCGCCAGTGGTTAAGTTCAATACAATTCAAGTACTGTTATCACTTGCAGCAAACTTAGACTGGCCTCTATACCAAATGGACGTGAAGAATGCATTCCTGAATGGCGACTTGGAGGAAGAAGTTTACATGGAGATTCCAGATGGAGTTCTAGCTCCTAATAACTCTGTATGTAAGCTAAGAAAGTCATTGTATGGACTGAAACAATCTCCGAGGGCATGGTTTGGTAGATTCACCAAAGCAGTGAAAGGACTTGGGTATACTCAGGGGCGAGCAGATGATACGTTGTTCACCAAACATATTAATGGCAAGGTCACCATATTGATCGTCTATGTTGATGACATAATTATTACCGGAAATGATGAAGAATCCATTGCTCAATTAAAGCGAGACTTGGCCTCTGAATTCCAGGTAAAAGACCTTGGACAAATGAGGTATTTCTTAGGCTTGGAGGTGGCAAGAACAAAGAAGGGCATCAATGTATCTCAGCGCAAGTATACACTAGACCTGTTACATGAGACAGGCATGCTGGGTTCTCAACCAGAAGGAACACCAATGGAAGAAGATTGTCACTTACAGATCAAACCAGAAGGTGTTCCAGTTAATCCAGAAAGATACAAAAGACTTGTGGGGAAGTTGATATACTTAACTCACACCCGTCCTGACATTAGCTATGCAGTTGGAATAGTGAGTCAGTTTATGCATCAACCACAAGAAGAACACATGGAGGCTGTATACAGAATCTTGAGATATCTAAAGCTTAATCCTGGAAAAGGAATATTCTTCAAAAAGGGAACTACCAGAAACATTGAAATCTACACTGATGCAGATCATGCAAGGGATAGAGAGACCAGGAGGTCAATCTCAGGATACTGTACATACGTATGGGGAAATCTGGTTACATGGAGAAGCAAGAAACAAACAGTAGTGTCACCAAGCAGTGCAGAAGCAGAACTGAGAGCAGTTAACAAAGGAGTTTGTGAAGGAATGTGGATCATCAGATTACTGAAAGAGTTGGGAATTCAACATGAAGGACCAATGCAACTCTGGTGCGACAACAAGGCCAGCATTGAAATGGTCAAGAATCCAGTATATCATGATAGAACCAAGCATGTTGATATTGACAGACATTTTATTAAAGAAAAAATTGAAGCAGGCATTATGATCCTATCTCACATAAGATCTGAAGAACAAATCGCAGACATCCTGACCAAACCACTGGGCCGAACGAAGTTTGAAGGATTCCGGTGCAAGCTGGGACTACTTGACATATACTCTCCAGCTTGAGGGGGAGTGTTAGAATCTGTCAGAATCCTTCTAATTAATAGAATCAATCCCTCTGATTTCCCTTGATCTTAGCCATAATTATAGGATCTGAGTTTATTCCTCTTTTATGGTGTTTTATTATATTTCCCATTTTGCTTCAATCCTGATTGTAACGGCTATCTCCCATGAGCCTATATATTGTAATCGGTTTCCCTTGAATAAGATCATCGAGTGCAAAACTACTCTGATTGTAAACAGGAAGGAAGAAGTGTCGCATAATCACTGAAGTGTCAGTTCAGAGGCAAGGGTATCTGGAAGAAGACGCTACTTGGATCACATTGTTCAACTTGAAGAAACAATTTCCTGAGTTTCAAGAGCCAAACCCTTGAGGACAATGGTTTTTTTTTTTTTTTTTTGGGGGGGGGGGGGGGGGGATGTTATGGAATATAGATGTATGTAAATAGGGACTTAAATGTGAAATTAGGGATTTGGAAGTTAGTTAAATGTGACCGTTAGGTGTCTGGATGAAAAGGCAGTTAGAGGTCACTTAAGTGGGGAGGTACCCTTATAAATACCACCACTTATCCTATCGTAAGAACTACTGTCCAGATTTGAATCTTAGTGTGAATTCAAGAGGATTATTCGGAATTCCTCTCTTCTCTTCTTCTCTCTATACTCTGTCTCTCTTTTCTCTCATTTTCACCTAAATACTGTAACATCGTGCCTTGTTGAAGGCAGCACCTTTCATGATGTGAGAGGGGCTATCCCTATTTGGCACCTTGCATCAGCATGTGCGGCATGAGCCCAGCTTCTTTCACTACATTGTCCCACTCTAGTCTTTGTATTCTATAATTTTCCATTTTCTAGTACCTAGTTTTCAATGTTTTGCCTCTTTACTTCCTTACCTGGCATGGCAACCTGATGCATCAGAAACAAACCTTGCTTTGCCCAGCATTTTGGGCATGCTTTTAACAACATTAATTTGAATAGATAGAGGACATTTGTTATAAAACCAAGCATCAGAGTTATGCAAATAAAATTTAGATTTAATCCCTTTGAGAACAATATATTTAGATAGAATATAAAAGTTAGATGGGTTATTCTTTCTCTAGTTTTTAATCAGAATAAAGACAGAAAAAGTCTTCAATGATCGCTATGATTATGATTACAAGGATTAAATTTCCAAGGAACTGAAAATGGGCAAAAAATACAAAATATTGCAGGTTTGAACCAACACAATTAGGGATGGACAACTCATCAACATTATAATTTTTTCTCACTAAAAATGTGCTGTGTCAAACAACCAACGTCTAGATAACAACAGGGGCATGAAGAACCTCTACTTTAGTCAAAGCAAGCAATCAGATCAAGCAATTTGTTTAAGTTAAAAGTTATGGAAAATGAATGCAAGAGAAAACATGATTACCATCACCAATTTTGAGCTCTGTGGCATTTTCTTCCTCTTCCCCCGACGTATTCGACCAAATTAAAACCTTAAAACATGGACAAAGAAAAGACATAATAAATACTTAAGAAAAGTAGTAACAATTAACAAATTCCACTTATAGATAGAGTCAATTTCATAAAAGAAGATCAACATGGATATAATTAGGCAATTATACATAGAAGAATCAGATCCCTAAATTCATGCAACAGAAATGATCCTGCATATATTGAGAAGGATATCATGGACCTAAACTAATTGCCAACTGAAGCAGCAACATATGCAACGAAGGTCAGACGAAACTCAAAATGAAACAAGTGCTCAATTAACATAAGTTACAATGTTTCAAAACCCTATTCAATAGCCACTCAACTGAAGGCAATCAAGTGCCACTGCAGTCCAAAAATCTGTATCAAAAAAATTCTTAAATCAAAATCATTAGAATTAAAATTCAAAACCAAACTGTCCACTCAACATACAAAGAAAAGGGATTTAAGTACAACCCCATCAAAGGAATGACAAAAGTTGGACCTTTAAAATGTTTACAAACTAAAATAGGACATCAAACTATCACATTCCTTATGAAACTACAGGCAATGATATACGCCCACAATTTTGTGTCCGTTTTTCCCATTTCTAAATCACATGAAAACAGAAAGCCTGTTATGGTTTTTAGAACAAGAATATCCCTTTCTTGTGTCTTCTCTCCTTCTAATCTCTATTCTTGTTCTAAAAACCATAACAAAGCCCTACCTCAATTTTCACAAGGTTTTAATTTTCCTAACAACAGAAATCGTCCCAAGTACAAACCTAAATTAGAAAATCTATAGAAAGAAATGAACGAACTAAACAATATATGACACCTCTATTTGAAAGCCAGGAGGGTTTCACAACTTTGAGATCAGTATAGGAAAAACCAATAACAATCTGGATGTACCTTGTTATACTGACTCAGAGACTATGATGGAGAAAGGGTCACCAAATGAACTTCGAGGGAAGAGCAACGAATAGAGCTGGGAATCAGGGACGACCCGGCCCTTCAGGGCCCGGAGTAAGAAAAACATTTGTTTTTCAAAGTCCGGCCCGAAAGCACCAGGGTCAGGGCTAGCTCATAGGGCCCGAAAATTATTATTCCAAATTTTAACTATTTTTCCTCCATATTTTTCAAAGAAATATAATTAGCAAAATTACAACAATTAAAGTTCTAATTTATCAAATAAATGTTGTCAATATTTATATCCAAAAAACACAATCATTCAACAAATAAGCAGTCAACAATACAGTATACTCAAATCAAACTTTCACACAGTCTCAACAAGAGTGACATTTTTTTTTTTTGCTCGAAGAAATATGTATATTACTAATTATAAATTACATTAAAGAAACACAGCACAGACGCTAAACCAGATAAACACCAGCAGAACTGATACAAACAGAGAAAAACAGCAACAACACTAACCATGTTACAAAACAAGTAAGACAGAGGCCATAAAGCCACAAAGACAGATAGCTAGACTAAGAAAAGAAATCAGCACCATTCAAAACCAGACCAGAAGCAGGCGTATTCACATTGCAGATATTCACAAGAGTGACATAACCAGGTTCTGGTTGGCGAAATATTCAAATGCTTAGCTCTCACTTGATGGCGCAAAGGCCACAAGCCAAATATTAAACAAAAATGAACCTTGCAGATTAAGAAGAAGGGACAGCAGGAACCTTGTTCCATTATCTTACTACTACAACTTTATACAGACTATCAAGTAACAATAATAACTGAAGCCAAGACACTGCACATAAGAGTTTTAATACATGAAGCCAATACATCATCAGCTTACAATACAATAGATATGAATATAATTGTCATTTGTCAATAATCAATTTAATAAAACTAATCAAATTAATATTTTAAATTGAAGGGAAATGAACCAGATCATGATTGAAAATATATATCATATCTGTGAAGCTTTAGGTGTCATGTAACGAAACAATACTCCTTTGTTCAAATGTTGTGCAAGGAAGCAACACTCACATGAACCTAAGACACAGAATTTGCAATACATAAACAAAGCACAACACTCAACACAGAAAAACGATCGCACAATCAACACAATTTTCAAACTCCAAAACTTCATATTGTTTATCCTTGTCTTCAAGATTACTACCACTGAAACAATTGCACTTCAAAATATAATAGCTTAGCACATGAGTTTTAAACCGTGGTAAGCAAAACAGAGCCCTGGAAGAAATATTATCTATTATCTAGTCCCTCTGCTACAAGAACTAACAGTGGCAAGCAAAACTTATTTGAGCTTTTTCGTAAGATTGAAAAAAGCTTAAAGAACCAGAGAAGATTGAAAATCTCAAAAAATAAAAAAATAAAAATCATGAATCCACGGCGGGAAAAAATACTACAAATAAAAACCATACTCTGGATTTGCAGTTCGTGGACAAGATTGAAAGGCCAGAAGGGAAGGGATCGGCGGCACCTTGGGTAAGAGTGGGGAGACTGAGGTTGATTCGACGGCGGAGTGGCGGGGACTGAGTCGATTCGACGGCGGAGGCGGATTCGCGAATTGCGAGTGGGTGAGAGTTAAGATCGAGATTTGAGGAGAGTTGAGAACTTGATGACGGTCGACGGAGTGGGTGACGGTGGTCGGTGAGACGGTGTCACGGTCACTGGTCACACGGTGAGAGCCGAGACGCTGAGAGGTGAGAGCTGTGGAGTGTGGACGGCGACGGTGTTGACTGTTGAGACAATTTGAGATCGAGGAATGAATTGGGTTTGAGGATACCAATTTTTTTTTTTTTTTTTTTGGGAGGTAGCTCACTTAATTAGCTGAACTTTAACTTTTTTTTTAAAATAACTTCAAAGTATACCAATTTTTTTTATAAAAAAAACATATTGACAGGCCTAACGGGCCGGACCTTAGCCCTGCAAGGCCAGCCTGTAAAAGCCTTTGACCCTGTAAGGCTAGAGCCTAACTTAATTTCTTACATTTATTTTTCAGGCCCGACCCTTAAAGGGTCAGGGCTTAAATAGGTCCGGTCTGACCCGTTTTACCGGCTTTAGTTCACCTTAGTCTAGATTGAGCTTTTCATGTAAGAAATTCCTCTCCTTCTTCCACTTCTTTCCTTCGCCTAGCTCTCTCTCACTCTTTTCCTTTTGTTTTCAAAACCGAAATGAGGACCTAGGGGATCTGAAGTGGTTTTAGTGGAGGGGTGTGTGTGTCGAGTGAGAAAGGAATGAGTGAATAAAAAGGGAGGTTGGGTGTTGAGAGGGTGGTAAAAAGATCACTTTGCCCCTGTTATGGATTTGAATAATGGGCTTATTAAAAGCTAGGCCCAGTCCTCCTTAGACCAGGTAAACCACCATTATTTCCATGATTATGCCCATTATTATTATATTGGAAATAAGGCAGGTAGTGGAAAATAACTGCTTGGATCGTGGAAACCGCTCGAGAGAAGTTACACACGAACAACGTAGAGAAACGACCTCTATAAACATATATTCTCCAGGTGCTTTCTCTCCATTCTGAATTCACACAGAGCACACACCACACCCCTTTTTGGTGTATATCGAACTACGTGGACTTTGATCCCTTTCAAGGGTACGTAGGCCCTAAGAATTGTTCCTAGGTCAAGTCCGATCTATCTATGTTCTTATGACAGAACAGCCCCTTTTACTAATATTTTGTTTGCAATTTGGTACTTTTCTTAATTAAATGCAAACACTAAATAAGTTTTAGAAATTAATCTTTAATATCATATAAGGAAGCTTTGTAACAGTATCTTTGTATGAAAGACGACAAAGATCCTTCTATCACCCATATCATTATTGGTCAACCACTGGTCTACTACTTCTATATCTTCATATAGCCAGTGTAGCTCCATTATGACATTAGAGCCCAAGGAGAAAAGATAATAGGGTTTAGGAGCAATTTTACACATATGCTTTTTCCAAGGAGCACCCAGCACCACGTGCTTTTTTCTGGACCAAAAATATATATGTGGTTACGTTTTGGGAGCGCTCAGCACCACGGACGTCAGTCAACCGTCAGTTGACCGTTAACGCTGACGTGGACGATGACGTGACGCTGATATGGACTGATACGCTGACGTAGAAAAAACTTTCAAAAATTAGGGAAAAAATTTCAAAATTTTCGAAAAAAATTATTTAAAAAATTCAAATAATTCGAAAAAAATTCAAATAATTAGTAAAAAATTCAAAAAATTAGGAAAAAATTCAAATAATTAGAAAAAAAATTCAAATAATTAGAAAAAAATTCAAAAAATAAGAATAAAAAATAAAAAATTAGGAAAAAAATTAAAAAAAATTAGCAATAAATTCAAAAAAATAGAAAATAAATAGAAATAAATTCAAAAAATTAGGAAAATTATAAGAAAAATTAAATACCCTCTCTAGTGGGCCCCACCATCAGCCACTCTATCGTCAGCCACCGCCGGTCGGTGATGGCAGTCGGTTGCCAGTGGTGGGGACTGACTGCAAAATTTTAAACTTTATTAATTCTGTCACAAAATTTAACAATTTTTTAACTTTAAACCTATTTAACTATACATTTTTTTCAAAAAAATTATTATCTACATAAAATAAATGAAGAGTAAAAATATTCATATGAAAATTTAATTCCGTAAAAGACTAAAAATACTTTTTTTTCCTGTTTCTGAAAATAACCGACTGCCTCTGCCGTGTGGCGGCCCTCGGCAACCGGCCGCCGCCGCCAGCCGGCGGTGGCTGACGGTAGGGTGGCCAGTGGTGGGGCTCACTAGGGGGGGTATTTAATTTTTTTTATAATTATTTTAAATTTTCCCTAATTTTTTCAATTTATTTCTAATTATTTTCTATATTTTTGAATTTATTGCTAATTATTTTAATTTTTTCCCTATTTTTTTTGATTTTTTTTCTAATTATTTGAATTTTTCCTAATATTTTTAATTTTTTCTTAACTTTTTGAATTTTTTCGTAATTATTGGAATTTTTTTCCTAATTTTTTGAATTTTTTTCAAATTTTTTGAATTTTTTTTATAATTTTTCCTAATTTTTGAATTTTCTTCCACGTCAGTTTCCCCGTCATCGTCCACGTCAACGCCACATCAACGTGTCAGTCCACATCAGCGCCACGCCATCGTTAATGGTCAACTAACGGTTGACTGATGGCTGTGGTGCTGAGCGCTCCTAAAACGTAACCACATGTGTATTTTTGGTCCAGAAAAAAGCACGTGGTGATGGGCGCTCCTAGGGGAAAAGCACATATGTAAAATTGCTCCTTATCCCAAGATAATATGAAAAATTGATCCTAGGTTAATAGACAAATTTCTTATATTTGAAATCGTCTTTTGGTAGTGGACTGCAGCATTTTATTAGTCTATTTTGTTGGTGTTCAAATTTACATTTGTTATTCAGTTTATATTATTGAAGTTAAATATCTATAAGTACTATAAAACCTTAACAATGAACGCAATAAAAAAAATAGAACCAAGAATACATGGTATATAATGTAACAAACTTCAAGAAAGTTCATATATGCCTATAAATGAAGGAAATACATGTGTGTTTTCTCCATTTATCTTAGGAGGAGATGGAGATGGTACTTATAATCAAGTAAATTGGACAAATATATATTTAATGAAGCAATTAAGGTGCTATATAAACATGGATATTGAAGATTTATTAAAAGTAAATGCATCAGAAGAAATGATAGAAAAACTACTTGAAGATGAAAAATTAACTATAATAAAAGAACAACCCAAATATAGACTAGAAATGTTGTTAGAATTCGCAAAACAAATAGAACAAAAAAAATATATGTTATAAAGATAAAAATAAGAAATAATATGAAATAGCTTAGAAAGGGAGATATTAAACAAATTATGAAAACCTTAGGGATAGAACAAACAATAGAACCAATTCAATGTCACCCACAAATAAACATGATGAAAATAGGGTTAAAGGTTATTTTTGCCACGGAAGTATTGCTAAGGAAGTGCCCAGCACCTGAAAGTTTGCCCTGAAAGTATGAAAAAGATACCAAATTTACCACGGAAGTATGAAAAAGGTAGCAAATTTGCCATCCGTTAATTTTGACCGTTAAATTTAACTAACTGTTCACGTGGCATGCCACCTCATCAACCAATAAGAGTTAAGTATCATTTTTGCCTCGGAAGTTTTCAATGAGAGCAATTTTGCCCCGGAAGTTTTTACTAAGGAGTAATTTTACCCTGAAAGTTTACAAAATGTGTCAATTTTGCCCTTCTAAATCAGTCAAAGACCACACATGTCATGCTTTGAAAAAGTCGAATTTGGAGTCAGAGAAGGAGATTCTTGAGATGTTGAGCTCAAGACAGCCATAATTTGTGAAGCCGAATTGGTCACAGAAAGTACTACTTATGATTTAAGCAAATGATTAATCTATACAAACTAAGGTTCTTAAAACCGGACTGGTCATTGAACCGGTCAAGAGTCAGTGGGTCAGACTGGAGTCAAACCGGAGTTAAATCGGGGCAAATCGGAGACAATAAAAATTTCATGTTATTAATATGAAATCATTAAAAAAAAATCTTTTTTTTAATACCACCCTCCGATAAAAAAACATGTCTCACTGCACTCATATACCCATTAAATAATGAGTTAAAGTATGTTGGGTACCTCTTGAGGGGGAAAAAAAAAGGTATGTTGGTTTCCGGTCTGAATCGGCCGGTCCGGTTTTCAAAACATTGATACAAACGTAAGTGATGCTTCCTTGAGCTCAACGTCTCAAGGATTTCCTTCTCTGACTCTAAGTTTTACTTTTTCAAGGCATGACATGTGTGGTCTTTGACTGATTTAATAGTCAAATTTAATATTGAGAAAAAGAACGGCAAAATTGATCCTTAACGAAAACTTCCGGGGCAAAATTGCTCCTTGATGAAAACTTCCAGAGCAAAATGATACTTTTGATTGATGAGGTGGCATTTTAACGATTTACGTGGACTTCCGTCACTTTTAGGTAAATCTGATATCTTTTCAATACTTCCGGGGCAAATTTGGTACCCAAAAAACTTTCAGATGCTGGGCGCTCCCTTAACAATACTTCCGTGGCAAAAATGACTTTTAACCCATGAAAATATCAAAACAAGAATAGCTAAACAATAAGGAAGATTTCACACATTAGATGAGACTATGAGATAAACTAGAATTATAAGAGATTAATAAAGGACAAGAAGTTATTAATAAAAATTTATAGACTATATTTGAAGAAATACAAAAAATAGATTTGAAAAGATTAGACATATAATTGACCAAGAAAAAGAAACAAAAGATATAACTCAAAAAGAAAAGAATAAAATATTAGAAATAGTGTCTGTCATATGATTAAAATTAAAACTAATGATTTATCCATAATACTAAAACCATTAGTGGAAAAAGAACAAAATCAAAATAAAACCTCCATGACTATGATGAATGCATTAGAAGAATTGAATGAAGATGAAATAGAAGAAATTATGGGATAATAATAAAAAGAGAATTTAGAAAAAATACAAAGAGAATTTGCATATATCACAACTATAGGAAATTCAAAAGCACAAATAAATATGCAATAAGGACAAGAAACAAATAATCAACAAAGTTTTAATGTTTCAAGTATAAATAGTCAAGAATATAATATAAAAGATGCTTCGTCAAGTATATAATTAATAAAATAAGTAGAGAAAAATAAGCATAAGTAAATAATTTATATCACAAAGAACTATTAAGATCACCTAATATATCATTTGAAACAACATTTAAAACATCTAGTAATTCAAGATTTATGTCAACAACTATGGAACAATATAATATTAATGGTTCCATAGTTGTTGACATAAATCTTGAGAGATCCTCCCTACTCTTTTCCTTTTTTTAAAAAAAAAAAATTTATAATTATTATTTACAATCATCCTTTTTGCTACCTCTTATCTTAAATATAAGATCTTATTAACTTTTTTAAAAAAATTAAGAAAGTTATAACTTTAAAGTATTTATATTATCATTTTTTCCTCCAAACTATTTTTTTTGAGTTATAAAATGATATATAGTATAATATAATTAAATAACTTATTACAAAAAAATTAACTCCTTATTTTGGAGGGATTGATCCTTCCCATTTCCGTCAACGAAGCTCCAAGAGAGTCTTCGATAACAATTGGGAGAGGAAAGAGAAACCAAGACTAGAGAGACCCCTCCTGCCTGCCCTGAAGGTGAACCTCCTAACCCATCTTTCATCTTAATTTCGGTAGTTTGGTGATGTTCTTAGGGTTAATTTGTTGCTGAAAGTTGAGTGCTGCCGGGAGGAAGTTTCTGTCACTATGAAAGATAAAGTTGTGCAATCGCATGTCAATTTTGAGGTATGATTTGAGGTTCTTTAGTTCTGCAATTTATGCACTGAAACAGAGCATGCAATATGGGTTTAAAGGTGTCAAATTTCTATAAGTTTAGCCATGATTTTGAGGTTACATGTTTCTTTTTCCTCTTATCTTCTTGACCAAAAAACAAAGTGTAACATGCATGCAATTTGGATGAAAGAGGAATTAGGTAGAAAAGACTATATGAGATTATTAGGTATTTCAAAATACATCTCTTTTTATTAAATAATAATAATAAGATGATGTTAGGTTCTAACTTGAAGGCAATATTCTTGTTTTTTTTTTTTTTTTTTTTGCCATCAACGGCAATCTTTCCATATTTAATCAGTAATATGATGGAGGCGTCAATACAAACTCGACGCCTTCCTTTTCCTCCGATGCGCATAACGGGGCTTTCTCCTTTGCTTTCTGTCTTTTAATGAACAAGGGCAAGCTCGTCTTTCCACAATTACAATAAATCACCTGTAAGTCCTTTGAGATTTGATATTAATTTGATGATTTCATTGGACTTGATGGTAAAAATTTGTCTTCCTTGGAACCTTAGTATAATTTCCCTTTTTAATTTCAGAAGAGGTACTTTGAAATACCTACAGCTACACACTATTAAATTAAGAGAGCAAATAAGTTGAGACCATCAATCCGGCCCACTGTTGAAGCCTGAAGCTGGTTATAAGTTGATGTCTTAAGCATGAAGCATGGTAGTGAAAACGTAGATTTTACCTGAAAACTGAAGGAGAATGGAAAATCGTAAAATGTAAAATCATAACGTAGTAAAATCGTGAAAAAAATCGTAAAAACTTAAAAGCGTTTGGAAAATTAGTAAAATCGTTTCAATAAAAAAAAAATCGTAAAAACATAAAATCACAGTAATAAAATGAGTTTTTAATTACCCTGGTCTTGAGTATTTCTAAATATTAAGTAAGCGATTTAAGGTATTAGAGTAAGCTTAGAATGCTCAAATGATCGTTAAGCATGTTTGGAAATATTATATTGATAAGAAATGAAAGACAACTTAAATCCTGAAACCATGATAACTGTAGGTTCCATTTGGTTGTTAAAGATTTGATTACTGATATATTTGAGTGAGGATGGTGATTTTTGAGCTTGTCCCTCCTGTTAAGAGACGTTATATTTGTAAATATACAAAGGATTAATTAAATAGATGCATGATGAGGTTGCTACAGTTTGGACTGATTTTTGAGATAATCTAAAAAAAATGGCAGAACATATTGAGAGGCCGTGTGAAGTTTGTGGAAGGGGTAAAGTATGAGTAGTGTGCCAATATATGAATGAAGATAGGCACATGTGAAGGGTAAGTGTGGTTGGTATGTGTTTGATATATGTGCTTGTAAAGCTGAAAGTTGGAAGTTATTTTATTGCCCGATGCCTTGAAATGTTTGAAGGCTTTATGATGCTTAATCGATGACAGAAAATGCTATTTGGGTAACTAGGATAGTATTTCAAAGCTGGAAAATAGCTTCCAATCTCAATATGAAGTGCTGTCCGAGAATTTGGCAAGAGGAAGTGTGTTTTTTATTTCTAAGTTATATCGAGATTTTTTTTTTTTTTTTTTGCTCACACTTTGTTTGTGAATTGAGGAAATAGAGTGAGTACTTATCAATTATTTTTTATACCCCTGTTTAGCCAGCCCTATTTAAGCATGAAGGAGTTAATTTTTGTTTAGTTTGATGCTTCTAATGAGTTTTGAAGGAGCTTTTGGGTAGGATAATGCCCCTAGTATAAGTTTGGAACCATTATTATTCAAAATGGAATTTTATAAATTGGAGCATTAATTTTTATGTAAGGTAAAACTTGGGCAAATGACCTCTTCTGCCCTTGACATTTGGTGAAAATTTAGTACAGAGCTTAAGCTTTCAAATAAGTCCTAGAACACAATAATTGTATGAGCACATTGAAAGCTATGAATTTTCAAACACTACAAAAAAATAACTCTCAGCAACATCATTTGGTGGTAACTTTTAATGTCATCATTGAAAGTATTGACTTTCGGCGACAATATATTTTATCGCTGCTGAAAGTATTATAATCGGCTGCGACATTATGTTGTCGCTACTGGAGGTATGACTTTTTGTGGTGACAATTTCTTGTTGCAACTGAAAGTGATAGTTTTCAGCAGCGACTCTCATGTGTCATCGCCAAAAATGTCTTTCATCAGCAACTTAATTAGTATCACTGCCAAAAGTCTTATTTTTTATTTTTCAAAAAAAATTTAACTTATGATATTTATACAATAAATATGTTTATTGATGTAATTTTTCTATGAATAAATAATTTAATTCTTTGGATTATTGTGAGATAAATAGAGTTTGAGAGATAGTGTGCTATGATGAGAGAGTGAGAGGAAGGGAGTGGGAAAAGAGTGGTATGATGTTGTTAACTTTATGAAATTGATAATATTCCAGCATATTTTCTTCTCCTTTTAACCATTTTTGAAATCAAAATGTATATACAAAGAAGTTTATAATAGAAAATGTGCATGTCAAATTATCATGGAAAAAGATAAAGAATTTCTTGTTTTATCCTGTATGTTTGTTGGTAAAATAGAGATATATTTACTAATATTGCATTGTAACATTAAAGTTGTTGCTTAAAGTTGATTTTCATTAATTGTAGTAAGAGATTATATATTTTAATGAAAAGAGAAACTTGATTTTGATTTAATTAAGAAAGCTTTGTCAAGTACTTTTAAATCTTAGACTAACACATATATTCATTGAAAAACTATTGGGGAAGAAATTGATATAGTTTTATTAAATGCAAATGAGAGAAATAATTATAAGCTCCATTTAATAATTGAAGTCAAAGAATTATTTGAATTTATCACTTTCTAGTAAGAAAAGTAGTGTTTCGAAATTCTCTCTCTATATCAAAATTTGTCATGGCTTAACTTTCATTTGTTAATCAAATCCTCGTAGGAACGATCTCTACTAATAACTTTATAACTTGGTGCGACTTTGCACTTGCGATAGTGAACATATATGTATTTGAGAGAGATGATAATTATGTTTGTACTGGTATATATATGTGTGTGTGAGAGATGGAGAATTAAAGATACAATGTATGCGTGAGGAAAGGAGTGCAAGCATGAGAGAGGGGATAGTTTGTAAGATAGAGAGGGGAAGTGAGAGATGGAGCTTGTGCAAGGGAGAGAGGGATAATACAATTGAGAGAAGAATATAATACAATTAACTGTTTGGGATAATATAATTATATTATTATTAAATTGATGTAAGTATACTTGTTTTTAATTTATAAGTAGTATACTTAAATGAAATAATAATATTATATAATGAATGTTTGCAATAGAGAGTGAAAAGTAATATAAAGTTTCTTCCAACTTTGAAAAATAGTATATTAGATCCAGGCAACGATAATTAATTAAGGTTTGTGAGGAAGGTATAATTAAATTAAGTTTATATATTTTGTAATTATTTAAAATTTATATGTTTTATATTTCTATTGTTAGTTTTTAAAATGGCTTCACTAAATTGCGATTTAAGAGTCCCCTGTCAACCGTGGATCTAGCTACCATCCTTTGCCCTTCCCAACCTCTTCTATCTTCTTTCTGATCTGGCCCGTCGGATGAAGATGGCGGCCCAGATCAGGAAGAGGATGGAAAAGGTTAGAAAGAGCAAAGAACAGTAGCCAGATCTGTCAACAGTGAGGATTTTGATAAGCTGCCATAAGTCGCGAGCTCTGCCTCTCTAGACTCCGGAGCTCGATGATCGATCACTTCCAGTTCTAGGCACTGCTTGTCTCTCTTAATCTCTTCACTCTGCACAGCACCTCATCTTGAGTCTCGAGACTCTCGACATCTCGTTCACCTCGTCGCAAGTTCCTTGCAAGTTCCGTAATTCTGAATTTAAGTGCTGAGTTCCATTATTATCAACTGAGTTCCATAATTTCTTGCTGAAAATAGGTATTAAGCTATCCAGATTTAATTGCAAGTAGTATGGCAAAATGTAATTCTGATCTGGTTTGTTTGCTGACAGGGGCAGACGCAATAATTTTACTGAGGGGGCGAAAATAAGAAATGTTACATCATAAATAAAAGTACTTGAAATATGATATAGATCTAATACAAAAAAATTGAAGGAAATCTATTACAAAAACTAAAATTACTTCGCTTGAACTATTTCATGACCAATATGATTTTAAATATTATTAATAACAAAATTAAACTGATTAAAATTAATTATTAATCATCATCTGTATTCTCATAGCCATCTTTTAACAAAATTCAAAATTTCTCCAAAATCCTAACCCTAAAATATTCTTTAATCAGTATAACAGTAGTATCATTAAAAAGATAAAATCATGTATACTAAATTTTATGAAGAAAAGTTAATAAAAATAAGTTATTTTAAGCATCTTATTGATTCTCAAAATTTGTTTTAAGCTGTTAAAAAAAAGGGTCAAGGTGCAGATTTGCAAACCAACTATTACCCGAGGAGCGTCTGACACAAATAACTATTGAGGGGATCAAAATTGCCAATGAACAATTAAAAAGTGAAAAAAAAAACACAATTTAGAGCAGATTCGCCAACGAACTATTACCCCGTCACTGTCTTGGTGTCTCCGTCTTTCATTGACTGTCACAATGTCGGCGACGTCGGTATTTCTAAAGCTTCTATTGTTGCTGGGTGTTCCACTCACCCTCTAAAACTCATCCAGTAGCCCACAGTGTTCGACTAACACGCACCTTGCACCCTGGTTCCATCCCTCAGATGTCACAAGCAGCAACCACTGCTGCCACAATGTCTGCTCCCATGGATCCCTTCTCTATTGGTGTTTTCCTTTTCCAACAAGAAGGCTTAACCGATCTTTTCTCTAACGTTTCTGCCACCGTTCTACACCAGTGTCTCATATTTTAACTTAATTATGATAGTTGTTTTTTTTAATAGTTATTTGGTATTTTTTTTCACTTTTAATAGTTATTTGGTGTTTCTTTTTTTTCACTTTTTAATTGTTGATTGGCAATTTCGGTCTCCTCAATAGTTATTTGTGTCAAACGCTCCTCGGGTAATAGTTGGTTGGCAAATCTGCACCTTCACCCTAAAAAAATGTCAGCTAGAAGAGGAAGAAGAGCGAAAGAGTTTTTGGAAAAGAGGAAAACCAGTGGGGTTAAGGTATATTAAAGGTTGTGACTCCCACCTCTTTATCACTATTATTATTTTTTAATCTATATGAAGGCAAACAAACGGTGGGATGGGATATGCTGATTGTCACTAATGTTTCATCTTTATATCTCAGTTAATATATATGTGAAAGCCAACGAATGTATATATATAAAAGCAAACTACTAGTAATATTTTTTTTAAAAAAATAAAATTAGGGGGGCGGGGGCCACCCCTCACCCCCCACCTATGTCCACCCTTGAATTTGCTGAACATTTGTTTGGCTTGTCAACTAATGATTGGGCTTTAGGTGTAGAGAAAGATAATTTAGACTGCACTTTATAAATTTCAACCCCAAAAAAAACTACACTATATAAATGATATAGCTGTAATGGTTCTAAAATGCCTTGACAGCCAGAAATTTGAAGGAAGAATGCTTCCGAAGGAAACCCCAGTTGGTCTTCCTGATGGAGACTAAACAAAAGGCAAGATACGTTAGAAAGCTGAGACGAAGGTGTGGCTTTGACGAAGAATGGATTGTTGATCCGGTTGGGAGAAGTAGAGGCCTAGCTCTATGGTGGTCGGATGTGCTTACGGTTAATATCTTGTTCTCCTCTGTGAATACTATCCATATTAGTGTGTCGTCTGCTGCTTTCTCCACTCCTTCTTATATCACCTTTATTTATGGTCCCAATGATGATGGGGATAGAATGCTGTGCTGGCAAGAGGTCCGGAGGATTAGTAACAAGGTTAATTCCTCTTGGTTGTGCCTTGGGGATTTTAATGATATCTTATCTCAGGATGAGAAGTGTGGTGGTCAGCCGAGAGCCTGGAGGAGGATTCTTAATTTTAAGTGTTTCGTGGCTGATTGTGAGCTTGAGGACTTGGGTTATAATGGCCCCCAGTTCACTTGGTGCAATAATAGAGACGGCCTGGATACCATCCGTGAACGTATTGATCGTGCGTTAGGGAATATGCAGCTGAGAGAGGAATTTCCTTCCCTCCAAATTTTTAATATTGACCCAGTAAGGGCATCTGATCGCCATATTGTGTTTATCCAATGCCAATACGAGAAGCATAAGAAGAATCAGACTTTTCGCTTTGAAGCTGCGTGGGCCTCCCATGATCGATTTAATGAATTAGTTAAAGAGAGTTGGCAGATCGGGTCAGGGCAGGATGTCCCTTTTATGGAGTCTTTCCTAAACAATATAAGACGATGCAAGATGAATTTAATTACGAGGAGTAAGAAGGAATTTCCCAACAATGCTAAGCGTATTGAGCTTATGAAGACCCATCTGGCTAATTTGTCGGATAGAGAGCATACCCCTGATGTTTCTAGAGGGGTTCTGGAGGTTAAAAGTGAACTGGAAAGATTGCTGGAGCTTGAAGAACAGTATTGGTGGCAACGGTCTCGGATCAATTGGCTCGCAGCTGGTGATAAAAATTCCCGCTTTTTTCATGTATCTACTATCAAGAGAAGACAGAGGAACCGGATCTCTAGTATTAAGGATGATGGGGGCAACTGGTTAACGGAGAGGGGAGCAATTTCACAGAATATTGCCGACTATTTTCAAAATCTTTTTGCTACCTCTGGCCCGAATTCAATGGATGCTATTCAGAGCTTTATTGACCCCAAGATCTCTGAAGATATGAATCATAGCCTTATGTTACCTGTGTCAAGAGAGGAGATCAAATCTGCTGCATTTAGTCTTGGGAGTACAAAGGTGCCGGGGCCTGACGGTTTTTCTGGTAAATTTTATCATTCTGCATGGTCTGAAATTGCTGATACTGTGTATTCTATGGTCAATGAATTTTTTTCAGGTCACTCGGTTTTAAATGGGATTAATATGACGAACATTACGTTGATTCCCAAGATTCATAAACCGGATCACGTCTCTCAATTCCGCCCTATTGGCTTATGTAATTTTTCATATAAAATCATTTCCAAAATCATGGCCAATAGGATGCGTCCTTTTTTGAATGTGTGTATTTCCCAGAATCAGAGTGCTTTTGTTCCTGACCGGTGTATTCATGATAATATCATTATTGCGCATGAGGTTTACCATTATCTTCGCCGTAAGTATTCTGGGTGTAGGCATGAATTTGCCCTGAAGATGGACATGAGTAAGGCATACGACCGAGTCGAGTGGGACTTCATTGAGAATGTCTTGCTAAGGTTTGGTTTCTATTCGGAGTGGGTGTCTTTAATTATGAAATGTGTGCGCTCTGTTAGCTTAAATATCTGTTTATCTGGTGAAAATATTAAATCTTTTACACCAACTAGAGGCATTCGCCAGGGTGACCCTCTCTCTCCATATCTCTTTATTATTGTTGCTGAGGTTCTTTCCCTTATGATTAGCAAAAGCCAGATGGCCAAGAGGCTGACAGGTATTAAATTGAGTAATGGATGCCCTGTTCTTACTCACAGTTTTTTTGCTGATGATGCCCTTCTATACATGCGTGCTCGTTATAGAAATTGCATCTATTTGGCTAATATTCTGGATATGTATTGTGCAGCATCAGGTCAGGTTATTAATCTGGATAAGTCTAGCATTTTCTTTTCCTCCGATTGTTTTCTTGCAGTGAGAAATATGGTGAGCGGTGTGTTGCACATCCCAGCTACTGATGACCCTGGAACATACCTTGGTATTCCGAGCATTTGGGGGAAATCCAAGAACCAAGCACTGGCGTACATCAGAGAACGAGTGGCTAGTAAAATCCAGGGTTGGAGCCATTCCCTTCTCTCTTTCTCGGGCCGTGAAGTAATGATCAAAGCGGTTATCCAGGCGATTCCAATCTACCCGATGAATTGTTTCAGATTCCCTGTGAAGACCTGCAAGGAGATAAATAGCCTTATAGCTAACATCTGGTGGGATGGTAATGTCTTTGGAGGCAAGGCTCACTGGAAATCTTGGGGGGCTATGACCAGTAGTAAGAGTTCTGGTGGCATGGGTTTTCGGGACCTGCTCGTGATGAATGACACTCTATTGGCCAAGATGGCATGGAGGCTGCTGAAGAGGCCTACTGATCTTTGGGCACGGGTGATAAAGAGTGTGTATTTCCCAGATCAAGAGTTCTTTGATGCAGACATTGGATACAAGGCATCTTGGTGCTGGTCTAGTATCCTTCATGGTAGGAATGTTCTGAGGAAAGATCTTACATGGGACCTTGGAGATGGTTCTAATATCAGAATTTGGGGCGATCCTTGGGTCCCAGGTGATATATTTCCAGCGAGACCCCGAACCACTGACATACCAATTATTGTAGAAGGCAGAGTTTGTGACCTCATAGTTAATGGGCAATGGGACCTTTCGCCCATCAATCAGTATATCTCTGCAGATGTTAAAGAGGCTATTTACAAAATCCCAATTCCCTCTAATGGATTGGAAGACAAGTTGGTATGGACTGGGGCCAGGGATGGAGGTTATACAGTAAAACTGGGTTACCATCGTCGTAAAGATCGAAAGGGTGTTAATGTGGACCAAGCTGGAACATCTACTGTTGTTCAATCCCGATGCTGGAATTTTATTTGGAAAATTAAAGTGATTCCCCGGGTTCAACAATTTATATGGAGACTGTTGAGTGATGCGGTTGCCACCAACTATGCTCTGGTTCGACGGAGAAGATCCAAAGGTAGTCGATGTCCAGTGTGTGCGGATGTTGAGGAGACTATTGAGCACGTATTTTTCCATTGTCCATGGACCCGAGGTATTTGGTTTGGTAGTTCCCTTGGTGCTAGAATCGATGTTTCCACAGTCTCCAATTTCAAGAGGTGGTGGATACTTACGTCTGAATCGCCCCTTCTAAGAAAGCAGGATATGGCTCTGATTTGCTGGATTTTGTGGTATATCTGGAAGGCTAGAAATGAAATGATTTTCGACCATAAACATCCAAATCCGGGGTGTGTTATTGAATTGGCTCGGCGGAGTAATTGTGAGTTTTGGACTACAAGTGTTACCAGGGTTGAGGATCATTTAGGTTTGAGGGGCTGTGATAGTCCTGTTCCTGAATGGTCCCCCCCAGCACTTGGTAGTCTTAAAATTAATTGTGATGGAGCCTTTTCATCTCAGGCTAATGGCGTAGCTATTGGAGTAGTCTGTCGTGACTCTTCCGGCTGGTTTAGATGGGGTTTTGTGGATAAGGTTAAGTCCATTTCGGCCTTTATGACAGAGGCCTTAGCTCTTAAAAGGGTTTTGTTGTTGGCCCTGGATTTGGGACATGATAAGGTGGTTTTTGAATCGGATTGTCTGCCTCTCATCTCTTGTGTTGATTCCAAGTCTCCTGATATGTATGATTGGTGATGCAGAAGTATTATCCAGGATGTCATTTTTCTTCTGGCTTCTAGGGTTGGGTTCTCCTTGACCTTTTCCCCGAGAGGGGGCAACCGTGCTGCTGATCTCTTAGCAGCTGATGCTTATAAAGGGGTGTGCCCTATTGGATGGGTTCAGCGACCAACACCCGCTTTGTTATCTCTTCTAACTTTGGAAGCTAAGAAGACTGGTGCTGGTGTGGATATGCCCTCGTGTTCCTATCATTACTTGGATGGGGGCTAGTTGTTGTATTTCGTTGGTGGCTACTTCGTTTTAGTCCTTCTTTACCTTTCTCTATTGCTTAGATGTTTGTACTGGCTGTTTCTCCTGTTACGTTGTTGTTGTTTATGGTCTCTAGTTGTATTGACACTTTGTAGAAGTTTTAATTTTAATAGAATCTCCTTTGACCAAAAAAAAAAAAAAAAAGTTACTTGTACATACTTTGAAAAGCTGTTTAGAAGTTATAAATGCTGAACAAGGTGCTGTTGCTTTATTTTGACATGATAAATGTACAACTTAATGAACCTTATATTATGCTATTGTTAAAATGATTGTTCCCTTGAAAGTGCTTAAAAATCATTATTTTATTGAGTATTTGGCAATTTTTTAGCTATGCTTTCTTTTAATATCATATATATGTAAATTTGTGTGTGTCTGTAGTTGGTAGTTCGAGTAGATGTTAATGCATGCTTGGTTATTAGTTATAATATGTTTATAAGCTCGGGTAATCACATGAATAATGCCCTAAGATATTTATATGCCAAACTTACTGGTTATATGTTCTAAAATAATGAGTAGTTTAGTATTTTGGTTCATTAAATAGCTATACAGTTATGGTTTTTGAACGTGAAGGGTTTAGTGAAATTGAAGGGAACCCGGGTCTTATTTGGTTATCAAAAGTTATAACAAGAAACCACTAAGTTTATAAATGATACTTTAAGATACTGATCGGTATCGAAAAAATAATTTATGATATTAAAAAATTATTTTAAGATCTTGAAAAAATATCCTAAAGTATATTTTTAATAGCAGTCAGCAGCTGAAATATTTTTTCAATATCCTAAAACAATTTTTGTAAGATCATGAATTATTTTTCAGTACCAGCCAGTATTTTGAAGTATCCTTTTAGTATATGTCACTGTCAGTAGAGTCAGATGGGGTCGCCCTTTTAAGTCCTGGCCCTTCAAGGACCAAGCTTGCAAATTGGAGCTTCTAAATGAAGTTGACCTTGTAAGGTCAACACTGTAGGGTCGAGGGCCTAAAAGGGCTAGCCCTGCAGGGCCAAGGGCCGGTCCATTAGGCCCTTTAATTTTTTTTTTTTTTGGTTTCATTAATTTGACTTGACCATTCAATTTACTAATTTATATGTATTTTGCATTTGTTATAAAGGTATATATCCATTTAATTACAAATACATAATAATTATATTTTAATTTTATGATGTGGTTTAATATTTGGTGCAAATAAATATTATGGATGTATTCATGATGTAAGAGAAGATATTCTTGATATTTTTACCCATGAAGTAGAGTCTAATTACTTGAAATGAAGCACAATCAAATGTCTTTGAAATTGATGATAGTAGCGAGAAGATAAAAATCCTAGTCATTGTACTCTTATTGCTCAGTGGTGAGCTTGTTATGCTTTGTATGAGTTACTTGTGGACAATAGTTTACTTTTAATTATGAATTAGTAACTGTGTTTGTTTATTGCATTAAGTGTGTTGTGTAGACATTAATGTTGATAACATTTATTGATAAAGTAGAACTTTAATTGTTGTAATTTACTAATTATTATTCTTTGAAAAAAAAAAAGCGAAAGAAAAATAGTTAAAATTTAGAATAGTAACTTTTGAGTCCTATAGGGTTGACCTTGTGCTCTGGGGTCAGGTTTTGAAAAACAAATGTTTTTCTTACCCTAGGGTCAGGGCCAGGGCCGGCCTTGAGTCCCAACTTTACTTGTCATTATATTGAAATATTTTTTCATGATCCTAAAATAATTTTTCAAGATCATGAATGTATCCTGAATTATCTTTTTACTACCTAGCAGTGCCTGAAATATATTTATATATATATATATATATATATATATATATATATATATAAAGAAAAGAAAAGAAAAGAAAGACCAGGTGTGTGTTTTGCGCCAAAACAACGCCATTTGAAGCAGCAGATCGCAGCAGACGCAAGTCCACACAGGATGTAAGCCAAGTCCAAAAACACCGCAACTTCTGTTTCTTCCTTTTTCTTTTGTCGTCTAGACTCTGCTTTATCATCTCTCTTCTTGCTTCCTTTTAATAGATATAATTTAGGGCTGATTTTTGCTGCAGGCTCCAAGTGTCTCTATTCAAGTTTCTTAACGATATGATATATTGTCCTAAACATATGATAAAGTTTATAAAAGAAATTACACTATAAATTTTATCTTATATTTAGGACATAAGGTAGTATCATATATTTTGGGCCAAATCATATATTTTGGGCCAAATCTGCATCTCATACGGCGCACTTTGTTTTTTAACTCACATGAGTTCGACGTTTTTTCGCTTGTTTGACCTTTGACCAATTGATGTATTACTCTTAGATCCCATGATACCTCATGCAAAATAAAAATAGGATATGGGTAAATTTTATACCAAAACTCCTTTTTATCCTATAATTATTTAAAGGAAAGAAAATATATAAAATATAATTAAATAGATATAAAATGTTAATAAATCCAACTAATTATATCATAAATAATACACTTATTTAATTATAAAATATATATTTATTAAGAGAAGACCTTTGTTAAGTATTCTAAAAAGATACATATATTTTGGACATGATGATTATCATTTATCAGTTTAAGGGCTTTAAAAAGCCGTTCATTTTTTTTTTTTTTGGGGGGCTTGAATCCGTTCATTTTATACTATATTGGAAAAGAAGCGGTAACATTGAGAAGAGAAAGGAACAATGCAAGTTTACTTATACCATTGTCATGTATCTTTAATCCTTTGTCTTAAGCCTCTATATATAGGCTTTTAATTCTCCCAAAAGTTATGTCATAAACATATAAATTAACCCATATTATGATGGAGTTACAATGTCATAAACATTAGAATTAATCTACTACCTAAAATCATAGGAGGTTATAGGCATTATGAAATCCTAAGAGACTATAGACATCCACTACCACAATATTCATGAGACTTCTCCTTGGATGTTCATAAGTAAACACGGAGTATTATGCATCATTAAAACCTAACTAGGAAAATTCCAATGAGACAAAAACTTAATGAAGGGAAATGAGTATACAATACATATTGAAATTGTCTCGTTAAAAACCTTACTAGGAAAACCAGTAGGACAAAACTTTGGTTAAGTAAAAGAGTACAACATGGTCTCTACTTCCCCTAATAATAATATCATATTTACTCCCGACCGGTCTCTACTCTCTCTGATGATAATATCTATTTACTCCCCCTGATAACAACTGTTAGTTCTCTATTTATGTTTTTTAATGATAATAAACTTGCAAGATAAAAGAGGGCTTAATGATTCAAGTCACTCGAGTATTGTATTTCATCAAAACAATCGAGTGATTAAGCTTTATTTGAAACAATACTTGAATCAGCAAGGAAACTCTTCTAAAGTGATTTTAGATGATCACTCGAGTGGAAGGCAATGCACTCGAGTGGTGATTCTTAACTTCTAGTGATTTTGCAAGTCATTTACCGAAAAAATGAGAGTGATGCAAGATTACTCAAGTGGCTATGTGAGCACTCGAGTGATCCTCTATTACTTGCAACAAATTAGCTTGACACTCATAGAATCCTTGAAAGTTCTAGTAGATCACTTGAGAGATGATTATCATCACTTGAGTGATTTGCTTAGACCACTCGAGTGGATAAGTGATCACCCGAGTGCTGGCGATCACTCAATGATATTTTGCAAGTCACTGGCAATTGAAATGATAGTGTTGGGTTATCTATTTTGCAATAAGTCAATCGACTGAAATGAGAGTGTTGGATTATCTTTTGAAAGCCCACTCGAGTGCACCCCACACTAGTCAACTTGTAGAAGCACTAGAGTCACTGGTAGAAGTTGAAACGATTTTTAAGTGATACTCAAAAAATTTAAATTTAAGATGATTGAACGAAAGTTACTTCACAGCATTAGAAAAGAATGACTCAACAACATTAACCACGTAAACAAACGGAAAGCACATAAATCAAACTATAACTTCAAGATGTGTTGGACTACATATTTTAGTTGTTCGACATCTCCTTGCCAACAACATTGGTCAATTTCTCCGACTTATAAACATCTTCCTTCTGTAACAAAAAATTAGACAAACTCAAAACATAGGAGAAATAATAAATTACGAGCGACATGAGACTCATTATAAGCAACACTCCAATAAAAATAGGAAAGGATTATTGACTTACACTAAATGAGGTATTCGTGAGGTTAGTCAAATTAGGTTCCTCTAAAGAAAATAATAATAATAATAATAAATCACAGCCATAATGCTATTTAGATGCTTTTAAGTTGAAATCCTTCACTTTTAGCCTCATCACCTACTTCTTCCTATAACACAGTCAGCCAACCTCTCAGGAAACGAAGATGAAGTTCCCCCTGAAGAATTGGAATGCAATATTACAAAATTAACAAATAATTAATTAACCTGGAAAGAGAGATGAATAGAAAAAACAAAACTCATTAATAATAATCTTCAACTAAAAATCAAAACCTGACCTATAAGCCATTAAAAACTCCATAGCAAAAATCAAATTAGTGGAGATAAAAAAATTACAATGAAAAACACATACTAAGAGAAAATCAAAGGCAAAAAGGGAAGCTGGGTGTCCTGAGGCAGAAATCAAATGCAAAGAATAAAGACAATGTAAAATTTCGAGAAGGCCTCACCTCGTTGAGACGCTTAGGCTATATTTGCGAGTTTCATTTTGAAGGGAAAGGAAAGGGAAGGGAGGGCTTTGGTAGTCCCTCTCTTTGTTAATTTACAAAGGAAGGGACTATCAAAGCCCTCCCTTCCTTTGTAAATTAATAAAGGAAGGGACTACCAAAGTCCTTCCTTTCTTTTCCTTTCTCTCTAAAATGAAATTCGCAAATAAAGCCTTAGAAGATAGAGAGACGTCGATAGCCCAATGGCCCAATCAGTTGATAATCATGTTCTCCCACCATCGAGCATGATGACTCCACCTTGCCATTGGTATCACAATGGAAAAGGGCGACGAATGAATATGAGGTTTGATTGGGATGGTTAGCTAGAGAATCAACATGAGAGGTTAAGGAAAATGATGATGAGGAGAAGGCCACGGGAAAAGAATCAAAGATGATGAGGAGGGATAAATATCTTATCGGTATTATCAGGGCGGATGGATCTGGAAAATTTAAGGTGTCAAGTGCAGAGTGCCCCCAATTTTTTTTTTTTTTAAGGAAAACTTTAAATACATTAAAAAAACAAAAGAATATAAATAAGAAAAGAAAAGAATATCAAAAAAATATTTATGAAATCAAATAAATATTGATGATGTAATAAGAGAAGCAGTTATTTTACGAACCTGTCATTTAGAAAAGCAAAGCTAAGTATTATTAGAAATGCAACAACATTTATTATAATAAAGGGTGAGTACTTAATAAGTTTTTTTTTTTTTTTTTGGGTAAAGTATCCGTTTGGTCCTTTATGTTTGTTTTAGGTATCAATTTAGTCCCTTAAGTTTGTAAAGTGCTCATTTGGTCCTTAAAAGTTAACACCGTTAAGTAGACTTAACAAAAAATACTAATTCAGCAATTTTAAACGATGACTGTACACTTAAATGCTGATAAAGCAAGCTTACATGTTACTTTTTTTTAATAAATTAATATTTTAAATCTTGTAAATTAAAATTTTAAACGATGATTGTGCATTTAAATGCCTCAAACGAAGAACATATACTCAAAGTTTGCTTGAATAAATTTCAATTTACAGGATTTAAAATACTAATTTATTAAAGAAATAACATGTAAGTTTGCTTTGTCAGCATTTAAGTGCACAGTCATTGTTTAAAATTACTGAGTTAGTATTTTCCGTTAAGTCTACTTAACGGTGTTAACTTTCAAGGACGAAAGGAGCACTTTACAAACTTAAGGGACTAAATGGATACTTGAAGCAAACATAAAGGACCAAATGAGTACTTTAGCCTTTTTTTTTTTGGTTCAAATGATCTATATATTAATACTTTAAAATGATATAACACATAACAGTAACCACAAACAGATCTAAAACAAAAACAACCAACATAACAACAACAACAACAACAAAAAACGATGGATACAATATTAGCCAAGCACCGTACATTAAAAATATAAGAGTAGAAGTACAATCATGAATATCATCGGCCTCCTCGAAACCCAAGGTTAGAAGTGACGAACAAGAGAGTGTTGGTTGAAAAACCTACCCTAAAGGGCACACAATCTTAAAAACAATAGCTGCGATTAAATCAGTTAATTGGGTACCCCATCTTGGGATAAAGAAACCAGAAAACCCAAGTACATATATTTTAATAACAAAAGTATATTACAATAAAAATAATTACAATATCATCTTTCTAGACTTTATTGTTTGGAATTCCATCATAATTGTCTTATTATCAATACTATCAAATACATCTTTTTCAATATAAGGCACTAAACAATCATTCAACCATTCATCCCCATCCAATTAGGAAGTGCAATCTTGATGAATTAAGAGTGCGCACTTAATTTAAAAGTGGGCAATCATTCAAACATATATTAATTTATAATTAAAAACAAATCCCTAAATTCAAGGATGGACACTTGCCCCCTTCTCATGTATGTGGATCCGCCATTGGATATTTCCATATTTAGAGGATTATCTTAACATATTCAAAGGAATTTGTCTATTATTAATACTAATTTATTGATTATTGATAATTAATTATTGACCTGATTCAAACGATTGTACTTATTATTGATTCATTGATTTAAGTAAATCAGTAAATTCACATCTTTCTAGATACACTGCACACAGATTAGAAGAAGTCACAAGTCACAAACTCAAAAGGCTATCCACATAATGCAAAAAAGGATGATTAGGAATCTAGGATGATGATTAGATGCTTAAGTGGAGCAATTAAATCAACGCTAGGAGATTTACATAAGTATATATAGATAGATAGATGATATTTAATATTGTAATGACTTTTATGAAAACAATCAATATAAAAGAATTATGATAATTTACATTAATTTTGGACCTGTTTGGGATCCCGTCTGATGGACTTATTATCCCATCAGATGGAAAAAAAATCCATCAAGAAAGAAATGGGTGTTTGGATCATTTAATTATTTGATGGGCTTTACACTTTAAAGTTGTTGTTGTTGTTGTTTTTTTTTTGTTGAAGCCAGATTTGTTAGCTTCTATCGCTGCGAGGAATCTTCTCTCTCCCCGACTCGCATCGCTCTCTCTCCCCAAACCCTAGATCCTCTCTTCTGCTTGGGCTTTTCCCTCGCCAGCGGCGTCTATGCCGCCGGCGAGCCTCCTTTTGGTCCACAATTGTGGCCAAAGTGCAGATCGGCCCTCGATGACTCAGGTGCAGGTGAGATTTAGGTCGGAACAGGGATATAGAGCAGTGACCGTCCTCCATCGTCGGCGCCGGTTCTCCTCTGGTCTCCGTCCTCAGTGCCTTCCCAGCTCCGGCGGTCCTCTGTTCTCTGGTCGCATCTGTGGTTCTCCTTCGTCTTCGGTGGTGGGAGTTTTTATTTTGATGTCTTCTCTGTGGGTGGTCTCTGGCTCGCCAGTGGTTGCTAGCTCGACAGTGGTCTCCGGCTCGTCGGTGGCTTTCTGGTGTGTGGGTGGTTTCCGGCCGAGGGGGTGTCTCTACTTTCCTTTTCCTGTTGCTTTTATCGCCTTTTGATTCTAGATGTCTTCTAATGTTGTGGATTTGTTCCTATTATGTCTGTGTTTGTTCTTTGATGTTGGGGATTTGGGTAATTATGGTGGTGTTCTTTGTTGTGGATTGGATTTGTGATTTTGGGGGAAGGGTTTTATCGATGGTTGTTGCTAGTTTATGCTTTGTTTATGTGAAGTCCTGAGTATTCTTCAGGACTTCACTTGTCTCTTTTTGTCTAAGGTTGGGTGTTTTCTGTCCTGTACCCTAAGTAGGGGTGTTTATGTAGCTGACCTATGTACAGCTTTTTCTTATAAAGAGGTGTGCCTGATCGGGTGGGTTTTGCAACCAACACTTTCTTTCATGTCCTTTCTAACCTTGGATGGCCAGGAAGCAAATGAAGTCCTTGATGTTACTTTTATTACTATTTGTTTTGTGGTGACTAGCTTTCCTTACTTTTGATTTCATGTTGTATATTTGTTAGGCTTCTTATTCTGTTTTGTTTTTCGTTTAGATTGCTATCATCAGTGTAAGTGTTTGATGTAACTTTATTATTAGTATCAATATATGTTCCTGTTCCGAGCAAAAAAAAAAAAAAAAAAGATTTGTTAGCTTCTCATCCCATCACCAAAGGCTTCTTTGGACCGTTGTGCCCATCCCCCCACCCAAAAAAGTCCTGCTTTTATCCTTTTCATGTGATACTATCCTCTCCTCTATATTTGATAAATCCGATGAAATATATATCACATTCAAGCAAAATAATGAAATATATCATTTTTGATTTTTTTGGCATATTTTAATTCCGATGAATCTAATGAAATATATCACGTTCAAGTAAAATATAGTTTTTTTTTCCATATTTACGTTAATGAATAAAAATAATAAAATGATTTTTATTCTACGTATATATTTTGCATATTTTCAAAATTGTGCAGATATATTTTTTTAATGGTAATTTTATTATTTAAGCATTTTATTGTGTTCTAATTTTTTTAATGGTAATTTTATTATTCTATTTAGCAAATTTATATTTATTTTAAATTTTTATCTAAAATTATCATATTTTATATGTATGTGTGTAAATTTGATTCATGCCTTTTTCAGTTATTTTCCATCTCATCTATTTTTTCAAAAGCTATGCCAAACAAATGCCTATTAGAAATAAAAGTCACTTCTGTCACTGTTATCCTAAACACAAATTACATCAGAAATCATAAAAAAAGTCAATCAAGAAAAGTCCATCAGAAACAAAAGTCATTTCTTCCACTACTATCCAAAACGGGCCCTTTATTATCAACAGTACATTCCATCATGGGCTAGTCTGGGGTGGCTGGAATATGGGCCTACTCTCAACACCACAACACCAGGATGTCGGCTGTGCATTCGCTTACTGTTATTATTTCAGGGTTTTTTTTTAAAAAAAAAAAAAAAAACTTGTTTCAGGTCTCTGTTATGTATCGGCTGTGGTTATGTTTGCATTTGCTGGGCTTCTCTTGTTTTTTCAGTTAACAGAGGAGGCCCAGTGACTAATATGTGATTGTAAAATTGTAATGTCTAATACTCCTTTTATTTTTTATTATAAGCTCTAAATAATCGTTTTACGTTGATAAAAAAACAGTTAAAATTATTTAAAAGCAATAAATACAGTCAACAAGGATTAAACTTGAAAAAAGGCAATACATATTTATACCAACTTAAAATGAAGCTTATATGTTAGGACGGAGTTGGCTTACATCCTTTGCGATAATGGTCCTCTACCATCCGCTGCTGCGTGAAGTGTTGTCATTTTTGGTGTAAATTGATGACTTGATCCCTTTATTTAAAAAAAGAAAAATTTAAGGTATTGCCGCGTAGTAAAAAGATAGTTTAGGATACTGAATGATACAGAAAAAATTCCTCATTATCTTAAAAAATTATTTTAGGATCTTGAAAAAATATTTTAGGGTACTGGCTGGTACTAAAATGATACTTCAGAATATTGAATAGTATTGAAAAAATAATTCATGATCTTTAAAAAAATTTAGCTTAGGATCTTAAAAAAAAACATTTCAGGTACTTACTGCTACTAAAAATATACTTTAGGATGTTTTTCAAGATCCTAAAATAATCTTTTTAAGATCATGATAATTAAACCAATCAATATCTTTTCAGTATTAGACAGTACACTAAATTTTTTTTTCAAGATCCTAAAATAATTTTTTGAGATTATAAAACATTTTTTTTGTATCATTTAGTATCCTGAATTATCCTTTTACTATCTGGCAGTACCTTAATTTTTTTTTTTTAAAAAAAGGGGTTAAGATGCAAAAATACACATGTGCTTTTCTTTGAGAAGCGCCCAGTAGCAAATGCTTTTTTTGGGTGCAAAAGTGCACACATGGTTACAAATTAGGTGCAAAAATACCGTTTGACCGTTAAGTTTGACTTTGATCGATGACGTGGCATTTCAAAGGTGCAAAAATACACATGTGATTTATCAAGAAGTGCGCCCAACAACAATTTCTTTTTAATTTAATAATTTTATTTCAAGATCCTAAAATAATTTTTCAAGATTATGAAGTATTTTTTTTAATATCAGTCAGTATTCTTTTAGTACCGGTCAATACTTGAAATATTTTTTCAAGGTCCTAAAATAATTTTTCAAGATTATGAAATATTTTTTCTGTACCAGTCAGTATCTTGAAAGTACTTTTTAGTACCAGTCAGTACCCTGAAATATTTTTTTCAGTATCAGTCATTATCCTTTTAGTACCGGTTAGTACTTGAAATATTTTTTCAAGATCCTAAAATAATTTTTCAAGATTATGAAGTATTTTTTCTGTACCAGTCAGTATCCTGAAAGTACTTTTTAGTACCAGTCAGTACCCTGAAATATTTTTTTTCAGTATCAGTCAGTATCCTTTTAGTACCGGTTAGTACTTGAAATATTTTTTCAAGATCCTAAAATAATTATTCATGATTATCAAGTATTTTTTCCTGTAACAGTCAGTATCCTAAAAGTACTTTTTAGTATTAGTCATTACCCTAAAATATTTTTTTTCAGGTACTAGTAGTACAGAAAAAATACTTCATAATCTTGAAAAATTATTTTAGGATCTTGAAAAAATATTTCAAGTATTGACCGGTACTAAAAGGATACTGACTGATATTGAAAAAATACTTCATAATCTTGAAAAATTATTTTAGGATCTTGAAAAAATATTTCAAGTGTTTAACGGTACTAAAAGGATACTGAAAAAAATATTTCAAGATACTGACTGATACTAAAAAGTACTTTCAGGATACTGACTGGTATAAAAAAAATACTTCAAAGTATCTTTTTAGTACCAGTTAGTACCCTGAAATATTTTTTTCAGATCTAAAAATATTTTTTCAAGATTATGAAGTATTTTTACAGTACAGGTTAGTATTCTAAATATCTTTTTAGCACCTGGTAGTAATTAAAATAAAATTATTAAATTAAAAAAATTGTTATTGGGTGCTCTTCTTGACAAATCACATGTGTATTTTTACACATTTGAAATGCCACATCATCGATCAAAGTCAAACTTAATGGTCAAACGGTATTTTTACGCCTAATTTGTAACCACGTGTGCACTTTTACACCCAAAAAAAGCATTTGCTATTAGGCGCTCATCGGAGAAAAGAACATGTGTATTTTTACACCTTAATCCTTAAAAAAATAAAGGGATCAAGTCATTGTTTTACGCCAAAAACGACAACACTTCACCTAACGGATGGTTGCGGACCATTTCCGCAAAGTATGTAAGTCAACTCCTATTTTTAAACGAGCCACGCCAAAGGCCTCTGCCCCTAAACCCCAAGTAAGATAGGATTTTAAGAACATCAGCTCAGGATCTGGGTGGGTGTTTCTATGACCTCGTCCATTTTCCTTTATTTTTGAGGGAAGGTAAATAGCACATGGTTTGGGCCTCTACTTAAGTTCAGGTCCTCTTTGATTACCGTCCACTGCTGTCCTCTTCTCTTAGCACAATGCCGTTTGGTGCAAAATAGGCAAGGTAATGTCCTCAATTTTTTTTTAAAACTACTAGTAGGGACTAAAAAATATTTTACGATACTGATCGGTATTGAAAAATACTTCATGATCTTGAAAAATTATTTTAGGATGTTGAAAAATATTTCAGGGTACAGAATGGTACTCAAAAGATACTTTAGGATGCTGACTGGGGATACTGGCTGGTACTAAAAAATACTTTATGATCTTAAAAAATTTTTTTAGGATATATATTCACTGTGTATATCCTAAAATAATTTTTCAACACCATAAAGTATTTTTTTTAGTACCAGCCAGTATCTCCAGTTAGCATCCTGAAGTAATTTTTGAGTACCAGTCTATACCCTGAAATATTTTACAACATCTTAAAATAATTTTTCAAGATCATAAAGTACCTGTCAATATTTTTTCAGTACCGGTAAATATTCTAAAATATTTTTTAAGTACCTATTAGTAGTTTTTTTTTTAAAAAAAAGATATTACCTTGCCTATTTTGCGCCAAACGGCGCGTGTTGAGAGAAGAGGACAACAGTGGACAATAGGCGAAGAGGACCTAAGCCACGTCCACTTAAGTTGGACCATCATTTACTCTATTTGGGTTAATTATGTTATCTGCTCTTTTTTTTTTGGGTGGGGGGGGGGGGGGGGGGAGGGGGGAATAAGAAAGATTTGTGCAACTCAAACAATAATACCTATATAAAAAAAACTTAAACAACAATAATACATAAAATTATTTAATTTCTAAAAATTACTAGTTTTTAGTTTACTATTGTGAATATAAAAATGGATCATTTTAATTTCTTGAAAAATATATTTTTTCAACATAAGTCATGAAATGGGAAAAAAATTTTGATTTTTAATGATAGTGTCCTTAATTTTAATTTTCACGCTTTTTATTCAAATTAATGGAGGTGCAAAAACATTGTTGAACTTTATAATATAATAAATTCTAAATTTTTTTAGGTAAATTGTGAGGCTTGTAGCCCAAAAAAAAATTACATCAAAACACTTAAAAAAAACAGGATAAAAAATCTCAACTACCCCTCTCAAAAGCCCCTCCCAAACAATCAGCTAAAAAATCCAATATTATATATATATATATATATATATATGAAAGATATAGCTTGATTATATTATTTTATTTCTTTCACCAAGTTTAGATACGATCACTATTGATTGTCAAAGAGAGAGGGCAACAAAGAATAAAAACACATATCTGGTCTTTAGTTATGCAAGCAATATGGTTTCAATAAAAATATTGCTTGTGTACTAATTCCCTAAAAGTTATCTAATTGCTTATGTTTGATAGTGGAATTTGTCATTGCTTAGGGGTTGATTTGTATGAGGGAAGGAAATTTTTTTGAACTGGACTTAAAAAATTAGAGAAATGAATTAGAAAATTTTAATTAATTTTTCTTATTATTTTATCCTACTATTATCGTTATTAAAATTTTATAATCTCATTTCTTCAATTTTTAAAAAATAAAACTCGTAAAAATCAAATCCTGCATGCCAAAAATCCCGTTTAAAGTTAGAGATATAATATACTCAAGGGTTAAGGCAAGTCCAGCAACCTAAAAGGTTTTTTTTAAGTACATTCAGTATCTTAAAGTAATTTGAGATACTTCCAATACCTAAAGTATTTTTCCATGTGAATCTATCACTCAAAAGTATTTTATGATTCATCCAATACCTTAAGGTATTTTTCAAGTGCGTCGAGATACTTGCCATTTGATTGTGAAAAGAAAGGTGAACTGTCATGTGCCTAGCTTCTCTCCTGAGTCCATATTATATGCACATATCTTATGTACTTCTTATGTGTTCATACCTCTAATAGAGGTATGATCATTTTTTTTTAAAATTTTTTATATATTGTATTTATTTATATTTAAATTGGGAATAACATTTCTCATGTTGTAGGAGAAATGTTTTCTTATGCCACACATACATAAAATGGTGGGACCTGTATATATATAATGCTAATTATATATATATATATATATATATATATATATATATATAATTAGCATTATATATATGGGTCCCACCATTTTATGTGTGTAGGAATCTTATTTCTCTCATGCAACATGGGAAAAGTAAACCCCACTTAAATTATATGCTGTTTTCTGAGATATTTTTAACACACAGTATCTCAAAATTACTTTCCATTTCTGCATTCAGAAATATTTGTCTGCAGCAGCAGTATCATGGAAACTAATTAATTTGAGATACTAAGTATAAAAAACATCTTACAAAATATCATATAATTTGAATATAAATAAATACACCAATATATATATATATATATATATGAATATGCACATACCTCTACGTCTAAAAGAGGTATGAGCACATAAAACGCACATAAGGTATGTGCACATATTGTGGACTCCTTCTCTCTCATGTGGCTCTGGTCCATTGCCACTCCCTTGAAGTATCCTCTCCTAATTTTCCCCCCCTTATTTTCTCTTATTAGTATATATGGGCCGTTTGATGGGATAAATGAGAGAAAAATTAAAATAGTATTGTATTGATTGGAAGGATATGATTTAGAGATTATGAGGGACGATGAGAAAAAAATTAAGAGAGAAACCCACCCCTCCTCTTACTGTTTTTTTTTAAAAAAAAAACAAAAAACAAAAAACAGAAAGCCCTCCATTTCCTTCCCAGACCTTAAAAATATATCTAAAAATATTTATTCTTTAAAAAAATTAATAAATGTCATGTGTTTATGGTTTGCTTGGAGATTGAGGAGTCGCACCAATTACTTTTCAATAAGATATTCATTTAATTCTATTTATAATGCATTTTTAAGATGTTTCAACAAAAATAAAATAACATTATATATCATTAACGCAGCCTTAAAATTTAACAAAATTTTAAATTTATCCTTGTTTATTATAAATTATACCCTATTAAAGATATTCATTCTATTAAAAAAGACACAAGGAATCCTATTTATAAGTCATATCATCACATCTTTCATATGGATGTTCAATTTTATATTTCATTTATTATTGTATATACTTTGTCCTTATAAGGTATAATGTATATTAAATAAGGATAAATTTAAAAAATGTTAAATTTTAAATCAAATTTAATTAGATTTAATGTTTTTTTTTTTTTTACTTTTGTTGAAACATATTGCAAGTATCTTATTGAAAAGTCACTGGTGTGTTCCTCAATCTCCATGTAAACAATAAAAAACATGACATTCATTAACTTCTTTAAAAGAATAAATATTTTTTAAATATATTTTTACAACCCTTTCTCTGATCACAATCACATGGGTGAGTCCGGTAGGGAAGTGGATGACTTATATATTTTTTTTTTTTAAAAAGAAAGAAACAGTAAGAGGAAAGTGGAGGACGACTGGATTCAGCATTGAAGGAGATTTTGTGTTGCAGGCAAAACGACGTCACTTGAAGCAAGGGAGAAGCAATGGACCAGAACCACATGGCAGAGAAGCTAGGCACGAAAGGAGAGTGATTTTTTTTTTTTTTTTTGATACAAGGCGATAGGGGGAGGGGGATCGAAACCAAGACCTAGGGGGGAAATGAATCCCAATACTACTGCACTACTAGTAGTGCTGGTGAAAGGAGAGTGATTGTTACAAGGGACTGGACTTGTCTCTACCATGGACCTTTAGTTGATATATGTTGCTTTTGAAACACATTGATGAGGACATAGGAGGCAGCATGACCAAGGCAACAAACTTGGAGGAAATACAAGGTCTCGGAGGCCCAATGACAAGAGCAAAAGCTAAAAAGGCTCCAGATTGAAGACATTAAAGAATAAGCCTCAATGGATATGCATGAAGGCTTCATTGGGCCTTGGCCCAAATTCTGCACTTAGTTTTTATATTCTTACTTTTAGTTAAACTTTTGTAATAAGGCTTATTGGGCTTTGTGTGTAAGCAGAATTAGGTTAAACTTAATATGGATGTTGACCACTATATAAGGGAACACCATGACTTTTGGTACGACAGATTTTGAATTTGAAGGTAAACCTTTTTGGTGAGAGGCAAGCTTTTCTAGGGTTCTTTTGAGAATCTCTGAACTTATCAAGGGCATCAATCCTTGTGGCGTTCTTGGACTTATCAATTCTTTGGAATTGTGTCGCCTACCTCTAATCTGCAGTTTTGGTTCTAAATTTCTAGGTTTCATATCTCCAGATTTCCTTATCCGTTTTCAGTGTTTTGCGAGTCAAAATCGTAGTTCAGAACGTCATCTTTCTCCTCGTTTTGGAAGCGCTCAAATCCAAGGTCTGTAACGTGAGATACATTCCGTTCTTTCAGGACGCGTCAGAGGCTGAAATTCTGGTGCGAAAATTCCATTCCTAGTTGATCCAATCATCCTTTTCTTTCAGGAATCATATCATTTAGTACCAGAGCATGGTTCTAGGATTGGAATTGGGTTATCTTTTCTTGCTTGTTTACATCCAATCTGGTAACCCTAATTCCTAAAATTTGTGTTTTGATTTTTGAATTGTGAAATTCTGTTTTAGCTGTCGTTCTTTGTTCGTAGTTTGTTCTTTCAATCTTCTGGTTGTTTTTTTCCTTTCAATTTCTTGTTCAGTTCACATATTTCTGCACTTTGTTCTTGGTGTACATCCTTGTTCATCATTGTTCTTGAATTTTGGTCCTTTCAATTCATGTTTCATGAGTAGTATGTTGTTAGTGTGTTAAGTAATAGCTCAATTTGTGGGGAATTCTATCTAATTTAGTTCTGAATTAGTAGAATTTCAAAGTTTGATTCCAAAACCACAAATTCCTTTTGTTGAGGGTGTTATATTTAAAAAAAAAAAAAAACAGGTGTTATAAAAAAAAAGGTGTTATAAAAAAATAAAAAAAAGGAAAGAAAAGAAAAAAAATACAGCACCTTGCTATTCAATTACACACACTACTATGTATGAATCAAGTCCAAAGTGTCTTCCTTGAATAATTCCTTCAAATTGTTTTGGATTTTCTGTCTTGTCTTCTTTAACATCTTTTCCAAATTGTATTGTGAGTCACCGCCAATTCCGGAGTTTGGGATTGCACTCTCGAGTGTTCTTGGAGATTCTGTTAAGAACTTAAAGAGAGCTATTGAGTGGTAAAAGGCAAGAGAGCACACTACACAAAAGCTTTATAGAGAGCAACAAACACGAGTGATACATTTTTAAGAGTGTAAACACGTGAGCGAGTGGTAAGGTCCTATTACTTTTATTCTTGTTCTTTTCCTTGAATTATGGCAGGTACAGGTGGTGAAGGTGTTCCTCCTCCTATAGGAGATAACAGATTGCTAATTGAAGCCATTACGACTCAAATGCAAAGGATGATGAGAGAACACCCAGAGGAGTTGTATGAGAGAATTGAGAGAATAGAAAATCAAGGGAATCATGATGAAGATAGACAGAGAGGGAGGGATGAAAGAAGGAGAAGAAGAGATGATGCTAGAGAGGATAGAATTAAGGGAGTGAAGCTTAATATACCATCTTTTAAAGGGAAAAGTGATCCGGAGGCCTATTTAGAGTGGGAAATGAAGATCGAGCACTTATTGCATGTCACAAGTATACTGAAGAGAAGAAAATGAAGGTGGCAGCCATGGAGTTTAGTGATTATGCTCTCATTTGGTGGAACCAATTGCAAAAGGAGAGGGCGAGATATGAAGAACCATTGGTGGATAGTTGGGTGGAGATGAAAAGGCTAATGAGAAGAAGATATGTTCCTTCCCATTATCATCAAGACCTTCACAATAAACTTCAAAGACTCACACAAGGTAACAAGAGTGTAGATGAGTATAAAGAGATAGAGGTGTCCTTGATTAGAGCAAATATTAGTGAAGAGTGGGAGGCTACTATGGCACGTTTCTTGCATGGGCTGAATAGTGATATAAGGGATGTTGTGGAGTTGCGAAATTATGTGGAGTTGGAGGATTTAGTGCAACAAGCTAGTAAGGTAGAACAACAACTCAAGAGAAAGGGTGTCATGAGGAAAAACTCTTCAAATTTTAATTCTTCAAGCTGGAAGGATAGACATAAAATGGAGGGAGGTACTTCATCAAGCAATCTCACTGCTACACCTCAAAGGACTCAAACTAAATCCAATGAGGTCCCTAAAAAGACAAGGGGTAGTGAAATAAAATGCTTCAAGTGTTTAGGGAGAGGTCACATAGCTTCAGAATGTCCAACTAAGAAGACTATGTTACTTAAAGAGGATGGAGAGCTTAACAGTGAGCCTTCTTCAGATTATGCTTCACAAGATTCTGCTTCACAAGATGATATTGAAGAAATAATTCTAGAAGGAGATTTATTTATGGTAAGAAGGATGTTAGGTAGCCAAGCAAAAGACATGGATGATAGTCAAAGAGAGAACATCTTTCATACTAGATGCCTTATCCAAGGGAAGGTATGTTCTTTAGTTATTGATGGAGGGAGTTTTACCAATGTTGCAAGTGCTAGAATGGTGTCTAAATTGGGCATGGAAACCAAACCTCACCCACTGCCATACAAGCTTCAATGGTTTAGTGAGGATGGTGAAGTGACCGTAAGCACACAAGTAGAGGTGAACTTCTCCATAGGAAAGTATGATGATACGGTTTTATGTGATGTGGTACCAATGGAGGCTTGTCATTTGCTACTTGAGAGACCTTGGCAATATGATAAGAAAGTTATACATGATGGTTACACCAACAAGTTCTCTTTTGTTCATAAAGAACGCAAGACTATTCTTGCACCTTTGACACCAAGAGAAGTTAGTGAGGATACTATAAAAATGAGAGAAAAAAAAGAGCAAGAGAGAAAAGAGAGTGGAAGAGAGCAAGAAAAAAAAAAGAGAGAAAGAGAGAAAAGCACCAAACTTGTTTATAAAAGAAAAAGAGGTGAAAAAGGCAATGCATTTGAAAAAGCCAATGCTCTTACTTTTGAGTAAAGAGAATAATTTTACAGATGCAAGTCCTACTAACTCTCTTCCAAATGAGGTTTCTAATTTGTTGCAGGAATTTAAAGATGATTTTCCTAAAGAGGTACCTCACGAACTACCACCTCTAAGAGGCATAGGACATCAAATTGATCTCATTCCAGGAGCTTCATTGCCTAACAGGCTAGCCTATAGGAGTAACCCCTAAGATACCAAGGAGATTCAAAGACAAGTTGGAGACTTGATTCAAAAAGGTACATCTAATGTGGTTGCAGATGCACTCTCAAGAAGGTTTTCTAAGATGGCACATTTTATCCCGTGCAAAAAGGTTGTTGATGCAATCCACATTGCTGATTTGTTCTTCAAGGAAGTGCATAAAGATGGTAAGAGTAAGGTTGAGTATGTGTGGAGACTACACGAGAAGGTAAAAGCGAACAAACGAAGGAAAAAGGTAGTGTTTGAACCAAGTGATTGGGTTTGGGTTCATTGGAGAAAGGAGAGGTTTCCTGCCCAAAGGAAATCTAAGCTTCAACAAAGGGGAGATGGTCCTTTCCAAGTGCTATCCAAGATTAATGATAATGCCTATAAAATAGATCTCCCTGGTGAGTATGGTGTAAGTGCTACTTTTAATGTGGTTGATTTGTCCCTCCTTGATGCAGGTGACGAGGATTACAATTTGAGGACAAATTCTTCTAAAGAGGGAGGGAATGATGAGGACATAGGAGGCAGCATGATCAAGGCAACAAACTTGGAGGACATACAAGGTCTTGGAGGCCCAATGACAAGAGCAAAAGCTAAAAAGGCTCCAGATTGAAGACATTGAAGAATAAAGCCTCAATGGATATGCATGAAGGCTTCATTGGACCTTGGCCCAAATTCTGCACTTAGTTTTTATTTTCTTACTTTTAGTTAAACTTTTGTAATAAGGCTTATTGGGCTTGCTTATTGGGCTTTGTGTGTAAGCAGAATTAGGTTAAACTTAATATGGATGTTGATCACTATATAAGGGAACACCATGGCTGAAAGAGTGGAGCTTGATACCCAAGAGGGGGTGAATTGGGTATCTATAAAATTTTAACGACTTGGCTCTGTTTTGGACAAGCTAGGGCAGAGGATAAATGAAGAGAGGAGTAGAGAAGCTCTGCACAGATCAATTTATACTGGTTCGGCCTTTTTCCTGACCTACATCCAATCCCCAAGCCACACTTGGGATTTTCAATCCACTAACTTCACAAAACTTGATTACAATCTCTGTACTCAGAGTAGTTCTCTCACTAGAACTCACTCCCCCTTACAAGATGCAATCAATACTCCCAACCACCAAGTCCCCTGACTTGTGGTTCTCTTAATCAATGAATGATTACAAGAATAACTCTCTCAAAGAGTAGATAAGATAAATACTGAAGTGCAGTGTATCAAAGATACAAGATTAATGAAAAGAACAACTCAAGATGATATTTTCGAGTAGTGTAGTTGTTTCTCTGTTGTGCATTCCTATAGCTTCAAACCTTCAGTCATTTATAATGGTTTGAAGCATCTGAATGTTATTAATCCACTGAAGCTTGTTCCCATTCGAAAATATGACTGTTGTGAGTGTTCTTCCATGTGTAAAGGTACTGCAGAAGCTGATGGTGTAATATTCTGTTGCTACTTTCCAGATTTGGGTGTTTGGGGCTTTCGCATTTGAATATTGTGGCTCATGATGTTGTGTTTGTGAAGTAATCACGTTTTAGCTTTTCTCAGAGGTGATTATGCTGTCTGCAATGCCAACCTGTCATGCATTTAATCTTGTCTTGAAGGATAAGATAAAATAATGCAACTTGCAAATAGTGCCCCTCCAACTGAATCTCTGTCTTATTCAAATTCTTTCTGTTATCTCATGAATAAACTTGTTAGAAAAGCTCAGTTACACATATAAGAGATAGATATAATGATTAGATTCAATGGGTAACTTGAAACATGAAGAAAGGATCAGATTTGACGTAACAGAGCTTAAATGCGTTTTTCTGTTCTGGAGGTATGAACTCGAGTTCACAATGTTAGGCTCGAGTTCGTCTTTTATTTTGTTTTGAAACTTTGCTTCTGCCAAAATCAAACTGGAGGTTTGTGCGTAAACCTGAGGTTTGTAAGAACATGAACTCGAGTTCATTAATGAAGAACTCGAGTTCTCTTTACTTAGAGAACTTTGAAAAGGGTTAACATAAGACAAACTGGAGGTTTAAGACACATGGGCTCGAGTTTGAAACTGCTGAAAATAGCTAATTGCTCTCTGGAACTTTTGAACTCGAGTTTGAAAAGCTTAGGCTTGAGTTTGGTTCTCTCTGTAATATTCTGAAGGCTCTCGATCAAAACTAGGCTCGAGTTTGAAGATTTTAGGCTCCAGTTCATAGACAATGTTTTGTTTTCAAGTTTAAACAAACTTGTCCCGCCAAGGATGAACTCGAGTTCATCATGACAGGCTCGAGTTCATATACTTAAAATCTTCTTTGAACTCTTTCAAACTTGAGGTTTGAGTAGAAGTTTAGAGTTTGTAATAGGTTTTCAAAAGTTAATAAAAAGCCTCTGTCAATGGCGAACTCGAGTTCATTAAATGGTGGGCTCGAGTTCACTCAAACTTTCAAAGGTTTAATTTGAACTTCAGGTTCAGTCTCAAGTTTGATCTTTGGCTTGACAAGTTTATGCTTTCTGTTAAACATAGGCTCGAGTTCAACACTCATAGTCTCGAGTTCATGCGAACTTCCAAGGGCTTAATTATGAACTTCAGGTTCAGTCTCAAGTTTGAACTTTGGCTTTGCAAGTTTATGCTTTCTGTCAAATACAGGCTCGAGTTCATCACTCATAGGCTCGAGTTCGATTTTGACAGATAGAAAAATCACAAGTTTTAAACATCCTTGACTTGTCAAATCTTTCCACTATTGTTTACAATTGTTAGTGATCATCAAAACACTCTGAGAACTAACAATGGCTTTTGGAACGACAGATTTGAATTTAAAGGTAAACCTTTTTGGTGAGAGGCAAGCTTCTCTAGGGTTCTTTTGAGAATCTCTAAACTTATCAAGGGCAACAATACTTGTGGCGTTCTTGGGCTTATCAATTCTTTGGAATTGTGGCGCCTACCTATAATCCATCAGTTTTCGTTCGAAAATTTCTCGGTTTCGTATCTCTAGTTTCCCTTATCCTTTTTCGGTGTTTTAGGAGTCAATATCGTAGTTCAGAACGTCATCTTCCAGGTCGTTTTGGAAGCGCTCAAATCCGAGGTTTGTAGCGCGAGATACATTCCATTCTTTCAGGATGCGTCAGAGGCTGAAAATTCTGGTGCGAAAATTCCATTCCTAGTTGATCCGATCATCCTTTTCTTTCGGGTATCATATCACACATCAGTGGATCTCATATGTCATGTGGCCAAAAAAAAAAAAGATTTTTTACACTTCATTAATTGATGGTGAGTGGGGATATAGAAAAGTGGGAGAATGGCATGTGAGGACTACTTAAGTAAGGATATCAAATTTGGATTGGACCAGCCAAGTCAATCCAAAAACTGACGACCCAACCATGAAACTAGTCCAGGCAGATCCTAACTTGAGATTTTGTCTAACTCGGGCTCAATCTGGGTGAGTTACTGCTGGGTTAACCTTGTTGCCTTTTTTTTTTAAAAAAAAAAAAATTATAGGGTAGATGACAATATTAATCGAAGCTAATGATATTTTTTGTGTTGCTAAGTATTAGTTTAATGATTAAAGGAATGTAGGTAGGAAAATTTTGTTATCATCTATTTGTTTTGATAATTTGCTAGGCATAATATTTATTGATTATAATGTCATCAGATGGTTGATTCATAATAAGATGTCAATATTTCAAATAAATTGTAACAAATGTTGGATAAGTGTATGTTTACTTTACTAGTGATTAAAGGTATTGAATTGATTTTAAATAAATGATACCATGATGAAAATTTAAATTATTTTCTAATTTTTTATTTCACATTGGTATGGCCTTGGGTTGACTCCAAGCTAACACATTACTTTGACCAGTTCATACCTGGATTGACAAGTCATAAGATGAGCTGATTACATTGGAGATCTTAGGTCCTTTATTGACATCTAAATTTTTATAGTTACCATATTGCCCAGAAGTTGAAAATACACTAATGGCCTATTTGGCATGGGGGAACCCGCTGGGAGCGAAAGGAAAATTTTAATGAATTCAATTTTGAAAAAAAAATAGATAAATGGGTTAATAAATTTTAATAAATAAAATATGTAAGATAAAAAAGTAAGAAAATAAATTAAATTTTTTTCACTTCTCTCCCCCAATTTTAGTTATTTTTTTAAAATCAAGCTCATTAAAATTTTCATCCCCTCCTCCAATCCTTATACCAAATAGACCCTAGAGTTCAATAACAAGTTACACAGAACAATTAACAACTTTGGTCATTACTAATAACAACTACAAGTTGAATAATGACAAAAAAGTTGGTTTGAGGAATCAAAAACTCAAATAATAAATTCAATGTAAAAAATGATATCAAGCCAACATAACATCCTCCTCTCAAACACCTCAAATTAAAAGAAAATGTTAATTATAATACCAAAACCATGCATTAATGTCAAACTCTACTAACAACTGCAGGAGCAAGGACGTACTCGTACATATGATCAATTAAATAAGGGTTAATGAGCAATTTTACACATGTGTTTTACCTGAGGAACGCCCAGCACCACGTGATTTAAACTGGACAAAAAATATACATGTGATTATGTTTTTGGAGCGCCCAGCACCACGACCGTTAGTCAACCATTTGGTCAACGTTAACTTGGATTGAAATGAATAGTAACTCATGTGAAATTACCCTTTTACCCTTAGTTTTAGGTGAAATTACACTTTTACCCTTTGTTTTAAATATTAATATACTTTTGCCCATAGTTTTAAATATTTTAAAAAATTAAAATATCCCCGCCGGTGGGCCCCACTACTGCCGACGACCACCACCACCAGCCGACACCGCGACCACCACCCCCGTCGGCGACCACCACCGGCCGGTGGTGGCGGTCGCTGTCGCGAGCGGCGGCGGGTATTTTAGTTTTTTTTTAAATATATAAAACTAGGGGCAAAAGTATAATTAATATTTAAAACTAAGGGTAAAAGTATAATTTCACCTAAAACTAAGGGCTGTTAGGAAATATAGAAGTAAAATATATTATAATTAATTAGTATTGAACACAATCAAAGATTATAGGAATTATGAGTAATTAGGAAATCAATCATCATAATGAATCATTACTCTCTTGTCTTCTCTTTGGTGTATAAATACCTTATTGAGCTTATGAATAAATACATTCATTTTGGAGTATATTTTCTCTATCTTTCTCTTTCTACTATTTCACTACATGGTATTAGAGCTTGATTAGTTCTTGGCCAATTTGAGTTTTCCGGTGGCCGCAGTCACTATAGCGTGAACCGTATTGTCGCGTGAACAGTGATAATGGCCAGACAGAGTGCATGTGTCGGTCAAGTTGCTTTTCTATGAGGTTCTCACTTCCTGCAAGATTTTCAGTTTCCGGTGCGTGTTTCCAAATTCTGGTGAACTTGTGAATTTCCAATGTGTTTGTTCGTGTCATCTCTGTTTCTGGTTTAATTTGGTTCCTTCACCGACGTTGGATCTTCTTTTCCGGTAAGATTAGACCGATTTCATGCTCAGAAAACTACGTTTGGCGATTGAGTTTCGTTGCTTTGCTCTTCCTCCATTTGTGTCGATTTGCTGTTTTGGTACTATTTCGTGGTGTTGTTTGGTGAATGGTGACAAGATGTCACTATTCACAGAGGGAGAGAAGAAGGTTGTGTACCTCCTCATTTGGTGGTTCTTTGATTTCTGATTGTGGAAGTGTTAATTGGTCACTAATGTGACATTTGCTATCATTTGGTTGTTGCACTTATTTTCTGGCCTTGCTTTGTTCTCCAACGTCAAAGGTTGCGTTGTGAGAATGAGTTCAAGGGTTTCTACTATTTCAGGATAGTCGGCATTTTTGTTTCGTGCACGTTCACTTGTCTCTAGTGGCTGGGCTCCTAGTTTGTTTTGTTTTCCAGCACGTTCGTGAAGTGCTCTTTTGTCTTGAATGCCGTACTTGTGGTTGGGTAATTTCGTTGTCCTGGCTGTTGCATTGTCTCCGGTGAGGTGTTTGTCTCAGCTGAGACAGTTTGGTGGTCCTTGTGTGACCCGTTCGTTGCTTTGCCTCCGGTGAGACCGTTTGCCGTTTGCTGTAGTTTTTACTTTGGTTTGGTACTTTGTTATTCAAACTCTTGGTGAAGTTGTTGGATCGTTTCTTGGATGTGGCCCAAACTTGCTGGTTGATTCAAGATCTCATGAAGAAGAAAATTATTTTGTTTGGATTTATTTATATTATTATTATTATTATTATTATTTTTTAGCAAGTTGGGTATGATCAATATCTATGCTCCAATTTTAGGGGGAATGTTAGGAAATATAGAAGTAAAATATATTATAATTAATTAGTATTGAACACAATCAAGGATTATAGGAATTATGAGTAATTAGGGAATCAATCATCATAATGAATCATTACTCTCTTGTCTTCTCTCTGGTGTATAAATACCTTATTGAGCTTATGAATAAATATATTCATTTTAGAGTATATTTTCTCTATCTTTCTCTCTTTGGTGTATAAATACCTTATTGCCCCTATTATTAAGCTTATGAATAAATACATTCAATTTAGGGTAATTTCACCTGAGTTACTGTTCATTTCCATCCAAGCTAACGTTGACCAAACGATTGACTAACAGCCGTGGTGCTGGGTGCTCCAAAAATGTAATCACATGTGTATTTTTGGTTCAGTTTAAATCACGTGGTGCTGGGCGCTCCTGGGGGTAAAACACATGTGTAAAATTGCTCCTTAACCCATAAAACAAAAGGCCAAACCTAACACACCAAATTAAGCATCTCAAAACTTTTGAAAATGGCTAGGGAGTCAAATCATTTATTAGAATCATATGACTTAATAATTAAATTACACAAAATAATTTTGAACTATAGATAAATACTTCTCTTAACATTTAAAACTTAAAAAGAAACCACAGTAAAATTTTAACTCTATGTAGATAACCATAAACTATCAATTATACTTTACATTTTATTTTTCTGTACATATAACCTCCACAAATTTTAAGTTATATGCAAATAATACCTTTAAAATTTAGGTTATGTTCAGATAAAACTAATAACAAGGGAGCTGTCCACGTAAATATAAATGTCAGAGTTTAAAGGGTTTAATGTAAAGTTTAAAGTAAAATATTCTAATCACCCTTTTATTTTATTTTAATTACACAAAATTCCCATCTATTTTGAAAACACATATTTAGTCTAAATCATTAACACTCTTAAAGAATATTTTAAAAAGATTCTTTAAGTATATTTTTAAATTTAAAACCATATTAAAATAAATTTTATTTACTAATTTACCCATCATCATACCAAATCCCAAATTTATATTTTGATATTATTGTTCATTAATGATCTATTAATATTTTTAATAAATTTAATTTAGAATAAGTCTTAGTAATATGTTCATGTGGTAAATATTAATAACTTGTTTAAAATTTGAGCAAATATTTTTAAGAATATATGTTTAATGAAGTATTATTAAAAATTTTAAATTATAAGATATTAATATATGAATCTCATAGTAATATCATTTTATAATTATTATCTTATTAAATAATACTCTAATATGAATTTTAAAACTCTGTAATCGTATTCATTATTATCTTTTTGTTTGATAAAAATAAACTATACTGAGAAACACAACTAAATTTGTTTTCCTTAATTTTTTTTAAACATTTTCCTCATTATTTCTCTTTAAAAAATTCTTCCAACTTTATATTCTTTGCCACGTATACATAATATATACTTATGATATACAATTTTTTTTTGTTCCCTTTTTAATTATAAAATACACAAAAATCTAATTTCCTCTTTTAAAAATGAAAAATTATCTTCCATGATGATGAGATCTTTTCCTTAAAGGCATACACCTTTTTTCCTTAAAAGAGGGTTATTTGTAATATATTATTTTTTATTTATAAATTTTACGTTTTTTAATGTATAATTCTCACTACTACAGAAATTACGACATGTTGCGATTATTAGCTGCCATACATCCGTCATATATGCGGGCGCTATATTTTTTTCGATGAAGATACATTACAGGTCCAAACCATGATGTATTTTGAATATATAATAACAACTGGTATGTACTGAGATGTGGTGAGACCATGATGTGTATAATGTTGTCATGACAATAAAACGGGTTCACGTAACAACCATTATATATAGCATAAAGATGGCACAATAATGATCTCAAGCAAACAACCATTATAAAGTCGGTAACATATATAACAGTGCTTTCAGAAAAACTATTATATAAAGTTTAGCATACGTAATGGTTATTATATTACAACCGTTATTTATGTAATATTATTACAACTATTATTTATTTGATATAAATGCTAATGAGTTTAATGAAACAACCGTCATATATAGTGCATAAATAGATAAGATTTTTATGTAAGAAACATCAAATTTTGAGGCAATTTTGCTTTTCAAAATGGGGATTCTCCTTTCCATATCCCCTTACATGCATAGACAATGAAACATGCATAGACAATGAAATTGTACACAAATTTGTATATTATAGAAGCTCACAAACATCGAATGCAATTTGGAATGAATCAAGACATTCCTGGTTTTGTTACTAGGCTCAATGAAACTCCCTACCGCAAAGCGCTTATGGGGTATGCAACCTCGAGAAGAGTTTATAAAGAAGAAGGGGTTAGATTTAGATCTATAGTACACCATTTGCCCCTTGTCGTTAGGTTGGATACGGCGTTCTATAGATATAATCTCTCATTCTCTATCAAGTCTTACTCAAGACTGCATACCCCTTGAGCCTTTTACAATAGGGAGTTCCATTGAGCCTAGCCACATAGCTAGAAATGTCTTGATCTACCCCAAATTGTATGGTTATATTCGATTTATGAGTTTTTATTATATTATACAGTAAAATCCAACAAGCAAAGTGAAAGAAAAAAATTCTATCTAATGCATATCTATCTCTCGCAATTGTGTGTGTGAGACATAAAGCGACAATATATCTTTTTTGTCATAGATGGTATGGCAATAAAGTGGTTATGCCAAGCAACAAGTTTAAGAACACAACATAAGTACAACTCCTCTCATTAGTATTTGTGGTGGATAGACACTAGAAAAGCTAACTTGGATCGATGGTGGCTTTTAGTTGTCTAGGCTAACATGATTTTAAGGGAGAGACAATAATCAATGAAGAAATTAAGGAAAAATGACAATGTTGGTTTTTTTTTTTTTTGGCTATAGATGCGGGGAGGGGGAAATCGAAGTATCGAACCAAGGACCGGGGAGATATCAAAAATCTCAATACTACTTGCAGTGCCACTGCATTGCGAGGAATCGTGGTACACAATGTTGGTTTTGAAACTACATATTAACTGACTCTCTTAATTTAATCAGATTAGGTAAATAGATCTTAGGTAAAAATCAAATGGAGTATATTGTTTTACCCTTAGTAGGGAAATTAGGTTTTATTGTCCGCTGAAAATATTCATAGTCCAAAAAAATCTCTAGTTTAATTTATTTAGCTTGCCCGCAGATTATTTTTAGGCATATACACAATGGCAAGGAAAAAAAAAAAGATAGTGTTTGAATCTCACAATTCAATAGAAATCAATGTGTTAAGCCATTGATTATTATAAGTGGAAAAGTAACCGAATTAAATGCTTAATTAATATGAAATGATTGAGCTGTCACACACAACACACACAAAGTAATATATAGGCCATTCCATTACCGTGTTTGTTGGAGTTATAACGTGTTCATGCATTTTATAAACGAGTAATTACAAATAAAGTTGTTATTGCCTTCTAAAAGTAACAAAGTTGAGAGGGACAAAGTTGGTGTAGTTGTTAAAAGTTTGAGGTTTTAAGAATTCAAAACTTTTGTTGTTGCCCTAACGTACAGTTTTAAAAGAACTCCATAAAATAATATTCTAATAAGAATTTTGAAAATCTGTTATCCGATTCATTATTAGGTTTTTGTTTGATAAAAATAAACTACATTGAGAAAAGCAGCTCAATTTTTTTCCTTAATTTTTTTTCCAACTTCCTCATATTCTTTCTTTAAAAAATCTCTTTCAACTTTATGGTCTTTGCCACATATATATAATATATATCTTCTCCTTATATTTATGATGTAAAAAAATATTTTCCGTCCTCTTTTTAATTAAAAAAATACACAAAAATCTAATTTTCACTTTTACAAAAAGTAGATTTAACAACGCCAAGTAACATCCTTTTTATGAAAACAAAAGTAAAAAAAAGAGGTGGGGGCATTTTTGAGATTTTGTGTTAACATTCTACGATTGTTCCAATGACATAGTCGTTTTAAGATACTTTCAATGACTGTTCTTTAAAATAGTCATTGATGTTTAAACCCATAAATTAAAAATAATTAATATGTTTTTAGTTACAACAACTGGTTCTAAATACCAGTCATTGAAAGTTCTACTTCAACGACTGGTCTTATAATTGCTGTCATTGAAAGGGTTAAGGAGCACCCAGCACAATCAACTATTAGGTCAGGATCACCTACCATAATAAACTAATATATGGACCTTAAATACAAATGAACTTTTGAAAACGTTAAATTAACACAAAAACGTTAAAGCACTGTTCATCTCTGTCTGATGCAAAAACAAAAACGTGGAAGGGAGGGGAGAAATAGAATGGAAGAAGCAATTAGAACAGAAATGGATGCTCTAGCTTCTTCGACGGATTTCCTACCGAGGGTGATGTCGCTGTTGACCACACCGCCACTGAGTTGTCTGAGATCTTCGGGTTCAGTGATTTGAATCAGTCCCTGTGGAGAATGGGAATAAGAACGGAAATGGATACGGATGGAACCAGAGGACCAATGCTTCCCGCGCCATCTGAGATGGAACCAGAGGAAGGTCGCGCTCTTTGAGAGTGGCACCGGTAAGTGTTTGAAGTTTATTCCCTTTCAGTTTAGATCTGCTTAGATCTGAGATGGAACCAGAGGAAGGTCACACTCTTCGAGAGTGGCACTGGTAAGTGTTTCAGTTTATTCCCTTTCAATTTGTCAAATCTCGTTCGGACTTGCTTAGATCTGTGATGACTTTGCTTTACTTTAGAAGTTAAATTGTGTTGATCTCGACTTTCCTTCTTTGATTTTCCTTTTCTCGTGATTTCTTGTGGCATCTAGAATAAGGATGTTTAATCTCGAGCATAGGAAGAAACAAATCGATGCTGATGAATGGAGCCCTAATTGTGGGTGATTTTGATCTAAATCTATGAGCAAACTGGTTTCGTGCTCAGTGCAAATTTATTGGGGAACATATCGATATTGTTTGAGCTTTTTTTCCTTTTCGGGGCCTCCTGAATATTGAAATCTTGAGCAGCATGGGTATAATTTTCTACTCCTTCTTAACTGGCTTGCAGATGAATTTAGACAACGTCCTTCAAGCACCAAAGAAGGCCCTTAGCATTGCGCTGACTGGTGCGGTCACAGATAAAAAACTTGAATTCAAGTTTTTTTTTTTCAAACGGAGTATGAACAGTGCTTGACATTTTTGTGTTAATTTAATGTTTTCCAGAGTTTATTTGTATTTAAGGTCTCTATATTAGTTTATTGTGGTGGATGATCCTGACCCAATAGTTCATTGTGCTAGGTGCTCCTTAACCCGTCATTGAAACTCAATGGAATACGACAACTGTTTAATAAAAACCAATCGTTGAATATTTCAACAAGCTAAGTGTCTTGGCGCAGTTGGCATGAGCCTTTGCCAAGTATTCCAAAACTCAAGGGTTTGAGCCTCCTTTCCCTCGCTCAGTGTAAACCTAGAAAGCTTGAAACCTTCTTCAATCGATTTCTCCATCTCTTCATGCCATTTCTCTCTTTCTATACACAGTTTCTGCTTCATTTCTCTTCCAATCGATTTCTCTGTCTCTTCAACCCTTTCTTTCACTCTGTTTCTTTCTCGTTCTTCAACTCAGCCTATAGGCTCTCCGCCAGAGCATTCATCTTCTCTCGTCATCTCTCGTGCCACTGGCCTCTCATCGGACATTCGCCCTTCTCTCCTCCACTCTTGGCCAGAGTTGTCTTAAAAAAGGTAAGAACTTTACAAATGATGAACATATGGGTTTTTCTGCTGATTTATGGTTTCTCTGTCCCATCTTTTTACTAAAATATGTTTAAGGAGTATAGTTGCTTGTCCCGATAGAAGATTGATTTCCCTGTTGAGTTTCTATTTTGTTGGAGTTTTCTTCTGTTTACTCCTTGTTGCGTAGATACTTACTAGCTAATTGGTCAATTAATTTTAATAGCTGAGGCATTCCTTGTTTATGGTTAATCTATAGTCTCTGTGTTACCTTAATGTTGGTCAAATTCCCTTATGGCAAGCGAACCAGTCGAACAAGTAATAAAGTGAAAGTAGAGTATCGTCCCACAGAGACTGTGATACCAAAGAGTGACGCTTGATTGCTATGATAGTCGTGAAACAGAAAATAAACAAAATCAAGTTGAGGGGTTTTAGTGATTATGCTGCTAGCAAAAATAACAATAAACGAGAAAAGATATCAGTGAGAAGTTAGGCTGGACTCAGAGTCATCCTTAAGTGCATCAATCCCCCAGTTGTCTCACACAATGCTATGGCATCTATATTGTACAGCTTCCGCAATTGCTACAGCATAGCTGCTTCTTACAAGGCTATTTGGTTAATCCACCTCTATAGTCTACCGAAGCTTTCGCGTCCGATACGTAGGATACTACCTATACTCCTTCCATATTCCTATGGTAACTTTCTAGTGTAGATCTTTGCTATGCACAGGGTGTTATGGTTATGAGAGGTAGACCCATTCCTTAAGTCTACAATATAGGCCATGTCGTGCACGGGCCGCCACACAAGCATCTGTTTCTTAGAGGTCTAACTCCACTCCTTGCCAGTAAGTGAAGTCACTATCTAGCCCTTAACTTCCGTTAATCGACTAGTAATTGAAACACTGATACGCAAACCAAATTTATTGAATTAAAAACATGCAACTGGGTTCATTCGATACTTAAAGATTCATCCTCATCCAACCATATGAAAATTAGTTCATGACTGATGAGGAAGATGCAAAACAAACATCAACAGAAAGACCCATGATTGGAATACAAATAAACGAAAAGAAAACAGAAACCTTGAACAGAGTTCCGAAGTGTGGATGAAGTCCTGTCACGTCACTACCTCACTTCGTCTTCTCTCCGTCAAACTCAAGGGAAGGATGCTGGGTTGTCCTGGAAATATCATGCTCTGTGATCTTTCGCACTCTTCTCAAGAGACTGCCGAAGATAGAATTCTGTCTAGGGCTTTCTGACTTCTTTAGGGTTCTCTCGGCTGCCTTTTATAATCAGTCTTTCGTGCAACGCAGCGGGTTGAGACTTTCCTATTTTGTCGGGATCTTTAGTATCTTCTAATTAGATTAGATTGCCTTTGCAGATTCTGCAGGATTCTTTCAAATCTTTCAGCTCCGATCCTCTGCATCTTCTATTCCGTTACGTCAGCAATCCATCTGTCAATATCGTCCTTTTATTTAATTCCTGAAATCATCTAGATAAAAAGGTCAGAATATAAACCGCATAGCATTGCGTCCTCTACTTTGCTATAGCATTCATGTGCTTTGTATTGCTCTTCGGTCTGCTGTCAAAATGCTATAGCATCGCATCAACTCTGCTACACAATTTTCCTTAAAAAGCATCAAATTAACACATTCTGATGATTTCCATCTCTCACTCCCTATATCATGAATACATGCCTTTTTGCTTGGTTACTTCATAGTTAAGCTCATTTTTACCATCCAATTCAATCATGAAATATAGGAAAAATATGGTATTATTTGTGCTCATCACTTAATTTTCCATATTTTTTGCTGCAATAATTTTCACTGATAATTACATTACAATAGGATGCAATTGCAAGTCAAATAGTTCATGTTATTATTGGATTCTTGTACTATCACACATGAATTTGGAGCTGGTCATTATGGATCTCGAGCCAAGGAGTTTAATAGCTGGCTTCATTATACGAGTAACTTAATTGAACCCTTACTTGAAGTTCTCATAGCCCTCTTCTTTAATTTGAACCCTCTAGTATTAGTGTGTCTCCACTTACATTTTCCTACTCTTTTGAGCAAAATTTGAGGCACGCTTTAATGCTATTCATTATCTCACCATGAATTATAAGCCTAACATAATGAATATAATATAGCTTATTTAAATTATTAGGATCACTTATTTTATGATATGTGAACATATTGACGACTTTTAATTATAATCAAACAAACATCTGGGGCTTTGGTGGAAGGCATATGGTCACGTCATATGTTAGAGTTGATGATTTTAGACATTCATTTCGATCAAGAATAGGAGTACTATATATCTACATACACATTAATATTACTAGTCCCTCTCATCCCAAATATTAAAACTAGTTAGGGAGTATACTTGTCTTATAAATATACGATCTTTATCTACTTTATCTACCAAATACACAAGAGTAACGTTTTTTTTTTAATAAAATATTTCTATTGAATGAGCATATTGAAGATGGAATATCACTTAGAGGGGGGGTGAATAGGTCATCCCAAAAGCTTTTCACAAGTCACACACGAGCACAAATAAAACAAAGGCAAAGAAAAGAAATAGACACAGAGCAATTTATATTGGTTCGGTCTAACACTTCGACCTACGTCCAGTCCCCAAGCACACCTTTGGATTTCCACTAATTCTTCAAATATGAATACAATTACACAATCTGTAACTTAGGATGATCCTTTCACACTCGGATTTACTCCCTCTCACAAGTTGTAATCGTACACCCACACTTAAGGTTTCACAACCTTAAGATTTAAACAGGAAATGATATAAATGTTTAACAACTCCTCACGAGTAGATAATAAATGAACACTGAAGTACAATAAATATCCGAAGATATTAAGTGAAGTTAATTAAATAGTTGATCGCAATAATACAGAATTGAATGTGTAGAGTTTCGGTAGTTGGCGGAATTGAATGTGGTGAGCTTTTAAAGCGTTCGCCATTAATGTTATTGTGAAGCTTTGTAAACTAGTCGTTAAGACTCTTCATAAATCCATTAGGCATAGTTGATTTCCGTTGAGCATATTCGACCATTGAATCATTAAATGCATTCACCGTCGACGTACTTGTGCAGAGAGTGACTCATAATAATAACAGGAATATGTATGCCTCGAAGGAATGATTTCGTTTGCTACGAGGACTAACTCTGATTGTTGCTCTGTTTTTCTCAGTTATATTAGGCATAGTTGATTTCCGTTGAGCATATTCAACCGTTGAATCATTAAATGCATTCACCGTCGACGTACTTGTGCAGAGAGTGACTCATAATAATAACTGGAATAGGTAGGCCTCGAAGGAATGATTTCGTCTGCTACGAGGACTAATTCTGATTATTGCTCTGTTTTTCTCAGTTACATTAAATGTGTCTGCCACGTCGGATCACTTTTCAGTTATTCTTAATTCAAACAAGTTTAATCAACTAAAACTCATACAACGAAATGGTTAAATATGATATAAGTGAGTTTAGGTATGATTAGAAGGTATTAGTTGATAACCCAGAAGAATAATTAAGAAGTAAGATTAGTGATACTGGAAAATGATAAAAATGCTAAGTGTATATTCTCGAGTATTACTTGAATCATTCTCGAGAGTTCCTTAACAAGAGAACTTTACAGATGCATCTCTTTCATAATACTCGAGAGCAATTGTATACATACTCGAGAATGCTATGATCAGAGAACTCTTTAAACAAGTAGTAATCAGAATACTCGAGAATCATATTGTCATTCTCGAGAACCATACTCGAGAATCAAAATATTAATACTCGAGAGTTCCATTTATCGAAAGCACTTACCATATTAAACTCAACATACTTGAGAAACACCTTACCTATTCTCGAGAATCAATTTCCCAGTACTTGAGAATGGCTTGATAGAACAATAACAATTTCAGAGATAAAACCACATACTTGAGAATTAAAATACCATTCTCAAGAATCATACCGTATACTCGAGAATCACAATACCATTATCGAGAATCATGAGACCATACTTGAGAATTAAAGTCCCATTCTCAAGAATCATAAGCACATACTCGAGAATCATAACCATATGTTGTTTCTGATAGAGGATTTGACAAGCTATACTCGAGAACCATTTTCTCATTCTCAAGAATTGTAACCTGAAACACTAAATTGGAAAGATTAGTTCATAGATTCTCGAGAACCACTTTATAATACTCGAGTACTCATTAATGCAATTATTTAAGCCTGATTCAAAACCTTAAAATCTTTCAAGCATTGTTATCATCAAAACAATAGGAGCTCACACACACACACACACACACACACACACACACACACATACAGTAATCACATAGCAAGCATAATCTCATTGAATGAATAGGAAATACATAACTATAAATCATACAATCACAATGATGCCAATCCAAACACTAGAGCAAAAAAATAATTTGCCCCATTTTTCCCAATTATTTAGGCATTGTTATGGAAATTGTGTTTGGGATAGCTTTTTAAGCCCTAAAACATGTGATTGTAGGGCTAAACATGGGATTGATCATTTTTGTCTTTTTAGTCTATGTTTGAATGGCCATTTTATGTATTGGGTTTTTAGATGAAAAGTTGCTTAAAGTCATAAGCCACATTTCCTGACTTCTACCCATGATTGGCTTGGTGGGGTATTTAATGCTCATTATTTTTTTTCGCTACCTGCTTTGGTCATAATGACAAATGTTCTAAGCTTGAGTACTGTATTTGGATTAGGTGTTAATAAAATGGATCACATTTAGATGAATGCATTGAGAGCTAGTGAAGAATATGAGAATGGGGTGGAAGAGTACCTGTGTGTGTTATTCGTGGGTCTTATACTCGTGCTTGTTTCTTGGCCTCATGCTGTGCATGTTTGGTTACTTCTCTTAATGAACGGTGTGTCCACACTTGCTCTTGTGGCCTTGAGCTATGCTTGGTTAATTACCCTCCTGGACTGTGTCTCCAAACTTTTCATTCGTTCTATGCCTATCCATGCATTTAATAGCAGTAGAGTGTTGACTAATAGCAGCAGTATGCCTATCCATGTAGCTATGCCTTCACTATTACTCTTAGGTCACGTCCCCGAGCAGGCAATATCACCTCCCAGTACTAGCAGCTCGTGATGCAAGATATTGCTTAGATAAGGAAGTGTTAAGAGACTCTCAGATTCAGTGTTTATGCTCTCTGACCTTGGGGATTTAAATTTCTCTCTTGTCATGCTAACCTCGAAGTTCTAAGATTACTTCCTTGTATCTGAGCTTTCATTCGTCAAAAGGGCTTTTTAGGTTGTAACGGTATGGATGGCTATATATGTGTGGAGATGAAAACGATGGTCAATGCTATAGCAAGGTGTCAGATAGGTTTCTTAACTTAGCCAAATGCCTCATTTGAATCTTGTATTGTTTTATTGCTCTTTATTCTAGTCCTTTTCTCTTTCTTTTCTTTTTTTCTCTCTCTCTTTTTTAAGCAAAAACAACTAAACAAAACAACTTTCTTGCAGCATTTTTAGTGGAGGCACACTGCCGTAGCATTTCTTCTCAGTCTTCCTAATACTCACCTGCCTAACTAGTTCTGCTATAACATAGTCAATAAGGCACAAAGGGGGAGCAATATGGAGAGTGATGTTTTATGGTTTGTGTATGGGAATGAGGGGTACGACATGAATGCCTTTATCTTACGAACTATTTGCTTATATGCCAGACAGTTTATCAGAGAAATAAGACAAATCAAAGATCATACATGGGTTAGCTAATGTGAACACTAGAATAAAAAAATTAGGCTCAAATAAATCCTTCCATTGTAGGTTCTCTCTCTGTTCTTCCTCACCGTCACTTTACCATATACCAAGTTAACTAGTACTGCCAATTTCCCAAGCCTATCAGTTCAATTTCCTTTAGGAAATTATGTCATGCTTAGTTCTACAGATATTCATCCTACTGCTATAGGGTTCTGTTCGTGCTCTAGCAATGAAAAATTTAAAAATTTTGCTCGTTTGTACATCAGCTAAATCTAGGTTATTTTGAGAACATTCAGACATGAATTAGCAAGTGCGGATAAAATCATCCCCCCTACACTTGATCTCTACAATGTCTTCAGGACAAAACGGAAGAAATAGTAGAAAGATACTAAAAGAAGGGGGTGTGGGAGACGGAAGCAATATGGGCAAATTAAATCATTCACATGCATCATTCACAAAAGGGCCCTATGGCAAACGTCCAGGGCAGCGGCAGATAACAAGTTTGATAAGTCAAAACAAAAGAACAGAAAACAAAATAACTCTAGAACTAAGGGGCTGGCGGGGCTGAGGGGTTGTGGGCGCTGGTAGCCATGTCCTCATCGATAGAGGTGTTGTCCAAGTAATTGACGATAGGATTCTCGGAGTGGGAATGAGAGAGAGAGATAGTCGTTGGTGAACCCCGACGGTGGGCTGCGACGAACACATGTGGGTCATGGCGAACGGTCTTCAGCTCCTTGCACAACCGGCCAAGGTGGCGGAGGAATTTATCGGTGGAGTTCCAAAAGAAACCAATTACTTTTTTTCTTTTTTGAAAAAAACTTGAGGACAAGTCATGCAAAATCAATAATATCCTCACCCATGCACTTAAACATCATATTGTCCTCAATGTGAACATGTAACAATAAGAAATGAAAGTGAAGAAATAACCATTTCCAAGTATAGAGATGACAAAAATCTTAAGCACTATCATCATTAGCAATCAAATGAGACAAATCAAAGAAAAGTATAAGAGAACACCCATGTTTGTCCTTGACCTGCACTTTCAATTGCTCTTGATCTTTGTTTCCAAAGCCAAGCACATCATCTGGGGCTCCAACAATCCTGCAAAATTAAAACAAAACATCAAACCAAAATCTTGGGCTACCTCCCAAGAAGTGCTAAGTTTAAAGTTTTTAGCTCGATTTTGCAAAACAAACTGCTAATTATATGTATCAAACACCACAATCATCTTGTCTTTATTTCTTTTCAAGCCACATGGTTTTAAATACAAAAATTGGTCTTTCAAGTTAGTTACTTGTACTTCTTCAATCATAGACAATCTCAGAATATAAGTATTCACTAAATTCAAAGAAAATGCAACATGCACATCATTGCAAATAAATATAGGAGCATTTAAAAATTTAGAGCGTCCCACAAAAATATATTTTGACTCTATCAAAATGTAACATCTTAATTTTATTTTTAGGATTTAATTGTAATTAAGAAATAATTATATATGATTATGGTAATTAAATTGTAATTGTGAGAGAGAGAAATAATATTAAAATAAAGTTTGGGCTCTTCTTATAATTTTGCCCATTTTAAAAAAGAAGAAGATGAAATGTGGTCGTGGAATAATAATAATAATAATAATAATAATAATAATAATAAACAAATCATTAGATCACCGCCTCATTAATTGAGGCAGTGACTCATCTCTTTGTCTATATCTATTGCTGCCTGGCGGAGAGAAAAATCGAGAGTGAGAGAAGAGAAGAATGGAGAAGAAAATTTGGGTTTTTAAGGTATGTTACTTATCTTATAAGATCATTTTGGTAGTTAAATTAACTTCTTTTTAATAATAAACTTCCTTCATGAAAGTTATTCTATATATTTTCCTCTTTCTAATAAATGTAATATTATGTTGGTTAGTAAAAATTTTGAGGTTATGATTCTGCAAAAGTTTTTAGTTTTTATAATAGATAACTGTATATATGTATAGAACGATTAATAACTAATTTTAATCGGTTCATAATTTTTGATTGATTGTTATAAGAATTAAAATTAATTCCTCTTGCCAAGAAATTCAGGATTGATCTCCTATTGAATATTTTTACCGATTAAAAGGTGTATAAATTTTATTTTGGGTTAATAAAGGAATTATTGAGATTTTAATTAGTTAGTTTTAGAATTTGAAGGATTAAACTATCATTTTCAATTTTTATTATGATAATATATATTTATTTGAATTTGTGTAATTTAAGGTATATGAAAGAGTAAATACCCTATTTGGTCCCTGGAAAAAATCACGGACCCCTTTTTGGTTCCCCAGTAAAAATAACTCATCCCGTCATCCCTGTAAAATCCAAAAACCGTCCACGTTAGTCCTTCCGTCCATTCCTTCCTAACGACGTCACTAACGCAGCTGATGTGTAATGTTAGGTGTCCCACCTGTCACCATCTTCACTCGTCAGCATCCCACATGGTCCCTGACCAATCGATGTCGTATTCCTCCATTTTGTCCCACCATTTTTCCACTGAAACCAAAACAAAAACAACACAACCTTCTCCCTCCATTTCGCCGGTGAATCTCTAACGACAGGGAAAACAACTGTGTTGGTCTCCATTTAGCCATTCTGCATATTTCTTTTGATTTCTGCACGGTGAGTGTGGTTGCTATTGGAGTTTTGGCAAGACTGTGTTCAGAAATAAAACAGAAGATTTGTGTATCCGTTCGAGGTAAATATTCTAATTGTTAGTGTATAATCCAAACAAAGTTTTGATTCTGTGGTCCCATGTACAATGGCAGTGTAGCAATCTATTTTTTATGCCAAAGGTGGTCCCTCCTAAAGATTAGGGTTTTAAAAAAGTAAAAAGTGCTTCTTAGTGGTGATCGTGGGCCTTGTTTGGTGGTCCCTTCTTGCGTTAGTAAAATGTTCCCCCTTTCTTGACTGGTTTCCATTATTTTTTCTCGTAAACATCTGCTATTATGGTTTGTGTGTTTGCATTATGCATTTGGATTAACAGGATTGCTATTATTTGGGTTTTACAAATTGATGACTATATAGTCATTGTGTATCACTATGGGGGATTGTTAGTGAGGAATGACGATGTGGTCTTGGTGTATATAAATGGCAGAGTTGATGAGTTGGCTAAGGTGTGAAAGTGGAGCCTGAATACCCAAGAGGGGGGTGAATTGGGTATCTATAAATTTTTCGGCAATTCCTCTGTTTTACAACACTAAAAACAGAGATGAATAGAGTAAGGGAAGAATAGCTTGGACACAGAGATTTATACTGGTTTGGTCTCAACAACTTGACCTACATCCAGTCCCCAGACTCTCTGGGATTTTCCACTAACTCAATGATTACATACTCTGCAATCAAGAAGTGATTCTCTCACTAGAATTCACTCCCCCTTACAAGTTGTAATCAATGATCCCAACCACCAAGTCCCCTGACTTGTGGTTCTTTACAATAAATGATTTACAATCAGAAACTCTCTTTAAGAGTAGATAATGATAAACACTGAAGCTTATAATGTCAAAAGACAAAATACAAGTGAAAACTGAAAGGTAGTTGAAGAACTTGAATGCTTATGCGTTTTCAGATGTTGTGTCTGTTGGAAAGACTTGAATGCAGCTCTATTTATACTTAGAGATAATTAAATGACCATTGCTTTCCAAATAGATCCGTTGGAGAAGTTGTCCCAAGGTTAGGAAGTGGCTTAGGCAACTTCTCTCTCTAATAATCTTCCTAATCTAGCTGGGTAATGAGTCAGAGTTGACTCTCTGTATTTTAGTCCATTGGAGAAGAGTTTACTTGATGTAGAAAACATCCTTAAATGCTTTGTAGACATGTGCAGTTGGATTAGCCTGAAAAGAAGCAACTTTCTGGACAACATTTAATGTTTTGAGCTACTTTTTGCTTTTGCTCTATCCTTCAATAAACCTTCATTAATCTATCTAAAAATCACAAAGAAAGTGGTTAAACATAGCAGGGAATATAGAGGATTAATATTGGAAAGTATTGGGATCAAACAACAATGTATTTCAAAATCGTTAAATTCAAATTTCAGATCCAGTGATGGAAACTTGAGTTTGTTCATCAAAACTCGAGTTTTCAACTGTGCACATAAGACTAAACTCGAGTTTCAAACTTGAAACTCGAGTTTTCTACTTCCAGTGAGCAAAGTCGTGTTTTGAGCTTTTGGACCAATGTTTAAGTAAAACTCAAAACTCGAGTTTTGGACTTTTAATGAAAATAGCACGTGGAAGTCCAAAACATCAAAACTTGAGTTTTCAAAACGTTGAAAGAACTTATGCTCTCTGTTTGCCCAAAACTCGAGTTTCCAAATTGAAATTTGAGTTTTCACTTAATTGTGAAAACATTGAGAAAAGCTTCAGGGCTCTCGGTTTGATCAAAACTCGAGTTTTCATTTGAACATGAAAACTAAGAAAAGTTCAGACCTCTCTGCCTGATTAAAACTCGAGTTTTCACATTGAGAGTGAAAACGTTGAAAACTTTGGAACCTCTCTGTTTGGCTGAAACTCGAGTTTTCAAAGTAAAACTCGAGTTTTCATTTTTAAATGAAAACTTTGAAGGTTATGAGCCATATCACTCTCCAGTTTTCAAAAACTGTGTAAAACGTTGAAATTGCTTAGTCAAGTTAAAACTTGAGTTTTCAAAGCAAAACTCGAGTTTTCTCTTAACTCAGAGAAAACTTTGAAAGAACCCAGAATAGGTTAAATTCACAGATACTTGGCACAAAATTAGATTCAAAACTTAGAGACTCTCTGTATGAGCAAAACTCGAGTTTTCAAACCAAGACTCGAGTTTTCTCTTTAGTTGAAAATGTTTTGAAGTCTCTGTAAGCCAAAACTTGAGGTTTCAAATTAAAAAATCGAGTTTTGTCTTGAGCTTGAAATTGAGTGCTCTCTGTAATGCTCAAAACTTGAGTTTTCAAAAGGAAACTTGAGTTTTGCTCTGTTTAATGAAAATGAGAAGCTCTCTGTCAAGGTCAAAACTCGAGTTTTGAAACCAAAACTCGAGTTTTGTCTTGACAGTAAGTTTTTCAACTTACCAAGACAAAACTAAATTTTTGGGTTTGCAATTGTTAGTTATCATCAAAACCATAGAGAACTAACAAGGTGGACGTAGACTTTGTTAACTTGAAGGACATTGAGGAAATGTTCAAGGATTATGGATATGAAAAATGTGATAGGATGATGTAGCTAAAGCCTGATGAGCCTGATCTGGAGCTGGTTTACAACCTCTCTATTCTGATTCTGACATCAATGCCATGTGTGTAGCTGCCTTGGATAATGGCAATAGGATCCATATTTACTTTGATCATTGTATTTCAATGCCTTACATCATATCTCCTACGCATTCACATGACAGTGAAGAGGATCACGGGATGTTTTCTCCTGATGAGGAATCTGATTCATATGAAAGTGCTGAAGATGAGGCATATAAGCCTCCTCCCCATAGTGTGGAGGATCTATCAGAGGAAGATGATGAGGATGCTTGCTGGCCGAAGAAGAAGAAGTCTGCTAGACAGAGCAATGAGGATAATAATGAGGAGGATGTGTTGGTCAAGTTCCCTTATGGCAAGCGAACCAGTCGAACGAGTAATAAAGTGTAAGTAGAGTATCGTCCCATAGAGACTATGATACCAAAGATTGACGCTCGGTTGCTATGATAGTTGTGAAATAGAAAATAAATAATATGGTCGAGAGAGTTGGGTACTATGCTACTAGCAAAATAACAATAAAGAGAGAAGATATGAGTGATGGATTAGGTTGGACTCGGAACCGTCCTTAAGTGCTTTAATCCCCCATTTGCGTTCACACAATGCTACGGCATCCACACTGTGCAACTTCCACATGCTATAGCACAGGTGCTACTCACAAAGCTATCTGGTTACCCCACCTCTCTTGTTTACCGAAGTTTCCGCGTCCGATACGTAGGATGCTACCTGTACTTATTCCATATTCCTATGGTAACTTTCGAGTATAGATCTTTGCTATGCACAGGGTGTTCAGGGTGACGAGCGGTAGATCTATTCCTGGAGTCTACAATATAGGCCATGCCGTGCACGGGCCGCCTAGCAAGCGTCTGGTTCTCATAGGTCTAACTCCACTCCTTTCCAGTAAGTGAAGCCACTGATCTAGCCCTTAACTTCTGTTAACCGACTAGTAATTGAAACAACAATACAAACCAAATTTATTGAATTGAAATCATGCTGTTAGTTCTCTGATGGTTTTGATGATTGCCAACAACTACAAACAATTAAAGAGGCTTTGCTCTTAAGTGTCAAAAACTCTGTTTAAGAGCAAACCTCGAGGTTGGTGTTGTAACCTCAAGGTTTGGCCTTACAGAAGCCTTCTGAAATTCAAGTGTCTCATGTTACAAAACTTGGTTTCACAAAAACTATGTGAAACCTCGAGGTTGGGAAGTTAACCTCGAGGTTTTGGCCTTCTTGAAAAATCCAAGTTTTTGCATTAGCACTTGTAACCTTGATGAAGGGGTAACTAGTGCAAGTATACACTATCAATGTAATACCGGCAAGTATCCCAGGGTAATAAAATATCTTTCCCACAGGGACCAAAGTTCCAACTACCAACCCAAATCACTTTAATTTATAGTTGATGCAACCGTAAGAGTTTTTGACAACACAGAAATTGAATTAAACTTTGTAAAATGAAATTAACAAAAGCCTAGGGTCATGTATATCATCAATAATCCATTTAAATGTTCTTCCTTTACCAAAAGCTAGATTAAGACCTAATCTTCTTTTAAGGTAGAAATTAACTACTTAACCGTTGAATTGGAGTAAGTCAATCGAATTTCAGATTTTAATCTAATTGCTTATTCCTAAGTCAATTAGCTTAATCCTTAATCCTAAAGTCATGTTCCCATGCTCATTAGAATTAATTCTTGCATTAAGTCCAGAATTCTTTATGATTGCATAAAGCCTATGTCAAGTTCCCTTGCTAGTACCTTATGTTCTTTAATCAATTGAACCTAGAATTAACTAGCCTTTCCCAAGGTCTAATTAATCTTTCAATTCCTTAATTAGATGATCAAACCAACCAAGGCATTAAGCATGGGTTAAAGAAACATATCCAAGACAAAGATTATGTAATTAAAAACAGAATCTCAATTAAACTTCATAAAGAATCCATACATGACCTTAGAAAGATACTTAGTTCATGCTAATCATGACCAAGCATAAAAATGGTAAAAGATGAAGAACATGAAATTTAATTAAAACAACCAAAAAGGAAAGATTATAACTAAGCCATACCAAGAAGGAGGCAAGAAATACAAAAGAAAAACAATACATAAAACAAAAGATTAGAACTAAGCCATACCAAGTAGGAGGCAAGAAACTAAAGACAAGAATTAAAGACAATACATAAAACTAAATAAGCAAAACTAAAGCCTTCCATGTAGGAGGCAAGAAATAAAAGAAGGCAGATAGAATGGGAGAGATCATGGTCTCTCCAAGGTGTGTCTACAAGTTCTAAACATCCTTGTATTTATAGAAAACTTGGGAGAACTATTGAGCCACAATTCTTGACTTTTGTGCTCCAAAAACGCGTCCGAATTACAGCCTGGTTTACACCAAGATTTCGGTGGTTTTCGGTGAAGTTGTCTTCATATTAATTTTAGCCCTGGATGTCAGCTTTCCAGTCGTTTAAACAGGACCTAATTTGGATATCCGTAGCTCTAGTTATGGGCCAAACACTGCATGTTGGTCCAGAGTCCGTCACAGCGCATTATTTTGTGTTCCATGCCCATTTTGGTCCTCTAAACGTTTGATTTAGCTTCTGAGCTCTTCATATAAGTTGTAGGTCTGTCTCTTAGCTTTCCTAAAATATAAAGTTTGGATCAATTGGAGGTCTATAACTCAAGTTATGATCAAAATACCGAACAATGTTCATTACCCAATTGAAAAAGAGATGTGATTTGAGCCCAGTTTTGATCCAAATTTCAAATATAACCAAGATTAATGCAAATGAAGTCTAAAAACTCATTATATAGATGAAAACATATATTTAACTAATTATTCCATTAAAGCATGATAATGACAGAGTTTATAGCTTCTTTTTGCATTTAAAATAATATGAATTCAATGATTATCAAACCTCGAGTATGAAAAGCGAACCTCGAGTTTTAACCCATCTAGAGAGTTCATGGTTTTCATCAAGTATGAAAACCTCGAGGTTCATATTTCAACCTCGAGGTTGGCCACTTTACTTTGAAACTCAAGTTTACAGGAAAATTCATTAACCTCGAGTTTCAGTTTGCAACCTCGAGTTTTCCTACTTACAGAGAGCAATTGATTTTTACAAAGACATATCAACCTCAAGGCTCTATTTTGAAACCTCGAGGTTAGCCCTTTAAATCAGAGTCTTGTTTTTTACAAAGTTTGAAACTAACCTCGAGTATGGAACTTCAACCTCGAGGTTATCGGGCTCCAATGAAAAATGAAATTTTTGAACAAACTTCAAACCTCGAGGTTACCCTTGGAACCTCAAGGTTTGTGAGCTTTTGAGATTTTTGAAAAGGTTTCTTTTTAAGAGAAACCTCGAGGTTCACATAGCAACCTCGAGGTTGGATGTTTTAAAAACTATGTTTGCCTGAAACCTTCAAGCAAACCTCGAGGTTAGATGAACTAGCCTCAAGGTTTGTGACCGTTGGTGCATTTTCAAATTTGTGAAACCTGCTATATCTTGCTGTTTGATCTAATTGATTTCATATATCATTCACTCATGTTCCCAGATATGTTTAACAAGTTTGTTGAGTGTTTCTCAGTTAGCACAGATCAAGATTATCGAAGATTTGTGAGAAAAAGCAAAAAGGTGAACAGTGCATTTAATGCACCTGCGCAACCTCACCTACTTTTGGCTAATCCATCTGAGCACGCCTAATGAACATTAAAGGAAGCTTACTACATCAAGTAAAGTCAATTCCAACAGGCAGAAACTCAAAGAGCCACATCAGACAACATAGAGCCTTGGATTAGCAGATCTTTAGAGAGAGAAGATGACCAAACTTGGAGCAAATCACTTCCAACGGTTGGAATCATCCTACAACGGTCATTTAATGTTCTCTACCTATAAATAGAGAGCATTAACTTCATCTCCAGCTGATACACCTACTCTGAGCGAAAATTTACTAAGTTCATTTATTGTGTATTAGCTTTCACTTGTAATAGTATCATTTTGATACTTAGTACTTCAGTGTTCATCTATCTACTCTGTGAGAGAGTTTTTCACTTGTAAATCATTTATTGATTGAGATAACTACAAGTCAAGGGACTTGGTAGTTGGGGTGTATTGATTACAACTTGTAAGGGGGAGTGTGTTCTAGTGAGAGAACAACTCTTAGTACAGAGTGTGTAATCAACTTCATTGAGTTAGTGGATTGAAAATCCCAAGTGAGGCTTAGGGACTAGATGTAGGTGAGAGAAAGGACCGAACCAGTATAAACTGCATTGTGTTAAGCTTCCTTTCCCTACTCCTCTGTTCTGCTCTGTTTTAAGTATTCAAAAACAGACTAAGTTTTGAAAATTATAAAGATACCCAATTCACCCCCTCTTGGGTATCAAGCTCCAACTTTCATTTGGTATCAGAGCAAGGTCTTCTCAGAAGAGCTTAACCACTCGAGAAGGATCACTATGGAAGGAATTCTTCCAGATGGAGCTTCAATCAACAGACCTCTCGGTTTCGACGGTGAACACTACTCTTTCTGGAAAGCCAAATTTCGTGTGTTCGTGATGGCAATAGAATATGGTCTATGGAGAGTCTTTGAGACTGGAGACTATGTTCCAGTCAAGGTAGAAGGAGGCATCATTGTTCCCAAGACAGAAGTCGAGTTCGATGATGATGATAAGAAGAACATCACTCTCAATAGCAAGGCTATCCTGATGCTTCAGAGTGCTCTTAGTTAAAAGGAGTACTTTCGTATCTGTAATTTGTCAACGGCTAAGGAAATGTGGAAGGCGCTGGAAATAGCTTATGAAGGAACCTCCGGAATCAAGGAGGATCGCGTCAACATTCTAACTACTGAATATGATCTGTTGCGGATGAAGCAAGGCGAGAGTATTGGAGAATTTCAGTTGAGATATACTCATCTGACCAATCAGCTAGCGGCCTTAGGAAAGCTTTTCGATCAAGGAGCTCAAGTGAGGAAAATCCTCAATATTCTGACAAAGGATTGGGAAGCTAACGTTACCGCCATTGAAGAAGCTCGTGGAGAATCAATGACTTCCATTGCTGCATTGTTTGGAAGCCTATCTGAGTATGAGAGCAAACTGAAGTTCAAGAAGGAGTTAGAAGATGTCAATGGTGGCAACAATCGCAACAAAGGAGTGGCTCTGAATGTGGAAAAGGATGAGGAAGATGAAGATGAGGATGAAGAAATTGGCATGATGGTCCGGAGATTCAAGAAGTTTTACAAGAAGGATCAAGGCTTCAAGAAATTTCAGAAGGGAAGTTCGAGCTATGAATCGAAGAAGCCTATCATTTGCTATAAATGCGAGAAGCCCGGACACATCAAGGCAGATTGCCCTCAGTTGAAGAACCAAGAGAAAGAGAAGAAGAAGTTCAAGAAATTTAAAAAGAAGGCATATGTGTCAGGCATATGGGGTGACAGCTCATCGGATGAAGATGAAGCTGAAGAGGATGAAAGCGAAAAGGCCAATATATGCCTGGTTGCTGAAGAAGAAGAGCAACACAATGAGAGCAATGAGGTATACGAATCTTGACCCTCCTATGATGAATTATTTGCTGAATACAATGTTTTTTAAAAGGAGTTTGAGAAATTAGCAGATAAATATATGTCTTTAAAAAGAAAAAACTCCTTTCTTGAATTGCAAATTGAAAACATTTCTTCTCCTCAATCTCTGGTTTGTGATGAATGCCTTGTTTTAGAGAAAAAGAACTTACAACTTACAAAGGCACTTGAGAAATTCACTAAGGGAAGTGAAATGCTCAATGTGATTCTAAAACAACAACATTTTATAAACGATCAATCGGGCATTGGATACAAACCTGATTTTGATAAAAGGAAAGGCAAGAAAAAGAATGGACAAAAGTCATATATGAATTTTTTCACAAAGTCTGTTCATTCCTCAAACCCTTTTTCTTATTGTAACTATTGTAATAGGAAGGGTCATTCTACTTCATCTTGTTTTCATAGGAAAGAAAGAAAGACTAAACTTGTAGGAAATTATCAATGGGTACCAAAAGGAACATATGTTCCCAAGGTACATGCTAACCCCAAAGGACCCAAGAAAAGATGGGTACCTAAAACTTGATCCTTCATGAATTGCAGGTTTGTCTTAGAGCATCAAGGCCTAACAAATGGTACATTGATAGTGGATGCTCAAGGCATATGACTGGAGACGAATCAAAATTTTTGTCAATAAAGCCAAAAGATGGAGGTAGAGTCACATTTGGAGGTGACCAATCCAAGAAAATCGCTGGCATTGGTGAGATTGGCAATCATGAAGGACTACTCATCAAAGACGTCGACTTGGTAGAGGGATTGTGTCACAACCTCTTAAATGTGAGCCAAAGCACCGATAAGGGTAATTTGGTAATATTTGACTCTGATGAATGCTTTATTGTTAGAAAGGATTTGATCTCCATAAATGATTTGAAAAATAAAGCTTTGTTTAGAGCACCTAGAGATGGAAATTGTTATACTTTGAACCTCTCTACCAATGCTTTTACTTCTGAAAATTGTTTTGTAAGTAACTTGAGTGAGAGTTGGCTATGGCATAATCGATTAGCTCATGTCAATATGTATCAACTTGACAAGTTATTGAAAAAGGATTTGGTTATTGGCATTCCCAAATTGAATTTCAAAAATGATATGATTTGTGATGCTTGTCAAAAGGGAAAACAGACCAAATCTTCTTTTAAAGCTAAAAATGAGATTTCAACAAATAGACCTCTTCAACTTCTTCACATGGATCTGGTTGGACCAGCTAGAGTGAAAAGTCTTGGTGGAAATTTATACACTTTGGTCATTGTTGATGATTTTTCTAGATTTACTTGGACAATATTTTTATCGTCTAAAGATGAAACATATGATCAGTTTGTTTCCTTTGCCAAGAAGGTCCAAAACGAGAAAGGGTTCTCAATTTCAGGAATACGGATCGATCATGGTGGAGAATTCGAGAACAACGCATTTGCTGAGTTCTGTGATGGTATGGGGATCAACCATAATTTCTCAGCACCAAGAACACCACAACAGAATGGTGTTGTGGAGAGAAAGAATCGAGTGGTCACTGAGATGGCAAGGGCAATACTGAATGAATATAACACTTCACAAGTGTTCTGGGCTGACGCGATAAGTACGACTTGCTACATCTTCAACCGAGCTTACTTGAGAAAGAAGCTGAACAAAACTCCATACGAACTCTACAAAGGAAGAAAGCCTAATCTCAGCCACCTACATGTCTTCGGGTACAAGTGCTATGTGCACAATAACGGTAAAGATAATCTTGGTAAATTCAATCCTAAAGCTGATTTAGCTATCTTTATCGGTTATTCAAATAGAAGTAAGGCATATAGGGTATTTAATACTAGAACTAAAATTGTTGAAGAATCTATACATGTTGTATTTTGTGAGTCTGAATCTGATAAATCCTTGGATGATGAAGAGGAGACTATTTTCAAAAACAAATTCTTTTCGAAAAATGCTCCTACTCCTTCTAAAAATTCTGAAAATGTTTTTGAGGCTGATCTTGAAAATAACTTTGAAAATCCTGATCAGTCCCAACCTAGAGCTTGGAGATTTATAAGGAATCATCCTTTAGACCAAGTTATAGGTGATGTAAACCAAGGAGTTAGGACCAGGAATAGTACTTTAAATGAAGTCACATTTTCTGCATTCATTTCACATATTGAGCCCTCTAAGATAGAAGAAGCCCTTTCAAACAATGATTGGGTGATTGCTATGCAAGAGGAGCTACATCAATTTGATAGAAATCAGGTTTGGGACTTGGTACTTAGACCCAAAGACCATCCAGTTATTGGGACAAAATGGGTATTCAAGAACAAACGTGATGAGTCTGCTATTATTGTGCGTAACAAGGCTAGATTAGTGGCCAAAGGTTACAATCAAGAAGAAGGAATTGATTATGAAGAAACTTATGCTCCAGTGGCAAGATTGGAAGCCATAAGAGTTCTTTTTGCTTTTGCTTGTGTAAAAGGTTTTAAATACTTTTCTAAATGGTTTCATTCAAGAGGAGGTGTATGTTGAACAACCTCCAGGTTTTGAAAATGAACATTTCCCTGATAATGTTTTCAAACTCAAAAAGGCCTTGTATGGTCTTAAGCAAGCTTCTAGAGCTTGGTATGAAAGATTGAGTCAATTGTTGCTCAATCAGGGGTTTATCAGAGGAAAAGCTGATACAACATTATTCATTAAGAAAAATAAGTTGAATGAAATCTTAATTGTTCAAATTTATGTTGATGACATCATTTTTGGTGCTACTAATGACTCCTTGTGTGAGGAATTCTCTAAGACTATGCAGGGTGAATTTGAAATGTCAATGATGGGTGAGCTCAACTACTTCCTTGGACTGCAAATCAAGCAATGCAAAGATGGGATATTTATATCCCAAACCAAGTATCTGAATGATATGCTGAAGAAGTTTGGAATGGACAAGTGCAATGGAGCTGACACACCAATGAGCACAACCACTTCCTTGGATGCTGATGAAGAGGGCAAGGACTTCAACATCACCAAGTATAGAGGAATGATTCAATCATTGCTCTATCTTACTGCAAGTCGCCCGGACATCCAATTCAGTGTTGGGATGTGTGCTCAGTTTCAATCAGCACCCAAAGAGTCTCATGCTGAGCACGTAAAAAGAATATTCAGATATCTATCTGATACGAAGACTTTTGGCCTGTGGTTTCCCAAAGGATAGCCTGAGCACCTAGTAGCATATTCAGACTCGGATCATGCCGGCTACAAGACGGATAGAAAGAGTACAAGTGGGCAATGCGAGTTCTTTGGCAACTCACTTGTCTCTTGGTTTAGCAAGAAGCAAACTACCGTGGCCGTGTCCTCAACGGAAGCTGAATATGTGGCTGCCTCAAGTTGTTGTGCTCAAGTGCTGTGGTTGAAGCAACAACTTGCTGATCTTGGTGTGCACTTGGAGGAGATCCCAATATTGTGTGACAATACAAGTACAATCAGCTTGGCTAAGAATCCTGTACAACATACAAGGACCAAGCACATTGATGTGAGACATCACTTCATTAGAGATCATGTCCAGAAAAGAGATGTGAAAGTGATGTTTATCCCAACTCACCTTCAGTTGGCAGACATTTTCACCAAGCCTCTAGCTAAGGAGCCATTCACCTTCATAAGGAGAGAATTGGGAATGGTAAATCCCAATGAGTTGTGAGTAATTTATGTCTATTTCTATGTTAAATTATGGTTTTGATGATTATGGATCACTAACTTAAGCATCGGAGTACATAGACAATTTTATGCAGGACTTGGTTTTGCTGTCAAAGGGCAAAACCTCGAGGTTCAATAGCCAACCTCGAGGTTGTCGGGGTGTCAGAAAAAATTACAAGGGGTTCTGAAGGATGGAACCTCGAGGTTCGAGAGTGAACCTCGAGTTTTGTGGCAGACAGAGGAGGCACCTCATCTAACAGATAGTAAAACCTCGAGGTTCTGGAGGCAACCTCGAGGTTTGAGGTAAGAAGTTCAAAGGTTAGTGAATTTTTGTTCATCTAACCTCTAGGCTGGGATGTCAACCTCGAGGTTGAACGCATATCTATATATATGTCTGCTGTGCAATCTCATTTCACTGTGCCCTAACCTCGAGTTCTCAAGTTCTCTCTCGTTCTCCTTTCCACAAATCATCTATTTTCTCTCAATTTCTTCTGTTCCTAGCTCATAAATGGCTTCGAATCCCTCTTCCCATTCTAAATCAGCCACAAACTCTACAGAAGAAACCCAATCTTGGTCTCCTCCTCCTCCACCGAATCGCCAACCTGAGACCCAGACCAGCAAACTTGTAAGGAAGAAGACAAGATCAACTCGTCTGCGTACTGGGATCGATAAGCACATTCCTGGAGTTCCTATTGATCCTCTTTCATCTCCAACGCAGAAGGGCCAGACAAAAGGGATTTCCATCAAAGAGCCCAGTCAAGCTAAACCCAGAAAGAGAAAGCAGCCTGAGCCTAAAGTGAAAGGCAAAGAGAAGGCTGGAGAAAAAGCCAAGAAAGCCCCTACAAAGGCAAGAACGAAGAAAGGCTCCCATTCTCAAACCTCTCAAGGACAGTCTCCTTCTCATGTCTCCAAGCTGAAAGGGAAAGAAAAGGTGTCCTCATTTGCAGACAATGCCATTGAAGACATTCGTCATGTCAGATCACCACTAGAGGGATTCATCACTGCTGCCTCTTCCATTTCAACCAAACAAGAAAATGATAAGTATAGAGAAACTTATCTTTCAAAAGTGTTTTGTGCCTCAGTAGCTATAAGAATAGAAGAGTTTTATAAAGAATGCAACTTTGATCTGTCTCCTTGGATCAAGCAATATGAATCCTTTGTGTCAATAGCTTGTCCTTATACTCCAAGTCTTGTTAGGATGTTTTACTTCAAAATAGAAGATGATAGTATATTGGATGAGGATGGTGAAATGATAGAAGAGAAGGTCTCAACAACAGTGAGGGGTGTGAAATTCTCATTTTCTGCTGATACCCTAAATAAAATCCTAAAAATAGAGAACCCACCTCCTGTTCTTGACTTTTCTTACACTAATCAAGAAGTGTATGAAACACTTATCCCAGGCAAACCCTTCCCACCTGACCAAGCTATCAAACTTACCTTCAAACCAAGTGATATGCCTAAAGTCAACAGAGTACTTTGGTATGTGTACTCTAGGAATTTTATTCCTAAGGCTGGAAACTACACTCATTTCACTTCCTTGGACTATAGGCCATTCACCGCCTTTGTGAGGAGAGTGCCTTTCAACATTGGAGATTGGCTATTTCAAGGGATGAAGACCTTTAAGTTTGCCAAGAAGCCATTGACACACATACCCTACCCTTCCTTAATGTCTGTGATACTCTACTATCACAAAATTTGGTATATGGGGTCAACCGATACCCTTGAGTATCCTCTCTACTTTGGTAAACATCAGATGAATCTCATGAATATCAAGTTTGACAATGAGGGTACAGCTCAATCACAAGCTTCTCAAGCCTATGAAGAAGCTCAATCAGCTCCTCCACCTCTACAAGCACCCTTGCCAGATGATCTTGTGTCTCAAATCAAGCATATTATGGATGCTGCACTAATTTCACATTGAGCAATCATGAAGACTGAAGTTGACATATTGCGGGCTGACATCAAGTTGGGACTGATGGATGTCATTGTTGCTCAGACTGACGTGATGTCCCACTTGAATAAGCTAAAGGAGGAAGTGGATCACAAGTTTACTGAATTGGACTCCTCTTTAGCTGTTACACTCTCAGCTGCATCTGATGCCAGAGACAGAGCGACATGCTACTCAGACATTTTGGTCTCGGGGCTTCCTCATCTACTCCTGGTTCATCCTCAGTTCTAGTATAAGCTTCCACTACTATTCCTGCTCCTGAGATGTATTCTGATCCTATCCCTGCTCCAGCTGATGGCTCTAGTTCATCACTTCCTATACCTGACCCATCCTCACCTCAACCAGCCACTGAGTTTCCTGTCCATTCACCTATCCACTGTCCTCCCTCTCACTCCTTCTCTTTTCCCAGTCCACCACACACTTCTCCTATTGATACCACACCATCTTCTCCAACCACTATGGTCCAGCCTTCCTCTGTCACTCCTGCCACAGCGGTTCTCCCTCAACCCTTTCCATCTCTACCTACCCCTTCTACTGAAGTCTTCCCTACACCTTCTCCCTATGCCCATCCTTCTCTTCTTGATCCCACATTTGATACCACCACTGCCATGGTTCTTTACCAGCCTCCTCTTGTTATTCTTGACCCAGAGTATGTTGATGATGATGACAAAGGGGGAGAGACAAGCAATGAGGACTAGAGTCTAGGGATTTAGGGATGTTTTTGATGATTGCAGCAGCATTTGTGCTTTGTATTTGCTTTGTATTTGTTTTTCTGATATTTCTTGTGCTGCTGTGTGTGTTTTGAATTCCATTGTACTCCTGTTGATTATTTATTGGAATGGAATTTTTAGTATCAATCTTATGCTTATGCTTATCTCTGATAATGTCTGGATTTTTTTTAAGATCTTTACTTGTGCAAAATTCAGTCTTTCAAACCCTCTGATAATGTTACTGATAATCTCTGAAGTGTTGAAAGAGGGATTGCTTGTAGATGTTGTCATCATCAACAAGGGGGAGAATGTTAGTTCTCTGATGGTTTTGATGATTGCCAACAACTACAAACAATTAAAGAGGCTTTGCTCTTAAGTGTCAAAAACTCTGTTTAAGAGCAAACCTCGAGGTTGGTGTTGTAACCTTGAGGTTTGGCCTTACAGAAGCCTTCTGAAATTCAAGTGTCTCATGTTACAAAACTTGGTTTCACAAAAACTATGTGAAACCTCGAGGTTGGGAAGTTAACCTCGAGGTTCTGGCCTTCTTGAAAAATCCAAGTTTTTGCATTAACACTTGTAACCTCAAGTATGAAAAGCGAACCTCGAGTTTTAACCCATCCAGAGAGTTCATGGTTTTCATCAAGTATGAAAACCTCGAGGTTCATATTTCAACCTCGAGGTTGGCCACTTTACTTTGAAACTCAAGTTTACAGGAAAATTCATTAACCTCGAGTTTCAGTTTACAACCTCGAGTTTTCCTACTTACAGAGAGCAACTGATTTTTACAAAGACATATCAACCTCGAGGTTAGCCCTTTAAATCAGAGTCTTGTTTTTTTACAAAGTTTGAAACTAACCTCGAGTATGGAACTTCAACCTCGAGGTTATCGGGCTCCAGTGAAAAATGAAATTTTTGAACAAACTTCAAACCTCGAGGTTACCCTTGGAACCTCAAGGTTTGTGAGCTTCTGAGATTTTAGAAAAGGTTTCTTTTTAAGAGAAACCTCGAGGTTCACATAGCAACCTCGAGGTTGGATGTTTTAAAAACTATGTTTGCCTGAAACCTTCAAGCAAACCTCGAGGTTAGATGAACTAGCCTCAAGGTTTGTGACCGTTGGTGCATTTTCAAATTTGTGAAACCTGCTATATCTTGTTGTTTGATCTAATTGATTTCATATATCATTCACTCATGTTCCCAGATATGTTTAACAAGTTTGTTGAGTGTTTCTCAGTTAGCACAGATCAAGATTATCGAAGATTTGTGAGAAAAAGCAAAAAGGTGAACAGTGCATTTAATGCACCTGCACAACATCACCTACTTTCGGCTAATCCATCTGAGCACGCCTAATGAACGTTAAAGGAAGCTTACTACATCAAGTAAAGTCAATTCCAACGGGCAGAAACTCAGAGAGCCACATCAGACAACATAGAGCCTTGGATTAGCAGATCTTTAGAGAGAGAAGATGACCAAACTTGGAGCAAATCACTTCCAACGGTTGGAATCATCCTACAACGGTCATTTAATGTTCTCTACCTATAAATAGAGAGCATTAACTTCATCTCCAGCTGATACACCTACTCTGAGCGAAAATTTACTAAGTTCATTTATTGTGTATTAGCTTTCACTTGTAATAGTATCATTTTGATACTTAGTGCTTCAGTGTTCATCTATCTACTCTGTGAGAGAGTTTTTCACTTGTAAATCATTTATTGATTGAGATAACTACAAGTCAAGGGACTTGGTAGTTGGGGTGTATTGATTACAACTTGTAAGGGGGAGTGTGTTCTAGTGAGAGAACAACTCTTAGTACAAAGTGTGTAATCAACTTCATTGAGTTAGTGGATTGAAAATCCCAAGTGAGGCTTGGGGACTGGATGTAGGTCAGAGAAAGGACCAAACCAGTATAAACTGCATTGTGTTAAGCTTCCTTTCCCTATTCCTCTGTTCTGCTCGGTTTTAAGAATTCAAAAACAGACCAAGTTTCGAAAATTATAAAGATACCCAATTCACCTCCCTCTTGGGTATCAAGCTCCAACTTTCACATGCAACTGGGTTCTTTCGACACTTAAAGATTCATCCTCATCCAGCTATCAGAAAATTAGTTCATGACTGATGAGGAAAACGCAAAACAAATATCAACAGAAAGACCCATGATTGAAATGTAAAAATAGCAAAGCAAACAGAAAGCTTGAACGGAGTTCAAAAAGCGTGGAAGGAGCCCTGTCACGTTGCTGCTCCACAACGTCTTCTCTCCGCCGAACTCGAGGGAAGGATGCTGGGTTATCCTGGAGATTGTGTGCTCTGTGATTTTGCTCACTTTTCTTGAGAGACTGCCGAAGATAGATTTCTGTCTAAGGCTCTCCAACCTCTTTAGGGTTCTCTGGTCGCCTTTTATAATAGTTCCTTCATGCGGCGCAACGGTTGAGATTTTCTATTCTGTCGGGATCTTCAATGTCTCCTTGATGGGATTAGATTGCATCTGCAGATCCTGTGGATTCTTCCAAATTTTTTTGGTTCCGATTCTCCGCATCTTCTCTTCCATTACGCCAGCAATATATTATTTCATCTTTTATTTATTTCCTGAAATCATCTAGACAAAAGAAGGTCAGATCATAAACTGTATAGCATTGCGTTCTCTACTTTGCTATAGCATCCTTGTGCTTTGTATTGCTCCTCGGGTTGCTGCCGGAATGCTATAACATTGTATTAGCTCTGCTGCACAGTTTTCCTTTAAAAACATTGCATTTTAACACATTCAGATGATTTCAGTCTCTCGTCCCTTAGATCACGAATACATGCCTTTTTGCTTGATTATTTCACAATTAAGCTCACTTTACCATTCAATTCAGTCGTGAATCATAGGGCAAATGTGGTAATATTTGTACTCATCAAATACCCCCACACTTAGCTTTTTGCACTCCTGGACAAAAATAAAGATAGAGCGAATCAAGGTTCGTAGCCTTAGCCTTCCTGCCTGTATGGCCTTGCTTGCACGCTTGCCTTCAGTTCAATCCCCTCTTTAGCAATCCTAATGCCCAGTGCTAACTTTTCCTCCGTGTGGTGTTGCTACAATGAAGAAGTCTACAGGGGCTCTCAGGGTTCAGTTTGCACTCTCTTTCTCACCCAAGGGATTATGATTTCTCTCTTGTCTTAGCGGGCCTAGAAGATCCATAGCCTTGTTAGAGTTCTAAGATTACTTCCTAGCATCTGAGTATCCACTCATCAAAAGGACTTTTGTGGCTGCGCTTTGGGAATGACTAAGTGTACTGAAATATGATGGACGGTGGACGATGGACGATGGGTGCTGGATGCTACAATAGCCCAGGCTGCTCAATTGTCCTCTTGCTCTGGTTGCTTCAGCTGAGCGTTCCTTCTTGCACTTTGGACTTCATGCTGCTTCTTTATTCAGTTCACCAAAAAATCATTTTTTTTTTTGCACCGGGTGCAGACCAACAGCTCGATCATTTCTTTTGTCCTGGGAATGCTCTACTGTAGCAATGTCTACTTAGTCTCCTTTAGTTTGGCTTCCTAGCCTATTCTGCTATAGCATCATTGCTTGGCTCAAGGGAGTGGCAAAGTGACAATAGTGGCGGTTGGCTTGTGTATGGAAGTAAGGGTTGTGACATGAATGCCTTTATCTACTGAACTTTACTCAGACGCCAAGTAGCTTATCAAAGAACTAGGACAAATCAAGGATCAACACAGGGTAGCAGACAATCACACAAGATCAAACATGCAGGCTCAATGAAATCCTTCCATGGGGGGTTTCTTTCCTGCTAACATCATCGTTTTCACTTCACCCCACTTTGGATTGGCTAGCACCGTCAATTTCCCAAGCCTAAAGGTTCAGTTCTTATCAGCCCTTGTGCTATGCTTAATCATACAGGCATTCGTTCCTCAGCTACACCATTCTATTCCTACTCTATAGGAGTTTTTGGAAAAAAAAAATTTCTAGTTTGTGCAAAATAGAACTAAGTACAGGTTCTATAATTTGAGTTTACCACCAGCACATATCATCCCCCCCACACTTAAACATCGCAATGCCCCCATTGCGACGGTGAAGCAAGGCAGAGAGATGGAGGAGCACACTATCCCTACAATTGATTTTTTTTTTTTTGGATTCGGAAAGCTAGCAATCACAAGGGGAAAGAACAGACAAAAAAATTTAGTACCAAGAATCTATTGCGAGGGTAGAACACAAGTAAACAGATCTTAGCTTTTTCTTGGCGATGGTCCGTCAGGAGGTCTCGGCGAGTTGGACACCTCTTTATCATTAGTGTCAGCCGATGGTGTATTGGCGGGGCCACCTTCTTGCGGACTTGTGCTCCACTGATGCTTCCTCGAGCTAGGTCATTCTTGCTGTGGTGGTCCAGCGGCTGAACCATGGATGTCGAAAGTAGCCTCAGGGAAAGGTGGCAAGGGGATGTACTTTGGGGCATTTGCCATGAGATTTGCTGCCAGGCTGTGATCTCACTCTGCTACATACTACCACCATATTTGTTGATAAAGGATTAGGGTGCTAATCAAGCGCTGCAAGGTAGTGACCTGTGCCACCAGTATATGGAATGCGGCGGCCGAAATTAGGGTCGTGTCAGCTGATGGTTCGACAGACAAACTGGCCAGTTTAGGCTGTAAAGGTTTTGGCTGGCACTTTTGCAGAATGCGCTATACAGTGGTTACAGTGATAGGTAGTGGGAGCCCCTCTCTTTCTTCGTTTGCATAAAAAATTACCCCTGCATTTCGACAGAGCTTAGTAATAAGTGCCAGAAACCATAGATTACCTGTAGTGGTCATAAGTGACTCGAAGAGCTCTCGATAGATGAGTGCGCCAACATCAATTTGTTTGCCCTCCAAAAGGCAATACAGGAGGAATGCACGCTCGCGCGAGATGGTCTGGGTATGCAGCGTTGGCATGAGTCGGCTACAAAGGAAGTGAAACCAAATGCGGGCGTCGGCCTTCAAGCGGATACATTTCAGATTGTAGGATCCTTCCTTGGTATTTTGATCTCCTCTAATCTTAGCCCATTTTCTAAAACTGAAATTTTAAATGTTACCCCTGGGCTGCCTCCCAGTAGAGCTTGCTTTTGAGTCTTTAGCCAGACTTTGCTGCAGCAATCTAATGTTGTGGTGGTGCAGGGGACTCCCCTGCTTCTGGAATGCTCTTGACGTCTGAACCAGGCAAGTTCTTCTCAGTTGGGTCTTTGAATCGCACCGTCTTCAATATTGAGAAGGTGACTTGATCATCATCCACCCCCATAGTGAGTTCCCCTTTTTCTATATCAATCAGTGCTTGGCCAGTTGTCATGAAGGGTCTCCCCAGCAAAATTGGGACATCATGATCAGCTTCAAAGTCTAAGATAATGAAATCTACTAGGAAGATAAACTTGTCAACCTTAACTAACACATCTTCGATCTTGCCTTCAGGCAGCACTATTGAACGGTCGGACAACTGTAACGTGACGGTTGTAGGCCTCGCTTCCCCTACGGCCAGCTTTTTGAAAATTGACAGAGGCATGAGGTTGATACTAGTGCCTAAGTCACACATAGCCTTTCCCAAGTAGTTGGGGCCAATAGCACAGGGGATTGTGAAGCTGCCAGGATCTTTTAATTTTGGAGGCAGTCGATTGGTTAACATGTCACTGCACTCCTGGGTTAATGCCACCGTCTCAAATTCTTCCAATCGCCATTTTTTGGACAGAATTTCCTTCATGAATTTCACATAGCTGGGCATCTGCTCCAGTGCTTCCACAAGTGGGATGTTAATATGCAATTGCCACAGCATGTCGAGGAACTGCTTGAATTGCTTCTCCTGCTCTTGTTTCTTTAGCCTTTATGGGAATGGCGGTTGTGGTTTGGTCCCTGCTGGAGGTTCACGAACCGACTTATGCCTTGGCCGAGGGGTAGCAATTGGTGTAGCATCTTGATCGTGATTATCCAACGCTACTTGCCGAGGCAAAACCGCCGTACCAAGAGGTTGTGCTGGAGTAGTTGGTCTTGGCTGCTTCTGGTCATTCCCTTGGGGTAGCTCACTTCCCTCTTGCTCTACTTCCGCTTCTTCTGGTTGGGGGCCAGATTGTGCCATTGGCTGTTTGATTACTGTCATGGGTGCTAGACTCCTGCCACTCCGGAGTTCGATCATTTTTACTTCTTCTCTTCCTTTGATCCTAGGGACTTTAGTGTCTCTAGGCAGCGCTCCTGACGGCCGGTTATTCAGAGCAGTGGCTAGCTGTCCCACTTGAGTCTCCAGATTCCGCAGGGTCACTTGTTGATTCTGGATGATAGCGTCATTTTTGGACATATATTCCTTCAGAAGACTCAACATAGAACTCTGCGCGTCTGAATCCCCGCCTTGCTGGCTGGGTGAATCCTGGTGGGTTTGGTGCTCGAGTGGAGAATTGCTAAGTTGCGAGTTGTCCTGTTGCTTGTATGCCCTGGGTGTTCCATGAAAAATTGGGGTGCTGCCTCTACCCAGGGTTGTATGTGTTGGAGTATGGGTTGTTAGCGTTGCCTCCCCTATTGAAGTTATTGACGAAGTTCACGGATTCAGGGTTGGCAGAACACTGAGCATATGAATGCTCTCTGTCGCAGTCCACACAAGCTACTTGGGCTGGTTGCGCTGGTGGAAGGGTCAATCCTTTCACCATATTGGTTAGAGTTGAGACTTATGTTGAAAGAGCAGTCACGGTGTCCAGTTCATGTATTCCTGCAACAGTTCGGGATGGAGTGGATCTGTCTGTTTGCCATTGGTGACTGTTCATTGCCATACGTTCAAGTAAATTATAGGCCTCGTCATAAGATTTCATCAGCAAGGATTTCCCTGAGGAGGCATACACTAATGATCGCGTCTACGTGTCAAGGCCCTTGTAAAATGTTTCAATTTGCACCCACTCAACCAGTCCATGATGTGAGCATCTTCTCAGGATATCCTTGAATCTATCCCAAGCATCGTAAGTAGACTCCCCAGGCTTTTGTTAGAAGGTAGTGAATTCTCCTCTGCGTTGCGCGTTCTTTGTTGGTGGGAAGAATTTCAGTAGGAATTTGCTTCCTAGATCATTCCATGTAGTAATGGAATTAGTAGGCAGGTTATTCAGCCACGTGTGCACCTTGTCCCGTAGAGAGAATGGGAATAATTTGATTCGGATGGCGTCGGGAGGTATACCAGGGATTACAAAAGAGTCGTACACCTCCAGGAATGTCTTGAGATGCAAGTGTGGGTCCTCAGATGGGAGTCCTCCAAATTGCCCAGCTGCGTTCAGCATCTGGATCATGATACTCTTGATTTAAAAGTGTCCAGCTTGTAAAGTCGGTAGAATGATGGCCGAAGTCAATTTATTCAGATCTAGAATCCCGAATTCCATAATGGCCTTGTTCTCATCTTCATTTGGTGGAGGGTCTTGGTTTCCTCTGTGCATCGCTATACGCTCTTGCTGTTCTCATTCATGATCATGAGGTACTTCTTCCATGCTTGCTGTGCCAACGCTTTGGCTTCTCCACTTCTGCTTCCTACGCCTTTGCTTATAAGTACGGTCTATCTCAGGATCGTAAGGCTCAAGATCGGCTGAAGGTGAATTACGCATGCACTACAGATTGTACCTGAAAAATCAAGAACAAGACAAGTGAGCTAAGTACGAAATGGGTCACAACTATTAAGCAACGGGGTGTTGTCACTAGGGTTATCAGCAATCCCCGGCAACGGCGCCAAAAACTTGTTGGTCAAATTCCCATATGGCAAGCGAACTAGTTGAACAAGTAATAAAGTGTAAGTAGAGTATCATCCCACAGAGACTGTGATACCAAAGATTGATGCTCGGTTGCTATGATAGTTGTGAAACAGAAAATAAATAATATGGTTGAGGGAGTTGGGTACTATGCTACTAGCAAAATAACAATAAAGAGAGAAGATATCAGTGATGGATTAGGCTGGACTCGGAATCGTCCTTAAGTGATTTAATCCCCTAGTTGCGTTCACACAATGCTACGACATCCACATTGTGCAGCTTCCGCATGCTACAGTACAGGTGCTACTCACAAAGCTATCTGGTTACCCCACCTCTCTTGTCTACCGAAGCTTCCGCGTCCAATACGTAGGATGCTACCTGTACTTATTCCATATTTCTATGGTAACTTTCAAGTATAGATCTTTGCTATGCGAAGGGTGTTCAGGGTGACAAGCGGTAGACCCATTCCTGTAGTCTACAATATAGGCCATGCCGTGCACGGGCCGCCTAGCAAGCGTCTGGTTCTCATAGGTCTAACTCCACTTCTTTCCAGTAAGTGAAGCCACTGATCTAGCCCTTAACTTCCGTTAATCGACTAGTAATTGAAACAACAATACAAACCAAATTTATTGAATTGAAATCATACAACTGGGTTCTTTCGACACTTAAAGATTCATCCTCATCCAGCCATCAGAAAATTAGTTCATGACTGATGAGGAAAATGCAAAACAAATATCAACAGAAAGACCCATGATTGAAATGCAAAAATAACAAAGAAAACAGAAAGCTTGAACGGAGTTCCTAAAGCATGGAAGGAGCCCTGCCATGTTGCTGCTCCACGACGTCTTCTCTTCGTCGAACTCGAGGGAAGGATGCTAGGTTATCCTGCAGATTGTGTGCTCTGTGATTTTGTTCACTCTTCTCGAGAGACTGCCAAGGATAGATTTCTGTCTAAGGCTCTCCGACCTCTCTAGGGTTCTCTGGCTGCCTTTTATAATAGTTCCTTTGTGCGGCGTAGCGGTTGAGACTTTCCTATTCTGTCTGGATCTTCATTATCTTCTTGATGGGATTAGATAGCATCTGCAGATCCTGCGGGATTCTTCCAAATCTTTCGGTTTTGATTCTCCACATCTTCTCTTCCATTATGCAGTAATCTATTATTTCCTCTTTTATTTATTTCCTGAAATCATCTAGACAAAAGAAGGTCAGATCATAAACTGCATAGCATTGCGTCCTCTACTTTGCTATAGCATCCTTGTGCTTTGTATTGCTCCTCGGGTTGCTGCCGAAATGCTATAGCATCGTATCAGCTCTGCTGCACAGTTTTCCTTTAAAAACACTACATTTTAACACATTCAGATGATTTTCGTCTCTCGTCCCTTAGATCACGAATACATGCCTTTTTGCTTGATTATTTCACAACTAAGCTCACTTTTACCATTCAATTCAGTCGTGAATCATAGGGCAAATGTGGTGATATTCGTACTCATCAGGATGCTTGCAGGTCAAACAAGAAGAAGCCTGCTACACAGAGCAATGAGGATAATAATGAGGAGAATTACAATAACTCATTTGAAGAAAATGGGTATGAAGATGATTCTGAAGAGCTGAAGACCCCTCATTCAAGTGGCGATGAGGTTCATGAGAGTAAAGAGTGGCCACAGTTTAATGAGAAGGCTGAATTTGGACATATTTATTTGGAACTTGGAATGGAGTTTGTCAGTTTACAGCAGTTTAAAAATACTGTCAAAAACTATAATATTAGTCTTAGGATGCAATTTATATGGTTGAAGAATGACAAGGTTAGAGCAAGGGCAAGATGCAATGTGGATGAATGTGAATGGTTGATCTATTGTGCTTGGAACACCAAACAGAACACTTTCCAAATCAAGAGTTTCAATGACAAGCACACCTGCTGCAGGGTGTTCCAAAACAATATGGCCACTAGAGATTGGGTTGCCAAGAAACTAGAGAAAAGGATGCTGACACAACCCAATATGACAAGGATCGAAGCATATAAACATATGAAGGTGAAATACAATACCTACTTAAATATGAAGAAGGTGAGCAACGCTTTGCAGAAAGCCTAAAAGAGTATTGAGGGCAGTGAGAAGGAACAATATGGGAGGATAAGGGAATATCTGTTAGAGGTCCTAAGGAGCAATCCTGGCTCCACTTGCGGGCTACAAGTCCTACCTCAACCATTCCCACAAGCTCCGCCAGTATTCAATAGAATGTACATATGTCTTGATGCCTGCAAATAGGGATTCAAGGCTGGTTGCAGGCTATTAATTGGATTGGATGGGTGTTTCTTGAAGGGATATTGTGGAGGGCAGTTATTGAGTGCAGTGGGGGAGGATGCAAACAAGAAATTCTATGTAATTGCCTTTGCTGTGGTTGATAGTGAAACAAAAGACAATTGGAAGTGGTTTTTGACCCTACTGGAGGAAGACTTGGGGGACCATGTAGTGCATAGTTGGAATTTTATTTCGGATCAACAGAAGGTATATGCATATGTTTTATCTTTGCTTTTTTATCCATTTAGGGCAGGTGATGATACAACAATGTTTGTTTGTTTTGCTACATGTAGGGTTTGGTTCCTGCATTGAAGGAACTAATGCCTCGAGCACATCATCGATTCTGTGTCCAGCATGTTTGGAAAAACTTCATGAAGCAATGGAGGGACAAACAACTTGGGGGACTTCTTTGGGAGTGTGCAAGATGCACAACCATCCCAAGATTTGAGAGAAGTATGCAGAAGCTGAAAGCTTTGAATGAAGCAGCCTGGAAATACTTGGATAAGATTGATCCTTCAAGTTGGGTTAAGGCATATTATAGCCATGGGCCTAAGTGTGACAGCATCACCAACAATATGTGTGAGGTGTGGAATTCGAAGATTGGTAATTACAGGTGCAAACCCATTTTGTCTATGTGTGAGGAATTGAGATCCTATATAATGTAAAGGATGGCAGCACACAAGCAGGTTTTAGGAACAGTGAGGGGGAAGATAGAACCAGCACAATAGAAAAGGTTGGAAAAGCTAAAAATTGCCAGCAATGCCCACACTCCTACCTGGACTGGAAATTTGGTCCAAGATATGTATGAAGTGAATGGTAGGGGTGAAAAGGTTGGTGTGAACTTAAAACTCACACTTGTGCATGCAATTTTTGGCAACTGACTAGTTTGCCTTGTGAGCATGCCATTACTGCAATTGCTTATAAGAATGAACCAATAGAGAACTATGTACACCAGTGGCTCACCATGGATGCCTTGTATGCAACATATGCACACACTTTGAATCCAGTTAATTCCCATGATTATTGGCCTTCATTGCATGAACCCAAACCATTACCTCCACAACTGAAAAGACTAGCAGGCAGACCCAAAAAACACCGGACAAAGGACCCAACTGAAGATCAGGAACAAAGTACAACCAGGTTGAAGAGGACACATGCAGTGAAGTGTCCTAAATGTGGTTAGATGGGCCATTATGGTAAGACATGCAAGGCTCCTACTGCTCTATGTCAATCCACAAAAAAATCTACACCAAGGACCATAAGCATTGAGACATAGAGACCAGGAGAGATACCACTCAGCCAAGGAGGCCCTGCTCCAGAAGTAAACTCCCAACCAGAAGTAGGCAGCAGTCCACAACCCTCCATACCAACTGAATCACCTTACCTCCCATCTGCTGAAACAATGTGTGCAGCCAGCAGTGGAACAAGAACCAGATTTATGTGTACACCTGGATTTAGGGCACCAAGGCCAACTCGAGGAAAATGAACCAGAGTGAAGTAGGAAGGCATTTTGGTTGTATTCACGGGAATTTTTTGGTTGTATGTATTTAAGGCATTTTGCGGATGCTCTTTGTTAGTGGCCATTTTTAGAAATTATATATAGGACAATTGTGGCTTTTTTTTTTTTTTATATCTGTAATTTGGTCATCATTTGGAAATGAACCAGAATGCTCGTTTTTTTGGTTGTTGTTATTGGCCATGTTATGTTGACACCATATATTGAAATACAGATGGATGCTGTCATATATTAATTGGATGCTTTGTTTTTGGCACAGTTATACTCTTTGTCATTTGGATGTTGTCATTTGGATGCTCTCTGTTTCTCACTCGTAAACATTTAAAGTTTTAATTAGACTCAATAATGTGCTTCAATGCATATGATTATGCAATATCAGACTCATACTCGAGTAACCACAGGAAATACTCGAGTAATTTTGCACATTCACTGGATTTCCACTGACTATTGATTACTTAAGTGCTATTACCTGATAATACTTGAGAACTAGAACAATACTTGAGTATTCAAGTGAAATACTCGAGTAACGTCGAGCTACGCCTATCGTATCTATCTAAGCTTTCTGTGCATACTCGAGTACTAGCTAAATACCCGAGTAATATCGCGACGCTTAATCCCTTCCGACTTTCAGTTTTATTTTATTTCGTTACTCACTCTGTCTCTTATTCACTCACTTTTCCCCTTTTCCAAACCCTAAAGCCATCTCTGTCATCTCTACCAGCTACCTCCGTCAACCTCCCCCCATCTTCTCTCCTTTAAACCGTTGGGATTCTTGTAATACCTCCACAATGGCATAGTCTTCTGACTCATCTGAACAGCCATTAACGAAGAAGCCGAGATCAACCTACCAACGGAATCCAAAATTACCTATACAATCCAAAGCAAAATCCAAGTCAGTCACAATTGCTGAACCCACTCGACCCGTTACACGCTTCCAGACTGAATCTCTCCTCTCAAACAAAGGAAAAAGCAAATCCCACACTCCATCTCAAGCAAAATCATCCAAGTCTGGTTCAACATTCAATGACAATGATGATGTATTTCACGAAGGACATTCAAAAGATGTTGAAGACCGAGTCCAGTTGCCACAAAACTCCAAGAAACCAAAAACTTCAAAAGAACAGAGGCACAACCTTGAAGGAGAAATTGGACCCTTTGCTCAAAAACTTATTGGTCAAATTAGTGCATTGCACTGTCCTCCTGGTATGTGCGAAGATCCTATCATATTTCCCAATGATAGTTCATTTACTGTCAATTATAATCGTAAGCCTTTTTGTCCCACTGTCTACTTGAATTTAGAGGAATTTAAAAAGGAATGCAATTTGGACTTATCACCATGGCTTAGATCATACATGCCTTTGTTAGGAATTGATACACATTATTGTCCACAAATGGTCAAAATATTTTATCACAATATGCATCTGGCAATGAAGGATCATGAGCATGATGAAGATGTTCTGGTTACCTCTGTTCGAGGAAAGGAAATCAGATTTTCTGCTAAGGATCTTAACACCCTTTTCGGTTTTACACATGTGCTTGAAGATCCTCCTAAACTTTCTGATTCTGAGTCTATCAAGATTCTGTTTCCTAATGCTATCTTTGATGGTGATATCTTCAAGTTTAGGCCAGGTCAAATGTCTGAAACATATAGAGTGATTTGGTATTTGTATAGTCACAATATGGTTAACAAGGGACAGAGTTACACTCATTTCGTCTGGAAGGATTTCCAATTGTTTGCCTCTCTGATTGCTAAGAAGCCAAGAAATTTGGGTAAATGGATTATCTCTGAAATGTTACGCTTTCTGTGATCTTCCACGAAAAATAAAATCCTATTTCCCAATCTTGTATCACAGATCATTGGCTATTTCAATATTTGGTATCTTATTACTGGTCAATCAGCCGTCTTTCCAAAGAAATTTGGAGAATCCAATATGCTTTTCATGAACATATCCTTTACTGAGGCCACGGGATAAAAAAAGTAGAAACAAGCTAAGGATCCTATGCCTTCTACCTACAAGCAACCAGAAGAAGCTCAAACATCCCAAGCTGCCACTCATTCTGCTCCACCATCCTTCACCCAAGCATCTATCCAGAATCTAGTTAACATCTCTGTTCAAAACACTCTAAACCCTTTTATGGAATATTTTCTGAAGATTAACTCACAATTGCTCTTGGCCATGGCAAATGAAATGAAGGCAATGACTGCCTTTGTGGAATCCAAATTCCTTTCCCACAGCAAAGCAATGAGACAGGAATTTCAGACACTCACTACAAAGCAGAAGGATATTCAACAATCCGTGCTTGACTTGGAAAAGACCATTGATGTCTTGGCCATCAAGCTATATGTTAGTTTTCCATAAGTTTTGATGATGACTAACAATGGTTTCATTTGAAAACAATCTTGAACTCTTTGAAAATGTTTTTAGAAAATTAGTAACTCAAGTTGATTGATTACAACTCAAGTTATAGGACTTAAGGAATTTTCACAAAATCATAACTCAAGTTGGAAATCATAACTCAAGTTACAAATTATTTTTCAAAGGGTCATAACTCGAGTTATCACTTACCAACTCGAGTTATGGGCTGTACTTCACATTTCTAGAAAGCTTCTCGCGATTTGAAATTTCTGTCATCTGAAGCAACTTGAGTTATTTTCAACAACTCAAGTTATCACTGTAGCAATTGCTCTCTGGTTGAATTTAAGTTTAAACATAACTCGAGTCATCACTGTGCAACTCGAGTTATGCATAAACGCAATCTCTCTGTCTGAATTTATTTTTAACATAACTCGAGTTATTACTGTCTAACTCGAGTTATGAAAAATGCAATTGCTCTCTATATCTTTTTATTTTAAGAATAACTCGAGTTATTACTATGCAACTCGAGTTATGTCAAAGCAAATTGCTCTCTGTGTGAATTAAACGAAAAAGGAACTCGAGTTAGCAAATATAACTCGAGTTAGCCTTCTCTTCCAAAATCTCCTGAACTTGAATTTAACTCGAGTTATTACTGTACAACTCGAGTTATCCATATCAGTTTTTGAAATTCAGCGTTTTCGAAATCTGGAACTCAGTGATTATGTAATGGGTACTTGATATTATTGTTTCTTATCATTTCTAATCATTATTAATCATGTTTTCAGTATGTTTTAGACAGGATTAACAGGGTTAAGTCCTCAAATTATCATAAAGCAACTTTGTGTCAGAAACATTTAATGCTGCACATAGAGAAACACCAATTTGGCAAGAAACCATCTGAGCAAACGAAAAGCAATCCGGCTACTTTTCAGACAACATTCCTAATGAGCTCCAACAGACAATTTGAATAAGGAATGTCAACGGAGAATAACGGACGAATGTCGGAAACATATGAAGAGACGAAGCCTCGAATTCCCAAAGGTCACATTCATTATTCACAACGACTCAATAATCACTTCTCAACGGTCATTAAATGCAAGCGTCTATAAATATGAGAAGCATTCAAGTCTCCACCTATCGAAACTCTGCGCATTCAATTATCGAGCTACTTCATTTACTGTTTCGGCCAGAAATCAATATCTTTTGATATTTCAATCTTCAGTGTTTACTTATCTACTCCTTTAGAGAGTTCGTTATTGATTATCATTTATTGTAACAATCTCAAAGTATTGGGACTTTGACATTGAGATATTTGATTACAACTTGTAAGGGGGAGTAAGTTCTAGAGTGAGAGAATTACTCCGAGAGTACAGAGTGTGTAATCAATTGAGATAGTGAAATCCCGGAGAGTCTGGGGACTGGACGTAGGTCAAGGATATAGACCGAACCAGTATAAATTCCTTGTGTTCATTCTTCCTTAACCCTTCTCTGTTCATCTCTGTTCTTTGTGCGCGCGAACAAAGCATCTTCAAGAAGAAAATTTCATATCCCCAATTCACCCCCCCTCTTGGTGATATTCCGTCTTTCACTATATACTGTTAGTTATGCTTAGTTTTGATGATGACAAATATGCTTATCAATATCCAGAGCAAAAAGTTTCCATACTATATTTATTTTATACCTTGACTAATTCTTATATATTAATGTAGATATGAAGTTTAAACAATGAAGAATGATCACGAATGGAGTTTGAAGAAAGAAAAACTAGTCAAATATCATGAGAATATCAATATTCAAGTCTCCGTGATCAAATGGAAGTTGGAACGGGTCAATTCGGAGTTAAAATAAGCTTCCTGGAGTCATTTGTATGAATGGAACTGTTCATGCAAGTAATTCTCGAGAATTAGACTTCAAATTCTCGAGAATCCCATGTTCCAGCATCCATTCTCGAGCTTTGAAATCAAAACTCGAGTTTTCATATTGTTATGAAAACTTTGAAATTTGGCAATGCTCTCGGGTTGGGTCAAAACTCGAGTTTGTAAAACAAAACTCGAGTTTTACAAAACTCGAGTTTTCATCCAATGATGAAAAATTTGAAAATTTGTTCAAGTTGGAAACTTCAGTTTTCATTTTGAAACTTGAGTTTTCAAAACAGGGTGAAAACTTGAAAATTCTCCGTTAAGTCAAAACTCGAGTTTTGAAACCAAAACTCGAGTTTTCTCTTAACTTAGAGAAAACTTTGAAATATTCAGAGGCAGTTTAAAAGATGAAGTCTTGGCACGAAACCGGATTCAAAAATCAAAGACTCTCTGTATGTCCAAAACTCGAGTTTTCAAAACAAAACTCGAGTTTTGTCGTTAGTTGAAAATGACATAAGTCTCTGTAAGAACCAAAACTCGAGTTTTCAAACTGAAACTCGAGTTTTGTCTTGAGATGAAAATTGAATGCTCTCTGTATGATTCAAAACTTGAGTTTCCAAAGGAAACTTGAGTTTTGCTCTTGTTTAGTGAAAAACGAACATTTCTCTGTCAGGACCAAAACTCGAGTTTTGAAAACAAAACTCGAGTTTTGTCTTGACAACAAGTTTTTAACCTACAAAGACAAAACTTCATTTTTGGGTTTGCAATTGTCAAATCATCATCAAAACACATAGAAAACTAACATTCTCCCCCTTTTTGATGATGACAACACTTGTAAACCAAAAATCACAGAATTTGAGAGAATTAACAAACCATGACAGGATTTTTCAAAAAGTCTGAGTTTAGAAAGATTGTCATGAGTTTACATTCACAATTCTTGGCAGTATATCAGAGATAAGCAACAGAAGCAATATTAAATACAGATTTCATGAATGAACTGAAATTAAAACACAATTCAAGAAACTTCAAAAGTCATTCATAAACTGAACTGCAATTTATCAGACAGAAATATCAGAGTCAATACAGCAACTTCATAAACTGAACTACAGTTTTCAGAAAAAAATACAGCAAGATTAATATCAATCAAAGATTCAAATTCTGCCTATCTTTTCCTAACTCTCCTATTCCTCTCCCCCTTTGTCGTCTTCAAAATGGGGAGTGGGCAGGACCTCAGTGGTTAGAGAGGATGATGATGGAAGAACAGCTGTGGCTGGAGTAGTGGGTGAAGGGAGCACCTCAGTGGCAGGAGTGGAGGGAGATGACAAAACCATAGTTGTAGGAGTTGATGTAGAGGCTGGAGATGAAGATGTAGGAGGACTTGGGAATGAGAAAGGAGGAGATGATGGTGCAGGTGTAGGTGTGGAGGTAGTGCCAAACGTAGTGGAGGAGGATGCGATGCCCAGGTGCTTCAGAATCTTGTCCACCTTGTTGTCAATATTGATCATGGTCACCAAATTAGTGGATAGCCTGACATCAAGATCAATGAGCTGATCAAAGTGCTCATTCTGCTTTTTCTCAGTTTCCTCCTGGAACTTATCCAATTGAACCTTCATTGCCACTTGGGCATCTACCATCTCATGGTTTCCCTCTCGCACTTGTGCAACCATTCTTCTAATCTCAAATTCCAGTCTAATAGAGAGAGGGGCAAGAGCGGCATCAACTATTCCTTTGATTCTAGCCTCAAGATCAGTTGGCAGTGCAGAAAAGGCAGGGGCAGACTGAGCTTCCTAAGCTCTTGAGTGTGAAGCCCGAGTGTGTGATCTTGTGGGAGCCTGAGAGTGTTCTGAGCCTTCTCCTTCTAGATTTATCTTCATGTAATTCAATGCCAGTGTTCTGGGATGCCCAAATGCCAGATCTTTTGATAGAACAGAATCACAGACACCAATGAAGGAAAAGGAATATGAGAGGGTCTTGTAGAGGCAAATTTGAACTTGATCATTTCCTGGAAAATCTAGTGACCAAGGTCAAATTTGGTCTGTCTCACAAAGGCAGCAAATAAAGGATAATCCTTCTGGGTGAAGTGTGTGAAATTACCCCCTTTCTGTATGAAATTGCGGGAGTAGATATACCAGAGGATTCGGTTTATGGTCGACATATCAGCTGGCTTGAAGGTTAGTGTATGAGTTTGATCTAATGGGAAAGGAGTGTTAGGGCAAAATGTGGTGAAGATGTCTCGATTGCTCAGATTGATATCAGGATTCGAAGGTGGGTTTGCAATTTTAAGAATTTGATTAATGGTGGAGGCAGAAATGGTGAATTCAGCACCTTTCACCATTGTGGTCACTCTCTCTTCCATAAGGCAACCCTCCGAATCAAGTAAATTATTAGAGACCATGTTAAAATAGAAAATTTTAACAATGTTCGGTGTATAAGGGGCGGAGATAGATACAAATGATTCGTAATCTTTGAGCCAAGGAGATAAGTCCAAATTAAAATCTTCTTTCAAATTAACCAAATCAACAAAGATAAAAGGACAGAAAGCTTTATTAGCAAAGAATTCTTTAAACCTTTCTCCTTCGGCCTTTAATAGTTGGGTTGTGGCAGCGAAGAATCCTTCAGGTGGTGAGGAATGATTGTATATCTCTGTAATCGCATCCTCTATAAACACATTGGCTTCCGGGAAGAATTCCTCAGCAGGAGACTTAGGTGGAAAAGATGCTTGACCTTTTTCCGGTATAGAAGATTTCTTGGATCATTTGGCCTTAGGTGGCTTCGGAATATCAGGAACCTCAGAGATCTTCACTTTTCCCTTTCCTCTTAGAGTCTTTTCCGGGTCATGTCTTTTCTTCGTTCTTCCTTCAGGCTCATCGTCGATGAAAATTCCCTTCGCCTTAGGCGCAGATACTTTTGGTGGAGACATTTTGTCTGGAACACCTCTTATCGACTTGTCTATGCCATAACACAGTCTCGTTGAGTGAGTTTTAAGACGAGTAGGGCGATCAGAAGAAGCAGCCGACGGTAGAGAGGACCCCTTAGGGCTTGGAGAGGATTTAGCCAATTGAGAGGGAGTGGAAGAAGACATTTGTTGAGGAAATGTGAAGAATTTAAGGTTATAAGATGAGAGGAGACGAAAGGACACAAAGAGAAGCTAGGGCAAAACTTGAGTTTTGAAACGAGTTTTGAAAAATAAGTGTTAAATCATATTTATAGCCGCGACCAAAACTCGAGTTTTGAAGAAATAATGACTTACCTGGACTTCAAAAGTGTACTGTGAACTTTTGAACTTCTTGTCCAAAACTCGAGTTTTACTCTTAAAACTCGAGTTTTCAGCTTTCTTCAAAACTCGTGGCTCTCTGTTTGATGGAAACTCGAGTTTTCAATTTGCAAACTTGAGTTTTGAGCTCCTTCAAAAACTCAAGCCTTTTTCTCTCTCCCCGATACTTTGTCAAAACTCGAGTTTTGATATCAAAACTCGAGTTTTGATATCAAAACTCGAGTTTTCTCTTCTTATCAGCAAGAACTCAGATTTCATAACAACATCCTGCATAAAACATAACTAGACACTCCGATGCTTAAATTAGTAATAATCAATCATCAAAACCTTAACCAACATTGGAAAAAAAAACTTACAATTCATTGGGATTTACCATTCCCAATTCTCTTCTTATGAAGTTAAATTGTTCTTTGGCTAATGGCTTTGTGAAGATGTATGCAAGTTGAAGATGAGTTGGGATGAACATCACTTTGACATCTTTCTTTTGAACATGATCCCTTATGAAATGATGTCGCACATCAATATGCTTGGTTCTTGTGTGTTGAACTGGATTCTTGACCAAGCTTATGGTGCTGGTACTATCACATAGGATTGGATCTCCTTCAAGCTTACTCCCAAATCAGCTAGCTGTTGCTTAAGCCACAACACTTGAGCACAGCAACTTGATGCAGCCACATATTCAGCTTCGATAGATGATACAGCTACACTTGTTTGCTTCTTGCTGAACCAAGACACAAGTGAGTTGCCAAAGAACTCACATTGGCCACTTGTACTCTTTCTATCAATCTTGTAGCCGGCATGGTCTGAGTCTGAATATGCCACTAAATGTTCAGGCTGACCTTTAGGGAACCACAAACCCAGTGTCTTTGTGCTTGCAAGATATCTGAAGATCCTCTTCACATGTTCAGCATGAGACTCCTTTGGAGCAGACTGGAATCTTGCACACATTCCAACACTGAATTGGATGTCCAGGCGACTTGTAGTTAGATAGAGCAATGAACCAATCATTCCTCTATACTTTGTGATATTGAAATCTTTGCCCTCTTTGTCAGCATCCAATGAAGTGGTTGTACTCATAGGAGTGTCAGCACCATTGCAATGTTCCAATCCAAACTTCTTCAGCAGATCATTGAGATATTTTGTTTGGGAGATAAAAATTCCATCCTTCCTTTGCTTAATTTGTAGCCCAAGGAAATAATTGAGCTCTACCATCATTGGCATCTCAAATTCTCCCTGCATAATCTTTGAAAATTCCTCACACAAAGCATCATTAGTTGCACCAAAGATTATGTCATCAACATAAATTTGAACAATCAAAATTTCATTCAATTTATTTCTTTTGATGAATAATGTTGTGTCAGCCCTCCCTCTGATAAATCCTTGATCTAGGAGAAATTGGCTTAATCTCTCATACCAAGCTCTAGGAGCTTGCTTGAGTCCATATAATGTCTTTTTGATTTTGAAAACATGATCAGGGTACTGTTCATTTTCAAAACCTGGAGGTTGTTCCACATAAATCTCCTCTTGAATAAAACCATTCAAAAATGCACTTTTAACATCTATTTGAAAAATTTTAAAACCTTTAACACAAGCATAGGCTAGAAGAACCCTTATAGCTTCCAATCTAGCCACTGGAGCATAAGTTTCTTCATAGTCTATCCCTTCTTCTTGATTGTACCCTTTTGTAACCAATCTTGCCTTATTCCGGACAATGATTGTAGATTCATCACGTTTGTTCTTAAATACCCATTTAGTCTCAATAACCGGATGGTCCTTGGGTCTAGGTACTAAGTCCGAAAGTTGATTTCTGTCGAATTGATGTAACTCCTCTTGCATAGCTATCACCCAATCATTGTCTGAAAGAGCTTCATCTATGTTAGAGGGTTCTATGTGAGAAATGAATGCAGAAAATGTGACTTCATTCAAAGTGCTATTTCTAGTTCTTACTCCTTGGTTCACATCACCTATAACTTGGTCCAAAGGATGATTTCTTATGAATTTCCAAGCTCGAGGCTGAGACTGATCTAGATTTTCAAAATGGTTTTCAGAATCAGCCTAAAAAACATTTTCAAAGTTTTCAGTAGGAGTAGTTTTCGAAAAGAATTGGTCTTTGAAAATGTTTTCTTCCTCATCATTCAAGGATTTATCAGACTTTTCTTCACTAAATACAACATGAATAGATTCTTCAACTACTTTAGTTCTAGTATTGAAAACTCTATATGCTTTGCTCCTATTTGAATATCCAATAAATATTCCTACATCTGCTTTAGAATCAAATTTACCCAGATTCTCTTTACCATTGTTGTGCACATAGCACTTGCATTCGAAGATGTGTAGATGGCTTAGGTTGGGTTTCCTTCCTTTGTATAGCTCATATGGAGTCTTATTCAACTTCTTCCTCAAATATGCTCGGTTTGTGATGTAGCAAGCGGTGCTCATAGCATCAGCCCAGAATACTTGAGAAGTGTTGTTCTCATTCAGCATTGCCCTTGCCATCTCGGTGAGAACTCGATTCTTCCTTTCTACAACACCGTTTTGTTGTGGAGTCCTTGGAGCTGAGAAGTTGTATCCCCATGTTGTCACAATACTCAGCAAACACATTGTTTTCAAATTCTCCACCATGATCAGTTCTAATGCCTGAAATAGAAAATCCTTTCTCGTTTTGGACCTTTTTGGCAAACACAACAAACTGATCAAATGTTTTATCTTTTTGATAACCTTAGAATTTATGATATTTTAATTAGCTAAAAACTCTGTCATTGTCATGGTTTAATGGATCAAAATAGTTAAATATGTAGTTTCATCTTCATAATTAGTTTTTAGACTTCATTTGTATTGATCTTGGTTATATTTGAAATTTGGATCAAAACTGGGCTCAAATCACATCTCTTTTTCAATTGGGTAATGAACACTGTTCGGTATTTTGATCATAACTTACGTTCTAGACCTCCAATTGATCCAAACTTTATATTTTAGGAAAGCTAAGAGACATACCTACAACTTCTATGAAAAGCCCAGAAGCTAAATCAGACGTTTAGAGGACCAAAATGGGCTTGGAACACAAAACAATGTGCTGTGACGGACTCTGGACCAACATGCAGTGTTTGGCCCATAACTGGAGCTACGGATATCCAAATGAGGTCCTGTTTGAACGACTGGAAAGCTGACATCCGGGGCTACAATTCATATGAAGACAAATTCACCGAAAGCCACCGAAATCTTGGTGTAAACCAGGCTGTAATTCGGACGCGTTTTTGGAGCACAAAAGTCAAGAATTGTGGCTCAATAGTTCTCCCAAGTTTTCTATAAATACAAGGATGTTTAGAAGATGTAGACACACTTGGAGCAGACCAAGATCTCTCCATTTTAGGTTCTTTCTTTCTTAGTTTCAGATTTCTCTTCATTTTATGTTCTTTCCTTCTTGTTCTTTGCCTCCTACATGGAAGGCTTAGTTTATTCTTATAACTTTCATGCAATTTATTTTCCATTGCTTTCCTTTTTGATCATTGCCTCCTACATGGAAGGCTTTAGTTTTGCTTATTTAGTTTTATGTATTGTCTTTAATTCTTGTCTTTAGTTTCTTGCCTCCTACTTGGTATGGCTTAGTTCTAATCTTTTGTTTTATGTATTGTTTTTCTTTTGTATTTCTTGCCTCCTTCTTGGTATGGCTTAGTTGTAATCTTTCCTTTTTGGTTGTTTTATTAATTTCATGTTCTTCATCTTTTACCATTTTTATGCTTGGTCATGATTAGCATGAACTAAGTATCTTTCTAAGGTCATGTATGGATTCTTTATGAAGTTTAATTGAAATTCTGTTTTTAATTACATAATCTTTGTCTTGGATATGTTTCTTTAATCCATGCTTAATGCCTTGGTTGGTTTGACCATCTAATTAAGGAATTGAAAGATTAATTAGACCTTGGGAAAGGCTAGTTAATTCTAGGTTCAATTGATTAAAGAACATAAGGTACTAGCAAGGGAACTTGGCATAGGCTTTATGCAATCATAAAGAATTCTGGGCTTAATGCAAGAATTAATTCTAATGAGCATGGGAACATGACTTTAGGATTAAGGATTAAGCTAATTGACTTAGGAATAAGCAATTAGATTAAAATCTGAAATTCGATTGACTTACTCCAATTCAACGGTTAAGTAGTTAAACTCTACCTTAAAAAGAAGATTAGGTCTTAATCTAGCTTTTGGTAAAGGAAGAACATTTAAATGGATTATTGATGATATACATGACCCTAGGCTTTTGTTAATTTCATTTTACAAAGTTTAATTCAATTTCTGTGTGATTTTACTGTCTTTTAATATTTTCATCAAAAACTCTTTCGGTTACATCAACTATAAATTAAAGTGATTTGGGTTGGTAGTTGGAACTTTGGTCCCTGTGGGAACGATATTTTATTACCTTGGGATACTTGCCGGTATTACATTGATAGTGTATACTTGCACTGGTTACCCCTTCACCAAGTTTTTGGCGCCGTTGCCGGGGACCAAACTTGTCCCAATATCAACTATTTTTGCTTGTTTATAGATTGGTGCTTGTTTTATTGCAGTTTTTTTTATTTTTCGTTTTGAGTTATTCCTTGTTCATTTCAATTGTGTGTTATTTAAAAAAAAAAAAAAAGCCATTAAATTAAGTGTGCCCTGTTATTATACTTTTGAATTTATGTGTTTTGTATATTTTCTAAGGTGTGATAATTGAGTTCTTGGAAATTCATTTTCTACAGAATTTCAATTAAGTATAACAAAAAAATTTAGTAGTCTATCTCTCTTCTTGAATTTCAGGTCCTTAAGAACTGATTTCTTGATTAAAGTGTATGCAAGACGCAAATCTTTTATTTGATCAAGAAATAGAGAGGACATTGCGGCGTTTGAGAAGAGAACAAAAAGCTTTGTTACAAGTTCAACAAGCTTCTTCATCCATAAATACTACCGAACCTGAAAAGATCACAATGGCAGAAGCAGCTGGGAATCATAGAAGTGTGGGAGATTTTGCTATCCCAAGGGTTAGTGAAATTGCTTCCAGCATTGTTAAGCCAAGGGTGGAGGCCAACAACTTCGAGATCAAGCCAGCAATTATTCAGATGGTACAAACAGCTGTGCAATTTTATGGCCTTCCCTATGAAGATCCAAATTTGCATCTGGCAAGTTTCTTGGAGATTTGCGACACATTCAAATTTAATGGTGTTACTGATGATGCCATTAGACTGAGGCTCTTCCCATTTTCTCTGAAAGATAAAGCAAGAGTCTGGTTGCAGTCACTTCCTCCTGGAGCAATCACCACTTGGGATGAATTGACAAAAAAATTCTTGGGCAAGTATTTCCCTCCTGCAAGAACTGCAAAGTTAAGAAATGACATCACCTCTTTCCATCAAGCTGACGGTGAATCACTCTATGAAGCCTGGGAGCGGTTTAAAGACTTACTTAGGAAGTGCCCACATCATGGCCTTCCTGAGTGGTATCCAGTCCATACATTCTATAATGGGCTACAAGGGAACACAAGAGGCATTGTCGATGCAGCTGCAGGTGGTGCTTTGATGGCAAAATCCGTGGATGATGCCTACAACATTTTGGAGAACATGGCTAACAACAATTATCATTGGAACGGGGAAAGGAGTAATACTAAGAAAGCAGCAGGAATTCACGAACTTGATGCTTTATCAACACTTTCTGCTCAGGTAGCTTCTATGACTAATCAGTTGAATAAGTTGACATCTGCTAATGTACAAGGAAGTAGGTGTGACTCATGTGGAGGAGGACACATTACTGAGACGTGTGCTACAAGTCAGGAGAGTGTGCAATACATTGCTCATCAACATAAGCAACAATACAATCCGCATTCTAACTATTACAATCCAGGTTGGAGGAATCACCCCAATTTCTCATGGAGTAATCAAGCAGGTACACAACAACAATCTGAACAGCCACGACTTCCCCACAATCCTCCTGGATATGCAGCACCAATCCAGCCACAAGAGAAAAAGAGCAGTCTTGAAGATATTCTTGCTCAATTCATGACTAGAACCGGCTCCATGCTACAGAACCATACAGCCTCCATCAAGAATTTAGAGGTACAGGTAGGACAGATTGCCAACTCTCTAAATGTCAGGCAGCAGGGTACCCTTCCCAGTAATACTGAAGATCCTAGAGGTAAGGAAACTTGTCAAGCCATTGCTCTTAGAAGTGGTAAAGTATTGAAAGATGCTGAACCAGTGGCAATTGAAGCCCAAACGAATGAAGAAAATCAAGGTGAAAGTAGGGCTGAAAGTCAAACCAAGCAACTACACCAACATGTTGAAACTAAAAAGAAAGAAGTTCAACCTCCTTTTCCTCAACGGGTGAAATTTGATCCAAAAGATAGGCAATTTTCTAGATTTCTGGATGTATTCAAGAAATTGCAGATCAACATCCCATTTGCAGAAGCTTTAGAAAATATGCCATCTTATGCAAAATTTATGAAAGAGTTGTTGTCCAAAAAGAGGAGATTGGTGGAGAACGAACTAGTTGCACTTACTGAGGAGTGCAGTGCGGTTTTGCAGAAGAAGTTGCCACCAAAGTTGAAAGATCCAGGAAGCTTCACCATCCCTTGCACAATAGGAAATCAGTTCGCGGGTAACGCCCTTTGTGATTTAGGGGCTAGCATCAATTTAATGCCCCTAACCATATTCAAGAGACTCGGCCTTGGGGAAATCAAATCTACATCTGCAGTTCTTCAGTTAGCTGACCGAACATTGGCATACCCAAAAGGTATAATTGAGGACATTCTTGTTAAAATTGATAAATTAATCTTGCCTGCAGATTTCATCATCTTAGACATGGAGGAGGACAGAGATATTCCTATCATTTTAGGAAGACCCTTCCTAGCCACTGGAGGAACATTGATAGATGTAAAAAAGGGTGAGTTGACTATGCGGGTTGAAGATCAACAGGTTACTTTTAATGTTTTTAAGGCGGTTAAATTTTCTGATAACTATGAGAATGTTTTCTCAATCGATGTGCTTGATAACTGCCTTAATAATTTAAAAGTAATGACACTTCCTTTAGACCCTTTGCAAGCAGCATTGGAAGAGACAGAGTCCTTTGATGGTAAGGATTATGAGTTTTGTTTAGATGATCTCTCTCCCTCTTTACAAGAACAAAACTTTGAAACCTTGCATGTTGTTAAAGGAAAAGAGGTAAGTGAACCACCTTCTACTCTTAACGATGTTCCTAGTCTTGATTTGAAACAGCTTCCATCACACCTTTCCTATGCCTATCTAGGAGAGGATGCTTCTTATCCTGTTATTATTGCAGCTGACTTAAATCAGGTTCAAAAGGAAAAATTATTGAGGGTGTTGAGGGAGCACAAGAAGGCAATAGGTTGGACTCTAGCTGACATCAAAGGTATAAGCCCTTCCTACTGTATGCACAAGATCATTTTGGAAGAAGGGAGCAAACCTTCAATTGAAGCACAGAGGCGTCTAAACCCCCATATGAAGGAAGTGGTGAAGAAGGAGATAATCAAGTGGTTAGATAATGGAATCATCTATCCCATATCTGATAGTTCTTGGGTCAGCCCAATACAATGTGTTCCAAAGAAAGGAGGAACAACAGTGGTGAAAAATGGCAACAATGAGCTGATTCCCACAAGGACCGTGACTGGTTGGCGGGTATGCATGGATTACAGGAAGTTAAACAAGGCGACCAGGAAAGATCATTTTCCTCTCCCATTCTTGGATCAGATGCTAGACAGGATAGCCGGGTATGATTTTTACTGTTTTCTTGATGGCTATTCAGGTTACAATCAGATAGTAATTGCTCCTGAGGATCAAGAGAAGACAACTTTTACCTGCCCTTATGGTACATTTGCATTTAGAAGGATGCCCTTTGGCCTTTGTAATGCCCCTGCCACGTTTCAAAGGTGTATGATGGCAATCTTCTATGATCTTATAGAAGACATAATGGAGGTATTTATGGATGACTTCTCTGTCTTTGGTTCTACCTTTGATGCATGTTTAGCAAATTTGACAAAAGTGTTGCAAAGATGTGTAGAAACAAACTTGGTTTTAAATTGGGAAAAATGCCATTTTATGGTACGTGAAGGGGTGGTATTAGGCCACAAAATTTCAAAAAGGGGAATTGAGGTAGACAAAGCAAAAATTGAAGTGATTGAAAAATTGCCCATTCCCACTAATGTCAAGGCCATTAGAAGTTTTCTAGGACATGCAGGCTTTTATAGGCGCTTTATAAAAGATTTTTCCAAAATTAGCAAACCTTTGTGCAATTTGTTGGAAAAAGATGCAATTTTTAAAATTGATGATGATTGTGTGAAAGCTTTTGAGACTCTAAAGAACAAGCTAGTTTCAGCCCCTATTATGTGTGCCCCTGATTGGAATGCTTCATTTGAACTAATGTGTGATGCAAGTGATCTTGCAATTGGGGCTGTTCTAGGTCAAAGAAAAGAGAAAATTTTTCATGCAATTTACTATGCTAGTAGGACTCTTTCAAATGCTCAAAAGAATTATGCAACAACTGAGAAAGAATTACTAGCTATAGTTTTTGCATTTGATAAATTTCGCGCTTATCTGTTGGGGTCCAAGGTAGTTGTTTACACAGATCATGCTGCCATTAAATACCTGCTGTCTAAGAAAGATTCTAAGCCGAGGTTGATACGGTGGATCCTCTTGCTACAAGAATTTGATTTGGAAATCAGAGACAAAAGGGGGTCAGAAAATCAAGTGGCTGATCACTTGTCAAGATTAGAAGGTAGTAATGAGGACAAGACGGAACCTGTGCATGGATTCTTCCCAGATGAACAGCTCTTTAGAATTGCAACTTCAATCCCCTGGTATGCTGACATTGTTAACTTTCTGGTATGTGGTATTCTACCTTCTGATTTTACTTTTCAACAAAAGAAAAAGCTCATGCATGATTCAAAATTCTATTTTTGGGATGAGCCTTTTCTTTTTAAGAGATGTCCTGATCAAATAATTCGGAGGTGTGTACCACAAGAGGAAATTAATAATATTCTTGTTCATTGTCATAATTCAGATTATGGGGGGCATTATGGGAGCACTAGGACAGCTGCCAAGGTCCTAGAAAGCGGATTTTATTGGCCATCTTTATTCCATGATGCTCGTGAGTTTGTTGTTTCTTGTGACAGGTGTCAAAGAACAGGTAATATATCAAGGAGGAATGAGATGCCCCAACATGGTATTCTTGAAATTGAACCATTTGATGTGTGGGGAATTGACTTCATGGGGCCCTTTCCATCATCCTCCAACTGCAAGTACATCCTGGTGGCAGTTGACTATGTTACCAAGTGGGTTGAAGCGGTGGCTCTTCCTACCAATGAAGCACACCAAGTGACCAAGTTTTTAAGGAAGAATATCTTCACAAGGTTTGGTACCCCAAGAGCCATAATCAGCGATGGTGGTTCTCACTTTTGTAACAAATGGTTTGAGACACTATTAGTGAAATATGGGGTCAAGCACAAGGTGTCTACCGCTTACCACCCTCAAACCTGTGGCCAAGTGGAAGTATCAAATAGGGAGATCAAGCGAATCTTGGAGAAAGTGGTAAGACCTACAAGGAAGGATTGGGCTATAAAGCTAGATGATGCTCTTTGGGCTTACAGAACAGCTTACAAGACCGTCCTCGGAACATCTCCCTACAGGTTAGTATATGGTAAGGCTTGTCACCTACCTGTTGAAATAGAACATAAAGCATATTGGGCCATAAAACAGCTTAATCTTGATCCCACTGTGGCTAAAGAACATAGGCTCCTTCAGTTGAATGAATTAGATGAGATTAGGAAGGATGCTTATGAAAGTGCAAGAATCTACAAAGAGAAGACCAAAGCATGGCATGACAAGAAGATTGCTCCACGTCACTTTGAGGTAGGCCAAAAGGTATTGTTATTCAATTCAAAATTGAAATTGTTTCCAGGAAAACTCAAATCAAGGTGGAGTGGTCCCTTTAAGGTAACAAAGGTCTTCCCTTACGGAGCTGTGGAATTGGAAGAGGAGAGTTCCAAAAGAACCTTCATTGTGAATGGCCAAAGATTGAAGCATTATTGGAGCCAAAATGTGCACCTGAGTGAGATTTCTCATTCACCCCAGCATCCCTAAATGAATATGGGTAACATGTCTGCTAAAGACTATAAACTTAGCAAGGTGTACTACTGTCTGTATATAATTTGCTGCTGATTGTGGTTCTGTTTTTCAAAAAAAAAAAAAAAACATAAAAAAAAAAACATAAAACTTTGGTTTGCTGTTCCTTATTTTCTATTTGCAGTTTTTTGGATTTTGTTTGCTGTTTGTGCAGAATTGTCAGCTTCAAACCTTTAGCGGCTGCCCTTACATTAAGCTTTGGGTGTCTTCTAAGTTTGGGGGAGTCCCTTTAACCTTTCCCTTTTATTTATGTTTTTCTCTCACTCCTTATTCACCTCACATGTTTAGATAACATTGAGGACAATGTTGGTTTTAAGTTTGGGGGTGTTGTTTGGAAACATGCATTTATTTTCTTTAAGGATAGGTTTTAAATACTTTTCCCCAATAAGGTTTGGTGTTTTCATTTCATGATTAGGTATTAGATGTTTTATTCAAAAAAAAAAAAAATCTTTTAAAACATGACATGAATGAATTCTAAGGTAGAGTAGATACCGTGAGATTGGAAAATAAGAATCATGTGTTTTTGGCAATGCAAAATGTGAATATCAAATACGCTATTCTTGAGTGAGTATGATCACATGTTTGAATAAACAAGTTACTGAATTTCTGGAGTAGTAGTTTATAGTTAATGATCTTGAGGATAGTGTAATTGATTCCCATATCCGTGAGGGATTGAGCTTCATATACTTATATTCTTTTGCTGTGTGCACCTCACTATTTTAGCACTCTAGAACTTGTTCTGTTTCTGGTTTGAGATGGCAAGTATTGCATGCATATTCTGAAATGATAAAAGGCAATTTATTTCTTGTATAAACCAGTTGGCCAAATAGCCCACCTAGCATTCTCCATTGATTGACCCTTTTGAGCCTGAGGCCTTGTTTGTTCTTATTATTAACCACTGTTATATAACCATTCCATACATATCCTACCTCACAATCGAAAGCAGAGTATGCTACAGGTGAAAGTATGAACTTAATTGATGAATTTTGGAATTGTATGACGGTTATGATCTGTATAATGAATATATTAGTGTAAAAAAAAAAAAACAAAAAACAAAAAACAAAAAAAAAAAAGAAGAAGAAGAAGAAGAAGAAAGAAATGAGTTAGTGAAGGATGAAAACAGTTATATGAGACACAATTTGGGTTTGACTGATGATTCATATTTTCTATTTTCCATTGTTAAAGCTACTTATCCATATATTATCCTTCCCTAACCATAGCCAACCTTTGAAAGACCTTCTGATTGGTTTATGCATGTATTACAGAGCAGTGGAGAATTAGAATATGAACAAGCCTATGGTAGTGTTATTAGAGTGATGGTTGATTGAGTGAAATACACACCCTAAAATACTTGAGAGTTTGAGTGGATTGAATATCCAAGTGAGGGGTTATTCCAATTTACTATTTTCCTCTTGATAACTCTACTTTCTACTACTCTGGAAATTAGTGAAGTGTTGATACAAGCATAATGTATTACTCATTTTTGAACTGTGCTTTCATTGATTGATATATCCATTTGCAATGCTAAGTTAAAAAAAAAAAAAATTGGTCTAATGAGTTATCTTATTTTCCTCACTCACATCGATCCGCACATCCCCTTGTTTTTAAGCTATATCTGTTATCTTTAATTGATTTGCTTGAGGACAAGCAAAGATCTAAGTTTGGGGGAGTTTGATAACCTTAGAATTTATGATATTTTAATTAGCTAAAAACTCTGTCATTGTCATGGTTTAATGGATCAAAATAGTTAAATATGTAGTTTCATCTTCATAATTAGTTTTTAGACTTCATTTGTATTGATCTTGGTTATATTTGAAATTTGGATCAAAACTGGGCTCAAATCACATCTCTTTTTCAATTGGGTAATGAACACTGTTCGGTATTTTGATCATAACTTACGTTCTAGACCTCCAATTGATCCAAACTTTATATTTTAGGAAAGCTAAGAGACATACCTACAACTTCTATGAAAAGCCCAGAAGCTAAATCAGACGTTTAGAGGACCAAAATGGGCTTGGAACACAAAACAATGTGCTGTGACGGACTCTGGACCAACATGCAGTGTTTGGCCCATAACTGGAGCTACGGATATCCAAATGAGGTCCTGTTTGAACGACTGGAAAGCTGACATCCGGGGCTACAATTCATATGAAGACAAATTCACCGAAAGCCACCGAAATCTTGGTGTAAACCAGGCTGTAATTCGGACGCGTTTTTGGAGCACAAAAGTCAAGAATTGTGGCTCAATAGTTCTCCCAAGTTTTCTATAAATACAAGGATGTTTAGAAGATGTAGACACACTTGGAGCAGACCAAGATCTCTCCATTTTAGGTTCTTTCTTTCTTAGTTTCAGATTTCTCTTCATTTTATGTTCTTTCCTTCTTGTTCTTTGCCTCCTACATGGAAGGCTTAGTTTATTCTTATAACTTTCATGCAATTTATTTTCCATTGCTTTCCTTTTTGATCATTGCCTCCTACATGGAAGGCTTTAGTTTTGCTTATTTAGTTTTATGTATTGTCTTTAATTCTTGTCTTTAGTTTCTTGCCTCCTACTTGGTATGGCTTAGTTCTAATCTTTTGTTTTATGTATTGTTTTTCTTTTGTATTTCTTGCCTCCTTCTTGGTATGGCTTAGTTGTAATCTTTCCTTTTTGGTTGTTTTATTAATTTCATGTTCTTCATCTTTTACCATTTTTATGCTTGGTCATGATTAGCATGAACTAAGTATCTTTCTAAGGTCATGTATGGATTCTTTATGAAGTTTAATTGAAATTCTGTTTTTAATTACATAATCTTTGTCTTGGATATGTTTCTTTAATCCATGCTTAATGCCTTGGTTGGTTTGACCATCTAATTAAGGAATTGAACCTAGAATTAACTAGCCTTTCCCAACCAAGGTCTAATTAATCTTTCAATTCCTTAATTAGATGGTCAAACCAACCAAGGCATTAAGCATGGATTAAAGAAACATATCCAAGACAAAGATTATGTAATTAAAAACAGAATTTCAATTAAACTTCATAAAGAATCCATACATGACCTTAGAAAGATACTTAGTTCATGCTAATCATGACCAAGCATAAAAATGGTAAAAGATGAAGAACATGAAATTAATAAAACAACCAAAAAGGAAAGATTACAACTAAGCCATACCAAGAAGGAGGCAAGAAATACAAAAGAAAAACAATACATAAAACAAAAGATTAGAACTAAGCCATACCAAGTAGGAGGCAAGAAACTAAAGACAAGAATTAAAGACAATACATAAAACTAAATAAGCAAAACTAAAGCCTTCCATGTAGGAGGCAATGATCAAAAAGGAAAGCAATGGAAAATAAATTGCATGAAAGTTATAAGAATAAACTAAGCCTTCCATGTAGGAGGCAAAGAACAAGAAGGAAAGAACATAAAATGAAGAGAAATCTGAAACTAAGAAAGAAAGAACCTAAAATGGAGAGATCTTGGTCTGCTCCAAGTGTGTCTACATCTTCTAAACATCCTTGTATTTATAGAAAACTTGGGAGAACTATTGAGCCACAATTCTTGACTTTTGTGCTCCAAAAACGCGTCCGAATTACAGCCTGGTTTACACCAAGATTTCGGTGGCTTTCGGTGAATTTGTCTTCATATGAATTGTAGCCCCGGATGTCAGCTTTCCAGTCGTTCAAACAGGACCTCATTTGGATATCCGTAGCTCCAGTTATGGGCCAAACACTGCATGTTGGTCCAGAGTCCGTCACAGCACATTGTTTTGTGTTCCAAGCCCATTTTGGTCCTCTAAACGTCTGATTTAGCTTCTGGGCTTTTCATAGAAGTTGTAGGTATGTCTCTTAGCTTTCCTAAAATATAAAGTTTGGATCAATTGGAGGTCTAGAACGTAAGTTATGATCAAAATACCGAACAGTGTTCATTACCCAATTGAAAAAGAGATGTGATTTGAGCCCAGTTTTGATCCAAATTTCAAATATAACCAAGATCAATACAAATGAAGTCTAAAAACTAATTATGAAGATGAAACTACATATTTAACTATTTTGATCCATTAAACCATGACAATGACAGAGTTTTTAGCTAATTAAAATATCATAAATTCTAAGGTTATCAAACTCCCCCAAACTTAGATCTTTGCTTGTCCTCAAGCAAATCAATTAAAGATAACAGATATAGCTTAAAAACAAGGGGATGTGCGGATCGATGTGAGTGAGGAAAATAAGATAACTCATTAGACCAATTTTTTTTTTTTTTTTTAACTTAGCATTGCAAATGGATATATCAATCAATGAAAGCACAGTTCAAAAATGAGTAATACATTATGCTTGTATCAACACTTCACTAATTTCCAGAGTAGTAGAAAGTAGAGTTATCAAGAGGAAAATAGTAAATTGGAATAACCCCTCACTTGGATATTCAATCCACTCAAACTCTCAAGTATTTTAGGGTGTGTATTTCACTCAATCAACCATCACTCTAATAACACTACCATAGGCTTGTTCATATTCTAATTCTCCACTGCTCTGTAATACATGCATAAACCAATCAGAAGGTCTTTCAAAGGTTGGCTATGGTTAGGGAAGGATAATATATGGATAAGTAGCTTTAACAATGGAAAACAGAAAATATGAATCATCAGTCAAACCCAAATTGTGTCTCATATAACTGTTTTCATCCTTCACTAACTCATTTCTTTCTTCTTCTTCTTCTTCTTCTTTTTTTTTTTTGTTTTTTGTTTTTTGTTTTTTGTTTTTTTTTACACTAATATATTCATTATACAGATCATAACCGTCATACAATTCCAAAATTCATCAATTAAGTTCATACTTTCACCTGTAGCATACTCTGCTTTCGATTGTGAGGTAGGATATGTATGGAATGGTTATATAACAGTGGTTAATAATAAGAACAAACAAGGCCTCAGGCTCAAAAGGGTCAATCAATGGAGAATGCTAGGTGGGCTATTTGGCCAACTGGTTTATACAAGAAATAAATTGCCTTTTATCATTTCAGAATATGCATGCAATACTTGCCATCTCAAACCAGAAACAGAACAAGTTCTAGAGTGCTAAAATAGTGAGGTGCACACAGCAAAAGAATATAAGTATATGAAGCTCAATCCCTCACGGATATGGGAATCAATTACACTATCCTCAAGATCATTAACTATAAACTACTACTCCAGAAATTCAGTAACTTGTTTATTCAAACATGTGATCATACTCACTCAAGAATAGCGTATTTGATATTCACATTTTGCATTGCCAAAAACACATGATTCTTATTTTCCAATCTCACGGTATCTACTCTACCTTAGAATTCATTCATGTCATGTTTTAAAAGATTTTTTTTTTTTTTTTGAATAAAACATCTAATACCTAATCATGAAATGAAACTAGGTTCAATTGATTAAAGAACATAAGGTACTAGCAAGGGAACTTGGCATAGGCTTTATGCAATCATAAAGAATTCTGGGCTTAATGCAAGAATTAATTCTAATGAGCATGGGAACATGACTTTAGGATTAAGGATTAAGCTAATTGACTTAGGAATAAGCAATTAGATTAAAATCTGAAATTCGATTGACTTACTCCAATTCAACGGTTAAGTAGTTAAACTCTACCTTAAAAAGAAGATTAGGTCTTAATCTAGCTTTTGGTAAAGGAAGAACATTTAAATGGATTATTGATGATATACATGACCCTAGGCTTTTGTTAATTTCATTTTACAAAGTTTAATTCAATTTCTGTGTGATTTTACTGTCTTTTAATATTTTCATCAAAAACTCTTTCGGTTACATCAACTATAAATTAAAGTGATTTGGGTTGGTAGTTGGAACTTTGGTCCCTGTGGGAACGATATTTTATTACCTTGGGATACTTGCCGGTATTACATTGATAGTGTATACTTGCACTGGTTACCCCTTCACCACTTTTGAAGACAAGAAAATAGTCCAACAAAATCTTGAGAAATCGTCTACGATAACCAATGTATACAAATTGCCACCAAGGCTCCTCACCCTTGCTGAACCCACAAGATCCATATGAAGCAATTGTAGTGATCTATTAGTAGAAATTTCATTTTTGGTTTTGAAAGATGATTTAGTTTGCTTTCCCTTTTGACATGCTTCACAAGTCAAATCATTTTTAAAACTAAGTTTGGGAATTCCAATCATTAAATCCTTTTTAAGTAACTTGTCAAGTTGAAACATGTTGACATAGGCTAAATGCTTGTGCCACAGCCAACTCTCACTCAAATTGCTTACAAAACAATTTTCAGAAATTGTAGCATTACTAGAGAGGTTAAGAGTGTAACAATTGCCATCTCTAGGTGATCTAAATAAAGCTTTTGATTTCAAATTTTCTAAGGGAAGCAAATCCTTTTTCACAATCAAGCATTCATTAGAATCAAAGATAACTAAGTTACCCTTGTCGGTGCTTTGGCTCACACTAAGGAGGTTGTGGCATAGTCCTTCTACGAGGTATACATCTTTGATGAGTGGACCTTCATTGTTTCCAATCTCACCAATGCCAGCTATCTTTCCAGATTGATCTCCTCCAAAGGTGACCTTGCCACCTTCCTTAGGTTTGATTGTGAGAAACTTAGATTTGTCTCCCGTCATATGCCTTGAGCATCCACTGTCAATATACAATTTGTTGGGTTTTGATGCTCTAAGACATACCTGCAAATCACAAAAGATTAAGTTTTAGGTACCCATCTTTTCTTGGGTCCTTTGGGGTTAGACTGGACCTTGGGAACATATGTTCCTTTCGGTACCCATTGATAATTGCTAGCAGGTTTGACCTTTCTTTCTTTTCTATGAAAGCAAGATGAAGTAGAATGACCCTTCCTATTACAGTAGTTACAATGTGCAAATGGGTTAAAATAATGAACCGATTTTGTAAAATATTTCATATATATGATTTTTGACCATTCTTTTTCTTGCCTTTCTTCTTATCGAAATCTGGTCTATAACCAATGCCCGATTTATCATTTATAAATCTCTATTGCTTTAGAATTACATCGAGCATTTCACTTCCCTTAGTGAATTTCTCGAGAGCTTTTGTCAGTTGTAAATTCTTTTTCTCTAAAACAGGGCATTCATCACAGACAAGAATTTCTGGAGAAGAAAGTTTTTGAACTTGCAACTCGAGAGTAGTGTTTTTCTTTTTCAAAGCTAAATCTTTTTCAGCAAGTTTCTCAAACTCTATTTGCACAGTGTTATATTCATCAAATAACTCTTTATAGGAAGGTTGAGATTCATATACCTCATCATTTTCAGCATGTTGCTCTTCTTCCTCAGCAACTACACATATGTTTACTTTCTCTTCATCTTCAGCTTCATCTTCATCTGATGAGCTATCTCCCCATATAGCTGAAACATATGCCTTCTTTTTGAACTTATTGAATTTCCTTTTCCCTTTCTCTTGATTCTTCAGCTGAGGACATTCTGATTTGATGTGACCGGGCTTCTCGTATTCGTAGCAAATAATGGGCTTCTTTGATTCGAAACTAGTGCTCCCTTTGTGGAACTTTTTGAAGCCTTGATCCTTCTTGTAGAACTTCTTGAAACGCTGGACCAACATCCCAATTTCTTCATCTTTATCTTCCTCATCAGAATCTCTGACTTCTTTAGCAACTTTGAGAGCCAGCCCTTTGTTCTTCCCATGAACTTCATCAAGTCCTTTCTTGAACTTGATTTTAGCCTCGTATTCAGAGAGACTACCGAACAATGCAGCAACAGATGCCATGGAATCCCCTCTGGCTTCCTCGATGGCGGTGACTTTGGCTTCCCATTCTTTATTGAGGATATTCAAAATCTTCCTCACTTGCACTGACTAATCATACTCCTTTCCAAGAGCAGCAAGTTGATTTATCAAATGGGTGAACCTTAGTTGGAATTCACCAATTGATTCTCCAGGCTTAATTCTCATGAGATCATACTCGGTCATGAGAGTATTGACTCTGTTTTGCTTTACACCAGCTGTTCCTTCATGAGTGATCTCTAGAGCATCCCACATTGCCTTGGCAGATGGCAAAGTACATATACGAAAATATTCTTGTTGGCTTAATGCACTTTGTAGTAGAAGTACTGCTTTACTGTTGAGTGTAACATTTCTTCGGTCATTGTCGTCGTAATCTTCTTCTAACTTCATAACCCTCACACCATCTTCAACAACCGTTGGCATATAGTCTCCTCTCTCAAAGACTCTCCAAAGACCATACTCAATAGCCATCACGAAAACTTTGAATTTGGCCTTCCAGAATAAGTAGTGTTCTCCATTGAAACCAGGTGGTCTATTGATTGAAGCTCCATCAGGTAGAATACCTTCCATGTTGATCCTTCTCGAGATGTTAAGCTCTTTAGAGAAGACCAAGCTCTGATACTAAATGAAGATGGAGCCAAATACCTAACAGGGGGGGTGAATTGGGTATTATAAAATTTTCAAAATTCCTCTGTTTTTGCACTATAAAAACAGGGTAAAAAAAGAGTGAGGGAAGAATAGCAAGACACAAGAAGATTTATACTGGTTCAGTCCTAACCACTGACCTACGTCCAGTCCCCAGCCTCACTGGGATTTCCACTATATCAAAGATTACACACTCTGCACTCAAGAAGTGATTCTCTCACTAGAACTCACTTCCCCTTACAAGTTGTAATCAATAATCCCAACCACCAAGTCCCCCGACTTGTGGTTCTTTACAATGAATGTTTGATAATCAAAGAAAACTCTCTTTTAGAGTAGATAGTGATAAACACTGAAGCTTAAGTATCACAAGATACTGTACAGATAAAAACTGAAAGAATTGAATGAAACTTAATGAAATTCACTCTCAGTTGTTGTAGTTATTGAGAAGACTTGAATGCTCTTCTATTTATACTCAGAAGGCAATAAATGACCGTTGCAAAGTGGATCAAACCGTTGGAGGTGTTCAGTTACAACTTTGGTCTGCTTCTCTCTCTATTCTCCAGTTAATCCAGGTGGATAATGACTCTGAGCTATCTGATTAGTCAGTTGGAGAAGGGGTTGCTTGTTGTAGAAAACATTCTTTAATGCTTTGCAACCGTGCACAAGTGGTTTAGCTGAAAGAGTGCTTCTTTTCTGATTAGCATTTATTGTGCTGACATGCTTTTTGCTTTTTGTTGAGATCTTCAATAACTTTCGTTAATCTGCCTTAAACTCATAAGTAAAGTGGTTAATCATAGTAGGGAATATGGAAGATTAATGCTAGAAAGTATTAAGCTCAAACAACAAAGCATTCCAAAATCGTTAAATTCAAATCTGCAGTTCAGTGATGGAAACTCGAGTTTTGTTCTTGGAAACTTGAGTTTTCAACTGTGAACTTAAGGCAAAACTTGAGTTTCATAACTGAAACTCGAATTTTGTACTTACAATGAGTAAAGTCGTGTTTTGAGCTTTTGGACCATAGTTTGAGTAATTCTCAAAACTCGAGTTTTCAAATCAAAACTCGAGTTTTGGACTTTCAATGAAAATAACACGTGGAAGTCCAAAACATCAAAACTTGAGTTTTCAAAAAGTTGGAAAATCATATGCTCTCTGTTTGACAAAACTCGAGTTTCCAAAATGAAACTCGAGTTTTCACTTAATCTGTGAAAACATTTGAAAAGTTCATGAAGGGCCAAAACTTGAGTTTCAAAACTGAAACTCGATTTTTGAAATCATCGTGAAAATGCATTGCCTTCTACCTGACCAAAACTCGAGTTTTGAAATCAAAACTCGAGTTTTCATATTGTTATGAAAACTTTGAAATTTGGTAATGCTCTTAGGTTGGGTCAAAACTCGAGTTTTCATCCAATGATGAAAAATTTGAAAATTTGTTCAAGTTGGAAACTTGAGTTTTCAAAACAGGGTGAAAACTTGAAAATTCTCCGTTAAGTCAAAACTCGAGTTTGAAGATGGAATATCACCTAGAGGGGGGTGAATAGGTGATCTATGAATTTTACGACTTAAGTTCAAAAATCACTCTTTGGATGAGCAGAAAGAAAACAAGTAATAAGGCAAGTGACACATGAAGATTTATCCTGGTTCGGTCTAATCCTTGACCTACGTCCAGTCCCCAGAACACCTGGGATTTCACTATCTTCAGAAGGATTACAGACTTTGTAAACGAAGAAGGATTCCCTCACTCGGACTTCACTCCCCCTTACAAGTTGTAATTTTTACACCCACTCTTAAGGTTCCACAACCTTAAGTTACAATTCTACAGAATGTAATTGTAAATGTTTTAAAAAGAAAAAAAACTCCTCACGAGTTGGATATTAATGAACACTGAGGAACAATAATACACAGAGACAGAAATTTGAACTCTTTGTAAGCTTGATTTTTGTATGCGTTGATTGTGTGTCTTTTTTGAGTTCAATCCTTCGGCTTTTATATTAGATGGAATATGACGACCGTTGAAGGTTTTGATTCTGTCCATTTGAATATTTAAAGATGCCTGTTAGAGCTTCCATCGTTGTAAAGTGTTCTGTCAATGGAGCGTGAGGTCTGTCTGCTTCAATTGGGAATCTTTTCTCTATATAATACTTCGGTCTTGATTCTTGTAATTGGTCCCATAATACAGAAGAAATAGTGGAAGCTTCGTTGTATATGTCAGGCATGAGAGAGCTGCCCATTACTTCCTGTCTGTATGCCGTTTACTGAGGGGAGAATAAAATAATACAAGTTGCACACACCGTCTTCCTCGTTTGAAATAACTTCTGTAAACTTATGAACAAACTTGTTAAAAGCATTTGATAATCTTAATCATATGTAATCAGATGCAAGTTAGAATATTCAGAAGCAACTAAAAACTCTGAAACTAATATAAGGAACAGAGGTTAATTATGCTTGAGCATGATTTATAGGTTGCTCAAGTAATCATGTTAAATACAGAAGGAAATGGCTTCTGCTCGCTGTTGCTTGAGTAAGGATTTTAGGCTGCTTGAGTATCCTTAAATCATAATTGGGCAAGCTATTCCTTGAGGCAAAGAAAAACTCGTTGTCCGACGTTGCTCGAGCAAGGTCACTGGCTTGCTCGAGTAAGCTTCTGCTTGAGGCTTTTCTCGGGGTTGCTCGGGTAGACTTCCAAGTATGCTTGGGCATGGTTGCTCGAGCATGGCAAATTCCATGCTTGAGTAAGCTCTTTCCTGGGGCGAAGAAATGCCCTTGCCCGAGCAAGCATTTTGGCTTGCTCGAGCAAGCTTGCTCGAGCAAGGTCCTGACCTTGCTCGGGTAGGCTTCTCTCGGGGAAGCTTGCTCGAGCAAGCTTTCAGTCTTGCTCAAGTAAGCTTGTGCTTGGGCCTTTTCTTGGGGGTGCCCGAGCATACTTTCTGAGCATGCTTGGGCATGTTTTGCTCGAGCAAGCTTTCAGCCTTGCTCGAGTACGGTATCTTACCAGTGCTTTTCCCGTTATTACTCGAGCATAATCTTTGCTTTGCTCAAGCAAAGTTCTTCCAGATCCAATCCCATACCTTTTGCTCCCGATGTTGCTCGAGTACATAGAATCATTGCTCGAGTAACATGAAATAAATCAGATTAATAGACTCACGATCTTATTTGATTAATTCTATTGTGAAATTGTAATCATCAAAACATTGAGATCCAACAGAGTTTTGAAACCAAAACTCGAGTTTTCTCTTAACTTAGAGAAAACTTTGAAATATTCAGAGGCAGTTTAAAAGATGAAGTCTTGGCACGAAACTGGATTCAAAAATCAAAGACTCTCTGTATGTCCAAAACTCGAGTTTTCAAAACAAAACTCAAGTTTTGTCTTTAGTTGAAAATGACATGAGTCTCTGTAAGAACTAAAACTCTTTTCAAACTGAAACTCAACTTTTGTCTTGAAATGAAAATTGAATGCTCTCTGAATGATTCAAAACTCGAGTTTCCAAAGGAAACTGGAGTTTTGCTCTTGTTTAGTGAAAAACGAACATTTCTCTGTCAGGACCAAAACTTGAGTTTTGAAAACAAAATTCGAGTTTTGTCTTGATAGCAAGTTTTTCAACCTACAAAAACAAAACTTCATTTTTGGGTTTGCAATTGTCAAATCATCATCAAAACATATAGAGAACTAACACAGAGAACAGCGCATACACAGACAATAGCATTCAAAGTGATCAGTTCTTATACTTGTTTATATCTTGTGATATAAGCGTGCCTCAGTGATTATCAATTACTATATAAGAGAGCTTTTTCAATTGTATTTAGTTTTAGTTCAAAATCTCAAGGTAGTGGTATCTTGAGTACGGTTGTACAATTACGATCTGTAAGGGGGAGTGATTCTGGAGAGTGAGAGTCATTCTGTGTTACAGAGGTTGTAATTGCATTTGTGAGATAGTGAGAAATCCCAGAGTGACTGGGTACTGGACGTAGGTCAATAGTTGGACTGAACCAGTATAATCCCTCTGTGTCGACTTTATTTCTGTTTACTGTTCCTATTATTCACCCATCGCACACTCAAAGTTTTTTTTAAATCACCTATTCACCCCCCTTCTAGGTGATATTCCTCTTTCATATACACCTTCTATTGGAGCATCTACATCTGCTCAGGCTACTCCTGTCCCTGATCCTGTCACTACCCCTACCATTGATCCAGCTATACCTGTCTCTACTCCTACCACTGCTCCAGTTGTCTTAGCACCTCCATCTGTTAGTTCTCTGATGGTTTTGATGATTGCCAACAACTACAAACAATTAAAGAGGTTTTGCTCTTAAGTGTCAAAACTCTGTTTAAGAGCAAACCTCGAGGTTGGTTTTGTAACCTCGAGGTTTGATCTTACAGAAGCTTTAAAAAGTCGTGTTTTCATGTTACACAACTTGGTTTCACAAAAGATATGTGAAACCTCGAGGTTGGGAAGTCAACCTCGAGGTTCTGGCCTTCTTGAAAAATCCAAGTTTTACATTAACACGTGCAACCTCGAGTATGAAAAGAAAACCTCGAGTTTTTAACCCATACAGAAAGGTTATGGTTTTCATCAAGCATGGAAACCTCGAGGTTCATGTTTCAACCTCGAGGTTGGACACTTTGATTTGAAATTTAAGATTGAAGAAAAACCCATTGACCTCGAGTATGGTTCTGCAACCTCGAGTATCATCCTTTACAGAAAGCAACTGGTTTTCAAAAGTATTGAAAACCTCGAGGTTAAGATTGTAACCTCGAGGCTGAGCCTTATGTTGATAAACTGAACTTTGCTTTTTCAAAGGCCAACCTCGAGTCCTCGAGTATGGATTTACAACCTCGAGGTTATCGGGCTCCAGAAGAAATGTGCTTTTGCTACCAAGATACAAACCTTGAGGTTACTATTTCAAACCTCAACCTCAAGGTTTGCAGCTTACAAAGATTTTTCAACGGTTTCTTTACAAGGGAAACCTCGAGGTCCACAAGCAAACCTCGAGGCTGTGAGTTTCTGAAACTGAATTGGCTTGAGATATTCAAGCAAACCTCGAGGTTGAGTTTTCAACCTCAAGGTTAGTGACCGTTACTGCAGTTTTAAATATGAAATAACATTGTATTTGAACTCAATGCTTTACATGATTATTTCATTTTGATGCTAGACATGTTTAATCATCCTTCCAGTGTGTTTTCAGACAGACTAACGAAGGTTTATTGGAGGATTCAAATTTGAAAAGTGAACTACACTTTATGAGCAACTTGTATTATTTTACCTTATCCTTCAAGACAAGAACAGGTGGATGACAGGTTGGCAATGCAGACAGTACAATCACCTCTGGAGAAAGCCAAACGTGATTATTCTCAAAATAGAATGTCATGGGCCACCAATATTCAAATGCAAAAGCTACAAACACCCAAATCTGGAAAGTAGCAACAGAATATTACCCATCAGCTTCTGCAGCACCTTTTCACATGGAAGAACATTCACAACAGTCATATTTTCGAATGGGAATAAGCTTCAGTGGATTAATAACGTTCAGATGCTTCAAACCATTATAAATGACTGAAGATTTGAAGCTAGAAAGAGATACAACTGAAAAACAACCAGCCTACTCGAAAATATCATCTTGAGTTGTTCCTTCTCATTGGTTTGTATCTTTGAGATTTTGTACTTCAGTGTTTATCTCATCAGCTCTATTGAGATAGTAAATCTTTGTAAATTTGTTATTGATTGTGATAACCACAAGTCAAGGAGACTTGGTGGTTAGGGGTTTTGGATTACAACTTGTAAGGGGGAGTGAGTTCTAGTGAGAGAGCAACTCCAAGTACAGAGTTTGTAATCAGTTGTTAAGGTTAGTGGATTGGAAATCCCAAGTGAGGCTTGGGGACTGGATGTAGGTCAGAAAAAGGACCGAACCAGTATAAATCATCTGTGCAAAGCTTCTTCTACTCTACTCCTCTGTTTAGCTCTGTTCTTTAACTACCAAAACAGAGCAAAACATTGAAAATTTTAAAGATACCCAATTCACCCCCCTCTTGGGTATCAAGGTCCAGTTTTCATTTGGTATCAGAGCTAGGTCTTCTTAAGAGAGTCTAACAGCTCGAAAAGGATCAGCATGGACGTTATTCTACCAGACGGAGCTTCAATCAATAGACCTCCAGGTTTCAGTGGAGAACATTACTCATTCTTGAAGGCCAAATTCAAAGTGCTCGTGATGGCAACTGAGTATGGTCTCTGGAGAGTGTTCGAAAGAGGAGATTATCAACCTTCAACAGTAGAAGATGGAGTAAGGGTGCCAAAGCTTGAAGAAGAATATGATGATAATGATCGTAGAAACATTACACTCAATAGCAAGGCAGTCTTACTTCTTCAAAGTGCTCTAAGCCAACAAGAGTACTTCAGAATTTGCACACTTCCAACTGCTAAAGCTATATGGGATGCTTTAGAAATTGCTCACGAAGGTACAACCGGTGTCAAGCAGAATCGTGTAAATACTCTTATGACAGAGTATGATCTTCTTAGAATGAAGCCCGGAGAGTCCATTGGCGAATTCCAACTTCATTTTACTTATCTCATCAACCAATTAGCTGCTCTTGGAAAGGAATATGACCAGCCAGTTCAAGTAAGAAAAATTCTGAACATTCTGAACAAAGAATGGGAGGCTAAGGTCACAGCTATAGAGGAAGCCAGAGGAGAATCAATGATGTCCGTAGCTGCACTCTTTGGTAGTCTATCAGAATATGAGGCAAAGATCAAGTTCAAGAAGGGACTTGATGAAGTGCATGGTAAAAACAAGGGAGTAGCCTTCAAGACTATCAAGGAGAGCAAGGATTCGGATGATGATGATGATGATGATGAGGAAGATGAAGATGAAGATTTTGGGATGATGGTCCGGCGATTCAAGAAATTTTACAAGAAGGACCGTGGATTCAAGAAGTACCAGAAAGGTAGCTCGAGCCAAGAGATAAAGAAGCCGATCATTTGCTACGAATGTCAAAAGCATGGGCATATCAAGTCTGAGTGCCCCTTTCTAAACAACAAAAACAAAGACCAGGAGAAATTCAGCAAGTACAAAAAGAAGGCTTACGTCTCAAGCATCTGGGGTGATAGTTCCTCAGATGAGGATGAAGAGGATGAAGAGAAAGCCAATATATGCCTAGTTGCTGAGGAGGAAGAGCCACTCGATGAAAGCAATGAGGTATATGATTCAAAACCCTCCTATGATGAATTATTAGATGAGTACAATTTAATGCAAAAGGAATTTGAAAGACTTGCAGAAAAATATTTGATTTTGAAAAAGAAAAATGTCACTCTTGAGTTGCAAGTCCAAAAATCTTCTTCTCCTGAAATTCTGGTTTGTCAAGAGTGTCCTGATTTAAAACAAAAGAATTCACATTTGATCAAGGCACTCGAAAGATTTACAAGAGGAAGTGAAATGCTTGACGTAATTTTAAAACAACAACGCTTTGCAAATGATAGGTCAGGTATTGGGTATAAACCAGATTTTGATAAGAGGAAAGGCAAGAAGAAAAATGGACAAAAGACATATATGAACTATTTTACAAAATATGTCCATACCTCAAACCCTTTTGCACATTGTACATATTGTAATAGGAAGGGACATTCTACATCATCATGCTTTCATAAGAAAGAAAGAAAAATCAAACCTATAGGAAATTATGTATGGGTGCCAAAAGGAACATATGTTCCCAAGGTACATGCTAACCCCAAAGGACCCAAGAAAAGATGGGTACCTAAGACTTGATCCCATGAAAATTGCAGGTTTGTCTTAGATCATCAAGACCCAACAAGTGGTATATTGATAGTGGATGCTCAAGACACATGACTGGGGACAAATCCAAATTTCTTTCAATCAAGCCAAGAGATGGTGGTAGAGTCACATTTGGAGGAGACCAATCGGGAAAGATTGCTGGGATTGGTGAGATAGGCAACAATGATGGTCCTCTCATTAAAGACGTCCACCTAGTAGAAGGATTGTGTTACAACCTCTTAAGTGTGAGTCAAAGTACCGACAAAGGTAACTTAGTTATCTTTGACTCCAATGAATGCTTAATTATTAAAAAGGATTTGGTTCCCATTGATAATTTAAAATTTAAAGCTTTATTTAGAGCACCTAGAGATGGTAACTGCTATACACTTAACTTCTCTAGTAATGCTTCAATTTCTGAAGAATGTTTTGTTAGTAACTTGAATGAAAGTTGGCTTTGGCATAAACGATTAGCTCATGTTAATATGTACCAACTTGACAAGTTACTGAAAAAGGATTTAGTCATTGGCATTCCCAAGTTGAATTTCAAAAAGGATATGATTTGTGATGCTTGTCAAAAGGGAAAGCAAACCAAATCTTCTTTTAGAACAAAAAATGAGATTTCAACTAATAGGCCCTTACAACTTCTTCACATGGATCTAGTTGGACCAGCTAGAGTAAAAAGTCTTGGAGGAAACTTATACACTCTAGTCATAGTTGATGATTTCTCTAGATTTACATGGACTATATTTTTATCTTCAAAAGATGAAACATATGATCAGTTTGTTTCATTTTCCAAGAAGGTCCAGAACGAGAAAGGCTTTTCAATTTCAGGTATAAGGACCGATCATGGTGGAGAATTTGAGAACAACGCCTTTGCTGAATTTTGTGACAACATGGGGATCGATCACAACTTTTCAGCACCAAGGACACCACAACAGAATGGTGTTGTGGAAAGAAAGAACAGAGTACTCACTGAGATGGCAAGAGCAATGCTGAACGAGTACAATACATCCCAAGTATTTTGGGCGGATGCCATGAGTACAGCTTGTTATATCGCTAATAGAGCTTACTTGAGGAAGAAGCTAAATAAAACCCCGTATGAACTCTACAAAGGAAGAAAACCAAATCTCAGCCATCTTCATGTCTTCGGATGTAAGTGCTATGTGCACAATAATGGTAAAGACAATCTTGGTAAATTCGACTCCAAAGCTGATTTAGCAATATTTCTTGGTTATTCGAATAGGAGTAAGGCATATAGGGTGTTTAATACTAGAACTAAAATTGTTGAAGAATCTATCCATGTTATTTTCAAAGAGTCTGATTCTGATAAACCTCTTGATGATGAGGAAGAAATTGTTTTTAAAAACAAATTCTTTTCGAAAACTACTCCTTCTTATAATTCTGATAATGTTTTTGAAGATGATCCTAAAAACAATTTAGAAAATCTTGATCAATCTCAACCTAAAGCTTGGAAATTTATAAGGAATCGTCCTTTAGACCAAGTTATAGGAGACATTAATCAAGGAGTAAGAACCAGAAAAAGCACTTTAAATGAAGTAACCTTCTCTGCATTTATTTCACACATTGAGCCCTCTAAAATAGAAGAAGCCCTTTCAGACAATGATTGGGTGATAGCTATGCAAGAGGAATTACATCAATTTGACAGAAATCAAGTTTGGGACTTGGTACCTAGGCCTAAAGACCATCCAGTCATTGGCACTAAATGGGTATTCAAGAACAAACGAGATGAATCTGCAATCATTGTCCGAAATAAGGCAAGATTAGTAACTAAAGGCTATAATCAGGAAGAAGGTATTGATTATGAAGAAACTTATGCTCCAGTGGCAAGATTGGAAGCTATAAGAGTTCTTCTAGCCTTTGCTTGTGTAAAAGGAATTAAGCTTTATCAAATGGATATTAAAAGTGCATTTTTAAATGGTTTTATTCAAGAGGAAGTTTATGTTGAGCAACCTCCTGGTTTTCAAAATGAAAAATATCCAGATCATGTTTTTCGTCTCAAAAAGGCTTTATATGGTCTTAAGCAAGCTCCTAGAGCTTGGTATGAACGTTTGAGTAAATTTCTTCTTGATCAAGGCTTTGTAAGAGGAAAAGCTGACACAACACTTTTCATTAAAACTAATAAGTTAAATGAAATTTTAGTTGTTCAGATTTATGTGGATGATATTATTTTTGGTGCTTCTAATGATGGTTTGTGTGAAGAGTTTGCCAAGAAAATGCAGGGAGAATTTGAAATGTCCATGATGGTTGAACTCAATTACTTTCTTGGGTTACAAATTAAGCAAAAGAAAGATGGGATATTCATATCTCAAACCAAGTATTTGAATGATTTGCTGAAGAAATTTGGGATGGACAAGTGCAATGGAGCAGACACACCAATGAGCACAACCACTTCTTTGGATGCTGATGAAGAGGGCAAGGATTTCAACATCACCAAGTATAGAGGAATGATTGGATCATTGCTCTATCTCACTGCAAGTCGTCCGGACATCCAATTCAGTGTTGGGATGTGTGCTCGGTTCCAATCCGCACCAAAAGAGTCACATGCTGAGCATGTAAAAAGAATATTCAGATATCTATCTGATACAAAGACTCTTGGACTGTGGTTTCCCAAAGGTCAGCCGGAGTACCTAGTGGCATATTCAGACTCGGATCATGCTGGTTACAAGACGGATAGAAAGAGCACAAGTGGTCAATGCGAGTTCTTTGGGAACTCACTTGTATCTTGGTTTAGCAAGAAGCAAACAACCGTAGCCGTATCCTCAACCGAAGCTGAATATGTGGCTGCATCAAGTTGTTGTGCACAAGTATTGTGGTTGAAACAACAACTTGCTGATCTTGGAGTACACTTAAAGGAAATCCCCATATTGTGTGACAATACAAGCACAATTAGCCTGGCCAAGAATCCTGTACAACATACAAGGACCAAGCACATTGATGTGAGGCATCACTTCATCCGAGATCATGTTCAGAAGCGAGATGTCAAAGTAATGTTTATCCCAACTCACCTTCAATTGACAGACATTTTCACCAAACCTCTAGCCAAGGAGCCTTTCACCTTCATAAGGAGAGAATTGGGAATGGTAAATCCCGATGAGTTGTGAGTAATTATATTCATCTTAGTGTTAAAATTATGATTTTGATGATTACAAGTCACTAACTTAAGCATCGGAGTGTGTAGTCATTCTTATGCAGGACTTGGTTTTGCTGTCAAAGGGCAAAACCTCGAGGTTGAAATTTCAACCTCGAGGCTGTCGGGGTGTCACACAAAAATTCAAGGTTTCTGAAGGATGGAACCTCGAGGTTCAAGAATTAACCTCGAGGTTATCGGGGTAAATGGTCAAAACTGAGAATATCTGGAAGCTGGAACCTCGAGTATGGGGTTGGAACCTCGAGGTTGGTGACAGACAGAAGAGACACCTCATCTAACAGACAGTAAAACCTCGAGGTTCTGGAGGCAACCTCGAGGTTTGAGGTAAGAAGTTCAAAGGTTAGTGAATTTTTATTCATCTAACCTCGAGGCTGAGATGTCAACCTCGAGGTTTGACGCATATCTATATATATATGTGCTGTGCAATCTCATTTCCCTCAACCCTAACCTCGAGTTCTCACGCTTTCTCTCTTCACTCTCTCTACAAATCTTCAATTTTCTGCCAACTTCTTCTGTTCTCTGTCCATAAATGGCTTCGAAATCTCCTTCCCAGTCAAAATCAACCCCTCATTCGAACGAGGAGACAGAATCTTGGTCTCCTTCTCCACCTCCCAAGCGTCAACCTTTACCTGCACCTCAATCGAGCAAACCCGTGAGGAAGAAAACAAGATCAACTCGCTTGAAGGCTGGGATTGATAAGCATATCCCAGGGGTTCCTACTGATCCTCCTTCATCTCCTCCTCCCAAGAGCAAACCGAAGGGCATTTCCATCAAGAAGCCAAGTCAAGCTGAATCCAAAAAGAGGAAAGTGCCAGACGCAACTGGAAAAGGGAAAGAAAAAGTTGGAGAAGAAACCAAGAAGGCAAGGACCAAGAATGCTTCAAAGTCTCAAGGTCAATCTCCCTCTCAGGCTTCACAGCAAAAGAAGATAGAAAAGTTTGTTGTCAATGCCATTGAAGATATTCGTCATGTCAGATCACCTCCTGAGGGATTCGTCACTGCTGCCTCATCCTTCTCAACCAAGGAAGAAAATGATAAGTATAGAGAAACTTATCTTACCAAGGTGTTTTGTGCCTCAGTAGCTATTAACTTAGAAGCTTTCCATAAAGAATGCAATTTTGATCTGAGCCCTTGGATTAAGATATATGAACCATTTGTCTCTATATCTTGTCCATACACCCCTAGTCTTGTTAGGATGTTTTATTTTAAGATGAAGGATGAGAGTGTACTGGATGCAGATGGTGAGTTGGTAGAGGAAAGGGTGTCAACCATTGTGAGGGGAGTCAAGTTTTCACTTTCTGCTGATATCTTGAACAAGATCCTGAAAATCAAGAACCCACCTCCCGTTCCTGATTTTTCCTATACCAATCAAGAGGTGTATGAAACTCTCATTCCTGGCAAACCTTTCCCACCGGATTAACAGATCAAGCTTACCTTCAAGCCTAGGGATATGCCTGAGGAGAACCGGGTGCTTTGGTATGTCTATTCAAGGAATTTTATTCCTAAAGCTGGGAACTACACCCACTTCACCTCCTTAGACTACAGACCATTCACGGCCTTTGTGAGAAGAGTGCCTTTCAACATTGGAGACTGGCTACTTCAGGGGATGAAGTCCTTCAAGTTTGCCAAGAAGCCTTTGACACACATACCCTACCCTTCCTTAGTTTCTGTGATACTCTACTATCACAAAATCTGGTATGTGGGGTCAACTGATACCCTTGAGTACCCTCTCTACTTTGGAAAACATCAGCTGAATCTTATGCATATCAAGTTTGATAAAGAGGGTGCAGCTCAGTCTCAAGCTTCTCAAGCCAATGAGGAAGCACAGTCAACTCCTCCACCTTCTCAGTCACCTCTACCAGATAATCTGATGGGACAGATCAAACAGATTGTGGATCAATCCTTAATCTCCCACAGAGCTATCATGAAGACTGAAGTTGATATATTGCGGGCTGACATCAAGATGGGACTTATAGATGTCATTGTTGCTCAGACTGAGGTGATGTCCCACTTGAATAAGCTAAAGGAGGAAGTGGATCAAAAGTTTACTGAATTGGACTCCTCTTTAGCTGTCACACTCTCAGCTGCATCTGATGCCAGAGACAGAGCTGACATGCTTCTTAGACATTTTGGTCTCGGGGCTTCCTTATCCACTCCTGGTTCATCCTCAGTTCCAGTACAGGCTTCCACTGCTATTCCTGTTCCTGAGATGGATTCTAACCCTATCCCTACTTCAGCTGATGGTCCTAGTTCATCACATCCAGCACCTGATCCATCTTCACCTCACTCACCCACTGAGTCTCCTGCTTACTCTCCCATTCATTCACCTCCTTCTCACTCTTTCTCGTTCCCTAGTCCACCACATACTTTTCCTATTCATACCACATCACCTTCTCCTTCCACTCATACTCCTCCAACCTCTGTGGTCCAGCCTACTCCTACCACTGAGACTTTACCTACCCCATCTCCATACACTTATCATCTTATACCTGATCTCACTTTAGATCCTACTTTTGATCCTACCACAGCCATGGTTCTCTATCAGCCTCCTCTCTTTGTACTTGACCCAGAGTATCTTGATGATGACAAAGGGGGAGAGACAAGCAAAGAGGACTAGAGTCTAGGGATTTAGAGATGTTTTGATGATTGCAGCAGCATTTATGCATTGTATTTACTGTCTGACATTTCTTATGTATTGCTGTTTGCATCTTGTTAAGTTTAGACTTCAGTTGAATTCCATTGTGTATGAACTTGTTGAAATGGAATATCAATTGGAATATCAATTTCGATTTCATGCTTCTGCTTATCTCTGATAATGTTTGATATTTTTTTTCCTTCTTAAGAACTTTACTTGTGCAAAAAATTCAGCTTTCAAATCCTCTGATATTGTCACAAATAATCTTCTAAGTGTTGAAAGATTGATTGCTTGTAGATGTTGTCATCATCAAAAAGGGGGAGAATGTTAGTTCTCTAATGGTTTTGATGATTGCCAACAACTACAAACAATTAAAGAGGTTTTGCTCTTAAGTGTCAAAACTCTGTTTAAGAGCAAACCTCGAGGTTGGTTTTGTAACCTCGAGGTTTGATCTTACAGAAGCTTTAAAAAGTCAAGTGTTTTCATGTTACATAACTTGGTTTCACAAAAGATATGTGAAACCTCGAGGTTGGGAAGTCAACCTCGAGGTTCTGGCCTTCTTGAAAAATCCAAGTTTTACATTAACACGTGCAACCTCGAGTATGAAAAGAAAACCTCGAGTTTTTAACCCATACAGAAAGGTTATGGTTTTCATCAAGCATGGAAACCTCGAGGTTCATGTTTCAACCTCGAGGTTGGACACTTTGATTTGAAATTTAAGATTGAAGAAAAACCCATTGACCTCGAGTATGGTTCTGCAACCTCGAGTATCATCCATTACAGAAAGCAACTGGTTTTCAAAAGTATTGAAAACCTCGAGGTTAAGATTGTAACCTCGAGGCTGAGCCTTGAAAGAATGGAGCTCGATACCCAAGAGGGGGGGTGAATTGGGTATCTATAAAATTTTAACCACTTGGCTCTGTTTTGGACAAGTTAGAGCAGAGGATAAATGAAGAGAGGAGTAGAGAAGCTTTGCACAGATCAATTTATACTGGTTCGGCCTTTTTCCTGACCTACATCCAGTCCCCAAGCCTCACTTGGGATTTTCAATCCACTAACTTCACAAGGCTTGATTACAATCTCTGTACTCAGAGTAGTTCTCTCACTAGAACTCACTCCCCCTTACAAGATGCAAACAATACTCCCAACCACCAAGTCCCCTGACTTGTGGTTCTCTCAATCAATGAATGATTACAAGAATAACTCTCTCAAAGAGTAGATACGATAAATACTGAAGTGCAGTGTATCAAAGATACAAGATTAATAAAAAGAACAACTCAAGATGGTATTTTCGAGTAGTGTAGTTGTTTCTCTGTTGTATGTATTTTTGGCTTCAGTTCTTCAGTCATTTATAATGGTTTGAACCATTTCAACGTTAATAATCCACTGAAGCTTGTTCCCATTCGAAAATGTGACTGTTGTGAGTGTTCTTCCATGTGTAAAGGTACTGCAGAAGCTGATGGTGTAATATTCTGTTGCTACTTTCCAGATTTGGGTGTTTGTAGCTTTTGCATTTGAATATTGTGACCCATGATGTTGTGTTTGTGGAGTAATCACGTTTTAGCTTTTCTCAGAGGTGATTATGCTGTCTGCAATGCCAACCTGTCATGCATTTAATCTTGTCTTGAAGGATAAGATAAAATAATCCAAGTTGCATAAAGTGTCCCTCCAATTGAATCTCTGTCTAATTCAAATTCTTTCTGTTATCTCATAAATAAACTTGTTAGAATAGTTCACTTACATATATAAGAGATAGATATAATGATTAGATTCAATGGGTAACTTGAAACATGAAGAAAGAATCAGATTTGACATATCAGAGTTTAAATGCGTTTTTCTGTTTTGGAGGTCTGAACTCGAGTTCATAGTGTTAGGCTCGAGTTCGGCCTTTATTCATTTTGAGAATTCGGTTCTGTCAAAATCAAACTGGAGGTTTGTGTGTAAACCTGAGGTTTGTAAGAACACGAACTCGAGTTCATTAATGATGAACTCGAGTTCTCTTTACTTAGAGAACTTCAAAAGGGTTAACATAAAACAAACTGGAGGTTTAAGACAAGTGGGCTCGAGTTTGAAACTTTTGGAAATAGCTAATTGCTCTCTGGAACTTTTGAACTGGAGTTTGAGAAGCTTGGGCTCGAGTTTGGTTCTCTCTGAAATATTCTGAAGGCTCTCGGCCAAAACTAGGCTCGAGTCTGAAGAGTTTAGGCTCCAGTTTATAGACAATGTTTTGTTTTCAAGTTTAAACAAACTTGTCCCGCCAAGGATGAACTCGAGTTCATCATGACAGGCTCGAGTTCATTTACTTAAGATCTTCTTTGAACTCTTTCAAACTTGAGGTTTGAGTAGAAGTTTGGAGTTTGTAATAGATTTTCAAAAAACAAAAAAAACTCTGTCAATGGCGAACTCGAGTTCATTAAATGGTAGGCTCGAGTTCACTCAAACTTTCAAAGGTTTAATTTTGAACTTCAGGTTCAGTCTCAAGTTTGATCTTTGGTTTGACAAGTTTATGCTTTCTGTTAAACATAGGCTCGAGTTCAACACTCATAGGCTCGAGTTCATGCGAACTTTCAAAGGCTTAATTATAAACTTCAGGTTTAGTCTCAAGTTTGAACTTTGGCTTTGCAAGTTTATGCTTTCTGTCAAATACAGGCTCAAGTTTGTCACTTATAGGCTCGAGTTTGACTTTGACAGATAGAAAAATCATAAGTTTTAAACATCCTTGACTTGTCAAATCTTTCCACTATTGTTTACAATTGTCAGTGATCATCAAAACACTCTGAGAACTAACAAGCCTTATGTTGATAAACTGAATTTTGCTTTTTCAAAGGCCAACCTCGAGTATGGATTTACAACCTCGAGGTTATCGGGCTCCAGAAGAAATGTGCTTTTTCTACCAAGATACAAACCTCGAGGTTACTATTTCAAACCTCAAGGTTTGTAGCTTACAAAGATTTTTCAATGGTTTCTTTACAAGGGAAACCTCGAGGTCCACAAGCAAACCTCGAGGCTGTGAGTTTCTGAAACTGAATTGGCTTGAGATATTCAAGCAAACCTCGAGGTTGAGTTTTCAACCTCAAGGTTAGTGACCGTTGCTGCAGTTTTAAATATGAAATAACATTGTATTTGAACTCAATGCTTTACATGATTATTTCATTTTGATGCTAGACATGTTTAATCATCCTTCCAGTGTGTTTTCAGACAGACTAACGAAGGTTTATTGGAGGATTCAAATTTGACAAATGAACTACACTTTATGAGCAACTTGTATTATTTTACCTTATCCTTCAAGACAAGAACAGGTGGATGACAGGTTGGCAATGCAGACAGTACAATGACCTCTGGAGAAAGCCAAACGTGATTATTCTAAAAACAGAATGTCATGGGCCACCAATATTCAAATGCAAAAGCTACAAACACCTAAATCTGGAAAGTAGCAACAGAATATTACCCATCAGCTTCTGCAGCACCTTTGCACATGGAAGAACATTCACAACAGTTATATTTTCGAATGGGAACAAGCTTCAGTGGATTAATAACGTTAAGATGCTTCAAACCATTATAAATGACTGAAGATTTGAAGCTAGAAAGAGATACAACTGAAAAACAACCAGCCTACTCGAAAATATCATCTTGAGTTGTTCCTTCTCATTGGTTTGTATCTTTGAGATTTTGTACTTCAGTGTTTATCTCATCAGCTCTATTGAGAGAGTGAATCTTTGAAAATTTGTTATTGATTGTGATAACCACAAGTCAAGGAGACTTGGTGGTTAGGGGTTTTGGATTACAACTTGTAAGGGGGAGTGAGTTCTAGTGAGAGAGCAACTCCAAGTACAGAGTTTGTAATTAGTTAAGGTTAGTGGATTGGAAATCCCAAGTGAGGCTTGGGGACTGGATGTAGGTCAGAGAAAGGACCGAACTAGTATAAATCATCTGTGCAAAGCTTCTTCTACTCTACTCCTCTGTTTAGCTTTGTTCTTTAACTACCAAAACAGAGCAAAACATTGAAAATTTTAAAGATACCCAATTCACCCCCCCTCTTGGGTATCAAGGTCCAGTTTTCACCATCTAGTCATTCTGGACAACCAGCTTCCCCCTCTTTGATGGATGACAAAGGGGGAGAAAAATCAAGCTAGATTGGTGGATTAGATTGTTGGGATAGCTACTAGATGATGTTTTGAATCTTGTGCATCACTTGTTTGTGACTTATTGTTACTTGAAATACTTTGATATATCTATGCCTGTGAAGCACAGTTTGGTACTCTTTTTTGTATAATGCAATATCACACCTTGCTGTAAGAAACTAACTGTGCAATTAGGTATTGTCTTTGCTATACTAGTTCTGATACAATACTCGAGTATGTGCAAGAGATACTTGAGTATGTCTAGCAGCAAAATGGTTGCAGCTTGTTGAATTCCAAAACAGAAGCAAAATCATCATCATGCACTCATTTTCTTTATAATTTGCTGACTACACATTTTCCACAAATGAGGTTCATCCCAAATGTAATATGCAGATTATCGTTTCAATTTTTTGTCCTTGGATTGCTGTTATAATGACTAAAATAAAGCAACTATTACTTATCATTCATCAAAATGAGTACAAACATCAAGGATCTCTTTTCTCTTCATCCCCACTGATGACCACTAATAATACCAATTTTCCCTAGATTTCATGACTGAATTGGATGGTAAAAATGAGCTTAACTATAAAATAATCAAGCAAAAAGGCATTTTTTCGTGATATAGGGAATGAGAGACGGAAATCATCAGAATGTGTTAATTCGCGATGCTTTTTAAGGAAAACTGTGTAATGGAGTTGATGCGATGCTATAGCATTCTGACAGCAGACTGGAGAGCAATACAAAGCACATGAATGCTATAGCAAAGTAGAGGACACAATGTTATGCGGTGTATATTCTGACCTTTTTATCTAGATGATTTCAGGAATTAAATAAAATGGCAATAATGACAGATGGATTGCTGACGTAACGGAATAGAAGATGCGAAGGATCGAAACTGAAAGATTTGGAAGAATCCCGCAGGATCTGCAGAAGCAATCTAATCTAATCAAAAGATACTGAAGATCCCAACAGAATAGGAAAGTCTCAACCACTGCGCCGCACGAAGGAATGATTATAAAAGGCAGTCGAGAGAACCCTAAAGAAGTCGGAGAGCCATAGACAGAATTCTATCTTCAGCAGTCTCTCGAGAAGAGTGAGAAAGATCACAGAGCACAATATTTCCAGGACAACCCAGCATCCCTCCTTTGAGTAGGATGGAGAGAAGACGACGTGAAGCAGTGACGTGACAGGGCTTCATCCACGCTTCGAAACTTCATTTAAGCTTTTTGTTTTCTTTCGTTTATTTTGTATTTCAATCATGGGTCTTTCTGTTGATGTTTGTTTTGCGTCTTCCTCGTTAGTCATGAACTAATTTCCATATGGCTAGGTGAGGATGAATCTTTAAGTGTTGAATGAACCAAGTTTCATGTTTTTAATTCAATAAATTTGGTTTTGTGTATCAGTGTTTAAATTACTAGTCGGTTAACAGAAGTTAAGGGCTAGATCAGTGGCTTCACTTACTGGCAAGGAGTGAAGTTAGACCTCCGAGAAATAGATGCTTGCTAGGCGGCCTGTGCACGGCATGACCTATATTGTAGACTTCAGGAATGGGTCTATCGCTCATAACCATTAACACCCTGTGCATAGCAAAGATCTATACTAGAAAGTTACCATAGGAATATGGAAGGAGTATAGGTAGTATCCTACGTATCGGACGTGAAAGCTTCGATAGACTATAGAGGTGGGTTAACCAGATAGCCTTGTGAGAAGCAGCTATGCTGTAGCAATTGTGGAAGTTGTACAATATAGATGTCGTAGCATTGTGGAAGACAACTGGGGGATTGAAGCACTTTAGGACGATTCTAAGTCCAGCCTAACTTATCACTGATATCTTCTCTCGTTTAGTGTTATTTCTGCTAGTAGCATAGTTACCAAAAGCTCTCAAACCAATATTATTTATTTTCTATTTCACGACTATCATAGCAACCGAGCATCAATCTTTGGTATCACAGTCTCTGTGGGACGATACTCTACTTTCACTTTATTACTTGTTCGACTGGTTCGCTTGCCACAAGGGAATTTGACCAACACCCACACGTTACCAATCCTACAAAAACTGCACAAATCAGTAGCTATACTTCTTTTTTATTCTAACCTACCCCCAACATAAATACAAATGGCTCCCACAACTACAATAGTTACTGCGAACACCCTAGCACAGCTACCCGGGAGGCTGATTTCCTTCTCCACCCTATCAAACTCTTCAACCATCTTTATTGACAGCTTAATCATCTTTGTTTGCTGCTCCCTAATCTTCATTTCATGCTCATTCAGCTTCATATCCATATAGTTCAACTTGAATTCCAACTCAGCATTATTTAGCTCCAGCTTATTCATTCTCCAATCTTCTAGATCCATTGAGTCATTACCACAATCATCAACCCATTTGAAAAAATCACAATACAGCAACTTCTCATACAAATGAATAAAAACAATCTCATTAAAACATTCATACAAGTTATCCACACGAGTGACCTACCTTGAAATTAGACAATGTGTGAAGTAAACATAAAGACCTTGAAATTGGGACATCCAAAGAATGCTCTGTTTAGGTTTCTCAGAGTTTTGGAGGTGTACACAACACTTGGCCTCCCACATTTGCACCTTGGAGCAACTGTCCTTCTTTGACTTCTGGTTCCACTTGAGCTGCTTCCACTTGAGCCACCCCTCCTAGGAAAAACATTCATCTTCTCAACCCTATATAAGCCTCGAAATACTGCGGCAGGAGAATGGAGGGCGAACGATTTCCACATAGAAAGCAAAACTCAAAACCCTAAACCTAGTTTTCTCCCCAACGTTAGCAAAAGGTTGAAGATGGGGGACATTAAAGAGGCTTTGTCCCAACCACGTGGGCTGCTAAGGATTGAAGATGGTGACACGTCGGACGCCTAAATTTACACATCAGCTGCGTTAGTGACGCCCTTAGGAAGGAATGGACGGAAGGACTAATGTGGACGGTTTTTGGATTTTACAGGGATGACGAGATGAGTTATTTTTACTGAAGGACCAAAAAGGGGTCTGTGATTTTTTTCAGGGACCAAATAGGGTATTTACTCTATATGAAATTATAATTGTGATAATGTAGAGTTTATTTGTGACCAGTGATTGTTTGCATTTTACTCCCCGAGATAAGGTTTAGCTTGGTGTTGAGGTAACCGGGGTTAATTTATTTTATATGCTTGTTTTAGATTATAAGGTGTTTTATAAATCTTACTCCCATATGAATTGCTAACATGTGTTTTGAAAAATTATGTGTGTATTTGAAGATGAAATTATTCCAGTAAAGCAGTGTATTTTCTATTCTGTATGTATATATGAGTGAATCTTCTTGTTAAGATTGTTATTGTGGTGATTGTTATGATAATTGTTGTAGGTTCTTGTATATGAGATAGTATGTTGTACGATGCTTTTGAAAATTATAGTGACATATTGTTTATCTATTACGGAATATGTTAGGTTGTGTGGAAGAGATTTAGGGTGAAATTGTGCCCATTGGCTCTCTCATTCCTGGCCCAGAATTTGAGTTGAGTGTTTTGGGCGGACACCTCCCTATTACGGTATATCGGTGGTGACATGGGAGGGGACAATATTCTTGAAATGACGAGCTAACTTTGGCCAGGTATACTTGCGCTGGGAGCCTGTACCATGTCTGAACGATATAAGGAGGAGTAGGATGGATGAGTAGGGATAGTTATACTCATTGTTAATTATTATGGATTCATCAATTATTTGTTGTTGATTTTATAAATATGTTAGTAAATCTGCTTCTCTGACTTGCAATCCTTTCTTGCATATGTGATAAATTAATTTTGGTTACTAGGAATTTATGTCTCACCCCATCATCAATATTTTTCAGGTGACACCTCTAACTTTATTGAAAGTCAAGGGAAGCAGCCAGAGGCATAATAGTTGTAAACTTTGTAAGCCTCTTTTGGTATTGATGTTGTATGAATTTATATATTGCCATTCTAGGGCCCACACATTTTGAGCATACTATTTTCACTGTTTTGGTATGACTGTTTAATCACTGTTGAACCAAAGGTTTTATTTTATATGCTACAACATTTTAGTGGATCCGCAATCAAAACTTGTATGGAAATAATTTGGTATAGACCCTTTGCTGTGGATTTGGTGTTGTAAAACTCGTGGGCGGTGTATTCTTCTGATCAATAATTGCATCCAGAGTTAAAAAAAATTTGTAGTGAGTTTGTGGGCAGAATTTGTGCCCTACACTCCAATGTGTCGGTTTTAGGATGGAAAAGGGTTTTCCTTAATCACTTATTAATCTAGTTTTTGTGAAATCATTAAGGATAATTAATGATTTGTAAGGAAGGGTCCTTTCACAAAACATCTCAATAGGAATCATGCATAACAACAATGGGACATCCACATCAATTTGGTCATCAAAATCACAAACCTTCGGCTCCATATCCCAAACCTATTCCAAACACCCATTATTCTCATCTAAATCAACTTCAAGCTCACGATCAACTTCTACATTATCCATACTCTCATGCAATTCTACATCTTCAACTTTCTCACAATAATCGTTATCAACACTAGAAGTGGTCATCATGCTTAAGGTATTATGTTGCCTCAAGTCTCAAGGATTGAAACAATTTGACTCACATATACTTAAATATTTTGGACACTTGACTCAACTTTAGTGGCAAATTCTTGTTGTTGATGACTAAATTCTTGTTGTTGATTCCACATACTCCTTAAATAATCTTCCTAGATTAGACCCTACCTTATGCTCAAGGGTGTTTTCTACAATGTATGGATAAGAGTAGAGCTGGGAATTAGGGCTGACCCGTGAAGGGCCAGGGCCTAACAGGGGCGGCCCTCCAGGGCCTAGAGTAAGAAAAACATATGTTTTTCAAAGCCCGGCCCGAGAGCACCAGGGCTAGGGCCGGCCCTCTAGGGCTTAGAAGTTACTATTCCAAATTTTAACTATTTTTCCTCCTATTCTTTTCAAAGGAATATAATTAGTAAATTACACCAATTAAAGTTCTAATTCATCAAATAAATGTTGTCAACATTCATATCCAAACAACACAGTCATCCAACAAATAAGTACAATCACTAATTTATAATTAAAAGCAAACTATTTCACAAATAACTCATATAAAATATAAGAAGCATACCACTAAGCGACATTAGTATGATGACTATTATTATCGTCATCTTTGCCACTATCATCAATTTCAATGACATTTTATGCTTGGCTTTGAGTAGGCTCTAGTTCATGAGTAAGAATATCATGAATTTCTTCTTCTGCATCATGAACACATCCATAATCGTTATCTGCAAGTTGTAACAAATAATAAATCAAATCATAAAATTAGAGTATAGTTATTTTGTATTTGTACTTAAATAAATAACTCTATAACAAATATAAAATACATATAAATCAATAAATTACCATTATATGTGAATCCATGTATCCAATTGCGAGTACAAATAAGACTTTGAACATTAGATAGAAGAATGAAACTTCTATATTTTGTTATAACACTTGAACCAATACTGAAAGTTGATTCACTGGCAATACTCAGAATATCAGTTGTTATCTTTGAAAAAGTCAGAAATCTTTGTTGATTGTTCTTCTACTAGTTCAAGACATCCAATTCTTTCCAATTACTAGGCTATAGTATTGGTTTTTTCAAATAAGTTTCCAATTCAGTCTTGTTCATGGAAGAATGATCCATACTCGCATTAAATATCTTGATAATCCTGCATCATTACGAAACAATCAAGTAAATACTAGTAAAACATGTTAGTTCTCAAAGTGTTTTGATGATCACTAACAATTGTAAACAATATTGGAAAGATTTGACAAGTCAAGAATGTTTAAAACTTGTGATTTTTCTATTTGTCAATGTCAAACTTGAGCCTATGAGTGATGAACTCGAGCCTGGATTTGACAGAAAGCATAAACTTGCAAAGCCAAAGTTCAAACTTGAGACTGAACCTGAAGTTAAGAATTAAACCTTTGGAAGTTTGCATGAACTTGAGCCTACCAAGGGTGAACTCGAGTTCACCATTGCCAGAGAATTTTTAACTATTGAAAACTTGTTTCAAAAACTAAACTTCAACTCAAACCTCAAGTTTGAAAAAGTTCAAAAGAAATTTTAAGAGTATGAACTCGAGCCTGTCATGGCAAACTCGAGCTCATCCTTGGCGGGACAAGATTGTTTAAAACTTGAAACATAACATTGTCTTTGAACTCGAGCCTGGCATCCTCTAACTCGAGCCTAGTTTTGGCCGAGAGCCTTCATAGTATTTCAGAGAAAACCAAACTCAAGTCTAAGCTCTTCAAACTCCAGTTCAAAAGTTCCAGAGAGCAATTAGCTATTTTCAATAGTTTCAAACTCGAGCCTAGTTTTGGCTGAGATGAAAGACGGAGCTTGATACCCAAGAGGGGGGGTGAATTGGGTATCTACAAATTTTCGAAATCTTGTTCTGTTTTAGACAGCTAGAAACAGAGCACAATAAAGGAGAAGAGAAGAATAGCTTGACACAATAATTTATACTGGTTCGGCCCTTTCTCTTGACCTACATCCAGTCCCCAAGCTACACTTTGGGATTTTCAATCCACTAGACTTCTTGCAAATGATTACACACTCTTCACTCAAGAGTTGTTCTCTCACTAGAACACACTCCCCCTTACAAGTGTTAATCAATGCACCCAAAATCACCAAGTCCCCTGACTTGTGATTCTTACAATCAATGAATGATTTTACAAGTAATAACTCTCTCACAGAGTGGATAAGATAATCACTGAAGCACTAATATCAAAATGACACAATACAGCAGGAAGCTAATACACAATAAATGAACTTGGTAGATTTTCGCTCAGTGTAGTTGTATATTCTTGTAAAGGTGATAATGAACTCTATTTATAGCTAGAGAACATTAAATGACCGTTGTAGCTTTAATCAGACCGTTGGAGAAGTTGCCCAAGTGTTCTGAAGTAGTTTTGGGGTCTTCTCTCTCTTGTTTTCTCCTAATCCAGTTAGCCAAGTCATCAGGGTTGACTTTCTGAGAATTAATCTGTTGGATAGGAGGTTTCTTGTTTCAGCTAACATCCTTAAATGCTTTGTGTGCGTGTGCAGAAGGATTTGGGCAGATAGAGTAACTTTTGAGCTTTACAATAAATGCTCTGATTCACTTTATTCTTTATCTTCTAATCTCTCATCAAACATTCTTTAATGCTCTGAAATCCACTAACAAAGACGTTAAACATAGCAGAGAAAATCAGAGAATAATATTGGAGAAGATTAGGATCAAATAACATTGATTTCTGAAATGCCCAAATTCAAATTTCCTGAACCTGCGACACGAACTCGAGTTCAGTTCTTACAGGCTCGAGTTCGTTGCATTAGTGTTCAAAAATATGTGAGTTCAAAACGTGTGAACCTGAGGTTTGTCTTTCAAACCTGGGGTTCTCATGTCATTGAAAAACTAAAAGGCTCTCGGGTTGAAACGAACTCGAGTTCATTAATGTCAGGCTCGAGTTCGAGACAATTCTGAGCAAACTTTGTTTTTAGTTTAAAGGAACAAACCTGAGGTTCGCAAAACAAACCTCGAGTTTAAAACAATTTTAAAAGTTCTTTGCTCTTGGTAATTTATCGGCTCGAGTTCAAAACATTTAGGCTCGAGTTCAATCTGCTTAGGAAAGGTTTAAAAGCTCTCGGCCAAAACTAGACTCGAGTTCAAGACATTTAGGCTCGGGTTCATTGACAAAACTTTTCTCAATAGAACAGTGCTTTGTTTGAAAAACTTGTCCCGCCAAAGATGAACTCAAGTTCACCATGACAGGCTCGAGTTCATGTTCCTAAAGTCTTTGAAGAACTTTCAAACCTGAGGTTTGCAGAGAGCAAGTGTAAGGTTCAACATGTTTTCAAAGTTCAAAAACTTTCTGGAAAAGATGAACTCGAGGTTGATCTCATCAGGCTCGAGTTCATGTGAACTTCTCAGAAGTTTGATTTTAAACTTCAAGTTCAGTCTCAAGTTTGGAGAATGGTTTGACAAGTTTATGCTTTCTGTCAAACTCAGGCTCGAGTTCAATACTAACAGGCTCGAGTTCGTTTTTGACAGATTGAAAATTACAAGTTTAAAACATCCTAAACTTTGTCACACCTTTTCAATATTGTTTCCAATTGTTGTTAATCATCAAAACACTCAGAGAACTAACATTCTCCCCCTTTTTGATGATGACAACACTTTGTAAACAATTTGATTTTGAAATTTGAAAAACTCTTTTGAAGTCCAATTTTTGAAAAAAAAAATTAAGCAGATTATCAGAGAGTGTAGTACATTATCAGAGTCTAAGTCAAAAATACAGCAGAAACACAAACCAATCATATGCAACTGAAATTTCATATTTCATATAGCTCAGTTTTGAACAATATGCACAAAATACAAACTGAGAACACTAAATTAAGAACACAAAATCCAAACAACATGAACACTCCCCAACAAAATCACTCAACACTCTCTCCCCCTTTGTCATCAGCAAAAGGTGGGGAAGAAGAAGGTTGGGCTACTGGCAGAGGGTCAGAAACTGGAGGTTCAATGGGAGGTGTAGTGATAGGATCAGTGACAAAGGGTGTGGACACAGGATCAAGGTGAGGTTCAGGGACAGGTGTAGAGTCTGAAGGTGCAGGCACAGAAGTAGAAGTATCCGAGGACTGAGTCTTCAATATTTTGTCCATCCTGTCGCTCAAACTCATCATCGTAACCAACATAGTCGAGATGGTGGAGGCTTGATCACTGATCTGGTTCTTTAGAGCCTCTTGTTCTACTCTGAACCCTTCTTGAATGTCCACCAAATCACTGTGGCCCTTGTTCACCTCAGCAACTAGCTTCCTGACAGCCAGCTCAATACCCTCAACCAAATCAGAGACAGCTTTGTCAACAATTCCCTGAACCCGTATCAAAATCAGAGGGAGGAGGGGCACTCTGAGCTTCCTCAGCTCTGGACTGTGTAGCTCTTGACCTTGCTTGCCTGGATCTTTTAGGAGCTCTAGATTGGTCAGATCCCTCAGGCTCATCAACTCTCATGAGATTCATAATATGTTGCCCAAACTCAATTGGATATTGTGGAGGATCATTCTCAGCCAAGTACCAAATCTTCTCGTGGTGAAGGATGACTGAGACCAAGCTTGGGAAGGGTATCTGAGAGGATAGTCTAGAGTGAAAAGCGAACTTGGCCATCTCCTGAAAAATCCAATTCCCCACATTCTGAGGCTGCTTGTCCAAGATAGAAGCAAATATGTTGAAGTCCTTCTTGGCAAAATGGGTGAAATTGCCTCCTTTCTGCAGTAAATTTCTTGTGTAAATGTACCAAATTGCCCGGTTTCTTGGAGGCATAGAGGCAGGTGTGAAGTTGAGGATTTCCAATCCCTCAGGAATAGGCACATCTGGTCTGAGCAAACTAAATATGGCCTCTTGCTTGTATCTGTGAGTCTCTGGCCTAGGTGGATCAGGAATTTGGAGAATGGAATTGAGGTATGCAGGGGTAATTGTAATTTCTTGGCCTCGAACTTTTGTAACTATCCTCTCTTCCACTAAGTCACCTTCTGAATCCAAAATATTTGCAGACCTCATATGAAAATAAAAGACCTTGACAAGCTTAGGACTGTAGGCTGCCTTTATAGAGATCAAGGATTCAAATTGGTTCGACCAGGGACTTAAATCAAGACTACATTCCTCCTTGATTTTGCCCATATCCACAGATACTGTGGGGCAGAATTTCCTTTTATTGTCAAATTTCTTTCTAAAAAGATTTGCTTCCTCAGAGGTCATCCTACAAGGTTCCTCACTGAAGCCGGGGGGACGACTCTTATAGTTGTAAATGTCCAAAATAGCAGGCAAGGGCTGAGATACCTGAGGACCACCTTGGTCCTGAGATTGAGGTGGAGGTTGAGGTTGGCCACTGCCTTGACCGGGGGTAGGAACCGAATGAATGCCAGCAGTCTTTTTCTTTTTGAAAGGCTGCTTCTCTCTCAAAGGGACCGAAGGTTGAGGAGCTTTTCCTCTTCCTTGTACTTCTGGTTCTAGATCGTGCCTCTTCTTTGTACGTTCCTCTCGAATCACTACTCCCTTTGGTCTAGAGGGAGGAACCGCTGGGTTTCCACTCTGAACTCCTCTGATTTCTTTGTCAATGCCATCTCGTAAACGGGAGGATCGTTGCTTCGTACGAACAGGACGATCAGATAGAGCTTGAGAGGAGGTTTGGGAAGGATTAGGGTTTGATTTCTTAGTGGGAGGTTTCTTGGGAGACATTTTAGCAGAGAACAGAGGATGAAGAAGGTGAAGAAGACGAGAGGAATTAGGACAAACTGGAGGTTCGAGTGAAGTGAAGTGGAAAGTTCACAACTGTAGTATATATAGGGCACACGATGAACTCGAGTTCAAAACTTGTGGGCTCGAGTTCGTCATAAAAATCCACTTACCTGGACTTCAAGAGTGTACGGTGAACTCTTGAACTTCCTCTCGAACTCGTGGTTGTCACTTATGAACTCGAGTACAACCTCGAGTTCAGGTTGATGTTTCAGCAGGGTTGCTCTCTGTGATTTTCGAACTCGAGGTCATCAAGTGTAGGCTCGAGTTCATTTCTTATTTGGTCCAGGGTTGCTCTCTGTCAAAAATGAACTTGAGGTTCATTTACTAATGGACTCGAGTTCACTCACCCTTTTGCCTTTCATCTCTTATCTGCCTTCCTCGAGCTCGAGTTCATCATTCACAGGCTCGAGTTCATCTCAATTTTTAGCAGATGTTAGATAGAGGCATCCTGCATAAAACACATCTAGAAGCTCCGATGCTTAAGTTAGTGACAAATAATCATCAAAACTTTGAACTAACATTGGGTTAAGAGTAAACTTACAACTCATTGGGATTTACCATTCCCAATTCTCTCCTTATGAAAGTGAATGGTTCCTTGGCTAGAGGCTTGGTGAAAATGTCTGCCAATTGAAGATGAGTTGGAATGAACATCACTTTTACATCTCTCTTTTGCACATGATCCCGAATGAAGTGATGTCTCACATCAATATGCTTGGTTCTTGTATGTTGTACCGGATTCTTGGCCAAGCTTATTGTGCTAGTATTGTCACACAATATTGGGATTTCCTTCAAGTGCACTCCCAAGTCAGCAAGTTGTTGCTTCAACCATAGCACTTGAGCACAACAACTTGAGGCGGCCACATATTCAGCTTCGGTGGAAGAGACAGCCACAGTTGTTTGTTTCTTGCTGAACCAAGAAACAAGTGAGTTGCCAAAGAACTCACATTGACCACTTGTACTCTTTCTATCCGTCTTGTAACCAGCATGGTCCGAATCCGAATATGCTACCAAGTGCTCCGGCTGACCTTTGGGAAACCACAGTCCAAGAGTCATTGTATCAGAGAGATATCTGAATATCCTCTTCACATGTTCAGCATGTGACTCTTTAGGTGCGGATTGGAACCGAGCACACATCCCAACGCTGAACTGGATGTCTGGACGACTTGCTGTGAGATAGAGTAATGAGCCAATCATTCCTCTATACTTGGTAATGTTGAAATCCTTGCCCTCTTCATCAGCATCCAAGGAAGTGGTTGTGCTCATTGGTGTGTCAGCTCCATTGCACTTGTCCATTCCAAATTTCTTCAGCAAATCATTCAAATACTTGGTTTGGGATATGAAAATCCCATCTTTTCGTTGCTTGATTTTAAGCCCAAGGAAGTAATTTAGCTCACCCATCATTGACATTTCAAATTCACCCTGCATAGTCTTAGAAAATTCCTCACACATGGAGTCATTAGTAGCACCGAATATGATGTCATCAACATAAATCTGAACAATTAAGATTTCATTCAATTTGTTTTTCTTTATAAAAAGTGTTGTATCAGCTTTGCCTCTGATAAATCCTTGATTGAGTAAGAATTGACTCAATCTTTCATACCAAGCTCTAGGAGCTTGCTTAAGACCATAAAGTGCTTTCTTTAGTTTGAAAACATGATCTGGAAAATGTTCATTTTCAAAACCTGGAGGTTGTTCAACATATACCTCCTCTTGGATAAAACCATTCAAAAATACACTTTTGACATCCATTTGAAAAAGTTTGAACCTTTTCACACAAGCAAAGGCTAGAAGAACTCTTATGGCTTCCAATCTTGCCACTGGAGCATAAGTTTCTTCATAATCAATTCCTTCTTCCTGATTATAGCCTTTGGCTACCAATCTTGCCTTATTTCGGACAATGATTGCTGACTCATCTCGTTTGTTTTTGAATACCCATTTAGTGCCAATGACCGGATGATCTTTAGGCCTAGGTACCAAATCCCAAACTTGATTTCTGTCAAATTGATGCAACTCCTCTTGCATAGCTATCACCCAATCATTATCTGAAAGGGCTTCTTCTATTTTAGAGGGTTCAATGTGTGAAATGAATGCAGCAAATGTGACCTCATTTAAAGTACTATTTCTAGTTCTTACTCCTTGGTTCACATCACCTATAACTTGGTCTAAGGGATGATTCCTTATATATTTCCAAGCTCTAGGTTGAGACTGATCAGGATTTTCTAAGTTGTTTTCAGGATCAGCCTCAAAAACATTTTCAGTATTTTCAGATTGAGAAGGAGTAGTTTTCGAAAAGAATTGGTTTTTGAAAATCGTCTCTTCTTCATCATCCAAGGATTTATCAGAGTCATTTTCACTGAACACAACATGTATAGATTCTTCTACAATCTTAGTCCTAGTATTAAAGACTCTATATGCCTTACTTCTATGAGAGTAACCAATAAATATAGCTAAATCAGCTTTGGGATCGAATTTACCAAGATTGTCTTTACCGTTATTGTGCACATAGCACTTACAACCAAAGACATGTAGGTGGCTGAGGTTTGGCTTTCTCCCTTTGTAGAGTTCGTATGGAGTCTTATCCAGCTTTTTCCTCAAGTATGCTCGGTTGGAGATGTAGCAAGCTGTACTCACGGCATCAGCCCAAAACACTTGTGAAGTGTTGTACTCGTTCAACATTGCTCTTGCCATTTCAGTGAGTACTCTATTCTTTCTTTCCACTACACCATTTTGTTGTGGTGTTCTTGGTGCTGAAAAGTTATGATCTATCCCCATACCATTACAGAACTCAGCAAAGGCATTGTTCTCGAATTCTCCACCATGATCGGTCCTTATACTTGAAATTGAGAAGCCTTTCTCGTTTTGGACCTTCTTGGCAAAGGAAACAAACTGATCATATGTTTCATCTTTGGAAGACAAAAATATAGTCCAAGTAAATCTGGAGAAATCATCAACAATGACCAAAGTATATAAATTTCCACCAAGACTTTTGACTCTAGCTGGTCCAACTAGGTCCATGTGAAGAAGTTGAAGTGGTCTAGTGGTTGAAATCTCATTTTTGGTTTTAAAAGATGATTTGGTCTTTTTTCCCTTTTGACATGCATCACAAATCATATCATTTTTGAAATTTAACTTGGGAATACCAATGACCAAATCCTTTTTCAACAACTTGTTAAGTTGATACATATTGACATGAGCTAATCGCTTGTGCCAGAGCCAACTCTCATTCATATTGCTCACAAAACAATTTTCAGAACCAGAAGCATTGCTAGAGAGGTTCAAGGTATAACAATTTCCATCTCTAGGTGCTCTAAATAAAGCTTTATTTTTCAAATCATTTATCAAGACCAAATCCTTTTTAACAATAAAGCATTCATCAGTATCAAATATTACCAAATTACCCTTATCGGTGCTTTGGCTCACACTTAGGAGGTTGTGACACAATCCTTCTACCAAGTAGACGTCTTTGATGAGTGGGCCTTCATTGTTGCCTATCTCACCAATACCAGCGATTTTGCCCGATTGGTCACCTCCAAATGTGACTCTACCTCCATCTTTTGGCTTTATTGATAAAAATTTGGATTTGTCTCCAGTCATGTGCCTTGAGCATCCACTATTGATATACCACTTGTTAGGTCTCGATGCTCTAAGACAAACCTGCATTTCATAGAAGATCAAGTCTTAGGTACCCATCTTTTCTTGGGTCCTTTTGAGTTAGCATGTACCTTGGGAACATATGTTCCTTTTGGTACCCAAACATAATTTCCTACAGGTTTAGCTTTTCTTTCTTTCCTATGAAAGCAAGATGAAGTAGAATGACCTTTCCTATTACAATAGTTACAATAAGCAAAAGGATTTGAGGAATGAACAGACTTTGTGAAATAATTCATATACGACCTTTGACCATTCTTTTTCTTGCCTTTCCTTTTATCAAAATCAGGTTTGTATCCAATGCCCGATCGATCGTTTATAAAACGTTGTTGTTTTAGAATCACATTGAGCATTTCACTTCCCTTAGTGAATTTCTCAAGTGCTTTTGTAAGTTGTAAGTTCTTTTTCTCTAAAACAGGGCATTCATCGCAAGCCAGAGATTGAGGAGAAGAAATGTTTTCAATTTGCATTTCAAGAAAGGAGTTTTTTCTTTTTAAAGACATATATTTATCTGCTAATTTCTCAAACTCCTTTTGAACAGCATTGTATTCAGCAAATAATTCATCATAGGAGGGTAAAGATTCGTATACCTCATTGCTCTCAGTATGTTGCTCTTCTTCTTCAGCAACCAGGCATATATTGGCCTTTTCGCTTTCATCCTCTTCAGCTTCATCTTCATCCGATGAGCTGTCACCCCATATTGCTGACACATATGCCTTCTTTTTGAATTTCTTGAACCTCTTCTTCTCTTTCTCTTGGTTCTTCAGCTGAGGGCAATCTGCCTTGATGTGTCCGGGCTTCTCGCATTCATAACAAATGATAGGCTTCTTTGATTCATAGCTTGAACTTCCCTTCTGAAATTTCTTGAAGCCTTGATCCTTCTTGTAAAACTTCTTGAATCTCCGGACCATCATGCTAATTTCTTCATCCTCATCTTCATCTTCTTCATCCTTTTCCACATTCAGAGCCACTCCTTTGTTGCGATTGTTAATACCATTGACATCTTCTAACTCCTTCTTGAACTTCAGTTTGCTCTCATACTCAGATAGACTTCCAAACAATGCAGCAACTGAGGTCATTGATTCTCCACGAGCTTCTTCAATGGCGGTAACTTTAGCTTCCCAATCCTTTGTCAGAATATTGAGGATTTTCCTCACTTGAGCTCATTGATCGAAAAGCTTTCCTAAGGCCGCTAGCTGATTGGTCAGATGAGTATATCTCAACTGAAATTCTCCAATACTCTCGCCTTGCTTCATTCGCAACAGGTCATACTCAGTGGTTCGAATGTTGACGCGATTCTCCTTGATTCCGAAGGTTCCTTCATAAGCTATTTCCAGCGCCTTCCACATTTCCTTAGCCGTTGACAAATTACATATACGAAAGTACTCTTTTTGACTAAGAGCACTCTGAAGCATCAGGATAGCCTTGCTATTGAGAGTAATGTTCTTCTTATCATCATCATTGAACTCGGTTTCTGTCTTGGGAACAGTGATGCCTCCTTCTACCTTGACTGGAACATAGTCTCCAGTCTCAAAGACTCTCCATAGACCATATTCTGTTGCCATCACGAACACACGAAATTTGGCTTTCCAAAAAGAGTAGTGTTCGCCGTCGAAACCGGGAGGTCTGTTGATTGAAGCTCCATCTGGAAGAATTCCTTCCATAGTGATCCTTTTCGAGTTGTTAAGCTCTTCTGAAAAGACCTTGCTCTGATACCAAATGAAAGACGGAGCTTGATACCCAAGAGGGGGGTGAATTGGGTATCTACAAATTTTCGAAATCTTGTTCTGTTTTAGACAGCTAGAAACAGAGCACAATAAAGGAGAAGAGAAGAATAGCTTGACACAATAATTTATACTGGTTCGGCCCTTTCTCTTGACCTACATCCAGTCCCCAAGCTACACTTTGGGATTTTCAATCCACTAGACTTCTTGCAAATGATTACACACTCTTCACTCAAGAGTTGTTCTCTCACTAGAACACACTCCCCCTTACAAGTGTTAATCAATGCACCCAAAATCACCAAGTCCCCTGACTTGTGATTCTTACAATCAATGAATGATTTTACAAGTAATAACTCTCTCACAGAGTGGATAAGATAATCACTGAAGCACTAATGTCAAAATGACACAATACAGCAGGAAGCTAATACACAATAAATGAACTTGGTAGATTTTCGCTCAGTGTAGTTGTATATTCTTGTAAAGGTGATAATGAACTCTATTTATAGCTAGAGAACATTAAATGACCGTTGTAGCTTTAATCAGACCGTTGGAGAAGTTGCCCAAGTGTTCTGAAGTAGTTTTGGGGTCTTCTCTCTCTTGTTTTCTCCTAATCCAGTTAGCCAAGTCATCAGGGTTGACTTTCTGAGAATTAATCTGTTGGATAGGAGGTTTCTTGTTTCAGCTAACATCCTTAAATGCTTTGTGTGCGTGTGCAGAAGGATTTGGGCAGATAGAGTAACTTTTGAGCTTTGCAATAAATGCTCTGATTCACTTTATGCTTTATCTTCTAATCTCTCATCAAACATTCTTTAATGCTCTGAAATCCACTAACAAAGACGTTAAACATAGCAGGGAAAATCAGAGAATAATATTGGAGAAGATTAGGATCAAATAACATTGATTTCTGAAATGCCCAAATTCAAATTTCCTGAACCTGCGACACGAACTCGAGTTCAGTTCTTACAGGCTCGAGTTCGTTGCTTTAGTGTTCAAAAATATGTGAGTTCAAAACGTGTGAACCTGAGGTTTGTCTTTCAAACCTGGGGTTCTCATGTCATTGAAAAACTAAAAGGCTCTCGGGTTGAAACGAACTCGAGTTCATTAATGTCAGGCTCGAGTTCGAGACAATTCTGAGCAAACTTTGTTTTTAGTTTAAAGGAACAAACCTGAGGTTCGCAAAACAAACCTCGAGTTTAAAACAATTTTAAAAGTTCTTTGCTCTCGGTAATTTATGGGCTCGAGTTCAAAACATTTAGGCTCGAGTTCAATCTGCTTAGGAAAGGTTTAAAAGCTCTCGGCCAAAACTAGACTCGAGTTCAAGACATTTAGGCTCGGGTTCATTGACAAAACTTTTCTCAATAGAACAGTGCTTTGTTTGAAAAACTTGTCCCGCCAGAGATGAACTCAAGTTCACCATGACAGGCTCGAGTTCATGTTCCTAAAGTCTTTGAAGAACTTTCAAACCTGAGGTTTGCAGAGAGCAAGTGTAAGGTTCAACATGTTTTCAAAGTTCAAAAACTTTCTAGAAAAGATGAACTCGAGGTTGATCTCATCAGGCTCGAGTTCATGTGAACTTCTCAGAAGTTTGATTTTAAACTTCAGGTTCAGTCTCAAGTTTGGAGAATGGTTTGACAAGTTTATGCTTTCTGTCAAACTCAGGCTCGAGTTCAATACTAACAGGCTCGAGTTCGTTTTTGACAGATTGAAAATTACAAGTTTAAAACATCCTAAACTTTGTCACACCTTTTCAATATTGTTTCCAATTGTTGTTAATCATCAAAACACTCAGAGAACTAACACGAGAGCCTTCAGAGTATTTCAGAGAAAACCAAACTCAAGGCTAAGCTCTTCAAACTCCAGTTCAAAAGTTCCAGAGAGCAATTAGCTATTTTCAATAGTTTCAAACTCGAGCCCATTTGTCTTAAACCTCCAATTTGTCTTGTGTTAACCCTTTTCAAAGTTCTCTAAGTAAAGAGAACTTGAGTTCACCATTAATGAACTCGAGTTCATGTTCTTACAAACCTAAGGTTTACACACAAACCTCCAGTTTGATTTTGGCAGAAGCAAATTTTCAAAACTGAATGAAGGGCGAACTCGAGCCTAACATTGTGAACTCGAGTTCAGACCTCTAGAACAGAAAAACGCATTTAAGATCTGATATGTCAAATCTGATTCTTTCTTCATGTTTCAAGTTACCCATTGAATCTAATCATTATATCTATCTCTTATATGTGTAACTGAACTTTTCTAACAAGTTTATTCATGAGATAACAGAAAGAATTTGAATTAGACAGAGATTCAGTTGAAGGGACACTATATGCAAGTTGTATTATTTTATCTTATCCTTCAAGACAAGAACAGGTGGATGATAGGTTGGCAATGCAGACAGTACAATCACCTCTGGAGAAAGCCAAACGTGATTATTCTAAAAACAGAATGTCATGGGCCACCAATATTCAAATGCAAAAGCTACAAACACCCAAATCTGGAAAGTAGCAACAGAATATTACCCATCAGCTTCTGCAGCACCTTTACACATGGAAGAACACTCACAACAGTCATATTTTCGAACGGGAACAAGCTTCAGTGGATTAATAACGTTCAGATGCTTCAAACCACTATAAAGGACTGAAGACTTGAAGCTACACATAGACAGAACTGAAAAACAACCAGCCTACTCGAAAATACAAGTCTTGAGTTGTTCTTTTCATTAGTTTGTATCTCTGATACACTATACTTTAGTATTCATCCTATCTACTCTTTGAGAGAGTTATTCTTGTAATCATTTATTGATTGAGAGAACCACAAGTCAGGGGACTTGGTGGTTGGGGGTATTGATTGCATCTTGTAAGGGGGAGTGAGTTCTAGTGAGAGAACTACTTTGAGTACAGAGATTGTAATCAAGTTTTGTGAAGTTAGTGGATTGAAAATCCCAGGTGAGGCTTGGGGACTGGATGTAGGTCAGAGAAAAGACCGAACCAGTATAGAGATTGTAATCAAGTTTTGTGAAGTTAGTGGATTGAAAATCCCAGGTGAGGCTTGGGGACTGGATGTAGGTCGGAGAAAAGACCGAACCAGTATAAATTGATCTGTGCAAAGCTTCTCTTATCCTTCCCTTAGTTATTCTCTGCTCTACCTTGTCCAAAACAGAGCCAAGTCTTTAAATTTTTAAAGATACCCAATTCACCCCCCTCTTGGGTATCAAGCTCCATTCTTTCATTTGGTATCAGAGCAAGGTCTTCTCAAGAGAGTCTAACAGCTCGAGAAGGATCAATATGGAAGGAATTCTTCCCGATGGAGCTTCTATCAACAGACCACCTGGTTTCAATAGAGAGCACTACTCATTCTGGAAAGCCAAGTTCAAAGTTTTTGTCATGGCTACTGAATATGGACTGTGGAGAGTATTTGAAAGAGGAGATTGTACTCCTACAACTATGGAAGATGGTGTGAGAGTTCCAAAGCTTGAAGAAGAATATGATGACAATGATCGAAGGAACATCACACTCAACAGTAAGGCAGTTCTACTTCTCCAAAGTGCATTAAGTCAACAAGAATACTTCCGGATTTACACACTTCCATCTGCAAAGCATATGTGGGATGCACTAGAAATTGCTCATGAAGGGATAGCAGGTGTAAAGCAAAATCGTGTAAATACCCTCATGACAGAATATGATCTCCTTAGAATGAAGCCCGGCGAATCCATTGGTGAGTTTCAACTTCGTTTCACTCATCTCATAAATCAACTTGCTGCACTTGGTAAAGAATATGACCAGTCAGTCTAAGTAAGAAAAATCCTCAATGTTCTCAACAAAGAATGGGAGGCCAAAGTCACAGCAATAGAAGAAGCTAGAGGAGAATCAATGACCTCTATAGCTGCTCTATTTGGTAGCCTCTCAGAATATGAAGCAAAAATCAAGTTCAAGAAAGGATTTGATGAGGTACATGGAAAAAGCAAGGGATTGGCTCTTAAAACAGCCAAGGAAGCAAGAGATTCTGATAATGAAGAAGATGAGGAAGATGAAGATGAAGAAATTGGTATGTTGGTTAGGCGCTTCAAGAAATACTTCAAGAGAGACCAAGGATTCAAGAGGTTTCAGAAAGGAAGCTCAAGCCATGAAACAAAGAAACCAATCATCTGTTATGAGTGTCAAAAGCCTGGACACATCAAGTCTGAATGTCCTTTGCTGAACAACACCAACAAAGACAAAGACAAAAAGAAGTTCAGCAAGTATAGAAAGAAAGCATACATCTCAAGCATATGGGGTGATAGCTCTTCAGATGAGGATGAAGAGGATGAAGATGAAAAAGCAAACATATGCCTGGTAGCTCAAGAACAACAAGATGATGATGAGGTATATGACTCAAAACCTTCCTATGATGAACTTTTTGATGAATATTGTCTTGTGCAAAAGGAATTTGAGAAACTCGCAGAAAAATACTTAGCTTTGAAAAAGAAGAATGTTACTCTTGAATTACAAATTGAAAAACTATCTTCTTCTGAAATTTTGATTTGTGAGGAATGCCCTGAATTGAAACAGAAGAATGTAAATCTTACAAAAGCACTTGAAACATTTACTAAGGGCAGTGAAATGCTTAATGTAATTTTGAAACAACAAAGATTTATAAATGATAGATCAGGCATTGGTTACAAACCAAATTTTGATAAAAAGAAAGGTAAAAAGAAGAGTGGTCAGAAATCTTACATGAACTACTTTACAAGATCAGTTCATTTATCAAATCCCTTTGCACATTGTAATTATTGCAATAGGAAAGGCCATTCAACGTCATCCTGTTTTCATAAAAGGGAACGAAAAACTAAACCTGTAGGAAATTATAAATGGGTACCAAAAGGAACCTATGTTCCCAAGGTGCAAGCTAACCCAAAAGGACCCAAGAAACGTTGGGTACCTAAAAATTGATCCTATTGTGATTTGCAGGTTTGTCTTAGAGCATCAAGACCCAACAAATGGTATATTGATAGTGGATGCTCAAGACACATGACTGGTGATAAAACCAAATTCCTTACAATTAAACCAAAAGATGGTGGTAGAGTCACCTTTGGAGGAGACCAATCAGGAAAGATTGCTGGCATTGGTGAGATTGGAAGTAGTGATGGTCTACTCATCAAGAATGTCTATCTAGTAGAAGGATTGTGTCACAATCTCCTAAGTGTGAGCCAAAGCACTGATAAGGGTAACTTAGTTATCTTTGATTCTGATGAATGCTTTATTGTCAAAAAGGATTTGGTTCCCATAAAAGATTTGAAAACTAAAGCCTTGTTTAGAGCACCTAGAGATGGCAATTGCTATACACTTAACCTCTCTAGTAATACCTCTGTGTCAGAAAAATGTTTTGTAAGTAACTTGGATGAAAGTTGGTTATGGCACAAAAGATTAGCTCATGTGAACATGTCTCAACTTGACAAGTTGCTGAAAAAGGATTTGGTTATTGGTATTCCAAAATTGAATTTCAAAAATGATAAGATATGTGATGCTTGCCAAAAAGGAAAACAAACCAAATCATCTTTTAAAACAAAGAATGAGATTTCTACTACTAGACCCCTTCAATTACTTCATATGGATTTAGTTGGACCAACTAGAGTTAGAAGTCTTGGTGGAAATTTATATACTTTGGTCATAGTTGATGATTATTCTAGATTCACATGGACAATTTTCTTATCATCTAAAGATGAAACATTTGATCAATTTGTTGTATTTGCCAAGAAGGTCCAGAACGAGAAAGGTTTCTTGATTTCAGGAATTAGAACTGATCATGGAGGACAATTTGAAAATCATGCCTTTGCTGAGTTCTGCGACAACATGGGGATTGACCACAACTTCTCAGCTCCAAGAACTCCTCAACAAAATGGAGTGGTTGAGAGAAAGAACAGAGTACTTACTGAGATGGCAAGAGCAATGTTAAATGAAAACAACACATCACAAGTATTTTGGGCTGATGCTATGAGCACTGCATGCTATATCTCCAATAGAGCTTACTTAAGGAAGAAGTTGAACAAGACTCCTTATGAACTCTATAAAGGGAGAAAGCCAAATCTCAGCCACCTTCACATTTTTGGTTGCAAGTGCTATGTGCACAATAATGGTAAAGAGAATCTTGGTAAATTTGATTCTAAAGCTGACTTAGCGATATTTATTGGTTATTCTAATAGAAGCAAAGCATATAGAGTTTTTAACACTAGAACTAAAGTTGTAGAAGAATCAATACATGTTGTGTTTTGTGAAAATGATTCTAACAAATCTTTGGATGATGAAGAAGAAAACATTTACAAAAATTAATTCTTTTCAAAAACTACTCCTTCCTCTGAAAATTCTGAAAATGTTTTTGAGGCTGATCCTGAAAACAATTTAGAAAATCCTGATCAGACTCAGCCTAGAGCTTGGAAATATATAAGGAATCATCCTTTAGACCAAGTTATAGGTGATATTAATCAAGGAGTAAAAACCAGAAGAAGCACTTTAAATGAAGTAACCTTCTCTGCATTTATTTCACACATTGAACCCTCTAAAATAGAAGAAGCCCTTTCAGACAATGATTGGGTGATAGCTATGCAAGAGGAATTACATCAATTTGACAGAAATCAAGTTTGGGACTTGGTACCTAGGCCTAAAGACCATCCAGTCATTGGCACTAAATGGGTATTCAAAAACAAACGAGATGAATCTACAATCATTGTCCGAAATAAGGCAAGATTGGTTGCCAAAGGCTATAATCAGGAAGAAGGTATTGATTATGAAGAAACTTATGCTCCAGTGGCAATATTGGAAGCTATAAGAGTTCTTCTAGCCTTTGCTTGTGTAAAAGGAATTAAACTTTATCAAATGGATGTTAAAAGTGCATTTTTAAATGGTTTTATTCAAGAGGAAGTTTATGTTGAGCAACCTCCTGGTTTTCAAAATGAAAAATATCCAGATCATGTTTTTCGTCTCAAGAAAGCTTTATATGGTCTTAAGCAAGCTCCTAGAGCTTGGTATGAACGTTTGAGTAAATTTCTCCTTGATCAAGATTTTGTAAGAGGAAAAGCAGACACAACTCTTTTCATTAAAACTAATAAGTTAAATGAAATCCTGGTTGTTCAGATTTATGTGGATGATATCATATTTGGTGCTTCTAATGATGGTTTGTGTGAAGAATTTGCTAAGAAAATGAAGGGAGAATTTGAAATGTTAATGATAGGAGAACTTAATTACTTTCTTGGTTTGCAAATTAAGCAAAGGAAGGATGGAATCTTCATATCACAAACCAAGTATCTGAATGATCTCTTAAAGAAGTATGGAATGGATCATTGCAATGGTGTTGATACTCCCATTAGTGCAACTACTTCTTTGGATGCTGATGAAGAAGGCAAGGACTTCAACATAACAAAGTATAGAGGAATGATTGGATCATTACTCTATCTTACAGCAAGCCGTCCGGGCATCCAATTTAGTGTGGGGATGTGTGCAAGATTTCAATATGCTCCAAAAGAGACACATGCTGAACATGTGAAAAGAATTTTTAGATATCTTGCTGATACAAAGACTCTTATCTTGTGGTTTCCCAAAGGCCAATCAGAACATTTGGTAGCATATTCAGACTCAGATCATGCTGGATACAAGACAGATAGGAAAAGCACCAGTGGACAATGTGAATTCTTTGGTGGCTCACTTGTGTCATGGTTCAGTAAGAAACAAACAACTGTTGCTGTATCATCTACTGAAGCTGAATATATGGCTGCCTCAAGTTGTTGTGCTCAAGTGTTATGGTTAAAACAACTACTTGCTGATTTGGGAGTGCACTTGAAAGAAATTCCAATACTGTGTGACAACACAAGCACCATAAGCTTGGCCAAGAATCCAGTGCAACATACAAGAACCAAGCACATTGATGTGAGACATCATTTCATCAGAGATCATGTTCAGAAAAAGGATGTCAAAGTCATGTTTATCCCAACACATCTCCAACTTGCAGACATTTTCACAAAACCACTAGCAAAAGAACAATTTAATTTCATAAGAAGAGAATTAGGAATGGTAAATCCCAATGAACTGTAAGTATTTCTCACTCAATTCAATGTTAGTTATGGTTTTGATGATGATATGTTACTGACTTAAACATCAGAGTATCTAGATATGTTTTGTGCAGAATGTTTATGTCTCAAACTAGCTGAAATTATGGACAAACTCGAGCCCGTGTTTGTTAAATTTGAACATGTAAGAGACAGAGAAGAAATGGGAGTCTGATGAATGAACAAACTCGAGCCTGAGAAGGATGAACTCGAGCTCGAAAGAGACTAAGAAGAAGTAAAAGGCAAAGCAAGAGTGAACTCGAGTTCATTAGTAAATGAACCTCAAGTTCATTTTTGGCAGAGAGCAAGACTGGAACCCAGACATGGTGAACCGAGCCCATAAGTGACGAACTCGAGTTCGTGCATCATAGAAGGCAACCCTGGAGAAAAAGCATCCAGAACTCGAGCCCGTAAGTGAGAACCTCAGGTTCACGAGGAAGTTCAAGAGTTCTCAGTACACTCTTGAAGTCCAGGTAAGTAAATTTTAATGAAGAACTCGAGCCTGAAAGGTATGAGCTCGAGTTCATCGCGTACCCTATATATACTACAATTACAAACTTTCCACTTCACTCCTCACACACCTCCGGTTTGCCCTAATCCTCTGCGTCTTCTTCATCTTTTTCCTCGGTCCTCTGCGAAAATGGCCTCTCAATCCTCAAATCCCAAAGACACAAACCCTAACCCTTCTCAATCCCTATCTCAAACGCAATCTGATCGTCCTCCCCGAACAAAAACTCGCTCTACTCGCCTACGGGATGGAATCGACAAATTCATTAAAGGTGTTGACGGCAAAAACACTCAAATCCCTCCTCCCAGACCAAAAGGAATTGTGATTCGAGAAGAGAGAACGAAGAAGAGGTATGATCCAGAGCCTCCAGTTCAAGGAAGAGGTAAAGCACCTCAAACTTCTGATCCTTTGCAAGAAAAGCTCCAGTTCAAGAGAAAGAGAACCACGGGTATCCAGTCGGTTCCCACTACCGGACAAGCAAGTGATCAACCCCAATCTCAGGAACAAGGGACTCCTTAGGTATCTCAGCTCTTACCTGCAATTTTGGAAATCTATAATCATAAAAGATGTCCACCTGGGTTCAATGTAGAACCATGTAGAATGACAACAGAAGAAGGTAATCTGTTCAAAAAGAAATTTGATAAGAAGAAGAAATTTTGCCCTATTGTTTATGTAGATATGGCTAAGTTAAAAGAGGAATGTGATTTGGATTTAAGCCCATGGATGAAACCATTTGAATCTCTTATTTCAATCAAAGCACCTTATAGTCCTAAACTTGTGAAAGTCTTTTACTTTCACATGAAATCTGATAATATACTAAACTCTGAAGGTGATTTGGTAGAAGAGAGAATTGTCACAAAGGTTAGAGGCCAGAAAATCACAATTACTCCTAATTACTTGAACTCTATCCTTCAACTTACCAACCCTCCCAAACCTGAAACTCACAGATATAAGCAACAGGCTATATTTAGGTTGCTTAGACCAGATGAGCCTATCCCTGATGCCTTAGAGATACTAAATTTTACTCCAGCTGCCATGCCTCTAAGAAACCGAGCAATCTAGTATATTTACTCTAGGAATCTCCTACAGAAGGGAGGCAATTTTACCCATTTTGCCAAGAAAGATTTTAATATCTTCGCCTCCATCCTAGACAAACAACCACAGAATGTAGGATATTGGCTTTTTCAAGAAATGGCAAAGTTTACATTTCATTCACCCCAATCATCCCAGATTCCCTTTGCCAGCTTGGTTTCAGTGATTCTGTTTCATGAGAAGATTTGGCACTTGGCCGAGAATGATTCTCCTCAATTTCCAACTGAATTTGGGCAGCATATCATGAACTTAATGAAGACTCATAGGCCTGAGTATTCAGATCAGTCTAGAGCTCCAAAGAGGTCCAAGCCAGCTACATCAAGAGCCATACACTCAAAAGCTGAGGAAGTTCAAAGTGCACCTCCACCTTCTGATTTTGATGTCAAAGTTCAAGAAATTGTGGACAAAGCTGTGTCTGATCTGATTGAAGGAATTGAATTAGCTGTGGGAAAATTGGTTGCCGAGGTGAACAAAGGGCACAACAATTTAGTAGATACTCAAGAAGCCTTCAGAGTTGAACAAGAAGTACTGAAGACTCAAGTCAATGAACAGACCTCTACTATGTCCACTCTGTTGGTTACAATGATGAACTTAAGCAACAAGATGGACAAGATCTTGAAGTCTCAGTCTCCGGATGCTTCTACCTCTGTACCTGCCCCAGACTCAGATCCTGTTCATGCTCAGCCTGCACAGTCACCTCCCTCTGCTCCTATACCTTCTACTTTCACATCCTATGCTGAGCTACTAGCCATAGTACCCTATGTCCCAACTGAGCCTATCTCTTCTTCCCCTCCTTTTGATGATGCCAAAGGGGGAGAAAGTGTGGAGTGAATGTTGATTGTTTTGTAACCCTTGTAGTTTTTGTAACTTTTGTAGTTATTTCGGGATTCTGTGAACATTTTGATCAGTTTGAATTTTCTGTGCATCTTAAATCTCTTCTGTGATATGACATATGAAGTTTCAGTTATATATGTTCTATTTTGCTTCTGGTATATGTCTTGAAGTTTGTCTCTGATAATTTGGTTAAGTCTCTGATAATCTGCAAAATTGTTTTTCACAAAACAAATCTTTGATATTCTGCTCCTGGTATATGTTTTCTGATAATCTGATCAAATCTCTGAAATTGGTTTTCACAAACTGAATTTCAAAATGAATTTCAAACTAAGTTTCCCAATCAATTGTTTACAAGTGTTGTCATCATCAAAAAGGGGGAGAATGTTAGTTCTCAGAGTGTTTTGATGATCAATAACAATTGTAAACAATATTGGAAAGATTTGACAAGTCAAGAATGTTTAAAACTTGTGATTTTTCTATTTGTCAAAGTCAAACTCGAGCCTATGAGTGATGAACTCGAGCCTGGATTTGACAGAAAACATAAACTTGCAAAGCCAAAATTCAAACTTGAGACTGAGCCTGAAGTTCAGAATTAAACCTTTGGAAGTTTGCATGAACTCGAGCCTACCAAGGGCGAACTCGAGTTCACCATTGCCAGAGAATTTTTAACTATTGAAAACTTGTTTCAAAAACTAAACTTCTACTCAAACCTCAAGTTTGAAAAAGTTCAAAAGAAATTTTAAGAGTATGAACTCGAGCCTGTCATGGCAAACTCGAGCTCATCCTTGGCGGGACAAGATTGTTTAAAACTTGAAAACATAACATTGTCTTTGAACTCGAGCCTAGCATCCTCAAACTCGAGCCTAGTTTTGGCCGAGAGCCTTCAGAGTATTTCAGAGAAAACCAAACTCAAGCCTAAGCTCTTCAAACTCCAGTTCAAAAGTTCCAGAGAGCAATTAGCTATTTTCAATAGTTTCAAACTCGAGCCCATTTGTCTTAAACCTCCAGTTTGTCTTGTGTTAACCCTTTTCAAAGTTCTCTAAGTAAAGAGAACTCGAGTTCACCATTAATGAACTCGAGTTCATGTTCTTACAAACCTCAGGTTTACACACAAACCTCCAGTTTGATTTTGGCAGAAGCAAATTTTCAAAACTGAATGAAGGGAGAACTCAAGCCCAACATTGTGAACTCAAGTTCAGACCTCCAGAACAGAAAAACGCATTTAAGCTCTGATATGTCAAATCTGATTCTTTCTTCATGTTTCAAGTTACCCATTGAATCTAATCATTATATCTATCTCTTATATGTGTAACTGAACTTTTCTAACAAGTTTATTCATGAGATAACAGAAAGAATTTGAATTAGACAGAGATTCAGTTGAAGGGACACTATATGCAAGTTGTATTATTTTATCTTATCCTTCAAGACAAGAACAGGTGGATGACAGGTTGGCAATGCAGACAGTACAATCACCTCTGGAGAAAGCCAAACGTGATTATTCTAAAAACAAAATGTCATGGGCCACCAATATTCAAATGCAAAAGCAACAAACACCCAAATCTGGAAAGTAGCAACAGAATATTACCCATCAGCTTCTGCAGCACCTTTACACATGGAAGAACACTCACAACAGTCATATTTTCGAATGAGAACAAGCTTCAGTGGATTAATAACGTTCAGATGCTTCAAACCACTATAAAAGGACTGAAGACTTGAAGCTACATATAGACAGAACTGAAAAACAACCAGCCTATTCGAAAATACAAATCTTGAGTTGTTCTTTTCATTAGTTTGTATCTCTGATACACTATACTTCAGTATTCATCCTATCTACTCTTTGAGAGAGTTATTCTTGTATTCATTTATTGATTGAGAGAACCACAAGTCAGGGGACTTGGTGGTTGGGGGTATTGATTGCATCTTGTAAGGGGGAGTGAGTTCTAGTGAGAGAACTACTCTGAGTACAGAGATTGTAATCAAGTTTTGTGAAGTTAGTGGATTGAAAATCCCAGGTGAGGTTTGGGGACTGGATGTAGGTCAGAGAAAAGACCGAACCAGTATAAATTGATCTGTGCAAGGCTTCTCTTATCCTTCCCTTAGTTATTCTCTGCTCTACCTTGTCCAAAACAGAGCCAAGTCTTTAAATTTTTAAAGATACCCAATTCTAATGGCATGATTGAATTGGATAGCATGATTGAATTGGATTAATTAAGTGTTGTGTTATGGGATTCAAATCAAGAGGAAACAAGTTGCATTGATGTAATCCTAATCGCACACTAAGTGCACTTCAATAATGCCTTAAGAGGTGATTGCTAGCTATGTATGTTAGTAGGAGTAATTACTAATTAAGAATACTGGACTAAAGTGTTTGCTTGGGATTTTTCATTAAAACTTAGTGAAAATTTATTCATACATTTAATTGAACTATGATAGTTACTATTTCATTTCTAAGAGTATTCATTTACATTTCATACCCATTTTCATACTCCATTCCATTTTATAAAAAAAAATACCAAAACAACAGTTAACATTTAATTAAATTGCATTCCTATTTTAGTTTATTAATTTGAAAATAACCAATTTTTCCCTTTTTTTCATTACATTTGCATAGTATTTAGATTACTTATGAATCAATAAAAGGCTTATCAAAAAGAGCGAACGATTCTAGGTTTGTCTATAAGTAATACTTGATTAATTTTTTATTGTGACTCTAAGGCTAACGATAGAAGACCCTCATCACCCATTAGAAAATTTATTTACCAAAACTACTAGAAATTTATTTAAATAGTAAGGTGAAGTCTACAAAAACTAGGTGCAGCTCTTTTTTTAGTTTTGTGCAACATATCTTCAACCTTATAAAATGGAAGACATTTGTACATGACTGATTCAGGTCATTCGTCAATTAGTCAATGGGGAACTTTAATATATTATAATATAGGGAGCATTCAGACAATTGGATAGTGAACTAGCTTTCATTTTATCTGAGAAAAAAAAAAAAACTAGCTTTCATTTTACATCGAAACATAAAGGAAAAGTATGAGCAAAAAAAAAAAACATAAAGGAAAAGAAATATAATTAAAAACAAGAAAGTTGAAGAGCAGATCAAGTCCCGTTCTTTCACCATCCCAATTGAAGAAACCTTGCCAAGAGGAGAATTTCTGCTCCTTTCTCCAACCATCTACATAATCAACCAAAGTCATCACATATTCTTGAATATGTAGGCATATATATATAGAAATAACATGTGTCACATACTGACAACTATTCACCATGCTCTCAGAAATCTTTACCATCCAAAAAGAGAAAAAAACGGAATCTTTGGATAAAAAAATGGCTTGAAAAAGGGCTGATTTATAGAATATTTCAATGGGATAGTGCTTTTTCAACTCTCTCATTCTCTTCAGCTAGATAGATAGGAGGCTTACGTTGCAATAATTGTGAGATTGAGAGAAATGAATGTAGCTTTGAGAAATTGTTTTGAATAAAGGTATAAAAACTTTGAACTTATCATAATAAATACTTCCTCAAGATTGAACATACATCCTTATTGCAATGCACAACAATAATAATCTGACGAATGAATTATAATCTTATTATGTGATCAGGTATCACAATTATATAATAAAATTGTTTACCTGTTAGCCATAAAATCTTCTCTTTATCTTTGTCTTCAAAATAGCAACTTCAACATAAATCCAGTCATTCATGTATTCGAAGAAGTGCACAAAGGAACGCTTCCATGAACTATTGAGAATTAAAGTCCCACAAACTCCCCAAAAGCCAACAATGAAGCCAAGAGCCATGCTCACATAAAACCCAAAGCTTATGAGATTATCATCTCCACCTACATCAATGTTATGTGGATTGGGATTTAAACATCCTTCTGTGAATGGTGGGCCACAAAGCCCCGGATTTCCCATAAAACTGGAAGCATCAAAGGTTTGAAGTTGGGTAGCGGTTGGAATCTTTCCTGATAGATCGTTGAAGGACAAGTTCAAGACACTGAGAAAACTCAAATTTGAGAAGCTGATTGGAATTTCACCAGAAAGAGAGTTCCTCGACAAATCAAGTGATTCCAATCTTTCCATTTGACCCAAGTTGAAAGGAATGGGTCCTTTCAAATTATTTCTAGACAAATTCAGGGAAGCCAATGCCACAAGTGTAGCTATGGCACTTGGGATTTCTCCTGTTAAGTAATTGCAAGACAAATCAATGGTTTTCAGGAGTCCAAGAATCTTACTGTACTCAACATCTTCTCCTTTCCATGACAACGTTGCTGTGTCCATGTATGATGAGACACCCAAGTATCCAGCAACAAGGTAAGAAATTGCTAGGCTCCTAGCTGTCATATTTGACATCGCGCTCAAATTACTAAAGCAATGAGGTATATTTCCTGTTATATTATTTCTTGACAGATCTAAGATTTGAAGATCTTGCAAATTACATAAATTTGTAGGAATGCTTCCTTGAAGCTTATTTGCTTGCAAACGTAAACCTATCAAATTGTGCAAGTATCTCCCTATCCATGATGGCAATGTTCCATTCAAATTATTCTGTCCAAAATCAATGAACAACAAATTCGAAGAATTCATCAAAGAGGGCAAATTTCCAGAGAGGTTATTGTTATTCAGATGGATACTTTGAAGATGGTACAAAGTACCAACTGAATTCGGTATTGCCCCATAGAAATGATTGTTATCTAATCTTAGAACACTCAAGTATGGAAGTTGCTCCCAACAATTGGGAAGTTTTCCAGACAAAAAATTGCTTGAAATGTCAAGATAATATAACCCGTCATGAAAGGTTTCACAAATGGAAGATATGTTGCCTGAAAACATATTATTCGAGAGAAGCAACGCTGTTGCATACGGTGGAAAATGTGGTAGGGCACCAGACAAATGGTTGAAAGTCAAGTCCCAAGTATAACCTTCAATTGTCAAGACTGATTTTGGCAACTCCCCATAAAGTTTGTTATGGGAAATATTCAAGTATCGGAAAGAATTTAGCCAAAGCCATTGAGGAATTGAATCAAAAATTGATGCATTTGAAATTTCCAACATCTGAAGCTCCCTTTGATATTTCAACCACCTTGGAAAGTGGGGACCGAAATTGCACGAGGATGCTGAAAAGCTTTGCAATTGAAAAGATGGCACCCTATTCGAACTGAAGTTGAAAACAATTAAATTTTGTGACACATCTAAAACTGTCAACTTAGTGAGATTTGATAGATGTGTTTCATTAAGAACACAATTCAACCTATTTGAAGAAAGCCACAATGCAACAAGGTTTGGAACTTGGCCAAAAGCACTTGGATGAATATTCCCATTCAACCTATTGTTTGAGAGATCTAAGACCATCAACGATACAAGTCCGGCAAACACAGGCAATGGCCCTGTTAAATTGTTATCGCTCAAATACAATAGGGAAAGGTAAGGTAAGTGCCCAAATGATTGTGGAATTGACCCTTGAAGACTAGTATTTTGAATACCTAGAACCACCACTTCGGAAAAACTTGAAAAATCGGGAAATGGTCCACTAGCAAAAGGATTGCCTGATAAACTCAAGTGCTCTATACTATTTTGAGCACACCCCAACTTTGGTATCCAATCACTTAATTGATCTAAAAAATTGTTATTGTCCAACGCTAAGGTTTTCAATTGGCACAAAGTTTGGATGGATTTTTGCATGCTACTCTCGAGTTTATTGTTTGAAAGATCAAGATATTCAAGAGAAGTGGTATTTGTGAAAGCATCTGAAGGAATATGTCTCAAAGAATTGTCTAGAAGATCTAAAGATTCAAGAGAGTTCATATTTGAAAAAGCTTTGGGACTAATAAGTTGCAAAGTATTTGATTCAAGATTCAAAACTTCAAGGGAATTTATATTCAGAGCATTTGGAGGAATATAATCCAAAGTGTTATAAGACAGATCAAGATCTATTAAGACCTTGCTAATGTTAGATAACCAGGGTAGGATTGATGAGTCTAAATAATTGTGTGAAAGAGAAAGGACTTTGAGGGTAGTGGAAGAGTTAGTGTGGACAAAAGATGCTGGATTGACATGAGACATAAGAACACATTGGTCCAAGTAAATTTCAGATAGAGCAGGAGATTTGGATAATGATGATGGCCAATCAATAGCTTGACTTAGATTATTGCCTGATAGGCTAAGATATCTCAAAGAAGAAAGGTGAGAAATCCACTCAAGATCATTCACAATCAAATTATTATAGTCAAGGTGAAGAGTTTGCAAATTGGATAGATTTTGCAGTCCACGAGGAATAGTGCCTCCAAGATCGCAATCCTCCAAGTAAATTTCAGATAGAGCAAGAGCTTTGGATAATGATGATAGCCAATCAATAGCTTGACTTAGATTATTGCCTGATAGGCAAAGATATCTCAAAGAAGAAAGGTGAGAAATCCACTCAAGATCATTCACAATCAAATTATTATAGTCAAGGCGAAGAGTTTGCAAATTGGATAGATTTTGCAGTCCACGAGGAATAGTGCCTCCAATATAACTACCAACAATAGATAACTCTCTTAGTTGACCAAGTGAACCAATGCATTCTGGAATTTTGCTCCCAATGAAATTGTAGAAATAGATATTCAAGTAAGTAAGATGCTGCAAATCACATAATGAGGAATCTATATTACTAGAAACAACAAGATCTTCAAGATCGAGCTGGGTAACATGACCTGTCAAATTACTGCATGATACTCCACTCCACTGACAGCAATCAACTTCAATTTTCCAGTTGGACAACATGCTGGACGGATCAATAGAAATGAAACCCTGTTTTAACTTGAGAAGAGCTTGCTTATCTGTTTCGATGCAACTGATCTTCATATTGGAGTATCCTTCACAACAAAAGAAGCATAAAACAACAACAAGCCAAAAGAAACTAATCTTAGGGCTGTCCATGATGATGAGCTTGCTTACTTGGAATTCTCTTTAATTTGGATAGTAAGAATAGCTGGGGAAGAGGTATGTCCTGTGGAGTGAATGATCCATGAGATCATTATTTATAAACAAGTAACGATCACCAAGTTTTTTGAGATGATTTTATTTTAGGCAGTAAAATTATTAGCGTCAATGTGATAAATATTAATAATTCAATAGATGAATAATTTGAAGTTAAATTCATTATTTGGTTGGTAATTTTTATTCATGTCGGGCCGTACATATGATGAGAAGGTTCAAGATGGCCTAGCTTGGACCAAGATCCCAGTATAAAATATGAATCACGCTTAATTTCTTTTAATTTTATTGAAATTATTATATTTATTGGATTGTCTGAGTCTCATGCATTCAGTAAAACCTGAATCATCCACGTAAATCAAGTAGCAAGAAAGATATACTCCAAAATAAAATGCAATGACAAAATTAAATATAGTTACAGATGAAAATAGAAGACTTACAGCCGCTGTATGTTTGTGCTTATGTTGCATTAAGACCCATAAACACGACTTTGGCTTGTCAGAACCAGAATAAAGAAAAATTGCTGAAAAAAGTCCCACATTAAAAATTTATTACCCAAAGCACATATCTTCAGCTAGTGCAAATGTCTCATGTTTTGCCCATAATTACCTATATGTAGCATATAGAATCGGATCAACTGAAAATATGTTACATCTGGATCCATAACCAATTAAGTTTCAGGTACCATTGGTCAATAAATGTTGCAATAGGACATTTTTTCATCGGTCAATCGGATAAACCTTTTTTTTTTTTTTTTAATGAATACGGGCTGAATTTCATTGGTTGAAAATTTAATGAGTGAGCAAAATTGGAACTGAGTGTTAATTATATGGACAAAACTAGAAAATAAGTATTAATTATCTTACAACTTATTTATTTTTTGTACCAAACTATTCTCTAAAAATGCTCTATATTGGAGGAGTATGTGTTTTCTAAAACATCTTAGTTATTCTCTTTAATTTCATTATTACATCTTCCCCTTAATTATTGTTAAGGGAGTATCAATAAGAGTAAAATAGGAAAATATTGATAAATATGAAAAATATGTCTTACATTTACATTTAGTACCAACATCAACTTCTTAAATATATTTTATATTAAGGGCTGGAGGGAGTATCATTACCTGAATCCTTTTTAACATATTCATTTGCATAATCTTACTGGTAATCTACGTGCATTAAATTTATCAGGTTCTTCTCATCTCGCCAATAATAATTTTAATAGGGGACTTTTCCCTAATTTTTTTATTTAAGGACCCACAGAGCAAAAAAGAAAGACAAGACATGCATGAACGTGACGGTGGGGGTGAGTTTTACATTTCCAAAATTTGTGCTTTATTAACATTACTTTATGTCATTGCCGAAAAGTCAGAGAAAAGAAGACATGAGAAGGAGCAAAGCAGAGAGCCCATTTTCTTCCATCCGTGTTCCTTCCCTAACTACTCTTTCCATTCAATTATAACATATAAATCTGAGAAGCAAAGAGATAAATCCTGTTATTGCCTCTTGCATGTGCCTAAATACTTGGAAAAATGAATGTGAAACTCAGGAAATACTACTTCATTCCAACTCATTTCTCATCCTCATTCAACTTTCCATGCTCCTTCTGACATGACTTCAACTTGTATCACCATAATGAAGTCAGCTTGGCGTAAAGACTCCGAGTCTTCTCTGAACATGGAAAAATAAACAATATAATATTTCTCTAAATTACAAATATTTGTGTATTAATAAATAATCCACAAATATTACATTTTGAATTTTAGACTGTTAACTAATTTATAAAACTGATAGGGAAGACGTTGATGTTATAAAACCGTAGCCCGTAAGGAACATGTCAAGTGTGGAAAAAAAAAGAAAAAATGTTAATGCGTGTGGGGCTGGCAGGAGTTACGTTCAATCAATTGAATTTTTTTCAAAATAGAAGGTTTAATCAATTATTATTTGACTAGAGAGGAATATAAATTTTAAGGAAAATGTTAATGCGTGTGGGGCTGGCAGGAGTTACAAATATTTGTGTATTAATAAATAATGCGTGTAGTTTGACTAGAGAGGAATATAAATTTTCCGTCGATCAATTATGAAGGACGACGATAATATGCGATGTTAACTGCCAACAAAGTAAGGCTAAATGTAGGCCAATGCTTTAATCCAAGGTAGATAATATCTCTTTTATATATTATTCTACACGTAAGGAGACATAGATACTATGGTAGTCAATATTGTCAAACTCGCGAGTTGACTTTCCGAGTTTACTGTTTTTATATTTCTAATTTACCAAATCAACTTGAGCCGCTAGTAAACTCGTGACAGTTGTAAACTCAGTTAAATTCATGAGTTTATACACCAAATTTACCGTTTTTATGTTTCTAACTTACAAAATCATTTTAATTCTCCCATAAACTCGTGTTAAGTTTTTTTTCTTTGGTCATGCTCAACGATTTAATACAGATTTTATTAAAAAATTTTGTTAAATATGGTAAATTTTAAATATTAATAAATTTAATTTCAATTATTTGAATTTAAAATATATTTAAATCAAATTGTTGTCATTTTTTATATTTTAATTATTTATTATACACTATTAATACCTATTTAATAGTGAAAGTAGTTCAGAAATCCCTTTGCAACTTCTTGGACGTTAGGGAAGAAAAGGTTATTTGCTATTGGCTCACCCTTGTATCAAGCCTTTGTATGTCCTATACATGATTTGGCCATAACGGTTTTGGCAATGTTAAGAATGGATTGTACATTTTAGGGTTTATGATTCAAATTCATATCATTATCACGAGTTTATTTAAACTCCCAAGTTTAACAACCTTGATAGTATCTAGTAATAAGAGAAGGCGTCCGAAAAATATAAGAACATCAATATTTTTTTCCCTCCCAAAACCTTCCTAATTATGTGAAGCAATTAATACTACAATAAAAATACTAGTTGACGAGAGGGTTCTTCTTCCTTTTATCCCCTTAATCAATTGTCGATTTCAGATCATAAACAATATTTTGCTCCAATATACATACTTCATAAATTTGTGCAATATGCATTACATTTCTTGAAACAATAATATGATAAATGGGAACTGTGATATGGCTTGCAAAATAATTAAAATTTTGGGGAATGAGATTTTTCCTTTTGTGGCCAAAATGGGGAATGAGATTAACTTCAAAATAAACTCAAGTTAATGATGATGAAATCGTAACCATAACTATCAATCAATTTAATAAACTGGAGTTTGGGGTATTTCACCATAATATTGATGAATTAAAAAAATGGGGCCCAAGGGTTGAATTTGTTGATGGCCTCTTCAATTCTTCTTTCTCAATCTTGTTTCATCGTCAATACGGACCTTCAACGCTCCATTTGTTTTCAAGTAATGGAGGGAACGTGGAAGGAAGATTATTAGGAGGCCAAAGGGTCGATAATGTTCATTATGATTAATTATTCATTTGGTCTTATTTATAAGGTAGGAGAGAATAACATTTTTAGACCTATTCAAAAGCTGAAGAGAGAAATTTTTCTTATGAATGTATAGTTTTATCCTTCATTTATTATGTATCTAACTTGGTTCTTATGGGTTGTATTGTGTATTATAGGAGTGAAGTTAGAAAGTTGTAGAATTTTAAGGTAAATTTAATAAAGCTTGATTTTTTTTTTATTTTTTTATTTTGGTCTATGTGAAATATGTTGTAAATGGCTTATAAATATGATATGAGGACTACGTAGTAACACGGCACAAGACATAAAGGCACAAAACACATAAAAAATCTTAAGACAATCCAAAAAGTGCGAAATTAACAAATCCTTATTTTGTTATACATTTACATATTTTATTAGGGGATTTTATCATAATTATTGAGCTTTAAAATGTCTTTATTATAATTTATTAGGATTAAGAGTAAATGCATTGAATGAGAACTAAAAAGCGCAAATCCAAATATCATGAGAAATTACAAATATCAGAATTCAAATTCAAACTAAAAGAGATTTAAGCTCCTAGACTAACCTTAAACATCAGAATGGTACACACCGAGGTTGAACCAGAATGTGTAACCGTTAATGGGAGTCAGATCGTACACATTCAGGTACACTATAGCACCAATCCTGAACTTCCCAAGCGTTATTCCTCCTCCTCTTCCACTCCAAGTTTTATCAGTGCTTGCATCTCAAGCGACCACATCTCCCTCATGTACAACTTCATGAATGGGAAAAAAAAATCTTGAAAATATATTTTTTCAACCCAACTCACGAAATGGGAAAAAAATCTTGATTTTTAATGATAGTGTCCTTAATTTTAATTTTCTTGTTTTTAATTCAAATTAATGGGGGTGCAAAAACATTGTTGCGCTTTATAATGTACTAAATTCTATTTTTTTTTTTGGGTGAATTGTAGGGCTTATAGCCCAAAATAAATTACATCAAAACACTTTTTCTAATGAAAAATAAAAGGATAAAAAATATCAACTACCCTCTCAAAAGCCCCTCCCAAACAATCAGCTGAAAAATCCAATTGAATAATATATATATATATATATATATATATATATATATATATATATATATATAGGGTTTATCATTTGTCATGTGACTTAACATAAGGTTATGTCAAGTCACCCCAAAACTACGTCGTTTTGGTGTTAGAGAAATTAATGAACTTTCAAAACTACGTCGTTTTGAAAGTTAGGGGAATTAATAAATCGTGTTTTTGTATTTTTGTTTATGAATTTATTATATGAATTTTACCGAAAGATCATTCATTAATTCTCGTAACCCCCAAAACTACGTCATTTTGATCGTTCATTAATTCCTCTAACCCCAAAACGATGTAGTTTTGGGGCGACTTGACATAAACTTATGTCAAGTCACATGACAAACGATAAACCCATATATATATATCTTGATTATATTTTATTTCTTTCAACAAGTTTAGATACGACCATTATTGATTGTCAAAGAGAGAAGGCAACAAAGGATGCAAACACATATCTGGTCTTCAATTATGCAAGCAATATGGTTTCAATAAAATTATTGCTTGTACTAATTCCCTAAGGCTTTGTTTGCGAGTTTCTTTTTGGAGGGAAAGGAAAGAGAAGGGAGGGCTTTGGTAGTCCCTTCCTTTGTTAATTTATAAAGGAAGGGACTACCAAAGTCCTCCCTTCCATTTCCTTTCCCTCTAAAATGAAACTCGCAAACATAGCCTAAAAGTTATGTAATTGCTTATGTTTGATAGTGAAATTCATCATCATTGCTTAGGGGTTATTTGGTATAAGGAAAGGAAATTTTGAACATGGATTTAAAAATTTAGAAAAGTGGAATTAAAAGTTTTTATGGTAAATGACCCCTGTTATTGTGGTAAATGACCCCTGATATTGTAGTAAATGACCCCTGATGAAGTAGTAAATGACCCCTGATATTGTGGTAAATGACCCCTGATATTGTGGTAAATGACCCTTGATGAAGTAGTAAATGACCCCTGATATTGTAGTAAATGACCCCAGTTATTGTAGTAAATGACCCTTGATATTGTGGTAAATGACCCCTGATATTGTGGTAAATGACTCCTGATATTGTAGTAAATGACCCATGATGAAGTAGTAAATGACCCCTGATATTGTAGTAAATGACCCCTGATGAAGTTGTTAATCCTGTTTGTTATTTTTCAGTTCTCAATCCATGACCACATCAACACAGAAGATAAAATTTGTTGTTCTCAGTCCATGACCACATCAAAACAGAATCAAGAAATTTTTCTGTTGTCATTGCACAGTGATTATCAAGTCATCATCAGTCGACAATATACAAAGTATACAAAATGTTTAATGTCAGAACTCATGAATACATAGGAGTCATATATACATGTATTCTAACAACTATGGCCCTAATGTCTCTCCAATTTCTTGTGATAGTCCTCCATTAAAGCCTTCACTTTTTGGCAATGTTTGTTACAAGGATGGTTGACGAGCCACCACAAGAAGCCCACCTTCAATTCACGAAGGTCTTCGTCGGTGTAGTGTGGCATTGTGTACCCATCCGCCCCATGTTTTGAGCCATCCCATTGTTGTAGCCAGGATATGACATGAAGCGTACATGAGTGGCTGCAATGAAATAGACAGAGAGTTTTAGTAAAATCAGATATCAAACTTCACAAGACACATTAAAAAAGTGCAAACCAATAAAATAGACAGAGAGTTTTAGTAAAATCAGATATCAAACTTCACAAGACACATTAAAAAAGTGCAAACCAATAAAATAGACAGAGAGTTTTAGCAAAATCAGATAACAAACTTCACAAGACACATTAAAAAAGTGCAAACCAATAAAATAGACAGACAGTTTTAGTAAAATCAGATATCAAACTTCACAAGACACATTATTTTAAGTGCAAACCAATAAAATAGACAGAGAGTTTTAGTAAAATCAGATATCAAACTTCACAAGACACCAAAAAAAAAATGCAAACCAATAAAATAGACATACGTGTCCTTTTGCAAATGGACTTTAGCCCATGTAACATCCTTTGGGATTTTGTTCTCATCTTCTAACAACTCTGGCTTGATTGCCCGGAGGATATCCAAGAAACGATGGCGCTGAAAATGAAGTTCACCCATTTAGGTATGGTTACAGGTTTACCAACTAAACAAACATTGAAATTCAGTTGAACTTACCACTTTATTTACCATGATTTCCTTTTCTTTTGGGACTGGCTTCTTTTTTGGCTGTTTCTTGGTTGCCTGTGGGTTTGGATGTTCCTTTTCATATTCCATTCGATAATATGTTTTTATGTCAACCAAGGAGTCAAGGGCGTAGAAAGTCATTGTTGTAGTATGGAGGACATAACAAAACCAGTGATTTACAAAAACACAAGGGCCAAAAATGAACTGACAGTCACCAATGTTGTATCCTAAATGTTCAGGACCAATTTGCCAAAGAATGGATTGGACTGTCCAGTTCATGCTAGGAGTAATCATTTTAGTCATTATTTCAGCTGAGAAAATGTATCTTTGGACAACACCACCATTGTCTAATTGATCCCCAACCAATGTCCTTGCAACCATAGTCATGAGCTACATTTGGGATAAATAAACGATCAAAATCAGAAACGCAAGTGAAAGATCTTTTTCAATACCATGAAAACAGAAACATAAGTGAAAGAACTACATTGTATGTGTGTAGTAAATTTTGAGTTCAGATATTGATGTAAGTATGGATGGAAAAGAAAGTCATAGTGCAGCCATCAGTCAGAAATAACGATGATATAGATTGATTACTAAACGTCACATACCCGATCACCTATCCAAGATCGTGCATCAAGACATTGTAGGTCTCTCCTTGTCAGATAATAGCGGTGCATGTCCACAAATTCCCTAAATTACAACATATGAAGAAATTAATCAGAATGTGGATTTTGTGTGATGACAAGTAGTTCAATGGGAAACAGTAAATGAAACTTACTCCTCAGCCTCAGCTTCACTAACGAATTTTGTGCACATCTCATAAAGAATGTCCTTCTCGTCATATGTCCTCTTTCCCTTAGACTTCCGCTGTGGATCGATCCACGGGGATTTTAACACGCTACTAGGATTTACGACCCTCTGAGATCTCCTTAGTTCAATTTCTTGTCCGATCACCTCTTCTTGAACATGTTCCTTCACATGTTCTGGAACAGCAACGTGTTCAAATAGTTCCCCTGCACGACCGGCGTCCACATTGGGTGTCTCCTCTCCATGTTCGGGGACATCATCGACATCAATAATATGTTCTGAGTCATCTTCCTTGTCTATGTCATCTCTCTCCTCTATGTCATGGCCATTGTCATCATCATCAGCATCGTCATTGTGAGAGTCCCCGGAATTAGATGGCTGTTTGTTTGCTGTGTCACCTTCATGCTGGTCTTCTTCGTACAATGTTTGTTGAAGCACCAACATTTCTTGTTGCAAGTTTGATAGCAGCCGTGCATATATTGTGCGCACTACCTGGAAAAACATATATAAGTTATTACAAAAGTATATCACAGCACCAATTTGTAATGAAATAGCCGACTGGATTAATTTTGGTCACACATTACCAGGTGTGTAAGCATCGTATCTGGATCAAACGATGTTGACGGACTGACTGATGGATGTGGCTAAGGAGGCAGCTGAGGATGTGGCTGAGAAGGTGGCTGATGATGTGGCTGAGGAGGATCGACGTGTGCCAGGAGGCCTTTTTTGGCTCGTTTTTCAACCGACACTTTGCTCTTTACCTTTTTGTCGGTCCAAAAAGCCATGGTCGACTCATGTTCACAGCCTATAATGTCACCGATCGGGAAATGTTGAAAACAAAAGAGCTGCACATAAAACGAAATCAAACAATTATTAAAAAACATTTGGCTTTTAATGAGTCAGCATCACATGCAAACATAGTTAAAGACAACCTACCATGAGGAGGTATAGGCATCCACCTACAATTCTGTTCTTTTTTTTGTTGGACTTTTGGGAATCCTTCTTGAACTCATATATCTCATCGTAGAGTTCTTGAAGGACGAAGGAAGACCAATCAAACTCAGCAAATGCACCCTTAGTCACCGTCATCACCTTCAAAAGATGGTCACTGACAAGAATTGATGCACTGGGCGCCAATAAGGTACCCAAGGCGAATAAGACGAATAAAAAATCAAAATTTTCGTCTAATTTTTTCCCCAACATGTCTCCAATTTTTTTGTATGGAACGTCTTTGTATACTTTCCTATAGTGGGTGAAAGTGATGTGTTGGTCCCTGATATTTACTTTTATGGCCTTCCCCCAACATGAAGACCCATCAATTGATGGACATCTTCTGCCCTTATAACTTGGGTCTCCCCCCTAATGCACACTTCCTTTGAAGGGGGATCAAAACAGGTCATGAATTGGGCGCACAAAGAACGGTTGATCTGTCGGCAACTTATACCGACCAACCTATCAAACCCAATCTCCTTTAGCCTTCTCATCGCCTCAGGTCTTCTCTTCAAGTTATTGCAAACTTGGAGGAATGTCTTTTGCACACACCTAGTTTGGAAGGGTACCTCATACTTCTTCAGTACCACCAAGGCTCTCATTTGTTTAGCCCTCTTTGTATATTCAGCTTTTTCATTAGAAGTTAGCCTTTTCCAAGCTTCTATCACTTCTACACTCAATCCACCTCTGACCTTAGCCTTGCCCTTGCCCTTGCCCTTACCTTCTGTCGTTCCTTATATTGGCTGTAGTATTCTTCCGTGAAAAGGTTGTATCCGAAGAACCTTGGATCCCTTTGATTGGATGTGGACATGATGTTGCTTCTTATATTATAGGTAGGTTGCTCGTGTACCTGCAACAATTGTAAATGAAGCTCATTTAAAATAACCCTTCATCGAAACTAACAAAATTTCACTATTTTAAGGGGAAAACAAACATAGCAAACAACAAACTGCCAACATAAGGCTAACTTCATAAAAAAAATTAAGTGCATAAATTGCATCCATAGGAAAATTAAGCAAAATGAGTCTGCAAATAACTTTTAGTGCATAAATAGCTTTTAGTGGACAACAAAATGAGTCTGCAAATAGCTTTTAGTGCATAAATTGCATCCATAAGAAAATTAAGCAAACAAAGCTCAAAGGAGGATCAAAATGATTCCACTTAGCAATTACAGTCATACTGAAAATTAATAGTTCAGTCACAACCCTATTAAAGCTTTAGCTGGTTGTGAAGCTGATTGAAGGAAAAATACGAGAGTAAATAATTCCCCGAGGATATAGAATTATGCTGACAGACCGTGAAACCAGGGGAAAAAAATCCCATTGTCAAGAATACTATTGACCTTATTCACATTAATGCAGCACCATTGTTCGGCCATTAAAAGCAAAGTACATGTTTCATGATCAATTAGTTAGTATAGCAAATACATAAGTTCCTCAAAATACAGTTAATTTGTTGAAGTGTTACTCCCTTGGAATCAATTAAGAGAGTACAACTTCAACAAATTCCTTCAAAGCAGTTGGCTTGATTAATATCACACATACAATCCACTGATAAAAAAACCACCCACCATATTTTGCAATTCGAAAAACATTACGATTGCAGAAGTGGAAGCAATTCTGTTCTATTCATATATCTTGTGACACCTAAAAAGGATCAGATATTACACCTTACATGCAACAAATAAGAGAAAGCAAGGCAAATAGGGGAATATATGCCACCGAAGCACAACTTTTTTTTTCTCAGTATCTAGTTAGCATGACATCAAAAGACATAATCACCACATTGTTAACTCCAGCCACGTGGCCCTCTTCCTTTTAAATAAAAACAAAGAAGAGACAACCCTTGCTTAGATATGTCAACCATTTAGGGAATTTACAATATACTATTCTCATACAAGTGATTTCAGTAAATTTAATTCAAATTTGAGGTTGATTACCTACAGCAAAAGAAGAAAGTTTTAAATTGAATTTTGGTATCCAAAATCAAAATGGTAGACACAAATTTTGTAGAAAAGCATATGTGTAGCAGCGCTCTATAGTGAATTTCCAGAAATTTTAGCAAAATCTAGAAGCAGAAGCATAATAATTCTGAAATAAAGAGCATCACCAAGATTGCCTAGCAAAATGAAGGATAATAGGGTATGAGAGGCAACAATTTAAATTCAATGTCCTAAATTTGACCTTAGTGGTTAGAATTTCTCTTTACACACACAATATGGGACTTAGTTGTCAAACAAAAGTCATATCTGCAGGTTTAATTGAGATTAGCCCACTTGATTGTGAATAGATACCTAAAAAAATGACATTGACAATTTTCTTCTATATATATCAATCGCCTACCAGTCATATGAACCAATAAAGTAAACTTGCTATCACAATCTAATAAATTATACAGACATATTCCAAGTATAAATTATATAGAACCACTCAAAAGTTTGAAATTTCATAGAACTAATACTGGATTCCTTACATGTGAAGAACAGAAATTTTGATTTAGCCAATTTAAATGGTCAGTAGTCACCTTAAAAAGTAAATATATCAAATCAATGAATCTCCTCCAGCCACAGGTGGTTTCATAATACTTGCAATTTTTTTAAACAACAGAACTAACTAGAAAACATAATTACTAACTTTAGTAACGTTTTACTTGTTCAATTAGATTGCTTGAAGATTAACCTTTGACCATTTAAACCTTAAATTTACCACTAATTTTTGATGATTTATCATGTTAATCACTCATTGTAGAATTAAATTCAATCCATTTATAATGTGCATAATTGATAATAATTCCCTTTAGCATTAGGAAAGTAGCTGATAAAATGAATGCTACCTCTTTTCTATGAAAAAAATCTCGCAACAAGAGTAGCAGATGCATTTGTTTTGGCAAACACTTCAGAAATGAGGTTTTTTAACCATGCATCAATCATTTTTTATCTAATGAAACAGCATAATCATTTAATCCAATCATTTTCCAAGTAATCATCATAAAGTAGCAGATATTATATACCAACAGCATAATCATCACAAGAGAACGCAAAACATCCCTAGGATTGATGCAATGGCAGATCCATTCCAAAAAAAAAAAAAAAATTTAAGAAAACAGAGTCCAAACAAAATCTGAGAAGTGAACCCCAAGCTCATGGAAGAGAAAAAAAATGAAAAACTGGGGTTTGAGTATTCTTGTACTAAAAGAAAGCAGCTGGTTTTCACGGAAAAATATTCATACTACAAATACAGGACAAAAAGAAGAACATTAGACTAGGACTCTAAGAGGTAAAACGCAATTGAAATTGAAAAATATGGAAATTGAAAAACTAGGAATAGGAATATCTCTAAAACGTTCAAAGTTAGCTCAGGTTAGCATGAATTCGGAGAAGGCAATTCATTACACAGTCGAGAGGAACCTTTTCTACCACAGTGCGTGTGTAAAAGCATGTAAGGAGTTTAGATTATTTTAAGGGGGGCAAGTCTTAACACCTGCGTCCGCCTCTGCGAACGAAGAACAGGAACGGAAAAAACCCTAATCCTAAATTTTTTGTACCTTTGATTACGGGCGATTTCAACCGGCGCCGGTGACGCTATCCGCTTTAGAGGGACCACGGTGGCTGACGGGGATAAGATCGACGGTCAGCTGACGGGGACGAGAGTGAGAGTGACGGATGAGAGTGAGAGACGGACGAGAGTGAGAGTGATGAACGAGAGATGATTTTAATCTTCAGTCTCCTTGAGAGGTTTTTGGTCATTTCACATTACAATTGAATGGGACTAGCAGAATCATGGGGCCCTTTCTGTCCTTTTTTTGTTTAAAGGGGCCTCTGTACGGATTTCCCCAATATTTTTTGAACATGGATTTAAAAATTTAGAAAACTGGAATTAAAAGTTTTTAATTACTTTTTTTAATAACTTTTTTTATCTTACATATTCTCTTGATTAAAATTTTATAATCTCAATTCTTCAATTTTTTTTAAAAAATTACAACCCGTAAAAATTTTCCTTCCCCTCCTCTATAAATCCTTCATGCCAGATATCACTTTAAAATTCGGGACATAATATATTATCGGGTTAAGGTGTGTTCAACAACTTAAAGTATTTTTTCAAGTGCGTTGAATACCCTAAAGTAATTTTCTATATAAGTCTATCACTCTAAAGTATTTTGTGATTTATCCAACATCCTAAGATATTTTTCAAGTGCATCGACTACCCTAAGTAATTTTTTAGGTGCGTCTCATACCCTAAAGTTACTGCTAAGAAATATTTTAGCTGTTCGATACACTTTCAACTTAAAGACTTTTTGAGAGTTCATGATGAAGTTTAAATTGCTCTTTAAAAAAATTTCATGGGCAAAATTTCTTTTGAAATATAAAGATTTCAAGGGTGAAATTGTGCCTCCAAATATTTTAGGATGTTGAAGCTTATAAAAAATATACTTCAGAGTATTGAAAGCACATGAGAAAATATTTTAGGGTGCTGAGAGCACAACAAATTATTTTAGAATACTCCACATTTACGAAAATACTTTCAAAGATTGAGCAGCCCCTAAGCGTATATTATGATCAGAATTTTAGAATTAGATATCCACCACATGAAAACATTCAATATTAAAAGATGTGGTGATTCTTCGGGATACAATATTCACAAGTGGAACTGGGCAAATCTGTTATAGGCTTATCCTTTTTCTTATATGCTTTTGTCAGTTTTATAATCTCAAGTTCTAATTTGTCATATTAATGTGTTTAGTCTAATTAAAGGGATTAGTATGTAGTGAATCAATATTCAAATTCTCTGAAATGAAATATGTCTGTATTTAGTTTCTAATAATACCTCAAACAAAACAAAAAAAAAAATCTTAGTTGCCATTCGATTGGGAAAAAAAGGTGAAATGTCTGCGCCAGGCTTCTCTTTCATGGGGTTCTTGTCCATTGACTCTCCCTTACTTCCAGCGACGCCGTTTTGCACACAACACAAAATCTCCTTCAATGTTGAATCCAATCGTCCTCCACTTTCCTCTTACTGGTTTAAAAAGACAAAAACAAAAAGTCCTCCACTTCCCTCCCAGACTCACCCATATGATTGTGATCAAAGAAAGGGTTGTAAAATTAGTTTTTAAAATATAATTATTATTTTAAAAAAATTAATAAAAATCATTCTTTTAATGGTTTACCTAGGAACATCTCCATGTAAACAATACAAAACATGGCATTTATTAAGTTTTTTAAAAGAATAAATAGTTTTTAGAGAAAATCCCACAAAAATATTATTTGAAATTCAAAATAACAAATAGGTGATTTTACAATAAAATGAGTTATTAATCCTATTATTGTTTTAATTAACATAATTTTGATATTTAAATGATATTTTTATCACTGTTCCTAGTTTTTAAATTTTTTACAACCTTTTCTCTGATCACAATCACATGGGTGAGTCTGGGAGGGGAAGTGGAGGACGACTGGATACAACATTAAAGGAGATTTTGTGTTGCGTGCAAAACAGAGAAGCCAAGCGTGAAAGGAGAGTGATTTTTTTTTTTTTTATACATAAACGATAGGGGATGGGGGGATCGAACCCAGTACAAGGGATGGGGGGGTCGAACCCAGTACAAGGAGGTGGGGAGACTACTCCCAATACCACTGCACTACTAGTAGTGCCGGTATTTTTTTTTTTTTGATATGAAAGGAGAGTGATTGTTTCAAGGGATTGGACTTGTCTCTACCACAGGCCTTTAGTTGATATATTTTGCTTTTGAAACACATCATGGACCTCATATGTCATGTAGCCCAAAAAAAAAAAAAGAAGAAGAAGCTTTACGTTTCATTTAGTGAAGGTGAGTGGGGCCATGGAAAAGTGAGAGAATGGCATGTGAGGACCACTTAAACAAGGTTATCAAATTCGGACTGAATCGGTCAAGTCAACTGGAAACCCAATGATCCGGTCATGAAACTGGTTTGAGCAGGTCCCTAACTAGGGATTTTGTGTAACCCGGGTGAGTTGCAAGGTTAACCCCGTTGCCTTTTATTAAAAAAAAATAAATTTTTTAATGGGATAGACGATAATATTATAGTCGAAGCTAATGATACTTTTTGTGTTACTAATTATTAGTTTAATGATTAGGATTGTAGGTAAGAAAAATTTTGTTATCATCTATCTATTTTGATAATTTGCTAAGAACTATATTTACTGGTTATAGTGTTATTAGATGATCAATTGATACTATGATATCAATATTTTAAATAAATTGTAATCAATATGATTACTTTGTTAGTGATTCAATGCACTAAATTGATTTTGAATAGATAATATTATGATGAGAATTTAAATTATTTTTCTAATTTTTTATTCCACATTAGTTTGGCCTTGGATTGACTCCAAACCCACCCATTGCCTTGACTAGTTCATAGACTAGCCCGGATTTTACAACCTTGCATTTAAATAGTCATAAGATGAGCTAATTACATTGGAGATCTTAGGTCCTTTTGTAACACCCCAATTTCCATACCACTTATTGTGTTCATAAACACATAATACTGAGGAATACGGTATTGTCAAATCAGAGTAATGCGGATGATAGAGCATACATTATCGTTTGGATAATGAGTATCCGATACAATGCCCAAACTTAAGCTGGCATATATATTAAAAATCTCAAACGAATATCCTTTCCAGAACTAGTCTTTCTTCCGAACTTCGTTCTGTCTGGTGACATTTCACGTACTTCCTTGAATAGTTCCTTCTTTCATCTAGCTTCTCTTCTTGAAGCTTTTGCCAAATCTAAGATTCAATACACATTGAATCTCAGGTAACAGATAACCTTATTTGCAAGTATGAAATGTAAATGCAGTATAACACATGTAAAAGCATAGAATAATTTACAGTAAACAAGTCGCACCGTAACCGCAGTTAACGGCCAAGGACCTCAGCCCTTTAGGACACGCAGCCCTATGAGACCGCAGCCTCAAATCCATAGCTAGGAAATAAACATGTAAATCATCTAGCAAACATGATCAGTCATACATGATTACATACATACATGCTAATAAGAGTTAATGTTACTGTACGCGTACGTACCTTCCTTCCACGTGAATAGTAGTTTACTATTCATGTATACGTCACTATTCATGAATAGTAATATGCCCGTCCTTTGAATCCGACTCCAAACTTCCCGGACATCCTAACATATCACCGTATCACTTAGAATAATGCTCTAAGGGTTATTTATATCAGCATTGACCATTTTACCCTTACATTTCTCCAAAAACGGAATTTTCAGCATTTTGCCCAGATTTTTCTCTAACTTTGAAAAATCATAATTAATTCTACAAAACTCCAAATGAGGTGCTGTAAAATTCCACATAATCCTTGATATGTCTATTTTCAAGGAAAAATAACGGCTTTAACTCGAAATTCATGAGTCATTCCCAGATTTTCCGTTTCCAAACACTGCTCAGATTTAAATCCAGTAAACAAAGCTTAACTTCAAAAATTATGATCTCCTTGTCCAGAGCTCAAAACGTTACAAATTATATATCAACGAAAAGCCCTGGATGTCTACTTTATATCTGGAAAATTTCATAATTTTATCACATGCCGTTTATTACCAGATTTTAAAAATGTGAACACTGTCCAGAAAAACATCTCAAAATAACACTGTCTTATACGGTGACAGAAAATTCTTATGAAAACTCTTATTTTCCAGTAAGCTTTTAATCCTCAAAAATAACATTAAACAACTGAAATAAATATGGGAGAGGTATTAAAATCCTTACCTAAGCCCAAAAGTCAATTGCATAAAATCTTCTTGTCTTCACCGAACACTTTCTCAGTTTCTATTATTCTCTCATACTCTCTTGGTATCTCCACTATTCTTTTCCTCTTCACTATTCTTCTCTTTCTCTTTTGGACGACATACATATAGAAATGGGGAGGTGTGAATGTCCTCTATATATAGGCCAAGAGTGAAGAAGGGATGGTGGAGCATACGTAGGAAGTTTAGTGAGTTTGGTGGAGTTTGGTGATGTTGGTGAATAAGGATAAAAGTGGGTGTTAAATATATATGTGTGCATGAGAAAACCAATCCGTAGGTTGGAGACTTTCTCCATTTCATACTTCATCCATTCCTCAACTCTTACGGTGCATTTATATATACATTCACATATACCAATTTTCCATATGTTGGCCAAGAGTAATTATCATGGGTAGTGTGAATGTGTGTGGGTGTTGGCCGTGGGTTTGGCAAGAGGATGGAGTGTGTGTGTCTTGTACAAATATTCTTCCATTTAAAGTGAAGTATGACGCTGGAAAGATACTGCTTAATAAATCAAATGGGCATGCATGGAAGCTACGTGAATATTGATGTGGCTATCATAAAAATATTCTATAGCCTACTTTATTGATCAATAAAATATATCCATATAAGCATTTGGAATTTCCTAATTGTAATCCTCCAATAAAATTTCCTTATTTTCAATAATTATTCATATAGTCTTTCAGACCAAATTTTCATAATGTATACGTGAATAGTAAATACGTACATGTGAATAGTAAATTACTATTCATAGTCCCAAAATATACTGATCCCAAATTTGTCACATTCAAATACTGGGTCTAGTAGTCTTCCAAATATAGACCAATTTCCAAATCTTTAGACCCAAAATTTGGGATATTACATTTCTCCCCCCGTTCAATAAATTTCGTCCTCGAAATTTGAACGTACAACTTGAGAGAAAACACCTTAGACTTTCAGTCTATTCTTCCATATGCATGCTTACTATTCACGTAACACAATCATTCATCCTATCCCAGTATGTAGTTTTCAAATATGACTCTCTGGTCCATTCTCCAAGTGCTTGGTTACACAGGCATCACAACCTGATACATTTTGCCTCTCAGCTTATCTCATTCTAGCCATCCGGCTCATTCAATTATCACAGCACTGGATATTCTGATCTTACTGCTTAGGGAATCACCCTCAGCCATAGACATTTCAACTACAACTCTGTACAGTCTAAATATTTTGTCAGTCTCAAAATTTACTCCAGATACAACACTGGCCTAAAGTCGCCATGCAAAGCAACAAATACCACATTTAATATATAGGTCTTACGGCTCAGGGACTCTACCCCATGCAAACTTGCATACCGAGTCTTACTGCCTTGAGTTCTGCTCATCTGTTTCATCTGAGCTTCTTTCATTCAAGCTCTCAAAGTATTGTAGCTGACCACTACTATCTGACCCATCTGGTTTAAATTCTGTATTAGTTTCTGTTCCTATATCTTAAACTCCAACTACACCGCTTTTCTTTTCAATACAATAGCATCGACAATCATGTCATTGCTACCAAAAACTATTTTGTTGTCTCGTTTTCAAATTTTCACACATTGAAAATTTTCCGTGGTCTCAGTACATTTCACAATCCGCACTAAACCAAAAAGTAATAGTGCTATCACATTTTCAAACATAATTGCTGTCCACAAAAATTAGTGAAAACACATTCGCTGCCGGTTCGGTTTCAAAAGAACTTTACTACCGACACACATTTATGAGTAGGATTATTCTTTTCACAAATTCAACATTTGAAAGCTCTCGTCACCACTTCAACCTTTCGGTATAGCAGCATATCGCAATCCTTTCATACACAAACCACCGCAGTGGTAATGCACTTGTTGGTCAATGTGGGAAAATTTCCGTCCCCCCCATAAGAGACCCAGTGTCTGCACTGGCACATTAATGGGCCACCCCACCAGAATCCCTCCTCGGGAAAAAGGACAATGTCCAGGAGCCCTGCTCCAAACGTCTGTATGGGTCCCAACCAAACAAGGCAAAACACACGCCCCTACAAGGCGAAACTTCTCAGATTGGATGCATACACTGCTGGTGCGAAAATAAGCTTTTCAAAAACTAATCCCCTCGAAAGAACTTTCAATAATGGCCAGCAATTTCAAACATTATAAAACATCTGGTAAGATCCAATAAACCGTGTACATCTACAACAGTTTTCGAACTCTTCCAATTTTTGCGTACTGCCTTTACCACAACATATTTGAAAACTCAATTTCAAATTTTAGGTTCTAACAAAACCCTTTTTTATGAGACAACATGTTTCACAAATCAACTATTCAAACTGGTCTCAAATTTTGTTGAAAAACATTTCATTCGAAAACTCAATTTCGAAAGTTCACAAGTTCAAATTTCAACAAAATCAACGGGTGTATTGGCAAGTTAAAGAATTCAACCTTTAAACATATCCAGGAACCAGACAACTAATTTCTTAGATGGTCAACACTAACAAACCTTATCCTTGGCTACACAAACCATTCATATACATTGGTACTACATTCTAGTAGCTGGTTTTATTTTGGTCGATTCACACACCTAAAGAATCACTCAATCATCAAGTTTGATTCTTAGATAAAAATTCAGTTGGTGGCAACCTTCTGGATACCCAAACAATTCTTTGGTTCACCAATCCATTTTTGAAATCTCGACCATACTCAATACACATGCTAGAATTATCAAGATTCATAGCTTACAACAATCAAATATTATCCTCAGATATTCCCAAAATAACAATCATCAAATTCACAATTTGACTTTTAGAACCTCAATATCAACTGAGTTGAGAAATCATATTGCCTATTGTACATATTAGGATTGTGATTCTTAATCTGATCCTCAAAACATACGAAGGCTCTTCTCACAATGTCAATATTATCACAAAGTTCTAATACTACCTCAAAGGTAATCATTAGTCACATTTCAACTTAGACCATATTCTAGCATATCCTCAATCATACGAATTCATATCAGCATTTTCTTAGCATCCTTAAAGATCACCAATTTTTCTCTCTACAAGGTACTCGACCTTTAATCAAAAAGTTTCAAATTTCAAACTCTGACAACAATCACCTTACCCGAGATTACTATCGCCTTAGCACGCTTACACTCAGAATCCCATTTTCAAATGTCTGTCCCGACATCTCAAATCAGCTGCATACCTAAATCGGATTTCCTGGAGATTTGGTCATTAAGTAATCACCATGTGACGTATAAACGTCCAAACTTAATTTCCTTGAGACATGACTAACAATAAATGTTGTGTCGATTACCGCCTGCACCAAAATTCAAAAAGGTTTCGACCTATAAGGGTGGTTAGGGTGCATTAGGTTGTATTAGGGTGCGGTGCCATAAAATTTCCGCATGATAACAAAGTCTGCACAATTATGAGCCAGCGACAGATGAGAATCCAATGCTGCTTAACAAAATCTAGACGTTACTAGCCCAGCTATAAACCGAGTAAAGCAAGAGTAATTGTTTCACATTCTCTCAGGCTTCACATCCTCTCAAGCTTCACATCAACATACACATTTCCTCTCCGATCGTAACTTTCCTTATATTCTTCCACATTATCTTTATACATGGCCGGTTCAAGCAACTTCATTCCAGTTTCCGATTCATACAACCCTTTCTTTCTTGAAACTTTACTTCATGACTATCAGACTAACATGTTGTCTGACTTGTCAAACAATGTATCATACCCTTATTCTTCTTTACTTCCCCAAAATCCCGTAGGTGTGAACGTTCATTCATCTGCCCCAATGATTAACGTTCCTACTCCTCCTCCAAGGATACAAGATTCTATTTTTACGACTACTACCAGAAAGGAATCTGAAGCAGGTCCATCAAGGCGACCTGTCCAAAGATGTCGTAATATGGCAGATCTTATGGAGTCTACGGTACTTTCTCAACCAAGGAATCCTACTTCTAGCTTGACTGAGACTACTAATCCATTTTCATGTGGTTGCTGCCATGTTCTACGGGAGATTATTCATACCAATGGACTTCAATACCATAAACTTGAAGTTCATGGGAGGATTGGTATGATATGCCACGCTGTCTTTCACCAAGACGTACAAGGAGGTTCTTCCAGTCCTCAAGTATTTGACTTTGGTAAGAAAAATTTAGAAGATGTCAAACATTTTCTAGAAAATTATTGTTTGAATCAAAATTCTTTAGGGTATGTCCTGGTGTCAGATCCCCTATCAGCCTACTATGAGGCCCTTTGTGTTGGTTTGGAATGGACTAAAAATCAAAATGAACTCCCTAATAGTTCATTTCCAACCAATACAACAAATATATCCAATAAAGGAAAAGAGCTCGTGGTTGTAAATAATAATCATTCAGTCCCCATACCTAGTGATCCATACCGATCAAGAGCTGAACAAAATATTAGGGGTGCATCAATGTCAATAGATGATCTTAGAGACTTCTTCCATTTACCTCAACAAGAAGCGGCTCAACAAGTTCGCCTATGCAAAAATGTTCTAATGAAAATATGCCATAGGGGAGGAATAAAGCATTGGCCTTATGTAAAAATTCGAAGCACTATGAAGCAAATAGCTAGATTGAGAAGAACAATGTCTCCTGATGGTCCTCTCTCAAGAGCAGTCGCTCAGGAAGAAATTAATAGACTTAAACTTGAGATAGTCGAAGCTTGCGGTGGGATTGTACCAACTGTTGTTCTTGATGCTTGAAATAATATAGTCTACTCTTCTTAGCCTTCTTGCTAATGTTTGTAATCTCTATTCTAGGATTCATAAGGATTTTCAAGCTTTTCTGCCAAACTCAACTTTATCTATTAAATTCAAACTTAAGCAAGTCATTCTAACTTATTGTCAGGACCAGTATAAAGATTGGACTTCTAAATTTGAGTAGATAATTTCCATAATTTTCACTCTTGTCACTCAGAATTATCTAAGAATTAGTTACTATTCACGTATACGGTACTATTCACGTATACGTATTATTCACTATTCACTCGAGCATACTAGCCAAATGCCAGAATCTCTGCTCTGATACCAAAATTGTAACACCCCAATTTCCATACCACTTATTGTGTTCATAAACACATAATACTGAGGAATACGGTATTGTCAAATCAGAGTAATGCGGATGATAGAGCATACATTATCGTTTGGATAATGAGTATCCGATACAATGCCCAAACTTAAGCTGGCATATATATTAAAAATCTCAAACGAATATCCTTTCCAGAACTAGTCTTTCTTCCGAACTTCGTTCTGTCTGGTGACATTTCACGTACTTCCTTGAATAGTTCCTTCTTTCATCTAGCTTCTCTTCTTGAAGCTTTTGCCAAATCTAAGATTCAATACACATTGAATCTCAGGTAACAGATAACCTTATTTGCAAGTATGAAATGTAAATGCAGTATAACACATGTAAAAGCATAGAATAATTTACAGTAAACAAGTCGCACCGTAACCGCAGTTAACGGCCAAGGACCTCAGCCCTTTAGGACACGCAGCCCTATGAGACCGCAGCCTCAAATCCATAGCTAGGAAATAAACATGTAAATCATCTAGCAAACATGATCAGTCATACATGATTACATACATACATGCTAATAAGAGTTAATGTTACTGTACGCGTACGTACCTTCCTTCCACGTGAATAGTAGTTTACTATTCATGTATACGTCACTATTCATGAATAGTAATATGCCCGTCCTTTGAATCCGACTCCAAACTTCCCGGACATCCTAACATATCACCGTATCACTTAGAATAATGCTCTAAGGGTTATTTATATCAGCATTGACCATTTTACCCTTACATTTCTCCAAAAACGGAATTTTCAGCATTTTGCCCAGATTTTTCTCTAACTTTGAAAAATCATAATTAATTCTACAAAACTCCAAATGAGGTGCTGTAAAATTCCACATAATCCTTGATATGTCTATTTTCAAGGAAAAATAACGGCTTTAACTCGAAATTCATGAGTCATTCCCAGATTTTCCGTTTCCAAACACTGCTCAGATTTAAATCCAGTAAACAAAGCTTAACTTCAAAAATTATGATCTCCTTGTCCAGAGCTCAAAACGTTACAAATTATATATCAACGAAAAGCCCTGGATGTCTACTTTATATCTGGAAAATTTCATAATTTTATCACATGCCGTTTATTACCAGATTTTAAAAATGTGAACACTGTCCAGAAAAACATCTCAAAATAACACTGTCTTATACGGTGACAGAAAATTCTTATGAAAACTCTTATTTTCCAGTAAGCTTTTAATCCTCAAAAATAACATTAAACAACTGAAATAAATATGGGAGAGGTATTAAAATCCTTACCTAAGCCCAAAAGTCAATTGCATAAAATCTTCTTGTCTTCACCGAACACTTTCTCAGTTTCTATTATTCTCTCATACTCTCTTGGTATCTCCACTATTCTTTTCCTCTTCACTATTCTTCTCTTTCTCTTTTGGACGACATACATATAGAAATGGGGAGGTGTGAATGTCCTCTATATATAGGCCAAGAGTGAAGAAGGGATGGTGGAGCATACGTAGGAAGTTTAGTGAGTTTGGTGGAGTTTGGTGATGTTGGTGAATAAGGATAAAAGTGGGTGTTAAATATATATGTGTGCATGAGAAAACCAATCCGTAGGTTGGAGACTTTCTCCATTTCATACTTCATCCATTCCTCAACTCTTACGGTGCATTTATATATACATTCACATATACCAATTTTCCATATGTTGGCCAAGAGTAATTATCATGGGTAGTGTGAATGTGTGTGGGTGTTGGCCGTGGGTTTGGCAAGAGGATGGAGTGTGTGTGTCTTGTACAAATATTCTTCCATTTAAAGTGAAGTATGACGCTGGAAAGATACTGCTTAATAAATCAAATGGGCATGCATGGAAGCTACGTGAATATTGATGTGGCTATCATAAAAATATTCTATAGCCTACTTTATTGATCAATAAAATATATCCATATAAGCATTTGGAATTTCCTAATTGTAATCCTCCAATAAAATTTCCTTATTTTCAATAATTATTCATATAGTCTTTCAGACCAAATTTTCATAATGTATACGTGAATAGTAAATACGTACATGTGAATAGTAAATTACTATTCATAGTCCCAAAATATACTGATCCCAAATTTGTCACATTCAAATACTGGGTCTAGTAGTCTTCCAAATATAGACCAATTTCCAAATCTTTAGACCCAAAATTTGGGATATTACACCTTTTTTGAAATTACACTAGTTTTTTATATATTAGAAATTACACTAGTTGTCTATTTGGCACAGGTGAAACAGTGAGGGGGAAGAGAAAATTTTAATGAATTCAATTTTTAAGAAATAGATAACTGGGGTAATAAATTTTACTCAATAAAATATGCAAGATAAAAAAAAATAAGAAAAATTAATTAAAAACTTTTACCTTCACTCCCCCATTTTTTTTTTTTTTAAAAATAATCAAGCTCATTAAGATTTTCATCCCCTCCTCCAACCCTCATACCAAACATATCCTAATGTTCAATAACAGGTTGCACCGAACAATTAACAATTTTGGTTATCACTAATAACAACTACAAGTTCAATAATGCCAACTATTATTTTATAAACAATAAGTTGGTTTGAGGAATCAAAAACTCAAATGATAAATTCAATGTAAAAAATGATATCAAAGCCAACATAATATCCGGCTTTTAAACACCTCAATTTTTTTTTTAATATATAAAAATGGTGGCAGGTGTACAACTACTTCGGGTTCTACAGTGACAAGGACGACCCTCCCAACACCTCAAATTAAAAGCATCTTATATGAAAATATTAATTATAATACCAAACCCATGCATTAATGTCAAAACCTCCTAACAAATGGAGGAGCAAGGACGCCCTCGTACATATGATCAATTAAACAAAAAGCAAAACCTAACACACCAAATTGAAGCAACTCAAAACTTGTGAAAACGGCTATGGAGTCAAATCATTTCTTAGAATCATATGACTTCATAATTAAATTACACAAAATAATTTTGAATTATATCTAAATACTTCTCTTAACTTTTAAAACTTAATAGCAAACCACAGTAAAATTTAAATTTGTGTAGATAACCATTAATTATCAATTATACATTAAATTTTATTTTTGTGTACATATATAACCTCCACAAATTTTAAGTTATATATGCATATAACCCCTTTAAAATGTAGGTTATGAGCAGACAAAACTAATAACAAGGGAGCTGTCTACATAAATGTAAGAGTTTAAAGGGGTTTATTGTAAAGTTTAATTTCAAATATGAGGGAGCTAAAAGAAATACTCCTTCTCACATTTAATATATGATATATTTGAGGATTGATTTTAGTCATAAATATAAGATTAAGATTTATTTTTCACATTTATCCATACTTTTCTAATTTACTCTTATTAATGCTCCCTTGACAATAATCAAGGGGTAAAAATGAGGAAATTAAGAAAAATGACTAGGCTATTTTAGAAAATATATATCATATTAACTGATTTCTTTAATTCAATCAAATTAGATAAATAGATCTTATATTAAAATCAAAAGGAGTATATTCTTTTACCCTAAGTAGGGAAATTAGGTTTTACTGTCTACGGAAAATATTTATAGTCCGGAAAAAAAATCTCTAATCTAATTTATTTAGCTTACGGGTAGATTATTTTCAGGCACACACAATACCCCAAGAAAAAAAAAAAAAAAGAGGATAGTGTTTGAAGCTCACAATTTGCTAAAAATCAATATGCTAAGCCATCAATATATATATATAATAATACATCCCCTAAGCCATCTCCTACACGGTTTATTATTGGCTTCAGATACATTTCACTGTTCATAAGCCATCTCACTTCCCCAGCTAATCATCGGGCTTTGTGCATGCTCACGGGTTGCTACCACGCATCTTTTTTGCTCCTCTATACACCCCCATACGCAAACCACAGCCTTTTCCCTTCCTCCAGACGATTCAAAATTCAAAATTTCAAAGCTCCTATTTGACTACGGGAAGAAGACGACATCGTGAGGAAAGCTGTCTGTGTGCATCCCAACAACGATCCGCCGATGAAAGTCCTGTATGCAAACGAGGTCTAGGTCTATGGCTGATGACTTCTCTCCGCCGTCGCACTCTACGTTGCAGATTCTTCCATGGGATCCCAGTTCGAGTTCTAGGTCTTTCCTCTAGATTTCACTTCTTCACATCTTTGCTTTTCTTCCGCCTTCAATTTCCCCGAACATTTTCAATTGTTTGTTTTCAGAAAGAAAGGTCTTTCTCGTATATTCTTCTGACTCGAATCGAGCTTATGAGACTTTTATTCGACACTAGAAGTGAGGACCGAGTTGATTCTTCACTTCATCTGGTTTGCTCTTCCCATTCCCTTTCTTCATCCGGCACTGGAAGTGAGGACGGAGAGGAGGCAAAGAAGAGGATGTGACAGAGAAGATGATGAGACAGAGGCAAAAAAATGGAGATGGAGACCTCCAAAGAAACACAAAGCACGAAAAGTTAATTCTTTATCCCTCAACTCCCTCACTTAATCCCTTTCTGTGAGACTCATGTGTTTATGTCTTTTATCGTGTTAACTGATATTTTCTGTTGGGACAGAAAATGCTGGAGTCTTACAGAAAGGGATTTGGTACAATGTGTCACATCCACACTTTTCTTCTAAAGTTTGTAAGCGCTACTAAAGATTAAGTGCTTTTTTTACGATGATGGAATTTAGGTAAATGCTCTGCACGTCAACTCCTCATGGTGGTAGTTCCATGCTGGCTGGGCTTCCCGCGAGAAACCATGAGTCCTGATACTTACTTGGTGCGGGGTGGTGTTTTTTTCTTTTAAACCGCAATAGTTTTGCCCAGTTATGCATACATCTACACATCAAATGTGGTGTCTCTCACTCAACCGTAATTTGATATTATGTTATGCACTTGCTAATCTGCTCGTGCCATATGGTGAATTTTAGCTCCTGATTGCATTGGCTTTCATGTAAGTGTATAAGTTGATCATTGTAAAGTGTCCCACTGCAAGTTATTGAGTGAACCTCACACTAAACTCGTATGCTGATTCTCACTTTTTTTTTCCCTGTTTTATCATACTTAATCGAGGAAAAAGTAGACTTTATCATTGACAGTTTTTTTTTTCCTTCCCTTTTCCTTTTTGTAGATATTATCAATTGCCAAGGTACTTCAAATTCTGATAATCCTCGGGAGTAGGTAAATATTTTCCTTATCCTTGAGTCATTCAACGTGTCCTCCTCTCGATTTCCTTTATCTTTTTAAAATGCTGAACAAGTTATCTGAACAGTTAAATTACTGTAGGCATTCTTCAAGCTTATGCGATGAATCTCTTTGTGTGAGCAGGTAATCTATGCCTTTTATGGTATTGGTATAATACCGTTGTATGTTTATTTAGCAAGTCTTGATGGTGACTGCATTCATGTTATCTCACATTTTTGGTCTGCGTACCTCTTAATGTTGGCGTCATTGGTTAAGTACCATTGATGTGTTTTTAAATGTAGAGATTCCTTATACTTTTTCATAATATGCAGGAGGATATTTGTGTATTGGACAAGTGGAACCAACTTCTCAACTTTACCATACTATCAGCATCTTCTAAGTACAATTTTTAGTTTTGCAGCAATCTAAGCTGTGTTATGAGTGGTGACAAAGTTCATGGAGGAATGCACTTAAGTTAGAGTAGGTCGCTCTCAAGTTATTACCTGTGCATTTCCCATGGAAAACTAAGATCGTTTATTCTAGGGTCATATAGGGTTACTGATTCAAATCTCTTAGACTTGAAGTATGAAAAGGTTTCTGGGTTATTTAGTCACACTATAGGAAGCAGCGAATTTTGTGTAGGCAGTGATAATGATGTATGTAGAAGTCATCTCTACTCTTATAGATAGAGAATTAAATTTGTTCTAATATGTTCTTGAGAAGTCGAGTTCTAATCTTGTAATAACTGAGTTCAATCTACACTTATAAAACTTTTTGTAATGAGCAGGCACATGTGTGTGACAGGTTGTGACTTTCTAATCTTTTTTTTGTGCTAGCTTTGTTAATTTTTCTCTATATGATGTCCACTTAATCCCACAACATTTTCTTCCGACAGTTTTGAGCAAATCTGTATCAACTTTGCATCAAAACCCTGTTATTGTCTTATCCTGCTTTCTGAGCCTCGAGTCATGAATCATATATCTGCTATCATGTCTAAATAAAGTAATATAACATCTTAAGATTGTATACTGTTTGTTTCTTTGCCATTAATTTGGTTTCTTCTGAAATGATCTTTGCTGTCATTTGCTCTTAAGATTGTATTCTGTTTTTATGTTTGCCATTAATTTGGTTTCTTTTGGGCTGATCTTTGCTGTCATTTGCAGAGACCCATTGGTATCATTGCACTGTTGGATGAAGCTTGGTACAATTTGAGATCTTTTATATGACATTATTAATATGAATAGTATTGTTCTTCATTTATTTATCTAATGCACTCCAACTAATTAACAATAAGATTATATTTCTGTCTTTGTAGCATGTTTCCAAAATCAACCCATCAAACATTCTCAACCAAGTTGTTTCAGCATTTCCGGTCCCACCCAAGGTTGGCAAAAGAAAAGTTCTCAGAAACTGATTTTACCATCTCTCATTATGCTGGAAAGGTGAGTTCATGCTACAGCATTTTTGCTTCTTTAATACATGAAGATTTTACATGCTGCAAATTTTTCGATGATCTGCTATTTTTATGCAGGTTACTTACCATACAGATAGCTTTTTGGACAAAAATCGTGACTATGTTGTTGTTGAACATTGCAATCTATTGTCTTCTTCCAAATGCCCCTTTGTGTGTGAGCTTTTCCCTCAGCTTCCAGAGAAAATTTCCCCACAATAGAATTTTATTTCAACTGTTAAATGATTTTTTCCCCTAAAAATTGTCGTTGTCACCTACTATGGGCCTGCATCATCATCAAAGCTTACCATGGACTATGTTTGCACCCAAATCATAGAATTTTTCTTGAGGAATTTTCATACACAATAAACCGACTAAAGTTTTTCTATTATAGAAAAATTTTCAAGATTTGTTTTCATTTTCTTCTGAAATCCAACTGAGCTTGGTGAGTTTGGCTTTCCTTACTCAACAAATCTTCATACTAATCTCATCCTTAATGTTTGTTATTAGTTATGATGAAAAAACCACCACTGCAAAAATTTTACAGAAGCTAAAGCTTGAGAATTAATGTACAACACTTTCATATCAAATGTTGTCTTCCCCCAATATTCTGTTATATTACTCGGCAACGTGGGTATTTAATTTTGTTTCATTGTTTTTACTACATCCATGTTGAATTAGATGAGCCAAGAAATGTCACCAATATTCTGTAGAACCTATAAACAACGCTAATTATCTACTCTTCAATAGAGGCGATACTGATTAGTCAGCAAAGAGGCTTTTAACTCTTGCTTTTTGTACAAACCTTACATGTGCAGGTCCTAAATATATGTTATCAAAATGCACCTACACGATTTGAAAAGGAACGAAAAAGAAGCCAGGTTTGGAATGCATCTGTATAGTTTCTTTTTCTTTTTCAACTTTTTCTTTTTCATGTCCCTTTGGTTTGTATAAAATGCACCAGCAAGGTTTGGAAAAGAATGAAGAAGATTCAACATGATTATGTAAGCAATTTTGGTCAATAGCTTTTGACTATGTTAGACTGGCAATAGCTTCTTTTTTGTTTAGTTTTTGGGTACATGTGATAATATGACTTTATCATGAAATACAGTCTCTACTTTTAAAAACATCATTGAAGGTATATATCATCTGAAATAGCTTATTTTTTGTTTGGTTTTTGTGTAGGACCATCTTAATTGTATTCAACACAATAAATTTACTTTGGATGACCGCTTTCATAAAAAAAGAAACTGTTTTATTTCAGGTCTATTCTCGGTTGGCCTCCCAAAATATGGTCTGTAATTTTCCCTCAGGGTCATGCTGCATGTCTTTCCTTCTAAAAGGAAACAACCTTCGATTTAGGAGTTTGAGTTTGAAATTTACAGTTTGAATTTAAATTTAAACTAATCATTTTCAGAATTATGTCCTTTTGTTTTTTGTATAAAATGCGCCTGCAAGGTTTGAAAACTTGTTGTTAAAACAACAATTGTGTATTGTAAATATAGAATTTATTGTTGTAAATCACCTCTAGAACTCAGAAATCACAAAATCCAGGTTGTAAAAACTTGTTGTTAAAACAGCAATTGTATGTTGTAAATATAGAATTTATTGTTGTAAATCGCTTCTGAAACTCAAGATTTGAAAAAATACTGGTTGTAAAAACTTCTTGTTAAAACAGCAATTGTGTGTTGTAAATATAGAATTTATTATTGTAAATCACCTCTGAAACTCAGAAATCACAAAATCCAGGCTGTAAAAACTTGTTTGTAAAACAGCAATTATATGTTGTAAATATACAATTTATTGTTGTAAATCGCCTTTGGAACTCAAGATTTGAAAAAAATCCAGGTTGTAAATGTTAATTCTCAATGTGTTTTGATGATAAACAACAATTGTAAACATGTTTTGATGTTTCCAAAACCCTTTAAAAACCATCTGATAGTTGCATACTCGAGTATAGGTATGCATACTCAAGTATGGGGTTGACAGAAGATTGCTCAAATACATCTTACAAGTCAATACTCAAGTATGGAAAGCAATACTCGAGTATTGAAGTCACAGAGATCTATCAAGTTTTTAAAATAGGTGCATATTCGAGTATAGGTATGTATACTCGAGTATAGGTCATCTAGAGAGCAACCAAACTTTTTGAAAATGAGTCAATACTCAAGTATAGGAAGTTATACTCGAGTATTGGACTTACAGAGAGCAAATGTGTTTTTCAAACTAAGTTGCATATTCGAGTATAGGTATGCATATTCGAGTATAAGCCCTTACAGAGAGCCCCCAAAAATTTTATAACTGTTGCAAACTTGAGTATAGGTTTGCATACTCGAGTATTGGGCTCTTACACTTGTTTTCAACTTGACATCTGTTCTTGTATACTCCAGTATTGACTTGTATACTCAAGTATTTACATGGCATAACTTCATATTTTTTGAAAGTTGAGTTGCATACTCGAATATAGGTATGCATACTCGAGTATTGGCCATACAGAGAGGTTATCCATTTTGTCAATGACTTGCATACTCCAGTATACAAATGGATACTCAAGTATAGAGGCATTTTGAACTTAAAATTTTTCACATAAACAGTGCCATACTCAAGTACACTACTAACATACTCGAGTATAGGTCTTGGTTTTCAAACACAAGTCACGATGGTTTGCCTCTGGAAGCTGCATACTCGAGTATCACTTTGGATACTCCAGTATGGACACTTGTACACAGTGCCATACTCGAGTATACAACGGTAAAAACTGATTTTTGAATCACACGAATTTGCAAATCACTGTTGTTTGATCTTATTGTTTTCATAAATCATTCACTTATGTTCCCAGCTATGTTTAATAAGTTTGTTAAGTGAATTTCAGTTAGCACAGATGAAGATTAATGAAGATCAAAGCAAAAAAGCAAAAAGGTGCTCAGTGCATTTATTGCACTTCTGTAATCAACCTTCTTTTGGTTAATCCACCTAAGCACGCATTCTCAACGGTCAAGAATGCTTTCTTCATCAAGTAAACTCTACTCCAACGGGAAAAACTCCAGAGAGCTACATCATATCATATTAACACCTGGATTAGTTGAAGTTTAGAGAGAGAAGATGACCAGACTTAATGCTAATCACCTACAACGGTTGGATTCATCATACAACGGTCAATTAATGTTCTCTACCTATAAATAGAGTGCATTAACTTCTTCTCAAGCTGATACACCAACTGAGAGCGAAAATTATTAAGTGTTCATTTATTGTATTCAACTTTCATCTGTAATAGTATCATTTTGATACTTGTGCTTCAGTGATTATCTTATCTACTCTTTGTGAGAGTTACTTCTGTAAATCATTCATTGATTGTGATAAACATAAGTCAGGGGACTTGGTGGTTGGGTGTATTGATTGCAACTTGTAAGGGGGAGTGAGTTTTAGTGAGAGAACTACTCTAAGTACAGAGTTTGTAATCAATTTTGTGAAGTTAGTTGATTGAAAATCCCAAGTGACGCTTGGGGACTGGATGTAGGTCAGGGAAAAGACCGAACCAGTATAAATTGATTTGTGCAAAGCTTCTCTTCCTTTCTTCTCTGTTATTCTTTGTTCTTTAGTGTTCAAAACAGAGCTAAAGCTTTAAATTTTTAAAGATACCCAATTCGCCCCCCTCTTAGGTATCAAGCTCCAATCTTCAGTAAAAACTTCTTGTTAAAATAACAATTGTGTGTTGTAAATATAGAATTTATTGTTATAAATCGCCTCTGGAACTCAAGATTTGAAAAAATCCAGGTTGTAAAAACTTGTTGTTAAAACAGCAATTGTATGTTGTAAATATAGAATTTATGGTTGTAAATCGCATTTGGAACTCAAAAATCACAAAATCTAGGTTGTAAAAACTTCTTGTTAAAACAGTAATTGTGTGTTGTAAATATAGAATATATGCTAAATGGGCAAAAAAGTAATTTTATGTTTACAAATAATTACAGAGAAGTCCCTAGGGACTTCTGTGTAATTTTGTCATTTCATGGGACCTAAATGTAAATATCTGTCTTCCTTGGGACTTGTGTGTAATTTTTCCAAAAAAATGAAAAAGGTAATTCTCCAATCATTGGAGATAAACTCCTAAAACTACGCAGTTTTAAATCAATGAAAGGTGTGTTTGTAATTTTAGGTGAATTAATAAAGGGTTTTGGTAAATTTTATATGATTAAAAAATAAACAAAATTATAAAAACATCATTCATTGATCCAAAACGACATAGTTTTGGGGGGTCACTAGAGATATCTTATCTCTAGTGACTGGAGAAATCCTTTACCCTAAAATAATATAATATGAATTTTAAAACTCTATTATCGTATCCATTATTATCTTTTTGTTTGATAAAATAAAGTATCTTGAGAAACACAGCTCCATTTTCTTCCTTATTTTTTTTTAATCTTTCTCATATTTTTTTCTTTAAAAAATTATCTTTGAACTTTATATTCGTATGCATAATATATATCTTTTATTTATATTTATGATATACAAAAATATTTTCTGTTCTCTTTTTAATTAAAAGATACAGAAAAATCTAATTTTCTCTTTAAAAAATGAAAAATTTCTTCCATGATGAGATCTTTCCATAAAGGCATACACTTTCTTTCCTTAAATTTTTCCTTAAAAGAGGGTTATTTGTAATATATTATTTTTTATTTATAAATCTAAACATTTTTTTATTTATAATACTCACTACTACAGAAATTACTATGTGTTATAGCTATTAACTGTCATATATTTATCATATATGCAGGCGTTATATTTTTTCGGCAAAAGTACATTACAATTTCGAACCGTGATATATTTTGAATCTATTATAACAACTATTATGTATTGAGATGTGGTGAGGTCATGATGTGTGCAATGTTGTCATTGCAATAAAATGAGTTCATGTAAACAATCGTCTCAAAGTAAAGAAAACCAATATAGACCTTGTAACATATGTGATAGTGCTTTGAGAAAAATCGTTACATAAAGTTTAACATACATAATAGTTGTTATATTACAACCGTTATTTATTTGATATTATTGGCACTGTTATTTATTTGATATAAATGTTAATGGGTTTAATAAAACAACTATCATATAAAGTGCATAAATATATAATGATTTTTATGTAAGAATCATTAAATTTTGAGGCAATTTTTCTTTTCAAACTGGGGATTCTCCTTTCCATATCCCCGTACATGCATAGAGAATGAAATTGTACAGAAATTTGTATATTATAGATGCTCACAAACATCAAGTGCAATTTGGAATGGATCAAGACATTCCTAGCTTTATGGCCAGGCTCGATAGAACTCCCTACTCTAAAGGGCTCAAGGGGTATGCAACCTCAAGAAGAGTTGATAGAGAAAAAAGGGTTAAATCTATAGTATGTCATCTACCCCTTCTCGTTAGGTTATATAATCTCTCATTCTCTATCAAGTCTTGCTCGAAGCTATATACCCCTTGAGACCCTTCCAGTAGGGAGTTCCTTTGAGCCTAACAACAAAGCCGAAAATGTTTTTATCCATCCTAAATTACATGGCTATACTGAATATCAGTTTTTATTCTGTTATATAGTAAAATCTAACAAGCAAAGTGAAAGAAAAAAAATTCAATCTAATCCATATTTATCTCTCTTTATGTGTACGAGAGAGAGATAAGGCGCCCCCCCTTTTTTTTTTTTTTCATAAATGGTACAACAATAAGGTCATTAGGCCAAACAATTTGTTTAAGAACACAACAAAAGCACAGCTCCTCCCACTAGCATTTGTGGTGGACACTAGAAAAGCTAACTTGGATCGATGATGACTGTTAGCTCTCTAGGCTAACATGATTCTAAGGGAGAGACAATAATCAATGAGGAAATTAAGAAAACAATATTAGAAAATTCAATATTTGCAACGGAATTTACGAAGAAAGTAATTTCCATCACAAATTTTGGTTAATTTGCGAGGGAACCAAGTTTCCCTCACAAAAAAGGTGATTTTTGCGAGGGAAACATGGTTCCCTCATAAAAGAGATGATTTTTATGAGGGAATCTTCATTCCCTTGCAAAATGGCCCAAGTACCCTTCATTTTGCGAGGGAACTTTTGCGAGGGAAAATTTAGTTTCCTCACAAAAATCATCTTTATTGTGAGGGAAAAATGGTTCCCTCACAAAAAAGATGGTATTTTGCAGGGGAAAATTTAGTTCCCTCACAAAAATCATCATTTTTTTAAGGGAAGAATGGTTCTCTTACAAAAAAGAAAAAGAGTGTGTTGTGCGAGGGAAAATTTAGTTCCCTCGCAAAATACACACCAAAATTATCCAATAACCTGGCTCATTCCTCTGGCTCTTTCTGAAAATTTCTCTCACACTGCAGTCGAACTCCGCCCTCCTCCCCAAAATCCCTGGCATTTCTCCCTCCCTCTCCCACCTCGCACCGGCACCCTCCTTCCCTCCCATTTGGCCTTCCTTCTTGCTTATTTTCGAGGGCGGAGCTAGGGAGGGGCTAGGGGTGGCCCTCGCCCCTCCCAAAATTATAGAATAGCACCTAAATTTTCAAGAAATTCTATTTTTGTCTTATAAATATTTCAATATTTTCTATTTGGTCCCTATTAAAAATTTTGTGGAGGAACTAAAATGAACATACTGAAATTTTCATAGTGTTTAAATGTAATTTTATAAACACTTGGGTTTATTTCATAATCTTCGCTCCTCCTAATTTGGATTCCTGGCTCCGCCTCTGCTTATTTCGGACGATTCGTTTTTCTCCTCCCTTCTCTGTTGAAACTCAGAAACATTGTTCTTCCCTTTTCCCTTCCTTCTTGCCCTAGAAACCAGAAAGGTGTTGCCTTTTCCGTTGATTCACTCTGTTCATTGTGATGCCGTCGTTGTGAGTGTTGTTTGTGGCAGAGTTCAACGCTGATCACTCTCTATTTTCTATTCGCGGTAGAGACAAGTGCGATGTGATGCCCTGAGTTCGCCATGATGCCATAACGCCATTAGTCACCTTCACCGTCATAGTTTTACGCTGACTCACCGTCACTGTTGCTGATTTTAGGTTAGTTCGTTCACTTGAAAGGTTGCATCTTTGATTGGCTTCTCAAGCTATATTGTAATGTAATGTGTGTTCCTTTTAGATTCTCCCTCCTCTTCTTCGCATTTGCTTTGGATTGTGGGTTTTGGGCTTCTGAAGTTATCTTCAATTCTTCACTGAAGGTGTTAGTTTTTTTCCTGTTCATTTTGTAGTTTTCATTTGCTTCTGAGTTATAACTTGTTGGGTTTCGTTGGGGGTTTGGTTAATTTTCTTCATCATGTTGTTTCGTTCGGAGTTATCTTCGGTTCTTCACATTTAATGGTTACTGGCCTGGTTGTTTACATTTTAGTGACTTTGTTTTGTAATTTGTTATGATACTTTGTATATCGTCATATTCTGTTCACATAGGCAAAAATGAAGTGATAGGCACTTTTCATGCATGTCATCCATTGAAATTGCAGCTAATCTCTAAAACTCATTTTGGAAAATATACGCCTGGGTCTCATTTGAATTATTTTGGAAATATATTATTGTGGTTGCAGCAAAGCAATCTACTTCACCAGCTGATGTAGTGGGCAAACTGGTTGATTCATATGTGGAATAATGCTGGTGAAATTATTATTATCTTTCATAAATATGAATTATGGACGCTTGGTCTTGTTTATTCCAGCAGAGTCCCTTGTTGAGATGTTGTTTCTCATGTTATCCGTTAGTAGTATCTTCATAGGTTGAGGATTGTATTATTTTATTTGATTGTTGTTAGGATTTATTGTTTTTGATTCCTTTGTAGTCTGCTGTTAATATCGCTTCTGATTAAATTTTTGAGGGAAATGATATAGTTTTTGTTTTTTCTTGTTTGGATTCCTTTGACATTAAACAGTCACATGTTTTCCTCATCGGTCTTGTCTTTTGTGATTACTTGTTCATATGCAAACAGTCAGAAGAAGAAAGGTTGCGTGACCAAAAAGAAAGGGAGGAATCAGAGCAGCATATAAGAGAACGAGATGCAGCAGGGACACGAAAGGTGCTAGTGTATATTCCCTCGACTTGTTGATCTTCCACTGGAAAAGTTCCAAATGGCTCTTGCTCGTGTACTACAGGTATATCCAAAGGCCTTTGATGCTTGTTTTGGGTTGCGTACGCATCTTGGGGCTGTTATTGTATTTTGAATTATTTCAGTAGGATTTTTGTATTGGCAAAACGTTTGTAAATATGATCAGAATGCTGCAGTTTAGACATTTTTTTAGTTTATTTTGGTCGCAACATTATAATTTTTAATATTTTGTTTTTGCTTTGTAAACTCTTATGATTGTTACAATTTATTTTTATGATATACAAAGTTTTTTATTTTCTAATATATTTTTATTTAATTATTATTATTTTTCCTGATTTTTATATTTTTTTTTAAAAAAAGAAATTAGAATTTGCAAGGGAAAAGTATTTCTCTCACAAATCCTGGAATTTGCAAGGAAAAAGTTTTTCCCTCGCAAATTCTGAATTTTGCTAGGGAAGAATTTTCCCTTGCAAATTTCATCATTTGCGAGGGAAAATACTTCCCTCGCTAAATTTTGCGAGGGAAACACTTTTCTCTTGCAAATTCCAGGATTTACAAGGGAAAATTCTTCTCTCGCAAATTTTTGAATTTGTGAGGGAAAAAAGCATTTTTGCGATGAAAAATTGGTTTGTGAGGGCAATTCCAAACCAGTTTTGCAACGAAAAATGTTTGTTTTGCGAGGGAATTTTTCCGCCGCAAAAAACAGTTTTTTTTTTTGTATTGAAAAATGACTAAATTATTTTAGAAAATATCTATTAACTAACTTACTTAATTTAATCAAATTAGGTAAATAGATCTTATATAAAAATCAAATAGAGTATATTCTCTTACCCTTAGTAAGGAAATTAGGTTTTATTGTCCGCTGAAAATATTTATAGTCCGAAAAAATCTCTAACTTGATTTATTTAGCTTGCTCGCAGATTATTTTCAGGCACATACACAATGCCAAAAAAAAAAAAAAAAAAAGGTAGTGTTTGAAGCTCACAATTCGATGGAAATCAATGTGTTAAGCCAATGATTATTACAATTGGAAAAGTAATCGAATTAAATGCTTAATTAATATGAAATGTTTGAACTGTCACACCCACACACATAAAGTAATATATAGGCCATTTCATTATCGTGTTGGTCGGAGTTATAATGTGTCCATGCAATTTATAAACGCGTAATTACAAACAAAGTTGCTATCATTATTATTTACGTTGGTGTAGTCGTTAAAAGTTTGAGGTTTTAAGAATTCAAAACTTTTGTTGTTGTCCTAACGTACAGTTTTAAAAGAGCTCCAATAAAATAATATGCTAATATGAATTTTGAAAATCTGTTATCTTTGACCAAAAAAAAGATAATCTGTTATCACATCCATTATTAGCTTTTTGTTTGATAAAAATAAATTATATTGAGAAAAGCAGCTCAATTTTTTTCCTTAATTTGTTTCCATCCTCATATTCTTTCTTCAGAAAAATCTCTTCCAACTTTATGGTCATTGCCACATTTATATATAATATATACCTTCTCTTCATATTTATGATATGCAAAAATATTTTCCGTCCTCTTTTTAATTTAAAAAATACACAAACATATAATTTTCACAACTACAAAAATAGATTTAACGACACCAAGTAACGTCTATTTTATGAAAACAAAAGTAATAATAGAGGCGGCAATGTTTTTGAAATTTTGTCTTAACATTCTACAATTGTTCTAATGAAACAATCGTTACAAGACACTTTCAATGATTGCTCTTTAAAATAGTAGTTGATATTTAAGCCCATAATTTTGAAATTTTGTCTTAACATTCTTTAATATTTTTTAGTTACAACAATTGGTTCTAAATACCAGTCATTAAAAGTTCCAATTCAACGATTGGTTTTATAATCATAGTCGTTGAAACTCAATGAGATACAATGACTATTTAATAAAAACAAGTCGTTGAATATTTCAACAAGTTGGTGTCATAACAAGTGTTCTAAAGCTTGAGGGTTTGAGCCTCCTTGACCTAATGACCTTGTATAATTTTTTTCCTTTTCAGTTACAACGACTGTTGTGGCAAAAAAAGTCATTGAAACTTGAAAGTATACGATTGGTTTTTCCCAACCAGCGATGTAAACCCAGATCTTTCTAGACTCGTGCTTCCAATTTGTTCTCCAATCCTTTCACGCCTTACCTCTTATTATATTCACACCATTTAATTTCCCTCACGACGGACTTTACTCATACATTGATACTTGCAGGAGTTTGTATAGACTTGGAGATGAGTGTTAACATTTCTCGCCAATTGTTTTAAATTCATCCAGAAATCACACTACCATGTGGTTATTTATTTTGCATTGATGAAAAGTTCATTCTTACATTATTAGCCATTCCCCTGTAAGAAGACGGATTTATAGGCTCCTTTTTTGAAATTAAAAAAATGATTATTCAAGTCTCCTATGTAATGTAATGAAATAGGGGATACTATGTTAAATATATTTGTTTTATACTTACTAGAAATATAATACAAATTATGTTTCAGGGTAGTGTTTAGAGATAATGAGATATGTGTTTTTACTTCACCACTTGTCCATATTTAGAAAATCATTTAATTTTACATCATGTATGACTATGAGTTAAAAGGAAAGATCACAGTAAGAACTAAAATAAAATAAAATTGGACATTTCAACAAAATCAATTTTTTCCCTTTTTAGTTACAAGGACTGAGAGACGATTGTTTAATAAAAATTATTCGTAGAAAATTTCAATAAATTGGTGTCTTGGTGTAGTTGGCATGAATATTTGCCAAGTAATCTTGAGGTTAAGGGTTCAAACCTTGCTAGACCACATCTTTTTTTTATGTCATTTTTAGTTTCAACAATTGGTTTTGAAAAACCAGTCGTTGACCCTCCCCTAACCCCTTTTATTATTAACCAGTCGTTGAATGTTGAGTTTCAACAACTGGTTTTTTTCAAACCAGTCATTGTATTCCATAACTTTTCAGATCCTCATGCCTTCCATTTTAATTTTTAATTTAAGCCATTTCTCTCTTTCTTTACACAGTTTCTCTTTGTCTCTCTCTTTCCCTAGTTCGGTGTAAACCTAGAAAGCTTGAAACTCTTTTCAATCGATTCTCCGTCTCTTCATGCCATTTCTCTATTTTTGTACACTATTTTTGCCTCATTTCTCTTCCAATTGATTTCTCCGTCTCTTCAACCCTTTCTTTCACTCCGTGTCTTTCTCGTTCTTTAACTCAACCTAAACATGGGATTGATTGTTTTTATCTTTTTACTCTTCATTTGAATGGGTATTTTGTGTATTGGGTTTTTAGGTGAAAAGCTGCTTAAAGTCATAAGCCGCATTTCCTAGCTTCTACCCATGATTGGTTTGGTGGGGCATTTAATGCTCATTATTTTTTTTCCCAACCTGCTTTGGTCATAATGACAAATGTTTTAAGCTTGAGTACTGTGTTTGGATTAGGTGGTAATAAAATGAATCACAGTTGGATGAATGCATTGAGAAATAGTGAAGAATATGAGAATGTGGTGGACGAGTATCTGTGCTTGTTATTCGTGGGTCTTATACCTGTGCTTGTTTGGTTACTTATCCTTGTGGACTGTGTGTCCACACTTGTTCTTGTGGCCTTGAGCTATGCTTGGTTAATTACCCTTGTAGATTGTGTATACACGCTTGTCATTCATTCTGTAGAAGTCCTACGATTAGATGAGATTTACTATTTTAAATGATTTTGTTAAACAAAATGATTTATTATGTATTTCAAATGATTTGATTCATGATCCTATATGGAGTTATGTTTTCATTCATGATCACATGATGTAGAAATTTTAATTTATTGCCATATTGTTATTATCGAAAGGTGAAAATATTTAAATCATTTTCTTTTGTAGTTCATTAAATTCTATAAAAGAGACATTATTCCCAAAAAAAAAAATTGCTTGGTTTAGATAGTATTGTTGATCTTGTACCTCTGGTTAAGCAGTGAAGAGCCTTCTCAATAATTTAAAGTTCGCTAGTTCATTTTGTAGTGTTGCTACTTGATGTAATTATAAATTTAGACTTTTGAATTACTACTAAAAGTTAGATGTTCCACGTAGTCTATAGATAGGATCCTTGTCTTTCTTTTGTCTGAAACATATGTATATGCATATATAAAGGTGGAGCAGAGCTCCAAATGTTATTTTGACATTTCAAATCATTGTACGATCTTCAGGAAGTCTAACTTACAAAGGAAACTCTATCACAATGTCTACAACATGTTTACTGTCTTTTATCTTCGTGGAATACATAGATATAAATTAGAGGTAGTGAAGGTATATTTCAGATTATGGTTATGAGCTATGACAGCCCTTTTAAGTCTTATGGCTTAAGGTAAATTGATTTCAATTCAAACTTTTAAGTCTAACTCACATGATGTAGACTGCAAGAATCTTTTCCCTTGTGCATAAGAGATCCTTCTTTTCTTATCCTCTTCAAGATAGTTGAGTGGTATTCTGTGGTAATCCATTCTTGAGGTAGATGATACTCTTCTTGCTTGTATCCATTGCTTCCTTTGATGTTTAAACCTTGTAGTTCCAGCAATGGGTGCCTTGTGAGTTCTCTTTCTTGATATAGATACTTTGATCTTCTTCATTGGTGTATGGGAAACTCTTGGCTTCTTCTTCCTCTTTTCTGTACCTTGATGTCCATTGATATTTAAATCATCCTACACGTATGGAGTACTAGATGGACATTTTGGTACCCATTTATACTTGGGTCCTTGACTGTTAGCATTGGACCTTGATTGTCCTTTAGGAACCCAAAGAAATTTATTTCTCACATTAGAATTTCTCCTAATATAGCATGAGTGAGAAATATGTCCAGATTTACCACAATAGTTGCAAATAACAGAATGATGCTTATTATGAATAACTTTGCAAGAATTGTGCGAGTCTAGTGGATGCAATGTCAAGTGACTCATGTTTGTGTATTCTTTCTTCCCACATGATTTTCCAGCATCATTTTTCGAAAATATGTTTGTTTTTCAAAATAGAATCAGTAAAAGGTTGAAAAAATTTTTTATGGAAATGTTCGGAATCATTTTTCTTAACTATACAAGGTGAATTGGAATTGTTTACCACATGTGTATCTTGAGCTCCTGATAATGATATATCATAATCGCCCATGAACTCTTTCTGGGAATCATCTTCCTCTTGTTCTTTTGTGTTGACTGGATCATGGAAGTTTTCAATGATTTCTTCTTCTTCAATCTCCAGTTGTTCATCAGTTGTGGATATGCAATTTATAGATTCAGATGAACTGCTAACACTATCAACTTCAACATATTTGTTAGAAGCATATATAGAATCAAGAGTATCCCAGATATCTTTAGCACTAGAGCAACATTTGATTTTCACAAAATCATTTTCAGTTAAAGTACAATACAAAATTTTCATTGATCTAATGTTCAACGAAAACAATTTCTTTTCTTTTTCTGTCCAATCCTTTCTTGGTTTGAAATCAAAGACATTTATAAAAACATTCCACATATCAAAATCAGTTGCTTTGATAAAACTAGTCATTCTAGCTTTCCAAAACCAAAAATCAATATCTTTGAAAAATGGTGGAATGGTATAATCGAAACCTTTTGAAAACGAGAAACACCCAAAATCAGCTATTGAAACTCTTGAGACGGTTAAGTCCATTAAACAAGAGACCTGCTCTGATACCAAATGTAAGAACCAGTTGAACCCAAGAGGAGGGGTGAATTGGGTGAAGTATAAAAATTTAGGAACTTTGAAAATCTTTTCGTAACTCACTGGAAATCAGTTTATAAAACAATAACCAGACATTTAAATATCTATACACATTCAAACATATGTGCTGGAAATGTAAGAGATAAGGGAAGAGACTGTGCAAACTGATTTATATTGGTTCGGCCCAATCCTTGACCTACGTCCAGTCCCCAAGCCTCACTTGGGATTTTCAATCCACTATCTTCTTTCAACTTGATTACACGTTCTGTAATTGAAGTAATCCTCTCAGTAGGATTCACTCCCTCTTACAAACTGTAATCAACACACTGCTTGATTACACACTCTGTACTCAAAGTAATCCTCTCACTAGGATTCACTCCCCCTTACAAGTTGTAATCAACACAATGTGTTTCCCACTCAAGATCACCTAATCTTGAGTAACTCTCAGAAGAATAGAATGTTTACAATAAATCTTCTCTCTTAGAAGTGAATAGATAAACACTGAAGATCTAATACAAATCACTTCACTCTCTAAGTTATCTAAACATGAGAAACAGAGTGTAAATGATGTGAAAACAGAGTATCAACATGTTGGAAGTGTGAGCTCGTGTCTCTTCTCTTTTCTGCTTGAATCTGTTCTCTTTTATAGGTAAAGAACAGTATATGACCGTTTATAACCGTTGCCTATATCAGACAAGGTTCAGATGAAGCTTTGGTCTCCTTCTCTCTCTAGTTTTTGCTTAATCCAGCTATGCAGAATATTCAGAGTTGACTTCTGGCAATAGATCCGTTGGAATGAAAGCTGCTGGATGTAGAAAGCATTCTTTAATTCCTTGTAAACGTGTGCAGAAGGATTACCCAAAAGTATGCAACTTGTCTGGGTCTTGCTTTTAAAGTGCTGACGTCACTTTTTGCTTTTGCTTTAAACCTTCACTAAACATCTTCTAAATCATCTGAAACTCACCAACAAAGTGATTAAACATATCTAGGAACATAGAAGAATGATAATGCAAAGTATTAAGATCAAACATGAAGGTTTTGCAAAAATGTCAAATTCGAATTTCAGTTTTAGCGATGTAAACCTAAGGTTTGGTTCATGTGAACTCGAGTTTGTAGCTTCAAAAAGTAAAAGCGTTTCAAGTTCAAAACATCTAAACTGGAGGTTTGCAAACAGAACCTGAGGTTTTCAATATATTGAAAAGTTACTCGGGTTGATTTAAACTGGAGGTTTGCAAACAAAACCTGAGGTTTTCAACACATTGAAAAGTTACATTGCTCTCAGGTTGATTTAAACTAGAGGTTTGCAAACAAAACCTGAGGTTTTCAACATACTGAAAAGCTACATTGCTCTCAGGTTGATTTAAACTGGAGGTTTGCAAACAAAACCTGATGTTTTCAACACATTGAAAAGTCACATTGCTCTCTGTCTGAGCTAAACTCGAGTTTGTTCACTTATAGGCTCGAGTTTGGCTTTCTCCAAATGTTCATTTCTTCTCTGGAACTCTCGAGCTCGAGTTTGTGACTGATAAACTCGAGTTTGTAAGTTATACTGTGACTTGGTTGCTGCTGACTTAGCCTGACTCGAGTTTGCAACTTTGTCAACTTTCGAAGGCCATATCTCCCTGGTCTGAACTCCATTTTGGTCCGTTCAAAGCTTGATGGAAATCCCTTTGAGTCTATTTTCATATGCCACTGATTTCAGCTCAATTGGAATTGTAGATTGTGAGTTACACTCAAAACATTGAAGCTTGGTTTGATGTGTGGCGTGGATTTCTCTGTCAACGTCCACAATTCATATCTCCTTGATCTGAACTCCTTTGGACTTGTATTTTATATCAAAATGACGCATTAAGAGTCTAGTTTCATATGCCACTTGTTTCACCTCAATCCGATTTCTGGTTTAGGATATATTGTCGAATTACCAGACCTCACCCGAGCTGAACGTGAAACAGAGTGGAGCTGAAGTGCTGATGACCGCTGTAAACTCGAGTTTGCACTTATAGGCTCGAGTTTGCCTAGTCCAGAGACACCAGAAATGCTGAAGACACTTATTAACTCGAGTTTGTGATTCCTTTCTCGAGTTTGAGGTCCTAAACTCGAGTTTGGGGTCCTGAACTCAAGTTTGTTCATGTCAGAAAGGCAAATTACTGCAGTAAGGTAGTAAACTCGAGTTTAATACTTGGAGACTTGAGTTTGCTCATCCAGAACCTCATTTTTGCTTGTTTTAACTCTGAATTGAGTCATTCCAACTTCCATATGATCTTGGAGGCTTCTAGCTTCAACATAAGAACTTGAATAATTATATCTTCATTTCATTTAGCAAGTTCTTCCTTCTTCCATCTCCCAACTTGATCATTCTTCATCATTTAACTTGGGCTTTTTATTCTTTGCAGCTTCTACCTTCTTCAATGTCCAGAAAGCCAAGCCTATGCTGAACTTGTTCTAGAATTTCATGTGTCGACTACTTCATTCCAACTTCTATTTGATCATCGAGACTTCATGTATCACAAGAACTTGAATGTTGTGCAAGTTCTTCTTTCTTTAGTCTCCTTTCTTGATCAATCTCCATTATTAAACTTTGCATCTACAATAAATATAAGAATTAGTCAAAGTAGAAGATAAATGTAGTATGCAACCTTTTTGCTCTTAAGAATAACATCTATATAAGACATCATCAAAACTAATCGTATCTAACAGAATGAATAAAGTATTGTTCTCATGAGGACTTGGTACCAACAAAATGGTTGAGTAATGATTTTACACTTTTGTTTAAATTGAGCAACTAAAATTTAATTCAAATAAGTGAAAAGGAATTAAAATCAAAATAAAACAAACTAACTGCCACAATTATCAAGCGAGCAACCCAGAGTTACTAATCCCTTATTAACTTCATAAACCTTGATATCACAAATTTAATTAACTAAATGTCAATTTTGTTAATTTTTATACAAATAGCTATAAGTGTATGTCGGTCTACTCACAAACAACCTTCTCTTAAGTATAAATTTTATGACCAACATATTTACTCAATAGGCAATATAACTCGAACGCATCTTTAATAATTATGTCGGGCCATTTGTATTAGTTCCCTATGTGTTTTGATGATTACTAACATTTGTAAACAACGTGGAGATGTTTTTGATCAAGTTGAGAGTGGATTAAAACTTGTCAATTTCAAGCAAAAACACTCTATCTGCGACAAACTCGAGCCTATTATGTGCAACCTCGAGTTTGCCATTGACAGAGAGTGTAAACTTGCCAGTTTAATCCTCAAACTCGAGACTGAACCAAAAGTTTGAACTTAAGAGTTTTCCAAAGTTTTCAAAAACCTTGTGTGAACTCGAGGTTAAAATCACAATCTCGAGTTTGCCAATGGCAGAGAGGTTTCTGACTTGAAAACACTTTTAAACTCGACACCTCCTTCTTCAAACCTCAAGTTTGCAACCTCCAAAGAAAATTTTCAATAGTTTACATTACTTGTAAACTCGAGCCTATTATGACAAGCTTGAGTTTATCTCTAACGGGAAGAATTTTTCAAATTAAGAGATCTTCGCAAACTCTGCACTGTTTCATTCAGACTAAAGTTTTCCGTTTGAAAAATCTCAAGAGCTTACAAAACATGTAAACTCGAGTTCATCATTAGCAAACTCGAGCTTACACTTGGCCGAAAGCTTTCAAAGTTTTTCAACCAAAGTAAACTCGAGACTCATCTTTCAAACCTCCAGTTTACTTCAGGCCAAAAACATTCAGAGTTTTTCAAAGTTGAACAAACTCGAGCCTAACATTTCAAGCTCGAGTTCAAAACTTACAGAGAGTAAAGAACTTTTCAACTTGAGAAAACTTTAGAGTTTACATTGAAAACCTTAGGTTTATCCTTTGAGAACTAAAACTGATTTCTGTCATGAATAGTGACAAACTTGAGGTTAAACTGTTGAACTCGAGTTTGAATCTTATAGAGAGCAAAGTTATTTTCAATGAGAGAAAACTCTAAAGTTTGCATTGGAAACCTCAGGTTTGCCTTATGAAAGTTAAAACTAAGTTTTGTCTTGAACAGTTTCAAACTCGAGCCTGTTACTAATAGACTCGAGTTTGTCTCTTTATCATAAACTCTCCAGAACACAAAATCGCGACATTCCTCTCTGGATGAAGGAACCTCGAGTTCATATTTGGAAACTCGAGTTCAAATCAACCCGAGAGCAATGTGACTTTTCAATGAGAAGAGAACCTCAGGTTTTGATCTCAAACCTCCAGTTTATATGTTTTAAACCTGAAACGCCTTTACATACTGAAGCTCTAAACTCGAGCCTGCAAGAACTAAACTCGAGTTTGTGACGCTGATTCAGAAATTCAAATCTAACGATTTTAGAAAACATTCATGTTTGATCTTAATACTTTGCAATATTATCCTCTGATATTCCTAACTATGTTTAATGACTTTATTAGTGAATTTCAGATGGTTTAAAGAATGTTTATTGAAGGGTTAAAGAAAAAAGCAAAAAGCAGTTCAGCACATTAAATGCTATGTCCAGAAATTTGCACACTTTTGGACAATCCATCTGCACACGGTTGCAAAGCATTAAAGAGTGATTTCTATAACAAGCAACCTCTCCTCTAACGGATTAATTCGCAGAGAGTCAACTCTGATCACTTGGACAACTGGATTAAGTGGAAATTAGAAAGAGAAGATGCCTAAGCCACTTCCTAACCTTGGCAGAACCTCTCCAACGGATCTATTGGAAAAGCAACGGTCATTTAATGATATCTGAATATAAATAGAGCTGCATTCAAGTCTTTCCAACAACAACAACTACTGAAAACGAATTGCATTCAAGTCTTCATTTATTTTCTTCAGTTTTTCACTTGTATAGTATCTTCTGATACAAAGAGCTTCAGTGTTTATCAATATCTGCTCTTAGAAAGAGTTTCTTTCTGAAAATCATTTATTGTAAAGAATCACAAGTCAAGGGGACTTGGTGATTGGGAAGTTCATTGATTACAATTTGTAAGGGGGAGTGAGTTCTAGTGAGAGAATCACTTCTTAAGTGCAAAGTGTGTAATCATTGATATAGTGAAAATCCCAGAGAGTCTGGGGACTGGATGTAGATCAAGTTGTTAGGACCGAACCAGTATAATTTTCTGTGTTCAGCTATTCCTTCCCTCACTCTGTTCACCTCTGTTTTAGTTATCCCAAAACAGAGTTAGTGTCGAAAATTTTAAAATACCCAATTCACCCCCCCTCTTGGGTATTTGGCTCCACTTTCAATTTGGTATATGTCTATCATAATCACAAATTAAATCATAATCTAACCCCATATTATTTAATCTTAGAGCCTAATTAAAATTTCCTTTCTCAAGGTAAATCATAATGTTCAAGTTCATATTCAAGATAGCCAGTCATGAAATAGATAAAGCTAAATAAGATTAAGTAACCAAAATTGATATTAATTATAACTAAACAATGAAAACAAAGTCTGATCCATTCATAAGTTTATAGCTTCTCTAGCTTGCATAACAAACTAACTAAACATAACAAAAGAACACCACAACAAGTTCATAACCAAAATATCAAGAAAAAGAGAAAAGAAAAGGGTCAGAGCATCAATTTAAAGCCTCATATTTAAGCTCCAGTTGCTCCCTTGTTGAAGTGGCTACTCTGATCTCCTCTCCTATCCATAGTCCTCGCATCCTCCCGTGCAGAAGAAGAAGAATGAAAATCGAACTACTTTCTTTTTCTTTTATTGTGAAGTTTGTATATGTTTATTAAAAGAACTAATCAAATTTTCAATAAAGTTTTTATACCTACATTAACTAAATTAATTAAACTTATGCCCCAATATAATGAAAAATATTCAAAAAAATGTATTTGAAAGTAAATAATAAAATTATGGAAAAAGAAAAAGAAAAAAGAAACCTCTTAAATTATTTATATCAATTGGCTTATAAAAAAAATATCATATAAGTTATAACTAAAAATATAGATTTAATATCATGAAGGGTAAATTCATAAATAAAGTTTATTTTGATGAAAAAATTTAATCAAAAATGTTTTTAAGAATATTGTTAATGGTGTTAAGAGTTTAGACTTAAGTGTATGTTTTACCAAAAAATCTCCGATTGATTGAATCATATTTTTATATGATTTTTCATAATTATATTAGGATTTTTAATGCATTTTCTGGGACATTATTGCATTGTTAAACACTAATTTGAGTTCGAGACATTTGTATTGAATTAAGTGTAATTAGGGGTAAAATGATCATAATTTATTAATTATTCATGCAAATGATTTATTAGACTTTTAATATTACCTTGTGCTTAATCTTGCATTTTAGGTGTTTAAGAATAAAATTTGAGATTTTGGAGGGATTGAATTAATATTTTGAAGATTGAAAAAAAGTACTGAAAATGTCCTTAGAATTTCTGGAAATTGTAATCTGATGAGTATACATATTTTATGATTAAATAGGTGTATATTTTATGATAATTAATTGGAATTATTGATATTATATACCTATTTAATTATCTTTTATTGAATTTTCTATCTTTGAATCAAACTTAGGATCAAAGAATAAATCGACATAAAATCTACTCATATCCTAGTTTTATTGTGCAGGAAATATTAGCTGATTTGGAATGAAGTACAAAAAGCAATTAAGAAGATATGCAATCAGCCAAACTCGGTGGTCCAACGCAAGAAAAATAGAAACAAAATCAATTGTGTGATCTGTTAGAGTAAATTACAAGATATGAGATATCTTTGTAATAAGAAAAGGAGAATCAGTGACCTAAGACCTAAATTATAAATAGGGAGGCAAACAAGCAAGAAGGAGGAAAAAAAAAGATCAAGAGACACAGAACAAGAAGGAACGAAGAAGTAGAGGAGTAGAAGCTAAGCGTTTTAGTTCCCTTCATCATCTCCACGGAAGGACGGAAGGACTGTGGAGACGACGAAGAAATTTTCTTTCCTCTCTCTCTCTTTATTCTTTGAACCTGAATTGTTACCTTTTTGTTATAGATTTTATTAGAGCCATGTGTGGCTAGTTTGTTTTACAACGTAGAGGACTTATGAACTTGTGGGTGAATTGAATTTTGTTTTCATTATTTAGTTAAATTTGATATTAAATTTGGTTACTTATCTTGTTTAGTTTTATCTATTTAGTGATTGGTCATCATTAAATATGATTTTGAGCATTAGGATTTACTTTGACGAAGGGGATTTTAATTAGGCTCTGAGATTAAGTAATATGGGATTAGATTACGATTTAATTTGCGGTTAGGATAGACATATAGCTAATGGCCCCATATAATTGTTGAAGAGTGTGTTTGATTTTTGTTGTCTCTTGAGTAACTATGTTAGACATAATAAGTTATACTCAAGAGAGGGTTGTAAGTAGACCAACAGGCACTTATAGCTATTTATACTCGAGATTAACAAATTGATATTAAAGCTAATTAAATTAGTGAAAACAAGGTTTATGAAGCTAATAAGGGATAGTGACTCTAGGTTTCTCATTTGATTATTGTGTTAGTTTTCTTATTTTTATTTTAGTTTGATTTTCTTTTCTTTTATCTTAATTAAATTCAATTTATTTTACTCAACTTAAACGAAATTGTGAAATTAATGCTTGACTAAAGTTGTAATACTAAGTCCTCATGGGAGCGATATCTTACTTACTCTTTATTACTTGATACGGCCCGTGCACTTGAGGAGTTTTTGGGTATAAAGTTTTGCCCTATCATAATCAATGAGAAAAAGGATCGGACCAGGGAAAATAGCAACAAAAACCCATATGTTTTGAAATTATATTTCTGTCATGAAAGTATTTCATAAAGTGACACTTAAGTCACTCCTCCAGAACTTTTGATCTTCTCACTTTAGCTCCTGATCACAATTAACTTTCGTTTTGATTGAACTAGGTTGGATTCTCTCCTTCTTCCTCGACTATACTCAAAGGCAAGGGACAAAAATGACAAAGGATCGCCGTGGAGAGCTTCAGATTAGAGAACTTGAACATAGAGCTTGAGAGGGAGGGAAAGAGACGGAGAGCCGCCGCCACCGTTGGGGACATCCTCCCTCACTGTTGGTTCTCTCTCCAACTCCGTTCTCTGGCGACCTTCATCATCTCAAAACCAGAAGAAATACAGCCACAACTATGGAGAGAAATTGTCAGTCAAAACTCCAACCACCATCGTTTTCTTCTTCATTCTCCTTCACCACCATCGGCCTCTCTTACACCACCATCGTCATCTGTTTTTCAACACCTCCCAACACCATTGTCTCTACTAGTTACCTTCTCTGCTCACCATCGTCGGATTTGCACCACCGTTCTCACTCCATTTCTTCTTCTTCACCGTTACAGCACCTTTATTGTTCTCACCCTTCTTTCCTCCACTTCCAGACTCACCATTGTCGAAGCTATTCCTCTCTTTTCTAGCTTCTAGCGAACATTATCGTCTCCATCGTCAATTTCACCTTCAGTAACCATAGCACAGCTGCTCCACCCTCCCACACTCAAATAGGACAAGACTATTTTTCTTCTCCCATTCCAGATTTGGCCAAACCCACAACACCTCTTCATTCCTTCACCATGTAAGTTTTTCTATAATTTCATGCTCAAACATCAAGTAATAAGAACATGAACAAGGATCTTAAGAATTCATGATTTCCACAATATTATAGGTTTAAGTCAAGATGTACTAACCTCTATCCATAATTACGGAATTTATACTTTAGAATATGTGACTTGCAACACCATAATTGAAGCCTTTATCATTCTCTTTACCCTTCATTACACGCCCTCTCTTCTTGATGGGAAACTAGAGACGTCTCTTATGGTCAGAGAGTGAACGAACAAGTTCTTATCCTTTAAATAATTTTTGTATCCAAAAGACATGTACATCCAATGGATATGACTCCTCCCATCAAGCAGTCAAGAACCTCTTCCCAAAAGTCATTTACCAATAGTCATTTAGCCCCTTCATTAATTATTAAATCATATATATTTATCACAGCCACATGAGACATTTCTTACACACCAAACCTGACAACAACCACCTTCTGTCTTCATTCAATCCCTTTCACTAGTTTCTTATGGATTTCGGGTGCTTTGGCCAATTAATCTCTATGAGTAGTTTGAAAGAGGAGCTTTATACCCAAGAGGGGGGGTGAATTGGGTATATTAAAAATTTTTCAAACTGGTTCTGTTTTTACACTCTCAGAACAGAGCAGAACAGAGGAGATAGAGAGAAGAGCTTTGCACACAACGATTTATACTGGTTCGGTCCTTTCTCTGACCTACATCCAGTCCCCAAGCCTCACTTGGGATTTTCAATCCACTAACTCAACAATATTGATTACACACTCTGTACTAAGAGTTGTTCTCTCACTAGAACACACTCCCCCTTACAAGTTGTAATCAATACACCCCAACTACCAAGTCCCCTGACTTGTAGTTATCTCAATCAATAAATGATTTACAAGTATTTGACTCTCTTACAGAGCAGATAAGATAAACACTGAAGAACTAAGTATCAAAATGATACAATACAGATGTAAGCTTGATACAATAAATGACTCAATAAATTTTCGCTCTAAGTAGTTGTATCAGCTTGAGAAGAAGTTAATGCTCTCTATTTATAGGTAGAGAACATTAAATGACCGTTGTGAGATGATTCCAACCGTTGGAAGTGATTTGCTTAAGTTCTGGTCATCTTCTCTCTCTAAACTTCTGCTAATCCAAGTCTTAATGAAGTCTGATGTGGATCTCTGAGTTTCTGCCCGTTGGAATTAACTTTACTTGATGTAGTAAGCATTCTTTAACGTTAACAAGGCGTGCTCAGATGGATTAGCCGAAAGTAGATGAGATTGTGCAGGTGCATTAAATGCACTGTTCACCTTTTTGCTTTTTCTCACAAATCTTCAATAATCTTGATCTGTGCTAACTGAAAAACACTCAACAAACTTGTTAAACATATCTGGGATCATGAGTGAATGATTTATGAAAGCAATTAGATCAAACAACAAGTTATAGCAGATTTCACAAATTTGAAAAAGCTTCAACGGTCACTAACCTCGAGGTTAGTTCATCCAACCTCGAGGTTGGCCTGAAATCCTCAGGCAAACCTTCGTTTAAAAATCATTCAACCTCGAGGTTGCAAAGTGAACCTCGAGGTTTCTCTTGAGAAGAAACCTTCTGATAAATCTCATTAACCTGCAAACCTTGAGGTTCCAAAGGTAACCTCGAGGTTTGAAGTTTGTTTCAAACCTTCAGTTTTCACTGGAGCCCGACAACCTCGAGGTTGTACATCTGTACTCGAGGTTGGCTCTTTGAAAGTGCAAAGTTCAAAGTTAAACATAAAGCCCAGCCTCGAGGTTACAATGTTAACCTCGAGGTTTTCAATACTTTGAAAACCAGTGTGCTCTCTGTAAGTGATGAAACTCGAGGTTGCAACATCATACTCGAGGTCAAAGGTGTTTTCATCGAGCTTAAGTTTCAAAACAAAGTGTCCAACCTCGAGGTTGAAATATGGGCCTCGAGGTTCATGTGCTTGATGAACAACATGACCTTTCTGTATGAGTTGAACCTTGAGGTTAGCTTTGCATACTCGAGGTTACAAGTGATAATGAAGAAACTTGGATTCTCCAACTGAACCAGAACCTCGAGGTTGACTTCTCAACCTCGAGGTTTCACATATAATTTGTGAAACCAAGTTTTGCAACATTCGAACACTTGATTTTTAAAGCTTCTGTAAGGTCAAACCTCGAGGTTACAAACCCAACCTCGAGGTTTGCTCTTAAACAGAATTTTGACACTTAAGAGCAAAACCTCTTCAATTGTTTGTAGTTGTTGACAATCATCAAAACCATCAGAGAACTAACATTCTCCCCCTTTTTGATGATGACAACATCTACAAGCAATACCTCTTTAAACATTTAAAAGATTATCAGTGAGATTATCAGAGTGTTTGAAAAACTGATTTTTGCACAAGTAGAGTTCTTAGATAAAGAGTCATATATTCTCAGAGATAAGCAGAAGCATGAAATTGAGACTGATATTTCAATTGATATTCCATTTCAATAAATTTATACAAGATATAATGGAATTCAATGAAAACAAAATACAGACAATACTACAAAAAAAAATACATGAAAATACACATGCTGCTGCAGACAAAAACTAGATCCCTAGACTCTAGTCCTCACTCATTGCTTGTCTCTCCCCCTTTGTCATCGTCATCAACATACTCTGGGTCGAGAATAACAAGAGGAGGCTGGTAAAGCACCATAGCAGTGGTAGGATCAAATGTGGGATCAAGAAGAGAAGGATGGGCAAAGGGAGAAGGTGTGGGGAAGATTTCAGTAGAGGGGGTAGGTGGAGATAGAAATGGTGGAATGAGAATCTCTGTAGAAGGGGTAGTGGGTGAAGGTTGAGACTGAGCAACAGGAGTGGTATGAGATGGAGATGTGTGTGGAGGGCTAGGAAATGAGAAGGAGTGAGAGGGAGGTGAGTGATGGGGTGAGAGAGCAGGAGACTCAGCAGGAGAGGGAGGTGAAGATGGGTCAGGAAGTGATGAGCTAGGGCCATCATGAATATCAGGACGGGGATCAGAGGCTGCATCAGCAGAAGGTAAGTCAGAAGCCACATCAGGAACTGGAACAGATGAGGGGCCATGAGTGGATGAGGAGCCAAGGCCAAAATGTCTGAGAAGCATGTCAGCTTTGTCTCTGGCATCAGATGCAGCAGTGAGAGAGACAGCCAAAGAAGAGTTCAAGTCAGTAAACCTTTGATCCATTTCCTCCTTTAGCTTGTACAGATGAGACATTGCCTCAGTCTGTGCAACTATGACATCCATAAGTCCCATCTTGATGTCAGCCCGCAATACATCAACTTCAGTCTTCATGATAGCTCTGTGGGAGATTAGGGCTTGATCCACTATCTGTCTGATCTGCCCCATCAGATCATCTGGTATAGGAGCCTGAGAAGGTGGAGGAGCTGACTGTGCTTCCTCAGGAGCTTGAGATGCTTGAGACTGAGCCGCCCCCTCTGCATCAAACTTGATATGCATGAGGTTCAGCTGATGCTTCCCAAAATAAAGGGGATATTCAAGGGTATCAGTGCTCCCCACATACCAGATTCTGTGATAGTAGAGTATCACAGAAACGAGAGAAGGGTAGGGTATATGAGTCAATGGCTTTTTGGCAAATTTGAATGACTTCATCCCCTGAAGAAGCCAATCCCCAATATTAAAGGGCACCCTCCTCACAAAGGCAGTGAATGGTCTATAATCGAGAGAGGTAAAATGAGTGTAGTTCCCAGCCTTAGGAACAAAGTTCCTTGAATAAACATACCAAAGAACTCTGTGTTCTTGTGGCATGTCCCTAGGCTTGAAGGTTAGCTTTATCTGTTGGTCAGGTGGAAAGGGTTTGCCTGGAATAAGAGTTTCATATACCTCTTGATTGGTATAAGAAAATTCTGGGACAGGAGGTGGGTTTTTGACTTTCAGAATTTTGTTTAAGGTATCAGCAGAAAGTGTAAACTTGACACCTCTTACTGTGGTTGACACCCTTTCCTCCACCAACTCTCCCTCAGAGTCCAATACACTCACATCTTCCATTTTAAAATAGAACATCCTAACCAGACTAGGAGTGTATGGACAGTAAATGGAGATAAAGGGTTCATACATTTTGATCCAAGGACTGAGATCAAAATTGCACTCTTTGTGGAAGTTTTCTAAATTAATGGCAACTGAAGCACAGAAAACTTTAGAGAGATAAGTTTCTCTATACTTATCATTTTCTTCCTTGGAGGAGAAGGATGAAGCAGCAGTGACGAATCCTTCTGGGGGTGATCTGATATCCCGGATATCCTCTATTGCATTGACAGCAAATTTCTCCAACTTCTTTTGCTGTGAGGCCTGAGAGGATGATTGAACTTGAGGCCTTGAGGGATTCTTGGTCCTTGCCTTCTTGGCCTTTTCTCCTATTTTCTCTTTCCCTTTACCGGTTGTTTCAGGCACTTTCCTCTTTTTAGACTCAGCTTGACTGGGCTCTTTGATGGAAATGCCCTTCGGTTTGCTCTTCGGAGGAGGAGATGGAGGAGGATCAATGGGCATCCCTGGGATGTGCTTATCAACCCCAGAGCGCAAGCGAAGAGACCGAGTCTTCTTCCTCACAGGCTTGGTTGCTTGAGGTTCAGGAGAAGGTTGACGTTTTGGAGGTGGAGAGGGAGACCAAGATTCTGTCTCATCGTTCGAATGGGAGGAAGATTCTGACTGGGAAGGAGATTTCGAGGCCATTTGTGGACAGAGAGTGGAAGAAATGTGCAGAAAGATGAAGATTGGAAGAGGAAGTGACGAGAGAGAAGGAGTGAACTCGAGGTTAGGGTTCAGTAAAAATGAAATTTCACAGCAGCATATATATAGACACGCTCTCAACCTCGAGGTTGACTTCTCAGCCTCGAGGTTAGATGAACAAAAGTTCACCAAACTCTGCGATCAACCTCGAGGTTGACATCTCAGCCTCGAGGTTAGATGAATAAAACTTCACTAACCTTTGAAATTCTTACCTCCAACCTCGAGGTTGCCTCCAGAACCTCGAGGTTCGACTGTCTGATAGATGAGATGTCTCTTCTGTTTGCTACCAACCTCGAGGTTCTGATCCCATACTCGAGGTTCCAGCTTTTAAGCATTCTCAATTTTGACAGTTTGCCCCGATAACCTCGAGGTTAGCTTTTGAGCCTCGAGGTTCCATCCATCAGATATCTTGAACCTTTTGACACTCTTCCAACCTCGAGGTTGACTACTGAACCTCGAGGTTTGCCCCTTTGACAGCAAACCTAAGTCCTGCATAAGATTGTCTATGTACTCCGATGCTAAAGTTAGTGATCTATAATCATCAAAACCATATTTTAATATAAAAGTAGACAAGAATTACTTACAACTCATTGGGATTTACCATTCCCAATTCTCTTCTTATGAATGTGAATGGGTCCTTGGCTAATGGTTTGGTGAAAATGTCTGCCAATTGAAGATGAGTTGGGATGAACATCACTTTCACATCTCTCTTCTGGACATGATCCCGGATGAAATGATGTCTCACATCAATATGCTTGGTTCTTGTATGTTGCACGGGATTCTTGGCCAAGCTTATTGTGCTAGTGTTATCACATAGTATTGGAATCTCCTTTAAGTGCACTCCTAAATCAGCAAGTTGTTGCTTCAGCCACAACACTTGAGCACAGCAACTTGAGGCAGCCACATATTCAGCTTCTGTTGAGGACACCGCCACGGTAGTTTGCTTCTTGCTAAACCAAGAGACAAGTGAGTTGCCAAAGAATTCGCATTGCCCACTTGTACTCTTTCTATCCGTCTTATAGCCAGCATGATCCGAATCTGAATATGCCACAAGATGCTCCGGCTGACCTTTAGGAAACCATAGCCCAAGAGTTTTTGTATCAGATAGATATCTGAATATTCTCTTCACGTGTTCAGCATGAGACTCTTTGGGTGCGGATTGGAACCGAGCACACATTCCAACACTGAATTGAATGTCCGGGCGACTTGCAGTGAGATAGAGCAATGATCCAATCATTCCTCTATACTTGGTGATGTTAAAGTCCTTGCCCTCTTCATCAGCATCCAAAGAAGTAGTTGTGCTCATTGGTGTGTCAGCCCCATTGCACTTGTCCATTCCAAACTTCTTCAGCAAATCATTCAGATACTTTGTTTGAGATATGAATATCCCATCTTTACGTTGCTTGATTTGCAGCCCAAGGAAGTAATTAAGCTCTCCCATCATTGACATCTCAAATTCACCTTGCATAGACTTGGAAAATTCCTCACACAAAGAATCATTAGTAGCACCGAAAATAATATCATCAACATATATTTGTACGATTAAAATCTCATTTAATTTATTTTTCTTGATAAACAATGTTGTATCAGCCTTTCCTCTGATAAATCCTTGATTGAGTAAGAATTGACTCAATCTTTCATACCAAGCTCTAGGAGCTTGCTTAAGACCATACAAGGCTTTCTTAAGTCTAAAAACATGATCCGGAAATTGATCATTTTCAAAACCTGGAGGTTGTTCAACATACACCTCCTCTTGAATGAAACCATTCAGAAAAGCACTTTTGACATCCATTTGATAGAGTTTAAAGCCTTTTGTGCATGCAAATGCTAGAAGAACTCTTATTGCTTCCAATCTAGCTACTGGAGCATAAGTCTCTTCATAGTCTATTCCTTCTTCTTGATTGTAACCTTTGGCCACTAATCTAGCCTTGTTACGCACAATGATGGCTGACTCATCACGTTTGTTCTTGAATACCCATTTTGTCCCAATTACCGGATGGTCTTTGGGTCTAGGCACCAAGTCCCAAACTTGATTTCTATCAAATTGATGTAGCTCCTCTTGCATAGCAATCACCCAATCATTGTCTGAAAGGGCTTCTTCTATTTTAGAGGGCTCTATATGAGAAATAAATGCAGAAAATGTAACTTCATTCAAGGTACTATTTCTGGTCCTAACTCCTTGATTTACATCACCTATAACTTGGTCTAAAGGATGATTCCTTATAAATCTCCAAGCTCTAGGTTGAGACTGATCAGCATTTTCTAAATTGCTTTCAGGATTAGCCTCAAAAATGTTTTCAGAATTTTCAGAAGGAGTAGGAGCATTTTTCGAAAAGAATTTGTTTTTGAAAATAATCTCCTCTTCATCATCCAAGGATTTATCAGATTCAGATTCACAAAATACAACATGTATAGATTCCTCAACAATCTTAGTTCTAGTATTAAAGACTCTATATGCTTTACTCCTATTAGAATAACCAATAAAGATAGCTAAATCAGCTTTAGGATCGAATTTACCAAGATTGTCTTTACCGTTATTGTGCACATAGCACTTACAACCGAAGACACGAAGGTGACTGAGGTTTGGCTTTCTTCCTTTGTAGAGTTCGTATGGAGTCTTATTCAGCTTCTTTCTCAAGTATGCTCTGTTGGAGACGTAGCAAGCCGTACTCATGGCATCAGCCCAAAACACTTGCGAAGTGATGTACTCGTTCAACATTGCTCTAGCCATTTCAGTGAGTACTCTATTCTTTCTCTCCACAACACCATTTTGTTGTGGTGTTCTTGGTGCTGAAAAGTTGTGATCAATCCCCATACTATCACAGAACTCAGCAAAGGCTTGATTTTCGAACTCTCCACCATGATCAGTTCGTATTCCTGAAATTGAGAACCCTTTCTCGTTTTGGACCTTCTTGGCAAATGAAACAAACTGATCAAAGGTTTCATCTTTAGAAGATAAAAATATTGTCCACGTAAATCTAGAGAAATCATCGACAATGACCAAAGTGTATAAGTTTCCACCAAGACTTTTCACTCTAGCTGGTCCAACTAGATCCATGTGAAGAAGTTGAAGAGGTCTGTTTGTTGAAATCTCATTTTTAGCTTTAAAAGAAGATTTGGTCTGTTTTCCCTTTTGACAAGCATCACAAATCATATCATTTTTGAAATTCAGTTTGGGAATGCCAATAACCAAATCCTTTTTCAATAACTTGTCAAGTTGATACATATTGACATGAGCTAATCGCTTATGCCATAGCCAACTCTCATTCAAGTTACTTACAAAACAATTTTCAGAAGTAGAAGCATTGCTAGAGAGGTTCAAAGTATAACAGTTTCCATCTCTAGGTGCTCTAAATAAAGCTTTATTTTTCAAATCATTTATGGAGATCAAATCCTTTTTAACAATAAAGCATTCATCAGAGTCAAATATTACCAAATTACCCTTATCGGTGCTTTGGCTCACACTTAGGAGATTATGACACAATCCTTCTACAAGGTAGACGTCTTTAATGAGTGGGCCTTCATTGTTGCCTATCTCACCAATGCCAGCGATTTTCCCGGATTGATCACCTCCAAATGTGACTCTACCTCCATCTTTTGGCTTTATTGATAAAAACTTTGATTTGTCTCCAGTCATGTGTCTTGAGCATCCACTATCAATGTACCACTTGTTCGGCCTTGATGCTCTAAGACATACCTGCAGATTACCAGAGGTCAAGTTTTAGGTACCCATCTTTTCTTGGGTCCTTTGGGGTTAGCATGCACCTTGGGAACATATGTTCCTTTTGGTACCCAGACATAATTTCCTACAGGTTTAGCTTTTCTTTCTTTTCGATGAAAACAAGATGAAGTAGAATGACCCTTCCTATTGCAATATGTACAATGTGCAAAAGGATTTGAGGAATGAACAGATTTAGTGAAATAATTCATATAGGATTTTTGTCCATTCTTTTTCTTTCCTTTCTTCTTATCAAAGTCTGGTCTATAACCAATGCCCGATCTATCGTTTGTAAAACGTTGTTGTTTCAAAATCACATTGAGCATTTCACTTCCCTTAGTGAATTTCTCAAGTGCTTTTGTAAGTTGTGAATTCTTTTTCTCTAGGATAGAGCATTCATCACAAATCAGAGATTGAGGAGAAGAGAGGTTTTCAATTTGCAGTTCAAGAAAAGAATTTTTTCTTTTCAAAGACATATACTTGTCTGCAAGTTTTTCAAACTCCTTTTGAACAACATTGTATTCAGCAAACAATTCATCATAGGAAGGAAGAGATTCATATACCTCATTTATTTCACTAGGTTGTTCTTCTTCCTCAGCAACCAGGCATATGTTGGCTTTTTCACTTTCATCCTCTTCAGCTTCATCCTCATCCGATGAGCTATCTCCCCATATGGCTGACACATATGCCTTTTTCTTGTATTTCTTGAATTTCTTCTTTTCTTTCTCTTGATTTTTCAGCTGAGGACATTCTGCCTTGATGTGTCCGGGCTTTTCGCATTCATAACATATGACAGGCTTCTTTGATTCATAGCTCGAATTTCCCTTCTGAAACTTCCTGAAGCCTTGATCTCTCTTATAGAACTTTTTGAATCTCCGGACCATCATGCCAATTTCTTCATCCTCATCTTCATCTTCCTCATCCTTTTCCGCATTCAGAGCCACTCCCTTGTTGCGATTGTTGCCACCATTGACATCTTCTAATTCCTTCTTGAACTTCAACTTGCTCTCATATTCAGATAAGCTACCAAACAAGGCTGCAACTGACGTCATCGACTCTCCACGAGCCTCTTCGATAGCTGTGACCTTTGCTTCCCAATCTTTGGTCAAAATATTAAGAATCTTTCTTACTTGAGACCCTTGATCAAAGATCTTTCCTAGAGCAGCCAGTTGATTTGTCAAATGGGTATATCTGAGCTGAAACTCTCCAATGCTTTCTCCTTGCTTCATCCGCAACAAGTCATATTCAGTGGTTAGAATATTAATCCGGTTTTCCTTGATTCCAGAAGTTCCTTCATATGCAATCTCTAGTGCTTTCCACATCTCCTTAGCTGTTGACAGATTGCAAATGCGAAAGAACTCTTTTTGGCTAAGAGCACTTTGAAGCATCAGGATGGCCTTGCTATTGAGAGTAATATTCTTCTTATCATCATCGTTGAACTCAGCTTCGGTCTTTGGAACAGTGATGCCTCCTTCAACCTTAACTGGCACATAATCTCCAGTTTCAAATACTCTCCACAATCCATATTCTGTAGCCATTACGAACACACGAAATTTTGCTTTCCAGAAAGAGTAGTGTTCGCCATCGAAACCGGGAGGTCTGTTGATTGAAGCTCCATCAGGAAGAATTCCTTCCATCGTGATCCTTCTCGAGTGGTTAAACTCTTCTGAGAAGACCTTGCTCTGATACCAAATGAAAGAGGAGCTTTATACCCAAGAGGGGGGGTGAATTGGGTATATTAAAAATTTTTCAAACTGGTTCTGTTTTTACACTCTCAGAACAGAGCAGAACAGAGGAGATAGAGAGAAGAGCTTTGCACACAACGATTTATACTGGTTCGGTCCTTTCTCTGACCTACATCCAGTCCCCAAGCCTCACTTGGGATTTTCAATCCACTAACTCAACAATATTGATTACACACTCTGTACTAAGAGTTGTTCTCTCACTAGAACACACTCCCCCTTACAAGTTGTAATCAATACACCCCAACTACCAAGTCCCCTGACTTGTAGTTATCTCAATCAATAAATGATTTACAAGTATTTGACTCTCTTACAGAGCAGATAAGATAAACACTGAAGAACTAAGTATCAAAATGATACAATACAGATGTAAGCTTGATACAATAAATGACTCAATAAATTTTCGCTCTAAGTAGTTGTATCAGCTTGAGAAGAAGTTAATGCTCTCTATTTATAGGTAGAGAACATTAAATGACCGTTGTGAGATGATTCCAACCGTTGGAAGTGATTTGCTTAAGTTCTGGTCATCTTCTCTCTCTAAACTTCTGCTAATCCAAGTCTTAATGAAGTCTGATGTGGATCTCTGAGTTTCTGCCCGTTGGAATTAACTTTACTTGATGTAGTAAGCATTCTTTAACGTTAACAAGGCGTGCTCAGATGGATTAGCCGAAAGTAGATGAGATTGTGCAGGTGCATTAAATGCACTGTTCACCTTTTTGCTTTTTCTCACAAATCTTCAATAATCTTGATCTGTGCTAACTGAAAAACACTCAACAAACTTGTTAAACATATCTGGGATCATGAGTGAATGATTTATGAAAGCAATTAGATCAAACAACAAGTTATAGCAGATTTCACAAATTTGAAAAAGCTTCAACGGTCACTAACCTCGAGGTTAGTTCATCCAACCTCGAGGTTGGCCTGAAATCCTCAGGCAAACCTTCGTTTAAAAATCATTCAACCTCGAGGTTGCAAAGTGAACCTCGAGGTTTCTCTTGAGAAGAAACCTTCTGATAAATCTCATTAACCTGCAAACCTTGAGGTTCCAAAGGTAACCTCGAGGTTTGAAGTTTGTTTCAAACCTTCAGTTTTCACTGGAGCCCGACAACCTCGAGGTTGTACATCTGTACTCGAGGTTGGCTCTTTGAAAGTGCAAAGTTCAAAGTTAAACATAAAGCCCAGCCTCGAGGTTACAATGTTAACCTCGAGGTTTTCAATACTTTGAAAACCAGTGTGCTCTCTGTAAGTGATGAAACTCGAGGTTGCAACATCATACTCGAGGTCAAAGGTGTTTTCATCGAGCTTAAGTTTCAAAACAAAGTGTCCAACCTCGAGGTTGAAATATGGGCCTCGAGGTTCATGTGCTTGATGAACAACATGACCTTTCTGTATGAGTTGAACCTTGAGGTTAGCTTTGCATACTCGAGGTTACAAGTGATAATGAAGAAACTTGGATTCTCCAACTGAACCAGAACCTCGAGGTTGACTTCTCAACCTCGAGGTTTCACATATAATTTGTGAAACCAAGTTTTGCAACATTCGAACACTTGATTTTTAAAGCTTCTGTAAGGTCAAACCTCGAGGTTACAAACCCAACCTCGAGGTTTGCTCTTAAACAGAATTTTGACACTTAAGAGCAAAACCTCTTCAATTGTTTGTAGTTGTTGACAATCATCAAAACCATCAGAGAACTAACATAGTTGATTCATTTGGTGTTTGGATGGACACTAGCTTGAGCTTCTAAACTTAATAAGAGAGTTTATTTTATTCAATTTATTTTCTCAAATTGTATATAGAATTCCTAGTTTTAAGAATATTGTTTTGTATTGATGAGACTTAGTTTATCCATCTGTATAACTCTGTAGATTGAATCTATATGATTGAATTGGATTTTTGTAGGTTGTTGTTTCTTATGGATTTCTGGTGCTTTGGCCGATTAATCTCTATGAGTAGTTGATTCATTTGGTGCTTGGATGGACCCTAGCTTGAGTTTCTACACTTAATAGGAGAGTTTATTTTATTCAATTTATTTTCTCTAATTTTATATATATAGAATCCCTAGTTTTAAGAATATTGTTTTGTATTGATGAGACTTAATTAGTTTATCCATTTGGATAACTTTGTAGATTGAATCTATATGATTGAATTGGATTTTTGTAGAATGGTGGGTGGGTGGGTGATTGATTCAATGATGTATTATGTTTTTCTACATGTTATTGTTAGATAGTATGATTAAATTAGATTAATTAAGTGTCGTGTTATCACATTCATGTCAAAAGGAAGCAAGTTACACTAATCTAATCCTAATTGCATACTAAGTGCGCTTCAATAGTGTCCTAGGAGGTGATTGCTAGCTATGTATGTTAATACGAATAATCACTAATTAAGAACACTAAACTCAAGTGTTTGTTTGGGATTTTTCTTTAAAACTTGGTGAAAATTTACTATATTTAATTGAATTATGATAGTTACTACTCCATTTTCAAAAGCATTCATTTACATTTCATACTCATTTTCATACTCCATTTTATTTTATATAAAAAAAATACCAAAAATAACAGCTAGCATTTAATTAAATTACATTCCTATTTTAGTTTATTAATTTGAAAAGAACCAATTTTTCCCTTTTTCCAATACATTTGCATAGCATCAATCAAATATAACTCTCTAAACCTCCTAGACATTCAACTATTGGTCCATTTGTCAGACTTACATGTCAATTTTCCTACATTTCATTGGATCTGACATGGAATCTAAACTCACGTATATGCCAGGTCAGATGGAGAGAACAGATTATAGTTTTTTCAACCTTACTTTCAATTCCATTGGGCTGTTCAACCAACTCTTCATTTATATTTACTTCCAAACCTTTCCTCCTTCCTTGGAAAACAGATATGAACGACACTTGGTAATTCTCCATCCATCATTATATTAAGAAATTATCATTATTTTTTCATTGGCTTCTGTCATCGGCGTCAGTAAGTGAACGTTGGAAATCAACGCTGTCATTTGAAGATCATCCGCCTGAACATGATATCGATCATTGGCTTCTGTCATCGGCGTCAGTAAGTGAATGTTTGAAATCAACTGTATCATTTAATACTCCATTTTTCCCATGTAACTGTACGTAAATCCGTCCTCCTCATTTAATTCCCACTATTCAACTATTGGTTTTAATAATCGGCCACATTTAATTGTTGTTCTTAGTCACATTGATGTTGGATGCCTATTTATTCATTTGTTCTTCTGTTTTGCTGGTCAGTTGCAAAACTCGTCTCAGAATATCTTCATATCAAAATCCATCACTTTATTAATCTGAATGGCGACGTGCAATGTATCAGAATTCCTTTCCTCAAAATGCTCAGATGATTAGCAAGATAGAAAGAGGTATGTAAAATTTAATTTAAATTGTTGTTGGGTATGCTCATATTGAGGTTTATAGTTTATGGAAGATATGAAATTCATAACTCCTCAATTATTCTTCAAGCTTTTGAGAATTACAAACCAGGCTGATTTGGCAATCCGTGCAAACAGATGACAGAAACAAGTCAAATCCCACCCATCTCTACCTTCTCTATTTAAACGTTGTGGATACAGCGAGGGCAGGAGTTGGTGAGAGAAAATAGAAAGATGGATAGAGAAGGAGAGCTGTGGCCTGTGAGAAAGGGTGGTGATTATTTGGGTGCACTAAAGATTTTTATATTTCTTTATTAAAAAAAATTGAGGGAGCGATGGGTATGCCCTTATGGCCAACTTAAAAGCCAACTTGCAATTATTATATTGTATTTTACATCTCACATCTTTTTATGGATATAATATGGCATGTTTGTTTGTATGGACGGTGCGTATCATGGGATGTTCTTTGTTCACAGAAGTCGATATTGAAATGAAGCTCGGCTGTGTCACCTGAATTTGTACCTCTGCCGATTTCTGCTATCCCTCTTTCAATTTCTGCTTTCATTTTCTTTTCTCGCGTCTCTGATTTTTGTTTCATATGTGGTTCTGCTCTGCTTTATAATTGTGAAAAGCATGTTGAGTAGTTTTGATTTTGTAGCATCGTTCACTGAACCGGACAATATACCTGCAATGGACATTTCTGTGGAAGACGATGGATGAAGGCGAGTAATGATGATGGCTATGAATCTGCAGGCTATGAATCTGCAAATCTAAGGGGATGGCAATTTTTGTTGTTACAGGGAAGGCAATTTTTTTGAGGATTCTGGGTTTGAAGGAGGGAAAGAGGAAATGGTAAATCATGAGGCATTGAGTTGGGGGAAATGGTAGATGATGAGCCAGATACTTAGTGATGTTATTGATTTTTTTAGTTTTTACACTCACAGATTTTTTGTTCTTTTTGATAATTTTACACTCACAGATTTGCTGTACACTCTCAGTCTCATGGACGAAGTTCTATATTAATATGACAAGGTTATAACATTGGCTAAGTACACACACAGAAAATAAGAAGATAATACAGAGTGCTAAATGCTTTTTGGTATGAATCGCAATTAATATTTTTTACTACTAAGTTAGCAATATGGACAAAACATCTGAGTAATTATATTATGACTCATCACACTTAATAAAAAGGCGGAATGATTTTAACATTGACTAATTTTGACTAACATTATTGATTTTTGTAAATTAATCAATATTAGTTTATAAATAAAAAATGTTACACATTCCATTGCCAATCCGCCAAAAATAATGTCCGTGATCTTCTTAACTAATTGTTGTGCATGGATATGATTATTTTAACATATAAACTAGCTTTCCAGATTCATACTCTGCGTGTGGGTGTTGTGTGGAAATAATTTACTTTATTTTAACTTTTTGATAGTGTTCAAAAAAAAAAAAAACTTTTTGCTATGTGTTTTTTTTCTTATATTTCTTATCGTTTGGATGTTGAGCATCTTATTACCAACATTTGAAATGACTTTGTTATTATTTTGTTTGGGCTGTTCAGGCTCTACTCTTTAAATTTCAACCAAAAAAAAAAACTGATTAAATTTTCACTAATATATCCATTAAACCAAATACAATTTTGAACACACAAAATTTTAAAACATGCATAGTATATAAATCCCAAACTTTTAAAATATAATATTGGAAATGGGGTGGTTTCCTACAACTCTTTACACATTAATATGGTTATTTTAAATCTCATTTGGTGTTCCATAAATCACGTAGCCCAATGGTTTTCTCAAATAATTATATAATGTATGCACACGCGCATGGCAACCGTTAGAGGCGACCACTGAGGTGAGGTAGCAGCTGGGCCTGGGATTATCCTATTCTTTCTCAATAATCAAGCATTCCCTTCAAAAAAAATTTAAAATATTAGGGGAAAATGTGCGTTATACTCTTAAAAATTGGTTTATATGCAGCCTATTTCAATCAGTAAAAACATTGATTTCAATTCGGGGCCTGCACTTGAGCAAAAAAAGAAAATTTAGGGCCTGTTCTCTATTTTTCAGCATATGGGGTACTTTACTGTAATTGCCTCTGATTCTTTTCTATTCTAAAAGTTACGGCGTATATTACATCAAAGTGCCTTTTTTCCTGACATAATTCCCATCTCGCCACGTATGAATCCCTTTACGTTTTGGTCCTTCAACAATGTTTTCTTTTTCTTCTTTCCATTTTAGTCCCTCGAATATTATTTCTTTTTCTTATCCTGCCCCGGTCCTTTACCTCAGTTATTAGTTTTTTTTTTTTAAAATACAATTCTTCAGTTATTTTTAGCTCCAACCTTCTTCAAATAATGAAGATACTCTCGGTCCACATAACGTAAAAAGTAATTAAGGCAAAGGCGTTTAATGACATAAACATTAGCAAAAATATTTTAATATCATGAAGTCAGTCTTGCTTATCACCATAATATTATGTTATATGTATCATGTTAATGATATAAGGAAAAAAATGAAATAATAACATTATAGCATTTATCATTTATTTAATGTCATTTACAATTTAAACATATACGTGCATCGTACAGATCAAACCCATGGAAATTCAACTTCCATGCTTACACGTTTATAGAAGAATCTGACGTTGTCATTAATAAAGAGGCATACAACTTCAAGTCCATCGTAGACATTTGTAATGAAAGTATCACTAATTCAAGGTTAATAGGTTTATCTCTTTCTAACTAATTCCTTTGCTTTTCTCATCACTCAAGTACTTCATTATTCACGTACTATCCAATTATTTCATTTTATTCCATGTCATGCAAACAATCGCAAATGTCATTGGTTTTTTTGCAAGTTTTTGGACATTTACAAGACCAAAGAAGGGAGACTGATATTATCAAGAGGCTAAACTTTAGCATTGCAGATCAGAAGTAATGCTAAAAGTTGTCTTTCTTAATTATTTAAATTTAACTATATAAAGTCATGTATAATTATGGATAATGTATTAAACATGTTTATATGATACCATACTTCATTTCATCTTAGTGAAAACTTAATAAATATCACTCTTTGGGGTGATTGTGCAGAGGAGACTTATGCAAACAAACAAAAGGATATGGAATCTTCAATTGTTGTGCTTGTGTGTTTTGCTAGTTAAATAGGAATACAGGTTATGTAATTCTTACTTAATCGTTCTTATATGTAATTTATGAATAATAGATTTTTCATTTAATAAATCCATTATGTTAATTTGTCTAACGTGAATAATTGTTATTATTCTCAATTCATATTATTATCAGATCATGGTCATTTAAGTAATGCATTTAATGCAACTTTGGTAACCTTAAATCCAAATATCCCAGAGGCATCGTTGTTGAAGGGCAAGTTAGATGACTAATAATTTTTAGAGTATTGTTTTGACATTTTTTTAAAAAAAATGTACTTAACTTTTATCAATTGTTTCCACATATAATGTACAGACTTAGACAAGAATCAGTGTCCAGCCAGCTTTTTAGTCAAATATCAAATGCCGAACATCCTTCATACTCAGCTGAATCGCTTCTTAGTTTTTCGTTCCAAAATTCCGTTGTTTGAAATTCCTAAGTTAGATCAAGTAAATTTCATTTCATGTCTTTATACTGTTTTACTTCTACTATTTCTTTTATTGCGTTTTAATTCTATTTCATTCAATGTTTAGGAGTGTGATGTTGTCTCAAAGGTCACTATTAAAAAATGTGAAACACTTTATGGATAGTTTTATGATGCATGTCCTTATGACAAGAAGCCCGATTACATGTCTAATGGAACTCTTAGATGCACCAAATGTAATAAGGGCATACTTATGACTGTTCCCATGTACGTTTTTAAAATTAACCATTTTATGTATTACAAAAAAAATATTTCTTTAAATCAACATATTGAAAAATCTGAATTTGTATCAGTAGGTTTAAAGTCCGCGTTTTGACCATACCAGAAAATGTTCAATCATCTTCTTTGATCGTACTGCAAATGAGTTGTTGGGAAAATCTGCATCAAAGATAAAAGAGGATATGCACAAGGTATGAATGCTATTATACAATAATGTTAATCATACATTTTTCAAAAAATTTATTGTTATGATTATCTTTGTGTGCTTTCGATTCATAAAGGAGGGTAGGAATACAACAATTCCTAAAGAGTCGGACGAAATTGTTGGGAAGGTAGTCATTGTTAAACTAAGGATAAAGAGTCACAATATAAAGCATAGGACAAGCGGCATTGGGGTGAGTTAGATGTCCGCTGATGCACACTTGGTACAACAATTTCAATATTCAAATTAGAATTTTTATATTTATATAATTAACAATATTTATTGGGTAAATATTTTTTGTTCCAATTTTGATAAATTAAGTTGTGTAATTTCCTTCACTTGTAGGCAAGGTACTTAAAATTAAGATTTTACATAAAATCGGAAGAGGCATAAAAAATCGTAAAATGTAAAATCGTAATGTAAAAAAATCATAAAAACATAAAAGCATTTGAAAAATTAGCAAAATCGTTTTAATGAAAAAAAAAATCATAAGAACGTAAAATCGCAAGAATAAATCGAGATTTTAACTACCATGCTTGTAGGAACAAACACCAAATATGACAGAGGTACAATTTTTTAATTTTCAAGTATAGATATTTGATATTTCATTTCTTTAGTTGGAAGCTTACTTAAAATACCTGTGGGAATCTACTGCTTCAAGGGAAACTGTTCATACCTCTTCACAAATTTATGTCCTTGAGGATGACATTAACACCTTTTCTCAACTTACAACCCCGCAAGATGCCAATGCAAAAAAGGAAAATGATGTTCCAATTGTGTGTGAAGAGTTTGGCCTTGCTGAAATGTGCACACCGAAGTTGAGCACTACAAAACCTCTGAAAAATATAAAGAAGGAGAAATGATATTTGTAGCTTCAGTTTGTGCTTCAGTAGGCTCTGATATTTGTAATTTTTAAGTTACAATTGTCTCACTTTTGTCAACATTATCTTTAATGTTTTATTGATCTTTGACTCTTTGTATCAACCTATGTGAATTTAGTTTTTTTGAATATTATATATGCTGGGTCATTAAAATTTCACTCAGACTAAAATGTTCTGATTCATTAAATTGATAATGTGATATTTCAAATTGCGGGGTATATATGCGTAACAAATCCACACATTTAATTGTCGGATAACCTTTAAATATTACAAAAACATGTTCTATAATTTGTTTACTAATACACTTTAATATTACAAATGTATCAGCGACTTGCATGATTTTATTTATTATCAAATTCGATTGTAAAGTATTTTGGAACTTCAATACAATATTATTACCGTTTATTTTTTTAAAAAAATATAATTCCCATTTATTACTTTCGGAAGAATTTGTTTAGAGGGGAAATCAATTAAATAAATGGTTAACTCTTTTTAATGCTTCCCGCACAACATTACAAAATTGTTTACAATTTTCTATGCACCAACGGACGTTATTACAAAATAAAGCTTCATTAAAACAATATTCATTACCAAAGTTGCATTAAATACATAGCTGCATTTACAAAACCCAATAATAATAAGTAGCCCATCTCAGAGTTTTTTCTACTTTGAATTTTCAAGAAGCATTAGATGTCACTCCATAGAGATTCGTTTTATTATTGAATGGTGAACAGCTACAGTTGAGGTGGTCAAACTGACAGGTGCAACGCTTTAGAATTAATGTTTTAAAACTGCATCAATGACAATTGAGAGAAGGATGATCTGGCGATCCGTGGAATAGTTTTAAATGCTGGGTCTAATCCTCCTGTTGGATGATAATTAGGTAACATCTGACTGTTTATATGTTGATACAGATCTCACAGAAGATAACGTAGGATGGTCTGTGTATAGATTCATCATAAATCCTACAAATACTGAGACTCAAGTTCATACTCCATTGTGTTTACTCATCAGAAGATACCCACGTTAGTTATCATTGCTGTAAACACTGCAAAAAAAATCAGAATTTGCAACGGAATTTTTCTGTCGCAAAACGTATTTGTGACGGATTTGGTCCGTCGCAAGAAACCCAAAATCCGTCGCAAATTTTGAAATTTGCGACGGAATTTGAATCCATCGCAAAGTTGCAACGGAATTTGAATCTGTCGTAAATATTCCGTCGACGGATTTCCATTCCGTCGCAAAGTTCGGATTTTTTTTTTAAAAAAATATTTTTTAATTTCGATTTCTTAAAAAAAAATATTTATTTTTATTTTTCTTAAAGATTCTAATTTTCATTTTTTTAATTTCGTTTTTTAAAATAATTTATTTTAATTTTTTTAAAATTAGTGACTAATTTTAAATTTTAAAAAAAAATTTAAATTTTTTATTTCTATCATGAATTTTCATATGGCTTCAGGATTATACTCTACTAATCAGTTTAGGCCGAATTATAAAACAGAAAACCAATTAAAAAATTCAAATTCTATAATCTACTGAGTTCAGGCCGATCCTAATATCTAGGAATTATAAAAAAGAAAAGCAATTATAAAATTCAAATTCTATACCTAATATCTAGGATTATAAAAGGCAAATCCTAATATCTAAGAATTATAAAAGGCAAATCCTAATATCTAGGAATTATAAAATAGAAAAGCAATTACAAAATTCAAATTCCATAATCCGATTAGATCCTAAAATATCTCTAACTACCAAGATTATATATTATACAGAAATTTAACATATAACAAGTAAAAAATAAGGTTCCACAGAGTACAAATTAGAACAAGTTTAAATGATATTCAAATGATTCAGACAAAACAAATTTAAGAACAAGCAGATAGCAGATCTAACCGGAGGAAATTAACAAATAAGAGGAACAAAAGCAAGAATTCCAACCACAAACCTCTGAGGCAGATCACCTCCAAAGCGCCAAATCCTAGCAAAAAAATAAATTAAATTAAAACCAAGTGATTTTAATATTCACTCTCAAACATTCAGAATTATTCTGAAAGATTTTATAATGATTAAACTCTGAACTGTTTAATAAATCGGCCAAAAAAAAATTGTTCCTGATTACAAATTTAGAATGCAGTCGTGAAGTTCTAATGAAGAAGTCATCGATGGGCCATAAAAGTTTTATAAATAATTTAAGATCCAAACAAGACACGCAATATCATTACATTGCATATAAAATTGCTTACCTATCACGATCACTTGCTAGCTGTACGTTTATGGCTGTGGTTCAAACTAACATACATATCATCACAGTGGACGAGTGGCAGAGAAAAATGGCAACGGCGGTGACCGGAAGGAGGAGCGGCGGAGGCGACCGGAAGGAGGAGTGGTGGCGGCGGCGACCAGAACGATGAACGGTGGTGGCAAGAAGGGAGAGGACGAGCGATGAGGTGGGAGAAGAAGAAAGATTTCAACAGTGAGATGGAGGAAATGTCCCAAAATTGGGACTTAAAAAAGATTTTGCGACGGATTCATAATCCGTCGCAAAATCTTGCTTTTTGGGACGGAAATGAATTTCCGTCGCAAAAAGCAAATTTTTTTGCGACGGAACCTAAGTTCCGTCGCAAAATAGGGGGAATCGAAGGCCTTTTTTGCCACCGATTAGCGACGGATTCCTCAATCCGTCGCAAAAACCTTGCTTTTTGCGACGGAATTATATTTCCGTCGCAAAATCTTGCTTTTTGCGACGGAATTGTAATTCCATCGCTTCCGTCGCAAATCCCAACAATCAATTTTGCGATGGAATTACAATTCCGTCGCAAAAGCAAGATTTTGCGACGGAAATATAATTCCGTCGCAAAACCTAGTAAGATTTTGCGATGGAAATACAATTCCGTCGCAAAACAAAAAAAGCGATTTTGCGACGGAATTACAATTCCGTCGCAAAACCCAAAAAGAAAGTTTGCGATGGAAATACAATTCCGTCGCAAATTTAGGGGATTTTGCGACGGAATTATATAATTCCGTCGCAAAATCCTTGGTTTTGAGACGGATTTGCAATTCCGTCGCAAAATCCCCTAAATTTGCGACGGAAAATATTCCGTCGCAAAATCCGTCACTAATCTGTATTTTTCTAGTAGTGAAAAATATGAGTAAAAAACGCACTGATGATTTCAACAATCAAGAACATGAAGGAAAAGGTCCATCTTCTTTACCAACTTCTTCTCATCAGTGAGTAAAAAACGTGCTGATGATTTCAATGATCATCAGTGATTTGACATATTCATGTTAAAATATTTAGGCTTAACGAGAACAAATATATTGGAAAACTATTTGCAGTATCTAATATTTGATTGAACAAACATAATTTAGAGGAATTACTTGTAACCATGTCAGAATTAAGAAATGTTATCTTCCATATTTCAGAATTGCAGTTTTCAGCTACGAACAAAGAAGCTACTGGATTGTTTGAAATTGAACAACTTTTGCTGTGAAACGGTAAAAGCCTTGATGACTATCCATCCCTCCTCAAACCAAATGAAGAAAACATGGTTGACATGTCAAACCAACTAATGCTTCAGGAGTTAAACTACAACAAAAAAAAAAAAAAAAGAGAGTGCTGAAGCTAATAGGTTGGAAAATCTAATGACCAATGAGCAAAAGGAAGTATTTCATAAAATATTTTCTTCTGTTTCTTCACATAAAAGTGGTTTCTTTTTCTTACATGGATTTGATGGTACTGGAAAAACATTCATTTGGAATGCATTGAAAGCTTCCATTAGATCAAATGGAGGTATCATACTGAATGCAGCATCCATTGGAATTGCAGCTACTCTACTACCAATAGGCAGAACTGTGCATTCAAGGTTTTTAATACCTATCGACATCAATGAAGATTCTATTTGTTTAATTACTCAAAATTCACCAACTGCAAACTTGACCAAAGCTTGTAATCTAATTATTTGGGATGAAGCTCCAATGGTGAAGAGACATTGTGTTGAGGCTTTTGACTGCACTTTAAGGGACTTAATGAAGACCAATAGTATATTTGGAGGGAAATGTGTTGTCATGGGTGGTGATTTTAGACAGATTCTTTCGATTATTTCTAAAAGTGGACGAGCTGATATTGTAAATTCATCTATTAATGCTTCTCCTTTTTGGAATGAATGCCAATTGTTGCAATTAACCAAAAGCATGAGACTAAAGTCTTCCACAGATTCAGTTGAGCAAGAAAAAATAAAAGCTTTCTCTGAATGGCAGCTGCTTGTAGTGGAGGGTGCCATTGGATTACTACATGATGGTATTGCAAACATAACATTACCATCACATTTGTTACTTCATGATGATCAAAATCCAATAAGGTGCATAGTTGAATCAACATACCCAAATTTAGTTGAGTGCTTATTTGATGAAGATTATCTAAATAACAGGTCAATTTTAACCCCAACTATGGAGCATGTCAATTCATTGAATGAGTACATTTGTTTTTTGTTGCCAAGAGATGAAGTTGAATACTTTAGTGTTGACTCTATAAATCGTTTAGATTATGCAAAGGAAAGTTTGAATGATCTATATGATACAGAGTTTCTAAATTCAATTAAATGTTTTGGGATTCCTCATCATTAATTGGTTTTGAAGGTGGGAGTACCAGTTATGTTAATAAGGAACATTGACCAAGCATCAGGATTGTGCAATGGTACGAGACTTCAAATTATACAACTTTGCAAGAACGTGATTAAGGCAAAGGGGTTGAATGGCACTAGCGCAGGCGAAGACATTTTGATATACAGGATGGACATGAACCCATGTGAATCCAAACTTCCATTCAAGATGACGAGAAGGCAATTTCCAATCATCACTTCATTTGCGATGACAATTTACAAGAGCAAAGGGCAATCGATGTCCAAGGTACGTCTTTACCTACCAAGTCCAGTTTTTTCACATGGACAACTTTATGTTGCTTTATCTAGGGTAAAAAGTTTCAAAGGTTTGAAAATACTGATTTTGAATGAATTCAATAAGTGTGTTGACAACACAGTCAATATTATATATAGAGAAGTTTTCCAAAACATCTTATCACATTCATAATAGTAAGGAGAAACTATGTTTGAGTTAGTAATTATCAAGTTTCAAATTTCATATTGCAATTAATTCAATATTTTAATACTTCCATTCTTGAATTTCTACAGCTATCAATTTAACCTATTAATTATTTACTAACTTTGATTATAAAATCCAAGTCTTTGTTAATCATATTTAAAACAAAATAAAACTTTATACTCCGTGCAACGTATGGGCCAGAAGTCTTGTTTAGATTATAAGTGAATCAATAAAAGGCTCCTTAAAAAGAGAAATATTCTAAGTATACCTATACATAATCCTTAGTTAATTTTTTTATTATGGACTCTAAGGCTAACAAAAAAAGGCCCTCATCACCCATTAGAAAATTTATTTACCAAAAGTATTAGAAATTTATTTAAGGAGTAAAGTGAAATCTATAAAAAGTAGGTGCAGTTCTTTTTTTTTAGTTTTGCGCAACATACTTTTAGCTTTATAAAATGGAAGACATTTTTACATAACTGATTCAAGTGATTCGTCAATTAGTCAATGGGGAACTTTAATATATTACTAGTATAATATAGGGAGCATACAGACAGTTGGATCGTGACCTAGTTTTCATTTTACCCCGAAACATAAAGGAAAAGAAATATAACTAAAAACAAGAAAGTTGAAGAGCAGGTTGTAATACCCCAAAAATTATTATTTTCCATAAATATAATATTTTGGTTAATAGCACCTATTTCAATTAGGTGAATATGTGGTCTCAAATTTTGAGATATATTTACTCTATCTTTTAGAATATTTCTCCCTAAGAATTTAAGAGAGTTAATGTTTTATTTTCTAGATTTTGTTAGGAACCATAAAATATCATAAAAATACAAATAATCCCCAAATTAAATTATGATTCTTACATGATCAAAAGAGAGCAAGGAAGTGTTATGAAAATACCTAAATAAATAGGAAAAAAATTAATAAGAATTAGTAGACAAAGGGGTTTTTACTAAACTAAATATTTATGTAGCTTCCATAATTAAGTAAGGGATTAATTAAAGAAGACTTAAGTCTCGATCTTCATAATTTATTAAGAAACTAAATTTTCTAAGAACCCATAATTAGTGCCTAGTTCATATTAATTCATAAAAGGCCATAAAGAATTATCAAAACACTTGAACAAATAAAAAGGTAATTACCAACATTTAATGGGCAATTAATTAACACTAATAGAATGTTTAGCTAATTATTTAGAATTAACATTAATAATCACCAAATAAAGATGTGTTAAGCTAATTAAAAATTCAAAGACCAATAAGAGTTTGAGATTAGTACAAAATGAATCACCAATGGTCATAAAATACCCTAAACACCAATTATGCAATAGTAAAGAGGCAATTAAGCTTTTAATTAAGATGTTAATTAAACTTTAATCAATCTTTGAAAAGTCAACAATTCTAACTATGATCTAAGGGCCAAGATTTAACCTTGCAAAGATAATCCAATGGCTCTAATTAATTATAATAAAGTAGAATCCATGTGAAATCCAATCCACCAATAGAAGAATTTTCTTGTAGGTATGTGAAAGGAATAAAGAAAAAGCAAGAAGGAGGAGAGTGTGTGTGTGTGTGTGGCGTGTAGGTGTGTGTGTGTGTGGGAGAGAGAGAGAGAAAAGTCAAGGTTGTAGCCAATGAGAAATTAGAAAATTAAGATAATTCAAGAAACTAATTCTACACATAAACAAATGGAAATTCATACAAACTAAATTGTATTTTGAAATCCATCAACTATAAGCCAAATGTAAGAAGAGATTAGGAACAAGCATAATTCGAGCTTGAAAATGAATATAACCAAAGTTATTTCCCTAAACTTGGCAAATTGATACCAAATGAAAAAGTAAGTAATATTGGTCTCTAAATGAAGCTAAGAACTTTAAGAATTCAAAACCAATGAGAAAATGTACATAAAACTTCATTAGGATCCCCAAATGAATTTCTATCTAGTAGGACACAAAATGGAAGAAGTAGGAAATTCTAAGAAGTCCAAGAAGCAATTACACATATGAAAACTCATCACTCTAGGGATGAGTCATTAGCCTACACATGAATGAGTCATTGATCTAAACATGCATAAGTCACTAATCTATGATGAAATGAGTCATAACTCTAAGTGTGAGTCATAAACCTATTGGAGGACTTTTGGGAAAAATGGAACAGGATAGTGAACTACTATGGATGACTCATAAAGCAAATAGAAGAAGCTAGAAGAAGAGGGAGGGGTGGTTTTTAGGATTAGATGGTGAGGATGTGAGTTCCAATTTTTACCTAGATCCAATGGCTTAAAATCAAGATGAATTAGGTTTGAATTATTTACCAAACTTGCCACACCATTTTGCTATAAATAGGGGCTTTGGTTCTTCACTTTTCCTCACACCAAAACAAGCTTAGCAAGGCAATATAGAGAGTGAAAGTGAGAGTGAGGAGTCTTGAAGAAAGAATGAGCAAAGTTTTTGGTAAGTTCTCTAGCTCTAGCTTTGAGTTCTTTAGTTTTTAGCTTTTAAATTCTTAGTTAGAAGTAGCTTAGATCTTAAATAATTTAGAATAATTTTAAATTCATGTTTTTATGGTTAAAATCAGTTTTATTTCGAAAAATTGATGAAGAAGAGGTTTTAGCAAAATTTCCGGAAGAGAAACATCGAAGTAACGAAGTTCTGGCGAAATTTCATCGGTTAAGAAATTTTTGAATCAGTGATAAAAATGCTTATATTTTATTTTGAAAACGTGGTTGGAAAATTCTGGGAAAAATTCATGGTTAAAGTAGACATATAGGGATTTTTAAATATGTAAAGAACATGTCAAAATGATTTCTGTACAGTAAGATAAAAATCCTCAAAGTTAGGCTACGAATTTCTGGGAAAATTCTGGGCAGATGCTCAAAACTTAAAAACGGTGAATGAACCGTGTAATCTGGGAAAATTTATTATTTTTCCTTGAAATTAGACATCCTGAGGATTCCAGGGAATTTTACGGATCCTCGTTTCGATTTTTCTAGAATTAGTTATGATTTTTCAAAGTTAGACGAAAATCTGCCACATGTGTTCCAGCGTTGTTCTACGAATTTTGAAGGACTAAAGTGAAAAATAAAAGTACCAAGGGTCAAAAGGGTCATTAGTGACTAGGATATCTCCTAGAATATTATTTGTAAATTAATAAATGCAATATTACCCTTATAGGATAAACGTGATCACAGACTGATCAGTGAACGTACCGAAATCGTCAACAAAGGTACGGACGCGTACTGTAACACTAACTTTGATGCTTATTGTACACTTGTATGTGATAGATATGTTCATAGACTGTGACTCTGTTTTTAAAAGAATTATACATACAGCTTTATACGGGTTATAGTCATGATAACGCCGTTAAGTTTTCCTAACGCTGAGGACACGATAGGCCATCGTGGCACTGGTGAATAGTGCAGACTGGTTTAATGCGAATATGTGGTGATTGTGTTGTGATGTGATTATGCTGTATTGTCATGAATATCTGTCATACATAACTGTTACATAAGCATGAGGTTAACCGTTACCTGAGGTTCAATGGGAATTGAACCTCAACTCTTACCATAGCTTCAAGTTCTGGAGGAGGCAGAGTCGCTGACAAGGGTAAGCAGCCCGCATGAAGTCTTGGACGAAGAATTGTTCTACCGATGTTTTTTGTAGTTATAATTTAAATTCTTGAATATTTGGATGACTGTATTAGTATCAGACACACCAACGATGGATGATTATCAGTTACTCGTTTTGTTTTAAAAAGAAAAACCTTTTCCGATGCCACTCTGATTAAATTCATTGAAACTCTGATGATTCATTTTCGAAATCACATTTAAAAAGACGGGATGTTACACAGGTCAAGCCTCGTTCATTCACCATCCCAGTTGAAGAAACCTCACCAAGAGTAGAATTTATGCTACTTTCTCCAACCATCTGCATAATCAACCGAAGTCATCGCATATTCTTGAATATATAGGCCTATATAGAAATAACATGTGTCACATACTAACAACTATTCACCATGTTCTGAGAAATATTTACCATCCGAAAAGAGGAAAAAATGGAATCTTTGGCTAAAAATATGGCTTGAAAAAGGGTAGATGTATAGAACATTTCGACGGTTACGTTGCATTAATTGTGAGATTGAGAGAAACAAATGTAGCTTTAATTTGAGAAATTTTTTTGAATAAAGATATATAAAAACTTTGAGCTTATCATAATAAATAGTTCCTCAAGATTGGCAATACATCCTTATGGCAATGAACAACAATAATACTCCGGTGAATGAATTATATGATCGGGGTATCACAATTATATAATAAAATTGTTTACCTATTAGCCTTGGAATCTTCTCTTTATCTTTGTCTTCAAAATACCAACTTCAACATAAATCCAGTCATTCATGTATTCGAAGAAGTGAAAAAAGGAACGCTTCCATGAATTATTGAGAATTAAAGTCCCACAAACTCCCCAGAAGCCAACAATGAAGCCAAGAGCCATGCTCACATAAAACCCAAAGCTTATGAGATTATCATCTCCACCTGTATCAATGTTATGTGGATTGGGATTCAAACATCCTTCTGTGAGTGGTGGGCCACAAAGCCCCTGATTTCCCATATAACTGGAAGTATCAAAGGTTTGAAGTTGGGTGGCAGTTGGAATCTTTCCTGATAAATCGTTGAAGGACAAGTTCAAGACACTAAGAAAACTCAAATTTGAGAAGCTGATTGGAATTTCACCAGAAAGAGAGTTCCTCGATATATCAAGTGATTCCAATCTTTCCATTTGACCCATGTTGAAAGGAATGGGTCCTTTTAAATTATTTCTAGACAGATTCAGGGAAGCCAATGCCACAAGTTTAGCTATGGCACTTGGGATTTCTCCTGTTAAGTGATTACAAGAGAGATCAATGGTTTTCAAGAGTCCAAGAATCTTATTGTACTCAACATCTTCTCCTTTCCATGACAATGTTGCTGTGTCCATCAGTGATAATATAGTGAAGTCTCCATAAACAAGGTAAGAAATTGCTAGGCTCCTAGCTGTCATATTTGACATCGCGCTCAAATTACCAAAGCAATGAGGTATATTTCCTGTTATATTATTTCTTGACAGATCTAAGATTTGAAGATCTTGCAAATTACATAAATTTGTAGGAATGCTTCCTTGAAGCTTATTTGCTTGCAAACATAAACCAATCAAATTGTGCAAGTATCTCCCTATCCATGATGGCAATGTTCCATTCAAATTATTCTGTCCAAAATCAATGAACAACAAGTTTGAAGAATTCATCAAAGATGGCAACTTTCCAGAGAGGTTATTGTTATTCAGATGGATACTTTGAAGATGGTACAAAGTACCAACTGAATTCGGTATTGCCCCATAGAAATGATTGTTTTCTAATCTTAGAACACTCAAGGATGGAAGTTGCTCCCAACAATTAGGAAGTTTTCCAGACAAAAAATTGCTTGAAATGTCAAGATAATATAACCTGCTTTGAAAAGTTTCACAAATGGAAGACATGTTGCCTGAAAACATATTATTCGAGAGAAGCAATGCTGTTGCATTCGGTGGAAAATGTGGTAGGGGACCAGACAAATTGTTGAAAGTCAAGTCCCAAATATAATCTGAAGTTGCTAAGACTGATTTTGGCAACTCCCCATAAAGTTTGTTATGGGAAATATTCAAGTATTGTCAAGAATTTAGCCAAAGCCATTGAGGAATTGAATCCAAAATTGATGCATTTGAAATGTCCAACATCTGAAGCTCCCTTTGATGTTTCAACCACATTGGAAAGTGAGGACCGAAATTGCACGATGATGCTGAAAAGCTTTGTAATTGAAAAGATGGCACCCAATTCGAACTGAAGTTGACAAAAATTAAATTTTGTGACACATCTAAAGCTTTCAACTTAGAGAGATTTGATAGATGTGTTTCATTAATAACACAATTCAACCTATTTGAAGAAAGCGACAACACAACAAGGTTTGGAACTTGGCCAAAAGCAATTGGATGAATATTCCCATTCAACCTATTTGAAGAAAGCGTCAACACACGAAGGTTTGGAACTTGGCCAAAAGCACTTGGATGAATATTCCCATTCAACCTATTGTTTGAGAGATCTAAGACCTTCAACGATACAAGTTCAGCAAGCACCAGCAATGGCCCTGTTAAATTGTTATGGCTCAAATACAATTCGGAAAGAGAGGGTAAGTGCCAAAATGATTGCGGAATTGACCCATGAAGACTAGTGTTCTGAATACGTAAAGTCACCACTTTGGAAAACCTTGAAAAATCGGGAAATTGTCCACTAGCAAAAGGATTGCCTGATAAAACCAAGTCCTCTATACTATTTTGAGCACACCCCAACTGTGGTATCCAATCACATAATTGATCTAAAAAATTGTTGTTTTCCAACGATAAGGTTTTCAATCGGCACAAATTTTGTATGGATTTTTGCATGCCACTCTCGAGTTTATTATTTGCAAGATCGAGCAATTCAAGAGAAGTGGTATTTGTGAAAGCATCTGAAGGAATGTGTCTCAAAGTATTGTCATTAAGATGTAAAATTTCAGGAGAGTTCATATTTGAAAAGGCTTTGGGACTAATAAGTTGCAAAGTATTTGAATCAAGATTCAAATATTCAAGGGAATTTATATTCAGAGCATTGGGAGGAATATAATCCAAAGTGTTATAATAGAGATCAAGATCTATTAAGACCTTGCTAATGTTAGATAACCAGGGTAGGATTGAAGAGTCTAAATAATTGAGTGAAAGAGAAAGGACTTTGAGGGTAGTGGAAGAGTTAGTGTGGACAAAAGATGCTGGATTGACATGAGACATAAGAGCGCATTGGTCCAAGTAAATTTCAGATAGAGCAGGGGCTTTGGATAATGATGATGGCCAATCAATAGCTTGACTTAAATTATTGCTTGATAGGTCAAGATATCTCAAAGAAGAAAGGTGAGAAATCCACTCAAGATCATTCACAATCAAATTATTACTGTCAAGGCTAAGAGTTTGCAAATTGGATAGATTTTGCAGGCCACGAGGAATATTGCCTCCAATTGAACTACCAACAATATGTAACTCTCTTAGTTGACCAAGTGAACCAATGCATTCTGGAATTTTGCTCCCTTTGAAATTGTTTGAATCAAGATTCAAGTAAGTAAGATACTGCAAATCACATAATGAGGAATCTATATTACCAGAAATAGCATAAAATTGAAGATCGAGCTCAGTAACATGACCTGTCAAATTACTGCAAGATACTCCACTCCACTGACAGCAATCAACTTCAATTTTCCAGTTGGACAACTTGCAGGACGCATCAATAATGAAACCATGTTTTAACCTGAGAAGAGCTTGCTTATCTGTTTCAATGCAACTGATCTTCATATTGGAGTATCCTTCACAACAAAAGAAGCATAAAACACCAACAAGCCAAAAGAAACTAATCTTAGGGTTGTCCATGATGATGAGCTTGCTTAATTGGAATTCTTTTAATTTGGATAGTAAGAATAGCTAGGTAAGAGGTACGTCTTGTGTAGTGAATGATCCATGGGATCATTATTTATAAACAAGTAACGATCACCAAGTTTTTGAGATGATTTTATTTTAGGCAGTAAAATTATTAGTGTCAATGTGATAAACATTAATAATTCAATAGATGAATAACTTGAAGTTAAATTCATTATTTGGTTGGAAATTTTTATTCATGCCGGGCCATACATATTATGAGAAGGTTCATGACAGCCTAGCTTGGACCAAGATCCAAGTATAAAACATGAATCACGCTTAATTTCTTTTAATTTTATTAAAATTATTATATTTATTGGATCGTCTGAGTCTCATGCATTCAGTAAAACCTTAATCATCCACATAAATAAAGTAGAAAGAAATACTCCAAAATAAATTGCAATGACATGATTAAATAAATACATATCAAAATATAAGACTTACAGCCGCTGTATGTGTATGCTTAAGTTGCATTAAGACCCATAAACACGACTTTGACTTGTTAGAATCAGACTAAGGAAAAATTGCTAAAAAAAATCCCACATTAAAAATTTAGTATCCAAAGCACATAAGGATCCAAGTTCTTGCTTGAGCGGGTGTAACTTATGGTATCTTCAAGTGATGCAACTCTTCTTTAACTGTGCACATCTATCTTCAGCTAGTGCAAATGTCTCATGTTTTGCCCATAATTAACTATATGTAGCACATAGAATAGGATCAACTGAAAATAGGTTGTATCTAGATCCATAACCAATTAAATTTCAGGTTCCGTTGGTCAATAAATGTTGCAATAGGGCATTTTTACAGTATAATTCCTTACCTTATTTTATTTTATTTTTAATGAATACGGGCTGAATTTCATTGGTTCAAAATTTAATGAGTAAGTAAAATTGGAACTGAGTGTTAATTATATGGACAAAATTAGAAAATAAGTATTGATTATCTTACAAGTGATTTATATTTTGTACCAAACTATTCTCTAAAAACGCTCTATATTGTGGACTAGAAGAAGTATATATTTTCTAAAGCACCCTAGTTATTCTTTTTAATTTCATCATTACCCCTTCCTCTTAATTATTGTTAAGAGAGTGTCAATAAGGATAAAATAGGAAAATTTTGATAAATATAAAAAATATGTCTTACATTTAGTACCAACATTAACTCCTTAATTATATTTTATATTAAGGACCGGAGTGAGTATCATTACCTGAATCCTTTAATTTTTAACATATCCATTTGCATAATCTTACTGATAATCTACGTGCATTAAATTTATCAGGTTCTTCTATTTTAATAGGGGACTTTTCCCCAATTTTTCTATTTAAGGACCCACAAAGTAAAAAAGAAAGACATGCGTGAACGTGACGGTGGGGGTGATTCTTACATTTCCATAATTTGTGCTTTATTAACATTACTTTATGTCATTGCCAAAAAGTCAAAGAAAAGAAGACATGAGAAGGAGCAAACCAGAGAAAGTTAATGCCCGTGGGGCTGGCAGGAGTTACGTTCAACTTTCCATGCACCTTCCCCGAAACAGATATTCTCCTTCTCCCTCTCTCTCCTTTTCTCTCAGTATCCCATCTGAACCGTCCAAATCTTAATCCAACGGTCTAGATTTAAAAAAAAAAAATTTGTCTTTTTCGAAAAAGACAAAACTCTAAATTTTTTTTTTTTTTAAATCTGGACCGTTGGATCAAGATTTGAACAGTCTAGATGGGATACTAAGAGAAAAGGAGGGAGAGAGACAAGGAGACAATCGGATCCCACACCTTCCCACATGAACCTTCAACTTGTATCACCACAGTAAAGTCAGCTTGGCGTAAGGACTCCGAGTGTTCTCTGAATATGAAAAAATAAACAATATAATATTTCTCTAAATTACAAATATGTGTGTATTAATAATTAATCCACAAATATTACCTTTTGAATTTTAGGCTGTTAACTACTACTCTGATTTTATTTATTAGTCTCTTTTGACCAAAAAAATTTGGTCATATTTATAAGTCTCCTTTCACCAAATAAATAAGATTGTGACAATTTTACTCATATTAATTGTACCAATGAAAATAGAAAGAGAAGAAAAAGTTGAAAGTACCCAATCATAAATTAGAGTAAAGTTGAAAATTCACCTCATAATCATTAAGTTAACTACCTCTCTTTGATATGTGTGATTTGGTCAAAATAGGACCAGAGTGGTAATTTATAAAATTGATAGAGAAGAGGTTGATATTATAAAGCATAAGCCCGTGAGTCCACATTTAGTGCTTATACTTAGGTGCTTATTTATGTACTTATACCTTTAATTAGAGGTATAAGCAATTCTTTTAATTTTTTTTAAATTTTTTATGTATTGTATTTATTTAGATTTAAATTATATATTGCTTTTTGAGATGTTTTTTTGTACCTAGTATCTTAAATTAATTAATTTTCATAATACTAGTGTTATAGACAAATACAGAACTAGAAATTAATTAATTTGAGATAGTGGGTGCAAAAAACATCTCATAAAAGCAGCATATGATTTAAATCTAAATAAATACAATATATAAAAAAATTAAAAAAAAATTGCTTATACCTCTAATTAAAGGTATAAGTATATAAATAAGCACCTGAGTATAAGCACCAAATGTGGACTCATAAGCCTGTAAGGGACATGTCACATGTCAAGTGTTGAAAAAATACAAAAAGTTAATGCATGTGGGGCTCGCAGGAGTTACGTTCAATCAATTGAATTTTTTTCAAAGTTGGTGGGCTCCATTATTACGGGTGTTTGTTGCGCAAATTTATCATGTGTTTTTTGGCAGATACTATAAAGAAAGGAAAGGACAGGAATCGTACAAAAAGGAGCCCACGTGCTTCCTTCCATGCTCCTTCCCACATCCCCAACCCCGCGATGAGTACTTTTTGACTGAGCTTTTAGAATTTTCTAGTTAAAATGTGAAATTTAGAAAGTTATTTATAAAAAAAATTAGGGTGACAGTGGACAATGACATGGTTTTAAGATATAAAAATGGACAATGATATGACTTTTTAAGGTATAAAAATGGATGATATATGGCTCCTTTCAAGGTGTAAAAATATATATATTATTTGGTTAAAAGAGCGCCTAACACTAAGTATTTTTTTTAAGTGTAAAAATACGATTTGATCGTTATTTTGACTCTTTTTTACTTTTTCAGTATCAGTCAGTATCTTTAAATATTTTTTTAATATCATTTGGTACCATGAAAAAATGGAACACACACTCTAGTTTGACTAGAGAGGAATATAACTTTGCCGTCGGTCAATTACGAAGGCCGGCGATAATCTGCAGTGCTAACTGCCAACGATGTAAGGTTAAATGCAAGCCAGTGCTTTAATCCAAGGTAGATAATGTCTCTTTTATATGTTATTCTACACACAAGGAGACATAGATACCATAGTAGCTGTTATTGTCAAACTCACGAGTTAATTCTTCGAATTTACCGTTTTTATGTTTCTAATTTATCAAATCAAGTCGAGTCACTAATAAACTTGTGACCGTTGTAAACTCAGTTAAATTCACAAGTTTATACACCAAATTTACCATTTTTATGTTTCTAACTTACAAAACCATGTTAACTATCCCTTAAACTCGTGTTAAAATTTTTTATTTGATCATGCTCAACAGTTTTATATGAATTTTATAAAAATTTCTTTATTAAATATGGTAAATTTTGAATATTAATGGATTTAATTTGAGTAAATACTCTATTTGGTCCCTGGAAAAAAGAAACACGGACCTCTTTTTCGTCCCTAGGGACTAAAATGAGACCTTTTATGGACTAAAAATGGATGTTTGGAAATTTTCGAGGAACCAAAATGAGGTCCTTTTTTGGAAATTTATCCTTTTCAGGGACTAAAAAGGGGTTTCGTTGTTTGAGAGACCAAAATAGGGTCCGTGTTTTTTTTTTCAGGGATCAAATAGGGTATTTACTCATTTAGGATTTACAATTCGAGTTCACATTATTATCACGAATTTACTTAAACTCCCAAGTTTGACAATCTTAATAGTAACTACTACTAAAAGAAGGCGTCCGAAAAATATAAGAATATCAATATTTTTTCCCTCCCAAAACCTTCCTAATTATGTAAAGTAATTAATACTACAAAAAAAAAAAATACTAGATGATGAGAGGGTTCTTCTTCCTTTCATCCCTAGAATCAACTGTCGATTTCAGATCATAAACAATATTTTCCTCCAATATCCGTACTTCATAAATTTGTGCAATATGTATTACATGTCTTGAAACAATAATATGATAAATGGGAACTGCGATACGGCTTGCAAAATAATTAAAATTCTGGAGAGTGAGATTTTTCCTTTTGTGGCCAAAATTGGGGAATGAGATTAACTTCATGATAAACTCAAGTAAATGATGATGAAATCATAACCATAACTATCAATCAATTTAATAAACTACAGTTTGGGCTATTTCACCATAATATTGATGAATTAAAAAAATGGGACCCAAGGGTTGAATTTGTTGATGACCTATTCAATTCTTCTTTCTCAATCTTGTTTCATCGTCAATACGGAACATTAACGCTCCATTTTTTTTTTTTTTTGATATTTCTCAAAGGTATTTCCACAGCCGGCAGTCATGAGACTAATCCTTTTGACCTACTGCAGGGCCAATTAAGGGCATTTGTTTTAAAGTAATGGAGGGAACGCAGAAGGAAGATTGTTATGAGCCCAAAGGGTCAATAATGTTGATTATGATTAATTACTTTTTGGTCTTATTTATAAGGTAAAGAGAGGATAAATTTTTTAAACCAATTCATAAGCTAAAGAGAGAAATTTGTCATATAAATGTATAGTTTTATCCTTCATTTATTATGTACCGACTTCATTCTCATAGGTTGTATTATTTATTAAATAGGAAAAGTTAGAAAGTTGTAGAATTTTAAGGCAAATTTAATAAAGCTTAATTTTCTTTATCTTTTTTCTAATCTATATGAAACATGTTATAAGTGACTTATAAATATGATTTGAAAACTACGTAGTAGCACTACACGAGGCATAAAGACACAAAATATATAAAAACATCTTAAGACAATAAAAAAAGTACGAAATCAACAAGTCCGTATTTGGTTATACATTTACATACTTTATTAAGGAATTTTACCATAATTATTGAGCTTTAAAATGCCTTTATTATAATTTGTTGGGATTAAGAGTAAATGCATTGAATTAGAACTAAAAAGTGCATATCCAAATGTCTTGAGAAATTATAAATCTGATATTTCAAATTCAAACTGAGAGATATTTGAGCTTCAAGACTAACCTTGAATGTCAGAATCGTACACACCGAGGTTGAACCCGAATGAGTAACCATTAATGGGAGTCAGATCATACACATTCAAGTACACTAGCACCGATCTTGAACCTCCCGACCGTTATTCCTCCTCCTCTTCTACTCCAAGTTCCATCGATGATTGCATATCAGGCGACCACATCTCCCTCGTGTACGACTTCATGAATGGTGCTAATCTCTTTGATTGTTTGCGAAATAAGACCCTTAACTTCACAGTCGTGTCCAGTTGGAAGTGAGGAGTGAGGAGTACATTAATGGGCAAAGGAAGCAAGGGAAAGAGAAGGTTTAATGGATAGCTTTTGGCGTCCCTTTTCAAATTGGGACGCTAAACGTAGGGCTTTTGGCATCCCTTTTTGAAACATCATAAAGCTAGCATTCTCTACAGTAATTGTGAGCACCTTTTCAATACCCCACTCAAACAAACACTTCTCAATTTCAATTCCACTGTCCCTCTCCTTGTGACTAGACATAAGAATGAAATTCAAAACAATCTTTTTCATTGATCATGTGTCATTTATAAAGTGAGGAGTAATACACATATAATTAATTCTTTGAATTGATATCCAAGTGTAAGTAGTAAGACAAACCCTTTGTTTTTTGTGGTTCAAATAATCTTTAGATGTCATTTTTTCCTCAATATAAAAGCTAAACTAATCATGCTTTATTGTTCATCTTGATGGAATTTCAAATCTAGGCTGGGCAAACAACATAAAATTCTTAAACCTAACCCCCTCAACAAACTCAAAAGGTAATTCATCAATCATTAACATAGACGCCAGGGCTTTCCTAAGACCATCTTGGTTCAATTTCCAATTCTCAAGACCTAATTTATCATCTTCAGCAGTAAACTTTAAATCAGATTGTTTAAGTTCTTCAGGAGGGGGCCCCTGCTTACAGACATTAATAATATGATTATTTAGTATTGTGGTTCCATTAGATTTTGGATCACGAGCAAGATCTTTTCCACAGTAATTGCACGTACCCCTTATCTTACCAACATCATTCATAAACTTGGTGAAGTGGTCCCACACTTTTGACATTTTCTTCATAGCTTTCCTTTTTCCAGAGACAACTGGTAAAGGCTTATCGTTTTGACTTGCACCATCCCTAACAGTTGCGTGAGCAGCAGTTTGTTCCGTCGTAATTTCAGAGTTTCAAAATTATTTAGTTCTATGAAGAAAAGATCAAAAGTGTAGGACCACTTCACCAAATGATGCTACGGAGATAGGAGATATGTGTAACTACTTTGAAAAGGATCTTGCTTATGATCCAAAATCTAACGAAACAAATGCACTAAATAATCATATTATAAATGTTTCCAAGTAGAGGCCCCCTCCTGAAGAACTTAAACCATCTCATTTAAAGTTCAATGTTGAAGATGATAAATTAGATCTTGTGAATTGGAAATTTAACCAAGATAGTAGTAGGAAAGCCTTGGCGCCCATGCTAAATCACTAATGAATTAACAAGTTTGTTGATGGGGTTGGGTTTGAGAATCTTATGTTGTTTGCCTAGCCAAGATTAAAATTCCATTAAGATGGACAGTAGGGCATGACTGTTTTAGCATTCATATTGACAAAAAAATGACATTTAAAGATTATTTGGACTACGAAAAGCAAAGGATTTGTCTTACTATTAACACTTGGACCTCAATTCAAAGAATTAATTACATGTATATTACCTACTCACTTTATAGATGACACATGGGCAATGAAAAAGAGTTTTGAATTTCATTCATATGTCTAGTCACAAGAAGAGGGAGATTGGAATTGAAATTCAGAAGTGTTTGCTTGAGTGGGGTATTGAAAAGGTTCTCACAATTACTATAGACAATGATAGCTCTAATGATGTTTCAATTGAATATTTGAAAGAAAAAATTGCAAGGTGTATGAAATGTCAATATTTGCATATGAGATGTGTGGCACACATAATATGATTGCTAGTGAAGGGCTCAAAGAAGTATGACAACCAGTTAAGAAAGTTGTTGTTCACTTTATTAGACAGTCACCAATTAGAATGTGAAAGTTTGAAGAAATTTATGTTGATGAGAAAATTTAGAGCAAGCAAATATTATGCTTAGATGTCCCTCCAAAGAGGAATTCTACCTATTTGATGTTAGAGACTGCTCAAAAATTTGAGCCAGCCTTTAAGAGGTATGAGGGAATCCATACTTTCATTTTTTATCTTTAAGATGGGTTGCCTAAAACAGAAGATTGGAAGAATGTTAGGATGATGACTATGGTGTTGAGTCATTTTTATGATTTGACTTTGCGGATTTCTGGTTCTTTATATGTTACATCCATTAACTTCTTCCATGAAATTTACATGGTTTATTGTTTCTTGGATGAATGGACAAAAAGTAATTTGATGGAGTTAGCTAAAGTGGCAAGTATAATGAAGGAGAAATACGACAAGTATTGAAGAGATCCTACTAAGATCAATAAACTTCTTTATATTGCCACTGTTCCTGATATAAGCTAGATTGGGTGCAATTTGCTCTATGTAAGATGCATACACATGCTGTTGGCAAACATTTGGAGATGCATATTAAAGAAGTCTTGATTTCTTTATATAATGAGTACAAACAAGGTTCTTACTCCATCAACACAGCCTGAAAGGGGAGCATCAAATGACACACAAGGAGATGATCTTGTTGATAATGATGACCCTAGTCTAAAAGTTAGGAAATTGCTAGACCATAGAAGATCCAACTCCTTACCCCTTCCAAACCACTCAGTATCCTAGGCTTGAACACCATGGACCTTCCAACTATGTCCAATTCTATCAATAAAAATCATGAATTCCCACTAGGTTTCAAATAAGAAAATCACAAACAAGTCCAAAAAAGTAATCTGTTCTATTGGCTCCACCTCCTTGTCAACTCCCTTCATAGCTCACCAGCTATTGAACTTTTCAACATGGACAACCCTTACCTGACTTTTCAACATGGACCACTACCTCCATGACGGTAACAACAAAGATTCCCACCTATAAACCATGCTCCAGTGGTTTTCACCCCTTCCAATCTGAAGAAGAAAACTTGGCCAAATCATTGAAGACCATGGACTTTGGCATATCATTGAAGAATGCCAAGACACCCAATGTTTCTTTGTTCTCCACAAACCTATAATTTAGATTTCCAAGAAAGGCTCTATACTACTAACCACAATCACTTCTATGAAGAGGCTTCAGGTAGCTTCTACACATTTTTCACTTATTGGTTTCTTCCTTTAGGCCTTAAACATGATTCTTTCACTTTGTATTTGTGCTAGGTCCTGGATCCCAACTTACTAAAGTGATTATCAATAATATTTTAAACAAATTGAATAACAAGTCACCCTTTCATTTGGAAGGATTAATTGGAATTAATCATCATATTGAAAAAAATTTGAAGAATTACTAAGTAAAGCTCGTCTTGTGGAGATTTGGGGTACGGGTGGCATAAGCAAGACCACTCTTGCTAGTGCAATGTTTTACAAGTTGAAGGAACAATTTGAAGCTTCCTCATTTGTTGAAAATGTAAGATTACAACAAGAAATGATTGGTTTAGGTGTATTATAGGAAAAATGTATGAACGCTTACAATTTAATATCAACTTTTTGTGAAGAGGCTTCAGCATAAAAAAAATTCTTATAGTACTCGTTGATATTGATAATTCTATAGCAATTAAAGATTTAATCAAAGTAGAAAGTTGGTTTGGAGAAGAAAGTAGAATTATTATCACATCAAGAGACATGCAAGTGCTTAACAATGCCTCTGCTTCAACAACATATCATATTCAAGAAAGAGAATTCTCTCATGCTGCACATCTATTAAGTTTGAATGCTTTTAACAAAAGTGAGTCATTTAAAGACTATTTGGAGTTATTACATCACTGTAAAGGAAATCAACTAACTAGTACTATTTACAATAATCCACAACTAGTACGATTTACAAATCGTACTCGCTAATGGATTTCGATTATCTACTGCTTTTTGTAATAACTCCAAATAACATTTACATGACTCATTTTGGTTAAAAGCATTCAAAATTAAGAGATGTAGACCATAAGATAAGGGAACTCTTTTTTGCTGAATATGATATGTTGTGAAAACAAAGGTATTGTTAAGCACTTGCATATCTATTGATGTGATAATAATTCTACTTCCTTCTCCAAACCAACCACATCTTTTGATTACATCTTTAATTGCTATATAATTGTCAACATCATCAAATACTAGAAGAATTTTTTCACACTAAAGACTATTCTTTACAAAAGTTGATCTTTAAATTATAAGCATTCATATCTTCATCTTTTAACAACTTCTTTAGGCATTTTTCCTGTAATTCAACCAATCCAGTTTTTTTTAGTTGTACTCTTACATTATCAACAAATGAGAAAGCTTAAAACTATTCTTTCAACTTGTCAAACACAGCACTGGCAAGAACTAGCCAGAGTAGTCTTGCCTATACCATCCAAGCCCCAAATCCCCACCGCATGAGCTTCACTTAGTAACTCTTCAATTTTTTAAATTTGATGACCAACCACAACTAATCCTTCAAAATAAAATGATGACTAGTTATTCAATTTGCTCAAAATATCCTTAGCAATCATTTGAATGAGTTTAGGTTCAGGCCTAGCACTAATTGCAAATTAAAAGAATGATAATCTTTAATGCCCAAAGAAAGAAAACAAGAAATAAAAAATAATAATAATAAATGTGTAGAAGCTACCTGATATTCTTTAAATGCCACCCAGAGAGATAAATCTGTTAGCCATTGAAATTGATAAAGCCAATAGGATCGACAAAGCTTCTATGAGCCTTAAAGCAATGTAGTTCCATCAATTTGATAGCAATTTCTAGCTCCAACCTTCAGCAACCTGAAACTGAGGCCAAAGAAAGAGCAAGCAAAATGCGATTACATAATTGTTCTGAAAAACCATAGTTTGAAACAAAGAAAATATGAAAACTTATCTGATTTTTTTTTTTAATTGATCTAACTTATGAAACAAGAACTACAAAAAAAGCACACTGCAATAATATTTTGTTTTTTTGCCTCCATATTTTTGACTAGCCACCAAATAATGTGAATTTTATTTATAAACTTTGACACAGTAATAACAGGACATAAGCCAACATCATAACAAACCATAATTTAACTCATTCCCCGTTCATGTAGTCACGTTACATAAAAGGAATCTGTAAGTGCATGATCAGCCAGAAAAACAAAGATGTAAAACTAAATGAACCGAAAAAGCAGTCTCAACATTACATTATTACGTAGGTGGATAGATAAGCTAATGAGAATATCTGATAAAAAAACAATGTTAAAGTCAAATTATATCATAAGGAACGTGAGTATTAGAAAAGTTACTGACTCGGCAAAGAAGATGAACCTACTTCTATTATATTCATTAATATCTGAATGAAAATGTAACTCTGGGAAATCAAAAACACTTGTGATAAAAAGATGGAGAATCAGAATGGAGTATCATACACGAATCATCACATAAACTCTTGAAAACAGAACAAGACAAGGAAAAAAGAAGAGAAAAATGAATCGAAAACACCAACGTACGGGAGGCAAAGTCGACGATCTGATTTGTTCGAGAGCTTCACGATTGCAAGACGTCACGGATCACTCTGCCCCCTCGGCCACAAGAAAGATGGACCTATTTTTAAACGACCCACGCCGAAGGCCTCGGCTCCTAAACCCAAGTATTGAGGAGCTAGGGTATTAGAACATCAGGTCATGATCCGGGTCGGTGTTCCAATGACCCGGTCCATTTTCCTTTATTTTTTAGGGAAGGTAACTAGCACATGGTTTGGGCCTCTACTTTAAGTTGGACTGTCATTTACTCTATTTGGGTTAATTATCTTATCTGCCCCCTTTATTGGGGAAAAAGAAAGATTTGAGCAACTCAAACAATAATAATACATAAAATTATATACCGGCACTACTAGTAGTGCAGTGGTATTGGGAGTAGTCTCCCCACCCCCTTGTACTGGGTTCGATCCCTCCCATCCCCTATCGCCTATGTATCAAAAAAAAAAATATACATAAAATTATTTAATTTCCGAAAATTACTAGTTTTTAGTTATTATTGTGAATGGAAAAATGGATCATTTTAAGTTTTTGAAAAATACATTTTTTCATCCTAAGTCATGAAATGGGAAAAAAACATTTATTTTTAATGGTGGTGTCCTTAATTTTAATTTTCATGTTTTTAATTCAAACTAATGGGGGTGCAAAAACATTATTGAGCTTTATAATGTACTAAAGTATAAATTTGTTTACGTAAATTGTGAGGCCTATAGCCCAAAAGAAATTACATCAAAACACTTTTTTTTTTATAAAAAAAAAAACACGATAAAAAATCTCAACTACCCCTCTCAAAAGCCCCTCCCAAACAATCAGCTAAATCCAATTGTATAAAAAAGATATAGGTTGATTATGTTTTATTTCTTTCAACAAGTTTAGTTACAATCACTATTGATTGCCAAAGAGGGAGGGCAATAAAGGATGAAAACACCAAGTTTAGTTACACCAAGTGCTCAGGTAGCACAGTGGTATGACGCTGGTCTATCCAGCCTTTGTATCAGGGTTTAACCCTGCCCGGGACCATTAGGTCCCCAATTCCAAAAATAAAGGATGAAAACAGATATCTGGTCTTCAATTATGCAAGCAATATGGTTTCATAAAATTATTGCTTGTACTAATTCCCTTAAAGTTATTTAATTGCTTATGTTGATAGTGGAAGTCGTCATCATTGCTTAGGGGTTGTTTGGTACTTGAGGGAGGAATTTATTTATTTTTTAACTGGATTAAAAAATTAGAGAAGTAGAATTAAAGGTTTTTTTATTTATTCTTTTATCTTACATATTCTCCTTATTAAAATTGTATAATCTCACTTCTTAATTTTTTTAAAAAATATAACTTGTAAAATTTTTTCTTCCGGTCTCTCTAAATCTTCGTACCAAAACTCCCCTTGACTTATGTTAATGGGACGTTATTCACCGGAAAATTATTTTTGGTCTCAGATAGTGCAGCTGGCTTGGATCCTCTTGTTGATCATTGATGGTCCATACTGTTGTTCGAAATTGAAGCGTCATGTTGAAAATTTCCAGTTAACGTAACATTCACACCTATGTATTTTTTGTTATAAATTAGGTGCTCCACGTATGCTATAGACAGGGTCCTCACATGATTTGCATGTTTTATATTTGATGACAAGTACCAAAGCTTATCTTGACAATATTAGACTATTGTAGAATTTTCGGGGGGTCCGGCTTGCAAGGGTGACTTTGTCGAAATTTCTACAAAAGTTAATAAATTTTGTTATATGAAATATATTTATGATATTTATTTTACATATATTGTAAATATGTGTGTGTGTATTATATATATATATAAGTATTAGAAATTCTATATGTTTTAAGGCTTAAGGAATGCATATTTCGGGCCAGTCACTTCTCAATTTTTAGGGTGTGACACTAGAAACCCATCACCGTTGAGCCGCCTAAAAAGGCAAACCCCAGTATCCTCAGCGCCAGGATCAACACAGTAGCCAGGGGCTTTAACCCCAACTACCATGAATACATCTCAAACTCATTAGTGATCTAAGGACACACAATCCACTAGGTCCTACAGCCCTGCAACCTCAATCATGGAAAACAGACATATAACAGTAACATAGAATACATGAGTTAACAGTTACTACCCGGTGTGCATGAAGTTTGTAAATTTCTCTTAGGTACTTGAAAAGTTACTCCAGACTTGTGCAACACCCTAGATATAGCAAGCACACCTTATTTAAACACTTACATAAATTTCCTCTTTTAAAATTATAAAATTCGCACCTTTTCCCAAAATTCTATAAATGTTGTACCATCTTTAAAAATTTATAACTAATTCAAGAAAATTACGATTAATGTGATTCCAGCGGCCACAAAACCCTTAATATGTCTAGATTACAGTAAAAATAATTTCCAAGGTCATTTGAGTTCATATCCTTTCCTTATACTCAAACCCTTGCCGCTGGTCAGAGAAAAAGTTCAGGTTTTTGCCTTGTTTTCAACAATAAATATCTCCCAGTAGAAAAATCGAACAGGCACAAAATATTATACCAAAATGAAACTCAAGATGTCTACTTTAACCCTGTAAAATTTCAAAGCAAATGGACTTCATTTACTATTTCAAATCCTTCGATTAAACTTTGATAACAAGAAAACACAATAGTTGGCAGTTTTGTGTTGTTCTTAAGACTTAGGGTTTTTTGAGTTCAGAAATGATAACCTTAACTTATCCTAACTCAGAATGTTTTGGACACATTGAAAACCTTAAAAACATCAAAATCCTACTGTAATACCATGATAGCACCACTGGACAAAAAACTCAAAGTTACAACCACCAAATTACAAGTTGGTACTTACCTCAAATCTTCGGTTACGTATGCTTTCTTCTTCTTCCTGGACCAAGGACTCAGCTGGACACTCCCTTTCTTATCCTTGAACACGTCTTAAGGAAGCAAGAAAATGGGTAGAAAGGGTCCTTAAATAAACTCCATGAGTTAGGGAAATTATCCAAATTTTGCTATTGTCTATTGGTCCAAAGGGTGCATCAGGTTATTACATGATTCCTTTGCTTTTTCTCTAAGAAAATCTAGAGGCTTCTAGGCAGATGATGTGGCGTCATTTTGGCCACAAAATCTGATTCAAATGTGTGGTGTATTTAAAATTCTATTTTTTTAATCTGTTATCTCTCTTTATGATTACTTGTTTTGACCTTTTTCTTTGCTTTTCCTTCAAGTAATTCTAGATTTTTCTTTGGCTTTTTCAACAAACTTCTTGAATACTCTTCCCTTCTTTTCCCCCCAAAAAACGTAGGGAACCCTTACCAGTCTAAGAAATGTCATGTGCATCTCTATTTTGGCAAATTTTTGCTTAGCTAATTGTCCCATACCTTAGGACATAGCTAAATAGTACTTTTACCAACCGATTAACATCATATAAGTGTTTTGTGCCCTTCTACACTGACACTTTAATTTCTATGGTCCTTGAGCTTTTGGACAAAATACTCATGTAAAACGTCTTAAAACATGTCAAGAGGGTACTTAAAAATCCTTCAAATCAAATGACCAAAGTACCCTTGCAAAACATCCTTTTAACTTGGCTTACTTTGTAAGTTTTGTTGAATTTTCTCTCTCCTCCTTGTTTTGCACGAATTTGTAGCTTATTCAAGAAGCTTTTGAGTCATTATTCCATATTAATTGCATGCACATGTATCCCTTACAGCAATTGACCAAAATGCCCTCAAAATATCTCCTTTCACATAGTTTTTTCCACAAGCTTTTTGACTTCTGCATGTGTAATTATGAAGGGATACGTGTCATGCTTTTACTGATCCAACACAAAAGTAGTTTTTTCCCTTCTCATGATGACAGAACACGTGTCGTGATTTTATTAGACCAATACAGAAGTATGTTATCATTAGTCATCATGACCTTACTTTATTAAAGTTACTTTAATAAAGCTACTTTATCGGTGTTTGTCCGAAATTCTTCTCGGGTTTTACTTAGAATTGAGACACCCATCCCAAGACCCGACAAATGATGCCACATACGGGTGTTCATGATGCCCAGCCGCCCTGTTCGCTCGCCCGTGCCTAACGAAAAATCTCCCTGCCCAGCCCTAAGAAAAGCAGCCCAAACAAAATTGGGCACAACTGGGCTGGGCATTTTTGCGGGCAGGGTTGGGCACAAGGTAGGGTATGCTGCCTTGCCCAGTAGTGTATATAATATTTTTAATTTTTTTAATAGAATAAAAAGGTATTTTATATTTTATATTTTTTTTTATAAAATAGTATTATATACTTTTTGCAAATTATATAACTAATAATAATAATAATAATAATCCTCATTTCTTCAACTCTTCCCTTTTCCCACTGTTGGATGACTCAAACTCCGATGCCCTAGCTGCTGCAACGCAAGCTCTCCAGTCTCCTCTCTCAATCTCCATTCTCGCTTGATGATTGCCTGACTACCTCTCCACTTTCCAGTGCTCGATAATCATTCTTTATTCCAGTTTCAGGCACTACTCATCATTCTTGATCTCTCCAGTCTATACGGCGCCTCGTCTTGAGTCTCGACTTGACATCTCCAGTCTCTAGCCGTAGATCTCTCTGCCTCTCCTGAAGGTCGATCACTTCCAGGTTGTAGGTGCTCACTTCCAGCTGATCCTCGCCTCTCCTCGTTGCCGAGAAGATCATTTCTGGAGGTAAGCTCCTTTCTGGAGGTAATTATGTTCATTCTTATGCCCTGCCCTCTTTCTTTCTAAGTGTATTTGCTGGCGAAATTGTTTCTTTGTGGGTTTTGAAATTGCTGGTGGAATTGTTAACTCTAAAAAATTCTTGAACACATATAAAATTCTAACTCTATAAAATTCTTGAGCACATATATTTGATATATACACACCTGAACACATATATTACTTCTTATTTTGTAATGTAATTGATGTTTTATTTTCATCCGAGATGCTACACATGGAGAGGGGGGAATGTAATGGTTACGGTTGTCGGTTGGCTAGTGGTGGATGAAGTAGGCAATTTGCAACCTTTAAAGTTAAAACTAAGGCTTAGAGCCTACAATTAATTGTTACTTTCACATGTAAATGATGTAATAAACTAATAATATGCTTTCTTTGTTGCTTTGTTGTAGATGATTCCATATGCTTCATCCTTTTGATAATTTGGAGCCTTGATGCAAACTTTAGGAGTATTGGATGTCTACAAGGCTTTAATGGCAATTTTTTGATGCCTTGTATTTAATGAATTATGGATGTTATTTAATATTTCAATTATGGATATTTGACTATTTGTTATTTTGTTAAGATATATGATTGTCTTTTTAATTTTAAGACTTAAATTCTAAACTTATATCTAAATATTTTGAAGTGTAGAATTATGAATTTCATTTGAAGTTTGCAATATTGTTTATTAAGTATGACTAAAGCAATTTTTTTCACATAGGGTGTCGTAAGGTTACAGGGTATCGTCACTTAGGTAGGGAAGGGCTGCCCTGCCCATAAATCTTAGGGCTTCTATCGGGCAGGGTCGGGCACTGGGTTGCATTTTGCTGCCCAATAATCTCTTGGGCAAGGCATTGAGCAAGGGTCTCACCTTGCCCAGCCCTGCCCATGAACACCCTATATTCCAATGTTTTCTAAAAAGACGCAAGGCATACCCGATTGCCCTGAAAATGCCGTTTACTTATTTATACCGACATATTTCCACTCAACTAATCGTTCTATACCTTAGGACATAGTTGGGTAGCATCTTTTTCAACCGGATTTACACCATATAGGTTTTTTGTGCCCCTTTTTCATTAACACTTTAATTCCTTGGCTTATATATACTGGGTTAACTGACCCGTATAGTCGAGTTACCTAGTCCCTAAGAGGCTTCCTATCTCTCGACATTCTTGAGACTCTTCCTGAACTGGACTTAGTTGTCTACCTACTTTAGGCTTATTCTCAATTCTCAGGGTTCAAAATTTGGGATGTTACACACGGCACCTTTTCATTGCTTCACCAAACCTGACAACAACCACCATCTTTCTTCATTAAATCCCTTTCACTAGTTTGTTATGGATTTATGTTTCTTTGGCCGATTAATCTCTATGAGTAGCTGATTCATTTGCTGCTTGAGTTTCTGAGCTTAAACAGGAAATAGGGGAATTTATTTTGTTCAATCTATTTTCTCTAATTATATTTACAATTCCTAGTTTTAAGAATGTTGTTTTGTATTGATAAGACTTAATTTACCCGTTTGGATAACATTGTGGATTGAATCTATGTAATTGAATTGGATTTTTGTATCTTGTTGGATTTATATATATGTATTTCTCTTATTGATTCAATGATATTTTGTTTTCTATATGTTATTGTTAGATAATATGATTGAATCGGATTGATTAAGTATCATGTTATCACATTCATATCAAGAGGAAGCAAGTTGTATTAATCTAATCCTAATCTCACACTAAGTGCACTTCTAGTGCCTTAAGAGATGATTGCTAGCTATGTATGTCAATATGAGTAATCACTAATTAAGAACATTAAACTCAAGTGTTTGCTTGGGATTTTTATCAAAACTTAGTGAAAATTTACTCATATATTTAATTTAATTATGTTATTCACTACTCCATTTCCAAGAGTATTCGTTTACATTTCATACCCATTTTCATACTCCATTTCGTTTTATAAAAAATACCAAATACAATAGTTATCATTTAGTTAAATTCATGGTTTAGGAACCCAGACCGGACTGGCCGGTTTGGACCGGAAATTGGCGAACCGGCCGGAAAACCGGTCCAAGTTAGGCAAAACCCGGGCTGACTCGGTGACTCCGAGTTAACTCGGGCAACTCGGCCTGAACCAGCCGAGTTAAGGAGTCACCGAGTCAATTGAAAAAAAAAATCAAGAAGAAGAAGATCTGGGTGGCGACGGCAGCGTGGGAGCAAGTTTGTATGCAGATGGCGGCGGCGACAAGGGCTAGAAGGAGGCAGCGTGCGCCAGATCAAGGAGGGAGAAGAAGAAGATGAAGAGGTAGGATGTTCAGTGCTCTTTCTCGCCTGATCTGATCGCCTCCTCTCTTCTCAATAAAATGAAAAAAGAAGATGATCTATCTCTCCCTTCTTTCCAATGCGTTCGCCTGAAAGTGAGAAGAGAAGATTTGTGATGCTTATTCTCTTCCCAGTCGTCCCCTACCGTGGCCTGTGTGCCTTCTTTCACTGCCTATTAGCTTTAGGTTAAATCAAGGAACGGGGCGTTGCTATTTCTCTGTGTTTCATTTATTGTCACTGCCTTTAAATTCCCAAAATCTCTTCTTTCAAGATATTGTACGCTATACGCTGCTATCAAATTAAGGAAATATAAAAAAGATTACATAGTGGAAATCATAATATATATATATATATATATATATATATATATATATATATATATATATTCTGAAATGTTTTGATTTTATTTTATTTGAATCTCACATCATCATCATCATCATCATCATTATTTATTATCAGTCTGTTTGGATTCACGTCAAAGTCAGCGTTGAAGGCAAAAATATTCAGTGGCTTAAAAGAAAACGTTCAGCCAGTCAAAAAACGCAACGGGGGTCGTTTGGGAAGGCGTTTACTGAGATGAACTTCAACCGAAAAGCAGCGTTGGGGAAGAAGCTCCTCACAGGAGCTTTTTCTTCAACAGTGGGTAGGCGCGTCTCACCTGCTATGAACAACTGAACAGAAGACCCAAAAAAAACCAGCAGAATTCAACAAATGAACTAATTTAAGATTATGAGCAAAAAATTCAACAACCCCAAATCATCATAGAAGATCAATACTAAGATGAAATCCGATTTTTTTTTTAAAAAAATATTTATAAAACAAACTAGGGGAATAAAACTTGATATTCATGGATTCAGCAAAATCACCGATTGATCAAACCGATTGCAGGCGACCGTTGGCTTTGAGCGGATAGAACGTTCGTCGCCTCCTTCCTCCATGATAATTGTTTTCTGTTTATTCCTTGTTCTTCCTTTGTGTCATTCGGCGGATTTTTTTGAGAAGTATACAGAGTTCACTGACTTAGGCCACATAAAAGGCATGGAAGAAAATTCTAGAATCCGCCGCCGGGCATTAACCAGTCATCCTTTTATGAGAAGTATATACATGTTTTTCCATTTTGCAATAATGAAATATATACAATTAATTCATGGAAAAAATAGACTACTTTTGTTTTCACCTGAATGGAAAAAAAATAGACTATAAATAAGTCAACTAATCTCAACTCCGGATAATACGAGCAACCGGAAATATATCTATATAAATTAATCTTCAATTAAAATTAAAATTTTTATCTTCAATTATCTTAATATATACAACTAATATATATATGTAGTATTCAACATGATTTATATCCTTTTTAGTCACTTTCCATTTCAACTGACTTTTCAACAGCTAACCCAAACATTCATCAGTTTGGAAAAAAGTCACTTCTGTAAAAGTTAAATGGACAATCCAAACACAAATCACTGGCTTTTTTCCTACCGAACTTTTAAAAAGTTAGATAGCTTTTAAGCCACTGTTTTCTACCACCAACCCAAACAGGCCGATTGTGATTATATCCGATCTTTAATATTTCTAATGAAATCCCTCTAACCCATATCTTATTAAAATCTCACTTAAATTCTTATAATTTATTAAAGATAACTTTCAAATATATTAAAGTAAGTCTTGAAATAATCTAAAATTAGGGAGTAATCAAAAGAGTGAGGTGGGACCGGTTTTTCCTTTTTCTCTTTAAAAAATTAGTCTTTCAATTTCTCACCGGTTTGATCCCGGTTTAACTCCGGTTTGACTCCGGTCTGACCCACTGACCCTTAACCCAGTACCTCGACCGGTTTAGTGGCCGGTCCGGGTTTAAGAACCTTGGTTAAATTACATTACTATTTTAGTTTATTAATTTGAAAAGAACCAATTTTTCCTTTTTTTTTTCATTGCATTTGCATAACATTTAGATTACTTAAGAATTAATAAAAGGCTCCTTAAAAAGAGTGACAATTCTAAGTTTACCTATATGTAATCCTTAGTTAATTTTTTATTGTAGACCCCAAGACTAACGTTAAAAGCCTTCATCACCCATTAGAAAATTTATTTACCAAAAGTACTAGAAATTTTATGTAAGGAGTAAGGTGAAATCTATAAAAAGTAAGTGCAGTTCTTTTTTAAGCTTTTGCAACATATTTTCAGCTTTATAAAATGGAAGACATTTGTACATGACTAGATTCAAGTCATTCGTCAATTAGTCAATGGGGAACTTTAATATATTATAATATAGGGAGCATACAGATAGTTGGATCGTGACCTAGCTTTTATTTTACACCGAAACATAAAGGAAAAGAAATATAACTAAAAACAACAAAGTTGAAGAGCAGATCAAGTCTCGTTCATTCACCATCCCAATTGAAGAAACCTCGCCAAGAGGAGAATTTCTGATACTTTCTCCAACCATCTACATAATTAACCAAAGTCATCACATATTCTTGAATATATAGGCCTATATAGAAATAACATGTGTCACATACTAACAACTATTCACCGTGTTCTCAAAAATATTTACCATCCAAAAAGAGGGGGAAAAACGGATCTTTAGCTAAAAAAAAAAAAAAAGGCTTGAAAAAGGGAAGATGTATAGAACATTTCAACGGGATAGTGCTTTTTCAACTCTCATTCTCTTCAACTAGCTAGATAGGAGGTTTATGTTGCTTTAATTGTCAGATTGAGAGAAACGAATGTAGCTTTGAGAAATTTTATATAAAAACTTTGAACTTATCATAATAAATAGTTCCTCAAGATTGACCATACATCCTTATTGCAATGCACAACAATAATAATCCAGCGAATGAATAATCTTAATATCTGATCAAGGTATCACAATTACATAATAAAATTGTTTACCTGTTAGCCTTGGAATCTTCTCTTTATCTTTGTCTTCAAAATAGCAACTTCAACATAAATCCAGTCATTCATGGATTCGAAGAAGTGAAAAAAGGAACGCTTCCATGAATTATTGAGAATTAAAGTCCCACAAACTCCCCAGAAGCCAACAATGAAGCCAAGAACCAGGCTCACATAAAACCCAAAGCTTATGAGATTATCATCTCCACTTGCATCAATGTTATGTGGATTGGGATTCAAACATCCTTCTGTGAGTGGTGGGCCACAAAGCCCCTGATTTCCCATATAACTGGAGGCATTAAAGGATTGAAGTTGGGTGGCAGTTGGAATCTTTCCGGATAAATTGTTGAAGGACAAGTTCAAGACACTGAGAAAACTCAAATTTGAGAAGCTAATTGGAATTTCACCAGAAAGAGAGTTCCTCGACAAATCAAGTGATTCTAATCTTTCCATTTGACCCATGTTGAAAGGAATGGGTCCTTTCAAATGATTTCTAGACAGATTCAGGGAAGCCAATGCCACAAGTGTAGCTATGGCACTTGGGATTTCTCCTGTTAAGTAATTGCAAGAGAGATCAATGGTTTTCAGGAGTCCAAGAATCTTACTGTACTCAAAATCTTCTCCTTTCCATGACAACGTTGCAGTGTCCATGAATGATAATTCAGTGACGTCTCCAATAACAAGGTAAGAAATTGCTAGGCTCCTAGCTGTCATATTTGACATTGCGCTCAAATTACCAAAGCAATGAGGTATATTTCCTGTTATATTATTTCTTGACAGATCTAAGATTTGAAGATCTTCCAAATTACATAAATTTGTAGGAATGCTTCCTTGAAGCTTATTTTCTTGCAAACGTAAACCAATCAAATTGTGCAAGTATCTCCCTATCCATGATGGCAATGTTCCATTCAAATTATTCTGTCCAAAATCAATGAACCACAAGTATGAAGAATTCATAAAAGATGGCAAATTTCCAGAGAGGTTATTGTTATTCAGATGGATACTTCGAAGAAGGTACGAAGTACCAACTGAATTCGGTATTGTCCCATAGAAATGATTGTTTGCCAATCTTAGAACACTCAAGTATGGAAGTTGTCCCCAACAATCAGGAAGTTTTCCAGACAAAAAATTGCTTGAAATGTCAAGATAATCTAACTCGCCTTGAAAAGTTTCACAAATGGAAGATATGTTGCCTGAAAACATATTATTCGAGAGAAGCAATGCTCTTGCATTCGGAGGAAAATGTGGTAGGGGACCAGACAAATTGTTGAAAGTCAAGTCCCAAATATAACCTCCAAATGTCAAGACTGATTTTGGCAACTCCCCATAAAGTTTGTTATGGGAAATATTCAAGTATAGAAAAGAATTTAGCCAAAGCCATTGAGGAATTGTATCCAAAATTGATGCATTTGAAATGTCCAACATCTGAAGCTCCCTTTGATATTTCAACCACCTTGGAAAGTGGGGACCGAAATTGCACGATGAAGCTGAAAAGATTTGCAATTGAAAAGATGGCACCCAACTCGAACTGAAGTTGAAAAAAATTAAATTTTGTGACACATCTAAAACTATCAACTTAGAGAGATTTGATAGATGTGTTTCATTAATAACACAATTCAACCTATTTGAAGAAAGCTTCAACTGAACAAGGTTTGGAACTTGGCCAAAAGCACTTGGATGAATATTCCCATTCAACCTATTGTTTGAGAGATCTAAGTACACCAATGATACAAGTCCAGCAAACACCGGTAATGGCCCTGTTAAATTGTTATCGCTCAAATACAATGTGGAAAGGTAAGGTAAGTGCCCAAATGATTGTGGAATTGACCCATGAAGACTAGTGTTCTGAATATCTAAAGTCACCACTTTGGAAAACCTTGAAAAATCGGGAAATTGTCCACTAGCAAAAGGACTGCCGACTAAACCCAAGTCCTCTATACTATTTTGAGGACACCCCAACTGTGGTATCCAATCACTTAATCGATCTAAAAAATTGTTGTTGTACAATGTTAAGGTTTTCAATCGGCACAAATTTTGTATGGATTTTTGCATGCCACTCTCGAGTTTATTGTCTGCAAGACCAAGATATTCAAGAGAAGTGGTATTTGTGAAAGCATCTGAAGGAATATGTCTCAAAGAATTTTTATTAAGATGTAAAGATTCAAGAGAGTTCATATTTGAAAAAGCTTTGGGACTAATAAGTTGCAAAGTATTTGATTCGAGATTCAAAACTTCAAGGAAATTTATATTCAGAGCATTGGGAGGAATGTAATCCAAATTGTTATTAGAGAGATCAAGATCTATTAAGACCTTGCTAATGTTAAATAAAAAGGGTAGGATTGAAGAGTCTAAATAATTGTGTTGAAGAGAAAGGACTTTGAGGGTAGTGGAAGAGTTAGTGTGGACAAAAGATGTTGGATTGACATGAGACATAAGAGCGCAATTGTACAAGTAAATTTCAGATAGAGCAGGAGCTTTGGATAATGATGATGGCCAATCAATAGCTTGACTTAGATTAATGCTTGATAGGCCTAGATATCTCAAAGAAGAAAGGTGAGAAATCCACTCAAGATCATTCGCAATCAAATTACTATCGTCAAGGCGAAGAGTTTGTAGATTGGATAGATTTTGCAATCCACGAGGAATAGTACCTCCAACAATATATAACTCTCTTAGTTGACCAAGGGAACCAATGCATTCTGGAATTTTGCTCCCATTGAAATTGTTGAAATTGAGATTCAAGTAAGTAAGATGCTGCAAATCACATAATGAGGAATCTATATTACCAGAAACAACAAGATATTCAAGATCGAGCTTGGTAACATGACCTGTCAAATTACTGCATGATACTCCACTCCACTGACAGCAATCAACTTCAATTTTCCAGTTGGACAACATGCCGAACGGATCAATAGAAATGAAACCTTGTTTTAACTTGAGAAGAGCTTGCTTATCTGTTTCGATGCAACTGATCTTCATATTGGAGTATCCTTCACAACAAAAGAAGCATAAAACACCAACAAGCCAAAAGAAACTAATCTTAGGGCTGTCCATGATGATGAGCTTGCTTACTTGGAATTCTCTTAATTTGGATAGTAAGAATAGCTAGTGAAGAGGTATGTCCTGAGGAGTGAATGATCCATGAGATCATTATTTATAAACAAGTAACGATCACCAAGTTTTTTGAGATGATTTTATTTTAGGCAGTAAAATTATTGGCGTCAATGTGATAAATAAATAATTCAATAGATGAATAATTTGAAGTTAAATTCATTATTTGGTTGGAAATTTATATTCATGTCGGGCCATACAAATTATGAGAAGGTTCAAGATGGCCTAGCTTGGACCAAGATCCAAGTATAAAATATGAATCACGCTTAATTTCTTTTAATTTTATTAAAATTATTATATTTATTGGATTGTCGGAGTCTCATGCATTCAGTAAAACCTTAATTATCCACGTAAATCAAGTAGCAAGAAAGATATACTCCAAAATAAATTGCAATGACAAAATTAAATAGTTACAGATGAAAATAGAAAACTTACAGCCGCTGTATGTTGCATTAAGACCCATAAAACGACTTCGGCTTGTCGAAACCAGACTAAAGAAAAATTGCTGAAAAAAGTCCCACATTAAAAATTTATTACCCAAAGCACATAAGGATCCAAGTTCTTGCTTGAGTGGGTGTAACTTGTTTATCTTCAAGTTCTTTAACAGTGCACATCATATCTTCAGCTAGTGTAAATGTCTCATGTTTTGCCCATAATTAATTATATGTAGCACATAGAATCGGATCAACTGAAAATAGGTTGCATCTGGATCCATAACCAATTAAGTTTCAGGTACCATTGGTCAATAAATGTTGCAATAGGACATTTTTTCAGTATAATTCCTTAACTTTTTTTTTTAAATGAATACGGGTTGAATTTCACTGGTTGAAAATTTAATGAGTGAGCAAAATTGGAACTGAGTGTTAATTATATGGACAAAACTAGAAACTAAGCATTAATTATCTTACAACTGATTTATTTTTTATTCCAAGCTATTCTCTAAAAACGCTCTATATTGGAGGAGTATGTGTTTTCTAAAACACCCTAATTATTCTCTTTAATTTCATCATTACACCTTCCCCTTAATTATTGTTAAGGAAGTATCAATAAGAATAAAATAGGAAAATATTGATAAATATAAAAAATATGTCTTACATTTAGTACCAACATCAACTCCTTAAATATATTTTATATTAAGAACTAGAGGGAGTATGATTACCTGAATCCTTTTTAACAAATTCATATGCATAATCTTACTGGTAATCTGCGTGCATTAAATTTATTAGGTTCTTCTCATCTCACCAATAGAAATTTTAATAGGGGACTTTTCCCCAATTTTTCTATTTAAGGACCCACAAAGCAAAAAAGAAAGACATCCATGAACGTGACGGTGGGGGTGATTTTTACATTTACATAATTTGTGCTTTATTAACATTACTTTATGTCATTGCCAAAAAGCCACAGAAAAGAAGACGTGAGAAGGAGGAAAGCAGAGAGCCCATTTTCTTCCATCCGTGTTCCTTCCCTAACTACTCTTTCCATTCAATTATAACATATGAAACTGAGAAGCAAAGAGATAAATGCTGTTATTGCCTCTTGCATGTGCCCAAATACTTGGAAAAATGAATGTGAAACTAAGGAAGTTACTACTTCATTCCAACTCATTTCTCATCCTCATTCAACTTTCCATACTCCTTCTGACATGACTTCAACTTGTATCACTACAGTAAAGTCAGCTTGGCATAAAGACTCCAAGTCTTCTTTGAACATGGAAAAATAAACAATATAATATTTCTCTAAATTACAAATATGTGTGTATTAATAACTAATCCACAAATATTACATTTTGAATTTTAGACTGTTAACTAATTTATAAAGATGATAGGGAAGACGTTGATGTTATAAAACCGTAGCCCGTAAGGAACATGTCAAGTGTGGAAAAAAAGAAAAAATGTTTATGCGTGTGGGGTTGGCAGGAGTTACGTTCAATCAATTGAATTTTTTTTTTCAAAATAGGTGGGCTCCATTATCATGTGTGTTTTGGCAGATACTATAGTGAAAGGAAAGGAATCGTACAAAAAGGGGCACACATGCTTCCTTCCATCCTCCTTCCCTCATCCCCAACCCCGACAATGACTACATTTTGACTGAGCTTTTGGAATTTTCTAGTTAAAAATGTGAAATTTAGAAAGTTATTTATAAAAAAAATTAGGGTGATGTGGATGATGATGTGGTTTCCAAGGTATAAAAACAGACAATGATGTGACTTTTCAATGTGTAAAAATGGATGATGACATAGCTGCTTTCAAGGTGCAAAAATATATATATTGTTTGGCTAAAAGAGAGCCCAACACTAACTATATTTTTAGGTGTAAAAATACGATTTAGTCGTTATTTTGACCTTTTTTTTTATTTTTTAAGTATCAGTCAATATCTTGAAATAATTTTTTAGTATCATTCAGTACCATGAAAAAAAGGAACACACACTAGTTTGACTAAAGAGGAATATAAATTTTCCGTCGGACAATTATGAAGGCCGACGATAATATGCAAATTGAATGCCGATGATAATATGCGATGTTAAATGCCAACGATGTAACGCTAAATGCAGGCCAATGCTTTAATCCAAGGTAGATAATGTCTCTTTTATGTATTATTCTACACGCAAGGAGACATAGATACTATGGTAGCCATTATTGTCAAACTCGCGAGTTGACTTTTCGAGTTTACCGTTTTTATGTTTCTAATTTACTAAATCGAGTTGAGTCACTGGTAAACTCGTGACTGTTGTAAACTCAGTTAAATTCACGAGTTTATACACCGAATTTACCGTTTTTATGTTTCTAACTTACAATATCATTTTAATTCTCCCATAAACTCGTGTTAAGATTTTTTTTATTTGATCATGCTCAATGATTTTATACGAATTTTATACAAATTTCTTTGTTAAATATGGTAAATTTTAAATATTAATGAATTTAATTTCAATTATTTGAATTTAAAATATATTTAAATCAAATGGTTATCATTTTTTATATTTTAATTATTTATTATACACTATTAATACCTATTTAATAGTGAAAGTAGTTCAGAAATCCCTTTGCAACTTTCTGGACGTTAGGGAAGAAAAGGTTATTCGCTATTGGCTCACCCTTGTATCAAGCCTTTGTATGTCCTATACATGATTTGGCCATGACGGTTTTGGCAAGGTTAAGAATGGATGGTATCTTTTAGGGTTTACGATTCAAATTCACGTCATTATCTCAAGTTTATTTAAACTCCCGAGTTTAACAACCTTGATAGTATCTAGTAATAAGAACATCAATATTTTTTCCCTCCCAAAACCTTCCTAATTATGTAAAGCAATTAGTACTACAATAAAAATACTAGTTGACGAGAGGGTTCTTCTTCCTTTTATCCCCTGAGTCAATTGTCGATTTCAGATCATAAACAATATTTTCCTCCAATATCCGTACTTCATAAATAGGAACTGTGATACGGCTTGCAAAATAATTAAAATTCTGGGGAATGAGATTTTTCCTTTTGTGGCCAAAATTGGGGAATGAGATTAACTTCAGAATAAACTCAAGCAAATGATGATGAAATCATAACCATAACTATCAATCAATTTAATAAACTGGAGTTTGGGGTATTTCACCATAATATTGATGAATTAAAAAAAATAGGGCCCAAGGGTTGAATTTGTTGATGACCTATTCAATTCTTCTTTCTCAATCTTGTTTCATCGTCATTACGGAACATTAACGCTCCATTTGTTTTAAAGTAATGGAGGGAACGCGGAAGGAAGATTATTATGAGGCCAAAGGGTCAATAATGTTGATTATGATTAATTACTTATTTGGTCTTATTTATAAGATAGAGAGAGAATAAAATTTTTAAACCTATTCATAAGCTAAAGAGAGAAATTTTTTATATGGATATATAGTTTTATCCTTCATTTATTATGTACCAACTTTGTTTTCATGGGTTGTATTGTGTATTAAATAGAGGTGAAGTTAGAAAGTTGTAGAATTTTAAAATAAATTTAATAAAGCTTGAAATTTTTTTTTGGGTTTATGTGAAATATGTTGTAAGTAACTTATAAATATGATCTGAGGACTACGTAGTAACAAAACACATAAAAACATCTTAAGACAATCCAAAAAGTGCGAAACTAACAAATCATTATTTTGTTATACATTTACATATTTTATTGGGGGATTTTATCATAATTATTGAGCTTTAAAATGACTTTATTATAATTTGTTGGGATTAAGGGTAAATGCATTGAATAAGAACTAAAAAAGGCAAATCCAAATATCTTGAGAAATTACAAATCTCAGAATTCAAATTAAAACCGAAAGAGATTTGAGCTCCGAGACTAACCTTAAACATCGGAATGGTACATACTGATGTTGAACTAGAATGTGTAACTGTTAATGGGAGTCAGATCATACACATTCAGGTACACTAGCACTGATCCTCAAACTCCCAAGCGTTATTCCTCCTCCTCTTCTACTCCAAGTTCCATCAGTGCTTGCATCTCCGGCGATGGCATCTTCCTCATGTACAACTTCGTGAATGGGAAAAAAAAAATCTTGAAAATATATTTTTTCAACCTCACTCACGAAATGGGAAAAAATCTTGATTTTTAATGATAGTGTCCTTAATTTTAATTTTCTTATTTTTAATTCAAATTAATGGGGGTGCAAAAACATTGTTGAGCTTTATAATGTACTAAATTCTTTTTTTTTTTTTGGGTGAATTGTGAGGCTTATAGCCCAAAATAAATTACATCAAAACACTTTTTCTAAGGGGAAAAAAAAGGATAAAAAATCTCAACTACCCTCTTAAAATCCCCTCCCAAACAAGCAGCTGAAAAATCCAATTGGATAATATATATATATAGCTTGATTATATTTTATTTCTTTCAACAAGTTTAGATACGACCACTATTGATTGTCAAAGAGAGAAGGTAACAAAGGATGAAAAAACATATCTGGCCTTCAATTATGCAAGCAATATGGTTTCAATAAAATTATTGCTTGTATTAATTCCCTAAAAGTTATCTAATTGTTTATGTTTGATGGTGAAATTCGTCATCATTGCTTAGGGGTTATTTGGTATAAGGGGAGGAAATATTTTTTAAACATGGATTTAAAAATTTAGAAAAGTGGAATTAAAAGTTTTTAATTACTTTTTTTTTTCTTTTTTTTACTCTTTTATCTTACATATTCTCTTTATTAAAATTTTATAATCTCAATTCTTCAAATTTTTTTTTTTTAAATTACAACTTGTAAAAATTTTCCTCCTCCTCCTCTCTAAATCCTTCATGCCAAATATCCCTTTAAAATTCAGGACATAATATATTATCGGGTTAAAGTGTGTCCAACAACTTAAAGTATTTTTTCAAGTGCGTCAAATACCCTAAAATATTTTTCCATATAAATCTATCACTCCAAAGTATTTTGTGATTTATTCAACATTCTAAGATGTTTTTCAAGTGCGTCGAGTATCCTAAGTAGTTTTTTAGGTGCATCTCACACCCTAAAGTTACTACTAAGCAATACTTTAGTTGTTGGATACACTTTCAACTTAAAGACTTTTTGAGAGTTCATGATGAGGTTTAAATTGCTCTTTAAAAAAATTTCATGATGAGCAAAATTTCTTTTGAAATATAAAGATTTTAAGGGTGAAATTGTGCCTCCAAGTATTTTAGGATGTTGACGCTTATAAAAAATGTACTTTAGAGTATTGAAAGCACATGAGAAAATATTTTAGGATACTGAACGTACAACAAATTATTTTAGAATACTCCACATTTAAGAAAATACTTCCAAAGATTGAGCACCCCCTAAGCGCATATTATGATTAGAATTCTAGAATTAGATATCCACCACGTGAAAACATTCAATATTAATTTTTCAGCAAGAGACCCCGTTGACGTATTAAAAGATGTGGTGATTCTTCGGGATATAATATTCACAAGTGGCACTGGGCAAATCTGTAATAGGCTTATCCTTTTTCTTATATGCTTTTGTCAGTTTTATAATCTCAAGTTCTAATTTGTCATATCAACGTATTTTTTCTTATTACGTAGTGAATCAATATTCAAAATTAGCATAATTTTGAGACTCACCTATATTCTGAGGAAAATGTCATGTGTATTTTTGACCCTTCATTCTTAATTTTTTTTAAAAGAATAAATATTTTTTAGAGAAAATCCCACAAAAATACTATTTGAAATTCAAAATATTAAATAGGTGATTTTACAATAAAATGAGTTATTAATCCTATTATTGTTTTAATTAACATAATTTTGAGATTCAAATGATATTTTTTCGTCACTCTTCCTAGTTTTTAAATTTTTTACAACCTTTTCTCTGATCACAATCACATGGGTGAGTCTGGGAGGGGAAGTGAAGGACTTTTTTGTTTTTGTCTTTTTAAACAAGTAAGAGGAAAGTGGAGGACGACTAGATACAACATTGAAGGAGATTTTGTGTTGCCTACAAAATAGAGAAGCCAGGCGCGAAAGGAGTTACAAGGGATTGGACTTGTCTCTACCATGGGCCTTTAGTTAATATATTTCACATCATGGACCTCATATGTCACGTGGCCCAAAAAAAAAAAAAAGATGTTTTACGCTTCATTTAGTGAAGGTGAGTGGGGACATAGAAAAGCTGAAGAACACAAGAATCAATCAAAGCTGAGATAACGAACTCAGACACTCACCTGACAAAAGGACAGAATCTGCAAAATGCAAACCAAAGCTTAAGAGAAAGAACTCAGACACAACGAGAGCTCCCTCTCCAGCAGACGAGCAGAAAATACAAACCCAACCTACATAAAAGATGCGATTTTTTTAATAAAAGCAGAGAACAAAATGGCAAACTGAGAACAAAAATTTTGAAAACAAGAAATAGAAAAAATAGCAGTGGATTTCAAATGCATGGTTACCAGAAATCATACAAGTTAATATCGAAGAGATTGGGGGAAAGAAAAGAGACTTCAAAAAGCAGAAAGCGCATACATGAGCGATAGAGGAACGGAAACGGGAGAGGGAAGGAGAAAGGACAACAGAGTAAAACAATGCACCTAAGTGCGACAACCGCGCTAGGAAGGACGGACAATCAATAAACTACGGTGATTACGAGAGGCACCGAGTAGGGGGCGAGACCAGCTGGGCGCAGCTGCGAGCATCGAGCGACCGGAGTGCCTACGTCTGGGGTTAGATGTTCTTACCTGTTTAGGTTGGTAGTAGAAACGGTGATTTAAACTCGATAGGAAAAAAAAAGTCAGCTTATAAATAATGATTTGTGTTTGGATTAATGGTGGTAAAAGTGGTAGGGCCCACATCCAAAGACTAAGAGCATTATGGAAAAAGTTAGATTCTGGAGCTTTTTCTTTAACTGGCTTTTTAAACTTTTTTGACTTAAAGTTAAGCCAACACAATGAGCAATCTAAACAGGCTTTTTTCTCACTAAGTCAGTGGCTTAAAAGCTACTGAAATTTTTACAAACCAACGCTGAAAAATAAGTTATTCCAAGCAGGTCCAATAAAGTTAGGATAAAGGAGTTTATGAGTTTTTCTTTGTTCTTGATCAAAATGGGGATTATGAGCTTGGTGCCTTGGTTAAAGAGCGGGGGAGGTTTGGTTTAGGGTTTAGGCTTGGCTCAAGAAGACCCAAAGGGATGTTTGGCTTCTTGTTTGATTTAGAAAGGTAGGCGAGGGGAGCTAATTATAAGTGGAGGAATATATCATTTTCTCTGTGTGTATATATATTTTTCTTCTCTTTTTATAATTTGTTTATCAAAATTATAATTTCTTAATTTAATAATAGAATTCTAGCTCAGCCATTATAAAAAGCAGAAGTTTACCAAATTCCACCAAATAAAAAATAAAAAACACTTTCATCCACCAAATTCAAATAACCTACTTGAATTGGGAACCATAGCCATGTAGAAGAAAACTTGTTGCTCCAATTTTTTTACATTCTGAGATATCCGTAAGAGAAAAAAATTACCTTTGCATTTTGACCGAATTCTTTCTTAAAAATTCCCATGAAACTAGGGCCACTTACATCATGGGTCATCAAAATATCAACATTAACCCAAATGTTGTCCCGTGGGCTCAACGTACATCATTATCAAAAATTCAAAGTCTAATACTCTATCCAGTTCTAAATATAGGATAATTTACACTATAAATTTTGTCTTATATTTAGGACCAAAAATAGTAGATAATTACATATTTTGCATATCAACTTACATCATTATCAAAAATCAACATGCAATAGGCCACATCATTACATAAAATCAAAAGTTTCCATATGGTTAGAAAACTACACAAGTCCTATAAGAAATCATTGCTCAATTGGGAAGATGTTGTAACATCAAATGTCTCCAAAAGGTTAGCAAACTAAATTGCTAACATCAAAAGTCTCCAAATGGTTAGCAAACTAAATTGCCAAGTCTTTCACAGCATCCATGAACAAGTCTTTGCGGGAAAGAAGGGGACATTCAACAAATGTCCTTAGTAGGCCAACTCCATCTATCACGCCAAGTCAACATGTAACCAATTCATACTAGACCACTTGAGACATATCAGATAGCTTATAATTAAAAATTCTAAGCCTATGAAAATCAGATAAAATAAACAGAGCATCAGAACTGTCAATATATAGAATACCAACTTCAAGCTATTATTTTCAATTAAAACATAAAAGCAAACATGAATTAGTGTAAAGCTTTCTGAATGAATAGCTGCAGTCATGGACATACACACATCAAACTTATTGAAACTTCTGAATTTCCTCAGAGTCGCAAATGTAGTTATAAAGTTCTCAGACAACAATGCTTTCCTTCTAGGGAGACCATAGAAACCAGGATGAGGAAAGTCGAGATTATAAGGCGTATATATGGTACTACCTCCGGTCCTAAATATAGGACAAGGTTTGAAGTGCAATTTATACTATAAACCTTTTCAACTAACTATGCTTTCTAATGATAAGAAAGCAGGAAACAAGTTCAATTCAGAGATGGCTGGTTTCAGAAGCCATTTGATTACATTAATTAAGTTTAAAACAGGACATAAGCCAACAGGTATCAAGTACGTCATAACAGAAACCATGATTTTACTCTCTCTCGGTTCATGTAGTATATTAAAGAAAGGAATCTGCAAGTGCATGATCAGCCAGAAAAACAAAGATGTAAAACTAAATGAAGTGAAAAACCAGTCTCAATATTACATTATTACGCAGGTGGATAGATAAGCTAAATGTGAATATCCCATCAAAAACATTGTTAAAGTCAAAGTTAAATATTGGGAAAATTCCAATTAAATACCATTTGAATTTATAAAACCCTCAGAAGTCTCTCGAATTTGTAAGAAGATTGAGAGGTACAAAGGATCTATGAGGGATATGCAAATTTGGGTAAAATCACCCTTTTGCCCTTAATTTTAAATAAATAAATCAATACCTTTACTGGCTGCCGGCGGCCACTAGCAATTCTCAATGAGAATTGCCTGGCAATTCTCAATCGAGAATTGCCAGCCTTGGGGCGGCCGGCGGTGAAGGTATTTTATCTCTCTCTCTCTTTAATTTATTTAAAACTAAGGGCAAAAAAAATAATTTCACCCGAATTTGCATATCCCTTCTAGGTCCTTTGTACCTCTCAGTCTTTTTACAAATTTGGGAGACTTTTGGGGAGTTTTGCAAATTCAAATGGTATTTTAATGGAATTTTTCCTTAAATATATAGCTGAAATACATGCAAAATATATAATATACTCAAATATTTTTGTGGTCCCATCTTCAACAAATTCAGACTGTTCACACTTCACACCCATACTTGTAGCTAGAGACAAATTAAGTACATTACACAAGAAGATTAAATTTTGATAAATTAACCCACAAGGAACTCGTGAAAACACATGACAGATATTTTCCTCACTTTGGGGCCTCGTGAACTTTTTGACAATGCTTCTTCACAATTTTCTTACTTAACAACGGAACCGCCATTTTGTCTCACACGGATCTAAAAGAGTGATAAGTATATATTTTATAATTAAATAGGTATATATTTTATGAAAATTAGTTGGATTTATTGATATTATATACCTATTTAATTATCTTTTATACACTTTACTATCATTATAGAATAAAAAAATATTTTGATATAAAGTCTACTTATTTCCTATTATATTTTGTAGGAAATATTAGTTGATTTGGAAAAAAAAAGTAAAAAAAACAATTAAGAGGATATGCAATCAGTCAAATTCAGTGGTCTCATGCAAGAAAAATAGAAACAAAATCAATTGCTGATCTGATGGAGTAAATTACAATATATGAGATATCTTTTTAATAAGAAAAGGAGAATCAATGACCCAAGACCTAAATTACTATAAATAGGGAGGCAAAGAAGCAAGAAGAGGAGAAGAACGGAAGAAAAGATCAGGAGACGCAGAATAAGAAGGAACGAAGCAGCAGAGGAGTAGAGGCTGAGCGTTTTGGTTCTCTTCATCATCTCCACCGAAGGACTGTGGAGGCGACGGAGAAATTTTCTTTCCTCTCTCTCCTTCCTATCTGAATCTGAATTTTTCTCTTTTTGTTATGAATTTTATTAGAGCCATGTGTGGCAAGTTTGTTTTGCAACCTAGAGTACCTATGAACTTGTGGGTGAATTGGATTTTGTTTTTATTATTTAGTTAAATTTGATATTAATTTTGGTTACTTAATCTTGGTTAGTTTTATCTATTTAGTGATTGGTCATCATTGAATATGATTTTGAGCATTAGGATTTACCTTGACGAAGAGGATTTTAATTAGGCTCTGAAATTAAGTAATATGGGATTAAATTACGATTTAATTTGCAGTTAGGATAGACATATACCTGATGGCCCCATATAATTGTTGAAAAGTGTGTTCGATTTTGTTTGCCTCTTAAGTAACTATGTTAGACATAACAAGTCATACTCAAGAGAGGGAGGGTTGTAAGTGGACCGACAAACACTTATAGCTATTTATACTCGAGATTAATAAAATTGATATTAAAGTTAATTAAATTAGTGAAAACAAGGTTTATGAAGCTAATAAGGGATTAGTGACTCTGGGTTGCTCATTTGATTATTGTGGTAGTTTTCTTATTGTTATTTTATTTTGATTTCCTTTTCCTTTATCTTAATTAAATTCAATTTGTTTTTCTCAACTTAAACGAAATTGTGAAACCAATGCTTAACTAAAGTTATGATACTAAAGTCCTCGTGGGAACGATACTTTTCTTATCACTTTATTACATGATACGGCTCGTACACTTACGAAGTTTTTAGGCTATAAAGTTTTATCCTATCAAAAGAGAAACCATAAATATCTTCATCAACTTAATATAGTCAACATAATGAATATGAAAAAGAACATAAAACTAAAATGCAAGCAGTTATCCCAATGCAAGATGCCCTGAAACCATGTATTGACACATGAACGGTGCAAGTAAAATGATGTAATGAGGAACTTGGGCTCACCACAAAAGAAAAGGACAAGACAGCTAAAAAGGGAAAACAGAGCTCGCAAGTAGCAATTCAATAAAACAATATACATAAACCTGAACTCAATTACCCCAAATCACATCGGTCAGTTGTCTAGTTTAACATTGCAGTAAAAGATAAAAACAATATCAGCAGAACAAATACAACTACAAACAAGTTTCACTTCAACATCTCGTATGAGATTTAACCATTTGGTTTTAACCTTTTCAAAGCAATTTTCATTTCCCAGGTAATTTTCACATGTCTTGAATTTAGATGAATAGATAGGATCATCAACGAAAGTGGAACGTAAACAAAGAACAGAAATCAACGTGAAGATTCAGGGTCTGTTTGGTTCGACGGAGGGGAGGGAAAGGGGGGATTTTAATGGAGGGGAGGGGATAGGAGGGATTTTAATATTACCTTGTTTGAATTGATCAAAAGGAAGGGGAGGGGAGACATTTTAATGTTATCTTGTTTAGGAGAGGAGGGGATGAGGAATTATCTGTACATGGACAACTTTACTTATTTTCTTCATACCTGGAAAGACCACAACAATTTGATTCAGTCTGAATTAAGACAGCTCTGACTAATTCAGGCAACATGATGTAGTTATATAAAACCTGAGAGCCAATTTATTATCAACATAGAACTGTTTCTTTGCAAATACTCTATATTTTACTCCACAAGAAACAAAAGAGCTGGCAAGTTTTAAATCATCTTCCCAATCCACAATCTAAACCCACAATTCTTTTTTTTCCCCCCCCTTTCTGTTGGGGGGTGCCGGAGAGAGGGGGGCGGGGGGGAGGCATGTTGTTGTTTATTTGCCAAAAAGCATGATACGGCATCTCCCGGTTACTATGTATCCTCATAAAAGTAGAATGTCAACCATGCACCTTCAACTAAACAGTTTCTCCTAATTAAGTTTTCAAAGGGTTTTGGCACCAACGAGAGGAAACTCTGTAGCATGCCAGCATTAAGCAGTCAATTAGATTGTCTGGTTTGTCAGGCCAGATGTCCGCATCTTCAAAGGCATATGTTATCTTGGATGTAAAAGAATTGTATATGTGGCTTATCTAGGGTGTTTTTAACGTGTATTTTGAGGGAGTCACTGTTATGAAAATTGGATAGATCTCCTAAACTCAATTTTTATAGGGATTTTAATACTTTGATCTGTTGAGAGCTGATCATTTATTCTCTGGTCTGGGGAATGAAGTACATAGCTTTCCATCTCAAGGAGTTCCTTTTTCAACCTTAAGCATACTCATAAATCATCCCAATATCAAATCGCACCTAAGAAAAGCATAAGAATCAGTCAGTTAGGTGAAAATTCGTGCCTCTGTGAGATCCCAACTAAAATATGAAGGTGCAACACAGCCCAAAAGGTTTGCTGATAAAACAAATCCCAATCAAAAGCCATAAATTTCATTTAATTACAGGAAACCATTAAAGATGAACGAAATTAGAGAAATTGCCAATCCCAGCCCCAGCATTAGCCATAACTCAGAATGCACATGCAGCCAAGCTATAAAGAACCAGAGTTTATATCGGTGAGAAGTGCATAAATTCAAAACAATAAGGAGAATAAAATTAAAATGTAATGAGTTGTGAGATATCCCCAGGGGATTATAAACGAAACTATTGCAGTAACCTAAAAGATTAAAGGTGCAGTTACCTATTTCACTGGTTAAGAAAATTCTCAACTAATCACGTCTACTTATCAAGTAAACTCAAACAATTGGGGGAGGCCATGGGGTACGGAGAAGAAATGGTCGATTCTAATCATTACTTCATTGAATAAATTAATCATGTCCAATTACAGAGTTAGCGACGTGAGCTACTCACCGGAAAGTATCACCAACTTCGACCGGGCTCTGCGTCAATATCATCTCCGCCTTCGATCATCGTCAATCTTTGCCCTCTCTCGCCTCGTCGAACCAGCTGAGCTACGTACCGAATAGGGTCGCAGAATCCCAGCGCTGCATCAGAGTTGAGGAGCTTAGGTAATTTTGGAATAACAAAAACAAAACAGGGGCATTTTAGTCCATTAACACCCCAATTCTAACAATCCATTCAAATCCTCCGAGGGGTGACATTATTTAGGGAGAGAGGGGGGAAATAAGAATTTCCCTCCCGTCCTAAAAAATATCATCCCAAATAAGGGAAAGGGGTTAAAATCCCTCCATCTTCTCCCCTCAAACTAAACAGACTCTACGAAAAAGATTGAGAAATATGTTTCTACCCTGCTTCCCCAATAGCTCATCGGAAAACCCGGGAATTTGGAAGTTAGGGTTTTAAGAACATGATATAAACGAACGGGTCATGATCCGGTTCGGTGTCCCAGTACCTGGTCCTTTTTTAAGGGAAAATAAATGGCACATGATTTGGGCCTCTACTTTAAGTTGGACTGTCATTTACTCTACTCAGGTTAATTATCATATCTGCTCCATTTTTTTTTTGGGAATAAGTAAGATGTGAGCAACTCAAACAAGAATAATACATAAAATTATTTAATTTCTGAAAATTACTAGTTTTTAGTTTATTATTGTGAAAATAAAAATGAATCGTTTTAATTTTTTGAAGAATATATTTTTCAGCCTAATTAATGAAAGTGGGAAAAAAATGTTGATTTTTAATTAGATTATAACTTTTTAAAGGTAAATTGTGAGGCTTATGGCCCAAAAGAAATTACATCAAAACACTTAAAGAAAACAGCATCAAAAATCTCAACTGCACCTCTGAAGAGCCCCTCCCAAACAATCGGCTAAAAAATGCAATTGTATTACAAAACGATATAGCTTGATTATATTTTATTTCTTTCGATGACTATTGACTGTCAAAAAGAGGGGAACAAATGATCGAAAATTAATGACCAAGGCTTTCATTTTACACCGAAACATAAAGGAAAAGAAAAATAGCTAAAAGCAAGCAAGTTGAAGAGCAGATCAAGTCTCGTTCATTCACCATCCCAATTGAAGAAACCTCGCCAAGAGGAGAATTTATGCAACTTTCTCCAACCTACATAATCAACCAAAGTCATCATATATTCTTGGATAGATATAGGCATATATAGAAATAACATGTGTCACATACTAACAACTATTCACTAATTTATGACAATGTGTATTCTCTTCTACTACCTAGATAGGAGGGTTACGTTGCATTAATTGTGAGATTTAGAGAAACGAATGTAGCTTTGATAAATTTTTTTGAATAAAGATATATAAAAAATTTGAATTTATCATAATAAATAGTTTCTCAAGATTGACCATACATCCTTATTGCAATGCACAACAATAATAATCCGGCGAATGAATAACCTTATTATCTAATTAGGGTATCACAATTATATAATAAAATTGTTTTCCTGTTAGCCTTGGAATCTTCTCTTTATCTTTGTCTTTAAAATAGCAATTTCAACATAAATCCAGTCATTCATGTATTTAAAGAAGTGAAAAAAGGAACGCTTCCATGAATTATTGAGAATTAAAGTCCCACAAACTCCCCAAAAGCCAACAATGAAGCCAAGAGCCATGCTCACATAAAACCCAAAGCTTATGAGATTATCGTCTCCACTTGCATCAGTGTTATGTGGATTGGGATTCAAACATCCTTCTGTGAGTGGTAGGCCACAAAGCCCTGAATTTCCCATATAACTGGAAGCATCAAAGGTTTGAAGTTGGGTGGCAGTTGGAATCTTTCCTGATAAATCGTTGAAGGACAAGTTCAAGACACTAAGAAAACTCAAATTTGAGAAGCTGATTGGAATTTCACTAGAAAGAGAGTTCCTCGACAAATCAAGTGATTCCAATCTTTCCATTTGACCCATGTTGAAAGGAATGGGTCCTTTCAAATGATTTCTAGACAGATTCAGGGAAGCTAATGCCACAAGTGTAGCTATAGCACTTGGGATTTCTCCTGTTAAGTAATTGCAAGAGAGATCAATGGTTTTCAGGAGTCCAAGAATCTTACTGTACTCAGCATCTTCTCCTTTCCATGACAATGTTGCTGTGTCCATGAATGAGAAGTCTCTGACGTATCCAGGAAGAAGGTAAGAAATTGCTAGGCTCCTAGCTGTCATATTTGACATCGCCCTCAAATTACCAAAGCAATGGGGTATATTTCCTGTTATATTATTTCTTGACAGGTCTAAGATTTGAAGATCTTGCAAATTACATAAATTTGTAGGAATGCTTCCATGAAGCTTATTTGCTTGCAAGCGTATACCAATCAAATTGTGCGAGTATCTCCCTATCCATGATGGCAATGTTCCATTCAAATTATTCTGTCCAAAGTCAATGAACTTCAAGTTCGAAGAATTCATCAAAGACGGCAAATTTCCAGAGAGGTTATTGTTATTCAGATGGATACTTTGAAGATAGTACAAAGTACCAACTAAATTCGGTATTGCCCCATAGAAATGATTGTTATCTAATCTTAGAACACTCAAGTATGGAAGTTGCTCCCAACAATCGGGAAGTTTTCCAGACAAAAAATTGCTTGAAAAGTCAAGATAAGATAACTCATCTTGAAAGGTTTCACAAATGGAAGATATGTTGCCTGAAAACATATTATTCGAGAGAAGCAATGCTCTTGCATACGGTGGAAAATGTGGTAGGGGACCAGACAAATTGTTGAAAGTCAAGTCCCAAGTATAACCTTCAATTGTCAAGACTGATTTTGGCAACTCCCCATAAAGTTTGTTATGGGAAATATTCAAGTATCGGAAAGAATTGAGCCAAAGCCATTGAGGAATTGAATCAAAAATTGATGCATTTGAAATGTCCAACCATTGGAGCTCCCTTTGATATTTCAACCACCTTGGAAAGTGGGGACCGAAATTGCACGAGGATGCTAAAAAGCGTCCCAATTGAAAAGATGGCACCCTATTCGAACTGAAGTTGAAAACAATTAAATTTTGTGACACATCTAAAACTGTCAACTTAGTGAGATTTGATAGATGTGTTTCATTAAGAACACAATTCAACCTATTTGAAGAAAGCCACAACGCAACAAGGTTTGGAACTTGGCCAAAAGCACTTGGATGAATATTCCCATTCAACCTATTGTTTGAGAGATCTACGATGTTCAACGATACAAGTCCGGCAAACACAGGCAATGGCCCTGTCAAATTGTTATCGCTCAAATACAATTGGAAAAGGTAAGGTAAGTGCCCAAATGATTGTGGAATTGACCCTTGAAGACTAGTGTTCCTAATATCTAGAGACTCCAGTTCGGAAAACCTTGAAAAATCGGGAAATGGTCCACAAGCAAAAGGATTGCCTGATAAACTCAAGTCCTCTATACTATTTTGAGCACACCCCAACTTTGGTATCCAATCACTTAATTGATCTAAAAAATTGTTCTTATCCAACGATAAGGTTTTCAATCGGCACAAATTTTGTATGGATTTTTGCATGCCACTCTCGAGTTTATTGTTTGCAAGACCAAGATATTCAAGAGAAGTGGTATTTGTGAAAGCATCTGAAGGAATATGTCTCAAAGAATTGTCTAGAAGATCTAAAGATTCAAGAGAGTTCATATTTGAAAAGGCTTTGGGACTAATAAGTTGCAAGGTATTTGAATGAAGATCCAAAAATTCAAGGGAATTTATATTCAAAGCATTTGGAGGAATATAATCCAAAGTGTTGTAAGAGAGATCAAGATCTATTAAGACCTTGCTAATGTTAGATAACCAGTGTAGGATTGAAGAGTCTAAATAATTGCGTGAAAGAGAAAGGAATTTGAGGGTAGTGGAAGAGTTAGTGTGGACAAAAGATGCTGGATTGACATGAGACATAAGAGCGCAATCCTCCAAGTAAATTTTAGATAGAGCAGGAGCTTTGGATAATGATGATGGCCAATCAATAGCTTGACTTAGATTAATGTTCGATAGGCTAAGATATCTCAAAGAAGAAAGGTGAGAAATCCACTCAAGATCATTCACAATCAAATTATTATTGTCAAGGCTAAGAGTTCTCAAATTGGATAGATTTTGCAGTCCACGAAGAATAGTGCCTTCAATTGAACTACCCAAAATATGTAACTCTCTTAATTGACCAAGTGAACCAATGCATTCTGGAATTTTGCTCCCATTGAAATTGTTGAAATTGAGATTCAAGTAAGTAAGATGCTGCAAATCACATAATGAGGAATCTATATTACCAGAAACAATATAAAATTGAAGATCGAGCTTAGTAACATGACCTGTCAAATTACTGCAATATACTCCACTCCACTGACAGCAATCAACTTCAATTTTCCAGTTGGACAACATGCCGGACGGATCAACAGAAATGAAACCCTATTTTAACTTGAGAAGAGCTTGCTTATCTGTTTCGATGCAACTGATCTTCATATTGGAGTATCCTTCACAACAAAAGAAGCATAGAACACCAACAAGCCAAAAGAAACCAATCTTAGGGCTGTCCATGATGATGAGCTTGCTTACTTGGAATTCTCTTAATTTGGATAGTAAGAATAGCTAGGGATCGGAAGAGGTATGTTCTGTGGAGTGAATGATCCATGAGATCATTATTTATAAACAAGTAACGATCACCAAGTTTTTTGAGATGATTTTATTTTAGGCAGTAAAATTATTGGCGTCAATGTGATAAATATTAATAATTCAATAGATGAATAATTTGAAGTTAAATTCATTATTTGGTTAGAAATTTTTATTCATGTCGGGCCATACATGTTATGAGAAGGTTCAAGATGGCCTAGCTTGGACCAAGATCCAAGTATAAAATATGAATCACGCTTAATTTCTTTAAATTTTATTGAAATTATTATATTTATTGGATTGTCTGAGTCTCATGCATTCAGTAAAACCTTAATCATCCACGTAAATCAAGTAGCAAGAAAGATATAATCCAAAATAAATTGCAATGACAAAATTAAATAGTTACAGATGAAAATAGAAGACTTACAGCCGCCAGGGGCGGATCCAGGAATTTATAGGAGGGGGGGCACCATTGGCCGGGGATGCGGGGGTTCCCGAAAATTTTTTTTTTACAGTAAAGCTTTAAATGCATTAAAAAATAAAATAATATAAAGGTAAAAGTAAGACTAAGTACTATTAAAAATAGCAAGGCTCGACACCATATATTTTAATAATAAAAGTATATTACAATAAAAACAATTACAATGTCATCCTTCTATGCCTTATTTTTTGGAATTCCATCATAATTGCCTCATTATCAATACTATCAAATATATCTTTTTTAAAATAAGACACTAAACAATCATTCAACCATTTAAACCCTATCCGATTGCGAAATGCAGTCTTGATATATTTCATAGCTGAAAATGTTCTTTTCACAGATGCAGCTGCTACAGATAAAGTTAATACTAACTTTAAAACATTTCATTCAGTCATAAAATATTATGAATGAAAGATAGTAGATAAAACATTTCACCAGTGACTAGCATGTTAATGCACTTAAATATCCAGTTAAGTGAATGTTCCAGTTTTCAGCCTATTCACCATATATAACAAAGAGTTGGCCATAAATACTAATAAATGATGCATCACAGTTCAGTAATTTCCAGCAAGCAGGGAAAAAATTATCAAAAACTAATTAAGAGCATCACCACTCACTATACAAGTCAAACCCCATTAGAGCTTATTGATCTGGAGGAATAGAAAAGCTTTTAAAAAAAAGTAAATTATTTAAAAAAAAAAAAAAAAAAAAAAAAAAAAAGGAGGAGGAGGAATTTCAAGGGTGGGCACGTGCCCCCCTATTGACAACCTGCGTCCGCCTCTGAGTCAGCCGCTGTATGTGTGTGCTTATGTTGCATTAAGACCCATAAACACGACTTTGGCTTGTCAGAACCAGACTAAGGAAAAATTGCTGAAAAAAGTCCCACATTAAAAATTTATTACCCAAAGCACATATCTTCAGCTAGTGCAAATGTCTCATGTTTTGCCCATTATTACCTATATGTAGCATATAGAATCGGATCAACTGAAAATAGGTTACATCTGGATCCATAACCAATTAAGTTTCAGGTACCATTGGTCAATAAATGTTGCAATAGGACATTTTTTCATTGGTCAATCGGATAAACTTTTTTTTTTTTTATGAATACGGGCTGAATTTCATTGGTTGAAAATTTAATAAGTGAGCAAAATTGGAACTGAGTGTTAATTATATGGACAAAACTAGAAAATAAGTATTAATTATCTTACAACTTATTTATTTTTTGTACCAAACTATTCTCTAAAAACGCTATATATTGGAGGAGTATGTGTTTTCTAAAACACCTTAGTTATTCTCTTTAATTTCATCATTACATCTTACATTTAGTATAACATTAACTCTTTAAATATATTTTATATTAAGGACTGGAGGGAGTATCATTACCTGAATCCTTTTTAACATATCCATTTGCATAATCTTTACTGGTAATCTACGTGCATTAAATTTAAATTTATCAGGTTCTTCTCATCTCACCAATACAAATTTTAATAGGGGACTTTTCCCCAATTTTACTATTTAAGGACCCACAAAGCAAAAAAGAAAGGCATGCATGAAAGTGACGGTGGGGGTGATTTTTACATTTCCAAAATTTGTGCTTTATTAACATTACTTTATGTCATTGCCGAAAAGTCAGAGAAAAGAAGACATGAGAAGGAGCAAAGAAGAGAGCCCATTTTCTTCCATCCGTGTTCCTTCCCTAACTACTCTTTCCATTAAATTATAACATATAAATCTGAGAAGCAAAGAGATAAATCCTGTTATTGCCTCTTGCATGTGCCCAAATACTTGGAAAAATGAATGTGAAACTCAGGAAATACTACTTCATTCCAACTCATTTCTCATCCTCATTCAACTTTCCATGCTCCTTCTGACATGACTTCAACTTGTATCACCACAGTAAAGTCAGCTTAGCGTAAAGACTCCGAGTCTTCTCTGAACATGGAAAAATAAACAATATAATATTTCTCTAAATTACAAATATGTGTGTATTAATAACTAATCCACAAATATTACATTTTGAATTTTAGACTGTTAACTAATTTATAAAAATGATAGGGAAGACGTTGATGTGCCGTAGCCCGTAAGGAACATGTCAAGTGTGGAAAAAAATAAAAAAATAATAAAAAAAATGTTAACGCGTGTGGGGCTGGCAGGAGTTACGTTCAATCAATTGAAGTTTTTCCAAAATAGGTGGGCTCCATTATCATGTGTATTTTGGCAGATACTATAGTGAAAGGAAAGGAATAGTACAAAAAGGGGAACAAATGATTACTTCCATCCTCCTTCCCTCACCCCCCAACCCCGAAAATGACTACATTTTGACTGAGCTTTTGGAATTTTCTTGTTAAAAATGTGAAATTTAGAAAGTTATTTATAAAAAAAATTTAGGGTGATGTGGACGATAATGTGGTTTTCAAGGTATAAAAACAGACAATGATGTGACTTTTCAATGCGTAAAAGTGGATGATGACATGGTTGCTTTTAAGGTGCAAAAATATATAATATTGTTTGGCTAAAAGAGAGCCCAACACCAACTGTTGTTTTAGGTGTAAAAATACAATTTAGTCGTTATTTTGTCTTTTTTTTTTTTTAAGTATCAGTCAATATCTTAAAATAATCGTTTAGTGTCATTCAGTACCATGAAAAAAGGAACACGCACTAGTTTGACTAGAGAGGAATATAAATTTTCCGTCGTTCAATTATGAAGGCCGATGATAATATGCGATGTTAACTGCCAACGATGTAAGGCTAAATGTAGGCCAATGCTTTAATCCAAGGTAGATAATATCTCTTTTATATATTATTCTACACGCAAGGAGATATAGATACTATGGTAGCCATTATTGTCAAACTCGCGAGTTGACTTTCCGAATTTACTGTTTTTATGTTTCTAATTTACCAAATCGACTTGAGCCACTGGTAAACTCGTGATCGTTGTAAACTCAGTTAAATTCACAAGTTTATACACCGAATTTACCATTTTTATGTATCTAACTTACAAAATCATTTTAATTCTCCCATAAACTCGTGTTAAGTATTTTTTATTTGATCATGCTCATCGATTTTATACGAATTTTATAAAAATTTCTTTGTTAAATATGATAAATTTTAAATATTAATGCATTTAATTTTAAATATTTGAATTTAAAATATATTTAAATCAAATTGTTGTCATTTTTTATATTTTAATTATTTATTATACACTACTAATACCTATTTAATAGTGAAAGTAGTTCAGAAATCCCTTTGCAACTTCCTGGATGTTAGGGAAGAAAAGGTTATTCGCTATTGGCTCACTCTTGTACCAAGCCTTTGTATGTCCTATACAAGATTTGGCCATGACGGTTTAAGCAAGGTTAAGAATGGATGGTACCTTTTAGGGTTTACAATTCAAATTCATATCATTATCACAAGTTTATTTAAACTCCCGAGTTTAACAACCTTGATAGTACCTAGTCATAAGAGAAGGCGTCCGAAAAATATAAGAACATCAATATTTTTTCCCTCCCAAAACCTTCCTAATTATGCAAAGCAATTAATACTACAACAAAAATACTAGATGATGAGAGGGTTCTTCTTCCTTTTATCCCCTGAATCAATTGTCGATTTCAGATCATAAACAATATTTTCCTCCAATATCCGTACTTCATAAATTTGTGCAATATGTATTACATGTCTGAAACAATAATATGATAAATGGGAACTGTGATACGGCTTGCAAAATAATTAAAATTCTGGGGAATGAGATTTTTCCTTTTGTGGCCAAAATTGGGGAATGAGATTAACTCCAGAATAAACTCAAGCAAATGATGATGAAATCATAACCATAACTATCAAACAATTTAATAAACTAGGGTTTGGGTATTTCACCATAATATTGATTAATTAAAAAAATAGTGCCCAAGGGTTGCCTTTGTTGATGACCTATTCAATTCTTTCTCAATCTTGTTTCGTCGTCAATACGGAACATTAACGCTCCATTTGTTTTAAAGTAATGGAGGGAACGCGGAAGGAACCAGAATGTGCAACCGTTAATGGGAGTCAGATCGCACACATTCAGGTACACTAGCACCAATCCTGAACCTCACAAGCATTATTCCTCCTCTTCTACTCCAAGTTTCATCGGTGCTTGCATTTCCAGCGACCACATCTCCCTTGTGTATGACTTCGTGAGTGGCGCTAATCTCTTTGATTGTTTGCGAAATAAGAACCTTAACTTCACGGTCGTGTCAAGTTGGAAGTCAGGAGTGAGGAGTACATTAATGGGCGGAGGTAGCGAGGGAAAGGGAACGTTTTATGGGACAGCTTTAGCATCCCTTTTCAAATTGGGACTCAGGGCTTTTGGCATCCCAATTTTGAGATAAATCAACTTTTGGCATCGCTCTTTGTTGATGTGACACTCAATATATCAAAATTCCCCTACATAATTACAAAAATACTACCGTCTTTATTTTTTACTTTCCTTTTTGAAAAACATGTTTTTTAGGAAAGTAAAACCCATTTCTTGTGGTAGTGTGTCTTGCCTCTAGGCATGCGCACAAAAATGCAATGCATTAATGCATAATCTATACACTCAAAGAGATTCCAAAGTATCAAGTATGAACCAACTTCAAAACTTGTCTTTGCACTAAAAATCTTTCAAAATCCATCAAGAATAACTTGGAGAAGTAGTTTATTCTCCGAAATGGGTGCAAAAGCAATGATGCATGATATTCACAAGACAACCACAATTTAAAGAAAACAACCACAAATTCAACAACCAAGTCTCTCAATCTCGGAATCAATGCAAGAAATCAGCAATAGACCAACCCAAAATAAATGCAGATGTATGCTATTTATATGCAAATATGCAAACACAAAGGAAAATCAAGATATTTGGTTGTTTTTCTAAAAAACGTTTATGCAAATCACTTTGAAAACCAAGTTGTTAGTATATAGGTGTCCTAGAGATAATCTATTTTATCATATGAACACCTTGTGTTATTTAGTGTTTCATGATTTATATATTTGAGCATACTCTATTGTTATCATATTTATGTCTCGCCTATATTTTACGGTTCATATGCATTAAAAGATAAAGACCATAGGAATAAAACATGTTCACTCGAGGATCTATGTTAAGGATCATGATTATGAGAACTTATTACATATCTGTCTAAAATTTGTTCCTAGTCTTGAATCACCAAGAAAATGTATTGGTAATCTCAGTAAAACTAGTACGACATCATCTACTTGTATAGATAGGGACCTCATGGAATGCAGGCATGTTGATGCCTTATCTAATGGCGTGGGTGAATCTATTAGAGATTTGATAGCATTGAATTGACCCACCAAGAGACTCCACAAGGATTCATTGTAGAGAGTATCATTAGATTTGTAATGTCTCTCCCCATTTGGTAGTATGAATCGTCTTAAACTTGAGGATGTCATTAAACACTATGTTCTAGGGTTATACATGACTATACAACTCTATCCGCCTAAAAATGGGGACAGCAATGTACTCTTACTATAACTCAAATACATGAGTATAGATGAACATGCCAAAAAGACTCACAGTACCATATAAGGATTATTTGTTAATAAGATTGGTAGGGTTTGGATGACTTCTACTTTACTCGGGAATCTATGCATAGTAAGCAATCATGAAGAGTAAAGATCCGTCTAAGAGTCAATAGAAAAAGATTCCTAGAAATTGGGATAGTCAACACATCTCTCGCTATTTGAGAAAAATAAGGAATCTCACCAACTTGATATATCAAAATCATCTTTTCTAGTCTCAATTTCTTCATTTAAAAATCTATGAACTTCTATTTTACTAGTCCTACCACCAAGATGCTCATCCATGAATAATTGCTCCTCAATGTCAAGCAATTTTCTAACTTTAGAGTCATCATCATCAAGAAGATCTCCTAGTGTGTCATTTAATGCTCCCCATTCAAGCTATGTTGATGGTGAAAGAACCTATTTGTACTCATTATATAAAGAAATCAAGACTTCTTTAATATGCAGCCCCAAATGTTTGCTAGCAGCATGTGTATGCATCTTATATAGAGCAGATTGTATCTAATCTAGCTTATATCGAAACAGTGGCAATATAAAGTTTATTGATCTTCATAGGATCTCCCCAATACTTGTCATATTTCTCCTTCATTATGCTTGCCACATTAGCTAACTCCATCAAATCACTTTTTGTCCACTCATCCAAGAAACGATAAACCGTGTAAATTTCACGAAAGAAGTTATTGGATGTAACTTATAAAAAACCAGAACTTCGCAAAGTCAAATCATAAAAATGACTTAACACCATAGTCACCATCCTAACGTTCTTCCAATCTTCTTTTCTAGGCACGCCATCTTAAAGATCAAAATGAGGGTATGGATCCCCTCATACCTCTTAAAGGCTGGCTCAAATTTTTGAGCAGTCTCTAACATCAACTAGGTAGAATTCCTCTTTGTAGGGACATCTATTAAGTTTGAATGCTTTTAGGCGAAATGAGTCATTTAAAGACTATTTGAAGTTATTACATTTTGCAATAATCCACAACTAGTACGATTTACAAATCATGCTTGCTAATGGATTTGATTATCTACTGCATTTTGTAATAACTCCAAATAACATTCACATGACTCATTTTGGATAAAAGCGTTCAAACTTAAGAGATGTAGAGAATAAGATAAGAGAACTCTTTTTTGCTGAATATGATATGTGGTTAAAACAAAGTTATTATTAAGCACTTGCATATCTATTGATGTGATAATAATTCTACTTCCTTCTCCAAACCAATCACATCCTTTGGTTAAATCTTTAATTGCTATAGAATTGTCGACATCATCAAATACTAAGAATTTTTTTACGCTAAAGACTATTATTTACAAAAGTTGATCTTTAAATTACAAGCATTCATATCTTCATCTTTTAACAACTTTTTTAGGCATTTTCCCTGTAATTCAACCAATCCAATTTTTTCTAGTTGTACTCTTACATTTTCAACAAATGAGAAAGCTTCAAACTCTTCTGTCAAGCACAGCACTAGCAAGAACTAGCAAGAGTAGCCTTGCCTATACCACCCATACCCCAAATCCCCACAGCATGAGCTTCACTTGGTAACTCTTCAATTTTTTAAATTTGATGACCAACCACAACCAATGCTTCGAAATAAAATGATGACTTGTTATTCAATTTGCTCAAAATATCCTTAGTAATCATTTGAATGAGTTTAGGTTCAGGCCTAGCACAAATGCAAATTAAAAGAATGATAATCTTTAATGCCCAAAGAAAGAAAACAATAAATAAAAAAAATGTGTAGAAGCTACCTGATATTCTTTAAATGCCACCCAGAGAGATAAATCTGTTAGCCACTGAAATTGATAAAGCCAATAGGATCAATAAAGCTTCTATGAACCTTAAAGCAATGTGGTTCAATCCATTTGATTGCAATTTCTAGCTCCAACCTTCAGCAACCTGAAATTGAGGCCAAAGAAAGAGCAAGCAAAAATTTCTTAGATAACTGTTCTGAAAAACCATAATTTTATTCATTCACCGTTGATGTAGTCCACATTACATAAAGGAATCTGTAATTGCATGATCAGCCAGAAAAACAAAGATGTAAAACTAAATGAAGCAAAAAACCAGTATCAACATTGCATTATTACGTAGGCGGATAGGTAAGCTAAATGAGAATATCTGATAAAAACAATGTTAAAGTCAAATTATATCATAAAGAACCTGAGTATCAGAAAAGTTACCGACTCAGCAAAGAGGATGAACCTACTTCTATTATATTCATTAATATCTGAATGAAAAATGTAACTCTGGTAAATCAAAAAACTTGCTAAATAAAGATAATCTGAATGGAGTATCATACACGAATCATCATATAAACTCTTGAAAACAAAACAAGACAAGGAAAAAAGAAGAGAAAAAATAAATCGAAAACACCAACGGGAGGCAAAGAAGACGATCTGATTTATTCGAGGGCTTCACGGTTGCAGGACGTCGCGGATCACTCTGCTCCCTCGGCCACAAGAAGGATGGACGTATTTTTAAACGAGCCACGCCAAAGGCCTCTGCTCCTAAACGCAAGTATTTGGGGAGCTAGGGTTTTAAGAACATACGGTCGCGATCCGGGTCGGTGTTCCATTGACCCGGTCCATTTTCCTTTATTTTTTAGGCAAGGTAAATAGCACATGGTTTGGGCCTTTACTTTAAGTTGGACTATCATTTACTCTATGTGGGTTAATTATCTTATCTGCTCCATGTTCTTTTTTTTTTTTTGGATACGAAGATGCACAACTCAAACAATAATAATACATTATTAATGGGGTTAGCATAAGTAATAAACGATTTACTCCTCGTCTTTAGGCTTAACTGGCAAAGAAGTCGGACACTCTCATTAAAGGAAGGGGGTTTGATCCTGAAAGTGGTCAAGGTGTTGAGGGAGGCATCCTAGCTCCTAAGTACTTAAGTAAATGTCTGAAGGTAATAGACGACTCGCCCTGCCCAATATCAGTATGACCTAGAAGGAAGAGAGATTTCACCTTGGTTTTAGATCGTGGGTAAATCCAACCCCTTTCCTAAAATTTTCGTAGCAAAAATAAAAAAATTAACAGGATTGGCATAACTGATAAGCAACTTACCCCTCGTTTTTAGGCTCAACTAGTAAAGGGATCGGATACTTTTATCAAAGGGAAGGAGTTTGATCTTAGATGCTTAAATTAACACTTGAGAGTAATAGACGGCTTGCTCTGCCCAACATTGATATCACCAAGAAGAAAGGGACATTTCACCTTGTTTTTGGATTTTGGGTGAACCCAACCCTTTTCCTAAAATTTTACTATTAAAAAAAAAGTAATAATGACTTGTGTTGTTTAAACTAAGTCAAGAATTCGTGCTTTGTGAATGCAGAAAAACCTTACTGGGAGACTCTCTCACTATAGCCAAGTGCACGACGCAAGTTGGATTCCAATTAGTCAGGGCGAAGCTCTGAATATCGGATGGGCAATAATAATAATAATAATAATAATAATAATAATAATAATAATAATAATAATAATAAAATTATTTAATTTCTGAAAATTACTAGTTTTTAGTTTACTATTGTGAATATAAAAATGGATAAATTTAATTTTTTGAAAAATATATTTTTTCAACCTAAGTCATGAAATGGGAAAAAAAAAATCTTGATTTTTAATGATAGTGTCCTTAATTTTAATTTTCTTGTTTTTAATTCAAATTAATGGGGGTGCAAAAACATTATTGAGCTTTACAATATACTATAGTCTAAATTTTTTTTAGTTAAATTGTGAGGCTTATATAGCCCAAAATAAATTACATCAAAACACACCCAAAAAAAAAAAGGGATCAAATTATTGCTTGTACTAATTCCCTTAAAGTTATCTAATTGCTTGTGTTTGATAGTGAAATTCGTCATCATTGCTTAGGGGTCATTTGGTAGTATAAGGGAATGAAATTTGTTTTGAACTGGATTTAAAAAATTAGAGAAGTATAATTAAACGTTTTTAATTCTTTTTTTTTTTATCTTACATATTCTCTTTACTTTATTAAAATTTTATAATCTTAGTTCTTCAATTTTTTTAAAATACAACTCGTAAAATTTTCGCTTCCCACTCTCTCCAAATCCTTCATGCCAAAAATCCCCTTTAAAGTTAGGGATATAATATGTTACAGGCTTAAGGTGCGTCTAACAATTTAAAGCATTTTTTCAAATACATCAAGTATCTTAAAGTAATTTAAGATATGTCTAGTCCTCTAAAGTATTTTTCTATGTGAATCTATCACTTGAATGTATTTTGTGATTCATCCAACATCCTAAGGCATTTTTTAAGTGCGTCGAATACCCTAAGTATTTTTTAAGTGTGTCCTGTACCCTAAAGTTATTAATAAAAAAATACTTTAGCTTATCAATACACCTTCATTTAAAAAGACTTTTTGAGATTACATGATGAGGTTTAAATTTTTCCTTAAAAAAATTTCATGGGCAAATTTTAGTTTAAAAAATAAAGATTTTAAATTTGAAATTGTACCTCAAAATATTTTAGGATGCGGATGCTCATAAAAAAATATTTCAAAATATTGGACGTACATGAGAACATATTTTAGGATATTGGACGTACTACAAATTACTTTAAGACACTACACAGGAAATACTTCTGAATATTGAGCAGCCCATAAGCATACATTCTGTTTGGAATTTTAGAATTAGATATGCACCATGTGAAAACATTCAATATTAATTTTTCAGCAAAAGACGCCTATTAAAGATGTGGTCATTCTATAGAAGCCCCACCTTGGATACAATATTTACAAGTGGCACTGGGCAAATCTGTTATAGGTTTATACCTTTTCTTACATGCTTTTGTCAATTTTATAATCTCAAGTTTTTGTCAAATCAATGAGTTTAGTCTAATTAAAATGGTTAGTCCCTCATAACATAATGAATCGATGTTTGAATTTCCTTATTAGAAGATGTTCTTGTATTTAGTGCTTAATAGTAGTACCTCAAACAAAATTATTTCCGTTATTATAAAATTATCTGTACCTAACCAAAACAAAAATTAACTTGCCATTCATTTGGGAAAAAAGGTGAACTGTCAGGTGTTTGGCTTCTCTCCCATGTGGTTCTAGTGCATTACCTCTCCCTTACTTCAAGCGATGTTTTTTTGCGCGCAACACAAAATCTCTTTCAATACTAGATCCAGTTGTTCTCCACTTTCCTCTTACTGGTTTAAAAAACAAAATAACCAAAAAAAAAAAAAAAACTAAAACAAAACAAAAAGTCCTCCACTACCCTCCCAGACTCACCCATGTGATCAGAGAAAGGGTTGTGATATATTTTTAAAAAATATTTATTCTTTTAAAAAAATTAATAAATGTCATGTCTTTATGGTTTACCTAGAGATTGAGGAGATTTTGTGTTGTGCGCAAAATGACGTTGCTTGAAGTAAGGAAGAGGTAATGCACCAGAACCACATGGGAGAGAAGCCAAGCGCGAAAGGAGAGTGATTGTTCCAAGGAATGAGACTAGGGGTGACCAATGAGCGGGTGGGACTACCTCGAGAGGTAACCGGTGACTTGCTCGTGTAAAATAAACAGGTACGGGGTGCCAAAAAATAAACGGGTATGATGTTTTACCTGTATTCTATCATGGGACTTGTCTCTCCTATGGGCCTTTAGTTGATATATTTTGCTTTTGGAACACATCAGTGGAACTCATATGTCATGTGGCCCAAAAAATGATGTTTTACACTTCATTTATTGATGGTGAGTGGGGACATAGAAAAGTGGGAGAATGGCATGTGAGGAGAACTCAAATAAAGTTATCAAACTCAAATTGCCCCGGTCAAATCAGTTCAAAGATGAACAATCCATGAAACCGATTCTAGTAGGTCCCTAACTCGGGATTTTGTGAAACTTGGTCTCAATCGGGGTGAATTGTTAGGTTAACCCGGTTGCCTTTTTAAAAAAGATTAAAATTTTTTATTGGGCAGGCAACAATATTAGCTGGAGCTAATAATAACTTTTGTGTTACCAACTATTAGTTTAATGATTAAAAAATTGTAGATAGGAAAATTTTATTATCATCTATTTGTTTTGATAATTTGCTAGGAAGAATATTTATTGATCATAGTGTCATTAGATGGTTGATACTCAATTGGTAATTTGGTACTATAATGTCAGTGTTTCAAATAAATTGTGACGAATGTCGGATAAGGATATGATTACTTTGTTAGTAATTCAAGGTTTTGAATTGATGATATTATGATGAGAATTTAAATTATTTTTTAATTTTTTATTCTACACGGATCTGATTTTGGGTTAACTCCGAGCTAGTCCACTATTTTAACCAGTTCATAGGCTGGCCTGAATTTGACAACCTTGCATTCAAATAGTCATAAGATGAGCTAATTACATTGGAGATCTTAGGTCTTTTTTTAACATTTATTTCTATTTTTTTTTTAAAGTTACCATATTGGCCATATAATGTGAAATTACACTACCTATTTGGCACGAGGGAAACAGTGAGGAGGGAAGGAAAAATTTTAATGAATTCAATTTTTTAAAAAATAGATAAATGGGGTAAATTTTTTTTTTTTTTTTGGTCAAAGATGCATTCATTGAAATAACTAAATAGGTATGAATACAGATAGTCCAGAGATTAGAACTTAAAGCTACAACAACCAGAATAAAGTAGACAACAACAACAACTGCTAAAAAAGCCTAAGACGGAAGAAAACAAGCAACTACAACAGAAACGAATTAGCTACCATCTACAATATTAGTGGAACTTGAAGAATTATCTAGCACATCGCTAATCATACGGGCCTCAAGAGTTAGAAGAGATACCAAAGCGGGTGTTGGTCGCCAAACCCACCCAAAAGGGCACACCCATTTATGAGCATCCGCTGCCAGAATATGAGCAGTACGATTACCCCCTCTCGAGGAAAAAGACAAGGAGAACCCAACTCTTGAGGACAAAAGACCAATGATATCCTGGATAATTCCTCTAGACTTCCACTCATACGAATCTGGTGTCTTAGTCTCAACACAGGAAAGCAAAGGAAGACAATCTGTTTCAAAGACTACTTTATCACGGCCAAGCTCCAGCGCCAACAGCAGCGCCCTCTTCAACGCTAAGGCTTCAGTCATAAAGGTAGAGATAGATTTAACTTTATCCACAAAGCCCCAACAAAAAGAACCAGTATAGTCACGACAAACAACCCCAATGGCAGCATTGTTCTTAAAGGACGAAAAGGCTCCATCACAGTTAATTTTAAGGTTATCTCAATCGGGGGGAAACCACTTAGTGCCAGGACTATCACAGCCCCTCGACCCTAAAGGTTCCCTCACCCCTCTTGCACCATTAGCCCAAAAATCAGAATTAGACTTCCGAGCGAAATCAATAACACTATACGGATTTGGCTCTCTATAGTCAAAGGTCATGTAGTTTCTAGCTTTCCAGATAAACCATAGGAGCCAACAAATCAAGGATAAATCATGCTTACTCAGAAGGGGGGAACCTATGATCGAATTCCACCAGGCATTGAAATTGACTACACTAGAAGTATCAACTCTAGCTCCAAGAGAGCAGCCAAACCATACGCAGCGGGTCCAAGGGCACTGGAAGAAAACATGCTCGATAGTCTCCTCAGCAGTTGCGCAAACAGGGCATAGGCTATCCTGGGATCGTTTCCGCCGGAACAAAGCGGCTTTGGTAGTAATAGCTCTACTCAACAGTCGCCATATAAACTGCTATACCCGTGGGATGACTTTTATCTTCCAAAGCAACTTCTAGCTTGAGGGTTGGATGACAGTGGAGGAGCCGGCCTTATCCATGCTAATAGCTTTGCAATCTTTCCGACTGTGGTAGCCCAACTTCACCGTATAGACCCCATTCTTGGCGCTAGTCCACAGCAATTTATCCTCTAGCCCATTAGAAGGAATGGGGATTTTATATATTGCTTCCTTGACATCAGAGGATACATACTGTTGAATAGGAGAGAGATTCCATTGCCCCTCAACAATCAGGTCGCAGACTCTGCCCTCAACGATAATTGGAACATCGGTAGTACGAGGTCTCGCCGGGAAAACATCCCCAGGCACCCAGGGGTCACCCCAAATTCTGATCGCCTTACCATCACCGATGTCCTATTGAAGATCCTTCCTTAGAAACTCTCTGCCTTCAAGGATACTGGACCAACACCATGATGCCTTATAGCCTTTCACTGCATCAATGAAGTGATCTTCAGGAAAATACACACTCTTCAGGACCCTGGCCCACAAGTCATCTGGTCTCTGTAAAATTCGCCACGACGTCTTTGCTAGAAGGGCTTCATTCATCGTCAACAGGTCCCGGAATCCCATGCTCCCAACACTCTTGCTGTTAGTCATAGTGTCCCAAGCTTTCCAGTGAGTTCTACCACTAGCCGCACTACCATCCCACCAAAATTTAGCTATCATGCTATTGATCTCCTTGCACGCTGTAACCGGGAATTTGAAGCAATTCATGGGGTAGATTGGAATTGCCTGGATAACTGCCTTAATCATAACTTCTCGACCAGCAAAAGATAGGAGCGATTGGCTCCACCCCTGGATCTTACTCGCCACACATTCTCTGATATAAGCCACTGCCTGTTTTTTCGTTTTTCCCCAGATACTAGGAATTCCCAGATAGGTTCCCAGGTCTTCTGCTACTGGAATTTTCAGCAGCCCACTCACCATATTTATCACTGCAGGAGGAGTGTTAGTAGAAAAAAATGGACTAGATTTATCTAGATTAATTACCTGACCTGATGCTGCACAATACAAATCCAGAATATTAGCCAAATAAGTACAATTACGACGACTAGCATGAATATATAAAAGGGCATCATCAGCAAAGAAACTGTGAGTCAAAATTGGGCACCCATTACTTAGTTTAACACCCTTAAGCCGTCTACTATCCTGGCTCTTACTGATCATGATTGAAAGAACCTCTGCTACCAAAATGAACAAATATGGCGAGAGGGGGTCTCCCTATCTAATACCTCTACTAGGAACAAAGGACTTGACTTTTTCACCAGATAAACAAATATTCAAGCTCACAGAGCGCACACATTTCATAACAAGGGAAATCCACTTTGAACAGAAACCAAATCGTAACAAAACATTTTCAATGAAATCCTACTCAACTCGGTCATAAGCCTTACTCATGTCCATTTTGAGGGAGAATTCATACTTACTTCCCGATCTTTTACGACGAAGATAATGGTACACTTCATGCGCGATAATGATATTATCATGTATGCAACGGCCCGGTACAAATGCACTTTGATTTTGGGAGATACAAGCATCAAGAAAAGGTCACATCCTGTTGGCCATGATCTTTGAGATGATTTTATAAGAGAAATTGCATAGACCAATAGGCTGAAACTGAGAGACATGCTCGGGTTTATGAACCTTGGGGATTAACGTGATGTTAGTCATGTTAATCCCCTCTAAAACAGAGTTACCTGCAAAAAACTCACAGATCATAGAGCACACCGAATCAGCAATTTCAGGCCAAGCAGATTGATAGAACTTACCAGAAAAACCATCCGGTCCTGGTGCCTTTGTACTCCCCAAACTGAATGCCGCAGATTTAATCTCCTCCCTTGAGACCGGTAACATCAGCTTATGATTCATATCCACCGAGATTTTCGGGTCAATGTAGTTCAAGGCAGCACTCATTGAGTAAGGGCCAGAGGAAGCAAAGAGATTCTGAAAGAAATTGGCAATATTCTGAGAGATAGCATCCTTCTCCATTAACCAGTTACCCCTATCATCTTTAATACAAGAAATTCGGTTCCTCTGTCTTCTTTTAATAGTTGATACATGAAAGAAATGAGAATTTTTGTCACCAGCGCGTAACCAATTGATCCGAGAGCGTTGCCACCAATATTGTTCTTCCATTTCAAGTAGCCTATCCAGCTCGCCTTTAACCTCCAACATCTCTTTAGAGATATTATGGGATCGATCCTGAAGGGCTAACTCCGCCATACGGGCCTTTAAAAGATCAATGCGTTTAGCACTATTGGGGAACTCCCGCTTGCTCCACAAAATCAAATTCCGTCGACAGTTCTTGAGATTGGACAGGAAAGAATCCAAACGTGACAAATCATACTCTGAAAAATTTAGCCAACTATCTTTGATTACATCAAGGAAGTGATCATGGGAGGCCCAAGCAGCTTCAAAACGGAAAGGCTGCTTTCTCATGCACGTCTCATACTGACATTGGATAAATAAGAGATGATGATCAGATGACCTCGCTGGGTCAATATTGAAGACCTGAAGGGTAGGAAAATCCTCTCTCAACTGCGAGTTGCCCAATGCCCTGTCAATACGTTCGCTAATTGTATCCGGGCTATCCCAATTGTTACACCAGGTAAACCTGGGACCATTGTACCCCAAGTCCTCTAGCTCGCAATCAGTCAAGAAACATTTAAAATTAAGAATTTTTCTCCAGGCTCTGGGCAGACCTCCACATTTCTCATCCTGAGTTAGAATCTCATTAAAATCCCCCAGACATAGCCAAGAAGATCTGATGTGCTCGCTAATTTTCCGAACCTCTTGCCAACATAACCTTCTCTCTTCTTCATCCGTCGGGCCATAAATAAATGTAATATATGATGGTGTAGACAAAGTGGCCGACATGACACTAGTATGAATAATATTTGGTGATGAGAACAAAATATTGACCGTAAGAACCTCAGACCACCATAAAGCCAGGCCACCACTTCTCCCCACCGGATTAACAACCCATTCTTCCTCAAAACCACATCTATGTCTAATCTTCCTTACGTAACCAGCTTTCTGCTTAGTCTCCATTAAAAAAACTAAGTGGGGTTTTTTCTAGAAGCATTCTTGCTTCAAATTTCTGGCTGTCAAGGCAACCCCCAAACCTTGACAGTTCCAAGCTAACAGATTCATGGTGAACCGGTGGTTGGTTTCATCCAACCACCGGCGTTTTGAGATTCATAACCTGCACACAGCTTGCTATCAGAAAAATCAATATCAATTGAATTCATAGTCATACCTGATGATCCGGAAGGAGTAGCAGTACTAGAGTGTCTGAGGAAATTTTTGACCGCCCGAAAGCTTCTACGTCGGCCCCTCATCGACCTCCCCACCAAGTCTTTGGCCTTATGTGTCTCCTCTTTAGGTTCAGATTCCACCCTCCTGCACTTGGTACTAATATATGAATCAACATCCTCTTGAAAGGGTCGCTTGAGACTAATTCGATGCAAACCAGCAGAAATCTCAGCAATTGGAGAACATCCATCGAAAGGAATAAGAGCTTGAATTTTCTCTTCATCATCGCTAGGAAAATCAACTATATACAGAGACTCATTATCCTTAATTGCTTTATCATCTTTTTTAAGTATGGGCAAGTGAGCCTCACTCCCTGTATTAGAGATATCCTTCATAAATTGACCCTCCACACCAGCTTCATTCCCTATACTTGAGGTCAACCCATAAGCCAAGTCAATTTCCTTTATGTTTTCAGGTCTGTTTATATTATAAAAATCCTGACTTTCTGGCCCATTGATCACCAACGGCCCCATATCACTTTTTGCTCCCTCCAAATCCTCACTTTGTTGCCACCCGTAGCCCATAGCAAATCCACCAGGCCCAAACACCTTCACCCTTCCCAAAAATTGCCTACACGGCCTTAACACAGGCCCATTCGAAGCCAAGACCGGAGGCCCATATTTACTATCAACTAGCACGTGACTCCCCTCATCCATCCCACAAGCCACGTCAACATCATCTTCTACCTCAAAGCCGTAGAAAGTAGTCAGCCCTCCCACGTCACCCTGTCCATCAATTGTCACCATCATTCCGGCTCCTTTTGACGTAGGAACAGAAGCTGGTGTCGTCATCTCCTGAAACACGCCAACGGCAGCCGTTGACCTCATAGGACCGTTGCCACCACGTACGGAGTTGAGGACCGTCGACTGTGACCCAACATCCCTGGAGACGATGATCTTGCCGGAGAAGTGGACGACGGTTCCATTGATTGCAGATTCGCTGGAGACCCCTCACCAACTGCCAACCCGTCCATTAATTGCAGATTCGCTAAAGACCTTCCAGACCGAGACTCAGACCCCAAGCAGTGAGCTTCCGGCCATCCATTTCTGCAGACCACCACAACATCATCGAAGGTACGCACACCCTGGGTACTCAACCAAGGGCCATATTCACGGCACGCCTCAGACACCTTAGACACAGAATCAGCTTTGCACCCCTTTCCATCGTGAACCAAGCAGCCACACTTAAAGCAAAAATTCTGCAGACGCTCATACCTAATCTTCACCCAAATCGGTTCTTTAGCCTCGCGCGGGACCCAAAAGCCAGAAACTAAGGGTTCATTCACCCGAATGAGAGAACGAACCCTGATGAAAGCCCTACGCATCTTACCATCGACCATAGGGTTTTCAAACATCACCGCATCCCCCACAGCACCGCCCAAAGTTTTTGCATTCTCGCTGTCAAAAACCTCCACAGGCAGGCCGTGAAACTAGACCCAGAAGGGAGCAGAATCAAAGCTCACCTCTTGAAGGACCATATCATCCTCCCATTCTTGAAGATTCAACAGATGTCCCAAAATATTCCACGGTCTTCCTCTTAGAATACGAAAAAAATCCTCCTCTCTGTTAAAGCGAAACAGAAATATAAAGTTACTCCGGTCCATATCAAGAATTTCCACACCATCCTCTACCTGCCACGCCTTAGTGATCATAGACACCACCGTTGGATAGTTTAAGTTTTTGTGAGTAAGGATCTTCCCCACCAGAGATTTCTTCTTTGTCCCATGATTTTGAGCTAATTTCACTAGCTATTCCCATCTCCATCATACTAGAGACCACCAACACACACTCCTACACCACACCCCTATGATGAAACCAGAGAGGGAGAACGAAGTCTCACACCCACTCTCAAAGAGAGAACACAGCTCTCACAAAGGAGAGAACTTGGAGAAGAATCGAATTAATGTGGAATCATTCAATAAATGGGGTAATAACAACTACAAGTTCAATAATGCCAACATCTTAGCAGTGCAGTGGTATATAACCAAACTTAGGAACCTTAGATATAGGGTTCGATCCTTGCATCTACAATCGTTGCTTGCCAATTCCAAAAAAAAACAACGCCAACTATTATTTTATAAACAATTAGTTGGGTTGAGGAATCAAAAACTCAAATGATGAATTCAATGTAAAAAATAATATCAAGCCAACAAAATATCCTTCTCTTAACCACCTCAAATTAAAAGCATCTTATATAGGTTTAGATGCATTATTGTGCTTATATGAAAATGTTCATTATAATACCACGCATGCATTAATGTCAAAACCTACTAACAAATGCAGGAGCAAGGACGTACGTACCAGGGACGGAAACCCAGGGGCCCTAAAATTACAAAATATGACCCAATTTTTTAGGAAATTATCTTTTCAACTCATAAAAATTTTCATTTTTTCATTTTGGTCCTTATTGGAAGTGTGATAAAGGGACTAAAATAAAAATATTGAATTATTACGGGCTGAAATATAATTTTGTGAATACTTGGGTTCTATTTTGTAAATTTTTCCCCTCCTAATTTCAATTCCTAGTTCCATCTTCGTACATATGATCATCTATTAAACAAAAAGCCAAGCCTAACACACCAAATTAAAGCAACTCAAAACTTGTGAAAATGGCTATGGAGTCAAATCATTTCCTAGAATCATATGACTTAATAATTCAATTATACAAAATAATTTTGAATTATATATAAATGCTTCTCTTAACATTTAAAACTTAATAAGAAACCACAGTAAATTTTTAAATTTATGTAGATAATGTAACATCCCGTCTTTTAATATGCGATTTTCAAAAGAGATTATCAGAGTTTTGAATAATTTAAACAGTGTGGCATCGGAAAAAAGTTTTCATTTTAAAATAAAACGTGTATCTGATATTTAACCAACATTGGTGTGTTGATACTAATACAGTCATCCAAATATTCAAGTACTCAAAATACATAAGAAAACAGCAATAGATAAACAATCCTTCGTCCGAGTCCTTAAGCAGCCTGCTTACCCTTGTCAGTATCCCTGTCTCCGCCAGAACCTGAGGCTATGGTAAGAGCTGAGGTTCAATTCCCATTGAACCTCAGGTAACAGTTAACCTCATGCTTATGTAACAATTTTATATATAATAGATATTCATGATAGTTACAGCATAATCACATTTCAACAGCACAACCACCTCATATTTTAATCCAGTCTGCACTACCCAGTGCCACGGTGTACATCCGTGTCCTCAGCGCTAGGAAAACTCAACGGCATTATCATGACTATAACCCGTATATAGCTGATGTGTATGCACAATTTTATAAAAACAGAATCTCAGACTATCCATCACATAAAAATTTACAATAAGCATCAGAGTTAAGGTTACAGTACGCGTCCGTACCTTCGTTGATGATGTTTTGGTACGTTTGACTAAAACGGTACTTCTAACGGAAAACAGCGGTACAAGTTCACAGATACCCTATAGGAACAATATCACATTTATCAGTGGCCATCAACTTTGCAATACTTGTGGAATTCTACGTTGAAGATTTACTATTCATGTGAATAGTATTCACTATTCATGTGAATAGTACCAGTAAAAATATTTTTACCGTGACGGTAAATAATTTTTTACTGTTTGGTAAATAGTATTTACTGTATTGGTAAATAACATTACTGCCCAAGAATAATTCTTTTCTGATGTGACAGATCAGACTAAGCTGCAGCCACAGAGCATACTCAGAAAAAACTCTATCTGGCATTTCTACTATAATTACCAAAAGAAACTACCAAATCTTAAGACTAGAGACCAAAGAACTTACCCTTGAAGTTCTTACTCCTTCTCTCCAGCTCCGAGAACTTTACTCTAAATTCTCACTCTAAACTCTAAGAATTCTCTCTCTTCTATTAAACTCGACCGTTGTGATCTGAGTTTGGTGTGAAGAAAATGAAGAAGTGAGGCCTCTATTTATAGTGTTGGAAAATGGGTCCTTAAGTGTAATTTCTTGTTTTTGGGTCATTTTTCGTAATTTTTCCCTGACTAATTTTTCAAACCTTCACGTGGGCAGATGGAAAATTTTTCCCATGGGTCCCACATCTTTAAATATTATATTATTATATAAATAATTTAATAATATAATATAATATTATAATTATTATTGAGTGGGTCCCGCGTCAACTTTTTCAACATTCACGAGAATTGTTGTCGGATGAGTGAATTATGAAGCTGTGGGTCCCACAAAATACCGTTTCAAAATTCGCCATTTTTAAAATAGAGCCTAGTAGTCTTTAATAACAGACAAATTTCTATGTCTTTAGACCCAGAATTTAGGATATTACATTTCTCCCCCCGTTAAATAAAATTTCGCCCTCGAAATTTACTCCATACTAACTAAACATTGAGCCATGAACTCCGGATATCTTTCCCTCATATCTTTCTCTGTTTCCCAAGTCGCCTCATTAGGAGATAAACCCTTCCAGACCACTTTCACAACAGGAATATTTCTGTGTCGAAGCCGTTTCTCCTGGTAATCGAGAATTCGCTCCGGCTCGACCTCAAAAGTGTTATCATGTCGCACCTCGACATCCTCATACTGAATAACATGGTCATGGTCAGGTTGGTATTTCTTCAACTGGGAAACATGGAAAACATCATGGAGTTTACTCAAGTTCGGGGGTAAGGCTAACTGGTATGCGACCGGTCCACGTTTTGCCAAGATTTCGAATGGCCCAATGTAACGAGGACTTAGCTTTCGCCGTTTAAGCGTTCTTCCAACACCAGTTACCGGGGATACCTTGAGAAACACATGGTCTCCAACCTCGAATTCTAATGGTCTTCTCCTCTTATCAGCGTAACTCTTCTGTCTGCTTTGTGCTGTTAGGAGTCTCTGTTTGATCAATGCAATTTGCTTGGAGGTCTTATCAACTAAATCTGTCCCGATGAATTCTCGCTCCGACAATTCTGTCCAGCATATAGGTGATCGACACTTCCGCCCATACAATGCCTCAAACGGAGCCATCTGTATGCTCGAATGATAACTATTGTTGTAAGCGAATTCGGCCAGCGGTAAATGTTTATCCCAATGGCCTTTGAAATCCAATACACACGCTCTAAGCATATCTTCTAGCGTCTGTATTGTCCTTTCAGATTGACCATCGGTCTGTGGGTGATAAGCCGTACTAGGTCTTAGCTTAGTTCCCATCTCTGCATGCAAAGCCTCCCAGAATCGGGACGTAAATCGCGGGTCCCAATCAGAGACAATACTCTTAGGTACACCATGAAGTCTTACGATCTCTTTGATATAAATCTCCGCCAAACGTTCTGGTGAGTAGTTAATACTAATGGGGAGAAAGTGTGCCGACTTAGTCAATCGGTCAACAATTACCCAAATCGCGTCGTGTTGTCTGATCTTAGGTAACCCTACCACTAAGTCCATGGTAATATTCTCCCATTTCCATTCCGGAATTTCCAGTCCTTGAAGAAGACCAGGGGGTCGTTGGTGTTCAGTTTTAACTTTCTGACAGGTTAAGCATCTACCCACGTACTCGGTTACGTCTTTCTTCAGCCTGGGCCACCAAAACTCGGATTTCAGGTTCTGGTACATCTTCACCATTCCTGGATGTAGAGTATATTTACTCTTATGAGCCTCGTCTAGAATCTTCGTTCGTAATTCACCATCCTTTGGAATGTAGATCCGCTTCTTGTACCTGACTAAACCGCTAGGCGATAAGTCATGGTCTTGAGTCTCTCCCCGTGAGATCATCTCCCGAGCTGCTATAGCCCATTCGTCGTGCTTTTGAGCTTCCTCGACCGCATCTCTTAGATCGTACTTTCCTTGACTAACAAGGAGACTTGCAAGATACACGTCATCGGGCGCGTAGTGTCTCATGCAAATCTGATTGGACAGGTTCAGGTCTCTGAAATCTTCAAGTAGTCTCCGCTCTTGAATCATCATGTATGCTGCGTGCACCGTCTTTCTACTAAGTGCATCTGCTACGACGTTTGCTTTTCCGGGATGATACTTGATCTCCAGGTCGTAATCTTTCAGTAAGTCCATCCAGCGACGTTGTCTCATGTTGAGCTCTTTTTGATCAAACAGGTATTTCAGGCTCTTGTGGTCGCAATATAACTCCACGGTTGCTCCATAGAGATAATGTCTCCATATCTTCAAAGCAAACACGATAGCCGCAAGTTCTAAATCGTGAGTAGGGTAGTTCAACTCGTGAGGTTTCAACTGGCGAGAAGCATATGCCACAACTCTGCCCTGCTGCATGAGAACACACCCTAATCCTTGCCCACTAGCATCACTATAGACAATGTACGTTTCGTCTGGATCTGGAATTATTAATACTGGAGCTGTAGTCAACTTCTCCCTCAAAGTTTGAAAACTCGCCTCACAATCATCGTCCCATATGAATGGTTGTTTCTTCCTTGTGAGCTTCGTTAATGGTAAGGCAATACGTGAGAAATTTTGTATGAATCTGCGGTAATATCCCGCTAAACCCAGGAAACTACGTATCTCTGCCACTGTTTCCGGCCTCTTCCAGTTTAGAACCGCTTCCACTTTACTAGGATCAACAGCTACACCATCGCGAGATACGACATGACCCAGAAATTTTACCTCTGGTAGCCAGAATTCACACTTGCTCAATTTAGCAAAAAGTTGTTTGTCACGGAGTATTCCCAACACGAGTCGCAGATGTTCTTCGTGTTCTTCCCTGCTTTTAGAATAGATTAGGATGTCATCGATGAACACCACTACAAACTTGTCTAGGTGTAGACGAAAGATTCTATTCATGTAATCCATGAATACGGCAGGCGCATTTGTCAATCCGAAAGGCATCACAAGGAATTCGTAATGCCCGTGTCTGGTTCTAAAGGCTGTTTTTGGAACATCACTGGTTTTCACTCGCAGCTGGTGGTATCCTGAGCGTAAGTCAATTTTAGAGAATACACAGGAACCAGATAGTTGATCGAGTAGATCGTCAATGCGAGGAAGTGGGTACTTGTTTTTGATAGTCACCTTGTTTAACTCGCGGTAATCGATACAAAGTCGTAAACTTCCATCTTTCTTCTTTACAAACAGTACTGGGGCTCCCCATGGCGACACACTAGGTCGAATAAATCCTTTCTCCAGTAGCTCCTCAAGCTGTTTCTTCAATTCCAGCATCTCGTTTGGTGCCATACGATATGGTGCTTTTGATATTGGTCCAGTGCCTGGCATCAAGTCGATGGCGAATTCAACCTCTCTCTCAGGGGGTAACTTGGTGAGATCTTTGGGAAACACATCAGGGAATTCATTCACAATGGGAATGTCTTTGAGTGATGGTTCGTCGTCTATGTTGATTGAGAAGAACACCATATACGCTTGGCAACCTTGCTTCATGCATTTTTCTGCTTCTGCACTAGATAGGAAATTCAGACTCACATTGATCTTGCTCTGGTCGTGTGGTGGTGAGAATCGTATCTCTTTATTACCACAATCAATGACCGCGTTGTTTGCCATTAGCCAATCAAGACCAAGAATGACATCAATGCCATGAAGCGGTAATCGGATAAGATCTATGTTAGATTCTCGTCCGTTCACACTCGCAATGCAATTAAGACATGCATCAGACGCTAAAGATTTCGCGCCAAGTGGGGTAGCTACTATCAAATCATATGGTAGTCTATAGGCTTGCATTCCTAGTCGTTTTGCACAATCGAAAGAAATAAACGAGTGACTAGCACCCGAATCATACAATGCCTGTAGTAGATTTCCATTAAGAGAAATAGTACCTTTGATCATCTCAGGAGATTTCTTGGCTTCCTCATTAGTCAGAGCAAAAACTCGTCCTGCGTTCTGCGGTCTCGCCTCCAAAGCTTTTTGAGGACAGTTTAAGCTAATATGCCCCGGTTTCTGACACCTGAAGCACACTGGCTTTCCCTCACAGTTAGCTCCCGGATGGAACCTTCTGCATTGCGGACAGGCTTGGGATGTCTGCATTCTTGGAAAGTTTTGCTGTCTCGGTTGAAATGGCCTCTTATTCCCTTGTTGGGAATTATTCCAAGGTGCCTTCCTCTTCTGTGCTGGGTTGTTGCGATTGAAACCGCTACGGTTGGGGCCGCTACTGCTGAAGTCTCTGGTCTTGCGAAGCTCCTTCAAGTTTCGTTCGATGAGTCGGCAGGCTTCTACAGCTTGATTTAGTTCCAGAAATTTGTGCGATACCAACCTTTCCCTTATCTCATACTTTAGTCCATACACAAGTACATTTGCAATGCTGCTCTCGTCATTATCTCGCCTCAAAAGTGATGAGTACCGAGATAAGTTGGTGAAACGAGCGAAGTAATCATCGAAAGATTCTTCCCGACCCTGACGGATGTGCAGGAACTCTGTCTCCTTCATCATCTGTACTGAGGGTGGAAAGTACTGCTCGTTAAACTTTTCTTGGAACGTTTCCCATGTGACGGGACAGTTTCGGCTTCGGAGGGTTGCCGCGGTGTTTCGCCACCAACGATCGGCGTCTCCTGCTAGCTTGTAAATTGCCAATTGAGCCTTCCTGTTATCCGGACATTCTAAGACCTCAAAGATCTTTTCAAGATGCAATAGCCAATCCTCAGCTGAATCAAGTTTTCCTCGGAATACTGGTGGCTTGTGTTTGCAGAATTGTGTCACCCAGTATTGTGTATCCTTAGCTTCTCTGACAGGTTGATGTTGTTCCACCAGTACTCTCTCCTGTCGAGGAGATGACTGAGATCGTTCTGGTCTCTCAAATGCGTTGCTGCGCTCGTCTTCTTGTTCATCGTAATTTTCTCCTCCCTCTCGTTGTTGTTGCTGTTGCTCTCCGTCAGCCTGTTGTTCTTCATCCCCTTGTCCTCCCTGCCTGTTGGCGAGAAGCGCATCGATGAGAGCTCTCTGTTCTTGTATTATTCTCCTCATTTCTTGAAGTTCATCTTGTACTGGTGGTGGAGGTTCATGTTGTTCGAGTTCAGGGTTTGGTACTACTCGCAGTTGCCTACCCCTACCTCTGCCTCGGCCTCTGCCTCGACCTCGGCCTCGGCCTCTAGGAGTTCCGGCGCCTCCCAAAGTTGCCATATTCTAAATTCCAAAGGTTAATAGATATAAACACTAGAAAACAAAAAGATTACACATAACATAAGATCACAAATTTCATATAAATCACACCAAAGCGTATATAGTACACCCCTTTTATTCATTAATGGTAATTACACAAACTACTATTATACTTAGTCCTACTGTTACAAAACTATTGCTACTACTACTTCCATGGTTCATTGAACTGTTGTAGGGTTGTCTTTGTCTTTCTACATGACCAGGTGAACTAAATGCTGGAGGCAGAAAATGCACGAGCACACATCCTCGATGTGGCCCTTATTCAGAATTTCATTGATTTTTGTTTTCCAGAAATGGGTGCGAGGAAAGTGATGAAGGGTGGATTTAACCCAGTCTCTAGAAGGATACGGAAAATGGTAGCGAGAGTTTGCCTGGTAAAATTCTCTGACTCGGGTCAGATACAGTAGGTATTTGTCTTTCTCGGTCTTAGTAGTGAGAGCGGCATGGAGAAATTCTAAGTGTAAGGCTAAAGTTAAGATGGAGTTTTCATCTAAGACGTACTCCAGGTTGCCAGAGTTGGCGTCAGAGTCATAGTCGAGATCTTGTATCTGAGGATAGTCAAAGTTATCACCTATTGAGGAGTGATGTGAAATGCTGGGATTTCCGGGTTCCGGTGAGTAGGGCTCTGCAAGAATAGGTATTGAGTCATATAGATGGTCGGGATGCTCAGGTCCAGGATGGTATTCTGGTTCTGGATCATTATCAAGTGCAAGAGCGGGGTAGAGTGGTTCTGGTACCGGCACAGGTTCAGGCATTGGTACAGAGAGTGGATTTATCGGCTCAGGGTTCAATCTCCTACTTACTGGTTCGGGGACTATCGACCGACGTGCAATACGTCTTCTTTTCCCAAAGTAATTGATATACGGAAATTCCTCTTTGTCCATTTCTACAACAACACCAGGGTCATATCAGTACTTATACTTTTTTTTTTTTTTGAAATATTTTTTTTTTAAAGAAAACCATGGCTTAGAGCCTAACTTAGTTAATCAACCGATTGGCCAGGTAGGCGTCTATCATGGGAGCCTCACCGTGCTAGGGTGACTGATTGGCTGATCCACATAGACTCGGCCCTACCTTCGGCACCAATGGTTTGTTGTAACTAAGTCGGGTTCATGCCAGATAAAATACTTTTTAAGGCTAGAACTTAACTCTGCTACTTAAACAACCTTACAAGACTGTTTAAAGTAACCTAGTTAACTTCGTGCCAGGATGCAAGCTCTGATACCAAAATGTCTCCGTGGTGCCCATACACCGTGGCAACATAACGTACCTCAGCCGCTAGTTTTACGCACCGCCTCACGGCTCAGGGTACGCCCATACGTCCCAGTGCAACCAGACTCCCTGGCCATGTCGGGGTAAGAGCCAATGCTTCGCCACAGATCACACTGTGAGAACCCCCGATCATGGTTACCTTTAACTAGCTCTGATACCAAAATGTAACATCCCGTCTTTTAATATGCGATTTTCAAAAGAGATTATCAGAGTTTTGAATAATTTAAACAGTGTGGCATCGGAAAAAAGTTTTCATTTTAAAATAAAACGTGTATCTGATATTTAACCAACATTGGTGTGTTGATACTAATACAGTCATCCAAATATTCAAGTACTCAAAATACATAAGAAAACAGCAATAGATAAACAATCCTTCGTCCGAGTCCTTAAGCAGCCTGCTTACCCTTGTCAGTATCCCTGTCTCCGCCAGAACCTGAGGCTATGGTAAGAGCTGAGGTTCAATTCCCATTGAACCTCAGGTAACAGTTAACCTCATGCTTATGTAACAATTTTATATATAATAGATATTCATGATAGTTACAGCATAATCACATTTCAACAGCACAACCACCTCATATTTTAATCCAGTCTGCACTACCCAGTGCCACGGTGTACATCCGTGTCCTCAGCGCTAGGAAAACTCAACGGCATTATCATGACTATAACCCGTATATAGCTGATGTGTATGCACAATTTTATAAAAACAGAATCTCAGACTATCCATCACATAAAAATTTACAATAAGCATCAGAGTTAAGGTTACAGTACGCGTCCGTACCTTCGTTGATGATGTTTTGGTACGTTTGACTAAAACGGTACTTCTAACGGAAAACAGCGGTACAAGTTCACAGATACCCTATAGGAACAATATCACATTTATCAGTGGCCATCAACTTTGCAATACTTGTGGAATTCTACGTTGAAGATTTACTATTCATGTGAATAGTATTCACTATTCATGTGAATAGTACCAGTAAAAATATTTTTACCGTGACGGTAAATAATTTTTTACTGTTTGGTAAATAGTATTTACTGTATTGGTAAATAACATTACTGCCCAAGAATAATTCTTTTCTGATGTGACAGATCAGACTAAGCTGCAGCCACAGAGCATACTCAGAAAAAACTCTATCTGGCATTTCTACTATAATTACCAAAAGAAACTACCAAATCTTAAGACTAGAGACCAAAGAACTTACCCTTGAAGTTCTTACTCCTTCTCTCCAGCTCCGAGAACTTTACTCTAAATTCTCACTCTAAACTCTAAGAATTCTCTCTCTTCTATTAAACTCGACCGTTGTGATCTGAGTTTGGTGTGAAGAAAATGAAGAAGTGAGGCCTCTATTTATAGTGTTGGAAAATGGGTCCTTAAGTGTAATTTCTTGTTTTTGGGTCATTTTTCGTAATTTTTCCCTGACTAATTTTTCAAACCTTCACGTGGGCAGATGGAAAATTTTTCCCATGGGTCCCACATCTTTAAATATTATATTATTATATAAATAATTTAATAATATAATATAATATTATAATTATTATTGAGTGGGTCCCGCGTCAACTTTTTCAACATTCACGAGAATTGTTGTCGGATGAGTGAATTATGAAGCTGTGGGTCCCACAAAATACCGTTTCAAAATTCGCCATTTTTAAAATAGAGCCTAGTAGTCTTTAATAACAGACAAATTTCTATGTCTTTAGACCCAGAATTTAGGATATTACAGATAACCATTCACTATCAATTATATACATTAAATTTTATTCTGGTGTACAATAACCTCCACATATTTTAAGTTATATGCATATAATACCTTTAAAATTTAGGTTATGTTCAGCCAAAACTAATAACAAGGGAGCTGTCTACGTAAATGCCAGAGTTTAAAGGAGTCCACATTAGGTGCTTCTTATGTGCTCATACCTCTATTAAAGGGATGAGCTATATATATATATATATATATATATATATATATATATATATATATATATATATATATATTGTATTTATTTAGTTTTAAATTATATGTTGCTTTTTGAATTTTTTTTACACCCAACATCTCAAATTAATTAATTTCCAGTCCTGCATTCAAAAATATGTATTTGTAACACTAGTAAATTGAAAACTAATTAATTTAAGATACTGGGTAAAAAAAAAATTTAGAAAGCAACATATAATTTAAATCTTAATAAATACAATATAAAAAATAAAAAATATGCTCATCCCTCTACTAGAGGTATAAGCACATAAGGGGCACCTAATTATTAGACACCTAATGCGGACTCGAGTTTAAAGGGGTTTATTGTAAAGTTTAATTTCAAATATGAGGGAGCCAAAAGAAATACTCCTTCCCATATTGAATATATGACATATTTGTGGGTTGATTTAGTCCTAAATATAATATCTATTTTTCATATTTGTCTATCTTTTTTCAATTTCCTTCTATTAATATTCCCTCAACAATAATTAAGAAGGAAAAAGAATGAGGAAAGTAAAGAAAATGATCAGCTATCTTAGAAAATATATGTCATATTAATTAAGTTCCTTAATTTAGTCAGATTAGGTAAATAGCTATTATATTAAAATCAAAGGGAGATATTCTTTTACCCTTAGTAGGGAAATTAGGTTTTATTGTTTACAGAAAATATTTATCGTTAGAAAAACTCTCTAATTTAATTTATTTAGCTTGCACCAAGAGCGGACCCAATGGGGGCTAGGGGGTGGCCTCTGACTCCCCCCCCCCCCTCCCAATTTTTTTTTTTTGAAAAATTATATATGTGTGTGTGTGAGTGTTTGTGTGTGTTTAGTTGCAAATGAGGGTCCAACCACATCATGGATGCCCATTTGGAAGTCTCTATGTACTCTTTATTATGCCTCTATATACATACACCTAATTAATTTTTTAAAAATATTAAGAAAGCTAAATCAGTTGCTTCATTAATAATATATTGTGTATGATTAAATTATTCATAAAAATTAGTTTGGAGAAAAACAATAAATATAATTATTTTAACTAGCTTCTTTAATCTTCTAAAAAAAGCCAATTGAGTCTTATATTTAGGACTGGATATTATGTTTAGCATGTCATGTATACACTTTATAGATCCATATATACAGCACCCTATCGTCATGTATTTCCAATGCCAAGTTTTGTCTTATTGTTGATAAAGCTAGTAATGTATCTAAAAAAGAGCATATGATTATTATTTTGAGATACATCGATATACATGAAAGGTTTTTTGTTTTGTACATATGGAAGATACAAGTTCTAAGACTTTGAAACAAGGAATCTTCAACACTATTCAAGATATTTCAAATGTTTTACACCTGGTTTCAACTACAAAAAAGTTACTTCAGAAATTAAGAGAGATAGTGATGCTTTCTTGGTTTATGTTCAAGAATTTTGCATAAAATACGATATTGACATTCTAGATATGAGTGTAAAATATATTGTAAAAAGAAGTCATGCTCAAAATAAACAAGGAGATTTTTCTACTGAAAAATTGTATAGGGTAAATATCTTTTGTGCTACAATTGATTGATAGAGTGATTAGACTTTTATCATTCTTCAAGTTTCTACAGTAACTACTGAAAGATCCTTCTCTAGTATGAAGATAATCAAGAACAGGTTTCGAAATAGAATTGATTTCTTGATGATTCTTTGATTACATGCATTGAAATTTTTCTTCTTGAATTTTAGCACGGAGTCAATTATAGATGAGTTTAACAATATGAAAACAAGTAGAATAAGAGTCAAGTGAAGTGATCTTAATTTCTATAATAGATTTCTTTTAATTTTTTTATATATTATGTCTATATTTTATTTCAAATACTTTTATTTAGAATATAATATATATTTTTTTATTTTCATATCCCATCATCAAAATTCCTTAGTTGGCACAGACTTGCATGCAGTGGCGGACCCAGGATTTTGGGTTTGTGGGTGCACAATTAGTAGTGAGATTAAGAAAGTTTTAAACGCATTAAAAAACAAAAGAATGTAAACAATAAAAGAAAAGAAAACTTCAACTTAACATAAAAAATAATAATCAAGAGTCAACTAACTTTTACATCAGAACGATTATAAAAGCATTCTTCCTGAAACATGTTTCAACCTATAAGCTAGTTCATCTCAATGCTTCCTCTATCGAAACTTATAAGATTGTATCTTTTTTTATACAAGGATACTAAGCAATTGAAACTATAATTTCCAATTCCAAAGCAACTAAACAATTTGCACTCTATGGCAATTTCGTAAGTAATTAGCAAGTAATACAAAACAAGATAAATTGACATCCAAGGGATGAAAAAACAATATTTGTAATTAACAAATTATGGATAAGTAAACTAAATGAAAGACGTCTTTTTATATTTTTTTGCGTCTCCTCTCAGTGAAATGTTGCTCCGCTCAACTGGCAAAGCGCATCCTCTTAGGGTGTGGTGCAGCCTTATGTCGTGGGTTTGAAACTTTGTGGGTGTGGTTTTTGTGCAGCAAATGATGCGTTTTTCACTGTTTTAAAAAAAAGTTATGAAGAAATGCGCTCTGCAAGAATCGAACACAGAACATGCCAATCAACTCTATAGACCCACAACCAACGAGGCCATTAAGTCAAGATGATATAGAATTCCTTCAATATATATATATATATATATATATATTATCAACATTTTAGTGTCTGCACTTGCCCACACTGGCACCAGTGTGGGTCCGCCACTGCTTGCACGCAGATTATTTTCAAGCATATACACAACGCCAAGGAAAAAAATAAAGAGTGTGTGTGTGTGTGTTTGAAGCTCACAATTCGATAGAAATCAATGAGTTAAGCCATTGATTATTATAGGTGTAAGAGCCATCGAATTAAATGCCTAATTATTATGAAATGCTTGAACTGTCACACACACACACACAAAGTAATATATGGGCCATTTCATTATCGTGTTTGTAGGAGTTATAATGCGTCCATGTATTTTATAAACACGTTATTGCAAATAAAGTTGAGGAAAAAAATAAATTAATAAACAAAGTTGTTATTGCCTACTAAAAGTTACAAAGTTTCTATTGTTATTATTATCACCAATGAATGATGAGAGGGACAAAAATTGGTGTAGTTGTTAGAGATTTTGAGAATTTAAAACTTTTGTTGTTGTACTAACGTACAGTTTTAAAAGAGCTCCAATAAAATAATACTCTAATATGAATTTTAAAACTCTGTTACATATCCATTATTTTCTTTTTGTTTGATAAAAATAACTATACTGAGAAACTACAACATCCTAAATTTTGGGATTTTAAAATTTGAATAATATATGGGGATTAATTATGAAATTTTAGTTTAGAATAATTATGAGAATAATATTTGGAAAAGATTGAGAGTTATTTTCCTTGTAACATTTGGAAAATAAAAACAAGGAAATAATTGCAAGAGAGAATTTTGGAATAAAACCCAAGAAACACTTAAACCCAATTCATTTAGTCTCATTTGGCCCACACATGTTTCAGAGGGCAGCAATTAAAGGCCCAAGCAATACTTGAATCCATTAAATCAAACCAGCTCATTTAACCTCAACCTCATCCAAAACGCAGCAACAATAATATATATATATATATATATATATATATATATATATATATATATATATATATCAGCTAAAACACGTTAACCTAAGTAGCACCAGATCACGTAATCACAGAGGGAAGAAATCACCGCCAACGAACTTCACAGAATGGAGAAAAATAGAAATCTCAGCGCCATGCCCTACTGCCTTCTGCGATGACAGTAAACTCCATGCTTATTGAACCTCACAAACGGAAATGTGTTCTCTCCTCTGCCTACTCATGTAACACCCTCAAATTTCTAATAATTTATAATAAACCAAATTTGGGAAATTTTATCGCCGCACTTGTGCTAAGACAAGCGCAAGGCTAATCACATTGGAATGAAACCAAAAGCTGAGGTTCAACTAAAGAAAATATGTCTAATACATTTTATTGGATTCATAAAGATTTTTGTAAAGTCTAGAATTAGCTAGAAATCACTGAGACGTCATCCTCACAACTCACTGCTAACCCATCCTTTGCACCCTGTTTTACTGAAAATGCTGCTCCCCCACAGGATCATCACAGCCCAGAACACAAACATCATCAAAGCTGGTAATCCCAATCAAACACAATTCACATAACTCAAACATAATAGTCTAATCAAATATATGATGACGTAATAATTGAATCAAATATTATTCACGTCGAATCAACTATTATTCATTAGCCTTATTAAATTCATGATAGACCCGGGAAACTCTGCCATCTATTTAGTGGGAAGAGAACCATGGTAGACCCGGGAAACCCTGCCAGTCACAAATTATCAAATTGGCCATCATCAAAACATCTCTTCCTAGTATGCACACCTCTTCCCAAAGTTGCTACTAGTATCTCGGGAAACCCTACCAGACACCACTTTGAGAAGAACGGATAATATCCTTTTACATCGGTGGCATAAAGCCCAAAGGTTGTGTTCATCACTTTAGGAGATATTATCCCAAAGCTATCTTCCCACTATTAATTCATTACAATCACACACAATCAAGAATTTCAATCTTGTCACAATTATCAAATTTCTTTATTTAATATATCAGTTGCTCGAAAGCATCATAACTTCTCAAACTCATCTAGAGTATAACAATTCAAATATTCTGTATCAGATCCAACTCATATTCATTACTATAATTCAAATATCTATCTGAGTAAAATCCAAATCCAACTATCATTTCAATCGTCATAAGTTACAGGGTATCAAGATCATAATTTTCCTATCAAAACTCATATAAAATTAATCCAAGACCTCTAGAGACCTAAGACTTCTGGGGATTAGGATTACCTGGTCTCCGTGCTTCTAGGAGGAAAATCTTGTAGAGAAGAGAAGAAATTTGAAATAAGAAGAAAGAGGAGAAGGGAAGAAGAGAAATGGAGAAATGATAAGGATGGAAAGTGATTTAGTTTGGCTGAGCCCCTATTTATAGTTGAAGTTTTTGTGCATTAATTATCACAGGTAATAGCAAAAGTTATCATTAATTATCATCGATAATATCAATGATCATCATTAATTATCACAGATAATATAATGGTCATCATAAATTATTATAGATAATAGCAATGGTCATCATTAATTATCATTAATCATCACATATAATAGCAATGGTCATTATCATTAATCACTACAGATAATAGCAATGGTTATCATTAATTATCACAGATAATATTAATAGTCATCTTTAATTATCATTAATATTATTTATTTTTCTTTTTATTTGATTTTTCTTGGGTTATTACAACTCATGACTCTCGGACTGGACCATGAGTCCTTATTTAAACGTTGTTCCTTGATCTTCATTCATTCACTTTGATCAACCCAAGTAAAAGAGAGAGTAAGAGGGAAACTAAGATTGAGAACTAAAGGAAAGAGAGAGAGAGTCCAATGACAGAGAATTGTCGTATCTCCCAAAATAACCAAGTTCAAAAACGATTTTGCACAAATAGGGAACCTGGGTCGTTTCCTTGATGAATTCGCAGCGGGTTTGATTGACAGCAACAGTGAAACAGAAACAGTAAAAATGGGGGTTTTGTTGATCAAATAGATTAAAAACAAAATTAAACAGAAACATAACGAAATGCAGAAACAGTATGGATTAAACAGAAACAGATTAAAAATGATCAACCCAACATTTAGATTCCAGAAACTTCCATCATTGAACGAAAAATGAATGAACTCGCGTTTGGTTCTGGACGAACCGAAATCTCTGCGTTTGTCCAGAAAATCCCTCGACTAGACGATCGCGTAGAATATGTCCGAACAGCGACGTCTCACTGTGCGATCATGCAGCAACACTGAAACCTAGTTCGAACTCAGTGCTTGGGATGAACCAAACTGAATATTAAATCTAATATTCAAACTATTTCCAGAAATAGAATTCGATAAGATGAAAACAGAAATGAGTAACGTTACCGATTAAGCACGAGTTCTCTGGACAAATCATGGAATCCTCATCGTTGGGTTAATCACAGAAGTTTAGCCGAACATGGCTGGGAAAGATGAAGAAAAGACGAAGAACACGAAGAACGTGAAGAACATTTGAGAGAATTTGAAAACTTCTGTTTTGATCCACAAAAATCTAAAAACGTGAATGAATATGTGTTTTGCCATCATCTGACGTAAATAAAACCTAAAATGGAAAATGGGCACCACTGGTTCAACCCAAAATGAAAATAAAATAAAAGTGGGCTTTAATTACAAAATTCGAGCCCAAATAAAATCCAGAAATAAACATCGACTTCAGCTCAAAAGTCGACTGCCCTCTTGTCCGAATTTGATCTTCATGTCTTCATAACAATTGTAGCTCTTTGAATCATCTGAAATATGAGACAAAAATGAGGCAAATCTGATGTCTGGTTCAAGAGTTATGGTAAAAATAGCGAAGCAATGTAAAACTAGAATTTTACTATTAAAAATGGCTAAAATAAAATCAAAGGCCCAAAGCCCAAATAAGTATAAAAGCCATTATTTATTAACTAAATAGTCCTAAATTATTAATCAAGAGATAAAAAGAAGTGTGTAAAATATTCAATTATCATCCAAGCATTTGTTGCTTTCTTACTTTGGAAAACAGATGTTGGTGTGGAGTTGAGAAGCAGCAAGCTTTGACATATTTGAAAGACTAACAAGGTAAGCCATTAAGCTAAATATATCTGCTGCTACCTGTGTGTGTGTGTGTGTGTGTGTGTCGAAGTGTGTATGAAAACAAAGGAGAGGAAAAGGCACTATATATATATATATATATATATATATATATGCGCGTTGCTGCTTTGGGAAAAAGGAATGAGAAATCTATTGCCATAAGTTTATATAAATGCATCACTGCTCTGTATAAGAAAGAGTTAAAACTTGATTGTCATTTATATACGCTGATATTGTCGTGATCATGGAAGGAAAAGGAATGAGGGAAGTTGTTGTTATATGTTATATAAATAGATTCACTGTTATACCTCAACCACTCACCCCTCACCTTGGATCCTGGGCCCCACCATCCCAACAACCTGGTACCTAATAATCCCATCCTAGCAACCTCAATCCTCGCACCCCATCCCAGCAACCCCATCCCAACACCCCCATCCTAGAACCCCTCAACCCCCAACCCAGAACCCCCTCAACCCGGAGAAATAATTGCAAAGAAAATCATAATAATAATAATAGATCAATATTATTATTATTATGAAGAAAATAATTAATAAATTAAAAATGGTATTATTATTAATAGAATGTTAGGGATTTATAACCACTTTTAATCCCCTAAAAATAATTCATGTAATTAGTTACTTTGCGATGTAAGAAGTGACTAATGACAATGATAAATGTTTATAGGCATATCTTGACACCTCAACAAATCCTAACACCCACCAGATGAAGTTAAGGATTCAAACTTGAGGTGGTTAACTATCATCTTATTAGCTTGTATGTATATATTCATGTATGACTGATTATGGTTGCTAGATAATTTACATATGTGTATCCTAGTTATGGATTGAGGCTGCGTGTCCTAAGAGAGGGCTACGTGTCCTAAAGAGCTGCGGTCCTTGGCCGATAACTACGGTTACAGTGAGATTTGTTTATTGTAAATTATTCTATGCTTAACATTTGTTATGTTGTTGTTTATATTTCATACTTGCCTATGAGATTAACTGTTACCTCTGGGGTTCATTCATTTGAACTCCAGATCGCATGAAAGAGACAGTTAGTGAATCTGGATCAAGAGGAAAGATGCAGCTGTAAGGATACAGCAGACGAGATATTTTGTGATAATATAAATAGTTGGACTGTAATTATCGTTTATCATTTGTCTATTTCTAGATTATTGTATTAAGATCTCCGTATGGGATAGATTCGAATTGTGAAAAATTTATCCTCATGTTTTCAAATTAAGTTATTTTAAAAAAGCTTTTATTCTACAATTAAGTTGTCCAAACTGTTTCGATGCTTGTGCAATATAACTCTAATAATTAAAGGCATAATAAGGACTAGTGTCACAAAAACACAACTCAATTTTTTTTACATCTTCCTCATTTTTTTGGGAAAATTTATTTAAGGTTCTAAGAGACCAAGAAAATGTCAAAAAAGTTCAAAGGGAAATTCAGATGTCAGAAAAGTCCAGTTAACAACTCCTTCTGTGGGATTAACAACTCTCATTTGTGGGATTAACAACTCCATATGTGGGATTAAGAACTCTTAAGGACTTTTCTGACATCTGTGGGATTAAGAACTATTAAGGACTTTTCTAACATCTAAATTTCCCTTAGGACTTTTTTGACATCTTCTTGATCCCTTGAGACCTGAAAGAAATTTTCCCTATTTTTTTCTTTGAAAAAATTCTCTTCCAACTTTATATTCTTTGCCATGTATACATAATATATATATTATATTTATATTTATGATATAAAAAATATTTTATGTTCTCTTTTTAAATAAAAAATACACAAAAATCTAATTTTCTCTTTAAGAAATGGAAAATTTTCTTCCATGATGAGATCTTTCCTTAAAGCCATACACTTTTTTCCCCGTGAAAATAGGGTTATTTGTAATATATTATTACTTTTATTTATAAATCTAAACTTTTTTTATATACAACTCTTATTACTACAGAAATTACGATATGTTACAGTTATTAACTACCATACATCCTTCATATATGTGGGTACTATATTTTTTTGGTGAAGGTACATTACCATTGCAAACCGTGATGTATTATGAATCTATTATAACAATTGTTATATGTTGAAATGTGGTGAGACCATGATGTGTAATGTGGTCATGACAATAAAAACAGGTTCAGGTAAACGACCGTTATATATACCATAATGCTGGCACAATAAATAACAATATTAAGTAAACAACTATTATAAATTCTGTAACATATACCAGTGCTTTCAGAAAAACTATTATATAAAGTTTAGCATACGTAATGATTGTTATATCACGACCATTATTTATTTGATCTAAATGCTAATGGGTTTAATGAAACAACCATTATATATAATGCATAAATATAGAATGATTTTTGTGTAAGAAGTGTTAAGTTCTGAGGTGATTTTTTCCCAAAAAAAATGGGGATTCTCCTTTCAAAATCCCCTATCATACATATAAAATGAAATTGCACACAAATTTGTATATTACAAAAGCTCGCAAACATCAAGTGCAATTTGGAATGGATAAAGACATTCATGGCTTTGTAGCTAGACTCAATGGAACTACCTACCCTAAAGAGCTCAAGGGGCATACAACCTAGAGAAGAGTTGATAGAGAAGAAGGGGTTAGATCCATAGTACACCATATGCCCCTTCTCATTAGGTTACATATGGCGTTCTATAGATATAATCTCTCTTTCTCTATCAAGTCTTGCTCGAAGCTGCATACCTTGAGCCCTTTACGATAGGGAGTTCCATTGAGCCTAGTCGCAAAAGCCAGAAATATCTTGATCTATGACAAATTGCATGGTTCTCTCTCTCTCTCTCTCACAAGGCAACAATGTACCTTTTTTGTCATAGGTGGTATGACAATAAGCTGGTCATGTCAAACTAGTAGTTTAAGAACACAACATAAGCACAACTCCACAATGTCAAGAGGAAAAAAAAAAAGGTGTTTGAAGCTGACAATTGGATAGAAATCAATATGTTAAGACATTGATTATTATAACTGGAAAAGTAATCGAATTAAATGCTTAACAAACATGAAAGGATTGAACTGTCACGCACACACGTCCACTTTTCCAAAGTAATATGTTAGGCCATTTCATTGTTATAATGTGTTCATGCATTTATAAACGAGTAATTACAAACGAAGTTGTAATTGCCTTCTAAAAGTAACAAAGTTGCTATCATTATTATTATCACTAATAAATGATGAGAGGGACAAAGTTGGTGTGGTGGTTAAAAGTTTGAGGTTTTGAGAATTCAAAACTTTTGTTGTTGTCCTAACGTACAGTTTTAGAAGAGCTTCAATAAAATAATACTCTAATATGAATTAGAAATCCCTGTTATCATAACCATTATTAGCTTTTTGTTTGATAAAAATAAACTATACTGAGAAAAACGGCTCAACTTTTTTTCCATCTTCCTCATATTTTTTTTCTTTAAAATATTCTCTTTCAACTTTCTATTCTTTGCCACGTATATATAATATATATCTTCTCTTTATATTTATGATATACAAAAATATTTTTTGTTCTCTTTTTAATTAAAAATACAAAAAAAAAAATAATTTTCTCTTTAAAAATGAAAATTGTTCTTCTATGATGGTATCCTTCCTTGAAGGCGTACAATTTTTTTCTTAAATTTTTCCTTAAAAGAGGATAGTTGGTAAAAAAACTTAAAAGAGGGTTATTTGTAATATTTTTTTTTATTTATTTATAAATCTATACGTTTTTTATCTATAATTCTCACTATTAGAAAAATTATCATATTTGACGGTCATTAACTATCGTACATCATTGTTCCAAACCATCATATATGCAAGTTCCATATTTGCTCGGTGAAGATATATTATGGTTCTGAACCATGATGTATTTTGAATCTACTATAAAGGTTTCTAGGATAACAATTGGTATTTATTGGGATGTGCAGTGGCGAATCTTGGGATAGATATTTGGGGGGGCTGAATGTATACTCATTAACTAATTAAAAAATTTTAAGAATATAACATGTTCAAAAAATCCAGAGTTATAATAAAAGTATTTTAACAATTCTAATATATAAGATAACATACATTTCTCTAGTATGGATGTCATATCAATTACAAAATAAGAAGATACCATGAAATTTTAGAAGACTACCTGTTATATAATATATCAAAATATTTAGAGTTAACAATGTAATTTATAATACAAAATTAATAAAACACTATACAAAAATTACCTTCATCTATATAATCACTAGCTTTCCTCTTAAAAAATGAATCAATTGTTTTATTCTTCATCATTGAGCTATTCTTAGATTTTATCACTTTCCGAATAACCTATAAACAATTTAAACAATATAATTAACTATTATCATACTAAATATAAATATAGAAAAAAAAATATGGATTCTTGAATTTTGGCCCCTAAGGCAACAATGCTAATAAAAAAAAGTTGTCTAATCAAGGTTCAAAATTCTAATTAGAAAGAATGAAAAGCAAGAAGATGTTGATCAACGAGATTTACCGATTGGCAATTAGAAAACTTCAAGACCACTAGACAAAATAAATATGGAGTTGAATTAGAGCAAAGAAATAAGATGAGAATTCTTTTGTCTCGTGTGTGCATCGTCAAATAGTTTCCCTCTTCCATTTAGTTTCATAGTAATTGTCAATCCCAAATTGCTACCATTCAATTTCGTTAGTTTCATGCATCTCCCTATATAATATAAATAGTTTGCTTGCCTTCCAATCTGATCTCAATTAAATATTTTATCTATTAAATCTCAATCCAATCCAATCTCATTCAACGAGATTTCTTCTGTTTGCTTCCTTTCTATTTAATTGGAGTAAGGTCACGTCTTCTCATGAGTCATATATATATATATATATAATTGGAGGGGGGGGGGGGGGGAGCCAAAACTTGTTAGGATAAAAATTTTTAAAAAAAAAAATCTGATTTTTTGGGGGGGGGGGGGCTGGCCCCTTATATAATCCGCCATTGGAGATGTGGTGAGGCCATGATGTATGTAATGCTGTCATGACATTAAAACGGGTTCACGTAAGCAACCGTTATATATAGTGTAATGTTGGCAGAATAAATAAAGGTCTCAAGTAAACAACTGTTATAAACTCTATAACATACATAACGACACTTTCAGAAAAATCGTTACATAAAGTGTAGCATATGTAACGGTCGTTATATCACCACCGTTATTTATTTGATATAGATGCTAATGAGTTTAATGAAACAACAATCATATATAATGCATGAATGTATAATGATTTTTATGCAAAAATCATTAATTTTTGGGGCAATTTTTTTCCCCTTTTAAAAATGAGGATTCTGCTTTCAAAATCTCCCTACATAGATACAAAATGAAATTGTACACAAATTTATATATTACAGAACCTCGCATACATTGAGTGCAATTTGAAATGGATCAAGACATTCCTAACTTTGTGGCTAGGTTCAATGGAACTCTCTGTCGTAAAGGGCTTAAGGGGTATGTAGCCTCAAAAAGAGTTGATAGAGAAGGAGAGGTAAGATCTACAGTATGTCATATGCCCTTTCTCATTAGGTTGTATATGGCGTTCTATAGATACCTCTCCTTCTCTATTAAGTCTTGCTCGAAACTACATACCCCTTGAGCCCTTCATGGTAGGGAGTTCTATTAAGCCTATCCACAAAGCTGGAAATGTCTTGATCCATCCCAAATTGTATGGCTATACTCGATATGTGAGTTTTTGTTATATTATATAGTAAAATCCAATAAGCAAAGCAAAAGCAAAAACTATATCTAATGCATATTTTTATGTGTGTGATAAGACAATATACCTTTTTTGTCATTGATGGTATGACAATAAGATGATCAAGCCAAGCAATAAGTTCAAGCACATAGTATATGCATAGCTCCTCCTACTAACATCTGTGGGTGGAGCCTGAAAGAGTTGACTTGGATTGATAGCGACCTTTAGCTCTCTAGACTAACATGATTCTGAGGGAGAGACAAGTTGTGAATCATGTTCTCCCTCTGTAGGTTATACATGAGGCCTGTAGAGACAATTGTGAATCGTGTTCTCTCCCTATAAGTTATATATGAAGCCCTACTTAGGTCAAAAGGTTGGGGTCCTAATTTACAATTTTAAAGAGCTCCAATAAAATAATACTTTGATATGAATTTTAAAACTCTATCATCGTATCCATTATTAGTTTTTTGTTTGATAAAAATAAACTATATTGAGAAAATCAGCTCAATTTTTTCTCATCTTCCTCATATTTTTTCTTTTTTTTAAAAAAAATCTTCCAACGTTATATTCTTTGCCATATATATATATATATATCTTCTCTTCATATTTATGATATAAAGAATATTTTATGTTCTCTTATTGATATATTTATATGAGAACATTGCTAAGCTATATATAGGATCCAAGAAGAACTCTCATCATTGAGGCAAGAAAGAGAGGATTTCAATCAATCAAAAGAAAATCAGACTCTTGCCTAAAATAACTAAGCCATAATCAAGGGATTCAATAATTAATGACTGATTTCCAACACTTCCCCTCAAGTTGGGGAGTATATGTCAATCATTCCCAATTTGCCTCTGGCACAAGTAGATGACACGTTGTTAATCAAATGTGTTAATGGCAAAGTCACCATCTTGATTGTCTATTTTGATGACATAGTCATTACAAAAAACGATGAAGAATCCATTGCTCAACTAAAACATGACTTGTTAATTGAATTCTAGGTGAAAGACCTTGGACAAATGAGGTATTTTCTAAGCATGGAAGTGGCAAGAACCAAAAAGGGCATCAACTTATCTCAATGAAAGGATACCCTAGACTTGTTACATGAGACAGGAATGTTGGGTGCCCAACCAGAGGGGGCACCAATGTAAGAGGGATGCCACTTAGAGATCAAGCCACAAAGTGTTCTGGTTAACTCAAAAAGATACAAAAGACTTGTGGGAAAATTGATCTACTTAACCCACACACATCTTGATATTAGCTATGCCGTTTGAATAGTAAGTCAGTTTATGCATCAGCCATAAGAAAAGCACATGGAGGCTATATACATAATTTTGAGCTATCTGAAACTTAATCCTGGAAAGGAAATCTTCTTTAAGAAGGGTATTACCATATTGCAGACATCATGATTAAACCACTAGGCAGAGCTAAGTTTGAAGGATTTCAAGGCAAGTTGTGAATGATTAACATCTACTTTCCATCTTGAGGGGAAGTGATGGAAATTAGTCATTAATGGTTGAATCCCTTGATTATGGAATTTCATCATATCCCTTGATAATAGCTTAATTAGTTTAGGCAAGATTTGGGTTACATTCAATAAGTGATGGTTCTTTCCCTTGGAATGTTAGTTCTCTATGTGTTTTGATAATAACTGATAATTATAAACAAAATGAAGTTCATAGTTTAGGTCAAAATGCTTTTGAATTAGTCACACTTAAACTAGTAACTTACTATCAAAAGTGACTCGAGTTTGGAGTTATAAAACTTGAGTCAGTGCAAGGCAGAGAACTTTTAAAACATTTGTAAAGTTAACTTGACTCTAGCTAGTCATGGTTAACTCGAGTCAATGCAAGGCCGAAGGATACCAAAGTATTTTAAACATAAAGTAACTCGAGCCTGTACATCTTGATTCAAGTCATGTTTTATGGACTTAAACAAATATTCAGAACATAAGTCCTTAACTCAAGCCTATGATTTTTAACTCAAGTTTAACTTTTAGAACATATTTTCAAATATATCAGTTGACTCGTGTTAGTCACTAAATGACTCGAGTGAACACGATCTCAAAACTTTTTTGAAAATGTTAAATCGAAGTTCATTTTGAAAACAAAACTTGACTCGAGTCATGCAATTAAGTCAAACATTTTAACCGCGACCTAAGTCATACAGAGACATCTTCATTGAAACTTCAAACTCATTTTCAAAGAAGACGATCCAGTGACTTAAGCCTAGAATGCTAAACTCGAGTCATGCACTCCAGTTTTCTTGAATTAACTTGAGTGCAATGTATCCCTGTTTTGAAGTCTCCATGTCCATAATCGCGAAATCTTCTAGTATGATATGTATACTTTGTATCATCACTCATTATTATTCCTAACTATGTTTAATCAATTTTTTAGTGAGTTTTAGATGATCAAACGAATGTTAAACTGAAGATTGACCATAAAGCAAGTGATGATGTCAAAAGCATTAAATGCTGGGTTCAAAAAACCAAGCACGGATTTTGCAAGTCTTTATTTGCACATTCCTAAGGCATTAATGTTTTCTTTCCTCTTTTGAACGTTAGATCATCCAATGGATTAATTTAAGGAAAGTCAACAAAGAATATCTGAGCACCTAGTTGAATTAAGCGACTAAAGCAAATGGTCTCTAACAGCTATTTATTATTTCCGTTGGCTTCATTAAGTCTTCAAATGGTCACTAAATGCTATCTTCATATATAAGTTGAAGCATTCTATTTGTTCAATAACCAGAACAACCAAGAATATCAGAAACTCAAACGCTCAACGTGATATAAGCACTTACTGTTGCTATTCATCTGTATAGTATCTTCGGATACTCCAAACTTCAATGTTTATTCATTTACTGTTTTAGAGAGATCATTATCGATTATAAATCTTTATAAAAATCTCAAAGTATTGGGACTTTGAGATTGGGTTATCAAATTACAACTTGCAAGGGGAAGTGTATCCAAGTGAGAGAATAACTTTCGAGTACAGAGTGTGTAACTGATTGAAGTGATAGTTAAAATCTCAAAGAGTCTATGGACTGGATATAGGTCAAGAGTTAAGACCAAACTAATATAAATCTTCTGTGTTCATCTTTCCTCCTCTCTCTCTCTCTCTCTCTCTCTCTCTATGTTTTGTGCATGAAGAATCCCCAATTCACCCTCCTCTTGGTGATATTCTGTCATTTACAAACACTCCATTTTGTTGAGGGGTGTAAGGACAGGAAGTTTGGTGATGAATTCATTGTTCGCCAAGAAAATATTTTAAAACTTTACTCATGTATTCCTTGGCATTATTATTTCATAGTACCTTAATGGAAGTGTTGAATTGGGTTTGCACAAAGTTATAGAAGCTTTGAAATACTTTGTCTACTTTAGAGTTTTCTTTCATTAAATAAGCTCATCTGGTTCTTGTGTGATCATCTATGAAAGTAACGTACCATCTAATATCAGTGGGGGTTTTCATTTGTGTAGGACCCCCAAATATCACTATGAATTAGTGTGAACGGTGAGGAAAGTGTATAGGGTTGTTTGGGATATGAAGATATGGTTTGTTTTGCAAGTTGGCAACTTTCACAATGAAAAGGACCGAATTTTTTATTGAATAAACTTGGAAACACATGCTTTATATAATTAAAACTAGGGTGGCTTGACTGACAATGCCACAAAAGTACATCATTATTTTGAGAATTGGAGCCAACCAGTGCCTTTCGTGCCTTCATGCATCTTTATTCTTCGAGTTTGATCCTTCAAGGTAGAATAATCCATCCCAATCTCTAGAAGTCCCAATTGTCCTCCTCAATTTTAAATCATGAAAAACACAAAGGTCATCATCAAAAATCACTCGGCATATTCAACCTCTTGTTAACTTGCTCACAAAAATCAGATTACAAGTGAATGTAGGCACAAATAGAACATTATGTATTTCCAATTGATCAGATAATGTGATCGTGTCAATTCCCTCAACCCTTGTGAATACACCATTAGCTACTTTGACTTTGAGGTGTTAATGATCTGTCCCTTTATCTCTTCAAAAGAGTCATTCAGACCTAAAAGAAAATCATGTATCCTTCCTTCTAAAACAATCCTCTTATAAGCATCCTTGATGTTTTTCCATGGATACATAGATTGATCTTCATTGATACAAGGGGGGGCCATAAAAAAAATGTTCAGGAACTTTTTAAGAAAAAATTAATATAATGTAAAATTTAATTTTGGCCCCCCAATTTTTTAGGGGTTTATAATTCAATCTTTGTTCCATGTGAGGTCTTGTGTGATTTATGTTAATCTTGTCATTTTTTTTCTATATTCCATTCTAATTGTCTCAAATTTTTAGCTTATTAATGAAATTTGCTTTTGTAGTGTATTCTTTACTATGCTTTTGCCCATTCTACGTTATACTTGTGGATGAAGTTAATTGATTTTTCATTCTAAACCTCAGCGTCTTTCCTTCCAATGTTGTGGTGTTCAATTACATGAAGTTTATGGTTGAATCAGAGATTCACAATCACAGAAATTAATAGGTTAAAACTCCTACTTCATGCTAGAACCATACTGTAAATTGTTGCTGAGGAATAAGCAATCAGCATGACAACCATGTTAATCACATTTCTAGTGCTTCTTTGTTTTGTAGGGATTAGGTTTAAGGTCTTTAAAATCCAAGATGTTCAGCTTGTTTGACTTCAAATGTGAGTGTTGAGTTAATCTGTAACAAAATTGGTCATAATTTTTATTTTAGGAATTTGCGAGTTTTCTTCATATTTTTAGTAGTTATACTATAGATGCAGTATGATTAAGGATGAGAAGTAGAAGTATATGCTGCAAACAATGAGTGTTGAGTTAACTTTTTTCCTTCGAGTTTTAATTAGTTAGTGAGTATATATTTGGCCCCTCAAAGTTTGATCCCAAGCTCCGTCCCTGCATGTATAAACCTCAAACAAGTCTTGTTGTTGCCACAAGTTTAACAAAGGATTATAATATTCAGTCACTAACATGTTTCCTTGTCTTAAATCACAGAGTTGTCTCTTTAGGTGGATCAAGGCAACAGTGTTATCAAGTGAGGAGTTGGTTTTCCTAGCTGTATCCCATATTTCCTTTGTCATGTGGGCAAGCAGATAGTCATTACTGATATTCAAAGTCATCGAGTTACACAACCAACCCACTACTTGGTTATTTTTAGTGAACCAAGTATCAGAATTGGGATCATTGGGGACTGGTTGAGGAGCTTCACCATTAATACACTTCTCCTTTCCCTAGCCACGTAAATATCTCAGCACACTCTAGGGCTACTAGAGGTAATTCTTCCCATAAAGTTTATGATTAATGAGCATCCCTTGATTTTCTGTAAAGGATGTAAGTTATGAAGCCGTCTCTTTGGTTTAGTATGCACAACAATAGTAGATAAAGGAAGTATAAAGGATGAAGAGGAAGAGGTAGTGCTGCGTTGTGTTGAAGTAGTAGTACCCAACTTGAGTGTCGCAGGAAGGACCCCAATAATCGTTGGAATTTGAAAAGCAAACCCGAAAAGAGAGGGAAATCACAAGGGCTCATTTTTCGACGAGAATCTTCGTCAACGAGTGAAACTGGCAACAACATGTGGGTTCATTCACATGAATTGAAGCAGCATGTATGGCTTATACGCAGCTCCATTCACAGTCAAACTTTGGGAACCGGCTGGCTAAAGGGTTCTAATCACGGCTATATGGGCGGTGTAAGCTCACTTACCCTCCTGGAAGGTAAAACAAAGATCCTAGTGCTGCCTTTGTCTCTCTCTCTTTATTAGTCCAAGTCGGACTCTCATGCTCTAATACCATGTTTGAGTTAGAGATGAAGAATAAACTCTCTTATTGATATATTCATATGAGAACATTGCTAAGCTATATATAGGTCCCAAGAAGAACACTAATCAATGAGGCAATAAAGAGAATAGCACAATCAATCAAAAGAAAAATCCTTATCTTGCCTAAACTTACTAAGCTATAATCAAGGGATATGATGAAATGTCATAATAAAGGATTCAGTAATTAATGACTAATTTCCAACATTTTTAATTAAAAATACACAAAAATCTAATTTTTTCTTTAAAAAATGAAAAAATTTCTTTCATGATGAGATCCTTCCTTGCAGGCGCACAATTTTTTTCCTTAAATTTTTCCTTAAAAGAGGTTTATTTGTAATAAATTATTTTTTTATTTATAAATCTATACAATTTTTATAGGGAAAATCCAAAAAAAAAAAAAAACCTATCCCCCTCGCCGGTGGCCCTCCGACGAGGGTATTTTTATTTTATTTTTATTTATTTAAAACTAAAGGCAAAAGGGTAATTTCACCCAAATTTGCATATCTCTCATAGGTCCTTAATATCTCGCAGTCTTTTTACAAATTCGGGAGACTTTTGGGGGTTTTACAAATTCAAATGGTATTTAATTGAAATTTTCTCTTTTTATATATAACAAATATTGCTACTCGTTCGTTGAATGAGAAAGTCCATATATAACATTTTGAGCTTTCAAAGCTTCTGGAAGTACATAAGGACAATTTTTTGTTGTAAAGCATTACTTTACGAGGTATGTAATATTTATTATATAATTTAGTCTTTATGATTAAACAATTTTTTGTTATATGCACAAGCAATATTTATTTGTAATCATAATAAATCATGTAATTATTTCATAATCATCTATTTTGAATGATCCGTATATTTTATATTGAAAGTCCCAAATACATTTCCTGTGAATCAGTGTTTGGTTTTTTCGCTTAAATCAAGGAGTTATCATAATTCAAAATTATGTCTATAAATCAAAGAGTTATCATAATTCAAAACTATGGTTTTTTGCCAAAAAAAAAAAACATAATATATACTAAGGGATTTAGTTGGTAAAAACTGATTGGATGTTTTACAAGCAAACCCTCATTATAGATTTAAAGTCTTTCATAACGGTTAGTTGGTAAGAATCGTTTGTTAGATATGATTATTTTGATGATGTCAAATATAGATGCAAAATATTAAGAGAAAAAATTTTGTATAATATATTTATCTCCTACATTGACTAACTACTATATTTAATATTGATTGGCCAATGAAAGAAAGAAGATATTGGAGAATAAAGTTATCAACTATGGGGACAAGGAATAAAGAAAAGAAAGAAGTTATTAAATTGAATTGATCAAGAGGAAGAAGAAGAAGAAGGAGATTGAAGAGATTAGTCAAGAATGCAAGAAATTATCAAAAGATTCCGAAGAATAATCAATAAGAAGAAGAGAAGAGTTTAAAGAAAGAAGAACTTGCAAAAATATAATGGGAATATCAAAATTCAAGTTCTTAGATTTAATATTGGAAGTCTATACGATCAAATGGAAATTCAAATTGCTTAATTCGAAGTTAAAATAACCCACTGAAGCTATTTCATCTTCACTCAAGTGACTCTTTACGATCACTCGAGTTATAGAGGCATCATTCAAGTGATTATCAAGCTGCACTCAAGTTATACATGGTTTCACTCAAGTTATAGAAGCATCTCTCTAATGATTATCAAGTATCAGCATACTCTGTTCAGCTCTATTTTTGTTCAATATGATAGAGGTTTGATAATTTGGTCATATCTATCAAACCACAAATAATATTAAAGTTAAACTTGTTGCATATGAAACTAAACTCCCAATTCAACACACATACACCAAGATCAAGCTCAATGGACTTCAAATGAAAGAGATATGAGATTCAAAAGTTGACATTGAAATTTCTCTCGTCATTTCAAAACTGGTTCAATAATTTGGGTGTATCTTACCAAATACACATCCAATTGAGGTGAAACTTATTTTATATAAAACTGAACTCAAATTTAGTTTCAGAGAAGTTGAGATCGAGCTGAAAGACACTCATATAAAAGAGATATGGATCTCAAAAGTTGACGCTTGAGACACTTGATGCTCTCATTATGCTCTAGAACAACTGTCATTCTTCGCATCATAACTTTTAGAGGACAACGAGTTTATAACTAAAACGTGTTGCATATAAAACTAGACTCCGTATGAGTTTCAAAGACATCCAAATCAAACTCAAAAAATAACATCTAGAAGAGATATGAATTTCGTAATTTCACAGTTGTGTAAAGTTGCTACTCCAAACTAGCTACTATCAATTTGATCAAAAATTTCAGAATACAATGAATTTGGAATTGATTCTTTTTAAAATTGGAAAGAATACTTGAATATAGTTATAGAGATATGTTATTTTCCAAATATGGAGTTATATTTGAAAAGTTATGCCCACTGGAAATTGACCTTTGTGCTAAACTATCTATGTTCAAAAGGGCACTTGAGTGATAATAGATGCACTCAAGTAATGAAGCTTCACTTCTAGAATTTCAACAAGTCACTCGTAAGTAAAATTTGAGTGATGTGAGAATCACTGTGAGTGATCTCACTTGAGTGATGCATGATCACTCACAGTGATTTGGGAAATCACTCGAGTGATCCATGATAACTTGTAGGGCACTTGCAAGTAATCTGAAAATCACTCGAGTGAAGCATGATCACTCGCAGTGATTTGTAAAATCACTTGAGTCATCCATGATCACTTGCAAAGAACTTGCAAGTGATTTGAAGATCACTCAAGTGATCCATAATCACTTGGAGTGATATTATTGGTAGATTTTTTTAATCACCATCTCGGATTTTTCGATATTCTTGCAAACTCATTTAAATCTTGAGTATACTGCCTCTGATCATTCCTAATCATTACTAATCAAGTTTATATGAGGATTAAATATGATTAAACTTGGATTAGAGCTTAACAACCAAAAAAACTTTATGTCAGAAGCTTCAATGACTACTTCTAACAGACATCCAACGGTCATATTCTAAGATACTCAACAGGAAGAATGTACTCAACAATCAAATGCTCTTTATTGACTATAAAAACAGAGGCATTTAAGATAAACGTAGACGAGAGCCTATGCCTACAATGTCGATATGCTAATACTCTGAATCTTGCCCAACCAAAGCTCTGTAATCATACTCCCACCTTTAACTTCAGTGTTAATCATCATTTACTTCAAAGTAGCTTTCGTTGTAATCATACTATCTTTGTGAGAGTTACTCAAGATTAGTGAATCTTAAGTGGGAAACGGATTGTATTCTTACAGTGTGTAAGGGAAAGTTCTTATCTTAGTGAGAAGAATTGTAAAGGTTTCACAAGTACCCAAATCAAACTTGTGGAATTGTAGTAGTTCTCAAGTATCCAGTTAAACTTGAGGGAAATAGTGGATGTAGGTCATCTTGGATTGGACCAGACTAGGATAAATCGCAGTTTGCATCTTCTCTTCCATCAGCTTTTATGTTTCCAACATATATGGTTTGAATAACTGATTATGAATTTATAATTTATTACTTTCTTACATATTCTTTCATTAAGATGCAAAGAAGTTCTTAAACTTTTATTTTATAACCAATTCACTCCCCCTTTCAATCCCAGTCGGTTCTAACACCGTTAACTATTTTATTTTTATATATTCAAGTAACCATGTGGTATGTTGTTAACAAATATACAATGTTTAAGGTCTTACATAATGCTTAACAGGTAAGAAGCGCTAATTAGTTTTACCTTATAACGGTGATTTCGATTTATCACAGTTCTTTAATAACAACCGTAAGGTAGGTTATTATTATTATTATTATTATTATTATTATTATTATTATTATATATTTGAGACATTACATTAATATATTTTTGTATATAAAACTAAAAAATCGAAATAAGTAAAACCTACCCATCATCCTTAAAGGTGTGATCTAAATCATTAGAGAACACGAGGACGAGCAATAAAGAAGTGATAGCAGCGTTGGCCATGGGCCGGAGGTGGAGTAAGAGAAGCATGTCAGAGGAGCTGGTTGGGAAGGAGGAGCACTTGGAGGGGGTGGAGGTTTGGTGGGAAGAGGAAGGGAAGTAGGCAAAGGTAGAGGTTGGAGAGGGGAAAAAGCGGAGTAGGCGGAAGAGGAGTAGGTTGGGAAGGAGGAGGAAGAGAGGTAGGCAAAGAAGGCGCATGTTGGGAAGTAGGAGCACAAGGAGTAGAAGGAGTCGAAGGTGCATGTTGAGAAGTAGCACAAGGAGGAGAAGGAGTCAGAGGTTGGGGAGGACGATTCTCCAGCATTTCTGCAGGATGCCGCTTGACCATGATGATAAGGAGAACAGAGAAAGAGGGTGAAGAAAACGTATGAAAATAGGGAGTTTAAATATATTGGAAGTGAAGTGTGCGATGGAATTTGAAGATCGAGGATCAGTCTGCGCAACCAGGAAGGAGGGTATGTGTGTTTACATGTCCAGTGTTTAAGAGAGGGGTGTGAGGGTTGTTGTGGGGCCCACTAACAAAATCACCCATTTAAGCCTCTTTGACCCCTAAAAGAATTTTGTTTGCAACTTGGTCCTTTGCTCATTTAATTGCAAACATTATATTGGAAATTGGTCCTTAATCCCATATAAGGATTTTTCTTCCTCAATTAGCGTTTCTAGACCATAAAATATTGTTTCTAAAATTTCTTGGGCAATATTTATTCTCTAACTATTTTTCCTTATATTTTCAAGAAAATAGGCCATAAATTCCAAATAATGGCTTTAAAACTATTTAGGCCAAATTTTTCGTAATTAATCCCTTCATAATATTTCTAGATCCTCAAAATAACATTTCATTATTTTTTTTCTAATTTTTCAAGGTCCAAAATAAATTTTTAATAATTATCTTAAAATTTTCCTCATAATAAACTTAAGATTTTTGAACTCTACTAGTTTAGTAGACTACTTATCTCAGTTTTATTTCTAAACTTCTTGTCTCAAAATTTGAGATGTTAAATATTATAAGTCGTATTCAACTCATTTTAATAAAATATGAGGTTCAACTTCTTATTCAACCTGTTGGCATATGTCGTGAGATGTCTTGTGTGGCAATTAAGGTCTGCTAACAGTTGCATTGGAGCCTCCATTTCAGGAGAAGGCGAAGGAGGAGGAGGAGGTGGTAGTGGTGAAGGAGTGGGTGGAGACAATAGAGGAGTTCCCTGGGATGTTAACATTATGGAGAGAAGGATGAGGCTGATAAAAACAAGTAGTAGGAATCACAAAGAATATGTGAGTTTAAATAGATTTCTAACGGATTTTACGAAGGGTTATGACCTACGAAAAGTGTGACATGGTAGTTGTTTCTGAAGACCGTTATGTTTTGTCTTTGCTAATATAAAATGTTGGAAGCCAAATCATTTATAAGTGTTACATGACGGTTGTTTTGGAAGAACTATCACTTTTGTCATTAAATAAATGACGGCTATTAACTACAACTGTTATTTTTGTGATTTCGTAAATTTTGCCTAGCAATAAGCGACAAAGCACATAATTAACCGTTATTTTTAAGCATTATATATCCTTACACGACCTCCGCCTCGACACACATGACGTTTATTAGCTATAACTATTATGTATTAAGTGTTATCAATGCGCACATTTGTAAAAGTGTCTTTTGTGGTTGCTCTCCTTGCATCCTAAAATTTGGAATTGGCTTCTCTCATTTTATCTACCTTACTTTTCTATGTTGATTGCCCTTAGTGGGCAATACAACTACCCTTGTTGGGTTAGCTTAGTTTTTTCTCTTCTCATCACTATTTATTATAATTTCAACTGTTTAAGTTTAATATTTTTTTAAACTATTATTATAATTTTATATGAAAATGTGTACAAAAGTTTAAACTATTAAAGTTTGTTTTAAACAAGTCACAACGATATACTATTATTAAAGTATTTTGTAAATTTTTATCTTTTTAATTCAATTGTGAATGTTAGAAAACTGAGCAATCTAAACATATTAAACACAGATTAACATTTAGATCAATGTGGAAAAATTAAATAGAGATTACAAATACTTTCCGCCATTGATTTGTTTCCAGAAGCAAGAAGGGACGAACTCTGAACTTCAGTCCTTCTGATCCTTCTCTCTGAATCTGCAGATGGTGTGCTTGTCTCAATGTCAGAGGAGGTTCAGGGGACCAAAAAGTTTACACGTTAGAATTACCCTCTGGCCATCACAGAGATAAAGGCATTCATGTGTATCAATTAGCAATTATTGTGTATTGATTGGGCCGTTACTAAATTAATGGACGATTACAAAACAGGAATTAATGTGGGCCACTTAATAGAATTAATGGAATATTAATTATAATATTAAAATTCCAACATTCTCCCACTTGGTCCACATACTTCAGTATATACTTCTGAGAAACAAAATGCATGGATCATAGCGATAAGTCCTCTTAAAGCGAATAATATCTTCCATTTACCACAGTGCATCATGTTTCCTAAGTCCAAATAACTTAATGAATAAACCTCCTGTTTATTCTAGGTTCAAATTTTAATGATATTTCTCAAAATGAATATGTGCGCAATACTAAATGAGAAAATATCGCAAATAGAGTTTCATAAATAACATCGTTCTTACAACGAAAATCAAATAAAGGAACCAAGTCCCATTCTTTTTGCATGATCCTGAAATTTCAATGTAGGCATGCCTTTAGTTAAAGGATCAGCAATGATCAATTCAGTGCTCATGTGTTCAATAACCACTGTTTTATTTTTAACACGCACTTTTATGGCTAGACACTCAATGTCGATATGCTTGATTTGACTACCACCTTTATTGTTCTTAGCCACAAAAACAACAACTGAATTGTCATAATATAACCTCAATGGCCAAGAAATTAGATCCATAATTCTAAGCCCAAAAATGAAACTCTTGATTCATACACCATGTGAGGTAGCCTCAAAACAAGATACAAACTCAACTTACATAGTGGAAGTAGCAATTAAAGATTGCTTTTTACTACTCCATGATACAGCTCTATTGGCTAGCATAAAAATATATCCTGAAATGGATTTTCTTAAGTCAATGCAGGCAGCATAACCTGAATCATGGGAACCGGTCACTTTCAAATTGTCGATTTGTTTGTACTGAAGTATGTACTCTTTAGTCCTTTAAAGGTATCTCAATACTTTCTTTGTAGCTCTCTAGTGGTTTGTACCTGAATTACTCTGATATTTCCTTAGCATTCCAACAGTAAATGCAATGTCAGGTCTTGTGCAGACCTAAACATACATAAGGCTTCTTACTGTTAAAGCATAGGGAATGTCTTTCATTTGTTCCCGCTCAAAGTCATTCTTTGTGTACTGGTCCAAATTAAACATGTCACCTTTCACAATAGGAGCTATACTTGGTGAACAATTCCTCATCCGAAATCTTTCCAAAGCTTTGTTGATATAGGCCTCTTGAGACAAAGTTAGATTACCTCAACGTCTGTCTCTATGTATCTTAATGCCAGTGATATAAGATGCATCTCCTATATCCCTCAAGTCAAAGTTTTCATAAAGGAATTGTTTCACCTCATATAGTAAACCATTATCATTAGTTGCAAGTAAAATATCATCCACATATTAAATAAGGAAACAAGTCTTGCTCCCACTAACCTTCTGGTATCTACATTCATCCACAATGTTCTCTACACAACCAAATGAAGAGATAACATCATGAAAATTTAAATACCATTGATGGGAAGCTTGTTTCAATCCATATACAGATTTCTTGAGTTTGCACACCAAATGATCACCATTATTAGAGGAAAATCCTGATGGTTTGTTTCATGTAAAACTCTTCCTCTAGATCTCCATTGAGAAGGGCCATTTTCACATTCATTTGTTGCAACTTTAATTCAAAATGTGCAACCAATGCTAGAATGATACGAAGAGAATCTTTCTTAGATACAGGAGCAAAGGTCTCCTTGTATTCGATTCCTTCCTTTTGAGTGAACCCTTTAGCAATGAGTTCTGCTTTATGTCTCTTAATGTTGCCCAATGAGTCTATCTTTGTTTTAAAGACCCACTTAAATCCAATGGCTTTTATACCATTGGGCAACTTAACAAGATCCTAGACTCTGTTAGATGCCTCAATATTCATCTCAGCCTTCATAGCATCACACCATGAGTTTGATTCTCTACAATTCATGGCTTGTGAAAATGTTCCAGGATCATTTTCAGCTCGTACATTATAGTCAGATTCTTGTAGATACACAATATATTCACTAGGTATCGCTGATCTTACTGTTCTAGTAGATCTACTTAATGTTGTTTCATTATCTTCTTGAGGAACTTCTTGTTCAACTGGTTGCTCAACAATTTCTTATTGTTTCTCATCAAGAACTTGATCTACTAGATCAATATCAGCAGGTTGTAGATCTTGTATGATTGATTGTACAATATTCGGTTGAACCGAAGGAACATTGTTAACGACCAATCATAAACTTGAAGTGGAAAGTTGACTATCAAAATGATCCTTTTCAGAAACAAGCTTTCTGAATTGATCACTCCCATTAATCAAGTCATATTCAAGAAATTCTCCTATTTGCATTTTCAGCCTTCCCTCCTCTTGAACACACATGGTCAAACATTTATTGATTGACCATTTATCCTCATGTGTTTTGCAGGATATCCTAAAAGGTCTATATGGCTGTGGGAGAGTGTTCAGAATATAGTGTACAAGAAAAGAATCAGACATGTCAACCTCAAGTGACTTCAATTGAGCTGTAATGTCCCTTATTAATATGATGTGCTTACACACATCTTTTACTATAGTGAGTCTTGGGGATGAAAACTTCATAATTAGGGTGCCGGCAAATGCTTTATCTGAAGTAACAAATTGTTCATCAATTGCCTTCAGAAGTGGCCTAATCTTGTTATGTTGTTCGACAAGACCACAAATGCCAGCAGAGATTGAGGTCTTTTATGAACATAACTGAGAGACGATTAGATTGCTCCCACTTTTCATAAAGATTAACCTAATCTGGAGTGCTGGTTACAGTAATGGAAGGTGGTTCGTCTTTTCTTATAACATAATCAATGTCCATCCACCCCAGTTGGAGAAAAACTCCCTCTCTCCATACCTTATAGTTATCACCCCTCAATTCGGAAATGTTACATTTCATATCAAAGAAATTCGCAGGTTGTATGACTACATAGTATTGAATATACATGATTAAACTAAAATTTGAGACTAATAAATCATATCATGATTTACCAATGTAAATCATGCTTAAAAAACATGAATCTACTGACATATGACTTGCCTGTGGGCTAAAGTCATAATTAAATTAGATCCATATATACCTTTATGATAAAACTATCAAATTATTTCCTTATTCTTAATTCTTTCAGGTAAATTAAGAATATAATTTGATGTTCTATTCCAATTAACCATATCATTATAAATCCATATCACTAAAGTCTACCTGTGGGCGAAGACATTAGCAGAGCATGAATTTATCTCGAATTGATGAAACTAGAATGCAGTTATATCCCCTAATACTCATGAGCTACTTAGAAAATATAATGTTGTTCCATTCCACTCTAATTAAACCTATGATTACAATCATCTACCTGTGGGCAAAGATTAATTATAACCACACATTTAATTACAATTGATGTCTTTAAATCTTTATGTGATGTATTTTGTTCATTAGAATAAAATAGAGTAGTAAGGATGTTTTAGCTACTCCTTGGTTCTACATACTCATCACAAAGACATCACACCATTGTATATATTAATTGTACATGTGATCATATTTTTGATATGGTATAACCTTATGTGATTAAATATGCATACAACATGTGCATAAAGATGTTGTAGCTATTCCTTTAACAAATATGAATTTAATTAATTTAAACAACTAAATCATTAATGTGAATAAAAATATTTACTCACCTTTAAAAATTGATATTCTAAAATCCATAGGTGATTACTCTAGTATGCAAGTTAATCACAAATATCAATAATGTGCACTTAAAATCTGTATATGCACAGCTTTATGGAGAATTTAACCAATTAATATAATCAACATAAGTGACTAAATACAATCCTCCTACTTTGATTAAATTAACATTTCCAATATTAATCACCAAAATTAATCTTGTGCATTTAGATTCCAAATATGCACAAATCCATAATGAGAATTTAATTGATCAATTTAATCAACAAAATGTGATTAAATAATCAACTTAGACAAATTCTCCCACTATTTTGTGCATTCAAAAATAAATCTAAGTTATGCATATCTTAATGGAGGGATTAATTGATTAACTAAATAATCTAAGAAAAAATCCTCCCACTATTTTATGTATCCAAATATTGTTTAAAAAATTAATTTTGGCATAATTCATCTAAAATTTGGCTTCAACAATTTGAAAAAGATATATATATAATTGTCTAAAGTAAATTTTTCCAAATATTTAGACAATTAAACAACTCAAAAATAATGATAATAATTTTTCAAAAAGTTTCCAAAATGTGAAAGTTGCCAAAATTAACTTTTCTCAATTTAAACAAATCAATTTAATGTAATAAAATACATTTCACATAAAACAGGTTGCCAAGAAAATAAATAAATATGGCCAAGGTGATTAAAAATTGCAATAAGGTCTAATAATTTTCCAAGAAGGAAATAAAAAGATTTAAATGCCCAGAATAATTGCTCAACTCATATGAACAATTGGCCCACTGGTCTAAGGTTCCACATTAAGATTTTTTTTTTAAATAATAATATTGCAACAAACCATAAGCAATATCAATATAAAATTGGATATTCATGTTGGCATATTATTTGACTTAATATTGCATGTATAATTAAATAATAATTAATGCATGCAAACCACATAATATATAATAATTACATGAATTCGAAACTTAAGCAAAAATCAGATTATTATATTTAAATCCAAAAATTAAAATATGTAAATATAAAATCTTTCAAAATTACACAAGTGTCATATTCCCCATAGTCGGATCCCTAATACCCAGATCTCAATCCGGTTCCAGTCGCTGACCCGGTTCCTGTTGCTCGATCTACAAATGTAGATCGCCTTTTCTGGCAACTCCAGGCAGCTTTACTGGCAGCTCCAATCGCCAAATCTGGATGTGACGGGAAGGATCTGTGGCTGCTATGATCTGAGATGCCACCATGATCTGAAACAGCCTCCGGAAACAAAGTGCTCCAGATCCAGTTTTCCGATGATCCTTATGCCATTGTGGTCCATATTTCACGGCGATTCTCAGGCAATTGGGAAGTTCGAAGGATGGTGATTTTCATGCAACAATGACTGAAAATAATCACCAAAAATTAATAATTATCTAGAACAATATGCTCAATATAATCACACAATCAAAAAATCCAGATTCCAATGGCAGCGTTCATGGATAATCAAGCAAAATCCAGATTGAAAGCATATACGCAAATAGGAGCTCAGATCTAGATCAAAGAAAAATTATAGATCTGAACTAAAACGTTTTCAAATTTTTCCCATAAAAATTGATGTTAAGAAACTCAAAAGAATCAAAGAAACGCATATTGAGATTAAGAACAATTAGTTTCAAATGGAAAAATCTCAAACCCAAGAATCAATTAACATATATATTGATTCAAAAGAACAGAGACCAGAAAATATTTCCAGAAAATTCAGATTGGAAATTTTGAAACATATATCAGATTTCTCAATGATTATCTTTGAGCACAAACAATGATTCCATAGTTTCAAAAGCATTGAAAAAGAAGATTAAAACCATTACATGTCCCAGTTCAAACAATTGCATCGGCAAAGCATAATGGGATCCAAATATGTACGAAGACAATGATGATTCCTTGGATTAAAAATAATATCCTCTCATCACATAATCCGAAAAGCATACCGATATAAATCCAAAATAAAATTTCAAAAATTAAACAAAAAACATGTTTCGAAATCAAACAAAACATATTAGTATCAGTCTGGTTCTCCGATCAGTGAACAAAATAAGAGAAGGCAAAATCAAGACAGAGGTAAACTGCTCTGATACCAAATGTTAGAAAACTGAGCGATCTAAACATGTTAAACACAAATTAACATTTAGATCAATGCGGAAAAATGAAATAGAGATTACAAATACCTCCCGCCATTGATTTGTTTCCAGAAGCAAGCAGGAACGAACTCCGAACTTCAGTCCTTCTGATCCTTCTTTCTGAATCTGCAGATGGTGTGCTTGTCTCAATGTCAAAGGAGGTTCAGGGGACCAAAAAGTTTACACGTTAGAATCATCCTCTGGCCATCATAGAGATAAAGGCATTCATGTGTATCAATTAGCAATTATTGCGTATTGATTGGGCCGTTACTAAATTAATGAACGGTTACAAAAAAGGAATTAATGTGGGCCACTTAATAGAATTAATGGAATATTAATTATAATTTTAAAATTCCAACAGTGAATACATAGATCAACTTTTAAAAGTTTAAATTTATTTAGTTTTATATAAAATAATAATAATTTTAATAGTTAAAATTAAAATCAATGGTGATATGAAGGGAAGATAAGGCTAGTAGGAGGATAAAGAAAAGTAAAGAAGCCAATCCCCAAAATTTGACTTGTCCTTTTGAATTTGACTGTGGAATCACACACTTCATAGTTCATTTATTGTTGGTTTGTTCTAAAAAAAATGCGTTGCTCGTGACTGTTGCCTTTTCGCACTTTATCAAATATTGTCTTCCAAAACATTGATCATTGGGTAAGTATAACTAACAACGGGGCCAAGAAAAAGGTAACAAAAATAAATGATATGAAGTCCCTTTCGGCATTCTCCTTTAAAAAAAGAAAAAAAGAAAAAAAAAAGTGAGAACAAGGCTTTTAATACTTTTAAAAAGTAGGACATATTGAGGGAAAGCGTATAAACAATAACTTCTTACATTCTCGAAAGAAATAACTGAAATTTTGGTATAATTGTGAATTATAATTATTTAAAATATTTTTAGAATAATATTCCATTATTCTGACTATTTTTTATTATTAATATCAATAATACGCTTTATCTCCTAAGAAGTTATATATTGGTCTTCTTCCTTAACTTAACTATCTGTAGCCTTTGATTCTAATAAAAAATAAGTTCTATTTCGTCCAAAGCAACAATTTGTTCACTATAAAACTTTAAGGTATACTTGTGCGAGTACATAGTGATTGTGTGCCTACATTAAAGCACTGGCTCATTACAATTTTTGTTATTGTGTGTCCTTATATTATAATTATAGTATTAATAATTTCGTTATCAAAATAATATTTATAATAATTATTTTATATATGTTTGTGTATGTTAGGTATAACTATAATTATTGCATATATTAGCTATTATAATTGAATTTACACAATTTTAATAATTATAAAATTATATTTTTTTTGTATTAAATGTTATTTAAAATTTAATTTTATTAAACTTCAACAAAAGTATGAAAATAAAATACATGAGAAAAGTTGTCTATATAAAAATATTTTCCCTCCCCTCTCTTTTTGAATCAAACAAAGTAATATTAAAATCCTTCCAATCCCCTCCCTTCTTATCCATCTAAATAAGGTAATATTAAAATCTCTTTCTTCCCCTCCCTTTATTAAAATCCCTCTCATCCCTTCTCTTCCCCTCTCCACCGTTAAACCAAACAGACACTTAAGCATTTTTATTAAACTCGCAAGTCAACTCTTTAAGTTCATTGTTTTTACGTTTCTATTTTGCAAAATCGTGTTGAGTCGTTAGTAAACTTGTGCAAGTTGTAAATTCAAATAAACTAGCAAGTTTACATAATGAGTTTATCGTTTTTACGTTTCTAACTTATAAAACTGTGTTAAATAATGATTATACTTGTATTAACTTATTTTATTTGATCATACTCAATTACGAATTTAGTATAAATTTCTTTGTTAAGTATGATAAATTAAGAATGATTGATGTATTTAATTTTAATTATTTTGATTTAAAATATATTTAAATCAAATTGTTGTCTTTTCAATATTTTAAGATTTAATTTTACACCATAAATACCTTTTTTTTTCTTATTAGATCGAGTCTTAGAGGGCAAATGATTGTTACATCTTCCAATAAATGCACTTCCCAAAAGTAGAACTTTTGTTCTTTGTCTTACAAGAGTGTGGCCTCTTACTACTTCAACCAATTGTCTGTTGATGTTATAAATACTTATTTAATAATAAAAGTATATTCTTATGAATTTATTCAGAGTTCACGTTTGTGACAAGTTTTCTTATATCCATGAGGTTGACAATATCAGAATTAAGACAACATTAAAGTTTTGAATTTTATGACAAATTCAAGATTTTTAACTATTTGTATTGATATATGTGAATTGATTAAAATTTAGAAGTGACTTATACTTAGGACTTGAATGATAGGCAGTTCAAAATTCCTTGATACTCAAAAAAAATAAAAAGTTGTTGATTGAGGTGATAAATGATCTCATCTTCTTATAAAGAGAAGAACACAAGGAGAAATACATTTATTAAAAGACACAAAAACACTTTACACTCCTAGTGTCGAAAGAGAAAATCCTTGATCAAATGGGAAAAATTTGAAAAGAACCAAAAAATTCCCTGTAAATATAATCTCTTCCGTTTGCGTGTTTTTATAGTTGTCTTTTACGTTTAGATGCGAAGGGAGGATTTTAAGAAAAGTCGTAGTTTTCCATGATAGTAGTATGTTAACCAAAAAATAAAAAAATTCTGGTAAATATAAACTCTTTCGTTTCTGTGCTGTTACAGCTGTCTCCAGTATTTAGGTTTAAGTTTTCTCATAATCTTTTATCTTATTTTTATCTCAGAAGCTCATCTACGCCCTTATATTAGAAAAATGGTTGCTTCAGATTTCATATTTTATAAAATTGTTATTTAAATAAATTTAAACTATTAAAATATCATACACACAATTCATAAATGCAATACAAACAAAATTTTAAAAAAATTATATAGTTTTAGAAAATATTAAATCTGAACTATTTATTTTTTAATCTGAAGGTGAAGATGAGATTTTGAGAATAAAATAGGAAAAAATACTATAAGAGTATCATCTTCCTGCATTTAATTAGATACCAAGGGAGTCTTTAAAGAAAATTATTATACAACGTCGCTAAATTTTAACTGTTGTAGTTTTTCTCAATAGTAGTGTGTTAACCAAAAAAAAAAAAAAAAAAAGCAGGTAGAAGAGTGGGATCAAAACAACCCAGCAAGAGACAAATAGAAAAGTTTGATTTATGGCGATAGTGCTCTCAGGAAAAAAATCTGCTACGGTTCCTTCTTCATTGGAGGAGGATGATCTGCTTAACAGGAGTTCTAAGAAGATCAAGAATGGTGGTGCTCTAAACATTTCTGAAGACTGGCCACAGCTCGGTAGTAATCTGAAAAAACAATGGAAGGCTGGCCCTTCCTTTGCTGGGAAGTTACAAGGCATAAATGCGAAGGATAAGAAAGCACTCAGTTCAGAGGAGGTTAATGCTCTATCGGATGATCCCATTTCAGATTCTGACAATGAAGATTTAGAACCCCTTTGCAAGATTACTGAAGACCCAGATAGGAATTTTCCCACTTTCTCTTTCTCAGAAAAAATGAAGAAAAGACTCTACAAAGCTTGGAATAGAGCTCTCATAGTGAAATTGCTTGGCAAAGAGATTGGATATAAGCTGCTTCTTTCCATCCTTCAAACGCTTTGGGCAAAAAAAGGTGTTATCACCCTGATCAATATTGGTAATGGCTTTTTCGTTGTCAAATTCTCAAACAAAGAGGACTGTTCTAATGCTCTAACAGGTGGGCCGTGGATGATCTTCGACCACTACCTAACAGTGCGGCCATGGGAACCCCTCTTTCACCCTTGGAGAGCAACTATTGATAAAGTAGCAGTATGGGTGAGAATGCCAAAGATTTGTCTGGAATACTATGATAAGGAGGCTCTAAAGTGGACTGAAGACAGAATAGGGGATATTATCAAGATAGATTTTAATACTTCTTGCCATCTTAAAGGCCATTATGCTAGAATTTGTGTGCTTGTAGACTTAAGTAAACAACTCATGGTTGGGTTCTCGCTTGATGGACAAGATTATTATGTGGAATATGAGGGTCTCCACTGTCTGTTCACTTATTGTGGCATCTATGGTCATAAATCAAAAGAGTGCAAAACAAGGGAAATAAAAAAGAAAGCAGAGTTAAGAAAGGGGGAAAGCATCGCGGAGGGGGTGTAGGAGATTCAGCTATGGTGGAAGCTAAGTCGCACGATCAAGATGTCTGGAAAGTTGTTCTCAAACCCAGATGCCAAAAGCGTGCCAGAAAAGGGAACCAGGGAGGTGATCTCCGGCAACCTAACGGTGGTTCACGTTTCGAAATCCTTGCTGACAACTTGGTGGGAGAAACCGTACGACAAGAGCAAAAAGGTACTGAGGCAGCCGTTGCGCAGCTAGTCGTGGTCATCCAGGATAATACGCAGAGTGTGCCCAGTATACGGAAAATTAGAGAGAAAAGAGGGAAAAACCAAATGAAAAATCTACCTAAGCATAAAGGTATGACTAAACCATCCGAAATCATGTCAATCACCACGGAAGAGCAGAGAAATGACAAGAGATCCAGAGAGTCAACGCAGCCGATAGCGGTAATCAAGGAAGAGCAGAGCTTACTTGAGGGAATCTCGAACGAGGTTGTCACGATAGTGCAGGTAGAGAACACGACGTTTCATCAGGGAAGGAAAATGGAGATCTCAATATTAGGGGAGGAGAGAGACAGAAGACCACCTGCTGCCGAGTCACATTTGGAAGTGGGGGTGGAGCTTTTCAAGACAAAACCCCACGACCCAGGCGACTGTGGGCCTCCAAATGGACCTTCAAGCAAATTTTGGGCTGGACCTGAGGCTAACGAGGCTGAATGTGAAATGGCGGACCAACCTCCCTTGAGTCATCAAATGACTTTGGGCGATGACAATGAGATGATCCCCGAGACTGGGCTAGAGCGTATGGGTATTGATGTTGGGTCTCCCAACAAATATTTGATTTAAATTGGGCTGCGTATTTTGGCATTAATTGTTTCAGCAATTATTTTGTCTTTAATCCTAGTCAAAAAATTATCTTGTTTTTTTAATTTTTTTTAGCAAAAATTATTTTGTCTTTAATTTCCTTGATGTTTAATATTATTTTTTGGAATGTTAGAGGAGCTTGTGGTAGGAACATGTTTCGGAATATTAAGCTTTTGTGTTCCAAATATAACCCTACTATGATTCTACTTGCTGAAACTAAGTGTGAATCTGATGGGCGTCTTCAGTGTCTGAGAAGCCTGGGTTTCGATGGTCTGGTCTCGGTCCCGAGTGTAGGACGGTCTGGAGGTATTGCTGCAACCTGGAAGTCCAATATCCTGAATGTTTCTGTTCTCTGTTCCCATCGGCAATATCTTCACCTCAATTTCAATGGGGGAGGTCTTCCTCCTTTTGTCCTAACGGGAGTGTATGCTTTGCCTGAAGCCAATCATAAACTTGTGCTTTGGGAAGATTTGAGGGGCTTGGCTTCTTCAATTGTAGAACCTTGGGTTGTGATGGGAGATTTTAATTATATTTCTGCTGCGTCTGAAAGGACGGGAGGCAGTGGTGTTAATGAAGCAAAGTATAACTTGTTCAACAATCGGTTGCGGCAATGTTATCTTTCAGACTTAGGAGCAATTGGGCCAAAGTTTACATGGAGAGGTCCTTGGTTGAGGGATGGTAGAAGGTTGTTTGAACGATTGGATCGAGCAATCGCTAACCAATCTTTTCTCACCAAGCTCTCGGATTGTATAGTTCAGGTACTTCCTCGGTCCCATTTCTCGGACCATAATCTGATTTTCCTGAAATAAGGGATTGCTTCTGCTTCTAGACTTGGGAATCGTCCTTTCAAATTTGAAGCGATGTGGATCCACCATGATAATTATAGTGAGTTCCTTTCGAAAGCTTGGACTAATCATAATGATTTCAACTACTCTCTAGATAATCTTAGACAGCAGCTTGACCCTTGGAATAGGGAAGTTTTTGGTTTGGTTGAGTAGAAAAAGAGGAGAATCCTGTCAAGGCTTGATGGTATCCAAAAAATCTAATGGGTACCCCTACTCTAATTTTTTAATTAACCTTGAAAGTGAACTTCAAGATGAGCTTGAGGACGTTTTGAAATTGGAAGAGGTTAAATGGTTTCAAAAGTCTAGGAGTGATTGGATTTCAAAAGGTGATAGGAATACTAAGTACTATCATTTAAAGTCCAAAATGCGTAGCAGGAGAAATCATATTGTTGCTCTTAAGGATGATCAAGGGAATTGGGTGGAGGGTGAGGATGATCTTAAATCACTTGTGGTTGGGCACTTTAAGTCTATTTATTGCTCTAATCCGCCTGAGGTGTCTAATATTGTCACCAGATCTCGGTTCCCTGGTATTGATGCTTATTTGTTTGATAATCTTTCTAGGGTTCCTTTGGATGAAGAGATTAAAGCTGCCTTATTTTCCATTGGGAGTTATAAGGCACCAGGGATTGATGGATTTCCTCCTATTTTTTATAAATCTAATTGGGATATTGTGGCGTCGTCCCTCTGTGAGTTTGTGAAGAAAGCTTTTAATGGAGAGGTGTCTCTTTCTAAAGCTAATAGGACTCTCATCTCGCTTATTCCCAAGAGGGATAATGTGGAATTGGTCTCTCATTTTAGACCTATTTCCTTATGCACGATGCATTACAAATGTATCACTAAGGTGATAGCTAATAGATTGAGGGGGATTATGAACAAAGTGGTGTCTCCTTTCCAGTCTAGTTTTATACAGGGAAGATGCATTCAAGATAATATTATTGTGGGCCAAGAGATTCTTCACATTATGGGGAAGAATAGGAGTAGGAAAGGGCTTATGGCGGTTAAGATTGATATGGAAAAGGCATATGATAGAATCAGTTGGGTTTTCTTGAAGAATGTTCCGTTGGAGGTTGGATTTGATGATAAATTTGTTGATATTGTTATTAACTATGTATCTTCAACTTCATTTAATGTGTTGTGGAATGACTCTCAGACTGAATTTTTTAGACCTGTTAGAGGTATCCAGCAAGGGGATCCCCTCTCCCATTTGTTATTTGTTTTATGTATGGATAAATTGTCTCATATGATTAGTGATGTTGTTCAAGATGGCTGCTGGAAGGCCGTTTATGTGTCGGCAGGAGGTCCCAATGTTTCCCATCTTATGTTTACGGATGATATTCTCCTTTTTGGTGAGGCATTGAAGGCTCAAGCATCCCGTATGATGAAATGCGTCCATGAGTTTATGAAGGGGTCTGGGGGAAAAGTTAGCAACAACAAATCCTCGATTTTTTTCTCTCCTAAGGTTCCTATTCATACTAAGCTCCGGATTAAGGAGATTACCCAGATGAATATTTCTAGTGAGATTGGGAGGTATTTGGGCCTTCCTTTAACCCGCAACAGGTATTCTAAGGCTAAGTTTCAATATATCGTTAACAGGGTTAAGTCTAAATTGAGTGTGTGGAAAGCGAATAGTCTCTCTATGGCTAATAGGATTACTCTTGCGAAATCAGTTATTAGTTCTATTCCCATATATCCTATGCTTGTGGCCAAGTTGCCTAAACAAATTTGTCAGGAAGTGGAGAGACTTTAAAGGAACTTCATATGGGGCCATGATGAGTCTAATAGAAGTTTTCATGCCGTTGGGTGGGATTCTATTACAAGATCTAAGGAGTATGGAAGTTTGGGGTTTAGGAGGCTAGTCTCAGTTAACCAAGCTTGTGGGGCGAAGCTGGCTTGGAAGTTGATTGTGGGTGAGAGGGGCCTTTGGACTGATATCCTTTTTCACCGATACATGGTTAGGGAGGAGGATTCTCTTCTGTCTTGTAGGCCAGGAGATTCCAGAATCTGGAAATTTATATGTGAACAGGGAGATCTGATCTCTAAAGGGTCTAAATGGCAGATCCGAAATGGCCTTGGGGTTAATTTTTTTCATGACTGCTGGAATGGTGACGGGGTATACCTTCATGATTTCTGTCTTCGAGATCTTGTTGAGGACGAGGGAAGTTTGGTGGTGGCAGATTGGACTATTGGGGGTATGTGGGATATAAATAAAATCTCCACAGTTGTTAACCCTGCAGGTATTAATCGAATTGTTTTACCTCCCAGAGCTGATGCTAGCTTTGATTGTCTGGTGTGGGGTGCCTTAGGCGATGGTAAGTTCTCCATTAGGAGTGCCTACTTCCTCATTGAGCCTGACCCACCATTGCTTAAAGACAAGTTGTTCAACACTATTTGGAGGTGGGGTGGAGCCGAGAGAATCAGAGTCTTTATGTGGAAAGTTGCTTTAAACAAGCTTTCGACCAATGTCTGGAGAAACTCGTGGTCTCAGTCTTCGGCTCTCTATGGGTATTGTAATTCAGAACCGGAGGACGTGCTTCATATTTTGCGTGACTGTGAGTATGCCAAGGGGATTTGGTCTGTTTCCATTAAGCAGAGGTATGCCTCCTCCTTCTGTTCTTTGAATCTTAGGGATTGGCTGTTGTTTAATCTTAATAATCAGGTTGGTTGTATATGGGAGGAGTACTGGGACTTGTTCTTTGGGGTTATTATATGGAAGCTTTGGGATTGGAGAAACCAACGTGTTTTTTATTGTAATTTTAGCAAGCCATGTAATCCCTTCTTTGTTCTTTCGGCTGTTTGGCCTAGATTTGTTCTGAATGGTCCCAGGAAGGAACGGCTCGGTTTGGTGATGGGTAGTCCTATTCGCGGTTGGGTGAAACCTCCTCTTGGATGGATCAAGTTGAATATGGATGGAACTATGTCTCACTTTTCGGCTGTGGCAGGATGTGGGGGAGTATTACGAGACTGTTCTGGGAGCTGGATTATGGGTTTTTGCAGGTCTCTAAGTGTCTATTCTGCGAGCTCTGCTGAGGAGTGGGCTGTGGTTAATGGCCTCCAATTAGCTTGGGATCTAGGCTTTAAAAAGCTCATTCTGGAATCTGATGCTAGTGAAGTTATTAATCTTATTTTAGATAGCTCGTGTATTTCTTGTAGTAACCTTGTTTTAAAGGCTAAGGAGTTGCTTAGTTTCAATTGGCAAGTGGATGTCAAGGTTATTTCTAGGGAGTTTAATAGAGTAGCTGATGCCTTGGCAAAGAAAGGTCTTACTTCCTCTATTATCCTTGATGAATGTCCCAGTTTCCATAGGAACATGGTTGACAATGAGTGTGTGGAATTTGTTTCACTTACTGTGTAATGTTTAATTGGTAATTTAGGCTTTACGCCTCCTTTTTAGCCCAAAAAAAAAAAAAGCAGGTAAATATAAACATTCACTTGGCTGCTTATATAGTTGTCTTCTAAAGTTGTCAAACTCATAAATTTAAGTAAATCCGTGACAATAACGTAAATTATTATCGTGAACTCAAATCGTAAATTTATAAGAGTTTACATATATCATTAATAGGTTTTAATGGTGTACAACTAAATAATTAAAATAAAAAATAATAATAATTTGATTTAAATATATTTTAAATTCAAATAATTGAAATTAAATCTATCAACATTTATAATTTATTATATTTAACAAATAAATTTCTATAAAATTCATATACAAAGTTGCTAAGGATAACAAAATCAAAAAAGTTAACACTAGTTTAATAGTAAGTTAACACGATTTTATAAAATATAAACATAAAAACGTTAAACTTGGTATGTAAACTCATAAATTTAACTAAGTTTACAGCTGATATGAGTTTAACAGTAAGTCAACTCGATTTAATAAGATAGAAACGTAAACATCACTACTACAAAAAAGCATAATAATGTCCTGAATTAGAGGCAATTAATGTCCTTTTTGAGAAGGACGTCTGATCAGAGGTAGTTGAAAAAATAATCTATAAGGTGTCATAGGCTTAAAATAGGACACCTTAAAAAATCCTATGGTTAATCTAGGACGCCTTTCTATGGTTAATCCAGGACGCCTTTTTTAAGGCGTCCTATGTTTTATAAAGGCGTCCTAAATAAAAAATCAGGACGCCTTATTGCTTTTTTTAAAAAATAAAAATAAACCGCAAACCCGAAGGGTTGCCACGCGTGGGGGAAGAACCGCATAGGACTCATGAAACTAGAACAAAAAACAGAGAGAAAGAGACGATGCAGATTAAGAGGTTTTGTGTGCCCTAAATATGATCTGGAACACAACAACAAAATAGCAAAACAACAGATCTGGAACAACAAAACAGCAGATCTGGAACCACAAAACAGCAAAACAGTAGATCTGAAACAACAAAACAACAGATCTGGAACAACAAAATAGATCTATGGCCACTGTCGTGGAAGGAACTGTGTGCCCTAAATATGCAGATTAAGAGGTTCAGAGAAGGAAGAGCCGTAAGGAAGATCGATTAGCTCGAAAAATTTTTTAAAAAAATAAGAGGCACAGATCCGAACCTGAACACAGAGAATTGACGGTGGTTGAGAAGATTGCAACAGTTGGCAGAGGTGGTGTGTGTATGGGAGATCGATTGTGTAGAAAGAGGAGAGGAGACGAGAGGACGAGGCACGAGATTAGTGGAAGACGAGAGGAGTTTTAGCGCTGTGTGTGGGAGATTGATTGTGTAGCCCACCGTGAGAAATCGAATAGCTAGTCCGATGATAAATACAAAAATAATATTTTTGGCGTCCTGAAATTTGATTCAGGACGCCACAAATAAGATTTTAACAAATACCCTAGCGCCAAAATTTTTTCAATTTCTTTAATTTGATTTGATTATTTTCAATTTCTTTGATTTGATTAGTAAAAGTTTTGATTTCTTTGTTTAATTAGTAAAAGTTTCGATTTCTTTGATTTGATTAGTATTATTTTCAATTTCTTTGATTTGATTTGATTATTTTTAATTTCTTTCATTTGATTAGTAAAAGTTTTGATTTCTTTGATTCGATTAGTATTATTTTCGATTTCTTTGATTTGATTTGATTATTTTTAATTTCTTTGATTTGATTACTAAAAGTTATGCCCAGAGAAAGTTAAGGCTAATATCAAGCATGAGAAATATTTCAAAATAAGAAAAAATTTCAATTTTGGCGTCCTAATTGAATTTTCAGGACGTCAAAAAATTTTCTAACGCCAAAGAATTTATCAATATGAGCCAAAAAAATCTATTTTAGGAGTCTTAAATATATTTTAAGACTCCTAAAATTCCATTTTAGCGTCCTGATTGATTTTTAGGATGCCAAAAAAATTCCTGGCACCAAAAAATTCATCAATATACGCCAAAAAATTTATTTTAGGAGTCCTAAATATATTTCAGGACTCCTAAAATTCCATTTTGGCGTCCTGATTGATTTTTAGGACGCCAAAAAATTCCTGGCGCCAAAAAATTTGTTAATATTCGCCAAAAAATTCATTTTAGGAGTCCTAAATATATTTCAGGACTCCTAAAATTCCATTTTGGCGTCCTGATTGATTTTTAGGACGCCAAAAAAATTTCTGGCACCAAAAAATTCATCAATATGTGTCAAAAAAATTCATTTTAGGAGTCCTAAATATATTTCAGGACTCCTAAAATTCTATTTTGGAGTCCTGATTGATTTTTAGGACACCTAAGGCTCAAGATTCAGCTAAATAATTACGAAAATGCCACCGCCTATACTTTTTACTTCCTTTTTTAAAATAAGGACGTCTTTTAGGGAAGTAATATCTACTTTTTGTAATAATGCATATTAAACTCAAAGAATTAACTTACGAGTTTGACAATAATGTTATGTCCTACGTTTAGTTTAGATACAAAGGGAGTATTTTAAGAAAATGATTATACAACATTACAAAATTGTATTTGTTGTAGTTGTTCAAAATGGTAGTATGTTCTTGAGAAAAAAAAAATAGTAGTATGTTTTTAAAGAAAATTTTGACATTAGAACTTATAAATTTTGTTACTAAGTTTTATTAGATCGATCATAAAACATAATTTTTGAAAGAAGTTAACTTAATCAATTTAATTCTGGATCATTTTGAATAATATACTGATAGATTCCATACCATATATGACCTGCTGGATTTTTCATATTCGATGAATCCATAGTACACTTTTGAGCCAAAAAAAAAAAAAAAAATCCATAGTACACTAAATTGTATTAATGATATCGAGTATCGACCGTTTCGCTGTTCAATCCTCATAAAACGACAATGAAGTCCAAAAATTCCGCATAAACCCCTCCACGTGTCTTCTTCCTATTCCCAACAAGACCATTATCCCTTCTGATACCTGCCGCACCCAATCCTTCCCTCTGGTCCTTAAACTCACGGTTGTCTTGTGCGCTGTTCAAAAGTTGTCTCTTCCTTTCTCTCTGTCTCCCCCACATCCATTTCGGTCCTCGCACTCTCTCTCACTAGAACCCGCCAATCAGAACGCACCTTCACTCCGGCCACCGCCACCGCCACCGGCAATGGCGTCTCCAGCATTCTCACCTTCCTTCTTTGTCATCCTCTCGTTGTGTTCGACGGCGACGATGATGTTATTTACACCTGTCGCTTCACTCACCTGCACGTCGCAGAAATTGAAAAGCAACGAAGTATACAAAAATTGTCTAGATCTCCCTGTCCTCTCTTCATACCTTCATTGGACCTACAATTCCTCCAATTCCTCTCTCGCGGTCGTTTTCTACGCCACTCCGGCGAGTTCCAACGGCTGGGTCTCGTGGGCGATCAACCCCACCAGCGCCGGCATGCTCGGAGCTCAAGCTCTGATCGCGTTCAAGAACAGCGGCGCGATGACCGTGAAGACCTACAACATCAGCTCCTACGCATCTATAGTACCTGGGAAGCTGTCGTTCGATGTTTGGGACACGAAGGCAGAGGAATCCGGTGGGCTTATGATGATCTTCGCGAAGATTAAGGTACCGGAAAATAAGGATAGTTTGAATCAGGTGTGGCAGGTGGGGTCCTCCGTCACCAACGGTATGCCGAATAAGCATGATTTAGCGTCGGCGAATATGAACTCAAAAGGTACTCTGAGTTTGAATGGAGGCCAGATTACTAGTAGTGGTGGTATGGACTCAACTACAAAGAAGAAGAATGTGAGTTTCAGTCTTTTAATTAACAATCAATTTTTATTACTGTATTATTGTTTAATTTGATGAAAGGGATGTTTCTAATTTTCTGATTTGATTAATTTGTTGATGTTTATATTTAGTTGAGGTCTGATTCACTGAGATTTGATTTTGGATCTCTGAACTTAGAGGGAGAGAGAAATGGCTGTTCTTAGCGAAAAATAACGAAATTCTTTTGAGTTACGTTTGAAAATCAAAGGAAAAATATTTTAATCTCAGTGAAACTTGCTGATTGGAATTTTAACATCACCTTTGACTTTGTCTTGGTCTCCTTCCTCTGATAACTAGGCGATTGAGATTTTTAAGATTGCCACTTTTTTTTTTTTAATTTTTTTTTAAAGTCTGTAATAATGATCACCAACAATCTAAAATAATGAAAAATTCAGGATATTAAGAGGTAAGATCTGCTTTACTTCCAGGATCAAATAGTTATCTATTATTGGGATTTAAAATTCATTTTTCTGATTTTCTCTCATGATTTCCTGCTTTGAAGTGGATACATAGTTATTATGAATTAATGATATTTCACCAAATATTAATGATCTAATTGTTTTTTTCTGAATAAATACCTGCAGATTCATGGAGTACTAAATGCTGTGAGCTGGGGCATTTTGTTTCCCCTTGGAGCGATCATTGCAAGGTATCTAAGAACCTTCCCATCTGCAGATCCAGCTTGGTTCTATCTTCATGCTTTCTGCCAGGTTTCTGCTTATGCCATCGGAGTTGCTGGCTGGGCCACGGGTCTTAAGCTCGGAAGCGAATCCAAGTCCATCCAATATTCCGGCCATCGCAACATAGGCATCGCCGCCTTCTGTCTTGCCACATTACAGGTGAATCCTCAGTTACCTATATCTTTAGTGCTAGATTATTGACAAGTCTTATCTTGAGTTTGAATCTTGTGAATGACAATAACAAAAAAACTATGTTCCAAGAACTCTATTCCCTCTTTGAGATCTGGCAAGAATCAAATCCAGACTGGTATGAAAATATTGGATACTGAATAGTTTTACGAAAAAAAATTTACTCCCTCAAGTCCTAAATATAAAAGCTAGATAGTGGTTTTACTTTGGTTCTGCATATAAAACCCTGAACTTCTATCCAGGAGTACTTCTAAAACACATGATTGAAAAGGATTTTTTAGGGAAAATAACACACATTTGTTACAAATAACTAACTCAACTAGTTCTTATGAGTACGAGGTCAACCAGGTTTTTTGTGTGACTTGTTACTTGTGGGAAAAGTTTGAATCTTAGTGCTTGAACAGAACAATTTGTGAAGTTCTTTTAGTGAGTTTCTGAGTTGTTGAAGTAACCATGGATTGATATGGAACTCAGTAATATGCTAATGATATCAAAGGATGTAATGTAACTGTTGAATTGTGTGTATCTGTGTCATTCAGCCTGATGAATTATTGCCTGTTTGGATTCCCAGATTTTTGCATTGTTCATACGACCAAAGAAGGATCATAAGTACAGATATTACTGGAACATCTATCACCACAGCATAGGATACACCGTGATCATCATCGGAATCATCAACATATTCAAAGGATTCGACATCCTAAGACCTGAACAGAAATGGAAGACAACCTACATTGCTGTGATTGCTGCACTTGGAGGAATTGCCTTGTTCTTAGAAGTGATCACTTGGATTATTGTCCTGAGGAGAAAGACTAGCAGCAACTCCACAAAGCCCTTTGATGCTTACAACAATGGACAAAGCCGCCACCAGCCCCTCGCCACATGATCTAACCGGTCCCTTCCGGTTCACACCAACTGGCGGCCCTGCCATGTCAGCTTCTGATTTTGTAGTATTGAGATGTTACATGTCTGCTTATATTTGTTAGATATAGCTCGTGTTTTTGTAACTTGCTGGTTTGTTTGGACAGTTATTCTTATTTAGTACAGATGTATAGATTCTACTACATTCTGTTTGCACTGTCCCGTTGTCTTTTTTGGTTGATTTTTCTTTTGGTGAACGAACCATTGTTGGATTTGATTCCTATACAATTCACCCTGCAGTTACGATTTAGAGATAAGTTGCACAGATGAACTTGAGTTGATTCCAGTTCCAATTAGTACACCACTAAATATCAGATGATTTATTTATTTTTTTTTTAAAATAATATATAAGAAATGCGTGCAGAGGGAATAAATGAGTCTTAGAAATAACTTACTTTTTTTCAATTAAAAGACAATTTATTAAAAAAAGATAAAACGAGTTACATAAAAGACCTATATTTACCGGTGCTCCAAGGGACTAACCCAAGAATTGATAGATAGATCATAGGTTAAAGATACCATACAGATTGATAATATTTAACTATAATACTATTAATCTCAAATAATTATGACAATGAAACTTAATATATTTGTATTTGATAATATTTTGTAAACATTTAAAATTTTCAATTGCAACATTTTTTTGTTAATAAAATTAATTAATAGTGTTCAAATTAGATGACTAAAAATACACTTGATAAAATTTAAAATAAAATAAAATCTTATATAAAATTAAAAGCCCATAAATATGCTTTTTGTCTTAAATACATTTTATAAAAGTAGAATAAGACTCCTTGTCCAAAAGTGGAAATAAATTAGAGACCACAAACAAGTCTCTCACAACTTGTTTTGGTACATGCAGTGCTTATCAGCTTCATAGAAAGGTTCCAAAATCTGGAAAAGTATGGGCAATTCGGTGTTTTGGCAACTTTGAAAGCAATATTACTCATTTCCCAAGCTAATTATTATTGCTTCTTCCTCTACATCTCTTGTAGAAGAACCTGGACCACAAAAGATTCCTAGATTCATCATGCTTGCCTCTTCCTTACTCCACTCTCTATAAAATTATGTTTTTCTTTTTGTTCTTAAAAGTATATTATCAAAAAATTTATCTCAATATTGTTATTTATTTTGATTTGAAGAGTCATAATATTGATTTAATTTAAAATAATTTTTATTATTTAAAATTAATAATACTCCTTTAGGTTCTCCATATACGCCAATTATAGTTTAATTATGTAAATTAAAGAGTTAGTTAAAATTGGTTAAAGATAATAAATATGTAAGAATTGTAATTTTTTTAAGAGTTAAAGTGCTAAAATAATCTTTAACTATTTTTCGGAACAAAAGTAACCATAAACTTTCAAAATTAAGTCAAAATCATTAAACTCAACTAACTTTCATATATTATAATGGGGAAAACTAATCTTTTGGCTCTTAAAATTTTGACAAGTCCCTGAACTTACACAGGTTTGCAACTCAGTTCCTAATGTTTGTGAGTCATCTTATGTAACCAAAAAAAAAAAAGTTAAAATATCGTTAAAAATTGTTTTGATGGATTTTACATAAATAAAATAATTTTTTAAAAAAAGTTCCTCATCCCCACTAACTCGCATCTCTATCCACCCTTATTTTCTAGAAACCTCGTTGGGTATCTACGACATCCATGATAGATCCTTCTAAAGCATTAGAGGGCAATAAATGACTCACATTAGAGAATAAGTTGAAGGCACTTATTATGCTTTTAACTCTGAATAAGGCACCCAAGTATGCAAGAAAAAACTTTAGTGAAAAAAGGAGATTTCTTAATGAATAATGCTTTGAAGAGAATGAAATTAAAAGAAGTCAAAGCACACCCACGTCGCAACATATATGGCACATAATCTCTCATTTTAATAATAAATGGAACTAGAGATCTTTTGTATGGTGCTCATAATTTTAAAGGTTCCTTAACATAAGAAAATTGATCTCACCTCATGCTTGAAAGGAGCTTTAGAAGGATTTGTCATAGACGTTGCAGATGCTCAACAAGCTTCATGGAAAGTAGATGCAGTAGGGAATGTGAGTCGGTGGGGATGGGGACATTGTTTTGTTTTGTAATTTATATAAAATCCTTCCAAGCAATTTTTAGCAGTATTTGAACGTTTTTTTTACCACATAAGATGACTAATAAACATCAAGAACTGAGTTGCAAGCAAGTCAAAAGTTTAAAAACTGAACTATAAATGAATCAAAACTTTATGAACCAAAAGATTAAATTTCCCCATTATAATAAATAGAAGTTAGTTAGGCCTTTTTTATCCTAACCTAAGAAAAGGGACTGGTGCTAGAAGATTCCACCACTCTCTGGGGGAAAAGTTGCTCACCTAAATAAGATGTCTAAACCTAAAGAATAGAAGAGGACAGTCAACAAGAGATGAAATAGTAAAATGAATGGAAAAAGGAGTGAAACATACATCAATTAATTGAGAATAAAAATAAAAAAAACAACGAATTAAACTTTTTTGCCAGAATATTAAAATTAAATTTTTATCAGTATAAAGTGCAACTCATAAAGAGGATTAGCCCCATTCAAAAATTATGTTATCTTTCTTAATATAACATCTAATTTTTAGTACGAAGACATGAAGTATAAACTTATATTTACGAGGAAGTATATACTATATGTTAAATGTTTAGTTATTATCATTAACAAGTATATATGGAAATATCTTGAATAATATATGTGTGCGTGTGTGTGTAACATTTTTTGGCACAGGAAATCAGTTTAGTGTGTTTGTTGGCCCTACATGATGTGAAATCTAAACTAATGAACCTTTCTGTTAAATAAATAAATTAATCAGAAATAATATTAAGAAAAAATATCTAATAAAGAACTTTAAAAAAACTAAGAAAACAAAAAAATGTTTTAAATATTCATAATCCCTGAGAGATAATAAGTTTGATTTGTCCTCATTGGAATTAAAAAGAAAAGACCAACTTACTCTTATATTAAATAATAATAATAATAATAATTACCCCCACCCCACCAAAAGCTAGAGCTCAAGTGGGAATATTCTAGCTAAGAATAAAAATTCCTAAAACGGTGGGAGTGGGTTCGAACCCCCATAACTTGTTTACATAAAAAATGTTTGTAACCATTGGGTTACTGATGTTATTGAAGACAAATAATGCAAACAATATATATATAGAGAGAGAGAGAGAGAGTTGGGTTACTGATGTTATTAAAGATAAATAATGCAAACAATATATATATATATATAGAGAGAGAGAGAGAGAGAGAGATCTTTAATTCAAGCTCATCAATAAGTTTAGGTAAAGATTTGACAAATTTATATAAGGAATTTATAACTTACAATTTTTAAATAAAAAATTCGCTTACCCCTCAGTCCATTGACAATTTTAGATAAGAACTTCAAGACTTTTATTTTTTTAAGTAAGAAATTCACTTACTTTTTCAGATCATCCATAAGTTTAGATAAAAAATTCACAAATTCATATGAGAAATTCATAAGTTTAAATAACAAATTGATAAGTTTATATAAAGAATTCACAACTTTCATTTAAGTGAAAAAAAAAATCACTTATTCTTTTAAATTATTCACAAATTTATATAAGGAATTCATAAGTCTAGATAATGACTGCAAATTCGACGCCTGTATTCCAACTTGATATATGGCGCAACTATCATCCATAATTTTCCCCACAATGCTAAACCATCCCAATTTGCAAATATAAACAACATAATCGCTACATTTTCATATATAAAAAAGCCTTCAATTATATACAAGTATTAAATATATATTTGTTTAAAGTAAAAGTCTACCATTAATTCATTTGTTATCTATAGCGCACACATAGGCTGTGCATGGCAACCATTCTCTTCCTTGGCACTGTTTCTGAGATGAAGCAGTTTTTTCTCATTCTGTGCCATGGAAGAGTTTTGAGAATGAGAATGACGTTTGTTAACTCATTTTATTTTTGCTCCGAGAATCAGAAATGCGTTTGGTAACACATTATTTTTTCTCATTCTGAGAATCAAATTTATGTTTGTTAACACATTTTTATTTTTATTCCAATAATTAGAATTATACCATACACATCTATTTTTCCGTTTTTTTGTTTACAGGTTTCATCAACGGTATAAAATAATAAATAAGGGTAAATTTTAACTAAAATGTCAACATTTCATGTCTAAAAAAATAATCTATTTATTAACGTTTGCTCTCATTTTTTAATTCCATATTATTACCTTAATATTAATTATACAAATGAATAAATAAATAAAAATATCTACATTGGCATCATGACTCAACTAAATTTTCACGATACCACAATAATTTAAAGAAAAAATAATTGATGTTGAATTGAACAAAAAAATATGACAAATCTCCAATGTACTTCAAATATGTCTCTTAATCTATCAACATCATATTGGGGGCAACTGATTGTCTCTAGCTAATTGGTTTGCAATATTTTTCTTAATAATATTTATTTCAGCCACTCGATCTGAAGGGCCTTCATCATCTATAGCTGCAGATGTATGGGTTGCTGCTGTCATGTTGGGATTTGCATAATGTGCTAGATTTTTGTCTGCTATCTGATGATCCCTAATAAAATTATGTACTGCACAACATGCAATCACAATGAGAGCTTGCTTCCGAAATGCAAATGGAGGCATTTTACGTAAAATTGGGAACCTATTCTTAAGAGCTCCAAATGACCGTTTGATTACATTTCTCAAAGAATAGTGCCTATGGTTGAACAACTCCTTAGTTGATCTAGGTTGATTTCGCCTTCCTCTATAGTCATTCAAATGGTAGCGCTCTCCTTTGAATGGTGTTAAATAACCATCCCTTGTTGGGTATCCAGAATCAACGACATAATATTTTCCTACACATTGACAAGAATTTACCAAAATATAAATTGCAATAATAATAATAAGGACAACCAAATGGGAAACTTAAGGAAAATGTCATTCACTTTGCTGTACAAACTCATCGTATACCTGGTGGGGAATGGGGGAATTCCAACCTAGGAGTTTTGAGCGCAGTAGTAAAAACGCGACAATCATTTGCAGATCCTTCCCATCCGGCATACACAAAAGTGAACTTCATGTCAAAGGAACATGCACACATGACATTTTGGGTTGTAATTTGTTTCCTGCCTCTAAATGGTATTTGCTTATTCTCAGGTAATGTAGCACTTACGTGAGTGCCATCTATTGCGCCAATGCAATCCTAATATTTAAAATGAAAAATATTTTATAAAAAAAACTGAAATAATAAGAATATTAAAAAAAATGTAAATGCTTAAGAAAAACTTACCTTGAAGTATGGAAAATGTTTAGGATTGTCCTTAATTTCCTTTGGAACCATATCTAGAGGAGGTGGTTTAATGATTTCATGTGCTAATTGAAGCATCGCTTTCAACACTTTGCTGAAATACTTGCGAATTGTTTCACTTGAGCGCTGAAGTCTCTCACAAACATTCCTATTTGAACTCCCATGTCCAATCAAGTACAAGAAAATTCCTAATTGTTCATCAACCCTAACATATCTACTATCTGCTAACCAGCCTTTTTGTGTCATCAACGTACAAAGTTTGTTGAACACAAATCTTTCCATTCTAAATGCCTCATATATTCTATCTGAGTGGCCAAATCTAAGTTCCACAACCCATTCAGCACCTGTCAGGCTACTATCTCTTATTGGTTCTTTGGTATATATTGAATCATTAATAATAATATTCATCCAGTTTGTTATAACAAGATCTTCATCTAATGATTCGTCGTCAATATGAGCACCAGCCATGAGAATACTGCATCAATACAAATTATCATTAAATTATGGTCTTCAATGCCATTAAACAAAGACACAATCAAACACATCACAGTCATAAGGAAAATCAAAATTAAATTGTGGTCTTCAATGCCATTAAACAAAGACACAATTAAAAAGTTGCAACATAATTGAATTCATTTAAGAATTTATATGAGTGAAGCTCTCATCTCAGGATGAGCCTTTATAAAGGCCACTCTCCAAGCTTGGCTCTCAACCATTCGATCAACTGCTTTGTGGTACACTTCACGCTCCAATCCCACCATGTCATTCAATACATCCATTGCAGCCTCAATTGAGTATGGATCCTCATTCACTTTTGCAGTAGCAGAATTGGTAATATTATCGTCACATTGCTTTTGTCTAATCTTAACCAGATCCTGAATGGCTTGACATGCCATTGCAATATGCTCATCTTTATTTCCACTACGTCTTTTACGCTTTGCATTTGGGGTCCTATCTTGTCTATGTAGTACAGGATTGGGCGTCTCAACAGGATCAGATGCAAATAACTCATCATTTAGCATATGTTCATCTTCTTCATATTCTTGTCTGTGTAGTACAGGGCTGGTCGTCTCAATAGCACTGTCATTATTATCTCCATCTCCATCTGAATCAAGGTGTGCCTCAGCATTTCCCACGCCTCCATCTCCACTTGCATATACATCCCCAAATATGTCGACTAACTGTTCCCAATAAGGAAGGCCATTCTTCCGAAATTTCTCCCATTGAGGATTGTCCTGTACAAAAGATTTACCTGACACTGTTATATAAAATCAACAAACTTATAAGAAAGTATATAGGACGCTATGTTAGAAGTTACCTTAATATGGATATCCCATAAAGATGCATCCTCGGTTGTTGCAGTTTTCAAAACAGTGTTCCAACCAAAACCAGATGTGCTGAGTAATTTCTTGAAACTTGAATATTTTGTTCTAAGTTTACACATCTTGTTTTTCAGTTGAGGAAGTGAGTAAACAAGCCCTGTTTGTTTTGTAAATTCATCTTTCATGCTATTCCATGCTTTCTTACTGAAAGTAGAAGTTGTTCTATTCCCTTTTTTTACTTCCTCAACCAACAAATTAACAAAAATAATTGTGTTTTTGTCATTCCATCTTGCTGTGAACCCTTCAGATGCCATTCTCCTTACTAAAAACATATCAAAGACAAAAGAATAGGACCAACTAATGTGTAGAGAGGATTGCAGAATATTTCTGAAAGGATGCATTTCTAGACATGTTTCCACCTCTAAAATGTCTTCCTTTAAGAAAATAAATTAAAGGAAAGGAAAATTTGCAGAAATAGAACAAGCAGAAAATTTGCAGAAACAGAACAAGCAGAAAATTTGCAGATAAAGAGTATAATTTGCAGAAACAGAACAATCCTTAAGTGTAATATGTGAGAGAAAATAAACAATGTGTGAAAAGAAAACTACTCTTCATGATTGTATGATACACTGCAGCAGTAGATCTCAAGTTCTTAATCCTCTTGCTATAGGTTTGATGAGGCGGAATAAAGATGATAAATCTCAATGGTTAAATCTAACAATATGCTAACTTAAGGCTTCAAACAAATTAGGCATTTTAATTGGAGATGGACCAGAGAATTTAGAAAGACATTTTAAATGGTCTATCTGAGGATTTACTTATAATTTAGAAACTATTAAACTTTGTTCCTTTAAAAAATATTGCTAATTACACCGCCAAAAATGAAGAATTGATTGTTACGTAACATTTGAAACTCATTTTTTGAATACCAATTGAAAATTGGATGTTGTGCATCTCGATTCCTCCAAACTTTGAGTTGTTTATACAAATTTCATAAAAAAGAGATATGATAGGAATTCTTCAAGCTTTTGAGGAGTTGGAAGATCAGAAAATAAACTTTGGATCTTCCTAAAGATTGAACCTCACATTTGCTGATAAAGAGTATAATTTGCAGAAACAGAACAAGCAGAAAATTTGCAGAAACAGAACAAGCAGAAAATTTGCAGAATACGCTATATGACTTTTCCTGAGTTTTCACAGCGATTAATGAACATTAGCATAATACGCAGACCTGAGAAATTTGAGTTAAAGCAGTTGATCGACACGTATGATTCATAGGAGGTATTTATTGAAATATGTGTGGAAGAAAGAAAAGCACGTGTCAGCTATAATAGTAGTGGTAATAATGAATAAATACTCTTAGTACTATTAGTTTTGTCTTCTTCGATGCCTATTAGGGTTCACAAACAAGTTTCACGCAGATGGTTTCTCCAAAAATTACAGAGTAGAGATGCATCATCGAACAGGCAACGATGAAAGAAGTAAACTCTAATTCATAGTGAGGGTGGTACATCATTGAACATTGGCATAATACGCAGACCCGATTAATGAACATTTGCGATTAAACAATTTCTTTGGCGGTCTGAGGATGACTTCGAACAGGCAACAATGAAAGAAGTAAACTCTAATTCATTGAAAATAATCGTTAACTGTCGAATCAAAAAAGCATTGGGGCAAAAACACAAAACCTAATCACACAAATTGGAGGAGAGACAAGCAAAGTAAAGGAAGAGGAGAGTACCTCAGTAAGGGCAGAGAATGGAGGAGACGAGTGATGAGACGAGGTTTGAGAAGGAGCCAAGTATGGAGGAAGGAGGCCGCGCACGAGAGAACTAGGAAGGGAGAGGCCGCGAGAGGAGTCGACGCGAGAGACCCAAGCGAGAGAAGAGAATAGCTTTTGATTTTTTGCCCTGGAAGAGAAAAGCTAAGATTTTTAGCTTCTTTTTTTTACTCCCCAGCATAAAAAATAAACCGGTTCATCCCGGGAGCCAAAAAAAAAAAACCGGATTTACCAAACACAATTCTCATCCGTTTTTGTTCCGGGGCATAGAAATTAAGAAAGAAGCTATTCCGGGAGCGTTACCATGCACAGCCATAAATAGCTGGATTTCTTGTATTTGTTGTCTTCACATATCTGATAAATTTTGGAAAAGACATACAAGATAAATTCGAAAAAATATATACGCACAAAATTAGAATGAAGAATGTTGTGACTTAGCTGTTTTCATAAGTCGTGCCTATTTTTTGGAAAGAAAATAATCACCTAATTTCTCTTTCAAAATAAATGTTCTAATATTTTTTTAATATTTTAGAGAATCAAATAAAATCAGAATTTTGCCTTGTATTATTCATTGACATACCTTTGCTTTTAGGGTTTAGGGTTTTTTTAAGTTGAGAATTCTTTATCTGAACTTGTAAATGGCTTTAGAGAGTAAGTGATTTTTTTTAAAATTTAAAAAACAAAAATTACAAATTCTTTATCTAAACCTGTTAATGTGTTTGAGCCAGAGAGAGAGAGAGAGAGAGAGAGAGAGAGATATATATATATATATATATATATATATATATATATATATATATATATATATTTGTTTACATTATTTATATTAAATGACATTAGTGACCCAATAGTCACCAACATTTTGCGTAAACAAGTGGAAGGGGTTGGAAATGTTTATTTCTACACTAGTACAAAAAATGGTTTTAAGACCGGACAAAAGAGGCTCATAAGATCGGACGGGCGACCGGTCTTATTCCAGCCGGTATTAAAAGTCTACATATAAGACCGGACACGGACCGGTCTTAAAGAAAATCTTTTAGACCGGACATTTAAAACATTGGGTCTTAAAAGTTGTACTAAATGAACCTGAAATAGTTTTTGTTCGGTCCTAAAACTCAACTTTTAAGATCGGCCAAAAAGTAGGCCGCTCTTAAAATATCGGAATTTTAAGACCGGACAAAACACATACGGTTTAAAAAATAGCGGCTTCTAAGACCAGACGACTAATCATACGTGGTCTTAAAAGATTGACTTTCAAGACTGGATGATAGTTACCTCCGGTCTTAAATATTTACATTTAAGACCGGACGTCTAAATATAACATAATGGTCTTAAAAGACCAACTTTTAAGACCGTCTTAATATGACCTTTAAGACCGGACATATAATTACATTCGGCCTTAACAATTAAACACATAAGATCGGCATATTTATTTCTAGTTTAAATTTTCCCGAATTTTTCCCTGTTGTTGTTCCTGCTACTATATATATACACAAATCCACTACCCAATCCAGCACATGAACAATTATTTGAATAAATTGAATTGGAAAAATGATACAAATATTTATTCATCATGAATTATTTGGCCTCTTAATTAATGATTATACTATGTCTACAACACCTAAATTAATTCATACAATAAGATAACTTACTTACAAATACAATAAGTTACAAATACAACATACATGCGCCCAAAATAATATTCACCATGCCTTCATCTGATTCCCACCCAACAACGTAACATCTTTATAACATGCCCCTTTGGATCGGATCCTGCCACAAAAATAAAACGAGGAACAAACTTCATAGTCAAAGACATTTTATGAACATAGAAGGAATAAATGTTATAGTTAAAGACTTAAAGTTTTCAAAGAAATCTGCATATATATGAATATTACCTTATGAATTGACTCTTTTATAAAGTGATATCTTCCCATATCCCTTCTTGATGATCACTTCTTATGCCGGGTTCATTATCCGCTTCATCTTCTTCGTTCATGTCCGGTAGTGTTACACCCCTACCGACCTCGCCCTTTTGGGTGGTGGGTTAGAGAGGTTCCTTTATTTAATCACCTTTCCTTATTACTTAACCCAATTAAGCTTAACTCAGAGTTACAACAGCAGAGCACAGGATCTGGTTGGACAAACTAAACATACTGATAAACATTCATGAGTCACATGTCTAACAAGTCCCCAAAGGGTTAATACAGTCATCCAAGTCATCCAAATAAAGTACTGTTAATAAACAACAATTATCCAAAATAAAATTACAAAATGAGAGAGGGCATTCCCCATTTTCTTCGTTCCACTGCTTCACGCCCTACCTTCTGGGTGCTTCCAACCGCTACTACTTCATCCCTGTGTCTCAAAGCGGTTTGGAGTTCAAGATTGAACCCCAGAGTAATTGTTAAACTCATATACAATATGTATGCAATGCATGTAATGTAAATCACAATCAGGAACATAAACCTGGCATGTACATCCGCAGGACCGCCTGGTCAAGACAAGTCCCTGGACTTAGCGCGCGAAAGGGCCTCAGTAGTCAGGGGGCCAACCCCGACCACCTAGCCTAGGGCCTCAGTGGACACCTATAAACACACAGTCATATAGGCTCCACCTACCCCACATACCTTGGGCCTCAATAGTCACCTAAGGACACGCAGTCCAATAGGCACCACCTATCCTACATGCCAAGGGCCTCAGTAGCACCTATACAGGTACTACCTACCCTGCATACCTCGAGCTTCAGTAGCAACTATAGAACACACAGTCCCATAGATGCTACCTACCCTACATCCACAATCATGATAACACAGAACATACAAGAGCCATATAGAGTATGCAAGTTTACAGTTACTACTTGGCACTTCCTGTAAGCGGTGAACTTTCCTCCTAGCGTCGAGTGCGTCCTACACGCGAGAATACCCTAAATACAGCCAAGTACCATGTTATCAATCACACATTCAAACTCTACCTCTAGTCTCATGAAATTCGCATAGCTTCAGATTTTCCCAGAATTTCTGACTCAAATTCACCGATTTTTAATAAATTCTAAAAAAATAATTTTGTCATGGGATTAGTGGCCTTAGAACCCTTAGAATGTATATTTTACATGAAAAATATTTACCAAGTTCATCTGGGTTCAAAACTCGTCCGTTACCCCAAGTACTAGCCACTGGTCCGAGAGAAAAGTCCAGTTTTTAGGTTATCTTTAGCCTTTTATATCTCTCGGTTGAAAACTCCAAATGACACAAAATATTATATCATAGTCATCCTCAAGATGTCTACTTTCATCATACAAAATTTCAAAGCAATCCTACCCCATTTACTCACTCAAAACCACAGATTAACATTCGCTGCCCAGAAACCGAAATAACCGACAGATTTTCGTGTAAGGAAGATTTAGGTTTTCAGAGTTCAGAAGAAGATGATCCAACTTAAACCTACAAAAAAATGCCCTCTGGACTCATTGGATACCTTAAAAATATGAAAAACCCATTGCACCAACGTGAAACACCACAGGGCAGAGAAGAAGAGAGCTTAGTTGTCGGTTTAGGGACTTACCTTGGAATATCGATTGCGGGTGACCTTCTTCACCTCCTGAACCTAATGCTTCAGCTGACCACACTCCAGCACTCCTTTAGCTCGTGGCTTGTGTGGAAAAATGGAGGGGAAGAGGTCCTATTTATAGGCCCCAAGTTCCAGGTTTTGCCCCTAGATATTTTTGGTTGTAGGTTTTAGGGTTAGAGGTAAAATGGTCATTTTGCCTCGTTTATCTCCCAAAGCAAAGGGGCCCACGAAATCAGATCTTCTAGAATTCTTCTAGGGTCTTCCAAGGACAGAAAATAACGCATTCCCATGCCAAAAATAGGGTTCCAATTTTGCCCCTAGGTGACCTTAGTTGTAGGTTTAAGATGTAGGGGCATAACGATCATTTTGCGCCGTCTTCTTCCAAGGCTTATGGGGTCCACGAAATCTGCCCAAATATGTGTCATAATTGCACTTTTCATGTCATTATTACATGTCATTTTGTTGTCATATCAGATTTGAATCATGTGGTCCAGATTTAACTGGATTATTTTATTCATTCTCTCTTTTCATTATGACTCTGATGTGACAATCTCTCTCTTCATAATTACATGGCAAGATATTTTCTCTCTCTTTTGGGCCCATTGAAATACGCCCCCTACCAGTATCCTGGGCCTGGGCCCGACTCTGGAAAGTCCTATCCGATCCCGCTCAGCTCCCTTTTTGCCGGTCCTACCTTACCTCGTAATACGTGCTCTTCAACTGGACTTATGTGGGCCTGGATCATCAGTCACTTTTCCCAGACCACAAGTGGACGGGGCATACTACCTTGGGGATCAAGAAACCTTTATTCCAGTACTCTAGATCCACCTCGTAATGCGTGCTACTCGGCAATCCAACTTCTGGCCCCGAAATGCCACGCATCCGACGTAGCACCACCACCACTAACTTTCTCTTTTGTAATGGGTCCAAACACATGTTCCCTCTCTTTCTCTAAGTTTAACACGCAAGCCCTGAGACCACAATGCCTGTGGTCACTTCTTTATTATACTGGTTTATGTCCTCAAGATTTCTTGGTGCACAAGTTACCTTACTGTTGATCAGGGTTTCTTCTTATTTTGACTTAGTAGCTTTGCTACTTACTCTTAACCATTGGTTTCCATCTTAGGGCCTTTGAAATAATTCCATGCCATAAATTATAGGAAATAAATACTCCAAAATTACTCAAGGCTTCATATTACTGAGCAAACTTGTATTGATACATGCATTACAAAAGTAGGGGTGTTACAGGTAGACCCCTTGAAAAATGAGTACTCTCAAGAATACCATAATTTGAATTCATTTCCTCATAAATATCAATGACCCTCTTTCCTTAGAGAGCTACAGACCACATTTTATTTTCTTGATCGGTGATATAGAACACTTGTTTCGCCTGGTCTGCCATAATAAAAGGTTCATCTCCAAAACTTCTACCATTGACATCGACTAATGTAAATCCTATCCAATCGATCCGAACACCATTATTGACATTAACCCACTTGCATTTGAAAATGGGAAATCTAATTTTCACATAGTCCACCTCCCATATCTCTTCAATAACCCCATAATATGGCATGACTGCCAATAAAGGGCTCTTGTCTTTCGAACTGGAGAAGTGCATAGATTCAGCCTCTAACATAACACCACTGTTCTGGACTATGCTCCTATCATCTAGGGACTTCGTGTAAAAATGTATAACCATTGATCACATACGAATTCCAACTTATGACATCAACTTCAGGACCACGTGCTAACCATTTGAGGATATCAGAAACACATTCCTCCCCCTCGACCTTTTGTTTGAACCAATGTGCAAAAGTTCTATTATGCTCTCTAATCAACCTTTGTTCAGTTATTAGAGGATTTTCTTTCCTCACAGCTTCTTTATGTGCAGCTATGCTGGCTTGAACTTCATCAACATTATTTAAGATGTATAAGTGGACTTGTGACAATTCATCAGGATCCACAGTCTTTACTGAAGCCCCTCGTCTACCCCCTTCAGTATGCTGACGTTTTGGAAGCCCAATATGTCTTACTTTGGCCAAATAATTTTGACAAAATTCCATGGCTTCTTCAGAAACATATTTCTGAACAATTGATGCTTCTAGCCGGTATGCATTCTTCACATACCCTTTAAGGAATTTCATAGATCTTTCAATTGGGTACATCCATTGTAAATGGATAGGATCGCACAACTTTATCTCCCTCACTAGATGAACCATAATGTCAAAAAATGTAGGAACAAAAAGCTTCTCAAGGTAGCACAAGATAAGATATCCTTCATTCTCCAATCCATCCAACTTTTCAATCTCAAAAACTTTACCACAAACCGCATTGAAGAAGACACAAAGTCTGGTCAAAACGACCCGAAGATCATATTCGACAATGCCTTGAATAGCTATTGGGAGTAGCTGTTGCATCAAGACATGACAATCATGCGATTTTTGGCCTACTAATTTCACGTCGTTCATCGATACAAGCCTCTTAAAATTTGAAGAATACCCCGAGGGAACTTTTGTGCCATGTAAACACTCACAAAAACTTCGTTTCTCATCCTTAGATAAAGTATGAGAAGCCGGGGGACAATAAGTTCTCTTCCCATACGGCCTTGGATGTAACTCTTCATGTATTCCCATTGCCTGCAAATCCAATCTTGCCTTCACATCATCCTTAGAACTGCCTTGTATGTTGAGAAGTGTGCCAACAATACTATCACATACGTTTTTCTCCACATGCATGACATCGATACAGTGTCTCACATCAAGATTGCGCAAATAGGGAAGATCGAAGAATACAAATCTCTTTTTCCATATATTTGTATCTTTTCTACTCTTGGTTGTCTTACCGAAAATGTCATTGATATTTTTCACCTTCTCATAAACTTGCTCCCCAGTCAATGGCACCGGAGCATCTTCATATTCTTGGCTACCAAAGAAGACTTTCTTTAATCGACGATATGGGTGGCCCCGTCTAAGAAATCTCCTATGTCCAAGATAAACCGTCTTTCTTCCATGTTGGAGTTGATGGTAGCTTGTGCCTTCTTCACAAACCGGACATGCTTTATGGCCCTTTACACTATACCCTGACAAGTTATCATATGCGGGGAAGTCGTTTATAGCACAGAATATCATGGCTCGCAATTTGAATACCTCCTTCTTGAAAGAATAAAAAAACATCAACACCTTCTTCCCATAACTCCTTCAAGTCTTCGATCAAGGGCTGAAGGTAAACATCAATGTCATTTCCGGGTTGTTTTGGTCCCAAAATCAACATAGACAGCATCATGTACTTTCATTTCATGCATAACATAGGAGATAAGTTGTAAATAATGAGGAGTACAGGCCATGAACTATGTATGCTGCTAAGGCTTCCATATGGATTCATGCCATCCGTGCTAAGGGCAATCTTAAGGTTCCTAGGTTCTTAGCCGAAGTTGGGAAATAATTGATCAATTTTCTTCCATTGAGAAGAATCGGCTGGATGACGAAGCTTTCCATCAGAAATCCTCTCATCTGCATGCCAACGAAAATTTTTTGCATCATTTTCATTCGCAAACAACTGCTTGAACCTTAGTATGATTGGAAGATACCACAACACTTTCGCAGGCCCCTTATTTGACTTGTATCTTGGGGTTTCACATATCGGACAATTCTGGTTCTCTTCAAACTCTTTTCTATACAATACGCAGTCATTCGGGCATGCATGGATCTTTTTGTACTCCATCCCCAGTGGACAAAGTATTTTCTTAGCATCATAGTATCGATGCAGCAACACATTATCATTCGGAAGCATGTTCTTAAAAGCCTCAAGCATTTCAGAAAAACTCTTGTCGCTCCATCCATGACGTGCCTTCAAGCTTACCAATTTCAATACAGCGTTCAACAATTGGTATTTTTGACACCCAGGGTATAGCGAGGTCTCTGCATCACTGCACATATTACCATATGCATGTGATTGTTGAAAGGCCTCTTCTCCTACATCACGAATAATGTCCTCTATGCGATCATCCATATCCGTGTCATTATCATCAAAGGCCACTTCCCCATGTTGAGACCCACTTGGTATTTTTTCATCATGCTATACTCATACTGTATAAGTCTTACAAAATCCATGACAAATTAAATGTGTGCGTATAACTTCAAGACTTAGTCGCCTCTCATTCAAACATTTTACACAAGGGCAATAAAACTTCCCACTATCATCATTGGCAATTTGTTTAGCAAATTCAATAAAGTCCCTCACCCCATTCTGATATTCAACGCTCGTCCGTAAAACATTTATCCAACTGTGATCCATAGTAGAATTCCTATGGACGGAAAGATTTAACATACGTAAAATAAGGCAAAATAAATGCATAACGAAGAATCACTTTTGGTCATGAATACCACAGTGAATCCAAAATAAAATATCAAGAAGCAAAATAAATGCATGATGAGGAAATTAAATGCTTCGCATGAAGGTCTTGTGGACTCACCTGTAGCTCAAATGTGAAATAAGAATCTTTCTTCTCCCGCCACGAACGTTGATGTTGGAGACAGCAAGAGTACCCTAAAAACATTGGTTGGACAATTGGGTAGGTCTCAAGTGCAAATATAATCTTTAAAATAGAATATTCATTAACAACAGAGAAACCCACAAGAGCATTTCATCTATTTCGTTCAACCCATGAAAAACCCAGAATGATAAGTAGGGAAACCATGAAGTTATATAACCGAAACACCTCTTCCAGCTTGGTCTATATACGTTTAGCTGAGGAACTAGAAAGTGATTGTCGAGAGAGCAACACGAAGCACCAACGAAGCAACACACAAACACTGGAGACAGAACCTCTTCAGTAATCACTTTCAGCGCAACAAGAGAAATTCAGAGAGGGAAATTTAATTTTCCGTGTGATAGACATGTTTTTGTATTTGGAATTTTTTAAGATCGATTAATTATAAAGCATCTGATCCTAAATATTTTTATTAAATTTTTAAGTATTACTTTTAAGACCGAATTATTATCATGTCCGGTCCTAAATATTTAAGACCGGAGTTTTATAATACTCCAGACCTAAGTTTTTATTATTCATTTGTAGACTTTATTAAGACTGGTTAATTATTAGTAGACGGTCCTAAATATATAACTTTATCTGAAAACTCAGAAAATAAATTCCCAATTATTTTTTCAAGAAAAACGTATTGGCTTTAGCGAGCGCAGCAATTGAATGAATAAAAATTAAAGGAAAACTGGAGTTAAATTTCTTAAATTACTGGAGAATATGAACAAAAAATTAAAAAGAGACAAGCTTATGGTTCTTAATGCTATTATTAATTACTTGAACATTGCTGTACACATTGCAATAAAAAAATAGAAAATTATAAAAGCTTATTATCCTTCAAAGCCTTGGCGATATCGGCGTGAGCAGCATTAATTTACCGCCGGATATCAGCAAGTTCCCGTCTTATTCGTATCAGGTCATTAGAGGAAATAGGAGGAGGGTCAGCGGTAGGCGCGCTGGGGCCAACTGGTTGGAGAGGTGGAGCAGGAACCTCTTCATGGTCAGAAGGCTGGAGGGGGTGCGGTAATCCCTTCATCATTGGAAATAACAATGGGTCCAACGACCCAAGACTCTTCTGTTTCAATAGAATGCACTCTCGATGGAGGAGGCACACTGTATAACGATCGACAAAAGGCACGAGCATCATGAGTAAGAGCACCCCTACAAGTGGTTATCTTGTATCTAACCATGGTAACCATGGTTTGAGTAGTTGGCGCCAAGAGGTATAAGGAGTTTATTAATAAAGGTAGAGAGCAGTTCTCAGATAAGCGCAAAGAGGTACGTAGTTTGGAGTTACGAGGTAGTGCGGAGTTAATAAGGAGTGTTAAGGACAGAGAGGTATAAGGACTGAGGAGTTAATAAAGGTAAAGAGCAGACGAATGGTTTACTTTGCGAGTGAGTTTTATAAATATTATTTATTTTTTAAATGAATGAATTTTAAGACCGACCTTTTATCATTTCTCCGGTCCTAAAAGTATATTATTTATTTGTTTAATCAATTAAATTACTTTTAAGACCGATCTTTTATCAGTTTTTCGGTCCTAAAATTCATTTATTTTTTTTTTCCTATTTTTTAAAGTAAGATTTAATTTCGTAAAAAATATTAGTTTTAAGAACGGATCTTTTACAATATTAGGTATTAAAAGTTTATTGTTTCAAATTCCGATAACAGAGTTGTATCCTTACACTCTATTAGAGGATCTCTTCAGCTTCCAGATAAACTTCCCAACTAGGCGTCTCCTCGTATTCTAATGAACTATACGTCTACTCATTAAAGGTTCCGACGTTTCACTCTGGATGGGTTCTCTATTTAAACCCATTGTTACTTTACTTTCTTTACATTCTTCATCATCACTTCTACAATGGCTGCTCCACCACCCCAAGGTCCTCCACCACCACTAGGTCCTCCTTTTCCTCCTCCCGCTGGGCTTAACAATCTGTACCCTCCTCCGCTGGTCCTCCTTTTCCTCCTCCCGCTGGGCTTAACAATCTGTACCCTCTTTCGCTGCCTCCGAACCCGACCACCAAACAGCTTCTGCGCCACCTCCTAGTCCGCGTCGATCATATAGATCGACGATAAGGCCAGCATTTTCAGGTCTACAACGCCGTCAACAACAAGATCAACGTGATACTCAACGCCCAGGACATTGAGTACAATCTGTTAGATGACGACGTCACCGACCTATCCGACGACTCCCTCCCCTCCGACAACGATAGGGAGGAGTAAATACTTTTATGTTTTTTTTTTGTTTATCATGTACTGTGCTGCCCCCCACGGGGCAGCATTAAAAAATCTATAATAAATTTGTTACTTTCCTATTTCGATCGCCCTTGTCCTTCTCAATACGTTCTTTCTTTTTCCAACTAGGAGGAAAAAAAAACAAAACATTGTCCTCGTGTGTATGATCAACATTAAAAACTCACACATTAAAAAAATCCAACAATATACAGTTAAGATCCAACAAAAAATTCTTTCTTTTTCCGACAAGAAGGAAAAAAACAAAACATTGTCCTCGTGTGTATGATCAACATTAAAAACGCGCACATTAAAAAATCCAACAATATACAGTTAAGATCAGACCAACAAAACAAAAAGATCGTTTACCTTATTCGAATAAAAACAAACACAGTGACAATTCTTCTCAAGGTTGAACCGTCGTTGTCCTCGGTGTTACCTCGCATGATTAGAAACAAAGTGTCCTTTTCAATATCTCCCATCTTTTTCCGAAAAAAAGAAAAGGGACAAAGAAAAGGGAAACCGATAATCTAAATCAGGAGAGGTAACATCGACTACAATGAAGGACCTAGCTCGATCAGAACGCTAGAACCTCAGTTGCCTTAAACCCTAATTAATTTGTCCAAAAAGTGAGTCAACTCTATTTAAAGGAAGACTATTAGGAGCGGACGGTAAAAGGAGATACGGTCCTAAAAGTCTCGAATACTTTTAGGACTGTCATTTTACAATATACGGTCCTAAAAGTCTCACCAATATTTAGTCGAATACTTTTAGGACCGAAATTTTACAATATACGGTCCTAAAAGTCTCATATTATTTAGACCGAATACTTTTAGGACCGAAAGTTTAAAATATGAGGTCTTAAAAGTCTCATATTATTTAGAACGAATACTTTTAGGATCGGAAGTTTAAAATATGCGGTCCTAAAAGTCGCAATCTCTTACTTATTTACAGCTTCCTGAACCTCAAATTTCAAGCACTAAATAGCTATATCCACCATCCAATTTCAGAAACCCAAAATGGACACAAGAAAATTGTTCGAAAAATTAAACAAATTTATCTATTGAATTTTACATTGCCTGTGTATATATACAAATGAATTGTTCGAAAAAATAATCAAATTTACAGAAGATTATTGTTGCTACAGGATATTTACAAATGAATATTAATTATTGTCCTGACTTTAAGATCAGGTCATACACATATTCACAAAAGAGTTCAGCATCCGAAAAAGGGGCAGGGCAGTGAAACATCTGTAACATCAAAGACAGAAACTGAATTAATTTGCATTCATATTTCATATGTAACATTAAGCCAGAAACTAAATTAACTTACGTGCATAATGTTTAACATCAAATATTTACCTTTGCAAATAATTTAGTATTTCCTTTAGTGACAATATCATACATGTGTTTCATGACGTACTGGCCACATAAGTTGGACTCCTTTGGTTGCCAACGGGTCTAAAAAGAACAAGAAATATATATAAGTAATATATATCTTACTGACCAGGTTTACAAGGCAGTGTGCCAAGTGTACAAATGTTGTACCAACCTCTGGTTTGAGCCATTTAAGCTCTTTGGCCTTATAAGAACGCCTTTTGAGTGCGTCGATCTGGAAGGTCCTCATGGCACTATCATAAAAAAGGCATATTTATCAATGTTCAATGAAAATTCACAGCAGAGATTTCAGACAAGAGAATCAAAATAACACGCTTACTCGTTGATGGTCTGCATCAACGCAGGCACTGGCGGACTGTGAGTGGAGCATAAGAAGATAACTTTATTTTCTTCCATGCACATGATGACCAACTGCCAGTAGCGGCTGAAAATTCACATCAATAAAGTATTACTCAGTGATATATATATATATGTATGTAGCAGAATTAAGTGAATTGTAGACAAGATTTGTGATATGTACCTGTGGAAGAATGGCAAAAAGTACACCTTTCTTCTCACTTGACACAACCTCCTTGATATGTACTCTTGTCTTTCCTCCATGGTTGTTTGACTTGAATACTGTGGGCACAAGAATCCAAAATCGTTGCTCCTGCCCTCATTCTCCAATTTTTGATGCAAGAACCTACAATAATTTCATCGATCAGGGAATTAGTATATGTATGTGTGTCTAAATGATGCATTTAAATTATGTACTCATAGAATAACATACTTACTTCATCCAAATTTGAACAATTGCATCAGTAAGCTCCTGTCTAGGAAGCAGCAGGGAGTCAATATCAACGGTGTCAACTTGGACTGGTAGGGGATGAGGGACGCCTACTACTTCATCGACAGGCCACGATTTATCTTTAAAAACTCCACTTTTCACCATATCGGTTATTTTTTCGCGGCCAGTCAACTTAGCAGTAGGGGATTCGGCTTGAGGAGGGGATTGAGCTTGAGGAGGGGATGGAACTTGAGGACAAGGGGTTGAAGCTTTAGGAGGAGTACAGACATGTACAAGCTTCACTGGCCAAGAGATGAAGGTTCCCTTGACATCACTCACAAGCTTCAGCTCATCAGTTGGGAGAGGGACAGGTGTATCAATGATCATCTTTTCAACTGACACTCTGACTTCATCATCAGACATTTGTTGGTAGTGTACAGTTGATCCCAATAAGTTGTGGACAGTCCCTTTTGCAACCAATAGTAGTCTATCATGATTATTAGGATCCTCCATCTCCTCCCGAGTAACCATCTCTTTCCTATGGCGTTTGGCGGATGAACCAAAGAATTCCTTCAGGGCTACCCGTCCTCCAATCCCCCTTACACGCTCACCATGGTCCGGTTTTCCGGTGGCAACAGTAAGAACATCACTCCTCTCGGTCGACACAAAAGATCCCTCTGCTTCTTTCTTTTTAAGATCTTCCTGTAAGGTACAGATAACGAAAAGCTTAGTAATGAAATATGTTTAGTAACTAAAAGATAACAATAATAACGATACTTACAATTTTTTCAGCAACTACACGAGTTTGTTCACTCGTGTAGGCATCGCTTGGCTTTTGCCAAATGTACAATCACAACTCCTCGCGACGTATTGGAGATGGCGGACCATGTACCGCAGAAGGATTGGATTCTGCTTCATCTTCCAATCTCTTCTGCTTGGCCGCCATCAATTCTTTTTTAGCCTTTTCATATTCGCCGCGAGAAGCCCTATGCGGGCAATCATTCTTTCTCCCTATATCCTGTGCTTTTCCCCTTCTTTCCTGTGAATACGAATTGAAAACAACTATTAATTATGAATTCCAGCCATCTCACTAACAGAAATTAGAGAACTTCTGCTTGATATGAACCTCAAACACTAGTCAAATTCACTTGATCAAGTTTCAACATTTTATTTAAGAAAGATGTAGATAGGTTAAGAAACAAAAGAGAATTATGCTTACAAAAGAGCTATGTTTTGTACTACTAGGTAGATAGAACAATAAACAAAAGAGAATTATGCTTACAGAATAATACAAACTTGATCCTTTTTAAGGCATCCAGTGGGATCATCAGTCCACATTACATAGTAACAATTGGGTATATAAAGTTTCCCCCTTTTAAGACTATTTATTTCCTCCTTTGCAAGACAAACCATTACACAATTACCTCCTTAGTATTTTACCTTTTCAGGGTTTACATATCAGACTTGTGTAGACAAAGGTAGGAAATGTATACTTCTATTCACACACCAAACAATTTAACTAACAGGATTAGATGAACAAATATAAGCTCACAAGTTATATAAGCAAACAAAACTAAATATAGACTCACCAGAGCTTTAGGAGTGGTCCGCAGCAGAACAAATTGTCGCCAAATTCGTTCATCAATAAATGTGTATTGTTCCCAAGGCTGTTTGACAGGCAGAATCTCGGCAAAAATATACGTGTTAGCAAGAGAGGTCTTAAACTTCCTCCACCGATCAGCACAATAAGACAATGTCTTGTCTTTCAACTCCTCAGAGTCAAGGACAGTGTATGTAAGCCGGATAGTGTCCCAAATAGGTTGCTTTACTTTGTCAAAGTTAACACTTTTCCACTCATCTATCAAGATGCTAACCTTGCTGCGTGCAAGATAGCCGACAAAACTATTATATTTGCTTTTATTAGGACCGAAAGGTCGCAACTTTTCATCAAATTGAATCTCGATCCTTGACCCAGAAGTCCGACTTAGAGATACATCCATCATTCGTGTGCCTCTTCTACCACGGCGTGCAGGGCGGTTATGAGGCACATTGGCAGATGAAGAGGGTTCGTTCTGACTCACACCATTAACTGGAGTTCCCGGAACACGAATGGAATCGTCTTCACCGTTCATTTTCGAGACAGTAAGAGAGGAATGCCTAAGCAAATGAGAGAGTAACAGAGGCTAATGGTACGTGGGCGAGGAAGAGTGGTCATGCAATAGGAAGAGTGGCTTCACAATAAGAAGAGAGGTTTCAGAGTTCAGAGGGACAACGTAAATCTTAAGGTAACGTTTCGCGTGAAGATATATTTGGCGCTTTATTTTTAAAACTGGATGAACAACAACGACGGTCTTAAAGGTTAAGTTTTAAGACCGTCCTTTGTTAAACTCCGGTCTTAAAAGTAATAAACTATTTAGTACCGGGCACGATTTATGTCCGGTCTTAAAAGTATAATCTTTAAGACCTCTTGTTATATATATTCGGTCTTAAAAGTTTATATTTAATTTTTTCCTTATTATGTTGGACTGCGGAAAATATAAATCGGCATGTTCGAGATTTCTCTATAAAGAAATTTGATATTTCAATTTTTTTAATAACATTTTTAAGACCGTTTGTTTTTTTTTTTAAGTGTCTGAATAATATATTTAAGACTCATTGGTAAACGATTCGGTCCAAGAAGCTCTTTATATTTACAAAACTGTCACCGGTCATACCTTTAAAGTTCTTTATATTTACAAAACTACCACCAGTCATATCTTTAAGACCCGGAGCGTTAGTAGTCCACTTTAAATGAGGTGGTTTTAAAAGCCTTTTTTGCACTAGTGCTAAAGAAATATTCCCACCGGAGTTCCGGCCACTACCAACTAGAGCTCTGGTGGCGGCTAGTAAGAATAATTTTTTAAAATAAGAAAATGTAAAGTTAAATTAGTGTTTTTATTTTAATGTCAGTAAAAACAGATTGAGCGTAACCATTTTATATGATTATGAATATTCAAAATACTTTTTTATCTTTAATATTAATGTATTCGAAGGTAGGGTTAAACGTCTACACTTTTACAGACCATATCTATAAAATTTAAGGGAAAATATTATTTGCTGTGTTCAGTTAATATTATTTTCTTAAGTTTCATTTTACACATAATACAAGAAGATAACAACAATATGATACAAAATCCAGTGTAGTTTCTGGAACGTTGTCTCATCAAAATTAAGTCATTGACTTGACCTGAGGAAAACCAGTCAATTATTGATGCTTAGCTTACATATTAATATTATTTTAATTATAAAAAATTTCTGTGAGATTTGTGAGTGTGCTTTGCCCTTAATCTACGCGTTGGAATTGAAATGACTAATCAGTAAAGCTTAAAAAAAATTAGAATGATGGGGACGTGCACTATAAATATAGTATAAAGATCTCATGATGTTGAAGTTTGACCAAACCATAACAAAACTTTGTTTATAATAATAATAATAATAATGTCAGTCACGTTAATTAGCTAAATGGTCCATTATTTGTCAAATGAACACGCCACATCGCAGTTTCCAAAACCCATTTGTCACCTTCTTCATTGTCTCAGGAAATTTCTTGAAGAAACCATATTTAATTACATATAATGCATGAACGTGTGTGTTAGAATCCAGATTGACTAACAAAGGATTACGTTAGAAATGTCAAGCATAGAAATGTTTTAAAGGAAACACAAATACCAATAAAAAATTGAAAGAGAATAAAAATATCAGTGAAGAATTTAAAACTTATGAAAGTAGTACAATCCTTATTTTAGTTTATTCATCAAAATTTTAAATTCTTCATTGGTATTTTTGCTCCCTTTAAATTATTTATTGGTATTTTCACTTCCTTCAAAATATTTCTGTGCTCGGTGCTTTTAACGTAACACTTCGTTGGCTAATTTATACCTTAACCCTAAAATTTAGATGATTTAAGATATTACCATTATTAAATATGCTGAAATATAATATCAATTTTGACTCTCTCTCTCTCCCCGCACTCTTATATATATATATATATATATATATATATATATATATATATATATTATTGCCTAATTAAACCATTAAAGTGTTCTATGTTAAAAGGACAACCAGTAAATACTTCTTTTTTGGGGAATGAGTGAGCGGATTGAGCCCATGTCATGTAGAAGAGAATTCATATGCTACTAGGCTATAAGTCTGTAACGACAAACATTAACTGCTAAAATGTGTCTTATAATAAGGATAAGGGGATTACTTGGATTTGTTTATTGATTTTTAATAAATGGAATTAATTTATTCAAAAAGTTTTGGTGCACTCTCAACATATTAATCATCAATATAATTGTTAGTCTTTTATGAAGCATTACATAATTTCCATTTTCCAAGTCTGCTAGAGGTGAATGCACCTATATTTATATGTTGATTTGCCCTTTGTGGGCAATTCACCATGCTCTTATTGGGCAAGCCAAGGTGAATGCACCTTAGTTATATTGATTGCAAGTATCAAGATCCTTTATCTAACTTCCCTTAAATTTTGATGGACCATATTGGTAGAATTTCTCATATTTAATATTAGATAGTATCTTGATTATGATTATATCTAATTGAAGAATATTGATGCCTTAGCAAAAGTAATAATAAAATTATAATTTTTAGCAAATCATACTCATATGGTCATAAATGTAAGACATGTTTATTTAATTTGGAAATATTAAGTAAACTGAATAAATTTCTTAATTATAACAATTGTAATATAATCTCTCTAAAATACTTTTCTTTTTTGTGAGGTTTGTAAGTGTGCTTGCCCTTAATCCACGCCTTGGAATTGAAATGACTAATCAGTAAAGCTTAAAAAAAACTTGGGAAAATTTGTTTGAGGGCCCCTATTGGGCAATTAATTCCAAAAAAGGCCCACAAAATCTGAAATTACGGAAAAAATACCCTAAAATTCTGACAATACCCAAAAAGGCTCAAAGATTCTGACGGAGTTGTTAATGGGGCTGATATAGTTGTTAGTGAGGGCTGATATAGTTGTTAACCGGGCTGATTTAGTTGTTAATTTGTTTTAACAACTAAATCAACCCGGTTAACAACTATATCAGTCCCCCGTTAACAACTATATCAGCCCCATTAACAACTATATCAGCCCCCCGTCAGAATCTTTGAGCCTTTTTGGGTATTGTCAGAATTTCAGGGCCTTTTTCTGTATTTTCAGATTTTGTAGGCCTTTTCTAGAATTAATTGTTCAATAGGAGCCCTCAAACGAATTTTCCCAAAAAACTTAGAATGATGGGGACGTGCACTATAAATATAGTATAAAGATCTCATGATGTTGAAGTTTGACCAAACGATAACAAAACTTTGTTTATAATTATAATAATAATGTCAGTCACTTTAATTAGCTAAATGGTCCATTATTTGTCAAATGACCACGCCACATCGCAGTTTCCTAAACCCATTTGTCACCTTCTTCTTCATTGTCTCCGGAAATTTCTTGAAGAAACATATTTAATTACATATAATGCATGAACGTGTGTGTTAGGATACATATTGTCTAACAAAGTATTACGTTAGAAGTATAGACGGATCCATGTAGCTAATTGGGGGCACGTGCCCTCCCTTAAATTTCAACTTTTGTGTGTGTGTATGTCCTCCCTATTTTTTCCAGCCGTGTCACTTGCGCCTCTACTCTTTCTTTTTCTATTTTCCCAGTTGATCCCGTCTGTTAGTTGCGGTCTGACTTTTAATATAGTATTTTAATTGGGTGTGTTGGTTCTCATTTCATGCCTTTTTTTTTTCTAAAAAAAGAAAAAATAAAAAATTAAGGTGTTTGTTATGTGTTCATTACCTTAATTTGGGAGTGTGGCCATATTTTCTTTTCAGTGCTTATTCCTCCTCATACCTTAGGTGTGGGCATTTGTTATTTTTCAGATATTTTATTTATTTAGATTAAATTATATATTACAAGTTAAAATATTTTTTCATGCATTATCTCCAATTAATTAGTTTAAGATATTAGATGTAAAAAAAAATTTCAGAATGTAATATATAATTCAATATAAATAAATAAAAAATACCCTCACGCGTAAAGTATGAGGAGGAACAAGCCCTTAAGAGAAAAACATTCAATTAAGAACCTGGTGGCTTGGGTTTGCATCTCTCTCCTTTTTGGAGATACTATTTTTTTAATTTAATGCATTTAAAGTTTTGTTTTTTTTAAAAAAAAAATTCGTGGGCGCTGCCCCCGAACCCCCGCATCCCCCAACCAATGGTGCCCCCCTTCCATAAATTCCTGGATCCGCCCCTGGTTAGAAGTGTCGAGCACATAAATGTTTTGAAGGAAGCACAAATACCAATAAAGAATTGAAAGAGAATAAAAATATCAATAAAATTTTTTTTTTGGTCGAAATAGGAACATATATTGATACTAAAAAGGTTACATCAAACACATACACTAAACACATACACTGATAATAACAACCTAAACGAAGAACAAAAACAAAATACAAAGACTAACAAATAGACAACACGAAACCAACAATAAGGAGAGCAGTCACCACAAAACACAGAGTAATAAGAGTAACTTCAAGGACCTCATCTGCTTCCCGGCCATCCAAGGTTAGAAAGGACATGAAAGAAGGTGTTGGTTGCAAAACCTACCCGATTGGGCACACCTCCTTATAAGCAACAGCTGCACATAAGTCAGCTACATAAACACCCTTACTAAGGGTACAGGACCGAAAACACCCAACCTTAGATACAAAGACACCACTGAGGTCTTGGAGAATACTCTTAGTCAACCATTGAAGAAAACCTAGTGACATTAGCCATCCACCAAACAGATTCCGGTTAACATAGGCGATATGGATTTGCCCCTCTCGAACAATCCTAGCAATGGTCTTCACATAAATCAAGCACAGACTAATAGCAACCATCGATAAAACCCTTCCCCCAAAATCACAAATCCAGTCCACCACAAATAACATCACCAAAATAATGCAAAATCCCAACATCAGACAACAAACACAGCCACCAAAGAAGAAAATCCACAATAACAGAACACAACTAGAACTAAAAAATGAAAATAACAAACGGAAAAGGAAAGAGGAGCCACTAGCTCCGCCGGAAGCCACCCACACGCCGGACGCCACCGCAGAGCCAGAGACCACTGTCAAGGTAGGGGTCGTCGTCGAGCTAGCAACAACTGGCGAGCCAGAGACCACCCACAGAGCAGACGAGGGAGACGAAACAAAATACCCACCGCCGAAGACGAGGGAGAGCCACCGCTGCGACCAGAGAACCGAGGGACGCCGGAGCTGGGAAGGCACTGAAGACGAAGACCAGAAGAGAACTGGCGCCGACGATGGAGGACAGCCACCACTCTATGTCCCTGTTCCGCCCTAAATTTGACCTTCACTTGACCCTCCGAGGGCCGATCTGCACTTTGGCCGCGCTTGTGGACCAAAAGGAGGCTCGCCAGCGGCTTAGACGCCGCCGGCGAGGCAAAATGACGCGCAGAGGAGCGGAACAGTGGTTTGGGGCGAGAGAGCCGCGGGGAGAGAGAAAGGAACTGCTGTTAAAAAAAAATATCAATAAAAAATTTAAAACTTATAAAAGTAGTACAATCCTTATTTTAGTTTATTCATCAAAGTTTTAAATTCTTCATTGGTATTTTTGCTCCCTTTCAATTGTTTATTGGTAATTGCTTCCTTCAAAATATTTCTGTGCTCGGTGCTTTTAGTGTAAGACTTCGTTAGCCAATTTACACCTTAACCCTAAAATTTAGGTGATTTAAAATATTACCATTATTAAATATGCTAAAACATCAATTTTGACTCTCTCTCTCTCTCCCTTCCACTCTTATTTTATATATATATATATATATATATATATATATATATATATATATATATATATATATATTAATTATTGCCTATTTAAACCATCAAAGTGTTTTATTTTAAAAGGACAAACAGTAAATACTTCTTTTTTGGGGGAATAAGTGAGCGGATCGATCTCATGACCTCTCATGTAGAAGAGAATTCATATGCTACTAGGCTATAAGTCTGTGTGACGGCAAACATTAACTGCTAAAAGGTGTCTTATAATAGGGATGAACTAGATTTGTTTATTGATTTTTAATAAATGGAATTAATTTATTCAAAAAGTTTTGGTGCTTTCTCAACATATTAATCATCAATACAATTGTTAGTCTTTTGTGAAGCATTACATAGTTTCCATTTTCCAAGTGTGCTAGAGGTGAATGCACCTATATTTATATGTTGATTTGCCCTTGGTGGGCAATTCACCATGCTCTTATTGGGCAAGCTAAGGTGAATGCACCTTAGTTATATTGATTGCAAGTGTCAAGATCCTTTATCTAACTTCCCTTAAATTTTGGTGGACCATATTGGTAGAATTTCTCATATTTAATATTAGATAGTATCTTGATTATGATTATATCTAATTGAAGAATATTGATGCGCTAGCAAAAATAATAACAAAATTATAATTTTTAGCAAATCATACTCATATGGTCATAAATGTAAGACATGTTTATTTAATTTGGAAATATTAAGTAAACTGAATAAATTTCTTAATTATAACAATTGTAATATAATCTCTCTAAAATACTTTTTTTTTTAAATAATATTAGATTATATATCAATTTATAAATTAGATAAAGGAAAAATATCTTACATTTAGAGCTGAAATTCACTGTCAAACTAAGTCCTACATTTAGGGAGAATTATTTACACATTGGTTCTTTAATAAGTCTCCAAATCTAATTAATTAATATAACAAAAAATTTCATTTCTCATAATCTTGTGATAGGAAATTACTAACTACTATAAATTGTTTGTTATTAAAGTTGAGGTCTCTCATCCAATATATAAGCTCTTTTATTTTAACCTTGAAACAATATAAGCTTAATACTTAACTCAAAACTTCTGGCCTAAAAGAAAAACTTAACTCAAAACTAAGTCTAAAATTACTCTGATAATTTATACCTCTACGAATTTTATATATTAAACTCATTTCTCTCATATATTGCACCCCACTTTTTTTTTTAATTAAAAAAAAACCTTTAATCAAAAGTAAAAGTCACAAACAATTTGCTTTAATTTGTATTCTACTTTTAAATATTTTGGAAGGGCTTTAAGGCTTAAAGTAGTCGTACATATATGCATGGAACCTTCCCCCCCCCCCCCCCCCCCCCCTTTTTTTGGATTTAATGATTGATTTGCTTTATTCTCCACTACTCCACATGGCATGCCGTACAATCTTTTGAATGGTAGATACAAATAAGAATATTTTGAGAAAAAAAATAGGAAAAGTATTTTTATTGTGTTCATTAAGTTATAAAATGGTTTTGTTAAGAGATACTTTCATATTTATGATTAAAAAAAAATCTTTTTTTCAGTCATTTTTTTTTCCATTTTTATCTTATGCCAAATGAGATCATTCCTTACCACTGAAAATTAATAAATTTGGTCAGTTTCAAATACACACACATATAAACATTATATAAATGGAAAATGATATTTACTATAATTTTCTTTCTGATTTTAGGATATCGTGCATTTTAAATGTATGTACATTCCCCGAAAAAACTATTAATCAAACAATTTTAATAAAACTTTATACTCCTTCCTGTTCGAAATAGGAGATAGAGTTTTTTTTTTTTTTAAGGAATTAAAGAAGTTAAATAAATTATTAAATCCTATCATATGTTATGTATCATTATATTATATATCAATATATAAATTAGACAAAATGATTTGTAGAAAAAATGAAAAATATTTTAAAGTAATTTAATAAAATTCTTTAATTTCTCTAAAATAGTTAAATCTATATTATATTTAAGACCGGAAAGAGTAACATAATATATGTATGCTTAGCTACTTTAATTAATAAGAACTTTATAGTCGGAGGAACTTATACCTATAATTAAAGTAATGGTAATGACTCAAAAAAAAATAAATTTAATTAAAATCACGTGAAATTATAAAAACCGATCAATTGAATTTTTTTTAAAAAAAATATTTAATTTGATTTTGGTGGGCTTGTGAATTGCATGGAGTTTAAGGGAAAGTTCATTTGAAAATTGAATACTACTATCTTTTATATTTTTTTTGTAATAAAAAATTATTGAACACACCTAATTCACAACTGTGAAGTGTGAAGTCACGCAGACATAATTATTAAATGTAATATAAGTAATCTAGTAATTTAATAATCATTAATTTCATATTCTGTAGCTTTCACAAATCACAACCTTTCATTATCATATGGGGTGGGCAGATGAAATCCTGTGCAACAAATAGGTCAATTTGTGCTACGTCATAGTGACGCAATGATGATTATATCATGGGCCCTAATATCTCACTATTATTATCTTACTTTTGATTTTTATATTCATATTTAAACGAAATTTTTTTAAAAAAAAAATTCTGGCAAAAGAAAAATAGATTTTTTTTTTTAATTTAACTAAAATTTCCCACCGAAACTGTTTTTGTCATCCATTTTTAATCATACTTTACAACTTTTCGCAAAGTGTGTGACTTTAATTATTTTTACCAGAAATTCTAATACAATATGAAAATTCTAACAAAATACAATCATTATTTGTACTTTTTGCAAAGCACGTGACCTACTTTAATTTTACTAAAATATAAAGATGTTTTTGTCTTGAAACTTTTTAATGAAAAAAGTTTAAATTCGATTGAAATTACATAAATCAATCTTTTATATTTTTAAAGATGAATTGAATGTATTTAAAAAGTATAGATAATTAGTCGAGTACAAATTTGACTGTGCTAAAAAATGTCTTGATAATTTAAAAATTTTAACAGAAGTTTTTTAATAAATTGTACAATTTTATAAAACTCAGGAATATATATATATATATATTAATTTTCAAATTTCATATTTATATAATTTTATTCGAATTTAGAATATATACATACTCTAATAAACACACCCGCAAGCATATTATCCCTTGTTTGTTTTGTTTTTTTCGGCTTGTGGTCCTTAGTTTTTGTGAGGAATAACTTGTTTTCTCTAAAAGATAGGAGAAATGAAATTGGACGCAACTAAATGAATACAAAGCAATACTTTTAGGAGCCGGCTAAAACAGTGATACTTTTATGAAGATAATAAATGCTTTTCTTAAATAATTTGATTTATTTATATATCATGACAATTGTGAGTCATGAGTTCTAATAGTAATAATACTGAATGATTCTTTTTTCATTGCTTACAGGTATGTTCGAAAGACGGTTAGGAAAGGGGTTGGGTTTACCCACAATCTAAGAGCATGGCGAAATCTCCATTTCTCCTAGGTGATACTAATGTTGGGCAGGGTGAGTCATCTATTACCCTCAGGCGTTAACTTAGGCACCTAGGAGCTAGGATGCCTCCCCCATTGCCTTGACCAACTCCAGGATCGAATCTCCTCTCTTTGGTGAGAATGTCCAATCCCTTTACCAATTAAGCCCAAATACGAAGGGTTCTATTTTATTTTATTTTTTTTTTTGCTAAAAGGGATGGCATCAGAGCCTACATTACAAACTAAATTACACCCATGGGAAATATTTTATAAAACTTGTTGACATTGTAATCCCTAAAAGCCTCAAAGGTTAGATATGGACTTACGGGCCTCACTTTGGGCCCTTATAGATTGGGTTTTATAAATGATACTTCCAATTTTGCGAGGTTGTGTAATCAACCCAAGCCGAACAATCAAAGGCCTTTCGATCCAAAAAAAAAAAAACAATCAAAGGCCTTAAAATCTAGTGGAAGAGATTTTGCAAGTTTAATTTTTTTTCCCGTGTCATTCTTCCTTTTTTTTTTTTTTTTCCTGTTTTCCAGATTAAAACGACATAGCCTGCTGTTTGTGATTTAGTCATAGCACAAATGAGTTGCACAGTGCACAAAAACTTCTCTATAACACAAAGGTTGCATAATTCTTGATCCTACTTTTATTCCACTATATTGAAAACTTACTTGGTCCTCTCATATTAAGGGAATATGATACTTTTCTATTCCTTTTTCACATTATCTTATCATAATTTCGTTTTCACTTTCAGATATTGAAATAGATGAGTTAGATTTAATATTTTATAAAATTATTTTTATAATATATATATATTTTTTTGTTTTGCAGTTATAAATGATTTGTGCACAATTAATGGTGTGATTTGGGGGTCCTACCCCCGAAAGATTTTTTCAAGAAATGTTTTAAATGTATTGAATTTTTTTAAGGAAAGTTTTAACATGAAATTTAAAAGAAAGCTAATCACACTAGTGTCAATGTGGCTAAGAAGGTAAATTATTCAACTTAGAAGCAAAACCAAACATAGGCAGGGTTTACACATCAATATACAAGGTCCCTAACCTGGACCTTTGACAGCCTGAAGTATTGTTACCAAGGCCTTTGGACAATGGAAGGACGCAAATCTCTTACCAGCTTTCCATCAACATCTACAACAGGGAGGCATCGAAATTTTGTCTCTAGCAATAACTTGATAACAACCATATTGGAAAATTTTCCTTCTTTTTTATGAGGTGAAACAGGGAAGTTAAACAAAAAGGGAGAATGAAATAGATATATAAGTACCTAGCAGCATCTTCAAGATTGGTGTGTGTGTAACATTTTTTGGCACAGGAAATCAGTTTAGTGTGTTTGTTGGCCCTACATGATGTGAAATCTAAACTAATGAACCTTTCTGTTAAATAAATTAATTAATCAGAAAAAATATTTAAAAAAATATCTAATAAAGAACTTTAAAAATACTAAAAAAACAAAAAAGTGTTTTAAATATTCATATAATCTCAAAAGGGTGATAAGTTCGATTTGTCCTCATTGGAATTAAAAAGAAAAGACCAACTTACTCTTACATTTATCTTTTTTAAAAAACCCACCCCACCAAAAGCTAGAGCTCTAGTGGGAATATTTCAACTGAGAATAAACATTTTCAAAACGGTAGGAGTGGGGTTAGAACCCCCATAACATAAAAAATGTTTGTGACCATTGGGCTACTAATGTCATTGAAGATAAATAATGCCAAAAAAAAAAAAAGGTATATATATATATATATATATAGATCTTTAATTCAAGCTCATTAATAAATTTAGGTAAAGAATTGACAAATTTATATAAGGAATTTATAACTTTCAATTTTTAAATAAAAAATTCCCTTATTCCCTCACTCCATTGACAATTTTAGATAAGAACTTCAAGACTTTTATTTTTTAAGTAAGAAATTCACTTACTTTTTTAGATTATTTATAAGTTTAGATAAAGAATTCACAAATTCATATAAGAAATTCGTAAGTTTAGATAACAAATTGACAAGTTTATATAAAGAATTTACAACTTTCATTTAAGTGAAAAAAAATTCACTAATTCTTTTAAGCCATTCACAAATTTATATAAGGAATTCATAAGTTTAGATAATGACTGCAAATTCGACGCCTGTATTCCAACTTGATATATGGCGCAACTATCATCCATAATTTTCCCCACAATGCTAAACCATCCCAATTTGCAAATATAAACAACATAATCGCTACATTTTTATAGATAAAAAAGCCTTCAATTATATACAAGTATTAAATATATATTTGTTTAAAGTAAAAGTCTACCATTAATTCATTTGTTATCTATAGCGCACACATAAATAGCCGGATTTCTTGTATTTGTTGTCTTCACATATCTGATAAATTTTGGAAAAGACATACAAGATAAATTCGAAAAAATATATACGCACAAAATTAGAATGAAGAATGTTGTGACTTAGCTGTTTTCATAATTCGTGCCTATTTTTTGGAAAGAAAAAAATCACCTCATTTCTCTTTCAAAATGAATGTTCTTGTTCGTGTGTGAACAATATCAATATAATACAGGCTTGAACTAGGAACAATGCCTAGGGCCTACGTACCCTAGTATAGGGATCAAAGCCTACGTAGTTCGGATAGTATACTTCTGGCGTTTAGCCACTGAGTGTGGGGGTGTGTGTTCTGTGAGAATGAAAGGATGAAATAGCATGTACCTTTCACCAGTGGAGGGTTCTCCTATTTATAAGAGGATGGATAACCGTCCCGAGATGGCAGTTATCAATTGTCCCGGGTTGGACGGTTATAGCCTGTGTGAACATAACCATCGTTGGTGGTTGGCATGAGGAGTTGGGCTTCGGGGCCCAAGTTCCGAGATCCATAACAGTTGCCCCCCAGCCCAATAACTCAGGCTTCTGGGTTGTCGGGACGTGTTGATGGTTGTATCCAGCGAAGGACAATCCGAGTTTAATAATTATCTTTCTTGCCAGTATAGGTGTCTTGCCTTAGGTATTTCCAAAGTCGGTTATCCATATTCATGAGCTTCCGAGATTATCTAGATCTAAATGCCGAGTTATGTTTATCTGAGTGCCGAGTTCGCAACTTTCTGGAATTTAACTCTGCAATTTTTGTCAAAGACCTTTTTTGTCGAAGTGTGTCGTATACCGACATGTTCATTGCCAAAATGTCTGTGGTTGTACCCATCGTCGCGACTACTTGTCTGTCTTTATTCTTTTTAGGTTTGGGGTGCCGTTTCATGTAACCACTACTTCCGAACTTGAAGCGACACGTTTTTCGAAAAGCCGTCTCGGTTATTGCGCTCATTAATGCTCTACGTCACACTCCAATCGTCATGACTACCTTTTAGGATTTTAGTAGGGTTTAGCCCTGATCCCGTCGGTTCATTTCAAATCACCCGTTTGAATCTTGCACCGTCGTTTCTCTTGACACCTCGTAATCGGTGAAACGCTTGGATACCAAATCGTCACACACTTTGGATTGTCTATAAATACAAGCGCATTGTTGATTTCACTTGTACTTCACCTTCGCGCATTTCACATCCGATCAAGCTTTTTGTCAGCAGAGTGCTCTTTATACTTCCTTCTCCAGATTTCATCTTCTTTCCAGTTCGCAAGTAAGTTTTTTACTCGCATTTGAGTTTGTTCATCTTTATTCATCTGCAATAAGTTCTCTTTTCTTTGAGTAGCTTCCTCAAATCTCCCATTCCGTTTCTCGCTGTTTTGTTTTTCTGGGTCTGATTTCTTGAAACATGCATTTTGTTCTTGCTGGGTATCTTGAACGACGATGATGATTTTGAATTCCTCTCTGAAAAAAGGAAATTGTCGAGAACCATAGTGAGACTTCCTTGTCTGAGTCGTTAAGATACTGGGAATTCTGGAAAATGTAGAGCCATTGTTCTTCATCTTCACCATATTGGCTTTGTGCTTTTATATGTTCTTAAATTTTACTCTTGAATTCGGCTAGTCTACTTAACAATTCCCAATTGCCTGCAATTTAGCACATTAGTTGTTTTTCAAAAGATGGATCCTCAACCTCCATTGGTAGATATGTATGGTCGGCCCATCCCTGAAGAGGATAGAGAGTTACTCCAAAGAGTTCCGGGCCGAACTAAACTCTGGCTGTGGTCTATCCTTCCCACTGAGAAGGAAAAAATGGAAGATATGCTTCGTTCCACTCGTGGTAGTGGATCCTCCCGAGGTGCTAGTTCCTTCCGAGGTGGTGCAGAAGGAAGATCTCATCAAGGTCGCATGTTTCAAACTCCGCCTATTACCTCAACGCGTCCCTTAGTCTCCCCAAATGTAGTTCCTGATGCTTCCGTCCGGACTCATCCGCCCGAGAACCTTACACCTTGTGAAGAGTGTATGTTTAAAGCTATTGAGTCTTCTCGTCAGGGTTTTGACCGAGAGGCCGAACGAATTTTGGATCGCTGCCGTTGTAATGAGAGGCCATGGAGATCCGTTGCCGCCTACACCCCTTTACTGCCTTCAGCATCTCAAACTTTTGTAAATCCTGTGACTTCAGGTATTCCCGAGTTCTGACTTAGCCCTCTGTTTTTTTTTTTGTATAGGTATTTATGTCTTCCCTTTCTCATCAAACAAACCAATCCGAGACCAGAGAGTCCACTCCTTCTGGTTCTTCGCGAATGACTACGATCAATAGATATGCCGTGAACAAAGCCGTCACCGATACAAAAAACAAGTTGTCTGCTAAAGCTATTGCTCGCGTAATCCGAGGTGGGGACGGGTACGTTGTGTGCCAGCCTTCAACCAGTGAGTCGGTGGCCTCCGAGCGCTCCAAAAAGGAACCTAATTTCTTCTTCTTCTATAAAAATGTCATTACCCGACTTGGGATGGAATTCCCTTTTTCTAACTTCCAAATGCAGCTCCTTCACCATTTTCATCTAGCTCCTTCCCAACTTCATCCCAACGGCTGGGCGTTTGCCGTTGCTTTCAAAAGTTTCTGCAACAAATTTGATCTGGTCTGTTCTGTGCCTGTGTTTTGTCATTTTTTTGTTCCCTTAGAGAATAACCTTTCTATAGACGGGGATTTATTAGAGTTTGGATGGACTTCACTCCGGGCTTCGGTTGGTCGCAAATTCCTTAAGCCTTTTACCGACTCATGGAAAGGCTTTAAAAATTCATTTATCAAGATTTCTGCCAAACCCGGGCGTGTACCCTGGTTTCTTCAAACTTCGGCCTCCGGGGAACTCGAAGGTCGCTTTCCCTTATATTGGACTGAAGAGCATCATAAATATGAAGCCAAGGATTTTTTGACCCCTCTTTCTGAAATGACTGCCCAAGAGAGAGACACTATTGCCTTTGTTTCCACTTCGGTCAATAAAGAACCATTAATAGAATCGGCCGATTACATCGCTTGTTATGTTTGGAACCGACCCACTATGGGTAAGATAGTTCACTTGAACCAAATGTTTTGGAGCATATCTTCTCCTGAATTTTGCCTAACTTATGTTTTCCCTTGTTTCAGGTGATACAATGGGAAAGAGACCCGATTATCTTGATGTCACACGCCGCTCGGACGTGGTGCCAGCACCATCTCGTCCCACGACTCCTGCGGCGAAAAGAGCTGCGTCGGCTCCTGAGCCATCTGATCCTTCTCCCGCCAAGAAAACCAAGAGGCTGAGAAAGAAAAAGGTTATCGAGGCTGACCCGGAGGATGAGGTCGAAGCCGATGCTCCTTTGACCCTTCCCGTTCTCGAGCCTGAGAGAGCGGCTTCTGAGGTCCCTGCATCTTCTTCTGGGCCTGTCGTTGAACTTCCGAGGTCATATCTTTGGGACAACAAACTTCCTGCTGTTCTTCGCGTGGGTCTCCAAGCCCCTTCTCATTATTATGACAAGAAAAAGTTGTCAACACTGGAGCTAAAGGAACTTAAGGAGTTGGAGCATTGGAATTTGAGGAATGCCGGTGTTTGTCATCTTGCTGCACAGCTTAAGGATCTGGTTGGAGATCAAGCATTGGAGATAGCCTCTTTACAAGCCGATAAGAAGACGGCAGATAACCAGGTAGCTCAGGCCCAGGAAGATATGCAGGTAGCCTTAGCTGAGAAAGAGAGCCTGTCGGACGAGATCATCTCACTGCGTGACAAGCTCCATAAGGCTGAATCCGAGGTCATCCGCCACCTTCAAGTCCACGAACAGGATTTGGCTTTGCTGACGAAGTACAAGGACGAGGTTGCCAAGCTGACATCGTCTCTTGAGATTAGCCAGGCAGCTCTTGAACTTGCTAATAATGATGTGGCGAAATTGAAGACAGGCGTGGTAGATGCCTTTGAGAACGCCTTGGAGCAGGCCCAGTTCCTGAACCTCGAGGTCACCTTGGACTTGCAGAAAGCGCATGTCAATGCTTATGTTGAAGGTGGGACATTTCACCCGACTCCTTCTTTGGATGCTCCTTCAACTAATTTAGGTCCCGAGGAGGCTGGTGGGGATCAACAGGCTCTTGATTGATCGACTTGCTTCTTCTCTATCTTTTATGTTTGCTTGTAAATTGCAGTGCCCGTGTTGGGCTTTATCTTTGAATTTTATCATATGGACAACAGTTGACTAATATGAAAGATGTTACCGAGTTGTTTCTATTCTTGTCAGACTGCTTTCCTTTTTTTTTAAAAAGGCAATTAACCGACGTGATCAAGGTCGATTAACATGCCTTGATTTTTTACTTTTAGCATTTATATTGCCGAGTTACATGATTCACGAAAATATGCGTTTGCAATATCCGTGCATGTTCTTTAATATGGCCATTATTACGATATAGTAAGCACGAATTATCCAACCCGAGTTCCGTTCGCATTTTTTTTGGCGGCTTTGCCGCTATTCGGTCACTTTAAATTCGTATTTGGCGGATTGTTCCGCTTGGCATTTTAATAACTACATGATTTACGAACCGACTCGGGGTTCATACATGTGTTTAAGTGACCTTATTTATGAACCAACTGGGGGTTCATACATGTTCCGATAGCTTTAACATGACTGAATTGGCTTTGTAGCCTATTACTTCATTCATCAAGTAGTCTTCATACAATGCTAAAAGAAACAAACTCGAATCAAACATAATGAACTGAACTAAAATTTGTAGCAAATAATTTCAACTGTAATAAGCCTTGAGCTTATCAGCGTTCCAAGTCCTTTTGAGCACTTTCCCATCCAGAGCTTCCAAAACATAAGCTCCTTTTCCAAGTCGTTCTTTGATTCTGTACGGGCCTTCCCAGTTGGATAAGTATCTCTGTACGCGCTCATTTTCCTTGAACGAGCGCGGATTAATCTCTCTGTTGTAACGAGCCATGATAAGTCGCTTTGTAGCCGCATCCCTCAAGTGAGCAGCAGTGCGAACCTCGTCAATTATATCCAACTCGGCAGCAATGGCTTCGTTGTTAGCGCGTTCTTGAGTGACATGTAATTTCCTTAGGGAGGGTTCACCGATTTCCATGGGAATCATAGCTTCGCATCCATAAGTAAGTCTGAAAGGGGTTTCCCCCGTGGATGATTGCACTGTTGTCTGACATGCCCATAACACTGAATATAGGTGCTCAACCCAATTGCCCTGGGCCTCTTCCATCCGTTTTTTAAGCCCGTTCACGATCACTTTGTTTGCTGCCTCTGCTTGTCCATTGGACTGCGGGTGTTCTACGGAGGCGAAGTGATGCTTAATCTGAAAGTCGGACATCATCTTCTGAAATCCTTGGTCCGCGAACTGTGTCCCGTTGTCTGTGATTGTCTCTGCTGGAATTCCGAACCGTGAGATGATGTTCCTTTGGAAAAACTTCTGTGTTCTGGCCGAGGTTATTGTTGCCAGTGGTTCGGCCTCAATCCATTTAGTGAAGTAATCCACCGCCACGATGAGCCATTTCAATTGACCGGGTGCTAGCTTGAATGGCCCTAGCAAGTCCATGCCCCATTTGAAGAACAGCCAGGGAGCCGTGATTGCCTACAAATCAGATGGCGGGATCCTAATAATCTTTCCATGCTTCTGACAACTTTCACATTTCTGGACGTGGTCCTTGGCGTCTTGAGCCATTGTAGGCCAATAATATCCTGCCCGAACAGCTTTCCGCGCTAGTGCCTTGGCTCCCATATGCTGCCCATTGATGCCTTCATGAATTTCCGCCAAAACATATTGGGCTTGATCGCTTCCGAGGCATTTCGCCAGAGGCGCATGTATTCCCTTCCGGTAAAGTTGGTCGTCCACCATCGTGTAAGCAGCTGCCAATTTTACCAAGTTTCTTGCCTGCACTTCATCATCGGGGATAATCCCTCACTCCGAGTAATCCGCAATTGGTTTTCTCCAGTCTTCCGAGTTTGTTATCAGCATTATACAACTTGGTTCTGGAAGATTCTGTTGGACTACTGTTCTCAAGCTTCCCAGGCATTTGGTGCTTGCTAACTTTGACAGGATGTTGGCCCTTGTATTTTCCGCCCTTGGGATATGTGTCACCGTCACCTGGTCAAACTGGGCCATGATTTCCTTCACCTTGGCTAGATACTTAGCCAACAATGGTCCCTTTACTTGGTAAGTTCCTTGAATTTGAGATGCCACTAACTGAGAATCCGTCGAGATATGCACCTTTTGGGCTCCACTTTCTTTTGCCTGAGACAGTCTTGCTAATAGGGCTTCATACTCAGCCTGATTATTGGACGTTGGGAAATCCAGCCGTAGGGATAGTTCTATGGCAACGCCATCTGGGTTTTCCACAATAACCCCTGTGACGATTGAATATTATTACACTTATATGTATCTCTTGGTGAATAAATTTAGGATTGTTTAGTCATTAAATAATGGATTTTATTACCTAATTGAGCTTTGAGCTTTTAATGTGATTGATTTCATTTTTATGAATAAATTACAGATTTACAGTAATTTAGTATTTTGGCCATAACTTTTGATCTAGATATCCGATTAGCCTGATTCTTCTTTCCTTTTTTAGATGATTCAGAGAGCTACAATTGTTATGAAGACTCAGAAGGCTGATTTAGACAAGAAGATGGACGAAATTGGAGCTAAAGACAGACGCATTTTTCTGGATTTTTATTTTGCTCGAATTTTGTAATAAAAGACCAATTTTTAGAGGTTTCCTTTTTTATAGGGATTTCCTATTGATTAGGGGTTTCCTATTTATTAGAGATTTCCTATTTTTTAGAGATTTTCTATTTATTAGAGGTTTCCTATTTTTAGTCATCTTTCCTATATAAGGAAAATTAGATGGTGGCTACAAACATATTCTCAATTACGTTGTAGGAGGTTTTCAGATTAAATTAGAAGCTTTTTTATTTTCTCTTAGTTGTTCTTCATGTTAATCTTCATCTTTTCTTCTGCGTTTTTCCTAGCCATGCTTGGCTAAGCTTCTTTGATTGATCCAACGTTGAGGATTCCATGATTCGTCTAGAGAACTTGTGCTTTATCGGTAATTTAACTCGTTTCTATTTTCATCTTATCGAATCCGATTTCTGAAAATAGTTCAAATATTAGATTTAATATTCGGTTTGGTTTATCCCAAGGACTTAGTTTGAACTAGGTTTTAAGTTTTGCTGTGCGATCGCACAGTGGGACGCCGCTGTTCGGACATATTCTAGGTGATTGTCTAGTCGAGGGATTTTCTGGGCGAATGCAGAGATCTCAGTTCGTCCAGAGCCAAACGTGGGTTATTTATATTTCGTTCAATGATGGAAGTCTCTGGAATCTGAATGTTGGGTTAATCGATTTTAATCTGTTTCTTCTCGTTTTCTTATATTCTATTTTATCTTTGCTTCATTTAAATTGCATTTCTATTTTAGTTTATTAATTTAAAAATCCAAAACCGGATCCCCCCTTGTTTTCATTGCATTTGCATGACATTTAGATTACTTAGGATTCAATAAAAGGCTCCTCGAAAAGAGAGAACGATCCTAGGTTTGCCTATACGCAATCCTTGGTTAATTGTTGATTGTGGACCCCAAGGCTAATGACGAAAGGTCTTCATCAAATGGTGCCGTTGCCGGGGAGCTAAGTAATTGGCTCCCTAGGTGATTTAATTGTCAAATTCACTTTTGACAAGGGGTTTCTCTTGTGAAGCTTGTTAGATTTGCATTTTTGATTTTTTTTAATTGCATATAGTTTAGGATTTTTGCATTTAGGTAGCTTGCATATAATTCATTGCATTGTCTTAACTTGGTAGCTTCTGTGTGGTGTGTTTGTATCAAATTTGATATGATTTTGGGCTTATTTGTTTGAATTCACCATGTCTCCAAGTTAATTCATAGCATACTTGCATCTTTAATCATTTTCAAAAAAAAAAAAAAATCTTCTTTTCTTTTTCATTTGCATTTGTATTTTATTAGATTCATTTTCTTAGTTTTTTATAGTTTATAGTTAGATAGTTTTCTTGTAATTCCTTGGAAATTAATTGTATTGAAATTTCATGGCTTGGTTTTATGGCAATCATAATCTACCTTTCAATTCTCACTCTTTTGTAGGCAATCAAGAATGTCATGATCCTTTCCACCATCCATTATATGAACCATACCACCAACCTCCATTTCAACAATATCATCAACCCTCTCACTTACCACACCATCATTCATTCCATCCCACTTCAGGACCATGCCATCCATCTCATGAATCCCAATACTCATTTGAGCCACCTTATGGACCTCATTTTCAACCATGTGTGCCCAACCAAGATCCTTCATTTTGTGAAGTCATTGGAGATTACCAAAATCAAACGGCTTGGGCTGTAAATGAAGAGTGATCACATAAGGAGAACCTTCATCAACAAATGGAATCTCTTTGTAGAATAATGGAACAACAAGTGAAATGGTCTGAGAGATTAGCAAAGGAAATTGAGCAGGAGGCACAAGTGTTGAAAATGAAGTTTCCTTCTATCATGGGCACACATGCACAAGAAGTGAGACAATTACAAAAGCGCAATGAAGAGTCCTCTCTCCCATTTGGTAATGATCATATCTTTATAGAAGTAGACTCTCCTACTACTTTGACCAATGAAGCAATTCATGATTTGAGTGATAATGAGGTGGACGAGGAAATCATTGTTGAATCCCCTCAATTGTTTGGAAATGTAATTGCTCAACCAATTGGCTTTAGTAGTAGTGATTCAATTGTACTTGTTGATGAGTGTGTTCCTATTTCTTCATGTGATGCTTTAACTGATGAAAATGCTTCTCTTCATAGTACTAGTGATGATTGCAATAACTTGAATGACATATTTTCATGCTGTTGTGAAGAATATCAAATATGTGTAGATTGTTATCATGAAAAATGTCATTTACTTGTTGACCTTCAAAAGAAAGCATTTAGTGAAGTGGTTGATTCTACCATTGATCAAAATGCACCCTCTTGTACTATTGATGATAGTAAGCATGTCAATTTTGAAAAGGTTGAATTAAGCATGGATGACAATGTTATTGATGATGTTCTTGCTCAATGGTATGGTGATTATCCTGATTTTGCATGGACGAGTAATTCTGCCAATTGTGCATGTTCTGATAATGAATGGTGCCCTATTTGCACTGAGATTAATGCTGCATTATTTGGTGATTCTGACTTGCTTAGTGATTCTACATTACTTGTGGATTCTATTGTTGATGTGAGTGAGAAAGATCATAGCCTAGAATACCAAATGCATAAAATTCCCATTGGATTACCCCCTTGTAGTCTTGTTGGTGACAAAGATTCTGAAATTTTGATTGATAAAATCCTGCATGTTGATCAATCTTTCCAACAAGTACTTTCTTTTGATTTGCCACCTGATTTAGAAAAACAAGATAATTGTTTTGAATCTTTACACATTCCAGGTGGTGGTGATTTGAAAACTTCGCTTCATTCTTCCACTATTTTCCCTTCCATCTCTTGTGATTGCAATGATGATGTGGTGTACTCCAACACTAAGTTGGATTTCACACCTTCCATTTTACAAAAACAAGAGAATGTTCACGATATGATTGGTTGCTTGACTCCTACTGATGGGAGTATCATTGATTTCCTTGGATGTGATAGTTACTTGGAGTGTTTGGAACTTAACATGTCTTTCATTCACTCAAAATCTCTCCATGTCTCTATTTTTGGATGGGATACTGCTATTTTCCTGTCTTATTTGCAGGCACATTCTTGGAAAGGTTGTCGATGGAACCAACATCCACCGTACATTCTTGAACCTCTTCCAATAGATCCTGAGCCACCGCCACCAAGGAAATTCAATACGGGAGAAGACGTTTCAAGGGAAAAATTCATGATTCTCATCAAAGATGAGAACTTCTCCTTCAAGCGACTCAAGATACTCTAACAAATGTTGTCTCTTTCCTTACTTATTTTCTTCCTAATTCATATGATTACTTGGGCTTAATTGTTGTATGAGGAAGATAAGTGTGGGAGAGAGACACAATTCAGTAGAAAAGTAGAAATAATGTAGTTTAGTAGGTTAAAAAAAAAATTATGAATAACACGCTCTCTTTCTATGATTGCTCTACTTCTTGTGAACCTTGACATCTTGGTTTTGATGGATCCTTCTTTTTTAGGCTAAATTTCTGGACTCTTGGATTATATTTCTTGGTAGTTAATTTTGGGATGCTGGTTACATGATTTGGTATTAACCTTTGTGAAGTTTTGGGCCTGCATGAATGGAATTCATCTTTTACCATTCTTTTTTTCATGTGCGCATCTGCTCATGATTTGTGTTCTCTAGAACTTGCTCCTTTTCTTTTTGAAGCTAATTTTTCACTTACGTGCATAAGTATGATGGAAGCTTATTTTCTTTCTTTCATTTTCCCACTTTGGCCAAATAGCCTTTCCCTTATATTATATTTCCTTTGCTAGCCCCTTTATGCCTTTTTGACTCATTCTTTTCTAAGCCACATTACAAGCCTAAGCGTAAAACCATTTTATCCCACACCTTGGAAATTTATTGAGCATTGGTTTCACCTTAGTTTTGTGCTTAAGTGTGGGGGTTGCCCAGCTGTGCAACATTTTAAGTGTGGGGGGAGTATTTGATTGTGTATCGTTCATTATTTGGCATTGATTTTGGTCATTGTTATTCTAAAAAGCAAAAAAAAGCAAAAAAAAAAAGTTCAAAAAAGGAAAAAAAAAAGAAAAAGAAAAAAAAATACAAAAGAAAGAGAGGGGAAAAAAAAGAAAAGAAAAGAAAGAAAGAAAGAAAGAGAGAGAGAGAGAGAGGAAGCAATGTAAAGAAGGAGAAATAAAAAGGAATGTTATTGAGGTGATTTGCTATTATTAACTGATATTCTTTGAATTTCTTGGGTGCTTAGCCTATCATATCCAAACTTATTCACACCTATACCCTAGCCCATTACAGCCTTCAATAACAAGCTCTCTTGATTTTTGCATGCATGTGTCATAAGTGGTGGAGAAGTAGAAATTGAGCAAGCCTATGGTGGGACAATTTTCTTGAGTAGAATTTGAGTGATACACTTATTGACCCTATACACTTAAGAGATTGATTAAAGGCATCCCTTGAGAGACCATCTTGTGTGATTAACATCATTGAATGAGATTGCCAGGATTTGTTATTTGAGATGAAAGGATTTTGGTCTTGATTGATTGGTCTTTTGAAGCTTTGTGTCCTTTGTTAAATTTTTGCATTGTTAGCAATTGTTAGAAATGAATAATTTTTCATTTTAGTCTTTTTCTTTTAATTTTGCCCAGGAGTGCAAAAAGATAAGTGTGGGGGAATTTGATGATTGAATATTATTACACTTATTTGTATCTCTTGGTGAATAAATTTAGGATTGTTTAGTCATTAAATAATGGATTTTATTACCTAATTGAGTTTTGAGCTTTTAATGTGATTGATTTCATTTTTATGAATAAATTCCAGATTTACAGTGATTTAGTATTTTCGCCATAACTTTTGATCTAGATATCCGATTAGCCTGATTCTTCTTTCCTTTTTTAGATGATTCAGAGAGCTACAATTGTTATGAAGACTCGGAAGGCTGATTTAGACAAGAAGATGGACGAAATTGGAGCTAAAGACAGACGCATTTTTCTGGATTTTTATTTTGCTCGAATTTTGTAATAAAAGACCAATTTTTAGAGGTTTCCTTTTTTATAGGGATTTCCTATTGATTAGGGGTTTCCTATTTATTAGAGGTTTCCTATTTTTTAGAGATTTTCTATTTATTAGAGGTTTCCTATTTTTAGTCATCTTTCCCATATAAGGAAAATTAGATGGTGGCTACAAACATATTCTCAATTACATTGTATTAGGTTTTCAGATTAAATTAGAAGCTTTTTTATTTTCTCTTAGTTGTTCTTCATGTTAATCTTCATCTTTTCTTCTGCGTTTTTCCTAGCCATGCTTGGCTAAGCTTCTTTGATTGATCCAACGTTGAGGATTCCATGATTCGTCTAGAGAACTTGTGCTTTATCGGTAATTTAACTCGTTTCTATTTTTATCTTATCGGATCCGATTTCTGAAAATAGTTCGAATATTAGATTTAATATTCGGTTTGGTTTATCCCAAGGACTTAGTTTGAACTAGGTTTTAAGTTTTGCTGTGCGATCGCACAGTGGGACGCCGCTGTTCGGACATATTCTAGGCGATCGTCTAGTCGAGGGATTTTCTGGGCGAATGCAGATATCTCAGTTCGTCCAGAGTCAAACGTGGGTTATTTATATTTCGTTCAATGATGGAAGTCTCTGGAATCTGAATGTTGGGTTAATCGATTTTAATCTGTTTCTTCTCGTTTTCTTATATTCTATTTTATTTTTGCTTCATTTAAATTGCATTTCTATTTTAGTTTATTAATTTAAAAATCCAAAACCCAATCCCCCCTTGTTTTCATTGCATTTGCATGACATTTAGATTACTTAGGATTCAATAAAAGGCTCCTCAAAAAGAGAGAACGATACTAGGTTTGCCTATATGCAATCCTTGGTTAATTGTTGATTGTGGACCCCAAGGCTAATGACAAAAGGTCTTCATCACCCTGCGCCGCCGCCTTGTAAATTGGATGAGCCATCCACGAAAACTCTCCAGGGTTCTATTCTTGCTTCTTCTTTTTGAACGAAAGTCGACTCCACTAGGAAATCGGCTAAAGCTTGTGATTTGATTGCTTGACGGGCCTTATAGACAATATCAAACTCGGACAATTCGATTGCCCAATTCGTCATCCTTCCTGCTAAGTCCGGCTTGTGTAGGATTTGCCGGAGTGGTTGATTTATCCGAACTATAATAGAATGGCTATGAAAATAATGCCATAGTCGTCGTGCCGCTGTTAACAAGGCGAAAGGCATCTTTTCAAGCTTCTGGTATCTTACCTCGGGCCCCTGTAAAGCCCGACTTACAAAATATACTAGTTTTTGTTCCTGACCGGTCTCTCTTGCCAAAACCGCACTCACTGCCTCTTCTCCCACCTATAAATAAAGAATTAGTTTTTCATTAGGTTCAGGTCTTGACAGCACTGGTGGGGATGATAGGCATTGCTTGATCCTGACGAACGCGTTTTCACAATCCAAGTTCCATCCTCCTTGAGCTTGCTTCTTTAGTAGTTTGAAGAAGGGGAGTGATTTTTCGGCCGACTTTGGCAAGAATCTTGTTAAAGCTGCTAATCTTCCAGTCAACTGTTGGACCTCTTTCTTGCTCGTTGGGACCTTCATCTCCAAAATTGCTTTGCATTTCTCCAGGTTGGCTTCTATGCCTCGGCTTGTTAACAGGAAACCCAAAAACTTTCCGGAGGGTACTCCAAAGGCACATTTCGCCGGGTTTCGTGTGTGAACAATATCAATATAATACAGGCTTGAACTAGGAATAATGCCTAGGGCCTACGTACCCTAGTATAGGGATCAAAGCCTACGTAGTTCGAATAGTATACTTCTGGCGTTTAGCCACTGAGTGTGGGGGTGTGTGTTCTGTAACAAACGAATGTCCGGGTTAGTAACTTGGATTTCTACCTGTGGACCGTTCAGAGGAACTTGGGCATCCTCGTGCTCTAACATGTCGTTTTCTGGGATGGGGGAATTGGCCATGTTTGACACCTCTGCTTCAGTTTCCACAATTACTTGATCCATGTCAACGTCGGTAGGATTTTGCTGCACCGCTCGTTCCATCTGCTGTCCTTGTTGTCCTTCTGGTATTTGAGTGTGCCGAATTGCTAAAGTTCGCTTTGTCCTTGCCATCGTATACGTAACTTAAAAAACTGTGGTCGAAACTTTCCGTTCCCCACGGTCGGCGCCAAATGTTCGTGTGTGAACAATATCAATATAATACAGGCTTGAACTAGGAACAATGCCTAGGGCCTACGTACCCTAGTATAGGGATCAAAGCCTACGTAGTTCGGATAGTATACTTTTGGCGTTTAGCCACTGAGTGTGGGGGTGTGTGTTCTGTGAGAATGAAAGGATGAAATAGCATGTACCTTTCACCAGTGGAGGGTTCTCCTATTTATAAGAGGATGGATAACCGTCCCGAGATGGCAGTTATCAACTGTCCCGGGTTGGACGGTTATAGCTTGTGTGAACATAACCGTCGTTGGTGGTTGGCATGAGGAGTTGGGCTTCGGGGCCCAAGTTCCGAGATCCATAACAGTTCTAATATTTTTTTTAATATTTTAGAGAATCAAATAAAATCAGAATTTTGCCTTGTATTATTCATTGACATACCTTTGCTTTTAGGGTTTAGGGTTTTTTAAATTGAGAATTCTTTATCTGAACTTGTAAATGGCTTAGAGAGTAAGTGATTTTTTTTTTATTTAGAAAACGAAAATTACAAATTCTTTATCTTAACCTGTTAATGTGTTTGAGCCAAAGATATATATATATATATATATATATATATATATATATATATATATATTTGTTTACATTATTTATATTACATGACATTAGTGGCCCAATAGTCACCAACATTTTGCGTAGTGGAAGGGGTTGGAAATGTTTATTCCCAAAGGAATATTCTCACTGGAGTTCCGGCCACTGCCAACTAGAGCTCTGGCGGCCGCTGGTAAGAATAATTTTTTAAAATAAGAAAATGTAGAGTTAAATTAGTATTTTTATTTTAATGTCAGTAAAAACAGATTGAGCTTAACCATTTTATAGGATTATGAATATTCAAAATACTTTTTTATCTTTAATATTAATGTATTCGAAGGTAGGGTTAAACGTTTACACTTTTCCAGACCATATCTATAAATTTAAGGGAAAATATTATTTGCTGTGTTCAGTTAATATTATTTTCTTAAGTTTCATTTTACACATGATACAAGAAGATAACAGCAATGATACAAAACCTAGAGCAGTTTCTGGAACGTTGTCTCATCAAAATTAAGTCATTGACTTGACCTGAGGAAAACCAGTCAATTACTGATGCTTAGCTTACATATTAATATTATTTTAATTATAAATAATTTTTGTGAGATTTGTGAGTGTGCTTGCCCTTAATCTACGCCTTGGAATTGAAATGACTAATCAGTAAAGCTTAAAAAAAACTTAGAATGATGGGGACGTGCACTATAAATATAGTATAAAGATCTCATGATGTTGAAGTTTGACCAAACGATAACAAAACTTTGTTTATAATAATAATGTCAGTCACTTTAATTAGCTAAATGGTCCATTGTTTGTCAAATGAACACGCCACATCACAGTTTCCTAAACCCATTTGTCACCTTCTTCTTCATTGTCTCCGGAAATTTCTTGAAGAAACCATATTTAATTACATATAATGTATGAACTTGTGTGTTAGGATACATATTGTCAAACAAAGTATTACGTTAGAAGCATAGACGGATCCATGTAGCTAATTGGGGGCACGTGCCCTCCCTTAAATTTCAACTTTGTGTGTGTGTGTCCTCTCTATTTTTTCCAGTCGTGTCACTTGCGCCTCTACTCTTTCTTTTTCTACTTTCCCAGTTGATCCCTTCTGTGAGTTGCGGTCTAGCTTCTAATATAGTATTTTAATTGGGTGTGTTGGTTCTCATTTCATGCCTTTTTTTTTCTAAAAAAAGAAAAAATTAAGGTGTTTGTTATGTGTTCATTATCTTAATTTGGGAGTGTGGCCATATTTTCTTTTCAGTGCTTGTTCCTCCTCATACCTTAGGTGTGGGTATTTTTTATTTTTCAGATATTTTATTTATTTAGATTAAATTATATATTACAAGATAAAATATTTTTTCATGCATTATCTCCAATTAATTAGTTTAAGATATTAGATGTAAAAAAACATTTCAGAATGTAATATATAATTTAATATAAATAAATAAAAAATACACTCACCCGTAAAGTATGAGGAGGAACAAGCCCTTAAGAGAAAAATATTCAATTAAGAACCCGGTGGCTTGGGTTTGCATCTCTCTCCTTTTTGGAGATATTATTTTTTTAATTTAATGCATTTAAAGTTTTGTTTCAAAAAAAAAAATTCGTGGGCGCTACCCCCGAACCCCCGCATCCCCCAACCAATGGTGCCCCCCTTCCATAAATTCCTGGATCCACCCCTGGTTAGAAGTGTCGAGCACAGAAATGTTTTGAAGGAAGCACAAATACCAATAAAGAATTGAAAGAGAATAAAAATATCAATAAAAAATTTAAAACTTATAAAAGTAGTACAATCCTTATTTTAGTTTATTCATCAAAGTTTTAAATTCTTCATTGGTATTTTTGCTCCCTTTCAATTGTTTATTGGTAATTGCTTCCTTCAAAATATTTCTGTGCTCGGTGCTTTTAGTGTAACACTTCGTTGGCCAATTTACACCTTAACCCTAAAATTTAGGTGATTTAAAATATTACCATTATTAAATATGCTAAAACATCAATTTTGACTCTCTCTCTCTCCCTTCCACTCTTATTAGATATATATATATATATATATATATATATATATATATATTAATTATTGCCTATTTAAACCATCAAAGTGTTTTATTTTAAAAGGACAAACAGTAAATACTTCTTTTTTGGGGGAATGAGTGAGCGGATCGATCTCATGACCTCTCATGTAGAAGAGAATTCATATGCTACTAGGCTATAAGTCTGTGTGACGGCAAACATTAACTGCTAAAAAGTGTCTTATAATAGGGATGAACTAGATTTGTTTATTGATTTTTAATAAATGGAATTAATTTATTCAAAAAGTTTTGGTGCACTCTCAACATATTAATCATCAATATAATTGTTAGTCTTTTATGAAGCATTACATGGTTTCCATTTTCCAAGTGTGGTAGAGGTGAATGCACCTATATTTATATGTTGATTTGCCCTTGGTGGGCAATTCACCATGCTCTTATTGGGCAAGCTAAGGTGAATGCACCTTAGTTATATTGATTGCAAGTGTCAAGATCCTTTATCTAACTTCCCTTAAATTTTGGTGGACCATATTGGTAGAATTTCTCATATTTAATATTAGATAGTATCTTGATTATGATTATATCTAATTGAAGAACATTGATGCGCTAGCAAAAATAATAATAAAATTATAATTTTTAGCAAATCATACTCATATAGTCTTAAATGTACGACACATTTATTTAATTTGGAGATATTAAGTAAACTGAATAAATTTCTTAAATATAACAATTGTAATATGATCTCTCTAATTTTTTTTTTATAATATTAAATTATATATCAGTTTATAAATTAGACAAAGGAAAAATGTTTTACATTTAAAACTGAAATTCACTCTCAAACAAAGTCCCACATTTAGGGAGAATTGTTTATACATTTCTTCTTTAATAAGTCTCCAAATATAATTAATTAATATAACAAAAAATTTCACTTCTCATAATCTTGTGATAGGAAATTACTAACTACTATAAATGGCTTGTTATTAAAATGGAGGTCTCTTATCTAATATATAAGCTGTTTTCTTTTAACCACGAAACAATACATGAGCTCTTTTATTTTAACCTTGAAACAATATATAATCTCTTTTATTTTAACCTTGAAACAATATATAAGCTTAACACTTAACTCAAAACTTCTGGCCAAAATGAAAAACTTAACTCAGAACTAAGTCTAAAATTACTCTGATAATTTATACTTCTACGAATTTTATATATTAAACTCATTTCTCTCATATATCACACCCCACTTTTTTTTTAAAAAAAAAAACCTTTAATTAAAAGTAAAAGTCACAAACAATTTGCTTTAATTTGTATTCTACTTTTAAATATTTTGGAGGGGCTTTCAGGCTTAAAGTAGTACTAGTACACTGTACATATATGCATGGAACCTTTTTTTTTTTTTTTTCCTTTTGATTTAATGATTGATTTGCTTTATTCTCCACTACTCCACATGGCATGCCGTTCAATCTTTTGAATGGTAGATACAAATAAAAATATTTTGAGAAAAAAAATAGGAAAAGTATTTTTATTGTGTTCGTTAAGTTATAAAATGGTTTTGTTAAGAGATACTTTCATATTTATGATTTTAAAAAAAATCTTTTTTTCATTTTTTTTAATGCCAAATGAGATCATTCCTTACCACTGAAAATTAATAAATTTGGTCAGTTTCAAATACACATATAAAAATTATATAAATGAAAAATGATATTTACTATAATTTTCTTTCAGATTTTAGGATATCGTGTATTTTAAATGTATGTACATTCCCCGAAAAAACTACTTATCAAACAATTTTAATAAAAACTTTATACTCATTTCCGTTCTAAATATAGAGTTGATTCTTTAGAGAGATTAAGGAAACTAAATAAATTACGGAATCCTATTATATGATATGTATCGTTACATTATATATCAATATATAAAGTTAGGTAAAATGGTTCGTAGAAAAAATAAAAAATATAAATATTTTTAAGTAATTTAATAAACTTCTTTAATCTCTTTAAAATAGTCAAATCTATATTATATTTAAGACCGAAAAGAGTAACATAATATAATATGAGGAAAAACACTTCTCATGTTGTAGGAGAAATGTTTTCTCATGTCACACACACATAAAATGGTGGGACCCATATATATATATATATATATATATATATATATATATATATATATAAAATTAGCATTATATATATATATATATGTAGGTCCCATTATTTCATGTGTATGTAGGAATCTTTTTCTTCTCATGCAACATGAGAAGTTTAAACCCCTATAATATATGCATGCTTAGCTACTTTAATTAATAAGAACTTTATAGTCGGAGGAACTTATACCTATAATTAAAGTAATGGTAATGACTCAAAAAAAAAAACATAAATTTAATTAAAATCACGAGAAAGTATAAAAACCGATCAATTGATTTTTTTTTTAAAAAAAAAATACTTAATTTGGTTTTGGTGGGCTTGTGAATTGCATGGAGTTTAAGGGAAAATTCAATTGAAAATTGAATACTACTGTCTTTTATATTTTTTTTGTAATAAAAAATTATTGAACACTCCTAATTCACAACTGTGAAGTGTGAAGTCACGCAGACATAATTATTAAATGTAATCTAAGTAATCTAGTAATTTAATAATCATTAATTTCATATTCTGTAGCTTTCACAACCTTTCATTATCATATGGGGTGGGCAGATGAAATCTTTTGCAACAAATAGGTCAATTTGTGCCACGTCATAGTGACGCAATGATGATTATATCGAAACCATGTGTACCCTAATATCTCACTATTATTATCTTACTTTTGATTTTTATATTCATTATTAAACGAAATTTTAAAAAAAAAAAAAATTCTGGCAAAAGAAAATTAGAAATTTTTTTAATTTAACTAAAATTTCCCGCCAAAACTGTTTTAGTCATCCATTTTTAATCATACTTTATAACTTTTCGCAAAGTGTGTGACTTCAATTATTTTTACCAGAAATTCTAATATAATATGAAAATTCTAACAAAATACAATCATACTTTATACTTTTTGCAAAGCATGTGACCTACTTTAATTTTACTAAAATATAAAGATGTTTTTGTCTTGAAATTTTTTAATGAAAAAATTATATAAACTTTTTTTGAATTCGATTGAAATTACTTAAATCAATCTTTTATATTTTTAAAGATGAATTAAATGTATTTTAAAGATATAGATAATTAGTCAAGTACAAATTTGACTGTGCTAAAAAATATTTTGATAATTTTTAAATTTTAACAGAAGTTTTTTAATAAATTGTAAAATTTTATAAAAATCAGGAATATATATATTAATTTTAAAATTTCATATATATATATATATATATATATATATATATATATATATTGTTTTATTCAAATTTAAAATATATACATACTCTAATAAACACCACCCCAAGCATATTATCCCTTGGTTGTTTTGGTTTTTTGTTTTGTGGTCCTTAGTTTTTATGAGGAATAACTTATTTTCTCTAAAAGGCATGAGAAATGAAATTGGACGCAACTATATGAATATAAAGCAATACTTTTAGGGCAAAAAAAGTGATTTTTTTTTTTTGGCTCAAGAAAAAAAGTGATACTTTTATATGAAGATAATAAATGCTTTCCTTTATTTATATATCATGATAATTGTGAGTCATGAGTTCTAATATTAATAATACTGCATGAGTTCTAATATTAATATTTAAAGCACAGTCGGATATATAATATAGACGTATCTCCTAACACAAATCCAAACTCCGATTTGTCACGCTACAAAGAACTGACATCTTCCACTAGATTTTGAGGCCTTTGCTTGTTTGACTTTTTTTTTTTTGGATTAAATGATTGTTTGACTTGGGTAGATTACACTACCTCGCAAAATTGGAAGTACAGTATCATTTATAAAACCCAATCTATAAGGGCCCAAAGTGAGGCCCGTAAGTCCATATCTAACCTTTGAGGCTTTCAGGGATTACATTGTCAACAAGTTTTATAAAATATTATACAAAAAAAAACAAGTTTTATAAAATAGAACTGAGGACAGCAGTACAGTAGCACAGTTGATGGTATTGAGATGTCTTATATCTCCCCACAGGTCCCATGTTTGAATCCCCCTCCCCTCGCCTTGTACCAAAAAATAAAAAGGTTTTATAAAATAGAGTTCTTCTTCCATGAGATTTTTCTTCGACCCTATAAGGCATATTGTTTATTAGAAGCATCATTTATAAAATCTCTAATGAAAAAAGAATTATAAAACCCAACCTTCTTATAAGGGCCCAAAGTACGGCCCATAAACCCATATCCAGTTTTTCTAATTAGCCTAAATTTGTATTGAAAAGCCTAAATTGCAATTCTTTAGAGAATGAATTAAAAATACCACACTTATCAAAAAATAAAAAATACCACACAATACAAATATTTTAATTATCATATTTATCAAATTATTATCCGAATTGAATATAAACTTTCAGTTAAAAAATAATTGAATTTTTTTCTTTAAAAAAAAACACAAACTTGCATATAAATTTATACGAAACATATTTAATATTATTATATTTACTCTTTTTTTTTAAGAAAATGACATAAAAAGAAATTTGAATTGTAAAATCTTAAATTAGTTAAGTTGCCAAAAAGTAGATAAAAGTTAGATTGTATAATATAATTTAGGTTTGGATTAATGGTGACATAAATATTTTTTTAAAATTAAAACTTGTTTGGATGATTATTATGAAAAGCAAGTATAGACTGAAAAAATGACGTAAATCTTATTAAATAATATATATATATATATATATATATATATATATATATATATATATATTATGTGTATATATATTGTGATAATTATAAGAGAAAAATTGAAATTAAAATTATAAAAAAGTGAAAAAAATTAATTTGAAAAATTTGATAATGCTAAAATACATAATTAAATATAGTTAATAAATAAAAATGCATATAAATTAAAAATCATACAAATATAAAAAATTTTTATTAAATAATATTATATAACTACTCAACCATGAATTGAAAAAGAGTTTCATAAATATAGACCAACACCAACAGAGACCATTTAACAATAAAAACAACTTTCCACTTCCAATAGAGACTAAATTTGAAAGACCTGGCTATCACCCAAGAGGAGGGTGAATTGGGTGTCTGATTAAAAACTTAAAATTTTGAAAATCTTTTTCGTTTTCTAAATCAACAGTTAGATATTCAAATAAACATATACTGGAAATATAAGAGTTTAGGAAAGAAAATATGCAAACTGAGATTTATACTAATTTGGCCCAATCCTTGACTACGTCTAGTCCCCAAGCTCCACTTGAGATTTTCAATCCACTATTCTCTCGTTTAATCTGGGCACAAGAGAAGCCTTTACAATCCCACAAGTTCATTCAAGCACTTGTGAAGCCAAATCTCTCACCGAGATACTCCCCCTTACACAATGTAAGGTTACAATTTGTTTTCTTCTCAAGATCACCCAATCTTGAGTAACTCTCAGATAAATAGATAGAATGTTTATAATGAATCTTCTCTCTCAAAAGTGAATACGTTAAACACTGAAGTGCATTACAAATAATTTTACTCTCTATGCTAAGCTATGTAAACATTGAAAAATAGAGAGTAAAAAAATATGAAGATTAGAGTATGAGCATTTTGAAGATGTAGGCTTGTGTCTCTTGCTACTTCTGTCTTGAATCTGTCTTCTTTTATAGGTAAAGATCAATATATGACTGTTTGAAAATTCAATGACTGTTGGATAAAGAAATATAGCCGTTAGACTCAAATAGAACTAGCCGTTAGAACTTTTGCATAGCTTTTGATGTTCTGACACAAAACTGACATTTTGAGATTTGCTTCTAATCCTTCATTTTAATCATCTGAAACTCACTAACAAATTAATTAAACATAGTTAAGAATAATAATGAGTGATGATAAAAAGTATCTAGATAATACATAAAGATTTCGCAAACCTGGAAAAGTTGATTTTCAAACTAAGCACTAAAAACTGGAGTTTCCAAATGAAAAATGGAGTTTGTCATTGTGCACTGAAGCAAAACTCGAGTTTCCAAATCAAAACTCGAGTTTCCTCCTTCCAAAGAGGAAAGTCGTGATTTGAGCTTTGAACACATTTTTTTAAGGGTTAAGGTGCAAAAATACACATGTGCTTTTCTCTGAGGAGCGCCCAGTAGCAAATACTTTTTTTGGGTGCAAAAGTGCACACGTGGTTACAAATTAGGTGCAAAAATATCGTTTGACCGTTAAGTTTGACTTTGACCGTTAAGTTTGACTTTGACCGATGACGTGACATTTTAAAGTTGCAAAAATACACATATGATTTGTGAAGAAGAGCGCCCAACAACAATTTTTTTAAAAAAATTTAATAATTTTATTTTAATTACTACCGGGTGCTAAAAAGATATTTAGAATACTGACATGTACTGAAAAAATACTTCATAATCTTGAAAAATTATTTTTAGATCTGGAAAAAATATTTCAAGGTACTAACTGGTACTAAAAAGATACTCTGAAGTATTTTTTCTGTACCAGTCAGTATCCTGAAAGTACGTTTTAGTACCAGTCAGTACCCTGAAATATTTTTTTCAGTATCCTTTTAGTACTGGTAAACACTTGAATTTTTTTTTCAAGATCCTAAAATAATTTTTCAAGATTATGAAGTATTTTTTCAGTATCAGTCAGTATCCTTTTAGTACCGGTCAATACTTGAAATATTTTTTCAAGATTCTAAAATAATTTTTCAAGATTATGAAGTATTTTTCTGTACTAGTCAGTATCTGAAAAAAAATATTTTAGGGTACTGACTAGTACTAAAAAGTACTTTCAGGATACTGACTGGTACAGAAAAAATACTTCATAATCTTGAAAAATTATTTTAGGATCTTGAAAAAATATTTCAAATATTGACCGGTACTAAAAGGATACTGAAAAAAATATTTCAGGGTACTAACTGGTACTAAAAAGTACTTTCAGGATACTGACTGGTACAGAAAAAATACTTCATAATCTTGAAAAATTATTTTAGGATCTTGAAAAAATATTTCAAGTATTGACCGGTACTAAAATGATACTAACTGATACTGAAAAAAATACTTCATAATCTTGAAACATTATTTTATGATCTTGAAATAAAATTATTAAATTAAAAAAAAATTGTTGTTGGACGCTCTTCTTGACAAATCACATGTATATTTTTGTACCTTTGAAATGCCACGTCATCGGTCAAAGTCAAACTTAACGGTCAAACGGTATTTTTGCACCTAATTTGTAACCACGTGTGCACTTTTGCACCCAAAAAAAGCATTTGCTACTGGACGCTCCTCGGAGAAAAGCACATGTGTATTTTTGCACCTTAACCCTTTTTTTAATGAAACTCAAAATTCGAGTTTCCATTTCCAAAACTCGAGTTTTGGACTTTTAACATGAAATATAAATTTTAGTCCAAAACATCAAAACTGGAGTTTTTATACAAAACTAGAGTTTTCAAATCTTTGAAAAAGAGCAAAGCTCTCGGGTTGGCCAAAACTCAAGTTTCCAAAACAAAACTTGAGTTTTCATTTAAGTATGAAAACTTTGAGAGATCTATGCCAAGTTAAAACTGGAGTTTTCTATGAAAACTGGAGTTTTTCAAATCTTAGTAAAAACATGAAAACTCTTTGCCAAGTGTAAACTCGAGTTTCCAAACCAAAACTTGAGTTTTCACAAAACTTTGAGAAAACTTAGAAAACTCATGGCAAACTGAAAACTGGAGTTTTAAATCAAAAACTGGAGTTTGAATATGTTCAAAATGTTGGAGACTCTCTATATGGCCAAAACTTGAGTTTCTAATGTCAAACTCGAGTTTTCCCAAAATATGGAAAACTTGGAAAACTCTTGACCAATCTCAAACTCAAGTTTACATGTCCAAACTCGAGATAAGAATCCAATGCAAGAAGAATCAGCTCCAAACTTATTGTATTATGTTCGTTATGATTTGATGAATGAAGACTGTTCTTGACCAGCGTTTTTGCAACATCCTGAACTGACTGTCAACTTTCGAAGGCCATATCTCCCTGGTCTGAACTCCATTTTGGTCCTTTGAAATCTTAATGGAAATCCTTTTGAGTCTAACTTCATATGCCACCGATTTCAGCTCAATCCGATTTGTAGTTTGTGAGTTACACTCAAAACATTGAAGTTTGGTTTGCTGTGTGATGTGGATTTTACTATCAACTTCAACAATTCATATCTCCTTGATCTAAACTCCTTTGGGCTTGAATTTTATATCAAAATGATGCATTGGGAGTTTAGTTTCATATGCCATTGGTTTCACCTCAATCGGATCTCTGGTTTGTGAGATATCATCGAATTACCAGATCTCGTTCAAACTGAACATGAAACAGAGTAGAACAAAGTTGCTGAACAATGCTGTAAACTCGAGTTTTTCTAGTCCAGAGACACCAGAGATGCTGAAGACACTTATTGACTCGAGTTTATGATGTCTGACTCGAGTTTTGAGTCCTTGACTCGAGTTTCTTCATATCAGAGAGGCAAATTGCTACAGCAAGGTATTAAACTCAAGTTTAATACTTGGAGACTCGAGTTTGCTCATCTAGAACCTCATTTTTGCTTGTTTTAACTCTGAATTGAGCTATTCCAACTTCCATATGATCTTGGATACTTCTAGTATCAATCTAGAAGCTCGAATAATGATATCTTCATTCTATTCAACAAGTTCTTCCTTTTTCCATCTCCCAACTTGTTCATTCTTCATCATTTAACTTGGAACGTATAGTGCAAGTTCTTCTTTCTTTAATCTCTTCTCTTCTTCTTGGTTATCATTAAAATCCATTGATAATATCTTACTTCCTTGATAACCTCTGCAAGTTCTTCTTTCTTTAATCCCTTATCTTCTTCTTGATTATTCTTCATGATTCAACTTGGACTAATCTACATTAATCATAGTAGTTAGTCAATGTAGAAGATAAATATATTATGTAAACTTTTTGCTCTTAATAATGACATCTATATCAGACATCATCAAAACTAATCATATCTAACAAAATTGACCACTACAACCTAATTTAAAAATTGGGTGAAGGTGCAATTTTACCAAAAAACTATTAGGCAAAGAGCATCTGACACAATTAACTATTTAGGGTACATTAAATACAAAAGAACAATTAAAAGAGGGAAGAAAACACAAAGTCGTCAGGTTTATGAGGTAACGGACGTTTAGGGCTGTTGAGACGCTGATGTGGCTACTATGTGGGTGCTTGTGGGTTTATGTGAGATAGATTTACTCTGCCTTTTATTTTGCCTTTAGCTTCGACGAAGAAAGCAGAGAAGACGAAGACGCGATCCTGAGAAGAACAAAGAAGGGTGAAAACGCGATCAACCCCAAATTGACGTCAAGGAACCCGAAACTATGAGTGATTCTCCGAGATGGGCTGCTTGCGAGCGTGGTTGTCTGAAATCGTAAATGAATCGTGCATGCTATTTCATTATCAACAGTCGCACTAGGGTTCAGAGAGCTGCAATTTCTTCATAGGTAACGGACGATTTTCGGCAATAAATGGGCTTCTTTGTTGTTTATGGTGTGTTACCTACAATGTGTGACAAATTTTTGACTGCTTAGCTTGCTGTAGCGTTAATGGGGGATAAAGGCAAAGGCATAGCTCGTTCAGAAGAGGAGACGGGACCTGAGTTGAGAGGGAACGATGAGGTACTAGAAATTAACTACTTGAGTAAGCTGAGGAAGGTAAGTGAGGTTGTTTTTGTTGAGGAAGAAACTGTTAGAACCTTTTACATAAGGTCGGGTCAGGGGAAAAATGAGCTTGATAGTGATTATATAGAAGAATTAGGTGAGGTAGACGATTTAGGTGACTTAAATGACATAGGCAGGTTAGAAGACATTCTATTGAACCAAAATGTTAGTGAGACAGTGGAAGATGATTCTGACATTGATGATGACAGCTTTATGGCACAATTTATAGATTAGACAAAGGAAAAATGTCTTACATTTCTCAAGCTAAGTCCTACATTTAGGGGAAATTATTTATACATTGGTTCTTTAATAAGTCTCCAAATATAATTAATTAATATAACAAAAAATTTCACTTCTCATAATCTTGTGATAGGAAATTACTAACTACTGTAAATGGTTTATTATTAAAGTTGAGGTCTCTTATCCAATATATAAGCTGTTTTCTTTTAACCATGAAACAATATATAAGCTCTTTTATTTTAACCTTGAAACAATATATAAGCTTAATACTTAACTCAAAAGTTCTCGCCAAAAATAAAAAGTTTACTCAAGACTAATTCTAAAATTACTCTGATAATTTATACCTCTACGAATTTTATATATTAAAATCATTTTTCTCATATATTACACCCCACTTTAAAAAAAAAAAGCATTTAATCAAAAGTAAAAGTCACACACAATTTGCTTTAATTTGTATTCTACTTTTAAATATTTTGGAGGGGCTTTAAGGCTTAAAGTAGTAGTACATATATGCATGGAACTTTTTTTTTCCCTTTTGATTTAATGATTGATTTGCTTTATTCTCCACAACTCCACATGTCATGCCGTTCAATCTTTTGAATGGTAGATTGATGAGGACATAGGAGGCGGGCATGACTCAGGCAATAAACTTGGAGGACATACAAGATCTTGGAGGCCCAATAACAAGAGCAAAAGCTAAAAAAGGCTAAAGAGACCCTAAATCAATGGATATGCATGAAGATTTCATTTTACTTGGCCCAAATTCTGCACTTAGTTTTATCTTTCTTACATTTAGTTAAACTTTTATAATAAGGCCTATTGGGCTGGCTTATTGGACTGTCTTATTTTCCTTTGTGTGTAAGCATAATTAGGTTAAACTTAATATAGATGTTGCCCACTATATAAGGGAACACCATGATTTTTGGGACAGAGATTTGAATTGAAGGTTAGCCTTTTTGGTGAGAGACAAGCTTCTCTAGGATTCTTTTGAGAATCTCTGAACTTATCAATGGCATCAATCCTTGTGGCGTTCTTGGGCTTATCAATTCTTTGGAATTGTGACACCTACCTATAATCCATAAACTGCAATTTTCGTTCTAAATTTCTTGATTTCGTATCTCCAGATTCCCTTATCCTTTTTCGGTGTTTCTTGAGTCAAAATCGTGTTTCAGAAAGCCATCTTTCTCCTCATTTGGAAGCACTCAAATCCGAGGTCTGTAGCGTGAGATACGTTCTGTTCTTTCAGGACGTGTTGGAGGCTGCATTTCTGGTGCGAAATTCCATTCCTAGTTGATCCAATCATCCTTTTTCTTTCGGGAATCATATCATAGATACAAATAAAAATATTTTGAGAAAAAAAATAGGAAAAGTATTTTTCTTGTGTTCGTTAAGTTATAAAATGGTTTTGTTAAGAGATACTTTCATATTTATGATTAAAAAAAAAAAAATCTTTTTTTCATTTTTTTTAATGCCAAATGAGATCATTCCTTACCACTGAAAATTAATAAATTTGGTCAGTTTCAAATACCCATATAAAAATTATATAAATGAAAAATGATATTTACTATAATTTTCTTTCAGATTTTAGGATATCGTGTATTTTAAATGTATACATTCCCGGAAAAAACTACATATCAAACAAATTTAATAAAAACTTTATACTCCTTTCCGTTCTAAATATAGAGTTGATTGTTTTAGAGGGATTAAAGAAACTAAATAAATTACAGAATCCTATTATATGATATGTATTGTTACATTATATATCAATATATAAGTTAGGCAAAATGGTTTGTAGAAAAAATAAAAAAAAAATAAATATTTTAAAGTAATTTAATAAACTTCTTTAATCTCTCTAAAATACTCAAATCTATATTATATTTAAGACCGAAGAGAGTAACATAATATAATATATGCATGCTTAGCTACTTTAATTAATAAGAACTTTATAGCCGGAGGAACTTATACCTATAATTAAAGTAATGGTAATGACTCAATAAAAAAAAAAGCCATAAATTTAATTAAAATCACGTGAAATTATAAAAACCGATCAATTTTGATTTTTTTTTAAAAAATATTTAATTTGATTTTGGTGGCTTGTGAATTGCATGGAGTTTAAGGGAAAATTAATTTGAAAATTGAGTACTACTATCTTTTATATTTTTTTGTAATAAAAAATTATTGAACACTCCTAATTCACAAGTGTAAACTGAGAAGTCACGCAGACATAATTATTAAATGTAATCTAAGTAATCTAGTAATTTAATAATCATTAATTTCATATTCTGTAGCTTTCACAAGTCACAACCTTTCATTATCATATGGGGTGGGCAGATGAAATCTTTTGCAACAAATAGGTCAATTTGTGCTACGTCATAGTGACGCAATGATGATTATATCGAAACCAAATACACATGGGCCCTAATATCTCACTATTATTATCTTACTTTTGATTTTTATATTCATATTTAAACGAAATTTTTTAAAAAAAATCTGGCAAAAGAAAATTAGATTTTTTTTTTTAATTTAACTAAAATTTCCCACCGAAACTGTTTTTGTCATCCATTTTTAATCATACTTTATAACTTTTCGCAAAGTGTGTGACTTTAATTATTTTTACCAGAAATTCTAATATAATATGAAAATTCTAACAAAATACAATCATACTTTGTACTTTTTGCAAAGCATGTGACCTACTTTAATTTTACTAAAATATAAAGATGTTTTTGTCTTGAAATTTTTTAATGAAAAAAGTTTAAATTCGATTGAAATTACATAAATCAATCTTTTATATTTTTAAAGATGAATTGAATGTATTTAATAGATATAGATAATTAGTCAAGTACAAATTTGACTGTGCTAAAAAATATCTTGATAATTTATAAATTTTAAGAGAAGCTTTTTAATAAATTGTACAATTTTATAAAACTCAGGAATATATATATTAATTTTCAGATTTCATAATTATATAGTTTTATTCGAATTTAGAATAGATACATACTCTAATAAACACACCCGCAAGCATATTATCCCTTGTTTGTTTTGTTTTTTTTGGCTTGTGGTCCTTAGCTTTTGTGAGGAATAACTTGTTTTCTCTAAAAGACAGGAGAAATGAAATTGGACGCAACTAAATGAATATAAAGCAATACTTTTAGAAGCCGGCTAAAAAAGTGATACTTTTATGAAGATAATAAATGCTTTTCTTAAATAATTTGATTTATTTATATATCATGATAATTGTGAGTCATGAGTTCTAATAGTAATAATACTAACTGAATCACTCTTTTTTCATTGCTTACAGGTATGTTCGAAAGACGGTTGGATATAAAATGTAGATGTATCTCCTAACACAAATTCAAACTCCGATTTGTCACGCTATAAGTAAGTGACACGTTCCACTAGATTTTGAGGCCTTTAATTGTTTACCTTGGTTTTTTTTTTTTTTTTTTTGGCATTCAACCCGTTCACCGAAACTTTCGGTTCCGATTAATTTAGATTTCGTCTTGCGTCGGGCCCACAGTCGTGGGGAAGAGCTCCTAACACCATTTTCACGTCTCGAACTGAGGATATGGTGGTGGGAGAGTGAGTCCCTTACCACTTTTTTTTTTTTTTTTTTTGCTAACAAAAAGTTTTGGAGGGTTCGGCATCAGTTCCCCTACCAAGACCAGGGCATGGCCCCGGGCTCTATGAGCACTTACTGGGGACTTACGAGATTGCCTACCAAAGGAGTCCCAGCGACGGCAGAGAAGATCGAACGCACGACCCAAGGGCCTAGTCCTGAATCCCTTACCATCTATGCCAACTCATATTGGTATCCCTTACCACTTACTCCCAATAGTTGTTGGTGTTTGACTTGGGTTGATTACACAACCTCGCAAAATTGGAAGTATCATTTATAAAACCCAATCTATAAGGGCCCAAAGTGAGGCCCGTAAGTCCATATCTAACCTTTGAGGCTTTCAGTGATTACATTGTCAACAAGTTTTATAAAATAATTTACCCAAAAAAAAAAAAGTTTTATAAAATAGAGTGCTTCTTCCATGAGATTTTTCTTCCTATAAAACCTCTAATTGAAAAAAAGAAATTTATAAAACCCAATCTTCTTATATGGGCCCAAAGTGAGGCCCATAAACCCATATCTAGTGTTTTTAATCAACCTAAATTGTAAATCTTTAGGGAATAAACAAAAAATACCACACAATACAAATATTTTGACTATCGTATTTATCAAATTATTATCCGAATTGAATAGTTAAAAAAATATTCGCAAAAATTTAAAGGAAAAAAAAAAAACCACACAAACTTGCATATAAATTTATACGAAACATATTTAATATTATTATATAATACTCTTATTATTCTTTTAGGAAAATGACATAAAAAGAATTTTGAAATTGTAAAATTTCAAATCAAATTTGTTGCTAAAAATTGGGTAGAAGTTGGATTGTATAATATGATTTACATTTAGATTGACAGTGACATAAATAATTTTTTTAAAATTGAAATTTACTTGGATGATTATTTTAAAAACAAGTTTAAATAGAAAATCACTGAAAAGGATGTGAATCTCAGACACACACAAATATATATGTTTTGTGATAATTATAAGATAAAAATTGAAAGCAAAATTATAAAAAAGTGAAAAAAGTTAACTTGAAAAATTTGGCAATGCTAAAATATATAATTAAATATAGTTAATAAATAAAAATACATATAAATTAGAAATAATACAAATATAAAGCTTTTTATCAAATAATATTACATAACTAATCAGCCATGAAAAAGTGTTTGATGAACATAAACTAATAGACAACTTTCCACCTCTAAAACAGAGACTAAATCGACCACTAGAACATAATTAAAAAATTTATCAAGTAACTCTCATCAAAGAAATTTCTCAAATACCTAAATCAAATTACTACCATAAAATTTTATTCTCTAGTCCTTATTATAAGTTTATTTTAACTCATTTGCTTACATATCTCTCATCTTTCTCTATTTTCAATAAGAATTAAGTATGGATAAAAATGGAAAATAATGATTATTAACTTTTAAGTGAATTTGTATTTAGGACAACAAATTTCATCTATAAGGATTTATAATAAGGACCAAATCATACTATTTCAATTAAAAAAAGTGAGACCCGACATCTTCCTTTCATAAGTTGTTTTTCTCTCGTCATGGTGGAAAAACAAAAAACAATAAATTTTGAATTATAGCTTAAGTTTCTTCCCCCCCCCCCCCCCCCACCCCCAAAAAAATAAAAACCCAATTCAAAAAGTTATCCCAAACATTTGAAGAAAAGCCTAAAGCACTCAATCTGACTTTTGTCTCCTCAATCATATAGTTGGAGGTTCTAAAAGCCATACCAAACACATCTATAATAACGAGATTTAATAAGTAATTTATGACTTATTTTATATGAAGATATATGATCTGAGATTTTGCAAGTTTAATTTTTTTCCCCTGTCATTCTTCCTTTTTTTCTGTTTTTCAGATTAAAACGACATAGCTTGCTGTTTGTGATTAGTCATAGCACAAATGAGTTGCACAGTGTACAACAACTTCTTTATAACACAATGGTTGCATAGAGGACATGGATGCAGACGAAGCATGCAAATTCAAATCTTCTTCAACAAGGCTTCATTCAATTTTGCCACAGCAACACATAATTCTTGATCCTACTTTTATTCCACTATATTGAAAACTTACTTAGTCCTCTCATATTAAGGGAATATGATACTTTTCTATTCCTTTTTCACATTATCTTATCATAATTTCAGCTCCACTTTCAGATATTGAAATGGATTGGTTAAATTTAATATTTTATAAAATTATTATTACAATATTTTATAATTTTTTTGTTTTGTTTTGCAGTTATAAATGATATAGATAGGATTTTAAGATTTTTAATTAATTTATTTATGTTTATAGTAATAATTTTATAAAATATTAAATGTAAGCCATTTTTTTTTAATTTAATAATCCCTTAGGTTCTAATTATAGGATCAATTTATCAGAATTTGGAGAGGTTAAGAAGAGAAGTTAAATTAATTAATTATATTTATTTTTCTAAAATACTCTTGCTTAAAATTAAAAATGACATCAAGGAAAGTTTGTTCAATCAGTAGCCCCCGATATTCTCTGTGACTTCTCTGATATTTTAGCCAAGTAGCAATAAAGTATCAAGTGTGGGTCTGTCCCTTCCTATTGTATATGATTTAATAAAAATTCCGTATGTCATTCTTCCCATGTCTTTCATGCTTGTTTGTCTTCTAATAAAGATTATTAGGTTATTTTAGGGAAAAAAAATCAGTCACTTTAGATAGATAGTTACAGGAAAATGTTTTCAAAGAAATGTTAAAATTATTTTATTTAAAAATAAAAAAGAAAGTAGAATCTTTGAAAAGCGTGATATTAAATTAACTGTTGTAGAGGAAGTATTAGTAGGGGTAATACGAGAAAAATATAATAAAAATTGCTTAAAATTATTTTATTAAAAAAATTATAATTGAGGTGCATGTGATATTAACGAGTTACAAGCATTACTTACTTTATAGAATAAGTAGATGCATTATTAAATTATTATTGAGAAAGTATCAATAAAAGTATTTTAGGAAGAAACAAGACTTTGGACTCGTGCAATTGACGGATATGTTTTATACTCAAAGGGTTTAAACTCCACAGACATAATATTATGTAAATCTCAAACTATTTCCCTTCATCATATTGTCAAATGATTTCCAATTTACAATGACAACTCAAAACCTACATTGTAACTATCACTATAGTGACAAGTTTTGAAATACTTCTCTGTAAACAACATTTGTTGTAGTAGCACTACATTTGTTGAAAATTCATCCAAGATAAGTAATTTCAAACCATTGAAACTCTTGACCCTAGAAAGTGCAACTCATAGTTGCCCATGTGAGAAGATTGGGGTCGGTAGGTAGAGACCTACATTAGTCATGGATTATCCTTGACTCTTATTTATCGTCATTGCAAATGAAATGATAATGGAAAATTGTCGTCTTGTTAAAGTGAATGGAAGTTTACATTCAGATGGGTTCATATCCATTCTGTGAACCAAAATATCTTCACCAACACTTGTCCCATTCAATGCCTTAGTCTTAATGACATTTTTTCCAAGTTTTGTGATTTGTAGCCTTGTCTCATTATATAATCCTGCTTCCTGATCAATATTTCTTATTAACATAACTGGCACACCAACCTTCAATACCAATTTATGATGGGGTATCCCTGAGCATTTAATTGCATTGAGATATTCCGTCATACAAATAATCAAAGCTTTCATTTCTTTCTTCTGTATTACTTATAGAGTCAGAACTGAAGTACTCAACTTCATCACCAGGCAACAATGAACAAATGTACTTATTCAATATATCCACATTTTTTGTTCTAGTTGTAAGAATTGACCTATTGGTTAGGTAAGCATCATCAAATATACGTTCTTTCAAATCTGGGTATGTAGCTTCAACAATGCATCTAATTGGGTTAAGATCATCATGAAGCAGCAATTCTGAGGGTATAGTAATGTCAGCAAAACCATCATGAGGCAACCCAATGGCCTCGACTCTCACATTTAGCAACCATTCTGAAAATGATTTTATCTTTTCTTGTTCAACTTGATTAACTGAAGACGTCAACATCATTTCTTGGTTAGTTGCAGCAATCTACATTCTTTCCAAAGAGGAGAAGCGTTAATAGTTGCATTAACAACCTCAGCTCGTCCACCTTTTGGAATAACCGGTAAGATTTGCCTGAAATCATCCCTCATTACGACACATTTACCTCCAAATATGCAATCACATTTCGTCAAGTCTCTCAATGTTCGATCTAACGCCTCAACACAATGTCTCTTAACCATTGGCACTTCGTCCCAAATAATTAAGTTAGCAACTTGAATTAAGTTTGCAATTGCTGACTGCTGAGTAATGGAACATATGGAATCTTCATTAACATCGATTAGAATACAAAATCTAGAATAAGCGGTCCTTCCTGATGGTAACAGAGTGGCTGCTATTCCACTTGAAGCTACATTAAGTATGATTCCACCATTTGCTCGTACAGAAGCTGTCGATGAATTCCATATAAAGGTTTTTCTTGTTCCTCCAAACCCATGCACAAAGAAGAACCCTTCTCTTTTTGAAGAAACTGCACCAATTATCTCCTCATACACTTTCTTTTTCTCCTCAGTCATTAATCATTGTAATCTATTGGAGGTCGCCATCTCTTTTTCTTTGTTGAAGTTAAGTTCTTGTAGAATGAGTTGAATTGAAATGTTAATGATTAAATCATTATCAGGTTGAGGCATTGATGGATAGTCGTTGAGTGTTCAACCATTGCATAGCAAAAGCTGTTGAATGTTAGCTAGCCTTGCAACTTCCTTATTTTCATCTGTTATCTGCATTATGGTGGCTATGTGAGAACAAGAGGCATTGTCTCTTTTTTAAGAACAAGAGGCATTGTAGGTTTGATCAACCAGGTTTCTTGTGATTATAGTGTCTTGACATAAATATACTTTTTTGCTTTCTTAGAAATACTTGAAAATAGAACTGTAGGAACTTTGGGAACTTTGAGAGATGAGCTTGATGACATGCTGACATCTTTTTATAAAATGAAGCTAGTGTGGCTTCAAAGGAATTTGAAAGCACACATGTCCTAGTCTCAATCTTATATCACTACTAGTTTTTTTTTAATACCATTAGGTGGACCAAAAATTGGTGAAGCAGACAGTGATGACGTCAGTCTATGGTGTGCCTTATGTTGGTGCCCGTGACCAGATCTTGCAGAGGCTAAAAGCGTAATGCCATGGAGGATGACTTAAAGATGTTTGGTGCAGCTTGTTATGCAGCAAAAGTAAGAAAAGTCAATTTGGCGTAGACCAGAGATGCATGCTATTACAATCTAGCCATTTCTTTTCTTGTTATACTGATTATTAACCATTTTGCAGACCACTCTTGAGGCCTTAGAAGATATGTTTGAGGCTGCAAGAAGCATCATGAATTGGCTTGAAGAATGTGCTAAGATATTATTTATTTTGTGTAAGATAGCAAGAAAGGGTGGGCATATGACTCAATCATATATGTTTTTAATAGTTGATAATGTTTAGCCTAACATGGGCTAATTTCATTTCATCTATTAAGGCCTTAGAAGATATGTTGATATGTTTTTAACCATTTTGCAGACCACTCTTGAGGCCTTAGAAGATATGTTTGAGGTTGCAAGAAGCATCATGAATTGGCTTGAAGAATGTGCTAAGGTATTATTTATTTTGTGTAAGATAGCAAGAAAGGGTGGGCATATGACTCAATCATATATGTTTTTAATAGTTGATAATGTTTAGCCTAACATGGGCTAATTTCATTTCATCTATTAAATCCCCTAGGGTAATCCTGGTCTGATTATTAATTCATTTGATTTTCTTTAATAACTTGAAATGGTCTTTTGGTTGTCTTCTGTTGGGAAGATGGGTGGAGGATTAGTTTAATTTTGAAGCTGCAAACTTATAACCCTTGATGCTTTTCTCTACCGAGTCATTCAAATTTTGGTACCTACACGAATCAGAGAAATTTTTTGATTGACAGGTTTTGGGACCGCCTACCCCCCCATACACACACACAAATTGTCATTTTATGGTTCGAGCTTCGATGTTGTCATGTGAGTCTGTATGTGTGGATTATGTACGCAAAAGGGTAGAAATTGACTTGGGAGTGTGCTGTGTATATGTAACCTAGTTCAAGATTTCGAGTAATAGGAGAAAATTTCAGTGGCTAGGCAGAAAAAGGTTCAACAGTGCTTCCTTTCAAATGTAGCATTGAAGAAATGTTGGCCCTTTTTCTCTTAAGGACGTGAACATTCTCAGCCTTCATTATTGTTCTAACAGCTTGTCATGCTATGTGGTTTTTGAGCTGGTTCACATCAACTGTAAAATTTGGAAGAAGGAATGCAAAGAAATTTTTTTCCCCCTCTGGAAGTTTCCCATTATTATTGCTTTTCCTATTTTGCCTGAGTTTTGACATAAAATCAGATACTGAGTACACCTAATTTTATTGTTTAATGTGTCAATCTAAACACTTTGTAAAATTCAATACTTCTATTCTTGGAATAAGTTATAACCAATATAGTTTTAGATCCCTATATATTTCAAGACCTCGTATTGCAAATACATTGTATGGAGTTGAGAAGTGCTTATAACTCGCATCAAATAACTATGATTCTGCTTGAAGATTTGTAAAGGCTACTTCACTTTGTTACTGTGTTCTTCTTGATGTAATTCATTGATTTCTATTACTTCCCAGTCTTTACTGTGTTGTAATGTCTGTTGAATTGAATATGACTAGGTGATAGCTTCAGAGAATCAACTAGTGCGGTGGACCAGTCCTCTTGGGCTTCCTGTAGTACAACCCTACAGACAGTTAAGAAGACATCATGTAATCCTTTAAAAACAAGCTTAATTTTTGAATCCTTTTTATTAAGAAAATTTAATTCGTGCTTCTTGTTAGTGTTATTTCTAAGTTGAAAGAAATTTCTGCGTCGTCAATTCTTTATATCGGCTATGCTGCAGGTTAAGACTACCCTTCAGATATTAACACTACAATGTGAGACTGATAAGGTAACCATTTTGTTTTTCTTTCTTAATGTACCATGTACAGAGTCACATATACACATTGAAACACATAATTGTATTTTATTCTAAAGCACCATAATCAATATGTATTATGATCCATATGTTGTCAGATGCATAATAACTTGATTAGATCATTTATGTTATCATTAAGAAATAAGTTTCCCTTCCCATTTCCTTTGCATACACCTTTTACTGGCTCATCTTGATATTGTTTTGATTTTCTTGTTGAGATGCATGACATCTACTCTCTCAGCCACTGCATCAGTCTTCTTTTTGGATTCAGATGGTCATTAGACTATTTTTCTTTTTTGGGAACATTTCATTATTCCTTTTAGCATTGTTTCAAATCAAGCAAAATAACTCATTCCGTCTTATATATTACAGATCATGGTTAAGCGGCAAAGAACTGCTTTCCCCCCAAATTTTGTGCACTCTCTTGATGGTTCTCACATGATGATGACTGTGGCTGCTTGTAAGAAAGCTAGATTGAACTTTGCAGGTCCATACTAATCTCTTACACATCCATACATTGTGCATCCATGGAAACATTCATGTATATGTTCATGTTTGTGTTGCATTTTTGGTAAAGCACATCTATGTTATCTTTATACTAGGGCTTATAATTTTATATAACAATGTTTGATTGCAGGAGTACATGATTCATATCAGACACATGCTTGTGATGTCGATATGATGAACAAAATACTAAGGGAAAAGTTTGTTGAACGTTATGATGCTCCTATTTTGGAAAATGTGAGTACCTTTCTTACAAATTCTTCTTAAATTAAAGATGGTCTTGCTTAAATAGATGAACATCCTTTTGAGTTTGTTATAGTATTTTTCCTTGTATGATTGTATTTGTTCACAATTATGCAACTTAAGGACATCTAAGGGGTCTTAATGTGCCACTTGTAACAAAAAAGCTCTCCTGTAAGCGGGTAGTGGTGGGTTCAGTCCCACTTGTAATATTATACCGTTAGTGCCTACCCTTCTAAATAAGAAAAAAGGTGGCCCTTTATGTGTATAGCATAGCTTACAATTACAAATGCCCAAGAGCTTGGTCCTTATCCGCCACTTTCCTCATGCCCTACGTGGGGAAAAAAAATAGTGCATAGTCCAGATGTTGGACTTCCTTGTTAATAAATTTGTCACGCTTTTGTGTCTGATGAGATTGGATTTGTTCTTGTTGATAACTTTTGATCAAGGCCTCTGAAACATTGTCAAATCCCATAATTCATTTCTATATTTTGTTGGCATCCTGGGTAAAGAACTGAATCTTAGCCCCACCTACGCATCAAATGAAAGTGGCTGTCTGCTTATGGAACTTTATGCTCTTTGTATTTGGATGAAGTTCATCTTTTGTATCATTTAATCGTACTCTCTACTCCACAAAATATATTGAAGCACTTGCCTTATTTTTGATGTTTTTATGCTCGGATTAGTATATATTCTACTTACCAATACATCATATTAGCTTTCTTGGCTGAGAGTTCTCTACTTAATCAATAATGTTTCCATTTTTCCCCTTTTTGCAGTTGTTAGAGGGCTTTCAGAAATCTTTTCCTTCATTGAAGTTTCCTCCTCTACCAGCCCGAGGAGACTTCGATCTACAAGAGGTTTTGGAATCAACCTACTTTTTCAACTAGATTTTTTTGAAAACTTCCATATTATTGTGGAATATATGTTTACATGGAATTAAGAGAAAAGGTGAAAAGCGAAAATAATGAGAAACATAAATTTATTAAAAGAACTCAAAAGCAAATATAATTGAATAAATTAAAAATAACAAATTTTACTCCACAACATCCATACAGAAATCATAATAAAATGTAAAACTAAGGGGAAAATATGGAATTGTCTTCATTCTTTTTTAACATGGTGTATACGGTCCATAATCTCAAGTCTCCTCAGAGCCATCTGTTAGTTCCCAATGTGTTTTGATGAATACTAACAATTGTAAACAATATTGATAAGGTTTGACAAAGTTTAGAATAATTTAAACTTGTATTTTTCAATCTGTCAAAACCAAACTCAAGCCTGTTAGTGTTGAACTCGAGCCTGGATTTGACAGAGAGCACAAACCTGCCAAGTTAATTTCCAAACTCGAGACTGAACCTGAAGCTTAAAATTAAACTTTTGAAAAGTTCACATGAACTCGAGCCTACTAAGGTCAAACTCGAGTTCATTCTTTCCAGAGAGTTTTTGAACTTTGAAAACATGTTAAACCTTACACTTGCTTTCTTCAAACCTCAAGTTTGAAAGGATCCAAAGAAAGTTTTAAGAGCATGAACTCGAGCCTGTCATGGCAAACTCGAGTTCATCTCTGGCGGGAGAAGTTTTCCAAACTTGTAGGTATTTTCAAAGCCTGCACTGTTCCATTGAAAGAAAAGTTTCCAGTTTGAAAAGTTTTTTTTTTTCAAATACTCAAACTCGAGCCTAGCATTCTTAAACTCAAGCCTAGTTTTGGCCGAGAGCCTCCAAAGCTTTTCAAAACATTCGAACTCGAGCCTAATCATTTTGAACTCGAGCCTAAAAGTTCCAGAGAGCAAAGAACCTTTGGATATGTTTTAAACTCGAGAGTTTGTTTTGCAAACCTCAGGTTTGTTCTTTCAAGCTAAAACGAAGTCTGCTCAAAAGTGTCTCGAACTCGAGCCTGACATTAATGAACTCGAGTTCATTTCAACCCGAGAGCTTTTTAGTTTTTCAATGACTTGAGAAACCTCCAGTTTAAAAGACAAACCTCAAGTTTGTTCATTTTGAACTTACATGTTTTTAAACACTGAAGCCTCGAACTCGAGCCTGCATAAACTGAACTTGAGTTCGTGTCGAAATTTCAGAAAATTTGAATTTGGGCATTTTAGAAATCAATGTTATTTGGTCTTAATCTTCTTCAGTATTATTCTCTGATATTCCCTGCTATGTTTAACGTATTTGTTAGTGGATTTCAGAGCATTAAAGAATGTTTGGTGAGAGGTTAGAGTATAAAGCAAAAAGCAACTCAGAGCATTTATTGCAAAGCACAAAAGTTACTCCTTCTACCCAAATCCTTCTGCACACGCTTACAAAGTATTTAAGGATGTTAGCTGAAACAAGAAAACCCCTCTCCAACGGATTAATTCGCAGAAAGTCAGTCTTGATGACTTGGCCAACTAGATTAGGAGAAAACAAGAGAGAGAAGACCCCAAAACCACTTCAGAACACTTGGGCAACTTCTCCAATGGTTTGATTCAAGCTACAACGGTCATTTAATGTTCTCTAGCTATAAATAGAGTTCATTAACATCTTCACAAGCTAATACAAGAACTCAGAGCGAAAATTTACTAAGTTCATTGTGTATTAGCTTTCACTTGTAAAGTATCATACTTGATACAAGCACTTCAGTGTTTATCATATCTACTCTGTAAGAGAGTCAAACACTTGTAAATCATTTATTGATTGAGATAACTACAAGTCAGGGGACTTGGTAGTTAGGGTGTATTGATTACAACTTGTAAGGGGGAGTGTGTTCTAGTGAGAGAACAACTCTTAGTACAGAGTGTGTAATCATTATTGATTAAGTGGATTGAAAATCCCAAGTGAGGCTTGGGGACTGGATGTAGGTCAGAGAAAGGACCGAACCAGTATAAATTGCCTGTGTCAAGCTTTTCTTCTTACCTCCTCTGTTCTGCTCTGTTTTGAGTGTTTAAATACAGAGCAAGTGTTGAAAATTTTAAAGATACCCAATTCACCCCCCTCTTGGGTATCAAGCTCCAACTTTCACCATCATCTTCTGTGAGCCTAGGAAATCACAATGAATCTGCAAGAATATATCCCGATCTACAATTTTCTTGTATTTAAAACATGCATATAAGTGGAATAATTTTTGAAGGAAGATGTAAACATTAGAAATAACTAAAATCAAAGAAATGTAAAGTAGTAGGAATTAGTAAAAGGCATACATAATATTTGTTGAAGCCTAAATTAAAATTGATAAAAAGTAAACAGATTGTCAAAATGTCTTCAACTGGTGCAAGGGAAAGCAAAAACAACTGAAATGGTGTAATGATAAATCATCCCAAACTAAGTTTGATAAGGGAAAACAAAAAGCAAGTGATCTGTTCATCGGGCTTCATACGGTCTATATTCAATGATGCTAACTTTCATCAAAGTCATCGTCTTCAATCAGCTCAGCATTGGCTAGTTGGTGCAAATGAACGCGGAAATCTTTCACGGCATCATGCTCATAATTGAAGATTGCTTGAGACAAATCAGAATGACTTTGAAAGAAAATTTCCCCATCTACAATTGATTTAAGGAAAATATTTAAAAATAGTACCATTATATGTTCAAATAAATGATATGATTTAAAATCTAAAACTAACCACTAAGCCTTGTCATCTTCACCCATAGTAAGGCAACAACAACATCATCTTTGTCAACGATGTTGGAGTAACTGATAGAGGCCAAAAACGCAAGTGTTCCTTTGAAATAGTAGTGGAAAGGATTTCCACTAACATAAGATAATAGAGAAGTTAGTAGAAACAGTTAAAGGATGCAAACATATATGATATTATAAAGGATAAAAAACCTCTCATCCATGATCTCAAAATTCAGCTGGTAAAGGGTCTCGCCGTCTATCTTCACATCGGTCAGAGGATAAACAAAAGTCACTAGTCTGACCACATCTGACAAAAAAAGAATTTTCATTATATATAAATTGAATGAGTAAAAAAATGGTTGTTCAAAATAAAGATATGAAAAAGCTGATGATAAAAAATTAATAGAATGAAATGTGACTGATCAAAATGAAAAATATAATCAAGAATTACTTATCAGTGTGGTCTCGCAAATTGTTGTAGCAGCTATTGGAAGTAGGGGCTAAAAATGGTCTCTTGTGTTTTAATAATAAGAAATACATATTCAACCTGAGTAAACTCGTCTATATCAATCTTTAGATTTGGATTTATAATATTGGGTCCTCGCTCAATTGAAAATCTTTTCAGGAGGAAACAAAAACCTGGAACTAAAACACCACACAGCCTTCTAATCACTTCACGTCGGTGCATGATAGCAAGAGCAATGTAACCCTATAGCAATTGAAAGAATAGTTACATGAAAGAAAATTTAATATGAGACAATGGAGCTTTACAATAACCGAACCAGTTTCAATATAATACGATAACGAACCTTAGAGTCAGCAAGCACAGCATTGAACGTAATTTGACAGTGCATCTTAGTTGGTGGAATGTCCCAGAAATTTTCTACAACTTTAACACATATGATCCAATTGTTTCGGGTGCAATTCAGTTGGAGGAAGGAAGTTACTCTAGACAACGGCATTTCTAGCAGAAATTCTAAACGAAAATATTTCGAGTTTCCCAACTGAATCTGCAATACTTGAGGAATGACGTTTAAATAGTAACATATTGGTTACATTAATCGATAGAGGAATGCTGAAGACTCCGTGCTCCATTAATGACGATGACCAATTACTTGTAAATTGAACGTCAATACTGCATTGGGAAGACAATTCAACTTGGAAAAAGGAGATCAACAGCTTATCTCAAACACACCCTAACCGTTGCATTTATAATATATATGCATTCTATTGACTATTTAAACAATGTTAAATAGAAAACAGATCAATTTTATTGGAAGATTAAACCGATAATAAAGGTGTCACCATCATCCAATGAAAGTAAGCCTTTCGTTGACCTTAAACTCTTGCATATTGAAATACAAGGTTCTATACACGTTGGACCACACAACAAATAGCATGTAATCACGGTGACATTTATTGACCAATTGTTGTGTTATACATGGCCCAATAGCTAATCGGCTACAACGTTTAGTAGTTTATATTGATTGACAAAAATTAAAATTGATCCTATAATTAGGATCAAGACCAACTCCAAAATATATTCCTATAATTAAAATCGGAGGAAATAGTAGATATGAAATTATAAGAAGAAAACTAGAGAAACCCAATCCCATATTAAGATACTCATGTTTTATAGTATGGTGCTTTGGTCTCCTAGCTATATTTTGCATGATGCTAGGACCATACCAGGAAAGTTTATAAATTATATCTTTTTAAATTAATGCGTAATTTGCTTTTCATGAAAGAAAGAAAGAAAGAAGTGGCTGAGCCTATTTTATTTGACTATTATCTAATGGCCAATCTGGACATTAAAATTAAATGTACAAATGTGCCCTTAAAATTCATTAATTGGAAGGGGAAAAAAAAAAGTAAAATTGCGAGCAAGAAAAGGCTTACTGCCATATCAAGCTGGAAAAGCTAGTCACCATTATGGCATTAATATGTCCATATTAACCAATTAATCTTTCCTATATGAGGTAATTAATTCTTTTTTTTTTTTTGTAATTAATTGATCATTATATGTCTTCTATTTTTAGAAACTCATGAGTTATTGAACTTGAATCTGAAGATGGAAAAGGCCAAGAAAAGATAAGTAAATGATAGTGTTCACAGCCTCACAGGTCACTCCTCCGGTGGTCCGGCCAATGGCGATTTTGGAGACGCTTTGGAAATTAGAACTGGACTGGAAACAACCAGACCAAAAACCCAACCCTTCAGCCTGTTTGATCAACTTTGAGATCTCCGTTGGGGGAGATGGTCGACAGAGTAGCTATGAGAATGGCAGTGAAGGTGGCAACTTAGTTGTAGGACGATGGGTTGACGGTGGTTGTGAGCTTGTTCAGGGGCCAAGGCATCCTGCACTTTGTGACAGTAATGCAGCTGGCCGGGGAAGCAGAAGTTGTCACGATGGAGAAGAAGACAGTGCAGAAAAGCAAAAAGTGAGAACTTCTCCATTTGACGTGGCACAAGAAAGGATTGAGTTATAGCTCAAAGAAACCACAATACTGCGTCAAATTATAAGGACTGAGTTATAAATTCAGTAAAACTAATTAAATTATTAGTTTTTCATAACTTTAATTATCATTGTAGGTATTGGCTAAATTACTTACAGGAGTTTGCATAAAAGCTACTCAGTGTTACTCACATCCAAACACACAGAGACAAGAGTGCGAGACATGTCAGTAATTAATATCATTATTAAATTAATGGTATTATAATAATATCCTACATTGCACAAGGTTGCATGAATCTTTACTCAAATTGAAAAGAGATTGCATGATTAATTTTCTTTTTTAAAAGAAGGAAAAAAAAAAAAAAAGAACTTCACTGCAGATTTATCATCCATTATGGTGCATGAATCATGATACATAGAACCGAAAGGGAAAAAGGTTGGTCACATGACATTATTGTACTTCTTTTTTCTTGATCTCCGTTACAAGAAGCAAAGGATGGTAGGGGAAAAAAAAAAGAAGTATTTTCTTGCTTCTCTCTCATTGTGACTCTTATTCGATCTATTAAAAACATCCTTAAAATCCTTGATAATCTTTTTCTCATCAATATTTGCAGCAAAATATATTAAAATCAACAATTGTTAGTTTTTATATTTACATTTCTTCGGATTCCAATTGAAATTATTTTTTTTCCAAAAAAATCTCTTTCTTTAGTTTTTGTTTTATAAATCATTTAACAATATATACATATATATATATATATATATATATATATATATATATATATATATATATATATATATATGTTCGTGTGTGGATTATGTCTGTCTGGATTATGGCTTGAACTAGGAACAATGCCCAGGGCCTACGTACCCTGAGTCAGGGATCAAAGCCAACGTAGTTCGAATAGAATTCCGGCGTTTAGCCACTGGGTATGGGGTGTGTGCTCAGTGAGGAAGGAAGTGAGTTGATACAGCGTACCGTTCACCAGTGGAGTGATCTTCTATTTATAGGGAATGGTAGTTAGGATTCGTGTCCGAGATACGCGGCTATTCGTGGGTCATAATCCCGGGATATGCTGTCAGTAGCGATTTTAGTGGGGGTAGTTGCCGTAGATGATGGCATAGTGGATTGGGCTTCGTGGCCCATGTTCCTAGGTCCATAACAATATATATATATATATATATATATATATATATATATATATATATATATATATACATATACATATATGTATGTATATATATATGTATGTATATATATATCTATATATATATACATACATATATGTATGTATATATATACATACATATATGTATGTATATATATATGTATGTATATATATATCTATATATATATACATACATATATGTATGTATATATATACATACATATATGTATATATATATATATATATATATATATATATATATTACTGATTATATTTAAATTTAAATAAACATGTTAAATTGATTTGGATATATACAATTAAAACTTTATAAATATATTTATTTAATTATTTATGCAAGTTTCGTGCACTTTTTGTGCATTTATGATCTCTGTGTAATGTACAATATTTTTCTAATAATATTAACATATTTAAGTTGCCTTTAAGACCTCGTGAGTCAAGTTATCATGAAGTGATTGATGCTCAATTTTTCTTAAGCTTTTCTGTAGCAAAGATATCAAACACAAACTTCCATTTCAATTTGATTTATATGATCCTCTTGAGTACACTATAAAAAAAGCGGTCATTTGCCACGGTTACTTTTTAGCGGTTATAGGAAACCGTTACAAATGCACATTTTGGCGCGAATTTGTCATGGTTTTAACCCAAACCGCCACAAATTAGTAACGGAAACATTGGCGCCAAATGGTGACCATTTTGCTTCGATTTTTGTAGCGGTTACACAAAACCAAACCACTACAAATATGGCGCTAGCCTTGGCGCGTTTTGGCGCAAAGTTTGTTGCAGTTATTTAGTAGCGGTTTTGTTGAAATAACCGCTACAAAAATTCATCGACACCAGATTTGTAACGTACGGTTTCAACTGTAACCGCTACAACATGTATTCGAAACGACATAGTTTTCTCGCTGTGAGAAGAAACCGACACCTTGACCGCGACTAGATGTTACAATTTGTAGCGGTGTAGGCTATAACCGCTACAAAATTTATTCTATAAATAGGCATCCGTACAACAACTGTAAATATTAAAAAATATTCTAAGTGAAGATTGTCGCTGAAAGAACATTCTCTGCTCTGTTGTCGGAGATGAGATAAGAGATGCAGAGCCGAGAATGTTCTTTGAGTGAAAATCCAGATTTAGATATTCCATTCACTTGAAAACTTCTCCTCTTCTGAAGATTGTCCAATATACCATCAGAGATTAGGTCCAATATAGCCAACATTCTCTCTGGAAAATATCTCTGATCAAAATGAGTCAGCGAGTTTTTCTAGAGAGATTGGTGGCTATACTGAATCCAATTTTCAATAAACTTGTTATTATTAACCCTAGCTCTTTTAGAGAAATTAAAGAAAATAATTGGAAATGTTTTTATTGTAATAAAGAAAAAAATCTAAACTAATTAGTTTGATAAACTAATTAGTTTGGATTTTTTTTTAAAAAAAATATTAAATTGGTAGCGGTTCCTACAAAACCGTTACAAAGTATCAAAGGTTATTGAATTTGTAGTTTTTAGTAACCGCTACAAATTTTCACGAAGAATGAGGCACATTTGTCGCTGTTTACATGGCGGTTATACTCTAAACCGTTACAGAATTTCAGAAGTCATGTATTTTGTAGCGATTAGAAGACCGCTACAAATTTCCGCGAAGAATGAGGCACATTCGTTGCGGTGGACGTGGCGGTTTTGATGTAACCGTTATAAAATTCATTATTTTTGTGACAGTTTTTGGAATAACCGCTACACTTTGTAGCGGTTTTTATACTTTTCTTTTCACTTTTGAAATTCACGTGCGCATTTTAGTTACTATTTACTTCTCAATTTCAACTTTTACCTTTCACCATCATGGTCTCTAACGACAAGGGAAAAGAGAAAGTAGTGGAACCCCCAAGAAGGCCTCTCAGGGGTGGTAGTAGTAGAGGTAGGAGAGGGAGTGGGCCTCTAAATATCCCCCTTCAGCCCCCTCAAGTTGGGAATGAGTTTGACGAACTCTTTGCAAATGACCCAATCCCACACCCACAGACCCTAGAGACCGTAGGTGGAGAACGAGGCACAAGTCTATCGCTTGAGGACATCTTAAATGATGAAGAAGAGGAGATCCAGATTGAGATTCCCATAGCGGAAGCGGAGCAGTTCCTCGACCAAGAGAACGAGCGGGACCAAGGGAACGCCCTACCGTCATCTTCTCGTTCCACCGGATTTACAGTGGATGTCGAAGGTAAGTATAAGTATTTTATTGGCGAAAAATAAAATTTAAATTCCTGACGTGTAATGATTGTTTATCTAAATACAATGCAATAATTTTGTTATAATTGTGTAGATCCACATGGGAACGTCAGCAGGAGGACGCTGGACGTTCCCACTCTCAATCACGAGAACAACACCTACCGCGTGATAGTCCCCTGGAACGTGGACACGGACCAGCCGATTGGCAGCAGTGGTCACTTCTTGAACCGATTCCTATCACAGCTTGGCGGGAATTGGGGGTTTTTCCTGATCTATTTCTAAAATTGGAAAAAGGTCCCGGATGGCAACAAGGATAAGGCGTTTAGGAATGTTAGGCAGGTAAGTTATGTTGTGTAATTAAATTTTACATGTTAATAGTTTTAAGTTGTATAAATTGTGGTTAATTTAGTTATTTATTTCTTAAATAATTATTAATTAATTACTAATTATTTAGTGATATAGAAAAAAATTAAACTGCGAGCCGAGGGGAAGAGGTATGTAAAGATGAAAATGGGAGAAGCGTGGAAGAGCCGGAAGGGTCGTCTCTACGACAAGAAGAATGGAGATGGGACTATGCCTTTGCAGCAACTGATGGAGAACGTCCCAGACGGCGTAGAGCCAAATGACTGGGCACCTTTTGTCCAATATAGGAGGAGTGCAGATGGACAGGTACGTTTTTTTTATTAATCATAGTTTTGTTTTTTAATTAATCATGAAAGTATTGTATAGTTTAAAATTTGTTTTAATTAACTACACTCATTGAACACCAGAAGCAGGGCAGCTCAAAGGATCAATCACACGGGAGGATCCAAGACGTTTGCGGTGACGTACAGCGAGATGGTATGTTAAAAGTTGAGTTAATGACGCGTTAAATGACTATTGTTTTGTTTTAGACATAACAAAGTTTATATTTTTTTAGCAAGAGAAGGCTCGGGAGGAGAACCGTCAGACGGATTATGGGCAGTTGTTCACACACACCTATAGGCACCGTGATGGGACGCCGATCTCTGAGGAAGTAGAGGAAATAATAGTAAGTTACAAAAAAATAATTGTATATTTAAATTTAATTAAATTGATTGATTAATGTTTTTATGAAATATGTGCGTCAGGCCCGGATTGAGCAGAGCCAGCAGGAGTTGCGAGCGTCGCAGACCCCGAAGTCACAGGGTTCTATTGATCATACGGCCGCATTGAAAGCTACTATGGGCCCGGTCGAGCATCCTGGCCGTGTTAGGGGCTTTGGGCTAGGCGCCAGGCCTAGCATGGTGTATGGCAAGGCCTCCTCCTCTGCCGCCGGGACCTCCGGCTCAAGCATGCCACCACCTGCTGCGGTTGATGCGATGATTGCCGAGAAAGTTGCCACGCAGGTTGCTGAGCAGCTTGATGAGAAGGTTGCCGAGAAGGTTGCTGCAGAGAGGGCCAGGAATGAGGCTAGGACTAGGCGCATGCAAGAGAGTCTCAATAGTTGGTTCGCTACTCAAAGGCATAACTGGCAGTCACTTGCCGGGGCCTTGACAGAGTTGCTGCCGAACAGACGGTTTCCATCTCCCGAGCCTCCCCCTTTGTTCATCTTTGAGGATTCCCCACCAGCTCCCCCGCCTCCGCGTCTGGAACCTGATGCTGCTGCTGACGAGGACGATGTTACCTCTGGTCGAGCCCGCGTTGCCCCTGAGAGAGAACCCCCTGAGACAGGACCTGATCATCGAGCTCATGATAGTTAGTTATTATTTTCTATAATATTTCATTTTGTACGCCCCGGATGTTTGTTAACAATTTTATTAAATTTAAATATTTGTTATCTTTTTTTTTTTCATTAGCTTTTTTAAATTTAAATTTTATTAAATAGAGTTTATAATTTGTGATTAAAAATGTATGTTTCTTGAGTAAAAAAAATTAAAAATGTATGATTATAAATTTCGTAGCGGTTTACAAGCTAAACCGCTACCAATGTTATTAAATAATATATTTGTCGCGGTTCTTAGATGAAACCGCTACAAATTTGAATTTCAAAAAAAAAATATACGTCAAAATTTAAAATCAGTCATCATTTTGTACTGGTTGATGTAGCGGTTTTATAACCGCGACAAACTTACGGCGGGATTTTCAATTCAAATTTGTAGCAGTTTCTTAACCGCTATAAAGTTTAATTCTAACAAAGTTGCGGTTGATGTCGCGGTTTTGAACTGCTACAAAGTGTCCAAGATTGCATTTAAAGATCTCAAGTGCTGAGATGAAATTTATTAAACATTGTCTCCACATTGCTATACTTTCTTAGCTTTGTTTGCTACAAATGGATAAGTCATGGATCAAGATGCCGCGTAGTTCTCCTGTATATTTAGCGGGATTGAAAAATTTCTTAGATTTCACCTTCTCTCACGCTAGCATTAATGGCAAGATCGTGTGTCCTTGTTGTAGATGCAAGTTTAAGAAGTGGCAAACACGAGAAGGTGCTATGGAACATCTTCTTACTAAGCCTTCCCCAGAAGCATATACATTCTGGGGCATTCATGGTGAGGAGCGTGGTATGAGATATGGGGATCATCTTCCTCAAACCTCACAAGTAGGAAATCAACTAGATCAAGATGATCCGGTTAATGAAGCTGTTCGCGACGACAACTTCACGGCAGAAGTACAAGGTCCTCAACCAGTTTTCTACAGGAATGAAGTAGCTCGGGAATTTTTTAGCCTAATGGATGAGAGCGATCGTCCGTTGTATCAAGGTTGTCAGAAATACTCAAAATTATCCTTTCTGATCAAATTGTACCATATCAAGTGCATGTGTGGGATCACTGATAAGGCGATGTCGATGCTGCTGGAATTATTACGAGATGCTTTCCCTGACGCGGACATTCCCACAACCTTCTACGAGGCCAAGAAGATAATCAACAGATTAGGATTGAACTACGAAAAAATCAACGCCTGCCCTAACGACTGCATGGTTTATATGGGGAAGGACACTCAGAGGGAGACTTGTAAGAAGTGTCACACTTCGAGGTTCAGGACAATTCAGAAGGGAAAAAAGCAGAAGAAGAAACCCGCAAAGATTCTAAGGTATTTTCCTTTAAAACCTCGCTTACAAAGATTGTTTATGTCGTCTAAGACAGCTGAGTATATGAGGTGGCATGAAGCCGACAAGAACGACGATGGTAAACTCAAACATCCACGTGATGGTGAAGCGTGGAAAGCGTTCGACTCAGACTTTCCTAATTTCGCGGCGGACCCTAGAAATGTTCGTCTTGCTTTGGTGACCAATGGTTTAAATCCATTTGGTAATCTTAGTACAAGTTATAGTATATGGCCAGTTGTTTTGATACCTTACAACTTGCCCCCTTAGATGTGTATGAAACAGAGCTCTTTCATTATGTCCATGATCATTCCGGGCAAAAAGGCACCGGGAAATGACATCGATGTGTATCTACAACCGCTTATCAATGAGTTGGTGGTGTTATGGAACGTAGGCGTCGAGACGTATGACGCGCACGAGAAGACACTGTTCAACTTGCATGCAATGTTGATGTGGACTATCAGTTACTTCCCTGGACTGGGAACATTATCCGGGTGGAATGTGCATACCGGCCTTGCGTGTCCAGCTTGCAATTTTGACTCTGACGCAGTGCGCTTTCCCCACAGACGTAAGTGGTGCTTCATGGGTCATCGAAGGTTTCTCGATGGTACACACAGGTTTAGGTTGCAGCACAATCGTTTCAATGGGCAACAGGAAAGAAGAGGACCTCCTCGGAATTTATCCGATGCAGATATCATAGAGCAAATTGTGGATGTTGAATTTGAGTATGGGAAAAAAGACGACCCAGCAAAGGCTGAGACAATGACGGCCAGGGCTTCTGGTTCTGCGATCCAGCAATGGCGGAAGATAAGCGTCTTCTTCGCTCTTCCATATTGGAAAGATAATTTGCTCCGACATAATCTGGATGTCATGCACATTGAAAAGAATGTGTGCGACAATGTCTTATACACGATTATGAACGAACCAGGCAAGTCAAAAGATCATCTTCAAGCGAGGAAAGATTTACGGGAGATGGGGGTTCGTGCAGACGTGTGGCCGGATGAGCATGAGATTTCAACCGACAAAATTCACCATGACAAAACCGAATAAGGAAATCTTCCTTGCCACTTTGAAGAAAATAAAAGTTCCTGACGGGTATTCAAGCAACATTTCACGATGTGTGGACGTGCAGGCTCAAAAGGTTACTGGGCTGAAGAGTCATGACTCACATGTGCTTATGCAGTAGTTACTTCCGCTGGCCATAAAAAATACACTGCCTCTTGATGTGTTGATCGTTTTGGTCGAGCTTTGTACTTTCTTTTGGAAGTTGTGTTCCAAGGTGTTGATCGTGGAGGAGCTCGACCAGCTGCAACAGCAAATCATTCTTACGCTGTGTCATTTGGAGATGATCTTTCCTCCTTCATTTTTCACGGTCATGGTTCACCTGACAGTACACCTTGTTCACGAAACAAAGCTTTGTGGCCCGGTTCATTATCGATGGATGTATCCTATTGAGAGGTACTCTTTTAAAATTAATTACTTCAGCATTACATTACTTCCTAGTCGCATGTTTAAACATTGATGTATTGACATTTTTCCTCATTACTTTATAGGTTCCTTGGGAAACTGAAATCTTACGTGAGGAATAAGGCGTGGCCTGAAGGTTCAATAGCAGAAGGTTATATTGGGGATGAGGTCTTGTATTTTTATTCCAGGTACTTTGATGACATTGAGACGTCATTCAACAGACTACCTCGTGTGGACGATTGTCCTGAGCCAGAGCCAGAGCCATCAGCTTCAGAGTTGTTATTCCCTCGTGTTGGTAAACCAGTTGGCGGACGTGAGAACTTCAAACTCACGGCACTTGAGAAGTTTCAAGCACATAGACATGTCTTGATCAATTGTACTAAAGTTGAACTGTACCTTCAGTAAGGATTGCGCACACACACACACACACACACACACACACATATATATATATATATGTTATCCTATATGTTTCCTTACATTTTATAGGCACATTTCTTGCTCGTCATCATATGTTTAATTGCAGGGAATTCAGGAGTCATGTGAAGCGTCAGCTAAGGATCCATACACAAACATCCTCTGAAATTGATAGAAAGGTCCAAAGAGAATTCCAGGGTTGGTTTAGGAGGAGAATAATGAATGACCACAACCCCCACTCACCAGAATTCAGAGCTCTCGCACTCAGCCCGTTTGACCACGCCCAAAGATTTACAGCATACAATGTCAATGGCTTCAAGTTTTACACGGTTTCACGAGATCAGGGATCGCTGACCCAAAACTCGGGTGTATACGGCACGTTTGGGACGAGGAGTTATGCGAGCAACAGTGACGGGAACATGCAATTCGGTGACGTCCTGTATTATGGAAAGCTGCTTGATGTGGTCAGGATAACTTACCAAGGCCTTTTCTTTGAGACGCCGTTCAAGTGTTTGTGGGCGAATACGACAACGTTCCGGGCACTCACGACCGATGACTTAGGCATCACATCCGTGAATTTCTCCCGCCCTATTCACACTGGTCAATCTGAAGATGACGAGCCGTATATTCTTGCCTCAGAGGCCCATCAGGTTTATTACGTCGCCGATGAGAGGCACAGGGATTGGAATATGGTGGTTCACTTAAAGCCTCGGGACCTTTACGACATGGGCGATGGTGAGAACGTCGCCTACGATTGTGAGCCGCTCCAGCCCGCCAGTTTCGAAAACTTCTTCCCAGACGGCGATGACACTTTACTTATAGTTCGGTACGCCTTTTAATATCCGCAACATGAAATATAAAAATTTCACTTCAAAAAATTTTTCTGTCTTATTCTATATTAACTCATACGTAACTTTTTATACAAACTTTCTTTGCAGGGAGGCCGACAAAGATTGAGAAGAAAAATTATCCCTACCCTTCATTTTACTTTAATTTGTTTTAAAAAAAGCCAAAAAAATTATTTGTATCCCTACTCTTCATTTTACTTTTATTTTTTTAAAAAATGCCAAAAAAAATTTTTGTCGCGGTTTGAAACCGCCACTAAAAACAAAAAAACCGCTACTAATTAAAAAACCGCTACAAAACATAACAAAACCGCTACAAAAAACGCAACCTCAACCGCTACAAAATGATATGCTGAGATCAAAATAAATAACCTCACCAAATCACATTCAATATGCTCCCATTTTGATTTCTGCACACGTTTTCTCTCCATCTTCTCTCATATTTTTACGTTTTCTCAACGAGGCAAAGTGTTTGAATCGGGTAAGTGTCACTCAGCTTGATAATATTTGTTTTTTCTTCTACCCTCTTGATATTAACTTCTTTTATTTTACAGGTACTTTTTTTCAATTTTCAACTTCTTTTCTACTTTCATATACTTATTCATCGATCCACTTTCTCACACTTTTGTTTTATAATTCATTTTATTTTTACTAACTCATAAGTTATTGTTATTATACTTAGATATTCTCATTATTTTCCATATCTATACTACCTTATATATCAAATATTATATTTTAATATCATTTTCCGTAAAAATATAAATGAGATAATAATTTAACATTTTTTAATTACAATAAGAATTGTGAAATATTTTTTAAAAATTTCACCAATTTGTAGCGGTTGCAAAACTGCTACAAATACCAAAATAACAGCAGGTATAGATCACATAACCTCAACCACTACAATATAAAGAACCGCTACTAAGCAAAACCGTTACAAAAACCGCAACCTCAACCGTTACAAAATTGTAAGCTGAGATCAAAAAATGGCGCCAAAACCTTTTGTAAAAATCTTGGCGGGAATCATTTGTGGCGGTTACCAACCGCGACAAATATTATGGCGGTAAACTTTTTCAGATATTTGGACAAATTTGTAACGGTTATGTAACCGCAACAAATGTAAAATTAAAAAAAAAAAAAGGCGCCAAAACTTTTTTCATTTTGTAACGGTTTTTTTACCGTGACAATTGTGTATATAAGTTGTCAGCTTAGCCATATATAGTGGCGGTCAGTTTGAACCGCTACAGTTACTGTAGCGGTTTATTTTCATGTAGTAGTGGTTTTTTTTAACTGCGACAAATTGTTTTGTTTCATTGGTTTTTGTCGCGATTTGTCTAACCGCGACTAATGTCATTTGTCGCGCCAATAACCACCACAAATGGGCGATTTTGACCGCCACAAATAGCCGGTTTTTTTGTAGTGGTATCACCTATTTAATTTCATGAGCAAAATAATCTAAGTAGCATGAGAGTATGTGAAAAAGCATGCAATGCTAGCTAGAGTTATTTTGTTTACAATTTCTGCATGATATGCACATACTCACACTTCTAAATTAAACAAATTGTTGTGTCCTTTTTAAGATAGGTTTAATAACACAAAAGACTACATTCAACCATTGAATCTACATTATTGTTAAAATATATTACTACCTCCGGATTTAATTATAGGAACACTTTTGTAGTACAATTTACATTATAAAGTGCTCCTATAATTAGAACCGGAAAGAGGACCTCATATCTTTGATATAAGACTTTGTTCGTAACTTTTTTCTTCCTCATTTCTCATGATATATCCTTCTTGGTAATTTGTTAACCTTCTCTTACTCCTCCTAAAAGGATGTGGCGCTATGTTTAGCATTATTGTTTCTACCATATTATATCCTAATTTAGCCAACTTGACCAACTTTTTCGTTATGGATTGAGCTCTCGAATTGACTCCACCAACCACGTAAGAGATGAGAGTGTGTAGAGGTCTCAAATGTGGAAATCAAAGCCCACTTCAAGATAAGTGTGATTAGAAAACTTGACCTAACGGCTATTTTTTTAATTAAAGTTTTAATAGATATAAACTTGTAGGGTATAATCTTATGCTATAGAGGGACTTGTAGCCAACACTAAAGTTCACTCATAAAGTTTATGTGCGAGGGAATTAGTGACTACTCCTAATAGTGAATACCTTGGATTCACCTAAGATGACCCTTAAGTACTTAATATTGAAAATAGTACTTTTTTTTTTTGGTTTTTTTGGTGAAGGGCTACTATATAGGGTTTGGATCTTCTCATTATCAGCCCTCTGCCTATCTCTCATCATCGGCAAATCCTGACCGTCAAAATCCTGATCCAAGGGTCCAGAACAATTTTTTTAAAAATGCATGCGGTAATTTTTACCGCATGCTGTTTTTTTAAAATTTCCTCTGGGTCCTTGGATTAAGATTTCAACGATCAGGATGAGACTGTGAGAGATAATAATAAAGTTGCTCATGAAAGAATCCTCTTCCCTACTATATATAGGAGGACTTGAACTGAGATATAGATAATTATCACGTTAATAATATCAATGAATTGAAACGATAGGATATTGAGTTGAATCAAAAGTTCAATGACTAAATCACATTGAGTCATAATCGATGGATTAAGTTATGAGTAGGCCAAAATTTGAAGCACTAAAAAAGCATTAATTTTTCCTGTAAAATTTAATGACATGTGATATTATTCATAAATCTTTATTAACAACTTATTCTTGTTAATGGGGAAAAATAAAGACTCGGACTTCAAACACTCCTTTCAATAATTTTTTCCCCTGACTTAAATATAATCTTCAAATATTAATTAGAACATATTAGGATTCATAAATAGCACAGATATATTATATATAGTTTTAACCTTTTATATTAATAGTAATAATATCAATTAAATTAATTGATATTGACTTTAATATTTTTTGTTAAAATAATGCACACATTATTTATGTTTCACTTGTTAATGTTTTACACACACTTTTCAACATGCTTCATATTTTTTTAGACACTTTTTTTGGCCGAAATATTTTTTAGCTAGACACCTTTCTATATACGACTTTGAAACGTTTAATATATATGTGACACGTTTAATATATACACACATTTTTCAACATGGTTCATATTTTTTATGACACCTCACTGGCCGGAAAAAAAAAAATTATGATACCTTCTTAAATTTTTAAATTTTCTACACACACATGACTTTGAAATGTTTAATATTAATTTAATGGCTAAAATATACTTTTAGTCCTTTAAGTTTACATGATGTATACTTTTGGTCTCTTAACTTTATAAAGTATACTTTTAGTCCTATAATTCTAACACCGTTAGTTTTACTAACGGAAAATACAAACTTAGTATAAACTTAAGTGATGATTGTGTAATTAAATGCTATTAAATTTAAATTTAAAATATGGGTAAATTGAAGAATATATAAAATTTGTGTAATTAAATGTTATTAATCATCACTTGAGTTCACTGCGTCAGCATTTTCCGTTAGCAACATTAACGGTATTAGAATTTTAGGACCAAAAGTATATTTTATAACGTTAAGGGACCAAAAGTATACTTCATGTAAACTTAAAGAACTAAAAGTATACTTTAGCCTAATTTAATTTGAAAAGTAAAAGTTATGTTTACTTTCTATACTATTAGATATAAATCTCTCAAGGTACTTCATACTTTTGACACAGCTTACATAGATAAGCAAATTTAATCAATGGGTCAATAGAATTCAATTTCATATCCATTATTTTAATTATATATGAGTATGACTTTGAATTTTGAAATTTTTAATATTATATAGTTACCAAAAAAAGAAAAGAAATTTTTAATATTTTATTAAGACTGAAAAAAAACTTGCTGAAAATCTCCATGAATTACAATATTTTTTACTCAAAAATGCTTAAAAAATTACAATATATTTTTTTTTTGGGTAACAATTACAATATTTTTTGGGGTCAAAGAAGGGATGAATCTCACTCTCAGCCGGCACAATTTTTTGAACACGGTGTAACTTTTCTTTACTTTTGTGCAAATGTTTTGATTTTATACTAATTAAATATATGTTGCACACAATGCTCTACAATACTCTGATTCTTTTTATTAGTCCAATTTTTTTTTTTTTGTCCTTATGATAAATTCACTTATAAAGTTATTAATAACATCACTACAATTTTGTACCAGTTAAATGTAGAGAGAAAAGAAAAATGCCAAGAACAATGTATAACATATTTTTTATATCCACGTATTAATAAGGGTAAAATTAAAAATATTTATCATTTTTTGATATATTTAATGATTTAATTAAAAATTTATCAATTTATGATTTATTTAATTCTTTAACTAACTTTTCTTTGGTATTAAGAATTAAGTCAACCAGACCTATAAAAATGACTGAAGTAGTGGAGCCGGTAATACAGATTGAACCCATGAACTGAACCCGCTCAACCCATAAAACATGGTGGGTTGGGTTGTAAAAAACAAGGCCCGTTGTAAAACCAAACCAAACACTCCCTTCTTTTGCTTTGCTTTACTTCCTTCCCATGTATTTCTGAGTTTGTTCTCTTCGCTCTATTTGATACATTAATCTTGAATGAGAGTATGAGTTTATATAGAAAGTATGAGTTTTTTTGTAAAGTAAGCTCACATTTAGAAAGAAGCAGCACCAAAGCTATTCGATTTCTTTGATGATGTTGATTATTGTTTGTTCGTAGTAGTGGCAGCTGGCAAGTTATATCAGCAGACGAGAACGATGAGTGCTATCAAATCAGTTTTACTCCCTCTGGTCTTAATAAGGGGAATTTGATTTTTTTAAGAGAAATTAAAGATGTTAATTAAATTACTTTAGAGTATTTTTATTTTTTCTCTAAACTAATTAGTTTGACATATAATTTAAGGTTATACAATATATGATATGCTTAAATAACTTATTTAAGGAGTTGGCTGGCATCCGATGCAAGCTTGCGTCAACTGTAGTCGTACTGCGTCGTTTTGACGGTAAAATCTATCAAGCTTTGCTTTTTTTACAAAAAAAATAAAATAAATATTACAGATATTAAAAAGATACTTAGGCTATGTTTGAGAGTTTTATTTTGGAGGGAAAGGAAAGGAAAGGGAGGGTTTTGGTAATCCTTTCCTTTGTTTGCAAGTTTTAAAAATAGGAGGGGAGGGAATCAATGGATTTTACAAATCATCCAAAACCCTCGTTCTTTTAAAAAATAGAGTTTCCCCAATATGGAGGGTTTTAAGAGGGGAAATAGCTTAATTACTTCTTTACCCTCATTCACCACCACCACACCACCCTACCACCATGCCACCACCCTTGTCCCTCGCCCCTGCCACCACCCCACTGCCGCCACCACCACCACCGCCCTGCCACCACCTGGCCGCCACCACCACCGCCGTCGCCGCCGCCACCACCGCCGTAGCAACATAAATAATTTTTTTATAAAATTTAAATTTAAATTTATTTGTAAAGTATAATAATTATATTAATTATTAAAGAAAAGGATAAAATGGTAAAAGTAACTCATTAATTCTTCATCTTCCTCCCTTACTATTTTTTTAACTCCCAAACAAGGGGAGAAAATATCCTCCATTTCCCTTCCATCTCTTCCCCTCCATTCTCCTTGCATTCCTTTCTTTTCCCTCCCCTCCAAACTCCCAAACAAAGTCTTAGGATACTAACGGTACTGAAAAATACTTCATGATCTTGAAAAAAAATATTTTAGGATCTTGAAAAAAATTCTAAAGTCTATTTTTATTACCAATCAGTACCTTAAAATATATATTTTAGGATATTGACTGGTACTGAAAAATACTATCTTGAAAAATTATTAATATTTTAGAGCACTGACTAGTATTAAAATAATACTCTGGGATACTGGCTAGTACTGAAAAAATATTTCATGATATTTTAGGATCTTAAGAAAATATTTTAAGTTGCCGACTGATATTAAAAATAGACTTCAGGATTTTTTCCCCCTCCTAAAATATTTTTTTCAAAATCATGAAGTTTTTTTTAATACGGATCAGTATCCTAAAGTATTTTCAAAACGATGCAGTGCAGTACGACCGCAGCGGACTGTCATGGTCTTAGACAAAATCCACCCAAAACCGTACCGGCCTTAGCTTGATCACTCCCACGATCTTGGCTAAGTCAGCCAAACCCTCACAAGTAGGCAAAGAGCACAAGAACAAAGAGAACTTTTTAGAGAGAGAAACACTTAGAGAGAGAAGCTCTAGATTGTAAAGAACTTGTATTGCTTTTGATGTATTACAAATGAGGGTGGCACCTCCTATTTATAGGCATCCACCTCCTTAACGAACGGCTACGATCGATTACATCCAACGGTTGGGAATGGTTCTCTAGAACCTTCCCTAGAAATATCTAGATATCCATATCTTTCATGAGAGTTCTAGAGATTTCTATACAATTCTATATCTATGTACAAGTATCTACAGTATTCTGGAGTTCTCTAGAAACCTCCTTGAGAGTGCCTTATGCATAAAATATCTTGCGTTCCCTACGATCCGTGACACTCTCCCCCACCTAATCCAGTGACGTCCCCGTCACTAACTTGTCTTTGTATCGGTCTAGGTGGTCTTCGAATTGCCAAAGATCCTCCTGAGGTTCCCATGTGGCTTCGCTCTCTGGCAATCCTTTCCATTTGATTAAGTATTGGGTACTTGGTGGTACCCCTCATCTCCGCACCACTCGATCAGCTAGCACCTCTTCTACCTCTCAATCGAATGACTTGGTTATGGTCGGAGGTGCTCTCGTCGAGATGGCTCAATCCGGATCATCCTTGTCTTCGTGGAACGGCTTGATCATGCTAATGTGGAAGACAGGATGAATCTTCAAGTTTGAAGGTAGGTCCAGCTTGTAGGAAACCTTTCCTACCTTCCCCACAATCTTGTACGGACCTACATATTTGCGGATGAGGCCCTTGTGCACCTTTCGAAACACTTTGAATTGTTGAGGAAGAAGCTTCACCATTACCTTGTCTCCAACTTGGTACTTAGAAGCGCGCCTCTTCCTATTTGCAAACTTTTTCATCCGCTTACCCGCCTTGACAAGAAAGGATCTTGTTACCTCGGCTTGTTCCTGCCAAGATTTGGCCATGTGGTAGGCTCCTGGACTCTTTCCCTTGTAGGTGATGGCAAGGGCATGAGGAGTGAGTGGTTGTTATCCCATCACCACTTCAAAGGGACTGCTTCCTGTTGCCTCACTTTTCTGCAAGTTATAAGAGAATTGAGCCACATCAAGAAGCTTGGCCCAATCCTTTTGGTTGGCACTCACAAAGTGCCGCAAGTATAATTCCAACAAAGAATTCACCCTTTCTATTTGTCCATCAGTTTAAGGGTGAAAACTGGTGGAGAAGTGTAACTCAGTGCCCAGGAGCTTGAACAACTCGGTCCACAATTTTCCAATGAAGCGGGGGTCTCGGTCACTAATGATTGTCTTAGGTAGCCCCCAATACTTCACCACATTCTTGAAGAAGAGTCTGGCCGCCTCTTTTGCTGTACAATCTGTAGGGGCAGCTATGAAGGTTGCATACTTTGAAAATCGGTCTACCACCACCATGATAGAGCCGCACCCTACGGACTTTGGCAAAGCTGAAATGAAGTCCATGGAAACACTTTCCCATGGTTGCCCTGATATAGGGAGAGGCTCCAACAGTCCTGCAGATTGTTGGTTCACTATCTTGTCTTGTTGGCATACAAGACAAGTCTTCACATAAAGTTCCACCTCGTCCCTCATCTGCAGCCAGTAATAAGCTGCTTCCAACAAAGCGAGTGTGCGTCTTTGTCCCAGATGACCAGCCCACTTGGAGTCATGACACTCCTTAATGAGCTCTTTTCGCAAGTTGTCCCATTTTGGAACGAAGAATCGTCTTCCAACAGTATAAGAAGGCCATCCTCTAACCAAAACCTCTTGGTTTTCCCTTCCTTGGCCATCTCTACTAGTTGTCGAGCAATGGGATCATGGTTCATACCTTCAATGATTTTTGTGATCAAGTCGCCCTTGGCTTGACTCATCAATGCCAACTCTGCTTTCCGGCTCAATGCATCCGCCACTACATTAGCCGTGCCGGGTTTGTACTCCATCACATAGTCAAACTCGGCTAGGAAGTCTTGCCAACGAGCTTGCTTGGGTGTCAACTTCTTTTGAGATTGGAAATATCTCGTAGCCACATTATCAGTCTTGATCACAAACCTAGATCCCAGCAGGTAATGCCTCTAAGTCCGCAAGCAATGCACTACGGCTGTCATCTCTTTTTCTTGGACGGTATAACGCCGCTCGGCATCGTTGAGCTTGCGACTCTCAAATGCTATTGGATGCCTTTCTTGCATCAGTACTCCTCCAATTGCAAAGTCAGAAGCATCCGTTTGAACCTCAAAGGTCTTAGAGAAATCTGGGAGAGCTAATACAGGTTCCTCCATTACAGCTGCCTTCAAGTCTTCAAAGGCATCATGGCATTCTTGAGTCCAATTCCATGGCTTGTTTTTCTTTAGCAAGTCTGTCAAAGGGGCTGCCCTGGCAGAGTAGCCCTTCATAAACCACCTGTAGTAATTCACCAACCCAAGAAAAGATCGTACCTCGGATACTTGGGTGGGTGGCTCCCATTCCTCAATAGCACGAATCTTCTCCTTATCCATCATAAGGGTCCCCTGGCGAATGATATGTCCAAGGAAGTGCACCTCCTCCTTGGCAAAAGAACATTTCTCCTTCTTAACATATAGCTCATTCTCGCGTAGAGTCTGGAACACAGCCTGCAAGTGTTCTACATGGGTTTCCAAGGTATCACTGTAGATGACTATGTCATCCAAGTAGACCACCACGAACCGGTCAAGAAAAGGATGAAAGATCTCATTCTTCAATGTGCAAAATGTCGCCGGTGTGTTGGTTAGTCCAAAAGGCATCACCAACCACTCAAAGGACCCGTACCTCGTCACATAAGCGGTCTTGGGTTCATCTCCTTCGATAATGCGAATTTGATGGCACCCCGACCTCAAGTCTAACTTGGAGAAGTACTTTGCCTTGCCCAACCTGTCAAACAGATCTGCTATTAAGGGAATAGGATACTTTTTCTTGATAGTTACCTTATTAAGGGCCCGATAGTCGATGCAAAGTCGTAACGATCCATTGTGCTTGCGTTGGAACAAGACAGGTGCCCCATAAAGTGCTTTGGAAGGCCGTATATGCCCAGCATCAAGCAATTCCTTCAATTGTCTCCTTAGCTCTTCCAATTCAGGCGGTGCCATGCGATAGGGTGCCATGGCGGGTGGACGTGCTCCCGGTTCCAACTCGATCTTATGGTCACCTCCCGTCTAGGTGGCAACCTCTTAGGAAGTTCTAGCGGCATGATGTCCTCGTTCTCCTTGAGGACGTCCTGAATGATAGGGGGAAGGTTTCCACTATCCTCTTCATTAGAGTTCACCTCCTTTAAGGCTGCAAGGTAGGTGACTTCCCCTTTTCTAAGTCCCTTCTCTACCTGCATGGCGTGTTGGGATCCGTACACGCAGCGGATTAAAATATTTTATGAATCCCATCCGGAGGATCAATCAGGCGCGTTTAAATCAAGGTTAAGGAACCCGAATTGTACCTTATAGAATTCGGAATCATCTGGAGCCGGAGGTTTTCCTTTGATTTTGGCGAACTAGTAGCTCAAGAATCTACACAAACCTTTGCGCACATTTTCTCATGGTGATCAAGAAAACCCAAACTGTAGTGAATTTGTCCGCGTCTCGTTCTCTTTGAACTGGTGGGCTACCTTCTTGATCAGCAGAAGACGACTCTTAGAATCGGCTTCCTCTATCGGTATCCCCACGAACAATCCCTGAACACGAACGCGGCAGTGTGCTAGCGCCTCAAACTGTGCGTCTCTCTCTCTCTTTCGTTCTAGGGTTTCTCGCGGCTTTCTAATACGCTCGACTAAAAGTCCCCGTAGGTTTTTTTTTTTTAAACCCATCCGCGTATTATATTCAAAATTAATCCTATTAATTTTTGAATTTCGAATTTCGAATTTCAAATATGAATTAAATAAATATTCATTAAATCTATCTGTTAGATCTAATTTAACGTATTTATTTAATTCGATTAAAACCAGATATGAAATTGGAAATTCGAATTTGAATTAAAAATATATTAATTAAATTTATCTGATAGATTTAATCTTATGTATTTATTTAATTCAAATTAAAAGCCTTCTGATTTAATTTATCTCCATAAATTAAATCCGAGAAATAATATCTATCTATTTAATTAAATATGAGATACTATATTTCAATTTAATATTAAACAGATATACGATATCTTTATTCGAAATTAAATGAGATACAATATCTCTATTTGTTTCATATATTTAATTTATCAAATAAATTAAATACAAAACAAATATTATATATATAATATTATAATCTCCATTAATTATATATATATATATATATATATATATTAATTTCGAATTTAATATATATATGCACACACATATATATATATTTATCCTAGATTAAATTCAGTATTCATTTAATCTCAGATTAATATGAGATTCAATGAATCTGGACACTTTTACCCGTGTTGGATTATTCTTGTGTGCGACCCTACAGGCCCATATGAGATTGGCAGTGGGCCAAGACCGTATCAGCCCACAAGTCGCAAGCAGCCTCTAGCAAGACATTGCGACTACCCAATTCACATGGGAATCGATGACACGATACTATCTATCGTACAACCATGTCACGTCCCTTTTGTCACGCGATAATTTGGTCAAGGATGAGGGATGGATAATGTCAACTTCCTGTTCTTGATCACTACTTTCTCGATTCTCGAGTAGTCTAATAAGTGAAATGGAAACTCCTTTTCATCACAGTATGGCTATACATTTCTTAGACTCACTCATCGAGGGGCCCAGTATTATCTCTCTACAAATGTGAAGGACAAATTCCATCTTGACCATTCACATTCCTCCATATGAAAACCACTGATCCCGATCCTAGCCTTTATCATCACCCGGTCAAAGGTGACTTTTGACTAGGTCAAAGACCAATGACTCATCATGTAGGAATCCATGATGATCTCAGGTCATAGGATGTTGTGACACGGTTATACATGAGATAAGCTTATGACTTAATCCATGCAGCTTTCTCATAGTGGGTCGGTCTAGCACCTTGTACTCTTACAAGTGCCCATAACTTTGATTCGTATCTCCATACCTCATCAAAGTCATACTGGTCTTAACTCATCTTCGCTCTCGCGTAGATGACCGACCAGGGACATTTAGGATAATCTATAAGATATATCCAGGGATATAGTTATTACCATAAACATGCGTATGAAATGATAATTTAATGGAGAACAATGACTTGCCCCTAGGGCATAATTTCCAATAGACTCCCACTTGCACTAGGCGCAATCATTAATTAATCTAATTCCCATTGCCCTAACATGACGCTCATGTTTTGCTTGTGCAAGCGGTTTAGTAAGAGGATCAGCTTCATTGTATTCTCCTGGTACTTTGCATTTGTTTGTATCACCTCTTTCATTGATTTCTCTGATAAGATGAAATCGCCTGAGTATATGCCTGGTCTTTTGATGTGACCTAGGCTCCTTGGTCTGTGCAATAGCACCGCTATAGTCACAGAACAATACTATTGGATCTAAGATGGTAGAAACCATCCCCAGTTCAGTGGTGAACTTTGTGATCCAAACGGGTCCCTTAGCTGCATCCGATGCTGCTATATACTCAGCTTCCGTTGCAGAATCAGCTACAGTGCTCTGCTTAGAACTCTTCCAGCTTACCGCACCACCATTCAACACCACCATTCAACAGGAATACATATCTTGATTGCGATCTTGAATCATCTTGGTCAGTTTGGAAACTCGCATCTGTGTAACCAGTTACACAGAGCTCATCCTCCAAGCCACCATATACCAAGAATAAGTCCTTAGTCCTTCTTAAGTACTTAAGGATATTCTTGACAGCAGTCCAGTGACCCTCACCGGGATCTTGTTGATATCTGCTAGTCATGCTCAAGGCAAATGACACATCCGGTTGAGTACATAACATGGCATACATGATAGATCCAATGGCGGAGGCATATGGAATCTTACTCATGCGGTCTCTTTGATCTTGTGTACTAGGACACAGATCCTTACTAAGATGGATGCCATGAGACATGGGCATGTTACCCCTTTTAGAATCCTGCATACTAAACCTATACAATATCTTGTCTATGTATGTGTTCTGACTTAGGCCTATCAGCCTCTTGGATCTATCTCTATAGATCCTTATCCCAAGGATATAAGTGGCTTCGCCTAAATCTTTCATTGAGAAAGACTTTCCTCACCAAGACTTGACACTTTGCAAGGTAGGAATGTCATTCCCAATAAGTAGGATGTCATCAACATAAAGCACTAGAAATACAACTGTGCTCCCACTAACCTTCTTGTAAACACAAGGTTCATCCATGTTTTGAATGAATCCAAACTCTTTGACAACTTCATCAAAACAATGATTCCAGCTCCGAGATGCCTGCTTCAATTAATAAATGGATCTTTGAAGCTTACAAACTTTACCAGAATCCTCTAGACGTACAAAACCCTCAGGTTGTGTCATGTACACATCCTCAAGCAGCTTTCCGTTAAGGAAGGCTGTTTTGACGTCCATCTGCCATATCTCATAGTCATAATATGATGCAATGGCAAGAAGGATTCTGATTGATTTGGCCATTGCAACTGGCGAAAAGGTTTCATCATAGTCGATACCATGAGTTTGAGTGAATCCTTTTGCAACCAGTCGTGCCTTGAAGATATTTACTTTGCCATCCATGTCAGTTTTCTCTTTGAAAACCCACTTGCACCCAATGGTTTTTACACCTTCATGTGGATCGACTAAGGTCCATACCTTATTGTCGTACATGGATTGCATTTCAAACTTCATACATCAAGCCATCTTTCGGAGTTTAGTCCCACTACGGCGTCTCGATAGGTCGTTGGCTCATTCTTCTCAATAAGCAAAACATCACGACTTCCAGTAATCAGAAATCCATATCTCTGAGGTTGTAGCCGTGATCTATCGGACCTTCGTGGGCCTTGTGTTACTTGAGTAGGCTCAACAACTTGTTGTGAGTCTTCTCTTGTTTCCATCTGTGGTTCTACATTGTCCTGTGACTCTCGAACTTCTTCGAGGTTCATCTTACTCCCACTGGTTCTTTTAGAGATAAACTCCTTTTCCAGAAAGATACCATTTCGAATGACAAACACTTTGTGATTGGTGGGATTGTAGACGTAGTATCCTCTAGTTTCCTTAGGATACCCCACAAAAAGGCATTTTGAGGATCTAGATGATAATGTATCAGAGGCCTGTTGTTTAACATAAGCCTCACATCCCCAAATCTTAAGAAATGACAAACTGGGTTTCTTCCCAGTCTATATCTCATATGGTGTCTTTTCAACTGCCTTTGACAGAACACGATTTAGTGTGAATGCAGCTATTTCCAGGGCATGACCCCAAAAAGAAGGTGGAAGGTCTGTTTGACTCATCATAGATCGAACCATATCTAATAAAGTTCGATTCTTCTGTTCAGAAACACCATTCCATTGAGGTGTTCCTGGAGGAGTAAGTTGTGAGATAATCCCACAACTCCTAAGATGGTCAATGAACTCTTGGCTCAAATATTCACCACCTCGATCAGATCGAAGTGCCTTAATTGTTTTACCAAGTTGGTTTTGTACTTCATTCTGGAATATTTTGAACATTGCAAAAGATTCAGACTTATGTTTCATTAGATAGATTTAGCCATATCTACTAAAATCGTCTATGAATGTAATGAAGTAAAAATGACCTCCTCTGGCAGAAATATTCATTGATCCACATACATCAGTATGAATGAGGCCCAATAAATCGGTAGCCCTCTCACTGTGTCCAGTAAAAGGAGCCTTTGTCATCTTCCCCAATAAACAAGACTCACATGTATCAAATGATTCAAAATCAAATGAATTTAGAAATCCATCTTGATGGAGTTTCGAAATGCGTTTCTCATTTATATGGCCTCGACAATAATGCCATAGGTAGGTTGGATTCAAGTCATTCGACTTGAACCGTTTAGTAGTTATGTCATAGATTCGTCCATTATTAGGATGTTCTAAATTTAATACATAATGACCAGCATGCAAATCTCCATGAGCATAAAAAACATCATTAAAATAAATTGAACATTTACGGTTCCTAGTAATGGAAGTGAAACCTTCCTTATCCAAATAAGAAAGTGAAATAATGTTACTACTCAAAGCAGGAACATAAAAGCAATTGTTCAAAAATAACAAAAGCCCATTGGGCAAAACTAACTCATAAGTGCCTACGGCTAAAGCAGCAACTCTTGCTCGGTTTCCAACTCATAGGTCAACTTCGCCCTTCTTCAATCTTCTACTTTCCTTGAGACCCTGCACATTTGTACAAATGTGAGATCCACATGCAGTATCTAATACCCATGTAGAGGAAGTAGAAAAATGAACATCTATGACATAGATACCTGAAGCGATAGCCTCGCTATCCTTCTTGTTCTTTTTCAGACCTTCTATATAGAGTTTGCAATTCCTCTTCCAATGACCCGGTTCATTGCAGAAATAGCAGACCCCATCCTTCGGAGGCTTTGCCTTCTTGGCTGCAGGCTTAGATTCAGGCTTGTTCGACTCATTGGTCTTACCAGCTGAGCCTTTACCCCATCTTTTGCCCTTGCCTTTCTTTTTCATACCCTTTCCTTTCTGAACCATCAAAACAGTGTTGGGCCTTTTCTTGATACTCTGCTCAGCTGTTTTGAGCATCCCATGCAGTTCAGAAATTGATTTCTCCATGTTGTTCATATTATAGTTCATGACAAACTGGTCATAACTATCAGGGAGTAAGTTCAAGATCATATCTGTGGCTAACTCCGGACTCATGGGAAATCTCAGCCTCTCAAGGTGATCAATGTAGCCTTTCATCTTCAAAACATGAGGGCTAACTTATGCACCTTCAGCCATCTTGCAGGAATTTAAGGCCTTCATGGTTTCATACCTCTCTTGCCTTGCTTGTTGCTGGAATATTTCCTTGAGATGAACAATCATCTCAAAAGCCTCCACATGTTCCAGATCTCTTTGGAGCTCTGGAACCATAGTGGCAAGCATCAAGCATCCTACATCCACAGAGTCATTAGTATGCTTCGTGTAAGCATCTTTCTAAGCTCTTGGAGCATTGGCTGCAGGCTCCTCAGGAATGGGTTGATCTAGGACATAAGCCTTTCTTTCCCGCTTGAGAACAATTCTCAAGTTTCTAAACTAGTCAAGAAAGTTTGTCCCATTCAGTTTTTCCTTCTCAAGGATTGATCGCAGTGGTATTGTTTCGGTGTTAGTATCAGACATGATTCTACAATTTAAAAGATATGCAAAGTTAGTTAATAATCTCCCACTGAATTAACAACCCTTATTATAATTAGTGGGCTAAGATCCATATTTGGCTTAAATTTAAGTCCGCTTTGGCAGGACGCTTAAAAATAAGTTATTTAGGTAAACAACTGCTTTGCCAATTACATCACATGTAACTCTTAGATCTTTATGGGATTCGATCATCATATGACTTGGCATGTTTAATCCCATCCAATGCCTTGAGATCCAAAACCGTTTTGATGATCTCAATTAAGTCAAGACAATAATGAATATAGAGTATCACCATTACTCTCTTTTGCCTCACCAAGATTACTCAGATGCATCCACTTTGGTGGAACATACAAATGGGTGATCGAGGTTTTGACAAGTATTCATTAATTGACGGCATTGTGACTTAAGATTTTATTTAGAGGGTTATTAGATTTGTGAACTAATTAATCCTATTAATTTAATTCTAAATTAATTATGAGTGATCTAATCATATCATAATTAAAATTCTAAATTAATTATGAGTGATCAAATCAAATCATATAATTTAAAACTCTAAATTAATTATAACATAGGTTAATTCATCCAATTATAATTAAATTATTGAGGTTTTTGCGGCTGCCGCTTCATTTTAATATGACTAGATCTATATCTTATAGGATTTCTAAAACCCTAATTGGCCGTATTAAAATATTCAAAATTAATCTCAATTAATCTTGAATTCAAATTTTAGATTAAAATAATATTAATTAAATCTGTCCAACAGATTTAATCTAATCTATTTATTTTAATCTAAATTAAAAGCCTGCCGATTTAATTTATCTTTATAAATTAAATCTAAGATATCATATCTTTTTCGAAAATTAAATCTGAGATACAATATCTCTATTTGTTTTAGATATTTAATTTATCAAATAAATTAAATACAAAACAAACATTAGATAATAATATTATAATCTTCGTTAATAATATCATTATTATTTAATTTCGAATTTATGTTATATTATAATATAATATCATGATTATATATTATAAATAATCCATGTTTTTTTTTAATTGCAATTTTGATTGCAATTTCACGAATTGCAATAATTGCAATTTCGAATTGCAATCACAAATTGCAATTACGAATTCCAACCTCGAATTGCAAAGACCGTGTATAGACATTCGAATAAATGATATTATAATTCTAGGATATTTCGAAAACTGTGACTATTTAATTGTTATAGTCACAGATGTGAACGTTTCAGAATCAGCCGCCATCACCGACTGGCTATCCATAGAAACCCTAATGCAAACTATCATTTTAAATGCATTCAAGATTCAATTTCTTGCATACAAAGATTCAGATTCTTGCATATAAAGATTCGGTTTCCTTATTCATATATCAACTATATATAATAATCAAACGAAAAATCCTAATTTAAACACACGTTGAGTTGGCTCTGATATCACTGTTGGGATCCGTACACACAGTGGATTAAAATATTTTACAAATCCCATCCGGAGGATCACTCAGGCGCGTTTAAAGGTTAAGGAACCCGAATCGTACCTTATAGAATTCGGAATCATCTGGAGCCGGAGGTTTTCCTTTGATTTTGGCGAACTAGTAGCTCAAGAATCTACACAAACCTTTGCGCACATTTTCTCATGGTGATCAAGAAAACCTTCTCTTTGAACTGGTGGGCTACCTTCTCAATCAGCGAAGACGACTCTTAGAATCGGTTTCATCTACCGGTATCCACACGAACAATCCCCGAACACGGACGCGGCAGCGTGCTAGCGCCTCGAACTGTGCGTCTCTCTCTCTTTCGCTCTAGGGTTTCTCGCGGCTTTCTAATACGCTCGACTAAAAGTCCTCGTAGGTTTTTTTTTTTCTAAACCCATTCGCGTATTATATTCAAAATTAATCCTATTAATTTTTGAATTTCGAATTTCGAATTTCAAATATGAATTAAATAAATATTCATTAAATCTATCTGTTAGATCTAATTTAACGTATTTATTTAATCCGATTAAAACCAGATTTGAAATTTGAATTTCGAATTTGAATTAAAAATATATTAATTAAATCTATCTGATAGATTTAATCTTATGTATTTATTTAATTCAAATTAAAAGCCTTCTGATTTAATTTATCTCCATAAATTAAATCCGAGAAATGATATCTATCTATTTAATTAAATATGAGATACTATATCTCAATTTAATATTAAACAGATATACGATATCTTTATTCGAAATTAAATGAGATACAATATCTCTATTTGTTTCAGATATTTAATTTATCAAATAAATTAAATACAAAACAAATATTATATATATAATATTATAATCTCCATTAATAATATATATATATATATATATATATATATATATATATATATATATATATTAATTTCAAATTTAATACACACACACACACACACATATATATTTATCCTAAATTAAATTTAGTATTCATTTAATTTCAGATTAATCTGAGATTCAATGAATCTGAACACTTTTACCCGTGTTGGATTATTCTTATGTGCGACCCTGCAGGCCCATATGAGATTGGCAGTGGGCCAAGACCGTATCAGCCCACAAGTTTCAAGCGGCCTTTAGTAAGACATTGCGACTACCCAATTCACATGGGGATCGATGACACGATACTATCTATCATACAACCATGTCATGTCCCTTTTGTCACGCGATAATTTGGTCAAGGATGAGGCATGGATAATGTCAACTTCCTGTTCTTGACCACTACTTTCTCGATTCTCAAGTAGTCTAATAAGTGAAATTGAAACTCCTTTCCATCACAGTATGGCCATACATTTCTTAGACTTACTCATCGAGGGGCCCAGTATTATCTCCCTACAAATGTGAGGGACAAATTCCATCTTGACCATTCACATTCCTCCGCATGAAAACCACTGATCCCAATCCCAGCCTTTATCATCACCCGGTCAAAGGTGACTTTTGACTAGGTCAAAGACCAGTGACTCATCATGTAGGAATCCATAATGATATCAGGTCATAGGGCGTTGTGACGCGATTATACATGAAATAAGCTTATGACTTAATCCATGCAGCTTTCTCATAGTGGGTTGGTCCAGCACCTTGTACTCTTACAAGTGCCCATGACTTTGATTCGTATCTCCATACCTCATCAAAGTCATACTGGTCTTAACTCATCTTCGCTCCCACGTAGATGACTGACTAGGGACATTTAGGATAATCTATAAGATATATCCAGGGATATAGTTATCACCATAAACATGCGTATAAAATGATAACTTAATGGAGAACAATGACTTGCTTCTAGGGCATAATTTCCAACATGGCGGACAAGTGAGCAACCCAATCATCGCTTGTTGTAGGTACTGTGCAAGCGAGCCCCTTTTCCATGATACACACCAAGTCATAACATGGCATAAGGAATGCTTTTGCCTTGCGCAAAAAGTCCATCCCAAATACCACTTTGAAATCATCCATAAGGGCCACTGATAGATCCACAATCCCCTTCCACGTGCCAAGGCATAGCTCTACCCCCGTGGCTACGCCATTGAGGGGTTTGGCAGGAGCATTCATAGTCTTCAACCATCCTCCTCGTGGTTGAGTAACTGAGAGGCCAACTCGTTTAGCCTCCTTTAAAGTAATAACATTATGGGTCGCCCCGGTATCCACCATCACCTTCACGGGCTTCCCGTTCAGTTTGACCTCCACATACATTAGTCCGTTGCTTCTTGGAGCAGGTTGCACTGGTTTAGCTTTTAGAGCATTCAAGAGTCTAAGAGACCCTATTTGAGAACTTGGCCCTTCCTCGTTGGGTACATCTTGCCCTTCAACAATGGCTGACAAGGTACCGAGCTTGGGACAATTGCTCATGCGATGTGGCCCTTTGCACACAAAGCAGCTGATTATGTAGTTCTTGTTCTTGTTCTTCTCCTCATATTGATTTTTGTGGAAGGACTTGCCAGCTCCTCCCTTGGTGGTCCCCTTGCCTTTGTCTCCCCCACCTTTTCCCTGACTAGGTTTGGAAGACTTAGGTTTGGAAGACTCACCTTTCTCTCCCCTTTGATACTCGATAAGGCTTTCAGCAATGGCAATGGCTTCATCTACATTTGTCACACCACGCCGTTGAAGCTCATGTTTAGCCCAGTTCTGAAGACCGTCTATGAAATAGAATAACGTTTCTTCACCGGTCAAGTTGGGGATCTGCAATATGAGGGTAGTGAAATCCCTTACATAGTCGTTAATCGTGGTCTTGTGTTTGAGTTCCCTCAACTTCTTTCGAGCCTTATAGACCACATTCTCAAGATAGAACTGTTTCTTCAACTCTTTCTTAAAATCTTCTCATGTTGCAATAGTGCAAAGGCCTTTATCCATATCTGCATGCTTCCTACGCCACCATAGCATAGCATTATCAATAAGGAATAAGGAAGCAGTGCGTACCTTGTCCGTGTCGTTAGCCAAGTTCATGCTTTCGGTGTATTGCTCCATTTGCCACAAGAAGTTCTCGATCTCTTTGGCATCATAGACACCTTTGAATTCTTTCGGCTTAGGGAGGTCCAGCCTTACCTCCCTCACTCCACTGGTCCCAGCTCCCAATGGAGTTCTAGCTTGACTCTCCAAAGAAGCCTTAAGAGAGTTGAGCTGATCCTGCATGGCGGTAATGGCATCCATTACCTTAGCCTCGAGTCGCCTCATAGACTCAGCTCGTTCCTCTTCGACATTGAGGTGCGAATCAAGATCCGACCTCACATCGTCCAATTGCTCTAGGGTGTGACTTTCAAGAGTGGCAAAGTCACCCTCCATTTTGTCCACCCTAGAGACCAACTCTTGCAAGGCCTCCTCTAAAGCCTCAACCTTTACCGTCAAGGTGGCAACATCAGTGGCTTGGTGAGACTTGCTCATGCCTCTAACCTTCTTAGGTTGGTGAGGAGGTTGAGTCTCCCTATCCCTCTCTTCTCCAGTAACCACAATGTCCTCAGTTGTGCCCGACATCGTTGCCTACACAATGGCTCCCACGAACCACGCTCAAAGCTTCGAACCAAAGCTCTGATACCACGTTGTCACGGTCTTAGACAAAATCCACCCAAAACCGTGCCGGCCTTAGCTTGATCACTCCCACGATCTTGGCTAAGTCAGCCAAACCCTCACAAGTAGGCAAAGAGCACAAGAACAAAGAGAACTTTTTAGAGAGAGAAACACTTAGAGAGAGAAGCTCTAGAATGCAAAGAACTTGTATTGCTTTCGATGGATTACAAATGAGGGTGACACCTCCTATTTATAGGCATCCACCTCCTTAACGAACGGCTATGATCGATTACATCCAACAGTTGGGAATGGTTCTCCAGAACCTTCCCTAGAAATATCTAGATATCCATATCTTTCATGAGAGTTCTAAAGATTTCTATACAATTCTATATCTATGTACAAGTATCTACAGTATTCTGGAGTTCTCTAGAAACCTCCTTGAGAGTGCCTTGTGCACAAAATATCTTGCATTCCCTGCGATCCGTGACAAGACACAAGCTTGCATCAGATGCAAGCCAACTCCCTTATTTAACTTCCTTGAAGAAAAAAGTCAACCACTTCTAATAATTAGTAATGGAGGTAATAGTAGTACTATGGATAGACATTCCTTTTCTTGTTTCAATCTTCCATATTTTGACCTTCTTGTTTCAGTCTTCTAAGGTGAGATTTGTCTTCAATATAGTCATCATGCCAAGTTGCAAAAGTTTGTAATATTGTACGGTTTTTTGATTGTTTGTAGTTTTGCATAATTCTTTTCTTATAAGAAAATTTTAAGAAAGGGGTTGGACTCACCTACGATCTAAGGGCATGACGAAGTCTCTTTTCTTCTTAGGTGATACCAATATTGGGTAGAGCGAACTGTCTATTACTTTCAGACGTTTATCTAGGCATCCAGGAGCTAGGATGCGATGCCTCCCTCGGGATTTTGACCAACTCCAAGATCAAACCTCCTTTAGTGAGAATGTCCGATCTCTTTGCCAGTTAAGCCTAAAGACGAGGGGTTGCAGCTTTGCATAATTGTTAAGAGTATTATTTGTGACAGATCTACCCATCCAAAAGGAAACTGCTCAAGCTCAAGGAAATCTTATAGGTTCAAGCTCCGAATTCGAACCCTATTAATATTGACTAATTGGATTTGATTGTGTTGAATGTTACTTTGAATTTGATGTTTGATGACTACTTTATGATTTTGTAATGTATTTTTATGATTTATGTTTATGGAAAAAAAAAAAAGAAGATATTTCATCATATTGCTTTAAAAAATTGAAAAAAATAACTTTTTTTTTTTAAAAAGGAAAACGGGTTGGCGAATCAGCCCATCAACCTATGCTTACAACTTACGTGTTTCGACAATCCATATTATGCGGGTCCGTATTACCAGCTGGAATGCTGTATCTAATTTCTAAAACAAATTTAAAAAAATTATGATAAATACCACCAAACATTTAAGTCATATTGTAATATTGTAAGGGGTTGTTCTAATTTAACCACACGTCTTTTGAGACATAAAAATGCAATATATGTGAGTGGTAGTCCGATTTAGTTTGGGTTGATGTGACTGAAAGATGTCATGTCTTAAAACACTTTACAAAAAAAAAAATTCTGATAAATTTTGCGAAGATTCTTCAACAATTTTCTGACAAAAATTAGAATTACATAAATGCAAGCAAACTGCCAAGAAAATTGGCGTGAGGAAGTGAGAGGCTGATGGTGAGTCTCCTACAGGGCTGGATATTCCTCCGCGTATAGGGAGGATGCTGTTTCTCTGGTTGCATTAGAAGAGAGATTAAAAAAAAGGAGAAAGTCTTCGTTCTAATTCTTGAATTCAGTTTAATAATCCAATCAGGTTCTGGAGATTCCGATCCTCAACGTCCATTTACATGGAGTTCATCCAGAACCGAGTCGAACCGTGGATCAGAGATCAACGAGCCAAGCTATTGAAGGTCTCTTGGGGCCCACTGCAATGGCGGATGAAGTGGCCCTGGACCAACGAGCGGGAGCAGAAGAAGAAGATTCAGGAGGAGTACGAGCGAAGGAGGAAGCAGCTTCAGGATCTCTGTCGCGCTATCAAGGCCGAGTCAGTCTCCGAGTTGCAGGAAATTCTTTGTTGCATGGTTCTCTCTGAGTGCGTTTACAAGGTATTTTGCGAGGTGGACTGGTATTCACCACTGGGAGAATTATAAATTTTAAATTTTTTTCAAGGAATTTAATGTTAAAACGTCACTTGAGAATACATTTTTTTTGCTTGAATTATAAAGAAGTTGCGAAAAGGAAACTACAGACTGGGTGTTTGTTTATTAGACAACATCAATGGCGGGGAAGCTGAATTAGAAGTTTGTTTGTAAGGATAACTATGTCAAATTGCGAAGCCCCTTAAATGAGATTGAGCTTAGCCATTGATGAAGTGTTTGTATACGAGTCTTATGAATCATAGTGTTCATTTTTCTGGGGGGACAAATTGTGGTGATATGTGGGGATAAGGGATGGAAATCATTACCTTCCAATTCCATTCCTTGACCTAAATTTTGGAACTTATTAGCAAGCATTAACATTTCTTTTGATTCTGTTGCTTCCAATCCCTACGAACATAGAGTCAATGGTATTGATTACTTACATAAAACCTAGGAATTGCTTGAATCACATATTCCCTTCTTATAAACGCTTATGAGTTATAACCACTTTGGAGCCTTAATGAGGGTTTATTTGCACATTTCCTGAATATCTCTTAATTAACTATGATCTGTGAATTACTAGTACTTAAAGGCTTACTCTTCCTTCTATCATAGAGACCTGCTACTGAATTGATTCGAGCTGTAAATAAATTCAAGGCTGATTTTGGTGGACAAGTTGTTTCTTTGGAGCGGGTACAACCTTCATCAGATCATGTTCCTCATAGGTTTGCCATTCTTAATATATATATATATATATATATTTATTTATTTATTTTTGAATTTTGTCAAATTGTGTTTTTTATTTATTGTTTCTGAATTCTCTGTTGTGCGTTATTAATTTGCACATGTGAGTATGTGAGATTTAATATTGATATCCAGAGACCTTATATTGTTATCATTTTACATTAGTCTTTGATTCAGATGATTTAACCTGTACATTCTAAGATGTGAAATCTGTGAGAGCTCATAATTTTTAAGAGAAATGCTTATGTAGTAAAAGCATTCATTTTTTTGCAATTTAGTTGATTCGATTTTCCTACTAAGTAGTACATGTGCTTGCATGTTTTATCAGCACTTTATGGTGTTTAACTATTGATAATTGAATAATATTCATGTCTGAAACTTGATATCTATAATCTATAAATTTTACAAATAGCAACTTGGTTGATTATGTGGTAACAGGTATTTGTTGGCAGAGGCCGGGGATACCTTATTTGCTTCCTTTATAGGAACAAAGCAGTACAAGTAAGTACTTTTTTAGACAATTCTTTGTGTCATCCTCCTAAGGCATTATAATTTCAGGAATATATTCAAGAATATTACGTTTATTAATCTCTTTCTTGAAAGGGATGTTATTGCTGATGCAAATATACTTCAAGGTGCAATCTTTCATGAGGATGCTGTTGAGGATCCTGATGGCCATTCAGCAACTGAACTTGACCAGGGTGGAAGCCAAAATGGTAAAGTGGAGACTCCATGGCCCCGAGAATCAAGATCTAAACAGTTGAGGGGTAAATCCTTACCCGCTGCTCATCGGGTAAACATGACTCTTTTCTATTGTGAATGCTTTCATTTGTTTACTGATTTTTGTTTTCAGCGTTGATTAGTTTGTAGTTCAATCATCATGGATTCTTTATTTGTTAACCTTTTAATTATCTCATTGGACGCATCATGTTTCAATCAATGAAGTAAGTTATTATGTGATATGGATAGAGAAATTTCAGTAATATGCATGGCCGCTGGAATCCTAAATTCTGGATGCTTGATCATATAGATATGTACACGTGTGGTCTCTTGTTTCTAATAATTGCCTCTGGTATTATTTATTAGGGTTTTTTGGCTCGCGCCAAAGGAATACCTGCTTTGGAATTGTATAGGCTTGCTCAGAATAAAAAACGCAAACTTGTTTTGTGTGGCCATTCACTTGGTGGAGCTGTATGTTTTTTCACTGACCTTTTTTAACAACAATGCTTTGTGTATATTTAAGAAGTTTTCATACACTCAGTTCCTTGTTTCTGCATAGGTAGCTGTATTAGCCACCCTTGCCATTTTGAGGGTGATTGCTGCTACATCTCCTTCAAAGGAGAATGAGAAGGTCTCTATCAAATGTATAACATTTTCTCAGCCTCCTGTAGGAAATGCTGCTCTGAAGGAGTACGTTTTTCTTGTCTTTGCCCTTCCCCCAGTATTCTTAATTTTTTCAGTTCCACTCCTTACATTAGTCTTGAACCACTTATAAATTATAGACTCTAATTTATGAATATATCAATTTCCATTGCTTCCCCTCTTTTTCTAGTTACGTTAATAAAAAAGGCTGGCAGCATTATTTCAAGAGTTACTGCATCCCGGAGGATCTGGTTCCCCGTATTTTGTCTCCAGCTTATTTCCATCATTATAATGCTCAGCCTCAGTTGGTGCCTCGTGAAGGTGAAATCAATGGGTTGTTGTTAAAAACAAATGAGCAAGGGGTTGGAAAGGATAAAGAGAATGGGAGAGAGCGGCTGGTTTTGGGTGTGGGTCCTGTGCAGAGATCCTTCTGGAGACTCTCTAGGCTAGTTCCGTTGGAAGGATTGAGAAGACAGTTGAGTAAACACCGAGAAAGCCAAGCTAGTTCTATGGAAACAACTTTGGTGCCCGATTCTCTTCCCTCTACCTCAATTGAGGAGGTGGTTGAACCACAGTCTCTTGAAATACAAGAGGGTTCTGATAGTATATCACTCAAGCCACTTCCAAACACTGATAAACATGCATTGGAGGCAACAGCAAATGGGAAAACAGACAGCAAGACTGATACTATCACTGGAGATAAAGGGGCATGGCGCAGAGTGCCATCGCTGCCTTCATATGTGCCATTTGGGCAGGTATAATATTCTGTATAACCTGTACAATTTTTCCTTCTTTTCCTCAATTTATGTGCAGTCTTTAGTTTATTTTTATTTGCTAACTGTGCTGTTATTTCCTTTTTATGGAATGATGCATCCATCTGAACCTTTTTTTCATGTACAACAGCTCTATTTATTGGGAAACTCCGCAGTAGAGACACTATCTGGTGCAGAGTACTCAAAGCTAACATCGGTATGACCTTCCTTGCTTATCCATCTTTTGTATAGTTTACTTTTTCCTGTCTTCAGGTCCTAAAGCATCTAAAATTGTTTAAGGATTCCAATGTCGTGTTCATGAATGATAGAGTAAGTTCTCTCATTTTGTTTGCTTTCTTCTGGCAAAGACATTTTCAGGTTGGATCTGTTATTGCGGAATTGAAGGAAAGATTTCAATCACATTCAATGAAATCGTACCGGTCTCGATTTCAAAGGTAACTATTGTAATTGTCAATATTAATAATTTCAGCTATATAAAAGATAAGTTATGCTTATTTACCATCCTGAATTGTTATCAATTCTCTGTGCATATTGGATTGAACCCATCTTGATGTGTGCAAAGGAAGAGGTACAGCAGATCTGTAATTGTCCTTGATGTGTTTCTAGATTTTGGAAATTTTGACTTTTATTTGTGGGGCAGGGTTTTTATTGGACAAACTCTATGCATGGAATTTATATTCCTAAATTATCAGGAACCCATGGTATCTTTTATTTAAAAGATTAACTGCTTGGAAGATTTGTTATTTAAGATTCAAATTTAGGCAGGATTTTTTAGTGTCCCACTGTTTAAAATCTGGGAGACTGCAGAAACTACATTTATGTGCGTGCACTCTTATGTGCCCTTCCATAGTTGAAAGTCTTAAATGAAATGTCTGAGCCACGTTTGACTAAATTTGATCTCTATAACCATAAGCTATCCCCTTACAATTTCATAAAAGCTAATTATTTCCTACACAGTCGGTCTTTATCTGTTGGATAGATTTACTAAGACACGCTTGATGCTTGAATTTCTAGGCTTTTTTTTTTAAAAAAAAAAATCTTTTGTACCATTAATTTTTCAATTTCAGAATTGGTAACCGTGATCGCCCCTCACCCACTCCTTTTTTTCCTCGGTTGCAGAATCTATGACTTGTGCATGAGTGACAATGCATCTGCTTTCTTAGGAGTTGAGCAGTGGCAGCAGCTTCCTCATTTACAGCAATGGCTTGGCCTTGCAATTGCTGGAACTGTTGAACTTGGCCATATTGTGGAGTCTCCAGCTATTCATACCGCAACATCAATTGTTCCTCTGGGATGGAATGGTGTGCCTGGTTTAAAGAATGGAGAGCCTCTGAAAGTTGACATTACTGGTTATGGGTTGCATCTATGTACACTTGTCTATGCTCAAGTGAATGGTAACTGGTACTGCCATTTCCCTGTAATAAGCAACTTTATTTATTGAGTTTTGGCAAGTTTCCTAACTCAGATGTTTTGTTTTTTGGTGGGAGGTAGAGGAACTGGGTGGTGTAAGGACTTAGACATACTGGTTGCAATGAATAAATTTTGATAGCAAACATTTAGATATAGAAAACATCTAGGTCTTGTAATTCACCAAAAACAAGAGAGATATGAGAAAATCTAGAGGAGTACGATAACTAGCTCTTAAGATGGATAAAATTGGAATGGAGTGGCTTAAAAGTGCCCTCTTGGAACAGAAAATTTGATGCCTTGACCGTGGCAATATGAGAATTTGAGGTCTGAGAAGCAGTGGTTCTTGTGCCCTTTAATTTATAGGGCCATAAAAATAGAGGGAAACATTATTCAAATATTTGTCACTCAGTCACATTTAATATAATGGACTACTTATTCTGGATGCTTTATTAGGTAGGCCTTTCTGTGGTATGATTGTAATTAGGACAGGAGAGAGAAAGTGAATAGAAGAGAGGGAAGGGAAGATGGAGAGAAAGAGAGGCTGAGAGGAAGGGAGGAGACTAGAGAGAGAGAAACAAGGCAATGCACTAATCCAAGTCACATCATTAGCTGAGTTACAAATGAGCACTTAATATCTATTTATAGACAATAATGCCAACTACCTCTCACATATAACTACCCACTCTGTTATTTTGTTATTTAGTTATTACAATATCATGTCATATTCTATATATGCATTTTCATGTAAATGGTCTAGAACTGGGTAGTTGAGGCATATAAAATGCTGCCTTTTCTCGAGTAACTGTTTTTCATTACTTCATAGAAAATAAGTTATGTGAACATTTTATGCGTATTTTTTTCTTCTTAAATAGGTGTTCAACTACAGTTGAATCCTTTCCTTCTGCTCCAAAATATTCTTCAAATCATGGAAACCAACCTGACTTGCAGAAGATGAGGGTATTAGTTGGCCCCCCGTTACGAAGCCCACCAAAGCATCTAACAGTGCTAGACCAATTGATGCCTGTTTTTCCTTCCATAAATTCAGATGCAGACTGTCTTGTTGGAGAGCATACTTCAGGGACTATTGAGAAGGAGAAATCAATCCGTCCTGAGAGTTTGAATAATTTTTCAATATTCTGCACCAGTGATTTTACTACTGTCTCCAAAGAGGTTCATGTCAGAACTCGTAGGGTCCGGTTAGTTGGTCTAGAGGTATAAATAATTTTTTTCCTAGGATCTTTGATGTATTTAATACATTTCACCATGCATCTCTTGACTTGCATTAGTTGAGTGCAGGGTTCTGGCAAAACTACACTTTTGAAGGCAATCTTGAACAAAGGTAAAGTAAATACTACTACCAATGAGGTTCTTATTCCAGAAGTTGATGTACAAGAAGGTATTGCGGATGGCTTGTATTACTGTGACTCCGTTGGAATAAATATGCAGGTCTCCCCCTTTTTCTTTCTTGATCTGTTCATTTTCTTTAGGATTTACTAATTTCAGTTTCCAATGTCATGAAAATTGGACTGAACTAACCAATTCAACTGGGAAACTGGTGAACTGACACCTAATTTGATTCAGAACTTTCTAAAACGTGGGATGCTGTATGGAAATCGCTGCTGATAAATTTGATAAAGAGAAAAGAGATCCATGTTATGACCAGCAGTGATAGATGCTGGATAAAAATATATCTGAATGAATTTAAGTTTTGTTGTTCCCTCCTGAACAATTTATATATATAGAGGGTGAAATATGCGAAAAGGGACAAGTGCAGTGCAATACTTCCGGACTTCAACTCCAAAAGATGTGGCTTTAGCCAAATAGGTTCAGATGTTTTGCTAAAGACATGGCATGATTTTATCCTTTGTGCTAGACCTTGCAACCACATTTTGTTTCTTGCTTTTCCTAGAGTCCAAATCTCCACCAACAAACATACAATATCCTATGTTCTGAATATTCTAAGAAATAACGTCAAGACAATTGGACAATGATAAACTCTAAAACTCCTATATGCCAATAAACTATTAACCCTATAACACTCCTGATTTAGAAGCTTAAACTTTCTAAAACATTGATTGATTTCCTCCTGACTTGTTCTTGCTCTCCTTTCTTTCTCAGAACAATTTTCTTTTTCTTTTTCTTTTTAATCTGCTAGCAACAGTGATAGTAAAGCGAACAGATTCTGATGCATTTCTGGTATGATGTGCATATTCTGCTGTTGGTTATATTTAAGTGCCTAAGTTATATGTGTGCAACTTTATTGTCAATAAAGAGATGAGTTGCAAAGCCACTATGGATAAACTTTTCTTGCATCTTCTCCAATGGTTTCTTTGTGTGTGTATGGCAACACCCTTTCACGTGTGTAATCTCATTGCTTTGCAGGAGCTGGATAAAGAAAGTTCTCGCTTTAAGGATGAACTCTGGTTGGGAATCCGTGATCTAAGTTGGAAGACAGATTTGATTGTTCTTGTTCATAATCTGTCCCATACCATACCTCGATGTAATACTTCCAATGTGCCTGAACAAAAGCCTGTCCTGTCCCTGTTTTTGGATGAGGCTAAATCTCTTGGGATTCCTTGGGTTCTTGCAATAACGAACAAATTCTCTGTTAGTGCACACCACCAAAAGGCTGCAATTGAAGCAGCTTTAAAGTCATACCAAGCATCTCCAAGCACAACTGAAGTTTTAAATTCCTGTCCATATGTTATGGCTAGTGTTTCTGAGGCTTCATTGTCACAGAATATGAGCAATGAAAAAGTCAATAGAAGAATTGGTGTTTATAAGCTTATATTTTCTCCTATCAATGTCGTTAGGAGGCCTTTCCAGAGAAAGGAGATTGTTTTTCCTGTTGAAGGTGTTAACTCTCTCTGTCAGCGAATCCACGGTGTACTACGTAATCATGAAGAGGCTTCATTTCAGGTGAGAATCTTTTGTCATGGTATCAAATCTCCTTTGTTCTGAATTAATGATTTCTTTTTTTACATGTACATGAAATCTTACTTCATTTTTTATAATTTTTCCCTTTATCTGAAACGAAAAACAGGAAATGACATGAAAACAGAAGTTGTAAAAATTGGTCAGTCATTAAGTAGTTTACAATCCAATGGTTTAATGGAGTCAAATTGAGGTTTAAGTTTTTTTTAAAAAAAAAAAAAAAAATTTGCCAAAAGATTTTAGTTCCTCTTTTCAATGATAGAATCTGCAAATCATTAAAATCAGTTGGGTAAGATATAAAATCAAATCAAGGGTATGAAATTTATAGCTTTCTTATGTAAACCAAGGTGATATGTGACATCTAGTTTCACTTTCACGTTTAGTAATATGTGATGCTTTATGGGGTATTCAAGTGGATTGGTTCTCCTATGTCAATAGCTAGCTTTCTAAGAGGTTTCCCCATCACTCTTGGATGCCTATTAATCAGTATCAGGACTGGTGGTTGTCAACTCCGGGAAGACTAGCTGTGAAGGGTTTTCAATAAGCGAATTGCTTTACTTGTTCATTTGATAGAATAAATTTTACAACAAACATGGATGATAGTAATATCATTGTTAATGCTTTTATTACAGGAACTTGCTAGAGATAGACTAATGATGGAGTTGGCACGAGAACATCCAATGTCAATGGATGCAAGTAAAGATGCCAGAGCTAAGGCAAATTCAAAAAATTCCGCAGCAGTGGGTGCATCAATTGGTGCTGGTATCGGCATTGTCATGGCCCTTGTAATGGGGGCAGCATCTGCCTTGAGGAAACCATAGGGACCAATTAAAATCCTCTACACTTATGAAGTGACAAATATATATATATATATATATATATATATATATATATATATATATATATATATATGTTCAGAGAGATAGAGATGAAAGAGAATGAGTCAGTCACATTCTTTTGATGTCACTTGCTTCTTGAATGTATGATTTTATATGATTCGATTTTCAACCCCTTTCCTCTCTATAATTGACACTGCTTGTAGTGTCGCACAATAGAAATTAGGCTGTATAGGTTATGTGCAGATGCTTGTGTTATTAGAATTTCATTCTTTTCTTGGATGTTACATGTTAGATAGATATTTAATGAGGGTAAGAAATTTTTTTGCTCACATAATAGCATATAATTTCTCATTTATATAGAAGCCCTTAGAAAAGGCAGGAGTAAATTTTGTCCAAGTTCTGTGTCCAAAAGTGGACCACATCCTGAAAGAGGGAAATCAAAATCATGCAAGCCAATTTGCAGCAGGAGTTTGGAGAGTAAACTATGCTATCCAATCAAAGACCTTCAAAGCTTCTCTTATGATTTAAACTAGATTATATTTGTCATATTTTAATCTAATGATGAAATTTGAGCTCATTTAAGTATAAGATGTATTTCTCAAACTTTCTTCTTTGCCTCTTGTTTGAGAATGGGAGCTACAGAGTATTGACAGACTCATTGCAACCTTCAAGAAACAGAGTATGTGAAGCCTTGTGGATAAGCCTTTAATATTGGGATCCCTCAAGTGTACCTGAAGCTTTCCACAATCACTTGAGCCATTGATTTTTTAATTGGTTTTCTTTTTTGGACTGTAGATTGGGCCTTGCCAATTTTCTGCATACACAAGGATTGGAAATTGAGACTTATACGTAATGAAAAGAAATGTTGAATCACTTGAACCAATTGGCAGTGGTATTTTGGCTATTTTCTTTAGGAAATCTAGAAAGCCACTCACATTCTTTTGGTATGGTTTGGAGCATAAATTACTGCATTTCTTGCCAATTTTCTTGATAGAGATCCAAGGTTTGTTGGCCATGTTATACCAATCTCGCTATGTACAGGGCATTATAGATGCATAACTGAAGTGACTGTGAATAGATTGAGGAGCGTTATAGATGAAATAGTGTCTCCTTTCCAATACAGCTTTATCAAGGGTAGCCATGTACAAGATAATATTATAGTAGTATTATATTATAGTATGACAGGAAATCATGCACATTATGAAGAAGGTCAGGGGGAAGAATGGGTGTAAGGTCTTGAAGATAGACTTACTAGTGTATGTTTGGATAACAAAAAAAAAAAAAAAAACCCCCCCTTTTGGAGTAAAAACCATTGTTTATAAATAAATTATCCAAACAATTGAAGAAAAGGTAGAAGCGCTTTTTTCTCCAAAACCATAGCTTGGGTTAAGTTATCCAAACACTGTCAAATCCTGTTGAACCACGGTTTTGACTGAAAACAATGGTTTGGGGGCTCAAAATTATAGTTTTCCAAAAGCTATTTTTTAACATTATCAAAAGTTATTCTCTAAAATCTATTATCTGAAATTACTTTTTTCACTTTTTCTCTTGAAGCTACTTTCTAAAAGATAATCCAAACACTTGAAGAGAGACTATGATCAAATTAAGTGGGATTTTTCCCAACAAGTCCTAGTTGATGTGGGCATTGAATCTAAATTCACAAGTTTGGTTATTACTTGTGTCTAATCTGTTTTCATATAATGTAATATAGAATGATACCCAAACTGATTTCTTTTTACCACAAAGAGGCCTCCACCAAGGAGATCCTATCTCCCCCTATTGTTTCTTGTGTATGGATCTCTCATCTCATGTTATTAGAGATTGTAATTTAATAGAAATGGCCCTTCTATATTCCATGCTGATGATCTTCTTCTCTTTGGAGCTGCAACTGAGCAGCAAGCAAGTCGTCAATTTTCTCTCTCTCAAAGGGTGCATGCTACAGGAGATACTTGCGTATTATTATCACCAGAGGGAGAAAACCTACAGAGACATAACACTATATTATTCATACAGTGAAGAAGAAACTTGCTTCTGGCAAGCTAATAGCCTTTCTTTGGCTGATCAAATCGCTTTAGCTAAATCTGTGTTGAGTTCCATACCTGTTTATCTAATGCAGATCTCTAAATGGCTAGTTTCTATATGCCGCGAAGTTGATAGATTGCAGAGGAATTTCATATGGGGACTTAGTCAAGGGTCTCGTGGTTTCCATTCTATTGGATGGGATAAAATCGCCACGCCTAAACTCTATGGTTTATATCATTTCAACCATTGATTTGCAAAAATGACATTGGACTTCATACAAATTCTCACGTCAAACCCCAAAATGATAATAATGAAGTACTCCCTCCCGTCCTAATTATAGGAACATTTTTATAGTATAAATTGTATTATAAAAGTGTTCATATAATTAAGACCTTAGGTATTACTACACTTTAGCAAAGTAAGTACTGTTAAGATCACAGGTCATTAACATATGATGACAAAGGGAGGAAAAGGAAATCTTTTGGACCATCCAATAATGTGGTATTAAGTTGTTAAAAATAAATATAATATATTTAATAAAATGTTTATTATAAACACGCACACTGTGAATATAAACCAAACACGAGTGTCAACAAATATATATATATATATATTTTTTTTTGCCAAAAGCATTTTATCCATTTTTATGGAGTCGAATTCAAGACCCGCAACCAAAGCTTATTTCACTAGAACTAAGAAATGTTGATAACCATTCAATTGATTTAGATGTGTAAGATTTATCAAAAAATAATGAATTAAAAGCTCAATATATATCAATCAATCAACTTTATTTTAGAAATCTTGTGATATCTGTCTTTAGAATCCGTTTCACTACAAAACAAGTTGAATAAGCACACCATTAAATTAGTCCACGTGTAATTACCAAGTTTATTAAACCCAAACCAGCCATTGAACCGATTTGGATAGTGTGTCAAAGGTCAGATCGAAGTCAAACCGGACGGAGATTATCTGGGGCTAGACCAGTAGGGAAGTGAACTTGAACAAGAATATTTTTGGAATTTGATAATTTTTGAGGATTAAATGTTAATATTTTTTAATGATTCTTTTTGCATTAGAAAGTAGACATCTCAAGCTTTTGAAAATATATAGAATTAGATATGAATTTTTTATAATCAGGAAATTTTAAATATATATATATATATATATATATATAACTTGTTCAACTGGTCAAATTGGACTTGTTCGACTGTTTTATGGTCGAACTGGCCGATCCGGTCCGGTTTTAATAATATGGGTAGTTATATTAACAACCATTTAGTTAATATCCGTTAAAGTAATTTCCTTTTTTGAAGAACAAATATAAATTATTCCCTAACATAGATAATTTATCTTTGCTTCATAAATTTTGACTTCCTCAATGATAACTACAACAAGCTACAACTACACATTTCATTTTCAAGTTATTCAAAATTATTGCGATATTATTCCCCTTTAATTCCCAATTCTTATTATTGTGGTTTAGACAATTTCCCTTTATCCCAGAAAGTTTGACCTCTTCAATAATTATTGTGGACTACAATTATGCATTTCCTTTTCAAGCTATTCGAATTAATTGGGATAGCGTTCCCATTTTGAAGATATGGTAATAAAATAAATTTAAATTGAAAATACACAATTAATCAACTTTAAACTAGAAATCTTGTAATACCCGCCTTCAAAACCTATGTCACTACAAAACTGGTCGGACAATAACATCATTAAATTAGTCCATGCGTAGTTACATAAACAATTATTTAGATAATACCCATTAAAATAATTTCCTTTTTTGAAAAACAAATAAAAATTATTTCCCAAAATATACAATTTCTCTTTACTCCAAAATTTTAACGTCTTCAATAATATCTGTGGGCTACAATTACACATTTCGTTTTCAAGTCATTTGAAATTATTGGGATATTATTCCCATTTAATTCCCAATTTTTATTAATGTGGTTTAGACAATTTCTCTTTAGACCAAAAAGTTGACCTCTTCAATAGTAACTGTGGACTACAAGTACGTATTTCCTTTCCTTGCTATTCGACTTTAATTGGGATTTGGGATATTATATTGTTCCCATTTTGAAGATGACATAATAAAATAAACTTAAATTAAAAATAGACATTAAATCATGAATCATAAGTAAGTGATAATCAATTAATAGGCATTTCCCAAAAACAACTGAAAACTCCATTTTTCATGATTGTTGGATCTCTAATCCATTTTTGAAGAACTAATGTTAGGATTTGGTTAGCAGTTAATATGATATTATTAATTTAATATTCAAGGAAAAAAAATCATGTTCTAGAAAAAGATAGGTAATAAAGAAAATATAAAATGAAATTACATATCCAATCAAGAATCATAAATCATAATCACGGAAGGGAAGGGACATTTGGAGGCAATAAAAACAATCTATATTTACATACGTGAATAGCTCAACCTAAACTACACATCCTCGTATACGTCACAGGAAATATTATTCTTAAATTCTCAATCAATCATACTTGGAAATGATTTGATAATTTTTAAATTCCCTTATTTCCTTTATTTCATAATTTTCTCAAAAAGAAAATATAGGCTGTGAAAATCATGTCCCCATCAATAGTATTACATCCACATAAATAAATAAATAAATATATATATATATTTTAAAATTATGTTCTAATGATAATGATTTGATTTTGAAATAAGGGTAAAGGTGCAGATTTACCAATCAACTATTACTTGAGGAGCGTCTGGCACAAATAACTATTAAGGGGACCAAAATTGCCAATCAACAATTAAAAAGTAAAAAAAAAAAAAAAACAATTTGAAGCAGATTCGCCAACAAACTATTACCCCGTCACTTTCTTGGTGTCTCCATCTTCCATTGACTGTCATAGTCTCGGCAACGTTAGCATTTCCAAAGCTTTTATTGTTGCTAGGTGTTCCACTCACCCTCTTGAACTCATCCAGTAGTCCATAGTGTTCCCACTCACCCTCTTGAACTCATCCAGTAGTCCACAGCGTTCGACTGGCGCGCACCTTGCACCCTGGTTTCATCCCTCCGATGCCACAAACAGCAACAGCTGCTGCCACAATGCCTGCTCCCATGGGTCCCATCTATGTTGGTGTTTTCCTTTTCCAACAAGAAGGCTTAACCGCTTTTTTCTCTAACGTTTCCGCCACCGTCTTATGCCAGTGTCTCATATTTTAACTTAATTGTGATAGTTGTTTTTTTTTAATAGTTATTTGGTGTTTTTTTTTTTTTTCACTTTTAATAGTTATTTAATGTTTTTTTTTCATTTTTTAATTGTTGATTGGCAATTTTAATCCCCTCAATAGTTATTTGTGCCAGACGCTCCTCGGGTTGAAATAATGATTATGTTTTTTGTCCTTCTTAAAAAATATTCATGGAATTGATTCCAATTTTCTTTTACCCACACTCAATTACATATAACATCTGTATTCACTGGCTAAAGGGTGCGAGAGACGTTAGAGTTAGAAGAATTCAACTGCTAAATGATTCAATGGATGCATGAACCCTCATCAGAAAAAACATAGGAATAGAGGTTTGATGCTTGAAATCAGTAGTATCTCAAAACAAGATTGGAAGGTAGAGATCCAGATCATCTGGCCATGGCATCTCTTGCAAAAGCCCCAGGATTCCATCCTCTGATGGCTACGTCAAGCATTTTGTAAAGACCTGTGTAACTCTTTTAATTTTGTAGTCTATTTCTAAATTATCGAAAGAAAAACCATGTTCATGTACATTTGGTCGATCAGTTGGAATAATTTGGTTTTTTTCCCCATGTTCAAGTGGAAACTCTTTAGAAGATCGAATTGTTAGCTCGTAGAAGAAGATCGAATTGTTGTACTGCAATCAGTGAAGATGAAGAAGATACATGGTTAGTCAAATTATATTCAAATATACATACACATTGATGTCTTTTCGTTTCAACTTTAGATAATATGATTTGCTAATCTTTTATGATTTGTTAGCTTTCACTATTTTCAAAAGCTTCTATGATGGTACTACTCTCTCTGGTCCTTATTATAAGGCACCAACTAACTTTTCTCACAAACTAATAAAAATAGTTAAAGTCAATAAAGTTGTCCCAAAATCTAAGTAATTTCTAATATTATCCCTACTAATTACACTAAATTCTAACATCATATTAATCATTACTCTCACCCACTACTCTCATTAATTATGAACAGACATGGAAAAAAATAATTAATGCTCATTGGGAACAAGCAAGTGCCTTATAAAAAGGACCAAATAAACTAGCTAGTTGATGACTTATAATAAAGATCAAAGGGAGTATGACTTTGTACAACTGCGAGCATCCAAATATTCATTCATTTAAATGTAACATCAGGTGTAAACATAATGTTGCTGGTACGATTCATGATGGACTTCTCATGAATATCATGCTTACAAGTAATTTTTTACTTGTCAATGCTTAGCTTTGCCAACCTTTTTGTAGGGGGAAATCTTATGGAAACTCAGTATCATGGAATTTACCTTTTATATTTATGTAATGGCCATTGGTAATATCAGCATTAGACTTTGATTTCCTTAATCTTCAAGATTTTTTTTTTTTTTATCACTTATATATGTTTAACACTCAAATCCATGTTTGTTGTTTCTTCTAACCCAAAATGTAATTTGAAACATCCCCCATAGTTGGCCTGGTAAAAGATTATACTCTCTCTGGTCCTTAATATAAGACATATTTATCTAATTTGATTATATTAAAGAAGTTAGTTAGTTAATATGACATGTATTTTCTAAAATGATCGAGTCATCTTCCTCAATTCTCCTGATTCCCTCTCCTCATTGATTATTATTGAGGAAGTATTAATAAGGGTAAATTATGAAAATGTTGAAAAATATGAAAACGTTGTCTTATATTTAGAACCAATATCAATTCTCTAGATATGTTTTATATTTAAGATCAGAGGGAGTAAATAAGATAGGATGTAGTAAGTTCATTATAATATGTGTGTGTGTCTATATATTAATTAGATAAATTAAAAATACTCCATGGTCAACTTTAAAAATAAATTGTTCTCTGATTTTCATGAATGAGATGCATTATAATTTTGTATATTGTCGCAACTCGCAAATATAATACCACAATAATTACAATTAGGATATTGATTGAGATATTAAAAATATTTCAAAATAATATTGTTGACTTTAAAAATAAATTGGCTTTTGACTTTCATTAATGATAATAATTAATGATCTCAAGACAACCAATTATACCTAAAAAATGAAATTCATCATTTTTCAGATGCATTATAGATTTTTGGATACTTATATGACAATAACTCTTATTTCATCTTTTCATGATAGATAGATATTAATTGGGATATTAATAACTTAAATTTTCCTTTGTTTTTCAAGAATGATAGTAATTAACTTCATAAGCAACCGATCCGATTTCTGAAGAATAAATTCATAATTTTTTAAATTAATAGAGATTCCTTCTATTTTTTTTTTTTGAAAGATTCCTACTAAATTTTGTTTTTACACGTTCAAATTAAACCAGTAAAGTTCTGGTATGTCTCACCAGGGAGATATACCTGGTTTAAAATAAAAGCTAAGCTCATCTGAATTTGAATTTCTCCCTCATTTAGCCTTAAGCCCTTAACCACAAAGTTTGTCATCAAAAATTAAATTTAGAAATAAGCACTTCTCATTTAAACTATTTTCTTATATTTAAACTACCCACCTTTAATATTTTATAAAAATATTATTTACACATTACATTATAAAATAAATAAATAAATCTGAAATACTCCATCCGCTTCTAGATATAGATTAAAGTTTATACTGCAATTTAAATTTTAACTTTTGTTTACTTAAGTTGACCAAAAAAAAAAAAGAAGCGATTTTGATAAGCTAAACATGAAACAACCATCATTTAAATTAACTTCAAAAAATTGTTTTCAGCTTATTTTGATAAACCACTTAAATAAAATTTTAAAGAAAGTAATTATTTTAAAAAATCCAAATTTAAGTAACTAATTAAAATAATGTTTAGCAAGCGATGATTCCTACAAATTTGGCATATCAAAGTCACATTAGTTCTGTTATTATATTTTAAAAAAAAAATTACTTTCTTCCCTAAACAAGTATGCATTTAATTTTTTTTTTTTTTTTTGCCCAAGTATGCATTTAATTTGAACAATTTAAATATGCATTATAAAGAAAATGGAAAAAAAAAAATTTAGGATATTACATCTAATCATCCATCCAAGAATTGGATGGAAAGTAAGACTAGGAGAGAGAAATCATATGAAACTCATCCAAACAGGCTTTGGCCATATGGATATATGAAAGAGTAAACTCGTTTCTTTACCTTCTGATTCACATAAGGATCAACACAGCATGCTCTGCAATATGACAATGAATAACATGCTGCTCAACACAGCATGCTCTGCAATATGTGAGCTTTTAAGGAAAAAATATTGACCTCCTTTGTTTTTTTGGGGCACAACAGAGGACGATAAGATTTCATACTATCAAGGAAAAGAAAAGGAAGGCTACACTCAAAGATATCCATGGGAGTAAGAAAACCAAGTGCAACGGAACAAAGCTCATGAAGAACAGCATGAAAAATTCAGCCGGCCTTGCTTTGATCCTGCACTGTTAGCCAGGTTCACTCGATTCACAGACAGTTCTGCCTTGTAGGAATCGGAATTCAACACTTTTCGGCTGATGTTGTTGTAGATTTCCCGGATAACAATCTCGAAAGCTGTTTGAACATTGGTAGAATCAAGTGCAGATGTCTCCATGAAGAACAAGCCCTCTGCTTCTGCAAGGCTTTTGCCATCCTCTACACTAACCTCTCTGATATTCTCAAGGTCACACTTATTCCCCACCAACATTCTTGCCACTGTGGTATCACAATGAACTGCAGGGTCGTTCATGCAAGAGTCAGAAACTTGCAATATTCAACGGAAATAATTCATTAAAGGAAGAGTAAGTAGCTGCATAACATTTCAAGTCACATCAAATATGATAGGGCAAGGGCGCAAGGCAAACCATACAAGTTTTAAAATGAAATCTAATTAAAAGAGAGGGGGAAAGGATTTAGAGCAGTGTCCTGACAGATGTTTCATTATCACAAGCATATTAAATTCAGGATAAGTATCATTTTTGTCTCGGAAGTTTTGGCTTAGAAGCACTGGGCATCTGAAAGTTTTTTTGGGAGCAAAATTGCTCCGGAAGTTAAAAATGTAGCAATCTTTCCCTTCCGTTAATCTTGACCGTTAAATTGTTACTCTAATTTGTAAACATCCATGGATAAAGTTGCTCTTAAAAAAAACTTTCTGGACAAAATTGCTCCGGTTTTGTAACTTTTAGGGTAATTTTGCTCCAAAAATAACTTCCAAGTAGCTAGTACTCCTAAGCCAAAACTTCAAGGACTAAAATGATACTTATCCCTATTAAATAATGATTCTGCAAATCACAGGTTTTTTATGAGCAAAGAAATTCTTGGGTATGCTTATTCTCTACTTAGAAAGGCAGATTAAGCAAAACTGATTGTGTTTGAATCTCTACATGGGGATCCTTTGGTATATCAAATGCTAGTACGTATGGACAGGGAGTGGAACCAAAAATGACCCTCATTTCCATGTGTAGAAAAAGGAAAATTTAAAAAAGTCACTGCTGAATGATACCAGAGTGGCATAACAAACATTGCTATTTCATTTTCTTTGCATTGTAAACGGAATCTATTTTTCATTTTATACCAAATGGGCTTAAGAAATTGCACTCTATTAAACATCATCAAAGAAGGTAGTTCATCTCAATTAATTGCATATCTACCACTGAACATAGGCAAAATGCCATTCATACAAACTCCAATCATCTATAACATTAATTAATAAACCTTATAAATGCCACCAAATAAGCTCATATTCCATAATGCATATGGATGATCCATCATTAATAGCATCTCTGACATTTTACCAGTTCGAATAATTTTCCAAATTATAATTTTAAGATATTTTTTTATCATCAGTTAACTTGTACAGTTGATTCCGATTATAAAATTTCTTGCCAGATCATAAATAGTTCTTTGGGTATAATATCCCCATAAAAAACACCCTAATTTATCATAGACTCACCTTCGTATATATTCTGTGCCAACAAAGAAAGAAATAACCAACAGCTAAGCAAGTGCCAGCTAATTTAGGTAACAAAAACCCTGCTACATTTAAATGCAGAGACATTGCACAAAGAAGAAAACCCAACTCTGATTTAACTTTACTTACATATGAATTAATCATTGTGAAAGCAAAAGAGAGGAAAAAGGCAGGGCTACTTTCCTTTTGAAGGCAGTCCAAAACAAGAAGGCAATGAAAGCATACAAAAATTAAGAGCAAAGAGTAACAGTAACATACTAGTAAACTGAAGCAACATTTAGCAAAACGCCAAATGCATGATGAGAAGAGATGCTACTTAATGTACATAATTGTTCTCAACAATCCTAATTAATTGGGATTAGAAGCTCTATCCGTTTTACAAGATAGCTTTCATATATTGAGAATGACTTGCTTGATCTTTCTAAATTCTTCAACCAAACAAATGAACAATGCAATACGCAATTACACACACATACATTTAAGTTGATCAACAGTTATAGAACTTAAAAACGTTTTACAACAAACGATTAAGATTATTGATGTTCATTCGTTTTGCATTATTATTTATATTTTCTTGAGAATTCATTTAATACAGCCGACTATTATTTTAAATCGTTTATAATTTTCCCAGTAAACCCCTGGAACCAGATTCAATGAAAAAAAGAAGACATGAAAAGATAAGGAGAGGAAGAAGGCAAGCCAGCTTTCCCTTTCAAAAACTATTCAGAGAAAGGAAACAGATCTATGAATAACCAAAAAGAAAACACAGTATAGCATTTAAGAAACTTATGTTAGACACATCATGATAGTTCAAGTCGCATTCACACAATGCATACTTAATCTTATCATGTTGATGTCATTATCAGATAAAGGTGAAAAAAGCAAACAGAAATTAAGAGCACGAGTGTTAGAAAATAAACATACGCGAAAGCTCCTCGAGCCACCTCTTGATGCTATCAAAAGTGGTTCTGCGACTGATATCATAAACAATGAGAGCCCCAACAGCACCTCTATAGTAAGCAGAAGTGACAGCCCTGAATCGCTCTTGGCCAGCAGTGTCCCAGATCTGAGCCTTGACTTCTTTGCCATCAATTTCCACAGCTTGGGTCTGAAACTCAACCCCAATCGTAGCCTTAGAATTGCTATCGAACTCGTTGCGAGCAAAGCGAGAGAGCAAATTGGACTTGCCAACAGCAGAGTCTCCAATTAGAACAACCTTGAAGAGATACTCTTCAGCCACCTCTTCGTTGTCCTCCATTGCTGCAAAATTTTCGAGATTTGTGAGCTTCACGAGGGTGGATTTCAGCGAAAGGTATAAATGGGGCTCAGAAGAGAAGAGAATGGTAATGGGGTGAGGGGTGAGGGGTGTGATCTGAGTGAAGAAAGGGCGGTAGGGGGTTTTGCTTCAGGCACGTCGCGTGATTGGCGGGATTTACCGCCTCCTTTTGTGGATTGAACCCATTTTAATATGATAATCTGGGGTCCATTTGACCGACCTTTCGGTCCAGAGAATTGACTTCTTTTCATCAACTTTTAGGATAGTATGAACAAAAATAAGGGTTCATGTGGAAAAATAGATTTTGAGTTTTTGTAAAAGTGTAAAAACACCTATATGTGTTTTTTTTTTTGAAGGTGTAAAATTATTCATGAGTGTTTAAACCATTAGAGTGAAAGCCATTGACCCGAAGGTTGACATGTAAAAGGAAAAAAAAAATCCACATTACAAATTTTTAATATTAATTTAATATTTGAAAAAGGAAAAAAGGAAACTACCCGGTGATCTTTCTTCCTAATCCTATCTCGGGCCTGGCTTTGGTCCTTTTTTTTGCTCTCATCTGCTTTGCGCCAAAACTGCATCGTTTTAGCGCAAAGGAGGGCAACAAACAGGAGTAAAAAGGGACCAAAGTCGGGTCCTCCTATCTTGCCCCTCCCTCCTCTCATCTGCAATATCACCCTCCTTTTCTTCGACTTCATTCCTAGCCTCTACCCAACATCGCATCCCCACCACACCTCATGTCCTTCTTCTATTCCTCCCTTAGCTGATTTGAGTTCAATGCCCCGCTGCCACATTCCATGAGATTTGACCCGTGTTTGGTTTGAGAGGAGGGGATGAGATAGGATGGGATGAATGCGAGGGGAGGGAGGGAAGATATGTTATCTTGTTTGGTTTTTTAGAGGGAAGGAAGGGAGGAAAAGATTCTTTGTTTAGATTGGGGACGGAAGGATGGTTTAAGATATTAACTCCCCTTCCCTTCAAAAATTTTAAACTAAATGAGGGGAGAGGATAATTTTCCTTCTCATTCTCTTCCCTTAAACCAACCCCACTCTTAAATTCTGCTGAAATGGTCTATTGGGCATGAATGATTAAGAAGGAGACAAAAGAGGAGGGACAACTATGATGGTCAACCAAGCACACCTTGAACGAAAGATCTAGCGATGATGAGTGCGAGCACAACTGAGAGAAAGATTGCAAGTCAGCAATATGTTTTATTTATTTATTTTGGGTCAAAGCCAATAATATGTATTTTAGGGGTTAGTTAATAAGTGAAGTGTGTGATTTAAAGGCTTCAATCAAACACCTTATAGGTGATTCTGAAGAGAGGTACACAACCAGATCGTAAAATTTTGACTTCTTTCTTCCATGAAGTAGCAGAACTCTCAACTTCTTCTTGATTCCTTTGCTTCACTGCTAGGAATTATTGTAGCCCAATTTTATCTTGGGTTTTTTATTGCCTGTTACTTTTATGCTTCACCATTATGAGTTTCATTAAAAGCTCGTTCATTTCTTGAATAATCTTGATTGCTTCGACTTTTGATGCGAAAATGGTTTTAATGTTTAAACCTCCCTTGTTGTTTTAATGGGTTTCAGACTTTTGGGTGATTGCTTTTGCTTGATATTTCTCCTCCCCATGGTTTATTTTTTGGGTTTGCAAAGCAAAGTTTTCTCTCTTATGGTGAGGCTAATGTCCATGTGGATATATATATATATATATATATATATTTCCTTTCCTTGTCAGTAGTTTTAGTCAAATGTTCTCTCTCTTATGGTCAACACAACCAAAGTTAACAGTTTTGATATTTTTACTCTACTTGAACACTTATTGATACTTTTGCATATCCAAAAAGTATGGGTATTTTTGCACATTAACTCTAAAACTCCTCTCATGCTTTCTTACAAGATCTAAAAATTGGATCATACGGTTTAAGAAATTAGTTAAAAATAATAAATACTCCCTCCAATCCACAACATAGAACACTTAAATTATATAACGAGAAACAAAAAATGACAATTAAGTCATTTGATATATCAGAAAATGTAAATCTTTTTTCACTTTTATCCTTCTTAAGAAATGTGTTTTGATTACATTGAAAATGTTATTTTAGAGAAAGGGGTATAATGGTAGGCAAAGTTGAAAAGTGAATACTAATTAATCACAGAGACAAAACAGGAAACAAAAATCATTAATTAAATTGGAAGTGACTTTATATTCTTTCTCCTAAAAAGTTCCCTACATTGTGGACCACAGGGAGTATGTCAAAATTTCTTTGAATGGTTTTAAATTGGAATGCTTGACTTTTTATAATTTAGGGTTAAAATCCAATTTTATCCCAGAAGTTGTCAAAAGAGCAACGATGCACCAAAAGTTTATTAGGAACAATGTAACCCTAAGAGTTCTTAAATCATAGCAGTTTTTCCTTGGCTGTTATACATATTAAATTTGACCATTAGTTGACCGAATATGCTAAGATGACAAGTCCACATGTCATCTATGTCATTTTTTATTAAAGTGTAAAAATTTGCTGTAAAAATTTTACTAAAGATCAATGTTGTCTGCCAAAAAAAAAGAAAAAAAAAGGAATTTGGTTTGAATATTACCCCTGAAAGTTTCCAAATCGTAGCAATGTTACCTTGACCATCATAAAGGGTAAGTTTGACCATTAGTTGACTAAATATGCCGAGCTGATAAGGTAAACCACATTGAAGGAGAAGCGGTAGATGGAGAAGAAACTCACATTCGCCAAGAAGTAATGGGAAAAAATCCAATTACCAAATTTAAGACACATTAAGTAAGATTACTGAGAATAAAACCACAACCCTCGCCGCCATACATCAGCATTGAGATAAATGGGTATTTCTTTGATTTTCTATTCATCTTGTAACATGCTTTCACCTCTTTGTTTTGTTCTTTTTTTTCCCCCCCTAATAATTCAAATGGGATGCATTTTTTAACAAATTTTTTCCTCATATATAAATCTAACTTGAAAAAGAAGAAGAAGAAGAAGAAGTTGAAGACACATAGACAAGCCAAATAAGCATATTGAGCCAACTGACGTGCATATGTATTTTTGATAATAACTAAGATGAAATTGCTATGATTTAGAAACTTTCAGGGTAACATTACTTCTGAGTAAAAACTTTCGGGGTAAATGTATATCTAAACCTAAAAACAAAAACAAAGTAGATGTTACATGGACCTTCAGCTCAACATATATTATTATTTGATAATAATTAATTACTGTCAGCTCAACGTGTATTATTATTTGGTAACAATTAATTAATAGAGGTATGGATTTAGTGATTGTAGATTATATTCTTCGGTGTGATCAGTTTAAATGGGTAGATGGGCAACATATAAAAGGGTGGCAACGTGCTGCCACGCCCTAAATAAAGAATTCAAATATTATCATATTTTTCCAGAAAAAGAAATTAATTGGTATCATTGATAATATTAATTATGATAATTCAAATGGGACAAAAAGATAAATATACATGCATTTATAGGATTAATTAGTTGATGGCCTAACGGCAGTATGAATTTAAACATCTTTATGGCCCTCATAAATCACTCATTATATTGATAGTAGTTCTATATCCCCAACAGCCCACACCAATAAGGCCTTAGTATTTTATGTTATAAAGAAAGGATAGAATATTCTTACTACCATTTTTTGTTACTACAAATGTTACAATCACTTTTCCAACGTTAGATCAGAATCTCATCCACCTTTATAATTTCTCTCTCGTATTAAGATTTTGATCTAACGTTGGAAAAATGGTAGTAATATTGGTAGTAACAAAAAAATGGTAGTAATAATATCTTATCTCTATAAAAAATAAACATGAAATATAAAATTTATAAAAATAAAAAATTTACAAAATGTTTCTGAAATGAATTAGAGATAAAAGAGTGTTAAAGAAGCTATTCCTTTGGTCAAAGGGTTCAAAAATTCACTTCTTTTTTTTTTTTTAAACAAAACTATGGATATATATATTAATACTCCAAAACGATACAATACATAAAAGTAACTACAAACAGATCTAAAACAAATACAACCAACATAACAACAACAACAACAAAAAAAAAACACTGGATATAATATTAGCCAAGCACCGTACATTAAAAATATAAGAGTAGAAGTAGAATCATGAACATCATCGGCCTCCTCGAAACCCAAGGTTAGAAGTGACGAACAAGAGAGTGTTGGTTGAAAAACCCACCCTAAAGGGTACACAATCTTAAAAGCAATAGCTGCAATTAAATCAGCTAACTGGGTACCCCATCTTGGGGTAAAGAAACTAGAAAACCTAACCTTGGAAGAAAGAAAACACTTGATGTCCTGAAGAACACTTCTGCTCCTCTGACCAAACAGATCCGGTGACATCGACCACAAACCAGACCACACCTCTTTAAATCTTCCCCCAAGAACACAGATCTGGGCTACCAAGAGGTAGTCGGACCTTATAACGTCCAAACAGCTATCCAACGAAGAGGATTTAATCTCAGATCTGACAGATTTGTTTATTTCTAGAGACAAGAACACCACCACAAAACCTCATACTACAAAAAAAGAAACAAAAACAAAGAAAACCAGAAAACTCTCACTTCGGCAGATCAGATCTGAAGAAGGAGAGGGAGAAGCTCGCCCCAGGAATGAAAAGGGTGCTCACCGGCGACCTGCATCACAAGCCGCCGGCGAGGGGAAGAAGATCACGAAAAGACGCGGCAGAGAAGAAGAGAGAAGTTGGACCTTCTCTCTCTAAAACAATTGTGCGGTGAGAAAATAATATAATATTTCTCATTTCATTTTTTAGCATGTCTTTTTAATTGAACAGTTAAATGCAACATCTGTTAGTTTCTCATTTCATTTTTTAGCATGTCTTTTTAATATTTCACTTCACCAATTGCATCTGTCACAACATATTTCTCATTTCATTTTTTAGCATGTCTTTTTAATTGAACAGTTAAATGCAACATCTGTTAGTTTCTTAACTCTTGCATCACTGTCACCGTAGATATGTGAGGCAAAGAGTTAGTATGTACTAACTCTTATCTTAATTATAAGACATAGTTGATTTTTTTGGAGAGATTAAAGAAACTAAATAAGTTACTTAATCGTTTCATATGTTTTGTATCCTTAAATTATATATATTAGTTTATTAGTCAAACTAATTAGTAATTTAATTAACTTCTTTAATCTCTCTTAAAAAGTCAACTAAACCTTATAATTAGGACTGAATGGAGTATTAATTATCATTTTTCATGGAATACATTTGACTTTCTATATATATATATATATAAAGTGTTAGAGTATGCATTTGATTCTCTAAATTCACTTAGTCCTTTTAACTTATAAAATGTATTTTCAGTCCCTTAATTTTAACATCATTAGTCTCAATTAAAAAAAAAAAGTATAGTTGATCTCATTTAATAAAAAATGTTAACAAATTCACACTTTAGTCCTTTGTTTTATATGCATGCAAGGAAAATGATAACTTAAGAAAATATTATGATTCCTCAATTAATTTTTTTTAATCATATTATGATAACTTGAAAAGAAGGAGACAAGGAAAATGAAGTTAAAATATAGATAAGTATTTATTAGACTTATATGCTCTATTTGTCTAATAACATATAGGTGTGTCAATTCAACAATAGAAAGTACCAGCCAAAAAAAAAAAAAAAACACACACACACACACACACCAACAATAGAAAGTAGGTTAAATGAAAAGGAGTCAATAAAAAATTATTATTAAAATATTTTATAAATTAAAATTTGAAAAAATTACATTTAAATATCATTCGAATTTGCAAAACCCTTAAATATCTGTTAATTTATTGAAGAACTTAAAGGTACCAAGGATAATATTGGGATTTTCAAATTCAAGTGAATTTACCCTTTTGTCTTTAATTTCTAAATAAATTTTTTTAAAAAAATGACCCTTGCCGAAGAGCCACTGCGGCCGGCCATCGACTACCAGCGGCTTGAGATCCGGCGATTTTTTTTTGGGGGGGGGTGAATTTTTTTTTTTTTAAAAAAGATTCATTGAAAATGAGGAAGGTGAGTTTTGAACCCCCCACCCCACCTTCATGGGGCCAAGTAGCTCAACCACTGGGCTACTTAGTTCTTTTAATATATATATATATATATATATATATGCATTAAAAAACAAATATATTGTTCTTAACATTTTTTTCATCAACAAACACTCTTATAAATCTCATTACTGAACTTGTAAATGCCATTGAAGAATTGATAATTACTATTGAAGGATTTGTTATAATTGCACCTTTTTTATTTTCATCAGACACATGTGGTAAACCTCAAGAACGAACTGGTAAATACCATTACAAAACTAGTAACTGCTATTGAAGAATTGGTAACTGCCATTGAAAGATTTGTTATAATTGCACCTTTTTTTTTTGTTTCATCGAACACATGTGGTAAAGATGAAGAACGAATTGGTAAATACCATTACAAAACTAGTAAATGCTATTGAAAAATTGATAATTTCTATTGAAAGATTTGTTATAATTACACTTTTTTGTTTGTTTCATCAGACACACGTGGTAAACCTGAAGAACAAATTGATAAATACCATTGCGAAACTAGTAAATGCCATTGAAAATTGGTAATTGCCATTGAAAGATTTGTTATAAATCATTTACTTTTTGTTGATCCCATATCCTTCATTGAACATTACATTCCTTATTTACAAACATCATGCACAACAAATTTTTGTCAATCTCATATCCTTCATTGAACATTATATTCCTGATTTATAAACATCATGCACAACAAATTTTCAATAGCAATTATCAATTCTTCTTCAATGGCATTTACTAGTTTCTCAATAGTATTTACCAGTTCGTTTTTCAAGTTTACCACGTGTGTCTAATGAAAAAAAAAGGTGCAATTATAACAAATCTTTCAATGACAATTACCAATTCTTCAATGACATTTGCAAGTTCAGTAATGAGATTTACAAGAGTGTTTGTTGATGGAAAAAATGCTAAAAAGAATAGGGTTAAGGAGCGATTTTACCAACAAACTATTGGCTCAGGAGCGTTCAACACAATTAACTATTAAGTGGACCAAAAATACCAATAAACTTTTAAAAAGGAGCGCCCAGCACAATGCCGTTAGCAAAAAGTTAACCTCCGTTATCTAAGGTGCAAATTGGCCAACGAACTTTTATTTCAGGAGCGCCCAGCACAAAATTCTAAATTTTACTAAATTAAATAATTTTTTCTCAATGTTTTTATTCAAAACTACTTGTTTAGATATCTATAGACAAAAATTACTCATTCTTTAATTTTGTCAAAATTATAATTTGCTAAAATAAACAAAAGTTTTAATTAAAAATATAATTATATGATTTAAATAAACATCAAGGTGTTTTATAGTTTATTATATATGTTAAACCAAAAAATATTATATGATTTATTTTTATTTTGAAATTTATGTGAGTTAAAAAATTCATTTAATGTTAATAAAATTTAAAAAATCTAAAAAATTTATTATATCTTGAAAGAAATGAAATGAGTTTAATTTTTATTTTTATAAAAAGAGCTTAAAGGATATCAACATTGATACTTAATAATATAAATCTGGCAACTTGATGATATATTTATTAATTAAATGATCTATTGATTATATAAATATGAGACTTGCTAAAAAAAAAAGAAGATAACTTAAGAGGCTTGAGGAAGGATAACTTAATAGTAGGTTAAGGAGCAATTTAGCATACGAAAGTCCCATATCCATATAAGCGATAGGTCATTTAATTAACAAATATATCATAAAGTTGCCAAATTTATATTATTAAGTATCAACATTAATATCTATTAAGCTCTTTTTATAAAAGTAAAAATGAAAATTATTTCATTTCTTTCAAGATATAATAGATTTTTTAAATTTTATCAACATTAAATTAATTTTTTAACTCACATAAATTTTTTCTAAAGTAAAAATAGATCATATATATTTTTTTCTTTAACATATATAATAAACTATAAAACACTTTGAGTTTTATTTAAATCATATAATTATATTTTTAATTAAAAATTTTGTTTATTTTAGCAAATTATAATTTTGACAAAATTGAAGAATGAGTAATTTTTATCCATAAATATCTAAACAAGTAGTTTGGAATAATAACAATTGAAAAAAAATTATTTAATTTAGTAAAATTTAGAATTTTGTGCTGGGCGCTCCTAAAGTAAAAGTTCATTGGCCAATTTGCACATTAGATAACGGAGGTTAACTTTTTGTTAACGGCGTTGTGCTGGGCGCTCTTTTTTTAAAAGTTTGTTGGTATTTTTAGTCCACTTAATAGTTAATTGTGCTGGACGCTCCTGGGCCAATAGTTTGTTGGTAAAATCGCTCCTTAACCCAAAAGAATATATATATATATTTGTTAATACATATCTATATTAAAGGAACCAAGTGACCTAATGGTTGGGCCACTTGGCCCCATGAAGGTGGGGTGGGGGGTTCAAACCCCACCTTCCTCACTTTCAATGAATCTTTTTTTTTTTTAAAAGATTCAACCCCACCCCCTAAAAAAAAAAAATATCGCCGGATCTCAAGCCGTCTCCGGCCATCCACAATGTGCCTTTGGCATGGGTCATTTTTCTTTTTCTTTTTTAAATTTATTTAAAAACTAAGGGCAAAAGGGTAAATTCACCCGAATTTGAAAATCTCAATATGTTCCTTGATACCTTTAAGTCCTTTGACAAATTTAACGGATATTTGGGGGTTTTGCAAATTCAAATGATATTTAAATGTAATTTTCCCTAAAAGTTTTCTATTTTTGCAATTATGATAAGTACATATCAAACTTTAAATGTTTAAATTTATTTATCCAATATTTTATAAAATATTAAAATGAACCATCCATTTTTTAATTCAATAATGAAGATGAAATATTAAGAAGAAAATGAGAAAGAGAAATATGAGATGATATCTTTATCTAAAGAAATGATTGTCACTTTAAATTTTACTCACATTTAATTATTTTCATTTTTCTAACAATTCTAGGGGATGGCTAATGAAAATGAAGACTTTGTACTAGGACCTGGCTTTGGTCCGCTGCATATAGCATCTGCTATAATCCTTTTTGCTGAAACTATGCCATTGTGGTGTAAAAACAGTGACTTGGTGCTTCTTCTTCTTTCTTTCTTTCTTTCTTTTTTTTTTTGACATTTGAAGATACTGATTAGTATTAAAAAAGATATTATAGGATACTGACTAGTACTGAAACAATATTTCATGATCTAGAAAAATTATTTTAAAATCTTGAAAAAATATTTCAGGGTACTGACTGGTACTAAAAAATACTTTATAATCTTGAAAAATTATTTTAGGATCTTGAAAAAAAATATTTTAGTGAACTGAGTGGTACAAAAAATATACTTTAGGATATTTTTTTAAGATCCTAAAATAATTTTTCAAAATCATGAAGTATTCTTTTAGTACCAATCATTCAAGATCCAAAAATAATTTTTCAAGATCGTGAAGTATTTTTCCAGTACCAGTCAATATCCTGACATATTTTTTTAATACTAGCCAATATCTTGAAAAATATATATATATTTTTTTTAAAAGGCACCAAGTCACTGGTTTTACACCGAAACGACGCAGTTTCAATGAAAAAGATGGCAGCGGATGCTATATGCAGGAGACCAAGGCCAGGTCCTTTGTAATGACATTTACTTCACTTGGGCTATTCATAGTGCATGGACCATTCCTTACTGCAGGCAAAAAAAGAAGGAAAAAAGAAAAAAGAACCACTCCATATCTATCCACCACTTCCTTGTCTCCTAGATTCCTAGGATCTTTGTGGAAAGAATACTTGCCATATTTTTTGTATACACAAAAGAGGATTGTTCCCTTATTTTAACTTGGGGCCATACAAAAGATTTGCTATGAAAATTACTTAGGGCATGTTTGAGTTAGCAGAAGCATGTTCACATAAATTGAGATAAAATTCATCACACATACTTACACTGTAAATCATATTGAAAAAACAGTTTTTACCGTTAATTTAAACAAGCACTTACTTAATACTTTACGGCGCATAAGAGAGCAAGGCAAGATGCTTTCATACAGAATGAGATATCTCCATTATCTTTATGCCCAAACAAGTTAGCCAATGTGTATCTTCTTTAACTGGATTATTTCATAACATCATATTATTTTTGAACATTTAATCAACCTTACCACATTATGTGTTTGGTTTTTAGTTGAAATTTCTTATCTGAGATTTGCAATTAAAATTATTATTTATTGGGTCTCGAAGTACACTTATTGTTATTTTCTTGGATGTGAAGTAATTATTGATCTCCAAATCATAACACTTAAAACCCAAACTTAATTTTTCAAGTATTTTATTTTTTAAAATGAAGTAGCTAGTCATGATCTTCAGGTTACCAACTTAGCATTAACACTTAAAACCCAAGCCTAACATTTTAAAATACTTGTTGAGTTCATATAATTAAAATTGTTATTTATTAAAATGAAGTACATTCATCTCAAGATCACTATTAATTTTAAATAATTCTTTTTTTTATAAACAAATTTTAAAAAAAGGGGTTGGGTTCACTTACAATCCAAATGTAGGGTGAAATCTCCCTTCCTCCTAGGTCATACTGATGTTGGGCAAGGCAAGCCGTCTATTACCTTTAGGCGTTTACCTAAGCACCTAGGATCTAGGATACCTCCCTAGTGACTTGACCAACTCCAGGATCGAACCCCTCTCTTTGGTGAGAGTGTCTGACTCTTTTGCTAGTTGAATCTAAGAACGAGGGGTTAATTTCAAATAATTCTTATCAAGGGGTTCTTATTCATTGTTCATATGAGATCTAAACCATTCAAGTCTAATTCAAAAGGTTCAAATTTAAAGTTTTTAATCAATGATCTTTCTAAATAATAAACTTGTTTTTTTTAGAAATAACTATTATAAGATTAATTTTATTTTAAATTTTACATACATTAAAATAAAATTTTATTTTAATGATAAAAGTTAAATTAATTCTCAATCGTCAAAAATTAATCTATACCACCTATATTGGTGATGAGTACAATCAAAATGATGAGTAAAAAAAAATGGACTTGGCTACCCTTCCCTCCCCTTTCCCTTAACTACCCCTTTTAATTTTTAAATTGAAATTTTAGTGGTTGAGATGTAATGTTTCATAAAAGTACTAATAAAATACAAAATTATCTAAGAAAATAAACAAATAAATCCAAAATCTGGCTAAATTTTATTAATGATAATTTTAAATTGCAATAAAAGTATTTTAAAAATGTTTTTATAGAACATTAGATCCCAACTGCTTTTATTTTAATCTAAATGTTAAGATGAATAGTGAAGGATATTAGAAGGGGAAGATGATAGTTGAGTCTGTAAAATAAAAAATGTGTTCGGTCCTAAGTTCCGCTGTAAAATTTTTGTTTTATGGGCCCTATCACAATTAATACAAAAAAAAAAAAAAATCTAAAAACATACTCTTATAGACTTTATTTTAAAGCACTAACTAACAGTATATTTAATCCTTTTTATAAGGTACTTTATTATTTTAAAAAAGTATTAAATATTTTATGTATGTCCATAATAATGGTATTGAGTTAAAGTAGTAATTAATATAATATTACAGTTTAGTATAATTAATAGGGATAATATTATAAATTACTTAAATTTAAAAAAAAAAAGTTAAAAATTTTAGCTATTTTTATTGGTTTATAAGAATAATTAATTTGTGCCTTATAATAACTACTAAAAGAATGGAAAACATGAATGATGTAATCTACCAGCACTAATATAAATTTCGCACATTTTGGATTTTTTTGTTTGCTGCTCCTTAATAATTATCCTTATAAAATAGTACCATCTGAAAGTTCCAACCTTCTAACGGTCTAACGGTAGGTTTCCTTAGTTTCGCGCCATGGAAGAGAAAACTTCATCATCAACGTTCTGCAACTGTATGATTTCACACAAGCAAAACTATAGAAATGGAGCTCCAAGCTCTAACTATTACCCAATCATCAAGAATACCAAACCCTTCGCCCCCTTCATCTGTAGCCCAAACCAGAACTCCAAAACAATCCTTTTTCTTCCCCTCCACAGATTCCCTTCTCAAAGCAAAGCATCCTTCTTCTTCTTCTTCTTCTTCCATTATATCTTCCTCCATTGCCATGCCTCAATCTCCATTCCTTTCACTGAGTCTCTTCTCTGAAAGTATCATCCCCGACAAATGGCCTCCCAAGAAGACCCTACGGTTCCTTCCCCTTCAGCAGCAATTACTCCACTCGCGCCTTTCAACTACTCCAATCGCGTTCTTCTGAAAACCATAATGGAACGCGCCGATGAAAGGTCTGAATTGATCGGCCAGAGGGTTGTGATCGGTGGGTGGGTGAAATCTTCTAAGGAGGAGAAGAAGTCTTCCCCGATAGCGCCTTCGTTACATCAGAGCGATAAAAAGGTTGATCCGAGCAAGACCAAAGATGTGACCAGCGTTGAGATTATTCAGTCTAAGATTCCTTTGATTCGATCAATTTTGGAGGTGTTCGGTAGGACTGGTTATGCTCCTCGCAAGAAAGACGAGCCTGTGACTCCTAAACCCACGCCTCCCCAGCCTTCTACTGTGTATCTGATGGTCGCTGATGGCTCGGGCGTTGCCAGTCTTCAGGTGCATAGATTTCTACATTTATGAGTATATATGCACAGTTTGATCATTGAGAATAAAGTGTTTGATGATTTAGGTCTCGGTTTTTTCCTTGCAAAAATAAGTAAAATGCTAAGCTCTCTCCAAATTTTTAGGCTATTTTTTATAAACAGTCATTTCGGCCACCAACAATGCAAGATAGAAAATTTAACAGGGAACAAGTTACATCCTTAAGTAAGATGCTTAGTTGCGTGCTCGGTGGATTGAATTTAAATGAAAGTGCAACTGATTCTATTATGTTTGTTGGAGTCTTGAAAGATTTTGAAGGTTTCTGCAAAATGTCCTTCTCTCATGCATGTGCAGTCATGCGCAATTGTTTAATTAAGTAGTCTGTCATTATTATTTTAGGGTCAATCTAGATAGGTGCTTGCATTGCAAGTTAAACCAAAAAAACCTGATTATAGGCATAAATTTTTCATGTCTGTTAGGAAATAAATCAGTTTAAATATATTATACTTAATTAGTATCACATATAATTAGGAATTATGGGAATTATGAGTGATTAGGGAATCAATCATCATAATGAGTCATTACTCTCTTTTCTTCTCTCTTATGTATAAATACCCTATTGAGCATATGAATAAATACATCCATTTGAGAGTATATTATCCCCATATTTTTCTTTATTATTCCACTACATGGTACCAGAGCTTGGTTAGTTCTTGGCTAATTTGAGTTTTTCGGTGGTCGCTGTCACTGTGGCGTGAACCGTATTGTGACAGTGGCCAGACAGAGTGTGTGTGTCGGCGAGGTTGCTTTTCTATGAGGTTTTCACTTCCTGCAAGATTTTCACTTTCCGGCGCACGTTTCCAGTTTCCAGCACACTTGTGAATTTCCAGCGTGTGTGTTCATGTCATCTCTGTTTCTGCTTTGGCTCCTTGGCCGGTGTCGGATCTTCTTTTCCGGTAAGACTAGGCCGGTTTCATGTTTAGAAGATTGCATTTGGCGATTGAGTTTCGTTATTTTGTTGGGTTTCGATGTTTTGCACTTCCTCAGTTTATGTCGATTTGCTGTTTTTTGGTTCTATCCGTGTTGCTGGTTCATGAACAGTGACGTTACTCGTCACTATTCACAGGGGGAGAGAGAAAGTGTTTGTTGATTCCTCCGCTATCTGGTTGCTGCATTTTCTAATGTTCTAAGATGTCGAGCCTTCATTTTGGTGTTTTAAGACGTTGAGCCTTTATTCCCGAAGTGTGTAGGCCGGTTCTTTGCTTCGAAGGTTTGCGTTGTGAGACTCAGTTCAGTTGTTTTAGTATAGACGGCATTTTGTTTCGGGCACGTTCACTTATCTCTAGTGGCTGGGTTCTTCGCTTGTTATGTTTTCCAGCACGTTCGTGAAGTGCTATTTTGTCTTGAAGGCCGTGCTTTGCGTCCTCTAATGAGGAGTTTGGTGGTCCTTGTGTGACCCATCTATTCTTTGCCTTTGGTGAAGTATTTCTTTAGTGTTTGTCTCTATTGAGACATTTGGAGTATTGTTTGGTCGCTTGTGAGACCGTTTGCTGCAGCCTCTACCCTTTGGTTTGGTACTCTGTTATTCGAACTCTTGGTGAAGGTGTTTGGATCATTTCTTTTGAATATCCTTAGTATGACATTTAGTTGAACTATTTTTAGATGTGACTGAACTTGTTGATAGATTCAAGATCTGATGAAGAAGAAAATTATTTTGTTTGAATTTATTTATATTATGTTTTATTGTAATAAGTTCAGCATGATTAATATCTATGTTCCAACTTGAGGGGGAGTGTTAGGAAATAAATCAGTTTAAATAATTATAATTAATTAGTATCACATATAATTAGGGATTATAGGAATTATGAGTGATTAGGGAATCAATCATCATAATGAGTTATTATTCTCTTGTCTTCTCTCTTATGTATAAATACCCTATTGAATATATGAATAAATACATCCATCTGAGAGTATATTATCCATATATTTCTCTTTATTATTCCACTACAATGTCAATTGCAAAAAATAGAGGATACCTGATAGTCAAAATATTGATTTTTCTTCTTTGGACTAGAACTAATTCTTTGAAAGAAGAACTATATGGTATTTTAAGAATTGCCTTAGGTGAAACCCATTTTAAATAGGAATCTTTTGGAGATATTTCCCTGAACCTGATTCTACATACATGAGGATCTGACCGCCAACTGGTACTGGTTATTTAATCATATATACTAATCCTGATTTGTAAGAACAAGCAAGTAAACTGAGAATTTTAGAACAAGCAAACAAGCATTGGATCTGTATGTGATTTAGGCTGTCATGATTCTCATTGGTATGTGAAATGTTTTAGGTGGTTGTTGATTCATCACTGGCGTCACCAAGCAAGCTACTGCCTACAGGAACCTGTATATTAGTGGAAGGTGCATTAAAGAAACCATCAGCAAATTTAAAGGGAAAGCAGGTTATTGAGCTTGAAGCTGACAGAATTTTCCACATTGGTACAGTAGATCCTGACAAGTATCCATTATCACAGAAGGGATTACCATTGGATATGTTCTTCTCCCATTTTCGGCCCCGAACGACCAAGGTAATTTTGAATATGATTTTTTCCCCCCTTGAATTCTTCCTGCTTTCCAGCCAACATTTTGGATTTTCTGACATAGAGAATTAAATATTATTGTCATTTCTTTTTTCTTTATAAGCTATGGATATATAATGTATTGCATATTTATGAGAGATGATAACTATTTCATGACTAGATGGTCTGGAGAATTTTGTTCCAGTTGAACTTTCTATGTATATATAGTATTCAGCCACATCTGGTGTTCTATAGAATTTGCTATATGCTTTTTTGTTAAAAAAAATAAAAATAATAATAATAATAATCTTACTGTGTAGAAATAAATCTAGTTTTGATCCAGCTAGGCCAAATACATCCTGTCTGTATTTATAAGCTTTAATAATTCATTTTTTTCCTCACCTCCTATATCTGTTATTTTAAGGGTAGGGTTTTGAAAGGGACCCTGCTTATGGTCCATTATTAATGTTTGATGTGCAAATATGATTTATTATTATTTTAAGAGCTAGTCTGCGAAGTAATGACATGCTTGTAGTTGTAGTCTTATCATTATTATGATTTATATCTCTATCTTGAGAAGTATATTATGGAAGAAATATGAATTTCATTTATACTCAAATGATGTGTTCATCATGTATCAGGTGGCATCCGTCATGCGAATTCGTAGTGCCCTCTCTTTTGCTACCCACTTTTTTTTTGAACATAATGCATTCTTTGAAGTGCAAGTACCAATTATAACCACATCAGACTATGAAGGATTGGGCAAAATGTTCTTGGTCACTTCCCTGGAGCAGAAAGCAGACGAGGATAAGCTAAAAACCATAAGTGAGATTGAAGGCGTTGACCTTGAAACAGTGAAGGCAGCTGTAAGAGAGAAAAGCAACATAGTGGAAAACTTGAAACGTAGTGATAGCAATAGGGAAGCACTGGCTGCTGCAATTCAGGATTTGAAGAAAACAAATGAACTGGCATCACGGTTGGAAGCAAGAGGAAAGACAAAATCAGCATCCTCATTTAAGGCTCCTCAAGTAGATTCTTCTGATGGATTTTTCTCTTGCCAGACATATTTAACGGCTTCTGGTGGCTTACATTTGGAGACCTACACTTGTGCTCTTGGAAATGTCTATTCGTTTGACCTAGATTTCAAGCAGATAAAACATATTCTTCAAAACAAGCTGCAGAAATGTGGATGGTCGAGGCAGAAATGGCTTTTGCTCAGCTAGAGGTATCCTTTCAGTGTTTAACTTTGCATTATTACGTGACATTTTTTATACACTTTCTAAAATCAAAATACACATAATGCTAAGTTAATACCGAGGGTTTTCCATCTAATCAGGGCTCTGTTCTAGCATAATTAAATTGTAATATCTTAGGCGCTCGCTTGTGGATATTGTCCGCTTTGAGGCACATCAGGCCCCATGGTTTTGTTTTCGATTGGGCCTAGCCCATTAAAACGCGTCCACAAGGCATGCTTCGTTCGCATTTCCAGTCGATGTGAGACTTCACACTCCACCCCCCTTCCCGAGCCCTGTCTCTGATACCAATTGTAACATCTGCCTTTCTAGTCGATGTGGGACTTCACACTCCACCCCCCTTGGGGCCCAGCGTCCTCACTGGCACATCGACCCGAGCCCTGACTCTGATACCAATTGTAACATCCTAAGCGCTCGCTTGTGGATATTACACAAGGCCTCACGATTTTGTTTTTCCGACTGGGCCTAGCCCGTTAAAACTCGTCCACAAGGGAAATGTCTCCACACCCTTATAAGGCATGCTTTGTTCGCCTTCCCAGTCGATGTGAGATTTCACACTCCACCCCCCCTTTCAGACATTACTCCATCTTCCAGCTTCACCGCAATAGCGATGACGTCTTCCAAAGGAAAAATGAGCCTTTTACCTTCTTTTGAAATTGCCAAGCGTGAGAATAGGAGTAACCCATGGATCGTTAAGCTTTGATACCAAATGATGAGATACTGATTATAGTACTGAATGGGAGGTTAAAAGAGAACGGGAACATAAAGAGAACTCTGGAAATAATATTTTTCTTTGTGATTAAAGAGAAGCAAGGATCTCGCTAGCTCTTTAAGAACAGCCTCTGAGCTAGAGAGTAGGCAAAAATCTCGCCTCTTCTCTAAATCAACCCACATCCTTAATAGTAGATGAGTCAGAATTTGTAACTCATTGGACTATTAGGAGAATCTCGCATTTCAATTTACTCTCTGAAATATTCGACACTTTATTGATGAGGCACTAGGCCTATTTATAATGATTTACAAAGAGTAAATGCTATTCAAATACGAAATCTAAAAATATATCTACATCTAAGATTTAGATAACTAATAATATAAATCCTAACAACTAAATCTTAATTAATAAGATATTCTTCTTATTTCCTAATTCCTAAAGATAATAATAAAATATAATATCTAATAAGATATTCTTCTTATTTCCTAATTCCTAAAGATAATAATAAAAAAATTAAAAACAGACTTAATTAATTAAATATTAATTAATAAAATCTCTAAACTTTTCGTAACTTCCATTATCTCCTGCTAATCCGGTACTCTATCATAATGATGTTTGGTTTCTGTAAGATTTTATTATGGTATATTGGATGGAGGAGAAGAAAGTAGGAACTGGCTTAAGGTGTTTTGGTTTTCTGGATCAATGCTTTAGTTTTCAAGATTAAATTGGGCAAAGTGTGTTTTTTGACAATGGTGATACGTCTCTCAGTTTTTGAACTGAGGATCACTACAACAGTACAATTATAAGCAGGAGGAATTCAAATTTTACTGTTGTCCTTAACTTATATGTTTGACTGGCTCTGAAAAAATTAGCTTGTAAATAGCATATACTAAAAATTAGTAATTGTATCTAGCAACCTTTGGCAAAATGCTATTGAAAGAAAAATTATGCTGCCGATATTCAACTTTGGGACATATTAGTATGCAGAGGTTATAAAATTAATCAGTTATCTTTCATTAAATTGATTATGCAAGGAAAACTGCGGTGTTGGGGTATGGACCTATGCCTGCATATTTCCATTGAGCGAGATGTCAAACAATGACATCCACCTATGGTTGTTCCATTTTTGTGTGAAATTTATCTTTAATCATCGCTATAGACATGTCATGTACTTTACCTTTGTTATGTCATGAAAAAGATCATCAGTTCCCCTGTTTTTCAATCAGAATTTGTTTTTCCTCTTCTTTGATTCGAGGCATTTGCTTAATTTTGAGTGATTGTATATTAACATTAATTATTATAAGGTCCTCAAATATAACAATCAAGAATTGCGTTTATCACATGAAGTTTCTACCATTAACTTCCAAATTATTAGTAGTTCCTACCCTTCTAGGGACCTTCCACATAATATGAATATTCAAGTCCGAATTTGGCTTCGCTTTTCATATGTAATTCTTTCTCTATACTGTAGCTGGAATTGGAAGGCCTTTCTGTCAACATTTTTTTTTAAATTTTTTGCAGGATTCCGTGCATTGTGCTATTGACTTATTCAAATACCTATGCAAGTGGGTTTGGGAAAACTGCTCTGAAGATACGAACTTTGTTGCCAAAAAAATCGACAATGCCTGCATCACTCGTCTTCAGCAGACCGTATCAGTCCCCTCTCAATGAAGTGATTGATATTTTGATGAAGGTACATTCTCACGTGCTCCATGATTATAACATGTTCGTAGTCTTCACTTCCTTTTTATTTTATTTGTTTCATCTCTTTCCCTTCTTGAGATATATTAGACTTATTCTTGTCGTGCACTTGCTCTCCCAGGTCACAGACAAGAAATTTGAAACAAACGTCCAGTGGGGTGTTTCCCTTACTACAGAACATCTGAGGTATGGATATTCTCATGATATGCTTTGGTTTTTCTTATCTGTCAGAAGTAGAGTTGTCTCCTTCACCGATTTAGCTACTGACCATTCTCTTCAATGGCAGCTATTTGGCTGATAACATCTTCAAAAGGCCTGTAATCATCTACAATTATCCAAAAGAAGCTAAGCCATTTTTTGTTCGTGTGAATGATGATATGAGAACAGTGGCTGCATTTGATCTAGTTGCCCCTAAGGTATGATGAAACATTGGGTGTTAACATAATCTGTTCGTGGATTGCTGTAAGGTTTTGTTTGAAGGATGCTGATAATGATTCTAGTCTAAGTTGTTCTTCTCTCCGTTCTTTTTTTCAAATAACAAAAATGTTTACAATCATGAGACATATTTGCAGGTTGGAGTTATAGTTTCAGGTGGCGAAAATGAGGAGCGTCTTGATGTGATAATGTCAAGGTACTATCTCTCTCATTCCAGTGTCAAATTTATTTATTTTATTTTATTCTTTTGTAATTAAAGTGACGGACACTAACAAGCTAAGGTTATGAATGGGAATGACCCCACAACCTCCCACTTAGATGGAGTCTCGTACTACTAGAGTATTAGGCCATTAGTCAAGTGTCAAATTTCTGTGTTTCACATTCTTCCTGATATGTATTTTCATGTGATGCATGCTTTCTTTTGGTAAAATATGGTTTAAGCATCTTTTTGTACTTTCATTTCATGGCAGAATTGAGGAGTCGGGCCTGCCGAGAGAGAAGTATGAGTGGTACCTCGACCTTCGACGACACGGAACAGTCAAGAACTCTGGCTTCACTCTTAGGTTTGACCTTTTGATTCTCTTCATAACAGGCCTTACTGATGTCAGAGATGTTATCCCTTTCCACAGAAGCCATGGCAAGATCATGAACTGATTGTGTTTTTGCGGGTAAAGTTCCACAGTTGGATGATAATGTGAATACTCTCAGCTCAAAACTTTTCCATTTGTTTCAGACAGAAAGATATGAAGTAGCAGCCTTGTATTCTTCTAACATGTATAAAGTTGTGATCTTTTAGCCCTTGATATTTTGTGTTGTGTGTATGTGTGATTATTTTCAAGTTTCATGAAAGCAAAATGTATGTGAGGAAGTTTATTATTGGAATGAAATTATTCAGATCTTGTGCAGTTCTAAGAGCCAATTTGATTGTATCGTCTTGGTAGTATGGAGTCTCTTGTTTTTTACAATGAGTAGTGATTAGTGAATACTCTTCTATCACTGAGTGTATCTTTGTTTTAGCTCTTTAGAAGTGTTCTTACAATTTACGGATTTTGTTTTAGCTCTTTAGAAGTGTTCTTGCAATTTACAGACTAAGTATGTGAAAAAGTTTTGTTTTAACTTGTGGAAAAATGTTTAAAATAGCATTTTCTCTTGTTCTCAAACAAGCACTAATACAAAATATGTAACTAAATCAGCCTCTGTGATCCGGTTATAGAGGATAAAGTTTAGAAAGTATGACCGGTGATATTTTCATAAATATCGTTGGACTTTCTAAACATGTTCCTCTTCCAAACCAATTGTGACAATAATCGAACTAGAATGTGTAACACTTTTTGGACTTAGTTGTACTAACAATTATGGTAGTATTGCTTCCGGTTCTAAATATAAAACATAATTAACTTTTTTTAGAGATGTTAAAAAAATTAATTAATTTTTTAAAATATTTATATTAAAAATATCTTGAAGTATATTTTCAATACCAGTCAATACCATGAAATTTTTTTTCAAGATCACAAAGTTTTCTTTCAATATCTTTAAGTATCCTTTTAGTACTAGTCAGTATTTTGAAATATTTTTTCAATATCCTAAAATAATTTGTCAAGATCATGAAATATTTATTCAATATCAGTTAGTACCCTAAAATATTTTTTCAATATCTTAAAATAATTTTTTAAAATCATGAAGTATTTTATTTAGTACCAATTAGTATCCTTAAGTATTTTTTTAATACCAGTCAATACCCTGAAATATTTTTTCATGATCCTAAAATAATTTTTCAAGATCATGAAGTATTTTTTTAATATCGTTTAGTATCTTGAAATATCTTTTAGTACCAGTCAATATCTTAAAATATTTTTTTTCAAAAAACAAGGGCACAACTGCCCTCCTTTGTGCCAAAATAGCGTCATTTTGGCATAAAAGAGGGACACGAATAGGAGCAGAAAAGGACCAAAGACGGGTCCTCCTATCTCGCCCCTCCCCTCCACTTAGCCGCAATATCACCCTCCTTCTCTTTGACCTCATTCCCAGCCTCCGTCCAATGTCGCATCCCCACCACACCTCGTCTCCTTCCTCTATTCCTCCCTCGGCTGATTTGAGTTCATTGCCCCCTGCCACATTCCATGAGATTTGGGATGAGATGGGATGAATGAGAGGGGAGCGAGGGATGGTATGTTGCTTCGTTTGGTTGTTAAAGGGAAGGGAAGGGGGAAAAGATTCTTTGTTTGGATTACGAGGGGAGTGGAGGGCGGTTTAAGTTTTGACTCCCCTCCCCTTCAAAAATTTTAAACTAGACGAGTGGAGAGGATAATTTTCTCTTTCATCCCTCCCCTCAAACCAAACACACCCTTATATTCTGCTGAAATGGTCTATTGGGTACAAATGATTCAGAAGGAATGATTTGAAATGGTTATGCAAGCCATTCGACGACGAAGGAGGAGGGACAACTATGATAGTCAAAGCATCACCAAGGACACCTTGAATTAAAGATCTAGCAGCAATGAGTACGAGCATGACCGTGAGAAAGATTGCAAGCCAGCAATATGTTTTTTTTTTTTTGGGGTCAAAGCCAGCAATATGTATTTTAGGGGTTAGTTAATAAGTGAAGTGTGTGATTTAGAGGCTTCAATCAAGCACCTTATATATGATTTTGAAGAGAGGTACACAACCAGATCGCAAAATTTTGGTTTCTTTCTTCCATGAAATAGCAGAACTCTTAGATTCTTCTTGATTCCTTTGCTTTACTGCTAGGAATTATTGTAGCCCAATTTTTTCTTGGGTTTTTAGATTGCCTTGTTACCTTTATGCTTCACCATTAAGAATTCCATTTAAAACTCAGGTGCTTGAGTTCATTTCTTGATTCACAGCCTTGAATAATCTTGATTGCTTCTGAAAGTGAAGCAAATCACTAAGAGGGGGTGAATTGAGAATTTTAAAATTCTTTTCGAGTTACTCTATTTTAGAATGTTAAAACAGAGCTGAGCAGAGTATAAGAGAGAAAAGAAAGGCATAAGGAATTTATGCTAGTTCGATCTAATCTCTTGACCTACGTTCAGTCCCCAAACACTTTGGGATTTCACTATCTCAATTAATTACACACTTTGTAACTCAAGAGTAATTCTCTCACTAGAGCTTACTCCCCTTTACAAGTTGCAATCAATAACCCAATCTCTAAGTCCCCAGACTTGAGATACTCACAATAAATGATTTACAATCAATGAACTCTCTCTAAAAGTGGATAAAGATAAACACTGAAGATCAATGTATCAAAAGATACTTTAGAAGTGAAAACTGAAAGAGTAGTTGATAAACTTGAATGCAATTCGTTTTCAGCAAATTAGTTGTTGAGAAGAATTGAATGCAACTCTATTTATACAAAGAGAGCATTAAATAACTGTTGTAATCTTCAATATAACTGTTGCCTTCATTAGACAAGGATTAGGTAAAGCTTTGGTCTTCTTCTCTCTCTACTCTTTGGTTAATCCAGTGGTACAGATGTTTATGGTTGACTTCTTGACTTTTAATCCATTGGAAGAGCAGCTACTGGATGTGGAAATGAAACATTAATCCATTTGCAGCGTGTGTAGAATGATTGTCTAAAAGGATGCAAGTTTTCTGAATTTTGCATTTAATGTGTTGACATCACTTTTTGCTTTTGCTCAAATCTTCATTTAAAGTTGTCTAAACCATCTGAAACTCATTAGCAAACTGATTAAACATATCTAGAAATAGTAATGAATGATGATAATAAGTATTAAGATCAAACGGGAAGATTTCACAAATTCGAGCAAGTTGATTTTCAAACTCAGCGACACAAACTCGAGTTTCCAACTATGTTCAGAAGACAAAACTGGAGTTTCCATCTGAAACTCGAGTTTTCTTCTTTTAGAGGCAAACGTCACGATTTTATCATTGAAGCACATTTTGGGACACGAGCAAAACTCGAGTTCATTAATGACAAACTCGAGTTTTGGACTTTTATAGTAAAAAACATGTTTAAGTCCAAAAGCTCAAAACTAAAGTTTTCAACGTAAACTGGAGTTTTCAAAAACACTATAATGAGCAAAGCTCTCGGCTTGGTCAAAACTCGAATTTCCAAGTATAAACTCGAGCTTCCATTTAAAGATGAAAATCTTTGAAAAACTTTATCCTAGTGAAAACTGGAGTTTTCTACACTAATTGGAGTTTTCTCAAAGTGGTTAAAAACATGTAAGTTCTCTGTCAAACCTAAACTCGAGTTTCTATATTTAAACTCGAGTTTTCTCAAAACTTTAGAAAACTTAAAAAACTCTTGGTTAAATGAAAACTGGAGTTTTTTTATGCTTAAAACATTAAAGGCTCTCTGTATGCCCAAAACTCGAGTTTCTAATTGAAAACTGGAGTTTTGTTTTCTTTAGAAAATATTGTAGTCTTTGTATGATGAAAACTAGAGTTTTCAATGAAAACTGGAGTTTGTCTAAATGTGAAAAATTTAAAGTACTTTCTGTAAGACAAAAACTCGAGTTTTGAAACTAAAACTCAAGTTTGCCTTTAACAACAGGTTTTTCAACTTACCAAAGACAAACTATAACTTATGTTTACAATTGTCAGTTATCATCAAAACATATTGAAAACTAACAGCTTCGACTTTTGATGCCAAAATGGTTTTAATGTTTAAACCTCCATTTTTGTTTTAATGGGTTTCAGACTTTTGGGTGATTGCTTTTGCTTGATATTTCTCCTCTCCATGGTTTATTTTTTGGGTTTGCAAAGTTCTAGGTTGCGATGAATGTAGTTTTCACTCTTATGGTGAGGCTAATGTTTATGTTGATTTAAAAAATATATATATATATATCTTTCTTTGTCAGTATTTTTAGTCAAATGTTCTCTCTCTTATGGTCAACACAACTAGATTTAACGGTTTTGATATTTTTACTCCATTTTTGAATACCTATAGGTACTTTTGCATATCCAAAAATTATATAGGTAGTTTTACACTTTAGGAAAAAAAAAACTCATGGGTATTTTTGCATATTAACCCTTAAAATAACCTCCTCTTGTGCTTTCTTACAAGAGTCTAAAATTCGGATTACAATACTCTCTCTAGTCCACAATATAGAGCACTTCAATTATATTACGGAAAACAAAAAATGACAGTTAAGTCACTAGATATGTCCTAAAATGTACTCCCTCCGGTCCTAATTATAAGGCATAGTTGACTTTTTTGGAAAAATTAAGGAAGCTAATTAAATTACTTTAGAGTATTTTTATTTTTATTTTTTTCTTCAAAGTAATTAGTTTGACTAGTAAACTAATATATAATCTAAAGATATACAACATATAAAGTGATTAAGTAACTTATTTAGCTTCCTTAATCTCTCCAAATAAAGTCAACTATGCCTTATAATTAGGACCGGAGGGAGTATTATTATTATTTTTTTTTTTCACTTTTACCCTTGTTGAGAAATGTGTTTGATTGTATTAGAAATGTTATTTTAGAGAAGGGTATAATGGTACGCAACGTTGAAAAGTGAATATTAATCACTGAGACAAAATAGGAAAAAGAGTATTAATTAAATTGGAAGTGACTTATATTCTTTCTTCTAAAAGTGCCTTATATCATGGACCACAGGGAGTATGTCAAAAAAAAAAAAAAGAATGGTTTTAAATTGGAATGCTTGACTTTTTGTAATTTAGGGTTAAAATTCAATTTTATCTCAGAAATTATTAAAAAAAAGAGCAATGATGCAATAGAAGTTTATTAAGAGCAATGTAACACTGAGAGTTCTCAAATCGTAACAGTTTTGCATTGGCTGTTGTCTACATTAAGTTTGACTGCTAGTTGATCGAATATGTTGATATGATAAGTCCATATATCATCCACATTATTTTTATTAAAATGTAAATTTACTCTGAAAGTTTTACTAAAGAGCAATGTTGCCTGCACACACAAAAATTGGTTCAAATATTGCACCGAAAGTTTCCAAATTGCAGCAATGTCACCTTGACCATCATAAATGTTAAGTTTGATCACTAATTGACTAAATATGTTAAGCTGATAACATGAATAACATTGAAGGAGAAGTCGTAGATGGAGAAGAAACTCACATTTGCCAAGAAGTAATGGGGAGAAAAAAATTTACCAAATTCAAGACACACTGAGCAAAGATTATTGAGAATAAAACCGCTGGTAACCCTCATTGCCATAACCCAACGACATTGAGATAAATAGGTATTTCTTTGATTTTCCATTCATCTCGTAACATGCTTTCACCGTTTTGATTGTTTTCTACTAATTTGAAGGGAAAATTATAATAAAGGATATAAGAAAAATAATATTTATTAGAAAGAATCATAAAAATGATAATTATTTTGAAAGACTATAAATTAACATATTAAAATATAAAAACTAAATTGTCTTTAGTCAAATTTCGTATATTCTCTATGACTAAAGTGGAGTGATTTTTACAAGTTTCAAATCTCTTACACAACATTGTTCCAGGAAATATATATATATATATATATATATATATATATATATATATCTATCTCTTACACAACTACCTTGGCTTCACACTTTCTCCTTCTCACCTTTCTTCTTCCTTTTTCCTTTATTCTGTCGCCCCATAAGTGCTGGGAGGAAGAAGATGGATGGCACAAGCGTTAGCTTATAACAACCAAAATATAATATATAAAAAAACTAAGCTCCTAATAATTCTTCTTTACTGTTATACGCAACCCAAAAGCCACACTTCCTACAACCTGCAATCTTATCCCAAAAAAATAGATATTGCTTTATTACACCTAAAACCTACCCACAACATTCTTAAATATCTTCATCTTCATTGCCCTATCCAAAAAAGTAAAAACGAAATTACCATATTCCCTACTTTATAACCCAGTTTTCTTGGAGAAATTTGAATCTTCTTGCTTGGATCAGTATATCCAGTCCTATGGTAAGAGCAAGTCGTGACTGCTCTAGCACCTAGTCTTTGGATCAGTATATACAGTCATTAATGCTTCTGCAACACCCAAAAAAATAACACAAAAGCCGTCAGTAAAACAACGTTTTTTAACTGTGAAATTCACTTAATCTTAATTTAGAGAGTTTTTCAAGAACAAAAAATAAAATAAACTCACCATACTTAGTAGCAAATGAACCAGAGAAGCCTGTTTGACTAACAACATTCAAAATCATCATACTTTAAGCTCTGACCGGGAACCGCGTTTGCTGAAAGCAGAACAGGAAATTAGGTGTGCAATTTAGTTTTTATATTTTAATGTATTAATTTATGCTCTTTTAAAATAATTACCATTTTTATATAGTCATTCTTAATAAATATTATTTTTCTTAGATTATTTATTATAATTTTCCCTAATTTGAATGGGATGCATTTTTTAACAAATTTTTTTCCTTATATATAAATCTAACTTGGAAAAAAATAAAGTTGGAGACACATAGACATGCTAGATAAGTATATTTCGCCAACTAACATGCAAACGTAATTTTGATAACAACTAAGGTGAAATTGCAACGGTTTAGAAACTTTTTGGACAACATTATTTCAAAGTGAAAACTTTTAGAATAAATTTACACCTAAACCTAAAAACAAAAAATAAAATAAATGTGACGTGGATTGTCAATTCAACATATATTATTATATGATAGCAATTAATTATCAGATATATGGATTTAGTGGTTGTAGATTATATTCTTCTGTGCGATCAGTTTTATTGGGATGGGCAACATGTAAAAGGGTGGCAACGTGCTGCCACGCCCTAAATAAAGAATTTAATTATTATCATCTTTTTCAAAAAATAAATAAATTAATTAATTAATTGGCATTACCTCTGGTCCTAGTTATAAGAGTTAGTTGACTTTATTTGAAGAAATTAAGGAAGCTAAATAAGTTACTTAACCATTTCGTATGTTAAATATTCTTATATTATTTATTAGTTTATTAGTCAAAATAATAAGTTTGAAGGAAAAAATAAAAATAAAAATAATTTAAAGTAATTTAATTAGTTTCCTTAATCTCTCCAAAAAAAGTTAACTAACTCTTATAATTAGGATCGGAGGGAGTATCATTGATAATATTAACATTGATAATTGCAATGGGACAAAAAATAAATGTACATGCATTTATAGGATTAATTAGTTGATGGCCTAACGGCAGTATGAATTTAAACATCTTTATGGCCCTCATAAATCACTTACTGATAGTGGTACTATATCCCCAACAGCCCACACCAATAAGGCCTTAGCATTTTTTGTTATTAAAAAATAAACATGAAATATAAAAATTTATAAAAATTAAAAAATTGAAAAATGTTTCTCAAATGAATTAGAGATAAAATAGTGTTAAAGAAGTAAAATTCACTTCGCCAATTGCATCTATCCAATATAACTGACTTTCTTTCTCATTTCATTTTTAAGCAGTCGGTCGTAAATATAAGACAAAATTTGTAATATAATTTACACTATAAAACTTTATATTATATTTAAAATCGGAATGAGTATTAATTATCATTTTTCATGGAATACATTTGACTCTCTCTCAAAAAAAAAAAAAAAGTGTTAAAGTATGTATTTGATTCTCTAAATTCACTTAGTTTAGTCCTTTGAACTTATAAAGTGTATTTTTAATCACTAATCTCAATTTTAAAAGAAATATCGATAATCTCATTTAATAAAAAATGTCAACTCAACAAATTCAAACTTTAGTTCTTTGTTTCATATGCATGCACGCACTCTTTCTTCCTCACACTTTTTTTTTTTAAAAAAAAAAACTTTATTCTTCGTACTAACTTAAGAGAATTTATGATTCCTGAATTAATTTTTTTTTTTAATCATATCATGATAACTTGAAAAGGAGACGAAGAAAATGAAGTTAAAATATAGAAAAGTATTTATTAGACTTATATGCTCTATTTGTCTAATATCTACATGTATCAATTCAACAACAGAAAGTACTACTACCAGCCAAAAAAAAAAAAACATCAGCTATAGAAAGTAGGTTAAATGAAAATAATTCAAGAAAAAATTATTCTTAAAATATTTTATAAATTAAAATTTTTCTATTTTTCTATACTGCAGTTATGATAATTATGATATGTACATATCAAATTTATTTATCTAATAATTTTATAAAATATTAAAATGAACCATCCATCTTTTAATCCAATAATGAAGATTTGAGAAGAAAATGAGAAACAGAAAAATGAGATGATATGTTTATCTAAAGAAATGAATGTCACTTTTAAATTTTACTCACATTTAATTCTTTTCATTTTTCTTTTTTTTTTGATACAGCCAGTGGGGGAGGGGGAAGCAGGGCTCGAACCTTGGATAAGGGGGAAGACCAGCTCCTAAAGCTAGCCTTAGCTACAAGGCGCTTGGCAATTCTTTTCATGTTTCTAACATTTCGAGGGGATGGCTAATGAAAAGGAATACTTTGTAACGACATTGATTTCCCTTGGGCTATCCATAGTGCATGAACCATTCCTTATTACAGGCAAATAATAATAATAATAATAATAATAATTCTATCCACCACTTCCTTGTCTCCTAGATTTCTAGGATCTTTGTGGAAAGCATATTTGCCATCTTGTTTTTAGGGTTAAGGAGTAATTTGACCAGCGAACTATTACCTCAAAAACGCCTAACACAAATAACTTTTAAGTAGATCAAACCTATCAAAAAACTTTTAAAAATGTGTAGTCGGCACAAAAAACTTTTACTCCAATAACGCCCAACAAAATTTTTACTCCAAGAGCGCCAAACATAAACAAGTTTTACTCCTTTTCTTTTTTTTGCTGACTGCATATGTTTTACATTTTTTTAGTATTTTTTGATCCACTTAATAGTTATTTGTGTTGGGTGCTCCTGAGGTAATAGTTTATTAACCAAATTGCTCCTTAATTTTTTTTATTTTTATTTTTTTTATACATTATTTTTATTTTATTTTTATTTTTATTTTTTGTATACACCGAAAGAGGATTCTTCCCTTATTTTAGTTTGGGCCCATACAAAACAATTGATAAGAAAATGACTAAGGGCATGTTTGAGTTCGTAGGAGATAAAACTCATTTCAAATATTTACTTTATACACTATAAATCACATTGAAAAAAAAAAAAATATTTTCTACCACTAATCCAAACAAACACTTACTTAATAGTTTATAGGGCATAACAGAGCAAGCCAAAATGCTTTCATCTAGAATTGGACATCTCCATTAGCTTTATGCCCAAACAAGTTAGCCAATGTGTTTATTCTTTAAGTGGATTATTTCATAACATTAGATTATTTTTGAACATTTAATTAACCCTTACCACTTTATGTGTTTGGTTTTTGGTTGAAATTTCTTGTATGAGATTTACAATTAAAAATTATTATTTCTTGGGCTTCTAAGTACACTAATTGTTATTTTTCTTGGACGTGAAGTAATTATGATCTCCAAATCATAACACTTAAAACCAAAATTTAATTTTTCAAGTATTTTATTTTTTATACTGAAGTAGCTAGTCATAATCTTCAGGTTACCAACTTACATTAACACTTAAAACCAAAGCCTAACATTTTAAAATACTTGTTGTTGTTTCATATAATTAAAATTGTTATTTATTGTAATGAAGTAATCATTCATCTCAAGATCACTATTAATTTCAAATAATTCTTATCAAAGGGTTCTTATTCATTATTCATATGAGATCTAAATCATTTAAATCTAATTTGAAAGGTTTAAATTCAAAATTTTTAATCAGTGATTTTTCTAAATAATAAATTTATTTTTTAAAAAATAATTTTTATTAGATTAATTTTATTTTAGATTTTACATTTATTAAAATAAAATTTTATTATAAATATAAAATTTAAATTAATTTTGGATTGTTCAAAATTTAAATTAATTTTGGATTAATCTATACCGTTTATATTGGTGATGAGCACAATCAAAATGATGAGTATAAAATGGACTTGGCTACACCCCCCCCAAAAAAAAATAAAAACAAAAACAAAATAATAATAATAATAATAATAATAATACCCATTTTACCTTTTAAATTGAAATTTGAGTGGTGAAGATATAATGTTTTATTAAACTACTAATAAAATATGCAATCATTTTGAGAAGTAAACAAATAAATTCAAAAACTGGCTAAATTTTATTCATTATAATTTAAAAATATTTTATCCTCATCAAAACAATACCATCTGGAAGTTCCAATCTTCTAACGGTAGGTTTCCTTAGTTTGGCGCCACGGAAGAGAAAACTACATCGCCAACGTTCTGCAACTGTGTGATTTCACCCAAGCAAAACTATAGAAATGGAGCTCCTAGCACTACCTATTACCCAATCTTCAAGAATACCAAACCCTTCTCCTCCTTCATCTGTAGCCGGAACCAGAACTCCAAAACAATCCTTTTCCTTCTTCTCCACAGATTCCCTTCTCAAAGCAAAGCATCCTTCTTCTTCCATTATATCTTCCTCCATTGCCATGCCTCAATCTCCATTCCTTTCACCGAATCTCTTCTCTGAAAGTGTCATCCCCCACAAATGGCTTCCCAAGAAGACCCTACGGTTTCTTCCCCTTCAGCAGCAATTACTCCACTCACGCCTTTCAAGTACTCCAATCGCGTTCTTCTGAAAACCATAACGGAACGCGCCGATGAAAGGCCTGAATTGATCGGCCAGAGGGTTGTGATCGGTGGGTGGGTGAAATCTTCTAAGGAGGAGAAGAAGTCTTCCCCGATAGCGCCTCCGTTACATCAGAGCGATAAAAAGGTTGATCCGAGCAAGACCAAAGATGTGACCTGCGTTGAGATTCTTCAGTCTAAGATTCCTTTGATTCGATCAATTATGGAGGTTTTTGGCAGGACTGGGTATGCTCCTCCCAAGAAAGACGAGCCTGTGACTCATAAACCCACGCCTCCCCAGCCTTCTACTGTGTATCTGATGGTCGCGGATGGCTCGGGCGTTGCCAGTCTTCAGGTGCATAGATTTCTACATTTATGAGTATATATGCACAGTTTGATCATTGAGAATAAAGTATTTGTTGATTTAGGTCTCGGTTTTTTTCCTTGCAAAAATAAGTAAATTGCTAAGCTCTCTGCAAATTTTGAGGCTAATTTATATAAAAAGTCATTTCGGCCACCAACAATGAAAGATAGATTTTTGTTTTTTTCTTTTGTTTTTTTTTTTTCAGGGAACAAGTTACATCCTTAAGTAAAATGCTTACTTGCGTACTCGGTGGATTGAAGTTAAATGAAAGTGCAACTGATTCTGTTATGTTTGTTGGAGTCTTGAAAGATTTTGTAGGTTTCTGCAAATGTCCTTCTCTCATGCATGAACAGTCATGCGCAATTATTATTCTAGGGTCAATCTAGATAGGTGCTTACATTGCAAGTTAAACCAAAAAAACCTTATTATAGGCATAAATTTTTCATGTCAATTGCAAAAAATAGATGATACCTGATAGTCAAAATATTGATTTTTCTGCTTTGGACTAGAACTAATTCTTTGAAAGAACTATATGGTATTTTAAGTATTGCCTTAGGGGAAACCCATTTTAAATAGGAATCTTTTGGAGATATTTCCCTGAACCTGATTCTACATACATGAGGATCTGAACACCAACTGGTACTGGTTATTTAATCATATATACTAATCCAGATTTGTAAGAACAAGCAAATAAACTGAGAATTTTAGAACAAGCATTGGATCTGTATGTGATTTAGGCTGTCACGATTCTCATTGCATGTGAAATGTTTTAGGTGGTTGTTGATTCATCACTGGCGTCACCAAGCAAGCTACTGCCTACAGGAACCTGTATATTAGTGGAAGGTGTATTAAAGAAACCATCAGCAAAGGGAAAGCAGGTTATTGAGCTTGAAGCTGACAGAATTCTCCACATTGGTACAGTAGATCCTGGCAAGTATCCACTTTCACGGAAGCGATTACCATTGGATATGTTAAGGGACTTCCCCCATTTTCGGCCTCGAACGACCACGGTAAATTTGAATATGATTTTTTTTTTTTTTGGTTGAATTCTTCCTGCTTACCAGCCAACATGTTGGATTTTCTGACAAAGAGAATTAAATATTATTTTCATTTCATTTTTTCTTTATAAGCTATGGATATACAATGTATTGCATATTTATGAGAGATGATAACTATTTCATGACTAGGTGGTCTGGAGAATTTTGTTCCAGTTGAACTTTCTATGTATATAGTATTCAGCATTTCAGCCACATCTGGTGTTCTATAGAATTTGCTATATGATTTTTTTTTTTTTGGGTGAATAATCTTACTGTGTAGAAATAAATCTAGTTATGATCCAGCTAGGCCAAATACATCCTGCCTGTATTTATACTTCTGAGCTTTAATAATTAATTTTTTTTCCTCACCTCCTATATCTGTTATTTTAAGAGTAGGATTTTCAAATGGACCCTGCTTATACTCCATCATTCATGTTTCTTAATAGCAGAGCTAGTCTGCGATGTAATAACATTCTTGTAGTTGTAGTCTTATCATTTATTATGATTTATATCTCTATCATGAGAAGTATATTATGGAAGAAATATGAATTTCATTTATACTCAAATGATGTGTTCATCATGTATCAGGTAGCATCTGTCATGCGAATTCGTAGTGCCCTCTCTTTTGCTACCCACTTATTTTTTGAACATAATGCATTCTTTGATGTGCAAGTACCAATTATAACCACATTAGACTATGAAGGATTGGGCAAAATGTTCTTGGTCACTTCCCTGGAGCAGAAAGCAGACGAGGATAAGCTAAAAACCATAAGTGAGGTTGAAGGAGTTGACCTTGAAACAGTGAAGGCAGCTGTAAGAGAGAAAAGCAACATAGTGGAAAACTTGAAACGTAGTGATAGCAATAGGGAAGCACTGGTTGTTGCAATTCAGGATTTGAAGAAAACAAATGAACTGGCATCACAGTTGGAAGCAAGAGGAAAGACAAAATCAGCATCGTCATTTAAGGCTCCTCAAATAGATTCTTCTGATGGATTTTTCTCTTGCCAGACATATTTAACTGCTTCTGGTGGCTTACATTTGGAGACCTATGCTTATGCTCTTGGAAATGTCTATTCATTTGGACCTAGATTTCAAGCAGATAAAACAGATTCTTCAAAACAAGCTGCAGAAATGTGGATGGTCGAGGCAGAAATGGCTTTTGCTCAGATAGAGGTATCCTTTCAGTGTTTAGCTTTGCATTATTACATGACATTTTTTATACGCTTTCTAAAATCCAAATACACATGATGCTAAGTTAATACTGAGGGTTTTCCATTTAATCGGGCCTCTGTTCTAGCAGAAGTAATGATGTTTGGTTTCTGTAAGATTTTATTATGCTATATTGGATGGAGGAGAATAATGTAGCAACTGGATTAAGGTGTTTTGGTTTTCTGAATCAATGCTTTCGTTTTCAAGATAAAATTGGCAAAGTGTGTTTTTTGACAATGGTGATATGTCTCTCAGTTTTTGAACTGAGGATCACTATAACAGTACAATTATTAAGCAGGATGAATTCAAATTTTACCGTTGTCCTTAACTTGTATGTTTGACTGGCTCCAAAAAAATTAGCTTGTAAATAGCATATACTAAAAATTAGTAATTGTGCCTAGCAACCTTTGGCAAAGTGTTATAGAAAGAAAAATTATGCTGCCGATATTCAACTTAGGGAAATATTAGTATACTGAAGTTATAAAATTAATCAGTTATCTTTCATTAAATTGATTATGCAAGGAAAACTGTGGTGGTGGGATATGGACCTATGCCTACATATTTCCGTTGAGCTAGATGTGAAACAATGACATCCACCTATGGCTGTTCCATTTTTGTGTGAAATTTATGTTTAAACATCGCTATAGACATGTCATGTACTTTACCTTTGTTATGTCATGAAAAATATCATCAGTTCCCCTGTTTTTCAATCAGAATTTGTTTTTCCTCTTCTTTGATTCGAGGCATTTGCTTAATTTTGAGTCATTGTATATTAACATTAATTATTATAAGGTCCTCAAATATAACAATCAAGAATTGCGTTTATCAGATGAAGTTTCTACCAATAACTTCCAACTTATTAGTAGTTCCTACCCTTCTAGGGACCCACCACATAATATGGAATATTCAAGTCAGAATTTGTCTTCACTTTCATATGTAATTTTTTCTCTATACTGTAGCTGGAATTGGAAGGCCTTTCTGTCAACATTTTTTTTTAATTAATTTTTTGCAGGATTCCATGCATTGTGCTATTGACTTTTTCAAATACCTATGCAAGTGGGTTTTGGAAAACTGCTCTGAAGATATGAACTTTGTTGCCAAAAGAATCGACAATGCCTGCATCACTCGTCTTCAGCAGACCGTATCAGTCCCCTCTGACATCGTGTCCTACAAGGAAGTGATTGATATTTTGATGAAGGTACATTCTCACGTGCTCCATGATTATGACATGTTCACAGTCTTCACTCCCTTTTTATTGTATTTGTTTCATCTCTTTCCCTTCTTGAGATATATTAGACTTATTCTTGTCATGCACTTGCTCTCCCAGGTCACAGACAACAACTTCGAAACAAACATCCAGTGGGGTGTTTCCCTTACTAGAGAACATCTGAGGTATGGATATTCTCTTGATATGCTTTGGTTTTTCTTATCTGTCAGAAGTAGAGTTGTCTCCTTCACCGATTTAGCTACTGACCATTCTCTTCAATGGCAGCTATTTGGCTGATAACATATTCAAAAAGCCTGTAATCATCTACAATTATCCAAAAGAATCTAAGCCATTTTTTGTTCGTGTGAATGATGATATGAGAACAGTGGCTGCATTTGATCTTGTTGCCCCTAAGGTATGATGAAACTTTGAGTGTTAACATAATCTGTTCGTGGATTGCTGTAAGGTTTTGTTTGAAGGATTCTGATAATGATTCTAGTCTAAGTTGTTCTTCTCTCCGTTCTTTTTTTCAAATAACAAAAATGTTTATAATCGTGAGACATATTTGCAGGTTGGAGTTATAGTTTCAGGTGGCCAAAATGAGGAGCGTCTTGATGTGATAACCTCAAGGTACTATCTCTCTCATTCGAGCATCAATTTTGTTTTGTTTTGTTTTTTTTTTGGAATTAAAGTGACAGACACTAACAAGCTAAGGTTACGAACGGAAATGAACCCACAACATCCCACTTAGATGGAGCCTCATACTATTAGACTATTAGGCCATTATTCAGAGTGTCAAATTTCTGTATTTCACATTCTTCCTGATATGTATTTTCATGTGATGCATGCTTTCTTTTGGTAAAATATGCTTTAAGCGTCTTTTTGTACTTCATTTCATGGCAGAATTAAGGAGTTGGGCCTGCCAAGAGAGAAGTATGAGTGGTACCTCGACCTTCGACAACACGGAACAGTCAAGAACTCCGGCTTCACTCTTAGGTTTGACCTTTTGATTCTCTTCATAACAGGCCTTACCAATGTCAGAGATGTTATCCCTTTCCCCAGAAGCCAAGGAAAAATCATTAACTGATTGTGTTTTTGGGGGTAAAGTTCCACAGTTGGATGATAATGTGAATACTCTCAGCTCAAAACTTTTCAATTTGTTGCAGACAGAAAGATATGAAGTAGCAGCCTTGTATTTTTCTTACATGTATAAAGTTGTGATCTTTTTAGCCCTTGATATTTTGTGTGTTGTGTGTGTGTGATTATTTTCAAGTTTCATGAAAGCACAATGTATGTGAGGAAGTTTACTGTTGGAATGAAATTATTCAGATCTTGTGCAGCCAATTTGATTGTATCTTCATAATAGTATGGAGTCTCTCGTTTTTTTTTCAATCAATGAATATTCTTCCATCATATCATGAAGTTTGTTTGTTTTAGCTTTTTAGAACTATTCTTACGACTTACGAACTAACTATATGAAATAATTTTTGCTTTGACTTGTGGAAAAGTGCTTACAAAAGTATTTTTCTTTTGTTCTCAAACAAGTACTAATACAAAATATGTTAACTAATACAAAACAAGTACTAATCAGCCTCTCGAAACCGGTAGTGGAGGATAAGGATAAGGTTTAGAAAGTGTGACCGGTGACATTTTCATACATATTCTCAAACAAGCACTAATATATAATATATAGTATGATTAAATAACTTATTTAATTTTCTTAATCTCTTTAAAAAGAAGTCAACTTTATCTTATAGGACCGAAGAGAATATATCCAACTAATTCAAAATAATGACTCAAATATGAGGACATTTGATTGAAAATTAATTGGAGCTCATTTTATGAGGTTATACAAAGGCAAGTTTGTGAGCGTCTTCAGAAGTTCCATATACTACCTTTTTTTTAAGGGTAAAGGAGCGCTCAGCACTATGAAGTTTGGCCCAAGGAGCGCTCAGCACCACGAAGTTTTTTCTGGAGTAAAAGTACACACGAAGTTACGTTTTGGGAGCGCCCAGCACCAAGACTGTTAGTTGACCGTCAACTTGGAAGGAATGCTGACGTGGCGCTGACAAGACGTTGACTGGATGCTAACATGGAATAAAAAATTCAAAAAATTAGGAAAAAATGCAACAAAAAAAAGGAGAAAATTCAAAAAATTAGGAAAAAAATTTCAAAAAATTAAAATAATTAGAAAAAAAATTACGAAAAAATTAAAATAATTAGGAAAAAAATTAAAATAACTAGAAAAAAAATTAAAAAATTAGAAAAAAAATTTAGGAACCTACCATTCATTTCTTAATAATTTAGACACGTTCCTGTAAATATTTATAGGGAAAATTCTAAATAAATACCATTTAAATTTGGAAAACCCCCAGAAGTCTATTGAATTTGTAAAAAGACTGAGAAGTACAAAGGACCTATAAGGGATTTGCTGGCAACGGCGGTGGTGGCCAGTGGGGGGTGGGGGCATTTTATTTTTATTTAACACTAAAGGGTAAAAGGGTAATTTGACCCGAATTTGCATATCCCTCATAGATCTTTTGAACCTCTCAGTCTTTTTACAAATTCAACAGACTTCTGGGGGTTTTGCAAATTCAAATTGTATTTATTTGAAATTTTCCCTATAAATATTTACAGGAACGTGTCTAAATTATTAAAGAAATGAATGGTAGGTTCCTGAATTTTTTTTCTAATTATTTTAATTTTTTCCTAATTATTTTAAAATTTTCTATTTTTTTTCTAATTATTTTAATTTTTTCCTACCTTTTTCTAATTATTTTAATTTTTTGAAAAAAAAAATTCCTAATTTTTTTGCATTTTTTCCTAATTTTTTGAATTTTTATTCCACATCAGCGTCCAGTCAGCGTCTTGTTAGTGTTCCATCTAAGTTGACGGTCAACTAATGACCGTGGTGCTAAGCGCTCCCAAAACGTAACTTTGTGTGTACTTTTACTCCAGAAAAAACTTCGTAGTGCTGAGCATTCCTTAGGGCAAATTTTATAGTGTTGAGCGCTCCTTCACCCTTTTTTTAATAGAGTATCTTTTTTAATTTTAAAAGAAGCAAGCTTTTATTTGTGAACGTATAAAAAAATAATGATTGATGATAAAAAAAAAATCAAAAAATAAATAAAATATGAATTCTGGACCGAGCATTCATGATACCACAGTCCTAATTTACCGTTGATTAGGCCATCCATGATTCAATAGTACTGTACTTGAGCTCAAAGTCCAAATGATTCTCTCCACATTATTCACTCCATCAATTTAATATGGAGTATCTCTCACATGCTAATGCTATTTTAGTTTATATGGATGGACTTTTTAATTAATTAAATAGACAATAAATCCATAATTAATATATTTAATAAGATAAAAGTCAGATAAAGAACTTTAATGATAGGAAAAACTAAAAATATGTTTAAGTATTTATAATATCAAAAAAGTCTTAGTACCAAAGTTATCTTTTTGAAGTTAAAAGAAAATGAATAAATGTCTTCAAAAACCTTTTTTTCAAAAAGGGGGGAAAAAAAAAGAGCAACCCATCACTACTACCCAAAGTATTACTCACATTTGGTAATAGATATATCATTGACATGTTTCAGTTAGACTTGAAAAAGCACATTCACCTAAATTGAAATACAAATTATTTTATAAATTTACTTCGTCTATCGTAAATCACATTAGAAAAGTAATTTCTACCATTATTCCAATTAGACTACTTACACAACACAACATAGTAAGACCCTACCGGGATAGGATTTTGACTTCATGAACACAAAATCGAATGTGTGATTCTAAACAGCTCATGTAGATCACTACCATGGAGAAATAAAATCCAGCCTTCTTAATGAACTTCCTTTCCTCTTCCTTCAACCTCAAATTTTTTAGTCGAGTTCACAAGTCATAGTTTCGGAACCCTGATAGCAAGAAGGAAACAGAGTTGAATCGTCATTTCTAAACACTGACAACAAAACCAAGGAAAGCAAAACAAAAAACAGAGAGTATATTTGCTGAACGAACTGTAATCCCAAAAATTTCCAACGAAAACCGAACATTTCCTGATTCAACTCTCAAAAAATTTTACCCAATCTCAGCAATTACAATAATGTATTACCAAAAGCTAAATCAATTCCCATCACTGTTTGAAGGCAAACATTAAAGGGTTTCGCAAAACAAACCAGACAATACCTTAAATGACAATAACTGTGTTATATTTTCTTTTCTTTTTTTTTTGTATCCCACCCAGTTCATCGGAATCTTTGGTTCCGACTAATCCAGATTTTGCCACGCGTTGGGCCCACGGTCGTGGGGGAAAGAACTCACAACATCATTTTCACCATTTCCGCGCCTCAAACCTAGAACATGGTAGTGGGATAGCAAATCCCTTACCATTTGCTCTCAATAGTTGTTAGTAGACAAGGTGTGTTATATGAGCTGAACAATATTCTCTTATTTACAACTAGATTTTGTATCTGTAGACTAGACACTAACAACCACACCAATATTGGTCCAACACACACGGCCCAATTACACAATCCACATAAATGCAAACCAAACAATCTTAAATTATGGGTGAACCCAACTTCTTTCCTAAAATTTTTATATATAAAAAAAAACTTAATAATAGACATTGGGCTTATTTGAGTTAGTGGTGGGAGCGTTGTCTTATTTTCTATCTGACTTTTGCAAGAGCTCGGTAGGAAAAAATTCAGGTTGTAAATGTGATTTGTATTTAAATTGGCTCTTGCAGAAGTGGTTTTTTTTCTAAATTGATGAATGTTTGGATTATTATTTCAAAATTCAATTGAGATGGAAAATGACTTAAAAGTGCATGAATTATATTGAATACTACTTATACATATTAGTTGTATATATTGAGATAATTGAAGATAAAAATTTTAATTTGAAAAAAAAATGTTAAAATGATTATTAAGAAAATTAATAAACAATAAAATTCTTAATAAATATATTAAATGGATAAAATTGTTTATAAAATAAAATGCTTACAAATAATACATTATTAATTTCTCCTATTGTTATGCTTAGAAAGTTCTGGTGGTGGGAGGCATAGGGTATTTAGGGAAGAGAATAGTGAAGGCGGGCCTTGAGGAGGGACATGAGACTTATGTGCTTCACCATCCTGAGATAGGCCTTGACATTGACAAGCTTCAGATGCTTTTGTCCTTCAAGAAGCAAGGTGCTCATCTCATCTCGGCCTCCTTCTTTGATCACCGGAGCCTCATCGACGCTGTGATGAGTACTACTTATGTCACGTTTTCCCTATACTGTATGACTGTTTTGTATGGTGAATATGAGCTTAATTGCATTTAATTTGAGCAAAAATATGTTAATTCAACATATAGGGAAATGAAGGATGAGTCTCATAAATTATAGCAAATTTTACAAGCATAATCTATATGCGAATAAGAAAAGAACAAGTATGAGGTTTTATGTAAAAGCATATAGCTTGGCCGATACAATGCTATAGCATCGGGTCAGCCATAACAAGCCGCAATAAAATGCAACCTTGATACCATAGCAGCGTAAGTGAAGCAATGCTATGCGTCATATGTTCTAACCTTTCTCCAAGGTTGTTTTAGGGAAATAAGTACAAGTTGACAAACGGACATTAGTCGATGGTTAGATTGCTAACGTATTGGAATAGAAGATGCGGAGAATCGAAGTTGAGATTTGGAGAATCCCGCAAGATCAGTAAAATCAATCTACCGAAATTGGAAAGCTAGACCAGTTGGACCTGATGGATTTGGAAAGGCCCAGCTTGCTGAACGTATACCGCAAGTAAACCTGACTATAAAAGGAAATGACGGCCAACCCTAAAGATGATCAAGTTGTTGGAGAGTCAAACGAATTCTTATTCGGGTAGACTTGAAAAAAGAGAGAGAGGAGTTACGAAGCACAAGAGCTCCAAAGGAACCCAGCAACCTTCCTTGTAGTACGACGAAGAAGATAAGACGTAGAGACGTCCAATGACAAACGCCTCCTACGTTGTCGATTCCTCCGACAAACTTTCCCTTTTGTTTTGTTGATTTCAGTTTATCTTTTTTTATGGGCTATTTTGCTGTAATTTGTTTTGTGATTCCCTCGTCAATCATGAACTAGATTTCCTTTAGCTGAGTGAGGATGAATTCTTGACTGTGGAATGAACCCAACTTGCTAGTTCTTAATTTTAATACATTCAATTTGTTTATTAGTATTTTAATCTTTTGTCGGTTAGCGGAAGCTAAGGGCTTGATCAACGGCCTTGGCTTACTGGAAGGGAGTCAAGGTTAAACATCTGGTAGGCAGTGTTTGCTAGGCAGGTTGGTGTAAAGCTTGACCTATCATTGTAGGCTTCAGGAATTGGTCTACCACTCACAGCCATAACAACTTGATTTAGAATAATAATCTAAATTAGAAAATCGTCGTAGGCATATGGGAGAAGTAAAGCTAGGATTATATGTACCGGACGCGGAAGCTTCAGTAGAATAGAGTGGTGGGTTAATTAGATAACATTGTGAAGGCGACTATGCTATAGCATTATGGAAGCTTGTAGCATAATTGCTATAGCAATGCGCTAAGGCAAATTGGGGGAGTGATATGCTTAAGATGAAATCTGAACTCAGCTTATCTTTTAACTGATATCTTCTTGCGACTACAATCATTTGTTTATTTTCTTATTTGTTAGTTATAACCACAAAACTCCCAAACCAATTAAACCTTATTTTCTTTTTACACACAATTGTTTCTGTAAATCAGGATCATCTTTGGTATCTCAGTCTCTATGGGACCATACTCTACTCACTCTTTATTACTTGTTCGACTGGTTCATTTGCCATCAAAGAATTTGACCAACATGCTGTCAAGAAGGTTGATGTCGTCATCTTTACCATGTCTGGCGTTCACTTCCGCAGCCATAACTTGCTGGTTCTGCGGGAGGAAGGGATAAAGAGCCTATTGACGAGTGGAAGCTAAGGATGGAGGTGACAAGTCAAAAAGCTGAGGATGAAAGGGACGAGTGAGGATGGGAATCTCAGAGAAAAATCAGTCTTCAGCTTTTCAGTAGGATAAAAGCTTGGGTGGGGGCTTTTAATAAAAAGACACTTTTTAGGATAAAGTAAGATTGAAAAAAGCTAATTCAAACACAAAAAATTAAACTCCACTGGGCTTCTAAGCGTTTGGGCTCCCAATGTCCTTACTGGGCTCTCCAAACAAGGCCAATATCTCGCAACACCCCCTTCAAGTTGGGGGTTAAAAAAATCTATAGCTCCTAACTTTCTAAGTATCCTATCTTGTATCTCCTTAACTACTGCCTTAGTCAAGATATCTGCCTCTTGACTACAAGATCAAAGATGCTACAAACAATCACCTTTTCTAAAAGATTTTCTTGAACAAAATGAAGATCTATCTCAATATGCTTGGTTCTCTCATGGAAAACCGGATTAAAAGTTATGTGCAAGGAAGCTTTATTATCACAATACACATTGATAGGGGTCAAGCATTCATAACCAATTTCTTTGAGTAGTCCAACTGCCCTCGCAACTTTTGCTACTACAGAACCCAACACTTAGTACTCCGCTTTAACTGAAGACTTTGAAACGATGTGTTGTTTCATAGTCTTCCATACTACATGTGAACCACCAAGCTTTAGAAGATATCCTGTAACTGATCTTTTTATCATTTTACATGCTCCCTAGTCAACATCACAAAAGCAGTCTAACATAGTGGTGCCTTCTCGACTGAGCATTCCTACCCCAGGGCTCTACTTTAGGTACCACAACACGTGCAAAGCCGCTGTCATGTGACACTTCACCGGCTAGTGCATAAACTGACTCAAGACCTACACAAAGAAGCAAATATCAGGTCTAATAGCAATCAAATATATTAACTTACCCACTAGTCTTCTATACCTTTTCGGATCATTAAACAGATCCTCCTTCTTATACCCTCATTCTTCATACACTGATAATTTGAGTGTAGTGGCCATGGGTATTGATAATGGTTTGCAACCACTCATGCCCGTCTCTACAAGCAAATCCAAAATATATTTTTGTTGTCAAAGCAGTATACCCTTTGCTGACCTAGCTACTTCAATACCAAGGAAATATTTCATTATTCCCAAATCCTTGATTTTGAAGTTGCTATGCAACAAGTCCTTTACTTCTTGAACTCGTGTTTCTAAATTACTAGTAATTATCATATCATCTTTATACATTAGAACTAGCACAATATCAACACCAAATCCCTTAAAGAATAAAGAATAATCATGCTTGCTACATTTAAAACCACCACAAACCAGTGCAATACACAATTTATCATTCCATTGTCTGGAGGTCTCTTAAAAACTATAAAGCGACTTATGAAGTTTACACACCATTCGCCCTAGGCTTTCAAAACCTTGGGAATGGTCATCTATACTTCCTCATTTAGATCTCCATAAAAAAAATGTGTTATCCACATCCATTTGAAATAAATTTCAACCATACATAATAGCTAATTTTAGAATAATTCTAATTGAAACCATTTTTACCATAGGTGAGAAGGTCTCGTGATAATCGATCCCTTTCTTTAAGTGAAACTTTTAGCAACTAGATGAACTTTATACTTATCAATAGTGTTGATAGATTTATACTTAACCTTATAGACCAATTTGCTAACCTTATAGACCAATTTGCAACCAATAGGCCTTCTCCCTTTTAGGAGAGGGACAATGTTCCGTGTTTTGTTGCACTCTAAGGCTGTAATTTTTAGATTCATCGCTTGAACCCATTTTTCATCTTCCATTGCTTCATAATAAGAAGTAGGCTCAACAACCGAATCTATATTACACAAGAAATACACGTGTGAACTAGAAATATGACTATAGTGTTAGTTCCCTATATGTTTTGATGATAATTAACAATTGTAAATCCAAAAGATTGTTATTGATTTAAGCCAAAGTGTTTTATTTTGAAAGATAACTTAGTTCAATAACAATGCATCTCTCTGTACTGATATGACTCGAGTTAGAGTTTTATAACTTGAGTCATATATCTCTATGTCAAAAGGTGGCTGATGCTTTGGCTAAGTCCGGTTTAGAGAAGTCTAAGTTTTTGAGTGATTGCCCTTTGTTTTTGCGTGCAAGGATTGATCAGGAGTGTTTGGAGTTATTCTCTCTATCATGTATCCTTCTGTTTAATTTTGGCTTCTAGCCATCTTTCTTATCAAAAAAAAAAAAAAGCCAAATGATCTTTGAACGAAGTGACTCAAGTCAAGGTCATATGACTCAAGTTACAACTTTGTGAAAAACTTTTGACTCTAGTCAAGATTATGTGACTTGAGTCAGATGTCTCAGCATTTTCAAAATGTAATTGATGTTCAAAGATGACTCAAGCCAGTCATTTAATAACTCGAGTCATACTATATTTTTAAGTTTCTCTAAAGTCCAAACCCGATAGCGGCTTTTTGAGAAACTGATATGACTCAAGTCATATATGTTTTAACTCGAGTCAAGTGAGTTACAGAGAGCTCCAAAATGAATTTTTAAAAAGAATGACTCGAGTCAAGTTATTATTAAAATTCTTCTTTGATTTGAAAATCAATCAGTGACTCGAGTCAAATAAGTATGACTCGAGTCAACAATGGATGACTCAAGTTGGCTTTATCAGCTTTTGAAATCTTCATTCTCGTAATCCATAAAACCTTGATTATACCTTGGTCACTTCATATTATTGATTCTGTCTATTCCTGACAAAGTTTAATCAGCTTGCTAATGAGTTTCAAATAATTTTAACATGTTTTAAACACCACTTTTCTCTAAAGTAAATCTATATCAGAGATGCATTAAATTCTTAGCAGAAACGAAGCATGAAAGTGGAAATTGATATTCTGAGCAACTATAAAGCATTCCGGCCATTTCCAGTCAACATTCTAACTGAGTCTCAACAGACAAATGGAATGAAAAATGTCAACGGAGAATAATGGCTAACATCGGAAGAATACGAAGAGATGGACTAACGTTCGACTTCAACGAATATATTCATTACTTTCAACGGCTCATTAATATTTCTTCAACGGTCATTAATGTCATCTACTATAAAAGCCAAAAGCATTCAATTCTTCACCTACCAAAACTCTGCCCACTCAATTAGCAATTTAAGAATTTATTGTTTTTACTCTTACAAACAATATCTTTGGATATTAAAATCTTCAATGTTTATACATTTACTCTTTTAGAGATTTTATTATTGATTATCAATCTTTATAAGAATCCCAAAATATTGGGACTTTGGGATTGGGACAATTGATTACAACTTGTAAGGGGGAGTAAGTTCTAATGAGAGAATTGCTCCGAAAGTTATAGAGTGTGAAATCATTTAACTTAGTGAAATCCCAGAAAGTCTGTGGACTAGACGTAAATCAAGGATTTGAACCGAACCAGTATAAATCTCATGTGTCTAATCTTTCTCTATCCCTCTTTGTTATACTCTGTTTTCAGTAGCTAGTTTCAAAGATTTTCGAAGAAATTTTTGGATCACCCAATTCACCCCTCTTGGTAATATTCCTGCTTTCATATAAGACATATATTTCTCAATGGGATATACACATTTACTATGCTCTCTGTGTAATTCTAACTCGAAGATAACAAGTCTACAAACATAATCTGTCACCCATATGGGAGGTCTACGCTCCTTTGCTATCCTTTCATGGCCAGCTACCAATGTTTGTGAACCTGGTTGAATATGTGAATTTTCAAAGTCAAGAATACCATTTTCATGTGCAGTCTCATTGTCGAAATTTTCTCTTGTCGAAGGAGGGACAGTAGGCTACATACTCACTTGATCTAAAGGGGGTCGGTTTCTCTCAGCGGCCATTTTCCCCTCATTTCTCCTTATCTCCCTATCATAACCGTCCGATTCATCCGAGCACTCATAAAGCGCCATATCATAATTTTTTTTTTAATTATCATCTGAATTGAATATTCCTGGTTATCTTCCTCTGCCTCTCCTCACCGTCGTCGTCCTACGTAGCACCATTGGCGGTGACAAGTTTGGTACCCTCAAGTAAGACTTCAACGAGAGGAAGAAGGTCCTTTGGAATCCAGCAACTACAAAAGCTTTGATATATTGAAGCTTATGGTCAATGAAGGAGGCAACGGTGAGAAGTGCGATCCAAATACACCTTACAGTCATGGCCCCACGATTTCATATTGGAACAAACAACATGCTAACTGGTTGATAAACAACCTAGATTGTTGGAATTTTATCGAACCCAGTAAGCCCAGGTTGCTTCTGGTTAATACCCAAGCCTTGCGAGAATCCAATGTAGGGTCATTATCTGTTGAAGTCAATTAAGAACAAGATTGGTTACTGTAGGCTACATGAGATTGAAATTTTCTGAAATATGCGACTCTCCACCTATTGATCTTGTCGACATTTGAGAGTGAGATTTTCATCAAGGTTCCTTCGGAGGCTTTAGTTTTTTCGATGGATGGGGTTTTTTATTCTTAACTTCTTTAAATTTTTAAATACAAGGAATTTTTCTTTTGTTTTGTAAGGTAGGATACTTCATCATCAGTAGAAGCTTCCTGTTAGTGAGGTTGAAAGGATTGGTACTCTAATGGAAAAGTGATGCAGGGAGGCTGAGAAGATCTGCTCCCTTTGGTGTGGTACTTTGAGACGAGCGGAGGCGATAAGGATGGGGAAGAATATGAAATTTTAAAACCTTAATGACGTTTCATTTTGTGAACCATGAGCTGAATTGAATGGATGAGATGTGGAGATGAGGAGAGATGAGGAGACAAATATCAATGAGATAATCTGCTCCCAATCTAAAGGTAAATCATCATCTAATAAAAACATTTTGCAAAATTATGCATTTTCATTCATCTGATCAACAAGCACATTATCAAGAAAAGGGTATGCCTCTCAATAAAAACAACATGTTTACTAATCAAAATGTTCTTAGTGTGCAAGTTAAGAAGAATATACCCCTTTTGATGACTCGAATAACTAAGAAATATACAAGGAATGGTACAAAACTGAATTTTATCATAATTAGTCAAATCAGTAGCATATGTCAAATAAACTAAAAAATTTTAAACAATTATAATCAGGTTATTTCTTATACACCCTTTCGTAGGGAGTTTGAACGCCTAAAATCCTAGAGGGCACCTAATTAATTAGGTATGCTACCATTTTGACACAGTCCTCCCAAAACCGGATGAGTATGTGAGATTAAACAATAAGGCTTCTAGAGACCGGTGGTAGAGGAAAAGGTTTAGAAAATGTGACCGGTAACAATTTTATAAATATTGGTAGACTTTCTAAACATGTTCCTCTTCCAAACCGATTGTGACAATAACCAAACTTGAATTGTCACACCAAATCTAGACTTATTGGTATTGATAATTAATCTAGTACTCTCTCCTTTTCTAAATATAAGACATAGTTAACTTTTTTGAAGATATTAAAAATACTAATTAAATTTCTTTAAGATATTTATATCTATCATTTTTTCTCCAAACTATTTTGCCTAACTTAAAATTGATATATAATCTAAGAATACACAATATATAATATGATTACGTAACTTATTTAGTTTTTTTAATCTTTTCAACAAAAAAAAAAGATAACTTTATCTTATATTTAGGACCGAAGAAATTATATCCAACTAATTCAAAATAATGACTCAAATATGAGGACAATTTGAGTGAAAATTAATTGGAGCTATGAGGTTACAAGAAGACAAGTTTGTGAGCGTATTCAGAAGTTCCATATACTTTTTTTAAAAAAAAATAGAGTATCTTTTTTAGTTTTACAAGAAGCAAGCTTTTATTTGCGAACGTATAAAAAAAATAATGATTGATGATTAAAAAAAAAATTATGAAATCTGGACCGGACATTCAGTAAACCACAGTCCTAATTTACTGGCCATTCATGATTCAATAGTACTGTACTTTGTAATGAACTCAAAGTCCAAATGATTCTCTCCACGTTCATTCACTCCATCAATTTAATAGGCCGTATCTGTCACATGCTAATGCTATGTTAGTTTATACGGATGCACTTTTTAATTAATTAAATAGACAAGAAATCCATAATTAATATATTTAATATAAAAAAAGACAGATAAAGTACTTTAAAAATAGAAAAAAAAAATGTTTCAAATATTTATAATACCAAAAAGTGTTAATACTTAATACCCAATTTATCTTTTTGAAATTAAAAGAAAATGACATAAAGATATTTAAAAAAGAGAGAGAGAGAGAGAGCCATCCATCATCGACTACTGAAAGTATTACTCCCATTTTGTAATAGATTTAGCATTGACTTGTTTAAACTAGAGTTGCAAAAGCCAAAGTTAAGACAAAATTTATTTTACTAACTTATTTTGTATACTATGAATCACGTTGAAAAAGTAATTTTTACCGTTAATCCAACTAGACACTTACAAAACAACTTACACATCATAGTAATGCCGCTGTGAGATATGATTTTGACTTCATGAACAGAAAATTGAATGCATAAAATTTTAAACAGCTCATGTAGATCACTAGTCACTACCATGGAGAAATAAAATCCAGCCTTCATAATGAACCTCCTTTCCTCTTCCTTCAACCTCTACTTTTTTTAGTCGAGTTCACAACCCAGAGTTTCAGAACCCTGATAGCCAGAAGAAAACAGAGTTGATTCGTCATTTCTGAACACTGATAACAAAACCAAGGAAAGCAAAACAAAAATCAAACAAAGAGTATATTTGCTGAACAAGCTGTAATCTCTAAATTTTCTAATGAAAACTGAACATTTCCTTATTCAGCTCTCACAAAAATTTTACTCAATCTCAGCAATTACAATAATGTATCACCAAAAGCTAAATCAATTCCCATTACTGTTTGAAGGCAAACATTAATGGGTTTCGCAAAACAAACCAGACAATACCTTAATGACAATAACCACAAAACAAGGTGTTAACTAGAATGGTATGAGTCATATTAGCTGAACAATATTCTCTTATTTAACCAATTGAAAAATATACTACAACTGAGTTTTGTATTTATAGACTAGACACTAACAATCATACCGACATTGGCCCAACTCATAATCTCAACACCCCCCTTAAAGTTGGGGGCCAAACAAATTTATAGCTCTTAACTTGCTAAGCATCATATCATGTATCTCCTTACTATTGCCTTAGTCAATATATTCACCTCTTGACTATAATGCCAATTAGATAGGAGTAAAATTGAAAAGTTGTTAAATTTTATAGCAGACTTAATGAAATTTAAGGTTTTCTAAGTGTGAAATATGTTATATGTGCCTTAAAAATAGAATTAGAGTGTGTATAGATAACTGAATTCTCAAATTAATATATGGAATTTATATGAAGAAACAAATGCATACAAGCTCAGGTTTTATTGTCAAATTTTGAAGACCAAGTAGAATGCACCTGATTATGCTTCAAAATTGACTAGTTTTTTAACAAATTAGTATCACCAGATTTTGTGCAGGGAAATGAGCCAAATTATTTATAACTTATGGATAATATAGAGTAATATTAATGGTTTTTTATTGAGAAATATAAGAGTTGTATGTTTTATTTCCATCTAGATAATTTCATTTTTTGACTAACTTAATTGTAAAGATTTTAAATTAATTCTTTTTTGCTCATAGTGTTGTAATTTTTTTATTTTTTTTTAAAAAAAACACGACAATTTTGTGCGTATCTTTTTCTCTTCCTAAAAAAATATGATATTGAATTGTTTGTCTAATTACAAAAGAATCTTGATTGCAAGATTTGTTGGCCAGCTCCTCCAGATAATGCCTCACGGCAGAAGTTGGCTGTGTATTTCTCATGCTCATTAATTGCCATTTTAAAAACGCAAAGACACAAAAAACAAAAATCCTCTCTCTCTCTCTCTCTCACCCGATCTTTCTACATACTTCGCATGTTTATCAGTTAAATACATATAATACATAGCATGAATGGTCATTTCAAAGTAATTGGCAATTCAGAAAGCAAGAATGGCCACCACCACTAAACCACTGTTTTTGCTCTTCTTCATCACCTTACTCTTTTCAGTTCAACTCCTACAAGGTCACTCTCTTCTTCTTCTGCTTTCCTATGAGCTAGTTTCAGCGTTTTCAATTCTACATATGTCCCTTAACCTATTTATTAACTTTTCTGGGTTTCCTTCAAATTTCAGTACCTAGCTTTCCATAATAACTAGTAGTGCATTTTGTTTACATCTGCATATTCTTCTTCTTCTTTTTTCTCATCTGTTGTATCTGTAGTGAATATAGTTTCAGTTTTTCACACCATTGATAAGCTTCAATATACATATCAGCTCTAGCTAGCGTTTCATTATCACACTGCTTTTTCTGGTGGGTTTCCCTTATAATTACCAAAAGAATCTGAATCTTGACACTTAATAGTTGCAGGCATAGAAACAGAAGAAGGATGGGTGTCTCAATCCTCTGATCAAACCAAGAACCAGGAACAGCAAAGTTTGGAGGTACATGGACATTAATATTGGATTGAAGTGCTGGTTTATGCTTAATTATTCTGTGTGTTTGGCTATTCAGAAAGAAATTAAAAGCTGATTTGAATATTGTGAATTATTATATCTGAGTGTCTCAGGCAAGGATGATGAAGATAAGTGGGAGAAAGATGATAGGATCCACATTACCAACATGTACATATAATGAATGCAGAGGATGTAAGCATAAGTGCATAGCAAAGCAAGTGCCTGTTGAAGGCAATGATCCTCTCAATAGCCCATACCACTACAGATGTATCTGTCATAGATGACTGATCATCATCATCATACTTTGCTTTGGAATTTGGAAAAATCACTATAAGGTCCTAAAGAATGAATGTAATTACTAGAAAGTCCCAAAAAAAAGTAAGCAATATAAACCTAATGGAATTTCGTGCACTGAAACTTGGGACATTTTAGGAATTACATTCTTTTCTTAGGACCTCATGATGAATTTTCCTCTCAGTTAATCAACTCCATAATGGTCTCCAATCATATGTAAGAGTAAGACAAGACTCTGTATGAGACTTACTTTATCTCTTCTTTTACATCTTTATTTGATGCAAGTAAATTGTAACTTTGAAGGGTTTGAATTTTTTTTTCCTTTCTTTTTTTGATAGCTAAACTGTATTTTTTTTCATTTTCTTTAGCAGTTTTGGGTCCTAATAATTTTTCTACCATTGTTGTCCGGTTGGGCGTTGTTTCTGTATTTTTGAGAGCTAATTAAGCTGTGAGATGTTTGCATATTTGGTGTAATTAGTTGGTAAAAGACCTTTTTAGTTAATTATTTTCTTAAATATTCAGTTGTTAGTATAGTATAATGGTACTGTACAATCCATGTATTTTTTTATAAATAAGACTTGTTGTTGTTGTTGGTGTTGATGTGATTGGTTAGGTTAAGTTTGATTAATGTTCAAAGAACAAGTGTTGGTGAACTTATTGATAGTGTTCTTTTGGTTAATTAGACGCATAAAGAAACTCACATGAAAGTAAAAGTGACAAGTGTGGTTAGAAATATCAAAGATATATTATGACATTTCTTTTTTTCTTCGATTGAAATATATTGACATTTCTAAAGTGATATACTCCTCCGGTCCTAATTATAAGAGCTAGTTGACTTTTTTGGAGAGATTAAGGAAGCTAATTAAATTATTTTAAAGTATTTTTATTTTAATTTTTTTCTTCAAACTTATTAATTTTTCTAATAAACTAATATATAATCTAAAAATATTTAACATATGGAATGATTAAGTAACTTATTTAGTTTTCTTAATCTCTCTAAAAAAAGTCAACTTGCTCTTATAATTAGGATCGGAGGTAGTATTATATATGAAATTTCATTTTTATTATTTTTCGCCACATCTTTTCCATGTCTTATTCAAATTCATACGCGCATGATCTCATCAACTGTTAAAAAAAAAAAAAAAACTTTTGGTGACGTGGGAAGTGGACTTTTTTCCTTCAAGAAAACAACTCCTTCAATTATAACAATATTTTACATTGAGAGAATTTTTTATTAAAAAAAATTAGGATTAAGATATAAATTTGTCTAGGAAGTTTTCACTGAAGAGCAATGTTGCCTTACAAGTTTTTTTAGATTTAATGTTACCCCAGAAATTTTAAAACCTAGCAATGTTGCCCGATACCGTTAAAAAATTGACGTTGACCATTAGCTTTTTAACGAAAATGATAATATTGCTCTATTTTAATACTTACAAGGTAATATTAATCCTCAAAAAACTTTCAAAGTAACAATGCTCACTTGCAAAAACTTCTGAAATAAATTTGTACCTTAACCTAAAAAATTATTATATAAATAGTAACATTGGTTGAGTTGAATAAAAGAAACTTATTCTCCTTAGATAAAATTGAAATTTCGAACTTTATAAATAAAAAAGTTCATATTTGAGAGTTATATTCAATTCAATATGATAATACTTGAACTTGACTTAGTAAATATACATCAAGTAGTTGTATGGAAAAGAAAAAGAGAAGAGTTACTGATTTAGGATGTAGATACTTTCACTAGAGATCTATGTTTTCACAATTATTTAGAATGTTTTCCCTCCAATCCTCAATTTTAAGATATATTTACTTAATTTGATTTGATTAAGGAAATTAATTAAGTTAGCTAATATGACACTTATTTTCTAAAACATTCATATCATCTTCGTTAATTCCATCATTCCCTTTTCTTGTTGATTATTGCTGAAGGAGCATCAATATGATATATTAGGAAAAGATTGACAAATTTGAAAATTATAACTTATATTTAGAACAAGTATCAACTTCTTAAATATATCCTATATTAAGGATCGGAGGAAGTATACAAGAGTTTTTAAATAATTACAAACACCTTTAATTTGGCATTTGGAGATTTTTTTTTTCTTAAAAAAAATAAATGGTATATATATATATATATAAAGTAAATGTTTCTTTTTTTAAGCTTAGGACTTTCCAGATTAAAATACTCTTACGGGATTTATTTCTTTTATCCATTTTTTCATCATAGGTCATGATGATAACAAAGAGATGACTTTATAAGTTTTATCATCTATTATTTTCAAATAATTAATTTAATTTTTATTAAAACACTTAATTCCAAAAAAAAAAATTAATATACTACATAATAAAAGAGTAATAAAATACCGGAGTCCATTCATTTTGCTTTTATACTGTATAATTATTTATATTGATATTCCACATGACATGACAAAGTTAAGGGTCATTTTCTTATTTAAAAAATTAATGGAAATAACGTCACACTAAATTTCTTTAAATCTTGTTCATTCAAATGTAACTGGAAAAAAAATATATCTTTCACGTATTCTAAGCCATGTGGTTTCAGACTAAGAGAAGTTAAACACGACATATCAAAAATGAGAGTTTTGCAGAGGTTAGGGGAGAGAGTGGTCCCAAAAAATTAGGCAAAAAGTGACAAAGGGGATCACATGGGGGGGGCTAATCAGTAACAATTGAGGCCATTTGCAGATAATGGCAAAACCATTTTATGAACAGAGCACAGAGCAGAAGGTGAGGTCCCATACATCATTCATATCTGTCAAACTTACTCTGTTTCTTTGCATTTGGACTCTACTCCCACATTTTCTATCCCTTTTGACTGTCCCTTTCATACTTACATTCATACATATCACTTTATCACCTCACTTCATTTAAGCCATTATTTTTGTGTTTTTTGCCTAATTAATCAACCCGGTTTAGCAGATAATTGAGTTGTGCCCCATTTGGTATAAGTGAATTCATAGAAGTGGAAGTGGAATTGGAACTGAATTCTTAGATTTTGCTTGTTTGTCATGTGTCAATCTAGTTCCCGATGGAAATCACTTCCATAAAATTGATGGTCCGTGAGTATTTGGTAGATAAAACCGTGGTTTCAGAAGCTTTTTTTTCTGCAAGCCGACACAAAACTCCTTTCACGTACTTACTTTGTAAATCAAAAGAGACGGGAAGAAACAGGAGGTCTAGTTTCTTCCACATTTATGTTGACCTTTCTCCAATCTTTCATAAACCTAAAAATCTTCCCCTCACTTTCTTTTTTCACTGTTGATATCAACCAACCAACACTGTCGTTCACCATGCATTTTTCACCATTCTCCATCTCCAATTAATTAGTGAAAATTAACTTAAATGAAAAGGGGAAAAAAAAATTGAACAATTCAAAACAAGAAAAACAAAACTTTTCATTATTCCAATCAATGAGTGAAACAGTAGAGGATTTGTTCAATTGTCCATCTTAAGCACCTCCACAATTCCATTTTCATTTATTGATTTGAAGACTGTGTCTAAACTTCCATGGTAAATTCTTGAAGTGAGTGGTAAATCTAATATCAACGATACGTTTAAGTTTTAGTAACAACAGACTTAGTTGGTTGAAGTACTTGGGAGAATTTTATCACAATCTTTATTTCCTAAATTAAATTTAAAGTACTTGGATATGGATATTTCTCTAATGTTAAGTTTAAAAACAAATACTTACGAGTACTTGGATATGGGAGAATATGGATATGGTCTAGTAGGGGCATTATCTTCATGTTCTGCCCATTCACTAAACATTGTAAGAAACTTCACTGCATTAGTTGTACAAAGATATTTTGTCTGCAGAAGAATCCAGACACCAAGATCCAACCATAAATGAACTGCTTTCTACTAAATCTGACCATATCTAACCTTTCTAAAATAGGGTTGAATCAAAAACTCTATGCTATTATATGCATTTACAGATTTCATATTCTATAATGTTTTGAAGTCTCAATGTGTCTACACAACAAAATTGCAGATGATAGTCCAATGGCATACCTTTGGAAATACAGTAATTGAAGGATCCGTTGACCAATGAACCCAAAAAAAAAACAAAGAAAAAGAAAGAAAGAAGAAAAGATCCTCAGAGCTACTTCTGCTATATAACTTTTCCTTAACCTTTCTAAAAAGCAAGGTTTTTTCAAGGAAAGATTCAGCCTAGCTGTCGCTATTTTCACTTGGTCCATCAATTCAGACAAAACTATCTAATACAGAAATCGTGAAATTGAATACAGAACCTATATACACGAGCAACTACTGCTTTATTTCTCCCTTAAGACCAAGAAACAAGAGTCTGGTGCAAGTAAGCTCAATTCAAGAAGAGCCAACTACTGATGGTTGGCTCAAGCCATCATGAGTTATTTACTGGTTCAGTAGAAGCTGCCCTACCAAACCGGGACAACTGAGGCTTGAATTCTACCATGTGGGGACGTCGACGTGAATGGCAACTGGTCAGTTTGCTCTTCTTTTCACTGATTGAATTCCTGTCTGCAACAATGCGGTGGAGGTGACACCTAAATGAACCTTCATGGGTGGTTGGAGAACAAGTGCACATCTTCTTAGGCGCATCCTTCCGTTTGCTTTTGCTTTTGCTTTTGCTTTCACTTCTATTTGCCTTCTCATCAGTCGTCTTCTTTGTCGGCACCTTAAGAAGTTTCCCTCTTTTTTGAGTCTGCAGATTCTGAGTAGAAATGCAAGTCTTCTTAGATTCAGTAGATGTTGAAGTTGTGCTTTCTATTGTACTCACCTTTATAGTCCTCTTTATCAGTACTGCCTTCAACAATTCATCTCCTCCTTGATTACGCTGAGTTTTCATTTTAGTCGCCCTAAAGATCAACACAGGAAACAAAGAACATGCTCTAAATAAGCCTGTGAAATTAAAGCGATTTCAGTCTAAAACATGTGCCAGTTTATTATTTACCCACCACACTTCTCTTTTCCAGATACCCATCAGGCAACATAGAATATATATATATATATATATATATATATATATATATATATATATATATATATCCTGACAATTCATTGCTTTTGTATACTGAAAAATTCAGTTAAACCTTAGTACACTTAATCTCCACAGAATTCTACAGAGAAAACTTTCATCACTGAACATTTGAAACATAGCAACCAGTTAAACCCATCAAAGTACCCCACAGTTTGTTTCCTATAGTTTGTTGACATATCTCAGGAAGAATTTGGATATTTTATAAAATCACCCTTGCAGAGTTATAAACCCAAAAGAGCAGAATGATTTAATTTGCACGCATCCTTAGATACAATACAGGTTCATATTATCTAATCAAAGCAATTTGGGTCTAATACAAGTGCCAGTTTATTATTTACCCACCACAATTCTCTTTTCGAGATACTCAACGGGCAACATATATAGAAGAAAAAGAGCCTCAAACTATATATATATATATATATATATATATATCCTGACAATTCATTGTTTTTGCATACTGAAAAATTCAGCTAAATCTTACTATAATCACTCTCCACCAAACTCCACAGGTACACTTTTCATAACTGAAAATTTGAAACATGGCAAACAGTTACACGCATGAAAGACACGAACTGTACTCCATAGTATGTTTCCTATAGTTTGTTGACATATCTCAGGAAGAATTTGAATGTAGCAGGCATAGTTAGACATATATAATAGGGTCAATATTATCTAATCAGTTCAAGGACTTAGGTTTAATTTCCAAATCAGTGGTACTGAAATCGAACTTCCAAGATTGATCTAGTTTAAAATAAGAATTACAACCATTTTGTTCTACGATATGTATCTTGTCTATAAGTCGCAAACATTGAATTGGGCCTCAGAACTTTGCATTGTTCATCGCAGAAACGCCATTATTAATTTAAAGATTGCGAAAGATGCACCAAAACGAACGTGATTTCAGCCAAGAAAGATATCAAACACGTTCAAGACATTCCAACATTGGGAATACTCTAGAACTAGCTAAGCATTGCGTAGAAACAAAAATCAAAAGGAAAAAGAAAGAACAGCGAACCGTGGAGGAGCGATCTTGACATGATCGGAGATCTGCACTTTTGCCTCCATTTTTCGAAGACGAAAACCAATCAAATTTCAATTCGATGCGATATTGTCTGCAATGGAGGAAAAAAAATCAAGAAAAACATAAAGAACAAGTGAACAGAACTATAATTTGAAATCCGTAAAAAGAAATGAGTTAGAATTAATTAATTCGAATTCAAACTTCGAAGAATCTCACAGCGAAAGGAAAGAAAGATGTTAGCGAGTTATCGATCTTGAATGCTACGGATATGAGTGTGTAGGGAGAGTGAGAGATTGCGATGGGTTCCCCGTTCATGCATGCAGAGTCTTAAAAGTTAACACCTCGAAACTAGAAAGCGTTATTGGGTGGGCGTGGTGGCTACGTGTCATGCAGTCATTGGCCTAGTGTATAAGGGGTATCTCATTGGAGTTTTCTCATTGTCCCTGGACATTAAATCTGAACAATATATTTGATATAATTACCTATATCAACAACCTCAATTAAGTCAAATCAACAGTTTGAATTAGATGAGGAGAAAGTATGCCAATGAGAGAATCTTGTTCTATAGTTTGGAGCTGGAAGTTCAAAATAGAAGCTGCAATATCCACAATTATGGGGAAAAAAGGAAAATAAGGAGAAAAGAACTTTAAAATTGAAAAGTCATAAATCAAGTATGTTAACCAAAATTGATAAAGGAATGATAAGATTTGATAAGCGATTTATAACTCATTTTATGAAAAATAACTAATTTAAGATTTTTCAATTTTAAAATTCTTTTTTTGTCATTTTTACTTTAAAAAAAAAGAATTTTATGGTATATAAATTCAAATCTTAAATTGCACTTAAGTACAAGAGAGAGAGGGTGTCTTTATTGTTTTTTTAAGGAAATTGCACTTAAGTCATAAACAAGAGAAAATACAATAGAAAAGTCCTTCAAAATCTTAAATTTGCAGTAAAGTCTAGTAGCACATTTTTACAATATATTCCAAATGTGAAAATTCCAAAATACCCCTAATAATACACAACCATCCATTCCCTATCTCTATTTAATCATAGGGCTATATTTTGGACTTTTCCCGTTTAAAATATATTGCAAAAATGTCCTACAAGACCACTACAAATTTAATATTTTGGTAGACTCTTTTGTCTTATTTTCTCTTACTTGGGACTTAGCTGAAAATTTTAATTTTTTCCCTTCATTTCCTATATTGTTTTATTTCCTTCATTTCCTCTCTATTTACTTTTTCGACCACCATCTATTGGATCAACTTTCAAGGATTTAATATTTTATAAAAATATATTATAATCTTAAATAACAAAAATTATACTAATAAAGTTAAACTATTGAACTTTTACCTCAAAATTTTTTTAAAAAAAAAAACCAAAAGTGTGAGAAATAAAAATTAAAAAAATTATAAATTATTTTAATAAAAGTTTATAGAGTTGGAGTATCTAAATATAATTTTAACAGTTTATTTTTTATATTTAATATTATTATAAAATATTAAATCTTAACCATTAAAAATTGATCCAATAATAAAAAATAAGTAAATAGAGAGAAAATGGATAAAAAAGAATAGTGGAGACACCACCACCCAATAAATACTCCACCGGTAGGACAGAAGGTAGTAATGCACTCCTGCTAAAAAAAACAAAACAAAAACAAAACAAAACCTCCTACTATCCTACGAAAAATAAAAATAATTTAATTTAGAAATCCTCTTTTACTTTTTTTAACATAAACTTATGGACATAATGTATTTTATTTCAAGTTATAAGACTTTTTTTTTTTTTTTTTGGATATATAGGGCCTGTTTGGGATAACTTTGATAGGAGTGGCTTTTGTTTTTTATAGACTTTTCTTAATAGACTTATTTTCTGATGGATTTTTTCTTAATATGATTTGTGTTTGAGATAGCGGTGATAAAAGTGACTTTTGTTTTTAATGGGCACTTGTTTGACATAGCTTTTAAAAAGAAGCCAACCCAAACACCCAATAATTAAACTTTTCCTAACTTATTATCTCATCTCAGATGGTATCATAGTTATAAGATTTTTTTTTTTTTTTGGCTATGATAGTGATAAGACTTTTGATGCAGCTTTGAAACCCAAATTATTCACCAGCGAGAGAAAAGAGCAAAAGATGAAAACTTTGTAGTTTGTATTCAGGTCAACCTCGTTTGGGCTCTGGGCCCAAATATGTCTCATTAACATAGTTTTCCCAAACTGGCAAATCGCCAATCCAAATGGTAGTGTTTTTTAAATGATATTACCTCCGGTCTTAATTTTTATAGTGTAATTTGTACTACAAAAGTGTTCCTATAATTAAGATTGAAGAGAGTAGTATTTACCCAGTAACCACCTCTGGAGGGAAAGATTTGTAGACCAAGACGCTAATCGCCACTTTTTGGTCCATGTTGGGCTAAAGCTATGCTAATATCTCCCTTAAAAATTCTCAATCAGAAGAGTATCTAAATAGTTAAATTACCAGCGGAAATTGGCTCAAGTGGAAGGGACTTGGGCCACTTAAGCAGGGGTCTCGAGTTCGAGTCCTTATGAATGCAGAAAACTCCTCTGGGAGAGGTCCCCGCGTATGCGCTAGACAGAACCTTGATCCGGACTAGGCAAGGCAAAGCTCTGGTGAACCGAGTGCAATAATTTTAAAAAAATAGTTAAATTAAAGGGAAAATTACATTTAAATACTAAATGAATTTGTGAAACCCTCAGAAGTCCGTCAAATTTGTAAAAAGACTGAGAGGTGACAATGACCTTTTAGGGATATGCAAATTCGAGCCAAATTACCCTTTTGCCTTTAGGATTAAATAATTTTTTTTAAAAAAAAGAAAGAAAATACCCCCCAGTGGGCTCCACCGCCGGTGACCACCACCCCCGCCGGCGGCCACCGGCGACTAGCGATCACCTCCGGTGGGGGTTGCCGGCGTCGGCCAGCAGGGGTGGTGGTCGCCGGTGGGGCCCACCTTTCTTTTTTAAAAAAAAAAATTTATTTAACCCTAAGGGTAAAAGGGTAATTTAGCTCGAATTTTCATATCCTTAAAAGGTCATTGTCATCTCTCAGTCTTTTTGCAAATTCGACGGACTTCTGAGGGTTTCACAAATTCATTTGGTATTTAAATTGAATTTTCTCTAAATTAAATAGTTGAAAATTGTATCCCAAAAAAAAAAAATTAGTTGAATTAAAATAACCAACAAAATGTAGTGGTGGTAAGCTGTCTCACCCGTATGAAAGAGAATACAAGTTTAAATCCTAAAAAAACATATTTATTGGGAGCGTTTTAACCTTAAGGCTTTGTTTGAGAGTTTCATTTTAGAGGGAAAGGAAAGGGAATGGAGGGTTTTGGTGGTTCCTTCCTTTGTTAATTTAACAAAGGAAGGAATCACCAAAACCCTCCCTTCCCTTTCCTTTCCCTCCAAAATAGAACTTCCAAACAAAGCTTAAAGCTCTTAATCTGACATGAATATCTTTCATTTCATCTTTTATATTTTTCTATTTTCATAACACGGTATTAGTATGAGTTTTCTCTAAAGATTTAAGTTATAAGCTTCTTATAAATTATTATGTTCTTAGGGCATATGACGACTCCTATTAGCTTCCCTGTACCCAATTATTATCATGTGCAATTTTAATTCCTTATACCTTTACTACACTTTATATTGTTTATTTTGTATTGTTATACATTTTGATTTGATCCTCATATCATATTGTAAATTGAAATAACATGTAAATCATATAAGTGTTTAATAAATTAGATAGATGCACCTATAAAATGGTTACATATGAAATTACTATTAGTTTGCAATTTGAAGTTTGCATGAATGTTTAAATGAATTATTATGTTAAGTGCGCAATTTTTAGATTATATGATTTATTTATTGAAGCCTCCATAAATAGTTAAACCAACTTATGAGAACAAAATTTTTATTTCAGTGTTAGCATATTTGATATTATATAGAGTAAATACCCTATTTGGTCCCTAGAAAAAAAAACACGGACCCTTTTTTCGTCCCCAGGGACTAAAATGAGACATTTTTATGGACTAAAAAGGGGTTTTTGGAAATATTCGAGGGACCAAAATGGAGTCTGTGTTTTTTTTTTCAGGGACCAAATAGGATATTTACTCTATTATATATAGTAGTCTTTATACTAGCCCATAAAATTCTCTCAGTAAAATTAACTTTTAGTCAGGAACCATATATTTTCCATATCAAACGTTTAATTTGGTGTGCAATGCTTATTTCTGTTAATCTAGTATAACGGAAATATGGATATTTAAAGATAGTTGGGTAAAAACCTAATTCTTCTTGTCTGTTTATAAATAAAATAAAAGAATGTTCATAATGGAAACAAATAGATTTACGAAACTTATACTACATGATTAGTCGATTGTCATTTAATAAAGTTGTGTTAACATGAGGAGGAGAAATTGAACAGCTAAAAAAAAAAAAAACAAAAGAAATGTATTATTATTATCAAGTATAGATTTCATCAAGTTTTGCATTCATGAGATATTGCATAATATTTGTCAAATACAATTACTAACCTAAATGAGAAATATTAAATCTTATATTCCACCTGAAAATGCTCTATTCAACTTAAATGTAAGTGAGATATGTCCAAAACATAAGAAAATAGTCGGTTCCAGGTGAAAAGAGAAAGAAGCAAATAATCAAGATGATGATTGAGGAGGTTGGTACTCCAAAAGAGGATAAGACATAACTAATTGCAAAAAAAACTTCAAAGAGGTTCAAGTATCTAAAGGCAATAAAGAGATCTCAATTAATTATATCATAAAAAAATGGAACCAAAAAAATTAAGTTGTCGACAACGCTCTTGATAATAATTTCACGTGATCAAGTAAGGATCTTATATATAAGTCTATTTTGCAAGTAGACAGAATGGCGATTGACCAAAAGAAAAAGTAAAAGGAAAAAACACAATGAAAATAAGATTATTATATTATTTCAATATGTTAAATTTATGGACATACAGTCCCAGCTAAAATATGAAATATATAAATATTTAAGTGAAAATAAGAATTTTTGCAAATACTAATGAAGACTATGACGGGACATATTATTTTATGGTGGATACGATAATTTTGCATATATTACTATCCTGCTAGCATATGAGAATAAAATTATGTGTATGATGCTATATACAATTTATGCATATGACTTATTAAATAGTGAAATTTATATGAGAATCATTGAAAGATCTAAAATGCTAAAAGCATATATAAAACATTCCATATATAAAATTTTATGTGAGTTTGAAAATAATCTAAACCTGCATAATTCATTGAAAAATATATTAAAAAATGAGTAGTTTTACAATTTACTTGGCTTGTAGATTGAATTATTAAACGCCTCAATGATTTCAAAATCACATATTTTTGCTCTGTTTTTTTTTTTTTGCTTGCAAAAATATATTGAAGTTAATGGTCCATAAGTACTTTATATTTTATGAGAATGTTTATGTATCATACTAATATTGTATTTATTAACATATTGAATTTAATGATCAAGAAGTACCTTATACTTTATGAGAATATTTAGGTATCATGCTAATATTATATTTATTATGTCTGTATTGGTAAAAGTAGTTCTTGCAGATATACAATGAATAACAAAAATGAGATTTGGAGTGATAATTCTATGAACATATTCTATGATATCATTTTGTTCATAACAAATTGAATATGTGGATATAAGATATATTTTGATGATTTTTAGAATGATTTTCCTCCATTGTTTTCACAAGGAATAAAATAAAGGTAGAATATATTGATATTTTAACATATGCAAAGATATGTTAGAGGAATACATTTCAGCAGATTTGGTTACAATGCATCATTCATAGTTTGACGCTTAAAAGAAAGATATGCTAAAAATCACATTAAAAGTGATTTTATCATTAACGGGAGTAGAGATCATGTTATACTCTTTTCCTTAACCAAAATTTTGTCTTATAGGTTTTTCTTAGTAAGGTTTTTAACGAGACAGCTTCAATTGTAGTATGTACTTTTTTCATTCATTAGGTTTTTGCCCTTCTAGATTTTTCCTAGTTAGGTTTTAATGAGGCATAATATTTGTTTATAGACATCCAAAAAGGAGTGTTGTAAAAATACTAGATGATGTGATTATCCATAAACTCCCAACCAGGCTAGTTAAAAACTCGTTTTATCACTGCGATTTTACGTTTTTACGATTTTTTTTTCATTGAAATGATTTTACTAATTTTCTAAACGCTTTTAAGTTTTTACGATTTTACTACGTTACGATTTTACGTTTTACGATTTTTCATTTTCCTCCGGTTTTTAGGTAAAATCTACGTTTTCACCACCTTGCTCCCAACTCTAGACTTTTTATATCTTACTCTATAATGATCAGTTTTAGGAGTTTTTATTCTCATAACTCAAAGGTTACATATTATAAATTTATGATAATTCATTTTGTTATTGGTTATATGTAATTCTTAGTTAAGGTTGGAGGCCTATAAACAAAGGGTTTGTAATACACATCGTAAGCATCTAAATGAATAAGATAAGATATTACTTCCACTTTCTCTCAAATTTCTCTCTTCGATCATCTCTTTTATTTCATCTCTTGTATTTCCTTATTTTCGTAACAAATAATAGGTTTTAAGGGACTCAAAAGTAATTACGAAAATGTGTGAAATGACTAGAGCACCCACTTTCAGTTCATAATCACGTTCGGAGAGCTTCTAATGGTTTGTTACCTGAAAAAAGTACTTGACCAAAAAAAAAAAAACTTGGAAGAATAAACTTAAAATTAAATAAAATATAAAATTAAAAAACATAACTTTTCTAGAGTAAATTCAAACTTGTGAGGCTAAAATAATCATAAATTTTTCAATAACGAAAATTAAAAGGAAACAAAATATAAAGTTTCCTTTTATTAATAGGTTGAAAGAGAAAGAAAGGAAAAGCAAAGCAAAGAAAAGGCTATTACATGCTTTATAGACAATGGCAATTCCTTTTCCTTTAACTTTTTCCAGCATTTCAAGCCTTTTGAAATAAAAATACCTAAGCAAACAAAAGCATAAAGCTGAGGATGATGAGGAATATACATCTGAATTCTGAGCAACAAAAGAGAAAAAAGGATGATACCTATTCTTGTTTCCTTTTGTTCTCTTTCAAAATGTCTCTGTCTAGGCTTCTTTCTTTGTTAACATAATATACTAGGGTGGCAAAAAAAAAAAAAAAATACATACATATATATATACACACACTAGATTTTTTTTTTTTAAAAAAAAATATGGAAAGGTGAAAGCGATGCATTTTTAAAATTTTTTGGAAAAAGGATTGGTATATTTATTGATCTGGGTTTAGAGAATGTAACAGACTTTGATATAAAAATCAAGGAATGTAGGATTTTTTGTGCAGGCTAAACTATATATCATTCTGTTTCTATTTATAAGTCTATTTTTGACCAAATTACACATACCAAGGAGAGGTAGTTAGCTCAATGATTATGAGGTGAATTTTCAACTTTACCCTCATTTATGATTGGATACTTTCAACTCTTTCTTCTCTCTCTATTTTTATTGGTACAATTAATATTAGCAAAATTGTCACAATCTCATTTATTTAGTCAAAGGGGACTTATAAATAGGATCAAATTTTTTGGTCAAAAGGGGCTTCTAAATAGGACCAGAGTGGTACCACTCTAATCTTATTTATAAGTCTATTTTAATCAAAAAAAATTTGATCTTATTTATAAATTCAATTTCATATAATAAATGAGATTATGATAATTTTATTCATATTAATTGTACCCATCAAGATAGAGAGAGAAGAAAAAGTTGAAAAATACTCAATCATAAATTAGGGCAAATTAAAAATTTACTCCATAATCATTTAGTTAAATCTCTTTGGTATGTAAAGTTTGGTCAAAATTGACTTATAAATAAAATTAGAGTGGTAAACCTTTTCTAAATTTAGAATATACCTACAAATAATTTTTTTTTTAAAAAAAAACTTAATAATAACCCCTATAAACTTTTAATACCATGCTACTATAATCTTAAATTATTAATTTTATACCCCTTTAAACTTTATTTTTATATTCAAATAACCCCTAAATTATGAGCTATTTATATAAGAATAAAACTAATAGTATGTGAGTTATCCATATAAATATAAAAATTTTAATTAAATTTATTATAAATTTTTAAAAATCATGGAGGTTATTTACATATCATATAAAGTTCAGGAAATTGTATATAATTTAGTCTTGAATATGAATTCATATCAATAAGAAGAAGACAAAAATTCAAATCACACATTGTCAAACGCAGCATACAACTCTCCGTTGTACTGTGCTCTCCAAGTGTGCTTGTTTTCCCCTTCTTTATTTTCATGGTAAGTCTTTGTTAAATAACTCCGATGAGAAGAAAAAAGAAGGCGTTAAGAGACCCTTCTGGCCAACCCTAGACACTCTAAGATCCTTTTTTAAACTTGCTCTCATTTTGAGTCAAGAAATAAATAAGTAGACATATCAAGGAATAGATAGATAGACATATCTCATTCACTGATCAAGGCGTTTGTAGTTACTAAGGGGGTCACCAAATACAAAAATCGCCAAGGGAGGTTGGATTTTCATTTAAATATACTACCTCTGGTCCTAATTATAAGTCATAGTTGACTTTTTTTTTTTTTGGAAAGATTAAGGAAACTAAATAAGTTACTTAATCATTTCATATATTGTGTATTTTTACATTATATACTCCGTATTAGTTTATTAGTCAAATTAATTAGTTTGAAGAAAAAATTAAAAATAAAAATATTTAAAAGTAATTTAATTAACTTCTTTAATATTTTTAAAAAAGCTAACTAAATCTTATAATTAGAACTGAAAAAAATACCATATTTATTCTGTATGTAAGATCAAGTAGAGTTTGAAGGAGAGGCCAAGTAAACAGCTTTTTGAGCATGTGGCAGAAGCCACAGCGAATATGTGGAATATTTGAAGCATTTGTCTCCTTGTCTCTTCTCTTGTTTGGCGTCATTTTGTTATTAAAAATAATATTATATCATGGTGATTTTGTTTAGAAGATAAAGTTAAAGAATATTAATTATCTCTTGCATACATTATTTCCTATTTATTCTCTTTCTCCTCCCTGAATAAAAAAAGCATTTTTAGAAAATAAAATATAAAATTGTATCAAAAAAGAAAATAAAATATAATCACTTAAAGAATAAAAGCATTTTTAGTGGGGTTACTACTACAACTACCACTATCATTACGACTATCACCATCACCACTATCACAACTATTATTGTTGTTGCTGTTGGCACTGCGGCTGCTGCTGCTCCTCCTCCTCTACTGTTGCTACTGCCACCGCTCTTGCTACTCTTATTGCTGAATGAATTGCAAATTACTCCTTTCGGTCTTTATAATAAGACACCAACTAGTAAGTTTATTTGGTTCTTTTTATAAGACACTTGCTTGTTTCTAATGAGTATTAATTATTTGTTTCCATGTCTGCCCCTAATTAATGAGGGTAGTGAGTGAGAGTAATAATTAATATAATATTAGAGTTTAGTGCAATCAGTAAGGGTAATATCAGAAGTTACTTAAATTGTAGGGCAACTTTATTGACTTTAACTACTTTTATTGGTTTGTAAGAAAAGTTAGTTGGTGCCTTATAATAAGGATCAGAGGGAATAATTTGTAATATTGAATAGTGCCATTTAAAGATGTAGGTCATAGTTTGTGATACAGTTTTGAACTAGATTCACGATATAAGACATTTCTAGAAGAATAATCTGGTCCGCATTATAATTCATTTGGGTAATAATTAATGTTTATTTGTCAATTTTGCCCATACCATTAATATTTGAATGTGACTTCTTATATTTCTCTCTATCCTTCAGAACCACATTTAATATGAATAAAGTTGGAAAAAATTACAATTTAAGACAAATTTAATAAATTAGCTACTTTTTTTTTTTTTAATGAATTAGTTAAGGTGACGGTTAGTTTGGAATAGCTTTTGGTTTTTGAAATATTGAGCTTAGGAAGAAGAGAGGGGGGGGGGGGGGGGGAACCATTTTTCCCTTAAGCCACAATTTCTACCTTATCACGGTGGATAAGCCATTTTTCCCTGTAAGATTGTTTGAGATCACTTATAGGGGGTTTCAAAAGTATTTATATATATAAGTTAAGATAAAACTTTGGGAAAATTATAATAAAAGACTTAAAGAAAATAATATTTATTAACAAGGATCATAAAAATAGTAATTATTTTAAAGGATAAAAAATTAAAACATTAAAATAGAAAGACTAAATTGCCCTTAAACAGATTTCTTATATTCTCTCTAATTAAATCAAAATCTAGAGTGATTGAATTCCTTAAACAGATTTCTTATATTTTCCCTAATTATTTGTCTTAGTTTTTAAATTTGTTGTGCCTGTAACTATAACTCGTTGGATGTTGAGTGTGAACATAAGAAAAGATAAAATTTCTAATGAATACATATTCTAAAAAGAGAGACAGAAAAGGAAGTCACTTTAATCGTAATTGGAGGCGATTTCGGTACAGTAGAGTTGCTAATTTATCAGATTTTGATTTGTCTCTATTTATTATTATCCTTCAATCACTCCATATTCTGATTTAATATAGAGAATATGAAAAATCTGGCTAAGGATAATTTGGTCTTTCTATTTTAATGTTTTAATTTTTGGTCCTTTAAAATAATTACCATTTTTATGATCCTTCTTAATAAATATTAATTTTTCCTAAAACTTTTCTTACATACTTATTTTGTATACCGTAAATCATGATTAAAAAATTATTTTTAAAAGATTTAATTGTTATTCTAAATAAACATTTAAATACATATTTTTAAGAAAATTTCCCCAACACTCATTTATTTTTCCTCCCTTATCTCTCTTCTACATGCTCATACACCTCTCTTTGGTTTCCATATTTTCTCCTTTATTCTTGGCGATTTGGTGCCCACGCCAGTGTATTCTCTCATAACCTCGATGTTTTTGGTACAACATGTTTCTCGTCTCATCATTTTCTCATCATCCCTCATTATTTTTTAATAACATCCATCCAATCAATACAATTCTATTTTTACTTTTCTCTCACTTTCCAAATCAACGGTTCAGATTTGGCAGATGAGAGAAAATGAGAAAGCATATAAGGAGAGAATCTCTTTCCATTTTTGATCCACAGATTCCGTTCTTCATTGTGTCTTGTGGTTTTGAGTTTTTGTTCTGTATCTCTTTCACAACGCATCTTGAACTCAGCATCTCTTCTATATTGCCTTTAATTTATACGCATTTTTATTCATTAACTATATTGAATTATGTATTTTAGCATTGTGAAATTTCCCGAACTAACTTTTTTCACTTTTAATTTTAATTGTAATTTTTCGCTTATAATTATCACAAAAGGCAGTTATACTATTGTCAATCCAAGTAAGTTTTAGTTTCATAAAAAGTCACATATGCTACCATCAATCCAAATATAAATCACATTATACAATATGACTTTTACCTAATCTTATAAAGTTTGTAAAAATCAATTTGTCAGAAAAGCCAATTTTACTACTCATCCTTATTATAAGACACAAATTAAAAATTCTTACAAACCAATAAAAACAATTAAAATCAATAAAGTTGTCCTAGAATTTAAATAATTTTCAATATTACCTATACAAATTACATTAAACTCTAAAATTATATTAATTATTACTCTCATCCATTATCATTATTAGCTAAAGACATACATAAAAAATAATTAATATTTTTTTAAAAATAAATAAGTATTTTATTAAAAAAATTAAATTCACTTATTAATTAATACTTTATATTAAAAACTAGGGTTAAATATCAAATTTACCCTGGAAGTTTTGATAAAGGGTCGCTCAACACCCGGAAGTTTTTTTAGTACCAAATTTGCCCGGGAAGTATTCAAAAGGTACCAAATTTACCCCGGAAGTATGAAAAAGGTAGCAAATTTGCCCCTCCGTTAATTTTAACTGTTAAGTTTAACTGAGTGTACATGTGGCATGCCACCTCATCACACGTGGCATGCCACCTCAGCATACGTGGCATGCCACCTCATCAATCAAAAAGTATCATTTTTGCCCTGGAAGTTTTCATTAAGGAGCAATTTTGCCCCGGAAGTTTACAAAAGTAGCAATTTTGCCCTTCTTTCTCCCAATATTAAATTTTACTATTAAATCAGTCAAAGACCACACATGTCATGCCTTGAAAAGGTCGAACTTGGAGTCAGAGAAGGAGATCCTTAAGATGTTGAGCTCAAGGCAGTCAGAATTTGTGAAGCCTAACTGGTCACAGGAAACACCACTTATAATTTAAGCAAATGATCAGACTATACAAACCAAGGTTCATAAAATTGGACCGGTCGTTGAACCGGTCAAGGCTCAGTGGGTCAGATCGAAGTCAAACCGGGGCAAACCGGTGAAAATAAAAATTTCATGTTATTAATATGAAATCATTAAAAAAAATCTTTTTTTTTTATTACTGTTACGGACTGGCCCAAAGGCCCAAATCCATTGTGTGGCCCAGCGGCGAGCAGGTCCGGAACCATGATTCACTGAGTATGGGTGATAGATTCGGTATCTCAACAAACCCGATCCACCCCCTATCTAAACGCCTCCAAGTTTCAATCGAACTCCGTGGACTTTGATCCCTTCAAAGGGTACATAGGCTCTAGGCTTGACACCTAGTCAAGTCCAATTAGTCTTGTTCCTAGAACAGAACAAATACCACCCTCCGATAAAAAAAACATGTCTCACTGCACTCATATACCCATTAAATAATGAGTTAAAGTATGTTGGGTACCTCTTGAGGGGAAAAAGAAAGGTATGCTGGTTTCCGGTCTGAACCGGCCGGTTCGGTCTGGTTTTCAAAACATTGATACAAACGTAAGTGATTCTTCCTTGAGCTCAATGTCTCAAGGATTTTCAGTCCATGTGACTAGTTCGGCTTCACAAATTCTAGCCGCTTAAAGCTTAACATCTCAATGATCTCCTTCTCTGACTCCAAGTTCGACTTTTTCAAGGCATGACATGTGTGGTCTTTGACTGATTTAATAGTAAAATTTAATATTGGGAGAAAGAAGGGCAAAATTGCTACTTTTATAAACTTCAGAGGCAAAATTGCTCCTCAATAAAAACTTCTCGGACAAAATTGCTCCTTAATGAAAACTTCTAGGGCAAAAATGATACTTTTTGATTGATGAGGTGGCATGCCACGTGTGCTGAGGTGGCATGCCACCTCACATTTTAACGATCTACGTGGACTTCCGTCACGTTTGGGGAAATTTGATACCTTTTTAATACTTTCGGGGCAAATTTGGTACCAAAAAAACTTCCAGGTGCTGAGCGCCCCCTTATCAAAACTTCCGGGGTAAAATTGGTATTTAACCCTAAAAACTATAGAGGAAGTATCAATTTTGCCCCGGAAGTATCTCGCCAGGGGTAATTTTGCCCCGGAAGTATCTCGCCAGGAGTAATTTTGCCCCGGAAGTTTTCTTTTGGAGCAATGTTGCCCCTCCATCAACGGTCAATTAACTATCAACAGTCAACTAACCGTTGACCGTTCGGGTTGTTAACGGAGGGGCAAAATTGCTCCTAAATAAAAACTTCCGGGGTAACATTGCTTTAAAAAAAAACTTCCGGGGCAAAATTGCTAAAAAAAAAAAAAAAAACTTCCAGGGCAAAATTGCTACTTAACCCAAAAAAATGTTAAAAATGTTATTTATGATATCATATATTTTTAATTTTTATTTATATAATATCTAGGAGTGCAAATAGGCTAGACCAGCCTAGGCTTCACCCTCCAATTCAAATTTTAAATATAAAAATTAAATAACTAATTTATAAAATTAAAAACTTAATTAAATTATCTTTTATTAAAAAATTTTATTTTTTTGAAATATTCCTTTTAATCATTTATACAATGGGACTTTACTGAAATTTTGATCCCTATTATAAAATGGTTGTGTGTGTGCATGATTGAATCCTTCTATGAGAATAAAATATATTTAAAATATAATACAATATTAATACTGAACAAATGAATATCAACATTTCCACCAAAATATCTCTATGGGTTAAACATGTTTCAGGAAAATTAAAATTTATATCCATTACAATACATTTCTTATATATTAAAAAAGAAGTTTAAAGGAAAAAGAAAACGACTTACAAGTCACAGGAAAAATAATTAAATAAAAAGATAATAAATGTATAGAAGAATTACAAGATTCACATAGCGCTTTTAACAGAAAGATCAAATTTAATTAAAAAAAAAAGAGAAATACAAAAATTACTCTCTTAAGTTTTAATTCAATTCCTTTCTTTTATGATTTTTTAAAAATATGTTAAAAATTGAAAGTGCCCTTTATTTATTTTTTAAAAAAATTAAAATATTTTTCATAAAAATTTCCTTTTAATTCTTTATAAATATATAATCTTATATAATTCTTTATAAAAGTAAAATTCTTTAATTCTATAAATTAGTTATTTAATTTTTATATTTAAAATTTGAATTGGAGAGTGAAGCTTAAGCTGGTCTAGCCTGTTTCCACCTTTAGATATTATATAAATAAGAATTAAAAATATATGATATCATAAATAACATTCTAAACATTTTTTTTTTGGTTAAGTAGCAATTTTGCCCCAGAAATTTTTTTTTGGACCAATTTTACCCCGGAAGTTTTTTTTTGAAGCAATGTTGTCCTTCGGTCAATGGTCAACTAACGGTCAACTAACCGTTGACCGTTAGTTGACCGTTGATGGAGGGACAACATCGCTCTAAAAAAAAATTTCCAGGGCAATATTGCTTCAAAAAAAACTTTCGAGATAAAATTGTTCTTGGGAAGATACTTCTGGGACAAAATTGGTATTTAACTCTTTTTATTTTGTAGTAAATGGTAAAAGTGAATAAAAAATGCACAACCTCAACGCCTAGGAATGCGTAGATGGAAGAGGCATGGGTTGTTGACCGAAATGAATGAAAGTAAGAGAGAGAGAGAGAAGCATGCAGAGCGCACAAAGCACAAGGTTATCTTTAGTACGCGTGTGGCACCGAGCCATCGACCCAACCTCCACACCCCCCATTAACTCTATCTTTTCTTTTTCTTTTTCTGTAATTTTACCACACAACAACATCATCCCCCCTCCCCTAAAAAAAAAAAAAAAGCTTAAATAGTAATTTTATCACGAAAGTAGGGGTGAGAATAAACTAGGCCCTATCAAGTGGCCTATGGTTTAACCTGTTTAGGATTTGATATGGCTTAACCTATTTGTTAAAAAGATTAAACCAACGTCTATTTAAAAGTTTGAATGTATAATTAGGCTAGACCTTTTTTTTATTGACGTCTGGCCTGTAAATCTTCTGCCTAACCTATTTACATATTTAATAAATATAATTATGTTTATATCATATAAATAGAAAAATATTTAATTTTTTTTCCATTCTTATGTTCTAATTTCAAGTATAATTAGTTAATTATAATACTACCCCTATTCTTATATTAGTTAATTATGGCCTTTAAGGCCTGCAATATGAGGCCTTTTTAAAAGCATACATAGTAAGTAGGCCTTTAAAAAGGCTTCAGGTCTGACTAGGCCTTATGAAGACTCAGGCCTGAGCCTAGAAAAAACCTATATTTAAGCTCAGGCCTTTTACCTCCATTATAGATTCAGGCCTATTTAGCCAAAACCTGACCTGGTCTGACATTTTTCCATCTCTACACGAAAGTATTGGTTAGAGAGTATTTAACATTTCAAAGTTTTTTAGTATCATTTTTACCCCAAAAATTTTAAAAATAGTAATTTTGTCTATCGATTGATCTTGACCATTGAATTGTTACTCTTCTTTATAAACTTCTAAGACAAATTTACTCACAAAAAAACTTCAAAAGAAAGTTTGCTCATAAAAGAACTTCACGAGTATATTTGCTCTTTTTGTAAATTTATATAGCAAAAATGATTAAAAAAAAACTTCTTGATATTAAATACTCCTTATCCAATAATTCCATGACAAAAATATCCAATGATTACAAGATCCACACAGTAACAAATGAACGGTAAAGCAGTTCATGTTTTGCCGTTTTTACTCATTCTGTACTGTTGTTGCAGGTATTTCCTCTCTGCTTTAACTCTCTCAGGCCTTACCACCTTGTCCCTCCATCTTTCTTTTCTGCTTTCCTCTTCTTCTTCTCTCTCTCCGTCCCTTCCTTTTTAAACCCCCAAGCTTCAACCTCACCCTCATATTTCACTTCAAACATAGTATACATCTCTCTCTCCAGCTTCAGCATCATCTTCATCTTCATCCATGGAGGTAACCAAATTTATTAAACGCTGTCTTCATCTTCCTCTTGCTCTTGTTGTAATTTCTTGGCTGTTTATAACAGAATTATGTGGTTGTATATATGTTTATGTAGGAGTGCTACTACAGGAGGAGCCATGTGCCGGCGTTTGGAAGCTGGGACTGGAACGATAACCTTCCCTTCACTCAGTGCTTTGAGTCTGCAACGCAAGCTGGTTTCTTCCGCTGCACCTTCTCCGATCACTCGTCTGATCAGGACCACCGTGATCTCTATGTCGCCGGTGACTTGTACCAGAACGACGTCGTCACTCCCGCCATGATCGTCGTTCCTCGCAAACGAAAGGTCTCTCCTCTCTCTCTCTCTCTCTCTCATTCCCTCCATTATTTTAATCTCTTCTATGCGTTAGAACTAGAAGGGACATAAGTGTCAATGCTTGTGATCCTTCGTGAGAAAGGAACACAACAGGTAGTTTTCTCCATGGCCTATTTTTCCCTTGTTTTGTGGGTGGTGTTGGTTGAGTTGAATCATGATAAGGTTCAGTCCTTTTTAAAATTTTTTTTTTTAAAACTTTTTTTGAATTTTTTATTAAGGAATTGAGACCTAAAAAGGTGCAAAAGAGGTGGCATAAATACTAGGGGAAGTTCGTGATAGGTTGGGTTTTGTAGGAGTAACTTCTTTTGATGAGAGTAGGTCTCATATTTAGGTGCGTGGGACCTCTTATTCATTGACTTCGTTGAATCACAACCTCTCCCATAAAGTCATGATGGAGCCATCCCCCAAGGCTATTTCATATGGAGCTGGCTTACCTCTTTGTAGAAAGCATCCGCTGCCATCTGCTTTCCCCTTGGAACGTGGTGGTTTGTGTCAAAATGAATGATATCTGGTCTCTTTAAAAAAAAATTCAAGGTACACCTGAGTATTAAAAAGATAATTCAGTATACTGAATGATACAGAAAAAATTCTTTAATACCACCTAGTATCATAAAATATTTTTTTTAAGATCCTAAAAGTATCTTTTAAGATCATAAAGAATTTTTTGTATCATTCAGTATTCTGAATTATCTTTTTAATACCCAGTTGTATCTTGAATTTTTTTTTTTTTTTTAAAAAAGACTAGGTATCATTCATTTTGGCACAAAACACCGCGTTCCAAGAGGAAAGCAGATGGCAGCGGATGCTTTCCGCAAAGGAGGTAAGCCAGCTCCATTTCATATTACACATTTAATAGTACTCCCTTTCTTTCATGAGAGATTTAATATAAGATATATTTATGTATTTTTTAAAATATGTTGTCTTTCTTTATTTTCTTATTTTCTCTTTCTTAATTATTATTGGAGGAGTATTAAAAACGGCAAAATAGGAAAACATTCAAATATGAGAATTATTTTATATTTAGAATCATAATTAAGTTATAAATATATTTTATATTAAAGATTAGAGGAGTACCTTATTACGAAGAAAAAGGTTGATTAAGAGTTTCGTTTATAAATATAAGATTATGGGTTCAAACCTCATATATCGGTGAGAAAACCTTATTAGTGGGCGATTTGCACTTGAAGCGCACCTCACTTAATTTTTTTTAATACCTTATTTGTGATTTTTGTTTAATTAATCAAGAAAATATTCATTGTAATATTTTTTCAAAAATTATCTTTATTTAAAGTTTGATTCCATTTTTTTTTCCTCAAAATGTAATCCATAATTTTAAATATAGGCAAATTTTAATCTCTTGAATCTCTTGGCATGATACTAAAGTGGTAAAGAAGGCCCCAATAGTTGAAAAAACCAAAAAGGCTACGAGTGCTCAGTGCCTCAGTAATTGAAAAAAAAAAAAAAACCAAAAAAGCTAGGAGTGTGAGGGAATGTATGATGTGTAGGCATGTGACATGAAAGTCAACTTTAGCAAGTAAAGCAGATCTATAAATGTTGTGAAACTGAATGTTTTTGTGAGTGATTGCAGACAAAGGTACGTGAGAAAGAAGAAAAAGAAGAAGAAGAAGAAAAGCAGAAATGGGTGAGTGAGTTTGAAGGATCAAGAAACCCTAACAATGGTGGTGGAAGAGATCATCATATAACAATGCCAAGGTCAACTCCTAAGCCTGTGGATGAAGACTTATACAGAATATCTCCTGAATTGCTTTACCATAAACATACTACAAAGGTAACAAACAAACAACCCACATCTTCCATATTCTAGCTTATCGTATCTTAAAAATTACTCCATCCGATCTTTAATATATCAGCGTTATAATTAATTTATAGTAAATAGTAAGAAACTTAGTAGCGTTGGTTATTTGTAATAAATGTGTGTTGATTTTTCTAAAATACCTTATTTAATCATGTTCATTGGAACTACCCTTTAATCTTTCTGTTTTTTTTTTGGGTCAAGAGAACTACTCTTTAATGGATACCCCCTTAATATGCATAATTAAGAGAGATATTTTGGTGTAAAAATTATAAATTTAGGAAATAGTGTGGATTGATATACTATTATATTATCCCTTTAAGGTCTAATAAAATGTCAAAAAAGTCTCACAAAAAATTCTGATATTAAAAAGTCTTTAAAAATTGTTAAAACTCACATATGGAGTTGTTAATCACTCAATAAAAGAATTGTTAATGAGACTTTTTGGACATTTTTGCTTAGACGTTAAAGGGATTTTACCAGAGGGAGTATGTATTGAATGGGATTACAGTGTTATGATTCAAACTTCCTATTTTGTCATCTACAAGTTATTTCTTTGGTTTAATTCTTTTTTCTCAACTATTATAAGTTTGAGATGAAATGTTTTCAAGTTCTTTGAAAGATACATTTTTTTAAATTACTTGGATTTCAAAGTTTAGATAGCTAAAGACAGAATTCAGTACTCGAAATCTCAACATAGCTGAGTGTTAATATATGGTCATTCAACATAGGGGGAAGAATAACATTTACATTGATTTATAGAGGACTCAATTGCACATATCTGAAAATTAACGGGGCCAAGATGTATTTTTCTCCTTTCCTCCATCCATATATTTATTTATTATTGAGTCTGATCATGATACTTTTTTTTGAATTATGGGATGCAGAAGAGAGGGCTGAGTTTCTTTTCCAGTTGTTTGCTGCCAACTTGCATTGCCTGAAACTTCACATGCAACATCTGAGAAGCCATTAATGGGACTGTACATGAAGCAAAAAACAGAGGACAAAACAGTCACAGATGATGATGATGATGATTTTGAGGATCAAAATGTTATACTCATTTAAGAATGAGAGATATTTAATTATATCAATTAGCCCCATATTATTAATATAGACCACTTCTTTAATTCTTCTTTTATTTAGGGGTTGTTTCAGAATTTGAGTAATTGATGGGGTTAGGATTGTGATTTGTAATGTGTGAAAAGCAGTGTAAAGAGACGTGAAAGAAAGTAAAACAGTTCATTGTGGTCTTACTTGTTTTTTTGACTCAACTTTCTCCATTTTTCTAAATTTGCCTTTAATTATAGAAGAATTTATTGGTCATGAGGAGTATCGTAAGAGGTAGTGGTCCTTAAAGCATCATGCGTGTCATAAAATTGGAAAAATTTGTTCATCTTTTTTGTTAATTAATTTTGAAATTAAAGTCATTTTGAAATGAAATGTTCTTTGAATCTAGTCCAAGCGGCTCTAGCAATTTTTTTTTTTAACTAATTAAATTCACTTATTATACTCCCTCTTCACCTGTAGGATCTAAAAAATTAGTTAAATTGGTTATTTAAGGGGGAAAAAAACTAGTTTTTGTAAGGTGTCTCTTAATAATTTGCAATGAATAATACTCTATAGATAAGAACATTCAAATTCTTGCAATCAATAGGAAGAATTTAGGTTTTTTTTTTTTTTTTTTTTTTTTTGGGGGGTGAGATAATGGACAGAAGTTTTATTTTTAGAACCTAAGAAAACTCTTGGACTCTTTTTTATATTAAACATTATTTTGGGGGGCATTAAATCGTTATGTTTATATTATTATTAGTGTATTTTAATGTTATACTCCTATATTTTAAATAGTATAAAGATTCTCCCACTGATCTTTGTGAAATCATTTTTTATGATCTTTAGCACAAGATATTTGTTGAGTAATTTTTTTCTCCTAAATTTCCTTTGCTTCGCAACATTTTCATAATAATAAATGAATTATTATTATTTAATAATTTCGCTTTAATGTCCAAATTTAATATAAGATACTATTGTCACACGGACTAGTGGATCCCAACTCGCTAGATACACATAACACATGACAATGTGCCTTTTCCTTTTTCTTTGAAGATGTTTTCTTTAAAGTTTAGTGAGAGAAGTTTTTATTTTTAAACATGTTTAATATCAATACAATTTATGATAGCCTCTTTTTATTTGATAAATATACGATAAATAGTACCCCCAAAAAAAAAAAAAAGAAATGCTACATAGTGAGAAGTGTTTACCAAAACACTAAACTAGAAATTGTTCAGTGTTTGAACAAGTTGAGATTTATAAGAAAGTTATTCAATTAAAAAATGACTTACATCCATTATATTTATCAGATGCAATATATGTGACATTTATTTATTTAATTAAAGTGATATCATTCACCTATTGACCGATTTTAGCTCTCATTTGCAATATTCTTGCGTGCCTTCCTTCCCCAATAATATTTCAACAGGCTGATTTGTCATATCCACTCCTTCAAAGCTCAACTCGTGAAGCCACATTGCATTTTGCTTTATACTCCTCCTCTCCTTTATATACACATATTTAAGGAGATCTTAACCCTGATGTAGTTTAATATTTATCAATATTTTCCTAATTGACATCTATTGATACCCTCTCAACAATAATTAGGGTGAATGTAATGTATCTCGGAGCATATCGTGGGATTTAATATTATAATATTATGATCATATCATTTGAATATTAACATGAAGATAGGGTTGTTATCATTAGGGGTGTGCATAATGTCCAACCGCCCTGTTCGCTCGCCCGCGCCCAATGAAAAATTGCCCTGCCCAGCCATAAGAAAAGCAGCTCGAAAAAAATGGGCACAACTGGGCTGGGCATCGAGCAGGGTATGCTGCCCTGCCCATTTGGCCCTGCCTAGTAATGCATATAATATTTTTATTTTTTTAATAGAATCAAAAAAGTATTTTATATTTTATATTTTTTATAAAATAGTATTATATATTTTTTTGCAAATATAACTTATAATACAAAAATATATCCACATTTCTTCAACTCTTTCCTTTTCCCATATGATTGTCTTTTTAATTTCAAGACTTAAGTTGTAGACTTATGTTTAAATATTCCGAAATATACAATTATGAATTTTATTTGAAGTTTGCGATATTATTTATTAGGTATGACTAAAGCTATTTTTTTCACATAGGATGTGGCAAGGTTACAAGGTATCGTCACTTGGGAAGAAAAGACCGCCCTGCCCAGCCCATTATTGCCATACCCAAAAATTTTAGGGCTTCTATCGGGTAGGGCCGGGCACTAGGCTGCATTTTACTGCCCAATGATTTATTGGGCAGGGCATCGGGCAAGGGTCTCACCCTGCCCATGAACACCCCTAGTTATGATACTCTCCATTAAAGCACTCATGATGTATATATATGCCTCTAATATATCAATGAATGATGTGCAACTCATTCTCATTTAAATATTTCACTTGGTATCAGAACATGGTTTCCCCTAATATCCAAATTGTGTCAGACGAAATGATAAAAAGCTCAAGCACATCTCATAACATTGACGCTTCTCAAAGAGAATGGAGATAAGTGATATGGCAATCGAAAACCATTAAAGTGCAACCATTGTGGAAAGCTTGGACACACTAAAGATCGATGTTATGAGATCATAGGTTATCCACAAGACTTCAAGAAAGGAAGACGTGACAAAAGAGAATGGAGGCAAGGTTTGAGAGTGACACATGTGAGCTCCAATGAAAGCCCCATTCCTAGTCTTACGTCCAAACAATATGATCATCTGGTGCAATATCTCAACAAGGAAGATAATCCCTTGAATCTTGGAAGAGACAATGCAACCATGGTAAGTATGATAGGTGAATTTATTCCTAATGAGACTTGGATAATTGATATAAGAGCAACGATACGTATAACATTTGATGAGAACCTCTTGGGAATGCGACTTTAGAAAGGCATCAACTTCCAGCTAAAATGCCAAATGAGCAAACTTTATCTATTAAAAGCATAGGAGATGTTTACTTGTCAAATGGGATGACACTTATAAATGTTCTTCATATACCAGAATTTAAGTGCAATTTGATAGCTGTTAGCAAACTAACTAGAGATTATTTGTGCTCGGTAACATTTGTTAGAGATATATGTATTTGAGGAACATGATTGGAACAATTATAATAGGTGATGGACTCTATATATTGAAAGAGGGCCAACTGAATAAGACCTTTCATGTGTAGCAAAGCCTGACAGTAGAAATTTAGCACCAAAGACTTGGGTACCCCTCTGAGAAGAAGCTTAAAAGTATTAACTTGCCTTGCAATTCTCTTAAATCAAATCATTTTGATTCTTGCATTAAAGCCAAATAGGCTAGACTCAACTTTCCAATTAGTTCGATAAAAACTTCATCTTTTAAACTGATACATTGTGACATTTGGGGTAGTTTTCATACAGCCTCTTTGAGTAGTGCACACTAATTTTTAACCATTATGGATGATTATAGTAGAGAAATTTGGGTTTATCTGATGAAACACAAATCAGATGCAAAAGCATTTGATTGATTTTTTAAACATTTTGGAAACACAATTCGACAAGCGAGTCTAACAGGTTAGAGCAGATAATGGCCTTGAATTCAAATATGAGCGCATGATGCAATATTATTCTGGTAAAGGAATTCTGTTACATAATAGTTGCCTTACATGTTACAACAAAATGGGGGGAGCGAAAACATAGAAACATACTTGAAGTTGCTCGAGCATTATGTTTTCAAGTGGATTAAGTTTTGAAGTGAATGCATACTCACAACAGTGAATATAATCAATCAATTACCATCCTACACTCTAGGACACAAGACACCATAAGAAATATTACTTGGCAAGGACCTGAGTATTATCACTTGAAGGTCTTTGGTTGTCTCGTTTATGCTTATAAAAAAACAAGAAAGATAAATTTGATGAGAGGGGACAGCCTTATATTTTCTAGGGATACCCCATTAGTTAGAAAGGATATTATGTATATGAAATTCGTGATAAACAGATGCATGTTACACATGGCGTTTTGTTTCTTGAGAAGCACTTGCGATATGCCACACAAGAGCATTGTAGTAAATCATTACCGAGCAAACCTCATTGTTGCCTAGTCATTGATAATGATGAAGAAGCTATTTGGTCAGGTCACACTAAGTGCGATGCCAATAATGTTCCCTTAACTCGAGGGAGTCTAATCAATCACATGATAATGAGATTAGCCAAGAAGAAATACTAGAGCCTATTGTAGAGGATCCACAACAGCCTCAACGAAGTACACACGAGATGCTTGTACCCCAATACTCAGATGGTTATGAAGTCAATTAGCTGCAGTCATTAACCCATGCGGATCCACCTTCTCCATCAACCAACTTAGTTAGTTATCCTTTATAACACTATGATTTGAATAAAAGATTTTGCGCTTCACATAAAGCTTATCTTTCAGCCATCGGGTCATATGTCGAGCCCAAGACTTTTCAATAGGTATGTAAACAAGCTAATTGACGTGAGGCTATGCTAAAGGAAATACAGGCACTTGAAGCCAATGGGACTTGGACACTTTAACATCTTCCACCCGGGAAACATCTCATTGACTCTAAATGGGTTTAGAAAAACAAATTCAAACCAACTAGAAAGTTGTATTCTCGTAAAGCACAATCAATAGAGTGAGGTTTTACTTGGCAAGAAGATATAGAATTTCGTGAAACTTTTGCCCCAATTGCAAAACTTGTTAATGTTTGAACCTTGTTGGCTGTGGTAGTCAAATGAGGACTTACAATTCACCAATTGGATGTCAACAATACATTCATTCATTGTGATCTTCATAAAAAGGTTTACATGAAAATACATGAAGGTCTTACTAAAAAAGGAGAGACACAGATATGCAGACTGAGAAAGTCTATATATGGGCTTCGTCAAGCCTCATGAAATTGGAATGAAAAGTTTATTGGCTCGTTAATAAGTTTGGGTTTCAGGTAATCCCAGGTAGATTACTCTTTATTCACTTATCGGCGTGGTGGCATATACACTATGGCCTTGATCTACGTTGATCATGTCATTCTCGCCAGCAGCAACAATGATCACATTAGCCATAAGTGGTTTCTTCAAGACCAATCCACCTTTAAGGATCTCAGACCTTTAAAGTATTTCTTAGGTATTGAAGTGGCTCAATCCCCTGAGAGCATGGTACTTAGCCAACGCAAATATGCCTTAGATATCTTGAAGGAAACATGAATGACTACATGGAGGCCCTGTAAGTTTCCCATAGAGCAAAACTATCGTCTTAGTAGTACTATGGGAGATCTACATCCAAACCCAGGGTGCTATCGAAGACTGGTTGGTCGACTCTTATACCTCACAATCATAGGCGCAATCTCATATTTGATGTAGATATTCTTAAATAATTTGTAGTTGATCCCCTCCCCCATATGTGTGCAGTAGAACGTGTCCTTCAATACCTTAAGGGCTCGTTTGGTTCAGGGAACATTTAAGGAGGGAAAGAAACTTAAAGAAGGGAAAGGAATTGAAGGGAAGATTGAGAGGGAACTTTAAAAAGTTGAGATGTTTGGTTGACATGGGAATATAAGTAAGTTGAGGGAAGATAATTTGTTTTGGTAAGAAGAATTGGGTGTTGGTTAAGTGGGAAGGAGAGATAAAATACCTATAATACCCCTAACATAAAAAAATGAGAAAAAGAGTTGACCGACCTTTTTTTTTTTGATATCGGGCAGAAACAAACCACCCTCATCGCGACTGTAATGGTTGAGAAGGAAAATCAAAAGAGCTGCCGATGGGATTTGTGAGGGCGACGATCAGAACGATGGCCGGAGGTGAGAAGGATTTCCAGGAGAAGTATAGAAAGGGAAAGGAACCCAGATTGCATCAAGAAAACATATATGAATGTTCATAATCAAGTGCAAAAATTCGACAATACCAATTGAAAACATTACTATGTTTCATAAAATGAAATTTTTAAGATACACATATGCTAAACAACTGCAGCTGACTGATACATGAACATTAACTTCTTTCTTTTTTTTTTTTGGTCAAAACATTAACTTCTTTCTCAAATTCACTATTCACACTCAAATTCACTATTCACACTACTCTGTTTAGCTCTGTTTTACATTTTACATGGACAAGGTTCAATAATTTGATCATATCTCTCAAACTACAAATCCGATTGTGGTGAAACTGTTTTCATATGAAACTAGACTTCCAATGTGTCACATAGACACCAAAAGCAAGTTCAAAGGAGTTCAGACGAAGAGATATGGATTTCAGAAGTTGACCCTAGAATTCTCGCGTCATATCAAACATATCGAACAAAGTTGACAAGTTCGAACGTAACATTCACCTAAAAGAGTCTAAGTTCGAACACATAAACTGACAGTAGCTGAAACTGTGCTGCAATTAATTTCAGCATATTGAAGGAGAAGGCAGAAAATCAGTAGTAGAAATTGATAGTGGTGAAACTAAGAAAGATGACTTACCGCTTTTGCAAATTTCGTTGATACTTAAATCTTCTTTCATAGTTTTACTGTTCACATCAATCATTCTCTGCTAACTCATTCTCTATGATTTCTTCATTCTTCAGACCACCGTGAGAGAGTTTATTTGAACTAGACCACCAGCAACCTTCTTGCATCTCCGACGAGCCACCATTGCTGTCCTCCTCTCTGTCATCGTTGGAAACGTGAAGGCCAGAGAGATCGAGTCATAACTACGTCTTTGGAGGGGGAGTGATTTTGGGGACGAAGAACGCTTGAAGCCTTTTTAGAGGGGCTTTTCTGTCTCATTAATTCATTCTCTCGAGAAGATTTTGAAGTCCCACCAATTTTGGAGGGATTTTAATTTCTCACGTTTGTGGGAAGATGAAGCCAGGTAGGAATTTGGTTTGACGGGAAGCTGGGCACCAAACGTGTTTGACCCATGGGAACTTTATTATGTTCCCAGGAACTCCCGTGAGTTTCTTGAACCAAACGAGCCCTAAGTGTATAGTGGGACAAGGTATATTCTTACCAAGTATAGGCTCTCTCGACTTGAAAGCATATTGCTATGCAGATTAGGGACACTGTTTGAAACTTGGTGTCCTCGTACTGGCTATTTTATCAGCTTAGGTGGTTCTCCCATCTCATGGTGTAGCAAAAGGTGACATGTGGTTTCCATTTCTTGAGTAGAAGCTGAATATTGAGCAATGGCTAGTACGGTTAAAAAAGCCATATGGTTGCAATGGCTTCTTCATGACCTTGTGGGGACTCTAAAGTGTTCAACTGCACTATATTACGATAATCAAGCTATCATTCATATTGCCAAGGACTCCGGTTTTCATTAGAGGACTAAGGGCCCATTTGGATTTAGTTTTTGAAGAATAACTTTTAGTATTTATGAGGTAAAATGGATTTTTCAGAATAACTTTTCGCAGAATAGATTATTGAAAAAAGTGATTTTGATAAAATGATAGTATTTGGATATTGTTATCAGAATAGCTTTTTGAGGGTCAAATTTACCAAATAGGACATTAGCTTTTATTATAATTGCATGTAAAGGATAAGGTTGTATTTTAATTATTTTAAACATTATATTTCATAATAAATACATAAAATTATTAGAAAAAAAATAAATTTATACCATTAGTAAATTATGTAACGTGATAAAAATTAGATTAAACATATATGTATTAATAAATTGTATGGACAAAAATCCCATGGTAGCTGAATGAAAGAACCTAAATAAAATAAGTAAATATTGTGGTGAAGAGCAAGGACCCCCTCCTATCTATCCCTAATTGCATACCCACCAATACAACAACAAAATATTCTCCACTAGAAAAATAAAAAACTAGCTGACAATTACAATTATAGTCATTAAGAACGGGAAAAGCGTAGATAGCAAATGTCTTTACTGCCCAAGAATTGAACGAAATGCCCGACGCACAATGGAGGGCATCTTGGGATCTGAGCAAGAAGGGTGGGGCCCACTTTCGTGTATATTGGGGCCCATCTTGACTTTGCAAAGAGTTGAGAGAGAAAAAGTGAGGGGAAAAAAAAGGATTTTGGAGCCCCAAAACCTAGTTTTGGATGCAAAATAATTTCTGGCAAAATGGAGGTGTGTTTGGCAAACTGGAGGCAAAACCTAGGTTTTGTTTTCCTTGAAACAAGCTCTAAGCATGTTGAAATGGATTTATATTTTGTTTGCGAACGAATCCAATCTCAAGATATCTCTCCCTTAAAGATCTAGTTGAATCATCAAGTTACAACATCTTCACAAAGGCACTTGGTGCTGACAGATTTCAGGAGCTTTTCAGCAAGTTGGGTACTCGTAATCTTCATAAGCCAACTTGAGGGAGAGTGAAGGCAATATATTTCAAATCAAATTACATAATTTGATATTATAATATTATAATTATATTATTTGAATATTTGAATATTAACATGGAGATGTGGTTCTTATGATACTCTTTAGTAATATCACGTATATATATGCCTCTAATCTATCAATGAAAGACATGCCATTTATTATCATTTCTATATTTCTCATAATGAGGACAGGAAATGAGGAAATTAAGAAAAATGACTATGATATTATAGAAAATATATGTCATATGATTAAGTTAACTAACTTATTTAACCTAATCAAATTAAATAAATTTGTCTTGTATTAAGAACCAAAGGAGTATAATTCTTTTGCAACATGCTACTTTCCTTTGTTAGTGTCCCCCTTTTTTTGTCTTTCCATTTCTTTCACTCTTCCAAGGTTTCTTCTTTTCTCTACTACTCCTCCAGTGCTAGATCCATTTAACCCTTTTTTTTAATGAAGAAATTAAAGAAACTAAATAAATTATTTTAAAATATTTATATATATTATTTGCCTTCAAACTAATTAGTTTGACTTATTAAATGATATATAATCCAATCATAAATGATATATATGATTAAGTAATGAATTTGGCCTCCTTAATCTTTCAAAGAAAAAAGTCAACTATATTTTATATTTCTAACCGGAGGTAAGTTGAGTTGGTGGTATATGCTGCATTGTGGTCTACCTTATGCGCATTTCATTTCAACTCGAAACTTGATTTTCCATCTGATTGTGGTGCATTCTCGTAATTATTTTCTTTTCAATTTTTATATCAATACCATATTTCTTTCTCCAAATGATGACTAAGAATTTCATATTTAGGCATCAATTTTCTTTTCTTTTTTTTTTACATGTTGAGTTTTGTTTAATTGAAGGTTTGGACGTGTAAGTTAATTTTCTTTTGATAGTCTTGAGATTAATTGAGAAAATTATTTTGAGTATCCCCCCCTCTTTTTTGGGTACCCCAACCCTAAAGAGAAAGCTGTTTTTTTTTTTTGGTAAAATAAAGAGGAAGCTGAATTTTTTTTTTTTGGATATAAAAAATGGTGGTGAAGTGTGTAACCACTCCGAGGTTCTGTCGGGCACCAAAGTGGGGACCTCTCCCAAGGAAGTTTTTTGCATTCTGTTACGGATCTAGATAAAGCCCATATTCAATATATGGCCCAGCAAGGAGTATATCGCATATCAGGATCTGCCTATAATGAAGGGGGATCCTATCTTACCTATAATCTAGGTATATCTAAACGTATATCTCATAGCTAGGATATCGGTCCTCGAATCATAGGACCCAAGCAACTCAACCTAAGGTAAACCCTATAAATACAGAGGTCAAACCTTAAGGTACACACGTTCTAACTCTGAACTATTTACATACAGTCACACAGAGCACACACCCCACCCCTTTGGCTAAACGCCTGTGTGTGTCTCAAATTACGTGGACTTTGATCCCTCTACAGGGTACGTAGGCCTTGGGAATTGTTCCTAGGTCAAGTCCGAACGTCCGATAAATCCTGTTCTCAGAATAGAACATTGGCGCCATCTGTGGGGAATCGATAAATTTCGATTCCTGCGACCAAAGATGGTTAATACTAGAAGCAGCAGTCAGATGCCTTTGTATGGGCAGTTCCTGAAAATCCACCGTAGCAAAATCAAGAATCGTAGCACCTATGAAAAGATTCAGAGAAATAATTGTTATTTGAGCAACGACTTCACATGGGTTTTCTTTTAACTCTCCATGTGTCCACATGATGAGAAAATAGTTGGAAGGATCGCCAAGTTCTCTCTTTGAAAATTCTTTTAAGAGGGGGTGTGTATCAGGAAGCACATAAACCATACGTTTAGTCCTTAAACAAGCGACACTTTTCAACTCTAGCATAAATTTAGATGCTATATTTGGACCATAAGCTTCCACATGACGAGAAGATAATATGAAGGATCATCATCCTTTTTCCTTGAGGACCCAGGATCATCATCCTCTCTCCTCAGGAACCCAGGAGCGTCATCTTCTTTCCTTGGGAACCTAGACTCTCCAATTCTGGCATAAATTTAGATGCTCTATTTGGATTATAAGCAACCACAATATTTGAACTTTTCATGTCATTTAGTCCAAAGGAGTTATTTTCACGACTCGGTGATGCAGGGAGGTCAATTATAGGATCACACTACTTTATGTTTGCCTTTACTATATCTTTATATTTGCCTTTTCTAAATTATTTACATTAGAAAGAATTAGCGGATTACTAAAACCCTTCGAACATATAGCATAGCGTCTGATCTCATTGAACTATTATTTCTTCTATCAAAATTGTTTTGAGGCAGGGCAAACAAACAAATCGAGATAGCCGAGGTTGTTGTTAAGTCGAGGCTGATTCAACACGTCTCGACTCCATCGCGATAGTCGAGGTTGATGATACGTCGAGATGAGGAGGTGCTGAGACTCCGAGGTACGTTGAGATTGCTAGATGCCGAGCTTGGTAACGCTAGCTTGTTACTCCAATGAGGGAAAAAGGTTACGACACCCATCATGGATAAACAAATTCTGGGTTATGACACCCATAACGGAATCTCGGGTTACGACACCCATCTCGGATAAACAAATTCTGGGTTACAACACCCATAATTGATAAACAAATCAAGGGTTGCGACCCCTATAATGGAAAAAGGGCAAACGAGCAAATGGAGAACTCCGTCAAGCATTTATTAGCAAAAGCGTCATGCTGTATTGGACCCGAATACACTTATCAGTCATCGAATGGACCCCAGTTACACCGAATCTAGTTAAAATCCGGGATCCCTGGGAATTTTTGAAGGCAGACCCGAATACACTTAATATAGTTAAAATCTGGGGTCCGTGTAAAAACAAATCAAGGGTTATGACACCCATAATGGAAGCAAGGTTTACAACACCCATCTCGGATAAGCAAACTCCGAGTTAGAACACCCATCTCGGATAAACAAATTTCGGGTTACGACATCCATCATGGATAAACAAATTCTGGGTTATGACACCCATAACGGAATCTCGGGTTACGACACCCATCTCGGATAAACAAATTCTGGGTTACAACACCCATCATCGATAAACAAATCAAGGGTTGCGACCCACATAATAGAAAAAGGGTTACGACACCCATAACGGAACCTCGGGTTACGACACCCCTCACGGACAAACAAATTCTGGGTTACGACACCCATCATGGATAAACAAATTCAAGAAAAATTTTGTAGAGGAGTCCACCTCCAAAAGAAAGAGAAGAAGGACCCCGGTTACACTTAATACAGTTAAAATCCGGGCCCCGTGAAAAGAACGGTCAAATCCGTGTTTCCATGATCAGTCTGGAACCCGGTAACACTGAAAGAACAATTAAATCCGCACTCCTTGATTGGACTCCAGATATACTAAAGTTATACAGTTGACTCCGCGCGCGCTCCTTAAGCAGACCCCGGACAAAGAATTCCTCAGTGGAAATTCAAATGTTTTACTATCGATAGTCAAAGATACTACACCGAGGTCATTACACCCTGTTAGAAATAAAATACACCGAGGTCATTACGTCTGGTCATAAACATTACGCCAAGGTCCCTAAGCCCGGTTTGAAAGAGAACCCATCTAGATGGCTAACACTAGGGCTAATAAGCCCAGGTTAAGAGCTTGGCAAAATTGTCATTACTTGCCTTCATGAAATTGACGCATCAACGCTCCCTCGAGATAAGAAGATGAGTTGTCATTCCGACCTCGATCAGGTGAAAATGTTTAAGTGTTGCGTTTCAAGCACCATAGTTGGACATGTGATAGTTTGCCCTTATCTTGGTTACGATCCCGGCCAACGGCACCAGAACTCGGTAGTGTGGTTAAAATGAAAACCCTTAGCGGTTAAAATAAACACCCTTTGCGGTTAAAAAAGACAACCTTACCATAGATTCTCAGGCTTCAAGTCTGGAAGAAAACAAGCAGATTCTGCATAACACATTATGTGGCGCTGGCCCGGCCATTCAAAAGAACTTGGAACATATTTTCAAGATCATATAATCAACTTATTGTTGAAATGAAGATTAACCTTGGACGTGAGATCCAGGTTAAATAGTCAATCCACCCCGGAAGCCTAGAGCCCTTGACTACTAGGCTGAGGGGCAGCAAGACAAGTGTGGCACTTTATAGCTGTCAGAGGCATAAGCAAATACTACAACAAACAAGCTCAGAAGCTCGGCCCATTTCTCTTTAGGATAATTCGGATTGGGAGAATTCAGTGTTACAGCATAGCGAACGCGGAAACCCGGATGGTTGAGGAAGAAGAGATCCTGACGATCATGAAAAGAAACAGACGAAGTTTCAAAGAAGATTAACCCGGACTACATGTAGGGGGCAATTCAATCAGAATACAAGTAAATCCAAGGTTTGTTGAAACTTGGATAGAAACTTCATCAAAATCCAACAAGCTGTAGCAACTCGGATACAAATCCGGGTTCAATAACAAATCCACCCCGACAGCCCAGAGCCCTTGACTGCCAGGCTGGGGGAGGCAACTAATATACAGTTGTCAATGGTGTAAGAAGAACTAATGGAAGCCCTCACGGGTTATTTAAGTTTTCAAATGCTATCCGAGGCCGAGGCAAGCGAAAACAAAGAATGAGGGAAAGACAAATAGATCCCGCCTTGGGAAAAAATCTATCGCCTAAACAAGCAAATCGGTGGCAGAATACGAATGAATCCGAATTAGTCAAGACTCGGACAAAAGCAAATCAAGCTGGAACAACTCGAATGCATAAGGATCCCGACCTCGAAATCGAGTGAGCTCCTTGATATTACCTCAGATCTTTGAGCAAATGATATCGGTAATCGGGGTCAATATGACACAATCCGGCAATGTACTGTAGATAGGCAAGAGGATAAAATTCATAGCAATCTAGCCCGGGGAACTCGGATACGAAAGATCCCGACCTCGAAGTCAGGCAAATCGCCTCGACATTACCCCTGATCTTTGAGACATTACCTCGGATCTTTGGAATAGACGACTTTGAAAGTCGGGATCAACACTTGGATTCAAATGCAGGCGAACCATCTTGGCATTACTCAGGATCTTTGAGCCAAGACCTCGGATCTTCGAAGTAAGCCGCCTTGATAACCAGAATCAACGTAATTCAGCTTGGCAAGGTAAGGCCCACAACAGCAAAGATCGGTTAGTAAAGCCGACTGGGGGCAAAATACATCTCGGCAGCTTAGAAGCCTAAACTATGGGGCTGGGGGGGCAACTGTTACGGATTTGGATAAAGCCCATATTCAATATATGGCCTAGCAAGGAGTATATTGCATATCAGGATCTGACTATAATGAAGGGGGATCCTGTCTTACCTATAATCTATGTATATCTAAACGTATATCTGGTAGCTAGGATATCGGGGCCTCGAATCACAGGGCTCAAGCAAGTCAACCTAAGGTAAACCCTATAAATATAGAGGTCAAGCCTTAAGGTACACACGTTCTAACTCTAAACTATTTACATACAGTCACACAGAGCACACAACCCACCCCTTTGGCTAAACGCCTGTGTGTGTCTCGAACTACGTGGACTTTGATCCCTCTACAGGGTACGTAGGCCCTAGGAATCGTTCCTAGGTCAAGTTCGAACGTCCGATAAATCCTGTTCTCAAAACAGAACACATTCAAAAGGGCTCGAAACCAAGACCTCTTGCTTAAGCGACCAAAGCCCCTTCCACTTAGGCCAACTCCCGCTGGTCAAGAGAAAGCTGAATTGGGATGAAGGGTGAATGTCATGTGATCCGAAACAGTCCAAATACTTTGCTCAAAATGTGCAAAGCAATGTACACAATAAGCAGAATTGAGGGCCAAAAACAAACTCAATAGTCCATACCTGCAATTTGCCAAAATGTCAGGTGGCTCCCCCCCTTCTTGTGTAGATATAAAATAATGATTATATATGTGGATTTTCTTTTTCTTTTTCTTTTTTTTTCACATCCAGTCCAAACTATATATTTTGTTAGGAAAACAAAATTAGGCATTTAGTCTTATATAGCTTTTGGCATCGTGTTGAGGTATTCCGCATTTTGGTTCGGTTTGATTTTTCTTATCCCTAACATACCAATAAAACAAGTTCACATTAGGTGCACATCCCTATAATTTTGGGGTGAGTAATTTTTTTATACATATTTTATTTATTTAAATTAAATTATATGCTGCATCGCCTAGTATTTTAAATAATTAATTTTCAGTCCTACTGTATTCAGAAATATTTTTCTTGTAACACAAATATCTTATTAATTAATTAATTTGAAATATTGGGTGCAAAAAATATTTTAAAATACTACATATAATTTAATCTAAATAAATAAAATATATATAAAAAATATGCTTACCCCAAAATTAGAGAGATGAGCACATAAGGTACACATGAGGGATGGATGGCATGTAAGGGAATCAAAATGCAAAACAGTTGAGGATTAAGGAGTTGAAGATGACTGAAAATATAAGACCACAGATGGTAAAATCGATATTCAAAAACGAAAATGGCAATGCTATCGTACTTTCACTTTAATTTTTTTTTAATAATATTCAATGGGTCTGTTTGGGTTGGTGGTAGGAGTGGTGGCTTAAAAGCTATTTGACTTTTGTAAAATCCCAGTAGGAAAAAAAATCAAATTGTGAATGTGATTTTTATTTGGATTGTCCGTTTGACTTTTACAGAAGTGGTTTTTTTTCAAATTGAAAAGTGTTTGGATTATTATTTCAAATGTTAGGTGAAATGAAAATTGACTGAAAACAACATGAATCTTATTAAATACTCTATCTATATATATATATATTGTGATAACTGAAGATAAGAATTTAAATTTGATAAAAAAAGTTAAATTATTATTCCCTCTGATCCTAAATATAAGACAAAATTAATTTTTTTTGAAGAGATTAAGGAAACTAATTCAAATTATTTTAGAGTATTGTTATTTTTATTTCTGTCACGCTCTGTTCCTTCTCTCTGACATCTGGTCCTTCTTTCACCTTTGTTCTGTAATCTCCTCTCTTCCTGTCTTTCTCTCTCATTTTGAACACCTCCAACACCGTTGTAACTCTGGCGCCTCGAGCTTCCACGATACCGAGCTTCTCTGGAAAAAGCCCAGTTGCCTGAACGCTGATCCAAATGGGACCTGGACTGCACAACGCTTAACACCGAGCTTTTCCACCTCAACGTTCGCCCACCGCTCGCAGAATGTGTCTCCAAATAGGCCCAATATAGCCCAATATAATCTTATAAAAGAAGATACCAATAATTAATTATTCGGCACGAATTTTAAATATTACTTATATTTATGTATCTGTTAATGTTTACTACTACCTCTAAATATAATTTAATATTTTTAATTATTGAATTTGACTGGATAACTATACGCCACTATTAGTTTATTTTCATAAATTACAACTTTTTTTTGATACTTTTGAATGTTAAACAAGTCCACATATCACACATGGGTAGATTTAAGTCTTTGGGGTGCCCTGATTACCATTGTAATCAGGCTAATTGGCCCATTTCTAATACATTTATAAGTTCAAATTTTGCTAATAACATCAAGGTTAAGATGTAGATTAGCTAACAAAATGTTATGCTAGAAGCACCGGGTACAAAAATGTTTTGAATGGAGTAAAAATACCAATGAACAATTAAAAATGTATAAAAATACCAATAAAGAATTTAAAACTTCGGCAAATAAACCAAAATGAGGATTATGCTACTTGTCCCATTTTTAAATTATTCATTGGTATTTTTGTTTCCTTCAAATTTGTGCCCAGTGCTCCTAACATAACACTTTATTAGCTAATCTGCACTTTAACCCTAACATTAAACCTTTTTTTCCTCATAACATTTCAGGCTATCCAATTTCTAGTGATTCTTCTGCATCTTATTATCAAATATCCAAACAATCATCTTATTTTTTTAAAAAAAGGTGCAATTTGAACTCAACTCATCCACCTTCTAGTCTAGTTGGTCCACCCCTAAACCATATAACATTGGGTACATGACCTTTTTTTGTCCAACAATAACGTCAAACCTTTTGACTTTCGCCCTATTTCATTGTGCAATGTTAGTTTCAAGATTATTACTAAGATCCTGGCGAACAGACTTAGAGATGTTATGGATTATCTTATAAGCCCTGAACAATGTAGCTTCATTGCTGGTAGATCGACTTGTGACAACATTATTATAGCCCAAGAAATCATTCACTCTATGAGAATTAAGAGTAAGAGGAAAGGTTTCGTAGCAGTCAAAATTGATATGGAGAAAGCATTTGACAGACTCGATTGGGGATTTATCAGGAACACCCTCATTTCTCTAAATCTGGAGAACAACCTTGTTGAACTCATTATGGCATGCATTTCCACCAACGCCATGTCTATCCTTTGGAATGGCGATGAAGGTCCGAGCTTTAGGCCTTCTAGAGGAGTAAGGCAGGGGGATCCCCTAAGCCCGTACATCTTTGTCCTTTGTATGGAACGTCTTGGACACCATATTAAGATGGAATGTGAGGCCCGACGATGGAAACCATTCTCATTCAAACGCGGTGGACCTCATATCTCCCATCTATTCTTCGCTGATGACCTTGTTCTGTTTACTGAGGCCTCCTCAAGTCAAATGATTGAGGTTCGCCAAGTGATGAAAAGTTTCTGTGATGTATCCGGTCATAGAATCAACCTTAATAAGTCGCGAATGTTTTGCTCTGCTAATGTGAACTTTAATAGGGCTCAGGAGCTCAGTCAGCTGCTTGGAATTGGAAGCACCCCAGACCTTGGGAAATACCTAGGGGTGCCGATTATCCATAAAAGGGTTACGAAGGATACATATCATACTATTGTTCAAAAGGCTCGCAAGAAACTCTCCTTATGGAAAAGCAAGCTGCTGAATATTGCTGGTCGTTCTGTCTTAATTAAAGCTGTGCTTTCCTCCTTGCCCACCTACTATATGCAGTCAACGCTTCTTCCTATTGCTACTATCAATGAAATTGACAAAGTCTCAAGAAATTTCCTGTGGTCTCAAGACGAAGATATGAAAAAGATGCACCTTATTGCATGGGATAAAATCACGCAGGCCAAAAAGCAGGGGGGTTTGGGGTTTAAAAATCTCCGCCGTCATAATAAAGCTTTTATTATGAAGCTATGCTGGAGTCTTTTGATGAAGCGTCATGTCTTGTGGGTCCAATGTCTGTGGTCAAAGTATAACTGTGGTGGTCTATCTGTGCCTAATGTGGTAAAAAAGAAAAACTCTTCGGCCACCTGGACAGCGATTGTTGAGGTTTGGGATCGTTTCCTTAGTGGAGTTGGTAGGAAAATTAACAATGGGGCTGACACCAAGTTCTGGTCTGATCTCTGGCTTCCGTTTGATCGCCCACTTGCTGCCTTTGCTTTGAACCCGTCCTTAGTTAATCCAGATGAATCTGTGAAGGACCAAGTTTTGATGAATGGGAGATGGAATATTAATAAATGGCAGGGGATTCTCCCTCTGGGAGTTATTAATTCAATTTCTAAAATGCTTCCTCCCTGTAATAACCTTCCTGATCAATTCACTTGGAGACCTGCTAAGGATGGTGGCTTCTCTGTCAAGTCTGCTTATAGTTTTCTTTCTGACCAGATTGATGTTAGTACCAACAAATTTTGGTCGTTGTTGTGGAAGTGGGAGCTCCCTGAGAAAATTAAATATTTCATGTGGCAGGTTGGCCATGAAAGGCTTGTTACCAACTCCCTCAGGATGAGAAGAGGCCTTACAAGTGACAGCCGCTGTCCTTTTCAATGTAGTAATGATGAGGATGTAATCCATGTGATCAGAGATTGTGAGAAAGCGAGAAACCTGTGGAAAGAGATTTTGAAACCTAACTATTTATCCCAGTTTTTTTCAGGTTCCTTGCAGGTTTGGCTCAACTGGAACACAAGACACAAGCCAGGGAAGAGAGGTTTTCAAAACTTCTCTTGGCCGCGAGTGTTCAGTTTGGCATGTTGGATCCTGTGGACATCCAGATGCAGATTTGTTTTTCAGGGCGACAGCAAAGATACCAAGGAGATGCTTCATTTGTGTAAATACCTTCTCATGGAAAATATCACAAATAAAAGCCTATCTCACCGAATTTTCCACTTTTGTAGGTTTGAGGAGAGCTCATGGACCCCACCTCCTGCTGATTTTGTCCGTATCGATGTAGATGGATCTGTGCGAAGTCAACACCAAGCCGCATGTGGTGGTGTTATTCGAAATTCCCAAGGACATTGGTTGATGGGGTTTTATAAATCCCTGGGCCTTCTGACTGTAGTTGAGGCAGAAATTCACGCCATCATGGCAGGGCTGACTTTGGGTCGTCAGATGGGCTTACAGAGAATTCTTCTTTACTCGGACTCTCTGGATGCCATTTCTATTCTTATGAGGGATTCCTGTCACGCTGATCACCCACTCAGAGAGATTATTAAGGTGACCAGAGACCTTCTCTTCAGTGACTGGAACGTTGAGTTGCACTATACTCCAAGAGATAATATCGCATGTGCTGACTATATGGCAAAGGAAGGTCATGCGGCTCCCGCTGAGGCTAATATGGTTCTTCTTCCAGATGCTCCCAGAGGATGCATTCACATAGTGCAGAGAGACCAGATAGCATGTTGTAACTAGAGTTTTCTAGTTCATTTCTTCTGGGACTAGGTTTTTGCTTAGTCCTCTTCTTCTCTTCAAGCTTCGGCTTGCCTGTACTATCTAAAAAAAAAAAAATAACGTCAAACCTTTTGATAATTTTTAAATTTTTTTAGAAGCATTTTTATTGTGAAATCAATATTGATTCGAGTAAAAATCTAAAATATCAGCTCAAATTAATTTTCTGTGGGGAAAACAAAAAAACATGGGATTTAAGAGAGCGTTGTAAGAATAATTAAACTCATTATTCAATCAGCCTGTTCAACACCAACTATGTTGTGACTTTTTTTTAGGTGGCCTTTTACAAATAAAAAATATGATAAAAGTCAGATTGTATTTGTATTTGTGTTTAGGATAGTGGTGATAGAAATGATTTTTTTCCAGATTAATTCTTGTTTGAAATAGCATTTAAAAAGTCAGTTGAGATAGAAAATGAATGAAAATAGCATGAATCTTATTGAATACTAATATATATATATATATATATATATATATATATATATATATATATATATAGGGTTAAGTAGCAAATCCACCTCGAAAATATACTCTCAAGAGCAATGTTGACCTGAGGTTTTTTCAGGTCCAATGTTGCCCCAGAGTCTAAAAAAGCAGCAATGTTGTATTTTTGTGTTAAAAATCTAACGTTGATCGTTAAAAAATTAAAGTTGACCGTTAATTTTTTAACGGAAAATGACAACATTGTTACGTTCTTATACTTCCAGGGTAACATTGAGACAAAAAAAGAAAAATCAGGATAACATTACTCTTAGACGTATACTTCTGGGACGGATTTGCCACTTAACTATATATACATATATATAGACAGACACGTGCGCGCGCGCACACACATCTTAGTTGTACATATTGTGATAATTGAAGATAAATATTGAAATTGAAATTTGATATAAAAAATTATTATTAAAAAAACTCTAAAGTATTTAATTAAATAAATTCTAATGAATAAATTAGAATACATACAAATTTATATTTAATAGTACATTATTTATTAGATTACCTATCCTTAACATTTTTCCCCAGAAGCTGAAAAAGTTACACCAAAAGCTATAAAAAGTTACTTCTATCCGAAGTGGCTTTTCTACATAAGCCTTTCAACCCTTGAAGCTATCCAAATTAGTTTTTTTTTTCCTTCGCTGGACTTATTTCACTTTTTGATGGGCTTTTTAGGCAGCGGCACGGCTATTCCAAACAAACTCATATCTCTCTAACTTTTAAGTCATGGATGGATTTATTAATTACATTTTTTCAATATTGCTAGTTTAAATTCTCATTAATTGCAATTTCTATTATTTTTTTTTTTAGTGTAACTCATGAATCATGATATTAAATATAGGAAATTTGTGATTAAAAAAAAAGGTTAATTTAAAAATATTTTTATTTTCACATAAAGTTAATAGGTTAAACTCTTAACAAAACTCTCCTTTAATAAGACCCGAGAGAGTACTGTGTTGGCCGAAAACGGGAGTATTTTGCATTTTTTATTTTTTTTGAATTCAATAAGTCGTACGTGATGTAGATAGTAATGTTGGTCTGCTCTATAAGATGACTGAACGAAAATCATTCATAATAATTCACCACATAATAAATACGTGGATGTTCGTTAAAAAAAAAAAAAAGGGTTTTCCAATTTTTTTGTGTGCGCCAACATTAACCTTGATTTTGAGTACGACGAGTGAAAAAATGACTACTTAATTGGTACTCTCTCATATTTTTAAATATAAAAATAAAATTGATCTTTTTAGAAGGATTAAAAAAATTAATTAAACTATTTTAGAACATTTGTATTTTCATTTTTTACTTCCAAACTAATTAAAATTAAATGATAAACTGATATATATAATCTAAAGATACATACTATATAATATAATTAAATAACTTATTTAGTTTCTTTAATCTCTAAAAAAAATTAATTTTATCTTATATTTAAGACTAAAAAAAATATAATTTTTAAAGAAGTTGAAATCAAACAAAACAAGCATTAGAGATAAAGTAAAATAATAATGCCGTATGATTTGTCTTTATATCCCAACGCATCTGACATTTGAACATTTTAAATTATAACACAATTCAAAAATCGCGAAGCATTCATTCAAAATTCAACAGCTCAATCACGGATTGGATTTCTCTCCTAATCCTTTTCTCATTATCCCTCATCATCTTTCAATCATATCCATCCAATCAATCACAATACTACTCTAACTTCTCTCTCCTCTTTTCAATCAACGGCTCAGATGCGCTAATGAGAAGAAAAGGAGAAAAATGCTAATGAGAAGATTTTCTTCCCTCAATCACGAGGATTCTATTCCCTTTCCCTTCCCTCACCACAACCTGCCACATGCTATAATCCCACTCCTGGAGGGGACCATCTCTTCCCATGTTCCTTCCTAAAATTTATATGAAATCCAAGCTGACTCATACAATATATGACCACGTGTCAAATTCTAATAGGACACTTCCAGGCCTACTCAATGCTGGTGGACCGTACCTAAATACCATCCCTCCTCCTGCCTTGGATTATTACAACAACAACCAAAACAACAACAATAATAACAATACAATTGATAAAAAGCGCACCAATCAGAAGACAATATTATACAATAATAATACCAAGCATGCTTCCATGTTCATGTTCTAACCGCTTACAGCTAATTCTTACTCATGCATTTATTAAAAAAAAAAAACCTTATCCATGCCAACAACGTAAAATGACCATAATGGCCTTGCAAAAATGACCACGTGTTAATAAAAAACGCAAAGAACAAAAACAGGATCGGGGGATATAATATATTAATAAACCAAGTCTAATAGTAATCCATTAGAACTAGAAAATTCAGTCTTCGTCATTAACTGCCAGGTGTCAGTTAAGAGTATTCAAAAAAGTCCATAATCCTTGACGTCCATTAGTCCAAAGACTAATCAAAACATTAATATTAATACTACGACCTAGAGGGCGGTCCTAACGGCTAATCCTAACGGCTTAGAAACGGACTCAGATCAGAATTCATAAACAGTTAAAATAGTGTCCAGCAGCGTCTCTCATCAGACAACCGGACCTTCAATTTCTGGGAGATCGCACTTCTTTGCTGGAGCGCAGATGGCCCACACAACCCCAAACGGGTCCTTAACCTTCCCCACGCGCTCCCCGCAGCACGCGCCCTCCCCAGACAAGACCTCGCCTTCTGCAACCGCTCCGGCAGCCACAGCCTTATTAATGGCAGCTTCTACGTCCTCCGTCTCCAGGCACAGAACGACGCCACTTCCAGCACTCTTCGCCCTGGATTTATTTAATGAAGACAAATTTTAAAAACATGTGAAAAAGTAAAACAAGACAAAATAATTTTGTTTAGCAGTGAGTGGCACGTTTCAACTTCCAAGTCAAAAACGAAGAAAAATATTTTGAAAGAGAACAAATCACTAGAAAACATCCAACCAAATAGCCTAAAAAGCCAAGTCAATAGACCACGAAAAGTCAAATCTGGTTATACGAAAAAACTGATATCAAGAGATTTGATAAAAAAAAAGACAATATTAACCGTGTATGCGCATCAGATTTTCCAGCATAGTAGTAATAAAGCGTGAGAACGTGCAGATCGAAACAGAAACAACACAAGCAATCACAATATTCGGTATACATGCTTGGAAAATTACAACCATTACATAGAACATGGCTTAATCACTATTAAGATCCAGCTAACAGTCATTTGAATGAGTCCAGGACAAATTTCAAAGTGAATCGAAAAGCAGGACATACGAAATATGGAACGATAAGAACGATACAATGGCTAACAACTAACCAAAAGACAAAACAACATCAGTTACGCATTATTAATTAGTTTCGCAAGGACAAAAGTCTTTAACGGTACGAAAATTTAGACCAAAGCAGAAACAGCACGAAACGCCGATTGCAAGTATATTTGTTCGGTGAGCGATTCTAAAGAAACAAAACTATTCAAAATGCTTTTGACGTATACAGAGGAAAAAAGATCTCAGGGCAGAGCAGCACAAGAAATGAGGACCAGAGATGCGAGAAAAGAAAACGTAAGCAGATGTGCTCCAGACAAGACAATAAAGAACAATAAACAGAAATAGAGAGAGAAGGGCAACGACTCACGGAGAAGCAAAATCCTCGGAGGAGAGGTCAGAGACGAGGAAGGTGAAGCCGGCGAGCTTCAGCTCCGCAGAGAGGATGAGAGGGAGCTCTTGCTCGGCCTTGCGTTTGGGATGAGTTGTACGGCCAACCTCCTCGGCACCAAAGGCAGCCTTATAGAACTGAACAGCGTCATTTGCCTTCGGCGACTCAACCAGTATCTGCGGCTTCACTGCGGTGAAAGACACCGCAGCAGCAACCTTCTCTGCTCCACCATTCTGAACCTCCTGTTGCGCCATTGAAGAATCAGAGAGTAAGACGTACGAACAAAGCTTCGCAAAAACCCTAACCCTAGGAGAGAGAAAAAGATGGAGGAGGAGAAGAAGAAACGGAAATGGCGTGAAGAGAGACTTGGGAGGGTGTATATATAGAAGGCGGAGAAGAGGAATCGCCTTTGGGCGTGTTGGGACAAAACCGGGATAGTGAAAATTAACGGAGCATGATTCACTGTTAAAATCCCAATCGTCAAAAATGCGTGTTGTTGTAAACAGATCGCCCCCAGTTTTTAGTTTAATTTACGATGAATTGCCATTCCGAAAATCCGTCTCGTACGGTCCGACATTTGTGAACGTTAGAAAGCAATACATGAATTAATCATTAATATTTATTTATAACTAGTTTCTATAGGATAGATACTGTCACTACCAATTTTATGTCACTACTAAGTTGCTACCACTTTTTTACCGTTAGCTCAGAATCTCATCTACCTTTATCATTTATCTTTCCTATTGAGATTTTGATCTAACGGTGAAAAAGTAGTAGTGACTTAATAGTGACAATATTCTATCCCAATTTCTATTACTCCCCGTCATAATTATAAAACCTTGTTAATTTTTTTGAGGAAATTAAGGAAGCTAATTAAATTATTTTAAAGTATTTTTATTTTAATTTTTTCTTCAAACTAATTAATTTAACTAATAAACTAATATATAATCTAAGGATACACAACATATAAAATGATAAAGGACTATCTGCAGTCCTAATTATAAGAGCTAGTTGACTTTTTTTTGTGAGATTAAGGAAACTAAATAAATTACTTAATCATTTCATATGTTGTGTATCTTTAGATTATATATTAGTTTATTTGTTAAATTACTTAGTTTGAAGAAAAAATTAAAAATACTCTAAAAGTAATTTAAGTAGCTTCTTTAATCTCTCCAAAAAAGTCAACTAGCTCTTAAAATTAGAACTAGAGGGAGTAACTTATTTAACTTTATTAATCTCTCCAAAAAAGATCAACTAGGTTTTATAATTAAGACCGGAGATAATAATATCTTTTTTTAAAAAAAAAAACTTGTAAAAAGACATGTTTAAAAAAAATTCTACCAACTATCCCGAAGGATTTGAATTAGGGCACTTATACTTTTCGGGAAAATCCTCACAAGGGCCGATTAAGCAAGAAAACGTTAAAGAAAGCCCAAACAAATTTTACATCTCACAAAAGGCTTTAGGATCCTTTTCTAACATGTAATTGTAAAGTGAAATGACAAAAAAACGGACCACTAACTAGGGGCGAAGCCAGGAATTGCAATTACAGGAGACAAAAATTATAGAATAGAACCTAGATATTTATGAAATTGCATCTAAGACCTATAAATATTTCAAGATGTTCATTTTAGTCTCTCTACGAAACTTTTAGTAGTGATTAAAGTGAAAAATATTAAAATTTTTATAAGACTGAAATGAAATTTTTTAAACATTTGGGTCATTTTCTATACTTTAAGAAGGTCGGGGGCCACCCCTAGCCCTCCCCTCCCTCCGCCCCTGCCACTAACGGGGAAAAAGGAGTGGAGAGCAATTTGAAAATCAAAACTTGTGTCTCTATACTCTCGTCTCCGACGTCGTTTGCGCTTGTGTAAGAAAGGTGAAACTGTCAACCATCGTCAACCCTCTGAAGCTGAAAGTGTCGTTGTCGCCAGTTCACCTGTGGTAATCGTCCATAAAGAAAGGTAGGATACATTTTAGGGATTAACTTTGAAAGTGCTCCTTTCAAATTAACCCGAGAGCTTCTTGAGGTAAATCTGAGTTTATTTATGTTTATTTTGTAAGAACCGGCTGAATCCAAGAGGGGGGTGAATTGGGTGAAGTATAAAAATTTTGGAACTTTGAAAATCTTTTCGTAACTCACTGAAATCGGTTTACAAAATAATAATCAGACATTTAAATATGTATACACATTCAACCATATATGCTAGAAATGTAAGAGATAAAGGAAGAGAATGTGCAAACTGATTTATACCGGTTCGGCCCAATCCTTGACCTACGTCCAGTCCCCAAGCCTCACTTGGGATTTTCAATTCACTATCTTCTTTCAACTTGATTACACGTTCTGTAACTGAAGTAACCCTCTCACTAGGATTCACTCCCCCTTACAAACTATAATCAACACACCGCTTGATTACACACTCTGTACTCGAAGTAATCCTCTTACTAGGATTCACTCCCCCTTACAAGTTGTAATCAACACAATTTGTTTCCCACTCAAGATCACCCAATCTTGAGTAACTCTCAGAAGAATAGAATGATTACAATAAATCTTCTCTCTTAGAAGTGAATAGATAAACACTGAAGATCAAATACAAATTACATCACTCTCTAAGTTAACTAAACATGAAAAACAGAGAGCAAATGTTGTAGGAGCAGAGTATCAGCATGTTGGAAGTCTAAGCTTGTTTCTCCACATTTTTCTTCTTGAATCTGTCTTCTTTTATAGGTAAAGATCAATATATGACCGTTGAGAAGATTCAATGACTGTTGGATAAAGAAATATAGCCGTTAGAATTTTTGCACAGCTTTTGATGTTCTGACACAAATCTGATATTTTGAAGATTTGCTTCTAATCCTTCATTTTAATCGTCAGGAACTCACCAATAAGGTGGTTAAACATATCTAGGAACATTAGAGATTAATCATAGGAAGTATTAAGTTCAAACAAGAAGGTATTGCAAATTCGTCAGATTTGAAATTCTGAAGTCGCGAAGAAACCTGGAGGTTTTCAAAACCAGAGAAAAGTCGTTTGCTCTCTGTTTGCCCAAACCTGGAGGTTTCTGTCAAAACCTGGAGGTTTCTGTCAAAAGTGGAAATTCTGAGTTTTTTGCGCCAAACAGAAACCTGGAGGTTTTCTGGAAACCTGGAGGTTTTCAAAAACCTTGAAAGTTCATTTCCTCTCTAGAACTTAGAAACCTCGAGGTTTGTGGCAATACTCGAGGTTTTGCTAAAATCATTGAAAATCAGAGTTTTGATCCAAAGCCAAAACCTAGAGGTTTTGTTGAAAACCTGGAGGTTTTCAAAGTCAGAAAAAGTTGTTTGCTCTCTGGAAGCCAGGAACCTGGAGGTTTAAGAGAAACCTGGAGGTTTTGAAAACTTGGAAAAATGCAGAATCTCTCTGCCTTGACAAACCTCGAGGTTTGTCCAGAAACCTTGAGGTTTCTCATAATTTTGAGAAACTTGAGAAAACTCCCTTTGAGCTCAAACCTGGAGGTTTCCTATAAACCTGGAGGTTTTACTTTGTTCCTAAAACTTGGAAAATTCTTGGTCAATTTCAAACTCAAGTTTACATGTCCAAGCTTGACTTAAGAATCCAATGTAAGAAGAATCAGCTCCAAACTCATTGTATTATGTCCGTTATGATCCGATGAATGAAGACTGTTCTTGACCAATGTTTTTTCGATGTCCTGAACTGACTGTAAACTTTCAAAGGCCATATCTCCATGGTTTGAACTCCGTTTTGGTCCGTTCAAGTCTTGATGGAAAGCTCTATGAGTCTACCTTCATATGCCACTGATTTCAGCTCAATCGGATTTTCCGTTTGTTAGATACACCCAAAATACCGAAGGTGGGTCTGGACTGTGACGTTGATTCTTGTGGCAACTTGTAAAAATCATAGCTCCTTGAACTGAACTCCTTTGGGCTTGAATTTTATATCAAAATGACGCATTGGGAGTATAGTTTCATATGTCACTGGTTTCACCTCAATCGGATCTCTGGTTTGGGAGATATCATCGAATTACCAGACCTCACCCGAGCTGAACGTGAAACAGAGTAGACCAGAGTTGTTGATCAGTGCTGAAACCTTGAGGTTTTGACTGAAACCTCGAGGTTTGCTAGTCCAGAGACCTAGACATGCTGAAGACACTTGAAAACTCGAGGTTTTGATCATTGCCTCGAGGTTTCTCAATCCAGGTCTTCAAAACTCGAGGTTTGAGTTCCAAAACTCGAGGTTTGAGTCCCAAACTAAAGTTTTGTGTCCTTAACTCGAGTTTTAACTTCATGACTCAAGTTTTTTCATCCTAAACCTCATATTTGCTTGTTTTAACACCGAATTGAGCCATTCCAACTTCCATATGATCTTGGAGACTTCTAGCATCAATATAAGAACTTGAATAATGATATCTTCATTCTATTCAGCAAGTTCTTCCTTCTTCCATCTCCCAACTTGATCATTCTTCATCAATTAACTTGGGCTCATCATTATTTGCAGCTTCTGTCTTCTTCAACATTCAGAACATGATGAAGCTTCATTCCAACTTCTGCTTATCATAGAGACTTCCAGTATCACAAGAACTTGAATGTTGATATTCCTATTATATTGTGCAAGTTCTTTTGATAACATCTTTCTCTAGTCTCTTCTCTTCTTCTTGGTTATCTTTCAAAATCCATTGATAACATCTTGCTTTCTTGACAACCTCTGCAGATACTTCTTTCTTTCATCTCTTATCTCCTTCTTGATCATTTTCCTTAATTTAACTTGGACTAATCTACATTAAACATAATAGTTAGTCAAAGTAGGAGATAACTATATTACTCAATCTTTTTGCTTTTAACAATGGCATCTATATAAGACATCATCAAAACTAATCATAACCAACATATTTGATTTGATCTGATAGCTGCTCTCCATACATTGAAATTGATGATGTGATTGTGTTAGGTCATGGATTCTGATGCTGAAGGCATTCCAAGTGAGTTCTTTGATTATTTCAAGGTCTTAATGAAACTCCCTCTGTGTGTGTGTGAGATCTCACCAGAAATTGCTAAACCATGCTATTGTCAACTAAATTTGTCTTGCTGCATTGCCCCTGATGTCCTAGTTTTTATGCATTCAAGGCTTCCTTACTTGTCAAAAACATGTTGAGCGCATTATTCTTCTAGTTGAAATGTTGTAGGTAAGATGGTTGATAGCTTCCTGCTGTTCTATTTAATGCCTTGTTGAGATTTGTAATACTAATTTCAAATTTTCATCGTAAGACTACTATGTTAGTTTCCTATGTGTTTTGATGATGTCTAACAATTGTATCAAGTGATAAAATTATTTGAAAGCATCCTTGAGCTCTTTAAAAATGTTTTTAGAACATTAGTAACTCAAGTTGTGGATTACAACTCAAGTTACAGGACTTAAGAATTTTTACAAAAAGCATAACTCAAGTTGCCAATCATAACTCGAGTTAGAATATTGGCAGATGCTCTCTGTCTGATTTTATTATTAACATAACTCGAGTTATGGTGTGTAACTCGAGTTACATATTTCATGTTAAGCTTTTCTGTGCTAAGAAGCAACTCGAGTTACTTTGTATAACTCAAGTTACTCAATATGCAATTTCCTCTCTGATCAAATTGATTCAATCATAACTCGAGTTAACCTTTTTTCTAATGATAATCTTTGAACAGTCTTATAACTCGAGTTACTGTGTGCAACTCGAGTTACATGAAGTAAACTTTCGTCTCTGTCTAAATTTATTGAAATATAACTCGAGTTGACCTTCTTCGATAATTATTCATTGGACAGGCAAATAACTCGAGTTACACCTGTATAACTCGAGTTACTTGTATCAGCTTTTCAAATCGTCGATCTCGTAATCTAAAACTCTATGATTATGCAATGGGTACTTGATATTATTGTTTCTTATCATTTCTAATCAAGTTTAATCAGTTTGCCAGTATGTTTTAGACAGGATTAACAGGTTTAAAATTCAAATTATCATAAAGCAAGATTTTGTCAGAAGCATTAAATGCGTGGCACATACATTCACCGTTTTGGCAAGAAACTGTCTGAGCAAGCAAAAAGCATTCCGGCTATCTTTCAAACAACATCCCGACTGAGTCTCAACGAACAATTTGAATAAGGAATGTCAACGGAGAATAACTGACGAATGTCGGAAGCATACGAAGAGACAAAGCCACGTAATCTCAACGGATACATTCATTACTCACAACGGCTCATTAATCTCTTCTCAACGGTCATTAAATGCAAGCATCTGTAAAGGCAAGAAGCATTCAAGTCTCCAACTACCGAAACTCTGCGCATTCAATTAGCAAAACAAATTCGTTTACTGTTTCAATACAGAGAGTCAATATCTTTGGATATTTCAATCTTCAGTGTTTATTCATCTACTCTTTTAGATAGTTCTTCATTGATTATCATTTATTGTAAGAATCTCAAAGTATTGAGACTTTGGGATTGAGTTATCTGATTACAACTTGTAAGGGGAGTAAGTTCTAGAGAGAGATAATTACTCCGAGAGTACAGAGTGTGTAATCATTTGAGTTAGTGAAATCCCGGAGAGTCTGGGGACTGGACGTAGGTCAAGGATTTAGACCGAACCAGTATAAATCTCTTGTGTTCAATCTTCTTAAACCCTACTCTATTTATCCCTGTTTTCGTTGTGCGCAAACAGAGCAATTAACGGAAGAAAATTTGATATCCCCAATTCACCCCCCTCTTGGTGATATTCCGTCTTTCATTTGGTATCAGAGCAAGGTCTTCTCTAAAGAGATTAACATCTCGAGAAGGATCAACATGGATGGAATTCTACCTAACGAAGCGTCGATCAACAGACCACCAAGTTTCAATGGAGAGCACTATTCTTTCTAGAAAGCAAAGTTCAAAGTTTTTGTAAACGCTACAGAGTCTGGACTATAGAGAGTGTTCGAAAGAGGAGATTATGTGCCTTCATCTGTCAAAGATGGTGTGAGAGTTCCCAAACTAGAAGAAGAATACGATGACAATGACAGAAGAAATGTCACCCTCAATAGTAAAGCTGTTCTTCTTCTACAAAGTGCACTAAGTCAACAAGAATATTTTCATATTTGCAATTTACCATCTGCAAAGTATATGTGGGATGCTCTAGAGATAGCTCATGAGGGAACGGCTGGAGTCAAGCAAAATCGGGTCAATACTCTTATGACCGAATATGATCTTATGCGCATGAAGCCTGATGAATCTATTGGTAAATTTCAGTTGAGATTCACTCATCTGATTAATTAACTTGCTGCCTTGGGTAAAGAATATGATCAAACGGTTCAAGTGAGGAAAATCCTGAACATCCTCAAGAAGGAATGGGAAGCAAAGGTCACTGCCATTGAGGAAGCTACAGGAGATTCAATGGCATCAGTAACTGCTCTCTTTGGTAGCCTTTCTGAGTATGAGGCCAAGCTCAAGTTCAAAAAGGGACTTGATGAAGTACATAGCAAAAACAAAGGCATCGTTCTCAAGACTGCAAAAGAAGATAAAGAATCAGACGAGGAAGATGAAGACAATGATGAGGAGATAGACATAATGGTCTGAAGATTTAAGAAATTTTACAAAAGGGACCAAGGATTCAAAAAGCTTTACAAGGGTAGTTCAAGCTATGAAGCAAAGAAGTTGATTATCTGCTATGGGTGTGAGAAACCTGGACACATCAAGTCTGAATGCCCTCAGCTGTAGAACAAGGACAAGGAAAAGAAGAAGTTTAACAAATTCAAGAAGAAAGCTTATGTTTCTGCAATCTGGGGGGACAACTCGTCTAATGAGGAAGAGGATGAGGAAAAAAAAGCAAATGTATGTTTGGTTGCAGAAGAAGAAGAGCAATCTGCCAACTATGATGAGGTATATGCTTCAAAACCATGCTATGATGAGTTATTTGCTGAGTACATTGTTGTGCAAACAGAATTTGAAAAACTTGCTGCAAAATATCTTACTTTGAAAAAGAAGAATACAACTCTTGAACTGCAAGTTGAAAAACTCTCTTCTTCTGAAATTTCTTGTTTGTGATGAATGTCCTGATCTGAAGAAAAAGAACTTACATTTGACAAAGGCACTTGAGAAATTCACTAGAGGTAGTGCAATGCTCAATGTCATTTTAAAACAACAAAGATTTACAAATGATAGATCAGGAATTGGTTACAAACCTGACTTTGATAAGAAGAAAGGTAAAAAGAAGAATGGTGAAAAATCTTATATGAATTATTTTACAAAATCAGTCCATTCTTCAAACCCTTTTGCACATTGTAATTATTGTAATAGAAAGGGTCATTCCACTTCTTCATGCTTTCACAAGAAGGAAAGAAAAGTAAATCCTTCTGGAAATTATCAATGGGTACCAAAGGGAACCTATGTTCCTAAGGTCCAATCTAACCCCAAAGGACCCAAGAAAAGATGGGTATCTAAGACTTGATCCTTTGTGATTTGCAGGTATGTCTAAGAGCATCGAAATCAAACAAATGGTATATAGACAGTGGATGCTCTAGACACATGACGTGGGATCAAACGAAATTTACTTCAATCAAACCTAAAGATGGTGGCAAGGTGACATTCGGAGGAGACCAATCTAGAAAAATCACTGGAATAGGTGAAATTGGGAATAAAGAAGGACCACTGATCAAGGATGTCTACCTTGTGGAAGGGCTTTGCCACAATCTTCTCAGTGTTAGTCAAAGAACTGATAAAGGTAACCTAGTTATCTTTGATTCTGAGGAATGTTTGATTGTTAGTAAAGATTTTATACCTTTACAAAACATTAAATCAAAAGCTTTATTTAGAGCACCTAGAGATGACAATTGTTACACTCTTAACCTCTTTAGCAATGCTTCAGTTTCTGAAAAATGTTTTGTAAGCAATTTGAATGAGAGTTGGCTATGGCACAAGCGATTAGCTCATGTCAACATGTCTCAACTTGACAAATTGCTCAAAAGGGATTTGGTGATTGGTGTTCCTAAACTCAATTTTAAAAATGACTTGATTTGTGAAGCATGTCAAAAGGAAAAACAAACCAAATCTTCTTTCAAACCGAAAAAAGAGATTTCAACCAATAGACCATTGCAATTACTACATATGGATCTTGTTGGTCCAGCAAGGGTGAGGAGCCTTGGTGGTAACTTGTATACATTGATTATTGTAGATGATTTCTCAAGAATTTGTTGGACCATATTTTTGTCATCAAAGGATGAAACATTTGATCAATTTGTTGTGTTTGCCAAAAAGGTCTAAAACGAGAAAGGTATATCTATTTCAGGTATAAGGACTGATCATGGAGGAGAATTAGAGAATCATGCATTTGCAGAATTCTGTGACAACATGGGAATTGATTACAACTTCTCTGCACCAGGAACTCCTCAACAAAATGGAGTTGTGGAAAGGAAGAATCGAGTTCTTACTAAGATGGCGAGAGCAATGCTGAATGAGAACCAGACTTCTCAAGTTTTTTGGGCTGATGCAATGAGCACTGCATGCTATATCTCGAATCGAGCCTACCTCCGGAAGAAGTTGAACAAGACACCATACAAGCTGTACAAAGGAAGGAAACCAAATCTTGCCCATCTACACATCTTTGGATTTAAGTGTTATGTGCACAATAATGGTAAGGACAATTTGGGTAAGTTTGATTCAAAAGCTGATATAGGCATATTTCTAGGATATTCCAATAGAAGTAAAGCCTATAGAGTCTTTAATACTAGAACTCGAGTTGTTGAAGAGTTTATTCATGTTGTGTTTAGTGAAGATAAGTTTGATAAACCTTTGAATGATGAAGAAGAAAATGTTTTCAAAAATGAATTCTTTTAAAAAACTACTCCTTCAACTGTTGAAAATTCTGAAGATGTTTTTGAGACTGATTCTCAAAACTCTATTGAAAACTCAGATCAATCTCAGCCTAGAGCTTGGAGATTTATAAGAAATCATCCTTTAGACCAACTTATAGGTGATGTGAATCAAGGAGTAAGAACTAGAAATAGCACTTTGAATGAAGTAACCTTTTCAGCATTCATATCTCATATAGAACCCTCTAAGATTGATGAAGCCCTTTCAAACAATGATTGGGTGATAGCAATGCAAGAGGAGTTACATCAATTTGACAGAAATCAGGTTTGGGACTTAGTATCTAGACCTAAGGACCATCCAGTAATTGGGACAAAATGGGTATTTAAGAACAAACGTGATGAATCTGCAATCATTGTTCGAAACAAGGCAAGATTGGTTGCAAAAGGTTACAATCAAGAAGAAGGAATAGACTATGAAGAAACTTATGCTCCAGTGGCAAGATTAGAAGCTATAAGAGTTCTTCTAGCCTTTGTATGTGTTAAAGGTTTCAAACCATTTCAAATGGATGTTAAAAGTGCATTTTTGAATGGTTTTATTCAAGAGGAGGTTTATGTTGAACAACCTCATGGTTTTGAAAATGAACAGCATCCTGATCATGTCTATCGTCTTAAAAAGGCTTTATACGGTCTCAAGCAAGCTCCAAGAGCTTGGTATGAGAGATTATGTCAATTTCTTCTTGATCAAGGGTTTATCAGAGGCAAAGCTGACACAACATTATTCATTAAAAAAAATAAGTTGAATGAAATTTTGATTGTACAAATTTATGTTGATGACATAATCTTTGGTGCTACTAATGATGCCTTGTGTGAGGAATTTGCAAAGATTATGCAGGGAGAATTTGAGATGTCAATGATGGGAGAGCTCAACTACTTTCTTGGGCTGCAAATTAAGCAGAGGAAAGATGGAATCTTCATCTCCCAAACAAAGTATCTCAATGGCCTGCTGAAGAAGTTTGGGATGGACAATTACAATGGAGCTGACACTCCAATGAGTACAACCACTTCATTGGATGTTGATGAGAATGGCAAAGATTTCAACACCACCAAGTATAGAGGAATGATTGGATCATTACTCTACTTGACAGCAAGTCGGCCAGACATCCAATTCAGTGTGGGGATGTGTGCAAGGTTCCAGTCTGCTCCAAAGGAGTCACATGCTGAGCATGTTAAGAGGATTTTCAGATACCTTGCTAACACGAAGACACTTGGATTTTGGTTTCCCAAAGGTCAACCTGAACATTTGGTGGCATATTCAGATTCAGACCATGTCGGCTACAAAACTGTTAGGAAAAGCACAAGTGGTCAATGTGAATTCTTTGGCAATTTCACCTGTGTCTTGGTTTAGTAAAAAGCAAACTAGTGTGACTGTGTCTTCTACAGAAGCTAAATATGTAGTTGCCTCAAGTTGTTGTGCTCAAGTACTATGGATTAAGCAACAACTTGCTGACTTGGGAGTTAATCTGAAGGAGATCCCAATTTTGTGTGACAACACAAGCACAATAAGCTTGGCCAAGAATCCAGTCCAACATACTCGAACCAAGCACATTGATGTGAGACATCATTTTATAAGGGATCATGTTCAGAAAAGAGATGTCAATGTCATGTTCAGCCCAACACATCTTCAACTTGCTGATATCTTCACAAAGCCATTGACCAAGGAGCAATTCAGTTTTATAAGAAGAGAATTGGGAATGGTAAATCCCAATGAGCTGTAAGTTTTCTTAACTCAATGTTAGTTATATGTTTTTGATGATTCATAATTACTAACTTAAGCTTCGGAGTGTCTACATATTGGTTTGCAGGTGTATTCTAGCATATATCAGTGAAAAATATGCTTTTGTGATTACATTGCCAGTATTTTGAATTCTTTGCTGATATAACTCGAGTTATTTTCAAAATAACTCGAGTTGGGTTGCTCTCAGTCATTGCTGAGAGACTAAAAATTTTGAAGTAACTCGAGTTACATAAGGCAACTCGAGTTACCTCGCCAGTTAGAGAGCAAATGTCTCTCTGCAACTCAGTGTAACTCAAGTTATATAGCATAACTCGAGCTGCAAGTCAGACAGAGAAGAAATTGGCACTTTTACAACTCGAGTTACCACTAAGCAACTCGAGTTGTCCTATTTGATATATATATCTGTCACTGCCTGTTCTTCATTCCACGCGATTTTCTTGCCCTAACTCGAGATTCTTTCTCTCTCAATTCTCTGTAACTCAATCTCTTTCACTCTAAATCTCTTCAAATGGCTCCCAAACCTGCAAAAATCCCTAAATCATCGAAAACCCAGAAAGAATCCTCCTCAGATTAGGAACCCACTGCATCTTCGACACCACCTCATCAACTCGACCTGCCAAAAAGAGAAAACCATCCTCAAAGCTTCAGAGCATGTCGATTGAAGAACTTCCAGCGAAAAAGCCCAGAAAATTGAAGCTACAAGAACCACCAGAAGTTCCCCCTTCTAAACCTATCGACCCTGCAACTGCTACTCGTAGGGGTAAGGAACCTGTGATCGCACCTCTCAGAAAGAAGAAGAAAGTCCAAATTACTAAGGCTCTGGGCTCTGTCTCAAAGGCTCCAGCTGACTCAAAAGCAATGGCATCTGGCTCGAAGGCTCCTAGTGGTCCTCAGCATGGTGTCCCTGGCCCTGAGGTATCTATCAAACCCAAATATGTGTTCAAACCTCCAAACCTTGAAAAACCCCCTGATTCTGAGTTCATATGTTGTCCTACTCCAATGACTCAAGCACAAATGATAGATTTTAAGAAAAACTATCAGAATAGAACTTTTTTGTCCCACTATATATGTTGATTTGGTTAAACTTAAAGAACAATGCAACCTTGACTTGTCTCTCTAGCTGGAACAGTTTAGAGATCTTCTATCCATAGACACTGCCTATTGTCCCTCTCTTGTCAAACATTTTTATCAAAATATGACAATGGCAAATGCAGTAGATAAGAAGGGTAGACTTATTGAGGACAAGTGCATTACCTCTATAAGGGGCAAGGCAATTACAGCTTTTGCAGATGTGATCAACTCCTTGCTTTTCATTGAAAACCCTCCCTCAGTGCCTCACATCAAGTATGATAAGGAGAAGTTTTTCAAAACTTTATTGCCTGACAAACCTTATGAGGGTGAACTTAAACTATCTCCAGTTGATATGTCACCTACATATAGAGCTTTGTGGTACATATATTCCAGGAATCTAGTTCAAAAGAGCGAAAATTTTACCCACTTCAATTCTACTGACTTTGGGTTGTTTGCCTCTCTCATAAACAAAGTTCAATTCAACATAGGCCACTGGGTTTATCAGGAGATGAAGAGATTCAAGTTTCAGTCTGGTTCATCTGCTTAAATTCCTTATCCCAACCTTGTGTCTCTTCTGCTATATACCAACAAAATTTGGTATCTGGACATTACTGAGAAACCTGTTAAGCCCCAGATGTTCGGGCAAACTCACTTGAATTACATGAACATCACCTTTCAAGAAGGTTTAGGGCAATCTAGAGCACCTTCCAGATCAAGAGCCTCTGTCTCCAGGCCACAAGTAGCTGAGTCCTCTCCTGGTCCTTCTCAGTCTCATCATGCATCTCAGTCATGCAACTTGTCTGCTGAGATCCAGTCAATCATCTCCAAAGCTATGCAAGAAACCTTTGGTACTCTTCAGACCACTCTGACAGCCCAATATTATGAGCTTTCTGACAAACTTGAGACAGAGATTGGGAAGTTAGTCTCATATGTCACTTCTACTGAGTTAGAGATTGGGATGGCCAAGACAGTTGACTCTACTGATGAGAAGGTTGACTCCCTGGATGAGAGGATGGCTAATGTGGAAGGACATTTTGATGATTTGGGCCATAGATTTGAGAGTATGCATGATTTGTATCAGCTATTGGATACCAAGCTGGACAAGCTGTTGAAGCCTGATGTCTCTTCTGGTCCATCTAGGGTGGTTCCCTCTCCCAAGCAATCTTCTCCTCACTCTCCACTTCACATTTCACCCAATGTTTCTCCACATCCATCTCCACCACACTCCTCATCATTTCAGCCTACCTCCACTCCTATTTAATGCCTTGTTGAGATTTGTAATACTAATTTCAAATTTTCATCGTAAGACTACTATGTTAGTTTCCTATGTGTTTTGATGATGTCTAGCAATTGTATCAAGTGATAAAATTATTTGAAAGCATCCTTGAGCTCTTTAAAAATGTTTTTAGAACATTAGTAACTCAAGTTGTGGATTACAACTCAAGTTACAGGACTTAAGAATTTTTACAAAAAGCATAACTCAAGTTGCCAATCATAACTCGAGTTAGAATATTGGCAGATGCTCTCTGTCTGATTTTATTATTAACATAACTCGAGTTATGGTGTGTAACTCGAGTTACATATTTCATGTTAAGCTTTTCTGTGCTAAGAAGCAACTCGAGTTACTTTGTATAACTCAAGTTACTCAATATGCAATTTCCTCTCTGATCAAATTGATTCAATCATAACTCGAGTTAACCTTTTTTCTAATGATAATCTTTGAACAGTCTTATAACTCGAGTTACTGTGTGCAACTCGAGTTACATGAAGTAAACTTTCGTCTCTGTCTAAATTTATTGAAATATAACTCGAGTTGACCTTCTTCGATAATTATTCATTGGACATGCAAATAACTCGAGTTACACCTGTATAACTCGAGTTACTTGTATCAGCTTTTCAAATCGTCGATCTCGTAATCTAAAACTCTATGATTATGCAATGGGTACTTGATATTATTGTTTCTTATCATTTCTAATCAAGTTTAATCAGTTTGCCAGTATGTTTTAGACAGGATTAACAGGTTTAAATTTCAAATTATCATAAAGCAAGATTTTGTCAGAAGCATTAAATGCGTGGCACAAACATTCACCGTTTTGGCAAGAAACCGTCTGAGCAAGCGAAAAGCATTCCGGCTATCTTTCAAACAACATCCCGACTGAGTCTCAACGAACAATTTGAATAAGGAATGTCAACGGAGAATAACTGACGAATGTCGGAAGTATACGAAGAGACAAAGCTTCATAATCTCAACGGATACATTCATTACTCACAACGGCTCATTAATCTCTTCTCAACGGTCATTAAATGCAAGCATCTATAAAGGCAAGAAGCATTCAAGTCTCCAACTACTGAAACTCTGCGCATTCAATTAGCAAAACAAATTCATTTACTGTTTCAATACAGAGAGTCAATATCTTCGGATATTTCAATCTTCAGTGTTTATTCATCTACTCTTTTAGAGAGTTCTTCATTGATTATCATTTATTGTAAGAATCTCAAAGTATTGGGACTTTGGGATTGGGTTATCTGATTACAACTTGTAAGGGGGAGTATGTTCTAGAGAGAGAGAATTACTCCGAGAGTACAGAGTGTGTAATCAATTGAGTTAGTGAAATCCCAGAGAGTCTGGGGACTGGACGTAGGTCAAGGATTTAGACCGAACCAGTATAAATCTCTTGTGTTCAATCTTCTTAAACCCTACTCTATTTATCCCTGTTTTCGTTGTGCGCAAACAAAGCAATTAACGGAAGAAAATTTGATATCCCCAATTCACCCCCCCTCTTGGTGATATTCCGTCTTTCATACTAAGCACTTAACTGTAGTCTAATTTTTTGGTCTTTCAGCCAATCCTGATTCATGCTGCCCCAAGTTGTGATATGCAATTTATAAATAAGCCTTTAGTGCAGTTTATACATTTTATTACAACGTAAATGGCTAGAGTATCTAATTAGGATTAGATATTATGAGATGTTAGGATTGGATTTGAATTCGATATTTAACTAGGATTTGTATTACCCATAGGCCATAACTTATAAATAAGGGTAGTCATCAGTTTTACTTTAGTGTGTTTCAAATTCTTAAATTATTCAGTATAATTCTAGTTTCTCTTCTATTCTTTTCTTTCACTTTTCCCCCCCCCCCCCCTAAAACCACACTATTATTGTATCATACCTACCTCCATATTTTAAATTATATAACTCCAGTTCAGTGAACTGGTATATATATATTTCAAGCTGAGTACTGGGAGTCTAAATACTTTGCAGTTTTTGTTTCTTTTACACATTTATTCAATATTTTGTTTTTAAATAGACTTAGTGTGATGGATATCCTTTATGCTTGGTAGAGAGTGATATTTTTGAATTTTGACAATTGGATGCCATGTCTAGAGCCGTCAAAACGGGCCGGGCCCATCGGGCCGGCCCGTTTAAGCCTTGGCCCTGTAAGGGTCCGGCTTAAAAATTGGAGGAGTGAGGTGATGTTTGGCCCTGGAGGGCTACGGGCCAGCCCATCGGGCCCTTCAATTTTTTTATTTTTAATTTTTAAAAATTGAACACTTGTTAAAGTTGGATCCTTCAATGATTTATATTTATTTTTTATTTGTTATAGAGTTATTTATCCATTTAAGTACAAATACATAATAACTATACTATAATTTTATAATTTGATTTATTATTTGTTGTAGATAAAGATTATAGTACATAATAACTATACTATAATTTTATAATTTGATTTATTATTTGTTGTAGATAAAGATTATAGATGTGTTCATGAAGCCGAAAAAGAAATTTATGATATTCTTACTCATAAATCAGAGCCTACTACCCAAAGTGAATAACAATCAAATGTTGTTGAAATTAATGATAGTGGTGAAGATGACGACAATAATAGTCATTGTACTAATGTCGCTTAGTAGTTAGTAGTATACTTTTTATGTTTTATATGAGTTATTTATGAACATAGTTTGCTTTTGATTATGAATTAGTGACTGTGTTTATTTGTTATATGACTTATGTTGTAATTTACTAATTATATTTCTTTGAAAAAAAACAAAGGAAAAATAATTAAAATTTAGAATAGTAATTTCCGGACCCTGCGGTCCGGCCCTAGCCCTAGTGCTCTCGGGCCAGGCTTTAAAAAAACAGGTGTTTTTCTTACTCCGGACCCTGGAGGGCCGGCCCTGTTAGGCCCTGACCCTTCACGAGAGGGCCGAGCCGGCCCTGATTGACACCTCTACTCATGTCTAATGTTAAGGACAACATCTAGGTATCATTTCCGCACTCTCCGATGTCTTTACCCTATTTTATAAATTTTATGTAAATTTTAACATCTAAAAAATCTTTATGGTGCCCTTGTCACAAAAGTTTGTTGTTAAATTAAATTACAAATTTATCCTTAAAAATACAACCCAACGAATAAGGGAAAAATAGAATAAGATATTAATATTTTAAAGTATTAGATTATGCGCATGTGAAAAAGAATCATATTTAATCACTCCATCAGCTTCTTTTCATATCTCAGAAATTATATTTATAAAATATTTTATTAAATTTAAATAGTGAGTAATTAATATTTTTCTTTTGGGATAAAGACCAATTTTGCCATAGAAGTATTGGTTAGGGAGCATCCAGCACCCAAAAGTTTTTTTGGTATCATTTTTACCCCCCGGAAGTTTATGAACATAGCAATTTTACCTATCAGTTGATCTTGACCGTTGGATTGGTATCATTTTTGTCTCGGAAGTTTATAAAAATTTGCTCCTAAACAAAACTTCTAGGGCAATTTTGCTCCTGAAAAAAAAACTTCCGAGGCATATTTGCTCCATTTTGTAAACTTCCAGGACAAAAATGATACCAAGAAAACTTCTGGGTGCTGGATGCTCTCTAGCCAATACTTCTATGGTAAAATTGGTATTTATCCCTTTTCTTTTTGTTAAAGGAAGTCGAAAGGAAGCATTATAGCCCGTTTCAGGGGAATCTTACCTACCTCTCTATACCATTTCTGTATAGAGAAAACTCTGGTAATAATTTTGCATATCCTGGTATGGTGTTAAACTCTCAACTGGTTAAAAGTCAAAACAATTACACATGAATTTTCTGAATTATAAATTTAGGTAAAACTAAAAAAGAGACAGAGACAATAGAATGAGCAAAACAGAGAGAGTCAAGTCTTTCTTTTACTGTCATTGCTTTTCTCCCAACAGACTCTCATATTGTTGTAAACCAATCATACGCACAAAACCAAGGTGGAAGAAGTGATTCATTTGAAGTTACTTGCCGCTAACTATTGTCAAAGCTGTGAAGTGAACCTTATTGTTTTGCAGTTATCCTATGACATAACCACAAAGAAGTTGAAAGAATAGTACAGGAAAACGCGACACTGTACCTTGAAAAATGAAAACCTACTGGAACCAGTGCATCAGAATACACACACACACAAATGAATGAATCCAGGACATGAATAAGAAACTCATTACTAGTGCTTTCTATATATGGACAGTTGTAGGGTTTAAAGTTGAAACCACCGAATGCTTTGTCAAGGACTTTCATGGTGAATTTATCCGCTTCCTTCTTCCCTGGTAGACTCCTCACTTCCACTCTCTTTATCCCCTGACGAGTTTTCAGGTAGTATGCCTTCCACATTTGCAAACATTTCACAATATTCTGTCTCAAATAGAAATAATATTTCAGATTTACTTCCCCACACAGTGATTAAGATCATCAGCTATTCAGTTAGTTTGTTCAAGGAATTGAAGTATGTTTTTGCTGTTGGGAAACAATGAACCCGTAAAATTACAGTTTCCTCACCTCTAACTAGTTGTTTATACTCCCTTCATCATGTTCAAGCAACTCTGCCGCATCATAATTTGCACGACATAGAGGATATGGTTCAAACAAGAGTCGTGGAATACGGTATTGAAAGATTATTACAAGATCTGGAAAAATGTAAAACAAAAGATGCATGTAACCCGTACGTAATAATCATCAAAGGCAAAAATACTTGAAACTTTTGATATAAAGATCCTAAAATTAGCAGTTACCCTCTATTGGACTCCAGCCTTGGTCAATATTATGCCAGTAAAGACATTTCGAGCATATCAAACCGCTTCTGCAGACAAAGCATATAGCTGTTATTCCACATTCCAAAACGATTTCATTTCCCTCTCAGAAAAAGGGAAAGCATCGGTTAACATCAAAATGGGTGCTCACACGAAATCAATATTTGGGTGATATATGGGGTTCACAAAAAACAATTTGGGGGGTTCGAATGGATATTCAGGTGGAATGTCAACACGAATTCTCCAGAGACTCCAGCTTCGTAAGGGCCTGCCAAAACAAATATGAGGATGTGATAGTGGTATTATAATTGAGCCAATTCATATATTATTAAGCCAAGTTAGAGACATAGAATGTGGACAGTACTCTTTTCTGGACCATGAAACACCACTTCAAAGATATCAAGGCTATCTTCTCTCATCACTTTAAAATCCCTCGTCAGCCTGGGAAAAAGGAAAATATATACAGTTAATTAACGAGACATGTGAAACGGAACTGACTATGTTACCTATCTTTTCTGGACCATGAAACACCACTTCTTGATGTTCAATAAATCTTGCATTTCTTTTCTGTGACTACACATTATGATTGCTAGCTTACCAAACATGCCATCAATTCTTCAACATCACAGGACAAGCAAATTGATATTCAGCCAATTTTACCAATTATAAAAAAAAAAAAAAAGGTCAGTAAGGCTAAATTTAAGATTACAGGTACATATCTAACAACTCAAAATAAAACAATTCACTTACAAATCAGTTATATCCGTTTCTTTTCTTCGCCTCCACAACATTGATCTGATTTGAGTAAATCAGTTCTTTAAACCTGCTACAAGAACATTAAAAAACCTTCTCGCTCAGCCAAATGTACAAATTGGTAAACACATAATTTTGTTTGTCTTAGTCATCAATAGAATTAAAGGTTCAAAATCAAAAGGTTACTCCATAATCTCAATAGAATTCCATTAAATTAAAAGAAGGGGCAGGGGACTAGCTGATAACTCTGAAGATGTTCATTCATTGTTTATTGCAACGCTTTAATTGGCGCAAGAACGCAAGAAGAAAGCTAAGAAGTAAACCTACATCAAAATATCCGGGAGAAAGGAATGCCAAGAAGCTTTTGAAGTTCGACATTTTCCTTCCGAAATTCTGATTAAGGATCGAATGCGAAGAATTGAGAACTCTGAAATTCTGATTAGGGATCGAATGCGAAGAAATGAGAACAAATATCATCGAGAAAGAAGAATAGGGGAATATATAGCAGCAACTGGGTTGGATTGGATTGTTGCGGCTCTCGGGAAAAATTTCTGGAACTTGGCTTCCGGCCAACAACATTTTCTTGAAATCTGTAATACCGTTGCTGCTCTCGTTGATGAATCAGAGGCTCGCAAGGGGGAAGTTGAAAGAGAATGACCTTTTCCAACAGGTGTGTTTATATATATATCACTGATGAAGATTTCTACACACATGAAATAGTGAAACCTCACACGTGTGTCTATATATATATATAACGAATGGTGGGCACTAGTGGTATTGTTTGTGTTTGCATGGGGGATTTAGGGGTTTGGGGGGCAGCGTCCATGATTTTTTTTTTTTAATAGGAAAGTCTTAAATACATTAAAAAAACAAAAGAATATAAATAAGAAAAGAAAAGAATATCTAAAAATATTTATGAAATTAAGTAAATACTGATGATATAATAAGAAAGACAGTTATTTTACAAACTTGCCATTTAGAAAAACAAGACTAAGAATTGTTAGAAATGTAACTATATAAATTACAATGAATTGTGGATACTCAATATGTTCCAGTACATATATTTTAATAACAAAAGTATATTATAATAAAAATAATTATATTATCACCCTTCTTGCCTTTATTTTTTGAAATTCCATCATAATTGCCTTATTATCAATATTATCAAATATATCATAATTTTAATTCCTTTTTTTTTTTTAGAATTCTATCATAATTTAAGGGTGGGCACTTGCCCCCCTTATCTTCTACGTACATCCGCCTCTGTATATATATATATATATATATATATATATATATATATATATATATATATATATATATATATATATATATATGTGGGTCCCACTGTTTTATGTGTGTGACATGAAAAAACACTTCTCCTATAACATGAGAAGTGTTTTTCCGTATATATATATTATCCTACATATATATATATATATATATATATATAATTAGCATTATATATATGTGTAGGTCCCACTATTTTATGTGTGTGTAGGAATCTTCTTCTTTTCATACAAGAGAAGTTTAAACCCCATATATATTTTTTTGATACATAGGCGATAGAGGGGGGGATCGAACCTAGTACAAGAGGATGGGGAAACTACTCCCAATACCACTGCACTACTAATAGTGCTGGTAAACCCCATATATATATATATATATATTTTGATACAAGGAGATAGGGGAGGGGGGATCAAACCTAGGACCGAGAGAGGGGAAACTAATTCCAATACCACTACACTACTAGTAGTGCTGGTAAAAAACCCCATATATATGTTTTGTTGTTAACCGTACAAAATGACATTTTCCCACCTGATATATGGAGTGCATGGGCTTTGGGCTTGCCTGGTGCTGGGGATTTTTTTGATGCTGCTGAGTACTGACCCAAAATTTTGTTTGTATGAAAAAAAAAAAAAAAAGTGGATAGGTAATAAATATGCTAATGCCTTGTGGTATTTTTGTTTTTTTTTTGTTTTTTTAAAAAAACGAATAACTCTGAAATCCCAATGACTCAAAAAGTTATAATGACAAGTGGATAGCTTAAACCTCTCGTCTTTGGGTTCAACTGGCAAAGAGATCAAACACTCTTACCAAAGAAAGGGGGTTAGATCCTGAAGTTATATATTTTAGCCTCATAAAAATTTTAATATTTTCACTTTAGCCCTTACTAAGTTTGATGAAGGGACAATATTTAAATATTTATGAGGCTAAAATATAATTTCCTAAACTTTTGGGTGCAAATCTGTAATTTTTGCCCCCTAATTTCAAATGTTGGCTCCACTGTGTTCTGCTCTATAATTTTCGGCCCCTTAATTTCAAATCCTAGCTCCACCCCTGGTTCATGTAGGTGGTAAACTTATTAATAACGACTATTTACGAAGTTAGAATGTGTTGTTAATAAGGGCAATGATAGTTATTAATATGTGTGGTAAACTTATTAATGACAAATGTATTGTGAGTGATGACTTTTATATATGAGAAAACTCTCCTATGCTTACTTCATATAGGAGGACGATTTGTAATTACTAGAGCAAATTATATAACATTTGTTGGCGGCATGATCAGATCAAAAACCATTAAGGAAGGCACAAGTTGTGAATGGTACATAACAATGATATCATCGATAGTCCAATTAGGCCTGTACTGACACATTATTGCCCACGTCCTGATAGGGGGTAATTGTAAATGTCATTAGACCCACTTAAAGTTAGGTAATTGTTTGGAAATGCAGACATGGTCCATGAATATTTAGTAAGTATATTGTAGATGCAATTGAAGATGCATTATATCCAACTTTTATTTATGAAAATTTGCTTTCTAATATAAATTCAATTGTCAATGGATGGACATGAACTTGTCAAAACAAGCCTATGAACTTGTCAGTGGACGCCCAAGGGCTTGTTAGTGTATTCCCATGTAATTCTTAATATATATTTATATTATGAATGGACATATTTATAGACTAGCTACCTTTGTAATTGCAATTTATTATTAATTATGTTGACATATTATGTGGACAATGTGTCACCTGAAATTATTTGGGTAAACATAAGAGTTCTCACTGTTAGTTGTCTCACATGTCAATACATGAACATTGACTTGTCAATGAACACCCCTAGCCTTGTCATTGGCTGCCAATAAACTTGTCAAAGGAAGAGAACAAAATAGACAAACAAGTTCGATTGTAACTAGGTTTTGTAACATCCTGAATTTTGAATCTAATATCTTGAACATAAACCTATTTTGGGAAGACTAGTAGGCTCTATTTTTGGAAAGTGATAAATTTGAAATCAGTATTTTGTGGGCCCCGTGAATAGTATTTACTATTCACGTATACGTTTTTACTATTTACAAATACGTATTTAAAAAATATATATATATATATATATATATATATATATGTTATTCGCAAATACGTATTTAATACTTGAAATTTGTGAAATATGAATAGTGTTCACTATTCACAAATACGTATTTACTATTTAAAAATACGGTATTTACTATTCCTAAATACGTATTTACTATTCATGCGGGACCCACGGCCAAAATAATTCTCTGCAAACTTTCCCGTGAGTGACAAACTTTCTTGTGACTTTGAAAAAAATGGCCGCGGGACCCACTCAATAATAATTTATTATTTAAATAATATTATATTATAATAATAAAATAATATATATTAAAATATTATTAAATTTTTTTTAAAAAAGTTCACGAGGCGGCTGAAGAAGTCACGGGAAAGTTTCCATTTTATAATTTTGGGAAAATTACGTAAAACGACCCAGAGACGAAAATTACACTTAAAGACCCATTTTCCAACTATAAATAGACCTTCCATTTCATTTCATTCTTCACAACTTCTAAGAGCCATAGAGAGAGGTAGAGAGAGAGAGAGAGTAGAGATATTTGCTTGAGAGTTATAATAGCTGGTTGGTGATTCGGGTATTAGCAAGTAACAGGTAACTCTGAATATTCTTCCTTATACTTGTGAATTATGTATGATTATAAATTTGTTTGTTTACTATTTTGGCAAGAATATTTAGACAATATTTATGGTTTTAAGATCTGGTGTGGGAACTTTGACTTGCAAATCTGTAGAGGTACTATTTATACGTACGTTACTATTCACATATACCGTATTTACTATTCATTTTACTATTCACGTATACCGTATTACTATTCATTTTTACTATTCACATATACTGTATTTACTATTCATTTTACTATTCACGTATACTGTATTTACTATTCATTTTTACTATTCACGTATACCGTATTTACTATTCATGTTACTATTCACGTATACCGTATTTACTATTCATGTTACTATTCACGTATACCGTATTTACTACTCATGTTACTATTCACGTATACCGTATTTACTACTCATTTTACTATTCATGTATATACCGTATTTTACTATTCACAGATACGCATAGTATTTTACTATTCACATATACGCATAGTATTTTACTATTCATAAATACGCATATCAATGTATATAATGGTATAATAATGCATTATTTTTTTTAGTAAATACATTCATCATGGCGGTTGTAATGTGATGGGTGGAGTAAGGAGGGAATTGAATGATAAGAATTGTTTATGCCACCACTCGGTGCACAGTGGATGGTACTTTTCAGGGCCTCATCTTCCATGTTTTCCTCTGGCCGGGATTTCATTGGAGATGTGGGACATGTGACACCTCCTTAGTTGTTATTTTAAAGGAGGGGAGCCATAGTCCAGATTTAAGCTCTATACCTTTGGCCGGGTGTATCTTAAGTTTTGGTGAGCTTGAAACCATCCAGTCAAATGAATGAGTTTCTATTGGACTATATGTTAGCCTATGGTTCCAGTCAGCGGTATACGGTTGGAAGGGGATATAAGGGAGGCTGCATACTGCATAGTGCATTTCTGAATTATTCAATAAAGAATGATGAGTATTTTGTAAAGGCATTTGATGTGAACAACGGTATATCTAAAAATATCTGAGTATATTAAATTCACATTATATTACCTTTTATTTTTGTCATATGTAATTTGCTCGTGTAAGGTAGAAATATTCAGTAGTTACTGAGACGTGGAATCTCATCCCATATTAACATTTTTCAGGTGATTATTCTAGTAGAGAGCAAGGGAAGGCACCTATGGAGTGAGCTCTGGAAGCTCTTTTAATCTCCAATAAATTATGATATGTTATTTTATTTGCCATGAACCTAAGACTTCCGTTTTGTATTAAACTCTGAAGTATTTTCTGGAATTTATTCTGATTATGTATTACGGGTTTTGTTCGAAATGGTAACATTGTAAAATGATTTGGATATTGTTGAACCCTTTTGAAGGTATTTTTAATATTTTGATCGAGTTTTTGGGTGATGAAAATGAGGTGTTACATTTTTGGTATCAGAGCCAGGTTCCATGGCAATTTTGTTTATTTTCTAAAGTGATTTCTAAAAAAAAAAAAATTAAAAAAAAAAAGTTCGTGGCAAATTAAATATCATAACATGAGCACTTCCCTTTGTTAGATTTAGAATTTATTTAGCTATTTTTTTATTGGTTTAGTGTCCTTATAATATTAAACATAGGAGGAGATAATGGCAAGAACTCGAAGAACTAATTCAACCCCTGCTCCGTCCCAAAGAGGTCTCCCTCCGCATCAAGATGGTCCCTATCCTCAGGATAACAATGCCCTTTTGGCAGAATTACGAGACGTCATCCTGGAGATGAGAGAGAAAGTGAATAGACACGAGGATGAATTAGCAAAAGGACGAGGCCAAGGTGGTAAGGAAGGAAAGGAGAAGGCTCTGGAAGTCACACCTTCTGACCATCAATCAAGGGGAGGAAGTCATTCTCGCACTGAAGATGGAGGTAGTAGCGGTTCTCATTCTCAGTATCATCCCTTACCTATTACTGAGGTTTGGGAAAAATTTCGGAAGTTTACTCCACCGATGTTCGAGGGGAAGCTAGATCCGATTGCAGCACTGGAGTGGCTGAAGCGTGTAGAAAAGATTTTCAGAGTTATCGAGATTAGCTCACAACAAAAGGTGATGGTTGCTGAACAATTGTTGCAGAAAGCAGCTGAAGAATGGTGGGAAAGCACCAAAACAAAAGGCAATGCTGAGATGACGTGGGAAGAGTTTAAGGAAAAGTTCGAAAATTATTACTTTTCCCCTTCAATCAGAATAGAAAAAGAAACTGAATTCCTCACATTCAGGCAAGGGGAATTACATGAAGACGAATTTATTACTCGCTTTTTAGAGTTGTCTAAATTCTGCGGATATTCACAGAACAACTCTAAATGGTTGAGTGCTCGATTGGTTGAAAAAGCTAGACCAGACTTAAAAACAGCTCTATCACCGTTCCTTGATGAAACAAGGGATTTTGAAGAAATATGCGACAAACTGCGCACGATAGCAAGGAACAAACGAGAAGAGGAAGCTGAGAAGATGAAGGGTTTTCAGGCCAGATCTACACACCTCATGAGACCAACGGGAGGAGTTACTAAGAAGCAGAGTCACAACTTCAGTAATATGAATACGCGGTTTAGCCAACCATCCAGAAATCACTTTGGTGGACCATCGAGGAGTTATTTTACTGGACCCCAAAGAAGTCATTTCAGCAGACCACCGAGGAGTCAATTCAAAGGACCTCAAAGGAGTCACTTCAGTGGAGGTCAGAGTTCATATAGGGGATCCACAGCTCCTGTTGCAAGCACCACCAACAATCAGATGTGTGCCAAGTGTGGAAGAATACACCAAGGACCATGTGTGACGTGTTTCAACTGTGGAAAGCCAGGACACATTTCCAGATTTTGTGAGGAGGAGCCTAGAGGAGCCAAGGATGTTAGAACTGCAGTGCCAGGGAAAGTGTTTGCACTATCACATCAGGAGGCAAGTGCTTCACCAAATCTGATTAAAGGTATCCTCAAACTCCAAGGTCTTGAAGTAGAAGCCTTATTTGATTCTGGTGCCACACACTCTTTTATATCATACGACTGTGTGCCTCGATTGAATTTAAGAGTGAGTGAATTGCCTTATTATATGATTATTTCTACACCGGCAGGAGCTTCAGTAAAAACTTCTAGGGCTTGCTTAAATTGTACGATTGAGATTGATAATAGGATCTCAAATATAGACCTTGTTTGTTTACCCACGAAGGGTATCGATGTAATAATAGGAATGGATTGGTTGTCAGCTAATGACATCATCCTTGACTGCAAGAGGAAGACTATCTCTCTTGCGGATGACTCTATGAGTCATAGTAGACCACAATCGTTGTCTATAGTACAAGATGAAAAGCCTGTTCATCATGGTTGTCTTGCGTACATGGTGTTTTTCTCCATTCAAACAGAAGTGGAGGAAGGGATAGAGAACATTGAAGTGGTGAAAGAATTTCCGGAAGTATTTCCGAAAGAAATGACAGGTTTACCCCCAGAGAGAGAAGTAGAATTTTCTATTGATCTCGTACCTGGAACAGAACCTATATCTAAAGCTCCTTACCGAATGTCTCCATCGGAACTAGCAGAATTGAAGAAGCAGATCGAAGAATTGTTAGAAAAGGGTTTTATCAGACCCAGTGTATCTCCTTGGGGATCGCCCGTACTCTTTGTGAAGAAGAAAGATGGGAGCCTGAGACTATGCATTGACTATCGCCAGTTGAATAAAGTGACTATAAAGAATAAATATCCTTTACCCAGGATCGACGATCTACTTGATCAGTTGAAGGGAGCATCCATATTCTCCAAGATCGACCTCAGATCAGGTTATCACCAACTGAGAGTCAAAGCTGAAGATGTCTCAAAAACTGCATTCAGAACTAGATATGGCCATTATGAATTTCTTGTTATGCCATTTGGGCTAACAAATGCTCCAGCAGTATTCATGGATTACATGAATAGAATTTTCCGACCATATCTAGATAAATTTGTAGTGGTTTTCATTGACGACATCCTTATCTACTCTAAGGATGAAGAAGAGCATAAAGAGCACCTTAGAATCGTGCTACAAGTGTTGAAGGAGCACAAGCTCTATGCGAAACTGTCTAAGTGCGAATTTTGGTTGAAGGAAGTAAAATTCCTAGGCCATGTCGTATCGGCTGAAGGTGTTGCAGTGGACCATACTAAAGTTGAAGCAGTTCTCCAATGGGAACGACCAAAGTCCGTGACTGAGATCAGGAGTTTTCTAGGTCTAGCTGGCTATTATAGGAGATTTATCAAGGGCTTTTCGCAAATAGCTATGCCTTTGACTAAGTTAACAAGGAAGGGACAACCATTTGTATGGAACGAAAAGTGTGAAGCAGCTTTCCAAAATTTGAAGACTAAGTTGACTACGGCACCAGTACTTATAATTCCAGATCCTGCTCAGACCTTTACTTTGTACACAGATGCTTCCAAGAAAGGTCTTGGGTGTGTATTAATGCAAAATGGTAGGGTAGTAGCTTATGCTTCTCGACAGTTAAGGCCACATGAAGGGAATTATCCTACTCACGACTTAGAACTGGCAGCAGTAGTGTTCGCTCTGAAGATTTGGAGGCATCACCTCTACGGTTCAAAGTTCGAGGTTTATAGTGACCACAAAAGTCTGAAGTACCTGTTCGACCAAAAGGAGCTCAACATGCGACAGAGGAGATGGATGGAGTTTATCAAGGACTACGACTTCGAATTGAAGTATCATCCAGGAAAGGCGAACGTTGTAGCAGATGCCTTAAGTAGAAAGACAATCCATGTAGCCCAGATGATGATCAGAGAACATAAATTACTCGAGGAGATACCAAGTACATCTATTGATGTAATGTCAGGTTTGGTCGCTACCATGGAAGCATTAACTATTGAAAGCACAATTTGGAAAGAGATTAAATTCGCTCAGCTCGAAGATGAGTATCTATTAAACGTGAGGGAAGATATTGAAGAAGGAAAAGAATCGAAATTTGGGATCGATAGAGATGGGATATTAAGGTATAAAGGAAAAGTGTGCATACCTAATGATGGAGAAATAAAAAGGCTCATACTAGAGGAGGCACATCGGAGTAAATACACTATCCATCCCGGAGCAACCAAGATGTATCATGATCTCAAGCGGAATTGGTGGTGGCGGGGCATGAAGAAAGATGTGACTGACTTTGTCACTTGTTGTTTGACTTGTCAGAAAGTCAAGATCGAACATCGGAAACCTCCTGGATTATTAAAGAATTTGGATATCCCAGAGTGGAAATGGGACAGCATCTCTATGGATTTCATCATGGGGCTTCCTCTAACGACATCCGGACATAATGCCATTTGGGTAATTGTCGATAGGTTAACTAAGTCAGCTCATTTTCTAGCAATTGCAGCAGAATACTCATTGGAGAGACTAGCAAAGATCTACATGAAGGAGATTGTCAGATTGCATGGGATACCGAATAGCATCGTATCTGATCGTGATCCACGATTCACTTCACGATTTTGGAAAGCATTGCAGAATGCTATGGGAACTCGGATGAGTTATAGTACCGCTTATCATCCTCAAACTGACGGGCAGACTGAGAGGACTATTCAAACTCTGGAAGACATGTTGCGGGCTTGTGCAATCGAACTAAAAGGAAGTTGGGACGATCATCTTCATCTTGCGGAGTTTGCATATAACAATAGTTATCACTCCAGCATTGAGATGGCACCTTATGAGGCTTTGTATGGAAGAAAATGTAGATCTCCTATTTGCTGGACGGAATTGAATGAGCGAATTTTAATAGGTCCAGAACTTGTGGACGAGACGACTCAAAAGATTAAGGTGATTCAACAGAAACTTCTCACTGCTCAGAGTCGACAGAAGAGTTATGCTGACAAGAGAAGACGACCGTTGGAGTTCATGGTGGGCGAACATGTATTCTTAAGAGTCACACCAATGACTGGCATTGGTAGAGCAATACGAGCAAAGAAGCTTTCACCTCGTTTTATGGGTCCTTATGAGATTTTGGAGAAAATTGGACCGGTAGCTTACAGAATTGCATTACCTCCACAGCTTGCGAATCTTCACGATGTCTTTCATGTATCGCAACTGAAGAAATACCAACCGGATCCTTCCCACATTATAGAAGTAGAAGAGGTAGAACTCAAGGATAACATGACGTATAAAGCTGAGCCGGAGCGGATTGTTGATGCAAGGGACAAGAGATTAAGAAACAAGACCATTAGACTTGTAAAGGTCGAGTGGAAAGGAATGGCTCCCGGAGATGCTACTTGGGAAACGGAGGAGAGCATGCGACAAACCTATCCTCATTTATTTAAATAGGTTAGAATTCTTATTATAGCGAAATTTTGAGGACAAAATTTTCTTTTAGGAGGGGAGAAATGTAACATCCTGAATTTTGAATCTAATATCTTGAACATAAACCTATTTTGGGAAGACTAGTAGGCTCTATTTTTGGAAAGTGATAAATTTGAAATCAGTATTTTGTGGGCCCCGTGAATAGTATTTACTATTCACGTATACGTTTTTACTATTTACAAATACGTATTTAAAAAATATATATATATATATATATATATATGTTATTCGCAAATACGTATTTAATACTTGAAATTTGTGAAATATGAATAGTGTTCACTATTCACAAATACGTATTTACTATTTAAAAATACGGTATTTACTATTCCTAAATACGTATTTACTATTCATGCGGGACCCACGGCCAAAATAATTCTCTGCAAACTTTCCCGTGAGTGACAAACTTTCTTGTGACTTTGAAAAAAATGGCCGCGGGACCCACTCAATAATAATTTATTATTTAAATAATATTATATTATAATAATAAAATAATATATATTAAAATATTATTAAATTTTTTTAAAAAAAGTTCACGAGGCGGCTGAAGAAGTCACGGGAAAGTTTCCATTTTATAATTTTGGGAAAATTACGTAAAACGACCCAGAGACGAAAATTACACTTAAAGACCCATTTTCCAACTATAAATAGACCTTCCATTTCATTTCATTCTTCACAACTTCTAAGAGCCATAGAGAGAGGTAGAGAGAGAGAGAGAGTAGAGATATTTGCTTGAGAGTTATAATAGCTGGTTGGTGATTCGGGTATTAGCAAGTAACAGGTAACTCTGAATATTCTTCCTTATACTTGTGAATTATGTATGATTATAAATTTGTTTGTTTACTATTTTGGCAAGAATATTTAGACAATATTTATGGTTTTAAGATCTGGTGTGGGAACTTTGACTTGCAAATCTGTAGAGGTACTATTTATACGTACGTTACTATTCACATATACCGTATTTACTATTCATTTTACTATTCACGTATACCGTATTACTATTCATTTTTACTATTCACATATACTGTATTTACTATTCATTTTACTATTCACGTATGCTGTATTTACTATTCATTTTTACTATTCACGTATACCGTATTTACTATTCATGTTACTATTCACGTATACCGTATTTACTATTCATGTTACTATTCACGTATACCGTATTTACTACTCATGTTACTATTCACGTATACCGTATTTACTACTCATTTTACTATTCATGTATATACCGTATTTTACTATTCACAGATACACATAGTATTTTACTATTCACATATACGCATAGTATTTTACTATTCATAAATACGCATATCAATGTATATAATGGTATAATAATGCATTATTTTTTTTAGTAAATACATTCATCATGGCGGTTGTAATGTGATGGGTGGAGTAAGGAGGGAATTGAATGATAAGAATTGTTTATGCCACCACTCGGTGCACAGTGGATGGTACTTTTCAGGGCCTCATCTTCCATGTTTTCCTCTGGCCGGGATTTCATTGGAGATGTGGGACATGTGACACCTCCTTAGTTGTTATTTTAAAGGAGGGGAGCCATAGTCCAGATTTAAGCTCTATACCTTTGGCCGGGTGTATCTTAAGTTTTGGTGAGCTTGAAACCATCCAGTCAAATGAATGAGTTTCTATTGGACTATATGTTAGCCTATGGTTCCAGTCAGCGGTATACGGTTGGAAGGGGATATAAGGGAGGCTGCATACTGCATAGTGCATTTCTGAATTATTCAATAAAGAATGATGAGTATTTTGTAAAGGCATTTGATGTGAACAACGGTATATCTAAAAATATCTGAGTATATTAAATTCACATTATATTACCTTTTATTTTTGTCATATGTAATTTGCTCGTGTAAGGTAGAAATATTCAGTAGTTACTGAGACGTGGAATCTCATCCCATATTAACATTTTTCAGGTGATTATTCTAGTAGAGAGCAAGGGAAGGCACCTATGGAGTGAGCTCTGGAAGCTCTTTTAATCTCCAATAAATTATGATATGTTATTTTATTTGCCATGAACCTAAGACTTCCGTTTTGTATTAAACTCTGAAGTATTTTCTGGAATTTATTCTGATTATGTATTACGGGTTTTGTTCGAAATGGTAACATTGTAAAATGATTTGGATATTGTTGAACCCTTTTGAAGGTATTTTTAATATTTTGATCGAGTTTTTGGGTGATGAAAATGAGGTGTTACAGGTTTCTTAGGGTGCATTTGTGAAATGTATTTTATAACTTAATTTACTTGATATTGGTGATTCATTGTATTGATTTATTTTGTAACTAACTCTAGTTTTTTTTATCAAAATATTAGGTCCATATTATATGAAATTATTAAAAAAAAATGAAGTACCTAACCTTATTTGTGAGAAGAATATGTAAATTTAAAATGAAATTGTTGACAAGTGAAGGAGAATGTGTTGACAAGTCATGGTGTTAGCATTGACAACTTTTTTTTTTCCTTTTTTGGGTTAAAAAAATACTTATTTTGATCAGCACGAGTAAAGTAATGTCAAAAGCTGGGAACAAGAATACGAGAAAATACATATTTTCATTCTATTGAAGTTGCATCACCACATGTTTAATCTCAACCCCTATGAAATCAATACTCGTACATACTCATAGACAGATGGCATAATTCTGTAGAATGGGAGTGAGCATTGAATTTGTAGCCTATATTGAATCAAGTTGCCATTAACAAATACAATTATATCATTATCAATACCCATGAACTATACAAAAACGCCATTTTACACTGACTTGTCAAATAAGTTACAAAGAAGACCACTCCAATCACAAAAGTTCATTTTCAAATTAGGCATTAAGTTACATCATAACAGCATCTTTGAAAGTTACACTCAACAATTCACACGAAGCTCCGCCACTTGAATACAATACTTTGATATCATTATAGCTTCAATCACATTTTGCTTGATGGGATAAGTTTGAAAAAGCTCCTGAAGGATCATAAGAATGATGCTTCCATTTTGAAACCGTGCCTAACAAGAGAACTAAGATCTTCTCCATTTCCAAACAAAGTTCTTGAGATGTGCAGGTGTTGAATCACCACTTACTTGATATCATTCAGATTTAGTGGTTATCTGCCATGAATGAAAATTAATTACATCATAAAATTAGAAATAAACAGCTATTCTTAGGAATAACAAGTCTTTTGGATTATCAGAGACCACGTAATTCTTTATAATTAAATCAGAAAACATCTATCTCTAACCTTTATTGTGGTCAAGCAATAGAAGGGTATGAATTTTAACATAATCTATCTCCATTGAATTAATTAGTAACAAAGATAGTAAGACAAATGTACAAAAAGGAGAAATAAGATTGAAGGTGTTATTAATCCACCCGTGCCGCTCAAGTTTATGATTTCTACTGTGCGTGGGATGGCTGTGTTCGCGTGAAAGTTGAAACAGAAAAATGCTTTGATAATGTTTAGTTCTTCCCAGTTCCCATCCATTGCTACTCAATTTTGCCCAGTTTCCTTATACATGCATTAAAAATGACACAAGACTAGACCTACAATGGGTTGCAGGAGTGACTTGTAGGTATGAAGCATGGAGAAATCGATATGAATATTTATAGAAAAGCCAAAGAAGTTATGCAAGGAAAATAAATTGCAACTATATAAATGAAGCTGCTCATCCTGCCCTCTAGATAAATTACATTCTACATTAAAATCCCATAATTGATAGTGTAATACGAAAGATACACCGTGGGGTTCTAATCATTTGCTTTCCAAAGAGGAAAAGTGACCAAGTCCACTATACATTAAACTGAGCAAAATTGACAATGAAATCAAATTCATCAGGTCCAAATGTCAGTGATCAAAGACTTCAATATATCTTCAGAAGACCAAATAGAATCTTCTAATCTAATTGAACTTCCCCTCCTGGCTTCTATAGCCATGGCAAAACATCAGAAAGCAAGGCATACAAAAAAGAAAAACGATTAAAACTAATTAATTCAAGCAGCTAGTGTTAGGCTGTAGTTGAGATTTTATCAATTTTAGGAGCTCACTTAACAAACATAAGAAAACTCGTATGAAGCTATTTGATTCACAATTTACCACCAAGGCTTCTATAGCCATATCACTCATCCTGGGGTCAATGAATCTTACAAATTTGCCAGATGCACAAACAGATATGAATTCAAAAATACTTCATCAGCTCAAGAAAATCACCCCTTTATTCATAGTCTTAAATTCCACAACTACATAAAAATGCACATGTTACCACAATTTGACACCAATCAAGTTCAAATAAATGCACATGATAACTACAATTTGATGCAAACCAAGTTCAAATAGCCACCCTAAGACTAGTTACAACAGAGACTATATTCTACACGTGTTTGTCTCCTTGATAAAAATAAGAAATATAAACCACAAGGTATTGTGACATACTCATAGATAATTGGATGACCATGTCTACAGAGTAATAATTCAACATCTGTCAGTTTATCAGGGATTTTTTATGGAGTCAACAAAGCCACTGCTAAGAAGTCTCTCCACGTATTTGCCAAGAATATCCACCTCCAAATTTACCTTCTGTCCAACTTTCTTCAAAGGAATCACTATCTTCTGTTGAGTATAAGCTACCAGCATGAAATTGAAACACTCTTCTTCATCAAACACATCCACCACAGTCAAACTAGTCCCATCCACAGCAATAAAACCTTTAGGTACGATATATTTCAGTAGATCCTTGGCTGCCTTCACTTTAACCCACAACGAATCTCCCTCTGGATCCATTGAAACAATCTCCCCTGTTCCATCCACATGTCCCTGAACAAAATGCCCTCCCATTCTGCTGGTGGGAGTCACTGCCCTTTCCAAATTGACGAGCGATCCAGCTTCCAATTCGATCAAAGAAGTTTTCCTAAGCGTTTCAGGGGCCAACCCAACCATAAAATCAGATGCTTTGTGATCGAAATTGGTCACCGTAAGACAGGTACCGTTGACGGCGATGCTGTCCCCAAGATTTACACCTTCAAGAACGGTTTTTGCCCCTATCTTCATGTCAAACCCGCCGTGTTCGGTGTCACCTAGCTGCTTGATTGTGCCCATTTCTTCAACAATGCCTGTGAATAGGCATCGAATTGTGCTTTGGCGACGGGCTTTGGGTTTGCCCAAGGGAATGAATGCGTGTAGAATGGATGGCTTGGTAATGTAGTTGAATCCACAATCAATGTTGGATAGCCTACTTTTGGGATTAACGAATTGATACATTGAAAGGGTTTTTGTTGTTTTGGATGAGAAGGTGAGAGAGCATGAAGCCGCCATTTTCTTTATCTGTTTGACCCCTTTTTCAGATCTCCAGAGTCTAAACTGTCATATGCAGAACAAATAAGCCATAGAAGGTTAACATCGGTTTGAGAATCCATGATCTAAACATAAACCAGTGAGCAACAAAAAGATCCAATTTTATCCTTTCCTAAAGTAGAAGCGACATTCAAATAGAGTAATTCTAATTAGAAGAACATCGAACCCATTGATTATGATACAGGAAAGCATGCAGAAGAAAATAGATCGGAGGTAGCTGACTAGAGCCTGTTTGGATCCTCTTATTTTTAAGCTAAAGAAAAAAGAGCTTTTTAAAAAAAGCTAAAAGCTGTTTGATAATTACATAACTTTTTTAACTTAAAAGCTTAAATTAAAAATAAGTTGTTTGGCAAAATTTGTCATAAGCACTTTTTCTAATAAAAATTATCATAAAAGGTATATTATAAAATAACCTTTAAACTATCAATATATTCACAAGCAACACGGAAGAAGATCATCATACCAGCACAAAGCTTAAAAATCTATCACGGCTACAGCTCCTCAAGTGTATCCTTTACCACTAAAATTAACGATGATAAAAATCTGTCATTGGTCCTTCATAAAGGATTCTCTAATAAGCATAATGAAATATATAGAACTAATAGCAAAAAGATGATCTTGCAACAATGTAACTTTATTGATGTTTTCTAATGCTAAATACAGCAGATCTGTATGGAGAATAATGCCTCCTCTCTATACAATAGATGAAAGCCCCCTATATATTTGTTAACACTACATACATAAATATATATGTGTGCTACTATAATCTACTATACCAGATGATTTATTTTTTTTATTTCTTTTATGCATGGGAGAAGAGGCTAACTTCAGCAATGAATTAATAGATAACTAATAATTAATGGCAGGCCATATCTATATCAGTATATATCATGATAATGGTACACCTGAGACCTTTTTGACTGCTTTATGCTAGTGGAGCCTAAAAATAATGGATACATGTATAGGTGTTATGAAAACCTTCCAATTATACTACTCTATATGACTATGATAATCAATAATTCCAATCAGCAGAATCAGAAATAATACAAAAGAGCTATATAATGACTGTGATTATTGACACATGATTCAGTGGTCAGGTTTAAAATTATGATAAGTTATATATATGACCTGTTAATACACTACTCCCCCGGTCCTAGTTACAACACGTGATTCTGACATAACTTCCTCTGCATGATCCACTACAATCAAGTTAAACAACATCTATCATCTACCTTCTACCAACTACAAACAACTTCATAGTAATCCCAATACTTAATAATTATCCATAAGATTTGCATTACCTTTTGCACATATCAGTCCCATAACCATATGTTTGGAATGGATATAGTGGCATTTTAGGGCATGAACTAAAGATAAACCAGATACAATAAGGTCATTAGGATTCAGATCCATCTGAAATAAAGTAATGAACTAACGGACGAATATAGGCCATAGTTGAAGCATTTACTCATGCATATACTAGATTTATAAACATGTAACTAAAATTGTGTATTCTCCTAAAAGTTTCACTTTAAGGAAATGGACAATATTATATGCTTTGCATACATAATCCATTTACATGAATTGGATTTTTAGTTCAAGCGAACTAATTCCAAATTACATTCCAATTTCAAAAGGGGTATGCAGACAGAAATTTAGCAGTTTAGTTGCAGCTAGGCCAAAGGATCTAACACAAACAAAAATTTAACATGTAGATAGATTGGAATTCACACCAAGGGATATATTACAGCAGCATTCACATATTGCATGATTAAGGAAGCTGAAGACGCAAAGGTAAAAAAAGAGTGTCTAATCATGCAAGAAGATTATGAAACACATTATCAGCATTTAGAACAAGAGGACAAAAGGGTGATACAGATTAATGGCAGCAGCATGGACTCATTTCATTCTTTAAGGACCTGGAGATTCAAGGACTCAAAAAGAAACAAGAAAGGGCATGCGGAAATGTTTTACACCAAAGCATCAGAAAGGGGGAAAATGGTATTGAACAATAATATCCCCAGAATTATTGTAGGTTCCCTGAACGATTTAAAAAGGGGGAAAATCTGTAAATCAATAGTGGGATGGGATGGGAGTGAAGTAATTAAGATTTGCGAATTGATACCATAACTAATGAATGGAGTTGTACAGTTGCACGTACACAAATCCTTCCACATCTAGGGCAAATAACCTTAGCCTTTGACTTTACCTAGAAACCAACAAGTAGCTAGTACCGTGGGGCTCAAAAAATGGATGACATTGATCACAACAAATTCATCAACAAAAGGTAAATGGATTGTCGTGCCTATTAGAGTTCATAATCTCGTGTGTAACAAAGTTGGAGGGCCGGCAGCGAGTAACTGAGCCTGTTTGGATCCTCTTATTTTTAAACTAAAAGCTATTTTTAAGCTAAAACTAAAAAAAAGAGCTTTTTTTAAAAAAAAATAAAAGCTGTTTGATGATTTTATAAATTTTTTAACTTAAAAGCTGAAATTAAAATTAAGTTGTTTGGCAAAATTTTTGTCATGAGCACTATTTTTAATAAAAATTATTATAAAAGGTATATTATAAAATAACCTTTAAACTATCAATATATTTACAAAATAAAAATACTATGAGAATAGATTTGCCAACAGTAGAGCACAATCAATAAATCATCAGTAGTCTTACAAATTGTCAACTAGTATTCCATTAACATGAAATCACCTATTTCTATTTTCCATTAATATTGATGCTATTTGATTTCGAACTCTATTCATATAACCATTATCTTCAATTCTTCTATGACTATGAATACTCATTTCTTCATCAATGTTACATTTTTCTTGACTCTTAGGAATATAATCAGGATTAAAATCACACTTGTCAATTTTTTATAACAGATAATAGAGAGGAGACATAATTTCAGAAGAGGTTGCGAAAAACTTTCCAGTTGAATGGCCATTATAGTATGATTTTGAAGTTGCATTATGTTTGCTTAGAAATGAGAGGGGACATTGATTAGAAATGAGAACAATGCAATAGAACAGGACATGTGGTCCTCCCCAACTGAAAGAGGGGAGAAAAAACAGAAAGAAAACAAAGAGTAAAAACCATCAGAGCTTTCCATTCCCTTGGAAGATCCACAAGAGGAATCTTCTAAAGGAACCAACAGCTGCAAACCCCCAGTAGGCCATAATAGAGGGGGAAATCCTCCCCCAAAGACAGGGTGCATGATATTTCTCATTATCTCTTGCAATCCATTATAACAAAAACAACACAATCCTGCAAAATAAAAATAAAAAAACCGAATAGAAGGGCAAAATCTATCTGTATACAGAAGGACAAAACCAGCTTTCAATAAAAAAAAAAATACCAAAAGGTCTAATGCCAATCTGTCATGCCACCTCACAATGAACAGATAGATTATAATTCGTCATTGAACTTTCGAAACAAGTCTAATGTAAGGTGGTAGTCAGAAGAAGAAAAGGAGGAAGAGGGAGAGAAACAGAGACGCCACACAGAAATGGCTAGCTGAAATTCTCTTTATGCATGAGTAGTAACTTTCTCATACAACCCCCTTTTATGGGCTGTAACTCCTAGCGGCTATCATGAAAGTAACATATGCATATTTTAATTAATAAGTTTCACATCAAAGTCACACAAGTAGCAAGTGGAATGGCAATCAGAGTGTTTCTTGATAAGCCTGCTTATTTAATTTAGGCCTCATCATTCATCAAGTTGTTAATGCTTGAGCTATGTATCAGTGGATTATGTTGATTCCCTGTATATTTTTCAGTTCTGTTAGGATAGAGTTATTTTATTTTGAATTTATTTTGGATTACAAGCGTTTCAAGTCATGCATTTGATCATTCTTCTATCTATAGCATAGCCCATCACAGAGGATGCAAGCAACAGAGACTCAATTCTTCTATTGTTTTTACACTTAGAAAGCACTCATTGACTTATCTCCGAGCCTTTTTGATAACTCAATTATTTATCAGATAGTAACCAACCTCTAATCTCAACAAAGCAAACATAACGCAACTTCATTAGCTATAAGCAAATCCCCTCTACTCTCCGAACACACATCTGAACCAAACGAAATCCCAAGAACTCTACCCACCGTTTTTTAGTAGAAGAAAACGCTCAAACAAAAACAAGCACAGATCTGGAAATCACAACCGATAGAATTAAAGAAAATGAAAATGAGAATGCAAACTAACCGAGCAGAGGAGAGGACTGAAATCTGTGAGAGTGTGACGATGAGACGCAATAGATGATGAGACGATGAGTGCTCACAGAGGCAAAGGAGGAGACGATGAGATTGCGCCGTATGCACAGAAGATCTTGAGGCCAGACAAAAAATATTAGCGCGCCTCAAGACGTTCCTTGACGTAGTCGACAGCCAGTTGGAGCAAGCCCGAGAAATAGATCGGGAGATATGGACAGTGGACTCGGCTTTAGTTCACTAGGTGCTACCGTCTGGCGGTCCACTTCTGGAAATAACGCCGTTTTGACTCAAAAACAACACTGATGCTCCTTTTATATATTTTAGGGTGCTGTAGGTACTCCCCTCTAGTCCTTATTATAAGACACCAATTAACAACTTTATTTAGTCTTTTTTATAAGACACTTGCTCTTTCCTAATGAGTATTAATTATTTGTTTCCATATCTGCCCATAATTAATGAGGGTAGTGTGTGAGAGTAATAATTAATATAATATTAGAGTTTAGTGAAATTAGTAGAGGTAATATTGGAAGTTACTTAAATTGTAGGGTAACTTTATTGACTTTAATTGTTTTGATTGGTTTGTGAGAAAAATTAGTTGGTGTTTTATAATAAGGACCAGAAGGAGTACTAAAAAGATACTTCATGATATTGACTGGTACTGAAAAAAATATTTTATAATATTGAAAAATTATTTTAGGATGTTAAAAAAATATTTCAGGTACTGATTTTTCAAGATCATGAAGTCTTTTTTCAGTACCAGCCAGTATCCTAAAGTATCTTTTTAGTACCAGTCAATACCCTAAACTATTTTTTCAACATCTTAAAATAATTTTTTAACATCATGAAGTACCAATCACTATTTTTTAGTACCGGTTAGTATCATGAAGTATCTTTTTAGTACCTACGGTATCCTGAAATATGTATTAAAAAAAAGGAGTATCAGTGTTGTTTTTGCGCCAAAATGGTGCTGTTTCAAGAAGTGGACTGCAAAGGATAGCAAGGAGAAAGGGACTGAAGCCGAGTCCAAGGACAATAGGGTTCTCTTAAAAAAAAGAGCTTATAAAAAAGCTCATTTCTTTTGGCTTTTAGTGCCTATTTGGATCCTCTTATTTTTAACTTATCTTTTTCTTATAAGCAAAAGCTAAGCCAAACAATTTTTTACAAAAGCTCTTATAATAAAAAGACTTTCTTTTTTTTTTTTTTTTACAAAGAACAAAATAGCCAAAAGCCAAAAGCTGCCATAAGAGAGCTTTTTTTTAACCTCTTATTAGCCAAAAGCTCTTCTCCAACCATATAGATTCCTAATCCTTATCATCTATTATGCTATAATCTCAAACAATCGACCTGTGTCCAAATTCAGAACATCGATTATACAAGCAAATCTGACACGCCCAAGATGATGATGATTATTAATATTATTATTTTTAGGAAAAAAAACAACAATAGAGAAGTTCTAGAGTTGCTTGCGATCAAAACAGAGAAGAAATGAACATGCAATCGGACATAAAACCAAGGACCTTCAAACCAGTAAAATCACAAAAGAAAAACCTGAAAGACCTGGCTATCACTCAAGAGGGGGGGTGAATTGGGTGTTTGATAAAACTTTAGGAACTTTGAAAATCTTTTCGCAACTTACTAAAAACAGTTTGAATGACAATAATAATTTATAAAGCAGTACTCAGTCATTCAAACATGTATGGACATTCAGATATATATGCTGAAAATATAAGAGATAAGGGAAGAGAATATGCAAACAGTATTTATACTGGTTCGGCCCAATCCTTGACCTACGTCCAGTCTCCAATCTCCACTTGAGATTTTCAGTCCACTATCCTCTTGTTTAACCGGGCACAAGAGAAGCCTATACAAATGCACAAGTTCAACCAGGTACTTGTGAAGCCACCGAGATACACCTTTCACTCAGTTACACACTTTGCACTCGAAGTTATCCTCTCATTAGGATACACTTCCCCTTGCAAGTTGTAAACTGATAACCCAATCTCCAAGTCCCACGACTTGAGATTCTTACAGTGATGTAATAATCAGAAATGTTCTCTCTAGAAGAGAAGATGAATAAACACTGAAGTACAATCAAATCATTTCACTCTCTAGTGTAAACTATATAAACATTGAGAAACAGAGAGCGTGAGCTAAATGTAGAATTCAAAATATCAGCATTTTGATAGTGCAAGCTCTTATCATCATCGTCTCCATTTTGAATGGTTGTCCTTTTATAGTCAGTGAAGACCATTGAACAATTTCTCCAATTTTGAGTATCACCATTGTGAGCGTATATGACTGTTATATTACCGTTGGGATATTATCGTTGGGATAATTTGAAATTCTATCCGTTGAAGCATTTCATTGTTTGAACATTTGAATTCATTGGAGAACATTATTGCCGAGTATTCAACTTCATTTCTTCAAGTTCCTTGTTGAATTCGATCTTCTCTGTCATTTCGGAAAATCTGCAGCAAACTCCATCTTCATTGTGACAGATTTTGATTTCTATCAAGTTTGATGTAATCTCAAACTTTAATCACCTGAAACTTATACACAAATGATATAAATTATGTTAAGAAGTAGTATAAGTTCTTTTGGAATTCATCTGGGTGTTCTTGATGAGAATCCAGGATTTCGAACATGGTGATTTGCTGATGCAAAGAAATTAACTCGAGTTATGCCATGTAACTCGAGTTGCTTTAAATGCCAGAAGCTTTCTGTTTGAATTTTAACTCGAGTTGTCGTATGTAACTCAAGTTGCAAAAGTGTCTTTTCTCTTCTGTTTGCGAGTAACTCGAGTTATCCTTCGTGACTCAAGTTGCCAAGTGCTCCAATTGCTCTCTGCGTTCTTGAATAACTTAAGTTGGTGATCATGACTCGAGTTGCTACTGAGTTCCAAAATTCTGGTTGCTCTCTGTCTGAATTATGACTCGAGTTGCCTTAGTATAAATCGAGTTGAAAGCTCATCAAAAGTGGCTGCTTCCAAATTCTATGAAACACTTGTTGAGTCTAGATTCATATGAAATTGGTTTCATTCCATTTGGTTGTGCATAGTGTGAGCTATATCTAGAGAATCGAACCTATTCTGAACTGAATCCAGAATTTCAAGTATCCATTTTCAAAAGCCATATCTCCCTGGTTTGAATTCCGTTTTGCATGGTTCAAATCTTAATGGAAGTCATTTTGAGTCTACTTTCATATGCCACTGATTTCAGCTGAATCCGATTTGTAGTTTGTGAGTTACGCTCAAAATACCGAAGCTCGTTCTGGATTGTGACGTTGATTCTTTTTGAAAATTAAAAAAATAATAGATCCTTGATTTGAACTCATTTTGACTTGAATTTTATACCAAAATGATGCATTGGGAGTCTAGTTTCATATGCCTTTGGTTTCGTCTCAATCCGATCTCTGGTTTGGAAGATATCATCGAAATACCAGACCTCGCCCAGCTGAAACGTGAAACAGAGGTGAATAGAGGTGCTGAAAATCACTGGTAACTCAGGTTTTTAAGTGGTAACTCGAGTTACTCCTGTCTGAAAATATTTTGTAACTCGAGTTATCATAAATAACTCAAGTTGGGTCAATCCAAAAACCCAAAAACACTGTAGCGAAGCACTCTAACTCGAGTTGGATCATTCTGAACCTTATATTTCCTTGTTTTTAACTTTGATTTGAGCCATTCCAACTTCCATTTGATCATGGAGACTTCTAGGATCAATTTTAGAACTTGGATAATGATATCTTCATTCCATTCATCAAGTTCTTCCTTCTTCCATCTCCCATCTGGATCATTCTTCATCATTTAACTTAGGCTCATCATTCTCTGCAAGTTCTACCTTCTTCAGTATCTCCTCTTGCCTTCTCTTGATCATTCTCCATAATTCAGCTTCTTCAATATTAAATATAAGCATTAGTCAATGTAGAAGATAAATATACTATGGAAACTTTTTGCTCTTAATATTGATAAGCATATTTGTCATCATCAAAACTAAGTATAACTAACAAAACCAAGGACCATCGAGATCTGAGAAACACAAAGAGAGACAAGAATCGTTGCTGACACTGCTGGGGTAGGAACAATCAGCAAGAGCACTAAGGAAGTAGTAATGGAGAAGAAGATCGAGAAAGGGAGGCACGCTCTTTACTCTTGGAGAAGCCTAAAAAAATGCATATGAAAATTTTTTTACTAAACAACTTATTTTAAATTTGACCTTTTAAGTAATTTTTAAGCTAAAAAAATTTATATAATCATCAAATAGCTTTTAGCTTTTCTTAAAAAGTTTTTTTTAAAAAAAAAAAAAAACTTTAACTTAGAAGTAGCTTTTAGCTTAAAAAAGAGAGGATCCAAACAGGCTGAGCTTTTGGCTTTCTACTTCATTATAAAATAAGCTCTTTTTATTATAAGAGCTTTTGTTAAAACCTTCTTGGCCTAGCTTCTACGTATAAGGAAAAGATAAGCTACAAATAAGAGGATTCAAACAGGCACTACGTTCAACTGTGAAGGGAGAGAAGGGAAACAAACTTGAGAATAACGGTGATGAAAGAGCCAAGGCGGGAGACACAAATGACGGTGGAAGGCGAGCGAGAGATGATGAACGATGAAGGCTCACATAGGCAAATCGAGATTGCGCCGTATAGAAGTGGAGATTGCGACTATAGGGTTAAGCTCTTTTTTTAAAAAAAAAGAGCTTTAAAAAAAACTTTTTTATAAGAACTTTTTTCTTCCTTGTAAAATAAACTCTTTTTATTATAAGAGCTTTTTTAAAAACATGTTTAACCTAGCTTTTATTTATAAAGAGAAGATAAACTAAAAATAAGAGGATCCAAACAAACACTAATTTTTCTAAAATGAATTGTCTCAACGGTTCCAACGGAGGCACTCCCATTTCCTGAGGTTACTTATTTACCATTTGGTGGTAGGCGAAGGATTGCGCTAATATGTCCGTTGTTTCTCTCCCCCCCCCCCCCCCCCAAATAGATATGCTTGTGCTTGGCCCAAATTAGTAAAAAAAAAAAAAAAAAAATCCAAGAAAAAGTCACATGTCAAAAAGGTCCTAAGGCCTTTTCTGGTATTATTTCATAAACGTTACCAATTATATCAGAAGAATATTAACAACTAAATCAGTAAATATTAATAATATTCTAACAACTAAATCAGTACTCGTTAACAATTATATTAGTACACGTTAACAACTAACGTGTTATGATAAAATACCAAAAAAAGCTCTAGAGCCTTTTTGACATGTGAAATTTTTTTAGGCATTTTTTAACAATTTTTTGCGAATTTAGACCCTGAGTCCCTATTCAAAAGCCTGTTTGCTGGCTACAGTCATAAATTATATCTCTTTATTGATTATTCCAACGAATCAAAATCAAAAGTTGAATAATAACAGTACTTGAAAACATAGCCCTCATAGTACACTTGGCTCCAGGGGCTGGGTGTTGCAGATGTTAACGTAGTAATTTTGGCATGAAAATATGATATAGGGGAATAACTACTAATCTCAACCTTTATTTTCCAGTGCAAAACTGGATATATTTTAGGGTTAAGAAGCAATTTGATCAATAAATTTTTTATCTCAGGAGCGCCCAGCACAAATAACTTTTAAGTAGACCAAAATTAACAAAAAAAACAAACTTTTAAAAAGATAAAGGTAGCACAAACTCGTTAGAAGCAACTTAACTCCGTTTCTTTGGCATACACGTGTCAGCTACCTCTTCCCTCAGGATCTTTCTCTGCAACACACACAAGAATCCAGCAATACCAAGTCTAGCCAAACTTGGAGCTCCAGGAGCAAAAGGATAAGGATTGATCATGGAGCTATCTAATCCACCTGGAGAAGAAGGATAAACAAAATTCCAACACAAACCCGACTGGGTCTGGTCGTGTGGTTTAGACCCTATAGGACTTGAACTACAAAAAAGAAGTTGAACATAGATGGCACCTAAAATTCTAACCTTACCTGGCAAATCCTCAGCCCCACCATGCATGGAGATGTTAGGAACAATATTACCACCGGCATCGTCACTGGCTACATCTACTGAAATCTCCGTAATTTAGCCATGGCTCGTCACTAGGGTTTTTTGTCGAGCAGGTTGCGACCCATTTAAGGGCTTCCCAACAATCTTCATAAGCTGCAGGTAGATAGTGTTCTAGAGCGAGCTGGAACTCCACAGAGGTTTAGGCAACGGTGGTAGAGTCCGCTGCTTTGAAAGTAGACCAAGATGGGGAGTTTTGACTGGTCGCCGTGGTGGAATTAGGTGGTGGATTTTGGAAGGTAAAGGCAAGCGGAGATTGGGGGGTTGTTGGAGATGACAACGTCTTCGTTGTCGGTTTTGGTAGCCATTTGAAATTAGGCTGAGAATTGAGAGAAGAGAGGTTAGATAGAAGAAAGCCAGTCACTTTACAAAGTTTGTGGTTTTCCTTTGCTTGCTAATACATCACGAGCATATCATAATCAATCATCAATACAGAGGCTGGACTTGGGTTTTGCTGCATTTTGTGTGCGTTGCAAAGAAAGAGTCATTGAGGGAAGAGGTAGCTGAATGTGTATGCCATGTCTGCAACAATTCCAGTCAAAGTAACAGAATTAATTTGCTTTTGTGCTACCTTTACCTTTACCTTTTTAAATTTTTTTTTGGGGTCAGTTTTGGTCCACTTAAAAGTTATTTGTGCTGGGCATTCCTGAGACAAAAGTTTGTTGGCCAATTTGTTCCTTAACCCTATATTTTACATTGTAATCAAACAAACGCAAACCGCTACTCTATAATAGAAGACAACAAGCTAAACTCGATGGTCACACAACTCGATTGTCACACAACTCGATGCTATTAGTAACTGATTCAAAGACAAAAAGATCAGCTAGCTACTGGCTAGTTAAACTCCTTGGCTCGAGATCTATAATGACCAGCTCCAAATTCATGTGTGATAGTACAAGAATCTAGTAATAATATGCACTATTTGACTTGCAATTACATCCTATTGTGATATAATTACCAATGAAAAATTATTACGGCGAAAAATATGGAAAATTAAGGTAGCACATCGACTATAGATCAACCTTAAACAAGAAATGCGTCAGCTGTTAAAATTAGTTGAGCTGTTAGTTGGTGAATGTGTGCCCAACAAGGAGTAAACAGAAGTAAACTGCAACAAAATAGAAATTCAGCAGGGAAATCAGGATTCTCTTGATAGAGTGGATTCTAGTTCACAAATAGTCTAAACAAAGAACGAGCATCCTATATCTTTTGAATATTTTTTTGCTGCCAAAGAAAGCAAACATAGAAACTGCTGCCAAAAAAGCAGGTTTTCTCAATTAAAATGAAAAAGAAAATCATGGAGAAACTACAATGACACTTATTCCTATATCTTTTAAATATTTTTTTTGCTTTATGAAAAATTATCTCTTCCTCCACTGAATTACATCAGCATTGCATCAGGATGTATTTCCATATATCCTCTTCCTCTCAAGTTCCTACAAGTTACAGCAGTTGAATATACAGAACCAAAAACTTGCAAGCATTTTTATCATCAGACTGTATGATTAGAGATTGCTATTGCTGAGAGGATTGCTTGTAGCTATCCCATCCACCATCTGGTTCCTCGAGAACATTACCAGCCAGCTAGAACATCCTCACCTACTCCTCAGCTAGGGTCTGTGAACTGGCAATAGAGCTGAGCTCTCATCTCTGCCCTCCACTTCATGACCTCCAGGCCCAACATTAAGGTCTAAACCCTACCCTCTCCAATTCTCACCATCAGCAGTACCACTATCATTAGGAAGACTAAAGGCCTGGCGGTGTAATGAGATGAAACAGTACTAGCAGGTCCAATTAACTGTGAATTTACTATGGGAAAGAAAAGTCTTCCACCAGATGTTGAATCTACATAAGTCGTTGATCCACCTGAAAATGATAAAGATAGAAGAGGAAAGCTGGAATAAAAAGGGAAGACAGGATACTGATATGGCGCAGATGGATATGATGATAGCACCGCTCCCCTATATGTTAGTTCTCTATGGGTTTTGATGATGACTGACAATTGCAAACCCAAAGTGCAGTTTTGTCTTGGTAAGTTGAAAAACTTACTGTCAAGACAAAACTCGAGTTTTTGTTTCAAAACTCGAGTTTTGGGATTGACAGAGAGTTGCTCTGTTTTCATAAAATTGGCAAAACTCAAGTTTCCATAAGGAAACTCGAGTTTTGGAACTTACAGAGAGCACTTGTTTTTCACCTTAAGACAAAACTTGAGTTTCAGTTCAGAAACTTGAGTTTTGGTTTACACAGAGACTACATGTTGTTTTCTGAAAAAGGCTAAACTCGAGTTTTGGTTTGGAAACTCGAGTTTTGGTCATACAGAGAGTCTCTGACATTCTTGAAATCAACTTCCACTATTTCATGATTTTTCAAATTTTTCTCTAAGATAAGAGAAAACTTGAGTTTTGGTTTGGAAACTCGAGTTTTGACTTACCAGAGAGTTTTCAAGGGTTTACAGAGTTTTTGAAAACTGGAGAGTAAACTAGGTCAGAATCTTCAAGGTTTTCATTAAAAGATGAAAACTCAAGTTTCACTTTGGAAACTCGAGTTTCAGCCAGACAGAGAGGTTTCAATGTTTTCAACGTTTTCACTCTTAAAATGAAAACTCGAGTTTTGGCCTGACAGAGAGCTCTGAACTTTTCCCAAAGTTTTCAGACTAAAATGAAAACTCGAGTTTTGGTTTGGAAACTCGAGTTTTGATCAGACCGAGAGCTCTGAAACTTTTTCATGTTTTCACACCCAAGTGAAAACTCGAGTTTTGTTTTGAAAACTCAAGTTTCTGCTAGACAGTGAGCTTTGACCGTTTTTCACATGTTTTCATACTTGAATGAAAACTCGAGTTTTGTTCTAGAAACTCGAGTTTTGATCAAATAGAGAGCTTAAGATTTTTCAACGTCTAGAAAACATAAAGTTTTGATGTTTTGAACTTCCACGTGCTATTTTCATTGAAAGTCCAAAACTCAAGTTTTGGTTTGGAAACTCGAGTTTTGAGTTTTACCTAAACTTTGGTCCAAAAGCTCAAAACACGACTTTGCTCTCTGGAAGAAGAAAACTCGAGTTTGGAGTTTGAAACTCGAGTTTGGACTTAAGTGCATAGTTGAAACTCGAGTTTTGATGAACAAACTCAAGTTTCCATCGCTAAGTTTGAAATTTCAATTTCACGATTTTGCAAATGCTTTTTGTTTGATCTTAATACTTTCCAGGATTATTCTTTACTATTCCTAGATATGTTTAACCACTTTGTTAGTGAGTTTCAGATAATTTAGAGAATGTTTATTGAAGGTTTAAAGCAAAAGCAAAAGGTGATGTCAGAACATTAAATGCTAAACTCAGAAAGTTGCACTCTTCTGGATAATCCATTTGCACACGCCTACAAAGAATTAAATGATGATTTCTACTTTCAGCAGCTGCTACTCCAACGGATTTATTTGCAGAAAGTCAACTCTGAAGCATTGTCCAGCTGGATTAAGTGGAATTTTAGAGAGAGAAGAAGACTAAACCTACACTTAACTTTTACAGATCATCTCCAACGGTTTAATCCAAGATGCAACGGTCAATTAATCCTATCTGACTATAAATAGGGTTGCATTCAAGTCTTCTCAACAACCACAACTACTGAAAACGAATTGCATTCAAGTGTTCATTTATTTTCTTCAGTTTTCACTTGTATAGTATCTTTTGATACAAAGAGCTTCAGTGTTTATCAATATCTGCTCTTAAAGAAAGTTTCCTTCTGAATATCATTTATTGTAAAGAATCACAAGTCAATGCGACTTGTTGATTTGGGAATTCATCGATTACAACTTGTAAGGGGGAGTGAGTTCTAGAGAGAGAACTACTTCTTGAGTGCAGAGTGTGTAATCCTTGATATAGTGGAAAATCCCAGAGAGTCTAGGGACTGGATGTAGGTCAAGTTGTTAGACCGAACCAATATAAATCTTTGTGTTCAGTTATTTCTTCCCTATCTCTGTTCACCTCTGTTTTATAGTCTCAAAACAGAGCATTTCGCTGAAATTTTTTAAATATCCAATTCACCTCCCCTCTTAGGTATTCGCCTCCATTTTCACTATAAACATTAAACATCAAGTCCAAATGACAGAAGATGAAATATTTTGTTCGCAAAAATCAAACTGGGGGGTTCTGATGGATATTCACGTGGAATATAAACATTAGTTTTCCAGACCCCATCTTCATAAGGGTCTGAAAAAAAAAACAAACATGAGGTTGTGACCAATTCTTCTATGATGAAGGCAAAAGTTAATTAGAGAGACAAGACAATGTGGACAGTACTCTCTTTTGGACCATGAGACACCACTTCCAACTAATCAATTAATGCACTTATAATTCACTCATATCCGCTTGTATTCTTTTGTCTCTCTCTGAAGACGACGACAACATTCTGATTTGAGTAAATCACTGCAAGAACATTAAAGAAGTTTCTTCCTAAGCCAAATGTGGAAATATAAACATGATTCTACTTGTCTCTGTCTTCACGATTAAAGGTTCAAAAACACTAAATACTTCATAATGGTTATATACATCCAGAAAAGAGGATTGTTATAAAATAAAATGGACTTCTCATATGAAAGAAAACGGTAGTGTTAGAACCAAACCTGGATGGGTCGATTTGATGGTGCGCTAGTACCAAACACTGTGATCTTGGAAAGAGAGAATGAGAGGAAGATTGTGACGTAGAAAAGTATAATGTAAAAAAAAATATATGTTACCTTATATATTAGAATTGTTAAAATACTTTTATTATATATTTGGCCCCTAAATATTTTTTTAATTAGTTAATAAATATATATTTAGCCCTTTCAAATATTTATCTCAAGGTCTGTCACTGGTACAACAAAGTCGTTGCTGTTTGTCTAAGAAACAAACATGTCCGTAGATCCCTTCAACTTCATCTCTGTGATGAGATGGAAAGATTACTTTGTAAGCTTAGAACTTGTTTTTTTCCCAACCCACTAATGTTCACAAATTGAAGCAGTGAAAGCAGATACAAAGGTCTTTCCTAATTTGCTTCAGTTTATGCCATTTTAATCTCGTTTTGGAGCCTGGGTTCTGATATAGAAAGATAATCTGATCAAATGAAAAACATAATCAATATCTCAAAATCTGTGGGCAAAAGATTTCAAAAGGTTCTCGCAATACATTGGAGATGCTGGAGTTGCAATGTGAAGGCACTAGTTGAAGGCCAAATGCTAGGAATTGTGAAATGAAGGATTGAGAGCTATAAAAGCAATGACACGCCAAGAGATTGGGGAAAAGAAAACGAAGAGGGGTTTTATGGATTTGAGGTTTAGGAGAAATGAAGAGATGGCATTGGTAAGAGAGAGAGAGGACTCATAGGGACAAGAATTTAAAATCATTAAATTCTGAAATTCCAAATTGACAAACAGTACTTAAATTAGAGTCATTGATCAGGGTTTTGTAAATGTTAGAGGCGTTTATTTCAAATTCTCCCAATTTAAAAAGTGTTCTTCTACTTTGCCATGCCTAGTATTATGTAACAACTAACAAAGCTTGTGTGTAAATTAATTCAAATTTCGTTGAAAATTTTCTCTTCCATTTTTACGTTGGTAGTTTTTATCTAATTTTTCTCCATATTTATATTGGGAAAAACACTTAGGAGAAGTGTATTCTCATGTCACACAGACATGAAATGGTGAGACCTATATATATATATATATATATATAATTAGCATTATATATTATATGGGCAAATGATTTGTCAAGTCACTGGACCTAACAATTTATCATGTGAATCGAAACTACACCGTTTGGGTTAGTGAAGGTGCGTCTTAATTTTTTTTTTTTTTTTAAAAAGCCATGACTCAATTTCCAATCCAACACTATCATGAAGAAGAAATAGGAATGAAACATATCTCAGGATAAGAATACAAACCAACCGAATCAATAGGAAATTGCGGAGAGAATTATTTCCAGTGAATGAATTAAAACCTTATATCTAAATTTAGAAATCAAATCGCTAATGGAAGATAAAAAAAATATGATTCTCCATTCTTTCTCTTAATGTCACGGCTTTGCTTGCTGTATTTCGTTTATCTGGCTTTCTTGTATGTAATCTCGATGATTCTAAACTAATTTGATTTAAAAACCTAGCCATTTATTCAAATTTTGAGAGAAATTGTTAGTGGAAGTCTGGAAGATGCGATGGGAAACGTCTTTATTCAAATTTTGCGAGAAATTGTTAGTGGGAAACCTAGCCATTTGATTCTACATTCGATGATTCTAAGCGGTTTTAAAAAAAATAAATAAATATTAAGGTGCCCCATCACTATACTTAACCAAACACATAGCTTTAGTGGTTCATAGGAAAATTTCTTAGGCCCAGTTAGTGGACCAATGATTTTCCCATATTATAAATGGGGTTTAAACTTCTCATGTTACATAAGAAGAAGAAGATTCCTACACAAATGAAATAGTGGGACCCACACACACACATATATATAATGCTAATTGTATATATATGTGGGTCCCACCATTTTATGTGTGTGACATGAGAAAACATTTCTCTTACAATATAAGAAGTATTTTTTCCATTATATATATGTGGGTTTTTTATATGTGTGTAGGAATATTCTTTTTCTCATGCAACATGATAAGTTTAAACCCCATTTATATTACTAATAAGGGAAAATAGCGCGCGGCGCACACACAAAAAATACCCTACAGATAGTAAAGTACATAATAGTGTTTCGAATATTAAATCCTAAATCGCCTTTGATTAATACTATACCGTGACAATGTCACGTGAGTTGACCAAAATGTCCTTTTAAAATTTAGCATAACATGAGATGAGTTTTGTACTGTCACAACCAAAAAAAGGTTATAAATTGTAATTATTCACCAATTACCAGGATATAAATTTAAAAATATTAAATAACCACTAAAAATTTCTTAAATTCTCCCCTTCAATTTCTCCTTCCAAAATCATACATTCTATTTTAAAAGTAATTTGAATTTTATTTTCCATGAAATTTACAACCACTAAAAATTTAACCCTAAGTCTCTAACAAACATCTCCGTACTATTTAATTTTTAACATAGATATTGACCTATTTATGTCTTTAGTTTTTTTTTTTCTGACTTATGTAAAATAAACTCTAAATAAAATAGACCAATTTATAAGATGTTAACTTTTGGGAAAATTCCAAATAAATACCAAATGAATTTGCAAAACCCCCAGAAATTCGTCGAATTTGCAAAAAGACTGAAAGGTGATAAGGACCGTTAGGGGATATGCAAATTCGAGCGAAATGACTATTTTGCCCTTAGTTGTAAATAATTTTAAAAAATTAAATTACCCCCCGGCGGTGGGGCCCACCGCCAGCGGCTACCACCCCCACCGGCCGCCAGCCGCCAGCGACCACCTCCACCGGCCACTGGTCGCCGTCGACTGTAACATCCTGAATTTTGAATCTAATATCTTGAACATAAACCTATTTTGGAAAGACTAGTAGGCTCTATTTTCAGAAAGTGATGAATTTGAAATCAGTATTTTGCGGGACCCACGGCCAAAAATAATTCTGCAAACTTTCTCGTGAAGTTTGAAAAAAATGGCCGCGGGACCCACTCAATAATAATTTATTATTTAAATAATATTATATTATAATAATAAAATAATATATATTAAAATATTATTAAATTTTTTTTAATAAAGGTTCACGGGGCGGCTGAAGAAGTCACGGGAAAGTTTCTTTTTATAATTTTAGGAAAATTACGTAAAACGACCCAGAGACGAAAATTACACTTAAAGACCCATTTTCCAACTATAAATAGACCTTCCATTTCATTTCATTCTTCACAACTTCTAAGAGCCATAGAGAGAGGTAGAGAGAGAGAGAGAGTAGAGATATTTGCTTGAGAGTTATAATAGCTGGTTGGTGATTCGGGTATTAGCAAGTAACAGGTAACTCTGAATATTCTTCCTTATACTTGTGAATTATGTATGATTATAAATTTGTTTGTTTACTATTTTGGCAAGAATATTTAGAAAATATTTATGGTTTTAAGATCTGGTGTGGGAACTTTGATTTGCAAATCTGCAGAGATACTATTTATACGTACGTTACTATTCACGTATACCGTATTTACTATTCACATTTACTATTCACGTATACCGTATTTACTATTCACATTTACTATTCACGTATACCGTATTTACTATTCACATTTACTATTCACGTATACCGTATTTACTATTCATGTTACTATTCACGTATACCGTATTTACTATTCATGTTACTATTCACGTATACCGTATTTACTATTCATTTTTACTATTCACGTATACATACCGTATGTACTATTCATTTTACTATTCATGTATATACCGTATTTTACTATTCACAGATACGCATAGTATTTTACTATTCATAAATACGCATATCAATGTATATAATGGTATAATAATGCATTATTTTTGAGTAAATACATTCATCATGGCGGTTGTAATGTGATGGGTGGAGTAAGGAGGAAATTGAATGATAAGAATTGTTTATGCCACCACTCGGTGCACAGTGGATGGTACTTTTCAGGGCCCCATCTTCCATGTTTTCCTCTGGCCGGGATTTCATTGGAGATGTGGGACATGTGACACCTCCTTAGTTGTTATTTTAAAGGAGGGGAGCCATAGTCCAGATTTAAGCTCTATACCTTTGGCCGGGTGTATCTTAAGTTTTGGTGAGCTTGAAACCATCCAGTCAAATGAATGAGTTTCTATTGGACTATGTGTTAGCCTATGGCTCCAGTCAGCGGTATATGGTTGGAAGGTGATATAAGGGAGGGTGCATACTGCATAATGCATTTCTGAACAGTTCAAGAATTTGATATAATGATGAATAATCTGTAAAGACATGAGAAGAGAACTTTTGAGATATATATGTTTTATTACCTTCTATATTGATGACTATTAGTATAAATTATTTTGTATGAGAAATTATGGAATCTACATATATATTTGAAATCAGCCCATATCTTTTTGTCATATATTATTTGCTCGTGTACGGTAGAAATATTCAGTAGTTACTGAGACGTGGAATCTCATCCCATATTAACATTTTTCAGGTGATTATTCTAGTAGAGAGCAAGGGAAGGCACCTATGGAGTGAGCTCTGGAAGCTCTTTTGTACTCCTATAGTTTATGTTATGTTATTTTATTTGCCATGAACCTAAGACTTCCGTTTTGTATTAAACTCTGAAATATTTTCTGGAATTTACCCTGATTATGTATTACGGGTTTTATTCGAAATGGTAACATTGTAAAAGGATTTGGATATTGTTGAACTCTTTTGAAGGTATTTTCAATATTTTGACCGAGTTTTTGGGTATTAAAATTGTGGTGTTACATCGACCACCTCCACCGGCCGCCGATAACCGACGACCTTCGCCGGCCGATTAACAACACAAAATGCATAAATTAACAACACAAAAAGCATAAATTAACCACAACTTCTGAAAACCTTGAATTTGTCATGTTTCACTTCCAGAGGCGATTAACAACACAAAATGCATAAATTAACAACACAAAAAGCATAAATTAACCTCAACTTCTGAAAACCTTGAATTTTTCATGTCTCACTTCCAGAGGCGATTAACAACACAAAATGCATAAATTAACAACACAAAAAGCATAAATTAACCACAACTTCTGAAAACCTTGAATTTGTCATGTCTCACTTCTAGAGGCGATTAACAACACAAAATGCATAAATTAACAACACAAAAAAGCATAAATTAACCACAACTTCTGAAAACCTTGAATTTGTCATGTCTCACTTCCAGAGACGATTAACAACACAAAATGCATAAATTAACAACACAAAAAGCATAAATTAACCACAACTTCTGAAAACCTTGAATTTGTCATGTCTCACTTTCAAAGGCGATTAACAATACAAAATGCATAAATTAACAACATAAAAAGTATAAATTAACCACAATTTCTGAAAACCTTGAATTTGTCATGTCTCACTTCCAGAGGCGATTAACAACACAAAATGCATAAATTAACAATACAAAAAGCATAAATTAACCACAACTTCTGAAAACCTTGAATTTGTCATGTCTCACTTAACCGCCGCCGATCGCTGGTCACCGACCAACCGGCGGTGGTCGCCAGCGATCGGCGGAGGTCGCCGGTCACCGGCGGCCGGCAGCGGGGATGGTGGCCGTCGGCGGTTGGGCCCACCGCGGGGAGGGGGTATTTACTTTTTTAAAAAAATTATTTACAACTAAAGGCAAAATGGTCATTTCACGCGAATTTGTATATCCCCCAAAAGTCCTTGTCACCTCTCAATCTTTTTACAAATTCGACGGACTTCTGGGGGTTTTGCAAATTCATTTGGTATTTTAATGGAATTTTCTCTTAACTTTTCTATATAACATATTATTCGTTAAAAAAGCTTTACAAAAAAAACATTATTATTATTATTAGTTTATATGATATATTATAGAAATGATAAAACAAGAGAAAAATACTATTTGAATTACAAAAACTTTGGACATGCCCTCACACTTAAAGAAGATCAATTGAGTACGAGTTTTTTACGGCTGAAATAGAAAAATCCTACATTAGGTTGCTAAACTCAACAAATCTTAAATTGAACCAATAACTTAATTTAGAATATTTAAATGTTGGTTACTTTCCAATAATACTCTAACTCATCGTCTAAAAAAAAAGGGGAAAGGAAAAGCCATAACCATCTAGATCCCCTGCTCCAGTGTCCTTCAGCTTCCCTTGGAGGATCTTGTTGGAGCTTTTCACACGACCTTGACCTTGAAATCACAACAAGGGTTTCTTGAGAAGTGCGGCAAGTGCCTATCATCTGAAATCTCACTTCCTTGGATCTTTACATTCTCATATCATCAACCCCATCGTGATAATCAAATCTCAATCAAACGGTTCTATCGTCTATTTCATGCTTATAACTATTTGTTTTGTCGTCTATTTCATGCTTATAACCATTTGTTTTGTTCTTTTGGATTGGTGCTGCTTCTGAATTTTGGTTTCTTGGTGTTCTTCTTGTTTTCTATTAGATCTCTGGAAATAATCCGTAATTTCTTGTTTAAAAGCTTTGGTCTTTGCCTAAAATTATAGCGTATATCATAGAGAGTAATGGTTGATCAAAGAAGAAAAAACAGAGAGTAATGGTAATGAGGAAGGGCGGACGGAGGTTATAGAGAAGGTGGGCAAGTGCCCACGCTTGAATTATAATGGAATTCCAAAAAATAAAGGAATTAAAATTATGATGTATTTGATAGCATTGATAATAAGACAATTATAATGGAATTCCAAAAAATAAGGGAATTAAAATTATGATGTATTTGATAACATTGATATATAACAATTATAATGAAATTCCAAAAAATAAGGCATAGAAGAATGACATTGTAATTATTTTTATTATAATATACTTTTGTTATTAATATATATGTACTTGAACTTATTGAGTGCCCACTCTTTATTGTAATTTATATAGCTGCAATTCTAACAACACTTAGCCTTGATTTTCTAAATGACAGGTTTTTAAAATAATTGTCTCTCTTATTACATCATCAGTATTCGCTTGATTTCATGAATATTTTTTTGATATTATTATTATTATTTTTTATATTCTTTTTGTTTTCTTAATGTATTTAAAACTTTTTTAAAAAAAAAATTAGGGGCGCTGCCTCCAAACCCCTAATCTCCCCACTAATTATACAGACACAAACAAAAAATCCTAACTCTGCCTCTGGTGCCCATCCTTCATTAATTTTCTAAATCCACCACTAGTAATGAGAATATAAGGTAGGAAGGGAAAGGTCAGGCGGCTGCGGATCGAATCAAGGCTGCATTCAGCTGTGCCCAAGCTGAATGCACAGCCACTTCAGCAGCGAGAAATGTGAATGCTTATGGTCAAAAGGAAGAAGGACCCAGCAAAAAGGCAAATGTATCTTATGAGTACCGAGAAAGCTGTTAAATTGGTAGAAAGAAAATATCTTAAATCTTCCACATCAGCTGTTGGTTGCTCAGCCAAATGCCAAAAGCATTTCCAAAGTGGTCACTGGACATATGAATGCAAGAAAGAATGGGTTTACATATTGCGACCATCTTGCACACAACAACTTAAAAATCCGAAATTGAGGGTGAATGTTTCTGTAACGTATGATTTGAATGATAATCCAGCTACTAAGGAGGAAAAGGTTGTCAAGAGTTCGACCTCTAAGAAAAGCAAAAGCAAGCACAGCTCTGACTCTGATTTTGATACTGGTAGTGAGGATTCAGTTTTTGAGACTGATAGCAAGTCATCGTCAGTTACAGGGTTAGATTATACGTCAGAAAGTAGTTTTAGGTCCTGTTTGGATTTACCTTTTGGAGAATAGCTTTTAAGATTTACGAGGTAAAAATGACTTTTGGAGAATAGCTTTTAGATAAAAATTATAGTTTATGAATATTGTTATCAGAATAGCTTTTTCAGAGTCAAATTTACTAAAAAAGACATTGGCTTTTGGTATAATCGCATATAAAAGATAATGTCGTATTTTAAATATTATATTTCATAATAAATACCAAAAATTCATAAAATTGTTACAAAAATAAATTTCTACCATTAGTAAATTATGTAACATAATAAAAATTAGACCAAACATATATGTATCAATAAATTGTATAAAGAAAAATCTTTTTAACATATAAAAATGTTTTGGTATAATTGAATATAAATGATAATGTGTTATTTTAAATATTTTTAACATTAAATTTTATAATAAGAATACTGACAGGTATTGAAAAAATAATTCTCATGGTCTTAAAAATTTATTTTAGGATATTAAAAAATATTTCAGGGTAACAATTGATCTTTAAATTTTTTTTTAAAGGTATTGATAGATACTAAAAAGATACGTAAGTATACTAAAAAAAATACTTCATAACCTTGAAAATTTATTTTAGGATATTGAAAAAATATTTCATGGTAATGACTGATCGTGGAAAAATATTTTAGGGTACCCACAGGTACTAAAAAGATACTTAAGAATATTGACTGGTACTGAAAAAATAATTATCATGGTCTTAAAAATTTATTTTAGGATATTGAAAAAATATTTCAAGGTAATGATCGAATTTTCAGGGTATTGATGGGTACTAAAAAGATACTTAAGGATACTGAAAAAAATACTTCATGATCTTGAAAAAATATTTCAGGGTACTAACTGATTTTGGAAAAATATTTCAAATACTGATGGATACTAAACATATACTTAAAAATACTGACTGTTACTGAAAAAATATTGATGATGGTATAGAAGAGAGAAAAAGCTAAAAAATAGCTTTTTTCAAAACTTAAGTTTTGAGTGCAGAATAGCTTCTAGCAAAATGAAGGGGTGTTTGGCAAACTTGAGGCAAAACTAGGTTTTGAAATCATCCAAACAGGCTCTAATTGTATCACATAACCTAATTAATAATTTGTTAAGTTTAGTAACTCAAATTAGAATTTTAGTTTCAACCGTCTTTATATAGGATCTCTTTATAGTCTCTATACTCAAATTGTGTTCTCTATCATGAAAGACACCCATGGCAATATTGGATATTATGTATTTTACTATTTTGTTTCATTTTGATTAGAAGTACATAATATATCTCAATCCTTTTTCTTTAATGTTTTATGGGATATTTGATTCATGGCCGAGCAAACAAAAAGGAAAAAGACCTAGAGGGAGGCTAAGCAGTCAGCTAGTAAGAAGCAAGTCTACATCCTCATCTAGGCCAAATGCGGCAAGCACCTAAAGCTGCTATGCCACTAAAATCCAAGGGCATATTTCGAATTATAGCTATGAGGCTTGTAACCACATCTCATCTAGGCCATCCATCACTCTATTCCTAATTTTAGTTCTAATACACATGACTCAAAAAGGCAACACACATCAATCCACAGATAATTTCTAATCCCCTCATGACTCCATCTATTGAGGACACTGGTATGTCAAGAAAGTTGTGTATCATTTGTTAGTTCTTAAGTTTTGATGTTTACAATTTCAAGGAAAATTAATTAAGCAAAGAACCTTAATCTGATAATCTGTTCTGAAGTATGTTACTCGAGCAAGGTGTTATATGTGCTCGAGCAACATCGAGAGCAAAGGATAAGAGAAAAGATCTGATAGAACTTTGCTCGAGCAGACCAAAGTGTCTTACTCGAGCAACATCGGGAGTAGGTGCTTCAGCAGAAGCTTACTCGAGCATGAAGAAGAATCATGCTCGAGCACTCTGCTCGAGCAGTCCTGGAAGGTTACTCGAGCAACCACGGGATAACCCTCTGCTGGAGAACTTACTCGAGCATGTAGAAATGCTTGCTCGAGTAGCATACTCGAGCAAGGCCAGAACTTTGCTCGAGCAAGATCGAGCAGCAAAGAAATCCTTCCTTGAGGAGAGCTTGCCCGAGCATGATTTTAGTCATGCTCGAGCAACCTACTCGAGCAGGCTGAAAACCTTGCTCGAGTATCATCGTTGTTAATGCACTTATCCAGGGTCAAAAGGTGCCTGCCCGAGCACAATTTAGTCATGCTAAGGAAAGTTTCCTGCTCGAGCATCAGCGAGCAAGTATTTTTCCTTCAGCATTCTCAAAGTGCTTGCTCGAGCAAGCATGGATCATTGCTCGAGCAAAGTCTCCCCTGTTTTTCAAATCACCGTCTACGAAGTTCTTGAATGTTTGAATGGATCAATTTCTTATCTGATTATCTCTGATTTAGATTACCAAATGCTGTTAACCAGTTTGTTCATGAGTTTCAGATTATTTAGACATAAATTACCAGCAGATTTTGAATTAATCCAACAGGACAATCAGAACATTAAATGCTCCCACCTAAACCGTGATATTCTCGGAAACCGATGCACTGAGCAAAGTAAAGCTAAATTCTGATATTCTTCATCTAGCATTTAATGGCATTTCACAACGGATACAACATAAAGAATGAAAAAAAAATGCTAGTCTGAATATTCCAACTGAGACGCCAAAATCCACAGAAAATGTATCATCTGTCTAACGGGCAATTTGTGAAGTCTCAACGGCTATCTTATTAGCTTCAACAACGGTCATTAATGGAGACATCTATAAATAGCCAAAGCATTCAATTCGTCAACCACCGAAACGCTATGCAATCAATTCGCTATTAACTTCACTTGTGTTTCAAATTTATTGCTAAAGTCTGTTCTTCAGTGTTCATCATTATTCAACTCGTGAGGAGTATTTAAACATTTATATTCTTTTGATTGTAACTTAAGGTTGTGGAACCTTAAGAGTGGGTGTATAGATTACAACTTGTAAGGGGGAGCGAAGTCCGAGAGTGAAGGGATACTCCTTCGTTTACAGAGTCTGTAATCTTTCGAAAATATAGTGAAATCCCAGGTGTTCTGGGGACTGGACGTAGGTCGAAGCTTCAGACCGAACCAGGATAAATTTTCTTGTGTTCTCTTATCTTACTGGTTTCTATTCTTGCTCATCGTAAAGAGGTTTCGTTGTAAAAGAAAATTTTTGTTGAGATCACCTATTCACCCCCCCTCTAGGTGATATTCCATCTTCATTATTGAATGAATTATATATCATAGTACACTGATGAGAATTCAACTGCGCAAGAAAATGTAAACTCAAGAAAGTTTCAAAACAAGTTAATAAGGATTTTGGTCCTTCAATGACCAAAGTTCAACATTGCACGACAATAGTCAACAGGAGGGGAAAAAAATAAGAGTTCAACTCGATTGCCAAGGATTTTCTCCATAATAGTACGCAATGCCAACCATAAGAGCTATTGTAGCACCTTTGACAACCACACGAGCCCTCATTAACTTCTGACCCAAGTGAGAACCACCTTGTCTGAAACTGATTAAACCAGCCGTGAGCACACCAGCACTAATAAGTGCACCTAAAATTCATACACTAGTAGTAATAAATGATAATTCATTATCTCAATTAAATCCTTTTTAAACTTCTATTGATAACATTTGTAAGCTAAAAAATTGGCTTTGATACACAAAACAAATTAAAACCAAGCCAAATAGAAATAACAAATAAAATTGAGATCTAAAGTGCTCATTCAAGAAAAGTCATTAAGAACCATCTCATTGGAGAAAACAACCTAAAGTTGAGATTACCCAACGTATGTAGGATGGAAGATGGCATCAATTAGAAAGAGAACCCTCCATCGTAACTCGTTTAATACACCATAAGTTCATCACATCTCAATCCTCAGAGATTGACAGAGTGTAAACCATTTCCACCTAGAATTATGATCCATTTGCTAAATTAAGTAGCGTCCAATGTTCAGCAGACAAAAACATAATAAACTGATTAACTACATATATGGTCAGAAGTTTCAAGCACAAGATTTGGCATCCTCAGGATAGGAGCATCTTTAGGACCATGAACAGAAGGGCGTGATTATTACTTAAACATGGAAACATAATCAATTACCAAAGCATATGAATGTCATATTCATATTTTAGTTGCTCTATACATATGTATGATCTCATAAGTTGAACCCAAATCGCTGAAGACTGGAGCTTGATACCCAAGAGGGGGTGAATTGGGTATCTTTAAAAATTTAAAGACAGAACTCTGTTTTTGATAAACTAAAACAGGGTAAGACAGAGGAGTAAGGAAGAAGAAGCTTTGCACAATCGATTTATACTGGTTCGGTCCTTTCTCTGACCTACATCCAGTCCCCAAGCCTCACTTGGGATTTTCAATCCACTATCTTCAACAAATGATTACAAACTCTGTAGTAAGAGTTGTTCTCTCACTAGAACACACTCCCCCTTACAAGTTGCAATCAATACACCCTAACCACCAAGTCCCCTGACTTGTGGTTATCACTATCAATAAATGATTTACAAGTAATAACTCTCTTACAGAGTAGATATGATAATCACTGAAGAACAAATGTCAAAATGACACTATTACAGATGAAAGCTGAACACAATAAATGAACTTAATAAATTTTCGATCTCAGTTGGTGTATCAGCTTGAGAAGGTGTTAATGCACTCTATTTATAGGTAGAGAACATTAAATGACCGTTGCGAACTTGATTGAACCGTTGGAGAACTTCTGCTGAGTGTTGGTTCAACCTTAGACATCCTCTCTCTCTTGTTTATACATAATCCAGCTGTCACTTGGTTCTTAGTTGACTTTCTGGCAATAAATCCGTTGGAGAGGTTGTTGCTTGTTGTAGTAATCTTCCTTTTGATCTTTTGCAGTCGTGTACAAGTGGATTAACCAAAGGAAGCAAGTTTCTGGGCTGAGCATTTATTGTTCTGACACACTTTTTGCTTTTGCTCTAATCCTTCAATAAACCTTCCTTAATCTGTCTGAAACTCACTAAAAAGATGGTTAAACATATCTAGAATCAATATAGAATAATCATGTAAAGCATTGAAATCAAACAAGAAGGTATTACAGATTTCCCAAATTTGAATCTGCAGTAACGGCTAGAAACCTTGAGGTTTGCATCTCAAACCTCGAGGTTTGCTTGAATAACTCAAGCAAACTCAGTTTTAGAAACACACAACCTCGAGGTTTCTTGGTGAACCTCGAGGTTTCATTTGAAAAGAAATCTTTTGAGAAATCTTTGTAAACCACAAACCTGGAGGTTTCAAAGGAAACCTTGAGGTTTGAAGCTTGGTTAGAAATTCATTTTTCTTCTGGAGCCCGATAACCTTGAGGTTTTCAAACATTACTCGAGGTTTGGCTAAAACTTTGCAAAATCAAAACTTTGAACCAAAGACACAACCTCGAGGTTTCAACCTGAACCTCGAGGTTTTCATTCCTTTGAAAACCTGTTTGCTCTCGGTATGCCAAAATACTCGAGGCTGAAAAACAATACTCGAGGTTTAAGTGTTTTCCATGAAATTTCAAGTTTAAGACAAAATGTCAAATCTCGAGGTTTCAAAGTGAACCTCGAGGTTTTCATACTAGATGAAAACCAAATACTTTCTGTATGAAGAAAACTCGAGGTTTCATTATAATACTCGAGGTTTCACATAGTTTTTCAAAACTTTCAGTTAGGCGCCAAACTACAAACCTGGAGGTTTTCTACCTAACCTCGAGGTTTCATGTGTTGGTGCAAAACTTGTGTTTTCCTGAGAGATGCAGAACTTCGAGGTTATCTTACAAACCTCGAGGTTTCACATTGATTTGTGAAACCAAGTTTTTGAAGCATGAAACACTCAACCTTGAGGCATTCTGTAAGGTCAAACCTCGAGGTTTAAGTGCCAACCTCGAGGTTTGCTCTTATACACAGTTTTCTAAACTCAAGAGCAAAACCTCATTCAATGTTTATAGTTGTTGACAATCATCAAAACCCTAAGAGAACTAACAATCGCATGGTACTTTTTGTGCCACATTAACTCCACAATAACATCTCCAATTCCCTTTGCTCCAACTCTCAATTCATCGATCCTAGAACACCATTCTCCCCATATCAAATCCCTCCCCAAGTGGGACATCAACACAGGGTATCAAAACTAATGGTAATGGTGATGGTTATTTGCTCTCATGTTTAGTGCCTCCATGGAGAAAGAAAAGCTAATCATGCCCAGGTGTAACGATGAGACATCATACCTGTCCGTAAATTACAATGATTGGCTCATACTCAGATGTGGAGCGACGGGCCAGTGTAGTAGATCTCTGTGCAAAATCAAGAGCCAATACCGTAGAAAAACATGAATGGAATACAAACTTTTTGAGGGGATGCAGGTCCAATCAAGTGATTCACACTTAGCCGAGAAGATTAATGGGTTCATAAGTAAATGAGGTGTATCCCGGTGAATCCGGCTCCCCGAACCCTAAAATTTTTCTGCCTCAATCCAAATCTAAATTACGTACTTGCAATTCCACTCTCTTTCCCATTCATTCAGAGAATGTTTCCCCAAAGTTTAACAAATAAAAACAACAACTAAATAACGAAATCAATATGAATACATACAATATGCAATCGAAAATTCGATAAAAAGACATGAACCGTGCACAACTATGAAAAGATAAAAAGAGAACTTGGGAAGGAGCAAGTCTAAAGTAGAAAATGAAACAAGGAAATACAAAGCGTTGGGAAAATAAGGGCAGAGGATAATAGCAATGAGTACTAAAGGGTTCCTGATACGCTTCTTCTCTTCGAAAAATTCCTCCAAACTATGATCATCAGTACTTATATTCTCCATACAGGCTAAAAATTTGAGGGAGAAATTGACCAATGTGTGCGGGAAATTTTGAAGCGAACCTGATGCAATATTGCAATGGCAGGCTAGGCTAAACACACACCGACTGACTATAGAGAGTTAGGTGGGTTATTATAGCCTTTATGTAGTTTTCACGTCGACATAGCGCTCTTCGTTACCATACAGGTGGATATTCTTAGGCTACAAAAAAACCAAACATAATCCAACACTAATCACTTATTCACTTAGGCCCATTTAAATAGGCCCAACATTACACGACAACAGTCAGCAGGAGGGCAAAAATCAAAGTTTAACTTGATTGCCAAGGATTTTCTCCATAATAGTATGCAGCGCCAACAATAAGAGCTATTGTAGCAACTTGGACAACCACACGAGTGCTCATTAACTTTTGACCCAAGTGAGAATTGCCTAGTTTGAAACTGATTAAGCCAGCCGTGAGCAATCCAGCAGTAATAAGTGCACCTAAAATTCCTACACCAGTAGTAGTAAGTGATAATCCATTATCTCAATTAAATCCTTTTCTAATTTCTATTGTATAACATCTATAAGCTAAGAAGTTGGCTTTGATAAACAAAACAAATTAAGACGAAGACAAATGGAAATAACAAATACAATTAAGAACTGAAATACTCATTAAGAACCATCTCATTGGAGAAAACAACCTAAAGTTGAGATTACCCAACGTACGTTGGATGGAAGGTGGCATCAATCAGAAAGAGAACCTTCCATCGGAACTCGTTTAATACACCATAAGTTCATCACATCTCAATCTTCAGACATTGATAGAGTGCAAACCATTTCCACTTAGAATTATTATCCATTTTCTAAATTAACTAGCGTCCAATGTTCAACAAACAACAACCTAGTAAACTGATTGACTACATATATGGTCAGAAGTTTCAAGCACAAGATTTGGCATCCTCAGGATATGAACACATTCAGGATCATGAAAAAAAGGGGGTGATTATTTCTTAAACTTGGAAACATAATCAGCTTGCAAAGCAGATGAATGTCGGATTTAGATTTTATTTGCTCTATACATACGTATGATCTCATAAGTCGAACCCAAATAACACGGTACTTTTTTGTGCCACATTAACTCCATAGTAACATCTCCAATTCCCTTTGCTCCAACTCTCAATTCATCGATCCAAGAACACCGTTCTCCCCATATCAAATCCCTCCCCAAATCGGACATTAACACATGGTATCAAAACTAATGGTAATGGTGATGGTTATTTGCTCTCATGTTTAGTGTCTCCATGGAGAAAGAAAGCTAATCCTGCCCAAGTGTAACGATGAGACATCACACACATTCGTAAATTACAATGATTGGCTAATACTCAGATGTGGAGCGACGGGCCTATGTAGGAGATCTCTGTGCAAACTCAGAGCCAATACCATAGAAAAACATGAAAGTAATATAGATTTTTTGAGGGGATGCAGGTTTAATGATTGGATTCACACTTAGCCAAGAATATTATTGGGTTGATAAGTAAATGAGTTGTACCCCGCTGAATCTAGCTCCTTGAATCCTAAAATTTTTCTTCCTCGATCCAAATCGAAATTACGTACTTGCAATTCTACCTAGAATTATGATCCATTTGACAGAGTAATCGCATCTCAATTTTCAGAGATTGACAGAGTGCAAACCATTTCCACCTAGAATTATGATCCATTTGCTAAATTAATTAGCATCTAATGTTCAGCTGACAGAACCTAGTAGACTGATTGACTACATATATGGTCGGAAGTTTCAAGCACAAGATTTGGCATCCTCAAGATAGGAGCAGATTCAGGACCAAGAACAGAAGGGGGTGATTATTACTTAAACTCTGAAACATAATCAGTTCGCAAAGCAGATGAATATCAAATTCAGATTTTAGTAGCTCTATACATACGTATGATCTCATAAGTCAAACCCAAATAGCATGGTACTTTTTTGTGCCACTTTAACTCCACAATAACATCTCCAATTCCCTTTGCTCCAACTCTAAATTCATTGATCCAAGAACCCCATTCTCCCCAAATCGAACATTAACACAGGGTATCTATCATACCCCTTGTAATTATGACATTTGTCAAAGAAGTACAACAAATTTTAATGGGCAACATAGGTATAAAATAGTACACTGATAGCTAAAATCATTTTTGGTAATGTATAGGAACACATATAGAGTTCTTAGATACAGTGATTTATTACATCAGTACCAGAATATACACTCTCATAAGAAAAGTAGCAAAATAAAACTAAAACTTTGTAACTCTGATAAGTGTCCATACAGCAACCTTAGTATTCTGCACTCGCTGCCTTTCCTTTGGAACTTTGTCTGCTACTATGACCATGTCCATTTCCTGAGCCATTGGAAACATATGGGATTCAATTTGAACCCCAGAATAACAATTAATCTAATATACAATATAAATACAGCGTATCATGGTAAATGACGATCATAACGACTTAACTATCAGAGATCAATCATCATAAAGCATGTACAACAATAATAGGTAATACAAAACTACACGCAATATTGTTTACAAATGCAGGACTCAACATGTCATGGACATAATTATATACAATGTTCACAGTGTTCGCAGGACTTAACATGTCTCAAGTAGTGTTAACTGCAAAAGTGAATTGCAGGACTCTATATGTCATGGGCATGGTTACATGCAATATTGATACTATACGTAGGATTTAACTTGTCCCGAGCATGATTACATGCAATATTGATGGTGTACGCAGGACTTAACATGTCCTGGATAGTAGTAACTATAAATCGTAGGACTTGGCATGTCCTGGACCTTAGTGTTGGGCAATATCTGGGCAAAACCTATAACAATTAAATACATTTCGAGCTTCGCGACCCAAGAACCACTGGTCCACAAGGTCATATAGCCTAACGCGTATTCACAACACGATTTACAATCAGGTTATTACAAACATGCATACACAATTATACAAAGTATGTGAAAATAAAGTTACTACCTGATTGATGTTTAACTTCTTGAAGCCACTCCGAGTTCTTTGATTATTCCAGGCAATTATAACTTCCTATTTTAATGCATTACGGATAATAGTCATCTAATATATCGTACCTAAATATGAAACTAATAAGCCTAAACTATGATCAATATTCCATTTCATACTTAGATATCAAATTGGTCATTATGTTCCTTTGCTTACATCATTTTCACACATTTGTCTAGATTTTCTAGAATTTTTACCACTACTTTGAAAAATCATAACTCTTAGCACAAATGTCTAAATGAGGTGATTCCAAAGTCTATGGGCTCCTTATTATGTCTAGTTGTTTCAAGGAAGTTTTTTTCCAATATGTGTTCACACAAACATCATTTCCCAATTTAATAAAACAGCATCTACTGTCCAAATTTATTCCAGAATTGTAGGTCAATTTTCAAAAATTCATAACTTGATGTACACAAATCGAAATTTGACCAATGACCTATCAAATTAAAGCTTATTATGTCTAATTTAATCATGTAAAATTTCATTGCAATTGGACATCATTTGCTACCCCAAAAATGCGTTGCCACATGACTGCCCAGACAGGATTTCCAAAACAGATTTTCGGGCTTCGGCAAAATTTAATCCCGGAGCTTCAATTCCAACCGGACCTCTATGCTACACAAAAACACTTTCTAAATACATTGGATACGTTAAATCAGGCAAAAACCATCTCATTTATATCGAAACAGGGGTTGGCTAAAAATAGGACATTGGGAAAAATTGATGAAACTCAACTTTGTCACCCAAAACTATATACCTTATGTCTGTTACATCCTTTCCATCATATATTACACTATTTCCAGCACTTAATGACACATAACATACCCAAAACAATATGTCCTTGATTCAGCCATAACTAACCAAAACTGAAATAATACATACATATACTTTTTTCCCCATTTTCATAAACATTTAGGCTTCAATCTACACCAAGAGATCATTATGTTATTTCAACACCAAGTTCCCTCTCTAGATTTAATTTCAGAACATTCCCCTCCCCTTCTAAAACGCCTCATACAGAAAATAAGAGTAGAAGAGGCTTCTAAGAAGCTTACCTCAAGTGTGTTAATCGGTCAGCCAACAAGATTTTTGATCCTCTTCTCCCTCTTCCTTGAATCACCTTCCCTTTCGATTCAAGCTCTCACTTTCAGTGCTTGAGATGTTCACCGACTCAATTGAATGAAGAAAGGGGAATTAATGGATATTAACAAGGTGTTTGACGGTGGGGAGTAAGAAGCACATTTGGACATAATACTTTGCTAAATTACAAGGGTACCACACAATAACAAATTTTCAAACTTCCTCTCTCTTGGTTTTTTGACCTAAGGGGATGATCATAAGTTCAATTGACAATTCTCAATTCTTGTCTATTTACAAATGCAACCACCATGATGGTGGGAAGATTTTAGTTTGACATTAAAACTTTGTGTATTTACAAATGCAACTACCATGAAAAATTCCAATCTTGTCCTCATTTTTTTTTCAATTTCTTTCTTTTTGTTTCCAATGTTGGCTGAAAATAATAGCCCAAATAAATTAATTGGTTGTTAGTCCCAAGTTTCTCATTTTGTGTCAGCATATGTCTTAGAATATTCACGTTCAGGAAAATCAGGTATTTCGAAAAAAAAAAAAAAGTTGACACTTAGTGAAAATTCACTAGCTAATTCCATTTTATTCACCTAATGTACAAGGAAATTTGCTAAAGTGAATTAAGCATATTACAGTATCAAAACTAATAGAAATGATAATGGTTATTTGCTTCATGTTTAGTGCTTCCATGGAGAAGGAAAAGCTAATATTGCCTCATACTCAAAGGAGGAATGATGGGCCTGTGTAGCAGATCTCGGTGAAAACTCAAGAGCCAATATTGTAGAAAAACATGAAAGGAATACGGACTTTTTGAGGGGATGTAGGTCCAATTGATGGATTCACACTTAGCCGAGAAGATTATGGGGTTCATAAGTGAATGAGATGTATCTCGGTGAATCCGGCTCCCCGACCCCTAAAATTTTTCTTCCTCAATCCAAATCTAAATTATGTACTTGCAATTTCAACTTCTTTCCCATTCATTCCGAGGATTTTTCCCCAAAGTTTAGCACACAAAAAAACAATAACTGAATAACAAAATCAATCAGAATACATACAATATGCAACTGAAAATTCGATAAAAAGACATGAACCGAGCACAATTATGAAAAAATAAAAAGAGAACTTGGGAAGCAGTAAGTCTAAAGTAAAAAAATGAAACATGGAAATACATAGCATGGGGAAAATGAGGACAGAGGATAATACCAACAAGGACCAAAGGGTTCCTGACGCGCTTCTTCTCTTTGAAAAATTCTTCCAAACTACGATCATCACTACCTATCTTCTCCATACAAAACTGAGAATTTGAGGGAGAAATTGACCAAAGTGTACGGAAAATTATGAAGCAAACCTGATGCAATATTGTAATGGCAGGCTAGGCTAAACACGCTTTGACTGACCATAGAGAGTTAGGTGGGTTATTATAGACTTTATATAGTTTTCACATCGACATAACGCTCTTTATTACGAAACACGTAGATATTCTTGGGTCGAAGAATGAACCAAACATAATCCAACACTAATAACTTAGGACCATTTAAATAGGCCCAACATTACATGACAACAGTTAGCAGGAGGGCAAAAAAATCAGAATTTAACTCAATTGCCAATGATTTTCTCCATAATTGTATGCATTGCCAACCATAAGAGCTACTGTAGCACCTTGGACAACCACACAAGCAATCATTAACTTCTGACCCAAGTGAGTATTGCCTTGTCTAAAACTTATTAAGCCAGCCATGAGAACACTAGCAGTAATAAGGGCACCTAGAATTCATACACCAGCAATAATAATAGATAGTTCATTATCTCAATTAAATCCTTTTTTAACTTCTATTGTATAACATCTGAAAGCTAAACAGTTGGCTTTGATACACAAAACAAATTAAAACAAAGCCAAATGGAAATAACAAATAAAATTGAGAACTAAAATACTCATTCAAGAAAAGTCACTAAGAGCCATCTCATTAGAGAAAACAACTTGAAGTTGAGATTACCCAATGTATGCAAGATCAGTGACAAACCTTGGGATCAATATTTGGGAGCCAAATGTATACTCATCAACTAATTAAAAAAAATATTTAGAGGGGCCAAATGTATGAATTTTGGGGCCAAAAATATATATAAAAAAAATCCAATTTACATTAGATATTTGGGACACTTTTTTTTTTTTTTGCCCGGGGGGGGGGGGGCATGGCCCTCCATTATCTCTTTGAAGATCCGTCATTTTGCAAGATGGAAGATGTCTTCAATCAGGAAGAGAACCCCCATCAGAACTTGTTTAATACACCATAAGTTCATCACATCTTAATCTTCAGAGATCTACAGAGTGCAAACCATTTTCACCTAGAATTATGATCCATTTGCTAAATTAATTAGCGTCCAATGTTCAGCACATAGCAACCTAGTAAACTTATTGACTTCATATATGGTCACAATTTTCGAGCAAGAGATTTGGCATCCTCAGGATATAAGCAGATTCAGGACCATGAACAGAAGGGGGTGATTATTACTTAAACTTGGAAACATAATCAATTCGCAAAGCAGATGATTGTCAGATTCATATTATAGTTGCTCTATACATACGTGTGATCTCATAAGTCAACCCCAAATAGCACGGTACCTTTTTGTACCGCATTAACTCCACAATAAAATCTCCAGTTCCCTTTGCTTCAACTCTCAATTCATTGATCCAAGAATACCAATCTACCCAAATCAAATCCCTCCCCAAATCGGACATCAACACAGGGTATCAAAACTAATCGTAATGGTAAGGGTTATTTGCTCTAGTTTATCCACAAGCTTGATCAAAGCCTTGATGTTATAATCCTCTCCATAATGTTCAAACATGAAAAACAAGGGTTCAAAACTCATGAATTCAAGTAAAAGCTTTGTAAACACAGGTTGTACCAATAAATTTATAAAGTGTTTCCTGAACTGCAGGACACTAGATGGAAAAGCTCACAAGTCTAGAAAATGTGAAAGTGAAACAAGTGATAATAAAAACTGTTGTTATAAATACCTGAAATCGAAATATTAATAAAGGGTTTTAAGAACTTACATATCACTAGACAGCGACTAGGCTTGATATATAAATATATTCTTGTATCCGACTAAATATTCTTTAGTAACTAACAAAACCACTGAGTCCTAGAAAACACAGGCATATCCCACTTGCACAAGTCCGATTAGGCTTGATTTCAACTTATTATAAGTCCCTAGACTCCCTTATTCCATGTCATCTGCCAAGTATCTTTATACCAAATAGGCTCAAGCACTAACATAATTGAAAGTTGTGTCCTTGCTCGAATCATTTCTGAGCTATCCATTTACCGATTTACGTAATCTCTCTCTAAGTTCACTCTCTATAGTCTCTATTATCTCTAGCCTCATTCACAAATTGTGTTCTCTATCACGCAAGACACCCATGGCAATATTGGATGGTATGTATTTTACTATTTTGTTTCATTTTGATTATAAGTACATAATATATCTCAATCCTTTTTCTTTAACGTTTTATGAGATATTTGCTTCATGGCCCAGCAAACAAAAAGGAAAAAAAACCTAAAGGGAGGCTAAGTGGTCAGCTAGTAAGAAGAAAGTCTACATCCTCATCTAGGCCAAATGTGGCAAGCACCCAAAGCTGCCATGCCACTAAAATCTAAGGGCATATTTCGAATTATAGCTATGAGACTTGTAGCCACATCTCATCTAGGCCACCCATCACTCTATCCCTAATTTTAGTTCTAATACACTTGACTTAAAAAAGCAACACACATCAATCCACAGATAATTCCTAATCCCCTCATGCTTCTATCTATAGAGGGCACTAATATGTCAAGAAATCTATGTAATATTGAATGAATTATATATCATAGTACACTAATAAGAATTCAACTACGTATGTGAATGTAAACTTAAGAAAGTTTCCAATACAAGTTAACAAGGATTTTGGTCCTTCAATGACCAAAGTTCAACATTACACAACAACAAAGGGGGAAAATCCAGAGTTTAACTCGATTGCCAAGGATTTTCTCCATAATAGTATGCAATGCCAACCATAAGAGCTCCTGTAGCACCTTGGACAACCACACGAGCCCTCATTAACTACCGACCCAAGTGAGAATTTCCTTATCTAAAACTAATTAAGCCAACCGTGAGCACACCAGTAGTAATAAATGCACCTAAAATTCATACACTAGCAGTAATAAGTGATAATTCATTATCTTAATTTAATCCTTTTTTAACTTCTATTGTATAACATCTGTAAGCTAAACAATTGGCTTTGATACATAAAATTGATAACTGAAATACTCATTCAAGAAAATTCATTAAGAACCATCTCATTGGAGACAACAATCTAAAGTTGAGATTACCCAACGTATGCAAGATGGAAGATGGCATCAATCAGAAAGAGAACCATCCAACAGAACTTGTTTAAAACACCATAAGTTCATCACATCTCAATCTTCAGAGATTGACAAAGTGCAAACCATTTCCACCTAGAATTATGATCAATTTTCTAAATTAATTGGCGTCCAATATTCAGCAGATAGTATTATGAAACCAAAGGTATCATCACTCTCTGTATTATCTTATTTGATGAAGAGGGTTACAATGTATTTATAAGTAAAGCAAGGGAGAACAAGGAACTACATTAGGAAATACAATAAAGCACAATAAAGACTAATAACTCAGTAATTAACTTACACTAATTAAGATCCTATAATCAGGGTATTAATCAGGGCATCCTAATAAATGGGTGATTTATTTCCTAATATTCTAACACTCCCCCTCAAGCAGGAGAGTATATGTCGAGCAATACCAGCTTGCCATGAAATCCTTCAAACTTTGTTTGACCGAGTGGTTTAGTCAGGATATCCGCAATTTGCTCTTCAGATCTTATGTGAGACAAAGTCATAATGTCTGCTTTAATCTTTACTTTAATAAAATGTTTGTTTATCTCAACATGCTTGGTTCGATCATGATATACTGGGTTCTTGACCATTTATTAGTTTTTCGTTCCCCGTGTCGTCCCTGAACTGTGAGTGCAAAGCTTTCAATGTGACTTGGCCCACTTCGGTTCAAGAGCTCCAATGAAATTTTCCAGATTCTAGCAATTGATTTCCTTCCAGAAACATGGACTCCTCTTAGTTCCCTCCTACATTCAGATCAATTCCCGGAAAAAAAATCGAAACACCTCCCATGTTTTTATGTCCGGTACCGATTCTCAAACCCAAAATTCCTCATCTTCTTCCTCTCTAACCAGCAACCCAGTACCAAACAGAACCTCAGAGATGGCTTCAAAATTTTTAAACCATTACGTTATGGCTAATAGCCATAAGCTTAATGGCAAGAACTATCTCCAATGGTCACAAAGTGTGCTGACGTATATTCGCGGTAAGAGAAAGGAGAAATACATTAATGGGACAACCCCTCAACTAGCCCCCAATGACCCTAATTTTGACACATGGTTTGCTAAAAATAACCAAGTCATGACGTGGTTATGTAATTCAATGACCTTGGAGATCAGTGAGGGGTATCTGCTTGCATATACGAAAAAGGAAATATGGGATGCCGCTAGGAGGACCTACTCCTCCCTGGAAAACACTGCTGCCTTAATTCACCTAAAGAGACAACTCCGGGATTTACGAAAAGCTAATATGTCAATAACTGAATATTATAATGCATTGCTGAAATTGTGGCAACAACAAGACTTGTTTGAGGTTCACCCTTGGAAAAGTCTTAAAGATGCACAATTGTACAAACGAATTGTGGAAGAAGGAAGGATACATGACTTTCTGTTAGGCCTAAATGACGCTTTCGAAGAAATAATGGCAGAATCATGGGGCTGAAACCACTCCCACAACTCTTTGATGTGGTTAACTTTGTGCAATTCGAAGAAAGTATGAAACTTTGATAACATATTATGGAATCAGAGGTATCATCACTCTCTGTATTATCTTATTTGATGAAGAGAGATACAATGTATTTATAGGTAAAGCAAGGGAGAACAAGGAACTACATTAGGAAATACAATAAAGACTAATAACTCAGTAATTAACTCACGGCCAAAGTATACTTTTAGTCCTTTAAGTTTACATGAAGTATACTTTTAGTCCCTTAACTTTATAAAGTATACTTTTAGTCCTATAATGCTAACACCATTAATTATGCTAACGGAAAATGCAAACTCAAATGATAACAATGTAAATTTAAGTGATGATTTTGCAATTAAATGTTATTAGGGCTTAAATTTAAAATACGGGAAAATTGAAAATATATAAAATTCATGTAATTAAATGCTAAGTCATCACTTGAGTTCGCTGTGTCAGCGTTTTCAATTAGCAACATTAACGATGTTAGAATTTTAGGACTAAAAGTATACTTTATGAAGTTAAGGGACCAAAAGTATATCTTATGAAAACTTAAAGGACTAAAAGTATACTTTAGCATTAACTCACACTAATTAAGATCCTATAATCAGGGCACTAATCAAGGGATCCTAATAAATGAGTGATTTATTTCCTAATATTCTAATAGATAGCAACCTAATAAACTGATTGACTACATATATGGTCAGAAGTTTCAAGCACAAGATTTGGCATCCTCAGGATATGAGCAGATTCAGGACCATGAAGAGAATGGGGTGATTTTTACTTAAACATGGAAACATGCTTGTTTGGAATAGCGATTGGAGTCTCCAAAAATAGTTTTTCAATCGTGATACGGTATACGAAGTAAGCATATGAGAGGAGTTTTGTCTCAACTTACGTGAATAAGCACTTTTGGGATTCAAAACGTGATGCCAAAAATAACGGTGAGATATCACACCCGTCCATAAATTACGGTTACTGGCTCATACTCAGATGAGGAGCAGTGGGTCTGTGTAGCAGAGCTCTGGGCAAAGTCAAGAGTTAATACCATATAAAAACATGAAAGGAATACAGACTTTTTGAGGGGATGCAAATCCAATCGATGGATTCACACTTAAACAAGAAGATTATTGGGTTCATATGTAAATGAGATGTCTCCGGGTGAATCGAGCTCCTCGGACCCTTAGGCTGTGTTTGGTTTGAGGGGAGGGAATGGGAGGGGATGAATCCCTATGGAGGATATTGATCAAATTGCTATTAATGAGATGAATATTCATTTTTGTTGAAAGTGTATTTTTGAAATATTGAAAATTTTCTATGGCCTATTTAGTAAAGATGAGAGAAAAAATTTCTCCCTCCTCCCTCCCTCCCTTCAAACCAAACAAGCTTTAAAGTTTTTCTCCCTCAATCCAAATCTAAATCATGTACTTTCAATTCCACCTTATTTCCCATTCATTTAGAGGATTTTTTTCCCAAAGTTTAACAAGAAAAAAACAACAACTAAATAATGAAATCAATTAGAAGACATACAATATGCCATCGAAAAAGCAATAAAAAGACATGATTCGAGCACAATTATGAAAAAATAAAAAGAAAGCAGCAAGTCTAATAAAGTCAAAAATGAAACACGAAAATGCAGAGCGTGAGGAAAATGACGACAGAGGATAATAACAATGGGGACAAAAGGGTTCCTGACGCACATCTTCTCTTCAAAAATTTCTTCCAAACTATGATCATCAGTACCCATCTTCTCCAAACAAAGCTGAGAATTTGAGGGAGAAAAAGACCAAAGTGTGCGAACAAAATTTGAAGAGAACCTAATGCAATATTGCAATGGCAGGCCAGGCCAAGCACGCACTGATCGACCATAGAGAGTTAAGGCGGGTTATTATAGCCTTTATATAGTTTTAATGTTGACATAGTGCTCTTCGTTACCAGACACGTGGATTCGACAAACAAAGAAATGCTTAATCAAAATAAAAGCCCACAAATTATCTGGAAATAAGAATACAAAATCAACAAACCTAGGGGCTTTAAAAAGAAGACAGATGAAGGTCAAGGACAAAACAGCTACGTACAAGGGAACTCCGAACCAAAAGAGATATCCAACTGAATTGGCCAAAAAAACACGATCAGAAAGTAGAAAAATAAGTGAAGGAAAGGAGCCACGTAACAGGATTTCCTCATAAGCAAAATTCTCAACGTCCCTTAGTGGCCTTAATTTCCAGCCATAAGATCAATCTAACATCCCATAGTGTACCACACAATCATGCTTTTTAAATTTTAAAAATTAAAAAATCTTTTTAGTACTTGATGACTTCTCATTTTTAGTAGATTTGAGACATATTTTAATATATTTGGGAAGTCACCAAATGCTAAATTAAAGAGATTTATTAGAGATTTTGACAAGATATCAATTTGGCACATTATTTTTAGGATTTTATTGCAAATATCTCAATTTCAATTAAATAGAAATATTTAGGTTTTTTATATAAGAATAAATAAATTATAATGATATAAGAAAAGAAAAAGAAAAATGTTTAGGTTTTAAGTATTAATATTATTATATAATTTTCTTCAGCTTTTCTTACAATGTCCAGGTGAGCAATCTCGTGCAACAATGTTTGGGCTAATGGATTGGAATGAATCGGGGGGGGGGGGGAAAAAGCCTAAAAGCTACGGTGGGCCCACACAAAAGGAATGGAATTCAAGACCTAAATTGGGGAAGGATATTCACGCTGGAAGAGCTGGAGGGAGCGTTTTGTTTTTATTATTGATCATTATCGCGATTGAGGAGGCGGCTGGAGAATTCGAATTGGGGAATAACCTCGCTAGGAAAAAAAAGGATTAAGGTGCATTTTTGCCCTTAAAGTATGCGTTTAGGAGCAATTTTACCTCTAAAGTTTTCAGTGAAGCAATGTTGCCCCTGAAGTTTTAAAACGGAGCAATGTTACCCCTTCGTTAAAAACCCTAACGGTCAACTAAGGTGACCGTTAGAGTTTTTAACGGAGGGGCAACATTGCTCCGTTTTGAAATTTCAGGGGCAAAATTACTACTTTTTTTTAGAGCAATATTGCCCCTAAAGTTTAAAAAATGGAGCAATGTTGCCCCTCCGTTAAATTCCCTAACGTTGACTGTTAATTGATCGTTAGGGTTTTTAATGAAGAGGCAACATTGCTCCGTTTTGAAACTTCAATGGCAACATTGCTACGCTTGAAACTTCAGGGGCAAAATTGGTTCTCGGTACATACTTTAAGGGCCAAAATACACCTTAACCCGGAAAAAAAAAAAAAACGATTACTCTTGCTGACAGCACCGAGAGTAGAGGAGCAACGCCGCAGCTTCAGACCTTGGACCTTCTTCTTCCTCTCTCGCCGGCGGCTTCCCTCTCCACCACGGTCGCCGGCGAGCTTCGTCTTCACAGCCACAAAGGAGGAACAGATTCTGATCGAAGAACCAGAGTGGGAGGCGGTGACTTCTGCCATGGTTTTATTTTTCTTTTCTCATTGAACTCTGGAATTTTCTGTGCTGTTATGGAATTTTGTTAAAGCCATGTTTGGCTAATTTCTCTTTGCAACCTAGAGGAACTTTAAACTTATAAGTGTGGATTAGGCTTTGTTTTTATTATTTAGTTATAATTAATATTAATTTTGGTTACTTAATCTTGTTTAGCTTTATTTATTTAGTGATTGGTCATCATTAAATATGAATTTGAAAATTAGGATTTACCTTGACGAAGGGGATTTTAATTAAGCTCTCAGATTAAGTAATATGGGATTAGATTACGATTTAATTTGTGATTAGGATAGACATATACCTAATTGCCCCATATAATTGTTGAAGAGTGTGCTCGAGTTTTATTGCTTCTTGAGTAATTATGTTAGACATAACAAAATATACTCAAGAGAGGGTTGTAAGTGGACCGACAGGCACTTATAATTATTTATACTCGAGATTAACAAAATTGATATTAAGGCTAATTAAATTAGTGAAAACAAAGTTTATGAAGCTAATAAGGGATTAGTGACTCTGGGTTGCTCATTTGATTATTGTAGTGGTTTGTTTATTTTAATTTTAGTTTAATTCCTTTTTCTTAATTAAATTCAATTTTGTTTGCTCAACTTAAAAGAAAGTGTAAAATTAATGCTTAACCGAAATTTGTGATACCAAGTCCTCGTGGGAACGATATCTTACTCACTCTTTATTACTTGGTACGGCTCGTGCACTTGCGGAGTTTATAGACTACAAAGTTTTTGCCCTACTAGCACTTGAAGAATTTTTCAATAACCTCAAGTATCTTTTTAGTATCAGTTAGTATCTTAAAATATTTTTTAAGATCCTAAAAAAATATTTCAGAATATTGACTGGTACTAAAAAGATACTTATCTTAAAATATTTTTTAAGATCCTAAAAAAATATTTCAAAATATTGACTGGTACTAAAAAGATACTTCAGGGTACTGACTGCTACTGAAAAAATACTTTATGATCTTAAAAAAATATTTCAGGGAACTGACTGATAAAAAAAAACATATCTCATATGTTAACTGTTACTCAAAAAAAGCAATCAATAAGGCAATCATCGAACTTGAAAAATTTCTTGGAATTTTGATTTTAGAACTTGTGTTTGAAAAGTTTGAGTCTTCATTTACTATAATCTCAATCTTACTGTTCAGATTTGACAGTATATATGTTACGACCTGTATACTCAATACTTCCTGTCAGCAGTAATAAGCGTCAGATATTGCTCATAGATGAACTTTAATCTTGTAAAACAGCACTTGAAAAATAAAAAAATGTCAATTTCCACAACTCATCTTGTCAAGAAATAAGGAAAAAAGATCATGACAGAGGCATAATAATTCATGCATATAAATCAAGCCGGATTTAAGATGATTAACAAACAAAGATATCTCATCCCTAAAACTGCTATGCCACTAAAATCCAAGCGGATATTTCGAATTAAAGTTGAGGCTTGTAGCCACATCTCATCTAGGCCATCCATCACCTCTATTCCTAATTTTAGTTCTAATACACATGACTTACAAAAGCAACACACATCAGTCCACAAGTAATTTCCAATCCCCTCATGCTTCCATCTATAGAGGGCACCAGTATGTCAAGATAGCTGTGTATTATTGAATGAATTATATATCATAGTACACTGATGAGAATTCAACTGCGTATGCGAATGTAAACTCAAGAAAGTTTCCAAGACAAGTTAATTAGGATTTTGGTCCTTCAACGACCAAAGTTCAACATTACACAACAACAAAGGGGAAAAATCCAGAGTTTAACTTGATCGCCAAGGATTTTCTCCATAATAGTATGCAGTGCCAACCATAAGAGCTACCGTAGCACCTTGGACAACCACACGAGCCCTCATTAACTTCTGACCCAGGTGAGAATTGCCTTGTCTGAAACTGATTAAGCCAGCCGTGAGCACACCGGCAGTAATAAATGCACCTAAAATTCATACACCAGCAGTAATAAGTGATAACCCATTATCTCAATTTAATCCTTTTTTAACTTCTATTGCATAACATATGTAAGCTAAAACAAATTAAAACGAAGTCAAATAGAAATAACAAATAAAATTGAGAACTAAAATACTCATTCAAGAAAAGTCATTAAAAACCATCTCATTGGAGACAACAATCTAAAGTTGAGATTACCCAACGTATGCAGGATGGAAGATGGCATCAATCAGAAAGAGAACCATCCATCAGAGCTCGTTTAATACACCATAAGTTCACATCTCAATCTTGAGAGATTGACAAAGCACAAACCATTTCGACATAGAATTATGATCCATTTGCTAAATTAATTAGCGTCTAATGTTCAACAGACAGCAACCTAGTTATTGATTGACTACATATATGGTTAGAAGTTTGAAGCACAAGATTTGGCATCCTCAAGATACGAGCAGATTCAGGACCATGAACAGAAGGGGATGATTATTACCTAAACATGGAAACATAATTAGTTAGCAAAGCAGATGAAAGTTAGATTCAGATTTTAGTTGCTTTATACATACATATGATCACACAAGTCAAACCCAAATGGCACAATACTTTTTTGTGCTGCATTAACACAATAACATCTCCAGTTCCCTTTGCTCCAACTCTCCCTTTGCTCCAACTCTCAATTCATCGATCCAAGAAGACCATTCTCCCCAAATCACATCCCTCCCCAAATCGGACATCAACACAGGGTATCAAAACTAACGGTAACATGAACGGTTTTTTGCTCTCACGTTTAGTGCCTCCATGGAGAAAGAAAAGCTAATACTGCCCAGGTGTAACGATGAGACATCAAACCTATCCATAAATTACAGTGACTGGCTCATACTCAAATGAGGAGCAGCAGGCCTGCATAGCAGAACTCCGTGCAAAGTCAAGAGTCAATACCATAGAAAAGCATGAAAAGAATACAAACTTTTTGAGGAGATGCAGGTCCAAATGTCGGATCGATGATTCACACTTAGACGAGAAGATTATAGGGTTCATATGTAAATGAGATGTCTTTGGGTGAATCCAACTCCCCAAACCCTAAAATTTTTCTCCCTCAATCCAAATCTAAATTCCGTACGTGCAATTCCAGATTTCCCATTCATTTAGAGGATTTTTCCCAATGTTTAACCCCCCCCCCCCCCCCCAAAAAAAAAAAAGAATAACAAAATCAGTCAGAAGACATACAATATGCCACCGAAAATGATAAAAAGGCATGAACCAAGCACAATTATGAAACAAGGAAATACAGAGCACAGGGAAAATGAGGACTGAGGATAATACCAATGGGGACAAAAGGGTTCCTGATGCGCTTCTTCTCTTCGAAAAATTCTTCCAAACTACGATCATCAGTACCCATCTTCTCCATACAAAGCTGAGAATTTGAGGGAGAATTTGACCAAAGTGTGCAGAAAATTTTGAAGCAAACCTGATGCAACAGCAGCAGCACACCTGCTATCCACATTTATTAAAATCTAACTCTAGAAAGTAAAGTCAGAAAGAGTGAAAGACAATATTAAACTTCTAGAATCAACAAACTAGACACTCAGACTGCAATTTACTCAACGCATTCTCACTTGGGTGAACGATTTAATATGATGACCAAATAAAGAATTTACAGCAAAATTGTCGCTTCATAGAATGAAGTAATATAAAAAAGAAAAGAGATAGAGAATGGAACAGTGAATAAAACTAAGATACTAGGAAAAGAGAAACAACCATAGAAAATTCCCACCCACGCACCAATCTCAAATTAAATAATGGTGACAAATTTGAGAAGGATTTGGCCAAACTTGTAATAAGCATTTCTACCGACACCAACAATGACATAAGCACTAACCACGCCTACATTTAATATTTATTTAAATATACATGAACTAGAAATCTAATAAAAGATCAAAGTCCCTTGCAACAAAGTATCAGAAATTTAAGAAAATGGGGTGATGCATGTGGACCTGAAACATTGCCACTAGGAAAAGTAGAAATATTCGTGCTAGGACACGAGTTGGTGCAGGAATAAATTAATTAAAAGTTCAAATAGATTGTAAAGCCTCAAATATTCAAACGACAAACGCAACCTCCAATCCAACAAAAAATTCAATATCTCGAATAGGCGTTTTATTACACAAATAGATGGCTCAAGACACAGCGATTATGGGGCCTTCCATAATAAGCACAATAGTATAAAGCCAACGGCTATAAATTAAAGAAAAAATTTCACTGGACATATAAAGGAGGAGCAAGTGAATTGGCGACGAGTAAAACTGGGCGAGCTAGGAGAATGCCATTAGAACCAAGCTAACTCATTTCAAGAAACAAAGATAAAATCCATTAATCTCAGATTATTCCTTTTTCTCTCCTGCTCTATGTGGTTGTTTAAAGAGGGAATTTCAAGAAAAACCAGATGCGTTTAAGTACTCGAATTAGCAGAAGTGATCAGGAGCTATGAAGCACCGATACTGCGGAATTTTTTTTTTTTTTTAACGTCTCGGACGCGCGTCCGATACAGGAATTCGCGTATCGGATTGGTCAACAAGCACTAAGCGAGACCAGAAATCTGATGTCGCCTCCGCCTCTCAGCATGGACATCAGCACGAAGCGAGATCGGAAAGGGGCACAAGAATCGGAATCCGAATTATAAAAAATAAAAATAAAAAAAAATCTAAATTTTCGGGAATGAAGCAGGGTTGGGGGAAAGAGAGAGATTTACCCAGACGAAAGCGGTTAGTGGAGATCAGCGAAAAAGGGAGAGGCAGATTCAGAAGAAGGGAGCCACCGGACCTGAGAACAAAGTTTGATTCGGAGAGGGTTTCCGCCGGTGGGCTGGGCTAGGCTGGCGTGAATGGGTGAATGTAAACAAATATGGAGCGCTCAGACGCCTTTTATAGTGACCGAGACGTGGAGACAATGTGATATTTGAGAGGATTTTCTTTCTGTCCATCCCTTATCGTCTGATCCTAGCCACCAAAATCTTGATTTAAGGATCCAGAATAATTTTTAAAAAAATCGTGTGGGGTAAAAAATTATAGCGTGCGGTTTTTTCAAAAATTGTTCTGAATCCTTGGATTAAAATTTCAACGGTCAGGATTTACAGATGATGAAAGATGAGCAGAGAAAGGAAAAAGAGAAAAACTGAACTCAGTCAAATGGCCATACTTTGAATTTTGACATGGATATATTATTAGTGGAGATGCAATTTATTTGTGCTTATAATTTTCTTTTTATTATACTCTCTCCGGTCCTAATTATATGAGCAAATTACCAGAATTTAGAAGGATTAAGGAAAGAAGTTAAATTAATTAATTATATTTATTTTCCTAAAATACCTTTAAGTGAGGAAATGCATGACTAAATGTATTTGAGGACTTACATATATTTTTAAAACGTCCTTTTCTAAGTGAAATGTTTAAAATGTATATTTGTGAAATCCATGTTTATTGTGCGATTGTGAAGGAAAATATTTTTTAAATTTTGCTTAATGAAAAAGGTTTGGAACTTATATTTTTTTTGTGTTTATCAGTATTTTGAATCAAATTATTTACTTATTCTCTTTCCTCAATAAATTACATATACGTAAGTCCTCCAATACATTTGGTCATGCATTTGTTAAGGAAGTCCTAAAATTTATAAGTATATTATTAAATTATTATTGTCTTTAAGTATTATTAAGAAAGTATAGATACGGGTATTATAGGAAAAAAATTGACAAAATTTAAAACTTGCTCTTATAATTAGGACTAAAATTAACTCCAAAATTTGCTCCTATAAGGACCGGAGGAAGTATTTCATTAATATAAAATACACTCTTTATATTATAAATATTACTACTTCCGGTTCTAATTGTAGGAATACTTTTGTAGTGCAAAATTACACTACAAAAATGTTCTTATAATTAGGACCAGAGAAAATATTTAATACTAAGACGAATCAGAACGTATCAAAATATTAATATTTTTAAAGTAATGTATCGACGTCCATATAAAAAATGTATAGGAAACATCATGTTGAAATCAGAATCGGTACTTCATGGATAAAGAGAATGTCATTAAAACTCATTTCAAGAAACAAGGATAAAATCCCTTAATCCCAGAAAATTCCTTTATCTTTCCAGTTATATGTGGTTAGAATTTCAAGAAAAACCAACTGCATTTCAAGCAATCGAATTGGCAAATAAATATATATACCAACTAACCGTTTAGAATTTTGAATCAAGTATTTTTCTTATAATTCTTTCCAGCATTAAAAAGGGGGAAAAAAACTTTCAAGTCAAGAAATGAGGTCAAAGTGAAAATTAAATTTTAAACAAAATTAAAATAACAGAAATATATTGTTCTCACAATTTTTCATTTAGAATAAAATTCAGGTTTATGGAATTTTCGTATAACATATAGAATGAAATTTAACAAAAATACACGCAATTCCACGACTTTATCAAAATTATGATTAATTTGATTAATAACTTCATTGATACTCCGTTTATTATTGAAAGAAAAAAAAAACTGTGATGTTTTTGTCAAGTAGGAAGCTTTCTCATTGGCGAAAAAAAGAAAAACGAGTCCTACCTAATAGAGTTCAAAACAAAGACAAAAAAGAGTTCCAGTTTCCGCTACCACCTGTTTGTGTCTGGTTACACTACAAAAAAAATGGACTTTCAATGGCGACATTTGGTGGCGACTTAAAATGTCGCTGCTGAAAGTATTGACTTTCGGCGGTGATAAAAAATGTCGCCACTGAAAGTCATACTTTCAGCAACGACAACATAATGTCGCCGCTGAAAGTATGACTTTCAGTGGCGACAATTTTTGTCCCTGCTAAAAGTGAGTTTTCAGCGGCGACTCTCATATGTCGCCGCCGAAAGCATGTTTCAGCGGCCAAGAGTCTTTTTTTAAATTATTTTAAATTTTAGTTTTTTCCTTTTTTACTTATGATATTTATAGAATAAATATGTTTATTGGTGTAATTTCTTATGAAAAAATAAATTAATTTTTTGGATTATTGTGAGATAAAGAGAGTTTGAGAGATATTGTGTTGTACATGAGAGAGTGAAAGGAAAGAAGTTGGAAGAGAGTGATATAGTGTTACTAATTCTTAGAAATTGATAATATTCCAATACATTATATTTTATTTTTTAACTACTTTTGAAATCAAAATGTACATAAAAAGAAATTTATAGAAGAAAATGTGCATGTCAAAGTATCAAGTAAAAAGTTAAAGAATTTCTTTTTTTAGTGGCGACTTTTGGCGGCAACATTAAGAGTCGCCGCTGAAAGTATGGCTTTTGGCGGCGATAATTCATGTCGTTGCTGAAAGTATGTTTCAGCGGCGACTCAATATTGCCACCGAAAGTAGTTTTTTTTAAAAAAAATATTATATTGATACAATAAATATGTTTATTAATGTCATTTCTTATGAAAAAATATATTTATTTTTTGGATCATTGTGAGATAAAGAGAGTTTGAAAGATAATGTGTGTTGTGCATTTGAGAGTGAGAGGAAGAGATTGATATTTACTAACATTGCATTGCCATATTAATGTTGTTGCTTAAAGTTGATTTTCATTAATGTTGCCACTGAAAGCGACAACATTAATGAAAAGGCTATCAGTGGTGACAATAGCGTCGCTGCCGAAAACTATATTCGTGGCGACGAAAGTCGCCGCTAAATAGACTATCGGCGGCGACCTAGTGTCGCCATTGAAACGAGTTTCAATGGCGACAATTCTATTGCCACTGAAACACGACCTTTAACTGCGACAAGAGCGTTTGTGGCTTCTGCTGGAACTTTTGGCAGTGACTGATTGTCGCCACTGATTGTAAACTTTTGGCGGCGACATTAAAATGTCGCTACTGAAAATATCTACAACAGCTGTTTCAGCAATGACTTGGCGGCGACTTTTTGTCGCCGCTGAAACACTTTCGGCGGCGATATTTGGACTTTCAGCGGCAACATTTGTCATCGTCAAAAGTCATTTTTTTTGTAGTGTTAGCTCCATCGATGGCAATGGTCGCCGCTGCGCACAAGACCATTGCCCTTTCAACACGAGCAATGTCGCACACAGGGCTAAGGAATGGACAAACGTCACTCCTTAATAAATACTCTCTCTCTCTCTCTCTCTCTTCTCCTTCATCATCAAGAGTGACAATTGACTAGTGAGGACCCATCATTCATATTTGAAGAGGCAGCTGAATTCTCTACCGATTACTTAAAAGATGCATGTGATATTGGCCTTCCAATTTCTCGGCATTAAGGAAGGACATCTAGACAAGAGTTGATGGGAAAGAAAGTTATCGCTATCTCAAACCAACACTAAAAGCAAGCACACCTATACGTACTTCATAACTCCAAAGAGATGGATAAGTATGTAGATATTCATATGGATGAGCTTAGGAGGGAAAATCCCAACATAGTACATAGTTGGTATGCCAAGGAACATAATAAACAATTCACAGGATGGCCGAAACAACACGTAGATGACAAGTACAATGTTAATCATAATTCAATTCCAGATAAAGTAATGTTCTTAACATGTGGTCCGAATAGACATGTGCTTTCTTTTTCAAGTTGTCATCAATGAATACAGCTTCTACATTAAAGAACAGGATGCCCGAACCGAAATGCAAAATAGTGAGGTAACTATTATTGCTAACACCATGTATGTATCAAGTGCAATAAATAAGAATCCTATCTTTGCAAATATGTCATACTTTGGCATAGTTGAGCACATTTGGGAGTTGGATTGCATAGGATTCATGTTCTGTTTTTCAAGTGAAAGTGGGTTGACAATAATAATGCTTTGAAAGTAGATGAGTTAGGGTTGATATAATTGAATTTGAACAAGCAAGGGTATAAAGAAGAGCCTTTCATTTTGGCTTCTTAAGCTAAACAAGTGTTTTATATTCCTAATCATGCTAATAAAAAATGATCTATTATTTTGCTATTAAACAAAATAAATGAGGATGCATGAGGTGAATTCATTGAGGATGATCCTTTCCAAGGTCGTCACTTGAAACACAATTCAATGAGGACGATGCTCTATACGTTAAGCATGACCACAATGAAGGAATTTGGATATCAAAGAGGGGGAAGTTGCTCCCTAAATTAAAGAAAACAATTGTAATTAAAAAGAGCATTAAAATTACTGCAACTAGGAAAAGAAAAATGGACACTTCATCATATGTATATTCACTTACCTTTGCTTTGATGTACATGAGTATTGTATAAATAGAATTTGACCATTTGTTTTTATTTGTTGGTACTTACCACTCTAGTCCTATTTATAAATTCGCTTTGACAAAAAAAAAATGGTCCTATTTATTAGTCCATTTTGACCAAATAAATAAGATTGTGACAATTTTACCCATATTAATGAGAATGAGAGAGATTAGCTAGCTATGTTGGAAAGAGAAAATGATGAGAGAGATTTGATAATAAATTTTAAAAGGTACACATTTATAAATAAGGGTAAAGTTGGAAATTTGCTCTATAATCATTGAGATGCTTATCTCTCCTTGGTATATGAAATTTGGTTAAAATAGACTTATAAATAGGACTAAAGTGGTATTAGCTGGAATTGGTTATTTTGTGCGTGTGTGTATTTGGATACATCCAACCAGAACTACATCTATTTAAGTGTTTGGTGTGTGTGTGTGTGTGTGTTATTTTGCAGGGGCTGATTAAAAGTAAGCCCCCAATTTTTTTAAAAAAACTTTGTGACACATACTTAATTGTTATTTGCCAATAACCCTCATATATTCTAAATATATGATGGCTTTTTACATATAACAGTCAAATAAAGCCCTTCCTCTTATGACAAATATTTTACCTTTCATCATTTAACTATTAAGTATCGTACCAAATATATCATGGTTATTTTTGAAAAACCGTTAAATATAGATTGCTATATTTAACAATCATAGTCTTACAATCGTTAAATATAATCCCTTATACGTAACGGTTGCGTTTGAAAAACTGTAAAATATATTGCTTAATATTTAACAGTTAAAACCGTTATATATAAATATTTGATGTTCATATATTTAACAATTAAAAACCATTAAATATTCACACACAAAAACCGTTGAATATAGACAAATTTGTAGTAGTAGTTTTAGATCAAACTTTCTTTGAGTTAGATTGTTAGAGTTTTTATTTTGATTTCTTTCGTTTCTTCGATTTATATGTGAATTAGGTAATGCAATTGCTCTTTCTAATTCCTTTTTTGGGATACAATTTCTCGTTCTAGTTTTGTGATTGTGTGTGGGTTTGACTTGAGTCCTCCTTTCTACTTCACAGGTGGTGGGTGTTTTATTACTTACAACTAGTATAGAACCACACAATGTATGGGTGTAAAGAAATGGTACTCCCTCCGGTCCTAATTATAAGATAACATTTGGGAGTTAATTTTGGTCCTAATTATAGGACATTTTAATTTTTGTCAAATTCTTCCTAAAATATCCCTATTTTATTCTTTCAAGTGTATTTGGTTTTTGGTGAGTGTATTTATATGAATGTGTAAACTTTTCTAATAAATGAAATTTTTAAATTGTTTGATTTTAATCTATTTATCGGTCAATTAATGTTAATTTGCCAATATATATTCATACATATATATATAGAGAGAGTCACACACACACACACATACACAAACACGCGCACACACACACACACATATTATATCTGTGGGTGTGTGTTTATATGTGTGTGTGTGCATATATATGTGTAGATATATATGTACACACAAACATATATATATATATATATATATATATATATATATATATTATATGGGTTTAACGTTTGTCATGTGACTTGATATAAGGTTTTGTCAAGTCACTCCAAAACTACGTCATTTTGGGGGTTAGAGGAATTAATGAAGGGTATTTTAGTAAAATTCGTACAATAAATACAAAAACAAAAATACTAAAACACTCTTCATTAATTCTCCTAACCCCCAAAACGACGTAGTTTTGGGGTTAGGGAATTAATGAACTCCCAAAACGACGTAGTTTTGGAGTGACTTGACAAAACCTTATGTCAAGTCACATGACAAACGTTAAACTCTATATTATATTTGTGTGTGTATGCATATATATATATATAGTAAAATTAGTATTTCAATTAGAGAATATGTGGAAATGAAAATTTCAAATGAGAGATGTCATTTTAAATTTATATAAGGGCATTTTAGAAAAATGAGTAAAATTAACTAACTTAATTCCTCTCCTTAATCTCCTCAAAATAGGTTAAATATGTCTTATAATTAGGACCGGAGGAAGTATCACATATGTGCAAAGGAAGATATACAACATATCAACGACTTGAATATGCTAATCACAACCCGAAACTCTACAATCACAAATTCCTCCCCAAGACAAAAGAAGAAGAACTCACCGGTTTGCATCACTCTTGACAATGGGGCAACAAACATCCTCAAACTCAGACTATGTTGGCAACATAAATAGAAACAAACAAATTAATTTAAAAAGTGATGTGTAAAAGTGTAAAGGTGTTTGTGTTACGTTATTACCAAGAATGTAAAATGAGGTAAAATTATGAGTTTAAGTAGGAATGTAGGATGAATTTGAAGATGGCTATACAAATAGAAGATACCAAAACATGAGTAATACAATAAGAATACAATGTAAAATCAATACGAATAAGACAAAAAACCTAAAAAGGTGAGGAAAGAGTAGAAAACAACCTGTTTGATGATTTTCTGCTGAAAATTGTGAGCGAGGATATTCTTTGAAGGTAGGGAGTAGAATATGATTACAAAATATTTTAAAATATTAAAGTATGAACCTAAAATATTTTTAAATATGGATATCAGGGAGTAGAATAAATTTATAAAATAAAATATTTCTAAAATAGGTATATAAAAATAAATCTATTTGGTCTAAGGCAGTTTTTAGGCGGCATTACCTCCAGTGTGTGGGTTTATTTCTGATATACTTGAGAATATTTGTTCCACATATTTTTTCTATTTTTTCACATTTCAAATTTAAGATTCTAAAATATTCATCAACTACTTTCATATGATCCCTTTGAATTGTTTATGGGGAAATCATTTCTGCAGAAAAAATTTTCTTGAGCAAGTAAGAAATGACGCCATTTCATTATTATTTTTTTTTCTTTTTCAGAAAAAGATGAAGGGTGGAGCAGGAAGGCTTAGCTCATGTGAAACAAATTTAATTACAGAATCTTGACTGCCGAAATAGAAAAGGAGGAGTCTGGAAACTGATCGGAAAGAATGATTAATTGGATTTCTCCAGGGATCAAACTCTTCGATCAACAACAACCTGGAAAGAATAAGAAGAAGAATCTCACCGAATTTGATTATCCATCAAAGATCAACAAACCCAACGAGTTCAGCACCGGAGATTCCACCAAAACCTGCGATTACTCCCACCAGTACACTCTTCTTCACTGGAGAAGAGGAAATAGAGAACAGAGATGGTGGAGGATATAGAACGGAGGAGCACCAAGGAGAAAAGAAGAAGATCGGAAAAGCACAAAAAGGTGAAGCAAGGAGGCTTGAAGAATGGAAACGGTATTGGCTATTGCAAGAATGAACAACGGGAGTCGACTGAAACTCTGTTGTTTTACTTGCTGCAGAAAAATTTGTCTATCGCTGAAACAGAAATGTTAATCCCATTGTTTATTATAATTAAATGATATAATATTATTTTCTTCACACTTTCAAATTTGAAATTGACTGAAGGAGTTGGGCTAGATCTGAGAGCATAGGTGGTTGAGTAAAGTGGGCGACTGAGAGCATAACCATAATAGACATGCAAGCATTCTAACTTAGAACCTGTTTGGGGGTTCCAAAACCTAGGTTTTGCTACAACCCCACTAAACACCTCTTTTTTTTTTTTTTTTTCAAAAATCATTTTACACTCAAAACCTAAGTTTTGGTAAATCAAAATTTTTATTTTTTTTATTTTTTTTGCTTTTAGCTTTCTATGCCAAACTCGTGGGTCTCACTATCACTACAAACCCCCTCCCGCCCCCCCCCCCCCCCCCCCAAATGCCCTGTAATGTTCTTCTCTCTCTTGCACGTGGTAATGGAAGTACACATGGACAAGTTAATGCTTCTACTTTCCAATTCATACGAATGAATTTCTATTAGTAGAAGAACATTGCAATGTCTGACAATATATAATATGAGTAGCTAGCTTTTAAGGGATCGGTGGTAATGCTTCTACTTTCCAATTCATCTGAATGAACTTCTGGTTTAATATTTTATCATGTTACATAATCTACTAATGGTAGAAATTTACTTTTTCTAACAATTTTATGTATTTTTTGGAATTTACTATTGAATAAAATGTTTATAACATTTAAAATACAACTTTATCCTTTAAATGCAATTATACAAAAAAACTAATGTCCTTTTCGGTAAATTTTACCTCCAAAAGCTATTCTGATAAAAAAATCCAAACACTATTATTTTTTCCAAAATCATTCTCCAAAAGCTATTATCTAAAACCTAGGTTTTACCTCGTAACTGGTGAAAATTATTTTCAAAAGTAACTCTCAAATGGGCCCTTAGAGGCTGATGCCAACACTCAGAGGCCTGCTTTAGAGACTACTTATATACATATATATATATAGATGATGATTTCAAAAATTTATTTTGAAGGGTATTTTAATATTTCAATTTTAAAAATATATATTAATATAAAATTAAATCAGGCTTTCTGAACATATATACTAAGAAAAATCCACCTCAGGATTTAAATAACCAAAAAATTGTCAAAATAGGCCCAAGAAAAAGTCACATATCAAAAAGGTATTATTTCATAAAACGTTAGTTGTTAACGTGTACTGATATTGTTATTAACGTCTACTGGTTTAGTTGTTAATACTCTACTGATATAGTTGTTAACGTTTATGAAATAATATTAGAAAAGGCCCTGGAGACTTTTTTGACAATTTTTTTTTTTTTTTACTAATTTGGGCCTTGAGAGGGATTTTCCCCCTATACTATCATGAATTTATAAACCTCACTTCCATTTTTTCATTTCCATTAAAAACTCTTTCGGGATGTTAAATGGCTCCAAGAAGGCTTTATACTCCCTCTAGTCTTTGTTATTGTAGGCATTAACTAACAAATTTATTTGGTCATTTTTTTAAGGCATTTGCTTGTTCCCAATGAATATTAATTATTTTTTCTATGTATGCCCCTTATAAATAAGGGTAGTGAGTGAGAGTAATAATTAATATGATATTAAAGTTTAGTGCAATTAGTAAAATTGAAAGTTACTTAAATTGTAAGCTAACTTTATTGACTTTTAACTATTTTTATTGGTTTATAAGAATTGTTAGTTGATACATTATAATAAGAACTAGAGACTAAAGAGAGTATTTGGTTGGCCAAAAAAGTAAAAGACTTTATATTTTAAGAAGACTTCATTTTTTTTTAAAAAAAAAATATTACTATTAAGAATTACTCCCGGTGGTGGTCGTATAAATAAATTACGAGTAATTGAATTATGTAAATCAAAATGTTGGTTTAAGTTGTTTAAAGATACTCCCTTCGATCCTAATTATAAAACCTAGTTGACTTTTTTGGAGAGATTAAGGAAGCTAATTAAATTACTTTAAAATATTTTTATTTTTATTTTTTTTCTTCAAACTAATTAGTTTAACTAATAAACGAATATATAATTTAATGATACACTACATATGAAATGATTAAGTAACTTATTTAGCTTCTTTAATCTCTCCAAAGAAAATCAATTAGGTCTTATAATTAGAACCGGAAGTAGTAATAAATATGTAAAAAAATGCATTTTTTACCCCAAATATATCTGTGGAGGTGATGAGTAAGATAGAATGATGGGGAAAAAGATAAACGAGAATGAGTATAAAAAAATTATGAGGAAAACATATAAATAACTATAGGTAAAAATGAAATAGTGAATTAAATTTTTAGACAAATATAAAGACATATCCCAAAAAATATAAGGAGAATTGGTATGAGGTCCTGAAGAAGAGATTTAATCATGAAAAAGATTGACAAGTATATACAATGACAAGTTTTAATGTAAAAAATGACAACTTTTCACTTATTATTGGGACTTTTTAGTACTTAAGCCCTTGATTTACGACTTTATTGTAATTCCTCCAAAATTATAAGCTATTTTAGGGTCCAAGGGAATATTTTTCAAGAGAAAACCACATAATTAAACTTATGGTATGTTTATATACAATTTTTTAAGCAAAGTTCCCATAGCTCATCACTTGACCTACTACTCTCTACCATGGTTTGGATAATCTTTTCCTCTTTCTCCCTTTATCGCTTTTTTCTTGCAATACTGTATCCACTTTTAGATTAAAAGATGTATGATTTAGATTTAAAATTTTATGAAAGTATTATTATAAACCTAAATAAATAAATTTAAAATATTAAAATTTGATCTACAGTTCACAACTGCATTACAAAAAAGGAAAAAATTATAAAATATTGTAATAATAGTTTTATAAAATATTATATCTGAACCGTTTACTTTTTGATCTAAGGGAAAAAAATGAGATTCTGGGAAGAAAATAAGATATCTCTCTTAATACACTAGCCCATAACAAGAATTGGGGAAAAAAAAAATCAGTTATTGAATTTTCTTTCTTTCTTGCCCATAACAAGAACTGGCCTTCCTTCAATTTGTTGTGATTTGTGTTCCCTTCAACTTCAAATATTCATAGGCAAATCCAGAGAGAGGAAATAAGTGAGACATCTCTATTGGAATATTTTTAAATTGAAGATGTGTGTGTGTGTGTGTTTTTTTTTTAAAAAAATCATGTACTTATAAATTAATAAATTTATATGAAGAGCTTTGTAGGGAATTGTTTCAAAAGTTACCAAGCTCATATCTATTTAATTCCTAAAGACACATATAGAAGGTCATAGTCAAAGATGTTTGTATTATTTTAAGAAAACCCTGCATACTAGAAGGATGTCACTCTTTATAAAAAATTATTTTAAATAACCATTGATTATTATTGAAATTATATTGTTTCATGAATTAGTGTATGGTTATAACATTTTTTTTTTTGGTGGATGAAATGTGGGATAAGGGTCTTAAATGCTATGGAAGTTTTCGTTCAAGAGCACTAGTAAGACAGAAGTTTTTTTTGGACAAAAAATGCCACGAAAGTTTTCGCTGTAGAGCAATTTTGCTATGGAAGTTTTCACTAAAAAGCAATTTTGCCCTTTTGTCGCCAAATATTAAATTTGACTATTAAATCAGTCAAAGGCCACACATGTTATGCCTTGAAAAGGTCAAACTTGGGGCCAAAGAAGGAGATCCTTGAGATGTTGAGCTTAAAGCGGCCAGAATTTGTGAAGCCGAACTGGTCAAAGGAACTGAAAGGTCGACTGTCACAAAACCCAAAGGAAGCATTATTATGATCTAAGCAAATGATCAGTTTATGCAAACATAAATATTATCACTATTGATTTGTTTTACTGAACCAATTTTTGGAACAATTCATTTCTTGTTTTGCGTTTCATTTGCGTTTTGTGACAGACCTTTCAATCTCTTTGACCAGTTCGACTTCACAAATTCTGACCGCCTTGAGATCAACATCTAAAGGATCTTCTTTTCTGACTCCAAGTTCAACCTTTTTAAGGCATGACATGTGTGGTCTTTGACTGATTTAGTAGTCAAATTTAATATTTGAGGACAGAAGAGCAGAATTGCTAGGAAAATTGCTACGTTTTGTAAACTTCCGGGGCAAAATTGCTCATCAACAAAAACTTCTGTGGCAAAAATGATACTTTCGGGGCAAAATTGATACTTCATGTGAACTTCCGTGACATTTTTGGTCCAAAAAAAACTTTCGTCTTACTAGTGCTCCTGAGCGAAAACTTCCATGACATTTAAGACCCTTATCCCTATATCTTTTTAATTGAAGAAGTATATTACTTCAAGACAACATCAAAACTTATTCTTTTTGTCTGAGTGTATCAAAAATAAAGTGAAATTATTACTTTACAAAATTTATTATTGTTTCAGCTTGAGTTTTAAGAGTGCAAATCATACCTAAGGATCTTTACTGTATTTTGAAAAAAATTCACTGTCAACCTAATTTACTTACAAAGATTGGAATAGGTGGGGGAAAAATTAAATTTAAAGAAAAGTGTTGTATCATCTACAACTTTCTTCTTCATCTCTTCCTCTATTCTTTAAAGAACCATTGTCATCAACTATTTTAAAGCTCAGTTCTCTAGTTTAATGCACATGATTTCTCCGAGTGAGACAACATTTTGAGATGTCAATAGATTTCTTCTTTAATTCATCTGATCAATTATAAATGTGATGGATAAAAAAAAAAAAAACTAATGAATCAATTTTTTTTTAGATCTAAAAGAAGATTCATTAATGATGATGATTAGTGCTTAAATGAAGATTTCAAATATTATTTTTGAATTACTGTTTGAATTTATAACCTAGTCTCAAAATAGAGCTTTATATATAGTTTCATTTTTATGATTTTTTTTGTTACTTGTCAAATAGTACTTATATAAAGTTGTTTTTTTCCCCCCGAATTAGGAGGATACCCCGTGAGCTCATAGAACCTAACTCAAACTTTTTACTACATATAAAAGGTTACACTCTATCACTTTCTTGTTTCAATTTTTTTTTTAAAGGTGTTTTTTTTTTCCCAGAAACATGTATCCTCCTAGGTAATCCCATACCAAGCATTTTCGAATGTTAAATATGGACACTTATTCTAATAGGGACTCAAACCTTAGTTCACAATATTGTAAGGGACTAACTTTTTTTTGTTAAACCCAATTCCCATTGATAAAATTATTAGTTGAGATGGTAAGGAGTTTCACCCTATTAGAAGAAGAGTATAAATTTAAATTTCTAGAAACACATTTATTGAAAGAGGTCAAAACTCTTTGTCCAGAGAAACCTCGTAATGCAAGTGGTATAGGTGTCATTCTTTGATGGCTTGCCCCATCCAAAAAACCAAAAAAGAAGTGACATTTTGATTAAGTATCTTTATTGTTATCATAAAATGATTTCTCCATTTTGCCGTCTAGCTGTATTAGCTCAGCCGGTGAAGCGATTGGCTTTTAACCATGGGTCATGGTTCGATTCCCATGGATGGCGAAATTATCCAATTTTTCATTTTCATTTTCGTTTTGTGATTTCTTTTTCCTTTTCTTCTTTTTTCTCTCTTTCCAGTTTCCCCTTCTTTTTCCCTGCATATTATTCTTATCCTTTCACAGTGGTTATGAATTGAAGACGACAACGGGATGTTCCAGGGCACGTTACTCATCGCCCCTGCTTGTTGTTCATGGGTGTCTTGTAATGTGTTCCCTCAGTGTTTTCCAGCCGCAGCTTCCTCTCAGTCATGCCACTTTCAACGGTTGCAGTTGAAGCAACCAAAGAGGAAAACGTGTTTTGTGTCAAGGACAAATTATGAAGTGGGTGGCGGCTACCCAGAAGAGGAACTAGATGTACAAGACAGAAATGGAAGACCCCAACAACAAAGGAACCAACAACTGGATTCTTCTCAACGTGAAGCTCTCCTCAACGGAGGAGAACAGGTCATCTCTGTTCTCCAGGAAATGATTGCCCTTGTAAGTTTTTGCATCCTCCATTTAATAGGGTTCTTCTCAACTGAAGGAAAAAGTGAACTGTTTTTTGGGGCTCGTCTAGCCTCCTATGTTAGGCTACATGCGAATGAGTAGTTCTTTGGTGGATTCTTTATATCTTGTTCATTCTAGTTTGGAAAACTGATATGCATCTCAAAAACGTGTGTTTAATCATGTTGGTGTTTTCAGGGTAATATTGTGATGTCTTTCTGAGCTTATAATCGTTTCCTGTACCCTTTTGGGGATTTTGGTGATCTTCTGTGGGACATCAATGGTATCATATTAGGCCTATGATCTTAACTGGATGTTAGTGAGTGATTGTGTTACCTTCCAGCTAAATGTTGTTGCTATAATGTGAATGGAGGTGAAAATCTTTCCTTTCAGTGATTGTTAGATTATACAGATTTTTGAACTCAATATTACCTATCAGCATTAGAATGTGAGTCAAGGTGAAAAGGTTTCTTTTCTACTTCATTGACAATGAAACTAATTTTAGTTGAGGGGGTTATGTGAGAATTAAAAATATGCCTAACATAGTTTGGGCACGTGCAAAGAGTATAGGTGAATGTCTCTGAGGTGGGGATTCATAATTTTGGACTAGGTGAATTGATGGTCATTACAAATGCAATAATGATGTGGACAACAGAAGTGATGAAAAATATATGTTTAGGTTAAGAATAGGCGCTACTGGTAACAAAGATTCTATCTATTGATTTGAGATAGTTACTGAAGACATGTTGTAATTTAAGTAAAAAAATTATCTTTTTGATCATGTAATTGTGAATAATTGGAAGTTTAAATTATTGTTTGAAGTCATTATGCGTCCATACATCCAAAAACAACTAATTTTTATTTGAAACATTTCTCTGATGAATTCTGTTATAACCTTCAAATTCAAACAAACCCTAGAATTGTTATAAAAAACATAAAGAAACCCTAGAATTAACAATGGGCAACTGAATTGATACACCCCCTTCTATTTCATTGGGGTAAAAGCTCATTAATACAATAGCAGAAGTTGCAGCCCCGTTGTATGGATCAATAATTTGAAAAGTGTCTGGAGAGTGAAACAAATGACACTGATTATGATATTGAATTATTGTCAATTGACAAGAAAATCACCTATATTACTACTAATATTACTAATGTTTTTACTAGCCAGAACTTTGAATCTATGCATGCTATCCACGTGCACTTCCTAAGTAAGATAACTGACGTGATTAATTGCAGTTCATAACACGCTTATTTGTATTTTGCAAATTGTCTTCTTGACCATGTCTACGTAATTCTTCATATAGTCTGCATGTTGTTTGTGAAATCCTAATGTGTAGTGTTACTTATGAAACCTTCTCACTTGTTATATCTGTTTTAAGTCCAGCTGGAAGACATGAACATGGATGAAGCTTCTGAGAAAGTGGCAGTGGAGTTGGCTGCACAGGGAGTTATTGGAAAGAGAGTTGATGAGATGGAATCAAATTTCATGATGGCTTTAGATTACATGATCCAACTTGCTGAGAATGACCAAGACGATAAGGTATCATTTTCATGCCAAATTTTTCCAATCCCATTCTTCTTGGTTGTCAAGCAAGCTCATCAAGTTGGTTTCACAGGGAAGCTTGTCAAAGATCATAAAATAATTAAGAAAAGATTTGGTTGTAATATCTTTAAAAGAGTGTTTGTTAATTCATAGGTGTATGATTCCTTCAGTTGAAGCATGGATAAAGTTGACTATGTGGAAGTTCTGATTATATTTTTGATTGATCAGAAAAATACTAATTATTGATGCTTAATTTCTATGGCTTACTATTTTTTGTGTGTGTACATCAGAAACAAATTATAGTGTGAAATTGGAGATGCAATTCATCTGAAGTCATTTGCGATGTAAAATCAACTTAATTCCCACCAACATTTATATTATGTTTTTAAATTTTGTGATTTGAGACTTGAATAAAAATTTTCCTAGAAGTTTGATGGATCTTTCCAACAAGAAGTATTATATGTTGGCTTCAAAACAAGGATTACTACACTAACAATGATCATACATGCATCTAGATTTCAATTCTTCATTAGCAGTAAACTATCTAAATTACAAGCTGGACTTTTACCTAATTATGTTTATAATTTAATTGAGGGTATGACTTGGATAAATTATACTAGGCATGAATGCCTTAGGTATAACGGTATAATTCATCTCACTCATTCTCTTTGCCCACTGGCTTCTCAGTTCTTATGGACTATCAGTGGTTGAAACATATTTAAACCATACGTGCACACTTATCCTTTCATCCTGAAGGAATTTAGAGTTTAAATTCGAAACTTAATGCTTTCCCTCGTCCCTTCAAGTGATTTTTTATGGTTTTCTTACTTTTATCTGATCTATAATTTCCATTGATGCTACTCTTTCTGGATTTCACATTCATTTGTCAGAGAGATGACAATGGACCTATGTGTTTGGATATTAACAATAGATATTGTTTCTTTGTCTATTTTTCAGTGTAAGACATTGTTGGAAGTGATCAAGGAGACAGTGTTATCTCATTTAACAAAGAAATGTCCCCCACATGTAAGAAGACTTCCTTGGGCCATTATCTGATTGATTTCTGATTGAAAGGATGAATCCATCCTTATGGTGTATATTATGTGCATGTTTTCCAATTTCTAGGTTCAAGTGATTGGTCTTCTCTGTAGAACTCCCGAAAAAGAAAGCAGATATGAATTACTGCGACGAGTTGCAGCTGGTGGTGGTGTATTTAAAGGCGAGAATGACACTAAGATTCATATTCCAAAGGCAAATCTAAATGACATAGCTAATCAAGCTGATGACTTATTAGAGGTATATATGTATTAAAAACTTCATACATTCTATTATCAACTGGCTTAAGCTTGAAGTCTTTGAACACTTGAAGATCTTGAAGAATTTCATAAAATAATGACTTTTTTTTTTTCCAATGACTTTTAGTTTTATTATTTTGTTCTTGATGAAAGATGAAATCAAGTTACAACAAATCTGCCAGTCTTCCACTTTTCCCCTGAAATGAAGCCACCACTTGGTTTGAGGGGAGGCGAGACCTAGAAAAACTTAATTATTAGTCTCTAAGTTTAAACCCCCTTCCCTCCCCTCCCCTCAAACCGAACACACCCTAAGTGGTGAAACCTAGGGCCTGAAAAGGGAAATAACCTGTTGACAGTTCATACTCCATAGTCCATACTAAAGAACCAAATCAGGCAGCAAATAAAATACAATGAAAAAAGAAAAATAAATGCATAATAGAGCACCCGATCTGATCACAATCACATAAAATGGAAGGAAAATGGGAAATAAATAAGTTCACTCTTATGCTTGAATCCCATGTGACAAACCAGGTTAATCAGATTGGTGGCTATTTGGGCATGGTTGTGTTTTGTGCTTGAAATGATCTAATGGGCCTAAGAAATATTGGGGCCAAGTTTATAGAAGGAGGGCAGCTAGAGAAAAGCCTGATCCAGCTAAGAAAGCACCAGGACAGCTAGGGGAGAATGGGAAACCAGATAGTGGAGCTGCCTAATGATTGTTCTGACATGTCAGGGAAAGGGGGAGTACGTTACAGTGAGGGGAAATACCATGTAGAGGCAGACATTGGTATTTTAGAATAGGAGAGGTTCTTGGTCTCTCAAAAATTAGGCTGTGAGGTTTATTTTTCTGTTTCATTGCTGTATTTCTGAATTCCATGAAGCTTTTTCTTAGAAGGAAGCATTAGGGCTGTATTCTCTGATTTTCCATCAGTAAAGAGGACACTTGGCATTTTATTTCCAGAATCTGTCCAGCTTATTTGCAGGTCCTATCATGATTGTATTGGAATTCTTCTCACGTGTCATCTAGTATTTTCATGTGTTTCCCACTGTACTCAGCTTGAAAGCAATGTGTCAAAAGAAAGGGAAGCCCATAAAGACTGAATTAAGTTCTATTTGCAACAAATTTCGGCTAAAACCGTTGCATGTTTTCTAATAATGCTGCTGAAATTTTAATATAGTTGGACTTTGGTGTGGATGGGATGGTTTATTCATCTTTTATGCTTGCTCACATTGTCTTTCTAGTCTTCATATAAATATATAGAAGCCTACAATAGCGACAGCAAAAAGAAGCTTTATTTCACTTAGTGAGGTCGGCTTGGGCTTTATCAACAGCAAACTTTTCAGATAAATACAAATTAGCCTAATTGTATTCAAGTTAAAAACTTTACAGCAAAATGCAAACTTTCTCCTTTATGCATATTCAAATCCTGTTTACTGAACTTGTTTGGATTTCTTTTTAGTGACCCTGTTTAAAAGGCATGTAAATTGGTTTTATTGTACTGATGTTTCCAGGTTCCTCTGCTCCCCTTTTATCAGGACATGTGGTCTTAGATGATGCTCCCTCTCTCTAGTATTACTCAAATAATTTTTCATCCATTAAAATTTGTCGTAATGACACTGGTTTTAACTAACTTTATGTAGACATTAAATAATAGGAAACCATGTGTCAGTAATTTGATTGCCGTCTATTTTAACTTTTTGTGCCACATGGCAAACATTATTTGATAGTTTTAGAGTGCGTGCGTGTTATCAATTCTAAGTATTAAATAGATTATAGTCTAACTACAATGCTTGGTCTTCTAACAAGAGTACTTATTTAGCTTCAATCATTGCAATAGTTGCATAGATTATTATTATTATTTTGTATCTTTCAATTGAGCAACATGTTTCTCCATGTGTTGTCCCAAGCAGCCATATGGATTATTGACTTTGTCTGGGTAATTGTCTTGTGGTAAACAATATATGCAGACAATGGAAACTCGACCTGTTGTACCTGATCGAAAACTACTTGCAAGGCTGGTTTTGATTAGAGAAGAAGCCCGAGATATGATGGGAGGTGGGATTTTGGATGAAAGAAATGACCGGGGTTTGTACACTCTTCCTCAGTCTGAGGTATGCTAATTTCATATTTCAATCTCAGTTTGGTTCTAACATTGAGTGAAATATTACTCAATATGTATTTTGTTGCCAGCAAGAAATATTGCTTAATAATACCTATCCCTGTATCATCTGAACTTATGGTATGTTTAGTGAAAGGGCTTTGAAATCTCAATTACATATGAATGCAGATATTTAAATGCTTGCTTTATTAATATAATAATATTCTTGTGATCCTTACAACTATTGTTGATGCAGGTGAATTTCTTAACCAAATTGGTGGCTATAAAACCTGGGAAAACTGTGCTGGACATGATAAGAAATGTAATGCTAGGAAAAGATGAGGGCGAGGACAATGTTGACGAGGATGACGGTGTTGGGCAAAAGGCTTCAAGTGGAATTGCTGGAAGGGTGGGTTAAATTGGAACTATGCATTATCAATTAATCAGGGAGGCCTTGTGTATAGGTTATATTTGTTTTATTTTGACACCATTTTTATGACTTGTGTTTTACTTATTGTGATGTCCAGACAAGTGTGACAGGACGAAAACCGCTTCCAGTACGCCCGGGCATGTTTCTTGAGACTGTCTCTAAGGTAATGCTACATCAAAAAGTCTCCTTGATAGCCTAAAATACTTAGGAAAATTGAACCACTTGATCGTTTGGTTAAATTGTTTTTTTGGTCTCCGGAATTGACTAAATTTTCAATTTCAAGTTGGTCCTTCTAGTTTAAAATCTTGTAAGTGGCCAGTGGGTCTCTTATATGGTTCTGAGTTGGTCCTTTCTAGTGAACCTTCTTTTGCTTCTGTAGAATACTATTGATATGCGTAACCGTATGCCATCTTGGAATTCCAAACACATTTTCCATGCCCGCAAAAGGACCGAAAGTATTTCACCCAAATAAAAGGACTGAAAGAAGACCATTGAGTGAAATCCAATCTGTTGAGTGGCATGTGATGTCATCTCGGTTAAGTGGTTTTCAATTTTGGTTTTTCTAGTTTGAAATTTGGTAATTGGGTCTATTAGATATTTTAAATTTTTAAATTTAGTCCTATCATTGAACTTCTTTTGCTGCTTCTGTTTAATTCAATTGAGGTGCCTAACCATGTGCCATCTTGCCACTTTGCATATGCATTTTTCATTCAAAAGGACTAAAAATAAACTATTGTGTGAAACCGAACCTGTCGAGTGGCGTGTGATGTCATCTAGGCTAAGTGGTTAAATTTTCAATTTGGTTACTATAGTTTGAAATTGTGATTGGGCCTGTTTCATAGTTTTAATTTTTCTTGTTCAGTCTCTGTCATTGAACCTTACACTAGTATTTTTTTAAGTTTCAACGTTGTGGTTGTGGCTAGCCATGTGATTCATGTAGCCGACGCCACTTAGTGGAATAAAGCTTGTTATTGTTGTTTTTGTGGCTAGCTGTATGACATTTTAACACTTGAAATTTAAAAGCGTTCAATGTGGTCTAATGCAATTTAAGTTTGTTTGTTTTTTTTTTGGGGTCTACTATGTTGTCTATTTGTGGACAATTTGTGAGAGAAGATATATTATCATTGCATAAAATGTTGTGATATAATCGCTTATTTATATACAAAAGAGAGGGACATAATAGTAAAGACTAATGAAAGCTAATAAATATTCGATCCTAATTATAGAAACACTTTTGTAGTGTAAATTGCACTATAAAAGTATTCCTCTAATTAGAACTGAAGGCAGTAATAATTAGTAATTAGCTAATAACTACTAATAAATGGAGAATATTTACAATAAATACACAATATTCTCGCACTCCCCCTTAAATTGAATCATAGATGTTAATCATGTCCAATTTGCTTATACAACTTTCAAATGCAAGTGTAATCCTTTGGACAACACATCAGCAGTCTGAAGATTTATCGATAGATAAGTGAGACATATGACTCCTTCTACTTTTTCCCTAATGAAGTTTCTATCTATCTCCACGTGTTTCAATCATTCATGCTTAATAGTATTGAAGGCCATGCTTATGGCGGCCTTGTTATCACATTAGAGTTTCAGTGGTAAATCCACGTTGAGTTGTATCTTATCTAGGACCCGTTTTAGCCACAATTCCTCCATTATCCCTTGAGCTAGTGCCCTTAACCCAGCTTCATCATTGCTTAGATACAACCCTTTGTTTATGGCTTTTCCTGGTAACTAGTTTTCCCCATACAAAGGAGCAATAACCAAAGGTTGATCTGCTATCAGGATGAGTTCCTCTCCAATAAGCATCAGTGTATACTTCTACAGTTCTTCGTTCCTGTTTCCAAAAGAACAACCCTCTTCTAGGGGTATCCTTTAGAAACCTTAAAATTTTGTAGGTTATGTCCATGTGCTTCTTGTTTGGCTCACTCATGTACTGACTGGCCACACTTACTGCAAAGGCTATATCAGGTCTTGTACGAGAGAGATAAATCAACTTCCCAACAAGTTTCTAATATCTTCCTTTATCGACAACTTCATTTGCTTCTTGGTCTTGATCATCTACTTCTTCAATCTCATCCTCTAAGTCACCTTCTTCTAACTCCTCTTTATTGCTTTGCTTAGATTTCTTCTTCCTCTTTTTCTGAACCACAATAGGAGTTGGCTCGGGACTACAACCCAGTATGCTTGTTCTTTTAAAAGATCAAGTATATACTTCCTCTGAGGGACATAGGTGCCTACTCTTGACCTAGCAACCTCCATCCTAAGAAAGTATTTCAAATTTCTAAGATCCTTGACTGCAAATTCTTTCCCAAGTGCAACTTTTATCCTAGATATTCCTCAAGATGATCTCTTATAAGGATAATTTCATCAACGTACACAATGAGGGTGATCTTCCTTCCGTCATCTATTTTGACAAACATTGTATGATATGATAATCCTTGTTTGTAGCCCTCTAACTTCAACACTTTCGAGAACCTGTCAAACCATACCTTGGGAGACTGTTTCAGACCATATAAAGATTTCTTCAGCTTGCATACTTGATTAATTCTGCCCTTTTCAAAACCTGGAGGTAGGTTTATGTATATGTCTTCTTTTAGCTCTCCATTTAGAAAGGCATTCTTAATGACTCGATTTGGCATTTGGTTAATGAGATAGGTGGCATGTAGGATGACATCCCCCCAAGAACTTTGGCACATTGCAAGTTAGCATTAGTGCTTGAGCGACATCTAGGATATGTTGATTTTTTACGCTCAATGATCCCTTTCTATTGGGAAGTATTAGTACATGAGCTTTTATGGATACTACCATATGTTTGGAGGAAGACACTCAAGGTTTAGTTGAAGTACTCCGTGCCACTATCATCATGTAATACTTTGATGCTCGTATCGAATTAATTTTTAACCATAGTGAAGAATTTCATAAACACTGAAGGAGCTTCAAATTGGTCTTTTAAGAGATGACCCAACAAAGGTGAGTATAGTCATCTATGAAAGAGATGAACCATTTGGTTTTGGTCGGTTCGGAATGCGAGAAGGTCCCCATAGATCACTATGGACGGTAGTGAAAGGCTTGGATGGTGTATATAGAGCTCTAGGGTACGATGAGAGGTGGTGTTTGGCTAATTCACATATCTCACATCTCATTAATGCTAGTATTTGGATGGAGAGATGGGAACATACGGGAGATGAAAATTGAGATGGCCCATTCTCTTATGCCATAACATGGCGTCATCAGTTTTAGAGGTCGATATAGAATTGCATACCCTAGTCGGATGTTGGTGACTCACTTCAATGTCATCAAGAAAGTAGAGCCCCTCACACTCTTTATCACAGCCGATCATCATTCCCGATGATATATACTGAAAAACACAATGAGATGGTAGAAATTTAGCACAACAGTTAGCTTGTTTTGTCAATTGGCTAATAGATGATAGATTGCATGCTAATTTTGGTACATAGAGAACATATTCAAGAGTGATAAACTCAGAAATCCAAATACTTCTTTTCCCGACAATCGGAGCAAGGGAACCATCAGCAATCTTAACCTTTTGGCTACCTGCACATGGGACATAAGTTGTGAACAATTGATGGCAATCAGTCATGTGATCTGATGCTCTAGAATCAACTATTCATACTTGTTTATCCCTTGAGGTTTTGAGGGCTTGAAGAAAGTTACCCTTTTTGGCTAGTAACACCGAAGCTATAGTCTCTGACATGTATCCCACAACTGCTTCAGCTTTAGTTCTTGTGAAAAATGTGTGAAGAATATGTATTAAAAGATTAAGTATGAAACACGTGGCTACGAAAAACACCATTCCTGAAACTTCAGATGAGAGACAATATCCAAAGTACACAGAAATTGGCAGCCACAATGGCCCAACATAATACAAATCTTATACCACTTATTGCCTTGACCTAAAACCTTATAATATGAGTATCCAAACCAAGATGTGACATGGGTTTGACCAGAAAAGGTGTCTTGGCATTGGAGAAGAAAAACGTGGCCTGATCAGAGTCTCCACATGGCGGGAGCTGTCTGCAGCGTTTCTGTCAAGTGACACGTGTGGCTTACATGCACTGTCGTTTGCCATGGATTTTTGGAGGATGGCCAATCGGAGCCTCCTGTTCCTTATAGGGTTGCGGTGAGATCCCATATGGGCGACAAAATCACACAAGAATGCCTTACGATACTGTTCTATGGCTCTTTTTTCTAAAAAAAAAAAAAAAAAAAAAAATTTAAAGAAGCTTGAGCCTATAGTTCTGATACCATGTGGATAATTTATGAGAGAATATATTCTCATTGCATAAAATATTGTGATACAATCGCCTATCTATTTACGAAGGAGAGGGACATAATAGTAAAAACTAATAAAAGCTAATAAATACTACTCTCTCCGGTCCTAATTATAGGAACACTTTTGTAGTCTAAAATTGCACTACAAAAGTGTTTTTATAATTAGAACCGGAGGTAGTAATCATTTGTAATTAGCTAATAACTACTAATAAATAGACAATCTATACAATAAATACACAATATTCCCACACTATTATATCTAAACTATAGTGATCTAATTGCGAAGTTTAAGACTATAAGGCCTGATTAAAAATTGAAAAATGAAAATTGAGGATCGACAAAGTAAATTAACCTTGATCATTCTACCTCCTATACATGTCAATTTTAAATTATCTTTTCTTGTTTTCATGTATTTGAAATCTGATTTTCCTGCATTGTTGTGATGCCATGCTAGGTCTTGAGTGGAATATATGCTGGAACTGACTCTGGCATCACTGCACAGCATCTAGAATGGGTAAATTCCTTTATTCCTATGACATTCTTAAAGATTCCAGCTTGCAAGATCAGTATAATTTTCTGTGAGTTTATTAGCCAAATAGAAAAAGGAGCCAATGAGAAAGAGTATATTAGACAACATGAAATTCTTTGAAAAGGGATAGGGGAAGATTGAAGATAACACTCAATGAAGTTATTAAATGAGTTATTTTAGTTAATATATTTTAAGATTTGGTTGTTGATAAAATTACAATGAGATCATGCTATCTATGTAACTAACCTCACTTAGTGGGATAAGGCTTGTTGTTGATGCCACTGTTATATTAGCTAAATAGAAAGGATCACTTATTGTGCTAAATTTCCACTTTCAATTGTTTGCTAAATAGTACGGTTGCTTCCATGTAACCTGGAGGTCACGGGTTCGAATTCTAGAAATAGCCTCTCCATTTGTAGGGGAAAGGCTGTATATATCTATCCCTTCCCAAACCCCACCTAGTAGGAGCCTTATGCAATGGGCCACCCTTACTATCATCATCGTCGTCGTCTTCTTCCTTTTTCTAAATTCATTTCATTTGTTAGCCTTTAACTAAACTTCTTTAACCAGTAATAGACGGTTTATACTTAAACCAACTGTTTAAACTAGAGAACTTGAAGCATTATCAGTTTCTTTGTCACTTGATTTAAAACTTCTGCATAATAATTTCTGGAATTTGCAATGGAAGGTCTGGCACCTTGAACTAATTATTGCTGCTAAAAACTTTCTGAACTACACAATAATAGTGTTGCAAAGTTCTGTGGAATCATGAAATGAGTTATTTATTTGTGCCTTTCTGTTGCTTCTTCAGGTTCATCAGAAGACGCTCCAAGTGCTTCAGGAGATAGCATTTAGCTAAGTACCCTCCCATTTTTTAGGTGGGATGATTTTGTCTCCAGTTTCTGAGCCTCATGCTGCCAATAGACCATTGTTAGATTCAATATAGAATGTAGCATTATACAGAGAATAGACATTTAGGATTTTATTGAAAATAGTGCTGTAAATACTCCTACAAAAGATTATAGATGGTTGACATTGAAAATTTCTGGTCTCTACATTCTTTTTTCAAACTCAATTTCTACGACTCATATCTAGTTTAGAAGTAAATTTTGATCTTAAATGGAATATATTTCTCTTTTTTATTTCTTTTATTTATTATTTTTCCAAAGTAATTTATCTGGCTTCTAAACTGACATATAATCTAATATTATTTAGAAATATTTTAAATAGATAATGTCACATGCTATAATTAAATAATTTATTTAACTTGCCTAATTTACTCTAATTAGATAAATATTCCTTAAATTAATGGTCAGAGAGGAGTAATAAATTTTATTTTCTATCATGTTTTTTTTTTTTCATATATAACCTTATTTAACATTCTTGTTGGGGTGGTTGTCTTGTGTTCTTGCTTGTTTTTATTTTGTTTTTGGGTGGATTGGAGCTCGGTATGTTGGGTTTATCTCAATTTGTGTGTCATTTTACTTTGTTTTATTAAATTGTCTTGTAAAAAAAAAAAAATTTAACACTCTATATTGCCTTTCTCTTAGCTACATATAAATTTTAAATTACTTTTTGTAGCATTTGTAATTCTGAATTCTGAATTTGCATTTTTTTTTAAAAAAAATATTATTATCTAGTATTCCTAACACAAGTATTTTCTTTAAGAGTTTTTAATTTAGCTTTTTTTTTAATAACAATAAGTTTTGGAAGGGTTCAGCATCAGTCCCTCACCAAGGCCAGGGCACGGCTCCGGGCTTTATGAGCACTTACTGGGGACTTACGAGATCGCCTACTAAAGGAGTTCTAGCGACGGCAGAAGGAATCGAACCTACGACTCAAGGGCCTAATCCTGGATCTCTTACCATGTATGCTTTTTTTTTTTAATAGAAGAAAAAAAAAATGCTTTGGAAACTAATAAATTTTTTTACCATGTACGCTATTGTTAATGGTTGTCCTAATAAAATGCTTTGGGAACTAGTGAAAGCCCAACAATGGTTAAGCATCCGTATGGTCTTTTTTTTTGGTAACGGGTTGGGCTGTAGTAATTTATTTGCCGGCCCAACTTTATTCCAGGAATGAAAAATCAATGGAATTTAAAGGAGGCTCTATTCACCAAAAATAAATAAATAAATAAATAAAAATAAAGGAGGCTTTGAGAGGACCCCACAAATTTAATTCTGAACCTTTAGTTGTTATTTCAAGAATGGCTAAGTTGTAAATTTATTTATATTAAAAAAAAAAGTTGTAAATTTATCCTATTAATTTTTTGTGCAGGAGCTATGAATATTAGTTTTTACGTCTGAAAGTTCTTTTAGATTTTTTTCACCCCAAAAGTTTTAAACAAAGGGTAATGTTACTCCAAGCCTTTAAAAATCTTAACAATCAATGTTAAGTTTTTAATGGTTAGGGCACTTTGCTCCATATTTTTAATTTTTTTGGGAAAAATATATACCAAAAAAAAAACTTCTAGAAACCAGTTGTTACAACAAGCCTTATTCTATCAGGTAAGTCTCAGCCACATGTTATGCTCTATTAACTACTCCGTACTAACTTTTTGATTAAATTGTTAATCAAAAAGTCTTATTCAATAACTTTATTGATATTTTGGTTTTCTTCTACCCCTTTTAAAAGAATACTTTATCATTTGATCCATCGCTTTTACCAGCACTTCAAATGACATTTTTTGTACATATTCGAATAACATCAAACTATTTTTCACCATTTTCTCTACATCAGGTGTCACAGTAACTTTTTCTTATATAATGAATCTTATCTTTTCTAGTATGATAATGATACTATTTAATAATTCAATAATTCCACAAAGTCTTCTTTTTTATATTCCTATGCCCATTTCCACAGAGCACCAAATCGTCTAAATTGCCATTGTAATGCTTTCTCGTATATATTTATTAGGGTGAAGGACCAATTTTGCCAACCAACTATTAAGTCAGGAGCGGTTTTACCAAATAACTTTTAATGAGACCAAAAAGGCTAAAAAACAATTGAATTTCTAAAAAAAAATATAATACCGTCAGATCCCACTAACTTCCGTCTGCCACGCGGAATTTTGAAATGGGTGAAAGACCAATTTTGCCAACCAACTATTAAGCTAGGAGCAGTTTTGCCAAATAACTTTTAATGAGACAAAAAAGGCCAAAAAATAATTGAATTTCTAAAAAAAAATACAACATCGTCAGATCCCACTAACTTCCATCTGCCACGTGGGATTATGAAATCCAGTTGCTCCCTTATGTTTTTTGGTCAATGCCCAAGTGGCTTTTTTGCAATTTTTTTTTAATGAATCCCAATTTTTTTTATCAGGCATGGACAAAACCAACTTATGACCTTCAGTTGGGGACGCCGCGAGAAAAATGTGCAGACCTTCACGCCTTCATCGCTGGGACCTTCTCATCAAGACCTTCGACCCTTGAGAGCGAGACCTTCTTCTTCTTCCTAGACGTTCGGAATAGCCCAGAATACAAACAAGAAATTCATGAATATTGGGGTTAAAAGGAAAATCAAAAGGTCTCGGTGAGAAGGTCCCAGCGATGAAAGCGTGAAGGTCTGCACATTTTTCTCGCGGCACCCCCAGCTGAAGGTCATAAGCTGGTTTTGTCAATGCCTGATAAAAAATTGGGATTCATTAAAAAAAAAAATTGCAAAAAAGCCACCTGGGCATTGACCAAAAAACATAAGGGACCAGTTGGATTTCATAATCCTACGTGGCAAACGGAAGTTAGTGGGATCTGACGGTGTTGTATTTTTTTTTAGAAATTCAATTGTTTTTTTGGTCTTTTTGATCTCATTAAAAGTTATTTGGCAAAACCGCTTCTGACTTAATAGTTGGTTGGCAAAATTGATCCTTCAAATCTTATCTTTTCTAGAATGAGACTTTTTAATTATTGAATTTCGAAAGGGAAACAAAAAAAAAAATCATAAAAGGAAGTGATGCTAATAAAACAATATTTTGAGTTAATTAAACAAGAAGATGAAAGAATAATGAAAACCACATGACAAAAAAGAGAGAGAAGAACGTGAAGAACAAATCTGGAGATCTTCAATGATAAAAAAGATGAAACCAAATCAGAGTTTGATGCCATCAAAAATCAGCAAGCAATGATGAACCATTCTCTGTCCAGTTTGCAAATTGTACAAAACCCATGTGTGTCAAGGTCCCATTCTGATACTCTATATATAAAGCCAATTATTTGTATTTGAGTATTTTCAAGTCTAAAAATATAAATAATTTTATTATCATGTATCTCTAAAAATAGAAGACAAAATAAATAAATAAATAATAAAGTGAATCTTGTTCACACTTTTACGTTTCATATGCATTTTCATTCTTTATATTGCTTTAAACTGGTTGATATATCAGTGTCAAGGTCCCATTCTGATGCGTATGAAATTATATGTATTCGAGTATTTAGAGGTTAAAAATCCATGAAAATAGATCCGTAAGATAGAAAAAGAAATAAAGACAGGAGATAAAAATATATTGAAAGAAAATAAGTAAATTAAATTATTTATACAAACTGTGATGTCCTCTACACATTTTTATTATTGTAAAAAATATTTAAAAATTTTATTTAAATTGTCCTTAACTGATTTGAGATAAGATAGATGATAACAGCAATTTTTAAAAGTAGGATCTAACGTCTAACCAGAAATATCAGCGGTCTACATTTTTATGGTTCAACTAGTTAGATAGGTGATCAACCAATAGTATAATTTAATTAAAAAAATAATTACATGGATATATTACCTTTGGTGTTTGATATAAAATGCATTCAAATTTTCAGAGATTAAAGAAGTTAAATAAATTATTTTAAAGTATTTATGTTTATTATTTTTCTCTAAACTAATTTACCCAACTTTGTATAATTCAATGATACACAACATATAGTATAATTGAGTAATTTATTGATTTCCTCAATCTCTAAAAAAAATAAAAATCGACTTGGTCTTATATTAAAGACATATACATTAGATTTTTTCAATGAAACAAGTATAATTGTTAACACAATACCACAATATATGAATTTTTCAATGAAATCATACAATATGTCTACACATGGTCTAAAAAATATATTGGACTTTTTGATATGGTCAATTTTTTATGGTTCTTTTTTATTTTTTTTCAGCATTTTTCTGCCAATTAAAAAATCCGTATAGTTTTCTGAAAATCATTATGTTTCCAAGTCTAATTTTAAGTTTCAGCTCAATGATATTTCAACCCAACTTGACTCAACTGTAAAAACAATTTCTTAGTCCAAATTGTGTCGTTGGCTAATTTGGATTAGCGGTGAGAGGAGTGACTTATTTTTTATCTGACTTTTGTAGAAGTAAGATAGAAAAAAAGTTATATTGTAAATATGATTTGTAATTGGATTGACGATAGCAAAAATTGTTTTTTTTTTCCGAATGAAAAATGATTATTTAAAAAGTAAGATTACATGATAAATTACTGAAAAAGGACATAAATTTGCAGAATACTGATATTTTATGGGTATAAAAAATTATCAAGTCATTCATATCAATTAAATTTTTAATAAGAGAATTTTCCCTAATTTTTCCTCAAATTTATTATTTAATTTCTTACCTTTTAAGTACATTTATAAATATCAAATAATTGGATTTATTGGGATAATTTTATTTTTCTTATAAAGTATCGTTTTCTCACTCACTCAACCGTGCGCCTAAAAGCTCCAATTTCTAGCTTTTGTTCCATCATGGCTTTTGATACAAAAGCCCATTAGTCTTATCGTGAACCCAAATGCTCCAATTTTCTTCATGGTGATTTTTCTCTTCCAGTCGTGCGTTGAAGCTAGTGGCGGACTTACACTAGTGTTAATGTGGGTAAGTGCAAACACAAAATATATATAATTTAAAAGAAATTAGGGACAATGTGTATAGGTAGTGCAGATGGTTAACACTCTAGTCCTTCTCTTAATCAAATAGGTCGAGGGTAACTTTCCTTTAAAAAAAATTTCGAGGGCACTGTCCTCAAACCTCTGAAACCCACAACTAATTATGCACCCACAAATCTAAAATCCTAGGTCTGCCATTGGTTGAAGCCATAGTATCATATTCCCAACACAGGTTGTTACTTTAATCATTGGATAAGAGTAATGATAAAAATGGCAATCTTGAAAATGGGTCATAAATAGTTTATTAATTTTTCTAAAAAGTCTTATACCAAAAAAAAAAAAATCATGAAAATAGGTGTTACGGACCGGTCCAATAGGCCCAAGTCCAGACCCCGGCCCAACTGCGCCCATAAGGGATCCGCGCTATATTTGGAAAGGATCCGAGATCCCCTATATTTAGGAGCTCATTAATAGGAGATCCTCCTACAATCATGGCACCAGCCAATCAGCCCTGAAAGGCTCAATCATGGATATCGCCCATCAATAGGGAGATATGGGCACCAAGCTCCTCTATAAATAGAAGGAAACCCTAAACAGGTGCACACGTTCTATCTTATGCTCTTGTTACTTTCTGCCACACAGAGCACACACCCCACTCCCCTGGCTACGTGCCTTCGAGTTTGTTGCGAACTACGTGGACTTTGATCCCTTCGAGGGTACGTAGGCTCTAGGCTTGACACCCTAGTCAAGTCCAATCTCTGTGTTCTTCATACAGAACAATAGGCTTTATAAATAAAATTGAATGGAATATAAATTAGTACATTCTTCTCAATTGAACTAATTTGGAATCCAAAACGGACCCCCAAACATGCATCATGATCTCCTACAATGAGAACTTAGCATCAACAGAGGAATTTGCATTCATACTCTTGTAAGATCCAAATCATGTATTGCCAATTAAATCAATTTTTATTAGTGTGCAATGTTATTTTATTTTATTTTAATTGTGGCTCTCTTTTTGTTTAAAATATTTAAATTTTTTGAAACTTTTTGGTACATAGTCGCAGAATGAGGGATGGAGCAGTGGACCTAAGTAATGATTCAGAGTGTTGTGAGGAGCATAAGCAATAACAGCAAAGACTTATAATAGTTCTACTATTACTTTAATTATTTATAACATATAAAAAACTATTTTGCATTATTATTTTTTTATTGCCTTTTCCATAAAGCAAAAATCAATTAACTATTTAATTATCAACCAACAAACACCCACTGGGGTTTTGAGCCACGCCTGCTTTAGTACTGTTAATAACAAGGCCCACATAAAGATTTTATTATTAACATTATTTTAGTATTAATTAATGATAATTCTATGCATATGTCTGTGTTAATACTATTAATTTATTATCAACTCTCTCTCTCTATATATATATGGCTATATATATTGACTTTGAGAGGATTATTAATTTATTTTTAAAATAATAAAAAATGATTAACGATGTTTCAAATATATTTCCATAAAAATTTGATTATTTCAAAAAATATCTTCTTGAATTACATGCATTTCATAGTTATTGATTATTGGATAAAGTATCATCCACACATTCATGTTATTTCCCAACAGCATTTAACATCATATTCATATATAGTGGATTCAACACTCTGATGTTATTTTTGTGTTCTATCCAGTACCACTTGATGTTATTTTTCAGTTAAATTCAACACTCTAATTTTATTTATAATTTAAGGTATTAAATGCACTATAAATAAAATTAGGATATTGTGTGCACCACCAATAAAATTGGAGCATCTCTTACTCAACCATATTATTATTATTAGTGAGTATCAAGGCCCTTTTATTTGATACTAGTCAGTATCCAAGTGTATTTTGTGAGTTTTAATAATTTGTAACACGACACTTCTGAAAAAAATGCCCTTTAGCATAGATTAAAGAGAGAATGAAATACATACATACTTCATATAGGCAATGTGGAGAAAAGGTAATTTTTATATATATATTCACTATCCACACTAGTTGTCACGTGCAACCGGCCTAGAAAGTCTCCTTTCTACCTTGGTTAATATCACAATTGATATAAAAAGGGATTTTCTATTCGGACCATGAAATACATACATACTTCATGGTGTTTCTTGGGTTAAAGTACAATTTGACTAATAAAATATTTACTGAGGAGCATCTGCTACAAAATAAATTTTGAAATGGATAAAAATATCAATAAACAATTTAAAATGGTATAGATTTATTAAAGAAGATAAATTTTATCAAACGTCCGTTATGTTTTCCTTTTTTTTTATTTGGTAAAAATTGGAGCTCAATCGCCCATTACTTCACTAACATTAATCAGGATTTGTATGTGGGTAAAATCTTTATTTCAAATAAAGCTATACGTAGCTAGTCAATCTGCCACAACATTGCATTCACGCAAAATATGAGAAAAGTAAATTTGTAGCTCATTATTATTGTCTCGTCGCCATACATTTAGAGTTCTTTCTCTAGCCTTTCCTTGGATCCAAGCATCCTGAATTATGTGTAAAGCCATAGTTGAGTCTCATTCCACAATAATCTTGTTGAAGCCCAAACCCTGTGCCAATCTAAGACCCTGTACACTCTATATCTCAGCAGCCAAAGCTTTACAGCGTCCTAAGTTTCTACTGAAACCACAAATCCAGCTACCATAACTTCTCCTCAATGCCCCCCACAACTTGCCAAGTCTAGACTTCCTTTAGTAGCACCATCAAAATTTAGGTTCACCCACCCCTCTTCTGGGAAATTCCATTTAATTTCCCTTGGTTTCTTTAATAAAACCAAAGTCATCAAATCTTTTTGATGAGGTAACACAATCTCTAACACAATTCTGGATAACAAGCTCAGGATGTTTAGGCATATTAAAACCTACTTCAAATGATAATTTGTTCCTCCATCCCCAAATCATTCAGCTACATATCGAAAATACAATACTCCATTCCTTTCTAGTCTGCAGATTATTTAAAAACCAACAATTCATGTGTTTTGTAAAAAATTATGGATGTACCTTTAATACCTTTAGGGCCAACCATATCCAACGAGATTTAGGACAACTTCTCAATATATGTTCAAGGTCCTCGACTCCTCTATCACACCTACTACAAGTAGGCACACCACCTAGGGTGCATGCTCTTCTAGCTACTATGAGAAGTCGATCATGTACTGCCAACCACAAAAATACTTGAATACTTTAAATTTGCCTTAATAGTGAATTTAATGGGCGTTTGATGAAATTTAATGGTTTTGGTGAATCTATACTGTTTTAAATTGTTTATTGATATTTTTGCCATTTCCAAAATTTATTTATGTCACACACTCTCCCTAACCCTTTTTTTTTCTAATAATTGATCAATAATTGAATCACCAAAGTAGGTTGGTGAGAATAACAGAAGCAAACTCAAATCCAAATTGCCATATACACAAAAGTGAAGAAGGAATCACTTTGAGCAATTGATTGAATAAAAGACGGCAAGGTGCATCAAAAAAATAAAGTTGTCGTATGCGTAATGTCGTATGGAGTAATGAGCTGACGACAACGACAACAAAATAAATTACGTATAAACAAAAGGGGGGTTGGGGGAGGCAGGAAAACCCTACACCAAACCGACTGCCAGATTGATGTCGTTTGGGTATTTTAGTGAAATGAGGTAAGGGCATGTTTGCTTTTGAGCTTTAATTCTATATCTTATGACAGGAATAGGACAGCTAAAACCCATTTTAGATAAAGTTGAATAGCCCACGTGCATTGTCCCTTTCATATGTCTTCGTGCTTCTCAACTTTGCCCTCTTGTTTTGGTTCTTATGTTTCTTTCACCATTAGTAGTACTTTCTAGGGGACATAGGCCACAAAGATTCTTTCACTATTAACTCTCCTATTGCTTTTTAGGTTTTCATCACAAAGTTTCTTTAAGATATGTGGATCATCCAATTTATTGTAACTATATGAATAATATATATAAATATAAACTAAAACATGTGTTCTATATATTATATACCAGGTGTTAAATTTGGACTGGAAATTGGCGAACCCGTTGGTAAACTAGTCCAATCCAGGAATCAATCTGATGCGGTATTTTAAAAAAAAAAATCAATTTTTTTAATATTATTTATAATTTCATATTAATAACTCTGAAATATTCAATTTCTCATTAGTTTAGCCCTAGGTTAGCTCTAATATGATCCACTAACTCATAACCTAGTATCCAAATTGATTTAGTGGTTGGTTCGGGTAATCGGGTCTAAGAACCTCATATTACTTACAATTTGTGACTAAGGCCAGTTGCTTAAGTTTTTTAGGTTTTATATAGATGTGGAATGATTAAGGTTTCATAAAAATTAGGAGAATATTTTATGCTTCTTTTTAATCCATGTACTCCCTTTTGTCCTTAATACTCCCTTTGATTTAGAATCCCAATAAAAATTATTTCTAACTAGTTCACTTGTATATCAATAAAAATAGTTAAAAATAATAAATTTGTCTAAAATTTAATTGATTTTCAATATCACTTTTTTCAATTACACTAAACTCTAATAACATATTAATTTATACTCCATCTCACTTATTAAATAAGAGGGTATATGGAAAAAATATTTAATAATCCTTAAAACTATAATTGAATGCCTTATTTAAAAAAAAAAAAGGACCTAAAACAAGTTTCTCCTTAAAACTATAATTGAACGCCTTATTAAAAAAGAAAAAAACAACAAAAACACTTTCTAAAAATACCCTATTATAGGGACTCGAGGGACTGTATGTGAGACATTTTGCAAAGAGTCAGTAATAGTAAGAGTATCTTATATTAAGAATAGGAATGAGTATTATAGAATATATGGTTGGATTTAATACAAAATAATTCTTTGGGAAAATTGGAAAAAAGTCTCCAATTCAAAATTTTATTAGTGAATCACCTAATTTAGAGTACCAGTACTCTATATATATAAAAATTTGCAGAGTATTGATGTTATATATATATATATATACATTCATTATGTTATTTACACCAATAAATTTTCAAGGGGAGACTTTTTTATAATTCTTTCAATTTTTTAATTTATAAATTTTGAACTCCCAATATAATCAAAGAAACTTCTAACCATCAAAAAGAACTTTATTAAAAAAAATCAGATTTCCTTATCCAAGATGGTAAATTCACTGTGGGAATATTTTAAAATGAATCGACGTGTGTTTTTTGTAAAGTCATATTAACGGATTTATATGAATAATTGTCTAAAGAGTTATAACACTAAAAATCACTAAGATTATGTTTGTTCAGTTTTTAGAGACACATGTTCAATCTTACGTTATAGTCAGAGATGTGGCAGCCACCATTTATTGAAAAGTTGTATTATGTTTATGAGAAAATTCTACGTAATATAAATGTATAACTCTTCATATATTTGTTCATGAATCACATGAATACAACAAATTGTTATAACTTCTAATTGAATGTGTGTTACTTCAAGAGATACCACTGTAAGATATCACTTTGTGGTCTATAAATACCCATCTCTATCAGTCATTATAATATATCAGAAATCACACAATAAGAAGAGATCAAACTCATTATTTTCGTTTGTCGGTCTAATTTATATCCTATAAGATAGGTATAAGTGGAAGCAAATTACACCAGAAAAACAAAAAATGATACACACACTTTAAAAACATTATGCACATACCATAATGTTGGGTTAATGTGCTCTTTAGTCACTTAAGCCCAAGAACTCTAAGGCCCATGTGGATTAGGGTTAGGTCTTGGGTGGAGCATTATATAAACCCACTTTAGCCTGCTTGAAAAGAAGACGGCCGCACAAATAGTTAGGAGGCTCTCATCAGAAACAAAAACCTAGAGGCAGACGTTCATCATCTGAACGGTTGCCCACACAACCACCTCATCCCCCTCGAGAGATAGTCTGGAAGATCAATCATAGAGCGAGGACTGTTCGTAGACAAGAATTGTTCGCGGAGAATCTTTTAGATCACTCTTCAATATCCAGGTAATCAAAACGATGAACGGTTTAATCTTTTCCTACATCGCGTGGTTCGATACGCTTCCGCGTTTCTGATTAGATTCCTACAATTGGCATCAGAGCCCGTAGCGATGAGGAAAAGAACCGAGTTTTGAAATTTCATGTGATTGTTTTTCGAAAATTAATTTTGGAAAAGATGGCATCTTTTTCTATATTTGTTATCGATTTCTTGGTGGTTAATTGTTTATAAATCATACAAGCACTTTAATCCATGGATAGTTTATATCGTGTATTTCTTGAGTTGTAACAAGGAGGCTAATCCCATATGATTAGGTTTCCTCCTTGCTCTTTTATTATTTCTTTTCGAATTTCTATGTATTTTTCGAATTCTTGTAAAAGTTGGAGATCAAAAAACGCAAAGAATATGAGCGATCAACACTGTACGACACCTTTCGTGGACCTCTGGACCTCGGATTTCGACAAACCATATATGGATGGAAAGAGGACGGAAAGACGAACAACGTGGCGGTCAGAACTTCCCCAGAAACTCAGCCACGCGCCCACACGCGCCTGTTATTTGCAGGCGCGTGACGGCCACGCGCAGCCACTTGTGGAGGCGCGTGGGGGCGCGTGGGGCTTCAGATTGGGGACGTTCTGGCGGCCGTTTGATCGTCTCCCCGTGGCGGTCCTTCCCCTGGAGTTTCGTGCTGAGATGACTTCGGATGCTTGCGTGGCAGAGGCGAAGGCTAGGGTTCCTCTTTTGTGTCCTAGGGTTTCTAGCCAAGGATTGGGTTTTTGGGCTTTTGGGCTCAAAGATACCCTAAAGGGGCTTCAGATAAATCCTATGGATGGACAAAAGAGAAATTCCAAAGTTGTGGACTATCCTAAAGGAACCAGAGGTTGGTTGTTTTATAGTCCAAAAGAAAAGAAGGTCATAGTGAGCACTCACGCGACTTTCTTGGAGGAGGACTATATGACAAACTATAAGTCAAGAAGTAAGGTTATTCTTGATGAATTAGTCTCAGATCAAGTTTCACCACAACCTCAAGAGGTTCCAGCTTTTGTTCCTGTGGTTGTTCAAAGAGGGGAAAATGTACCTGAACATACACAGGAACCAGAGGCAGAACCAGAAGTTCAACATGAGACAGAACCAGAAGTTCAGCATGATGTTGAACTAAATGAAGAACAAAATCATGAATTGGTTAATATACCTAATGAGGGTCCTCATCTAGAAATTGTTAACCCACAAAATGTGGACCCCCCTGTAGATGCACGACATCAAATGCGACAAAGTCGTAGTGGGAGATTGATTCGTAAACCTGCAAGATATCTCTTGTTGGGTGAGTCAAATCAGGATGACATCATCGCAGAAGATGGTGATCCCACGAGTTATGACGAAGCACTAGGAGATGTTGATGCTCAGGAATGGCACGAGGCTATGAATTGTGAAATGGAATCTATGTATTCCAACTCAGTTTGGTCTCTTGTAGATGCACCTAAAGGGGTAAGACCCATTGGGTGTAAGTGGATTTACAAGAGAAAGAGAGGATCGGACGGGAAGGTTGAAACCTTCAAAGCTAGATTGGTGGCGAAAGGGTACTCCCAAAGAGAAGGAGTGGATTATGATGAAACCTTTTCGCCGGTTGCCATGCTCAAGTCCATCCGGTTTCTCTTAGCTGTTGCAGCCAATCTTGATTATGAGATTTGGCAGATGGATGTCAAAACTGCTTTTCTAAATGGAAATTTGGAAGAGGAAATCTATATGCAGCAACCAAAAGGGTTTATAGCAAAAGGGCAAGAAGAAATGGTATGCAAGTTGCAAAGGTCCATTTATGGACTTAAGCAAGCGTCCAGGTCGTGGAACATCAGATTTGATCAAGCCATTGAGTCTTGTGGTTTTGAGAAAACTCCTGATGAACCGTGTGTGTATAAAAGAATCCAAGGTAATGCGGTATCTTTTCTGGTACTTTATGTGGACGATATACTCCTTATCGGAAATGATACAGAGGTATTGTTGGGCATAAAAACCTGGCTGAGCAAACATTTTGATATGAAGGACCTGGGGGAAGCCAATTATGTTCTTGGTATTAAACTCCTGCGAGACCGGAAGAACAGGGTTTTGGCATTATCCCAGGCTCAATACATTGACAAAATACTTGCCAGGTTTAGCATGGAGAATTCAAAGAGGGGAATTATACCCTTCAGGCATGGGATTCATCTCTCTGAGAAGCAATCTCCTCAAACTCCTGAGCAGAGAGAACGCATGAGTAGGATACCTTATGCTTCAACAGTAGGTAGTCTCATGTATGCTATGCTATGTACTAGACCAGATATCTGCTATGCAGTGGGAGTAGTAAGCCGGTACCAATCGAACCCTGGAGAGAAACACTGGGTAGCGGTTAAACATATACTCAAGTACCTACGGAGAACGAGAGATTATATGTTGGTCTACTCAAGTGGGAGTCTTGAAACCATTGGTTATACGGACTCAGATTTCCAAGGAGATATTGACTCAAGAAAATCCACCTCGGGATATGTGTACACCCTTAATGGCGGTGCCATTTGTTGGAGAAGTGTAAAACAATCATGTGTCGCTGACTCTGCCAATGAGGCTGAGTATGTAGCTGCTTCTGAGGCTGCAAAGGAAGCTGCATGGTTAAAGAAGTTCCTGACGGACCTTCAGGTGATGCCAGGTGTTGATTGTCCTATCACACTTTACTGTGACAACAGTGGGGCAGTAGCACAGTGCAAGGAACCAAGGTGTCACAAGAGACAAAAACACATCGAGAGGAAGTACCACTTGATCCGAGAAATAATTAAAAGAGGAGATACAGTGGTGGCAAAGATAGCATCAGACGAGAATCTCGCTGACCCTTTTACTAAGAGTTTGCCTGAGCGTGTGTTCGAGAGGCATGTTTCATCTATGGGTCTTAGGAGGATTCCAGATTTGCTACAGCTTTAGGCAGTTGTTATTTCACTTTGTTATTTTGTGCTTTTAAGCAAGACATTATGACATTGCATTTCTTTTCTGAATATTAATAAATGGAGTGTTTTTTTTCATTTATTTCGCACACTATTTAAAACTAGAAGGTCCGGATCAATTGTGGAGTATATGATCATATGAATACGTTCATAGAGGACATGGTCATAGGTTCTCACAATTGATGAATTGGTTCACAGCTATTAAATTAAGTTGGGCACTTTATTTAGGCTGCAATGTTTTATGAAATGGTTTTGTCCGAATCATTATAAAACATTGGTGTGAGTTAATGCTTACATTGAATGGATCAAGGAAAGATTTGATTAAGGTTGTTCTTTCTGTCATTAGGAATCAAATCTCCAGATAACTATAGTTATGTAGTTGCTCTTAATCCTAAGTTTATTTTAAACAGGTAGTCAATTAGTTTTTTCATTCTTTGATTTACCAACGGGTGAGGTCTGATCTATATGACGACCAACAACTCGGTATTTTGGGATTGAGACTATTTGGCTATCGGTGTTTATGAGATAAACAACATGGAATTTATAGGAAATGTCCCCTTGATATGTTTCGGTACCTGGATATTGAAGACACTGGCCAGTGCATGCAATCCATTAGAGAAACTGTCAAAGTCAAGGGAATAAATAATTGATTGGGTTACAGAAAAATAGTCAATCAATTATAGACATTCTATAAAGGGGTAATGCATATCTCTGTTATAAGTGTCACTATTCTTGGAGATCACGTTCGGGCTTTTAGTGGAGTAGCACCGAACTAGATAATCTTCTGTAGATTATCATGAGCCTTGATGAATGACAAATGGTAGGTCCCCAGGCTAGCTTGAGACAAGGGATGAGGTATATTATCAGATGACGATGGCTTATGAGCTACATGGTCTTGGGTTTGTGAACTCAAGTTTGTGTCTTAAAGAGCAAGTGGGAGATTGTTGGGTTAATGTGCTCTTTAGTCACTTAAGCCCAAGAATTCTAAGGCCCATGTGGATTAGGATTAGGTCTTGGGTGGAGCATTATATAAACCCACTTTAGCCTGCTTGAAAAGAAGACGGCCGCACAAATAGTTAGGAGGCTCTCATCAGAAACAAAAACCTAGAGGCAGACGTTCATCATCTGAACGGTTGCCCACACAACCACCTCATCCCCTTCGAGAGATAGTCTGGAAGATCAATCATAGAGCGAGGACTGTTCGTAGACAAGAATTGTTCGCGGAGAATCTTTCAGATCACTCTTCAATATCCAGGTAATCAAAACGATGAACGGTTTAATCTTTTCCTACATCGCGTGGTTCGATACGCTTCCGCGTTTCTGATTAGATTCCTACACATAAAGACACTTTGCACAACTTTTTTCATGATCTAGTTTACTTTTACTCTTTAAAGATGAGCCCCTCCAACATTAACTGTACGGGTTGAATGACGATATAATCAGCGTGTGTGTGGGGTTCAAAAAGGTGATGAGAAAGGTCTTGTATGTTGTCACTTGTCAAATAGCTTTGAATGCATTGTGATGCCTTTATCATGTGTAATATTTTGCAAAAATGACACTTAGGTTTCAAAAAAAACATATAAAATATAAAAAAAGTTCCAACTAAAAATCACATATAAAAAAAGTCCTTGATATTATCTGTATTAAAACAAGACCCATGTGTTTAAATTTTGTTATAAATATAATATTTCCTGTTGTGAATATAGTTTTTTCTGTTGTAAATGGCATATTTTAAATTTTGTTGTGAATATAACTTTTTCTGTTGTGAATGATAATATTTTTAAATTTTGTTGTAAATATAATATACTTTCTGTTATGAATATAGCTTTTTCTATTGTGAATGACAGGTTTTAAATTGTGTTGTGAATATAGCTCTTTCTGTTGTGAATAACCAAGTTTTTAAATTTTATTGTGAATATAGTTTTTTCTGTTGTGAATATAGTTTTTTCTAATTTGAATGACCAGATTTTTAAATTTTGTTGTGAATATAATATTTCTTGTCATTAAAACAAATAATATAAAAAAAAAGTCCCTATAAAATTTTTTGATATGTGATTTTTAGTTGAGATTTTTTTGATATTTTATATTTTTTTGGGATCAGAGTGTTATTTTCCCTTTTACACTTTGTGCTTTAGAGGATAAGAGGTCATTCGTTTGTGATTAATCAAATAAATTGAGGACGTGACGCACCAATTTTAAAAAGATAATAATAATCGTTATTATTGAATTTAACCACCCCAGTCCACCCCATTATTACACCTTTTCAATTCATTGGTCAAACATAAATTTGTCCCCTCCACATTTTATGTTTTCACCCAAATCATAACAAGTGACTGGTAAGAAAAAATTCAAGTGGCTATCTGCGTTAGCGGTAAAGACTGCTCTTCTGACGTTATTTATGATATATAAAATAAATATGTGAAAGAAGTTAGGGAGAATTATAATAAAGGATATAAGAAAAATAATATTTATTAAGAAGGACCATAAAAAATGGTAATTATTTTGAAGGACAAAAAATTAAAACATTAATATAAAGAGACTAAATTTCCCTTGGTTCCACAAATTTTTACATAAAGATGAGAAATGAAAAAAAAACATTTTGGAACAATAATATATGGCAACCTTTTTTTTTAGAATGAAATATCTAATTAACCAAAAAAAAAAAAACCTACAGGTCAATGTTTGCGAACCTTTGTTTTTTTTTTTTTTTGGAACAATAATATATGACAACATTCCATTCCACATTAAGAAAGAAAAGTGACGGACCATGCGAATTGACTTCGGTGATTTAAAACACAAGTTTGAAAAATATACAATACTAAAGAGGCAAGGATTAATCAGATTTTAATGATTATAACAAGAACCGAACTAAAGGAAAACAAGATAAAAAAATTACCATGAAGAAAAACTTGAAAATCATAGAACAGAGGGAAGGACGCCTAAGAGATCTTTGTGGATGAAAGAACCTACGAATTCTTCTTCACAAAGAGATAAAAAGTTACCAATAAAGACTCTAATTTGCATATTCTAGATTCTGATTTAATCTCTATTTATCATTTTCAATCAATCACCTCAGATTCTGATGTAATTAGAGATAATATAGGAAATTTGACCAATGGTCATTTAGTCTCTTTATATTAATATTTTAATTTTTGATCCTTCAAAATCATTACTATTTTTATGGTCCTTCTTAATAAATATTATTTTTCTTAGATCCTTTATTATAATTCTCCCAAGAAGTTATATCACAACTTGCGTGAACGTACTTTTCTAACGCTAATTCAAATATACTCTTACTTATAATCAATGTTATTTAAGACACTTATAACATATTTTACTATAATTAAAAAAAATTAAAATTTCATTGACTTTGTCCAACATATTTTTATGGAACTAATAATTTTCAATTTTATCCATATGTAACATATACACCTCTCAAGAAATAGTATACAAACAATAAATTAAGGATAAAATTGTACATTCATATAATAATTTAATCTTTTTTTTATCAAAATATAGTAAAGGAGACTTATATTAAGAAGAAAAACTCTCTTATGCTGTCCTATAAATTGAATTAGAGGAGTATTTCATTATATGATCAAAATTAAAAGCTTATGAATTCTAAATATAACGTAATACACCCTAAAATTCTTATTTGTAAGAAATTTTCAATTCTTCAGATTTTTTTTTTTAAAAAAATCAATTGGCTTTTTGTCTAAAGCTTTTATTATATATATATATATATATATATATATATATATATATATATATATTTTAATTATGCCTTTATCTAAGAGAAGAGATATAATCTCGTTAATAAAATAAGTTAACTTAGTCAATTTCTCTAGGTAAGGGTATTATTGAGGGAAAAGAAAAGTTCTGCACTTCTATCTATTCCGTATTTATAGCTTATAATTGAATTTACCTGCTTTTCTTACTATTATGAAAGTAGATATTTATTCCTTATAAAAAGGAAGGTAGGAAATAATTATGAAAAGTTAATCCTCTTTCTGTAACCCTATGTTATCTTAATTTCAAGGTTATTAAAATTGTATTGGACCGACCGGTTTAAATTGGAAATTGACAAACCGGTCATGTAACCGATTCCATCCAGATAACTCATTTAACTGGTTCCATATTTTTTTATTTTTTTAAAAAATCACTTGATTTTTTTTTCCAAAATTTCATATTAATAACCTTAAAATCTCAGCTTTTTTACTTGTTTGGTCCCGGCTAGCTCCGTTTTGACTCCGATATGACCAACTAACTCTTAATATTATCATTATTTATCATTTATATAACTAATACAATCATGGCAGTTAAAATCTCGATTTATCACTGCGATTTTACGTTTTTACGATTTTTTTTCATTAAAACGATTTTACTAATTTTTCAAACATTTTTATATTTTTACGTTTTTTTTATGATTTTGCTACGTTACGATTTTACGTTTTACAATTTTTCATTCTCCTTCCGTTTTCAGATAAAATCTACGTTTTTACTACCATGAATACAACTCACCTTATGAGAATATCAAAACAACCTCCTGAATTTACTTGATTGCAGTGAAGTTTTTATAGGCTAGTCTTGAATTCCTTTTTTTTTTTTTTTTTCCTTTTGGTATGTCCTAATTGCCATCAGGAAATTAGTTGTCAATATTTTAATTGTTGCCATCTTTTAATAAATTAAAAGTCATTACTCGATAAATTGTTTTCGTTTTTATAAACTAAAGGCATTTAGGTAATTTCATAAAAAATTTAATCCCATCCAGAAACTTCATAGTAATTAAACTATTTTAGGATTCTGATTGGGGATTCATATATTCGAGGGTTATTTTTCTATAATTCTACCAAAATTATATATAAATAAAAATGGTGAAAATTGGGAAGCAAAAGAGACATGTCCGAAAAAACGACCGTTTAAGTACGGATTCAGGCCCTTTTTTGAATATACACGCATTCTTTATCTTTGGCGGGCCTCTCACAATATAGGAGAAGGGCCTAATCAATTCAATTATATATGAATTGACTAATTTATCCTTTTCTTATAACATTATTTACTACCCGACACGCTTTTTTGCATCATTAATTCTTAATTAAATAATTAATCAATATCATTAGCTCATGCAGTATCGAAGAAAGTTGTCGTTTAACTTTCTGCAGGCTTTTCTTGGCAGATTGACCGAAATAAATAAGAAAAAAAAAATAATTACCGGATTAAGGCACTGTGCAAACTATTTTCCAAAGTAGTGTTAGCGCCTCTGGAGGCGTGAGGGGGCCCCACGCCACTGGTAGTGGCGTGAGGGTGTGTCACGCCTCCAGAGGCGTGAGAGGCGTGAGACACTCTCACGTATCTAATAAAAAATAATTAAAATATGTTAATTAAATATATAATTAATTATAAATAATAAAAAATTAATAATAATTTAAATTAATAATTAAGAAAATTAAAATATCTAAAATTTATTATAAACTTTAGGAACAAGATTAATTAGTAAATTAATTAATTAATTATTATAAACCTCAAGATAGATGACTAATTATTTAATATTTTGTTCATTAACAATTTGATATATAAAGTATCCATCTTAGATAAGATAAGTTTAAATAGAGAATAATAATTAGTCAAATACACAATGAATGATCCACGCTTTACGCTTTGTTATAAATAATTAGAAGATTACGTAGTATTTATAATTAGAAGATTACACGGTATAATTTACACGATATCTTATAATTATACCGTGTAAATTATACCGTGTAATCTTCTAATTATAAATACTGCGTAATCTTCTAATTATTTATAACAAAGCGTAAAGCGTGGATCATTCATTGTGTATTTGACTAATTATTATTCTCTATTTAAACTTATCTTATCTAAGATGGATACTTTATATATCAAATTGTTAATGAACAAAATATTAAATAATTAGTCATCTATCTTGAGGTTTATAATAATTAATTAATTAATTTACTAATTAATCTTGTTCCTAAAGTTTATAATAAATTTTAGATATTTTAATTTTCTTAATTATTAATTTAAATTATTATTAATTTTTTATTATTTATAATTAATTATATATTTAATTAACATATTTTAATTATTTTTTATTAGATACGTGAGAGTATCTCACGCCTCTGGAGGCGTGAGAGAGTCTCACGCCTCTGGAGGCGTGACACACCCTCACGCCACTACCAGTGGCGTGGGGCCCTCTCACGCCTCCAGAGGCGTTAACGTTACTTTGGAAAATAGTTTGCACAGTGCCTTAATCCGGTAATTTTTTTTTTTCTTATTTATTTCGGTCAATCTGCCGGCTTTTCTTTCCCATTTCTTCAACCAAAAGTCAAAATCTTCTCTCCCGAAAAGGAAATTCAGATCATATTATCTTTCACAACATTAATATCATGTTATTATCTTAAAAATATAGATCAATATTCATACTAAAATAAACCGATGTAGAAAAAATAAGGCCTATTTAAATCTTTAATTACACTGTTTGATGAAACTTTTTTTTTTTTGTGGGTAAAATACATGGAGAACTACTATTAAAAGTTAAAACATACAACTTTTGTATGCTTTCGTCCCTATATTTTATCGTTGAGTTTTACATCTATGTTTACTTGGTAACATGATGTTGACATTAAATATGAAACAATTTATTCTCATAGGGAAAATATCAGTGAGGTCTTAAAGAAGAGAAAAAATATAAAAAAAGTCTCAATGGCTTTTTTTTTAAATGTTAATTACGGAATTCCAATATAAAAAAAAGTTCGTTGTCAAAATGGCTTTTCATGTTGTTAAAATGGATTTTCCTATTGTTAAAATTTCCTTAAGAAAATATTGTTCTCAAAATGGCTTTTCTTGCATGTTACCAAAAAATTTTTAGGTTTCTAAAATTCTACACACCGGAGGAAAAACTTGAAACATTTTTTATAACAGGAAGAACCATTTTGATAACATGAAAAACTATTTTGACAACAATATTTTCATAGGAAAATTTTAACAATAGGAAAAGTCATTTTAACAACATGAAATGCTATTTTGATAACAAGACTTTTTTGATATTAGAATTTTGTAATTAATACCAAAAATGTTGCTAGGGATTTTTTTTTACAGACGATTTGGGGTTGAGACTTTTTTTTAAAAAAAATATTTTTTTCTCTTCCTTAGAACCTCACTGATATTTTCTCTAAAATAAACTCTTCTATTCACAACTAATTAATAGTGTGATTTTAATGGATTTATTAGGGATATCTAGTTATAAATTTCATTAGATTAACTTCGGTGCAATAAAGAATATGAGGTTGAGAAATAACGAGAAAAACATTTGCTCATATATATTCCTATATCAAAAACCGAAATTGTTGATATGGACCAAAATAGTTAATATACTGGGGAATAAGAAAAATAAAAATAGTTCTATTATTTATTTAACATCAATGGTTCTATATATAAAAAGAATTTTCAGGGATGACATGTTCATAATTTCAAGATACACTAATAACCTGTCTGTGTTATAAATAAAGATAAAAGAGAATATGAGAAAAGGAGGAGCGTGATTCTTATTCACTATTCAAAGTCTTTTGAGATACATGCATGTTATTTATAGGCATAAGTTTACATTCTCAATAGGATCTATATCCACCTTTAACATATTTGATGAGAATAAAGATAACTTTAAAGTACTAGAGACAATATTAAATAACAAAGATATATGGACATCCACATAAATATTATATTCGTAATACTCCCCTTAGATGTCCATTATGTATGAATGCACCTCATTAAAAAACTTTAACTACAAAAACTCATTTGAATAACAACTTAGCCAAAGAAAAGAATACATCATTTATTGATATAATATTTAGTTCTACCTCACTAAAAACCTTTATAGTAAAAACCAAAAGCACAAAATCTAGATAAGGGAGAAAGAATACATCGTGTATCGAATCTCCATCTTGATGACACCAGTAAAGATCTCTGAGACTGTAAAGACCGATGTCATGGACAAAATTTTAAAAGATTGCACCTTAGAGAGACTTGGTTAATAAATTTGCTAGATTTTCACTAGAATGGATCTACTAGATATTTATTTCACCATCCTTTTAAAAGTCATGAGTGAAAAAGAATTTTTGTAAAATATGCTTCGTTCCATCTCTTTTGATGTACCCTTCCTTTTGTTGGGCAAGACATGCAACATTATCCTCATATATGACTATTAGGATAATTTTACATGAAGATAAATTACAAGTAATTCGTATGTGATGTATTGTTAATCTTAACCATACACATTCTTGACTCACTTTATGCTTTGCTAGAATTTCCACGTGGTTAGATGTTGTGGTGAGTACAACAACCCCATGTCCATATAGTGCCTTTGAGGTAACGAAGAATATGCCTTAATCCATTCTAATGTCTTCGTATTTGCGAATAACTATATCTTACTAATAAGTTAATAGCAAATGATATATCAAGCCTTGTGTCATGAGCAAGATACATTAGTGCTTCAATAGAACTCAGATATGGTATTTTTGGACCAAGTAGTTCTTCATTATCTTGTTTACTAATTACTTGAGGTCTAAACATATCCTTATCTGTTTGCAAAGACCTTACAACTATTATGGTACATAATGGATGTGACTTATCTACATAAAACCGCTATAGGACCTTCCTTATGTAGGCTTCTTGATATACAAACCCATTTTCATGTACTCAATCTATAACCAAAGACAAAATTTTGTTCTTCTCAAGTCCTTTATTTCAAATTCTTTCTTTAAACAAATAATTTCCTTTTAATGTTTTTTAGAAGTTCCAATGATGTTGATATCATTAATATAAATAGCAATTATAAGAAACTCAGTTCCAAATTTTTTCGTGAAGATACATGGACATAATGGATCATTTTTTGTATCCTTATTTTCAACATATATTCACTGAGTTGATCATACCACATGTGCCTTGATTGCTTCAAGCCATATAGGGACTTTTTTAATTTAATTGAATATTGTTTTTGAGAACTTGATTTTGATGCTTTTGGCATCTTGAGTCTTTCAGGGACATGTGCTTTTGGTATGTTGAGTCTTTTAATGGCTTGTACTTCTCGCACAGAGTCCTTTTAGGACTTGTGCTTCTGGGACCTTGAGTCTTTTAGAAACTTATGCTTCTAATACCTTGAGTCCTTCAAGGACTTGTACTTCTAGCACTTGGAGTTCTTTAAGGAATTGTGGTTTTAGCACCTTTAGTTCTTCAGGGACAACACTTGCTTATGAATTTTGGCTCATGATCCTCATTATCATTCATGATATCAAATGCTATATTATAAGCAAAGATATTGTCAATTGACTTTATTTTGGTCCCATCAGATTCTATTCTTAACATAATATATTGATATTTCATTATTTTCACATATCTCAGGTACCTTAGTCTCTTATGAGAGTACAATTTTCTCTTCTGGAGATATCTCTTCTATAAATAATAACTTTTCAGGAGAAAACTTTGTTGAAGTTACTAACTTTTCAAGAGATGACTTTTTTGGAGCTACTAACTCTCTTGATTAACCTCTACTTGACCATATATATAATTAGCTCATTTTCTTTTTCAAGGATTCTTATCTTTGAAACCAATAGGCCTTTCCTGCTTTAGATTCATTCACAATAGCTTGTCTTTTAGGGACATCAATTCTCATAGTAGCATTAACAGCTGGAAATGTGGTTTTTTCACTTTATTTGGGTTAGTAAATGCTTCTAGCACTTCATTAGCTAAATTCTGTAAATGAATTATGTTTTGAACTTCCAATTCACATTGTTTTTGTATGATAATCAAATTGAGCTAATCATAATTCATTTCAGCTAATTTCTTTACCTAACTATTTGTTTTCTTCCCTTAATGTTGGCAAAAGTGATTCATCAAAATAACAATAGGCAAATCATGCCGTAAATAAACAAATAAACATAATGTAGCCTTCTGGACAAAGGATGGAGTGAGTCTTGTTGAGGATTTTTCTTGTACTGTGGTGCCAAGAACCCATGAAATCTTGGAAGAATAGTGAAAATCTCAGAGATGCTCTGGAGATTGGTTATAGGTCAGAAAGTTAAGGCCGAACCAGTATAATTTGTTGTTTACATTTCGGTGACATTCTTCTAACTCTAGTTCTTTCTTTTAATTATTGATTGCTTTCTTCTTAAATTTTAATATCATCCAATTCACTTCCTCTTGGGTGAAACGCTGGCAATTATAACATTGTCAATTAATCTTTAAGATAAAATTAAAGTTTTATGATTTCAGGCTATATAATGAGAAAATAAAAGCTATATGGCTTTTGACCATATAATAAGATAGAAAATAAAAATCATATGGCTTTGAGGCATTTAATAAGATTTAAAAAAAATCAAAATTGTATGACTTTTGGTCATTGAATAAGATAGAAAATAAAAGTTATATGATTTCTAGCTATATAATTTAAAAATATGAAATCAAAGTATAAGGCTTCTGGCCAAAAGATAGAAAATATAAATTATATAGCTTATGATCATATTAAAAGTAACTATATCCATAAGATAGAGTATCACTCAATTTATTATCCATGAGAATAAAGATAACGGTAAGATACTAGAAATAATATTAGATAATATAGATATATGAACCACACAAATATTATATTCATAACAATATAAATTTTTTTAATATTTTTCATTTTTTATTCCCATTAATTATTGGTATGTTTTCAATGTATTACTTGTTCTCATTTTCTTTCCCTTACTCCATAAATAAAAACATTTTGAAAAATATGTTGTTTTTCTATATGTTTATTATATTCATTTATGTAATTCAGTTTGTCTCATTGCCTTTATTTGTTCTCCAATGTCTCATTGCCTTTGTTTGTTCTCCAATGTCTCATTGCCTTTTTATTTATTGGTATTACCAATTGTATACCCTAAATATGTAAAACTAGGCTCACAAAAGGTGAGACATACCTTTCCCTTGTTCGAATTTCACCGGCCTAGTTAGGGTAAGTACAAAGTCTGTTATTTAATTTATTTAATTAAAAATGTAAAATAATAATTAAATTATTTGCAAAGTCTGATGTTGTTTTTGGTAATTTTATACGTCAAGCATCTCATCCATACTGTTCACTAACATTTATTATTTACAATACTCGCATTATTCTTTAAAATAAAAAATAAGAATATTGTATTTTTCAATTTTTATTATCCTCACATCAAATTTATATATGATTAGAGATTTTTTTTTAATTATAACTTTAAGTATGCACTAATTAAAAATATTTTTGATTCCACAAGGTCTAGATGCTTGCTTATATAAAAAAAAGTGTTAATTAAATAATAATAATCAGAAATTTGATTTTCATAAAGATTTTTATTATTTTAAAAAATTTAAATGAACATTCCAAAATTTTTCAAAAGTTTTTTTCCAAAAAAAAGTCATTTTTGGGTAAAAAAAGCTAAAGCAAAGGGACTTTTAGAGAATTACTTTATATATGCTAAAAGTGTTATAATAGAACTTTTGCCTCTCAATTATTGTTTTGTTTAGTTTTGAATTTAAAAATAACTCTATTTCGCATTAAACTTTGAATCAAGTAAATAACAAGTATGACATACTAAATTTTAGAAATAGCAATGTACCATTTACTTTAATATTTTAAAAATAAAAATTAAGTAAACATAATAGTGCAAGGATCAAATTATCAAGTTGTTTGAAATTTTAGTTAAGTAAATAGTATATATTGAACAGTATTTTTCAAATCAAATAAATACAATTAAATAGTCTCCCTATCATATTTTAAACTAGAGTGGATTACAGTGAACCGCTGGCACTGCCATTATGCCATAGATACCTTCTCTCTCCTTCATAAAAGACTATTAGTTTTAAACAGTGTTCTCAAACTTAGATGGAACTTGGAAATAGCGAATTGGTTAGTAAATCAGTCTGGTCTAAAGCTCAAACCGGTTAATTTTTTTGAAACGATTTTTTTTTTTTAAAAGAATTTCTTCAGAATTTCATACTCATAATTCTAAAATCTTCTATTTTGCATCAGTTTAGCCCTCGTTTGACTTCAGTTTGATTTATTGACTCTTGACTCAGTACCACGACCAATTTAGTGACTGGTCTGGGTTTCATAACCTTGATTTTAAAGAGTCTTTTACCCAAGAAGGAAAAAAAAAAGATTTAAAGCCTTTTTTTCCTAACATGGTGCAGATTTCTGAATTTAAAGTTTAATTCATCAATTCAATCATCTCTAAGACTTTTTATATGTGAGCATGATTTAATGATAAATAAAGATATCTGTAAATGATAAAAAGTTTTTCTGATAATTGAACTCCATGTAACATTTCCTTCATTTTTTATATATTAAATTTGATTTGATGTGCTAGTTTGAAGTTTTAGTCAAAGTAAAACGGCACTTAGAAAGTGAAATAACTTGACTTAAAAAACACTTTGAACGGGGATGAGGCTATGTCTTAAAAATGACATTTATCTAATAAAAAATGCCAACACGAAGGCCCCATCTTTGGAACTAAAAATTATTAATGATTGGTTATTTTTGAAATTATACTTAATTATATTTTGTCTAATAAAATAATTTACATTAAAAATAAATCAATATTTCTTGTTTTTCACTATTTACATATTTTTCCATTAAAACTTCTCTTTATACATTCTAATTGTTGATACTAATCAATATAAAATAAACTATGGATATTTTGTTTGCATGGAAATCAAAATGAGTTGTGCCTTTCATAACTCGTGAATAATATAAAATTTTATTCAGATATTTTTTTTATAAATACTTTATTAAAGAAAATACGTAGATTAAGTTCTTTATATCCGTTACCTCAAATTCTTCAATAATATATGACCATGTATAATATTTTTGAAATGTTATTATTAAACTATAAAGTCACATAAAAAAAAAATAGAACACATGACTATATGTGATCAGAAAACTTGACAATATAGATAAAGAAACTTAGTCTATGTATTTTTTATTTTATTAATATATTAAATATATTATTAATAGTGGTTTGATTAAATGGAAAAAAAAAACCTTAGTCGAAAGAATCACTATGTTAAATATACTATCAATGGACACTAAACTCCTTAAATTTTGATTTAAGTAATATGTGTTAGTTTGACCCTTCAATTATGATGGGGGGCATGAGTTCTTGTTTGAAGGTGAAATATGACAAAAGAAGCTTAATTCTCTTTAAAATTTAAATAAAGTCAATAGCTACCATGCATTAAGTAATATAATGTTTGGATTTGAACCGTAATAACATATCTCATATGGTTGTATATATATATTAAAAAAAAAAAATAGTAATCTAGGGCTGGTTTGATTTTGTTTCTAAAGTAATTTTTTAATTTTAAAAACTAAAAAATTATAAAATTGGTCTGAAAAACCGTTTTCAATAAGTTGTTTTTTAAAATAAAAAACATAAACTTATTTTAAAAAAATAAAAACAGTTTTTAGGTGTTTTCTTATTTTTGTTTTTATATTTCTTATTTTTTAAACCGTTACTTATCCACTATCAACACCATACCACTGATACTAACCACTACCACGTTACCGTCGCCGATAGCTACCCCTGTCATCATTGGCAACGTTTATCGCCACCCCGTTACTTTGAAAACATTTTTTTTAAAAAAAAACAAGTATATCCAACTATATATTTTTCAAAATTTCTTTTTAAAAACAATTTTATAATACTGTTTTGAAAAAAATGGGAAACAAAACAAACATGCCCTCATGCTCTATGATTTTGATTTAATTGTAACTCAATATCTAAATTTTAACCTAGTGTAACTTTGTCACTTAATTCAATATAATCCAATCCTATAATTTTAGCCATTTAAAATATTAGTTTATAATGTAAAAACACATATAAAAATAGTTAAAATTATTATCAGAAACAAGTTACATCATGTCGAAGTTAAAAAAACTGAGTTTTATCAAGTTAAAATTAGAGAAAAAGATAAAAAAAGAACTTTAAAATTATAAAATTTCAAATCATGTTTATTACTAAGAGTTGATAAGAAAATGACGAAACTTGATAAGCAATTCACAACTAATTTTTTAAAAAATACTTAATTTAAAATTTTAAAATTTCAAAATTCTTTTCTATCTTTTTCCCCTAAAATTATAATAGAGTAACTAGCTTGTATTGATAGAGTTTGACTCATACAAAATTAAAGAGGGGCCAAATGTTTAATTTTTTTTGAATATATTAATAAATTGACTTAATATGATGTGTTATAAAAATTATAATATTTGTTCATATAAAATGTAAGAACCACCAAGATTCATTTAGTTTACAATTTCTGAAGAATATTAGTTTAATTTTTTTATCATCAAAAGAGTTTAAAATTTTTTAACTTACACCCCATTTCACACTTGACTTCTTTTATAATTCACAACAAATATGCCCTCTGTCTAAATTCTAAAGAACATAAATAATGAATGATGAATGGGAGTGCCCTGGATTTTTATTGCCGGAACCAATTCTCCAACCATAATAATAACAAGGGTGAAGGAGTAAATTGGCCAATAAACTTTTAGCTTAGGAGCGATCAACACAAAAAACTTTTAAATGTGAAATTTATACTAACAGACTTTTAGTTTAGGAGCGATCAACACAAAATCGTTATCTGGGCAGTAATACTCCGTTAGTGGGCCACATTTTTAGGAAATAATGAGCTGAAATAAAAAATAAAATGCAGAAAAAACTGGTGGCACGGGTTCTAGTGAGTTTGAGAAGAGTCTTCTAGACCTCATTGCTTCCACTCTTGGACAAACCAGTATCTTATTATTTAGTTTTAGGACCCCCTGTAAAACTACGATTTTTACAGTCGGTTCACTTATCCCAACAAACTCAATAACTCCCATTCGCCCACAAAAAATTACGGTAACTATGAACACTTGGAATATGGAAACTAAAGGAAAACAACAAGAGAACCTGGTGAAATAAAAACAATTTCTAGACGCAAATTGCAAGACTTGTTTCTAGACGCAAATTGCAATGATCTCGTCGATGAAGATGGTGGTTTCGCTCAGCCTCGATCTCACTCCTCCTTTTCTTTTTTCAGAACCAGGTTGGAGCCACGTTTTTGATTAGGTTGTGGCTACTTTTTTTCTGCTCTGCATTTTAATTTTTATTTCAGCTCATTATTTCCCCAAAAATGTGACCAACTAACGGAGTGTTACTGCCCAGATAACGATTTTGTGTTGATCACTCCTGAACTAAAAGTCTGTTGGCCAATTTGCTCCTAAGCTAAAAGTCTGTTGATATAAATTTTACATTTAAAAATTTTTTATATTGATCGCTCCTGAGTTAAAAATCTGTTGGCCAATTTGCTCCTTCACCCTAATAACAACGTTAATAATCTTTCGTGAGAAACATAGGACATGAGAATAGGGACATTTTTGTAATAATTCGAATTGTTTCTCTCTCCTTCTTTCTCCTCACAGAACAACTTTGAGCTCTGACAGCTCTACACCGTCCCATGATGTTGGGTCCTCCTTCTTCCTTCTTCCTTCATACTCCGATTCATTCCTTCCTAACACTTCTACTTTTTATAGACGAAACCAAAGAGAAGGGACTGTTAGATAAAGAAGAAATCTGATATTCACAAAGACAGGCCTTTTTTTCTTTCCTCTCTTCTCTGATCTCATTCTGCAACTTCCATCTCTGTTTCATTTGAAGTTGCAGAACATGTCTGGTCACTGGGGAATACTTGTTTCAGATCCATGGCTTCAAAATCAGTTCACTCAAGTCGAACTTAGAAGCTTGAAATCCCACGTAAGTTTCATCATCTCCCTTCATATCATCTCTTTTTCTTTCTGTCATCACCATCGATTCATTGCACGTCTCTTCCTACTTTTTCTTGATTCAGTATCAGTCTGGTGCATTTAATTCCAGAACATTCTAAACAGAAATCGAACCCAGTTTCCGATCCTCTTTGTTTTTTGTTTTTCATGTTCCAAATCCAATTCTGGTTCTCATCCTCTGTTTGGTTTGTAACTTGTCAGAAAGTGTTGGAATGCTAACTTTGGAATCTTATTTTTTTTAGAAACTAAAACATACTTTACTACTTTCTCTCCATAGAATTTGGAACTTTGGATCATCATCATCATCATAATTTTGATTGTTTTTCTGAGCTTCATGCAATTGGGTTTCTGGGTGATACTGAGACCACTGATTGTTTGATTGATGGTTATTGGTTTTTGTAGTTCATGGGCATAAGGAGGGAGAGTGGGAAGCTTATGATTGGTGACTTGGCCTCCAAGATGTCGAGGTTGAAGGTTGTGGGAGAAAATCTGAGTGAGGAAGAAAGAGCCTCTTTCATCCAGGATTTGTATCGGAACGCAGAAGAGGAGGTCGATTTTGAATTATTTCTCAAGGTTTGTTTTGTCATCTCAGATTTGGTGTTTAATTTGTATTCTTGTTTTCTGGAAATTGTATCTTCAAGATTTATGACTTTTTGTTTTTCTCTTAGATTCTCTCATCCTGTTATTGTGACTGATGATAGAGCCAGTGGAACTTCTCTGAAGATTGCAAAGCAATAAACTATTATTTTGATTTGAATTTAAATTGTAAATATGACAACATTTTGAACCATAAAACAGGAGGCTATTAGTTTCAAAGCCTCCCATTAGGAATAATGCTCATCTTTATACATTGCAAAAGGATCTTGAAATTCTGGCATAAGATCTTTTGCACTCTGAATTGGTTACATCATACGTTAACCTTATTAGATTTTAGTGATTGGATATGTATTAGGTTTGTTTTGCTATCAAAATAGCTTAAGCCGATTTGATAGGACTTTGCCTGAAAGCTATATATACCTTTAATTCTGATATTGTATTTTGGATTATTATTTAAACTGCAGTTTACTGACAATTGAGGGTGCCATAATGTTACAGGTTTACTTAAAGCTACAAACTTTTGCAAGTTCAAGGACAGGAAATAGTACAAAGAATTCATCTGCATTCCTAAAGGCTGCTACCACCAACTTGCTTCACACCATAAGTGAGTCAGAGAAGGCATCATATGTTGCACATATAAATAACTATCTTGGAGAAGATGGCTTCCTCAAGAAATACCTACCTATTGATCCTTCAACTAATGATCTATTTGAGATTGCAAAAGATGGTGTTCTTCTCTGGTAATATATATAAATTTCTTCATTTACTCTTCCTTATTTCTTTAGATCAGTACAGTCTTTTGAAAATGGAATGTACATGCTCTTTGCAGTAAGCTTATCAATGTGGCAGTTCCGGGTACAATTGATGAACGCGCGATCAATAAAAAGAGAATACTTAATCCATGGGAAAGGAATGAAAACCACACGCTTTGCCTAAACTCTGCTAAAGCAATTGGATGCACAGTGGTCAATATTGGGACTCAGGACTTTATTGAAGGAAGGGTATGTATCCAAAATCCTTTTGAGTTTTCACATAAAATAAAGGTGCCATAATCACTGATATGGACTGTAATTTTGGTTATTTTTTGTGCTCATTTGTAAGAGTTACACAATTAAAACTGGGATGTTATGAAGGTGACTCAGAAGTTCTGCATTGTTCTTCACTAAACGATCCTGCTTTGCATTTTTGGTCATCAATATCTGATTTTTCCCTGTTCTATTTCTCTGTAGAAATAATTCTGTATTTTTTTATTTCAGCGTCATCTAGTGCTCGGATTGATCTCACAGATTATCAAGGTAAAATTTAACAGGCATGCCGATATTTAATATTTTTCGCCTCATCTTTGGAGTGATTGAGGAATATTTTATCTGTTATACTGTATTCTAGCATCTTGACCGAAATAAGCTTAGTTGGCTTTATTGAGGCTAACCTTTTGCATTCCTAATGGTTGGGTGAAATTAGATTCAACTATTGGCTGACCTGAACCTAAGGAAAACTCCTCAACTGGTGGAGTTGATTGGGGATAGTAAGGTAATTACCTCACATGCAAGCATATTTTTAATAAATCATTATATATTTATATATTGATATCATATAGTTTTTTTAACTAACAGGACATGGAAGAATTGATGAGTCTACCGCCCGAAAAGATCTTGTTAAGGTGGATGAATTATCATTTGAAAAAAGCTGGGTATAGGAAGATAGTCACCAACTTCTCCTCTGATGTAAAGGTAACTGAGAGTTCTTATAAAGATTCGTATATGTTCATACGGTGTCTTATATATTCCTGGTATGTTTACAAGTAGAATAACTTAGTTATTTTAACCAACAATATTCAAACTTTGCATGATAATTCAAAAGTAATTTGACCTTACTTATTTGGATTGTCAGTTAACTTGATAACATTTTGTTAGGAATCAACGTCTTTCTTGATTTATTCCAGAAAAGAGGAAGACGCAGGTTTAGGAAGTTAATGGAAGTTAGGAGGGTTATTGTCAGTTAGAGAAGTTATTAGTTCTTATTTGTGTTGTGTAAGTTATTATAGGAAGTTATCTAGTAAGACTCTATAAATACTTGTATTCTGTTTTGAGTGGATCAGGAATGAATATATGATATTTCAGAATTGTGTTGTGTTGGCTAGAGTTCAGATTCTACTCTAGATTTCCCTTTTCCTTCATTTCTTCTCTTGTATTCTGCAAAGATCCTAACACATTTCAATTAATATATGGCTGTGTAGTGTAGGAATTTCACATCTTGACACATGATGGTAGATAAGAAATAAGTAACTTACCTAATAGATTGGCTTATCTTGTTGAAGTTATCTACTGTTCTTCTTTTCCTTTACAAGCTGAAAAAGTTGGTAAATGGTAAAGAGTTGCTGCACAAAATTCTATAATCCGACCAATTTTATGACCTTATGAAGTACTGATTATAAGAGAAGCTTTTTTTTTTTTTTTAAAAAAAATATATATTATGGGAGCTGATAATTTAGTATATATGGTTCTGAGCCTGCAGGATGCTGAGGCTTATGCTCATCTTCTAAATGTTCTTGCACCTGAGTACACCAATCCATCCACATTGGAAGTCAAAAATCCATTTGAAAGGGCAAAATTAGTCCTTGAACATGCCGATAAGATGGGTTGTAAACGATACTTAACTGCAAGAGATATAGTGGAAGGGTCCCCAAATCTTAATCTTGCTTTTGTTGCACATATTTTCCAGCTCAGGTGAGAGAATTGGCTTTATCTTAAACGCTAAAAATTTATATTTATCTCTTTTTGAGTCAATCAGAGGAGAAAAACTGAGGCGTAATTTGGGAATTTGGAAGATACTGTAACTTTCAAGGCCTTTATTAATCACATTTGGCATTTCATGTGCTCACTGAACATTCAGTGGTTGATAAGGTTGTCAACCAGGCAACTTTGGAACAAAATAGCATTACAATTCATCTTGTTGCTTAGTTAATGGTTCTGTTTTGCCTTTTATTGTAAAGTCATTATCTTTGAAGTTTTGTAATGGTGAAATGTTTCCTGTATTTATTTATTTAGGTTCTAAATGCTTGAGAGAAATATATACAATCTTACTCATTTTTTCTATTATAGGAATGGACTTTCAACCCAGACAAGGCAGGCATCTTTCCTCGACACATTGCCAGATGACACCCAAGACTCCAGAGAAGAGAGGGCGTTTCGCCTTTGGATTAATAGTCTTGGCAATTCAACATATGTCAACAATGTTTTTGAGGATGTCAGAAATGGGTAAATATCCTGCATTTTCACCATTTCTGTGTTAAGAGCTAAATAACTTATTTCTGGATATTAAGGAAGCTAATTAAGTTAGTTATTTATAACAATATGTGTTAGTTATAGTACCGGAGGTAGTATTTTTGTATTTTTATCTTCAAATTGCTAAGTTGCTGGTGATTTTTATTCTTCACAGGTGGGTACTATTAGAGACTCTTGACAAGGTGTCACCGGGGATTGTCAATTGGAAGATCGCTAATAAGCCTCCAATTAAGATGCCATTTAAGAAAGTGGAGAACTGCAACCAAGTTGTGAAAATTGGGAAACAACTTAGGTTCTCTCTGGTAAATGTTGCAGGGAATGACATTGTGCAGGGAAATAAAAAACTGATATTGGGTATGTTGTTCTCTACCTTTTATATGCTGCTAAATCATAGTATTTCAACTGAAAAAATGTGCAAATGAAAAAAATTAAAAACTGACAATAAAAGGAGAGTAAAATTGTTATAAGATTAAGGTTTTATGCACAGTGTGTAAATGAGATGGAAATGATATCTTGTTCAGCTTATTTGTGGCAACTGATGAGATTCAACATCCTACAACTCCTAAAGAACTTGAGATCTCACTCTCATGGGAAGGAAATAACTGATGCTGATATTTTGGAATGGGCCAATAACAAAGTCAGAAGCTCAGGAAGCCAGAGCCGCATGGATAGCTTTAAGGTATCAAAATCAATCAAACACATATCTAATTATCTTCTTTTAAGAAGCTACTCACTTGATTCAGTTCATGAGTAAGTACACCAATTTTTAACCTATCATACAGTGGTTTTTCCCCCTGGGATATATGGTATGTGTGGCTGATGCACACATGTTGGGGGAAATCCTCCGTCTACTTGATGACCTAGTGTCTAAACTCTACCACATTTCACTCAGTCTGTTGCTGGTTAGCACCTTCTATAGGTAGTTTTTTTTGTTTCGTTTGTTTTAGCTATTGACTACGAGCTCTAATACCAAATGTTAGGAGTAAGTGAGGTGAGGAACTTTTCCTTAAAAACAAATTGTCGAGGTACCTGCTTGAGCGGTCTATACTACTACTCATTAGGACTTAGAAATCCCATACTACTTTAGTCCTATTTATGGCCTTTTTCTTGTTTATGAGTAACTACTGATTAAAGAAAAGGAGTTATAGTTTTGTGCTTTTACATGACAAACAGTTTATCTAATAGCCCGTTCTCACAAAATACACCTTTAATATATCTTAGCATATAATAGTTTTTGAATTACTATTCATGGCCTCATAATAATATAATACAATTACAATTACAGATATATTGTACTATTCTTTAACAAACCCACAATGTAGTTGTTGCCTTTTTGTTACCGAATGGACACAAATTTTAGCCAAGAGAAAGAGCACCTTGAATATTGGAAGAAGTAAGCTTATAGATTACACCTTAATTTTCAGGCTATCCATTTGCTTTTTGATGAAGATTTTGTTGCTTAATAAAATTCAAGGACCCGTATGGTGAGGGCATTTAATCCGTGTGTATATTTACATTATTGTATAATACTATTATTTCATTATGCTTAGAGAACTTGTTTCTTGGAAAAATTTATATTATTTCTGACAAGACAAAGGAAGAAAGTTTCTGTCAAACAGTTTGGATTTATATGACATGATGATATTACAATTTATGTTCAGAACAATTCTCAATTCAGGCATATCTTTATGTTGCATTTTTCATTTCATTGATTGTTTAACATCAAATTTCAGGATAAAAGCTTGTCTGATGGAATATTTTTCCTCGACCTTCTTAGTTCTGTGCAGCCCAGAGCTGTAAATTGGGGCCTCATAACAAAAGGAGTAACTGGTATGTTGTCTTCTATATTCTCAGTTTGTTTCTTTAATCATATATCATCGAGTATTGATGATTTGATGGTATACTTAAGAGATCAGAGAAATAAGGAAGAAAATAGTGCATGAGAAATGAACTAGAATTAAAAACACTTAGTTAATAACCTTGTAATCTAGTGGCATGAAAGCAACATTGTAAGTAAGGGATTGCGGGTTTGATCTCACTTATAACCTCGGGCTGTTAGTACTTATCACTCTAATCCACAAAAAAAAAAAAAAAAACCACTCGTCCACAAAACAAAGAACCATACAAGCCATTCTTTTGGGCACTTTTGACTTCAAGTGGGGTACAATGTTGAATCTTTCAACCTTAAAGATGACTCAGATGCCATTAAATTTGAGGAAGAGGTCATCCTAAAAGACATTTGATTGAATGAATGAAAATGGGGTCTAACAATATTTTACTTTTGGCTAATGAATTTCTAGGGCTTCACCCTCAAATATATTTCATTTATGCAGATGAGGAGAAAAGGATGAATGCCACTTATATTATCAGCATTGCTAGAAAGCTTGGATGTTCCATATTCTTGCTTCCTGAAGACATCACTGAGGTATTTTGAACTTCATCACTATTTCCTTATCTATTTCTTGCTTGACATCATATCAATGTATAATTTATTATTATTATTATTATTAAAAATATTTTGAAAACAATTTGAATGCTCCATATGAAATGTATAGGGAGACTTTCCCCATGAAAAAGGTGGGGTAAATCTACCCATTAAGTATTCGCCTTGTCCATTTGAACGTTCCCAGATGGAGCTGAAATGCCATTTCCGTTAAATCTTGAAACATTGATCATTTATTAGAGGGAGAGATAAAATATCAAGACTTAATGGAAATGACACTTTTGCTTCATTTAAGGATGTTCATAGGTAAACTTCATAGTGTTAGATATGCATGTGAGAATACTTCATAGGTAAACTTGCACTTTCACTTTCAAAAAAGAGAGAAAGATGATCCTAATTTAGATTTGAGTATTGTAGAGCCTAATTTATACATTTTGGTTACTTTAAATTATTGTTAATTATTGTTTACCCGATGCTTTCTTCTAAAACCCGAAAATGGCGGTACAAATTTTCAGGTGAACCAAAAGATGATCCTTACACTAACAGCAAGTATAATGTATTGGATCTTGAAACACCCAAATGAAGAGAGGACAACAGCTACTTCAGACAGTGATAGTGGGAGTCAAATGGAGACTGTCTCAAATTCAACTTTGGATGACTCTGCCTCTGATTCTTCATTAGAGGACAATCCCAACATGTAAATATGCCTTGAGTGAATACCCCCCCTTTTTTTTTGTCTTTTTCCATTTTTTAAAGCTTTGATGTTATGGTTTATATATATAAATATAATAATATATGATCCTACCCGTTTTTAGAGTTGAACAAAACACTAGGTAATTTAATGATTGCCAAGTAAATTTTGTTCCCTTCAACTTTTTATGTGAATAGTGGATTTGTTTCCTTTTTTTTTTTTGTTGAAGATATAAATATTTGCATTTTTTTGTGGCTGAGTTTTTCATCTCTTTCTGTTACTTTGAAATATTTTCATCACAATTATATGTCTGGTGTTGATCAATGGATTAGATACTAAAATTGTTTAAGAGTCGTAATTACACTAATATCAAGGTTTATCTCACTAAGTGAGATTGGTTACACGGATCAAATGGCTTTAATGTGTGGTCTATGACTCTATCAACAAATAAATATTTAAATAGATTTTTGGGTTAAAGAGCAATTTGGCTAACGAACTATTATTTCAGGAGCGTTCAGCACAAATAACTTTTAAATGAACCAAAAAAATGTACAGTCAACACAAAAAACTTTTACTCCGGGAGCGCTAAGCACAAAAATGTTTTACTCCAAGAATGCCTAACACAAAAAAGTTTTATTCCATTTTTTGTACTGACCGCACATTTTTAAAAGTTTTGTGCTCCAGTAATACTAGATATAGGTCAAGAAATCCAAAAGAAAAGAGGAAATGGAGAGGTTTAAGTCAATTACAATGGTATTTTTTTCAGATTCAACTATGATTTTTTCCCTGAGTATTGATTAAGAATTATAATAAAAGTTAAATTGAATAAATAAATAGTAAATATGTAGTAATTGTTTGATTTTCCGGATTAGGTTTGGTTTCAAGATGTTCTAGAATGTTAAATGAACCCCAATTTCAGTGAATACTTTTTTCTTGTGTAAAGGAGATTCTAAAATTTAAAGGGTTAAGGTGCATTTTTGCCTTTAAAGTATGCGCCTAGAAGCAATTTTGCCCCCAAAGTTTTCGGCGTAGCAATGTTGCCCCTGATGTTTAAAAACGAAGCAATGTTGCCCCTCCATTAAAAAGCCTAACGGTCAACGTTAGGGTTTTTAACGGAGGGGCAACGTTGCTCCGTTTTTAAACTTCAGGGACAACATTGCTCCCAAAAAAAGTAGCAATTTTGCCCCTGAAGTTTAAAAATGGAGCAATGTTGCCCCTCCGTTAAAAACCCTAACGGTACGGTTGTTAACGGAGGGGCAACATTGTTCCGTTTTTAAACTTCAGGGGCAACATTGCTACCCCAAAAACTTCAGGGGCAAAATTGCTCTTGGGCGCATACTTTAAGGGCAAAAATGCACTTTAACCTAAGTTTAAATTGAGTCAAAGAACATCTCAATTGTAATCCCCCTTAATTTTAATAATTTTTTAAAAACAAATAAAAATTGAGGAAAAAGTGGAAAATGGTCAAGTGAATAGTAGATGTTGAAAATGCAAGATGCCAGAAATTATAAAGAATTTTGGGAAGGTTCCAGAAAAAAGCCTCCAAAATTTTAAAATCCTAAATTAAGTTTATTTCTTACCGTTGATAAGAAATTCACAACTCATTTTAGTGATTTATATTTTAAAATTTTAGAAGTCTTTTTTTCAAGAATTTTTACCTTTTTTATCCTAATTAACTCATCTGTAAAGGAAGGTATGGTATGACACAATCAAATAATCCCAAATGAATTTTTTTTAATGATTTTTAAAGACAATGTATGAATATAATATAATTAATGCATGTACACACACAATATAATATTGAATGAAATTTAAGCCAGAAGTTGGCCCCTACCTCTTCAATTTACCATATTCTTAAGTAGGAGTAGAAATAGGCTATACTAAGATAGGTCTGAACCAAATGGTCCTGAGCCTATAATAGAAATATAAAGTTTGGACTTGTATGTAAGTTTTTTTTTGAGAAAATCCACCTCAAGGTCCAAATAATAAAAAATTGTTAAAAAAGGCCCCACAAAAGTCAGATGTCAAAAATTGCCCTGGGCCTTTTATGGTATTATTTAATAAACGTTAACATCTATATCAGTATATCATTAACAACTAGATTAGTAGACGTTAACAATAATATGTCCTAACAATTAAATCAGTACTCGTTAATAGCTATATCTGTACATGTTAACAACTATATTAACACACGTTGACAATTATATCAGTACAACATTTTCTAAAATAATAACAGAAAAGGCTCTGGCATCTGACTTTTCTTTAGGTTTTTTTTTGACAAAATTTTGCTAATTTGGGCCTTGAGGGAGATTCCCCCCCTAACTCTGAGCCTTCAAAAGGCTTGAAACTTGTTTAAAAGCCTATTTAAAATACAAGCTTTTAAATAGCCTTTAAACTCTACACCTCCAAATTTATATACAACCCCTTAAGCCTATTTACAATTCTACATTATTCTTAAAAGTCTTAATATTCATTCCCGTTGTAATAAAAGGGCTTTTTTTTTTTTGGGGGGGGCCCTCGGGGGGGGGGGATGCCTAAAGATAATAGTTGTTCGAACAAGTAAAATTAAGAAAAACTAATCATTTGTTGACTAATAAGATATTTTCTGAAATTGACAAAGCATAAAAAGGAACATGTAAGACTGGATTTTAATGTAGTATTGATAAATATTAAATATTATAAAATTTTAAAATATAAATTATTTTTAGACTGGTTTGGTTCAAAAATCCTTTTAGAGACTGTTGTTTTTGTACATCTGATCTTTATTGTTTGATTAAAATATACTTTTAGTCTTTTAAATTTTACATAAAGTACATTTTTAGTCCCTTAACTTTATAGTATATATTTTTGGTTGCTAACTTAAGTGAGAATAGTGTAGCTAACGAATCATATTTAAGTTTTATTTTTATAATATAATATATTTAGATTATTAAGCTAAAATAAACTTTTTCAATCTTTCTTAATCTTTGCCCCTGTTCTTGCAATAGCGATATATGTAAAAGCTTGCATTGAAAAGCAACAGCAGCTATATTTTTTTTTGGTCAAAGGATACTTCTATTAATACTCCAAGAACATTACAAACAAAACAGAATACACACAAATAAAACAGAATACATCCAAGAAAAGAAAAACCACAAAAGAAGAACCAACAACAACTGAAACACAAGTCCATGAATTACACACAACACAAAATACACACAAATAACTAACAAACTAAAAACAATCACCCCCTCAATGGGTGATTGGGAAGAGGAGCATCATGAGGAACAACATTCATTTTCTGGGAGTCCAAAGCTAGAAGTGACAGCAAAGAAGGTGTTGGTTGGAAAATCCACCCAATCGGGCACACCCTTTTATAAGCATCTGCTGCAATCAAGTCAGCGGCAAGATTACCCCCCTTGGGGTAAAAGACAAAGAGAACCCAACCTTGGAACCCAACAGACAAATAATATCAAAAATAATGCTCCTACTCCTCCAATCAATCATATTCGGAGCCTTAGCATCAACACATTCAAGAAGAAAGAGACAGTCGGTTTCAAAAATAACATTATCATGACCGAGATCAATAGCAAGCATCAATGCCCTCTTAAGAGCTAAAGCTTCAGTCATGAAAGCAGAGATGGATTTCACCTTATCCACAAAACCCCATTTGAAATCACCGAAATGATCCCTATAGATAACTCCAATAGCAGCGCCAGACTTATTGGCCGAAAAGGCCCCGTCACAGTTATATTTGAGCTTGCTCGCCGATGGAGGGGACCAGACAACTAGATGAGAAGGAGTAACTCTTTGGACCTCCGGAATGCTGTGCTTTTCATCGCAATTCACCCAGAAGTCAAAATTGTTTTTCCTCGCACATTCAATGACATCAATAGGGTTAGGATCCTTATGATTAAAAACTAGATTATTCCTTTTTTTCCAAATAAACCATAAGATCCAACAAATTAAAGAGAGATTTTGCTTGCTTAAGAAAGACATACCTGAAAGCTGAATCCACCAAGCATTGAAATTCAAAATACTAGCAACATCAAGCTTTACACCAAGAGAACACCCAAACCAGACACACCTAGTCTAAGGGCAATGGAAAAACAAGTGCTCCACTGTCTCCACCGCATCAGAACAAATTGGGCAAAAGCTACTCTGTCATCTTTTTCTTCAATAAAGGGCCTCATTTGTAGCAACAGCATTAATTAAGATCCGCCAGATGAATTGCTGAACCCTAGGGATAACCTGAATCCTCCAAATTGACTTCCAACAAGATGAGGCAACCACTATTGAGGACCCAGCCTTGTTGCCGTCAGACAACATCTTCTCTTTACTATTATGATACCCACCTTTCACAGTATATACACCATTCATAGCACTAGTCCATACTAGCTTATTAGGCAAACCATTAGACAGTATGTCAATCTCATAAATAGCACTCTTGTGATAAATACTGGTCAATGGAAGTAAGATCCCACTTTCCATTGACAATAAGATCACAAACCCTGCCCTCAGCTATGGCAGGACTTAGATTACTGGGTTTCTTCGGAAAATCAACATGTGAGACCCATATATCATCCCAGATGCTTATAGAAGCTCCATCTCCAATGTCCCAATGCAAATCTTGCTTGAGAAATTCTCTACCATCCAGTAAGCTAGACCAGCACCATGATGCTTTATGACCTATCTCCGCCTTCATGAAACCACCTTTGGGAAAGTACACACTCTTCAATACCTTAGCCCACAGATCATCAGGCCTTGTCAGTAATCTCCATGCAGTTTTAGCCAGGAGAGCGTCATTCATGACAGATAAATCTCAGAAGCCCATTCCACCAGTACTTTTTGCTGTAGTTAAATTCCCCTAGGCTTTCCAATGTGTAGATCCACCAGAAACAGTACCGCTTCACCAAAAGTTAGCAATTAGACTGCTAATCTCTTTGCAAAGTCTTAATGAAGAACTTGAAAACGTTCATAGGATAGATAGGGATAGCCTGGAGAACCGCTTTAATCATCACATCTCGCCCAGCAAAGGAGAGGAGAGAATGACCCCATCCTTGAATTTTATTAGCAATGCGTTCTCGAACATAAGCCAACGCCTGATGCTTTGTCTTTCCCCATATACTCAGAATACCAAGATATCTACCTGGGTCCTCAGTCACCGGAATACCCAATATTCTTCCAACCATATTTTTGACATTATCAGGGGTATGAGAAGAGAAAAGGATACTCGATTTATCAAGATTAATGACCTGACCAGAGGCAGTGCAATACATCTTTAAGATATCAGCCAGATGATTGCAGTTTCTTTGAGTTGCACGGATATACAGAAGGACATCATCAACAAAGAAACTATGAGTTAGTTCAGGACAACTGTGACTCAATTTCACACCCTTAATAAAATAATCCGCCTGGCTCCTTCTAATCATAATGGAGAGAACTTTAGCAATAATAATAAAAAGATATGGCGAGAGGGGATCCCCCTGACGAATACCCCTGCTTGAAGTAAAAGAACTCACTTTTTCACCTGATAAGCAAATATTCAAACTAACAGACCAAACACACTTCATCAGAAGAGACACCCACTCAACACAGAAGCCAAATCTTAACAAAACAGATTCCAAAAAATTCCACTCTACTCTATCATATTCCTTACTCATATCCATTTTAAAAGCGAATTCATACTTACCCCCAGTTTTCTTTCGACACAGATAATGATATACCTCATTAGCAATAATAATATTATCATGGATGCACCTACCTGGAACAAAGGCATTCTGATTCTGTGAAATACAAGTATCAAGAAAGGGCCGCATTCTATTGGCCATAATTTTAGAAATGATCTTATAAGAGAAATTACACAAACCTATGGGACGAAAATGGGAAACATGCTCAGGCTTTTGAAGTTTAGGAATAAGAGTAATGTTAGTTGAGTTTAAATCGTTAAGCTCTAAATGACCTGCAAAAAACTCTTTGACCAAACTACAAACAGACTCACCAATTTCAGACCATGAAGAATGATAAAATTTACCCGAAAAACCATCAGGTCCAGGTGCTTTCATGCTCCCAAGGCTAAAAGCTGCCTCCTTAATCTCCACCACAGAAATTGGTGACAAGAGACTGCGATTCATATCAGATGAGATAGTCGGATCAATGAAACCCAAGACTGTATCCATAAGTCAAGCACCAGAAGTAGTAAACAGCTCCTGGAAGAAGCTAGCAATATTATCCGAGATAGCCTCCTTCTCATACAACCAATGGCCCTCATCATTCCTAATACATGTGATTCTGTTCTGGTGCCTCCTCTTGATAGTAGAGATGTGAAAGAATTGTGAGTTTCTGTCCCCAGCGCCTAACCAATTAATTCGTGATCGTTGCCACCAGTATTGCTCTTTGCGCTCCAATAATCGATCCAGATCACCTCTTATCTTCTCAATTCCTCAAGAAATATCCGGAGTTCGAGCTTCCTAGGATAACTCAGCCAAATGGGACTTTAACAGCTCAATAATTCTACCACTATTAAGGAACTCCTTTTTACTCCAAGCAATTAACCTTTGCTTACAGTTCTTCAGATTACTCAAAAAGATTTCAAGTACCGAGTGATCCAGATCATTACAGTTCTGCCAACACCCCTTGATTACCTCAAGGAAATTCCCATGAGATGCCCATACAGATTCAAAACGGAAGGTCCGACTTCGAAGACAATGTTCATACTGACATTGTACAAACAATAGGTGGTGATCAGATGATCTGGCCAGATCAACATTAAAAACCTGGAGACATGGGAAAAGCTCTCTCAACTGCAAATTACCCAATGCCCTGTCGATGCGCTCATAAATTGTATCCGAAAAGTCACGATTATTGCACTAGGTAAAAATTGGTCCATTGTAACCCAAGTCTTCGAGTTCACAGTCGGCCACAAAACACTTAAAATTAAGGATCTTTCTCCATGCTCTGGGTTGACCACCAATCTTCTCCTGCTGCGAAAGGATATCATTAAAATCCCCAATACACATCCAAGATTCCCTGATATTACTACTAATTCGCCGAACCTCTTGCCAACACAACATTCTCTCCTCTTCATCAGTAGGGCCATAGATAAAAGTAATATACGTTGGAGACGATATGGTCTCAGACACCACATTAGCATGGATAATATTAGAAGATGAGAAAAGAATATTAACTGTAAGCACATCAGACCACCATAAGGCCAACCCTTCGCTTCGCCCCACAGGATTAACAATCCATTCCTCATTAAAACCACATCTCCGCCTCACTTTCCTTACTACGCTCGCCTTCTGCTTAGTCTCCATCAGGAAGACTAAGTGGGGTTTTTTACAGGAACACTCTTCCCTCAGATTTCTGACTGTCAAAGCAACCCCCAAACCTTGAAAGTTCCAAGCTAAAAGATTCATGGCGCACCGGTGGCTGGTTTCATCCAACCACCGGCGTTATCTGACAAAGAAGAGTTATGATCCATTTCTTGTTCACCTCTAACAGTCAACCAGTTATCAGGAAAATCAATCTCACCAGGTGAAGTCAAATTGCTAGACATACCCGGGCTCGCTCCGTTGCCATAATGACGAAGGTACTTTTTAACCGATTGGAAATTCCTCTTTTGCTCTTTCTGTAAATTCCCGACAATTTTTATTCCTTGCTCTGGTTCCTCAGTTGTTTCAAAATTCAGCTTTCTACATTTAATTCGCTCTACAGGAGTAGGGTCATCCTCCAAGGCTCGTTTAAGATTAATGCCTTGCAAGCAAAAAGACATAGCAGATATTGGAGAAAGCCCATTAGAGGGGATAATAGGATTAATTTGCAGCTCATCTTCACTAGGATATTCCACCGTATATGGCTGTGAAATATCCTGGCTAGTTGGGTCTTCTACTGTGGATTTAATTAAACCTCCCTTCGTTGGAAATGTCCTGGCAGAGGAGATATAGTGGCTGGCTTCCTCTGGGTTCTCATGTAGAGATGATAGTTTGAAAGGCCCTTCAGGTAAAGGGCTAGAATTCACTTTAAGAAGAGCTAACGGCCCACCCATAGCATTTAAATCCGCAAGCCCTCCATTTTGGTCCACCAAGCACCTGCACATCCTACTTTCAAAATCTCGGCCCACACTAGAAGGCCCAATGCTTTCCACCCATTCCTCCAAAACAGACTCAGCCAAAATCACGTGCCCACCTTCCCTGTCGCTGACGTCATCGGTTTGCTTCACACTCGTTGACTCAATTCTTGCTTTCGGCCTCACCTGCTGCAACTCCTGCATTCTCGATTCTAACACCGGCTGATCTATCCCTGTCCCATCTGCTTTCGGCACTGCAGCATCTTCTGACACCTCCAACAGCTCCAAATGAAAGACCAACGGCGGGTTGGAGACAACGGAGCCTTCTTCGACCACCGTCTGAACAGGTTCCCGACTAGATGACGCTTGTCTTGAATGGCTCAAGACATTCCCTTTCAATTTTTGCGGCGAACAGCTTAGCTTCCACCCTCTCCACATTACAGATTTCCAGCGCATCCTCCAGAGTTTTAACCGAGGGCGTGCAAAGCCAGTTACCATAAACAAACTCCACCCTCTCATCATCGGTAGACATCTGGAATTCCTTACAGCTCCGACACTCATGCCCAATGCGCCCACACTTGTAGCAGAAGTAATGTAAGCGCTCGTACTTGATGGTGACCCAGGCAGGAGTTTTCTCCCTTCTTGGAACCGAGAAGCCTAAAGACAGGGGTTCATCCAAATTCAACAGAACCCGAGCACGAATGAAGCTCCTTCCTAAATTTCCATCGATCATTGGCTTCTCAAACATGACTATCTCGCCAACCGAATCACCCAAAATTTTTGCATTGCTGCAGTCAAAAGCTTAGATAGGAAGCCCATGAAATTGCACCCAAAAAGGTGCTTTGTCGAAACTAACATCTTGTAAAACCATACAATCATCCCATGGTTGCAGATTTAGGAGATAACCCTGGATAGACCAAGGCCGTCCCTTGAGAACTCTGTTATAATCAGCTCGTTCGGTGAACCTGAAAAGGAAATGAGTTGGGACCTTTCAAGCTCAAGAACCTCCACTCCTTCATTCAATTGCCATCCCTTCTTTATCATAGCAGTCACCGTCGGGATATGCAAGTTTTTTGCAGTAAGAATCTTCCCAACTAAAGTACACCGTTGATTATTAGCATTCTTTCCTAAGTTTAGAACAGCTTCCTGCCTCCGACCAGAACCACTACTCCCACTAACCTCCATACCTTCAACCACTACCATAATTACACTAACCTGCGGAGCACACACGGAAACTAGGAAGAAGAGCAGAAGACAAAATCACACCCAAAGAAAATATTCCAAAACAGGTTCACGAAGAACCAAGAACTCCCACAAGGAGAGAAGGGAGGCTTACACGTGCAGAGAGCTCTTCTTTCAACAGCAGCTATATTTTAAGAAAATGATAACGTGAAGAAAAGTAACTGATTGAACGAGGAGGATCATATATAATCCAGAGGTGAATTCTCTACGATGGGAGAGAGAGAGGCTTAAAGTGTTGGTATTTGGTGTTGTTCACTCTGCTTCTAACGCATGTGATTACAAAAACAAAACCTGAGCGACATTATCACAAATATCTGAGCGACATTTCGTCTCATCCAACTTATGAGCAAGCCATCGAGAACAACGAACACTCTTGTTCATTTGTACAACAGAACTTACAAAGTACTTGCAATATACAACAACTACACAATCCGAGCCGTAGATCCTGGAATTCAGGCGCGAAATTGTTCCTCCCTTTCTGGCTGTTCTTGTGCCCATCCAATTTCACCAAAACTTACCTCTCAAATAGGAAAATAGGCGAGGCCAACTTTCACCCTTAACAGGTCAAGCTTATTCTAAATCAAGTGGCCTGAGTTTGGTCTGTAGCTTGTGACTGGCCTTATTTTTAGCCTAAGCCTAGTCTGTACAAAGGCCTAGCCTAACCTGAGGCCTGGTAAGGAAATTTGTTAAGATCAAACATTGAATATCAGCGAAAATTAGGTATATTAAGATTTGGTATGTTATGGAGGACTGTTGATCTCCCGTTAATATATAGGGTTAAGGTGCAAAAATACACATGTGCTTTTCTCCAAGGAGCGCCCAGTAGCAAATGTTTTTTTTTTGTGCAAAAGTGCACACGTGGTTACAAATTAGGTGCAAAAATACAGTTTGACTGTTAAGTTTGACTTTAACCGATGACGTGGCATTTCAAAGGTGCAAAAATACACATGTGATTTGTCAAGAAGAGCGCCCAACAACAAATTTTTTTTTATTTAATAATTTTATTTCAAGATCCTAAAATAATTTTTCAAGATTATGAAGTATTTTTTTAGTATCACTCAGTATCCTTTTAGTACCGGTCAATACTTGAAATATTTTTTCAAGATCCTAAAATAATTTTTCAAGGTTATGAATTTTTTTTTGTACCAGTCAGTATCCTGAAAGTACTTTTTAGTACCAGTCAGTACCCTGAAATATTTTTTTCAGTATCAGTCAGTATCCTTTTAGTACTGGTTAATACTTGAAATATTTTTTCAAGATCCTAAAATAATTTTTCAAGATTATGAAGTATTTTTCTGTACCAGTCAGTATCTTGAAAGTACTTTTTAGTACTAGTCAGTACCCTGAAATATATTTTTTTCAAATACTGACTAGTACAGAAAAAATATTTCATAATCTTGAAAAATTATTTTAGGATCTTGAAAAAATATTTCAAGTATTGACCGGTACTAAAAGGATACTGACTGATACTAAAAAATACTTCATAATATTGAAAAATTATTTTAGGATCTTAAAAAATTATTTCAAGTATTTACCGGTACTAAAAGGATATTGAAAAAAATATTTCAGGGTACTGACTGGTACTAAAAAGTACTTTCAGGATATTGACTGGTACAGAAAAAATACTTCAAAGTATCTTTTTAGTACCAGTTAGTACCTTGAAATATTTTTTTTTTCAGATCTAAACATAATTTTTCAAGATTATGAAGTATTTTTTCAGTACAGGTCAGTATTCTAAATATCTTTTTAGCACCCGGTAGTAATTAAAATAAAATTATTAAATTAAAAAAAATTGTTGTTGGGCGCTCTTCTTGACAAATCACATGTGTATTTTTGCACCTTTGAAATGTCACGTTATCGGTCAAAGTCAAACTTAACAGTCAAACGGTATTTTTTCACCTAATTTGTAACCACGTGTGCACTTTTACACCCAAAAAAAGCATTTACTACTGGGCGCTCCTCGGAGAAAAGCACATCTGTATTTTTGCACCTTAACCCTTAATATATATATATATATATATATATATATATATATATATATATATTAATACAATTACTTTTTTTTTCAAATAGAACAATTACTTTTTTTAAGACAGAATAATTACTTTTTTTTTTCCCAAATTGAGTAATTAACTTTTTTTGTTAACATAGAGTAGTTAACAAGTTCAGGCTAACTTAACAGGTTTAATAGGCTTTTTAGTAAGCCTAGACCTGACTTGTTAACTAAAACAAGCTTTTAAATAAGCCTTGACTTAACTTTTTTTAATAATAGGCCCAAACCTGACGAGACTAGGCGACAGCTCTTAACAGACCCTTTAATCTATTTCTACTCCTACTCTTTAACATGGAGTACGGAAGCATGATCTTTCTGTGCTTGATTTTTTTTCCCCTCTGTTGAAATGAATGTTATATTCACACACACACACCCACATAATATCATTCTTATTAAATTTGTATTTTTATCATAAAGGTTATGCATATAAGAAAGTACCTGAGCTTCAGGAAATAAACATTTTATAGTATTTTTTCTTATTTTATGGCGTCATCGTGCAAGTTAGTCACACATTTGAAGAAAGGCATTTTAAGGAATTAAAAAAGGCAACTGCAAACTCAAACAATATTTAGACACTCCGTACAAAAAATGTCGCTAAAAAATATTTAGACACCCTGTTTTATTCTGTAACAAAGAATGTCATAATATATAGTTGATCCAAAATATCGATATCAAAAAAATTAAACCTAAAGGAGGATAATCAGATGGTAAGAGTAGAATAAGGTGTAGGTAGATTTTCTGAATCTCGCTATAAACAAGAATTTTGTATACTAAAACTCAACACAATAATTTGACAATGCTATGTAAAAAGTCGTCATGCTAAATAGAAAACATAAATTATTTGGTACATAGGTATTGAAACGATTCATTTATGTAATAAATATGAACACTAGCATTACAGATCTAAAAAATTGTTGCCCAAGAAAAAGAATCTTACAAAATGTTGTCAATAGTGTGTTTTGCAAACCACCAGCAGGTGTTTGTGTTTATTCTGATTCAGGAATCACTTCCAACTGTAAGTTCAAATGTCTTGCAGGAATAATGGTACTTGAATTGATTGAAGTAGCATTATCGAATGGGGTAGGAGGCAGCTCTAATTTATCTACTTCTCCTTCTAGCATCTGTATCACCATTTTCATGGATGGCCGGCTTATTGGATGCCACTGAATACACCAAAGTCCCACAATTGCTAGTTTCTTAGCAATTCTATTATCATCATCATCCTCTATATAAACATTTGTGTCTCTTCCTTCAAGCAAATTATGGATCCAACCTGGGTATAAGACTTGAAAAGTTTCTCGATTTGTGTCAACATTTTTTCTTCCCCCAACCATCTCTAACAATAACATTCCATAACTGTAAATATCTGATTTATACGATACTTTTCCAAAGTTTCGAGAGAAAACTTCAGGTGCAATATAACCTAAAGTTCCTCGGGCTGCCGTCATCGACACTGTACTCTGATTCTTAGAACACAATTTGGCAAGACCAAAATCAGAAATTTTAGGAATGAAATTGTGATCTAATAACACATTATGAGGGTTGATGTCAAAGTGAAGAATTCTATAATCGCAACCTTGGTGAAGGTAGTCAATCCCTCTGGCAATGCCAAGGGCTAATTGTTGTAACTTTAGCCATCCAAGGAAATTTTCTTTGTTGTCAGGGGAAGACATGAACTTTTGAAGTGAACCGTTAGGAAAAAAGTCATAAATAAGAGCACGGTGAAAACCATCAGCACAAAAGCCCAGCAAATGAACAATATTAATGTGATGAATTTTGCCCATAGTCCCCATTTCATTAATGAAGTCTTGCCCATCATTATCTGAATTATTAAGTACTTTAACGGCCACTTGGATTTCAGAAGATAACTTACCTTTAAAGACAGTTCCATGTGCTCCTTCGCCAATTTTATCCTTGAAATGGTTTGTAATTCTGTTGAGATCAGCATAAGAGAATCTAGTAGGCTTCATTGCCTTGTAATCTTCCATAAACTTTTCCAATCTTTCTTGATCTTCTCCCTTCTTCTTTAAGTAGCGATATATGTGAAAGCTTACAATGAAAAGCAACACCAGCGTAATTGACCCTGGAATTACAGGAGCACATAATCAATTGAACATCCAATTCCAATCAGTGAAACAGCCCAAAACCAAATTGGACTTTTAAAAATAATAGAGGGAAAGCAAAATCAATGGGTGTCTCCAGTACCTGGTATAACAATTGCGGGAACCAAACTAGTTTTGTGCTTTTCAGCTTCAGATTTTGCCTGCGGCCAGTGCCATCTTAGATCTATGATGTTCAGAAGCACAGATGCTCGTATTGGCGAAACTACCTGAAACATCAAGGTGCAGGAAGCTACGTCCCACATAAAGATACTATCTTCAGAGGAAACAACAATAATTGGGCAGACGAACATATCCCGTAGGTTGTGTTTATATCCCAGGTGTCTCGACCCAGCTGAAGAACAATCAAAGAAAGTAACATTTTCACTCCAGCCAACAAACTCTAGAGGATAAATGGATGAATTGTAGAGACTATGTTGAAGAAAGAGTCTGGGAAGGCAACGTTTTGGATCACGCAAGGACATGTGTAAGAAGTCGGATTCATTGTACATGTTATTGACCTCGAATCTGATTCCATTGAGAGCAGGAATAGAAGAGAACTCAACCATCGTCCCATTGTTATAGAGATGGAATGGAACAATTTCATCATCAGGCACATGCTGGTTCTGACCATTACCTAGTTTTAGAAGCAGCACCAACAACAAAAATATGTGATGCCAAATCATGGTAACAAAACTAAAGCATTCGGTAGTCGCATATCTCGTTAAAAACTAAAGCAGGGGAAGGGGAATGGAATTTTGAAGGAGTTTGCTTTCCTATATTGTCTGTTCCGGTGCCACTTACGTATCCTACCAAGGAAGATGCAAAGAAAAGTCATCAGTTAAACGGAAATTTCACGTCAACTTTGGGGGTAGAAAATACAAACCATCCGCGTGGACCGGGAAGTCACAGAAAAATTCAAATTAGCTGGCCTGCAGCAGAAAGAAAAGTCAAAGAAAATTTAGTCGTCAATATATATATTAAACAAATTTTTTTAAGCAAATGATAGAGCTAAGAAAAGTAGCTGATTGAACGAGGAAGATCATAATCCAGAGGTGTAGCAGCTGCACATCATTCTCAACGATGGAAGAGAAAGGCTTAAAGTGTTGGTATTTGGTGTTTTTCACTCTGCTTCTAACGTATGGTTTTACGAATTCACAAGAGCAGAACAAAACCTGTGCTCCGTCTCGGTGCGGCATTATCACAAACATATCGTATCCATTCCGATTACGAGATGACCCACCCAACTGTGGCGACCCCAAATACGAGCTAGCCTGTGAAAACAACGACACTCTTGTTCATCTGTATAACGGAACATACAGAGTACTTGCAATAAACTACAACAACTACACAATCCGAGTCATAGATCCTGGAATTCAGGCGGGAAATTGTTCCTCCCTTCCTCGCTATTCCTTATCCCAATCCAATTTCACCGAAACTTACCTCTTAAACATGGAATACGACAGCAATAATCCCTACGGCGCAAATCTGAGGCGAATAGGATTAGAAGTTTCATTCAAGCACGTTGCGTACCTGAACTGCAGCGATCCAGTGAGGGACGACGCAGCGTACCTGGATACATCTCCATGCGTGAATTGGGAATCCAAAGGAGAAGGAGGAGGTTATATTTATGCTGTAGCCGGAGACATACTGGCTAAGGAGGTAAAACGTCAGTGTCGTGTGAAATCGGTGGCCACCATTTCGTTAGATTGGGATTCACAGGTAGGTGGTGGTGGTGGAAACAAGTCATCATCATACGCCGATATTCACAGAGTGCTTTCCAATGGATTCGAGGTTTTGTGGTGGAAACGAGCTTGTGTTGATCATAGTTGTCCATCTTCCAGTTTCTGCTCTTTGAACCGTGAAACTCTCAGCCTCCAATGCGCTCGGGATTTTCCGACGTGTTACAGTCCCATGGGAATAACTGAGCATGAAGGCATTTCATGTAGTAAGTCACCAACTCGCCTTCCTTTCTGCTTTAAATTTTTATTTGACATTTTCTTGGGCCATAATCAGCAAGTGATAGCAAAATTAATTGGTTTAGATACCAATTGTCTCCCGTATTTATTGGTAAGGGACATTCGGGCACCTGAAATTTTTTTTAGTATTATTTTTGCTTCAAAAGTTTGGGCAAACATAGTAATTTTATCCATGGTTGATCTTAACCATTGTATTGGTACTACCTCCGGTCCTAATTATAAGAGCTAGTTGACTTTCTTTGGAGAGATTAAGGAAGCTAAATAAGTTATTTAATCATCTTATATATTAAATTTTCTTAGATTATATATTAGTTTATTGTTCAAATTAATAAATTTGAAGAAAAAAATAAAAATAAAAATACTTTAAAGTAATTTAGTTAGCTTCCTTAATCTCTCCAAAAAAGTCAACTAGCTCTTATAATTAGGACCGGAGGGAGTATTATATTTGCCTCAGACGTTTACAAAAATTTGCTCTTAAAAAAAACTTTTAGGGCATATTTGCTCATTTTTTGTAAACTTTGGGATAAAAATGATATCAAAAAAACTTTTGGGTGTTAGATACTTTCTAACCAATATTTATATAGCAAAATTGGTATTTATCCCAAATTAATTTGTTAAGTAAATTCCACTCTTATCCTTATTCCAAGTGCAACTAGTCAAAAAATTTTATTCCCCCAAATACAAGTCTACCATCAATTTTTTTTTTTTTGGATACATAGGCGATAGGGGATGGGGGGATCGAATCCAGTACAAGGGGGTGGGGAGACTACTCCCAATACCACTGCACTACTAGTAGTGCCGGTCTACCATCAAAATTTTTAATGACCGTGTTTTCCAATTTTAACTTTATTAAAAATGTAGGTGAGAGAAAATATATACCGTCTCTAGTCCTAATTATAGACAACATTTAGAAGTTTGTTTTTGTTCTAATTATAGGATAATATTCTAATTTTTGTTAATTATATTTTTTTTCCTAAAATACCCCTATTGATATGAATGGGGGATTATGTAAAATCAATAAGGTATGTAGTTGAAGTATAAAATATATATATAAGAGCATTTTAGGAAAATGAATAAAATAAAATAATTTAACCTCTATCCTCAATTTCTCCAAAATCAATTAAATATATCATATAATTAGGACAAAAAGGAGTAATATTTTTTAAGAGATAGGATTTGTTCATACTAGACTTATACTAATACTACCTAATTTAAAGAGAGGCAGACTACTCAAGAATTCCACGTTTTATTTTTTTTATGTTGTAATTGATCATTATAATTGAATAAATAATTCAAAAAATTTAAATAGAAATAAAAATAAGAATGAATCAATGAAATGGTACTTGGTCTTTACTGAGAGCTTGAGTAAAGGGTAGAACTTAACCTAAGCACATTTAATGGAGCCATAGATAATCAAGTAAAATCTAATCCATGAAATAATTTGATCCATAGACAATATCATCGTGGTAAAGGTCATAATGCCAGAGAAATCATTGCCGCAGCAGGACATAGAGGGAAATTCTTAATATAAGAGTTAATTGATTTTTTTTAGTAATTAAAATAATTACATTAAAATATTTATATTTATCATTTTTTTTTAAATTAATTTATTAGAGTGTAATAAGGCCCGACAAGAGGAACTAATAAAAATACTTTGGAGAAAATCAGAGTCTACCTTAATCTGTTTTTTTTTTTTTTTTTTTTGCCGGAAGTGGACCTTAATCATCTGCATATGATCCTCCTACGAGTTTTGAATTAATATCATGTTTTATTTATGTTTATTTATGTGTGATGCAGATAAGTTAACAAAACTGCGCGTTTTGGCAGAAGGTAATGATTCCACGTTTTTTAAATATCGAGATAATGCTATATTATTACTACCTCCGGTCCTAATTATAAGACATAGTTGACTTTGTTTGGAGAGATTAAGGAAGCTAAATAAGTTACTTAATCATTTTATATATGGTATATCTTTAGATTATATATTAGTATGTGAGTCAAACTAATTACTTTGAAGAAAAAAATAAAAAGAAAAATACTCTAAGTTAATTTAATTAGCTTCCTTAATTTTTCCAAAAAAGTCAACTATGTCTTATAATTAGGACCGGAGGGAGTATTAGTCTACTGTATTAATTTTAATCTATTCCTTCCGTGTTGTTTGACCTTTTCAAGATTTCTTCTTTTTCAGATTATCTCTACGGAATTCAAAAGGGTAAGTTTCCTGGTTTCTTATATTTTTCATATTTTATTATTAAATTCATATTTATTTTTAATTTATTTTCTTCGTAATTTGATTTTAATTTCTTTTTAAACTTATAATTTGTGACATATTTTTCTTTAACTTTCAAGTTCATGATGGCGACTCTTTCTTTGAATTGAATTTTTTTTAAAAAAGAATAAAGATATAACATATATTGAAAGTTTAAGAAGAAAAACAATGTCATTAAAGTGAAATATATTAAACAATTAACGACATATTTTTTAATTTTTTAAATAGATATTGTTTAAGATAAATATATAATTAAGTTCCCTTGTTCTAGGTTTAATCCAGATTTTTATGTGTGAGGATACTTTTGAGAATGTGAATTTATTTTGTTTCGAGACAAAATTCACATTCCCATTTTGCCCTCACTTCTCCATACCATGTCAATTTTGTCCTCCAATACACTGAATTCCAAGAATCATATACATTTGGACAAAATGAATTAAAGAGCATTCATCAGTATGTTCAATACCTTTGGTAGGTTAATGAAATATCTAGCTTTGTAAAGATAAAGGTGATTAAAGAGTTATTGCCTCTAGACTCAGGTTCTTAATATAATAGTTAGATAACTAATTTACATATATTAAAAAAAATCATTTATGATAGTTATTTGCAAGACATGCGTATCAGTTTCTCTAAAATAGCATCTTTAATAATGTGTATTGGAAATGTCCTTAATTAATTGATAGAAATACCTTTTATATGTGCAAGTAATAGAGATACTTTGAAGAAAATAATAAATTAATGAGTCAAAGTATATTGAAGTTTTATATTTAGAACCAAAGTGAATCTCTTAATTAACTCTTATATTTAAGATCGAATGAGAGCTATGTATATTCAGCGTTCAATTATTATCTTGTCACATTTTTTGGTGCATGCCTTGAAGTAATATATCTAGTGTTCACTTATATCTTGTTACATTTTAAAGTTTAAAGAGAATTATTTCTTATTCTTTAAAGATCGACATGATGATATCATAATTAGATCTTTCTTGAGACAATATTGATTGAAAATTTATTTTCATATAGTTTCATTATCGTTATCCAAGTTAAAATCATATTCTCGTCAGAAAACCAATTCCATGACCTTTTTTTTTTGGTTGGGAATATACATATTTGTCCAGGACTAAGCCAAGTAGTGGGGAAGGATATAGACCCTCACCATGAAGACTATGATTTCAATCTTACAAAAGCTGCAATCACATTAGGAATAATCACTGGAAGAGGTGTTGTGCCATACATCTTAGTCAGATATTTTTTTGGTACAATATTTTTCTCTACATTGTTGATTTATACATTTCACAGAAAACACTTGTCAATGTATGAAAACATCGAAGATTTCATAAGACTTCACAATCTTATTCCAATAAGATACTCCTACAAGGAGTTGAAAACAATGAGTGAGGGTTTTAAGAATAAATTGGGTCAAGGAGGTTTTGGCACTGTATATAAAGGGAAGCTAAGGAGTGGTCCTGAGGTTGCTATCAAAATATTGGGTGAATCCAAAACTAATGATCAAGATTTTATCAATGAAGTGGCAACTATTGGTAGGATACATCATTTCAATGTGGTGCATCTTGTTGGGTTTTGTATAGAAGGAACAAAACGTGCTCTTGTCTATGAATTCATGTCAAATGGATCTTTGGATAAAGTTATTTTTTCCAAAGCAAATGTCCCATTGAGTTATCAGAAAATATATGAGATATCTCTTGGAATAGCTCGTGGGATTGCTTATATTCATCATGGATGTGATATGCAGATATTGCATTTTGATATCAAACCTCATAACATTCTTCTCGATAATGAATTCATTCCGAAGATTTCAGATTTTGGATTAGCAAGGTTATATTCTATTGATGATAGTATTGTCACTTTGACTGCTGCAAGAGGGACGATAGGATACATGGCTCCTGAGTTATTCTACAAGAATATTGGAGGAGTGTCTTATAAGGCTGATGTTTATAGTTTTGGAATGCTTTTAATGGAAATGGCAAGTCGAAGAAGGAATTTGAATCAAGATGCAGAAGATTTAAGCCAAGATTACTTTCCCTTATGGATTTATGACCAATTCAATGAAGAGAAAGATATAGAAATGGAAGATTTAACAAGCGAGGAAAAAAATTTGGCAAAGAAAATGTTTATAGTAGCACTTTGGTGTATACAACTGAAGCCTATAGATCGCCCCTCGATGAATAAAGTAATAGAGATGTTAGAAGCCCATGATATTGACAGTCTTGAAATGCCTCCAAAACCTTCTCTATATCCTAATGAAAGGGTTGTAATGGATGAAAGTACCGACTCTAGCGGATCAACATGCACTATCTCTTCACATTCTCATGGAAGTCGAAGTTAGGTTGCAAGTGATTATGAGAAATAATAATTAAATTAGCAGTCGAAATTAGTTAAGAGCTAGTATATTTTTTAAAAGTTTAGCTCATCAGTGTGTATTTGGTAGCAACATTGTTTTATTATGTATCTTGATCTGAGTTGTACTTTAACAATATAGCATCTTATTTTCATTATTTGTCATGTCGTAATGATATGTTTATAGTAGCACTTTGATTGTATAATTTAAATTATAAATTAGTCAGTATAATCTATTAACAAATTGTTTAATCCTTTTCATTGATAACGCTACCTAATGTCACTCTCAGAAACTAACTTTGGCAGCCATGTATCACCCAATGATAAAATTACATGATATTAACTCAAAATTCAGTGACTACAGACAAGTCAAAAAAAAAGTACGAAGTAAATAAAATTTTGTTAATATTTAATTACGTTAGCCTTATTTTCAATGATTAATTCTGGCTAACGAACTGTTCAATCTAATTTTAGTTAATGGTCTATTGGTTAAGTTGCAACAAAGAATGACCACTTCTACCTCCTTTAATTTATGTTTTTCCCCCCCTTTTCAAGGAGTTCTATTAAAATCTACTGATAACTAGACAAGAATGACCCTATTATCCAAAATCATTGTATACAATAAAACTAATAAAATCTTCTAAAGTTCTAATCCCTGGAGATAAACCAAGTCATATAAAATCTTGCACATATTGTGCATTCAACACCTATAGTATTCGATCTTTCAACACCATGTTAAGATATAAATAATTCTTCAGTAGCTTTCATTTAAAAACTTGCACTCTACTTGAGGACTTTTAATTTTGAAATAAATATTTGTTATTACATAGTAGATTATGAGCTTGGAAGGAGATTAATATCCTTAATTTACACATAACACACATCATTACTAATAAAGAAAACAAGATGCTGATTTATAAATGCAAAACCCAAACCACAACAATAACAAAATATTGCCATCAAATACAAATCTGACAAGTTAAAACTTCAAAATGTACCATCTTTGACCTCCTTTAATTTTTTCAATTGCGAGATGTTAATTTCCATTACTTGTTCCCTCACCAATACTACTATATATATGAGAATGTACAGAAATAATGGATGCTATTTCATTAGAGCTGGATATGTCATCCACTAAAACTATCTCATTGGGATGTGGAGAGGGCTTTAGAGGCATTTCAAGATTGAAAATATCATTTCCTTCTAACATCTCTATTACTTTGTTCATTGAAGGAAGGACGATTTGCAGGCTTTAGCTGTGTGCCCTAGAGTGCTACTATGAACATCTTCTTTACTAAACCCTTTTCTTCTTCCATCAAATCTTCCATTTCTATATCTTTATTATCATCAAATTGGTTATAAATCCATAAGGGATAGTATAGTGTGCTTGAATGTTCTGCATGCAAATTCAAATTCCTTCTTTGGCTAGCTATTTCCATCAAAAGCATCCCAAAACTCTACACATCAACCGAATTAGACAATCTTCCAATGTTCTTGTAGAACAACTCAGCAAATATATCCTATTGTTCCTCTTGCTTGGTCAAAATGGCAATATTACCATTGATTGCATATAAAAGTGTTGTCCAAAATCTAAAATTTTTGGAGTGAAGTTTTCGTCAAGAAGAATATTATGAGGTTTGATATCAAAATGTAATTTTTGCATCTCACATCCATGATAAAGGTAAGCAATCTCACGAGCCACTCCCAAAGATATTTTATGCTTGTTGATATATCAAGGATGTGTTTTCCTCCTTAGGAAAAAAAAATATTTCTCCAAAGATCCATGAGACGTAAATTCATAGATAAGAACACGTTTTGTTTCTTTCACTCAAAACCCAACAAGATATACCACATTGAAATAGTGTGTCCTTCCAATAGTTTCCATCTCTCTTATAAAATCTGGACATATAAAATCCTGACCCCAACTATCCACTCCTTGTGCTTACCAAAGACATAGATACAATGGGAGGGGCTATGAGCAGCTTCATTGTGTAGCCTCACTGTCTACTTAGAGTATGAAAGCCCCTACTCAAAAGAAGTCGACCACTCAAAAGAAAGTGCCCACCAAGTCCAAGCTCCTTAATCAATCCAAGGTCCCCTACTAATAAGTCTAAGAGCCATACTTCCAAGACCTCTAATCAGTCCAAGAAGAGGCAAAATCCCACCCCCAATGATCAATCTAGGAAGAAGTCTTCCTCACAGAATAAAATAGTTGGTCAATCTTCCCAAAATTCCCTCTAAGAGTTCGCTGACAAGTTCTCTGCTTCAGACCCATTTCCAATGATCACATTTCAGAAAGAGGTCTTCGACTGACTAAACCAAGTAGAAGCTATAAGAGAAGATCTTGTTTCTGAGGTATTTAAGAAGGACATGGCAAGTTCAAGCTCTGTCAACTTCTTTATGAGATATTTCTTCAATTGTGATTGAATAGATGGCTGCTTAGAACTTTAATTACATTTTGATAAGTTAGTTTTGACATTTCAGGCACCTGTACCATTATTACCTCATCTCCCATAGCCTCTAAGATAAGATCAAGCTCATATGCCCTAACCAAATCAATAACCATAGTAACGACATGGAGGAATATGCCAAGTAACAGCACACAAGGTTTCTGGGGGATGAATTCATGAGGAGAGTACTAGATAGAAGTGACACCTACTTCTAATTTGTGCCTTTCGTTTAAGGGTGGGCACATCATTAACTTTGTTTAAATTATTATTTATTTATTTTGTAATTATCCTAATAGTGTGATCTATTATTGTATTTAGGAACCACTGGATGCTCATACTCTTAAATCGAATGCTCAAAAGGATTTGGTAGTATGATTTATGAGTAGTGATCCAAGCATAAGATCATACATGCAAGAGACATTCCACAAGTAAATTATTCATTCATCATCTCTTATAATTCAATTCATTTTGCATTTTTCTATATATATAATTTTATATTGTATATTCTCAGAGCGGTCTACACTTACTGCACTCAAAATGATCTCTAGTGTGACAAAAGCAAGCTCCCTGATGGCCACTACATTAAACTATTCCAATGACTGTGTCTAAAGATATCTATATCATTTACCAATGATTATATATATTAAATTGAAACACATATAGTTTATATACATGAGTGATTGACAAATTTTTCTTCTTATTTCTTTATAGTGCCCAAAGCAACCAAACATGAGTAATGATTGTGGGTATTGTGTATTATATGCTAAATTCATTCATATATACATTCGATTAGCTATATATTACAATATCTAACTTCAATATATTGTTTCCTGTTGTGCACAATATTTTATTGAATCCTACATGATGTTTAGCAACTCACAAATGGAAGAAGTGGCTGAAGAGTTGGTGGCATTTGTACAACACCGGTGTGAGAGTAAATACATATAGAATGACTGTAAATTTTTGGATACTGATGATTTTTTTTGTTTGAGTTTTAGTTTTAATAGTATATATATGTATATGAATGACCATAAATATATTTTAATTTGTTGTATTATTCTGCATATGAATGAGTGTAAATATATATCGTGATTCGTTTGGTACAAATGTATATGCAGGGGGACATTGAAAGTTGAACCACCCTATTTTTTTTTAATAAAAAAATTAGCATAAACAAATCATGGTTTTTATCTAACAACTATTGTTTATATCAACTATATATAACAGTTGTTAAAGTGGAACCATTATATATGATGCAACATTACCATCTATTATGACAGTTGTTTACGTGTGCCCAATTATTATCATAACAATAAGCATAGCAGGGCCTTACAAAGCCTCAATACATAATGGGTGTTATATTATGATCATTATAATAGGTCTGGAATAAATAATGATTTAGAACCATAATTTATTTGCATCGAGCGTTTTTAGTGCCTGTATATATGAATGTTCAGAACCTTGATATATGACAATTAATAACCGTCATATGTCGCAATTTCTATAGTAGTGATCACATATGTAGTAATTCTGTTGTATACAAGACATGTTTACAAGTTGCAATGCATCACATACACAATAATTAATTCTGGCTAAATAACACCACCACATATATTACAATGTTCGAGCTGCAATGAGAATGAACACAACAAATGCATACATAGCATATAGGTTGTGATGATTGCAAAGTTGATTGGTTTTTTATAACTATCAATTATGTTTTTCTACTTCTCTTACAATCCATATTATTTTGTTCATTATATATTCCTTTGAGTTGTAAAAAGACATGTGAAGATTATTATATAACATGATATAATATGTAATTCAGTGTAATTGAAAATAAGGGATGAATAGAGTTGAAGGTTACAGATACAGGAAAGCCATTCTTTTAGGACTTGAAAAAAAAAGGGCCTTCCTTCCACACATATAAATGTGATTTTCTTGTTGTGCTTACTGCCTTCATTCTTTGTGGTTGTTGTAGTTATTATATACGATTTTTGCTTATGAAATTCATTATGGTTGAGATTGTGAAATTTCTGATTATGACAATGATATAATTTTATTGTATCATTCTCATAATGTCAAGTTTTGCAAATCCAATATTCACAAATTCCATGGATAAAAGTATGCATATATGTATATTAATTGAATCTTGTTTGTCATGACTTTGTTTTTTAAAGTTTATTTTGTTTGGATACCCCTTCTTGAAAGGGCTTAAACTATTATTAAGTGTTGGGTAGGAGTGTTGATTGTAATTTTAACTCCGACGTGTGTGGGGTGTCGATATGTGGTTTATATCGCGGGTCATCCTTATAGTCGAATGTAGCAACCCTTGGATTGGGTGCTAAGTTTACTAATCTTAGACATATTTGCTCTTTTGAGACTTAGTAGAATGTGGCTATGGCTACTTTAGTTTTAAGCAACAAAGGTAGGGTATCTTATTTAATGAAGCCGAGTCTAATATGGTTGATATACAAACTTAAGAATTATATTTTTGTATTGTTGAATGTACTGTGTGATGAGGTCTTGGTTGAGAGGGAAATCAAAGTGAAGGAAAATAATAAGGAGCTACCAGACTAGATGGCTGGAGTTATTAGTAACATTTTTATGATTAAGACATCTAAATTAGATGATGAAAATTGTAGGTCAGGTGATCTATACTTGTAAGGAAAAATTCATTTAATTGAATTATCCATCCAGTCCAACAATTTTATCCTTACAAGTTATGATCATCCTTCCAATGTTTTAAATCCTTCAATTTAAAGTTATTAATCCTCACCCCGTCACTAGAATTTCTACCTAGTCGATACTTCTTTATTATTGGCTTTTAGCTTATTTTCCATCTCATCTAAAACCTAATCATGATATCAAATTCACTCATATAAAATCCAATTATCATATTTGTATATTAACTTTGTGTAAGAATCTTCTCATTTATCACCTGAGACTAGGGTAGAACAGGACCATGTTTCATATTTGAGGTCCAGAAGAATAAAAATGCATTAGTATAGTATGCTAGCACCTAATCCATGAGTAACTGCATTCAACTTTAGGGATATGTTTACAATATAAATCATGTGACAACCATATATGCAGGTAACGGGCCTAAAATTGCATCAACTATATCCAGCACTTAAAAATAATCTGATTCCTTTAGAGGTGGAGAAAATGTAAAAATATAAAACCTTGAAAAAACAAATGTTGGAATTAAGATTCAATTATTTAATAATATTGGTAAAATTCATGGTTAAATATAATCATTTTCTATATTGATTGAATTTCAAACAAAATAAAATTTACACTTAAAAAAATTGCCCATTTTTAGATCGGGTATGAACTTATCTGGTTTAAAAAATCAGTACTTTTTATATTATAAACTGAAACTTTTTAAAGTGGTCGTTAAAACAACTAATTTAAAAAAGTAACTTCTAAGACCGATTGTCAGTCCGGCCCAATCATAATAAGGACAAACTTTTTAAGCTAGTCGATATAAGATCAGATCTAAACCTAATCTAAAAGGTCAATTTCAAATTATCTAAACAATCTTTTTTCTAGGAATGTTTGCACAATCTTTACTATTTGTCTACTTATGGATCTTTTCTTCTTCAACTGGTATGTAGCCTTAAGTTGAGTAAATTCCTTTTATAAAAGCTACATTTCTGAATATGGACTTTTAAACTTGCTTGTGTCCAATGAAATTTATAAACATGGATTTTCACCAATTTTTTTTAAATATATAAAATATTTTTATATAAAAAAATCATGCTATTCATAAATACAGAGGTCTCTAGATGTATCCTAAACCCAAAGCTGCAAATATTTGTCATGTGGGTGTTGTTTTGCACGAAGGAGTGAGACAAACACTGAGCGCCACAATACGATAACGTGTAGGATGCCGTTGCCTCAAAGAGTGGTAAATTAGGGATGTTAGTATATAGATAAATGTGGACTAAAAAGATTGGTGTATTTTGGTTTTCATATTAGTCGTATACAAATTTAATTAAAATAATTATATGCCTATATTATATTAGAATTTTGAATTAATATTTGGATATCTTTTAATTTTGAAAATTCTATTAAGTGGTCCACGTATATATGTAGTCCACATTCAGGCCCACTAACCCATTTCTTTATGCATGATTGGCTACCACCTCTTTGATGGGTAGAGGTGGGATTAAAGCGTGCTTATTTATTTATGGTCCCCTAAGTCCACTTACACTACATACAACATACTATGTACAACGTTCAGATTTTACACCATCTCTAGAGTGAGAGAGAAGACTTAGAGAAACCAAAATGCCGAGTTAATTTCTTCTTCATCTAAGAACAAATCAATGGCTGGAGGCATGTCAGATCCTTATTCTTAATTCCACATTGATCTAATTACTTATTTAGTTAATTAGCATTATTAGATCGCTATATTTCCAACATATGAAAAATGGGTTTTATATTTCTTATGTAACAGGAGAAGAAAAATTCTCTTGCAAATAAAAACGACACCGTTCACTGCTAACTTGTTTTATTAAACATCGTATCGATCACCTCTAGTCAACCCGGTCACACCCACTCTATCTGGATCTTGCAGAAGTGGATTATGCATAGGGTTCAGAGCATCCAAATTGAACTTCAACATCTTATCCTTTCTTAGAAAGTTGTCCTTCTTATCGAACCACTCACCCCAACCTTCTCTCAGTGGTGAGACTCTCCTACCCACTTTCAACATGAGTAAATCCTCTATACCCATCACCTGCATTGCTTTCCTCCTGACCTCTTCATTCACCGACACATCATTGGAGCCAAATGCGGTCTTGCTACGATCGTCCATCCCAGATCCCAAAAAAATCCTTGCTTGACCATCGTCCCATTCCTCCATCGAACGTTTGTTAAAAGCCTTCTGGATGAACCCGTTGACATGATCAAAGAAGTACCCACTAGTCTTGATTTGATCGAACGTTTCCTCCTCTTCATCGACTTCAACAGATCTCAGATCATTGACCTCCTGCTGTTGCTCTTCCACAAAATCGAGTGCCTCGATCTTATCTTCCCCACCCAAGATTTCGTTATTGGTGGAATCTGACAGGAGGGAGTCGTAATTGACCTCGTTCGAGGGTCTAGGGTTTCAGTGGAGGTGAGCGTTAGAGTGAGAGAGGTGTGTGTAGAGTAGAGACACAGAGAGCAAGAGTAGAAAGGCCAAGGAGGCGGCGCAGATGAAAGCGCCGTAACAGAGGTGACGCCGTGATCAAAGATTTCGAAGCATGTTAGGTATTTGAGTGCTTTAAGTTTAATAAAACAGCATGTGAATGGTGTCATTTTTATTTGCAGGAGAATTTTTCTTCTCCTGTTACATAAGAAATATAAGCCCATTAAAAATACAAGAAATAAATATATAATAAGTCTAATTCTCAACATAATAAGACCTGAGTGAATAAAATTTTCAAGGAAATAGAACAGCTTCAAATGATCTAAAAATATAGTGGCCTTTTTGAAAGGGTCAAATATTGTTTATTTTCATGTTTTTTTTTGTTTTAAAAAAATTTTTAGTCTTTTCCAAAACTCGTCCAATATTCTAAAAACCATTTCAGTTCAACTCAAGCTGCCAACGAGTCTGGCTGAAGATCTGATTCTTTAATCATTGATATAAACTGCTATCTTCAAGGATATGGCAAAAATGTGCATTCGGGGATGGATTTGAACTATCCAAATTTCTTTATTTATTTTGGAATGAAAATAATTCCTTTTCATGTTAGTAATTATTAAAATTTTAAAAGTGTGTTTGGATATCAATTATAGGAAATGAAGTTGTGCAAACTCATAATAAAAAGTTGGGGAATTAGATAGGAGGACCTATACAGAATAATATTTATTGGGAAGAACCGTAAAAATTGTAATTATTTAGAAGGACCATTTACCAAAATATAAATTTAGAAATACTTAATTTCCCTTGAAAGTGATGTAATTTTTTTTACCAAAATTACTATGGCCAAAATCATCATTTTTTAACCTTAACTAATATTTACATAATCATATCATTTTTTCATTTAATTATTACTCGGAAGGTAGATATTAGCTCTATAACCCTTTTACATCATTATTCATTTTTTTTCTTGATTTACATAATTTTATATAAATCAGGAAAATAAAAGCTCTATCAAAGGAAATTTATCCACTAAAATAAAAAATTAAATGCATTTCATATCTTATCATTATATAATTTAATTATTACTGGTAACATAGATATTGGCCCTTTAACCCTTTTATATCATTAAGTTTTTTCATCTAAGAAACTTTATCAACCAAAATAGAAAATTAAACAAATTTTTTTATCTTATTAAAACTAGTTGTGTAGGCTCAAATAACAAAAATAAAACATTACTATATTGTATCAAAAATTGAAATATAATAATGGGTTCATGTCTGTTGACACTGGAAGGCACACTTGTGTTGAACATGACCCTATTAATTTTTATATATATATATATATATATATATATATATATATATATATAAACATTTCTTCAATGTTTATAATAAATTATAAATTTATTTGAGTTTTTCCTAAGATTATATATTTTTTCAATCAAAGTTTGTGTCAATTTTAAAAGTAAAATTATAATTTTGATAAAATTGAAAGATGTTTGTGTTATTTTTTCTATAAATATCTATGATGAGAGAAATTGTGTTTAATTTAATTAAATTTAGAAGTTCATATTAGTTTTAAACATAGAATGTGAGAGAAAATGTAGGAGGTTTAATTAGGGACACTTTAGTATTTTTAAATTTTTATTTTATTCATTGTTCCTTCTAAATAATTACAATTTTTACGGTCATTCTCAATAAATTTTATTTGCCAAAGGTCATTGATTTTAATTTTCCCTAAAAAAGTTCAGTTTAACCAAAGCAGGCTACTGGTATTGAAAAACAGGGCTTTGATAAGCAAAACCCAATTTCACAAAAGTAGCCTAACAAACGTTCAATGACAACTAGATTTGGGCCTCCAAAAACATGAAGCAAAAATAATTACTCCCTTTGTACCAAATAATTTTTCAAAAATTACTCCCTCCTATCCTATGTAAGGTCTATTCACCTAATTTGATTAAATAAAAAAATAGTTAAGGTAGTATAACATTTTTTCCTCTAAAAAAAGGTCCTATAACCATTTTTTCGTAATCCCCTCAATAAGGATACATTAAAAAAGATTGACAAATACAGAAAATAGATTTTACATTTAAGATTAAAATTAGCTCTCACATTAGTAGGCATGGAAATAGACCAGGCCAGGCTAGGCTTTAGCTAAATAGGTCTGAGCCTGTAATGGCGATAAAAGGCATGAGCTTGGACCTGAGCCTGAATGCATGCTTTTTTTAAGGCTCAGGTCTGAGCCTTCACAAGGCCTGGCAAGGCTTAAAGCCTTTTTAAATGCCTACTTATAATGTAGGCCTTTAAAAATGCCTCATTTTACAGGCCGTGAAGGCCATAAAATGGCTTTACTCACTTTAAACCTATTAAAATCTATATAAATATGAGAATGAAAAAATAAATATTATATTATTTATATTATACAAATATAAATATATTTAGTTAAGGTGTAAATAGACTAGGCCTGAAGGCTTACAGGCCAGGCCTTAAAAAAAATAGGCTGGCCTATTTACACATATAGGCTGGCCTATTTACACATATAGGCCTTTAAATAGACCTTGATCTGACCTTTTTGACAAATAGGTCAGGCCTGACCAGGCCCTAAATAGGCCAGGCTGTAGGCCTCCTGATAGGGGCCTAGCCTAGTCCCACCCTTACACATTAGATCATATATTAAATGCGGAAGGGAGTATTATATTAGGAAGATTTGAACCCTAATCGTTGTACAGACCCAGCCCTACTTTTATCATTTGAACTAGTTTCACATCATCCTTGTCCTCAAGGTTAGGATAATAGAAGAAGCTCTGAATTACAGAAACATGACATCTAAGAAGAAAGAACTCTTGTTGAAATGTTTAGACATCTAAGTAGACTTAAGGTTACCCTTTACAGGGATGCCCATATAGAAAAGATGCCAGCTAAAGTGAGATGCAGAAAAAGAAAACATCCACAGTATCACAATCTAATACTAATTTCATTCACTGTAAGATTATTTGATAGGTTGACCAACAGATCAAGGTACTTGACTATATGATCCATAAAAGTGGTTAAAAATCATCTAAGAACAATGATTTAAGTGGAACAGTAATATATAATCAGAATTAATATGTAATATAGAGGGGAAGAAACTCAACTTTTCTGGTCAAGGAATCTCATATAGGAAGGCATAATGAGGGCTACCTTTCTAATATGCTCAAGCAAGCGTTTCTGGCACTTTGTGTCATTTTTTCCAGCAACAACCTGATTGCGTTATCTCTAGCCATAGCCTTTGTGTATACACAATAAAAGTCATGATGGAGGAAGATTTAATTAACTGAGCGATAACAGTAAACAAAGATTTCTTGAACATAAACAGAAAAGGGTAACCAATAGGAGTTTCTGTTTGATTCCATGAGAAAGTACGGCAACCTACAGATGAATTTTACCTGGCTCTGCAATAAATTAAGAACCGCAGTACCTAAAGTTGTTAACTGAAGCCTTCTGTATTACAATAGCTAGCGCATGCATAGACCCCATCATGGGCTGCAACAATTCAAAATAACATTAGCCAGGATGTGAACAATACTTGCATTCACTTCTCTCAAACACAAACCTGGCTGTAGAACCACAATCCTTGAAGGGAAAGTTTCCCAAGATGAAACTGGTGCTCAAGCTGTGCTACATGGCCTGATAATCCTAGGAAAAATTGATCATCTGTAGCATTAGTTGCGGATTGTTTGAATTTCAATTCTATTAAAATTAGATAACATTTACATAATACTCCAGAGGAAGTCAACATGCATGAGGATGTAGGCCACTCTGCAGTACTATTTAATTTCTATACAATCAATTTTACTATTCTTGTTATATTGATTTGCAGTTTCGAGTTTGATGATCACAAACTTGATTGACGTTCCTACTTAAGATCATCTGAACAACTGTCCTAACACAAGTTTCTTTTCTTATCACAAGACTAAAAGACATGAGCAGCATTCCTAAACATAGCCCAAAATTGGCTGTTTTTCAATGCCATCATCTAGTGCCAGATATTAACAGGACCTGATTATGCCCTGATATGGACAAACGAAACCCCAATTTTGAAAAAAAAAAAAAAAAACTTGCAATGAAGCAGGATAAATTGAATCCTACAATTTATTAATGAAAACTTTAAATATATTTAATATTAGAATTAGGAATAATGAAAAAATGGACGTGGCTGGGGACCGGTCCATTGCTGCAACATGCCTCGGATTGTTTCTTGAGGTGGGATTTTTTTTTTGGACTTCAAAAAAGAAAAAAAGGTGCTACCTCTCATTCTAAATATATAATAAAGTTTATAATACAATTTATATTATAAATTTTATGTTATATTTATATTATAAACTTTATTCTATATTTAGAACCGACGAGTAATATTTGATTAGAGAGGTAGTGGGGAGTGGGGAGAGCTGCATTGGAAGACAACCAAGTTGCACTCAAGCTAAGTTTATTCGTTATTTAAAGAACAATACATATCCTTTTATGACTTTGACTTGGACGAGTGGTAGCTAGCCTGTAATTCAATGCAAAAGAGTTGAATGAGTTTCGCTGAGCACAACAATAAATTAAGGAAAACATTTTTTTTTAAAGTTTTATTGTTTTCCGCACCAAGGATTACCATGTCAAGGAATTTTGCGCTAACACAAGCTTATACTAAATGAAGTTATAAGGAAAAAAAAAATATATAGAGAAAATAAAATGTATGGGTTATTAAAAAAAATGAAAAAAGGAAGTGCATATTGCTTTATCATAGAAATGGGTTTGCATTGGGTGCTCATCATAATAATAAGCAACTTATTACTCATTACTATAATGAGATCTACATTGTCTAAATCTAATATTTTTAATTTGTAACTCTTAAAATGATAAATTTATTTTATGAGAATTGATAGATATAAGAACTAACATAGAATTTGTTTAGCAATATAAGGTCATGCTAAATCCGACTAGGGCTTGACCTCACGTGTCAAAAGAGTCACTTATGTTAGGTGAACAGTTACAAATTCTGAACCGAATACCTAATAATAATATTAAAAGAAAGGATAGCTATAAGATAATCTTTATTTTTAATTTTTTATATATTAAAATTAAAAATTTAAATTTAAATGAAATTAAATCTAAACATGATTGATGATGGGCGCATTTATGCTGATCAAAGTGACTAACTAGCATACCCAATCAGTATGGAGTGTTCGTTACAGGATGAAATTTAGATAATGAAGACTAAGGGGAGCATGAGGCTGGCCGGGTGGCTAGGGGGAACAATGCGTTCGGGGAATCGCGGGGCATCTTGACTCTTGGTCAACACTTTAAATTCAATTCAATACAAGTGGCCGCCACATAAATAATTAATAATTAATTCACTCAACAATATCCATCCAAATCCCACCAGCTCACTAGTGGTGACTATCCTCACAATAGACACCATCAACCTATAATTCATTTAGACCTCGCAGATAAGATATGAATGATCCAGATTTAATATTTTTTCTTTTTATTTTTCTTAAGAAATTATTTTAATGCTAAAATAAAAATAATCTTTTAAAAAATAATTTTTTCATTTAAAAAATATTAAATATAGATCATCTTGATCTCATTTATACAGTTCAGATGAGCTAGGTTGATTGATGGTGCCTACCATTGGATAAGCACCATATATAGTTCCCTCACTGGTTGCTTCCCCAGCCATTTTTGGCATGTGTGAGGAAGAAGACCAATAAGGGGCCCACACATCCTCCAAATTTTATCTCCAAATGTTTGACAAATTTTCAGAAGAAAGCTTAACATCTCTCGTCTGTCTTTGTCTAATATATAAACGGATCATTCAGTGACAACCCATCCCTCATCCCATCAATCTCTGTTGAAAGCTATGGCAGCAAAAATGTTCCGTATCTGCGTCCTTCTCATACTCATCTCCCCTGCTTTGGCCGTGTTGTGCAACCCGGCCGACAAGAAGAACCTCCTCCAATTCAAGCAGGACCTCAACAACCCTTACATGCTCGTCTCTTGGAACCCCGACACTGATTGCTGCTACTGGAACGCCGTTAAGTGTGACCAGAAAACCCACCGTGTCATCTCCCTCACCATTCTATATTCTGGCCCCTTCACCAACTTCTCCTTTCAAATCCCTCCTTCTATCGCCAACCTTTCTTCCCTCCGTACCCTCATCCTCCATAAACTCCCTAACCTCGCCGGCCACCTCCCTCCTGCCATTGCCAACCTCACCTCCCTTAGCTACCTCACTATCAGCTGGACCAATGTCTCCGGCCCCGTACCCGACTTCCTCTCCCAGCTCAAAAACCTTCAATTCTTGGACCTCTCCTTCAACAACCTTACCGGCTCTATTCCTAGCTCTCTTTCTCAGCTCCCTAATCTCATATCTCTTCGCTTGGACCGCAACAAACTCACTGGCCCAATTCCAGACTCTTTCGGATCCTTCAACTCCTCCCCTTCTCTCTTCCTGTCCCACAACCAGCTTTCTGGTACAATCCCGGCGTCCCTTGCCAACCAAGATCCAATGCGGATAGAGTTGCAGATGAACAAGCTGGAAGGTGATGCCTACATGCTTTTCGGAGCCAACAAGACAACCCAAATGGTGGACTTGTCGAGAAACTTGATGGCGTTCGATATCAGTAAGGTGGAGTTCCCCACAAGCTTGATATCGTTAGACCTGAACCATAACATGATATATGGCAAGCTTCCTGAAGGATTGAAGGCGGTGGATTTCTTACAGATGTTCAATGTGAGTTATAATAGGATGTGCGGTGAAATTCCTCAGGGTGGAAGGTTGCAGAGGTTTGATGTGTCTTCCTTTTTTCATAACAAGTGCCTCTGTGGATCTCCGCTGCCTGACTGCAAATGATATTGGATCAATTAACCCATAAAGTGAAAGCACGAACGAGTGAAGAGTGATGGCAGCTCATTTGCTTTTCATCATCAAAATAAACATCGTTTAAATGATGCATTTATAACCGAATGTGTTGTTGTGGCCAGCATAGGAAGCATGTAATAAACGTTTTTGTATAAGGATTCATTCCCTTGTTTCCTCTATAAATAACCTCTCATCAAATCAACATCTACAACCCTCACTCATCATTACTATCAAGAGATATAATTATAATCAGTTATCACATGTTTTCATCAATGCACAAGTTGTCAAGACAATTTTTTCCGATCTTGTAAATCAACACTGAGTTATGTAAGATTATGTCACTGGTCATCTGTTTATAATTGAATATTCCCCCAAGCCATATTAAAAAAAAATAAAAATAAAAATGGCTCACTTACCGGCTTCTATCTGAAAACACTGTTCACAAGGGACAAATGTACTACTCCAAAAAAACACTTCTTTTAATGAATCTCAATGCCTACTCTTTGATGACTAAGATACAAAAAAGTGTAGAAGCAAAATAGTTTTAGAATGCTTTTGATGGAAATGGCAAGTCAAACAAGGAATTTGAATCAAAATGCAGAAGATTTAAGCCAAACTTGCTTTCCCTTATGGATTTATGACCAATTCCATGAAGAGAAAGATATAGAAATGGAATATTTAACAGAGGAGGAAAAGAATTTGGCAAAGAAAATGTTTATATGGTGTACATAACTGAAGCTTACCAATCGCCCATCGATGAATAAAGTAATAGAGATGTTAAAAACCTATGATATTGAAAGTCTTAAAATGCCTCCCAAACCTTCTCTATATCCTAATGAAAACGTTGTAATGGATGACAGTTCCGACTTTAGTGGATCAAACATCCACTACATCGAAGTCTAAGGGCCCGTGTGGTACCTTGATTTCAGTTGAGGGAAAGGGAAAATGACTGGTTTCCCACGGAGAAAAACACTTTTGTGCACGTGTGTCCCAGAAAATTGGTTTCTCACCAGGCTCCATCTTCCCACAATGGTGGAAAAGTTGAATCCCTCCAAAACTGGCGGGATAATGTTTTCGTTCCCGAGAGAGTGAATATTAGGGACAAAAAAGCCCCTGTATACAGTGGAGCTGTTTATTAAAAAAGAGATTTGAGGGTGGAGCTGAACGAAGCATTCGAAACTCAAACCAACGAGAGGAGCTGAATGAAGGTGGCCGCGAACTTGAAATTGACGACAGTGGCATTTGGAGACGCAGCTCAACTTCAACTCAAGGGCAAATCAACTTCAATGCAGATGCAAATACAAGTGAGTTCTGATGGGTATGAGAATTGTTTGCTGTTTTTTCCATCGTTGTTGACGCCTTGTGTTCATTCTTTGGTGGCATAATACACATGTTTGTGGGTTAAGGTGAGTGAGGTAATGTTAATAAATGAGAGAGTCAACTAGAACAGGGCATCAACTTATTCCTCTACATGCGTCTCTATTTTGCATTTACCCTGCTTTTTTTCTTTTGGTTGAACTGTTGTTGTCATAGTGTAGGTCTATCATATTGCGTTCGAACAGGCTTCTTTTGTTCGAACATCACCTTTTGTTGTTCTCCCACTGCCAAAAAAAAAAATCTTTAATTCCAGGATTTTTTAAAAAAATTTATGGGCTTTTTTTATATTTTACCTTACATTCCCACTTAACTAACACTCAATTCTTCATACCAAACAATTCATTTTCCTTCAACTTACGTTCCTTTTCCATGTCTACCAAACAACTTAACTTTTTAATTTCCCTCTCAATCTTCTCTTCTATTTCTTTCCTTTCTTTAAATTCCCTTCCCTCTTTAAATTTTTCCTATACCAAATGGGCCCTAAGTTAGGTTGCAAGTGATTATGAGAAATAATAATTAAGTTAGCAGTCAAAATTAATCAAAAGCCAGTGTTTTTTCTTTTTATTATTTTTATTTTAAGTTTAGCCCATTAGTTTGTATTTGATAGCAACATTGTTTTACTATGTATCCTGATCTGGGTTGTGCTTTAATAATATAGCATATCATTTTCATTATTTATCATGTCATAACGATTTGTTTATAACAACATTTTGATTGTATAATTTAAATTATAAATTAGTCAATTTAATCTATTAACAGATTGCTTAATCATTTTCACTAATAACGTTGCCTAATGCTACTCTCAGAAACTTTGGCAGCCTTGCATTACCCAATGATAAGACAACATGATATTAACTCATAATTCAGTGACCACATCCAGGTCAAAAGAAGTACCAAGTAAATAAAATTTCCACATGAGTGTTGGGTGGGAGTGTTGATTATATTGTAATTTTAACCTCGATGTGTGAGGTGTTAATGCGTGGTTTGTATTGTAGTCCATCCTTATAGTCGAATGCAACAACCTTTGGATTGGGTGCTAAGTTTTCTAAATTTAGACATTTTTGCTCTTTTAAGACTTCAAGTAGAATATGGCTTTGACCTACCTCAGTTTTAGGCGATAAAGGTGGGGTATACCATTTAATGAAGCTAAATATAACATAGTTCATATACAAACTTGAGAATTTTATTTTGTATGGTTGAATATGCTTGTGTGATGAGATCTGCTTGGTTGAGAGGGAAATCAAAGTGAAGGTCAATAACAAAGAGCTACCCGACTAGATGGTTAAAATTATTAGGGACGATTTAACAATTAAGACATCTAATTTAGATGATGAAAAATGTTGGCCGGGTGATCTATGCTTGTAAGGAAAAATTCCTTTAACCGGATTATCATTCCATCCAGTCCAACAAATTTGTCCTTACAATGATCATCCAACCCATGTTTTTCATTCTCTAATTTAGAGTTATTAATCTTCACCCCCTCACTAGGATTTCCACCTAATCGATTACTTCTCTATTGTTAGCTTTCAACTTGTTTTCCATTTCATCCAAAACCTAGTCACGATATCAAATGCACTCATATAAAATCCAATTATCATATTTGTAAATTAACTTTGTGATACTTGAGTTAATTAAATAAGAATCTTCGTTTTGATAGCCTGAAAATGGGGTAGGGCAGAGCCATGTTTCATATTTGAAATCTAGAAGAATTAAAATGCATAAATATGATAGCCTAGCATCCAATCCATGAGTAGTTGCATTTAACTTTAGGGATGCTTACAATATGAATCATACGTCAACATTATGCAGATGATGGGCCTAAAATTGCATCCACTATATTCAACACTAAAAAATAATCTAATTCTTTAGGAGGTGGGAACAATAGAAGCAAAAAAAGTATACATTGAAAAAATAAATGTCAGGATTAAGATTCAATTGTCTAATAATATCGGTAAGATTCATGGTTAGTTATAATTATTTTCTGAGAAAAATTCTAAGAAAATACCACTTAAACTTCAAAAGTTCAAATAGGTGATTTTATAACAAAATAAGTTGTCAATTGCTTTATTATTCTTGTTAATCTCATTACTGTTGTTGTCAACGGAGTTTTGAAGTTGAAATTGTATTTTTCTGTCATTTTCCCTATTTTCTATATATTGATTGAATTTGAAACAAAATAAATTTTAAAAATGCCATATTGTGCCTATCAAACCACCTGCGTCTGATTGATAAAAAAAACCCCACCTGCGTCTTCTCTTTGATCCACATCTGACAGCATATTACTAGCTCCATTTAGCATTGGGCAACAAAACGAATTATCAATTGCTTTACTATTCTTATTAATCTTATTACTGTTGTTGTCAATAGGATTTTGAAATTCAAATGATATATATTTTTTCTCTATTTTCTATATTGATTGAATTTGAAACAAAATAAATTTTAAAATACCATATTGTCTCTATCAAACTACCCGCGTCTTCTCTTTGATCCACATTCGACAACATATTCCTGGCTCCATCTAACATTGGGCTACATAGATCTACACCTCAATCTCTTGGCTTATAGTTTAAGAGGTTGGGACTGGCTAAGGAAGGCCATCATAAGATATCTGATTTTACAAGGTGATGCGGATCAAAAGGGGCGATGGCTCGACTTTGGCCATTAAAGCCACTGTTGACTTGATTTGGTAATGAAAGCTAACCCCATCGTTGGCAATGGTGATTTCATCTCTCTCCTGCAATTTCCGATCTCCCTTGCCTTCTGCTTCTCACAATATCAAACGCTCCTAAGAATTTGTTGAATATTGTTCGATTTTTCTGTTCAACATTGTTGTTAGAATTCGGTTGATTATTGTGATATGATTCTACATTTCATTGTCAAGATCTTTGACAGTAAAGATGGCTGGGTCGTGGTCTGAGAGTTGGTGAAGAAAAGAGAGAGAAATTAGAAGATGTGGAAGTGGAAGATGATAAGGGCATTTTGGTATTTTTACTTTTTAATTTAGATATTTGGCCCTTTTAAATTAATACACTACTTTTTAAGGTTCTTTATAATATATATTGTTTTCTTTTCGTCCTTTATTCTAATTCTCCCTAATTTAATTCATTAGTTACTAATTAATACTCCCTCATGTCTTAATTATAAGACAAAGTTTGTATCACAAATTGTACTACATAATTTTATCTTATAATTAAGATCAGAGGTAGGATCTTTTATTTGTTATGCCTTCACAAAAATAGTCTCATGTATTAACGAGCTAATGCAATTTCTCTCCTTAGTTTTTTCATTTCTCTCCTCTGGTCTTAATTGTTATGCGGGATGATTCAGTATGATAGTTTATTTTTTGAAGAAGATTATGATTTTTTTTTTCTCTAAGCACAAGTGTCCTGTTACTAGAGACAATCTAATTTAAGGTATTGTGGGACGCTAAATATGAGCATATTTCTCAGTGGGAATTCTAACTTTAGTTTGCTATCTTACGAGAAACTAGTCATTTCTACTTGACCAAATCTCATCGATAGATTAAGGATGTTGGTATATGAATGAATGTGGACTAAAAGGTTAGTGTATTTTGGTTTTCATTGTTCGATTAGTTAGATTGGGGTCGAATTGGTTACATATTAGTTATATAAAAATTTAATTGAAATAATTATATGCCTATATATATGTGTGTGTGAGAAATAAATCTATAATAAGTCTAATTATCAACATAATAACACCTGTCTAAATAAAGATTTCAAGGAAATAAAACATGGCTTCAAATGATCTAAAAATATAGTGGCCTTTCTGAAAAGGTCAAATATTGTTTATTTTCTTTTAAAAAAAAAAATCAGCCTTTTCCAAAACTAATCCAATTTTCTAAAAACCATTTCAGTTCAACTCAAGCTGCTAGTGAGTCTGGCCGAATATTGATTCTTTAATCATTGATACAAACTACTATCTTCAAGGATATGACAAAAACTGTACATTCAACGATGGATTTTGGATTTGAACAATCCAAATTTCTTTATTTATTTTGTAATGAAAATAATTCTTTTTCATGTTAGTAATAATTAAAATTTAAAAAGTGAATGTTTGGGTATCAATTATAGAAAATGAAGTTGTGCAAACTTAGAAAAAAACTCAGTTTTTTTTTTTGATACAAGGCGATAGAAGAGGGGATCGAACCTAGGATCGGGAGAGGGGAAACTAATTTTAATACCACTGTACTACTAGTAGTGCCGGTAAAAAGCTCAATTTAACCAAAACAGGCTACTAGTATTGAAAAACTGGGCTTTGATAAGCAAAACCCAGTTTAACAAAAGTAGCCTAACAAACATTCAATGGAAACTAGATTTGGGCCTCCAGAAACATGAACCTAAAATATTGCTTCTTTAATAATTACTCCCTCCTACCCTATCTAAGGCCTATTAACTTAATTTGATTAAATTAAAAAAGTTAGTTAAGCTAGTATAACATTTTGTTTAAAAAAAAATGTCGTAACCATTTTTCTTAATCACATCAATCTTTCTTCTATTTTATTATTATTTAAGGAGCATCAATAGGAGTGTATTAAAAAAATTGACAAATATAGTAAATAGATCTTATATTTAAGACTAAGATCAACTCTTAAATTAGATCATACATTAAATACTGAAGGGAGTATTATATTAGGAAGATTTGAACCCCAATCATTGCAAACACCCTGCCCTACTTATATCATTTCACATTACTAATACATCTTTAGTCGTGTCCATCATCCTTGTCCTCAAGGTTAGGATAACAGAAGAAGCTCTAAATCACAGAAACATCATCACTTTTGTGTATGTGTGTGTGTGTCCCCGTTGTTGTTGTTGTTGTTGTTGTTTTTTTTTTTTTTGGGTGAATTAGATGGATATGTACTAACAACCTAAGGTTATAAGCGTGATCATATGTATGATCTCTCTCATACTAGGAGGTATCCTTGCCATTAATCTATAAGGCCATTGGTAAAAATGATCCCTTTTAAATTACAGTAAATGTTGCGGTTCAAGGCCGAAGGAAAAATACTAGGTAGACACAAACATGCCAAGAAAACACAGTAATGCTATTTCCATTCCTGAAAAATGATACAATCAAAAGGTATGAGACAGGCAGTATCAATAATATAAAAATATGCACCCAGAAAAGATTAAGAAAGATTAGACCAATCCGACAAGGGAAAGTGTTACGGACCGGTCCAATAGGCCCAAGTCCAGACCCCGGCCCAACTGCGCCCATAAGGGATCCGCGCTATATTTGGAAAGGATCCGAGATCCCCTATATTTAGGAGCTCATTAATAGGAGATCCTCCTACAATCATGGCACCAGCCAATCAGCCCTGAAAGGCTCAATCATGGATATCGCCCATCAATAGGGAGATACGGGCACCAAGCTCCTCTATAAATAGAAGGAAACCCTAAACAGGTGCACACGTTCTATCTTATGCTCTTGTTACTTTCTGCCACACAGAGCACACACCCCACTCCCCTGGCTACGTGCCTTCGAGTTTGTTGCGAACTACGTGGACTTTGATCCCTTCGAGGGTACGTAGGCTCTAGGCTTGACACCCTAGTCAAGTCCAATCTCTGTGTTCTTCATACAGAACATTGGCGCCGACCGTGGGGAACCGTAAACTTCAATCCCCGTGACTACTAATGGTGAGCACTAGAAGCCACAGCAGAAATCCCCAACCGGTGGGAGGAGACCCACAAGCCAGCCGCCCGCCGCCAGACCAGCCGCCGGCACCACCTCGGAGAGGAAGCACCCCAGAAGGACATGTTACTGATACGGTGACTTCCTCCCCGGACAGGGAGCAGCCGCTCCGTGACGAGCAGCCGCGGCATGAAGACCGGCATCCAGAAAAGCACTCGCGCCATCTCCAACGCGTGATGTCCGAGCAGTTGATGCCGACGTCCGCATGATGAGGAGGACTCAGGAATCGTTCATGCGACGCCTGGAGAACAAGGAAAAACACGACGACCTGCAGAGGCGGGCTGACTTCGAAGCTATCGGAAAGATGATCCAAGAAGCGCTCGAGAATGACCGCCGCGTAAGAGGCCGCCGCAGGGGTCGCGGTCATACAAGGAGAGCCTCGGCAGGCGACAGCAGCTCCTCGACCAACTCTGAGCCGAGGAACCCACGCCGCGACGACGGCGAACCGAGGCGGCGCCCGATTGCAGACCACGGCGGACCACGGTCCCCGGGAGACAGAGGAAACCACGGTGCCGGTCCTAACCGCACCAATCGGCATGAAAGGGAATACCGTGATCGAGAAGAAACCCGCGCTGAGGAAAGAACTCCCCGGCCTCGCCACGGATCGCCTCGGGAATATCGGGTGACGTACCTATCAGAGACGGGAAGATCCCCGTTCTCGAGGGAGGCGGCAACAGCCCGTTTCCCAAAACGCTTTGATTTAAGCAGCCTGCCGAAATACGATGGGAGCCAAGACCCCCGGAACCACTTGGTTACCTTTGAGAAGCTCATGTGGGTCCGATAGATCAGTGGTCCGGTCATTCAGCGCCTGTTCGCGGCTACTCTGGACGGGCCGGCACACAGGTGGCTGACATCTCTTCCGGACAACTCTATCCGAGACTATGAAGACCTCGGACGAAAATTCGAGCTGCACTTCGCCACCAGCAAAAAGCAGCCGAAGACTACGTTCACCTTGAGCAAAGTACGTCAGAAGAAGGGTGAGGCCTTGCAAAAGTATCTGGATCGGTTCCGAGACGTGGCCATGCAAGTACGGTCATTGCCCGAGGATGTCCACGTACACTGCCTGGTCAATGGACTGGATCCAGCATCCCGGCTGGCTCGTCACCTATGCAAGAATCCAGCGTACACCTTGACCGAATTCTATACCGAGGCGAAGAAGTACCTGGAAATGGAGCAGATGGAGGCGGCCAATGCCGATGAACCTGAGCGAATTAGGAAGAGCCCGCCTAGCGACGAGGAACGCCCAAGAAGGACGAAGACCGACCCGAGACAGTGCAGCCGGGACGGCCGAACAAAGTCTGACCGGGCCGACCAGAAGACCAAGTACGACAGTTACACTCCGCTGAACGTCCCTCGGTCCCAGGTATGGAAGGAGGTAGCCCAGACCGAGATGAAGCGGGTGGACAGGCCAAAGCCGATCAGAGGACGCTCCAACACGGACCGTTCCAAGTTCTGCAAGTTCCACGACTGCAACGGCCACACCACCGACGAGTGCTATGACCTCCGCGACGCAATCGAGAAGTTCGTAAGGGATGGGAAACTGCGTCAGTACGTAATCAAGACTCAGGGAAGGACGAACGGGAAACGCAACGACCGCACCCGCTCCAGAAGTCCGCCCAAGGAATCCCGAACTCCAGGAAAAAAGCAGAAGGCGGCCTCGGACGACGAATTTCCCGACGTCGATTTCCAGTGCAACGTCGTCAGCGGAGGATTTGGGGGAGGAGGAGACACAATAAGCCAGCGAAAGAAGTATCTCCGCGAAGTATTGACCGTCCGAGACCCCCCTAAATTCAAGGAAGACCCAAAGAAGCCTCGGCCGCCTGCCCTAACCTTCACCGAGGAAGAGTTGGAAGACGTCATACCCGGACATCTGGACGGGCTGGTAATCACCGGGACCCTGATAAACTGTCGTGTTAAAAGAATTTTTGTGGATGCAGGAAGTTCAGCGGACATCATAAGCTGGGATGCCTACAAAAGGATGCACCTCGACAAAGAGGACCTTAAGCCTTGCAAAACCACCTTGGTGGGTTTCAATGGCGAGCAATCCTTCCCAAAAGGCTACATCGACCTCCGGTTAACTCTGGGCACCAAAGAAGCCTTCAAATCGGAGCGGGTACGATTCGTAGTCGCTGATTTCCGGTCCCCTTACAACATCATCCTGGGCCGGCCAACGATCCACAACTGGGATATACTAGTATCCACCAAGCACCAGAAGCTCAAGATGGTCAACAGTAAAAACCAGATAGTCGTGGTCTCTGGAGACCAGAAAGAGTCGAGACAGTGCTACTACGAAGCTATCCGGGTCGAGGAAGGAGGAGCATCGTCTCCACCCCGGCTCGGATCTAATGAGCAAGTAGCCGAAGCCGCCTCAGGTGGACGCCCGCGGCAGCAAGTCAACATGGTCGAGTTGGACCTCCGGGAGCCGGACAATCCGAGGCCCGAACCAGAGGGAGAGCTGGAGGAGATAATGCTAGGCGAGGACCCATCCAAAACTGCCAAAATTGGCCGTAATATGGACCACGGCCTGAGAGACCTCATGATACGCTTTTTAAGGCAGAACCGTGACATCTTCGCATGGACCTCGGCCGAGGTGCCCGGCATTGACCCCCACTTCTGCTGTCACAAGCTCGGCATATGGCCGGGGTCTAGACCCGTGACACAGAAGAAGAGGAACATCGCGGACAATAGGCAGAAGGCCCTAGAGGACCACATTGAGGAACTCCTAGCGGCCGGCTTCATTCGGGAGGTACAATACACCACTTGGCTCTCCAACGTAGTCATGGTCCTCAAGCCCAGCGGCAAATGGAGAGTATGCGTCGATTACTCCAACCTCAACAAAGCCTGTCCTAAGGATTCCTACCCGATGCCCAACATTGATAAGCTCGTGGACAACTCGGCCGGGTACCAACTCCTCTCCTTCATGGATGCCTACTCCGGCTATAACCAGATCGCCATGCATCCCGAGGACCAAGAAAAGACCGCCTTTATAACTGATAAGGCGAATTATTGCTACAACGTCATGCCCTTTGGACTGAAGAACGCCGGGGCCACCTACCAAAGGATGATGAACCGAGTTTTCGAGGATCAGATCGGGCGTAACATAGAAGTCTATATAGACGACATGATCGTCAAGTCAAAACTCCCAGAAGATCACATCCGGGACCTAGAACAGACGTTTGAGAAGTTAAGAAGACATCGAATCAGGTTGAACCCGGCCAAGTGTGCCTTCGGGGTCCCAGCAGGGAAATTCCTAGGCTTCATGTTAACGAACCGGGGGATAGAGGCCAACCCGGACAAATGCAAAGCCGTGCTCGACATGCGGCCCCCGGGGTCTAAAAAGGAGGTACAGCAGCTAACCGGCCGACTAGCCGCATTGACGCGCTTCTTGCCGAAGTCGGCCGAGAAAGCCCTACCTCTTTTCAAGCTGCTAAAGAAAGAAACCAGGGGCGGATGGAGCCCGGACTGTGACGCAGCATTCGAAGAAATTAAGAGATGTTTGGCATCCCCTCCGGTGCTCACGAAGCCGGACCCAGGAGAGACCTTATTCCTCTACCTGTCAATCGGCAATGAAGCCGTGAGCGCCGCCCTAGTAAGGGAGTCCGAGGCAGGACAGACACCAATATACTTCACCAGCAGGGCCTTGCAAAGCTCTGAAATCAGGTACCAGAAGCTGGAGAAGGTAGCTTTCGCTCTACTCACAGCCGCAAGAAGACTCCGGTCGTATTTCCAGGGACACCGGATTGTCGTACGAACCAGCCAGCCGATCCGGCAAATTCTGCATAAACCGGACCTGGCAGGGAGGATGACCAATTGGGCCATAGAGTTATCAGAGTTTGACATCGCCTTCGAAGCCCGGCAGGCGATCAAGTCCCAGGCACTCGCAGACTTCATTAGGGAACTCACCCCGGCCATAGTCAGTGACGGGACGTGGAAGGTCTATGTGGATGGATCATCCAACGCAAAGGGCAGCGGTGCAGGAGTCATCGTGGAAAGCCCACAGGGAGTAGCCACCGAACACTCCCTCCAGTTAGAATTCCAGACCTCTAACAACCAGGCCGAATATAAGGCCCTACTGGCCGGACTACTCCAGGCAAAGGATAATGGCGCCCAGCGAGTAAAGGTCTTAACCGACTCGCAGCTCGTCGCGGCTCAGATAAACGGCACCTACCAGGCGAAGGGCCCGCTCATGGCAAAGTACCTAAATAAAGCCAAAGAGCTGATGGCCGAATTCGAGGAGGTCACAGTGTCCCATATCCCGAGAGAGGAGAACGCAAGAGCCGACATCCTTTCTAAGTTGGCAAGCACTAAGGGGCCGGACAACCATAGGACCGTGATACAACAGAACCTGGCCGAGCCTAGCTGCATCATGGCCATTTTTGGAGGGGCCGACTGGAGAAAGCCTATTGAAGACTACCTCGAGAGGGGAATTATCCCCACCGACCCGACAAACGCAAAAAGGTTGATCAGAGAAGCCGCCCTCTATGCTATGGTCGATGACCAACTATACAGGAAGGGACTCCATTGCCCAATGATGCGATGCCTTGGAGATTCCGAAGCCAAATATGTGCTGGCCGAGCTACACGAAGGCGCTAACGGCCACCACATGGGGGCAAGGCATTAGCCCGGAAAGCGTTGCGCGCCGACTACTACTGGCCCACTATGAGTCAGGACGCCATGGAGAAGGCCAAGACGTGCGACAGTTGCCAGAAGCACGCCAGGGTCATATGGCCACCACCCGCTGAACTTAAAGGAATGCCAGCCCCATGGCCCTTCTACAAGTGGGGCATGGACATCCTCGGACCATTTAGGCCGGCGCAAGGGCAGTGTAGATGGCTCATCGTCGCAGTCGACTACTTCACTAAATGGATCGAAGCAGAGCCGCTTGCCACAATAACGTCGGCCAGAGTGATGAAATTCTTCAGGCACAACATCGTCTCTCGTTTCGGCATACCAGCCGAGGTCGTCACGGACAATGGGACCCAATTCATGGACCATCGTTTCCAAGCACTAATGTCCGACTTGGACATTAAGCAGCACTTCTCGTCCGTCGAACACCCCCAGACCAATGGCCAGGCTGAAGCCGCCAACAAAATCGTCCTGGACGGACTAAAGAGGCGAATGTTGCAAGCCGAGACCAACTGGACCGAACAGCTCCACAGTGTCCTCTGGGGATACCGCACGAGCGTACAGTCTTCGACTCAGGAAACCCCGTACAGGCTGACCTATGGATGTGAGGCAACGATCCCGGTTGAAATCGGACAGTCATCCTGGAGAAAGGTGAGAGCCGGGCAAGAGGGGCAGGGATCGAATGACGACGCCTTGAAGACTGACTTGGACCTCATTGATGAAATCCGGGTTACAGCGCACTGCCGGGAACTAGCCGCCAAGCAGCTACTCGCGGCGAAGTACAACAGAAAGGTCAGACCCCGGTCTTTCAACCGAGGCAACCTAGTACTCCGACGGGCCGACATAGGCAACAAGAATGCCAAGGACGGGAAGCTGGCGGCTAACTGGGAAGGGCCCTACCGGATTAAGGAAAAGCTCGACGGAGGAGCATATATCCTCGAGACTTTGGCTCGAAAGCCAATCAAAAGGACATGGAATGCCGACAAGCTGAAGATCTACTATAGCTAGACCCTTTCTCGGCAGCGTTTGTTAGCTTTTACGATTATTCCTTTCCTCGCATTTGTTTTCCTTTCGTCGTGAGTCCAAATTATGTTATTTCGGATTATGATGCTTTGTAAGGCCCCGTAGGGCTATTTCTTTTCATCAATAAAGGATCCCACTGGGGATATTTACCAAAACGCACAAAGCTTGAGCAGGAAGCCTGAGCCGCTTAGCTCGGCCAAAAGCAACAAGGCCGAGGCAATGAAGCCCGGCTAAGGAGCCGAAAGCCGGGGCTATTAACCCCGGCACCGGTAGACGGCCCCGAGGTCACAAAGGCCGAGGTCACAAACCCGGCCAGAACCAAAAACATCTAGATGTACGAAAACCAGCCGTCGTACTCCGACAGGCATTGGTTAGAGCTCGGCAAAGGAATCGAACACGGCCCTTTGCGAAATTGACGCTTCAACGCTCGCTCGGCTAAGCAAGCGGCCTGCCATGCCGACCCTGATCAGGTCAAAATGTCCGACTCCAGGCAGACGAAGCCTCGGTTAGACACGTGGTAGTCTCGCCCTTACGCCGGTACAACTGGATCCAACTAAAAGAAAGTTGGAGCTCGGCTATGTGAAAGCCGGGCTGAGGCAGTATGGTTAGTTATGCCTGACGAGGCTGAAACGAGACAACCTTGCCCAAACCTCCCACACACTAAGTGTGGTAGAGAAACAACGGCCTGCACATATGCAGCCAACAAACACTAAAGCTTGGGCAAAAGAATAGTAAAAGTATCCATTGCCTAAGTTACCCACACGGCCAACTGGTTCTTAAGCTCAGGCAAAACGATGGCGGAATCCATTGTCTAGAGCATCCAGACGGCTTGCAACAATGCAGCCGAAGGAACACCCAAACTTAGACAAAAGAGAGATAAGCCCAACCATTGTCTAAGTTATCTAAACATGGCCGACAGACAAAAAAGGATGATACAAAGGTAAATCGTTCATTGTCAAATCCAGACAAAAGTGACGGTAAAGAATTAAAACAAATACAGATCGCAGCACAAGGCAACAAAAATATTGTCGTCAATTGTTCAAGTCTGTACAAAAACGGCACCAAGGCCGGGATTATTCAGAGTTACAAGGGTTCCAACACCCCAAGAAATACACATAGCAAAAATAAAAGCTAAGACGGGGAGCCCGACCCAGCATCAGCTTCCTCCTCTGACCCGGCCACGGTAGCACCCTCCACGACCTCTTCATCAGGGTCCTCGGCGGTTTGAGGCTCGAATGGGAGGAAAGATCCATCGTCCTTGACAAAGGCACGATGATCATATCCTTCCACTCGAAGCTCAACCCCGGGGTTGAGATACCGGATCTGGAGCAAGGCTTGCTTGAAGCAGGCCTCGGCAGTCTGCACCAGGGCGTCCGTAAGCTCCCGGGAGGTCACCTTCTCAGCGGCAAGGGCTGCCTGAGCCGCCTCTTCATCCCTGGCCAAAGCAGCCAGCCGCGCCTCTAAAGCCTTGGCCGCAGCCAGGCTCTCGGACCTCTCCTTCACGGCCTGGGTGCACTCCACGGCGACCGACTCGGCATGCTCCTGGGACAGTTGCAGCTCCCGATCTGCCCGGATCGCCGCAGCCTTCGCGGCATCCAGCTCCGCCCGAACCCCTTCCAGTTCCGCGAGGGCCGCATCCCGCGCCGCCCAGCCTTTGGCCAGCTCCTCCCCGGCCGACTTAGCCTTGGCCTCCGCCACCTCAAGCTCCTCCTGCAGGTCGCCAGCAGATGCGGCCTTGGCCTCCGCAGCCGACAGGCTCTTGGCCAATTCCTCGACCTGTGCCCGCAGCCTCTGGGCATCAGCATGGGAACGGGCATATTGCTCCCGGACCATGATAAAGGCTTGGTTGTATCCCACCGCCCGGCAAAGCTCTGCCTGGTTCCTGTGCAGCTCTTCCAGGGCCGGTCGAGTCAGGGCAGCGCAGCCAATAAAGTGTCGGGGAGGGAGGAAGGCGGTGGAAACCTCAGGAACTACCCCATCGTGCCAAATACGGCCACGGGCGAGAAGAGACTTCGGCAGCGGTGGTGGCGGAAGCGAGGATGACGAAGGCAGGTTTGGCAAAGATGGAGGATCATCGGCGAAAAACTCAGCCTCCACCTCCTCATCAGAGATCGGGGCCTCTCGCCCCTCAGAACCCTGCAAACCAGGCACCGGGCTTGGGTCCACAGCAGCGACTTCCCGGCCCTCAAGCACCGGAGACCCCACCAAGGAAGCAGCTCGCAAAGCCGAGGGGGAAGAAGGGCCATCAGCAGCAGGGCCTTTGGCCTTCTTAGGAGCCGAGGCATTAGGAGCACCGGCAGTGGAAGAAGCCGACCGCTTCTTGGGGCGACTCGAAGGCGCGGCGGCCGCCCTTGATAAACGAGCGTATAGCGGCAGGTCATCCATAGCCCTAGCTGCAAACATACAGAAACAAAGTAGATCAGAATCCACAGATTCATAAGAACAATAATGAAACAAAAACAAACACAACTACTAGTGACCCTACACGAGGAAGGCGGCGGCTCGGCGGAAATATAGAAGCCAGCCGGCTGCACACCGTACTCGGCCACCAGGGCCTCGAGCCGTGGCAAAGCAGAAACCGATTCCGGAACCAGGTCTTCGAACGGAACCTGGTAGGAGATGGCCTTAGCCTTGTAATGACCTTCCCCCCAATACAGCGGGAACCGACCACCATCCTCTAAGAACCACGGCCGCTCCCCCGGGACGGTCTCGATCTTGAAGAAAGCCCCCTTAAACCGTTTGAAGGAGTCGGAAAAGGGCGTCATCAAGTGACGGTCTGGGTTGATCCGCAGGGATACCATGCCCCTCAGATTGTCACCTCTTGCGGACGAAGTAGGGGTAAAAGGTCCGAAGAAGTGGAAAAAGAGGTTGGCGGTACAGGGGATGGGGAGCGGAAAATGGCCGCATAACCGCTCGAAGGCGACTAGGTATCCCCAACCGTTCGGATGAAGTTGTGTCGGGGCGAGACGAAGATGCCGCAACGCCTCCATCTGGAAGGGGGTGAAAGGAAGAGAAACTCGGACCCGAGTCAAGTAGTCCCGGTAGAAGAAGAAAAAGTCCGACTGACCCTCGGTCCGAGCCGCACATACAGGCTCCTCAGGCCCCGGACGCCTAAGGACGCATCCGGGCATGGCCGGGACCTCCAGCCGTGCTATGTCTACCTCCGACATCAACGACGTTGTTGCCAGCACGTCGTGCGATACCCAGCCATATCGGCGAATCAGGGCTTCGGATGGACTGGAAGAGTCCGGGCCACCGGCCTCCGAGCGCTTTTTAGAAGATCCCAACTTAGGAGCCATAAATAAGCCTATACGAAAATAAACAAAGCCAGTATTAGCAAAGAAGCAGAAATACTTGGTACAGGCATAACAGCAGGTACTAATGACGACCGACTCGGACGAATGGGGTCGCGAGAAGAAACAACCGGGGCAAACCAATGCCGACAGGAGCCTAGAATGGACGAAGCCATGGTATCCCCATCTCCTGCCATTAACACGGAAGCCTCCGCCAGGCAGTCCCAACAGGGGCCCACGTAACCCTCGGGAGCTGACGACCGGCAAGCAGTAGAGGGACCCTCGTAAAAATTCAGCGGTCGAGCCATCACCACCGGGGATTGGGAACTGGAAGAGGAACCCACCAGGGCCCCACCAGGCGATTCGTGAGGAAGAGCGGTTGCAAGCGCCCGGAAGGGTGAGCGTGGAATTGAAACAGAAACCCTTCCCGAGGACGGGCGAGCCCCACCTCGCCCCGGACGCACGACGCCACCTCGGCGCGAAGGATCCAGGATTCCCGAAGCAGGTGGTTCACCCCCGAGAACCCAATAAGTAGCCCGCAGGAGACGCGCACGAAGGAGCATTTCCTCCTCCGGCGTCAAGGAAGCTGCAGAACTAGGAATACCTCTACCCCTCACCATGGTCAGAAACCTAAAGCGCTAAGAACGGTGTTTAAGGAAACGATGGGACGAATTTCGGGTATACTGATTCTAAGGAAACCCAGGAAACCCAGAAGGAGGGAAGAGCGATGACACAAACGTCAATCAACGAAGAATAAACGGTAAAAGAAAAGGAAATACCGAACAAAATGACAGAAAAGTGGCACAATACCTGTTATGTGAAAGAGGAAGGAACTAGAACGCTGGAAGACGGCGAAAGTTCCGGGCACAAAGAATCCCCTCTGAAGCTCTAGAGAAACCAGAGAGTAGTCTGAGCGAGAAAGTGTAATAGCGGGAAAAGTGGAAAAGAAGCGCAGAGAAGGCTATTTAAACCGAAATCCTAACACAAGAAGGGTACAACGGTATTTTCCCATGCAGGCGCGTGGAGATTGGCGCAGCACGACGCCAGCGCCATAAATGCGCATTGGCCTCGAGAGACGAAAAGGCGTGACGGTTGCAGATTCACTCCACTAAGGATCTGACAGCTGTAAAACCACAGTGACGGTTCACGTAGGGGGAAAACCGAAGCGTACGAAGAATCCCAAAAGGCAAGAGAACGCTTGGGGACCCGGGTAGGATAAAAACCGCCCGGACACAAGCAAACCCGACGTTCTGGGCAGGACGAGAACCGATTGAGCCGACCGCAGTCCCAAGCCGAGCTAAGGGCCACGGCATCCGAAGGCCGACCCAGTCCGAGTAGGAGGACCTCGGCCATAGCGGGTCTGGGGCACTAGGCATCTCGGCCGTCCAGAAGCCTGAACGACCAAGCTGGGGGGCAACTGTTACAGACCGGTCCAATAGGCCCAAGTCCAGACCCCGGCCCAACTGCGCCCATAAGGGATCCGCGCTATATTTGGAAAGGATCCGAGATCCCTTATATTTAGGAGCTCATTAATAGGAGATCCTCCTACAATCATGGCACCAGCCAATCAGCCCTGAAAGGCTCAATCATGGATATCGCCCATCAATAGGGAGATACGGGCACCAGGCTCCTCTATAAATAGAAGGAAACCCTAAACAGGTGCACACGTTCTATCTTATGCTCTTGTTACTTTCTGCCACACAGAGCACACACCCCACTCCCCTGGCTACGTGCCTTTGAGTTTGTTGCGAACTACGTGGACTTTGATCCCTTCGAGGGTACGTAGGCTCTAGGCTTGACACCCTAGTCAAGTCCAATCTCTGTGTTCTTCATACAGAACAGAAAGGGCAGCAGATATAAATGTATTCGCTTCTAACTCCAACAATGGACTGTGCAAGATGAGTCAGATATGGCTCTGCTTGGGAACTTCTACTCAAAACTGATCCAAGACTTTGGAGTTCCGCATTGAATTCCCTCTCAAATTTGCTGCAATATATCTGAAGTGTCATGCTAGGAAAAAAGAATTGCATGAAAGGTTAGTTTTATAAATACAGAAATTTGCTTCTTTCATTCAATTTTCCGAAGACATTCATGTTTCTACTTGATCAGTATGGGATAATTTTTCGGGGAAAATTGGGTGAAAAATTCTTGTATGCAAATTTTATAGACTAAAAGAACCTAAAATTCAAGTACTAGTGTTTGTTGTGTAAAAGATCCTTTTTAGAGTACCAGTACTTTTTGTGTATAAAAATATGTCAGGTCATTTTGGCCAATAAAAATTTCTAAAAATGGACTTTTCACTGATTTTCCCTTTTTTTTTTTTGGGTTCAAATGTAGCAAAAATGGTCGCAAATGATGAAATGAAAAAAACAGTCTATTCCATACATACATATAAATATCTTCAAACAAATTCATATAATCCTATAGGTACTACTGATACGGCTGACAAATAGGAAAATGAACTTCAATTTTCCCTGTAATAATTTGCTGGTTCCATGTATGTATGTATTAGAATATCATTTGATTTACAGAACTGATTCAGTGACAGCCGCATTTCTTGGGGTTAAGTTTGGATATTCCATAGTCCCACATGTTTTATATGTTGTATACTTGTCTTTTCTAATTATCAGAAGTCCTAAATATTAGGGCTAGATAACTAATTTGTGAAAATTAATGAATACTTAAGTTAGTTATATATATAATAAATGGGTGTTGGTGCCTCTAAAATACCATTTTTAGTCATATGTATTGGAACTATCCCTTGAAAGAAACCCCTTCAGATGTAATCAATAGGGATATTTTGGGAGAAAAATTGTAAATTTAGGAGGTAAAGCGGACTGAGATCTTATATTTAGGATCAAAGTTAACATCTTGTCTAGCTCTTAGGGACTGAAGAGAGTAATGAGTCACAATCCAATATCTCTTCCCACTTACTCTTTCGTCTCCACAATCCTTGGGTCTCCTAATGCTCTTATTTAAGAGTTCCAGCACAAGACTGGAACAAAACAATTCTGTGTTTCAAACATGCCTATTTACGACATCTGTGCTTTTTCTCATTTGGTGTTTAGGATCCTTTCATCAAAAACATTATAAGAAAGATGATAGTTTTCGTAGCCCAAAGCTGCAATAGCATAACCGTTTAAGGCTCTACAATAATGAGAAACTATCCTTCAGCAGCTCTGGCAAACGAAGCAAGCATTCTCTCAAACATTTATCGAGGAAAAGATCATGATGTTGAATAACCTGATTCGGATAGGGAAAAGGCGTACATGTAATTATCAATTAAATGTCATGTTCTCAAGGACACAGATTTTACCTCATCTTTTTATAAAATATAAATGCACCCAGCTGAATAAAAGACAAGCGAAGTAGAAACTAAATAACTGAGTGCCATTTGCAATTCAATTGAGTCTGACTATGCATATTTGAAATTATCTCACACACACATACAACTATATATATAATTATATATATATAAAGGCAACCTGTTCAGAAACTTTGAGGGGGTGCAACAACCTTATACCTTAGGGAAAATGTTTCAAGACCAGTAATGCTAACTGGTTCCTCCAGATCGTTTCTAACAGAACTATGGCTAAATTCAGGACCTTTGATAGAATCCAACCTTTTAAGCAAAGAAGATTTTTCCTGAAAGAAAAATGCATACTTATGCCTATAAGTCACCTTAGAGATTAGGATTCAAATATATCTTGGCACAAACTGAGTTACTTGCCATAACACACGTCAAGTCTTCATGCAAAGGATCTGCTGCAGCTGCTGTAGTACGCAAAGCAAGGTCCAGAAGTGATCAAGTCATATGAAACGGGAAAAAAAAAAAGATCAAAGCCCACAGTTACAATCTTAGTCTTCTATGGAATTATACTATAGTGGTATGGGTACTCCCCAATTAGTGGGAGGTCCGCTTATTGTAATTCAGATCATTAGTGTCATTCGCGCCTGCTGCCTTGTAATTAAAAAGCCTATTCTTTCGTCAGCCTCACACAATCAATCAAGCCTAATCCCCTTCCCTCTATCCCCATTGCCCTACTCTACGATCCCTGCATATTTCACTCTGTATCACTTTTCTGGTTCCTTTCCTCTCACCTCTCCCTCCACTACATGACCGAACAACCCTCATTCCCTCCTTCCAAACCCACCAATCCCAACAACACCGCCGCCCCTGCCGCCGCCAATGTCTCCTCCAATCCCGGCCCGGTTAAATCCCACCTCTACAACCCCAACCGTCAAGTCTCCCGCCCCCAATCTTACCACCACCGCCGGCAACGCTCCCACTGCCGATTTTCTTATTGCTGCTGCTGTTTCTGGTCAATCCTCGTCCTCCTCGCCCTCCTCCTCCTCGCCGTCATTGTCGGTGCTGCTCTCTATGTCCTTTACCGTCCTCACCGTCCCCAATTCTCCATCACTAATCTCCGCATTGCCAAGATGAACCTCACTACTTCCCCTGATTCCCCTTCGCATCTCACTACCCTCCTCAATCTCACCCTCATAGCCAAAAACCCTAACAAGCATCTTTATTTACATATTTTGTCATGGAGGGAGAGGTGAGAGGAAGGGAACCAGAAAAGTGTGATACAGAGTGAAATATGCAGGGAGCGTATAGTAGGGGAACGGGGATAGAGGGAAGGGGATTAGGCTTGATTGTGTGAGGCTGACGAAAGAAGAGGCTTTTTAGACACACACCCCCAAATCAAAAGCGACCATAAGAAGGGGGAAAACAGAAGAAGACTGTGAAGCAGCAGTGCTGAAAAACTTGCGACTTCAGATAAAATAGGGATGTAAAATCAGAAGGGATTACCGAGTCCAGAGTCTGGCAGTGAATGAAAGAGCACAAGTACCCTCTCTCTGAAGTCTGAAATTCTCATTACATTAATTATATTTAGTGTACTTTGTTCTTATATCAATATTTAATTACGCGTGGGAATCACACTCAATCAATTAAAATCAATTACAACCGAAATAGTAATACAATTAATAAGAGTTAATTGACTCAATCAATTAGAATCAATTACAACCAAAATAGTAATACAATTAATAAAAGTTAATTGGCTCAATCAATTAGAATTAATCCCTATCTATTGTCTCTATTTACATATTCTGTCATATACGTCTGTTTTTTCAAAAAAAAAAAAAGTATAGTGCTTATTTATGTATACCTGCAGACCAAGTAAATTAAGAAGTAAAATGCTTATCATTTCTCCTATATCAACTAACTTTTCCTCCTTTTCAATTAAGAACCAATTTTCACAGTAAATTACAATTTAAAAAGTCTTCAATTATATTCACAGCATCCCTGATTTTTACAGCATATTTTGTTCCCCTACCTTTCTCTGCCGCCAGCAAACTCAAACCAAAAGTCATCATATTTGAGTAACTGTGATGGAATACATGATTAAGGACAATGAGATTTATTTTATTTTATCCTAAGACAATTAAGAAAAAGAAGGGAATATTCCAATAACTGTTTAATATTGTCCTCTATACTGTATCAGCTTTATTGACCGCAACTTTCCCAACAGATTAAACTAAACATGCATATCTCACCATCAGAAATGACCATTGTAAGAACTTCATAAACAAGTTGAGAATTTTATCACGAGATTTGAAGTGTAGCTCACCTTATCTTTGATGAGATTCAGGAGCTCACCACTTGCAAGGTTATAAGCAGCCTTAATACATTTAAGATAATGATGATTTGAACCAAAGCGTGTTAGTTTTAAATTTTCTGATGCAGGGACCTGATGAGAAGGAAGTTAACTACATTTAGAAGTGCAACCAGATATAAAACAAGGAAATATTCTTTGGTAATCAACCTCCTGTGACAAGAAGATTGAGAAGAGAAATCTATTCCGCAATTAAAGCATAATTGTTGAGTAGAAAACCTGTACATTGTGCCTACATTCTCTCATGACATTCAGATATTTTCCAGTGGTTAAGATTGTTCCTGTCACATTTGATAGAAAACTAGGAATTCCATCTTTGAGGCTGTAACTGTTGTGAATGACGGAAACATATTGAACTACCTTTTGGGGTGATTTGTTCTCTGCAATGAAAAATTCACCATAAGGGTTTTCTATCACTCCTTCATAGACCCGTCTTTCATGTTGTTCAAGCCAATATGCACAAGAAAAGGGACAAATAATCAGAATCAACTAAAATTTCAAGTTAAAATACATAATCTTCCTATCTAGTTTAAAAATATAGACTGACCTGGTTATATTTTAAAAATACAATACCATTCAGTCCTGTTTCAAAAGTAATGCTTAACAAAACCACATTAGAGGCCAATCAACAGCTAGATTGACTGATAAAACGCCTGAAATACCCTAACAATTATTTATATAAATAACTCTGAACAATATTCATGCCCATTAGCAGAGGTTGGGAGTTAATCCACACATTTTCTGGATTTTTAAACCATTTACTGGAGTTTTGAATACTGTTAGTTACTCGAGTATTTAGAGCATTTGACCACCTAATTTGGGCTTTTGAATTTCCCAAGGTTATGCTTGTTTCACCTCCCTCAATTCATCCCCTTCACGTTACTTTCTCAAGAAAAAATAAGGGGAAATATCATTGTAATTTCACTTAACAATGTTATTCTTATATTCCTTTTGAGTTGATGCTAACTTTTGATAAGGTGGCCATGACTCGCAAACTTGGATATTTGAAGCAAGCATACAAGAATTGATAAATATTACGTCGACATTGCCAAACATCCAGGTAAATCTTGAATGTGTTTTTCTTTCTTTTCTCTTCCTTGTAACTTGTCTAGGATTCATAGAACTTCCAAGAAGGGTGCCTTGGTGAACGTTATTTGTATCCATATTTTCAGGACCGTGCATGATTACGTTGTCCTTCATGTATTGCATCACGCAGTACTCATAATTATTGCTCATGTCCAGTTGCTTTGGGTACAATAAAGAAATTAGAAGAAAAATTTGTCGGTCAGTCATGTATATAAATTATATATGTGCTTCAATTTAATATTATAGATTTTGGTAAATAATATATATACCTTTAGATATAACCATTGGAATAGTTTATTGTAGTGGCCATCAGTAAGCTTGTTTTTGTTGCACTCGAGACCATTTTAAGTGCGATAAGTGTAAACCGCTCTGAGAAGATACAATATAAAATTATATATATGGAAACATGCAAGATGAACTAAATCATAAGAGATGGTCTTCTGCATGTATGGTCTTGTGTCTGAAACCTCGCTCATAAAGTCATAGTACCAAATCCTTTTGAGCATTTGATTTACAACTGAGCATCCAGTGATTCTTAAGTATAATAATATATCACAACATCAGGACAATTACAAAATAAATAAAAAATGAATTTAAGTAGAGTAATAATGTTTCCACCCTTGAATGAAAGACATAAAGAAGTAAGTGCTCCTTCTGTTTGGCGCCTCCTCATAAATTCAAACCCCCCACAAAACCTCATGTGCTGTTGCTTGGCATCTTCTTTCATGTCGTCACCTTGGTTATTGGCGGATGAACTTGATCTTGTTCTAGAGGCCGTGGGGGATGAGGTAATTATGATACAAGTGTTTGAAATGTTAAAACCAACATATAAAAAAGTAATCAAAGTTCTAAGCAGCCAACTATTCAATCACAGTTAAAGAAATACCTCATAAAAAAGTTGACAAAGCTTAAACTTGTTGTGTCCTTGTTCAAGACCTCAGAAACAAGCTATTCACTTATTGCTTCCACTTAGTTTGGTTGGTCAAAAACCACTTTCTCAAATGTGATAATTGGAAATGGGTTTGAAGCAAAGCACTTGTTAGCGAATTCCCTGGAGGAACTTCCAGAAAAATTGTGGTCTTATTCTGACTCATTATTATGTATATGCACAAGGGCGGAATTTAGTTATGACAAGAGGGGACCGTGGCAAAAAAAAAAAAAAAAATTAAAAAAAATTGTTTAATGGATTTTTTTAGTGTAATAATACAACTTTGGCCCCCCAAACTAGTAAAATTAAATTTTGGCCCTTCAACTTCTTCTTCTTCTTTTTTTTAATAACATTTTCCCTCTTTTTTATATTTTTGGACTTATAATTCAATCTTTATTCTATGTGGGGTCTTCTATGATTTATGTTAATTTTATCATTCTTTTTTATATTTCATTCTAATTACCTGAAATTTTTAGTTTATCAGTGAAATTTAGTTATGACAAGAGGGGACCATGGCCCAAAAAAAAAAAGTTAAAAAAAATTGTTTCATGGATTTTTTTAGTGTAATAATACAACTTTGGCCCCCCAAACTAGTAAAATTAAATTTTGGCCCTCCAACTTCTTCTTCTTCTTCTTCTTTTTTTTAATAACATTTTCCCTCATTTTTATATTTTTGGGCTTATAATTCAATCTTTATTCTATGTGAGGTCTTCTATAATTTATGTTAATTTTGTCATTCTTTTCTATATTTCATTCTAATTACCTGAAATTTTTAGCTTATCAGTGAAATTTACTTTTGTAGTGTATCCCTTACTATGCTTTTATCCATTCTATACTACACTCTTAGATAAAGTTAATTGATTTAATTTCATGAATATATATTTTTTTGTTCTTTTCATTTTTAATGCATTTAAAACTTTCCTTAAAAAAAAAAAAACCAAATCCCCTAAATCCCCCACCACTTTTCCTCCAAGTTGCGCATATGCATATACATAATAATAACTCCGCTAAAGTATAAAACGATTGGTATATACAATTATGAGCAAATTATAATAAAGGACCTAAGAAAAATAATATTTATTAAGAAGGACCATAAAAATAATAATTATTTTAAAGGACTATAAATTAAAACATTAAAATAGAAAGACTAAATTGTCCTTACCTAAATTTCTTATATTCTTGCTAATTAAATCAAAATTTGGAGTGATTACTCATTATCATCCAAATCTTCTTCATTTTGAGAAAATCATGGAGAGAGATGATGGAAAAACCAAAAACATTTATGATTAAGAACTAAATATACTCGTACTTGGACATTTATAAGTTTTTTGTTGATAATATGAAATATATATAACTTAGATTGGAGAAGGAAGGAAATAGTTTCTTTTGACTTTTATATTATATATAGCCATTGAAATGTAATTGCTAGAGCGTTTCATCTCATGATAGCGACGGTTCAATGCAAATTGAGGGGATTATCTTCATTTTTTTTAATAAAAAAAAGTGACTTTGTTTTTCTGAATAATATGAATTTAGAAGAGAGACGGACAAGGAAGTCACCTTGATTGTAATTGGAAGAAGATTTCGGTACAGTAGAGATGGCAACTTAATTGATTTTGATTTGGTCTTTAATTGTCATTATTTATCAATCACTCCAGATTCTGATTTAGTTAGAGAGAATATAGAAAATCTAGGTAAGGGCAATTTAGTCTTTCTATTTTAATGTTTTAATTTTTAGTCCTTCAAAATAATTACAATTTTTATAGTCCTTCTTAATAAATATTATTTTTTTTGTCCTTTATTATTATTTTCCCTACAATTATACATATTCTTTCCAATGCCCCCACGCGCGCAATGTTCTTTTGTAATTTATGAGGCTTCTTCTGCTAAAGCTTAATATTGCGGAATTCAAAATTTTGGAGCGATTAACTCCGCTCAGTCTACTCTTCTTCTCAGGTCTGTGCTTTCCCTTCCTCATCTTCGCTGAAAACCTCTCTTTTCCATCTTCGTTCTTCAGATTCAGGGTCGATTATTGTGGGGTCCTCTTCCTTCTTCTCAACATTCTCATCTTTTTTGTTTTTTGCACTTTTTTTGCTGCAGCCATAAATTACATTCCCGATCTACTTTGAACTGAGATTTAGAGGTTGAGTTCGGTTCGATATGAGCCAAAGCAGTGCTGGGTTTGAAAATCCTACTGGCTGTTACGGTGCTGCGGTTCAAGTATCTCTCTCTCTCTCTCACTATTGATTTGTTGTTTGTTTTTGTTCATTTTAATTTGATTCATTTGAAATGTGGGGAGGTGCGAATTTCTTGCACAAGTTGGAGTAATTAGACTTACAATTGTGTAATAGAGCTGCACAGGTGGTTTAATATGATTTAAATATCATAAATTCTAGGTGAGACCACAAAATATTTGGTGGGGGAACTACTAAATCTGCCACTCTCCATTCTTCCTGTTCTTGTTCTTCATTGGTTTCTTCTTTAGCTCTTGTTCATTGGCTTCTTCTTCACTACTAGCTCTTCATGTTAGAATATGAAGTATTGGAGTAGTAAGGAAACAAGAGCCTCCAATTATTAATGAATCCTTAATACTTAATTCTTTATACAAAGAATGAGCAAGAACCTTTATATACAGGGAAAGCATAACCTCAACTAATCCTAAAATATAATATAAATAAATCTAATTAAATACTAAATTTAACAATATTAAATATCAACATAGGATATATAATATTTCAATATGAGAATATATCAAATATTTATATACTATATAATAATGTCTTAATACATAAGGTTGTGGGTTTAAATCTCACTAATGTGGAGATCTCGTTGGTGGGCCATCTGTAAATACCTCTATAAACGTTCTTTGAGACTGGAAGCATTGCCTTAACCCTGGTGAGTCTAAGACCCAACTCACCTAAACTTTTTTTTTTAATATATAAAAAGGAAAAAAAGGCTGATATTTTCTCCTTTGACACAACTCTCACTTCTGTCAAAATAAGCGTCCTCACATCCATGAAAGTTTTCTGAGCAAAAAAAAAACATCCATGAAAGTTTTGTGTTGGAACTGTCATGGTATAAGGAAGGCCATGTCAGTCGAGAGATTAAAGCAGCATGCCTGGTCTAATGTTCCTGATTTCTTTTATTTAGCTGAAACAAAAAACTTTCTATCTCAGCAGCATTCAAAACTTTAAGCCCACTTTGTTATATTTACTCTGATTGTAAATATAAGAATTAGTTGACTAATTTTGGGATATCAAGGAAACTAGATAAATTAATTGATTATAGCATGTTATATGTTATCTTTGAAATTCTTATGTGAATTTATATTAGCTTATAAGTTAGGCAAATTAATTCTGAGAAAAGTCATAAATACAAAAGATAAAATAAAAAAAGGGTTCTTACATTTAAGACCAAAAGTTACTTCTCGGCTAGCTTTTATATTGAGGATGGGAGGTAGTACTAAATATATGTACACTGATGCATTATATGTAAAGGGGGCGATACTCTAGTAGCTTGGAAGGGTTTTTGGAATTTATTGGTCTTTTATTATATAAAAGCCAATGGAAGAGTCTTGGAAAAATTTGACAAAGCATTTTGTATGATTTGATCCAATTGTTTCCTTCTTATAATGTTGTCAGTTCATGTATCGTGGCCTCTGATCATAGCCTGGATTTTTTCCAATTCTCAGACTTCTTGTGGGAATACTAAAAAACCAAGCAGGTTTGAAGCTTTTTGGTATCATTTCCCTGAATGTGAAGAAGACATGGTCAAAATATGTTGGGGCAAAAAGGGGTTCTCCAGCATTTGAAGTGTTTTTTTTTGGGTGACTATTAAAGTCTGCATCAAACTCAGTTCCACATTAAGCACGCTTGAAAATTGGAGCAAATCAAATCTGGGCAATTTTCATGAAAAAGTTCAATCATTTGGTAAAAGTAGCCTTGATATCTCTTCAAACAATGGATTCCCATGAAATATTAATTCTTCCTCTGAGCCTGCTTTCTCAAGTACCAAGCATTAACTTGAGGGGGTTTTTTTTTTGTGTGTGTGTACTTTCAACCGGTATCCAATGTCTTTTTTGAATCCTAGTAACCCGAGCAATCCACTACTCTAGAGAGTTTGTAACTTTCCCTTCCAACACAAGTGTTTCTGCTGAGATTCAAACTCAAGATCTAAAATGATTTAGCGAGGCCTTACACAGCTAGACCAACAATTTTGTGGAACTAAGAGTTAAAACAAAATGGAAAAAGGAGGGCAAACACAGCACTGAATACTTCCATGCATGCAGTAATCTCCAAAAGTTCTTGGGGTGATGATCAAGTCAGAATCAATATATATATATATAAAATCTCATGCCAATCTGCTTACTTGTATTCATGCCTCGGGCTTCTCTTCAGCTGTGTCCTTTCTGCACCTCTTTTTCTCCTCGATTCAGTCTTCATTCTCTTCCCCAGACCTTTTCTGAAAAGATGCTTTCTTCACCTTTTTTTCCTCCTTGATTCAACTGCCTCTCTGATGCCCCTTCTTTTTTCCCTTTCCCAGTCCTTCTCTCTCTAAAATGTCACAATCCTCGTCTATCCCACAGATTCAAAATTCAAAATTTCAAAATCTTCCTCCTCAGTCATCAGGTATAAATTGTTAACCCAAAAGTGAATTGGCAGTGTGGAGAGCGACGGCGAAGAAGTACCCTAAAGTGTGAGGACGGTGGGGAAATGCTCTCACCCATTTTTCTTGATATTTTGATTTCTATGGACCATCGGCCTATTTCTATTTTTTTGGATATGTGAGCATCATTTCGTTCATTTACAGCCCATAGACACTCACCACCTAACAAAGATGGTTCCGAATAGAAGAAGTGGTTAAGAAGACGGTGGGTTTTGATTTCATGGCGGTGGCTTTTTTACTGAAAAATTCGTTATAAATTTCTTATGTAGCTTTTTTAGCTATTCTTTTTAAGCAACATACCTGAAGTTTCATAGAAACACTGCATATCTTGCTCATGTCATCCTCTTATGTATTTGTACTCTGCTTCTTACACGCATTCTATTTCTGTTTTCTGGAAGAATCTCCTTCTGTTTATACTTTCGAGTGAGACATAGCATCAGAAACAGTATTTTAGTAAAAATGAAATGATTCCCCCCCCTTTTTTAGTTACATGTTTGTTTGATGATTGAATATCTGATACAAAGTTCAATGTGGTGTGACAGGGGATAATATCTTGGTCCAGCAATTGCATCCAACATTGCTTGGGTGGCTGTTTTGTTAAACCTTGATCTGGAAGGAACCCTCTCTAGGGAAGGGGTGATGAAACATATTGTGGGGAACTATAACTTGGAGGTTGGAGGAGTTGAGGGCACTGACAAATCAGTTCTCAATCTCTACTTTCTTGATAGTGGTGATTACTCTATCATCTCCACAATATGTTTCAGGTTGATGTTATCCCTTCCAGGCTTGTCACAGGTCGTGGATTCATTTTTCCATAAGTTTTTGTGGTTAAGTTATGTTATGTTATGGACAAAGTCCTATTTTTTTCTCATTTTAATTACCACTTGATTCATTCTAGTATTACTGAAGCTTTATTTGGTAATTACAGTTAGTGAGGAACATGAGAACCTTTACATGTTTGCAAACATTGGCTGATATTTTCTATCTGCTGAACATGCTTGTTCAGAACAGCTTATGAATCGCCAAGTTCAAGGATTTTTGAAGGGGTGAGTTAGTCATGTATCACCAAGTTCAAAAATATTCACAGATCTCATCTTATAGCTACACTACCTCTTCCAGAACTGAGCATGTGAAATGGAAGAAATATGGCATCTCCCTTTACAATAATTTTCCCTTATTTTTTTGGTTATACTTATTTGCTTTATGCAATCCAGAGTGGGCTCTATGCTGACCAGTATCCCACACACAATGGGCTCTATGCTGACCAGTATCCCCCCCCCCCCCCCACACACACACACACACTTGACTTGGTTTTGAACTTGATCCATTGTGAAATGTATATAGGTCCTTTTTAATAACAATATTAGTATTTAGGTCCTTGATTCTAATTTTCCCTTATTTGTTTGGTTATACTTATTTGATTTATGCAATCCCCAGTAGACTGGATTCATCACATTTATACTTAAAATAAATGTGTGCTAAAGTAGGGAGAGAGGAACCCGAAGAAAGGAAAAGGCATAAATGAAAAAAATGAAAGGTTTGTAATCTTGCTCCCATCTTCCCTTTATTTCTGTCCTTTCCCCTTATTCTCATTCCTTATGTTTTCATTTTAGAATGGTAGATCAATTACAGAACACATCATTGACAGTTTCCTTTTTGTATTTCTGCAGGCTACTTGGTTTCTGGCAAATAGGTTATGGACTGCACATGGCTTAGAAACAAAGTTTTTCTTGGTCCAGCTATCAATTATATAAAAGTAATTGTTTAAATGGTGATAAGAGCTTACAAAAGGAAAAATGTTGCATGAAGTGGTAATTGCAATGTAGCAGCTTTTGTTATTCAGCAGCTGTCCGTTTGAGAAGGTAGAAATATAGTAAGCAGATAAGAGATGTGAGTAAGAAAACTTGATGATCTATTGTTTCAGCTTTTCCATTCAGCAGCTGTTCATTTGAGAAGGCTACTTTCACTCATTCTGTCATTGCTTTTCCATTGCATGTGCTTCTCTTCTCCCAACCAATTTCGTTTTTATGATCTATTGTGGATTGCTTTTGACTGTGTCAGAATGATAATAGTCCTTCTTTGGTTGGTTTTTGGGTAGATGTTGAATCAACATGATGATAAGGTTTGATCGTTCAATTATTATGGTCCTTTCACTAATATTTTCATCCTTTGTGAAAAAACCTATGTTGGTCCATCAGTAATGAGATTTTTCTTAATTACATTTTTCAAATAAGCACTTGGAATTGAAATTTGGTTTATGGGGAAATGCAGGGATAATATATTAGCTCAGAGCTAATCCTTCTGGTTTGAGAATAGAGGGAGGTTTGAAATGATATATTAAGCATGTAATCAAACCTTTGATTTGAAATCAGTATTATGCATGCAATCCTTTTTATTTTATTAAATAATATATTAGCTCAATTGAGATCAGTATTATCCTCTGTTAAGTATTATGCAAGGTTTGATTGCACTTTTGTAGGCTCCGCTTTATCATTTTTAGTTTTAGGTTGTACTTTTGGGATAGAATAAAGCTTACATTATTTAAAAGCTATGTTTCATTATGCTAACTGCACAAGTCTTCCATGCTTTAGTTTGAGATAGCTACAGGATCAGATTAGTTCAATTTGGATGTAGAAATTAATTGTTAATGATGGGAGAGAAATAGAAAGAGATTTGAATTCATTTTAAGTTCATGATTCTCACTGGTCACTCCACCTGGGTAAAGACTGAAATCCAAGTTGGTGGGATGTTTACTTCTGCTTATATACTTCTCATTATATGCATTAAATTTTCTCCATTGGCATAGAAAATTATACGTGATATGCTATTCACATGTTATGAAATTTATCATTCTCTACTGACTGTTCTTTAACTTGCTTTGCCATTTTTCTTAATTAGATTTTACAAATAAGCACTTGGTTTATGGGGAAATGCTGAGATAATATATCAGCTCAGAGCAAATTCCTTGGGGAAATGCAGGGAAAATTTCTCATTCTTCTTATTGCCTTGCAGGTTCATACAAGATTATACATGTTCTTGAGCAATTACCCTGTCTTGATTCTACTTGAAAAGTTGCATATAGTCATAATGTGTTTGTCATTCTTTTATTTCTTTGAGTAGAAGCTACTATGTTACATTTTTTTGGTGCAAGTGGATGTTATACTTCTCGATACCTGATGAAGATTCCAAGGCGGATGGATGCAGCGCAGGATGTATGAAGGCAAAATTAAAGTTTTATTTGAACCAAAGGAAGTGGCTCTTAAGATTGCAAACTTCCAGCAAATTGTTCTATTACATTTTTGTTCATTCACTTTTTCTGTAGTATCCATGAAACCACCCCAACTTTTTGATGAATCTCATGTGTAAAATAATTAAGATTCAAATGTGTACAAAGAGATATTTAGGAATGTTAATCGATTAGAAAACATTGTTGTTTAACATTGTTGAGATTTCATTTGTAATATGTACTCTGAATTGATTGGAGGATATTGCTATTTATCATTGTTGAAGTTTCATTTGTAATATGTAGTTATTCATTGGTACTGATGTTTTCATGTTCTTTAAAGATAAGAAAATTGTATCATTTAGGAAACAAAATATGTTTGAGTAACTTGTGAAGTATATTGTATCAAAAAAAAAAAAAAACATGTGAAGTATTATCACATTGTGCAACGTATAGGGAAGCACAAGCTCGTTGCAACAAATGGCATGTTCACACTTTTCTGATCCCTTTTGAGTGAACACTTACCTCAAAACATTTTATATACTCAGGCATCTTAGCAGCCTTGATATGTCTCATATTACTATGGAGTTTGCCTCTTTCTAGACAGTAGTTCTACTCCTTCGGAATATCTTCCTAAGGATAGTTCTCATGCTATCTGTCAATGCTCCTAGAGGATGTTACTGATATGGTTTCCAGTATCTGAAATTCAGAGTTCATGCTCAAACAACTCAAGAAGACCCCGTATTGTGCTGATTCCAAAGGGTATTGCTGTGCAACAAGGAAAGATTTAAGGTCCATAGATCTTAGCAATGTTTCCTATATAATCATTTCAAAGATAATCTGCAATAGATTTAAGGGTATTCTTAACTAGATTATGATCTCCCCACACCTAAGTGCTTTTCTGCCAAATAGATTTATTCCTGGTAACATTCTACTAGTAGATGATTTAATGCTCCAAATAAACACTTCTTGGGCTAGGAGGAAGAAATTGGCATGCATCCCATAAAATTTATTTTTCAAAGGCTTTTTGATCGGATGTCATGGTAATTTTTGGAAGCCGTCATGCTAGAAAGTAATGTTTCACAGAAGTGGATTGATCATGTTATGCAATGTAAAAAACTAGAGATGTAAACAAGTTATGCTCATAATGTGAACCGTTAATTTCATTGTATTATAATCAATAGATATACAACATCACTCATTATATGTAATGAAATTCAAAATAAAGTAGTGTAAACTTCACAAGTCTTCACAATAATGACTTGCAGAACTTGAACATGTGCATGCGTCTCATATTTTCATTGCCATGTTTTTAAAAGTAAAGTAGTTTTTAATAGCTACTAAATGGTGATAGTAGATATTGAGAATAGAAATAAACAAGTGTGCTGTGTGTATTTGAATAATTACGCGGTGGGATAAGAAGCTCGCATTGCTATACCACAAAGGCCTTCTTCAGCGTCCACATTTCTTTGTATCCTAATATATCCTTCTTCACCCCATTCTATTCCCCATGAGTTCTTCACTAACCAATATTCGGTGTCATCACTAACACCATAGCCAACGACAGTAACACCATGATCCAACTTAGTGCCACAAGAACCAGTGAAAATACCACTTTGATAAAATTGAAAATCAGACCCACTTGTTTCTATGGCCACTGAAACTGGATGGTTGGCCACTGCATTTTGTAGGGCCTGCTCACTATTAGCAGGAACATCCTCATACCCATTAATGGTAGCTACATGGTTGTCTTCATTGGCATTGCAAGTTCCATCAATGCCCTTGTAAGGGTAGTTGGCTTCTGAGTTGATGCCATTGTTTTGTATGATAAATTTAAAGGCATCATTCATCGAACCTCCTTCACAACCATGGTCAACATCCGTGTCACAATCAAGTAGCTCTTGTTCTGACAAAGAGATTAGTTCGCCTGTACTCAACTTAATGATTCCTTCTATTGCTGCCACAGCAGAAAATGCCCAGCAACATCCTACAAAGTACCAAATGTAAGACAGCTAAATAAAACTTCAAGAACTCTGATATGTTGAGGAGTAATGAAACAGTCCTTACCACATTCTCCCTGGTTCTTGATGGGTGTAACAGCTCCTTGCTCTCTCCAATCCACAGAGGAAGGCACATCAGTCACATTTTCATATTTGAAAGAGGGTGTCCTTGTGATTGAAGAGAACATATAACCCTTGAATCTATTTCTAGAAGTTGTGAATTCTTCATTTGTGAGATCTGCAAATTGGTTTATGCCTAGCTTATAAGGCTTGTTCCCATCAGTGTTAAAGCTTTCAATGTACTCCACGTTTTGCTTGAATATGTTGAAACGTTTCTCCCCCTCCTGAGGGTCCTTATACACTCTGCCATATTGAATCATCCACTGCTCATGCCTTTCTTGTATTGAAGCTTCTTGAAGAATTCGAGATGAGGATTGAAACGCTAACATTCGAAGCAAAACAAGAGCCAATGGAAGAATTTTGAAAGCCATGTTACTGTGACGATGGAGAATCTGCTTCAGATGGCTCTGTCAAGCGTGAGAAAGAAAGATTATGCTGTGATGATCTCCAATGTTCTTGAGGTATTTATAAATAAAATCCTTAAACTGACTTCTAAACCAATCATGTTCCATGATTTAATAAATAATATCCTTTCTCTTTAGAATGCCTGAAGAAATGTTTTGAACAAGTCTGTGAGAAATGTTTTAAATGGTAAGGTATTTTGGCTGCAAATATGATTTTAAACTTACCAAAATAACTAAATTGTCAAGAATATATTAATTGTGTGGCTGCACGTGAATCGTTGAAAATTTGGTAAGGGGAAAATTACATCTTAGACCCTGATGGAAATTACTCCAAATGACGTTTTTTTTCCATCTTTATGTATACACAACACACATCGTTTCAGGGATGAAATGCGACAAGAGAGGGAAAGTGTGAGAGAAAGGAGAGACATGGAGAAAGTAGTGTTAAAGAAGGAAGAGGAAAGGATTATAGTGATATTCAATATTCATGAATGAGAATTGCTCACGTTTTTTTTTTTTAAAGTTTTATAATACATTATCAAGACGAGAGTTCCATATATAGTTGTTTTTTTATGATTTTATCTACCTTCTTTAATCATATATTATTTTATTTATATGAGATAATTTAAACCACGGTATAGAATTAAAGAGATATTTATACCGATTGTTTTAAACATCAGAATTTACTGTTAAGATTCAAGATTAGTACTGTTTTTATATGTTGATGTCTTTTACAAGCTCTTATATATTACTCCCTCCGGTCCTAATTATAAGGCATAGTTGACTTTGTTTGGAGAGATTAAGGAAGCTAAATAAGTTACTTAATCACTTTATATGTTGTATATCTTTAGATTATATATTAATTTATTAGTCAAACTAATTACTTTGAAGAAAAAAAAAATAAAAATACTCTAAAGTAATTTAATTAGCTTCCTTAATTTTTCCAAAAAAGTCAACTATGCCTTATAATTAGGACCGGAGGGAGTATTAATGTTTTAATATATGGTCAAAAGTGATATACTTTTGATTTCATATTTTAAAATTATATGATGAGAAATCATATTAATATTAATGGGTATGCACCTACCAGAATATACCCACTACCTACATATTATTATATATATTTTAATATCCCTTCCTCTTTTATCATTCACGGCGGCCGGTTGAAATAAATGTGCATGTCGGCCTCACATAAAACAGAAAAGACGAATGAGGAGGAAGTCACGGGAGGTGTGTATAATTGTGTGTGGGCTCCACCTGTTTATATTATTTTATCCATATTATATACATAAAATTTTATATTATGTCTTATTTCTTTAACTTATATATAAGGAATTATATAGATTTAATTTCTTATCATGAGAATAAAAGTGGTCTGAAGCCATGAGAATGAAAATTGGCCTGAAGGCATGAGACAAAATTGACTTAAGGCCATAGAGTTTTAATTTTTATTGTAATATTGTACTTTATGAATTTCCTATTATTATCTTCTTTACTCTCTCTTTCAGCTTGTCTCGATGTCGAACCCTTGACCATGTGGTGAGAAATCTATTTCTCAAACTAACCAACATGGCCCTTAAACGTCGACTCCTATTATTATCTTCTGTGTTATTATATTGCGTTTTTTTTTTATACTTTGTGAATTTCATTTTATTGCATTATTTTGAATTATGTTAAATGTTATGAAATTTAAATTTGAGGCTCATGGATGGAAAATCTCAAAGATTAAATATTTGACATTAATAAACTCTCTTGTTCTTTAAAAAGGAATTGTATGACCACCAAAAGATGATTGTTCTTCCAAAAGCTCATTATAAATGGGTGTATCCAATTTACTCTTACAGTAGCAATATTATGGCCCAACAAAACAGTTTTATTGCAAAAATCATGAATCTCGTCTAATAAATTCGCCTCTATTTTCAGAAGTGAATGAAGTAATAAATGAATTTGATTGTGGTCGTGGACATAAGTGTAAACATGTCTATAGTATTGGGGATGACCATAGTTGTAATTGTGATGGTTCAAAGTCTCACCTACACTGGAAAAAGATAATTGATAAGAACCATAAAAAGAAAACTAGTGGGTATAATAAAGATGCTGAAATTCCATATTATCACTATGGTGATAAGGATCATTGGTTTCGTATTTGTTGTATATGGAGACATATTGATAAAATAGTAAATATTGAAATAAATCATGTTGATAATTTAAGAATTATGAGTAAATCAGCCTTAAAATCAATTTTAGTAGTGGAAGACGGTGATTTTTGGAAATATGGACTAATTTGACATTTTGAAATTTCTTGGTACTAAAATCTTAGTTATGATTTTAGGACAGAGTCCTGTTCTATAATTTCTCCGTTCTTTCACTCTTCTGAAAGTGACGTTAATATTACATAGTGGGCCCTAATTTTTGTCAAAATTCCCAAATAGCCACAAACAAAATATGTTTTCCTTACATCTTGTAATTCAGAATTTGTTTCTAGAGTTTGCGACTATTTGTTTAATATTGCTCATATATTATTTTTTTTCTCTTAATTTTTTTTGGGTGATGGATTATTATAAATATTAAGGTCTTGAAGGTTATATTTCAAATATTAAATGATATAAAGAGGTTTTGGTAACCATGGAAAAGTATTGTCTTAAAGATAATAACTTGCAAAGAATTATTCCACCGTAATAATTCTAAAGGCTAATAGTCTTAATGACTAATTAGCATATTTTTCCCAACATGGTAATGTGAGAGGCTAATATTTAAACTATATTTGATAGTATAAATTTGAATGAATAATCTACAAGAGCTAATATTTTATTATTTGAAAGAACATAATATTTCTTATATTAGAATCTTTGGGTGGTGTGTAGTAGATGTGCTTGTAGCACCACCCCAACACACCAAACTGTGTCCTTAAGGATGAGAATATATATTGATCATGAATCACCTTTAACAAAAAATTAAATGGTTTGAAAGTGACAGCCCAAATTGAATTGAAATTCATGATTGTACATGTAGAATAAAGTATTTGAGCTCTAAAGTGAAAGATATATTATTGGCCTACTATATACTAATATGTCTTGGAATAAAGATATAAAGGAAGTATGCCTATATGACTCACACTTGGGGGGAGGGAGGAGGAGATTGTTAGAATACAAATGTGAGTTAATTTTTGAAGAGCTATACTCATACATTTCTCATATAAAGCCTAGTAGAACTCCCAAAATGAATATCATATTATGATTGAGAAGTTTATAATTGGTTGAGACATATGTTATAGTAAACTAGAAGTTTATTGATTCAAACAAATTTATTGTTGGTATGACTTGTTTGATCAGAGTTATATATATTTTGCAACAAATTACAAAATATTACGTATTGACATCCACCACTGAAGAACCAAAAGATTCTTCATGAATAGTTAACATATTATTCAATAATTATTATGTGCAAGTTGTTTGCAAATAAAATTGTCTATGAGAATATTATTTGTCATGATTAGTAATGAATCTCTGAAAATATACCAAACTATGGGCCCATTGAAATAGCATGTAAACTATATAAATTTGAAAGATGTATCTATAAAATGAGTTACATGTGAGATTATTAGCTTGCAACATGAAATTTGCAATAATATTTGAATAAATTAAGTGTACAATTTCCAAATTATATGATTTAGAAATCATGTATTAAAACCTCCATGAATAGCTAGATCACTATTTATGAGAACGAAACTCTATCTTAGTATATTTGATCTTATATAACATCATTTATACAAGCTAACAAAAATCCCCTAATAAAATTGGCTTTTGGTCAAGAGCCAGACAAATTCTAGCTTAAAAGGTTTGAATGTGTAATGTTTATTAATCCACTACAATGTACATAGATGGATAAAGAAATAAAGATGAAATAAATATTGTATAAAAATCTCTTTCTTCTTGTTTGTCTCTAAATGAAACAAAATGATGTTTTATATAAAAAAAATGGATTTATGAGACTTATACTACAATGGATTTAAAAGACTTATACTGCATGATTAGTCAATTGTCATTTGACATTATTTTTCCTAACATGAAGAGGAGAAATTGAATAACTGAAAAAGAAAATACATAGAATACATTATTACTATATATTCTCGAATAAAGAAGTATGAACTAGAAATTCATTTGATTGTACATTAATAAAATATTGCCAGATGGAATCACTACCCTAAATGAGAGTTACTAAATCTCATATTCCAACTAAAAAATGCTCCAATAAGTATAAATACAAGAGAGACATGCTCGAAACATGAGAAATTATTCGGTTCCAAATATAAATATTATGGATAAATTGTAACATATAATTAAGAAGATTATATTAAGGAGACAAGTATACTAGAAAAATGCTGAGACATAACTAATTGCAAACCTCAATAGAGGTTCAGGTACCTGAAGAGCAATATAGATCTTGTTAAATTATATCATCTGAAAAAATGGAGCTGAAAAGATTGAATTGTGGACAACAATTTTGAAAATGATATCACGTGATCAAATGAGGATATTATATAAAGAAATGTCTTAAGAAATAGACATAAGGATGATTAGCCAAAAGAAAAAATGAAAATTTGAAAAAGACGCAAATATGATTATATTATGATAATTAAGGACCTGCAATTCAATATGAGATATATGATTTTATGGTGGATACGATAATTTTGTATATATTATTAGTCTGACACTTTATGAACGAAAAATTATGCGTCTGTTTGATATTGTTATATATAGGCTATGTATATAGCTAACTAAATTATGATGCTTGCATAAGAATCTTCAAAGGATCTAAAGGTCTCAGAAGCATATGTTTCTAAAGGACTAAATGTACTAGAAGTTAAAGTTTCTGAAGGACTCAGGATGCCAAAAACATCTAATTCAAGTTTTTGAGAACAATACTTACACTTTTTTTATGGATGAGCTTTTTTGAGAAAAAAACACTTTTTTAATGCAAAAAATAATAATAATAATAATTTATGTGTTTAGATGATATTTTTTTTTTAAAAAGTAAAAGTCACAAAAAAAAAACCAAAGTGCTTCTTTTTTAAAAAGCTCCAATTTAAAGCTTAAAAAATAAACACTTAAAAAAGTACTTTTTTAAAAGTCCATCCAAACAGACCCTTAATTAAGTTAAATAAATCTTTGTAATAAGGCATATTTATGATAAACATTTAAGGAGGGGTGTTATGAATATATTAATTATTCGAATGACTCTTGACCTTACATTTTTTGTCACGGGTTTATTATTTTATATAATAGTAATATATAAAGATGTGGGACCGATGCACATTACCTCTCATTCTCTCAATTTCTTCTGCCGTCTTCACGTGAAACGTTGAAATATTGGTCAGGGGAAAATTACATCTAGACCTAGATGGAAATTACTCTAAACGACCCATTTTCCATCATTATATACACACAACACACACCGTTTCAGCGATGAAATGCGATGAGAGAGAGAAAGTGTGAGAGAAAGGAGAGAGATGGAGAAAATAGTGTATAGGAAGGAAGAGGATAGGAGTATAGTGATATTCATAAATAATAATTGCTCCCGTTTTTTATCTCTTGATTTTTGTCTACTTTATCTCTTGCTCTTTTATCTCATATATATATATATTGTTTTATAACATAAATAATATTTTAAGAATTATTTCAAAATGAGAAGCTTAGAGTCAATACAATGATATTGATACATCATTCAAAGAGATATATGCAATATAATAATGAATAGAAAACATGGTATTAGGATGGGATTGAAAGTTGTCATCTAAATTATTTCCTTTCCTTTTTTTTTCCCCCCTTTTTTAATGTAAACGAAGAGCTATAATGGTTGCTAAACCTGGTTACTAATTATATGTAGATCATATTTTAATAATTATGAATGTTAATTAATTTTGCAGCTGTCGTTTTGTCAAATTGCTTAATCATAATAAGCATTGTTTTATATTTTTGGCTTATCAACATATTATATATATATATATATATATATATATATATATATATATATATATATATATGGGTACTATACATGTTATGCCCTTAAATTATTTTAGTGACTTTGTATATACTACTCCCTCCGGTCCTAATTATAAGACAACATTTGAAAGTTAGTTTTGGTTCTAATTATAGGACAACATTCTAAATTTTGTCAATTTCTTCCTAAAATACCCCTATTTTATTCTCTCAAGTGTATTTGGTTTTTGATGAATGTAATTATGTATATGTGGATGTGTAGACTCTTCCAATCATTGAAACTTTTAAATTGTTATCGATCAATTGTCATTAATTTGCCTATATATATATATATATATATATATATATATATATATATAGACACACACACATATACATATTCATACACATAGAGATATGTGTGTGTGTGTGTTTTTATATGTGTGTCTACACACAAATATACATATATACATAGACACATATATAAACCCACACACACACACCCCTCTGAGTGTGTATGTTGTCAATATATATATGTATGTGTACATATATAAACATATATGTGCATATATGTGTGTGTGTATTCATATATATATATATATATATATGTTTAGATATGTGTGTGTGTACCTATACATATACACACACATATATGTCTATATAACAATACCATTATTTTAATTAGAAAGCGTGTAGAAAAAAAATTTTAGGTTGAAGAGGTATGTGGTATGAGTTGTTATTTACTTTTACTTTTTTCATTTTAAATTTATATAAAGGCATTTTAGGAAAATAAATAAATTTAACTAATTTAACTTTTCTCCTTAATCTCCCCAAAGTTAGTTAAATATATCCTATAATTAGGAGCGGAGGGAGTATTTGGCTTTTTTGCTTATTCTTCACATGACTTGTCGGGATTTTTAAAGTTCAAAAGATATTTTATCAGGATCTTCCGTTTAAATTTGGATCCTACTGCAATTTAAACATTGGCCATATTTCAAGCGAAATACCAAACCTACCCAATCAAAATAATATGATAACAAAAATTGCCAAAGATGTATGGGCTCTGTCATAGTCCATTGGGTTCTCATTATAAGAGCTTGAAGATGAGTTTGCTTTAGTTGTTAATATAAAAACTCAATTTATTTTGTCCCTTAAATTTATTAAATTTTTCCTAAATTCTCTCTATTAATTTCACATATCAAGAGATTTCCAACTAAGTGAGTAGTATCCAATACAAATAATTAAAATAAAGAAGGAATATTTTAGAAAAACCCAAACACTTTTTTTTTACAAATACACATAACTGATTTAAATAATTTTGTTATAATATGCTGGGAAGATATCTACTTTTGCAAACTTATTAAGGTAAAAAGAAATCTATGTGATGTAATTTATATTTGGATTGACTTTTGTAAAAAAGGAAAGTCAGTTTCGCAAGCTAAAACTTATTTGAATTGTTAATTGAAAATCAAGTTTTAATCAGTGTTTTAAAAGTTGGACCGGATGTCGAGTCGGAGAGGGTAATGAGTCATGGTTCAAACGGTTAGATTGGTTGTAACATCCTGAATTTTGGACCTAAAGACTAGAAAATTAGCCTATTTTTGGAGGACTATTAGACCCTATTTTTGAAAATGAATTTAGAATCAGTATTTTATTGGACATGAATAGTGTTTACTATTCACAAATACGTACATGAATAGTATTCACTATTCACAAATACGTATTCACTTTTTATAAATACGGTATTTAATCGATATTTTGAGAAATATGAAAATATTTACTATTTACAAATACGTATTTACTATTTAAAAATACGGTATTTACTATTCCTAAATACGTATTCACTATTTGAAAATACGTATTTACTATTCATGCGGGACCCACGTCAAAATAATTCTCCTCCTGCCGACACATTCACGGGAGAAATTTTGAAATTATTGTTTGCGGGACCCACTCAATAATAATATTATTATAATATAATATCTTATACTTTGGAAAATAATAGAAATAAAATTATTTCCAATAAACCGTGAATTAGGTTTTTAAAGTAAGGGTATATTATAAACAAGCGAATTTCTATCTCAGAGTGGGTTATCTCCAAAGTCATTTCCGTAATCGGCGGAATGATTATTGAGATAGGTTGAAACCGATATTTTGAAGCAGGACAGATAGTGGAATCTATAGGAAATAAATCATAACTCAAACTCCTTGAATTAAGTAGTAAACAGCTGGACATATTATGAATCAGTGAATTTTTGTCTAGAAGTTGGTGTCACCCGAAGTAATTTCTGTAACCGTCAGTGTCCGACTTAAAATCTTCGGCAGGTTACGGAATACCCTAAATAGGATCAAAAATTTAGTTGACCCAGATATTTCTGAAGAGGAAAAATAGAACTTCAAGGCTGTGCTTCCGGATTCTTGAGAATTTCTAATATAACGCGATTAGAACACCGATCAGGGAATCTTTATAGGATAAATGCAAAAGAGTAAGAAAGTGTCATCGTCATGATGACGTCATCGATGACGTAAGCATCTTGATGACGTCATCGATGACGTAAGCAAATGGATTGGGCGGTTGAGATGAAGCCATGTTTAAAGTCAAGATCCAACGGCCAAAATCTGACCTGATAAAGTATGAATAGTATCATGCTTTTTCACTATAAATAGAGGCTTCATTTCTTCATTTTCTTCACACCAAACTCAGAGAACAACAGTTGAGTTTAAGAGAAGAGTGAGAATTCTTAGAGTTAGAGAGAGAGTTTAGAGTAAAGTTCTTGAAGCTGGAGAGAATGAGCAGGAACTTCAAGGGTAAGTTCTTTGGTCTCTAGTCTTAATATTTGGTAGTTTCTTTTGGTAATTATAGTAGAAATGCCAGATAGAGTTTTCCTGAGTATGCTCTGTGGCTGCAGCTTAGTCTGATCTGTCACATCAGAAAAGAATTATCCTTGGACAGTAAATATTATTTACTGGCACAGTAAAAAATATTTACCGGCACGGTAAAAATATTTTTACTGGTACTATTCACATGAATAGTAAATATCCAACATAGTTTCCGCAAATGCTGAAAATTAATGGTCACTGATAAAAATGATATTATAGGATATCCGAGGATTCCGGAGTCAGATTCAAAGGAAGTTTGGGGATACGTGAATAGTGCCGTATACGTGAATAGTGCCGTATACATGAATAGTGCCGTATACATGAATAGTAATTTACTATTCACGTGGAAGGAAGGTACGGACGCGTATTGTAACCTTAACTCTGATGCTTATGGTATGCTTATATGTGATAGATAGTCTGAAATTCTGTTTTTGAAAATTGATCATACACATACAACTTGATACGGGTTATAGTCTTGATAACGCCGTTATGTTTTCCTAGCGCTGAGGACACGGATGTACACCGTGGCACTGGTGAATAGTGCAGACTATAATAACATGCATATTGCAGTGGCTGTGTTATGTTATTATGTGAATATATGAATAATGTATGTGATTATTGCTGTTTTGACATGAATATCTGTCATACATATTTGATACATAAGCATGAGGTTAACCGTTACCTGAGGTTCAATGGGTATTGAACCTCAGCTCTTACTGTAGCTTCAGGATTTTCGGAGTGAACAGAAACAGAAACAAGGGTAAGCAGCAGGCAGAAGGACTAGCTGGAGAAAGTCCTGTAGATATGTATAGTCTTTCGAACTCTTTGTATCAACAAACCAGTACACTACAGTGGTTGAATATCAGTTACTTTGTATTTAAAATCATTTCGTTGCTCAACTCTGGTTAAATTATTTTGAACTCTGATAAAATAATTTCGAAAATGCTTTAGAAAAGTTGGGGTGTTATATTTTGGTATCAGAGCAGACATCCTGGCACGGAGTTAACTAAGTTACTCCAAACAGTCCGATATCTAGAAAGGGGTTTTGTGGTTGGCAATCAGTTTCCTTGAATTCGTCGAGCCTTCCACAAATACACCTGCCTAGTCGGATTGTCTGAGTAGCGGAGTTAGGTTCTAAGCTTTCAAAAGTGTTTTATCTGGTATGAACCCGACTCAGTTACAGTAGACCATTGGTGCCGAAGGTAGGGCCGAGTCTATGTGGATCAGCCAATCAGTCACCCTAGCACGGTGAGGCTCCCATGATAGACGCCTACCTGGCCAATCGGTTTGACTAACTAAGTTAGGCTCTAAGCCATGGTTTTAAAAGTGTTTCGAAAAAACAAGTACAAGTACTGATACAATACTGGTGTTGTGATACAAAAAGGACGTACATCCTAAGGAAAAGGGTTAGGCTCGGGAGGCCTTGATATAGAGTAGATGGCATAGAATATGGTTTCTGTTGTTGAACTTTAAGACTTTTGATATGGGAATCAGAATCTAAGTTAAATCCCCGCTCAGAGTTTCAAGGGAAGTGGTACAGAGAAGTCGGTACGACTTAAGTTTTCCGGTAGACAGTAACCTACTGTTTAGGTTTCCCTTGGATAGTAACCTATCGATTTAATGTCCTTGTCAAAATAATAACTTGTTAAGGTACCCTGAGAAGAAAATCCCTACCTTGTAGAGGCCAGACACCATGCGTACAAAGGGGCGTGGCTCCGGGGACGAAGATCTTTTGATTAAGTCCTTGACGGTGGTGATCAATTGACAGAAGAGGGAAAGTACCCAGTAATTCTGGGGAGACAGTTATGTCATACTAGTGCCTATGAGAGTTGTAGGTACCCAGTAGTAAGTATACCAATATTAGTACCAAGAATCAATAGACATTATGAAGTTAATATTGCTTAGGCGAGAGAAATCTCAGAACTATGACCCCTGTGAGAGTAAGAACCCTGAGAAAATATGAGTGAGTTTTGCCTAGGTTCCAAATACCTAAGAGATAGTTCCTTAACAGAACCATACGAAAGCTGGAAACCTCAGTAGCCACCAGGTTATGGTCTCAAGGTGGGACCAAGAACCATAGAGATGTTAGTGGCTAATAGATTCCCTATAAAGTAAGTGGCTACCCGATAGGGAAAGTTGAGTTAAGGATTATGCCTGGAGCTAAACAGAAAGTGGAAGTTTACAAATAGAATGGCCCTAGATAAGATGGCAGACATAGAGACAACAGATAATGAAACTACTAAAGGATAGGAACTTGTTAAGATTTGAGTTCTCATTATAATGATTCAAAGACGATCACTGGCGCTACTTATGGAAAGTTTAATCGGAGAAGGATACCTACGGGGAGTTCTGATCAAGGAGGTTTACCTACAGAGGATGCTAACCGGAAAAGCTGACTGGTCTGAGAAGACTAAGTGAAGCGCCGAGTAATGTGCCGTAGAGCAGAGCCACCGTGACGACGAACCGTAGAGTGGAGCCGCCGTGACAACGAACCATAAAGTAGAGTTACCAGTGCATCGGTTCTCAAGGTAAGTACATTATAATGAATCTCACATTGAATAGGTTCCCTAGAGAAAAGACTGTTGTAACTTAGTATATCGTCATGGTTTGCTCCAGTGCTATACAGCATATATTGTGTTTATAGGCTAGCAGAAGCCCATAGTTGTCAGACAACGAATATGAGAAGTGTTCAGAAAATTTTGTGAGATCCGAGGATAGCGAACGATGTTTGAAATAGCTGGAAGATTAAAGTAGAACAAACTAAGTATTTTATGGATAGTTTGAGTAGCCAAGGACAGAGGTTCCAATGCGTGTAATTAGTGATGACCTTCTAATGTTAGTTGTCTGATTCCTAAGTAAGGTTTTTAAATTGAATTTTTGAACTTGCCAATACACCTGCTGTATTAGAAATTTTGAAATTTATTTGTTCAAACATGTGGATTTTTTTTGAAGCTGAGTTTTCAAATGAAATGTTTTCAACAGAATTTGAGACCACAGTGATGGTTATTTTGAACAGATGTTGTCTTATATAAAGGGGTTTTTGTTAGAACCCAAAGTTTGAAATTGAGTTTTTAACTATGTTGTGGAAAAGTCAGTACAAAACTGGAAGGACAGAAGCTGTTGTAGATGTACACAGTTTGCTGGGTCTTGCTAGATGTTTTAAAATGTTTGAAATCGCTAGCCTTTGATAAATGTTCTTTTTTGAACAAAAAGTTTTGGAGGGATTTTGGTTTGAGAAAATGGAAATCGCACCAGCAGTGAACGCACCCAATCCATAACATTTCGCCTAGGGCGTATGTTTTGATTAGTAAAACCTGACTGTCTATGACTGGACTGAGTTCCGCTAGATAGGGTTGCTACTTTATGTGCCAGTGTGAACACTGGGTCTCCTGAGAGAGGGGCGGAGGTTCTTCCACATAGTTGATAGTACTGTTGAGACTGGATTTGAGGATTGGGGTAAGGCGCTCACTGTACCAAATGGTTAAGATGATGGTGTGTACTCTCAATTGTAAAATTTTGTGAAATAAATTAGCTCCCTCAAAGATATGTGCCGGTAATAAAAGTTTTTGAAAATGATCCGGCAGTGAAAAATGTTCTCACGAATTTGTGATGGCAGCGATTAAGTTTAAAAATGTTATAGCACTATTACTTTGTGGTATAGTGCAGATTGTGAAATGTACTGAAACCACGGAAAATTTTTCATGTTTGAAAATTTGAAAATGAGACAAGAAAATAATTTTGGGTAGCAATGACATGATTGTCGACGCTATCGTGTTGAAAAGAAAAGCAGTGTAATTGGGAATTATGGTACAGGAACAGCAACTATTAGAAAGGTCTGGAATACTAAACTAGTTAAGTCAATTAATAGCTGTCAGCTATAGTGTTGAGTAAGTGAAAGTAATTCGAGAACTTGAATGGGAAAGACTCAGATGAAATTGATGAGCAGATACGGAAGGCCAATATGTGTTAAGCCAAAAGGCTAAATAAATCAGGCAGTGAAGCCTGTGTAACCGAGTACTGTGAGAATAGATCAGCAAGTCCTGTAATTTAGTACTATACCTGGGTATAAGATTGAGACATTGAATAGTAGGGTGCGTGCTATTTAAGTTTGCATAAGGAAGGAATAGACTAGAGGTCTAGATAACCTTTTGATTTTATATTGTCAAATTTCGAGGACGAAATTTATTGAACGGGGGGAGAATTGTAACATCCTGAATTTTGGACCTAAAGACTAGAAAATTAGCCTATTTTTGGAGGACTATTAGACCCTATTTTTGAAAATGAATTTAGAATCAGTATTTTATTGGACATGAATAGTGTTTACTATTCACAAATACGTACATGAATAGTATTCACTATTCACAAATACGTATTCACTTTTTATAAATACGGTATTTAATCGATATTTTGAGAAATATGAAAATATTTACTATTTACAAATACGTATTTACTATTTAAAAATACGGTATTTACTATTCCTAAATACGTATTCACTATTTGAAAATACGTATTTACTATTCATGCGGGACCCACGTCAAAATAATTCTCCTCCTGCCGACACATTCACGGGAGAAATTTTGAAATTATTGTTTGCGGGACCCACTCAATAATAATATTATTATAATATAATATCTTATACTTTGGAAAATAATAGAAATAAAATTATTTCCAATAAACCGTGAATTAGGTTTTTAAAGTAAGGGTATATTATAAACAAGCGAATTTCTATCTCAGAGTGGGTTATCTCCAAAGTCATTTCCGTAATCGGCGGAATGATTATTGAGATAGGTTGAAACCGATATTTTGAAGCAGGACAGATAGTGGAATCTATAGGAAATAAATCATAACTCAAACTCCTTGAATTAAGTAGTAAACAGCTGGACATATTATGAATCAGTGAATTTTTGTCTAGAAGTTGGTGTCACCCGAAGTAATTTCTGTAACCGTCAGTGTCCGACTTAAAATCTTCGGCAGGTTACGGAATACCCTAAATAGGATCAAAAATTTAGTTGACCCAGATATTTCTGAAGAGGAAAAATAGAACTTCAAGGCTGTGCTTCCGGATTCTTGAGAATTTCTAATATAACGCGATTAGAACACCGATCAGGGAATCTTTATAGGATAAATGCAAAAGAGTAAGAAAGTGTCATCGTCATGATGACGTCATCGATGACGTAAGCATCTTGATGACGTCATCGATGACGTAAGCAAATGGATTGGGCGGTTGAGATGAAGCCATGTTTAAAGTCAAGATCCAACGGCCAAAATCTGACCTGATAAAGTATGAATAGTATCATGCTTTTTCACTATAAATAGAGGCTTCATTTCTTCATTTTCTTCACACCAAACTCAGAGAACAACAGTTGAGTTTAAGAGAAGAGTGAGAATTCTTAGAGTTAGAGAGAGAGTTTAGAGTAAAGTTCTTGAAGCTGGAGAGAATGAGCAGGAACTTCAAGGGTAAGTTCTTTGGTCTCTAGTCTTAATATTTGGTAGTTTCTTTTGGTAATTATAGTAGAAATGCCAGATAGAGTTTTTCTGAGTATGCTCTGTGGCTGCAGCTTAGTCTGATCTGTCACATCAGAAAAGAATTATCCTTGGACAGTAAATATTATTTACTGGCACAGTAAAAAATATTTACCGGCACGGTAAAAATATTTTTACTGGTACTATTCACATGAATAGTAAATATCCAACATAGTTTCCGCAAATGCTGAAAATTAATGGTCACTGATAAAAATGATATTATAGGATATCCGAGGATTCCGGAGTCAGATTCAAAGGAAGTTTGGGGATACGTGAATAGTGCCGTATACGTGAATAGTGCCGTATACATGAATAGTGCCGTATACATGAATAGTAATTTACTATTCACGTGGAAGGAAGGTACGGACGCGTATTGTAACCTTAACTCTGATGCTTATGGTATGCTTATATGTGATAGATAGTCTGAAATTCTGTTTTTGAAAATTGATCATACACATACAACTTGATACGGGTTATAGTCTTGATAACGCCGTTATGTTTTCCTAGCGCTGAGGACACGGATGTACACCGTGGCACTGGTGAATAGTGCAGACTATAATAACATGCATATTGCAGTGGCTGTGTTATGTTATTATGTGAATATATGAATAATGTATGTGATTATTGCTGTTTTGACATGAATATCTGTCATACATATTTGATACATAAGCATGAGGTTAACCGTTACCTGAGGTTCAATGGGTATTGAACCTCAGCTCTTACTGTAGCTTCAGGATTTTCGGAGTGAACAGAAACAGAAACAAGGGTAAGCAGCAGGCAGAAGGACTAGCTGGAGAAAGTCCTGTAGATATGTATAGTCTTTCGAACTCTTTGTATCAACAAACCAGTACACTACAGTGGTTGAATATCAGTTACTTTGTATTTAAAATCATTTCGTTGCTCAACTCTGGTTAAATTATTTTGAACTCTGATAAAACAATTTCGAAAATGCTTTAGAAAAGTTGGGGTGTTATATTGGTCGAGCTGTTTGGTTCAACCGGTGATATAATAATAAAAATAAAAATCATATTATATACATATGATATAAAAATAATTAAAGGAAAATCACTGTGAGGTCCCAATGATCATAAAAATTACAAAAGTATTATACCAAATTTTTCTATCAAAAAGGTCCCTAGAAACTGCATTGTGATTAATTCAGAATGTGAAGTTACCGAATTGCCTTTATCAACTTTCACAAGTCTATATGCGAATTTTGACAAGTACTTATGCCTATTTTCATAACTACATGAGCCTACTTTGACGACTAGATTTTTCTATTTGGAGGAGTTATGAAATTTTACGAGTTAATGTCCCAACTTTCATAAGTACATAAGCGAATTTTGATAACTTCTTATACCTAGTTTGACAACTGTATGAGCCTATTTGGCAACTAGATTTTCCTACTTAGAGAAGTTATGGAATTTCAAAGGTTAACGTTCAAACTTTTACAAGTGCATATGTGAATTTTGACAAGTGCTTATGCCTATTTTCATAACTACATGAGCCTACTTTGACGACTAGATTTTTCTATTTGGAGAAGTTATGAAATTTCACTAGTTAATGTCCCAACTTTCATAAATGCATATGCGAATTTCTACAACTTCTTATATCTATTTTGACAATTGTATAATGAGCCTACTTTGACAACTAGATTTTCCTATTTAGAGAAGTTATGAAATTTCAAATGTTAATGTTCTAACTTTCCCAAGTGCATATACAAATTTTGATAGCTTTTTATGCCTATTTTAACAACTACATGAGCCTGTAAGAACCGGCTGAACCCAAGAGGAGGGGTGAATTGGGTGAAGTATAAAAATTTAGGAACTTTGAAATTCTTTTCGTAACTTACTGAAATCAGTTTATAAAGCAATAACCATACATTTAAATATGTATACACATTCAAACATATATGCTGGAAATGTAAGAGATAAGGGAAGAGAGTGTGCAAACTGATTTATACTGGTTCGGCCCAATCCTTGACCTACATCCAGTCCCCAAGCTTCACTTGGGATTTTCAATCCACTATATTCTTTCAACTCGATTACACATTTTGTACTTGAAGTAATCCTCTCACTAGGATTCACTCCCCCTTACAAACTGTAATCAACAAACCGCTTGATTACACACTCTGTACTCGAAGTAATCCTCTCACTAGGATTCATTCCCTCTTACAAGTTGTAATCAACACAATGTGTTTCCCACTCAAGATCACCCAATCTTGAGTAACTCTCAAAAGAATAGAATGATTACAATAAATCTTCTCTCTTAGAAGTGAATGGATAAACACTGAAGATCAAATACAAATCATTTCACTCTCTAAGTTAACTAAACATGAAAAACAGAGTGCAAATGGTGTGAGAGCAGAGTTTCAGCATGTTGGAAGTGTAAGCTTGTTTCTCCACGTTTTTCTGATTGAATCTGTCTTCTATTTATAGGTAGAGATCAATATATGACCGTTGAGAAGATTTAATGACTGTTGGATAAAGAAATATAGCCGTTAGAAACTAGCCGTTAGAACTTTTGCACAGCTTTCGATGTTCTGACACAAATATGACTTTTTTGAGATTTGGTTCTAATCCTTCGTTTAATCACCTGAAACTTGTACACAAATGATATAAATGATGTTAAGAAGTGTTATGAATCATTTGGGTAATCATCTAGATGTTTATAAGAAGAATAAGGATTTTCGAAACGATGATTTTCTGAAGCTGTGATGAAAACTCGAGTTTGCACTTGAAAACTCGAGTTTTCCTTTTATTGTCGAATGTTGGATTTCTCTCTGCCTGAGCGAAACTCGAGTTTTGGTCCAAAACTCGAGTTTTGGTCAAAAACTCGAGTTTTGGAAGTTCCTTTGAAGTTCGCTGCTCTCTGTCTGATGAAAACTCGAGTTTTCACTTGCAAAACTCGAGTTTTGCTTTCTCCTGAACTTTGTTGAGTTTTCTTGAAATAACCATCAACTTTAGAAGACCATATCTCCCTGGTCTGAACTCTGTTTTGGTCCGTTCAACTCTTGATGGAAAGCTATGTGAGTCTACTTTCATATGCCACTGATTTCAGCTCAATCGGATTTGTCGTTTGTGAGATATACTCAAAATACCAAAGGTAGGTCTGGACTGTGATGTTGATTCTTGTGGCAACTTGTAAAAGTCATAGCTCCTTGATCTGAACTCCTTTGGGCTTGAATTTTATACCAAAATGACGCATTGGGAGTCTAGTTTCATATGCTTTTGGTTTCGTCTCAATCCGATCTTTGGTTTTGGAGATATTGTCGAATTACTAGACCTCGTTCGAGCTGAACGTGAAGCAGAGTGGAGCTGATCACGCTGTAAACTCGAGTTTTCACTTGAAAACTTGAGTTTTGAGTCCTAAACTCGAGTTTGTGCTTGGAAACTCGAGTTTTGCTCTTCCAGAGACGCCAGAGATGCTGAAGACACTACAAACTCGAGTTTTGAGCTACAAACTCGAGTTTTGAGTCCCAAACTCGAGTTTTCTCCTATCCGAGAGACAAATCACTGTAGCGAAGTTGGAAACTCGAGTTTTGACTTGGAAACTCGAGTTTTCTCATCCTGAAGCTGATTTTTGCTGACTTTAACTCCAAATTGAGCCATTCCAACTTCCATATGATCTTGGAGACTTCTAGCTTCAATATAAGAACTTGAATAACTATATCTTCATTCCATTAAGCAAGTTTTTCTTTCTTTCTTCTCTTCTCTTGAACATTCTTGATAATTCAACTCTTTCTTCCTTCCATCTCCCAACTTGATCATTCTCCATAACTCTAACTCTTTCTTTCTTCCCTTCTCTTGATCATTCTTTATCCTTTGACTTCACATCTTTTAATTCAATGCTTCTTTATTAATCTTCTTGTTGATCATTCTCCGTCATTCAACTTGGACTTATCATTCTCTTGTAAGTTCTACTTTCTTCAATATTTCCTCTTCTTCTTGACTATTCCCAAAATCCTTTAAGAACTTCTTGCTTCCTTCATATTCTAATATTCCCATTATATTGTGTGCAAGAACTTCTTTCTTCAATCTACTTTCTTGATCATTCTTCAACATTGAACTTCACATCTACATTAAATATAAGACTTAGTCAAAGTAGAAGATAAATGTAGTATTCAAACTTTTTGCTCTTAATAATGGCATCTATATAAGACATTATTAAAACTAATCATATCCAACAGAGCCTACTTTGACAATTAGATTTTCCTATCTGGACAAATTGGTGTAATTACAACAGACATGGACATGAAACTATATTTGATATTTGGAAATGATATGATCTTAAGTTAAATGAGTAGGTGTAGATAGCCACTTACTCATACAACTTAATATTTGTATGTGATATGATACTTGGATTTGATATGATATTCACCTGTCAAAGTAGGTTCATGAAGTTGTGAAAATAGACATAAGAAGTTGTCAAAGTTCGCTTATGTACTTATGAAAGTTGGGACATTAACTTATGAAATTTCATAACTTTTCCAAGTAGGAAAATCTAGTTGTCAAAGTAGGCTCATGAAGTTGTGAAAATAGGTATAAGAACTTATCAAAATTCGCATATACACTTGTAAAAATTGGAATATTAACCTATAAAATTTCATTACTTCTCTAGGTAGGAAAATCTAGTTGTCAAAGTATACTCATGCAGTATTGAAAATATGCATAAACACCTGTCAAAATTTTCATATGCACTTGTGAAAGTTGGTAAGGGCAATTCGCTAACTTTACATTTTGAATTAATCACAATGCAATCCATAAGGACCTTTTTGATAAGAGAATTTAGTATGAGACTTTTTTTATAATATTTACGGTCCTTTGGAGCTTGTAGTGATTTTCCTTATAATTCATTGGTTCAATTTAATGAAAAATTAATAAGGTCACAACATATGTTCTAATAAAATAAAATTTTTTTAAACCTTGTACTTGATAACATGATTAAAATTACTAAAATAGCACATTAACAAGGCAATCATTAGCTTAATTTCAACTAAAACAAATATACAGAAAAAAAATAAAAGAGACGTCCATTGGTTTACAGGCTGAAAAGTTTTCCACTCTGGTTAGCAAGTTTAGTGAACATTAAAATGAAGAGCTGGAAAAAATATATTTATTGAAAATCACTATAAAAATTATAATTATTTAGAAGAACTAAATATAAAAATTAAAAATACTAAAATATCCCTAAAGTAATCTTCTACATTACCTCCTACATTCTTCCCATGTATTATTTTTAGGATGAAGGAGCCTTTTTGCCAATCAACTATTACGCCAGGAGCGATTTTGCCAACTAACTTTTAATGGGCCCAAAAATGCCAAAGAACAATTAAATATGTCAAAAAACTACAACGCCGTTTAATGAACAGTAACATCCGTTTGTTTGCATGCCACGCGTGATTTTGAAGAGCGCCACGTGGGATTTCTAATGCCAGCTCAGTCTCCTATGTGGAAATGTGAAGGAGCGTTTTTGCCAATCAACTATTACTCCAGGAGCGATTTTGCCAACTAACTTTTAATGGGCCCAAAAATGCCAAAGAACAATTAAACATGTCAAAAAACTACAACGCCGTTTAAGGAACAGTGACGTCCATCTGTTTGCACGCCACGCGGGATTTAGGTGCTCTCCACGTGGGATTTTGGCTCACTTATGTGGAAATTTCATTGCCCAGGTGGCTTTTGTGTTTTTCTTTCTTTCTTTTTTTTTTGGTTGAATCCCTATATTTTTACCCAAACCGAACTTGCTTGACAGATGAACCCTTCCACAGAGGTATCCTTCGACACCCGAGAGCGAGCGAAAGCGAAGAGCCAGACGAACCCAGCCAAACCCGACGAAGAAGGCTGAATCGAAGTTACGGAAGCAGTAATATACTTACTTGTTATATATTACAAGATATAAAATGTCCCATCCTTCTCTCATTTATCCTTACTCTTCTTTATGATGACTAATCTTTTCGTCATCGTTATTAGGCTATGATGATTAATCTTTTCGTCTTTTCACATTTCACTCATTTCACTAAACTTCTGACTACTCAATCCCTCAAATTTTTTTTGAACTAACTAACAAGGCCAGTATAACATTCCAGTGGAGCTGCTCCATACAAATCGTAGGGTTTGTACATAGGAAACAAATATGTCAGCTAAGCTGATTATATAGATAAATAACATAACTAGAACATTTTCATATGAGATTTAGCCTAGAGTATTGTGGGCTAATATAGTTTTAGCCTGCTTTGATATTCACAAAGAGATTATGATATCATTTGTTAATTTATATAACCGGTTATCTTATCTAGCTAAGTTGTAAGGGAGAAACTAAATCGGGAAAATCCCATATAAAGGTACTTAAAATAGAAAAATTCTAAATCAGGTTGGTAAATTCAACAAATCATTAATTAAGTCATCAACCCAATTTAGGATTTCAAAATCTGTGTAAAATGACTTTAATGCCCCTCTTCTCTTTTCGGCTAGCCTTTCTTCTCTCCCATTAAAAGAGTATTATTGCTCTATGACTTTATATTACTGCTTCCGTAACTTCGATTTAGCCTTCTCCGTCGGGTTTGGCTGGGTTCGTCTGGCTCTTCGCTTTCGCTCGCTCTCGGGTGTCGAAGGATACCTCTGTGGAAGGGTTCGTCTGTCAAGCAAGTTCGGTTTGGGTAAAAATATAGGGATTCAACCAAAAAAAAAAGAAAGAAAAACACAAAAGCCACCTGGGCAATGAAATTTCCACATAAGTGAGCCAAAATCCCACGTGGAGAGCACCTAAATCCCGCGTGGCGTGCAAACAGACGGACGTCACTGTTCCTTAAACGACGTTGTAGTTTTTTGACATGTTTAATTGTTCTTTGGCATTTTTGGGCCCATTAAAAGTTAGTTGGCAAAATCGCTCCTGGAGTAATAGTTGATTGGCAAAAATGCTTCTTCACATTTCCACATAGGAGACTGAGCTGGCATTAGAAATCCCACGTGGCGCTCTTCAAAATCACGCGTGGCATGCAAATAGACGGACGTTACTGTTCATTAAACGGTGTTGTAGTTTTTTGACATATTTAATTGTTCTTTGGCATTTTTGGGCCCATTAAAAGTTAGTTGGTAAAATCGCTCCTGACGTAATAGTTGATTGGCAAAAACGCTTCTTCACCCTTATTTTTAAAACTAATACAACATTTTAAATTTCACTGAATTACATAAAAGTTTGCTCAATTTAATTTTTCATAAATTGCATAGATTTTTATGGAAAAAAAAATTATACATTCCTCAATTTTATAACTATAATTTGTTAAAATCAACAAAAATTTTTAATTAAAAATGTTAATTATATAATTTTAATAAAACTCAAAGTCTTTTATAATTTGTTATATATGTTCATCCAAAAACATTTATATGATTTATTTTTATTTCAGAAAAAATTTATGTGGGCTAAAAAATTCATTTAATGTTAATAAAATAATAAAAAAATCTAAATAATCTATAACGTGAAATTAGTTTAGTTTCTAAAAGATTTTAATTGATATCAACATTGATGCTTTACAATATGAATCCAACAACTTGATTATATATTTGTTAATTAAATGATCTATTGATTATATAAATATAGAACTTGTTGAAAAAAAAAAAATATGACTTTGAACTGTAGTTGATAAAATAATATATTGATTTTACATGAGTGAGAAACTTGGTAAAAAAAGTTTTTTAAAAATTGAAACACCATATTACATGTGAATAATGGGCGGTATAATTTTAATTTTAGTTATTTTTTAATTATAAATATAAGAGATAATATAGAAAGTTTGGTTATAGACAATTTAAAAATTTTAATTTTATATTATGATGTTTGAAACTCTTAAATAATTATAATTTTTATCATCTTTTTCGATAAATATATTTTCTTCAACTTCCTTCGCTCTAATTTTCCCATAAGTTTACAAACATCGGTGAATGTGTTAACAAGTTTCAACGCATTGGTTAATGTGTGCTGTAGTGAAAATACAGCCAATAAAATTTATTTTTATTCAGAAAGGACGATAGGTACGTAAGAGTAGAGCCGGAAAATCAGACCAAGCTTATCAGGTCGACCCGTTTAAACTCTGGCCCTGTAGGGTTCGGGCCTGAAAAATAAGCCTGAAATTTCAAAATTGGCCCTGCAGGGCCGGCCCTGTAGGGCCTCGGGTTTAATCAGGCCATCCCTGTAGGACCTCGGGCTGGCCCTGCAGGCTTGTTTAACTGTAGTTTTTTTAAAAAATAAAAATAAAAATAAAAATAATGACTTAGACTTCCACTTAATGAATGCGTTTATTTGTAATTACTTAGATTTTTTTTTAGTTTAAACTATAACCCTTTTTTTATGTTTATTATTATTTTCTATTAAAACACATAATTAGTTATTATAAATTTTAAAGAGGGGATGTTTTTGATAGGGCAAAACTTTAAGCCTAGAAAACTCCGCAAGTGCACGGGCCGTATCAAGTAATAAAGTGATAAGAAAAGTATCGTTCCCACGAAGACTTAGTATCACAACTTTAGTTAAGCATTGATTTTACAATTTCGTTTAAGTTGAGCAAATCAGATTGAATTTAATTAAGATAAAAGAAATTAAAACTAAAATAAAAATAAGAAAACTACCACAATAATCAAATGAGCAACCTAAAGTCACTAATCCCTTATTTGATTCTTAGATTTTATCCCCACTAAATTAACTTTGACTTAATCTAATCAGCAAATCTAGAGTATTAATGTCTATAAATGCCTTCCGGTCCATTTATATACCTATCTTAATTAATTATGTAATGTCTCACACAACTAAATAAGATGCTTTTTAAATCGGGCTCACTCTAATTTGATTATGCGGAGCTTCTAGGTATATTTCTATCCTAGACGCAAATTAGATTAAAACCTAACTTCACATTAAATTTAAATCTAATTCCACATTATTTAATCCCAAGGTCAATTTAAGATTCCCTTCGTCAAGTTCAATCCTAAATCCCCAAAACATGTTTAACGGTGGCCAATCACTAAGCAATAAATAATAAAAACAAGATTAAATAAACTGATTAAAATTAAACAAAACTAATGAGTGGGAACAATTTTTAAAACCCAAACAAGTTTATAGATTTTCTAGGTTGCAAAACCAACTAGCCACACATGGCTTTATTCAAATCCAAAACAAAAAGATAAGAATTCAGGTTCAAAGAAGAAGAAGATAGAGGAAAGAAAGATTCCCCGTCGCCTCCACAGTCCTTCTGTCCTTCTGTGGAGATGATGAAGAGAACTGAAACGCTCAGCCTCTACTCCTCTGCTCTTTCTCGTTCTGTGTCTCCCTATCTTTCTGCTCCGTCCTTTTTGCTTGTCTCTGCCTCCTTATTTATAACAATTTAGGTCTTGGGTCACTGATTCTCTTTTTCTTATTACAAAGATATCTCATATCTTGTAATTTACTCCAGCAGATCACACAATTGATTTTATTTCCATTTTTCTTGTGGGAACCATCAAGTTTGGCTGATTGCATATCCTCTTATTGCCTTTTCTACTTCATTCTAAATCAGCTAATATTTCCTGCACAATAAAAATAGGATATGAGTAGATTTTATGTCGATTTGTTCTTTGATCCCAAGTTTCACGCAATTATGGAAACATTCATAAAAGATAATTAAATAGGTATATAATATCAATAATTCCAATTAAATCTCATAAAATATACACCTATTTAATCATAAAATATATACTCATCAAACACCCCCACACTTAAATATTTGCTTGTCCTCAAGCAAAAGAAAGAGAATTCATTATCTGAAAAGAACATTGCCTATGAAATTCCTAAATAGAGAGCAATAAACCACCACGTTTGGATCATATCATTAAATCTTATTTAAGTTAATGTCTTATAAAAATAAGTCACTAAGCCAATTGAGTGTAACAATCTCTTAACGTCCCATAATCAAAAGATTGGCAAGCAATAAGTTCAACCATAAGATTAGTAAAAGAATATTATACTACTTAATTTCTCCAGAAAAATTCAAATGCCCCCACCAAACCAAGCTTTTTATTTAATTTACTAAGAATTCTCAGGTAGGAAATAACTCATTTTGTCTTTTTTTTTTTCTTGAGCCGTTATAGGTCCCCTTTTGACGCGACCCTGCACATGGGTGATGCAGCACCGGTTACTCAGTTACTCTAACAGGCACCTCAAGAGGCTTTTAGCCCAACTCATAACCCTCTTTGACTTTACTGTTTGACGCGAGTGCCAACATTGGTGATGAAGTGCCCCCGGTTACTAAGTAAGATCTAGAGAAGTCATTGGAGTTGTTGTTTTTTTATTTTTCCTGAGTTATTTCCCTACACAAAAGTTGTACTTGGTTAGCACAGATCATCATCTAATTTTCTAAAGAAATCATATAGCAAAATATTTTTGAACTAATAATTTGTTGATCACATTACAAACTAATCCTTATTCTCATAGTCCATCTCAAGATTGCAAAAAAAAAAAAAAAAAAAAAACTCAAGGCTTAGAGACTTGGTTAAAACATTTTTTTTTTCTATTTTAATTTTTGGCTTGATAATATTCTCTAAGATGGGAAAAGCTCAAAATTAAGGTCAATCCTCAACAATGCAAAAATCTCAAATTAACAAAAATCTTTTCAATTGCATAAGGACAAACATAATTCAAAGAAATTATATCATAACCAAAGAAATTATATCCCTCCCCCAAACTTAAATCAAACATTGTCCTCAATGTTGCAAAAAAATATAAAGAAGGAAAGGAACTAATACTCTCATAGTTTAGGCCTCTAACTCTGATGTGGAGTGCTTCCCCTGGTACCATTCATGATATTTCAAATTTTAAAGGAGAAAAGAATGCTAAAGCAAGACCTTGCAGCAACAAGAAGAGTGATCCTTTTCAAACCTGAATAAAACTGAAAGAAAGAAAGAAATAATAATAATAAAAGATGCAAACAAAACCCTTGGGTTGCCTCCCAAGAAGCGCTAAATTTATAGTCTTCAGCCAGACTTTTCAAAACAAACCACTAATCATAAGTATCAAACACCATAATTACCTTGTCTTCATTTCTTTTCAAACAACAAGGTATCACACACAAAAATTGATCATTCAAGTTAATTACTTGTACTTCCTTAATCATAGACAATCTTGGATTACAAGCAATCATTGAATTCAAATTAAGCACAACATGTATATCTTTGAAAATAAATATAGGCACATCCAAGAATTTAAAGCATTCAATAAAATCAACTTGACTCTCATCAGTAAGAGTCAACACTTCAAGAGGAGGGTTATGATCAACAACCAATGGGATATTTACATCAATTGGATCACTAACATCACAATCCTTAGGCTCCACAACCGGAACCTTTTCTAAACATCCAATATTCTCATCCAAATCAATTTCATGCTCACAATCACTTTCTACATTATCCACAATCTCATGTAATTCCACACCTTTAGCTTCCTTACAATAATCATTATTATCATAAGAAGTGGTACCCATGTTTAAGGGATTATTTTGCACCATAGTCTCAAGGGTAGAAAGAATTTGACTCACACTTACCCCAATATCTTGGACACTTGAGTTAATGATAGCAAGAATCTCCCTTTGCTCTCTACTAGATTTCTCTAATGCTTCCCCACACTCCTTAACTAATCTTTCCAAATTAGATTTTTCCCCGTACTCAATAGTGTGTTCTTCAACATACGGATAAGAGTAACAAGGAGGAGTATTTTTATAAGAACAATAGACATGTGGATCCCTAAAATTTTGTTGCTCAAAACCTTCACTAGGAAAAAATGAGTTATCAAAACAAGTTTGGTTCCTAGTGAAATCATCTCTCATAAAATGACTAGTTGTACTATATGGACAATGCTCAAATAAATGATTCCCTCCACAATAAACACAAGACATGCAAACATATTGAGAAGAACCAACATATGGAATACAACTATCATTTATGCTCCTTTTACGTTGCCAATATTCATTTAAAGAATTTAAAGTAGCAATCAATCCATCTTGTATAGAAGACAAAGAATTAATCTCCTTTTCATTATTAAGACCAGTTGGTTGCCAATTGAAATCCATTTTTTTAAAAATTTTTTTCTAAGAAAAATAAAATAAAATATTTATGAACTCAAACTTAAACTACTAATGCTCAATCAATTCTAACCAAGACAGTTGTGGCACACAAGTCCCCGGCAACGGCGCAAAAAACTTGATAGGGCAAAACTTTAAGCCTAAAAAACTCTGCTAGTGCACGGGCCATATCAAGTAATAAAGTGATAAGAAAAGTATCGTTCCCATGAAGACTTAGTATCACAACTTTAGTTAAGCATTGATTTTACAATTTCGTTTAACTTAAACAAATCAGATTGAATTTAATTAAGATAAAAGAAATTAAAACTAAAATAAAAATAAGAAAACTACCACAATAATCAAATGAGCAACCTAAAGTCACTAATCCCTTATTTGATTCTTAGATTTTATCCACACTAAATTAACTTTGACTTAATCTAATCAGCTAATCTAGAGTATTAATGTCTATAAATGCTTTCAGGTCCATTTATATACCTATCTTAATTAATTATGTAATGTCTCACACAACTAAATAAGATGCTTTTTAAATCGGGCTCACTCTAATTTGATTATGCGGAGCTTCTAGGTATATTCCTATCCTAGATGCAAATTAGATTAAAACCTAACTTCACATTAAATTTAAATCTAATTCCACATTATTTAATCCCAAGGTCAATTTAAGATTCCCTTCGTCAAGTTCAATCCTAAATCCCCAAAACATGCTTAACGGTGGCTAATCACTAAGCAATAAATAATAAAAACAAGATTAAATAAACTGATTAAAATTAAACAAAACTAATGAGTGGGAACAATTTCTAAAACCCAAACAAGTTTATAGATTCTCTAGGTTGCAAAACCAACTAGCCACACATGGCTTTATTCAAATCCAAAACAAAAAGATAAGAATTCAGGTTCAAAGAAGAAGAATACAGAGGAAAGAAAGATTCTCCGTCGCCTCCACAGTCCTTCCGTCCTTCTGTGGAGATGATGAAGAGAACTGAAATGCTCAGCCTCTACTCCTCTGCTCCTTCGTTCCTTCTCGTTCTGTGTCTCCCTATCTTTCTGCTCCGTCCTTTTTGCTTGTCTCTGCCTCTTTATTTATAACAATTTAGGTCTTGGGTCACCGATTCTCTTTTTTTTATTACAAAGATATCTCATATCTTGTAATTTACTCCAGCAGATCACACAATTGATTTTATTTCCAATTTTCTTGTGGGGACCATCAAGTTTGGCTGATTGTATATCCTCTTATTGCCTTTTCTACTTCATTCCAAATCAGCTAATATTTCCTACACAATAAAAATAGGATATGAGTAAATTTTATGTGATTTATTCTTTGATCCCAAGTTTCATGCAATTATGGAAACGTTCATAAAATATAATTAAATAGGTGTATAATATCAATAATTCCAATTAAATATCATAAAATATACACCTATTTAATCATAAAATATATACTCATCAGTTTTGATATTAAATAAACATATACTTTTGTATTACAATATTATATAAGCAATAAATTATAAATATATTCTGTGTAAAATAAGTATAATTATTTTTACCTGTCAGTAAAATCATGCATGAACCGAAGGAATCTGTAGACACACAAAATTACAAGAGGGAAAAGCATTTTGTCATAGGCATATACAAAGCAATTCCTTTGTTTAATATTTTTTGAAAAAAAAAGGGAAAAAATATTTTTCCTGTTTATTTGTTTTTTATTACGAATTAATAAATTTGTTTATTTGTTGAATGATTTATATTGTTTAGATATTAATGTTGATAAAATTTATTTGATAGATTAGAACTTTAACGATTGCAATTTATTAATTATATTTCTTTGAAAAAAATCGAAGGAAAAAGAGTTAAAATTTGGAATAGTAATTTTCAGGCCCTATAGGGCTAGCCCTGATCCTGGTATTATCGAGCTGGACTTTGAAAAACAGATGTTTTCCTCACTTCAGGTCTGTATGGCTGGCCCTAACCCTGTCGGGCCATGCCGGCTCTGATTCCCAGCTCTACTTAAGAGCAATAGTAAAACTGATTAAGAGAGAGGGTACCATAACTTTTCATATTGTTGCATCTTCTTTCATCCTTTGGTTTCATTTCCTTTTGTTCTGGTTCTCCCCCCCCCCCCCCCACCACTCCTTCTTCTTCTTCTTCAGTGTGACTAGAACTCATCTTATGAGCCATCCGGTTTTTCCAATGTCGCTCCAATTTCTGGCTCAAATGACGGTTCTTACCGGCTCAACATGACCCTATCTCTAAAGTGGTTCTTAAACAAAAACAAGCCGTTCAGGACTTTTATCAAATAAATAAATAGACACTCAATGTGATAATTTTAATAGAAATATTAAAATAAAAAAAAAATAATATATATTTTTTTAGATTAAGGGTTTTGTTAAGGTTCTTACCTCTCTCAATAAGTATATTGTTTGGAAAGTTAATGTATTATTAATAAAAATTTGAAAATAATTAATTAGATATATTTAATGCTTGACATGTTTAATGTGATTTTTTGTGATAATATTTAATTTGAATTTTGTACATACGCTATGTAAAATTCTATTTTCAACTATTTTGAATTAATTTTTCTTTTTAAGGGTACTTTTGCAAATATCAAATCATTGATCTTTTAAAGTACTTTTATTTTTTTTTAATTAAAGGTGGGCAGGGATTTTTTTTTTCCTTTTTTAGGGTATTCTTGTAAATATCAAATTATTGCTCCTTTAAGTAGTTTTATTTTTTAAGATTAAAGGGAGTGAGAACTTTTTTCTTTTTTCCTTCACGTTGCTCGACTCAGCTCTCTCTCTCTCTCTCTCTCATTTTATCATGGCATCATCTTTTTGGGTTTGTTTGGTTTGAAAGGAGGGAATGTGAGGGGAGAGGATGAAAGAAAATCATAGATGGTTACCTTCTTTAGTTAAGTTGGTGGGGGGAGGTGGTGAGGGATTTTAAGATCCTTATTTGATTTAAGATGGGATGAGAGGGGATGAATGATAGCAAATTATCATTCTAACCTAATATATTTGTTTATATTTTCTTATTTAAAGGTTATATAAATTAATTTACATCCTATCTAATTTTTATTTATAATTAATATAATAATATATATTTTGTTTCTAATTTTTATTTATAATTAGTATAATAACATATATTGTAAAATGTTCCTTCTTAATACTATAATAATAATTTTTCATGCTAGTTTCATTCAATATAATGAGACTCATCATATTGTAACTCATATTGCAAAGATATCACTTAAATATTCTAGCTACTACTAATGTTCTTTCTTGCTTAATTATTGATCTTAATCATCTTCCCCTAAGTGGTATATATCATCCATTCACAATCAATGGACATGACATCCTCGTACGCTAGGATTGGGAGAGGAAAGGAATTTTTCTTAGATTTAAACCAATATGAGTTTTAATAGATTCACAATTCACAAAAATGAACTAGAGATGTAAACAAGTCATAGTAATAACCAACCATTAATTTCATTGTATTATAATATACAAATACATAACTGATATATACACACACACATATATAGAATACCACTCATTACATGAAAGTAAAAATAAAGTATAGTATAAACTTAACAATCATGACTTATAGAACTGAAATGTGCTCGTGTTTCCTATGCATTGCTATGTTTTTAAAGTAATGTAGTTGATTAGTACTAAATGGTGCATTAGATATACAATATATAACACCATTCAATGAGAGTAGATATGACAAAGTAAACAAACAAGAGTGTGTAATTTTGACAATTATGCAGTGGGATAAGAAGCTTGCATTGCTATACCACAAAGGCCTTCTTGAGCATCCACATTTCTTTGCATCCTAATGTATCCTTCTTCACCCCATTCTGTTCCCCACGAGTTCTTGACCAACCAGTATTCGGTGTTGTCACTGACACCATAACCAACGGCAGTAACACCATGATCTAACTCAGTGCCACAAGAACCAGTAAAAATGCCACTTTTATAAAATTGAAAATCAGATCCACTTGCATCTATGGCCACTGAAACTGGCTGGTTGACCACAGCTTTTTGTAGGGCCTGCTCGCTATTGACAGGGACATCCTCATACCCCTTAATGGAAGCTACATGATTGCCTTCTTCATTGACATTGCAAGTTCCATCAACACCCTTGTAAGGGTAGTGAGCTTCTGAGTTTATACCATTGTTTTTTATGATGAATGTGAAGGCATCATCCATCAAACCTCCTTCACAACCTTGGTCCACACCTGTGTCGCAATCAACCAGCTCTTGCTCTGACAAGGAAATGAGTTTTCCTGTACTCAACTTAGTGATTCCTTCTGTTGCTGCCACAGCAGAAAATGCCCAGCAACATCCTACAATGTATCAAAAGTAAGACAAAGTTAAACAAAACTTCAAGGACTTGTATCAATTAGAGGAGTAATGAAACAATTCTTACCACATTCTCCCTGGTTCTTGATGGGTGTTACAGCTCCTTGCTGCCTCCAATCCACGGAGGAAGGCATATCAGTCACATTTTCATATTTGAAAGAGGGTGTCCTTGTGATTGAGGAGCACATATGACCCTTGAATCTGTTTCTAGAAGCTGTGAATTCTTCATTTGTGAGATCTGCAAATTGGTTTAAACCTAACTTGTATGGCTTGGTTCCATCACGATTAAAGCCTTCGATGTATTCCACATTTTGCTGGAATATGTTGAAACGCTTCTCCTTCTCCTGGATATCCTTATACACTTTGCCATATTGAATCATCCACTGCTCATGCCTCTCTTGCATTGAAGCGTCTGGAAGAATTCGAGATGAGGCTTGAAACGCCAACATTCCAAGCAAAACAAGAGCCAATGGAAGAATTTTGAAGGCCATAGAGACAATGGAGAATCTGGTTTATGATTTGAGAAAGAAAGATGAGTTGATGACCTCAAGTGTTGTTCAGATATATATAGAGCAAAATTCACGCTGACTTGTAAACGAATCATGTTCTTTGATTTGATCACTAAATAATTATAATAAAGAAAAGCCTCTCTCTTGGAGGTGCGTGATAAAAAAATTGTCATGAATAAGACAGCTGAGAAAAGTGTTGAAATGGGGGTCTTTGAGAAATGTCTAAAACGGTAAGTTATTTTGATTGGAAATATGATTTTAAAGTTACCAGCAAAAACAAAATAATGCAAAGCTTAGCGTTAATTAATGAACACAAAACATGGTTTTTAGAAACGTTTGCGTATGGAATAATATAATCAGAACAATATTATTATATGTTTGCTAATTTGTATAACACCGAACATTTCGCTTGTCCTTAGTTACTTAGATGGAATGGAAAGATGTCGTCTGATTAAATTTTTTGTTAAGAAAACGAAGAACTCATCAAACGATTGCTAAACCAAGTTACTTATAAAAATTGAGGTAATTTTAACAAGAATCTATTTAATTTGGCTGTTGTCGTTGTCAAACTGCTTAATCATCATATACAACATTGTTTTAGATTGTGAGTAATACAATATAATAAATTAGTACTACAGATTTATGTTCTGAAATTATTTTAGTCACTTTTTATATATAAATTTTGATCCTGCTGCAATTTAAATATTGGGAATTTTTCAAGCTAAATATAAAATTTAACCCACCAAATAATAATAGGTAAAAGATTTCTCCCGTTACTGGAGGTAGAGTTACTTCCAGTGATCCTAAAATTACGTCGTTTTGGATTAATAAAGGGTGTATTTGTAATTTTATGTGAATTAATGAAGGGTGCAAAATTACGGAAACATTCTTCATTAATTCACATAAAATTACAATACACCATTCATTAATTCAAAACGATGTAGTTTTAAGGTCACTGGAGATAACTCTATCTCCAGTGACTGGAGAAATACTTTTTCCATAATAATAATAATACAACAGATGCCAAAGAAATATACGCAACAATAAGAATCCAAATTATTTTTATTATGTTTTGGTTGTATTATTATTATTTTAATAAGAAACATAATTACTTTACACAGTAGTAAGATTTTCAATTCAATTAATCTAGCACTTTTGAATAAAATAAGGCAATATACCTTTTATGTTTTAACATTATATAAATTTTTAGTTTAATCCAGTAATTTTATAAATATATTTTCAGTTTTTTATTGACCCTAACATTTAATATATATTATTTCGTCAAATCATATTTTTTGTGTGTGTAACAAATGATTGTTATTTTAAAAGTTAAACCTTAGGGGAAAATTCCAAATAAATACCAAATGAATTTGCAAAACCCCCAGAAGTCCGTCGAATTTGCAAAAAGACTGAGAGGTCATTTCGCGCGAATTTGTATATCCCCCAAAAGTCCTTGTCACCTTTCAGTCTTTTTGTAAATTCGACGGACTTCTGGGGGTTTTGCAAATTCATTTTGTATTTATTTGGAATTTTTCCTAAACCTTATATGTCAACATTTTAGAATTTTTTATAGTATTTAATAAACAAGATTTCTACCCTGTGTAATCTTTTTATTTTGGCGAACATGGTATCCACTTTTTTTTTTTTCACCTGAGCAAGGTAATCTTTGATATATCAGTACTTTTAATGTTCTAAAGGAATGCTTGATTAGTATTGATCAATATGTATAGGTGATGGAGATGGTTTCTCCTTATTGTATTTCTCACTATAAGCTATAATAAGTATTGCTATCTATGTGGCTCGTGCAAGTTTATATATAGTATTTTGAGCTCCAGAAGCTTTTAGAACCACATAAGAACAATTTATGGTTTCGAAGCATTACCTTATGAGATATGTAATATTTATTATATATTTTAGTCTTTATGGTTGGTCAAATTTTTTTTTTTGGTATGCACAATAAGCAATATTTATTTGGGAAAAATTACACACAGGTCCCAAGGAGCAGAGATAATTACGCACAGGTCCTTTCAAATGACAAAATTACACAGAAGTCCTTCTGAAAGTAAAATTACTTTTTTGCCCAAAGGAGAAGAAGCATAAAACAATCGATCGAAAGGAAGATTACACTCAGCGTTCGACCTCTACCCTAGGAAGCATCCATCCACCAGCCACCGCGTTTGATCTCCATCGAGAAGGAAAATTACTCACACTCAATTTGGTGCCCGACCGGCGGAGAGAAGTTCAGGCGGAGATCAACATCACGAAGAAGGAGAGGCGCAAGATTGCTTAGGAAATTGAATTCAATAGCAGGGTCGTGAAGAAGAAACAAGGGATGATTCCCCTGAGGCAAATAAACCTGGAAGAATATAAGGCGTATAAGGAGGCAACGTTGGCTCAGCTGAAGCCCTTGGTTCTTGACAATCCTTTGAGTTTTTCGACGAAGGATGAGGTTCCTAATGAAAAAGGAATTGATGTAAGTAATGAGTCTGCTAGTGAACGTGTAAAGCCTAAGAATCCCAAGTGGGTAGTTTACGGTAGGGGTTTGGAGGACGTTTCAGAGTTTTTTAGTAGTGGGAAGTACGATCATAGCGAAAAGAATACTGTAGGTCAAGGTATCCATCTCTTTCAATCTTTCCTTTAAGCCTTTTCATTTAATTCGACTGCTGGTTTGTGATTTGTGGGGAATGATCTAATAGAAGTTATTTTATGTTTGAATGAATAGGCCGTCGTAAATTGTTTACGAAGGAGGAGAAGGTTTTATTGAATAAGAAGATACCAGATTTGGCGGCAGCTACTTCTGTGAGTTTTCCATGTCTAATTCTCTTCCTTGTCTAAGTTTTGTAACCAGTCTATTATTTTGTGGTGTTTTATTTGAATTACTAGAAAATTTCACATTTTCTTGATTATAATTCTTACTGCTCTGTATTTCTTGAGAATAAGTACTGCGGTGGCAAGTTTTAGGGTTAAAACCTTGATAAAGGAGTCAGGAAATGAATTATGCTTCTTTGCTCATTTATAGGTCTTTTGGTCAATCAGTTAAGTGGCTTTTTGCCTCCTTTTGTAACCAAACCGATCATTTTCAGGAGAAATGGCTGCCTCTACACACTCTTGCTGCATTTGGAGAATTTTACCTTGTTGATGAAAGATGGAATATGACCAAGAGGGGGGGGTGAATTGGGGATATAAAATTTTCTTCTTGAAAATACTCTGTTTATGCACACAGAGAACAGAGTTGAACAGAGAAAGGATAAAGAAGAATGAACACAAAGAATTTATACTTGTTCGGTCTAAATCCTCGACCTACGTCCAGTCCCTAGACTCTCCGGGATTTCACTATCTCAAATGATTACACACTCTGTACTCTCGGAGTAATTCTCTCACTCTAGAACTTACTCCCCCTTAGAAGTTGTAATCAATCAACCCAATCTCAAAGTCCCAATACTTTGAGATTCTTACAATAAATGATAATCAATGATGAACTCTCTAAAAGAGTGGATAAGTAAACATTGAAGATCAAAAATCTGAAGATATTGAATTCTTAGTCGAAACAATAAATGAAGTAGCTTGCTAATTGAATGCGTAGAGTTTCGGTAGGTGGAGACTTGAATGCTTCTCATATTTATAGATGCTTGTATTTAATGACCGTTGAGAAGTGATTAATGAGCCGTTGTGAGTAATGAATGTGACCGTTGTGAGTTCAAGGCTTCGTCTCTTCGTATGTTTCCGACATTCGTCAGTTATTCTCCGTTGACATTCCATATTCAAATTGTCCGTTGGAGTACTTTAGGAATGTTGTCTGAAAAGTGGCCGGATTGTCTTTTGCTTGCTCAGATGGTTTCTTGCTGAATTGGTGATTGTTCTGAACATCGCATTAAATGCTTCTGACAAAAAGTTGCTTTATGATAATCTGAAGATTTAACCTTGTTAATCCTATCTAAAACATACTGGAAACATGATTAATAGTGATTAGAAATGATAAGAATCAATAATATCAAGTACCCATTGCATAATCATTGAGTTCCAGAATTCGAGAATGCTGATTTTCAAAAACTGATATGAGTAACTCGAGTTGCACAGTACCAACTCGAGTTATTTTCAAGTTCAGGAATTTCTGAAAACGAAGGTCAACTCGAGTTGCTTTTGCATTTAATTCATACAGAGAGCAATCAGAGATGGCTAACTCGAGTTGCATAGTGTTAACTCGAGTTATCCTTAAGTCAAAAACATCCAGAGAAAAATTGAACTTTCATAACTCGAGTTGCACAGTAATAACTCGAGTTATGTTAAGCTTAAATTCAGATAGAGAGCAAACGCTACAGTATTAACTCGAGTTATGATGAAAATAACTCAAGTTATCACTGTTCACAAAATTTTTGTTTTCGCGAGAGGCTTTCTAGAATTGCAAAGTACAGTCCATAACTCGAGTTGTTAAGTGATAACTCGAGTTATGACTCTTTGAAAAATAATTTTTAACTTGAGTTGTGATTTTCAACTTGAGTTATAGTTTTTGTGAAGATTCTTTAAGTCCTATAACTTGAGTTGTAATCAGTTAACTTGAGTTACAAATATTCCAAAAACATTTTCTAAGATCTCAAGATTGATTTCAAGTATTTTATCAAATGCAACCATTGTTAGTCATCATCAAAACATATAGAAACTAACAGTTGACTGTTGGTCGAATTCCCTTATGGCATGTGAACTAGTCGAACAAGTAATAAAGTGAAAATAGAGTATCGTTCCACAGAGACTGAGATACCAAGGAGTGACGCTCAATCGCTACTATAGTTGTGAAAAAAGAAAGTAAAATACTTGGGTTGTTTGGTTTTGATGGTTATGCTAATAGCAGAAATAAACACATAAATTAACTTGAGAAGATATCAGTGAGAAGTTAGACTGGACTCAGAATCACCCTTAACTGCGTCAATCCCCCAGTTGCTCTACCCATTACTATAGCATATACGTTGCACAGCTTCCGCAATGCTACAACATAGCTACTAACTACAAAGCTATTTGGTTAACCCACCACGATAGTCTACAGAAGCTTCTGCGTCTGAACATATGATACTAACTATACTCCTTCCATATTCCTATGGCAACTTTCTAGTTAAACCTGCTTTATGCTCAGGGTGTTATGGTTATGAGAGGTAGACCCATTCATGAAGCCTACAATAATAGGTCAAGTCGTGCACAGGCTGCCTAGCAAACACTGTTTCTCAGAGGTCTAACCTCGACTCCTTGCTAGTAAGCCGAGGCCACAAATTTAGCCCCTAGCTTCCGCTAATCGACTAGTAATTAATGCACTGATAAGCAAACCAAATTTATTAAATTAAGAACTGCAACTGGGTTCATTCAACACCCTAAGGGATCATTCTCGTTCAGCCATATAAAAATTAGTTCATGACTGACAAGGGAAATACGAAACAGAAACAAACAGAATGACCCATGATAAACATAAAAAGGAAAAAACAGAAAGTTTGAGTGGAGTTCCAAGGGCGTGGATGAAGTCCTGTCACGTCACTACTCCACGTCTTCTTCTCTCTATCGTATTGCGAGGAAGGATGCTGGGCTGTCTGGAAGTCTCGTGCTTTGTGAAATCTCTCACTCTTCTCTTGAGTCTGCCGAATGTAGAATCTCGTTCTATGGCTCTCTGCCTTTTAGGGTTGGCTCTGCTGTCTTTTATAATTTGTCGAGATCATATCTCTTGATCCGAGTAGATTGATTTTGCTGATTCTGCGGGATTCTTCAAATCTTTCAGTTGTGATCCTCCGCATCTTCTAATTTATTACGTCAGCAATGTACTTGTCGCTCTTGACTTCTTTTATTCCTGAAATCATCTAGATAAAAAGGTCAGAAAAATTGCTGCATAGCATCGCATTCTCTACTTTGCTATAGCTTTTGTGATGCCTTGTTTCGTACTTTGAGTTGCTGTCAAAATGCTATAGCATCGTATTATCTTTGCTATACAGTCTTCCTTAAAAACTATGAAAATGACTCTTCTCTTCGTACATGTTCAGGATGTAAATGGGTTCTACCCTTCAGTTCCCTATATCATAAATATATGCCTTTTTGCTTAGATTGTTTGCATTTTAAGCTTTTATTTACCATACAATTCAGTCATGAAACATAGGGAAAACATGACATAATTTGCGCTCATCATTGACTTTATAGGTCTTTTGGTCAATTAGTTAAGTGGCTTTTTGCCTCCTTTTGTAGTCAAAACTGATTATTTGGTTGACTTGAATTGAACTACTTATATCATAACATTGGAATTTTTTTAATCTCCTTACAAAGTAGCAGATTAGTCGTCTCAAAGCTATCTAAATTCTGGATAGGCCCTTGTCAGAGTCTGAATTTCTCTAGCTAAACAAATTTACTTGGCCTTGGATTGGTCAAATTTTGAGTAATAATATTGATTCAATTCTTTGAAGATCAGTCTTCTTTGTTTCATAAATGGTTCCTCTTTACTCTCATTCAATAAATTGTTGTTTACTGAACAAACACTTGATTAGTAACACTGTGGGTAGTCCAATACTTTATTTTCTCAAATGTAAAGAAATGAAATCAAACTGCTGATGTCAATTTTCAGGTAACAAGAATATGGCGACAGATCAAGAAGTCAAGCCAAAGGTGTCCGGGTACAAATTGTTCATGAAAGCATTTTTCAAGCAAAAGAAGAAGAACAATGAAGAGATGGTGTCGTTGGGAAATGAGGCTCAGTCCGTTAAACAAGCATGGAATGCATTAAGAGAAGAGGAGAAGGAAGGATATAGGATAAGAGCCTAGAAATTAAGTAGAAGCGTAGGGAAAAAAATATGTTGTTAGTTCTCTGAGTGTTTTGATGATTACTAACAACTGTAAACAATATGAAAAAGTTTTGACAAAGTTTAGGATGTTTTAAACTTGTAATTCTCTAGCTGTCAAAACCAAACTCGAGCCTGTTAGTATTGAACTCGAGCCTGGATTTGACAGAGAGTACAAACTTGCCATACTGTTTTCCAAACTCGAGATTGAACCTAAAGTTTAAAGACAAACCTTTGAGAAGTTCACATGAACTTGAGCCTACTAAGTTCAAACTCGAGTTCAGCCTTTCCAGAGAGTTTTTGAACTTTGAAAACATTTTAAACTCTATACTTGCTCTCTTCAAACCTCAAGTTTGAAAGTTTTCAAAGAAAATTTTAAGAGTATGAACTCGAGCCTGTCATGGCAAACTCGAGTTCATCTCTGGCGGGATAAGTTTTCCAAACTTGTAGGTATTTTCAAAGCCTTCACTGTTCCATTGAAAGAAAAGTTTCCAGTTTGAAAAGCTTTTCAAATACTCAAACTCAAGCCTAGTTTTGGCCGAGAGCTTCCAAAGTCTTTCAAAACATTCGAACTCGAGCCTAAACTATTTAAATTCGAGCCTAAAAGTTACCGAGAGCAAAGAACTGTTTTTAAGCTATTTAAACTCGAGCCTGAGACTTTCAAACTTGAGCCTAAAAGTTCCAGAGAGCAAAGGATTTTTCAAGAACTTTGAACTCGAGTCTGTGCATTACAAACCTCAGGTTTGCTCTTTCAAGTTAAAATTAAGGTTTGTTCAGAAAAGCTTCGAACTCGAGTTCACCACTTACAAACTCGAGTTCATCACTTAAACTCAATGCTTTTCAGCTTTCAAAATCGTGACACTCGTCTCTGGATAAACCAAACTAGAGTTCATACTTGACAAACTCAAGTTCATTTTTACCCGAGAGCATTTTGGCTTTTCAAAGACTTGAGAACCTCAGGTTTAGAATACAAACCTCAGGTTTACACTTTTTGAACTTACATATTTTTTGAACACTGAAGCAATGAACTCGAGCCTGCATAAACCAAACTCGAGTTCGTGACGCTGGTTTAGAAAATTTGAATTTGGGCATTTCAGAATTCAACGATTTTTGATCCTAATCTCTTTCAATATTATTCTCTGATATTCCCTGCTATGTTTAACGTCTTTATTAGTGGATTTCAGAGCATTAAAGAATGTTTGGTGAGAGGTTAGAGCATAAAGCATAAAGTAACTCAGAGCATTTATTGCAAAGCTCAGAAAGTTACTCCTTCCTTCCAAATCCTTCTGCACACGCACACAAAGCATTTAAGGATGTTAGTTGAAACAAGAAAACTCATCTCCAACGGATTAATTCGCAGAAAGTCAACTATGATGACTTGGCTAACTGGATTAGGGGTAAACAAGAGAGAGAAGACCCAAAACCACTTCAGAATACTTGGGCAACTTCTCCAACGGTTCAATCCAAGCTACAACGGTCAATTAATGCCCACTACCTATAAATGGAGTGCATTAACACCTTCTCAAGCTGATACACTAACTGAGAGCGAAAATTAATTAAGATCATTCATAGTGTTCAGTTTTTTTTAATAGTGTCATATTGACATTTGTACTTCAGTGTTCATCCTATCTACTCTGTGAGAGAGTTCTTTATTGTAAAATCACTCATTGATTGTAATAACCACAAGTCAGGGGACTTGGTGGTTGGGTGTTTTGATTACATTTTGTAAGGGGGAGTGAGTTCTAGAGAGAGAACTACTCTGAGTACAGAGATTGTAATAAGTTGTTGTGAATTTAGTGGATTGAAAATCCCAAGTGAGGCTTGGGGACTGGATGTAGCTCAGAGAAAGGACCGAACCAGTATAAATCGTTGTGTGCAAAGCTTTCCTCCCTATCTCCTCTGTTCTGCTCTGTTTTGAGTGTTTAAAAACAGAACAAGTTTCGAAAATTTTTAATATACCCAATTCACCCCCCTCTTGGGTATAAAGCTCCTCTTTCATATGTTGTTTCTTTCATCCATTGTTCATTATCTTGAATTGACTTTCAGTTGCATAAATCTGTTTGCTACACATTCTTCAAAATCTTAAGGATGTAATTTTGCTATTATGCCTCAATGCTTGCTTGCTTGCTTGACCATGGTGAATTCATCAAGTTTAGCAAGTATTAGTACCTAAAATTTGATTTTGACTTGTCCCCGTATATGGTAAATCATTGGTAATTCAATTTTGAGGTTCAGAAGCCATTTACAACAAGAAATTCTATATCTATAACAGCAAATTCCTATTTTAACAACAAGTTTTGAAAACCTGGATTTTTTCAATTCTGAGGTACAGATGCCATTTGCAACAAGAAATTTTATATTTACAACAGCAAATTCCTATTTTAACAACAAGTTTTAAAAGCCTGGATTTTTTCAATTCTGAAGTCCAGAGGCCATTTACAATAAGAAATTCTATATTTACAACAGCAAATTCCTATTTTAACAACAAGTTTTGAAAACTTGGATTTTTTCAATTCTGAGGTCCAAATGCCATTTGCAACAAGAAATTCTATATTTACAATAGTAAATTCCTATTTTAACAATAAATTTTGAAAGCCTGACTTTTTTCAAGTCTGAGGTCTAGAGGCCATTTACAACAAGAAATTCTATATTTACAACAGCAAATTGCTATTTTAACAAGAAGTTTTGAAAGCCTGGATTTTGTCATTTCTAAGGTTTAGAGGCCATTTGCAACAAGAAATTCTATATTTACAACAACAAATTCCTATTTTAACAACAAGTTTTGAAAACCTGGATTTTTTCAATTCTGAGGTCTAGAGGCCATTTACAACAAGAAATTCTATATTTACAACAACAAATTCCTATTTTAACAACAAGTTTTGAAAGCCTGGATTTTGTCATTTCTGAGGTCCAGAGGCCATTTGCAACAAGAAATTCTATATTTACAACAGCAAATTCCTATTTTAACAACAAGTTTTGAAAACCTGAATTTTTTCAATTCTGAGGTTCAGAGGCCATTTGCAATAAGAAATTCTATATTTACAACAGCAAATTTCTATTTTAATAACAAGTTTTGAAAACCTGGATTTTTTCAATTAGAAACCAGAAAAACAGAGTAGTCCCTCTGTTATTCCTCTATTACCTTCCCAAAAAATAGAGTACCATGTCATTAAACGTTGGAGATGGATTCACCTATCTTGCTTACGTGATTTCTCCGTTTTTCCCTTTTTGCCAAATCCAGTTCTCCCGTGCACGAAATGTTTGCTCTGATTGTTTCCTTTTTTATGCACTATGGGCAAAAAAGTAATTTTACTTTCAGAAATAATTACACAGAAGTCCCTAGGGACTTCTGTGTAATTTTGTCATTTAAAGGGACTTGTGCGTAATTATCTCTGCTCCTTGGGACCTGTGTGTAATTTTCCCATTTATTTGAACTCATAATCAATCATGTAATATTTTATAATAATCTATTTTGAATGACCTGTATATTTTCACACTGAAAGTCCCATATGTATTTCTTGTAAATAAGTGTTTGGTTTTTTAGCCTAAATCATAATTCAAAACTATTGTTCTTTTTTTTTTTTGAAAAAAAAAACATAATAAATATTAGGTATTCAGTTTGAATTTATTAATCAATAAATATAATTTATAGATGATTATTCTATAATTTATTTTTTTTTATAGTTCTTTAAAAGTAACCGATTAAGTAATCATACTTAAAAATGATTTGATTATTTCTTGAATTTCATTTATTATTGATGAAAATTATTAATTTGATGATTTCATTTAGAAATAGTGATATTATCATCCCACATTATCTATGATTATTTCCTTTTTTTAAAAATATATTTCTTCATAATTGATTGATTAAGTAATCATATTTGAAAATGATTTGATTATTTCTTAAACTTCCTTTTTTATTGATGCAAAACATGGATATTGATTTTATTAAGAAATAGCTAGTGACATCATCATCTTCTGACATTATAATATATATTATTTTCTAAATTTTTTATTTCCTTATTTATATTTTTCCATATTAGATTTGATTAAGCAATTAGATTAGTCCATGCCCCCCATATTGATAATCCACTTAGATTATATATAAAATTCATTCTCTTTTAGTTTTTTCCTCATGAAGTGCTAACTTTAACATTTTGATTGTGATAAGCTTTCATATTTATATTTATATTATTATTTTTGGATTTTGGTGATTCTTCCCTTTTGTATAAAATTAACATCCAATTTCTCATTTCTCAAGTCAAGAATAGTGCCTCAAGCGTCCTTATATTTCTCAAATCAAATTTTCATTAAATATTCACATAATTGTATTTTAATTAACATATTGTATACATGTAGAATTAATATTAAATATAACTTCAAAGAAAAAAATTTATTCATCAATATAATATAACTAATGGTAGCTTAGTGTATATATTATGAATAAAGGATATTCATAAATGACAAAAAATTATAAAATCAAACTTAAATAGGCTGGTTCAAAAGGCAAGTATTATGCTATATGAGTATAACCTAATATAACATGAAAACATCAAACACAATTAAAAGTAAAGCAGACTCAAAGTAGATTGCTAAAATAACATATTTAGAAACTCAAAACAACACATGCTAAAATGGCACATTTGAAGCGACATATCAGACAATATGACATCCCCACTACAACCAATGAAAGTGTCGTCTATCAATCAATATAATGGAGTGTTATCTCTCTTCTTTCTCTTTGAATGAATGGTTGATTGACAACTGAACTATTAGAAGGTTATCTTTGTTTTGAACTTTTCTTGCTGACATCAATATCGTTAAAGAGCTTAAGGCATAAGTTTCTACTTCGAAGAGCTATAAAAAAAGGCCTAAGAAATGAATGGCATAACAAACAGATCAATATATAATCAAGTATTCAATCACAATACGCGCTAATATCAACTAAATCCTTTTCTTAGAGTTTAATTTGAGTAAAAATGTCCAAACTACTAACGAGTATTTGATGTTGCTTCACTTGACTCTAAGCCTAATAATAGTTTTCTTCCAACACACACTCTAATTGTTTTGCGAAAGTTCCAAGCTCTCATTTTTGCAATTAAAGATGGATCTTAAGAAAGTCAAGTAAGTCAAGTATAGAGGAATATGGAAAAATAAATTTAAATTCAAAAATTAATATACTACAAGGAACAAAAGATCAAACAAAAGGAGGAAAAGAAAGGATTCAGGTAAGTGCATCATCTAACTTTTCAACAAAAGATGACGTCATTTTAGTTATCATCCACTTCTTGATTACCGGAGCAACGATAACCCAAGTATCCTTATAGACATCAATATCTCTAATGAGTTCATGAGGTTGATTCATTAACAATGAAAAAGGGAGAACACTAAACGAAATACAATGGCGACAAATATAACTCTCTGAATCATGAGGGCACACTAATAATTTACGGATATAAAATATTGATATTGACTTATAAAAGAGAGAGATAAATAGTCAAAAGAGGTGATAAATACAGATATTGATATTTATTAGTGTCGAAGTAAACATAATACATTAAGGATGTTAACATAAGCACAACAATTTGAAAAAAATTAGAAGATATAGATTTGTACTTTTGAGAAGAACATCAAATATTCTAAAGCATCAAATTCAAAGTAGTTGTCTACAAAATGCTATGATATGATATCTCCACTAACTTGATAGAAGTGGAGATACCTAAAAGCTAGAATTGGTATTTTTGTCTTCTTGTAACACCTACACCTAGAATTTTAATCTGCCGGACATGGAGCAAATATTTGACTATTAATGAACTATCGAACTATCTAAAAAACATTACATCTAGTTATGTCAAGCAAATCATTTTAATACTAACATTAACTATTTTACTTTGCTAGACATGCTGACTTGGAGTAGATTATGTAATACCTTCTAGTTTGTGTTATTTAGTGATATTTGCATATCATTCTTTTTTTTTTTTTGGGGGGGGGGGGGGGGTAATGCAGAGGGTTAGATGAAATCTTGCAAAATAAAGCAAATTAGGTAGATCAGCTAACTAGTCTATATAATTTGAAGTTAGAACATTATAGACCTTAGCATTAAAATTAGCTTGATGTGCCAACCAATCCACACTCACATGTATTCGCTTGTCTGAAGACGCGATCAATTGTTACGGTCCAATTGCAATGAGGTCCTTGATATTCCTAATAGGCTAGTAAGAGTCTCGATCAAGCGGTTTGTAGAGTTAAGAGGCAGAGAAAAACCAAAATGTATATATAATGAGGTTATAGAGCGAAAGTGTTTGGTTAATAATTTATAGAGTCAAGCAGTATGACCACACACTCCTCTTATTCTTTGTCATCTTCTTTCAAAAGGAAATACCATTCAAAAAGGGCTTGTAGAAAGCCAAATCTGCGAATTCGAGTATATAATCCTCTTGTTACTTTGATATTGTTTTGCGCCTTACTTATGGGAAGACCATTGTGAGGATTGTTCGATGGTGGCGAATCCAAATCTCTAGTTAGCTAAAATTGGTTCGGTGAGTGGTCGACATCACCTAATTTGCTTCAATGGAGGAGCAAAAGTATTCTTCAGGACTTCACTTGTCTTTTTTCTTCTGAAGTTGGGTGTTCTCTGTCTTGTACCCCAAGTAAGGGTGATTATGTAGCTGATCTATTTACAGCTTTTTCTTATAAGGAGGTGTACCCGATTGGGTGAGTTTTGCAACCAACACCTTCTTTTATGTCCTTTCTAACCTTGGATGTTCAGGAAGCCGATGAAGTCTTTGAAGTTACTTTTATTCCTATTTGTTTTGTGGTGACTAGTTTTTTTTTACATTTGGTTTGTTGAAGTTGTATTTGTTAGTCTTTTTATTGTTTCATTTTCGTTTAGTTTGTTGTCGCAGTGTAATCATTTTATGTAACATTTATTATTAGTATCAATATATGTTCCTATTGACAAAAAAAAAAAAGTATTGCTTCTCCGTGAGTTGCACATGTAGGTTCGTACATAGTATCTTGAGCTTCCAAATCTTCCGGAAGCACACAAAGACTGTTTATTGTTTCAAAGCATTACTTTATAAGGTATGTAATATTTATTATTATGTATTTTAGTCTTTATGCTTGGACATTTTTTTTAACTGTATACACAATAAGCAATATCTATTTATAATCCTAATAAATAATGTAATTATTTTATAATAATCTATTTTGAATGACCCATATATTTTTATACGTTAAGTCTCAAATGTATAGCTTGTAATTAAATTGGTGTATGATTTTTTAGGCTAAATTAAGGAGTTATCATAATTCAAAATCATGTCTATAAATCAAAGAGTTATCACATGTAACACCTCTAATTCTATACTACTTATTATGTCCACTAACATATAGTATTAGGAATATCAACTGAGTTTTTGGTGCAACAAAGTATTTGAAATGGCTTGAGTGAATGAGTAACTGATAATGCGTGATTATAAATTAAATACTAGTCGGGGTTAATCCCTATTGGGATAGTAGCGATACAGTCATCCAAATATATAGTTAGCTATATATTTATTAGCATTATACAGTCCAACAAAATATTTAGATTCTTCTGTGTCTCCTCACAGCTCTATTCGTGCATCTTACCTTTGGATTTAGATTCAAATCCTAAAGCTCATATGCAAGTTTAAACAAAATATGATAGGTAATCATATTTGGAAATAGTACATTCAACAAACACACCACAACCAGACCACAATAGCACACAACAGATGTATCGTTACCGGTGGAAGCACTCACCATTGCTGAGTCCCAGACATGTATTTGTTAGTTCTTTATGTTTTTGATAATAACAAATATAATGTAAATAAGTCAATAGATTCATGGTCAAATCATGTTTTATATAGTTAACTTGAAACTATAATGTGTTCGGAAGTTTTGCATTGGTTGCCTCGAGTTTGCCTTGGAGTTAATAAATTAAATCTATGTATGCCTCTAGTTAAATGATGGAAATGATTTAAATAAATATTGTTAACTCCAGTCAATTATTTAATTGCCTCGAGTCATATGTTTTAATCTTGAGGTTTTGAAACTATCGATTTTGACTCTTGATTATCAAGTAGATGACTCAAGTCATTGACTCTAGATAAACACTTATTGACTCTAGTTAATCTCTCATTTGATCCATTTCTTAGAGAGCATCGGATTTGACTTTTGGCATATCAAGTTAATGACTCAAGTCATTAACTTCTTATTTCAAGTTAAGCTTTTAGTTGTCTATTCTTTGGAGAGCATTGGATTTGACTCCTGGGTATCAAGTTAATGACTCAAGTCATTCACTTATTAATTCAAGTTAAATCTACACTTGGCCATTTCTTTTGAAAGCATTGGGTTTAACTTTTGCAAATCAAGTTAATGACTCAAGTCATTAACTCAAGTCATTCACTCTTCATATCAAGTTAAGATTTCAATTCTCTAGTTTTTGGAAAGCATCGTCTTTGACTCTTGATATCAAGTTAATGACTCAATCATTAACTCAAGGCATGAATTTTAAACTTCAAGTTAAGAGATCGACTTGCATATTTTTCAAAGCCATCGACTTTAACTTTTGCATATCAAGTTAATGACTCTAGTCATTAACTCAAGGCATGACTTTCAAACTTCAAGTTAAAGTTTTCAATTTGTGCATTTCGAAGAGAAAGTCATTAACTCTTGCATATCAAGTGAATGCCTCAAGTCATCAACTCAAGTCAATTATTTCTCAACTCAAGTCATTGACTCAAGGCAACTATTTATTTGAATCAAGTTAAACCTGCAACTCGTCTTTTACGAAGAGAGAGTCTTTGACTCTTGAACATCAAGTGACTACCTCTAGTCACTTACTAGAGTCAATTATTTTTTACCTCAAGTCAAATTGTAATTTCCTTTAACTTTCGTTTTTAACTTGTGCAAAATGAATTTACCTCTAGTCAAAGCTTCAAGTAAACTTCTTCTGGACTTTAAATTGTCTTATAAGATTAATTTTCCTCGAGTCATTTATTTTCTTGCCTCAAGTCATTACCTCTAGGCATCAACTCTTTAACTGAAAGTCATATCTTTTTAGTTATCAAATCACCGTCTCCGGAAAACCAAATTTGATTGATTATGATTTTATTTCCTCAAATCATTACTCATTACTATTCTTAATTTCTTTTAATCAATTTGTTAATGAATTACAGATTAATAGAATGAGGATCAACACAGGATATCGATCAAAGCAATCTGGAATTCATTAAACTTGCTTATTCGAGAAACTCAACAATAGACATACCTTTGCAACATCCTGGGCACGAATATTTCATTTCATTTGCTGGATCTCAACGGTCATAATCACAATTACAGGAATAATGACGGCGATTATTCTGATCCTTCTGCCTCATCTCTAACGGTCATTTTAAAGAGCCTCAATGGATATTTCTTCAATCTTCAACAACTATAAATACTCAAAGGATTGAATTCATCAACAAGAACCAACGCATACACAGACAAGGTATTCAAAGTGATCAATTTCTATTCTGCTTATATCTTCAGATACTATTGAGTTTCAGTGTTTATTATTCATTTGCTTTGTGATAGAGTTCTATCATCTATTTTATATTCGTTCAAATCTCAAGGTAGTGGTATCTTGAGTGTGGGTATACGATTACAACTTGTAAGGGGGAGTGAGTCCTAGGGAGAAAGGATCATCCTGAGTTACAGAGTGTGTAATTGTATTTGTGAGATAGTGAAAATCCCGGAGTGTCTAGGTACTAGACGTAGGTTAAGAGTTGGACCGAACCAGTATAATTCCTCTGTGTCATTTCTCTTTACCTTTCTTACTGCTTTCATCATTTATCCATCATACGTAGAAAGCATTTTTGAGATCACCTACTCACCCCCCCTTCTAGGTGATATTCCACCTTCAGTATTCTCAACACTAGGAAAACAAGCATACAACGTTATTATATAAAAACAATAATTCATTGCCAGCTGAATATAAATAAACACATGACCTAAGACCCAGTCTTAGACATGAGTAAACATGACCCAACACCCAGTCTTGTCCATATATGATTCCACAATTATGATTCAAACAAGCATAAATAGGCATACAAGACATAGGAGGCTAAAGTTACTCATACATTGTAACATCCTCCATTTGACTTAACATTATAACTATATAATAGTTTGATTAATAACTTAATAATGCTTCATCATTTATCAAAATATCCAAAATAAACCAGAGTATGCAAAATGAGCCCTAACGTGGCAATATACAATCATCCAATATATATCAAAAGATGGAAGCACTACTGTCAGTAGAAGTAGGCTAAGCTTCCGAAGTCTTCCTTGATGGACCCGCACAGGAACTATTACCTAAAAAATGTTGTAACCATCAATCCAACTCATTACGAATACTAATATGTGTTAGTGAGGTTCCAAATGGAATAATTTATGTAACAAAGTGTTAAAAATATAATTCGCCAATATCTACATCACAAATTTCATATCATGAATTCTGTATCAAAATTTTCCTAACACAGTTCCCAAGATGCCTCCCTTCAATTGAACTGAACCGCCTTATTTCCGCCAACTAGACCCATAGGCTAAATTAAATCCATATTATTGGCTACTCAAAAGCTCACTGGTCATGTGATAAGGACTGGCCAAAGTCCCCAGAGCATATGTCCCAGATCGTGGGGTCTTTTCCCCTCATTGAATTAGTAGGGTGTCCCAAGCCTTTATTGAAACAATGAGGCAATCTCTCATTGAACTAGTGGGACGATAGAGAGCCAACCATTACCAATTCAACCATTACCATAATTATCACAATAAATAGCTTAATAGGAATTTTTCAAGATTTTCACGTTCATATCATGTTATTTAAATAATTCTGATGTACATGTCATAATATCTCAATTCTCAATTCTTATACATATATAAATATATGCATATATTTCACAATTCAAATCATAAAAGTTACACAAGGAAATTTCTATTAAAATATTCATAATTATTTCACAACATACTCACAAACAACATACTAATATACATAACAAGTGGAAAGTGTTTACCTCTCGCCAAAGCTAACTATTATCACACTACTCCTAATCTAAGAGCTCAAACACATACCAAAAATCAATCTACCACAATCAATTTACTAACCATTAATAACTCTTCAAAACTCTACATGATCAAAATTATAACTTGCAATTTCATATAATTCAAAATATACAAAATTTTAATAATAATATATTATTATTATAACTAAAAATTACAGTTTAGTGCTATGAATTTCAAAAATGAAATTTTAGTCCCAAAAATTCTAGAAATGACAGTTGAGTCCTAAAATTTCAGAAATGAATGTTTGGTCTTTCATATATCAAAACTAAACCGATTAAAATTCTCATAATATCTCCGCTAACCTGAATAAATTATTTACATAACATTTAATCGGTAAAAACATTTTATAACACATAAATCCTAAACTTCTTAAATAGAAAATTCATTTTAAATTCCTATAACAACCAAACAATAAATCTACACCAATCAAAATTTACTATTAATCATCCATTACATATATATAGTCTTCTATTGTCAAAACTTAAAACTCTCCCAAGATTTTCACTAACAAACACAATATTACCTTCATTAGAAAGAGAAAAATATAGGGAATAACTTTCATGAAGAAAGTTTATTGAAAAGAAGCCAGTTTAGCTACCTAAATAATCTTATAAGATAAATAACATATCTTAAAAATACACTGAAAGACCTCCAGACTCCTTTTTCTCTTTTCCTTCTTCCTCACTCTCACTCTCTCCTCTCTTGACCGTGCTGTGTGTGTGTGAGTGTTTTAGTGTGGGGGTACTTATACTAAATCCCCCCCCCCCATACACACATTATTTTTTAAAATTAATTGCCTCCCACTGTCTTGTGTAGCCTCCCACTCTTTTATTTATTTATTTATTTATTTATTTATTATTATTATTTCCTAAAAATAAATTATGATATTACAATTCTCCTGACCTTAATAGAAATTTGTCCAAAAAATTATCAACAACTCATTAAAGAAGATAATCTACATCTCAAGATTCTTATATAACATCATTAAAGTCAAAATAACACTACCAAAATACAGTGACATGACAACACTTCAAAACAAAAGATCACCATGTCAACACAAATGCAATCACAACCCAACTCAACTGTAGATACAATAGCTCAATCATGACAAGCACAACTAGATACTTAAGCAAACAAGTTAGGAAAGTCCCCTTTCCTCAATTTCCCAAGTTGCATCTCCAGGTGTCATACCCTTCCAGAAGACTTTGAGCAGCCGAATGGTCTTTTTCCTTAGTTGCTTATCCTAGACATCTAATTCTTTTTGGTTTTACTATAAAAGTCAAGTTCTCTCTTAACTCGACTTTTTCAGGTTCAATGACATGAGACAGGTTTGGTTGATACTTCTTCAACTGTGACACATGGAACACATCTATACTTAGACAAGTATGAAGGCAAGGCGATTTGATAGGCAACAGGCCCAATTCGCCCCAAAATCTCATATGGCCAAATGAATCGTGGAGTCAACTTCTTTGCCTTGATAGACCTCCTAATGCTCGTCATGGGCGAAACCTTCAAGAAAAAATAATCTCTCATACTAAACTCCAACAGTCTTCTCCGACGATCCACATAACTCTTCTGTCTGCTCTAAGCTATCAACAATTTCTATCATATAATTTCAATCTTCCGCAACGTTTGATCTCCCAAATCTGGTCCAATAATAGTTCTCTCACTCAATTTGGTCCAACACAACAGTGATCTACACTTTCGACCATATAAAGCTTCAAAAGGTGCCATTTGAAAATATTGGCATGGTAGCTATTATTGTATACAAATTCTGCCAATGGCAAGTGCTTATCCCAGCTACTTGGGAACTCGATGATGTAGGCTCTTAAGATGTCCTCAAGTGTCTAAATATTCCTCTTAGTTTAACTATTTGTTTGAGGGTGATAGGTCGTACTGTACTTCAACTTTGTACCCATAGCTTCCTATAGAGACTTCCAAAAGTTCGAAGTGAACCTTGGATCACGATCCGATATGATACTCTCTGGCACCCCATGCATACGAACATTCTCTTTAATATATAACTTGGTCAACTTCTGTAAAGAGTAGTCTGCTTTGATTGGCAAAAAGTGTGTTGACTTGGTCAATCGATCTACGATCACCCAAATAGCAACATAAATGGCTCGGATGGACGGTAAACCCATGATAAAATCCATAGAAATACTATCCCATTTCCATTTAGGAATAGGGATAAGGTATTATTTGCCCCAAAAGTTTTGGTTGAGGAGCGCTGGGTGAACAATTTTTTTGGGAGCAAAATTGCCACAGAAGTTAACAAAACGTAGGAATTTTGCCTTTCCATTAATTTTGACCATTAAGTTTAACTGAGTGTATACGTGGCATACCACCTCATCAATCAAATAAGAGTTAAGTATCATTTTTGCCCTAGAAGTCTTCGCTAAGGAGCAATTTTGCTCCGGAAGTTTACAAAACGTAGCAATTTTGCCCTTCTGTTCGACAATATTAAATTTGACAATTAAATCAGTCAAAGAACACACATGTCATGCCTTGAAAAGGTCGAACTTGAAGTCAAAGAGGGGGATCCTTTAGACGCCAAGCTTAAGGCAACTAGAATTTGTGAAGTTGAACTGGTCAAAGGGACTGAAAGGTCTGTCGCAAGACCCAAAGGAGGCATCACTTATAATATAAGCAAATGAAACACAAAACAAGAAATGAATTGTCCCAAAAATTGGTTCAATAAGACAAATTAATATTAATAGTATTTACCTTTGTATAGATTAATCTAGGCTACCCACCCTCTCCCATATCACAAGTTCAAACCTGTTTTGTGTGTGATATTATTTGTGCGCGCTCTTCATTTGACCCCTATCTAGAAAAAAACCTGTATTCACAAACTATTTGACCCTTATCGTTAGTTGACATTTTTTAATATTTTCTTTTACATATGATGTAACAAATATCATATGGACTTTTCATAATTTAGAGATCCTCTATACTATCTCGTCTTCTCCTCTTTACTCGCAGGCAAAATGTTGTAGAAATATAAAACACACATATCTAAAGAGATGGCCATTTGAATATGGTTCTTGTACTAAAGAGATATATATTTATATAGATTGTCCTTTAAATTTGAGGGGGGAAATGAAGGCAAGATAAAAAAAAAAGAAAAGTCACAGGCATGATTTTTTAGAATAATAAGGGAGCAATAGATAAAATTGAACTAACCACAAAAACATTTGTTTTGTTAATATAGAAATAAATTTATTATGAAAGTATTAAGTTACTGAGGCAAATGTCAAATACAATACATGGATATATCATATGATCATATTTCAAGTATAAAGAAAAAGTCAAGCAGCATGACCACACACTCCTCTTATTCTTTGTCCTCTTCTTTCAAAAAGGAAGAACATTCAAAAAGCGCTTAATTGTAGAAATCCAATGACTCTCTTGGCTTATATTTTGGAACAGTGTGTCCAGCTCCCAGAATTAATATATTCAAAAGTATTAGGGCCTGTTTGATACGCTGGAAATGGAGGAAAAGAAATGGAATTCGAATTGAAATCCATATTAACTGACTGTTTGATGTTATATATGGGTTTCATGGGGAATCCAATCCAATCAAACAGATCACAATTGGGTTCCATGGGCTGATCTATGGAATCTTAAAATTTCTGTGAGATTCTAGTTTTGTCATTCTCATAATTCATATCCATCTCCAGTAAAAATATCCCTAATGAAATCTTCTGCATTTGAGAAGTTTTATTTCGCAATTAAGTTGACCAAACTACTTCGATGCCTGTATGGTTATACTTTGATGAATAAAGGCGCATTTAGTACAGACGTCAAAATAATGAGTGGTTTTACTTTTAATTTTAATTATTTTTTAGTTATAAATACAAGAAATAATATATAAGGTTTGATTATAGACAATTTAGTAATTTTAAATTTATATATTTTGATGTTTAGTTCTTCTAAGTAATTACAATTTTTATGATCTTTTTCAATAAATATCTTTTCTTCCGGTTCCTTCGTTCTAATTTTCCCATAAGTCTACAAACGTTGGTGAATGTGTTAACAAGTTTCAACGCATTAGTGAATGTGTGTAGTGGTGAAAATACAGCCAAAAAAATTACTTTTTCAGAAATCTTCCGAAGTATATATTGACATATTGTAATTCCTTCGTGCTAATTTTCCCATGAGTTTACAAATGTTGCTGAATGTGTTAACAAGTTTCAACGCGTTGGTGAATATGTGTAGTAGTGAAAATACAGCCAAAAAAATTATTTTTATTCAAAAAGGATGATAGCTAAGAGTAATAGTAGAACTGATTAAGAGAGAGGGCACCATAACTTAACTTTTCATATGGTTGCATCCCCTTTCATCCTTCGGTTATGGAATCATTGGTATAAATATAAAATAATAGAAAATGATATGAAATTTATCAAATAAATAAATACACACTCAATATGATAATTTTAAGAGAAATATTTAAATTAAAATAAAAAATAGTTAATATTTTTTTATTAGATCAAGGATTTCCCCTCGTGGCCTCAAGCTTAGAGGGTATATAAAGTTCTTATCTCTCTCAACAAGTGCATTGTTTGGAAAATTAATGCATTATTAATAAAAATTTTAAAACTTGAAAGTAATTAATTAGATATATTTAATGCTAGACATATTTAATGTGATTTTTTGTGATAATATTTAATTTGAATTTTGTACATACGCTATTTAATATTATTTTTTCATTTTTTTAAAATTTTTTCTCCTTTTTAGTGTATTTTTGCAAATATCAACCCATTGATCTTTTAAAGTAATTTTATTTTTTTTAATTAAAGGTGGGTGGGATTTTTTTTTCTTTTTTAGGGTATTCTTGTAAATATCAAATTATTGGTCTTTTAAAGTAGTTTAAAAAAAAAAATAAAGAGGGGGTGGGAACTTTTTTTCTTTTTCCCTTCATGTTGCTCGGCTCTCTTCTCTTCTCTTTCTCTCTCTCTCTCTCTCATTTTATCATGGCATCACCTTTTTGGGCTTGTTTGGTTTAAAGGGAGAGAATAAAAGAATGATAAAGGGTTACCTTAATTTGGTTAAGTTGGTGGGGGAAGGAGGTGAGAAACGATTATTATTTGGTTTAAGATAGGATGAGAGGGGATGAATTATAGCAATTTATCATTCTACCATAACATATTTCGTTATGTTTTTTATTTATAGGTTATATAAATTAATTTACGACTTATCTAATTAATATAACATCATTTTTATTTGTTTCACATTAATTGTATAATAATATATTTTTTAAAAACTATAATAGTCTTTGTCATGGTTTAGGAACCCGGATCGGACTGGCCGGTTCAGACCAGAAACCGGCGAACCGGCCAGGAAACCGGTCTGAGTTGGGCTTAAACCGGGTTGACTCGGTGACCCCGTGTCAACTCGGAAAACTCGGCTTGAACCGGCCGAATTGAGGGGCCACCGAGTCAATCAAAAGAGGAAAAACGATGCAGATGCAGAGGTGGAGAAGAACACACAGATCTAAGAACAGGGATGGAGAAGAACACACAGAGAAGAACACATAGATCTAAGAACAGGGATGGAGAAGAACACACAGATCTAAGAACAAGGATGGAGAAGAACACACAGATCTAAGAACAGCCGAACAGGGATGGGAAGAACACACAGATCTGAAAAAATAGTTGGTTTTCAATCAAAAAACAGAGATCGACGGAAGCTATGGATAATGGAGTTCTTGTCGGTGAGGGTGCAAGCATGGGCGGTGAATCATCTCCACCTTCTCCGTTGTCATCCAACTAGTCTCCAACCCACTCCACCATCGATAACAGTGCCTGAATATGCTGAAGAAGATGACTCGTGAACCCTGTGGAGAAAATCCAAAAAACCTTTGTGATTTGATACACAAAAGTCCTCTCTCCATCACTTTCCTCTGTGAAGTACTGAAAGTAAATAAAGTAATATTGTAATAAACTAATGAAGAGAAAAAGATGATCAGATTTTGTCAAGCCTCAAACCCTCAAACCGTGTGATCTCTTCTTTTAAGAAAAATCAATATAAAATTACACATTCTCCTATGACACATCCTCCCATGCTTTTATAAAATTTTTTATTATTAAAATATAAATATTTTTATCTACTTTAATTAAATTATATTTTTAATTAATACCGGTCTGACTCCAATTTGACTCCGGTCTGACCCACTGACCCTTAACCCAATACTTCCACCGGTTCACTGACCGGTCCGGTTTTCAGAACCTTGGTCTTTGTTATGCTAGTTTCATTCAACGAGACTCATATTGTGCCTTTCCTCCAAGAGGATGTTACTGATATGGTTTTCACTTTCTGAAATTCAGATTTCATGCTCAAGCAACTTAACAAGATTTGAGGCCCTTAATGCACCAAATACACACTTCTAAGGCTAAGGCTAGGAGGAAGAAATTGGCATCGTTCAAAATTTATTTCTCAAAGGCTTTTAACTGGATTTCATGGGAATTCTTGGAAGATGTCATTTTCTAGTGTGTCACTTTAGTTCAATACCAACTTCACTTCAATCTAAGTTTATCTCCACGTAGTATACCTTGCAAGGATACGAGACAAGGAGATCCTGCTTCTCCTTACTTGTATATTCTAACTAGTAATGTTCTTTCTTGCTTAATTATTGATCTCAATCATCTTCCCCTAAGTGGTATAGATGATCCATTCACAATCAATGGACATGACATCCTCTTGCGCTACGCTTGGGCGAAAGGGAATTTTTCTTAGATTTAAACCAATATGAGTTTTAATAGATTCACAATTCACAAAAATAAACTAGAGAAGTAAACAAGTCATAGTATTAATGAACCATTAATTTCATTGTATTATAATATACAAATACATAATTGATATATACGGAATACCACTCATTACATGAAAGTCAGAATAAAGTATAGTATAAACTTCACAATCATGACTTGTACAACTGAAATGTGCTCGTGTCTCATATGCTTTGCTATGCTTTTAAAGTAATGTAGTTGATAACTACTAAATGGTACATTAGATATACAATAACACCATTCAATGAGAAAGTAAACAAACAAGCTAAGGGTGTGTAATTTTGACAATTATGCAGTGGGATAAGAAGCTTGTATTGCTATACCACAAAGGCCTTCTTGAGCATTCACATTTCTTTGCATCATAATGTATCCTTCTTCACCCCATTTTGTTCCCCATGAATTCTTGACTAACCAGTATTCAGTGTTATCATTGACACCATAACCAACGACAATAACACCATGATCCAACTGTTAGTTCTCTAAGGGTTTTGGTGATTTCTAATGATTGTAAACAAAGCATGAGGTTTTGCTCTCAATTGGTGAAAAATTCACTGTAAGAGCAAACCTCGAGGTTTGCATAGAAACCTCAAGGTTTGGCCTTACAGAGGAGTCCTCAAGGTTTTGTGTTTTTAACTTGAAAATTCTGGTATCACAAAGTTATGTGAAACCTCGAGGTTTAGCAAGAAACCTCGAGGTTTTGCCCTTCTAGAGAAAACTTAGTTTTACGCCAGTTTTTCAGAACCTCCAGGTTTATGGGAAACCTCCAGGTTTAAGTTCAAATGAGTTTTCTCAAGTTTCTTCAAAACTGTGAGAAACCTCAAGGTTTCTGGTAAAACCTCGAGGTTTGTCAAGGCAGAGAGGTTCTGCATTTTCTAAGTTATTAAAACCTCCAGGTTTCCTCTCAAACCTCCAGGTTTCTGTCTTGGCGCAAAACTGAAAATTTTGAATTTTAAGTAAAACCTCGAGTATTAGTAGAAACCTCTAGGTTTCTGCATCCAGAGAGCAAACACCTTTTCATTGATTTTGAAAACCTCCAGGTTTCTGACATCCAGAGAGCAAACGCCTTTTCACTGATTTTGAAAACCTCTAGGCTTCCAGAAAAACCTCCAGGTTTGCTCTTGGCGTATTTTTGCAAGGTTTCACATTCAAAGTGAAACCTCGAGGTTTGTGACAAAACCTCGAGGTTTTGGTACTTAGAGAGAATGACGCTTTTCAGCTACTTTGAAAACCTCCAGGTTTTGGGAAAACCTCCAGGTTTTGGAGAAACCTCCAGGTTTCATGGTTTGGACTTGAATCTTCTTCAAGCTGTTGGAAATTATGCCCTAGGGGCAATTCATTGTACTTTGGATATTTAAGGTATTCTCTTTTGTTATCATTTTCATTTGCATGTTCGTATTGATAACTGCATCCCTGGATAATCTTATAGGTTATCCTAAATGTCCCTGGTTGGTCATCTACACGGGAGTGAAGATGAAATAAGACCAGTATGACTTTGATAAGGTATGGAGATACGAATCAAAGTCATGGGCACTTGTAAGAGTACAAGGTACTGGACCGACCCACTATGAGAAAGCTGCATGGTTTAAGTCATAAGCTTATCTCATGTATAACCGCGTCACGACGCCCTATGACCTGAGATCATCATGGATTCCTACATGATGAGTCACTGGTCTTTGACCTAGTCAAAAGTCACCTTTGACCGGGTGATGATAAAGGCTAGGGTCGGGATCAGTGGTTTTCATGCAGAGGAATGTGAGTCGTCAAGATGAGATTTGTCCCTCACGTATGTAGAGAGATAATATTGGGCCCCTCGATGAGTAAGTCTAAGAAATGTATGGCCATACTGTGATGGAAAGGAGTTTCCATTTCACTTATTAGACTACTCGAGAATCGAGAAAGTAGTGGTCAAGAACAGGAAGTTGACATTATCCATGCCTCATCCTTGACCAAATTATCGCGTGACAAAAGGGACGTGACATGGTTGTACGATAGGTAGTATCGTGTCATCGACCCCCATCTGAATTGCGTAGTCGCAATGTCTTGCTAGAGGCTACTTACGACTTGTGGGCTAATACAGTGTTGGCCCACTGCCAATCTCATATGGGCCTGCAAGGTCACACACAAGAATAATCCAACACGGGTAAAAGTGTCCAGGTTCTGTAACACCCCGTTTTCTAAAACGTTTTCGAAATAATTGATCAGAGTAGAGCATCGGAATAAGTTTAAAAGAGCGAGTAACTGATGATTGTATAAAAATATTAACCATGGTTGGTTATAGTAGTGGTACATTCATCCCAACAATTCAAAATATTATATAATCAAAAATAAAAAAAACACTCCAGCCAGATCTTCACACGGGCTGCTTACTCCTGTCGTCGGCCCTCGGTCCTCCAGACCCTGAAGCTATATTAGGAGCTGAGGTTCAATTACCATTGAACCTCAGGTAACGGTTAACCTCATGCTTATGTATGACAAGATATGTATGACAGATATTCATTCAGCAACAAGCAACAATACATATCACATGTAAAGTCATCTATGTAAACAGTACACATCGCATGTACAATCATCTATGATATCAGTACACATCACATGTACAATCATCCGTGTTATCAGTACACATCACATGTACAATCATCTATATTATCAGTACACATCACATGTACAATCATCAATATTATCAGTACACATCACATGTACAATCATCTATCACATACATGTATACAATAAGCATTACGCGAACGTACCTGGATTGATAATTTCGTATGTAATTGATCGGGCAGCGTTCTTTCAGTCAGCCTATCATAGGAATATCGTCCTATTAATTTAAAGAATAATATCCTAAAAGATACTTTTGGCCACTACTGAATATTCTACCCTTGGTATATTAAACCATTATTTTATTTCTTCAAAATTCGTGGAAAAACGCTGGACCATATTGGGCAGAATTTCGCCTATCTTTGAAAAATCATAACTAATTCTAGAAAAATCAAAACGAAGATCCGTAAAAAGTTCCGGACTCCTTAGGATGTCTATTTTCCAGAAAAAATATCAGGCCTTGCCCAGAATTCAAAAATCATTCCCAGATTTCACGTGTTCATCCTCTGCCCAGAAATTCCAGCATTTTCGCAACATAAACTTTGAGAATTTCTTTCTCATTGTACAGAGCTCATTTCAACATGTTATTTACAGATTTGGAAAGCTCTATATGTCTACTTTCATCATGAATTTTCTCAGAATTTTCAATAGAATTTTCAACATAAAATATGCGTTTTTCTATGACTTGTTCAGAAATCGCCTAACCGACGAATTTTCGCCAGAACTTCGTTACTACCGTGTTCATAACCTGGGAATTTTGCAGAACTACTCCCTTCACTAAATTTTCGAAATGAAGCTATTTTTAAACTCAGAATAACATAAAAACAACTATATCTAGAAGATCTAAAGATCAAACTACTAAATAACTAAGAATTTAAGACTCAAAACTCAAGAACTTGCTTACCTAAAGCTTGAACTCCTTCAAGCTTCTTCCAACCCTCTTTCACTCCTCTCAATATTCAGATGTTGCTTTGCTCTTGGTGTGAGAAATGAGGGAAGGCAAGGTCCCTATTTATAGGATTTTCAAGTCTTGGGGTTCAAGTAATAAATAGTATTCCTTCAAGAGCAAGCTTTTGACTATTTTCCCATGTGTTGAAAACCTTCTCCTTGGCCTTCACTCTTCACCAATCCGTTCCCCCCCTTCAGCCCTTTCTTTTTTTGTTTTTTTTTTGTCTTCTTTGGGCTTTATTTGTTTGCTTGGTTAATGGTTTGGGCAATTGTTGGGCTACAAAAATTGATCCATGATGATTGTTTGTGACAAAAAGCCCTTAATTAAATTCTTCTTGTTTACTATTTGATTTAGCTTAATTAGGTTTAGTTTGTAATGATTTAATTGATCACCAACTCAATTATGATCCTACTAAATCCAATTGTTTCAATTATTGATCCCTTGTTAAGCTTTAATATAGAATTTAGCCAATATATTTCAAATTGTTTGTTAATATTTATCATTAAATTAATTATGCATGTTAATTCAATTAAGATTAATTTTTGATGTTCACTAATTATTTTTAGTGTCCTCTAATCATTTTAAACCTCTTCCTACTCCTTTATGTCTTATTTTTGACAATATAGGAATTATAAGACAATGTATCCTTAAGTGTGAATTTAATTGTTCTTGAATTGTTGAAAATTCATTTAATTGATTTAGGGGTTTTTGTGGCATTTTACAATATTTTATGACCCCTAACAAAATTTAGGGAGTTGGATTTTGCCCTATTAGGTCCTACCAAAAACTTATTCAAGAGATAGATTAAATACAATACTATTTTGGAGACAACATACTCTCCTATTCTCAATAAGTCCTAATGGCCAAAATATCATGTTTAAAAGGAATACAAATCTTGGGGTATTATATTTCTCCCCCCGTTAAATAAAATTTCGTCCTCGAAATTTGACCATATAACCCCTAAGTATTATTTAGACTTCAAGTTTATTTCTTCCCTATGCATGCTTCTCTAGCACACCCACTATTCTTATACGTATTCCAAGGATCTACTTGACCCATTCTCGCAATTTTTTTTTTTTGAACTCAGGCCTCACCGCCTGACTTATTTAGCCTTCCCGGCTTCACATATATTAGCCTTCCGGCTCAATCTATTATCATAATATTAGGGATTCTAGTCTCAATACCTAGCAGATCATTCTCAGACCCTAGGCATCTCATTTATTACTTGGTACAATGAACGTTTTTGCCAGACACAAAATGTGCTATAGACATACTAGTCTATAACGATTAATACCTTATATAGAGCTAAATACTACCGGTCTTACAGTCTAGGGATATCGCCCTATTCACCCTCGTAATACGATTTAAACGTGCATTAGAAACGAAAGTCGTCACGTCAAGTGGGGTAGCTGTTATCAAGTCATAGGATAATCTATAGGCATACAACCCTAAGTGATTTGAACAATCAAATGAGCTACTTGAACGGTAAGCACCCGAGTGATACAGCGTTTGAAAAAGATTCCCTACTAAGAGGGATAGTACCTTGGACCATCTCTGGAGACTCTCTGTTCTCTGTGTCTGTCAGCATGAAAACCCGACCTGGGTTTTGTGGCCTTATCGCCTCAGCTTTTTGGGGACAGTTCCAAGCCATATGTCCCGGCTTCTGACATTTGTAGCAAATTTGTTTCCCATCACAGTTAACACCTGGATGGTACTTCCCGCATTTTGGACATGGTTGGGATCCTGACATTCTTGGGTTGTTCTGCTGCCTCGACTGGAATGGCATCTTGCTTCCATTTCGGGAGTTATTCCATGGTGCCTCCCTTTTTTGCGAGGAATTCCCATGGCTAACACCGCCACGACTTGCACTGCTGCTGTTGTAATTCCTTGATGTGCGTAGCTCCTTCAAGTTACGTTCGATCAAACGGCAGGCTTCCACTGCTTGAACTAGCTCTGAGAATCGCTGTGACACTAACCTTTCCCGTATCTCATACTTCAATCCGTGGATTAATATGTTAGCCATACTACTTTCATTATCACCCCGCCTCAGGTGTGATGAATATCGCGACAGATTGGTAAATCGGGCAAGGTAGTCATCGAATGACTCCTCGTGACCTTGTCGGATGTGAAGGAACTCCGACTCCTTGATCACTTGAATTGAGGGAGGAAAGTACTGTTCGTTGAATTTCTCTAGAAACTTCTCCCAAGTAACGGGACAATAGCGCGCTCGTAGTGATGTCGCAATGCTTTTCCACCATCTGTCCGCATCCCCTTCCAACTTGTAGATCGCAAGTTGAGCTTTACGATTCCCTGGGCACTCCATAACTTCGAAGATCTTCTCTAGTCGCATTATCCAATCTTCGGCTGAGTCCATCTTACCGTGGAAAGCTGGGGGCTTTAGTTTGCAGAATTGAGTGACCCAATATTGTGTAGTCTCAGCTACTCCGTTGGGTGGCGGTAGTGCTGCTATCGCCCTATTGTGCCTAGGAGGTGACACCGATCTCTCAGACTCCTCAGCTTCTTCCATGTGTTCGTCTTCCCCCTCCTCCTCGGCATTTTGTTCTCCCTCGGCTTGTCGTCCTTCAACTTGTCTCTCTTGTCGTTCAGCAAGAAGTACATCAACAAGAGCCCTTTGTTCTTGCAGCATCCTCCTCATTTCATGCAACTCATTTTGCTCTGGTTGTTGTGGGTCTTGCTGTTCAGGTTCGCGTACTGGTATCGTTTGTGGCCGTCTGCCTCTTCCTCTGCCTCTACCTCGGCCTCTTCCTCTACCTCTAGGAATGCCGGCTCCGCGTAAATTCTCCATCTTACCTTTCTATATTTGATATTGTAAGAATGAAAAAATATCAGTATCGAGGGACAATATAGTCTGCAATTCAAACATATATTTCACATAAGATATAATGTACATGTCAGCATATATCACATGACCCAACTGGTTTATGACCAGTGGTTATATCTTACATCCCTCATATTGGCGTATTTTATGGCTTATTGTTTACACGTTGTTTAACACTAGCCTTTGGAGATGGTTTAGAAAGAAGTAGAAATCGGTTATACGTTCTCCTTCTAGAAGCTCATTCGTCTTTTCCATCCAGAAGCGGTCTCGTGGTAAGAGGTATAACGTTGATATCACCCAATCATCTAGGGGGTAGGGAAGTCCGTTGTGTTTTCTCCTTCCATAGGTAGGTTTGACTTGCTCCAGGTACCGGAAGTACGTCCCCTTCACGGTCTCACTGTGTTGTTCCGCCATAAAGTAGTCGGTTCGTAAAGTGCTTATCAACTCTTTGTTTGTATCAAGGACATGTCGTAGGGAATTGGGCTCGTAGAAAGATTCACTCTCAGCATCATCCTGATAGCCTAGCAGCAGCAAATATTCACGGTTGTCGTCGACGGATGAATGATCCGATCCTATGGGCCTCTCTGGCTCAAAAGGTACACCAGCGATTGGTTCCGGGTAGTACACTGGATCAAGGTTGTGTACAGGTTCGGGGTCGTATACTTGCTCAGGATGGTCATGAAGAGGTATAGGGGGCTCTTCGGGGTTACGGTGGTGCACCGGTGTAGGGTGGTACACTGGCCTAGGGTTGCCTATCGGTGTTACAGCCCTCCGTGCTGTATATCTCACTCGTCCATCTCCGTTCATCACTTACTGCACCACACCAAGGTTATATCAGTACTCTTTTTCAAAATATGTTCCAAAGCTACGGCTTAGAGCTTAACTCAGTTAATCAACCGATTGGCCAGGTAAGTGTCTATCATGGGGGTCTCACCAACTCTATGGCGACTGCTTGACCGATCCACATAGACTAGCCTTGCCTTCGGCACCAATGGTTTCTTATAACTGAGCCAAGTTCTAGCCGTAAAAGACTTTTTGAAAACCTCCAAACCTAACTCCGTTACTCAAACAGTCTGGCCAGGCCGGTGTATTTGTGGAAGGCTCGCCGAATTCACGGGGACTGATTGCCAACCACAAAACCCTTTCTAGACACCAAACTGTCTGGTAGTAACTTAGTTAACTTCGGGCCAGAATGTCTGCTCTGATACCATAATGTCTCCGTGGTGCCCATACACCGTGGCAACATAACGTACCTCAGCCGCTAGTTTTACGCACCGCCTCACGGCTCAGGGTACGCCCACACGTCCCAGTGCAACCAGGTCCACGCCTGGCCATGTCGGGGTAAGAGCCAATGCTTCGCCACAGATCACACTGTGAGAACCCCCGATCATGGTTAACTTTAACTAGCTCTGATACCATAAGTGTAACACCCCGTTTTCTAAAACGTTTTCGAAATAATTGATCAGAGTAGAGCATCGGAATAAGTTTAAAAGAGCGAGTAACTGATGATTGTATAAAAATATTAACCATGGTTGGTTATAGTAGTGGTACATTCATCCCAACAATTCAAAATATTATATAATCAAAAATAAAAAAAACACTCCAGCCAGATCTTCACACGGGCTGCTTACTCCTGTCGTCGGCCCTCGGTCCTCCAGACCTTGAAGCTATATTAGGAGCTGAGGTTCAATTACCATTGAACCTCAGGTAACGGTTAACCTCATGCTTATGTATGACAAGATATGTATGACAGATATTCATTCAGCAACAAGCAACAATACATATCACATGTAAAGTCATCTATGTAAACAGTACACATCGCATGTACAATCATCTATGATATCAGTACACATCACATGTACAATCATCCGTGTTATCAGTACACATCACATGTACAATCATCTATATTATTAGTACACATCACATGTACAATCATCAATATTATCAGTACACATCACATGTACAATCATCTATCACATACATGTATACAATAAGCATTACGCGAACGTACCTGGATTGATAATTTCGTATGTAATTGATCGGGCAGCGTTCTTTCAGTCAGCCTATCATAGGAATATCGTCCTATTAATTTAAAGAATAATATCCTAAAAGATACTTTTGGCCACTACTGAATATTCTACCCTTGGTATATTAAACCATTATTTTATTTCTTCAAAATTCGTGGAAAAACGCTGGACCATATTGGGCAGAATTTCGCCTATCTTTGAAAAATCATAACTAATTCTAGAAAAATCAAAACGAAGATCCGTAAAAAGTTCCGGACTCCTTAGGATGTCTATTTTCCAGAAAAAATATCAGGCCTTGCCCAGAATTCAAAAAGCATTCCCAGATTTCACGTGTTCATCCTCTGCCCAGAAATTCCAGCATTTTCGCAACATAAACTTTGAGAATTTCTTTCTCATTGTACAGAGCTCATTTCAACATGTTATTTACAGATTTGGAAAGCTCTATATGTCTACTTTCATCATGAATTTTCTCAGAATTTTCAATAGAATTTTCAACATAAAATATGCGTTTTTCTATGACTTGTTCAGAAATCGCCTAACCGACGAATTTTCGCCAGAACTTCGTTACTACCGTGTTCATAACCTGGGAATTTTGCAGAACTACTCCCTTCACTAAATTTTCGAAATGAAGCTATTTTTAAACTCAGAATAACATAAAAACAACTATATCTAGAAGATCTAAAGATCAAACTACTAAATAACTAAGAATTTAAGACTCAAAACTCAAGAACTTGCTTACCTAAAGCTTGAACTCCTTCAAGCTTCTTCCAACCCTCTTTCACTCCTCTCAATATTCAGATGTTGCTTTGCTCTTGGTGTGAGAAATGAGGGAAGGCAAGGTCCCTATTTATAGGATTTTCAAGTCTTGGGGTTCAAGTAATAAATAGTATTCCTTCAAGAGCAAGCTTTTGACTATTTTCCCATGTGTTGAAAACCTTCTCCTTGGCCTTCACTCTTCACCAATCCGTTCCCCCCCTTCAGCCCTTTCTTTTTTTGTTTTTTTTTTGTCTTCTTTGGGCTTTATTTGTTTGCTTGGTTAATGGTTTGGGCAATTGTTGGGCTACAAAAATTGATCCATGATGATTGTTTGTGACAAAAAGCCCTTAATTAAATTCTTCTTGTTTACTATTTGATTTAGCTTAATTAGGTTTAGTTTGTAATGATTTAATTGATCACCAACTCAATTATGATCCTACTAAATCCAATTGTTTCAATTATTGATCCCTTGTTAAGCTTTAATATAGAATTTAGCCAATATATTTCAAATTGTTTGTTAATATTTATCATTAAATTAATTATGCATGTTAATTCAATTAAGATTAATTTTTGATGTTCACTAATTATTTTTAGTGTCCTCTAATCATTTTAAACCTCTTCCTACTCCTTTATGTCTTATTTTTGACAATATAGGAATTATAAGACAATGTATCCTTAAGTGTGAATTTAATTGTTCTTGAATTGTTGAAAATTCATTTAATTGATTTAGGGGTTTTTGTGGCATTTTACAATATTTTATGACCCCTAACAAAATTTAGGGAGTTGGATTTTGCCCTATTAGGTCCTACCAAAAACTTATTCAAGAGATAGATTAAATACAATACTATTTTGGAGACAACATACTCTCCTATTCTCAATAAGTCCTAATGGCCAAAATATCATGTTTAAAAGGAATACAAATCTTGGGGTATTATATTTCTCCCCCCGTTAAATAAAATTTCGTCCTCGAAATTTGACCATATAACCCCTAAGTATTATTTAGACTTCAAGTTTATTTCTTCCCTATGCATGCTTCTCTAGCACACCCACTATTCTTATACGTATTCCAAGGATCTACTTGACCCATTCTCGCAATTTTTTTTTTTGAACTCAGGCCTCACCGCCTGACTTATTTAGCCTTCCCGGCTTCACATATATTAGCCTTCCGGCTCAATCTATTATCATAATATTAGGGATTCTAGTCTCAATACCTAGCAGATCATTCTCAGACCCTAGGCATCTCATTTATTACTTGGTACAATGAACGTTTTTGCCAGACACAAAATGTGCTATAGACATACTAGTCTATAACGATTAATACCTTATATAGAGCTAAATACTACCGGTCTTACAGTCTAGGGATATCGCCCTATTCACCCTCGTAATACGATTTAAACGTGCATTAGAAACGAAAGTCGTCACGTCAAGTGGGGTAGCTGTTATCAAGTCATAGGATAATCTATAGGCATACAACCCTAAGTGATTTGAACAATCAAATGAGCTACTTGAACGGTAAGCACCCGAGTGATACAGCGTTTGAAAAAGATTCCCTACTAAGAGGGATAGTACCTTGGACCATCTCTGGAGACTCTCTGTTCTCTGTGTCTGTCAGCATGAAAACCCGACCTGGGTTTTGTGGCCTTATCGCCTCAGCTTTTTGGGGACAGTTCCAAGCCATATGTCCCGGCTTCTGACATTTGTAGCAAATTTGTTTCCCATCACAGTTAACACCTGGATGGTACTTCCCGCATTTTGGACATGGTTGGGATCCTGACATTCTTGGGTTGTTCTGCTGCCTCGACTGGAATGGCATCTTGCTTCCATTTCGGGAGTTATTCCATGGTGCCTCCCTTTTTTGCGAGGAATTCCCATGGCTAACACCGCCACGACTTGCACTGCTGCTGTTGTAATTCCTTGATGTGCGTAGCTCCTTCAAGTTACGTTCGATCAAACGGCAGGCTTCCACTGCTTGAACTAGCTCTGAGAATCGCTGTGACACTAACCTTTCCCGTATCTCATACTTCAATCCGTGGATTAATATGTTAGCCATACTACTTTCATTATCACCCCGCCTCAGGTGTGATGAATATCGCGACAGATTGGTAAATCGGGCAAGGTAGTCATCGAATGACTCCTCGTGACCTTGTCGGATGTGAAGGAACTCCGACTCCTTGATCACTTGAATTGAGGGAGGAAAGTACTGTTCGTTGAATTTCTCTAGAAACTTCTCCCAAGTAACGGGACAATAGCGCGCTCGTAGTGATGTCGCAATGCTTTTCCACCATCTGTCCGCATCCCCTTCCAACTTGTAGATCGCAAGTTGAGCTTTACGATTCCCTGGGCACTCCATAACTTCGAAGATCTTCTCTAGTCGCATTATCCAATCTTCGGCTGAGTCCATCTTACCGTGGAAAGCTGGGGGCTTTAGTTTGCAGAATTGAGTGACCCAATATTGTGTAGTCTCAGCTACTCCGTTGGGTGGCGGTAGTGCTGCTATCGCCCTATTGTGCCTAGGAGGTGACACCGATCTCTCAGACTCCTCAGCTTCTTCCATGTGTTCGTCTTCCCCCTCCTCCTCGGCATTTTGTTCTCCCTCGGCTTGTCGTCCTTCAACTTGTCTCTCTTGTCGTTCAGCAAGAAGTACATCAACAAGAGCCCTTTGTTCTTGCAGCATCCTCCTCATTTCATGCAACTCATTTTGCTCTGGTTGTTGTGGGTCTTGCTGTTCAGGTTCGCGTACTGGTATCGTTTGTGGCCGTCTGCCTCTTCCTCTGCCTCTACCTCGGCCTCTTCCTCTACCTCTAGGAATGCCGGCTCCGCGTAAATTCTCCATCTTACCTTTCTATATTTGATATTGTAAGAATGAAAAAATATCAGTATCGAGGGACAATATAGTCTGCAATTCAAACATATATTTCACATAAGATATAATGTACATGTCAGCATATATCACATGACCCAACTGGTTTATGACCAGTGGTTATATCTTACATCCCTCATATTGGCGTATTTTATGGCTTATTGTTTACACGTTGTTTAACACTAGCCTTTGGAGATGGTTTAGAAAGAAGTAGAAATCGGTTATACGTTCTCCTTCTAGAAGCTCATTCGTCTTTTCCATCCAGAAGCGGTCTCGTGGTAAGAGGTATAACGTTGATATCACCCAATCATCTAGGGGGTAGGGAAGTCCGTTGTGTTTTCTCCTTCCATAGGTAGGTTTGACTTGCTCCAGGTACCGGAAGTACGTCCCCTTCACGGTCTCACTGTGTTGTTCCGCCATAAAGTAGTCGGTTCGTAAAGTGCTTATCAACTCTTTGTTTGTATCAAGGACATGTCGTAGGGAATTGGGCTCGTAGAAAGATTCACTCTCAGCATCATCCTGATAGCCTAGCAGCAGCAAATATTCACGGTTGTCGTCGACGGATGAATGATCCGATCCTATGGGCCTCTCTGGCTCAAAAGGTACACCAGCGATTGGTTCCGGGTAGTACACTGGATCAAGGTTGTGTACAGGTTCGGGGTCGTATACTTGCTCAGGATGGTCATGAAGAGGTATAGGGGGCTCTTCGGGGTTACGGTGGTGCACCGGTGTAGGGTGGTACACTGGCCTAGGGTTGCCTATCGGTGTTACAGCCCTCCGTGCTGTATATCTCACTCGTCCATCTCCGTTCATCACTTACTGCACCACACCAAGGTTATATCAATACTCTTTTTCAAAATATGTTCCAAAGCTACGGCTTAGAGCTTAACTCAGTTAATCAACCGATTGGCCAGGTAAGTGTCTATCATGGGGGTCTCACCAACTCTATGGCGACTGCTTGACCGATCCACATAGACTAGCCTTGCCTTCGGCACCAATGGTTTCTTATAACTGAGCCAAGTTCTAGCCGTAAAAGACTTTTTGAAAACCTCCAAACCTAACTCCGTTACTCAAACAGTCTGGCCAGGCCGGTGTATTTGTGGAAGGCTCGCCGAATTCACGGGGACTGATTGCCAACCACAAAACCCTTTCTAGACACCAAACTGTCTGGTAGTAACTTAGTTAACTTCGGGCCAGAATGTCTGCTCTGATACCATAATGTCTCCGTGGTGCCCATACACCGTGGCAACATAACGTACCTCAGCCGCTAGTTTTACGCACCGCCTCACGGCTCAGGGTACGCCCACACGTCCCAGTGCAACCAGGTCCACGCCTGGCCATGTCGGGGTAAGAGCCAATGCTTCGCCACAGATCACACTGTGAGAACCCCCGATCATGGTTAACTTTAACTAGCTCTGATACCATAAGTGTAACACCCCGTTTTCTAAAACGTTTTCGAAATAATTGATCAGAGTAGAGCATCGGAATAAGTTTAAAAGAGCGAGTAACTGATGATTGTATAAAAATATTAACCATGGTTGGTTATAGTAGTGGTACATTCATCCCAACAATTCAAAATATTATATAATCAAAAATAAAAAAAACACTCCAGCCAGATCTTCACACGGGCTGCTTACTCCTGTCGTCGGCCCTCGGTCCTCCAGACCCTGAAGCTATATTAGGAGCTGAGGTTCAATTACCATTGAACCTCAGGTAACGGTTAACCTCATGCTTATGTATGACAAGATATGTATGACAGATATTCATTCAGCAACAAGCAACAATACATATCACATGTAAAGTCATCTATGTAAACAGTACACATCGCATGTACAATCATCTATGATATCAGTACACATCACATGTACAATCATCCGTGTTATCAGTACACATCACATGTACAATCTTCTATATTATCAGTACACATCACATGTACAATCATCAATATTATCAGTACACATCACATGTACAATCATCTATCACATACATGTATACAATAAGCATTACGCGAACGTACCTGGATTGATAATTTCGTATGTAATTGATCGGGCAGCGTTCTTTCAGTCAGCCTATCATAGGAATATCGTCCTATTAATTTAAAGAATAATATCCTAAAAGATACTTTTGGCCACTACTGAATATTCTACCCTTGGTATATTAAACCATTATTTTATTTCTTCAAAATTCGTGGAAAAACGCTGGACCATATTGGGCAGAATTTCGCCTATCTTTGAAAAATCATAACTAATTCTAGAAAAATCAAAACGAAGATCCGTAAAAAGTTCCGGACTCCTTAGGATGTCTATTTTCCAGAAAAAATATCAGGCCTTGCCCAGAATTCAAAAATCATTCCCAGATTTCACGTGTTCATCCTCTGCCCAGAAATTCCAGCATTTTCGCAACATAAACTTTGAGAATTTCTTTCTCATTGTACAGAGCTCATTTCAACATGTTATTTACAGATTTGGAAAGCTCTATATGTCTACTTTCATCATGAATTTTCTCAGAATTTTCAATAGAATTTTCAACATAAAATATGCGTTTTTCTATGACTTGTTCAGAAATCGCCTAACCGACGAATTTTCGCCAGAACTTCATTACTACCGTGTTCATAACCTGGGAATTTTGCAGAACTACTCCCTTCACTAAATTTTCGAAATGAAGCTATTTTTAAACTCAGAATAACATAAAAACAACTATATCTAGAAGATCTAAAGATCAAACTACTAAATAACTAAGAATTTAAGACTCAAAACTCAAGAACTTGCTTACCTAAAGCTTGAACTCCTTCAAGCTTCTTCCAACCCTCTTTCACTCCTCTCAATATTCAGATGTTGCTTTGCTCTTGGTGTGAGAAATGAGGGAAGGCAAGGTCCCTATTTATAGGATTTTCAAGTCTTGGGGTTCAAGTAATAAATAGTATTCCTTCAAGAGCAAGCTTTTGACTATTTTCCCATGTGTTGAAAACCTTCTCCTTGGCCTTCACTCTTCACCAATCCGTTCCCCCCCTTCAGCCCTTTCTTTTTTTGTTTTTTTTTTTTTGTCTTCTTTGGGCTTTATTTGTTTGCTTGGTTAATGGTTTGGGCAATTGTTGGGCTACAAAAATTGATCCATGATGATTGTTTGTGACAAAAAGCCCTTAATTAAATTCTTCTTGTTTACTATTTGATTTAGCTTAATTAGGTTTAGTTTGTAATGATTTAATTGATCACCAACTCAATTATGATCCTACTAAATCCAATTGTTTCAATTATTGATCCCTTGTTAAGCTTTAATATAGAATTTAGCCAATATATTTCAAATTGTTTGTTAATATTTATCATTAAATTAATTATGCATGTTAATTCAATTAAGATTAATTTTTGATGTTCACTAATTATTTTTAGTGTCCTCTAATCATTTTAAACCTCTTCCTACTCCTTTATGTCTTATTTTTGACAATATAGGAATTATAAGACAATGTATCCTTAAGTGTGAATTTAATTGTTCTTGAATTGTTGAAAATTCATTTAATTGATTTAGGGGTTTTTGTGGCATTTTACAATATTTTATGACCCCTAACAAAATTTAGGGAGTTGGATTTTGCCCTATTAGGTCCTACCAAAAACTTATTCAAGAGATAGATTAAATACAATACTATTTTGGAGACAACATACTCTCCTATTCTCAATAAGTCCTAATGGCCAAAATATCATGTTTAAAAGGAATACAAATCTTGGGGTATTATAGGTTCATTGAATTTCAGATTAATCTGAGATTTAATGAATACTGAATTTGATCTAGGATATATATATATATATATATATATATATATATATATATATATATATATATATATATATTATAAATGGAGATTATAATATTATATATATGGTATTTGTTTAGCATTTAATTTATTTGATAAATTAAATATCTAAAACAAATAGAGATATTGTATCTCATTTAATTTCGAATAAAGATATCGTATATCTGTTTAATGTTAAATTGAGATATAGTATCTCAGATTTAATTAAATAGATAGATATCATTTCTCGGATTTAATTTATAATGATAAATTAAATCAAAAAAAGGCTTTTAATTTAGATTTGATCTAAATTCAAGATTCGAATTTCCAAATCTGGCTTTAATATATTTAATTACATTTATGAGATAGATTTGATTGATATATTATCCAGATTCGAAATTCGAATTTCCAAATCTGGCTTTAATATATTTAATTACATTTATGAGATAGATTTGATTGATATATTATCCAGATTCGAAATTCAAATTTCCAAATCTGGCTTTAATATATTTAATTACATTTATGAGATAGATTTGATTGATATATTGTCTAGATTCGAAATTCGAATTTCCAAAATTAATATGGATTAATTTTGATTATATAATACGCCTATCGTGTTTAGAAAAACCTACGGGACTTTCAGTCAAGCGTATTAGAAAGCCGCGAGAAACCCTAGAGAAAAATTGAGAGAGACACACAAGAGGCGCTAGCACGCTGCTGCAGCTGTGTTCGGGGATTGTTCGTGTGGATACCAGTAGAGGAAGCCGATTCTAAGAGTCGACTTCTGTTGATCGAGAAGGTAGCCCACCTGATCAAAGAGGACGAGACGCGGACGTGTTGATCGAGAAGGTAGCCCACCTGATCAAAGAGAACGTGACGCGAATATGTTCAATATAAGGTATGATTCGGGTTCCCTAACCTTGATTTAAACGTCGTTGAGTGATCCTCCGGAAGGGATTCGTAAGAAATTTTAGTCCGCTGCGTGTATGGATCCCAACACAAGCATCATAGTCCAAACCTCGAGGTTTAAAGAACAAACCTCGAGGTTTATCAACGTTGTCTGAAATTCAAATCTGTCGATTTTGTTATACCTTCTTATTTGATCTCAATGCTTTCGATGATTAATCGCTAATGTTTCTAGATATGTTTAATCACTGTTTTGGTGAGTTTCAGACAAATTAAAGAAAGGTTATTGGAGGTTTAAGCAAAAGCAAAAGTAATGTCAGAACAATAAATGCTTAACCCAGAAAGTTGCAATCTTTTGAGTAATTCATCTGCACACGGTTGCAAAGCATTAAAGATTGATTTCTACAACAAGCAATTGCTTCTCCAACGGATTAATTTGCAAAGAGTCAACTCTGATCATCTAGTCAGCTGGATTAAGTGCAGTTTAGAGAGAGAAGAAGACCAAAGCTTAACCAAAACCTTGGTTAATCAAAGCAACGGCTATACTGACGAATTCAACGGTCAATTAATGCACTCTGAGTATAAATAGAGCTGCATTCAAGTCTTCTCAACAACTACAACAACTGAAAACGAATTGCATTCAAGTATTTATTTATTTCCTTCAGTTTTCACTTGTATAGTATCTTCTGATACAAAGAGCTTCAGTGTTCATCAATATCTGCTCTTAGAGAGAGTTTCTTTCTGAATATCATTTATTGTAAAGAATCACAAGTCAAGGAGACTTGGTGATTTGGGGATTCATTGATTACAACTTGTAAGGGGGAGTGAGTTCTAATGAGAGAATCACTTCTTAAGTATAGAGTGTGTAATCATTGACATAATGAAAATTCGAAAGAGTCTGGGGACTGGATCTAGGTCAAGTTGTTAGGACTGAATCAGTATAAATCCTTGTGTCTTGCTATTCTTCCTCTTGCTCTGTCCTGTCCTGTTTTTATTGTCTTAAAACAGAACAAGTTCTTCAAATTTTTAAAATACCCAATTCACTCCCTCTTGGGTATTTGGCTCCATTTTCACCAACTCAGTGCCACAAGAGCCAATTAAAATGCCACTTTTATAAAATTGAAAATCAAGTCCACTTGCATCTATGGCCATTGAAACTGGCTGGTTGACCACTGCTTTTTGCAGGGCCTGCTCACTATCGGCATGAACATCCTCATACCCCTTAATGGAAGCTACATGATTGCCTTCTTCATTGGCATTGCAAGTTCCATCAACACCCTTGTAAGGGTAGTCGGCTTCTGAGTTGAAATGATTGTTTTTTATGATGAATTTGAAGGCATCATCCATTAAACCTCCTTCAACCTTGGTCCACACCTGTGTCACAATCAACCAGCTCTTGCTCTGACAAGGAAATCAGTTTTCCTATACTCAAGTTAGTGATTCCTTTTGTTGTTGCCACAGCAGAAAATGCCCAACAACATCCTACAATGTATCAAAAGTAAGACAAAGTTAAACAAAACTTCAAGGACTTGGATCAATTGAGGAGTAATGAAACAATTCTTACCACATTCTCCTTGTTTCTTGATGGGTGTAACAGCTCCTTGGTGTCTCCAATCCACAGAGGAAGGGACTTTAGTCACATTTTCATATTTGAAAGAGGGTGTCCTTGTGATTGAGGAGAACATATGACCGTTGAATCTATTTCTAGAAGTTGTGAATTCTTCTTTTGTGAGATCTGCAAATTGGTTTAAACCTAATTTTTATGGCTTGCACGGTTCCATCATGATTAAAGCCTTCGATGTATTCCACATTTTGCTTGAATATATTGAAACGTTTTTCCTTCTCCTGGATATCCTTATAGACTTTGTGAAGATGGAATATCACCTAGAGGGGGGTGAATAGGTGATTGTAAAATTCTTTCGCTAATTGCTCAAGAACACTTAAACACAGAAGGAGAGAAGACCAATGAACATAAGAGATTATACTGGTTCGGTCCAACTCTTGACTACATCTAGTCCCAGAAACACTCTGGGATTTCACTATCTCGAAACTTGATTACACACTCTGTAACTCTTGAGTAATCCTCTCACTAGGACTTACTCCTCTTTAAAAGTTGTAACCAAATAACCACGGACATAATTACACACTTTGTACTCAAGATGATCCTTTCACTAGGACTCACTTTCCCTTACAAGTTGTAATTGTACACCCACGCTTAAGGTTCCACAACCTTAAGATTTAACTGATAAACAAATAATCAAATAGTGTTTAACTCCTCACTTAGTAGATAAATGATAAACATTGAAGAGCACTAAATATCCGAAGATATTAAATGAAACAGTTGATTGTAATAATACAGAATTGAATGCACAACGTTTTGGTAGTTGGCGAATTCAATGTTTCGGGTATTTATAGTCGTTGCAATTAATGACCGTTGGTGAAGCTTGAAGGTTAACCATTGTGACTCTTAAATATAGCCGTTAGGCAGATGAAGCTTCGTTGGTCACTTTCGCCGTCAATGATTTTGGTCTTCACAAATATCCTTCATTCCTTTTGTTTTGCCCGTTGAGAAATAACATTTAATGTGCGAGCAGAATATCAGTAAATGCTTTACATTGATCAAAGAAATGGTTGCCGATGTTATCACTAGTTTTGGCAACTGCATTTAATGCTTCTCTGACACACAAATTGCTTTATGATAATTTGTTGTTAATCCATGATATAATCGCCTAAAACTCATTAGCAAACTGATTAAAAGCATTTAAGAAATAGTAATGAGTAATGATTTGAAGAAACAAAGTCATAGTCAGTTGATCTTGATTTTCCGAAGATGGTGATTTGAAAATTAGAAAGATATGACTCTAGTTAAAAGAGAACATGCCTAGAGGTATATTAACTGGAGGCATTTTAATTGACTCGAGGTAAGAGTGAATTGTTTGAAATTCAAGTTGAAAATATTTTGCCTTGAGTCAAAAATATTATGCCTTGAGTTATGTGACTTGAGGCAATTATTATTATAAGGGATAAGGGTCTTAAATGCCATCGAAGTTTTCGCTCAGGAGCATTGGTAAGACGGAATTTTGTTTGGACCAAAAATGCCACAGAAGTTTTCTTTAAGGAGCAATTTTGCCCTGGAAGTTTTCACCAAGGAGCAATTTTGCCCCGGAAGTTTTCACTAAGGAGCAATTTTGCCCTTCTGTCCCCAAATATTAAATTTGACTATTAAATCAGTCAAAGACCATACATGTTATGCCTTGAAAAGGTCAAACTTGGAGCCAGAGAAGGAGATCCTTGAGATGTTGAGCTCAAGGCAGCCAGAATTTGTAAAGCCGAACTGATTAAAGGTACTGAAAGGTCGACTATCACAAAACCCAAAGGAAGCATCACTTATGATCTAAGCAAATGATCAGTTTATACAAACGTAAATATTATCACTATTGATATGTTTTACTGAACCAATTTTTGGAACAATTCATTTCTCGTTTTGCGTTTCATTTGCATTTTGTGACAGACCTTTCAGTCCCTTTAACCAGTTTGGCTTTATAAATTCTGACTGCCTTGAAATCAACATTTGAAGGATCTCCTTTTCTAGCTCCAAGTTCGACCTTTTCAAGGCTTTACATGTGTGGTCATTGACTGATTTAGTAGTCAAATTTAATATTTGGAGATAGAAGGGAAAAATTGCTACGTTTTGTAAACTTCCGGGGCAAAATTGCTCTTTAGTGAAAACTTATGGGACAAAAGTGCTCCTCAGCCAAAACTTCAATGGCAAAAATGATACTTCCGGGGCAAAATTGATACTTCCTGTGAACTTCCATGGCATTTTTGGTCCAAAAAAAACTTCCGTCTTACCAGTGCTCCTGAGCGAAAACTTCCATGGCATTTAAGACCCTTATCCCTTATTATAAATATTTTTTATTAGATCAAAGGTTCCTCGTAGCTCAAGCTTAGAGGGCAAAAGGTTATTACCTCTCTCAACAAATGCATTGTTTGGAAAGTTAAAGAATTAAAAATAAAAAATTGAAAAATTGAAAAAAAAATATATTAGATATATTTAATGCTAGACATATTAATGTGATTTTTTGTGATAATATTTAATTGGAATTTTGTACATTTTTCAAATTTTTTTAAATAATTTTTGTTTTTTAGTGTTTTTTGCAAACATCAAATCATTGATCTTTTAAAGGTTTTTTTATTATTATTAAAGGTGGGAGGGATTTTTTTTTTTCTTTTTTAGGGTTTCTTGTAATATCAAAATTATTGGTTTTTTAAAGTAGTTTTACTTTTTTAATTAAAGAGGGTGGGAATTTTTTTCCTTTTCCCCTTCACCTTGCTCCGTTATCTTCTCTCTCTCTCTCTCTTATTTCATCATGGCATCACCTTTTTGGGCTTGTTTAGTTTGAAATGAGGGGATGTAAGGGCAGAGGATGAAAGAAAATGATAGAGGGTTACCTTAATTTGGTCAAGTTGGTGGGGGGAAAGAGGTGAGAGTTTCTAACTATCATTATTTGGTTTAATTAAGATGGGATGAGAGGGGTTGAATGATGGCAATTTATCATTCTTCCCTAATATATTTCTTTTATTTTTTATTTATATGTTATATAAATTAATTTACATATTATCTAATTAATATAACAACATTTTTATTTGCTTCAAATTAATTGTAGAATAATATTTTTTTTAAAAAAAAAAACTATAATAGCATTTGTTATGCTATAGTTTCATTCAATGAGACTCATATTGTGCCTTTCCTCCAAGAGGATGTTACTGATATGATTTTCAGAATTCAAAGTTCATACTCAAGCAGCTTAACAAGATTTGAGGTGTAATACCCTAAAATTCTCACTTATTGTAAGTATCATATTTTGACAAATAAATACCTATTAAAAATAGGTGGATATGTGGTCTCAAACCTTAGAAGCTTATTGATTATTATTTTAGGTAATTTCTTCTTGAAATTAAATAAGCTAAAGACCAAATATTCTATTTCTTTGGGAATCATAAAACGTCATAAAATTATCATAATTAAGCATGGTCTTAATTTAATCATAAGAGGCAATTAAGATGACATGGAAATACTTATTTCCAATTAGAGAAAATTACCAACAACTAATGGGCAATTAAATTTGCAATAATTAGAGTAATTGTGTTAACTTTTCATAATTTATTAAAAGACTAAATTTTCTAATTAAGAATACTAATTAAGATTAGTTATGGAGGGCTAGGATTAAACCTCATAAAGCTAAATCTAAAAGCTTTAATTTAACCTTATAAAGCATAATCCTTGTGAGACAAAAACCCACCAATGAGAGATTTTTCTTCTTGAGTTTTTGAGACAATTAAAATACAGATTGAAAATCAAAAAGATGGGGAGGGGGGGGGGGATGGTTTTTGTGCTTGATGAGGAGGAGTATTGTTTAATATTAAACAAAACCCACATGCAAAATTAAGCACATGCAAGTCATAAATTGTGGAAGAGGATATGGCACTTGTGATAAGGTCTTAATGACCTTTGGAAGAGGATAATGAGAGAGAGTGAAGGGGGAGTTGTGAGTGTTGTGTGTGTGTAGTGTGGAGGTGTGTAAGAATTGTGAGTGTTGTGAACCTAGTGAAGGAGAGAGAAAAGTGTGTAATTAATTGAGTTGTGAGTTACAAACCATTGGGATTAATTCAAGACACAATTAAATGAGAATCTATACAAAATAAATTGTATCCTGAGATATGTTAATCATAGATCAAATATAAGGATTTATTATGAACCAGCATATTTTAAGCTCGGAATAAGTTATCTCCAAAATCTTTTCCTTAATTTTTGAAATTAATCTTAAAATAAGTAAAAGGTTGGTTAAGACCTTTAATGAAGCCAAAATTTTGAGATTAGTGAATTGAAGAAGAAAAACTTGAATAAACTTCAAATTAAACCCTAAAAACATTTTTGCTTAGTTGATAACCAACTACCAATTTCATCTAGTTACAAACACACTTAGAGTAACTAGGAATTTAAAGCAAAAAATTGGAAAATCAAAGGGGAGGGGGGACGGATGGATTGGCTTGAAAAAGGGGTAAGGAATCGTTTAATATATGTATTAAGACACATGCAAAATCAAGCATTGATGAGGGGAGCAAATTGGAGAGAGGAATGGTCCTTAGGATAGGATGCATTGATGAAATGGAAGAGGATACGGTGGTGAGAGAGAGGGGGACGATTTTGAGGGGTGAAGGGTGAGGATGAAAGCTTGATAAATGACCTAGATCCAATGCCCAAAATATAAGATGAGTTAGGTTTGAAAGAATTACCAAAGTGCCATGACAAATTGCTTTAAATAGGGGGCTTTGGCTTTCACAAAATTCACACCAAAACAAGCAAGAAGCATCTGAAAATAGAGTGAAAGTGAGAGTTAGTGGGAAGCAAGAAGGAGTAGCAAGGTTCTCTAAAGGTAAGTTCTCTAGTTCTTAAACTTCAGCTTTTAGTTTATAGCTTAAATGTTGTTTTGATCTTTAATCTTCCAATATATTCTTGTTATCATGTTTTTATGGTTATAAGTGGTTTTAATTCGAAAAATTGATCAAGATGGGGTTATAGCAAAATTTTTGGAAGATTATGATCAAAGTAGCGAAGCTCTGGTGAAAATTCATCGGGTAGAAGTTTCTGAAATCAGTGATACAAATGCCAATATTTTATGTTGAAAATGAAGTTACAAAATTCTGGGAAAATTCATGGTTAAAGTAGACATATAGAGATTTTCAAAAATACCTAGAATGTATTATTTTGAGCTCTTTACCGTGAGATAAAAATTCTTCAAGTTAGGCTACGTTTTCTGGAAATTCTCTGGGCAAAATATAAAGACGTGAAAACTGGGAATGATTCACAAATTCTGGGTGAAGACCATTATTTTTTATCAAAACTATATATCCTAAGGATTCCGAGGAATTTTACGGATCCTCGTTTCAATTTTTGTAGAATTAATTATGATTTTTCAAAGTTAGGCAAAAAATCTGCCTGAAATGCTGAAATCAGCGTTTATCACGAAATTAGGGGTTATAATTAGAATAACAAATCCACCAGGGGTAAAAAAGTCAATAGTGGCTATAATATCTCTTAAGATATTATTTATGATATAATAATGCGATGATAATATTATAGGCTATACGAGAACAGACAGACGTACCGCTATCTACACGGACTAAGGTACGCTTGCGACGTACTGTAACACTAACTCTGGTGCTTATAGTAGATTTATATATGATAGATGTATTCATAAACTAAGACGGTGTCTTAAATCATTGCTTATACATTCAGCTTTACATGGGTTATAGAATTGTTAATGCCGTAAGTTTTCCTAGCACTGAGGACACGATAGGCCAATCGTGGCATGAGGTGGTGCAGACTAGAGATAACAGACATATGCAGTGGCTGTGTACCGTTATCCAAGTAAATCATACATTTGTTATGGGCTTTTGCATTGATTATTACTGTAATGTCATAAATATCTGTCATACATATATTGTTTATATAAGCATGAGGTTAACCGTTACCTGGGGTCCAATGCGCATTAAACCTCAGCTCTTACCATAGTTTCAGGGTCTGGAGGACCGAGGACTGAAGATAAGAGACAAGGGTAAGCGGCGTGCGTGGGGACTCGACTGGAGCCTCTTTTTAGAGACGTACTGTCATCGCTAGAATTTTTGTATTCTCTGGTAAATGTATTGATATTATTAAGATACGCCACAGACAATATTGTACCACAGATTTATCAGTTACTTAATATTTTAAATTGCTTCGATGCTCTACTCTGATGAAAAATTTTTTATGCTACTTTTGAAAAATGGGATGTTACATGAGGCCCATAACTCTTTCCAGTGTTTCCCTTGTGGGTATTCTTCACCAGATTACCTCCCCACACCAAAGTGCTGATTTAATGCGCCAAATACACACTTCTAAGCCTAAGGGTAGGAGGAAAATATTGGCATCCCTCAAAATTTATTTTTCGAAGGCTTTTAACTGGATCTCAAGGGAATTCTTGGAAGCCGTCATGGTAAACATGAATTTTCTACTAAAGTGGATTAATCTCATTATGTAGTGTGTCACTTTAGTTCAATACCAACTTCACTTCAATTTAAGTTTATCTCCACCCATTATACCTTGCAAAGATACGAGACAAGGAGATCCCCTCTTTCTCCTTACTTGTATATTCTAACTACTAATGTTCTTTCCTGCTTAATTATTGATCTCAATCGTCTTCCCCTAAGTGGTAAAGATCATCCATTCACAATTAAAGGACATGACATCCTCTTGCGCTAGGATTGGGAGAAAGGGAATTTTTCTTAAATTTGAACCAATATGAGTTTTAATAGATTCACAATTCACAAAAAAATAAACTAGAGATCGATGTAAACAAGTCATAGTAATAATGAACCATTAATTTCATTGTATTATAATATACAAATACATAACTGATGATATATATAGAATACCACTCATTACATGAAAGTCAGAATAAAGTATAGTATAAACTTCACAATCATGACTTATAGAACTGAAATGTGCTCTTGTCTCGTATGCATTGCTATGTTTTTAAAGTAATGTAGTTGATAACTACTAAATGGTGCATTGGATATACAATAACACCATTGAATAAGAGTAGATATGAGAAAGTAAACAAACAAGAGTGTGTAATTTTGACAATTATGCAGTAGGATAAGAAGCTTGCATTGCTATACCACAAAGGCCTTCTTGAGCATCCACATTTCTTTGCATCCTACTATATCCTTCTTCACCCCATTTTGTTCCCCATGAGTTCTTGACTAACCAGTATTCAGTGTTATCACTGACACCATAACCAACGGCAGTAACACCATGATCCAACTCAGTGCCACAAGAACCAGTGAAAATGCCACTTTTATAAAATTGAAAATCAGATCCACTTGCATCTATGGCCACCGAAACTGGCTGGTTGACCATTGCTTTTTGTAGGGCCTGCTCACTATTGGCAGGAACATCCTCATACCCCTTAATGGAAGCTACATGATTGCCTTCTTCATTGGCATTGCAAGTTCCATCCACACCCTTCTAAGGGTAGTTGGATTCTGAGTTGATACCATTATTTTTTATAATGAATTTGAAGGCATCATCCATCAAACCTCCTTCACAACCTTGGTCCACACTTGTGTCGCAATCAACCAGCTCTTGCTCTGACAAGGAAATGAGTTTTCCTGTACTCAACTTAGTGATTCCTTCTGTTGCTGCCACAGCAGAAAATGCCCAGCAACATCCTACAAGGTATCAAAAGTAAGACAAAGTTAAACAAAATTCAGGGACTTGGATCAATTGAGGAGTAAGGAAACACTTCTTACCACATTCTCCCTGGTTCTTGATGGGTGTAACAGCTCCTTGCTGTCTCCAATCCACAGAAGAAGGCATATCAGTCACATTTTCATATTTGAAAGAGGGTGTCCTTGTGATTGAGGAGCACATATGACCCTTGAATCTGTTTCTAGAAGCTGTGAATTCTTCATTTGTGAGATCTGCAAATTGGTTTAAACCTAGCTTGTATGGCTTGATTCCATCACGATTAAAGCCTTCGATGTATTCCACATTTTGCTTGAATATATTGAAACGCTTCTCCTTCTCCTGGATATCCTTATACACTTTGCCATATTGAATCATCCATTGCTCATGCCTCTCTTGCATTGAAGCGTCTTGAAGAATTCGAGATGAGGCTTGAAACGCCAACATTCCAAGCAAAACAAGAGTCAGTGGAATAATTTTGAAAGCCATAATGTTACTGAGACAAAGGGGAATCTGCTTTATGATTTGAGAAAGAAAGATGATGATGTGATGACCTCAAGTGTCTTGAGATATATATAGAGCAAAATTCATGCTGACTTGTAAACCAATCATGTTCTTTCATTTGATCTCTAAATAATTATAATAAAGGAAAGCCTCTCTCTTGGAAGTGCGTGAAAAAAAAAATGTTATGAATAAGAAAGCTGAGAAAAGTGTTAAAATGGGGGTCTTTGAGAAATGTCTAAACAGTAAGGTATTTTGATTGAAAATATGATTTTGAAATTACCAGCATAAACAAAAAAATGCAAAGCTTAGCGTTAATTAATGAATACAAAACATGGTATTCATAAACGTTTGCGTATGGAATAATATAATTAGAACAATATTATTATATGTTTGCTAATGTATATAACACCAAACATTTCGCTTGTCGATGAGTTACTTAGATGGAATGGAAAGATGTCGTCTAATTAAATTTTTTGTTATGAAAACGAAGAACTCATCATCAAATGATTGCTAAACCACGTTACTTATAAAAATTGAGGTACTTTTAACAAGAATCTAATTAATTTGGCTGTTGTCCTTGTCAAACTGCTTAATCATCATATGCAATATTGTTTTACATTATGAATAATATAATATAATATATGGATACTACAGATTCATGTTCTCAAATTATTTTAGTCACTTTATATATATAAATTTTGATCCTACTGCAATTTAAATATTGGGCATTTTTCAAGCTACTAATAAAATTTAACCAGCAGCCTAAATAATAATAATACAACGGATGTCAAAGAAATATACACTACAATAAATAAAGTAATTTCTCATAATATTATTATAAGATAAAGAGAGTTTAAGAGATAGTGTGGTGTGTGTGAGAGAGTGAGGGAGGGAAGGGGAAGGGGAAGGGAGTGGTATGGCGTGTATGGGGGAGAGATTATAATCATATTTGTAATAGTACATATGTGAGATGGAGAATTCAAGATACAATGTTAGTGTGAGGGTGAGAGTGCAAGCAATGGAGAGGAGATAGTTCGTAAGATGGGAAGAGAGGGGAGTGAGAGATAGAGTGTGTGAGAGGGATAATACAATTGAGAGTGAGTATACAATACAATTAAGTGTTTAAGCTAATATATTTATATTATAATTAAATTTATATAAGTTAACTTATTTTTTATAAGTAATCTACTTAAATGATTTGATAATAATATACAATGAATTTTTGTATTAAAGAGAGTGAAGAATAACATAAATTTTTCTGCCAACTTTAAAAAATAATATAAATGAAGGAAATAATTATTAATTAAGGTATGTGAGAAAGATATAATTAAATTAAGTTTATTTATATGTTTACAATTAATTAAAATTTACACTATCATGAATATTGTATATTTATTTTATATCTTGTCAAGACATATTAATTAGAGTCTCTAGGCAAGTTGGTGTGGCATCTTAGGATCCACTAATAATACTATTAATGGATCCTAAGTTCAACTCTGCTCACTAACACTTTGTTGGGTTTTTTCTGTTGGGGATAGGTTACAGCAAACAAAACAACCACGCCAACCGAGCTAGTGGATAACTAATACATTTTGCGAAAGTTATTTTATTTATATTTAAAAATACGTAAAGCTTAAATCCCTAAATGCAATTCCAATGCCCCTTTTTCAAATCCTCAATGCCATTTTTCTGTTTCCCTCCCATGTGAAAATAAATTCTAAACTAAGTCTCCCTTCACCTTTCTCTACGCTCTAAGCATTTGTTTGATTTTTCCATCACCCATAGTCTAATGTTGCTCCTCTCTTAGCTTCAGATCACTTTCAGTCATTGCATGGTGCCTCGTGGATCAGAAACAAAGGAAGAAATTCACTCTGTTAAAGAAATTTGCTGGTGTTCTCCCCCCCCCCCCCCCCTCCCCCCCACATTTCTAAATAGTGAAGCTAAACACAGTTGTTCATCTTATGTTTTTTTGTGTGTAGATTAGTGTGAGCTAAAGGAGAGAAGCCTCCAAAACTGAGTTGCTTGTAAAATTTATGTGGGCGTATTATCACATGGTAAGCATTTCGCTTGACTCAAATGACCTTCGATAAAATATTGACATCTGTTCTTGGTGAGAGATCAAGATATGTAAGAAGAAAAGGGTATGGAACATAGCCTTTGAGGAAGATAGATCACTCTCAATCCAATGATAATTCAACTATGGAGAATGTGCATACCCAATTGTATGAGAAGTTTGATAAAAAATTTCAGAAAAGCGTGCAAAGATGGAAGCAAATCTTGCATAAGAACATCAAAAATGGAAGCAGAGTGCACAAAGATGAAAGCAGAGTGTACAAAGATGGAAGCAGAGCTTGCACAATTTGAGCACAAGATGGAACAAATGGAGCAACAAATACATGCTCAACTAGATGTCTTGATGAAACAGGGGCAATTAGAGGCTCATACTTTCATCTACTCAGTCTTGTTATCCTACCAACTAGTCCTTCTTCATAGTTTTCATATTTGATCTTTCCATTTGACAATATTTAAACTTTGTTTAGAAAATTTAGATACTTGATGTTAATTTTGAATGATTGTTGGTAACTTTACTATTCAATATATTGTTAGTTTAAAATTACTTTTGATATTTATCAATATGGTACAGGTTTTAATATTAGCAATTTACATTAAAAAAGGAAAAAAAAATTGTAACTTTTGGTGGCAACAAATGTTGCTATAGATACATGTTTCAACGGTGACCACTTAGTCGTCGCCAAAATAAGAATCAGTGGTGCCACTAACGTCGTTGCTAATTCATTTCTTCGCGGTAATAAATATCATCGCCTATACCCCACTTTCAATGGCGACATTTGTTTAGCGTCTTTCAATATACTTTCAATGGCAACATGATTGCTACTTTCAATGGCAACATAGAAATGTTGTCGTCAAAAGGATCAATAACAGTTGTAACTGTGGCGACAGACTGTCGTCACTGAAGGCCCTTCAGTGGCAACTTTGATACTTTCAGCAGCAATTTGTCTTTTTTTTTTTTTGTAGTGAGGTATTCCCTTGTCTGAAGACGTGATCAATTGTGATGGTCCAATTGCGCATAATAAGGTCCTCTATATTCCTAATAGGCTAGTAAGAGTGTCGATCAAGTGGTATGCAGTGTTAAGAGGTAGAGAAAAATCAAAGGGTACACTCCATGAGGCTGTAAAACAAAATATTTTAGTTAATAACCTATTAAAAGATCTGTTTTTTTTGATAAAACACAAAAAATCATTCTTGAATACCAAAGTATCTAGAGAATCCTTTTATCCAATTTCTCCAAAGTCCACATATTATGCCTCCACAAGCAAATGAGTCTAGCTCACATGGCACCAATCTAGAGAATCCTTTTATCCATTTTCATTTTTTTAATATAAAAGAAGAATTTGGGTCTTTAACCTCTATCCACACATGCAAATGAGTCTAGCTCACATCAATGGCGGAGCCAGAAATTTATAATTGTGGGTGCACAATTTGTGAAGGGATTTGGGGGTTCGGGGGCAACACCTCCAAATTTTTTTTTTAAAAGAAAGTTTTAAATGCATTAAAAATCAAATGAATATAGATAAGAAATGAAAAGAAAATTTCATTCAATGAGTTCTAAATAAATCATATGTGCATAAATTAAATCAGCAAATAAACTATGAATTTTCTAAATCCTAACAAATTTCATCCGATGTCAAAAGGCATAAACTATCCATCACACTTCTGTAAGACAAAAATTGGAGAATTTTACATAAAACCAAAGTTTCAACCACCAAACTCATTACAATTTTAAATAAAGCTAATCAATGAAATTGGACTACTCAATGATATATGAATTAAAGAAACTATCCTTGTCAGTTTAACCAAATCACAAAAATCTTTATGCTGTTTATAGTGGCTAGTTATAAAAAATATATCTTTATGCTGTTTTGAAATCACAGATAAAACTACTACTACATGTGTTTTTTTATAAGTTGTAAAAACTTGGGAAAATAATAAGAAAGGAAAAAAATGGGGGTGTTTTTCATGAGTAAAACCTGGGAAAAGAATAAGAAATAGAAAGGGCCCAACCAGATTAGAACCAATGACCTCATGATCAAATGCTTTACCGCTGAACTATGGGTTCATTGATACTAAAACATTTCAGCTAAATAATATATATATTTCAAAATTTTATGGGTTCCCTTGCACTCATGGAGACACATGTGGCTCCGCCACTGGCTCACATGGCACCAACCTCTCCCTTGCCACAAGCTCGAACCTGTTTTGTGTGTGATAATACGTGCGCGCGCTCTTCATTTGACCCCTACCTTATAATTTAAGCTAGCATTAGTTGACATTTTTTTCAATATTGTCTTTTACATATGATGTAACAATATCATGTGGACTTTTCACAATTTAGAGGTCCTCTATAGTATCTGTTCTCTTCTTTACTCACAGGAAAAATGTTGTAGAAACATAAAACAAACACATTTTAAGAGACGGCCATTTGAAAATGGTCCTTGTACTAAAGAGATATAAATTTACGTATATTGTCCTTTAAATTTGAGGGTGGAAATGAAGGCAAGATTATATTAAAATAACACAAGTTACAGGTATGATTTTTGAGAATAATGAGGGAGCAATAGATAAAATTGAACTAACAATAACATCTTTTGTTTTTTGTTAATTAGGAAAAAAAATTAGTTACCCTCACTAATTATAGGAGTTATTTACCAGAATTTGGAGGGATTAAGAAAGGAAGTTAAATTAGTTAACTATGTATATTTTCCTAAAATACCCTTACTCTATGTATGGCTAATTATCGTTTATATTTCATTGCGCAATGTCGAGGCCGCAATTGCGAATAATATTCTTCCAGCAAGCAATTAGTTTTTCACAGAGACTAGAAAAATTATTCCAGAAATGCCATCATTTTGAATTCAATTCCTCAGTTGTAATATCTTAAAATAATGAGATATAATTCTGGTAAATTTATATTTCCCAAAATTATAATTATTAAAGAATGCATTAATGCTACTTAAAAAAACTTATTTTATATAAAAAAAAGTATAATTTAGGTGTATATGACATTAATAAGTTGTAAACATTATTTACTTTATAAAATATATAGGTGTATTATTAAATTATTATTGTTTTTAATTATTATTGAGAAAGTATAAATAGGGGTATTATAAGAAAAAATTGACAAAGTTAAAACTTGTTCTTATAATTAGGACAAAAAACAACTCCAAAATTTGTTCCTATAATTAAAACCGGAGGGAATATTATGAAAGTAATAAATTACTGAGGCAAATGTCAAAGACAATACATGGATATATATATCATATGATCAATATATTTTAAGTATAAAGAAAAAGTCAAGCAGTATGACCACACACTCCTCTTATTCTTTGTCCTCTTCTTTCAAAAAGGAAGACCATTCAAAAAGCGCTTGTAGAAATCCAATGACTCTCTTGGTTTATACTCTGGAACAGTGTGTCCAGCTCCCTGCATTAATTTATTCCAAAAGTATTGTTAAAAGAATGTCAATTAAAGACCTGGTTTTTTTTTTTTTATACAAAAAAGTTTTGGAGGGATTCGGCATCAGTTCCCGACCAAGGTCAGGGCACAGCTCCGGTCTCTATGAGCACTTACTGGGGACTTACAAGATCGCCTACCAAAGGAGTCCCAGTGACGGCAGAGGGGATCGAACCCACGACCCAAGGGCCTAGTTCTGGATCCTTTACCATCTATGCCAACTCTCATTGGCTAAGGACCTAGTTGATACGCTGGAAATGGAGGAATATAAATGGAATTGAAATCCATACTAAATGGCTGTGTGGGATGTTATATATGGGTTTCGTGGGGAATCCACTCCAATAAAACAGGTCATAATTGGGTTCCATGGGCTCACCCATGGAATCTTAAAATTTCTGTGGGATTCTAGTTTTGCCATTTTCATATTTCATACCCTTCTCCATTTCAATTTCCAACAAAATCTATTCCAATATACCAAACAGGCCCACGATGGTGCAAAAAGCTAAAGAAAGTCACACTTATCCATAGAGTATATGAATATTGGGTCTATTTGGGTTGGCGGTGGGAGTGGTAACTTATTTTCTATCTAAATTTTGCAGGAACCCGATAGAAAAAAAAAAAAAGTCAGGTTGTAAATGTAATTTGTATTTACATTAATAGTGGCAGAAGTGACTTTTTTTTTTCCTCCCAAAATGAAGAGTGTTTGGATTATTATTTAAAAAGTGAGTCGAGATAGAAAATGATTGAAAAGAGTATGAACTTTGTTAAATATTACATATATATATATATATATATATATATATATATATTAGTTATATATTTGTGATAATTGAAGATAAAAATTTAAATTTAAATTTAAATTTGAAAAAATAAAATGATAGAAATTGTTAAAAAGGAAAAAGAAAAGAAATAAAGTAAAAAAATAAATTATTTGTGGCGGCCCCACGCTCAGTGTCTTATTTGTCTGGTGCAAACACCCCATGTGTGCGCGTGCTTTAGAGAGAGAAGGTCCAACTTCTCTCTTCTTCTCTGCCGCGTCGCTCCGTGATCTTCTTCCCCTTGCTGGCGGCTTGTGATGTAGGTCGCCGGCGAGCACCCTTCTCGTTCCTGGGGCAATCTTCTCCCTCTCCTTCTTCAGATCTGATCTGCCGATGTGAGAATTTTCTAGTTTTCTGTGTTTTTGTTTCTTTTTTTGTATTATGGAGCTTTGTGGTGGTGTTCTTGTCTTTAGAAATAAATAGATCTGTCAAATCTGAGATCAAATCCTCTTGGTTGGATGGCTGTTTGGACGTTATGAGGTCTGACTACCTCTTGGTAGCCCAGATCTGCGTTCTTGGGGGAAGATCTAAAGAGGTGTGGTCTGATTTGTGGTCGATGTCACCGAATCTGTTTGATTAGAGGAGTAGAAGTGTTCTTCAGGACATTAAGTGTCTTCTTTCTTCCAAGGTTGGGTTTTCTAGTTTCTTTACCCCAAGATAGGGTACCCAGTTAGCTGATTTAATTGCAACTATGCTTTTAAGATTGTGTGTCATTTAGGGTGAGTTTTTCAACCAAAACTCTCTTGTTCGACACTTCTAACCTTGGGTTTCGAGGAGGCTGATGATGTTCATAATTCTACTTCTACTCTTATATTTTTAATGTACGGTGCTTGGCTAATATTGAATCCAGTGTTTTTTGTTGTTGATGTTGTTATGGTGGTTATATTTGTTTTAGATCTGTTTGTGATTACTTTTATGTATTGTATCATTTTGGAGTATTAATATATATATCCGTAGTTTTGTTAAAAAAAAGCACCCCATGTGTGTGTATATATTTACACACACACATACACCATTAAAAAAGGGAAAAATGCGAGGCCCACACGAGAATTATACAATGTACCACTACAAACGCTATCCAACACTCACCTACTCAGCTTTTACTTTAATAGGCTTTTTTTTCCCCCAAAAACCCAATGGCAAAAAAATCACCCCAAACACCTCCACATGGCCTTTTTCGTAACTATCAAAGTCATTGGGCTTTTTCTTTCAAAAAGGTCCTAAAAGCTCTCTTCAGACAGGTTCATTATGGTTTCCAATCACAATACACAAAACTCAAGATCAAGTTTTTTAAAACATTATTATGTATAAAAACAAACCTTTATGGTCAGAAAAGTTAGATTCTTTTCGTATCCCTGAGTGTACCTGCAATTAATCATCAATAAAGAAAATTAAGTCGTTTATGCTTTGTGACCAATAGATTTAATGGTTTACAAGAATTTAGGTTAACAAGTCATGTTATGATCATGATTCTAGCTCTCATGCTTGCTACTCTAAGCAAATATATAGTACCATCTTTCATTTTCAACTCAAAATCTAATGACACTTAAGTATAAGGGTAATTTTTATTCATGTATTCCTTCATCCTTATTCTATTATTCGATGTGGAATTTCTTGTCACATTTCACTTTAACTCGACCCCAATAGAAATGACAAGAAAAATACCCAGCTACTTGATTGTTGGATGTCCAAGGCCTCCATTCATTGATAATTTTGTATCCTAATGATCTTGTCCATGCTTCACTTCCAGTGTACGGAACACACATGTCATGATCACCACTGACAGAACCAGGAAAACATGAAATTTTCGTTTACTTACAAAATTAATCAAGTAAAAATAGATATATAATATCAGCATGCAAGATGTTTCTTCATGATTTATATGCAAAGTGACATATAAGATGAGTGCTATTTCTGCATAATTATTTCTCTGTTCACCTTTTTCTTAAATATTAGCATTATGAAGATAGAAAATTCAATGACAGTAAGAAAGTTTTCAATTTTCAAAACTTACCTGTATATGAGTGCTCTATATCCTTTGGAAGTAAGGTTCTTGTGATAATTGATCATGCTTCCAGCATCATGACTGTATATAATATTGTCTGTACATAGATCCCACCTACTCACCACACTTTCCTGTTCATTAAACAAGAACACAAAATAATTTTTTTTAACTGTTCAACACTCATTTCTGATATGATGTTAAACTTCAAATTATGTTTAAATGCTACATATTTTGTATCAATATCTCTGCTTCTTAGAGAGAAGGGGGAAAAAAATCTCACATCTGCAGTGTGAAGAGCTTTCCTAACTGTTTTGTCGTTCAACCACACAGTTGCAACCTCATCATCCTGAAAGAGAAGATTGGAAATCAGATGATGATTCTATGATACAAGTAAGAATAAAATAAAAAAAATACAATGCTCTTCAATTTTCATAGTTATATATAAAAAATTCAGAGGCTTTCCGCAACTTTTATACTAAAAAATTGGCACAATCACAATGGCTGCTCTAGCATTTAGTTAAATCTATGACAACAACTAAGTTGAATGCAAATTAGTTTAACAAAAGAGAGGAACTAAATTGGAAGATGAAATTTGAAATCTTGCCCCTCAAAAACACCTAAGTGGAAAACAAGATCGCTATTGGGTATCAGCAAATGCAACATACCGTGCATGGAACACTGTTGGAATTGCTAAGTTGAGGCCAAGTTGGTACAATTCCTTCTTTAACAGGAGCTCTAAGTGGCCAAGCACGGCCAAACATCCTTTTCCTCACGGGCAACGGCCTCTCTGTCGTGCCCAATTGCAAGAAACTCGACGGTAACCTGATCTTTGATGCCAAGTCCTTCTCTGTATCCATGCCATGGTAGCATGGTTCTAGAATATCATATATGTTTAACCCAGAAACATCCTGAGGAATCACAATAAACAACAATGAGTTTCTGATAATAACCATATGAGTTTCATTTCACCTTTTAGTTTCCAAAGTATATGCACCAAGTTAAAAATAAAAGTGAATCTCAAGAAAAACACAAGAATGATTAGAGATATCACTTCATCAACTTTTGCAAGCTTTTCTGCACAATCTTGACCCAATGGTTTGTAGAAATTCCCATGGCACTGAGCTGTAACCTCCTGGCATGTCCCATTTGATAATAAATATAAAACATGTCAAGAAACAAGAGAGCTATATTAACTTAGAAAAACACAGAATGAATGTTATGGTAAGATGAAAAGAAAGAGAATAGGAGAGAGAGATAGAAAGAGGAACAGAAGGGATTCACAGGGGAATTAGAAACAGAGAAAGAGAGAGAGAGACTAGAGGAAAACTGAAATGTTCTTAGGTTTCATTAACTGTCAAAATGGTCATCCAATACATTAGCATTAGGGACTTGTTTATAGTCTAAGATCTCTCTGCCTACCCCCAACGGCTAATAACGGATAACTAACTTCATTTATTTATATAATTTCCATATCAATGAACTCGTGAAAATTAACCAGAAAGAAAGTTAAAATTGTCAATGCAACCATTAGTATCTAGTTGTCTTTAAAACATGCCATAGAAGAACACTTGAAAAATGTTACACCCTAACCATTTTGAAGGACATGGTGACACATCTTTATGACAACTGGATACTCAAAAGTCATACTGGCTTCATAATAATCAATGTCATCTTCTCTATGAAGTATAAACTATTCATCAAAATATCAATTCATGCCTGATTGATCTTGTAGTAACTTTTTAAAAAACATAACTCAAAATGAAATTGTCTTTCATCTACAGTTGAGGGTTCAGTTTTCACCTCATAGAGATCATCTGAGATAAGGCCCATCCCATGAGCAAATGGAACCAGTGCATTGCCATCAAAAACTTCATCTGTAACACCATTTCCTACCATATAACCCTGCACATAAATCAACACTTCAGATTGCAGCCACATAGGCTTGACACATATTGATCAATTACGGATAAAAGACCTTGAAATTCAGATTGGGCTTTACACCAGCTTCAATTCCTGTAAAACATTCAGAAACTGCACCTTATTCCTGATCCATATAAATACCTTGTAACAATTTGAACACTCCAAGGACAAACTGTATTACCTTTCACTATTTCAGAAGCAAGAGTAGGGACATAAATTCCAGCATATGACTCACCAGAAACAAAGAACGGGTTGCTCAGGAACTCAGGGAAAAGTTCAAACCACTGGATTAAACAACCTCAGAAAATTAATGAAGGATTATTGATTTAATACAATTTATATTGAAATTATCCAATGTTTTTTTCATCACTACCTTAAGGAGAAAAGTATGCGTATCAGAGGCAGTTTTTTTGTCTCCAGTTCTGTAATCAGATTCATTCTTGGAGTAAGAAAAACCCACACCAGCAGGAGAATCCAAATATAAAACGTTGGAGACCTGTAATGCAGAGAAATTAATTTATATGCAAAATTGAGTTAAGGAATGAAATTGAATCCTGAGACGAAAATGGTATCTTTCACCCAAAAAAAATATATATTCTTTTCAGAATTTGAAACATCATAAAAGGTTCAAACTTGATACCTTTGACCAACTGTAAGGATTGAGCTGCAATGTGGGTAGACTTCCCTTAGTCTTTGCTGCTTCAAAATTGAAAGGGCCTGAAACACAAATTAATGTAACGCAAGAGTGATATGAAAATGTTTAAGGGGTGATGCTATATCATTTATGGAGGATCAAATTTTGAGATTTTATAGAAAAAAACATTTATAAAATAGAAATTTGAATGATTACCATGCTCATAGACGAAGCCATCAAAGCTAGAGCAGCCTGGTCCCCCATTAAGCCACAGAACCACAGGATCTTCAGAAGGTTTATTTTCTGATACAACGAAATAGTAATACAGGTTCTTTCCATGACTTTCATCCACTGTCACATACCTTCAATGTTCCATTACAAGAATCACAGAATCAGACATAAAGGCAAGTCTTTTTTTAATTAAGAGAGAATTTGAAAACAGCCATTGGAGAAATGGGAAAAAAAGCAAAAAGTGCTAGAGAGTCAGACTTAGCCAAGTTTTTCTCTCTAAAGAAACCCCAGAGTCTAAATCATAAAATAAGAACAAAAGACTTGCAAAATAAGGGGGGGAAAAAACCAATAATTTTTAATGTGAGAATCTAATTGGACACTGCAGAAATGAGAATAACAACAAAAAAGAATTTAATATACCCAAAAGCTAGAGACCCATGTCAAGTCTTCTTTATTAATGAAAACCACATTCAAATCATAAAATTAGCACCAAAAAATTTTAAAGAATAAAAAATCACAATCTTTTAGGTGAAACTCTGACAAGAAGAAATCGGAGAGATGGATCAAAGAAAAAGAAGGAATTATAAGCACACATATTCTTTAGGGGAAAACCCAACTGTAAAACATGAAAATAAGCACAAATTGTTTAAGGGGGAAAAATAATTCATTAAATGGACAGTGAATTCACAGAAATGTGAATAGAAAAGAAGAAAGCGATATCATATGTACCCAGCATAGTGCTTGGAAGGTATGGTGCCATTGAAGCCAGGAATCTGCGTCACAAGAGCACTTTCTGGTGCAGATTGGGTTAAAACAGGGCTCAAAAGAATGTGAAATAACACAGAGCAGAACAAAAAATTAAACTTAGCCATTTCTTTTTTCTATAGAAATATTTTGAAAAAAAATCAGAGCTCAGAACCCTATTTATAATGAAGAAAGTTGAACTCTGTAATGATGTGTGTGACCCTCATTTCCTGCAACTTGCTAATTATGTGACTAGTCTTGCTTACAAGGCAAGATTATCATAAAAGAAGCATGTGAATAAAGAAGAAAGCGAACCCGTTTTGACTAAAATACTTAACTGACCACGATTTACAAGGGAAAAAGTTGCCGTTTCAGGGGAGGAGGGGTGTTTTAATTGGCCAACTTGTGCATGAGTAGCCTTAAGCGTCACTTCTCAAGCATTGTGGAGACGTGTTAGGGTACCGTTGCTGTCACAGTGAATGGTTTGTGACAGTCAATGGTATGGGACACGTGTCAAAGAGTCATTTGTTGTCACATGTAACGTAATATAATCAAAGCTCACGAGTTTAAGCAAACTCATCACAGTGAGATAAATTTATCTCATGAACTCGTAACTGTTTACTTTTACCATTAAATAGATATTAATAGTATATAGTTAAATAATTAAAATATAAAAAATAACAACAATTTAATTTAAATATTTTTTAACCCAAATAATTAATTCCATCAACATTCATAATTTATGATATTTAATAAAAAAATTTCTATAAAATTTACATTTAAATCCACTGAATGATCTAATCAAAAAAGTTAATACTAGTTTAATGATGAGTAAACATAATATCGTAAGTTGGAAATGTTTATCTCGGTATATAAATTCGTGAATTTAACCAAGTTTATAAAGATCACGAATTTATCAGTGACTAGACTCGATTTTGTAAGCTAAAAATGTAAAAACGCTAAACTCAGAGAGTTAGTTTGCGAGTTTAACAATAATGAAGGCAATACAAAGGAAATTGGAATTGTAATATAATGTTTATGATTAAGCAATAATATAACTTTATATAAATTTTATTTACATATATAGATACAAGTATTAATAATTATATTTTAATAAAAATTATATAAATTTAATTGTATCTTAAGCTTATGGGTCCAAGTTTTTAAGTAAAACATAGAACATGGATTTTTTAAAAGACAAAAAAATGATATGGATAAGATTTCAAAATTCTATCGGATCATTATTCTTAATAATAGAAATTATATATGACAAGATATGATCGGAGCATTAAACATATAGTAGATATAATAATAAAAAAAATGGACATAATTAACACATAAAATAAGATTTTAAACACTGGAATCTTTTGCGGTTCAGAATAAATTAATATTCTGTTGTCTTTAAACCAAGAAAAACGTTAATGTCATTTAAATTTTAAATGATAAAAAGTTATAAGTTATACGAAAACCCAAAGGGATTTAATATTTCAAATAAGTTACTACTATATAAAGTATTTTTAGTGTACGTTTTTAGACTATTTTTATCTCTTTTTTCTTGAGGGACACCTATGTGAGGGACGTAATAAAGTCTGAGAATAATGTTCGTCAAGAACTTTTTGATGGGACATTTACACAGATAGAATATATGTAGATATCGATAAAATGTTTTTTTTACATAGTGTAGTAGTTTAGAAATACTTATGGACATACTTGATTATATTAACTTGTGAACTTGAACACATTCTTTCATTAACCATGTTTAAAGAACTTTTATATATATACAAGACATTAATATATGATGTCATTCAGTTTTCTTTATTCTATATTCTAGAAATTGATTTTTTTTTCCACTCAATTTTCTTTATTAACTGTTTTAGGTGTCTATTAACAAGACTGTGGATAGAAAATAAAAATTTCATTTTTTACAAAAAAGACTTTCAACTTCTATTTTTCAAAAATTAGTTGTCGTAATGATCACTTATAAACTGTTTTACAGAAATAGTTGTTATAAGTGACACTTATGACAACTATTTTTAAAAAAACAGTTATTGTAATTAGACTTACAATGATTGTTTAAAAATAAACATTTATTTTAAAATTTTCAATGACATTTACATATATTACTTTTGAACATAATCATCTTAAGGTCCTAAAAATAAACGTTAAAAATGCTTTATGTAGTAATGCCAAAGATAGAATAGATATATTCCTTCTTATAGGAACGGAAACAAATTCAGAAACTACAGATCAAACTAGAAAAAGAATCCTACGAGGCTACAACGACAATATAACAACGACATTGTAAGTTAAAGTTTTTCTACTTTTGGGGTCATTGTGTGTTCCACTAAACTTTCACCACATATTGTAATTAGTCAAATGTTGCTTTTAATTATTTATAAATTCTTCTTTTATAGATATTTTAGAGCATGATGTTTCGTTTTCTTTTCTTAGTCATTTCTTCTTCTGTTGGACTCGTTAGCTCATGAGAAAAGCATGTCTTGAGGCGAAAAAAGCTTGCTTCATAGTCCACGGAATTTCTATATGTTTCCGTCAATTTAAAATAAATATAAAATTTAATATTTTAAAAATACAATAAATACATAAGAAAATACAAATGAAGCCAGCAGAAAGAATAAGTCAATGAGGTTATAGCTAACATATAGACTAGATTAAAATTACTTAAAGTTTAGATGCGTCTAGAATAATACAATTCATATGTCAAAATAGATATCATGCAATAAATGAAGTTATGCAATATTAGGTTAGTTTTCTTTTTTTAATTATTCAATTTCTTCCTTTATTTTTATTTTTAATGCATATCAGATTTAATATATAAATCAGTTAAAAAAAAATAAATTGTCAATAGTGGCACGTTTGGCTCAATTCTATGCACAAGGATCAGATACAGTCCTAATTGCATTCTACTAATTCTTATTTAATTGGCACAGTAAAATAATTCAATATAACTATTTCTGATTACAATTTTACAACAAATCAAGTAATTTCGAGTACATAATTTTTGATGTGTACTAATCCGGATTCCATCTTAAATAAATCAACATACGCGCATTTATACCCTCCATGAATTAACATTTAGACATTTATATATGCCATAATTTTGGGCATTATTAGTAGAGTTTTAAAAGATTGTTTCACATCTATTTTATTCTTTTAGATAAAATATAAATTTAATTTCATTATTCATTGATGACATACCAAACAAAATCCTCTGTAATTATCATAAAGGTTCATTTCATTCTCTATAATTCCCTTGAACCAACTTAATTAACGAGCACTAAGTAGAGTGATGAAAGCTTCTGTCCCTTCTACAAGTGGTTGATATAACATTCCAAAATTTTTAATTATGTTATTTGAAGTTGACGAAGGAAGATTAATGTATGGGACTCTTTTGGTGAGGTAATTAATTAAACTTTTAAGGAATTGGAAGGGAAAAGTGTAACAATACATGTAATTAAATTAAACTGCTTTAGTAATCAAATTTAATTTACTTGATAGATTAATTAATTAAAGATAAAATTATTTTAGAATGGGATTTTTTTTTGGTATTTAAAAGTACACAAATGTGTCAAACTTTTTATAGAATCTTAATTCAAAATTTCTAGACGTAGGTAGAATAAATTATGAATTTTTGTTAAGAAGATTATATTATTGACTTTATTTGATATCATTGAGCTTTTCATAGAAATTATATGCATTACGTATTACCCCTAGCTTCCGGTTTCACATGAAAAATCAGAGTTTCTCAGTTTAGTTGGATTCCAGGTTTGTCTAGAAATTAATAATACTACCACTTATCCTTAATTTAAGAACTCATATGGGGGTTGAATTTAGTCTAAAACATAAGATGTCAATCAATTCTATCCTATGTTCATCATATTTCTCCAAACTAATTTACTAATATATGTGAATATATAGCGGCCCAAAAATATTTTATAGAGATCATATAACATATTTTAACGAATTTATTTTCGTTAATATCCAAATTAATTAGGTAACTTTTATATTATGTAGGATGGAATAATTATTTATAACAATTTTTTTTTTGGGTATAATACGAGCCAACAGCCCAATTCTTTATTTAGTTCAACGAAACAAATTTGGGGCATGAAGCCTAAGAGACTGGTGTGCCTGCTCGAGCTTCGCAAAAAATTGCCGCTTGTCCAACCCATAAAAAGGAAGCACGGCCTTGGCATTTTTGTAGGTTGGATAGGGCATCATGCAGGATATGCCCCCTGCTTATTTGACCCTCCCCGGTAAGTATATATATGTTATTATATTTGATATAAATATTTTTTATATAATAGTTAATATACTTATATTATATTATATATTTGCTAATACTCTAATATATCCATTGAGTATTTGACCACTAGTCTATTATATTATTAATGGTGCCTTGTATTTAATGGACTATAGATATTTTTTAATTCTTCATGTATGTGTATTTGATTATTTGTTAAGATATATAATAGTCTTTTTAATTTCAAAACTCAAGTTGTAGATTTATTTTAGAATATTCTAAAGTGTATAATTATGAATTACATTTGAAGTTTATAATATTGTTTATCAGGTATAATTAAAACTGTTTTTTTTTTCCATATAGGGTGTATAGGGTATCATTATTTGGGTAGGGAAGCCCACCCCACCCAACCCATTATTGCCCAGTCCGAAAATATTAGGACTTCTATCGGGTAGGGTTGTGCACCAGACTGCATTTTACTACCTAATGATCCTTTAGGCATGAGTTTCACCTCACCCAGCTCTACCCATACTCACCCTTACCAATATCATTGTACAGTATAGACTCTATGCCCCTGGGGGCTCAAAATCCCTCATACACCAAACAGACCCTTAGTATAACCCCTAAACCACCTTCCCTTCTCATCACGCAGCACACCACCAAAATTTAATTTTTTCCACTCACAACATGGCATGTCCCATTTCACCTCAACCTGATGTTTTCTCAGTCTCATTGAGTCAAAATTAACAAGACCTATAGTCTTCAGTATGTGGTTGATTGTAAGTTACATGAGTACAACACTATATGAAGAAAAAGACCCACATTTCATATATTCTTTATTCCAAACTCATTAATTGCTCCCTTCACAATCACACAAAATACTTCTGTAAGTTGTTGATTGCAAGTTACATTAGAACAACACAACTCATGAAGAAAAAGACACATACTTCATATATATATATATATATATATATATATATCCTTAAATCCTTTATTCAGAAATCTTTAATTCCTCCCTTCACAACACAGACTCACAACTTAATTTGCTTTCATTTTGGTTTATTTTTTATAAAACTCAAAGATCCCCAAGACAGAAGAGAGAAGACGAGTAGCAACACGATAGGAAGAAAAGCCAGCAGCTTTGCCTAATACTTCAAATTCTTTCTCAGTTCTTTCCTTCCCAACAGCTAGCATTAACATGACGGTGTCAAAAATTGCAGCAAATTTATGGCCTTCACCACTTGCATTATCATTTCCTATTATTATTTCCGGCATTATCACGTCAATAATAATCAGCTTGCCACCTTTCTTCAGGGACTTGTGACAATTTTTCAGAACTTGTAAGCATTTCTCATCCCCCCAGTTATGAGTTGTAAACTACAACAAACACACACACACACAGCTTATCAATATCAAGACTCTGAATTTATATATATGTCAATTTATTATTGTGTTAAATGTACTGACCTTCATCATTATAGCATCACCTTCTGGGACACCTTCAAACATTTTTCCTCCAACATGTTTTATTCCTTTAAAAATATGCAAGAAAAATCTTGTTAGCTCAAAGGGAATTGAAGGGTGAAATCCGATTGACTAATTGAAGTACTCACATGAGACTGGATCATAGTTATGGATTCTGGATAAGCAACACGGAAAATACACCATAGAAGAAGAAGAGTTCTTTCCAGAGAAGGAGGGGTTCTACTGAGAATTGAATAAGGATAAGTATGGGTTCATATAGTGAGTTTTATCCCTTTAAGATTTAACAGTAAAACCCATATTATGTTATACATGAGGATAAAGAGTTTGAGGGATTCAATTTACACACGACAACTTCCAGAAATGCTTTCTTCCTCTCTTTGATGTATTTGCTGTGTTGCTTAATCATAATCCATAACTATGATGTGGTTTCATGGGGATGCTTCAATTAGTCAGTCGGAAAACTTTTTAGAAATATCACATGAGTACTTTTCGAAATTAGACAAATTAATTGAAATAATTAGCATCAAGGGGTAGATCGTTTTAAAACCAAGGACAGTTAATTTAATGGTTAAGTTGCAAATTTGTTTCAGAAGTTTTCGTAGAGAAACAATGTTCTCCTAGAATTTTTTTAAATTCAATGTCACTTTAAAAGTTTCAAAACGTAGCAAAATTGTCCTATACTATTAAAAAAAAACATTAACCATTAAAAAATTATCGTTCACCATTAATTTTTTAACGGAAAAGAGCAACATTACTCTATTTTAACACTTTCGAAGCAATATCAATATTGAACATGAAAAACTTTTAAGATGATATTGCTCATTCATAAAAACTTCTATGACAAGTTTATACCTTAACCTGTTAATTTAATTACCTGGGTAGGGTGGGGCATGTTGAACAGCGTGTGCCAAATCAAAGTTAATGGCTTGAATTGAAGGGTACTTAGAGACAATCATTTTCAGCGTTTGGCCAATGCCACCAGCAACATCAACAAGTACGTGTTGATATTCCTTCAAAGCCCTTGTATGTCTCAAGGATTTCCTTCATGTGAATGCTTGAAACATCAGCCATTGCCTTGTGGAAAAGAGTTTCAAAGGTTGGATCTTTTTTCATATATTCATACAAGGGCATCCCATGAACTATCTTGAACAGGTCCTCTTCCTCATCCACTATCACTTGATTCATGTTTTCTCTGCCATTGTTTTTTATTATTAGTTTCCTCAAGTTTATGAGAAAGAATACTGGATCTTCTATATATGGAGACAATATGTAAGAAGTGAACAAGGTGTCTCTTTTATATTTTATAATTACAGAATCCCTGAGGGCTGAGGGGAACATGTTAATAAAGAAAACAGTTTGAAACTAGCTAGTTTCGGTACTCATCACAATAATAAGTATCATGGTACTCATCATTGCGGTGAGATATGCATCGTCCACATATAGTTTCAAACGATATACAAATTTTATTTTTCCACTGTTAGTTTTTTTCTATAATATTTTTCAAAAGTAGATAATTAAAAGATTGATTGTATTTTAGAATTTTTACATATTAAAAATAATATTTTAAAAAATAATTAAAAGTTAAAAAAAAAAAACTCTGGACCGCCAATATTAGATTCAGACGGTCCAAATTTTAGTGTCATATGAAACTATATACTTCTATAATTATTTGGAGCTAAAACTTATCAATGACCTATTTTAATTACACACATGTCTTTCTTCCCAAGAAATAGGAAAAATGATAGAAAAATACTATTTAAATTATAATAACCCCAACATATTTATTAAATTTGCAAAATGACAAATATTTAATTTGGTAGAAATCTAGAGCTTTAAAGTTTAGTTGTTGACAACTTGAATATAAAATTAGCAATTTGCGTATAAAGATTGACAATTTGAGTTCTATAAGTTGTTATTGTATATTGCTTATAGTCAAATTGTCAACTTCCAAATTTCAAAATCTCATATTCCTACCAAATCATCTATTTGTTATTTTGCTAATTTAGTAGACATTTCAGGATTTTTGTCATTCAAATGGTATTTAACATATATGGAAATAAGAAATGTTCAAAAAGAAAATATATGGATCAAAACATGAAATACTCACAGAACTTTTATATAAGCGCGCTGGATGGTGGTTTAAGTTTGAAAGTGAAGCATAAGAGGCTCCATCTTCATCAGGTGCCAAGTATTTACCGGTGGGAGATAAAGCATAGAGCCTCTCAATCCTCCGTCGTCATCATCAATCTTGTTGGAATAACAAGTCAAAATAGAATGAGTAGCAAGCAAACGGAGCAATCGATCGAGGCGGCTGATAGTGTTGTTGCCACCGGTGTTTGGGTTTGGAAGCTGAGAAGCAATTTCAGAGGGTGACATGCCCTTTGAATTTCCGTTACCAATGATCTTTAAGAGGTTGAGCTCAATGGCAGCATTTAACGCTGCCGGGTAAAGCTGGCTACTTGCTAGCAACATATATAGCTTTAAGGGAAACACCATATTCTTCATTATTCTCCATGGTGCTGCTCATAGTCGCTAGCTTATTCTTCTCTTGATGATCTGGCCTCTCTCTTTCAACTATATATACACACATATATATTAAGACACAAAAGATATTAAGACATTGATTGAAATAAATTACTCTTCCAATTTGCACTACAAATTATGTCCTATATTTAGGACCAGGACTAGTATGTATAAAGAGATGGCAATTATATACATCCTTTTTTTTTTTAATACATATAGTAGGGGAGGGGGCAGGGTTCAAATCCTAGACATAGAGGAGGGGAGCCAAACTCCCATGCTACTGCGCTACTAAGGCGCTGGCAATTATATGCATCCTTTAATTAACAATCAATGTCAACTTTATATAAGGCCCACTTGATACTATAATTAAGATGGCAAGGGTGGGATATTGAGTTAAGAATGAGTAAAAGTTGAAGAAATCAAATTTAGGTCTTAAAATGTTAATTTAATGATAATTAAGTCCCAATAATAATTTTGATAAATATTGATTTAGAAAATTATTTTTAAAACCCCAGCTTTAAAAGCCGTCACCTCATCTAACCTTCATTTTTTTGCAAAATACCACTCTGCAGGTATAACATTTTTAAGGCAAAAAAAAAAAAAAAATCCCCTTCATGTTATAGAGCATTCATTTAATTTTTGGGTTAATGTCACTTTTATCTCAAAGTTCTTGCATAGGAGTTGAGGGTATCCAAAGTGTTTGTTGGATCAATTTTGCCCCTAAAATATTAAAAACTGAGCAATTAATGTAACCCTTAGCTATTAAAAAAATGTGAGAGAGGAGGGTGAACAGCAACCGGTGACCGGTGATTTGTAAAAGATAGAGAGAGTGTGTGTGGTGATGCAAGGGAAGAAAATGTGAGAGCATTTAAGTGGTGTGGTAGGGTGGTATGAGAATTTTAGTAATTTCATTCTCATTCATATATGCCCTAAAGGAACTAGGTCCTTAAAATAAACTTAGGTCCTTCCAAGTAAAAAAAAAAATTCAAATAGGGATTTATTAGCAATTCTCCCTATTTAATGAGGATAAAATTAAAGGTTTATTGAATTTTTAAACTGAATTAATAAGTTTAAGATTTTTCTCGTTTTCAATGAAAAAGGTTGAAAATGACTTATGAAGATGCATAATTTTACATCAATCAACACAATTGCTTTTCTTTGTTAGTTTCAATAAATAGCACCACTTAACCCTACTTATGTTAGCTCTAATACTAAATATTACTAGTAATAGGAAACACTCCTCCACTCATTCTCTCACTAATCAATATCAGCTAAATCAAGTTAGAAAGAAGCGAATGTGGGGAATGAAAGGCTAACTATAGAAAAAGTAAAGGGAGTGACGACCGTAGGAGATCAGAGCATCAAATATAATAATTCTTGACACCTAATCAACTTCTATACATTCCTTGCTAAACTTTTCTTAAACTTAAATCGTTGTCTATACATAATTTGCCACAAAACTAAACGCCTTGCCAATTTGATCAAATGACACCTAATACAACCCGCTATTTTGGTTTCTTCGTCATGCATGCATTGATGAATTTGTTGCTAGTGGTAGAGAGAAAATTAATTCTACCATGCTACTCCTCTTGTTTTCTTTTATTTACCAGATATTATGTTTAACTAGAATCATAAAAAACCTTAAATCTTATTAACTTTATTTTAAAATTTAATAACTTTTCAACTTTGTCATTCTATTTAATACACACTCTTTATTGAGAAGTCTAATAAATTATAGTCTAAAGAACAATAAATTATGGATAAAATTGTGCATTTGTACTTTAAATTTTGTTCCGATTTTAAATTTTTTTTGGGTAAATGTGATTGTTTTGTACCAATTTAATATTACATAGTGGATTATAAAAGGAATAAAAATGTATAATTTAAGATTGTGGATCCTTACAAGAAACCTTTACCAAGAGATCATTTGGGAATGATAAAAGGACGGAGAAGATTTGAAGTCCTCAAGAACTCGAGATATGAAGATGTCTTGGAAGAATAATCGGAAGGCACCATGATCATCCATAAAAATAATTGTATTATTATTATGCATATTTTTAGTGCAACTAGTATGCATGATAGATACTTAAGCCGTTTAAAATTGACCTATATGATATTTGCTTTATTTGTGTGTCTAATTATGCATGCAAGATAGAAATTAACTAAATGCTTTATTAGTTAATAAGAATGAGACCAAAATGAGCCCTCACAAAATTATCTAGTGCGTTTACCTTCCATCATCAGTGGCACTTAAAACCCTTCAACATGGTAGCACTCTCTAACTCAGCTAAGGCCTACTGTTTTGTTGGGTAATGGTGTCATTCAAAGTGTATGACACTTAAGATAATGGTTTATGCTAGACTAGATGTATAGCCTGCAAGCTTAGCCCGGTCTATACATTAGCGCAAATTATCTAGCACGTTTGTTTGCCTCCTATCATTGGTGACACTTAAATCCCTTTTACATGATAGTGCTCTCTAGGTCAGCTCAGCTAAGACCTACTGTTTCTTCGAGTAACGGTTCCATTTGAAATGTATGACACTTAGGATGATGGTTTGTGCCAGACTAGATGTGTAATCTGTAGGCTCAGCCAGGGCTATGTATTTAAGGCAAAGAAGCCAGGTTGTTACATAGTGATATGACATTAAATGACAAGGTGTTGTCAACTTGATGATCTAAGAGAAGACATAGAGATATTGTTGATCAAATCAACCCACTAAATAAGTTAGTTTTGTAGGCTTGGCCAAAAACTAATGATTCCAATCATTCTCTTAGTCCATTACGAATATCCTTATGAAGGATAACCCTAAATCATTAATTAAGGGTCAATGGTTCTAGAGAAAATAGTAGGAGGGCCACATATGTTTCAAAAGTTTACATATATGGTTGATTAAATTCATGAAATACTTATAAGTCCATGTTGGTCCATCTTTAGTTTTTCAACATTTGAGTCATAGCTGGAAACTTTAAATCCGCTCTATTCTGGATGCTAATAAATTAGTTGGACCTAATTTTAAGGATTAGTTAATAAGTTAGCTAGACCTAACTTTAAGGACTAGTATCGGAATGCAAAAATTAGTTTTGCATTCTAAGAAGATAGTCTACTGCCCCTACTCAAGGGCAAGATAAATATGCTCGGTTTGACTTGGAAGCCCATAAACAGCACATGGCTGATAATGAGTTGGCAGTCTGCGTACTGCTTGAGTCTATGTCTGCAAAACTCCAATGTCAGCATGATCATATAAATGCTTCCTCTACTATCTTGCATATGCAAGAGCTTTACACAAGCAAAGGAGGGCTGAGCACTTCGAGATCTCTAAGGAATTATTTGGCTGCAAGATGGCTAAAGGCAAGGCGATTGGATCACACGTCCTCAGGATGATTGGGCTGATAGAAAAGCTTGCTTCTCTAGGATTTACCTTATACCATGAGCCGAGTATTGACTTGGTCTTACAGTCCTTGCCACATTTGTTTAATGGCTTTGTGGTCGATTGTTATAGGAATAAGATGAAGTTAACACTCCTAGAATTGTTGAGTCTGATGACCACTGCTGCAAGTACTGTTATGAAACATAGGACCCAAGCTCTTCTAATGGATAGGCCATCTAAGGCTAAATGAAAAGGCAAGTCAGTGGAGACAGACAAGCTCAAGCCTAAGGCCAAGCCTAAGAAGAAGAAGGATAATGGCATAGGAAGGGGAAAAGAAAATTCTAAGGACACTACCACTATTGTATCCTTCCATTGTCATAAGGAAGGATATTGGATGAGGAATTACTCGTTATACCTTGCGAGCCTTAAAGGAAAGAAGCACGGTGATGCATCTACCTCTGGTTTTAAAGAATCCTAGAAATAATGAACTTCTTTGCGTTCAAGTTAAGAAACCGAGATTAGATAATTAATCCTAACTTTGGCACTATAAGTTGGAACACGTCAATGAGACAAGATTGTCTAGATTTCATCTGGATGGTTATCTGGATTCCATGGGTTTTGAATTTAATGGACTGTGTGAATCTTGTTTGGCTTGTAAGATAACGAAGACCAATCTTAAGAAGCTTGTGAGTCATAGAGCCAATGAGTTGTTGGAAGTCACTCATTCAGATGTTTTTGGACCCATGTCTATTTAGGCTAAAGGAGGACACTCCTACTTCACCTCTACTGATGATAAGTCCAAATTTAGAAGTATCTTATGAGACACAACTTCGAGGCCTTAGAAAAGTTCAGAGTTTAGGAATGAAGTAGAGAAACAACTTGGCAAGATGATTAAAACACTTTGATTTGATCAAGGTGGTGAATATCTAAGTTAGCAGTTTTAAGGTTATCTAAGAGAGAATGAGGTTCTCTCACAATTGACAGCTCCATACATACCACATCAAAATGGCGTGTTTAAAAGGAGGAACCAAACCTTGTTTGACATGGTATGGTCAATGATGAGCAGTACGAAGCTCCCAAAATCGTTTTGGGGATTTGCCCTCGATACAGCCTTAAACCTTCTTAACAGGGTTCTGTCGAAATATGTTCAAGACTACTCTGTATGAGAAATGAAAGGGCCGAAAACCTAATAACTTGAGTTACCTCAAGGTGTGAAGCTGCCCAACTTATGTCAAAACCCTAACACCGAATAAGTTAGGAGCTCTTTGTGCTACTTTGTAGGCTATCCCAAGGAAATTAAGGGATACTACTTTGTGCTACTTTTCTTGATGAGGATATACTCTCTCAAGTAGATAGTGGGAGTAAAGTAGAACTTGAAGAAATCCAAGACCTACAGGAATAGATAACAGAGCCCGAGTTTGTTGATCAGGTATTCCCTCAAGTAGAGGCTATAGACACCCAGCCCCATAGGACTCTTAGGGTTAGTCGTCAACCTGAAAGGTACAGTTTTATGATTGAGAATCAACAAACCGTTGAAGATGATGAGCCTACTTCCTACACAAAGGTAGTCAAGGATGTTGACTCCACAGAATGGCTTTAAACCATGGAATCTGAGGTAAATTTGATGCATCAAAACAAGGTATGGACCTTGGTTCTACCACCTAAGAGAATAGCTCTCATTAAGTGCAAGTGGGTCTTCAAAAAACATACTAATTCAAATGGAAAAATTCAAACCTATAAAGCTCGGCTAGTTACGAAGGATTATTATCAAAGGCAAGGAGTTGACTTTGTGGAAACCTTCTTGCTTTTTGGCATGATCAAATCTACCAGGATTTTGCAGTCTATAGCCGCATATCATGATTATGAGTTTTGGCATATGGATGTTAAAATTGCCTTCTTGAAATCCTAAAGGAAGAGGTGTATATGATACAACTTGAAGGTTTTGAGTCCAAAAGCCAAAAGCATATGGTATGCAAACTTTAAAAATCAATCTTGGACTCAAGCATATGGTATGCAAACTTTAAAAATCAATCTTGGAATTTTCATTTTGATGAAGTTGTTAAAGGTAATAACTTTATCAAGAATGAAGATGAACATTGTGTAAGAACTGGCTGAACCTAAGAAGGGGGGTGAATTGGATGAAGTATAAAAATTTATGGACTTTGAAAATATTTTCGTAACTCACTGAAATTAGTTTATAAAGTGATAGTCAGACATTTAAATGTATGTGCACATTCAAACATATATGCTGGAAATGTAAGAGATAAGGGTAGAGAATGTGCAAACTGATTTATACTGGTTCGGCCCAATCCTTAACCTACGTCCAGTCCCCAAGCCACACTTGGGATTTTCAATCCACTATCTTCTTTCAACTTGATTACACGTTCTGTAACTAAAGTAATCCTCTCACTAGGATTCACTCCACCTTACAAACTGTAATCAACACACCGCTTGATTACACACTCTGTACTCGAAGTAATCCTCTCTCTAGAATTCACTCCCCTTTACAAGTTGTAATCAACACAATGTGTTTCCCACTCAAGATCACCCAATCTTGAGTAACTCTCAGAAGAATAGAATGTTTTACAATAAATCTTCTCTCTTAGAAGTGAATAAATAAACACTGAAGATCAAAACATGTTAGAAGAACAGAGAGTAAATGTTGTGAGAGCAGAGTATCAGCATGTTGGAAGTGTAGGCTTGTGTCTCTGCATGCTTCTGCTTGAATTTGTCCTCTTTTATAGGTAGAGAAGAGTATATGACCGTTTATAATCGTTGCCTATATCAGACAAGGTTCAGGTTCAGCTTTGGTCTTCTTCTCTCTTTAGTCTTTGCTTAATCCAGCTGGGCATAATGTTTAGAGTTGACTTCTTGACAATAAATCCATTGGAATGGCAGCTGCTGGATGTAGAAAGCATTCTTTAATTCCTTGTAGACATGTGCAGAAAGATTACCCAAAAGTATGTAACTTTTCTGGGTCTTACTTTTAAAGTGCTAACGTCACTTTTTGCTTTTGCTTTAAACCTTCAATAAACATTCTCTAATTCATCTGAAACTCACTAACAAAGTGGTTAAACATAGCTGGGAATATCAGAGAATAATAATGGAAAGTATTAAAATCAAGCAAGAAGGTTTTACAAATTCGTCAAATTCGAATTTCAGTCGATGTAAACTCGAGTTTGATTTATCTAAACTCGAATTTTGAACTTTGGTGTGTAATCAACTTTTTCAGTCCAAAACATCAAACTGAGGGTTTTTATTTTAAACCTGAGGTTTTCAGCATATTAAAACTTCAATGCTCTCGGGTTGACTCAGAACTCGAGTTTCCAGATCTAAACTCGAGTTTCCTCCATCCAGAGAGGAAAGTCGCGATTTGAGCTTTTGGAACACATTTTGAAATAAACTCAAAACTCGAGTTTCCAATACTAAACTCGAGTTTTGGACTTTTAATGAGAACAATGTGCTTTAGTCCAAAACATCACAACTTGAGTTTTCATTCAAAACTTGAGTTTTCAAAGCATTGAAAAGTTCCAAACTCTCTGTTTGATCAAAACTCGAGTTTTCTCAACAAAACTCGAGTTTCCATTTGAGTGTGAAAATCTGAAAAAGATTCAAGGCTCTTGGCTTGACCAAAACTCAAGTTTCACTCAAGTTTTCAAAGTGAAACTTGAGTTTTCATTTTATATGAAAACATTGAGAAATCTGAGCTAAAGACCAAACTAGAGGTTTTCCTGTAAACCGGAGGTTTTCAAAAACTGAGCAAAACATGAGTACTCTCTGCCAGACCAAAACTCAAGTTTTGTAGGTTTTCCTGTAAACCGGAGGTTTTCAAAAACTGAGCAAAACATGAGTACTCTCTGCCAGACCAAAACTCAAGTTTTGTAACTAAAACTTGAGTTTTCACTTAACTGTGAAAACTTTGAGAAAACTATTCAAAAACCAAAACTGGAGGGTTTCTCTTAAATTGGAGGTTTTCAATAGTTCAGAAATTAGATGACTTTCTATAAAGCACAAACTCAAGTTTAATATCTTAAACTCGAGTTTTCTTAACTAATAAAACTGTTTGAAAAATTCTTGGCCTGACACAAACTGGAACTTATAAATATAACCTTGAGTTTGTTTAATTATAAAAACATTAAAAGCTCTCATCCAAGTGCAAACTCGAGTTTGTAACTGCAAACTCGAGTTTACTACTTTTGTAAACTCTTGTGACTTTTAATACAATTAAAGACTTTATTCGAAGAGAAGTATCTAGAGTTTATGAAATGTTTTTGATTTGAAAATTCTTCCCGCCAGAGGCAAACTCGAGTTTGTCTCCACAAACTCGAGTTTACAGGTTTTGTAAACTCTTGAATATTTTCTTTGGAGGTGCAAACTTGAGGTTTATAAGTAAAGGTCTCGAGTTTAAAAGTGTTTTTAAATTAGAATGCTCTCAGCCTCTCGCAAACTCGAGTTTCTAGAATGTAAACTTGAGTTTACTCAAAATATGAGGAAACCTTGGAAAACTCTCAAGTTCAAACTCTGGTCCAGTCTCGAGTTTAAAGTGCAAACTGGCGAGTTTAGTCCTCTGTCAGTAGCAAACTCGAGTTTCCAAAATCTAGGCTCGATTTTGGCGCTGGCAAAAAGTTTTTGGTTGAAATTAACAAGTTTTAACAACCATCTAACTTACTCAAAAACATCCTTACATTGTTTACAATTGTTAGTAATCATCAAAACGCATAGAGAACTAACACATTGTGTTTACAAAAAGGTCAGTGGGCATTAGTTTTCCTTATGCTTTATGTGGATGACATATTACTCATTGGAAATGACATTCTCATGTTACTGTCCACAAAGACATGGTTATCAGACAACTTCACTGTGAAGGATATGGGAAAGGCGGCCTATATATTTGGTATAAAGATCTATAGAGATATATCTAAAAGGTTGCTAGGATTATCCCAATCCACATACATAGACAAAGGGGTTAAGGAGCAATTTGGCCAATGAACTATTACCTTAGGGACGACCAGCACAAATAACTTCTAAGTGGACCAAAAATACCAAATGTTACACCTCCACCGGCATCACCCTTTCAAGTGGCGGGTTAAAGGGATTCTTTTACTATTTACCTTTCCTTTAATTATTAAGTACTTTAGCATGCATCAGAGTACGTGAGACAAAGCGCAGGATCGGTTTGGACAAACTACTGTACTGATAAAAGTAAAAACAACAGCAAGTATAAGTCTCCAGAGGGTTAAGGGTACAGTAATCCAAAAGTAAACCCTAGGAATATAATACAGTAATCCAAAAAGTACAATACAAAATACGGTAAGGCATTCCTTACTCTTCATCGCATCTCCGAACCCTACCTTATCTCAAGAGACCTTCACTGGTCAGTACACTCCTCCGCAGCTGTAGAAGCGCCTGGAGTCTGAGATTGGCCCCCAGAGTAACCGTCAGTACTCAAATACTAAACGTGTAAGGAGTATATAAGCTACCATGCTAGACAGAAATATATATGAGCATTCCAAGTACATACCAGATATGCATCCAGACCATACCGAAGTAAAGCATATATCACAATCCAAGAACCTATTCAGCTACCTTACCAAGGCAAGCCTCGGACTCACTGGACTCACAACCCGTAAAGCCGCCTTTTCTAGGCTAGCCCCGGACTAAAACTCAACTTGTACAGCCGCCAACCAAGGCTTGCCTCAGATTGAACATCCTCAGCGCTAGGAATAACACAAGACTGTATGCATATTTGGCACAACATATACAAAGAAAACACACATGGCTACACACAAACATACAGCAAAACACATAGAGATATCTGAGTAAAATGGTTATTACTTGGTGTGATAATTATTGTCCTTAATATTTTAGTGGGCCTGTTGACTTTCCAAGGGTTCCTTGGACCTATATATCATTAAAATACACTTATTCAGTATTTACAAAAATGCCATTATGTTTTTTTACCAAAAACCGAGCCCAAACCCAAAATTCTCAGAAATCTAGTGATTCTGGCCCAACTTGTGGGATTCTTAATAAATTCTACGAAAATCATTCGTACATGCTTCCAGTGCCATTTTAAATATTGAAATGTCTAATTTTCAGGAAAAATATTTCCAGACCCTGAAAGTACTTTTATTTTGGCGTGTTGCTCTCTTTTCATACTTGGGTCAAATTTCGCCCTGTTGCACACATAGCCAACTTCAACAATTTTTATATCTTAGTAGGGAAATCCAAAAATTATAAAATTATACATCAAATTGAACCTCAGGATGTGAAATTTTAGCCTATAAAATCTCATCCAAAAATAAATTCGTTTGCTATTTTTAAAACTCACATGAAGGTCCACTGCCAGAATTTCCAGAATCAAGAATAAGCTTGCTTCTAAGGCTTTTTTGGTGATTTCAAGTTTGGAAACTCAAAGTACAACCTAATCCCATACAAAATCAGGTTTTAAACTCATTGGGACCATCAAAAACTCCAAAATAAGACCCCAAAACCAATCCCCAACCAGAAGCACGAAATTTCAAAATTTAAGCTCTAGAGGTTCAAGTTATCGGTAGTTACCTATTTCGGAGCTTTGGCTTGGTGGATGAGGTGGTTGAGAGCTTGATCTTGGCTATGGAAGCTTGCTGGTCCCCTCCCTCTCCTTCAGCTGGACCATGCCTTTTTGGAAATGGAAATGACAATTGAGCTCCTTTTAATAATAATCCAAAAGTAGCTATTTGGTTCCAATGTAACTAAGTAAATTCCTAGTTTGGTTGGCAACCAATTGTTTTTACTTAATCTTTATCCCATGTGATTATTTGAGAGTCTTCTAGGGAGTATATGTGGTGTGTTTTCTGCCCATATATTCAGATTTCACCTTTCAATTTGATAAGAATTATCCATTTAGACTCAAAATTCCATTTTGACTTACGGCGGGCCCCATGCTTTATTTAATGAACTAGTCAAGCTTTTTTTTTCTTCAAATTAGATTTTGCTGCCTAGAAAGAGTTTTATGCGCCTAGGGGGTCCCATCAAACTGATCCCCAATAATTAATTCCAGTTTCCCACTTTATCGGTCAAATTTGGGGTCTACCGGCCCCTATCGGGTCCCACCGGGTCTAAAAGTGCGTCTTTTTGTACTTTTCTCTGTCTTTTCCAGATATTCTCTTCTGCCTGGGCATACTCATGTGGCGCCTTCCCTCTTCCCAATGTGGTCCCACATTTGTCTCATTCCGTCCAAAATAATCTCCTAACTGGTCCTTATTGGTCCTATTTCTATCGGTTTATCGCCTGCGGGTCCTGCATCTTGTGTTTAGACCAGAGTATGGATAAATGCATCTGATTTTCTTCTCTCTCTCATGTTGGACGAAATTCAATGCCCAAAGGATAAGGAATTGACCATTTTGCCCTTGCTTTATCTTCCTTTAATCTCGTGGTGACACGTGTCTCTGTGCAATGATTACTCTGTCTCTTGCTTTTTGGAACATGCCTTTTCAGTGTCTATTTCTCTCTCTTGTCCTTGTATGGCACATACATACTTCCAAGAGTCAAGAATAGCTTTGTCATTTCCCCCGGCCCCCGCTTCATTATACCGACTTTATACCTTACCGGTATCTTGCCCTAGGCCCACTCCTTTTCGAACCTGGGCCCGCCAGAGACTCCTTTCCTCTGGTCAAAGTGGGCGAATTTTTGGGCCTTTCCGGGGTCCACTATCCTGTCTCCCACTACACAGACATCCTTTTACACTGAATATTTTGTTATAAAATATTACGTAAATAATAACAATTAAATAATAGTAAAAAACTCTTCGTTTATTTATCAATGATTACAAGTATGTCATTTACAACAGTAGGGGTGTTACAGTGAAAAGCTTTTAAATATGTGCAATCAGCACAAAAATGTGAGTAAAACTTTGTTGTGATGGTCGCTCCTAAAGTAAAAATTTTATGTACTGGGCACTCCTAGAGTAAGTTTTTTTTGTGTTGATTGTACATTTTTAATAGTTTTTTGATACTTTTGGTCCACTTAAAAGCTATTTGTGATGGGGGCTCTTAAGGTAATAGTTCATTGGTCAAATTACTCCTTAAACCTAGACAAAATGCTAGAGGTTTAGCATGGATATGTCAAAAAGGGGTTTTCTTCCCGTCAATCATGGCATTCGCCTTTTTAAGGCTATGTGTCCCAAGACACCAGCTGAAAGGGAACACATGAAGAGGACTCCATATGTATCAACAATTAGATCCATCATGTATATCATGCTTTGTACAAGACCAAATGTCTCTTATGCTTTAATCATAACGAGCAATTACCAAGCTAACCCAGGAGAGGGTCACTGGACAGCTGCAAAGACAATTCTAAAGTACTTAAGAAGGACTAAGGATATGTTTATGGTTTATGGTGGTAATGATAAGCTAAAAGTGAAAGGGTTCAATTATGCAAGTTCCCAGAGTGATAGAGATTATTGTAAATCCCAGTCACGAGTTGTCTACACCTTAAATAGTAGAGCAACTTGTTGGAAGAGTTACAAGCAAGAGACCATGGCAAACTCAACTATCGAGGCATACTACATAGCGGCTAAGGAGGCAATATGGATCAAGAAGTTCATTAATGAACTTGGAATGGTTCCTAGCATTGTTGATTCAATACTTTTGTATTACGACTACACCGGAGCAATAGCTCAGGGCAAGGAACCTAGGTCTCATTAGAGATCCAAGCATGTGCTCCGCAAGTTTCACCTCATCCAAGAGATATAAAGATGGACTAGATCCCTACTAATGATAACTTGGTTGATTCTCTTACGAAGGGAATTTCTTAGAGAAAACATGACATTCATTATGAGTCTTTCGGTTTGACGCGTCAAACCTGATTGACTTTAAGCTAAGTGGGAGATTGTTAGTAAGTACATGTCCTAGAGGCAATATGTTTCGACAGATAAATACCTTTTTGCAATTTAATATTTTATGATTAATATAAATTAGTATATTTTATCTTTATCATATTTATATCTCGCCTTTATTTTAAGGTAAATATGCGTTTAAAGATAAAAGCCCTAAGAATAGAATAGGAGTTCACTCGAAGATCTGTGATATGTGATTATGATTATGAGGACTCGAGGACATTGCATATCTATTGCCTGAAACTTGTTCCTATTCTTTGAATCACCAAAAAAGGGCATTGGTGATATCAGTAAGACTAGCACGACATCATTTATTTGTATAGAGATACAAGGTAGGAACCTCATGGAATACAGGCATGGTGATGCCTTAGTTGATGTCATGGGTGGATCTGTTGGAGAACAGATAGCAATGAATTGACACATTAAGATACTCCATAAAGATTCATTGTAGAGAGTATCACTGAATATGTAAAGTCTCTCAACATTTAGTAATGCAGATCGTTCAAGACTTAAGGATGTCATCAAGCACTATGTCCTATAGTTATACTTTGACTGTACAACTTTGTCCGCATGAGAATAGGGAGAACAATGTACTCTTGGGTATAATTTGAATACATAAGTGTGGATGGACATGTTGAAAGGACTCATAGTCCCCTACAAGGGTTGGTCATTCACAGAACCGGTAGGGCTCAGATGACTTCTAGTTGACTCGAAAATCTATACACAGTAAGTGATCATGAAGAGTCACGATCTATCTTAGAGTTTATCGAAGATGATTCCTAGTTCTGTGAAAAGCTATATTTAGTCAACCACGGAAGATGATACCCTATCTTTGCTCTCACCTAAATGTGAATAATGATGTGAGGGATGATACTAGCACGGTATCCAAATTAGAAAGGCAGATCACTTGATCAACTCAATTAGTTTGGGGACTGCAAAGTATTGCTAGTGTCTTATATGGTCATTAGATAAATTGGGCCCATTAAAGGAGTTTAATTGGTTCAAGTTTATTTATATCGGTAATTAATTAGGCCTAATGTGTCACACACAAATGTTATTCTTGATTGCTTAAAATTAGCAAATGTGGGCCATTAATTGTTATTGAGTTTTGTCAAGACTAAAGGTGTAATTGGGTTGGGGTGGGACTCCAAGCCCAAGAGCAAAATGGTGTCATATTTGAGCCCTAAGTAGGAAATTAGTTTCTCCACTAAAAGGCCAAAATGTGTTAGAAGGTCCAATAGGGTCTTAGGCCAATTTGAATTTGGAATTTAAATATTGAATTTAAAATAGTAATTTAAATTCAAATTTTAAATTCATGTCGTTAGGTGATAAAAGATAATTCCAAATTATCCAAAATAATATCCAATAAAGATTGGATAGATGTCCAATAAAGATTAGATAAGATCCAATAAATATTGGATAAGGATTGAGCTTTTTAGAAGGTGCCATTCTTGGATTGGGCCTTTCTAGTTAGACGCACTAAAATTAGGGTTTAGGGTTAAACCAAACCCTAATTTTGGTGGTTGATTTTGGCGGCCAATTTGTTAGTTTTCTATGTGTTTTAATGATAACTAACAATTATAAACTTGATAGAAGTTTGTCTTTGTCAAGTTAAAAACTTACTGTCAAAGACAAACTCGAGTTTGGAAGTGTCAAACTCGAGTTTGGAAGTGTCAAACTCGAGTTTGACCTTAACAAAGAACATCTCAAGTTGTTTTAACTTAAGCAAACTCGAGTCTTCTTACATAAACTTGAGTTTATTGTTGGCAAAGAGCTTTCAATGAGTTTACAAATTATGTAAACTTGAGTTTCTGTCAGTCCAAGAGCCTCCAATGATTTTTGAACTTGACCAAACTCGAGTTTGATATGTCAAACTCTAGTTTGCACTTGGCCGAGAGTTTTCAAAGTTTTACATCTTTTAAGCAAACTTGAGTTAGACTTAGTAAACTCTAGTTTGCGCTTGACCGAGAGTTTTCAAAGTTGTACATCTTTTAAGCAAACTCGAGTTAGACTTAGTAAACTCCAGTTTGCGCTGGCCGAGTCAAAGATTTTCATCTTTTAAGCAAACTCGAGTTAGTTTTGTTAGACTCCAGCTTGTGGCAGTCGAAAGCTTTGCTCTATTTTGAACTTAAGAAAACTTCAGTTTATATTTGAAAACTCCAGTTTGAGTTTCGTGGCCTTAATCTTATTTTCATTTCAAAAAGTCTCAAACTTGAGTTGGTCACTTAATAACTCGAGTTTGCTCTTGTTTCCAAGTGTTCCTCAAAGCTAAATCGCGATATTCATTTTGAGAAAGAACCAAATTTGAGTTTATGTTTCTAAACTCGAGTCTTGCTTTGGAGAAAATATTACAAATCCCAGTTTGCTTGAACAAACTCTAATTTAAAGCACTCTGTTTTAAAATCAGGTTTCTTGAATTTGCAAAATCTTCACGAATGATCTAAATACTTCTTATCACCACTCATTACTATTCTTAATTATGTTTAATCAGTTTGTTAGTAAGTTTCAGATAATTAAATGTGTATTAAAATGAGGATTAAACATAAAGCAAAAGGTGATGTCAAAACATTTATTGCTGGTCCAGAAAACTTAGCATCCTTTTAGCAAATCGTTCTCTGGACTTTGCAAAGGTTTAAATGTTTTCTTTCTTATGAAAGCCACATCATCCAACGAATTTATTTCAAGGAAAGTCAACAAGAATGTCTGAGCACCTAGATTAATACAAAGCAAGAGAGAGAATGGACTTAGTTGCAACCTAACAACAACATTAATGTCTCCAATGGTTACATTAATGACTCCAACCATCATTTAATGCTTCTAACATATATAAGATGAAGCATTCAATTCTCAACACAAATCAGAATACATAAAACAAAAAGCTATTAAGTTTCATCTGCATTTAGTGTTTTCTACCTACTTGTAAAGTATCTTCTCATACATTAAATTCAGTTCTTATTTTATCTGCTATTTTAGAGAGTTTATCATTGATTATCAATCATTGTAAGAATCTCAAAGTTGTGGGACTTTGAGGTTGGGTTTATCAGTTCACAACTTGTAAGGGGGAATGTATTCTAGTGAGAGGATAACTTTTGAGTACAGAGTGTGTAACTGATTTGAGTGATAGTGAAAATCCCAGAGTGTCTGGGGACTGGACGTAGGTCAAGCTTCTCTTCTACTCCTCTGTTATACCCTGTTTTATTGTCTATTACCTGGATGTTTAAAAAAATAAATTTTTAAAATACTCAATTCACCCCTTCTTAATGATTTCCTCCATTTACACAATTTTTGTGTACTCTTTTTGAAAATAAGGCACAACTCTTGAAGGGTTCAAGAAGGCAACAAAAGGTGCCACTTTTGAAAATGTATGCTGCCAATACAAGAAAGGCAAATCCTCTTATCTTTCTCCATACCTACCATCAAGAAACCATCACCTTCTTAAGAAAAAGAAAACCCAAGAACTTGAATCCTCAACCTTGCCATCGCCTAACAAGCATCCAAGGAAAGAGAGGAATCAAGGAGAAAGAACTCTCAAGGCAATCAGGAGATAGCTGTGTGGATCAACATTAGAGGACGTCATACATTTGAGGTCTTCAATTATCTAAATTAATCCTAAAATCTCTTATATATTTTAATGAGTAGATCTTGAAAAGGAACCCATAAGTATTTACTTTATCGTTTAATTTGGGAAAACTCAAAAGATGTAGTTGAAGAGTTACGAGATCCATAACACTCATGAAGTTCGAAAACATAATTGAAATCATTACTCATGAGTACCATAATAGTTATGGGTCTCATAAGCACCCGTAAAGAGTCACGGGTTTTCATAATGGTTGATTAATTTATGATCTTTTGCATCATGAGCGCCCGTAAAGAGTTACGAGATACTGTATATAATTATGGTTAAAACTCAAGAGTATTGTAAAACTTACGAGTTCTCATGAGCTAGCGCTCATAAAAAGTCACAGCTCTTGTGTTTATGATATTTAATTCCATGAGTGCCCGTAAAAAGTTACGTGTTCTCATATATTAATTTATTTAAGTGACTCATAAATACCTAAAGAGTTATGGGTTTTCACGAGTACCATAAAGAGTTATGGGTTCACAATGAGATCAAATATCATGTCCTCATGTCATGATATTGTAAGGAGTTACACGGTTAAAGGTTATAGTTTCTATTGCAATTAAAGAAGAACAAATTTTTTTTGTTCCTACCTCATGGCTTTATGCTTGAATATCAGGCAACACCCAAAATTTAACTAACAAGTAAGGAGTATTATTTGTAATTTGTAGATGATATATTAACTCCATCTCATACACCTATTTCCATTAACCTTATGATAATATTAGTATTCAATTCTTTTAACTTGTAAATGGAAGGAAAAAGTATGCCAAAATAGGGAAGGAAAAGGATGTGGTTAACAAAGATTGGATAACCGGTAGACTACAAGAAAAATACTTTAAGTTTATATGCGTCTAGAATAAGAGTACAATTTATCTGCCAAAAAAGATATCATGAAGTACATGAAGTTATGAAATATTAGGTTATTTTTTTATTTCATTATATATCGCTCAATTTTGTACTTTTTTTTAAATGCATAATAGGTTTAATATAGGCGAAATTTTAGAAAAATAAGATATTGACTACACTTGATTAGCAATTCACAACTCATTTTAGTAGTAATTTATTGAGTTGTGATTTTGATATTTTGAAAGTAGTTTTTTTTTTTATTATTATAATTTTCCCTTTAATATATAGTCAGTAGGAAAAAAAATATAGCAATCAATAACGGCACTTTTGCTTCAATTCTTTGCATGAGGATCATCACAAGCAATCATGATGCATTCTAATTATTTTATTTTGTTGGCAGAGAAAATTATTGAATATAGTTTATGCTAATTTCAAAAAATCAGGTAATCCCATTATATAATTAAATTTTGGTCTTTTGGATACGTAAGTCAGATTTCTATCTTACATAAATCACCGTATGGACATTTAACTCGCTCCATGAAATCAACAGTTAAATTAGACATTTTAACACCCTCCATAAAATTAATTAGAACGTTTACCACGACGAATTTATTAGCAGTTTCTAAAATTGCTACTACATGTCTACATCTACTAGTACCGGTGAAACCGCTACAAATAGAACAAATTAACCCCTACAAAATCCTCTTTTCAGTGGCACAGTTTTAAAAGATCATTTACCAACAGCTTTTTTGTTTTTTGTTTTTTTGTTTTTACCAGGTTCGACGGGGGTTGGATCTAATGGAAAGGGATAGTCCCTTCATGTAGTGTAACGGACCTATATTTGAATTCTATTGGGGGAGATACTCACTTTTAATTAGTACTTAAAATAGTGCATCAAACATGACTGTCTCTAATAAGAGAATACATATGCCTATTAAAAAAGAGTTTAAGAAGATCATTTACATTTAATTTATTTTTAGATTAAATAAAAATTTTAATTCACGTTTCCTTCTTGTTGGCATACCAAACAAATACTTTATAATTAAACATAAAATAGAGTTGCGAGTCATATTGCATGTGTGACTACAAAACAATAAAGCTATCTCATACTGCCTTTAATATAAAATATATTTACTTAATTTGATTAGATTGAATAAGTTTGTTAAATTAGTTAATTAGACATATATTTCTTAAAACACGAGAGTCATTGTGCTTAATTATCTCATTCTCATTCAGCCATTCTTCCTTGATTATTGTTAGGAATATCTATCAATAAGGCTAATTTAGAAAAAAATATTAAAAATTTAAGGCCAAGATCAAGCCCCTCAATATGTCTTATATTAAGGTTGGGGAGGAGGAGTAGTAAGTTATAACGAAATGTTATTGACTGTAAGTTACATCAGGACAACACAATGTAAGAAAATACACATTCTTCACATATAATCCTTTACTCAAAAATCACTAATTCCTCCCTTTACAATCACACAACTTGATTTGCCTTCATTTAGTAATTTATTTATAAAACTCAAAGACCCCCAAAACAGAAGAGAGAAGCCGAGCAGCAACATGATAGGAAGAAAAGCCAGCAGCTTTGCCTAATGCTTCAAATTCTTTTTCAGTTCTTTCCTTCCCACCAGCTTGCAGAAACATGACGGTGTCAAGAATCGTAGCAAATTTATGGCCAACACTTGCATTTGGTATTTCCGGCATTATTATGTTGATAACAATAACCTTGCCACCTTTCTTGAGGGACTTGTGACAATTTTTCAGAACTTGTATGCATTTGTCATCCGCCCAATTATGAATTACAGACTACAACAAAACATATATACATATACTTATGCTGCTTACCATTTTAAAGAACTTTTGATATCTGTGAAGTTATTGTGAAAATTTGTACTCACCTTCATCATTATAGCATCACCTTCTGGGACTACATCTTCGAACATGTTTCCTCCAACATGTTTGATTCCTTTATAATGCAAGGAAAATCTTGTTAGCTCATAGGGAATTGAAGGGTCATATTCGATTGACTAATTGAAATACGCACGAGACTAGCTCACAATTATCAAGAATCAACACAACAAATATACCCAAGAGAGGAAGAGAGTTCTTTTCAGTGGGAGGGAATCTAATGAGAATAACGGTAAGTATATGGGTCCATAGAGACAGTTTTCCCTTTATGATTTAATAATACTTGCATACGTGATACATGATTTAATAGTCAATTTCCACATGATAACTCCCGTTGAACTTCCTTCTCCCTACCTCTGAAAAGAACTCTCATTTTCTCCTTAGTATATATTATGTTGCTTAACCAGAATTCAGAATTATCATCTTGTCTCATTCGATTACTTCAATCAGTCAATCGAATTTGAGGTATGCCTTTAAACCCCTTAAGAAAGAGTTTCGAAACTTATAGGATTGAATTGATTGAAGCAATTAGCATCAAGGGATAGATTTAAAACCAATGATAGTTAATTTCATTACCTGGGTAGGATGGGGCATGTTGGACGACATGTGGCAAATCAAAGTTAATGGCTTGAATTGAAGGGTACTTAGACACAATCATTTTGAGCGTTTGGCCAATGCCACCAGCAACATCTACAAGTGTTGATATTCCTTCAAATCCTTTGTATTTCTCAAGGATCTCCTTCATGTGAATGCTTGAAACATCAGCCATTGCCTTGTGGAAAAGAGTTTCAAAGGTTGGATCTTTTTTAGTATATTCATACATGGACATCCCATTAACTATTTTGAACAGGTCGTCTTCCTCATTCACTATCACTTCCTTGATGTTTTCCCTGCCATTGTTATTCACATATGTGAGAGAGATATAGAGAGATTCCTCAAGTTTGTGAGAGAGAATTATTAGATCTTTTATGGGGATACTTTATGTTAGAAGTGATCGAATAAGGTGTCTATTTATATAATCTCTTACGTGATAATGTTGATAACGGATCGGAAACAAGTTAAACTGGTTTCGATACTTATTGTAGTGATAAACATCATGGTGATCTTTGATGCAGAGTGATCTGCACTATCTAGACACGGTTTCAATAGTCTGAATTTAAATTTAAATTCAACTGATTCTTTTGGAGGAAATTATTTGTTTTGAAAAAAAAAAAGTTAAGTTATTATTTTTATTTTAGATTATATATACATTATAATAATTTGAAATAATTAATATGAAAATCCTTATAATTTCAACCAATATTTAATTCGATCCCAATATTTTTTTACTTTTTCAATGAGTCCTTTCAATTTCACTTGTTTTTAATTAAATCGCTATAGTTTTTTTTTTTAAAAAAAAAATTCATTTGGTCCTTATAGCTCCATATAATTTTTTATTTTGGCCCCTATAAATTTTTATTTATCAATTAAATTTAAAATTAAATAAAAATAACATTATAATAATTCAAATATTATAATAAATTTAAGTTAATAATTATATAATTTTTTTTAAAAATAATATATTTAATTATTATATAAATAAATAATGTGATTAGAATAATTAATTATAATTATATAATAAGGGTAAAGGATTTCTCCAGTCACTAGAGATAAAGTTATCTTTAATGACTCTAAAACTACGTCGTTTTAAATTAATGAAGGGTTTGTTTGTAATTTTAGGCGAATTAATAAAGGGTGCAAAATTACAGAAACACCCTTCATTAATTCACTTAAAATTACAAATATACCTTTCATTAATTCAAAATGGTGTAGTTTTAAGGGTTACTGGAGATAACTTTATTTCCAGTGACTGGAGAAATACTTTTCTCAATAATGGGTAAAGGATTTCTCTAGTCATTGAAGATAGAGTTATCTCCAGTGACCCCAAAACTATGTCGTTTTGGATTAATGAAGAGTGTTTCTGTAATTTTATTTATTTTTTAATCATATACATTTTATCAAAACATCCTTCATTAATATAATTCACCTAAAATTACTAACAAGTCATTCATTAATTCAAAACGAGGTAGTTTTGGGGTCACTGGAGATAACTCTATCTTCAGTGAGTGGATAAATATTTTTCCCTGTATGGGTAAAAGATTTCTCCAGTCACTGGAGATAGAGTTATCTGTACAGTGACTCCAAAACTACGTCGTTTTGGATTAATGAAGGGTGTTTCTGTAATTTTGTTTATTTTTTAATCATATAAATTTTACCGAAACACCCTTTATTAATTTACCTAAAATTACTAACACACCCGTCATTAATTCAAAACGACGTAGTTTTGAGGTCACTGGAGATAACTCTATCTCTAGTAACTAGAGAAATACTTTTCCCATATCTATATTTTTATAACACTATTATTATGGTTCAAACTTTATAATGATAAAAATAAATAAAAATTAGAGTTATAAAATAACTTACATTTATATAATATTATTATTTATACAATAATTTTAAAAATATTATATTTAGTAATATTATATTTTATATTGTATAAAAAAACTAAAGAATAAAGAAAATATAGGGACCTAATTAAAAATTAGATGAAATAATAAGGACATGACAAGAAGGAAAAAAAATTACAAGGACTTTATTAAAAATAAATAAAGGTATAAGACGTAATTGGGGGGGGGGACTGCAAGGGCTTGAATAAATTGGTCAAAATTATAAAGACTTGTAGATTAATCGTCCCTAATAATTTTTAAAATACATGAAAGTAAAATAAATAAATAAAAGAAAAATAATTGGACTCGCTTAAATAATATCTGAATCGTCTAGATCCAAAATTTCTTCCCCAATCACCAAAGCTTTAAAAACATGACCCAGCACTTAACTAGTCAAGTTAGTGATTTAAGAGTTAGTGGGTCAGATCAAAGTCAATTCAAAGTCAGACCAAAGTCAATTCAAGGTTAAACTAATGACAATTAAAATAAGATAATTTATTAAAATGTATAAAAATATCCTCTGGAATTTATATAATAGAGTATTATAATAGCATTAGGCCGGCTTTGAAAACATTAAAATTTTAGGGCGGCTCCCAGGAGAGAAAATATCGTTGTAGAATCTGCAATATTTTATTTTTGTTAGGAGGAGCCTAAAAGGAGATCACATGAATCTTTGGCCAGGTTTTAAAAACATAAAAAAGGAAGCAGTTGCCCACAAGCAACAATGGGGTCATGTCAGATAATAAGACAAGCCATTTTCTACTCGGTCATCTTGATAAGTAAGAATGAGTTTATCACATATCCAAGCCGTTAGATTTGTTTTGAATGATTTAGATTTAACTTAATTTTTATATTTTAAAGAAATTTTTATTTCAATATTTTGAAATGAAAATAAAAATAATCTTATAACTATGACTTCTAATAAAAATAAATTTATTATTAAAATTTAAAAATTTAAATTTAAATCATTCAAATTAAATTTAAATGAGTTAGTGCTCACCATTTTTTGCGGTCTCTCTTTATTTAATTTTTCTAGTGTAAAGTCTTCAACAACAAACACCAAGTCTTAATCTCGTGAAATCATCTTCTCCTTTTTCTTCATTTTTAATCATTATTTTTTTGGAAATTTTCTCTTGCATCTCCTCTCCTCTGCTTTTTTTTCTTCTCTTCTTCCTCTCCTTTCTTCTTCTTTTTCCAGAAATTTTCTTCCTTGAATTCAAGCTTCAAGCCAGTAAGAAGTGCCTCAGCTAACCTATCCAACTCACATGAGTTGTTTCCGGCTTATATTGATCCCCCAAATCAAAATCCTACCGGACCAGACAAGTGGCTGGGTGTTCAGTTTCTAGCCGATTTGGTCCAATTACTTGAACCATGTTAATTACTTGACATTCTAACATAATACTAGTAGTATTAATTTGTATTTTAACTAAGACTAATTTATGACCTATATTTTAATCAAACGCATGAGAGACCATTCACATGGAGTTTCCTCATGATAATATAAAATTGCCTGACCATAGAAGTCTGTCTCCCTAAATAAGTTTTCATTAATATATATAAGGAAACGATGCACGTTTAAAAAGAGTAAATATGGATACAAACATTGAATATTTACCTCACTTTTATATAAGCTGGATGGTATCTGAGGTTTGAAATTGAAGCATAAGAGACTCCATCTTCATCAGGTAACATGTATTTACCAGTAGGAGATAGAGCATAAAGCCTCTCAATCCTACCGTCTTCATCAACCTTGTTGGAAGAACAAGTCAAAAGAGAATGAGTAGCAAGCAAACACAACAACCGATCGAGGCGGCCAGCGATGTCGTCCCCGGCGGCATGGGGATTTGGAAGATGAGAAGCAATTTCAGAGGGTGACATGCCCTTTGGATCTCCCTCACCAATGATCTTGAAGAGGTTGAGCTCAATGGCAGCATTTAACACTGCCGGGTAAATCTGGGCACTTGCTAGACACATAGCATTAAGAGAAACATCATATTCATCGTTTTTCTCCATGGAAGATGACATGAGAGCGGTTTTTAGTCTTGTACTTGTGGGGGTAATATTTATAGTGTTAATGGAGCGTATAACCCAGTGAAACCAAGTGAAATATGAATAAAATTACTTTTATAACCTAGCTTTAACTTGAGTTTTTAGTCTTGTACTTGTGGGGGTATTTATACTCCCTTGTTGCTTGGGTCCCATATATAAAATACAGTTTTGATAATCATATTTATAAGAATAAGATACACATCAAATGTCTGAAATTTTAATAAACTTTTATCATTTTTATTCTGATTACTTACATGTTATATAATTGCACTAATTATCTCTCTTACACTTCCTTTTCCTGCTCATCATTTCATTTATTCATTCTCTCTACCCATAATAAGGTATTTTTTGAAAATAATAGACTACATTTTTTTATTTTTTTTTTGCATATTTATTAAGTTTACAAATGTTGACTAATTTTTTATGATAATTCAGTTATTTGTATATTATGAGTGTGGGGAGTTTGGAGTAAGATGAACTTTTATTTTCATTTTTTCCAATTGAGGATGGGGATGAACTTTCAGTGGAAATATGAGCTTGTCTTGTAGGTCTCAAAATGGTATGGACTACGGGTTTTAGAAAAATGTGGGTAGAGACCAATTTCACTCAGTGTCTTGAACTGATCTTACAAGATCATGGTCCATCTCATAGGATTCTAGCCTCCTTCAGTAAGTTAAATTACTGCAGGACATGGAGTTAGAAACAAAGGTAACCTATGTGCCTAGATCATTTGGCGAAGTGAGGCCTAGGGTTAGGACAAGGGCTCCATGAGTTATTTCATCCTTCTGAGGATTTAGAGGTGTTGCTTTATCAGGACTGTAATAGGTGCAATATCTCTAGAAGTTTTAAATGAGGTGTCACCCGTAAATCGAGCAATACAATTTTTTTTTTTTTTTTGGTTAGTTTCAATAAATACCACCTTTTAACCCTACTAAAATTTGCTCTAGTATTAAATTTTATACTAAACTCTACTTGAAAAAACCCTTTATTACTAAATAATAATTAACCATAAATTATTATTTTTTCTTAAAACCAGATTAATAGGTGATTATGGAAAACCATTTTTCTTTTCAATACACACATCTCGGGGTCCAGGGCACAATTTCCGCCTACAAACCCACTACAGGAAATCTATAACTCTAGGAACAATTATCGAACAGAAGTTTACATAGCCCACGAGCCTTATAGCACTAACTCTCATAGCAAAGGGTCTACACAAAACAATTCTCGCACAAAATAAGATTGTGGATCCACTATAATATGTTAGTGTATAGATAAGGCCTTCGAAAACGGGCCTTTTCTCTTCTCTCTTTTCTCCAACCTCTCTCCTCTCTGCACTTCCCCTCTCTCATCTCTTATGCTCCCTCGCCAGCGACTTATGCCTTACACACAAGTCGCCGGTGACCACCGCTTTGGTGCCACAGGTAAGCCTGAGTGGTTGTTGCAAGTCCATATCTTTGATCTACGGTCTTGGTGTTTTGGAGTCTAGATCTTTGATCTATGTTCCTCTCCCTCAAAGTTATGTCAAATGTGGCTTTTTCTCGTCCTTGTGGCTAGTCCTTTCCTCTCCTTCTCCAAATCTAATCCTCCAATCTGATCTGTGGAGGTGAGATTTATCTTTTTTTTTTGCTTCTTTTCTGTGGTATTGGGTTTCGCGGTGGTGTTTTTGTTTCGAGAAATAAGCAAATCTGTAAGATTTTCGTTCAAATCCTCTTGATTGGATGGCTGTTTGAACGTTATTAGATCCGATTATCACTTGGTAGTTTGGATCTACGTTCTTGGGGGTAGATTTAAAGAGGCGTTGCTTGGTATACGGTCAAGGTCACCAGATCTGATTCAACAGAGGAGCAGAAGTTCTTTTCTAGACATCATGGGTCTTCTTCCGTCTGAGATTGGGTTTTTTGTGTTCTTTACCCCAATATGGGGTACCTGTACAGCTGCTCTTATCATAGTTTATGCTTATAAGGAAGTGTGTCCTTTTGGGTGGGTTTTACAACCGTCACCTTCTTCCTTATCACTTCTAACCCCAGATATTGAAGAGGTTGCTTTGTCCATGATTTTACTTCTTCTTCTAAATTTTTTATGTACGGTGATTTGGCTGTTGTTGTTTTTATCTTTGTCTTGGATGTATTTTGTTGTACTGGATCTGGCTTTACTTGTATCCAGATATTGTACCTCTTTGCAATTTTAATATAGATATCTTTCCGAACAAATATATATATATATATATATATATATATATATATATATATATAAGGCTTTCGGAAAATAAATAGTCATCCAAAAATAGTTGATGTAGTATTTCCAAAAATATGAGGGCCCTAGGATGACAATATATAATACAACACTAATACCAAAAAGAGGCCTATAAGTCTCACGACGACTATGCCTGTGGTTGCTTCCCTTGTCCTCTACTAAGGTTAGAGGTCTCGCCTAAAAAAATTAATAATGACGGGGTGAGACATAAAGTCCCCGTAACCAAAATTAATTTGTCAAATATGCAGGAAATGATTGCAAGTCAGAGAAGCAAGTTTATTAACATAATTAAAATATCAATAATAATTAAATAATACATAATAATTAACAATATTTAAAACCATCCCTACTCATTCATCCTGCTCTTCCTTATATCATCTGGACGTGGTACAGCCTATCAGTGCTAGTATACCCGGCCAAGGTTAGCTAGTCACTTCAAGAATACTGTCCCCTCCCATGTCACCACCAATATACCGTAATAGGGAGGTGTCCGCCCAAAACACTCAACTCAAATTTCGGGCCAGGAATGAGAGAGTTAATGGGCACAATTTCATCATCAATCTCTTCTACACAACTCAACATATCCCATAACAGAAGAAATAATACTAAAATTTTCAATAACATTTTATTAAATTATTATTTCATACACATCATCTCACAACAAACATTATAACCATCACAACAATAACAATCCTAATAATAATAATCACTTAAATACATAGATTGGAAAATAAACTGTTTCATTGAATTAATTTCATATTCAAACATACACATAATTTTTCAAAACACATACAAGTAAGACTTAGAAAAATACCTTATAGTTAAAAACAAGCATATAAAATAAATTAACTATGGTTACCTTAATTCCAAGCTTAACCTTAGCTTGATAAGTACCACCCGCACAGTTACCGGTCACAGTTACCTTAGCTCTACATTATCACAAATATAACTTATGATTTCCTATAATTTAAAATAAAAATTCTAATAATAATAATATATATTATTATAACAAAAATAAAAAAAAAGATAGTTTGGTCCCACGAATTCCAAAAATGACATTATAGTCCCAAAATTTCAGAAATTATAGTTTTTCCCCAAAAATTCTAGAAATTATAGTTTTACCCCCAAAATTCCAGAAATTATAGTTTTGCCCCCAAAATTCTGGAAATTACAATTTTATCCTTCATATACAAAAACTAAGCTAATTAAATTCCAATAATATCTCCCTAACCCAAATAAATTATTTTCATATCATTTAATCGGTAAAAAAAAAATATTTCATAGATATAAAATCCTATACTTCTTAAATAAAAAAATTTTCATTTTAAACTCCTATAACAACCTAAACCGATTAAAATTCTAATAATATCTTCCTAACCAAAATAAATTATTTTCATAACATTTAATCGGTAGAAATATTTTATAGACATAAAAGCCTAAACTTCTTAAAGAGAAAAATTCATTTTAAATTTCTATAACAACAAAACAATAAATCTAAACCGATTAAAATTTACTATTAATCATCCACTACATATATATAGTCTTTTATTATCAAAATTCAAAACTTTCCTAAAATCTTAACCCCAAAACTTTCACTAACCAACATAATAATATCCCTAATAGAAAGAGAAAAATATATAGAATAACTTCCATACAAAAAATTTCTTAAAAAGAAGCTAGTTTAGCTATTTAAATAATCTTATAAGATAAATGACATACATTTCTTCCTCCCCTTCTTCCTAACCCTCACCCTCTCCTCTCATCCGGTCAGTGTGTGTGCGCGAGTGGGGTGGGGGGTGGGGGGTAAACAAAAGGGAAGGGAAATGGGTTGGAGGTGGTGGTTGTCCCATCCCATATCTCACGCTACAATCTGCAGCAATTTTTTTTTTGTTTTTTTTTTGCTGATGCAGTTTTTATTTTTTTTTCTTTCTTATTCTCTTCTCTATCTTTTTCAATAAATATATAATAAATACATTTATCATGTATAATTATTTTATAATTTTATAATTAAATCCTAAATTAAAAATTAGGCTGTTACACTACTCCATTCATTCTCTCAATCTTCAATCACGGCTAAATAATGTTAGAAAGAAGACAATGTGGGAAATGAAAGTTTAACTATGGAAATAGGTAATTAAAGAGCATCAAATTACTAGAGAATTTATTGTGTGAACTTGAATTGTCATATCATTTGTGGTCTAATAAGTTAAAATACAAAACTTAACTAATATTAATTGGCTGCTCATGTAATTTACATATTTATTTTTCTCAAAAAAAAAAAAAAATCCCTTCATTAAGATTTCACAAGTAATGAAAAAGTAAACAATGTAAAATCTATTAATTTTAGGAAAATATTTACATCAAATTCTTTATATCCATTTCATTAAGTTCTCACACATATCATATTTTTGAATTATTAACATTAACTATAAATCTAAATGAAAAAAAGCATACGTGGTCATGTGGTCAAATGTTATTGAAGAACTTGATGTAATGGATTAAAGAACTTAATATAAGTATGACCCTTAATTTTATTAATGTGACATCTAATTCTTGGGAGGTTCTAAATCAACTCATGAGTTGTTATATTTTAATTAGTTAGCTATAAATAAGATGACAAGCCAAATTTATATAAGAATTTCTCAATATAATAAGGATTGACAGGTGACACCACTTAATAAACACCTTTTGACGAGTTGATTAAAAGTGACGCTTAATACAACCCCTTATTCTTGATTTCTTCGTGTTACAAGTGGGAGAGAGAAAATTAAAATATTAGCCTCTCTTCTGCATCTATTTTCACTAACCTTATGATATTTTTCAGAGCATAAACACTAAAGACAAAATAGAGAGAGGAAATTGATATATTCGCCTCCCTTTGTCCCCTAACCTTATAATATTTTCCAGAGCATATAAACACTAAAGAAAAAATAATTAAATAAATGAGAGAATATACTTTTGAATATCCATTGCATTGATTAGAGGGAAATATATATATATATATATAAGGTGGCCCATTGAGAAAAGTGAATGCGGTTGTGTTGGTGTCAAATTGATAAAATTGTGACACGTGCATAGTGAGAGGAAAATATCTAGTAATGGCTGTATAATCATGCTGTACTAACATTATTATTTATTAGGCCTGTTCACGGAGAGCAATAGTGAACTTTTAGTTTAAACCCAAAAAAAAAAAAAAAACAGAAAAAAGTAGTGGTAGAAGAAAAAAGCTCAGTAGAAGGTATTTAAGTTGACTTTTATCCCATTGGCTTTTTTTGTTTTTTTTTTAAAAAAGCTCCTTTTACCAGAGGCTTCATGAAGTATCTTTTAGGAAAAAGCTCTCAGTTTTCTGACGTGAGCTCGCCATTTCTATTACCATCAATTCAAACATAAATCATATTTACAATCTGACCTTTTTTCCTATTGAGTTTCTACAAAAGTTAAATAGAAAATAAGTCAACGCTTTCACTCCTAACCTAAACAGGCTCAATTATTAATACTAATAAGCCCCTGCCAATCCCAATGGGCAAAATGAACATTAAGACTCGATTGAATCCAAATTAATCTGTGAGTGTTTTGTGTGTAACTAGAATTTGACTGATTTGCTAAAATAGGCATAAGAAATTTAAGTATCGTTCAAGACCTCAATCACATTACATAATAAATACATCAAAGAGAAAAAGATAATAGAACATTTTTTGGGAGACCTCAATCACATTACATTATATCTAGTGATGGCTGTACAATCATGCTGTGCTAATTAATTATTAGTGCTGATATGCCCCAACCAGTCCAAATGGGCAAAATGAACAGTGAGACTCGATCGAATCCAAATTAATTTGTAAGTATTTTGGGTGTATTGGAATTTGGCTGATTCGCTAAAATACCTATATGAAATTGGAGTATTGATGCAGACCACAATCACGTTACACAATAAATACCCCAAAAAGAAAAAAAAAAATAATAGAGCATAATTAAATGAGAGAACATTTTTAGGGGGAGTAGAGCACTTTTATATGCGTTATCATTCATATTGTTTTCTCCCTCAATCCCACATCTTATACCATACATGTATACTCATATATAGGAATAGATGTTACTTTTTTTTTTGGATACATAGACGATAGGGGATGGGGGGGATCGAACCCAGTATAAGAGGGTGGGGAGACTACTCCCAATACCACTGTACTACTTGCCGGTAATAGATGTTACTTTTAAACATACAGTTACGTGAGAATATACAAAACTATTCAACCACGTGATTGCTCCTAGGCTTCGAACTTGGGCCCTAATATGCAAGGGTGGACTGATATATTTCAACAGAATCTGTCAGTAACTTTAGCTTAGTAAAAATGCCAGTAATTTGGTCCTTATAAGAGATGATAGCAACGCTAAGTTATCCTTTCTCTAACAAAAAAGTGGAAGTCCTGATCAAGAGCTACACTATACAAAAAATAGATTTAATGACACAATTAATGTCCTTTTTTTTTTCTAGAACAGAAATATAAGCGAAAAAAAAAGGCAAAACATTTTTGATATTTTATCTTAATATTCAACAATTGTTTAAAAAAAATAATTATTGAAAGTTTGACTTTCAATGACTGTTCATCAAAACAGTCATTAAAATTCACTTTCAACAACTGTTATAATAAAGAGTCGTTAAAAGTTTTATATATATATATATATATATATATATATATATATATATATTTGTGAAATTCAATGATTGTTTTCAAAAAATAGTCGTTGAATCTCACAAGTTTGGTGTCATGACAAAGTTGGCTAGAGGCTTTTATCATTTGTCATGAGGTTGAGTATTCAAGCCTCTCTCACCCCTTTAATTTTTTCTTTTTAATATTTTGAGTAACAACGACCATTTTATAACAAAATAGTCATTGTATCTTGCAACAATTGTTGTGTTGTGGCACAATTGACTAGAGCCTTTCATATTTTTGCTGAAGTCAAGTGTTCAAGCCTCCCTAATTACATATCCTTTATTTTCTTCTTTTTAAATACCACGACTAGATTTGAAACACCATCGTTGAAAGTAAACATTCAACAACGAATTTTTCATAATTAGTCGTTGTTAGTCCATGTTTATTTTGGAATACAATGACTATTTTTTCAAAAATAGTTGTGGAATATTTCAAGGGTTAAAGGTCATTTTTGCCATGGAAGTTTTGCTAAGGGAGCGCCCAGCACCCGGAAGTTTTTTGGGTATCAAATTTGCCCCGGAAGTATGAAAAAGGTAGCAAATTTGCCTCTCCGTTAATTTTGACTGTTAAGTGCCACCTTATGACACGTGGCATGACACCTCATCAATCAAAAGTATCATTTTTGCCCTGAAAGTTTTCATTGAGGAGCAATTTTGTCCTGGAAGTTTTCAAAAGTAGCAAGTTTGCCCTTCTTTCTCCCAATATTAAATTTGACTATTAAATCAGTCAAAGACCACACATGTCATGCCTTGAAAAGGTCGAACTTGGAGTCAAAGAAGGAGATCCTTGAGATGTTGAGCTCAAGGCGGCCATAATTTGTGAAGCCCAACTGGTTACAGGGGCTGAAAGGTCTGTCGCAAAACCCAGAGGAAACATCACTTATGATCTAAGCAAAAGAAAAGCAAAATGAGAAATGAATTGTTCCAAAAATTGGTTCAGTAAAACAAATCAATAGTGTTAATATTTACGTTTGTACAGACTGATCGTTTGCTTAGATTATAAGTTATGCTTCCTGTGACCAGTTCGGCTTCACAAATTCTGGGGGCCTTGAGATCAACATTTCAAAGATCTCCTTCTCTGACTCCAAATTCGACCTTTTCAAGGCATGACATGTGTGGTCTTTGACTGATTTAATAGTCAAATTTAATATGTGGGAAAGAAGGGCAAAATTGATACGTTTTGTAAACTTCCGGGGTAAAATTGCTCCTTAGTGAAAACTTCCAGGGCAAAATTGCTCTCATTGAAAACTTCCGAGGCAAAAATGATACTTAACTCTTATTGGTTGATGAGGTGGCATGCCACGTGGACAGTTAGTCAAACTTAACAGTCAAAATTAATGGATGGGAAAATTTGCTACCTTTTTCATACTTCCAGGGCAAATTTGGTACCTTTTTCATACTTCCGGGATAAATTTGGTACCCAAAAAACTTCCGGGTGCTGGGCGCTCCCTTAGCAATACTTCCGTGGCAAAAATGACCTTTAACCCATATTTCAATAAGAGCTCATGGTGGCACAGTTGGCTAGAGCCTTTAGTGAGTAATATTAAGGTTGAGTGTTTGAGCCTCTCTTACTCTGTATCCTTTTTTTCTAGTTACAACCACTGGTTTGGAGGAAAACCAGTCGTGGTAATCCATATTTTTCAACCCTTTGAGCGTCCCATTCTGTTCTTCAATCTCTTTTGTGCCTTTCCTTATTTTATTAACGGCATTTCCCTAGCTCACGACAGTCATGGGAATATTTTTTTCTTCTCTGTCTCTGCCTTTCTTTCTTTCTCGTTCAGTGTAAAAGCTGAAGCTTTAACTCTAATACATAGTTTCCTCTCTATCTCTCTTCTCTTTCACTCTATTTCTTTCTCCTTCTTTATTCAATAACGCCTAGGGTTTAAGTAGCTTTTAGTAACGATGAAGCGCAAAACAGAGGTCAATCTCGTGCATAGATGGAAATTTTTGTTTGTTTCCTCAAAATAGTATTTTGTTTTAAAAAAAATGTAATCTTTCAAGGCAACTGAAGAAGAAGAAGAAGAAAACATTGTTAATGCGTCATTCGGGGGCAAGGAAAGAGCTTTCTTGTTTTTTCTTCACTGCAAATATCATTGTCTTTGTCCAGGTATCATCATCATCTCCATCATCTTTAGTTGGTTATATGAACTGAACTGTGAAAATCCGTTGTAGTATAAAGACTGGCTTGATTGGCGAATAGGGATTTTTTTTCCCCCATTAGCTTTATCATTGATAGTGAAAATCCTTTGTAGTTGTGGATCAGGTTCCTTTTTGGTTGGCAAATAAAGACTTATCACAATCAAAATACATAATATATCTAATGGATGCCAAAAATAATTTTGGTGAGCTAAAAGGTGTGTGGACTGATGAAAAATGATATATTGATAAGAAATCTTGAAAAAGATATTGAAATTTGATAAGGGATGTGACAAGTGTTTTGAAGATTTCTAAAATAACATAATGGGTGCAAAATTCATAACCATATGGACCAAAACATTGAAAATGCGATAAAAATGAGATCTTGAACAGGTTGGTGAAAAAACACACTACTACAAAAAAATGAATTTTAGTTTCCTAAAAATTTTCTTTTTAAAAAAAGAAAAATAAAAAATAAAGGCGGTGGCATTTTTATAATTATGTTCGAGAATTTTGACATATAAGGCCTCTTTGTAACAAAAAAAGGAACACCAAAAGTCTAATTTTGGCATCCTAACTAGAAAAAGGAACGCCAAAAGTCTAATTTTGGCATCCTAATTTAGAAAAGGCATGCCGAAAGTCTAATTTTGGCATCCTAATTTAGAAAAGGGACACCAAAAGCAAGAACTTTTGGCGTCCTAACTCTAAAAAGGATGCCAAAAATAGAGCATTTAGATCTAAGAGCACTACTTTTGGCATCCCTTTTAAAATTGGGATACCAAAAGTGGTCTTTCGGGGTCCCCAATTTAAAATTGGAATTCCTAAAATAAGTTCTTCAAGGTGCTTTTCTTTTTTGCTTGACTTTTCTTTCTTTATTTATTTCTCCTTTCTCCAAGTCATCTTCTGTTTCCCCCTTTGTGATCCCTCAAACTCTCACCATTTTTTTTCTATTTATTTGATAATCGTCCTTCTCCCCTCTCCTTTGTTCTGGAAATTTCTTCCTTTTTTAGGTGTGAAAGATTTGGTGATTGACCTTGTTTGGCGCTTTTTTTTTGTAGATCACTATATCTCTCGATGAGATAGGACCCACGAAATCGAAGAAAAGGTAGAAGAACATAGATGCCAGGCTCCGTGCCTTTGCTTTGTTCTGCAAATTTCATCCTTCTTTTTTAGGTGTGAAAAATTTGGTGATTGACCTTGTTTGGAACTTTCTTTTGCGATCACTAGATCTCTCAACAAGATAGTACTCATGATGATTGAAGAGAATGGTTGAAGAACATAGATGTTAGGCTTCGTGCCTCTGCACTAACAACTTTGGCTTCTTCGACAGTCCTGTGATGAGGATCTTTGTTCCAAATGGTATAGAAATTTGTAGCTTAAAGATCAACAATCCTCTTCTGCCAACCTGGTTCTCAATCAAACCTTACTTCCTCCGTCGTCCGCAATAGCTCGTGCTCGATGGTGGTTTTGATAAATATGGATCTAGCTACTATGATTTTGCATTTTTGGTGGTAAGAAAAATATGCTCTCCCTTTTCTTCTTGCTGTGTCATCTTTGCCAGTGTTCATGGTGTTGGGATCCGTACACGCAGCGGATTAAAATTTTCTACGAATCCCGTCCCCAGGATCACTCAGGTGTGTTTAAATCAAGGTTAATGAACCCGAATCATACCTTATAAAGAACTCAGAATCATCCGGAGCCGGAGGTTTTCCTTTGATTTTAGCGAACTAGTAGATCAAGAATCTACACAAACCTTTGCGCACATTTTCTCGTGATCAAGAAAACCCAAACTGTAGTGAATTCGTTCGCGTCTCGTTCTCTTTGAACTGGTGGGCTACCTTCTCGATCAGCAGAAGACGACTCTTAGAATCGGCTTCCTCTACCGGTATCCACACGAACAATCTCCGAACACGGACACGGTAGCGTGCTAGCGCCTCGAACTGTGCGTCTCTCTCTTTTTCGCTCTAGGGTTTCTCGCGGCTTTCTAATACGCTCGACTAAAAGTCCCGTAAGTTTTTCTAAACCCATCGGCATATTATATTCAAAATTAATCCCATTAATTTTGAATTTTGAATTTTAATTAAAAAATATATTAATTAAATCTATCTGATAGATTTAATCTAATGTATTTATTTAATTCAAATTAAAAGCCTTTTGATTTAATTTATCTCTATAAATTAAATCCGAGAAATGATATCTATCTATTTAATTAAATCTGAGATACAATATCTCAATTTAAATTAAATAGATAATGATATCTTTATTCGAAAATCAAATGAGATATAATATCTCTATTTGTTTTAGATATTTAATTTATCCGATAAATTAAATATAAAACAAATATCATATAATAATATTATAATCTCCATTAAATAATATTATTATATTATTTTCAAATTTAATATATATATATATATATATATATATATATATATATATACATACACATATATATATATTTATCCTAGATTAAATTCAGTATTCATTTAATCTCAGATTAATCTGAGATTCAATGAATCTGGACACTTTTACCCGTGTTAGATTATTCTTGTGTGCGACCCTGCAGGCCCATATGAGATTGGCAGTGGGCCAAGACTGTATCAGCCCACAAGTCACAAGCGGCCTCTAGCAAGACATTGCGACTACCCAATTCACATGGGGATCGATGACAGGATACTACCTATCGTACAACCATGTCACGTCCCTTTTGTCACGCGATAATTCGGTCAAGGATGAGGCATGGATAACGTCAACTTCCTTTTCTTGACCAATACTTTCTCGATTCTCGAGCAGTCTAATAAGTGAAATGGAAACTCATTTCCATCACAGTATGACCATACATTTCTTAGACTCACTCATCGAGGGGCCCAGTATTATCTCTCTACAAATGTGAGGGACAAATTCCATCTTGACCATTCACATTCCTTCGCATGAAAACCACTGATCCTGATCCCAGCCTTTATCATCACCCGGTCAAAGGTGACTTTTGACTAGGTCAAAGACCAATGACTCATCATGTAAAAATCCATGATGATCTCAGGTCATAGGGCGTTGTGACGCGGTTATACATGAGATAAGCTTATGACTTAATCCATGCAGCTTTCTCATAGTGGGTCGGTCCAGCACCTTGTACTCTTACAAGTGCCCATGACTTTGATTCGTATCTCCATACCTCATCAAAGTCATACTGGTCTTAACTCATCTTCTCTCCTGCGTAGATGACTGACCAGGGACATTTAGGATAATCTATAAGATATATCCAAGGATGCAGTTATCACCATAAACATGCGAATGAAGTGATAACTTAATGGAGAGTAATGATTTGCCCCTAGGGCATAATTTCCAACACATGGATGGCTCGACTACGAAGGTATTGTAATGTCGCGCTTCAACGTCTTCATACTCGATGATATGATCACGGTTTGGTTGGTACTTCTTCAATTGTGACACATGAAAGACATCGTGGAGATTACTCAAGTTCGGAGGTAGGGCTATCTGATAAGCGACTGGTCCTCGTACAGATAAAATTTCGAATGGTCCTACATAACGTGGACTGAGCTTCTTTCTCTTAAGCGTTCTGCCGACACCAGTTACTGGAGATAGTTTCAGGAATACATGGTCGCCGACATAGAACTTCAGAGGTCTTCTCCTTTTGTCAGCATAGCTCTTCTGCCTACTTGTGCTGTAAGGAGTCTCTTCTTGATCAATGCGATCTGCTCGGAGGTCTGCCCTATCATATTCGGCCCAAGCTATTGTTGTATGCGAATTCCGCTAGCGAAAGATGTCGATCCCAACTTCCTTTGAAATCTAGGGCACATGCTCGAGACATATCCTCCAGCGTTTGTATCGTTCTTTCAAATTGACCATCGGTCTGAGGGTGATAAGCCGAACTGTACGCCAGTTTTGTACCCATACCTTCGTGTAATGCCTGCCAGAATCGGGATTGAAATTGTGTATCCCGATCAGAGATAATGCTCTTAGGGACATCGTGCAATCTCACAATCTCTTTGATATTCCGCTAATCGTTCCGTAGAGTAATGGATACTAATGGGGATGAAGTGTGCTGACTTGGTTATTCGGTCAACAACTACCCAGATCGTATCATAATTCCTGATCTTGGGTAAACCCACAATAAAATCCATGGTTATGTTCTCCCATTTCCATTCTGGCAGCTCCAGTCCTTGAAGAAGACCGGGGGGTCGACAGTGTTCAATCTTCACTCTTTGACAGGTCAAGCATCCGGCCACATACTGGGCTACATCTTTCTTCAACCCGGGCCACCAAATTTCAGATTTCATACTCTGGTACATCTTGACCATGCCTGGATGTAGAGTGTATTTACTCTTATGAGTTTCATCCAGTATTTTCCGCCTCAATCCATCAGCTGGCGGTATGTAAATTCACTTCTTGTACCTGACCAAACCACTAGGTGATAGGTCATGGTCTTGGGTTTCACCCTGAGAGATCTTCTCACGTATCTCGACAGCCCAATCATCCTGCTTCTGAGCTTCTTCGATTTCATCTCTCAAATCGTATTCCCCTTGACTAGCAAGGAGAGTTGCAAGATAGGCATCAGTTGGTGTGTTGAGACCCACGCAAATGTGGTTTGATAGATTTAGATCCTTGAAATCTTCAAGCAATTTCTGCTCTTGCATCATCATATAGGCTACCTGCACCGTCCTTCTGCTAAGAGCGTCCGCAACGACGTTTGCTTTACCCGGATGATACTTGATCTCTAGGTTGTAGTCTTTAATAAACTCCATCCAGTGACGTTGTCTCATGTTGAGTTCTCTTTTATCGAAAAGGTACTTCAGGCTTTTATGGTCGTAGTACAATTCTACGGTCACACCATACAGGTAATGCCTCCATATCTTCAAAGCGAACACGATAGCCACAAGCTCTAAATCATGGGTAGGATAATTCGACTCGTGAGGCTTTAGTTGACGAGAGGCATAAGCCACTACTCTGCCCTGTTGCATTAGGACACATCCCAACCCATGCCCACTGGCATCACTATAGACAACATAAGTCTCACTCGAATCTGGGATAATCAATACCGGTGCTATAGTCAACCTCTCCCTCAGTCTCTGAAAGCTCTCCTCACAGTCATCTCCCCATACAAAGGGTTGATTCTTCCTTGTGAGCTTTGTCAATGGTAAGGCAAGACGTGAGAAATCCCGTATGAATCTGCGGTAATACCCCACCAGACCCAGAAAACTACGTATCTCCTTCACCGTCTCTGGCCTCTTCCAGTCCAGAACTGCTTCCACCTTGCTTGGATCAACAGCAACTCCTCCGCTTGATATAACATGGCCCAGAAATCTAACTTCCGGCAGCCAAAATTCGCATTTGCTCAACTTAGCATAGATTCACTTCTCCCTGAGTATATTCATCACAAGTCGCAGATATTCTTCGTGCTCTTCACTGTTCTTGGAATAGACGAGGATGTCGTCGATAAATACCACCACAAACCAATCTAGGTGTTGGCGGAAAATACGGTTCATGTAATCCATGAATATCGCAGGTGCATTTGTTGGTCCGAAAGGCATCACAAGGAATTCGTAATGCCCATATCTGATCCTGAAAGCCATTTTGGGAATATCATCATCTTTAACTCGCAACTGATGATATCCCGAACGTAGGTCAATTTTGGAAAAAACAGTGGAACCAGATAGCTGATCCAGAAGATCATCAATCCGAGGAAGTGGATACTTGTTTTTTACGGTTACTTTGTTGAGCTCACTATAGTCGATACAGAGTTGAAAGCTTCTGTCTTTCTTCTTTACGAATAGTACTGGGGCTCCCCATGGTGACACATTGGGTCGAATGAACCCCTTCCTTAAAAGTTCCTCCAGCTGCTTCTTCAACTCCTGCATCTCGTTCGGAGCCATATGGTATGGCGCTTTTGATATTAACCCTGTACCGGGCATCAATTCAATAGTGAACTCCGCTTCTCTTATAAGGGGTAGCTCAGTGAGATCCTCTGGGAACACGTCAGGAAATTCATTCACGACAGGAATATCCTTGAGTGAAAGCTTGGCTTCTGCCTTGACCGAGAAAAATATCATATATGCCTGGCATCCTTGCTTCATGCATCTATCAGCTTCCATAGCGAAGAGAAAGTTCAGGCTTGCGTCAACCTTCTCTCTGCTAGGTGAATCAGAAAATGATAGCCTCCTCTTACCACAGTCAATTATTGTACCGTTTGCCGTTAGCCAATTATGCCCGAGTATGATGTCAATGCCATGAAGTGGTAATCGGATAAGGTCTACCTTAGAAATTCGTTCATCCACATTCTCCGTACAATTAAGACATGCATCCGAAGCTAAAGATTTTACGCCAAGTGGTGTAGACACTATCAAATCGTATGGTAACCTATAGGCATGCATTCCTAAACGATTTGCACAATCATAGGAAATAAAGGAATGACTGGCACCCGAATCATATAATGCTTGCAGTGGATTTCCATTAAGGTAAATAGTACCTTGGACCATCTCCGGAGACTTTCTGGCCTTTGTATTTGTCAGCGCAAAGATCCGACCCGCATTCTGAGGTCTTGCTTCAGCAGCTTTCTCAGGACAATCCCGGCTAAAGTGTCCAGGCTTCTGGCATTTGAAGCAGATTTGCTTTCCATCACAGTTGATTCCTGGATGGTACTTCTTGCACTTTGGACATGATTGGGATCCCGCCAATCTCGGATAATTTTGTTGTCCAGCTAGGAATGGCCTCTTATTCCCACCTTGGGGATTATTCCAGGGTGCCTTCCTTTTCTGTGGAAAATTCCCGCAGTTGAATCCGCCACGACCGGCACTGCTGTTGTTGAAGTTCCGGAATCTACGTAGCTCTTTCAAATTGCGCTCAGTCAATCTGCAAGATTCCACAGCTTTGGTCATGTCAGGAAACTGCTGCGATACCAGCCTCTCCTTAATTTCATACTTCAACCCGCATATCAACCTATTCGCCTTCTACCTCTCATTATCGTTACTTTTCAGATATGACAAATATCGTGACAGGTTGGTAAACCGAGCGAAGTAGTCATCAAACGATTCTTCATGGCCTTGCTGGATATGAAGGAATTCTTCCTCCTTAATCACTTGTGTCGAGGGAGGAAAATATTGCTCTTTGAATTTCTCCAGAAACTTCTCCCAAGTGACAGGGCAATATCGGGTCCGTAAGGTTGTAGCAACGCTCTTCCACTATCGATGCGCATCACCTTCGAGTTTATATATTGCAAGTTGGGCTTTACGGTTTTCTGGGCAATCCATAACGTCAAAGATTTTGTCCAGACTCATCAGCCAGTCTTCAGCCATATCATTCTTCCCACGGAAAGCAGGTGGCTTGAGTTTGCAGAATTGGTTGACCCAGTTTTCTGTGGTCTTCCCAACTCTCCTTCATCGAGGAGGTGACGGTGACCTATCCTCAGCTTCTTTGGTGTTCTCGTCACTCTGCTCGTTTCCTTCTTCTTCAACATCAGTTTCCTCATCATCTTGTTCTTCCAGTTGCCTCTCAGCTTCTTGATCTTGTCTATTTTGCCTTTCCAAGAGTGCGTCTATAAGAGCTCTCTGTTCTTGTAGAGTTCTTCGCATCTCCTGAATTTCGTTTTCCTCTGGTTGTTCTGGTGTTTGGTTTCTATGTTTAGGTATCGTTCTTGTTTGAGGCTGTCTGCCTCCTCTTCTACCTCTACCTCGGCCTCGGCCTCTAGGGACTCTAGTGCCTCTTAGATTTACCATCCTTAAATTCCTTTACTTTAATAATGACATATATATATACATCAGAAATAACACAACGATTGGCACCAAAACATATATTCACATATATTCATTGCATCATGTTTGTACAATAAGTATTGACCTAGAAGTCAATCATATCCTATTCTTTCCAATACAAGTCAATATATTACAACCCCTTTATTTCAAAATATTTCACAATCCCGCAAGGTTTCTAGAGAGATTTTTATACTATACTATCTAGCTTCTACTATTCTTCCTACAACTTTCCTGACCGTTGTTTCCCACCTACATGTGCTGGCAGACCAAGCATTTCAGATATCGGAAGTGGATACGGATGCCTAAGATGGGACCTTCATCAAGTAGCTCATTTATGATCCTTGCCCAAAGGTGAGTTTGAGGGAAATAGGACAGGGTATATCTAATCCAGTCCCCAGGTGAATGACGACCATAAAGGGCTTGGTAGCTCTTAACTTGACTCAAGAACATCAGATACCTATCCCTAATGGTTCCAGTGGTCTGCTCAACGTTCATGTAATATGGCTCTAACAACCATGTTAGTGTCGCATTGTCATCCAGAACACAATAGTACTCATCAGGGGTGGCTTCCTCCTCATCTATGTTTCGGATTTCGAGGTAATCAAAATTATCCCCTACAGATGAATGGGTTGACCCGGCAGGTCTTCCCGGTACTAAGTTCGCATTGTATAAGTTTACTGGTTCGAGGTCATAGATGTAGTCGGGATACTTTGGGCCAGGGTGGTATTCTGGTTCTGGGTCGTTTAAGTGCCCAACTGAAAAATTAGGGTTGTATGGTAGTTCGAAATGGTACAGGGGAGCATGATGTGCTGGAACATGTGGGGGTTCTAGTTCAGGTGGAGGATAGATCGGACTAGGGTTTAGCCTTCTACCTATCGTTCCTGGTACTATAGATTTCCTAGCGGTACGTCTCCTCATTCCGTGATAAATGTTGTATGGATTCCCGTCTCTGTTCATCTCTACACATTACACCAGGGTTTATATCAGTACTCATTCTCAAAATGTGCTCAAGATTTAAAAGGCTTAGAACCTAACTCCGTTAATTGAACAGGTTTGGCCAGGTAGGTGTCTATCATAGGAGCCTCACCTTGCTAGGGTGACTGATTGGCTGTTTCACATAGACAAGCCCTGCCTTTGGCACCAAATTGTCTGTAATAACTTTGTTAAATTCGTGCCAGGACTATTGCTCTGATACCAAAAAACGTAACATCCTAATTTAAAAGCTGAATTTTCTTTTTTCTTTTTTTTTTTAAATTAAAAAAATCAGAGTAGAGCATTGGAGCGAGTGAGTAACTGAACCGTGATAAAACGTTAACCATATGTAATAGTGTCGTTACAGTTATCCTAGTGTTCAAAAGTAAATACATATATGGTAAGTAAGTCTTTGTCCGGTCATCTATTCCTGCTGCTTGCCTCTATCACCAATTCGCAAACCTCTCGACCTTGAGGCTACAGTTGAGATCCAATTCCCATTTGGATTTCAGGTAACGGTTAACCTTATGCTCAAATAAAACAGTATATGGATGACAGATATTTATGACAGTACAACAGCATATCAGTACATAAGCACAGAGCAGATGCATGATCATAACAATGACAGAACATAAGCACAAAGCAGTATGTAAAGTCCCACAACATGTTTGCACATACCTAGTGCCATGATCTCAACACGTGTCCTCAGCGCTAGGAAAACTCAAACGGTATTATCAGTACTATAACCCGTGTAAAGCTGAATATATAATTGACGACCCTAACTAGAGCCTCAACCTATTAACATATCTATCACATATATGTATATGAGCAGCATAGAGTTAGTGTTACAGTACGCGTCCGTACCTTCGTTGACGATATTTTGGTACCTTTGACGGAAACGGTACTTCTGACGGAAAATAGCACGTTTGACAGCGGTATAACAGCGGTACGAGTTCAAAGATATCCTATAGGGATAATATCACATTTATCAGTGATCAACATCATAACAGGCATTTCAGGTGAAAATTACCATTTTACCCCTAGTTTGACTAATCGGCGAAATTTCGTCAGAGCTTCGCTATTTTGACTCTAATCTTCCAAATTTTGACATATCTCTTTTCCCAATATATATTTGAAATAAATATCATATTTATCCCTAAAACATGATATCTAAACTTACTTGGAAGATTAAAGACTAGCTAGCATTTCTACTATAACTACCGCAACAACTACAAAAACTAAAGACTAGAGACCGAAGAAATTATCCAGGGCTCCGCTACAATTTTCTCTGGGCTCCTCCTTCTCTCTTCCTTCTCTCTATTTTCGAAATCTCTTGTGTTTTGGTGTGAGAATTTCAAATGGATGAAGGCCTCTTTATAGGGAAAAATGTGCATTATTCATGACTTTATCATATTGAGTTCTAGCCATTGGATCTAAGCTTGTACACAAGGCTTCATCTCCACTATCCAATCCACCTCCTTACCTCATTCTTCAAAACCATGATGTCATCAAGGTGATGTCACTCATTCACTTTATGAGTCCTTACCAATAAAGTTCCATGTTCAGTATTTTGATCGCGTAATTTTGCAAAATCTCAAAAATCCGGCAACGTAGTCTTGAAGGTCTAGTCTTCTTCTTTAGAAATGTCTGGGTTAACTAAATTTTGATCTCATTCAGGGTATTTCGTAACCTGCCAAAGATTCTAAGCCGAACGCTGTCGGTTACGAAAATTACTTCGGGTGACACCAACTTCAAGACAAAAATTCACTAATTCATAATATGTCCAGTTGTTTACTACTTAGTTCAAGGATTTTGAGTTATGATTTATTTTCCATCGGTTCTCGTTTCTACTATCTGCCCTATTTCACAAAATATCGGTTTCGTCTTATCTCTTAATCATTCCGCCGATTTTGGAAATGACTTCGGAGATAACCCACTCCGAGATAACAATTCACTTGTTTATAATATGCCCTGACCTTAGAAACCTAGTTCACGGTTTACAGGGCAAGATTTAATTTCTATTGATTCCCCTTTATCCTACTGGTTCTTCCATAAATATCTCTTTTATATTATTATTATAATACAAATATCATGATATTTATTATTTATTTTATTCTATTTATTATTATTATTATTTATTTTTTTTCTTTTCTCCTTTTTTTTCGTGTTTTTTCCTCTTTTTTTCCTCTTTTTTTTTTTTTGAAAATTTCGTTCCTCCCCCCTTTTCTTATTAATTTATTTTATATTTTAATTATCTTCCAAAATTCACAAAAATTCTCCCTATTGATTCTTTTGTTCAAGCTTAAATAATTAGCCATTAATTACCTAACTAATCACTTTCTAATTGTTGATAATTTTCTTAATTAGGATTATTCATTTTCTTACAACTATTTCACTGACATTGGTATTTTATGTCCCATGCATTATATTAAAAATCGTGGGGGCATTTTGGTTCTCAAAATACTTTTTGATTTTTGCCCATTTAATTTTTCCAAGTTTATAACTTAATAAATTATCAAAATTAGAGACAATATACTCTCTAAATTTTAATAAATATTTTCCCGCCTCTTAGGATTTATCATAATATTCTTAGGCTATTTTATGTTCCACAGGGGTATTTTAGGAATTTTGGCATATTATTCTCCCTAATTTCTAAGAGATTTTTCCTTAAGAAACTTGATAAATATAACATAGGAAATTCAGATCATATATTTTACTTATTAGAAATAGCCATTTAGTTATCTTAACCTAATTTTCCAGATATACGATTATCCGGGTATTACAGGAAGAGAATATGCAAATTGAGATTTATCCTGGTTTGGTCCTGTCCTTGACCTACGTCTAGTCCTCAAGCTCCACTTGAAATTTTCAATCCACTATCTTTTTTTAACTTGATTACACGTTCTGTACTTGGAGAAATCCTCTTATTAGGATTCACTACCCCTTACAAATTGTAATCAATACACCCACTTGATTACACACTCTGTAAACGAAGGATGGTTCTCTCACTCTCAGACTCCACTCCCCCTTACAAGTTGTAATCAACATAATGGATTTCCCACTCAAGATCATCTAATGTTGAGTAACACTCAAATAAAATGATAGGATGATTACAATAAATCTTCTCTCTCAGAAGTGAATGAATAAACACTGAAGAACAATACAAATTATTTCACTCTCTATGATAAGCTATCTAAACAGAAAAACAGAGAGTAAATGATGTGAAAAACATAGTATTAGCATGTTGAAGATGTAAGCTTGTGTCTCTACTCTTTCTGTCTTGAATCTGTCTTCATTTATAGGTAGAAATCAATATATGACCGTTGTAGACTTCAATATAATCGTTGCCTTCATTAGACAAGGTTTAGGTTAAGCTTTTGTCTTCTTCTCTCTCTTTAATCTTAACTTAATCTAGCTGTGTATAAGATCAGGGTTAACTTCTTGACAATAAATCCGTTGGAATGGCAGTTGCTGGATTAGAAAGCATTCTTTAATTCTTTATAAATGTGTGCAGAAGGATTACCCAAAAGTATGCAACTTTTATGGGTCTTGCTTTTAATGTGCTGACGTCACTTTTTGCCTTTTGCTTTAAACCTTCACTAAGCATCTTCTAAATCATCTAAAACTCACTAACAAAGTGATCAAACATAGCTGGGAATATAGAAGAATGATAATAGGAAGTATTAAGATCAAACAAGAAGGTTTTACAAAATCGTCGAATTTGAATTTCAGATTCAGCGATGCAAACTTGAGTCTTGTTTCTCCAAACTCGAGTTTTGAACTTTAATATGAAAAATTGATTTTAGTCCAAAACATCAAAACCGGAGGTTTTCTACTAAAACTGTCAATTTTCAAAACATGAAAAACATCAAAGCTCTCTGCCTGGCCAAAACTCGAGTTTTGAAATCAAAACTCGAGTTTTCACTTAATTGTGAAAACTTAGAGAAAAACTGTGCAAAACCAAGACTGGAGTTTTTCTCTAAAAACTGGCGGCTTCCAAAATGCTGAAAAACATCAAGGCTCTCGGCTTGGCCAAAACTCGAGTTTCCATATCAAAACTCGAGTTTCCTCCATTCAAAGAGGAAAGTCACGATTTGAGCTTTGGAACACATTTTGAGCGAAACGTAAACTCAAGTCTATTAGTGAGTAGCCTCAAGTTTGTCACTGTTCATGTCAAAATCAGTTTTAGTTCTCAAAGTGTAAACCTGAGGTTTCCAGTGCAAACTCTAGAGTTTTCTTAAGTTAAAATCACATTGCTCTCTGTATGGTGCAAACTTGAGTTTAACATCTTAAACTCGAGTTTTCTTAACTAAGAAAACTTTTGACAACTCTTGGCCAGACGCAAACTGGAGTCTAAATATATAGTCCCAAGTTTTCTTAAGTTATAAAACATTGAAAGTTCTCGGCCAAAGCGTAAACTCGAGTTTACATGTTTTGTGAACTCTTGTGAATTTTCAAATCAGCGGAAACCTTTACTCATAAAGGAGTAGTATAGAGTTTATGAAATTGTCTCAATTTGAAAATTCTTCCTGCCAGAGGCAAACTCGAGCTTGTCACCACAAACTCGAGTTTACAAGTTTTGTAAACTCTTTGAAGATTTTCTCTGGAGGTTGCAAATTTGAGGTTTAGAAACAATAGTCTCGAGTTTAAAAGTGTTTTCCAATCAAAATGCTCTCGTTCTCTAGCAAACTCAAGTTTCCAAGTGTAAACTCGAGTTTACTCTAAATATGAGAAAACTTTGTAAAACTCTCAAGTTCAGTTTTAAGGTTCAGTCTCAAGTTTAGAAAGCAAACTGGCGAGTTTTGCTCTCTGTCAGTATCAAACTCGAGTTTGTCAATCTAGACTCGAGTTTGGAGCTGACAGAATGTTTTTGGTTGAAAACACCAAGTTTTAACAATCATTTAGCTTATCCAAAAACATCCATACATTGTTTACAATTGTCAGTTATCATCAAAACACATAGAGAACTAACAATATTTTGGGTGTAGACATCCTTAAAGGACATCAAGGGTATAAATGCAAAATAAAAACAAATACATGAAACCATTTTCTCCAAATTAAAAGTGCCTAAATAAAGTAAAACTGTAATATGACAATTAAGATTTAAGATAATTGTTTTTCAGTGTATTTAAATCTTTATTGGTAATGGCTAAACAAAAAGTACTAAAAAAATACACACACAAGCAAATAAATTATATATTGATCAATCTTTAAAGAAAATTGAACTTATCCACATTCACCATTCTAAATAACATCTTCAAAGGAAAAATGATCTAAAATGTTATATAGGGATTTTTTCCACGGCAAGTGGCTAAAAAATGTAAATTTGCAATGTAACAACTAGGATTTAGGATGAGGAATACCACTACACTGATCGATATATGCACATGCATGCCATATTCCTTTTTTGATGATGATGATGATGATGATATATTAGTTGTGTACACAAAATATTTATGATGTATTTATTACTATTACTTATGTCTAATTTATTCTATTACTATTTTTTATGTTTATTGAATTGTTTATTTATTAATTTGTTTGCTTTTTCCTTTGTATTTATTCTGCATATTAAACAATGCAAAGAAATCTATTCCTAAATTATCATAATGTTCCCCTAACCCAACATCTTCACATGTACTCTATGTGTATATGTATAGATAAAATGTGATAATGACAATTGTTCTAAGCTTGAGTATTGCTGAATTTGGATTAAGTGGTAGTAAAATGAATCACAGTTAGATGAATGCATTAAGAACTAGTGAAGAATAGGAGGATGAAATTGAAGAGTTTATTTAATTTGCTAAAATGAATGTGCCTAGTAAAAATGGGAAGTATTTTTTTTTTGTGTGTCAAGTGTTATAAATGAGAATTGACGGGATGTAGATGACATAAGAGATCACTTACTTTGATGATGTAATAAATTTGTAGTACATAGATGGATATGGCATGGTGAGGAAGTGATTGTCTATGCGCCTCACGAGAATGAAGTTTTGGATGTCGTAGATGATGATAGAATAGAGAAAATGATTTACGATGTTGACATAGAATCTTTTGCACAATCACGTGTATATGACACATTTGCACCTAGGTGTACTAAGTATACACGCTTGTCAGGTATTTTACATTTAGTGAACTTAAAGGCAACTTGCGGGTGGATAGACAATAGTTTCATACTGTTACTTGAATTGTTGTGTGATATATTTCCAAAGGATAATGTAATTCCAAATCGTATGTGAGAGGCTAAAAAAATCTTGACTATGATAGTTATAAAGATGAGCCCTTTGTCCTAACAAACCAGGCGAAACAAGTGTTTTATGTCACCGATTTTGTGAATAAAAAATTGTATGTTGTACTCCAAAGTAAAAAAATAGAAGAATGGTGATCCAATTTTGAATCTTGACAATATACCACATTTCACTACAAATCCACCTATACTAAGTGAAGTAGAATTTGTAGATGATGAAGACTATGCATCTGAAAATGATCATTATGAAGGAATATGGGAAAATACATAAAGTAAGATTTTAATGAATGAAATGTGACTATGATATTTTCTAAGATAAGGAATAAAATAGGGATGTGCGATTTGCTTACATTTTAGTTTGTTTATTTTATTCATTTAATTTCAATTTGTTTTATCCTATCTAAACTTGAGGCCCTGTTTGGTACGGGAAAAAATTGAGGAAGAAAAAGAACTTAGAAGAAAGAAAGAAAGGGAATTAAAGATTTTGAAAGATGAGGGAAGATGGCTTGAGGAAAGATGAGTTGTTTGGTAGAAAGAAAATGAAGGGGTGGTGGTTGCTAAAGAATCAAGAAATGTCTATTTTACCCTCAAAAGTAATTAATTCAAAATAAAAAAGATTTTTTTTGCTAAAATATATTTTTTAAAAAAAAATATGCTCTTGTTAAGTTCTAACTCATGTAAAAAAGTTTTCCGCCAAGTTCAAACGTTCCTACCAAGTTTGTATTTGAGGGGTAAATCTGTTAAAAAATGTTAACAATGACGTGAGAATTTGGGATTCCACCAATTTTGTTGGAATTTGATCTTCCCACATACGAAGGAAGATTGGTGGGTCTAGGAACTTAGGTTCCCAGGAAGATTTGTCCAAAATGTATACCAAATGAAGGAACTTGTTAATATTTCTTTCCCTTCCCACTGAATTTGTGTACCAAACGGGACCTGATTTGTTAGCAGGAACATGGCTACCTTAGATGTAGGGAACAATGGTGGGGGGGGGGGGACTCAAAAGCCTCGCTTGCTAGGAAGAAGGCTAGAGGAAGCACAAAGCTACGATTGTTGGTTGCACGTTGTGAGGAACAACAAGAGAAGGTGCATGTGGACTTTGACGCTAATTTGAATCCAACTGAGGAAGAAAGGTTCATTAGCTATATTGGCTATTAGATATGAACCAAAGTCAGCAATCTATGGCCCAAATGGAAGGAAGTTCTAACAGACATTAAGAGGATGATTTGGGATTAACTTTTGGTATATAAATTTATATCTTCATTTCTATTGGTTCATATATAACTATGTTATGTTTTTCTTTGTAGCAAACATATGATGTCCCCAGCACCAGGCAGATGTACAAGCAATGGATGGGGGAAGTTCATGAGTGGTGGAAAGACTTGAAGTATAATCTCACACGCCAGTACATTCGAGAGCCAAAGAAAGATAAGAATCCTTGTCAAGATTATCCTTTTCTTTCTCTAGATGACTGGAGATTGTTCGTGGTATCATGCCAAGATCCCAAATTTTAGGTATAACTTTTTTTATCATAGTAAGAAACATTTTATTTCGATTTATTTGACCTTACTAACTCAGTTTTCTTTATTCGCTATTCATAGAAATTAAGTGAAGTAAACAAAGAGAGACGGGCCAAAAGGAAATATGATCATTGCTTGTCTCTTGGGGGTTATCGGAAGCTTGAAAAGATGGTCATGCAAGTTGATTTGCAAAATATGGAGGAAGCAACAAAATCAGATCCTAGCATTGTAGTGCAACCCTCGCCTCCACCCCCATGTCACAGAAAATGGAAGGAAGGGAGGATGAAGGGAGGAAAATTCACAAATCCAGTCATTGCAAATATTGTGAACATTTAATAAAAAGTTTATTTTAGTGTATTTCAATTTCCTTAAAGATTATACAATTAATTTATAGTCCTCAACTCTATGCTACAAGGATGAACTTGAATAGCAAAGTCAACAAGGTTCATTTACTTCAACTGGAAGAATGGACATCTTAGCTATGACGCTTGGAAAGTGAGATCCACTGTAGTCAAGTTAGAGGGAGCCTAGAAGAGTCGGTCTCTCGAGATATTTTGGACGAACTTCCTCACATTTTGGACAAAGTGAACCCAGTAGAGAGGTTGTGACTAAGGTTCGAGAGGAAGTTCGTGACTCAATTACTATGACATAAAATAGAGCATACACAAAAGCTGATTCAGAGAAGGTCAAATGATCATCTTCTAAGACACCCATTCTAGTGAAAGCAAAAGGGACCCAACCTAAGCAATCCCCTAGCAAACCAAAAGGACGTCATGTTGTTGTGAAGAGAAAATGACCGAATCTTGATTTCTGCCAAAAACTCCGATATGTGTCTAACAGAAAGCTTATCAGTCTAACAAAAAGTTTGAACACTCACAATGGGAAGCCTTTAGCTTCACAACAGTCATTTAACGAAAATAATTAAATGGCAAAAAAATAGGGGGAAAAAAACACAGATGCTCCAGCAACTAATTCCAATGGTCAGATTCCAAAATACACAATGAGAATAATATGTTCAATAGTCATATGATCTTCATCGACTATAAAAAGAATACAAAATAAAAAATAAAAAAACTCATTCAAGATAGAAACATCAACCAAGGGAACACGATGACAAGAGTTTGTAAGTCACTGTTAAAATACCAATACTATCACGTTTATATCAGTTATTCTCCACTAGCTATCTTAATATCTCATTGATCATATAGTTTACTATAGAGAATGAGATTATTTGTAATGTACTTCGGTATTCATCTTATTCATTTATGAGACAGAAGATTGATTGTAATAATCCTTCTTAATAAAGGTTGTGTTCTTATGGTGTGCAAGGGGTAAGAGATTTGTGTATGACTTCACAAGTGTCCGGCTAAACTTGTGGGATTGTAGTGGTTCTCAAGTACGTACTTGGTTAAAACTTGAGGAAAATAGTTGATTGAAATCTGATGAGGAGCCTGGGGATTGGACTTAAGTCATCGCGAATTGGATTGAATAAGGATAAATCACAGATTGCATATTCTATTCCCTAAACTTTTATATTTGCAACATATATGTTTGCATGACTGATTGTGGGTTTATAACTCATTACTGTCATACGTATTGTATTTACTAAGATACAAAAAGATTTTCAAAGTTCTTAAGTTTATGTCATACACCCAATTCACCTCCTCTTGGCTGTCAGCCAATTCTAACATTTGGTATTAAAACAGAGCTCTTGTTTGAAGAACTTAATCGTCTCAAAAGTTATCAATGACTGATTCCAAAAACAGTCGTTAAAAGTTTTTTTTTTTTTTAAAAAGGAGGAATATTGAGTTATAACAACTATTTTTTCAATAACAGTCATTGAAAATCGAAAATATTCAAAATTTTCAACCTCGTACTCTTGCACCTCCAACATTTAATTCAAATTTTGACTTTATTTCTAAGGCCTTTCAATCTATCTCTGGCTTCAACATTTCCTGGTTCCATACGCAAGGTCCTAATTGTTGAAAAGCTTCTCAGATTATTACTTCAATACGCCTTTCTTCTAAGAATCTGAGTGGGGCTATTTCTTGGGCTTTTATCAAGAAAGTATGGGATGTTATTGTTGTCTCTTCCTTCTTGATGCTTCCCTCCAAGTCCAACATTCCTACCACTTCATTTTCTAGCGCAGGCTACTTCGAATTCTCTTCTATTGAAGAACCTGAACAATGCTAAAACCAGTTTAGAAGTTCTTGTTGATTTATAGATCTCGAGGGACCAGTTGATATTTGATTGCGAATTACCAAAGGGTATCTCTACCACGTTTTTCATAAGCTTCCTTCTGGAGATAGCCCTTATGTCAGAGCCTAGCATGCTCAGGTAATTCTTTCCCTTTCTTAATTACTTCTTCACCATTCTCCTACCATACCCCTCTTCCTTCCCTCTCTCCCAGCCCCTCATCATCTGACATATGCTCTTGTCACTTGAACTTTATATCACATGTATGTATATATGAATTAGCTTGCTAGCCATATCCGTGCTCTGAGATTTTACTTCACTAATTAATTCTGCTGCCGTGAATCAACTTCTTTGTCTATCATGAATTATTTTTGTCAATTTAGTTTTATGTTATTGACTTCTTCCACACAAGTTAAAATTTAGCTCATACCTGATTCCCTTTTTCTTCTTCTACTTCTGATTTTTCTATTTTCCTAACAATCAAAAAGTCATCAACTGGCCTGGTGGTTAATATTCTTCCACCCGACATCATTGCCCCTCTCAATGGAGTTGAATTTTGTTACGTTACTTTTACTTTCTGCTATGCTGCTTCACAACAAGTCACTCATCGAGTGGTTCCTTCATGAATTCTTCCAGTAATGTTTGTTTGAGCCTAGCTCATCATCAATTTAATAAATGCACCATTTACTACTCTTAGATTTTAGTGCTGCCGTGACAAGTTTACGCTATACTTTGTTTTCATCAAGTCATTTAATAATTTCAGAAATAGTAATAGTTAACAAAAACATGACGACGCAGTCGGTAGATAAGGACCCGGAAGGAGTGATAATATTGTTTTGGAAGGCAATAAATACGGGAGGCAATGGACAGTGCATTGAAGGACATGGCTCTGGTTTCAATTTTGGTTTTGTACAGTTTTTTCTCAAAAAGGAAGAAAACTCATATTTAGCTTCACAGAATACACACACGCAAAAGCAACAAAAAGCAAATACGAAGTTCATTTTTAAAAAAGAAAAAGACTTACAACAACTAGTTTTAGAAAACTGTCATTACAAGTCTTGTTGCATTGTAAGTTGATTACAATGATAGTTTTATACACAACAGACATTGTATGTTCTTACTCACAACAGTTGCTTTTATAAAACAGTGGTTCCAAGTAACTTACAATAACAGTTAAAATACAAACGTCTATTTTAAAACTTTTAACGACACTCATATACACTATCCCTGAAAATGAATGTTGAAGGTGCCTTCTGTATAGTAGTGAAAGGCCAATTGTATGCTTGAATTAGTATTTTGTGTTTTGCTTCTTTTAACCATGTTAGTCCTTTGAAAATCAAGTCTTCAACTTTTATATCATGGTTATCTTGTTTTATTGTTCAATGCTCTTTTATAACCATAGTAAAGTTTTCGATTGTCTAGGTAAGTTCTTTTCTATCATGGTTAGTGTTTGAAAGTTCGTCAAATTAAATGGTAGCCTTTTGTTTTAACCACTTTATAAAGCAACAAAAACTTGGAGCAGTTTTATCTAAAATTTCATCTAATATTTGTAGCAGCTTTATAGTCGCTACAAAATTTTGACACCAATTTTTTAAATTCGTGGATGTGTAATTAGTAGCGGTTTAAGAAATACTACAATATTGACACCAAATTCTCAATTTTCCTTTGCCGCCACTCAAAATTTTGTGTAGACAGTTGTAGTAGTTTTATAACCGCTACAAGATTCTCAAAAAATTTGTCATCCTGATCGCATCTTGTAGTTGGGACATGGAATTGCTATCAATACAATAGAGTTTTATTATGAGAGTAATGGTTAGCAAACCGCCGCTACAAAACAGCTTGCAATAGTGTATTTTGTAGTTGTTCAATTACTATCGTTTGTAGTGGTTGAAACCCCTACAATTATGTCATTTTAACCGCTACAAAACCTCAATTTTTTGATAGTGTTAATGGTTTTGGGTTAATTATCAAGTTAAATAAATAAATAAATAAAAAGGATATTTCATATTACACCGTAGAATTACTTCCAAAAAGCTAATCCACACACACTAAAATTAGTTGGAAGAAAACAACTTGTATAATATATAAGGACACATAAATAATTAGTGCTAAAGCTAATTCACTAACAACTATAATTCGCTATCTACGATAGTGAGATCAGAATGTTAAAATACCAATGGTAATTCTTAAAATAATTGAAAATCAAAGTTGCTTGTTATTTACTAGCCAATACATCTAAAAATTTTCAACTATCAAGCCTAAGTATTGGTTCTTCCAAATTATTGGAAAATAGCCCGATTCACCTTTGGTAGATTAGGCCTAAAGCCAAAGTATTGGGGCCATAGTATAAATTATATAAAAGCTTGAAGATATGTGTGATATTCCCCAGTTACTATGAAGTATATTATTTAACTGATAGAATAAGACTCTGTGGATGATATTGTTTAACCGATACAATATATCTCTCTATTGAAAGGATATGTTGTCTCTCTTATAAAAAAATATGTTAGTAGAGAGGAAAAGTAACATAAAACATTATAAATAAGCATAAGAAATTCAACTGTGAATCACCTTACTATAGAGATTTAGGGGAAATTGACCAAAATAATCATTTAAAAAAAAATTACCAGATTGATGCACTGTTCAAACTATTATCCAAAGTAATGCTTACGTCATCAATGGCGTGAAGAAGGGTAGCGTGGCTGAGGTGTGGTGCTAGGGGAGCAAATGCCAGCAGTGAAGGGAGTCTGGTCCACGCCACTGGAGACGTGTACACGTGGAACGTCTGCCTGGTGGCGTGAACACGTGTCACGCCACCAGGGAGGCGTGACTGACGTTCACGCCATCAGTTGCGTGAACATCCTCCATACCACACGTGTCAGCTTGACATGGCGTGGAGAATCTCCCTGTCCCCTACTCTGCCTACCTACCCCCTCCTACCCGACAGCCCCCCCGCAACACAGGCACACAACCTCCCCTCTCCCTCATTCTTTTTTTCTTCTTTCTTCTTTAGACTCTCTCCCATTCACTCTTCCATCTTTTTCATTCTCTCCTTCCCTCATCCGCAATCCAAATTCCCTCCTTCCTCTACTTTCCTTCCTTCCATTCACTCTTCCATTTTTTTCATTCTCTCTTCCCCCATCCGCACTCCTTCCCTCCGCTCTCTACTTTCCTTCCTTATTTTTGACACTCACCCACTTTCACTCCTTCCCTCTCTCCCTCATCTGAAAACTCCATCTTTTTCATTCTTTTTCACTCCTTTTTTCACATTCACGCACACATACACTTCCTCAACCTTCCAATCTCATTTCATCTGAAAAAACACTGAGAGTAAGAACGAACTACAAAAGAGGAAGAAGGAGGTTAAAATTGTTTGTCTCACTAACTTAACGTTTGCACACAGATAAAATTTAATATTTTTGTTATGTTTATTGTTTAGTAATTGGAATTAAATTTTAATTATAAACATGCAATTTATTATAGATGCTTAATAAATGTATAACAATAGGATAATAATAGGACATTAAATTTTTTTGTTATATTTATTGTTTAATAATAGGATTTAAATTTTATTTATATACATGCAATTTATTATAGATGCTTAATAAATGTATAAAAGTAGGATAGATACTTAATATTTAATTTTGTTGTTATGTTTATTGTTTAATAATATGATTTAACTTTTAATTATATACATGCAATTTATTATAGATTCTTAATAAATGTATAAAAGTAGAATAGATGCTTAACATTTAATTTTGTTGTTATGTTTATTTTTTAATAATAGGATTTAAATTTTAATTATATACAAAATAAATATTTTAATTTACCAATAATAATTTTAAATATTTTAATTCCATAAATGATTGATTTTAATTATTATTTTCTCTTTTTATTTTTTATAATTATTAATAATTTATAAGTGATTAAGCATGTATCCTACTAAATTAATTTGTAAGTGATTAAACATCTATCCCCACTAATTAAAATATTTAGAATAGAAGGTAAATTAATTAGTTAGTCAATTTATTATTTATTTTGTATGTTAATTATAAACCTTGAGATGGACGACTAATTATTTCATATTTTATAAAATAATAATTTCATAGATAAAATGTAAAATATTATTATTAGCTAAATTTGATTTAAGAAATTAGTGAATTAATAAAAAGATTTTGTGAAACATGTTGTATATTGTTATTTATAGTATCTGAAGATAAATAAGATAAGTTTAAATGGAGAATAATAATTACTTAAATAATTAATTCAATAATTAATTATTTAGAGAATAATAACTAGTGACTTAATAATGTGTTGTGTTATTGTAAATTTTTGTTAGTCAGATGGATGACCAACGCGCGTGTAATATTGAGCTTGGCCCTAAAGAGTGGGGAGTTCTGAATGAGGAGGTGCAACTGTCATACCGATCACAAGTTGTGTGGAACAGTGGTGATTACAATGTGTTGAGGGTGAGACGAGCCTCACAGGGGTCTTCGGCAGATATCCATGACCCAGATCTTATCCCACTAGATTTGCAGGAGCTCCTTATGCGTGCAGGTTTCTAGCACGTGGCTCGCATGAAGAAACCCCTAGTATGTTTTAAAATTCTTTATGTAATTAATTATATGCATTTAGTTGTTTGTACATGAGACAGATAATAAAAGACCCTTACATATTTGTTATTTACTTTTTATGTTGGTGCAGATTGACAAATACCTTATTTCTGCTTTGGTTGAGAGGTGGAGGCCTGAGACTCACACCTTTCATATGTCGGTTGGAGAGATGACTATTACTCTACAGGATGTAGAGGGCATTTTAGGTTTGTCAACTGAGGGTTGAGTAATTTCCGGTCGAACGCATGGTAACTGGGCAACAATTATGCAGCAATACATGGGTGTGACTCCACTCCCATCTGAATTGATTGGCGAAAACATCAAAATGGGCTGGTTTGACTGTCATTGGGGCCACTGGGAGGAGCACTCAGCTACGGTTGACGGTCAGCTTTTTGTACACACATGCTTACCTCATGCGCCTATTTGGTGAATTTTTGTTGTGCGATAAGTCCAGCCTTGATGTCCCTTGCCGATATATACAATCACTGGGTGGTGACCTTGCGGAGACTGATACATACAATTGGGGGTCAGCTGTACTTACCACACTGTTTCGCGAGCTATGTCAGGCCACATCAGCTTCAGCTAAAGACATGGGGGGTTGTTTGTTGTTACTGCAGATATGCGCATGGTCCAGATTTCCTACCATAGAATCTCTCATTCCACTGCCCATTGACGCAGGTGATCATTAAGAAAGCAGGTATGGAAGCAGTATGATATAATGAATTATTTGAACTGCTTTGAGTAGTTGAGCGATTATGTTCTCATTTGAAGATCACTTCACTAATGTTATTGAGTTACATATTGTAGGTTCAACAATGTCGAGCTGCGGTTATTCTGACATCAGCTAAAGATATATCGGATAGAGCTTGACCAGATGGGTCGAGATGATGTATGTATAATAAATTTGAGATTAGGGAACCAAAAGGGTAAACTAATTTGCATTTGTTTACATGTATAGGTGAAGTGGGAGCCATATAGGGACGCCGGATATGAGTTTATGAGTGTAGAGGATGAAATACAGGATAGGTGGAGGGCGGTGACACCCGTACTTTGTTTCCACATTGTCGAGATGCACCAACCAGATCGTTGCATGCGGCAATTTGGCCTGCAACAACACATCCCTGCACCTGCTGCACAGTTTAAGGGTTCACATGACCTGACCTTACGTGGTAAGATTGCTGATGATTGGGAGGCCAAGATGGATGAATTTATTCAGTTGTGGAACACGCGACATTTGCGCATCGAGACTACAGAGCCTGATGAGGGGCCAATTTCCCCAAACTCTGAGTACATGACTTGGTTCTTCACACACACCAGACGGTATATGACGAGGCAGGTCGCCAGGATCGGCCACGTGGTACATATTGATCTTGCTTCCACTTTGCATTGTACATATTTCATTTTATTATCCATAACCTAATTTCAGTGTTGTTATTTATTTCATTGCATAAATGCAGGTAGATGGTGTAGAGTGGATTTGGTGGATGAATTCTCCAGAATTTGATGCTCAGTTTAGTAAGAGGTAGGTTCAGGAGGTTTGTGACCAGCTAATGGGAGCACTAAGAGAGTTTGACCGAGTTGCGAAGCCTGGTCCTAGCGCACCAACTGGACTCTTAGTCAATGTACTGGATCCAACGCTAGAGGTCCCGCCCCATGCGAAGGAAGGACGGGGCCTAGGTCATCGACGACCACGACACAAGATGGAGGCATATCAGATACCCCGACTTGGTCCACGTGGCGGAGGTGTATATCGATTACTCATGTGGTCTACACACACCTATACTGAGGTTCCGTGGTACCCAGAGGATGTGGCAGTAGCGGTGTCTTTAGAGATGCCACCAGTGGTGCATCCTGAGATACACGTACCGATGCCTTCTTACCCACAGCCACGTACGATGTTTGCTCCGCAGACACAAGTTCCTTACTTGTATGACGGATCTTTTCATGTAAATCTTCAGCGGACATGCCTCGAACAATAAACATTCCTCTTTTTTCACCATCAAAGCTTAATCCGTTTGGACCTATATTTTTCGAACCATTAAAATATACAAATGAACGAATTTCACTCATTTTTTTCTTATGTAATATTATGAAAAAGAATATTAAACTACAGATAAAACAAAAATAATAACAACACAAATTGTAATTGAACAAAAGAAGAAACACTATATAAATGGAATTAAACAAAAAAAAAACGATTCAAGAAATAGAATGAAGAAGATGGAGGGAGTTTGTAGATTGATGAAGGAATAAATGATAAGAGGGAAAGAAGGAGTCACGGATGTGAGGGATAAAGGCAAAAAGTGAAGTCACGGATGTGAGGGATGAAGGCAAAGAGTGAATTATATATAAGGGGTGAAGGGGGTGAAATAAACGTGTTTAAAAAGGAATATTAAGAAAAAAAAACAGAGGGTTCACGGGAGCTGGGGGTGGGCTGACCATGGTTAGGTGGTCTGACACATGGTCGTGTGAGGGCAAGCCACGCCGCTAGTGGCGTGGCAAACCCTCGCGCCACCAGCCAGCTGGTGGCGTGTGGGCCCCTCATGCCACTAGTGGCGTGGGGGGCTCACACGCCACTAGGACTACTGGCCCACACGCCACTAGTTTTAGAATATGTAAGCAATGCTCGCAACCCCAATTCTCCACAAGCTCAGCTTCACCAGTCCACCCACTTTTCTTCAATTCTCTCACATAATTCCTTCCTGGTTCGAACAAGTGATCTTTCTCTGCTGCAAACACCAATACTCTCTCACACCCAAGTCTCTTCAGATCCTCTACGGCTGGTTTCATCCTCCTGTCCTGCAACCCTTCATTCTCTGGACACATGTACAGCCACATGTGATCATCAACTGTGCCCCCAAAAAATGGGTGCATTAAAACCGCCTTGATTATTTTCACACCCGACAATCCCAATTTCCCAACCCAAGAAACCAACGTATGGGTTATGTTGCCGCCTGCGCTATCGCCGGTGATGAACACTCGATCGAAGTCAGCGTGGTCGTTCAGCCATGACTCCGGTCCGCATCTACCCGAGTGGGATGCGATCCACTGGAGAGCGGCCCATGAGTCTTCGTAGCATGCGGGGATGGGTCGGGTTGGGAATAAACCGTACTCCATGGAGACGGCGAGGACGTTTGCTTCGGCGGTGACTGTGGCGACGTAGTTGTGGTACTGGCTGGAGAAGGCGGATTGCATGCAGTACCCGCCGCCGTGGATGTAGAGGAGGACGGGGAGTTTTACGCTCGGGTCGGTTATTTTGGGAAGGAAGATCCGGACGGAGACGAGAGGTTCGGCGGAGACGATGGGGTCTTTGGGTCAGACGCCGGTAATGGGGTCGTCGGAAGGTGTGATTTTCTCGGTGAGGGGTTGGTGGACAACGACTCTGCCGTCCTTGTAGACACGGAAGAAGGGGAACTCGTGGGCTATCTGGTCGTCCCTTTCGGCCAAGCAATTAGGGAAGAATTTTTGGATATGGACAATTTAGATATAATTTGAGCGGTTCCCCCCCCCCCCCCCCCGCCCCACCCCCGCCCCCTCTTTTAAAAAAACAAAAAAAATACTTTCATGTATTCTAAAGTTGTTTGGGATGATTAATCGATAAGTCCTTATAATTTTAATCAATTTATTCAAGTCCTTGTAGTTTTTTCTTTTTACCATGTCCTTATAATTTCATCTAATTTTTAATATAATGTTACTAAATATTTACAAATAAAAAATAATGTTTATTTGATATGAAATTATATATTTAAATAAATGAAAACAATTTTCCGCCCAGGGTGGTACCCCTGCCCGACCCAAAACTGCTCAATTTTGTTTTTGGGCCACTCTTTTAAGGTTAGGTTGGAAAAAAAAATTCCCTGGGTTTCAGCGAGCATACCGAGCACCATGCTTACTTCCAAGGTGTACATGTACCCCTGTATAGGTACATATGCCCAAGTACATGTGGACATGTGCACATGTATAAGTGTACATGTGCACACATACATTTGGACATATAGATATGTACATGTGCATTTGTACAGATGTACATGTGCACATTTGCACATGTACATGTCTACAAGTGTGTGTATACATGCATATATACACACATACGTATGTACGAACATACAGATGTGCGTGTACCGTATAGATACATATGTTTGTATGTATGTGTGTGTGCGTCATATGTTTGTATGTACGTATGTATATATGTATCTATGTATGTGTATGCATACATAGATATATATATATATATATATATATGCATATGTGTGTGCGTGTGTGTAAAATCTAATGTTACACGAGATATATTTTAGGGTGATTATGTCACATTTATTCAAATTAACTAAGTTACTTAATTTCTTTATTTAGCCTAAATTTGTTTAGTAGCTCTTACATTGATTAACATGTAACATTTCTTCAGTCCTTAATATAAGATATATTTTCTTAATTTGATTAGATTTAGAAAGTTTATTAAGTTAGTTAATATGATATGTATTTTTTAAAACACTATAGTCATCTTGCTTAATTCTCTCATTTTTACTCCTTCTTGATTATTGTTAAGGAAGCATTAATAAAGGTAATTTAGGAAAATATTGACAAATATGAAAACTTTGTTTTATATTTAGGGTCAAGATCAACTTTCTGCTTATATTAAAGAGAGAAGGAGTAGTAATTTATAACGATGTGTTGTTGATTGTACGTTGCATCAGGACAACACAATGTAAGAAAAGACAGATCAAATGTAATTCCTCCCGTATTCAAAATAATTACTAATTCCTCCCTTTCTAATCGCACAACTTGATTTGCCTTCATTTGGTAATTTATTTATAAAACTCAAACACCCCCAAAACAGAAGAGAGAAGCCGAGCAGCAACACGACACAGTTTTTTTTTTTTTTTTTTTCTATAAGAAGCCAACATTTTTCCTAAACAGTAAAATTTTTTTGAATTCAAATTATAAAATTTCCTTTATAAAATTTCCTCAATCCACAGTAATACTTTCTCATGACTAATCAATCTAAATTGATTTGATAGTGATGATATTGTCAATTTTACCGTCATATCGTTCGGAATGAAGTGGTTTTCTTTGCCGACTTTGGAAATTTTTTTCCAAGTTACTTCAGTGCTGACTCTATAAATTGTTTAGATCGTGTAAATGATACTATCAATGATCTGTATGATACAGAGTTCCTCAATTCAATTAAATATTTCGGGATTCCTCATCATAAATTGGTTTTGAAGGTCGGCGTACCTGTTATGTTTATAAGGAACATTGATCAAGCATCAGGATTGTGCAATGGTACGAGGCTTCAAATTACAAAACTAGGCAAGAACGTCATTAAGGCGAAAGCGTTAAATGGCAATAGCACAGGGCAAGATATTTTGATACATAGGATGGACATGAATCCATGTGAATTTAAACTTCCTTTCAAGATGACTAGAAGACAATTTCCAATCATCGTTTCATTCGCCATAACAATTAATAAAAGTCAAGGACAATCAATGTCAAATGTAGGTCTTTACCTACCAAGACCAGTTTTCTCACATGGACAACTTTATGTTGCTTTATCTAGGGTAAAGAGTTCCAAGGGTCTAAAAATACTGATTTTGGATGAGTTTAATAAGTGTATCGCTAACACAATTAATATGGTATACAGAGAGGTTTTCCAAAACATTTTACCACAATAATAGTTGTCAAGCGAAAATTTCTTCCAATTTGTTGTTGTTGTGCTTTCAATGTAATGGTTATTCAGCTTTTTCATACTTTCATTTGAGTTTATTGTTACGTCTACAATTTATCTATTTACTAATAAAACTACATTGTTATTACATTAACACTTTAGTTGTCCGATTTAAAAATTGAATAAAACAACACACTTCGTGCAACGCACGGGTCTAAGGTCTTGTTTATTTATAAAACTCAAACACCCCCAAAACAGAAGAGAGAAGCCGAGCAGCAATACGATAGGAAGAAAAGCCAGCTGCTTTGCCTAATGCTTCAAATTCTTTCTCATTTCTTTCCTTCCCAGCAGCTAGCATTAACATGACGGTGTCAAGAATCGTAGCAAATTTATGGCCAACACTTGCATTTGGTGTTTCCGGCATTATTATGTTGATAACAATAAGCTTGCCACCTTCCTTGAGGGACTTGTGACAGTTTTTCAGAACTTGTATGCATTTGTCATCCGCCCAGTTATGAATTATAGACTACAACAAAACATAGATACATATACGTTATCAATATATATATATATATATATACACACTTGCTTATCATTTTAAATAACTTTGGATATTTGTGAAGTTATTGAGAAAATTTGTACTCACCTTCATCAATATAGCATCACCTTCTGGGACACCTTCGAACATATTTCCTCCAATATGTTTGATTCCTTTAAAATGCAAGGAACATCTTGTTAGCTCATAGGGAATTAAAGGGTCATATTCGATTGACCAATTGAAATACGCACACGAGACTAGATCACAATTATCAAGATTCAACACAACAAATATACCCAAGAGAGGAAGAGAGTTCTTTTCAGTGGGAGGGGATCTAATGAGAATAAGGGTAAGTATGGGTCCATAGAGACAGTTTTCCCTTTATGATTTAATAATACTTGCATACGTGATACATGATTTAATAGTCAATTTACACATGATAACTCCCGGAGAACTTCCTTCTCCCTACCTCTGAGAAGAACTCTTCTTCTCTCCTTAGTATATGTTATGTTGCTTAAACGAATTTAGAATTATGATCTAGTCTCATTCGGTTACTTCAATCAGTCAATCGAATTTGATGTATGCCTTTAAACCCCTTAAGAAAGAGTTTCGAAAATTTATAGGATTGAATTGATTGAAGCAATTAGCATCAAGGGATAGATTTAAAACCAATGATAGTTAATTTCATTACCTGGGTAGGATGGGGCATGTTGGACAACATGTGGCAAATCAAAGTTAATGGCTTGAATTGAAGGGTACTTAGACACAATCATTTTGAGCGTTTGGCCATTGCCACCAGCAACATCAACAAGTGTTGATATTCCTTCAAATCCTTTGTATGTCTCAAGGATCTCCTTCATGTGAATGCTTGAAATATCAGCCATTGCCTTGTGGAAAAGAGTTTCAAAGGTTGGATCTTTTTTCGTATATTCAATTCATACAGGGACATCCCATTAACTATTTTGAACAGGTCGTCTTCCTCATTCACTGTCACTTGCTTGATGTTTTCCCTGCCATTGTTATTCACATATGTGAGAGAGTCATAGAGAGATTCCTCAAGTTTATGCGAGAGAATTATTGGATCTTTTATGGGGATACTTTATGTTAGAACGGAATAAGGTGTCTATATATAAAGTCTCTTGAGGGGATAATGTTGATAACGGATCCAAAACAAGTTAAAACTAGCTTCGATACTTATTGTAGTGATAAGCATCATGGTCATCATTGATACAGTGAGATCTGCATTAGCTCGACACGGTTTCAATAGTCTGAATAGAAATTTAAATTCAATTGGTTCTTTTGAAAAAAAATTCTTTGTTTTGAAAAGTAGGTTCTTTAAGTTATTATTTTTATTTTAGATTATATACACATTAAAATAATTTGAAATAGTTAATATGCAAATCCTTATGTTTAACCAATTTTTAATTGGATCCCTATATTTTTTTACTTTTTCATTGAGTCCTTTCACTTTCACTTGTTTTCAATTAAATTGCTATAGTTTTTTCTTTTCATTTGGTCCTTATAGATCCATATAATTTTTAATTTTCGCCCCCAACAAATTTTTATTTATCAATTTAATTAAAAATTAAATAAAATAACATTATAATTAATAATTATATAATTAAAAAATAATTATTATATAAATACATAATGTAATTAGAATAATTAATTATAATTATATTATATTTTTATAAAATTTTATCATTGTGATTCAAACTTTATAATGATAAAAATAAATAAAAAATAGAATTATAAAATAACTTAGTATTTATACAATAATTTTAAAAATATTTAGTAACATTAAAAATTAGATGAAATTATAAGGACATGATAAAAAGGAAAAACTACAAGGACTTGAATAAATTGATTAAAATTATAAGGACTTATAGATTAATCATCCCAAACAACTTTAGAATACATGAAAGTATTTTTTAAAAAAAAATAAAAAAAAAAGAGGGGGGTGGGGGGGGGGGACCGCTCAAATTATATCTAAATTGTTCATATCCAAAAATTCTTCCCTAATTACCAAGGCTTAAAAAACCTAACTGAGCACTTAACTAGCCAAGCTAATGATTTAAGAGTTAGTGGGTCAGACCAAAATCAATTTAGCATTAAACTAATGACAATTAAAATAAGATAATTTATTAAAATGTGTAAAAATATCCTCTGGAATTTATATAGTAGAGTATTATAATAGTATTAGGCCGGATTTAAAAACATTAAAATTTTAGGGCGGCTCACAGGAGAGATTACATCGTTGTAGCATCTGCAATATTTTATTTTATTTTTGTTGGGAGGAGCCTAAAAGGGGATCACATGTATCTTAGGCTGGCCTTGAAAAACATATATAAAAAAGGAAGAAGTTGCCAGCAAGCAACATAGGAGTCATGTCAGACAATAAGACAAGCTAGAAAAGGATTTATTTTGAATGATTCAGAGTTTCAGACTTAAGTCAATTTTTATATTTTAAATACATTTTTATTTTAATATATGTAAAATAAAAAATTAAATTTAAATGGTTCAGTGCTCACCATTTTTTGCGGTCTCTCTTTATTTTTCAAGTGTAAAGTCTTCAACAACAAACACCAAGTCACAGGTAAGCTCCTTACTCTCGTGAAATCATCTTCTCCTTTTCTAAAGTACTTCATCGTTTCATTTTTTATTCATTATTCTTTTTTAATTCTCTTCTTCCTCTCCTTTCTTCGTCTTTTTCCAGAAACTTTCTTCCTTGTAAAAACTTTCTTCCTCTCCTGACCAACTCACATGAGTTGTTTCCGGCTTATATTGATTCATACCGGGTTACCCCCAAGTCAAAATCCTACCGGACCAGACAAGTGACCGGCTTGCCGGTTTCTACCAGATTCAGTCCAATTTTTTGAACCATGCTAATCACTTGACATTCTAACATAATAGTGTTGATTTGTATTTTAACTAAAACTTATTTATGACCTATATTTTAATCAAACGCATGAGAGACCATTCCCATGGAGTTTCCTGATGATGATATAAAATTGCCTGACCATGGAAGTCTTTCTCCCTAAAAAACTTTTCATTAATATATATAAGGAAACAATGCACGTTAAAAAAGAGTAAATATGGATACAAACATTGAATATTTACCTTACTTTTATAAAAGCTGGATGGTATCTCAGGTTTGAAATTGAAGCACAAGAGACTCCATCTTCATCAGGTAACATGTATTTACCAGTAGGAGATAGAGCATAAAGCCTCTCAATCCTACCGTCTTCATCAACCTTGTTGGAAGAACAAGTCAAAAGAGAATGAGTCGCAAGCAAACACAACAATCGATCGAGGCGGCCAGCAATGTCGTCCCCGGCGGCATGCGGATTTGGAAGCTGAGAAGCAATTTCAGAGGGTGACATGCCCTTTGGATTTCCCTTCCCAATGATCTTGAAGAGGTTGAGCTCAATGGCAGCATTTAACACTGCCGGGTAAATCTGGGCACTTGCTAGACACATAGCATTAAGAGAAACATCATATTCATCGTTTTTCTCCATGGAAGATGACATGAGAGCGGTTTATAGTCTTGTACTTGTGGGGGTAATATTTATAGTGTTAATGGAGCGTATAACCCAGTGAAACCAAGTGAAATATGAATAAAATTACTTTTATAACCTAGCTTTAACTTGAGTTTTTAGTCTTGTACTTGTGGGGATATTTATACTCCCTTATTGCTTGGGTCCCATACATAAAATACAGTTTTGATAATCATATTTATAAGAATAAGATACACTTCAAATGTCTGAAATTTTAATAAACTTTTATCATTTTTATTCTGATTACTTACATGTTATATAATTGCACTAATGATCTCTCTTACACTTCCTTTTCCTGCTCATCATCTCATTTATTCATTCTCTCTACCCACAATAAAGGTATTTTTTGAAAATAGACTACATTTTTTTTATATTTATTAAGTTTACAAATGTTGACTAATTTTTTATGATAATTCAGTTATTTGTATATTATGAGTGTGGGGAGTTTGGAGTAAGATGAACTTTTATTTTCATTTTTTCCAATTGTGGATGGGGATGAACTTTCAGTAGAAATATGAGCTTGTCTTGTAGGTCTCAAAATGGTATGGACTACGGGTTTTAGAAAAATGTGGGTAGAGACCAATTTCACTCAGTGTCTTGAACTGATCTTACAAGATCATGGTCCATCTCATAGGATTCTAGCCTCCTTCAGTAAGTTAAATTACTGCAGGACATGGAGTTAGAAACAAAGGTAACCTATGTGCCTAGATCATTTGGCGAAGTGAGGCCTAGGGTTAGGACAAGGGCTCCATGAGTTATTTCATCCTTCTGAGGATTTAGAGGTGTTGCTTTATCAGGACTGAAATCGGTGCAATATCTCTAGAAGTTTTAAATGAGGTGTCACCCCTAAATCGAGCAATACAATTTTTTTGTTGTTGTTAGTTTCAATAAATACCACCATTTAACCCTACTAAAATTTGCTCTAGTATTAAATTTTATACTAAACTCGACTTGAAAAAACCCTTTATTATTAAACAATAATTAACCATAAATTATTATTTTTTCTTAAAACCAGATTAATAGGTGATTATGGAAAACCATTTTTCTTTTCAATACACACACCTCGGGGTCCAGGGTGCAATTTCCACCTACAAACCCACTACAGGAAATCTATAAGTCTGGGCACAAAATAATATTGTGGATCCACTATAATATGTTAGTGTATAGATAAGGCCTTCGAAAACGGGGCTTTTCTCTTCCCTCTTTTCTCCAACCTCTCTCCTCTCTGCACTTCCCCTCTCTCATCTCTTATGCTCCCTCGCCAGCGACTTATGCCTTACACACAAGTCGCCGGTGACCACCGCTTTGGTGCCACAGACAAGTCAGAGTGGTTGTTGCAAGTCCATATCTTTGATCTACGGTCTTGGTGTTTTGGAGTCTAGATCTTTGATCTATGTTCCTCTCCCTCAAAGTTATGTCAAATGTGGCTTTTTCTCGTCCTTGTGGCTAGTCCTTTCCTCTCCTCCTCCAGATCTGATCCTCCAATCTGATCTGTGGAGGTGAGATTTATCTGTTTTTTTTTTTGCTTCTTTTCTATGGTATTGGGTTTCGCGGTGGTGTTTTTGTTTCAAGAAATAAGCAAATCTGTAAGATTTTCGTTCAAATCCTCTTGATTGGATGGCTGTTTGAATGTTATTAGATCCGATTATCACTTGGTAGTTTGGATCTACGTTCTTGGGGGTAGATTTAAAGAGGCGTTACTTGGTATGCGGTCAAGGTCACCAGATCTGATTCAACAGAGGAGCAGAAGTTCTTTTCTAGACATCATGGGTCTTCTTCCGTCTGAGGTTGGGTTTTTTGTGTTCTTTACCCCAATATGGGGTACCTGTATAGCTGCTCTTATCATAGTTTATGCTTATAAGGAAGTGTGTCCTTTTGGGTGGGTTTTACAACCATCACCTTCTTTCTTATCACTTCTAACCCCAGATATTGAAGAGGTTGCTTTGTCCATGATTTTACTTCTTCTAAATTTTTTATGTACGGTGATTTGGCTGTTGTTGTTTTTATCTTTGTCTTGGATGTATTTTGTTGTACTGGATCTGGCTTTACTTGTATCCAGATATTGTACCTCTTTGCAATTTTAATATAGATATCTTTCCGAACAAATATATATATATATATAAGGCTTTCGGAAAATAAATAGTCATCCAAAAATAGTAGATGTAGTATTTCCAAAAATATGAGGGCCCTATGATGACAATATATAATACAACACTAATACCAAAAAGAGGCCTATGAGTCTCACGACAACTATGCCTGTGGTTGCTTCCCTTGTCCTCTACTAAGGTTAGAGGTCTCGCCTAAAAAAATTAATAATGACGGGGTGAGACATAAAGTTCCCGTAACCAAAATTAATTTGTCAAATATGCAGGAAATGATTGCAAGTTAGAGAAGCAGGTTTATTAACATAATTAAAATATCAATAATAATTAAATAATACATAATAATTAACAATATTTAAAACCATCTCTACTCATTCATCCTGCTCTTCCTTATATCATCTTAACGTGGTACAGCCTATCAGTGCTAGTATACGCGGCCAAGGTTAGCTAGTCACTTCAAGAATACTGTCCCCTCCCATGTCACCACCAATATACCGTAATAGGGAGGTGTCCGCCTAAAACACTTAACTCAAATTTCGGGCCAGGAATGAGAGAGCTAATGGGCACAATTTCATCCTCAATCTCTTCTACACAACTCAACATATCCCATAACAGAAGAAATAATATAATACTAAAATTTTCAATAACATTTTATTAAATTATTATTTCATACACATCATCTCACAACAAACATTATAACCATCACAACAATAACAATCCTAATAATAATAATCACTTAAATACATAGATTGGAAAATAAACTGTTTCATTGAATTAATTTCATATTCAAACATACACATAATTTTTCAAAACACATACAAGTAAGACTTAGAAAAATACCTTATAGTTAAAAACAAGCATATAAAATAAATTAACCCTGGTTACCTTAATTCCAAGCTTAACCTTAGCTTGATGAGTACCACCCGCACAGTTACCGGTCACAAAAAGGCTCTACATTATCATAAATATAACTTATGATTTCCTATAATTTAAAATAAAAATTCTAATAATAATAATATATATTATTATAACAAAAATAAAAAAAATGATAGTTTGGTCCCACGAATTCCAAAAATGACATTATAGTCCCAAAATTTCAGAAATTATAGTTTTTCCCCAAAAATTCTAGAAATTACAGTTTTACCCCCCAAAATTCCAGAAATTATAGTTTTGCCCCCAAAATTCCAGAAATTACAATTTTATCCTTCATATACAAAAACTAAGCTAATTAAATTCCAATAATATCTCCCTAACCCAAATAAATTATTTTCATATCATTTAATCGGTAAAAAAAAAAATATTTCATAGATATAAAATCTTATACTTCTTAAATAAAAAATTTTCATTTTAAACTCCTATAACAACCTAAACCGATTAAAATTCTAATAATATCTTCCTAACCAAAATAAATTATTTTCATAACATTTAATCGGTAGAAATATTTTATAGACATAAAAGCCTAAACTTCTTAAAGAGAAAAATTCATTTTAAATTTCTATAACAATAAAACAATAAATCTAAACCGATTAAAATTTACTATTAATCATCCACTACATATATATAGTCTTTTATTGTCAAAACTCAAAACTTTCCTAAAATCTTAACCCCAAAACTTTCACTAACCAACATAATAATATCCCTAATAGAAAGAGAAAAGTATATAGAATAACTTCCATATAAAAAATTTCTTGAAAAGAAGCTAGTTTAGCTATTTAAATAATCTTATAAGATAAATGACATACATTTCTTCCTTTCCTTCTTCGTAACCCTCACCCTCTCCTCTCATCCGGTCAGTGTGTGCGCGCGAGTGGGGTGGGGGGTGGGGGGTAAACAAAAGGGAAGGGAAATGGGTTGGAGGGGGTGGTTGTCCCATCCCATATCTCACGCTACAATCTGCAGCAAATTTTTTTTTTTGTCTTTTTTTTGCTGATGCAGTTTTTATTTTTATTTTATTTCTTATTCTCTTCTCTCTCTTTTTCAATAAATATATAATAAATACATTTATCATGTATAATTATTTTATAATTTTATAATTAAATCCTAAATTAAAAATTAGGATGTTACACTACTCCATTCATTCTCTCAATCTTCAATCACGGCTAAATGATGTTAGAAAGAAGACAATGTGGGAAATGAAAGTTTAACTATGGAAATAGGTAATTAAAGAGCATCAAATTACTAGAGAATTTATTGTGTGAACTTGAATTGTCATATCATTTGTGGTCTAATAAGTTAAAATACAAAACTTAACTAATATTAATCCTAGTTGGCTGCTCATGCAATTTACATATTTATTTTTCTCAAAAAAAAAAATCCCTTCATTAAGATTTCACAAGTAATGAAAAAGTAAACAATGTAAAATCTATTAATTTTAGGAAAATATTTACATCAAGTTCTTTATATCCATTTCATTAAGTTTTCTAATCACATGTAACCACATATCATATTTTTGAATTATTAACATTAACTATAAATCTAAATGAAAAAAAGGATACGTGGTCATGTGGTCAAATGTTATTGAAGAACTTGATGTAATGGATTAAAGAACTTAATATAAGTATGACCCTTAATTTTATTAATGTGACATCTAATTCTTGGAAGGTTCTAAATCAACTCATGAGTTGTTATATTTTAATTAGTTAACTATAAATAAGATGACAAGCCAAATTTATATAAGAATTTTTCAATATAATAAGGATTGACAGGTGACACCACTTAATAAACACCTTTTGACGAGTTGATTAAAAGTGACGCTTAATACAACCCCTTATTCTTGATTTCTTCGTGTTACAAGTGGGAGAGAGAAAATTAAAATATTAGCCTCTCTTCTGCATCTATTTTCACTAACCTTATGATATTTTTCAGAGCATAAACACTAAAGACAAAATAGAGAGAGGAAATTGATATATTAGCCTCCCTTTGTCCCCTAACCTTATAATATTTTCCAGAGCATATAAACACTAAAGAAAAAATAATTAAATAAATGAGAGAATATACTTTTGAATATCCATTGCATTGATTAGAGGGAAATATATATATATATATATAAATAAGGTGGCCCATTGAGAAAAGTGAATGCGGTTGTGTTGGTGTCAAATTGATAAAATTGTGACACGTGCATAGTGAGAGAAAAATATCTAGTAATGGCTGTATAATCATGCTGTACTAACATTATTATTTATTAGGACTGTTCACGGAGAGCAATAGTGAACTTTAAGTTTAAACCCAAAAAAAAAAAAAACAGAAAAAAGTAGTGGTAGAAGAAAAAAGCTCAGTAGAAGGTATTTAAGTTGATTTTTATCCCATTGGTTTTTTTTTTTTAAAAAAAAAAGCCAGAGGCTTCATGAAGTATCTTTTAGGAAAAAGCTCTCAGTTTTCTGACGTGAGCTCGCCATTTCTATCACCATCAATTCAAACATAAATCATATTTACAATCTGACCTTTTTTCCTATTGGGTTTCTACAAAAGTTAAATAGAAAATAAGTCAACACTTCCACTCCTAACCTAAACAAGCTCAATTATTAATACTAATAAGCCCCTGCCAATCCCAATGGGCAAAATGAACATTAAGACTCGATTGAATCCAAATTAATTTGTGAGTATTTTGTGTGTAACTAGAATTTGACTGATTTGCTAAAATAGACATAAGAAATTTAAGTATCGTTCAAGACCTCAATCACATTACATAATAAAAACATCAAAGAGAAAAAGATAATAGAACATTTTTTGGGAGAGTAGAGCACTTTTATGTGCGTTATTATATCTAGTGATGGCTGTACAATCATGCTGTGCTAATTAATTATTAGTGCTGATACGCCCCAACCAGTCCAAATGGGCAAAATGAACAGTGAGACTCGATCGAATCCAAATTAATTTGTAAGTATTTTGGGTGTATTGGAATTTGGCTGATTCGCTAAAATACCTATATGAAATTGGAGTATTGATGCAGACCACAATCACGTTACACAATAAATACCCCAAAAAGAAAAAAAATAATAGAGCATAATTAAATGAGAGAACATTTTTAGGGAGAGTAGAGCACTTTTATATGCGTTATCATTCATATTGTTTTCTCCCTCAATCCCACATCTTATACCATACATGTATACTCATATATAGGAATAGATGTTACTTTTTTTTTTTTTGATACATAGACGATAGGGGATGGAGGGATCGAACCCAGTATAAGAAGGTGGGGAGACTACTCCCAATACCACTGTACTACTTGCCGGTAATAGATGTTACTTTTAAACATACAGTTACATGAGAATATACAAAACTATTCAACCACGTGATTGCTCCTAGGCTTCGAACTTGGGCCCTAATATGCAAGAGTGGACTGATATATTTCAACAGAATCTGTCAGTAACTTTAGCTTAGTAAAAATGCCAGCAATTTTGTCCTTATAAGAGATGATAGCAACGCTAAGTGATCCTTTCTCTAACAAGGAGATGATAGCAACGCTAAGTGATCCTTTCTCTAACAAAAAAGTGGAAGTCATGATCAAGAGCTACTTCGAACAAAAAAAAAAAAAAAAAAAAAAATCAAGAGCTACACTATACAAAAAATAGATTTAATGACACAATTAATGTCTTTTTTTTTTTAGAACAGAAATATAAGGAAAAAAAAAAGGCAAAACATTTTTGATATTTTATCTTAATATTCAACAATTATTTTAAAAAAATAATTATTGAAAGTTTGACTTTCAATGACTGTTCATCAAAACAGTCATTAAAATTCACTTTCAACAACTGTTATAATAAAGAGTCGTTAAAAGTTTTATATATATATATATATATATATATATATATATATATATATATATATTTGTGAAATTCAATGATTGTTTTCAAAAAATAGTCGTTGAATCTCACAAGTTTGGTGTCATGACAGAGTTGGCTAGAGGCTTTTGAAAGAGGAGCTTTATACCCAAGAGGGGGGGTGAATTGGGTATATTAAAAATTTTTGCAAACTGGTTCTGTTTTTACACTCTCAGAACAGAGCAGAACAGAGGAGATAGAGAGAAGAGCTTTGCACACAACGATTTATACTGGTTCGGTCCTTTCTCTGACCTACATCCAGTCCCCAAGCCTCACTTGGGATTTTCAATCCACTAACTCAACAATATTGATTACACACTCTGTACTAAGAGCTGTTTTCTCACTAGAACACACTCCCCCTTACAAGTTGTAATCAATACACCCCAACTACCAAGTCCCCTGACTTGTAGTTATCACAATCAATAAATGATTTACAAATATTTGACTCTCTTACAGAGCAGATAAGATAAACACTGAAGAACTAAGTATCAAAATGATACAATACAGATGTAAGCTTGATACAATGAATGACTCAATAAATTTTCGTTCTAAGTAGTTGTATCAGCTTGAGATGAAGTTAATGCTCTCTATTTATAGGTAGAGAACATTAAATGACCGTTGTGAGATGATTCCAACCGTTGGAAGTGATTTGCTTAAGCTCTGGTCATCTTCTCTCTCTAAACTTCTGCTAATCCAAGTCTTAATGAAGTCTGATGTGGATCTCTGAGTTTCTGCCCGTTGGAATTAACTTTACTTGATATAGTAAGCATTCTTTAACGTTAACAAGGCGTGCTCAGATGGATTAGCTGAAAGTAGATGAGATTGTGCAGGTGCATTAAATGCACTGTTCACCTTTTTGCTTTTTCTCACAAATCTTCAGTAATCTTGATCTGTGCTAACTGAAAAACACTCAACAAACTTGTTAAACATATCTGGGATCATGAGTGAATGATTTATGAAAGCAATTAGATCAAACAACAAGATATAGCAGATTTCACAAATTTGAAAAAGCTTCAACGGTCACTAACCTCGAGGTTAGTTCATCCAACCTCGAGGTTGGCCTGAAATCTTCAGGCAAACCTTCGTTTTAAAATCATTCAACCTCGAGGTTGCAAAGTGAACCTCGAGGTTTCTCTTGAGAAGAAACCTTCTGATAAATCTCATTAACTTGCAAACCTTGAGGTTCCAAAGGTGACCTCGAGGTCTGAAGTTTGTTTCAAACCTTCAGTTTTCACGGGAGCCCGACAACCTCGAGGTTGTACTTCTGTACTCGAGGTTGGCTCTTGAAAGAACAAAGTTCAAAGTTAAACATAAAGCCCAGCCTCGAGGTTACAATGTTAACCTCGAGGTCTTCAATACTTTGAAAACCAGTGTGCTCTCTGTAAGTGATAAAACTCGAGGTTGCAACATCATACTCGAGGTCAAAGGTGTTTTCATCGAGCTTATGTTTCAAAACAAAGTGTCCAACCTCGAGGTTGAAACATGGACCTCGAGGTTCATGTGCTTGATGAACAACATGACCTTTCTGTATGAGTTGAACCTTGAGGTTTGCTTTGCATACTCGAGGTTACAAGTGATAATGAAGAAACTTGGGTTTTCCAAATGAACCAGAACCTCGAGGTTGACTTCTCAACCTCGAGGTTTCACATATAACTTGTGAAACCAAGTTTTGCAACATTCGAACACTTGATTTTTAAAGCTTCTGTAAGGTCAAACCTCGAGGTTACAAACCCAACCTCGAGGTTTGCTCTTAAACAGAGTTTTGACACTTAAGAGCAAAACCTCGTCAATTGTTTGTAGTTGTTGACAATCATCAAAACCATCAGAGAACTAACATTCTCCCCCTTTTTGATGATGACAACATCTACAAGCAATACCTCTTTAAACATTTAAAAGATTATCAGTGAGATTATCAGAGTGTTTGAAAAATTGATTTTTGCACAAGTAGAGTTCTTAGATAAAGAGTCATATATTCTCAGAGATAAGCAGAAGCATGAAATCGAGACTGATATTTCAATTGACATTCCATTTCAATAAATTTATACAAGATATAATGGAATTCAATGAAAACAAAATACAGACAATACTACAAAAGAAATACATGAAAATACACATGCTGCTGCAAAAAAAAAAAAAAAAAAAGATCCCTAGACTCTAGAAACTAGATCCCTAGACTCTAGTCCTCACTCATTGCTTGTCTCTCCCCCTTTGTCATCGTCATCAACATACTCTGGGTCGAGAATAACAAGAGGAGGCTGGTAAAGCACCATAGCAGTGGTAGGATCAAAGGAGGGATCAAGAAGGGAAGGATAGGTATAGGGAGAAGGTGTGGGAAAGATCTCAGTGGCAGGAGTGGATGGAAATGGAAGTGGGTTAGGAAGAACTTCTGTGGTAGGGGTGACTGGGGAAGGTTGAGACTGGGCAACAGGAGTGGTATGAGGTGGAGAAGAGTGTGGAGGGCTAGGGAATGAGAAAGAGTGAGAGGGAGGTGAGTGAGGGGGTGAGTGAGCAGGAGAATCAGCAGGAGAGGGAGGTGAAGATGGGTCAGGTATAGGGAGTGATGAACTAGGGCCATCAGCTGTAGCAGGGATAGGATCAGAATCCATCTCAGGAGCAGGAATAGCAGTGGAAGCTTGTACTGGAACTGAGGATGAACCAGGAGTGGATGAGGAAGCCCCGAGACCAAAATGTCTAAGTAGCATGCCAGCTCTGTCTCTGGCATCAGATGCAGCCGAGAGTGTGACAGCTAAAGAGGAGTCCAATTCAGTAAACTTGTGATCCACTTCCTCCTTTAGCTTATTCAAGTGGGACATCACCTCAGTCTGAGCCACAATGACATCCATAAGTCCCAACTTGATGTCAGCCCGTAAAATGTCGACCTCAGTCTTCATGAGAGCACGATGGGAGATGAGGGCTTGATCCACAATCTGTCTGATTTGTCCCATCAGATCATCTGGTAGAGGAGCCTGAGAAGGTGGAGGAGCTGACTGTGCTTCCTTAGGAGCTTGAGATGCCTGAGACTGTGCTGTTCCTTCTGTATCAAGCTTGATCTTCATGAGGTTGATCTGATGTTTGCCAAAATAGAGAGGGTATTCAAGCGTATCAGTTGACCCCACATACCAGATTTTGTGATAGAAAAGTATCACAGATATTAGAGAAGGATAAGGTATGTGTGTCAATTCCTTCTTGGCAAATCTGAAACTCTTCATCCCTTGGAGCAGCCAATCCCCAATGTTGAAAGGAACTTTCTTCACAAATGCAGTGAAGGGTCTGTAGTCTAGTGATGTGAAGTGAGTGTAGTTCCCAGCCTTAGGAATGAAATTTCTAGAATATATGTACCAAAGGATTCTATGCACAGGAGGCATGTCACTTGGTTTGAATGAAAGCTTAATGGCTTGGTCACGAGGGAAGGGTTTGCCTGGGATGAGAGTTTCATACACCTCTTGATTGGTATATGAAAACTCAGGAACAGGAGGTGGGTTTTTGATTTTCAAAATTTTATTGATCTTCTCAGCAGTCAATGAGAATTCAACACCTCTGACTACAGTGGATACTGACTCTTCTAGCAGATCACCATCATCATCCAATGTACTACTATCCCTCATCTTGAAGTAAAACATCCTAACCAAACTAGGGGTATAGGGACAGTATATGGAAACAAAAGGTTCATATTGTTTTATCCAAGGTGAAAGATCTAAGTTGCACTCTTTATAGAAACTTTCAAGGTTTATTGCAACTGAAGCACAAAAGACTTTTGGGAGATAAATTTCTCTATACTTATCATTTTCTTCCTTGGAGGAGAAGGATGAAGCAGTAGTGACGAATCCTTCTGGGGGTGATCTGATATCCCGGATATCCTCTATTGCATTCACAGCAAATTTCTCCAACTTCTTTTGCTGTGAGGCCTGAGAGGTAGATTGAACTTGAGGCTTTGAGGGATGCTTGGTCCTTGCCTTCTTGGCCTTTTCACCCACTTTTTCTTTCCCTTTGCCGGTTGCTTCAGGGACTTTCCTCTTTTTAGGCTCAGCTTGACTGGGCTCTTTGATGGAAATGCCCTTCGGTTTGCTCTTCGGAGGAGGAGATGGAGGAGGATCAATGGGCACCCCTGGGATGTGCTTATCAAACCCAGTATTCAAACGAACAGACCGAGTCTTCTTCCTCACAGGCTTGGTTGCTTGAGGTTCAGGGGAAGGTTGACGTTTTGGAGGTGGAGAGGGAGACCAAGATTCTGTCTCATCGTTCGAATGGGAGGAAGATTCTGACTTGGAAGGAGATTTCGAAGCCATTTGTGGACAGAGAGTGGAGGAAATGTGCAGAAAGATGAAGATTGGAAGAGGAAGTGACGAGAGAGAAGGAGTGAACTCGAGGTTAGGGTTCAGTAAAAATGAAATTTCACAGCAGCATATATATAGACACGCTCTCAACCTCGAGGTTGACTTCTCAGCCTCGAGGTTAGATGAACAAAAGTTCACTAATCTCTGCGATCAACCTCGAGGTTGATATATCAGCCTCGAGGTTAGATGAATAAAAAATTCACTAACCATTGAAATTCTTACCTCCAACCTCGAGGTTTCCTCCAGAACCTCGAGGTTCTACTGTCTGATAGATGAGATGTCTCTTCTGTTTGCCACCAACCTCGAGGTTCTAATCCCATACTCGAGGTTCCAGCTTTTAAGCATTCTCAATTTTGACAGTTTGCCTCGATAACCTCGAGGTTAGCTTTTGAGCCTCGAGGTGCCATCCATCAGATACCTTGAACCTTTTGACACTCTTCCAACCTCGAGGTTGGCTACTGAACCTCGAGGTTTGCCCTTTTGACAGCAAACCTAAGTCCTGCATAAGATTGTCTATGTACTCCGATGCTAAAGTTAGTGATCTATAATCATCAAAACCATATTTTAATATAAAAGTAGATAGGAATTACTTACAACTCATTGGGATTTACCATTCCCAATTCTCTTCTTATGAATGTGAATGGGTCCTTGGCTAATGGTTTGGTGAAAATGTCTGCCAATTGAAGATGAGTTGGGATGAACATTACTTTCACATCTCTCTTCTGGACATGATCCCGGATGAAATGATGTCTCACATCAATATGCTTGGTTCTTGTATGTTGCACGGGATTCTTGGCCAAGCTTATTGTGCTAGTGTTATCACATAGTATTGGGATCTCCTTTAAGTGCACTCCTAAATCAGCAAGTTGTTGCTTCAGCCACAACACTTGAGCACAGCAACTTGAGGCAGCCACATATTCAGCTTCTGTTGAGGACACCGCCACGGTAGTTTGCTTCTTGCTAAACCAAGAGACAAGTGAGTTGCCAAAGAATTCGCATTGCCCGCTTGTACTCTTTCTATCCGTCTTATAGCCAGCATGATCCGAATCTGAATATGCCACAAGATGCTCTGGCTGACCTTTAGGAAACCATAGCCCAAGAGTCTTTGTATCAGATAGATATCTGAATATTCTCTTCACGTGTTCAGCATGAGACTCTTTGGGTGCGGATTGGAACCGAGCACACATTCCAACACTGAATTGAATGTCCGGGCGACTTGCAGTGAGATAGAGCAATGATCCAATCATTCCTCTATACTTGGTGATGTTGAAGTCCTTGCCCTCTTCATCAGCATCCAAAGAGGTAGTTGTGCTCATTGGTGTGTCAGCCCCATTGCACTTGTCCAATCCAAACTTCTTCAGCAAATCATTCAGATACTTTGTTTGAGATATGAATATCCCATCTTTATGTTGCTTGATTTGCAGCCCAAGGAAGTAATTAAGCTCTCCCATCATTGACATCTCAAATTCACCTTGCATAGACTTGGAAAATTCCTCACACAAAGAATCATTAGTAGCACCGAAAATAATATCATCAACATATATCTGTACAATTAAAATTTCATTTAATTTATTTTTCTTGATAAACAATGTTGTATCAGCCTTTCCTCTAATGAATCCTTGATTGAGTAAGAATTGACTCAATCTTTCATACCAAGCTCTAGGAGCTTGCTTGAGACCATACAAGGCTTTCTTAAGTCTAAAAACATGATCCGGAAATTGATCATTTTCAAAACCTGGAGGTTGTTCAACATACACCTCCTCTTGAATGAAGCCATTTAGAAAAGCACTTTTGACATCCATTTGATAGAGTTTAAAGCCTTTTGTGCATGCAAATGCTAGAAGAACTCTTATTGCTTCCAATCTAGCTACTGGAGCATAAGTTTCTTCATAGTCTATTCCTTCTTCTTGATTGTAACCTTTGGCCACTAATCTAGCCTTGTTACGCACAATGATGGCTGACTCATCACGTTTGTTCTTGAATACCCATTTTGTCCCAATTACCGGATGGTCTTTGGGTCTAGGCACCAAGTCCCAAACTTGATTTCTATCAAATTGATGTAGCTCCTCTTGCATAGCAATCACCCAATCATTGTCTGAAAGAGCTTCTTCTATTTTAGAGGGCTCTATATGAGAAATAAATGCAGAAAATGTAACTTCATTCAAGGTACTATTTCTGGTCCTAACTCCTTGATTTACATCACCTATAACTTGGTCTAAAGGATGATTCCTTATAAATCTCCAAGCTCTAGGTTGGGACTGATCAGGATTTTCAAGATTATTTTCTGGATCAGCCTCAAAAATATTTTCAGAATTTTCAGAAGGAGTAGGAGCATTTTTCGAAAAGAATTTGTTTTTGAAAATAGTCTCTTCTTCATCATCAAGGGATTTATCAGATTCAGACTCACAAAATACAACATGTACAGATTCTTCAACAATTTTAGTTCTAGTATTAAAGACTCTATATGCTTTGCTCCTATTAGAATAACCAATAAAGATAGCTAAATCAGCTTTAGGATCGAATTTACCAAGACTGTCTTTACCATTATTGTGCACATAGCACTTACAGCCGAAGATACGAAGGTGGCTTAGGTTTGGCTTTCTTTCCTTGTAGAGTTCGTATGGAGTCTTATTCAGCTTCTTTCTCAAGTATGCTCTGTTGGAGACGTAGCAAGCCGTACTCATGGCATCAGCCCAAAATACTTGAGAAGTGTTGTACTCGTTCAACATTGCTCTAGCCATTTCAGTGAGTACTCTATTCTTTCTCTCCACAACACCATTTTGTTGTGGTGTTCTTGGTGCTGAAAAATTGTGATCAATCCCCATACTGTCACAGAACTCAGCAAAGGCTTGATTCTCGAACTCTCCACCATGATCAGTCCGTATTCCTGAAATTGATAACCCTTTCTCGTTTTGGACCTTCTTGGCAAATGAAACAAACTGATCAAAGGTTTCATCTTTAGAAGATAAAAATATTGTCCAAGTAAATCTAGAGAAATCATCAACAATGACCAAGGTGTATAAGTTTCCACCAAGACTTTTCACTCTAGCTGGTCCAACTAGATCCATGTGAAGAAGTTGAAGAGGTCTGTTTGTTGAAATCTCATTTTTAGCTTTAAAAGAAGATTTGGTCTGTTTTCCCTTTTGACAAGCATCACAAATCATATCATTTTTGAAATTCAGTTTGGGAATGCCAATAACCAAATCCTTTTTCAATAACTTGTCAAGTTGATACATATTAACATGAGCTAATCGCTTATGCCATAGCCAACTCTCATTCAAGTTACTTACAAAACAATTTTCAGAAGTAGAAGCATTGCTAGAGAGGTTCAAAGTATAACAGTTTCCATCTCTAGGTGCTCTGAATAAAGCTTTATTTTTCAAATCATTTATGGAGATCAAATCCTTTTTAACAATAAAGCATTCATCAGAGTCAAATATTACCAAATTACCCTTATCGGTGCTTTGGCTCACACTTAGGAGATTGTGACACAATCCTTCTACAAGGTAGACGTCTTTGATGAGTGGGCCTTCATTGTTGCCTATCTCACCAATGCCAGCGATTTTCCCGGATTGATCACCTCCAAATGTGACTCTACCTCCGTCTTTTGGCTTTATTGATAAAAACTTTGATTTGTCTCCAGTCATGTGTCTTGAGCATCCACTATCAATGTACCACTTGTTCGGCCTTGATGCTCTAAGACATACCTGCAGATCACCAGAGGTCAAGTTTTAGGTACCCATCTTTTCTTGGGTCCTTTGGGGTTAGCATGCACCTTGGGAACATATGTTCCTTTTGGTACCCAGACATAATTTCCTACAGGTTTAGCTTTTCTTTCTTTTCGATGAAAACAAGATGAAGTAGAATGACCCTTCCTATTGCAATATGTACAATGTGCAAAAGGATTTGAGGAATGAACAGATTTAGTGAAATAATTCATATAGGATTTTTGTCCATTCTTTTTCTTTCCTTTCTTCTTATCAAAGTCTGGTCTATAACCAATGCCCGATCTATCGTTTGTAAAACGTTGTTGTTTCAAAATCACATTGAGCATTTCACTTCCCTTAGTGAATTTCTCAAGTGCTTTTGTAAGTTGTGAATTCTTTTTCTCTAGGATAGAGCATTCATCACAAATCAGAGATTGAGGAGAAGAGAGGTTTTCAATTTGCAGTTCAAGAAAAGAATTTTTTCTTTTCAAAGACATATACTTGTCTGCAAGTTTTTCAAACTCCTTTTGAACAACATTGTATTCAGCAAACAATTCATCATAGGAAGGAAGAGATTCATATACCTCATTTATTTCACTAGGTTGTTCTTCTTCCTCAGCAACCAGGCATATGTTGGCTTTTTCACTTTCATCCTCTTCAGCTTCATCCTCATCCGATGAGCTATCTCCCCATATAGCTGACACATATGCCTTCTTTTTGTATTTCTTGAATTTCTTCTTTTCTTTCTCTTGGTTTTTCAGCTGAGGGCATTCTGCCTTGATGTGTCCGGGCTTCTCGCATTCATAGCAGATGATAGGCTTCTTTGATTCATAGCTCGAACTTCCTTTCTGAAATTTCTTGAAGCCTTGATCTCTTTTATAAAACTTCTTGAATCTCCGGACCATCATGCCAATCTCTTCATCCTCGTCCTCATCTTCCTCATCCTTTTCCGCATTCAGAGCCACTCCCTTGTTGCGATTGTTGCCACCATTGACATCTTCTAATTCCTTCTTGAACTTCAACTTGCTCTCATATTCAGATAAGCTACCAAACAAGGCTGCAACTGACGTCATCGACTCTCCACGAGCCTCTTCGATAGCTGTGACCTTTGCTTCCCAATCTTTGGTCAGAATATTAAGAATCTTTCTTACTTGAGACCCTTGATCAAAGATCTTTCCTAGAGCAGCCAGTTGATTTGTCAAATGGGTATATCTGAGCTGAAACTCTCCAATGCTTTCTCCTTGCTTCATCCGCAACAAGTCATATTCAGTGGTTAGAATATTAATCCGGTTTTCCTTGATTCCAGAAGTTCCTTCATATGCAATCTCTAGTGCTTTCCACATCTCCTTAGCTGTTGACAGATTGCAAATGCGAAAGAACTCTTTTTGGCTAAGAGCACTTTGAAGCATCAGGATGGCCTTGCTATTGAGAGTAATATTCTTCTTATCATCATCGTTGAACTCAGCTTCGGTCTTTGGAACAGTGATGCCTCCTTCAACCTTAACTGGTACATAATCTCCAGTTTCAAATACTCTCCACAATCCATATTCTGTAGCCATTACGAACACACGAAATTTTGCTTTCCAGAAAGAGTAGTGTTCGCCATCGAAACCGGGAGGTCTGTTGATTGAAGCTCCATCAGGAAGAATTCCTTCCATAGTGATCCTTCTCGAGTGGTTAAACTCTTCTGAGAAGACCTTGCTCTGATACCAAATGAAAGAGGAGCTTTATACCCAAGAGGGGGGGTGAATTGGGTATATTAAAAATTTTTGCAAACTGGTTCTGTTTTTACACTCTCAGAACAGAGCAGAACAGAGGAGATAGAGAGAAGAGCTTTGCACACAACGATTTATACTGGTTCGGTCCTTTCTCTGACCTACATCCAGTCCCCAAGCCTCACTTGGGATTTTCAATCCACTAACTCAACAATATTGATTACACACTCTGTACTAAGAGCTGTTTTCTCACTAGAACACACTCCCCCTTACAAGTTGTAATCAATACACCCCAACTACCAAGTCCCCTGACTTGTAGTTATCACAATCAATAAATGATTTACAAATATTTGACTCTCTTACAGAGCAGATAAGATAAACACTGAAGAACTAAGTATCAAAATGATACAATACAGATGTAAGCTTGATACAATGAATGACTCAATAAATTTTCGTTCTAAGTAGTTGTATCAGCTTGAGATGAAGTTAATGCTCTCTATTTATAGGTAGAGAACATTAAATGACCGTTGTGAGATGATTCCAACCGTTGGAAGTGATTTGCTTAAGCTCTGGTCATCTTCTCTCTCTAAACTTCTGCTAATCCAAGTCTTAATGAAGTCTGATGTGGATCTCTGAGTTTCTGCCCGTTGGAATTAACTTTACTTGATATAGTAAGCATTCTTTAACGTTAACAAGGCGTGCTCAGATGGATTAGCTGAAAGTAGATGAGATTGTGCAGGTGCATTAAATGCACTGTTCACCTTTTTGCTTTTTCTCACAAATCTTCAGTAATCTTGATCTGTGCTAACTGAAAAACACTCAACAAACTTGTTAAACATATCTGGGATCATGAGTGAATGATTTATGAAAGCAATTAGATCAAACAACAAGATATAGCAGATTTCACAAATTTGAAAAAGCTTCAACGGTCACTAACCTCGAGGTTAGTTCATCCAACCTCGAGGTTGGCCTGAAATCTTCAGGCAAACCTTCGTTTTAAAATCATTCAACCTCGAGGTTGCAAAGTGAACCTCGAGGTTTCTCTTGAGAAGAAACCTTCTGATAAATCTCATTAACTTGCAAACCTTGAGGTTCCAAAGGTGACCTCGAGGTCTGAAGTTTGTTTCAAACCTTCAGTTTTCACGGGAGCCCGACAACCTCGAGGTTGTACTTCTGTACTCGAGGTTGGCTCTTGAAAGAACAAAGTTCAAAGTTAAACATAAAGCCCAGCCTCGAGGTTACAATGTTAACCTCGAGGTCTTCAATACTTTGAAAACCAGTGTGCTCTCTGTAAGTGATAAAACTCGAGGTTGCAACATCATACTCGAGGTCAAAGGTGTTTTCATCGAGCTTATGTTTCAAAACAAAGTGTCCAACCTCGAGGTTGAAACATGGACCTCGAGGTTCATGTGCTTGATGAACAACATGACCTTTCTGTATGAGTTGAACCTTGAGGTTTGCTTTGCATACTCGAGGTTACAAGTGATAATGAAGAAACTTGGGTTTTCCAAATGAACCAGAACCTCGAGGTTGACTTCTCAACCTCGAGGTTTCACATATAACTTGTGAAACCAAGTTTTGCAACATTCGAACACTTGATTTTTAAAGCTTCTGTAAGGTCAAACCTCGAGGTTACAAACCCAACCTCGAGGTTTGCTCTTAAACAGAGTTTTGACACTTAAGAGCAAAACCTCGTCAATTGTTTGTAGTTGTTGACAATCATCAAAACCATCAGAGAACTAACAGCTTTTATCATTTGTCATGAGGTCGAGTATTCGAGCCTCTCTCACCCCTTTAATTTTTTCTTTTTAATATTTTGAGTAACAACGACCATTTTATAACAAAATAGTCATTGTATCTTGCAACAATTGTTGTGCTGTGGCACAATTGACTACACTACTACAAAAATGGGATATCACTACCCTAAAAAACGTCCTTATTTAAAAATAGGAAGTAAAAAATGAAGGCAGTGGCATTCTTGTAAATATATAGAGTAAAAATCCTTTAGGCGTGAATTTAGGCGACCTGAATAGAATTCAGGTCGCCAAAATTTGAATTTAGGCGACCTGAATTCAATTCAGATCGCCTAAAAGATTCTTTAGACAACCTAAATACTATTCAGGTCGTCTAAAATTCACTTTAGACAACTTAAATACAATTTAGGTAGTCTAAAATGAAACATTTTAGATATTTTTGGCTCCAAAATTCTTTTGAAAATGAGACTTTAGACAACCTAAATAGTATTCAGGTTGTCTAAAATTGACTTTAGACAACCTAAATAAAATTTAGGTAGTCTAAAATGAAATTTTTGGCGCCATTTCAGATAATTTTGGCTCCAAAATTCTTTTGAAAATGAGACTTTAGACAACCTAAATAGTATTTAGGTTGTCTAAAATTGACTTTAGACAACCTAAATACAATTTAGGTAGTCTAAAATGAAATTTTTGGCATTTCAGATTTTTTTGCTCTAAAATTCTTTTGAAAATGAGACTTTAGACAACCTAAATTGTATTCAGGTCGTCTAAAATTGACTTTAGACAACCTAAATACAATTTAGGTAGTCTAAAATGAAATTTTTGGCATTTCAGATTTTTTTGGCTCCAAAATTCTTTTGAAAATGAGACTTTAGACAACCTTAATGGTATTCAGGTCGTCTAAAATTGATTTTAGACAACCTAAATAGTATTCAGGTCGTTTAAAATTGAATTTAGACAACCTAAATACAATTTAGGTAGTTTAAAATGAAATTTTTGGCGCCATTTCAGATATTTTTGGCTCCAAAATTCTTTTGAAAATGAGACTTTAGACAACCTAAATAGTATTCAGGTTGTCTAAAATTGACTTTAGACAACCTAAATACAATTCAGGTCGTCTAAAATGAAATTTTTGGCGCCATTTCAGATTTTTTTGGCTCCAAAATTCTTTTGAAAATGAGACTTTAGACAACCTTAATAGTATTCAGGTCGTCTAAAATTGATTTTAGACAACCTAAATAGTATTCAGGTCATCTAAAATTGACTTTAGACAACCTAAATATAATTTAGGTAGTCTAAAATGAAATTTTTTAATTTCATTTATGCCTTCTCTTCTCTGCACACTATTTAATTCCCCCACATGCGCCCTTCACTTCTCATTTTCGATCTACACATACTATACGCCTTCCTCTTCTTTCCTCTACACCCCATCTTCTCTGTCAATCTATTCCTACTCCTTCAACACTCTTCGATCTGGCTAGACAAGAAGATGGCGGCGAGGAGACCGAGCAACAAGATGCTAGAATCTGCATTCAGAATAAAAGTCACCATCGATTTCATCCAAAACACTGCCGCCAGTAAGTGTGTTTCCAGATCTGACTCTTGTTGATTTTTTAGATCTGAGAGGGCACTAATTTTTGCAAATCTGGAAATCTCCTAAACCAAGACGATATTATGAACACCAAGTCTCTTGCAGATCTGAAATTAATCTGTTTTTTGCATTATTGTTCCTTATTCCTTCTATTTTAGGGGATTAGAATGCGAGTTATTAGTTACTTGTTAGGTTTTTTTTTCCTTTTTTTCATTGTATCTTCCTTGTTTTCTCTGTTTCGATTACTCTCTTTTTGTTCTTGTTCTTGTTCTTGCTGGTTCTGGAATTTAATTTTTGATTTGTTCGTGGCCAACCTCATGGGTTTTTTTTTTTTAAAAAAAAAAAGCAGTAAGACGACCTGAATTTAATTCAGGTAGTCTAATGTAATACAAAAGACTACCTGAATAAAATTCAGGTAGTCTTTTGTATTACATTAGACTACCTGAATTAAATTCAGGTAGTCTTTTGTAAGCAGTAAGACGACCTGAATTTAATTCAGGTAGTCTTTTGACTTACATTAGACTACCTGAATTAAATTCAGGTAGTCTTTTGTAAGCAGTAAGACGACCTGAATTTAATTCAGGTAGTCTAATGTAATACAAAAGACTAGTCTTTTGTATTACATTAGACTACCTGAATTAAATTCAGGTAGTCTTTTGTATTACATTAGACTACCTGAATTTAATTCAGGTAGTCTTTTGTAAGACGACCTGAATTTAGTTCAGGTCGTCTTACATTAGACTACCTGAATTAAATTCAGGTAGTCCAAACTATTTTTTTTTACTACCCCTCACGAGACGTCCTTGAAAAAAAGGACGTTAAATGGGTCAAATTCAGGTCGTTTTTTATGTTTTTTGTAGTAGTGCTAGAGCCTTTCATATTTTTGCTGAAGTCAAGTGTTCAAGCCTCCCTAATTACATATCGTTTATTTTCTTCTTTTTAAATACCACGACTAGATTTGAAACACCATCGTTGAAAGTAAACATTCAACAACGAATTTTTCATAATTAGTCGTTGTTAGTCCATGTTTATTTTGGAATACAATGACTATTTTTTCAAAAATAGTTGTGGAATATTTCAAGGGTTAAAGGTCATTTTTGCCATGGAAGTTTTGCTAAGGGAGCGTCCAGCACCCGGAAGTTTTTTGGGTATCAAATTTGCCCCGGAAGTATGAAAAATGTAGCAAATTTACCCCTCCGTTAATTTTGACTGTTAAGTGCCACCTTATGACACGTGGCATGACACCTCATCAATCAAAAGTATCATTTTTGCCCTGGAAGTTTTCATTGAGGAGCAATTTTGCCCTGGAAGTTTTCAAAAGTAGCAAGTTTGCCCTTCTTTCTCCCAATATTAAATTTGACTATTAAATCAGTCAAAGACCACACATGTCATGCCTTGAAAAGGTCGAACTTGGAGTCAGAGAATGAGATCTTTGAGATGTTGAGCTCAAAGCGGCCATAATTTGTGAAGCCCAACTGGTTACAGGGACTGAAAGGTCTGTCGCAAAACCCAGAGGAAACATCACTTATGATCTAAGCAAATGAAACGCAAAATGAGAAATGAATTGTTCCAAAAATTGGTTCAGTAAAACAAATCAATAGTGTTAATATTTACGTTTGTACAGACTGATCATTTGCTTAGATTATAAGTTATGCTTCCTGTGACCAGTTCGGCTTCACAAATTCTGGGGGCCTTGAGATCAACATTTCAAGGATCTCCTTCTCTGACTCCAAGTTCGACCTTTTCAAGGCATGACATGTGTGGTCTTTGACTGATTTAATAGTCAAATTTAATATGTGGGAAAGAAGGGCAAAATTGATACGTTTTGTAAACTTCCGGGGTAAAATTGCTCCTTAGTAAAAACTTCCGGGGCAAAATTGCTCTCATTGAAAACTTCCAAGGCAAAAATGATACTTAACTCTTATTGGTTGATGAGGTGGCATGCCACATTGACAGTTAGTCAAACTTAACAGTCAAAATTAATGGATGGGCAAATTTGCTACCTTTTTCATACTTCCGGGGCAAATTTTGTACCTTTTTCATACTTCCGGGATAAATTTGGTACCCAAAAAACTTCCGGGTGCTAGGCGCTCCCTTAGCAATACTTCCGTGGCAAAAATAACCTTTAACCCATATTTCAATAAGAGCTCATGGTGGCACAGTTGGCTAGAGCCTTTAGTGAGTAATATTAAGGTTGAGTGTTTGAGCCTCTCTTACTCTGTATCCTTCTTTTCTAGTTACAACCACTGGTTTGGAGGAAAACCAGTCGTGGTAATCCATATTTTTCAACCCTTTGAGCGTCCCATTCTGTTCTTCAATCTCTTTTGTGCCTTTCCTTATTTTATTAACGGCATTTCCCTAGCTCACGACAGTCATGGGAATATTTTTTTCTTCTCTGTCTCTGTCTTTCTTTCTTTCTCGTTCAGTGTAAAAGCTGAAGCTTTAACTCTAATACATAGTTTCCTCTCTATCTCTCTTCTCTTTCACTCTATTTCTTTCTCCTTCTTTATTCAATAAGGCCTAGGGTTTAAGTAGCTTTTAGTAACGATGAAGCGCAAAACAGAGGTCAATCTCGTGCATAGATGGAAATTTTTGTTTGTTTCCTCAAAATAGTATTTTGTTTTAAAAAAAATGTAATCTTTCAAGGCAACTGAAGAAGAAGAAGAAGAAGAAAACATTGTTAATGCGTCATTCGGGGGCAAGGAAAGAGCTTTCTTGTTTTTTCTTCACTGCAAATATCATTGTCTTTGTCCAGGTATCATCATCATCTCCATCATCTTTAGTTGGTTATATGAACTGAACTGTGAAAATCCGTTGTAGTATAAAGACTGGCTTGATTGGCGAATAGGGATTTTTTTTTCCCCCATTAGCTTTATCATTGACAGTGAAAATCCTTTGTAGTTGTGGATCAGGTTCCTTTTTGGTTGGCAAATAAAGACTTATCACAATCAAAATACATAATATATCTAATGGATGCCAAAAATAATTTTGGTGAGCTAAAAGGTGTGTGGACTGATGAAAAATGATATATTGATAAGAAATCTTGAAAAAGATATTGAAATTTGATAAGGGATGTGACAAGTGTTTTGAAGATTTCTAAAATAACATAATGGGTGCAAAATTCATAACCATATGGACCAAAACATTGAAAATGCGATAAAAATGAGATCTTGAACAGGTTGGTGAAAAAACACACTACTACAAAAAAATGAATTTTACTTTCCTAAAAAATTTCTTTTTAAAAAAAGAAAAATAAAAAATAAAGGCGGTGGCATTTTTATAATTATGTTCGAGAATTTTGACATATAAGGCCTCTTGTAACAAAAAAAGGAACACCAAAAGTCTAATTTTGGCATCCTAACTAGAAAAAGGAACGCCAAAAGTCTAATTTTGGCATCCTAATTTAGAAAAGGCATGCCGAAAGTCTAATTTTGGCATCCTAATTTAGAAAAGGGACACCAAAAGCAAGAACTTTTGGCGATCTAAGAGCACTACTTTTGGCATCCCTTTTAAAATTGGGATACCAAAAGTGGTCTTTCGGGGTCCCCAATTTAAAATTGGAATTCCTAAAATAAGTTCTTCAAGGTGCTTTTCTTTTTTGCTTGACTTTTCTTTCTTTATTTATTTCTCCTCTCTCCAAGTCATCTTCTGTTTCCCCCTTTGTGATCCCTCAAACTCTCACCATTTTTTTTCTATTTATTTGATAATCGTCCTTCTCCCCTCTCCTTTGTTCTGGAAATTTCTTCCTTTTTTAGGTGTGAAAGATTTGGTGATTGACCTTGTTTGGCGCTTTTTTTTGTAGATCGCTATATCTCTCGATGAGATAGGACCCACGAAATCGAAGAAAAGGTAGAAGAACATAGATGCCAGGCTCCGTGCCTTTGCTTTGTTCTGCAAATTTCATCCTTCTTTTTTAGGTGTGAAAAATTTGGTGATTGACCTTGTTTGGAACTTTCTTTTGCGATCACTAGATCTCTCAACAAGATAGTACTCACAATGATTGAAGAGAATGGTTGAAGAACATAGATGTTAGGCTTCATGCCTCTGCACTAACAACTTTGGCTTCTTCGACAGTCCTGTGATGAGGATCTTTGTTCCAAATGGTATAGAAATGTGTAGCTTAAAGATCAACAATCCTCTTCTGCCAACCTGGTTCTCAATCAAACCTTACTTCCTCCGTCGTCCGCAATAGCTCGTGCTCGATGGTGGTTTTGATAAATATGGATCTAGCTACTATGATTTTGCATTTTTGGTGGTAAGAAAAATATGCTCTCCCTTTTCTTCTTGCTGTGTCATCTTTGCCAGTGTTCATGGTGTTGGGATCTGTACACGCAGCGGATTAAAATTTTCTACGAATCTCGTCCCCAGGATCACTCAGGTGCGCTTAAATCAAGGTTAAGGAACCCGAATCATACCTTATAAAGAACTCAGAATCATCCGGAGCCGGAGGTTTTCCTTTGATTTTAGCGAACTAGTAGATCAAGAATCTACACAAACCTTTGCGCACATTTTCTCGTGATCAAGAAAACCCAAACTGTAGTGAATTCGTTCGCGTCTCGTTCTCTTTGAACTGGTGGGCTACCTTCTCGATCAGCAGAAGACGACTCTTAGAATCGGCTTCCTCTACCGGTATCCACACGAACAATCTTCGAACACGGACACGGTAGCTGCTAGCGCCTCGAACTGTGCGTCTCTCTCTTTTTCGCTCTAGGGTTTCTCGCGGCTTTCTAATACGCTCGACTAAAAGTCCCGTAAGTTTTTCTAAACCCATCGGCATATTATATTCAAAATTAATCCCATTAATTTTGAATTTTGAATTTTAATTAAAAAATATATTAATTAAATCTATCTGATAGATTTAATCTAATGTATTTATTTAATTCAAATTAAAAGCCTTTTGATTTAATTTATCTCTATAAATTAAATCCGAGAAATGATATCTATCTATTTAATTAAATCTGAGATACAATATCTCAATTTAAATTAAATAGATAATGATATCTTTATTCGAAAATCAAATGAGATATAATATCTCTATTTGTTTTAGATATTTAATTTATCCGATAAATTAAATATAAAACAAATATCATATAATAATATTATAATCTCCATTAAATAATATTATTATATTATTTTCAAATTTAATATATATATATATACATACACATATATATATTTATCCTAGATTAAATTCAGTATTCATTTAATCTCAGATTAATATGAGATTCAATGAATCTGGACACTTTTACCCGTGTTAGATTATTCTTGTGTGCGACCCTGCAGGCCCATATGAGATTGGCAGTGGGCCAAGACTGTATCAGCCCACAAGTCACAAGCGGCCTCTAGCAAGACATTGCGACTACCCAATTCACATGGGGATCGATGACACGATACTACCTATTGTACAACCATGTCACGTCCCTTTTGTCACGTGATAATTCGGTCAAGGATGAGGCATGGATAATGTCAACTTCCTTTTCTTGACCAATACTTTCTCGATTCTCGAGCAGTCTAATAAGTGAAATGGAAACTCATTTCCATCACAGTATGACCATACATTTCTTAGACTCACTCATCGAGGGGCCCATTATTATCTCTCTACAAATGTGAGGGACAAATTCCATCTTGATCATTCACATTCCTCCGCATGAAAACCACTGATCCCAATCCTAGCCTTTATCATCACCCGGTCAAAGGTGACTTTTGACTAGGTCAAAGACCAATGACTCATCATGTAGAAATCCATGATGGTCTCAGGTCATAAGGCGTTGTGACGCGGTTATACATGAGATAAGCTTATGACTTAATCCATGTAGCTTTCTCATAGTGGGTCGGTCCAGCACCTTGTACTCTTACAAGTGCCCATGACTTTGATTCGTATCTCCATACCTCATCAAAGTCATACTGGTCTTAACTCATCTTCGCTCCCGCGTAGATGACTGACCAAGGACATTTAGGATAATCTATAAGATATATCCAAGGATGCAGTTATCACCATAAACATGCGAATGAACTGATAACTTAATGGAGAGTAATGATTTGCCCCTAGGGCATAATTTCCAACACATGGATGGCTCGACTACGAAGGTATTGTCATGTCGCGCTTCAACGTCTTCATACTCGATGATATGATCACGGTTTGGTTGGTACTTCTTCAATTGTAACACATGAAAGACATCGTGGAGATTACTCAAGTTCGGAGGTAGGGCTATCTGATAAGCGACTGGTCCTCGTACAGCTAAAATTTCAAATGGTCCTACATAACGTGGACTGAGCTTCTTTCTCTTAAGTGTTCTGCCGACACCAGTTACTGGAGATAGTTTTAGGAATACATGGTCGCCGACATAGAACTTCAGAGGTCTTCTCCTTTTGTCAGCATAGCTCTTCTGCCTACTGTGTGCTGTAAGGAGTCTCTTCTTGATCAATGCGATCTGCTCGGAGGTCTGCCCTATCATATTCGGCCCAAGCTATTGTTGTATGCGAATTCCGCTAGCGAAAGATGTCGATCCCAACTTCCTTTGAAATCTAGGGCACATGCTCGAGACATATCCTCCAGCGTTTGTATCGTTCTTTCAAATTGACCATCGGTCTGAGGGTGATAAGCCGAACTGTACGCTAGTTTTGTACCCATACCTTCGTGTAATGCTTGCCAGAATCGGGATTGAAATTGCGTATCCCGATCAGAGATAATGCTCTTAGGGACATCGTGTAATCTCACAATCTCTTTGATATTCCGCTAATCGTTCCGTAGAGTAATGGATACTAATGGGGATGAAGTGTGCTGACTTGGTTATTCGGTCAACAACTACCCAGATTGTATCATAATTCCTGATCTTGGGTAAACCCACAATAAAATCCATGGTTATGTTCTCCCATTTCCATTCTGGCAGCTCTAGTCCTTGAAGAAGACCGGGGGGTCGACAGTGTTCAATCTTCACTCTTTGACAGGTCAAGCATCCGGCCACGTACTGGGCTACATCTTTCTTCAACCCGGGCCACCAAATTTCAGATTTCATACTCTGGTACATCTTGACCATGCCTGGATGTAGAGTGTATTTACTCTTATGAGTTTCATCCAGTATTTTCCGCCTCAATCCATCAGCTGGCGGTATGTAAATTCACTTCTTGTACCTGACCAAACCACTAGGTGATAAGTCATGGTCTTGGGTTTCACCCTGAGAGATCTTCTCACGTATCTCGACAGCCCAATCATCCTGCTTCTGAGCTTCTTCGATTTCATCTCTCAGATCGTATTCCCCTTGACTAGCAAGGAGAGTTGCAAGATAGGCATCAGTTGGTGTGTTGAGACCCACGCAAATGTGGTTTGATAGATTTAGATCCTTGAAATCTTCAAGCAATTTCTGCTCTTGCATCATCATTTAGGCTACCTGCACCGTCCTTCTGCTAAGAGCGTCCGCAACGTTTGCTTTACTCGGATGATACTTGATCTCCAGGTTGTAGTCTTTAATCAACTCCATCCAGTGACGTTGTCTCATGTTGAGTTCTCTTTGATCGAAAAGGTACTTCAGGCTTTTGTGGTCGTAGTACAATTCTACGGTCACATCGTACAGGTAATGCCTCCATATCTTCAAAGCGAACATGATAGTCGCAAGCTCTAAATCATGGGTAGGATAATTCGATTCGTGAGGCTTTAGTTGACGAGAGGCATAAGCCACCACTCTGCCCTGTTGCATTAGGACACATCCCAACCCATGCCCACTAGCATCACTATAGACAACATAAGTCTCACTCGAATCTGGGATAATCAATTCCGGTGCTATAGTCAACCTCTCCCTCAGTCTCTGAAAGCTCTCCTCACAGTCATCTCCCCATACAAAGGGTTGATTCTTCCTTGTGAGCTTTGTCAATGGTAAGGCAAGACGTGAGAAATCCCGTATGAATCTGCGGTAATACCCCACCAGACCCAGAAAACTACGTATCTATGTCACCGTCTCTGGCCTCTTCCAGTCCAGAACTGCTTCCACCTTGCTTGGATCAACAGCAACTCCTCCGCTTGGTATAACATGGCCCAGAAATCTAACTTCTGGCAGCCAAAATTCGCATTTGCTCAACTTAGCATAGATTCGCTTCTCCTTGAGTATATTCATCACAAGTCGCAGATGTTCTTCGTGCTCTTCACTGCTCTTGGAATAAACGAGGATGTCGTCGATAAATACCACCACAAACCAATCTAGGTGTTGGCGGAAAATACGATTCATGTAATCCATGAATACCGCAGGTGCATTTGTTGGTCCGAAAGGCATCATAAGGAATTCGTAATGCCCATATCTGATCCTGAAAGCCGTTTTGGGAATATCATCATCTTTAACTCGCAACTAATGATATCCCGAACGTAGGTCAATTTTGGAAAAAACAGTGGAACCAGATAGCTGATCCAGAAGATCATCAATCCAAGGAAGTGGATACTTGTTTTTGACGGTTACTTTGTTGAGCTCACGATAGTCGATACAGAGTCGAAAGCTTCTGTCTTTCTTCTTTACGAATAGTACTGGGGCTCCCCATGGTGACACACTGGGTCGAATGAACCCCTTCCTTAAAAGTTCCTCCAGCTGCTTCTTCAACTCCTGCATCTCGTTCGGAGCCATACGGTATGGCGCTTTTGATATTAACCCTGTACCGGGCGTCAATTCAATAGTGAACTCCGCTTCTCTTATAAGGGGTAGCTCAGTGAGATCCTTTGGGAACACGTCAGGAAATTCGTTCACGACAGGAATATCCTTGAGTGAAAGCTTGGCTTCTGCCTTGACCGAGAAAAATATCATATACGCCTGGCATCCTTGCTTCATGCATCTATCAGCTTCCATAGCGAAGAGAAAGTTCAGGCTTGCGTCAACCTTCTCTCTACTAGGTGAATCAGAAAATGATAGCCTCCTCTTACCACAGCCAATTATTGTATCGTTTGCCGTTAGCCAATTATGCCCGAGTATGACGTCAATGCTATGAAGTGGTAATCGGATAAGGTCTACCTTAGAAATTCGTTCATCCATGTTCTCCGTACAATTAAGACATGCATCCGAAGCTAAAGATTTTACGCCAAGCGGTGTAGACACTATCAAATCGTATGGTAACCTATAGGCATGCATTCCTAAACGATTTGCACAATCATAGGAAATAAAGGAATGACTGGCACCCGAATCATATAATGCTTGCAGTGGATTTCCATTAAGGTAAATAGTACCTTGGACCATCTCCAGAGACTTTCTGGCCTTTGTATTTGTCAGTGCAAAGATCCGACCCGCTTTCTGAGGTCTTGCTTCAGCAGCTTTCTCAAGACAATCCCGGCTAAAGTGTCCAGGCTTCTGGCATTTGAAGCAGATTTGGTTTCCATCACAGTTGATTCCTGGATGGTACTTCTTGCACTTTGGACATGATTGGGATCCCGCCAATCTCGGATAATTTTGTTGTCCAGCTAGGAATGGCCTCTTATTCCCACCTTGGGGATTATTCCAGGGTGCCTTCCTTTTCTGTGGAAAATTCTCGCAGTTGAATCCGCCACGACTGGCACTGCTGTTGTTGAAGTTTCGGAATCTATGTAGCTCTTTCAAATTGCGCTCAGTCAATCTGCAAGATTCCACAGCTTTGGTCATGTCAGGAAACTGCTGCGATACCAGCCTCTCCTTAATTTCATACTTCAACCCGCATATCAACCTATTCGCCTTCTAGCTCTCATTATCGTTACTTTTCAGATATGACAAATATCGTGACAGGTTGGTAAACCGAGCGAAGTAGTCATCAAACGATTCTTCATGGCCTTGCTGGATATGAAGGAATTCTTCCTCCTTAATCACTTGTGTCGAGGGAGGAAAATATTGCTGTTTGAATTTCTCCAGAAACTTCTCCCAAGTGACAGGGCAATACCGGGTCCGTAAGGTTGTAGCAACGCTCTTCCACTATCGATGCGCATCACCTTCGAGTTTATATATTGCAAGTTGGGCTTTACAGTTTTCTAGGCAATCCATAACGTCAAAGATTTTGTCCAGACTCATCAGCCAGTCTTCAGCCATATCATTCTTCCCACGGAAAGCAGGTGGCTTGAGTTTACAGAATTGGTTGACCCAGTTTTCTGTGGTCTTCCCAACTCTCCTTCATCGAGGAGGTGACGGTGATCTATCGGATTCCTCAGCTTCTTCGGTGTTCTCGTCACTCTGCTCGTTTCCTTCTTCTTCAACATCAGTTTCCTCATCATCTTGTTCTTCCAGTTGCCTCTCAGCTTCTTGATCTTGTCTATTTTGCCTTTCCAAGAGTGCGTCTATAAGAGCTCTCTGTTCTTGTAGAGTTCTTCGCATCTCCTGAATTTCGTTTTCCTCTGGTTGTTCTGGTGTTTGGTTTCTATGTTTAGGTATCGTTCTTGTTTGAGGCTGTTTGCCTCCTCTTCTACCTCTACCTCAGCCTCGGCCTCTAGGGACTCTAGCGCCTCTTAGATTTACCATCCTTAAATTCCTTTATTTTAATAATGACATATATATATACATCAGAAATAACACAACGATTGGCACCAAAACATATATTCACATATATTCATTGCATCATGTTTGTACAATAAGTATTGACCTAGAAGTCAATCATATCCTATTCTTTCTGATACAAGTCAATATATTACAACCCCTTTATTTCAAAATATTTCACAATCCCGGAAGGTTTCTAGAGAGATTTTTATACTATACTATCTAGCTTCTACTATTCTTCCCACAGCTTTCCTGACCGTTGTTTCCCACCTACATGTGCTGGCGGACCAAGCATTTCAGATATCAGAAGTGGATACGGATGCCTAAGATGGGACCTTCATCAAGCAGCTCATTTATGATCCTTGCCCAAAGGTGAATTTGAGGGAAATAGGACAGGGTAGATCTAATCCAGTCCCCAGGTGAATGACGACCATAAAGGGCTTGGTAGCTCTTAACTTGACTCAGGAACATCAGATACCTATCCCTAATGGTTCCAGTGGTCTGCTCAACATTCATGTAATATGGCTCTAACAACCATGTTAGTGTCGCATTGTCATCCAGAACACAATAGTACTCATCAGGGGTGGCTTCCTCCTCATCTATGTTTCAGATTTCGAGGTAATCAAAATTATCCCCTACAGATGAATGGGTTGACCCGGCAGGTCTTCCCGGTACTAAGTTCGCATTGTATAAGTTTACTGGTTCGGGGTCATAGATGTAGTCGGGATACTTTGGACCAGGGTGGTATTCTGGTTCTGGGTCGTTTAAGTGCCCAACTGAAAAATCAGGGTTGTATGGTAGTTCGAAATGGTACGGGGGAGCATGATGTGCTGGAACATGTGGGGTTTCTGGTTCAGGTGGAGGATAGATTGGACTAGGGTTTAGCCTTCTACCTATCATTCCCGGTACTATAGATTTCCTAGCGGTACGTCTCCTCATTCTGTGATAAATGTTGTATGGATTCCCGTCTCTGTTCATCTCTACACATTACACCAGGGTTTATATCAGTACTCATTCTCAAAATGTGCTCAAGATTTAAAAGGCTTAGAACCTAACTCCGTTAATCAAACAGGTTTGGCCAGGTAGGTGTCTATCATAGGAGCCTCACCTTGCTAGGGTGACTGATTGGCTGTTTCACATAGACAAGCCCTGCCTTTGGCACCAAATTGTCCGTAATAACTTTGTTAAATTCGTGCCAGGACTATTGCTCTGATACCAAAAAATGTAACATCCCAATTTAAAAGCGGAATTTTCTTTTTTCTTTTTTTTTTTAATTAAAAAAATCAGAGTAGAGCATTGGAGCGAGTGAGTAACTGAACCATGATAAAACGTTAACCATATGTAATAGTGTCGTTACAGTTATCATAGTGTTCAAAAGTAAATACATATACGATAAGTAAGTCTTTGTCCGGTCATCTATTCCTGCTGCTTGCCTCTATCACCAATTCGCAAACCTCCCGACCTTGAGGCTACAGCTGAGATCCAATTCCCATTTGGATCTTAGGTAACGGTTAACCTTATGCTCAAATAAAACAGTATATGGATGACAGATATTTATGACAGTACAATAGCATATCAGTACATAAGCACAGAGCAGATGCATGATCATAACAATGACAGAACATAAGCAAAAAGCAGTATGTAAAGTCCCACAACATGTTTGCACATACCTAGTGCCACGATCTCAACACGTGTCCTCAACGCTAGGAAAACTCAAACGGTATTATCAATACTATAACCCGTATAAAGCTGAATGTATAATTGACGACCCTAACTAGAGCCTCAACCTATTAACATATCTATCATATATATGTATATGAGCAGCATAGAGTTAGTGTTACAGTACGCGTCCGTACCTTCGTTGATGATATTTTGGTACCTTTGACGAAAACGATACTTCTGACGGAAAATAGCACGTTTGACAGCGGTACGAGTTCAAAGATATCCTATAGGGATAATATCACATTTATCAGTGATCAACATCATAACAGGCATTTCAGGTGAAAATTACCATTTTGCCCCTAGTTTGACTAATCGGCGAAATTTCGTCAGAGCTTCGCTATTTTGACTCTAATCTTCCAAATTTTGACATATCTCTTTTCCCAATATATATTTGAAATAAATATCATATTTATCCCTAAAACATGATATCTAAACTTACTTGGAAGATTAAAGACAAGCTAGCATTTCTACTATAACTACCGCAACAACTACAAAAACTAAAGACTAGAGACCGAAGAAATTACCCAGGGCTCCGCTACAATTTTCTCTGGGCTCCTCCTTCTCTCTATTTTCGAAATCTCTTGTGCTTTGGTGTGAGAATTTCAAATGGATGAAGGCCTCTTTATAGGGAAAAATGTGCATTATTCATGACTTTATCATATTGAGTTCTAGCCAATGGATCTAAGCTTGTACACAAGGCTTCATCTCCACTATCCAATCCACCTCCTTACCTCATTCTTCAAAACCATGATGTCATCAAGGTGATGTCACTCATTCACTTTATGAGTCCTTACCAATAAAGTTCCATGTTCAGTATTTCGATCGCGTAATTTTGCAAAATCTCAAAAATCCGGCAACGTAGTCTTGAAGGTCTAGTCTTCTTCTTTAGAAATGTCTGGGTCAACTAAATTTTGATCTCATTCAGGGTATTTCGTAACCTGCCAAAGATTCTAAGCCGAACGCTGTCGGTTACGAAAATTACTTCGGGTGACACCAACTTCAAGACAAAAATTCACTAATTCATAATATGTCCAGTTGTTTACTACTTAGTTCAAGGATTTTGAGTTATGATTTATTTTCCATCGGTTCTCGTTTCTACTATCTGCCCTATTTCACAAAATATCGGTTTCGTCTTATCTCTTAATCATTCCGCTGATTTTGGAAATGACTTCGGAGATAACCCACTCCGAGATAACAATTCACTTGTTTATAATATGCCCTGACCTTAGAAACCTAGTTCACGGTTTACAGGGCAAGATTTAATTTCTATTGATTCCCCTTTATCCTACTGGTTTTTCTATAAATATCTCTTTTATATTATTATTATAATACAAATATCATGATATTTATTATTTATTTTATTCTATTTATTATTATTATTATTATTTATTTTCTTTTCTCCTTTTTTTTCATGTTTTTTCCTCTCTTTTTTTTTTGAAAATTTCGTTCCTCCCCCCTTTTCTTATTAATTTATTTTATATTTTAATTATCTTCCAAAATTCACAAAAATTCTCCCTATTGATTCTTTTGTTCAAGCTTAAATAATTAGCCATTAATTACCTAACTAATCACTTTCTAATTGTTGATAATTTTCTTAATTAGGATTATTCATTTTCTCACAACTATTTCACTGACATTGGTATTTTATGTCCCATGCATTATATTAAAAATCGTGGGGGCATTTTGGTTCTCAAAATACTTTTTGATTTTTGCCCATTTAATTTTCCCAAGTTTATAACTTAATAAATGACCAAAATTAGAGACAATATACTCTCTAAATTTTAATAAATATTTTCCCGCCTCTTAGGATTTATCATAATATTCTTAGGCTATTTTATGTTCCACAGGGGTATTTTAGGAATTTTGGCATATTATTCTCCCTAATTTCTAAGAGATTTTTCCTTAAGAAACTTGATAAATATAACATAGGAAATTCAGATCATATATTTTACTTATTAGAAATAGCCATTTATTTATCTTAACCTAATTTTCCAGATATACGATTATCTGGGTATTACAGGAAGAGAATATGCAAATTGAGATTTATCCTGGTTCGGTCCTGTCCTTGACCTATGTCTAGTCCTCAAGCTCCACTTGAAATTTTCAATCCACTATCTTTTTTTTAACTTGATTACACGTTCTGTACTTGGAGAAATCCTCTTATTAGGATTCACTATCCCTTACAAATTGTAATCAATACACCCACTTGATTACACACTCTGTAAACGAAGGATGGTTCTCTCACTCTCAGACTCCACTCTGTAACACCTCAATTTTTAATACCCGAAAACTCAACCAATTTATTTGAAATACCTTCAATAGGGATTTTCGATATCCAAATCATTAAATTACGTAATCTTTCAAAATAAAATTCATAATTCATATTCAAAATAAATTTCCAAAAATGTTTCAGAGTTCAATACAAAGCGGAAGTCTTAGGTTCATGGCAAATAAAATAACATAACATAAACTATAGGAGTACAAAAGAGCCTCCATAGCTCACTCCATAGGTGCCTTCCCTTACTCTCTACTAGGATATTCACCTGAAAAGTGTTAATATGGGATGAGATTCCACGTCTCAGTAACTACTGAAAGTTTCTACCGTACACAAGCAAAATATATATGACAAAAAGTAGGGGCTGATTTTATATATATATATATTTGTATATACCGTAATTTCTCATACAAAAATTATTTGCAAAAGTAGTCATCATTAAGTCGAATTGTATATTATACAAATAAAATATGCAGTATGCAGCCTCCCTTATATCACCACCTCCCTTATACCGCTGACTGGAGCCATAGGCTAACACAAAGTCCAATAGAAACTCATTCATTTGACTGGATGGTTTCAAGCTCACCAAAACTTAAGATACACCCGGCCAAAGGTATAGAGCTTAAATCTGGACTATGGCTCCCCTCCTTTTAAAATAACAACTAAGGAGGTGTCACATGTCCCACATCTCCAATGCAATCCCGGCCAAAGGAAAACATGGAAGATAGGGCCCTGAAATAAGTACCATCCACTGTGCACCGAGTGGTGGCATAAACAATTATCATTCAAATCCCTCCTTACTCCACCCATCACATTACAACCGCCTTGATGAATGTATTTACTCAAAAATAATGCATCATTATACCATTATATACATCGATATGCGTACTTATGAATAGTAAAAACTATGCGTATATGTGAATAGTAAAATACTATGCGTATATGTGAATAGTAAAAATGAATAGTAAATACAGTATACGTGAATAGTAAAATGAATAGTAAATACGGTATACGTGAATAGTAAAATGAATAGTAAATATGGTATACCTGAATAGTAAATGTGAATAGTAAATACGGTATACGTGAATAGTAAAATGATTAGTAAATACGGTATACGTGAATAGTAACGTACGCATAAATAGTACCTCTGCAGATTTGCAAATCAAAGTTTCCACACCAGATCTTAAAACCATAAATATTTTCTAAATATTCTTGCCAAAATAGTAAACAAACAAATTTATAATCATACATAATTCACAAGTATAAGGAAGAATATTCAGAGTTACCTGTTACTTGCTAATACCCGAATCACCAACTAGCTATTATAACTCTCAAGCAAATATCTCTCTACTCTCTCTCTCTCTCTACCTCTCTCTATGGCTCTTAGAAGTTGTGAAGAATGAAATGAAATGGAAGGTCTATTTATAGTTGGAAAATGGGTCCTTAAGTGTAATTTTCGTCTCTGGGTCGTTTTACGTGATTTTCCTAAAAACTAAAAAGAAAACTTCCCTCGTGAACTTCTGCCACCCGTGAACAAATTTTAAAAATTTTTAATAATATTTTAAATAGTAAAATATTGTGCAAATAGTACTTTTAATAATATAATATTATAAATTAAATAGTAAATTACTATTACGTGGGTCCCGCGTGAATTTTTTTTCAAAACTCACGAGAAAGGTTGTCGCTCACGGAAAAGTTTGCAGAGAATTATTTTGGTCGTGGGTCCCACATGAATAGTAAATACGTATTTAGGAATAGTAAATACCGTTTTTTTTAAATAGTAAATACGTATTTGTGAATAGTGAACACTATTCATATTTCACAAATTTCAAGTATTAAATACGTCTTTGCGAATAACATATATATATATTTTTTTTAATACGTATTTGTAAATAGTAAAAACGTATACGTGAATAGTAAATACTATTCACGGGGCCCACAAAATACTGATTTCAAATTTATCACTTTCCGAAAATAGAGCCTAGTAGTCTTCCAAAAATAGACTTATTCTCAAGACTTTAGGTCCAAAATTCAGGATGTTACATTTCTCCCCTCCTAAAAAGGAATTTTGTCCTCAAAATTCGATATAGTAAGAATTCTACTTACCTAATTAAATAAGTGAGGATAGGATTGTCATATATTCCGTTTCCCAAGTAGCATCTCCAGGAGCCATTCCTTTACACATAACCTTTACAAGCTAATAGCCTTGTTCCTCAATTGCTTATCCCTCGCATCAACAATCCGCTCCGGCTCAGCTTTATATGTCATATTATCTTTAAGTCCTATCTCTTTCCCAAACATGCTCACCAAGCACACAACACAATTTTCATTCATCCTGTACCCAAAGTAATATTCAGACACAGGATCCACTAATTTCTTATTTGAGCGCTTGGTTACACTGGCCTCACAGGCCGGTTCATTCTTCTTTTCTGTCTATTTCATTCTATCCTATGCCCTTGCTTCCTCAATTCAAGTTCTCAAACTAATTCAGATTTCTAGACTATACTATTAGTTTCTGTTCCTGTATTAGCATAGTTACCATTTGCACTGCTTTTCGATACAAAACGTTAGTGATGACAATCATGTCATTACTTTTCATTTCTTCTATGTTGTCTCAAATTCAACTTTCTGATTTTCAAATTCAGATATTCAAAATTTTCTGTGGTCTCAGTACATTTCACAATCTGCACTATACCACAAAGTAATAGTGCTATAACATTTTTAAACTTAATCGCTGCCATCACAAATTCATGAAAACATTTTCACTGCCGGATCATTTTCATAAACTTTTACTACCGGCACATATCTTTAAGAGAGATAATTCATGTCACAAAATTTGTAACAATTGAGAGCTCACGCCACCACTTCAACCACTTGGTACAGCAAGCGTCTTATCCCAATCCCCAAATCCAGTCACTAATATTGTCAAAACAATGTGGGAGAACCTCCGCCCCTTTCTCAGGAGACCCAGTGTTCACACTGGCACATACAGTAGCAACCTTATCTTTCGGAACTCAGTCCAGTCTTAGACAGTCAGGTTGTACTAATCAAAACATACGCCCTTGGCGAATCGTTATGGATTGGGTGCGTTCACTGCTGGTGCGATTTCCATTTTTTCCAAACAAAATCCCTCCAAAAACTTTTTGTTCAAAGAGAACATTTTAAAACATCTGGCAGGCCCAGCAAACTGTGTACATCTACAACAGCTTCTGTCCTTCCAGTTTTGTACTGACTTTTACCACAACATATTTGAAAACTCAACTTCAAATTTTGGGTTCTAACAAAACCCTTTTTATGAGACAACATGTTTCACAAATCAACCATTTAGACTGGTCACAAATTTTGTTGAAAACTTTTCATTTAAGAATTCAATTTATAAAATTCAAAGTTCAATTCAAGCTCTGGGTTCCATAAGGATCCCTTCAATGAAACAGCATTGTTCAAAAATAACTACTTCAAATTGAACTTCAACTCAGTTGAAAACATTCTGCTCAAAATTTCAATTCAGAAAATTCTCAAATACCGCAGGTGCATTGGTAAATTCAAAATTCAATTTTTCAAACATACGCAGAAACCAAACAACTGTTTTTAGGATGTCATCCTGTATAACACTTCCAGGCTCTAGCTATCATACGGTTCCATCAAGGAACTAACTCTCACCTATAACTCAAAGGGAATAATTCATAATCAAGATCCTTCCCTAAGTTGATTCTGTAGCTAGCAACCTCATAATACCTCAAGTCATACAAATACTATCCTCAGATATTCCCAAAATGTCAATCATCAAATTCACAATTTGACTCTTAGAACCTCAATATCAGCTAGGCAGAGATATCATGCGTCCTCAACAATACCTATAGAACATTCTAAAATCATGATTCACAATTCCTAGACTAATCTCCAAAGCATTCAGATACTGTTCTCACAACCTCAGCATTATTCACATGGTTCAAATTCAATTTACAGTATCACAAAGACATATACTAATCATCATTTGTTCATCTCATAGTTATCTATTAATTATACCCAAATATCATACTAATATTGTAACATAATTTACTAAGTTTGCACTATTCTTATTTTCGTGATGTCAACTCAAGATCCGGCACTGCTCAATTTTCATGATAAAACTATTGCTTAGACTATAAAATAAGGAAGAAGAATATCAATCTCACACGTTCTCAGTCTTCTGAGTATACCAGTTATTCTTACATCGCTCTTTGTTCACAATTCTCTCTTTACCACTTCTTCAAATATGACAGGTTCAAGCAACTACACTCCAACTTCTAACTTTTACGATTCTTTCTACCTTGAAGCCTTACTAAGTGATAATCAGTCTAGCATGATGACTGACTTATTTAACAATATGTCATTCACCTATTCTTCCTTACTCCCTCCATTTCCTTATGAAATGAACATCCCTCCTTCTACCTTAATGTCTAATGATCCTACTTCTACTTCAAGGGTTCAAGATGCTACTGCTATAGTTGCTAACAGAGGAGAATTTGAGACTGGCTCATCAAAGCGACCTGTCAAAAGATGTCGCAATATGGCAGAACTCATGGAGTCAACTCCACCTGTTCAGCTAAGGGATCCTGCTCCCAGTTTAACTAATACCACTAACCCATTTTCCTGCGGTTGCTGCCACGTTTTACGGGAAATCATTCATACCAATGGGCTTCACTACAAGAAGCTTGAGGTTCATGGAAGAATAGGTATGATATGTCATGCAGTCTTGAACCAAGATATACAAAAATATTCTTCTAATGCTAACAGTTTTCACACATTCGATTTTAGTAATAAAAATTTAGAAGAAATAAAACTTTTTTTAACACAATATTGTTTAGATCAGAAAGCATTAGGGTATGTCTTGGTGCCAGATCCATTATCAGCCTATTATGAGGCTCTCTGCGTTGGTTTGGAATGGACTAATACTCAAAAAGAGCCCCTCGGTAGTTCATTCCCAATCAATGCAGAGAACATAACTTCCAAAGGAAAAGAACCCGAGGTAGGAAATGATTCACAAGATAAATATTCAGCCCTCAAACTAAGTGAAACATATAAGGCAACCTTGGAGCAGCGCAAGAGAATAGAGTCAATGTCGCTGAAGGATTTTAGTAATTTTTTTCATCTAACTCTCGAGGAAACTAGCAAGGAGGTAAACCTAAGCAAACATTCTATAAAGTCGATATGTAACAAAGGAGGTTTAGAAGATTGGCCCTACAAAAAGCTTTCGAAGCTTATAAGGCGGGTCACTATACTAAGGAGACAAATGAGTCATCAAGATTCCGTTACAAGAGCCTTTACTCAAGAAGAATTTAGCAACCTACAACGTCAAATGGTCGAAGTTTGTGGTGTGGTTGTTCCAACTGTTGCTCTTCGTACTTGAAGCATTGTTGTCTTTTTCTTCTTAGCCTTCTTGTTTATGACTATCCCTTACTGTAACCTTTGTTATAAAATCCTTATATTCAAATGGCGATAAGAACATTGACCACTTGTTTATACTACAACATACTATATATATATATATATATACTAACTAAACTATGTCTATATTGCTATGGTATTATTATCTATTACTCATATCAATTAGCTAGGTAAGTGTAAATCCAGTATAAATCTCTTCACTTTTGACAACTAAATAACCATAAAATAAAGGCTTAGTCCTTGTATCACTTCCCTAGACACCAACGATTACTGAAAATATTTCTCCCCTAAAAAGATTTTTTTTTTTTGGCCTACAATATCCAATAAATTTTCTACTTACCATTTTCCACTACGCGGCTCATAATTTCAATCACCTCCTCAAATCATAAATCCTCATTATCAATCACCTGACTTTTTCTTATTACTATCCCATTCTTCTCCTATCATGAATGTCACAAGAAAAATTAAATAAATAGAATTCAAAACTATTAAGGGAAATGCACATGTTATGATATTTAATTTGCCACGACCTCAATTTTTAATTAGAAAACTGTTAGGAAATCAACAGATTGGCCAGAACCATGCTCTGATACCAAAAATGTAACACCTCAATTTTTAATACCCGAAAACTCAACCAATTTATTTGAAATACCTTCAATAGGGATTTTCGATATCCAAATCATTAAATTACGTAATCTTTCAAAATAAAATTCATAATTCATATTCAAAATAAATTTCCAAAAATGTTTCAGAGTTCAATACAAAGCGGAAGTCTTAGGTTCATGGCAAATAAAATAACATAACATAAACTATAGGAGTACAAAAGAGCCTCCATAGCTCACTCCATAGGTGCCTTCCCTTACTCTCTACTAGGATATTCACCTGAAAAGTGTTAATATGGGATGAGATTCCACGTCTCAGTAACTACTGAAAGTTTCTACCGTACACAAGCAAAATATATATGACAAAAAGTAGGGGCTGATTTTATATATATATATATTTGTATATACCGTAATTTCTCATACAAAAATTATTTGCAAAAGTAGTCATCATTAAGTCGAATTGTATATTATACAAATAAAATATGCAGTATGCAGCCTCCCTTATATCACCACCTCCCTTATACCGCTGACTGGAGCCATAGGCTAACACAAAGTCCAATAGAAACTCATTCATTTGACTGGATGGTTTCAAGCTCACCAAAACTTAAGATACACCCGGCCAAAGGTATAGAGCTTAAATCTGGACTATGGCTCCCCTCCTTTTAAAATAACAACTAAGGAGGTGTCACATGTCCCACATCTCCAATGCAATCCCGGCCAAAGGAAAACATGGAAGATAGGGCCCTGAAATAAGTACCATCCACTGTGCACCGAGTGGTGGCATAAACAATTATCATTCAAATCCCTCCTTACTCCACCCATCACATTACAACCGCCTTGATGAATGTATTTACTCAAAAATAATGCATCATTATACCATTATATACATCGATATGCGTACTTATGAATAGTAAAAACTATGCGTATATGTGAATAGTAAAATACTATGCGTATATGTGAATAGTAAAAATGAATAGTAAATACAGTATACGTGAATAGTAAAATGAATAGTAAATACGGTATACGTGAATAGTAAAATGAATAGTAAATATGGTATACCTGAATAGTAAATGTGAATAGTAAATACGGTATACGTGAATAGTAAAATGATTAGTAAATACGGTATACGTGAATAGTAACGTACGCATAAATAGTACCTCTGCAAATTTGCAAATCAAAGTTTCCACACCAGATCTTAAAACCATAAATATTTTCTAAATATTCTTGCCAAAATAGTAAACAAACAAATTTATAATCATACATAATTCACAAGTATAAGGAAGAATATTCAGAGTTACCTGTTACTTGCTAATACCCGAATCACCAACTAGCTATTATAACTCTCAAGCAAATATCTCTCTACTCTCTCTCTCTCTCTACCTCTCTCTATGGCTCTTAGAAGTTGTGAAGAATGAAATGAAATGGAAGGTCTATTTATAGTTGGAAAATGGGTCCTTAAGTGTAATTTTCGTCTCTGGGTCGTTTTACGTGATTTTCCTAAAAACTAAAAAGAAAACTTCCCTCGTGAACTTCTGCCACCCGTGAACAAATTTTAAAAATTTTTAATAATATTTTAAATAGTAAAATATTGTGCAAATAGTACTTTTAATAATATAATATTATAAATTAAATAGTAAATTACTATTACGTGGGTCCCGCGTGAATTTTTTTTCAAAACTCACGAGAAAGGTTGTCGCTCACGGAAAAGTTTGCAGAGAATTATTTTGGTCGTGGGTCCCACATGAATAGTAAATACGTATTTAGGAATAGTAAATACCGTTTTTTTTAAATAGTAAATACGTATTTGTGAATAGTGAACACTATTCATATTTCACAAATTTCAAGTATTAAATACGTCTTTGCGAATAACATATATATATATTTTTTTTAATACGTATTTGTAAATAGTAAAAACGTATACGTGAATAGTAAATACTATTCACGGGGCCCACAAAATACTGATTTCAAATTTATCACTTTCCGAAAATAGAGCCTAGTAGTCTTCCAAAAATAGACTTATTCTCAAGACTTTAGGTCCAAAATTCAGGATGTTATACACTCCCCCTTACAAGTTGTAATCAACATAATGGATTTCCCACTCAAGATCATCTAATGTTGAGTAACACTCAAATAAAATGATAGGATGATTACAATAAATCGTCTCTCTCAGAAGTGAATGAATAAACGCTGAAGAACAATACAAATTATTTCACTCTCTATGATAAGCTATCTAAACAGAAAAATAGAGAGTAAATGATGTGAAAAACATAGTATTAGCATGTTGAAGATGTAAGCTTGTGTCTCTACTCTTTCTGTCTTGAATCTGTCTTCATTTATAGGTAGAAATCAATATATGACCGTTGTAGACTTCAATATAATCGTTGCCTTCATTAGACAAGGTTTAGGTTAAGCTTTTGTCTTCTTCTCTCTCTTTAATCTTAACTTAATCTAGCTGTGTATAAGATCAGGGTTAACTTCTTGACAATAAATCCGTTGGAATGGCAGCTGCTGGATTAGAAAGCATTCTTTAATTCTTTATAAATGTGTGCAGAAGGATTACCCAAAAGTATGCAACTTTTCTAGGTCTTGCTTTTAATGTGCTGACGTCACTTTTTGCCTTTTGCTTTAAACCTTCACTAAGCATCTTCTAAATCATCTAAAACTCACTAACAAAGTGATCAAACATAGCTGGGAATATAGAAGAATGATAATAGGAAGTATTAAGATTAAACAAGAAGGTTTTACAAAATCGTCGAATTTGAATTTCAGATTTAGCGATGCAAACTTGAGTCTTGTTTCTCCAAACTTGAGTTTTGAACTTTAATATGAAAAATTGATTTTAGTCCAAAACATCAAAACCGGAGGTTTTCTACTAAAACTGTCAATTTTCAAAACATGAAAAACATCAAAGCTCTCTGCCTGGCCAAAACTCGAGTTTTGAAATCAAAACTCGAGTTTTCACTTAATTGTGAAAACTTAGAGAAAAACTGTGCAAAACCAAGACTGGAGTTTTTCTCTAAAAACTGGCGGCTTCCAAAATGCTGAAAAACATCAAGGCTCTCGGCTTGGCCAAAACTCGAGTTTCCATATCAAAACTCGAGTTTCCTCCATTCAAAGAGGAAAGTCACGATTTGAGCTTTGGAACACATTTTGAGCGAAACGTAAACTCAAGTCTATTAGTGAGTAGCCTCAAGTTTGTCACTGTTCATGTCAAAATCAGTTTTAGTTCTCAAAGTGTAAACCTGAGGTTTCCAGTGCAAACTCTAGAGTTTTCTTAAGTTAAAATCACATTGCTCTCTGTATGGTGCAAACTTGAGTTTAACATCTTAAACTCGAGTTTTCTTAACTAAGAAAACTTTTGACAACTCTTGGCCAGACGCAAACTGGAGTCTAAATATATAGTCCCAAGTTTTCTTAAGTTATAAAACATTGAAAGTTCTCGGCCAAAGCGTAAACTCGAGTTTACATGTTTTGTGAACTCTTGTGAATTTTCAAATCAGCGGAAACCTTTACTCATAAAGGAGTAGTATAGAGTTTATGAAATTGTCTCAATTTGAAAATTCTTCCTGCCAGAGGCAAACTCGAGCTTGTCACCACAAACTCGAGTTTACAAGTTTTGTAAACTCTTTGAAGATTTTCTCTGGAGGTTGCAAATTTGAGGTTTAGAAACAATAGTCTTGAGTTTAAAAGTGTTTTCCAATCAAAATGCTCTCGTTCTCTAGCAAACTCAAGTTTCCAAGTGTAAACTCGAGTTTACTCTAAATATGAGAAAACTTTGTAAAACTCTCAAGTTCAGTTTTAAGGTTCAGTCTCAAGTTTAGAAAGCAAACTGGCGAGTTTTGCTCTCTGTCAGTATCAAACTCGAGTTTGTCAATCTAGACTCGAGTTTGGAGCTGACAGAATGTTTTTGGTTGAAAACACCAAGTTTTAACAATCATTTAGCTTATCCAAAAACATCCATACATTGTTTACAATTGTCAGTTATCATCAAAACACATAGAGAACTAACAATATTTTGGGTGTAGACATCCTTAAAGGACATCAAGGGTATAAATGCAAAATAAAAACAAATACATGAAACCATTTTCTCCAAATTAAAAGTGCCTAAATAAAGTAAAACTGTAATATGACAATTAAGATTTAAGATAATTGTTTTTCAGTGTATTTAAATCTTTATTGGTAATGGCTAAACAAAAAGTACTAAAAAAATACACACACAAGCAAATAAATTATATATTGATCAATCTTTAAAGAAAATTGAACTTATCCACATTTACCATTCTAAATAACATATTCAAAGGAAAAATGATCTAAAATGTTATATAGGGATTTTTTCCACGGCAAGTGGCTAAAAAATGTAAATTTGCAATGTAACAACTAGGATTTAGGATGAGGAATTCCACTACACTGATCGATATATGCACATGCATGCCATATTCCTTTTCTGATGATCATGATGATGATGATGATGATATATATATATATATATTAGTTGTGTACACAAAATATTTATGATGTATTTATTACTATTACTTATGTCTAATTTATTCTATTACTATTTTTTATGTTTATTGAATTGTTTATTTATTAATTTGTTTGCTTTTTCCTTTGTATTTATTCTGCATATTAAACAATGTAAAGAAATCTATTCCTAAATTATCATAATGTTCCCCTAACCCAACATCTTCACATGTACTCTATGTGTATATGTATAGATAAAATGTGATAATGACAATTGTTCTAAGCTTGAGTATTGCTGAATTTGGATTAAGTGGTAGTAAAATGAATCACAGTTAGATGAATGCATTTAGAACTAGTGAAGAATAGGAGGATGAAATTGAAGAGTTTATTTAATTTGCTAAAACGAATGTGCCTAGTAAAAATGGGAAGTATTTTTTTTTGTGTGTCAAGTGTTATAAATGAGAATCGACGGGATGTAGATGACATAAGAGATCACTTACTTTGATGATGTAATAAATTTGTAGTACATAGATGGATATGGCATGGTGAGGAAGTGATTGTCTGTGCGCCTCACGAGAATGAAGTTTTGGATGTCGTAGATGATGATAGAATAGAGAAAATGATTTACGATGTTGACATAGAATCTTTTGCACAATCACGTGTATATGACACATTTGCACCTAGGTGTACTAAGTATACACGCTTGTCAGGTATTTTACATTAGTGAACTTAAAGGCAACTTGCGGGTGGATAGACAATAGTTTCATACTATTACTTGAATTGTTGTGTGATATATTTCCAAAGGATAATGTAATTCCAAATCGTATGTGTGAGGCTAAAAAAATCTTGACTATGATGGTTATAAAGATGAGCCCTTTGTCCTAACAAACCAGGTGAAACAAGTGTTTTATGTCACCGATCTTGTGAATAAAAAATTGTATGTTGTACTCCAAAGTAAAAAAATAGAAGAATGGTGATCCAATTTTGAATCTTGACAATATACCACATTTCACTACAAATCCACCTATACTAAGTGAAGTAGAATTTGTAGATGATGAAGACTATGCATCTGAAAATGATCATTATGAAGGAATATGGGAAAATACATAAAGTAAGATTTTAATGAATGAAATGTGACTATGATATTTTCTAAGATAAGGAATAAAATAGGGATGTGCGATTTGCTTACATTTTAGTTTGTTTATTTTATTCGTTTAATTTCAATTTGTTTTATCCTATCTAAACTTGAGGCCCTGTTTGGTACGGGAAAAAATTGAGGAAGAAAAAGAACTTAGAAGAAAGAAAGAAAGGGAATGAAAGATTTTGAAAGATGAGGGAAGATGGCTTGAGGAAAGATGAGTTGTTTGGTAGAAAGAAAATGAAGGGGTGGTGGTTGCTAAAGAATAAAGAAATGTCTATTTTACCCTCAAAAGTAATAAATTCAAAATAAAAAAGATTTTTTTTGCTAAAATATATATATATTTTTTTAAAAAATATGTTCTTTTTAAGTTCGAACTCATGTAAAAAAGTTTTCCACCAAGTTCAAACGTTCCCACCAAGTTTGTATTTGAGGGGTAAATCTGTTAAAAAATGTTAACAATGACGTGAGAATTTGGGATTCCACCAATTTTGTTGGAATTTGATCTTCCCACATACGAAGGAAGATTGGTGGGTCTAGGAACTTAGGTTCCCAGGAAGATTTGTCCAAAATGTATACCAAATGAAGGAACTTGTTAATATTTCTTTCCCTTCCCACCGAATTTGTGTACCAAACGGGACTTGATTTGTTAGCAGGAACATGGCTACCTTAGATGTAGGGAACAATGGTGGGGGGGGGGGGACTCAAAAGCCTCGCTTGCTAGGAAGAAGGCTAGAGGAAGCACAAAGCTACGACCGTTGGTTGCACGTTGTGAGGAACAACAAGAGAAGGTGCATGTGGACTTTGACGCTAATTTGAATCCAACTGAGGAAGAAAGGTTCATTAGCTATATTGGCTATTAGATATGAACCAAAGTCAGCAATCTATGGCCCAAATGGAAGGAAGTTCTAACAGACATTAAGAGGATGATTTGGGATTAACTTTTGGTATATAAATTTATATCTTCATTTCTATTGGTTCATATATAACTATGTTATGTTTTTCTTTGTAGCAAACATATGATGTCCCCAGCACCAGGCAGATGTACAAGCAATGGATGGGGGAAGTTCATGAGTGGTGGAAAGACTTGAAGCATAATCTCACACGCCAGTACATTCGAGAGCCAAAGAAAGATAAGAATCCTTGTCAAGATTATCCTTTTCTTTCTCTAGATGACTGGAGATTGTTTGTGGTATCATGCCAAGATCCCAAATTTTAGGTATAACTTTTTTTATCATAGTAAGAAACATTTTATTTCAATTTATTTGACCTTACTAACTCAGTTTTCTTTATTCGCTATTCATAGAAATTAAGTGAAGTAAACAAAGAGAGACGGGCCAAAAGGAAATATGATCATTGCTTGTCTCTTGGGGGTTATCGGAAGCTTGAAAAGATGGTCATGCAAGTTGATTTGCAAAATATGGAGGAAGCAACAAAATCAGATCCTAGCATTGTAGTGCAGCCCTCGCCTCCACCCCCATGTCACAGAAAATGGAAGGAAGGGAGGATGAAGGGAGGAAAATTCACAAATCCAGTCATTGCAAATATTGTGAACATTTAATAAAAAGTTTATTTTAGTGTATTTCAATTTCCTTAAAGATTATACAATTAATTTATAGTCCTCAACTCTATGCTACAAGGATGAACTTGAATAGCAAAGTCAACAAGGTTCATTTACTTCAACTGGAAGAATGGACATCTTAGCTATGAAGCTTGGAAAGCGAGATCCACTGTAGTCAAGTTAGAGGGAGCCTAGAAGAGTCGGTCTCTCGAGATATTTTGGACGAACTTCCTCACATTTTGGACAAAGTGAACCCAGTAGAGAGGTTGTGACTAAGGTTCGAGAGGAAGTTCCTGACTCAATTACTATGACATAAAATAGAGCATACACAAAAGCTGATTCAGAGCAGGTCAAATGATCATCTTCTAAGACACCCATTCTAGTGAAAGCAAAAGGGACCCAACCTAAGCAATCCCCTAGCAAACCAAAAGGACGTCATGTTGTTGTGAAGAGAAAATGACCGAATCTTGATTTCTGCCAAAAACTCCGATATGTGTCCAACAGAAAGCTTATCAGTCTAACAAAAAGTTTGAACACTCACAATGGGAAGCCTTTAGCTTCACAACAGTCATTTAACAAAAATAATTAAATGGCAAAAAAATAGGGGGAAAAAAACACAAATGCTCCTGCAACTAATTCCAATGGTCAGATTCCAAAATACACAATGAGAATAATATGTTCAACAGTCATATGATCTTCATCGACTATAAAAAGAATACAAAATAAAAAAACTCATTCAAGATAGAAACATCAACCAAGGGAACACGATGACAAGAGTTTGTACAGTCACTGTCAAAATACCAATACTATCACGTTTATATTAGTTATTCTCCACTAGCTATCTTAATATCTCATTGATCATATAGTTTACTATAGAGAATGAGATTATTTGTAATGTACTTCGGTATTCATCTTATTCATTTATGAGACAGAAGATTGATTGTAATAATCCTTCTTAATAAAGGTTGTGTTCTTATGGTGTGCAAGGGGTAAGAGATTTGTGTATGACTTCACAAGTGTCCGGCTAAACTTGTGGGATTGTAGTGGTTCTCAAGTACGTACTTGGTTAAAACTTGAGGAAAATAGTTGATTGAAATCTGATGAGGAGCCTGGGGATTGGACGTAAGTCATCGCGAATTGGATTGAATAAGGATAAATCACAGATTGCATATTCTATTCCCTAAACTTTTATATTTGCAACATATATGTTTGCATGACTGATTGTGGGTTTATAACTCATTACTGTCATACGTATTGTATTTACTAAGATACAAAAAGATTTTCAAAGTTCTTAAGTTTATGTCATACACCCAATTCACCTCCTCTTGGCTGTCAGCCAATTCTAACATTTGGTATTAAAACAGAGCTCTTGTTTGAAGAACTTAATCGTCTCAAAAGTTATCAATGACTGATTCCAAAAACAGTCGTTAAAAGTTTTTTTTTTTTTTAAAAGGAGGAATATTGAGTTATAACAACTATTTTTTCAATAACAGTCATTGAAAATCGAAAATATTCAAAATTTTCAACCTCGTACTCTTGCACCTCCAACATTTAATTCAAATTTTGACTTTATTTCTAAGGCCTTTCAATCTATCTCTGGCTTCAACATTTCCTGGTTCCATACGCAAGGTCCTAATTGTTGAAAAGCTTCTCAGATTATTACTTCAATACGCCTTTCTTCTAAGAATCTGAGTGGGGCTATTTCTTGGGCTTTTATCAAGAAAGTATGGGATGTTATTGTTGTCTCTTCCTTCTTGATGCTTCCCTCCAAGTCCAACATTCCTACCACTTCATTTTCTAGCGCAGGCTACTTCGAATTCTCTTCTATTGAAGAACCTGAACAATGCTAAAACCAGTTTAGAAGTTCTTGTTGATTTATAGATCTCGAGGGACCAGTTGATATTTGATTGCGAATTACCAAAGGGTATCTCTACCACGTTTTTCATAAGCTTCCTTCTGGAGATAGCCCTTATGTCAGAGCCTAGCATGCTCAGGTAATTCTTTCCCTTTCTTAATTACTTCTTCACCATTCTCCTACCATACCCCTCTTCCTTCCCTCTCTCCCAGCCCCTCATCATCTGACATATGCTCTTGTCACTTGAACTTTATATCACATGTATGTATATATGAATTAGCTTGCTAGCCATATCCGTGCTCTGAGATTTTACTTCACTAATTAATTCTGCTGCCGTGAATCAACTTCTTTGTCTATCATGAATTATTTTTGTCAATTTAGTTTTATGTTATTGACTTCTTCCACACAAGTTAAAATTTAGCTCATACCTGATTCCCTTTTTCTTCTTCTACTTCTGATTTTTCTATTTTCCTAACAATCAAAAAGTCATCAACTGGCCTGGTGGTTAATATTCTTCCACCCGACATCATTGCCCCTCTCAATGGAGTTGAATTTTGTTACGTTACTTTTACTTTCTGCTATGCTGCTTCACAACAAGTCACTCATCGAGTGGTTCCTTCATGAATTCTTCCAGTAATGTTTGTTTGAGCCTAGCTCATCATCAATTTAATAAATGCACCATTTACTACTCTTAGATTTTAGTGCTGCCGTGACAAGTTTACGCTATACTTTGTTTTCATCAAGTCATTTAATAATTTCAGAAATAGTAATAGTTAACAAAAACATGACGACGCAGTCGGTAGATAAGGACCCGGAAGGAGTGATAATATTGTTTTGGAAGGCAATAAATACGGGAGGCAATGGACAGTGCATTGAAGGACATGGCTCTGGTTTCAATTTTGGTTTTGTACAGTTTTTTCTCAAAAAGGAAGAAAACTCATATTTAGCTTCACAGAATACACACACGCAAAAGCAACAAAAAGCAAATACGAAGTTCATTTTTAAAAAAGAAAAAGACTTACAACAACTAGTTTTAGAAAACTGTCATTACAAGTCTTGTTGCATTGTAAGTTGATTACAATGATAGTTTTATACACAACAGACATTGTATGTTCTTACTCACAACAGTTGCTTTTATAAAACAGTGGTTCCAAGTAACTTACAATAACAGTTAAAATACAAACGTCTATTTTAAAACTTTTAACGACACTCATATACATTATCCCTGAAAATGAATGTTGAAGGTGCCTTCTGTATAGTAGTGAAAGGCCAATTGTATGCTTGAATTAGTATTTTGTGTTTTGCTTCTTTTAACCATGTTAGTCCTTTGAAAATCAAGTCTTCAACTTTTATATCATGGTTATCTTGTTTTATTGTTCAATGCTCTTTTATAACCATAGTAAAGTTTTCGATTGTCTAGGTAAGTTCTTTTCTATCATGGTTAGTGTTTGAAAGTTCGTCAAATTAAATGGTAGCCTTTTGTTTTAACCACTTTATAAAGCAACAAAAACTTGGAGCAGTTTTATCTAAAATTTCATCTAATATTTGTAGCAGCTTTATAGTCGCTACAAAATTTTGACACCAATTTTTTAAATTCGTGGATGTGTAATTAGTAGCGGTTTAAGAAATACTACAATATTGACACCAAATTCTCAATTTTCCTTTGCCGCCACTCAAAATTTTGTGTAGACAGTTGTAGTAGTTTTATAACCGCTACAAGATTCTCAAAAAATTTGTCATCCTGATCGCATCTTGTAGTTGGGACATGGAATTGCTATCAATACAATAGAGTTTTATTATGAGAGTAATGGTTAGCAAACCGCCGCTACAAAACAGCTTGCAATAGTGTATTTTGTAGTTGTTCAATTACTATCGTTTGTAGTGGTTGAAACCCCTACAATTATGTCATTTTAACCGCTACAAAACCTCAATTTTTTGATAGTGTTAATGGTTTTGGGTTAATTATCAAGTTAAATAAATAAATAAATAAAAAGGATATTTCATATTACACCGTAGAATTACTTCCAAAAAGCTAATCCACACACACTAAAATTAGTTGGAAGAAAAAGATAATAGAGCATATTTGAATGAGTGAACATTTTTAGGGGGATCAGTAGAGCACTTTTATGTGCGTTATTATTCATATTGTTTTCTCCCTCAATCCCACATCTGATACCATACATGTATACTCATATATAGGAATAGATGTTACTCCTAAACATACAGTTACATGAGAATATACAAAACTATTAAACCACATGATTGCTCCTCTTGAACCAGGCTTCAGACTTGGGCCCTAATATGCAAGAGTGAACTAATATATTTCAACAGAATCTGTTAGTAACTTAGCTTAGTAAAAATGCCGGCAATTTGGTCTTTAGAAGAGAAGATAGCAACGCTAAGTGATCCTTAGTGGGAGTCTTGTTCAAGAGCTACAGTACTATAAAAAATAAATTTAATGACACAATTAATGTCCATTTTTTTAGAACAAAAATATTTTTTTAAGAAAAAGCATGACATTTTTGATATTTTGTCTAAGTATTTAACGATTGTTTCCAAAAAAAAAAAACAATCATTTAAAATTTTGAGACTGTTCATCAAAACAGTCATTAAAATTCACTTTCAACAACTATTTTAGTAAATAGTCGTTAAAAGTTAAACCAAAAATAATAATAATATTTGTGAGATTCAACAACCATTTTCAAAAAAATAGTTGTTGAATCTCACAACAAGTCTAGTGTCATGACAGAGTTGGCTCAAGGCTTTTGTCATTTGTCATGAGGTCGGGTATTCGAGCCTCTCTCACCCCTTTAATATTTTAATATTTTGAGTAACAACAACTATTTTATAACAAAATAGTCATTGTATCTTGCTACAATTGTTGTGTTGTAGAAAAATTGGCTCATGGCCTTTGGTATTTTTGCTCAACAACGAGTTTTTCATAAACAGCCATTGTTAGTCCATGTTTATTTTGGAATACAATGACTATTTTTTCAAAAACAATTGTGAAATATTTCAATAAGCTCATGGTGGCGTAGTTGGCTATAGCCTTTAGTAAGTAATACTAAGGTTGAGTGTTTGAGCCTCTCTTACCCGTATCCTTTTTTTTTTCTAGTTACAACCACTGGTTTGGAGGAAAACTAATTGTGGTAATCCATATTTTTCAACACTTTGAGCGTCCCATTTTGTTCTTCAATCTCTTTTGTGCCTTTCCTTATTTTATTAACGACATTTCCCTAGCTCATGACAGTCATGGAAATATTTTTGTTCTGTTCTGGGAACAGGACTGATTGGACTTGACTAAGGTCAAGCCTAGAGCCTACGTACCCTTTGAAGGGATCAAAGTCCACGTAGTTCGATGAATACTTTGAGGCGTTTAGCAAGGGGGGTGGTGTGTGTGCTCTGTGTGACAGAAAGTAAAGTAGAGAATTAGAATGTGTGCACCTAGTTAGTCGACCTCTGTTTTTATAGAGGTGTCTGAGGCGGATATCCCGGCCCAGCACGATATCCGGGGTGAGCGATATTCGGGGCGAGTATCTCGGGATGCCGATACGATGTGGATAGATCGGGTCTATTAAGATACCGGATCTCCCCCCATGATCAGTGAGTCATGCTTCCTAATATGTTCGCCGTTGGGCCACACTATAGATTTGGGCCTTTAGGCTGGTCCGTAACAGTTGCCCCCCAGTTTGGTTGTTCAGGCTTATGGACTACCGAGGTGTTCGTTGCCCCCGACCTCTGCCGAGGTCCGGGGCCTCTACTTCTGCCAGACCGGCTTTCAGCTGCCGCGGCTGTAAAGGTAGTTTGGGGTCCGAGGTCTTGTTTCTTAGGACACTGAAGGATTTAGTTCCCAATGCCATCCCGAAACGCTGTGCCTTGCTCCTACCTTAGCCGTCTGGGGTGGTTGCTTATCCCGAGTCGGTCCGAGGTGCTTAGCGATGACCTCGGATCTGCATATCTTGCCCTTTGGCATTCAGTCAATCGCTCGGGATTCCTTCCGTATGTGCCATTATTGCGACTTCACACTTGGCATGCCTTGATTGGGGGAAATCTGTAACTGTCTCGCCTATCCGTGCCCTGATTTCCTTGCGCATTTAATGTTCCTACGTCGTGCAGTGCAACCTATTGTGTCCAGGTTCAAAGACCTTTCTGCCCCCGACGTTCCACTATCCTGTCTTTACTGATAAGTAAGTTTCTTTGTATTTGGTATTTCACTTTTCCTTGCTGTAATATCGCACCAAAGTTTTCCTCTGGTTTCACTCTGGTTTTCCAGGATCATCTCCTCTGCAAACCTCCTTTGCTCTCCATTTCAAAAGCTCAAGCTTCCCTCTTCTTTCTGACACAGGTACTCCACTTGCTTTTCTTTACTTCATTGCGGTATAACTTTTCTTTTTTTTCATTTATATGCTCGTATTTCTCTCTCTTTGGTCTATCATCTACATACTTACTCTTCCTCCTTTCTGGTTTACTGAGTAAGCCTTTAGACCATTTTCTGGGTTTACCAAGTGTTTTCATTCGCTTTGACACACCTCGTGGTCAGCCCTATACGCCCTTCTCTTTCGTCATAAGACCTTTAGTTCCTAGGTTCTTAGTTCCTCCCTTATGGATAGAGGTAGAAACTTCCCTAGGCCAAGACCAATATTAACACATGAAGAAGAAGAGTTTCTTCACACACGCTTCCCACGAGCTTCATACTGGGTTCTTGGAACCGAACTTCCAGAAGAGGAGAGCTCAACCACTCTACTTCGAGGTGGGGTCGGTCATCCGAGATGAGTCGGGCCTTGTCCTGCTGCTGTTAGTGCTCCGATTCCTCCTCCTGCCCGTACTCCGACACGTACTGCTCCTCTCTCACTGCCAGTCCGGGGCGGGATCAATTTCGTAGCCGGCTCCAGATCTCCAACCTTATTGGCTCAGCCTCTCAACGTCTACGAGGGTCCTCCTTCTGCGAGCTCGAATCCTCATCTTGAAGGGTACTTCAGGCCCTGCTGGGATTGCCTTGTTGAAAGCTCCTTTCACATAGCGCTTGGTAGGGATGCAAGGGCTTCTTCCATACTTAGTTCCTATCGGCACCGGCTTTCTCCGAGCCTTCCTTCTACTGCCCCCTTTTGTCCGAGTCTGCCATCATTATCGCCTGCAAATTTATTTGTGCCAGGTATTCCCTCACTTTGCTAATATTCATATTTTTATTTTGCCAATAGGTTAATGGCTCCCAAATCTCTACCTTCCAATCAACGGTCCGAGGCCGAGGGATCGAACTCTTCTAGTCCTCCTGAGGCTTTGTGTCAGAGATTCGCCTGGGTGTCACACGAGGTCTTGAAGACCCGGTCGCTGATGTCGGATGCCGACATCGCTCGCTTGAAGCTTCCAGCCATGGATGGGTGCACTGTCTGTCGCCCGGGGGCCGATGATCCTATTTGCTCGGAAAGGGAAGTAGGTCATCCAAACTTCTTTTTCTTTTATCGGGACTTTCTTACTTGGGTCGGTGTTCGCTTCCCGTTCACCCAGTTCCAGATCTCGGCCCTATTGCACCTGAGACTTGCCTCGTCTCAACTTCATCCGAATGGGTGGGCCTATCTTGTTGCTCTCTAGCAACTGTGCCGCTCCTTCCCCGTTCATATTCCCTGCTCGGCCAATCTTTTCTTTTACTACTTCGGCCCTTTCACCCCTGGCTCCCCTAAAGAGAGTGACAAGTTAAAGGGGTTGGTATCTCTTCACTGTAATCCAAAGAGGAGACTCATGACGCCCTTCTCAGATTCTTTCAAGCAGTTTAAAAATGCCTTCTTCAAGGTTGCCGCCGTGCCCAGTCAACAGCCCTGGTTTTTGGAAGGGGTTGAGGCCGCAAACGTAGAGTGGCACTTCCCTCTCTACTGGATGGAGAATCATCATAAGGTTACTCCCTCATCTTTCCAAATTTCCCGCAATGACCTCCTACCAAAGACAGTCCCCTCTATGCCCCGGTTGGATGCTTTCGTGGAGAGGTATGGTGTCAAGAGCGCGGCCTTCTTCATTACTGGGGATGGTTCGAGGCCACTGCCCTCAACTTGTAGGGATTCCTTTTTTGTTGAAATGTTGTCTTTACATTTTCGTTTGGTAACTTGTCTTTGACTTCTTTTATTTGTCTTTCCAGCTCAAGATATGAAGGCCCTTCCCAGTTATTTGACTAGGGTAAACCCTGCTGCTTCATCGCCAAGTCGGCAAACTCGGAAGCGGGCTACCCCTACCACCGCCGCTACACCTGAGGCCGCTGCTGTCACCCTTGTGGTGAAAAAGACTAAAGCCGCTGATGGCCACGGGTCTATACCTTCCATCCCCTCCGAGCCTTCCCGAGGAGTTGTCTCCCAGGCTTCGAAGGGAAAAGAGGTCGTGGGATCCATATCTGTGGATATCCCATCTTCCCAGTCAGCTTCGGTGCTTCCGCCTCCTCCACCTCCTCCTTCCAAGGCACCAGCCCTTCTTTGGTGCTCCCCTGAGGTTTTGTTTGGGAGAAAGGAGTGTCCGAGGAACTGGACGTTGCTTTTCTTCCTCCACGCCAATTCATGGAGAGCCGACCCCTGTCTCCACTGAGCGAGGACGTGGTGCACGAAGCCCAACAATACTTGTGCAAATCCGTCGGGCTACTTCAGGCGTTGCTTCTAGTGAGAGGAAAGTATACTTTTTTGACGCGATAATAAATAGTTAGGGCATCCTAGGCTGAGGTGGTGGCCAAGCAAAAAGTTCTGGAGGAGGCCAAGGAGACTAAGAAGGCTCTAGCTGTGGCTGAGGCCAAGGTGGAGGTCCTGGAGGAGGAGCGGGACACAGCTAAGGCCGAGCGGGATGCTGCTAAGGCCGTGGCCTTGAAGGCAGCACAAGAGCTTCAACTCTGGAAGGAGGTGGCGGACAAGATGGCCTCTGAGTGCGAAGGACTGCAGAAGGCTCTGGGTGAGAGTCTGGACGCTGTGAAGACCATACAGAAGCAGCGTGCTACTTTATCTTCCGAGCTTCAGGCGGCCAAGGAGGCTCTCACCTCGGAGCAGCAGGCAGACTTAGAGACCACAGAGTTGTTGGAGGAGACCGCCAAGGACTGTTTTGACGTGGCCTTGGAGTAGATCCGCTGTCTAAACGTCGGCGTCTCCCTGAACCTGGACGGGAACGAATTTCGCGCCTTCGTCGAGGATGGGGTCCTAATTCCGTTCCAATCCTCTCCTGCTGGCGAGTCTTAATCTGTCGAGGTAGAGGGGGTGCTGGAGAAGGAAGATGAGGTCGGAGAAGGCGGTCCTGAGGCCGGGCCGTCTAGCTAGTTGTTGTTTTCATACTTTGTTTTTGTGGGCGTTTGTGCCTCTTTCTTTTGCACATTTCCGGCTTCTATGTCGTTTTGTACAAGTGTTCTAACAATGAATCAATTAATTTTATCATCCCTTTGCCATATTATAACTCCAACTTAGTTTGAAATTTATTGACTGTAGTAAGTACAAGTCTATATACTCGACCAGCACGTGTGTCTGGGAGAATGGGGCAGAGTTGTCCGTCCTAACATCATGGGGTGTTAACTTAACCGCACTACCTCGTTTCGACTTGACTAGTCGGAAAAGTAAATTGTAACCGAAATAAGGCGAAATTGTCACATGTTCAATCGAGGTGTTCGTAACTCAATAATCAAACATTTTGACCTGATCAAGGTCAGAATGACAACCCGCTTACTTAGATCGGGCAAGCATTGACGAGTCAATTTCGCGAAGGCCACGTATGACAATTTCACCGAGCTCTAACCAAAGCACGTCAGAGTACAACGGTTGGTGTCATACATCTAGATGGTTTTTGTTAGTGACCGGGTGTAAGGACCTCGATGTTGGGTTTTGGACCGGTCTTAATGGCCTCGGTGTCAAGTATCTGACTGGGCTTAATGGCCTCGGTGTCACGCTTAAGCAATTATTTGTGCACATTAGTGAATCTCCTCTATGGGATCCTTCATTAATAACAAGAACAGCTCTAAAGAGCTACAAAATAGTCATGAATTATCCAGATGGAAAATAAGGAACAATTTAAACTAAGAAATTTAGGAAATAACCAAACGATATGACGAGGTGAGCATCGGTATTTGTAAGGCCAAACCGAGACCTAGGTGTAATAGATCTTCAGCTTGTTGGCGTTCCACATTCTCTTAACCGGCTTCCTTGCCAAGGTTTCGAGAACATATGCTCCATTGTCAAGTCTCTCTTTGACTCGGTAGGGGCCTTCCCAATTTGCTGCCAATTTTCCATCTCGGGCATTCTTATTGCCGATATCGGCTCGTCGGAGTACATGGTTCCCTCGGTCGAAGGACTGTGGTCGAACCTTCTGATTATACTTTGCCACGAGGAGTTGCTTGGCGGCTAGTTCCAGGTAGTGCAAAATGACTCGGATTTCATCAATCAGTTCCAGGTCAGTCTTCAAGGCATCGTTATTTGCCGCCTGTCCGTCCTATTCAGCTCTAAGTTTTCTCCATGATGGCTGTCCTATTTCGACCAAGATCATTGCTTCACACCCATAGGTCAACCGGAATGGGGTCTCCTGTGTTGAGGTCTACACACTCCTGACTCGGCTTGGCCATTAGATTGCGGGTGTTCAACGGATGAGAAGTGTTGCTTAATGTCTAAGTCAGACATTAAGGCCTGGAATCTATGGTCCATGAACTGGGTCCCATTATCCGTGATGACTTCGGCAGGTATCCCGAAACGAGCAATGATATTATGACGAAAAAACCTCATTACTCAGGCCGAGGTGATCGTTGTTAAAGGCTCTGCCTCAATCCACTTAGTAAAATAGTCTACAGCGACGATGAGCCATTTAAATTGTCCGGGTGCCGGCTTGAATGGTCCGAGGATGTCCATGCCCCATTTATAGAAGGGCCATGGGGCTGACATGCCCTTTAATTCCGTTGGTGGTGGCCAAATTATCTTGGCGTGTTTCTGACAACTGTCACATCTCTTGGCGGCTTCCAGGGCGTCCTGCTTTATGGTCGGCCAATAATAACCGGCATGTAACGCCTTCCTGGCAAGAGCCTTGCCCCCCATGTGATGGCCGTTGCAACCTTCATGTATCTCGGCCAACACATATTTGGCCTCGGATTCACTTAGGCACCGCATCATCGGGCAGTACAAAGCCTTTCTGTACAGCTGATCATCGACCATGGTGTAGATAGCGGCCTCTCTGATCAACTTCTTCGCTTCTGTGGAATCCGTCGGGATGATGCCTCTTTCAAGTAGTCCTCGATTGGCTTTCTCCAGTCGGTAGTTGCCGAGATAGTCATTACACAGCTCAGTTCGGCCAAATTTTGCTGGATCACGGTCCTATGACTGCCCGGGCCTTTGGTATTTGCTAGCTTAGAGAGGATGTCAGCCCTGGTATTATCTTCTCTCGGGATATAGGTAACGATCACTTCATCAAACTCGGCCATGACTTCTTTCGCTCTGTTCAAGTACTTAGCCAACAATGGTCCTTTCGCTTGGTAGCTGTCGTCAATCTGTACCACAACAACCTATGAATCGGTGAACACCTTGACTCGCCACGCCCCATTATCTTTAGCTTGAAACAGTCCGGCCAGGAGGGCCTCGTACTCAGCTTGGTTGTTGGAGGTCGAAAACTTCAACTGGAGAGAATGCTCGGTCGCGACCCCCTCTAGGCTTTCGATGATGACTCCTGCTCCACTGCCTTTTGCATTGGAAGATCCGTTAACGTATACCTTCCAGATTTCGTCATTTGTTACTGCCGGGGTCAATTCTTTGATGAAATCCGCCAATGCCTGTGACTTGATCGCATGTCGGGCTTCAAATGCGATGTCAAACTCGGACAACTCGATAGCCCAATTAGTCATTTGTCCTGCCAAGTTGGGCTTGTGCAATATCTGACGGATTGGCTGGCTGGTTCGGACTACGATCCGGTGTCCCTGAAAGTACGGCCGAAGTCGTCTTGCTGTTGTCAGTAAGGCAAAAGCCACCTTCTCCAGCTTCTGGTATCGGAGTTCAGAGTTTTGTAACACCTTGCTTACAAAGTAGATTGGTGCCTGCCCGACCTCGATTTCTCTTACTAAGGCGGTGCTTACGGCCTCGTCTCCTATCGATAAGTATAAGAACAAGATCTCCCCTTGTTCTAGCTTTGTGAGCATTGTGGGGTTTGCCAGACATCGCTTAATTTCTTCAAATGCTACTTCACAGTCCGAGTTCCAACCTCCATGTGTTTCCTTCTTCAATAATCTGAAGAATGACAGTGCTTTCTCCGCCGATCTGGGTAAGAATCTAGTTAGGGCGGCCAAGCGACCTGTTAATTGCTAAACCTCCTTCTTTGACCTTGGGGCTTGCATGTCTAGGACGGCCTTCCACTTGTCCGGGTTGGCCTCGATTCCTCGATTTGTCAACATATAACCTAGGAATTTCTCGGCGGGCACTCCAAAGGCGCATTTGGCCGGGTTCAACCTGATTCGATGTCTTCTCAATTTTTCAAACGTCTGTTCCAGGTCCCGGATATGATCCTCTGGCTGCTTCGACTTCACAATCATGTCGCCGATATATACCTCCACGTTTTGTCTGATCTGGTCCTCAAAGACCCAGTTCATCATGCGTTGATAAGTGGCTCTAGTGTTCTTCAATCTGAATGGCATGACATTGTAACAGTAATTAGCCTTGTCGTTCATGAAGGTAGTCTTCTCTTGGTCGTCCAAGTGCATGGCAATTTGATTGTATCCTGAGTAGGCATTGACAGAGGATTTACCGTATCTCCCAAAATAACCAAGTTCAGAAATGATTTTGCAGAAATAGGGAACCTGGGTCGTTTCCCCGATGAATTCGCGCGGGTTTGATCAAAGTAACAGCGAAACAGAACAGTAAAATGGGGGGTTTTGATTCAAACAGAATAAAAACAAAACTAAACAGAGACAGAACGAAATAAGCAGGAACAGAATTGATTAAACAGAAACAGATTAAAAACGATCAACCCAACATTTAGATTCCAGAAACTTCCTTCATTGAGTGAAGAATGAACGAACTCGCGTTTGGTTCTGGATGAACCGAAATCTCTGCATTCATCCAGAAAATCCCTCGACTAGACGATCGCCTAGAATATGTTTGAACAGTGGCGTCTAACTGAGCAATCGCACAGCAAGGCTTTAAACCTAGTTCAAATTCAGTCCTTGGGATAAACCAAACCGAATATTAAATCTAATATTCGAACTATTTCCAGAAATCGAATCCGAAAAGAGGAAAACAGAAACGAGTAACGTTACCGATTAAGCACAAGCTCTCTGGACGAATCATGGAATCATCAACGTTGGGTTAATCACAGATGTTCAGCCGAACATAACTGGAAATAATGAAGAACAGACGAAGAACGCGAAGAACACGAAGAACATTTGAGAGAAATTGAAAGTTTCTGTTTTGATCCACAAAAGTGTAAAAACGTGAATGAATAATGTGTTTGTGGCTGCTACCACACTTAAAGTTAACCTAATTGGGAAATGGGTTCAGCCCAAAAAAACGAAAATAAAATAATATGGGCTTTAATTACAAAATTCGAGCCCAAAATAAAACCCAAAAATACATTTGCTTCGGCTTCAAAATCGACTGCCCTCTTGTCCGAATTTGCTCTTCATGTCTTCATAGCAATTGTAGCTCTCTGAATCATCTGAAATATGAGACAAAAATGAGGCAAATCCGATGTCTGGTTCAAGAGTTATGGTAAAAACAGTGAAGCAATATAAAACTAGAATTTATTATTAAATAATGACTAAAATATAATAAAAGGCCCAAAGCCCAAATAAGTATAAAAGCCATTATTTATTAGCTAAAGAGTTCTAAATTACTATTCGAGACACAAAAAGTAGTGTATAAAATATTTAATTATCAGGCGTCCATGAAGGATAGTAGCTGGTACCTAGCCGAATTATCAATTAGTTGGTCAATGTTGTGTTGGGATCCGTACACGCAGCGGATTAAAATTTCTTACGAATCCCGTCCTGAGGATCACTCAGGTGCATTTAAATCAAGACTTAGGAATCCAAATCATACCTTTGTGGAATTCGTTCGCGTCTCGTTCTTTCTTGAACAGGTTGGCTACCTCCTCGATCAGCAGAAGACGACTCTTAGAATCCTCTTCCTCTACCGGTATCCACACAAACAATCCTTGTACACGGCTACTGCAGCGTGCTAGCACCTCTTGTGCGTCTCTCTTAATTTTTCACTCTAGGGTTTTTCGCGGCTTTCTGTAATGCACTCGACTGAAATTCCCGTAGGTTTTTCTAAACCTATTAGGCGTATTACATAATCAAAATTAATCCTCATTAATTTTGAAATTCGAATTTCGAATTTGGATAATATATTAATTAAATCTATCTTATAGATCTAATCTAATATATTAAAAGCCAGATCTGAAATCCGAATCTTGAATTTAGATCAAATCTAAATTAAAAGCCTTCTGATTTAATTTATCTCTATAAATTAAATCCGAGAAATAATATCTATCTATTTAATTAAATCTAAGATACTATACCTCAATTTAATATTAAAAAGATATACGATATCTTTATTCAAAATCAAATGAGATACAATATCTCTATTTGTTTTAGATATTTAATTTATCAAATAAATTAAATACAAAACAAATATTATATATATAATATTATAATCTCCATTAATAATATATATATAAATATATATATATATATTAATTTCGAATTTATATATATATGTATATATATCCTAGATTAAATTCATTATTCATTTAATCTCAGATTAATCTGAGATTCAATGAATCTGGACACTTTTACCCGTGTTGGATTATTCTTGTATGCAACCCTGCAGGCCCATATGAGATTGGCAGTGGACCAAGACTGTAGCAGCCCACAAGTCGCAAGCGGCCTCTAGCAAGACATTGCGACTACCCAATTCACATGGGGATCGATGACACGATACAACCTATCGTACAACCATGTCACGTCCCTTTTGTCACGCGATAATTTGGTCAAGGATGAGGCATGGATAATGTCAACTTCCTGTTCTTGACCACTACTTTCTCGATTCTCGAGTAGTTTAAAAGGTGAAATGGAAACTCTTTTCCATCACAGTATGGCCATACATTTCTTAGACTCACTCATCGAGGGGCCCAGTATTATCTCTCTACAAATGTGAGGGACAAGTTCCATCTTGACCATTCACATTCCTCCGCATGAAAACCACTGATCCCAATCCGAGCCTTTGTCATCACCCAGTCAAAGGTGACTTTTGACTAGGTCAAAGACCAGTGACTCATCATGTAGGAATCTATGATGATCTCAGGTCATAGGGCGTCGTGACGCGGTTATACATGAGATAAGCTTATGACTTAATCCATGCAGCTTTTTCATAGTGGGTCGGTCCAGTACCTTGTACTCTTACAAGTGCCCATGACTTTGATTTGTATCTCCATACCTCGTCAAAGTCATACTGGTCTTATTTCATCTTCACTCCCGTGTAGATGACCGATCAGGGACATTTAGGATAATCTATAAGATTATCCAGGGATGCAGTTATCAATACGAACATGCAAACAAAAATGATAACAAAAGAGAATACTTTAAATAACTTAAATATCCAAAGTACAATGAATTGCCCCTAGGGCATAATTTCCAACAGACTCCCACTTGCACTAGGTGCAATCATTGATTACTCTAATTCTCATTGCCCTAACATGACGCTCATGTGCCGCTTGTGCTAGCGGCTTAGTGAGAGGATCTGCTACATTGTCTTCTCCTGGTACTTTGCATATGTTTGTATCACCTCTTTCATTGATTTCTCTAATGAGATGAAATCGCCTAAGTATGTGCTTGGTCCTTTGATGTGACCTAGGCTCCTTTGTCTGTGCAATGATGTCGTTATTGTCACAGAACAAGTCTATTGGATCTAAGATGGTAGGAACCACCCCCAGTTTAGTGATGAATTTTCTGATCCAAACGGCTTCCTTAGCTGCATCCGATGCTGCTATATACTCAGCTTCCGTTGCAGAATCAGCTACAGTGCTTTGCTTAGAGCTCTTCCAACTCACCGCACCATCATTCAACAGGAATACATATCCTAATTGCGATCTTGAATCATCTTGGTCAGTTTGGAAACTCGCATCTGTGTAACCAGTCACACAGAGCTGATCCTCTAAGCCACCATATACCAAGAATAAGTCCTTAGTCCTTCTTAAGTACTTAAGGATATTCTTGACAGCAGTCCAGTGACCCTCACCGGGATCTTATTGATATCTGCTGGTCATACTCAAGGCAAATGACACATCCGGTCTAGTACATAGGATGGCATATATGATAGATCCAATGGCGGAGGCATATGGAATCTTACTCATGCGGTCTCTCTGATCTTGTGTACTAGGACACAGATCCTTACTGAGATGGATGCCATGAGACATGGGCATGTTACCCCTCTTAGAATCCTGCATACTGAACCTATGCAGTATTTTGTCTATATATGTGCTCTGACTTAGGCCTAGCAGCCTCTTAGATCCATCTCTATATATCCTTATCCCAAGGATGTAAGTGGCTTCGCCTAAATCTTTCATTAAGAAAGACTTTCCTAACCAAGACTTGACACTCTGTAAGGTAGGAATGTCATTCCCAATGAGTAGGATGTCATCAACATAAAGCACTAAAAATACAACTGTGCTCCTAGTAACCTTCTTGTAAACACAAGGTTCATCCATGTTTTGAATGAAGCCAAACTCTTTGACTACTTCATCAAAACGATGATTCCAGCTCCGAGATGCCTACTTCAATCCATAAATGGATCTTTGAAGCTTGCAAACTTTACCAGAGTCCTCTGGACGCACAAAACCCTCAGGTTGTGTCATGTACACATCCTCAAGCAGCTTTCCATTAAGGAAGGTTGTTTTGATGTCCATCTGCCATATCTCATAGTCATAATATGATGCAATGGCAAGAAGGATTCTGATTGATTTGGCCATTGCAACTGGTGAAAAGGTTTCATCATAGTCTATATCATGAGTTTGAGTGAATCCTTTTGCAACCAGTCGTGCCTTGAAGATATTTACTTTGCCATCCATGTCAGTTTTCTGTTTGAAAACCCACTTGCACCCAATGGTTTTTACACCTTCAGGTGGATCGACTAAGGTCCATACCTTATTGTCGTACATGGATTGCATTTCAGACTTCATAGCATCAAGCCATTTTTCGGAGTTTGGTCCCACTACGGCGTCTCGATAGGTTGTTGGCTCATTCTGCTCAATGAGCAAAACATCACCACTTCCAATAATCAAAAATCCATATCTCTGAGGCTGTAATCGTGGTCTATCGGGCCTTCGTGGGCCTTGTGTTACTTGAGTAGGCTCAACAACTTGTTGTGAGTCTTCTCCGGTTTCCATTTGTGGTTCTACATTGCCCTATGACTCTCGAACTTCTTCGAGGTTCACTTTACTCCCACTGGTTCTTTTAGAGATAAACTCTTTTTCAAGAAAGATACCATTCCGAATAACAAACACTTTGTGATCGGTGGGATTGTAGACATAGTATCCTTTAGTTTCTTTAGGATACCCCACAAAAAGGCATTTTGAGGATCTAGATGATAATTTATCAGAGGCCTGTTATTTAACATAAACCTCACATCCCCAAATCTTAAGAAAAGACAAACTGGGTTTCTTCCCAGTCCATACCTCATATGGTGTCTTTTCAACTACCTTTGACGGAACACGATTTAGTATGAATGCAGCTGTTTCTAGGGCATGGCCCCAAAAGGAAGGTGGAAGGTCTGTTTGACTCATCATAGTTCAAACCATATCTAATAGAGTTCGATTCCTCTGTTCAGAAACACCATTCCATTGAGGTGTTCCTGGAGGAGTAAGTTGTGAGATGATCCCACAACTCCTAAGATGGTCAATGAACTCGTGGCTCAAATATTCACCACCTCGATCAGATCGAAGTGCCTTAATTATTTTGGCAAGTTGATTTTGTACTTCATTCTGGAATATTTTGAACATTTCAAAAGATTCAGACTTATGTTTCATTAGATAGATATAGCCATATCTACTAAAATCGTCTATGAATGTAATGAAGTACAAATAACCTCCTCTGGCAGAAATATTCATTAGTCCACATTCATCAGTATGAATGAGGCCCAATAAATCGGTGGCCCTCTCACTGTGTCCAGTAAAAGGAGCCTTTGTCATCTTCCCCAATAAACAAGACTCACATGTATCAAATGATTCAAAATCAAATGAATTCAAAAATCCATCTGTAATGGAGTTTCGAAATGCGTTTTTCATTTATATGGCCTAGACGACAATGCCATAGGAAGGTAGGACTCAAATCTTTTGACTTGATCCTTTATGTCACAGATGTCCATTCAATTTTCTACTGTCCTTAAGTTCCTATACATTTATACAAATGTGTGAACCACATGTAGTATCTAATATCCATGTTTGAGGAAGTAGAAAAGCGAATGTCTATGACATAGATACCTGAAGCGATAGGCCCGCTATCCTTCTTGTCCTTTTCCAGATCTTCTTGATAGAGCTTGCAGTTCCTCTTCCAATGACTGATTTCATTGCAGAAGAAGCAGACCCCATCCTTCGGAGGTTTTGCCTTCTTGGCTTTTGGTTTCATACCCTTTCCTCTCTGAACGGACAAAACAGAAATGGGCCTCTTCTTAAGGCTCTACTGAATAGTTTTAAGCATCCCATGCAGTTCAGAAATTGATTCCTCCATATTGTTCATGTTGTAATCCATGACAAAGTCATCATAACTTTCTGGGAGTGAGATCAAGATCACATCTGTAGCTAACTCCTGGGATATGGGGAATCCAAGCCTTTCAAGGTGATCAATGTAGCCTTTCATTTTCAATAAAATGAAGACTAATTGATTCACTTTCAGCCATCTTGCAAGAGAATAAGGCCTTTGTGGTCTCATACCTTTCTTGACTTGCCTATTGCTGGAACATTTTCATAGGATGATAAATCATCTCATACACCTCCATGTGTTCTAGATCTCCATCGAGGTCTGGAACCACAGTGGCGGGCTTTAGGCATCCTGTATCCATAGAGTCATCCTGATGCTTCTATAAGCATCAGTCTGATCTCTTGGATCATCAACTGTAGGCTCATCAGGGATGGATTGATCGATAAGGTACTCCTTTCTTTCGTGTTTAGGATCAACGCTTAAGTTCCCAAACATGTCAAGAAAGTTTGTCTCATCGAGTTCGTCCTTCTCAAGGACAGATCACATTGATGGTGTTGCGGTGTTACTATTCAACATGATTCTAGAATTTAAAAGATATGCAAAGTGTAATCAGTAACCTCCCACTGAATTAATAACCCTAATTATAATTAGTGGGCTAAGATCCATATTTGGCTTAATCTTAAGTCCGCTTTGGCAGGACGCTTAAAATCAAGTTATTTAGATAGGCAACAACTTTGCCAATTACATCACATGTAACTCTTAGATCTTTAAGGGATTTGATCATCATATGACCTAGCATGTTTAATCCCATCCAATGCCTTGAGATCCAAAACTGTTTTGATAATCTCAATTAAGTCAAGACAATAATGAATACAGAGTATCACCATTACTCTCTCTTGTCTCCCCAAGATTACTCAGATGCATCCACTTTGGTGGAACATACAAATGGGTGATCGAGATTTTGACAAGTATTCATTTATTGATAGCATTGTGACTTAGGATTTTATTTAGAGGGTATTATTGGATATAATCAAATTAATCCTATTAATTTAATTCTAAATTAATTATGAGTGATCTAATCAAATCATAATTAAAATTCCAAATTAATTATGAGTGATCAAATCAAATCATAATTAAAACTCTAAATTAATCATAACATATGTTAATTCATACAATTATGAAATAAATCATTATGATTAAATTATTGAGACTTGCGGCTGTCGCTTCATTTTAATACGACTAGATCTATATCTTATAGGATTTCTAAAACCCTAATTGGCCGTATTAAAATATTCAAAATTAATCTCAATTAATCTTGAACTCAAATTTTAAATTAAAATAACATTAATTAAATCTGTCCAACAGATTTAATCTGATCTATTTATTTTAATCTAAAATAAAAGCCTGCCGATTTAATTTATCTTTATAAATTAAATCTAAGATATCATATCTCTTTCGAAAATTAAATCTGAGATACAATATCTCTATTTGTTTTAGATATTTAATTTATCAAATAAATTAAATACAAAACAAACATTAGATAATAATATTATAATCTACATTAATAATATCATTATTATTTAATTTCAAATTTATGTTATGTTATAATATTATAATATAATATCATGATTATATATTATAAATAATCCATGTTTTTTTTTAATTGCAATTTTGATTGCAATTTCACGAATTGCAATCTCAAATTGCAATCATGATTTGCAATTTTGGGTTGCAATTTCGAATTGCAATTTTGAATTGCAATTTCGAATTGCAATAATTGCAATCTCGAATTGCAATCTTGAATTGCAATTACAATTTGCAACAATTTCAATCTCGGATTGCAATCAACCTTCACTTTTGTTTCGATCTGAATAATTCAGATGTGGCCGCGAATATGAACGATTCAAACCCTAACGCATTTTAAAGCATACAAGATTCAATTTCTTGCATACAAAGATTTGGTTTCTTGCATACATATCACATATAATAGAATGTAGAAAAACCTAATTTAAACACACGTTGAGTTGGCTCTGGTACCACTGTTGGGATCCGTACACGCAGTGGATTAAAATTTCTTACGAATCCCGTCCCGAGGATCACTCAGGTGCATTTAAATCAAGACTTAGGAATTCGAATCATACCTTTGTGGAATTCGTTTGTGTCTCGTTCTTTCTTGAACAGGTGGGCTACCTCCTCGATCAGCAGAAGATGACTCTTACAATCCTCTTCCTCTACCGGTATCCACACGAACAATCCTTGTACACGGCTACGGTAGAGTGCTAGCGCCTCTTGTGCATCTCTTTCAATTTTTCACTCTAGGGTTTCTCGCGGCTTTCTGTAATACACTCGACTGAAATTCCCGTAGGTTTTTCTAAACCTATTAGGCGTATTATATAATCAAAATTAATCCTCATTAATTTTGAAATTCGAATTTGGATAATATATTAATTAAATCTATCTTATAGATCTAATCTAATATATTGAAAGCCAGATCTGAAATCTGAATCTTGAATTTAGATCAAATCTAAATTAAAAGCCTTCTGATTTAATTTATCTCTATAAATTAAATCCGAGAAATAATATCTATCTATTTAATTAAATCTGAGATACTATACCTCAATTTAATATTAAAAAGATATACGATATCTTTATTCGAAATCAAATGAGATACAATATCTCTATTTGTTTTAGATATTCAATTTATCAAATAAATTAAATACAAAACAAATATTATATATATAATATTATAATCTCCATTAATAATATATATATATATATAAATTTCGAATTTATATATATATATACACACATATATATATATATACCCTAGATTAAATTCATTATTCATTTAATCTCAGATTAATCTGAGATTCAATGAATCTGGACACTTTTACCCGTGTTGGATTATTCTTGTGTGCGACCCTGCAGGCCCATATGAGATTTGCAGTGGGCCAAGACTGTATCAGCCCACAAGTCGCAAGCGGCCTCTAGCAAGACATTGCGACTACCCAATTCATATGGGGATCGATGACACGATACAACCTATCGTATAACCATGTCACGTCCCTTTTGTCACGCGATAATTTGGTCAAGGATGAGGCATGGATAATGTCAACTTTCTGTTCTTGACCACTACTTTCTCGATTCTTAAGTAGTCTAATAAGTGAAATGGAAACTCTTTTCCATCACAGTATGGCCATACATTTCTTAGACTCACTCATCGAGGGGCCCAGTATTATCTCTCTATAAATGTGAGGGACAAATTCCATCTTGACCATTCACATTCTTCCTCATGAAAACCACTGATCCCGATCCCAACCTTTATCATCACTCGATCAAAGGTGACTTTTGACTAGGTCAAAGACCAGTGACTCATCATGTAGGAATCCATGATGATCTCAGGTCATAGGGCGTTGTGACGCGGTTATACATGAGATAAGCTTATGACTTAATCCATGCAGCTTTCTCATAGTGGGTTGGTCCAGCACCTTGTACTCTTACAAGTGCCCATGACTTTGATTTGTATCTCCATACCTCATCAAAGTCATACTGGTCTTAACTCATCTTCGCTCCCGCGTAGATGACCGACCAGGGACATTTAGGATAATCTATAAGATATATCCAAGGATATAGTTATCACCATAAACATGTGTATGAAGTGATAACTTAATGGAAACAATGATTTGCCCCTAGGGCATAATTTCCAACAGACTCCCACTTGCACTAGGCGCAATCATTAATTACTCTAATTGACATTGCCCTAACATGACGCTCATGTTTTGCTTGTACAAGCGGCTTAGTAAGAGGATCAACTACATTGTCTTCTCCTGGTACTTTGCATACTTTTATACCACTTTTATCTATGATTTCTCCGATAAGATGAAATTGCCTGAGTACATGCTTGGTCCTTTGATGTGACTTAGGCTCCTTTGTCTGCACAATAATGTCGTTATTGTCACAGAACTAGACTATTGGATCTGAGATAGTAGGAACCACCCCCAGTTCAGTCATGAACTTTCTAATCCAAAAGGCCTCCTTAGCTGCATCCTATGCTGCTATATACTTAGCTTCCGTTGCAGAATCAGCTACAGTGCTCTGCTTAGAGCTCTTCCAGCTCACCGCTCCACCATTCAATAGGAATACATATCCTGATTGCGATCTTAGATTATCTTGGTCAGTTTGGAAACTCGCATCTATGTAACCAGTTACACAGAGCTAGCTCATCCTCCAAGCCACCATATACCAAGAATAAGTCCTTAGTCCTTCTTAAGTACTTAAGGATATTCTTGATCGTAGTCCAGTGACCGTCATCGGGATCTTAAACGTATCTACTGGTCTTACTTAAGGTAAATGACACATCCGGTTGAGTACATAACATGGCATATATGATAGATCCAATCGCAGAAGCATATGGAATCTTACTCATGCGGTCTCTTTGATCTTGTGTTCTAGGACACAGATCTTTACTGAGATGGATGCCATGAGACATGGGCATGTTACCCCTTTTAGAATTCTGCACACTAAACCTATGCAGTATCTTGTCTATGTATGTGCTCTGACTTAAGCCTATCAACCTCTTGGATCTATCTCTATAGATCCTAATCCCAAGGATATAAGTGGCTTCGCCTAAAACTTTCATTGAGAAAGACTTTCCTAACCAAGACTTGACACTCTGCAAGGTAGGAATGTCATTCCCAATGAGTAGGATGTCATCAACATAAAGCACTAGAAATACAACTGTGCTCCCACTAACCTTCTTGTAAACACAACGTTCATCCATGTTTTGAATGAATCCAAACTCTTTGACTACTTCATCAAAATGATGATTCCAACTCCAAGATGCTTGCTTCAATCCATAAATTGATCTTTAAAGCTTGCAAACTTTACCAGAGTCCTCTGGATGCACAAAACCCTCAAGTTGTGTCATATGCACATCCTCAAGCAGCTTTCCATTAAGGAAGGCTGTCCATCTGTCATATCTCATAATCATAATATGATGCAATGGCAAGAAGAATTCTGATTGATTTGGCCATTGCAACTGGGAAAAAGGTTTCATCATAGTCCACACCATGAGTTTGAGTGAATCCTTCTGCAACCAGTTGTGCCTTGAAGACATTTACTTTGCCATCCATGTCAGTTTTCTCTTTGAAAACCCACTTGCACCCCACGGTTTTTACACCTTCAGGTGGATCGACTAAGGTCCATACCTTATTGTCGTACATGGATTGCATTTCAGACTTCATGGCATCTAGCCATTTTTTGGAGTTTGGTCCCACTACGACGTCTCGATAGGTCGTTGGCTCATTCTGCTCAATGAGCAAAACATCACGACTTCCCGTAATCAGAAATCCATATCTCTGAGGCTGTAGTCGTGATCTATCAGACCTTCGTGGGCCTTGTGTTACTTGAGTAGGCTCAACAACTTGTTGTGAGTCTTCTCCAGTTTCCATCTGTGGTTCTACATTGTCCTGTGACTCTCGAACTTCTTCGAGGTTTACCTTACTCCCACTGGTTCTTTTAGAGATAAACTCTTTTTCTAAAAAAACATCATCCTGAATAACAAACACTTTGTGATCGGTGGGATTGTAGACATAGTTTCCTTTAGTTTTCTTAGGATACACCATAAAAAGGCATTTTGAGGATCTTGATGATAATTTATTAGAGGCTTGTTATTTAACATAAACCTCACATCCCCAAATCTTAAGAAATGACAAGCTGGGTTACTTCCCAGTCCATATCTCATATGGTGTCTTTTCAACCACCTTTGACGGAACACGATTTAGTGTGAACGCAACAGTTTCTAGGGCATGACCTCAAAAAGAAGATGGAAGATCTGGTTGACTCATCATAGATCGAACCATATCTAATAGAGTTCGATTCCTCCGTTCAGAAACACCATTCCATTGTGGTGTTCCTGGAGAAGTAAGCTGTGAGATGATCCCACAACTCTTAAGATGGTCAACGAACTCTTGGCTCAAATATTCACTACCTCAATCAGATCGAAGTGCCTTGATTGTTTTGCCAAGTTGGTTTTGTGCTTCATTTTGAAACATTTTGCACATTTCTAAAGTTTCAAACTTTATGTTTCATCAGACAGATATACACATATCTCCTGAAATTGTTTATAAATGTAATGAAGTGCAAACGACCTCCTCTGGCAGATGTATTCATTGGTCCACAAACATCAGTATGTATGAGGCCCAATAAATCAGTGGCTCTTTCACTGTGTCCAGTAAAAGGTGCCTTTGTTATCTTTCCCAATAAACAGGACTCACATGTATCAAATGATTCAAAATCAAATGACTTCAGAAATCCATCTGTAATGGAGTTTCGAAATGTGTTTCTCATTTATATAGCCTTGACGACAATGCCATAGGTAGCTCGAACTCAAATCTTTTGACTTGATCCTTTATGTCACAGATGTCCATTCAATTTTCTATTGTCCTTGAGAACCTATACATTTATACAAATGCGTGAACCACATGTAGTATCTAATACCCATGTTTGAGGAAGTAGAAAAGCGAATGTCTATGACATAGATACCTGAAGCGATAGCCCGCTAACCTTCTTGTTCTTTTCAGATCTTCGAGGCAGAGTGTGCGATTCTTCTTCTAATGACCAATTTCATTGCAGAAGAAGCAGACCCCCTCCTTAGGAGGTTTTGCCTTCTTGGCTTTTAGTTTCATACCCCTTCCTCTTTGAACGGACAAAACAGTACTGGGCCTCCTCTCAAAGCTCTGCTCAGCAACTTTGAGCATCCTATGCAGTTCAGAAATTGATTCCTCCATATTGTTCATGTTGTATTCCATGACAAAGTCATCATAACATTCTGGGAGTGAAATCAAGATCACATCTGTAGCTAACTCCTAGGATATGGGGAATCCAAGCCTTTCAAGGTGATCAATGTAGCCTTTCATTTTCAACAAAATGAACACTAACTGATTCACTTTCAGCCATCTTGCAAGAGAATAAGGCCTTTGTGGTCTCATACCTCTCTTGCGTCGCCTGTTGCTGGAATATTTCCATAGGATGATAAATCATCTCAGACACCTCTATGTGTTCTAGATCTCCATCGAGGTCTGGAACCACAATGGCAAGCTTCAGGCATCCTATATCCATAGAGTCATCCTGATGCTTCTATAAGCATCATTCTGATCTCTCGGATCATCAGCTGTAGGCTCGTCATGAATGGGTTGATCGATGAGATACTCCTTTCTTTCGTGTTTAGGATCAATGCTTAAGTTCCCAAATATGTCAAGAAAGTTTGTCTCATCGAGTTCGTCCTTCTCAAGGACCGATCGCATTGATAGTGTTGCGGTGTTACTATTCGTCATGATTCTGCAATTTAAAAGATATGCAGAGTTTAATCAGTAACCTCCCACTGAATTAATAACCCTCATTATAATTAGTGGGCTAAGATCCATATTTGGCTTAATCTTAAGTCCGCTTTGGCAGGACGCTTAAAATCAAGTTATTTAGGTAGGCAGCCCTTTGCCAATTACATCGCATGTAACTCTTAGATCTTTATGGGATTCGATCATCATATGACCTAGCATGTTTAATCCCATCTAATGCCTTGAGATCCAAAACCGTTTTGATAATCTCAATTAAGTCAAGACAATAATGAATGTAGAGTATCACCATTACTCTCTCTTCTCTTCCCAAGATTACTCAGATGCATACACTTTGGTGGAACATACAAATGGGTGATCGAGGTTTTGACAAGTATTCATTTATTGATGGCATTGTGACTTAAGATTTTATTTAGAGGGTATTATTAGATATAATCAAATTAATCCTATTAATTTAATTCTAAATTAATTATGAGTGATATAATCAAATCATAATTAAAATTCTGAATTAATTATGGGTGATCAAATCAAATCATAATTAAAACTCTAAAGTAATCATAACATATGTTAATTCATACAATTATGAAATTAATCATTATGATTAAATTATTGAGACTTGCGGTTGTCGCTTCATTTTAATACGACTAGATCTATATCTTATAGGATTTCTAAAACCCTAATTGGCCGTATTAAAATATTCAAAATTAATCTCAATTAATCTTGAACTCAAATTTTAGATTAAAATAACATTAATTAAATCTGTCCAACAGATCTAATTTGATCTATTTATTTTAATCTAAAATAAAAGTCTGCCGATTTAATTTATCTTTATTAATTCTACCTATATGAATGCAATCTTTATTGTATATCTCATATAGAATCTAAATTAATCATGCAGTGATCATATCAAAACAAAATTAAAACTTGTGAAACAACAAAGCTCATCTAGCCTAGAGTCCTCTCAAGCCAATGAGGGGACTTTTCTTAATAATAAGAGAAAACACATAAGGGGAAACCTCGTTTACATTAGAGGGGAGTAGATGAGAAGAGAATCTAATCGAGAGTATTTATGGAGAGACATGACTCGCAGGCCATATTTAAATTTACAACTATTGTAAAATCTAGAGCCATGTTGTTCACCATACCCAAACAACACTTTGAAAGGTAAATTATAACATATAAAATTTCATGATTAAAATTCTCTAATTTTATATATCATGATTTAATTTCTCGATTTCTCGCGCTACAAAAATTTGCCGGTTCCTACGGCAGTCCCGCTAGCCGGTTAGCAGTAGCGCCCTGATGGAGACCTTTTGTCATTAGCCTTGGGGTCCACAATCAACAATTAACCAAGGATTGCGTATAAGCAAACCTAGGATCGTTCTCTCTTTTCGATGAGCTTTTTATTGAATCCCAAGTAATCTAAATGTCATGCAAATGCAATGAAGACAAGGGGGGATTGGGTTTTGGATTTTTAAATTAATAAACTAAAATAGAAATGCAATTTAAATGAAGCAAAGATAAAATAGAATATAAGAAAACGAGAAGAAACAGATTAAAATCGATCAACCCAACGTTCAGATTCCAGAGACTTCCATCATTGAACGAAATATAAATAACCCACGTTTGGCTCTGGACGAACCGAGATCTCTGCATCCGCCCAGAAAATCCCTCGACTAGACGATCGCCTAGAATTTGTCCGAACAGCGGCGTCCCATTGTGCGATCGCACAGCAAAACTTAAAACCTAGTTTGAACTCAGTCCTTGGGATGAACCAAACCGAATATTAAATCTAATATTCGAACTATTTCCAAAACGATAAGGTAAAAATAGAAACGAGTTAAATTACCGATAAAGCACAAGTTCTATGGACGAATCATGGAATCCTCAACGTTGGGTCAATCAAAGAAGCTTAGCCAAGCATGGGTAGGAAAAACGCATAAGAAAAGATGAAGAAGAACATGAAGAACAACTCAAAGAAAAAAAAAGCTTCTAATTTAATCTGAAATCTCCTGCAACGTAATTGAGAATATGTTTGTAGCCACCATCTAATATTCCTTATATAGGAAAGATGACTAAAAATAGGAAACCTCTAATAAATAGAAAATCTCTAAAAAATAGGAAACCTCTAATAAATAGGAAACCCCTAATCAATAGGAAATCCCTATAAAAAAGGAAACCTCTAAAAATTGGTCTTTTATTACAAAATTCGAGCAAAATAAAAATCCAGAAAAATAAGTCTGTCTTTAGCTAAAATTTCGTCCATCTTCTTGTCCGAATCAGCCTTCCGAGTTTTCATAACAATTGTAGCTCTCTGAATCATCTAAAAAAGTAAAGAAGAATCAGGCTAATCGGATATCTAGATCAAAAGTTATGACGAAAATACTAAATCACTGTAAATCTGGAATTTAATCATAAAAATGAATTAAGTCCCATTAAAAGCTCAAAGCTCGATTAAGTAATAAAATCCATTATTTATTAACTAAACAATCCTAAATTTATTCACCAAGAGATACAAATAAGTGTAATAATATTCAATTATCAAATTCCCCCACACTTATCTTTTTGCACTCCTGAGCAAAATTCAAAGAAAAAGACTAAAATGAAAAATTCTTCCTTTCTAAATATTGGTAACAATAGAAAAATTTAACAAAGAACACAAAGCTTCAAAAAACCAATCAATCAAGACCAAAATCCTTTCATCTCCAATTACAAATCCTGGCAATCTCAATTAATGATGCTAATCACACAAGATGGTTTCTCAAGGGATGCCCTCAATCAATCTCTCAAGTGTATAGGGTTAATAAGTGTATCGCTCAAATTCTACTCAAGAAAATTGTCCTACCATAAGCTTGCTCAATTTCTACTTCTCCACCACTTATGACACATGCATGCAAAAATCAAGAGAGCTTGTTATTGAAGGCTGTAATGAGGCTAGGGTATAGGTGTGAATAAGTATGGATATGATAGGCTAAGCACCCAAGAAATTCAAAGAACATCAGTTAATAATAGCAAATCACCTCAATAACATTTCTTTTTATTTCTCCTTCTTTACATTGCTTCTTCTTTCTTTCTTTCTTTCTTTTTTTTTTCTTTTTTTCTCTCTCTTTCTTTTGTGTTTTTTTTTCTTTTTTGTATGTTTTTTTGCTTTTTTTTTTTAGAATAACAATGACCAAAATCAATGCCAAATGATGAATGATACACAATCAAATACTCCCCCACACTTAAAATGTTGCACACCTGGGCAACCCCCATACTTAAGCACAAAACTAAGGTGAAACCAATGCTCAATAAATTTTCAAGGTGCGAGATAAAATGGTTTTACGCTTAGGCTTGTAATGTGGCTTAGAAAAGAATGAGTCAAAAAGGCACAAAGGGGCTAGCAAAGGAAATATAATATAAGGGAAAGGCTATTTGGCCAAAGTGGGAAAATGAAAGAAAGAAAACAAGCTTCCATCATACTTATGCACGTAAGTGAAAAATTAGCTTCAAAAAGAAAAGGAGCAAGTTCTAGAGAACACAAATCATGAGCAGATGCACACATGAAAGAAAGAATGGTAAAAGATGAATTCCATTCATGCAGGCCCAAAATCTCACAAAGGTTAATACCAAATCATGCAACCAGCATTCCAAAATTAACTACCAAGAAATATAATCCAAGAGTCCAGAAATTCATCCTCAAAAAGAAGGATCCATCAAAACCAAGATGTCAAGGTTCACAAGAGGTAGAGCAATCATAGAAAGAGAGCGTGTTATTCATAAAAAATTTTTTTAAATACCTACTAAACTACATTATTTCTACTTTTTTATTGAATTGTGTCCCTCCCCCACACTTATCTTTCTCATACCACAATTAAGCCCAGGTAATCATATTAATTAGGAAGAAAATAAGTAAGGAGAGAGACAACCTTTGTTAGAGTATCTTGAGTCGCTTGAAGGAGAAGTTCTCATCTTTGATGAGAATCATGAATTTTTCCCTTGAAACATCTTCTCCCGTATTGAATTTCCTTGGTGGAGGTGGCTCAGGATCTATTGGAAGTGGTCCAAGAATGTACGGTGGATGTTGGTTCCATCGACAACCTGTAACATCCCGATTTTCCAAATTGTTTTTGAAATAATTGATCAGAGTAGAGCATCGGAATAAGTTTAAAAGAGCGAGTATCTGATAAACATTTACTGATGTAGTATCTGGCTGTTTACACAGTGGTACAGTAATCTGAATTAAAAAAAACGTCAAAATGAAAATTTCTCCGTTTGCGTCCTTACGCTGGTTCCTTGCCCTTGTCCTTGGCCCTGATTCCTTCGGACCCTGACACTATAGTAGGAGCTGAGGTTCAATGACCATTGAACCTCAGGTAACGGTTAACCTCATGCTTATGTACAGTTATGTATGACAGATATTCATGACATGACAATGACAATCAATATACATATCCACGTATGAAAAACAATAACAATATTTGTATCATAACCACGTATGCTAATTAGAACATAACCACGTATGTAACATAACCACGTATGTAGCATAACCACGTATGAAAATCTTAGTCGATGAGCACAACAAACAACCATCATATACAATCATACAATAAGCACTACGCGAACGCACCTTTGCCTGTTGAGCACGATACGTTGTCGGCTGCAAGGTGATCACAGGTTTCCTATGAGGGTAATATTATGTTTATTAATTCACAACCAATATCCCAATAGATATCCTAGCCACAAATGACTCTTTTACCCCTGGCGGATTTATGAATTTATTATTTCCCTTTATTTTTGAGAAAAACGCTGGTCCTTAAATCTGGGCAGAATTTCGCCTAACTTTGAAAAATCATAAATAATTCTAGAAAAATCGAAATGAGGATCCGTAAAATTCCCCAGAATCCTTAGGATGTCTAGTTTCAAGAAAAAATGATAGCCTTTGCCAAGATTCTACGGTTCATTCCCAGTTTTTAATTTTTGAACATCTGTCCAGAATTTTCCAGAAATTCGTAGCCCTAACTTTGGGAATTTTTATCTCCCTGTTCAGAAATCATTTGGACATGTTCTTTACATATTTGAAAATCCCTATATGTCTACTTTAACCATGAATTTTCTCATAATTTTCTAACCATGATTTCAGCATAAAATATAAGTTTTTTCATGTCTGGTTCAGAAATTTCAGAACCGATGAAATTTCGCCAGAACTTCGTTACTTTGGTGTTTCTCTTCCAGAAATTTTGCTAAAACTCTTTCCTCACTATTTTTCGAAATAAACCCAATTTTAAACCCAGAAAAACATAAAAACAACTATATCTAAAGAATTTAAAGATTAAACTACAAAATAACTAAAAACTTAAAAGCTAGAGCTCAAGAACTTACCTAGAACTTTGCTCTTCCTTCCTCCAAAGCTCTCACACTCACTTTCTCTCTATATTTCTGATGTTGTTGCTTGTGAATTGGTGAGGATTGTGAAGAGCAAAGGGTCCTATTTATAGTAGAAGCTCCATGTGCAAAAAGACTCATAATACCCCTCCCTACATCATCCCTTACATCATCTTATCCTCTTCCAAAGCCTTGAAAGTCTTCTACTAGATACATGACTCATGGTTTAGGGTTATGACTCATCTCTTAACTAGGCTAATGACTCATGCTTGTTTAGGGTGATGATTCATTCATAGAGCTTGTGATTCATCATTTAGGTTAGTGACTCATACATGTTTAGATTAATGACTCATTCATGTGTAGACTAATGACTCATTTCTAGAGGGATGACTCATTTTACATATGTATAATTAGAATTTCCTACTTCTTCTATTTTGTGTTCCACTATATAGAAATTCATTTGGGGATTCTAATGAACTTGTATGCTCAATTTCTCATTGGTTTTGAGTTCTAAAGATTTTTAACTTCATTTTGAGACCCATTTTACCTATCTTTTCTATTGATTCCATTTCTTAAACAATCATGAAAATGACTTTGGTTATACTTGTTTTCATGCTTGATTTATGCTTGTTATGAATCTCAACTTAGTTTCCATACTTAGTTCATAGATTTCAAGATATGATTTAATTTGTATAGGTTTTCATTTGCTTATGTCTAGATTTAATTTTATGGATTAATCTAATTGTTTTAATGTCTAATTTTCTTATTGGCTAATGCTTTGACTTCTCTTTCTCACTCCTTCCACTAGACTCACAACACTCACAACATTTGCACACACACACATTCACAACTCCCTCTCTTATTGGTCAAAACCTTTTCTCATGGATTAAGAATATTTTCTTGATTTATCATTGGCCAATTCCATTTAACAAGGATTTAGCTTTATGGTATTTAATTAAGGCCTTAGGATTTAGCTTTATAAGGTTTAATCCTAGCCCTCCACCACTAATCCTTAATTAGCATTCCTAATAAAGTGTTTTAATGAAGTTGTCAATTTATGATTGGTTCCTAACTTGATTATGACTCTTAGAGTAGTTTATGACCATTGGTAATCCAACCTATGCTAATCCTAACTTCTTATTGGTTGTTGAGATTTAATTAACTTAATAATGATTACCTAATGTTAATTGTGATTATTGACTTTTCAAAGCTTAATTAAAGCTTACTTATCATCTTAATCACAAGCTTACTTGCCTCTTGATTATTAAATAATTGGTGTTTAGGGTATTTTATGACCATAGGCAATCTATTTTATACTAATCTCAAACCCCTATTGGTCTTTGAATTTTAATTAGCCCAATGTACTTCTAATTAATGGCTACAATTGTTTAATTGTAAATAATTAGCTAATCATCCTATTAGTGGTAATTAATTGCCCATTAAATATTAGTAATTGCCTTTTTAATTGTTCAAGTGCTTTGGTAATTTATTATGGTATTTTATGAATTAATATGAGCTAGGTATTAATTCTAGGGTTTTAAAAAATATAGTTTCTTACTTGATTATGAATTTTAAGATTTATGTCCTCTTAATTTAATCCCTTGATCAATTATAAAAATTTACATAATCATTTTGTTTAGTGAAAATTCAAGGGTCTACTAATTCCTCTTATGCTCCCCTATTTATTTGATGTGTTTCCCTAATTTTTCCTTGTTTTCTTTGGATCCTATAAAATCCCTAATTTAATTTGGGTGTTGTTTGTATTTTTATGATATTTTTTTGATTCCAAACAAAGCTTAGAAAAATAAAACATAGCTACCTCAAAGTCTAAGGGAAAATCACCTAATAGATAAAATAAATATATCTCAAAATTTGAGACCACATATTCACCTATTTAACATAGGTGCCATCAACCAAAATATTATATTTATGAGAAATAATAACTTTGGGGTATTACACAACCTTTCCAATAATGTGCCTGCAAATAAGACAAGCAAATAGCAATATCCCATCCAAAAATAGAGACATGGAGAGATTTTGAGTGAATGAAAGGCATGTTAAGTTCAAAACTCTCCAAGTAACTATCACATCCAAGGAAATCAATGATACTCCCATCAGTAGGAGTCAAGCAACCAGTCATATTGTGAAAATTCTCTTGTGCTTGTAAAATGGAAGGTGTGGAATCCAACTTAGTGTTGGAGTACACCACAACATCGTTGCAATCACAAGAGATGGAAGGGAAAAGAGTGGAAGAATGAAGCGAAGTTTTCAAATCATCACCACCTGGAATGTGTAAAGATTCAAAACAATTATCTTGTTTTTCTAAACTAGGTGGCAAATCAGAAGAAAGTACTTGTTGGAAAGATTGATCAACATGCAGGATTTTATCAATCAAAATTTCAGAATCTTTGTCACCAACAAGACTACAAGGGGGTAATCCAATGAGAATTTTATGCATTTGGTATTCTAGGCTATGATCTTTCTCACTCACATCAACAACAGAATCCACAAGTAATGTAGAATCACGAAGCAAGTCAGAATCACCAAATAATGCAGCATTAATCTCAGTGCAAATAGGGCACCATTCATTATCAAAACATGCACAAATGGCAGAATTACTCGTCCATGCAAAATCAGGATAATCAGCATACCATTAAGCAAGAACATCATCAATAACATTGCCATCCATGTTTAATTCAACCTTTTCAAAATTGACATGCTTACTATCATCAATAGTACAAGAGGGTGCATTTTGATCAATGGTAGAATCAACCATTTCACTAAATGCTTTCTTTTGAAGCTCAACAAGTAAATGACATTTTTCATGATAACAATCTACACATATTTGATATTCTTCACAACAGCATGAAAATATGTCATTCAAGTTATTGCAATGATCACTAGTACTATGAAGATAAGCATTTTCATCAGTTAAAGTATCACATGAAGAAATAGGAACACACTCATCAACAAGTACAATTGAATCACTACTACTAAAGCCAATTGGTTGAGCAATTACATTTCCAAACAATTGAGGGGATTCAACAATGATTTCCTCGTCCACCTCATTATCACTCAAATCATGAATTGCTTCATTGGTCAAAGTAGTAGGAGAGTCTACTTCTATAAAGATATGATCATTACCAAATGGGAGAGAGGACTCTTCATTGCGCTTTTGTAATTGTCTCACTTCTTGTGCATGTGTGCCCATGATAGAAGGGAACTTCATTTTCAACACTTGTGCCTCCTGCTCAATTTCCTTTGCTAATCTCTCAGACCATTTCACTTGTTGTTCCATTATTCTACAAAGAGATTCCATTTGTTGATGAAGGTTCTCCTTATGTGACCACTCTTCATTTACAGCCCAAGCCGTTTGATTTTGGTAATCTCCAATGACTTCACAAAATGAAGGATCTTGGTTGGGCACACATGGTTGAAAATGAGGTCCATAAGGTGGCTCAAATGAGTATTGGGATTCATGAGATGGATGGCATGGTCCTGAAGTGGGATGGAATGAAGGATGGTGTGGTAAGTGAGAGGGTTGATGACATTGTTGAAATGGAGGTTGGTGGTATGGTTCATATAATGGATGGTGGAAAGGATCATGACATTCTTGATTGCCTTCAAAAGAGTGAGAATTGAAAGGTAGATTATGATTGCCATCAAACCAAGCCATGAAATTTCGATACAATTAATTTCCAAGGAATTACAAGAAAACTATCTAACTATAAACTATAAAAAACTAAGAAAATGAATCTAATAAAATACAAATGCAAGTGAAAAAGAAAAGAAGATTTTTTTTTTTGGAAAATGATTAAAGATGCAAGTATGCTATGAATTAACTTGGAGACATGGTGAATTCAAACAAATAAGCCCAAAATCATATCAAATTTGATACAAACACACCACACAGAAGCTATCAAGTTAAGACAATGCAATGAATTATATGCAAGCTACCTAAATGCAAAAATCCTAAACTATATGCAATAAAAAAATAAAAAATGAAAATCTAACAAGCTTCACAAGAGAAACCCCTTGTCAAAAGTGAATTTGACAATTAAATCACCTAGGGAGCCAATTACTTAGCTCCCCGGCAACGGCGCCATTTGATGGAGACCTTTTGTCATTAGCCTTGGGGTCCACAATCAACAATTAACCAAGGATTGCGTATAGGCAAACCTAGGATCGTTCTCTCTTTTCGAGGAGCTTTTTATTGAATCCTAAGTAATCTAAATGTCATGCAAATGCAATGAAGACAAGGGGGGTTGGGTTTTGGATTTTTAAATTAATAAACTAAAATAGAAATGCAATTTAAATGAAGCAAAGATAAAATAGAATATAAGAAAACGAGAAGAAACAGATTAAAATCGATCAACCCAACGTTCAGATTCCAGAGACTTCCATCATTGAACGAAATATAAATAACCCACGTGTGGCTCTGGACGAACCGAGATCTCTGCATCCGCCCAGAAAATCCCTCGACTAGACGATCGGCTAGAATTTGTCCGAACAGCGGCGTCCCACTGTGCGATCGCACAGCAAAACTTAAAACCTAGTTTGAACTCAGTCCTTGGGATGAACCAAACCGAATATTAAATCTAATATTCGAACTATTTCCAGAACGATAAGGTAAAAATAGAAACGAGTTAAATTACCGATAAAGCACAAGTTCTATGGACGAATCATGGAATCCTCAACGTTGGGTCAATCAAAGAAGCTTAGCCAAGCATGGGTAGGAAAAACGCATAAGAAAAGATGAAGAAGAACATGAAGAACAACTCAAAGAAAATAAAAAGCTTCTAATTTAATCTGAAATCTCCTGCAACGTAATTGAGAATATGTTTGTAGCCACCATCTAATATTCCTTATATAGGAAAGATGACTAAAAATAGGAAACCTCTAATAAATAGAAAATCTCTAAAAAATAGGAAACCTCTAATAAATAGGAAACCCCTAATCAATAGGAAATCCCTATAAAAAAGGAAACCTCTAAAAATTGGTCTTTTATTACAAAATTCGAGCAAAATAAAAATCCAGAAAAATAAGTCTGTCTTTAGCTCCAATTTCATCCATCTTCTTGTCCGAATCAGCCTTCCGAGTCTTCATAACAATTGTAGCTCTCTAAATCATCTAAAAAAGTAAAGAAGAATCAGGCTAATCGGATATCTAGATCAAAAGTTATGACGAAAATACTAAATCACTGTAAATCTGGAATTTAATCATAAAAATGAATTAAGTCCCATTAAAAGCTCAAAACTCGATTAAGTAATAAAATCCATTATTTATTAACTAAACAATCCTAAATTTATTCACCAAGAGATACAAATAAGTGTAATAATATTCAATTATCACGCCCCCAGAGCTTTTGAAAAACATCATATTCTTTTAGAAAGAGAGTTTCATAAAACTTAATTTCAAACGCCCAAGGGCGTTGTCCGAGCATGATCGAAAATTCTGAATGATTCAGAACGTCTTCAATGCACACAAATGTGATGGACGATTCCGAATATCGTGCACTTTGAACAATTCAGAACTGTATGAAGTAACCGTGACACAATTCTAGAGACTCGTCTGAAACCCTAACGCGAATTTTCAAATTAAAGCATTCAAGATTCGATTTCTTGATACAAAGATTCAGTTTCTTACATACAAAGATTCAAATTCTTGAATACAAAGATTCAGATTCTTGCATATATATCACATATAATAGCATGCATAGAAACCCAATTTAAACGCACGTTGAGTTGGCTCTAATGCCACTGTTGGGATCCGTACACACAGCGGATTAAAATTTTTCTACGAATCCCATCCCGAGGATCACTCAGGTGTGTTTAAATCAAGGTTTAAGGAACCTGAATCATACCTTATAAAGAACTCGTCCGCATCTTGTTCTCTTTGAATAGGTGGGCTACCTTCTCGATCAGTAGAAGACGACTCTTAGAATCGGCTTCCTCTACCGGTATCCACACGAACAATCTCCAAACATAGACGCGGCAGCATGCTAGCGTCTCGAACTATGCGTCTCTTTTTATTTTGCTATAGGGTTTCTCGCGGCTTTCTAATACGCTCGACTAAAAGTCCCGTAGGTTTTTCTAAACCCATCGGCGTATTATATAATCAAAATTAATCCTTATTAATTTTGAAATTCGAATTTTGAATCTAGATAATATATTAATTAAATCTATCTAATAGATCTAATATAATATATTTATTTAATCCGAATTAAAACCAGATCTGAAATTTGAATTTTGAATCTGGACTAAAATATATTAATTAAATATATCTAATAGATTTAATCCAATCTATTTATTTAATCCAAATTTAAAAGCCTTCTGATTTAATTTATCTCTATAAATTAAATCTGAGAAATGATATCTATCTATTTAATTAAATCTGAGATACAATATCTCAATTTAAATTAAATAGATAATGATATCTTTATTCAAAAATCAAATGAGATATAATATTTCTTTTTGTTTTAGATATTTAATTTACCAAATAAATTAACTATAAAACAAATATTATATAATAATATTATAATCTCCATTAAATAATATTATTATATTATTTTCGAATTTAAATATATATACACATATATATATTTACCCTAGATTAAATCTAGTATTAATTAAATCTCAAATTAATCTGAGATTCAATGAATCTGGACACTTTTACCCGTGTTGGATTATTCTTATGTGCGACCCTGCAGGCCCATATGAGATTGGCAATGGGCCAAGACCGTATCAGCCCACAAGTCGCAAGCGGCCTCTAGCAAGACATTGCGACTACCCAATTCAAATGGGGATCGATGACACGATACAACCTATCGTATAACCATTTCACGTCCCTTTTGTCACACGATAATTTGGTCAAGGATGAGGCATGGATAATGTCAACTTTCTGTTCTTGACCACTACTTTCTCGATTCTCAAGTTGTCTAATAAGTGAAATGGAAACTCTTTTCCATCACAGTATGGCCATACATTTCTTAGACTCACTCATCGAGGAGCCCAGTATTATCTCTCTACAAATGTGAGGGACAAATTCCATCTTGACCATTCACATTCCTCCTCATGAAAACCACTGATCCCGATCCCAACCTTTATCATCACCCGATCAAAGGTGACTTTTGACTAGGTCAAAGACCAGTGACTCATCATGTAGGAATCCATGATGATCTCAGGTCATAGGGCGTTGTGACGTGGTTATACATGAGATAAGCTTATGACTTAATCCATATAGCTTTCTCATAGTGGGTCGGTCCAGCACCTTGTACTCTTACAAGTGCCCATGACTTTAATTCGTATCTCCATACCTCATCAAAGTCATACTGGTCTTAACTCATCTTCGCTCCCGCGTAGATGACCGACCAGGGACATTTAGGATAATCTATAAGATATATCCAAGGATATAGTTATCACCATAAACATGCGTATGAAGTGATAACTTAATGGAAACAATGATTTGCCCCTAGGGCATAATTTCCAACATGGTGAATATTATTTTGGGCGCATCTATGTTGTATTTGTAACTGATTGTATTTGTAAGTAAGTTATCTTATTGTATGAATTAACTTAGGTGTTGTAGATTAATTAAGAGGCCAAATAACTCATGGTGAATAATATTTGTAGCATTTTTCCAATTCAATTTATTCAAATAATTGTTCATAGCTTGTAGCTTAAAGTATCGACTTTTATGTGCTGGATTAGGTAGTGGATTTGTGTATATATATAGTAGCAGGAACAACAGCAGGGAAAAATTCGGGAAAATTTAGATTGGAAATAAATAAGCTGGTCTTATACATTTAACTTTTTAAGACCGGATGTAATTATATGACAGGTCTTAAAGGTCATATTAAGCCGGTCTTAAAAGTTGGCCTTTTTAAGATCGTTATGTTATATTTAGATGTCCAGTCTTAAAGGAAGATTTTTAAGACCGGACGTAATTATCATCCGGTCTTAAAAGTCAGTCTTTTAAGACCGCGTATTATTAGTCGGTCTTAGAAGTCGCTAAGTTTAAGACCGTATTTATTTTTGTCCGGTCTTAAAAGTCTGATATTTTTAAGAGCGGCCTATTTTAGGCCGGTCTTAAAAGTCAAGTTTTTGGACTGACCGAATTAAACTATTTCATGTTCATTTAGTACAAATTTTAAGACCGAATGTTTTAAATGTCCGGTCTAAAATATGTAGACTTTTAAGACCGGATCAAAGTTCGGTCTTATATCTAAACTTTTAATACAGGCTGGAACAAGACCGGTCGTCCGTCCGGTCTTACGAGCCTGTTTTGTCCGGTCTTAAAAGCATTTTTTGCACTAGTGTGAATGCCTTATGCACGTTTGCAGAGGCGTGAAAAAATAATTTTGGTGAGCTAAAATGGCGAGTGAACTGATGAAAAAAGATATATTATATTGATAAGAAATCTTGAAAAAGATATTGAAATTTGATAAGGGATGAGTGTTTTGAAGATTTCTAAAATAACAAATTGGGGGCAAAATTCATAACCATATGGACCAAAAAATTGGAAATGCCATAAAAATGATATCTTGAACAGGTTGGTGAAAAAAACACACTACCACAAAAAATAGATTTTACTTCCCTAAAAAATGTTTTTTTTTCAAAAAGGAAAGTAATTATAAAAATGTCACCGACTTTTGGTGTTACTTATCTAATTATAAAAATGTCACCGCCTTTATTTTTTTAGGGAAGTAAAATCTATTTTAACAAAAGCAGACACCAAAAGTCTACTTTTGCCATCCTAATTAGAAAAGTAACACTAAAAGTCTAATTTTGGCATCCTAATTAGAAAAGGGATACCAAAATTTTAATTTTGGTGTCCTAATTAGAAGAGGAACACCAAAAGTCTAATTTTGGCATCCTAATTTAGAAAAGGCATGCCAAAAGTCTAATTTCGGCATCCAAATTTAGAAAAGGGACACCAAAAGCATAGACTTTTGGCATCCTAACTCTAAAAAGGATGCCAAAAATAGAGCTTTTAGCTTCAAGAACACTACTTTTGGCGTCCTTTTTAGAATTGAGATACCAAAAGTGGTCTTTCGGCATCCCCAATTTAAAATTGGGATGCCTAAAGTATGTGCTTCAAGGTGCTTTTCTTTTCTGCCCAATTTTTGTTTATTTATTTCTCCTCTCGCCAAATCATCTTCTATTTTCCCCTTTCTGATCCCTCAAAACCTCAGCATTTTTTTCTATTTATCTGATAATCGTCCTTCTCCCCTCTCCTTTGTTCTAGAAATTTCTTCCTTTTTAGGTGTGAAAAATTTGGGGATTGACCTTGTTTGGCGCTTTCTTTTGCAGATCACTACATCTCTCAATGAGATAGGACCCACGACAATTGAAGACAAGGTAGAAGAACATAGATGCCAGGCTCCGTGCATCTGCTTTGTTCTGCAAATTCCATCCTTCTTTTGTAGGTGTGAAAAATTTGGTGATTGACCTTGTTTGGCACTTTCTTTTGCGATCGCTAGATCTCTCAACAGGATAGTACTCACGATGATCAAAGAGAATGGCTGAAGAACATAGATGTCAGGCTCCGCGCCTCTGCACTAACAACTATGGCTTGTTCGACAGTCCTGTGATGAGGATCTTTGTTCCAAATGCTACAGAGATTTGTAGCTTAAAGAGTAACAATCCTCTTCTGCCAACCTGGTTCTTAATCAAACCCTGCTTCCTTCGTCATCCGCAATAGCTTGTGTTCGATGGTGGTTTTGATAGATATGGATCTAGCTACTATGATTTTGCATTTTTGGTGGTAAGAGAAACATGCTCTCCCTCTTCTTCTTATTGTGTCATCTTTGCCAGTGTTCATGGATGGTTCTGCAACTAATGGCATCATTTTTCTTCCTTGTGGCTTGTAGGTTCTGCTGCTATTTGAGGGGAGGCGCTAGGCGTAGGTGACCACTGCTCTTTAAACCAATGGTGTAGATCTGAAAAATTGTAGAAATATAAATTTATTTTTGTAAATGGCATCCCTTTCTTTAGGAACACTATTTTCAAACTTTACTCGTCGCTCACATAGGCGTTCCCTAGAAAAGGAATAAAAATTGGCCTAAAAACGGACGTTAAAGATGATTTTTGTATTGTCAAACATAGTGTTGTCATCATATATTTTGGGTGTGGACATCCTTAAAGGACATCATCAAGGGTATAAATGCAAAATAAAATAAATAAATGAAACCATTTTCTCCAAATTAAAAGTGCCTAAATAAAGTAAAACTGTAATATGACAATTAAAATTTAAGATAATTGTTTTTCAGTGTATTTAAATCTTTATTGGTAATGGCTAAACAAAAAGTACCAAAAAAAAAATACACACACAAGCAAATAAATTATATATTGATCAATCTTTAAAGAAAATTGAACTTATGCACATTCACCATTCTAAATAACATCTTCAAAGGAAAAATGATCTAAAATGTTATGTAGGGATTTTTTCCACGGCAAGTAGTTAAATAATGTAAATTTGCAATGTAACAACTGGGATTTAGGAGAGGAATACCACTACACTGATCGCTATATGCACATGCATGCCATATTCCTTTTCTGATGATGATGATGATGATGATGATGATGATGATATATATATATATATATATATTTTCTTGTTTACACAATATTTGTGATATATTTATTACTATACTTAAGTCTAATTTATTCTATTACTATTTTCTTATGTTTATTGAATTGTTTATTTATTAATTTGTTTGCTTTTTTCCTTGTATTTATTCTGCGTATTAAACAATGCAAAGAAATCTATTCCTAAATTATCATAATGTTCCCCTAACCCAACATCTTCACGTGTACTCTGTGTGTGTGTATATAGATAAAATGTGATAATGACAATTGTTCTAAGCTTAAGTATTGCTGAATTTGGATTAAGTGGTAGTAAAATGGATCACAGTTGGATGAATGCATTAAGAATTAGTGAAGAATAGGAGGATGAAATTGAGGAGTTTATTTAATTTGCTAAAACGAATGCACCTAGTAAAAATGGGAAGTATTTTTGTTCTTATGTCAAGTGTTATAAATAAGAATCGACGGGATGTAGATGACATAAGAGATCACTTACTTTGATGATGGAATAAATCTGCAATACATAGGTGGATATGGCATGGTGAGGAAGTGATTGTCTATGCGCCTCATGAGAATTAAGTTGTGGATGTCGTAGATGATGATAAAATAGAGAAAATGATTTACGATGTTGACATAGAATCTTTTGCACAATCACGTGTATATGACACATTTGTACTTGGGTGTACTAAGTATACATGCTTGTCAGGTATTTTACATTTAGTAAACTTAAAGGCAACTTGGGGGTGGACAGACAATAGTTTCATACTGTTACTCGAATTGTTGTGTGATATATTTCCAAAGGATAATGTAATTCCAAATCGTATGTGTGAGGCCAAGAAAATCTTTCTACGATGGTTATAAAGATGAGCCCTTTATCCTAACAAATCAGGCGAAACAAGTGTTTTATGTCACCGATCTTGTGAATAAAAAATCGTATGTTGTACTCCAAAGTAAAAAAATAGAAAAATGGTGATCCAATTTTGAATCTTGAGAATATATGCCACCTTTCACTACAAATCCACTTATACCAAGTGAAGTAGAATTTGTAGATGATGAAGACTATGCATCTAAAAATGATCATTGTAAAGGAATATGAGAAAATACATAAAGTAAGATTTTAATGAATAAAATGTGACTATGATATTTTCTAAGATAAGGAATAAAATAGGGATGTGTGATTTGCTTACATTTTAGTTTGTTTATTTTATTCATTTAATTTCAATTTTTTTTATCCTATCTAACCTTGAGGCCTTGTTTGGTACGGGAAAAATTTAAGGAAGGAAAAGAACTTAGAAGAAGAAAAGGAAGGGAATGAAAGATTTTGAAAGATGAGGGAAGATAGCTTGAGGAAATATGAGTTGTTTGGTAGAAAGAAAATGAAAGGGTGGTGGTTGCTAAAGAATCAAGAAATGTCTATTTTACCCCCAAAAGTAATTAATTCAAAATAAAAAAGAATTTTTTTAAAAAAAAAAATTATATCCTCTTGTCAAGTTAGAACTCGTGTAAAAAAAATTTCCGCCAAGTTCAAATGTTCCCCCAAGTTTGTCTTTGAGGGGTAAATCTGTTAAAAAATGTGAACAATGACGTGAGAACGTGAGATTCCCCCAATTTTGGTGGAATCTAATCTTCCCACATACGAACGAAGATTGGTGGGTCTGGGAACTTGGGTTCCCAGGAAGATTTGTCCAAAATGCATACTAAACGAAGGAACTTGTCAATCTTCCTTTCCCTTCCCACCGAATCCATGTACCAAACAAGACCTAATTTGTTAGCAGGAACATGGCTACCTTAGATGTAAGGAACAATGGTGGGGGGGACTCAAAAGCCTCGCTTGTTAGGAAGAAGGCTAGAGGAAGCACAAAGCTACCACCGTTGGTTGAACATTGTGAGGAACAACAGGAGAAGGTGCATGTGGACTTTGATGCTGATTTGAATCCAACTGAGGAAGAAAGGTTCATTAGTTATATTGGCTATTAGATATGAACCAAAGTCGGCAATCTATGGCCCAAATGGAAGGAAGTTCTAACAGACATTAAGAGGATGATTTGGGATTAACTTTTGGTATATAAATTTATATCTTCATTTCTATTGGTTCATATATAACTATATTATATTTTTCTTTGTAGCAAACATATGATGTCCATAGCACCAAGCAGATGTACAAGCATTGGATGGGGGAAGTTCATAAGTGGTGGAAAGACTTGAAGTATAATCTCACACGCCAGTACATTCGAGAGCCAAAGAAAGATAAGAATCCTTGTCAAGATTATCCTTTTCTGTCTCTAGATGACTGGAGATTGTTTGTGGTATCATGCCAAGATCCCAAATTTTAGGTATAATTTTTTTTATCATAGTAAGAAACATTTTATTTCAATTTATTTGACCTTACTAACTCAGTTTTCTTTATTCTCTGTTCATAGAAATTAAGTGAAGTAAATAAAGAAAGGCAGGCCAAAAGTAAATATGATCATTGCTTGTCTCTTGGGGGTTATCGGAAGCTTGAAAAGATGGTCATGCAAGTTGATTTGCAAAATATGGAGGAAGCAACAAAATCAGATCCCACTCCCAGCATTGTAGTGCAGCCCTCGCCTCTGCCCCCACGTCACAAAAAATGGAAGGAAGGGAGGATGAAGGGAGGAAAATTCACAAATCCAATCATTACAAAGATTATGAACATTTAATAAAAAGTTTATTTAGTGTATTTCAATTTCCTTAAAGATTATACAATTAATTTGTAGTCCTCAACTCTATGCTACAAGGATGAACTTGAATAGCAAAGTCAGCAAGGTTCATTTACTTCAACTGGAAGGATGAACATCTTAGCCATGACGCTTGGGAAGCTAGATCCACCATAGTCAAGTTAAAGGGAGCCTAGAAGAGTCAGTCTCTCGAGATATTTTGGACGAACTTCCTCACATTTTGGACAAAATGAACCCAGTAGAGAGGTTGTGACTAAGGTTTGAGAGGAAGTTCATGACTCAATTACTACAACATAAAACAGAGCATACACAAAAGTTAATTTAGAGCAGGTCAAATGATCATCTTCTAAAACACTCATTCCAGTGAAAGCAAAAGGGACCCAACCTAAGCAATCCCAGAACAAACCAAAAGGACGTCATGTTGCTGTGAGGAGAAAATGACCGAATCTTGATTTCTGCCAAAAACTCCGATATGCGTCTAATAGATAGCTTATCAGTCTAACAAAAAGTTTGAACACCCACAATGGGAAGCTTGTAGCTTCACAACAGTCATTTAACGAAAATAATTAAATGGCAAAAAAATAGGGGGGAAAAAAGCACAGATGCTCCAGCAGCTAATTCCAATGGTCAGGTTCCAAAATACACAATGAGAATAATGTGTTCAATAGTGATATGATCTTCATCGACCATAAAAAGAATTTTTAAAAAAAAACAACTCATTCAAGATAGAAACATCAACCAAGGGAACACGATGACAAGAGTTTGTACATTCACTGTCAAAATACCAATACTATCACGTTTATATCAATTACTCTCCACTATCTTAATATCTCATTGATCATATAGTTTACTATAGAGAGTGAGATTATTTGTAATGTACTTCAGTATTCATCTTATTCACTTATGAGAGAGAAGATTGATTGTAATAATCCTTCTTAATAAAGGTTGTATTCTTATGGTGTGCAAGGGGTAAGAGATTTGTATACGACTTCATAAGTGTTCGGCTAAACTTGTGGGATTCACTACTACAAAATATGAATACTACTACCCTAAAAGACGTCTTTTTTTTTAAAAAAAAAAAAGGAAGTAAAAAATGAAGGCTGTGGCATTTGTTAGTTCTCTATGTTTTTGATGATAACAAATATAATGTAAATAAGTTAATAGATTCATGGTTAAATCATTTGTTATATAGTTAACGTGAATCTATAATGTTTTTGGAAGTTTTGCATTGGTTGCCTCGAGTCATATGCTTTAATCTTAAAATTTTGAAACTATGGTTTTTGACTATCAAGTTAACTTGTTATTTCAAATTAACTTTCTCAAGTTTTCTCTTTGAACTTAAAGCATGAAGTTATTGATTTTAACTATCAAGTTAACTTCTTATTTCAAGTTAACTTTCTCTTTGAACTTGAAAAGTCAATGTCAAGTTAACTTCTTATTTCAAGTTAACTTTCTCCTTGAATGAATTGAAAAACCAATATCAAGTTAACTTCTTATTTCAAGTTAACTTTTCTCTTTGAAGTGAAAAGCTAATATCAAGTTAATTTCTTATTTCAAGTTAACTTTCTCCTTGAACTTAAGACTTTAAGTTATCGTGTTTAACTTGCAAAGCCTATATCAAGTTAACTTCTTATTTCAAATTAACTTTCTAATCATATATCAAGTTAAGCTTTTTCTTCAACTTATCAGGTTTAACTTTCTCCACATCAAGTTAACTTTCTGAACATATCAAGTTAAACTCTTTTTCTCTTCAACTTGCGATTTCAACTTTCTCCATATCTCAAGTTAACTTTCAACACCTTATTTAACTTCTTCAAGAACCCAAGTTAACTTTCAAGATAACATTTCAAGTTAACTTCTTATTTCAAGTCAAAATTATTTTAACTTGAAGTTAACTCTTCAACTTTTCAAAATCACCGTCTTTGGAAATCAAAAATCATTCGGTGTGATTTCTTTACTTCATATCATCACTCATTATTATTCCTAATTTTTTAATCAATTTGTTAATGAGTTACAGATTATGAGAATGAGAATATATTGAATATAGCAATCCAGCATTCATTAAACTTGCCTATTCAAGAAACTCAACCAACAGACATGCTCTGCAACATTCTGGGCAAGAATATTTCATTTCCTTTGCTGGGTCGGTCATAATCACAATTACAAGAATAATGACGGAAATTATACAACGGTCATAATCACAATTACAAGAATAGTGACGAAGATTATACAACGGTCATAATCACAATTACGAGAATAATGACGGCGATTATTTCGACTCTTCTGCTTCATCTCTAACGGTCATTTTAAAGAGCCTCAACGGATATTTCTTCAATCTTCAACTACTATAAATACTCAAAGGATTGAATTCATCAGTACAAACAAAAAAACGCATACACAGACAAAGCACTCAAAGCGATCAATATATCTTTATTCTGTTTATATCTTCGGATATTATTGAGCGTCAGTGTTTATCAACATCTACTTTGTGAGAGAGTTCATTTTCGTGTATATCATTCAATGTAATAATCTCAAGTTGTGGGACTTGGAGATTGGGTAATCAGAGTACAACTTGTAAGGGGGAGTGTATCCTAGAGAAAGGATAACTTTCAAGTACAAAGTGTGTATCTAATTATGTACAATTACAACTTGTAAGGGGGAGTGAGTCATAGGGGAAAATGATCATCCTGAGTTACAGAGTGTGTAATTGTTCTTGAGTGATAGTAGAAAATCCCAGAGTGTCTGGGTATTGGACGTAGGTCAAGAATTGGACCGAACCAGTATAATTCCTCTGGGTCATTTCCTTTACCTTTCTTACTGCTTTCATCGTTTATCCATCATACGTCGAAAGAATTTTTGAGATCACCTATTCACCCCCCCTCTAGGTGATATTCCACCTTCAGCATTGTCGTAATTATTTACTTGAGTTTTAGACTTTAGACAAATTTTTATTAAGTTAATTAATTTTGTGTTTAATTGTTTTCTATGTACCGGCCTCATTTTATGTCCAGTCTTGAAAGAATAACTTTTAAGACCAGTTCATAAAAATGTTCGGTCTTAAAACATTAATACCTTAATATTTAAATTTTTCCTTATTATTTTTGGACCGTAGAAAATATTAATCCGATTGTAAGACATTTGTTAATAAAGTAATTGATATTTCAATTTTCTTAATAACATTTAAAAAATCGGTTGTTTTTTTGTCCGGTAATATATTTAAGACCTATTAAAAAATGATCCGGTACAAAATGTTCTTTATATTTACAGAACTGACACCGGTCATTCCTTAAAGACCGGGGCGTCGCTACTCCGATCTAAATGAGGTGGTCTTAAAGTCCTTTTTTGCACTAGTATGAGATCATAATGTTAAAATACCAACAGTAATTCTTAAATTAATTGAAAATCAAAGCTGCTTGTTATTTACTAGCCAAGACATCTAAAAATTTTCACCTATCAAGCCTAAGTATTGGTTCTTCCAAATTGTTGGTAAATAGCCCGATTCACATTTGGTAGATTAGGCCTAAAGCCAAAGTATTGGGGCCACAGTATAAATTATATAAAAGCTTGAAGATATGTGTGATATTCCCCAGTTACTATGAAGTATATTATTTAACTGATAGAATATGACTCTGTGGATGATATTGTTTAACCGATACCATATATCTCTCTATTGATGAAAGGATATGTTGTCTCTCTTATGAAAAAATATGTTAGTAGAGAGAAAAAGGAACATAAAACATTATAAATAAGCATAAGGGATTTAACTGTGAATCACTTTACTATAGCGATTTAGATATTAATTAATTCACTTTCCCTCTTCTATATAACTATTTTCTTCTTCCTGTCTGTATGGTATATTTGTTGTGCATCATAATTGCTTCTGTACTAAGATTTGATTAGCATGGAAATTAGAAATAAGCGGTCGTACTCCAGATATGCCCTATATTCTTACACTAATAATTTTATAATTCAAAATTTTCCATAAAAAAGTGATTCATATATAATCGTACAATGTAATTCCTTCCTCAAAAGTCACTTATCAAAGTTGTTTAGTCCTTTATAAGAGTCACTAATGACCAATTTGTACCCTTAAAAAGTTACAAAACTTAAAATCTTTTCCCTAGAGCTTGGATATTAAATAAAAAGAATTTTTCTAAAATTTCAAAAATTTATAACTAAATCAATTCAGATTTGAGGTGCAATTTTAAGAAGGAAGTTTTTGTAATAAACATTTTATACAAGCTTTGAAAGGTGTTAAAGTAGATACAAACAATTTTAAACAGACATTTTCCCACTCCTCTTAATTTATTTATTGTTGACTGTTATAAAGTTATGGAGAGGGTAATGTTTGACTGGAAATCATGGTGATGTGGCCAAAGAATCCCTAAACTCTAAATCGGAAGGATGAAATCAATATAAAACCCTAAGGGCAAAACAGAGTCAGAGACAGAGACTACTGAAAGAGGCACACTGGCGAAGTCGGGAAGAGCATTAGATTTAGAGTATTAGACAACAGATATTTTAAATAAAAATCGTGTTTATTTAATATGAACTTATATATTTAAATAAGTGAAAACAATTTTTTGGCTAGGCCATGCTCACTCCCAAGGTGTACATGTGCCCCTCTATAGGTACATATGCCCAAGTACATGTGGACATGTGCACATGTACAGGTGTACATGTGTACTTGTGCACATATACATTTGGACATATAGATATGTACATGTGCATTTGTACAGATGTACATGTGCACATTTGCACATGTACATGTCTACATGTGTGGGTATACATGCATACATACACAAATATGTATGTACGAACATACAGATGTGCGTGCACATGTATAGATACATATGTTTGTATGTGTGTGTGTGTGCGCCATATGTCTATACGTATGTATGTATATATGTATCTACGTATGAGTATGCATATATAGATATATATATATATATATATACATATATGTGTGTGTGTGTGCATGTGTATGAAATTCAATGTTACACGGGATATTTTAGGGTGATTGTGTCACATTTATTCAAATTAACCACGTTACTTAATTTCTTTATTTAGCCTAAATTAGTTTAGTAGCTCTTATATTGATTAACATGTAATATTTCTTTAGTCCTTAATATAAGATATATTTGCCTAATTTGATTAGATTTAGAAAGTTTATTAAGTTAGTTAATATGATATGTATTTTTTAAAACACCTAGTCATCTTGCTTAATTCTCTCTGTAACATTCTCATTTTCGAAATTCGTTTTTAAAATATTTTAATCAGAGTAAAGCATAGGAATAATTTAAAAGAGCGAGTATCTGATAAACATTCCCTGTTGTTGTGTCTGGGTGCTTATACAATGGTACAATTATCAGAATACAATACGTTAATATAGATTCAAGAGAAAAAGTCCTCCGCCCGTGTCCTCATGCGTGTTGTTTATCCTTGTCCTTGGTCCTGGTTCCTCCGAACCCTGAAGCTATAGTGAGGGCTGAAATTCAATTATCATTAAATCTCAAGTAACAGTTAACCTCATGCTTATGTAACAGTTTATGTATGACAGATATTCATGACATTTCAGCAGTAATCACATATGAAATATAATAACATAATACAGCCACTGCCTATGAATGTTATTATGCTTTACACTATTCACCAATGTCACGATAGCCTATCGTGTCCTCAGCGCTAGGAAAACTCAACAGTATTATCAGAACCATAACCCGTGTATAGCTGAATGTGTATGAAAAACTTTTAAAAACTTTAAGACAGAGTCTTAGTCTATGAATACATCTATCACATATAAGTATATAATAAGCATCAGAGTTAATGTTACAGTACGCGTCCGTACCTTTGCTGGTGATATCGGTACATTCGTCGGTCGGAATGTGATCGCGTATGTCCTATAATGGTAATATCACATTTATTAATTCAAAAATAATATCCTAATAAATATCTTAGTCACTAATGACCATTTTACCCTTGGTGGAATTATTTTTCAATTTATTCCCCTTATTTTTCAGAAAAACGCTGGTACAGCATTTTTGGGCAGATTTTCGCCTAACTTTGGAAAATCATAACTAATTCTAGAAAAATTGAAACGAGGATCTGTAAAATTCCTTGGAATCCTTAGGATGTCTAATTTCAAGTAAAAATACTCACTGTTTCCCAGATTATACGAATCATTCCCAGTTTTAAAGTTTTGAGACTCTGCCCAGAATTTTCCTAGAATTTCGTATCCCAACTTTGAGAATTTTTATCTCACTGTACAGAACTCATTTTAACATGTTCTTGGCATATTTAAAAAGCCCTATATGTCTACTTTAACCATGAATTTTTCCATAATTTTATAACTTCACTTCCCTCATGAAATATTGGCATTTTTATCACTGGTTTCAGAAATTTCTACCCTACGAATTTTCGCCAGAGCTTCACTACTTTGATCTTAATTTTCCAGAAATTTTGCTATACCATGTGGCTCATCTAATTTTCAAAATATCACTATTTTTGGCTATAAAAACATTATATTAAAATTACTCTAGCATATTTAAAATTAAAGCTACCTTTAACTATGAATGTAAGAGCTAAAACTTAAAGCTAGAGCTAGAGAACTTACTAAGAACTTTGCTCCTTCTTTCTCCAAGCTTCTTAATCTCACTTTCCCTCTATGTTTCAGTTCCTATGCTTGTGAATTGGTGAGAAAATATGAAGCATATGGCTTGCTATTTATAGGGAGATGGTATGGTAATTGTGTAATTATTTGTAACTTTACTCTTATCAACTTTCAACCATGGATTTAGGGTCTTTGTAAACTTGAATCCTAGCCATTCATACCGTCCCCTCTCTCTCTAGTTTCATTAACTAAATGATCCAAGTTCTAGTTACCTTAGATGCTTAAGTTTACTTTAATGAAATCTATATTTGATTGCTTGATCAATCACCAATACTTTTGAATTCTAAGTATGTATCTTGATTAGTGGTTGGATATCAAGATTTATGGTCCAATTAGATTTCTCTAATTGTCTTTAATCATCTCTAATCTTCTTCATCAAAGTTTGCCAAAATAACTTTAATTAGACTTAATCTCGAGATTAAATTATGTGGGTTCAAGATAAGTCCTTATATTTAATATATGATTAACGTATTTCAAGATACAATTTATTTTGTATAGATTCTCATTCATCCTAGTGGTTTTTAACTTACAACTTAATTTACTCCACACTCTTCTCTTTCCTCCACTAGACACACACACACTCACAAGACTCACCTTTCTCTCTCCTTTACTAGCCACACACACACACTCACAACACTCACTTTTCATACTACACACACACATATGCACAACAATTGTACACACACATGCACAACACCTATTCCATAGTCATTAAGAGTCTTAATGAGATTATACATCTTATCCTCTTCCATTACCCCTACAGTCTTCACAATTAATTGCTTGATTATGATTCATTCTTGCATGTGTGCCTTTGTTTATATTAAACAATTCCATCCTTCCTCCACAACACCAAAACTGTGCCCCCCCCCCCCCAAAAAAAAACATTTAATCTCCAATTGTGTTTTGCTTGTCTCACAAACTCAAAGAGAAAAGCCTCTTATTGGTTCAACTTTTGTTCACTAGGATTATGTTTAATTAAATTAATTTTAAAGCCCTTAGATTAGCTTTATTAAGTTCAATCCAAGCCCTCCATATCTAATTTTAATTAATATTCTTAATTAAAAAACTTAGTCCCCTAATGGATTATGATAATTGGTGCTTAAGTCTTCATTAATTAGTCCTTTAATTAATTATGAAGATGCACATAATTACTTAGTTTAGTGAAGACCTAATTGATCATTAATCTTCATTAATTTCTCTTTGTCCTTTTTGATTAGCCAAGAATCATAATTTATCATGGTAATTATTTTGTATTTTATGATTTTTTAAATGTAGCCTTTGATTGTTGGCAAATTTTCTCTCTAATTGGTACAAGTATTTTTATGTCATTAAATTGCCTCTTATGGATAAATTAAGACTATGCTTAATTAGGATAATTTTATGTTATTTTATGATCCCTATTTTGAACCTAAGAATTTAATTTTAAACCTAACATTTGGTTTGTTCCATATCAATGAAAATTACCACAACTTATAGAAAATAAATCACAAATTTAGAGACAACATACTCTCCTATTTTTAATAGGTATTATTTACCAAAATATTGTCTTTAAGATAGATAATAAATTTTCGGGTATTACACTCTCATTTCCACTCCTCCTAATTATTGTTAAGGAAACATTAATAAAGATAATTTAGAAAAATATTGACAAATCTAAAAACATTATCTTATATTTAAGGTCAATATCAACTCCCGCTTATATTAAAGAGAGAAGGAGTAGTAATTTATAACGATATATATGTTGTTGATTGTACGTTGCATCAGGACAACACAATGTAAGGAAAGACAGATCAAATGTAATTCCTCCCTTATTCACAATAATCACTAATTCCTCCCTTTCTAATCGCACAACTTGATTTGCCTTCATTAGGTAATTTATTTATAAAACTCAAACACCCCCAAAACAGAAGAGAGAAGCCGAGCAGCAACACGATAGGAAGAAAAGCCAGCTGCTTTGCCTAATGCTTCAAATTCTTTCTCAGTTCTTTCCTTCCCACCAGCTAGCATTATTAACATGACGGTGTCAAGAATCGTAGCATATTTATGGTCAACACTTGCATTTGGTATTTCCGGCATTATTATGTTGATAACAATAAGCTTGCCACCTTTCTTGAGGGACTTGTGACAATTTTTCAGAACTTGTATGCATTTGTCATCCGCCCAATTATGAATTATAGACTACAACAAAACGTATATACATATACTGCTTATCATTTTAAAGAATTTTGGATATTTGTGAAGTTATTATGAGAAAAATTGTACTCACCTTCATCATTATAGCATCACCTTCTGGACATCTTCGAACATATTTCCTCCAACATGTTTGATTCCTTTAAAATGCAAGGAACATCTTGTTAGCTCATAGGGAATTAAAGGGTCATATTCGATTGACCAATTGAAATACGCACACGAGACTAGATCACAATTATCAAGAATCAACACAACAAATATACCCAAGAGAGGAAGAGAGTTCTTTTCAGTGGGAGGGGATCTAATGAGAATAACGCAAAGTATGGGTCCATGCATAGAGACAGTTTTCCCTTTATGACTTAACATTACTTGCATACGTGATACATGAATTAATAGTCGATTTCCACATGATAACTGCCGGAGAACTTCCTTCTCCCGGCCTACCTCTGAAAAGAACTATCCTTTTCTCCTTAGTATATGTTATGTTGATTAATCGTATTTAGAATTATGATCTAGTCTCATTCGGTTCCTTCAATCAGTCAATCGAATTTGATGTATGCCTTTAAACCCCTTAAGAAAGAGTTTCGAAACCTATAGGATTTAATTGATGGAAGCAATTAGCATCAAGGGATAGATTTAAAACCAATGATTAGTTAACATAATTACCTGGGTAGGATGGGGCATGTTGGACAACATGTGGCAAATCAAAATTAATGGCTTGAATTGAAGGGTACTTAGAGACAATCATTTTGAGCGTTTGGCCAATGCCACCAGCAACATCAACAAGTGTTGATATTCCTTCAAATCCTTTGTATGTCTCAAGGATCTCCTTGATGTGAATGCTTGCAATATCAGCCATGGCCTTGTGGAAAATAGTTTCAAAGGTTGGATCCTTTTTCGTGTATTCATAGATGGACATCCCATTAACTATTTTGAACAGGTCATCTTCCTCATTCAATATCACTTGCTTGATGTTTTCCCTGCCATTGTTATTCACATATGAGAGAGAGAGAGAGAGATTCTTCAAGTTTATGATAGAGAACTATTGGATCTTTTATGGGGATACTTTATGTTAGAATGGAATCAGGTGTCTATATATATAATCTCTCACGGGATAATGTTCATAACGGATCGGAAACAAGTTAAAACTAGTTTCGATAGTTATTGTAGTGATAAGCATGCAGAGAGATCTGCACTATCTAGACACGGTTTCAATAGTCTGAATTTAAATTTAAATTTAAATTCTACTGATTCTTTTGGAAAAATTTGTTTGTTTTGAAAAAACAGAGTACTAAAGTTATTATTTTTATGGGAAATACACTTCTCATGTTGTAAGAGAAGTGTATTCTCATGTCATAGATACAAAAAGATGTGGGTCCCACTATTTCCGTATTTGAGTTTTTTTAAAAATAAAAAATAAAAAATGTAAGTCCTACCATTTCATGTTTCTGTAGGAATCTTCTTTTTCTCATATAACATGAGAAGTGTAAACCCCTATTTCTATTTTAGATTATATACACATTAAAATAATTAATTAAAATCCTTATAATTTCAACCAATTATTAATTGGATCCCTATAAGTTTTTACTTTTTCATTGAGTCCTTTCACTTTCACTTGTTTTTAGTTTAACCGCTATTGTTTTTTATTTTCATTTGGTCCTTATAGCTCCATATAATTTTTAATTTTGGCACCTATAAATTTTTATTTATCAATTTAATTTTAAATTAAATAAAAATAACATTATAATAATTCAAAAATTAATAATAAAAACATAAAAGAGGAAGAAGTTGCCAACAAGCAAGACAGGGGTCATGTCAGACAATAAGACAAGCCAGAAAAGGATTTATCTTGAATGATTCAGATTTAAGTCAATTTTTATATTTTAAATACATTTTTATTTTAATATATGTAAAATAAAAAATTAAATTTAAATGGTTGTGTGCTCACCATTTTTTGCGGTCTCTCTTTATTTTTCCAGTGTAAAATCTTGAACAACAAACACCAAGTCTTACTCTCGTGAAATCATCTTCTCCTTTTTCTTCCATGCATGGATTTTGCTCTTCATCGTTTCATATTTTAATCATTATTTTTTGGAAATTTTCTCTAAGTTGCTTGCATCTCCCCTCCTCTGCTTTTTTTCCTTCTCTTCTTCCTCTCCTTTCTTCTTCTTTTTCCAGAAATTTTCTTCCTTGAATTCAAGGTTCAAGGCAGTAAAAAGTGCCTCAGGTAACCTGCCCAACTCACCTGAGTTGTTTCCGGCTTACATTGATTCATACCGGGTTACCCCAAAGTCAAAATCCTATCGGACCAGACAAGTGGCTGGGTTTCCAGTTTCTAGCCGATTCGGTCCAAGTTTTTGAACCATGCTAATTACTTGACATTCTAACATAATAGTATTAATTTGTATTTTAACTAACTAAAACTTATTTATGACCTATACTTTAATCAAACGCATGAGAGACCATTCAATGGAGTTTCTTCATGATGATATAAAATTGCCTGACCGTAGAAGTCTTTCTCCCTTAGTAAGTTCATTAATATATATATATAAGGAAACGATGCACGTTAAAAAAGAGTAAACATGGATAAAAAGCAATGAATATTTACCTTACTTTTATAAAAGCTGGATGGTATCTCAGTTTTGAAATCGAAGCATAAGAGACTCCATCTTCATCAGGTAACATGTATTTACCAGTAGGAGATAGAGCATAAAGCCTCTCAATCCTGCCGTGCCGTCTTCATCAACCTTGTTGGAAGAACAAGTCAAAAGAGAATGAGTAGCAAGCAAACACAACAACCGATCGAGGCGGCCAGCGATGTCGTCCCTGGCGGCATTTGGATTTGGAAGCTGAGAAGCAATTTCAGAGGATGACATGCCCTTTGGATTTCCCTCACCAATGATCTTGAAGAGGTTGAGCTCAATGGCAGCATTTAATACTGCGGGGTAAAGCTCAGCACTTGCTAGACACGTAGCATTAAGAGAAACATCATATTCATCATTATTCTCCATGGATGTTGACATGAGAGTAGTTTTTCTGCCAAAAGGTTCACACAACTTGAGTTTTTAGTCTTGTAATTGTGGTGGTATTTATACTCCCTTGCTTGGGTCCCATAGATAAAATACAGTTTTTATAATCATATTTATAAGAGTAAGATCGATACACTTCAAAGATGTCTGAAATTTAAATAAACTTCTATCTTTTTTATCCTGATTACTTATATGTTATATATTTGCATTAATTATCTCTCTTACACCTCCTTTTCCTGCTCATCATCTCGTTTATTCATTCTCTCTACTCAAAATAAAGGTATTTTTAAAAAAATAAACTACATTTTCTTGCATAATTATTAAGTTTACAAATATTGACTAATTTTTTATCTACATAATTCAGTTATTTGTATATATGAGTGTGGGGAGTTTGGAGTATATATGATGAACTTTTATTTTATTTTATTTTTTTTTTCAATTGATTATTGGATAAAACAGCAAACACCCCCTAAATCAAGCAATACAATTTCTTTTTTTTGTTAGTTTCAATAAATACGGCCACTTGACCTTTCTAAAATTTACTCTAATACTAAATATGTAAACTAAACTCTACTCCACTCATTCTCTCAATCATCAATCTCGGCTAAATGATGTTAGAAAGAAGATATATAGTGTGGGAAAGGAAAGGTCAACTATGGAAATAAGTAATTAAAGACCATTAAATATAATAGAGAAATTATTGTGTAAACATGGTTAGCCATATTGTTTGTGGTCTAACCAATTAAAATACAATTCAACTAATATTAATTCTAGTTGGTTGGTCATGCAATTTATATATTTATTTTTCTTTAAAAAAAATAAATCCCTTCATTAAGATTTCATAAATAATGAAAAAATAAATATTGTAAAATCTATTAATTTAGGAAAATATTTACATCAAGTTCTTTATATCCATTTCATGAAGTTCTCCAATCACATGGGACCGGCCACATACCATATTTGAATTATTAACATTAACTATAAATCTAAATGAAAAAAGCATGCATGGTGATATATGATTGGAGAACTTGACATAATGGATTAAGGAACTTAATGTAAGTATGACCCTTAAGTTTATTAATGTGACATCTAATTTTTAAGAGGTTCCAAATCAATTCATGAGTTATTATATTTAAATTGGTTAGACTATAAATGAGGTGACAAACTAAATTTATATAAGAATTTCTCAATATAATAGGGCTTGACAAGTGACATCACACAATAAACCCCTTGTGACAACTTTATTAAAAGTGACACATAATACAACCAGCAGTTAGACTATAAATGAGGTGAGAAGCCAGGTTGGTACAAAAATTTCTCAATATAATAAGGCTTGACAGGTGACACCACTTAATAAACCCCTTGTGACAACTTGATTAAAAGTGACACTTAATACAACCCCTTATTCTTGATTTCTTAGTCATGCATATTATAGACGAATTTGTTACAAGTAGGAGAGACAAAATTAAAATATTAGCCTCTCTTCTACATCTATTTCCACTAACCTTATGATATTTTTCAGAACATAAACACTAAAGACAAAATAGAGAGAGAAGATTAATGAGAGAATATGCTTTTTTCAGTAACCTTATAATATTTTCCAGAGCATAAACACTAAAGAAAAAATAAATGAGAGAATATACTTTTGAATATCCGTTGCATAGATTAGAGGGCAATGCTAATATATATATATATATATATATATATATACACACACACTCCCTCTAGTCTTTATTATATAAGACACCAACTACCAAATATATTTAATTCTTTTTATAAGGCACTTGCTTGTTTCTAAGGAACATCAATTATTATTTTTTTCTATATATGCCCTTAATAATAAAGGTAGTGAGTGAAAGTAATAATTAATATAATATTCGAGTTTAGTGCAATTAGTAGGGGTAATATTGGAAGTTACATAAATTATAGAGCAATTTTATTGACTTTAACTGTTTTTATTGGTTTGTGAAATTGTTAGCTAATGCTTTGTAATAAGAATCAGAGTAAGTATATATATATAAGTGTGTTGGTGTCCAATTAATAAATAGTGACAGGTGTATAGTGAGAGGAAAATATCTAGGGAAAATTAAAATATAAAAGATCAAGAGAAAAATAATATTTATTATAAAGGACCATAAAAATTGTAATTACTTATAAGGACCGAACATCATAATATAAATTTAAAATTACTAAATTGCCCCTAAGCAGTCCTTATGTATTATCTCTTGTATTTAAAATTTAAAAAATAACTAAAATTAAAACTAAAACTGTCCATCGTGATATGATCATATCTTTTTTTTTCAATTTATTATTTAATTAACAATTTTTAAACTCATATTTTTCTTAATTTTTATTTTTAATGAATTTATATCTTCAAGTTGCCCGATTTATATTATCAACATCGATGTCAATTAAGTTCTTTTTATAAAAATAAAAAATAAAATTATTTCATATATTTAAAGATATAATAGGTTAATTATATTTTTTAAAATTTTATTAATATTACATGATTTTTTTAACCCACATAAATTTCTTCTAAAACAAAAATAAGTCATACAAACTTTCTTGGTTTAACATATATGATAAATTATAAAAGACCTTGACTTTTATTAAAACTATATAATTCCATTTTTAATTAAAAGTTTTGTAGCTTTTAGAAAATATAATTTTAAAAAAATTGAAGAATGCGTGATTTTTTTTCATAGATATATATATTCAAGTTGTGAAAATTGAGACAACCATTGTTAATTTAATGAAACTTAGAATTTTGGTTTAGTTTTAAGGGTTAAATACCAAATTTACCTCGGAAGTTTTGATAAGGGGGCGCTCAGCACCCGGAAGTTTTTTTGGTACCAAATTTGCCCGGGAAGTATTCAAAATGTACCAAATTTGTCCTGGAAGTATGAAAAAGGTAGCAAATTTGCCCCTCCGTTAATTTTAACCGTTAAGTTTAACTGAGTGTACATGTGGCATGCCAACTCAGCACACGTAGCATGCCACCTCATCAATCAAAAAGTATCATTTTTGCCCTGGAAGTTTTCATTAAGGAGCAATTTTGCCCCGGAAGTTTTCATTGAGGAGCAATTTTACCCTGGAAGTTTACAAAAGTAGCAATTTTACCCTTCTTTCTCCCAATATTAAATTTTACTATTAAATCAGTCAAAGACCACACATGTCATGCCTTGAAAATGTCGAACTTGGAGTCAGAGAATGAAATCTTTGAGATGTTGAGCTTAAGGCAGCCAGAATTTGTGATAATATTTACGTTTGTATAGATTGATCATTCCAGTGGAGACGGGGTGGGGCCTATAGCTCAGAGGATTAGAGCACGTGGCTACCTTACTGTTTAAAAAGAAAGCAAAAAAGATATGCGGAAAAGGGCATAATAAATATAGTATGCCTTTTTCCACATATCTTCTTTTGTTTTATGCCTCGTAATTCTTCCTCAGCCAGGCTTGGGCAGAATAGCAGAGCAAGTAAAGTATTAGTAGCATAGCAAAAATGCCTTCCTCGTCTTTAATATGTTTGCTCACGATAATTGTGGCCTCTCGGGAGAATTGATGACTGCATCAAAGATGCACTTACTAGTACTAGTACATCTGAGAATTCTTAATTGGTTAGTTTAAATAGCTCCGAACTGTGGAACAAAGGAGTATCCCAGACCTACACCGAGGTATTGACGGCGATTCTCAAATATCACAGAACATAATGGGATACGATGAGATAGAATGCAATAGAAACAAAGACACGGGGAACAGATTACGTACTCTTAATGGTCAAAGCGAACCCTTTCATTCCGAATTAAAGAATTCGGAATGAATCAAATCTCCCCAAATAGGATTCAAGCCTACAACCAGTCAGTTAACAGCCGACCGCTCTACCACTGAGCTACTGAGGAACAACGGGAAATTAGATCTCATAGAGTTCAATTCCCGTTCTCAACCCATGACCAATATGAGCTCGAAGTTTCCTTCGTAACTCACAGAACTTCTTCGTAGTGGCTCCGTTCCATGCATCATTTCATAGGGAACCTCAAAGTGGCTCTATTTCATTATAATCCATCCATATACTAATTCCATCATTTAATATCCCTTTCTTTGGTGTCATTGAGATAAGAGATGTCGTTTCTAGTCTATCTGTTTCTATTTCTATATATATGGAAAGTTTCAAAATTTTCATATAATAATCTAGAAATCACAATAGAAAATAAAAAAAAAGAATTTATATATAATAATATAGAAATCACATTCATATAATAATCTAGAAATCACAGGAAGCCGAACTGGTCACAGTAAGCATCACTTATGATCTAAGCAAATGATCAGTCTATACAAACGTAAATATTATTACAAATTATGGCCGCCTTGAGCTTAACATCTCAAGGATCTCCTTCTCTGACTCCAAGTTTGACTTTTTCAAGGCGTGACATGTGTGGTCTTTGACTGATTTAATAGTAAAATTTAATATTGGGAGAAAGAAGGGCAAAATTGCTACTTTTGTAAACTTCCGGGGCAAAATTGCTCATAAATGAAAACTTCCAAAGCAAAAATGATACTTTTTATTGATGAGGTGGCATGCAACGCCACCTCACATTTTAACAATCTACGTGGACTTCCGTCACGTTTGGGGAAGTTTAGTACCTTTTGAATACTTCTGGGGAAAATTTGGTACCAAAAAAACTTCCGGGTGCTGAGCACCCCCTTATCAAAACTTCTGGGGTAAATTTGGTATTTAACCCTAGTTTTAAAAATAAAATGGGGAAGACAATGTAAGAGGGAATGCAAAAGATTTTGTTAAGGACATTTTAGTACTTTTAATTTTATATTTTTATATTTGGTCCTTTTAAATAATTACGATTTTAATGATTCTTCTTCATAAATATCTTTTCCTCTAGATCCTTCACCCTAATTTTCTCAAATATCTAGTAATGGGTATACAATCATGCTGTGCTATTATTATTATTATTTGTGCTGATACGCTCCTGCCAGTCCAAATGGGCAAAATGAACATTAAGAAGCTCCATCGGATCCAAATTAATCTGTAAGTATTTTGTGTATACCTAGAGATTGACTTTGACTGATTCGCTAAAATACCTATATGAAATTTAAGTAAAAGGTAATAGAGCATTTAAATGAGAGAACATTTTTAGGGAGAGTAGAGCACTTTTATGTGCGTTATTAGTGATGGCAGTACAATCAAGCTGTGCTATTATTAATTATTAGTGCTGATACGCCCCAACCAGTCCAAATGGGCAAAATGAACAGTAAGACTCGATCGAATCCAAATTAATTTGCAAGTATTTTGGGTGTACATGAAATTTGACTGATTCGGTTAAAATACCCATATGAAATTGGAGTATTGATGTAGACTTCAATCATGTTACACAATAAATAAACTAAAAAGAAAAAGATAATAGAGCATATTTAAATGAGAGAACATTTCTAGGGGGAGTAGAGCACTTTTATGTGTTGTTATGATTCAGATTGTGTTCTGGTGTAGAACACAGATGTCTAGCCTTGGGCTGGTGCTTTGATCATGGATCGATAGGCCCTGGCTGAATATCTATGGAAGAGGTATTCAGAAGAGCTTGGGATCACTGTACACAAAATAGGCTTTCGCCAAAGGGGGTGAGGTGTTTGGACAATGTGACGGTATGTAAATAGCTTAGAGTTTAGAACGTGTGCACCTTAGGATTTAACCTCTGTATTTATAGAGTTTGCCTTAGGTTGAACATCTTGGGCCCTGTGATCTGAGATCCCAGCGTCGTAACTATCAGATATCGATTTAGGTATACCTCCATTGTCGCTGCAATAGGATCTCCATATATTATAGGTGGACCTTAGTTAGTTATACTTAGTTTTGATGATGACAAATATGCTTATTAATATTAAGAGCAAAAAGTTTCCATAGTACATTTATCTTCTACTTTGACTAACAGTTATACTTAATGTTGATGTGAAGTTGAATTATAGAGAATGATCAAAAGAATATAAGAAGAAAAGATATTGAAGAAGTTGAATTATGAAGAATGATCAGAGAATAGAAGAAGAAGAGATATTGAAGAAGGTAGAACTTATAGAGAATGATGAGCCCAAGTAAAATGACGAAGAATGATCAAGATGGGAGATGGAAGAAGTAAGAACTTGATGAATGGAATGAGAATATCATTATACAAGTTACAAGATTGATTCTAGAAGTCTCCAAGATTAAATAGAAGTTTGAATGACTCAATTCTGAGTTAAAATAAGCAAAAGGGAGCTTCAGGATTTTATAACTCGAGTTATGAACTTACAACTCGAGTTAATAAAGTTGTTGCAATGTTTTCCCTCTTTTGGAATGAGTTAACTAGAGTCATGTATGAGTAACTCAAGTCAAAATGTGTTTTCAGTGTTTTTGGATAAGTGTAACTCGAGTTATCACTTAATAACTCGAGTTAACAGTGATTTTTCAGCACCTCTGTTATACTCTGTTTCATGTTTCAACTGACGAGGCCTGGTATTTCGATGATATCTCCCAAACCAGAGATCGGATTAAGGTGAAACCAGTGGCATATGAAAACACACTCCCAATGTGTCATTTTGATATAAAATTCAAGCCCAAAGGAGTTCAGATCAAGGAGTTATGAATTGTGGAAGTGGACAGTACAATTCATGACCCAGTGCAAACATAGCTTTGGTATTTTGAGTATAACTCACAAAACTACAAATCCAATTAAGCTAAAATTAGTGACATATGAAAGAAGACTCAAAATTCTTTCCATAAATGGAGTTTAGACCATGGAGATATAACCTTTGAAAGTTACAATAAGTTCAAGATGGTTCAAAAACGCTCAACATACAATGAGTTTGGAATGAGTTGTTAACTAGGCTTGGATAACTCAAGTTAGGACTGGAAACTTGAGTCAACATCAATCAAAGAGGTAGATAGAGAAGAATGAATATTGAGAAGAGATCTTAACTCCAATGAACAAAGTTGTAAAGCACTGTTCCACAACGTCTCCGAGAATTCTAAAATTAATGTTATCAATTGATTACTAATTGATATACTCTTCAATGGTATTAATAATCTTTGTGAGGAAGTTTCAGTTGATCAAAAGCTCGGATTGAGGATCAATAACAATGCTAGTAACTATCAGATGAACTAGTTTAACTCGAGTCAAGGCATGGCAACTCGAGTCAAACTCAGACAGAAAGCAATCAGAACTTTGGCGCATAAACATAACTCGAGTCAAGTCCACCAACTTGAGTCACTCAAGAACACAGAGAGCAATTGGAGCACCTTGGCAACTCGAGTTACTCGCAGACTGAGAGAAAATGACATTTGTGCAACTCGAGTCACATACGACAACTCGAGTTAGAATTCAAACAAAGAGCATTTGGCGCTTAAAACAAACTCGAGTCACGTGGAATAACTTGAGTTAACATCCCTGCATTAGAAAATCACCGTATCCGAAATCACAAAATCATTGATTGTGATTTCATTACTTCTTATCATCACTCATTACTATTCTTAATCATCTTTAATCAGTTTGTTAATGAGTTTCGAATGATTATATGAAGGATTAACATCAGATTACAAAAAAATAGATGATTACATCAGAAGCTTCAATGGTAATATTTCTCCAACGGTTGAATAGTTCCAATGGTCATATACACTCACAATGTTCATATTCAAACCTAGAAGAATTGCTCAATGTTCTTCATTGATTATAAAAGGAGAACCATTCAAAATGGAGACGACGATGAGAAGAGCTTGTACAGTCGAAATGCTGATATTCTGAATTCAGTATCTATCTCATACACTCTCTATTCTCAATACTTATATAGTTCAACATAAAGAGTAAAATGATTTATATTGTACTTCAGTGTTTATTCATCTTCTCTTCTAGAGAGAATATTTCTGATTATTAAATCATTGTAAGAATCTCAAGTCATGGGACTTGGAGATTGGGTTATCAGTTTACAACTTGTAAGGGAGAGTGTATCCTAGTGAGAGGATAACTTTGAGTACAAAGTGTGTAACTGATTGAAAGGTGTATCTCGGTGGCTTCACAAGTGCCTGGGTAAACTTGTGCGTTTGTATAGGCTTCTCTTGTGCCCGGTTAAACAAGAGGATAGTGGATTGAAAATCTCAAGTGGAGCTTGAGGACTAGACGTAGGTCAAGGATTGGGCCGAACCAGTATAAATCACTGTTTGCATATTCTCTTCCCTTATCTTTTATATTTCCAACATATATATCTGAATGTCCATTCATGTTTGAATGACTGAGTATTGCTTTATCAATTATTATTGTCATTCAAACTGTGTTTAGTAAGTTGCGAAAAGATTTTCAAAGTTCCTAAAGTTTTATCAAACACTCAATTCACCCCCCTCTTGGGTGATAGACAGGTCTTTCAACCCTGATATATGATATATTATTCGTTGGGCCGTCCTGGCATTGGGCCTAATGTAGGTCCGTAACAGTTGCCCCCCAGCCCGGTAGTTCAAGCTCTTAAGCTGACAGGATGTATTTACTAGCTGAGCTTTGCTGTAGTGAGACTTATATTGCCGAGTTGAATTATGTTGATCCTAGCTATTGAGGCGGTATCAAGGAGGCCTATTTCGAAGATCCGAGGTCTTGTCTCAAAGATCTTGTGTAATGCCAAGATTGTTCGCCTGTGTTTGAGGTTGGAATCTTTCTTCGAGTTATCCAGGTTAGATTGCTGTGAACCTTACCCTCTAGCCTGTTTGTCGCGTATTGTTGAGTTGTGTCATATTGACCCCGGTTACCGACGTCAATTGCTTGAAGATCCGAGGTACTGTCGCCGAGAGTGAAGATCCGGGGTACTCATGAGGCCCGCTGTACCGAGGCAAACACGCTGGGGTTTCTACCTCTGAGTTGCCATCCAACGGATTTTCCTGCCTTTGAGGTGAGGACCCTTCCGCATTCGCCATCATTGCCCCTAGGCACATGGCTTCCCTGGATTGGCTGGCAGTTGCAACCGCCCTGCCTAGCCAACTGCGATATTCGTGCGCATTTAATGCTCCCATCACGCACCGTACATCACAGCTACTTTTTGGGGGAATTGTCTTTTTTAACCCCTGTCTCTTCGATATCTTTTCGTTCATAATTCGTATTTCCCTCCATCCCTTACACTTCATTCTGCTGTTGATTCTCTCTCGCGCTCAGTGTTCAGAAAGGAGAGCTTTTTCCTTGCAACGCTTGTCTCTGCACCACCTATTAATCCTTCCCTCTTTGTACATCTGTGATCTTTATTAACTTAGGTTTACCACTCATCTTCTCATGGTTCCATTTTTTCTAGTTTGTTTTTCGACTTTTCATGTTCTGTGATGTCTGCTTCTTGCTTCAGGGACCTTTCTGGGTAAAGCTTTCTTAGGGATATCTGGGTTTCTAGGTTAGGTTTTACCAAAACTCCCCTGGCAACCCCCACATTCTGGCCTCCCTTCCTTGTTGTGCCGTATTGTTTGTGTGAGGGAGTGTCCTTTATCTAGCCCCACTATGGTTCCCCTTCCTTATCAATCTTTTTTTGTGCCTCTCTAGGTCTCCATTTCTGGTGATGATGGACCTCCTGTCCTCATCAAGTCATCATTTAACTCCAGAAGAGGAAGAGACCCTTTGTGCTCGTTATCCTTGCAACAGCTATTGGCTACTGGGCTCTACTCTTACTGAGTAGTAAAGATTAGCCAATGTGCTTCATGGTGGTTCTGGGAGGAGAAGTGTTGAGGGGTCCCAAATTGCCACCATTAGGTCCCAAAATGTTAGGAATCACCCCGTGAATCAGGATGAATACAAGGCCATCCCAGTACAACCCATCAATTTTTGTGAAGAATACCCTCAAACACGGTAGGAAACCCTTCTCAGGGTTCCTACTCTCAGTACCTGGGAGTAGGAACCCTGAGAAAGTGCCTTAGGTTTCAATACCTGAGAGTTAGTTCCTCAACGGAACCATACGAAAGCTAGAACCTTAGTTGCCACTGGTTATGGTTTCAAGGTGGGACCAAGAACCATTGAGATGTCAGTGGCTAATAGATTCCCTTAGAAGTGGGTGGTTACCCGATATGGAAAGTTAAGATAAAGATGTTGCCTGGAGCTGGACTGATAATGGAAGTCCACGAATAGAATAACCCTAGATAAGTTGACAGAATTAAGACAGCAGATTACAAAACCACTAAAGGGTAGGAACCTGATAAGATCCAAGTTCTTGTTATAATGATTCAGAGACGATCAACTGAAGATAGTACTGCTTATGGAACGTTCTGATCGGAGAAGGCTACTTACGAGGAGTTTTAATCGGAAAGGGTTACCTACGGAGGGTTTTGATCAGAGGAGCTAACTAATCAGAGGGGTTGAGTGAAGCACCTAGTGAAGTACCGTGGAGTGGAGCCACCATGACGTCAAACCGAAGAGTAGAGCCACCGTGACAACGAACCATAGAGTAAAGCTACAAGTGATCGGTTCTCAAGGTAAGTATATTATAATGAGTCTCACATCGAATAGGTTCCCTAGAGAAAAGGCTTTCATGATCCAGTATATCACCATGAGTTGCTCCAGTGCTTATAGCATATATTGTGTTTATAGGCTGGCAAAAGCCCACAGTTGTTAAACGACGAATACGAGAATTGTCCTGAAAAGTTTGTGAAACCCGAGGATAGCGGACGATGTCTGGAATAGCCGGAAGATTAAAGTAGAACAAACTAAGCATTCTATAGATGGCTTGAGTAGCCAAGGACATAGGTCTGAATGCGTTTAGTTAGTGATGACCTTCTAAGGTTAGTTGTATGGTTCCTGAGTAAGGTTCTAAAATTGAATTTTTAAACTTGCCAAAACACCTGCTATATTTGAAATTTTGGAATTTGATTTTTCGAACATGTGAATTTTTGAAACCAAGTTTTTGAAAGAAATGTTTTCAATAGAATTTGAGACCACAGTGATGGTTATTTTGAAATGATGTTGTCTTATAAAAGGGGTTTTGTTGAAACCCAAAGTTTGAAACTGAGTTTTCAACTGTGTTGTGGTAAAGTCGGTACGTAACTGGGAGGCCAGAAATTGTGTAGATGTACACTATTTATTGGGTCTTGCCAGATGTTTTAGAATGTTGAAATCGATGGACTTTGATAAAGGCTCTTTTTGAACAAAGGGTTTTGAGGGATTTTGTTTTGAGAGAATGAAAATCACACCAACAGTGAACGCACCGAATCCATAACATTTTGCCTAGGGCGTATGTTTTGTCTAGTAGGACCTAACTGTCTATGGCTGGGCTGAGTTACCGGTAGATAGGGTCGCTACTTTATGTGCCAGTGTGAACACTGTGTCTCTTATGGGAAGGGCGGAGGTTCTCTCACATGGTTTGACGGTACTATTGATGCCTGGTGACTCGATTTGAGGCCAAAGGGATGCAGAGGCCGGATTTGGGGATTGACATAGGGCACTCATTGTACCAAGTGGTTGAAATGGTGGCATGAGCTCTCCATTGTTAAAAATTTTGTGAAATGAATTATCTCCCTCAAAGATATGTGCCAGTGGTAAAAGTTTTTGAAACTGATTCGGCAGTGAATGTGTTTTCACGAATTTGTGTTGGCAGCGATTAAGTTTGAAAATGTGATAGCACTATTACTTTTTGGTATAGTGCAGATTGTGAAATGTACTGAGACCACAGAAGATTTTCAATGTTTGAAAACTTGAGAATGAGACAACAAAATGGTTTTGGGTAGCGATGACATGTTTTTCAATGCTATTGTGTTGAAAAGAAAGCAGTGTAGTTGGAAATTTCGATATAGGAACAGAAACTATTAGAACGGTCTAGAACAAGGTTTTTTAGTAGTTGTCAGCTATAGTGCTAAGTAATTGAAAATAGTCTGAGAGCTTGAATTGGAAAGGCTCAGATGAAATAAATGAGCAAATGCTCGAGGCGAAAAGACCCAGTGTAAAAGTGTGCACGGGGCGGTGACCCTAGGCCATAAGACTAGTGGTACTTAGCACTATATGAAATGCTTATTGTCATGGTGACTTTAGACTACTATGTCTACAGTACATCTTGAGTTTGGCAAAACATTCATTGTACCAGGTAGTAATTGAAAAGCCTAAGGACTGAGGATGATTTCCTAGGTGGTGATCAGGCTAGAATCTCCAGTGCTGTGATAGTATATTGAGCCGGAAGGATTTGATTATTGATACTGCCATGCGACTCATGTGACACTTCGTACTATGAAGGGGAATTTCATACAAAAAGAGTTCTACAAATCCAAAAGTCACTGCGAAGGAGAATTTACAAAACCTAAAAGGATGGTTAACTATAACATGACCATGTACTAAAATACTCTATGTCGTATAAGTATCATTGATCAACTTTTTATCTATATAATTCCGTAATTTGTATCTTGTGTGTGTGTTTGTTTGTATCTAAGTAGGATGGAGTATGACTATTAGGATATTTGAATTAATTTATTTTAAGTGAGAGTTAAGTGTATAAAATGAATTTTTTCAATTTTATCTCTCATTTGTTGACTCTTTCTTCCTCCTTCCTTTGTTGGTGCTTTTCCACTATTAATATTGTTTGCTATTAATTTTACTAACGGTGAGGTGTGACACAGATCTAGGTTCACAAATATGTCACCGTCATGCTCCATCACTTGTCGTTTTCATGTTTCTAAACTTGTTTCGATCTTGCTTCACCTTCTCTTCTCAACTTTTATAAGACGTAAATCTGGGTTTGGATTTTTTTTTTTTTCCTTTCCCTTTTTGCTTTAAAGCTTAGTTTTTACGTAACATAAAGTCATTTTTTAACCACGTTAAGAGGTGAACAAAACAAAGTTGCTAGTTTACACGTTTCTTTTAAAACACTACAAGAAAAAAGGGTTTTAGCGACGGAAAAAATCCGTCGCTAAACCCTCAAATTCCGTCGCTAAATGAATTAGCGACGGAATTAGAGACAGATTTTTTCCGTCGCTAAAAAGTGGTCGCAATTAATTCGACGGAATTTAAATCCGTCGCTAAATTCAAATTAGCGACGGAATATTATTCCGTCGCTAAATTCAAATTAGCGACGGATTCAGTTTCCGTCGCTAATTTGATTATTTTTTTAAAAAAATTATTTATTATTTTCTTTAATTAATTTTTTATTTTTTTATTTTCTTTGAAAATTATATTCTTTTAAAAATAATTATATTCTTTTCCATTATTCTTTTAAATTTATTTATTTTATTTTTTAATTTTGTTTAAAAATTATATAATAAAATATTTTAAAAAAATTATATAACATACATACCGAATCTTCATAAAAATACATTATAAATATAGTGTTTCAACAGAGATGTACTAAAAAAGTAATCTAAACAGCAGCATCCTCATCATCATCATCAGCAGGAGGATCACCTTCAGGAGGCGGCATCGGACCCTTGTCTTTCATTAGGGCCATGATTTGGCGCTGCATCTGTCTAACCATCTCCTGTGTCTGGTGGAGCTCAATGTCTGTGTTCATTTGTTTTTGCTTTGTCTCCTTTAGCTCAACTGCTTGCGACTCGATAATTGTCTTCATCCTCATCAACTCATCTGCCAAAAAATTAGGAAATATAATTATCTTTTTTGCACTGCATTTAAATGAACCAGAGAATGAAAATGTTACAATCAATATCAAATGTATTACATTTACCTGCAGAAACACCTTCGCTACTGCTGGATGTGGAGCGCTTTGATTCCCTAAGTCGGCTGGCATAGGAACCTAACTCGAAGACTCTACCTTTGCTGTTAAATCCACCCGCAGTCTGTAAGAATAGAGTCTCGTTATCGGACTGAGAGGATGAGGGTTGGGTTCCACTCTGCGAGTCTCTCTCCTGAGTCAGCCTCAGATAGTTGCCCTATAAACAAAAAAAGACATCACAAAAAAAGCCGATGTGAAATGAAATAAACATGTTGGTGTCCGAAACAAAGAATCAATACAATATAAATGTCTCACCGCCACTTGCTCCGCCCTGGCGTTAATCCATATCTTCTCACCCCCTTCAATTTGTCGGGTATGGGTCTGCTCAAAGGCACGCCACTCAACTTCTTCTGGTGGAACATCCTCAGACTGTGCCTGCAAACACATGAAAAATCGTTAACAAATTGTTTCAAGGTACAAAACATTGAATACTTTAATAGAAAATAACGTGTACTCACAATTTTCCGACAATGCTCACTCAACGGAATGGACCCGCCAGCATATGAAGGTCCCACCTGCTTGGCCCTATTCTCCTTACTTTTCCGACTTCTATTATTAAATTTCTCATCGTTCTCCCACTGTGCAAGTAATAGGCTTGCAGTGTCAGGGTCAATCCAATATGTCTTACCCACACCCTTTCTCAATTTATGAAATCTCCCAGACAACCACTTGCTTCCCTTATGGTTAAAAGCTTTTCTCAGACCTTTATGATGTTCAGGCAACGTCTCAAACTTACTCTGAAAATCAATAATGAACAATTAGTGCTCCAAATGTTACAAATACTTAATCAGTTCGTATTTGGATAAGAAATTAATAACTATAAATCACTTAACTTACCAAAAACTCGTCGAACCATCTATTCCGAGTGTCCTTAGGAATTTCTTTCCACGTGCCCCAAGGCTCATTGAAATTGCGGAATATTTGGGTTGACAAGATATCAGCCACCGAGGGATAAGGGTCAAATCTGTAGACAGAGGATATGATGCAAATATGAGCATACAAACTAAAGGGTAAAAATCGTAGCGTTATTAGTAACACTGTATGACTCACCCCTCGGTGCTGTCAGGACGGATCCACAGCTTCCCCGTCGCAGGATCTTTCGCTCCCCATACAGGTGTATTAGAGGAACTACCTCCTTCGTCGACCTGGCTATGAGGCGACGGAATGTGCTGAATGAAGGCATGTGAATTATTGAAGAGTTTGTACATAGATGGTTAAATAAAACTACACATATGTAAATCAATCAGAAATGGTAAAGTAAACCTGGCGTCCCCCTTGCTGTGGATCACTGGAGGAAGACGGAGAATTGGACGTATACAGTGACGGTGAAGTGGACAAGTAAATCGATGGTGAAGATGAGGACTCATATGGTGAAACCTCTGGGGAAGCACCTCTCCCCCCCATGCCTACGAAGGGAGCAGATTGTGCTCCCCTACCTCTGATAGGACGAGGTCGGGATCGAGCACGACCACGTCCACCATCTGAACGTCCTCCAGCTGGATGCTCCATATACCTATGAAAACTTACAAACATTATGTGAAAATATACATAAAAATAAGATATTTATTACTTAATATGACAGTAGCGCAATTACGGAGTATGTAGTATAACAAATTGTCATAAACAAAAGAACTAACGCAAATCAATCGGATGATTCAAGTTCTTCGTCATCTGCTTGCACGGCTTCCTCTGGAGTCTCATAGTCGTCGAACTCAGATTCGCTATCAGAGCAAATCACTTCTGTCTCATCGTCTGATTCCTCATCGTCAACTTGGATAGGAATCAACTCTAAGTTCGCAGTAGAATCAAACAGATTGCTTGGTACATCGTCGTCGGCAATGTTTATGGGCAGTACATGTTCCACATCAGCCTTGAACGGTTCCTTCATGCCGTCATTTGCTGCCGACTCTTTCGACTGAGGTATGATATTCCGTGCTTTGGTTTTAATAACTCCCACCCACCCTTGGCGGATGTGGGGTATTCTGTATAGTACACTTGTTCCGCCTGTTGAGCAAGGATGAATGGGTCATAACCAACCGTATATCTCCTTGTCCAGTGGATCTCAATATTTCCATGTTTGTCCACTTTTGTCCCATGCGGATTGTTATCAAACCACTCACATTTAAAAAGTGTCACCACCTTGTCCCACTGGTAACTCAGCTGAATTATGTCGACTAACTTCCCGTAGTAGTAACTCTCCACCCCGTCAACTTGGTCACCTCGACAACATACACCATAATTGCAACATTGTGTACCTGCGTTCGCTTCAACAATTGAAAATCGATACCCGTTGATTATATATTTGTTGCACCGGGTAACACTAATTCCAGCTCCATAAGATAAACTCCATGCCACTTGATTGGGATCTTCTGGGTGTTCCAAGAAGTAGGAGCGAAACCATTTTGGGAACTTAGAGTTCGTGAATTGGTCAACTTGGGATTCCGACATTTCAGGATGTTCCGATCGGACCAAATTAGAAAAATGACTGCAACAAAAAAATGAAGTTAATACTATAATACTTACCGTAACAGTGAAAAGAAAACAAATCTTACTTTAAGTATGGGGCAGCCTCTTCACAGTTGTTTACAATGTACCACTCCGCTACTCGCTTATCTCTTGCTTCAAGAGTTGATCTCCAACGTTTTCCCACGACTCGGCCTGGAAAATCAAATATTGATTTTTTATCGCTCGTATTACCGCCATCATCATTGTGAGGTACCCGTCTCCATCTTGATGTCATTTCAGGGGGATAATAGTATTGCGCAAATTTTGTGGCCTCTTCGGCTAGATACGCTTCAGCGATAGATCCTTCAACGTGGGTTGGATTTTTGATTTTTTGTTTAAGAGTGTGTAAAAACCTACAATGGACAATTAGAGGGTATTTATAAACTAAAGTGCGCGAAAGAAATAACTGCACGAAAAAAATATATATATTACCTCTCAAACGGATACATCCACCTATATTGTTGGGGACCTCCTACTCTTGCTTCGTAGGCCAAGTGAACAGGTAAATGTTCCATTGAGTCAAACATGCTAGGAGGAAACACGATCTCTAACTTGCATAGTGTTATTGGCATGCTCGCCTCCAGGTGCCGTAAGTTTTCCACATTAAGCTCATAAGCACAAATTTCTCTAAAGAACCTGGAAAATTCTGCTAGAATATACCATATGTGGTTTGGTAATGCTTTGAAGGCCCACGGCAACAACCTCTGGAAAAAAACATGACAATCATGACTCTTCATCCCGAATAACTTCCCCTCGTGCAAGTTGACACATCTTTTCAAGTTTGACGCATAACCGTCCGGGAGTTTCAGCTCTTCAACCCATTGCAACAATTCCAAATTCTGCTGTTTGTTTAATGTGTACGGTGCTCTAAGTTTGGAAATCCGTCCCCTGCCATCCTGCACCAAATGCAAAGCAGGCCTTCTACAAATCGCTTCTATGTCCCGTCTAGCATTGATTGTGTCCTTCGTCTTGCCTTTCGTGTCCATCACGGTGTACAAAATATTGCAAAACACATTGCTCTCAATGTGCATGACATCCAGGTTGTGTCTTAACAATTGATCTTTCCAATATGGTAGTTCCCAGAAGATACTGCGTTTGTTCCAATGATGATCAACACCATATCCCTCAGGTTCGTTGGAAGCAGCACCCTCTTCAACACTTTGAATATACCTGACCCTGTCCCATATTTCTTGGCCACTTAAACGACGAGGTTGATCTGCTCGTTCAACCACATTTCGCGTGAAGTCTTTTCTATTTGTCCTATACGGATGGTCTGGGGGTAGGAATCGTCGGTGCCTGTCAAACCAACAGACTTTGTGACTGTGTGCCAAGCTAAAACCCATGTTCTGCTCAAGACATACCGGGCATGCAAGCTTTCCCGACGTTTGCCAGCCACTCAACATCCCATATGCAGGGAAATCATTTATCGTCCACATTAAGGCAGCACGCAATGTGAAATTCTGACTCAATGATATATCATACGTTAGAACCCCTTCACTCCACAACATCTTCAACTCGTCTATCAAAGGCCTGAGGTACACATCTATCTTCTTTTTGGGGTTGGATGGCTCAGGGATTAACGCGGTGAGGAACAAAAACTCCCTTCTCATGCACATAGAAGGTGGGAGGTTGTACGGTGTCACAATGACAGGCCAACAGGAATAATTTCTGCCCGATTTATCAAAAGGAGCGAACCCATCCGAGCATAGACCAAGACGGACATTACGGGGATCCATAGCAAAGCAAGGGTTCACCTCGTCAAATTTACGCCAAGCTTCGGCGTCGGATGGATGCGTCACAAAATTTTCATCCCTGTGATGCTCCCGGTGCAATCTCATGTGAGCAGCTATTTGTTCTGATGCGTACAATCTCTGAAGTCTGGGCACCAGAGGAAAGTAGTGCATCTTGCTTAACACTTGACGGGTCATTTTCCTTCCTTTTCTCACAACTTTATATCTGTCATGTCCACAGAATTTACAATTGATCAGCTAGCATCATCCTTGTAATACAACATACATCCTCTAGGGCAGCAATGGATTTTTTCACATCCAAGCCCAAGCTCTTTCACCGTTTTCTTTGCTTGGTAAAAATCCTTCGGCAAATTATTGTCTTTGGGAACAACTTTGTTTATGATCTGCATCATTTCGTTGTAATTCCTCTCACTCATATGGTGATCAGTCTTCAAGCTTAGTGTTGCTAGGGTAGCCAAAAGCGATGAATATTCACTACTTTCAAAGTGTTCGCATCCTTCCCATAGCGGACGTTGCGCTTCTTGAAGCATTTTATAGAACCTATCGGCGTCCGGATGAGGATCCTTTCCCATGTATGATGGTTGAGTATGTGTACCGGTCTCCTCTCCCATGTATGACGATTCGGCATAATTAACGGGATCAAAATATCTTTCGATGGACGGTCCCGCGGCATCCATAACCAACTGCTCATACACATTAAGGTTTTCTCGATGACTACTGTCCCCGTAATAACCACTCGGTATCTGTCGGACTTCGCCATGACATTCTCAACACTCATAATCCTTCATAAATCCATTCTGACACAAATGAATTTTGACCCTGCTCGGATTTTTAAACCTTAAACACTTACATTTGGCACACGGACACCTGATCTCCCTACTTGAATTATTTGAATGCGCCAAAGCAAATTGGATGAACTCGTTCAAACCCGCCCTGAATGCTGGATTTAGTTCTCTTCCAGTTAGACGATTGTACATCCAACTCCTATCGTGATTGTCTTCCATACTTCCTAGCTACTTCAGTTACTAACCTAATTAATATCTCAATTTGCCACAAATACAATTATAAGTAGCCAATACAACTAGCCACTTATATATGTCAACCAATTGCCACTTAATGAAGAAAGTAAAAAAAAACAAAAAAAAACAAAAAACAAAAAACAAACACATACATTGAACAAAGAACATATCCCAGCAAGCAACCAGAGAATGAGGATGGCACACCAGAACATGGGGACATGTTTGTGGAGGGGGCAAACAAAAAATACAATACTATAAGTATTTTGGATTTTCTAACATATAAAGATTATATAAGACTTAATAAAATTTATATAATCTGCAAAATCAACTTTATATGTGAAATTTAAATACCTGTCAGTTAATTTGATATAATTGTCTTATTATCAATGATATCAAATACATCTTTTTTAATATAGGACACTAAAAATTCATTCAATCATTCATCTCTCATCCAATTATGAAGTGTAGTTTTGATATATTAAGGATGAACACTTAATTTAAGGAGGACAATCATTTAAACATGTATTAATTATAAATAAATAAATAAATTTAAAAGAAAAATCAAGGGGGGCACTTGCCCCCTATCCAACACTTGGGTCCGGCCATATATATATATATATATCTTCCTACATGTTTTTGTTTATTTCATCAGAAAGTTAGCTATTTATAACTAATATTAAATGTATTTTGATTATTAATTTTTGAGCTTTTGTCGTCTAGTTGTTAATCAGATGTAAGGAATCCTCGGATGGTTTCTACTCACAACTATATGATGACGAGGTCTCGATCGAGTGGTTTATATTTATTTCAACAATACCCTTTTTTAATTTTTTTTAAAACACTAATTATAGTAAATACGAGATGCAGAATTTTCGTAATATAGTAATATAGTAATTAGGAAGAGTTTTTTTTTTTAAATAACTTTTAGGAAGGGTGGTATTTCAACTTATCAAGTTTAACAAAACTGACAAATCCTTTTCTTGCAATTAATTTGATTCTCGAATAGTGTCTCAAGAGTCTAGATACATCGAACCGATATAATTATTAATTAATAAGATTAAGATATGTTAGAAAATCAATATTAAGTCTTTTATTGATAATTTAAAATTAATTAGTTAAAAGTATAATTAATTATAGATAATACTTATTATCAATACATAAAAAGTATTTAGTACAAAATTTTACAATTTACAAATTATTTTAATAAATAAACCATTGAATTCAAATTTTAAAATGCAATTGGTATTTATTTTTCATGTATACTTTTTAGTTATATTTATAAGATAATTATAAATATAAATATACATAATAATTTCACCAACTATTTATTCGGAAGTGTTATTCAAACCAACATTTCAGACCACAAAATATATATATATATATATATATATATATGTATATGTATATATACATATACATATATATGTATATGTATATGTATATATATATACATATATTAAAAAATCAATTATCACCCCTATGCGCCTAAGCTATGATTATCAAAAAATTATTGGAAAAATTGGAATATAATATTTATTATTTAACGATAACAAGAGACAGATAATTATAATAGTTATTATTTAATTTTTAAAAAAAAAAGGAAAGGGAGCTTACCGGAGAACATAATAATTAATTTGGTGAACATAATAATTAATTTGGTGAAAAAAAAGACCTTTAAAGTGAACATAATAATTAATTTGGTGAAAAAAATAACAAAATAAAGGAAACTTACCGGATGAAGAGCGTAGCCGGACAGCAGATAAGAGCACCGGTGACTAGAGAACGGTGACTTTGGAGACCTATTTATTCATAAGCAAAAAATATGAGCAATTTTTTTTCAATGTTTATCTAAACTTATTTCTCAAAAAAAAATTAAAGTGATTTAAAAAAAAAACCAAAGTCATACCTGTGGGGGAGGGGGAGCGCAGCAGCCGGTGGGGTGGGAGCTGAGGGATTGGGAGCTGAGGGTCAGGGCGTTGGGGTGGGGGCGGTGGAGTTGAGGGGGACCGGTCAGGTGGGGGACGGCGGAGCTGTCGAGTGGAGGCGATCTGGCGTTCGTGTGAGCTGGGGGTCGCGGGGAGCTGGGGGACAGCGAGCTGGGGGCGAGCTGAGGGGTGGGGTAGAGGGGAGCTGGGGGCGGGCGAGCTGGGGGCCAGTTGCCAGTGGCGGCGAGCTGTGGGGGAGCTGTCGGCGGCAAGCTGTGCGCGGGGGGAGCTGAGAGTTCGAGCTGTGGGAGAGAAGTGCGAATTAATGAGAAAGATGATGTTTTTTTATTAATTTTTAGCGACGGAATTTGAATTCCGTCGCTAAAAGCAAGTTGCTTTTTAGCGACGGAATCTAAATTCCGTCGCTAAAAAGCTGCTTTTAGCGACGGAATTTGAATTCCATCGCTAAAAGCAAGTTGCTTTTTAGCGACGGAATCTAAATTCCATCGCTAAAAAGCTGCAGCTGGCAGCTTTTTGCTGCCAGCTAGCGACGGAATATTATTCCGTCTCTAACTTTAGCGACGGAATAAAAACTGGCGGCCTTTTTGGCCGCCAGTTAGCAACGGAATGTAATTCTGTCGCTAAATTTAGCGACGGAATCTGATTCCGTCGCTAATTGACGGAATCAGATTCCGTCGCTAAAATTAGCGACGGAATAAGATTCTGTCGCTAAATCAAAAAAACTGGCGGTCTTTTTGGCCGCCAGTTAGCGACGGATTTCATATCCGTCGCTAAACGTTGGCACTGGCGGCCCTTTTGGCCGCCAGTTTGCGACGGATTCAATATCCGTCGCTAAACTTAGCGACGGATTAAGAATCCGTCGCTAAGTTCCCCGTTTAGCGACGGAATTAATATTCCGTCGCTAAATACCGTGAATTTGCGATGGAAAATATTCCGCCGCTAAAACACATTTTTTTAGTAGTGAAACTAACATCAAAAAGCCTTATTTAACCTACGTTAAAAGCTCTTCCAATGATAGGGTTATCCTCTCAATCATCAATCGGGCTAAATGAAGTCAGAAAGAGAACGTGGGAAATGAAAGGCTAATTATATAAAGAAGTAAAGGGATAAATATCAATTTTGCCACGGAAGTATTGGCTAAGGAGCATCCAGCACCTGAAAGTTTTTTGTGTATCATTTTTGCCCCAGAAATTTATAAAATGGAGCAAATATACCCCAAAAGTGTTTTTTAAGTGCAAATTTGCCCCTAAAGTTTTGTTAGGAGCAAATTTTTGTAAAATTCCGGGGCAAAAATGATACCAATCAAACGATCAATATCAACTGATGGGCAAAATTGCTATGTTTGTAAACTTTCGGAGCAAAAATGATACCTAAAAAACTTTTAGGTGCTGAATGCTTCCTAGTCAATACTTCCGTGACAAAATTGATTTTTATCCCAAGAAGTAAAGGGAGTGACGGTGGAGAGCGTCAAATTTAATAAACGCTTGTTGACACCTAATCAAGTTATATTCCTTGCTAATTTAATCTTAATCTCTACAATTTGCCACATAATACCTTTGCCAACTTGATTAAGTGACACCTAATACAACCCCTTTGATTTCTTCGTCATGCAATAATGATATTAATATTATTATTATTCGATTTTCTTAATTTGTATCTACGTGTGGCATTTTGACTTTAATATAATTATAGGACTCAATAGTTTTAATTAATGATAATTTTAAGAGTAAATACCCTATTTGGTCCCTAAAAAAAATCACGGACCTTAGTAAAAAAAAACTCATCCCATAGTCCCTGACGACATTTGAGACACTTCCCTGCATGTGTCATGTTCAACCTAAAAGAACTAACGTGAACGGTTTTTGAATTTTACAGGGATTAGGGGATGAGTTTTTTTTACTGAGGGACTATAAAAAGGGGTCTGCAATTTTTTTCAGGGACCAAATAGAGTATTTACTCTAATTTTAAAATACTCCAGTAATTTTTGAAGAAATTAAATTCCATAATTAATTTTAATTATCTTTCTTAGTATATGTCTAATTTTCTTTAAAATATCGTATAAATAGGATCAAAAACAGTACATAACAAAATATAAAGGACATTAAGCTTTTTCAGACCATGTTAGATATATCCTAACAAAAGATGAGAGACATTTAATTATTAAAAGACAAAACATCTGGTGTTAGATATATCATACTCATTCATTCGTCATTGACAATAGTATGTATATATTATATTATTCATAAGAACTGGCCCCTTATGATTCATATGAATAAAAAATTTAGTCAATATAATTAATCCAGTTGGAGAATATGCTGCCTGTGATAAAAATATCTTTCACAGGCTACAACAACAATGCATAATGAATCATTGCATATGTCTACATTAAAAAAAAATTTTAAAAAAAAACAAAGAAAAAAAAGAATCATTGCATGTGTCTACATTAAAAAGAAAGAAGAAAAAAGAATCATTGCATGTGTCTACATTAAAAAAAGAGGGGGGGGGGGGGGGGGGGGAAGAATCACTGCATGTTACATTTCATATATTATATTCACTAACACATATTTATTTTCTTTGTTTATAGTAGAAAAAGAACTAGGCAAAACATGAGACAAAAATATGTCGTGGTTTCCTCCTTTAAGTGAATTGGTAATAAAAAAATCTTCCACTACGTTTTGATAAAATTAAATTTCTTAATCAAATATGTTCAATGTATGCAAGTTTGTCAATCAAACCCAAGCATCATAGAGGGATCTGGCTACAGTCCACTGCAGTGGACCGTCCACTTCCCTACTCTGCCTCCACTACAGTGGAGGCAGAGTAGGGAAGTGGATGGTCCACTCCACTTCCATCATAGAGAATAGAGGTGGGAAAACGGCCAGTAGGTGCTTCTACCAAAACTTCTATTAAGCTGGTATGAGGTGACGTGCAGTTGGAAATATTTTGTCAACATGCAGTCTAACTAAGCATCTAGTTGAAAACTAAAATTAATATTTATTAAAATTTTTGTGGATAAAATTCCTGATAAACACCATTTGAAATTTCAAAAAAAACCAAAGGTCTATTAAAATTTGTAAAGGACATAAAAGTAATAAGGATCAAATTGAGATTTTAAAATGTTAATGATTTGATATTATGCCCTCTCATCCTCTTTCTCTCTCCTCACCCTTCCTTCGTTTTTCTATTCCCGCCGCCATGGCAATGCCACAAGGCTGTTCCGACAGATCCAGAACGAGACGAAACTAAGATTTTAAAAAACTGGTTGTTCAGTCTCTCTCTCTCCCCCCTGGATTGAAATCGTGGTGTTGTTGGTGGTTATGGTAGAGTGATGGAGGAAGCTTGCTAGCGATGATGAAGATGAAAGTTGTCCCTGGAGGTGGAGGAAGGTTGAAATTGTTGTTGTTGGAGGAAGCCAGGAAGCTGAGAAACAAGAAGGTGAACAACAAAATGAGCTTCACAAACTGTAATGGAACTGATAAATTTAGTAATGGTTTTGACAAGAATTGTAAAGGTTTTGAAAAAAGAATTTGTTAATGAAAACATGCAAGTCAAGATTCACCAATATTTATAGCATTTCACCAAAATTCATAATTGGATTGACAAATTTAGTAATGATTTTGACAAGAATTGTAATGGTTTTGACAAAAGAATTTGCTGATAAAAACATACAAGTCAGGATTCACCAACATTTGTGGCATTTAACCAAAATTCATAATAGGATTGACAAGTTTAATAATAGTTTTGATAATAATTGTAATCGTTTTGACAAAAAAGTTAGCTGATGAAAACATACAAGTCAAGATTCATCAATATTTATAACATTTCACCAAAATTCATAGTGGTACTGACAAGTTTAGTAATAGTTTTGGTAAGTTTAGTGATGGCTTTGACAAAAATGTTTGCTGATGAATACATGTAAGTCAAAATTCACCAACATTTGTGTCACGCCCTGAAAACTAATGGGTGATAGACTCAAAATATGAAGGGACTCACATTCCTTAGGCCTTAAACTTATAAACTCAACCTCCAAAAAAAAAAATCTACAATGGTCTGAATTTTCATTACATCATTTGGGACTCCCTTCTATATAGCATATACATATACATATATATTCCAAATTACAAGAAAACAAAAAAAGGGATCCTGCCTATAGATTACGTGGAGCATCTAAACCACAAATATTAATACATGAATGAAAACTTAACATTACACCCACTTGCTGATGCTCCAAAATATATCTACAAGCTTGATCAGCAATGACATTCTTCACGGTTCAACTGAAGGAGCAAGGTCAACAATGCTATCTAAAGCCAAAAGTTTCTCCGATGAATAACGTCTCATTTATATAATTTAGTGAAAAACATGAGAAAATAATTTAAATGTATTCAACATTGATTAACAACGATATGGCAATAAAACTTCATATAGGATTATGAATCAAACAAATCTAAATACATGATAAATCATTTTGTTTAACAAAATCAGTTTTTAAAACATCAAATCTCATTTATTTGTAGGACTTTTACAGAACTTATAACAAGTGTGGAAACATAGTCTACGAGGGTAACTAACCAAGCATAGCTCAAGGCTACAAACACAAGTGTGAACACACAGTCCACGAGGATAAATAACCAAGCGCGACTAAAAGCCACAAAAACGAGCGTAGGTGCCAGACCCATTAATAACAAGCGTGAAAACGAATCCCATGAATATCAAGCGAGATCGAGCTAACCATGGCGCGCCAAGGACTAATAGTATTACTGTTAGTAACCAGCGTTCTGCAATCAGTCCTCTCAAAACATTTTAGAGCATGCATGGAATTGGATTTCCAGTAACCAGCCAATTAAATCCTTCCTTAATTAATAGAAACTCAAAAAACGTTTCAAAATATCTGATCATCTCAAGATGAGGGTTCTCAAATGGTTTCTTTGAAAATTTCTAGCAATTCCATGCATGAGGCCGAACGGAAAAAGAGCGAATAACTTCGAATAACATCCTTACTTTATTTGCAGATTAAAAAAATCAACAAGTACTAATTAAAAGTCGATCAAACTAACCTTGATAAGGATATTTTTCAATAATTTTGTAGTTTAAATAAAATCAGAATAATATAACCACAAGTAAAATGTTAATTCTAAAAGTTATAATGGAACGTTATTCACTCACCTGTAAGACTTATGTTATGTCTCTTTTTTTCCCAACTTATCGATTTTCAAATTATTCACTCCACCTCCTAACACCCAAACAAATCCATCAATTATAGCTTATACAACAATTGACATATGGTAGCCAAACATTTATCAGCTTAAACCAACCATTTCCCCTTAACAAGCAGCTAGTGCCTAGAACCCATAACTTTTATAAGTACTTATAGCACATATTTAAATAGAACAACGTCACAATAATACATTGATGTAGTGTATTTATTTATCATTTTATTTACTTGTTTATTTCCACCCTTCTAGCAAAACTCACATTTGCTAACAATGTCTTAATTCCAAAACCCAATAGTAGACCTAAATAGTTTCGCATTATCTTAAGGAATCTGAGCTTTTTTAATTCTATCTTAAAACAAAATCTAATTCAAAACAAAATTGAAAATTCTCCTTTATCAGGAAATTATATATGAACAATAGTTTAAATAAACCTTTTCTTTCAAGCATTTCATCGAACACTCAATGTGCCCTCAAATTAACATGCTCTGAAGCATTCTTCTTCTTTAAAAGCATAGCACCCAACCATCAAACAATCCAACAATAAACCAAATTCTATTTAATAATTAAACATTGATACCCCAGCACCAATTGGGGGGGGGGGGGGGGGGGGGAAGGCCATAATTCTCCAAACCACACGAACAGGACAGAAGAAAGATAGAAAATGCAACATTATTACATACAAATTCAAGAAAAAAAAAACAGCAATTCAGGAAAATGAAGGAAGAAAGTATTCAAACATACCACACAAAAATGACGCACAAGAGAAGGAAGAGGAGGAGTAAGACATTCACGCACAGTTACCCACGCAATAGCAAAAAAATTAGCCACCACAGATTCAATCGAACTCATAACCACCACTGGAGAGAAGATGACTTGGGGCTGAACCAAGCAACCAAGCTTCAGCCACAAATCCACACATCCAGCTGAGAGAGAAGGAAGAATTTTAAACGAACTCCTCCGAAACCACCTCAATATCAGATCAAAACGAACACAAAACAAAATCAAAGAGGGGACAACATGTTTTAGCAACTTGGGGCGAAGAACAGAGGCGCCGATGGGCGGACAAACGACCTAGGGACGATGAAGAAAGATGAAGGAACAAGGAAGAGTGAAGGGTTCGGGTTTCACAAAGCTTCTACTCTCTCCTTTCAAAAAAATATGATTTCCCTCCTCCTCTTCGTTTTTTTTTTTTTTTGACAGATAAGGGTATTTTGGTAATTTCAGCTGGGTTGAGGCAAAAATAAAAATCAAACCTTGCCATTCTGAGGATTCAAATCCAATTCTTAAGAGACCTTTGACCATCTTCAAAGTTAAGAATTAAAAGAAATTAGGTCAAGCTCTCAATTAGAGGCTTGATCCTATATTCTATTTATAAAATGTACAACCACTAATACAATGCCACGTGTCCTTATAGGAATATTCTAGAATATAATATACATAGTATTAAATAATACAAAACTATATTTCTAACTCTCTCCGTCACTTTGAACCTCCTTCTTATTTTTGCTTGGGGTCAACGTGGCTTCTTGTTGCAGTCGTTTAATAGGAGCAACAGTAACTCCTAGCTTGTCTCTAAGAAAGCAGAAACGAGTACGAAGCAAGGGCTTTGTTAAACAATCTGCAACTTGCATTTCTGTTGGAACATAGGACACCTTCAAGGCTTTAGATAGAACTTGATCTCGTACAAAGTGCATATCTATTTCAATGTGCTTTGTTCTAGCATGATGCACCGGATTAGAAGCAAGGGCAGCCACACTTGTATTATCACACCATATGGTAGGTATTTGCTTCAATCTAAGACTCAGTTCATATAGTAAGGAGTTGATCCACTTTAATTCAGAAGCTGTATTGGATAAAGAGCGGTATTCAGACTCACAACTGGATTTAGAAACAACAGATTGCTTCTTAGATGACCATGTCACTAAGGAATTGCCTAGAAACACGCAGTATGCACCAACAGATCGCCTGTCATCTGGGCAAGACGCCCAATCAGCATTTGAGTAAGCAGAAAGGACAAGAGGCCTTGCTGGTTTGATGTGAATACCATAGTGAACAGTACCCCTCAGATATCGTAGCACTCTCTTCACTACCTTCCAATGTTCTGTAGTTGGCTGTGACAAGAATTGACTTAGCTTACCAACATTGAAACTGATCTCTGGTCTGGTATTACATAGGTATTGAAGGGCACCTACTGCACTTCTGTATTCACTAGGATTGGAGAGTAATTCACCTGAGGAAGCTGACAGAGATTTGTGTGTAGCCATGGGAGTAGAACAGGGTGAGGCATTATTCATGTGAAAGCGATCTAATAAGTCAAGGACGTATTTTCCTTGAGTTAGGTATAGTCCAGAGTTGTCTCTGTGTGCCTCAATCCCAAGAAAGTAGTGAAGAGAACCAAGATCCTTCAAGCAGAAGATAGAGTGCAGTTTGGTTGCAAAGCACTTAAGACTGTAAGGATTACTACCAGTCACAATGATGTCATCAACATAGATCAGAATCAGTAGAATCTGAGTCTTATATGAGTATATAAACAAAGAGATATCACTCTTCGAATTTGTGAAACCCCAATCAAGTAAGACCTTTTGAAGTCTGTCAAACCAAGCCCGTGGGGCTTGTTTTAATCCATAGAGAGCTTTGGTTAATTTACACACATGATCAGGTTTAGAAGGATCAACAAAACCTTCAGGCTGCTTCATGAAGACAGTTTCAGAGAGAAAGCCATTGAGAAAGGCATTATTTATATCAAGTTGCTTGATTTCCCAATTGAATGAAACGGCAAGAGTCAAAACAATCCGAATAGTGGAAGCTTTAACAACCGGGCTGAAAGTCTCATAGAAATCAATACCTTCACTTTGTTGAAAGCCTTTGGCAACAAGTCTAGCTTTTCGCTTGGATAGAGAGCCATCAGCATTGAATTTGGTCTTAAAAATCCACTTATTGTCAACTATGTTTTGGTGTCGATGTCGAGGAACAAGGACCCAAGTGCCATTTCGTTGGAGCGCTGAAAACTCCTCGATCATAGCTTGCTTCCATAGGGTGATTCTAAGGCTTCCCTGGTAGTTTTTGGAACATGATCAGATGCAACGGTCAGCCCAATATAGGGAAATTTAGGTTTAGTGATCCCTAGCTTACTCCGTGTGATCATTGGATGAGAGGGGGGAAGGGTTGGAGGTTGTATAGAAGGAGACGGAGATGGTGTAGGAGTAGCGGATTGAGAAGGAGTGGGGTGAAGGGTTGGTGAAGTAGGAGAGGCTGGTAGAGTGGGAGAGTCTGAGATGGGAAGAGTATCTGAGGTGAGTGGTGATGGCGAGTCTAGAGTAGGTGAGGCTGTAGGAGAAGGACTCTTTGGAGTATACGGTGAAATAGGTGCATCATGTGTCAAGGGAGAAGATAGACTGGCATTAATATTGAAAGGTGAGACACTTGGGGAGGATGATCGAACAGTTGTGGGAACTAACGCGGATGAAGGTAGGTCTTCGTTGAGGACCGGAGACACACTTGAGAAATTGACAACTTCAGATTCCAATGGCTTCTGCAAAGACAAGAAACCATGAGCGAATGGATATTCATCCTCATTGAATACAACATGTCTTGATATGTAGATCCTGCCAGTTGAACTGAGGCATTTGAAGCCTTTATGTGATCCACTGTAACCCAGAAAAGTGCACCTGGTGCTGTGGAATTGAAGTTTGTTTTGATTGTAGGGACGGAGGCAAGGGAAGCAGGCGCAGCCAAAGATTTTGAAGTTCCTGTAATCTGGTTGTTTGTGAAACAAAACCTCAAACAGAGAAATGTTATGTAAAACAACAGTAGGAAGTCTATTGATAAGATAAACTGCAGTAGAGAATGCTTCCCACCAGTAATATGTAGGCATAGATGCGTGAGCCAAAAGTGTTAAACCTGTCTCAACAATATGGCGATGCTTTCTTTCAAATCTACCATTCTGGGCGGATGTGTGAGGACAAGAGTGTCGAAAAACAATGTCATTTTCATCCAGAAAACCTTGAAAGGCACAAAACTCACCACCCCAATCACTTTGCAGGACTTTGATTTTCTTTTCAAGGATGTTCTCAACCATAGACTTAAAGACTTTAAAAGCAGAGAGAGCTTCCCCCTTTGTTTTCAAAGGATAAATCTAGGTATGCCGACTGTAACCGTCAAGAAAGCTGATGTAAAACTTGTAACGCCCAACAGATGTTATTGGAGAAGGGCCCCAGAGGTCTGTGTGAACAAGTTCTAGAGCACATGAGGCTCGCGAGTGAGATATAGGAAAGGAGAGTCGATGTGACTTACCCAATTGACAAGAATCACAAAATTTAAAACTTTCATTAGATGATAAAGTGACATTACAATCATTGAGCACTTTCTGTAAAGTGACTTTATTTGGGTGTCCAAGTCTTCTATGCCAAGATTCAGAAATAGACAGTCCTTTATTTGCCCTAACAGCATTACTACCAACAGAAACGAAACTAACAGCACGATTCTTGACTGGAACCACAGGGTTGTCAATCCGGTACAAGCCTGGAGTGGAACCTTTGGTGATTGTTCCTTTCAGCAGAACACTATGTTGATCCTTGTCCTTCACAAAACAACCATTAGAATCAATTTCAACTGATATATTCTTGTTGTCATTAGTGAGTTTGAAGCCACTGATCAGTTTCTTAGACATCTTAGGAGCAACAAGAACATCATTTAATTTCAAAGTTTTCAGACCAGCAGAATTATCACAAAGCAGATTAGCATGACCGGATCCAATTACAGGGACAGAAGCACCATTACCAACTGAAATGGACCGAATACCTGAATTCATTGTGGCATCAACATTATGAGCAGAATTTGTGACATGGTGAGTAGCTCTTGTATCTAGATACCAGGCAGGATCAGCAACAGTGTTTGAGGTGGTAGCATAGTCAGAGGAAGTAATGTAGGCTGAGGCATTTTCATGTTTCAGTGGTGGCTTGAAATTCTTGTCAAACCTCTTGAAGCAGTTGGCAACCTCGTGGCCAGGCTTGTCACATAAATAACACCAAGGTCTGTCACCTCCAGAATGAGAAGAATTACCCCTGCCACCAGGAGAATTTCTGCTTGAACGACCGCCTCTTCCTCGTCTACCTCCACGGCCACGCTGATGGTGAGGGCGTTGCTAATAGTTGCCCGATTGAACAAATAAACCAGCAAAGGCATTGGAAAGATTGGTGGTGGTAGAAGTACTTATCTACTCCAACCGAGACTCAAAGGTGAGAAGCTTAGACTGGAGATCATTCCAAGAGAGGTGATCCTTCTCTGATAGTAGTACAACAATAGGGGTGTACTCAGTATCAAGACCTGCGAGGGTTTGTGTGACAAGATCAGGAAGGGATAGAAGACAGCCAGCAAGAGTTAGGTTGTCGGAAATAGATTTCATTTTTGCCAAGTACTCTCTCATTTTGAGAGAACCTTTCCTGAGTTGTTGAAATTCACTCTTTAGGAAGGTGACTCTGGATTTGGTATTCGCACCCACAAACTCGGTGACTGCTTTCCAGAGAGAAGAAGATGTTCGGCATCCGGTCATTTGGCTAGCAATTTCTACTGTCATGGTGCCAAATAGCCAACCAAGGAGAATCTGATCAATTGCAAGCCAGTCTTCATACTGGGGATTTGAACATATCTGATCAGCAGAATTAAAAATGTATTCTGGAGGAATCGGTGTTGTGCCAAGAATATGCCCAGCAAGTCGATGTCCACGAATGATAGGCATAATTGTAGATTCCCAGGTCAGGAAATTATCGCCATCCAGCTTGATGGTATTTCCCTGATTTAAAGAACTCAATAAGGGAGTAGACCGTGAGGTGACCTGAGGGCTGTGAGGAACAAAGGAATAGCCTGATGAGAATTGAAGAGCATGTGTTTGATTGTGGAGTGGAGAAGGTGTATAAGGTGGAATATAGGTGGAGATTGGGATGGCGGATGAGAGAGGAGGCAGGACCGACGGGGATGAGGTGGAGGCTGATGTGAGATGAGGAAGGACCGATGGGTTATATTGGCCAACGAGAGGAGAAGAGGAAGGGTGGTGTGAATAGGGACCGGTGGCAAGGTGAGAAAGAGGTGGGATCGATTGGTTGATTGGCGGTGTGGAAGTGAGACCGGAAAAAGGAGAAGGGAAAGGGTAGGGTTGATTGGCGGTGGGATGATTGAGAGGCTGAGGTGGGTTGGTGATGGGGAGAGATGTAGGTAGGATAGAATAATGGAATGGAGTGAATTTGGTGGGATTGGCGGTGGAGGAATCAGCATTAATATTGGCGGTGGAATTGGCGTTGGAGAAATCTGCAACATGAATAGATGTATATGGGATAGAATAATGGAATGGAGTGGATTTGGTGGGATTGGCGGTGGAAAAATCTGCAACATGAATATTGGCGTTTGAGACATCAGCATGCGCGGTGGTGATCGGTTGATTGCCAGGTACCTATGTAGATGTGGGGAGGAGGCCAGGGTTTTCAGAAGGGGACGTGGTGGCGGCAATTTCTGATTGGGATATGGGTGTTGCCATTTTCTGGCTTTTACGGCTCTGGTACCAAGTTAAGAATTAAAAGAAATTAGGTCAAGCTCTCAATTAGAGGCTTGATCCTATATTCTATTTATAAAATGTACAACCACTAATACAGTGCCACGTGTCCTTATAGGAATATTCTAGAATATAATATACATAGTATTAAATAATACGTACAAAACTATATTTCTAACTTTCAATACCATCAAGTTACAAACTTTACATTGACTGCTAACCACAGTAAATAATAAATATATAATTTCCTTATAATATTATAATTTATTTTATTATTATTATTTTTAATTCTCAAATATCTGGATTATTACAATTTGTGTGAATCTCATTACTCAATTGATGTAAATCCTTTTACACATATTGTCAATACAAACTCTTTTATCAAAATCATTACTAAACTTGTCAACGTCATTACAAATTTTGGTGAAATGCCATAAATGTTGGTGAATCCTGACTTACATGTTTTCATCAGTATGCTCTTTTGTCAAAACCTTTACAATTCTTGTCAAAACCATTACTAAACTAGTCAATCTCATTACAAAATCTGTTAAGCTCATTTTACTATTCACCTTCTTCTTCCTCAGCCTCTTAGCTTCCTCCAACAACACTAATTTCAACCGTCCTCCACCTTCTCCTCTCTTCCTCGCTAGGGATAACTTTCATCTTCACTGTCACTAGCAAGCTTTGACCACCACTCCACCATAACCACCAACAACGCCACAATTTCAACAGAAAGAAGATAGGAGGGGGGAGAGAAAGAGGAGAGAGAGAGAGAGAGAGAGAGAACAACCATTTTTTTAGGACCTTGGTCTTGATCTCATTCTGCAACTGCCAGAACAACCTCATGGGATTGCCATGGTGGTGGGAAGAGGAAGATGAAGAAAGGGTAACGAGAGAGAAAGAAGAAGAGAGGACATAATGGTAAATTCATTAACATCTAATATCTCAATTTAATCCCTATCACCTTTATGTCCCTTACAAATTTAACAGACCTTTGTAGGTTTTGAAATTTCAAATGGTATTTATTTGGAATTCTCCATATTTTAATGTCTGATATCAGAAAGTTCAAAATAAAAGTTGAAATATAAAGCCCCAAGGAACATCTTCAATAAACCAGCCTCACCATGGACAATCTTCTTCATCTTTGAATCATTTGATACCACTTCTGACTTGAGAAGATATAAACCGAACTAGGTCTGGTGGTTTCTTTCCAAATTATTCCTTTTTTTTTTTTTGGTTCGATCTCAAATTGATACAACATGATATTTGGGGGGGACAAAAGAGAAATGAATGAGAAGCTTCAATCTTGACTGTTTGAATTGAAGAATTGAATATTTAGAAAATATTTGGATTCCTTATAAAATATATCACCGAAGGAGAAGATGCCATTGGTGAGGTCAGAGGCTTGCAAGGCGATGGGGATTGAGCCGCCGGAGCCATATCAGTTTGGAAGGTGAAGGAGGATATGGTGATTTTGAGCCAAGAGCAATTCAAATCCAACTACACAGTTTTCTTTACTGCACTCAAATTCTTTCTGATCCCAAAGGAAGATGGATGAACAGTGAAGAGACTGAGGGCGTGTTTAGTAGGGGAAGATTGAAGGAAGGAAGGGAAGGGAAGGGAAATGAAGATTGGGAGGGAACTTAAAAAGTTAAGTTGTTGGGCAGACATGAGAATAGAACTTAAGCTGAGGAAAAATAAAATTATTGATAAAAAGAAAAGACAATCGGTTTAGTGGGAAGAAGAGGTGAAACACCCATAATATCCCCTAAAAAAGAAAAGACTCAGAGCTTCCCTTCCTTGCTCTTGTCTCTGCCTTCACTTTTGTCAATGGTCATCAGCACCCTCTCCTTCATCCACCATCATCGGCAACCCTCTCCTTCATCCACCATCATTGGCGCCCTCTCAACTCCTATCAACTCATACTTATGCTCAACACCTGTCAACTCATACTCAACATAAGCTTGTTTTGAAAACATGATTGTGTTTCATAAAATGAAATTTTTAAGGTACACATGTGATAAACAATTTCAATTTACTCATACATGAAGAGTAACTTCATTCTTAAATTCACTATTCACACTACTATGTTTGACTCTGTCTTGTGTTTTACAAGGACAAGGTTCAGTGATTTGATCATATCTCTCAAACTACAGATCCGATTGAAGTGAAACTTATTTCATATGAAACTAGACTCTTAGTGCATCACCATAAATTTGATAAACTACTAGACTCCTAATGCATCACCATAAATTTGATAAACAATAACAATAAAAGGATATATATATTATAAGATTTTTTTTCTTTTTTTTTTTTATGATGGTGAATGGAATGGAGTTTTTCCATTCTATCCTAACCAATCACTTATACCAGAATAATTTGTTTCCTCTGTTTTGTCTTAGTCCATGAACGGAAAGTATTGCACATACACCCTAGTACATGTTCCTTGGCACTGAGGGCATCCCCGAAAGGCGAGGGATTTCGTAATAGACACCAAAATAAAGCTCAAAAGAGTTTGGATGAAAGAGATATGAATTTTGTAAGTTGACACTAGAATTTTCTCTTTGTTTTCGGAACATTTGTCATTTATCAGATCATAACTGTCGGAATGCAATGAGTTTGGAACTGATTCTTTTTTCATTGGAAATAAGACTTAAATAGCTTTGTGGGGATAGGTCATTTTCTAAATTTGGATTTATATTCAAGATTTATGGCCACTAGAAGTTGAACTCTTTCTGACTTGGTTCGAACAAAGTTGACAAGTTTGAACATAACACTCACCTAAAAATCTGAGTTCGAAGGCATAAACTGACAATAGCTGAAACTATACTGCAGTTAATTTTAGCATATGGGAGGAGAAGGCTGGTTATGAGCACTAGTACAAAAAACTGCTTTTACGTAACTAAAAGGCATCTTTTTATTTAAAAAGGGTAGTAAAAAATAAAGACACTAGCATTTTTGTACTTATATGTGAGAAAAATTGACTTTTGGCGTCCAAATCCACCATTAGGACAAAAGCATCACTTTTGGCATCTAAATTCAAAATTATACGCCAAAAGCATGACTTTTGGCGTCTAATTTCAAAATTTAGACGCCAAAACCATCACTTTTGGCCTCTAATTTCAAAATTTAGACACCAAAAAGGGTAACATTTCTATACACGCTATTCTCTCGTGCTCCTTTAAAAAAATTTCAGATTTAAAACTTACACTCTCCCCACCACACACGCTACACTCTCCGTCCATGTCCCTCAATGTCGCTCGTTTATGTAGAAGCTCTAACCGCACTGGCGATCTCGTGCTCCCTCCTTCGTCTGTGCTCCCTCGATCTCACTCAGCCTCCCTCGATCTCGCTTGGTCTCGTTCGATCTGTGTCGAAGCTCCAAGTGCCAGAGGTCTCACGCTCCCTCCGTCCATGCTCCCTCCGTCCGTGCTCCCTCGATCCCACTAGATCTTCCTAGATCTATGTCTAGCGTGTGAAGCTCACCCTCGATCTATTTCTAGTGTGTGTAGCTCCAATGAGATCTATCTCTAAATCTGTATCTCTCAATCTTTTTTCTTTTTCTAGGATTTTGTTGGAGTTGAGATCTTTTTTTTTCTGTGATTTTGTTGGAGTGAAATTGCTATTTGTTTGTTTTAAGAGTTGAGATGATATTTTGAGAATTCTTATATTACCTAAAATGGACTGGATTGTTGTATGTTTCATTCTTATATGCAAACATTCTACTTTGAGATGATGTTCATTTTCATTGTTTTTCATTGCTATTCTTCACGGTTTGTCACCGTTATGAAGGGGGATTTTTTTTCCCCTTTTTTGGTTATAATTAGGCACTTTCAGCATCCTAAAATATTTTTAGGATACCGTAAGCACTACTTATGGCATCGAAATTATTTTATGGAAACTGTAAGTGAAGACTTACTATGCTTCCCAGATAGACGTTCCCCTAAAAATAGACGTTAAAGGTGCAAAAAAAAACAAAAAGGACGCCAAAACCATTTTTTATAGTAGTGGAGGAAGGGAAATAAGTAGCTAAAATTGAAAGTGATGAAACTAAGTTAATAATAATAAAAGTAATGGAAATAACTTCATCATATTGAAATACAGAATCCATGGACATTGTGTTACATAACAAGGTTCGTAAAGCTTTACAATCAAAGTTTGCAGTCGAACATAAACAAAAGATAGACTCGTGTCCAACATTAACTTAACTAAACTATCTACTACTCCAGAAGATGTAAAAACTGTCTCTCGCGACTGTCCAACTAAACTAAAATCATTGCTAAGGTTTTGTTATTCCGCTGAATCATCAAAAAATGTATACACATTGCCACTGCCTTCAACTTGTCCTTCGCTCTGAACTTCCACTGTCGTCGCAAGCTTCTTCACCTTATCTTTCGTCCAGCTCGTCCCTCACTCCTGTTTTTAAACATGTCAACTTTTTTCATGGGCTTTTTTGTCCCATAATTTCACTCTCCTAGGAAGATTTTCACTATCCCGCCACTTTCGATAGGATTTAAAGTTCCCACATTTAACGGAACTTGGAGCCAAGGGGAACTCATGTTGACAGAAGGTTTATGCGTCAAATGTGTTTTTTTGGAGGAAACCCTATCAAGTTCCCTTTCCATTTCGTCAATTCCAAGTAACAGGCCCTGAGAGTTGGTGGCGTAGTTGGGTGGCGGTGAAGTGAGGACGTTTTGGCAATGAAAACAAGGACCTATTGACTATTGAATTTGGGGGAGAAGGTTATAGAGAGAGATGACACTTACTTATAATGCATCTTCACAAATATTTGTAGCTGCCACCTCATACCAGTTTAACGGAAGTTTTGACGGAAGCTCCTCCTGATTTAACAGAAAAATATGAAGGATCCTATTAAAAGGAGAGAAAAAAAGTATAGGGACCTAATTCAAAACTAGAGAAAACTACAAAGATTAGGAGATTAATTTTCCCTTCCCTAAACTACTACTCATTCGGTTCTTCTTTTTTTTTTTTTTTTTTTAAAAAAAGGCAATCAAGCAAATCACGTTGTTTGAATAGTCACCTAAAATTAATTGAAGATAATAAGGCGCGTAAAAACGATGTAACTTCTTTTGCCACAAAAATATCCTCATTTGTTTGAAAGAGAAAATATGAGGGGGATGCGTGAAAATTAAATATAATGATATGAATAATATGAATGATTAAATGTGGTAAAATGGAAAATCAATAAAATAAATTTGAGAATGTCTGTTTCATAGGATGGAAAGGGGGAGGAATGCTCCACAAGATTAAGCTACTTCTGAAAGTAGTGTTTTCATTCTTTTCTTCTTCTTTTTTTTTTTTTAACGCTAGATTATTGTAAATTGCCACAATGAAGCTCATTTTGCATACTTTTATTTCATATTAGACTTGATGTATTGACTTTATTTTTTTTTTTTTTCGTTACTTAAAAGGGCCAGGGCCTGAGGTTTACAATTAAATTTGTGGATCCACATCTTGGTTTGATGTGGAGTATGTTTTTTTTTTTATACTAAAAATTTTTGGAGGGTTCGGCATCAGTCCCCCTACCAAGGCCAGGGCACGGTCCCGGACTCTATGAGCACTTACTGGGAACTTACGAGATCGCCTACCAAAAGAGTCCCAGCGACGGTAGAGAGGATCAAACCCACGACCTAAGGGCCTAGTCCTAAATCCCTTATCATCTATGCCAACTCACATTGCCGAGATGGAGTATGTAATGAAGTATTTATTAGATATTTGAATTGGGCTTGTTGGTGAGTGTTTATTCTGGGCTTCAAAAAGTTTAAAACCCAATTGTATGCTTGAATTACTGTTTTGTGTTTTGCCTCTTTTAACCATGTTAGTCCTGTGAAAATCAAGTCTTCAAATTTTATATCATGGTTATCTTGTTTTAGCGTTCAATGCTCTTTTATAACCATGGGAAAGCTTTCAATTGTCTAGTTAAGTTCTTTTCTACAATGGTTAGTGTTTGAAAGTTAGTCAAATTAAAAGTTTTTCTACTATAGTGGCCTTTCGTTTTAACCACTTTCATGGTTTTGGTTAAGTATCTGGTTAAATTAAAAAAAGAAAAGGATATTTCATTGTATACCATACAATCACTTCCAAAAAACTAATCCAAACACACATTAAAATTAGTTAGAAGAAAAGAACTTCCATACTTTTTAAGGACCTACACATAAATTAATGTTAAAGCTAATTCACCAACAACTATAATTTGCTATCTACTAGGCCTGTTTGAGTTGACTGTGGGAACGATAGCTTAAAAGCTATCTGACTTTAGAAAAGCTCGGCAGGAAAAAAGTCAGTCTGTTTGTGTTTGAATTGCCCATTTAGCTTTTACAGAAGTGACTTTTTCTAATCTAATGAGTATTTGGATTATTATTTAAAAAGTCAATTGAGATTAAAAATGACTGAAAAAGGCATGAACCATACTAAATACTATAAATATTATTTATTCGTATATATTGTGACATTTAACATAAAAATTTAAATTTAAATTTTTTTAAAAAGTTACTATTAAAAAATTCTATGAATAGGTTAATTAATTGGATCACGCATATGAGGCATTAGATTAAATAATAGTTAAGTTGCTAATAAAAAATTCTATAAACAATATAAATCCTTTTTTTTCCATACTCTCTCTTTTTTTTAATCTTTTCCATTCTCTCTCTCATTGCCTCTGTCCATCTTTTTCCCACTCTCTCTCTCATGCCCATTTCAACCTCAGCCATGATTATCGCTCTGTCTCTCACTCATCTCCCTCAGCCATGACCATCGCTCCGTCACTCAAATCTGAAGTTGCCCAAACTCAATCAAGCCTCAGATCCTCTCTTATCTCCATTCCTCATGCTTCTGCTGCCTCGCTCCAGATCTGTCATTTTCAATCGTGCCGCCAACGCTCTCCCAGAAGCTCCAATTTGGAGCGTCAGGAAAAGCTCACAGTTACCGCCAACGCTCGTCAAACGCCCAGTGAAGAAAAAGCTAACCCAAAAACTTATTCTTGAGCTTTTTCTCCATTGATCCTTCTACTGAGCTTTTTCACCGCCACCGCTCTGCTAACGTCGTTCCCAAACAAGCCCATACCAACAGTAATTATTAAAGGAATTGAAAATTGAAGTTAATTGTTATTTACTAGCCAAGACATCTAAAAATTTTCAATTATCAATCCCAAGTATTGGTTCTTGCAAATTGTTGAAACCTAGCCAGATCCAACCTTGGAGGCCCAAGCCAAAGTATTGGGGCCATAGTATAAATAATATAAAAGCTTGGGTAGATATGTGTGGTATTCCCCAATTACTATGAATTGTATTATTCAACTAATAGAATATGACTCTATGGATGATATTGTTTCACCAATACAATATATCTCTCTATCAAAAGAATGTGTTGTCTCTCTAAAAAAAAGAATATGTTATCAGAGAGGAATGGGTACATAAAACATTATAAATAGGTCTAAGGGGTCAGCTAAATTACTTTTACTATAGATATTTAGATACTAATTCCCTTTCCCTCTTCTATAACTCTCTCCGTGGTATATTTGTTGTGCATTATAATTGCTTCTTAATTGCTTCTGTGACTATGATTTGATTAGCGTGGGTATCAGAGATTAGCAGTTGCACTCCATAGACACCCAATATTATTAGTAGTCACACTCCATATACACCCAATATTCTTACACAAACAATTTTATAATTGAGAATTGTCCATAAAAAAGTGATTCATAAATAATCTCATAATATAACTCCCTAAACTCTATTCCCTCTAATCAAATTATGAGAACAATTTTATAGTGCAAATTGTGCTATAATTAGAACGGGAGGTAGTATATCGGAAGGATGAAATCAATGCTTCCAACCCAAATAAGTCAGTCGTGACCTCGTTCCCCCCCCCCCCCCCCCCCCCCCCACAATGTGGAGAAGCTCCAAAACAACATTCTTCATTTGATTGTGGTCTCGATCACGTACCCATTGAGATATAGATGAGGTTGCTGCCATCAAGAACACAGCATATGCTCAGATTATGCACCAAGATATGTATTGCAGGGTACGTGCTGATTATCTTGCCAAGGCAACACACCAAAAATAATTTATCGTATAAATTTCAGAAATTATTCTGGGAAACTTTATAAAACTTTTTGGCCTTCATTAACTTCTTTACCTTATACAATAATTTCTTTAAAATTTTTCGCCTAAAAATTATCCTCTAGGAATTTTTCTTTTATTTATTTCAGGAAAATAAGCCATTGATTCCGGGGGGGGGGGGGGGGGGGGAAAAACTTTAAATTTAGTGAAGTCACTTTTGAGGAACTAAACTTCTTAATGAATTTTCTAAATCCCCAAAATAACACTTCATAATATTTTCTCAATTTTTCTAGGTCATTGAATAATTTTAATAATTATTATTTAGTTTATTTCCTCAAAATAATCACATAAATATCTTGATATTTTTGCATTTTATGTGTGTAATTTGAAGGTGGAGCCAAATACCCAAGAGGGGGTGAATTGGGTATTTTACAAATTTTTGGCAACTAGCTCTATTTTGTAACAACAAAAACAGAGTAGAATAGAGTAGAAGAGAAAAAGAGCAGAACACAAGAAATTTATACTGGTTTGGTCTTAACCACTTGACTTACGTCCAGTCCCCAGCCTCACTGGGATTTCCACTATATCAAAGATTACACACTCTGCACTCAAGAAGTGATTCTCTCACTAGAACTAACTCCCCCTTACAAGTTGTAATCTATGACCACAAATCACCAAGTCCCCTTGACTTGTGATTCCTTTACAATAGATGAATAATCAGAAGTGAAACTCTCTTACAGAGCAGATATAAATGAACACTAAAGCTTTTGTATCAGAAGATACTACACAGAGGTGAAAACTGAAAGAAATGAATGTAAACTTTAATGAAATTCGCTCTCAGTTGTTGTGGTTGTTGGAAAGACTTGAATGCTTTTCTATTTATACTCAGAGATCAATAAATAATCGTTGCTTTCCAAATAAATCCGTTGGAGAAGTTGTCCAAGTGTTTTGGAGTGGTTTAGGCACCTTCTCTCTTTTGATTACTCTTAATCCAGTTGGCCATGTCATCACAGTTGACTTTCTGCAAATTAATCCGTTGGAGAAGAGTTTACTTGTTCCAGCAATTATCCTTTAATGCTTTGTGGTTGTGTACAGATGGATTTGGCAGAAGAGGCAAATTTCTGGACATAACAATAAATGTTCTGAGTTGCTTTTTACTTTTTGCTTTAACCTCTTACCAAACATTATTTAATGCTCTGAAATTTACTAACAAATATGTTAAATATAGCAGGGAATATCAGAGAATAATATTGGAAGGGATTAAGACCAAACAATACTGATTTCTGAAATTGACAAATTCAAATTTCTGAATCAGCGTCACGAACTCAAGCTTAACTCTTACAGGCTCGAGTTTGATGCTCTAGTGTACAAACTCATTTCAGTAGTGAGACATGTAAACCTGAGGTTTATATTCTAAACCTGAGGTTCTTAAGACATTGAAAAAATCACATTGCTCTCGGGTTGAAATGAACTCGAGCTTGCTGTTTCTGAATTCAAGCTTGTTTCATCTAGAGAGGAATGTCTCGATTTTGAAATCTGGAGACTTTAAGTTCAGAGGACAGACTCGAGTCTATTAGTGACAGGCTCGAGTTTAAAACTGTTCAAGGCAGAACTTAGTTTTAACTTGAAAGACAAACCTGAGGTTTATAAATTGAGCTCTAGAGTTTCTTTTCAAGTTTAAAAGACTTTTGCTCTCTGGAAATTTTAAGCTCGAGTTTGCTGCCTTAGGCACGAGTTTATTTTGCTTTGAAAAGTTCTGAAAGATTTTGTTTTGTGGTAAACCTGAGGTTTATGAAGCATGTCTCAGGTTTGTTTGACATGAAAAATTTTGAAGTCTCTCGGCCAAAACTAGGCTCGAGTTTACCTGTTTTGTAAACTCTTGAGATTTTTCAAGCTACAAAACTTTTGAATCAATAAAACAGTGCAGAGTTTGTGAAAATCCCTAAGTTTGAAAAGTTTCTTTCCTCCAGAGATGAACTCGAGTTTGCCATAACAGGCTCGAGTTCAAAGGTTGTGAAAATTTCAAAGATTGTCTCTAGAAGTTGCAAACCTGAGGTTTAAAGGAAATGTGACAGGTTTAAACTTGTTTTCAAAAACACAAAAGTTCTCTTCCATTGGTCAACTCGAGCTTGAAAACATAAGCTCGAGTTCAAGCAAACTTTCAAAGAAACTTTAAATCCAAACTTCAGGTTTAGTCTCGAGTTTGAGATTTGAGCTGTCAGGTTTGTGCTCTCTATCAAAACCAGGCTCGAGTTTGTTTCAGCCAGAATGTTTTTGCTTAAAATTGACAAGTTGAAATCAGTTTAATCTTGAACAAAAACATCTCCATATTGTTTACAATTGTTAGTAATCATCAAAACACATAGAGAACTAAGATAATTTATATAGGATTTAAAATAAATAAATAATTTTGATCAAAATAAAGATGAAGAAATATAATTGTCAAGATGAAAGCAAAACATCTATCTTTTTTTTTTTTTTTTACACTCACTAAATGTGGACATATCTCTTAAATGCGGATGAATTGAGACTTTAGTTTTTTATGTTATGAGATATTAGCCCTTCAGTTCAATCCAACCATTTTGGTTAAGTCGAAACATATATCAAACAAAAAATACTCGTATATCATATTGAGGACCAAACACGCCGGCCCAATCCCATGAGGCCTATAGGATTGATCATTAATGGGCTCGATCCGAAAAGGACTGGCCGTTTTGTTAGTTGTAATGGAAAAATATTCTTTCCTATATCTTATCAAAAAATATTCTTTCCTATAGAAAAAAGATATTCGATATAATGGAACTCAGCTTGATCGGTATAACTGTCTTTCATTTGTTTAAGGATTTTGGAAATTTTGCCATTTATTAGTGGGGCAGTATTTTTCTTTTTTCTTTAAATTTTATCAATGGAATTTTACATGCCTAATTTATTAGGAATCCTTGGCATCTATTATTATTGAGAATAAGGTTGTTAAACTCACGTGTTTAAATAAACTTGTAACAGTGACGTAAACTCGTATTATAAACTTAAATCGTAAACTCATAATATTATTAAAAAGGTATTTACTAGTATATAATTAAATAATTAAAATACAAAAATGACAACTATTTGATTTAAGAGAAAAACATTTCTCATGTTGTAGGAGAAATGTTTTCTCATGCCACACACATATAAAATGGTGGGACCTGCATATATATATAATTAGCACTATATATATATATATATATATATATATATATATATATATATATATATATATATATGGGTCCCACCATTTTATGTGTGTGTAGGAATCTTGTTTCTCTCCTGCAACATGAGAAAAGTAAACCCCTTGATTTAAATATGTTTTAAATCTAAAAAATTGAAATTAAATCTATCAACATTCATCATTTATCATATTTAACAAAAGAAATTTTTATATATAAAGCCGTTGAATATGATAAAATCAAAAAAGTTAATACGAGTTTAAGAGTAAATTAACACGGTTTTGTATGTTAGAAATGTAAAAACGTAAACTTATAAGTTTAATCGAGTTTACCGCTAACTCAACTTGTTTTTATAAGTTAGAAACTTAAAATGGTAAACTCGAAGAGTCAACTCACGAGCTTCATAACAATAATTAAGAAGACTAACTACTTGAGATTTGTTATTTAAGAGTCTAATTCAAATAGAATTTACCTCTACCACTGTTCTACTGTTTAAAATCTACGAAAGGGGTTTTATATACACACACACACACACACGAAGGGGAAAACACTTTTCATATTGTAGGATAAGTGTTTTCTCATGTCACACACACATAAAATGGTGGGGCCCACATATACATATCATTAGTATTAGGTTAAAGTATACTTTTAGTTCTTTAAGTTTACATGAGGTATACTTTTGGTCCCTTAACTTTATAAAGTATACTTTTAGTCTTAAAATTCTAACACCGTAAATTTTGCTAACAGAAAATGCAAACTCGAGTGATAACGATGTAAAGTGATGAATGTGTAATTAAATGCTATTAAGTTTAAATTTAAAATATAGGTAAATTGAAGAATATATAAAATTTATGTAATTAAATGTTATTAGTCATCATTTGAGTTCGCTGTGTCAGCATTTTCCGTTAACAACCTTAACGGTGTTAGAATTTTAGGACCAAATGTATACTTTATAAAGTTAAGGGACCAAAAGTATACCTTATGTAAAACTTAAAGGACTAAAAGTATACTTTAGCCTTAGCATTATATATATATGTGGATCCCACTATTTCATATATGTAGGAATCTTTTTCTTCTCATACAACCTAAGAAGTTTAAACCCCATATATGAATCTAATAACACTCTATATACAGTTGTATACTTGTACACTGTGCACACATATCATATTCCATATGACAAATTCATATGCACGCAAATGCACTTTCATAATTCAAAGTTTTAATTAAAAGAATGATTAAGCCATGTGTAATTAATTGCTATCAGCCATGCTCTTAAAATTTCATAAAAGCTACTTATTTCCTACCTAATTGGTCTTCATCTATTGGATGGATTTACTTTGATAAGCTTGCAGCTTGAATTTCTACGTTTTATGAGTTAGTATCATTAATGTTTTCAGTTTCAGAATTGATTATATTGTGCATCATCATTCTTAGGAATTCAGCAATGCTAAGTAGCTTTCTCATCTGTCATTATGTTGAATTACTGTTGATGAGTATTTCTTTTTTAGAAAGGGAAAATTTCATTAAAAAACTACATGACCAAAATTTATTTCAAGTAAGACCAAAACATTATGAGATTTCACTGTAAGATTAATGACCAAAATGAAAATAAGTTTTGTAGGTAAAAATCCAAATAATGCCTCTTGATTTTTTTTTAAAAAATAGTGTTTGATTGTCGTTGGAACTCCAGCCGCCGCCAAGGCACAGCGGCTATCGCTGGCTAATCATCGAAGCTCTGGCACTGACCTATTATAGCTCCGACCACTGAAAATTAATGTATTGTTCATAAAAGGATTCCACTTGTTCATAAAGAGTTGCAGACTTATTTATGAAGAGTAGAACACTTATAAATGCGACTTGTTCAATATGTGCTGTTCATATATAAAATCTATTTTTTCATAAAGAGTTGGACACTTGTAAATGAGACTTGTTTATTATCTTATATTTTCTTTTTAAGCCATTAATTTATGTTGTTCATATGTTTATTTCACTTGTTCAAAAGAAGCTTGACACTTGCAAGTAAACAACAAAAATTCAACAAATCCCATTTGTAAGCGTGCAAGTCTCTATAAACAAATGGATTATAGATATAATCAACACAAATTGAATAAGTTGCATCTACAAGTGTTCTACACTTCATAAACAAATATGCAACTCTTTATGAACAAGTGCAATCCTTTTATAAACAACATATTAATTTTTGATAGTCGAAACTCTAACTGGTCGATTGCAATCAAACATTTCTTTAAGAAAATAAAGAGGCATTATTATTTTTTTTTACCTACAAAACTTATTTTCATTTCAGTATTTGGCCCAACAATAAAATTTCACAATGTTTTGGTCCTTAACTAAAATAAATTTTGTGATTTAGTCCTCTAATGAAATTCTACCTTTAAAAAATAGGTATTCAACTATCAGCAGCCTTATGGTTCACTATAGTATCAAAAGTTTTTTGTGAGCCAGAAGCTATAAATTTAATCTCACTTGCAACTTTGTGGTTAAAGCCTGCTCCTATAATTTTTTTTTTAAAAAGGATTAAAAAAAGAAAAAAACTCTTCATTTATACTAATTGTTATTTCTATTTCTATTTTTTTTTTCCCCCACAACTCAGTTCTTCAGTTATCCTTACGGGATTTTCTCATCCTGATTGATGCTGCACCTGCACAACTTGACAAATTGAAAACGTAGGCCCCACTCCATGACTAATAATGGATCATTCGCCTACCCCCCGCTGTTTCGAAGCTGTCACGATTGTCTATTTCCTACGTTTCCTTTTCTTCTTCCTCCATCACTTGCCTTCCTGTTCCTCCCGATTCGTAAAACCCTAATTGCAACCACTGGCCCTTTCTGATTTACAATGCGTTGAAGACCCAATTTCACAAAACAACCAAAAGAAAATGCTTTCCTTAGCTTGCGTTCGGTTTCTACTGTTTTCTTATCTCTCGTTTATCTCCGTGCTTACAGCAACCTCTGCGTCCAGTTCCAGCTCTGAGAAATCGTCTATCTATGAAGTTCTTCAGGCCCATGGACTTCCCAAGGGTCTACTTCCGAAGGGTGTGAAGGAATTCGACATCGACGGGGAGGGCCGATTCTGGGTGCATTTGGATGAAGCTTGTAATGCTCAGTTCGAAAACGAATTACACTTCGAGCGAAACGTTTCGGGAAATTTGACTTATGGGCAGATCGGGGAGTTATCGGGAATATCGGCTCAGGATCTGTTTCTTTGGTTCCCAGTGAAAGGTATTCGTGTGGATGTGCCGAATTCTGGGTTGATTTATTTTGATGTAGGTGTTGTCCGCAAGCAATTTTCTATGTCCGTTTTCGAGACGCCACTGGATTGTGTGGCAGTTCGACATGAGGACGTAGTTGGCTTTCAAGATGGGAAATTCATGGCTGAAGCTGTTTCTAAGGTTTGGTTAACGAATCTGCTTATTTTATTCTCTTGGTTTATATATGATTTTCAGTTTATTTACGGTATATCTGAGAAGTAGCGATCCTTACTGACTAGGATATATTTTGAAGTAGTGTTTTGCTGTATTTTCTGTTCTCGATATAAGGAAGGAAGAACTAGGAAAGAAGCTGATTCTAGTCAACTTATATATACGTGGTTTGCATTGTTCATGATAATATCTATTCATTCATGTGTTCTGTTTCTTTTTCTTTGTCTTCTTTAGTATGAATATGTATCTTGAAGTGAGAGGTTAATACCCCTGAAGTAGAGAGGTGCAGAGGAAAAAAGGGAAATGGATGAATATTGGGGAAGTAGGTCGTAAACATTCTCTCTATTTTTTTTTCATTCTTTCTTTACTTCAGTGACACATAACAAATTTACCTGTCGAGGATCCAATTTACTCAAGTAGAGTTACTTGAAACGGTGCAATGTTTGTTTAAAGGAAACTGTTGGTACAATTCCAGATATAAAAGAAAGAAGAAAGGAAGAGAAAGGAAACTATTCTTGACATTTGCTGAAATAAAATATCAGAAATGAGGATCAGTGAGTGTATAAGCTATAACAGCTCATTTGGTATAAAGATGAAAAAGTGATTCTTCCATCCCCACATTTTTCTGTGATGTTTATTGTGTTGTTACTAATGTTACTCAACAATGTCCATCTCTTCTTAACAGTTGAGAAATTATAATAATGGTATGGAGGACATAATAAACATTGTAAGAATATGATTATGGACAAAATTCTTTTCCATCACCATACCAAATGAGTGGTCATAGTTTAAGGTTACACTAATTCATTGAGATTTATTTCTGATAGTTTTCATTTCAATTTTCAACTGATAAGAATTTTTTTTTCCTAACTTCCCTTTCATTTACATCTAGAATTACATTTCCTCCTTGTGCATTGGGATACTGCTCATTCATCATTTTGTTTATTCTGGAGTAGAGCTTATTTGCTTCTTCAAGGGCATTTCTTCTGGTTTAAGTATGTTATAAGATAAAATTGTTCATAGGCTTTCTCTTTGGTACTTAGCCCATAGTTTTTTCCTTTTTTTTCCCCTGGGAACCACTACATGCAAAGAGATTAGATAGCTTTCCACACTAATTAGATAGTGACTTGTGTGATATTTTAAGTTGTTGTGGTTGACTTGTAATTCCGAGTATTTTAATTCCTTGCTGTTTCAATTTACTTGCTATGGTCAAAGGAATTATGCTAAACAGGTTTTTTGTCTTGTCTAAATTGTAAAATGCAGGGTAAATCTTCTAAACTCCGATATCGGCTTGATCAGGAAAAACCAGAAAATATTGCAAGAGATGTACTGTAAACCATGCAAATGAAGGTAAAAACTAGAAGCTGCGATATGCCTCTTATGATTTTTAAATTACACTATATATGTTGTTGCAGAGTATAGATTGACAATTTTCCATTTTTCTTCATTGGGTTTTCTCTTTCATATGTTGCAGAACTAGTGCAGTAGTAGCAGCCGTGCATCTCAGTGATAATTTAACTGGACGAATACTTGGAAAAGGAAACCACAGGATAACTTTGAAGAATCAAGCATGTTTTGAAATTGAGAAGGCTAGACAGGAGCATTGGTTTCAATGAATGAATTCAGGTGACAGGTCTGCAAAGAATGTTGTGGAGAGTTATTGTATTTATAATATATATATCAGTGTATGTCATTGTGGCAATTTTGTAATAGAACTTTGTGATATAAAGATTCATCCAGAACATTTTGCATCCTTTATCAAGAATTATACTACCTCTGGTCCTTAATACTCTCTAAGAGCTTGATAGGTGGTTGGATTTGGTCCTAAATATTAGACCTCAATCGACTTAGTCTCTCAAATTTATAATTCATTCTTCAAAGTATCCCTATTGACTATACATAGTAAAGGGTTTCCATATAAGGAGAGTCATGATTAAAAGAAGTACTTTTGGGAAATCGAAATATTTGTTACAACTAACTAAATTAATTAATTTATTGAATTTACCCAAATTAGTTTAGTAGCTCTTATATTAAGAACTGGAGATAGTATTTATATGATGTTTGCATATTCCTTTTGTCACCCTTCCCTTTGTCAATGAAACATCACTGCCCGTAATTCTTTTGCCATTCCATGTTTTCTGACCTTTTACTATTCATTAGCATTACTGGTGCAATGCCGTTTCTTAATGACAATTGAAGTTTGACTAGTTTCTATGCATTTTTTTTTTTTTTACCCGGTTTCTGACTATGTAATTCAATGGATTAATTGGAGGCTTGTAGTCTGGTTTAATTGGCAAGCACCAGGTCGTTATGTAAGTGTCTACAAACAATGTATATTCTGATCAGCTGCCTCCATGAGGGACTTAGCTTTCTATGAATTTCAATGTCGTGCATATTTAAGATTCGACGTGTACTTGTAGCATGTGAGCTCCCTCCATTGTTAAATGGAAAAGTCCCTGAGGTCCCAAAAAAGGAATATAATAATAACAAAGTGCCATAAGAAGTGAGTATCATGAACATGTTTCCTGCAATTTGTAAATGTGTATGGAAACTTGTTATTGTATATTGCTTACTTGTTGTTGAACTTTTTGGTAAATTATATTTCTTTCTTGAGACCTCATGGTGATTCTAAGTTTGTTAAAAACTTAGATTTTATACACAATTTGCTTGTGTATCTTGTAAGGACTTGGCTTCTCTCTCTCTCTTTTTTTTTCTCTGTCCAATCTCATCCTTTACCTTTTTCATGACCATTGGATCAAGATCTAGTGATACATATTAATATTTTAAAAAAATATTATTACAATGGAGTGAAGTATAAAAAAAATAAATAAAAAATAAATGTAAATCATTATATCTTAATCTAATAATCATGAAGGGGGTCAAGCATGGGAGTCAAGAAAAAAAAGAGAGAAGTTTTGTCCATCCTGTGAGTCAAAAAGGAGGGAAGTTATGTCCATCCTTTAAGTCAAAGGAGAAAAGTTATGTCCATTCTGCTGATAGGAGTCATTTCACACCCTACCATATTAGAGTCATCCATAGCCCATGCAGCAGAATTGATAACTGCAAGCCATGGAATATATTGTAGAGATGAGCAATTTCAATTGCACTGCTAGTTGAAATACCAAAAAGCAAAAAGTGTTCAAGTGTGTGTGGTGTGTATAAACTCCGAACGAATCAGAGTGCAGCGTTATTTTAGGCTGCCTGCTTTCTGTTTACTTTTCTTTTCTTTCCCTGTTGTAAAATCCTTTTTTACTGAAAATCTAATATACCACCTGACTTGACTAAAAATTTGAAGTTCATAGAATGAGTAGTAATTCTATACTAAATCTATAGTGCCAATCTATCATTTTTCGTAATAATATATTAATATTTGGTATCAAAAAATATAATACATTAATATATAATTGCCCACAATCTCATGATGATTAAGCAGTTTAAACTTTAAACACTTTAAACGACAGAAACCCAGTTTTTTGGCATTCTTAAAAGAGTTAAGGTCCAATTTTACCAATGAACTATTGGTCCAGGAGTGTCCAATACAATTAATTATTAAGTGGACAAAAAATACTAAAAAAAGTTTTAGTCAGAAACGTCCAGCACAACGCCGTTAGACAAAAGTTAAGGTCCGTTATCTAAAGTGCAGATTGGCCAACGAACTTTTACCTCTAAAGTGCAGATTGGCCAACGAACTTTTACCTTACGAGCGTTCAGCACAAAAAAGTTTTACTCAGAAGCACCCAACACAAAATTCTAAATATTACTAAATTAAATAAGTTTTTCTCAATTGTCATTATTGAAAACTACTTGTATATATATATATGGACAAAAATTACTCATTCTTCAATTTTGTCAAAACTATAATTTGCTAAAATAAACAAAATTCTTAATTAAAAAAATTTAATTATATGATTTAAATAAAACTCAAGGTATTTTATAGTTTAATTTATATGTTAAACAATATATATATATATATATATATATATATATATATATATGTATATGTATATTTATTTTTAATAGATATCAATATTGATACTTAATAATATAAATCCGACAACTTGATGATATATTTGTCAATTAAATGATCTATTGATTATTTGTGACTTGTTGACAAAAAAAAAAGGGATAACTTAAGAGGCTTGATGAAGGACAATTTAATAATAGATTAAAGAACAATTTTAATGGATTAAGGAATAACTTCGCCTATAAAAATTTTATTAACATTAAATAAATTTTTTAAATCACATAAATTTTTTCTAAAATAAAAATAAATCATATAATTTGTTTGTTTAACATATATAATAAACTATAAAACACTTTGAGTTTTATTTAAATCATATAATTATATTTTTAATTAAAAATTTTGTTTATTTTAGAAAATTATAATTTTGACAAAATTGAAGAATAAGTAATTTTTGTTCATAGATAATACAAGTAGTTTTAAATAATGACAATTGAGAAAAAACTTATTTAATTTAGTAAAATTTAGAATTTTGTGCCGGACGTTCCTGGGGTAAAAGTTCTTTGGCCAATATGCACCTTAAATAACGTACGTTAACTTTTTTTCTAACGGCGTTGTGCTGGACGCTCCTGAGTAAAAATTTTTTTTGGTATTTTTGGTCCACTTAATAGTTAATTGTGTTGGACGCTCCTAGATCAATAGTTCATTGGTAAAATTACACCTTAACCTTTCTTAAAATCAACATAATTGTAGTACAAAACACACATGGCTAAACATGATCCATGCATTTAAGTAACCTGGTTTGGCAGCCACTTAAATTATTTGTTTTTATGATAACATAGAAGAGTAACAGACAACTTTCCATTCCATCAACGCAACCCAAGGACGAGCGAAATGTTGTGACATGAATTCTTGGTAATTGGTATACAAAGTTGTTAGTGTTTCATACGCAAACGTTTCTGAATAACATGTTTTGTATTCATTACTCTCTGGCTTTGAATCATAACTTGAGGTTAAGGTTAACTCTGGACTCTGAAGCATTATTTAACTATGCTGGCAGTTTTAAAATCATAATTCCAAAACACCTTTCCGTTTTAGACATTTCTCAAGGACCCCCATTTTAACACTTTGCTCAGCTGTCTTATTCATGACATTTTTTTTCTGGTACTTGGAAGTTTGAAGAGAGGAGCTTTTCTTCATTATTATTCTTTAGTTATCAAATCATAGAACATGATTGGTTTACAAGTCAGCGCGAATTTTGCTCTATATATACGTCAAGAACACTGGAGGTCATCACATCATCTTTCTTTCTCAAATCATATAGCAGATTCTCAGTTGTCTCAGTAACATTATGGCTTTCAAAATTCTTCCATTGGGTCTTGTTTTGCTTGGACTGTTGGCATTTCAAGCCTCATCTCGAATTATTCAAGAAGCTTCAGTGCAAGAGAGGCATGAACAATGGATGGTTCAATATGGCAGAATATACAAGGACCCTTTGGAGAAGGAGAAGCGTTTCAACATATTCAAGCAAAATGTAGAATACATTGAAGGCTTTAATGCTGTTGGAACCAAGCCTTACAAGTTAGGTCTGAATCAATTTGCAGATCTCACAGATGAAGAATTCACAGCTTCTAGAAATAGATTCAAGGGTCATATGTGCCCCTCAATCACTAGGACACCCTCTTTCAAATATGAAAATGTGACTGATGTGCCTTCCTCTGTGGATTGGAGACAGCAAGGTGCGGTTACACCCGTCAAGAACCAGGGAGAATGTGGTAAGAATTGTTTTATTACTCCTTAATAGATACAATTCCTTGAATATTTATTTAACTTTATCTTATTTTCTTTTTATGCATTCTAGGATGTTGCTGGGCATTTTCCGCTGTGGCGGCAACAGAAGGAATCACTAAATTGAGTACCGGCAAATTGATATCTTTGTCGGAACAAGAGTTGGTTGATTGCGACACAGGTGTGGACCAAGGTTGTGAAGGAGGTTTGATGGATGATGCCTTCAAATTCATCATAAAAAACAATGGTATCAACTCAGAAGCTGACTACCCTTACAAGGGTGTTGATGCTACCTGCAATGCCAATGAAGAAGGCAATCATGTAGCTACCATTAAGGGGTATGAGGATGTTCCTGCCAATAGTGAGCAGGCCCTACAAAAAGCAGTTGTGAACCAGCCAGTTTCGGTGGCCATAGATGCAAGTGGGTCTGATTTTCAATTTTATAAAAGTGGCATTTTCACTGGTTCTTGTGGCACTGAGTTGGACCATGGCGTTACTGCCATTGGTTATGGTATCAGTGATAATACTAAATATTGGTTAGTGAAGAACTCTTGGGGAACAGAATGGGGCGAAGAAGGATACATTAGAATGCAAAGAAATGTAGATGCTCCAGAAGGTCTTTGTGGCATAGCAATGCAAGCTTCTTATCCCACCGCATAATTGTTAAATTACACACTCTTGTTTGTTTCAATTCTCAATATCTGTTCTCATTCAATGGTGTTATTATATATTTATGCACCACTTAATAGTTATCAACTACAAAGCTTTAAAAAGATACATGTGTAGAAGTTCTGTAATGAGTAATGTTGTATATTTGTTGTGTATTCGCATACTACAGTGTAATTAAATCAGTGAATCATTGTGAGTATCACGTGTTTACATATCCAGTTGATTATTGTGAAATGTGAATCTATTAAAACTCAGAATTGGTTTAAATCTAAGAAAGATTTCCTTTCCCACAATCCCAACGCAAGAAGAAGTCATCACCCGGATGGAAAAAATTATTGATTTTAATAGTTCGGTTGTTCTTCTGAGGCAAACTTGAAATAAATTTTGCATAATGATTTCAAGCCTTTGAGAAAAATGTTTGAGGTAGTATTTGGTGCCTTAAATCCTAATGAGACTAATCCACTTTTGTGGAAAATTATTTTTAGCATGACAATTTCCAAAAATTCTCTTGATATCCAGTCAAAAGCCTTTGAAAAATCAATTTTTGAGGGCTTCTAATTTCTTCCTCCTAGCCTTGGAGGTGTGTATTTGACGCATCAAATCAGTCTATAGGGGAATATTATCAGAAATAAGTCTATTTGGCAATAGAACAATTTGGGGTGGGGAGATAATCAGGTGAAGAATACGGGACTCAAATCTTTCATTGTTTGTTGCTGAGAGAGGATCAATAGGGAGAGTGTTATCAGAAATATGACATGTTTTTTTCTCAAACACTTCAATCATTATAACCCCTCTTCGTTTTCTTTTCCCCAATCTCTTGGCGTGTCCTTGCTTTTATAGCTCTCAATCCTTCATTTCACAATTCCAAGCATTTGGCCTTCAACTTGTGCCTTCATATTGCAACTCCAGCATCTCCAATGTATTGCGAGAACCTTTTGAAATCTTTTGCCCACAGATTTGAGATATTGATTATGTTTTTCCTTTGATCAGCTTATCTTTCTATACCAGAACCCAGGCTCCAAAACGAGATCAAAATGGCATAAACTGAAGCAAATTAAGAAAGACCTTTTTATCTGCTTTCACTGCTTCAATTCGTGAACATTAGTGGGTTTGAAAAAAACACAAGTTCTAAGCTTCCAAAGTAATCTTTCCATCTCACAGAGACGAAGTTGAAGGGAGCTACGGGCATGTTTATGTCTTAGACAAACCGCGACGACTTTGTTGTACGCCCATGAACAGTGGCGGACCTTGGATACATATTTATGTGGACTAAATATATATTCATTAACTAATTAAAAAAAAATTTAGGAGCCAAATATATAATAAAAGTATTTTAATAATTTTTTTTTTTTTTGATACAGCCAATGGAGGAGGGGGTGGCAGGGCTTAAACCCTAGATAAGGGGGAAGGCCAGCTCCTAAAGCTGACCCTAGTGCCATCGCGCTACGAGGCGCTTGGCAGTATTTTAATAATTCTAATGTATAAGATAACATGCTTTTTTACATTATACTTTTCTACGTCATAATCTTCCTCTCATTCTCTCTTTCCAAGATCACAGTGTTTGGTACTAGCTGTAAGAATCGGCTATCACCCAAGAGGGGGTGAATTGGGTGTTTGATAAAATTTTAGGAACTTTGAAATTCTTTTCGCAACTTATTAAAAGCAATTTGAATGACAATAATAATTGGTGAAGCAATAGTAAGTCATTCAAATATGTATAGACATTCAGATATATATGCTGGAAATATAAGAGATAAGGGAAGAGAATATGCAAACTGAAATTTATTCTGGTTCGGCCCAATCCTTGACCTACGTCCAGTCCCCAAGCTTCACTTGGGATTTTCAATCCACTATCTTCCTTTAACTTGATTACACGTTCTGTACTTGAAGTAATCCTCTCCCTAGGATTCACTCCCCCTTACAAACTGTAATCACCACACCGCTTGATTACACACTCTGCACTTGAAGTAATCCTCTCACTAGGATTCACTCCCCCTTACAAGTTGTAACCAACACAATGTGTTTCCCACTCAAGATCACCCAATCTTGAGTAACTCACAGAAGAATAGAATGATTACAATAAATCTTCTCTCTTAGAAGTGAATAGATAAACACTGAAGATCAAATATAAATTACTTCACTCTCTAACTTATCTAAACATGAAAAACAGAGTGCAAATGGTGTGAGAGCAGAGTATCAGCATGTTGGAAGTGTAAGCTTGTTTCTCCACGTTTTTTTGCTTGAATCTATCTTCTATTTATAGATAGAGATCAATATATGACCGTTGAGAAGATTCAGTGATTGTTGGATAAAGAAATATAGACGTTAGAAACTAGCCGGTATAACTTTTGCATAGCTTTTGATGTTCTGACACAAATCTGACATTTTGAAGATTTGCATCTAATCCTTCGTTTAATCATCTGAAACTCACAAATAAAGTAGTTAAACATATCTAGGAACATCAGAGATTAATCATAGGAAGTATTAAGATCAAACAAGAAGGCATTGCAAATTCGTCAGATTTGAAATTCTGAATCAGCGACGCAAACCTGAGGTTTGCTTATCTAGGCTCGAGTTTGGACTTTGGTATGTGAGAAGATGATTTAAGTCCAAAGCATCAAACCGGAGGTTTTCATTCTAAACCTGAGGTTTTCAGTATTTTAAAAACTGCAATGCTCTCGAGTTGATTTAAACCTGAGATTTGCAATCTAAACCTGAGGTTCTCAACTCATTGAAAAGTCACATTGCTCTCTGTCTGAGCTAAACTCGAGTTTGTTCACTTATAGGCTTGAGTTTGGCTTTTTCCAAATGTTCATTTCTTCTCTGGAACTCTCGAGCTCGAGTTTGTGACTGATGAACTCGAGTTTGTAAGTTGTACTGTGACTTGGTTGCTTCTGACTTGGCCTGGCTCGAGTTTGCAACTTTGTCAACTTTCAAAGGCCATATCTCCCTGGTCTGAATTCTGTTTTGGTCCGTTCAAAGCTTGATGGAAAGCCCTTTGAGTCTATTTTCATATGCCACTGATTTTAGCTCAATTGGATTTGTAGATTGTGAGTTACACTCAAAACATTGAAGCTTGGTTTTCTGTGTGGCGTGGATTCTTCTGTCCACTTCCACAATTCATATCTCCTTGATCTGAACTCCTTTGGACTTAAATTTTATATCAAAATGATGCATTGGGAGTCTAGTTTAATATGCCACTGGTTTCACCTTAATCCGATCTCTGGTTTGGGAGATATCATCGAATTACCAGACCTCGCCCGAGCTGAACGTGAAACAGAGTAGACAAAGTTGCTGATGACTGCTGTGAACTCGAGTTTGCACTTACAGGCTCGAGTTTGCCTAATCCAGAGATACCAGAAATGCTGAAGACACTTATAGGCTCGAGTTTGTGATTCCTTTCTCGAGTTTGAGGTCCTAAACTCGAGTTTGAGGTCCTAAACTCGAGTTTGGGGTCTTGAACTCGAGTTTGTTCATGTCAGAAAGGCAAAATATTGTAGCAAGGTGGTAAACTCGAGTTTAATACTTGGAGACTCAAGTTTGCTCATCCAGAACCTCATTTTTGCTTGTTTTAACTTTGAATTAAGTCATTCCAACTTCCATATGATCTTGGAGGCTTCTAGCTTCAACATAAGAACTTGAATAATTTTATCTTCATTCAATTCAGCAAGTTCTTCCTTCTTCCATCTCCCAACTTGATCATTCTTCATCATTTAACTTAGAATGACATCTTGCTTCCTTGACAACCTCTGCAAGTTCTTCTTTCTTTAATATTTCTTCTTCTTCTTGAACTTGATATTTTCTCCAATTTCTTCTTTTTATAATCTCTTATCTCCTTCTTGATCTATAATTCAACTTGAACTAATCTACATTAAACATAGTAGTTAGTCAATGTAGGAGATAAATATATCATCAAAACTTTTTGCTCTTATAAAGGCATCTATATTAAACATCATCAAAACTAATCATATCTAACACTAGCGCACCATCAAATCGACCCATCCAAGTTTGGTTCTAACACTACCGTTTTCTTTCATATGAGAAGTCCATTTTATTTTATAACAATCCTCTTTTTTGGATGTATATAACCATTATGAAGTATTTTGTGTTTTTGAACCTTTAATCGTGAAAATAGAGACAAGTAGAATCATGTATATATTTCCACATTTGGCTTAGCAAGAAACTTCTTTAATGTTCTTGGAGTCATTTACTCAAATCAGAATGTCGTCGTCGTCTTCAGAGAGAGACAAAAGAATATAAGCATATATGAGTGAATTGTAAGTGCATTAATTGTTTTTATTTTGTGTTGATAGATACTTATAATCTTAAATGAATTCTTACTGACCCCCATCTCATAGATGGCAAAATTGGTTGAATATCAATTACGGAAAAAAGAAATGCAATATTTATTAAACATACATAGAAGTCAAGAAAGCTTATGCAACAAGTAGTAAGTACTACTATCTATGGTCTTAATTATAGGACCACTTTTATAGTACAAAGTGCACTACAAAAGCGGATGGAGTAATTAATATGCAGACAAAAGGTCAAATATGTTTCATGTAACTATACATATTTTCCTTTTTCCAGGATAAAGAAGGATTTTCAAGTGAAGCTGAGATACAAGCATACGCTTGATCAGTTGGAAGTGGTGTTTCATGGTCCAGGGTACTGTCCACATTCTCTGTCTCTCTAATTAACTTTTGGCTTCATCGTAGAAGAATTGGTCACAACCTCATGTTTGTTTTTTTGTAGGCCCTTATGAAGATGGGGTCTGGAAAACTAATGTTTATATTCCATGTGAATATCCATCAGAACCCCCCAGTTTGATTTTTGCGAACAAAATATTTCATCTTCTGTCATCTTCTACCATTTGGACCTGATGTTTATAGGGGCCAGTGTTGTCATCTTCTGCAATTCCATATCCATCTGCGCCATATCAGTATCCTGTCTTCCCTTTTAATTCCAGCTTTCCTCTTCCATCGTTATCATTTTCAGGTGGATCAACTACGTATGTAGATTCAGCATCTGGTGGAAGACTTTTCTTTCCCACAGTAAATTCACAGTTAATTGGACCTGCCAGTACTGTTTCATCTCATTACACTGCCAGGCCTTTAGTCTTCCTGATGGTAGTGGTACTGCTGATGGTAAGAATTGGACAGGGCAGGGTTTAGACCTTAATGCTGGGCCTGGAGGTCATGAAGTGGAGGGCAGAGATGAGAGCTCAGCTCTGTTGCCAGTTCACAGACCCTAGCTGAGGAGCAGATGAGGATGTTCCAGCTGGCTGTGGTGTTCTCGAGGAACCAGATGGTGGATGGGATAGCTACAAGCAATCCTCTTGGCAATAGCAATCTCTAATCATACAGTTTGATGATAAAAATGCTTTTAAGTTTTCGGTTATGTATATTCAACTGCTGTAACATATAGGAACTTAAGAGGAAGAGGATATATGAAAATATATCCCAATCTTGTGCTAATGTAATTCAGTAGAGGAAGAGATAATTTTTCATAATGCAAAAAAAATATTTAAATGATATAGGAATAAGTGTCATTGTAGTTTCTCCATGATTTTCTTTTTCATGTTAATTGAGAAAATCTGCTTTTTTGGCAGCATTTTCTATGTTTGCCTTCACAATGTCTCAGATAGATCCTCTACCACGTTTTTCTCATTAGCTTGTCTAGTGCTTTGCATGCTGCCTGAAATTTAATATTTTGTATGCTTGCGTCTTGTCTTCAGTGATTTGAGGATGGACAATGGTTAACTCCTAGGGGTCATCGTGAATTTGGGAGGCTTGGGTGGTAAGCGAGCACCTGATTATTTTTATAGGCTTCTACCCCATCTTTTACTAAAATATGCCGAAGGATTGTAGCTGCAAGTATAGTTGGCTGCTCCATCAATACATTCTAGGTGGCAGCTGCACTTGAGCTTTTCCTTTGTAGATAGATACCTTGACTGCTGAAAAGCTCTCATTGTGCCCCACCTAGACTTGTGATAGGGTGCCATTCTTTGTTTAGATTATTGTGGACTAGAATCCACACTATCAATAGAAGCCCTTTTCCTTGCTGAATTTCTATTTTGTTGCAGTTTGCTTCTGTTTACTCCTTGTTGTGCGCACACTCTCCAGCTAACTGGTCAGCTAATTTCAACAGCTGAGGTATTTCTTGTTTATGGTTGATCTATAGTCAAGACGATCATATAATCCTTTATCATAATTTGCACAACTCCGCATCCCTAAATAGTAAATACTCACTTGCTTTACATACTTTAGCACTAGAAGAATTACTTCTGAAGCATATAGTTAGGGAGTTGTGTTGCAATAGTTTGGATGAGAATGCAGCACATTCCTTCTCATGATATACTTTTTGCTAAATTTTAAGTGTTATAAAAATAAAATGCTAGTATAAACATGCCTGCTGAGTTTTTGAGCGCACTCAATTTAGTAGGCAACATCGATATGTTTACGGAGTTCCTCACCCTAGTTATCAACAAAGGCCAAATAGTTTCAGTAATGCAGGCCATTGAACTCTTCATCAAGCTATTAAAGGAAGGGTCATGGGCACCAAGCCAGGATGATCGGACAAATAGCGCTTGTCTTGTCTGAGATCTACATGTTCATCATTGGCCACATTGTTTCATTTAGGTATGATGATGAGGTATTTCATCAAAAAGGAGCTTGAGGAGAAAATATTAATGATAAATTGAAGCCAAAACGCTAAATACAGGTAACATCTACTTTGGTATAGACCCGAAGTTGATATAAGCAAAACTATTATTACATGACTATTTCATGAAATTGATTCAGAAACTACAAAATATATTCTTTAAACTAATAAATGAATGTGCCACCACAAATAGGAGATAGCCAAATTAGCAGGTAACATATACACCACTCTTGTGATTAAAATGGTCTTTATTACAAAAATGGCTAAGAAAACCTTTCTGGTGTACTATTGTCTGGCAATCATGGTAGTGAAACTTGCAAGTCAACTCAGTGAAATGCGTATTGTAGAGTTCAAATTTCAATCTAGGGAAATCTGTCATAAATTATATAGACTTGGAAAAAGGTGCGGGCCATTCTGACTTGGGTGGACTCACATGTCAACCAAGTTTGTCCAGCTGGGATTTTGCTTCATGCATAACTAAAACCAGTCATCCCTTGAGTCATACCTATAAATTGCTATGAAAGCTTCTCTTCAAGCCATCCTTTTATAAGCAATATATTTTTATTATATCAGATTGTTTTACAAGGGACTGATTCACTAAAAATGGGCGAGATGAGAATATTCGAGAATCATTTTGGCATATAAATGGCATTAGACATTTTTGCAGTAGAAGGTCTTCCTGTCAATTAACTGTAATAGAAATTCCTTTCAATTAACTTGTAATAGAAGTTTGTAGTGATATTTGAATAGCTCAATAGCATGTGATAAGAAAGTTTAAAGGGGAAAATATACACAGATAGGCGTAGCATGTGATAAGAAAGTTTAAAAGGAAAAATATACACTGATAAGCGTCAGTAGAAATAGCAAGCATCCTTGCTATGCTTAGTGTGGTCAACACCGGTAGGAATCTACATGAAATCTGCTAGTCAATAACAATAGAATTTATTTTAAACAAAATGAGAGTAAATTTTCATAAAAAATTATTGAGTATCAGATCAACTGTGCCAAACAAGAAACCAAGTACCTTGGTCATACAAGTGTACATTCAGTCTAGATAAGTAACTGTACCTACACTGGCAAGTAAGTGGCTGTGGTTCTAGTGCCAATCAGGAAATATATGCTATAGAAGGGAAGGTCTTATTTGGCCTTGCATTGGCATCAAGTTAATGAAGAATTTGGCAAAGACCGCCAACAATCTCAAGACAAAATAGCATTATGCGGTGAAGAATACTAAGATTAATTCTTGAGCTTGATGACTTACCCAATTTAGTTCCAACTAGTACCACTGGGATGCCAGTAGCAAAATGTTGGAGTTCAGGGATCCACTGGCCATTTATTTTAGGGAGAAAACAAGAAATTCCCCATATATGTCAAGATAACACTACAAATACACAACCATACCTTCTTCAAAACATTCTCATAACTTGCATGACTAACTAAAGAGAAAGCAGCCAAGACAAAGACATCTGCTCCCTATAGCTAAAAGGCCTCAATCTATTGTAATCCTCTTGCCTTACAAAAGATATTGGAAGTGAATAGAGCATAACAAATCATATTCCAAAGACAAAAATTCTTCCAGGCAAGCGAGAAATAAAGTTTAAAACAAGCATGTTTCCCCCATTTAATTTTGCCTTTATAACTGACTAAGAATAATACTACGGAAAGTCTTAAATCTCTGTAAATATATACCAGCTGTGTCCAGAGGCCTTAATTGACAGTTGTTCCTTCAACGACCAAATTTGCACTGAAATTATCAAACATTGTGGGAATGTAGTCCTGATAACCACCCCCAAAGCAGATTGATCAGAGTCTAAAATATGAGTAGAGAGAACCATTCAACAGAAGCAACAATAGCATCATATAGTGGAAGTCTAGATGAAAAGTGGGTTCTTTTACCCTTGATCTTCTTTTAGCCACAAAATAATGGGTTTCTTAAACTTCCGCTCTTCCTCAGACACAGATATGTACAAAAGATATTGCTATGATCGAGCTATGAAGATCGTAATAGATGAATGAAAATTTTAGAAGCATATGCATAGATTGGAATTAGATCTTTACCAAAAAAAATTAAAGCAAAATGTACTATAGGAAATTATTTGCTGGTATAGCTAATGAGCATGCATGTCTTCCCCACAGCTCCATCTCCTACGGTCACACACTTGATGAACCTCGAAGCATTTGTAGCCATTTTCATCAAGACTTATAGAACTTTACAGAGTAATTTGCAGAGAGATAAAAGGGGTTCGCTGGATTTTACAGGGTTGAAGCTTTTGGCAGATTCAAAGATCAAGAGAGATCGACAGGGTGGTGGCGATTCACATGATTCTCACTCATTCATCACTCCTTGCTGTTGCTAGGGGCGGGCAAAGTCAATTATTCCTTCACTTTCCTTCTTCCCTTTATCACCTTTTTTTCCCCTTCTTTCGTTTTTATAAGGCCCATTTTACCATTTTCTTCCTTCGGATGAAAAAAATGAATGATGGGTCCTCACTTGTCAATTGTCACTCTTGGTGATGAAGGAGGAAAAAGAGAGAGAATATTTATTAAGGAGTGAGGTTTGTTCATTCATTAGCCCCGTGTGCTACATTTCTCATGTTGAAATGTAGTTGGCTTTTCTTGAAATTCTAACCACATTTTGAGCAAAAAAAATAATTCTAACCACATAGAACAGTAAGGGCCCGTTTGGGATGAGGAAGATTTAAAGAGAGAAAGGAATTCAAAGGAAGGAAAGGAATGGAAGGGAAGATTGTGAGGAAAATAAAAGAGAGAAACTGTTTGGTAGACATGGGGAGGGAACTTAAGTTGAGGGAAAATAAATGGTTTGGTATGAAGAATTGGATGTCACTTTAAGTGGGAATATGAGGTAAAATACCAAAAATGCCCCTAAATTAAAAAAAAAAACAAAAAAACCATTCTTGCAACTGAATTTTGTTTTGTCACAGTGGCAGATCAACAAACCCTAAAACCAGATTGAATGTGCAACTGGAAAACTGAAGTAGAGGTGGCTGTTCATTGTCTTCCTCGCGACGCCATGAATCCCTTAAGAAAAATCAAGTTTGATTTTCTAAAATTTTAATTGTTTGGGATGTGGTGGTTGTTGGGGTTAGACTCCATTGTTGGAAGGTGAAGGAAGGAGAGCTAAAGAAAAAGGTGAACAGTAAAACGAGCTCAGGAGGCTGGAAAAAAAAAAACCATTAATGAACGGTAAATGCATTTGAGGAAAAAAGTGAACAGTAAATATGAGAAAACAGTCTTTAAAAGTACTGTTTTTTATGAATTTTAATTTTTGAACTTTTAAGGACTTTTTTTTACAAAAACAGTTGTAAAAAACAATTGATGACTGTTATTGAGAAAACAGTAATTAAAAGTGCTGTTTTTTATGACCTTTTTTTTTCGAATTTTTAATGACTGTTTTTTACAAAAACAGTCGGAAAAAACTTTTGATGGCTTTTTTTTTTGAACTTTTAAGGACTGTTTTTTACAAAAACAGTTGTAAAAAACTTTTGATGACTGTTATTGAGAAAACAGTCATTAAAAGTGCTGTTTTTAAAAAAAACAGTTGTAAAAAACTTTTAATGACTTTTTTTTGAACTTTTAAGGACTGTTTTTTACAATGGGTAATTTCTGGTGAGCATAGCGTCTTCTGTATAGCTTCAAATTTGGCAAACCACCCCATCTCAGAAAGCTCTTCAAGTCTTCTTTCTAGTTCAATAAGAATCAGCTCCAAACTAGTTGTATTTTGTCCATTAACATAAGATAAATGGATGTTGTTCTTATCCAGCGTTTTTGTAGCATCCAGAACAGACTGTCAACTTCAAAACATCATAACTTCTTCAATTGATCTTTGTTTTCTGTGTTCTTTATGTTTTTGAAAAGGTATTTGAGTCTAGTTTCCAATAGAACTAGTTTCAATTTAATTGGATTTGTCGTTTGTGAGATATACTCAAATTACCGAAGGTTGGTCTGGACTGTGACGTTGATTCTTGTGGCAACTTGTAAAAATCATAGCTCTCTCATCTGGACTCCTTTGGACTTGAATTTTTATTAGAAGTACGAATTGGGAGCCTAGTTTCATATAAAATTGGTTTCACCTCAATCAGACTTCTAGTTGGAGAGATATCATCAAATTACCAGACGTCGCCAAAAACAGAGCTGAACAAAGTGTGCTGGAATCACGACATTACTCGAGTATTTGAAGTTCCATACTTAAGTATTGGTCCCATACTCAAGTATTGAAGTTTAATACTCGAGTATTGACAGGGTTTTTTGCCTAAATAAGAGCTAATTAAGTACCATACTCAAGTATTACATTGTGGTACTCAAGTATTGCTTCAGGAATGCAACTGTGGCCTATTTGAACTCCACCAATTCACACTGTGATATGAAAAATCCCAATATTACTCGAGTATGTAAGTGGCATTTTCGAGTATTGTCACCTGAAATGTACTCAACATTTATAACACTACTCGAGTATTGTTTATATATACTCGGGTGTTTATCAGATCAATCACAACGCGTTCTGTGCAAATCAAACCATAGCAGCAGAGGCATAAGATGATTGCAAATTGTTTCCAACATACAACAACGCCCTCAAATTCGCTCTCTTCGCATGAAAATATAATCTAAATGACCTATCCGGTAAGTGCCTTGGTCTACCTCCTCCCACTGCCACTATCATAATGACAATCAACCTCCTCACTGCTAGAAGCAAAGCTAGGCACCCTGCCAACATTGCAACCGTTTCCTGAGAGTGTGGCTCCATACCTACACAATTTTTTTACACACTCATTTCCTTTTCATTATAATCTACTACTCCTATTTATAAACAACCCCTATTTATATTCAAAGATATAAACTTTTCAACAAACCCAGTAACTTTAGAGCTGACCCAATAATAGACATCACACTATGACTAAAATAAACTTACATTAATCCTATAATTCACATATGTTAACTTTGTATTTCAGGGGTTAGCAGACATGGTTTAATTGTTAGCTATACAGAATGTCATACCAGTTGCCATAAATGTGCATACCCACCCACAATACAATTTCATTTACAACACAAAACACATTAATGGCCACATTTATTGTCCAGACAAGACGCATGTACAAGAATAATCTCATGCCCTCTTTTTTCCTCACTCACATTTATTGTCCAGCTGACTCTCTCATTTATTTCCTCACTCACATTAACCAACAAGCATACATATTATGCCACCAAACAATGAACACAAGGCATTGGCCAACAGATGAAATAGCAAACGTATCACTAATACCCATCGGAACTCACCTGTATTTGCACTTGTGTTGAACTTGTGCTGCGTCTCCAACTACCCCGTGGTTGATTTCAGGTGAGAGTCCTTCGTTCAGCTCCTGTCTTCGATTTTAGCTTCGTCGAGTTGTAGGGTCGATGCTCTTTTTAATAAATAACTCCACTGTATATAGGGGCATTTTTGTCCATAAAATTCATTCTCCCGGGAACGAAAATGCTATCCCACCAGTTTTGGAGGGATTGAACTTTCCCATCATTGTGGGAAGATGGAGGCTGGCGGGAATTCAATTTTCACGAAAACAGCGCACCAAACAGTTTTCATTCGTGGGAAGCCTCTCATTTTCCTTTTCCCTCAGCTTAAATCAGCGTACCAAACGGGCCCTAAAGATAAAGGAATTTTCTGGGATTATGGATTTTATCTTTGTTTCTTGAAATGAGTTAGCTTGGTTTTAATGACATTCTCTTGATCTATGTAATCCAGAAAATTATTAAAGAGGACCATTAACGGGAGGATTTGGAGGCAACGCCCTCAATTTTATTTTATTTTTTTTAAAGAAAGTCTTAAATGTATTAAAAAATAAAAGAATATATATATATATATATATATATATATATATATATAAATATCCAAAAAAATCATGAAATCAAATAAATACTGATGATGTAATAAGAGAGACAATTATTTTACACACTTGTCATTTAGAAAAGTAAGGCTAAGTACAGTTAGAAATGCAGCTACAGAAATTACAATGAAAGGTGGACGCTTAATAAATTTAAGTACATATATTTTAATAAAAGAATTATATTACAATAAAAATAATTATAATGTCGTCCTTTTAGACCTTATTTTTTGGAATTCCATCATAATTGCCTTATAAATCAATATTATCAAATATATCTTTTTCAATAAAAGCATTAAACAATCATTCAACCATTCATCTCTATCCGATTACGAAGTACAGTCTTAATGTATTAAGGGTGTGCACTTAATTTAAGGGTGAGCAATCATTCAAACATGTATTAATTTTTTTTTGAAAAAAAAAAAGAAAAAAGAAGAAAAAAAATCCCCAATTCAAGGGTGGACACTTGTCCCCTTATCATGTATGTGGATCCGCCCTTGGATCTATGAAGCACCAATTCCAACATGGTGTTTCCAATACATTTTCGATACGGGACGTCAATACGTTATATCAAAAATACTAATGTTTTGATAAGTTCTGGTCCGTCTTAGTATGAAATATTCCCTCCAGTCCTAATTATAAAATGTAGTTGACTTTTTTGGAGAGATTAAAGAAGCTAATTAAATTACTTTAGAGTATTTTTATTTTTATTTTTTCTCAAAACTAATTAGTTTGACTAATAAACTAATATATAATCTAAAGATACACAACATATGAAAATGATTAAGTAACTTATTAAGCTTCCTTAATTTCTCCAAAAAAAGCCAACTAAGTCTTATAATTAAGACCGGAGGTAGTACTCCTTCCACTCCTAATTATATGATATGTTTAACCGATTTTGAGGAGATTAAGGAAAGAAATTAAATTAATTAATTTTACTCATTTTCCTAAAATCCCCTTATATAAATTTGAAAGGGTGAAGGTGCAGATTTGCTAACCAACTATTACCCGAGGAGCGTCTGACACAAATAACTATTAAGAGGACCAAAATTGCTAATCAACAATTAAAAAGTGAAAAAAAAAACACCAAATAACTATTAAAAGTGAAAAGAAAACACCAAATAACTATTAAAAAAAACAACTATCACAATTAAGTTAAAATATGAGGCACTGGCGTAGGACGGTGGCAGAAACGCTGGAGAAAAGAGTGGTTAAGCCTTCTTGTTGGAAAAGGAAAACACCAACAGAGATGGGACCCATGGAAGCAGGCATTGTGGCAGCAGCGGTTGTTGCTTGTAGCATCGGAGGGATGGAACCAGGGTGCAAGGTGCGTGCCAGTCGAACACTGTGGACTACTGGATGAGTTCAAGAGGGTGAGTGGAACACCCAGCAACAATAGAAGCTTTGGAAATGCTGACGTCGCCGACACTGTGACAATCAATGGAAGACAGAGACACCAAGACAATGACGGAGTAATAGTTCGTTGGCGAATCTGCTCCAAATTGTATTTTTTTTCACTTTTTAATTGTTGATTGGTAGTTTTGGTCCCCTCAATAGTTATTTGTGTTAGACGTTCCTCGGGTAATAGTTGGTTGGCAAATCTGCATCTTTACCCAATTTAAAATGACATAAGTAAAAGTGAATTAACAATTCCTGCCACATACCTCTCCGATTTAGAATTTTCTTTCCTTATACTATCTTAATTGAAATAATGGTCTTCCTATATATATATATATATATATATATTTGTGTATATATAAGTATAAGTATAGATATATATATGTGTGTGTATGTGTGTGCATACACAGGCGGATCCACTTATGTGATAAGGGGGGCACGTGCCCCCCCTTGATTTTTGTTTTTTTTAAAAAAAAATTAAAATCAAAGGTTTTATTCAAAGGTGATCCAGACATATTTTTTTTAAAGAAGGGGGCACGACTTACCTTGCCGACATATTTTATTCAATTGGCTCACCTTTTGAACATATTTTAGCATTGTGACCTCAACTGGGAAAGATTTGCTTCCTTTTTTGAGATACTTTCCTAGTATTTTGTTGCCTTTTCTCTGTATTTTAGGTGGGTATTCCCAACACAAAAAATTGCTTGGAGCATATGTAGATTGTTAATTTTCCGCCATGGGCATTTTATAGCTAATACTTGCTCTTTTTTTTTTTAATTAATGATGATCAAACTTGTAACTGATGTCAAGTAAAAACCTTTTGAATTTTGTATTATTTTTTATTCTTTTGATGACAAGTGAAAAAAAAAAATTCGAGGGCGCTACCCCCGTACCCCTCCTGCTAATAGTGCCCCTCCTTCTATAAATTTCTGGATCCGTCCCTATGTGTATACACCTACACACATATATATGCATACACACACACATATATAAACACACAGACACAAAGAGGTAAATGTATATAGATATTTGAACACACACACATGCATGTGTGTCTATATATATTTGTGTGTAGATACACATATATACATACATATGCACACACATATATACATATATGTACACACACATGTGTGTTTATATATATATTTGTGTGTAGACACACACATATACACATATAAAAGTTTTGCTGATTGAAAGAGTATATGCACTCACATACATATACTTATAAAAAACCAAACACATTTGAGAGAATAAAATAAGGGTATTTTAGGAAGAAATTGACATAAATTACGATGTTATCCTATAATTAGGACCAGAACTAACTCATAAATATTGTCCTATAATTAAGCCCCGGAGGAAGTAATATTTATAATATAAAGAGATTATTTTATATTAACAAAATATAATAAAAAGAAAATTATAAGCACAGATAAACTACATCTCCACTCATACGAGTAATATATCCATGTCAAAATTCAAAGTATTGCTTTTGTTTTTTCTTGATGTTGATTTTAGGTATAGTCTTTTTGGGCTAGGTCCTATCTACCTCTTCAAGCTACGGCTTGCCTGTATTATGCAAAAAAAAATCAAAAAAAAAAAAAAAAAATCAAAGTATTGCCATTTGACCGTGTCTAAAATATCGCATTATCTCCACGTCACGGTCACTATAAAATGCGTCTGAGCGCTTCATATTTGTTTACATTCACCCATTCACGCCAGCCCAGCCCACAGGCGGAAACCCTTCTCCGAATCAAACTTTGTTCTCAGATCCGGTGCCTGCCTCCTTCTGAATCTGAATCTGCCTCTCCCTCTTTCGCTGATCTCCATTACGCGCTTTCGTCTGGGTAAATCTCTCTCCCCCAACCCTGCTTCATTTTCGAAAATTCTTAGATCTGTTTTTAATTCGGATTCCGATTCTTGTGCCCCTTTCCAATCTCGCTTCGTGCTGATGTCCATGCTGAGAGGCGGAGGCGACATCAGATTTCCGATCTCGCTTCGTGCTTGTTGACCAATCCGATACGCGAATTCCGATGCGTTGAAAAAAAAAAATTCCGCAGTATCGGTGCTTCATAAGTACTGATCACCTCTGCTAATTCGAGTACTTAAAAGCAGCTGGTTTTTCTTGAAATTCCCTCTTCAAACAACCACATAGAACAGGAAAGAAAAAGGAATAATCTGAGATTAATGGATTTTATCTTTGTTTCTTGAAATGAGTTAGCTTGGTTCTAATGACATTCTCCTCGCTCGCCCAGTTTTACTCGTCGCCTATTCTCTTGCTCCTCCTTCTATGTCCAGTGAAATTTTTTCTTTAATTTATAGCCGTTGGCTTCATACTATTGTGCTCATTATGGAAGGCCCCATAATCGCTGTGCTGCATCTTGAGCCATCTATTTGTGTAATAAAACACCTATTACAGATATTGAATTTTTTTGTAGGATTGGAGGTTGCGTTTTGACGTTTGAATTTTTGAGGCTTTACAATCTATTTGAACTTTTAAGTTTTAATTATTTTATTCGCGCACCAACTCGTGTCCTAGCATGAATATTTCTACTTGATTTTTCTTAGTGGCAGTGTTTCAGGTCCACATGCATCACCCCATTTTCTTAAATTTCTGATACTTTGTTGCAAGGGACTTTGATCTTTAATCAGATTTCTAGTTCATGTATGTTTAAATAAATATTAAATGTAGGCGTGGTTAGTGCTTATGTCATTGTTGGTGTCGGTAGAATTGCTTATTACAAGTTTGGTCAAATCCTTCTCAAATTTATCACCATTATTTAATTTGAGTTTGGTGCGTGGGTGGGAATTTTCTATGGTTGTTTCTCTTTTCCAAGTATCTTTGTTTTATTTACTGTTCCATGCTGTATCTCTTTTCTTTTTTATATTACTTCATTCTATGAAGAAACAATTTTGCTGTAAATTCTTGATTTGGTCATCATATTAAATCGTTCACCCGAGTGAAATGTGTTGAATAAAAAGCTCTTATTTTTAGCTTTAACTTAAAAGTAGCTTTTAGCTTAAAAATAATAATCAATGGGTTCGATATTCTTCTAGTTAGAATTGCTCTATTTGAATGTTGCTTCTACTTCAGGAAAGGAAAAAATTGGATCTTTTGTTGCTCATTGGTTTTTGTTCAGATCATGGATTCTCAAATCGATGTTAACCTTCTATGGCTTATTTGTTCTGCATATGCCAGTTTAGACTCTGGAGATCTGAAAAAGGGGTCAAATAGATAAACAAAAATGGCGGCTTCATGCTCTCTCGCCTTCTCATCCAAAACAACAAAAACCCTTTCAATGTATCGATTCGTTAATCCCAAAAGTAGGCTATCCAACATTGATTGTGGATTCAACTACATTACCAAGCCATCCATTCTATGCGTGTTCATTCCCTTGGGAAAACCCAAAGCCCGTCGCCAAAGTACAATTCAATGCCTATTCACAGGCATCGTTGAAGAAATGGGCACAATCAAGCAGCTAGGGGACACCAAACATGGCGGATTCGACATGAAGATAGGGGCAAAAACCATTTTGGAAGGCATAAATCTTGGGGACAGCATCGCTGTCAATGGTACCTGTCTTACGGTGACCAATTTCGATCACAAAGCATCCGATTTTATGGTTGGGTTGGCCCCTGAAACGCTTAGGAAAACTTCTTTGATCGAATTGGAAGTTGGATCGCTCGTCAATTTGGAAAGGGCAGTGACTCCCACCAGCAGAATGGGTGGGCATTTTGTTCAGGGACATGTGGATGGAGCAGGGGAGATTGTTTCAATGGATCCAGAGGGAGATTCGTTGTGGGTTAAAGTGAAGGCAGCCAAGGATCTGCTGAAATATATCGTACCTAAAGGTTTTATTGCTGTGGATGGGACTAGTTTGACCGTGGTGGATGTGTTTGATGAAGAAGAGTGTTTCAATTTCATGTTGGTAGCTTACACTCAGCAGAAGATAGTGATTCCTTTGAAGAAAGTTGGACAAAAGGTAAATTTGGAGGTGGATATTCTTGGCAAATACGTGGAGAGACTTCTTAGCAGTGGCTTCGTCGACTCCATAAAAAATCCCTGATAAGCTTACAACTGCTGAATTATTACTCTGTAGACATGGTCTTCCAATGATCTATGAGTATGACACAATACCTTGTTTATATTTTTTATTTGAGTAAATACCCTATTTGGTCCTAAAAAAAACAGGGACCCTTTTTTCGTCCCTAGGGACTAAAATGGGACATTTTTATGGACTAAAAAGGGGCTTCTGGAAATTTTCGAGGGACCAAAATGAGGTCTTTTTTTTTTTTTGAAATTCATCCTTTTCAGATACTAAAAAGGTTTCATTGTTTGAGGAACCAAAATGGGATCCGTGTTTTTTTTTTTTCAGGGACCAAATAGGGTATTTACTCTTCTTATTTTTATCAATGAGAAATAACACGCGTAGAATATAGTCTCAGTTGTAACTAATCTTAAGGTGGCTATTTGAACTTGGTTTGCATCAAATTGTAGTAACATGTGCATTTATTTGAACTTTATTGGTGTCAAATTGGGGTAACATGTGCATTTTTCTGTAGTTATGGAATTTAAGGCTATGAATAAAGGGGTGATTTTCTTAAGCTGATGTAGTATTGGTATATTCATATATGTTTGTGTATCTGACAAGTTTGTAAGATTCATTCACCCCAGGATAAGTGATATGGCTCTAGAAGCCTTGGTGGTAAATTTTGATTAAACTATAGATTTGTTTAGTGAGTTACTTTTCTTTTCTTTTTCTTTTTTTAAAAAAATTGCTATTATGTGTAGTGGCAAATGATTAGAATAATAGGGAGAAATTCTAAGTATTACAACCTATTATTAGAATACTGACGGGTCTTAGAATTAATAATAACCAAACAAAGAAAGTGAAAGGAAGAGAGATAGAAGAGAGGAGACAGGAGAGGAGAGGCATTAGAGAAAAGAAATCCGAGAAAGATATTCAAATTTCAATTCACATCGATCTCAAATTTCAATGACAAAATTTATATTTAAACTTAATATATCGTTATTTGGGAATATTTTATTAATATCATTATTCTTACGATAATAAGGATATTTTTGTAAAGATGCACATAATTGTAGTTATTATTATTCGACTAATCTACCCGGGGGCAAAAAAGGAATGGATGCACTGGCATTCTGGCAACCAAACAATTTTGCTATGCCCATTTTGACTTCACTGTTAAGGTATCCAAGGTGCTAGGCATCCACAAAATTATTTGACTTAATATAATACTTACTCTCTCAAATTTAATCTTTTTTTAATTTTGGTTCCTCAAACTTTAAATAAGGGGTTTTGGTTTCTCAAATTTCATTACGTTGAAAATATTGATCTCTATCATTAAATAAATATCTTGACCATTTTGCTCTATCAGGAGTGTTTGAAACTTGAGGGACCAAAATCGAAATGATAGTAAACTTCCGGAATCAAATATTATATTGACCCAAATTATTTTTGTCTTATTTTTATAATTGAATTAATCTTAGTTTAATTATTTGATATTTGATATGGGATACTGAATCAGATTATATCAGTTGGCAAAAAGGAAAGAGATCATATTATGTAATACTTTTTTTAAAAAAAAATTCATATATTTTAATTTTAAAACTATCTATACAACTTGATAAACTTGGACAACTATGAACAACACAATTTATTAAAAATGGTATTTTTATCAAAATAATTAATTTCTTGCTTCCTTCATCGGATAGTTTTATGTTAAAATTTTATTAGGCCCTAACTCATCAAGTATTCCCTTATCAGGCTTGATGTTATCAAATCAAATATATTCCACTAAACCTCCTAGCCATCCATTTATTGGTCCACATGTTCCATCGCTATAGGTGCCATGTCATCAAAATTTCCTGCCATCCATTTCTCAATTCACGCCTTCCCTCCCTCAATTTTGTCAAATTCAAATTTCAAATTTTAATCCCTCCCTATAAAATCACCTCAAACAACCTGAGAAACCAATCACCATTTAACTCAAGCTCGCCAGTTGCCTTTCGTGCACCACTCAAGATCTTCTTCCTAACATCTTCCTCTTATGTAAAGTCCATTGTCACTCATTTTTTTGGATCCCTTCTTTTCATTTCCAAAAACGGATTTCATCTTCTTCCCCTCGTCTGCATCAAGCATCTCCAAATATCGGTTTTTGCCCTTTATGCAGTGTGAGTACCAGTTCTTGGCACCGATTCTCTGATCTGTGTCTTTTCACATCATTTATTCGTAAGTATGAACTTTTTGATTCTTGATCCCAAAGCTTCATGTTACGGATCGTGCCATTGGTGCTGAAAATAAATGGAGGTTAACACTCCTTTCAAGCCCCAAATCGGTGAGCTTTTTCACATGTCGATATTGTTGCTCCTCTCAGACCCAAAATCGGTGACCTTTGTTACAGATCGTCAATCGTGCTTGTACTAGTCAAGATCGACGAGCCTTCTGGCAGACAAATCTTCGGCAAACTTATGCAGGTCAAGATCGACGAGCTTGTGATCAAGACCGTCAAGCGTTCTTGATGGCAGGTTCGTGACGAGCTTTTGCGAGTGAAGTTCAACCAGCTTTCCTATTTGCAGATCAACAAAGCATTGCGTTGTTTGTCTCAGGGCCAAGAGTGGATCTGGAAAGGCTCAGCAGTGAACTAGCGTGGTTTTTTGACTTAGATTTATTAATCATCCACAGTTCAATATGCATAGGCTTTTTTTTTTTCCTCGCATATATGTGTAGGCTTTGGATACTTTAGTTCCACAACCTTTATATAGACATAGCAACTTCATTCTTTTTACTTCAATCCGAATTATTATAGATCTTCTTCTTTTTTTTTTTTTTTGGGTCAAATGTTATATATCTTCTTTGACTAAAATTCAAGGAAAGTTGTTCATGGAAGTGTGAATGCATGACAACACGCTTTGTCTCCCACCTTTCATATGAATATAATATAATATGCTTTATATTTGCATCAACTTTATTATGCTATCAACTTTATTATCTCATGTCTCATAGTTCTATGCTAGCTGCAACAGACAATTAAATAGATTTTGGGGCAAAGGTTTATTTTGTTTTGTTTGCTTATCTTTTCTTATTCGAATGAATACACGTTAGTCTATGTCATCAAATTCTATGCTTCTTAAACTGTTGCTGATATCGTCTATTCATAACTTTTTAAAATGGTCATTGTTATTAGCATTTAATGCCATATATGTGAATGGTCATTTTGTTCACGCGGTTTAGTCATTTTGTTCATTTTGCACACGTGGTACGATCAAGCGTCATTCCTTGTTTATATTTCCAACAATATATCATTATGAACCACAATTTAATAGATAAGTTCTCCGTAGAGTTAATATTTTGAAATCTGTCAAGCTGACTTATTAATTAAGTCTTTAATGATCCCTATCTTAAACTATCTAACATATTTTCGTACTCATTTATCAATATCAATCCTTTTTCAAACACACTATGTTATATACTGTTTTGTTAAAGGTACTTATTTTATTGTGTATCTATTACTTAGTAATTCATATTTTGTTATCATACGAAGCCATTGTGAGCTTTAGAAGTTTATAGGGATTAAAGATTAAATCATTTGCAACTGCACATAGTGTTATGTGTAGTTGTTTAGTTTCGGTTTCATTTAATTAAACAGGTTGAAAGAGGAGCCAAATACCCAAGAGAGGGGGTGAATTGGGTATTTTAAAAATTCTTGCAGGAAACTCTGTTTTCTAACAGTGAAAACAGAGCAGAACAGAGCAATAGGGAGAATAGCAAGACACAAGAGATTTATACTGGTTCAGTCTTAACCACTTGACCTACGTCTAGTCCCCAGCTTCACTGGGATTTCCACTATATCAAAGATTACACACTCTGTACTCAAGAAGTGATTCTCTCACTAGAACTCACTCTCCCTTACAAGTTGTAATCAATGATTCCCAAACCACCAAGTCCCATTGACTTGTGATTCCTTACAATAAATGATAATCAGGAATAAAACTCTCTCAAAGAGTATATATAAATGAACACTGAAGCTCTTGTATCAAAAGATACTATACAAATGAAAATTGAAGAGAATAAATGAAAACTTGAATGCAATTCGCTCTCAGTTGTTGTAGTTATTAGAAAGACTTGAATGCTCTTCTATTTATACTCAGAGATCATAAAATGACCGTTGCTTTCCAAATAGATCCGTTGGAGAAGTTGTCCAAGTGTTCTGAAGTGGTTTTGGCACTTTCTCTCTCTAGTTTACTCTTAATCCAGCTAGCTGGATGATCAAAGTTGACCTTCTGCAAATTAATCCGTTAGAGAGGATGTTTCTTGTTGTAGTAATCATTCTTAAATGCTTTGTAGACGTGTGTAGTTGGATTGGTCAGAAGAAGGTAACTTTCTGAGCATTGCATTAAATGTTCTGAACCACTTTTTGCTTTATGCTTTGATTCCTCAATGAACATTCTTTAATTCTCTGAAATTCACTAATAAAAACGTTAAACATAGCAGGGAATATCAGAGAATAATATTGCAAAGAATTAAGATCAAACAACACTGTTTTCTGAAATCGACAGATTCAAATTTTCTTTTCAGCGTTATGAACTCGAGCATAGTTCATGCAGGCTCGAGTTTGATGTTTCAGTGTCTAAAGATGCTTCAGTTCAAAAACATGTAAACCTGAGGTTTGTAATCTAAACCTGAGGTTCTCAACTCATAGGAAAAAACACATTGCTCTCGGGTTGATCTGAACTCGAGCTTACCATACTGGGCTCGAGTTTGTTTCATTCAAAGAGGAATGTCGTGATTTTGAGTTCTGGAGAGTTTAAGTTTAAGAGGGAAAACTCGAGCTTATTAGTGACAGGCTCAAGTTTGATACTGTTCAAGACAGAGCTTAGTTTTAGCTTTGAAAAGATAAACCTAAGGTTTGTGGAGCAAACTCTAGAGTTTAAAACAAATTTAAAAGTTCTTTGCTCTCTGTAAGGTTTGAACTCGAGCTTAACATGTTAGGCTCGAGTGTGGCACTATTCATGTCAAGACTTAGTTCATTCTTCCAAAGTTCAAACCTAAGGTTTATAAAGTAAACTCTAGAGTTTTCTTAAGTTGAAAAACACTTTTGCTCTCTGGAGCTTTTAGGCTCGAGTTTACAATCTTAGGCTCGAGTTTGTTCAACTTTGAAAAACTCTCAATGTTTTTGTGTTGAGATAAACCTGAGGTTTGTAAGATATGTCTCAGGTTTAGCTGAGTATGAAAGGCTTTGAAGACTCTCGGCCAAAGATAGGCTCGAGTTTGAAAACTTAAGCTCGAGTTTACTTGTCCTGTAAAATCTTGAGATTTTTCAAACTGGAAAACTTTAATCTGAATAAAACAGTGTAGAGTTTGTAAAATTCTTCCCGCCAGAGATGAACTCGAGTTTGCCATAACAGGCTCGAGTTCATAGGTTATGAAAACTATGTAAGATTTTCTCTGGGGGTTGCAAACTTGAGGTTTGAGAAATAGGTGTCAAGTTTAAGGTTGTTTTCAAAATGCAAACCTCTCTGCCGTTGATGAACTCGAGCTTAAAAGTGTGAACTCGAGTTCACACAAAGTTTTGAAAACTTTGGAAAATTCTTAAGTTCTAAACTTCAGGTTCATTGTCGAGTTTGGAAACCAAAGTGGCAGGTTTACACTCTCTGCCAAAGACAGGCTCGAGCATGCCCATAATAGGCTTGAGTTTGTTGCAGACAAGATATTTTTGTTTGAAATTGACAAGTTTACATCAGTTTAACCTTAAACAAAAACATCTCCATATTGTTTACAATTGTTAGTAATAATCAAAACACATATAGAACTAACACAGGTGAGACTCTGCATTAAATCTTTAATCAATTTACATCAACCGGTTTTCATTGTGTGTTACCTAATTGGTCAGTGCAATAAATGTCATGAAAGTTCAAATTGTGCTTGTGATGTGAATTGATAATCATACGAGCGCGTTACACTCCAACCCTATTGCTATTTCCAACGTTCCCATGATTTTAAGTATATCACATACTTGATATGTAGCATTGTTATTTGTGGCTAATTATAAGTAACACCCATGTCATTTATTTGATACTCATCTAATGCAGCAGTAACTATTAATAATAGGATACTTTACGGGAATGGATTTTTAAAATAATGCAAACTTGAACTTTAAGACAATAAATGTCTTCATTCATACTTCACTTTAAGTTGATGTTTATGGGCTTCTTTATATTTCCAACATTTTGTATGCTTATTCTCTATGCAGCAATTAATAACACATTTCCAAAGTCTTCTATTCTTATTCTCTTATGTGGCATAACTTCATTCATTTATTAATACTGGTGGCTTGTGCCACCATAATCTATATTCATCATTTACTATAACTTCATTAGTTCTTTGTGAGCATTTAAACCTTCTTCCAACTACTAATGTCCATAATCACTCCCTCAACTACCTGTACAGTGTTCTGTGACGTTTGTTCGTCGATGGCTATTAAAAAACTATCACACGTTTAAATGCTTCAAATCTTAGTGGCCAACAAAAAAACTGTGATCCCTGCAGTGAAACATTCATTTTCATAAATTTGAATTCTACTTTTCTAAACAGCAATGCATAGCAAATTCTTTTGGAAATCTTCACATCTTCTACAAGCGCCACTTCACACTTAAGTATTTATTATGAAAGGATAAGATCAGATATTTGTATTCTTCTTTTATGAACAGCTATGCATATCGAATCCTTTTATTACTCTTGATCAGATATTTGTATTCTTCTAAGTTTAACGAACTTTTTTTTTTCCCGTATCAGGAGATGAGCAAGTCTTTTTTTCTGATGTAGATGATAGCAAGGACACTTGGTTGGTGATTGCAAATGTTCTCAGGAAGTGGGTGGTTAGGAAGAAGGCTGTACGATACCCTATATGGAAGATAGGAATGGTATTGGCTTATGAAATGGTATGTTGTTACACACAATAATAATTCCTAATAACCCCCATTTTCTGAGAAACAATCCTTCATATAAAGTGTACTATCCTAATGATACGGAAGTTCTTAAAATACTATCTCCAACCATCTTTAATTTTATCCAAACAAAAAATCCTTTTTCGTTTTAGGAGGCAACTATTGAAGTTTTGGCTACACACAAAATTCTCATTCCAAAATTGCTTGATGACCCTAAAGAAGGAATGGTCTTCAACTTCCAAAACTTGTAGAAAATGATGATAAGTATAGACTCACTTCAAACCCCTAGAAATTCAACTTCCATCCTTACACGTTCATAGAAGAATCTGATGTTGTCATTAACAAAGAGGCATATAACTTCAAGTCTATTGTAGACATCTGTAATGGAAGTATCCCTGATGCAGGGTTAATAGGTTTGTCTCATTTCATCTAATTCACTAGACTATAGAATACTTCTTACTATATGATTTGTGTACTATTCAATTAATTTGTTTTGATCCCATGTGATACAATCTATCACAGACGTTATTGGCTTTTTGCAAGCTTTTGGGCATTTGACGGATCAAAGAAGGGAGAGTGATATTATCAAGAGGTTAAACTTTTCAATTGTAGATCAGAAGTAATGTTAATAATTATCTTTGTTAATTATTTAAATCAAGTGTACATATTAATGTATGTCTAACAACATTTTAACCATGTTTATATGATATAATATTTCATTTCATCTTAGTGAAAACTTAATAAATATCACGTTGTGGGGTGATTGTGCGTAAGAAACTTATGCAAAGAAACAAGAGGATATGGAACCTCCAATTATTGTGCTTGTGCGTTTTGCAAGATTAAATAGGAATACAGGTTTTGCAGATCTATTTTAATCATTTTTCTTTTAACTACATAAATAACTGAGTTTTTCTTTATTAATCCATTATCTTAATTTATGAAAGATGAATAATTGTTATTAATCTTATATCATATTATTAGATTACGGTCATTTGAGTAATGCATTTAATGCAACTTTGGTGACCCTAAATCCAAATATCACAGAGGCATTGTTGCTAAAGGAAAGGTTAGATGATATTTTATAATTTATATAGTGCAGTTTTTACATGATTATTTTTTCGATGTTTAAAATTTAATAATTTCTTTTCACATATTATGTACAGACTTAGCCAAGATTCTGTATCCAGCTAGTTGTCTAGTCAAATATCAAATGTTGAATATCCTACCTACTCAGCTGAATCTCTTCTTAGTTTCCAGACCAGAATTGGATTGTTTGAAATTTCAAACTTAGACAAAGTAAATTTCATATCATGTTTTCATAGTCTTTTATTTTTACTAATTCTTTCATTCGTTGACATTATTTGTAATAAAATGTCAAACATTATATAACATTCAAGCAATGTTTTCTTACTACTTTGTTCAATGTTTAGGAGTGTGATGTTGTCTCAAAAGTAACTATTCAGAAGTGTAAAACACTGTATGAGTAGTTTTATGATGTATGTCCTTGTGACAAGAAGCCCGAATACATGCCTAATGGGACTCTTAGGTGCACCAAGTGTAATAAGGACGTACTTATGACCGTTCCCAAGTACGTACTTGATACTAACCATTTTATATTAAATAATACATTTATATTAGTCAACAGTAAGTTAAAACTCAATTTATATCGATAGGTTTAAAGTCCACTACAAAGTATTTGACCATACTAGAAAATGTTCAATCATCTTCTTTGATCGTACTGAGACTGAGTTGTTGGGTAAATCGGCATCAAAGATAAAAGAAGATATGCACAAGATATTAATACTAGTATATAGTAATATGCTTACATCATAATTCAATTAACGATTTTTATTATGCCTTTCTATCTGTGTTTGGTATTCCTAAAGGAGGGTAGGAATTCTACAATTCCTAAAGAGTTGGATGAAATTGCTAGTAAGATACTCATTGTCAAACTAAGGATCAAGAGCCATAATATAAAGCATAGGACAAGCAACATTGGGGTGAAGCTCCAATGGTGAAGATAACTGCGCATTCAAGGTTTTTAATTCCTATCGACATCAATGAAGATTCTATTTGTTCAATTACTTAGTTAATTCCTATCGACATCAATGAAGATAACTGGCCTTTCTTCCTCGTCCCTTTTTTCCAATTGCCACCATAGCCACAAGTCCTTCATAATTTCTCCCTGTAAGTATCCAATTATTCCTCTTTTTTCTCACTTCATCTTCCTGCACTCTCATTAGATTTATTTTTTTAAAAAAAAATTTATGGAATCATTCTCTTGATTCATTCTGGGTGTGCCGAATTCCTACGTAGGATTTTTTTTTTCTATACTTATTACCAAAACTGCCACTTTAACCCGAAAAATTCGTTCGAGAAGTTTCCCTTTACATATTAGTCAGCTACCCCCAATCTATTTTCTTTTGCACGCTTTCCTATATTGTAATCAATGGGTTCAATGTTCTTTTAGTTAGAATTGCTCTATTTGAATGTCGCTTGTACTTTAGGAAAGGAAAAATTTGGATCTTTTGTTGCTCATTGGTTTATGTTCAGATCATGGATTCTCAAATCGATTTTAACCTTCTATGGCTTATTTGTTCTGCATATGACAGTTTAGACTCTGGAGATCTGAAAAAGGGGTTAAATAGATTTTTTTAAAAATGGCGTCTTCATGCTCTCTCACCTTCTCATCCAAAACAACAAAAACCCTTTCAATATATCGATTCATTAATCCCAAAAGTAGGCTATCCAACATTGATTGTGGATTCAACTACATTACCAAGCCGTCCATTCTATACACATTCATTCCCTTGGGCAACTCGAAAGCTCGTCGTCAAAGCACAATTCGGTGCCTATTCATAGGCATCGTCACGATCAAGAAACCAGGTGACGCCAAACATGGCGGATTTGACATGAAGATAAGAGCAAAATCATTTTGGAAGGTGTAAATCTTGGGGACAACATCGCTGTCAATGGTACATGTCTTACCGTGTCCAATTTCGATCACAAAGCGTCCGATTTTATGGTTGGGTTGGCCCCTGAAACACTTAGGAAAACTTCTTTGATCGAATTGGAAGCTGGATCGCCCGTCAATTTGGAAAGGGCAATGACTCCCACCAGCAGAATGGGTGGGCATTTTGTTCAGGGACATGTGGATGGAGCAGGGGAGATTGTTTCAATGGATCCAAAGGGAGATTCGTTCTAGGTTAAAGTGAAGGCAGCCAAGGACCTGTTGAAATATATCGTACCTAAAGGTTTTAATGTTGTGGATGGGACTAGTTTGACCGTGGTGGATGTGTTTGATGAAGAAGAGTGTTTCAATTTCATGCTGGTAGCTTACACTCAGCAAAAGATAGTGATTCCTTTGAAGAAAGTTGGACATAAGGTAAATTTGGAGGTGGATATTCTTGGCAAATACGTGGCAAGACTTCTTAGCAGTGGCTTCGTCGACTCCATAAAAAATCCCTGATAAGCTTACAGCTGCTGAATTATTACTCTGTAGACATGGTCTTCCAATGATTTATGAGTATGTCACAATACCTTGTGGTTTATATTTCTTATTTTTATCAAGGAGAAGGAACACGCGTAGAATATAGCCTCGGTTGTAACTAGTCTTAGGGTGGCTATTTGAACTTGGTTTGCATCAAATTGTAAACATATGCATTTGTTTGAACTTGATTGGCGTCAAAGTGTGGTAACATGTGCATTTTTTTGTAGTTATGGAATTTAAGGCTATGAATAAAGGGGTGATTTTCTTAAGCTGATGAAGTATTTATGTATTTATATATGTTTGTGCATCTAGCAAGTTTGTAAGATTCATTGACCCCAGGATGAGTGATATGGCTATAAAAGCATTGGTGGTAAATTGTGAATCAAATAGCTTTATACGAGTTTTCTAATGTTTGTTACATGAGCTCCTAAAATTGATAAAATTTCAAACTACAACCTAACACTAGCTGCTTGAATTAATTAATCTTTATTTGGTTTTTTTAGTATGCCTTGCTTTCTGATGTTTTGCCATGGCTATAGAACCCAGGAGGGGAAATTCAATTATATTTGAAGATTTTGTTTAGTCTTCTAAAGATTTATTGAAGTCTTTGATCAGTGACATTTGGACCTGATGAATCCGATTTCATTGTCAATTTTGCTCAATTTAATGTAGCATACATGATAACATAATAGTGGAAAAAGAGATGGTGCATTCAATGAAGAGGATGCAAGGTAGGAAAGGTTATATGGTTCTTAAAGTAGACCTTGAAAAGGCTTACGATAGGATGGAGTGGAGTTTTCTTGGGAGGGTATTAGAGGAAATTGGCTTTGATGAGAAGTTGAGAAACGTCATTTGTAAGTGTGTGAGCACTTCCTCTATGAGTTTATTATGGAATGGGGCCAAGCGTGGGACTTTTGTGCCTTTAAGAGGGCTACGTCAAGGGGATCCCCTTTCTCCTTACCTATTTGTCCTAAGCATGGAGAAGCTAACACACCTCATTGTGGATTGTGTTAATAGTAAGGAATGGAAATTACTGAAAAGGGGGAGGAATGGAGGAGTTGTTCCGCACCTAATGTTCGCAGATGATCTGTTATTGATCTGTGAAGCAGATTTGGATTAGATCAGTACAGTCATGGGTGTATTAAAGGAGTTTGGAGAGCACTCAGGGCAAAAAGTCAACATACAGAAGTCTAGCCTTTACTTCTCAAGTAATGTTAGTAAATGGCTCCAAAGCGAGATTTGTGCATTTTCAGGTCTCAAAGGAGGTTTTATGCTCTCCGGTTGTGAGAGTAAAAGGAGGTTTTAGCACGTATTTGATAAAATGTAGGCCAAACTGAGCAGTTGGAAGTAGCGAACATTGTCTTTGGCTGGGCCACTTACTCTAGTTCAATCGGTAACAAATCAGATGGTAGTCTATCACATGCAACACTCTTGCATCCTGTTGGTGTTTGAAATCAAATGGAGAAAATTCAGAGGGAGTTTATTTGGAGGAATGGAGACGCAATGAGGAAGATGCATGCGATTAGCTAGGAAGTGTTGTGCACAAAGAAGAAATATGGAGGATTTGGGCTTAAACGTTTGGGTATTATAAACGATGTGCTTTTAGGTAGGATTGCATGGAATATTATTACCAAACCCTCTAGTCTTTGCTCCAAGTTTCTTTGTGGTAAGTACAATAGGAACAAAAACTTAATGGAGGAAGCTATTAATAAGAAAACAGATTCAGAGTTCTGGAGAAACTTTGTTAAGGTATGGTCGAATGTGGTGAGTAATGTTTGTTGGAGTGTGGGGAATGGAGAAGAGGTTCGTTTCTGAATTGATAAATGATTAGATAAGGGGGAAATCTGATTGAGGTGAGTCTTAGGCAGCTGTCTGAGGTGGAGGGAAATGTAAGGGTCATTGAAATGGTCAATGAGTATGAGCATTGGGATTTGGAACGCATTAGTGGATTGGTCAATGAAGTAGGAAAGGACTATATATTGGCGGTCCCTCCTCCTAATACTCATAGGGGAGAGGATTTCATCAGGTGGGGCTCAAGTCTGCATAATACGTATATAACAGCTGATATGTATTGTGTACTGAGAGATGACCAGGGTAAAGGGGATGTATAGTGGAACAAGGTGTGGAAGTGGAAGGGACCGTGGTGAGTCCAAGTATTCCTATGGATGGCATTGTAGGAGAAGCTTTTAACAAAGGAAAGAAGGCATCGTTTGCAGGGTAGTGATCCGAAATGTTGCACGTGTGAATCCCATGTAGAAACCCACTCATGCATGTGTTGAGGGACTGTTGAGTGGCATTAGACCTGTGGCGAGATATGCATGAAGGTAGAGTTGAGAAGGAATTTATGGTACTGGAGGGGAAGGACTGGTTTTATGGAATTTAGGTAAAACCGTAAAGGATTGGGACTTACCATTTGAGGTAGCATGCTGGTTGCTCTGGCAGTGAAGGAATAGACGGATCTTTGAGGAAGGTTTCACATTACCAAGGTGTTTGGGGTCAGTTGTGAGATGGTATGTGTGCGAGATCAGATCTGCAAGAGTAGAAGCTGTATTTTACTTGAGACAACCTTTCTTGATAGCTAAAGATTGTTTTGTTGATCAGTGAAATAAACAAGTTTATGACTCCTTTGTAAATTATCAATAGTAATTGATTAATGGTGACTTTCATGCATTCAAGTGATGATTCATTGTCCTCTCTCCTGGCTCCTCAATAACTGTAAATACTAATTAGATCCTGATTTTCTATGCTGGAATATATGGAATTTGATACTGGAAACCACACCGCTATTAGTAATAGCTTTGTGGACAACATATTTTTTATTAGCTTTTATATAAATATTTATGTCGATTTCTCTGTGCTTCATACCTACAAGTCACTCCTGCAACCCATTGTAGGTCTAGTCTTGTGTCATTTTTAATGCATGTATTAGGTAACTGGGCAAAATTGAGTAGCAATGGGTGGGAACTGGGAAGAACTAAACATTATCAAAGCATTTTTCAGTTTCAACTTTCACACGAACACAACCATCCCACTCACAGTAGGAATCATAAACTCAAGCGGAACGGGTGGATTAATAACACCTTCAATCTTATTTCTCCTTTTTATACATTTGTCTTTCTATCTTTGTTACTAATTAATTCAATTGAGATAGATTATGTTAAAATTCATACTCTTTTATTGCTTGACCACAATAAAGGTTAGAGATAGATATTTTCTGATTTAATTATAAAGAATTACGTGGTCTCTGATAATCCAAAAGACTTGTTATTCCTAAGAATAGCTATTATTTCTAATTTTATGATGTAATTAATTTTCATTCATGGCAGATAACCACTAGATCTGAATCATATCAAGTAAGTGGTGCTTCAACACCTGCACATCTCAAGAACTTTGCTTGGAAATGGAGAAGATCTTAGTCTTCTTGTTAGGCACGGTTTCAAAATGGAGGCATCATTCTTATGATCCTTCAAGAGCTTTTTCAAAGCTAACCCATCAAGCAAAATGTGATTGAAGCCATAAAGATGTCAAAGTATTGTATTCAAGTGGTGGAGCTTCATGTCAACTGTCAAGTGTAACTTTTAAAGATGTTATGATTTAATGCAATGCCTAATTTGAAAATGACTTTTTGTGATTGCAGTGGCCTTCTTTGTAACTTATTTGACAAGTCAGTGTACAATGGCCTTTTTGTATAGTTCATGGGTATTGATAATGATATAATTGTATTTGTTAATAGCAACTTGATTCAATATAGGCTACAACTTCAATGCTCACTTCCATTTTGCAGAATTATGTCATCTGTCTATGAGTATGTGCGAGTATTGATTCGTAGAGGTTGAGATTAAACATGTTATGATGCAACTTCAATAGAATGAAAATATGTATTTTCTCATATTCTTGTTCACAACTTTTGGCCTTACTTTACTTGTGCCGATCAAAATAAGTATTTTTTTAACATAATAATAATAATAATAATAATGTTGTCAATGTTAACACCATGACTTGTCATTGTTAACATCATGACTTGTCAACGCATTCTCCTTCACTTGTCAACAATTTCATTTTAAATTTACATATTCTTCTCATAGATAAGTTACGATACTTCATTTTTTTTTAAATAATTTCATATAATATGGACCTAATATTTTGATTAAAAACTAGAGCTAGTTACAAAATAAATCAATACAATGAATCACTAATATAAAAAAATTAAGTTATAAAATACATTTCACAAATGTATCCTTAAAAACCTAGTTACAATCGAATTTGTTTATCTATTTTGTTCTCTTCCTTTGACAAGTCTATTGGCAACCAATGACAAGGCTAGGGGTGTCCATTGACAAGTCAATGTTCATGTGTTGACATGTGAGGTAGCTGACAGTGACAACTCTTATGTTTGCCCAAATAATTTTAGGTGACACATGGTCCAAATAATATGTCCACATAATCAATAATAAATTACAATTACAAAGGTAGCTAGTCTATAGATATATCCATGCATAATATAAATAAATTTTAAGAATTACATGGGAATACACTGATAAGCCCTTGGGCGTCCACTGACAAGTTCATGTCCATCCATTCACAATTGAATTTACATCATTAAAAAAAATCATAAATAAAGGTTGGATATAATACATCTTCAACTGCATTTACAATGTACTTACTAAATATTCGAGGACCATGTCTGCATTTCCAAACAATTACCCTACTTTAAGTGGGTCTAATGACATTTACAATTACCCCCTATCAGGACGTGGGGAATCATGTGTCGGTACAAGCCTAATTGGACTATTGATAATATCATTGTTATGTACTATTCACAACTTGTGCCTTCCTTGATGGTTTTAGATCTGATCATGCCACCAACAAATGTTATATAATTTGCTCTAGTAATTACAAATCATCCCCCTATATGAAGTAAACATAGGAGAGTTTTCTCATATATACAAGTCATCACTCACAATACATTTGTCATTAATAAGTTTACCACACATATTAACAACTATCATTGTGCTTATTAACAACATATTCTAACTTCGTAAACAATTGTTATCAATAAGTTTACCACCTATATAAACCAGAAGTCGAGCCAAGATTTGAAATTAGGGGGCAAAAATTATAGAGTAGAACACAATAGAGCTAGCATTTGAAACTAGGGGACGAAAATTACAAAAATGTACCCAAAAGTTTAGGAAATTATATTTTAGCCTCATAAATTTTCAATATTTTCGTTTTAGTCCCTTTATCAATTAGTAAGGACTAAAGTGAAAATATTAAAATTTTTATAGGCTAAAATATAATTTCCTAAACTTTTGGGTATATTTCTGAAATTTTAGGGGCCCACCCCTAGCCCCCCTAATTCCGCCCTGATATGAACAACTATCACAGTCCCTATTAACAACACATTATGATTTTGTACACTAGGAGTTACAACCACAAAACTTTTACATCATGTTTGATTAATTCCCACTTTTAATGCATAATCACGAAGCTCACAATGTAATAAAATTAACAACAGCCACAAAGTAAACTCACATTAATAATTTTGATTAGATAGTTCTACTAAATATAACTGTGATTTCAATTGTAGCAATTGACATGCCACATAAAATAAATGCTTTCAACATTAACATAGACATTTTTATTAGATAGTTCTACCAAGTCAATAATTTTTGTGCATCAAACTCAAGTTGATTGTAATCACTAGCTTGCACTGCTAGAAAAACTGTATTTTGCGACGAAATATAATTCCGTCGCCATTTGCGACGGAATACATATTCCGTCGCAAAAGGAAAAAATTTGCAACGGAAATTAGTACCATCGCAAATTTTGCGACGGAATACCTATTCCGTCGCAAATTTTGCGACGGAATTGACATTCCGTCGCAAGTTGGGGGCAATGGCGGACCTTGAGTCCGCCATTTTTGCGACGGAATTGTTTTCCGTCGCAAACTTGCGACGGAATTGTTTTCCGTCGCAAACTTGCGACGGAAAACAGTGTAATGGGTCTTGAATATATAGCAAATACTGGTAGATACCCAAGAGTACAATTATCCCCAATATTTAATATGAAATTCAGGGAATACGTAAGTTCAATCAGATATTGTTTAAAGAAGCAAAAAAATTCAGATAATGAGAACCCTACCAATTACCCATGTGATGATAAAGTCAAATTGATTTTGACCATCCCGCCAATAATTCTCGAATCCATATGAATACACTTTTTTTTTTTTTTTTTGATACAAATGAATACACTTTTAAAGCCATTTCTATTACGTATATCTGTCCTGTAATACAGCAAGGAAATCATCAATAGAACGCAAACCAAAAGCTATGCTTTAATATATCATGTGCAACAGTAAATTTGAGCTAATAAGTACCAAAGCAAAATTATTCAAATTATATTACCCAAAAAAAAAAATTATTCAAATTAAACAGCATCAGTGTAGATCTTGAGAAAAAATGATCTAGATAGAGGGGAGTGACATGCAGCTGAGTCGCAATAATTCTGACTCAAATTGAGAGCTCAACATGTATTCCAGAAATAGATAATGAACCCAAGAGCAAGAATATATACTCTTTCATCCACTTACCAAAAATAAACTCAACCACTTGCCACACCTTTTGAGCAGAATTATTGTGTATATCAAGCTTACCAAGAAAGATGAATTAATGAAATGCCTTTGAAGATCAAACTATAACAGAAGCAACAAAATAATACAAAATCTAGGTGGGAAGAGATATAACACTAACATAAACAACGTACTGCCATTCTGTTAAATTATGTTTCAAAAATAAAGGAATGAGGTGCATTTTCTGAATGTACTCAATGACATTCAACAAAGATATGTTCTTGCTCCAACCTAAAAGCGTGTTTTAATTCTTTTGTTTTTAGCTTAAAAATAAAAGGATCCAAACAGGATTGTGAGCTTCAAACACTATCCTCTTTTTTTCTTAGCATTGTGTATGCTTGAAAATAATCTGCGTGCAAGATAAATAAATTAAATTAGAGATTTTTTTGGATAATAAATATTTTCTGGGGACAATAAAACCCAATTTCCCTACTAAGGGTAAAAGAATATACTCCCTTTGATTTTAATATAAGATCTATTTATCTAATCTGATTAAATTAAAGAAGTCAGTTAATATGACATGTATTTTTTTAAACAATCTAGTCATTTTTTATAATTTCCTCATCATTTTTTCTCCTTGATTATTGTTGAGGGAGCATCAAATCATCAATAAAAGTAAATTAGAAATCCATAGATAAATATGAAAAATAGATATTATATTTAGGATTAAGATCAATCTCCAAATATGTCCTATATTTAAATATTGGAAGGAGTATTTCTTTTGGCTCCCTTATATTTGAAATTTAACTTTACAATAAACCCATTTAAACTCTTACATTTATGTAGATAGCTCCCTTGTTGTTAGTTTTGTCTGCACATAACCTAAATTTTAAAGGGGTTATATGCATATAACTTAAAATTTGTAGAGGTTATAGGTACACAAAAATAAAATTTAATGTATAATTGATAGTTAATGGTTATCTACACAAATTTAAAATTTTACTTTGGTTTCTTATTAAGTTTTAAATGTTAAGAGAAGTATTTATATATAATTCATAATTATTTTGTGTAATTTAATTATTAAGTCATATTATTCTAAGAAATGATTTGACTTTATAGCCATTTTCACAAGTTTTGAGATGCTTTAATTTGGTGTGACAGGTGTGTTATAGGTTTGGCTTTTTGTTTAATTGATCGTATGTACGTATGTACGTTCCTACTCTTGCATTTGTTGTTAGTAGGTTTTGACATTAATGCATGGGTTTGGTATTATAATGAACATTTTCATATATGCACAATAATGCATCTAAACCTATATAAGATGCTTTTAATTTGAGTTATTTAAGAGCTAGATATTATGTTGGCTTGATATTATTTTTTACATTGAATTTATGATTTGATTTTTTGATTCCTCAAACCAACTTATTGTTTATAAAAAGGTTAAGCAGCAAATCTAGAAGTATAGCGAAAGAGCAATGTTGCTCTGAAAGTTTTTTTAGTCTCAATGTTGCCTGGGAGTCTAAAAACATAGTAATGTTGCCCTTTCCCATTAAAAAGTTGATGGTCAATGTTAGTTATTGCTACGTTTTTAGACTTCCGAGGCGACATTGAACCTGAAAAAACTTTCAAGATAATATTACTTTTAGGTGTATACCTCCAAAGCGGATGTACTACTTAACCCTTTATAAAATAATAGTTGGCATTATTGAACTTGTAGTAGTTGTTCTTAGTAATAACCAAAGTTGTTAATTAAAGTAGAGGCCCAAACCATGTGCTATTTACCTTCCCTAAAAAAAACTAAAGGAAAATGGACCGGGTCATAGGAACATCGACCTGGATCATGACCTGATGTTCTTAAAACCCTAGCTCCCCAAATATTTGGGGTTTAGGGGCAGAGACCTTTGGCGTGGCTTGTTTAAAAATAGGTCCATCTTTCTTGGGCTTATTTGGATTGAGCGTTAGAAGCGTTTGCGGTAAAATTAATGGGTTTTAGAGAAAAAGCTCAATGGAGTATGTTTGGGTTCGGCATTAAGTTCACTAAACTTAAAGCTCCTAGCGCTCAAAAAGCCCGTTAAGGAAAAAACTCCAGAATCCAGCTTTTTCAAAATGCTCTCAGCTTTTTGACGTGGGCCCCGCCACTTCTACCACCATTAATCCAAACACAAATCATTATCTATAACCTGACTTTTTTCCTACCATGTTTTTTTAAAAGTCAGATAGCTTTTAAGTCACCGCTCTTACCTCCAACCCAAATAAGCCCCTTGTGGCTGAGGGAGCAAAGTGATCCGCGTCGTCCTGCCACCGTGAAGCCCTCGAACAAATCAGATAATTTATATGATGATTTGTATGATTTCAATTCAATTTTCTCTTCTTTTTTCCTTGTCTTGTTCTGTTTTCAAGAGTTTATATGATGATTTGTGTATGATACTCCATTTTGATTCTCTATCTTTATATCGCAAGTGTTTTGATTTCCCAGAGTTACATTTTTCATTTTGATATTAATGAATATAATAGAAGTGGGTTCATCTTCTTTGCTGAGTTAGTAAGTTTTCTAATATCAGGTTCTTTATGATATAATTTGACTTTAACATATTTTTTAGTCAAATATTCTCATTTAGTCTATCCACCTACGTAATAATGTGATGTTGAGACTGGTTTTTCACTTCATTTAGTTTTACATCTTTGTTTTTTTGGCTGATGATGCACTTACAAATTCCTTTATCTAATGTGACTACATGAACGGGGAATGAGTAAAATTATGGTTTGTTATGTTGTATTTGAGGCTTATGTCCTGTTATTACCATGTCAAAGTTCATAAATAAACTTCACATTATTTGGTGGCTACTCAAAGATATGGAGGCAAAGATTTTTTTTATTATTATTATTGCAGTATGCTGTTTTTGTAGTTCTTGTAGTTAAAGCATTAAAAAAAGTTTCAGATAAGTTTTCATATTTTCTTTGTTTCAAACTATGGTTTTTCAGAACATTTATCTAATCAACTTTTGCTTGCTCTTTCTTCGGCCTCAGTTTCAGGTTGCTGAAAATTGCTATCAAATGGATGGAACCACATTGCTTTAGGGCTCATAGAAGCTTTATTGATCCTATGGGCTTTATCAATTTCAATGGCTAACAATTTTGTCTCTCTAGGTGGCATTTAAAGAATATCAGGTAATTTCTACACATTTTTTTTATTCGTTGTTTTCTTTCTTTGGGCATTCAAGATTATCATTCTTTTAATTTGCATTTTTGCTAGGCCTGAACCTAAACTCATTCAAATGATTGCTAAGGATATTTTGAGCAAATTGAATAACAAGTCATCATTTTATTTCGAAGGATTAGTTGTGGTTGGTCATCAGATTTAAAAAATTGAAGAGTTACCAAGTGAAGCTCATGCTGTGGGGATTTGGGGTATGAGTGGTATAGGCAAGACTACTCTTGCTAGTGCTGTATTTGGCAAGTTGAAAGAAGAGTTTAAAGTTTTCTCATTTTTTGAAAATGTAAGAGTACAACTAGGAAAAAACCGGATTGGTTGAATTACGGGAAAATGGCTAAAAAAGTTGTTAAAAGATGAAGATATAAATGCTTATAATTTAGGGTTAAGGTCCAATTTTACCAACGAATTATTAGTCCAAGAGCGCTCAACACAATAAGTTTTAAGTGGATCTTAAATACCAACAAACTTTTTAGAATGTTAAGGTAGCACAAAACCGTTAATACTCAAGCAACGTCCGTTAGTTCAATAAAGTGGGAAAAACTCAAAAAAGTCAACTTCTTCACCTATTCTTCTTCTTCCTCCTCACTCTTCCTTCTCTGTCTTCGTCTTCCGATGTCCCTACTCGCTGGTCATTTTGGCGGAGAAGGCAGGGGCATAGGGAGCCTATCGTGCGTCTAGCCGTGAATCAGAGTACAGATCGGAAGGAACATCGGCGTGACGGAGCCTGTTCTTGGTGGCGATGTAGGGGCAAAGATGAGGAAGATCAAATTGCCTTTCATGCGTTAGTCGTTGTGCAAGATCGGGACGGTTCTTGGTCTTAGTGGCGAATGTAGGGGTGAAGATGAGGAAGGTCAAATCGCCTTTCGTGCGTTAGCCGTGGTTGAGTCTCGTTCTTGGTTCTCAAATAAAAAACGCAGGCGCGTAGAAGATCTGTGTCAACTCGCCTTTCGTGCATGGAGAAGGAACGGGCAGATAGCTTCAATAGGTGCGTTTCTCTTCTGAGTGGTCGTGGGGTCTAGAAAGCAAGAGGATCTTGATTAATGGCTCTGCAGCACCCTCCTTCTCCTCTTACTAATTTGTGGGCGCCTCTCATCTTGCTTCTTTCTTTTCCCCTTTTTCTCTTTTGTTCTCTTTTGTTCTGTTTTCACCCAGCAAAGCTCTGAACTTTTCGACTATCAGAAGCCCCTTTCCATCGTTCTCATCTTGTCTAGAGATTTGCATAACCTAGTTTTAATTTTCTTGTCCGTTATCTGATAGGACATGGATATGGAAGTTTCCTGCTGGGTGAAACAAAGCATCCATAGATAAAATGTGGGTTCTCTGAAAAGATAGGAGCATCAAGAGGAAGAGGATGATGAAGAAGATGGAACCCATTTTGGATGTGCACGCAAAAGTCATCAAGACATGGATGCAACCTTTGTGTTCATGAAATCTGTTTTCCCTTTTGTTGCATCGGATTTTCAAGGGTGGTGTTGGCAGCCGATAGTGTGTGAGGGAGATCTAGAACACTGTCTTCAATGCAACTCCAAGAAATCCTGGAATCACTTAACGGACGTTGATCATAAGTTCACGGTTTTGTGCTAGCTTCATATTTTAAAAAGTTTATTGATATTTACGGTCCATTTAATAGTTGTTTGTGCTGGGCGCTCCTGGGCTAATAGTTTATTGGCCAATTCGCTCCTTAACCCTATAATTTAAGATCAACTTTTGTGAAGAATAGTCTTTAGCATGAAAGAATTCTTCTAGTATTTGATGATGTTGACAATTCTATAACAATTAAAAATTTAATCAAAGGATGTGGTTGGTTTGGAGAAGGAAGTAGAATTATTATCACATCAATAGATATGCACATGCTTAACAATACCTTTGTTTTAACAACATATTATATTCAGCAAGAAAAGAGTTCTCTTATCTTATGCTCTACATCTCTTAAGGTTGAACGCTTTTAACCAAAATAAGTCATGAAAATATTATTTGGAGTTATTACAAAAAGCAGTAGATAATTGAAATCCAGTTAGCTACCCTCGGTCTATTTTCTTCTACACTCGTTCCTCTATCGTAATCAATGGGTTCGATGTTCTTCTAATTAAAATTACTCTATTTGAATGTCGCTTCTACTTCAGGAAAGCAAAAAAATTGGATCTTTTGTTGCTCACTAGTTTATGTTCAGATCATGGATTCTCAAACCGATGTTAACCTTCTATGGCTTATTTGTTCTGCAAATGACAGTTTACACTTTGGAGATCTGAAAAAGGGGTCAAACAGATAAATAAAAATGGTGGCTTCATGCTCTCTCACCTTCTCATCCAAAACAACAAAAACCCTTTCAAAATGTATTGATTCGTTAATCCCAAAAGCAGGCTATCCAACATTGATTGTGGATTCAACTACATTACCAAGCTATCCATTCTATACGCGTTCATTCCCTTGGGCAAACCCAAAGCTAGTCGCCAAAGCAAAATTCGATGCCTATTCACAAACATCGTTGAAGAAATGGGCACAATCAAGCAGCTAGGTGACGTTGAACACGGTGAATTCGATGCGAAGATAGGGGCAAAAATCATTCTTGAAGGCATAAATCTTGGGGACAACATCGCCGTCAACGGTACCTGTCTTACAGTGACCAATTTCGATCACAAAGCGTCCGATTTTATGGTTGGGTTCGCCCCTGAAACGCTTAGGAAAACTTCTTTGATTGAATTGGAAGCTAGATCACTCATCAATTTGGAAAGGGCAGTGACTCCCACCAGCAGAATGGGTGGGCATTTTGTTCAGAGACATGTGGATGGAACAAGGGAGATTGTTTCAATGGATCCAGAGGGAGATTCGTTGTGGGTTAAAGTGAAAGCAGCCAAGGATCTGCTGAAATATATCGTACCTAAAGGTTTTTATTGCTGTGGATGGAACTAGTTTGACCGTGGTGGATGTGTTTGATGAAGAAGAGTGTTTCAATTTCATGCTGGTAGCTTACACTCAGCAGAAGATAGTGATTCCTTTAAAGAAAGTTGGACAGAAGGTAAATTTGGAGGTGGATATTCTTAGCAAATACGTGGAGAGACTTCTTAGCAGTGGCTTCGTCGACTCCATAAAAAATCCCTGATAAGCTGATAGCTGTTGAATTATTACTTTGTAGACATGGTCTTCCAATGATCTATGAGTATGTCACAATACCTTGTGGTTTATATTTCTTATTTTTATCAAGGAGAAGGAACACGCGTAGAATATAGCCTCGGTTGTAACTAGTCTTAGGGTGGCTATTTGAACTTGGTTTGCATCAAATTGTAAACATATGCATTTGTTTGAACTTGATTGGCGTCAAAGTGTGGTAACATGTGCATTTTTTTGTAGTTATGGAATTTAAGGCTATGAATAAAGGGGTAATTTTCTTGAGCTGATGAAGTATGTATATATTCATACCTGTTTGTGTATCTGGCAAGTTTGTAAGATTCATTGACCCCAGGATGAGTGATATGGCTATACAAGCCTTGGTGGTAAATTGTGAATCAAATAGCTTCATACGAGTTTTCTTATGTTCGTTATGTGAGCTCCTAAAATTGATAAAATCTCAACTACAGCCTAACACTAGCTGCTTGAATTAATTAGTTTTTATTTCTTTTTTTTTTGTATGCCTTGCTTTCTGATGTTTTGCCATGGCTATAGAAGCCAGGAGGGGAAACTCAATTAGATTTGAAGATTCTATTTGGTCTTCTAAAGATATATTGAAATCTTTGATCACTGACATTTGGGCCTGATGAATTTGATTTCATTGTCAATTTTGCTCAGTTTAATGTAGTGGACTGGGTCACTTTTCCTCTTTGGAAAGCAAATGATTAAGACCCATGGTATACCTTTCATATTACACTATCAATTATGGGATTTTAATGTAGAATGTAATTTATCTAGAGGGCAGGATGAGCAGCTTCATTTATATAGTTGCAACTATTTTCCTTGCATAAGTTTTTTGGCTTTTATATAAATATTCATATCGATTTCTCCGTGCTTCATACCTACAAGTCACTCCTGCAACCCATTGTAGGTCTAGTATTGTGTCATTTTTAATGCATTTATAAGGTAATTGGGCAAAATTGAGTAGCAATGGGTGGGAACTGGGAAGAACTAAAATTATCAAAGCATTTTTCAGTTTCAACTTTTACGTGAACACAACCATCCCACGCATAGTAGGAATCATAAACTCGAGCAGCACGGGTGGATTAATAACACCTTCAATATTATTTCTCCTTTTTGTATAGTTGTCTTTCTATCTTTGTTACTAATTAATTCAATCGAGATAGATTATGTTAAAATTCATACTCTTTTATTTCTTGACCACAATAAAGGTTAGAGATAGATATTTTCTGATTTAATTATAAAGAATTATGTGGTCTCTGATAATCCAAAAGACTTGTTATTCCTAAGAATAGCTATTTATTTCTAATTTTATCATGTAATTAATTTTCATTCATGGTAGATAACCACTAGATCTGAATCATATCAAGTAAGTGATGCTTCAACACCTGAACATCTCAAGAACTTTGCTTGGAAATGGAGAAGATCTTAGTCAGTTAGTCCTCTTGTTAGGCACGGTTTCAAAATGGAAGCATCATTCTTATGATCCTTCAGGAGCTTTTTCAAACTTATCCCATCAAGCAAAATGCGATTGAAGCCATAATAATGTCAAAGTATTGTATTCAAGTGGGGGAGCTTTGTGTCAACTATCAAGTGTAACTTTTAAAGATGTTGTTATGATGTAACTTAATGCCTAATTTGAAAATGACCTTTTTGTGATTGGAGTGGCCTTCTTTGTAACTTATTTGACAAGTCAGTGTACAATGGCCTTTTTGTATAGTTCATGGGTATTGATAATGATATAATTGTATTTGTTAATGGCAACTTGATTCAATATAGGCTACAACTTCAATGCTCACTTCCATTCTGCAGAATTATGTCATCTGTCTATGAGTATATACGAGTATTGATTTCGTAGAGGTTGAGATTAAACATGTTGTGATGCAACTTCAATAGAATGAAAATATGTATTTTCTCGTATTCTTGTTCACAGCTTTTGGCATTACTTTACTCGTGCTGATCAAAATAAGTATTTTTTAACCCAAAAAAAAAAAATAGAGTTGTCAATGTTAACACCATGACTTATCAACGCATTCTCCTTCACTTGTCAACAATTTCATTTTAAATTTACATATTCTTCTCACAAATAAAGCTAGATACTTCATTTTTTTAAAAAATAATTTCATATAATATGGACCTAATATTTTGATTAAAAAAACTAGAGTTAGTTACAAAATAAATCGATACAATGAATCACTGATATCGAGTAAATTAAGTTATAAAATACATTTCACGAATGCATCATAAATTCTAGAAAAGGGATTGGGCTCACCCACGACCCAAGAGCAGGGCAAAATCTCCTTTCCTCTTATATGATACTAATATTGGGCAGGGCAAGCCGTCTATTACCCTCACACGTTTACCCAGGTATCTAGAACTTAGGATACCTCCCTCAGCGCCTTGACCAACTTCAGGATCGAACCCCCTCCTTTTGATGAGAGTGTTCGATCCCTTTACCAGTTCAACCTAAGAACAAGGGGTCTAAGCTACCCACTTGTCATTATAACTTTTTGAGTCATTGGGATTTCATAGTTATTCGTTTTTTAAAAAATACCACAAGGCATTAGCATATTTATTACCTATCCACTTTTCTTTCCTGCAAACAAAATTTTGGGTCCAGCAGCATCAAATCCCTAGCACCAGGCAAGCCCAAAGCCCATGCACTCCATATAGCAGGGGGAAAAACCGGCACTACTAGTAGTACAGTGGTATTGGAAGTAGTCTCCTCACCCGGTACTACTAGTAGTACAATGGTATTGGGAGTAGTCTCCTCACCCTCTTATACTGGGTTCGATCCCCCATCCCCTATCGCCTATGTATCAAAAAATACAAAAAACAACGAGTGATTCATCAACTTCCCCCTTGCAAGTCTCTGATTCATCAACGAGTGATTTTGCGAGAGCAGCAACGGTATTAACGATTTCAAGAAAATGTTGTTGGCCGGAAGCCAAGTTCCAGAAATTATTCCCGAGAGCCGCAACAATCCAATCCAACCCAGTTGCTGCTATATATTCCCCTATTCTTCTTTCTCAATGGTATTTGTTCTCATTTCTTCGCATTCGATCCCCAATTAGAATTTCGGAGTTCTCATTTCTTCGCATTCGATCCTTAATCAGAATTTCAGAAGGAAAACGTCGAACTTCAAAAGCTTCTTGGCATTCCTTTCTCCCGGATATTTTGATCTAGTTTTACTTCTTAGCTTTCTTCTTGCGTTCTTGCGCCAGTTAAAGCTCTGCAATAAACGATGAATGAACATCTTTAGAGTTATCAGCTAGTCCCCTGCCCCTTCTTTTTTTTTTTTGGTAAGCATACGGGGCAATTAGCCCTGATTCATTTCAGAAACAGGAATACACCGTGGGCAAGAAACACCCACAAAGTCACTGTACAGTAAGCTTTCAATGCACAGAGGGGGAGAATCATATACAACTAAAACATCCTCTTGCTCTAAACTAGCACCAGCAAGAGCGTCAGCGCATTTATTTCCTTCCCTATATACATGAGTAAACAAAATTCTAGGGAACTTTAGCATGACGGAATTAATTCGAGCCAGTAAACACGTCCCTGCCTCATCGTCTATCAGCAACTTATTCAGCAGATTTATCACTGCCAGAGAATCGCTCTCCACAATTATACTATCAAAATGGTTACTCAAGGCTAACTCTAACCCCGTTAGGACAGCCCATAATTCAGATTTTATGGCCGAACACATACCTAATTTCCGAGAAAAGCCGCAGATCCACTTACCATCACTCCCTCGGATCAGTCCACCACAGCCAGCTCTTTTTAGCTCTCCCCGAGATGCTCCATCGGTGTTTATTTTGACCCATCCCTCCTTCGGGAATAACCATCTGACATTTACTTCAACCCGTGAGCCCCCCACCTTCCCATAAGCAATCCTGGCTTGCTTAATCTCTTTTACATACCATGAGACTATACAGGGTCTGTTCTCAGGCATAAGGAATCCTTCCACGAACAGACACTTGTTACGCCAATTCCACAATAACCAGCAGGTGAGCCCGAAGATCAAGTTCCAGTCATTTTCTTTCTTCGCAAGGTTCCAGCCAAACCAAGCTTTATCCTGTAAGTTCACAAAGTCTGGTTCAAATTGGCCCCCCAACAGTTCAGACCACAAACTCCACGCTATCCCACAGTCTCGCAGGACATGCATCGTATTTTCAACAGCTCCTTCACATCTGTAGCAATAGGGGCATCCACCCATTAACCTGTTCTTTCGCACATTAGTCAGCAACCTATCATGAATGGCCAGCCAGAGAAAAGTTTGAACCCGTTTTGGTCCCTTCCACATCCACAAAACACTCCACACACCCTCACCACTAGCTGGCTCATTCCTGATGATCTGATACATATCAGAAACAACATAAGAGCTATTCATCTTATCTCCCCATCGTATTGCATCGTCGCCCAGTAGATTGGATGGAGGATTCTCAGCCAGTAAGCACTCCACACCGTTACTGTTCAGCTTCCCCTCAATCTTCTGCAAATCCCAGGCCCCCGTCTCACTAACCATGTCTTTTACCTTAACCATCCCCTGCTCATCCGCTAGATGACCAATGCACAGTTCAGATAAACGTTTGCCATTTTGCAGCCATCTATCATGCCAAAAGTAAGCCTTCTCCCCATTACCTATGTCCCAACCAAGGTTACTAATAACCTTCGGCCAAATGGGCTCTAGATTCTTCCATAGGCTTGAATCAGATTTTATCACCTTCACTTCCTTTCTAGGGTCTTGCTGCCTCCCATACTTCCCTTTTAAGACCCGAGAGCATAAATTTACAGGTTTGGAAATTAAATTCCAAACAATTCTCCCCAATAAGGCTTCATTCATGGCCTCCAGGTTTTTCAAACCAAGACCACCATTCTTTTTCTCCTTGCACATTATGTCCCAACTAACCGCATGAATTTTCCTCTTTCCTTCCTCGCTCTGCCATATAAAATCTCGCTGCATCTTCTCTATCTGCTGCCTCACACCGATGGGTATTTGTGAGTGTTGCATGGTATAGACTGCCATCTGATTTGTCACTGCTTGCACCAAAGTTATACGGCCAGCTAGTGATAGGGTTTGTTTTTTCCAGCTGCACAATCTATTCTGCATCTTATCAAGTAGGCCCTGAAACTTGGCCTTCCCATTTCCTCCCTTTGTCAAGTAAGCCCCCAAATATCTCCCTAGATCGTCCACCCTTCGAAACCCAGACAACCTGCATATCTCATTCTGTAATTGTCTGGTTACATTCTTTGAGAAAACTATACTAGTTTTCTGTACATTGATTTTTTGACCAGACATTTCTCCAAATATCTCCAAAACCTCCATTACCGCTTGCATATTATCCATATCAGCTTCACAGACAAGTAAGAGATCATCTGCAAAAAGTAGGTGGGACACCTCTACACCATTCCTTCCTAATCTCAGAGGCTTCCACTTTCGATCAGACACATAATCCATAATCAAATGCGATAACTTTTCCATTCCCAACACAAAAAGATAGGGGGATAGTGGATCCCCTTGTCTCAATCCCCTAGAAGGCACAAAAACATCCCTTCTACTACCATTCCACACAACTGCCATATTTGATGACTCCACATAGCCCATGATAACCTTCCTGACATGTTCATCAAGTCCAATATCCTCTAATACATGCCTGATGAAATTCCATGACATCCTATCATAAGCTTTTTCTAGGTCGATCTTTATAGACATATAACCCTTCCTCCCTTGCATCCTACTCATGGTATGAACTATTTCTTTAGCAATGATGATGTTGTCATGTATGCTACGCCTAGGCACAAAGCTAGTTTGATAGGGAGAAACCAATTTATCCATACAAGGTTTAAGTCTATTGACAATCAACTTTGACAAACCTTTATATAACACATTACATAGAGAAATTGGCCGAAATTGGCTTACCAACTCAGGTTTCTCCACCTTAGGAATGAGAACCAGAAGAGTATCATTGACTTCCCCAATTCGCTCTGGATTATTCCATAGTTCCTGAATAAAGCTGCTGACCGAGTTGCCTACCACAGACCAATTTTGCTGGTAGAAAACAGCCGGGAATCCATCTCTTCCAGGGGCTTTGAAGGCCCCTATCTCAAAGAAAGCCCTTTTGATCTCCTCACTGGATATGACTCTTCCTACCCTCCTCATTTGCCCTTCATTCAGAACCCCCCAGCTCTGCCTTGTAATAAACCAGTCCCTAATACCCTTTTCTTCATGAAATAGGGTCTCATAGTAATTTTGGAACATAATTGCAATAGCCTCCTCTTCCTCAATCCACTCCCCATTACTGTCTTTCAGCATTTTAATCTTATTTCGTCTTCTTCTAGCAAGCGTTTTGGTATGGTAGTACCTAGTATTACGGTCTCCTTCCTCCAACCACCTACCTCTCGACTTTTGAAACCAGAAAATTTCCTCTTGACGTAAGGTTTCCATCAATTCTTCCTCCAACTCAGCTTCCAAATTAGTTAGGAACGGGTTGCTTCGCCTTTCAATACTTTGCTGGATGCCATTCAACCGGAGAAACAGCCTATTCTTGCGTTTTGCAAGTAACCCAAAGACCTCCCTGTTCCAACAAATGAGTTTATCCCGCAACAAATTTAGTTTTTCATGAGCCTCCCCACTCCCTCTCCAACTTTCCTTCATAACCACCTCAAAATTTTCATGCATTTGCCACATAGCCTCATATCTGAAAATCCACTCTTTACGCCCTCTAGAAGCCTCGGCCAGCTGTACTAATAGAGGATGATGGTCTGAACAGAGTCTTGGAATAACTCTAATCACAGCATTCCCAAAGCGTTCATGCCATTGGATATTACACAAACATCGATCTAGGCGTTTATACACCCTATCAAGCCCATTCCACTTAGGCCCTTTCCACGTGTAAGAAGGTCCATGAGAATCAAGGTCTATTAGGCTGCAAGACTGAATCCAATCATTAAATCTTCGGCATCTCACTTCACTGACCCTCCCCCCTCCTTTTTGCTCCGTAGGCGTTTTGATTTCATTAAAATCACCCGCCAGCATCCATGGTTCATTAATACCATCAGCTAACTGCATTAAAGACACCCAAAGGCTTAGTCGAAGTTGTTCATTTGGGTTGGCGTAGACGGCAGTGAATAACATTTCGTCCCCACCTCCAAGCAACTTACAGTGTAAAAACTGATCCTTAGCTAGCAATACATCCACTGATACATCATCTCTATCCCAAACAATCCATATGCCTCCCGAGAAACCTATAGCCTCCCTTCGGAAAGAGTGTTTAAAACCCCAGCTTCTAATTATTTTGCTAGCCTGGTTTCCACTCACTCTAGGTTCTAGAATTACAAGCACATCAAGATGATAGCGAAACTTCATATCCCTAACAACAGTCCCCTCACCCTTACTGGCAGCACCACGACAATTCCAAACAATTAGTTTTAGCATCATAATAACTATTAGTAAAAGAATGGGCCTACCAACACCTTAATCAGCAAGGGCAGGAGTGGTGAAATGCCCCTCCATGTTCGTATCCTGACTACCACTCAGATCCTCGACCTTCCCAGGATCAAGTGGATGGCTCGTGTCCATTGCCTTACTTATTCCAGACAGACCAGCAGGCTCCCCCGGATGTATATTCTCCTTACCCATTGGATTCACTTTCTGGCTATTAAAAACAAACTGACAAGTATCAGGTACAACCTCTTGACTGGTTAGCCCCACCCTATTCTCCTTAAAACTGATCTCCTTACTAACCTCAGCCAGAACAAGAATTGAACTACCATCCGCCATTCTCCGACCTCCCTGAACAGCCTTCCCCTTACTCCTGTTAGATGGCAAATCAGAACTTCTCCTTGTGCTCCCCTTTGAACCCGTCTTTCCCACTTGTGTCAAAGGCTTAGAGGCCCCTTCACTATGAGATTTCACAGATGTTCTTCCAATAGCCTTTACCGCTACACCATCTTTGTCTTGATTGTCCCCTGATTCATCATTCAGAACCGCGAAGCGTGAACCATTAATCTGCTCATGCTTCAGTGACGTATTGCTTCTCGGTCTTCTAGGGCGTTGGACAGTCTGCCACCTGTCCCTTTCCCCTACCTCTGCTATCTCCTTACTCTTCACTTCTTCCAAAACCTCAACTTCCATCCCACCGTCAGGATTACATCGCTGAAAAGCCTCACAACCCTCTTTACTGTGTCCAGTTCTCCCACATTTTGTACACAAACACCCCAAGCTCTCATAAACTATACTATGAATATGACCATCCACACAAAATTCTGGAATCAAAGGCTTAGTGAGGTCCAGCTCAACACACATGCGAGCGAACTTTCCCCTAGCTCTATGCGCTGTATGCACATCTAGTCGAATGGCTTTTCCGATAGAATTTCCTAGGTTCAGCAGAAACTTCTTGTCAAACAGCGGAGCAGGAAGATCAGGAAATCTCACCCATGCTACCACGGACTCGATCTTTGCAACTTTAGGATTGAACTCGGGACGCCATCTCGCCACATTAAGATAAGCATCAGTGATAACCCATGGACCACCCGTTAAAGCTTCCATGTAATCCTCTTGGTGTTGGAAACTGACCAGAAAATAGTCATTCTCCATATCAAATACATCAATACGCCCTTTCCGTGCCCACAATTGGCCTAACTTCTTCACCATGAAACCATAAGACAGCTGACGACCCAACATTTTCACAACCAGAGACCTCCGAAACGGTTTCAAAAGCCTTTCCCTCTCTCTCTCTTCGAGTTCAAAATTGGGACACAGGGGATTAGAAAAATCTATACAGATACCATCGTGAGGGTTTAGTACCTTCGCAAAGTCAGTACCGATACCAAAGTCCTCCGATTCCTCATCATCCTCATTCTTCGTCCATTGCCACCAGCAGCTATTCGAGTTGACATTCTTCAGCAGAGATTCCCTATATGACTTCGGCGGTTGCTCCTTAGCTTCAGGACGCATCCAATTTTCCTCACGCACTCTGATTGATTCGCTACCAGAAAACTCATTTGCCTCAACACTCACCTTCCTTTTCCTCCGAATATTTTCCTCACGCTCCTCCTCCCGAAAGCCCTCACCCTCCCCCCCTCGCACAGCACGACCGGGGGGAACACTCATTTTCTCCGTCACAGTGGGTGACGGAGCTCACGACGGCAGAATCCCCCTGCCCCTTCTTTTAATATAATGGAATTCTATTGAGATTATGGAGCAACCTTTTGATTTTGAACCTTTAATTCTATTGAAGACTAAGACGAACAAAATTATGTGTTTACCAATTTGTACGTTTGGCTGAGCGAGAAGCTTCTTTATTGTTCTTGTAGCAGGTTGAAAGAACTGATTTACTCAAATCAGATCAATGTTGTGGAGGCGAAGAAAAGAAACGGATATAACTAATTTGTAAGTGAATTGTTTTATTTTTAGTTGTTAGATATGTACCACTCTGGTCTTATTTATAAGTCCAGTTTGACCAAAAAAAATTGTCCTATTTATAAGTCCAGTTTCGGAAATAAATGAGATTGTGACAATTTTACTCATATTAATTGAACCCATAAAGATAGAGAGAGAAGAAACAGTAAAAAAGTACACAATCATAAATGAGGGTAAAGTTAAAAATTTACCTCATAATCATTGTGTCACCTAACTTTTCTTGGTATGTGAGATTTGCTCAAAGTGAACTTATAAATTATAAATAGGACCTGGTACTCGTAATCTTAAATTTAGCCTTACTGACCATTTTTTTTTTAAATAATTGGTAAAATTGACTGAATATCAATTTGTTTGTCCTGTGATGTTGAAGAATTGATGTCATGTTTGGTAAGCTAGCAATCATAATGTGTCGTCACAGAAAAAAAAAATGCAAGATTTATATCATTTAATTATTTTCAGATCTAGCCTAACTCCTTCAATCATTTTCAAATTTGAAAGTGTGAAGAAAATAATATTATATCATTTAATTATAATAAACAATTCAAAGGGATCATATGAAAGTAGTTAATAAATATTTTAGAATCTTAAATTTGAAATGTGAAAAAATAGAAAAATATGTGGAATAAATATTCTCAAGTATATCAGAAATAAACCCAAATGCCACCTAAAAACTGCCTTAGACCAAATATATTTATTTTTCTATACCTATTTTGGAAATATTTTATTTTATAAATTTGTTCTACTCCCCGATATTCATATTTGAAAATATTTTAGGTTCATACTTTAATATTTCAAAATATTTGGTATCAAAAAAAAAATATATTTTTCAAAATATTTTTGTAATCATATTCTTGTTATCTCTCCTTATTTAGAACTTTACAGAGTAATTTGCAGAGAGAAAAGGGGTTCGCTGGATTTTACAAGCTTTTGGCTGATTCAATGATAAAGGGAGTATCAAATGAGGTTATTAATCAAATGAATCATAATTTTGATAAAGTCATGGAATTGTGTGTATTTTTGTTAAATTTCGTTCTATATGTTATACAAAAATTCCATAAACTTGAATTTTATTCTAAATGAAAAATTGTGAGAACAATATATTTCTGTCATTTTAATTTTGTTTAAAATTTAATTTCCACTTTGACCTTATTTCTTGACTTGAAAAGTTTTTTTCCTTTTTAATGCTGGAAAGAATTATAAGAAAAATACTTGATTCAAAATTCTAATTTGATTAATTGATAGTTTAACTGGCAATTTTTCATTAAGCAAATGGATAGTCTTAAAAAAGAAATATTTAAGTGACTTTAACAAGTTAACACATCAAATTAACAATTAGTATTAAAATCGGCGCCTAACATAACAGAATACACTTCGAAAATTTGTCTCCCTCTTAGAAATACTTCCCGTTTTTCACCTCTTCCCACCGGTGGCGGAGCCACATATAAGAGACTGATTCTGGTTTCTCTAATTAGCAGATCTCTCTATATCCCTCCTCATCACACATCTGGATCGTCCAATTTTTGATCCAACAACCTAGATGGATTTTCTCAAAAATCGCATGCGGTAAAAATTATCGCATGCGGTTTTTGAGAAAATCCATCTGAGTCATTGGATCAAAAATTGGATGGTCCAGATCCGTGATGAGGAGGGATATGAAGAGATCTGTTAATGAGAGTATCTTGTTCCATAAGAGACTTGTCCCCCTTTAAATTGTGGATTTTTTTAATAAATTACTATATGTTTGAATGAATGCCCACCATTTAATTAAATACCCACTCTTAATACATCAAGATTACACTTTATAATCGGATAGAGGATGAATGGTTGAATAATTGGTTAGTGCCTTATATTGAAAAAGATGTATTTGATAGCATTGATAGTAAGACAATTATGATGGAATTCCAAAAAATAAGCCCTAGGAGGATGACGTTTTAATTATTTTTATTGTAATATACTTTTATTATTAAAATATATGTACATGAACTTATTGAGTGCATACTCTTCATTATAATTTATGTAGCTGCATTTCTAACAATACTTAGGGTGTGCATAGTAACACTTACAGAATAAGTTCTTTTTTAATTTCTATTCCCGGGAATAAAAATGGATAGAAATTGTGTTTGGTAAATCCGGTTTATTTTTTTTTCTCGGAATGAATTGATTTATTTTTTATGCTGGGCAATGAAAAATAAAAAATAAAAAATTCCTGCTTCTCCATTCTGAGCAGAAAATCAGAATGACTTTTCTCTCCAAAAAAATAATAATCATTTGACCTTCTCCTCATTCCTTCGACCTTCTCCTCATCCTTCGACCATCTACTGAGGAGCAACCAGTTGGTTCACCACCGCGCAATGTCACATGTTCTCCAAGTTTGTAAGTTTTTTCCTCCTATCTTTCCCTGTTTTTCCCCCTGCCCTTCTCCTCACCGTGTCCTGTTTTTCCCCTTCACTCCTTTCTCTCTGCATTTTTTTGATCTCCGACGTCATCGGGTTTTTGTCGTTGGTCTCCACCTCTGCTCCTCCGTCCTCGTCGATCTATTGTTGTTTCAGAAAGAAAGAGTAAGTGTTGATTAAACCCTAATCTTCTTGGTATTTCTCTTTCAATTTATTGTCCATTCTGGGATTTTTTCCAAATCGCATCGAGAGAGGGTATCTAGACCCGATTTCACAGCTTCTCCCATTTTCATAGTTTTATTGCTACAAGAATTATCCTTGTCCTTTATGAGATTCCTGTCCTTGCGAATTTTATGATAATAATTTGTACTAACTTCTTTGTGATATTCTGTAATTTCTTTGCTGGGAATATCAAAGTCCTTGTGATATAAATTGCCTTTATTTTAGCATTCCCTTTTCTACTTGAGTCTTAGTTCAATTTGCACAACTTGTTGGCGTTCTTCATAATTGTATCGTACAATTCAGGTTTTCTGACAGTAGTCAAACGAGTTCTATTCTTATCTAGTCAAAATTATGAACGTATGTCTAATAGTAAACTCTTGATGCTTTTGCATGTGACTAGTAGTGCAGCAAGGTTGGTGATAGACTTGCTAGTGCAAGGTAGGAAATTTGGATGAAGATTATGTGAGCCAAGTAGTTGGTAAGATCACAAGAATTGTTTGTGGGGAAATTTATTTGGCTTCCATGGAAGAGCGGTAAGAAAAAAAAAGATAAAAAACTGTTAACAAATGTAATTATTCTGATTCTTAGAATGCCAAAAAAAAAAAATGTTAATAAATGTAATTTTGATTCTCGGAGTAAAAATTAAATGAGTTAACCAACGTAATTCTGATTCTCAGAACTCTTCCAAGACACAGAATCAGAAAAAACTGTTTCATTTTAGAAATAGTACTGGGGAATAGAATGGTTGTCATGCACACCCTTAGCCTTACTTTTCTAAATGATAGGTTTATAAAATTGTCTCTTTTATTACATCATTAATATTCACTTGATTTCATGAGGTTTTTTTTTTATATATTCTTTTCTTTTCTTGCTTATATTTTTTTGTTTTTTAATACATTTAAAACTTTTCTTTAAAAAAAATTGGAGGTAGCACCCCCAAATCCTTCCACTAATAGTACACCTCCAGTTATTTTCTAGATCTGCCACTGCTTCCCAACCCATTCGTCATCAGTCCTTGCGCCACCACCGTTGTCGATTTTTTTGCGGAATTGATATAAATTTGGTGTATATATATTCCTTTGTCAATTCAATTGCTCGAAATGCAGTTAGTTTTTTTTTTGAAATTCTAACCACATAGAACAGGAAAGATAACATCCATTTATGACAAAGGAGTGTTTGCAAGGATCTGTGTGGAAATCAATCTCCAGCAACCCTTACTGTCGGCATTCACTGTTTTTGGAGAGGACAAGCAACTGGTTTAAGAAGGCTTGCATTTGGCGTGCTTTGGGTGTGGGCTGTATGGTCATGAACGTGAAAGTTGTCCTCAACGGACGATGGCTGTAGGAGGTGAGATCAGTGAGCATACAAAACAGAGTGAAGGTACCGAGGTGGAAGTCGATGAAGGGCATTTGAAACAGAGGGCGCCTGACGCTGGTGTAAACATAGAAGGTTCGAGATTCACAGCGGTAGTCGGGATTGGGGGATCTGCTACGATGGAAGCTGTTGGCAGTGATAGCAAAACGGCGAAGGGTGGATCTATGGCGGCGACAGCGGATGATGGTCGGAATTGCATAATAAAGGAAATTCCATCGGTTACGCACGGAAATGATGGTGGGAGTAAACACTTGGGTCCCCAGATGATTCTCACGCGGGATATGAGGAGAAGCAATAATAGTATGGCAAAATCAGTGGGATTAAAGAGTAAGAACACGGTTGACTCGCAAGGCTTGAAGGATGATGGCGTGAATCATGGGAAATCGAGTGGGATAAGATTTGAGCAGAAAGGAATAAATGCAGCACTTAGTACGGGATCTCCAAATCTCTTTTTAAAAGAGAAAGAAAGTAATAAACATTTAATGGGAGGAGGCTCTCAAAAGTCAAAAGATGTTATTGGGCCTAGTCAGAAGCCCAAGACAGAATGGGTTATAGTAGGCTCTAAGAGGAAGAAGGAAGAGAAGAAAAAGCTGTTTGGCAAGGAAAACAGATTATTGGATAGGCCCAAATTTAAGCTTAAAGCAGCTGTTCAAAAAGGTGCTCAGTTTATGGAAATTACTAATCAATATTCTTCCTTGACAATAGAGGCCATGACGGATGAGGTGGTGGCAGAGGTGGGTATTCCTGAAAAATCAGCTGGAGAGCTTACTTCCACAAAAGTGTTGGATGATGAAATGGGAGTAGGAGTTCATGATCCAGGTAGTGGTCTAACGACGGATGTTATTGATCCTTCGGGCAGTGATTTGGCCTACACATCTCCCACACGGTCTTAATGAATTACATGATATGGAATTCATGGGGTACAGGCTCGAGGTCTTTTCCCAATCTGGTACGTGAAATTAAAAAAATACTATAAGTTGGATTTTCTTGCTATCCTTGAAACTCGGTCTAATGCAACTAAATCCGAGTGCAAAATTCGTCAGTTAGGATTTAGTAAGTATTCGTTCATTGCTGCAGAAGGGTACAGTGGGGGTATTTGGTGCCTTTGGGAGGAGGTAAGAATGAAGGTGGAGGTCATGGAAACTCATAAACAATATATGCATTTTCAGATTGATACACTGAGACATTGGAGATTATTTTTTACTGTGGTATATGCAAGCCCGAACCGAGTGGTCCGACGTACGCTGTGGACTGAGTTGTTTCGAATTAAGGATTCAGTAACGGGACCCTGGTGTATTGGGGGTGACTTTAATGCTACAATTCTTGCAGAGGAACGAAGATCCAGTGCGCACTCGAAGACTACAGCAGATAGTGAGTTTGTTAGATGGATTGATGGTATGAATTTGGCCGACCCGAGGTTTGAGGGGCCACTGTTCACATGGAAGTGAGGTAACACGGAAGCTCGTTTGGATCGGCTTTTAACAATTGAAGCTTGGTGTTTGAAGTTTAATGATGCGAGAATTCTTCATCTTCCCTTCTACAAATCTGATCATCATCCGGTTTTGTTGCGACTAGAGGGGACTTCTTCTTATGTTCAGGTTGATCGGCCATTTCGCTTTATTGCTTCATGGGTCCTCCATGATAATTTCCACGACCTGGTTCAAAGCAAGTGGAAACCTGAGAGAGGATGGGGCACGAACATAGAGGATTTTGCTCATGCCTGTGGCCGATGGAACAAGGAAGTGTTTGGGAATATCCAAAAGAGGAAAACCCTCCTCCTTCGGAGGCTGGATGGAGTGAATAGAGAAATGGCCAGGAAGGGAAGTGTTAAAGACTTGGAAGACCTTCAGCAGAAGTTATGGGTTGAGTTGGATGAAGTGTTGACCCAAGAAGCTCTTCTATGGGCCCAGAAAGCCAGAGTGAACTGGTCGGTGGAGGGCGACAGGAACTCTAGGTGGTTTCACATGCAGGCTAATAGTCGAAGGAAGAAGAAACTCATCGATGCTATCTGTTTAGGTGATGGTAATTGGTGCTTCGATGAAACTTTAATAAAAGCTCAAGCTACTGAGTATTTCTCCAGTCTATTTAAAGAAGAGGATGGGGTACGAGCTGACCTTGATTGTGTTATATCCTACCCTAAGCTGCTAGAGGTGCATGAGCGAGTTTGTGGCCGAGAAGTGGATGAAGCTGAGATCAAGAATGCGCTGTTTAGCATGGGGCCGTTGAAAGCACCAGGGCCGGATGGTTTCAACCCTCTGTTTTTCCAGCATCAGTGGGAGATTGTTCGGGAATCTGTGGTTCTTTTTGTGAAACAAGCTTTCCAACATCCTGAGCGGGTTCGAGATATGAATGGCACTCTCATTGTGTTGATTCCTAAGAAGGACCATCCTGAGACTTTCAGAGACCTCAGACCGATTAGCCTTTGTAATGTGATCTACAAGGTAATTACCAAGGTTGTGGTTAACAGAATGAAATGCTTCATGGCGCATGTCATCTCCCCAAACCAATGCAGCTTTGTTCCAGGACGACTTAGCTCTGATAATATTATCGTGGCCCAAGAGGTGATTCATTCTATGCGCATGATGGGAGGGAAGAAAGGACTCATGGCTATAAAAATTGATCTTGAGAAGGCTTATAATCGAGTAAACTGGCAGTTCCTCATCAAATGTCTACAGGAGTTGAAACTTCCTCTGAACTTGATCCAGTTGGTGGAACAGTGTGTTAGCACTGCGAACTTGCAGCTTTTGTGGAATGGGAGTAAGGCTGGCTATTTTAATACTTCTTGAGGTGTCCGACAAGGTGACCCGATCTCTCCTTACTTATTTGTGATTTGTATTGAGAAGCTTGCACACATGATTCAAGAAAGGATGGAGAAGGGCATCTGGAAACCTATCAGACTCACGAAGACGGGTCCGCCAGTATCTCATCTGTTTTTTGCTGACGACATCTTGTTTACAGAAGCTTCAGTCCAACAAGCGGAGATGGTACGAGATTGTTTGTCTCTTTTTTGTGACTCCTCAGGATTGAAAGTTAATTCCACAAAGACTCGGGTATTCTTCTCAGAGAATATTAATCACATTCGGAAATCTGAGCTTAGTGATATTCTTGGGTTTTCTCTGACACCGGATCTGGGGAAGCACCTAGGAGTACAACTCCATCATAAAAGGGTTGTGAAGGAATCATTTCAGGCGATTGTTGACAAGGTTAAAGCTCGATGGAAGGCTAATTCTTTTTCCCTCGCAGGAAGGGCTACACTCATACCTGCGGTGTCATCTGCAATCCCCGCATATACTATGCAAACTTCTCATCTGCCGACCAGTGTGTGTGATGACTTCGACAAGCGGAATCATACTTTCTTATGGCGTAGTACAGAGGAGAACAAGAAGACCCATTTGGTCGCTTGGGATGATGTGTACAAAGAGAAGAGGCGTGGTGTCCTGGGGCTACGACAAGTGAAAGCTCACAATCAAGCCTTTCTAATGAAGTTGGGATGGCAGCTTATCACCAATAGGGATGCTCTCTAGGTCAAAGTGGTGCGAGATAAGTATAAATGTGGGGAGGATCTCCTTCCTCATATCGCAGAACGACGTCCTGGCTCGAATATGTGGCCTGGCATCAAGAAGACATGAAAATAAGTGCTTGGAGGAATTGATACTGATAGGGTATCTAACTCGGTTAAGTGGAAGTGGGAGCGACATGGCAACTTTACTGTTAAATCCGCTTATCGTGCGCTATCAAGGGATGATCAGGAGTTGGAGCACGATTGGAGTGGATTATGGAAAGTTAAAGCACCCCAGCGGTGCAAGACTCTAGTGTGGCTAGCAGCTCATCAGTGCTTGCTTACGAATGCGAATCGAAAGCGAAAAGGGCTAGTTATGGATGCAAGTTGTGCGCTGTGTGGGCACTCCTGTGAAGACACTATTCACGTGTTCCGCAATTGCGCCCACTCTAGAGCTCTTTGGAAGAAGGTGGTGCCTCCAGCAAAATGGAGGTGGTTCTGCAATCTCAACTTTTCAGATTGGGTGTGGAGGAATATAAGGGGTACAGCTGAAGAAAGCCGTCGTTGGGCTTCCACGTTTATGATCTTATGTTGGTGATTGTGGCGCCGCAGGAACTTACTTATTTTTTAGAAGAAGTGGACCCCGAATGACAACCTTATTGTAAGTACAACAGCAATGGTGGATTGTTTGACATGTACCAAGGATCGTCTCGCAGGGACGAAGTTCAAAGGGGCGCGGCCAACCCCTAGCAGCGAGGCTTGGCGCCCGCCGAAGGATAATTGGGTAAAGGTGAATGTTGATGGAGCATATTCAAGAGCCACTGTGAAAAGTGCTTGGTGCCTTTAAATTCTTCATAGAAAATAATGGTATCAACTCAGAAGCCGACTACCCTTACAAGGGCATTGATGGAACTTGGAATGACAATGAAGAAGACAACTGTGTAGCTATCATTAATGGGTATAAGGATGTTCCTGCTAATAGTGAGCAAGCCCTACAAAATGCAGTGGCCAACCATCCAGTTTCAGTGGCCATAGAAACAAGAGGATATGATTTTCAATTTTATGAAAGTGGCATTTTCACTGGTTCTTATGGCACTAAGTTGGATCATGGTGTTACTGTTGTTGGTTATGGCATCAGTGATAACACCGAATACTGGTTAGTGAAGAATTCATGGGGAATAGAATGGGGTGAAAAAGGATACATTAGGATACAAAAAAAAATGTGGACGCTCACGAAGGCCTTTGTGGTATAGCAATGCGAGCTTCTTATCCCACCGCATAATTATTCAAATACACACTTGTTTATTTCTATTCTCAATACTGCTCTCACTAAATGGTGTTATTGTATATCTATGCACCATTTAGTAGTTATATCCGCTACTCTACCTCTAAAAACATCGCAATGAAAATATGAGACGCATGCACACGGTCAAGTTCTGTAAGTCATGATTGTGATGGCTTGTGAAGTTTAGACTATTTTGAATTTCATTACATATAATGAGTGATGTTGTATATCTGTTATACATTTGTAAATTATAATACAATAAAATTAATGGTTCACATTATGAGCATAACTTGTTTACATCTCTAGTTTATTTTTGTGAAATGTGAATCTATTAGAACTATGGGTTAATATAATTTTTTATTTTTTTAAATTTGCCCTTATTATGATTTTGGTCCCTCGAGTTTTATTTCATTTAAAGCATTAATTTTTATAACTCAATAAAAACATGAACTATTTTGTCCTTAGAGGAATTAAAACCAATGGTTTGAAACTTCAGGAACCAAAACAAAAATAAAAGTAAATTTGAGGGAACAAAGACGTTAATAACCCTAAAACTAATATAAGAAAATATCCCTTTTCTCCAATTCTAGCGCAAGAGGATGTCATGGCCATAGATTTTGATTGGCTGATATATACCACTGAGAGGGAAGATGATTGGTCAATTATGGAAGAAAGAACATTAGCAGCTAAGGTATACAAGTAAGGAGAAAGAAGGTCTTTTCATCTTATATCTTTGCTGGTTACAATGGGTGGAGATAAACTTACAATGAAACGAAGTTGGTATATATTGAACTGAAGTGACAAGCTACATAATGAGATTAATCCACTTTTGTAGACAATTCATGTCTAGCTTGACAGCTTCCAAGAATTCCCATGAGATCCAGTTAAAAGCCTTTGAAAAATAAATTTTGAGGGATGTCAAGTTCTTCCTCCTAGCCCTATTAGTGTGTATTTGGTGCATTATATCACCCACTAGGAGAAGTTATCAGACAAGTGTATTTGGCAAAAATGCTTTTTGATGTGCGGAGATAATCTGGTGAAGAATATATACCCTTAAATCTTTGCAAATTATCTTTGGAATGATTTTATAAGAAACATTGCAAAGGCTTATGGGACTCAAATCTTTCATTATTTGCACGGTAAGACCTTTCACAATCGGCACAATTTATATGGGTCTTCTTAAGTTGTTTGAGCATGAACTCTGAATTCCAGAAACAAAAAACCATAGCAGTAACATCCTCTTGGAGGAAAAACCAGTGTTTTTTTAAAGAAATTAGCATGGAAATCATCTGGTCCAGGAGAGCTGTCTTTGGAAAGATTAAAATAGCTTTTCAATTTCTAAAGGAGGAGTGGTACTACTACTATCTAAGTAAGAAGATTACTTCTTAATAATATGAGACTTATTGTCAAATTTATGACGGAATTTGCGAGGGAAAAAAATTCTATCGCAAATTTAGGTAAATTTGCGAAGGAAATAAATTTCCCTTGTAAAATGATCATATTTTATGAGGGAACTATTTTTCCTTCACAAAAAATTTTTGCGAGGGAAATAAGTTTTCCTCGTAAAATTTCCCCCAATTTCTCTTATTTTATGAGGGAATATGGGTTTCTCTTATAAAATATGGCCATTTTGTAAGGAAACTAAATTTCCCTCGTAAAATATCCCTCCAATTTTCTTTAATTTTGCGAGGGAATATGGTTTCCATTGCAAAATAACCTTTTTTTTTTTGTGAGGGAAAGTTGAGTTCCCTCGCAAAATCACTACGCTAAAACACGGATTTGTCTCACCCAGTGGAAGTCGAACATCTCCATCCCTGGCGTCCTCGACGATTTCTCCGTGCCTCTCCCACCATCACACAGTTGGGCTCCCCTGCACTCGCCCCTCTCTCTCAACCCTATTCCCTTACTCTCGCCCCTCTCTCTCGACCCTGTTAACCAAAATTTCAGATCCAAGCAAAAACGCCGCCGTTGATTTTAGATTTCTGGGCCAGCGATGAACGAGTCACCAGATTCCGCCCTTGGGAACACTACACAAGCAAAAAGCCACCATCAATTTCAAATCTGGAGATGGTGGTGGAAATGCGGTTCGCTGATTTTCTAGATCTGCCACCGTCAATTTTGCCAAAAACCCTCAGTAATTTCCTCATTTTATCAAATGGGTACTCTGATTCAGTATGTGGGTGCGACGTTGTCATATCCTAAGCGTCTGAAGCTTCAGCTGTTTGCATCAAGGGCCAGATGCTCCGCCGAATTTGGGTATTTGAATGTCTCCTCATCTATTCTTATTATTCTATATAGTGTTTTTTCCTTCTTTCCAGTTAGTTTGTCTGTTCATTTCTTCCTTATCTACTTGTGAGGTGACTCTGGTACTCTATTTTGCTGGCTACAAGTCACGCAGTAAAGATTCATCTCTAAAACCTCAGATCAATGGAGACCTTATCCATGACTGGTATGTTCAAAATAATGAGAATGTTTTACCAATAATAATAATAATAATAATAATAATAATGAGAATGTTTAGTTTCATGTTTTATCTAGTTAGAGTGGTTTGAAGTTTTCTGTTTGATGTATATTCCGCCAACACCCTAATCCTGTGTCATTTATGCTGCAAGTCTTTCTCACTTTGATATGTAAAGATAATAATGCATTGAGGGACCTAGTTGTAATATGATCACAGGGACTTAAGTGTAAACTAGATAAGTAGTAGGGTGATTGGTCAATAAACCATTAGTTAGGATTTGTGAGGGGCTATAGTATTATAAATAGCCTACTCCTCTATCTTGTAAGGGGAGATCAGTTTTGCTATGATTGTGAATACATTGTGGGAGAGCCATAGTTGGCTCCTTTCTTCTCTTCTAATCCCTTTCTTGTGTCTTCTCTTCTAATCCCTTTCTTGTTCTAGAAGCAAATTGCCAAGAACCACTTTCTTTATCTTTCGTTTCTTCTCAAAACAGACGAGAGAAGAACAGAGCAGAATAGAACAGAACAACTTTATTTTCCTTTTTTTCGTTTTCTCTGGTAAGAACAGAATAGATGAGAAAAGAAACAGCGAAAGAGACAGCTAAGGAAGGACTGCTTTGATACCACTGTTATAGAGAAAGTTGCATAGGTAAAATCCAGTTGAGAGACAAATTTGTAGGCTTCATAGATATAGCCCCCAAACTATTGTCCACTGGATCTTGTAGAACAGCAGAACCCAAAAGCATTTTAATTAACTTTCCTTTGTACCACATTAGAATGAACAAATGGGAAGGAAGACCTTGTGTGATTAAGGCCCTATCCAAAAATACATTTGTAGGCCTCCTAAAAGTGGCTGAAGGCAGCAGAAACTTTGGGTCATTTTCTTGAAAGAGAAAGCCCATGTACTCAAATGGGTTAAGAAAATATCTCTGACAGTCAGAAATGGTGGGAACCAGATTTGACTTTTCAAACTTTGTTTTCTTCATCCACGTACAATCCACATCAAGAGTCACAGATTCTGAAATTATCACCAATTGCCGCACAGCTCCTTCACATATCGTTTCCCTTGAGCCACAATTACACTGCAAATTGTGCCTTTCAACTCTTGCATTTGTCTTCTTTGCCAAATCGCAGTGATCTCTCTCGACTTGCAAGGACAGTAGCAACGGCACAGCGGAGACCTGTGATAATGTCTCCTGAACCATCACTTCCGGAGAAGAAGGAAGAGGACTCGACAACCTTGCGTTTCTGGTCTCCTCTGTCGCATCTTCCGTGATTCCAACAACAACTTTGCTCTCTGTTTCTTTTATTTTGGTACATTCTTGGGAGGAGGCTGAGCAAGACTTGCTCTTTTCTGGGCAATCAGAAGCTTCTTGTTCTTTGATACATTCATTGGTGTAGTCTAAACAAGACGTACCACTTTCTTGGACCTCAGAAGCTTCTTGGGGATCATTCTTGACAAAGAGAATCTTGCTTTGATAGTCCAACTCTTTTCTTGTCTGCTCCGCTTTCTTGGCTCATTGCTGCAGATCCCATTCTTCCTTCAAACCTACCACATAGAGTAGCTCTTCCATGGTATCTCGTAAATCATCCAACTTGTTGAGTTTCTCCATCTTTTCTTCCATATGGTCAAGTTTCCCCATTTTTTTTCCATATCGTCAATCTTGTTGAGTTTATGGATTTGTGCTTCAAGAGCCAAGATTAGATCTTCCATGGTTCTTGCTCTTGTATTTACCACCCACTAAGAGTTCTTGATGGTTTCTTGATGAAAACCATCAGCAAAATAACAGAACACCGGAACCAGAACCAATACTGACAAAAACTGAACCAAGAATGTTGAAACAGTGAGAGCAAAATTGACCAAACATGCGAGAGAAGAACCAGAACCACCCACCATTGTTTTAAGGCTGATCAAACAGTAAACCAACCCAGAAAACAGAAACCCAGAATTGAAACTGACAAAACTCGATAGCAGAGGAAGCAGATGACTGGCGGCAGAATCACAAAAACGAATACCAACACCAGAAACGAAAATCAAAAAGAACCTAAGGATGTACCATCCACCACCAATCTTAATGGTTTCTTGATAGATTCTTGATAGTTTTCTTGAGATTCTTTACAATCCCCTTGCTGCCCAAGATATTCAGCCTTAGACCGAAACGAAATAGGACAGTCAGAATTTCCGGAATTGATGATTTCTTGTAATCCCTTGACAGATTCTTGCTGCCCAAACAACCCTGAATTCAGACAGTAATATAACAACACCAGTATCTTTTTTCCTTCGTTTTTCTTAGAATCAGAACAGAAAAGACAGAACACTTTCTCTTTTTCTACATTTCTTCAAACTCAAAATCAGAATGATAGAGGGGATACAGAAAGAAATCAGAATTGCAGTGCAGAAGCAGCCAAGGATAGTCAACTCTAATACCACTGTTATGGTTTTTAGAACAAGAATGGAGATTAGAACTAGAAAAGACACAAGAAAGGGATTAGAAGAGAAGACACAAGAAAGGGATTAGAAGAGAAGAAGGGAGCCAACTATGGCTCTCCCACAATGTATTCACAATTATAGCAAAACTGATCTCCCCTTACAAGATAGAGGAGGCTATTTATAATACTATAGCCTCTCAAAAATTCTAACTAATGGTTTATTGACTAATCACCCTACTACTTATATAGTTTACACTTAGGTCCTTGTGATCATATTACAACTAGGTCCCTCAATGCATTATTATCTTTACATATCACATATAATATTTATTATAGTCTAACTAGTAATTTGTTTTCTATTCTAATTTAATAGGTGGTTTGGAATACAACTGGATTCTCATTTTATGGGTATTGACCTCAACTATGTGATCTACTCATCACTTCCCCTTGCATTTTTGATTCCCACGTGTGTCTTAATTAGTTACAAGATGATATGAATGGCATTTCTCCCAAACATCTTGTGGAAAATATTTTTCATAAAACCAAAAATTTAATTATTTATATGTTTCTTTTTTTCTTGCTGCTTATACTTATAATCACTTCTCAGTTTGAGTGGAAACAGTAGCTTGTGGCTGATGTTGATTCAAATCCCAGTGTATCTCAAAAGCAGAACCAGATTTCAAAGAGAAGAAACGATTAAGGAGAAGGTATTATAGCTCTACCCTTTCTGTTTTTTATAAATCCAAAACTCTCTTTTAATATGGAATTGAATGTTATGAAACTGGAATAGTACACTGAATTATTGAACTTGAGATCAGTTAGTGAAGAAATGGTCTAACCCTTTTTATTTTGATTTTTGTAACCAAGAGATCCATGACTTGGGATCCTAATTCTTAATGATTATATATGCAAATGGTCCAATAGGAGTCAGAATTTCCTGGAAAATTTGGTTTGACTCATTCTTTCGAAAATAGCAATCTTTTGTAATTGGTGACAGCTCATGCCTTGTATGCTGTCTAGAGCTGGGAATCAGGGCCGGCCCGGCCCTACAGGGCCTGGCCCTACAGGGCCGGCCCTCCAGGGCCTGAGATAAGGAAAACATCTGTTTTTCAAAGCCCGGCCCGATAGTACTAGGGCCAGGGCCGGCCCTACAGGGCCTGAAAATTACTATTCGAAATTTTAATTATTTTTTTTCTAGGTTTTTTCCAAAGAAATATAATTAGTAAATTGCAACCATTAAAGTTCTAATCTATCAAATAAATATTATCAACATTAAATATCTAAACAATACAAATCATCCAATAAATAAACACATTCATTAATTCGTAATAAAAAACAAATCATTGTCCACAATTGACTCATATAAAACTTAAGAAGTATTAAACTAAACAACATTAGATAACTCACATAAAATATAAAAGCATACCACTATCATTGTCAATTGTCACCTTCTTCATCACTCTCATCAATTTCATAGATATTTGATTATGCTTCACTTTGAGCAGAAGGCTGTGTTTCAGGAGTAAAAATGTTATGAATTTCTTCTCCTGCATCATAAACACATCCATAATAATCATTATCTGCAGCAAATAATATATCAAATCATAAAATCAGAGTATAGTTATTATGTATTTATATATGTGCCTCCTAGCCTCTTCCTCTTGGCATTCTTTGACTAATTTTTTTTCTTAAAAAAATGAAAATGCTACAGTAACAGGGCCTGCAGGGCCGGCCCGAGGCTCTACAGGGCCGGCCCGATAAAGCCCGAGGCCCTACAGGGCCGGCCCTGCAGGGCCAAATTCAAATTTCAGGCATATTTTTCAAGCCCGAGCCCTACAGGGCCAGGGCTTAAAAGGGCTGGCCCGACGGGCCTGGCCCGATTTCCCGGCTCTAATTGCTGTCCAAATGCTATTAGGCTGCTGAAAGTAGTGAGTCTCTTGACCCAAGAATAGGTTCTACTTAGATGGCAGACAAATTCTATTTGGATTGAATGTAGCTCACTGTCCTGTTTGTTAAGTTATCTACATATAGAAGAATTCACTTGAATGTAGTGGTGGTGGTGGTGAACTTACCTTGCTTGTTGGAAAATATGGGAAACTGTTATGAGTCAACATTTATTTGCCATTGAAGTCTGGAACCATATGTATGCTCTCCCATGAAAAGTGATATAATGCACAATTTCCACACATCAAATCTCAAATACTTGAAAGTTAAAATGGAAAATTTTCAAAAGCAAATTTAGCTACTAGTTCTCAGGATTTACTACAGTGCCACATCATTTGTGATCTGATAATCAATGCGTGTTTCTTGCTGCAGATTATATTAGTGCAAGAGAAGAACATTCGGAGACTCAATGAGTTTGTAAGGCATCTCCAGGAACAAAACTGCAACAGTGTAGAAGCAATAACAGAACAACTAATCGTACTGCGACTCCTCTGACTGAGCGCATTTTTGAGCTTGAGGGACAGCAAATTCTAGAGGGTGAGGCTGAGACAACAAGCATGCCTAAAATGCTCGCCCTTATGCTAAGTTGTAATTTGTAATATTTTCTTTTTGCTATGTAAAGTTTTATGATTGTTACAATTTATTTTTATGATATACAAATCTTTTTCATTTCCTTTTTTTTTATGTTTTTTTTAATGAATTTTTATATTTAAAAAAACGGATTTTGCTAGGAAAAAGTATTTCCCTCGCAAATTCTAGATTTTGCGAGGGAAAATGTATCCCTCGCAAATTCTAGAATTTGCGAGGAAATTATTTTCTCTCGCAAAAGTGTTTTTTTTTTTTTTTTTTTTTGCGAGGGAAAGTATTCCCTCACAAATTTCATATTTTGTGAGGGAAAATTTTTTCCCTCACAAAATTCAATATTTGCGAGGGAAATTGCGATGGAAATTTTTCTCGCAAAATTTGAATTTGTGACGGAAAATGTCATTTTTGTAAGGGAAAATTTTTTTGCGAGGAAACATTTTCCGCCACAAATTTCACCGTAAACCAATTTTACGACGGAAAATAGCTTTTTGCGAGGGAATTTTTTCGCCGCAAAAAACTTTTTTTTTTTTTTTGGGTAGTGTCAAGGTTGCTAAGATCCTTGGGTATATCAGAAAAGTATGGCCAAGCCATTTGTTGCTGTTCTGATTGGTCATTAGCACAAGAACCATCACTGCATGCCTAAAGTGAAATTGATTTTGCAGCAAACTTCAAATTCATGAGAACCCATTGTTTATTTGTCCCTTCATGTTTTGATGATGTCTTCACATTCAGGGAAATGATACCAAAAAGCTTAAACCTTCGTTATTTTCTAGTTTCCTGTGAGACATCTGATAAGAGAGAAAAAAAAAAGGGCTATGATGAGTTGCCATAATACATGAATTGATGACATGTGAAGGAGCAAGCAATTGGAGCCAATCATAGTTACAAAATACTTTATCAAATTGTGTGCCTGTTTGACCTAGCTTATTTTTAGTTTATCTTCTATTTATAAGTATAAATTAGGTCAAACAAGATTTTACATAAGCTCTTATAATTATAAGAGCTTATTATATAATGAATAAAAAGAGCTTAAAAATAAGCTCTTCATAGAAGCTTATTTTTAAGCTCTTTTTTTTATAAGCTCTTTTTTAAAAAAAGGAAAAAAGAAAAAGGAACCCATAATCTCTCGGTCGAATACTACTACCGCGGCCAATAGCACCGGCACCGCCATCACCACCACCACCACCGCCGTCGCCACCACCGCCACCATCACCACCGGCGCCGCCACTGCCGCCGCGTTAGTTGACTAATGTCATTACTCGCGTTAGTCAACTGACAGGTTTTGATTGCCTTATTTTGGGAAATAGTTTCTATAGTGCTGTAATCTAGTTTTTTTTCTTATTATTTTGGATTTTTGGTTAATTTCCCGGGGAGAGAAGGCAATGGTCAAAGGAAAATGACAAAAAAAAAAAAAACTTATCACGAGTAAAAAGCTTTAGCTTTTACCCAAGAGAGAGAAAGATAGATATGGAAGGTGCCCATTTGACAATTGGGAGGCAGAGAAAGAGAGGGAAAATATTAATAATATGTATTATTAATTTATATTCCTTAATTCTAGTCCTAAATATAAGCTGATATATAATCAAATGATGACATACATAAATATTTTAGAGATATCATATAACATAATTGAATAATTTATTTAGTATCTTGAATCTTCCCAAACTAGTCAATTGAGCCTAATATTAAAGATTGGAAGTTGTATATAATAAAATTTTTGTTCTTTTAAATCATTTTTCATCTGAATTTGTTTTTTAAAGAATCATTCAAACATGTTTTACAGTTAGAAAAATCACTTATACTACTGTCAATCCAAACAAAAATTACACTACACAATCTGATTTTTATCCAACCTTAAGTTTGTAAAAGCTAGATTGGGAAAAAAAAAAAAACCACTTTTACCAAATCACATCTGTACTAGGATCACATCTAGACACTTGATGAAATCAAATAGCCACCTGTACTAGGATTGACATTTGGTTTGTTTTAGAGGAGCGTAACAAACCTGACTAAATTCACCAATGAGTAACCAAAGGTCCCCATTTATTTTGTTGTAATTAGCATTAAAGCAATTGTTTGTTGCTTACAAGACATAGCGAGTTACGGTGAGTGGGACCCAGAAAGTTTTTCCAATGGTTTCTATGCTTTTTTACTATGCGCCCCTTTCGTTTTTTAGTGCGTAAGTGAGAAGAGAGTAGAGAGACCAACAATAAACAATTTTAGTGAGTTTGTATTGTTTATTAATCTTTATTTTATATTTTTTATAATTTAAATTTTGATAAGAATAATATTCTATAATCAAAATTAATTTTTGAAAATAAAATTGTGAAATTTAAATATCAATATTTGAATAATATTATTTTCTTGAATTAGGTGGTTTAGTATTTTCAATGTTTTCTCAATAATATATTTACTCCTTTTTTAATTTTAATTTTTTTGCTACATTTTTTTGTTATGATTTTAATTTTAATATTAATTAATACATTTTTCAGTCATTTTATCTCTAATATTTCTTTTCAATTAATCATCTAAATAAGTTTCAATTTGTCAAATTGACTTTTTCACAAAAACCAATTTAAATATAAATCACATTACAAAACAGATATCTACCTCATCTTAAGTTTGCCAAATTTATATTAAGAAAAAAAAAGAGCCAATTTTATCACCTCTAATCCAAAGACACACTAAGTTTATAAAGGGTAATTTAGTCAATTTGACTGTCATTAGTTTCATTGACAGAAAATGATGACTTAAACAATTTAAATGGTGACAAAGTTTGCTCAATTTTAAATCTTTTAATATAATATTTATATTTTAAAATTAAGTTATAATAATATTTATTTTATGCCCATAAATTTAATGGAAAGGTCATCATTTAAATTCTCTAAGTCATATTTTTTAGGTTTAATATTGCCCTGTAAGTATTAAAATAGAGCAATGTTATCTTATTCAGTTAAAAAGTTAACGGTCAACGTCAATTTTTAAACTGTCAACGATAGTCTTGTTAACTGTATGGAACGACATTGCTACCTTTTAAAACTTCCAGAGTGTCACTAAATTTAGAAAAACTTTCAGGATAGTACTGCTTCTCAGCAAAAACTTTCAAGACAAATTTAAAGCTCAACCCTTTTTATTAATGGAACTAAGGATATTAAAATTAAGAGAATGTGAATACACTTAGTAAACGTAATAGATATGCAAAGTTAAATAACCAAATGTATATTCTAAGCCTAAATTAATACATCCCAATAATCCTTCCAAGCCTACTAGAGTACCACCCCTTTACAGGTCTGGAGGTGAAGGTGATATAACAACGCCTATGCATCTTGGGCGCGCAATTGTTTTACATTGTTATTCTTGAAAACTGCCAAAATATTTAAATTGCAGTTGGATCAAAAATTTAAATATACAATTAAAAGTGACTAAAATAATTTGAGAACATAAATCTACAGTAACAATCTATTATATTATACTCCCTCCGGTCCTAATTATAAGACAACATTTGAAAGTTGGTTTTGGTCCTAATTATAAGACAATATTTTAATTTTTGTCAATTTTTTTTTCTAAAATACCCCTATTTATTCTTTAAAATGTATTTCCTAAAATACCGGAGGGAGTATTATATTATCGAAAATCTGAAACAATGCATGCGATGATTTAATAAGTTTGACAAACGACAGCAACCAAATCAATTAGCATTCTCAATTATAAAAATCACCTCAATTGTTATACACAACACACACAGCAATGGTCTTGCATATAATTAGTAACATGGTTTGGCAATCATTTTAATTACTTAATCGTTTTCATTTAAAAAATATATGTATATTAGAAGACAACTTTCCATTCCATATGAATACCATGTTTTGTACGTATTCAATATAATATTGTCTCTGCCTCTTTGATTAATGATGTATATTGACACCAAGCTTTGCATTTTGCAACAGTTCTGAGACATGATTTAGTTATGCTGATAATTTTAAGGTATTTCTCAAAGACCTCCATTTTAACACTTTACCCCAGATGTCTTGTTCACAACATTTTTTCAGGCACTCCGAAGAGATAATCTTTTACTTATTAGATCATGGAACATGATTGGTTTACAAGTCAATGTGAGCTTTGCTTTATAAATACCTCAACAACATTGGAGATCATCACAGCATAATCTTTCTTTCTCACACTTGACTTAGTCATATCTGAAGCTAGTTATCTCCATTGTGATAGTAACATGGCTTTCAAAATTCAATCTCAAAGTTTTGTTCTCCCATTGGCTCTTGTTTTGGTGGGAATGTTGGCCTTTCAAGCCTCATCTCGCACTCTTCAAGAAGCTTCAATTAAGGAGAGGTATGAGCAGTGGATGGTTCAATATGGCAGAGTGTATAAGGACTCTCTCGAGAAGGAGAAACGTTTCAACATATTCAAGCAAAACGTGGAGTACATTGAAAGCTTTAACAAGGCTGGAAACAAGCCTTACAAGTTAGGAGTGAATCAATTTGCAGATCTTACAAATGAAGAATTCACAGCTTCTAGAAATAGATTCAAGGGTCATATGTGCTCCTCAATCACAAGGACACCCTCTTTCAAATATGAAAATGTGACTGATCTGCCTTCCTCTGTGGATTGGAGACAGCAAGGAGCTGTTACACCCGTCAAGAATCAGGGGGAATGTGGTAAGATTTGTTTCATTACTCCTTAATAGATCAAAGTTCTTGAAGTTTTATTTAGCTATTTTATTTTTGGTGCTTTGTAGGATGTTGTTGGGCATTTTCAGCTGTGGCAGCAACGGAAGGAATCACTAAGTTGAGTACAGGCAAACTAATCTCTTTGTCCGAACAAGAGCTAGTTGATTGTGACACGGGTGTTGACCAAGGTTGTGAAGGAGGTTTGATGGATGATGCCTTCAAATTCATCATAAAAAACCATGGTATCAACTCAGAAGCCAACTACCCTTACAAGGGTGTTGATGGAACTTGCAATGCCAATGAAGAAGGCAATCATGTAGCTACCATTAAGGGGTATGAGGATGTTCCTGCCAATAGTGAGCAGGCCCTACAAAAAGCAGTGGTCAACCAGCCAGTTTCAGTGGCCATTGATGCAAGTGGATCTGATTTTCAATTTTATAAAAGTGGCATTTTCACTGGTTCTTGTGGCACTGAGTTAGATCATGGTGTTACCGTTGTTGGTTACGGTGTCTGTGGTAATACCGAATATTGGTTAGTGAAAAACTCATGGGGAACAAAATGGGGCGAAAAAGGATACATAAGGATGCAAAGAAATGTGGATGCTCAAGAAGGCCTCTGTGGTATTGCAATGCAAGCTTCATATCCCACTGCATAATTGTTAAACTACATGCTCTGGTTTGATGACTTATCACCTGCACATGTTTAGAAAATGGCAATATATTATGACACACACACACTCATGTTTATTGCTATAAATCATGATTATGGAAGTTTGTGACATTGTCCTACTTAAGTTTAAATCTCTGTATATGCATTGAGTCATTGTCGTATATATGTTGTGTATTTATATATTACAATGCAATGAAATATATTGTTATGACTGAATTATGTACATCTTTTGTTTATCTCAGTGATATGTGAAGCTATATATATTAAGCTCAAACCGATTCAAATTTAAGAAAGCCATTGCCCTTTACATTGTTAGTCCAAGTGAACTTAGGACCATGTTGTTTAGTGTCTATGAATCTGGCTTGATCTAGGCACTCAATGAAATCAGAACAGCTACTAGTGCTTGGATTAGCACTTAATTTTCCTTTAGAGGAACAAACCTGATTAAAATCACCGACATTCAAACGGGTAACAAAAAAGACTGTCCTCTTTGTGCATTGCATCAGTACCAACATAATTAGTGTAACAAAGAGGGCTTAAAGGTTTGCAAATTGCAACCTACTGAGGTAGGAAGTTTTTGTTTCAACTAAATAAAAGAAATCAGGAAGTTGCTTTGATCTCTGATTTGCCATGGCTTTCCTAATCCCACGATAACACCAAAAATAGGCCTTCATAGCTAAGGGGAAGCTCTTGGTTCGGCACTTCCCTATCCTTTTTTATTAGAGTTAGGAATAAAAGCTAACCCTTTCATGAGTTCGGGTTTAAACGAGCACTTCCTTAAAACCCCACATTTATGAAGCTCAGCCCTTCTACTACCGGGCCAGGGTTAAACCCCCAAACTTTAAGCCCGTTTAACTACAAACACTGTTTGTTATATTTTTATATAAATACAATTAAAAAAATAAATTCTTAATTTAAGACATGAATATTATCAAAATTAAATTACAAAGAAATAAGTTTAAAATAACAAGATAGTATGAATGAAAAGTTTCAACATTTACGCATATATGCTCACACCATCACATAAGAAAATTGTTTCATGTAGTTTTAGCAGTAGACTTATCTTTATTTCATGAAAAGACCCTCCTTGTAGATATCACTGGCGGATCTTAGAAGAGACAATGTCCCCCCCCCCCCCCCCCCAAAGAAATTCGTAAATGAAGGAAGAAGGGAAGAGAGAGGACACTGGTGGTAGAGAGAGAGAAAGAAGGAAGAAGAAGGTCGTGACTTGGGGTGGTTCTACACATTCTGGTCAAGCTTTCCTCTCCTCTCAAAAGTCAAAACTCTGATTAAGCTTCTTCACATTTTGGTTTGAATCGACACCTCTGTGTTTGCAAAATGACTTGCTCTCGAAGAAGAAGAAGGAGGTCCTGGTCAAATAGGGATTTGACCAGGGACCTAGATGAAACTTTCAAAAGTTCTCAAGAAGGGATTAAAGTACATATTTTTAAAACTTTGTAGAGAGGACTATAATTTCTGAAAATATGGGTCTTTTTCTATAATTTTCCTTAGTTCCTTTTCTTCATTGATTGCAATTTCCATAAGTTCAGGGGGCTTTTCTATAACTTTTCCTAGTCCTCAAAATATTAATTATGACCCTCCGAAATCTCAAATTTTCTTTTTAAACACCTACAATGCAAAATTAAGAACAAGTAGTATTAAAAGTCCAAGAATTTATTTGTATGAATAATTAATAAATTATGATTATTTTACCCCTTATATCAAAAGTCAAAGAAATCATAACAAAACTTAGATTTTTTCTTAAAATGTAAAATTTAATATAATATTTTAAATCTTAATATTTAAAAAATGTTATAGAATGATAAAAAAAATTTAATTAGTTAATGAATATATATTTGCCTCCCAAACATTTTTTCCAAGATCCGCTACTGTAGATATCTATACTTAAGAATTTATCTTAGGTATGAGTGAACCCGCAACTTAATAATTTGACCAAAATTAACTCTTTTTTATGGGGGAAATTAAGATGTATGATATATATTTTAAAATAATAATCTTATAAAAATATCAAATTATGAAATAATAAATCTTATAACCAAGTAATATAACATATACAAGGGAGTATTTGTTTCTTTAGGATTAACATTGCAACAATCCATTAGAAAGATTAAAGTTCTACGACTCGTATTTATATCCCAAACGATCATGTAAGTGGTTATGGTTATGCTGTTGCAATTTCATTTTTATTCAAATAAAATTCACTTTTAAGTTTTACAATCTAGTTATTATTTTTCTTTAAATTTAGATATATTAATATTAAAACTCATAAATTTCTAGTAAAAATAATTATGTAATGTTCAAATTAGCATATATTTTAAAGTAGAACAATAATAGAATGTTGTGAATTCATTTGTGTATACATGTATCAATCATCTTCTGTAATGAAAAGTAGTAAGTTAGAACAATTGGAATTATATTTATTTTCAATAATTCATAAATTATTTTTTATTTTCAATTGGAATTATTGTTTACTGTGTCCATTTGGTTGCTGGATATATTAGATGGTGGGTAAAAGGAAGAAATTTAGTGCACAAGTGAAAAAAACTTATAGTTATACTGGATGTTATAAAAATAAGAGCCTGTTTGGATCCACTTTTTTTTTTTAAGCTAAAAGCTACTTTTAAACTAAAGCTTAATTTTTAAAAAAACAAAACAAAAGCTTAAAAAAAAAAGAGCTAAAAACTGTTAGATGATTATATAAATTTGTTAGCTTAAAAGTTATTTAAAAGCTCAAATTAAAAATAAGTTGTGGCAAAAACTTTGTTATAATCACTTTTCCTAATAAAATTATCATAAAAGGTATATTATAAAGTAACCTTTAAACTATCAATATATTCACAAAATAAAAATATTATGAGAATATATTTGCCAATAGTGGAGCACAATTAAGAAATTATCAGTAGTGTTGCAAATTGTGAACCATTATTCCGTTCACATGAAATCACCTTTTATATTTTCCATTAATGTTGATGCTATTTGATTTTGAACTCTATCCATATAACCATTATCTGCTATTCTTCTATGACTATGGATAATCATTTCTCCATCAATGTTACATTCTTCTTGACTTTGAGGAACATAATCTGGATTAAGATCACAATTGCAAACTCTTCATCATCAACACCACACTTTTTAATGAAGTTATGAAGGGCTATTGTTGCAATAATAATTTTCTCCAACTTAATTACTAAAAATGGCTTACATCACATAAGATGTGCCACCTTTTTTTTCTAAACTCCAATCATTCTCTCAATGGCATTTCTTAATGAAGAATGTGCATAATTGAAAACTTCTTATAATCCATGTGGTTGACTATAACCTCTAAAATCAGGTTAGGATCTCCTTTAAATGGCACTAGATACCCTTTCATGTTAAGATATCCAGCATCTACTACATAATACTTCCCTAAAAAAATTAAGAGATTTATTAGTTTGTATAAAATATCAATTAGATAAATATAAGAATTAAATAGTTTATATAATAAAATAATGAATTGTACCTTTAAGAGGATGAAGGAACATACTTTTCATTTCCTCAAGAACATATGAAATAATATGTTTGTCTAGATGCCATATATTATCTTTTACTAACTTCTTACATAAAAAATGATAGAGACCATAAGCATAAGTAAACAATATTCTAAAAACATAAATATAATGTCATTCAAATATAAACCAACATAGTTCAACATAGGAATAATAGGTATGAAATCAGTTCAACATTTAACATGAGAATAGAAAATATAAAATCAAATTCCAACCTAATACTAGAGTTTTTATCTAATTCATTTTTGTACAAAATCCACCATACGAGATCATCAATTGATTCTGAAAACAGCATAATAATGATCCTTTTTTGTTGTACTCTAAGCAAATCCACTGAATAGAAATATTGTTTGGCATCCAATTTCCCTTAAGCCCTCAATTTTTTCAGTATTTTAATGCCATCGGGAATGAAAGTATCCACTGATTTCATATGTTTTTGACATTTTAGCCACTTCAGCTATATTATGACTCTCCACTACATTAGCCATCCACTCTAATGTTTTTAGCATGCTTGTTACAATCCCACTGTTTTGCTTATCCTTTGCCATTTTTTACTCATCGCTTCTGATGTCATTTTCCCCCTCTTGAGTTGGTTATTTACCATAGGGCTAACATCTTCATCAAGATTGGATTCTTCATCATCATATTCAGCAATTTCCTCTGGAATAATTGGAGTGGTATTTAGGGTACTATCTTGAATTGCTACACCCATTGCTGGGGTCCATGCATGTTGACTTGTTACCAATGTTTCTCCAAAGATGATTGCCTAATAATGGTATCCATGTAGTCCAATCATTCCTAAAAATAGCTAACTTGTTTTTCAATTGCTTTTGGTTACAGTTTTTATTAGCAAGGTTATTAAATTCATCAACTAGAACTTCTCATCTCGTAGCTCTAAAGGCAAATTCCTGGTTTTCCACAAGTAAGATCTTAGTGATGCATCGATCTCACTTTGCACCGTGTTTTTCTTTGCTAGCCATAAACTACAATGCATTATTGAGGTGAAAAGAAAAATATTTAAATATAGCACATCAAAAGTTTTTATGCACATACATTAAACATTTATGGTTATTTTTATTGTTTTAGTTTTCTATAGTAAGCCTCTGAGACCAATTTTTCCATTTGGTGACAATAAAGAATAAGATAATAATTTTTAGACTAAAGAATGATAAAGCATAAATGGGGAATTTGGTTTTGCTAGAATGTAACAACCAAAATGGGATAAAATCAAGAAGATTCACATTCTTAAGAAAAGAAAAAAGAAATTAGCAATGTAATCCAATCCCAGACATATCTGTTTTAAACCAAATAGAATTCAACCCTCTTATTTTATGATTTTTTTAAAAATCACCTGTTGTGCGAAAGAAATCTCATTTAGTCCTTAAAGATCATTGTCACTCAAGACATTCATTTCTAATTCTCAAATTACTCAAAACTTAAGACGTTTCATATTACTAATATCCTAGGAGATGATGAACTGTGCATTATTGTATGACTCGTAACTTATATGTGGCATTGAAATTTTAACTTAGCTGGGCCAAAAAAAAAACAAGAGAAGGAATAAAGGAACTTCCTAAATCAGTGCACAAAAAATAGGAAAGTAAATCATTAGCAGAAGTCCAGAAAGAAAATGGGAAAACAAACCTTTAGTAGTAGATAGAGGGGGGGGAGTACCTTTGAGAATGGTGCTATTTACTGAGAGAAATTTGATAAAGAAAGACAAGTGAAAAGGATTGCAGTGCTCAAAACTTGAAATCGAATGGGCAACCACAACGTCGAAGTTTCATTTCAACAAAAGCTAACAAGAGCTTTAAAAAAAGCTCCTTTGTCAGGAGCTTTTGGCTTTTGGCTTTTTCCTTCATTGTATAAAACAACTCTTTTTATTATAAGAGCTAAACCTATTTGGCCTAACCTCAGTTTATAAGGAGAAAAGAAGCTAACAAAGCAACCGAGCAACTATATACTCTTCTTTGTTTCATGATGTAATTGATTGGATGTAATACAATATACCCAACCTTAAAATATAAGAGTTAACTGACCGATTTGCTTTAATCTTAAATATGATTTATCAGTCAACTTTATTTCACTAATTTATAGCAATTCTTTTTTTTTTTCAAACAGTCCTATTTTGTTTGAATATATTAAGAGAGTTTCGATGTGGTAGTTTCTAACACAAACTATTAATAGGGTTTATGGTAAAATTTACCTATAAACTTTTTGCAAAATAGCACCTGACACCATAAACTTTCATTATGTGTGACAATGCAAATGAAATTTCGTTATGTGCAACAATGCAACATATGATATGATTATGTAACTTATTTAACTTCCTTAATTTCTTCTAAGAAAGTTAACTTTGTCTAATATTTATAACTAGTAAACAAAAATGATATTAGCTCCACTCCTTGAGATAAGATCCACTTAGATAATTTGAGTGGATTAATGAAATTAGTTATTTGTTAAAAAAAAGCATGGTAATTAAACCCGGACCGGACCGGCCGATTCGGACCGGAAACCGGCGAACCGGCCTCGGAACCGGTCCGGTCCAGCGTAGAAACCGGGGTTAGAGTCTCCCCCCAAAACGTCGATTCTTTTTATTTTGTTGAAGATTACAGAGGGAGAGATGGAGAGAAATAGAAGAAACAGGTCTTAGATCCAGTGAAAAGAGCCGGTGTGAACAGATCCGGTGAAAAAGATAACACTTGCAAGAGGACGACGGTGACAGACTGAGGAGCGAGGAAACGATCTGAAGGTTGCGCGTGACTTCGCATAGATCAACGATGTTGTGAAAGGGTGTGTGGGGGCGTTGGATACGGCGGGGAAGAGCACCGGAAGTGAGGGAAAGTCGTGATGGGCCTGAAGAAAGAGAGAAGGAAGCCAAAAAAAGGAGGAGGAGAGCAAGAGAAAGTGGCGATGGATATGAAGAAAGAGAGAAGGAAATATAAAAATGAGGAAGAGAGAAAGAGGGAGGAGCGAAAGCTTTCTGAACAATGCTAGTGCTACGGTGGAGGTTGAGGTGCATTCATTTAGAAGCCACGCGTACTATCAACTCAGTTTTTACTAATGTCTGTGTTGTATTTACTTTGGAATCCTTCATACTCCATGTGCCATGTGTATAGACTATAAGTCTATGACTATAGAGCAGTACGTAGGAACATCATCACAGACTGTGGAATGCTCAGTCTTGGAATTGGAAATGAGGGAAAAAATTTAAAATCAAAAAGTAAAATTTAAAATAGAATAAATTAATATTAATATTTCAGTGGAGAATTATTATTTTTTACTTTCATATAAATAATTATGAAATTTTCATTTCTCACCGGTTTGATCCCGGTTTGACTCCGATCTGACCCACTAACCCTTAGCCCAATATCCTGACCGGTTCAGTGACCGGTCCGGTTTTAATAACCTTGAAAAAAAGTGTGTTTTTCCCCAAAAATACTCTCCTAAATCATTTGCTTTGAAACTATTCTTTAATGCAAATTTTCTTAACATGTGCAATTAGTAGAAATAATTTAGAAAAATCTAATAAATATGGGGGACAAAGTGGACTGATGCCTAATATCGAAGACTAAATTCAACCTCCAACTATTCTTTTATTGAAAATAGGAGGAAGTAGTATGATAGTTATTTGCATGAATGTAAAAGTTCAAAGAGTTTTCTTGTGAAGTTTCACAAGTTAAATTTAGTTAAATTTTCTTGTCAAAACTCACGCACATTATTCCTTTTATAGGGAATTTGAATTTAAAATAGCATATTTAAAAAATCATAAGGGATGCACTTGGTTTTAGCTGGGTCGCAAGATCTAGAATGAGAAAGTTATTTACATACTTTCTATTCTTTAACGTTACATATATTTATCTAATTTAATTATATTTAGAAAATTAATTAAATTAGTTAAAATAACATACATTTTCTAGAGTATCTTAATAATTTTCCTTAATTCTTCAATCACTTTATTACTTGATAATTGTTGAGGGAACATCAATAAATATCAATTAGAAAACTATTGAAAAATAAGAGAAATATGTCTTACTTTTATTATTAGGATCAACTCCCAAGTCACCTCATTAGAGGAGTATCTCATAAAATTATGGGATATTTTGTATATACTATTGTAATCTAACATGTTCGCTTACTAAAATACATGTTTTTATCCAAAGGTTACTTTCATGAATATATGTCCCCAATGCTATTCATGAGGATATTAATTTCTTTTTAGGGTGAAGTTGCAATATTACACATGAGCTTTTACCTAAGAAGTACCCAGTATCATATGCTTTTCAGAGATGTAAAAATATACACAACCTTATAAAACTAGAGCAAAAATACTCATACCGTTAAAAGAGGCTAACCTCTGTTAGTGGGACCCACAATATTTAAAAAAATAAAAATTTCTACAATTCTTAAATTCCTCTTCTGCCTCTTCCCTTTCACTTTACCCTTCTAAAACTCTCCTTCCTCCTTTTTCTCCATTCTCTTCAATGGGGCATCGAAATCTCAGTCTTCCTCTAGCCTCCTCGCCACCATTGTGTTCACCCTCTTGTGGTGGTGGCTCCGGTGCTATCACCCCCTTCTCCTTCATCCACCGCCTCCTATCCTTCCTCAGCCTTTGCTACCACCATCGACCTCACCAAGAATGAAGCTGCACCGCCATCCAAGCCACGGTATCTTCCTCCTTTGTCCTTCCTCACATCTAATCCACCACTATCCAAGTTGTATCTAACTGCCATTAATGGACTGCAAAGAAGCTTCATGACTACAACCATATTGCTAACGTCGACGGTTGTGTTTTCATGCTCTCCTTCGATTTTGAGTTCGTTTTGAATTGATGGAAGTTCAATGCATGGAAAGAAGAGGAAGAAGAAGATGAGGGTTTGAATTTTTTTGCCCTAATTTAGATTGGAGAAGAGCTTAGTATTTTTTGCCCTGATTTAGATTAAGTCTGAATTTTGGATGGTTTCTTATAATTGCGCTTAAAAAGATTGTTTCCCCCCTCTCATTATGTGACCTAAATTATGTTCAATTTCTGTGTGTTTTGCAAAGGATGAGGCTTTGAGTTCGTCGTTGTTCTCCAAAAAGAGTTGTAGAGGATAAGAGGATGAAGGTTGGGAGGGAGACAGGTGAGGGGCATTTTGATATTTTCATAATATACTTTAATGTCTGTTAGGCCTATTTAACTATGATGGTATTTTTGCTCTACGTTTACAAGGTTATGAGTATTTTTGCACCTCCCAAATGCATCTGGCACTAGGTGCACTTTAAATAAAAGCTCATGTGTAATAATACATCTTTATCCTTCTTTTTAAGTTCTTTTGCTTCTCTCATGAAGAGTAGAAAATGTTATTTATTTTAATAGCTTTAGAGATGCATTTTTATTTTTCCTCAATTTATTAAAACTATGTAGTAGTTGTTGTTGTTACTGAAGATGTAATATCACCTAGAGGGGGGTGAATATGTGATCTACAAAATTTTCGCTAAGTGCCCAAAGTAAGACAAAACAGAAGTAAACGTAGAGAATGAATACAAGGCGATTTATACTGGTTTGATCTAATTCTTTGACCTATGTCCAATCCACAGAACACCTGAGATTTCACTATCTTCCACAAACAATTACACACTCTATAAACGAAGGATCGTCACTCTGCTCCCCCTTACAAGTTGTAATTAATACACCCTTTCTTAAGGTTCCACAACCTTAAGATACAAATGATAATAAGATAAAGGTTTAAGTACTCCACACTGAGTAGATGAAATGTTGTACACTGAAGCAGAAAGTAATAAAACAGTTGAAACAGCGAATGGTAATAAACTCGAATTGATTGCACATCGTTTCGGTAGGTGGCGAATTCAATGCTCTGACTATTTATAGTTGTTGCAATTAATGACCGTTGGTGAAGTTCGTGAAATAGCCGTTGAGTCTCTTGAATATATCCGTTAGACAGATAAAGCGATTGTCAAGAGTTTCACCGTTTGAATGTTCAGATGAAATGTGCAGGGTTAACATTCTCTTTTATTCCTTCTGTTTTTCCATTGTGAGATAGCATTTAATGCGCAAACGGAATTTCAGAGTGGCTTTACTTCGATCAGAGTAGCTTTACGTGTTTTGTACTCGTTTGGGAAACTGCATTTAATGCATCTGACAGACCGTATTGCTTTATCCAAATTTTCTTGTAACTTATGTTAAAATAGTCTAAAACTCATGAGCAAATGGGTTAAAAGCATTTGGTAATTTGCAATGAATGATAATCAAGGATAATAAAGTAACATAGCAAGATTCATGATTTCGGAGACGAAGATTTAAAGAACAGGGATGATCTTGCTCGAGTAAAGATTTATATATGCTCGAGCAAGATCCTTTGGAATGCTGAGAAAAATACTCTTCGTCGCTGATGCTCGAGCAACAAAATTTCTTTGCTCGAGCATGATTTTATCATGCTCGGGCAAGCCTTTCATGTATTAGTTAAAAGCTCTTTAGACTTGCAGATGCTCAAGCACTCTTTTTTGTCTACTTGAGCACGATGCTCGAGCATGAATTGATTCATGCTCGGGCAAGCCTCATTAATGATGAGAAAGCTTGTTGCTCGATTCTACTCGAGCAAACCCTTTATGCTTGCTCGAGAATGCTACTCGAGCAAGGACTTTTCTCATGCAAGAACACAGGTTGCTCAACTTTGCTCGAGTAACCTTTTAAGCCTGCTCAAGCATGCTTTTACTCTATGCTCGAGTAAGATAGGCTTTGCTTTGCTGAACCTTTGCTTGATGTTGCTTGAGCACGTTAAGGCTTCTGCTCGAGCAAGGCTCCAAATTCTTCATAGTGCTTCCACTTGATGATGCTCGGGCAAGCTGGTGAGATATGCTCGAGTAGGACACCAGAGAATATGAAAGATCGATATTGCTCGAGCAAAACTATATAGTCTACTCAAGCAAGCCTTTTGTGAAGTACTTGCTTTTACCTTGCATTCGATATTGCTCGAGCAAGCTTAGTCCTCTGCTCGAGTAACTTTCTAAGAAATGCTTTTATCATATTATCCTATTGAATGTTCTTTACTTATTTTAATTCAAAATCTTGAAAATTTTAATCATCAAAACACAGGAGCTAACAATTACCTTTATATTATTTTGCCTTTTACTTAAAAAATTGAAATAACATGAAACCTGAGAATTATCGTCCTCCAATAAATAATAGTAATACTTCCTAGTGCAACAAAGACAACTTCGTTTGTTTCTTAGATAATGTTTTCAAATTAATGCAGTGGTGCCAGATGCCACTGAGTCTTGGGTCCGTGGTTGGTGAGCCTGAAAATATCCAATTTCATTGCGTTGCTTTATTTCTTTAAAAAATTATAAATTAATTTCATATCAATAACTAACTTGGATCTTTAATATAAAAGATAATTAACGAATTTTTATAAGTTAGCAAAATAATTATATTAGTTTTTTTTATAATATATGTTGATTTGACTAAAATATTGTATTTCATCGTGGCTAGCATTTGGTAGAAATCCCTCTGTGTGCAATCTTCAATTTTGAACTGTGTGCAATCTTCAATTTTGAAAGCAAATAGTATCAAGTCAGAGAAAGAAAAGTTGATTTTTATTTTCATTTATTTCTGAGGCCTGAGCGGAGTGGTTTCATAATAGACCCGATGAGAAAACATAGGGGAAGGTCAAAAAAGCAGAGGAAAAAGAGGGGAAGGACAAGCTGGTTGGATTGTTTTTGTTCTGTCCTAAGAACACAGAAAGATTGGACTTGACTAGGTTGTCAAGCCTAGAGCCTACGTACCCTTTGAAGGGATCAAAGTCCATGTAGTTCGCAGTATACAGGGAGGCGTGAAGCCAGGGGGTGGGGTGTGTGCTCTGTGTGACAGAAGGTAAATAGAACATAAGGTTAGAACGTGTGCACCTGTTTAGGGTTTCCTTCTATTTATAGAGGAGTCTGGTGCGAGTATCTTTGCATTAATGTCCGGTATCCGGGGTTGAGATATCAGGGGCTGATATCTTGGGATCCGATTGGGGGAGAATCTTCATTAATGAGATCCTAAATCAGTGGGATCTCATATCCTTGCCTGTTATGGCACAGATTCTGTTCCAGGCGTGGTTGGGCCGAGGTCCGGGAATGAGCCTATTGGGCCGGTCCGTAACAGTTTTCAATTGGGTGAGAGTGAGAGAAGAGACATAGGTTTAAATTGATTTACAAATAAAACTAGATGAGTAATTAGTAACTATATAGGTTTAAATTATGATGATTAAATTCAATTTGAGTAAAAATAACTAAAGATATTATTTCTTTTCTTAAATATTGAAAGATGAAATATCACCTAAGAGATGGGTAAATTGGGTGATTAAAATTTTTTATCGAAATACTTTATAACTTGCTTGTAAAATAGAGATGAAGGGAGAAAGAATGGACACAAGAAATTTATTCTGGTTTGGTCCAAATCCTTGACCTGCGTCCAGTCTCCAGACACTATGGGATTTCACTATTTCAAAACTTGATTAATTACACACTTTGTAACTCTCGAGTAATTCTCTTACTAGAACTTACTCTTTCTTACAAGTTGTAATCAAATAAACTCAATCTCAAAGGTTTCACAACCTTGAGATTTTTACAAAAATGAATAAGTTCAAAACTTTCTAAAAGAGCAAATAGATGAACATTGAAGATTATAAATATCCGAAGATATTTCTTAAGAGTATGAAACAGTAAATGCTAAAATCTCAAATTGAATCTGTAGAGTTTCGAGTGGTTGGAGAATTGAATGCTTTTGGATTTTATAGGTGTCTTCTTTAATGACCATTGCAGTCCTTAAAGAGCTGTTATGAGTACTGAATATAGCTATTGTAGGACGTTACTCTGACTCTTCGGATTCTCCAAATGTTAGCTGTCATTCTTTGTTGATGTTTCTTATTTTATTTTTCCATTGAGACTCAACATTTATTGCTTAAAGGAATAGCAGGAACTACTTTAGTATGCTCAGAGGTATGGTTGCCGTGTTTGAGTCTCGATTAAGCAAGTGCATTAAATGCTCTTTGACACATAATTTCTTTGTTGCATTTTGGTGTTAATCTATATCAAAATCATCTGAAACTCATTAACAAATTGATTAAAATTGTTAGAAATAGTAAAGAGTAATAGTATGAAGTAAACAAATCACAATCAAAGATTTAGAGTTTACGAACATGATGATTTCATTTTCCCAGAAGAGTGACTCGAGTCATGCACACTTGACTCGAGTCATATACGCTTGATTTGTGTTCACATTTTCAAAGCAATTGAAAAAATGTCTCTGTAAGCCAATGACTCGAGTCATTCATGATATAACTCTAGTCACATTAGTTTTCATAAAACAAAGGCTATCGGGTTTGGACTTGGAAATGATTTGGAACAAACTGTGACTCAAGTCATTGACTCGAGTCATTAAGTGACTTGACTTGAGTCTCTTTTGAACGATGGAAAATCATTTGAAAAGGCTAAGTTGAAACACATTTCATTAACTCGAGTCACACATACTTGACTCGAGTCAAGAGCCTTTCAAAAATTATTTTTGCAAAACATGTAACTCGAGTCTGTTAGGATCCGTACACGCAGCGAATTTAAAAATTTTACGAATCCCGTCTTGAGGATCACTCAAGCGCATTTAAATCAAGGCTAGAGGATCCGAATCAAACCTATAGTGAACTGGTCTACGTCTCGTTCTCTTTGAACTGGTGGGCTATCTTCTTGATCAGTGGAAGCCGACTCTATGAATCGCTCTCCTCTACCGGTATCCACACAAGTAATCCCGAACACAATTGCGGTAGTGTGCTGGCGCCTTTCTGACTGTGTGTCTCTCTCTTTTTCACTTTAGGGTTTTCTTGCGGCTTTCTAATACGCTCTACTAAAAGTCCCATAGGTTTTTCTAAACCCGATAGGCGTATTATATAGAAAATTAATCCTTATTAATTTTGAAATTCAAATTTTGAATCTGAAAAATATATTAATTAAATCTATCTAATAGATCTAATCTAATATATTCATTTAATCCGAATTAAAACCATATCTGAAATTCGAATTTTGAATTTAGATCAAATCTAAATTAAAAGCTTTCTTTTTTAATTTATCTCTATAAATTAAATTTGAGAAATGATATCTATCTATTTAATTAAATCTGAGATACTATATCTCAATTTAAATTAAACAGATATATGATATCTCTATTCAAAAATTAAATGAGATACAATGTCTCTATTTGTTTTAGATATTTAATTTATCAAATAAATTAAATACAAAACAAATATTATATAATAATATTATAATCTCCATTAAATAAAATTATTATATTATTTTCGAATTTAATATATATATATATATATATATATATATATATATATATATATATATTCACTCTAGATTAAATACAGTATTTATTAAATCGCAGATATATCTAAGATTTAATGAATCTAGACACTTTTGCTCGTATTGGGTTATTCTTGTGTGTGACCTTGCAGGCCCACATGAGATTGGCAGTGGGCCAATACTGTACCAGCCCACAAATCACAAGCAGCTTCTAGCAAGACATTGCAACTACCCAATTCACATGGGGATTGATGACACGATATAACCTATCATACAACCATGTCACGTCCCTTTTGTCACGTGATAATTTGGTCAAGGATAGGGCATGGATAAGGTCAATTTCCTGCTCTTGACCATTACTTTCTCGATTCTCGAGTAGTCTAATAATTGAAACGAAAACTCCTTTCCATCGTAGTATCACCATACATTTCTTAGACTCACTCATTGAGGGGCCCAGTATTATCTCTCTACAAATGTGAGGGACAAATTTCATCTTCACTATTCACATTCCTCCGCATGAAAACCACTGATCCCAATCCCAGCCTTTATCATCACCCGGTCGAAAGTGACTTTTGACTAGGTTAGAGGTCTGTGACTCATCATGTAGGAATCTATGATGATTTCAGGTCATAAGGTGTCGTGACGCGGTTATATATGAGATAAGCTTATGACTTAATCTATGTAGCTTTCTCATAGTAGGTCGGTCCAGCACCTTGTACTCTTACAAGTGCATATGACTTTGATTGTATCTCGATACCTCATCAAAGTCATACTGGTCATAACTCATCTTCACTCCCGCGTAGATGACTGACCAGGGACATTAAGGATAATCTATAAGATATATCCAGGGATGCAGTTATCAATACAAACATGCAAACGAAAATGATAACTAAAAGAGAATACTTTAAATAACATAAATATCTAAAGTGCAATGAATTGCCCTTATGACATAATTTCCAACAGAGTCACCATATATTAACTTGAGTAACTTTGTTCAAAATTAGCTTTGGCTTTGACATAGAGAGATATGACTTAAGTCATATGACTCTAACATGAGTCATCCCTCCACATAGGCTTTTTACTGTTATTGAGTCGTCTTATGTTTTCTTTTTTTAAAAAAAAACTTAGGCTTAAATCAATAACAATCTTTTGAATTTACAATTGTTAGTTATCATCAAAACACATAGAGAACTAACAAATATGTCTATTTAATTTAATCATATTCAAGTATTGTAAGACCCAATTAAATAAAACTATGTCAAAAATATTTTATGGATTCACAAGTACTTGAGATGTAATTTCATTTTTTTTATACCTTCACAGAAAAAATATCCATCTTTTATCATTACTACAATTTAGTTAAATGTATTTGGAGAGTTAAAAACACATAGAAAATCCATATTGTATTTTTTCCAATTTAACTTCGATAAATTACTATATTTTCAATGTTTAGATTATTTTACAGTAAATAAATATATGACTAGAAAAAATAGGCCAATATATATTATATATTTCTTTCTTTCATCATTGCATATGATATAATACTGTCAAGTGAATGGATCAATCCACTATAAAAAGACAAAATAAAAGTCTTTCTTTATACACATTTTTAACGTTTGTTTTTAAAACTCTTAGACAACTATTTTTAGAGGTAGTATACGCGAGTGATGCTAAAAGGTGTCAGCATAGACAGCTGGTTTTCAGGCAATCGTTGTTATTCAACATACAATGACTATTATTCAAAACACAGTCGTTGTATGCTGACCATTAAAATGACTGGTTTGTAAATAATAGTCGTTGTATATTGTTCTATATCTCTATTTCTTTATTAAAAAATGATCACTTACAACAACTGATTTATGAGAATCAGTCGTTGTTAGTGTACCATTAACAAGATTGTTTTCCATAAACTTGTCATCTATATTTCTTTCTTTCTTTCTTTTTTTTTTAAAAAAATTGATCACTTACAACGACTAATTTATGAGTAACAATCATTGTTAGTGGACCATTACAACGATTGTATTCTCTGTACCAGTCATCTATATTTCTTTTAAAAAAATTAAAAAAAAATAATCCCTTACAACCAATGGTTTATGAGTAAGAGTCGTTGAAAGTGACTATTACCATGACTTTTTGTTTAAAACCAGTTGTCTATATTTCTTTCTTTCTTCTTTTTTTTGAAAAAATTGAAACTCATTTTTTGTCCATATCCTTTTTTTAGATACAAAACTAGAACAAAAAATAAAGAAAATAGAGCAATAAATAGTCAATTCCCAGAGCAAAGAATAAATAGAACTAAGTGACATCACATTGTATGTGAAGTCCTACATCGACTGGGAAGAAGAACAAAGCATGCCTTATAAGGATGTGGAAACCTTTCCCTTGTGGACACGTTTTGATGGGCTAGGCCCAGTCAGAAATAAAACCGTGAGGCCTTATGTGTGGCAAAGCGGACAATATCCACAAGCGGGCGCCTGAAATGTTACAATTGGTATCAGAGCTAGGGCTCGGGTCGATGTGCCAGCGAGGACGCTGGGCTCCAAGGGGGGTGGAGTGTGAAGTCCCATATCGACTGGGAAGGCAAATGAAGCATACCTTATAAGGATGCGGAGACCTTTCCCTTGTGGACGCGTTTTGATGGGCTAGGCCCAGTCAGAAACAAAACCGTGAGGCCTTTTGTGTGCCAAAGCGGACAATATCCACAAGCGGGCGCCTAAGATGTTACATTGTAACACATTGTATATATACAAAAGTTATCTAAATATGACTAATACAATAATATGCACAAGTTAATATAATCAAGTATTTCCACAAATGTTTCTAAACCATTGCACTATGTAAGGAAAAAAAAAACTTTTTATCCATATCTGCACATCTTCTATACGTTGTAGAAGATGTCATGCCAACAGGTTTCTTAGCATATTAATGTTTTCCATAGTGTAGAGTTGCTCTTGACCAATAATATGCATGGAAATTGAAGAACAAGTTAACATAAATCAATACTACTTACGGCTTCCATTATTTTACATTTGGGATGCCGTAAGCGAAATACAAACACCATACTACGTTCATTTTTGTAATAGGGCTGCTGAAAAGTTTTTCCTTTTTTTTTTAAAAAAAATTGCTTCATATATTTTCATTGCCTAGCAAATAAACCTTACAAAAACCATCAAATAGATCATCATCAACCAAAATGTTACTACTATACACAACAATTACCACAAAATATCAAAAAGTTATCTATACATCTACTAATAAGTAGTATATATAAAAGTAAACTTCATTCATTTATGTGTTGAGGAAGATGTCTAGCGAAGAGATTTCGAATTAAAATGATGTCTTCCTCCAAATAGGCTTCCTCATCACCAAAAATCTATAAATTGGAATACAAGGTATAAGATAAATCAATCAAGTGAATGAATTAATTAACAAGTCAATTACAACACCAATAATATTATCATTTGAGAATCATGATCACATGATGCAACAACGGACTGCTTAGCATTCATCCAACTATGATTTCTTTTATTGCCACCTATGATCCATTTTATTACCACCTAAGACATTCCAACAACACTCAAGTTTAATTTAGAACAATTTCAATGAAAGACATGCTTTTTTCTCTTTTAAAAAAAAAATTGGCAGTATTTCCTCTTAAAAGTAAGATATCCTTAAATTTCAATAATAAATAATTTTAGCTTATTTAAAACAAAACTTACTAACTAAGGCAATTCAAAACAATATTAACTATTAAAGTTAGCAATTTCATCAATATATATATATATATAAGTTGTCTAAGTTATAAACCGTAAATTATGGACTTCTAAATATCAACATTCGTACTACAAAGTTTAACTAATTCAATGCACATTTTAAAAAAAAATTTTTAACTATAATTACCTCAACTTTTAAATCTCGATACTTGAAATTTATTTTCTCTACACAATCCTAACAACAACAATAACAAAGAGAACATTAAAATTATTCCAACTAACAAAATATTTTCGATGCGTACATTATAATAAAAAAATTAAAATAGGAGTTGAACTCTTGTTTATAACTTAATTTCTCATTTCATCCTGTATAAATCATTTACATCTTGCATTGTACCCAACATTATAAAATCCGGTATAAATCATTTACATCTTGCATTGTACCCAACAAAATTAAAAAGTACTTAATATTTTAGAAAATATTTGTTTTTATTAAGCAACTTGAAACTATTCAAAGAGATAATCTTTTCATAGGACACGATGAATCCAGCCTTCATGGTCTCAGGCCTCAGTATAAAAACATTAAAAACTCCCCATTCATTGCTTTGAATTCAATCCTACTACTAATATATCTCTCGTTTTGCCTTCATCCAATATTTTCATTGATTTAAGGGGGGAAAAAGAAGTTCGATGCAAACAATTTATTCACTTAGAAAGAGCACCTATTATACCAAATAATGTTATGGTTTCCAGAAGAAGACATGCTCATTAATGTACTAAGATCCAAAAAAGCGAAATACTTGGAGAAATAATACGCCTCAGAACAATAGAACAAAAATCAAAGACAAAGTATAGCATAACATGAGTAATGCAGAGAAAGATCAGCGGTTGGATTGAAGACAGACGAAAACAGAACTTGTAAAAACGTTCGCTTAGTTGGTTTTTTGGGAAATTGTTACCTTCTGCTTTCATCAAATAACTAAGGCACAAATATTATATTCACTTTATTTTAATTGGAATATGAGAGATCCCCGAACCAGATGAAAAAAGCTAGTTGGAAGACAAAATATGAAATTGGGTGGGGATCAAAGCCATCCAAATCAACAGGAGTTGAACTCCCATGATAAATAGTGAAGTCTTCAATTTCAAGTATTCAATCTTCATAATAAAATCGAAGGTTTAACCCAAACATATATTGTAATATAGTCCTAATCGAAGCAAAATCTAGCACAAATGGGATGAGGAAGATACCTAAAGGCAACACTAATGGCGTCCATGGTGATGGCAGCGGCATCCAAGGCGATGGCAGCGATGTCCAAGGTGAAGACAATAGTGTCCATGACGACAATGCGCACAAAACTTATGAGGTTTTGGAGACCTTCGCGAGCAAGGCTGGGAGCATGGAGGTCCGACGATATGAGAGAAGAGGGAAGGAGGACAGTGGAAGAGAGGATAGAGGACGGTGGAGAGAGAGGGACAAAGGAGCAACGTTGAGTGAGAGAAGAAAGCAAATGGAGCATAGAGACAGATCTGCAAGCAAGTGAGAGGAGGCGTCATGGTAAAAATGGAGACACTTTAGGCATCCTTATATCTAATTGGGATGCTTAAAAGAGACATTTTAGACATTTTTAAACATAATTTGGACGCATAAAGTGAAATTTAGGCATCCCTATATGTTTTAAAGACGCCGAAAGTCTTCTTTTTGTCCCAAAAACACCATTTTGGCATCCTCTTTCTAAATTGGGACGCCTAAAGTCCACTCTAGGCGTCCCAATTTAAAAGGGAACACTCAATATTTCAAAATTCTAGTAGATAATTATGAAAATGTCATTGCCTTTTTTTTTTTTAACTTTCTTTTTAAAATACTGATGTTTTTTAGGGAAGCAAAATCTATATTTTGTAATAGTGAATAACTAACAATTCACTTACAAAAAGAAAAATGAAAAACATTAGAGGATGAAGAAATGATCACCTACTTAAACTTTGAAGTAACTTCACTAATGATGTTATACATATTTAGTATAATATAGTACCCACACTCCACTAAATATGAAGTTTCAACAGCTAGTTTCTCCAAAACCATCATTGTAAATGAAAACAAAATGATATGAGGTCAAAGAGGCTCAAACCCTCGACCTCAAGAGCACTTGGCAAAGGCTCATGCCAACTGTGTAAAGGAACCAGCTTTTTGAAATGTTCAACAACTGGTTTTCATCTAACTGTTGTTGTATCCACACACACACACAAAGAGAGAGATATATATATATATTAAACTACTGGGACTATAAAAGTAGTCGTTGAATTTTAACATTCAACAACTAGTTATGAAATCCAGTTGTTGTAACTAAAAACATATTTATTTTTAATTATTGGGCTTAAATATTAATGACTGTTGTCACGAACAGTTGTTCAAAGTGTCTTGTAACAATTGGTTTTATTGGAACAGTCATGAAATGTTAAAAAAATTCAAAAATGTCATCTTATTTTTTACTTCTATTTTTAAAAAAATGGATATTAATTAATGTCATTAAATCTACTTTTGTAATAGTGTTAGGATAAAAGTACAAGAACAACAAAAAACTATAACTTATCACACATTCAGACTTTTGCTTATCCACAAGCAAAAACAATTAAGCTGAGAAAGAATAAATGTTATATGATGCAAATTGGTGGTAATTAAAATAATACGTTCTTAATTTTATAAATTAAATATTACAAATTAACAACATGCCATTCAATAATTGACATTATTCATCGATAATTAAAAATTTAAATCGAAGTAGGCGATTAACCATTGATTATAATATTTCTCATTGTGATTAAACCTTTTGAGTCGAATTTCAATTAATTAAAATATATTTTTGAAGGGACGTAGAAGTAGTTAAAGTTTGTGAGATATTGAGATAGGCTGAGAAAGAGTTGTATCTGTTTCATTATATCAAGAGATTAAAGGTACACACACGCCAGTAACTGAGAGCCTAAAGTAAAATATTATAACAATCGTATCTCTGTACTAATATTTAAAATATTCAAATAATATAATCATAATTTCAAATCCACTGAGGTATTTGCCTTCACGGTTATCTTCCAATCCATTCTAGTATATACTTGTTTATTTTTTAACAATAGTGTGTACTTGGTTGACAATAAAGTAATTCTTTATTTATTATTTTTATTAAAAATTTTGAATAAATACCCTTTCTAGTCCCTGAAAAAAAAAACACGGACCCCATTTTTGTCCCCAGGGACTAAAATAGGACATTTTTATAGACTAAAAAGGGGTTTTTGGAAATTTTCGAGGGATCAAAATGTTCACTAATCAACCCTTATTCGTCCTTTTCAAGGACTAAAAAGGGGTTTTCTTAGTGTGAGGGACAAAAATGGGATCCTTTTTTTTTCAGGAACCAAAAATAGTATTTACTCAAAAATTTTCAATAAGTTGAATTACATAGGATTATTAAGATCAATGCAGGTCTCATAGATGATGGGTTAGATTTTTTATGGGTTGAAGGTGCAAATTTAGTAATGAACTACTTTTTAATGTGCACCTAACATAATTAACTTTTGTTAAGTCTGAAAATAGACATAATCAAAATTTTAGATAGCAAATATAGCAAAGCTATTAACCTTAATTAACTTTCATTACTTTTTATTCTGTGAGTCTTACGGATCTGAATTGTCTCAGAAGCCTTTCTCTCACAATCCCTCAGTATCTTTGCATTTGAGCCGTCCAAAAATTGATCTGAGGGTCCAGAATCACTGATTTCAAAAACCGCATGCGGTAAATATAAAAATTTTAAAACTCTCTCTGGCCGTTAGATTTATTTTTGGATGGCCTAGATTAAGATTCTGAGGGAAGAAGAGGGAAGGATACTGAGACTATCCTCTTCCGAGTCTTACTAACCTTCTCGTTCTCTATTATGTTAATATATTTTTAGAAAGGATAAATGTGCAAATTTAACAATGAACTATTTCCAAATGTACACCAACACAATTAACTTTTGTTAAGTCCAAAAGTAAATAATCTATTTTAAGGACATTAACTACATTCTTTTAAATCTATTTCTTTGTTATTTAAATTCCTTTATTTTTTTTTGTAAATGTCTTTATTTGTTTTGTAAATGTCCATATTTATTTTATAAATACTCTTATGAAAAAATAAGTAAGGGTATTATTATACTTTCCCTAAAAAAATTTAATTTCATTTTGATTCAAGGTATACAATGAAATTTCAAAATCTTTTGAGGGTTAACTGAAATAAAACTGCTTACATTGGACCTAAATAATATTTTCCTATTAAAAAATGAACATATTTCTAAAAATACATTAAAGTAATAGAGAGTAAAAAGATTGGTATGACTCATAGTGCAAAATCAACGAAAGTTAACTAGGGTTAATAACCTTGCTATATTTGCTACTTCAAAATTTCATTATGTCTACTTTTAGACATAATAAAAGTTAATTGTGTGGAGTGTATAGTGGGTAATAGCTTATTACTAAATTTACACATTCAGACACTTGTATCTTTTGGCTGTATTCAAATGATATGTTAGATTTTAGATCTAAAAAGAGGTCTATGAATATAAAAAAAGACCCCTATCTAGGGCCATGGGTTTATCACTACTAGAAAAAAGGATATTAGCGACGGAATTTGCGACAGAATTTTTTCCATAGCAAATATTTGAATTCTTGTAATAGAATAAGAAATTCCGTCGTAAAAAAAATAATTTGCGACGGGGAAAAAAATCCATCGCAAAAAGAATGGATTTTACGATAGATTAACTGTCGCAAATCCCATAAAAAATTTGATTTTCAGTTTTTTTTCCTCACAAAACCAAGTGAGTTTGCGATGGAAATTGTGTTTTGTAGCAAAAAAAGACAAGGTCAACGGCAAAATGCTGCCGATCTGTGATGGAAGACAAATCCGGCGGACAATTATTCTACTGCAACCCTGAGCTCGGGGTTGCAACCCCCAGCTGGGTTTGTGGCGGATAGTGTTTCCGTTGCAACCCTGAGCTGGGGGCTACAGCGAACAATAAATCTGCCGCAACCCCCAACTGGGGGTTGCGGCAAACTTTTTGTCCATCGTAGATCGGCGGCAATTTTGCCGCTGATCCCCCCCCCCCCAAAAAAAAACCACCCCCTTCTTCCTCATTTTGCTCTACGCCCCCCCCCCCTCTCCACGACTCGTCGCCCCCTCCCCATTTTCTCATTTCTCCGGCCCCCCTTCTCTCGTTCTCCCATCTTCCCCACCGTGCTACCACTTCCTTCTTCTCTTGCTTTGGCACTCCTCCCCATTCGTCATGATGTCTGGCCTCCAATTCGTGCTTGCGATCTCCTCTGCTCCTCCTCATCCTCACAACCTCTGATACTCCTCACTTGTCGTCTCAACCTTTAGGTAAGCCCAACAACTTCCTATAATATTCAATATTCGTTGCTTCAATGTAAATTTGGGTAGGAAAATTTCAAAACCGAAAACTCAATTGCATATATGAAATTTGCTGTCAGAAATTTCCTTGTTAAAATAATCATAATGCTCTTGTCTTTATTGTTAGTTCTCTATGTGTTTTGATGATAATCAACAATTCTAAACTCACTTGGGAGTTTTTGTCTTTGGTAAGAACTTACTGTCAAAGGGAAACTCGAGTATTGATATGAATACTCGAGTATTGACTTGACAGAGAGTTGCTCAAATCCTTTTTCACAAAGCAATACTCAAGTATTGGAAACAATACTCGAGTATTGGACTTACAGAGAACACTCCAAATTTTCACCTTGAGACAATACTCAAGTATTGGAAACAATACTCGAGTATTGGATTTACAGAGAGCACTCCAAGTTTTCACCTTGAGACAATACTCAAGTATTGTAAACAATACTCGAGTATTGGACTTACAGAGAGCACACCAAATTTTCACCATTAGGCAAACTCGAGTATTGATATGAATACTCGAGTATTAAACTCACAGAGAGAATTTCAACATTGTGTTAAGTTTTCAATACTCAAGTATTCAATGGAGTACTCGAGTATTGGTTATATAAAGAGTCATCAAAGTTTTACACCTTATAAAAACTCGAGTATTGGTTTTACATACTTGAGTATTGGACTTTCACAAAGTTTTTCATATTTAACATTTGTTTATGAATACTCAAGTATTCATTTGAAAATTCAAGTATTGACATGAAAAACTTCACAAATTTTTTCAAATGAATACATACTCGAGTATTGATTTGGAAACTCGAGTATTGGGCATACAGAGAGCTTTTCCTCTTGTCAATGACTTGAATACTCAAGTATTGAGGTTTTGAACTTAAACTTATTTTCTTACCAAAAAGTTCAAAACTCGAGTATGGATTTGCATACTCGAGTATTGCTCCTATTTTTCAAAGTTCAAGTTTCGATGGTTTCTCTCTAGAAGAAGCATACTCGAGTATCAAGATGGTACTCAAGTATTGACTTAAGTGCACAGTGACAAACTCGAGTATTGATGAACATACTCGAGTATTGAGCGCTGAACTTGAAAATCAAATCTGACAAATTTGTGAAACTCTCTCATTTGATCTTAATACTTCCATTTATCATTCTTATAATTCTTAGTTGTGTTTAACCATTTTGCTAATGAGTTTCAGATGATTTAACGAATGATATTGAAGGATAAAGTAAAAAGCAAAAAGTGGTTCAGTTCATTAAATGCAGTGGTCAGAAAGTTGCATAAACTTGACTAATTCTTCTGTACATGGTTGCAAAGCATTAAAGAATGTTTTCTACAACAAGCAACTTCATCTTCAACGGATTAATTTGAAGAAGAACAAGTCAGATTACTTGGGCAGCTGGATTAAGCTAAGTTTAGAGAGAGAAGATGCATAAAACATTTGCTAATCACCTGAAGAGTTCTCTCAACGGTAATATTGAAGATGCAACAGTCAATTAATGCTTCCTAAGTATAAATAGGACAGTATTCAAGTCTCTTCAACAACTACAACATCTGAAAACGCACAAGTAATCAAGTTCTTCAACTACATTTGAGTTTTCACTTGTATTTTGTCTTTTGACATTATAAGCTTTAGTGTTTATCATCATCCACTCTTAAAGAGAGTTTTCTTTGATTGTTAATCATTTATTGTAAAGAACCACAAGTCAGGGGACTTGGTGGCTGGGTTCATTGATTACAACTTGTAAGGGGGAGTGAGTTCTAGTGAGAGAATCACCTCTTAAGTGCAGAGTGTGTAATCATTGATATAGTGGAAAATCCCAAAGTGTTTGGGGACTGAATGTAGGTCAAGTTGATAGAACCGAACCAGTATAAATCCTTGTGTCCAAGCTTTCTCTTCCCTTTCTACGTTAAACCCTGTTTTCATTGTTCAAAAATAGAGCACTTAACCAAAAAATTGATAATACCCAATTTACCCCCCTCTTGGGTGTTTAGCTTCACTTACATTTGGTATCAGAGCAAGGTCTTCTCTAAAGAGCTTAACATCTCGAGAAGGATCAACATGGAAGGTATTCTACCTGATGGAGCTTCAACAACAGGCCACCCAGTTTCAGTGGGGAACACTACTCGTTTTGGAAAGCTAAATTCAAGGTGTTTGTCATGGCAACAGAGTATGGGTTTTGGAGAGTATTTGAGAGAGGAGATTATGAGCCATCAACTGTGGAAGATGGTGTAAGACTTACAAAACTAGAAGAGGAATACGATGATAATAATAGAAGGAACATCACACTCAACAGCAAAATTTTTTTTTTATATTTTATGATTATAAAATAAATAATAAAAAAATAAATACTTTTTATGTCATTTTTATAATAAAATAAACAACAAAAAATAAATAAATAATAAAAAAATTTCTATTTTTTATGTCATTTTTATATTTTTTAATTATTTTTTTAAAAAATAAAAAATACTTTTTTTATGTCATTTTTATATTTTTTAATTATTCGTAAAAAAATTAAATTTTTATATATTTTTTATGTCATTTTTATATATTTCTTAATTATTTGAAAAAAATAAATAAAAATTTTTTTTATGTCATTCTTATATTTTTTTATTATTTGTAAAATAGTAAAAAAAATTAAATATTTTTTATGTCATTTTTATATTTTTTAATTATTTTTCAAAAAAATAAAATTACAATGGAAAAAAAATTAAAATTTGCGACAAAATTGGCTTCCGTCGCAAAACCTTGGGATTTGCGACAAAATTTTCATCTTCCGTCGCAATTGCGATGATTGTTTTTACGATGGACCGAAATTCGTCGCAAATTCCATAACAAACTTGATTTACGATGGAAAATGGTTGTTGCAAAAAATGACTTTTTTTTGCAGTGTTATGGAGGAAATTTATATTCATGTAAATCAAGAAAAACTCATTTCAAATTTATCTCGTATATCATAAATAATATTGAAAGAGCAGTTTCTATTGCTAATCCAAATAGACACCAAATAGAAGTAAACAGATGGACCTACATAAGAACATTTGATTTATTAAGATAAAAAAGTCTCAACCAGGGTTGAGCAAGCCGCTTGCTAATTTGATGTATCAGCTTGTATCCAAGCAAATTGGATCTAGGTCCATCTGAAGAGCAACACAAAAAGATGCTGGTTATGGGCAATTCCTCAAGTTAGATTGTCATGCCGGCAACTCAACTCTCACTAATCTTAACTCTTCCATTCTTGGTGCTTACCAATAAAGTTTTAACATCAGTATTAAATTTAATTCTACCCTTCGTTTTTGGGTTCAACTAGCGTGGGGGTTAGTCTTCTTCACCTTAAGAGAAGGTTCGATCCCTACGTTGGTCAAGGCGCTGGAAGAGGCATCCTAGGGATCTAGGAAGTAGTGGTAACGCTGGTAGAGATAGAGGCATGTGTACTCTTTGGCCAGTATTCCTTGTGGACTGAGCTCCAAGAGCCAAACCCTTAGACTGTGTGTATGGACTGTGTGTGAGCCCAACCCCTATCCTAAAATTTTCATCGAATAAATAAATAAATAAATAAATTCTATCTTGCCAATTGAACCAATTTCACGGAGAATGTTTTTATTACATTGACATATATTTTCAAGAGCTGTTATAAAAGGACATCAATGATTAATTTATGTTTCTATGTATTTTGAAAAAATGACAGGTTTTTTTTTAATTGAAAAATCCTAAATCAAGTGTTTCTCAAATAATAAGTTGTGAGTTATTTATTAAGTTCCTTCATTCTCTTATCAATTCTTAATGACAAACTTGATTTAAAATTTTGCAATTCTAAAATTCATTTTCAATTATTTTCCCATATATGTTTTAGTTGAGCCACAAATTATTTATTTTTGAATATTTTTTATGAATATTTTTGAATATTTAAAACAGTGATGATGATTGATGATGACATTATTGTGGGGACACTTGTTATGTATGTTTTCAATTCATTGTGGGGACGCTTGATAGTTTTAACTTCTAAAATAAAAAAGAAAAGATGGTGGCGCCACTTGGTGATGTGTGATTGGTGATATTCTGAAAATATCTGCTTTGGCTTCGCCTAATTCCCTTGTCTTTAATCCCTTAAATTTTATAGTAATTTTTTCTAGTCATTGGACCCTAACACCATTTATTTCAAAAGATGCTTTTTTATGCAAATTACTATTTTTATGAACAATTTAAACTTAATATATCAAAGTTTAAAATTATTTTGTTAACATTTAAAATTTCATTGCCAATATTTTTGTTAATAAAACTAATGGTATTAATGCTGGAGGATGAAAAGAAGACTCTATAAAATTAATCAACTAAATTAAAATTTATAGAAAATAAAAATATTAATGATGCAACTTTGCTTTTTCTTTTTATAAGTAATCATTTATGTAATTACTATAAAATAAAAAAAATAATGGTAATATTTATTATTTATAAATAATATTGTCTCCATACATTTCATATTTTTTCCATCTTGATCTATGATACAAATTTGTACTCCCTGAATCTTTTTTACGAGTAATTTTCCCTTTTTTGAGATTGGTCCTTTTTATAAGCAATTTTTTTCTTTTACCTCAAAATTTATACAACTTTTTTATTTTCTACACTTATTATGCACATTTTTATATTAATTATCATCCACTCACCATTAGTTTTCTTTCATTTATTTTTTTTTTTGAACACTTCTAGATTACTTCATTACTGAGAATTACAGAGACGCAAGTGCAAGCACTTCCAGGTAATAACTGTAAACACTGAGAATATAATTTTGTCCATACTAGTTTTAGAAAGTGACTCTAGACTTGAGGCTTGAGGCAGAACAGAGAGTTCCTCAGCGGACCCAGGAATTTCCCTGACGGGAGGCGAAATTAAAAAATGTTACGTCAGAAATAAGCATACTTGAAATACGATACAGACCTAATATATAAAAAGAATTGAAAGAAATCTTATAGAAATTAAAAAAGCTTCGCTCGACTCTTACTCTACGTGTTTTCATATTATTAAATTCATTTATAATTGAATCAATATTAAAACTCAAAACAAATTCTTTGTCAATATATATATATATATATATATATATATAAAATCAAAAAATTATCAAGAAATTGGTATACATTCTCAAAGAAATCTTTAAAAATATGATATCAAAACAATTTCATGACCAATATGATTTTATAAATATTATTAATAACAAAACTCACTCTTACTCTACGTGTTTTCATATTATTAAATTCATTTATAATTGAATCAATATTAAAACTCAAAACAAATTCTTTGTCAATATATATATATATATATATAAAATCAAAAAATTATCAAGAAATTGGTATACATTCTCAAAGAAATCTTTAAAAATATGATATCAAAACAATTTCATGACCAATATGATTTTAAAAATATTATTAATAACAAAACTTAAAACTTGCTCAAAATTCTAATCCTAAAATATTCTCTAATCAGTATAAAAATAGTATCTTTAGAAAAGTAAAATCATGTAAAATAAATTTCATAAAGAAAATATAATGAAAAGAAGTTATTTTGAGTCCTTTATTGGTCCTCAAAATTTATAATAAGCTATTGAAAAAAAAAAGGGAACGAGCTCCTGAAAGGAAAAACACACAGTTTCTTTTTTAGAAGAGAATATACAAGTGGTTTAGGGATATATTAAAGGTAGGCCCCACCTTTTTATTAGCTTTTTTGGGAAAAAAAATATTTATGATAACAAACCAATGGTATTCAGTTAAATATATATATATGCGCATGAAAGTAAAACAATGGACTAATGTTTAGATAATCGTTTTTTTAAATAAAATATATATATATATATAGGGGGCGGGGCCACCCCGCGCCTCCCTGTGTCCGCCTATGAGTTCGTGCCAATTTGGTTTGAGGAGAGAGTAAAAAGGAGATATTGACCAAATTACAATTAATAAGAGGAATATTTTTTTTAGTTGAAAGTATACATTTAAAATATTGAAAAACTTTCATGAACTATTTAATAAAGATGAAATAAAAAATTTCTGTGTCTCTTCTTCCTCCCAATCCCTTCCCTCAACTTCATTTTTTGGGGAGAGCTTTTGTGAAACGGCACGCGCACAAGATGCGAGTGAAGTAAAATATAATGGTCAAGTCCTTGATTTTTTGGGCCAACGAGCGAGTATAGTGTTTAAACTTTACACGTTTTGTTGTGGCTGTGGCTGATATAGGACACAACGCAAGAAGCGTCTCTTCCCTGCATTTTTATATAATTGGGTTAACTTTTAGTGGCTGAAATTTATCTAATAAAAATATCATTATCATTTAATATTAATATTACAATAATATTTTTAATATAGTATAAAATGTCAATTATTAATTATGAAGAAATTAAGGGAGAGGAATATTTGCATTGATCTCTCTGCATTTAATGTTTTTATCATTAGATTAAATCTTAATTGTTAAGATTAAATATTATATAAACATATTATTATAATATTAAATATAATTAAAATTTTATCATTATAAATAAAATAAATCTCAACGATACATTAAATGAAGGATAAATGGAGAGAGATCAATAGAAATTTTTTTCTTCCAAAATTAAATGGAGAGTAGGTGGAAAGAATAATAAGTGGAGACACTCATTTTCTGAAACAAGAGCCCATCAATTTGGAATCCCATATCTTAATTTTATTTGTTGTCTTTCTTTCTTCTTCTTTTTTCCTTTGTTTTCTTAATTTTAATGAGCAAAATGGAAACTTGTACTAAAATTGTAATATACAAAACTTAAAAAGGTGATTCTGCCAAATTCCAAATCAATCCACAAAATTAAAAAGGAATTTATAAGTAATACTTCCTCTCGTCTTAATTATAAGACAATATTTGAGAATTGGTTTTTGTCCTAAGTATATGACAATATTTTAATTTTTGTCAATTTCTTCCTAAAATACCCCTATTTTATTCTTTCAAATGTGTTTGATTTTTTGTGAATATATATATGTAGGTATATAGATTCTTTCAGTCAATAAAACTTTTAAATTGTTGGATTTTAATTTATTTATCGATGAATTGACGGTAATTTGCCAATATATATTGATATGATTCCCGAAAGAAACGGATGATCGGATCAACTAGGAATGGAATTATCAGCCTCTGACGCATTCTAAAAGATCGGGTTGTATCTCACGCTACAGACCTCGGATTTGAGTGCTTCCAAAACGACCTGAAAGATGACGTTCTGAACTACGATTTTGAAGGAGGGAATGATGAGGACATAGGAGGCGGCATGACCAAGGCAACAAACTTGGAGGGTATACAAGGTCTTGGAGACCCAATGACAAGAGCAAAAACTAAAAAGGCTCTAGATTGAAGACCTTGAAGAATAAGTTCCAATGAATATGCATGGAGGCTTCATTGGACCTTGGCCCAAATTCTGCATTTAGTTTTATTTTCTTACATTTAGTTAAACTTTTGTAATAAGGCTTATTGGACTCACTTATTGGGCTTTGTGTGTAAGCAGAATTAGGTTAAACTTAATATGGATGTTGCCCACCATATAAGGGAACACCATGGCTTGTAGAACGGCAAATTTGAATTGAGATTTTAACCTTTTTGGTGAGAGACAAGTTCTCTAGGGTTCTTTGAGAATCTCTGAACTTATCAAGGGTTTCGATCCTTGTGGCGTTCTTGGGCTTATCAATTCTTTGGAATTGTGGCGCCTACCCAGTTTTCGTGCTAGATTTCTTTGTTCCGTATCTTCAGTTTCCCTTATCGTTTTTCGGTGTTTTCTGAGTCAAAATCGTAGTTCAAAGCGTCATCTTTCAGGTCGTTTTGGAAGCACTCAAATCCGAGGTCTATAGCGTGAGATACAACCCGATCTTTTAGGACGCGTTAGAGGGTGATAATTCCATTCCTAGTTATCCGATCATCTGTTTCTTTCGGAAATCATATCATTTGGTATCAGAACACGGTTCTAGGATTGGAATTGGGTTATCTTTCCTTGATCGTTTACATCCAATCTAATCACACATTTGGTAACCCTAATCCCTAAAATTTGTGTTTTGATTTTTGAATTGTGGAATTCTGTTTTAGCCGTCGTTCTTTGTTCCTAGTTTGTTCTTTCAATCTTCTGATTATTTTTCCTTTCAATTTCTTGTTCAGTTCACATATTTCTGCACTTTGTTCTTGGTGTTCATCCCTTGTTCATCATCGTTCTTGAATTTTAATCCTTTCAATTCATGTTTCTTGAGTAGTGTGTTGTTAGTGTGTTAAGTAATAGCTCATTTTGTGGGGAATTCTATCTAATTCAATTCTGAATTAGTATAATTTCAAAGTTTGATTCCAAATCACAAATTCCTCTTGTTCAAGAATCAGGTGTTATATACAAAAAAGAAAAAAAATCAGTTGCTGTAAAAAAAATCAGTTGCTATAAAAAAAAACTATACAGCACCTTGCTATTATTCAATTACACACACTACTACGTGTGAATCAAATCCAAAGTGTCTTCCTTGAATAATTCCTCCAAATTGTTTTGGTTTTGGATTTTCTTTGTCTTGTCTTCATGGAGTCCAAAGTGTCCTTGAATAATTCCTTCAAATTGTTTTGGAATTTTTTGTCTTGTTGTCTTCTTTGACATCTTGTCCAAATTGTATTGTGAGTCACCGCCAATTCCGGAGTTTGGGATTGTACTCTTGAGTGTTCTTGGAGATTCTGTTAAGAACTTAAAGAGAGCTATTGAGTGGTAAAAGGCAAGAGAGCACACTACACAAAAGCCTTATAGAGAGAAACAAACACGAGTGATACATTTTTAAGAGTGTAAACACGTGAGCGAGTGGTAAGGTCCTATTACTTTTATTCTTGTTCTTTTCCTTGAATTATGGCAGGTGGTGAAGATAATAGATTGCTAATTGAAGCCATTACAACTCAAATGAAAAGGATGATGAGAGAACACACAGAGGAGTTATATGAGAGAATTGAGAGAATAGAAAATCAGGGGAATCATGATGAAGATAGACAGAGAGAGAGAGGGATGAAAGGAGGAGAAGAGGAGATTATGAGAATGATGCTAGAGAGGATAGAATTGAGGGAGTGAAGCTTAATATACCATCTTTTAAGGGAAGAAGTGATCCGAAGGCTTATTTAGAGTGGGAATTGAAGATTGAGCACTTATTTGCATGTCACAATTATACTGAAGAGAAGAAAATGAAGGTGGCAGCCATGGAGTTTAGTGATTATGCTCTCATTTGGTGGGATCAATTGCAAAAGGAGAGGTTGAGATATGAAGAACCATTGGTAGATAGTTGGGTGGAGATGAAAAGGCTAATGAGAAGAAGATTTGTTCCTTCCCATTATCATCGAGACCTTCACAATAAACTTCAAAGACTCACACAAGGTAACAAGAGTGTAGATGAGTATTTTAAAGAGATGGAGGTGTCCTTGATTAGACCAAATATTAGTGAAGAGCGGGAGGCTACTATGGCACATTTCTTGCATGGGCTGAATAGTGATAAAAAGGATGTAGTGGAGTTGCAAAATTATGTGGAGTTGGAGGATTTGGTGCAACAAGCTAGTAAGGTAGAACAACAACTCAAGAGAAAGGGTGTCATAAGGAAAAACTCTTCAAATTTCAATTCTTCAAGCTGGAAGGATAGAAATAAGAAGGAGGGAGGTACTTCATCAAGCAATCCCACTGCTACACCTCAAAGGACTCAAACTAAACCCAATGAGGTCCCTAAAAAGACAAGGAGTAGTGAAATAAAATGCTTCAAGTGTTTGGGGAGAGGTCACATAGCTTCAGAATGTCCAACTAAGAAGACCATGTTACTTAAAGAGGATGGAGAGCTTACTTGTGAGACTTCTTCAGATTCTACTTCACAAGATTCTGCTTCACAAGATGATATTGAAGAAATAATTCTAGAAGGAGATTTGTTTATGGTAAGAAGGATGTTGGGTAGCCAAGCAAAAGACATGGATGAAAGTCAAAGAGAGAATGTCTTTCATACTAGGTGCCTTATCCAAGGGAAGGTATGTTCTTTAATTATTGATGGAGGGAGTTGTACCAATGTTGTAAGTGCTAGAATGGTGTCTAAATTGGGCATGGAAACCAAACCTCACCCGCTGCCATACAAGCTTCAATGGCTTAGTGAGGATGGTGAAGTGACCGTAAGCAAACAAGTGGAGGTGAACTTCTCCATAGGAAAGTATGATGATACAGTTCTATGTGATGTGGTACCAATGGAGGCTTGTCATTTGCTACTTGGGAGACCTTAGCAATATGATAAGAAAGTTATGCATGATGGTTACACCAACAAGTTCTCTTTTGTTCATAAAAAACGCAAGATTATTCTTGCATCCTTTACACCAAGAGACGTTAGTGAGGATAATCTAAAAATGAGAGAAAAAAGAAAGCAAGAGAGAAAAGGGAGTGGAAGAGAGCAAGAAAACAAAAGAGAGAGAGAGAGAAAAGCACCAAACTTGTTTATAAAAGAAAAAGAGGTGAAAAAGGCAATGCATTTGAAAAAGCCAATACTCTTACTTTTGAGTAAAGAGAATAATTTTACAGATGCAAGTCCTACTAACTCTCTTCCAAATGAGGTTTCTAGTTTGTTGCAGGAATTTAAAGATATTTTTCCTAAAGAGGTTGATGATGCAATCCACATTGCAAATTTGTTCTTCAAGGAAGTGCATAAAGAAGAAGACGAGGATTGCAATTTGAGGACAAATTTTTCTAAAGAAGGAGGGAATGATGAGGACATAGGAGGTGGTATGACCAAGGCAACAAACTTGGAGGGCATACAAGGTCTTGGAGACCCAATTACAAGAGCAAAAACTAAAAAGGCTCCAGATTGAAGACCTTAAAGAATAAGTTCCAATGGATATGCATGGAGGCTTCATTGGGCCTTGGCCCAAATTCTGCACTTAGTTTTATTTTCTTACATTTAGTTAAACTTTTGTAATAAGGCTTATTGGGCTCACTTATTGGGCTTTGTGTGTAAGCAAAATTAGGTTAAACTTAATATGGATGTTGTCCACCATATAAGGGAACACCATGGCTTGTAGAACGACATATTTGAATTGAGATTTTAACTTTTTTGGTGAGAGACAAGTTCTCTAAGGTTCTTTGAGAATCTCTGAACTTATCAAGGGTTTCGATCCTTGTGGCGTTCTTGGGTTTATTAATTCTTTGGAATTGTGGCGCCTACCCAGTTTTCGTGCTAGATTTATTTGTTCTGTATCTCCAATTTCCCTTATCGTTTTTCGGTGTTTTCTGAGTCAAAATCGTAGTTCAGAACGTCATCTTTCAGGTCGTTTTGGAAGCACTCAAATCCGAGGTCTGTAGCGTGAGATACAACCCGATCTTTTAGGATGCGTCAGAGGCTGATAATTCCATTCCTAGTTGATCCGATCATTCGTTTCTTTCGGGAATCATATCATTTATATATATATAGACGCGTGCGTGCACATTCATACATACATACATACATACGTACATACATACATACATACATACATATATATATATATATATATATATATATATATAGGGGAAGGATATTGTCACTACCAAGTCACTATCATTTTTTCACCGTTAGATTAGAATTTCAATAGAAGAGAGAAATGATAAAGGTAGATGAGATTCTGATCTAACTGTGAAAAAGTGGTAGTGACATAAAATTGGTAGTGACAATATCCTATCCCATATGTGTGTGTGTGTGTGTGTGTGTAGCATGACCGTTATTTCAAATTATAAAGCATGTGGAAAGAAAAATTCTAGTTTATAGAGGTACATGGCAGAAGTAGTTATTGATTCACTTTTATTTATGTTATTTTGAATTTATATAAGGGCATTTTAGGAAAACAAGTAAAATTAACTAATTTATCTCTTATCCTTAATTTCTGCAAAATCAATTAAATATGTCCTATAATTAGAACCGGAGGGAGTAATAAATTTCACCTGTAGTATAACAAATTTCCTGAAACAGGGGCCTTTTACTTTGATAGTTATTTTATTTACTATTTTTCACTATTCTAATAAAATGGTTTGGTAGCTCATGCCTCATGTTCATTACACTTTGTAGGCTGGTATTTTGCTTGCTCCCCAAGATGGGAGCTGCACCAATCCACGAGTTATGCCCGGCTGCCCCAATTCCTAGTCCTATGCAGAAACTCCCACATCTTAGGTTAGTTTGTTTGAATTAACATTCGTAAAAGTGCCTTTTATCAAAATTGATTTTTACGAATTAGAGTCGAGGTAAAAATAAATTAGTATAATATGATTAATGTTTTTTAAAATATTTTATAAGAAAAAATGTTAAAGTGCAAAAATACCTATAAACATATCTAAAGTGTACCTAACACCATATGTTTTTCGGAAATGTAAAAATACTCATAAACTTTCAAAATTAGAACAATTATGCCATCACCTTTACATTGTCTTAGCTGATGTTAATTATAAGGGTTAAGATACAAAAATACACATGTGGTTTTTCTAAAACTGTACTCAACACCAAGTGTTTTTTTTTTTTGGGTTTCGAAAGTGACTATGACGTGGTTATAAAAATGGAATAAAAATATCCATCAACCATTAATTGATCGTTAGTTTGACTTTTTTTGTATTTTTAAGGTTGATATAGACGATGACTCAGCTAAATTTCATCTTAGCTAGCAGTAAATAACTAAAGAAAATTATAGAAAATGACACAAATTTTGGAAATTATAGTTTAATCCTTCGCTCTCTAATTCCTTTTCTCCCTCTCAATCTATATCTTACTCATTGGGCCACCCCATCTCTGCCTCCTCGCCACCATTGCCGCCTTTTTGTAATTTTCAAAACTATCTAGGCCATTTTCTATAATTTTCTCCAGTTTTCTACTGTTAGCTAGGATAAAATTTAGCTAGGTCATTATCCATGTTAGCCTTACAAATATAAGAAAAGTCAAACTAACCATCAATGACTATTTTTGCTTAACTTTTATAATTACATAAGCACTTTTGCATCTAAAAAAGACACTTGATGTTGGGTATACTTTAAAGAAAAGTAAATATATATTTTTACACTTTAACTCTAATTATCACACAAAAAATACCACAATGTCTCGCAACACAATAAAAAAAACACCATCTCCCTTGCAGTCCACCCATACACCATGCCGAGGTGATCAATCAATGATGAATCGATGTTTAGGATTTTAGGTTAGGGTTGTTTCTTTTCTGCAAGGGAGAACGCCATAACGGTGACACTGTGAAGGCTTATGTAGATGAAGGAAGAAAAAAAGGTCAGGAATGGTGACAATATTGAGACAGGCAGAGGAACACACGTATTTGGAAGGATAGCTAATGAAGGATGACCTTATTGATTCAGATTTGAAAAGTAGAGAAAAGTCGACGTTGTTGGTGTAGAATGCGGCCGTTAACGCTGTTGGTGGAGGATGTTGCCGCCGCCGTGCCAGTATCTAAGAAGAAAATGGGAGATGAACGACGAAGGAAGAGAGCGAGCGATGGATCAAGGAGAAAAGGGCAATAAAGTAAAATTATAAAACCTATGGACCTTTTTTTAAGGGATAAAATATTGTTACTATCATTTTTTGCTATTACCATTTCTCTACTGTTAGATCAGAATCTTAATAGGAGAGAGAAATTATAAAGGTAGATGAGACTCTGATCTAACGGTGGAAAAGTCGTAGTAACATTGATAGTAACAACATTCTATCTTTTTTTTTTTAATAATGTGGGCCCCACTAAAAAGTACTACCCCTTGTCTTTTTTATAAAGCATCAACTAACAATTGTATTTGATCCTTTTTATAAGGTACTTGTTTATTTTCAAAGCACATTAATTATTTTTTCTCATTTTTACCCATAATTAACAAAGATAGTGGATAAGAGTAATAAATAATATTTCCTCTGGTCTTTATTATAAGGCACCAACTAACAATTCTCATAAACCAATAAAAACAGTTAAAGTCAATAAAGTTGTTCTACAATTTAAGTAACTTCTAATATTACCCCTACTAATTACATTAAACTCTAATATTATATTAATTATTACTCTTACCCACTACCCTTATTAATTATTGGCATTTATATAAAAATAATAATTAATGCGCTTTGTAAACAAGCAAGTGCCTTATAAAAAAAGATTAAATATAATTGCTAGTTGGTTTCTTATAATAAGGACCAAAGGGAGTATAACATTAGAGTTTCGTATAATTAGTAGGGATAATATTGGAAGTTATGTAAATTGTAGAACAACTTTATTGACTTTAACTATTTTTATTGGTTGTGAGATTGATAGTTTATGCCTTATAACAAGGACAAGAGGGAGTACGTCTAAATAAGGCAATCTAATAGTAATTGTATTTTACCTTGATTTTAAAAGCTTATAAGTACTTTTACATCTCCAAAAAAACATATAGTGTTTGTTAGATTTATTTTGAGTAAAAACTTATGGTTATTTTGCACTTTAATTGTAAAAAAAAAAAATTAATTTGAGAAATACTTATTTAGATGATATATTAAAAATTCAAAATTCAGAATATTTAAATATCAAAAAAGGATAATATTCAAGAAAAGTTACTTCAACTTTAAGCTTTTGTCTAAAAGCTTCCTTTTTTGTTGATATATATTATAAACTATAGGAAATGGGTTTAGACTCAATTACAATCTAAAGATAGAGTTAAAGATAGAATGAAATCTCTCTTCCATCATCTAAAAGCTTCTTCAAACATAATATTTAACATCTACCTAGTTTTTTGTGCCTAAAAAAGCTAGTTTTGGTTCACTCAGCTTGGCCCAAACAAGTTTTCATGAAAGGTCCAAACAAGTTTTCATGAAAGGTGGTGCACATTGTTGTGTGAGTAATAATTAAGGTAATGGCTGAAAGTAATAATTAAGAGAAAAACCCTTGATTAAAAAAAAGAAAAAAAAAGTGTAAATCTAACTACAAGGTATAGCTATTAATTAAAATGTAATAACTATTGACAATAATAGATGACACATTAATTTTTTCATCCAACAATTTATAATTATTGTCATAAAGTTTTAAAATATTTTATGTAAATGAATGACTGCAACTCATTATCTATTAACTACAATGAACACAATAAAAAATTAGCCATTAACTATTTTTCGAATGGATCGTTGTTATTTTTTAAAAATTAAACTTAAAATGTTAGTATTTAAGAATATTTTGTCAATATTTAAAATTTAAATGAATATTTTTTTATGTTTATGAAATTAGTACTGTTTAGGGTTAGATTATTGAAAAACATTTTATAAAACTAAACGATTAGAATGAACCCTTAGCTAGAATTTAAAAATCAAACACCAACTTTTGGGGAATAGTTGTTATAGTAGCGTTTTTCAAACCATAACCATGTGATGATTCTCATTTACTTGATTAATTTTTATTTAATTTCGGTATATTCCAAGTATCCGAATATATTTTTCAATTATTTATGTCAGAGAGTTTTATATGGAAAACGACTCCATTATGAATCTCGTGTCCCATTGAATTATAAAATTGACTATAATACCCCCAACACCCCCCCTATAAAAATATTTTCTGTAAATATAAAGATAGGTTATGAGATGAGTGGTTTACATCGGGGAGAGATGTGATGGATTGATGATGTTAGCGGAATGTTGACATTTTTTTTTTCTCAAGATGAGTTGGTGATAAGGGGGGTTGTTGGGGGTATTATAGTCAATTTGATAATTCAATGGGACACGAGATTCATAATGGAGTCGTTTTCCATGGCCATAAAAAAATGTGATAGTTGCCAGAAACATGCCAAAATTATTTGGCCCCGCCAGCAGAATTGGAAGGCATCTTGGCCCTTTTACAAATGGTGGATGGATCTCCTCGGGCCATTCAAAGCAGCCTTCGAGTAGTTCAAATGGCTCATTGTTACGGTAGACTACTTTACTAAATGGATTGAAGTCGAGTCCTTAACAAAGATAACCTCGGCTCGCATACGAAGATTCTTTCGCAATAATATTGTCTCCCGTTTTGGCATCCCAGCCAAGATAGTCACGGACAACGGGACCCAATTTATGGATAAAGGATTCCAGGACATGAAGTCGGACCTTGACGTTAGGTAGCACTTCGCCTCGGTTGAGCATCCACGGCCAAGCTGAAGTAGCCAACAAGATCGTTTTCAACGGCTTAAAGAAGCGGATGCAAGATGTGGAGTCCAACTGGGTTGAACAACTTTACAGTGTTCTATGAGGGTATAAGACAAGCGTGCAGACTTCAACCCAGGAAACCCCTTTCTGGTTGACCTATGGATGTGAGGCAATGATCTCGGTCGAGATAGGACAATCATCGTGGAGGAAGATAAAAGCTCTCCAAGAGGGAGAGGAGTCGAATGATGATGCGTTAAGGACAGAGTTGGACTTGATCGACGAGGTCAGAGTCACGGTGCATTGCTGGGAGTTAGCTGCCAAGCAACTCACGCAGCAAAATATAATCAAAAGGTCAGACCTCGTTCTTTCAACAGGGGCAACCTGGTACTCCGGCGTGTAGACATTGGAAATAAAAATGCCAGAGATGGCAAGCTAGTTGCAAATTGGGAAGGTCCTTACCGGGTAAAAGAGAAGCTTGACAAAGGAGCATATATACTAGAAACCCTAAGAAGGAAGCCAATCAAAAGGACTTGGAACGTCGACGGGCTAAGAATGTACTATAGTTAGATCTCGGCCCTGCATCCATACAACGCTAGCCACACCGTGTTTGAGCTCGATTATTTCTTGATTTCAGTATTTAGATTCAAATTATATATATATTTTTTCCGATTTAAATTTCATTATGTGACATTATTAGCTCTTTGGAGTGGATTATTGTTTTAATGAAGAATTCCTCAGTGGAAACTCTCAGTGCGCACTATCGATAGCTTAAGCATTACACCAAGGTCACTAGACCCGGTCACAAATAAAACCCATCTAGATGGATTACACTAGGGCCAACGAGCCCAGGTTATGAGCAACGTGAAGTCATCTTCTTATCTCATTTCGAGATAAGAAGATGAATTGTCATTCCGACCTTGATCAGGTCAAAATGTTTAAGCGTTGTGTTTCAAACACCACGGCTAGACATGTGACAATTTGCCCTTATCTTGGTTATGATCCCGGACAATGGAACCAGAACTCAGTAGTGCGGTTAAAATAAAAGCCCTATGCCGTTAAAATGAAAACCCTACCCCCGATACCCAGTATTCAAAACTAGAAGAATGAAAGAATATTCTCAAAACTAAAGACCTTGACTCGGTCACTAAATCACCAACATAAGATTGAATTTGCATAAGAAAAATCCGACAAAAGGAAAAGTAAAAACAATGAAAGCTTCATACGGGAGTAAACAAAATTTACGTTGATAATTAGTATCTCCCAAGGGCAATAATTACAAAATAAATTGAAACTGGTACAATACACCGGCATAACAAAACACAAAGGAAACTCCTGCTCATTAGTTCGGTGGGATGATGTTGTTAGAAGGGGCCTTCAGGCGGGATTGAGGAAGAAGGTCCTTCATTTGCCTGCCCGGCACGAGCCGCACTAGACTCCTCCTTGTCACCTTGCTCCTTCTCGCCGCCTAGCTCCTAGTCAACAAAAGAGAGCGATTCACCCTCGGCAGACGGAGGCAGCGGGACTAGCACACCATCCTGGACATAGGCTCGTTAGTTAAGAAGACCCTTCGTTACAGGATAACAATCAACCATAATTTTTCGTAAAACCAGATTAATAGGTGATTATGGAAAACCTTCCTTTTCAATACAAACACCTCGAGGTCCAAGGCACAAATTTCGCCCACAAACCCACCACAGAAAAGCCATAACTTAGGGCACAATTATCGAACAAGAGATTTTATAGCCCACAAGTCATACAACATGAACCCACAAGAAAGGGTCTACACAAGACAGTGGCCAGAAAGATATAATGGTGGATCCAAAATGATATGATAGTGTATAAAATAAGGCCTTCGGAAAATCAACAGTCATCCAAAATAGTCAATGTAGTATCTCAAAAATATGAGGGCCCTATGATGGCAATATATAAATCAATACAACCCTAATACCAAAAAGAGACCTACAAGTTCCACGACGTCTATGCCTAGCTTCCCTTGTCCTCTAATAGGGTTAGAGGTCTCATCTGAAAAATTTAATAATGATAGGGTGAGACATAAAGTCCCCGTAACTGAAATTAATTTATCAAATATGCAGGAAATGATTGCAAATCAGAGAAGCAGGTTTATTAACATAATTAAAATATCAATATTAACTAAATTAAAAATCCATAATAATCAAAATATATACATATATTCATTTACATAAAACCTTTCACAAAATAGTTCTCGGCTTGGTTACCAAAAACTCCCTCCAAAAAGGGTTCTGAAATATCATAATTTATTTTCTAATATTTAGCGAAAGATCTCATATATATTTCAGACAATATTGATGCATAAATCATCCTTATTAGAGTTGAGGACACAGCTTCAGCCCACAAACTCGGAGTCCAAGGCACAAATACCGCCTACAAACTCAGAGTCCAGGGTATAATTTCCGTCCACCAACCCTTACAGAACATCCATTCTCATCAATACAAAAATATACATAATAATTAACAACATTTAAAACCATCCCCACTCATCCATCCTGCTCCTCCTTATATCTTCTGGACGTGGTACAGTCTATCAGTGCTAGTATACCCGGCCAAGGTTAGCTAGTCACTTCAAAAATACTGTCCCCTCCCATGCTACCACCTAGGGTCCAGCGTACAAAATTTTTCCCACAAACCCACCACCAATACACCGTAACAGGGAGGTGTCCGCTCAAAACACTCAATTCAAATTTCGGGCTAGGAATGAGAGAGCCGATGAGCACAATTTCATCCTCAATCTCTTCCACATAACCCAACATATTCCACAACAGAAGAAATAATATAATACTAAAATTTTTAACAACATTTTATTAATTTATTAATCCGTACACAACATCTTACAACAAATATTATAACTATCACAACAATAACAATCCCAATAATAATAATTACTTCAATACATATATTGCAAAATACACTGCTTCACTGAATTGATTTCATATTCAAACATACAAATAATTTTTCAAAACACACACAAGCAGTATATATGAAAATTAAGCTTAGAAAAATATCTCACAGTCCAAAACAAGTATATAAAATAAATTAACCCCGGTTACCTCAATTCCAAGCTTAACTTTAACTCGAGAAACACAACCTGTTCAGTCGACGCTTACAAGAAGGCTCTACATTATTACAATTAAAGCTTATAATTTCCAATAACAAAAACAAATAATAATAATAATATTATTATTACTATTATTATTTATCACTATTCATTTATTATTATTTATTATTATGATTATTATTATTTCTCTACAATTAATTTAAATTTTCAAAGGCTATCCTAACAATTTAATTTAGAATTTTATAAATACCAATCATTACATAAATTTTGCTCTTTAAATATTAATAAAATCATTTATACTCCTTGGATATTCAAAAATATAGTATCTTATTATTTCAAATGCATAAGATCTAGTGTGTGTATGTGTGTATATATATCCGTGTGTGTAACAATATCTACGTTTAAGAATATTATATGTATCTATAAGATCTTCTCTTTTCATATATATATATATATATATATATATATATATATAATATCATATACACACACAATGATATCTTCTTATTCCTTTCTCATTCTACAGTTACGCACGTATAACAAATATGCTATTTAATAGTAATCAAATATATATAATATATATATCAGGTGCCATCATACACACACACAATGATATCTTCTCATTCCTTTCTCATTCTACAGTTACGCACGTATAACAAATCTGCTATTTAATAGTAATCAAATATATATATATATAGGCTACACATATATATATACTTATCAGGTGCCAGGTTCTTTATATATATATATATATATATAAATCTTCTTTTCTTTTTCTTTTATTCTCAAATGCAATAATATTTATATACATATTCATAACACAAAAGCTTCTTCTTCTTCTTCTCTTTTCCAAAACTAGCGACATATATGTTTATAAATATAACAACTTTTCTTATATTTTCTCAAAGGCATCTAAACATATATATTCATAAGTGTAGCGATATGCTTAAATCTGATAGCGAAACTTCCTTATGCCGACACTCACACTCATGCACAGAGGTTCTCTGTTTCATTATGCAACTCTTTACACATTCTTAAGACAGCAAGGCTTCAAGTTTGGTCTATAAATGCATATGCCTACATATGCAGTGAAAAAGACACAAACCCAAGGACAACTATACATTTAAATACTGAACAGTGAAGGAATGAGTCAAAGTCGCAAGCACAAGCTAAAAGACAATGATCCCTGTTTTTCAGTTTTCAGTTTCAATAACTCGTGGTCTATTTCTTCTAGCTTAATATTCATATTTTTCGCTGGAAAATGACGGTAACTAGAGGGAAAGAACTTAATGATTTACCTTTAATTTCTAGCTCGCGAGACAAAACCAAACGCCCCTGTTCTTCGGCGTGTTTTGCAGAGGAAAGAATAGCTGAATCTCTCCCTCTCACTCTCTCGGTTTTGGTCTTGTTTGCAGCAGCGTGAATGAATGGGGGTTCAAGGAGTATGAATTATATAGCACACTAAGGGTCCGGTTTTATATATATATATATACACACACACACATATATATATATTTTTAAACTCAAAATGATGATGAGAGAGAGTTAGGGTGTTGATATAATCTTTCTGGGCTTTCGGCACTGAGACAGTTTACGTGTTTAAGGAAAATATGAATCATGTTAGTTCTCTATGTGTTTCGATGATAATCAACAATTATAAACATGTTTTGAAGTTTCCACATTTGCTAAAAATCATCTGTCAATTGGAAACTCGAGTATTGAATTGTATACTCGAGTATTGACTTGACAGTGGATTGCTCGAATTCATTTTGACAAAGCAATACTCAAGTATTGAAAGCAATACTCGAGTATTGGAGTTACCGAGAGCAATCAAGTTTTATTTTAAGTGCATACTCGAGTATTGAGTTTGCATACTCGAGTATTGGACTTACAGAGAGAACTCAAGTTTTTCAACGTGAGTCAATACTCAAGTATTGGGAACAATACTCGAGTATTGGACTTACAGAGAGCAAACAAGCTTTCACCTTGAGTAAATACTCGAGTATGACATTTTAATACTCGAGTATTGGTCTTACAGAGAGCCTTCAAACTTTTATAATTGTTGGAAACTCGAGTATAGGTTTTACATACTCGAGTATTGGGCTTTCACAAAGTTTTTTAACTTAATACCTGTTTATGAAAACTCAAGTATTCATTTGAATACTCAAATATTGACATGGAAAGACTTCACAATTTTTAAAAGTGAATCAATACTCGAGTATTGGTTTAGCATACTCGAGTATTGAGCATACAGAGAGGTTATCCATTTGTCAATGATTTGAATACTCAAGTATTGGAATGAATACTTAAGTATTGAGGTTTTGAACTTAAACAAGTTTTCTCATTAAAAGTTCAAAACTCGAGTATGGACTTGCATACTTGAGTATTGCCTTTGTTTTCAAAGTACAAGTCACGATGTTTGGTCTCTGGAAGTAGCATACTCGAGTATTAGCTTGGATACTCCAGTATTGACTCAAGTACATAGTGACATACTCGAGTATTGAAGAACACACTCGAGTATTGGACGCTGAAAAATGATTTTCAAATCACACGAATTTGTAAAACACTTTCTTTTGATCTTATTGCTTCCATTAATCATTCACTTATGTTCCCAGCTATGTTTAACCATTTTGCTAAGTGAATTTCAATTGACTTAGAAGAAGATTAATGAAGGTCAAGACAAAAAGCATAAAGTGTTCAGAGCATTTAATGCACTTCAGAAAAATAGCCTCTTTTTGGCTAATCCACCTGAGCACGCCTTCACAACGGTAAAGAATGATTTCTACAACAAGCAAACTCTTCTCCAACGGGCAAATCCACAGAGAGACACCTCAGAGCAATTATACACCTGGATTAAGTAGAGATTAGAGAGAGAAGCTGACCAAAGTTAACACTAATCACCTACAACGGTTTGATTCATCTTGCAACGGTCAATTAATGCTCTCTAAGTATAAATAGAGTGCATTCAAGGCTTCTCAACAACCAAGAACATCTGAAAACGCTCAAGCATTCAATAGTCTCAACAACCTTATGTTTTTAGTTGTAAATTGTCTTTTGACATTGTGAGCTTTAGTGATTATCACTATCTACTCTTTGTGAAAGTTTTATCTGTTTATTGATTATTGATTGTAAAGAACCACAAGTCAGGGGACTTGGTGGTTGGGATCTTTGATTACAACTTGTAAGGGGGAGTGAGTTCTAGTGAGAGAACTACTCTTGAGTGCAGAGTGTGTAATCACTGATATAGTGGAAAATCCCAGAGTGTCTAGGGACTGGATGTAGGTCAAGTTGATAAACCGAACCAGTCTTGGTGTCTAAGCTTTTCTTCCCTTCACCTCTGTTATACCCTGTTTTAGTTACACAAAATAGAGCACGTACGAAAATTTTTAAAGATACCCAATTCACCCCCTTCTTGGGTATCAAGCTCCACTTTCAAATCAGAGGTATGGTACTTGTCGGTTACGTATATGTATTGCTTTTGTTGCTCTCTCTTTCGTTTTGTCATATAATCAGAGGGGATTTAGCTGATTTGCTTGATATAATAGTGGTTTGGCAACGCATGGGCTTTTAGTTGCTATGTATTGGGCTAAGGGCTGAAGCAAAATGGAAGAGTTAAATGATCATGGGCTCAGGAATATATATATTTATAATCTTGGTGTCCCAATCTACTAATAAAAAGGTGTGTTCCAAAAATTATACTAAAATTTAATCCTTAATTTCATTTAAGGATTTTCTTTTCTCAATTAAATTTCTTTAAGCCTTAAAATATTATCTCTAAATTATTTATGTCAAAAAATTATTTCCTAATTATTTGCCCTTAGTTTATGAGAAAAATTTGCCTTAAATTCCAATAATTAATTTCACAATTATACTTAAATCCTAAAATTAAAAAAATTTAGGATGTTATAGTAGTCATACCAGGCAGTGTTTAAAGAAACTGTGGGATTCAAATGACGGATTTACGCTACCACCATCGCAAAGCAATCCGCTACAGTTTCCTTCATGGTCTCCACATAGTCCAGGTGGGCGCTCTTTTCCTTGGCAAGAGCGGCCTTAGTTGCTATAAGCTCCGAGAACATATCAGCGCGCTGGGTCTGTAGGGTTTTCACAGTATCCATACTCTGGGTAGGAGCCTCCTGCAGTTTGGCCATGTCCGAACTTATTTTCTCCAGAGTCTCCTTCGTCAAGAAGAGCTCCTCGGTGGCTTTCTTGGCAGTGGCCTTCGCAACACTAAGCTCCTCCTCAGCCTTCTTCGTCCCGACATGCTTGCTTTTTAGATGAAGCAGGGCTTGGGATAACCCGATCGACTTACAGGCATAACTCTGCACATCGTGAACCAACCGCTCATCTATCTTGGTGAGGGGAAGAGAATTCATAAATTGGCGGGGCGGAAGAAATGCAACTTCAAGTTCCTCCGTCACTCCCTTGTCCCAAGCGAGCCCTCGAGCGATCTTAACAGTAGGACGAGGAATAGAAGGAGTCTTTATGGGAGGAGGATGAGCGAGCAGATTCGGCAAGTAAACCTCCTTCCCTTTCGAGGCCGGGTTGATTGACGGGGACTTAAGGCTAGCCGAAGGGGAGGAAGTTGTCTTTTGGGGACCTGATGTCTTGGCCTTCTTATTTGCAACCAGTTGGGAGGCAGCCTCTGTCTTCCCTTTCCTTGCCTCGAAGGCGGCACGTTTCCTGGGTGCCCTCGTGCTCGGCGCACTAGGACCCGGATTCACACGCAACAAGTATTGCGGCAATTCTACACCACCCCCATTGGCGAAGAGCCTAATTTGTGCATAGTGATCCCACACTCTCTTGACTATCTCCTCCATAGATACTCAGGCAGAGCCCATCGATCCAATATCAAAGCATCAGCCCAAGGCTGGACATCTGTATTCTACATTAGAACAATTACATTTGCTTAATAAATAATGTTGTGTTCATTTAAATATTACTTTTGTTATGATTATGTATAAATATTCTGTATATTTTAGTTATAGCTGATTTGACCCCAATTAGAATCATTTCTCATTTAAAAAAAAAAAAACATATTCCCCCACTAGGTCTATCCACCCAAAAATAAAACTCCCTTTAATCAAGATAAATAAAAAATTTTATGAATTAAATTATACCTTTTAGTGCAGGGAGGAGAGAGATCCTCAGAATCTTTCCTTTTTCTCATAAGTGGTCATGCACTGTAAAAAAATAATACTCCCTCCGGTCCTAATTATAAGACAATATTTAGGGGTTGATTTTGGTCCTAATTATAAAACAACATTCTAAGTTTTGTCAATTTCTTCATAAAATACCCCTATTTTATTTTCTCAAGTGTGTTTGGTTTTTTGTGATTACATATGCGCGTGTGTGTTACAAATATACATACATATATACACAGACATATATATATAGACATACACATATATAACTACACACTATAACACACACACATATATGAGGGTGTGTGTATCTGTGTATATATGTGTGTGTATACATATATGTATTTTTGTGTGTATATGTGCGCGCTCAATATATATGTGCACGTACACATATAAACACACACATATATACATGTGTGTGTGTGCGCGCACTCATTCATATATATGTGTGTGGATACATGTATGTGTGTGTACATGTGCGTGTATATATATATATATATATATATATATATATATATATATATATATATATATATATATATAGCTATATCTATGTGTACATATATATGTGTGTGTGTATAGAAGGACCATTATTTTAATTAAAAAGCGTATGGAAAAATCTAAGTTGGAAACGTATGTAATATGAGTGGAAGCACATAAGATGCTTCTCTTTTATGTGCTTCTTACATGCTTGTTCCTCTAATTAGAGGAACAAACAATTTTTTAATTTTTTTTATACTCTATACATTTAGATTAAATTATATGTTGCTTTCTTTTAAAAAAAAAAAAATTTGGCACCAAATATCTCAAATTAATTAGTTTCCAGTTCTACATTTAGAAATATGTCTTACAACACCAGTATACTGGAAACTAATTAATTTGAGATATTGGAGGCTGGAAAAAATCAGAAAGCAATATATAATTTAATCTAAATATATAGAATATATAAAAAAAATTAAAAAAAAATGTTTGTCCCTCTAATTAGAGGAAGAAGCATGTAAGAAGCACATAAGAGAGAAGCACCTAATGTGAACCCGGTATGAGTTATAAATTTACTTTTACTTATGTTAAATTTATATAAGAACATTTTAAGAAAATGGGTAAAATAAACTAATTTAACTTCTTTCCTTAATGTCCCTAAAATTGGTTAAATATGTCCTATAATTAGGACCCGGAGGGAATAAGAGTGAACCATTATGCACTTTCAATTTTATACCTCCCCACTAGGGAAGTTGTCTTTTGTCGCACTTTCAGATGATTCAATGACTAAAACCAAGAATATCAAATATCCGAAGTCATCATTCTATGATTTATCAACGCTCGAGAGATAAGAAAACATTCCAAAATGAAAGTATAATCAAGATACATAAAACAATTCAAGGGCAACTTGGAAAAATGGTATTGATGAAACATATATTCGGCATTCGGTACGTTAAAAAAGCTATGGAGCTTCCACAACAATGTTCTTCATATATTCTGTTCTGCTTCACAGCCTGATACACCTTCAATCTATAGATTCAATATATGCTTTTCTCCACAATTTTTTTAATTTTGGGAAAAAAAGGAAACAAACATGACAGTTCACTACCAACATGTTGAAGTGTCAACGTCTCCACAAAATAAACGCAAACAAGAAAATGACGGTCAAAATCATGCCTGCATATTTGATCGATCGGTCAACACGATGGCGCCTCTCAATGAGCCTCAAAACGGTGGTTGATATCCCCACTGTATTGATGATATCTAATGCTTTCCGTTGTGCACTCTGTACCAACATAGAATTCAAATAAAAAACGCATATAAGCTTAATAAATCATAAATCACCATGTGGGCAGACACTCAAGAATGAACAATAATGGAGAATGAAATTCCTGACAATGCTCTCCTAGTATTTCATGAAATGTATTGTACTCCTCTGGTCCTTTATGTAAGACATAGTCAATTAATTTGAGTAGATTAAATATGCTAGCTAAGTTAATTAATATGATATGTTTTTTTCCTAAAACACCTTAATCATCTTCAATTTTCCTCTCTCTCCTTTACTTGATTATTGTTGAGGGAATATCAACATGTTAATTTGAGAAAAAACTGAATACAAAAGTAAAATAGTGTCTTACATTTAGACAAACATTAACTCCCTAATTAGGTCCTATATTAACAATGGGAGGGAGCACTTTAGAAATATACTTTCCTCCAATTTCATAATTTCCCCTAACTAAAAAAACAAGAAGTTCAATATACATATCAGGGGATAAAAAGAAAGTAAAATGAGGAATTGAGAATTTAAGTGGTCCAGATATTTTGGAACCAAAATAAAGAAAAAGAAACTTCCACCACACCTATATCTCTGTAGCTATTCCTAACAGAAACCATAGTTTTAAATAGCGTGTAGCGGCCGGTAGCGGCCGACCACAAAAACGGTAAAGCGGTACAGCGGGTAGCGGTAAAGCCGCTACTGTGAAGTTCATATACCACATATATAAATGTATATAAATGCAATATAAGATAAGAAATCACTCAAATATTACACATTCAAAATAAGGATCAAGAAACATAAAAGAACCCACATACTAGTTCATTAAATGTAACTAAATTAAGAACATTCTAGAAGCATAAACAATCCAAGTAGAGTCAAATACAAATTTTTAATGGCTCTTTCAAAGTTAAGCAGGAAAACAACTAATCAGAATCATCATCAAACATTTCTTCAATGAGAAAATATGGAGCTGCACATGAATGAATAACAGAATCAAGGAGGAAAAAAAAAAAACACACAACTGAACAGGGGACGTTGCTGGCTCTGCTGGCCTTAATGAACAAAGATAAATTCCACAATGAGATAGGAACTCAATGAGCAAAGAGAAATTTCAAAAGGTGAAATTTCAAAAAGAGAAATTTCAATAGAGAAATTTCAGATCAGAGAACCAGAGAACCAGAAAGTAGAAGAACATTTCCCACAATGCAACGATAACAATTAAAAAACTAGAATCAGAGAAAAATCCCACAAGGCCACAATGCAACGAAACAGAGAAGCAGAAATATTTCCCCACGAAACAGACAGAGATCGGAAGAAGTGAAGAACTAGCGGCAGAAAGAGAACAGAGGGAAATCGACGAAACAGAAAGATAACATACCTCGACGGCGAACAGGGAAGAGGGAAGACGGATCACGGACGCACGCATAGGGAAGAGGAAGAGCGACGCGAACAACCAAAGAAAACACCGAGTCCGAAGAGAAGTAGAGGGAAATCGATGAAGCAAAAAAAGAAGGAAAAATGTCGGGTTTCCCTCTTTTTTTCCAGAAAGTGGATAGGAGAAAAAGACCCATATACCCTTCATTAACTTGGGCATTTTCCCATTTTAGCCCTCATTGGTGTCAAATTTTCTTTTGCATGCCACCGACGAAACTCACCCTGTAGCGGCGCGATCTCGGACAACAATCCACAGCCCGCGACTACCGCCAACGTCCGCCACCGGAAATTGTCGTGTTGCGGGGCGGAAATAGCGTTTAGGTGCCGCTACCCGCCACTGAACCGGTATAGCGCGCTATAGTGCCGCTATTTAAAACTAGGACAGAAACCACTTCTCACAAGTCTCAGCTATGGCACAAGTAGAATCTGCCATTAGCCATGACGTGGCAATATTTTTAAACTTCATACCATCAATTTGTTATGCTATCTTTCGTCCTAGCGGACATTGATATTCCGCAAATGACATGCTTCTATAGCAGTGTGTCACAAATGAAAGCAGAAGGAAAGATACCTTCAAGCGTTCCCTTTGACCATGTATTGAGGACAGGATGGCCTCCCCAACTGCATTAGCATTGTCCAGCTCCCTTGCAGAATTACGAACTGATTGCATTGCTTGGGCCTCCTCATCAAAAATTCTCAAAACGTGGGCAGAATCCCCATTCTAGCACAATAAATGAATTTGTTATCTCGCAGAGGAAAAATCAGCAAGTCATTAAACCAGAGCATGGCAGCAAATACATACAGCTCGTCCCATCAGTTCTTCCCTCTCTCTAGCTTCCATCATTCGTTTTTGATTTCTCAAGTTATATTTATCCAAACTTGCTCTCAATGATTCAGCCTCCTCAGCTATTTGTTCTACTTTTCTGCATTCAGAAAGCAAAATAACTCCACATCAATATCCTCAATAACTAAGATACAGCGGTAAATCCAAAGACAGAAACTGGGGATATATAATAACAACATATAAAATTAAAATAGGAAGAAGAAACACATTAACAAACATTTCGTGGTTTGGGTATGGAAAAATATAAAGGTATAGTTCCTTTAAGAGAAACGACCTAAACTTGCAGACATCCATAAGTATGAAGGAATAATCTAACTGGTCTCTATGCAAATGATAAACTAATTCATATATTAGTACACATACAATAAAGAGTATAATCATTTGGCCACTGGGTCTCATCCCAAAAAAAAAATCACGAATTTGGCTTGGCAAGTGTTAAGTCCAAGGGGTCTAAGTTAACTGAAAGCTCTAATCTAAACTCCAAAGAAAATTTTATAATGGATTACAGGGTCAACAGTACGTAAGTGTCAAACCATCCCATTGATCTAAAGAGGAGATTCCCAGTGAAGCTAAGCAATATTGGAAGAAATGAGAAGCATCTGCCAATGAGCTAGTAATTCACATAGTAGCGGCCTTCTTTTAAGATGAAGATGAGATTGACGTTTTGAATTTGATTCCTTAACTTATCTTTGTCGCTACACTCTCCATGGGCTACGCAGCTACAAAAAGTTACAAATATGTTCCAAAAATCTGGATTAACTGGACTCATGAACATTATCTTAGAAAGTTTGTTTAAATTGTTTACATCAGAACAAAGGCATTGGAAAATGAGGTAATTTAATTTCCAGTCCATCAGTTGCATTGCTAATAATGAAGGGGGACCAGGGAAACTTTTACAGACATCAACTGTAAATTTGCATCATTACTGCAAGTGGTGATATCCAACAAGTACAGATTTGATGTTTTATCATTTTTATAAGCCATTGTCCAGGATAGATATTTAAGGCTCCTGATATAGCTTAGATAATATGCATTTCATTGCAACACTTGGTTTGTGGACTTTAAAAAGCAAATTATAAAAAATGAAGCAACATGTCAACATCACCACCATCATCATCCCAAAGCAAATTTTCACGTTAGTTTGCAAAAGATCCACATTAGACACATGTTAATATTACAAAGACATGTGAAATCACATCAAACATTATCACACAGAATAACTCGAGTTCTCTTTTCTCTTTGAAATAAGAGTAAACTGGAAGGCCAATAAACAAACACAAGAAACATGATTTCCCTTTGAACTCACAAAGATAACTAGTGTGTCATGTCTGGATCCATTAAAATTCGATAATTCATACACCATCTACAGAATAAACAATTATACTTTTAACATTATTACAAATATCAAGCGATCGTGAAAAAATTTGTTCATCCTAATTTGATGAATATTATATGATCTTCATAAATCAATCTTTCTCACAAGCAAAATTATTTGATGAATAAACCCTAAAATAAATGGAAGATAGCCGAAGCACAAAGCATAAATTTCACCATAAAACAGCAAATAATCTATTAAATGAAAAGAAGCCGACACCAGAAGTTTAAGACTAAATAGACAGCAAACAATTAATGTGGACGGAAAACAAGAAATGAAGATTCGTTCTCACCTCTTCCAGAGATCGCGTTGAGACTTGGCAGCGATGGATCGCCAGAGCCGATCCATCTCAACACATAGGGATTGGATCTGAGTTATATCCTTCTTAACAGCGAAAGAGAGCTCGGTGTCCATGCCCGCTGCAGAAGTGGAGTACTCGAGCCTCTCGAGGCGTTCGAGGCCATCGCGGGTCCTCAGCAAGAGTTTCCTCGCGCTTTGGTAAATCTCCGATAGGGTTCCCCCGCTTCCGTCCATTACAGTGGTCCTGAGAGCTCAAAGACAGAGATAGAGAGAAAAGTCACACAGATTTCATTTGTTCGAGGAAGAAGAAGCTATACACCACGGAAGAAACCCAAAATGAAGCATGTTAGATTGTTTTTTTTTTTTTTTTTTTTCGACTCAGAATTAGAAGGAAGGATAAGGCAGCAGTAGCATAATTTTTTTTTTTTTTTTTTACCTGTTAGGTAGCATAGTTGGATCATTTTCTTATTGGGCCTTAAGCCCAATGACCGAATCAAGATTGAAGCTTTTTACAAGATATTGAACCTTTAAACTATCTTTTGGGCTATATGGAAAAAACAAAAAGCAAAGGTCTCTTTTGGGCATGATAAAAAAACCTCGTTTTTTTTGGACGAGATATATTTTTTGCCAACTTTTGTGGCCCCTTGTTCTTGGATTCAATTGGTGAAGGGGTCAAACTTTCTCACTTAAAGGGAGAGTTTTCGATCTTAGAATTGGTCAAGACATTGAGGGAGGTTTCCTAGGGGGTCTACGAAGTAGTGGTAATGTTGGGCGGAGGTTGAGGCATGTGTATCCTTTAACCCAGTATTCCCTATGGATTGGGCTCCAAGAACCCTACCCTTGATTGTGGGTAAGCTCAACCTCTTTCCTAATATATATATATATATATATATATATAAAGCAACAGCTAGGGGTGGAAACAGGCCAGGCCTACCCCTTAACAGGCCAGGCCTGTTATGTAGGGAAGCGGCCTGAGCCTGGCCTGTGGCCTGTTACAGGCTTATTTTTTAGCCTGAGCCTGGCCTGTAACAGGCCTGAGCCTGGCCTGTGGCCTGTTAAGAGGCCTGCATTTTTAAAAATCTTGTACCTAGGCTAACAGGCCACAGGCCTCAAGGGAAACAGGCCGAAAACAGGCCTCCTGTGTTAACAGGCCAAAAACAGGCCTCCTGTGTTTACAGGCCGAAAACAGACCTTTTGTAAACAGGCCTCAAACAGGTCTCCTGTTTACAGGCCGAAAACAGGCCTAATTGCTTAAACAAGCCAAAAACAGGCCTAATTTACAATAACATTACAGATTATTCACTAGCTAATTTAAACATATATACCACCAAATATACATACAATAAATATCTCAGCCACTTATTATAATGCTACATTTTCATGTTTTGAAATTAAAATAAGGGAGGTCCACGATTATTATAAAAATGACTAAGGACAATGTAAAATCAACTTGTTCTTATTTCCTTCATATACCTCATAAGAATATAGGAGAAAGTACTTTTTTTATCAATTGAACATTAAATAAACATATGATGATGAAAAGAATATATTTCACATAAATCTAAATCATGTCAACCAAGAAAACCCAATTAGGCTCCTGGTGGACTTGGCTTAAGAATTGAGACTTTGATACAGTACATCCACCATTTGATTGCCCACTTGTTGAAACATTTGTATATAGCCATTTGCACACCAATCATCATGATAAGATGAACGAGCATTTCCAAGAAGGGAGAAAAAAACTACTCCATAATTGAACTAAATCACATCATGTCATAGCAGAACTAAATCTGCATAGAGCGAGCCTGTATGACCATAAAGTTAACCAAATACCCATTCCATCAATTAACAACAAGGTAATGATTTTTAACAAGCTCAGTATCATACTTCTAAGGGAGGGAAAAACCAACACCAACGCAAACCCAGAGACTAGATTTTCCTGTACCTCCTTACAACTGATAATCTTTAGGGTCAAGAAATTCTTAAACATGATATAAGATCCACCTCAGTCTATCAATGAAAAAATTTCAGAATAAAGTTGATTGTGGTTCGAATTTGCAAAATTCTTAAACATGATATAAGATCCACCTCAGCAACATGCGTACTCTATAGTAAAAGGCTACAAATGGGAATTTATCGTCTTCAGTTTAAATGATAGCATACTCCTCACGGAATTTTCCACTTGACCTTATAGCGTAGTTTTAATTGGGTCTTGAAGGCTGGATGAGATGCCCATATTCTTGCCTATTGAAAAATTACAGCCAACTGGGTAAGAACTACGAATAACTGTTCCATATTATATATGTATATGCTGTGGCTTTTAAAAAGTAGCCCAAGTGGGTAAGAACTACGAATAACTTTTCAAAGCAACAAATCAATTCCATCAAATGTTAATTGAAAGGAATTTTGATGGATGAAAATATTTCAACACAACTAAACAGAAGGTTGGGACCTAATATGCTCCTATATATATTGGTCACCAAAATAATCGAAATGGTATCTTGGTCTTTTACAATGCTAAGAAATAACACTAGTGTCTTGGAATTTTAATTGATGAATATATACATAAGCAGTCCTCCTACAAACATGACTTACTAACGTAAAACAAAACAGAGCAACCTCAGTAACCCAAATGTAAGAACAGGTTAGCAATTCTCAGGTTGGCAATTCCCAAAGAAGGCAAGCTCCGTCTTTATTAATAACTAATAAGGACTGAGTTACTAACCCAGTGAAATTGTACGAACATAGTTGTAATAACAAGCTAAACTATAAGGATTGAGTCATAAATTCGGTAGAATTATAAAGACTAAATAATTAATTTTCCCTAGATTTCTAACCCATATAAACCCTTCAAAATCTAGAAGAAGAAACCACTGAACACTAAGGGTAGTTGGAGGATGAAGATGGAGCAAACCAACTACTGCATTACCTGGACAGTGGACAATGAAGAACAGGCAGAGACAGATCAAGATTCGCTCGCCGGACTCCCTCGCTGTGCAAATTGAAAGAAAGAAGGTCGAAGGACGAGAATCGCGGCCTGAGAGTCTGAGACACACACCAGTCACCGACGATAAAGAAGGTAGAAGGAGGAGAATCGCCGACGGTGGGGGAGTGGGGGCGGTGAGGCCGATCGTGAATTAGGGATTTGGGGACTTACGGTTAAGCCACACACAGATGCAATCGCGGCGCGAGGGCGAGGCAGAGACGGGGTCACGCGGAAATGAAATGGAGATTGGAGGAATTGGGTTTTTTTTTTTTTTTTTTTTTTTAATGAACTGGGCACTTGGGCTGGGCAAAGAGTTTTAATTATTAAAAAAAAAAAAAAAGGTAATTACACTTTTAATTTCCTTAACAGGCCGGCTTGACAGGCTTTTAAGGCAAACAGGCCTGAAATTAGGCTTTAGCCTGGCCTGTTAGCCTGACAGGCCAGGCCTGATCAGGCTTTTAGCAGGCCAGGCCATAGGCCCCTGGCCTTTTTCCACCCTAGCAACAGTGGATCAAGAAGTGAGACTCACTTTTGCAGAATTCATAGAACCAAAAAAAAGTGTTATATTCCCTTGTGTTCTGGTTTCTCATTTTAGGATATCCAATTTATAAATCTAAAATAATGCTCCATCCTCCATCTGGTGCTTTTTATAGGCTCCAATTAGTCTATGTGTTCAAGTCATAAAAGATTGAGGGAAAATTCCATTAAAATATCATTTGAATTTGGAAAACCCTCAAAAGTCCGTCGACTCTGTAAAAAAACTGAGAGGCACAAAGGATTTATGAGGGATATGTAAATTTAGGTGAAATTACCCTTTTGCCTTTAGTTTTAAATAAATAAATAAAATCCCCTCCACCCCCCACCGCCGGCCACCACTGGCCATCGCCACCGTCAGCCACCACTGTCTTTGGTCTTTATTATAAGACACCAACTAACAATTCTTACAAATCAATAAAAACAGTTAAAGTTAATAAAGTTGACATACAATTTAAGTAACTTCTAATATTATCTATACTAGTTACACTAAACTCTAATATTATATTAATTATTACTCTTATTTACTACCCTTATTAATTAGGGGCATATATGGAAAAAATAATTAATGTGCTTTGGAAATAAGCAAGTACCTTATAAAAAAACAAAATACAATTACTAGTTGGTGCTTTATAATAAGAACCAGAGGGAGTACATTATGAGCCGCCAAAAGAGAAACATTTGATTGATAAAAAAAAAATATTAGTTAGAAGAGTTAGGTTAATTAGTTAAAAAAAATTATGAATAAAAATAAATCCTTCAACCATACAATTTATATTATGAAACATGCATGAGGTCATTATAATAAAGACAGGAAAAAAGTCATTCTTTTCTTTAGAAGCAAATTACAATCATAGACTAAAGATTTGCAGAAAAATGTTCCCAACCTAAGTTAATAATCTTATTCAGCCTCAATACGATTGTTCCAATCACAATAATTAAAAATACTTTAAATATTTTAACATTACACCTATCGTTCTTTTAGATGCAGCCTTATCGTTGTGGGCAGTTTTTTCATCTGAAAAAGGATAGCTGCAGTGACGGAGCCAGGATTTAGAATTTATAGGTGCACAGTTAGTGTAGGGATTCGGGTTGCCCCCAAATTTTTTTTTTTTTTTAAAGGAACCTATAAGATTGTATCTCTTTTCATATAGGGACTCTAAGCAACTAACGCTATGATTTCCAATTCTAAAGCAACTAAGCAATTCACACTCTAAAGCAACTAAACAAGTAATGGAAACCAAAACCATGGGGTATATGATTGAAGAAACTAACAGAATTAGGTGAGATTTCAAATCTCGAAGTATATTGAAGCATGGCACATTTCAAACATAATGCCTTGGGATTAAGACAAACAGCTAGATTCTGGGTAACAAAAAGATATTGTTTCATTAGCACCAAAAGAATTGGAAATGGATGTCTTGACAGTTATAGAAGTGAAATGAAATCAAATAAGATATTCATGATTACAAACAAAGTTCAGCACCAATGCCAAAGGAATACATTCATATGTTTTGGGATCACTAAATATTGAGTAATCAGTAATGAGCGAAAGAAGAGTTCATTCCAATTTCAACCCATTGTAACCAAGATGCTCTTGCATGAAGGGTTACACAATTACAATAAAGGAAAATACAGACTTGATGCTACTGAGACTATTTGGATGCCATATGCTTTTTAATTAATATTTGGATTGGATTGGGTGCCATATTCAACTTCTGTATTAAGTATTGTGGCAAAATTATTAACTGCAATCAAACAACCAAAAATGTCATGGCCCAGAAAGACTATTTGCTTGATCTATATGAACCCAGAAAGGCTACAATTACTGAAAAGAATTTCCCTAGCAGAGGCATAATCTTCTATATGTCAAAAAGTTGGTTTGCAGGTGAATAATGGGGTCCTCGATTCGGTCAATGAGAAATGGTCCCAGAAGAACGATTACAAAAGCAAACAAGAGCACAAGATCCAGAAAATTCAACATGAATCTATACAGGGTTATAATTTTTCTTTTAAAATTTTCGTGCCACAGAAGATCAAGAACAGAGTTAGGGACTTTCATGAACAAACAGAGCACAGAAAATGCCCAGAAAGGTATTACCGGACGAAGCTTTTATTCGTACACTTTTTAAATAGGTCAGGGACGAGAGATACTCACCGGAAGGTATTACCGGATGAAACTTATATTCGATTGTTTGCCTATAAAAGCCCAGAAATGGGGGTGGATCGAAAATTACGATGCAAAGACGGAGGAGCGACGGCATGGCTGAACGATTTGGGGGCGGATCGATTGGGGGCGGAGTGAGAGAGTTGAGAGTTGAGAAAATGAAATAGGCTGATCGATTTGGGGGAAAATGAAATTGGAGAATGCTTTACCAGGATTTGGCATAGCGTCTGCGTGAGAGTTGAGGGCGGATCGAGTTGGAGTGGCGGATTGAGTGTTCAGGGTTGAGCGTGACTGCATCTGCGTCTGCGTGAGAGATGAGGGTGGAGAAAATGAAATTGACAAAAAACCATGGGGTATATGATTGAAGAAGCTAACAGAATTAGGTGAGATTTCAAATCTCGAAGTATATTGAAGCATGACACATTTCAAACATATTGCCTTGGGATTAAGACAAACAGCTAGATTCTGGGTAACAAAAAGATACTGTTTCATCAGTACCAAAAGAATTGGAAATGGATGTCTTGACACTTATAGAAGTGAAATGAAATCAAATAAGATATTCATGATTACAAACAAAGTTCAGCACCAATGCCAAAGGAATACATTCATATGTTTTGGGACCACTAAATATTGAGCAATCAGTAATGAGCAAAAGAAGAGTTCATTCCAATTTCAACCCAATGTAACCAAGATGCTCTTGCATGAAGGGTTACACAATTACAATAAAGGAAAATACAGACTTGATGCTACTGAGACTATTTGGATGCCATATGCTTTTTAATTAATATGTGGATTGGATGCCATATTCAACTTCTGTATTAAGTATTGTGGCAAAATTATTAAGTGCAATCAAACAACCAAAAATGTCATGGCCCAGAAAGACTATTTGCTTGATCTATATGAACCCAGAAAGGCTACCATTACTGAAAAGAATTTCCCTAGCAGAGGCATAATCTTCTATATGTCAAAAAGTTGGTTTGCAGGTGAATAATGGGGTCCTCGATTCGGTCAATGAGAAATGGTGCCAGAAGAAGGATTAAAAAGCAAACAAGAGCACAAGATCCAGAAAATTCAACATGAATCTATACAGGGTTATAATTTTTCTTTTAAAATTTCCGTGCAACAGAAGATCAAGAACAGAGTTAGGGACTTTCATGAAAAAACAGAGCACAGAAAATGCCCAGAGAGGTATTACCGGACGTAGCTTTTATTCGAACACTTTTTAAATAGGTCAGGGACGAGAGATACTCACCGGAAGGTATTACCGGATAAAGCTTATATTCGATCGTTTGCCTATAAATGCCCAAAAATGGGGGTGGATCGAAAATTAAAATGCAACGACGGAGGAGCAGCGGCGTGGCTGAACGATTTGGGGGCGGATCGATTGGGGGCGGAGTGTGAGAGTTGCGAATTGAAAAAATGAAATTGGCGGTTCGATTTGGGGGAAAATGAAACCAGGATTTGGAGGAGCGTCTGCGTGAGAGTTGAGGGCGGATCAAGTTGGAGCGGCGGATCGAGTGTTGAGGGTTGAGCGTGACTGCATCATCGTCTGCGCGAGAGATGAGGGTGGAGAAAATGAAATTGACAAAAAACGATGGGGTATATGATTGAAGAAGCTAACAGAATTAGGTGAGATTTCAAATCTCGAAGTATATTGAAGCATGGCACATTTCAAACATAATGCCTTGGGAATAAGACAAACAGCTAGATTCTGGGTAACTAAAAGATATTGTTTCATCAGCACCAAAAGAATTGGAAATGGATGTCTTGACAGTTATAGAAGTGAAATGAAATCAAATAACATATTCTTGATTACAAACAAAGTTCAGCACCAATGCCAAAGGAATACATTCATATGTTTTGGGATCACCAAATATTGAGGAATCAGTAATGAGCAAAAGAAGAGTTCATTCCAATTTCAACCCAATGTAACCAAGATGCTCTTGCATGAAGGGGTACACAATTACAATAAAGGAAAATACAGACTTGATGCTACTGAGACTCTTTGGATGCCATATGCTTTTTAATTAACATTTGGATTGGATTCCATATTCAACTTCTGTATTAAGTATTGTGGCAAAATTATTAAGTGCAATCAAACAACCAAAAATGTCGTGGCCCAGAAAGACTATTTGCTTGATCTATATGAACCCAGAAAGGCTACAATTACTGAAAAGAATTTCCCTAGCAGAGGCATAATCTTCTATATGTCAAAAAGTTAGTTTGCAGGTGAATAATGGGGTCCTCGATTCGGTCAATGAGAAACGGTCCCAGAAGAACGATTAAAAAGCAAACAAGAACACAAGATTCAGAAAATTCAACATGAATATTTACAGCGTTATAATTTTTCTTTTAAAATTTTCGTGCCAAAGAAAATCAAGAACAGAGTTAGGGACTTTCAAGAAAAAACAGAGCACAGAAAATGCCCAGAAAGGTGTTATCGGACGAAGCTTTTATTCGAACACTTTTTTTATAGGTCAGGGACGAGAGATACTCACCGGAAGGTATTACCGGATGAAGCTTATATTCGATCGTTTGCGTTTAAATTCCCAGAAATGGGGGTGGATCGAAAATTAAGATGCAACGACAGAGGAGCGGCGGCGTGGCTGAACGATTTGGGGGCGGATCGATTGGGGGCGGAGCGAGAGAGTTGAGAGTTGAGAAAATGAAATAGGCGGATCGATTTGGGGGAAAATGAAATTGGAGAAAGCTTTACCAGGATTTGGAGGAGCGTCTGCGTGAGAGTTGAGGGCGGATCAAGTTGGAGCGACGGATCGAGTGTTGAGGGTTGAGCGTGACTGCATCATCGTCTGCGTGAGAGATGAGGGTGGAGAAAATGAAATTGACAAAAAACCATGGGGTATATGATTGAAGAAGCTAACAGAATTAGGTGAAATTTCAAATATCGAAGTATATTGAAGCATGAAACATTTCAAACATAATGCCTTGGGATTAAGACAAACAGCTAGATTCTGGGTAACAAAAAGATATTGTTTCATCAGCACCAAAAGAATTGGAAATGGGTGTCTTGACAGTTATAGAAGTGAAATGAAATCAAATAAGATATTCATGATTACAAACAAAGTTCAACACCAATGCCAAAGGAATACACTCATATGTTTTGGGATCACTAAATATTGAGCAATCAGTAATGAGCAAAAGTAGAGTTCATTCCAATTTCAACCCAATGTAACCAAGATGCTCTTGCATGAAGGGTTACACAATTACAATAAAGGAAAATACAGACTTGATGCTACTGAGACTGTTTGGATGCCATATGCTTTTTAATTAATATTTTGTTTGGATGCCATATTCAACTTCTGTATTAAGTATTGTGGCAAAATTATTAAGTGCAATCAAACAACCAAAAATGTCTTGGCCCAGAAAGACTATTTTCTTGATCTATATGAACCCAGAAAGGCTACAATTACTGAAAAGAATTTCCCTAGCAGAGGCATAATCTTCTTTATGTCAAAAAGTTAGTTTGCAGGTGAATAATGGGGTCCCCGATTCGGTCAATGAGAAATGCTCCCAGAAGAACGATTAAAAAGCAAAGAAGAACACAAGATCCAGAAAATTCAACATGAATCTATACAGGGTTATAATTTTTCTTTTAAAATTTCATCGAGAACAGAGTTAGGGACTTTCATGAACAAACAGAGCACAGAAAATTCCCAGAAAGGTATTACCGGACGAAGCTTTTATTCTAACACTTATTAAATAGGTTAGGGACAAGAGATACTCATCGGAAGGTATTACCGGATGAAGCTTATATTCGATTGTTTTCCTATAGATGCCCAGAAATGGGGGTGGATCGAAAATTACGATGCAACGACGGAGGAGCGGCGGCGCGACTGAACGATTTGGGGGCGGAGCGAGAGAGTTGAGAGTTGAGAAAATGAAATAGGCGGATCGATTTGGGGGAAAATGAAATTGGAGAAAGCTTTACCAGGATTTGGCTGAGCGTCTGCGTGAGAGTTGAGGGCGGATCGAGTTGGCGCGGCGGATCGAGTGTTGAGGGTTGAGCGTGACTGCATCTGCGTCTGCGTGAGAGATGAGGGTGGAGAAAATGAAATTGACAAAAAACCATGGGGTATATGGTTGAAGAAGCTAACAGAATTAGGTGAGATTTCAAATCTCGAAGTATATCGAAGCATGGCGCATTTCAAACATAATGCCTTGGGATTAAGACAAACAGCTAGATTTTGGGTAACAAAAAGATACTAATTCATCAGCACCAAAAGAATTGGAAATGGATTTCTTGACAGTTATAGAAGCGAAATGAAATCAAATAAGATATTCATGATTACAAACAAAGTTCAGCACCAATGCCAAAGGAATACATTCATATGTTTTGGGATCACTAAATATAGAGGAATCAGTAATGAGCAAAAGAAGGGATCATTCCAATTTCAACCCAATGTAACCAAGATGCTCTTGCATGAAGGGTTACAAAATTACAATAAAGGAAAATACAGACTTGATGCTACTGAAACTATTTGGATGCCATATGCTTTTTAATTAATATTTTGATTGGATGCCATATTCAACTTCTGTATTAAGTATTGTGGCAAAATTTTTAAGTGCAATCAAGCAACCAAAAATGTCATGGCCCAGAAAGACTATTTGCTTGATCTATATGAACCCAGAAAGGCTACAATTACGTAAAAGAATTTCCCTAGGAGAGGCATAATCTTCTATATGTCAAAAAGTTAGTTTGCAGGTGAATAATGGGGTCCTCGATTCGGTCAATAAGAAATGGTCCCAGAAGAACGATTAAAAAGCAAACAAGAACACAAGATCCAGAAAATTCAACATGAATCTATACAGGGTTATAATTTTTCTTTTAAAATTTCCGTGCCACAGAAAATCAAGAGCAGAGTTAGGGACTTTCATGAACAAACAGAGCACAGATAATGCCCAGAAAGGTATTACCGGACGAAGCTTTTATTTGAACACTTTTTAAATAGGTCAGGGACGAGAGATACTCACCGAAAGGTGTTACCGGATGAAGCTTATATTCGATCGTTTGCCTATAAATGCCCAGAAATGGGGGTGGATCGAAAATTACGATGAAACGACGGAGGAGAGTTGAGAGTTGAGAAAATGAAATAGGCGGATCGAGTTGGGGGCAAATGAAATTGGAGAAAGCTTTACCAGGATTTGGCGGAGCGTCTGCATGAGAGTTGAGGGCGGATCGAGTTGGAGCGGCGGATCGATTGTTGAGGGTTGAGCGTAACTGCATCTGCGTCTGCGTTAGAGATGAGGGTGGAGAAAATGAAATTGACAAAAAACCATGGGGTATATGATTGAAGAAGCTAACATAATTAGGTGAGATTTCAAATCTCGAAGTATATTGAAGTATGGCACATTTGAAACATAATGCCTTGGGAATAAGACAAACAGCTAGATTTTGGGTAACTAAAAGATATTGTTTCATCAGCACCAAAAGAATTGGAAATGGATGTCTTGACAGTTGTAGAAGCGAAATGAAATCAAATAAGATATTCATGATTACAAACAAAGTTCAGCACCAATGCCAAAGGAATACATTCATATGTTTTGGGATCACTAAATATAGAGGAATCAGTAATGAGCAAAAGAAGGGATCATTCCAATTTCAACCCAATGTAACAAAGATGCTCTTGCATGAAGGGTTACACAATTACAATAAAGGAAAATACAGACTTGATGCTACTGAAACTATTTGGATGCCATATGCTTTTTATTTAATATTTTGATTGGATGCCATATGCAACTTCTGTATTAAGTATTGTGGCAAAATTTTTAAGTGCAATCAAACAACCAAAAATGTCATGGCCCAGAAAGACTATTTGCTTGATCTATATGAACCCAGAAAGGCTACAATTACTGAAAAGAATTTCCCTAGCAGAGGCATAATCTTCTATATGTCAAAAAGTTAGTTTGCAGGTGAATAATGGGGTCCTCGATTCGGTCAATAAGAAATGGTCCCAGAAGAACGATTAAAAAGCAAAGAAGAACACAAGATCCAGAAAATTCAACATGAATCTATACAGGGTTATAATTTTTCTTTTAAAATTTCCGTGCCGAAGAAAATCGAGAACAGAGTTAGGGACTTTCATGAACAAACAGAGCACAGAAAATGCCCAGAAAGGTATTACCGGACGAAGCTTTTATTCGAACACTTTTTAAATAGGTCAGGGACGAGAGATACTCACCGAAAGGTGTTACCGGATGAAGCTTATATTCGATCGTTTGCCTATAAATGCCCAGAAATGGGGGTGGATAGAAAATTACGATGCAACGACAGAGGAGAGTTGAGAGTTGAGAAAATGAAATAGGCGGATCGATTTGGGGGCAAATGAAATTGGAGAAAGCTTTACCAGGATTTGGCGGAGCGTCTGCGTGAGAGTTGAGGGCGGATCGAGTTGGAGCGGCGGATCGATTGTTGAGGGTTGAGCGTGACTGCATCTGCGTTTGCGTTAGAGATGAGGGTGGAGAAAATGAAATTGACAAAAAACCATGGGGTATATGATTGAAGAAGCTAACATAATTAGGTGAGATTTCAAATCTCGAAGTATATTGAAGCATCGCACATTCCAAACATAATGCCTTGGGAATAAGACAAACAGCTAGATTTTGGGTAACTAAAAGATATTGTTTCATCAGCACCAAAAGAATTGGAAATGGATGTCTTGACAGTTGTAGAAGCGAAATGAAATCAAATAAGATATTCATGATTACAAACAAAGTTCAGCACCAATGCCAAAGGAATACATTCATATGTTTTGGGATCACTAAATATAGAGGAATCAGTAATGAGCAAAAGAAGGGATCATTCCAATTTCAACCCAATGTAACAAAGATGCTCTTGCATGAAGGGTTACACAATTACAATAAAGGAAAATACAGACTTGATGCTACTGAAACTATTTGGATGCCATATGCTTTTTATTTAATATTTTGATTGGATGCCATATGCAACTTCTGTATTAAGTATTGTGGCAAAATTTTTAAGTGCAATCAAACAACCAAAAATGTCATGGCCCAGAAAGACTATTTGCTTGATCTATATGAACCCAGAAAGGCTACAATTACTGAAAAGAATTTCCCTAGCAGAGGCATAATCTTCTATATGTCAAAAAGTTAGTTTGCAGGTGAATAATGGGGTCCTCGATTCGGTCAATAAGAAATGGTCCCAGAAGAACGATTAAAAAGCAAAGAAGAACACAAGATCCAGAAAATTCAACATGAATCTATACAGGGTTATAATTTTTCTTTTAAAATTTCCGTGCCGAAGAAAATCGAGAACAGAGTTAGGGACTTTCATGAACAAACAGAGCACAGAAAATGCCCAGAAAGGTATTACCGGACGAAGCTTTTATTCGAACACTTTTTAAATAGGTCAGGGACGAGAGATACTCACCGAAAGGTGTTACCGGATGAAGCTTATATTCGATCGTTTGCCTATAAATGCCCAGAAATGGGGGTGGATAGAAAATTACGATGCAACGACAGAGGAGAGTTGAGAGTTGAGAAAATGAAATAGGCGGATCGATTTGGGGGCAAATGAAATTGGAGAAAGCTTTACCAGGATTTGGCGGAGCGTCTGCGTGAGAGTTGAGGGCGGATCGAGTTGGAGCGGCGGATCGATTGTTGAGGGTTGAGCGTGACTGCATCTGCGTTTGCGTTAGAGATGAGGGTGGAGAAAATGAAATTGACAAAAAACCATGGGGTATATGATTGAAGAAGCTAACATAATTAGGTGAGATTTCAAATCTCGAAGTATATTGAAGCATGGCACATTTGAAACATAATGCCTTGGGAATAAGACAAACAGCTAGATTTTGGGTAACTAAAAGATATTGTTTCATCAGCACCAAAAGAATTGGAAATGGATGTCTTGACAGTTGTAGAAGCGAAATGAAATCAAATAAGATATTCATGATTACAAACAAAGTTCAGCACCAATGCCAAAGGAATACATTCATATGTTTTGGGATCACTAAATATTGAGTAATCAGTAATGAGCAAAAGAAGGGTTCATTCCAATTTCAACCCAATGTAACCAAGATGCTCTTGCATGAAGGGTTACACAATTACAATAAAGGAAAATACAGACTTGATGCTACTGAGACTATTTGGATGCCATATGCTTTTTAATTAATATTTGGATTGGATGCCATATTCAACTTCTGTATTATGTATTGTGGGAAAATTATTAAGTGCAATCAAACAACCAAAAATGTCATGCCCCAGAAAGACTATTTGCTTGATCTATATGAACCCAGAAAGGCTACAATTACTGAAAAGAATTTCCCTAGCAGAGGCATAATCTTTTATATGTCAAAAAGTTAGTTTGTAGGTGAATAATGGGGTCCTCGATTCGGTCAATAAGAAATGGTCCAAGAAGAACGATTAAAAATCAAAGAGGAACACAAGATCCAGAAAATTCAACATGAATCTATACAGGGTTATAATTTTTCTTTTAAAATTTCCGTGCCACAGAAGATCAAGAAAAGAGTTAGGGACTTTCATGGACAAACAGAGCACAGAAAATGCCCAGAAAGGTATTACCGGACGAAGCTTTTATTCGAACACTTTTTAAATAGGTCAGGGATGAGAGATACTCACCGGAAGGTATTACCGGATGAAGCTTATATTCGATCGTTTGCCTATAAATTCCCAGAAATGGGGGTGGATCGAAAATTACGATGCAACAATGGAGGAGCGGCGGCGTGGCTAAACGATTTGGGGGCAGATCGAATGGGGGCGGAGCGAGAGAGTTGAGAGTTGAGAAAATGAAATAGGCGGATCGATTTGGGGGAAAATGAAATTGGAGAAAGCTTTACCAGGATTTGGCGGAGCGTCTGCGTGAGAGTTGAGGGGGGATCGAGTTGGAGTGGCGGATTGAGTGTTAATGGTTGAGCGTGACTGCATTTGCGTCTGCGTGAGAGATAAGGGTGGAGAAAATGAAATTGACAAAAAACCATGGGATATATGTTTGAAGAAGCTAACAGAATTCGGTGAGATTTCAAATCTCAAAGTATATTGAAGCATGGCACATTTCAAACATAATGCCTTGAGATTAAGACAAACAGCTAGATTCTGATATTGTTTCATCAGCTCCAATAGAATTCGAAATGGATGTCTTGACAGTTATAGAAGCGAAATGAAATCAAATAAGATATTCCTGATTACAAACAAATTTCAGCACCAATGCCAAAGGAATACATTCATATGTTTTGGGATCACTAAATATTGAGTAATCAGTAATGAGCAAAAGAAGAGTTCATTCCAATTTCAACCCAATGTAACCAAGATGCTCTTGCATGAAGGGTTACACAATTACAATAAAGGAAAATACAGACTTGATGCTACTGAGACTATTTGGATGCCATATGCTTTTTAATTAATATTTGGATTGGATGCCATATTCAACTTCTGTATTAAGTATTGTGGCAAAATTATTAACTGCAATCAAACAACCAAAAATGTCATGGCCCAGAAAGACTATTTGCTTGATCTATATGAACCCAGAAAGGCTACAATTACTGAAAAGAATTTCCCTAGCAGAGGCATAATCTTCTATATGTCAAAAAGTTAGTTTGCAGGTGAATAATGGGGTCCTCGATTTGGTCAATGAGAAATGGTCCCAGAAGAAGGATTAAAAAGCAAACAAGAACACACGATCCAGAAAATTCAACATGAATCTATTCAGGGTTATAATTTTTCTTTTAAAATTTCTGTGCCACAGAAAATCAAGAACAGAGTTAGGGACTATCATGAACAAACAGAGCACAGAAAATGCCCAGAAAGGTATTACCGAACGAAGCTTCTATTCGAGCACTTTTTAAATAGGTCAGGGACGAGAGATACTCACCGGAAGGTATTACCGGATGAAGCTTATATTCGATCGTTTGCCTATAAATGCCCAGAAATGGGGGTGGATAGAAAATTACGATGCAACGACGGAGGAGCGGCGGCGTGGCTGAACGATTTGGGGGCGGATCGATTGGGGGCGGAGCGAGAGAGTTGAGAGTTGAGAAGATGAAATAGGCGGATCGATTTGGGGGAAAATGAAATTGGAGAAAGCTTTACCAGGATTTGGCAAAGCGTCTGCGTGAGAGGTTAGGGCGGATCGAGTTGGAGCGGCGAATCGGGTGTTGAGGGTTGAGCATGACTACATCTGCGTCTGCGTGAGAGATGAGGGTGGAAAAAATGAAATTGACAAAAAACCATGGGGTATATGATTGATGAAGCTAACATAATTAGGTGAGATTTCAAATCTCGAAGTATGTTGAAGCATGGCACATTTCAAACATAATGCCTTGGGATTAAGACAAACAGCTAGATTTTGGGTAACAAAAAGATATTGTTTCATCAGCACCAAAAGAATTGGAAATGGATGTCTTGACAGTTATAGAAGTGAAATGAAATCAAATAAGATATTCATGATTACAAACAAAGTTCAGCACCAATGCCAAAGGAATACATTCATATGTTTTGGGATCACTAAATATTGAGTAATCTGTAATGAGCGAAAGAAGAGTTCATTCCAATTTCAACCCAATGTAACCAAGATGATCTTGCATGAAGGGTTACACAATTACAATAAAGGAAAATACAGACTTGATGCTACTGAGACTATTTGGATGCCATATGCTTTTTAATTAATATTTGGATTGGATGCCATATTCAATTTCTGTATTAAGTATTGTGGTAAAATTATTAAGTGTAAGAATCGGCTATCACCCAAGAGGGGGGAGGTGAATTGGGTATTAGATTAAAACTTGAGTTACTTTGAAAATCTTTTCGACACTAACTGAAATCAGTTTGAATGACAGAACTAATTTATAAAACAATAATCAATCATTCAAATGTATATGCACATTCAAACTTATATGCTGGAAATGTAAGAGATAAGGGAAGAGAATGTGCAAACAGAGATTTATCCTGGTTCGGCCCAATCATTGACCTACGTCCAGTCCCCAAGCTTCACTTGCGGTTTTCAATCCACTATCTTCTTTCAACTTGATTACACGTTCTGTACTTGGAGTAATCCTCTCATTAAGATTCACTCCCCCTTACAAACTGTAATCAACACACCGCTTGATTACACACTCTGTACTTGAAGTAATACTCTCACTAGGATTCACTCCCCCTTTCAAGTTGAAATCAACACAATGTGTTTCCCACTCAAGATTACCCAATCTTGAGTATTTACTCAGAAGAATAGAATGATTATAATAAATCTTCTATCTTAGAAGTGAATAGATAAACACTGAAGATCAAATATAAATCACTTCACTCTCTAAGTCTTCTAAACATGAAAAACAGAGTGCAAATGGTGTGAGAGCAGAATTTCAGCATGTTGGAAGTGTAAGCTTGTTTCTCCATGTTTTTCTGCTTGAATCTGTCTTCTATTTATAGGTAGAGATCAATATATGACCGTTGGGAAGATTCAATGACTGTTGGATAAAGAAATATAGCCGTTAGAACTTTTACACAGCTTTTGATGTTCTGATATCACTTTTGCTTTTATCTTAAACCTTCAATAAACTTTCTTTGATCTATCTGAAACTTAACAAGAAAGTGGTTAAACATGTCTAGGAACATTAGAGATTAATCATGGGAAGTATTAGGATCAAACAAGAAGGCATTGCAAATTCGTTAGATTTGAAATTCTGAATCAGCGTCACGAACTCGAGTTTAGTTCTTGCAGGCTCGAGTTCGATGCTTCAGTGTTCAAAAATATGTAAGTTCAAAAAGTGTAAACCTGAGGTTTGTATTCTAAACCTGAGGTTCTTAAGTCATTGAAAACTCAAAATGCTCTCGGGTTGAAATGAACTCGAGTTTGCCAGTTATGAACTCGAGTTTGTTTTATCCAGAGAGGAATACCGCGATTTTGAAATCTGGAAACTTTGAGTTTTAGTGATGAACTCGAGTTTGTAAGTGATAGGCTCGAGTTCGAAGCTATTTTGTACAAAACTCAGTTTTAACTTGAAAGAGCAAACCTGAGGTTCGCAATCTAAACCTGAGGTTCTCAACTCATTGAAAAGTTACATTGCTCTCTGTCTGAGATGAACTCGAGTTCGTTCACTTATAGGCTCGAGTTTGGCTTTTCCCAAATGTTCATTTCTTCTCTGGAACTCTCGAACTCGAGTTTGTGACTGATGAACTCAAGTTTGTAAGTTGATCTGTGACTTGGTTGCTTCTGACTTGGCCTGGTTCGAGTTTGCAACTTTGTCAACTTTCAAAGACCATATCACCCTGGTATGAACTTCGTTTTGGTCCGTTCAACGCTTGCTGGAAAGCCCTTTGAGTCTATTTTCATATGCCACTGATTTCAGCTCAATCCGATTTGACGTTGATTTCAGCTCTCTGTCTGAGATGAACTCGAGTTCGTTCACTTATAGGCTCGAATTTGGCTTTTCCCAAATGTTCATTTCTTCTCTGGAACTCTCGAACTCGAGTTTGTGACTGATGAACTCGAGTTTGTAACTTGATCTGTGACTTGGTTGCTTTTGACTTGGCCTGGTTCGAGTTTGCAACTTTGTCAACTTTCAAAGACCATATCACCCTGGTCTGAACTCCGTTTTGGTCTGTTCAACACTTGCTAGAAAGCCCTTTGAGTCTATTTTCATATTCCACTGATTTCAGCTCAATCCGATTTGTCGTTTGTGAGATACACCCAAAATACCGAAGGTGGGTCTGGACTGTGACGTTGATTCTTGTGGCAACTTGCAAAAATCATATCTCCTTGATCGGAACTCCTTTGGGCTTGAATCTTATACCAAAATGACGCATTGGGAGTCTAGTTTCATATGCTTTTGGTTTCGTCTCAATCCAATCTCTGGTTTGGAAGAAATCGTCAAATTACCACACGTCGCCCGAGCTGAACGTGAAACAGAGTGGAGCTGAAGTGCTGATGACCGCTGTGAACTCGAGTTTGCACTTACAGGCTCGAGTTTGCCTAGTCCAGAGACACCAGAAATGCTGGAGACACTTATAGGCTCGAGTTTGCTCTTATAGGTTCGAGTTTGTCTAGTCCAGAGACACCAGAAATGATGAAAACTCTCATAGGCTCGAGTTTGCACTTATAGGCTCGAGTTTGAGGTCCTAAACTCGAGTTTGGGGTCCTAAACTCGAGTTTGGGGTCCTGAACTCGAGTTTGCTCATCCAGAAGCTAATTTTTGTTGACTTTAACTCTGAATTGACTTATTCCAACTTCCATATGATCTTGGAGGCTTCTAGCTTCAGCATAAGAACTTGAATACTTATATTTTTTCTCATTCCATTCATCAAGTTCTTCCTTCTTCCACCCAACTTGATCATTGTTCTTCATTTAACTTGGGCTCATCATTCTTTGCAGCTTCTACTTTCTTCAATATCCATAAAGTGATGAAGCTTCATTCCAACTTTTGCTCATCATAGAGACTTCCAGTATCACATATAAGAATATATATGCATGTTCTTCTTTATTTGGTCTCTTCTCTTCTATTTGGTTATCACCAAAACCCATTGATAACATCTTGCTTCCTTGATAACCTCTGCAGATACTTCTTTTTTTCAATTCTTATCTCCTTCTTGATTAATCTCTATAACTCAACTTGGATTAATCTACATTAAATACAACAATTAGTCAATGTAGGAGATAACTATATTACTCAATCTTTTTGCTTATAACAATGGCATCTATATAAGACATCATCAAAACTAATCATAACCAACATTCTCCCCCTTTTTGATGATGGCAAATACTATAAGAAAAATATGGATCAATATGAAAATATGACAATGCAACATATTTTTCTTGCCATTCTCTCCCCCTTATTTGTCATTAGCAAAAAGTTGAAGTAAATAAGAAATGCTTAGAGAGAGTTAAAGAAACTGATTTTCTCACCTCGATTGAAAGTGTTTTCATTTTAAATATCATGCAATTTGGAATGTTTTTATGAAAACAAGTTTTAAAGAATATGGAGAGGTTTTCAAGAAATCTTTCACACTTAAAACATATAGATACCAAACATGTGCAAAATTTTTACTGAATATAAAAAGATAGAGTTTAGAAGTGCTCATGTTGGTTTTGCAAATTGATGAACGATCTGTGAAGTCCATTTGCTTGCTTTGTATGAGATCATGGAAGTATGTTCAATAGAAGTATCATGAATATCCTTTGAGAAGTGAAGATGAAAACACTGACTTCTTGAGAATTATCTCATCTGAATGATTATGACAGTAATCAGCTTCCATCCTTTGCCTTTTCTTCATTGAACTCTTATGTAAAGCATATCTCAACTGGCTTCAAGAGATGTTCTCCATCCTTTGAACGTAAATACATCTTTCCTTAAATTAATATATTCTCCTTGCATTGCATTAAGGAAAGTTGTACAACAAAATCTCCTGCTACAAATTGAAAACTTTCTTTGCAAAAGAGATTTGTTAGCGCAACCAGATATCAAAGTACTTCTTTCTAAATGATATTTTCAAATAAAGATAATCAAAGGAAAAATATGATTTTAAATCATCATCAAAACTAATAAAAGGCAATGAATGCAGATGAGTATGCTTAAAAGGATTTTCTTCAAGTAAAGGAGATAAGCTTTAAAGATATCAAACACAAGTGAATGTGAAGCTCCCCCTTAATGAATGCATGACTAAAATGTAGTTCCCTTTAATGATACCAAATAATAATGTGACAGAAAAAGTTATGAAGTCTAAAGTTCCTTCAACTCTAATGGACATAACATGATATCTCATAATTAAGAATTTTCAAATTCACATGGATGGGCTTGAAATTGGTATGAAGAAATCAGTTATGCCTTTTATGATGATAAAAGAGTTTAAAGCAAAAGGATCATTTTAAAAATGAATATGCTCAAGCTAAACTTCGTTTAATAAAATTTGAATGAATAAAATCAAGTTAGCCTGAAGAGTGATGCGAAAGTAGAGAAATGATTATGATATATGAACATTATTTCAAAATACAATACCTCACTCAAGTAATATCATAATTACTTGAGCCATAATCATTTGTAATCCATAGATGCATCACTGGCTAATCACATTCTGATAATGTGATCAATATTAAGGATCTCTAGATGTCAATGAGCTTCAAGAGGATGAGTCTCTATAACCACCAATTGCTCTGAATGCATCTTAGAAGAAGAAATCCCAAATGAGCTTTGTAAAGGATGTCATAATTAGTTTCTACTCATAGCTTCTCATCAAGCTAGCATGCTCCCTTATCATAGTGGTCTAAGCCTCTTGCTAGTGATGGGATGTCGATGGGATGTCATTCAAGTGAAGTCCGAGAATTTGTAGACATCGCTACTGAAATGGTCTATTATGTTTGTCATTGTTCTTTGTATTCAACAACAGAACATTTTGATCAACTCCTACAAAAATATATATTCTTTGGTACTCAATGATTCTTGAGTCCACACAAGATTAGACATAAGAACTCCTTTTTTTTTTATATGATTTAAATCATACTGAAGCAGATGGTATAATAATTAAAGATTGAAACATAGTTTTACCCAATCAAATAAGTTCAAGCCAATGAATCAAATAGGGTAACAACTAAATGATATCAAGAATGTTATTTCTCAATGATAGTTTGTAAATACACTTTATGCAGAAAAGATGTCATTGAAAAATGCATGTAAGTTTATGCATAGAAAATCTTACCCATAAAGATAAGCATTTATCAACTTAAAGTTCAGATTTTCCAAAAATGATAATGAAATGTGTAAATCATTTCAAATCTTGAATATTCTTTCAAAAATGTGATAAAGCATTATGAAATCAAGATTGTCATGAATGAAAGACTTATTTCTGAAAGATGCTTGGAAAACAATGCTCATTTTAAATATGATGGAAGTCAATATATCAGAATGTGTCAAAATGCTTCAGATTTTAGTGAACATGTTGAACATTGAAGTTAACATGTAGAAGAGTTTTCCCAAAAGGAAAGATCATAAGGATAAAGCATTAGCAAGACATGTTTAGCACAATGAGATACATATGCATAATGGCTTTGCTATAGCCAAGAGATAATCTTGCTTCTTAGATGAGAGTTTTGAGAGAATAGGAACATTCAAGGCAAGATTATGAAAATTCATAGATAGTTACTCAAAATATGGATGAAGATAAATTTGATGTGTTTGAGTAACAAAAGGAGTACTAGAATTCATGAACGATGAAACACAAACTCATTAGTTCAAATGACTTGAGTTTCATCCTAATAAGTTATTCCATATAATGGTTAATGCACTAACATTTAATGCATTAATGAACATTCATAATGCTTGGAGTAACTTGGCCAGTGAGAATGTATCCAATAAGCATAAGATTTTCACAAATTGAATTCTTTTCTGGAGATAAACTTGAAACTCATATATGATTAACTTGTTAGACATGAGGTCCAACTAGTTAGAGAATGAAACTAAATAGTTCAAGCAACACATTGAATTCCAAAGATCAACATGTGAATAATAGAGAAAACTCAACCGGATAAATTTGAAGCATATCTAACATTCAGTATACAATATTAACTTCCAGTTTTGAAACATCATTTAAATGCAATCAAAGTATGGATATGTTTTCAAAACATTTGTATGCATCTTCATAAAACAGAGTGAATTGAAATTCAAATAAATTTTAGACTTATGCATTTCAAAAATATAAAATCAAAAATTATGCACAAATTCACTTGTTTGATCATCAAAAACTCACTAACAAATTGATTAAACACAGTTAGGAATATTAGTGATTGATGAAATGGAGTATATAGATCATACATGAAGTTTTTGGAAATTCGAGCAAGATGATTTCAAAAGCATGGTTGACTCAAACTTGAGTTTAGAAAGACAAACTAGGGTTTGGAAAGGCAAACTGGAGTTTGGAAAAACGAATTGGAGATTCATGAAGATAGTCTCAAGTTTGCTTATTTATAAAACATTGAAAGCTCTTGACCAAGTGTAAACTCTTTGAAAATTTTCTCTGGAGATGCAAACCTGAGGTTTAGAAACTATAGTCTCAAGTTTAAAATGCAAATTGGTGAGTTTTGACTTCTGTATGGACCAAACCGGAGGTTTGCGTAGTAAACCTGAGGTTTGTAAAATTTGTGCAGGACCGAACCTGAGGTTTGCGTGGAGAACCTGAGGTTTGTAAATTTTCTTCAGGACCAAACCTGAGGTTTGCATTTTAGGCTCGAGTTTAGACTTCTATTGAGCAACCATCAGGCTTTCAGTTTGAAATACATTTTGCACAAAACTCAAACTCGAGTTCATAAGTGAGCAGGCTCGAGTTTGACACTGTTCATGTCAAAAATCAATTTTGTTAGTTCTCAATGTGTTTTGATGATTAACAACAAGTGTAAAACATGTTTTGAAGTTTCCAAGATCCTTTTAAAATCATCTGATAGTTGCTTACCGCAGTATGGGTCTGCATACTGCAGTAAAGGGTCTTCCAGAAAGGCAATAATCTTTCAAGATTACTCAATACTGCAGTATAGGGTGCTATACCGCAGTATTGGACTTACAGAAGGTCATCAAATTTTTTGAAGTTTAGTCAATACTGCAGTATAGGATGACATACCGCAGTATTGGACTTCCAGAGAGCAACCGTGTTTTCAAAACAAGCCAATACCGCAGTATAGGTATGTATACTGCAGTATAGGGCCTTCCAGAGAGCAACCGTGTTTTCAAAACAAGCCAATACCGTAGTATAGGTATGTATACTGCAGTATAGGGCCATCCAGAGAGCAACTAAATTTCTAAGTCAAGCCAATACCACAGTATAGGTATGTATACTGCAGTATAGGGCCATCCAGAGAGCAACTAAATTTCTAAGTCAAGCCAATACCGCAGTATAGGTATGTATACTGCAGTATAGGGCCAACCAGAGAGCAATCAAATTTTCTCACCCAAGTCAATACCGCAGTATGGATATGGATACTGCAGTATAGGCTTATACAGAAAGCTCTCAAATTTTATAACTATTGCATACTGCAGTATAGGTTTGCATACTGCAGTATTGGGCAATTACGGTGTCTCTCAACTTTGTCAAAAACTCGCATACTGCAGTATGTTAGTTGCATACCGCAGTATAGGACATATCTTTCAAAATCAATTCACGATGTTTTTGTCTTTGGAAGCTGCTTACCGCAGTATGACTTTGGATACTGCAGTATGGACACTTATGCACAGTGCCATACTCCAGTATAGAGGAACTTACCGCGGTATACAACGGTTAAAATTGGTTTTTGAATTACGCGAATTTGCAAATCATTATTGTTTGATCTTATTGCTTCCATAATTCGTTCAATCATATTCCTAGCTATGTTTAACAAGTTTGTTGAGTGAATTTCAGCAATCACAGATGAAGATCAATGAAGGTCAAAGCCATAAAGCAAAAAGTGTACAGTGCATTAAATGCACTTCTGCAAATCAACCTATTCTCAGCTAATCCATCTGAGCACGCCTTCTAAACGTTAAAGAATGCTTACTACAACAAGTAAAGTCATCTCCAACGGGCAAATTCTCAGAGAGCCACATCAGATCACATTAACACTTGGATTAGCAGAAGGTTAGAGAGAGAAGATGACCAGAACCCAAGCTAATCACTTCCAACGGTTGGAATCATCTTTCAACGGTCATTTAATGTTCTCTACCTATAAATAGAGTGCATTAACTTCTTCTCAAGCAGATACAACAACTTAGAGCGAAAATTTATTGAGTCATTTATTGTATCAAGCTTTCATCTGTATTGTATCATTTTGATACTTTGTACTTCAGTGTTTATTCTATCTACTCTTTGAGAGAGTTTTCACTTGTGAAATCATTTATTGTTTGTGATAACTACAAGTCAAGGGACTTGGTAGTTGGGGTGTATTGATTACAACTTGTAAGGGGGAGTGTGTTCTAGTGAGAGAGCAACTCTTAGTACAGAGTGTGTAATCAATATTTGATTATAGTGGATTGAAAATCCCAGGTGAGGCTTGGGGACTGGATGTAGGTCAGAGAAAGGACCGAACCAGTATAAATCTTGTAGTGCATTGCTTCTCCTCTTCTCTCCTCTGTTTTACCCTGTGTTACTTAGCCAAAAACAGAGTAGAATCTCTAAATTTTTAAAGATACCCAATTCACCCCCCCTCTTGGGTATTTAGCTCCAACCTTCAAATTTTAGCTTTCAAAACACAAACCGGAGGTTTCCAGTGCAAACTCTAGAGTTTTCTCAAGTTAAAACCATTTTGCTCTCTCTAAGGCATGAACTCGAGCTTAGAAACGTGAATTCGAGTTCTCTCTACTTAGAAAAACTTTTTGGCTTGAAGCAAACCGGAGGTTCGTGGAAGCAAACTTGAGTTTATAGCTTCTAAACTGGAGTTTGCATTTCTAAATTGGAGTTTGTCTTTGACAGTAAAATTGCTAATTTAAATTGAATAAGTTTCAAAATCTTTTAACTTAACTAAAGACAAACCAAAAAATGAATTTCATGTAATCATAGTATGAGGTAAGAATTAGATATCACCGTAATTCCTCTTATCCTCATAGAAGTTTGCTTGGTTGAGATGGATTGATGTAGATAACTCTTTTTCAACATTCACCATCAACATCAAGCATGGATTGTTTAGCTTTCTCAATAATTGAATCATTTCTCTATGTTACATTCTTGAGAAGCTTTCTTTGATCCTACAAAACCATATAAGTCTTTTTCTTTCTTGGTATCCAATCTTACTTGGATCCAATCATCGTTAGTATGTAGAAACAAAATTCACATGCTCTAAGAATATAATCAAATTATAATAATTAAGCATAATGAATTAAGTATAGCTTTATGCATGAAAGATATATTTTTCAACTCATAATGTGTGCATAAAGAGTTAAGCTCTTGAACATTGCAAAATATATATATAAATAAATCTATCAAGTAGATTTTCAATTTCAAAAATGATTTTCAATGTTCATTCCTACTATCCAATGTGTAAAACCTCAATAAATATTCTAGATAATAGAGTAGGAGGTTTTACCAACATGTATCCTTTCCTTAGGTACTTGGAAGATTGGCTTTGCATGCCCATTGTCTCTTTGGTGTCTACAAAGTCTTCTCAGAGGATATAGGTTTCAAGTATCTTCTGATTGATACTTGAGAAATCCTTCTTTTCTTGTGCTCCTCAAGGTAGTTGTACGGTACTCTCTGGTAGTTTGTTCTTGAGGGTAAATATACTCCTCTTGCTTGTACCCCTTGCTTCTTTTGATATTTAAACCTTGTAGTTCTAGCAATGGATGCTATGAGAGTTCTCTTGCTTGATATGGATTCTATGATCTTCTTCTTTGGTGCATGAAGAACTCTTGGCTTCTTCTTCTTCTTCTCTGTACCTTGATGTCCATTGATATTCAAATCATCCTGCACACATGGAGTACTAGATGGACATTTTGGTACCCACTTATACTTGGGTCCTTGACTGTTAGCATTGGACCTTGATTGTCCTTTAGCAACCCAAATAAATTTATTTCTCACATTAAAATTTCTCCTAATATAGCATGTATGAGAAATATGTCCAGATTTTCCACAATAATTGCAAATAATAGAAATATGCTTATTATGAACAGCTTTGCGAGAATTGTGTGAGTCTAGTGAATGCAATGTCAAGTGACTCATATTTGTATATTCTTTCTTCTCACATGATTTTCCAGCATCATTTTCGAAAATATGTTTGTTTTTCAAAATAGAATCATTAAATGGTTGAAAAACAACTCTATGTGATTGTTCAAAAACATTTTCCTTATCTACACAAGAAGAATTGGAATTGTTTACCTCATGTGCATCTTGATCTCTAGCTAATGAATGATCATGATTGTCTATGAGCTCATCTTGGGAATCCTCTTCCTCTTGTTCATTTGTGTTGACTAGATCATGGAAGAATTCAATGATTTCTCCTTCTTCATTCTCCAATTCCAATTGTTCATCAATTGTGGATACACAACTTATAGTTTCAGATGAGCTGTCAACACTTTCAACTTCAACAAAATTGTTAGAAGCATATATAGAATCAAGAGTATCCCAAATTTCTTTAGCACTAGAGCAAAACTTGATTTTCTGAAAATCATTTTCAGTTAAAGCACAATGAAGGATTTTCATTGCTCTAATGTTCAAAGAAAACATCTTCATTTCTTTTTCTGTCCAATCCTTTCTTGGTTTGAAATCAACAGTATTTGTAAAAACATTCCACATATAAAAATCAGTTGCTTTGATAAAACTAGTCATTCTAGCTTTCCAAAACCAAAAATCAATATCTTTGAAAAGTGGTGGAATGGTAAAATCGAAACCTTCTGAAAACGATGAACACCCAAAATCAGCCATTGATAACTCTTGAGACGGTTAAGTCCTTTAAACAAGAGCCTAGCTCTGATACCAAATGTAAGAATCGGCTATCACCCAAGAGGGGGGTGAATTGGGTGTTAGATTAAAACTTGAGTTACTTTGAAAATCTTTTCGACACTAACTGAAATCAGTTTGAATGACAGAACTAATTTATAAAACAATAATCAATCATTCAAATGTATATGCACATTCAAACTTATATGCTGGAAATGTAAGAGATAAGGGAAGAGAATGTGCAAACAGAGATTTATCCTGGTTCGGCCCAATCATTGACCTACGTCCAGTCCCCAAGCTTCACTTGCGGTTTTCAATCCACTATCTTCTTTCAACTTGATTACACGTTCTGTACTTGGAGTAATCCTCTCACTAAGATTCACTCCCCCTTACAAACTGTAATCAACACACCGCTTGATTACACACTCTGTACTCGAAGTAATCCTCTCACTAGGATTCACTCCCCCTTACAAGTTGTAATCAACACAATGTGTTTCCCACTCAAGATTACCCAATTTTGAGTATTTCTCAGAAGAATAGAATGATTACAATAAATCTTCTCTCTTAGAAGTGAATAGATAAACACTGAAGATCAAATACAAATCACTTTACTCTCTAAGTCATCTAAACATGAAAAACAGAGTGCAAATGGTGAGAGAGCAAAGTTTCAGCATGTTGGAAGTGTAAGCTTGTTTCTCCATGTTTTTCTGCTTAAATCTGTCTTCCATTTATAGGTAGAGATCAATATATGACCGTTGGGAAGATTCAATGACTATTGGATAAAGAAATATAGCCGTTAGAAACTAGCCGTTAGAACTTTTACACAGCTTTTGATGTTCTGACATCACTTTTGCTTTTATCTTAAACCTTCAATAAACTTTCTTTGATCTATCTGAAACTTACCAAGAAAGTGGTTAAACATGTCTAGGAACATTAGAGATTAATCATGGGAAGTATTAGGATCAAACAAGAAGGCATTGCAAATTCGTTAGATTTGAAATTCTGAATCAGCGTCACGAACTCGAGTTTAGTTCTTGCAGGCTCGAGTTCGATGCTTCAGTGTTCAAAAATATGTAAGTTCAAAAAGTGTAAACCTGAGGTTTGTATTCTAAACCTGAGGTTCTTAAGTCATTGAAAACTCAAAATGCTCTCGGGTTGAAATGAACTCGAGTTTGCCAGTTATGAACTCGAGTTTGTTTTATCCAGAGAGGAATACCGCGATTTTGAAATCTGGAAACTTTGAGTTTTAGTGATGAACTCGAGTTTGTAAGTGATAGGCTCGAGTTCGAAGCTATTTTGTACAAAACTCAGTTTTAACTTGAAAGAGCAAACCTGAGGTTCGCAATCTAAACCTGAGGTTCTCAACTCATTGAAAAGTTACATTGCTCTCTGTCTGAGATGAACTCGAGTTCGTTCACTTATAGGCTCGAGTTTGGCTTTTCCCAAATGTTCATTTCTTCTCTGGAACTCTCGAACTCGAGTTTGTGACTGATGAACTCGAGTTTGTAACTTGATCTGTGACTTGGTTGCTTCTGACTTGGCCTGGTTCGAGTTTGCAACTTTGTCAACTTTCAAAGACCATATCACCCTGGTATGAACTTCGTTTTGGTCCGTTCAATGCTTGTTGGAAAACCCTTTGAGTCTATTTTCATATGCCACTGATTTCAGCTCAATCCGATTTGTCGTTTGTGAGATACACCCAAAATACCGAAGGTGGGTCTGGACTGTGACGTTGATTCTTGTGGCAACTTACAAAAATCATATCTCCTTGATCGGAACTCCTTTGGGCTTGAATCTTATACCAAAATGACGCATTGGGAGTCTAGTTTCATATGCTTTTGGTTTCGTCTCAATCCAATCTCTGGTTTGGAAGAAATCATCAAATTACCACACGTCACCCGAGCTGAACGTGAAACAGAGTGGAGCTGAAGTGCTGATGATCGCTGTGAACTCGAGTTTGCACTTACAGGCTCGAGTTTGCCTAGTCCAGAGACACTAGAAATGCTGGAGACACTTATAGGCTCGAGTTTGCACTTATAGGCTCGAGTTTGTCTAGTCCAGAGACACCAGAAATGCTGAAAACATTCATAGGCTCGAGTTTGCACTTATAGGCTCGAGTTTGAGGTCCTAAACTCGAGTTTGAGGTCCTAAACTCGAGTTTGCTTACCAGAAGCTAATTTTTGTTGACTTTAATTCTAAATTGACTTATTCCAACTTCCATATGATCTTGGAGGCTTCTAGCTTCAGCAGAAGAACTTGAATACTTATATTTTTTCTCATTCCATTCATCAAGTTCTTCCTTCTTCCATCTCCCAACTTGATCATTGTTCTTCATTTAACTTGGGCTCAACATTCTTTGCAGCTTCTACTTTCTTCAATATCCATAAAGTGATGAAGCTTCATTCCAACTTCTGCTTATCATAAAGACTTCCAGTATCACATATAAGAATATATATGCATGTTCTTCTTTATTTGGTCTCTTCTCTTCTACTTGGTTATCACCAAAACCCATTGATAACATCTTGCTTCCTTGATAACCTCTGCAGATACTTCTTTCTTTCAATTCTTATCTCCTTCTTGATTAATCTCTATAACTCAACTTGGATTAATCTACATTAAATACAACAATTAGTCAATGTAGGAGATAACTATATTACTTAATCTTTTTGCTTATAACAATGGCATCTATATAAGACATCATCAAAACTAATCATAACCAACATTAAGTGCAATCAAACAACCAAAAATGTCATGGCCCAGAAAGACTATTTGCTTGATCTATATGAACCCAGAAAGACTACAATTACTGAAAAGGATTTCCCTAGCAGAGGCATAATCTTCTATATGTCAAAAAGTTAGTTTGCAAGTGAATAATGGGGTCCTCGATTCGGTCAATGAAAAATGGTCCCAGAAGAACGATTAAAAAGCAAACAAGAACATAAGATCCAGAAAATTCAACATGAATCTATACAGGGTTATAATTTTTCTTTTAAAATTTTCGTGCCACAGAAAATCAAGAACAGAGTTAGGGACTTTCATGAACAAACAGAGCACAGAAAATGCCCAGAAGGTATTACCGGATGAAGCTTTTATTCGAACACTTTTTAAATAGGTCAGGGACGAGAGATACTTATCGGAAGGTATTACCGGATGAAGCTTATATTCGATCGTTTGCCTATAAATGCCCAGAAATGGGGGTGGATCGAAAATTACGATGCAACGACGGAGGAGCGGCGGCATGGCTAAACGATTTGGGGGCGGATCGATTGGGGGCGGAGCGAGAGAGTTGAGAGTTGAGAAAATGAAATAGGCGGATCGATTTGGGGGAAAATGAAATTGGAGAAAGCTTTACCAGGATTTGGCGGAGCGTCTGCGTGAGAGTTGAGGGCGGATCGAGTTGGAGCGGCGGATCGAGTGTTGAGGGTTGAGCGTGACTGCATTTGCGTCTGCGTGAGAGATGAGGGTGGAGAAAATGAAATTGACAAAAAACCATGGGTTATATTATTGAAGAAGCTAACAGAATTAGGTGAGATTTCAAATCTCGAAGTATATTGAAGCATGAAACATTTCAAACATAATGCCTTGGGATTAAGACAAACAGCTAGATTCTGGGTAACAAAAAGATATTGTTTTATCAGCACCAAAAGAATTGGAAATGGATGTCTTGATAGTTATAGAAGCGAAATGAAATCAAATAAGATATTCATGATTACAAACAAAGTTCAGCACCAATGCCAAAGGAATACATTCATATGTTTTGGAATCACTAAATATTGAGGAATCAGTAATGAGCAAAAGAAGAGTTCATTCCAATTTCAACCCAATGTAACCAAGATGCTCTTGCATGAAGGGTTACACAATTACAATAAAAGAAAATATAGACTTGATGCTACTAAGACTATTTGGATGCCATATGCTTTTTAATTAATATTTGGATTGGATGCCATATTCAACTTCTGTATTAAGTATTGTGGCAAAATTATTAACTGCAATCAAACAACCAAAAATGTCATGGCCCAGAAAGGCTACAATTACTGAAAAGAATTTCCCTAGCAGAGGCATAATCTTCTATATGTCAAAAAGTTAGTTTGCAGGTGAATAATGGGGTCCTCGATTCGGTCAATGAGAAATGGTCCCAGAAGAAGGATTAAAAAGCAAACAAGAACACAAGATCCAGAAAATTCAACATGAATCTATACAGGGTTATAATTTTTCTTTTAAAATTTCCGTGCCACAGAAAATCAAGAACAGAGTTAGGGACTTTCATGAACAAACAGAGCACAGAAAATGCCCAGAAAGGTATTACCGGACGAAGCTTTTATTCGAACACTTTTTAAATAGGTCAGGGACGAGAGATACTCACCGGAAGGTATTATCGGATGAAGCTTATATTCGATCGTTTGCCTATAAATGCCCAGAAATTGGGGTGGATCGAAAATTACGATGCAACGACGGGGGAGTGGTGGCGTGGCTGAACGATTTGGGAGCGGATCTATTGGGGGCGGAGCGAGAGAGTTGAGAGTTGAGAAAATGAAATAGGCGGATCGATTTGGGGGAAAATGAAATTGGAGAAAGCTTTACCAGGATTTGGTGGAGCGTCTGCGTGAGAGTTGAGGGCGGATCGAGTTGGAGCGGCGGATCGAGTGTTGAGGGTTGAGCGTGACTGCATCTGCGTCTGCGTGAGAGATGAGGGTGGAGAAAATGAAATTGACAAAAAACCAAGCCACTTTTTGCAGTGTTAATGACTTTTTCTTTAAAAAAAAATTCCAAACTCCATTGTATTGCTTCTTAGTGGACAGAATTATTTATTGCTTTCGTCACTTATTTCTACACATAACTTAAGGAAATGAAGCTAAGATACAGCATGGCTTACGAGATAGTGAGAGTCAAGATCAAAAAAAAGAGATTGAAATAATATTTTTGCGGGGAAAATTGGCATGTAGGTTAATTCAATAATTAATTATAACTAGGATATATAGAGATTACGTATTGATTTGTGCAACTTGATCTGAATGGTTAAAAACGCCACTTTGATTTCTTTTCTTTTTTAAAAAAAAATTAGATTCCTGAAAATTTTGGCCACTAGAAAAATGGATTACTCATTATTGTACTTGTTCATAAATTTTTTCTTTTAATTAAAACTTCCCCAAAAAATAATCATGAGATTAAGCAATTAGTCTGGAATAGGATCGAAATTGAAGTTGAGTTTGTGTACGACTAAAAGTGAAAGACAACCTAAATAGCATCATTTTGTCGAATTACCAAAATAACATGCATGCATGTGCTTTTTGTGTGTTTGGTTATATTAATACTAATTTTATTTTATTTTCTTTCTTTTTTTCTAGATCTCCCAGCACCTGACTCTGAAGAACCAACAGCTATGATTCCCTTTGCTAGTATGTCACCTATCTCAGGTATCACGTCGGGTTTAAACAAAATACAAATCAAAAGAAGCTTAGACCTTATAGAACCCGACCCTCAGCCCAAGCCTCCTAGAAAGCGCCTCCTCTTCCTAGAACCAACACTTGTCACCCCTTTAACTAGTGATGACCCACCCATTAACACTAGGCCCCAGAAACTAAATGCCCGTCTGACAAAAAAAAAAAAAAAACTAAATGCTCGTAATACCAAAAAAGCCAACCGAGGAAAAAAGAATAAACGCCCAACTAAGCCAGAAAGCCAAAATCCTCAAGAAATGCCTAGCCAGTCCACATCTCAGGCACCTTCCAATACATGTGATACTTCACCTTTGCCCACCTTCCCCTCAAATCCTATTAGCGCCGATGGCTGCCACCAAGTAGTCATCGGTTCGCCATGAGTCTCTTATCTTGGAACTGTCAGGGGTTAGGGGTTCCTCTGACAGTTAAGTACCTTAAAAAAGTTTGTAATAAACAAAAACCTCGTATAGTCTTTATTATGGAGACTAAGAAGAAGAGACACTATGTGAGTAGAATCAGGCAGCGCTGCGGATATGATGAAGAATGGATAATTGAGCCTACTGGCCTAAGTGGTGGTCTTGCTTTATTTTGGGACAAAGACATTACGGTGAATATCATTTCCCCATCAAAAAATGTTATTCACACATCAGTATTCGACCCTACAATTGATCTTCCCCAGTATATCTCCTTTGTGTATGGACCCTCCGATGGAAAATGACAGGCTTACGGTGTTCAAAAATATAGTGCAGTTTACCACTGGTAGGACGGAAAGCTGGGTTTGTTTGGGTGATTTCAATGACATCACATCTCATCAGGAAAAGCAGGGAGGCAACCCACGAGCTACCAGGAAAATTCTCAACTTCCAAAGATTTATTGCTGATTGCTCTCTTATTGATTTGGGTTACAATGGATCATGGTTCACCTGGTGTAATCGCAGACAAGACGGGGCTGTTATCAGAGAGAATCGACCGGGTTATGGGCAACGATTCATTTTGCCACGCTTTTCCCTTTGCCCAGATTTTTCATATTGAACCCATGGGGTCTGATCATCATATCTTGCATGTTAACTTTCACTATGTTTCTTCAAATAAAATAAAACCTTTCAGGTTTGAGGATTATTGGACTGTTCATTCTGATTATGTGCAGGTGGTTCATGATAGCTGGGGCATGAGTATTTATAATGATAATAATGATATATCTCGGTTTGCCCCTAAACTAAATAATTGCAGAAAATGTCTCATAAATTGGAGTAAAAATAATTTCCCCAATCGAAAAAAAAATGATTGAGTTTTTAATATCTCAACTAGCATCTGTTCGACAGGGCTACCAATCAGAAGGAAGTCATAGAGAAGCAACAAATCTCCTTTACCGTATTGAGGATTTGATGGATCAGGAGGAGAAATATTGGTGGCAGCGTTCACGTCTTTCGTGGCTCAAAGCAGGCGACAAATACTCAAAGTTCTTCCATTTGACCACCCTCATCAGAAGGCATAGAAATGCGATCTTGAGCATTAAAGATGGAAATGGCATATGGACTAGAGATAAGAGCAACATAAATACTATTTTCACTGATTACTTCACTAATCTCTTTTCCTCTACAGCGCCACGCTCCTTGATGACTGTCGTTGACTCCATTGAGACAAAAATTGATGAAGCTACAAATGTTTCCTTGCTTCGACCCATTACAAGAGAAGAGGTCAAATTGGCCATTTTTGATTTGGGTGGATCTAAAGCCCCAGGTCCTGATGGGTTCCCAGGTAAATTCTACCAATTCTCATGGGAGGAGGTAGGGGATATAGTTGTCAAGATGGTTAAAGATTTTTTTGATACAGGCCACCCTTTAGATGAAATTAACAGTACTAATATTACTCTTATCCCCAAAGTGGACAAGCCTGAATCTGTCTCACATTTTAGACCAATTTTGTAATTTCTCATATAAAATTATTTATAAAGTGCTGGCCAATAGGATGAAATGTTGCCTTGATAAATGTATCTCCCCTTCCCAAGGCACCTTTATCCCGGGACACTTAATCCAAGACAATATTATCATAGCCCATGAGGTGTTCCATTATTTACGGCGAAGGAAAACTGGTAACAAGTTTGAATTTGCCTTAAAAATGGACATGAGCAAGGCCTATGAGAGAGTTGAATGGGATTTCCTTAGGATGGTCATGGAAAAATTTGGTTTTTCCCAAAAATGGGTTAATCTTGTTATGAACTGTGTGGAAACTGTACATCTCAATCTTTGCATTGCAGGGGAAAAAATTGCCTCCATTAGTCCCAGTAGAGGTCTCCGACAAGGGGACCCTCTATCGCCCTACCTCTTTATTCTTTCTCTTGAAGCCCTCTCTTCAATGATTAATAATGCTTTAGCTCAAGGAAAATTAACAGGACTTAAATTAGGTAATTTTTGCCCAATCATATCACATAGTTTCTTCATAGATGATGCTTTGTTTGTTATGCATGCAGATACTCAAAACTACAGAATGCTGGCAACAATTCTTAAAGATTATTGCTTAGCCTCAGGCCAGCTTGCAAACTTGGAGAAATCAAGCATCATTTTCTCAGCAAACACCCCTGAACCGTTGAGGAGCGATATCTGTGATATTCTTGGCATTGGGGAAAGCATGGATCAAGGCAAATATCTAGGAATTCCCAGTGTCTGGGGGAAAACCAAACACCAAGCCCTGGCATATGTCCGTGAAAAAATTAGCAAGAAAGTACTGGGTTGGAGTGGTCGACATTTATCCTTTGCATGAAGGGAAGTAATGATCAAGGTAGTCATTAATGCTATTCCTATCTTCCCTATGACATGCTTCAAATTCCCAGCTAAGACATGCAAGGAACTAAATAGCATGGTGGCAAATTTCTGGTGGGAAGGCCAAAGGAGGACTCACTGGGTAGCTTGGAACAAACTAACTCGACCTAAAGCAGAAGGAGGCATGGGATTCAGAGATTTTATCTTGTTTAACAAAGCTCTACTTGCAAAAACAGCTTGGCGCCTCCTCCAAAATCCCAATGATCTATGGGCAAAAATATTGAAAGGCCTCTATTTCCCTAATTGTTCTTTCCTTGAAGTAGTGAAGGGACACAGAGCCTCCTGGTGTTGGGACAGTATCATAGAAGGCAGGGATCATATTAAAACGGACCTTTGTTGGCAAGTAGGCAATGGGAGCTCAATACGAATTTGGCAAAACAAATGGATTCCATCTCTTTCCCCAAAGAAACTAATCACTGAAAATGAAGAGCTTAAAAAGTCGACTCAAACTGTGGCCTCTCTCCTCGAAAGTAGTCGTAGGTGTTGGGATCTATCATCAATTAGATCCCACATTGATGATTCCCAAGCCGATGCCATAAATTCCATCCCTCTACCACGGGTCCCATGTGAAGATAGATTAATCTGGAGCCCCTCAAAAGATGGTATATATGCTGTTAAACTGGGGTATCATCTAACGAATCCTTCCACCAATCCAGCATCCATGAAAGCAGGCCCATCAGTTTCAATAACAAAGGATAGCTGGAACGCAACTTGGAAAGTCAAGGTGATTCCAAGAGTTGCTAACTTCTTATGGCGCATCTTATCAAACGCAATAGCAACTAATGCAGCGCTGTATCATAGAAAGAGGAGCACCTCGGATCAATGCCCAATCTGCCACGAGGCCAGTGAGACGGTGGAGCACTTGTGCTTTCAGTGTTCCTAGGTCCGTTGTATTTGGTTTGGAAGTAGCCTATCATTCAAAGATGACCTGAGGAATATCCATAGCTTCAGGAGATGGTGGTTGGATATATTGCAATACCAAAACCCTCTCACAGATATTGACATATCTCTGGTATGTTGGCTATTATAGTACATTTGGAAAGAAAGAAATGCAATTGTCTTCCAGAAGGAAACTCCAAACCCATTCCATGTCCTTGAGCGTGCAAATCAGTCGCTTAGTTCTCACTGGGAAGCCAATTGGCCAGCTACTGCCGAAGACTTCATTTAACCGAAGCCAAAATGCGCTACTAAGTGGAAAGCACCCCCTGTGCAGAGCTTCAAAGTCAATATAGATGGTGTGTTCCATGACGCTACAAGACTTGCTTTCATCGGCATTATCTGCAGAGACCACCATAGTAAGTTGTGCTGGGCATTTGTAGACAAAGTCAAATCGATTTCAGCTTTCATGACTGAAGCCCTTGCATTGCGACAAGCATTGATGTTAGCTCAAGATTTGGGTAACAAGAACATTATCTTTGAAACTGATTGCCAACTTCTTGCACATTGTATGGGAAAGACTCAACCGGAGCTAGGTGAATAGCAATCTCATGCGATCCTTGATGATATCCTCAGTCTCCTTAACTCAGATTCTAGTTTCTCTATCAATTTCTCTCCTCGCCAGGGGAATAAAGCAGCGCACCTATTAGCTGCATCTATTGATAAGGGGGTGTGCCCCATTGGGTGGGTAGAAATGCCCTTAACCCCTTTGTGTTTCTATCCTGGATGAAGACGCTAAGGAGTCTAGGAACCAGCTGAACCAGAGCACTGTACTTGCAGATTGTGCAGATCCGGCTGATGCTGATTGTCTTTAGTTTCCTTTATTCCTGTTGGTTGTGTTTCGCTCTCTTCAGTTTCTTTTGTTTTCGTATCCACGTTACTGTTACTTTTTCAGCCCCTGCTATTTTCTTTGTGGCTTGTTTCGCCTTGTTCTCCTCTTATTGTATCTGTAATCTCCTTTGCAAGTAATGAATGCAGTTAGAATTGTTTTTAAAAAAAAAATACTAAAATTTTTTTTTCAAGGGCTAACTTTTAATTTTGTCCTCTAAAAGCTTTTTGCGTAGAAGGTGCACATAACTAGAATTTTTTTGGGGGATTAATATTAACTGTTAAACAATTAATGTTAATTATTCATCCCTTCGGTCCTAAATATAAGTTATGTTTGACTTTTTTTTTTTGGAGCGTTTAAAGAAATTAAATAAGTAACTTAATTATATCGTATGTTATGTGTCTTTAGATCATACATTAGCTTATTAGTCAAAATAATTAGTTTAGCGAAAAATAAAAATAAAAATTCTTTAAAGTAATTTAATTAGTTTCTTTAATCTTCTTTAAAAAAATCAATTTTGTCTTATATTTAGTACCAGAGGGAATAACATTTTTAACACTTCTCAGTTAATATAGATATAACGCATGTAATTTGTTTTTAGTACTAAAGCAATCATTTTTAGAGTATTTATTAATACATTTTTTTTTTCATAAGTTGGACATTCATAAAAATAAGGCATAATCTGCAAATCTCTCTATAAAGTTTTCTCACATGTGCATCAAACACTATATAGTCTTCCTTAGTGCAAAAATGTCATGAGTTAGGTCATTTATTGTTCATTGTTTATCAAATATGTCATTTAAAAAAAAAAAACTGTACAAAAATATGCATGAAGGTTCCAAAATAATAGTGTCATGGCCGTTAAGTCAATCTAACAGTAATCGTTTAAAAAAAATAGTTCTCACACTCATTATATAATGATTTCGCTCATAGCGCCTCATCTGCCACCGAGGTTTTCTACAAAAACAAAAAGGGTTAAAAATAAAAAAACAAACTTAAAATCCTCATATCCTCACGAGGAGAGTTATATTATATGAAAAAGAATTATATTCATTAGTTTCAATTCTTCAATCAAATCCTAGTGCATGGATTTTTCCTTATAACAAAATAAATTTTATGTGGAGGGAATTTTTAAATAATGTTAAAATTATCATGAAGTAAGAATAGAAGAGAAAAAGATTGTATTGAATTGAATTCAGAGTATGTACATGAGATTTATTTATAGACTAAGAGAGTGGAACTACTAGCTAACTTTGTTACAAAATAACAACCTAACTAAGTCTAACTAATTTTATAACTATTTACAATGAATATAACTAATTACAAACAAATTCAATCATTTATACTCTAATACTCCTCAAGCTGGAGAATGTATATCGATCATTCCCAGCTTGGAAAGGAGTGTACAAAAGGAAGTAGGAGCAAGAGGTTTAGAAAAAATATCAGCCAACTGATCTTGGAACTTAATTGGGAGTAAATGAATTAACCCACTTTGAAGCTTTTCTCGAACAATATGGCAATCGATATCTAGGTGCTTAGTTCTTTCGTGAAATGTGGGATTGGCAGCAATATGACGTGCAGACTGACTGTCACAATAAAGAGAAGCAGGAGAATCAGTTGGAATGCCAAAACCTCTCAACAAATAAGATAACCATTGAAGTTCACAAGTTGTAGTAGCTAGAGCACGATACTCAGCCTCAGAAGAAGAGGTAGATACAGTTTGTTGTTTCTTAGATTTCCAAGTGATTAAAGCCTGATCCAAAAAACCACAAAAACCAGTAATAGATCGTCTTATATCAAGGCAACCAGCCCAATCAGAATCACTGAAAGCATTTAATTTCATGGCAGAATTTGCAGGAAAAAATAAACCACGAGAGGAGCCGCTTTAAGATACCGAAGCACTCTATGAGCTGCTTTAAGATGTAAATCAGTAGGATGTTGAATAAATGGACTCAACTGCTGAACAGCAAAAGACAGATCTGGCCGAGTGTTGGTAAGGTAAAGTAAACTACCAACTAGAGTCCGATAAGGAGAAGCATCTTCCAAAGGAATACCAGAATCAATAGATAATTTCATATCTCTAGCCATAGGGGTAATAGCAGGCTTACACTCAAGGAAACCAGAATCAACCAATATATCTAAGGCAAATTTACATTGACAAAGAGAAATGCCTTTAGAACTACGAGCAATTTCCAAACCAAGAAAGTACTTAGCATCACCCAAATCCTTGATTTTAAAACAAGAATCCATAAAATCTTTCATGTGATTGATCTCTTTCAAATCATTACCACTAATGATAATATCATCCACATAAACAAGCAAAGCAGTAAAGGAGTGACCCGTATTCTTAATGAATAATGAATGATCTGCATGTGAATGATGATAACCACAAGAAAGAAGAGCCTCAGAAAGCTTGAAAAACCATTGACGACTTGCTTGCTTTAGGCCATAAAGAAAACGTTGCAATTTACATACAAGATTTGGAGAAGAAACAAATAAACCAGGAGGTGGCAATATGTAAACTTCTTCATCAAGATCCCCATGAAGAAAAACATTGTTAACATCTAATTGCTTAATATGCCAATTATGTGCAGCAGCAAGAGCAAGTAGTAAACGAACAGTTGTAAGTTTAGCTACAGGAGAAAAGGTGTCATTAAAATCAACACCTTCTACCTGAGTATAACCTTTAGCCACCAAACGTCCTTTGTACCGATTCAAAGAGCCATCAGAATTATATTTTTTTGTAAAAACCCATTTGCACCCAATAGGGCGTTTACCATTTGGAAGTTTAGTCAACACCCAAGTTTGATTTTGTTGCAAAGCAGCTAGTCAGCTTCTATAGCTTTCCTCCAACCCTCATGCTTAACAACCTTAGAATAGTTTTGGGAATGTCATCAACAGAAATAGATAATGCAAAAGAACGATGAGAAGGAGAGAGAGTATCATATGAAAGAACATGAGAAAGAGGATGATAACTACCTGCCTCCAATGAATCCGGTATGACTGATGTATTTTGAAGAGCTAAATGATAATCATGCAAATAAGAAGGTAATGTTCTAGACCTGGTAGACTTTCGAAGAACAGTTGGTGAAGGAGTTGGAAGAGAAGTGTTTGAAGATGGTAAAGAAGATGGGTAATCAAGAGAAGGAAATTCTTGAGGCAAAGGAAGGGAAGGGGTTGAAGTAGAAACAACGAAAGTAGAAAATGGAAAAGTAGACTCGTAAAAGAAAACATTCCTAGAAACAGAAATCTGACGAGTTTGTAAATCTAAGGTGAGAAACCCTATAGTGCCATGTTTAAAACCGAGGAAAACACATTTATGTGCATGAGGGACAAGTTCCGTACGGTGAGTAGTAAGAGTAGAAGAAAAACAAAGACAACCAAAGACTTTAAGGTTGGTAAAATCAGGACTCTGGTGATATAACATTTCATAAGGGGATTTATGGTTTAAAACAGGAGTAGGTAAACAATTTATCAAATAAATGGCATGTGTAAGAGCATAAGACCAATATATTTTGGGAATGTGAGATTGAAATAATAAAGCCCTTGTGACATTTAAAATGTGTTGGTGTTTTCGTTCTACTTTGCTATTGTGTTCAGGTGTTTCCCTACAACTGGTTTGATGAAGAATACCATGTTTATTGTAAAAACCAGTCATGTCAAATTCAATGCCATTATCAGACCTAGCTAATGGTTTGAATTGAGGCACCAAATTGAGTGAGAATCATATTTACAAAGTTATGAATACAAGAACGTGCTTCAGGTTTATGTTTCAACAAATATACCCAAGTATAGCAAGTAAAATCATCAACAATTGTAAGAAAAAATTTATGACCATGAACAGAAGGCAAGTGATAGGGACCCCCAACATCCATATGAACCAAACTGAACACTTTATTTGATTTTGTAGTGCTTACAGGAAAAGGTAACTTGCGTTGTTTTGCATAATGACACACATCACAACATGTAAAAGAGGAATCGTAGGGAATATTAGGTTGACTCTTGTGAAGGGAATACAATGAATTATTTGAAAGATGACCTAAATGGAAATGCCAAAGATTAAATGGTGTATGAGAAGTATTGGTTGTGGGAGCAGAAACATTTCCAACGAGAGACAGAGAAGAATTTGCATGTTGTTTAATGATGTAGAGCCCTTCAAACACATCAGCTGAACCAATTATCTTCTTGGAAGGTAGGTGCTGAATTAGACATTGTGAGTTCTGAAATAAAACCAAGGAAACCATTTAGTCAATTTTGAAACAGAAATGAGGTTAAAACGAAAAGCGGGAACAAAAAGAACATTGTGAAAAAGGAAATGAGATGTAAATTGAACAGTGCCACTACAAGTAGCCAACACCTTTGAACCATCTGGTAAACTAACAGAAACAGGTGGTATGGATTTGTAAGAAACAAACAGATCAAGATGAGAACAAACATGGTCAATTGCACCTGAATCTATGATCCAAGAACGAGATAATAAGTGAGGAACAGAGGGAAAATCCATACCAGCAACAGAAACACTGTTAACAGAAGTAGAGAGCTGGGGTGATTGATTATCAGCCTGAACTAGTGCAAGCAACCTTTTGTATTGATCAGGAGTAAAGCTATAAGATTGATTCATAACCTTATCAGTCCCAATCGGTGTCTTAGCAACAGAAACAGGGTCAGTAGCAACATTATTAACAGATGCATTATGAAATTTAAATCCTGGAGGAAAACCATGTTTCCTATAACATGTAGCCTCTGTATGTCTAGGTTTACCACAAAAAGTGCATTGTTTACCAACAGCAGATGAATTAGACTTGTAAGGAGCCTGACTACCACCAGACCGTGGACCAGAGGCTTTGGTAAGCAAGGTAATTGTTTCAACTGATGGAAGTCCTAGCTCTCATTCTTGTTGAGTTACCAAAGAGAAAACTCTATTAATATTCAGTAAAGGTTCGATGAGCATAATTTGTGACTTAACAGTGCTAAATCGATCACTCAGTCCTTTTAAAAACTGTATTACATAGTCTTGATCCAGATGCTTTCTATATAGATCAACAAGACCACAGCGACAACGTGGAGTACACGAACAAGACATAACAGGACGAATAACCAGAAACTCATCCCAAAGAATCTTCAGTTTAGTAAAATAGTCACTTAAAGATAAGTCACCTTGCTTTAAACTCTGAATCTCCTTTTGTAAATCAGCTAACCGGAAGACATCATTCTGAGAGTAACGAGCCTTCAGATCATCCCAAACATCACAGGCACAATCAATCCATAAGATGCTCTATGCTAAAGTCGGAGAGAGAGATCGAGTAATCCAGGAGAGGACCATCATATTCGACCTTTCCCAAGCAGAGTAAAGAGGATCGGTCTTCTGAGGAACAGATGAAGAATAATCGAGGAAACAGGTCTTATTCTTGGATATGAGGGCCATTCTCATTGCTCTAGCCCAAGAATGGTAGTTTGGACCGGATAGAACCAGTGAAACCAATATCAGAGAAGGGTTTTCATTGGGACGAAGATAATAGGGATGACCAACCTGCTGAGTAGGATCAGAAGTTGCACGGGACAAATCACCACCATTATTACCAGCAAGGGAGGAAGAAGTCGTTGCTAGGAAGATCAATCAAGAGAAGAAACAGATCGATCGAAAAAAAAATACGATCGTAAAAAAATCAAACGAACAGAGGAAAAAGATCTCGGCTGAACAGAGAAGAACCTGGGCTTGGAAGAAGACGGTGGAATAATGGAGGCTAGAACGGAGAAATAATCTCCAAGACCGGTGAATCAAGAATCCCTTGTGCGAATGGGTGATCCTCAAGGTGAGGCACGAGGAAGAAGACGGAAAATGGAGTGTCGGATGAGGAGGGAAGTGAGAACGAGAGAGAGAGAAAATGATGGAATGAAAAAGGCAATGACTCAGCAGAATGAAAAAGACGCAAGGAAAGATTGAAATGGTGGGGTCCTCGAGGTGTGGAAAAAGAAGGCACTGGAAAAAGGAAAAAAAAATGTATAGAAGAAAAAAAAAAAGCAGAGTGGTCAATGACTCATTGCACTGGATACCATATCATGAAGTAAGAATGGAAGAGAAAAGATTGTATTGAATTGAATTCAGAATATATACATGAGATTTATTTATAGATTAACAGAGTGGAACTACTTACTAACTCTGTTACAAAATAACAACCTAACTCAGTCTAACTAATTTTATAACTATTTACAATGAATATAACTAATTACAAACAAATTCAATCATTTATACTCTAATAAAAATATCATTAATAACAAAAATTATGTTAAAATGTAAAATAATTGTACAACTAAAGTTGGTATAATAGGGCTAGGGAAGCAAAAGTTAGTAGCACATCAGTTTTTATAAAAAGATAAAGATGTGGTTTAAGTAAATACAACGAGTGATGAGATATTGCCCATTTGAATTACCACTCTGCTCTTATTTATAAATCCAGTTTAACCAAATCTCATATATCAAGGAGAGGTAAGTATCTCAATGGTTATGGAACGAATTTCCAACTTTATTCTCATTTATGGTAGGTACCTTTTAAAATTTATTGTCAAATCCCTCTCATCCTTTTTTCTTTTCAATATGGCTAGTCAATCTCTCTCATCATCATTACTATGGGCAAAATATCACAATCTCATTTATTTGGTCAAAATCGACTCATAAAAAGGATCAAATTTTTTTGGACAAAGTGGGCTTATAAATAGGACTAAAGTGGTACATCATTTATTTGCCTTGAATATGTACTTTTGACATTGTGATCACATTTCTTGTTCACACACATAATTGCAAATCCTCTAGTTGGAATTTTATGACCAAAAGCCTTGGAATTTAGCATTGAAAAAAGACCCAATTGTCTAAGATCTTAAACCACACCCTACCTACTGCTACTTTTACTTCTAGCTAGGTGCTACGTACCGATATCTCCTTTCTTGTGCGCAGTGACCAAACTAGGTGGCTTTTCAAGAATTGTGGCTCGTAGATAACAGTCTTTATATATGGTGTATGATTTGATGATCATTTTTAGTTTAACATCAAAATAGTTCTTATAATTTGAAGAATATAATGTTTGTAGCAAGAGATATTTATCTACATCAGTCACTAATGATTCTGATCCTTAAACCATTGGTTTTCTTTAACATGATGTTTTTCCCCATCATAAAAAATCATGAGAGGAATTTTCTCTGTCTTAACGAAAATTTGTGAAGAAAATATTTGCCTTTTTATTTTCTCATCTTGAGCCACTTTGGACTTGGAACTAGCTAGACCTTTTTAATTTAGAACACAAATGTTTTTGTCTTCCAATAATTATGTCTTTTATGATTTGAATTTGTATCCTCCTTAAGACCTGACCGCTTATTATTTTTAACGAACAACTTGTTGGTGAAAATATTTGTTGGTGAAAATATTTGTTTTTTTATATAAGTCATATATATTTTTATTAATTGAGCTAATTTTTGCTGAGAGATTTTGAAGAATAAGTGAAAATGTAACTTATTATTTTGATAATTATAATAATATTTTCATTCAATTCCTCATATTAAAATATGCATAACGTACAGAAGCGTGTGAGAGAGATGTAGTGTACAGTTTGGCAAGAAAAACATATTTTCCAGGAAATTCATGTGGGAAACTTTTCAAGAAATGAGGCTGAGACAGTAATATTAATATTCTTACCTCGTAGTTATAAAAATAGAAAAATTCCCGCAGCCGCATAATCTGCAGGGAACTCGTCTGTTCTTATAAAGCAAATGTTAGGCACTTCAATTATATTCTACACTTAACCGCCACTTTCTGTTATATTTCCACGATGCATATATAAAAATATAATATCATCATCCAAAAATTATTTCTAATCAATTAAAAATGCGTTTAATCTATTTGAATATATATATTTACTGTACTATAAAAATTACTTTAACACTTAAAGCATGCAAATGTTAGGCACGCACTTCAATTATATTCTGCCACTTAACCGCCACTGTCTGTCATGTCATATTATATTTCCACATTGCATAAATAAAAATATACTATCATCATCCAAAAATTATTTATCGTGGAAAATAAAATGTGAGAAGTTTTTCAGGAATTTCTTTCAGAAAATTTTATTTTTCCTACCATATTTATCTCTCTTACTAAATTCGAGAGAACATTTTGATCGAGAACAGCTTGTTTGTTTTCTTGTATTTCTTAGACTTATAGTTTTTCAGGAATTTCTTGTATATTTATCTCTCTTACTATTGATGGATGGAATATCAAATAATAGCGATGGTACTCTCTTCGACTCAATATAATAATCCCCTCTAAAATATGTTGTGAACCTAAACATAACTGCCTTTATATATAATGATACAACTAATTTTTCTTGCTTTTAGTGAATATAAGAGAATCAACGTGCGTTGCAACATGCCAATATTAAAGTCAAAATAGAAGATTATATATATATATATATATATAAATTATATCATTAGATTATTTTTTTTAATAAACTCTTGTAAAATTATGATTCAAATTCAAGATCTCGTGCTTAAATGGTGAATACCCTTCCCAGTAAAACTTACACCTTTTGATAAAGTGGGATTATTTATAAACATATATTCAATGAATCTACCTAAAATGTCATGCATGCATGCAAAGAGTTTTCAACTTTTGACGCAAAATTAAGAAACAAAATTGGAATAGAGCCAATAAGGTCACAAAGCAAACAGCAGAGAAGCTTGCCAAATTGACAGCTAAAATTAATACACACTGCCTCATACAGACCCTTTTCTCTCTCTCTCTCTCTCTCTTTTCTTTTTGGTTTATGACCTTTGCTCACACAGACGGATCTGATAAAGTAAAGAAAGAATATAGAATGCAGCTAAGATTATACTTAACTCGAATTTAAATCCATGTGAATGTCAAAAATACTTTCAAAAAAGCTACTCGCAATGTTTGAATATTACAACTCACTGATATAGTTTTGTTTTTCATGTTTATCCCTGATATTCAAGTTTGATCGAGAATGATATGGCTTGGTTTAATCATTATCTTCATATCTTTCAATTTGTAAGAAAGGAGAAAAATCAGATTAGTAAACTATTATCAATAAAATCGTTTTTTATTTTCTCTCCCAAATTTTGTTTTGATCACATCAATTCATTGATCTAATATTCCTTCCTGCGATCTAATTTGTAGTATTCTCCCAAGAAATTTTGAATTGACCTTGTTTCCTTAATTAGTTTTTTCCTTCACCATTTTCAATTTCATTCTATTCAGGATTTGCTTTGTCCATCAATTTTATTTTTAATATTAGGTCTTTTACCTTCGTTTTACGCCTCTTCTTATATCTTATATTAGAGATAGTTAATAAATTACAGGAAATAAAACTGATTTGAGACTTTAATATTTCCAGAGTATTTTCCTGAAATTTTCCCAAATAATCATCACAATAGAGATAAACAAAATTGAAGAACAGAAATACTTCTTTACCGTTTTTGCATGCCTTTTTTGTGGAACAAATAAATTCTTTCCCAAACGAGAGGAGATATCCTTAGTTATAAAAAATTCACAAGCACTTACGAAACAAAGATTAATATGTATGTAGTGATCAGTTACTATAAGGTTGTTAAACTCGTAAGTTTAAGTAAAATTATGATAGTGATATAAATTCGTATCATAAACTTGAATTTAAAACTTCTAAAAGTTTACTTTAATTATTAAATATGTATTAATACTGTATAATTAATTAGAACATCAAAATAATATAAAGTTGGTTTAAACATATTTTAAATCCAAATAATTGAAATTAAATCCATCAATATTCATAATATATCATGTTTAATAAAAACTTTTCTATGAAAAATCATATATAAAGCTCAAATGAAAAGGTTAATACAAGTTTATGAGTAAATTAACATAGTTTTATAAGTTAAAAAATATAAAAACGGTAAATTCAATATATATACTCATAAGTTAGATTGAGTTTACAATTGGTATGAGTTAAATTCAATATAAAATGCCCAGGCATATGCTGATGCCCCGACATATGATGGTTATATTAAAAAGGGTTAAGGTGAGATTTCGCCAACAAACTATTTGCCTAGGAGCGTCCAGCACAATTAACTATTAGTTGGACCTAAAATACCAATAAACTATTTAAAATGTTAAATTACCACAAAAAACATTACTCATCGTTATCTCTCCGTTATCACTTAGAAGTCTCATTCAATCCTATTCGTGCCCCTCTTCTGCCGCCACTGGTCACCGTCGTCCATCCAACTATAGCCAACGTCTCCTCTTCTCCACCACCATTGTCAGGACTTCCTTCATCACAACCGACAACTTTTCTCTTACCATCAGAGAAGCCGAGCTTCACAGTGTCGCAAAGCATATCAGATTGCTACATCCTCCGTTGGAAAAAACGCAGCCGCGAGTGGAGAAGAGCTTGGACGCGATCGTACAGAGAAACAGAGGGAGACGAGGCCATTGTTTCACCTTCGTCGAATTCCACACACCACCAGCACTTCGACCTTCCTCATACTAATCATCGCTAGCACCCTAAGCTCATAATCGATTTGAAGAGCTCAGAGCACTATTCGTCCTTGTTCCATGTTGTTCCGGCGAATCTCTGTTATCTCCCGCAAACTCTGTTAATTTTCGGCACTATTTGTGTATTTCCATCGGAGTTCTGCAACTTCTGGCAAGATTATAAGTTTCTGCTTCTGTAATTCCGGCGAATTTCTGAAACTTTCGGAGAGGATCTCCAGTTTTCCAGCGAGCTTGGAATTTACCTGGGAGCTAGGAATATTATTTATCCCATCTGCACACGTTTGGAGCTGTATCGTACTACTCAGGCAAAGATTGAAAAGCAACTTTCAGATTCAGTCACATTCAAACGTCGAGATGCTGAACTGAGATTTGCTATGGCTTCTGAAAACAAATTCCACCCAGTTTTAATTTTTGTTGAAGTTGAATTTAAAGTTCTACAACATCTGATGAAGGCTCTTATACTTGCCACCTTCCTCACTCAATGAAACTTTTCTTCAATGGGAATACTTGCACCGCTAGTTAAATCAATGGTTCCTCCTCCAACATCAAGCCTTTTACGATTCGACTTTGAATTTAGCTAATGGTGAGTAACATGGTGAGTAACGTTTTGACATTTTAAATAGTTTATTGTTATTTTAGGTCCAACTAATAGTTAATTGTGTTGGACGCTCCTGGGCGAATAGTTTGTTGGCGAAATCGCACCTTAACCCTATTAAAAATAATCCTAAAGGAATATTCATGTGATACAATATTTCGGGACTTATATAATTACAACTCTTCAATAGTAAAACCAAGCCTTAGGTAAACTTGGGGCAATGAACTTAACTCAGTTAATCAAACAATTTGGCCAGGCCGGTGTCTAGTGGAAGTCTCCCCGAATTCACGGCGACTTATCAACTGAACCATATAGACGAACCCTTTCTAGACACCAAACGGTTTGAAATAACTTTATTAGATTCATGCCAGAACTAGCCTCTGTTAAACTTCTTCCAGCATTTGCTTTAACTGGTGCCTCTTCACAGCTTCGTCCATTAGTGCCTATTCACGGTTCCATCTACTAGTGCCTTCTCTGTTCCAGTTTCCTTTCCTCACTTTAGTCAAATCTGAGATCCAATACGCATCGGACTTCAGGTAACAGTTAACCTCATATGAAAAGTATAAACTGTATATATGACAGATATTCACAATTTGGAAAACAATTATTCATGAATCAACCAATCATGTCAAAGCCATACAAAACATATGAGAGCTAAAGTTACTGTACACGAACGTACCTTTCACCTTGTAATGGCCAAACATCCAGCCTTTTAATCCGACTCTGGACCTCCCGGATATCCTATATGTTATCGTCGGATTATTATATGAAATTTGCTAAATATCATATTGCTTAGAACAATATCCTAAGGGTTTAATTTACCTTTCTACCCTTGGTGGATTTATTATGACAACTTTGCCCTCACATTTCTTAAAAACGCTATGCTGAGTTTCTGGGCAGAATTTTCGGTTAACTCTGCAAAATCATAATTAAATCTACAAAAATGAAACGAGGATCCGTAAAATTCTATGGAATCCTTAGGAGATCTATTTTCAAGTAAAAATACTTGTATATACCCAGAATTTATGAACAATTCCCAGTTTTCATATTTCACAACGTTGCCCAGAATTTCATCCAGAAAAATAGCCTAATTTCAACTGATTGTATTTCTTTGTACAGGAATCAAAACGCTACATATTATATATATTCGGAAAGCCCTACATATCTACTTTATTTCTGGAAAGTTTCGTAATTTATGGGCTTCATTTTTACGTAAAATATTAGCATTTCTTTCGTTGTTTGCCCAGAAATTTTACCGAGAATTTCGCCAGAATTTTGCTACTTTGATCTTCAACTTCCAAGAATTTTGCTTCTTCATATTCTCCATCATATTTTCGAAATGAAGACATTTTTAATCAAAACTAACATTTATCTAGGAATTTAAAGCTAGAACTCAAAAATTAGAGAACTTACCCTTGAAGAACTCCCTCCTTCATGCTTCTTACTAACTTTCCCCTACTCTTTCTCTCTAAAACTCATCTATTTGGTTTGATTTTGGTGTGAAGAATGAAGAGGACTAAGGTCCCTATTTATAGGAAAATGTCATGGCATCAATGGTAATTCCGAACCCCTCATCTTTAATCCTAACCTTTGGATGATCATTTCTAATCAATGGCTCATAGGAATTAGTCTTCTTTGAAGACTCAATTTGTCAAGAAAATTTATCTCATTGGTTGTTTCAATTAAACAGGGATTTAGGCTTAATTTTCTTTGATTTCTTCTCATTGGTGGATGATCTAACCATATTTTTATATGATTTTCTTTAATAAAATTGGGATTCTTAATATATTTTATCATGATTATTAAACTTAAAATGCATTTCTTGTGATAAATTGAAATTAAGAGTAAATATATTAAATTAGGGCTAAAAAGGGCAAAATTGTTAAAAAATGTAAAATTTTTAGAGGATATTTGATGTTAAATTAATTATTTTATTTGTGGGTGGCCAAAAAAAGATTAGATTAAATTTGAAAATAGAAGTTTTAATTCAAGTTTTAAAAGTTTCAGTTTAATCCCTATTTCAGAACTTTTATAATTTTCACTTAGTTCCTCATTGAAAAGCTGTGCGTTTTTATTTTATTTTATTATTATTATCAATAGAGTAAATTAGGTTTGCATCTGATTCATTCAAAGCAGGGGACCCGAGATGCAGCTAGAGATTGAAATAAAAAAAGAAATCAGCGTCGCGGAATCATCTCCTGGACTGCTAGATATCAGGAACGCAAATATAGGAAGAGAAAAAACAGTAACGCCGCGAGCTGGGGGTATTAAATATTCAGAACATCAGCAAACGAGGGTATTAAATATTCAGAACATCAGCAAACGAGGGAGGAGAGGAAAGACGCAAGAATAAGGAGCAGGGGAGCGAACAAGAAAGACGCAAGAATCAGGAGCAGCGAAAGAGAAAGAAAGGAACCACCACCGTCAGTTTCCCAACCATCATCACCTTCGACCTCTCACTCTCTCTGACTTCATCCTTCACCACCGTGGAGACAGAACCAGCGCCGTGAAAGCTGGAACGAGGACCTCCATTGTTGCAGAGAACCAGCGAACCTGACCGTGAGACACCAAACCATCGTCCCTACGCCACCATCAACCTCCGTCATCCCCTTTCTTCAACCACCCACCTCCAGACCAGCGACCACTACCAATCATCTTCCTCCATTTTCCATTCCTTTTTTCGTCAACCTTCACTCCTAGATCTTCATCCTTCCATTTTCTAACTCCACCATTCCCATCGTCCTCTTTCTCTCTTGCTTGGAGTTTGTTTCATGGCTGGATCATCCTTGCAGATTGTGTGGTGTTCTCTAATGGCTATGTGTAGCTAAATTCTTTGTTTCTTGGTGATGGAGATTGTGGCTTGAGCAACTGTGCTTCCAAGGGGAAGTTATTTAATTTAATCTTTTGCTTAGACTATTTATTTGATTTCCTCGTTTAGGATTATCATTATTTAGTTGTGAGACTTGGATGACTGTTATGTGTCCATGTGAATTGAATATTGTCGTTTTAATTGGATGATTATTTTGATGTTGAAATTTCCAAATTACTTTATATGCTTGATGAAATTGTGCTCGCTGTCATGTTGGTAATTAGTAATCATAGTTGAATTTAGCTTTTGAATGGTTCGTTAGAACATTCTAATTGAGAAAAACAATTTACATCATCTCAATTTAAATTACACATTAAGTGGATTTTAACAATATCTCAAGAGGTAGTAGTTTGCTATGTTTGTAGGAGCTACTATTAATTGAGATTATTGGATTCAAGTGTTATCTTGAGGTTGTTCTTTAGACTTAATGAAAAGTTAATTCCCATATATTTTTTAAAGCAATGATAGTCACTTTCTTTATTATCAAGAGCATCCATCATTAATTCTTTTTAATCCAAAGCGTTCTTCACTATTTTCCAAAAATACCAAAAAGAATAGAATTAGTTTCTTTATATTTTTTTTAATGAATTTTGGTTTAGAGAAAATCAGTTTTAAAATCCCTTTTCTAATCATGTTTTTTGCACTTAGTTTAACCTAGGGAATTCAAAATAAAAGGCTCATTGATAAAAGAACGATCCCGAGTTATTTGCACTATATTGCATTCTAATTTGTGGTAAATTGTGATTTGACCCTGAAACGACTAAGGTTTTTGTCAAATCAGTGGATTTCAAATTAAGATTGAATTGAACTTAATTATCTCTCATACACACACAACTTACAAAAACGTGGCTTCCCCCCCCTCCTCTTTTCCTCATCAATTTTGCATTAAATGAGCCCATGTGATTGCTAAAATAATATCTAGATTAAACAATTATAAACTCAAACTTTTTCTTTAAGTCTTCTTTTCCCTTTCTCTTTCCCATGTGATTCTTTAATGACATTAGTTAGCTTCCAAATGTTCTTTGAAACTAGATGCCAATTGGTGGTTAGTTACTAACTAAACAAGAATGCATTTAGGTGTAAATCATAAAATTTATCCAAGTCTCATTTAGTTCATAATCTTCGAAAATCATGTCCTTCATTAGATATCTCTAATTGCCCTTTATCATCTTGAAATTAAATATATAAGTTTGGTAAAAATCAAGGTGATATTTAACCCAAGCTTTGATATGTATGTTTGTTCAAGATTAATTCTCACCATTAATCTATGATTTTAAATCCTTCATCGACCCCATTAATTAACTAGGGATTTAGATCATTTATTTGATTTATCATATATTCTTCTATACATAAATGTGCCTATGTGTCCATTAATAATTATTTTATCACAAATTTTATATTATCCTCTTCCAAACTCATTAAGAGACCCATGTGGTTTTATTAATTCTCTTTCCAATTTGTACTAATGACAATTTATTATCTTATCTCTTATCCTCTTCCATTTCTTAAATGCCTTAACCTCAAGTACCATCATATTATCCCATGCGTGTTTATTATATTATAAAATAATTTATTCTTCTTCTTCCTCAAGTCAAAACCGTGTACTCCCTTTTAACCATCTATGTTACTTTTTAATTGCCAAAACATTGCTTATTCATTGCATATTCTCATCTGATTCATTTTAATACTCATGCGCCACCTCTTTTGACTCTTTCAACTCTAATATACAACACTTTATTAATCTCTTTCATCACATCTTATCCGCAGATTAAATATCTGTATTTTGTGGCCTAAATCTAATAAATATTAGGTATTTTATTCCATTTAATCTCTATTTATTTCCATTTCCATCTACCTCTTGTATCTAGGCTAAAATATAACCCTAATAGGTAGTTACATGTGTTTGCCACTAATCTTAATTAATGTAAGTTCATTTATCATTAAATATGAATTATGTTGTAATATGATAATTTTAGGGTATTTTATGATCCCTAAATGAAGATTAGAAGTTTTGGGTCTTTGGTTTATTTAATTTTAAGAAAAAATTCCCTAAATTAAAATAATTAAGCTACTAAAATTTTGAGACCACATATTCACCTATTTTCAATAGGTATTTACTATCAAAATATAGTAGTCAAGCTAAGTAGAAATTTTAGGGTATTACAATTCCTTCCTGCGATCTAATTTGTAGTAATCTTCCAAGAAATTTTGAATTGACTTTGTTTCCTTAATTAGTTTTTGTCTTGACCATTTTTAATTTCATTGTATTCAGGATTTGCTTTGTCCATCAATTTTGTTTTTAATATTAGGTCTTTTACCTTCGTTTTACGCCTCTTCTTATATCCTATATTAGAGATAGTTAATAAATTACAGGAAATAAAACTGATTTGAGACTTTAATATTTCCAGAGTATTTTCCTGAAATTTTCCCAAATAATCATCACAATAGAGATAAACAAAATTGAAGAACAGAAATACTTCTTTACCGTTTTTGCATGCCTTTTTTGTGGAACAAATAAATTCTTTCCCAAACGAGAGGAGATATCCTTAGTTCTAAAAAATTCACAAGCACTTACGAAACAAAGATTAATATGTATGTAGTGATCATTTACTATAAGGTTGTTAAATTCGTAAGTTTAAGTAAAATTATGATAGTGATATAAATTCGTATCATGAACTTGAATTTAAAACTTCTAAAAGTTTACTTTAATTATTAAATAGGTATTAATACTGTATAATTAATTAGAATATAAAAATAATATAAAGTTGGTTTAAACATATTTTAAATCCAAATAATTGAAATTAAATCCATCAATATTCATAATATATCATGTTTAATAAAAACTTTTCTATGAAAAATCATATATAAAGCTCAAATGAAAAGGTTAATACAAGTTTATGAGTAAATTAACATAGTTTTATAAGTTAGAAATATAAAAATGGTAAATTTAATATATATACTCATAAGTTAGATTGAGTTTACAATTGGCATGAGTTTACCTGCAATGCAACACAATTTTATAAGTTAGAAATGTAAAAAGAGTAAATATGAGTCAATGTAAATCATCTCTAACTTGCTGGATGAGGGAAGATGAAAAGTGATTACTTTGCTAAGTCATAGTGGGACCCATAAGCCAATAATATGGATATATGTGGCTTTATGTATGTATATATGAAAGGAATTTTTGGACAAAGATAGAATAATATACTTTACACGGTAATTTAAGAATACAAAGTTCCTTGTTTGAGTGACATAATTTTGAGGAAGATGAGTGGAAGAATATAGAGCCCACAACAGTGTCTTCAAAATTATCGGCATTTTTCATTTTGCGAAAATATTAATAAAATACATTATCTATTAATTAATTTGTCACTTTCACGAAGCAAAGAAGCATAATTCATAACCACATTCTATCACTAAAAAAAAAGGAGTTTTAGTGACGACTTTTGACGGCGACAATAGAGTCGCCGCTGAAAGTATTGACTTTCGGCGGCGACAATTTTTGTCGCCGCTGAAAGTATGACTTTCGGCGGCAACAATTTTTGTCGCCGCTGAAAGTATGACTTTCAGCGGCGACATTGTGTTGTCGCCGCTAAAAATATGGCTTTTAGTGGCGACATAAATTGTCACCGCCGAAAGTCATACTTTCAACGGCGACTATCATATATTGCCGCCAAAGGTATGTTTTAGCGGCGACATCAAGCTTTTTTTAAAAAAAAAAAAAATTTTATTTTAGTTGTATTCCCACAGTTTCTGATGATACATATTCTCCTCTCCCACTCTTCTCGCGTCTCATCCTCCCACCCCCGATCCTCTACTGCTCCTCTGATTCAGGCCGTCGTTGTCGAAGAAACAAATCATAAATAAATCGTCTTTTTGTTGCCGCGTTATGGCCTGATCGTATTGCTCTTCCCCCAAAAAGTTGAGAAAGTTCAGTGTAAGTGAAACCCTGGAGTACAACGACTGCATTTGATCGTCGCCCGTTTCGCGATTGCATGATTAGATTAGGGACAACGTTTCCGTTGGATTGAGTTAGCAGAATGAGCGCAAGTCCAAAGCTTCAGGGTGAGATAGATCGCGTTCTTAAGAAGGTCCAAGAAGGTGTTGAGGTCTTCGATAGTATCTAGAACAAGGTTCTTAATTTCCATCCATCTTTCTAATATAGTTTGCTGCTTTTTTTTTTTTTTTGGATTTGGATTGCACATTAACCTTGTTCAACTGAATGACTCGACAAATGGTTCACTGCAATTGTGTTTTTTTGTTGTTTTTAAGGTCATCGATTCTGACAATGCCAACCAGAAGGGGAAATTTGAGGCAGACCTGAATATGGAGAAGCTCCAGAGGTACCGTCTCTTAGCATTTTGCATGTTGAATTTTCTTGGGGTTATACTAGTAATAATCTCACACCTGTTTCTTTTTTTCAAAAAAGGGGCAATTGTAGATTTCTGTTATGTTTTTTATTTTTATTTTAAATTTCAATGATTCCTAATCAAGTAGATTATTTGGGACATTGTAGCTTTTAGAAGTATATTAGTTTACACTACTACTTTCCCCATCGTATGGATGGTCTGCATTATCTATATTGTTTGCTGAAGTTGACTTTTGAAATGAGATGTTGATCTTATGCAGTTAGCTTTGAGAATCTATATGTATGTTTTTGTATATAATATAAGATCTATAGGAAACCACATGACTCTTAAGCCATCAACAATGCGCCTTACTTCAAGTTCTTTGCAAAGCACGAGACCACATTCTAGTTATGTATAAATGCCTTTCAAAAATTAAAGATACGTTTGATACCTGTGTGTTCTGGTAATATGGAACTCATTCTTTATTATTTTCCTTCGATGAATGTTGAGGAATTTTTCATTGCATTATATCTTGTCATGAAGTCGACTATTATTATCAATTTATTCCATTGATTAAGTGTTGTCCAATATTCCATCTGTTGCATATATCAGATTCTTTTTTGGTCTTATTAAATGTACTATATTTTCAGTCTTGAAAATAAGACCAAGTTTCATGGATACATGTTGAAAGAGATAGGTGAGAGATATTTAATAAATTTTCCACCATGTTAATCTCGTTTATCTATAAAAGAAACAACACTACATTAAGTCATTTAGATTCTGCTTGGTCTAGAGAAGGTAGACACCATGTCAGTGGGTTTCTAGATGCATTGCCCTCTTTAGCTCATATTATCTTTTGAGATTTATTATTTTTATAGACAATAGCTTGGTTTGTGGTTCCTCAGTTCAAGGTTTGAAAGCTTTGCTCTCTTTAAGCTTTCTACAATGAAGAGGTACGTCTAATTAGATTTAGATGTATGGTACCTTGGGAGCATTTTATTTAAATTGCATTATTTTCATTCCCTGTGCAAGCTTGCTAGGAATACAAATTAATCAAGATTGATGCTCGGAAGTACTGGCATTGGAACTGTGAGTGGAGTTGATTTCTTGCTATTGTGGTCATATGATTGTCGGCTGTTGATATACTTGAAAACTTGCAAATTCTACCATGCATATGTCATTGGCTCCTCTAACTGGAGAGGAATATTTTTTGCAGGAAGGGGCAATGATTTAGCAAAATCATTGCCTAGAGGGACTCAAGAGCTTGTGAAACTTGATCTGTCATATTCTCAACTCACACCCAATTCGTTTTTAAACACCAATTTTAATTTGTTCTGTCCCTTGCTTGAGCTTAATCTAGAAGGAAATCCTATTACGCCCAAGGTTTGTTGCCCATAACTATGGACTCATATTGTTATTATTCTTAGAATGCACTTATATCACTTTGGCATTCTGTACACTAGAATGTAGGTTCGTTTGGACCAAAACTTGTGGAACTATTTGGGTGTTAGTTCATTCTTATGTAACTATTTTTGTTTGACGCTTATGTTGTTTATCAGAGAACTACTACCTGGAGGAGCTTAATGTCTCTGGTAATATGCTGTTCCAATGAATTTCACACTCTACTGAAAATGCAGCTGAATCACCAAGAGGGGGGGTGAATTGGGGATTCTTAAAATTCTTTAGAAATATACTCTGTTTTTGCCAGAAATCTGATGGAACCGAAAGTAAGGGAGTAAGAAGGGAGGAAAAGCAGAACACAGAGAAATTATCCTGGTTCGGTCCAATCTAATGACCTACGTCCAGTCCCCAGTCACTCTGGGATTTCCACTATCTCTCTAGACAATTACAGACTCTGCAAACAAAGGGTGTTTCACAACCTTGAACACACTCCCCCTTACAAGTTGTAATTGAATAACCCAATCTCAAGGTCCTTCTACTTTGAGATCCTTACAGAAAATTTGATTACAGAAAAGAACTCTCTTCTAAGAGTGGATATTGTTAATCACTGAAGTACAACAATTCAAGATAACAACTCTTTCACTGATATTGTTGAGTAGTAATGTAGAATTCCAGTTCTCTATATTTTCTCCTTCGAATCTTCATCTATATATAGTGCTTTGAGGCTTGTGAACGTTATCGATTCGTTGGAGCTATTTCCTTTCTGAAAATATAGCTGTTGCAGGTGTTATGTCTTGATCTTGTTTTGCTGAAATCACTCTTTGTCCAAAATATGGCTGTTGAGAGTTTATTTTACAGACTTCCTTGATTCTGGTCTTCTTTTTAAGGTATATATCCGTTGGAGATGTTGCACAATGGCTATATGATCTCCTCTAATGGCTAGATGATCTTGAGTAACAGCTTTCCTTAGTTTTCGCAAGTTTCTGAAAATAACTTTCTTTTTGAATCTTAGACCAATCAGAAGATCTTTTGTAATCTCATGAATAAATGTGTTAGAAAAGTTCAGTTACACTGATGAGAGATAGATATAACAAGTAGATTGAATGGGTAACTTAAAAACATGAAGATAGAATCAGATTTGGAATTCTGAGTTCATCTGCGTTTTTCAGATCTGGAGGTCTGAACTCGAGTTCACAATGTTAGGCTCGAGTTCGCCCTTCATTCAGTTTTGAAAATTTGCTTCTGCCAAAATCAAACTGGAGGTTTGTGTGTAAGCCTGAGGTTTGTAAGAACATGAACTCGAGTTCATTAATGGTGAACTCGAGTTCTCTTTACTTAGAGAACTTTGAAAAGGGTTAACACAAGACAAACTGGAGGTTTAAGACAAATGGGCTCGAGTTTGAAACTATTGAAAATAGCTAATTGCTCTCTGGAACTTTTGAACTGGAGTTTGAAGAGCTTAGGCTTGAGTTTGGTTTTCTCTAAAATACTCTGAAGGCTCTCGGCCAAAACTAGGCTCGAGTTTGAAGAGCTTAGGCTCGAGTTCATACTCCAAAATTTCTTTGAACTTTTCCAAACTTGAGGTTTGAGTAGAAGTTTAAAGTTTGAAGCAGGTTTTCAACAGATAAAAAGCTCTCTGGCAATGATGAACTCGAGTTCGCCCTTAGTAGGCTCGAGTTCATGCAAACTTCCAAAGGTTTAATTCTGAACTTCAGGTTCAGTCTCAAGTTTGAACTTTGGCTTTGCAAGTTTATGCTTTCTGTCAAATCCAGGCTCGAGTTCATCACTCATAGGCTCGAGTTTGACTTTGACAGATAGAAAAATCATAAGTTTTAAACATCCTTGACTTGTCAAATCGTTCCAATATTGTTTACAATTGTTAGTGATCATCAAAACACTCTGAGAACTAACATCTACAAGTCGACTTCTCAGCTAAAGTACGCCCACAAGTAGAGACTCGCAAGGAGGATTTATCCATGGTGGATGCTAGTGAAGAGTCCCAAGGTGTTCTTATAATCTTAATTTGCTTGGTTCTGATTAATTCGTGTTGTCGCTTGCACACACTTGTGAACTTGCTGGAAGTGTATTTGGTGGAATTTTTTATAGGCTATCCATGTGTGAATTGAAGTGTATACATCTTGTTAAATTACATTGATTTTTTTATAGGAGTTACTTTCACAATGCATATAGACCCATTTCATTGTGAAGAGCCCTTGTGGAGTGAATTTTTTACATTTTTTTTTTGGTTAAAAAAATGACTCTTGGCGGCGACTTTTGTCGCCGCTGATACATGTTTCAGTGGCGACAATTGTGTCGCCGCAAAAAACTAATATCAGCGGCGACTTCCTGCTGCAGCTGAAACTGGTATTAGTGGCGACAATTTTGTCGCCGCTGAAACAAGTATTGACGGCGACAAAAATAGTATCCGTGGCGACACTTGTCGCCGCCGAAACTATGTTTTTAGCGGCGACACTGGCTGTGGTGACTTTTGGCGAACTTTCGTGGTGATAGAATGTCGCCACTGATACCCTACTTTTCGCGACGACATTAAAATGTCGCCACCAAAAGTATCCGCCACGGAGGTTACAGCAACGACGGCAACATTTGGACTTTTAGTGGTGACTTTTTGTTGCCACCGAAAGTCAAAATTTTTGTAGTGTATTGGATCGCCTGTGTTTTTTTTTTGGCTTGGAAAATGAAATTAAACCTAAACATTCCTAACCCTAAAGAAAAGTTTGGTTAAAGTGGTGTGAAAACAAGAAACAAAAAACACTATTTCATTTGGTTATTGAGCTATTATAAATAAGACTAAAGGGAATATATATGATGTTGGAGTTTAGTGTAAATGATAAGGGTAATATTGTAAACCAAGCCCCATAAATTTTATAACCAATCTAATGCTTTTAACTAGCTATTTTTTTTAGTATATGTGAATTAGTTAAAAATATCTTATAATTTGGACATGAGGGCGTATATTATACGGATGAGAATGGAATGAAGGGATCAGACCAAGTATGTGGTCAACATCACAGAAATCTACGTGGATGGTGACGATTAGGGTTCCGACATTTTCCCTAGAATCATAGCAAAGAATATTTTTTCCTCTTTGGTTACAAAGCATGACATGTTACTAGTTAATCACTACCTCCGGTCCTAATTATAAGAGTTAGTTGACTTTTTTGGAAAAATTAAGGAAGCTAATTAAATTACTTTAGAGTATTTTTATTTTTATTTTTTTCTTCAAATTAATTAGTTTAACTAATAAACTAGTATATAATATAAAAATACACAACATATGAAATGATTAAGTAACTTATTTAGCTTCCTTGATTTTTTTCCAAAGAAAGTCAATTAGCTCTTATAATTAGGACCGGAGGGAGTACTCTAATTTGCATTCATTTAATTAATTCAAAGTGGATGTCACATCTCTTAATTACATATATCTGTATTTGCCAAATCCATATCAATTATTATCATCCACACTTTGATGTTCATATTGCTAGCTATTAGAAAAAGTTGACGAAAGAGTGAAAAGGATCGGAATTTTATAATATATTGAATACATTGGGAAGAAGAAGACGAAGCCCTTAATTAATTAATTAATCATTTGATATGTAAGTTTCCTCAAATCCCCTAACAAGTATAGCATAATCCACAGGCTGACCATTGATTATACCATAAAAATGAAAACCCATGAGTTTATCCTATTTTCCACTCCTCAAAAAGGGATAACTACACACATGTGCTTTGACTATCGATAACAGGTGTAGAAAGTTAAGAAAATTAATTACTTTCTACATGCTGGCTAATAAAAAATCAACAATCTCGCTAATTATTTATGAAAAGCCATTGATCACACTTTTTATAACATATTTGTAGTGACCGACAATGCAGAAAAGCCGCCATCAAAAAAACTGTTTCCCCCACTTATAGTACCACTGTGATTCTATTTATAAGTTCTTTTTTATAAAAAAAAATTCGGTCATATTTATATAAGTCCAGTTTCAGGGTATAGTAAATGAAATTGTGACAATTTGCCCATATTAATTGTACCAATGAAAATAGAGAGAGAAGAAAAAGTTGAAAATACCTCTTCATAAATGAGGACAAAGTTCAAAAATTTACTCCATAATCATTGAGTTAACCACCTCTGTTTGGTTTTTGTGCTTTAGTTAAAAGGGACTTATAAATAGGATTAGAATAGTACTTCATTAGCCAATAATTCTATAATCAAGCAAGCATTTTTTTAGTTATAAAACCAACCCTAACTTTAATTAGCACTAAGCACTCAAGTCACTTATAAGGTTTTTGCACATTTGGAGGAATGTAACTGTAATGTTTCTTTAGGTTTTAGAGTTAATGTACATGTTGGGGGGAGTGGAATAGTATGGGACCTCATAACTCAACTACTAGAAACAGATACCACTATGGTTCTATTTATAAGTTTAGTTTGACCATAAAATTTGGTCGTATTTATAAGTCCAGTTTCAAGTAATAAATGAGATTGTGATAATTTTACCCATATTATTTGTACTCATGAAGATGGAGAGAGAAGAAACAGTTGAAAAATACCCAATCACAAATGAAGGCAAAGTTGAAAATTTACCCTATAATTATTGTATTAACTAGCTTTCCTTGGTATATGAAGTTTGGTCAAACTGGACTTATAAATAGGACGAGAGTGGTATGAATTTAGAGATAGAAGATAGAGGAAAGTGTTTGTAGGGGTTAAAACTATGGATTCCTTTTTCTATGACGCTTAGAAAAATTTGAGAGAGCAAGTGTAGCAAGCAACTGTTGGATTAATATGCTCTTTAGTCACTTAAGCCTAATAAGGCTTAAGTGAGACTACAACCCAACAACTCTATGGCCCATGTGGTTTAGGGTTAGGTCTTGGATGTAGTAGTATATAAACTCACTTTCATCTACTTGTGAAAGTGACAAGGGAAAAACCTAAGGAAGCTCTCATCAGAAACATACCCAAGAGGCAGACGTTCATCATCTGAACGGTTGCTCACACAACCACTCTATCCCCTTCGAGAGATAGTCTGGAAGATCGATCATAGAGCGGACGAGGACTGTTCGTGGAGAGGTTTTCAGATTGCTCTTTAGATTCGAGGACTGTTCATGGAGAGGCTTTCAGATCGCTGCTTCAGATCGCTGCATCTTTCCAGGTAATCAAAACGATGAAGGTTTTAACTTTTCCTATATCGCGTGGTACGATAAGCTTCCGCGTTTCTGATCAGATTCCTACAATTGGTATTAGAGCCAAATAGCGATAAGGAAAAGAACTGAGTGTTGATATCAATTTATATTTCATGTGATTCTTTTCGAAAATATGGCATCTTTTTCTATATTTGTTATTTATTTCATGGTAATTATTCGTTTATAATTCATATTTGGTATTAGTTTTAATTTCAATCGGTTAATCGCTTTAATCCATGGTTAGATTCTCTCGTGTATTTCTTGATTTGTAACAAGGAGGCTAATCCCATATGATTAGGTTTCCTCCTTGCTATTTTTTTATTAAATTTTGGAATTTCTATGTATTTTTCAAATTTATGTAAAAGTTGGAGATCAAGAAACTACGAAGAAGATGAGCATTCAACACTCTCAAGCTCTTTCGTGGACCTCTGGACCTCAGATTTGGACGATCCATATATCATTGGAAAGAGGACGGAAAGACAAGCAAACACGTGGAAGAACCGACGCCAGAAGATGCCCCACGCGCCGCCACAAGTGGCTGCTAGTGGCCGTCACGCTCCGGCAGAGAAGCCGCGCGTGAGGGCGCGTCCCACACCCTTTCTGGGTGGTTCCGGCGGCCATGTGCTCGTCTCTCTGTGGCGATCCTTCCCCTGGAGTTTCGTGCTGAGATGACTTCAGCTGACGGCGTGGTAGAGGCGTCGACTAGGGTTCCTCTTTTGTGTTCTAGGGTTTCTAGCCAAGGTTTGGGTCTTTGGGCTTTTGGGTCCATAGGTACCCTAAAGGGGCTAGAGACAGATACTATGGGCTGGATTAAAGTTATTCTTATTTTAGGAAAGCCATGGATTAAAGTTAATTGTATGAATTATATATGCGATTAACATGATGTTTGTAAATAACATGTCATATAGAATAGGAAGATGTCATATTGTTGCATAATCACATGTCATAAATGCATAGTAGCTATTATACCTTGAATTGATTAGTATGATAGTTATTATGCGATATTCTTTAGATTTTCTCTACATTAATTATCATTTATTATGATTTTGAAATCTAGAATAATAATTGGATTAATTAATTGTGTGATTAGAATCTAGACATTAATTATCATTTATTATGATTTTGAAATCTAGAATAATAATTGGATTAATTAATTGTGGAATTAAAATCTCTACATTAATTATCATTTATTATGATTTTAAAATCTAGAATAATAATTGGATTAATTAATTGTGGAATTATAATCTAGACATTAATTATCATTTATTATGATTTTGAAATCTAGAATAATAATTGGATTAATTGATTGTGGAATTAAAATCTCTACATTAATTATCATTTATTATGGTTTTGAAATCTAGAATAATAATTGGATTAATTAATTGTGGAATTAAAATCTCTGCATTAATTATCATTTATTATGATTTTAAAATCTAGAATAATAATTGGATTAATTAATTGTGGGATTAGTATCTAGACATTAATTATCAATTATTATGATTTTAAATTAAAATCTAGAATAATAATTGTGGAATTAAAATCTATACAAATAATTCAAGTAATTTTCTAAGAGAATTGTACCTTTTGGAGTAATTTGTGGGTTATTTAAAATGATAATGTGACGCATACTCTGCCAATCATGACTAGATTTTAGATACCTAATAATTTATTCTAAATTGAACAAATTCTTGGAAATTGAAAATTCTAAATTTAAAATATTGAATGGGTGAAGGTTTTAAATTAAGCATTTAATTTTTAAAACCTACGGGCTCCAATTGTGGGTTTATTAATGAAGTGGTTGTCGCTGAATCCCCATCGAATAAAGATAATCAGATTTCGCTAGATTAAACCGTAATATTTTCAAAATTTTAGTAAAGTTTTGAAGGGCCCATCATCGGCAACACTTAGACACTAAAGATAATTTTGAAAGTAAACAATGGTTAAATACATTCAACTTTGGTAAAATTGTTAACCCTCCCATCGAGACTCTGACAATGGAACTGAAGGCCCAAAATAACAATATTAGTTTTACAAGAATCGTGTCCATCGTAAGCCTTGTAAAGATAACTAATGGATTGTTAAACAATAAATGAATAGTAGTTATTAGAATCTACTAGCGATATATCTGTTTGTTGTTAATTATAGTTTGTAATTAGTGTGCTTTTTCCTTATTTTCAGAAAAATATCTTCATTCAATCCTTTAGCTACAATCTTGAGCCAAAAACCTTTGGATGGTACAAACTACAAACAATTGAAAACTAATTTGGATATTGTTCTTCAATATGAAAAGTTCAACTTTGTTCTAACCACCCCTATGCCAGCGCAACCTGCTGCAGATGCGTCTGATGCAATTCAGACTCAATTTCAGCAGGAGAAGGCAAAATGGGAGAAGGCGAATGTGGCAGTTCGCTGCTATATTTTGGCCAGTCTCACCAATCACCTTCAGGAGCAAGTGAGCATGATTGAGAGTGGAGCAACAATGCTCCAGACTCTTGATGGCATGTTTGCTATGCCTAGCATGGGTGATTTACATGTGATCGAGGCTTGTTTAGTGGAGAATCACCATGATAAATGGATCGTTGATTCAGGAGCCACTAACCATGTTTGTTACTCTTTGTAGTGGTTCAAACATAGCTTGCCTATAAGTAAAGACAAAGAGATTTGAAGTTCGGAACTGGGGAGCTTGTGTCTGCACTAGCAGTGGGACAAGTTATTTTATCTTTTGAAAATTGCAGAACTTTGGTTTTAGAAGACTGTTTATTTATTCTAGATTTTAAGAGGAATTTAATTTCTGTTAGTTGTTTGGATAAACATGGTTTGACAGTTTAGTTTAATTCCTTAGTTTCAATAAGAAGTTCATCTTCTTTTATTTGTTCTGGTGTAAAGTTTAATGGTCTTTATTTCCTTAGTCCTGTTCCCTGTGAAGTTAATCATGTTGAATTAAAAGATGATGAGTATATTAAATCATCAAAGAAAAGAAAAGTTTCCAATGAAACTTATCTTTGGCATTTCAGATTGGGTCATATTAACTATAACAGGATACAAGGTTTGGTCAAAAGTGGGATTTTAAAATCCCTGGACTTTGAACTGATACCAGTATGTGAATCTTGTTTAGAGGGTAAAATGACCAAGAGATCTTTCAAGGCCAAAGGGAAACGTGCCACACTTCAGCTAGAATTGGTACATACTGATGTATGTGGACCAATAAATGTCCAAGCCAGGGGCGGGTATCAGTATTTCATCACATTTACTGATGATTACTCTAGATTTGGACATATGTACTTGATGCGTCACAAGTCTAAAGCTTTTGGAAAATTCCAAGAGTTCAAGGCTGAGGCAGAAAAGCATCTAGGCGTTCAAATTAAGACTCTTCGATCTGATCGAGAAGGAGAATACCTATCTGGAGAGTTCAGGTCTTACCTAACCAAAGAGGGGATAGTTTCACAACTCTCTTCTACAGGGACACCCCAGTAGAATGGAGTTGTTGAAAGGAGAAATAGAACCTTTTTAGAAATGACAAGATCTATGCTCAGTTACTCATCTCTTTCTGATTCATTCTGGGGATATGCTTTAGAAACAGCTATGCATCTATTGAACTTAGCTCCGTCCAAGTCAATTTCAAAGACACCAATAGAATTGTGGAAAGGGCCTTGAATCATATTCGGATTTGGGGTGCCCCGGCACATGTCTTGCAACAGAAACCAGATAAGATGGACTCGCGTACTGAAGTATGCATGTTTATAGGCTATCATAAAGGAACTAGAGGTTGGTTGTTTTATAGTCCAAAAGAAAAGAAGGTCATAGTAAGCACTCACGCGACTTTCTTGGAAGAGAACTATATGGCAAACCATAAGCCAAGGAGTACAGTTACTCTTGATGAGCTAGTCTCAGATCAAGTTTCACCACAACCTCAGGCATTTCCAGCTTTTGTTCCTGTGGTTGTTCAAAGAGGGGAAAATGTACTTGAACATACACAGGAACTAGAGATAGAACCAGAAGTTCAACATGATGATGAAGTTCAGCATAATGATGAACTTATGGAAGAACAAAATCATGAATTGGTTAATCCACTTAATGAGGGTCTTCATCAAGAAATTGTTAACCCACAAAATATGGACCCCCTGTAGATGCACAACATCAAGTGCGACAAAGTCGTAGTGAGAGATTGATTCGTAAACCTGCAAGACATCTCTTGTTGGGTAAGTCAAATCAGGATGTCATCATTGATGAAGATGATGACCCCACGAGTTATGAGGAAGCACTAGGAGATGTTGATGCTCAGGAATGGCTTGAGGCTATGAATCATGAAATGGATTCTATGTATTCTAACTCGGTTTGGTCTCTTATAGATGCACCTGAAAGGGTAAGACCCATTAGGTGTAAGTGGATTTACAAGAGAAAGAAAGGATCGGATGGGAAGGTTGAAACCTTCAAAGCTAGATTGGTGGCGAAAGGGTACTCCCAAAAAGAAGGTGTGGATTATGAAGAAACATTTTCGCCGGTTGCCATGCTCAAGTCCATCTGGATTCTCTTAGCTGTTGCAGCAAATCTTGATTATGAGATTTGGCAAATGGATGTCAAAACTGCTTTTCTGAATGGAAACTTGGAAGAGGAGATCTATATGCAGCAACCAAAAGGTTTTATAGCCAAAGGGCAAGAAGAAATGGTATGCAAGTTGCAAAAATCCATTTATGGACTTAAGCAAGCATCCAGATCATGGAACATCATATTTGATCAAGCCATTAAGTCTTATGGTTTTGAGAAAAGTCCTGATGAGTCATGTGTGTATATAAGGATCTAAGGTAATGCGATATCTTTTCTGGTACTTTATGTGGATGATATACTCCTTATCGGAAATGATACAGGGGTATTGTCAGGCATAAAAACCTGGCTGAGCAAGCAATTTGATATGAAGGACCTAGGGGAAGCCAATTATATTCTTGGTATTAAACTTTTCTGAGACCGGAAGAATAGGGTTTTGGCATTATCCCAGGCTAAATACATTGACAAAATACTTGCCAGGTTTAACATGGAGAATTCCAAGAGGGGAATTATACCCTTCAGGCATGGGATTCATCTCTCTAAGAAGCAATCTCCTAAAACTCCTGAGCAGAGAGAACGCATGAGTATGATACCTTATGCTTCAACAGTAGGTAGTCTCATGTATGCTATGCTATGTACCAGACCAGATATCTACTATGCATTGGAAGCAGTAAGCCGGTACCAATCTAATCCTGGAGAGAAACACTGGGTAGCGGTTAAACAAATACTCAAGTACCTACGGAGAATGAGAGATTATATGTTGGTCTATTCGAGTAGGAGTCTTGAAACTATTGGTTATACGGACTCAGATTTCCAAGGAGATGTTGACTCAAGAAAGTCCACCTCGGGATATGTGTACACCCTTAATGGCGGTGCCATTTGTTAGAGAAGTGTAATACAATCATGTGTGGCTGACTCTGCCACAGAGGCTGAGTATGTTGCTGCTTCTGAGGTTGCGAAGGAAGCTACATGGTTAAAGAAGTTCCTAATGGACCTTCAGGTGATACCAGGTGTTAACTGTCCTATCACACTTTACTGTGACAACAGTGGGGCAGTAGCACAATGTAAGGAACCAAGGTGTCACAAGAGACAAAAACACATAGAGAGGAAGTACCACTTGATCCGGGAAATAATTAAAAGAGGAGATACAGTGGTAACAAAGATAGCATCAGACGAGAACCTTGCTGACCCTTTCACTCAGAGTTTGCCTGAATGTGTGTTCGAGAGGCATGTTTCATATATGGGTCTTAGGAGGATTCCAGATTTGCTATAGCTTTAGGTAGTTGTTATTTCATTTTGTTGTTTTGTGCCTTTTGAGCAAGACATTATGACATTGCATTGTTTCTTTGAATGTTAATAATTGAGGTGTTTTTCATTTATTTTGCACACTATTTACAAACACTAAGGTCCGGATCAATTGTGGAGTATATGATCATATGAATACGTTTATAGAAGACATGGTCATAGGTTCTCACAATTGATGAATTGGTTCACAGCTATTAAATTAAGTTGGACACTTTATTTAGGCTGCAATATTTTATGAAATGGTTTTGTCCGAATCATTATAAAATATTGGTGTGAGTGGATACTTACATTGAATGGATCAAGGAGAGATTTGATTATGGTTGTTTTTCTGTCATAAGGAATCAAATCTCCAGATAACTATAGTCATGTAGTTGCTCTTAATCCTGAGTTTATTTTAAGTAGGTAGTCAAATAGTTTTCATTCTTTGATTTACCAACGGGTGAAGTTTGATCTATATGACGGCCAATAACTCGGTACTTTGGGATTGAGACTATTTGGTTATCGGTGTTTATGAGATAAACAACATGGATATTGAAGACACTGGCCAGTGCATGTAATCCATTAGAGAAACTATTAAAGTAAAGGGAATAAATAATTGATTGGGTTACAGAAAACTAGTCAATCAAGTTATAGACATTCTATAAAGGGGTAATGCATATTCTTGTTAAAAGTGTCATTATTCTTGGAGATCACATTCGGGCTTTTAGTGGAATAGCACTGGACTAGATAATCTTCTGTAGATTATCATGAGCCTTGATGAATGACAAATATATCATCAAAACTTTTTGCTCTTATAAAGGCATCTATATTAGACATCATCAAAACTAATCATATCTAAAAATATGTTCCAAAAATCTGGATTAACCGGACTCATGAACATTATCTTAGAAAGATTGTTTACATTAGAACAAAGGCATTGGAAAATGAGGTAATTTAATTTCAAGTCCATCAGTTGCATTGCTAATAATGAAGGGGGACCAGGGAAACTTTTACAGACATCAACTGTAAATTTGCATCATTACTGCAAGCGGTGATATCCAACGAGTGCTGATTTGATGTTTTATCATTTGTATAAGCTATTGTCCAAGATTGATATTTAAGGCTCCTAATATAGCTTTAGATAATATGTGTTTCATTGTGACACCTGGTTTGTGGACTTTAAAAAGCAAACTATAAAAAATGAACGAACATGTACATCAACATCACCACCATCGTCATCCCAAAGCAAATTTTCACCTTAGTTTGTAAAAGATCCACATCAGACGCATGTTAATATTACAAAGACATGAGAAATCACTTCAAACATTATCACACATAATAACTCAAGTTTTCTTTTCTCTTTGAAATAAGAGTAAACTGGAAGGTCAATAAAGAAACATTATTTCCTTTTGAATTCACAAAGATAACTAGTGTGTCATGTCTGGATCCATTAAAATTCAATAATTCATGCACCATCTACAGAATAAACAAATTGTACTTTTAACATTATTACAAATATCAGGCGACCATGAAATAATTTGTTCATCCTAATTTGATGAATATTATATGATCTTCGTAAATCAATCTTTCTCACAAGCAAAATTATGTGATGAATAAACCCTAAAATAATTGGAATATAGCCAAAGTACAAAGAATAAATTTTACCATAAAATAGAAAATAATCAATTAGATGAAAAAGAAGCCAACATCAGAAGTTTAAGACTAAATAAACGGAAAACAATTAATATGGACGGAAAACAAGAAATGAAGATTCATTTTCACCTCTTCCAGAGATCGCGTTGAGACTTGGCAGCGATAGATCACCAAAGCCGATCCATCTCAACACATGGGGATTGGATCTGAGTTATATCACTCTTAATGGCGAAAGAGAGCTCGTTGTCCATGCCAGCCGCAAAAGTGGAGTACTCGAGCCGCTCGAGGCGTTTGAGGACATCGCAGGTCCTCAACAAGAGTTTCCTCGCGCTTTGGTAAATCTCCGTTAAGGTTCCCCCGCTTCTGTCCATTACAGTGGTCCTGATAGCTCAAAGACAGAGAGAGATCGAGAGAAAAGTCACACAGATTTCGTTTGTTAGAGGAAGAAGCTACACCACGTAGCAACGGTAAATCGGTAAATATCCGTAACGTCGAAGAAACCCGAAATGAAATGGGTTAGATTAAAAGGAAGGATTTTTTTCCCCTCTTCTCAGAATTACAAGGAAGGATCCTATCAAAAAAACAATTATAAGGGAGGATAAACTCGAGTTTGTAAGTTGTACTGTGACTTGGTTGCTTAAGACTTGGCTTGGCTTGAGTTTGCAATTTCATCAAATTTCAAAAATCATATCTCCCTGGTCAGAACTCCATTTTGGTCTGTTCAAAGCTCGATGGAAATCGATTTGAGTCTACTTTCATATGCCACTGATTTCAGCTCAATTGGATTTGTAGATTGTGAGTTACACTCAAAACATTGAAACTTGGCTTGCTGTGTGGCGTGGATTTCTCTGTCAACTTCCACAATTCCTAGATCCTTGATCTGAACTCTTTTTGGCTTGAATTTTATATCAAAATGACGCATTGGGAGTCTAGTTTCATACAAAATTGGTTTCATGTCAATCCAATTCCTAGTTTGGGAGATATCATTGAATTACCAGAGGTCACCTGAAACAGAGTTAAGCTGAAGTGCTGATGACCGCTGTAAACTCGAGTTTGCACTTATAGACTCGAGTTTGCCTAGTCCAAAGACACCAGAAATGCTGAAGACACTTATTGCCTCGAGTTTGTGATTCCTTTCTCGAGTTTGAAGTCCTAAACTCGAGTTTGGGGTCCTGAACTCGAGTTTGTGCATGTCAGAGAGGCAAAATACTGTAGCAAGGTGGTAAACTCGAGGGTAATACCTGGAGACCCGAGTTTGCTCATTCAGAACCTCATTTTTGCTTGTTCTAACTCTGAATTGTGTCATTCCAACATCCATATGATCTTGGAAACTTCTAGTTACAATATAAGAACTTAAATAATTATATCTTGATTCCATTCAACAGGTTATTCCTTCTTCCATCTCCCAACTTGATCATTCTTCATCATATAACTTGGAATGACATCTTGCTGTCTTGACAGCTTCTGCAAGTTCTTCTTTCGTTAATTATATCTTGCTTTCTTGACTTTTTCGTCTGTTAGAGATCGAGAGTAACGGTAAATCGGTAAATATCTGTAACATTGAAGAAACCCGAAATGAAACGGATTAGATTAAAAGGAAGGATTTTTCCCCTCTTCTCAGTATTACAAGGAAGGATCCTATCAAAAAAAGAATTACAAGGAAGGATAAACTCGAGTTTGTAAGTTGTACTGTGACTTTGTTACTTCAGACTTGGCCTGGCTCGAGTTTGCAACTTCGTCAAATTTCAAAGATCATATCTCCCTGGTCAGAACTCCATTTTGGTCCGTTCAAAGCTTGATGGAAATCCCTTTGAGTCTACATTCATATGTCACTGATTTCATTTCAATTGGATTTGTAGATTGAGTTACACTCAAAACATTGAAGCTTGGTTTGCTGTGTGATGTGGACTTCTCTGTCAACTTCCACAATTCATAGATCCTTGATCTGAACTCTTTTTGTCTTGCATTTTATATCAAAATGACACATTGGGAGTGTAGTTTCATACAAAATCAGTTTCATGTCAATCCGATTCTTGGTTTGGGAGATATCATTGAATTACCAAAGGTCGCCTGAAATAGAGTTAAGTTGAAGTGCTGATGACCGCTGTAAACTTGAGTTTGCACTTATAGACTCGAGTTTGCCTAGTCCAGAGACATTAGAAATGCTGAAGACACTTATTGCCTCGAGTTTGTGATTCCTTTCTCGAGTTTGTGCATGTCAGAGAGGCAAAATACTGTAGCAAGGTGGTAAACTCGAGGGTAATACCTGGAGACCCGAGTTTGCTCATTCAGAACCTCATTTTTGCTTGTTTTAACTCTGAATTGAGTTATTCCAACATCCATATGATCTTGGAGACTTCTAGTTACAATATAAGAACTTGAATAATTATATCTTCATTTCATTCAACAGGTTCTTCCTTCTTCCATCTCCCAACTTGATCATTCTTCATCATTTAACTTAGAATGACATCTTGCTTTCTTGACAGCTTCTGCAAGTTCTTCTTTCGTTAATGTTTCTTCTTCTTCTCGAACTTGACTTTTTCTCCAATTTCTTCTCCTTAAAATCTCTTATCTCCTTCTTGATCTATAATTCAACTTGAACTAATCTACATTAAACATAGTAGTTAGTCAATGTAGGAGATAAATATATCATCAAAACTTTTTGCTCTTATAAAGGCATGTATATTAGACATCATCAAAACTAATCATATCTAACAATATGTTCCAAAAATCTGGATTAACCGGACTCATGAACATTATCTTAGAAAGAATGTTTACAACAAAACAAAGGCATTGGAAAATGAGGTAATTTAATTTCAAGTCCATCAGCTGCATTACTAATAATGAAGGGGAACCAGGGAAACTTTCACAGACATCAACTATAAATTTGCATCATTACTGCAAGTGGTGATATCCAATGAGTACTGATTTGATGTTTTATCATTTGTATAAGCTATTGTCCAGGATTGATATTTAAGGCTCCTGACATAGCTTTAAATAATATGCGTTTCATTGCGACACCTGGTTTGTGGACTTTAAAAAGCAAACTATAAAAAATGAACCAACATGTACGTCAACATCACAACCATCGTCATCCCAAAGCAAATTTTCACGTTAGTTTGTAAAAGATCCACATCAGACGCATGTTAATATTACAAAGACATCTCACATGGTTATGGTTTGAAATATAAAGATAGGCTATGAGATGTGTGTTTAATATTAAATATCATGTCCCAAAATCCAAATACATCATACATGGCTCATACTAGATAAAGATAAAATGACAAATAATGAAAGTTAAAAATACGAAAAGACAAAAAGATGTTTCGAATGTTCATAATACTAGAAAAATGTTTGTACCTGATGTGTCATTTTTTATATCAAAATGAAATGACACAAATGTCCTCCCATTCCAATACTCTCACTCTTTATTTCCTTAGCTTCTTCGCCTATACCCTTCCCCATTTCCTCTCCTTATTTAACATTCATCCCTCTTTCATTCATAAAACACCTATAACAATAAGTAGTGCGTCCAATGTTATCAAATTCATGAGTTAAAGCAAACTTGTGAGAGAAACGTAAACTCATATCGTAGACTCATAAGAATTTACCTGTATTGATAAACAACAATTAAAATTAAATTAGAAAATAATTAAAATACTAAGAATCACAACAATTTAATTTAAATATATTTTAATCCAAATAACTGAAACTAAATTTATTAACATTCATAATTTATCATACTTAACTTAAAAATTTATACGAGATTCATGTACAAATATAATGTCATTAAACATAATTAAATAAAAAAATTATAAATTCAATAAAGATCATCAAATGTTGGATTATCATTATCTCCATTGTCTTCAAATTCTTTGCCTTCACCATTATAATCTCCATTTGCATCGCCACATGTCATTATAATTTTCCATAATATCATCAATGTTAAAATCAACATTAAGGTCAACACCAAATAATGAATTAGCCATATTCTTATTAATTTCATGAGGTTGAAGAACCTCATCATCCTCATCCTCATCCTCCACATTTACTCCATCTATCCTTTCTTCAGTAATCCATTCATTATCAGAGTATATATCATCAAAATCATAAGTGAAAGCTTTACTCTTTTGCTTCCTTGTGAGTTTCAAGTTGCACATGACAAATGTCAAATCATTCATCTTCTTTTGATGCAAATGATTTCTTTCTTTCTTTCTTTCTTTGTATGAATGTAAAAAAAAAAAAAAATTGAAGGAAAAAACACTTCGTTATTATTCTAACATTCAAGCAAAGTTACATTGATTTATTTTTTTAAAAAAAGAAAAAAGAAAGAAAAAAATCACGCCCAAACATATCTCTTGCATTATGAATTGCAATTACATTCAGAGCCAGAAGAGCTACAACATAAGCTAAGAATATGAATTGCAATTCTTTTAAGTTCTAGACATCCATCTCTACAAGAATCACACCATTCTGTTGGAAGTAGTTTTTTTTCTTAATGCTTGTGCAGTTACACGCCCAAACATATCTCTTGCATTATGAAAGTTAGTCAAATGAAACTCAATTTTGTTAAGCTCATCTTGAACCCCAACCATCCTTGACAAACAATCATATAACCCTTGTTTAATTATATAATGGGGCTTAAAATTAGTGTCATAATGGAAATTGTAAGATTTGGCTATTACCCAAGAGGGGGGTGAATTGGATGTCTGGTTAAAAACTTGATACTTTGAAAATCTTTTGTGTTTTCTAAATTAACTGTTAGATATTCAAATAAACATATACTGGAAATATAAAAGATAAGGGAAGAGAATATGCAAACTATGATTTACACTGGTTTGGCCAAATCCTTGACTTACGTCTAGTCCCCAAACTCTACTTGAGATTTTCAATCCACTATCTTCTTTCAATTTAATTACATGTTCTGTACTTGAAGTAATCTTCTCACTAGGATTCACTCCCCCTTACAAACTGTAATCAATACACTCTATACTCGAAGTAATCCTCTTATTAGGATTCACTCCGCTTACAAGCTGTAATCAATACAATGGGTTTCCCACTCAAGATCACCCAATCTTGAGTAAGTCTTAAATAAAATGATAGAATGATTACAATATATCTTCTCTCTCAGAAGTGAATGAATAAACACTGAGGTACAATACAAATCATTTCACTCTCTATGATAAGCAATGTAAACATTGAAAACAAAGAGTAAATAATATGAAGATCAGAGTATGAGCATTTTGAAGATGTAGGCTTGTGTCTTGCTCCTTCTATCTTGAATTTGTCTTCTTTTATAGGTAGTTGCAATTTATGATCGTTGAGAAGATTCAATGACTATTGGATAAAGAAATATAGTCATTAGAACTTTGTTTTCTGAACCAACTATGACATCAACATTTACTTTACCCTTGATCTTCAGTTTAACAACCTTTGATCATCTGAAACATGTACACAAATGGTATAAATAATGTTAAGAAGTATTATAAGTTATCTGGGTAATCATCTAGATGTTCTTGATGAGAAACGAGATTTTCAACACGGTGAGTTTTTGAAGTAGAGATGTAAACTCGAGTTTCCTTTTGTTTTCGAAAGCTAGATTTCTCTCTGACTGAGCCAAACTTGACTTTGTCACTTAATGACTCGAGTTTGGTTCTCTCCAAAACCATCGTTTGCTCTCTGTCTGAGCTAAACTCGAGTTTGATATTTGCAAACTTGAGTTTGCAAGTTGTTTTACCCTTGGTTGCTCTTTGACTTGATATAGCTCCAAATTTGGCAAACCACTTATCCCTATATAGCTCTGAGTCTTCTTTCCAATGCAAAAAGAATAAGCTCCAAACTCATTGTATTCTGACAGTTATGATCCGATGAATGAAGGGTATTGTTGACCAGCGTTTTTGCAACGTCCTAAACTGACTGTCAATTTTTGAAGGTCATGTTATCTCTCATATTTTGATGATCACAATCTCTAAGTTATTGAATTAAGTAATTTATATCTAATATGGGATTTTCTCAATCAGAGGATAATTCATGCTCAAGCATAGTTAAACTGATGGGTTATTCAAGTATTTCAGAGAGCATGCACGAGCAAGGAATTTAGGATGCCTGAGCATTATTGGTGTCAAAGTAAAGAAATACAAATGATCTGGTCTTGCTCGAGCAGACTATGCTGCATGCTCGAGCAAAGTAAGTAAACCACAAGACTAATGAGTCTTGCTCGAGCCGAGCAAAAAGCTTGCTTAAGTAGAAGATTAAGGTTGCTTGAGCATCATTGTTCTATCCCTCATCAAATAGGCTCTGAATGACCTGTGCTCGAGCATGACTTTATCATGCTCGAGTAGAAGAAAAGGCCTGCTCGAGCAACATCAATACAATGTTTTCCCATTCTGTCTAAGCTCTTGCTCAAGCATACCTTTATGTCTTCCAGAGCATCAACGTTAGTGATTGTTTTTAAGAAAGACATAAAGGTAAGCTTGCCCGAGAAAGCTTGGGGGCATTGCTCGAGCACTGGAAGGTCACTCTCTGAAAATACTCTTTTCGAGCACACTGCTTGTTCATGCCATAACCTTCCCTGTTCTGAAATCACCGTCTTTATAATTCTTTGATCATTGTATAATAATTCATTTCTTCATATCATCACTTGTTAATTTTGCTAATTGCTTTTAACCAGTGTATTAATGAGTTTCAGATGCATTTATCATGGATTAACCATAAATTCACATAAAGCAAATTATGTGTCAGAAGCATTGAATGCAGTTACCGAAACCAGTGATAATCTCCGCGACCAATACTCTGATCAGTGTAAAGCTTCCTCTGATATTCTGCCTGCGCATTAGATGCTGTCACTGTAAATCCACCTGGAATATTCAAACGGCAAAAGTTTTTACCGAAGCTTCATCTGTCTAACGGATGCATTCAAGACTCTCAATAGCTATTCTTCAAAGCTTTATCAACGGTCATTTATTACAACATCTATAAATAGTTGAAGCATTGAATTCGCCACCTACCAAAACTCTGCGCATTCAATTCTGTATTATTGCAATCAACCGTTTCATTAACTTCATTTAATATCTTCAGATATTGGCTGTACTTTAGTGTTCATTTAATATCTTTAGATATTGGCTGTTTCATTCAATTCTTTTTTTTTTTTTTACAATACTAAAATTTTGTTTGATCTTTTCTTTCACACTTTCCATGGCTTCATATATGAATCCCACAACTGGCTTCTCTTCTGAATCTACTAAGCAAAGAACTTTAAGAAGAAGAGCAACACCTTTAAGACATGTCACAATATTCTTTCATAAATTATTGACCATAGCACTTTTTTCTACTTTTTTTTTCCATCTTTGGTAGATGAAAATTTGCTATTCTTCCAATCGTGACAATTAAAAAAATTTACCAGTGGTACTATGTGTTTATTAAGACATGACAAAGTTATATATGTAGTGGCAAATTGAGTTGCAGTAGGCCTAATCAAATCTATTCCATTTGTATATTTTCTCAAAAGGCTAATGAGCATTGATCTTATATAAATATATGTTGTGATTTTTCTACCCCTGCTAATGGTTTCTTTGTGCAATATAATTTTTTCTCAAAGTCCTCCAACATTAAGTTAATACAATGGGTTGCACGTGGAGTCCAATACAAATCTTTTCTTTTCTCTATTATTTTTTACATAGCTGCTTTATAATTTGCAACATTGTCAGTTACTATTTTCACCACATTTTTTCACCCACTTTTTCCACAACCTCATCAAGTATTTCAAATACTTTATCAGTCATCTTAGAAATTTCAGAAGTATCTAATGAATATAAAAATATTGTCCCTTTGGGACTATTTACAAGAAAATTGAAAATTGAATACCTTTTTCTATCAGTCCACCCATCAGATATTATGGAACAACCTGTTGTTGCCCATTCAAACTTAAAGTTCTCAAGCAAGGCCTATGTGCTTTTTAATTAATTCCAAGTTTATATATTTTTCTCTGATCTCATTATAAAAAGGAGGCTTAAATCCTTGACCAAATCTTTCTATAGCTTCACATATCTTTGTAAATTCAGGATATTTTATACAATTAAAATGTATGGCGCTGTATAAAAAAATTAAGCTACTTGTTGACAAGCCTCTTCCCTCAAGTCTCTCTTAAATACATAATTAATGGTTGATTGTGTGTTGCCCACCCCTTTGATATTATTTTGGGAAAATTACGCACAGGTCCCAAGGAAGACAATTAATCACAATAAAGTCCCTTGAAATCATGAAATTACTTTGAAGTCCCAAGAGACTTCTGTGTAATTATTTGTGAATGTACAATTACCAATCTGACCTTCCCTCTCTCCTTCTTCCTTCTCCTCTCTCTTCTCTCTCCCTTTTTCCTCTCTCTTTTAGAAATGATTCAACCCACAGCCCAACGAAGCCAAGAGTGGTTAGATCTGCGATTTTGCCACAACCCAGCGACTCGAACACCTCGGAGCCTTCGGTAAGAACTAGTAAGGTTTTGTACTGGAGCATGGTGACTGGATCTTCAAGCCGAAACCTGAAATCTCCCTCCAAAGATTCGAGATCTGACTTTTCTGGTGGATCCGAAGACATCTCCACGAAATGCTCTGATATCACTCCATGAACTTCGACGAGTCACCACCTTCGTTTGACTCATGGCTGTAAACCTAGAGTTTTTTATTTCTTATGTCCAGAGGCTATGTACAACAACAAATGTTATATTTACAACATAAAAAGAATATATTCACAACATCTTATGAGAATTTTGACAGCTATATACAACTAGTTTAAGAAGTGAATATCATTTCAAAATATTAAGTTGTATGAGTAAATGACTATTTGCACCTACTCATTGAACTTAATATCTGGACTTGAGAATAATTTAACATATTGTTGTCAATATATGTTTTTTCTATTGTAATTAAATATAGCATTTGTTGTTGTAAATAGCCTCTGGACGTGAGAAATGAAAAAAATCCAAGTTTTCAAAGGTTGTTGTAAATATACGTTTTTTCTATTGTGAATATAACATTTATTGTTGTAAATAGCCTCTGGATGTGAGAAATGAAAAAAATCGAGGTTTTCAAAGGTTGTTGTAAATATATGCTTTTTCTGTTGTAAATATAACATTTGTTGTTGTAAATAGCATCTGGACGTGAGAAATGAAAAAAAAATCCAGGTTTTCAAGGGTTGTTTAAGTTCGAATTGGTAGGAAAAGCATATATTTACAACAACTTTTGAAAACCTTGATTTTTTCCATTCCTCACATCCAAAGGCTATTTACAACAAAAAAAAATGATATATTTACAACAACAAAAAAACATATATTTACAATAACCTTTGAAAACTTGGATTTTTTCATTTCTTACGTTCAGAGGCTATTTACAACAACAAATACTATATTTACAACAGAAAAAGCATATATTAACAACAACCTTCGACAACCTGGATTTTTTTCATTTCTCACGTCCAGAGGCTATCTACAACAACAAATGATATATTTACAACAGAAAAAGCATATATTCACAACATCTTCTGAGAATTTTGACAGCTATATAAGGTTAGCTTAAGAAGTGAATATTATTTCTAAAATGCTATATTACTTGTTCATTACAATTTACAACAACCTGTCGTTCATCAACACAAAAAATCCAGAGAAAAATCACAATTGAAGGAAAAATAATGAAAATTGAAGCCGCCGTGAGGGAAAGGGAGGGAGATGAAGATGAGGGCGCCAATGCTTCTCATCTTCGAAGCCAGCGTCTCTTACTCTTAGATGAACAAGAACCAGAGAGAAATCATAATTAAAAAATAATAATTGGAAGGAAGATTGAACTTCTTGTTGTTGCCTGGTGGTCGTTATAGATCTGGGAAGATGGAGGTTCGAACTCGATGTTGCAGATCTGCGTACTTCTCCATTGTCTGTTCTCCATCTTCATTCGAACAAGGTAGGGTGGTGGCGACAGAGATTGAAGAAAAAGGGAGAGAGGAGAGAGAGAGAGAGGAGACGGAAGAAGGAGAACGAAGAGAGACAGGAATTGGAAGACATGAGAGGGAAGGTCAGAATGGTAATTTAACATTCACAAATACACAGAAGTCCCTTGGGACTTAAGAGTAATTTCATGATTTCAAGGGACTCTATTGTGATTAATTGTCTTCCTTGGGACCTGTGCGTAATTTTCCCTATTATTTTTTGTATTTCTCAAGAAATTCATTAGCTCTTTCTCTGAATTTTGAGACTCAACTTGTGTATGTGCACCTTGATAATCTTCATGACCGATATCAACCCATTGTTTTTTCCTTTTAGATGAAGCACATTTTGCATCATAAGCAAGCTACAACATTGTAGTATTTACTTCTTCAAGAACATTGCCACAAGCTTCAACATCTATTTTAGTGCATGCTAGATGATTTTTGAATCTATAAATACCCCCATTAACAATTTTTCCACAATAGTGACACTTCATTTTTTTGTCATTCCCATCAACATCCATCCCATGTTTCCATCCTATATCAGATCTATTACCCGAATAGTTTTTTCTCCCAGCAATAACTTTTTTTCTAGTATTTTCCTTTGCACTTGAAGACATTTTCAAGTTAATATACTACCTAATTAATAAACAGTAAGAGGAAAAAAAATTAAGACAAAAGAGGCAACCAAAGGAGACATCTAATATCTCAAGGTAAAAGGGGAAAAAAAAGCTTCACCATAGTTTATCAGCTCTCAAGGACATAGTTTTTTTAATATAGGATTGTGTTTAATAAATGAAACACTATTATAGAGATCATATTAGACAATAATAAAACAAAGTTCTAATATCTCACTATTAAAAAAAAAAAAAGAATTCACAAGCAAGCTCCCAACTTTCTCATGATTTTTGTAAAATAATTTAACAATAAAATGTTCAATGATTAAAAGCAATGAAAAGAGGTGAATGAAAGGATGAAATACCTTAATCCTCCTACATGTCTCTAGTGGTCTACTCCTTTGCTTTACGATACTCCACACTACACTCAAACCAAGAACAAATTTTAATAAAAACAATTGAAAAGAAAGGAGCATAAAGGAGCTTATAGATTAATATAGACTAAAGACTAAATCACACGAAGGCACCATCAATACAACACATAAGTATATCAAGCTCCTTAGTCCTCTCATATCATGATTCAAGAGAAACAAAGGCAATAAGGCACATATCACACTACTTAGTACTCATACATCACGAGACACAAAGATACTTTACATCTTGCATATTTCAGAATTAAAAACTCATTTTTCTCAATTGTTTCTCTTTCTTCTACCTCCGTTCTCTCTTCTTGTTCTTTGTCTTCTTTCTATCTTCTTCTCAAAAACTAGCAAGAACAAACAAAGGCGGTGAAGAACGAAAAACAAAAGCTACAAACTTGGGAAAGAAGGACAGTAGGAGGCGACACAAGTTCTACAAGTTTAAAATAGGACAAGTGTATAAGTTATGTATTTTTCTTTATTACTTTATACTAGGTCTTTTTTTTTTTGGGAAAAATTTTTAGTCCCTTACGATCTAAATCTCTGATTTCTACTACCCATATCTCTGATTTGCTCAACTTGATTTTGAAACAATGAGTTCACTGAGTTTGACCAAGTTCATGTATACAACGATTCTATAAGTGAGTTAACTCGATTTCATTAGCAAAAAAAACATGAACTCGTTAAACTCGGTGAGTTGGCTTGTGGGTTTGACAACATTAAGTGTGTCCCCTCTAACCTCCTCAGTTCTCTCCCCTCCCTTGGCCTCATCATTGCCACCTGCTTGGTTACCGATCGCATTGACATGCTCAATTGCCACTGCCTCAGTGTCCAAGTAGTAAGCATTGGCGGATCCTTCTTTGAGGAAGTTACCAAATTCTCTGTCGGCTTGTAGATCGATGCTCTCATGAGAATTTTCGCTTAGTCTTTGGTCTTCTACCGCCCCTAACCATCGTGTCTTCAACGACCGCAACTTGCGTCCTTTGACGGTGGTTTGAAGATCTGGTATGTGCCTCGTCGAATTCCTGTTCTCCCTCCTCTCTCTCTCTTTCTCAAGTTCAAAAGTCCCAACCCTTTCTCCCCTGTGCTTGAGTGTTGGCCTATGGTGGTGGAGTGAGAGAGGATGAACTTCAATGATTTTGGTGCAAGAAGATGCTAGCGGTGAAGCCAATTTGAAGTTTTTAATTACCCATGATGGTTTTGATTTTCTGGTGTAGAATTTTCTTGGAAAAGATAGAGAGTTTGACAAAATAGTGGTGCAATTCGAAGACCCAAGAGCAAAGAAAGGGGTTCATATTAAGAAAGCCCATTGTTTGCTTTGTTCCCCCACAACTTCATTGTGTTCCCCACAACTTTATTGGCAATAGATTTTAGTTTTTTCCCTGGAATCCTTTGAGATGTTGGAAAACAAATCTCATCAAAAGGTGGAGTCACCTATGGAGCTTTCTTTAGAGAAATAAGACTGACATTGTGAAGTCTCAAATGATTCTAGGGCTAAGTATCAATTTTGTCACGAAAGTTTTCCCTAGAGAGCACTGGTAAGGCGGAAGTTTTTTTTTTTTGGTCTCATTTTTGCCATGGAAGTCTGAAAAACATAGCGAAAATGCCTTACCGTCACGAAATTGCCATGTGGACCGTTAAAATGACACATGGCATCAGATGGAAGGCCACACAAGAAGAGAAATTGTATAGTTAGGTGCACACATAAGCTTCGATATTACTCGAGTAACTGACCATGTTACTCGAGTAATATGCCTTCTAGCTTTGGGAATATGCAGAGTCCATTGTTACTTGAGTAGCAAGCTATCCTTACTCAGGTAGCTTACTCAAGTAACATAGTTTCTTTACTCAAGTAACACAGGTGAATCACTTTGAGCTTTTGTTTGGTCAATATTACTCGAGTAACCAACATTGTTACTTGAGTAACATAGCTTTTGATATGAATGCAAGCTATTCAACTGGTATAGTACTCGAGTAATACCAAAGTGTACTTGAGTATCCTTCATGATTCATCATAGTGTTGCCTTTACTTGATTGATCTTGTTCAATGATTAATCTCCACAACGTAGTGAATCTCAAAACGCAATAGTATTGGCAACAGAAGGGTCAATTTCCAGCAAGTGTAATATCTTCGACATAGCTCCAAATTTGGCAAACCATCTATGTCTAGAATACTCTTTAAGTCTTCTTTCCAATGCAAAAAGAATCAGCTCCAAACTTATTGTATTTTGTCCGTTATCATCAGATGAATGGAGGTTGTTCTTGACCAGCATTTTTTGCAACATCTTGAACTGGTTGTGAATTTCAAAATATCATATCTCCTTCAATTGATCTTTGTTTTCATTATCTTGATATTTTTGAAAATATATTTGAGTCTAGTTTCTAATGGCACCAGTTTCAGCTCATTTGGATTTTTCATTTGTGAGATTCACTCAAAATACCAAAGCTTGGTCTGATGTGTGACGTGAATTTTAGTGGCAACTTCCAAAATTCATAGCTCTCTTATCTAAACTCCTTTGGGCTTTAATTTTATGTCAAAATGACGTATTGGGAGTCTAGTTTTATACAAAATTGGTTTCACCTCGATCGAACTTCTGTTTGAGGAGATATCATTGAGTAACTAGAGCTTGTCCAAGTGAAACATGAAATAGAGTCGAACAAAGTAGCTGAAAAACGATGTTACTCGAGTAAGGCATTTTGTGACGCAAGTAAGACCTTGTTTTATGTGAGAATAGGAGCTAGACCTGTAGCAATTTACTATAGCAAACTACTTTTTATCGAGAAGCTTGAATTTACTTATTTTAACTCCAAATTAAGCCGTTCTAACTTATGTTTGATCATAGAAACTTGAATATTGATATTCTCATAATAGTTGACAAGTTCTTCTTTCTTCAATCTCTTTTCTTGATCATTCTCTATAATTCAACTTGGACTGATCTACATTAAATATAGTAGTTAATCAATGTAGGGGATAAATGTATTATACTAGCTATATTTGACATTAAAGGATTTTCTCTTAATATTGGACAACTTTATTTGACATCACTAAAACTAATCAAATCCAACATTTCCTTGTTACTTGAGTAAGTCATTATGCTTACTCGAGTAACTATTGATTGAAGCCTCTAACTTTGCTTTCAAACATCATTACTCAAGTAATAAGAGGGCTTACTCGAGTAATATCCCTTCTGATAAGATCTGCGAACACTTCAACAAGTTAATTAGATGGAGATTACTCGAGTAATATAAGTGCTTACTCGAGTAATACACAAATAAGCAATTTTTTACTGTATCCATAACCATGCTCAGTGAAAAGACCTTTCCTCATTAAACACTAATTAACCATAATATTTTCACAAAACTAGATCAACAAATAATTAAGGAAAACTTTTTTTTTTTTTTACAAAAATAAGTACATTAAAGTCTAGGACACAAATTGTGTCCACAAACTCACTACAGAAAATATATAACTCTGGGCACAATTATCGAATAGAAGAATACACAGTTCACGAGTTTTATACTACCAAATCCACAACAAAAAGTCTACACCAAAACATTTTTCACATAAGTTTTGATTGTGGACCATCAAAATATTATAATTTATGAAATAGAACATTTGGTCTCATAGAGGATAAACAGTCATCCCAAAATAATTAATATAGTATTTCAAAATATGAGGGCCCTAAAATAACAATATATAAATATGTACCACACTAATACCAAAAGAGACTTACAAAGTTCGCAACTATTATGCCTCTGGCTGCTTCCTTGGCTTCTAATAAAATTATAAGTCTCGCCTCAAAAATTTCAATAACGACGGGGTGAGACTTAAAGTCTCAGTAACCAAAATTAATTTATTAAATATGCAAGAATGGATTGCAAACCAGAGAAGCTAGTTTGCTAACATAATTATAACATCAACAATAACTCAATAATACATAATAATTAAAATTGTCCCACTATTCCATCTTGCTCCATTTTATATCTTCTAATCTAACCGTGAAAAAGTGGTAGTGACGTGACATAAAATTGGTAGTGATAATATCTTATCCCTTGTAAATATTTGAAACATTTGTTTACATATTAATAATTTTAAAATTCTTTACTGGAAATTGATAATTCAAGCCCACCACAAATGGAATTTTTTTGTTTTTTGATAAACACACCAAAAATGGAATTTTATTGACGAAGCAAAGCTACAAATGTGCATTTCTCACTGGTGTGATCTCTTCTTCATATCGACATCCTCTTTCCACCACTTCTTCAACCACCAAAACCATCACCTTCTCATTCTCCTCTTCTTCCCTCTCTTTCACTCACAATCCTTTTCAAATTTTCTCCACCTCTTCCTTCTTCTTCTACCATGGATCCCTTTAGCGCTTGGGGAAACACTCCGTTGAAAACCGTCGACCCAGAAATCCACGACCTCATCGAGAAGGAGAAGCGTCGGCAATGTCGCGGCATCGAGCTCATTGCCTCCGAAAATTTCACCTCCTTCGCTGTCATGGAGGCTCTAGGAAGCACCTTGACCAATAAGTACTCCGAGGGAATGCCTGGAAACCGCTACCATGGCGGGAACGAGTTCATCGATGAAATCGAGAACCTGTGCAGGTCACGTGCCCTCCAAGCCTTTCATTTGGATCCCGCCAAGTAGGGTGTGAATGTGCAGCCTTACTTTGGTTCTCCAGCGAATTTCGCCACCTACACGGCGGTGCTGGAACCACATGATCGTATAATGGGTTTAGATCTTCCCTCGGGTGGTCATTTGACTCATGGATACTATACTGCCGGAGGGAAGAAGATTTCTGCGACCTCGATTTACTTCGGGAGTCTTCCGTATAAGGTGAATTCAAGTACTGGTTACCTTGATTATGACAAGTTGGAGGAGAAGGCCTTGGATTTTAGGCCTAAATTGATCATTTGTGGTGGAAGCGCGTACCCAAGGGACTGGGATTATGCAAGGTTCAAGGAGATTGCTGACAAGTGTGGATCTCTTTTGCTCTGTGATATGGCTCACATAAGTGGTCTTGTTGCCGCTCAGGTACTTGCTTTCTTTATGTTGAGTTCTGGACTTATGGTGTGGTTATTGTGCATGGCATTTGTTTCTGCTTTGGATTTCATTTGTTTATAGTTTCTATGACGTTTGAATTATCATGTTTTTGTCCAACCAAGATTGAATTTAAATTCACACACCCTTTTCCCCCCTCTTTTTGTTTAAGTTTTTTGGGTGACGCTTAGCAATATTTGTTTGTATTTTCCTCAACAATTTTTTTTTCTCTATTTTTCTTTGCTATGCCTCAGACTGGGATCTATAGACCCCCCTTAAAAGAAGCTCTTTATTTCAACCCTTCATATTTTGTTTTTTTTTAAAAAAAAAAAAGCAGATAAAGAAATAGGGTGTTGATTTATAGGTACAATTGTTCATACGTGATGATTTAATATTTTGATTTGTTTCCAATTAATTTTTCTCTACAGATGGCATAGATTTGTTAGTGGTTGTCGGTTCATAGATATATTATTATTATTATTATTTTTGTAATATGTGCTGCTTAATTTTCATGTGGTTATTCTGGGCAACCCACTTGCATCAGTGGAACAGTCTAACCATATAAAGTGTATATTTGATTCTCCGGTTCGTGTGGGTTTTTTCCTCTGATTTCCAACATATTTTTATGGACTATAAATTTGATAATTAGTCATGATTACTTTCTTGGTTATCATTTATTACTTGCTGTTGAGGTCTGTGTCTCAAAACATGTTGAATAAACCTTGTTAATCTGTATGGTAGTGATCTGAATCAGAACAATTATTTCTTATATTGGCTACAGGAGGCTAATAATCCCTTTGAGTATTGTGACTTAGTCACAACAACAACCCACAAGAGTCTGAGAGGTCCTAGATCTGGCATGATCTTTTACCAGAAGGGGCCAAAAGCACACAAGAAGGGCCAGCCTGAGAATGCAGTTTATGACTTTGAAGACAAGATCAACTTTGCAGTCTTCCCTTCCCTTCAAGGGGGTCCTCACAATCACCAGATTGGTGCTCTTGCCGTTGCACTGAAACAGGCCATGTCTCCTGGCTTCAAGGCCTATGCCAAGCAAGTTAAGGCAAATGCAGTTGCCCTGGGAAATTACTTGATGCGCATAGGCTATAGCATTGTCACTGGAGGAACTGAGAACCATCTCGTATTGTGGGATCTCCGGCCCCTCGGTTTGACTGGTAAATAAGTGAACTTATGCCTAATAAAAGAAGAAAATAACAAGTCTAACTAAAACATCTTCAAGTCTAAGAAGGCATCGATTTATTAATGCAATGTTTCTCACTGCTCAAGTAAGTGAACTTATGCCTAACTAAAGAATAAAATAAAAATAAACTTACAGCTTGTTCATCTCTTGGTTGAAGGAGGCATCAATTTATTAATGCAAATTTTTGTCACTGCTTGATGTTCCTTCAGGCAATAAGGTGGAAAAAGTTTGTGATCTCTGTAATATCACTGTGAACAAAAATGATGTTTTTGGTGATAGCAGTGCCTTGGCTCCTGGTGGAGTAAGAATTGGTAAGTACTCAATTTTTGAACTTGAATATGCTATTGGAAGTATAAAACTGATGTGTAGCGATAGAAGCCAATGACATTTCCATTGAGTCATGCTAAAGTGTTCTTGGTATAAACTTACTGAAAGTTGGCAATTGTTCTGGCTTAGCTGGAAGGCCAAATTGAAAATTCACTAGAAGTTTAAACTTTATTTGTAAGATATTAGCAGATGTTTTTCAAGATGCAATGTGCTCTTTCCTTATGGCATATCTTCAAAAAAACATATCTATAGGATTTTTGTTACTGGGTATGGTTATGTTTCTGTAATTTGTTCTGGTATCAGTTGATTGTTGAATTAGATTTTCTAAATCAGTTCATATCAAAGTTTAGAGAGAGAAAGAAAAGTAGAAGAGTGACCGATTTATGTAAGACTCACATGTCATAGATGAGTCTCACAGCTATCCTTATCTTTCTCTCTCTCTGAATTTTAGGTGAAGTAAACAATTGGGGATCTGGGTTTGTTGTTTGTTTGCCTTCATTTTTTGCGGGGGTCAAAGTAACTGACAAAAGTGTCGATTCACAGGAGCTCCAGCCATGACATCGAGAGGCTTGCTTGAGAAGGACTTCGAGCAGATTGCGGAGTTCCTTCAACGTGCAGTGTCTCTCACACTGGAAATCCAAAAGGAGCATGGAAAGCTTTTGAAGGACTTCAACAAAGGCTTAGTGAACAATGAGGCTATTGAACAACTCAAAGCTGATGTTGAGAAATTTTCATCCTCCTTTGAGATGCCTGGCTTCCTGGTTTCAGAGATGAAGTACAAGGATTAAGTTGGATCATGTATAGAATTATCCACTGAAATGTTGTCTTCCTCTTTTGGGTTTCTTGTAGATTGGCTGGGTTTTATTTTCATTATTATTTTTCCTTAAATTTATACGAGAAAATGATTTTTTAAAAAAACAACTTAAACTTCAAAATCCTATTTCCTAGGAGGGTGATGGAATTAACAACATTAATAATGTTATTGACAACTTGTTTTAATATCACTTATTTGAGATTTTGAAGTTCAAGTGGTATTTTTTTAGGATTTTTCCATTTTATATTGAAACTCTATATTGTCTTTGTTTTATTGTTTTGTAAGCTAAATATCACGTTTTTTTTTTTTTTGGATAACTTATGTAGCCAAATAAAAGAAACTAGGAAATATCCATTACAAGGAGCCTTTCAATCTCCGCATCAGTAGACCGAATGAGATGAAATCCTGGGTGAGAAGAGAGACTTGCTTTAGCCAAGCAATCCGCCACGGCATTTGCCCAGCGCCTGATAAGCTGTATTTCCGTATTCCATTCCCTTGCAAGTAGACTTTTAATCTCTGAGATAATACCCCAATCGGCATGCGCCTCATTTACTTCAGCCTGCATCAGGTCAAACGCTTCTGCAAAATTTGTTTCCAGCATAACACTTCTAAACCCCATGTCCCACGCTACTTTGAGCCCGTGAAGGCAACCCCACAGTTCAGCCGAAAGGCTATCACCCCCCTCTCCTTTAAACATAAACCCTGTGATCCAGTCTCCATGCTCCCCTCGGAGAACACCACCACACCCAAATCCATGAACTAAGTGTGAGCAAGCACCATCACTATTCACTTTAATCCAGCCTGATGGTGGCGGCTTCCAACTAGTTCTCTGATCAGCTGAATGAGATCTCACGCCAATCACTGTCCCGAGCTTGGAGCGAGCTTCTCGAAGAGATGACATCGTAGCTTGAGTGTGGGCCTGAATCGCAATGTTTGAGATTCTTTTGCCCTCAAAAACAAACACATTCCGGCGCCTCCAAATCCACCAGCAAGTGATGACGAACAATTGCCTCCATTCCTCCATCTTCTCTGACTTTCCATTAAGACTTAAATTCCATCTGAGCCATTGGTCAAAGTCTAGGGAATAGAATTTCCGTCGCAATCCAGAGGGGACTAGCTATTGCCATAACCCGTGGGTTCCTGGACATTCTCGTAGGAGATGCTGCAAAGTCTCAGGTTCCTTGTTACACACTGGGCAACGATCATCGTCACATAATCCTCTCTTAACCCTTGAAGCGTTGGTTAAGAGCCTCTTGTGCACCACTAGCCAGACAACCATTTTGCATCGCTCAGGGACCTTGAGTTTCCAGAGTTTCGTCCATAATGGGTCAGCTGCATTCATACCATTTTGCAGAGCTTCATATGCTGATTTAACCGAGAAGACTCCACTTTTCGTCCATTTCCACTTTTGTTGTCCACTGCCCATAATCTCAGTACCCTCTTGAACCTTGCTCCATGTCTTCTTAATCCCACTCCATAGATTTGAACCTGGCTTTTTCATGTCGATTTTAGGGATTACATCAGGGCCACAGTTATATTTATTTCGTACAACTCGTACCCAAAAGTCATCTCTTCTGTTCAATAAGCACCACCCAATTTTCATTAGGTAGGCGTGGTTTTGGTGCTGGGCGTGCCGAAGTCCAAGTCCCCCTTGCCCTTTAGGTCTACATATGGAATCCCACGCCACAAAGCTGAAACATATTTTAGATGCCTAATCTAGTTGGGGGTAGGAGTTTTGGGAAGCTAGAAAAAAATTTAGGTTTTAATTGCTATTTTATTATGTAAGAGGAAAAAGTTCAAATATTTTAGGGAAAACATAGCTTTCGGCCCCTAAACAACACCAAGAAAATCTTCCTAAACCATCATACTTTACTTTTATTTTTATCTGTTTTGCCTCTTGTAATAAAAAATTTTCAGATTACTCAACTAACTTAGAACCTTGTATAGAAAGTTTGAAGTAAGCTATTGTTCATTATTAACAGCTTGTGTGAGCATATATAAAAATATTTTTTTTTTTTAGTTCTTGAAGTTTATTCTCAGTTATAATTCCATTTATAATTTCCATCTTAGAATAATTCAATTCTTACAATGGCCTCTTAGCTGGGTGGCACCAAGGATGCTTTTGTGTAAAATGAATTTTCCCTCTTTTTTTTCTTTTTTTTTTTTTGGGTTCAGGCTCAGACTAGAGGGCAGATCAAGCCCACACAAATTATCCTTGGTTCAGAACAATGTAGACCTTAATTCAATAAATTATAAGGATCAAGTCGTCTTTTCCCCCTATAAAAGCAAGTCATTAAGACTATAAGTGCTAATTTGGGATCACTTAAAAAGAAAAAAAAAATAAAACACTTTTACACTCTACTAGACTCGTGTTGGAAAAAAGACTTCCCTCACATATTGCAAAATTATTTAAAATAAGACAATACAAACAAGCACTAATTAACATGATAAACATTGATACGATGTGATTAGTAAGCAATCAAACTCTCCTAATATATGTAATAAAACCCATAAAGTAAGCGCCAGAAATGGAAAACACATAAATCAAAGGACAATAATGTGTTAAAAAAAGAAACTTGATCGAGAAACATGCTTATATATTGAATTATTAAATCTCACAGAACTCGTTAGCCAATTTTTTAAGAAAATATTAATAAATTATAAAAATTAAAATTTTTAGTTAAATCTCCGGCCTTTGGGAACTAATGATGAATAACTATCCAGCTTGCTTGAACGTTAGATCATAGAATTTGATGATAATTTTCTTGAAGTTTAATAACATTCTGTAAAGTAATATTCTCATGCTAAAAAAAATAATCGCAGTGAAGAAAATTGTATAATATAATTTGGTTAGCTTATCATTTTTGTATTGTATTTGTAGGGATTCGGGCGTACCATGAGTGCAGTTCATCCTCCCGAGGTACCCACACAAACCAGATCATGGCGGCAGATTCCATCTAGGGAAAATTACACATAGGTCTCAAGGAAGAGAGATATTTACATTTAGATCCCTTCAAATGACAAAATTACACAGAAGTCCCTTGGGACTTCTGTATAATTATTTCAGAGTGTAAAATTACGTTGCTGCCCATAGTGCATATTTCACATAGAAGCAATTAACAACAAGAAAAAAAAAACATAAATTAACAACAGAAAATGCATATATTAACAACAACTTTTGAAAACCTTGAATTTGTCTTCTTTCACTTCTAGAAGCGATTAACAACAGAAAAAGTATAAATTAATAACAGAAAATGCATGCATTAACAACAACTTTATTTATTAACAAAATTCAGGGTTTTCAAAAGTTATTATTAATATATGCATTTTCTGTTGTTAATTTATGCTTTTTTTGTTGTTAATTACTTATGGAAGTGAGAGAAGACAAATTCGGGGTTTTTCAAAATTGTTGTTAATACATGCATTTTATGTTGTTAATTTATGCTTTTTCTATTGTTAATAGCTTCTCTCTGAAATATGCACTATGGACAGCAAAGTAATTTTACGCTCTGAAATAATTACACAGAAGTCCCAAAGGACATCTGTGTAATTTTGTCATTTAAAGGGACTTAAATGTAAATATCTCTTTTCCTTAGGACCTATGTGTAATTTTCCCTTCCATCTATAACACAACAAAAACACTGGAGGAAGAGGAAGAGACTTGAGAGAAAACCAGAGAGAGTTTGTGTTTGAGAAGTTAGAAGAATATGCACATGCGTATGGGAAAAACTGACCTCTCATATTTTATTACAGTTGCCATGAACCCTCTCTCTAAACCCACGTGGTAACTGTTCCCACCAATATCATTTTGAATTGAGTGGAGAATAGTACACATGTATACCCCCTAAATCTGTATATTACATTCTGGCCCCAACGCCAAAGGTTTGGGTCTAATCCACCAAGTTTTCCAACATCTTCCATTCACACTTGGTGGACTAGATGTCATAGGCCTCGTCTCTTTCTTCCTTCTTTCATGCTTGTCGTGACCGCATGAACATGACGTCTCCTTGGTGCCTGTACTAGAAATCTCTTTCATAGGACCATCACAAAACAACATTTCTTTGTAAAGCTTGAATATAATCTTGTACCTCATATGTTCTAAATTTTCCAATATACACTTTCATATGGCACATCTAATTCTACTCAAGTCAGTATAAAACTTAAATTTTCTTCTCATATGCATAGTATCCATACTTATGAAATTACCAAAATTAATATCACAAGGGATATGTCTCCAGCACCAACATCGGTGTGTATATTCCAGGTAATCTTCCTTTTGCCCAAATATCATTTTGATATGTGTTAACTGCTTTACAAACTTAATACCCTGCATTACATCTGTCATGATCATAGGACGTATGCTAAGGTAGCAGTTGTTGAAGAATGTCTCTATGATACTGTTGACTTCATTTAAATGTTTCTGTTTAGGATCATAGGAATGTTGGTTGACAATACTTAATGCAAATACAATGTTTGGTCTGGTATAAGACATGTATATTAGTTTGCCTACCATCCGTTGATAATTCCCTATGTCCACTGCTTTACCAAGATATGCTTCTTCATCTATTTTATTAATCTGTGAGTTAAGTACCATTTTTGCCCCTGAAGTACGCGCCCAAGAGCAATTTTGCCCCTTAAGTTTCCGGAGGAGCAATGTTGCCCCTGAAGTATGAAAACGGAGCAATGTTGCCCCTCCGTTAGGTCAACTAACGGTCAACGCTCGTTGATCGTTGGTTGAAAGTTAGGGTTTCTAATGGAGGGGCAACATTGCTCCGTTTTCATACTTCAGGGGCAACATTGCTCCTTCGAAAACTTAAGGGGTAAAATTGTTCATGGGCGCGTACTTCAGGGGCAAAATTGGTACTTAACCTTTTTTTTTTCTTAAATGTCATTAGTTATTTTACAAAGATGTTATTTTGGGTTAATAGCTAAAGTAAATGGAAATGAGACACAAATTCCAAAGAGAGTGACAAAGAGAAATATTGTCCATACAAAGTATGTTATGTCAAGATTCGACTAATGTCCTCTTCGGCCTTCCATCCACTACCGTTTTCTTTTATAATACTACATCGTTTTGACGCAAAATATACATGATCCCTCTTTTTTGTTTAAATATTAAGGGTATAAAAAAGAGATTTTAGGATACTGACAAGTACTGAAAAATATTGATATGTACTCCATGATCTTGAAAAATTATTTTAGGACGTTGAAAAAATATTTTAGGATATTGACAGGTACTAAAAAGATATTTCAGAATACTGACTAGGGATACTGGCTGGTATTAAAAAAATACTTCATTATCTTGAAAAATTATTTTAGGATGTTGAAAAAATACTTCATAATCTTGAAAAATTTATTTTAGGACGTTGAAAAAATATTTCAGGGTACTGACAGGTACTAAAAAAATACTTCAGGATACTGACTGGGGATACTGGCTGGTACTAAAAAAATACTTCATGATCTTGAAAAATTATTTTAGGATGTTGAAAAAATACTTTATAATCTTGAAAAATTATTTTAGGACGTTGAAAAAATATTTCAGGGTACTGATAAATACTAAAAAAATACTTCAGGATAATGACTGGGGATACTGGCTGATACTACAAAAAATACTTTGTGATCTTGAAAAATTATTTTGGGAAGGGTTAAGTACCAATTTTGCCCCTCAAATTTTCGAAGGAGCAATGTTGCCCCTCCGTTAGGTCAACAGACGGTCAGCGAATGTTGACTATTAGTTGACCTAACGGAGGGGCAACATTGCCCCGTTTTGATTTTTCAGGGGCAACATTGCTCCTACGGAAACTTAAGGGGCAAAATTGCTCCTGGGCACATACTTCAAGGGCAAAAATGGTACTTAACCCTTAATCTGTTTAAATGTGTCACTCAGTTTGCAACATGTCATCATTGTTTCCTTTCAAAGGTCTAGTACATACTTCCATTAGGAGATATATATTCCTCCCTTGTATTGAGCTACTTCCATTCCAAGAAAGTAATTCATTTCTCCAAGATCTTTGATTTGGAATTCTCGTGCTGGGGCTGCCTTGATTTGATTAATTTCTCCCTCTTCATCTCTTGATTTAATTGCTCGTTAGAGAGAAATTGTAGCTGTTGTTGGTTATATTCCCCTATGGCAAGTGAACTAGTAAAACAAGTAATAAAGTGATAAGTAGAGTATCGTCCCACAAAGATTATAATACTATCTTATACCACAAAAAAAAAAGTGATCAAACGTTGCGTGACTTTGGTGAAAAGATTATAGATGTGAAATACTAATTCTATAAAACTAAAGAAAAAGATCAAGGTTGAATATGATTGAAAGATATCAGGATTTAAATATGCATATCTTAGATTTCCTCTTAATTTGCAACTCCTACCTAGATTGCTAACACAACTTTATAGCAAAGCTTCAACAACTTCCGCAATGCTTCAGCGATGCTATATCAAAGTTCTTCAGTTAACCCACCTCTTATGTATACAAAAGTTTTCTAGCAATCATGTATTTTTATTCCTTCCTTATATTGAATATCTCATATTCCTATGCATATTTTCAAGCTTGGAATAATATGCTAAACTGGGTGTATGGTTGTATGCGATAAACCCATTCCTATAGCTTATGCTTTAGACAGAATTATGCACTAACTCTACTAACACACATTGTTTAATGGAGGTCTAACTTTAACTCCTTTCCAATAAGTTAAGGCCACAACTCTTGCTTATCGGTGGACACATAACGCATAAGATCGACGTTAATATATGCACATTAAACAAACTGAATTATATTAATTAAAACCTAACAATTTTGTTCAAAGATACAAATTAAGGATCCATCATTGCTAAGCCAAAAAGAAGTTTGTTCATGGCTTGCTAACAGAACACAATTGAAACGATTATAATAATATCCTTGAAAGTATAGAGAAAGAAACTAAGAAGAAGAAGATTAGTTGCAGGATTTCGATAAAACAGGGTAGCGTCTGTCACATAACGCCGCTGTGTCTTCTTTGTATCAGCAACTTTCTGTCTCAGATGTTCTGTCGTGCACTCCACGTTCAACGTCTTTTGAGCTTATGGAGAATAGTCCGTGTGTATGTGTCTCTAAATTTTTGGACTCCTTTTTAGGGTTAATTGTCTTTCCTTTTTATTGTTAGGATTCTTGCGCCGGACATTCAGTCTGTCCATTAATGAGCTGGACTTTCCCCTTCTATCATGCTTGGACAAAAGATTATGTTCTAATTGATTCTATTTTAATCAGTGGATTTCTGTTAAGATATCTTCCTAAATTCCTTTTGTCTTTGATTTCCTTCCTCTTCAAGCTAGCGGTCTTCTTTCGTCTATACTCAGTGTTTGGCCCAACTTCCTATAATTATCTAATGTATTTTTCTCAAGAAAAGATCAGTGCATAACAGAAATATGATACTTCAGATATTAATCTATATGATGTTGTAGCATCATGACAAATTGATTTAACAATTCAGAAATACATCATTTTCAAACCCTTTTTCTGCCTTTATTTAGGATAACTTCTAGAATGCATCAATTCAGCTCTTCTAATCCTTATTTCCACTAATGCATGAAATCTATCACAATTTATCATATCAAACATGTTTTAAGCACAAAAAATCAGTTCAAATCAATCCCAACACAGTGAAAATACATAGTAGAATTAAGACTTATCAACCATTGACAAAAGAGAGTGTTTTCTATTGGCTTTCTCTACTACCCATTTAATGCTTCTGACATAGTTTTGCTTTTCTTGAATTTGAATTCAATCCGGAGTTTAATCACCTAAAACTCATATAAAACCGGTTAGTAACATTTAGAAGTAGTATAAGAGCTTATAATGATGATTAGGATGTTTGTGATATATATCAAAATCCTCGAGACGCTAACTCTAAATTCTAAATAACTTCCACTTGAGTATGACTTAGGATCACTTGAGTGATTCCTTATAACTCGAGTGATTAGGTGATCTTTAAGTTCATAGTCAGTGGTAGTGAAGATTTGTAAAAGTGATTATCGCTCGAGTGATCTTCTATTGTTTTAAAAAGGTTTCTATACTACTGAGTGATTCGATAAAAATATGGATCACTTGCAGGAGTTTGTAAGTGACCGCAGATCACTCGAGTGATTCTCTCAATCACTCAAGTGATTTTCTGATAAGATCACATTACTTTCATTTCACTTGCAAGTGACTGGAAGTTACTCGCAAATGAATGCCATCACTTATGTGATCACCACATCACTCGAGTGCCCCAAACTATTACTCGAGTGATCTGATCTAGCTTTCAAAACTTTTGTGAGCCACTTGCAAATGTTTGCAAGTGATGTTTAATCACTCGAGTGCTTACCCCATCACTTAAGTGATATTGCACAACTTCACATTTTAATCAAGCGACTTGCAAAAATTCTGAAAGCAAAGATCCATCACTCAAGTGCATCCACTACCACTTGAGTGATCCTCTTTAGTCACTTTAAGTGAAAAATAATCACTCGAGTGACTTGTTGATCTAAGTTTTCTACAAATATAGTTATATCACTCAAGTGTTTAGAAACTCACTCGATTAACTTGAATCATCAAGTCAACTTTCTATTATGTTTTTTGAATTTCAAAATATACTTATGTATCATGATTTGTTATCATCAAAACACAAAATTATGAGAGCTAACAAAAGTAAGCATTATGATACATATTTTTGCTTACTGAATATGTTACATCATGGAGGAAAACAAGATTGCTAAGTAATCACTAATTGTTTAGTTCAACCAAGAATTGCTTGATCTAGTCAATCTAGGAGGCAAGTTACTGGATTGTCGATTAAAAAATTTCATCATGGGGTTTTGAATCATTAAATTAATTTGAACCCGTTAAGGGTGTTGTTTGACCATAGAGTCGATAGGCCATAAACACATAAAACATAGATCATAAAATGCACTGTATGTATTTAGAGAAATTATATCTCATTCGTGAGATGGATCACATTTAGTGATCAAGATGAGGTATTATCAAGTGATGAAATTCAAGTAACAGTTTGTTGTCTCAAATTGGTACCTAATTATTGAGATTAACAAAAATTCATGTAGGAACCAAATAAACATTTAAAAGTAATGCAAGGTGGTCCTTGCTGATTCACACGGGATTCCATGTGCCCCATGCTACTCGGGTCAGAGCGTAAGCTAGTTCTTCCATCAAATATTTTGCTTTTTCCCGGATACTCGGTTCGGGGTGTTGCTATCACTAGTGCAAAAATCACTATTTAGACTAGGTGAAAAAATTGCTTTTTAGATCAATTCTGAATTAAGTCTCGATACAACTAGTTTAAAAAGTTTGTTACTTTTAGACTTATTGAGAAACTGATCTTAAATTTTAGACTGGTTTCTCAAAATATAAGGTCTAAAAGTCCTACTTTTTAGACCGATTTTCAAAATATAGGGTCTAAAAAGTAAGACTTTTTAGACTAGCTTCTTAAGATATAAGGTCTCAAAATTATGAATTTTTAGACCAGTTTTATAAAATATAAGGTCTAAAAAGTCCTACTTTTAGACCAGTTGCGAAAGTTATCAAGTCTTAAAAGTAGTTTTTAAGACCGATTGTTTTAAAAACACGTCTTAAAAATTGTTTTTAGATTTCATATTTTTAAACCGGTCTTAAAAGTTAGACCCTATATTTTATACTTCACATATTAATTCTTTTTAGACTTGATATGTATAACATCCGGTCTAAAAATTTTCGTGTTTTTTTCATATATCCATTCTATTTCTTCTTCTTACCCAACATCCAATATATCCAGCGACTAAAAGAGAGTTTGTTTAAGTTGCAAGTTCTAAACAACTTAATAGAAGTTACAAATTGAATTATTGGAAATGAATATACACATTGATCAACTATTGAAAATCAATATAATTCTAGCAGTATTCCAATTCAAGTGGAAACAAAATCAATCAATAACTGCTATTCATTACAGATTACAAAATTTTAGAGCCTTTAAATGATGAATGCAAACATGATGAAAAACACAAGACTTAAACTCACTATTATTGTAAGAGCTCATAAATAGATTCACAACAATATTTGAGGATTAAGTCAATATCATCTTCAGGAAAGGGATTAGTAATAAGATCAAACATATGTAACATCGAAGCGAAACAAATCATTAACTTATGTGCTAAGGTTTTTCAAAAAAAATTATAATCCTACTTTTTAGACCAGTTGTGAAAGTTATCAAGTGCTAAAAGTAATTTTTAAGACCAGTTGTTTTGAAAACATGTCTTAAAAATAGTTTTTACATTTCATATTTTTAAAACCGATCTTAAAAGTTAGACCAACTAAATGACAGTTTAAGCTACAAGCTCTGAACAACTTAATATAGGTTACAAATTGAATTATTGGAAATGAATATACACACTGATCAACTAATGAAAATGAATATAATGCCAACAATATTATAATTCAAGTGGGAACAAAATCAATCTAATAACTACTATTCATTAAAAATCACAACATTTTAGAGGCTTCAAATGATGAGTACATACATGACGAAAAAGACAAGACCTAAACTTTACTATTGTTCTAAGAGCTCATAAATGTATTCAGAACAACATTTGTGGAATAATTCAATATCAGCTTCAGGAAAGGGATCAGTAAGATCAAACATCTGTAACATCAAAACCAGATAGATCATTAACTTGTGTGCTAAGTTTAAAAAGTTTAAAAGTATAGTCATTCAAAATTGTTGAAATATACATTTACCTCTTGAGTGAATTCGGTCATACTTAAGGTGATAATGTTAAATATGTGTCTCAACACATACAAGCCACATAAGTTGGATCTAGTGGTTGACTACAAGACTAAAAAAGAACATGACATAATCAAAACTGTATAAAACATAACTTATTGAACAAGTTCATAAAACAAACAAATATGTACTAACCTTTGGTGGGATCTGTTTAGGGTCTTTTACCTTATGCATATGCTTATTACCACTAGCGTGTCGGTATGTCATCATTGCCTTATCATCAAAATCACAAAGCTTACTTATTCAAATGACATTGCTAGTTCACTACTTTATTTAGTAATAAGAAAACTTACAGATTCATGGCCTTATTCAATTCATTCCCTGGTTTGTAGTGAAGGGAGCATAAGAAGACGACAATATAAACACTTCTTGCATAAAATCACTAGCTTCCAATTATCGCTGAAAATAAAAGAATTGACTAGTAATCCATAAAATTGATTCAAGTAGTATCTATATTATGAAATAAAAATTTTCTTCTTACCCATGCATATATGGTGCCAAGAAACACTCAGTTTTGGTTTCACTGAGCTTCTCTGAAAAGTATGTGTGTCTAATAGAAGTAGTGGTCCCTTTTTCTGTTATTTGAACTGAGCAAATGAATCCAAAATCATTGCTTTTGCACGAGGAAACCAACTTATGATTCATGTATATACACTAATGCAAGCACACAAATTACAACATATAGATTACTTTTTGGGCAACTTATTTTTTGTACAAAAAGAATTACCCAATTGTCTTCATCCTCATTGAATATGTAATCACTTACTTGAAAAATTAACACCAACTTAAAGAGTGTAATATCAAGCATCATCTATGATCTAAAAGTTAAGAGAACGAGATTGGAGACTTAATCAGGATGCATAACAATAGACCAAGTAGAGATATTTAATTAAGAGATGTTTCAAATTAATTTTGGGTATGTAGATTTTTTTTAATATTTTTAGAAAAAGCAATTTGCACCGATATAATGCTCCACAAAAATTAAATTGAGATTAATTGAAGAGCCTAAATACTATGTAGAGCGCGGACGCTAAGCACTTATCACCCAAAATTACTGAAAAATGCTATTAACTAGAATAGGCTATGCAAAGAGATAAAAAAGGAACATTATGTCAAAACAACGTAATGGATTATCATGAACGATATTGTTAACATTAGTCTCACGTATCCTGTCAAACTCGTAATGAAACTACTAGTTTGCTGCCATTGTTTTGTTTGGAATGATAGGGAATGAACTGAATTTTGCAGTTTCTAAAACTAAAAAACCTCATCTTAATGTCTAAAAAAATTCTAAAAAAACTATAACACAAACCCATGGGACAAAGCCATAGGTTTTACCTCTTTATATATATATATATATATATATAAGAGATGTTGGGAAGAAATACAAAATAAGGAAGAAAACAAAGATAAGATAGTAGTTTAAGTGGCACGGACCTTGCCAACTCTTTAAACCCCAAAACAAAGCACTGCATCAATAGTAAGCATAAGTAAGAAGAGGACCAAATATCCAAAAAATGACTTAAGCATTTGGAAGAACAACATCAAACAAATGGAATCCAGTATCCGCAGACGTGATCAAATAAATTAGAGTCAACATAGTCATCAACATGGAGACATATAACATGATAGGAAAATTACATTTCAGGACCATAACTTGGTGTGGGGTTTGTTGGATTGGAGACATATAACATGAAAGGATTTTCTTTGTTTTCCAACCAGCAAATTTCTATGCTTGAATTGTGCAAATTTCTCTCAAAGGGTTAATATAAATCCCATGACAAACAAATAAGACAAAGAAAATCCTTTCAATAACAACCTATGACAATGAGGAAAAATATAGGGAGAATTGTTATAAAACCCTTTCGATTTAGTTGCATTTTCAGTCTCTTCTTCACTAGGAAATAAGGCCACGGTTTCAGTCCTAGGTTATCATTGTCCTTTCTCTCTCGAAACAATACAACCCTAACATTCAACCCCAATCATTATCATAACACACAATAAAGGACGGTTTCAAATGAAATAAGAAAATGCAAGAATAATAAGAAAAACATTAACAGATAGGCTTGTAACTTGCATGAGAATATATTTTCTCGTTCGTTCAACTTTCTTTCTCACTCTTCCCTTAATCGTGATATTAAGGTTGCAGCAGCGTTGAATTCGACCAATGACCAGGATGACAATTTATTGGGAGGGTTCTCGCTAAGTAGCCCAGTTTGCTGACCCACTTCTTTCCAGTGAGGAGTTATCAAGTCCTTTAACACAAGTGTGTTGCTAAGGAAAACGCCTTTGAAGCTATAGATGGAGCTGCAAGAAGATCCGAGCTTGAAGTAGTTAAGTGGGGTGGGATTTTTGGAGGGCTCGTGAACTTTGGACCCTTAGATTTGTTTGTAGGTGAGAAGATTCTTGATTTGGTCCTATGAAGACGGTAAGCCAAAGATTAAGGGGTGAGGAAAGGGGACAATATCTAGAAGAGAAGAAGAGGGATGGCTGTGGGACTTGACAAGGAAGAGAAGAGGAGATGGGTGGGCTCATAGAAGTTAAGGGGAGAAGAAAGTATTGCGAAATTAAAGTTTCGACGCGACGAACAAGGTTGTAATGAGAATCTTTTAGACCGGTCATGATCAAAATAAGATTTTAGAAGTTCACTTTTTAGACCGATTATTTGTAAAAGTGAGTCTTAAAAGTAAAAAATAGATTATTATTTTTTCCACATCTTTTAGACCGATTATAATAAAAATAAGGTCTAAAAAGTTTCATATTTTAGATCGGTTATTTGTAAAAACCGGTCTTAAAAGTAATAAATATATTATTTTTTATTCTACATCTTTTTTACTGGTTATAAGTAAAGTTAGGTCTACAAAGTTTAATCTTTAAGACCGGTTATTTGTAAAAACTAATTAAAAGTAATTGACTTTTTTCTTTAATCTTTTTAGACAAAACAATGTGTGAAAAATCGTTCTAAATAATATATTTTAAACCTTATTTTAAAGGAACCGATTTTAAAAGTTCTTTATATTTACGAAACTGATCATATTTTTTAGACCTAATCCTCTATAATCGGTCTAAATGTAGCGGTCTAAAAGCTCCTTTTTGCACTAGTGTATGTTATACATGGAAGATAATACTCAATTTAAAGGGACATATTGTCATCATTCTAGTAGTATATCCTTAATAAGCTAAACATGCCAATTGACATATAGTGTATGGACCAAGTGAGGGAATGTTAGATATTTTAATTATTTATATATTATATATTATATATTAGTTTATTTTACTTTACTAGTTCAATTAAATATCATTATTGTAGCTCGTTAGTCAGTTAAGGCCCATTCTAGCGAAGGTTTTACTCATGACTAGTTAATCACTCATAATCTTGATGGGAGGTGATGAGTGAAACAAATTGAGTAAGAGTGATACATGAAATACATATCTGAGGTCCCCTGACTGATGGTGAGTATTTCCCAGGTCATCACTATGCCTATCTTCTAGTCATGAAAGACCTTAATTCTTTTCTACTAATTAGTTTTTGTGTTTTCAGTTGTCCTGATAGTGGATCATGATTATATGGATTAAGGATTCAATCATTTAAAGATAGGATTAGAAGAATTTAAGATAAGAAAAGAGAAAAAAGAGACAATCTATGGCAAAATCTAAACTCTAACCAACACAACAATTCTAAGTATCATATATCTCCTTCCTCCCTTCATAAAACACTATACAAGTATATATAAAAAGAGTTGCCTACATATCTGCCTATACCATACATAACTGCTATATAACTATCAATAAATAGATAGATAATATACAGTAACTCCCCCTAACTTATAATAACTATCTTATCTTATTCTATTTCTTCAACTTCTTGCTCTAGAATAAACTAACAGAGGCAGAGGGTAGTTATTCTCCTTATTATTCCTATCAATACCCTCCCTTTAAAAATCAACCTTGTCCTTAAGGCTGGAATAAGGAAATTTCAACCACTTTGCGTTTGCAAGGTGTTCTTCTTCTGCATTTTTATCAGACCATCTACTTGATCAGAGGCTTCCATTATTTTCAATGTTGACAATGAACAGTGATGGCCAGGGGTAACATTGTCACCACAGCGAAAGCAGAGCCCCTTTTCATGTCGTTGTTGTTTCTCACCTTCCGACAGCCTGGGAATATAAGGATGTGTCTGAAAATTTTGTGAGTTAGCCGATGGAAATTGTTTCGGAAAATTTGAATTTTGGAAATTTAAATTCCGTTGATGGCCTGTAGATGTCGCATCGCTTGGATGAGTTGAAATCACATTTGAATTAATTCCCTGATGATGCGCACCGACTGTGGTAATTGACACATTATTTTCGGGATTTGATAAATTGAAATTGTTGAACTGATTGAGGGAAGAAAAACAGTAATCTCAGTCTTGGCTGTTAATTTCACTGCCATATGGATTAACGAGTCGCTGGTTGAGGGGCTGAATACTCTGAGAATGCAATTTCGACTCAAACTATAGTGCAAGACTTACAACATTATAAACAGTACAGGGTTTTGAATCTTCACCTCTGACTGTAACTCTTCCTTAATGCTGTTGATGAGTACTCCTAAATGACACTGCTCAGGTCATCCTTGTACTTGGGCTTGCCTCTTTACAAACTCTTGCTTATATTCACTGACTGAATATAATTGCTTTATGCTACATAGATAAACATCCAGGTTTTCAAACTTAATAGGGCCAAATTGCTCCTGAATTATCTATACCAGTTTATCCCAATATCGTATGGTCCTTCCTGATGATACCCAAGTAAACATATCCAACGTGTCCCCTCAAGATTTATTGCTGCTACATCAACCTTTAAATCCTCAAGCGTTTGGTAATATTATAAATATTTTTCAGCGCTTAAAATCTAGCCTCTAGGGTCCCCTCCTTCATATTTTGGAAACTCAATATTTGAATATGTTGGGATCCGTATCCGAATTGCTCCATATTCCGGATTTCGTATCCGAATTGTTCTATCTTGGTACGCTTTTGCCCGAGTCTTTGACGAATTTGGATTCGTGTCCATCTACTCATTTGGTTAGCTTGGATTCATAGCGCCGGGTTTTTCTCCCGAGGCCCGGTCTTTTTACCTTCCCCTTGCACTTTACTTTTCATAGTTGCTTTGTGTTGCTGACAGCCTAACGGTGCCACTCCTGTCTTGTTGCCCCCCAGCCTGGCAGTCGAAGGCTTTGGGCTGCCAGGGTGCCTTGACAGCTTAACCTGGATTTTGTATCCGAGGTTTAAATTTCACTCCCTCTATCGAGGTGGTTCCCTCAGATGATGTCGTTCACCCGAGTTGATCTTGACCAAGGATGCTCTCCTGGCAGTAAAACAAGCCCATTCTGATACAACTTCCTCATTTGAAGCAAACTGCCTCAGTCTGCCTCGGCCCAACCTTTGATCTAACCAAGCGCTTGAATCCAGACGTATCACTGAACCTTGCCGGGTATGCCTACCGGGCTTATGTGAAGGACGGTGTCTAGGTTCCGCTCCGTCTTACAAGGTGGTGATGAGGCTGGGCTAGGAGCTCCTGAGGCTAGTCTGTCCATCGAGATGGTGCCTTCTGGTAATGCTGCTTTCCCGAGCTAGGGCGCCTGTGCCCTATCACTCTTCTATATACTCGACCAGCGTTTACGTCCGAGAGTTTAATTTACTGACCTCATTAAGTACAGGTCTATGTACTTGACCAGCGTTTTCGTCTGGGAGTTTAGTTTATCGATCATATTAAGTACAGTCTATGTACTCGACCAGCGTTTCCGTCCGGGAGTTTAGATATTTGTTGACCGTAATGAATACAAGTCGCTTGACTCTACCACACTTACGCATGGGAGGTTGGGGTAGGGTTGTCTTGTTTCAACCTCGTTAGGTGTAACTAACCGCACTACCTCGGTCCAACTTTTACTAGTCGAACTCCAACTTTTCTTAGTCGGATTATTGTTAACCGACATAAGGGCTAAAGTACCACATGTTCAACCGAGGCTTCACCTGCCTCTAATCAAACATTTTGACCTGATCATGGCGCCTTCGCTGAGCTCTAACCAATGCATGTCGGAGTACAACGACCGGTTTCATACATCTAGATGTTTTTCTTTGCGGCTGGGTATATGACCTCAGAGCTGTTTTTTGGACCAGGCATAATGGCCTCGGTTCCATGCCGGGTTTCAAGACCTCGGCTTCACCCGGGTTTATTGACCTCGGCTTCATGCCGGGTTTATTGACCTCGGCTTCTCGTCGGGCTTACTGACCTCAGCTTCATGCCGGGTTTACTGACCTCGGCTTCAAGTATTTGACCGAGCTTAATGACCTCAGTTTCAAGTATTTGATCGGGCTTAATGCCCTCGGTTTCAATTATTTGACCGGGCTTAATGGCCTCGGTGTCATAATCATTCGTGCACGTTTGGAAATTTCCATTGAAGAATTCTTTGTCCAGGGTCCGCGCGCGGAGTCAATTGTATACGGCTCTTTCGTCGAGCTCTTGACCTCAGCTTATTAGCCCTGGTTTAATTTATGCCGAGTCCAGGGACCTCGGCTTCACGCCGAGTTTATGGACCTCGGCTTCACACCGAGTTTATGGACCTCGGCTTCATTCCGGGTTTATTGACCTCGGCTTCTCGCCGGGTTTATGGACCTCGGCTTCACGCTAGGCTTATTGACCTCGGCTTCATGCCGAGGTTCAGGAACACGGCTTCATGCCAGGTTTATGGACCTCGGCTTCATGGTTATTACCGGGTGTAATGACCTCGGTGTTTTTCTTTGACTATCGATAGTAAAACATATGAGTTTCCATTAAGGAATTCTTTATCTGAGGTCCTTTTAAGGAGCGCGCGCGGAGTCAATTGTACTTTACACGAAGCCCGGATTTTAACTGAAATTCGGTGTAGCCGGGGTCCACCTTCCTTCTGTGTCTCATGAGACTTTGCACGCATCCCGGGTTCTAACTGTGTCCAGAGTAATCGAGATCCGCCTTCCTTCTCTTTCTTTATGGGTGTCATAAACCCTTTTTTCAATTATGGGTGTCGTAACCCTTTTTTCCATTATGGGTGTTGTAACCCTTGATTTGACATGGAGCCCAAGTTTTAACTGCATTAAGTGTAACCGGGGTCCGCCTTCGAAAATTCACATGAATCCGGGGTTTTAACCAAATTCGGTGTAACCAGTCCGCCTTCAAAAATTATTCCGGAGCCGGGATTTGAATCAGATTCGGATCTCGTCTATGAGGTCTAAGTTGGTCTTCAAGGCATCGTCGTTCGACACCTGCCCTTCTTGTCTGGCTTTAACCTTTCTCCAAGATGGTTGCCCGATTTCGACCGGGATCATTGCTTCACGTCCATAGGTCAGCCTGAACGGGGTTTCCTGAGTCGAAGACTGCACGCTTGTCCGGTATCCCCAAAGAACGCTGTGTAGTTGCTCGGTCCAGTTGGTGTCGGCTTGCAGCATGCGCCTCTTTAGTCCGTCCAGGATGATCTTGTTGGCAGACTCGGCCTGGCCATTTGAATGTGGATGTTCCATGGATGAAAAGTGCTGCTTAATATCCAGGTTGGTCATTAAGGCTTGGAACCTTTGGTCCATGAACTGGGTCCCATTGTCCGTGACGACCTCGGCAAGTATTCCGAAGCGAGAAATGATGTTGTGGCGAAAGAACTTCATTACCCTGGCCGAGGTTATTGTGGCCAACAGTTCTGCCTCAATCCATTTGGTGAAGTAATCGACAGTGACGATGAGCCATCTGCATTGCCCTTGTGCCGGTCTGAATGGTCTGAGGATGTCTATGCCCCATTTATAAAAGGGCCAAGGGGCCGGCATTCCTTTCAACTCTATAGGCGGCGGCCATATGATCCTGGCGTGTTTCTGGCAACTATCACACTTCTTGGTTGTTTCCATGGCGTCATGCTTCATGGTAGGCCAATAGTAGCCGGCGCGTAGTGCCTTTCTAGCAAGAGCCTTGCCCCCCATGTGGTGGCCGTTGCTTCCTTCGTGTAGTTCGACCAGCACATACCTTGCTTCGGATTCGCTTAGACATCGCATAATGGGGCAATGTAGTCCCTTTCTGTAAAGTCGATCATCAACCATAGCGTAGATAGTGGCCTCCCTGATCAACTTTTTGGCCTCGGTTGGGTCAGTAGGGATAATTCCCCTCTCCAGTAGTCCTCTATCGGCTTCCTCCAGTCAAAGCCTGCCGAGATGGTCATGGCGCAGCTCGGTTCGGTCAGATTCTGCTGGATTACGGTCCTGTGATTGTCTGGTCCCTTAGTGCTTGCCAGCTTGGAGAAGATGTCAGCTCTTGTATTCTCCTCTCTTGGGATATAGGTGACGATCACTTCATCAAACTCGGCCATGAGCTCCTTTGCTTGGTAGCTGCCGTCGATCTGTGCGGCGACAAGCTGCGAGCCGGTTCAAACCTTTACTCGATGTGCCCCATTATCTCTTGCTTGGAGCAGTCCGGCCAAAAGATCTTCGTACTCGGCTTGGTTATTGGAGGTTTGGAACTTCAGTTGGAGGAGTGCTCGGTGGCGACCCCCTGCGGGCTTTCAACGATGACTCCTGCACCACTACCCTTAGCGTTGGAGGATCCGTCTACGTAGAGCTTCCAAGTTCCGTCACTTGTTATTGCCGGGGTCAATTCCCTGATGAAGTCCGCCAGCGCCTGTGACTTGATCGCCTGACGAGCTTCGAAGGTGATGTCAAATTCTGACAGCTCAATCACCCAATTGGTCATTCTTCCCACTAGGTCTGGCTTGTAGAGGATCTGCCGGATTGGTTGGCTGGTGCGTACTACTATCCGGTGTCCCTGAAAATATGGCCGGAGTCGTCTCGCCGCGGTGAGTAGGGCAAAGGCCACCTTCTCTAGCTTCTGGTACCCGAGCTCGGAGCTCTATAGGGCTTTGCTTATGAAGTAGATCGGCATTTGTCCGGTCTCGGATTCTCTTACCAAGGTAGCGCTGATGGCTTTATCATAGATTGAAAGGTACAGGAATAAAGTCTCCCCCGGATCCGGTTTGGTGAGTACCGGGGGGGTTACCAAACACCGCTTGATCTCTTCAAAGGCCGCATCGCAGTCCGGGTTCCAGCCGCCTTGGGTTTCCTTCTTTAACAACTTGAAGAAAGGCAGGGCTTTCTCAGCCGACTTCGATAAAAACCTCGTTAGGGCGGCCGGGCGGCCGGTTAATTGCTGCACCTCTTTCTTGGTCCTTAAGGGTTGCATTTCTAGGATGGCCTTGCATTTGTCCAGGTTGGCCTCAATTCCTCGGTTGGTAGACATGAAGCCCAAGAACTTTCCAGCCGGAACTCCGAAGGCACATTTGGCCGGGTTCAACCTGATTCGATGTCTTCTTAACTTTTCGAACGTCTGTTCTAGGTCCCGGATGTGGTCTTCTGGTAGCTTCGACTTTACAATCATGTCGTCTATGTAGACTTCTATGTTGCGCCCAATCTGGTCTTCGAATACCCGGTTCATCATCCTTTGATAGGTGGCCCTGGCATTTTTCAAGCCAAAAGGCATGACATTGTAGTAGTAGTTTGCCTTGTCCGTCATGAAAGCAGTTTTTTCTTGGTCGTCCGGATGCATGGCGATCTGATTGTACCCGAAGTAGGCGTCCATGAAGGAAAGGAGCTGGTACCCGGCCGAGTTGTCAACGAGCTGATCGATGTTCAGCATTAGGTAGGAGTCCTTCGGGCACGCCTTGTTCAGATTCGTGTAGTCAACGTACACTCTCCATTTGCCGCTGGGTTTGAGTACCATGAATACGTTTGAGAGCCAAGTCGTGTACTGTACTTCTCGAATGAAGTCGGCCGCTAGGAGCTCTTCAACGTGGCTCTCGAGGGCCTTTTGTCTGTTGTCGGCAATATTCCTCTTCTTCCGTACTACCGGTCTCAACCCCGGCCATATACCGAGTTTGTGGCAACAGAAGTGGGGGTCGATGCTGGGTATCTCAGCCGAGGTCCAGGCGAAAACGTCTTGATTTTGTCTGAGGAAACAGATCATTTGTGTTTTGAGGTCGTCTTCCATATCTCTGCCGATTTTGGCGGTCTTGGACGGGTCCGTTCTCAGCGCTATTTCCTCCAATTCCCCCTCCGGCTCGGGTCTGGGCTTTTCTGGTTCTCGGAGGTCGAGCTCTACCATGTTAACCGGCTTCCGGGAGTGCCTGTCGTTGTCGACCTCAGTCTTTCTCTTATTGGGTACGAGCCGAGGTGGAGATGAGGGTCCTCCTTCCTCGACCCGGAGTGCTTCGAAGTAACAATACCGTGATTCCTTTTGGTCTCCGGATACCACGACGAGCTGATTTTTGTCGTTAACCATCTTTAGCTTCTGGTGCTTGGTGGGTACCAGTATGTCCCAATTGTGGATAGTTGGTTGGTCAAGAATGATGTTGTATGGAGAGCGGAAGTCGGCCACTATGAACCTGACGCGGTCTGACTTGAATGCTTCTTTCATTCCAAGGGTTAGCCGGAGATCGATATAACCCTTTGGAAAGGATTGCTCGCCGTTGAATCCGATCAGGGTGGTCTTGCACCACTTGAGATCCTCTTTGTCGAGGTGCATCCTTTTATAGGCGTCCCAGCTAATGATAAAAATTTTGGTAAATCATTGATTCATCTGGTGTCGAAATATATGATTCATTTACAAGTTTACTAGATCGAAAGTTGCTGATGTTCAAAAATTAATAGAGCCAATGTCTCATTCAGTAAAGATTTATGATCGGCCGAACTTCCTGCATCCACGAAGATTCTCTTGACACGGCAATTCACCAAGGTTCCGGTGATCACTAGTCCGTCCAGGTGGCCGGGGATGACGTCCTTTAGTTCTTCGTTAGTGAATGTCAAGGGGGGCAGTTTCGGCTTGGCGAGATCGTCTTTGAACTTCGGGAGGTCCCTGACAGTTAGGACCTCGCGGAGATATTTCTTGCATTGGCTTACCGTGTCCCCGGCCCCTCCAAATCCTCCGCTGACAACGTTGCACTGGGAATCAATGTCGGGAAACTCATCGTCAGAGGCGGTCTTCTGCTTCTTTCCCGGCTTTCGGGTCTCCTTGGCCGGACTTCTAGTGCAGCCGCGGTAATTGTGTTTGCTGCTCGTCCTTCCTTGGGTCTTGATGACATATTGACGCAGCTTCCCTTCCCTTATGAATTTTTCAATGGCATCGCGGAGGTCGTAGCATTCGTCGGTGGTATGTCTATGGCAGTCGTGGAACGTACAGAACTTTGTACGGTCCGTGTTAGAGCGGCCTCTAAGTGGCCTCGGCTTTCTCTGGTGATCCAATCATTGAGGTTGGCACCGTCATCTCGGCCTCCCGTATCGTCATGGTTTTCTGGAGATGGTGGGCGATCTCGTCCTGCAGTTGTCCCACCGTCAGGTCCTCTGTGGTTTCCACATGTGGTTCTCGGTCCCAGGCTACTTGACGCGGTACTGTCATCTGAGACAGCCCTTTTTCCTCTCCTACGGGACCTACTGTCGGCGATGGATTTCGAGTTTGTCCCTGATCATTCGGCCAAAGGCTTCAAAGTCCGCCTCTCGCTGTAGGTGGTCTCGTTTCTCCTTGTTTTCGAACCTCTGAAGCAACGACTGTTGAGTCCTTCGTAGAATTCGGACGTCGGCTTCGACTGCCATTACGTCTTGAGTTGGAGCTTCAGTGCGAGCCTCTAGCGGCAGCTGATCATCTGCGGGAGGGGAGGTTGCCGTATCGGTGACATGACCTTCTGGGGTATTTTCTCGTCGCGGTTGCTCTTGCGGCAGATTAGGATCGGTCGGTGGTTGGCTTGCTTGAGGGTCTCCGCTAGCCAACGGCTGTGGTGGATTTCTGTTGTGGCTTCTAGTATTCACCATTAGTGGTCACGGGGATAAAAGTTTATGGTCCCCACGGTCGGTGCCAATGTTATGTTCTAAGAACACAGATATATTGGACTTGACTAGGTTGTCAAGCCTAGAGCCTACGTACCCTTTGAAGGGATCAAAGTCCACGTAGTTCGCAGTAAACTTGGAGGCGTGAAGCCAGGGGGTGGTGTGTGTGCTCTGTGTGGCAGAACGTAAAGAGAGTATAGATTAGAACGTATGCACCTGGTTAGCTTTCCTCTCTATTTATAGAGCGGTCCGGTGCGAGTATCTTGGCCTGGTGAGCAATATCCAGGGCCGAGATATCAGGGGCTGGTATCTCGGGATTATGGTTAGGATAGATCCTATATTGTTAGGATCCCATATCTTTGCCCATTATCCCGCCAACTATGCTCCCAGGCAAAGTTGGTTCGTGGCCTGGATCTGGGCTGTTGGGCCGGTCCGTAACAATTACCATCAAACCTTTAGAATTGTCATTGTCATTCACACTACCTAAAAGAGCGTTTCTTTTTGTTTTTCTTTTTTTATGAAATTGGCAAGCAAAGCTTGCAAGCTGAGATCAAACCCTGAACTAAAGCTATCAAAGTCTGGTGTCATACCACTGCCTTGTCTTGTATTCACTCTCGGCCCGGACAGTTATGTGGCTGTTAAGTCCACGGTAAAGACAAGTTGAAAATATTGATTTTTTTTATGATTGAAAATATTGATTTTAGATAACGGGAATGTTAGCTAACAAAGGTTGTCTAATTGGTAAAAGGTGGGCCAATAAGCCATAAGGTCATGAGTTCAAATCCTGCTGCCGATATGAGAGCCTTGTTGGTGGGTAATCTGTAAAAATATTTATAAACGCTCTGAGTCTAGAGATATGCCCTAGATGAATCCTAATACCCAACTCACTTAAACTTTGTAAGAAAAGAAGGGAATGCTACAAATAAAATCTTCTACCAGGTGCATAGTTCTTTTTAACCTCTTGATATGATTGAAATGCCAGATCAATATATTACACTGCCATATGATGTGTTTTCTTGAAATTTAATAATTGTTTTAACATTTTTCACGTTCACAAGTATATTTAATGTTTTCGCAGTGCATACAACAACTAACAGGTTACTTATGAATCCACATCTTAGTATAATTAGATGCAAGCAAGGACAATCTTGTTGCTCTATAAAGCATCATTGACATGTTAATCATATGTTTATAGTAGAATCTCCCGATATTTCATGATTCACGGTAACAAAAACAGCATTTCCCTTATATTCAATGGACTTTACTTAAGTTCAAACATTCTATGTTTTTTTTTTTTGGGTAAAAAAAAAAATCTATAGTTTTATATTGAACAAGCTAAGTGCATCTTCGTTTACCTATATTAATTATGCGACAATAATCAAGTCTATAACATTCCTCTTTATTTGTTGCTTACAAGTTGTTAATATTAAACATGTAACCAACAAATAACCATAAAATTATATCACCACCATAAAATTATATCACCACCACAATGATCACCCAGTGATGCGCGGATCCTGTACGTTTTAGCCGATGACGAGCTCACATATATAACCACATTGTAAAGATCTCAGATAACTATCTGCACAATCCACAAATTCACATTATCTTTTTTGTTAACATTAGCATAAATTACTTGAGGTAGGCCTCTGGCTTTAACAGGTCATATAGCATGCAGCTCCGCTGGAGAAACTTAGGAGACCCCAAAGCTCATCCTTTAAGCGGAAATTTCCTGAGCTTCAATTATACTGTGCTGACTGAAAAATGTGAGAGAATAAAGTTAAGCAGTGGACAAGTTTTCTAATATAAAAAATGTTTTTGGATCCTCTATTTCTTCAAAATTTACAGTCCCATGTCAGAGGGAGAGACACAGAATACGTGAGACATGCTTGACTAGTGAGATCCATTAGAAAGGTAAACCTCACATAATGCAAGTCCTACTACCAACTTTGGCTACCTCTCCAAAGTTAGTATTCAATTTCAAGGAGAAACCAAGGATCCAAATCCAATGTGATATCATAGGAAAACAACAAACATGTGAAAGGAAGTAATATGGAAAAAAAACAGAGAACAAAAATTAGTATGATATCCTTACTGGTCATCCTTTGCCACACGATAGTATTTTTCTGCATGTTGGCGTTGACCAATCAGTTGAGCAAAACGCTCATCGTGAGTAATTACGATTAGCTGAAAGTTCTCCTGACTTTTCCTATCCGCCATGATTCTGTATACAAGATAGATTACAAGATTTTAGGCATAGTTACTAATAGTAATGATTTTGTACCAACCAAATAACCTGTTCGCACCTTAGGAGAGCTGCAGCCAGACTTTCAGCATTTGGCCCATCCAAATTTGTTGTTGGTTCATCAAGTGCAAGAATTCCACAGTTGAGGCAAAACGTCTCCGCTAAAGCCAACCGTATGATAAGGGATGCAAGTACCTGGAACCTCAAAATTTAGCCAAATACAATAAGTTCAGAAAATCACGCACTTTTATTTCAACAAGGAAGATCCTAGACAGCGTTAATTTACCTTCTGTCCAGCACTACATCTTCCTCTCATTTCTAACTCAGCATCACCAGTTTGCATGAGAACCTGTATGAATTTCAAAAGAATCAAGACGTAAAAAAAATTCAAATTAAAAATTCGATAGCTGTCTAAGGGTTGAATGATTTCAAACATTGTAGCTATAGGAACGGGTACCAGCACCTTCAGAGTCTGAATGAATACTAATGTAGTCAATATCTTGTCCTCTATAAGTTTGTTGCCACAATTCCCTGATTATTTTATTGATTTCTTCCATTTTCATTGTGTGAAAGCGCATCAACGCTCTGAATCATATAATACAAGTGCTAATGTGATTAAGCAGTGTAAGTGGAAGACTAAAATTTGCCACTTAAATACAGTACCCTATCATTGCATGTCATGTGGGAAAGTAGTAGACAAGATCACATGATGAATAAACAACCAAAAAAGGCTATCCCAGTACAGCAATGTAATGAACTGCAAGAAAGGAAACATGTTGTAGATGAGACCGTTCTCGATGCAATATCTAGGCAACATACCAAGACTATACTGTGAGTTTCAAATTCAAATTTGAGAATCCAGATAATGATATCTTTTGTCTTGGTGGATGCCAACAATTCCAACAATGGTCTCAAACACTAATTTGTTCAAGGTCTTACATGAAAAAAAGTATCAACAACCCAAACATTTCTGTTTTTTAGGATTTAAATGAAAGGGACGGCACACAAGCTGGTTGAAAGGAAAGCATAACACAATACACAGTTACACACAAGGACAAAGTCATTTTCAACACACACAAAAATTATAAAGATGAAACATTTTAGTTTAGTTCTATCATTGCATAACTTCATTTGCAAGTGACAACTAGTTTAACCTTTCAGTTGTACATGCTAAATTACTGAAATTTAAGAATCTCACTTATCAAGTGCATTGTAGTATCTATCCAGATCCTTGTTTGCCATTTCAGTTGTCTGCAAAACATACAGAGACGTTATCACAATGAAAGGGTATCAAGGCAGAATATGTACAAATAGAATATAGTCGCAGACAACACCTTAAGCTGGATCAGCTGGTCATAGTATCTTTTATCTATGTCCTTGTATTGGGCCTGTTTAAGATCAACCTTATTTTTTTTAATATTGTCCTGGTACACAGACATTGTTCCACGACACTTGTTTAACTGTCTCCATGGTGGGGCAGACATAGCCAAAAAGAAATAGAATCAAGGCGTCAAATGTATACAACAAAATAAAGGAAATATGTTATGCAGATATGAGCAAAGAAGTGGTCAAATAAATAAAAACACGCGATAAATAATATTTACATTTCCTAATGGATTGAATCCTATTTTCTTTCTCTCGTCTCTCCTCTGCCTTTCTTCTTCCTCTTCTCTAATTCTCTGTTTTCCCTTTTCCCCGTTCTCTCTCCTCCCTTATGAAAATACCATATCAAGTGGTAGCCGACGATTCTCCCCCCCCCCCCCCCCCCAAAAAAAAAAGAAAGAAAAGAAAAGAAAAAGGGAAAAAAAAAAAAAAAACTGGGTTCCCTTAATCTTGTAGATCTTCTACCTGTTCAGAATCAACTTCAGTCATGGAAGAATGCTTTCAGAATCTTCAAGAAACAATCTCTCACTGCCCTACCCAGTTTCAGAAGGTTGCTCGCACTCTTGAAGAAAGTAGGATTCAATCCATGAATCACAATACAACACACATTGGAAATACACTGATTACCTCTATTTATGGCCTATTATGCCCAATAGCTATCAGATCCAACGGTTATATTCTCACGGACTCTAACTAACAAAAGAATATTATTATATTTCCATATCACATTCAAACATAGGGCACAAGAAAGGCATGGTGGGCTATAGTGACACATAAAACTAGGCTCTAGCAGCTCTAGCTAAATCATACTTGGATGGGAGCTAGTTCTTCAATTATCTGGTTATATAGGTGAATAGGCCAATTCAATTACAGCATCTCAAGCCATCACATTTTGGTGAAAATTGATTCAGTGATTTAGGAAAATAGCATATGTCAGGTTAAAATTGAGGTGTCAACTAATGGGTTGGTCTTATATACCGGTACTTATCCTAATTTACAATATCTTAGTCACACATAATGGTGCTTGTCTCTTTTAATGATGTTGCAGTTGGCTGGCCCCATATAATTAAGTCTCCTGGTAAGTGTGTCATGTGCAAATGGCGTTTAGAAATTTTGTCTATAACAGTGAGATGTCTTTATATGATGCATCAATATGTAAAGTACTAATGATGGTGTTTTGGCACAGAAGAATAACCCACTAATTTGAAAATACCTCAGAAAGCAGCCTCTCTCTCTCATGTGATAGTTTCTGGAGTTCACTTTCGACTCTGGAAATCCCTCCAATCTTCAGCATTCTTTCTTCTAGAGTTTCAATTTCGGTTCCAAGCTGATCAACTTTAGCTTTTGTTTTCCGGTAATTCAAATTGTCCACAATATTTCTTTTTAATTGATCTTGTTCTAGCACCAATTTCTCACTTTTCTTTAGTTCAGATGAAATTTCCTTCTTTGTGATATAACAACTTTGAAGTTTAGATTCTGATAGAGATTTCTTTTCCTGTAGTTCCCTCAGCATGTCTCCTTTCCTTAAATTTGAATCATTGCACCTAGTCAGGCAAAAAAAGCAATTAAGTGGTTAATATTTTCTGTTCTTTTTTAAGAAAAGGGATCAAGTGGAATCATGTAACTTAAAATGTCTAATAAATTTTCAGTTTGGCAAGTCTTACTCTGTGATTTTGGAATTCATTTTAAAAAGTTCTTCAGCTTCTTGCTGGTATCTTCTTTTTTGTTCAAGAAGATCTTCATACTCTTGACTACGTCTAATTTTCAGTTCATTATGATCAGCAAGTAATCTATCTTTCTCCTGGGATAGTGGTCCTAGGGCATCTGATAAATGCTGCAAAAAAACAAACCGATCAGTGGATTATGCACTTTAACTGTGTTAATGAGAGGAGAGAAAGATGCAGTTGAGAATTATAAAAGATTAGCAACAAATGCACAAATTGCTAAGCTTAATGATTTTAATGAAGTGGCAAAAGTTTTTGTTTTGTTTTGTTTGTTTTGTTTGTTTTTTTTTTTTTTGGGGGGGTGGGGGAGAGAACAAAGTGTATAGATTTTTCTCTGCAAATAACCACATATGCAACATACTTAAGGAGAGGGAATCAAATAAAATGGACCCAAAGAAAAGCTAAAAAAGAAAGATAGCAAATATGTCAACGCTCCGCATAAATAAAAAGTAGTCATCCCATTTATAAAAGCAAGGAGCAAGCCGTACTACTCATGGTTTGTGAAAAGTGCAGTTGCAATATCCTCTTTTTTTTTTTTTTCTTTACATAAACATTGACAGCAAAGTAGTTAAAATCGAGATTTTACGTAAAATCGAAGAGGGATAAAAAATCGTAAAAACATAAAAGCATTTGGAAAATTAGTAAATTTGTTTTAATGAAAAAAATCGTAAAAAGGTAAAATCAGAGTGATAAATCAAGATTTTAACTACCATGATTGACAGCATTAGCAGAAATATTTATATTGTCACAATTTTAAGCCCTCCCCATCACAATGATAGGTGTAGAAAGGCCAATGCATTATAAACCAGCAATGCTTAATCAAGCATAAGCATACTCAAGCTTGTAAACTTCAAATATAATGAGCACAAATTCCATCATATACACTAGTATGCACACATATTGATTACAAAATTTAAAAAAACTACAAACTCCATAATATATGATAGGCATATGTTAACTTTCTACACACATCATAATTCTATATAATATTCATCAATGAGTTTCAATAAGAAAATATATATTTAATTCTTTATGAGCAAGTTCTTGACAAAAGATTGATATTTGAGCAAACTTGTTCATTGTATAATTGAAGAGAGAAATTCAAGCATTGAAGTAGTAGTTCACAGGCAGCTAGGTTCGTATACACCTCCATGCGTACCAATAAATAACTAAAATAAGTAAGTAACCTTCTCATCAAGATCAACTACATTCTTTTTTTCAATCAAGCGTTCCAATTCTTCTTCTACCCTTTTAACATTCTGCAATGTGTTAGCCACTTTCATTTTCTCTTCCCTCAGACTGTGCCACCTCGTTTGAACATTTTTGCTATCGTCCTCCATATACTTCTGTTCCTCCCTCAGCTTCTCCAATTCAGTATGCAAAGTATCCCTTGTTGCCCACATATGCATTTAACAAAACTGTAAGAAAAAGCTAACCACGGAAAATATATAGGATACTGAAAAAATGCTAGAGAGAAAGAAGAGTAGGAAATGATATGTATATTTTCTTGATTCAGATTCATGTACAACGGAGAGTATTTGTACACATAGAGGGGAGACATATGGTTAATGACTCATTAAGACTATTGAATACCCTAATCCCTAATTAGCAGCCTAATCCCTAATTAGTAGTGATTCTCATAATTACAATATATTCTATTTGATTATTTCCTAACACTCCCCCTCAAGTTGGAGCATAGATGTTAATCATGCCCAACTTGTTACAAAGATAATCAACTCGAGTTCCATTTAGGGCTTTAGTCAGCAGATCACCCAGTTGGTCGCTGGACCTCACATGTCCGGTAGAAATGAAGTTCTCCTTGATTTTATCCCGCACAAAGTGACAGTCGATTTCAATGTGCTTTGTGCGTTCATGAAACACAGAGTTGGAAGCTATGTGTAAGGCAGCTTTATTATCGCACCATAGTTTTGCAGGTAATGACGTGGTGAGACCAATCTCCTTCATTAACTGATGAACCCACATAATTTCTTGTACCGATTGAGCCATAGCCCTATACTCGGCTTCTGCACTAGATCTTGAAACCACATTTTGCTTCTTGCTCTTCCAGGATACTAAATTTCCACCCACAAATACACAGTATCTTGTGGTGGACCTTCTGGTGGCTTTCGATCTCGCGAAATCCGCATCACAAAAACATACAATCTTAGTGTGGCCATGATTCTTATAGAGCGTACCACGACCGGGTGAGCCCTTCAAGTAGTGTAAGACATGTTCCAATGCTTCCCACTGAGCAACCGTCGGTGCTGTCATGAATTGGCTCAGCACACTAACTGGGAAGGTCACATCGGGACGAGTTACTGTGAGATAATTCAATTTGCCAATCAATCTACGGTATCTCTTAGGGTAGGCAAATGGTTTGATCTTTTCTGGGTCAATCTTCTTCTGTAGATCCTTAGGTAATTCATCAAATGGTATGCTCTCATCGATGTCTAGGAAAGGATTAGGAATCATAGGAAAACTGCTCGGTGCTGCTTCGAGTTTGCCAGTTTCTTTGAGAAGATCAAGAACGTATTTTCTTTGTGTCAATAGAATCCCTTTCTTGCTTCGCATAACCTCGATCCCAAGAAAGTATTTTAATAGGCCCAAATCCTTCGTTTGGAATTGAGAGTTAAGGAAGGTTTTTAGTGATGAGATGCCCGAAGTATTGCTTCCTGTAATAACAATATCATCAACATATACCACAAGGAGAATCATGCCAGCATCCGTCCGCTGGTAAAACACTGAATGATCACACTTGCTCTGATTCAGACCAAACTTCTTAACAACCGTGCTAAACCTGTCAAACCAAGCATGAGGACTCTGCTTCAAACCATATAGTGACTTCTGTAAATGACATACCTTCCCGCTCACCCCCTGAGCAACAAAACCAGGTGGTTGCTCCATGTAAACTTCCTCAAGAAGGTCACCATTTAAGAAAGCATTTTTAACATCCAACTGATGAAGGTCGCAACCATATGTAGCTGCTAGAGAAATAAAGAGACGAACAGATGATAATTTTGCCACAGGTGAGAAGGTTTCTGAATGGTCAACCCCATATGTCTAAGCATAGCCCTTGGCAACTAATCGAGCCTTCAAACGTTCCAAGGTGCCATCAGCTTTGGTTTTTACCGTGAATACCCACTTGCATCCAATAGCCTTCTTTCCAGGAGGTAAATCAACGAGAGTCCAGGTACCGGCATTGTCAAGGGCCATCATCTCTTCTTTCATGGCAGCACACCAACCAGGATGGGCCAAGGCTTGGTGGAGTTTAGTTGGAATAAAGATAGAATCTAAAGAGGCTATGAAGGAACAAGATGGAGGGGAAAGATGGTTATAAGAAACAAAAGAGGAAATAGGGTGAGTGCAAGAACGCTGACCTTTTCTAAGAGCAATGGGCAAGTCAAGAGAAGCAGGGGAATCAGGCACTGAATCTGGTTCCAAACCAGGGACAGGTGACTCAGGCACTGTATCTGGTTCAGGAGCAAGAGCAACTAATGCTCCGACGCCGAAGCAGGTATTGGTGGGTCATGAACCTGATCAATGTCATTACTCACCTTTGGACGCTTCCGATAGACATGATAAATAGGTGGTTTATCAGGAGCCGGGTCAGATGCCTGTACTGGTGGTAGTGAAACCTCATAGACCAAGATATCATCAAGACTGTTGGTGGTGTCGGGGGACGGAACAGGGGTAGAGACTGGAAAGAATGGAGTCGACTCATGGAAAGTGACATCAACAGACACAAGATACCGCCGAAGAGTAGGCGAATAGCATCGATAACCCTTTTGAACCCTCGAATACCCAAGAAAGACACATTTGAGAGACTTGGGATCAAGCTTAGTAACAGTGGGGCGAACATCACGAACAAAACAAACACACCCAAAGATTTTTGGGTCAATAGGGAACAAGGGGTTGGAAGGAAATAAGGTGGTGTAGGGAGTGGCTCCATGAAGAACAGGTGAGGGCATACGATTAGTAAGGAAACAAGCAGTAGACACAGCATTAGCCCATAAAGGTTTAGGAACTTGCATTTGAAACATTAAAGCCCGAGCGACTTCTAATAAGTGTCGGTTTTTTTGTTCGGCAACCCCATTTTGAGCTGATGTATCTGCACACGAGGACTGATGAATCATACCATTTTGGAGCATATAATTTTGAAATTGAGCAGAACAATATTCTTTAGCATTGTCACTGCATAAGATTTTCACAGTGATCAAATTGAGTTTTTATTTCAGCATAGAAATTGGAAAAGTGAGAAAATAACTCAGAATGATTTTTCATTACATAAAGCCAAGTGGTGCGAGAAAAATCGTCAACAAATGTAGCAAAATACCGGAAACCAGACTTGGACTCAACCTGACACGGACCCCAAATATCTGAATGGACTAAATCAAAAGGGGACGCAGCCCGTTTATTGAAGCGAGGTGCCAAATGAACACGGTGATGTTTCGCAAACTGACACGACTCACATTCTAAAGAAGACAGATGAGAAAATTGAGGATACAACCTCTTTAAAGATGACAAAGACATATGACCCAGCCGACAATGGATATCAAAAGCAGAGGAACCACCAGAGCAAGCAACTAACTGCGGTACTTGATCATTAAGGAAGTAATGACCGCCAGATTCATACCCCCTACCAATAATCTGCTTCGTCGTAAGATCCTGAATCAAACAGTGGTCAGGGAAAAGTGAGATGAAGCAATTTAATTGACAAGTAAGTTTGCTAGGAGACAATAGGTTAAACGCAAGGTCAGGAACATTAAGAACAGATGATAAGGAAACAGACGGGGTAGGTTGAACAGTGCCAGACCCAAGGACACGTGAATATGAACCATTGGCAATTGTGATTGAGGAGGGGTTGGCATGTGGTGCATATGAAGAGAACAAATGATGGTTACCTGTCATATGATCAGTAGCCCCGGAATCAATGATCCACTTCGAGGATGAAGTAGCAAGAGAGTTACCTATAGAGAGCGCAATCGGTGCTGAGGAAACCTGATCAGGGGTATCGGATGACTGGACCATATGAGCGGATCCTCCACGTGGCTGCCTCTGTTGCAACTTTCTGCAGTAACATTTTGTATGACCAAGTTCCTTGCAATAATAGCAAACAATTCCACCAGCACTAGAATTGGGAGGATTGTGACCACGCCTAGGAGGGCCTAGGTACTTAGGAGCCGTAAATGCCAGATTTGGTGTACTTTCCACTGAAGAGCTTGGTCGTGAAACTCCTGGGTTCCTACCATCAGTCGCACTCCGTCTAGCTAAAGCATTAGCATTACTAGCATTCGCATTAGAAGTTGGGTTCACCATACTATCTGCACGCAACACCCGAGAGTAAACATCCTCAAGGGAGGGAAGCTCAGAGCTAGATAATATCTGAGATCGAACAGTCTCATAGGAAGGATTAAGAGCACTAAGAAAACTCATAATTGCCAGCTTTTCCATATTATCCACCTGAGCTTGAAGATCAGTTGTTGGTGGCATTAACCGCTGCATCTCCTCATACATTTTTTTGAACTCAATATAAAAATTCTTCAGGGGGCGATCTTGCTGGTCAGCCCAATAGAAACCTTTACACACCTCATGTATTCGAGTAATGCTCCCTTTCCCAGAATACAAAAACTCCAAGCAATCAACAAGCTCCTTAACCGTATTACAATGACTAACAGAAGAAAGGACATCACTGTCAATAGAATTTTGAATTTGTAGAAATAGTATGGCATCCGCACGAGCCCATGTTTTCTTTGGGTCATCCTTTGGTGGAGACACAGTTAAGTGGTCCTCTTTCTCAATACTAAGCAGGTGCGTACGGATGGTTTTGATCCAATCCGAATAATTTGTCCAATTGAGCTTATGATCAGTGATTTTATTGGAGATAGGAATCATGTCAGTTGTCGCATTTGGTTTGGATTCAGCCATAAGTGATAATGAGAGATACACACAGGAAACAATTGATGAGATAGCAACTTGAATAAATCAAAGAACACCTCCTTCTAAGAGCAACCAAATGTTGAAGAGTCCACAAAGGTAACAAACAGCAGTCAAAAAACCAGAACACAGCCAAAAAAAAAAAACCAGAACACACCAAAAAGCCAACCTAGTCTTCGGAAAAACAGCACACAGAAGCCCAAAAAACGACAAACCAGAGGATAAAACCACAAGATATGAGGACGAAAAACACCTGGGTTAGGTCAGGTACACAGAGTCTATCCTGGGAAAACAAACGGCGACGGAAAACTCACCGGAAAATGGTGTCACGCGCCGGCGCGTATAGTCAGACGGCGGAGCTCTGGACGGCGCGTGGGAGGCCACGCGCAGGCGAAATGAAGGGCCGCCGGTGGGGTTCCGCCGATCAGGACCTCTGGAATCTAGTGGAGTGGCGCGTGCACGGAAAATATCGTCGAAAAGCAGAACCCTAACTCTACCTCTCTCTCTCACTGTCACCGGAAAACTGACAACCTCGCCCGAAAAAAAAAAAAAAGGAATTCAAGTCGTTGAACCAGGCTCTGATACCATGAAAAAATGCTAGAGAGAAAGAAGAGTAGGAAATGATATGTATATTTTCTTGATTCAGATTCATGTACAACGGGGAGTATTTATACACATAGAGCGGAGACATATGGTTAATGACTCATTAAGACTATTGAATACCCTAATCCCTAATTAGCAGCCTAATCCCTAATTAATAGTGATTCTCATAATTACAATATATTCTATTTGATTATTTCCTAACAGATACAAATGTTCTTTGGATATGGGAGGTGAAGATAAAATGAATAATAAATCAATGTGAAAAAAAAACCAACAAAATCAAACAATTTTATAAAGTTCAATTAAGAAAATAATAACAATTAAATATTTGTAACATCATTAATAATGTAAAAATTATAATCTCATATGAACACGTTAAAAAAAACAAAAAATAAAGGGCCATAAACAGGCCGACCCATAGCCCTACAGAGCCGGCACTTTTAGGATTTTGGCCAATTAAGACAATCTTGTTAAACCCATTTACAATTTGATTGGCAAAAACATGGCCTTAACGAGCCAGCCCAATAGGCTTGATATGTTTTCTAGATTTATTTTTGACACTAATATAAGCCCAATAGGCTTGATATGTTTTCTAGATTTATTTTTGACACTAATATAAGTTGTATCTAGAAGAAAACACCAATGCCCATATATAATCATATACACAATTATACTCTTTTGATGCTTAATGTAAGACCTACTTTAATTTATAGTTTGAATTATAAAATAGGTCTTACATTAAGGACATGAGGGAGTATTATTTAAAAGGATACAACTCACAAGAGCTTATTTGATATTACACTAAACTAAATTTATGCTCTCCAGTATCACAAAGAGTTTGATATAAATCACATTATTCATCACATATAAATGAGGGAAAATGATGCTAAAATCCTAAATAAGGAAAATAATATTTTTTTTAAAAAAAAGTCTCATAATTTATTAACGACAAATAAAAAATAGTCATTAACAAATGGAATAACTACCACTAACTTAAAAAGTCATTACAATGTTCCATATGGTGGAAGATTTGGACACCAAATTAAAATCTAAGCCCAATAAAGACCAGCAAATGATAAAGTACCTCAGAAACTAAAGGAAAAGAGAGAGGAGATTATGAAGACGGAACAAGGAGATGGGTTCAAATTTCAAACTTGTGGGAGAGAACATGTCAATGGTGAGAGAAAGAACAGAGTGAAAGAAGGGAAGCATGCCAATTATGTTTGATTAATGTTGTTAAGCTAGATGGACAATTGAATGATAATTTTGTAACCTATGATAAATTACAAGGGCTAATTGTGCGGGGGGGGGCAAAAAATTATAAGGAGTATTTCTTAATTTTGTTAAAAAAAATAAGGAGACCAATTTAAGAATATAGAGGAAAAATCATTTAAAAAAATAATATTTGAATTTAAAAATCTCAAATAGGTTTCCAACAAAAATGAGTTCTCAATTGCTTTATTGTTCTTATTAATCTCATTATTTTTGTTAATAGGTTTAAGTGGTATTTTCTACCATTTTTCTTTAAAATAAGTGAAAAATGTAGTGACTAAAGCTCCTCTTTAAACTCAACTCAAATAGATACAGGCCCTCAAACTGCCATCATGCTTGGGAAAAAAATGAAGAGATGAGCTGCGATAGAAAGTGAAATCGAAGTTCCGAACAAGGTCAGCAAGCTTTTGAGAATTCTGGTGGCCAAGATCAAGATCTAGTCAATGGAAGCACTAAAAACAGAAAATTCTTCCAATGGAACCAAAGAAACCTCATCTTCTTTATCGTATTCTTCTTCATTTGGAATCAATGGAGGCCTCACTGACTTTGGATGAGGACTTTGTTGTGCTGCTGCAACTGGTTTGCCTTTCCTTCTTGTATAAAATCATGAGAAAAAACGTTGTATATGTTGTCTACATCAGGAGAAGAAAACATTGCCCTGATCCTCCACTATAGCCGAAAAATCCAGCAGTAACCAATACTGCTATTTCTGCAATGTGATTATGCGAAACTAAGAGACTTTAAGGTTGTCATTGCCATTGTTGGGAACTCTCACAGCCCCATTGATTTGCTTCCTCCGGTGCTCCTCTTGCTGCCATTCCTCTCTATTTAAGGCTGATGTGAAAAAATAGTTTATGTGGCAAATTTTGGTTGGCAAACTAGACCTAATTTTTTTTTAAAGGAAAGGCAAGCCAAAGCTTGAGAGTTAATATGGGACAAGACCTAAGAAAGTCAAGCCCTTAATACAAAAGACAAGCCAAAAGCTAGAAATGGCAGACCGATCGGTCCCTTAGATACATTGAAAGGCAACTAGTAGGAACAGTTGGAACTAAAACCACATCTGGCCCATACTGGTCATCATGGCCATGCCTAGCCATATAATCTGCACAAGAGATGTTTTCCCTTGGAGAATAGTGGATCTGGACACTGCAATCCTGGAACAGGAGGTCCCGAGTCTCAGTGATGATGTCTCTCAAAGGGTGATCTGTAGGACAATCTCTCATGAGGATATTGACAGCCTCAATAGAGTCAGAATATAGATGGATTCTCTAAAGGCCCATCTGACGTCCCACTTTTAATCCTACCATGATCGCGAGAATCTCTGCTTCAATTGCTGAATGTTGCCCAAGAGATTTGTGGAATCCCATCAGCCAGTGTCCATGAGAGTTCCTTATTACGCCTCCGCATGCTGCTTGGCGATAATGGCGTACTGAGCCATCCACATCAATGCGAACCGTGTCTACAGGAGGAGGGGTCCAGGACTCTTCTGCAATCCTACCAAGCTGAAAAATTTTTGTGAGTAAGAACTTGATTGGAAGTATTTTCCATTAATAGATAATTACAAAGATGTAGCATCTCCCTGGTATTTGTCTCCTCGCCCTTGAACAGGAATTTGCACCTAGTTGTCCAGAGAATCCAGCACCCCAAACTAAAAACCCTTGGCCAAGATAGATTTTGAAATCTTCTGTTTGCTGGATTGTGTCGAACATTCCAATTAAGCCAAGCCTGCAAATTACCTGAAAAAACTGGGAAAAATGATTAGTCCTTAAAATTTGTTCCCAAAAATCTTTTGCCCTTTCACAATCCCTGATTACGTGAGTCACGGTTTCCTCACTATTACAAGGAAATGGGCAAATATTGTCATCGGTGAGGCCTCTTTTGACACGAAGAGAGTTAGTAATCAATCTCTCATGAGCAACTTGCCACATAAAAAATTTAACCTTCTCAGGAATCTGCCATTTCCACATCAAGGCCCAGAAACTGCTATCTCTTCCTCTTCCATGGTCAGAAAGATAATTGTAAGCAGACTTGACTGAGAAGCAACCATCTGTAGCAGCTCTCCAAGTGAAACGGTCAGGGAGATTACTAGAAGGCGGGTGAATTTTGAAGATAGTATTTATGATTGAGAAAGGCAAAATTCCACGCCATTTATCAATATCCCATCGACCATTCCCTAGCAACTGATCGCGGACAGTTTCATCCTCATTAATAATGGAGGGGTCAGCAATGAAGGCCATAAGGGGACAATCAAAAGGAAGCCAAGGGTCATGCCAGAACTTGGTCCTGACTCCGTTGTTAACTTTTTTCCCCACTCCCAAAAGAAACTTCTCCCAAACTTGAGCAATAGCTTTCCATGCAGGGGAGGAGTTTCTTTTCTTACTTACCTTGGGAAGGGGAAGATTGCCACAATTGTATTTGGCCCAGAGACATTGGACCCAAAGATCATGTTTCCTCATCAAAAGACTCCAACACAGTTTCGTAATGAAAGCCTTGTTTTGACGACGAAGATTTTTGAAACCAAGGCCCCCTTGCTTCTTCGCTTGAGTAACTTTTTCCCAAGCTATAAGGTACATTTTTTTCCCAAGCTATAAGGTGCATTTTTTTCCCATCCTCCTCTTGAGACCAAAGGAACCTCTTGGAGATCTTGTCAAGCTCATTGATGGTACAAATAGGGAGGAGGGTTGATTGCATACAGTAGCTAGGAAGAGCCAAAAGAACAGATTTGATCAACACAGATCGACCAGCAATAGATAAGAATTTACTTTTCCAAGCCGACAACTTCTTTTTTGCTTTTTGGACAATGGGATAATAGGTGGCTCTTGTCACTCTCTTATGAATGACAGGCACCCCTAGATATTTGTCCAGATCAGGAGTGAGACCAATCCCAAGATGTTGACTTAACTCCATAGCTCTGTTGAAATTCACATTTAGGGAGCAAAACATGCGGGACTTTGCTACATTAATTCTGTGGCCCGAGACCTCACAAAAGCTTTTCATCACTTTACGAACTTCCTCCATTTGGTTGGGGGAAGCCTCAATAAAGAGAATGAGGTCATCAGCAAAGAAAAGATGAGAGATATGAGGGCCACTTCTTTTAAAAGAGAAAGGTTTCCACCGGCGGGCCTTACACTCAGCTCTAATCAGATGCCCAAGACGCTCCATGCAAAGAACAAAGATATACGGGCTAAGAGGGTCCCCTTATCTGACTCCTCTAGAAGGGGTAAAGCACGGGCTTTCCTCACCATTCCAGAGAATTGACATAGATGTAGTTGAGACACAGGCCATAATGAGATTGATGAGATTATCTGCCAACTTTAAACCGGCCAGAGTATTCTTAATGAAGCCCCAATCAAGTCTATCAAACGCTTTTTCCATATCGATCTTAATGGTGACAAATCCTTTCTTCCTGCCCCTCATTCTCATGGAGTGGATAATCTCTTGGGCAATAAGGATATTATCACAGGTGGATCTTCCAGCTATAAAACTGCATTGCTCAGAGCCAACGATAGTGCTCATGACTCCTCTAAATCTATTCGCCAAGACTTTCGTAATAATTTTAAAGCTAACGTTACACAAGGATATAGGGCGAAAGTCCCTTAAAGAAATAGGATTATCAACCTTAGGGATGAGGACAACCCTGGATTTGTTAATAGCGGTCATGTATGAGGGGTTATCAAAACATTTTTCAATGAAATCACATATCTTGGGACCAACGACATCCCACTGAGTTTGGAAGAAATGAGCTTGGAGGCCATCAGGTCCCGGAGTCTTAAAGGCTCCCATTGCGAAAGCAGCATTTTTAATTTCAAGAGCCGTAACTTTCTTTGACAGCATATCCAGCTCATGAGTGTCAATGACAAGGAAATTGGAACACAACTCATTCGGATCTTTCACAGAGTCGTCTCGAGAGTACAGATTTAGGAAGAAGTCATGAGCCATCATTTTTGCAGATTGTTGATCCTCAATCCACTCCCCAGCATCGTTCTGAATGGCATCAACTCTATACTTCCTTCTTTTAATCACAACGGATGCATAAAAGAACCTTGTATTTCTGTCACCGCCCTGGAGCCAATTACATCTGGACTTCTGAAACCAGAAGAGTTCCTCATGTGTTGCCACTTTATGGTAGTCATTCCAAAGCTTCTTCTCAAGTCTATAAAGGCCATTATGCAGATTGTCCCTTCTGCTCCTATCAATTCCTTCCAAACGACGGATCAACTCACGCTTTTTCTTAGAGAAGTTTCCCACACGAGTATCATGCCAGTTTCGAGCGATGGTTTGAAAGTTTTGCAGCCCTTGAATCCAATTCTTCTCATGCCATGCTTCCTTAGTGATATCCTTAAAATCATTCTCCAAGGACCAGGCAATTTGGTAAGAGAATGATTTCTGGTAATTTCTCCTCTGGGAAGATGGATTAGTATTCACCACCACAACCCGATGATCAGAATTAAACTTCAGCTCATGACGAATAGTGAAGTTGGGAAATTGATTTAACCAGCTAAGATTGGTGAAAACCCAATTCAGCCGCTCTTTCAACCCATTCTATTCCCAAGTGAATTTTTCTCCCTGAATCCTGGCTTCAATGAGGTTGGTGTCATCAATGCAGTCCTTAAATTGACGAATTGAGGCCCAAGGGGGGTCGGCTCCACCAAGTTTGTCATTAGGAGACAAAAAAGCATTGAAATCCCCCAAAACCAACCAAGGAAGGGAAGCAAGAGAATCAAGAGAACGAAGAGAATTCCAAAAAGAGGCTCTGCCAGCCAAATTAGTTTCCCCATAAACAGTAGTTACAAGAGTACAGTTGTTTGTGCCCAGCTCTCTAATTTCATAATGAAGCAATTGGGTAGTGGAGTAAATATAGGTAATATCAAATTTATAATTGTTCCAAAGAAGCCAAATACCACCTGAAAAACCAGTAGATTCCACCCAAATCCAGTTGCTAAAACCAAGCTTGCGACAAATCTTATCAGCTCTATCACCACTAATACGTGGCTCCATGAGACAGAAAATATTGATACAATATTTATTAACAATATCTTTAAAAGTTAGAGGGAAGGTCCGGCTACCGGCTCCCCTACAATTCCAAGATGCTATAAACATAGATAAAATACAAATGAGCAAGGATGGAAATACTTACCTGGAGGATTGAGCCTCTTCTTCAGATTGATGCTGTAGTTGTATTCCTGCCACAAGCGATCCCTTGGCTTCTAAGAAATCCAGGGCAATATCCTCATTTGGGTCCTAGAGATCAGGTGGCTGAATGTTACTAAATTCAGCCAATTTATTATTTTCTTCCTGGGAAAGCTCTCTAGCTTCAACCTTTTGATTATTCACATTCTCCAAGCTTCCATGGACAATATTATGTATGTGTTGGGCCTTTGATTTCCTAGAGGTGATTTTTTTATGGCCCACTTGAGGAATAGGATCATTATTGTTGCTTGTTGCATCTTCATTTGATAGACCCATCACATTAGTGGAGATAGGAAGGTCCACTAACGTCGAACTTGGCCCAGCTAGAGGTCCATGGCAATTAATTGGATTAATTCCCTCATCCTTGTGAGGTAGCCCAGATGAGGCCCCATCCAACGAGGTATTCGGCCCAATAAGAGAGAGTGGCCCAGCTGGCTGCACAGGTTTGGCTCTATGCTGAATTTTCATTTTGTGGATTAATTCACCCCCGTTGTTCCCCAACTTGCCAGCTGCTCCCTTCTTCCTATCCAAACCCGACGGCTTCACCAAGGAAAAGGTGTCATATCTAATTTCATTTTGCTCTAGTCTAGGCACAATTTGTTCGTCGGTCTGAGCAGCTGTCCCATCATCAATATTTTGGAGATCTTCAATCAGCGCAAATATGGACTTTTGAACCATAGTCGTTGCTTTCTCCATAGCCGTTGCCTTCACCGTAGCAGTCGGCCTTATCGTTCTTGGCCCAGAATCCGAGGTGGCTGATGCTGGGTTTTGGAGTTTGACCGGTGAACAGGGCGGCCACCTCGATTCCTTCTACTAACAAGCATCCATGGCCCGAAAGTCTCCTCTAAACCCGTCATCGACGTATTAACTGACAAACGCTGTGGTGGCTGCTGCGGTGAGTGCTGAGGGATCTCATGGCACTCCGATGTAGAGCATCTGTGAGGACACCTTTCCTTCCTATGACCAAACCGCCCACAATCAAAACAAATCAGGTTAAGGCCTTCGTACTCTACGTTAAATATGGATCCTGCCGCAATTACTTTGGGAACCAGCTTTGTTTGAAGGTTAAGCTCAACGCAAATTTGAACAAACTTCCCCCTTTGAATTTTAGGCGAGGCATTCTGGCATTCCTGTAAAGTATTTATGTCTACCCTTAACGTCCGTCCAATCCGATCCCCTAGCCGAGAGATACAGTGTTTGTTGTATAAGTGCATTGGGACATCAGGAATTCGAACTTATGTGGCCACCTTCCCCAAAGCATTCTGATATGGGTTGAAATATGGTGGCCCTTCATAGAGCACCTTTTTGTAATGTGATCTCCACAATTCTTGGTCCTGAAAACGTACAACAAAGTAATTGTTAGGTATGTCAATAAGCTCAAAGTTGGAAAACCCCCATAGTTTAGTCAATAGGTCCTTTAGAACATAGAGGTTGAACTTCCTGCCAAGCACAGTGAGGATAAGAGCATAATTCCATGGCTCACACCACTCATTGTACTCTTCCTCAGTGCAAGGTGCAACAAGGTATAGCTCCATCATCTTTTTCATTTCATCAGATGGTTTAGGAATTTTCCAGCAAATGTCTTTGTCGTGAGTAAATAAATCATCATCCTCCATTTCATAATCACTATGAGCGACACCATTAAATCCCAAGAGGGAAGCACGGTAGGATTAAAACTTTCGATTACTTTCTTCATTTTTGGCTTCCAACTCTCTGTTTTCAGAATTTTCAATTTCCTGAGAAGCATGATCAGATTCCTTTTCTGCCATAGCATCATCCATGATGGCCTGAGGGGTTTCTTCCACTTTCTTTTTCTTTTTCCGTTCGTCATGCCCTTCAGCCGGAGGTCGATCTGGGGGAAGTTTTCGCTGACCAGTATCAGCTAGAATGAGAGCGTTCTCTTTGCCCATCTGCATCTTTGCCAAGTCACCCGTCTGGTTTTTAAACTAGACCTAATTGACCCAAGGAACTGTACATAAGTTTTGTCCATATATAATAGGATTAAGGAGTAATTTGGTCAACGAACTATTATCTCAGGTGCGCTTAACATAAATACCAAAAAAATTTAAAAAAGGGAAAATTCCATTTAAATACCAAATGAATTTGTGAAACCCTCAAAAGTCTGTCGAATTTGCAAAAAAACTCAGAGGTGACAAGGACTTTTAAGGGATTTGCAAATTTGAACCAAATTACCCTTTTGCCCTTAAGGTTAAATAATTAAAAAAAAGGAAATACCCTCTGGTGGGCCCTGTCGACGGCAGCCACCGCTGGCCACTGTGGGAGGGTTTTTTTTTTTTTTGGCGGGTGGGTATTTTGTCAAAAATCAAAACAATTTCTTGCAAATGTGGGGGGTGGGGTTCGAACCCCCACCCCCACTTTGGGCTACTTGGTTTTCTTATTATATATATACACTAATAAATATATATATTCTTCTTAACATTTTTTCAATGGTATTTACAAGTTCAAAAGTGCGATTTACAAGTCCGAAAGCGCGATTTACAAGTCCAAAAGCGCAAATTACCAGTGCTTTCTTCAGGATTCCTTTGATGCATTTTTTGTAAAACAAAAAAAAAATAATGCATTATTACAAGTCCGAAAGCGCGATTTACAAGTCCAAAAGCGCAAATTACCAGTGCTTTCTTCAGGATTCCTTTGATGCATGTTTTGTAAAACAAAAAAAAAATGCATTATTACAAGTCCAAAAGCGCGATTTACAAGTCCGAAAGCGCGAATTTCAAGTCCAAAAGCGCGAATTACAAAACATGCATCAAAGGAATCTTGAAGAAAGCACTGGTAATTTGCGCTTTTGAACTTGTAATTCGCGCTTTCGGACTTGTAAATCATGCTTTTGGACTTGTAATAATGCATTGTTTTTTTGTTTTACAAAACATGCATCAAAGAAATCCTGAAGAAAGCACTGGTAATTGGCGCTTTTGGACTTGTAATTCGCGCTTTTAGACTTGTAAATCGCGCTTTTGGACTTGTAACAATGCATTATTTCTTTTTTTTTGTTTTACAAAACATGCATCAAAGGAATCCTGAAGAAAGTACTGGTAAATCGCGCTTTTGGACTTGTAATTCGCGCTTTTGGACTTGTAAATCGCGCTTTTGGACTTGTAATACTGCATTATTTTTTTTTGTTTTACAAAATATGCATCAAAGGAATCCTGAAGAAAGCATTGGTAATTTGCGCTTTTGGACTTGTAATTCACGCTTTCGGACTTGTAAATCGCGCTTTTGAACTTGTAATAATGTTTTTTTTTTGGTTTTACAAAACATGCATCAAAGGAATCCTGAAGAAAGCACTGGTAATTTGCGCTTTTGGACTTGTAATTCGCGCTTTTGGACTTGTAATTCGCGCTTTCTCATGTATTTACTACGTAATACTATCTTTAGTTTTAATTATAAAACCTAATTGACTTTTTTTTGGAGAGATTAAGGAAGCTAAATAAGTTACTTAATCATTTCAGAGATAGGATATTTCACTACCAATTTTATGTCACTTTCAAGTCACTACCACTTTTTTTGCTGTTAGATCAGAATATTTGAAAGTGACATAAAATTGGTAGTGACAATATCCTATCACATCATTTCATTTGTTGTATATCTTTAAATTATATATTAATTTATTAATCAAACTAATTATTTTAAAAAATGAATAAAAATACTATAATGTAATTTAATTAACTTCTTTAATCTCTTCGGAAAAAAAAATCAATTAAGTTTTATAATTAAAATCAAGGGAGTAAGTTCAACCATAGCACGTAAGCAAGATCAATATTCCCCAGCCGAGCTTCCTAGCTGTACAAACCAACATGAGGATTGTATTCATAACAAAGTGTATAATGTTTTAAAAATAAAGATATAGAAGAAGTAGAAAATAGAAGACAAGAGCAAGAGAGAGAGATTCTCATTCAGTTTGTTCGGTGTACATTTGTGAGGGAGTAGGAGGCTATTTATAGTGGTTAGAGAGAGGGGAAGTTTTATGTAGCTTCTACCCACTCACCACCATGAATATAGTGGGTGACTACCCACTCCCCACCATGAAGGTAATGGGTGACTACCCACTCCCCGCCATAACAGTAGTGGGGGCCTTCATGCCCATAATGGGTCATCCACATAATCTATTCATAACACTCCCCCTTAGATGTCCATTATGGATGTGCCTCATTAAAAACTTTAACTAGGAAAAACCTAGTGGGATAAAAACCTAGTCAAAGAAAAGAGTACATCATCCACTAATACACTTTCTAATGTTGCCTCATTAAAAACCTTTCCAGGAAAACCCATTGGGACAAAACCTAGATAAGGGAAAAAGAGTACAGCGTGTATCGACTCTCCCTTTTGACAACGTCAATATTACTCCCCTGATGACAACATTACTTCCAATGTCTTCGTATTGGTGAACAACTATTTTGCTAATAAGTAAGATATATCAGTGCTCCAATATCACTAAAATACGGTACTTCTAGACTAAGTAGTTCTTTGAACAATTAATTGCTCTTCAAGAGTTCCAGTTGATATCATCAAAATAAACATCAATTATAACAAATTCAATTCTAGATCTTTTCACAAAAATGCATAGGCATATTGAATCATTTTTGTACTCTTCTTTTCACAGATATTTCTTGAAACGATTATATCAAAAGCACTCTGATTGCTTCAAGTCATACAGAGGCTTATTTAACTTAATTGAGTATTATTCTCGAGAACTTGAATTAAATGATTCTGACATCTTGAGTCCTTCAGGGACATGTACTTCTGGCACCTTAAGTCCTTCGGGGACATGTGCTTCAGGCATCTTGAGTCCTTCAGGGACATGTGCTTCTGGCACTTACTAATAGATTGTGGCTCATGATCATCATTTTCATTTATTACATCATATGCTATATTATAAGCAAAAATGTCGTCAACGTTGACTTTATTTTAATCCCATCAGATTCGATTGATAACATAATTTCTTGAGATCTCATATTTCAAGTATTTAGGTCTCTTTTGGGACTACAACATTCTCTTTTATAGATATCTCTACTAGAGATAATAACTCTTCAGGAGATAGTCTTCTGGAGCTACTAACTTTTCTTAATTATCCTCTACTTAATCATCTATATTCTTAACTCCTTTTCTTTTTCGAGGATTTTTATCTTTAGAACCGATGGGCTACCACGCTTCAGGCGTGCTTTAAATTCATTTATAATAGGTTGTCCTTTAGAGACATCAATAGGAGCATTAGCAGCTGGGATATGTGACTTTGTCACTTTCTTTGGGTCAGTAAATGCTTCTGGCATTCAATTAGCTCAGTTCTGCAAATTAATTATTTTTGAACTTTTGATTCACATTGTTTTGTCCTAGGATCAAAATGAGCCAATAATAATTTATTCTAACTAATTTATTTACCCAACTGCTTATTTTCTCCCCTAATATTGAGAAAATAATGTCAAATAACATTTGACTAATTATCCATTTATTTCCTTTAGAAACATCATTTTGTTTCATTTAGCGACAAACAAGAAGAAGGAGGTCCTTACACAACATTTATCTATCTATGTGCATTGTCGTGCACATTCAAATCTTTTAAGATTGAATATTTCTAGCTTCTGACCAAAAGCCAATTATATAGGGAGAATTTTGTTGGCTTATATAAATGTTGCAATATATAAGATCAAATAAACCAACATAGAAATTTTATTCTCATAAGCATTGATCTAGCTATTTCTGGATGCTTTAATACATGATTCTTGGATCGTATAATCTGGAAATAGCGCGCTTCAATTTATTCAAACATTATTGCAAACTTCAGGTTGCAAACATTATTGCAAACTTCAGGTTGCAAACTAATAGTCTCACATGTAACCATCTTATAGATACATCTTTCAAATTTATATGATTTATATGCTATTTCAATGGGCCCATATAATATTGTTTGATATATTTCCAAAAATACTGATATCCATTATGATCAATGAGAACAAGCAGCACATAATTCATAAATAATATGTTGGTTATTTATGAAGAATCTTCTGGTTCTTCAATGGATGTCAATACATAATCTTATCATATATGTGACTTGGATGATCAAACAAGTCCTACCAACAGAGAATTTGTTTGAATCAATAAACTTCTGGTTTACTGTAACATATATCTCAATCAATCATAAGCTTTTCAATTTCCATGAAATTATGATTTAAATAATAATTTGACATCCATTTTGGGAGATCTATTTAGACTTTGTGTGAGAAGTATATAACTTTTCAAAAATTAGCTCACACTTCTATTCTAACAATCTCCCCCGCAAGTGTGAGTCATACAAATATACTTTCTTTATATCTATATTTAAAATCACTTTCACATTTTTTTAAGCTCAAAAGAAAAATATATATTAGTTCTTCAGAAACTACCATATAATATTACATCACTAGATAATCTCATTAATAATATACTTCAATTTACTGATATGCAAAATATATAGTCTAACACATATGAAAATAGTCATACTAAAAATAGTTTAGAATCACACAGTAAAATTTTTTTCAGCAGAAAATTCTCATGGCAACAGATTTATGATATGTGATCACAATAAATTTAAATAACAATAAAAAGTAAACAACATGTTACCTTCTGAGCTCATTTATTTTTCTTGGGCTTTGGCTTCAAAATAAATATGAATATATTTCTCTGCAGCTCATTGCCTCTTTAATATCTCATTGGCATCATTAGCAAACATTTGATTTGCTATATTTGTAAACTTTTGGTTTACAATTACAATCTCTTACATTATTATGTGTAAACTTCTAGTTTATAGCAAACTTCCAATTTGTATTGTTATGTGTAAACTTCTGGTTTATAATAACATGTGTTTTTATATGATATCTATTTTTTTAGATATCTTTAGAACTCAATAAATTTCTTTTATACGAGCTTCAGGTAACAAAATAGTAGCTCTTCTGGAGCCTTCTGTCAAATTTATAATGCCCCATATATATAGTCTGAACATTAGCCTCTCTTACAGAGTTGGGTAAAATATGCTAATTAGTCTTCAGGACTATTAATCTCCTATATTTATTACGACATAAATCTCTGTAAGTTATTGTCTTCTGGACAATACTTTTCCAAAGCTACTAAAATCTTATGGTATCATAAAATATTTGAAACATAAGCCTTCAGGGTCTTAATATTAATAACAAACAAATGTCATACTCTTGTCCACCCTTCACTTCTGGGTGTGAACAAGCACTTACCTCTTTAGAACATCAATTAACTCATAAGTATATATCACAGTGCAAAATAATAAATCATTATACAATATTACTATGCGAAATAGTAAATTATTATACAATATTACTATGCAAAATAGTAAAATCATTGTACACAAAAGCAAAATCAGTGTATAATCATGTTTCAAATACTATGCAAGATAGTAAATTATTGTGCACAATAGTAAAATCAGTGCGTGAAGTGCATTTCGGACCGATTTAAAGATCCTATAGAAAATATCAAAATCTTATAAACCATAAAATTGTGGAGTGCAAGATACCATTGTAATATGATGAATTTTCAACATATTTATTATGTCCGATGGTATTCCTTTTATGATTTTTATCAATAATTTTTCTCCATTTCAGGTGGGAATTTGAACCAATATGATTACAATCTTGATCATGTCCAAGACTGTGGACATATTCACTCTTATATCTACGGTCATAATTAGATTCATTTGCTATTTCATTCCCTTCTAGGAATGAAGTTGAGCTTGGATTCAAGATATTTGCAACAAAAACGCATTGTTTTGTTTGGCCATAGAAGATTCAACATATTTCTGAAAAAAAATTTCACAGTTTTGCTACTGCATGAGCAAACTGAATATACTCATTTATAATGAGCTTTTGGAAGAATAACCATCTTCTGGTGGTAATACAACTTCTTTAATTTGTTCTAAAGAACAAGAGGGTCTAATAAGGCCAAATATCCAATTTTGATGCTTCATGAAACACAAATTTAAATTTCATTATAAAATAAATGTATGAGATATAATACACAATATAATAACATGAATAATAAATTCATAAAGACAACAAATAATCCATAAATTACGAAAATAAAAATTTATGGCTTCAGGCCATTCAGTTTTAATGGCTTCAGGCTAATTAATTCTCATAGCTTTAAGCTAATTAGTCTCATGGCTTCGGGCCAATAATGAGAATTTAGAATTATATGGCTTTTGACCTTTTATATTCAGGATAGATAAAAATTAAATATTAGTTTCTAGCTATCCAATAAAATAAATGATAAAAAGTATATGACTTTAGGTCATATAATAGGAAATCAAATGAATATGGCTTCTAGCCATTTTGTATCTCCTGGCTTCATGCCAACTTGTCTTTTCATAAGAAATTAAATCTATATAACTTCTCATCGTTTATCTTCAGGATAAACATGAGACATAAAATTTATATGTCGTTTATCTTGAATAAACAAATATTATGAAATGCTAATGATAATAAGAGGAAATTTACAAAAATAATTCATAAAGTATTGCAACAAAATTAAAATTTTATGGCTTCAGGCCATTTATCTTCAAGATAAATAAAAGTTGAATATTATAGCTTCCGGCCATGCAATAAGATAGAAAATAAAAGTTATATGACTTTTGGCCATATAATATCAAAATGAGAGTCAAGGAAATATGACTTTTGGTCATATAATAAGATAGCTTCTAGCCATACTATCTAATAATATAAAAGAACTCATAAAGGAAATCAAAGTAACATTAAAAAAAAAACAATAATTTCAAATCTTAGTCATTTATCTTCGGGATTAAAGTTGTATATTATAGCTTCCAGTCATAAGATATAAGTTGAAATCTATATGACTTCTGACTATATAGTATCAAAATTTTATGACTTCTGGCCATTTATCTTCAGGATAAATAAAAGTTAAATACTATAGCTTCCAACCATACAATAATAAGATGAAAGTTATATGACTTCGGATCATATAATTTCATAATAATAATAATAATAAAATCAAAGGGTATGGCTTCTGGCCATATAATATTGAAATAAGAATTAAAGAAATATGACTTCTGGTCATATAATTTAATAATAATAAATCAAAGGGTATGGTTTCTGGCCAAATAATATTAAAATAAGAATTAAAGAAATATGACTTCTGGTCATTCATAATAAGAAATCAAGGGGCGTATGGCTTCTGGCCATACTATAATAGCAATATAAATAATAGAAAAGAACTCAGATAAATAAACTTATATCCTTAAAGAAAGTAGATGAAATCATCATACCTTCGTTAAAGCGTGTTATAAAAATAAAGATATAGAAGAAGTAGAAAATAGAAGATAAGAGCAAGAGAGATTCAAGAGAGAGAGATTCTCATACAGTTTGTTCGGTGTATATTTGTGAGGGGGTAGGAGACTATTTATAGTGGAAGTAGTTGGAGGGGGGGAAAGTTTTATGTATCTTCTACCCACTCACTACCATAAATGTAGTGGGTGACTAGCCAACTCCCCACCATGAAGGTAGTAGATGACTAGCCACTCCCCACCATAACAATAGTGGGGGTCTTTATACGTCATCCACATAATATATTCATAACGTGTAAATAATTTTTATAATTTTCTTCATTAAAATATTGTTCTTTGCCCTAATTTATTTTATTTTCTCAATTTGATTATATAACGTGTTATCTTGTCGGCCCTCTTAAACCCGCCTTAAGAAAAACGATGAACATAAAGCGCAGTTCCGCTTCTCACGACTTCATCGTTTTTCACTCGGGCCAAAACATGTCGTTTTGGAGACAGTCATTCCATCCGATTTAAAGCCGCTGATCTGCTCGGCCTTTGACGGACGACTTGTTTGCCGCCGCCTTCGTCACTTCGCCGCCTTGATCTTCTTCTGTTTGTTTCTCATCGAATCTCTGAAGATTTAGGGTACGAGAAAGGCAGCATCCCCTTATGGCTATCGAGGAAAATGGACTGAAGAAGCTTGAGTACTTGTCTCTTGTTTCTAAGGTACGCGATGAGTTAGAAACCCACACTGGATCCGGTGATACAGTCCTCGCTGAGTTTATCACAGAGTTGGGTAGGAATTCTGAGAATGTCAAGGATTTTGATGCCAAATTGAAGGAGAATGGAGCGGAGATGCCGGATTATTTTGTCAAAACACTTCTGACTATCATACATGCCATTCTTCCTCCCAAGCCCAAGTCCAAAAAAGAATCGAATAAAGATAGTGCCACCGATGGGAGGAAGACCAAGTTTAAGGCCCTTGCTATTGCGGACGATACGAGTCGAGCGAAGGAACTCGAAAAGGAATTAGAGATGGAGGCTATACAAAACCATGGAGAGAGAGAACGGGAAGATGAGGATAGATACAGAGATAGAGATAGAGATAGGAGAGACAGGCGTAGGGATATGTACGAAAGAGAGGAAAGGCATAGAGATAGAGACAGAGACTATAAATATGAGGATGAGAGAAGGGATTACAGAAGTACTGGAAGACATGGGGACAGACATGACAGGCGTAGGAGAGATGGGCATGAGGACAATCGATATGGAAGGGAGAACGGTGATGAAGATAGAGACAGGAAATCTCAGAGAGATCGAAGGTATGGCTCTAACGAACTTGAACTGTATCAAGTTTATAAAGGCAGAGTGTCAAGAGTTATGGATACAGGATGCTTTGTCCAGTTAGATGATTTAAGAGGAAAGGAGGGCTTAGTACACGTATCCCAGATGGCAACACGAAGAATTGGTAATGCCAAGGACGTTGTGAAGCGGGACCAGGAGGTATACGTGAAAGTAATATCAATTTCTGGTCAGAAGTTGAGTCTATCAATGAGGGATGTTGATCAGCACACTGGAAAGGATCTTCTTCCTTTGAAGAAGAGCTCAGATGATGTTTCTTTTCGAATGAATCCTCAAGATTCAAAGGATGGGCCAGTAACCAGGACAGGTCTTTCAGGAATAAAGATTGTGGAAGAGGATGACGTTGGTTCTTTACGCAGACCTTTAAAGAGAATGAGCTCTCCTGAGAAATGGGAAGCAAAGCAGTTAATTGCTTCAGGTGTTTTGGGTGTTACAGAGTATCCAACTTATGATGATGAGGGCGATGGAGTGCTATACCAAGAGGAAGGAGCAGAGGAAGAACTTGAGATTGAAATGAATGAGGATGAACCTGCTTTTCTGCAAGGTCAGAGTAGGTATTCAATGGACATGTCACCGGTTAAGATCTTCAAGAATCCTGAAGGTTCTTTGAGTCGTGCTGCTGCGTTACAATCTGCACTTATAAAGGAGCGCAGAGAAGTACGAGAACAACAACAACGCACCATGCTTGACTCTATTCCAAAGGATCTCAATCGTCCTTGGGAAGACCCAATGCCAGACTCTGGTGAACGTCATCTAGCACAGGAGCTTAGGGGTGTTGGTTTATCAGCATATGACATGCCTGAATGGAAGAAGGATGCTTATGGGAAGACCATTACTTTTGGACAAAGATCTAAGCTCTCCATTCAGGAACAGAGGCAGAGCTTACCAATCTACAAATTAAAGAAAGAGTTGATTCAAGCTGTGCATGACAATCAGGTACTAGTGGTTATTGGTGAGACTGGTTCCGGCAAAACAACTCAAGTCACCCAGTATCTTGCTGAAGCAGGTTACACTACAAGGGGTAAAATTGGATGCACTCAGCCTCGTAGGGTGGCTGCTATGTCTGTGGCAAAAAGAGTTGCTGAAGAGTTTGGTTGTCGATTAGGTGAGGAAGTTGGTTATGCCATTCGTTTTGAGGATTGCACTGGACCAGATACTGTAATCAAGTACATGACAGATGGTATGCTTCTTAGGGAAATTTTGATTGATGAGAATCTATCCCAATATTCTGTTATAATGCTTGATGAAGCTCATGAAAGAACTATTCATACTGATGTTCTTTTTGGACTATTGAAGAAGCTGGTGAAACGTAGACCTGACTTGCGATTGATTGTCACATCTGCTACCCTAGATGCTGAGAAATTTTCAGGGTATTTCTTTAACTGTAATATTTTCACAATTCCTGGGAGGACTTTTCCTGTGGAGATACTTTATACCAAGCAACCAGAAAGTGATTATTTAGATGCATCCTTAATCACTGTCCTACAGATTCATTTGACAGAACCAGAAGGAGACATCCTTCTCTTCTTGACTGGTCAAGAGGAAATTGATTTTGCTTGCCAGTCTCTTTATGAGAGAATGAAAGGATTAGGTAAGAATGTTCCGGAATTGATTATTCTACCTGTCTATAGTGCTCTTCCTAGTGAAATGCAATCTAGGATATTTGATCCTGCGCCTCCTGGGAAGAGAAAAGTGGTTGTGGCAACTAATATTGCTGAGGCTTCTTTGACAATTGATGGGATTTTCTATGTAATTGACCCTGGATTTGCTAAGCAAAATGTATACAACCCAAAACAAGGACTTGATTCTTTGGTGATAACTCCAATTTCACAAGCGTCAGCCAAGCAAAGAGCTGGCCGTGCGGGGCGTACTGGGCCTGGGAAGTGCTACCGCCTCTATACTGAGGCAGCATATAGAAATGAGATGTCTCCTACATCTGTTCCAGAGATTCAAAGGATAAATCTTGGGATGACTACTCTTACAATGAAAGCTATGGGTATAAATGATCTTCTTAGTTTTGATTTCATGGATCCTCCTTCACCTCAGGCTCTCGTTTCTGCCATGGAACAGCTGTACAGTCTTGGGGCATTGGATGAAGAGGGCCTTTTAACTAAATTGGGAAGGAAAATGGCAGAGTTTCCTCTAGATCCACCATTATCCAAGATGCTACTTGCCAGTGTGGACCTTGGTTGTAGTGATGAGATACTGACCATAATTGCCATGATTCAAACTGGCAATATTTTTTACAGGCCTAGGGAAAAACAAGCCCAAGCTGATCAGAAAAGGGCAAAGTTTTTCCAGCCAGAGGGTGACCATCTTACTCTACTTGCTGTGTATGAGGCTTGGAAAGCTAAAAATTTTTCTGGACCCTGGTGTTTTGAGAATTTTGTTCAGTCTCGATCTTTGCGAAGGGCACAGGATGTCAGGAAACAGCTTCTCACCATTATGGATAAGTATGATATCTAAGTTATCTTTCTAAATGTCTTTCTAAGTATGGATAACTAATCTTTGCCTGAACCGGCTCTTTTGTTTATTTATATACTTGCTTTTCAGATTTTAATTTGCATTTTTACCATAGGAACTGATGATTATTCCCTTCATGTACGATATGAGACATCTTGTTTCCATTATTGTGGCTTATACATATTTTTTGTGGCTTGTAGCTACTATGTTGCCTTTTTTATTCCTTTGCTCATTTACACTGGTTTGATTGAACTATGAGGCATTGGCTCTGTTTCTCAGGTACAAATTGGATGTTGTTAGCGCTGGAAAGAACTTCACAAAGATTAGGAAGGCTATCACTGCAGGATTTTTCTTTCATGCGGCTAGAAAGGATCCTCAAGAGGGTTACAGAACCCTAGTTGAGAACCAGCCTGTATATATTCATCCCAGTTCTGCTTTGTTCCAGAGGCAGCCAGATTGGGTCATCTACCATGAGCTTGTGATGACAACAAAGGAATATATGCGTGAGGTCACTGTCATAGACCCCAAATGGCTTGTTGAATTGGCTCCGAGATTCTTCAAAGTAGCAGATCCTACAAAAATGAGCAAGCGGAAGCGACAAGAGCGTATTGAACCACTTTATGACAGATACCATGAGCCAAACTCGTGGCGTTTGAGTAAACGTCGTGCTTGATTTGTTTCTGTTGTTTTCTTCAGAAGCTATATCTGGGGTGCAATCCGATGCTGAATCTTGTCTAAAATGTAACTACATGATAATATTGAATGTACTCGTTTGAAACCCACTGATAATGTGATAGTTTAGACATTATTTTGATGATTTCTGGTCTTTAAGGCTCTTTGGTGGGAAGGATTTCACGGCGCTTTTTTTCTTGCCTTAATGAATCTCATGATGGATATTATGACTTATGAGCATAGTAGCATCAGTATGTTCCAGCATTAGGTGAGTGTCATCGTGGTTTCAGGAAGACTGCAACTGCTTTTTAAGTTTCATGGTTTTGGCTGATAAGACTGTAGCAAGAAGGTAATATTTTGAAAAGAATTTCTGTTGATGATGAATGGGGCTATTGAATCTTGTACATTATATTACATGTGGGGAATTGCTTTGATTTTGGTGAAAATGGGTTGTTTTCTTCTTATTCACCCACATCTTTTTGTTAATCTTGCCTTCTTGCCTTGTAAGCAAGACTAGTCACATAATTAGCAAGTTGTGGGAATGAGGGTCATGCCCTTCATTAGAGTTTAACTTCTTCATTATAAATAGGGTTCTGAGGTCTGTGATTTTTTTCAAACAGTCTACAGAAAAATGGCTAAGATTAATTGTTTGATCTGCTCTGTGTTATTTCACATTCTATTGAGCTCTGTTTTAACCCGATCAGCACCAGAAAGTGCTCTTTATGAAGATTTCTGGCTATAATGGCACTGTACCTTTCAAGCACTATGCTGGGTACATTATATGGCTTTCGTCTTATATTCACATTTCTGTGGCAGCTATTCACTGTTGATTTTTTTCATTAAATGAATTATGTTTTTCCCCTTTCAAAAAGTTGGTTCTTAATTTCTGGTTTTACTGTTGGGACTCTTCCTAAAGATTACTTGCCCTTCTGCCTCTAGCTTTTGATTGCACTAATTTCTTCTTTTTCTCCACCTCTACAATGCCTTATTGTCAGAGTCGCACCTAAAAGGCTGGTTTTTCCTCCTTTAAATTAGTTTCGTACTTATTTTATCATTTGAATGTGGTTTTCATTGATAAAGAAGACTGTTTCTTTATTGAATTAATAAAGAAGACATGACTTGTGCCTTTAGCTTTTGGGTACATTAAAGCCTTTCTGCTGCTATTCCTATTTCTGCAGTGTCTAATCTGAGTCTCTCAGTAAAAATTATGGTTTTTTTAAATTTAAATTTTAATGTGCTTATTTTATGATTTGGAATATGGGGTTTCTTCGAAAAGAAAAACTGGACCAAGTCTGTTTCTCTAGCTCTTTTTGCTTTTATTCCCATTTCTGCCATTTCTGTTTTCAAATTCTCTCTAAATAAAAAGGACTTGCCTTATGTCAGATTCTGAGGCTCTTGTAATGGAACGTTGAAGGTACGTGACAGCGCATGAAAGTCATGGAAGGAATCTGTACTACTATTTTGTTGTATCAGAAAACAAAACTTCTGAAGATCCTGTGGTTTTGTGGCTTAATGGTGGACCGGGCTGTTCTAGCTTTGATTTCTTCATCTATGAGCATGGTGATCAAATTTCTATTTTAGAAATCTATTTTTCTATAAAATTCTCAATTTGTGTTTCAGGTACAGTTGGTCAAAGTTACTAAGTTTGAACCTTTCCTGATGTTTCAAATTCGGAAAAGAATATATTTTTTGGGCTAAAGATCCCATTGTCGTCTCTAGTTTCAATTTCATTCTTTAACAAAATTTTGCATATAAATTAATTTCTGTGCATTAAAGGTCTCCAACCCTTTAATGATATTAAGAGAGGGTAGTGATGGAAAATTTGGTAAATTTTCACATAAATTGTATGAATCAATAATCCTCCATTAATTTTCTGAGGTGGTTTAATCCAGTGTTCTGAACTTGTCCCTGTTTCCTGTCCAACCCAATCTCAGTTTCTGCCGAGTCATATGCTGGAATTTATGTGCCTACTCTTGCTTCTGAAATCGTGAAAGCCTGAAAGGTAATACTGTAATATTTTATCCTTTGATTGTTGAAATTGTTACAATGCAGGTGCAATTTCTGAATGTTTACAGGAATTGATGCGGGTGTGAAGTCTAATATGAATTTTAAGATCTTTATTGTTAATTGATCAATATGTTTTCAAGCCTATGTGGCTGCAAGCTGAAGTGACGTCTATGCAGGGTTTTACGGTAGGAAATGGTGTTACAGATGAAAACTATGATGGCAGTGCACTGGTTCCATTTGTAATAAGTTATGCTGTTTATAAATTATAGGAAATACAATTCTTTTATATGTTTGTTTATTTATTCTATTATAAGGACAAATGTGTGTGATTCACATTTGTATGAAAGGGGTATCCAGAAAGTAGAAACTCTGCTCCCTAATGCATCGCTATATCCCTTTAGTATTAGGACCATATTCATATGGCCTTCTCTTTAGATGGGTGTGTTCTAATTTTCTCCAACATTTTGCTTGTGAGTGAAGTAGGGGAGAGCGATAGTAGATCTCTAAATTATGAAAAGTCCTTTTGATATTGTTATATTATATGTGAATGAAAAGATTTAAAAAAATTGTCAACTATCGTAGCTTAAGTGAGAATAAAGGTACATTTGCATGGTCCACAAAGTGGCAGATCCTACAAAAATGAGCAAGTGGAAGAACGTATATAGAACCACTTTATGAAAGATACCTTGAAGGCCGTGCTTGATTTGTTTCTTTTGTTTCCTTCAGAATTTGATGCTGCATCTTGTTTAAAATGTAAATACATGATAATTTTGATTACAATAGCTTGAAAGCTGCTGATAATGCCATAGTTTAGACATTATTTTGATGATTTCTAGTTTCTAAGGCTCTTTGGTGGAAGGATTCACGGTGCACCTTTTCTTTTCATCATGAATCTCTCATGATGGATCTTATGAGCATAGTAGCATTAGTATGTTCCAACATTAGGGGAGTGTCTTTTTCGGGCCTCCAGAAAGGCAGCAACTGTTTTTTTAGTTTCATTATTTTGGCTGATATGACTCTAACAAGAAGGTTAGATTTTGAAAAGAATTTCTGTTGTTGATGAATGGGCTCATTGAATCTTATACGTTATGTTACATGTGGCGCTTTCAATGGACTTTAGGAACTCTTATAGGATACTTCTGGGGGGATTTCGCTCTAATCCCAAGTGAAAAATGGATTTGCTTGTTTCTCATTGACACACATCTTTTGCTTGTCTTGCCTTCTTGCCTTGTAAGCTAGACTAGTCACACTAAGATTAATTGTGATCTGCTGTGTTATTTCACATTCTATTGAGCTCTGTTTTAACCCAACTAGCACCAGGAAGTGCTCTTTTCACGCAGATTCCTGGCTTCAGTGGCACTATACTTTCCATGCACTATGTTGGGCACATTATATGGCTTTCTTCTTTTATTCACATTTCTGTGGTAGCTGTTCATTGTTCATGAATTATGTTTTTCCCCTTAAAAAAATTGGTGCTTATTTTCTGGTTTTACCTTAAGATATCTTCATAAAGGATACTTGCCCTTCTGTCTCTAGCTTTTGATTACTCTAATTTCTTCTTTTGCTTTTATCCATCTATGCAATGCCTTCTTTCGGAGTCTCACCTGAAAGTTTGTGGTCTTTTTTTTCCTTTAAATTTGTTTGGTGCTTATTTTTTGATTTGAATGTGGTTTTCATTGATAAAGAAGACCTGACTTGGGTATTTCATTATATTAAATTCTTTTTGCAGCTATTGTCATTTCTGCAGTGTCTAACCTGAGTCTCACAGTAAAAAATGATCTCTCTCTCTCTCTCTTCAATTTTATAAATTTTGATGTGCTTATTTTATGGCGTTTCTATGGGGAAAAAAAAACGACCAAGTCTGATTCTCTAGCTCGTTTTGCTTTTATTCCCATTTCTGCAATTGCTTGTTTCAAATTCTCTCTTAATAAAAAGGACTTGCCATATGTCTGATTCTTTGGTTCTTGTAATCGAATTTGAGGGTATGTGACTGTGGATGAAAGTTATGGAAGGAACCTGTACTAACTATTTTGTTGTACCAGACAAACCTTCTGAAGATCCTGTGTTTCTGTGGCTTAATGGTGGACCAGGCTGTTCTAGCTTTGTTAGCTTCATCCATGTGTATCTACTTCAGAAATCTGTTTCTCTAAAATGCCAATTTGATCCTACATAAACGATTTAGCGTCATCCCTTAAATATTTTCAAATCCCTCTTTTGTTTCATTGTGTTTCAGGTACGGTTGGTCAAGTTTGAACCTTTTGTGATGTTTCAAACCCTGAAAATAATATATTTTTTGGGCAAGAGATACCATTTTTGTCTCAGGTTTCATTTTCTTTCCTTAACTAAATTTTGCATATAAATTAATTTGTGCATTACAGGTCTCCATCATTCTATATTAAGAAAACAAGATTTTTACAATAGGAGAGTGAGTTGTTCTTACTCCAAGAATGAATCTGATTACAGGTCTCTATCATTCTATTATCATCATGGGTGTGTTTGGAATAGCATCTGCTGGGAAAATAATTTCATTAGATGGGGAAAAAAGCCCATCAAGAGGGAAAACCTGATAATTGAGTGGTTGAGTTAGCATCAATATTTGATGGGCTTTTGAGTTTAACTTGGTTTTTTTTTTAGTTGGAGCTTCTCTTGCTTCACAATGACTTTTGACTATGCCAAACACAAATCATATTAGGAAAAGTTTATTAGGAAAAGTCTATCAGAAATAAAAGTCATTTCTATCACCGTTACCCCAAACGGGCCCAGAATTGGAGACCAAAAAAACTGCTTCTGATATGCATACTTTTCTCCCCAAGGTAATGATGTTAAAAATTGAAAAAAATTTCACATGAATTGTATTAATACTCCATAGGTTGTTTAATCCAGTGGTCTGAACTTTTTCCTGAGTTCATGTCCAACTTGTTCTTTGATTCTGGCGAGTTACATGCTGAAATTTATGTGCCTATTCTTGCTTTTGAAATAGTGAAAGGTAATATTTGTAATTTGAGTGTTGTAATTGCTGCAATGTAGGTTCAGTTTCTGAATGTTCACAGGGATTAGTACTGGTGCATAGCCCAATGTGAATTTCAAGGTCTTTATCCTTGATTGATTGATATGTTTTCAAGCCTATGTGGCTGCAATCTGAAGTGATTTATGTGCAGGGTTATATGGTAGGTTATGGTGTTACAGATGAAAACTATGATCACAGTGCATTGGTTCCATTTGTAATAAATTAGAGAGTAAATACCCTATTTGGTCCTTGAAAAAAAAACACAAACCCCATTTTGATCCCTCAAACAACGAATTCTCTTTTTAGTCCCTGAAAAGGATGAATTTCCGAAAAAAAAAGGACCCCATTTTGGTCCCTCAAAAATTTCCAAAAACCCCTTTTTAGTCCATAAAAATGTCTCATTTTAGTTTCTGGGGATGAAAAAGGAGTCCGTGTTTTTTCCAAGGACCAAATAGGGTATTTATTCTAAATTATACTACTTGGGTGTAGTACTGTTTATAAATTGTAAGAAATACAATCCTCACAAAGACAAATGTGTGTAACATAGATGATCAAAAACACTTGTCAACTACCGCTAGCTTAATTGAAAATGAGGAGATGGTGTGCAGTGTGAAAATAGATGTCAAAGATTCAAATTTTTCTGGCTCTTGAGGTAGCATTATGCGTCACTTCATATAATGCTGAAAATTTTTTCCCGACCAAAAAATAATAATAATAATAATAATTTGATTTTTGAGAAAACCAGTCGGAGTCTAATTTACTCAAAATTTGCATATTGACTTTGTCACAATCTACATGTTTTTATCAATCCCAAACCCCTAACTAAAAAAATGAGATTTATGGCAAACTGGAAATCAACTTGTCAAAATCAGTTTACATTATTGTTAGCCGTAAAATTTCTACTCTGTCAGTCTTTTTGGGCTAATTTTGAATTGTATTTTACTTGACTTTTTGTGTGTTAAGATTAAGAAAAATAAATAAATAAATTTAAAATATTTATATTAATGGTTTGCTTCTAACGAATTTGTTTGACTTATAAATTTATATACTCTCTCAATTCTAATTATAATCTAATTATAAGACAAAGTTGACTTTGTTTGGAGAGATTAAGGAAGCTAAATAAGTTTCTTAATCATATAATATATGTGTTTTTATATTATATATTAGGTTATTAGTCAAAATAATTAGAAAAATAAAAATACTTTAAGTTAATATAATTAGCTTCCTTAATTTCTCCAAAAAAATTAACTTTTTTTTAAAATATATATATTTAGGACCAGAGAGAATATAATGATGGACAACAAATCCTATAATCAAATAATTTATTTAGATGTCTTAATCTTGCTAAAGAAGTTTAACTATATCTTATACTTCTTTCGGTCTTAATTATAAGAGCACTTTACCAGAATTTGAAGAGATTAAGGGAGTTAAATTAGTTAATTATGATTATTTTCCTAAAATACTCTTTCTTAAAATTTAAAATGACATCATAGAAAAATTTGTTGAATAGGTAGGCGGCGCACGCGGTACTGTGCGATGGATCTAAGATCCCGAGCTAATAGTCCGAAATCCGAATAGTATAAAAAGCAAAAGCCTGACAACTTATATATATATCAAGTGATATTCAAGTTGTCTTTAACAATTCAATTGTAGAAGTATATTTTAGGGATAGTTACGGAAAATATTTTTTAAAAATATTAAATTTATTTTATTAAAAAAATTAGAATTTCTCACTTGATACAATATAAGCGTGTTGTTAAATTAGTTATTGTGAAGGAAGTATTAGTAAGAGTGATATAGAAAAAATATGACCAAAATTGCTTAAAATAATTTTATTAAAAACAGTATAATTGAGGTGTATATGACATTAATGAGTTGCAAGCATTACTTACTTTATAAAATATATAGGTATATTATTAAACTATTATTGTCTTTAATTATTATTGAGAAAGTATAGATAGAGGTATTATAGGAAAAAAAATTGACAAAAGTTAAAATTTACTCTTAAAATTAGGACCAAAACCAACTCCAAAATTTACTTTTATAATTAGGACCGGAGGGAGCATTAAAAATGAAGACAATAGCTTTTTTTATCAACATAAAAGTTTGAGTAAACCACGGCATTGAAAAAAAATTCTTAGAAAAAAATTACTTATCAAAATTTGAACACTTTGTATCAATATATGAGCTATAGTGCTATACAATATCTTATATTTACACAAGGCATTGTACACGTTTTAGATCAAAATATTGAGTCTAGGTGTGGTGCTTATAGCTTATGTGCTTATTACATACTTATACCTCAATTTGAGGTATAAGTATGTAATATTTTTAATTTTTTTTATATATTATATTTATTTATATTTAAATTATGTGCTGCTCTTTAGAATTTTTTTGCACTCAGTATTTTAAATTAATTAGTTTCCAGTACTGCATAAAAAAATATTTGTCTGTAACACCACTATCATGAAAACTAATTAATTTGAGATACTGGGTGCAAAAAAATTCCAAAAAACAGCATATAATTTAAATATAAATAAGTACAATATATTAAAAAAATAAACAAATAAAAAATTACATGCTTTTACCTTGAGGTATAAATATCTAATAAGCATATAATCTAGGGTTAAATGCCTAATTTGCCCCAGAAGTTTTGCTAAGGGGGCGCTCAGCACCTGGAAGTTTTTTTGGTACCAATTTTGCCCTGGAAGTATTCAAAAGGTACCAAATTTGCCCTGAAAGTATTCAAAAGGTAGTAAATTATGCCCTAGGGGCTATTCATTGTACTTTGGATATTTAAGTTATTTAAAGTATTCTCTTTTGTTATCATTTTCGTTTGCATGTTCGTATTGATAACTGTATCCCTGGATAATCTTATAGATTATCCTAAATGTCTCTGGTCGGTCATCTACACGGGAGTGAAGATGAAATAAGACCAGTATGACTTTGATGAGGTATGGAGATACGAGTCAAAGTCATGGGCACTGGTAAGAGTACAAGGTGCTGGACCGACCCACTATAAGAAAGCTGCATAGATTAAGTCATAAGCTTATCTCATGTATAACCGCGTCACGACGCCCTGTGACCTGAGATCATCATGGATTCCTACATGATGAATCACTGGTCTTTGACCTAGTCAAAAGTCACCTTTGACTGGGTGATGATAAAGGCTAGGATCGGGATCAGTGGTTTTCATGCGGAGGAATATGAGTGGTCAAGATGGGATTTGTCCCTCACATATGTAGAGAGATAATGCTGGGCCCCTCGATGAGTAAATCTAAGAAATGTATGGCCATACTGTGATGGAAAAGAGTTTCCATTTCACTTATTAGACTACTCGAGAATCGAGAAAGCAATGGTCAAGAAAAGGAAGTTGACATTATCCATGCGTCATCCTTGACCAAATTATCGCGTGACAAAAGGGACGTGACTATGTAGTATTGTGTCATTGATCCCCATGTGAATTGGGTAGTCGCAATGTCTTGCTAGAGGCCACTTGCGACTTGTGGGCTGATACAGTGTTGGCCCACTGCCAATCTCATATGGGCCTGCAGGGTCGCACACAAGAATAATCTAACACGGGTAAAAGTGTTTAGATTCATTGAATCTCAGATTAATCTAAGACTAAATGAATACTAAATTTGATCTAGGATTTATATATATATATATATATATATATATATATATATATATATAATTCGAAATTAATATATATATTATAAATGGAGATTATAATATTATATATGATATTTGTTTAGTATTTAATTTATTTGATAAATTAAATATATGAAACAAATAGAAATATTGTATCTCATTTAATTTCGAATAAAGATATCATATATCTGTTTTATATTAAATTGAGATATAGTATCTCAGATTTAATTAAATAGATAGATATCATATCTCGGATTTAATTTATATTGATAAATTAAATCAAAAGGCTTTAAATTTAGATTTGATCTAAATTCAAGATTCGGATTTCAAATCTGGCTTTTAATATATTTGATTACGTTTATGAGATAGATTTGATTAATATATTGTCCAGATTCAAAAATCCGAATTTCCAAAATTAATAAGGATTAATTTTGATTATATAATACGCCTATCGGGTTTAGAAAAACCTACGGGACTTTCAGTCAAGCGTATTAGAAAGCCGCGAAAAACCCTAAAGCGAAATAGAGTGAGAGACGCTCAGTTCGAGGCGCTAGCACGCTGCCGTAGCCGTGTACGAGGATTGTTCGTGTGGATACCAGTAGAGGAAGAGGATTCTAAGAGCCGTCTTCTGCTGATCGAGGAGGTAGCCCACTTGTTCAAGAAAGAACGAGACACGAACGAATTCTCCAAAGGTATGATTCGGATTCCTAAGTCTTGATTTAAATGCACCTGAGTGATCCTCGGGACGGGATTCGTAAGAAATTTTAATCCGCTGCGTGTACAGATCCCAACATTTTGGTACCAATTTTGCCCTGGAAGTATTCAAAAGGTACCAAATTTGCCCTGAAAGTATTCAAAAGGTAGCAAATTTGCCCTGAAAGTATTCAAAAGGTACCAAATTTGCCCCTCCGTTAATTTTAACCGTTAAGTTTAACTGAGTGTACACGTGACATGCCACCACATGATACGTGGCTTGCCACCTCATCAACCCAATAAGAATTAAGTATCATTTTTGCCCTGGGAGTTTTCATCAAGGAACAATTTTGCCCCGGAAGTTTTCATTCCTGAGCAATTTTGTCCCGGAAGTTTACAAAAGTAGCAATTTTACCCTTCTTTCTCCCAATATTAAATTTGACTATTAAATCAGTCAAAGATCACACATGTCATTCCTTAAAAAGGTCGAACTTGGAGTCGGAGAAGGAGATCCTTGAGATGTTGAGCTTAAGGCAGCTAGAATTTGTGAACCCGAATTAGTCACAGGAAGCATCACTTATGATCTAAGCAAATGATCAGTCTGTACAAACGTAAATATTATTACTATTGATTTGTTTTACTGAAACAATTTTTGGAACAATTCATTTCTTGTTTTGCGTTTCATTTCCTTAGATCATATGTGATGCTTCCTCTGGGTTTTGTGACAAACCTTTCAGTCCCTGTGACCAGTTCGGCTTCACAAATTCTAGCCGCCTTGAGCTCAATATCTCAAGGATCTCCTTCTCTGACTCCAAATTCAACCTTTTCAAGGCATGACATGTGTGGTCTTTGACTGATTTAATAGTCAAATTTAATATTGGGAGAAAGAAGAGCAAAATTGCTACTTTTGTAAACTTCCAGGACTAAATTGCTCCTCAATGAAAACTTTTGGGGCAAAATTGCTCCTTAATGAAAACTTCCATGACAAAAATGATACTTTTTTATTGATGAGGTGGCATGCCACCTTAACGATCTACGTGGACCTTCGTCATGTTTGGGTAAATTTGATACCTTTTTAATACTTCCGGGACAAATTTGGTACCAAAAAAACTTCCGGATGTTACACCCCTACCGGCCTCGCCCTTTCGGGTGGCGAGTTAGAGGGATTTCTTATAAGCTATTACCTTTCCTTAGTTATTAGTCCATTTTGATTATAAATCAGAGCACGCGCAACAGTGCATATGACCGGTTTGGACAATTACTGTACTGGTAAAAGTAAGATATACAGAAAATATAAGTCCTCAAAGGGTTAAGGGTACAGTTATCCAAAATAAAATACCAAATATATATATATACAATCATCCAAAGGTAAAGTACAAAAATTTAATAGGGCATTCCTTATTTTTCATCTACACCGTAAGGCCTTACCTTTCCAAAAAGGATCTTTACTTCAGGCACGTTCCCCTGTGACTACAAAAGAGTCTGGAGTCCGAGAACGGCCCCCAGAGTAACCATCAATACTCATGCACTAAATGTGTGATGTGTATGTATGCAACCATGTGAGTATATAAACATGGATATACGTGCCAAACATGCCACAATATGCAAACAGTCACAAATACCACAACAACATCACGTCTTCGTACCTTCGGGTCACCTTACCAAGCAGACCCCGGAATTACCGGAATCACAAGCCTATCTCCACAGAGTCGCCAAGTAGGCAAACCCCAGCAGGCACCCTCAGTGCTGGGGACACAATCACAAACATATTCTGTATGCATATTTGGCCAAACAATACAAATACACACATATGGCAAGCAAGTACATACATCAAACACATAAAAGTGCCAGAGTACAGAGGTTACTACCTGGTGTGTGGATACTGCTTTTAATATTATTTTTATGCCCGGAGATTTTCCAAAAATACCTTTGATCTAAATACATCAAAATATATCATTTTCAGTAATTACAAAAATACTCTTGCATTTATTTTGCTAAAACCGAGCTCAATACAAACTTTCCAGAAATCCAGTGATTTTGGCCCAACTTCCAGGATTCTTAATAAATTCCAAAAAAATCATTTTTGCATGAAACCAGCTCCATTTAAACCGTTGATAAGTCTATTTTTCAGGAAAAATATACCAAGACCCTGAAAGTACTTGTATTTTGGAGTGTTACTCACTTTCTACCCCTTGGTCAGATTTCGCCCAGATGCACATAGAACCAACTTTAACAATTTTTATCTCATAGTAGGAAAATCTGAAAATTACAAAATTATACATCTTGGTGAACCTTAGGAAGTGTAGTTTCTGCATAAAAACTTTCAGATTCATTCCAGGTCATTTACTATTTTTAAAACCGAGTTGAAGCACCACTGCCAGAAATTTCCAGATTTGCTAAAAGACTTAGTTTCAAGACTTTTTCGGTGATTTCAAGTTCGGAAAGTAAAACCATGACTAAAACCTACACAAATTCATGTTCCAGAGCCATTGGTGACCTTCAAAATGCAAAAACCCAGCCCCAAAACCAAGCTCCCTTCATTTGCACGAAATTACTTCCATAAGAACTCAAGAAAGGAGTTGTCGGTGTTACCTAGAATCGGAGAATTGATGGAAGAACTTGAAATCTTGAGCTTGGAAACCCTAGCTATGGTGGCTGGGTGATTCTCCTGAATTCTCTGGAAAATTTCGTGCTCAAGGGTGAAAAAGAAGAAGAAATTACCTTTTTAATAAAGGTAGAATTGACCCAATAGCTTTTGGAATTAACCAGTGTAAATTTCTGGTTAGTAGGGAGTAATTTGGATATGTAATTTTTGACTTAACCTCCAAGTTTTTCTAGAAAAGTCCAGGGGAGTCAACTGATGCCATGTGGCGCATCACTTCAGAAAATATCCAGATTTTTCTCTCCTTTTGGGGCAAATTACTTGTTTTGTCCTAAAACTTTTGGAAATTACAATCTTGGCCCAGAACTTTGTAATAATTACCAACTTTTCCCCACCTTTTTGACACATGGCACGCCACTTTGGGCCCAAAAACCTGTCCAATCCAATTTTTACCCATTTGTTCCCACTTTGCCCCTGTTCTCCAAATGTGGGTCCCGCAGTTTGACTTTTACACTGACTTTTCTTCCTTTTTCTTCAAGTAAATATTTTCAATGTTTCAAGGGAGTGTGTGACGCCTAAGGGACCTCACACATCGGGTCTCTAGTAGTTAATTCCCTTTTTCCCCACTTTTCCAGTTCAGTTCCCGATCTACCAGTTCGTGTGGGTCCCACTGGCCAACAGGGTGTTCACCTTTACACTTTTCTTTATCTTTTTCAGAATTTTTCCTTTTGAATAGACACTCCTATGTAGCACTCTCCAAACTTCATGGAGTGGCCCCATACTTGACCTACCCAGTCCAGAGGAACCCCTAATCGGTCCTTATCGGTCCCGTTTCTGTCGGTTAATCCCCTGTGGGACCTGCATGACATGTTTTAGCCGGAGTATGACTTAAATCACCTGTTTTTCTCTTCTCTGTCATGGTGGATGAATTTTCAATATGTTAGGGATAAGGAACTGACTGTTTTGCCCTTGTTTTTCCTCTTTTACCCCTGAAGTGACACGTGTTCTATTGTGATCATTACACTGACTCTTCAGTGTCTCCCTCTCTTCCTATGTTCCTAAAAAACACAAAGGATGTTTACTTGTCCAGAAAATGTCATACTTCCGAAACCGGTTTAGTAGTCTACCTAACTTAGGTTTATTCTCAATCCCCAGGGTCTAAAATTCAGGATGTTACACCGGGTGCTGAGCGCCCCCTATCAAAACTTCTAGGGTAAATTTGGTATTTAATCCTTTTTATTTCTTCTTCCTTCTGTACTTGCTCATGAGCTTTTTAACAGTGCCACAAGAAAACCAGAAAGATTTCACTTTTGCTTGTACACCCAAATAAATATCTTTCCTCTCCAATCCAAAGATTGTAATAAGAGTAACGCAATAATCAAGTCCTTCAGTCTTTTTTGGGAATCGTAACCTCATTTTTTCTGGTACTGGTACCCTTACTTTCTCTCTCTCTTTTCCTCCTTATAAATTCAACCCAATTATGTCACTATAAGTGTCATCCTTGGCCTCTCATTCACTATCATTTTCATATACCTTCATCATCATCATTAGCCCATTTGGAAACAAACATGAAGGCAAGATCTTGTTGCTTCATTCTGGCTCTGCAACTACTGAGTTGTGTTTCTGAAGCTAGATTATTACCTTCTCTTCCAGGTAAATCACTTAAACAACCTTCTCAAGTTTTTAATAGTTTGTGGATTTTTCCTAATCAAGTCTATATCTCGCTCCTTGCTTTTAACAGGTCCAGAACATGTAACTCCAGAACCAAACCATGTATAGTTCTTTTCTCCAATGTGTCTATCCCAAGAACAAGAAATTCTTAAACGCTTAGAACTTCTTTGAGCAGTATGTAATCTATGATACTGTATCTATTTTTTTCCCCTCTGGTGCAGGATTTGGTATCATCAGAGAGCATGAGAGAGAAATATAAAACAAGCGCTAGCAAAATAGGGTCAACCCCACCAATTTGTGAGCACAAGTGTAATGGTTGCTCACCATGTGAGGCTATGCAAGTGCCCAATACCAGCAGGCAACACAACCATATGGGAGTTCAATATGCAAATTATGAACCAGAAAGCTGGAAATGCAAGTGTGGCCCTTCCTTCTACAGCCCCTGAACATTTTTTTGTTCACACACACACATATATATATATATATATTCTACTACTACTCTTCTTTGGGCTTCATTTTCCGTTGTCCCCTTCTGTACAAACCTCCAGTTTCAAAATAATCTAAAGTAATTTTAGTAACTCATCATTGTGACTTTGTCGTTCAAACACTCATTATTTTGGAGATAGAACTAAATGCAAATGATGACAACTAGCAGCTAATAACTAAAACTCACTCTGCTCTTTATCCTTAATATGAAATAAATTTACTTAATTTGAATAGATTAAAAAAATTAGTTAAGTTAATTAATATAACATATATTTTTTAAAATAAACTAGCCATCTACCTTAATTTTCTTATTTCATCTTCTACTTTTATTTGATTATTGTTGATCTTACATAAATATAGAAAAAATAAATATAAAAAAATTAAGAAAATGTTGACTATGTGAATATTATGTCTTATAATAGAGAGTACTAAGTACTAACGGATAAGACATGCGTTGATATCTATGGATATGTCAGGTCTGAGAATGATTTGAAAGAAAAGTGAAGAAGAAATTTATATTGATCTACGATATTATTTACTTGACAAGGTTTATTCCTTTTGGCATTTTTCTTTTCCTGCCTCACACTCTTTTTTATCTCTGGAGGGACGAATCTGAAGGTAAAAGGAAAAGGCTTCTGCTATCATTGTACCTTCAAGTTTCAACAACCCATTCAGAACTTTTAACAGAACTGACAAGTTCCTCAGGAAAATTAACAGAAAGATGACCCTTTTACGTTACCCGTAAAGCCGTAACGATTGGTGATTGTAATTGACAAGTAGTAGTACGTAGAGGTTAAGAACTTGTAGCCAATCAATATTTTAAGCTTGTCGATTTAATATGATAGTGAAAAGTGAAAACAGATTTGAGCACCAAAAAAAGAAAAAAAAAAGAAAAGAAAAGTGAAAACAGATATCCTTGAATATTTATAAGCTTAAAAAGTGTAAGGCTAACATATGTACAACATCATCGTCTATACTGCAACATACGAAGTTAGTAGTACATTGATCAGCTCTGACCTATATCGTTCCGTAGGCCTCCAGTTAGTAAATTTTTTATTAAGGAGAAAGTTTATTGGGGAATGAGCTGAAGGTTTTCGAATCTTTGCCCAATAGAACACGAAGCAGGTACTCCATGAGCTTAACTTAACTGATAAGAGAGAGAAGCCAATGGATGAACCAAAGACATTCTTTTACCGTAAGCATCAACCAACCGAAACATTCTTAAACTAAACGAAAGCGTCCAAATTGTTAGAGGTATATATTTTTTTTTTGCTAAAAAGTTAGAGGTATATATTGATGACCATACTTGTTTGTTGCTTCTCATTTTTTGAATTCTTTTGGTGTTTTCTAGAGAGCTTTAATGCTCTTGCTGTCTATATTCGGTTATGCTTCTTTTTGGTTAAGCATAGGCTTTGTTTGTATTTTCTTTCTTCGAAGAGAATTTCTCTTTTCGTAAATTAAAAAAAGTCTAAGTTTAGGCAAAAAGTGGCCCTTTTGTGTTTGTTTTGTTTTGTTTTTGTTTTTGTTTTTTTTTTTTGGGGATACATGAGGAAGAGAAGGAACCCTCAAGCAATTCTATCTAAAGCCCAGGGATTTAAAAATGAATTATGTAAAGATATCACGTTGGTTCTATTTGTAAATTTTTTTTCACTAGATCACACATACTAAAAAAAGGTAATTAATTTAATAATTATTGGATAAATTTTTAACTTTGCTCTTATTTATAAATGATTATATTTTAAAAAGGATTTATACATAAGATCAGAGTAGTATAAGAGAGGTGGTTGATGTCATTGAACTTAGTAAAGAAGGATCTCAGCCAGGGTAGTGATGACTTTTCAGCATAATTTCAATTTCCTTTTGCCCTCAGGGCCTTGTAGTGAAGTTTCAAAATTTCTTAGGGCCTATTGGGTGTTAATTGGCAACAATGGTCCTTGAGTAAAATTTTCCCATCATACTGAACCTAACATCAGATTTTTCGAGAAGCGTCAATATTATCAGATTCAAGAGCGTCAATATTCAAACAATTACACGACCAGATTCAAAGCCAGATTAAAATGAAAAATGTAAGACAACAAAAACGGTGCTATTACAACATGCTTCAAAGCTGTCAATATTCAAACAATTACACGACCAGATTCAAAGCCAGATTAAAATGAAAAATGTAAGAAAACAAAAACGGTGCTATTACAACATGCTTCAAAGCTAGATTGAACAAATCAACCTCACCGAAATTTTCGAGAAGTCAAAGCCCTAGGATTCGAACCGTCTCCAACACTTGCCGGAGAGCGGATAACGATGGGCGGCATCCAACGGCGAGCTCAACCAAGTGAGGAAATGCTTGCTCGCTTCAGCACCAAGGGGAGGCTTTAATTTTTTTTGTTTGGCATACAAATCGAGGCTTTAATGGGTGACCAAGAAAGGCCCACTTAAACTTGTTTATAAGATTTGTATTTTGGGCTTTGGCAAGTTTATAATGAAGTGTTTATAATTTATTTTCTAATAAATCATATATTCAAAGTAATTTAAAATGGCCAAAAAAAACCACTTAAATTTCAAAATCTCATATAAATCTTATGACTTATAAAAATAGGGGTATGACTATTGACTACAGTAGACTGAGCCCGTTTGAATCCTCTTATTTCTAACTTAGAAGTTACTTTTAACCTAACCTTTAAAAAAAAAAAAAAAAAACTTTTCAGCAAAATTTCAATTTCCCATCATACTAACCTGACATCAGATTTTACATAAAATTGTGATCTATAAATCAAACAACTGCTACAAAAACGGGAAATAATTGCTGACCAGGAGACGACCTATTAACAGTCAGATACAGATCTCATAAACACAAGCATGAAGCGAAGGACATTTCAATTTCAGAATTATGCTGCTTTTAAACGTATATTTTCAATAAACAAAGCTTACAGATTGTAATCTCATAAACCATCCAAGGTAAAGTGAGAACAAGAATAGAAAAGAAACTAGGGACGTTGTTAAAGCATGTCTACATTTTATGTTTTCCATTACCGTCTCTATAAAGGATAGTTCATCAATAACAAAACCCCTGAAGAAAGATTCACACTACTTAAAGACATAACTTCCCTAACCCTCTCCCCTGATTTTCCTATTCTAAAATCAGGTCTTGGCCTTGACAGAGTTATTCTCCTTAATTCTAGCTCGATTGTCCAGCTTAACAAAGCGTTTTAGATCTGCATAAGGGAGTGTTTCAGTATTCTTCCTTCTCAGTTCACTTAACGCCGCACGTTTATCAAGCAGGTGCCACAACCAATCAGGGTATTCAGAATCAGGCAGTATCTTTGGATCTGATCCTTCCTTGAGGATGTTGGCACCAACTACAGTAGTTGACTTGACTTCTTTGCTAAGTGTTGACGCTTTTGGTGCATCAGCTGCAGCAGTACCTTTAGATCCTTTCTTCTTACCAGTAGCAAATGTTCGCTGGGAAGCAACTCCAACAGCCTCCTTGCTAACAAGGATGCCTCTTACCAACCTGGCATGCTTCATTGCCATGGCTCTACCGATCTCTGCAACATCAATTATATAATTAATTAGGCATAGATGAATTTGGTTACACATTAATGCAAATCTGCATGTATGAACCAAACCGTGAATACATTTCATCTGCTAAAGGTAACTTTTGTATAACTACAAACTACTCACTCAGAATCTAAAATTTGACTTCCTCAAAAGAAGCATGGAGGTCATTCATTTCAACCCCAATTCAAACACTCCTTTGTAAATGGATTCTACAAAAGGGTGTGGGTTAACATAAAACTGTCAGCTACATGCCACATCAGGAAATGAACTTGCAAATTACAGTGAACCTGTGGAATGTCATGACTTCATAATAGCTGTTTCCTCATGACGACAAACTGACCTAAGCCCCACCCCCCTATGTCCTTACAATATAGTAACAGGAAAAATATCCCCTCTAAATTTATGTTTTGTGCTATACTTGTAAAACGCTCTCACAATTCACAATTAATTCTTCAGCAAAGTCTGAGAAACAATATCTGATATTCCCTAGTAAGAGAAACACTACATGCAGTCTTCTATATATGTTTTAACATTTAACATCAGTATCATGTCGAAATTCATTTTCACTAAATACAACTTGTACCCTTAGTTCAATGTCTTAATCAGAATTCAGTCACAGCTATGGGAATCACAAAACGCAGCAACAAGGTGGGAAGTAATAGCAGCTTAACCACCAATAGCACAGCAAGCACGGCCCAATTCAAATTTAATTTTCAGCAACAAATAGCCAAGATAAACCAGAAATGAGTTCTAGTAAGATTAGCTCAATGCAGAGGACAAAATCAAGGCAAAAGCATCTCAGTCCAGAATGTTGACAACTTTCAAAAATCTGCTTTTAGTCAGCCTGGAATATAGCCAAAACTGTTGCTTTTTTTCCAAAACTGGTAGAAACTTGCAAGAAATCCTATTTCACACAAAGTTTAACAAGTTAATATTACTTTACTACCAGCTAGCGCAAACTCAGTAGTGTGTACACTTCTTCAAAACAACCAAAATGGGTGAATCCTAGCAGCCACACCAAAAGCAACGTTTAATTCAGTTCAAAAGCAAGCACACATTTGGCTAACAGCAAAATTACTCAAGTAACAGTTGGGCTTGACAACAAGACCAGTACAAAGCAACACAATGTGGGAGCTACATTTAGCTTAGAGAGCAATGTTTAAATGCCATTAGCCAACTCGTGTTCCACTATTATGGCAAGCAATATAATGTGCTAATCCTCAAATCAAAACTCATTAGTTCAAGCCTCAGCTAGCATGCTTATATTCAGAATCAAAATCACAGAACCAAATTTAATCGGAACATGAGTTCAAGCCAACCACATTTAATAAGTTTCTAATCCTCAACCCAACCATGTAGGTTCAATCCTAAACTCATCATGCTGCAAAATTTAATCAACTACTGCCATCAATCTCCATTTTTTTTTTTTGGTCTAACCAAACCCAACCCAGAGAAAGGCGCAGCTTTACCTCAGAGAAGAAGACAAATATCAGAGCTAAGACAGAGCAGCCGACAGAAAGTCGAGAGATGAGCTTAGAGAACAGCCGCTGGACTTGGAACGAAGAAGGCAGGGATCAACAGAGGTGTGGGTGATCTAGAAGCACGGTGAGAGTTCGCTTGTTTGGGCCGAAAGAACAAAGCAAGTGAGATTTGGCCGGCGGTGAAAGACGAATAGAGAAGAGGGACGATGACAGATGGCCGACGGTGAAAGAAGAGACGAGAAGAGGGACAGTGGACCTGGAAAGGGAGGTTGACGGTGAAAGAGAAGCACGGTGACGGAAGTAGACGAATGGAGAGGAGAGACGAAGGCTGAGGGTGTAGAGTTTGGGAAACAGGGGAACAGGGGAGAGTCGCGCGAACAGGGGAGGAGAAAAAGGCAAGAGTGACGGAGGTGTTGTGGGCGACGGACAGGGCAAAGTCGACGGTGGATGGCCGACGGTGGACGGAGGTGAGAGAGATGAGAGCTTCAGTTCAGGCGAGAGATGGTGGTGATGTGCGGCCGAATATGGGAGTGAAGTGAGGACGCAATGAAGAGGGGATAGGGTTTAGTGGGGTGAACGAGGGAAATGACATTTGGAAATTAGGGTTTGTTTTAAATTGGGAATGAATGTGATCCTAACAGTGGGTCAGATTCATTGGGGTAAAATGGGAATTAGATTAAACAATGAAGGGTAAAGTGGGAATAGGAAAAAAATTATTAATTTTAATTTTTTTAAATTAATGATTTTTAAATTTTATATATATATATTTTTTATTTTTTATATATATATTTTTTTTAAAACACTGGCTACAGCCAGTTGCAACACTTTCCACAGAAAGTGAACACAGAGAGCAACTTTGAGCCACTTTCCACAGCCAGTTGTCACTTTCCATGGAAAGTTTTGCTGTCAAAAACAAAACCAAACAGCAAAATTGCAAACATAAGAAACATTCTCAAATACCACAAGAATCACCAAATAAGCTTTATAAATCATCAACAACTAAATTACTCAAGATCAAGCACTTGAAACCAATCAAGATCATAAGACACACATAAACACATATTCATAGGGAATACCACAACACATCAAATTTTGAGCACTCAAGTCATAGTCACAAGTGGATTTCACATAGAGAATCAACCAAATTATCACAATAGCCACAATATTACTCAAAATTGACTAGTTATCACAATTTCACCCCAGTATATAAGCTTAGAATCAAGTGAACTTCCCTCAAAAGCATTCCCTTTATAGCTCATGACTTTTTCCTCCTTCATAAATACTCCTCCCAGCTGTAACAATTCAATTCCAAGTTGGGTACCTTTTTCTTCCTACAAAACAAAAGATAAAAACATAAATCTAGTAAAAAAAAATAAAGACATACACACACAAAATGAAAAGATTTGGTTTAGAGCTTGGGTTGCCTCCCAAGAAACGCTTAGTTTATAGTCTTTAGCTTGACTTTTCATGGTGGTCATTCCTCATTAACTAAGTAGATAGTGGACACAAGCCTATCCACATCTCCAAATTTAAATGCTTGAACCACAGTGAATGGACCAGACCATCGAGATTTTAGCTTTCCCGGAAATAACCTCAACATGGCATTATAAAGGAGGACCCTTTGACTAGGTTCAAAACTCTTGGGTATAATTTTGCTATCATGATCTCGCTTTGTCTTCTCCTTGTATATCCTTGCATTCTCATAGGCATTTAGGCAAGCTTCATCTAACTCAGCTTTAGGATCAAAATTTAGCTTTTTGATAGCCCAATAAGCTCCATGCTCCAATTCCATTGGTAAGTGATGTTCTTTCCCAAAATAAGCATACTTGAGGTGAGAAAGTAATGGCTTCAACTCTAGAACTAGAGGAACTTCAATAGAAGGCTTCAATGGAGTTTTTAAGGCTTCAGACACTTTAGGTGGTTCAAAAGTCCTCGGTTTAGAATGAGGAAATGGTTCAAATCGAAAGAGCTCTTCAACAACATCTTCATCAAACTCTTCAAAGCTCTTCTTATCAATCAAGAATGCCTCTAAAGGGTCTTTGATCATGGAGGCATATGATTCTTGAGGCATAACTTCATCTAATATATCTACAAAAGAACATTAAGCTGAATCGCCATGAAATTTCGAGCCCTCTTGCATGTTGAATATCACTTGCTCATCATCAACCCTCAAAGTGACCTCACCCTTCTCTACATCAATGAGAGTCCTTGTAGTGGCTAAGAATGGACGCCCAAGGATTAGAGGAATTTTCCAATCAACTTCACAATCAAGCACTACAAAATCCGCGGGGAAGATAAATTTGTCAACTTTAACTAGGACATCCTCAATGATTCCTCTAGCTCTAGAAATGCTACGATCGGCCAAGAGAAGAGTTACCGTAGTAGGTCTTGGCCCTCCTGAACCCAATTGGTTGAAAACAGCTAGAGGCATCAAGTTAATACTTGCACCTAAATCACAAAGAGCTTTACCATTAAAATTTGTCCCAAGGTTGCAAGGGATGTAGAAGCTTCCGGGATCTTTAAGCTTAGCAGGTAACTTCCTTTGAATCACCACACTACACTCTTCGGACAATGCCACGGTTTCAAATTCATTGAATTGCCGCTTCTTAGATAAAACATATTTAAGAAACTTAGCATATTTAGGCATGTTCTCCAAAGCCGCAACAGAAGGAATGTTCACATGGAGCTGTTTGAACATGCTCACAAACTTTTTGAACTGAGTATCTTCCTCTTTCTTCTTGAATCTTTGAGGAAAAGGTAGTGGTGGCATAAAAGTAGGAGCGGTTGGCTTTCTCTTTTTCTCATCATTCATCTCTTGCTCTACCTTCTTTTGTTTGCCAACATCTTGCAAACTTTCTTCAATTTGCTTTCTCTTTTTAGTGACATCTTCTTCTATTGCACTTTCTTCATCAACATCAACAATCACTTGATCATCTTGCTTTGGTTGAGGAGTACTTGAGCTAGGCACATCCGGTAGCAATTTGCCACTTCTCAAGTTAGTGGCATTGCACTCCTCTTTTTCAACTCGTTTTGGATTAGGAATGGTGTCACTAGGAAGACTACTTCTTGACATAACATTTACTTGTGATGCTAATTGCCCTATTTGCACTTCAAGATTTTTAATAGCAATTTCATGGAGAGAAAAAGTAGCCTTAGTTTCAACCCTTGAAGATTCTATTTCAGATAGGATTCGCGCTAGCATCTTGTCCATTTTAGATTCCTCTTCCTTGATAGGAACTTGCCTTGATTGCATTTGAAAATTGGGTGGAATAGGCTTAGTATTAGATATAGACCCATGTGCTTGCTTCAAACTGTTACCTTGACTCCAAAAGAAATTTGGGTGACTTCTCCAAGCACTATTGTAGGTTTGTGAATAACGGTTGCCTTGAGGATGTTGAAACTTACCCATGTAGTTGACAGATTCAGTGGCCATGTAAAGAGGACAATAGTCAGACATATGGACATCATGACATTGATCACATACAATTGGTGTGACATGAACAGAATGCACACCTTGAGAAGTTCTCTTTTGCATTTGAGACTCTAGCACATCAAAACACTTATTCATAGCGGATAAGAGAGTTGCAATTTGTGAAGAAGAGTCTTCTTTTGCATTAGGCATGGTTTGGTTAGTCCTCCTATCATTGCCTTGAGTATTGTTTGCAGACAACTGATCCAACAATCGAATCACCTCATTCACAGGGACATTCCGATATCCTCCATTGGTCATAGAATCAACCATTGCTTTAGATTGAGGATTAAGTCGAGTACAAAAAACTTGGACTACAACCCATTTGTCCACCCCATGATTAGGGTATTGCTTCATTAACATCTTGTATCTCTCCCAAGCGACATAAAGATGCTCATCTGGATGTTGTTTAAAGCTTAGAAATTCATTCCTAGCTTCCACAGATTTGTCATCAGAAAAGAATCGAGCTCTAAACTTAGCTTCAAGATCGGCCCAAGAATGGATAGATCCCTCTGGAAGATTGTTGAACCAGTCTCTAGCGTTGCCTTGTAGAGAAAGAGAGAATAACCGTAGCTTCAAAACATCTTGGGGAACTCCATTTTGCTTGAAAGAATCACAAACTTCCAAGAAGTACATCAAGTGCTTGTTGGCATCTTCATTGTAAAGACCATGGAACATCCCATGCATTTGAAGCATTGTTATCATAACTGGCTTGATCTCAAAGGTACGTGCTTGCATTTTTGGCATCCGAATGCAAGATTGAGGACCTTGCATATTTCGACTAGCAAAATCATTGACGGTAGCTCTATCATATTCATCGTCTGCCATGGTTTCAGATGCAGATTCAGCCTCTTCTTCAATGAGAGTCTCTTCTTCAATGAGAGGCACTTCGTCGAGTACCACTACCAATCCGTCCGGATGCAAGTTTTGCATATAAGAAAATGTTTCCTACAAGAGAAACAAGCAAGAGCGAGTATCAAACTAAAACAAAAAATCAATAAAGGAAAGAGAGAGAGAAAAATCATAAACCTAACTAAAAGCTCAAGCGAAATTTACACACACAAGCCTAAGGTTGACCAGAGGATTTATTTGCACAAATCCCCGGCAACGGCGCCAAAAACTTGTTCGCCTCGCAAGTATACGAGTTTCGCAAGTAATAAAGTGATAAATAAAGTATCGTTCCCACGATGATTTGTTTAACAAATTGGTCAAACAAGAGGCTTAGTGAATTCAATCAAGTTGAGCTAGAATAAAGTTTTGATGTGGAATGATAATTTTTAAAGACTTTTTCTAAAACGAAAAATTAATAAAGGCAAATGACTTTTGACTTCAAGGATAATGGAGCCTAGGATCCTTTTTCCCCTTTTGCATTTCATAAAACTTGGTTAACTTCCTCTCTAGTAGCATTTAGATTCATACATGTGTTAATCTAGGGTTCAAAAACACTTGAAACGCTCTTTCAAGTCAAAATCAAGTTTCTCTTCTTACTAAAATGCACAATCCCTTGCTACAATTAGTAAGAATCAATAATTAAGCAACAACTCTAATGTGACAATGCAAAGTTAGTAAATATATCTCTATTATACCAACAAACCCTCTATTTATCAAGTAAACTTCAAGACAAGCATGATTTCAATCAAGTTCTACACCTAAATTAGCTCTCTCAAGTCAAAACCTATGTGAATAAATCATCTAAATGGAGGCCAATCACTTAGAAGCATTAAGCCAATGTTGAAATCAACACATGTGTAGGTTGAAATCAACACATGTGTATATTTAACTACCAAAAGAGAGGAAACTCCAAGTATTAATCCATACAAACGGTCAAAAGAACCCTAGAATGAAAGGTTTAGCTACTCATGTTCAAATACAAAGAGAGTCTAAGCAAAGAAACTAAATACATGAAGAAACTAGGAAGAAAAGAGAAGAAAAGAGGAAGAACCAAGGTGAAATCCCCAAAATCTCTCTTGAGAATAGTACCCAAGCCTCCAAAATGCTCCAAATCTCTCTCCCAAGCTCTTCCCTTATGTGCCCACTTGTTTCTTTAGGTCAAGAGTGTGTTTTTCGGCCCTTCCCTTTAGGTTAAATAGGGTTTTTTCTGTTTCTGATATGTAAAACGCGCAGCTGTACTTTCTACACTTTTTCACGACTGGCTGCGGCCAGTTGTCAACTTTCTGCAGAAAGTACTTTCCGCGGTCAGTTGTACACTTGTTGTGGCCAGTTGTACATGTTCTTCTAACTTTGCACTGCTTCACCTCTTTTCTTTCTTTCCTTGTTTCTTGGTTCTTATAGAGCTTCAAAACTTGTCTCCATCTTCCTACAAAAGCAGAAGAAATTATCAATTCTCAATTGAACCATAAACTCTATAGAGTATAACAAGAATTTCTTTGATTTTTTTGCCTTATACTTTGATATGCACATTTTCCTCTATAACTTCATTCCTATGCACATTTTGAACCAAAATTAGGTAAAAATAGAAAGAAAATGTGCTAGAATATTGTCAATTTCTAAGGGTTAACATCACCGTAAGGTAAAATGCGTCCCACGTGCACTAACCAAACTTTTCGATGATGCCAAGAGGAGTTTTTTCGTCTAAGAGATTAAACGTGTTGAGGTGGGCCCTCACGATCTTTATCGCCTCCTTCACTAAACTGAATGGATCTTCACTGACATGCAGGTAAACGACACTGCAGTATGAGTTGCCCTTTACCTGAGAGGACCCGTTTTCAATGCAGACGTCGATGTTGTCATCCTGACCGGGTTGGATCGAAGCCCGGAACTGACCCTCCAGGATGGGGAGTATGAGGACGTATTGGTGACCCGAGTTCGACTTGTCGAGTATGATTATCTGGGTCTCGGTTTCTAGTTCTCGCCCGTTGGACCCGATCCAGTGAGTGGTCCACCACACTTTGAACCTGAAAATAGTCATGAACCTTATGTTCTTGAGTTTTCCGATGGGGACGACATGGCGACTACTTGCTACAGCAGCGTCGAAGCCGATGAAGCAGCCAGTGGTGGGGAGGGATTCGGTGGTGGATGAATAGGAACAGGGAGTGGCCGTGACGTTTTCGGGGACGTCGGAAAGGACAACGTGGTCATTGACCAGTAGGTTTGGGCCCTTTATATGGAAGGGTGAAGGGTTGAAGCCATTAACATGGGTGGTGAAATCGGGGGAAGATTTGCTCAAACTAGGAGGAGCCATTGTTGTTCTGTAACGATATCAGAAAACAGAGGACTATAAGAGAGAGTGAAGATCAACAACTTAGGGTGACTAGAATGGGAGGATATAGTTATATATATATATATATATATAGATGAAGAAAAGATGAGAGGGATAGTGAAGAAGGCTAAAAATATTTAGTGGGGTATTTAAGAGGAGAATCAGAGAAGGTGAATGATATATACAAATCAGGGATTTTGAGAAGATTGAGAAAAGCGTGATTGGTGTTGAGGTGAATCAAAAGTTGTCTGTTTTGTGGATGCTGAACTATTTTGTTTGTTAAAAGACTAGAACCTAGAATTTGAAAATACCCCACTTCACCCTCTTAATGCAGCATCCACAAAACAGGCAACTTTACAGCATTCCTTGAAAAGGTCGAACTTGGAGTCGGAGAAAGAGATCCTTGAGATGTTGAGCTCAAGGCAGCCAGAATTTGTGAAGCCGAATTAGTTACGGGAAGCATCACTTATGATCTAAGCAAATGATCAGTCTGTACAAACGTAAATATTATTACTATTGATTTGTTTTACTGAACCAATTTTTGGAACAATTCATTTCTCGTTTTGCGTTTCATTTCCTTAGATCATAAGTGATGCTTCCTCTGGGTTTTGTGACAGACCTTTCAGTCCCTGTGACCAGTTCGGCTTCACAAAATCTGGCCGCCTTGAGCTCAACATCTCAAGGATCTCCTTCTCTGACTCCAAATTCAACCTTTTCAAGGCATGACATGTGTGGTCTTTGACTGATTTAATAGTCAAATTTAATATTGAGAGAAAGAATGGCAAAATTGCTACTTTTGTAAACTTCCCGGGCTAAATTGCTCCTCAATGAAAACTTCCGGGGCAAAATTGCTCCTTAATGAAAACTTCCAGGACAAAAATGATACTTTTTGATTGATGAGGTGGCATGCCACGTGTGATGAGGTGGCAACGGTTTACGTGGACTTCCGTCACGTTTGGGTAAATTTGATACCTTTTTAATACTTTCGGGGCAAATTTGGTAACAAAAGAACTTCTGGGTGCTGAGCGCCCCCTTATCAAAACTTCTGGGGTAAATTTGGTATTTAACCCTATAATCTATAATCACCATACATGAACTCAAAACATATTCTTCTTCTGGACCCAAAAAAATATATTTCAGAATCAAATGTCTCGATGTGTCAAGTGTTTCATCGATAGCCCTCATCTTTGGGTTTAACTAGTGTGGGGTCGGTCTTCCTCACTTTTAGGAAGGAGGTTCGATCCCTGCGTTGGTCAAGTCCCTGGGGAAGGCATCCTAGGGATTTAGGAAGCAATGACAACATTGGTAGAAGTGGAGGCATGTGTACACTCTCTTTGGCCAGTATCCCCTGTGGACTGGGCTCTAAGCGCCTTACCCTTGGATTGTGGGCATAGGCGGACCCAGAAATTTATAAGGGGGGGGACAATTAGCGGGGTGGGGGGATTTGGGGGTTCGGGGGCAGCGGCCCCGATTTTTTTTTTAAAGGAAAATTTTTAATACATTAAAAAAACAAAAGAATATAAACAAGAAAAAAATATTTATGAAATTAAGTGAATATTGATGATGTAATAGAATAGGTAATTATTTTACAAACCTGTCACTTAGAAAAGCAAGGCTAAATACTGTTAGAAATATAGCTATATAAATTACAATGAATGGCGAACACTCAATAAGTTCGAGTACATATATTTTAATAAAAATAATATATTACAATAAAAATAATTATAATGTCATCATTCTAGGTCTTATTTTTTAGAATTCCATCATAATTGTCTTATTATGATTGTTATCAAATACATCTTTTTTCAATATAAGACATTAAACAATCATTCAACCATTTATCCACATCTCATTACGAAGTATAGTCTTAATGTATCAAAAGGAGGCACACATATTAATTTTTTTAATTTTTTTTTTTAAAAGACAAATTAAGGGGGGCACTTGTCCCTCTTATCTAATACATCTAATACGTGGGTCTGTCAGTGACTATGGGTGACCCTTTCCTTAAATTTCTGTATAAAACCCCATGCCAGACTCGAATCAAAGAGTTTGTGGGATGAGGAACCGAGGGTCAAACTTTCGATCCCCACATCAGCTAGCGCCAAAGTTTGAAACTCTCAGAACTTCACAGGCCAGACTCATAGTAGAGTGGATACAGTCGCAACTAGCAGGTGAAGACAATGGCTCTAGCTTCAACATTTTACCTCAACACTCTTCATACGCATAACAACGATACTCTTTCTTTGCGTACCACTCGCTATCCTGGTTTCGCCTCGAATTCGAGCTTGATTGGCTCTAAACTTCTCCCAAGATCCTCTGCGGTAAAATCAAGAATCAGACCAATCTCTGCATCTCACGAAGCTTTTGATGTTGTGGTAATCGGAGCTGGTATCATCGGGTTGAGTATTGCTCGCCAGCTGCTGATCGAGTCGGACCTATCAGTCGCCGTAGTTGATAAGGCCGTTCCTTGTTCTGGTGCAACTGGCGCAGGTGATAAATGCCTCCTCTATCTTCTCTATTCTTTGTGTTTCATTTGCTGTAGTAGAGTTTGGACTGGTTGCCGTTTTGAGATTTGATATTTTAGATGAATGGAGCTTTAGTTTATTTTTGGGTGCTATCCATTTCTCCAATGCATTCTGCATGTCATCTTTTGCTTGCAGAACAAGAAACTTCACCCAAATCTTTTCCGTTTAATACACAAGAATTTCAATTGTTGTAGCTTTTAGATTTTGAGGCTTGTTGAATTAATGTGGTTGTTTTACTCTGGAGTCCTTCTCGTTTTGGCCTTCAGATTTCGGTGTCGACTATCAATAAATTGTAGCATGCGAACAATCTTTCTAACTTAGCACTGTGTTATTTGATCTCTAGAAAATGTTTTTGCGCAGATTATAATTCTATGTGTGAAAACACCCAAGGTTGTTTCATACAAAATGAGCTAAAATGAGCACAGCTTCGCTGAAGGATGGATTTGTTCCGATGAAGGAAAGCTTCGAAACTTTATTTTCGACTTTCTTCTTGTAAAATGGTATTTTTACTCTCAATGGGAGATTGTTCGATGCAAATTTGACTTATGAAAGTGCATTGATGGTTTTACTCTTTTTTTTTTTAAAAAAAAAAAAAACAAATTTTTTCAACAAATTATTTTTTTCATTCAGAATGTAATTTAACATTATTGACCTGAGAAAAAACAAAGGAAAGCTACTGTGATCTTTTTCTTACTAGTTTCTCTGTGATATGATATAGTTCTGAAATCTTTATTTTTTTGGGCAACGAGGGACACTGGGTTGATGTAAGGTCAATTCTTTTTGTTGGGCCCAGCTAAGTTGAGTATTCGCTGAACTTCAATTGACTGTTAGATTTGTCCTCTTTTCTTTTGGAATTTGTACTGGTTCTAGGGCAGGGATATCTTTGGATGGTGCACAAAACACCCGGGAGTGAAAAATGGGATCTTAATATGAGAAGCTATAAACTGTGGAATATGTTGGCAGAAAGCCTACAGAAGCAAGGCTTGAATCCTTTGGAGGAATTAGGTTGGAAAAAGACTGGTATGATAGCTTTGGATCCTTATTCCCAAATTTCTCTGTTTTTGTCTCATTTTGAAGGGAGACAATTCAATGGTTTAAATATCTGAAAGTTGCAGATAGAGTTGCATTTGCAAATATGTGAATTCTTTACAACTTTGTCTATCTGTCTAATTTAAATTATAATTATAGAGGACAATTAATGGATAGAATATTGAATTTTATAATGATTTGAGAATGAGAGATGGGTATTTTCTTATTTATTATTTGCATTCCATATTATTTCAGTTTTTATTCATGGGGAGCAAGATATTAAGAAACTTTGATAGTGTTCCAAAGGTGTACATTCTGAATTTGTACTTCCTTGGGAAGAAAGTCTGTCGTCTTTCTTGCAGGTTTTTATGCTGTCTTTACACCTTAAAAAGATTGCTTCTATTGATTTGACATTGTGCTTAGATATTCCACTTAAATCATGAATTTTATTTTTCAATGCTACGCTCCAAACCTCATCTGGGAAACCAACAACAGACAAAAATAGTGCCAGACTCTTTAACATGCAACTCTCTTGTTCTTTACACATAGCCTCTATGTTTCATGAACGTATGAAACACATTGAGAATGGCTTTCACTTTGTACACGATAAGATCAAGGATAACTTTATTTCTACAAGGCATGTTCGGTTTAGTGACCAATTGGGTGATCTCCTGACTAAAGCTTTTAAATTGGGCCTCGAATCGACTATCTTTATAACAAGTTGTGCATGATCAATGTCTATGCTCCAACTGAAGGCGGAGTGTTAGGAAGTATATTAATGAAAATATATTAGAATTAATTAGTATTGCACATGATCAGGGATTATGATTATGATTAGGAAATCAATCTTTATGATGAGCCATTAATTCTGAGGCTCCTCACTTATGTATAAGTACCCCTCTTGTATACATGAATAAACACACATTTGAGAATACATTTTTCCTCTCCTTCTGACTTTACGATATACACCAAAGAGAGAGATAAGAGAATAAAGTCTGCTATTACTATCTAACTGCTATGATCTAACTAACCCTAATAAATGAGAATAAAACACTGTAAAATAACAGGATATTTTCACTCAAAGTAAAAAGCATATGTAACTATTATAATTAGGTGCCTTCAAAAGACAAATCTTAATATTCCTATAATGAAATATTTTTCTTTTATCTGAAAGTAAATATATAAAGGAAGATTTGAAATCTATTAACAAGAATGATGCTTATATCATAATCCATGACAGCATTCTACCTCTGATTAGTCAATGGATTGAGAAATCAGTTGTATTACTGCAATAAATGGAAACAATTGATCAGCTGCATACTGTTGCATTTTGAATTTGAGTGGTCAATAAATTTGCATGTAGATGTCTGAGCTGGAAGGGAAATCTCAAATATTTTAGAATTTTAGAATTTTTAGCAGACCAAAATTATACATGCTCTTTGTTTGTCTATTCATTGGTCTGAGTCAGTTGTGTGACCGTGTCTGAGCTTCCATGATATGCCCAAGTGGTAATAACATTCAGGAGCAGGAGGCATTGATATTCTTAATGTAAAAAAATTAAATTCCTATTCTTTGTAACAATAAGGCTGAGGCTGGAATGATATGACTTCTGATCTGTAGGAAGCATATTAGTTGGCAGAACTCATTCAGAGACAGACATGCTGAAAAAGAGGACTAAACATCTCATTGAGGCTGGGTTGAAAGCAGAGTATTTGTGTAGCAGTGATTTATTCAACAAGGAACCTGCTCTTTTGGTGGATGAAGACAGTGGAGCCGCTTTTCTCCCTGATGACTGTCAATTGGATGCTCATCGTACTGTTGCATATATTGAGAAGGTTATTATTATCACTTTTATTACACACACACACACACACACATATATATATATATAAACTCACATCTTATTTTCAAGTAATTATCATTATTTTGTTCTCGCAACATACTCTCATAACTGGTTATCATGTCACTTCATGGCACAAACTTAGTCACAAAGTTATGGTTGATATGTAGGCTAACAAAAATTTTACATCAAAAGGACGATATGCAGAATTCTACAATGAACCTGTGAAATGCTTAATCAGGTTTCATTATCATTTAGTTTATGTTTGATTTATTTTTGTTTCACTACAGTAGAAATAAATGGAACATGTTGAAAGAACATGTACATTTTTGGGTCAATGCTATGTTTCAATTTGTGTTCAGAGGGGGCAGCAATGGAGAGGTTGAAGGTGTTGAGACTACCAAAAAGAGATTGTATAGCAAGAAGGCAATTATAGTTGCGACTGGCTCTTGGACTGGTTCTGTGATGCATGATTTGGTTAGAAACTGGGGAATGCAGTTAAATATTCCTATAAGGCCTAGAAAGGTGTGTATATATCCATCATAAAACGACCTGTTCTTGCTAGTCATGGGATTCCTTTGTTCTTTTGCCATTTATGCTGCAATTTTGTACCTTTTTTGTTTAATGTAATACCGAAAAAAGCACTACAAAACGATAAATGCATTATTACTTTGGTTTCTAAATTAGAAAAAAGTATTAAAAATATTTTTTTTAACTATTCTTATTTTTTGTTATTGAAAGATGATTGTCTTTTAAGAAGTGTGATAGTTAATTAATTTACATTTTTTTTCCTTTGAATATTTTCCGAAATAATAAATATATCAACAATAACAAATGATGATAAAAGTGTAACTAAATTAAGAGAATCACACTTTAGAAAATAAACTCAACGATCTTTTAATGACAAAGAATTAAAGTAATCTTGTATTTTTTGTCATATTTTGGCCTTTTTTGTTCATTACGTTAAACATATTTTTTCTTTTACTCGGCCATATTGCAGTCAGTGGGAATTGACCCCCAACTGACATGTTAAATTACATATTAGAGGTTTCTAATCAAAACTCTGAGACCTCAACTAGAATTAGACTCCTTTGAACAGCTGAGAACCCTAACCGTGCTGCTGTCAGACTCTCTCCTGGAACCTTGGTAGATAATTGAATTTCTGGAACAGTTTGCAGGCTTTCCATATTGTAGCAGCTTCTAGATTCCCTACTGCTAACCTCTAATCATATCTTCCAGACTCTTCTCTCTAGAATTTTTCTCTTATGTCTCTATTATTTTTCCTTGAAGACTGAATTTCTTCTCAGAATGCTTATTATCTCTCTTTCTGAGATAATTTACATCCTGTACTTATTGAACATTAGATAAAATTATCAAAACTTCATGATGTTTGATGAAAAACTCTTTGTAATGAAATACGGAGTATTAAAATTAAATGTGTATCTTTATCCTCAAACTATTGTATTAGTTAAAAAGTAATTGTTAATGCAAAGTAAGGATAATACAAACAACTGGAGAATAAGATATTGCCCACTAGTAAAAGCTAGAATGGACTTAGAGCATGATATGGTTCAAACAGATTTTTCTTTTGATTGCTTGACTAATTTACATTCCTTTAATTCCTTTTTGTGATTCTTGTGAAGGGTCACTTGCTTGTGCTTGAGAATTTCAATTCCCTACCAGTAAATCATGGTCTGATGGAGGCAGGTTACGTTGATCATCAAACTGCTCCTTCACCTCCTATGGTTTCAGGGTTGGAAAGATATGATCATGGGCGAACTTTATCCGTTTCAATGACGGCAACTGTTGATGCAGTGGGGAATATTCTTTTAGGTAATTTCTATTGCCTATATGATTGTCCCCAGTGGGGTATTATATATGGTTAGTTTGTATGGCCAATATGTAATGTTGATCCTTGCGTGTTAAGTGTTAGCTATAGTGACCGCATGTTACTGATATTAAAATGAAGGCTCCTTCTTTGAAGGGGGTTTTCTAAAGACCATGCAATTATGGTGGTTTTCTTTAATAAATTTGTAATGTTATTGTGAGATCTTTTTGTAAAGCAGATCTCCCAGTTGAGTTATAAATCATTTTATTTGTTGGAACATGCTTGCTGCCTACATTATGTTTACCATTCAGTGTAATCTCACCCTTTATTGAGAAAATAACTTGACTGCATGAGTTGTTCCTAATTTGAGTATACATGAAGTGAAATAAAAAGAGAAGAAAAAGAGAGAAAAACCACGTGATTTTGACATTGTTTTATAGTTGCGTGTGATGTGAAAATATTAGATGCTTAAAAAGAATTAAATTGTTGTGTGATCATGATGCTTTTTAGTATATCTTTGGCTATCAAAACACTGGGAAATGTTTGAGGATTGAAGTTATGTTCCATCCAGACTTTATTGAAAGTTTCATTGGTCATTATCTTTCTAGTCGTAAATAAATTTTATAAGATAAATTAATATTGGCAGTGGTGCATATGCATTGCTTTTTTGGGTTTTTCTTTGTTTGTTTTAACACTATTCTTATTATTTGGGGTGACAACCAAAATACCAACCATCAAGGAAGTAGCCGAGAATTTGTTGGGTTCAGCACCGATTTGGATGAGTCCATTGTCAATCACATATGGAAGCGAGCTGGAGATTTCTTTCCCACATTAAAAACACTTTCCCTTTCAGATCTCAGTGCAAGTAGAAATGTCAGAGTTGGATTACGACCCTATAGTGAGTTCTAATTTCTTTCAATTCTCCTACGGCTGAAAATTCATTTTGTTAGCTTTTAAAGGTTATTTGCCTATATTTTCTATTTCCATAAAAAGAAGTTATCTGCATGTATTTTCCTCACTGCCGAGAAGTATTTGACTGATAACGAATTTACCACGTCAGTGCCTGATGGGAAGCCAGTGATTGGGCCTGTGCCTGGCTTGTCTAACCTGTACCTTGCAGCTGGGCATGAAGGGGAAGGGCTTGCACTGGTGAGTTTGCGAAGACTTTCCTAGTGTTAGTTAAATTAAAGGACTTTGAAAATCAACATTGACTGTGTATTCTAAAATGGTAGTGAGTATGTGTTGACTCTTTACAATTATCTAGAAAAGAAAATGCTTTCTTTTTAGTTAGAAATGGATTGAAAGATCCTTCCTAATTTTGGAGTTATTTCCAGGCTTTAGGAACTGCTGAACTGGTCACTGATATGGTGTTGGGTCGTCCTACAAAAGTTGATGATGGACCTTTTTCTGTGCATCGGTTCTGTTGATGAAATGCATGCAGCTAAGAAGAATTGTTATTCATGCATTTTTTGAAAAAATATTGGTTATGGTCTACAATTTTCAAGATATGAGGTCTTCTTGTAACTTCCTTAAATGACTGATTTTCAGGTATGATGATATGATGTTGTAACAAAAGAAGTTAGGGGTTAGTTGGGCTAATTACAAAAGATGACCGTGGTAGCTAATGACTATAAATAAGTGGCCTAGGGACTAGTTGTAATCAGGCTTTTGATTAATGGAGATGTGATTCCCCTGTTTCTCTTTCTCTTCCCTCTCTTCTCTCCCTTTCCATCTCCTTCCTTTTCATTATTCTATGTCATATGGCTTCCAATATTGATTAACTGTGAAAAAGTTTAGTTTTAGACTTTTAGCCATAATCTTTTCCCTTTTACTTAAATATAGTACTATATTTTAGGAAGAATTATGACTAAGAACCAAATCCACGAACTTTTTATTTCTAAATACCACTAACGGTAAATACTCATTGTTTCACTTGTAAGTTTGTATTGGTTTAATGATAAATAGTGTTAAATATTTTTTAGTTGTACATTTATGTTATTTAAATACTAAATACTTGTAATCTGACTAGACTTTGCTTTATGTGCATGGTAAATTTAAGGCCTTTGTAATAATTAATTTGTCAATATAGTCCTTCATTATAATTTTCCCTGTTTTTTTTTTTTAATATAAATTTGTTTTTATCCTATGAAAAGAATTGCTGAAATGGTGATTACTTTGATTAGTAAATAATTTATCTTTTCCTGTGATAGGCAGTAATTAATCTGATGCCTTAATTTCATTTTCCATGTTGATATCTTAGCTAGTCTGCTGCTGCTAGCCGCTTCCAATTGCAGCTCTTTGTATGGCGACTATCAGATAATATAACAAGTAACTTCCTCTTTATCCTACTCGTACTTATTGATCATTTATGAGACAAAATCGAGCATATACTACTGCTAGGCTTGTGTGATTTGAACTTTCTGCTACCAGTGGTTTTTGCTGGGTGTAAATTTTATGAAAGAAGGAAAAAAAAAAAAGAAACAAAAAAACAAATGAAAAGTACCATACAAGAAGGAAATAGTCAGTCATACTGTCCTTGGGTACTTCTGTTGGGTATATTGCATTTCCCAACTCCTTTTATTGCTTTTTCTAGCCTTTAGTCAGTGAGGCACAATTGTCGTTCTACAGAAATTTACAAATAATCCAGACAGTTAAATTGATATGCTGTTAGGTATACCTCTTCCCATGACCCCTTTTGATCCAGAACTTGTTGTATTAGGGTACAAAAGATTGTATGTCATTTTTGCAGGACCACGTCTGTTTTTTAGTCTGGGGTCATTATTTCTACCTAAGATCCTTGTCTGAATCCTCTTCAATTCTTCCCCGAATTGCGCAAATCTCTTCCGAACCTCTTCATTGTCTATCCACTCAGGAGAGGGTTGGCAACCCAAGTACACTTCATCACAAGTGTGTTGTGAAAGGACCTCTACTAATGCTACACCCAAACTCATTTCAAATCTTCCGGGCAACATCTTGAGGAAAAATTTGTCTGGGTCCTTGAGAAACTCTCCGAATTCATATGTTCCTTCATCAGGAATAAATTGTCTGCATAGTGTTGGACGACCTGGTGGGTAACCAGAGTATGCATATTGCCCATAGTTAATTGATGCGTGCATAGCTGAAGCTATCCAAATGAGTGTTGTCAATTCTTCTACAAGGTTTGAGACGTTAGTCATTTGTTTCCACCAGGTTTCATTGCGTTTATCACCATGGCCGACATGTTGAATCTCTGTCCACCAAGCCTGGAGTTCGGCATCAGACTTGACAGCATCATCATTTTTGTAGAAGAAGGAGCAGAAGTCCTTGACCCATTGCTTGATAGCAACCCATATTTCAAGTCCATCAGTGGCATAGGGATAATCCTCCAAGATAAGTTGAATTCCCACAGGGTTATTCGCATCTGGGTCTTCTATGGCCAAACCCCTGATGCCCAATGAAACTTCAGACTTTGTAGTTGAAAGAGTAAACTAACAATTTACTATCCTAGTTTTTGGAATATTCTAACTTTAGTCTTGAAAAATTAGTGTACAAGTTAATCTTAAAATAATAAACTTGAATATTAGTTAATAAGGATCTTATTATCTTGGATGGTTTACTGGCATAGTTGAAAGCTAAAATTTCATAGGTCTAATAGTCACAGTTGAAATGTTTTTGTCTTTCTTGTTACTGAAGGTGCGATGTACCTTTTGAGTAGATCAGCAGGAAGTCCTTGTTCATTGAATCTCCACTGTTTGTAGAGTTCAGATGATATTTCCATGGATTTTTCCCCTGAAAATAATGTTTTTTCAAGAATTCCTTCTGCATTTACAAGTATACATCTTGCTAAAGCATTTATATGAATGGTGTCTTTGAAATGAGGACTCAATATCCGATGGATTGGATGCATAACACTCAGTCGTCTTCTGGTGGCAATGATAAATGGTTCAACAACTGCGTGGGTATGTAACCTGCAATAAACTTCATTGCAGAGAACTTAGTTGTAGAACAATCATCATTAATGTTATTTATTGACATGTTATATTGTGTGCATGCAGAATTTAGGAGAAACTTGGAATTCTTGTGTGGTAGGGTGGTTGTTTACTGCTAAATGCTCATTCCTCTCTTTTTATTTTATTGGCTTGTTCTTTGTATTGCTTCTGATTCTGAATAACTGAATTTATATAATAAGAATTAGTCTCTGCAATCTTAGTCCTGCACCTTTTCACAGAAAGAATTTTCTATCACTAGACACATTTCCACATGCATTGCATGAATCTGACGAATGAGTCACACAATTCATGGCTTGGGAATAGTGCAGCAGCAACAACAAAATACCTTATCCATACTATCAATTACCAGATCTTTAGATAGATTATTACCCGAAAGGTCTCATTCATTGACTATATTGAATAATCTCTTTGATTTTCCTCTACCTTTTTTTGAAGACTCCATACTGTTTGATTTACCTTTCTCACTGACACCTTCAAAACTTTCTTTGTACATTCCCAAGCCATGTCAAACGATTTTCTACTATTTTCCCTTCATGGGCACCACTTAAAACCAACAAGATTCTACAATTTAATGCAACTTACAATAAATTTTATATCTTATACCCGATTGGGTTTTGGTGGTTCATATTCAAATAATCCTTGTATAAGTCTGTAATGTTGAATATGCCAAACTGCTTCATAGAAAGATGTTGAACTCACCAATGACAAATGAGTTGATGGTAAAGATTGTCATTTGCAGCAACATGTGCTTTAGCAAGTTGCCAAAGAGCAGCTTCCACTCCTTCTTCTGCTGGGAGAAAGACTCTGTGCTGTTCATTTCCCACGGAAAATGAAGGCAGGCTGAGTTCTATTGCTAATGGCTTTAGCGTGCCATCATTCCTCAGCAACAGAAGTGTTCTTGATGCATAGGCACACACTCCATTTGTGTTGATTCTGTTTAAGAATGGAATGAGATAGTCATGATGGTCCAGTATGAATATTCTCCCCTCTTGCACTGCCTGACACACAAATCAATCAATTAATATATTATACTCTCTTATCTAAATACAAGAGCTACTTAGCTATTTTGTAGAGATCCAGAAAACTAGTTAGGTTAATTATCTATAAAAACGGTGAGTCAATTTCCCTAAACTACCCATTTTAATTATTTGCATTGGAAATTGCTCACTTGATGGAAAACTCCTTTACGGTGTGTAATCAATATGGAGAGTTTAGGAAAAATTATGAATTTGCGAAATAGTAAGTTGAGGCTTACATTTTGGATCAAAGCTAAGCTCTCTCTTAGCTCTTACATTTATGGCTGGAGGGAGTATTAAACTATGTAATGAAAGGAAGAAGTTGTTTATGTGATTTTGTATAGTATCTAATGGTTTTTATTGCTGTAAATATTGAGGTATGAAAAGGGTGGTTTTACATACCTGCGGTAATGTCAACCCTTCGAGGTTGTGCTCTATGTGAGCGGATTCTATTGAACTGTTCATTCCAGTTTTGCTTTGAGGAGGGAATATCTGAAAAGTTTTGGTGAAGTATTTTTTAAACCATTAAATAAAATAAAAAATTAAATTTCAATTAAAATTTATAAAAAGTGAAAATGTGATTCTGAATCTGACAATAATTTTTAATCTTTGAATTTGAAGTTGTAAAAGAGTTTTCTTTCATGTTTTTAAATAAATTTAAAATGATCTTTTTTTACTTTTATCCATGTATAAAAAATTTTAATTTTAATTTACAAATATTTAAATTATTCATCTATAAATTATACAATCATGGCATCGTAAATAGTTTGGAAAAGAGGGGAATGTAAAATTACCTTCAACCGTTGGATCCTCAATGGGTGAATACCTGCAAGCATTTGTCTTGCAAATTCCATATCGTCCATCCAAGCCCATTCATCTTCTGGAAAATATATATAACAATTAATTTTCTCCAATTATCAGAAATTATTAAAATATCAAACATAAGTTACATTAACACCTAAAGTCAGATTACAGTTACATATCATATTTATATTTTAATTAATCATATAAAAGTGCCCAAATTTTATAAATTTTAGGTTAAAAATGTATTCAAATTTGTCATTATAACTACTTTTAATCATTAAAATGATCGTTGTTGATAAGTCTCTTAAATTTAAGAGGCATCATTTAATTTTCTAACAAACGTCAAGTCTTAAAATTTGATTATCTTTCTTTTCTTCATATTATCAAGTCTAATTGAGGTAACTCTCTCAAAGGTATATACTGCATTCACATAAGCTCTAACTCAAGACTTATTTTTGAAGTGATGATAACTCCTTTTAGTAGGAACAACACTAATCGGTTAAATTTGATTTTCTTTCTGTACTTGAAGTGATAAATGATGAGATTACCAGATATGATTTGAGGAAGAGGATAACGCAGAGGACTCTTGAGGGAAGCCTGATGAGTGATTGCCTTGGCAAGCTGAGGTACAAGTGTATTCTTTATTGTGTCTCTGAAGCTTCCTTCAACTTTGCGATCTCTATTGGGAGAGAACAAGTTAAGAATCTCTTGGAATGAGCGAAATGTATCATCTGATGAAGAATCAGATTCAAGTAGTAACTTTAATTCAGGAATCACAAAGTACACAAAAGCTTGCACTGCTTTTGATTGCAACTCATTTAGTTTTTTGGGGCTGCATCTTTCATCTGCTGGAACATATATATTCCAAAGCATTGATTCTGGTCTGCTCTCACCTGACATGCCTATCATTATTCATATAAAAGTTTTAGGTCTTTAGAATAGTAATACTTGTGGTGTATGGATTTGATTATATGCATTTCATGGGGTTTAATCAAATCATGTTGAAATTATGGAAAAATTACCCAAAAATCCTTCATTACAAAATTTATTATTTAGAGGTATCGAAAGATCAAGGTCCTTGAGTGGATACAACTCTTCTTTAGTGAATGTAATTCTTTTTCAGTTGTTTGTAACACATCTTCAACTACATCTTTAACTACATGTAAATGTTGCACACAACTAAAAGAATAGTTGCACTAGCTGAGGATATGTTGCATATAAGTCATTAAACAAATTTCAAATAATAAATTTTGCAATAAGGATTTCTTAAAAGTTCTTCTACAAAACATTATGGCTATAAATTTTGATTTGTTCATCCCAAGTGCCATATCATTTGTTATATTAAGTGAAGCGATATGACTTAAGAAACTTAGGTCGAATAATGTGGGGTAAGTTGCATTTATTATCCTAAATCTTTTAGGAGAACTTAATATCCTAATCTAACTTTTAGTACATCTACCATCATCTTAAATTATTTTTTCAGTACCACCCAATATCTTAAATTAATTGTTTATGCATCCAACACCCAACAATATTTTTTCAATAGCACTTAATATTCTAGTTTAAGGTGCTCATTGATACTGCAAAAAATACTTTAAGAACAAAATTACACAAAAAAATCAGTTTAGAGGATGCTAGAGAGTGGTGATGCAACTTAACCCAACAATGTGACATGATAATCTGTGAAGAATCAAATCAAAATTAAATTCAATACAGATTAAGATTAAAATAAAAGGAAGAAACTAAAATAATTAATGACGTACTTGATGAAGAAGGTTGTCGTCCAGTTCTGAGTCTGCGAGGATATGGATACCACCTGGAACGACCCAACGCAGGTCTAGGATTTTGAGGATCACCAAGATCATTGTACACTTCATATTCATATATTCTCTCCCATTCCTTTCTCTCTCCTGATTCTCCATTCCCTCTCATCCTTTCAATTTCTTCCATCCTTAGCCCTACCAATCCTCTTGGTGTTTCCCTTGGAATATAACACTATATATCTCCACAACATATATATGATTGTTATGTAATTGTATTCAAAAGAACTACTACAAATTATTAATATGAGAGCTAGTTGAAGATTGAATTTGATTCCAAATATAAGACTTTAACCCACTCTGTCTTTCAAAATTATAATTTTTTTTCTTAAAGTATATCCCTATCAATTATACACATTAAGCAATATCTACCAAGAGCAATCATGATGAAAGAAACTCCCTTTGGTCCTTAATATAATATATATTTAGGGAATTGATCGTTATTCTAAATATAAAATTTAGTTTTCATATTTGTCAATATTTTTTTTATTTACCTGATGCTCCCTCAACAATAATCAATGAGAGGATCGGAAATGAGAAAAGCAAAGAAGATGATTAGGATGTTTTACAAAATACATGTTATATATTAACTTACTCAATTAACTTTCTTAATCTAATTAAATTAGGTAAACATATCTTATATTAAGAACAAGAGGAGTAGTATTTTAAGAAAATCAACTTATATTTGTTACAAATAAATAACACAACTAATTTCTTTAATGTCTTTAAATTAGTCAAATAGCTTTTATATTAAGTATTGAAGGTAGTATACTTTTAAATAGTAAAGATAGAGAAAGAGGTAAAAAGAAAGAGGTGAGCCTCACATGTATATAAAAGTAGGGCATACCATTTTATTCTTATCTTTTTATAACTCGATCTATTGTCCTAAAGTAATTCTGGGGATCCAAATTCATACGTTCATAGATAAAAAAAAATTGCTAGATGATGAAGAAAAAGAATAAACTACATAAATTAAAAACTTCCAAGTTTGAAGTTTTATATAAGTTAACTATTTGATTTAAGAGCAGTATGTAAATATTTTGAAAAACGAAGAAAATCGGTACAACTATAGCATGAATTAGGGGCAAAAAAATCTGTATTGCTACTCTTGAACCAACTACTTTAGGTTTTAACAGTAGATTAACTAAAAGGTTTAGTTATTAGTTACCTAGGATGGAAATTTTTTAATGCTTGTAATATTTTTTCTATACAGTGACTTATGTTCTTATAAACAAAAGAGAAAGTAAAACAGTGGATTAAAATGATGGGATTCTGAAACTTACAGTGTTGGAGAAGAAAATGCGGTGAGATTTGATGTTCTTGAAAGGATATATCCAAGAACTACAAGGGAAGTGAATAATCTGATTGGTTGGGGTTTCAATGGAGGCATGTTGAAGATAGAATCTTTTCTTGTTGTGTGGGTTTTTTATCAGAAAAGCTAATGGAATCCCAAAGTTTAAGTCTACACGTATTGTGATTCTGTATGTTATGAGGGTTTCTGTTGTGCCTTCTTGTTTCTTCCTCTTTCCTCCTTTAAAATGAGCCACATCACTTAGCTTCCCTTTGCCTGTTTCTGTTCAGTGCAATTCATCAAAGTTAAAAACCATTAATTTATGAATATAACTGTTTAATTAATAAACCCTAGTTCTTGATTACAAATAATTAAGGAACCAAAAAAAAATAAATGAAAAAAGATAATCTGTGGGTAAAAAAATGGGATCAGATCAGTTGATTTGGAAAGAAAAACCAGCTTATCAATACTTCTTGGCTTAAGTCGGAGCACACAATCAACTGCTTAATTTTATTTTTTATTTTTTTAAAAAATACTGATTAAGAATCAATCACAATCAGGAAAATTTTTGGTTCAACCATTTCAGAAAGGCCAATTAATTTATTTTATTCTATTAGTTTTAATCATGTATCAGTATCACCTTAAGTTGTGATTTGTATAGAACTATATATAATAAATATTCTCAGATGAAACGTTTAGACCAAATATTCTCAGAAATTAATAGTAAGATTTCAAGTTTTTGCAGCTTTGTATCTGAAATATTTACTAACATGCTACATATTACTCATCAAAGAACGAGCATTAGAGAATTTTATTCGGATTCAAACGGCAGAGGAAACAACTCATTTTCTTTTTCCTCTTCTTCTTTTCTGATTCTAACTATTGGATCAAAATTTCAGCAGATTTTGTTCTAAAAAATATTAAATCCCAACTATTTTGACTGGCCAACACATGCACAAACTTGTGAATTTTTATAACGAATATTACAGAACTTGTCTTAACATATTAATGGTGAGGAAAAGGAGCTTACTATATTGCAAGAAGCCAGAGAAAGGAAAGCAATTAACTTACTTGGATCTAATTCAGTGCCACTATAAATCTGAACACAAGATGATTTTCCTGCTGCTCCTCCTGATTGGCCTTCATTTTGAACCACTACGAACGTTCCCTTCAGAATCATTGCTTTCTGATGATTATGAACAGAAACATCACTACGTTTTTGAGACAAACGACTTGAAATCATGCGTTTCGAACTCACTGTTTCTCTACCAGGAACCTCCTCCATTAATATTTTCCTTTCTTAATATGTTTTCCTTGTATCAGCTATGGATGCAAGCTCAAATGTTGCTGATGCATGAATCCTAATTAATGATCGATAAGAGAACTTCGTTACCTTAGCTTGGTTTGTTTGCTTTGCATCTGATACCTTGCTTGCCTTTGATTGAGGTTTTGATCATCTTTTCTGTACGTAGTGGCAGTATATATGTTGCAATATTCTTACCCTTTGGTTATTCCAAAGTGGAGTAATGTAATTAACTATTGGAAAAATGTGAAATGAAGAAAGAAAAAAGAAAAAGAATTAAACAGAACTGATGTATACATCTAAATATGATCTGCTAACTACTTGATCAACCTTTTTTTTTTCTTTTTGAAGGAACCTATTATTTCTTCATATATACAGTAATGGAGCTTGAACTGTATTAAAACACACATACATAGTCTCTAGAGGCAAGCCTCTTTTTCTTGTGGGAGAATACCTAATCTATGGTTTTGACATGTTTATAACGCGAACTTCATATATAACACATGATTTTAACATTCATGAAGTACTTTGCGTGTATGGACATGTTTTTCCCTATATAATTACTGTGAAGATACAAATGAGGTGGGCTTATATAACAAGAAATTTAAGAATGTGCTACAATAATGATGTTTGAATCTTCATTTTATCAACAATTTTATTATTTGCTATAAGTTTAATTTGACCTTTGGAAGTGATTATATGTGCCTTTGAGCGCATCATCAAAATTAAGGAGATCGACTTCATTAACTTTATCTAAAAGTTAGTAAAAAAAAAAGTCTAAATTGATTCAAATTTTTTTTTTTTAAAAAATACATAGAAGTTTAGGTGGGGGTAAACATGAGTACCCAATACTACAAAACGGGGCTACGGAATCCTATTTTTTGTACTTTTGACGTTCTTTTCCGAGGGGACGTCTATCTGGGGGGCGCCATAGGGAAAATTTAAGGAGTCCTATTTTATGTTTAGACGCCTAATATAAGAAATCTAAATTCAGAAATTAGACTCCTTAAGTCACGACTGTAATGTTCTCATGTGTCACTTAAGGAGTCTAATTTATTTATTTGGACTCCTTAAGTCTTACTTCAGAAGTCTAATTCTAGAACTTGGACTCCTTAAGTCTCACTTCAGAAGTCTAACTCTGGAACTTGAACTCCTTAAGTCTCACTTCAGAAGTCTAATTCTGGAATTTGGACTCCTTAAGTTTCACTTCAGAAGTCTAATTCTATAACTTAGACTCCTTAAGTCTCACTTTAGGAGTCTAATTCGTACAATTAGACTCCTTAAACGTTCGTTTTTTTAAAAAAATATGCTTCATATATTCACTATCCCAAAATAACGATATTTCCATACAACACAAAAGGTTAGCGCAGCTAACCTTATACATACAGAAACAGAATACATGCTGAAACAATATAAGGACTAAAGTAGTAACAACAAACTTGGATAACTTCAAATCATTTCACCCAAATTAGCTCTAATTAATTCAAGCAGTAACTACTACTACTTCCATGTACAACAATCACCAGAAGGTGTCAAAATATTGTCTACCTGCTACTAGTCAAGTAATATAAGGACTACCTTCATTCATCTATGTGTTGCAAAAGAACAAAGTGTCAAAATGTTGCCTAGCTATCTGCTACTACTCAAGCAAAATATGAAGACTAACTTCATTCATCTATGTGTTGCAGAAGATATCCAGCTAACAAGTTTCGAACCAAATCAATTTCTTCATTTGAGTAGGCATCCTTAGTACCAAAAATCTGTAAAATAGAAAATAAGATATAAGTTAAATCAATCAAGTGAATATATGCATTAATTACACAACTAAAGTACAACTTCAAAAAATATTATCATTTGAGAATGAAGGAAAAAGTACCTCCTCAAAATCTGAAGTACGTCCGCTCTGAATGATGGATTACATGTAGAGCATAACGTAGTATCCACACTCCCAATCCATAGGGGTAGTGAGGGAGCTGGCATGTGAAATATAGGGGTAGTGAGGGAGATCACCCAACATGATGCAACTGAGTCCCTATAGTTCTAACCATTTAAAACTTCCTATATTTTAGAAAAGGTGAAATTATGTATTTCATTAAGTTTAGGGACTAGAGTTTTAAATGATTAAAAATATAAGTGCTGAGTTGCATAAAGTTAAAGTTAAGAAACCAAGTGATATGATATTGTAATTAGATGACTTTGAAAGTTAGTTAGTTTAGTTAATTAGACGAGCGGTTTTAGCTATTAGTGGCACTAGCTGTTGTTAGGAGCGGCCCTAACCAGACATGGCCTTAGCCGTGTCTAATAACTAACTAGCTTTAGGGTGTTAGATGCCCCTGTTTTAATGAATTCCCTGCTGGCTGCTGCCTAAATATAGGGCAGATTTCTCCATGTAAAAATCAGATTTGCATCGTTAACTAGAGAATATTCAGATTGCTCTTCTCTCTATCTCTCCTACTCTCCTCTACTTCTTCTTCTTCAACCCTTTAATCTTCTTCTCTTCTACCCTAATTCCCAATTCTTCAAGATTCATATTACAACTTACTATCAACAAATTTCAATTGAACCAAAATTATAGGGACAGAGTTGCACCGAGTCAATATTTTAATGATGGAATTGCAACCAGTCAAAATTATGGAGACCAAAAGATTAATTTTCTCATGGAAATATAATAGCAGTAGTTTTACCTCTTGAAGCCATTTGAACACAGGAGGAACTTCCCATGAGTCCTTGTATATATTAGCGCCAAGGCCTTCAGGAAACACTCTGGGTATGTTATCTGTGAAACCCCCACCAGTTATTTGAGCAATTCCCTAAACCCCTCCCTTGCTAACTATGTCAAGAACCTGAAATTAAGCAAGAATACTCATTTTTCAGTAAAAATGGTCTCCAAGAACTAATATCAAGCATTATCACAAGTCACAAAGATTATGACCATTTTAACGTAAACTACAGTTGGGGCCATTAGAGCTTCAGCTATTGAAACATCCCCACCTGGAAGTTGATCTTGCAATGAAAGACCACTTTGAGCAAGCACTTTGAAAAGATATGTATTATTAATATCAGTCAAGAATTTTCAGAATTAAATGGAATTTTCACCCATATCTAACCTTCTTACAAGAGAGAAGCCATTAGAATGAACTCCACTAGATGGGAGACCAATAAGAACATCACCAGAAACTATGTTCAATAAGAACATCACCTGAAACTATGTTCTTCCCATTGATCACAGAGTCCTTCTTTACGATGCCAACTGCACAGCCACTAAGATCATACTCACCTTTTTTATAGAGAACAGGCATCTCTGCTGTCTGAAAAGATATGAGATCAACTTTTTGCCTCAGTAAAAGTGGTAAAAATCTTAGCATATATAAGTCAAATAAAAGAATATGAGTGGGGTGAGCATATGGAAGAATGTCCATTTATAGCATCAAAAAGTTTCAAACAATAAATTAATAATATATTAAAATTGTACCTGAACAAATCACTTCAATACTTGAAAATGGATCACTGTCAGAATTGTTTCAGTTATTGACCTTGCTATATTAAACTGAAAAATATAAGCAACAATCTATAATGGACTGCTTAAAATTTCAATATAAATGATGAGTCTGGACTACAAAACTCAGTACTACATCTAATCCCAGAACCTGAGACTAATCATCTTTTTGACACATACTGCACATTTATACTTCTCCAGGGAAAAAATAATTAAACAATAAAGGCTTTAGTCATCTGGTGAGGCCTAAATTTCTCTCCATCAGATAATGGCTTTACATGATTATTGTACAACAAACTCAACACCCACTACAAATAATAAAGTAAATTATAAAAATTTTCCATACCTCTCCTCCTAAGAGCACGCAATCAGATTGCTGGCAACCATCAACGATTCCTTTGATAACCTGCATTATGCAATATTAGGTGTGAATATGATAAACTTCAATTCTGTTGCTAGCTTAATAGTTAGTTTCTGTTCCTTGTACATGAAGAAACTTTATGGCCAATTTTATGCGACTCTTAAGCAAATTTATTACTACCTTTTCAGCAACTCAAAATCAACGTCAAATTTTCAGAATGGTCAAGTCGTCGTTTCAACCGTTTCAACCGATCTGAGACGTCGTCTCAACCGTTTCGGTCCCAATTCCGTCTCAACCACCGAGTCGACACGTTTTTTGCCAGAAAAACGCAAAAACGGACATTTTAACGTTTTGACACGGCGTTTTAACAACACTACTGCTTTGAATTGCTTCTGAATAACTAAATTTATATAATAAGAATTAGTCTCTGTAATCTTAGTCCTACACCTTTTCATAGAAAGAATTTTCTATCACTAGACACATTTCCACATGCATTGCATGAATCTGACGAATGAGTCACACTATTCATGGCTTGTGAATAGTGCAGCAGCAACAACAAAAAACCTTATCCATATTATCAACTATCAGATCTTTAAATAAATTTTTAATCAAAAGGTCTTATTCATTGACTTCATTAAATAATCTTTTTGGTCTTCCTCTACCCTTTTATGAGTACTCCATACTGTTTGATATACCTTTCTCACCTGCACTTTCAACGACTTTCTTTATACATTTCCAAATCATGTCAAATGATTTTCTACTATTTTCCCTTCATAGGCGCCACTTAAAACCAACAAGATTCTATGATTTAGTGCAACTTACTATAAATTTTATATTTTTTACCCGATTGGCTGGGTTTTAGTGGTTCATATTCAAATAATCCTTGTATAAGTGTGTAATGTTTAATATGCCAAACTGCTTCATACAAAGATGTTGAACTCACCAATGACTAATGAGTTGATGGTAAAGATTGTCATTAGCAGCAACATGTGCTTTAGCAAGTTGCCAAAGAGCAGCTTCCACTCCTTCTTCCGCTGGAAGAAAGACCCTGTGCTGTTCATCTCCCACAGGGAATGAAGGCAGGCTGAGTTCTATTGCTAATGGCTTTAGCATGCCATCATTCCTCAGCAACAGAAGTGTTCTTGATGCATAGGCACACACTCCATTTGTGTTGATTCTGTTTAAGAATCGAATGAGGTAGTCATGATGGTCCAGTATGAATATTCTCCCCTCTTGCACTGCCTGACACACAAATCAAACATTTAATACAGTATACTCTTTGGTCTAAGATGAAAAAAATAAGTTATGTTAGTTTTTTTTTTAAAATGGTGCTGGTTTCCTAAACTACCCATTTTAATTATTTGTATTGGAAATTGCTCACTTGATAGAAAACTCCTTTACTATGTGTAATCAATATGGAGAGTTTAGGAAAAATTATTAATTTGGGAAATAGTGAGTTGAGGTCTTACATTTAGAATCAAAACAAAACTCTCTCATAACTCTTACATTTAGCGCTGGAGGGAGTATTAAACTATGCTATAAAAGGAGGAAGTTGTTTATGTGATTTTGCATAATATATAATGGTTTTTATAGCTGTAAATATTCCGAGTTATGAAAAGAGTGCTCTTACATATATACCTGCTGTAATGTCAACCCTTCAAGGTTGTGTTCTATGTGTGAGGATTCTATTGAACTGTTCACTCCATGTTTGCTTTGAGGAGGGAATATCTGAAAAGTTATGGTGAAGTATTTCTTAAACCATTAAACAAAATAAAAAATTAAATTTCAATTAAAATTTATAAAAATTGATAATGTGATTCTGAATTTCACAATAATTTTTAATCTTTAAATTTCAAGTTGTACAAAAGTTTTTTTTTCTATTTTTTTAAAAAATTAAAAATTATCTTTTTTATTTTTATCCACGTTTAAAAAATTTAAATTTAAATTTCAGAGTATCAAAATTGTTTCTAAAAATTATACAGTCATGGCATCGTAAATGGGAATGTAAAATTACCTTCAAGCAATGGATCCTCAACGGGTGAATACCTGCAAGCATCTGTCTTGCAAATTCCATATCGTCCATCGAAGCCCATTCATCTTCTGAAAAATATATATAACCCTCAGACTAGCCTGATAATATAATTTCGGAATATAGATTTCAAAACATATAACACTTAATTTTCTCCAATTATCAGAAATTATTAAAATATTAAATATAAGTTATACTAAGGGAGAATGACAGAAAAATATCATTTAAATTTCAAAATCTTATTAACAAAAATAGTAATGTGATTAATAAAAATAGTAATGAGATTAACAGCTCATTTTATTATAAAATCACCGATTTTTAATTTTGAATTTCAAATAGTATTTTTATGGGATTTTCCCATATATTAACACCTAAAAGTCATATCACAATAACAGATCTATTTATATTTTATTTTGAAGGAAAAATTATATAAAAGTGCCCAAATAATATAAATTTTAGGTTAAAAATGTATTCAAAATTTTCAAAAATTATAGTTATTGATAAATCTCTTAAATTTGAGAGGCTGCATTTAATTTTCTAACAAACGTCAAATCTTAAAACTTGATCATCTTTCTTTTCTTTCTATTATCAAGTCCCATTCACAGGCTCCAACTCAAGACTTATTTTTAAAGCGATGATAACTCCTTTTAGTAGGACTAACACTAATCGGTTAAATTTGATTTTCTTCCTGAAAGTGAAGTGATAAATGATGAGATTACTGTAACATCCTCATTTTCGAAATCCGTTTTCAAAATATTTGATCAGAGTTGAAAATAGTTTAATCAGAGTAGAGCATCAGAAAGATTTAAAAGAGTGAGTATCTGATATATATTCCTTGCTGTTGAGTCTGGGTATTTATATATACAGTGGTACAAATATCCGAATACAGTATGTAAATAAAGAAACACGTCCTCCACCCGTGTCCTCACGCGTGCTGCCTATCCTTGCTCTTAGTCCTAGCTCCTTCGGACCCTGAAGCTATGGTAAGAGCTGAGGTTCAATTCCCATTGAACCTCAGGTAACGGTTAACCTCATGCTTATGTATCAGTTATGTATGACAGATATTCATGATAATACAACAATATTCACAAACTCAAGATAATAACAACCACAGCCTCCACATATTCATGTCACTCCAGTATCACTACATATTCACATTAAACCAGTCTGCACTATTCACCAGTGCCACAGTGTACATCCGTGTCCTCAACGCTAGCAAAACTCAACGGCATTATCATGACTATAACCCGTATATAACTGTATGTATGTACAACTTTCAAAACAAAGTCTACAACTTTTCAAAAACAGAGTCTCAGACTATCTATCACATATAAGTATACAATAAGCATTAGAGTTAGTGTTACAGTACGCGTCTGTACCTTCGTTAGCGATATCGGTACGCTGTCGTTCAGACTGTGATCACGTTTATCCTAAAATGGTAATATCACATTTATTAACTCACAAATAATATTCTAGAAGGTATCCTAGTCATTAATGACCTTTTTACCCTTGGTAGGATTATTTCTCAACTTATCACCCTTAATTCTTCCAAAAACGTTGGTCTAGAATTTTGGACAGATTTTCGCCTAACTTTGGAAAATCATAACTAATTCTAAAAAAATCGAAACGAGGTTCAGTAAAATTCTTTGGAATCCTTAGGATGTCTATTTTCCAGAGAAAATATCAACATTTGCCCAGATTCCACAGTTCATTCCAGTTTTTAAATTTTGAACCTCTGCCCAGAATTTTCCAGAAATTCGTAGCCCTAACCTTGAGAATTTTTATCTCACTGTACAAAATTCATTTTGACATGCTCTTGACATATTTAAAAAGCACTATATGTCTACTTTAACCATGAATTTTCCCACTACGTTTTCAACATAAAATATAAGCTTTTTCATCACTGATTCAGAAATTCCTTAACCGATGAAATTTCGCCAGAACTTCGTTACTTCGATGTTTCTCTTCTGGAAATTTTGCTAAAACCCCTTCTTCATTATTTTTTCGAAATAAAACCAATTTTAAACTCAGAAAAACATAAAAACAACTATATCTAAAAGATTTAAAGATTAAACTACAAAATATCTAAAAACTCAGAACTTTAAAGACTAGAGCTAGAAAACTTACCAAAGGGCCTTGCTACTCTTCAAGAACCTTCTTGCTCTCACTCTCAACACTCTCTATATGGCTTATGGCTTTGTGAATTGGTGAGGATTCATGAAGCCAAGGACCCCTATTTATAGTAGAAGCTCCATGTGGAAAAAGACCAAAATATCATTGCATATTGGCCATTGGATCTAGGTTAATTGGAAGCTCCAATCTTGGCCCTATACCTCCCTCTTCTAGCATATTCTATTGCTTTATGACTCACCTTCTTGATGAGGTCATGGATGATCTACAACTCTTGGCTTCTCAATCACAATTTCCTCTTCCTTCTCTCCTTGGCTTTGCTTTTCTCTAGATCAAAATACATTTGGGGATCCTAATGAAGTTTTATGTACATTTTCTCATTGGTTTTGAATTCTTGAAGTTCTTGGCTTCATTTAGAGACTAAATTTGCCTATCTTCTCTATTGGTTTCAATCTTCAACAATTAAGAAAATGACTTTGGTTATACTTGTTTTCATACTTGATTTATGCTTGATATTGATCTTAATTTAGATTTGATACTTAGTGGATTTCAAGTTATAATTTAGTTTGTATAGGTTTTCACTAGTTTAAATCTAGAGTTATTTTCATGAACCAATTTAATTGTTTTAATTGTCTAATTTCCTATTGGCCAATAGCTTGACTTCTCCCTTAGACTCACAACATTAGCATGCACAACACTCCCTTTTCACACTACACACACACACATGCACAACAATTACATCATCACATGCATCATTTTATCCTCTTCCATTTCCCTTCCAAAGTCTCCATACATTTATGAAGCTTCATTACTCATCATATTTAGATTTGTGACTCATGGCTTAGGTTGGTGATTCACCCAAGTTTAGACTCATGACTCAATGTGCATGTGTTATTTAGGAAATTTCCCCCCTCCTTCCTTTTATTTATTTTTAATTTGTGTTTTAATTCTTCTACAATATTAGAGGAAAATCTCCTATTGGTTAGCTTTATCTCACATGGATTTCACTTTATTAGAATTAATTAGGGCCTTTGGATAAGCTTTATGAGATTAATTCCTAGCCTTTAGATCATAGTTGAAATTGTTGACTTTTCAACTTTTGATTAACATTTGATTAACATCTTAATCATAAGCTTAATTATCCCTTGATTGTTGCATTATTGTTTCATGGAAGGATTTATGATTGTTAACAATTCATTTAGTGCTATTCCTAATCCCTTATTGGTTCTTAAGTTTTAGGGAGAATTATAAAAAAGGACCTAAGAAAAATAATATTTATTAAGAAGGACCATAAAAATGATAATTATTTTGAAGGACCAAAAATTAAAACATTAATATCAAGAGACTAAATCGTCCTTGGTCAAATTTCCTATATTATCTCTAATTAAATCAGAATCTGAGGTGATTGATTGAAAATAATAAATAGAGATCAAATCAGAATCTGGAATATGCAAATTAGAATCTCTATTGGTAACTTTTTATCTCTTTGTGAAGAAGAAATCGTAGATTCTTTTATCCACAAAGATCTCCTAGGCGTCTTCCCCTCTGTTCTATGATCTTCAAGTTCTTCTTCCTGGTAATTTTTTATTTCGTTTTCCTTTAGTTCGATTCTTGTTATAATAATTAAAATCTGATTAATCCTTATCTCTTTAGTATTGTATATTTTTCAAAATTTTGTTTTGAATTACCGAAGCCAATTCACATGGTCCGTCACTTTTCTTTCTTTATGTGGAATGGAAGGTTGCCATATATTATTGTTCCAAAAAAAAAAGGTTAACAAACATTGTTCCGTAGGTTTTTATTTTGTTTGTTAATTAGATATTTCATTCCAAAAAAAAGGTTGTCATATATTATTGTTCCAAAATGTTTTTTTTTTCATTTCTTATCTTTATGTAAAAATGCATAGAACCAATGGCAATTTAGTCTCTTTATATTAATGTTTTAATTTTTGGTCTTTCAAAATAATTACCATTTTTTATGGTCCTTCTTAATAAATATTATTTTTCTTAGGTCCTTTATTATAATTCTCCCTAAGTTTTAATTAGCCTATCATACATCTATTTGGTGATTATTAATGCTAATTGTAAATAATTAACTAAATCTTCCATTAGTGTTAATTAATTGGCCATTAAATGTTGGTAATTATCCTTTTAATTGTTCAAGTGTTTTGGCAATTCTTTATGGCTTTTTATGAGTTGAAAACTTACTAGGTATTAATTCTAGGGTTTTAGAAAATTTAGTTTCTTAATAAATTATGAATTTTGAGACTTAAGTCTCCTTTAATTAGTCCCTTGATTAATTACATAATTATTTAGTTTAGTAAAAACCTAGTTGTTTATTAATTCTTATTAATTTCTCCTATTTGTTTAAGTATTTTCCATAGCACTTTCTTTCTCTTTTTGATCATACAAGAACTCTAATTTAATTTGGTAATTATTTGTATTTTTATGATATTTTATGATTCCTAAGAAAATTCAATTATTGGTCACCTTAATCCTAAATAAAGATTTCCTAGAAAATAGAATAAATATATCTCAAAATTTGAGACCACCTATTCACCTATTTTAAATAGGTGTCATTTATCAAAATATTGTATTGATGAGAAATAATAATTTTTGGGGTATTATAATTATCAGATATGATTTGAGGAAGAGGATAACACAGAGGACTCTTGAGGGAAGCCTGATGAGTGATTGCCTTGGCAAGCTGAGGTACAAGTGTATTCTTTATTGTGTCTCTGAAGCTTCCTACAACTTTGCGATCTCTATTGGAAGAGAACAAGTTAAGAATCTCTTGGAATGAGTGAAATGTATCATCTGATGAAGAATCTGATTCAAGTAGTAACTTTAATTCAGGAATCACAAAGTACACAAAAGCTTGCACTGCTTTTGATTGCAACTCATTTAGTTTTTTGGGGCTGCATCTTTCATCTGCAGGAACATAGATATTCCAAAGCATTGATTCTGGTCTGCTCTCCCTTGACATGCCTATCATTATTCATATCAAAGTTTTAGGTCTTTAGAATAGTAATACTTGTGGTGTATGAATTTGATTATATGCATTTTCATGGGGTTTAATCAAATCATGTTGAAATTATGGAAAAATTACCCAAAAATCCTTCATTACAAAATTTATTATTTAGAGGTATCGAAAGATCAAGGTCCTTGAACGGATCCAACTCTTTTTCAGTGAGTGTCAGTCTTTTCACATATTCAACTATGTGTAAATGTTGCATACAATTAAAGAAGAGTTGCACCAGCTAAAGATAGGTCACATATAAGTCATTAAACAAATTTCAAATAATAAATTTTACAATAAGGGATTCTTAAAAGTTTTTCTACAAAAGATTATGGCTATAAATTTTGATTTGTTCATCTCAAGTGCCACATCATTTGTTAAATTAAGTGAAGCGATATCACTTAAGAAACTTAAGTCGAATGAAGTGGGTTAAGTTGCATTTATTACCCTGAATCTTTTTCCAGTAGAACTTAATATCCTAATTTAATTTTTTGTACATCCATTGTCATCCTAAATTATTTTTTCAGTGCGTAACACTCGATATCTTAAATTAATTTTTTATGCATCCAACACCCAACAATATCTTTTTAGTAATAAAAGTTTAGGGTGCTCATTGATAAAAATAGTTTAAGAACAAAATTACACCAAAAATCAGTTTAGAGGATGCTAGAGGGTGGTGACGCAACTTAACCCAACAATGTGACATGATAATATGTGAAGAATCAAATCAAAATTAAATTCAATATAGATTAAGATTAAAATAAAAATAAGAAACTATAATAATTAATGACATACTTGATGAAGAAGGTTTTCGTCCAGTTCTGAGTCTGCGAGGATATGGATACCACCTGGAACGACCCAATGCAGGTCTAGGGTTTTGAGGATCACCAAGATCATTGTTGTAACATCCCGCCTTTTTAAATGTGGTTTTCAAATGGGATTATTAGAGCTTCGAAGAAATTAATCAGAGTGGCATCGAAAAAGATTTTCTTGTTAAGACAATATCTCAATCAGAGTATCAGAATAAATTTTTTCTTTAAAAGAGTGAGTAACTGATATACATTCCCTGTTGTTGAGCCTGGTTGCTATTACAGTGGTACAAATCTCTGGGTACTTACGATTACAGTGACCCCTAGGTACTTCTCTGCCCGTGTCCTCTCGTGTGCTATTCATCCTTGTTCTTGTCCTGGTTCCACCAGTATCTGAGACTATAAGCTGGGGTTCAATTCCCATTGAACCCCAGGTAACGGTTAACCTCATGCTTATGTACAGTTATGTATGACAGATATTCATGATAAAGCAACAATATTCATTTTCAATATTCATTTCTCAAAGATAAAAACACAACCATCATATACCCATATATATATATACCACAACCTGTCTGCACTCTTCACCAGTGCCACGATGGCCTATCGTGTCCTCAGCGCGCTAGGAAGACTCAAACGGCATTACCAAAACTGTAACCCGTATAAAGCTATATATTTAAATAATTTGCAAAGCAGAGTCATGTTTATGAGCATATCTATCACATACAGGTGTACTATAAGCATCAGAGTTAGTGTTACAATACGCGTCCGTACCTTTGTCGGTGTTCACGGTAAGTTGTCGGTTGCGAGACGATCACAGATTCCCTAGGAGGTAATATGTCGTTTATTAATTCACAACCAATATCCCAATATATATCCTAGCCATAAATGACTATTTTACCCCTGGTGGATTTGTCAATTAATTATTTCCCTTTATTATTTTGAAAAACGCTGATCCTTACATCTGGACAGATTCTGGGCTAACTTTGAAAAATCATAACTAATTGTAGAAAAATCGAAACGAGGATCCGTAAAATTCCTAAGAATCCTTAGGATGTCTAGTTTCAAGAAAAAATAACATTCTTTGCCCAGATTCCACGGTTCATTCCCAGGTTTTTAGTTTTGAACATCTGTCCAGAATTTTCCAGAAATTCGTAGCCCTAAATTTGGGAATTTGTATCTCCCTGTACAGAAATCATTTGGACATGTTCTTTACATATTTAAAGAGCCCTATATGTCTACTTTAACCATGAATTTTCTCAGAATTTTATAACCATGATTTCAGCATAAAATAATATTATTTTCAGGACTGACTCAGAAATTCCAGAACCGATGAAATTTCGCCATAACTTCGTTACTTCGGTGTTTTTCTTCCGGAAATTTTGCTAAAACCCTTTCTTCACTATTTTTTCGAAATGTAACTAATTTTAACTATAAAAACATGAATTTAAAATTATTCTAAACTATCTAAGATCTAAGCTACTTATAACTATGAATTTAAAAGCTAAAAACTAAAGAACTTGCTTACCTCTTCTTGAACTCCTTCAAGCTTCTTCCACTCTCTCTAATATTCAGATTGCTTTGTTTTGGTGTGAGTTTTGTGAAGAGCCAAAGCCCCTATTTATAGTAAAAGGGTTGGGCAATTCTTGTAATTATTTAGAACTTCCTCTTGGTAATTCTTGGCCATTAGATCTAAGTTGGATTTCAAACTCTCATCTTCACCTTACACTCCATCAAAACTGCCCCCTCCTTATCTTCTAGCCTCTTCCATTGCCTTTTGAGTCATCACCATGAGTCATCACTTGGTACATGATCCTCTTCCACAATCAATGACTATTTTCCTAAGAGTTTGACTTGCTTTATACTAATTAGAATCCATTGAAAAGAATGTGTTTAGGTAATCTAATGAAGTTGTATGTTCAATTGCCCATTGGATTTGAGTTCTAGAGATTTTTAGCTTCATTTTGAGACCAATTTTGCCTATCTTTCCTATTGATTCCATTTCCCAAACCATAATGAAAATGACTTTGGTTATACTTGTCTTCATGCTTGATTTATGCTTGTTAAGAATCTCAACTTGGTTTCCATACTTAGTTCATGGATTTCAAGATATGATTTAATTTGTATAGGTTTACTTAGTTTTTATCTAGAATTATTTTTATGAACCAATTTAGTTATTCTAATTACCTTTTATCTCATTGGTCCACCTCTACTTCCTTACATCACCTTCTTCCATCATCCCTTACATCATCTTATCTCATTAGGGTTGTGATTCATCATATAGGTGTGTGACTCATGAAAGTTTAGGATGATGATTCATTGGTTAGAGTGGTGATTCATGTTTAGGTTGATGATTCATCTCATATTTAGATCAATGACTCAAATAGGTCTAGGTTTATGACTCATAGTGTATTTTAATTAATTATTTAATTCTTCTTCTTCCTTTCCCCACAATAAAAAACGCACCCCCCCCCCTTAATATTTGTTTTCAATCTTTATGTTTTCATTATACCAAGTATTAGGGGAAATTATGTGATTGGTTGTTCTTACTTCACATGGATTAAGCTTTATTAGAAGTAATTAGGGCCTTTGGATAAGCTTTATGAGATTAATTCTTAGCCTTTAGATCATAGTTGAAATTGTTGACTTTTCAACTTTTGATTAGCATTTGATTAACATCTTAATCCTAAGCTTAATTATCTCTTCTTGTTGTAGATTGGTTGATGCATAATTTGTGTTTGTTGCTAACACATTTAGTGCTAATTCCAAACCTTTATTAGTTCTCAACCCTTAGTTAGTTTAATATACTTCTACTTAATGACTATAATTATTTAATTGTAGTTAATTAGCTAATCATTCCATTAGTGCTAATTATTTGCCTACTAAATAGTGGTAAGTATTCCTTTACTTGTTCATCAATAATATTCTAATCAAAGCCTAATTGTCTCTTGATTTTTACTTTACAAGTGTTTAGGGTATTTCATGACCATTGGTGTTTTATTTTATACTAATCTCAAATCTCTATTGGTCATTTAATTTTAATTAGCTCAATATACATTTAATTGGTGTTTATTAAAACTAAGTGTGAGTAATTATCTTAAACACTTATCAATCCCAATTTAATTACCCTTCAAGTAGTGGTAATTGCCCTTTAATTGTTTAAGTGTTTTAGATGATATGTATGGCCTTTACAAATCAAATATGAACTAGGTATCACTTAAGGGTTGTTTAGAAAATTTGGTTTCTTAGACAATTATAAAATTGATGTTTAAGACCCTTGGATTAATTATGAAAATTAATATAATTATTTCAGTTATTGTAAGATAATTCTTTATGGTCTTTCATGAATTAATATGAGCCAGGTATTAATTCTAGAGTTTTATAAAATTGAGTTTCTTATTAAATTATGGAATTTGGGACTTAGGTCTTCTTTAATTAATCCCTTGATTAATTATGAAAACTTACATAATTATTTAGTTTAGTGAAATTCTAAGTGTCTACTAATTTTTATTATTTTCCCAAATTGATTAATGTATTTTTTTTTCCTAGCATTTCCTTGCTCTTTCTTGGTCATATAAGGACCCCAATCTAATTTGGGAATTATTTGTATCTTTATGGTATTTTATGATTCTAAACAAAATTTAGGAAAATAAAACATTAGCTACCGTAAATTCTAAGGGCAAATAACCTAATAGATAAAATAAATATACCTCCACAATTTGAGACCACATATTCACCTATTTCTAATAGGTATTATTTGTCAAAAGATGACATTTATAATAAGTGAGATTTTTAGGGTATTACAATTGTACACTTCATATTCATATATTCTCTCCCATTCCTTTCTCTCTCCTGATTCTCCATGCCCTCTCATCCTTTCAAGTTCTTCCTTCCTTAGCTCTTCCAATCGGCCTCTTGGTGTTTCCCATGGAACATAACACTATATATCTCCACAACATATATATGATTGTTATGTAATTGTATTCAAAAGTACTACCACCAGTTTTTAATATAAGAGCTAGTTGAAAATTAAATTTGGTTTCAAATATAAGACCTCAACCCATTCTGTCTCTTAAATTTATAATTTTTTCCTAAAGTATCCCTATCAATTATACACATTAAGGAGTATCTACCAAGAGCAGTCATGATAAAAGAAACTCCCTTCGGTTCTTAATATAAGATATTTTGAGAAATTGATCTTTAATTTATATAATATAAAACATAGTTTTCATATTTGTCAATCTTTTCTTAATTTATTTGATGGTCCCTCAACAATAATAATCAAGAAGAGGAGAAAATGAGAGAAACAAGGAAGATGACTAGAGTATTTTAGAAAATACATGTCATATTAACCAATTCAATTAAGTTCCTTAATCTAATCAAATTAGATAAATATTTCTTAGATTAAAGTATACTTTTAGTCCTTTAAGTTTTATATAAAGTACACTTTTAGTCCCTTAACTTTATAAAGTATCATTTTGGTCCTAAAATTCTAACACCATTAATGTTACTAAGGGAAAACGCTGACGTGGCGAACTCAAATGATGACTAAGAGCATTTAATTACATAAATTTTATATATTCTTTAATTTACACATATTTTAAATTTTAACTTAATAGCATTTAATTACACAGTCATCACTTAAGTTTACACCGTTTATCACTTGAGTTTGCATTTTCCGTTAGCAAAATTAACGGTGTTAAAATTATAGGACTAAAAGTATACTTTATACAGTTAAGGGACCAAAAGTATACCTTATGTAAACTTACAGGACTAAAAGTATATTTTAGTCTATTTCTTATATTAAAGATTGGATGAGTATCGTAGTATTTTAAGAAAATCAACCTATATGTGTTACAAATAAATAACACAACAACTGACTTCTTTAATGTGTTCAAATTAATCAAATAGATTTTATATTAAGGACGATAGGTAGTTTACTTTTAAGTATTAAAGTTAGTGAAAGGGGTAAAAAGAAAGAGGTGAGCCTCAGATGTGTACAAGTAGCAGGGTAAACCATTTTATTCTTATCTTCTTCTAACTCTATTCTTCTAAAGTAATTCTGGGGATCCAAATTCATACTTTTGTAGATAAAAAAATTGCTAGATTATGAAGAAAAAGAATAAGCTACATAAGTTAAACACTTTCAAGTTAGAAGTTTTATATAAGTTAACTATTTGATTTAAGAGTAGTATGAGTGTAAATATTTTGAAAAACGAAGAAAATCCGTACAACTATAGCATGAATTAGGGGAAACAAATCTGTATTGCTACTCCTGAACAAATTACATGACGTTTTGACAGTAGATTAATTAAAAGATTTAGTTATTAGTTACTTGGTATGGAACTTTTTTAATGCCTGTAATATATTTTCTATTTAGTTACTTATGTTCTTATTGAAAAAAAAAACAAAGAAAAAAGAAAAAGAAAAGAAAGTAAAACAGTGGATTAAAATGGTGGTGTTCTGAAACTTACAGTGATGGAGAAGAAAATGCGGTGAGATTTGATTTTCTTGAAAGGATATATCCAAGAATTACAAGGGAAGTGAATAATCTGATTGGTTGGGGTTTCAATGAAGGCATGTTGAAGATAGAATCTTTTCTTGTTGTGTGGGTTTTTTATCCGAAAAGCTAATGGAATCCCAAAGTCTAAGTCGTCGTCTACACGTATTGTGATTCTGTATGTTATTAGAGTTTCTGTTGTGCCTTCTTGTTTCTTCCTCTCTCCTCCTTTAAAATAAGCCACATCACTTAGCTTCCCTTTGCCTGTTTCTGTTCAGTGCAATTCATCAAAGTTAAAAACCATTAATTTATTAATATAACTGTTTAATTAATAAACCCTAGTTCTTGATTACAAATAACTTGAGGGAAAAAAAAGGGAAAATAGATAATCTGTGTGTAAAAGATAGGACCAGATCAATTGGTTGGAATGAAAAACCAGCTTATCAATCACTTGCTTGTTGGCTTAATTCGGAGTACACAATCAACTGCTTAGATTTATTTATTTATTTACTTATTTTTTTAAAAAAACTGATTAAGAATCAATCACACAATCAGGAAAATTTATGGTTCAACCATTTCATAAAGGCCAATTAATTTATTTTATTCAATTAGTTTTAATCATGTATCAGTATCACCTTAAGTTGTGAATCGTATAGAACTATATATAATAAATATTCTCGGAATCTTGGATGAAACATTTAGACCAAATATTCTCCAGAAATTAATAGTAACACTTCAAGTTTTTGCAGCTTTGTATCTGAAATATTTACTAACATGCCACATATTACTCATCAAATAACGAGCATGAGAGAATTCGGATTCAACCGGTAGAGGAAACAACTCATTTTCTTTTTCCTCTTCTTCTTTTCTGATCCTAACTATTGGATCTGTTAGAATAGGAAAGAAATCAGATTGATATTAGCCATGATCCTAGCATGTTAGAACAGGAAAGAAATCAGATTGATATTAGCCATGATCCTAGCATGTTAGAATAGGAAAGAAATCAAATTGATATTAGCCATGATCCTAGCTCCATCATATCCCTTAATTCTAGTTGCATCTAGTTTAGGAAAGATTATCCTTTTATGATGATTTATTATGATTTATTGTATTTTCTATTTCCGTTTGATTTCACTGTAATGGCTTTTCCCTATGAGCCTATATATTCAACAAAAATTCTGTTCCTTTTCATTGTGAAACTTGCCAACTTGCAAAACAGATACGATCCTCATATCCCAAATAGCCCTATACTCCCTCATCACCTTTCACACTGATTCACAGCGATATTTGGGGCCCTGCTCGAATAACTACCCTCACTCACACTAGGTGGTTTGTTACTTTCATTGATGATCATACTCGAACCACATGGGTTTACTTAATGAAAGACAAATCCGATGTTGCCAAAGTCTTTCAAAACTTTTATACCTTTGTCTGAACCCAATTCAACACGTCCATTAAAGTCCTTCGAAGTGATAATGCCAAGAAATATATGAGCACAACCTTCAAAGAGTTTCTTGATCACCAAGGAATTCATCATCAAACTTCTTGCCCTTACACCCCACAACAAAATGGGGTAGCTGAACGGAAAAACCGTCACCTGCTGGAAGTAACCCGTGCTTTGCTAATGGAACGAAATGTTCCCACCATATTCTGGGGTGATGCCATCCTCACCGCGGCCTATCTAATTAACCGCATGCCGTCTAAAGTTCTCAAATATGACACTCCAATTCAAAAACTTCTAGAACTCTTCCCAAATTGTCCACTTATCAATTCATTACCTCCCAAGGTGTTTGACTGTGTTGTCTTTGTTCACAAAAAGGAGGGCAACAAATTCAGTGCTCGAGCTGACAAGTGTATCTTCCTTGGCTACTCCTCTACTCAAAAAGGGTACAAATGCTACTGCCCGTCGTCTAAGAAACTTATTATCTCTCGGGATGCAGTGTTCTCGGAAGACGAGGCTTATTATCCCAAATTACCCATTCAGGGGGAGAATTCTGATATTAAATGGCTAATCTTTGAAGCATCTAATGCCAATACTTCAAACTCACCTGCCACATCATTATCAATGCCCCCTAACCTTATAGCCTCTCTTGACTCACTCGCTCCCACAAACCAGCCTAATACACACATTACACCCCAACCTGAACCCAATGAATCGGAATCTCATGTTGAGATCAATTCAGGGGTGAATGAAGAGTTACGACAGGAGATAGAGTCCAGCTCACAAGTTCAACCTGAACCAAACACTAATAGAACTATCTCTCCCATTCAAAGGAACGACAATGAATCCAATCCGGGATTAAATCCTGAAGAATCGGGTTGGCCTATTGCCTTGAGAAAAGGGGTAAGATCGTGTACTTAGCATCCCATTCAACGATTTGTCTCATATGGTAGTCTATCTGCAAAAATGCAAAGTTTAGTTGTAAACTGTGAAGTCCCACATCGGCTGGGAAGGCGAACGAAGCATGCCTTATAAGGATGCGGAGACCTTTCCCTTGTGGACGCGTTTTGATGGGCTAGACCCAATCAAAAACAAAACCGTGAGGCCTTGTGTGTGCCAAAGCGGACAATATCCACAAGCGGGCGCCTGGGATGTTACATAAACAGTGCACAAACAACCATTCCAAACACGTTTCAACAAGCTCTGGCTGATCCGAATTGGAAGCAAGCTGCAGAAGAGGAATTGAGGGCACTCAAGGAAAATAGAACATGGGAGATCACGAATCTTCATAAAGGAAAGAAACCAGTAGGATGCAAGTGTATCTTCACTCCGAAATTCAATCCCAATGGTAGCATCAACAAATACAAGGCGAGACTTGTTGCAAAAGGATATACCCAGGCGTACGGGATCGACTATCAGGAAATATTTGCTCCAGTGGTCAAGTTCAATACCATTCAAGTTCTGTTATCACTTGCAGCGAATTTGGATTGGTCACTGTACTAACTGGACATGAAGAATGCATTCCTGAATGGCAACTTGGAGGAAGAAGTATACATGGAGATTCTAGATGGATTTCGAGCTCCTAATAACTCTGTGTGTAAGCTAAGAAAGTCATTGTATGGCCTGAAACAATCTCCGAGGGCATGGTTTGGTAGATTCACCAAAGCAGTAAAAGGACTTGGGTATACTCAGAGGCGAGCAAATGACATGTTGTTTACCAAACGTGTTAATGGCAAAGTCACCATATTGATCGTCTATGTTGATGACATAATCATTAACAAAGATGATGAAGAATCCATTGCTCAACTAAAACAGGACTTGTCCACTGAATTCTAAGTAAAAGACCTTGGACAAATGAGGTATTTCATAGGCTTGGAGGTGGCAAGAACCAAGAAGGGCATCAATGTATCTCAGTGCAAGTATACACTAGACTTGTTACATGAGACAGGAATGTTGGGCACTCAACCAGAAGGGATACCAATGGAAGAGGGATGCCACTTAGAGATCAAGCCACAAGGTGTTCCAGCTAATGCGAAAAGATACAAAAGACTTGTGGGAAAATTAATATACCTAACCCACACACGTCCTGATATTAGCTATACTGTTGGAATAGTAAGTCAGTTTATACATCAGCCTCAAGAAGAACACATGGAGGCTGTATACAGAATTTTGAGCTACCTGAAACTTAATCCAGGAAGGGGAATCTTTTTTTAAGAAAGGTACTACTAGAAACATTGAAATCTACACTGATGCAGACCATGTAAGGGACAGAGAGACAAGGAGGTCAACCACAGGGTACTGTACATACGTATGGGGAAATCTGGTTACCTGGAGAAGCAAGAAACAGACAGTGGTGTCAACAAGCAGTGCAGAAGCAAAACTGAGAGCTGTCAACAAAGGAGTATGTGAAGGAATCTAGATTATAAGATTACTGACAGAGTTGGGAATTCAACATGAGGGACCAATGCAACTCTGGTGTGATAACAAGGCCATTGAAATGGTCAAGAACCCAGTATATCATGATAGAACCAAACATGTTGAGATAGACAAACACTTCATTAAAGAACAGATTGAAGCAGGCATTATGACACTGTCTCACATAAGATCTACAGACCAAATTGCAGTTATCATGACTAAACCACTCGGTTGAATGAAGTTTGAGGCATTAATTTCGTGTCAAGCTGGGACTAATCGACATATACTCTCTAGCTTGAGGGGAAGTGTTAGAATAGGAAAGAAATCAGATTAGCCATGATCGTAGCATGTTAGAATAGGAAAGAAATCAGATTGATATTAGCCATGATCCTAGCTCCATCATATCCCTTAATTCTAGTTGCATCTAGTTTAGGAAAGATTATCCTTTTATGATGATTTATTGTATTTCCTATTTCCGTTTGATTTCACTGTAACGGCTTTTCCCTATGAGCCTATATATTGTAACCTTTCTACCTTGAATAATATACTGAAACAGAGAGTGTGATACCTCTGATTTTGAACAGGATCAAAATTTCAACAGTTTGTTGTTCTTAAAAATATTAAATCCCAACTATTTTGACTGGCCAACACATGCACAAACTTGTAAATTAATATTGTAATTACGAATATTACAGATTACTATACCGCATGAAGCCAGAGAAAAGAATTCAACTTACGAGGATCAAATTCAGTGCCACTATAAACCTGAACACAAGATGATTTTCTTGTTGCTCCTCCTGATTGGCCTTCATTTTGAACCACTACGAACATCCCCTTCAGAATTATTTCTTCCTGATCATTATAATCAGAATCAGAATCATCGTCATGCTTTAGAGACAAATTGTAATACCCCAAATTAACAATTATCATAGTTACAATATTTTGTTTGATGGCACCTATTTAAAATAGGTGAATATGTGGTCTCAAATTTTGAGATGTATTTGTTTTATCTATTAGGTTATTTTCCTTAGAATTTAAGGTAGCCAATGTTTTATTTTTTCTAAATTTTGTTTAGAATCATAAAATACCCTAAAAATACAAACAACTCCCAATTAAATAAGGGAGCATAATAGGAATTAGTAGACACTTAGATTTTTGCTAAACAAAATGATTGTGTAAATTTTAATAATTAATCAAGGGATTAAATAAAGAGGACATAAATCTCAAAAATTCATAATTAATTAAGCAACTAGATTTTCTAAAACCCTAGAATTAATACCTAGCTCATATTAATTCATAAAATGCCATAATAAATTACCAAAACACTTGAACAATTAAAGGAATAATTACCAATATTTAGTGGGCAAATAATTAGCACTAATGGAATGATTAGCTAGTTAATTACAATTAAACAATGATAGTCATTAAATAGAAGTGTATTAAACTAACTAAGGGTTGAAGACCAATAGGGGATTAGGATTAGCACTAAATGTATTACTAACAAACACAAATTTGTGCATGAACCAATAATACAACAATCAAGAGATAATTAAGCTTAGGATTAAGATGTTAATCAAATGATAATCAAGAGTTGAAAAGTCAACAATTTCAACTATGATCTAAAGGCTAAGAATTAATCTTATAAAGCTTATCCAAAGGCCCTAATTAATTCTAATAAAGCTTAATCCATGGAATAAGAAAACAACCAATGATAAAGTACCACATGAATGTAGGAAAAATTAGAAAAACAAAACTCAAAAATAAATATAAGTGGAGGGGCGTTTTTTTTTTTAAAAAAAAAAGGAAGAAGAAGAATTAATGAATAAATCAAAACTCACATGTGCAATGAGTCATGAACCTAGGTATGAATGAATCACCACCCTAAATGATGAATCACAACTCTAATGAAGACTTTGGAGGATGATGGAAGAGGATAAGGTGATGTAAGGGATGATGTAGGGAGGCTTAGGTGTAAAATAGGTGGACCAATGAGGAAAAAGATAATTAGAATAACTAAATGGGTTTATAAAAATAATTCTAGATAAAAGCTAATGAAATCTATACAAATTAAATCATATCTTAAAATCCATGAACTAAGTATGGAAACTAAGTTGAGATTCATAACAAGCATAAATCAAGCATGAAAACAAGTATAACCAAAGTCATTTTCATAATTGTTTAGGAAATGGAATCAATAGGAAAGATAGGCAAAATTGGTCTCAAAATGAAGCTAAGAATCTCTAGAACTCAAATCCAATGGGCAATTGAACATACAACTTCATTAGACTACCTAAACACATTCATTTCAATGGATTCTAATTAGTATAAAGCAAGCCAAATTCTTAGGATAATAGTCATTGATTGTGGAAGAGGATCATGTATCAAGTGATGACTCATGTAGGTGACTCAAAAACAATCAGAAGGAGCTAGAAGGAGGGAGGGGGACGGTTTTGAGGAGGTGTAGGGGGAGGATATGAGTTTGGAAACCAACCTAGATCCAAGGGCCAAGAATTGCCAAGAGGAAGTTCTAAATAATTACCAAATTTGCCCAACCCTTCTACTATAAATAGGGGTCATTGGGTTCATGAGTCCTCACCAATTCACAAGCAACAACATCTGAAACATAGAGAGAAAGTGAATGTGGGAGCTTTGGAGAAGGGAAGAGCAAAGTTCTAGGTAAGTTCTTGAACTCTAACTTTTAAGTTTTTAGTTATTTTGTAGTTTAATCTTTAAATCCTTTAGAAATAGTTGTTTTTATGTTTTTCTGAGTTTAAAATTGGTTTTATTTCAAAAAATTAGTGAAGAAAGGGTTTTAGCAAAACTTCCGGGAGAGAAACACCGAAGTAACGAAGTTCTGGCGAAATTTCATCGGTTCTGGAATTTCTGAACCAGTCATGAAAATGCTTATATTTTATGCTGAAATCATGATTAGAAAATTCTGAGAAAATTCATGGTTAAAGTAGATATATAGGGATTTTTAAATATGTAAAGAACATGTCCAAATGATTTCTATAAAGGGAGATAAAAATTCCCAAAGTTAGGGCTGCGAATTTCTGGAAATTCTGGGCAAATGTTCAAAACTTAAAAACTGGGAATGAACCGTGTGATTTGGGCAAACACTACTACAAAAACCGGATTTTGCGTCACAGGAAGACGTCCTATTTTAAAAAATAGGAAGTAAAAAATAAAGGCGGTGGCATTTTTGTAATTATATGAGATAGAAGTTTGAAACTTAGACTCCAAAAATGGGACTTTTGGAGTCCAAGTATGAAACTTAGACTCCAAAAATAATATCGCACAGCAGAAAATAAAGTCATGTCGTGCAGCAGGGAGTCACAGCGGGGAGTCACGTCGTGCAATAGGTGGGGCCCGCGAGGGACACTTTTGGAGTCTAAGTACAAAAGTTAGACTCCAAAAGTAGATCCTAGCGCCAAAAATTAACACCAAAAATTTGTCCTAGCGCCACAAACATCACTTTTGGAGTCTAATTTTGAAACTTAGACTCCAAAAACATTTCAAATTAGTACTTTTTTTCCTTTTGTTTCAGACGCTCCATATATCCAGACCCCCCATGACTTCCCTTCTTTATTTTTTGCTTTTGTTTCAGGCGCTCCATATATGCAAACGATGGACGGTGAAGGCAACGCGAATAGTGGACGGTGGAGGCGACACGGATGATGAAGGCGACGGCCGACACGGTGAGTCGATCCAGACTTTTTCAACCGTGGGGGAACAGACTTCGACGGAGGTATTTTCGCAACACCACCTTTCTCCACCAGTCACCACCGTCAGCACCAACTCGTCAACTGATTGTTCCGATTTTCTATAGATATGATTTCAGATCTTTGTTTTGTCATCTTTGTAGCTTGAACATATTTTTTTGTAGATTTTATTTGTCCTATTCTTCGATTCCTCTGTAATTTCATTTCACTTTGTAGATCTGAGGCTCATTTCATTTTTCTGATTCTTCGACTTTTCTGGTTTTTCTGATTTTTGGATGACTTTATTTCATGGCTTATTGCTTATGGTGATTCTAGTTCTTGTAATCATCTTTCTCCATGGTTGCCAGCAATTTCTATGGTGGTTGTTGGCAATTTCTTTGGCTACCGGAGCTATTTGTTCCACGACAAGCCTCCCAACTTTGTTTGGTTTTTTTTTTAAAAAAAAAAAGCTATAAGACGTCCTAAAAAAATTAGGACTCCGTAACCCAAGACTTTCAACGCCCCCAGATAGGCGTCCCCGCAATATTAGACGTAGAAAGGGGCAAAAATAGGACGCAAAAATGTTGTTTTGTAGTAGTGAAAAGCTATTATTTTTACGTGAAAGTAGATATCCTAAGGATTCCAGGGAATTTTACGGATCCTCGTTTCGATTTTTCTAAAATTAGTTATGATTTTTCGAAGTTAGTCAAAATTCTGCCCAGATTTGCACCAGCGTTTTTCTCAAAATAATAAAGGGAAATAATTAATTAATAAAACCACCAGGGGTAAAATAGTCATTTGAAGCTAGGATATCGATTGGGATATTGGTTGTGAATTAATAGATACGATATTACCCTCATAGGAATCTGTGAACGCTTCGCAACCGACAACGTACTGTGCTCGACAAGCAAAGGTACGGACGCGTACTGTAACACTAACTCTGATGCTTATTGTACACTTGTATGTGATAGATATGCTCATAGACTGTGACTTTACTTTAAAAATTATTTGAACATATACAACTTTATAACGGGTTACAGTCTTGGTAATGCCGTTGAGTTTTCCTAGCGCTGAGGACACGATAGGCCATCGTGGCACTGGTGAATAGTGCAGACTGGATTGTTGTGAATACGTGATGATTGTGTTGATATGTGGTTATGCTGTATTGTCATAGATATCTGTCATACATAACTGTTACATAAGCATAAGGTTAACCGTTACCTGAGGTTCAATGGGAATTGAACCTCAGCTCTTACCATAGCCTCAGGTTCTGGCGGAGGTGGAGTTGTCGACAAGGGTAAGCAGGTCGCATGAAGATGCGGACGGAGGCTTATTCTTCTGATGTTGCTTTTATCATTTTGTTATTTTCTCTGGATACTTGAATTTTCGGATGACTGTATTAGTATTAAACACACCGACAATGGATGGTTATCATTTACTCGTTTTGTTTTTAAAAAGAAAATCTTTTTCCGATGCCACTCTAATTAATTTCTTCAAAGCTCTGATAATCCCTTTTGAAAACCACATTTAAAAAGACGGGATGTTACACAAATGACTTGAAATCATGCGTCTCAAACTCATTCTTTCTCTACCAGGAACCTCCTCCATTAATATTTTCCTTTCTTAATATGTTTTCCTTATATCAGCTATGGATGCAAGCTCAAATGTTGCTGATGCATATTTATAAATCCTAATTAATAATGATCGATAAGAGAACTTCGTTACCTTAGCTTGATTTGTTTGCTTTGCATCTGATACCTTGCTTGCCTTGAGGTTTTGATAATCTAGTATATATGTTGCAATATTCGTACCCTTTGGTGATTCCAAAGTGAAGTAATGTAATTAACTATTGCAGAAAGATGAAATGAAGAAAGAAAAAGAATTAAATAGAACTGATGTATACATCTTGGTATGATCTGCTAACTACTTGATCAACCTTTTATTATATACAGTAATGGAGCTTGAACTATATTAATACACACACTCGTCTCTCTCTAGAGGCAAGCCTCTTTTTCTTGTGGGAGAATACCTAATTTATGCTTTTGACTTATTTATAACGCGAGCTTCATATATAACACGTGATTTTAGCATTCAAGAAGTACTTTGCATGTGTGGACATGTGTTTTTTTATATAATTACTGTGAAGATACGAAATTAGGTGGGCTTATATAACATGAAATTTAAGAATTTGCATGCTACAATAATGATGTTCATATCTTCATTATCAACAATTTTATTACTTGCTATAAGTTTGATCTTTGGAAGTGATTCAACGTACCTTTGAGCAGTGGCGGATCTTAGGATAAAAATATATATATATATATCTCTTGGGGGTGGGGAGGTATACTCATTAACTAACTAATTAATTTTATGATTATATAACATTTTTAAAATATTCAGATTTATAATAAAAGTATTTTAACAATTTTAATGTATAAGATAACATATCTTTCTCTAGAATAGATGTCATATTAATTAAAAATGAAAAGATATCATGAAATTCCAAAAGATTGTCTGTTGTATAATATATCAAAATATTAAAAGTTAACAATGTAATTTATAATATAAAATTAATAAAACATTATCCTAAATGAAACAATTAAAAATTACCTTCATGTAATGTTCTTCACTCTTTTAATGACTTCAAGAATTATGCAGGAGATTATGGAGGCTCAGTTTGCGTGCAGTCTACGACTCCGTGACTCTGTGAAGCCATGAAACGATGAAGGGTTGTCGTCTGTGGAGACTGACGAGGGTGAAGATGGATAGAATAGAAGCTACCCTGTGCCCAGAACACTTCGTTGATTGGGCTTATGTGCTGCCGAAAACTTACTTTACCAAAGAAAGCGAACTTTTGTTTCTCATGCAATCCATTTTGACTTTGTTTGAGAATGTGGACCCATGATCCACTTATTCTTGCTTTTCAACAGATTTTTTTTTCTTTATTATTTGCATATATTATGTGTAAGTTTTGAGATAAATATTTATTACAAATTGTATTGTTGTAAGTTCAATATTATATATATATATAATTTAAATTTAATAATTTTGTAAATTAGTTTTAAAATTTTTTTATTAATTTTTAGATTAACAAAAACGGGGGCCAAAATTAAATTTTACAATATATTAAATTTTTTAAAAAATATTCAGAACAATTTTTTTGGGGCGGGGGGGGGGGTTATTTGTTAAAATACATAATATATTGTCAAATAATTTTTTTAATTATTAAGTATTTTGAAAGAATATAAAATGATTCATGGTGAAGAACAGTTAAATATTATCAAATAATGTTTTTTCAAAATCCTGCCTTCTTATCTGCGTTGTATGTATGTATGTATGTATGTATGTATGTATGTATGTATGTATGTATGTATGTATGTGCGCGCAAATACACATGTTCTGGTATAAAACACAGATGTCTAGCCCGGTCGGCTAGTACATTGATATTTGATCAATGGGTTCAACCTAAGTGTCTATGAGGTAGACAACTAAGAGAACGTAGGATAACTATACACAGGAGAGGTTTTAGCCCAAGGTGTGATGTGTGCACAGTGATGACAGTATTTAAATAGTTTAGAGTTAGAACATGTGTACCTTAGGGTTTGACCTCTATATTTATAGAGCATACGTTAGGTTAAAGCTTATAGGCCCTACGTGATTAAGGCCCAAGTATTATAATTGCCAGATTTAGCTTAAGATTTTCCTTGATTATAGGTAAGTTAGGATCCCCCTCCATTGAGATAGATCCTGATATACAGAATATGCCCTGTTGGGCCATAGTGCTAATGGGCCCCCCAGCCTGGTAGTTTAGGCTTCTGAGCTGCCGGGGTGCATATTGTCCCTGAACGTATGATCCGAGCCATCCTGCCTTGGAACTTGTACTCTTGCTTGTCAATCGAACATTGTCCGAGTTGGGTTGCGTTGATCTCGGTTCCTGATGTCATTTACTCAAAAATCTGAGGTAATGTGCAGGAGTTTGTAAGACTTCAAGGTCGACATCCTTCTGCAAGCGCCATCATAGCCAACTGACACCTAGCCACCCTGGATTCGCAAAGGATTTCAACTGCCATGCCTAGTCGCCTGCGATTTCTGTGCGCATTTAATGCACCCATCATGTCGCGTATGCCACCCCTGCTTTTTGGGTGAATAGTCTCTTTTACCCTTGACGCTTCGGTATTGTAACATTTATCATTCATATTTCCCTCCATTCTTCACACTCCATCCATTCTGTCCATTCTTGACATTTAATGCATCCATTTGCTTTCTGTTTACCAAGTTAGATCGCAGTTCTCAATTATCTTCATCTTGCTCCTTCTTAGCTTCATCCTAATGGGTGGGGTTTTCTTATAGCTTTTGAGCGTCTCTACAGTTCTTTTCAAGAGCCCATTCCTTGTTCGATTCCTTTATTCTTCTACTTCTTTGCTCCCTTTACACCTCGTTCTAGGAAAGAACATGCTGATTTGAAGGGTTTAACGTCTATTTGGGGGATCGCCAATAAAAAACTCTTTGACGCCTTTTCTGAAGGCTTCTTCGAGGTTGTTGCCACTTCTGGGCAACAACCATTGTTCCTTGGCGGCCCTGAGTCCAAGAATGTAGAATGGAGATTCCCATTATATTGGACTAAAGATCATCATGGAAATCAATCGTCCCACTATCAAGTTGAACAGGATGACATTCCAGCCGAGGATGTTGGCTCTGTATCTAACCTGGTGGCATATATTAAGGAGCACGACACCATTAGCGTGGCCTCTCTTATTTCTCAATCTTGGGTCGAGTTAAGCCCGGCCCAACATATGTTTACCATCATTTGTGTGTTATGTGTTTGAATTTTATTTTCCACAAATTGATTGTCTTGGTTTGATTTCTGATTATTTGTTTTTCTGATGTGGGTGCAGCCCAAGCTATGGAGAGATTGCCACACTACCTGTCTTATGTGAACCTAGATAAGGGGGTTTAGGCAAAGAGAAATGCAGGAAGCAAGCCGCCCCTGAGCCTTGTAGAAAGAAGACTAGCTTGGATGCTCAGGAGAAAGCGCCTAAGAAGTCTAAGACCGGTCGAGATACCTTGGATCACATGCCTCAAGATACCCCGGCTATTGATCTTTCTGCTAGTCCTCAGCAGGTCACCCTAACGTCCCGTACCGTTATTTCGGCCTTTGGACCCTCTTCCGCAACTCTGCCTCCCCCGCCCCCAGTTAAGCTCCCATGTGGACATACGTGGAACAAAGGCCAAATAAAGGAGCTCTCTATGTCTCTTCTCCCACCCCAGCACTACACTGACAGCGTCCCTTTCTCAGAACTTGAGGATAACGAGCTTTGGGACATCCAAAAGCATACACTGAGGGCCGCCAGAGTGGTACAGGCCATGAGTATCTTGAAGCACAACCATGTTGAGGCTTGTGCTACTTTAAACCATGTGAAGGCAGAGAGAGACGAGGCCGTGGCCAAGCAAGAGAAAGCGGAGGAGGCTTCTCAAGCAGCCAAGGCTAAAATGAGCAAATTAAACAACGAGCTCCTAATGACCAAAGAAGCTCTTGACAAGACAAACCATGAGCTTGTCCAGCTGCAGGCTACCCATGAGTAGGATATATAGGCCCTGAGGGTTGTGCAGAACCAATGTAGGGAGTTGGCGAAGGAGCTGAGTGAGACTAGGGCCGCTCTTGCTGACGCTAAGAAGGCCTACTCGGATTGCTCCAACACGGTGAGGAAGACCACGAAGGATGCCTTTGATATAGCCTTAGCACAAATCCGACAACTGAACCCTAATGTCAACTTGAACCTTGCCGAGTTTCACTATAGGGCGTATCTTCGAGGTGACCAGCTAATCCTGCCTCCTTCATCTCCCGTCAACAACTCAGTGTCCAAGCTTGACGAAGGACGAACCGACGACGGTGAGGAAGAGGTCTTGACCGGCGTCCTTCCTAAAGGAGAAAAGACTCCACTCGATGCGGCTGTGTAGTTAGTTTTGGGTACTAAGGCCCATGGTGCTTTTGTTGATTTCCACTGGTTTTCATCTTGGTTTTGTTGTGTTTGTAATTGTTTATGTTTGGACAACTAATCATCAATAGTAATTTCACTTACTTTCTCATCAAGTCAAGCATGCTTTCGTGTCTTTTATTCATCGTGATGATGAATTTTCTTTTGTGAATCCCAATCTATGTTGGTAATTCTCTGACCGGGCCAAGTTCTTAGTTATGCAGAATCTGTTAATGTTATTCTTCTAATATCGAAGACCGAGTATATGAGTAGGGGTTTCCAAATAAATTGTACTACTACTTTCCAGATCCGTTGTCTGGGATTTAATCAAGGATAAGGGCAAATTGTCACATGTTCAGCCATGGTGTAGAAACGCAACACTTAAACATTTCGACCTGATCAAGGTTTGGATGAAAATTCACCTTCTTATTTAGGAGCGAGTTTTGATGCATCAAAATTGCAAAGGCTTGTAACAGCGGCTCCATGTAATTCAAGACCCAGACACGTTAGCCTTGGTGTATTTCTTTAAATTGTTCTTTATATATGACTGGGTTCAAGGACCTCAGTCTGATATCTGCTCCCTTGTCTGTAATCGGCATGACGTTGGATAGTACAGAATTTGAATCTCCACTGATGAATTCTTTATTAATTCAAAAAATAATTTGCTCCAAAGAGCTAACAACTTCAACAAAGGAAATTGCATAAGCAAAAATTGAAAATTGAAATCGAAATATTGAAATCAAAATAAATTAATTCGGATATGGTCTGTCCGCCACATTATGCATGCAACAACTAGGTCTAGCTATAGTAGACTCTCAGCTTATCGGCATTCCATGTCCTTTTGATTGGCTTCCTTCCCAAGGTTTCCAGTACATAAGCTCCTTTGTCGAGCTTCTCCTTAACCCGGTAAGGGCCTTCCAAATTTGTGGCTAGCTTGCCATCCTTGGCATTTATGTTTCTGATGTCGGCTCTTCTGAGTACTAGGTTACCCTTGTCGAAAGATCGGGGCCTCACCTTTCAATTGTACTTGGCTGCGATGAGTTGCTTGGTGGTCATATCTCAGCAGTGTGTCGTGACTGTTTGTGATATATTTAATATATTTAGGAAGTCATCAATGCTAAATTAAAGAGATTTTAGTGAGATTTTAAGAGAAATCAATCTGGATACATCATTTGTGGGATTTCAATTTAAAATAGACGTTTTTGAGTTTAGGAAATAAATCATAATAATGAGGAGTTTTAAATAAATTCAATTTTGCTATGATTATTATTATTGTCTTGTAATTGCCTTTTCTTTGTCACAGCGTGTGGAGCATGTGGAGATGAGATTTGGAAAGTTTGACTAAAAGAATAAAGTGAATTGGATTGCAATTGCCACGGGATATCTTATTGATTGAAGATATATCATTGTGATGGCTGATAGGATATGGACCTTGAGAAAAGGGGAATCAAAATAAAAAAAAGGAAAGAATAGTGAACCAATTGAATATAAGAGGAAGCACGCACAAAGACAAAAAGAGGCAGAGAGAAGCAAAAAAAGTCGAGACGCACGAGAAGCGAAGCAGCACGCATCAGGAGGGAAAAAAAGATTAGAGAATTGGAGGCAGAGAACAAGACACCCGGTACAAGAAGAAAAGCGAGGACGCTAAGGAGAAGGCTCCACAATCTTGTGATCTTGTTTTTCTCCTTATTCTTCTTCTCTTCATGCTTGAATCTGAACTCCTTATTTTTGTAATAGATTTTCTTATAGCCATGTGTGGCTAATTTTCTTTACAACCTAGAGTGCTATGAACTTGTTTGAGACTTAGAAATTATTCCCGCACATTGGTTTTGCTTAATTTTAATCAGTTTATTTAATCCTGTTTTTATTATTTATTTCTTTTTGACTGATCACCATTGAGCATGTTTTGGGGATTTAGGGTTGGACTTGAAAGAGGGAATCCTAAATTGGCCTTGGGATTGAATAATGTGGAATTAGGTTTAAATCTAATAAAGAAATTAGGTTTTAATTTAATTTGCGTCTAGGATAGACATATACCTAGAAGCTCCGCATAATCAAATTAGAGTGAGCCCGATTTAAATTGCATCTTAATTAATTGTGTGAGACATTGCATAATTATTTGAGATAGGTATATAAGTGGACCGACAGGCACTTATAAACACTAATACTCTAGATTAACTGATGAAATTAAGTTAAAATTAATGTGGTGGGAATAAAATCTAAGAAACAAACAAGGGATTAGTATCTCTAGGTTGTCCTTTTGATATTTGAATTCTCTCTCTTTGAAAGTGCTTGTTTTTATTAAATTCTTTTGTTTTACTACTATTGAAAACACTTCTTATTTGCTCAACTTAAATGAAAAAAGGAAATTTGACGCCTAATCACCAGTTTGATTGAGTCTCTGTGGGATGACCTTGATTTGCCACTTACTATTTTCATGACCCGTACACTTGCGGTGCTTAGTTAAATTTTTGGTAGCATCAAGTTTTTGGCGCCGTTGCCGGGGACTCAAGGCAATTGGTGATTAGTGTTAGAAATCCTTTAGTAGTTTTAGTTTGAGTGTTTTTTTTTTTAAAAAAATCAATTTTATTTTATTTTTATTTTTATATATTTTCTGGTGTTAGTTTGATACTTTGATATTTGCTTGGTTTTTTTTTCAGGTACTCTAGTACATGACTGGTAGATCCAAAGCTACTAAAACACCGCAAAAGACAAGGAAGATCCAAGAGCTTTTGGAAGCTACAACACCCCAAAACCAAGAGGAGGCAGCAGTACAGTCTGACACTGAAGACATGGCTCAGGATGAAAATGATCGTTTGTGTATCAATGACTTTTTGGGAAGACAATCTCAAGGGTATCAATCAGGAATTAGAGTGCCTGAATTTCAAGCTGCCAATTTTGAAATCAAGCAGACTATGCTTAAGATGCTTGAACTCCAGGGTCAGTATGCAGGGAACGATTCAGAAGATCCTAATCAACATCTGCTGCAATTTCTTGATGTTTGCAACTCATTCAAGCAAAATGGAGTACCTAATGATGTGATTCGCCTTCGGCTTTTTCCTTACTCTCTACAAGGGAAAGCTAAAGAATGGCTCAACAACTTGGCAGAGGGTAGCATAACGTCATGGGAGACACTGGAAGAAAAGTTCAGATCAAGATTTTTTCCTCATAATAAGATTGTGGATGCACGAGCCGCTCTTACTAATTTCTGTCAACAATTTGGTGAACATCTGTATGAGGCGTGGGAGAGGTTCAAGTTGCTTGTCAGGCAGAGCCCCGGTCACAATCTAGAGAGATGGGTCTTGCTTCAAATATTCAGTGCTCGGTTGACTCCTGAATCCAAATCAGAATTAAATGCTGTCACTAATGGGGGAATTACAAAGCAACCGGTAAATCGTGTCTGGAAAATCCTAGATGACTTATCCACTGACTTTCTACAGAACAATAATGACAGAAGGATGATGAAGTCAGTTGATAAAGTTATTGAAGACCCTTCTTCAAAGCTGTTGGCAATGTTGAATACGATCAGCAAAAAGGTTGACCATTTAGAAGCTCAAGTCAACCGATCTACTAGTAGACATATGGGGGTAAATGCTGTTTATGCCCCTTGTGATTACTGTGGAGATGACCATAGTAATGGACAATGCCTCATATCTCAACAGGTGGAGCCAGTGAACTATGCAGGTAACTACCGTGGCAACAACCAGAACAATCCCTACTCAAACACCTACAATTCTGGGTGGCGAAAAAATCCCAACCTCTCTTGGAAATATGGGGCGACTCTTAATGAAGCATCAAGTTCTGATATGAAACAAGTGTCACCTCCTGGCTTTCATCAACTGGAAAGGGAAGTCGTTCCCACCCAAGAACCTAAGTCTGATCTACAAGCAATGCTATCTCAGCTCGCAAGTTCTCAACTAAAGAGCGCTCAAGATCAAGCTGCTACTAATGCTAATATTGCAGGATTGACCTCATCTATCAAGGATCTTCATATACAAATGGGACAACTCGCAAATGCTGTGAATGTTATACAACAGAGAGAGTTGCCAAGCAATACTGTGCCTAATCCTCGTAGAGATGGGAGAGAGGAATGTAAAGCTCTTACATTGAGAAGTGGAAAGGAATTACCTGAGATTCCTCAACCAAAGAAGACACCTTCAGCTGCTACTGATCAAACCATTCCTACAGTCACTATAGAGGATGATGAAGGGGTTTTACAGAAGGTGAATGAAAAAGTTAATGAAGAGAAAGTTGAGGTTGAGTCTAAACAGGGTGAAGTGAAAGGGAAGGCAAACCAGGATAATCTCAAATGGGTACCGCCTTTACCATTCCCTCAAAGATTTCAGAAGAAAGCATTAGATGAGCAATACAAGAAGTTTTTGGGGATTTTCAAGCAACTACACATTAACATCCCTATTCTTGAAGCGTTAGAGCAGATGCCTCAATATGTGAAGTTTTTAAAGGAGATGTTGAGTAAGAAAAGGAGGTTTGGTGACTATGAAACTGTAGCCTTAACCGAAGAGTGTAGTGCTATTCTTCTCAACAAGCTACCTCTTAAACAGAAAGATCCAGGCAGTTTTTCCATACCTTGCATAATTGGAGAAAAGTTTCAGGGAAGAGCGTTATGTGATCTAGGATCAAGTGTTAACTTGATGCCACTATCTGTGTTTAGAAAATTGCAACTGGGTGAAGCTCAACCAACTTCTGTGACACTTCAGCTAGCAGATCGAAGTTTGGCTTTTCCAAAGGGTATCATCGAAGATGTTTTGGTTAAGGTTGACAAGTTTATTTTCCCTGCTGACTTTATTGTTTTGGACTGTGATGAAGATAGAGATCTACCGCTCATTGTGGGAAGACCTTTCCTTGCTACAGCTCGGACACTGATTGATGTTGAAAAGGGAGAGATCAAGTTGAGGGTGAATGATGAAGAAGTTGTATTTAACATGAGCAAGGCATTGAAGTATCCTAGGGATGTTACAGATTGCTTCAGAGTTGACATGGTTGACGAGGTTATTCAAGAGACTTTAGAGTCCTTTTCTATAAAAGAACCGTTAGATGCTGTTTTACTTGGGACAGATGAGGTTGAAGAAGGGAATATAGTGGAATGTAAGAAGTTACTTGAAGCCTCTCCTCATTACAGGAAACCATCAGAGCAGTTTGAGTCGTTAGAGATGCAATCAAAGCAAACTACTTCTTTGAAGCCTTCCATTGAACAAGCACCACTTCTAGAGCTTAAACCCTTACCACCGCATCTTGAATATGCATACTTGGGTGAGTCTGAGGCACTACCTGTTATCATCTCTTCTTCCTTATCGAAAGAGCAAAAAGAGCAGTTGTTGAAAGTTCTCAAGAGCCATAAAGGTGCCTTAGGTTGGACATTTGCAGACATAAGAGGTATAAGCCCGTCAATTGTAATGCACAAGATACTCTTGGAGGATGATCACAAGAAATCTGTTCAGAATCAGAGAAGGCTAAATCCTATGATGAAAGAAGTGGTCAAGAAGGAAATTATTAAATGGTTAGATGCTGGGATCATTTACCCTATTTCTGATAACGGGTGGGTCAGCCCAGTACAATGTGTTCCTAAAAAAGGGGGCATAACAGTGATTACTAATGAGCAAGATGAGCTTATCCCTACTCGCACAGTGACTGGTTGGCGTATCTGCATGGATTACAGGAAGTTGAATGATGCTACAAGGAAAGATCATTTTCCACTTCCTTTTATTGACCAGATGTTAGACCGCTTGGCTGGTAAAGAATTCTTTTGTTTCTTGGATGGATATTCAGGGTACAATCAAATTGTGGTAGCTCCCGAAGATCAAGAGAAGACAACATTTACCTGTCCCTATGGCACTTTTGCCTTTAGAAGAATGCCATTTGGTTTATGCAATGCTCCTGCCACTTTCCAAAGATGTATGATGAGTATATTCTCTGATATGATAGAAGAGATAATGGAAGTGTTCATGGATGATTTCTCGGTATTTGGTGAATCATTTGAGGAGTGCTTGATCAATCTGGAAAAGGTGTTGAGGCGATGTGAAGAGACAAACCTAGTGCTTAACTGGGAGAAGTGTCATTTCATGGTGACTGAAGGCATAGTTTTGGGTCATAAAGTTTCTAAAAATGGCTTAGAGGTTGACAGAGCCAAGATTTCTGTGATTGAATAGCTTCCTCCTCCTTCTAATGTCAAAGCTGTGAGAAGCTTCTTGGGCCATGCTGGTTTCTATCGTCGATTCATTCAAGATTTTTCCAAGATTTCAAAGCCCCTTTCACAGTTGCTGGAGAAAGATACTCCTTTTCAGTTTAATGAGGAGTGCATGAAGGCTTTTGAAGAACTGAAGAGAAGATTGACTTCAGCTCCTATCATTGTAGCTCCTAATTGGTCACTACCTTTTGAAGTAATGTGTGATGCGAGTGACTATGCTGTTGGAGCTGTGTTGGGACAGAGGCGTGTGAAGATTTTCCATCCTATCTACTATGCGAGCAAGACTTTAGTAGCAGCTCAGGTAAATTACTCTACCACTGAAAAAGAAATGCTTGCTGTAGTGTTTGCTTTTGAAAAGTTTAGGGTATATTTGATGGGTGCTAAAGTTATAGTTCACACTGATCATGCTGCCATTAAATACTTGCTAGGGAAGAAAGAGTCTAAACCTAGATTGATTAGATGGGTCTTATTGCTACAAGAATTTGATGTGCATATAGTTGATAGGAAAGGAATTAAAAATCAAGTTGCTGATCATTTATCTAGAATTGTGAACTCTTCTGATCATGTGAGTGACTTGTTGGTGAATGAATGTTTTCCTGATGAGCAATTGTTTGTTGTAAGTAGTTGTGATTTGCCATGGTATGCTGATATTGTGAATTATCTTGTGTGTGAAGTATTACCTCATGATTTGAATTTCTACCAAAGAAAAAAGTTTTTGCATGATGTTGCCTATTATATTTGGGAAGAACCATTTCTTTTTAGGAGATGTGCTGATTTGATTATTAGAAAATGTGTGCTTGAGGTAGAACAAGAGGAAATTTTGAATGCATGTCATGCATCTGCATATGGGGGACATTATGGGGGGCAAAGAACTGCATTAAAGGTCCTTGAATCTGGTTTTTATTGGCCTACTTTGTTTAAAGACGCTCACCACTTTGTTACCAAGTGTGATAGATGTCAAAGAACAGGTAATATTTCTAAGAGACATGAGATGCCACAGTCTGGAATCCTTGAGGTGGAGTTATTCGATGTTTGGGGGATGGATTTCATGGGTCCTTTCCCATCTTCCAGAGGAAACAAGTACATCCTTGTCGCTGTGGAATATGTGAGTAAATGGGCTGAAGCTACGGCTTGCCAAGCTAATGATGCCAACACAGTGATTCGATTCTTGAAGAAGCATATCTTGACAAGATTTGGCACCCCCAGAGCAATCATTACTGATGAAGGGACCCACTTCAACAACAAGAATTTCAAAGCTCTCTTAGAGAAATATAAAGTGCACCACCGAATGTCACTTGCATATCATCCACAAACTAATGGGTTGTGTGAGCTGACTAACAGGGAAATTAAGAGGATCCTTGAGAAGACTGTGGGCCCAACTAGAAAGGATTGGTCTGACAAGCTTGATGATGCTTTATGGGCTTACAGGACAGCTTTTCGTACTCCAATTGGTATGTCACCATACCGTTTGGTTTTCGGAAAGGCGTGCCATTTACCACTAGAATTGGAGTATAAAGCATGGTGGGCAATCAAGAGGCTAAATATGGATCCCAATCAAGCGGGCTCAAGAAGGCTGCTACAACTGAATGAGTTGGAAGAATTTAGACTTCAAGCATATGATAGTGCACGGTTGTATAAAGAAAGAACAAAGAAATGGCATGACAATCATATCTTGAGGCGATCTTTTGAGCCAGGGCAGTTGGTGCTTCTCTTCAATTCAAGATTGCATTTATTTCCTGGGAAGCTGAAATCAAGGTGGTCTGGTCCTTTCAGAGTGGTGTCAGTGTTATCAAAAGGTGCAATTGAAGTTAAAGATGAAAAGACAGGAGATTGCTTTAAAGTGAATGGGCAAAGACTGAAGCATTACCATGGTGGTGAAGTGAACCGGCGAACAATGGTTCACCGCTTGTCATCACCTACTTAGATTGTTGGGAGAGTCAGGCTGAAGACTATAAACCAAGCGCTTCTTGGGAGGCAACCCAAGGTGTGATTTGATGCTTTCTTTGATTTTGTAGGACTGTAGATAGCCCCTGATGATGTGTTCTACTTTGGTGGCAAGGATTGAAAGCGCAAGTCACGGATAAATAGGAGAGTTTTCTTCTACTTTTCCTTGATTTGTTTTATTTGATTGTTGATGATATATTGCTTGGGAATGAGTGCTCCTCTTAGTTATATATGCATGTGATGATTATTTGTGATAACTATGGAGTGACTGCTAGCACTTAAGCTGTTCCACTGGTGGAAATCTGAAATCTCTGAAATTGGTGTTAACTTTACACTACACATGTGGTTGCTCTTCACTTCCATTACTTGTTGTTACTTGTTCACATTGAGGACAATGTGACATTTAAGTGTGGGGGTGAGGGTATCCTTGATTTTAACTTGCTATGTCCTCAAAAAAAAAAAAAATTCTGGGTTAATTTGAACATGAAAAGAAGTGAATTTGATTGGGAATTGATTCTATATTCTTTGAATGTTAGTAAAGAGGTAAAGATTTGGTTTGGGTAATTTACTTTAGGATGTCAAAGAACCTGTGAGGAATTTGAACCCAAATATTCATCCATTTTAAGAGAGAGTACACTTATTGTGGTTTTATCTCTAGAACTTGTTTTGAATCTCTCTAGAAAAAGAAAAGAAAAATCCTTTACATACATAAAGATGGGTGGACTTTTTTTTTTTAATTGGTTACTCTAGTGAGTGCTAAGTGAAAAAAAAAAAAGAAGAAGAAGATTGAAGGGCTTGAAAAAAAAAAAAGCACACATGCACACACACATGCACACGACTCCAATGACATCTCTAGACTTTACTTAGTAACCGGGGGCACTTCATCACCAATGTTGGCACTCGCGTCAAACGGTAAAGTCAAGGAGAGTTACGAGTTAGGCTAAAAGCCTCTTGAGGTGCCTGTTGGAGTAACTGAGTAACCGGTGCTGCATCACCCATGTGCAGGGTCGCGTAAAAAGGGGACTTACAACGGCTCAAGGAAAGAAGAAAGAAAAGAAAGAAAAAGAAAAAAAAAAGAGTCCTTCATTCTTCATATTATGTATTGGACTACTTGGCACTAACTAAAGTATTTATCTATTGTTAAAGTCCTTCTTATTTGTGTATGAAAGGGAATAATTTAATGAAGAATGAGATGAGGAACAAGCTTAGAGGAGATGAGTTGCAATAGGTGGAAATGAGTGAAACACAAACCCTTGAATATTTGGAGAGATGAGTGCACACACTCCACTTGTGAGGGACATTCTATTGTGATTTATCCTTGCCAAATTAATTACCTTGCTACTTGCATTTTTGGAAGGTGGAAAAGATTTCTGAGAAAGTTTGTTTTGCTTTTCATGAATTGGTTGTTTTAGAATTTAAAAATCTTGAGGACAAGATTTGATGCAAGTGTGGGGGTGTGATGACTTCCTATTTTTAATTGATTTGTGATATATTTAATATATTTAGGAAGTCATCAATGCTAAATTAAAGAGATTTTAGTGAGATTTTAAGAGAAATCAATCTGGATACATCATTTGTGGGATTTCAATTTAAAATAGACGTTTTTGAGTTTAGGAAATAAATCATAATAATGAGGAGTTTTAAATAAATTCAATTTTGCTATGATTATTATTATTGTCTTGTAATTGCCTTTTCTTTGTCACAGCGTGTGGAGCATGTGGAGATGAGATTTGGAAAGTTTGACTAAAAGAATAAAGTGAATTGGATTGCAATTGCCACGGGATATCTTATTGATTGAAGATATATCATTGTGATGGCTGATAGGATATGGACCTTGAGAAAAGGGGAATCAAAATAAAAAAAAGGAAAGAATAGTGAACCAATTGAATATAAGAGGAAGCACGCACAAAGACAAAAAGAGGCAGAGAGAAGCAAAAAAAGTCGAGACGCACGAGAAGCGAAGCAGCACGCATCAGGAGGGAAAAAAAGATTAGAGAATTGGAGGCAGAGAACAAGACACCCGGTACAAGAAGAAAAGCGAGGACGCTAAGGAGAAGGCTCCACAATCTTGTGATCTTGTTTTTCTCCTTATTCTTCTTCTCTTCATGCTTGAATCTGAACTCCTTATTTTTGTAATAGATTTTCTTATAGCCATGTGTGGCTAATTTTCTTTACAACCTAGAGTGCTATGAACTTGTTTGAGACTTAGAAATTATTCCCGCACATTGGTTTTGCTTAATTTTAATCAGTTTATTTAATCCTGTTTTTATTATTTATTTCTTTTTGACTGATCACCATTGAGCATGTTTTGGGGATTTAGGGTTGGACTTGAAAGAGGGAATCCTAAATTGGCCTTGGGATTGAATAATGTGGAATTAGGTTTAAATCTAATAAAGAAATTAGGTTTTAATTTAATTTGCGTCTAGGATAGACATATACCTAGAAGCTCCGCATAATCAAATTAGAGTGAGCCCGATTTAAATTGCATCTTAATTAATTGTGTGAGACATTGCATAATTATTTGAGATAGGTATATAAGTGGACCGACAGGCACTTATAAACACTAATACTCTAGATTAACTGATGAAATTAAGTTAAAATTAATGTGGTGGGAATAAAATCTAAGAAACAAACAAGGGATTAGTATCTCTAGGTTGTCCTTTTGATATTTGAATTCTCTCTCTTTGAAAGTGCTTGTTTTTATTAAATTCTTTTGTTTTACTACTATTGAAAACACTTCTTATTTGCTCAACTTAAATGAAAAAAGGAAATTTGACGCCTAATCACCAGTTTGATTGAGTCTCTGTGGGATGACCTTGATTTGCCACTTACTATTTTCATGACCCGTACACTTGCGGTGCTTAGTTAAATTTTTGGTAGCATCAGTGACTCTAACCTCGTCAATAAAATCTAACTCCGTCATCAGTGCCTCATTATTCATCTCTGCGCCTTCCTAGAGAGTCTTCCTCCTCCATGACGGCTGGCCTATCTCAACCGGGATCATCTCCTCACATCCATAGGTCAACCGAAAAGGAATTTCTTGGGTTGAAGTTTGAACACTGGTCCTGTAACCCCACAACACACTATAGAGTTGTTCGACCCAGCTAGATTTCGCATCCTCCATCTGCTTCCTTAGACCATCAACGATTATCTTGGTTGCTGCTTCAACTTGGCCGTTTGACTAGGGGTGTTCTACAGACGCAAAATGTTGCTTGATGCTGAGGTCCAAAATCATATCCTAGAAACCTTTATCAACAAACTGGGTCCCATTATCCATGGCCACCTCGGAAGGGATCCCAAACCGGGAAATGATACAGTGTCAAAAAAATCGTTGTACGCAAGCAGAAGTGATTGTTGTTAAGGCTCAGCTTCTATCCACTTTGTAAAGTAATCGACAGCTACAACGAGCTATCACAGTTGTCCGAAGGCTGTTTTGAATGGTCCCAAGAGATCCATCCCCCATTTGTAAAAGGGCCATAAAGCTGAGATGCTTTTCGATTCCGCAAGAGGGAGCCAAATGATCTTGTCATGTTTCTAGCAACTATCACATCTCTTCACAAGCTCCTTAGAGTCCACTACCATGGTTGGCCAGTAATAGCCAGCCCGCAGAACTTTCCTGGCTAGAGCTTTTGGTCCCATGTGTAGGTCGTTGATTCCCTCGTGTATCTCCGCCAAAACATACTTGGCTTCAGCTGAGTTCAAGCTCCTCATCATTAGAGAGTGTAAGCCCTTTCGGTTTAGCTGATCATCCGCCATTGTGTACATGGCGATGCCTCAGATAAACTTCTTTCCTTCGGTAGAATCGTTGGGGATGATTCCTCTTTCCAAATAGTCTTCAATCGGTTTTCTCCAATATGTTGCTGCCGATATGGTCATAACACAGCTCGGTTCCACTAGGTTTTGTTGAACCACGGTTCTGTGGTTCCCCAGACCCTTCGTAATAGCAAGCTTTGACAAGATATCAGCTCTAGTATTCTCTCCTTTGGGGATGTGAGCGATCGTCACCTCTTCAAAGCTGGAGATTATTTCCTTAGCTTTATTTAGGTATTTGGCCAACAAAAGACCCTTTGCTTGGTAAGTCCCCTTGTTCTGTGCTGCTACGAGCTGAGAGTCGGTCAAGACCTTTACTCTCTAGGCTCCATGTTCTTTCGCTTGTTGTAGCTCGACCAGCAATGCTTCATACTCTACCTGGTTATTTGAAGTTGGGAAGTTGAGTTTAAGAGAGTGCTCAATTGCAATCCCCTCTGGGCTTTCGATTATGATTCCGGCTCCATTTCCCTTAACGTTTGATGAACCATCAACATATACTTTTCACATTGTGCAACCATCTGCTTCCTCTTTATAGGCCGGGGTGAGATCCCTCACAAAATCCACCAGTGCTTGCGATTTAATCGCATGTCGGGCTTCGTATGTGATGTCAAACTCAGATAACACTATTGCCCAGTTGATCATCTTGCCAGCCAAGTCTGGCTTATGTAGCACCTGGTGGATTGGCTAATTGGTTTGAACGACTGTAACATCCCCAGTTTTCATGTAAATTAATCAATGGAATATATAAAATTTTCACCCAGTAGTAGTAGTCGGTGATATTTATTTTCCAACAGAATAAATTAATTATTGGGAAAATAATGTGAAATTATTCGAAAAGGTGGCTAATAAATTTGGTTATAAATGAATTGAGATGGTAATGTTAAGAAAGTAAAAATATATTTTTCCCTCATTATTTCTATAATTTTTGTCGAATAAAAGGAGGGGGAAAATTATGATAAAAAATTAGTGGAGTTTCAATATAAATCTAATTTACCTTAAAAAAGGTGAACATTGGATGAGATTTATATAACATAGAATATTTCTCCCCATATTTTTCCCATGGCGTCGGACGTGCAAGAGAGAGGAAGCAGAAAATAGTTGCCAAGCTTTAGGTGTAAGAGAGATTTGATGGATCTATCAAAACATAACTAATGGAAGAAGGACACACTGTACGAGCAAGGAAAGAAAGATATCAAATCTTTCTTCATTAATTCCCAACGTGAGATGGGGAAAAAAACCAAAAGGGAATAAAAAAATAAATAAATAATTTTCCTCCATCATCCAAGCAATTGTGTCATGTGGAAAGAGGCATTGGAGTTTGGAGAAGGGCAGATTGACCAAAATAATTAAGGAAAAAAAAATAATTACCGGTTTAGTGTACTGTTGAAACTATTTTCCAAAATAAGGCTGACGCCTCTGAAGGCGTGAGAGGGCCCCACGCCACTGGTAGTGGCGTGAGGCTCTGACACGCCTCCAGAGGCGTGAGGCTGTCTCACGCCTCCAGAGGCGTGAGCCACTCTCACGCCTTTTGATAAAAAATTAATTAATTGATTAAAATATTTAATTAAATATATAATTAATTATAAATAATTTAAATTAATAATTAAGAAAATTAAAATATCTAAAATTTATTATAAACTTTAGGAACAAGATTAATTAGTAAATTAATTAATTAATTATTATAAACCTCAACATAGATGACTAATTATTTAATATTTTGTTCATTAACAATTTGATATATAAAGTATCCATCTCAGATAAGATAAGTTTAAATAGAGAATAATAATTAGTCAAATAATTAATTCACTAATTAAAAATTTACAATAATATAATAGATGATCCACACTTTACGCGGTATGAGATTACACGGTATAGTATAAAGATTACGCGATATGAGATTACACGGTATAGTATAAAAATGATACCGTACCCGTAATCTTTTAACTAAATTATCGCGTAATCTTTATACTATACCGTGTAATCTCATACCGCGTAATCTTTTATACTATACCGTGTAATCTCATACCGCGTAAAGTGTGGATCATCCATTATATTATTGTAAATTTTTAATTAGTGAATTAATTATTTGACTAATTATTATTCTCTATTTAAACTTATCTTATCTGAGATGGATACTTTATATATCAAATTGTTAATGAACAAAATATTAAATAATTAGTCATCTATGTTGAGGTTTATAATAATTAATTAATTAATTTACTAATTAATCTTGTTCCTAAAGTTTATAATAAATTTTAGATATTTTAATTTTCTTAATTATTAATTTAATTTATTATTATTTATAATTAATTATATATTTAATTAAAATATTTTAATCAATTAATTAATTTTTTATCAAAAGGCGTGAGAGTAGCTCACGCCTCTGGAGGCGTGAGACAGCCTCACGCCTCTGGAGGCGTGTCAGAGCCTCACGCCACTACCAGTGGCGTGGGGCCCTCTCACGCCTCCAGAGGCGTCAACCTTATTTTGGAAAATAGTTTCAACAGTACACTAAACCGGTAATTATTTTTTTTTCCTTAATTATTTTGGTCAATCTGCCTTTGGAGAAGACACAAAATATTTCCTCATACTTTCTCCATAGTGTCAGACGTGTGAGAAGGGAAAGGTAGGCAAATAATGATCTAGTATTAGGTTCACTTTTGAGCTCAGATGAATTGATGGATTGGACAATATTAATTAAAGAAGGAGAGAGGGAGTATCATGTTGGGTTGAGGGCTTGAGGCATGGGTCACTCTCACAATTTTTTTTCAAATGCTTCCCATCGTACCTAGCGGAAATAGAAGCCAAAAGAAATAGAAAACACACAATTTCTCCTATAATTCACTTAGCATCCAGATGAGAGAGAGAGAGAGAGAGAGGAACAAGAAACATTTTTTTTTTCTCTTCCCAAATTTCTTCAGAACGTCGGATGTGAGAATCCAAGAGAAATCAGAAAATATTTTTCTTCTCAAACCTCCTGAGAAGCGCCAGCCAAATGAGATTTATGAAAATCAATTTTTCTTTTATTCCTTTAGAATGATGAAGATAAATCTAGACACAAGTTGGGTTTAGAACCGACCTTGGGGATCTATTTAAGGAACTCATATCCTTCCTTTGAGGTTGCTGGACGTCTCGAGAAGGAGAAAAGAAGAAGATCAAAAATCAATAAGAAGGTACAAATAGGGCTAAGCAAAACGTTCAAAGAGGTAAGTAAGGTCCTTAGATTCTCAAACCATTTTGTTCTGCCTTCTCTCATGTAAACTCAGATCTTAAGGAAAATCTTTCATGGTGGGTTGATGGTTGAGGCTGAAAAGGAGTGACAAGAATCACTAAGGATCAAAGCCTCAATTCGGTAGAAGACCAAGATCAAGTAAGTAATAGTCCTACTGCTTTATAACCTTATAGTTGCTAAGTTGGAAATATATGTTTCTTGAGTGTATAATTGTTGGTTGGGTCAGACTAATCGATAAAATGGGTGAATAGAGAATCAGATATGAAATTTTTTGTCTAGGAAGAAATATTAGTATGAGATAAGAAGAGTTGGTGGTTAAAATGGAAGATTGATTGCTTAATCTGAAGGAAGAATTTCGTCCAGCCTCCTAGACACCATGATCTGATTCTTTTTTTTTTTTTTTTTGAAGTTTTAATGTCTCTAAAGTGTTTAAAATGATTATTTGTATAGGAGCAAGCTTGGATCATATTTTAGAATCAAGAAAAAAAAAGTTTCAAAAATGTTGAAAGGTATTTTATTGAAAATTTTAAGAAGAGAGTCAGCTACCTTATGCGTTCTAATCTATCAAATGGACTTATCAATAATGATTTTCTTTATGAGGAAAAAGGATTTAAAGTTTTGAAGAATTGAGAGGTTTATTTTAAAGCCATCAAATAAATAGAATGAGTTATTTATATCTATATTTTGGTTATTTTAGGGATACTTTGATTATAGTGTCAGAGAAAAATATTTTACTCATATCTGTGATCAGCTACTAGGTAGTAACCTTAATTCTCATGTGTTCTGTGTTACTTTGTATGTTTGTATTTTTCATGATTGTGGACCTGTGTCTCCTGAAAAGGAACATGTGTTTGTGTGCATTTAGTGTGGTCTGGGTTTAGAGCCTGACTATTGTGTCTTTCCTAGCGCCATGGATCCAGCGATTGCTTTGTTGAGCAGTCCTACATTTGTTTTTAGGACTTATAGCCCTTCCACATTTAACACGGTATACTTGGTATGTTGTATTTGTGTTACTGCTTGTTTGTTACTAAATGCTTTTATTTGATAATTTCTTGATTATGGTTATATACATACATTGATTATGCATTACATATGAGATTAATGGTTACTCTGGGATTCATTTTTGAATCCCAGATTTTTGTAAAGCTTCAGGAAGTACTACAAGGGCTGTATATGGAGAGAGGGGTAAGACTGCTGAGTAGGAGTAGTTGGAGTTGGTGGCAGAGGAAGATTATTTTGTTATTTATTTTGTGATTGGATAACTGTATATTATTTTGACCTTTTTGGGCACTGGTGGATGACTGTGTATCTAACCCTTCAGGGATTATATTTCGCTACTTTCAATTATACCTGTAATATCCTGAATTTCGAGCATGGAAACTTAAAAATAAGCCTAAGTTAGGCAGACTACTAAGCCCGGTTCAGGAATTATAACATTTCCTAGACAGATAAAGATCCTCTACATTTTTTAGGAAAATAGGAAGAGAAGGAGACACTGGAGAGTTATATGTCAAAAAGCAAGAGTCAGTGTAATAATCACATTGGGACACGTGTCACTTCAGAGGTAAAAGAGGAAAAGCAAGGGCAAAATAGTTAATTCCTTGTCCTTTTAACATTGAATTTTGTCCACCATGAGAGAGAAGAGAAAACCAGATGATTTTAGTCATATTCAAGTGCAAACTCAAAATGCAGGTCCTACAGGTGAGTAGTCGGTAAAAAAGGGGATCGATAGGGACCAATTAGGGGTTTCCTTTGGACTGAATGGGATAAGTATGAGGCCATTTTGGAAAGTAAAGAAGGCGCCACATATGAATGCCCATTCAGGGGAGACTATCTGAAAAAGTTGAAGAAAAGTGCAAAGGGTAGCACCTGTTGACCAGCGGGACCCATGTGGACTGGAAGAAGGAGATCAGACCGGATAAAGTGAAAAGTCAGTGGAAAAGTTGGAGGGCAGATTTGGTGGGCCCAAAGTGGTGCCACCTAGCCCCCATAATGATGAAAAACGTGCATGAAGAAAAAGGAAGAGAAAAGTCAGTACAAAAGTCAAAGTGCGGGACCCGCATGCTGGAAAAAGGGGGATAAATCAGGGAAATTGTACAAAAAATAATTGGAGCAGATTTGAGGACCCTAAATGGTGCCACATATGTACTTTTGGGCTGTCAAAAGTACATGAGAAAATTCAAGAATAATTAATGAGTTCCGGGCCACAATTGTAATTTATAAAAGTTTCGGGCCAAAACAGGTAATTTGCTCCAAGAGAACAAAAATATCTAGATATTTTGGAGGGGATTTCGCCACATGTCATCTGCCTAGACACCCCTAGAATTCTCTAGAATACTTGGGGAAAAAGTCAAGAAAAGCCAGATGAATTCCACTAATTATTGGACAGGATTTTACTCTAGTTATTTTGGACTGCCCTATACTTTTTCACCTTTATTGAATTGCATGTGCTTTCTCTCTCTCTATAAACCAAGGAGAACAAAATTTTCAAAAGAAAGAGAGAGGAGTCCAGCCAAGTTCCATAGCCAAAACAAGGTCCAACCTCCAAGGATTATCAATTAAACTTCCGATTCAGGTAAACACCGAAAACCCACACCTTTAGAACTTAAACTTGTGATTTTCGTCCAACTGGTTGGGGCTTGGTATTGGGGTCTGATTTTGGAGTTTTCGATGGTCCCAAAGTGTTTAAAACGTGATTTTGTATGGGGTTAAATTGCAGTTTAAGTTTCTGACAAGAAAAACACTAAAGACAAGCTTGTTCGGAAATTCTGGCAGCAAATTCAACTAAGTTTTAAAAATAGTAAATGAACTTGGTTTAATCTGAGATTTTACAGGGAGAAGGTAGATATCTTAAGGTTCACCATGATGTATGATTTTGTGTTATTTGGATTTTTCTACTAAGAGATAAAAATTGTTAAAGTTGAACTAGGGAGCAACTGAGCAAATCTGGACCAAAGGGTGGACAATTGGCTACACGACAAAATAAGTGTATTTTTGGATTTTTTAAATATTTTTCCTGAAACAGACATTTCAATGGTTCACATGGCGCTGGTTTCATGCAAATATGATTTTTCTAGAATTTATTAAAAATCATTTAAGTTGGGACTGATGCACTGGATTTTTCTGGAATTTTCTGCCTAGGCTCAGATTTTGTGATAAATGTAAGGGTATTTTGGTAAATACAAAAAATAAGGTATTTTGGTGTTATTTAGGACAAGGGTATATTTGGAAAAGTGATCAGGCACAATAAAATATTAAGACAGTACAGTACATTCTCCCATCAGGTAGTAACCACTTTACTCCGGCATTTTTATGTGTTTGATGTATGTGTTGCTTATCATATGTATTGTTTTGCCAAATATGTATACAGAACATGTTTGTGATTGTGTCTCTAGCGCTGAGGGTGCCTACTGGGGTCTTCTTATGTTGCGACTCAACGAAAACAGGTGGTGCCTACCGGGGTCCACTTGTGTGGCAACTCAACGGAAACAGGCTTGTGATTGCGGTAATTCCGGGGTCTGCCTTGGTAAGGCGGCTCGATGATGCGAAGACATGTTATTGTGTATGTTTCTGTTTGTATATTATGGTATATTTGGCATGCTTAGCTATATTCGTATACATACATGATTGCATACATACGTATTACACATTTAGTGCATGAGTATTGATGGTTACTGTGGGGGCTACTATCGGACCCCAGACTCTTTTGTAGTCACAGGGGACGTGCCTGAAGTGAAGAACCTTTTTTGGAAAAGTAAGAGCTCGTTGGTGCATATTGAAGAATAGGGAATGCCCTATTATATGTGTACTCATGTTTATTGGGATCACTGTATATTTCTTTTGGTATTTATTTTTGAATGACTGTACCCTTAACCCTTCAGGGACTTACTTTTTTGGTTATTTACAGTTTTACTAATACAACGGATTGTCCAAACCAGTTAAATGCTCTGTTGCGCTCACTCTGATACAAGTTAAATGAACCTAAATACAAAAGAAAGGTAACCAAGTAAAGGAATCCTTCTACCTCGCCACCCGAAAGGGCGAGGCCGGTAAGGGTGTAACAATACCAGTATTGTCTGAAATCCAACCGGAAAATGCTCTACCGCGATAAAACTCTGATGCATGTTAATAAATAGTAATTAGATGATATGTGTTAATTATTAAAAGAGAATCCCTCTATCCACCACTTGAAAGGGCGAAGCCGGTAGGGGTGTTACAACGACCATCTGGTGTCCCTGGAAGTAAGGATGTAATCTTCTCACTGCCATGAGTAAGGTAAAGGCCACTTTCTCTAGTTTTTGTTACCTCAGCTCCGAGCTCTACAATGTTTTGCTTACGAAGTAGATTGGTACTTAGCCATTCTCTATCTCCCTGACCAGGGCCGCACTTACCGCTTCTTCACCTACCGATAAATAAAGGAACAACTTCTCACCAGGTTTAAGTTTGGACAAGACTGGCAGAGTTGCCAGACATTGCTTGATTTTTTCCAAATGCCAACTCACATTCCGGGTTCCTACCCCCTTGTGCTTCCTTTTTCAGCAGTTTGAAGAAGGGAAGAGCATTCTCATCCGATCTTGGTAAAAATCTAGTCAACGTCGCCAATCTTCTAGTCAACTGCTAGACTTCTTTCTTATTTCGTGGGGCTTTCATGTCTAGCACCGCTTTGCATTTGTCTGGGTTGGCTTCGATTTCACGGTTCGTTAACAGAAAACCTAGGAATTTCCTGACTAGGACTTCGAATGCACACTTAACCGGTTCAAACAGATTTGGTACGCCCTCAACTTGTCGAAGGTTTGTTCCAAGTCTCGGATATGGTCTTCTGGGTCCTTTGACTTGACAATCATGTCATCTATGTGCACTTTTACGTTTTAACTGAGCTGGTCTTCAAAGACTTTGTTCATCATTCTCTGGTATGTGGCCCCGACATTCTTCAATCCGAAGGCATCACGTTATACCAATATAGTTAGCCTTCTTGGTAATAAAGGTTGTCTTCTCTTGATCCTCAGGGTGCATTGCGATTTGGTTATATCCGGAATATGCCTCCATAAAAGATAATAGCTAGAAGCGGGCTAAATTGTCGACTAGCTGGTCAATGTTAGGCATTGGATATGAATCTTTTGGGGCAAGCTTTGTTCAAGTTAGTGTAGCCTGTATACACCCTCCATTTTCCATTTGATTTCATCACCATAACTACGTTGGATAACCACGTTGTGTATTGTATTTCACGGATGAATCTAGCATCCAACAGCTCTTTGACATGTTTATCAAGGGCTAACTACCTGTTTGGTCCTTGGTTCCTCTTCTTCTGCACCATCAGTACTGATCCCGGGTGGATGGCCAGCTTGTGACAACAAAAATTGGGGTTGATCTTGGGTATTTCTAATGACCTCTAAGCGAATATATCTCAGTTCTTTTTCAGGAATTCCTTCAATCGGCCTTTCAGGTCTGGATACATCATTCTGCCTATTTTCATGATCTGGGAAGGTTCATTTCCCAGTATCAAATCTTCCAACTCGCCTTCTGGCTCAGGACATGGAATCTTGGGCTCTTCTCGCAAATCTAGCTTCACCAAGCTTACTGGTCGGCCTAACTGCCTTCTTTTCCTTGTATCCACACTTCTTTCACCTTTATGGATCCGAGGAGTTGATGATGGCCCACCTTCGCCCTCTCAGAGATTCCTTCTAATATCCATTAATAGTGATAACCTTGTTCTTAATGCTTACCATCTTCAACTTCTGGTGCTTTGTGGAAACTAGCTTACTCGTTCTGATTTGAAGGCTTTTTTAGTTCCCAACGTCAGCCTAAGGTCGATGTATCCCTTGGAAGGGGAATGTTCTCCGTTGAACTCTGTGAGGGTCGTTTTGCATGGTTTCAAATCTTCTTGATCCAGCTTCATCCTTTTGAAAGCATCCCAACTAATAATGTCTGCTGAGCTCCCTACATCTACGAAAATCCTTTTTACCTGGCAATGTACCAGGGTTCCTATGACTACCAAACCGTCCTGATGACTTGGAACTACATCCTTCAAATCTTCCTTCGTGAAAAGTAATAGGGGAGGTGATGGTTTGCTGTGATCTTCTTTAAATTTTGGGAGGTCCCTTACAGAGAGGATTTCTCTCAAATATTTTTTTTGCTGGCTTGGCGTGTCTCCCCCTCCACCCATGGCTCCATTGATCACATTACAGTTGAACTCGGCTTCTGGGAATTCATCATCATCACTAGCTGGTTTTTGCCGCTTAACTTCTTTATTTTGGTCAGAGGTCGGGCTAGTACTACGGCCTTCTTGCTTGTGTTTGTTGTTTTTCCGCCCTTGAGTCTTTATCACATATTGGCGCAATTTACCATCCCAGACAAATTTCTCATGGCATCACGGAGGTCATAGCATTGATCTGTGGTGTGCCCTAGTCCATTATGAAATGCACAAAACTTAGATTGGTCAATATTAGCTCAGTTTCAGGGAGGCCGCAGTCATTCAACTCTTTTCATCTCGGTTAGCTCCACCTCTCTCCAAACTTGGGAACGTGAAACGTTCAAAGGGGTGTATCTATCATACTTTACTTTCCCTTCAAATCTTTCACCTCGAGATCTATTATCCGAGTTCCTTTTACAGGAATCTTCTTTTTCGATTTTCAGACTGTCCTTTACCTCCTAGAGGTGAGTTCCTCCTTCTCTCGCTCCCGGTCGCATTGGCTATTTCCATCTATTCTACCTCTAAGTACTGCTTCGACCGAGTGTTGAATTCGATGAGGGTGTCGACCTGATTCTTGAAGACTGATTTTGCCAACCAAGATGATGGGTCCAGGCTGTCAATGAGATAGTGCACATGTACACTCTCTGGGAGTGATCGTACTTGCAAGGCCACATCCTTGAATCTATCCAAATGCTTTTGGAGTGTCTCCCCATGATGCTGTTTAATTTTACTGAGAGCGAATTGGGACTTCGGTTGTTTCTTACTAGTTGCAAAGTTCAACTCAAACTTTCATCCGAGATCTTCAAAGTTCTGGATTGAATTAGCCAGTAAAGTGTGGGGCCACTTTTGGGCAGCTCCCGTCAGTGTGGCAGCAAAAAGCCGTGGAACAATAGGCCCTAAAATCTGTCATACAAACATAAGCAGTTCAAACGTATCGAGATGGGATCACGGGTCTTGAGTTCCATTGAACTTTGGCAGGTCTGCTAAGTCAAAATCTTCCAGATACGGCGCACTTGTGATTGCATCAGAGAAGGGACTGTTGTTGTGCCCCATCGTGTACTTCATCTTATGTTCTTTTGGAGAACTTGTCGGTCGAGTTGCCCTCTCAATATCTTGGTCTTCATCGTCTGGGGTCCTCTCAGTACGTAGTTTCTTTAAGGCCGAAACGGGATTCTGGACTCATGCTCGTCTCGAATCCATCTCTTGAGTAGTTGCTCCAACATTACGTTGTGTAGACCTTGGCTGCTCATTGTGAGGAGGGTTACTGGTATCTCGTGTCGCCCTTTTTTTCCTCCCACGCATGTCATCCCGGTTTCCCTTCAGCGTGGTCATTTCAAATTGCTTGAAACGATCCTCCATTATTTGCCGTATTACTCTGAGATCCTCTTGGCATTGGAGATTGTTATGTTTCTCCATGTCTATTGATTTTTGTAGTAGAAGGATGTCGAGACTTGGGACTGGAATCTCCTGAAAGAGATCCTGCTGATGGATTTCTTGTGCCACCGCACCCTGGGGATTAGCTGTGACTGGTGAGGAGGATGCCGTGTCAGATACGTCATTCCCCTCATTCACAGCATCTCGTTCTGGGATATTGTCAGGTTGGGGTGGGTCTTGATTTTGTTGCCGTTGACTCACCTCCACCTGAGTTGGATTTCCAAGCTGAGGGATCCGACTGTTGCTTCTACTGTTAGCCATTATCGGTCATGGGGATTGAAATTTAACGTCCCCACAGTCGGCACCAATATTCTAGTATAGAACACAAATGTCTAGCCAGGTGGGCTAGTACGTTGATATTTGATCAATGGGTTCAACCTAAGTGTCTATGAGGTAGACAACTAAGAGAACGTAGGATCACTGGACACAGGATAGGCTTTCGCCCAAGGTGTGATGTGTGTGCACAGTGATGACAGTATGTAAATAGTTCAGAGTTAGAACATGTGTATCTTAGGGTTTGACCTTTGTATTTATAGAGCATATCTTAGGCTGAGGCTTATGGGCCCTACGTGATTCAAGGCCCAAGTATCATAATTGCCAGACCTAGCTTAAGATCTTCTTTGATTATAGGTAAGTTAAGATTCCCCTCCATTGTAAATAAATCCTGATATACAGAATATGCACTGTTGGACCACATTGCTAATGGGCCCGATACAAATCTATAACAATATTGTTATTCAATTTGGTGAAATTTGTAGCTACCTCGTGCCTTTGTGGTTTAAAGGCATGCTTTGAAACCGCAGGATACGAGTTCGAGAGCTAGCATTCTAAAGAACCCAAAGAAAAAAAAAAAGAAAATTGGTGAAATTCAACTTTGTCCTTGACTTGGGAATTGGAAGCTAATCGGAGAGAGAGAGAAGTCGAAAGGTTAGGAAGATGAAGTGTGAGATTTCCATGGGACATTAAGAGAAAATTCATTTTTAATCGCTTTGTAATGTTTTTAAGGGTTAAGGGGCAAATTCACCAATAAACTATTAGGCCAGGAGCACCCAACACAAAAAACTATTAAAAGGATCAAAAGTACCAAAAAACAATTACAAAGGGCAAGTTATCACAATTCTGTTACAAGCAAACTCACGACGTTACAATCCTCTGTTGCGACTCCAGAATCATCTCACGGCGTTTTTCAAATTTGCAATTCGAGGAATTGCAAATTGCTTCGTCCAAATGGGATCGACCCACAAGCTTTAGATTCCCCAGCAACTTCACAACTAGCCACTTTCAGCACATACTCACCTCAATTATGGCCAATTTTTCTACACCCCATTGCTTCATGGCCTTCACCTTCCTCATTTTGTTCTTCAAAATCATAGCTTCCATCCCAGTTTTTTTTGTTTTCCTTCACCAATTTTGACAAGGATCTGAAAGTTGAGTCCAATGTTGTCCTTTTTGGTGGTTCAAAGGTCATCAATAATGGTGGTTCTACGGTTCAACTCTCTGGGTCTGAGAGCCATGGGGGAGTCATGTACAAAAAACCCATCAAGCTTATTGGAGGTAAACCAAGGCGATTGATCTCTTTTTCCACTTATTTTGCATTTTCGATCTTGTCAATGGATGGGTACGGTTTGGCTTTTGTTATGGTTCCAAATGGTTTTCAAGATTCAGTCTTTAAGAAAAGTTCATCTGGGGTTTCTTCTTCTAGATTAAACCAAAGAAAATCTATGCTTGTCGATGCTAAATTCTCTGCTAAGTCTGACAATAAAATTAATAGTGATTCTGGCTCTGCTTATTGTAATCCAAGCTTCCCTCATTGGTTTCTTTCCACTGTCTAGCCTCGCGAAACCTTTGCTCAACCTGGGAATTCCAAATTATATGGGAAATTTTCTGATCAAAAGTATAACTATAACAATAACAACTCCGGTTCAAAATTTGGGCATGGCTTTAATAGCCCCAATTATGAAACTAGGGTTTTGAAAGAGGGAAGTGGATTGGGGAAAAGGGAAAGAGAGAGGGAGAGAGATCTTGTGAGTGAGATGGTGTGTGCAATTAAGGTTCTGGGCGATGGGTTTGTGAAGATGGAGCAGATGAAGATGGAGATGGCGAGGGAGATTGAGCGTATGCGAATGGAGATGGAGATGGAGCCAACTGAGATGATTCTGGAGTAGCAACAAAGGGTTGTAACGCCGTGAGTTTGCTTGTAACAGAATTGTGATAACTGGCCCTTTGTAATTGTTTTTTGGTATTTTTGGTCCTTTTAATAGTTTTTTGTGTTGAGTGCTCCTGGTCTAATAGTTTATTGGTGAATTTGCACCTTAACCCTGTTTTTAATCGCTTTGTAATGAGGCGTAGCCGAGTTTTTGGATCATTTTGTACAGAGATGATTAAGGAGTTTTGGGATCATTCGTACAGAGATTATTAAGGAAAAAAAAGATAAAGGATCTGGTTCCAATCAAAGCCATTTTTTAAAAAAAGGATATTTCAGTCTTTTAATCCTAATTAGTCCTCTTGGTATGATTAGAAATTTGTTGAAATTATAGGCCTCAAATTGGATTTTGTTATTTCAACTAGACTTATTTGTGATTTTCCCTTTAAAATTTCAGATGGCATTTTTGGCAAGGTTGTTAAACCTGGATCGAACATTAAACCAATCAAGATATTGAGTTAAAAGTTAAAATAGATTAAAATTAAACTGAAGCTAACCCAAGACTAAACTAATAATCTCCAAGGTTATTAAAACTAGTTTATCGGTTTCGGATTGAACCGGGATTTAATAAGATTGATTTTTGGGGGAAATTTCTATTATTATTGGCTGAAATTGGAATAGCACGTGTGAGGGGTTATTTTGGCACGTGCCAGGATGGTTTTGCAGCCCCTCTCAATTTCGTTACAGAACCCACAGCGCGCCTCCCAGAGTTTCGCAACAATGGCCGTATCGAATCTCCGGAGGCTTTCCTCTCAAATCCATCGTCTTCCATCTCTGTCTTTCTTCTCCAGATCCCTAATTTCCAGATCTTCTGCTTCGTCTTCCTCCCCCTCCCCCTCCCCCTCCTCCAAGAAGGTCTCCGATCGCATCGTCAAGCTCTTTGCCATCGATCCCTTCGGCCAGAAGCGCGAGATCGTCGGTCTCACCGGCCAGACCCTCCTCAAGGCCTTGACCAACAGTGGGCTCATTGATCCCGCGTCTCACCGCCTTGAAGAGATCGATGCTTGTTCTTCTGAGTGTGAGGTCAACATCGCTCAAGAGTGGCTGGAGAAGCTGCCTCCTCGATCCTACGATGAGGAGTATGTGCTCAAACGGAACGCCAGGTCTAGGGTTTTGAACAAGCATTCTCGCCTTGGTTGCCAGGTTATGCTCACTCAGGAGCTTCAAGGTATGGTCGTTGCAGTCCCTGAACCAAAACCCTGGGATATTCCATAGGAGTTTTGCCAAATTAGGCTTGTTGCGGATTTTTCCTTTCTCGGTTTCAATAATGTCTATCCAATTTGGTGAAATTAGAAAGACAGAAACTTATGTTTAATGATTGTTTCTGCGGAATTTAGTCCCTTAAAAGTTTATTATGTGGGCATGTTGGAATTTGTGTTTAATATATTGGACTTCAATTCGAGCAATAGGCCTGATGTGAAATGGTGAATAACTATTGCATTGTCTTTAGCCTTGGTTTCCCGGTGAGAACAATTATTTGCCTCCGATGATCTTTGTAGAAGTACTTGACGCTGTGGGAGGGATTGTTTCTTTGTTTGTGAATTGGTTTGAGCTCTTGGCAAAAGTTAAGTGATAACTTCTTTTTACTTTTAATAGTTTGCTAAGGGTATTATTGGGGATTAAGGCAACATGTCAAAGCAGGTTTAAAACATTGTAAAAATATTCACATCTTGGTGTAGGATCATATCTTATATCGTTCACTATTATTGTTGACCTATGGGAAATTAGGAACGCTTATGTGAAGGTCCTTGATGGTTTTATAAATAAGTGTGGAGAGTCCCTCTTTTTGTCTATACTCCTACAAAACAACACCAACATCTGAGCTATGCACTGCTGAATTGGCAGAAGCTAGCTAAGTACTTGCACCCAAAATACCCCAAAAGGGAATACAATTCAGACTTATTCCTGAAGAGTGATTTTCTGGTCTACTTTTGTGACTCTGAGTTGCAGAAATTCCAGAAGATGCTGGAAAATCATCATCATACCTTGCCTTCCTTGCCCTGCTAATCAGGCTACAAGCTTGATCATCTGAAGTGCTGAATGAAAATTTTGGCTTAAATGCCTCCTTTCCCAGACTCATATCAGAGGCAATTCACATTCCTTTCTGCCTTGGATCACCTGATGGCATGGCAACTTTAGAAAAAGAGCCATGCCAAGCAAACCTTCGATCTAATTTCTCATTCCATCTCTAGAAGGTAGCATATGCAATCCAATGCAACCCCTATCAACAATGGGCGGTTGTTTAGGAATCTTATTTGATTGAGTCCTAATTGTTAGGTGTTATAAGAGTCTCCATCAAGAACCTCTTAAAAATTAAAATATCTGACTCAATGGACAGAGACAGATAAACAGCAAAATTAGCTAAAGGATTGTCTCCTAACTGAACCTCTCACAAGCTCTAAGAAGTCTACACAGTCTGCTTGAGGCAGATAGCCACTTTTGGGTCTCAATTTTGGTGGTGGGAACTTCTCTGAATTTCTTGAAAGTCACCCCTAACATTCATGACAACCCAACCTCAATCTTCATTTTTGCCAGTTACGAGCACAGAACTCAATCCACAATTAATTTAACAGCTTGCAATATGTGAGAACCCTATAAATATCGTTAGTAGGAAAGCAGGGTCTCCTTGACAATGTTTTGGAGAACTTGAAATCAGCCAGCAACTGTGAAATCAAGGCAATGTCTCAGATTTGATGGACAGGATAGATCGAATTCCCCCTTTTTTTTTAAGCCAAAATAATTCTCACCCCTGCTTTCATATGATTTACATTGTTGGGAAAGCTCAACTTCATCCTTAACCTAGAAAATGTCATCCTACTTAGAATTTGAGCTGGGACGTATTTCATTTCACTGTGACTGCATAAATACTCTTATATTTTTAGCTTCCATATAACTTCTGGCTTGCCGACCATACTTTGAGAAGTCTTCTTATTCCTTTTTCTCAGCTCGTGCAATGAGTTTCAGGAATTCGAATAAAATTCTTTTTAGCTCCGAAAAGATAAAGCTTATGATAATAACAAGAATGTTAAATACATTTTGATATTAATCTGTTAATTAATTAATTAATTAATTAATTTTTTTTGGGGGCGATGTGAGTGTTTCTTCATACATTGAAAAAGTTTGAAGCCTTAACATTTACCTACCCCTCACCCCATCTTCATTATAGTAGCAATTTATTGATTTTTTTTTTATAAAAAAATTGGAAATGGAAAACATGTGTGTAGGATTTAATCACACTTGGTTTTTTTTTTAATACATAAATTTTAGGAAAGGGGTCGGATTTACCCATAATCCAAGGGTAGGGTGAAATCTCCCTTTCTCTTAGGTCATACTGATGTTGAGTAAGGCGAGTCGTCTATTACCCTCAAACGTTTATTTAGATACCTATGAGCTAGGATGTTAGTTTTAACCAATTTATTAATTGGACAGCCTGATAAAAAAAATTATTTATTGGACAGACGAATAGTCACCATCTACATTGCTTTTGGCCCATATTCTATTTGGTAATTCCCGGATGAACAGAGCATACTCATGATTATCCCCTGCTTTTTTTTTTTAATTTTTTTTTTTAATAATATTTGGGTGAAGTTTGAGCAAAAAAAGAAGTTGTATTTAGAACCTTGAAAAAATGTATTCTAAATTAAATATTTCTTTACATATTGAGTACTATGGAGCAAATCTTGGTTTTAAACGTAGGATTTAGTTAGAAAGTGAATTTTGATTATAAATGTAAGACTTTTTTGTATTTGTTTTATCTCTTGTATCATTTTTTTCTAAATTAATTTGTCGGACTTATAATTTAGTATTATATAGAAGTGTTTTTAAAAGATAATGTCATATATGTTATAAGTAATTTATTTAGTTTTCCTAGTCTAGTCTTTTCAAATTAAATAAATACGTCTTACATCAATGGTCAAGAATATTATATTGCATCTTTTATACATATGAAAAAAAAACGCTATACTGCATTGCTTTCCATTCCCTTTCATGGCTGAAAGGTTTATAATTGAATCAAACAGCCATTACACGTATGTACGTTTTAACCATGATTCATTCCGCACGTAAATTTTTATCTCTTGTTGGAACCTTTCTTGCTTATAATTCCATTCCATTTAGTTGATTTAATTTACCGTTACTTGGGTAGGTTTAATAAATCTATGGACTTCAAAGGAAAGCAAGTCCGATTGAGAGAGAGAGGAGAGAGGAGTAAGAAAAGGGAAAATTTAAGTAAAGGACCACTATTAATCCTCCAAAACATTATGAAATTTCATTATAGCCCACGAACTAAAATTAAATTAAATTTATATGTGAAAAGATATTTGTGCCCTTGACTTTTTACAAATCAATTAAGATAATTCACAAGAAAATTTGAAATTAATGACAAGTGTAGGAATTAAAAAAGTCAATGGTGAAAATGTCTTTTTGCCCATAAAATTTAATTTATTATTTTTTTAATTTTTGATATAATAAAAGTTTAGGTGGGGTAGATATCGGTACTCCACCGGAATCAAGGTATGCCTCTAGGCTCAGAGAGCATTTACAGAAGTACTTACAAATCACCCACCAATGAGGCTCTCACATCGACTAACGGGTATCGAACCTCCTCCATTTTAAGGTGAAGGTCGACGCCTTAGCCACCTGTGCCACTCTTCATTGCAATCTAATTTAGTTTTGTTGTTTGGGGTGCAATGAAATTCAGGATGTTTTGTGGGCCATTTGCTATTAATTATCTACAGTAGTCCTTAGGACCTTGTTAGGTTGGGTTTATTTTTGGGGGAGGAGTCCTTAAGGACTACTAAAAACACAGTCCAAAGAAAAAAAAAACACAGTCCAAAGAGCATTTGCTTATCTTCCAGATATAGCTCAACACAGCTAGGTGGTACATTAGGTACCAACACGATGTCAAAAATGTAACCATAAGATCATAATAGCCACTTTTCACGTACTTGTTTTTTCTGCTAACTTTTATTTAGTTAACTTAATTTATTGTTACTTGAGTAGGTCAAATTTCAATAGGGGCAGGCAAAGTAACATATACTTTTAAAATGAATTTCGTTCTTCTTCTTCAATTCACATTTTAATTTTGAATGTCCTAAATTATTTCTTTTTCAATAATTTAGGTTTTTTTTTTTCCACAAACTCATTGTGGCCTTCATTGGGTGTGTTTGGGATAGCATCTGATGGAAAAATAAGTCCATCAGATGGGGAAAAAAAGCCTATCAAGAGGGAAAACTTGATAATTGAGTGTTTGGGATGACATAACTGTTTGATGGTTTTCAAACCTTGAAGCCACTTTTTTGTGAAGCCACATTTCCTTGCTTCAGACCTTGAAGTCACTTCTGTCACTACTATCCCAAATACAAATCACATTAGAAAAAGTCCATTAAGAAAAGTCTATTAGAAACAAAAGTCACTTCTACCACCGCTACCCCAAATAGCCTTTTATTACCTCTCATGCATGTTAGCTGCAATTTAGCTTCTATCCTTCTAGATATTACTATTCTAGGTCATGAACGCCAACAATGTATAATTCAACGAATAATACACATATTTCTATGCTTATAAAGTATATTTATAAGGTTTAGTGAGTTAGCATAAATTTGAAAATTGAAGAACAAAAACTTGGGAGAAGGGTGGAAGATATTGTGCGAGGGAAAGAGTGCCAATAATTTAGTAGGGGCAAATTTGTAAAACATATGAAAATTTACAGCATGTGCCTTGAAAAAATTTGTACAACCTCCCTATAGGCAGGGGATTGAGTATCATCTTAGCTATTTTGGAGGAGGGAATTGAAGAAGATAGCATCAGAAGTTCTCTTTGAATGGAATAGTTGTTCAAGTATTGAATCCACATTGAAACCAGCTTGCAAAACTGCCGAAGACAGAACCTTCCACACCGAAAAACTTCCAGCCAATTGGGCGAATATATGAATGTGACATACAATTAAACATATAGTCAGAAGGATATAAAAATTAAACATATAGAACATGGATATAGTATCTATCATCAATAAATTCAAGGTGTTTTACAGAGGGAGAAATTAAAAAGAAACTTACTTAGACGTGGTGATGATAGAGAATCACTTCACATTAGGATTATCAATCTTTATAACAACATGATACCTAGGCATGATAAACAAATTACTAGCTGTTATGGTTGTCTCCAAAACTCTTTTACCTTAAGTATCAACAATCTGATGAACACGACTATTTCCTCTGACAATATAAGTAACTTGCAACATAGAGTCATATGAGAATTCAGGAGAAAAAATCCGTTGCAAAAGTAATTTGCAATAGAAATGGTTCATTGCAAAAATTATCGTCGAAAATCATTTTTTACAACGGAAAAAATTTACTCTGTTGCAAATTTTCAATTTTGCGACAGCCAAATTATTTGTCGCAAAATTGAAAATTTGCGACGCAATATTTATCTATTGCAGAATTGAAAAGTTGCAACGGAGTAATTAGTTCATAGCAATTTTCAAAATTGTGACAGACTAATTATCCGTCGCAATTTCAGGCATTTTACGATGGAATTATTAAAATAATACGTTGCAAAAATGAATTCCTAAGGAAAAAAATCCAACATTTAAAGACATTTGTGGCGGAATTTTGAAAAAAATCTGTTGTAAATAAAAAAATTATATATATACAAAATATTTTTTACTTCTCTTCGTCAGCAGCCACTAGAAAAAAAAATGTATATGATGAAAAATATATAATAGCAATCATAAGAGTATAAATAGAGAAAACAAAATTTAAACCACAATGTTGCCAACAAAATGAACTTAAAAGAACAAAGAAAAAAAAGATTAAAAAAATGTTTATACAATAGTAGTATAGTCATATCATCACTAAGAGCCCCCATATGCTTCTTGTCCTTCAATAGGAGCTAGAGTAGATCCTGCGTCTGCTTCATCATCTCCACTTGTTAATTAATCATACGCTCTTTGGTGATTAATCTTCTCTACTTGCTGATTCACCAGCTGTGTCGTAGCCTCCAGCTGCTATGTGGTCGTAGTGAGCCGTTGTTCTAACGCCTTCACCTTTTTAATTACTTCAAAATACAAAATATTTAATACAGAAATAGAAAATAACATATATTTATAATGTTTCTTCGATGCTGATTTATTGGAATGAAGCCGCCAGTATATGAAGGTTCATCCATTCGTGACCTATTTAGCTTATTTTACACAGATTTCTGCTGCCATTTCTCATCGGTGGCCCATTTTTCCAATAACTGTACTGCAGTCTCAGGATGAATCCAAGTTGCCTTGCCCTTATTATTTCTCAATTTATATAACCGATTAGACAACCACCGACTTGATTTGAAGTTATAAGCTTTTCTCAAATCTTGCATATGGGCAGACAACCACCTAAACTTTCTCTAAAAATCAATAATGAACAGTTAGTGCTCTAAATTATAAAAATACTTAATAAATTTGCATTTTGATGAGAAGAAATTAATAATCATAAAGGACATAACTTACCAAGTTATTAAACGAAGCATCGCGAACACCTTAGGTAATCTCTGACCCATTGCCCCAAAGATGATTGTAATCACAGAATGGTGTAGGTTTGGATATTATGGGTAGTGTTGTTAGAGTGATGTGATGTCAGGAATTTAGCATTGGGGTTCCATTTATAAATATACATAATGGGCAAAGCGCAGTTGGAAATCCAATGGATATATATAGGTATTGGGGGACGGATGAGTAAGCTTGTGGGGTGTGAATAACCTGCATGTTTTAGTATATTATATATAAAGGCAATGTGAGGCAAAGAGTTGTGTCGCAGTTGTGCATGAATGCTATACATATTTTAGTAGTTAGTGGGAGGAAAAGGGAGCATGGTTTTCATTCAGATGTGTGTGGGTTTTGATGACACTAAAATAAAATAAAATAAAAAATTATATATATATATATATATATATATATATATATATATATATATATATATATATATATTCCTCCCACTAACTATTATATTTTGTTTAATGTTCTATTACTATGCCCACTCTAAAGTAAAATATGGTAAATTGATAAGGTTGTGTCGTTTTTTAATGGTTAAATTAATGGAAGGCGACTGCGTTTTGTCTCCCAAATTAAGTTTCTATGGACCTTCTAATTAACTTGTCCCACCTTTTAACTTCCTTGCCTTCAACTAACAAATTAAAACCCACAGAAACTTGTAACCCACTTCCGACTTAACTCACACAAAGTAAAATAAATTGTTGAAAAAAATCATTCATTGCAAAATCTATTGTTCAAGGGTACTTAGAAATTATCCTTGTTCCTAACAAAGTCCAAACCGACATATAATTATGGCACCAACTTCTGTCATTAGCACAACTAATTAGAAATTATGAAACTTGCCACTCAAATCATGATTTAATTGATATTATCTCCGGTCCTAATTATAAGAGCTAGTTGACTTTTTTTGGAGAGATTAAGGAAACTAAATAAGTTACTTAATCATTTCATATATTGTGTATCCTTAGATTATATATTAGTTTATTAGTTAAACTAATTAGTTTGAAGAAAAAAAAATAAAAATACTCTAAAGTAATTCAATTAGTTTTCTTAATCTCTCTAAAAAAAGTCAACTAGCTCTTATAATTAGAACAAGAGGGAGTACCTAACAACTCAGCAAACAGACATGAAGAGACTTGATATGGGGGGATTGAAAAACTATCTCGATCGGATTAATAAACCTAACAGGAAGAATATAGGTAACAAAATTAAGTTAAGAGACTTACATTCACAAAATTACCTTTGGAAGTTAGCACAGTACGAGTCAAATATAGACAATGTCAAACCTTTCCCCCAAACCAGCAGCCATGTTTCAAACCCAGCACACATGTGTTTCAAATTTGCATAAGAGTCTCGAATACAAAATCAAGGCATTCGGATTACTTTGGTAAAGATATTGTGGTAGCAGTAAGCTATTCGATTCAACAATGTTAACCAGAATGGAGGTGAGAGAGGTTAAAAGACAAGAATCATACATGTCACACACCAATGGAGAGAACGAGGCAGAGAACGGTTACCTCACGGTGGAGAACGAAGAACTTGCGGCTGATAATGGAGACCTCGAGGCAGAGAACAGAGAGAGATTGGCGAAGACAGGAGAGAGATCAGGGGACACGTTAGAGAGATATCGTCGAGATGCTATATGGCACGCTGATTTTAGCTAATATCATTCGATTTGTGATGGAACACTTTTCAGTCACAAGAAGGCGTTATTTTTTCCCGCCTAGTCAATATTTACACCCATCACAATTTTCGTTGCAATTTGCGACTGATGTAAATATTAGTCGCAAGATAATGTTGTCCGTCGCTAATTGTGATGGATATTTAACCGTCGCAAAAATCAACACAAAATCTATCGTAACTTCTGTCGCTATTTTATTATTTTCAAATAGTGTGACTCAAGTTAAGTCCATATGACTGGAGTCAAGTTTACTAAAAGTCTTCTCTGATTTGAAAAATGAATCACTGACACGAGTCAAATGAGTATGACTCGAGTCAGCAATGGATGACTCAAGTCAGTATTCATAGTTTTTGAAATCATCGTTCTCGTAATATGTAAATCATTGATTATACTTTAAGTACTTCATATTATTGCTTATTGCTATTCTTAACAAAGTTTAATCAGTTTGTTAATGAGTTTCATATGATTTTAACATGATTTAGACCCCAATTTACTCTAAAGCAAATCTATGTCAGAAGTGCATTAAATGCTTAGCCGAGATGAAACACAAAAGTGGAAATTGATCTTCTAAGCTACCATAAAGTATTCCGACCATTTCCATTCAACATTCTAACTAAGTCTCAACGGACAAATAGAATGAAGAATGTTAACAACGAATAACGGCTAACATCGGAAGGATACGAAGCGACTGAATAACGTTTGACTTCAACAGATATATTCATTACGCTCAACGGCTCATTCTCTTCAACGGTCATTAATGTCATCAACTATAAAAGTCAGAAGCATTCAATTCTTCAACTACCGAAACTCTGCACACTCAATTAGCGATTTAAGCATTTACTGTTTCCACTCAGTTAGATAATATTTTCAGATATTTAAATTTTCAGTGTTTATACATTTGTTCTTTTAGAGAGTTCTTTTTTATTATCAATCTTAGTAAGAATCTCAAAGTATTGGGACTTTAAGATTGAGATATTTGATTATAACTTGTAAGGGGGAGTAAGTTCTAGTAAGAAAATTACTCAAGAGTTACAGGTGTATAATCATTTAAGATAGTGAAATCCCAGAGTGTCTGGGAACTGAAAGTAAGTCAAGGATTTGGACCAAACCAGTATAAATTCCTTGTGTTCAATCTTTTTCTATCCCTCTCAGTTATACTCTGTTTTTAATAGTTCGTTTCAAAATTTTTTTGAAGAAAATTTTAGATCATCCCATTTATCTCCTCTTAATGACCTTTCACTGAACACTAATTTTGTCTGCTTGGGGTTTCGGCTTCATGAGTCATTGTTTATTTGGGTTCTTTATGGGCGTAAACAGTGTGAAGTAAATAAATATGAACTTTTTTTTCTGAATCTGAATTTTTGGAGGTCACATCAGGGATAGATCTAAAAGAAATTGTAAACATACATGAAGTTATGGTAGTATTAGTATATTCTTTAATAAATGGGTCGTTAATGTTTTTATGGATTCAGGCATTGGAGTTGCGGGAATCGTACGTGCTTCCTGAATCAGAAGAGAAAATCCTTGAGATCAAGGAAGGCGATACATTGGCACTTGTCCTTTTGGTGTTGTGTCATCCGTCTAAAAAATTCATTTGGAGCTCTCTGTACGTAACTCGCTTGACTCGAGTCATATCTAATGTGACTCGAGTCACATTAGTTTCTCAAAAAGCTGCTATTGGGTATGGACTTAGAGAAATTTGAAAACAGGCCATGTGACTCGAGTCATTAAATGACTGACTCGAGTCATTAAATGACTGGCTCGAGTCATCTTTAAACAATAGATATTATTTGAAAAAGCAACAAACATCTTACTTGAGTCAAAAGCTTTTCAAAAATTGATTTTGCAAAACTGTAACTTGAGTCATATGACCCTAACCCGAGTCACTTTGTTCAATGATCTTTTTGATTTTGACACAGAGAGGTATGACTCGAGTTATAAGACTTTGACTCAAGTCATATTAGCACAGAGAGATGCATTTGTTATTGAACCAAGTTATCTTTCAAAATAAAACACTTTAGCTTGAATCAATAATAATATTTAGAATTTACAATTGTCAATTGTTATCAAAATACATAGAGAAATAACAATCAGAACCATAAAAGTTCATACATGAAGGAGTACATACATCCAAACACTCATAAATTCTTGATGGAAAGATTTAGACATTTTAAAAGTTTATACGGAACGGATTACACACTCATTAATATGTTGCATGAAAGTTTGATTTTATTCTTTATTTCTTTTTATTTTAGGATGAAAATGTTGTCCTTACATTTGATTATGGAAAGAATATTAACGATAATAGAAGGAATGTTGAGGAAATATTCTTAAAAGTTTTATATTATTAAAAAAAATAGTATTAGTTTTATAAGAAGAAGAAAAAATAAAAGGGTTAAGGTGCAAAAATACACATGTGCTTTGATCAGAGGAGCGCCCAGCAGCAAGTGCTTTTTTTAGGTGCAAAAGTGACTACGTAGTTATCAATTAGGTGCAAAAGTCACATATTGGAAAACGTTGACTGTGAAGTTGGATGGTTTGACTCAAAATGGTTATGTGTACAATGGTGGGGCCCACAGTGGTGTGCGTGTCACCAAAGTTTGATCTCCACGTAAGCTCTCTGATCTTTCCGAGTTCACGGTTGTGCCTGGCAAAATCTATGGTTCGCTGCCTCAGTCTTTCTCTAATTTGAAGAACATCAGATTCCTTGGCGTTTGCCGGAACTTCATCTCCAGCGAGATTCCAGAGCACTTGGGGAGGTTGCGCAATCTCAGAACCCTCGATCTCAGCTACAATCAGCTCACCGGACACATTCCTTCATCCATCGGCCAAGAAACCCAGAATATCATATCCCCATCCTCTTCCCAAATATCGTATCAAGAAACCCAGAATATCATATCCAGAAACAACCCAGAAGCTCAAAACTCAAAAGATGAAAAAAAAAAAAACGTTCCCAAACCCAAATCGCTAAACCCCAATCGCTGATTCCCAAACCCTAATCTCCGATTCTCTCCAATTTCTAACTAAATAATTAATCCCCTTCACTTCTCCCGCCTCCAATTCTCACCAATTTTTCTTACGATGGTATTATTCAAACTCGTCGCCTTCCCAATTCTAAGTATTTTTCTCATGGCGTTCTCTTATCTCGGCCAAGCTCAAGATCTCGCTTCTTCTCTGGCACCTTCTCCTTCAAGCAATGGTTAGTTTTTAGTTTTGACAATCTTCGATTCTTCTTTTTTTCCTTCATCGATTTATCTTCTTAAGTGTGAAATCTGGGTTTTTCGGATTCTATATTTTGGGGATTTTTGTTGCAGGTGCTGCCATTGATCAAGGGATTGCCTATTTTCTCATGTTGGTTGCGCTCGCCATTACCTACTTGTTCCATTGATTTTGGATTATTTCGATCCCTAGATTCTTTTTTGGTTTTTTAATATTGTTTTGGTTCAATCCCATCGTGGACAGTGTCATGAAGAAGAGGATGGAGATTGGAGGGGGAAGCGAACGTGGAGATCAAACTTTGGTGACACGCACACCACTGTGGGCCCCACCATTGTACACATAACCATTTTGAGTCAAACCATCCAACTTCATAGTTAACGTTTTCCAATATGTGACTTTTGCACCTAATTGATAACCACGTAGTCACTTTTGCACCTAAAAAAAACACTTACTATTGGGCGCTCCTCTGACCAAAGCACATGTGTATTTTTGCACTTTAACCCAAAATAAAATATCAAAATCAGATTTTTTTTTTATTTAAAAAATATCATATTTGATGAGCTTGCTCGGCACTTAACCTTTTAAAAAAACCTCTGCAGATGAGATAAAACAAGAGAGAAGGGGATAAGAAGAAATGAAAGAGTATGTGAAATGAGGTGTGGTGGGAGTATTTATAAAAATCTAAATAATTTTTATAGTAGTTAATGTGACAAATTTTGTACCGGTTTCATGTTTGTAGTAGTTAATGTGACAAATTTTGTAGCAGTTTCACGTTTCTAATTATTATTAGACCGCTGCAAAAATTTATTGGTATTTTTTTTAAAGAAAATAAATTTTTAAATTTTAAATTTTGCAGCAGTTAAAAGCCGCTATAAATTAATGGACATTGGTGGGATACAAAATATTCAAAATAACACACCTTGTAGCAGTTTATCTATTAAAAGTCTAGGGGTGGAGCCAGGGGCCCCCGCCCCTCCTAAAATAATAGAAAAGAACCCAAATATTTTGGAAATTACATTTCAGCTTTATAAAATTTAAATTATTTTAGTCCCCACTAAAAATTTTATGGAGGGACTAAAATGAAAATATTAAATTTTTTGGATTTAAATGTAATTTCATGAATATCTAGATTCTATTTTGTAATTTTAGTCCCCTAATTGTAATTTCTGGCTCCTCCTCTTTAAAACCACTACAAACTTAATGATTGTTGGTGAGATTCAAACTTCAAAACTATACATTTTTATAGCGATTTATCTACTAAAACCACTATAAACTTATTTTTTTAAAATAAATTAAATAAAAGATCAAATCGGATGTTATGGTGGTGTGTCAGAACGTGTATAGGTCGTGGATGTGATAAAATGGGTGGGGCCGTACGGCATCACGGAGACGGGTGAGGAGGGAAGAGCCATCCGAGAGGTACATGGGGACAAAGGATAGCCGGCGATGAAGAGATTTCGCAAATACAAATATTCTACAATGGCCTTTGTATTTGTTAAGGATTTTTAATAGATGGTAGAAATTTATTTTAGTCCCAGAAAAGGGACTTAACAACAAATCATATTCGATGCAATATGAAATAAATCTGCAGGACCAAGGTGTCAACGAAAATAAAATATTTGAGGAAAAAAAAAACGAAAATAAAATACCACTATGACTCGGTATGAAATGAAAATTTGTTTTGGTCAAAAAAGGAAATGAAAATGTGTTTTGGTCAAAAAAGGAAATGAAAATATGTTGAACTTTTTGAATGGATATTTGTTTCATAGATTTTTGGGAAAATTCATCTTAGGGCCCATTTAAGTAAAAAATATTCAAAAAAGGCCCAAACATTGTTCAAGTACTAGAAAAGGTCCTAGGGCTTTTTCTGGTATTATTTCATAAAAATGCTAACAACTAAATTAGTCCCATTAATGACTAAATCAATGCCCGTTAACAACTAAATTAGTAGCATTAACAACAATATTCTAACAATTTAATCAGTTCCATTAATAACTAAATCAGTGCTTATTAACAACTATATTAGTCTCATTAACAATTAATGTTTTTTGAAATAATACCAGAAAAGGTCGGCATTTAAACGATATTTGGGCCTTTTTTGACATTTTTTTTTTAACTAATATGGCCCTGAGATGTTTTTTCCCTAGATTTTTGTTGAATTTGTCCGCCTTTTCTTTTGTCCCTGGTTTAATTTCAGGTTTTGATTTACATCAAAAAAAAATTCAGGTTTTTGACTCATTCACATTTCAATATTATAGCCGTCTGAGGCAAAATTTCATCATATAATATTTTAAGGTGCTAGATGTACTTATAAATTTTTTTGAAGTTGATAGATGCATCTTAACCTTAAATTAAAAGGAATTTAACGCACAAAAAAATCGATCAAAAGTTCCTATTTTAAATTTTATTGGGTAGAAATTAAGGCTGTGTGCCCATACTTTTCATATATGAAGTTTTACCAGGTATTTGTACGTTGTGTGTATAAAAACAATATAATTTGCTTTTTTTTATTTGAACAAAACTACAGATATATATATTAATACTCCAAAACGATACAATATATAAAAGTAACTACAAACAGATCTAAAACAAATACAACCAACATAACAACAACAACAAAAAACACTGGATATAATATTAGTCAAGCACCCTGCATTAAAAATATAAGAGTAGAAGTAGAATCATGAACATCATCGGCCTCCTCGAAACCCAAGGTTAGAAGTGACGAACAAGAGAGTGTTGGTTGAAAAATCCACCCTAAAGGGCACACAATTTTAAAAGCAATAGCTGCAATTAAATCAGCTAACTGGGTACCCCATCTTGGGGTAAAGAAACTAGAAAACCCAACCTTGGAAGAAAGAAGACACTTGATATCCGAAGAACACTTCTGCTCCTATGACCAAACAGATCCGGTGATATCGATCACAAACCAGACCACACCTTTTTAGATCTTCCCCCAAGAACGCAGATCCGGACTACCAAGAGGTAGTCGGACCTTATAACGTCTAAACAGTCATCCAACCAAGAGGATTTGATCTCAGATCTGACAGATCTGTTTATTTCTAGAGACAAGAACACCACCACAAAACCCCATACTACAAAAAAAAGAAACAAAAACACATAAAACCAGAAAACTCTCATCTCGGCAAATCAGATCTGAAGAAGGAGAGGGAGAAGCTCGCCCCAGGAACGAGAAGGGTGCTCGCCGGCGACCTGCATCACAAGCCACCGGCAAGGGGAAGAAGATCACGAAGAGACGCAACAGAAAAGAAGAGATAAGTTGGACCTTCTCTCTCTAAAACACACACCCTCCACAATATAATTTGCTTCTAGCCATTAAAATTTGTGAAGAGTGCTTTTCACCTAATTCCTCTTTACACACTTGTTTATTTTCCCGTATGTAATAAAAAATAAGGAAAAAAAGCGACGAGCTGAGAAAAATACAAAAAAGGCCATCTGTGTTTTCCATAGTCTCATCCTTGACTTTTCTTAAAGACTTTGCATACTTTAAATTTTAAAACAAACCGAAAAGCAATATTCTCAGCAAAGCTTCTCCTTCCTTCCCAAGGAAGCAGAGCAAAACCCACTCTAAGCAATCCAGACCCCAAAAATATTAAATAAATAAATATTCATTCCTCAGAATCCCAAACTCAATATACCTATACGTTAATTCCTCCATGGAAGAAGAGTCTCTCTCTCCCTCTCCCTCTGTCTCTTTACTCTACATTTTTTAATCTGATCTTCAAGTTCATATGTTGTTTGTCTGATATTTTGTGATTCCTTTTGTTATTTCAGATTAGAGCAATACCCAAAAGAGTATGATTACAACCAACAAGGTCAAAACTCAAGAAGGGTCCCTCCTTCTTCGTTTTCTTCTTCTCCGGCAAACATTCAGGTCACCGCTCTCGACGGCATCGTCAACGTCAACTCCCTGTTCACCATCGCTGTCTTTGTCGGTCTCTCTCTCACTACTCCAGGTGATGATGACACCACCAAATTAAAATTAAAGCTTCAATTCTTTTGTCAATTTCTCATTCTCCAACTCAACAAGATATCAATGATTCATTCAGGTCAGCGAAGCCTAGAGAACCGATCATCATGTGACGCCGGAAACGACGTGGCGAGGAAGCTTCTGGTGTTCGAGGTGGTGTCATTTAGCTTTTTCTTGTTCTCGTCGCTGGTGGCTCAGGGGTTGAAGCTGGCGATCAATCTGCTGAACAGCAAGGATGTGGACGAGGATTTCAAATCGCACCTGAACGTGAAGATGTTGAGGCTGGGAATGTTGGCCTCCGCCATGGGCTCTGTCATGGGCTGCTTGTTCTTGATGCTGTCTATGATCAATGTGATTCAGATCAGATTGGGATTGTTGTCTTGTGGAAGTAAATCGGCTATTTATTCCGTTATTGTCCTCGTCGTGCTCGTTTGTTCGGCTCTTGTGACTTATATTTCAACTGCTATATATGCTTTTACACATTGATTTAGTTATGAGCTCATTATTGAGACCCTTGTTTTGATAAACATTTTCATTGTTCTTCTGTCTGTTTTGTTTTTTTTCTTATTTTCTTCTGGGTTATAGTACTATGGAAAAGAGGTGTCGGTTTGTATGTAAATGCATAAGTGTGCTGTAACGGGGACAAAGTCTTGGTAGAACACATCCTAAAAGCTAGCTATTGGAGTTAGGGAACTCAAGGCTTTATAAGGCCCTTTTTCAAAGAAACCCACCCGATATCAGCCAGGATCCACCCTTTGGTTTGGTTGGCTGGCCAAGATGGTCAGCAAGATCCACTCTTTGGTCTGGTTGGCCAAGACGGTTAGCAAGATCCACTCTTTGGTCTGGTTGGCTGGCCAAGACGCCCAATGGCTTCATATTAAGGCACTTCACTCAACCTTCTATTGGTCAGCCCTTTTAATCAAAACCCTCTACAGGTAGCTCTTTTTAAGTAGCCCTTTTCAGCTGACCGTCCCTCAATAAAAGCGCCATTATAATGGGCACAAGTCTTTAGGAGAACCACAACTCAAAAGTTAGTTGTTGGAGTTTGAAAACCTAAAGTTTTATATAAGGCCCCTCTTTTAAGGAAACTCACCTAATGTGAGACTCTTTGCATGTACATCTTTTGCATTCAATTACAGATTTATTTTTTTGGTTTTTCTATTTGCAAAATTTGAATTTTAAAAAGTTTCTTTTCATTTCATCCAATCTAACGACCGTTTGTACCACATAAAATATTGTTAAACATGCACCTTTGGTCCTCTAACTCCGTACAATGTTTATTTTGGTTGTTGAATTTTATAACATAATTTTTTTTTGTTCTCTAACTCTATCTTTAGTAATAAAAGATGCTGTCTTTGAAATTTTAATTAAATGGTAGAAAATATTTTTAAACGTTAATATATTAATTTTTATTTTTTAAAAAATAATTATTATATTTAATTACTATTTGTGATTAGCAGTGTTAAGTGTTAAGGTTAAAGAATTGAAAATATACTTGACAAAATTATGGAGCCAAATTGAAATATTATATAAATATAAATGATTAAAAGTATATTTTTACTATTTTCAAACTACTTTTTATTTGTTATTATCGATTAATACCAATTTTGTCCCTACTGAGTTTTAAAAAGATGATACGAATTGTCTCAAATATTTTTTGGACAAAATTTAGGTCCATTTGCTTATAACTATTAGGTTGAATCCTCTAATCAAATATTGTCATGTTTGATTTCTATTATGAATAATGGTTTAGCTGAATTTTGAAATTTTGTCAAGAATATGAATTCTCATTTTAAAGAAAAGTACCTGTACAATTTGATCAAAAAATTGGAGCTCGTAAATATAAGCAAATCAGCCTAACTTTCATGATGTCATTCATATTTTTCTGTGTCTTGTATCAAATATCTGAAGTGGACCTTTTCAGTCCCAAATAAATAATTAAAAACACCTCTTCTAGAATATGGTTTCAATGACAAAATTTGAAATCAAAATGTTCTTCCTTGAATATATAATAAAAAAAACATAGAAACGTACGTAAGTTATGTAATACTCTGTTCCGCCCCCCCCCTCCCAAGAACAATACTATGTGTTTTGAAATCGTCATGCTTCTTTAATAAAAATATTAAAATAAAAAACATATAAAAATATTGTAGCTTGATAAATAATAGTATTAATAATATTTTTTGAAAATATTTAAGAAAAAGCTCTCTATTTATTTTACTTATTTTGGAAATATACACCATGTGAAACCACTTTCATATATTATCTTTCATTTTTGTTTTTTTTAATGCAAGAGTTTGATATATTATCTTAAACACCGATCTCTTGTGCTTTTTGTGTGTGGTAGCTAGTGTTCAAAGTAGGTTCAATCTATGTTATCAGATGAATGACTAAAATTTTAAACAAAAGTGTCTTGACAAAAAAGTTACACCTCATGTTTGTTTTAGAAATTTCCTATATGTTATGATATTTTTTGTTATGTTTGTTTGATTTTTCATAAAAAAAGAACTTTAGCAGTTTTTGTTCAAATCTAATAACAAAATATGTTAAATTTTGATCTCAATTTTATTTTCTAGCTTCAATAGTAATTTTTTTTTTTACTGGCGAATCAGCATCAAATTTGCTTTTTCAATTTGCGTCCTTTAAAGTAAAGAGGTAATTTAGGTAAATTATTATTTAGGTTTCAGGCAGTTGCGTGCAACATCTGGTGTTAGGTAGGCCATATTTTATTGGTGTTAATTAGTCCAATTTGATGTCGCATAGTTAATTATTTTCTTTAGACTAATTAAGTTATTAACTTAATTCGTATGAAAGTCTCCATTTAGCTTATACTTAGTCAAACTTGTAGAAGAATTATGCCTTTAGTGCACCTGAGCCTATGATCATATTCATACATGCATATATCTTATTAAATGTTGGGGTTTAATAATTAATTTGTATTGACTACAAATATTTGTTAAGTTTTTACCTGAAAAATATTAGTTAAGTTAATCTATACAAATATATTTAAATATGTAATCAGTAAAGATAGTTTAGGAAAAAATAATAAATGTAATACAAATTAAGATCTTACTTCACTACTAAAACAGACTTTTAATTAACTTTTGTATTTAGAAAAAAAGGAGCATATAGATAAAGATGAAAAAGTTCAATACAAGTATAGTAATTTTTTTTAATTATCAAAATACAAATATAGTAATTTCAAGTACTTTGTTTGTACAAAATTTTAGCCCATATAATATGAACTGAACCCTATGAGCTTATTAGACACAGATTCGTTGTGTCCCAAAACGTCATACATTACACTTGGCCCTAATATAAGATTTATACAAAGGTTTTACTTTGATGAAAAATAAAATACCTCTTTGTCTCTCAAATTTATATTTTTACCTCAAAATATACTTATTAATTGCGTATATTAATGAGTTTTTCATCAATGGATAGTTCCAAAAATTATAGAGCCAACCCTTAGTTATTACAAATGACTAACTTAATTTCCTTTAGGGTTAAGATGCAAAAATATACATGTGCTTTTCTCCGAGGAACGCTCAGTAGCAAATGCTTTTTTTGGGTGCAAAAGTGCACACGTGGTTACAAATTAGGTGCAAAAATACCGTTTGACCGTTAAGTTTGACTTTGACCGTTAAGTTTGACTTTGACCGATGACGTGGCATTTCAAAGGTGCAAAAATACACATGTGATTTGTCAAGAAGAGCGCCCAACAACAATTTTTTTTTTAATTTAATAATTTTATTTCAAGATCCTAAAATAATTTTTCAAGATTATGAAGTATTTTTTCAGTATCAGTCAATATCTTTTTAGTACCGGTCAATACTTGAAATATTTTTTCAAGATCCTAAAATAAGTTTTCAAGATTATAAAGTATTTTTTCTGTACCAGTAAGTATCCTGAAAGTACTTTTTAGTACCAGTCAGTACCCTGAAATATTTTTTTCAGTATCAGTCAGTATTCTTTTAGTACCGGTCAATACTTGAAATATCTTTTCAAGATCCTAAAATTATTTTCAAGATTATAAAGTATTTTTTCTATATCAGTCAGTATCCTGAAAGTACTTTTTAGTACTAGTCAGTACCCTGAAATATTTTTTTTTCAGATACTAACTAGTACAAAAAAAATACTTCATAATGTTGAAAAATTATTTTAGGATATTGAAAAAATATTACAAGTATTGACTGGTACTAAAAGGATACTGACTGATACTGAAAAAATATTTCATAATCTTGAAAAAATTTTAGGATCTTGAAAAAATATTTCAAGTGTTTACTGGTACTAAAAGGATACTGAAAAAAATATTTCAGGGTACTGACTGGTACTAAAAAGTACTTTCAGGATACTGACTGGTACAGAAAAAATACTTCAAAGTATCTTTTTAGTACCAGTTAGTACCCTGAAATATTTTTTTCAAATCTAAAAATAATTTTTCAAGATTATAAAGTATTTTTTCAGTACAGGTCAGTATTCTAAATATCTTTTTAGCACCCGTTAGTAATTAAAATAAAATTAGTAAATTAAAAAAAATTGTTGTTGGGCGCTCTTCTTGACAAATCACATGTGTATTTTTGCACCTTTAAAATGTCACGTCATCAGTCAAAGTCAAACTTAACGGTCAAATGGTATTTTTGCACCTAATTCGTAACCACGTGTGCACTTTTGCATCCAAAAAAAGCATTTGCTACTGGGTACTCTTCGGAGAAAAGCACATGTGTATTTTTGCACCTTAACCCTTTCCTTTATTATGTGTACGTTATCTGTGTAGTATGATATTAGGGGATGGAGCTAGCATTCTAGTATTATTGATAGGGCAAAATAAGCCTAAAAACTACGAAGTGCACGGGCCGTATCAAGTAATAAAGTGATAAGAAAAGTATCGTTCCCATGAGGACTTAGTATCACAAACTTCAGTTGAGTATTGATTTTACAATTTCGTTTAAGTTGAGCAAATCAGATTGAATTTAATTAAGAGAGAAGAAAATAAAATCTAAAATTAAAAAAACTAACTACAAAAATAATCAAACGAGCAACTTAGAGTCACTAATCCCTTATTTGTTTCCTAGATTTTATCCCCACTAAATTAGCTTTGACTTAACTTGATCAGCTAATCTAGAATATTAATGTCTATAAATGTCTTCCGGTCCACCTATATACCTACCTTAATTAATTATGTGATGCCTCACACAACCAAATAAGATGCATTTTAAATCGGGCTCACTCTAATTTGATTATGTGGAACTTCTAGGTATATTCCTATCCTAGACGCAAATTAGATTAAAACCTAACTTCACGTTAAATTTAAACCTAATTCCACATTATTTACTCCCAAGGTCAATTTAGGATTTCCTCTTCCAAGTTCAACCCTAAATCCCCAAAATATGCTTAATGGTGATCAATCAATAAGCAATAACAATGAACACAGGATTAAATAAACTGAAATAAAATTAAGCAAAACTAACAAGTGGTAATAATCTCTAAAACCCAAACAAGTTCATAGATTTTTTAGGTTGCAAAACCAACTAGCCACACATGGCTTTATTTAAATTCATAACAAAAAGATAAGACTTCAGGTTCAAAGAAGAAGGAGAGAGAGGGGAAAGAAAGATTCCTCGTCGCCTCCACAGTCCTTCCGTCCTTCCATGGATATGATGAAGAGAACTGAAACGCTCAGCCTCTACTTCTCTGCTTCTTTGTTCCTTCTCGTTCTGTGTCTCTCTATCTTTTTCCTCCGTCCTCTTTTCTTGTCTCTACCTCCCTTTTTATAATTTAAGTCTTGGGTTACTGATTCTCCTTTTTTTATTATAAAGATATCTCATATCTTGTAATTTACTCCATCAGATCACATAATTGATTTTGTTTCTATTTTCTTGCGAGGGACCATCAAGTTTGGCTGATTGCATATCCTCTTATTGCCTTTTCTACTTCATTTCAAATCAACTAATATTTCCTGCACAATAAAAATAGGATATGAGTAGATTTTATGTCGATTTATTTTTTGATCCTCAATTTGATTTAATGATGGAAAAGTCAATAAAAGATAATTAAATAGGTATATAATATCAATAATTCCAATTAACTCTCATAAAATATACACTTATTTAATCATAAAATATATACTAATCAAACACCCCCCACACTTAAACATTTGCTTGTCTTCAAGCAAAAGAAAGAGAATTTATTATCTAAAAAGAACATTGCTTATGACATTCCTAAACAAAGAACAATAAACCACCACACTTAGATTATATCATCAAATCTCATTTAAGTTAATGTCTTATAAAATAGGTCACTAAGCCAATAGAGTGTAACAATCTCTTAACGTCCTATGATCAAAAGATCGGCAAGCAATAAGTTCAATAATAAAATTAGTAAAAGAATATTACGCTACTTAATTTCTCCAGAAAAATTCAAATGCCCCCACCAAACCAAGCTTTTCATTTAATTTATTAAGAATTCTCAGCCAGGAAATAACTCATTTTGCCTTTTTTTTCTTTCCTTTTTTTTTTGTTTGTTTCTTGAGCCGTTGTAGATCCCCTTTTGATGCGACCCTGCATATGGGTAATGCAGCACTGGTTACTCAGTTACTCCAACAGACACCTCAAAAGGCTTTTAGCCCAACTCATAACCCTCTTTGACTTTACTGTTTGATGCGAGTGCCAACATTAGTGATGAAGTGTCCCCGGTTACTAAGTAAGGTCTAGAGAAGTCATTGGTGTTGTTTTTTCTCTTCTTTTTTTTTTTCCCCCTGAGTTATTTCCCTACACAAAAGTTTTACTTGGTTAGGACAAATCATCATCTAATTTTCTAAAGAAATCATGTAGCAAAATATTCTGGAACTAATAATTTGTTGATCATATTACAAACTAATCCTTATTCTCATAGTCCATCTTAAGATTGCAAAAAAAACTCAAGGCTTAGAGACTTGGTTAAAACATTTTTTTTTTCTATTTTAATTTTTGACTTGATAATATTCTCTAAGATGGGCAAAGCTCAAAATTAAGGTCAATCCTCAATAATGCAAAAATCTCAAATTAACAAAAATCTTTTCAATTGCATAAGGACAAACATAATTCAAAGAAATTATATCATAACCAAAGAAATTATATCCCTCCCCCACACTTAAATCAAACATTGTCCTCAATATTGCAAAAAATAAAGAGGGAAAGGAACTAGTACTCCCCTGGTTTAGTCCTCTAACTCTGATGTGGAGTGCTAAAACAAGACCTTGCAGCAATAATAAGAGTGATCTTCTTCAAACCTGAATAAAATTGAAAGAAAGAAAAAAATAATAATAATAAAATATACAAACAAAACCCTTGGGTTGCCTCTCAAAAAGCGCTAAATTTAAAGTCTTCAGCCAGACTTCTCAAAACAAATCACTAATCATAAGTATCAAACACCATAATTACTTTGTCTTCATTCCTTTTCACACAAGGTATCACACACAAAAATTGATCATTGAAGTTAATTACTTGTATTTCCTTAATTATAGACAATCTTGGATTACAAGCAATCACTGAATTCAAAGAAGGCATAACATGCATATTCTTGAAAATAAATATAGGCACTTCTAAGAATTTAGAGCATCCAATAAAATCAACTTGACTCTCATCAGTAAGAGTCAACACTTCAAGAGGAGGGTCATGAACAATAACAATTGGGACATCTACATCAATTTGATCACCGATATCTCAATCCTTAGGCTCCACAGCCGAAACCTCTTCTAAACATCCAATATGCTCATTTAAATCAATGTCAAGCTCACAATCACTTTCTATATTATCCATAGTCTCATGTAATTCCATACCTTCAACTTCCGATCCTCACAATAATCATTATTAGCATAAGAAGTAATCATCAGGTTTAAGGAATTATTTTGCATCATACTCTCAAGGGTTGAAAAAAATTGACTCGCATATACCTTCATATTTTGAATACTTGAGTTAATGCTAGCGAGAATCTCCCCTTGCTCTCTACTAGATTTCTCTAATGCTTCCCCACACTCCTCAACTAATCTTTCCAAATTAGATTTTTCCCTGTACTCAATGGCGTGTTTTTCAACATACGGATAAGAGTAACAAGGAGAGGTATTTTCAGAAGAACAATAGACATGGGGATCCCTAAAATTTTGTTACTCAACCTTCACTAGAACAAAATGAGTTATCAAAACAAGCTTGGTTCCTAGTGAAATCATCTATCACAAAATGACTAGTTGTAATATATGGACAATGCTCATATAAATGATTCCCTCCACAATAACACAAGACATGCAAACATATTGAGAAGAATCAATATATGGACTACAACCATCATTTATGCTCCTTTTATGTTGCCTAGATTCATTCGAAGAATTTAACATAGCAATCAATCCATCTTGTATAGAAGACAAAGAATCCATCTCCTTTTCATTATTAAGATCAGTTGGTTGCCAATTGAAATCCATTTTTTTTAAAAAATTTTTCCTAAAAAATAAAATAAAATATTTACAAACTCAAACTCAAACTACTAATGCTCAATTAATTCCAACTAAGATAGTTGTGGCACACAAGTCCCCAGCAACGGCGCCAAAAACTTGATAGGGCAAAACTTTAAGCCTAAAAACTCCGCAAGTGCACGGGCCGTATCAAGTAATAAAGTGATAAGAAAAGTATCGTTCCCACGAGGACTTAGTATCACAAACTTCAGTTGAGTATTGATTTTACAATTTCGTTTAAGTTGAGCAAATCAGATTGAATTTAATTAAGAGAGAAGAAAATAAAATCTAAAATTAAAAAAACTAACTACAAAAATAATCAAACGAGCAACGTAGAGTCACTAATCCCTTATTTGTTTCCTAGATTTTATCCCCACTAAATTAACTTTGACTTAACTTGATCAGCTAATCTAGAATATTAATGTCTATAAATGTCTTCCGGTCCACCTATATACCTACCTTAATTAATTATGTGATGCCTCACACAACCAAATAAGATGCATTTTAAATCGGGCTCACTCTAATTTGATTATGTGGAACTTCTAGGTATATTCATATCCTAGACGCAAATTAGATTAAAACCTAACTTCACGTTAAATTTAAACCTAATTCCACATTATTTACTCCCAAGGTCAATTTAGGATTTCCTCTTCCAAGTTCAACCCTAAATCCCCAAAATATGCTTAATGGTGATCAATCAATAAGCAATAACAATGAACACAGGATTAAATAAACTGAAATAAAATTAAGCAAAACTAACAAGTGGTAATAATCTCTAAAACCCAAACAAGTTCATAGATTCTCTAGGTTGCAAAACCAACTAGCCACACATGGTTTATTTAAATTCATAACAAAAAGATAAGACTTCAGGTTCAAAGAAGAAGGAGAGAGAGGAAAAAGAAAGATTCTCCGTCGCCTCCACAGTCCTTCTGTGGGGATGATGAAGAGAACTGAAACGCTCAGCCTCTACTTCTCTGCTTCTTTGTTCCTTCTCGTTCTGTGTCTCTCTATCTTTTTCCTCCGTCCTCTTTTCTTGTCTCTACCTCCCTTTTTATAATTTAAGTCTTGAGTTACTGATTCTCCTTTTTTTATTACAAAGATATCTCATATCTTGTAATTTACTCCATCAGATCACACAATTGATTTTGTTTCTATTTTTCTTGCGGGGGACCATCAAGTTTGGCTGATTGCATATCCTCTTGTTGCCTTTTCTACTTCATTTCAAATCAACTAATATTTCCTGCACAATAAAAATAGGATATGAGTAGATTTTATGTCGATTTATTCTTTGATCCTCAATTTGATTTAATGATGGAAAAGTCAATAAAAGATAATTAAATAGGTATATAATATCAATAATTCCAATTAATTCTTATAAAATATACACCTATTTAATCATAAAATAAATACTCATCAATTATCATGCATGGTCTTTTTGAGCCTCTCGTCTTCACTAGAGTTAGCTTCAAAGAACCTCTCATATATATGGAGGGATAACTCTATCTCAAGTTATTTGAAGCCGAGGTAATGAAGCATTTTGATCTCTCTCAAGTTAGCTTTGTTTTGCCACTCCTTCACGCCACTCTGGATTGTCCTATAGTATAGACTTTACTATTCAGCAAGTCCTCTTTTCCTTTTTTTGGGTATCCCGCCTGAAAAACCAAAATAATGTTTTGTCCTTGGCATGAGATTCCATGACATTTAAACATCCAATGTTGTTTCATTGGGTTTATAAAAAGATATGATTTTTTTTTTGGTCAAGGGGGAAGAACTGTAACATTAAAAGTAAACAATAAGAGTGCAGTACAAACGGAGGAAAAGAAAACAACACCACAACACGGAAAAGGCGACAATACAAAACAGATACAGCAAATGGAGAAAACAACTACCCAAAAAAAAAGAGAATACAACTAGTCACCATCCAGATAATGATCAGAACACGAAGGAATATCCGATGCCGCATTAGCCTTCTGAGCCTCCAAAGTTAGAAGAGATAACAAAGCGGGTGTTGGTTGTGAAACCCACCCAATAGGGCACACCCCTTTATAAGCATTAGCTGCGAGAAGATCCGCAGCACAGTTGCCCCCTCTCGGGGAAAAGGACACGGAGAACCCAACCCTAGAAGTCAGAAGACAAATAACATCCTGGATAATACTTCTGCATTGCCAATCATACAAGCCTGGAGACTTGGACTCAACACAGGAGGCTAAAGGAAGACAATCCGATTCGAAGACCACCTTATCATGACCCAAGTCAAGAGCCAACAGTAAGGCCCTTTTAAGAGCCAAAGCTTCCATCATAAAGGCAGAAATTGACTTGACCTTGTCCACAAAACCCCATCTGAAAGAGCCAATAAGATCACGACTTATAACCCCAATAGCAGCAGCATTATCATGAGAAGAAAAGGCTCCATCACAATTGATTTGAAGACTACCACGAGCAGGGGGGACCATCTAGGGCCAGGACTATCACAGCCCCTCGACCCTAAAGGATCCTCCACCGGCCTCGTACCGTTAGCCCAAAACTCGAAATTACTTCTCTGAGCCAATTCAATAACAATCCCTGGATTTGGCTACTTATGGTCAAAAATCATTTCATTTCGAGCCTTCCATATATACCATAAGAGCCAGCAAATTAGAGCAAGGTCTTGCTTACTAAGTAGGGGTGATTGCGACGTCTCCATCCACCACTTTTTAAAATTGGATACCCTAGAAATATCAACTCTCGCACCGAGAGAGCAGCCAAACCAAATACATCTGGTCCAAGGGCATTGGAAGAAGACATGCTCGATAGTATCATCGGCATTCGCACATACTGGGCATCGGCTATCTTTGGACCTCTTTCGCCGAAGCAGAGCATAGTTAGTTGCAACCGCAGAACTCAAAAGTCTCCATATGAATTGCTGAACGCGAGGGATTACTTTAATTTTCCAAACCATCCTCCAACATCGGGCGGGAATTACAGTCGACGAGCCCGCTCGATTCACACTAACAGAGTTCCCATCTTTCCGGCGATGATAACCCAACTTTATTGTATAAACTCCATCCCTGGCGCTCGTCCACACCAATTTGTCTTTCAAACCACTAGAGGGGATAGGGATTTTATATATAGCCTCTCTGACATCAACAGAAACATATGGGTTAATAGGCGAAAGGTTCCATTGCCCATCAACTATCAGATCACAGACTCTACCTTCTGCAATAATTGGGATCTCTATAGTACGAGGTCTAGCCGGAAAGATTGCACCAGGGACCCAAGGGTCACCCCAAATTCTGATATCTGATCCATCACCAATGTCCCACCTAAGATCATTCCTAAGAAAATTTCTACCATCCAGGATACTGGACCAGCACCAAGATGCTTTATAGCCTCTCTCCGCATCAATAAACTCATGATCAGGGAAGTACACACTCTTTATCACCCGAGCCCAAAGATCATTAGGCCTGTACAAGAGTCTCCATGCCGTTTTTGCCAAAAGAGCCTCATTCATCATCAATAGGTCCCGAAACCCCATTCCACCTGAGCTCTTGGTATCGGTCATAGCTCCCCAGGACTCCCAATTAGCTATGAGGCTGTTTATCTCCTTGCAGGTCTTTACTGGGAATTTGAAACAATTCATTGGATAAATAGGGATAGCTTGAAGAACAGCTTTGATCATTACTTCTCTACCAGAAAAAGAGAGGAGGGAGTGGCTCCATCCTTGGATTTTGCTCGCCACTCGTTCTCTGATGTATGCCAGTGCCTGAGTCTTGGTTTTCCCCCAAATGCTAGGAATACCTAGGTATGTTCCGGGATCCTCCGTAGCTAGGATGTGAAGCACACCGCTCACCATACTTTTTACTGCAGGAGAACTGCTAGAGGAGAAAAAAATACTGGATTTATCCAGATTAATAACCTGATCTAAGGCTGCGCAGTACAAATCCAGAATATTAGCTAAAAAAATACAATTTCTATGACTAGCACGCATATATAAGAGGGCATCATTAGCGAAAAAACTATGAGTAAGGACAGGACACCCATTGCTCAACTTAATACCAATCAACCTCTTGTTAATTTGGTTCTTACTAATCATAAGAGAGAGTACCTCTGCAACGATAATGAAAAGATATGGGGAGAGGGGGTCTCCCTGGCGAATACCTCTAGTAGGCGTGAAAGATCTAATATTTTCACCAGACAAACAGAGATTTAAGCTCACAGAGCGCACACATTTCATAATAAGAGACAGCCACTCCGAACAGAATCCAAACCGTAATAAGACATTTTCCATGAAGTCCCATTCAACACGATCGTATGCCTTACTCATATCCATCTTAAGGGCGAATTCATACTTACCACCAGAATACTTACGACGAAGATAGTGGTAAACCTCATGCGCAATAATGATATTATCATGAATACAGCGGCCTGGTACAAATGCACTTTGATTCTGGGAAATACAAATATCTAGCAAAGGACGCATCCTATTGGCCATGATTTTTGAGATGATTTTATATGAAAAGTTACACAGACCAATAGGACAGAAGTGGGAAACATGTTCAGGTTCATGAATCTTGGGGATTAAAGTGATGTTAGTCATATTAATCCCATCTAAAACAGAGCGGCCTGCAAAAAAATCATTAACCATAGAACACACAGTATCAGCAATTTCAGTCCATGCAGAATGATAAAATTTACCAGAAAAGCCGTCAGGACCCGGCGCCTTTGAACTCCCAAGACTAAAAGCTGCCGATTTAATCTCCTCACTTGAAATCGGAGACATAAGGTTTTGATTCATTTCCTCAGAGATTTTGGGGTCGATGTAGTTCAAAACAGCTTCCATTGAATTGGATCCCGAGGAAGTAAAGAGATTCTGAAAATAGTTGGCAATATTCTGTGCAATAGCTCCCTTCTCCATTAACCAGTTATCCCCATCATCCTTAATGCAAGAAATCTGGTTCCTTAGTCTTCTTTTGATAGTCGATACGTGAAAGAATCGGGAATTTCTATCCCCAGTTGTGAGCCAACTGATCCGAGATCTCTGCCACCAATACTGTTCTTCCAGCTCCAGTAATCTATCCAATTCCCCTTTTGCCTCCAGAATCCCTCTAGAAACGTCGGAGGTACGATCTCTAAGCGTCAAATTAGCCATATGGGTCTTTAAGAGGTCAATACGCCTAGCATTGTTGGGAAATTCCTTCTTGCTCCACGAAATCAGATTAAATCTACACCGGCTCATATTATTTATAAAAGCCTCCATAGAAGAAACATCCTGCCCAGGCAGGTTCTGCCAACTCTGATTGACTAGCTCAAGAAAATGACCATGAGAGGCCCAAGCAGCTTCAAAGCGAAAAGCCCTACTCTTCTTAAAAGACTCGTACTGGCATTGGATAAACAGAAGATGGTGATCAGAAGCCCTTGTCGGGTCAATATTAAAAACCTGGAGTGAAGGAAACTCCTCTCTCAATTGCAAGTTGCCCAGGGCCCTATCAATACGCTCATGGATGGTATCCGGGCTATCCCAATTATTACACCAGGTGAAACAGGGGCCATTGTAACCCAAATCTTCTAGTTCACAGTCAGCCACGAAGCATTTAATATTGAGAATTCTCCTCCACTCTCTAGGCAGCCCACCACACTTCTCATCTTGAGACAATATATCATTGAAATCCCCAAAACATAACCAAGAGGTCCTAATGTTGTTACTAATTCTCCGGACCTCTTGCCAATACAACATTCTGTCCCCATCATTAGTAGGGCCATAAATAAAAGTAATATAAGATGGAGTGGAAAAAGCAGCAGACATCACACTTGTATGAATAATATTGACAGATGAGAACAAGATATTAACCGTAAGCACATCAGACCACCACAAAGCCAAGCCTCCACTTTTTCCAACCGAGTCAACTATCCACTCTTCATCGAAGCCACATCTACGTATCAGCTTTCTAACATATCTCGCCTTTTGTTTAGTCTCCATTAAGAAGACTAACTGGGGTTTTTTCCGAAAGCATTCTTCCTTCAAGTTTCTGACTGTCAAGGCAACCCCTAAACCTTGACAGTTCCATGCTAGTAGATTCATGGCGAACCGATGGTTGGTCCCATCCAACCACCGGCGTTTTGAGTATCAGCCTGATCATGTTCCTGATTACCACAATTGTCAACATTCATCCAGCTCATGAAAGAGTCAATTTCAATTGGCATTGGCTCAGCTGGATCAGCAGATGCACCTTGGTCCCTTTTATCATGCGAGCAACAAAGATATCTTTTAACTGAGCGGAAGTTCCGAGTTTTCTTTTTTGGAGAAAGGACCACAGGAGTACACTTCCCAATTATATCATCCTCAGCTTCAATACATAACTTTCTACATTTTCTGCTTTTTTCCACCCCCTGCTCTTCATCAATAGGGCGATTTAGGTTAATCCCTTTCACACCAAGAGTTATAGCCGATATAGGGGAGAGACCCATGAAAGGAACAATGGATTGATATGGTGGATCATCCTTAGGGAATTCAACTTTATAAGGAAGAACATTAGCACACGACGCAGGACTACCACTGCCCCCTCCAATGTATGACAAATTATGTTGTATATCAAGATTAGTGGGGAATTGAGAGCTAGAAGAAAGAACCTCCCCTTCATGCGAGCTAAGATGGTTGACTGGACCCTGATTTGGCCTATCTGAAAAAGTGTCCAGGCTAAAAGGCCCATTTGCACAATCCAATTCCTACACAAAAATATTAGGCCCAAAAGAAGAAATTGAATTTATTAAATCCTTACCTCCTAGCGTTTTCTGGCCCAAAGCAAGCCCATCAGCATTCTCCAACTCCAAAAACCCATGTAACCCATCTGTCCCGTGCCTTTCTCTTTCCTCACATGCGTCATCATCCGTTGCCCCTGTCACCATCATTGCAGATGCTTTCGGCGTTGACTGTTCCATCGCCCTGCCTGCCACCATCCCTTGCTCAGAGCCGACCATTGGGTGGGAAGAACGATGGATCACCGCCGAGCCATCCTGGCCGACGTTGCCGCCCGTTGGAGGAGGAACAGCCTCTGGAGGTTTGAGAGAGAGGGTTTCCGGCGTCAAATTTTCCTTCTTTTTCGGTATGACTGGTATCCATCCCCAACTGTTAGATGTATCAGATATCCCTTTGATATACGGAACTTCACACCACGTCGCCTCACAAATCCCCAAAGCTTCCTCTTTTGTTTTGACACTAGAGGTGCTCATCCAAATCCCAAACCCCTTCACCGCCTCTTCTCCTTGCTAATGCTCAGAGGTTTCCTTACACCGACGGCCATCATGGTTCAGCCGGCCGCAAAAATGGTAGAAGTTCGTTAACCTTTCATACTTCACAGTAATCCATGCCGGCTCCCTATTCTTACATGGAATCCAAAAACCAGATACCAGAGGGCTGTCCATTCTAATAAGCGACCGAACCCTAATATAACTTCTGTCAACTCTACCTTCCCACCTCGGCTGCTCGAACATGACAGTCTTACCGACAGTATCGCCCAGGATTATGGCATTGGCATTGGTAAAATCTTCAACCGGGAGGCCGTGGAACTGAACCCAAAACGGCGTCTCCTCAAATTTGACATCTTGAAGAACCATAAAGCTTTCCCAGACTTGAAGGTTCAAAAGAAAGCCTTGCACTGACCATGGTCTACCCTTGAGAATACGAGCAAAATCTGAGAGCTTTTTGAACCGAAAACGGAAGATAAGCTTCTCCCTATCAAGCTCATGAACCTCCAAATCCTCATCCAGGTTCCAGCCTCTTTTATTCATAGAAACGATCACAGGAATATTAAGCTTTTTACTAGTGGATATCATACCCACTAGTGAACCGCCGTAATGCTCTGTTTCATTCACAAAATCTAACACCACTTGATTTGATATCCTAGAGCCACTTCCTTGTCCTATTTCCATCCTTCCTCCACAAGACGAAGAAAAGCTCTTCCCAGAAAAAGACAAGATAGAGGAAAGCAGAAAGAAAGGTAGAGGGGTGACCACAAAGAAACGACAGAAGAACAGCAAGAAGGTTCTCAGGAACCAGGAAGACTCACAAGGAGCAAGAGACTCTCACATTAGGAGAGAGGTTTTCATCCAATAAGTCCACTGTTTTCCTTCCACAGTATAAAAAAAAAAAAAAGATATCATTTCTTTCTTTTGAATTACAAAAGATAGCCCGTACGTTTTAGAACAGATATGCTCATAGATAAAAATGTAGGAAGTAACATTTCTTTAAAATGAAGAATAGGGACATTTTCTTTTCTTGAATTAGGGTGATTTAAAATCATTTCCAATAAAAAAGTCTAAGCAATGAGTTACAATATATATTGCTTATCTATGAAAACAGAAACAGTTATAATAAGTTTTAAAGAACATAATAAGGGGGAAAATTCTGTTAAACAACCTTGGATGATCAATAAGTATATTTTCACCTTGCTTTGCTTAAGTGTTTAGCTCGGGCTTGGGGTGCCTGATGTGCCTTAGATGCTGCCCTCCCTACTTGCCCCCAAAATTGGGGGTATCCCAAATTTTGTTTAGTTTTTTTTTTCTCCCATCATTAGATTATACATAAAACGAGTGACATTTGGATATCCTATAAACAAACAATGGAGTTGTTTTCAATTTTTTTATGAATTTTCAAAAGATTTAATACTTTAAATGAAAGAGAAACTATCCAATTTTAGAGTATTAAATATTTGAAAAATCGTAAAAAATTGAAAACACTTTTATTATTTTCTTGTAAGATATTTAAATGCCACTTATTTTATGTACAATTTAATGATGAAAAAAAACTTAAAAAATATTTGGAAAGCACGTATTTTTGGGAGCAACAGGAAGGGCAGCATAGGAACACGGCACGTTAGGCACCCAAAGCCTGTTTGGCTCAGCTTTTACAGGGTGCTAAAATTACGGACATCAAGTGCAAAAGCAATTAGCCTTTCTCTATTTCTATAATTTTGCAAAATCTCTTTCTAAAGTTGCCTTTCTCACTAAAACATTCAATTTTCGGAAAATGGAGACCAGTGACTTTATTAAGACAACTTTCCCATTTCCAATAGGATAGCAAATTATGAAGTTTTGATCCGTCTCTTTGTTTGTAAATGATATTCCCTCTAGTTCTAAATGTAAGAGTTAAATAAGAGGTTCACTTTGGTTCCAAATATATGGAAAATCTCAATCTACTTTGTCTCCCAAATTTTTATAATTTTTCCCATAAAGTATCCCTATTTATTGTACATTGGAAAGTGTTTTCATACAGAGATTGTAATACCCTAAAATTCATATTCATTATAAATATTATATTTTGGTAAATAATACCTATTAAAAATAGGAGAATATGTTGTCTCTAATTTTGTAGTTTATTTATTTTATTTCTTGGGAAAATTTTTTCTAGAATTTAAATAGGGCAAAATCCAACTTCCTAATTTACTTTATGAATTATAAAACATCATGAAATTATCATAATTAAACATAGTCTTAATTTCTTCATAAGAGACAATTAAATGACCTCAAAATACTTAAACCAATTAGGAGAAAATTACCAATAATTAAAGGACAATTAAAGTTACAATAATTAATTTAATTGTATTAATTTGCAAAATTAATTAAAAGGCATCAATTAGGATATTTTGGCTTAATTAAAAATCAAAGACCAATAAGGATTCTATAATAGTATAAAATAAATTACTATGTATCATGATCAACTTAGGAGCCAATCACCCAATAGCAACTATACCTAATAAACATCTAAACTACCATGATTAGAGTGCTAATTGGGGAGTGAATATTTAGCCCCAAAATTCAGTAAAGGTGGCGCATGAGAGAGACTAAAATAGAGAGGGAAAAATTGTTTAATAGTCAAGATATTATGAAGATAAGTGCACATGTAATATTAAATAAAAATCTTCAAATAGTTGTAGGATTATCCTAACACAAATGGAAGGCTAAGATTAAAGTTAATAAAGTGAAATCTAAGGGTTCTAATTAACTATACAATTAATCTTAATCCTTGTGAAATTGGATGAACCAATAGGAGGCATAAGTCTTTAATTAACTAGACCCATAGAAAACACAATTCTTTAAGCCAAGATGAGAGGGGGCACGGTTTTAGTTTGAAAAGGGAGGATATGTTATTTTAATATAGATATTATAGGATAGAAGCACATGGGATAATTTTGGGGGACAATTGGGAAGAGGATAGGATAAGGAGTTTAATGCTTGGAAGAGGATAAATTGGAAAGAGAAAAGAGTTGTAAGTGTGTGTGTATGTATAAGAGAGAGAGTGTTGTGAGTGTGTGTGTGTGTGCAAATGTTGTGAGGGTTGTGAGTCTAGTGTGTATGAGAGAGAAAAGTCAATGGACCCACCAATAGGAATATTGAGCATAAATCCTATATGAATTAATCAATGGAATTAATTCAAGACATAAGTCTTGGAGAAGGAGGAGCAAGGTTCTTGGTAAGTTCTCTAGCTCTAGCTTTAAGTTCTTTAAGTTTTAGTTCTTAAATTCATAGTTAGAAGTAGCTTTGATTTTAAATATGCTAGAGTAATTTTAATATCATGTTTTTATAGTAAAAAATAGTGATATTTTGAAAATTAGATGAGCAACTTGGTATAGCAAAATTTCTGGAAATTATGATCAAAGTAACGAAGTTCTGGCGAAATTTCATCGGTTAAGCAATTTCTGAAGTTAGCAATAAAGATGCCAATATTTTATATAGAAAATGAAGTTGAAAAATACTGGGAAAATTCATGGTTAAATTAGACATATAGGGATTTTCAAATATGGCAAGAACGTATTAAAATGAGCTCTGTACAGTGAGATAAATATTTTCAAAGTTTGACTGCGAATTTCTGGAAAAATTCTGGGCAGAGGCTCAAAACCTTAAAACTGGGAATGACTCAAGTAATCTGGGCAAAAGTGAGTATTTTTCCTTACAAATAGACATCCTAAGGATTCCGAGGAATTTTATGGATCCTCATTTCGATTTTTCTAGAATTAGTTATAATTTTTCAAATTTAGACGAAAAATCTGCCTAAAATACTGTACTAACGTTTTTTTTTTCATAAAATAAGGGAAATAAGTTGGAAATAATTCCACAAAGGGAAAAAGGGTCACTAGTGACTAATATATCTACTAGGATATTATTGGTGAATTAATAAATGCGATATTACTATTATAGGATATACGAGATCACTATCCGACCAACGAACGTACCGATATCACTAACGAAGGTATGTACGCGTACTGTAATACTAACTCTGATGCTTATTATATGCTTATATGTGATATATAACTTTACATCTGCTGTGTGCTTATGAGATATATCTGCTGTGTGCTTGTGTACTATTGGGATACATTTGTTATGTGCTTATGTACTGTTGGAATACATCTGCTGTGTGCTTATGTACGGTTGGGATACATCTGCTGTGTGCTTATGTATTGATTGTTGCTGAAACGCCATGAATATCTGTTATACATATATTGTTAACCGTTACCTGAGGTCCAATGGGCATTGGACCTCAGCTCCTACTATAGCCTTAAGATCTGGAAGAATCAGGACCGAGGACAAGGGTAAGCAGCACCAGTGAGGACTCGGCTGGAGAATTTCTTTTTGGTTGTGTATTAACGTACTCTTAAATATTCGGATAACTGTACCGCTGTATAAGCAACCAGATAAACCAACAGTGAATGTTTATCAGATACTCACTCTTTTAAATTGTTCTGATGCTCTACTCTGATCAAATTGTTTTGAAAACACTTTAGAAAATTGGGATGTTACAGATATAGCTGCAATGCACCTAATTAAATAGGGTATTTAGAAATGTCTAACACATATTTGTTACAAATAACAAACATAACTATTTTATCTTTGAATCAGTTATTTAGCTCTTATATATATATTAAGGATCGGAGGTAACAGTACAATGAAATCCCCTTACGGTTTCCTCCAAGAAAAGTCACCCACTACTTCTAATGATTCCTCCATCTAAAGAAAGAACTCCATCGCTTATGCAAGGAAATGCTTGCAGCATTTCTGCTCGTATCTTGTATATACTTGGAAATAGGAAAAGATATCATAAATATAAAATCTCTCAGAGGCTATATCCAATAGGAGTTACAGATACATTTGAGCCACCAATGTTAATCATGTTCACAGAAAAGCCAATAAATCCATATCTGGACACATGCCATCGGGACACTCACTATGGAGAGTGAAACCCTATCTCAAAATGCATAGCCGCATTTATCACACATTCTTCGCAGTGAAAGTTGACATAGCAGCATTATATTGAGTCTTGTTCTTTGTTGTGATTTCTTGTTCCTTGATTGTTATTCCCAGATTTTGCTTTAATGTCCTAAAGCAACTACAATGCAATTCAACACAGGGCAATATCATATTTTCTTCAAAAGCACAATTAATTAATATCAATCACAAAAATATGATATTTTTGCCTCTTTGGGACTAATTCCAAGAAATCACTCTTAATCCTAAATTATCACAAGAAATGCATTTTAGGCCTCACAAATACTACATCCACTACTCCTTAATTCATTTTAATGAAGAAATTGAATTATAAAATTGATCTTATATTAATGACAGAAAGTAGGATGACATAATAATCCCCAAATTAGATATTAGCTGCTATGATAAAATAGGGGTATAATATCAATCATGCATCAAGCACAAATTTACCAGCATATAAGGTCTACAGGGGAAATAAAATCAATACACATAGATTTTGCAAAATAATATATCGTATATTTCCAACAATATAAATCTGATGCAATCATACCTTAGAGATTCAAGACATATAGCTAAAAATCTGACCAGCCAAAGGGACTTTCCCAGAGAAGAAGCACCTAGCTCATGAAAACCAGAACTCTTGTCTTCATCTTCATCATCATACATTTCGATAGCCCTGACGCCTTCATGAGTCTTTCTTGATGACTCTTGAGCTGGCAGAAAACGCTACGCAAAAATCTTAATTAATATGAAGAGCTTCCTAAAATTGTGGAACAGTAATATAAAAACACAATTCAAGAAGTTGCGTTTATATTTGGAACTTAGTGCTTACCTATTACCTTTGTAACATCCCAATTTTCTAAAGCATTTTCGAAATAGTTTGATCAGAGTAGAGCATCGGAACAATTTAAAAGAGTGAGTATCTGATAAACATTTAGTGCTGGTGTATCTGGTTGCTTTAAACAGTGGTAAAATTATTCGAATATTTAAAAGTACGTTAATACACAACCAAAAAGAAATTCTCCGGCCGGGTCCTCACTGGTGCTGCTTACCCTTATCCTCGGTCCTGATTCCTCCGGATCCTGAGGCTATAGTAGGAGCTGAGGTCCAATGGCCATTGGACCTCAGGTAACGGTTAACCTCATGCTTAAATATGACCATATATGTATGACAGATATTCATGGTGTTTCGGCATCAATCAATACATAAGCACACAGCAGATGTATTCCAACCGTACATAAGCACACAGCAGATGCATCCCAACAATACATAAGCACGTAGCAAATGTATCCCAACAGTACATAAGCACACAGCAGATGTAAAGTTATCTATCACATATAAGCATATAATAAGCATTAGAGTTAGTGTTACAGTACGCGTACGTACCTTCGTTAGTGATATCGGTATGTTCGTCTGTCGGACAATGATCTCGTATATCCTATAATGATAATATCACATTTATTAATTCACCAATAATATCCTAGTAGATATCTTAGTCACTAATGATCCTTTTTCCCTTGGTGGATTATTTCCAACTTATTTCCCTTATTTTATGAAAAAACGCTGGTACAGTATTTTGGGCAGATTTTCCGTCTAACTTTGAAAAATCATAACTAATTCTAGAAATATCGAAACAATGATCCGTAAAATTCCTTGGAATCCTTAGGATGTCTATTTTAAAGTAAAAATACTCACTGTTGCCCAGATTACATGAGTCACTCCCAGTTTTAAAGTTTTGAGCCTCTGCCCAGAATTTTTCCAGAAATTTGTAGCCCAACTTTGAGAATTTCTATCTCATTGTAAAGAACTTATTTTAACATGTTCTTGGCATATTTGAAAATTCCTACATGTCTACTTTAACCATGAATTTTCTCAGAATTTTATAATTCCATTTTCAACATGAAATATTCGCATTTGTATCACCGACCCCAGAAATTTCTACCCAATGAATTTTCGTTAGAGCTTCGCTACTTTATTCATAATTTTCCAGAAATTTTGCTATACCATGTGGCTCATCTAATTTTCAAAATATCAATATTTTTGACTATAAAAACATGATATTAAAATTACTCTAGCATATTTAAGATCAAAGCTCACTACTACAAAACACCTAAAAGACGACCTAAATAAGACCCAAAAAACGTCCTTATTTTAAGGGACATCGCGGAGAGTGTAGTTGTTTTTGGGCTATTAGGTGACCTGATTTAAATTAAGGTTGCCTCATATGAGGCGACCTTAATACTACTCAGGTCGCCTCTTATTAATTTTGAGGCATAAAAGGCGACCTTACTACTATTCAGGTCGCCTATTATGCACAAAAACGCGACCTAAGTAATGTTTAGGTCGCCTATTATGTTTCACAGACTACCTAAATTGGTTTTCAGGTCGCCTTATATTAGTTTTTTTAAAAAAAAAAAAAAATTTGCTTTCGCTGAAATTGGTGCACAGACTACCTGAAATTGCAGCAAATTAGCCAAGCAAACATAACTAGCATAGAGCAAGGCAATTCCAGGTAAATTGCAGACTCAACTATAAGGTTATGTTAGTTAGTTTATAGGAACGCTCTCAGCACACCTCTTTCCCTCAGTCATCCGTCTGAAACTAAAGCCTTTCCCACCTTCAGCCTAAATACTTTGTCTAGGGACCTTCCCATCGTCCCCTTCCCCGTCACCTCCACTTGAACCCTCCTTCCCGCTGCTCTCCTTTCCTTTCTTTCATCCTCGGTCACTCATTTGCTCTTTTGTTTCTCTTACTCTCTCATTCCCTCATTCACTCTTCAATTGAAAATTATTTTAACTTCACCCATATTAAATGAGATTCTGAAGGAGGGGGAAAAAGGAATCACAATAAAATATTGTGGATATTATTATGGACCAAAAAACTATTCTAGAAGTAACTTATATCATGGATCGGAAGAAGTATATTTTAAAGGTAAAGGTGATGATAAAGGTAAAGCTCGCATGATTTGTTTGCTAGTACATACTTTCATGAATGTTAAAAAGTTAAGAGACAATCAAGTCTTGCCATTGATGGCTCCATACTCATCATATTCGGTCTTTTTCTTCATCTGTAATCTAACACCAAATAAGAATTAAAAAAATACCAAAAAAGACTTGATAAACTAAAATTAAATATTTACAAGCTATGAAAACATAAACCAGGAAAAAATAAGCAAAAAACATAAACAAGAAAATTAGATTGGAAATAGACCAAAGTAGAATGGATGTCAATCTATGTAACCGACGTTACTTAATGGGATAAGGCTTCTTGTTGTGTTGTCATTGAGGTTCTTCTCTAAAAGTAGGGATCCATTACACCCCTACTTGTCTATAAAAATTTTCATTTCTGCTCAATAAATCTTCCATTTTTCATTAGAATTTTGCCACCACGAAAGTTATTACTTTTATAAATATTTCTTATACTAAGACAATCACTTTTGTAATTTTTTTTCTATTAATTAATTTCAATAAATTTTATTGTCATGTTTTAATTAAAATAATATTTATAATTATATTTTAAAAATACTTAATTAATTATAATTTTTCACATATTTATTTTTCAAGATTAGTCAATAGCTAACAAATAACTTTTAATTGGCTAACATATAAATATATTAGAAACCAAGTAGATTTTGATCTTCTCCTTATCTTCTTTCTCATTTTGTTCCTCCACATCTCATCTCTATCATTTGTTCAACAAATAAACGGTTTAGATTTTAAATATGACATGTAAAACCCTTGAGTGGATTGAATCAACACTTATGAAACACATGTGCACACGTAGATTAAAATAATAAAAATATTTATAAACCATGTCATTCAAACCCTAGGTCTGTTAACCCTGTATATATACTACTGTAGCTTTCAAAAGCAGCCGACAAAAATTTTATTCAAAGCCTAACGTTTACTAGCAACTTAGACATGTTGTGAATGGAACTTTTAGACCAAGAAGACGATGACGGCGACGAAGTTCAAGACAAAAAAATGATTATGGTGTCTATAAATCAGATAAATGGAATACTAAATTAAGGTATTCAGAATTCACCATCATTTCTATTGTAAAGTCTTTCAAATCTGGCATGCGTAATATCATTGCTGAGGTTTAATTTAATGGGTAAGAATTCAGGGTTTTAGGCTTGAGATTCGAGATTTGAAAGCTGCAAGTAACAAACTTTTCCATCTTTATCATTTTCTCAATTTTTCTATTAGATGGCAGAGGGTTTCATATAAATAGATCTTTTAATTTATGCATTGGTTTAGCATCTAATTGACCAAATTATATAGAACTACTTAGAAGATTCCTAAATCTTGTGTAGTTTTTCTTTTAGAATAGGTTTCTATTATCATTTGTCTGCCAAAAAGTTTATGAGGAGATACTTTTATAGTTTTCCGTATATATATTGGACAAACAAATAAAAACTGCGCAGGACTAACCTGTTTAACCCAAAAAACTAGTGCACGGCTGGTCCATATATCAATTTGTATGTGCTTTTGCTATCTTATTTATCAGATTTTGTTATTCTTAGATTTTTCTACACAAAGACAGGAAATCATACACAAGTGTTTACCACTCAAGATCTTCCTTTTCGGATAGTTTCTGATGTTGATTCTGTTGAAAGTACCTATATTGCTTTTTTGTAACTTAGCTGAGGCAATCTATCCCATTTTTTATTTATTAATTTTTCCCATACCATCAATCATTTTCATTCTTGTAATTTTTTTAAAAAAATTTTGGACCCTTTGAATTAATGTTTTTTCATTATATTCCCGGAACATATATTGCTGACCAATTATTCATATTTCTTGGTGTATTATTGAATTTTTTAACATGTCCCTTGTTGCAGTACCCAAGGTAGTGAAAACGTAGATTTTACCTGAAAACGGGAGGAGAATGAAAAATCGTAAAACACTACAAAAAATTTCGAATTTTGCTACGGAAAAAATGATTTTGCTACGGAAAATCCATGATTTTCCGTAGCAAAATCATTTTGCTACGGATTATTTCCGTAGCGAAATTTCTCGTAGCAATTTGCGACGGAAGTGGAAAATCCGTCGCAATTTGCGATGGAAATTCCATTCCGTCGCAAATTTGCTACGGAAAAAAAATCCGTAGCAAATTGCTACGGATTTTTTTCCATAGCAAATTTGAATTTTGCTACAGAAAATTTTCCGTAGCAAATTTGCTACGGAATTTTTTCCGTTATTTTCCGTAGCAAATTTGCTATTGCTACCATGCGACTCACCTTAGTGAGTAATATTATAACTGAAAATATCAAATTCTGCAATAACTGAAAACACGCGTTTTGCAGCAAATTCAGATCAAACTTGGACCCTTACCCATTTTTGTCACATAACCCGACTTCTGCACCCTAAAATCAACCTAAATCCTATTTGCCACACACTCCTTCACTCCTTTCACTTCATTTTCCTCTCTTATCACCACACTTCATCCCCACCTCCCATTTCTTCCATCCTTCACTTCCTTCTTCAAGTTCTATCATGGCTGCAACAATGGGAGCATACAGTGGAGCTTCCATGAGCAACTTTGTGATTGAGTTTCCGTTTCTCTAGGGCAGTAAAGTTGGAGCTTCAAAGGGGAGTGTTCTTCATCCAATTTCTTACTCTTTTCATTATAATAGTTGAATTCTAGGTTTCGGTTTGATCATTATGATTGTTTGATGTTTTGTATTGAGGTTTCATACAATTTTGGAGATTGGATGTGTTTGGATTTGATTGTGTATTTGACAATTTGAACTTCATTAATAGTAATTTCTTGTATTTGACTTGGTATGTCTTATGCTTGGAATTTTTATGATTATATTATGTTTGTAATTTAAGGGTTTATTGACTACTTGTGTTAGTTGAAGCATTTTATTGATTGCAATTGCTAGAGCTTTGAGAGAGTTTCGATTAGAGTAATTAGGCCTTGGTCTGTGTGGAGCCTAATTAACCTATTTAAGCTAGTTCAAAGGGAATTTTGGGCATATTTAATCGAACTAGCTAACTCTTCCAATTGAAACAGTGATAACCTAAGTCATTGCATTAGTGAATTATCCACTTCTTTTCCACTATTCATTCATTCACCATCCATATCCATCTCCACTTTCTAAATTTAAAAGAAAAAAAAGTAGTAGTTTTAGAAATTTTAATTCAATTTGTGTCTCAGATTCCCTTGTATATATTGTATTTCTTGGCATTTAGATTAACTTATGACCCAATAAAAGGCTTATCAAGAGATGACCCAAGGTTACACTATATTGCAATCCATGGTTTGTTACACCCCTACCGGCCTCGCCTTTACAGGTGGCGGGTAGTGTGATACCTCTTATTTATTAAATTCAACTGTTACACCTTTTTAAATAAAACCACATATCAGAGCAATACAGTGTAGCATGATGGTACAACAGTTTGGGCGTAATATACTGATAATAAATTACAAGCCTTGGTTAAAATATAATTACATAAAATCTCTACAACAATTCTTCGAATATTCTGGAATTGGTCGAACACCTTCATTTGCTGATATCCGTTTGGGAGCTAAATCCAACAAACTGTATATCATATAGATAGCAATAGAAGTTGGAATCCTGAAGGATCCCAAAGTAACCGTTAATCTCATATCCAAAGTATATACAGAGTATGTAAGAAAACCATAAATCATACAACATCCAAAGTTCGCACACAGCGAGGCATACAGTCTAATCCGGAACAAGCAAGGCTTTTTTCCCAAATTACCCCTTATTAAATAACTATTTACCGAAATACCCCTGTTTCCACATAGCGAGGCATACCGTCTAAACCGGAACAAGCAGGGCTTTTTTCCCAAATTACCCCTTATTAAATAACTATTTACCGAAATACCCCTGTTTCCAAACTATTTCCCAATTTGCCCCTGTTTAGTCGACTAAGCCCAAATTTAGTCGACTAAAACACGGGGCATTGAATTTTTTGATTTTCCCCGCGGTTTAGTCGACTAAGCACTGTGGCTTAGTCGACTAAATTACGACAGAGGGATTTCTTTTTTAAAACTCTTATCACGTTAAACATCACAGATTTCCACTTTTATTCAGCCATATTAATTAAAATATTAACAATATTATAGGAGAGATTATAGGAGATTATAAATTATCAAATAAATTAGTATCTCCATTGATAAATTCCCCTTTCATTCTAATTAATTAAATTAGAGTTTTTCAAATATATAACATCCTACAATTTAGTATTGGTGACCATTTATTAATAAATTAGTATTTTCACTGATAAATCTCCATTGTACCGCGTCCATAACGCTTACAACTGTATCGAAGGAAAGTTACTGGCTTCATGCTCATTTGTTATTCACTATTTCCGGGTATGCGTTCAATTTAATAATAATTGGAATATTGGTGGGCATTTATTAAAAATTCAATTATGCGATTATTGCTTTCAGTATTGGATGTGCCGATTTCTCAGTATTGATGTACCTATAGAAATCAATATTTTAATTAATTATTGATTACTTCCATAATGAATTTATTTTCATTGAAGTTTTGAATTTCTTCAGTTAATAAATATATTAGATTTGATTGATATGGTAGTTAATAAATCTCCTAGTATATCTCCTTATTTTATTGAGGATTTGATAAATATTAAATTAATAAAGGGAAGATAATGTATATCTTATGTCCTTAAATTCATCAAGAGATTTTATTGGTTTTATTAGTAAATATCTTGAATTAAATTATTCATCATATGGAAATTAAATTTTGATGAGATCATTATTGGGTACATGCTTGGTTTCTAGAAAGAAAATATATTTAATAATTAAATGATGATCTTTATTTAAAAGGGATAGTATAGAGTCCTAAGTTGTAGGATGTTATATATTTGAAAATCTCTAATTTAATTAATTAGAATGAAAGGGGAGTTTATCAATGGAGATACTAATTTATTTGATAATTTATAATCTCCTATAAGCTCTCCTATAATATTGTTAATATTTTAATTAATATGACTGAATAAAAGTGGAAATCTGTGGTGTTTAACATAATAAGAGTTTAAAAAAACCCTTCTGTCGTGATTTAGTCGACTAAGAACTGTGGCTTAATTAGTCGACTAAATCGCGGGGAAAGTCAAAAAATTCAATGCCTCGCGTTTTAGTCGACTAAACTTGGGGTTAGTCGACTAAACAGGGGTAGATTGGGAAATAGTTTGGAAACAGGGGCATTTCGGCAATTAGTTATTTAATGAGGGGTAATTTGGGAAAAAAGCTGAACAAGCAATCTCTATAGCACATAGCACAGACTGCAGGGCTTAACAAGGCCCTAGTCGCATACAGCGGGTCGCACACAGCGATTCTCATATCCAAAGCGCTTGGCAAATAACAATACCGAATGCATACACAATCAAGTTACTTACTTGTAAATAACTCATCAGTTCGAATAACAAACTTCCGGCTACTGAATAGGAATAATAGACCAAAAGTAATGCAATACAAATGGTGTCATCATCTATATAATTTTCCTCTCTGAAAATATGTAACTATCTGACTTGTATGAAGGATTCTTTTATCATTTGAAACTCATTAATTTTTTTATTAATGAGTATTCCTTCATTAGATAATTTTCCTTTATTTTCGCACAAATTGCTGAAAAATTCTGGAATTTGACCCAACTTCAAAAATTCATAACTAATTGTAGAAAAACCCGTTTGAGGTGTTCCAAAAATCTACGTAATCTTTAACATGTATATTTTTGTCTAAAAATACTTTCTTAGTCCAGAAATACGTGGAAAATTCCCAATTTCTGAAAATACCTTTGTTGGTTTTTCTACCTCCTTAATTGCATAAATTCATACTTTATGCTTTTTAAATTATTCTCCACACCCATCCTCATACAAAATTCCATTTTAATCACTTTTAAACCATCAAAATCATCAAAATAAAATTTTATCACTAAGTTCTAGCTATTGCCCAAAATTTCCTTAAACTTTTGCGATATTTCAAGAAGTTAGAGATGAGAACTTACTTGCTTGATGTTCAAACTTCTTTGGCTTCTTCCTCTTTTGATCTCCTTGAGTTATAGCTAGAACTCCAACAACATCATACAAGATTACTAATTGAAAGCTTAAACAAATTTGAAGGAAGTAGAATAAATTCTATAACTTCTTACCTTGATTCAACTTCTTCTTATACTCTTCTTCTTGCTTGGCTTTCATTCTCAATTCACTACTCTCTCTTCTTTCCTATTTTGAATTTAGGGTAGAAAATGAGGGAGTCCATGGTCTTAATTAATGGCTAGAAACCACGTAAAAATTGTTGGTACACGCAGCGGATTAAAATTTTCTACGAATCCCGTCCCGAGGAACACTCATATGCGTTTAAATCAAGGTTAGGGAACCTGAATCATACCTTATAGAGAACTCGGAATCATCCACAGCCGGAGGTTTTCCTTTGATTTTAGCGAACTAGTAGCTCAAGAATCTACACAAACCCTTTGCGCAAATTTTCTCATGGCAATCAAGAAACTGTAGTGAATTCATCCGCGTCTCGCTCTCTTTGAACTGGTGGGCTACTTTCTCGATCAGCAGAAGTCGACTCTTAGAATCGGCTTCCTTTACCGGTATCCACACGAACAATCTCCGAACACGGACGCGGCAGCGTGCTAGCGCTTCGAACTGTGCGTCTCTCTCTTTTTGCTCTAGGGTTTCTCGCGGCTTTCTAATACGCTCGACTAAAACTCCCGTAGGTTTTTCTAAACCCATCGGCGTATTATATTCAAAATTAATCCCCATTAATTTTGAATTTTGAATTTTAATTAAAAATATATTAATTAAATCTATCTGATAGATTTAATCTAATGTATTTATTTAATTCAAATTAAAAGCCTTCTGATTTAATTTATCTCTATAAATTAAATCCGAGAAATGATATCTATCTATTTATTTAAATCTGAGATACAATATCTCAATTTAAATTAAATAGATAATGATATCTTTATTCGAAAATCAAATGAGATATAATATCTCTATTTGTTTTAGATATTTAATTTATCCGATAAATTAAATATAAAACAAATATCATATAATAATATTATAATCTCCATTAAATAATATTATTATATTATTTTCGAATTTAATATATATACACATATATATATTTACCCCAGATTAAATTCAGTATTCATTTAATCTCAGATTAATCTGAGATTCAATGAATCTGGACACTTTTACCCGTGTTGGATTATTCTTGTGTGCGACCCTGCAGGCCCATATGAGATTGGCAGTGGGCCAAGACTATATCAGCCCACAAGTCGCAAGTGCCCTCTAGCAAGACATTACGACTACCCAATTCACATGGGGATCGATGACACGATACTACCTATCGTACAACCATGTCACGTCCCTTTTGTCACGCGATAATTCGGTCAAGGATGAGGCATGGATAACGTCAACTTCCTTTTCTTGACCATTACTTTCTCGATTCTCGAGCAGTCTAATAAGTGAAATGGAAACTCCTTTCCATCACAGTATGGCCATACATTTCTTAGACTCACTCATCGAGGGGCCCAGTATTATCTCTCTACAAATGTGAGGGACAAATTCCATCTTGACCATTCACATTCCTCCGCATGAAAACCACCGATCCTGATCCCAGCCTTTATCATCACCCGATCAAAGGTGACTTTTGACTAGGTCAAAGACCAGTGACTCATCATGTAGGAATCCATGATGATCTCAGGTCATAGGGCGTTGTGACGCGGTTATACATGAGATAAGCTTATGACTTAATCCATGCAGCTTTCTTATAGTGGGTCGATCCAGCACCTTGTACTCTTACAAGTGCCCATGACTTTGATTCGTATCTTCATACCTCATCAAAGTCATATTAGCCTTATATCATCTTCGTTCCCACGTAGATGACCGACTAGGGACATTTGGGATAATCTATAAGATATATCCAGGGATATAGTTATCACCATAAACATGCATATGAAGTAATAACTTAATGGAGAACAATGACTTGCCCTTAGGGCATAATTTCCAACAAAAATATCCCTCTTGGCATATTACCAAATTGCCCTTGCATTTTCTTCATTTTTCATGCATTTTCATGTCCAAAACTAGAATTTTCCTTGGCCCTTCCTTGTTGCACGAATTTATCTCATTTTTAGGCATAATTATGAGCTTGCTTAAGTGTCCTTTTAGTACATATTAGGCCCCTTTCTTGGCCCGTCATTATTGGTCCATATGTCCCTAATAATTCTCTAGGCTCTTCTTCCATGTTCTAGATAAACTTTGATTTTTCTCCTCCTCCCTTCCATGTCATGCCATGTGTCCTTCCTTGGGCACAAAATATCCTTTTAATTATATGCCCATTTTGTGGTTGAGATGCTTTGCTTAATGGAGAAGGTGATTAGGTGTCCCATGCAATTAATTAAATATGCACATGTGTCCTCTTAGGTGTTCCTCTCTTTAATTCTTTGGTTGATGAAGGTGTCCAAGTGTCCCTTCTTAGGTGAACCCAAATGCATGCTTTTCTCTTTTAAGACTTTCTTTTCCTTGGAATCTTCCTTTGCTTTTCGTGATATATGACTTCCTTATGAAGTCTTACATTAATTTCTCTTATTTTAACCAATTATCTGTGTAACACCCTAATTTTCAAAAGCGGAATACATTTTTTTCCCATCAGAGTAGAGCATCGGAGTAAGTAAAAGAGTGAGTAACTGCTATATCATTAACTGTGGCGTATTCGTCTGTTCATAATGTACAGTACATTTGTCATAACAGTATAAATCTAGAAATAGGATCTTCAATCGGGTCTCTACGCATGCTGTTTACTTTGCTTACTCTTGTCTTCAGTCCTTGGTTCCCCGGACCTGAAGCTATGGTAAGAACTGAGGTCCAATATCCATCGGACCCCAGGTAACGGTTAACTTGATGCTTAAATAATACAGTTTATGTATGACAGATATTCATGACATTATAGCAATAATCAATATAAAAGCTCATAACATATGTATAATTTGTCTAGATAACGGTACACAGCCACTGCCTATGTCCGTTATCCCTAGTCTGCACCACCCGTGCCACGATGGTCTATCATGTTCTCAGCGCTAGGAAAACTTAACGATATTATCAGAACCATAACCTATATATAGCTGAATGTGTGTGAAAAACTTTAAGACAGAGTCTTAGTCTATGAATACATCTATCACATATAAGTATACAATAATCATCAGAGTTAGTATTATAGTACGCGTCCGTACCTTAGTTCGTTTGGATAGTGGTACGCTTGCCTGGTCGCCATTTTTCCCGAATATCCTATAATAGTATTTTCGCATTATTACCTCATAAATAATATCTTAGGAGATATTTTAACCACTGCCGACATTTTTATCCCTGGTGGATTTATTATTACAACTTTGCCCTCACATTTTCTAAAAAACGCTATGCTGCATTTTTGGGCAGAATTTTTGGTTAACTTCACAAAATCATAATTAAATCTACAAAAATCGAAACGAGGATCCGTAAGATTCCTCGGAATCCTTAGGATGTATATTTTTAAAGAAAAATACTCATTTTTTGCCCAGATTCATTGAGTCATTCCCAGTTTCCAAGTTTTTAACCTCTGCCTAGAAAAATTCCAGAAAACGTAGCCCAATTTTGGGAATTTTTATCTCATTGTACAGAGCTCAAATTAATACGTTCTAGGCATATTTGAAAAGCCCTATATGTTTACTTTAACCATGAATTTTCCCAGAATTTTGTAACTTCATTTTCAACATAAAATTATGGCGTTTCTATCACTGATTTCAGGAATCGCTAACCGATAAGATTTCGCTAGAGCTTTGCCATTTTGATCATAATCTTCCAAAAATTTTGCTATAACACCATCTTCATCAATTTTTCGAATCAAAACCACTTTTAACCATAAAAACATGATAACAAAAATATATTGGAAGATTAAAGATCAAAACAACATTTAAGATATAAACTCAAAACTAAAGCTTAAGAACTAGCGAACTTACCCTTGAAGAACTTCTTCCTTCTTCTTGCTCCCCACTAACTCTCACTTTCTCTCTACTCTTGCTCTCTAAATGTAACATCCCAATTTTCTAAAACGTTTTCGAACTATTTGATCAGAGTAGAGCATCGGAATAATTTCAAAAGAGCGAGTATCTGATAAAAACCTTCACTGTTGTAGTATTTGGTTGCTTACACAGCGGTACAGTAGTTTGAAAATAGTACAACAAGATAACGCTGAAATAAAAATTTCTCTGTCTTCGTCCTTGCGCTAGCTCCTTATCCTTGTCCTTGGTCCTGGTTCCTTCGGACCCTGACGCTATGTTAAGAACTGAGGTTCAATTACCATTGAACCTCAGGTAACGGTTAACCTCATGCTTATGTATTAAATATGTATGACAGATATCCATGGCAAAACAGCATTTAATCACATACAATATTCATATATTCACGTAATAACATTACACGGCCACTGCAACATGTATGTTATTACAGTCTGCACTATCTCCAGTGCCACGACGGCCTATCGTGTCCTCAGCGCTAGGAAAACTTAACGGCATTATCAAAACCATAACCCGTATCAAGTTGTATGTGTATGATCAATTTTCAAAATAGAGTTTCAGACTATCTATCACATATAAGCATACAATAAGCATCAGAGTTAGTGTTACAGTACGCGTCCGTACCTGAGTCGATAGTCTCGGTACGTAATGGATCGGTCTGCGTTCTTTCGGATAGCCTATAATGGTAATATTGCCTTATTAATTTATAAATAATATCCTAAAAGATATTTGGCCACTACTGACTATTTTACCCTTGGTACACTAGATTATCATTTTCTTTCCTCAAAATTCGTTGAAGGACGCTGGAATTTATTGGGCAGAATTTCGCCTAACTTCGAAAAATCATAACTAATTCTAGAAAAATCGAAACGAAGATCCGTAAAATGTTCCGGACTCCTTAGGATGTATATTTTTCAGAAAAAATATCATACTTTGCCCAGAATTTAAAAATAACTCCCAGATTTCACGTGTTCATCCTCTGCCCAGAAATTCGCCCAGAAAAATAGCTTAACTTCAAAAATTCATATCTCCTTGTCCAGAGATCAAAACGGTACATATTTTATATATTTGGAAAGCCCTACATGTCTACTTTATTTCTGGAAAATTTCGTGATTTTTAAAGATCATTTGATGAATAAAATAATAGCCTCAAAGTTTGTTGCCAGCACAAGCTTAAAACCTGGAAATTCTACAACTTTTATCTTAACGATCTATTGATTCTATAAATCATTCCCTAACATGTTTTCCACTCCATTTTGCGTTTTAAAAGCAATGGAGACTTCCAAACATGAAAGGGAACATTTGTAAAAATTTCCTAGATTAAACTACATTTATGCTAAAAACTACTAAGAACTACTAATTAAGAACTAGAAACTAAAAATAACCTTACCTCTTGAAGATCATTGCTACCTCCCATCCTTCTTGCTTCCTTCTCTCTACTCTCTTTCTCTCTAAAACTCATTTGAGTTTGGTGTGAAGAATGAAGAGGGATTTGCTTCCTATTTATAGGCTACAAGCAACTTCTCTAACAAGCCACTCCTCTTCTCTCTCCCTTCAACTTTTTCATCCTTCTTCAAGAAGCTAAAGAACTTGGGGTTCAAGTAAGGAATAGTGCCAACTTCCTTGACAAGTTGTTGACCTCATTTAGCATGTGTTTGAAAACAAAACCTTGCTCCCCCAAGACTAAAAAAAAAACGTGCTCCTCCTTCTTCATTTTTTTTATTAATCATTTAATATGTTTTTAAATAGCCAAATTCATGTTTATTTCAAGCAAAATTCCAGCAGATTTATTCCAACACTCATGCGCCATTTCTATTGACTTTTCAACTCTAATATATAATGTTTTATTGATCTCTTTCATCAAGTGCTTAATTGCCCAATAATTATTCTTAGTATTCTCTAATTGCCTTAAGCCTTTTCATACTCCTTTATGGTTTAATTGATTACCAAATTCAATTATGATCTTTCAAAATTCATTTGATACTAATATTGAACCCTTGTTAGCCTCTAATATTTAATTAAGCCAAAATACTCCAAATTGCTAATTAATATTTGCCACTAGATTAATTATAAAAGTTAATCTAATTAATATTAATTTAGGTGCCCAATAATTATTGACAATTTCCTTTAATTTGTTTGGGTATTTTAATAACCTCATCTTGCTCTTTTTGATTTTTCAAGAACCATAATTTAATATAATAATTACCTTGTATTTTTATGATCCTTAAATGTGGCCCAAATTAAGTCTTTGGTTTATTTAATTTTCAAGAGAAAATTGCCTAAAATGTAGCTAACAAATTTACAAAATTTAGAGACAACATACTCTCCTATTTTAAATAGGTATTATTCTGTCAAACTAAAATATTTAAGAGATATATGAATTTTGGGGTATTATACCATTATTTTAATTAGTGCAAATTCAATTGCCTCCTAATTGTGGTTAATTCCCTTTAATTAATTCAAGTGGTTTCATAACACTCCTTAATTATATTGGTTACATAAGAACCATGTTTTAATATGATAATTTTATCATATTTATGTTCCTTAATCATACTCTTAAAATTAGCCCTTTCAACTTTAATTAATCTCCCTTAATTAATTTTAGTATCTCCATAGCATTTTATTGCTCTCATGATTATATAAGACTAGGCTTTAATATGGTAATTTTGTGGTATTTTATGATCCCAAAATAAAATTAGAGAATTTGGTTTTTAATTACCTTAATTCTTAGAGAAAATTCCCTAAATTTACATAAATATGTTACTCAATTTTGAGACCACATATTCACCTATTTTTAATAGACATTATTTGCCAAAATATAACATTTATAATGATTTTGAATTTTAGGGTATTACACTAAAACTCACCTACTTTGGTTAAGTTTGGTGTGAATAATTGAAGAACGTAACCTAAGGTGCCTATTTATAGTAAAACATTATGGCAACTTTGGTAAATTTTTTAAACCTACCTCTTCTTGTATTTCAACCATTGGATCTAAACTTAGTAGAGAAGTTTAAATCTCCTCCATCCACCCTCTCTCTCCCCCTTCTTCAACAAGTTTTCTCCTACTTCTTTAACAAATTGATGATGTTATTGATGACTTTTATTTATGACTCCATGTGATTTAATTATCCCATGGGTTTGTTTAATGTATTACCTTGATTTAAATAATAAACTTCCTCCTCCTTTATCAAGCAAACCGTGCTCCCCTCTTGCTTTGGCTCAAAAGTTGTGTTTCCTTTATGCCTTATTAATCTTTTTTCTTCCTTCCTTATAGCTGGACGTTTTTTTATGACTTTGGGCAGATTTTAATAAGCTTTAATTAACCCTAAAATCAAGTGCTTAATTTCCCCTTAATTACCATTGTTATTGTTGGATTGGTTTATTTATTAATCATGGCTTCATTAGAAGTCTTTAATTTCCTTTTTATAATTTTAAATTTAATTCCAAAAATGAGAAAAAGATTTTAGAGATAACCTATTCCAAGCCTAAAATATGCTTGTTTATAATAAATCCTTATATTTGATCTATGATTAACATATTTCAAGATACAATTTATTTTGTATAGATTCTCATTTATTTGTGTCTTGAATTACTCCCAATGTCCCAATGGTTTAACTCACAACTTAATTAATTACACACTTTTCTCTCTCTTATACTAGGCTCACAACACTCACAATTTTTATACTACACACACACACACACACAACACCTCCTTCTCTTTCCAATTTATCCTCTTCCATGGTCATTAAGTTTCTCAATTAAAAGTACATTATCCTCTTCCATAATCTATGACTTGCATGTGCTTAATTTAGCATGTGTGTGTTTGATTATTATTAAACAACTCTCCTTCTTGTTTTTCTAGCACCAAAAACCGCCCCCCCCCTCTATTTTTCTACAATTTTTGTGTTTTCTTTGTGCCTCATAATATTACCCACTAGGTCTTTCATTGGTTGATAAATTTTCACAAGCATTTAGCTTTATGGTATTTAATTAAGGCATTAGGATTTAGCTTTATGAGGTTTAATCCTAACCCTCCATAACTAATCTTAATTAGCATCCCTAATATGGTGGTTTAGATGTTTTTAAGTGTATTTGTCATAATATAATTGGTTCCAAGATTAATTATGATCATTAGAAACCACTTCTATGCTGATCTTAATCCTTTACTAGCCATTGTTTCTTAATTAAGGTAATACATCTTTAATTAGCCTTCAACATAAAAGTCATTTTATGCTAATCTTGGTACTTCATTAGCTCCTGGTTCTTAATTATGCTTTTTTTAAAAATTTAATTATTAATTAATTTCAAAAATTAATGTATTTATTCTTAATTATTGCAAATTTAATTGTCCATCTATTGTTGGTAATTTCCATAATTGATTTAGATATTTTTATAACATTTTATGGCTCTTCATGATTAAATATGAACTATGTTGTAATATGATAATTTTAAGGTATTTTATGATCCTTAAATGAAGATTAGAAAATTTGGGTCTTCGGTTAGTTAATTCTAAGAGAAAATTTCCTAAATTAATTTTAACTAAACTACTTAAATTTTGAGACCCCATATTCACCTATTTCCTATAGGTATTATTTATCAACTTATAGTAGTTATGAAAAATATAAATTTTAGGGTATTACAATATGTACAAAATCTCTAATCATATAGCTTTAAAATGTTCCCTAGCATAACGTGTCCTCTTAGGAGATGAAATTGCATGGTTATTTTCATGTCACCGCTTTTGACAATTACATGTATCTTTCTCCTTTAACTACTTGGAGCAACCTTAACCATACACAAGTGTTCTCAATTAAATTTCTACATTATTTGGACACTTCGTAGCTTAGGTGTCCCTTGTAATTATTTAACTAAGCATATGTGTCCCTTTCCTTTCCTATTTAAATTTCATGTTGACACCTAAGTAATTTAGGTGTCCCCTTAATTAATCATGAGATAAAATCCTTGTCTTCCCATTTTCCTTCATATTATGCGCCATTTCAAAAAGCAAGGAGTATTATATTCTTTTCTTCAATTTAATGTAATTCACTTTATCTCCTCCTTTCTCTTCTAGCCTTGCGTCATCTTCCAAAGATGCTTTTGATGCTCTTTTATTCATACCTTAAATTCTTGCCCATGTGTCACTTGTTAATGGCATCATCAATAAAGCCATCATCTTTAAAGTCAAAGATATTTCTCTAAATGCTTGTTGCTAATATTACATGGTTTAATTTTTGAAGATGACCCCAAGGCATAAGACAAAGTCCAGCTCTTCATGGATCAACTACCAATGGTTGGGATTTAAAATTTTATAACTATATATTATAATCTTAAACGAGCCTATACTTCCCCGTGCGTTGCACGGATAATAGTACTTTATGGGTTACTTAAACATATTTTACTTCCTATGTGATGCAACTTTATTATCTTTGTGGAACATTAAAATATCACTATCAATGAATAATTACATATTAGAAATAAAACTTCAACAATGATAAAACAACAATATCCTCCAATCCATTCAAAATACATATTACAAATGAAATCTGAACAATATTTAACAATAATATCTTCTAATTGATTAACATCTCTAAATATCCCTTTAGATACAACATTTCTTGTCATCTACTCTCTGTGAATGAGTTTGTTGGACCTCATGCCAAGCAATTTCTTCATCCACATTTTAATCGGGTGCAATGACAACCACAGCAAACTGAATATCCTTCAAAACAATATAATGATACAAAATTATTCCATGGATCTCAAGATTTTTCATATACTAAAACAAAAGTAGGAGTAAAAAATCACAATTTCCAAAAGCAAAAATAAAAAATTATAACGTCAATAAGTAAAATGTATAAGAAATGGCAGTATGAATAATATGTAGTAACTTCAAAACTAAATATTTAATTAAGTAGTGTTAAAAATCAATGCATACTAAATAAAAGTGATTAAATATTTAATTAAGGTTTAAAACACGAGCAATGATGGACAATTATGAAAAATTCTATGCATAAGAGATTTACTTTAGATATACTTTCTTTTTAGGCAATTTAGGATTTTTGCTCATTTCACTTTCGTATATTATTGGCTCCTTATAAATAACCCTACAGTACTATAAGTTTTTGGATCAATTGAGGAACATTGGTTATCTTGTCACTTTTCTCTACCTCCTCTTCTCTCATAATTCCCCTTTGCCTCTAGTGTTCTACATCAAGCAGTAGCTGCAAGAGTCAATGCACAAGATGTTCTCACACGACAAATTACCTCTTGCAATCTCTTGAGGCCAAAACATCTTTGGATTGAAGCAATGAGTGAGCTGAACATTGGTTATCTTGTCACTTTTCTCTACCTCCTCTTCTCTCATAATTCCCCTTTGCCTCTACTGTTCTACATCAAGCAGTAGCTGCAAGAGTCAATGCACAAGATGTTCTCACACGACAAATTACCTCTTGCAATCTCTTGAGGCCAAAACATCTTTGGATTGAAGCAATGAGTGAGCTGAACGCAACAATGTGTTCAAATTGCATCATCTTTGCTATATCAACAAAATGTTGACCCTGCATAAGTTCATAAAATTATACCAATATCATGCCATTCAAGTACATGGAAGGAAACCAATATTAAAACCTATAGAAAGACACAGCCAAGCCATCAAGTACATGGCAGGAAACATATAATATCAGCTACACTATTTTGCAGTTTTCTCCTAAAGCAGCCGCAAGTGCCTCTTTTGGACAGACATACCCAGAAAACCTGAAAAAACAAGAATCCCAAAGAGGAGAGACCCATTTTGCTACATTTCTAGGCAAAAAGTCAAGTTGGACATATTCTGCAGAAAGTACAAAAGAGAGAATATTATTTCAGTCATATACAACATCCAGAGTTATTATAAAAAAAAAAAAAATATATATATATATACAGCATCCAGAGTCAATAGCTAAAACACATATATAAGCGCAGTGGAAGAAATAGATTTTTATTTTATTTTTTGAACCGTGGAGTTCTAGAAAGCCCACATGTTTTTAAAATTCTACAAGAACAATACTTGGGCCTTTGATTTGAATATTTTCCAATGAAGACATATCGAATTCCTGCAGCACGTTTTGATATTTGATAAAAGAGACCTGCAAAAGCATAAACTTTTATAACATGCTTTAAACATTTCCTAAATCCTAACTATAAATGAGCCTCTCAAGCAAACGATCACCTTCAAAATAGAAGAACAGAAGATTAGCACGAAGAACCAGTTGCAACAACTCACGAACCATAGGAAGCATCTAGTATCAGCAACATAAAACCTCGAAAACATGAAAATCCAAATACGCTGGACAGCGTCGGGCATACCTGTCTTACGAACATACATTTTAAGGAAGCAGTAGACCGAGATCCGAATAAGAATATCCTCAACCAAAATAGAAACAGATAGCAGGCAAACAAATCGGCTTGAACAGTGAAAGATCCAGAAGAGAAACAAATTCGTCTTTATCGTTGCTTTTCTGCTAGATTCGTCGCCACATCTACCATCGCCAATACGCCCGAAGTAATTTTTCTAAGATTGTAAAATGAGAGCATTTCCCTGCCGTCTTCTTCAGACCTTCTTCCCATCGTCAAACAGGAGCATCAGAGGATCAAAAGTTTGAAAGAGAAGCTGGATGGAAATTTTGAATTTTGAATCTGCGGATGTATGGGACAAACGAAGCATTGTGATTTGAAAGAGAAGAGAGGTATGGGGAAGGCAAAAAAGGAGGGAGCATCAGACCTCGAGAGGGAAAAAAGATGGAGAAATGAGTAGGTTGCGTCTCGTGAGGCATGCACGGAGCCCGATGGTACAAGAATGGCTTATGAACAGTAAAATGTATCTGGAGCTGAATATAAGCCATATAAGAGTCAGCTCAGGGGATGAGATTTTATATATATATTGATGATAACTAAGAATAATATAGATATAAAATTAATATTATAAATTTTTTTATATGTATTTTCATATTTAATATTATTATAAAATGTCAAATCCCAAACATTAGAAATTGATCTAATGGTAGGGAAAGTAAATAACGGGGAGGAAGATCAAAGCGCTACTACAAACAATGCTTTTAGCATCCCCTTTTTTGGCCTTTTAACGTCTAAAAATAGGGGGACGTCTATTCTAGGGACATAGTAAATTTTAGAAACAACGTCCCTTAAAAGAGATATGCCATAAGATAATTTAGGATGCCGTATTTTTTTTTTTTAAAAAAAAGAAAACCCCAAACCCGCATAAGAGGATGCACATGAAAAATGTCCAGATCTAATAATCAAAAGAAAAGGAAAAACTAAATCTAGATCATAGTAAGCATCATAGAGGCCGTCGAAATCTTGACCTCTGCCTTCATGTTTGTCTCCTCCTTCAGTCCCTTGCGTCGCATGGTTATCAGCCTCGTCTCGGCATCAATCTTCTGTGCGCATTCTGCAGCATCTCTCCTTCCCTCATCTTCTATCCGTCACTCCCTTCAACCACGCCTCCTGCCACATCAACCCTAGCCTGGTTGGTCCACGTCTTTAGATCTGCCCAAATTTCTAGCACAAGCAATTGAATCACATATAATTGGTTCTGAACTTCAATCAAACACAAAGAAGGCATAGGGTAGAGAAACAGAATTAGATCCAAAATCAGATTACATTGCTACTTTTTGACAAAGAGGAAGGATGAGAACACAATATATGGAAGGCGACGAAGGCGGCCAAATTAGCAAATCCACATGTCCGACGAGAAGGAGTGACGGCGAAGGAATCAAAGAGATTACGGCAACTGAAGGAAGAGAGGGCTGGGGTTTTGAGTCAAGAGAGCAAGATGATGAAATGAGAGAAGTGGAAATCAAAAATGAGGAAAGCATCATGATGTGAATAAATGGCACAAAAAAGAAACTAGCCTGTGCAGACACGTTTTTGAATTTATGAGTTTAGGTGTCCAATTTAAAATTGGGACGCGTCTCAAACAAAAGTTGGGATGCCTAAATTCTCATTTCAAGCGTCTCAAATAAAAATTGGGATGTCTCAAGTTCCTCTTTAGGCATCCCAATTTTCAGTTTAGACGTTGAAAGACCACTTTAAGAATCCCAATTTTTATTTGGGACGCCGGAAGACTACTTTTAGCATCCCAATTTTAAGAGGGACGTCTAATATATCAAAAATTTTAAATATAATTATAAGAATGTCACCACCTGTATTTTTTACTTCCCTTTTTTAAAAACGTTTTTTTTTCAAAGGAAGTAAAATCCCTTTTTGTAGTAATGATGGAAATAGCCCTCTTCCCCGTATTGTTGCTTGCCTCCACACATACACAAACATGCAATTATTTTATACTGATCTGAAAGTTGTCTTGTTCCTACTCTAAAAGTTGGAAACTCTAACTTACTCATGGTTATGAAATTGGAATCGGACCAACCATCTCGAAACCAAGGTTATTAAAACCGAACTGGTTATTGAATCGGTCGGGGTATTGTGTCAAGTGTCAGTGGGTTAGACTGGAGTCAAACTGGAGTTAAATAGGGATCAAACCAGTGAGAGAGCGAATATTTTAATTTATTAATATAAAATTATAAAGAAAATAATTTCCTTTAATACTAAAAAAGTAATTATGCGCATACATAGTGTTCAAGAATGCTTGGAATCTATGTACACACAGCCAAACTTTTCTGAAAAATCAAGCTGCCTCCTGCTACACGTTTTGTCAGGAGCGTAAAGCTAATATCCTCCGTGTTAAAAAAAAGTTGAAAGGTGTCATGATTTTATCCCCTAAATTTTTCCCTGCTTTCTCCAAAGGATATTTGGACAATACATCAAAATTTTAATACTAAAGTGGGCATTTCACTTGGTTATTTTATTTCCAGTCCCTACTCTGGCACCTTAACCCCATCTTGTATCAACTGATCTACATCCCTATTTCTATATCTCTTCCATGAAACTCTATTTTTTCAGTCTTTTGGCCATCAGTGCTGCTTCTATTTTTCGATCTCTCACTAAATCTTTCACCCAAGAACACCTTCAGCAACAAACATCTCTAGAAAACAGAAATCATCCTTTTGTATCCATTTTAAAAATATTTTTCTCTCATTTTATCAAGATTTCTCAGGTTTTTTCTTCTATGGTAAGAATTTTTATTTGCATCTCTTCCCCAATTTTCTCTCTCATCATTGTCTTCTTTCTTCTTCTTCTTGCACATGAACTTTCTTCTTCCTCCCTGGAGCTCTAGCGTCTTTTTAGGCCGCGTCAATTCACTTTGTAGCTCAGCGGTTCACGCCGGTTCACTCTGCGTCATCTGGTTCAGCTCTAGTTGAGGAGGTGACCCGGTTTCTATGCTATGTTGGATCGGTCTCGCAGCCGGTTCGTCGGTTTCTAGTCCGTACCAGCCGGTTCAGGTTTCATAACCATGCTCGAAACTCATTAAATTTGAACTGGTCAATTAAATTTGTGAAATTTAAATGGCACATTAAATTTGGGAAATTTAATATCTAAAAATTTTCCTTTTCAATTTTTGTCATTTAAAGTTAAGAGGTGATTTAGGTGAATTAATATTAAGGTTATAGGCGGTTGCCTGGAACATGTGGTATTAGGTTAGGCCATATGTTACTGGTGATAATTAGTCCAAAATTGATGTCAGTGGGTTAATCAATTTCTTTAGGTGAAGTCATTACTTAAATTTATCATTTTAGCTTTTAGTTAGGCAAGCTTGTACAAACTTACGTACGAGTACATACGTACATACAAATGTAGGGAGTTCCATAATTTGCTCATATAAATAAGCTGTTAGTTGAGGTAATATGTAACCTCATTCTAAAGAGGTAAACACAAGTTCAAATTCAAAGCACACTTGTTGTGAGAGGTAAAAACCTTTACGCTCTAAACCTCAAAAGGGAAAACCATTTGCCAAATAAAAAAAATTAAAAAAATAAATAAGGATAATATGGAGAAAATAATAAATATAAAAAATAAAAGAGATCAAAATCTTACCGACTAAAAGAAGCATTTTAACAAATTTTTTATATTTAGAAATAAGGCAGCATATAGATAAAGATTCTCAAATATTCAATACAAATATAATAATTTCAAGGATTTTGTTTGTGCAAAATTTTAGCCCATATAATAGGAATAGAACCCTATCCGCCTATTAGATAGCTTCATTAGTCCAAATCTGACTCTGAAGATAATCTCTCATATAAAGGGATAACTCTATGACAAATTATTATTTGAAGCCGGTGGTAACTTAACATTTTGATCTCTCTCAAGTTAACTTCCTTTTACCGCTCCTTCACGCCAATCTGGATTTTCCTATCGTATGGGCTTTATTATTGAGAAAGTCCTCTTTTCCTTTTTTGGGTAACCAAAGCTTGACCTGTCAAAATAGTGTTCTGTTCCTGACATGAGATCCCATGACATTTAAACACTCAATGTTGTGTTTTATTGGGTTTGTAAAAAGATGCGAATTACAAAGATAGCGCTTGCCTTTTGGTTTGACGCTTTAAATGGTTTGTGTGTTGTATGTTTTTATATCATTGTGCCTTGGCAAGGTTTTGATAGCAGAAAGCTTGGAGCCAATTTCTTGAAGTTTCTCATTTTAATTTGGTCAATTTGCCACGGCGAACATACTACAAATTGGAGAAGTGGAGAAATTCGCTGCCATGCGTTAAATTACAAAAAAACAAATCTAAAAGCTCAAACGTGCGAGAAGACGAGACAAACTTTGTTAATTCTCTATGTATTTTGATGATAACTGACAATTGTAAACACAAGTTAAAGTTTGTCTTTGGTAAATTGAAAAACTTACTGTCAAAGATAAACTCGAGTTTTGACTTGACAGAGAGTAGCTCAATTTTTAATGAACTAAGCAAAACTCCAATTTTGGTCTTACAGAGAGCATTCCAAGTTTTTTACATTTACACAAACTCCAGTTTTCACCACATAGGGACTCTTCAATATTTTCTAAAGAAGACAAAACTCCAGTTTCATTTGGAAACTCGAGTTTTAGTCATACAGAGAGTCTCCAACATTCCAAGCTTATGGAAACTGTAGTTTTGGTCATACAGAGAGTCTCCAACATTCCAAAGTTTTGAGAAAACTCGAGTTTTGATTTAGAAATTCGAGTTTACACTTGGCAGATAGTTTTCAAGTTTTACTCAGTTATTGAAAACTCTAGTCTTAACGGAAAACTCCAGTTTTGACTTGGCACAGATTTCTCAAAGTTTTCATACTTAAATGAAAACTCGAGTTTAGTTTTGGAAACTCGAGTTTTGACCAACCTGAGAGCTTTGCTCTTTTTCAATGATTTGAAAACTCCTGTTTTGTATGAAGACTCCAGTTTTGATATTTTGAACTAAAATTCAAATTTCATGTTAAAAGTCCAAAACTCGAGTTTGGAAATGGAAACTCGAGTTTTGAGTTCCTGTTGAAAACTATGGTCCAAAGCTCAAATTGCAACTTTCCTCTCTGGAAGGAAGAAACTCAAGTTTAGTTATGAAAACTCAAGTTTTGCTATTAGTGCATAGTGACAAACTCCAATTTTGATGAACAAACTCGAGTTTGCGTCGTAAACTTTGAAATTCAAATCTGACAAATTTGTGAAATCTTCTTGTTTGATCTTAATACTTCCTATTATCATTCATTAATATTCCTAGCTATGTTTAATCACTTTGTTAGTGAGTTTCAGATGATTTAAAGGATATTAAATGAAGGTTAAAAGCAAAAGCAAAAAGTAACGTCAACACATTAAATGCAAAGTCCAGAAAACTTGTATTCTTTTGGACAATCATTCTGTACACATTACCAAAGGATTAAAGTCTGTTTTCCACATCCAGTAGCTCCTCTTCCAACAGATTAATATTCAAGAAGTTAACCATAAACTTCTGTGCAACTGGATTATGCAAAGAGTAGAGAGAGAAGAAAACCTAAGCTCATCCTAATCCTTCTTGAATGTCTCCAATGGTTACATTAAGGATTACAACGGTCATCTAATGCTCTCTTGATATAAATAGAGTTGCATTCAAGTCTTCTCAACAACCAATCTGCAAAAAACAAAAATCTTTCAAGTTTCCAACTACTTTCTGAGTTTTCTTGAACAAAGTATCTGTTGATACATTCTGAACTTCAGTGGTCATATTTATCCACTCTTTTGAGTTCATTTATTGAAAATCTTCATTTTAAGAATCTCAAGTCAGGGGACTTGGAGATTGGGTTATTGATTGCAACTTGTAAGGGGGAGTAAGTTCTAGTGAACGAATTACTTTTGAGTTATAGAGTGCGTAATCAATTGATATAGTGAAATCCCAGAGTATTTGGGGACTGGACATAGGTCAAGAGGTTGGATCAAACCAGTATAATTTTGCGTGTCTTGCTCTTCTTCCCTGTACTCTATTCAGCTCTGTTTTTTAGTATTAAAAACAGAACAATTTGAAAAGTTTTTAAAATTTCCAATTCACCCCCCTTAGTGATTTAGCTCCACTTTCAAACTTCACCCATTCGGACTCATCCTCCAGATCTCATTCTTTCATCCTTTGCTTCATCTTCACCGGCTAAACTTATACATCCACCATCATTTCCGGCATTCCTTCATCATTATCATCGTTTATATATCATCTTCCTTCTCCACTGTCCGACACTCTTCTGCATCCATATATGAGTTTCATGGCTTATGGAGGACCCAAGGCTTGGTGAAGTTGTTCTTTAGTCATGAGCTCGTGATCTCTACACTCCTTAATGTTTGATTCAGCTATTCAGAGTTCCTAGAGCTGTTTGGAAAGCTTATTTGTACTTATTTTCATATTCCACTACTCTTGTGTGTTGATATGATTAGCTAGGTTTTTAAGATTGTCATTGATGTATGATTGTGAGGATTGCGGCTTGGTCTCTAGTGTAATCTAGACTCTGTTACTTGAATTGGATTTATCTCATTAGATGATTGATTGCCTTATAATTCCTAGTAATTGTAATTTATCATCCTTGTTTAGATACTCTTTATTGAATGAGCTAGGTGGGCTAGGTTCGATAGAGTGTAGGACCGATTGTAATACTGTAACAGCCCGGAAAAAAAAGGGGGAAGAATATATTATAAGGAAAATGGACCGATGGTTTTCCCTAAATGCCCTTGGTGAAATATTATTTGGTTATATAAATAAATGAATGGGATCAGTTTTGTATATATATATATATATATATATACATTATTATTATTTATCTCCCTTTTATCATCCGGTTTGTCGCAGAGGTGAGAAATAGAACGAAGCTTCGCGATCTTGCAAAATCCTTCAGCTCCAGTGATGAAACCCTAAACCGCCGTTCTTGTCCATTCGTCCTCGCCGTCGGAGCTCAGTGGTGGCCGCTGGTGTCTCCTTTCCTGGTTCGAACCTGCTGTTTCTGTTTCTTGTTCTCTTTTCTGTTTTGTTCGGCGTTCTTAGGGTAGCGGGTCGTGGGTGATTTTTCCTTGCCGCTTGGAATTTGGGATTAAGGATGGAATTTTCTTTGGTAAATGGGCTTGGAAGGGGAGTACAATTAGTTTTGTTCTTATGAACTCATTGTGAAGAGTGGAGCTAAATACCCAAGAGGGGGGGTGAATTGGGTATCTTTAAAAATTAAGGATTGAGCTCTGTTTTTGACTAATGAAAACAGAGGCTAACAGAGGAGTAGGGAAGGAAAGCTTTACACAATGTGATTTATACTGGTTCGGTCCTTTCTCTGACCTACATCCAGTCCCCAAGCCTCACCTGGGATTTTCAATCCACTATAATCAAATATTGATTACACACTCTGTACTAAGAGTTGTTCTCTCACTAGAACACACTCCCCCTTACAAGTTGTAATCAATACACCCCAACTACCAAGTCCCCTGACTTGTAGTTATCTCAATTAATAAATGATTTACAAGTATTTGACTCTCTTACAGAGCAGATAGGATAAACACTGACGAACTAAGTATCAAAATGGTACAATACAGATGAAAGCTTGATACAATAAATGACTCAATAAATTTTCGCTCTAAGTAGTTGTATCAGCTTGAGAAGAAGTTAATGCTCTCTATTTATAGGCAGAGAACATTAAATGACCGTTGTAAGATGATTCCAACCGTTGGAAGTGATTAGCTTGGGTTCTGGTCATCTTCTCTTTCTAAATTTCTGCTAATCCAAGTCTTAATGAAGTCTGATGTGGCTCTCTGAGAATTTGCCCGTTGGAGATGTCTTTACTTGTTGTAGTAAGCATTCTTTAACGTTTAGAAGGCGTGCTCAGATGGATTAGCTAAGAATAGGTTGATTTGCAGAAGTGCATTTAATGCACTGTTCACTTTTTGCTTTATTGCTTTGACCTCCAATAATCTTCATCTGATCTTACTGAAATTCACTCAAAAAACTTGTTAAACATAGCTAGGAGTATGATTGAATGAATTATGGAAGCAATAAGATCAAACAATAATGATTTGCAAATTCGCGTAATTCAAAAACCAATTTTGACCGTTGTATACTGCAGTATGTTCCTTTATACTGGAGTATGCCACTGTGCATACTGCAGTATCCAAAGCTTACTGCAGTAAACAACTTCCAGAGACAAAAACCTCGCGAAATATTTTTGAAAGAAATTCCCTATACTGCGGTATGAAAATAACATACTGCAGTATGCGAGTTTTTGTTAAAGAGAAGAGAGCCCGTGATTGCCCAATACTGCAGTATGAAAACCTATACTGCAGTATGCAATAGTTATAAACTTAGAGAGCTTAATGTGAGAGCCTTTACTGCAGTATCCAACTCCATACTGCGGTAAGGACTTGGGTGAGAAAATTTGATAGCTCTCGGGTTGGCCCTATACTGCAGTATACATACCTATACTGCGGTATTGGCTTGACTTAGAATTTTAATTGCTCTCTGGATGCCCCTATACTGCAGTATACAAGGCTATACTGCGGTATGGGCTTGTTTTGAAAAACGCAGTTTCTCTCTGGAAGTCCCTATACTGCAGTATACATAGCTATACTGCGGTATGGACTTACTTTGAAAATACGGTTGCTCTCGGGTTGGCCCTATACTGCAGTATGACATCCTATACTGCGGTATGGCCTTTCACTGGGAGTCCAATACTGCGGTATGTAACTAACATACTGCAGTATTGACTTAACTTCATCAATTTGATGATCTTCTGTAAGTCCTATACTGCGGTATATCACCTTATACTGCAGTATTGACTTTCTGGAAGACCCTTTACTGCAGTATGCCATCCCATACTGCGGTAAGCAACTCTTAGATGATTTTCAAAGAATCTTGGAAACTTCAAAACATATTTTTCACTTGTTGTTAATCATCAAAACACATTGAGAACTAACATTCTCCCCCTTTTTGATGATGACAACACTTATAAACATTCTTTTTAAAGATTTAGAAAGATGTGTAGCTTTCAGATTGAAGTTTTCAAAATATCAGAGTTGAATTATCAGAAAAACATAGAATTTGCATTTTTAAACATAGACATCAGAGAATAGCAGCAGATATATAATTGAACTCGTAAACATGTGCAACATATGTTCATATTCATTCAAAACATCATACATGAGTTGTATCTAACTGATATCAAAACAAGATTAAAACATTACAAGCTTCCTACACCTACACCTACATCAACTAATCATCCTACTAAACCTCTAAACACTAAGCATCTTTCTCTGCTTCTCCCCTTGTCATCATCAACATACTCGGGATCTAGGATAATAAGAGGAGGAGAATAGAGGACCATAGCTGTGTTGGGATCAAAATCGGAATCATGGGGCACAGCATATGGAGAGGGTGTAGGGAAGAGTGCAGTAGATGGAGTAGGTGGAGATGGAAGTGGATTCGGAAAAATCTCTGTGGAAGGGGTGGCCGGGGAAGAGGTGGTGTGGGGTGGGCTATGAGGTGGACTGGGAAATGAGAAAGTAGTTGAGGAAGGTGGTGAGAAGTGATGTTCTGGTGAGTTTGGGGAAGGCTGAGATACGGGTATAGATGGTTGGGCTTCCGGAACAGGAGTCGAAGAGGATGGACCAGTGGTAAAACCGAATGAAGATGAAGATGAGCCACCAAGTCCAAAGTGCTGAAGGAGTTGCTGAGCCTTGTCTCTGGCATCTGAGGCAGCAGCTAAGGTGACTGACAATGTAGAGCCCAAGTTGATCCCTTGATCATCAATAGCATCTTTCACCTTGACCAGTTCAGAGAGAACCTGTGACTGAGCCACTATCACATCCATAACCCCCAACTTGATGTCAGCCCGAATCATATCAAACTCTGCCTTCATCATAGCTCGGTGAGATACAAGTGCAGCATCCACAATTCCTCTAATCCGCTCATCAAAATCTGAAGGAATTGGTGGTGGAGCAGACTGGGCCTCATGTGCAATTGACTGAGATGCACGAGTCTGTGACCGCGGTGGAGCTCTCGACTGCCCAGATCCTTCCGGCTCGAACTGAATCTTCATCAAGTTGAGCTGAGTCTTGCCAAAGGCCGGGATAAACTTCATCTGCTCGGGAGGACCCACATACCATATCTTATGGTAGTACAATATCAGAGAGACCAGAGATGCAAAGGGCATGTAGGATCCCTTGCGGGATACGAATCTGAAGTGGCTAATCTCCTTGAACAGCCACTGCCCAATATTGAGCGGATGCTTGCGGATGAAGGCGGTGAAGAAGCGGTAGTCCTTCTGCGTGAAGTGCGTGTAGCTCCCGCCTTTTTGCACAAAGTTACGTGAATACACGTACCATATCACACGGTGCAAATGAGGCATCTCCGAGGGCTTGAATGTCAAGTGAACCCTCTGATCATCCGGTATGTCCTGACCGGGCATAAGTGTGGCATATACCTCCTCATTAGAATACTTTGGTGTGGACGCTTCGGGAGGGTTAACCACCTTAAGGATCTTGTTGAGGATGGCGGCAGATAGAGTAAACTGAACTCCTCTCACAGAAGTTGTGACCCTTTCCTCAATCAATCTACCTTCCGAGCTCAAGATGTGATTGGATGCCATGTTGAAATAAAACATCTTGACCAACTCAGGACAGTAGGCAGCCTCGATGGAGACGAGCGTAGCATACGGCCCAAACCATGGAGATAGATCAACGTTGCACTCCCGATATACTTGCTCTAGATTGACAGAGGTTACAGTGCAGAAACCTCGGCTTCCGAAAAGGTCTTTGAATTTGGCATTGAGACCGGGAGGAAGAATGACAGGAGCAACCTTAAATCCCTCTGGCGCATTCTTGTGGATTTTGATTTCTTCAACCGCATTTGCTACCACAAGAGAGAAATCTAGCTCAGAATCCGTTTCTGAGGAAGAACCATGAGAATCAGCAGATGAGGGAGAGGAAGGGATAGTAGTGGAAGCCCTCTTTGTTCTTGCTTTTTGAGGAGCAGCAGTTCTCTTCCCTTGAGCCTTGCTCGGCTCACCGGTCTTCTGTTTCTTGGTGACAGAAGGTGGAATAGAGATTTCGGACGGAGCTCCCCTCTTCTTGGGATTCGATGAAGATGTCCCAGGTATGGGAACACCCATGCCAGGAATCTGACGATCAATGCCATCTCCTAATTTCTTAGGAATTGATTTCGTCCTCGGTGCCCGGAGTGGAAGGGAAGAAGAAGGTTGTTTGGAGAGAGATTAGTCTTTAGACATTGTTAACGCTAGGGTTTCGGTGGAAATGGGAATCAGAGAGGAATGAGAGAAGGTTGGAGAGGATTTGTGGAGGTTTAACTGGGGTTTGAGACGATTTCAGAGAGAGAAGGAAGAAAGAGATGCGTTACTGCTAGGGCTTTACTGTGGTATAGATGCGAGTATGAAAGAACACAGCGTTTTAATATATATAGACAAACCCCTATACTGCAGTAAGGTTCTTGTATACTGCAGTATAGCATACTTTCATTTATATACTGCAGTAAGGATGGAAGTATACTGACCTGGACTTCAAAAATGTTGAGAGAATTTTTGAAAAACCCGATGGCCATACTGCAGTATAGCACTTACATACTGCAGTATGCCTCTTGCATACCTGAAACTTCGTTTCTGTCTGACCCCATATTGCAGTATATGACTTACATACTGCAGTATCCCTCTTGCATACTCAGCTTTGGCTTCTGTCTGATCCCATACTGCAGTATATTACTTACATATTGCAGTATACCTCTTGCATGTCTGAAACTCTGAAACCCCGATGGACATACTGCAGTATACCACTTACATACTGCAGTAAGCATCTTGCACACTTGGAATTTTTGCTTCTCACACACCCTATACTGCGGTATATCACTTGCATACCGCGGTATAGCTCAACTGAAACATCAAAAAACACCCTGCAAAAACAAAGACTAAACTCTCCGATGCTTAAGTTAGTAAAGATTAATCATCAATGACACATCTAACATTAATTTTAGAGAGAATAACTTACAATTCATTGGGATTTACCATTCCCAATTCTCTCCTTATGAAAGTGAATTGTTCCTTGGCTAGAGGCTTGGTGAAGATGTCAGCTAATTGAAGATGAGTTGGAATGAACATCACTTTCACATCTCTCTTCTGGACATGGTCCCGGATGAAGTGATGTCTCACATCAATATGCTTGGTTCTTGTATGTTGCACGGGATTCTTGGCCAAGCTTATTGTGCTAGTATTATCACAAAGTATTGGGATTTCCTTTAAGTGCACTCCCAAGTCAGCAAGTTGTTGCTTCAACCACAACACTTGAGCACAGCAACTTGAGGCAGCCACATATTCAGCTTCTGTTGAGGACACGGCCACGGTAGTTTGCTTCTTGCTAAACCAAGAGACAAGTGAGTTGCCAAAGAACTCGCATTGCCCACTTGTACTTTTTCTATCCGTCTTATAGCCAGCATGATCCGAATCTGAATATGCCACAAGATGCTCCGGCTGACCTTTGGGAAACCATAGCCCAAGAGTCTTCGAATCAGAGAGATATCTGAATATCCTCTTCACATTTTCAGCATGAGACTCTTTAGGAGCGGATTGAAACCGAGCACACATTCCAACACTGAATTGGATGTCTGGGCGACTTGCAGTGAGATAGAGCAATGATCCAATCATTCCTCTATACTTGGTAATGTTGAAATCCTTGCCCTCTTCATCAGCATCCAAAGAAGTTGTTGTGCTCATTGGTGTGTCAGCTCCATTGCACTTGTCCATTCCAAACTTCTTCAGCAAATCATTTAAATACTTGGTTTGAGATATAAATATCCCATCCTTACGTTGTCTGATTTGCAGTCCAAGGAAGTAATTGAGCTCTCCCATCATTGACATCTCAAATTCCCCCTGCATAGACTTGGAAAATTCCTCACACAAAGAGTCATTAGTAGCACCGAAAATAATATCATCAACATATATCTGTACAATTAAAATTTCATTCAATTTATTTTTCTTGATAAACAATGTTGTATCAGCCTTTCCTCTAATAAATCCTTGATTGAGTAAGAATTGACTCAATCTTTCATACCAAGCTCTAGGAGCTTGCTTAAGACCATACAAGGCTTTCTTAAGTCTAAAAACATGATCTGGAAATTGATCATTTTCAAAACCTGGAGGTTGTTCAACATACACCTCCTCTTGAATGAAACCATTTAGAAAAGCACTTTTGACATCCATTTGATAGAGTTTAAAACCTTTTGTGCATGCAAATGCTAGAAGAACTCTTATTGCTTCCAATCTAGCTACTGGAGCATAAGTCTCTTCATAGTCTATTCCTTCTTCTTGATTGTAGCCTTTGGCCACTAATCTAGCCTTGTTACGCACAATGATGGCTGACTCATCACGTTTGTTCTTGAATACCCATTTTGTCCCAATTACCGGATGGTCTTTGGGTCTAGGTACCAAGTCCCAAACTTGATTTCTATCAAATTGATGTAGCTCCTCTTGCATAGCAATCATCCAATCATTGTCTGAAAGGGCTTCTTCTATCTTAGAGGGCTCTATATGTGAAATAAATGCAGAAAATGTAACTTCATTCAGAGTACTATTTCTGGTCCTGACTCCTTGATTTACATCACCTATGACTTGGTCTAAAGGATGATTTCTTAAAAATCTCCAAGCTCTAGGTTGAGACTGATCAGGATTTTCTAAGTTGTTTTCAGGATCAGCCTCAAAAACATTTTCTGAATTTTCAGAAGGAGTAGGAGCATTTTTCGAAAAGAATTTGTTTTTGAAAATAGTCTCCTCTTCATCATCCAAGGATTTATCAGATTCAGATTCACAGAATACAACATGTATAGATTCCTCAACAATCTTAGTTCTAGTATTAAAAACTCTATATGCTTTGCTCCTATTAGAGTAACCAATAAAGATAGCTAAATCAGCTTTAGGATCGAATTTACCAAGATTGTCTTTACCATTATTGTGCACATAGCACTTACAGCCGAAGACACGAAGGTGGCTTAGGTTTGGCTTTCTTTCCTTGTAGAGTTCGTATGGAGTCTTATTCAGCTTCTTTCTCGAGTATGCTCTGTTGGAGACGTAGCAAGCCGTACTCATGGCATCAGCCCAAAACACTTGCGAAGTGATGTACTCGTTCAACATTGCTCTAGCCATTTCAGTGAGTACTCTATTCTTTCTCTCCACAACACCATTTTGTTGTGGTGTTCTTGGTGCTGAAAAATTGTGATCAATCCCCATACTGTCACAGAACTCAGCAAAGGCTTGATTCTCGAACTCTCCACCATGATCAGTCCGTATTCCTGAAATTGATAACCCTTTCTCGTTTTGGACCTTCTTGGCAAATGAAACAAACTGATCAAAGGTTTCATCTTTAGAAGATAAAAATATTGTCCAAGTAAATCTAGAGAAATCATCAACAATGACCAAAGTGTATAAGTTTCCACCAAGACTTTTCACTCTAGCTGGTCCAACTAGATCCATGTGAAGAAGTTGAAGAGGTCTGTTTGTTGAAATTTCATTTTTAGCTTTAAAAGAAGATTTGGTCTGTTTTCCCTTTTGACAAGCATCACAAATCGTATCATTTTTGAAATTCAGTTTGGGAATGCCAATAACCAAATCCTTTTTCAATAACTTGTCAAGTTGATACATATTAACATGAGCTAATCGCTTATGCCATAGCCAACTCTCATTCAAGTTACTTACAAAACAATTTTCAGAAGTAGAAGCATTGCTAGAGAGGTTCAAAGTATAACAGTCTCCATCTCTAGGTGCTCTAAATAAAGCTTTATTTTTCAAATCATTTATGGAGATCAAATCCTTTTTAACAATAAAGCATTCATCAGAGTCAAATATTACCAAATTACCCTTATCGGTGCTTTGGCTCACACTTAGGAGATTGTGACACAATCCTTCTACAAGGTAGACGTCTTTGATGAGTGGGCCTTCATTGTTGCCTATCTCACCAATGCCAGCGATTTTCCCGGATTGATCACCTCCAAATGTGACTCTACCTCCATCTTTTGGCTTTATTGATAAAAACTTTGATTTGTCTCCAGTCATGTGTCTTGAGCATCCACTATCAATGTACCACTTGTTCGGCCTTGATGCTCTAAGACATACCTGCAGATCACCAGAGGTCAAGTTTTAGGTACCCATCTTTTCTTGGGTCCTTTGGGGTTAGCATGCACCTTGGGAACATATGTTCCTTTTGGTACCCAGACATAATTTCCTACAGGTTTAGCTTTTCTTTCTTTTCGATGAAAACAAGATGAAGTAGAATGACCCTTCCTATTGCAATATGTACAATGTGCAAAAGGGTTTGAGGAATGAACAGATTTAGTGAAATAATTCATATAGGATTTTTGTCCATTCTTTTTCTTTCCTTTCTTCTTATCAAAGTCTGGTTTATAACCAATGCCCGATCTATCGTTTGTAAAACGTTGTTGTTTCAAAATCACATTGAGCATTTCACTTCCCTTAGTAAATTTCTCAAGTGCTTTTGTAAGTTGTGAATTCTTTTTCTCTAGGATAGAGCATTCATCACAAATCAGAGATTGAGGAGAAGAGAGGTTTTCAATTTGCAGTTCAAGAAAAGAATTTTTTCTTTTCAAAGACATGTACTTGTCTGCAAGTTTTTCAAACTCCTTTTGAACAACATTGTATTCAGCAAACAATTCATCATAGGAAGGAAGAGATTCATATACCTCATTTATTTCACTAGGTTGTACTTCTTCCTCAGCAACCAGGCATATGTTGGCTTTTTCACTTTCATCCTCTTCAGCTTCATCCTCATCCGATGAGCTATCTCCCCATATAGCTGACACATATGCCTTCTTTTTGTATTTCTTGAATTTCTTCTTTTCTTTCTCTTGGTTTTTCAGCTGAGGGCATTCTGCCTTGATGTGTCCGGGCTTCTCGCATTCATAGCAGATGATAGGCTTCTTTGATTCATAGCTCGAACTTCCTTTCTGAAATTTCTTGAAGCCTTGATCTCTTTTATAAAACTTCTTGAATCTCCGGACCATCATGCCAATCTCTTCATCCTCGTCGTCATCTTCCTCATCCTTTTCCACATTGAGAGCCACTCCCTTGTTGCGATTGTTGCCACCATTGACATCTTCTAATTCCTTCTTGAACCTCAGTTTGCTCTCGTATTCAGATAAGCTACCAAACAATGCGGCAACTGAAGTCATTGACTCTCCACGAGCTTCTTCAATGGCGGTAACTTTTGCTTCCCAATCCTTTGTCAGAATATTGAGGATTTTCCTCACTTGAGCTCCTTGATCAAAAAGCTTTCCCAAGGCCGCTAGCTGATTGGTCAAATGAGTGTATCTCAACTGAAATTCTCCAATACTCTCGCCTTGCTTCATTCGCAACAAGTCATACTCAGTGGTTAGAATGTTGACGCGATTTTCCTTGATTCCAGATGTTCCTTCATAAGCTATTTCCAGCGCCTTCCACATCTCTTTAGCTGTTGTCAAATTACAGATACGAAAGTACTCCTTTTGACTAAGAGCACTCTGAAGCATCAGGATAGCCTTGCTATTGAGAGTGATGTTCTTCTTATCATCATCATTGAACTCGGCTTCTGTCTTGGGAACAGTGATGCCTCCTTCTACCTTGACTGGAACATAGTCTCCAGTCTCAAAGACCCTCCATAGACCATATTCTGTAGCCATCACGAACACACGAAATTTTGCTTTCCAGAAAGAGTAGTGTTCGCCGTCGAAACCGGGAGGTCTGTTGATTGAAGCTCCATCTGGAAGAATTCCTTCCATAGTGATCCTTCTCGAGTGGTAAAACTCTTCTGAGAAGACCTTGCTCTGATACCAAATGAAGAGTGGAGCTAAATACCCAAGAGGGGCGGTGAATTGGGTATCTTTAAAAATTAAGGATTGAGCTCTGTTTTTGACTAATGAAAACAGAGGCTAACAGAGGAGTAGGGAAGGAAAGCTTTACACAATGTGATTCATACTGGTTCGGTCCTTTCTCTGACCTACATCCAGTCCCCAAGCCTCACCTGGGATTTTCAATCCACTATAATCAAATATTGATTACACACTCTGTACTAAGAGTTGTTCTCTCACTAGAACACACTCCCCCTTACAAGTTGTAATCAATACACCCCAACTACCAAGTCCCCTGACTTGTAGTTATCTCAATTAATAAATGATTTACAAGTATTTGACTCTCTTACAGAGCAGATAGGATAAACACTGACGAACTAAGTATCAAAATGGTACAATACAGATGAAAGCTTGATACAATAAATGACTCAATAAATTTTCGCTCTAAGTAGTTGTATCAGCTTGAGAAAAAGTTAATGCTCTCTATTTATAGGCAGAGAACATTAAATGACCGTTGTAAGATGATTCCAACCGTTGGAAGTGATTAGCTTGGGTTCTGGTCATCTTCTCTTTCTAAATTTCTGCTAATCCAAGTCTTAATGAAGTCTGATGTGGCTCTCTGAGAATTTGCCCGTTGGAGATGTCTTTACTTGTTGTAGTAAGCATTCTTTAACGTTTAGAAGGCGTACTCAGATGGATTAGCTAAGAATAGGTTGATTTGCAGAAGTGCATTTAATGCACTGTTCACTTTTTGCTTTATTGCTTTGACCTCCAATAATCTTCATCTGATCTTACTGAAATTCACTCAAAAAACTTGTTAAACATAGCTAGGAGTATGATTGAATGAATTATGGAAGCAATAAGATCAAACAATAATGATTTGCAAATTCGCGTAATTCAAAAACCAATTTTGACCGTTGTATACTGCAGTATGTTCCTTTATACTGGAGTATGCCACTGTGCATACTGCAGTATCCAAAGCTTACTGCAGTAAACAACTTCCAGAGACAAAAACCTCGCGAAATATTTTTGAAAGAAATTCCCTATACTGCGGTATGAAAATAACATACTGCAGTATGCGAGTTTTTGTTAAAGAGAAGAGAGCCCGTGATTGCCCAATACTGCAGTATGAAAACCTATACTGCAGTATGCAATAGTTATAAACTTAGAGAGCTTACTGTGAGAGCCTTTACTGCAGTATCCAACTCCATACTGCGGTAAGGACTTGGGTGAGAAAATTTGATAGCTCTCGGGTTGGCCCTATACTGCAGTATACATACCTATACTGCGGTATTGGCTTGACTTAGAATTTTAATTGCTCTCTGGATGCCCCTATACTGCAGTATACAAGGCTATACTGCGGTATGGGCTTGTTTTGAAAAACGCGGTTTCTCTCTGGAAGTCCCTATAGTGCAGTATACATAGCTATACTGCGGTATGGACTTACTTTGAAAATACGGTTGCTCTCGGGTTGGCCCTATACTGCAGTATGACATCCTATACTGCGGTATGGCCTTTCACTGGGAGTCCAATACTGCGGTATGTAACTAACATACTGCAGTATTGACTTAACTTCATCAATTTGATGATCTTCTGTAAGTCCTATACTGCGGTATATCACCTTATACTGCAGTATTGACTTTCTGGAAGACCCTTTACTGCAGTATGCCATCCCATACTGCGGTAAGCAACTCTTAGATGATTTTCAAAGAATCTTGGAAACTTCAAAACATATTTTTCACTTGTTGTTAATCATCAAAACACATTGAGAACTAACACATTGTTGATCTGATATTTTGGCTTTTCTGTTTTTCCTCTTCCTCTTTGCTGTTGACACTATGTGAGAACCAAAATCATAGCCCCATGATTTTTGTAATCTTGTTGGGTCCTGGTGGCCGTGCTTGATAAGTGGGTATATTTCTTGTGTTTGTGCTGTGTGTGTGTGCCTGGCCGAATAATAGGGTATGGGGAGAGTGTGATTTTGTTATTTTGTTTAAGGGTAGTTCGTGCTTTGGGCTGATGGGTGTCTCATGTGTGGGTATGTCTTACCAATTTGTGTGGCCTTTAAGTAGTTGAAGTATGAGCTTTTGCACAAAAACATGAATGTTGTATCTTTGATTTTCTATTCTTGTTTTAAAAATTTATTGAAATCGAGCAAGTCTTTTGGGCATTGGAGTATATAGAGTACATAGTTATATTTTAATGTGACAGCCAACGGAGATGGTGAGCTTGGAGGCCAGTTGTTTAGACAACACCGTAAGGTGGAGATTTGATTGTAATTGGGGAGTGAAATGTGCTTGGTGGTAAATGTATAGTGACATATATAGGAGAAGTTAAGAGACTTCTATGATTTGGGAAGATGTGAGTATGATTGTTAAATTAGAGGGATTTTAATTGAGGTATTTTATTGGGTGTTAGTAGGTGAAGGAGTATTTGGTTCGGAAACCGATAAAGGGGAGGATAAGGCGTAGCGTGAGCCTTCAGGTGCGTGAATAACGTCCCATTAAATTTTCATAAGTGATATTTTCTCATTACAATTTTCTTGAATGTTATTTTTACTGATTTACATATTCTTATGAAAATCACTTTTAAGGAACATGATTTTATCGGTTATTATTATTTATCTTTCTTCAATTATTTCTTGGTTAAATTTTTAAGTATGCATTTGATTTGGAAAAGGGGATTTTACGATATCGAATATAAATCTTTTATTTGAGCTAGTCCTGTTGGTTTGAAATTGGTTTATGTGAGTTTTTGAAATCGGAAAAGGATGTTGGTAATATATTTGAATTCAAGGAAGGCTTTGAATGTTGTTATGAAAATTCATGCTGGGGATTTGAAACTGTTTTGAGACAGAATTGCTATTATTGTCTTGAAGGCAAAACTCTTATGTTTTTGATGAAGTGACCCCCGAGCATGTTTGAAACTGTTTTGAGAGGGCCGAATACAGAACGCTGGTTACTAACAGCAGTACTGTTAGTCCTTGGTGCACCATGGTTAATCTCGAGCTCGCTTGTTATTCGTGGGATGTGTTCTCACGCTTGTTTTCGTGGGTCTTGAACCTGCGCTTGATTCGTAGCCTCGTGCTGCGCTTGTTTCGTGGCTTTGCCGCGCTTGGTTAGTTTACCCTCGTGGACTGTATGTCCACGCTTGTTTTCGTGGCTTTGCCGCGCTTGGTTATTTACCCTCGTGGACTGTGTGTCCACGCTTGTTATACTGTTCTGTTGAGGTTCTACTAAAAGATGTGGTTTTGAGATTTGACCGTTTGAACTGATTTTGTTAAACAGAGGATTCATTACATATTTCAAATTAAGTGATTTCATATATCTAAGTATTTGATTTTCATCCTTATATATATAGTTTTGCTCCAATTATATTTGTATGTCATGGAACTGTGATTTATTGCTGAAACCAATGTTATCAGAGGATTCTTATTTTAACGGTTGCTTCTGTACTTATTTTATTTTTATCTTTGGGACGTTATTCACCGGAAAATTTGCTTGGTTCAGATAGTACTGCTGACGTTGGGCCTGCGGCCTATCTGTGAGAAGCCTCTTGGAACCCAAAGTTGCTGGCATTGCTGTTAGAGCCTCTTGTGATGTAAATTTTTGCTGCTTGCTTGTATTGCTGTTGAACAGGCTAGATGCTCCACGTATACCTTGGGCAGGATCCTGGCCCTTATTTTGGTTCTAAGCATGTATCTAGTATGTATGGATGGAGCGGAGCTCTAAGTGCTATACTGATATTTATTTTAAGCATTATCGAATATGTTATGGTTCAGTATTTGGGCTGTCTGTGTAGTGAAGGTTATGGTTTTAGCATGGTTGGTTGTGGTCTTATGGTCTGTGGAGGTGGGTTTTCCCTCATTTTCAGTATCGGTCACGCTGCTGGTTTTCGGGGCGTGACAAATACAATATATGCTAGCTAGTCTCTTAAGACATTGCTAATTGACTAAATATATTGAACCTAGGTGTCTAGGTAAATTTAGAAAGTTGATGATGCTGATTAAGAGAAGGTGTCTTCACTGGTACTTTGGCTTAGTTAGGCGCCACTTAAAATTAGGTTTGTAGCTGTCACTGCATTATTTGTCAATTATATCAAACAATTTTGCCATACATATAATCTCATTCAACTTTTAATTTGGTATTTCGCTGTTACGTTTTCTCTCTCAATTTTTTTTTTGGTTGTCCATCCGGTATCCAGAACTTCGCCTTGACTAATCTAAATCTGACCCAGGTCGCACACCTGACTATGGTGGGTGAGTATCGCAGTGGGGCTTTTTTGCATTCATAAGGCTCGAACTCAAGGCCCTACTTAAGCGACACACACTTACCACTTGTAAAGTTAGCCGCTTACGTTTTCTCTCTTAATTAAATCTTTAATTTGGCTTTATTAACCTCCTCTAACTTTGCTCTATAACTCTATTAGTAAAGTTAGCCCCTGTGCATGATAAGTTACCGGTACTAACAGACAAAATTAAAGCATTTAATTCGGAGAGAAAAACGCACAAATATTAAATTAAAAGTATATGCTGCAAATGAGTTTTCCTTTTTCTAAAATTATAACTTTACTTCTTAATTATTGCACTCGAGACCTATATTTAAATTGCAATAAGGGTTTATATATCGTATATACAAGTTACACACGCGTTTTTTGTTTGTTTGTAAATATTATATTCTGTAAGTTAATTATTCAGCCTTTATGTATAGGACCAGAGGAAGTATATGATTAGGACGGTGCTAGTTGACTTATGAATAAGTCATTATCAAGACAATCATGTAGCCGGTGAATCATGTCATTAAAAGGAAACTACGAAACTACACCAGTCTTGTGATAAGTGAAAGAAAGGGGGGAAAAATGGGTTGGGTTTATTTCCTTATCTTTTTCTTATAATTCCTTATAATTTTTAAATTATATCCGTCCAATAAATATAATACTACTTTAATTTTTTTCTCATATCTTTCCAATCAACAGTCCAGATAAACTAAGAAGGGAAAAAGAGAAAAAAGGCTAAGGAGAGAATCTCTTTTAAGAAAAAAATACCCCCAAAGACATTCAAATCACATAGTACCATAGTACATAGAAACGAGCATATAAACCAAATTGTTTTCAGAAGCTTAATTCACTCATCAAACAATGACTACACACATGAAGCTCTCCTAAGTAATTACATTGATTTTGCGAGATAGGTTAGGTTAGGTTGAATTAGTGTTTTATATTTAAGACTTGATGAAAGCTTCATTATCTTCTTAGCTGCGCGAGTTCAATAAGCTTCATGGCATGTCCTTTACAAGGAGACATTATATATAGACGTATCAATCGAGAACAAATCTTGAACGAATCTTACACTATGCGGCGGGAAATCCCAGCACGTAGATGAAGCTATGCATCCTTTTTTTTTTTTTTTTTGGGTTGAATCAAGAAGCACATGGGTTTTGAAAAACTTCCTACGTGGCAACATCTCATCCATCTAAAAGCTGATTGTACCCATTTCAGGGTTAATATTTCAGGACAACCCCATATTTTAGGCTGCTCGCCAATATATAATTAAATTCCCCTCTAGCTCTTTTCAACATGTATTTATAAATATCCATATTGCTTCCGAATTTAGGAAGCATATCCGCATGTGTGTGTTAAAAATAGCTAATTTATAACAACCGCATTAATTTTTTATTGAGTCACATTAAGTTTGTTAATTAATTGTTTTGATCATACAATTAACAGATTACATTTTTTGAAATTCAACTTTGGCGGGCATTGCATATATTTATTTTTATATTACTAAATTGCTATTATAATTAATAACATATAATTTGGATTCCAAAGCAGATATGAGACAATTAGAAAACAATAATGATTATTTGAATATTACTCCCATATATAGTATGGAAGGGGGCATAACATACAATTAGAACCATGCTATTTGATTATTCATCAATTATCATGATAATCATAAACACACAACACCGCGCAACAAGGGATCATGAACGGTGGATGTTATTTAGTGCTATCTATAAGTGCGTGCAATATGAAGGAAAATAGAAGTGCGCCTAACCCAAGCCGAGATTAAACTTTAAGAAGCCTGATTTGATCAAGTGACGATTGCACATCAATCTCGTCACTTCCATTAGCTTCTAAGGACTGCTTATAGGTCATTCCAAGGTATGCTTGTCGATGTTCTTCATTCACAAATTCTGGTGCCGGACACACAAATTTGTCCAATGATGGACCATGAAGTGTGGCCACCGAGATCCTTTTCGCTTCGTTTCTGTCAACAGCTACCCCGTGAATATGACTCCTATACTTCCCATTCGTTAAGATCTGAACCATTAAGCACTCATTAATGATGACTACTCAACAAATGAGCCAGAAGTAAGTTTAATTAATTAATGATATAAACTAGATTGGATTTCACTAATTGAAGCAGATTAAAGCATATAAATGTACCTCAAGATGATCGCCAAGCTGGATGAGGATGGCGTGATGGGGAATACAAGCATTAATCCAATATCCTTTATGAGACAGTATTTGTAAGCCTCCATTCACATCTTGTACTAGTGTTACTTAGAAGCCAGGAGATCTGTGTGATCAGGTATACCAATACGACTTTTTGATACATAATTGGGTGGATAAAGGTTCATGGCTGATACATCAAACCCTGTATGTGTTGGGAGCTTGAGTTAGTTAGAGATGATTTGTTAATCACAAGTTTTGATCCTCACTTGTCACCACAAGGGATTCTTGAGGTTTGGTCATCACTTTCTAATGAATGGTTGATTATTTCTCTGGTAAACACCGATTCTTTGTTTATACTACCTCCGGTCCTAATCATGGTTGATTCTTTGCAATTTGCACTACAAATTTTATTCTATAATTTGGACCGAAAAGGAGTATATAAGATTTCTATTAGGTTTCTTGTCATTATTGTTTACCTGATTTCAAGTTAAATGCTTTCTCTATGTAGCTCTCTTCAAGCCCTAATGTCTTTGACACTGCTTTTGCTAATCCCATCACTACCTTCCTCATTTCTTTGTAGCCTTCATCTAAAATGTCACTGCCATGGAAGAACACCTCATTTCAAAAATAAGATCAATCCTAAAATATTTAACCAAATATTTAATGAAAATAGCTACGAGGTATATATCACATCAATGTAAGACTTGCACAGATAAAGATATCGCAATAATAATATGCATACATACATACATACATACAGCTCCATATATATTAGTTGCTCGATGTCTAATAAATATAAATCATCAAGACATAGGTCAATATAATCCACATAAGAAGTTGTACGATTAATAGTATAGTTAATGATCTCGTTGAAGGCCATATGGACATAGGATCAAAAACAAAAAAATTAAAAATATGTACCTGAAGCTCGATGGGTGGGGAGGAAAATGATATTGGGGGTGTGCAATCACCTTTATATATTCCCTATTTTCTCCAGGAGAATAGTCTTGGCCCCATCTAATTCTGTCCATTGGATCCTTTTTACTGTATACTTCCTCTCCTCCAACGTCGAGGGATCAAAGAATTCAGAAATCCCCTTAAAAAGAGCGTCCAACAACTTTTCTGGGATTTGATGATTTACCAGCTGCATGCAGTATATATACATATATCACACAAAACGTTACGTTTCACTGAGATGTATACATAAATACGAGTTTCACACACACACACACACACATATAGTTTGTACGAAATCATATATATAAAGCCTTGGTGCTGCGTGTGTGTACTTACGTAGAAGAAGCCATAGTCTTGGCACACTTGGCCAAGGTGTTCTAGAGCCAAGGATTCTTGATCAGGACCATTAGAGTAAAGCATGCAGTAATCAACTGTGGGAATCTCATCATCAACAAGTTTAGCTGAATAAGACTCGCTAGAGGGCTTAAGGATTGGTGGTGAAGCAATTTCAGCCATCACAAACTGAAGAATAAGCCTGGGAAATACAATATCCGATATGAAGATATCTATCTATGTTAGTTTTGATTATAGGAGGTGTAGGATCGAATAAGCGTGTCTCCTATAAATAGGCGAAATATCAGCGACCCCAAGTGTTATGGTCATTTTTAATTAGTAACTAATGTACAATTTACTATATTATGCAAGTTGTAGTTTTTCGAGAGAGTCAAATGTTTGGTGATTAATATTATTAATTATAATTATGTCATATGACCTCGTACATAAGACGATATAGAAAATTCATCAGAAACTAACATATTATCAATATAAATGTTGGGTTAATGTGCTCTTTGGTCACTTAAGCCCAATAAGGCTTAATTGAGACTACAGCCCAAGAACTCTATGACCCATGTGGTTTAGGGTTAGGTCTTGGGTGTAGTAGCATATAATCCTACTTTCACCTGCTTGAGAGCAAGAGACGCATAAGGAGGCTCTCATCAGAAACAAACTCTAGAGGTAGACGTTCATCATCTGAACGGTTGCCCACACAACCATCCTATTCCCCTCGAGAGATAGTCTGGAAGATCGATCATAGAGCAGACGAGGACTGTTCGTGGAGAGGCTTGTAGATCGCTCTTCAGATACGAGGACTGTTCGTGGAGAAGCTTTCAGATCGCTGCATCTTTCCAGGTAATCAAAACAATGAAGGTTTTAACTTTTCCTTATCGCGTGGTACGATACACTTCCGCGTTTCTGGTGAGATTCCTACAATTGGCATCAGAGCCAATAGCGATGAGGAAAAGAACCGAGTTTTGATATTAATTTATATTTTATGTGGTTTTTTTTTTCGAAAATTATTTTTTCGAAAATATGGCATCTTTTTTCTATATTTGTTATTTATTTCATGGTAGCTATTCGTTTATAATTCATATTTGGTATTAGTTTTAATTTCAATCGGTAAATCGCTTTAATCCATGGTTAGATTTTCTCGTGTATTTCTTGATTTGTAACAAGGAGGCTAATCCCATATGATTAGGTTTCCTCCTTGCTGCTTTTAATTTTATTTTGGAATTTCTATGTATTTTTCAAAATTCTGTAAAAGTCGGAGATCAAGAAACTGCGAAGAAGATGAGATGACTTCGGCTGAAGGCATTAACAGGAGTGACGGCTAGGGTTCCTCTTGTGTGTCCTAGGGTTTCTAGCTAAAGTATGGGTATTTGGACTTTTGTGCCCATAGATACCCTAAAGGGGCTAGAGACAGATACTATGGGCTGACAAAAGAGGAATTCCAAAGTTATAAATTTTTTTTTTAATTCCTATTTCTTTTTTAGGAAAGCCATGGATTAAAGTTAATTGTATGAATTATATATGCAATTATCATGATGTCTGTAAATAACATGTCATATAGAATAGGAAGATGTCATATTGTTGCATAATCACATGTCATAAATGCATAATAACTATCATACTAGTCCATTGTATGCATTTATGCGAGATTCTTTAGATTATCTCTACATTAATTATCATTTATTATGATTTGAAATCTGGAATAATATTTGGATTAATTAATTGTGTGATTAGAATCTCTACATTAATTATCATTTATTATGATTTGAAATCTAGAATAATAATTGGATTAATTACTTGTGGGATTAGAATCTCTACATTAATTATCATTTATTATGATTTGAAATCTAGAATAATAATTGGATTAATTACTTGTGGGATTAGAATCTCTACATTAATTATCATTTATTATGATTTGAAATCTCGAATAATAATTGTATTAATTAATTGTGCGATTAGAATCTAGACATTAATTATCATTTATTATGATTTTGAAATCTAGAATAATAATTGGATTAATTGATTGCGGAATTAAAATCTCTGCATTAATTATCATTTATTATGATTTTAAAATCTAGAATAATAATTGTGGAATTAAAGTCTAAACAAATAATCCAGGCAATTTCCTAAGAGAATTGTACCTTTTGGAGTATTTTGTTGGTTATTTAAAATGGTCATGTGACGCATACTCTGCCAATCATGACTAGATTTTAGATACCTAATAATTTACTCTAAATTGAACAAATTCTTGGAAATTGAAAATTCTAAATTTAAAATATTGAATGGGTGAAGGTTTTAAATTAAGTATTTAATTTTAAAACCTACGGGCCCCAATTGTGGGTTTATTAGTGAAATGGTTGTCGCTGAAGCCCCATCGGATAAGGATAATCGGATTTCGCTAGATTAAACCTTAATATTTTCAAAATTTTAGTAAAGTTTTGTACGGCCCATCGTCGGCAACACTTAGACACTAAAGATAATTTTGAAAGTAAATCAATGGTTAAATACATTCAACTTTGGTAAAATTGTTAACCCTCCCATCGAGGCTCTGGCAATGGAACTGAAGGCCCAAATTAACAATATTAGTTTTACAAGAATCTTGCCCATCGTAAGCCTTGTAAAGATAACTAATGGGTTGTTAAACAATAAACAAATAGTAGTTATTAGAATCTACTAGCCTATATCTGTTTGTTGTTAAATCTAATTTGTAATTAGTGTGCTTTTCCTTATTTTCAGAAAAATGTCTTTATTCAATCCTTTAGCTACTATCTTGAGCCAAAAACCTATGGATGGTACAAACTACAAACAATGGAAAACTAATTTGGATATTGTTCTTCAATATGAAAAGCTCAACTTTGTTCTCACTACTCCTATGCTAGCGCAGCCTGCTGAAGATGCGTCTGATGCAATTCGGACTCGATTTCAGCAGGAGAAGGATAGATGGGAGAAGGCGAATGTGTCAGTTCGCTGCTACATTTTGGCCAGTCTCGCCAATCACCTTCAGGAGCAAGTGAGCATGATTGAGAGTGGAGCAACAATGCTCCAGACTCTTGATGACATGTTTGCTACGCCTAGCATGGGTAATTTACATGTGATTGAGACTTGTTTAGTGGAGAATCACGATGATAAATGGATCGTTGATTCAGGAGCCACTAACCATGTTTGTTACTCTTTGCAGTGGTTCAAACATAGCTTGCCTGTAAGTAAAGGACAAAGAGATTTGAAGCTTGGAACTGGGGAGCTTGTGTCTGCAGTAGCAGTAGGACAAGTTATTTTATCTTGACTTTGGTTTTTAAAGACAGTTTATTTATTCTAGATTTTAAGAGGAATTTAATTTCTGTTAGTTGTTTGGATAAACATGGTTTGACAGTTCAGTTTAATTCCTCAGTTTCAATAAGAAGTTCATCTTCTTTTATTTGTTCTGGTGTAAAGCTTAATGGTCTTTATTTCCTTAATCCTGTTCTTCGTGAAGTTAATCATGTTGAATTAAAAGATGTTGAGCATATTAATTCATCAAAGAAAAGAAAAGTTTCAAATGAAACTTATCTTTGGCATTTGAGATTGGGTCATATTAACTCTAACAGGATACAAGGTTTGGTCAAAAGTGGGATTTTGAAATCCCTGTACTTTGAACCGATACCAGTATGTGAATCCTGTTTAGAGGGTAAAATGACTAAGAGGTCTTTCAAGGCCAAGGGAAAACGTGCCACACTTCAGCTAGAATTGGTACATACTGATGTATGTGGACCAATAAATGTCCAAGCCAGAGGAGGGTATCAGTATTTCATCACATTTACTGATGATTACTCTAGATTTGGACATGTGTATCTGATGCGTCACAAGTCTGAAGCTTTTGGAAAATTCCAAGAGTTCAAGGCTGAGGCAGAAAAGCATCTAGGTGTTCAAATTAAGACTCTTCGATCTGATCGAGGGGGTGAATACCTATCTGGAGAGTTCAGGTCTTACCTAACCAAAGAGGGGATAGTTTCACAATTATCTTCTCCAAGGACACCCCAGCAGAATGGAGTTGCTGAAAGGAGAAATAGAACCCTTTTAGAAATGACAAGATCTATGCTCAGTTATTCATCTCTTTCTGATTCATTCTGGGGATATGCCTTAGAAACAACTATGTATCTATTGAACTTAGCTCCGTCCAAATCGATTTCAAAGACACCAATAGAATTGTGGAAAGGGTGTAAGCCCACCATGAACCATATTCGGATTTGGGGTGCTCCGGCACATGTCTTGCAACAGAAACCAGATAAGATGGACTCACGTACTGAAGTATGCATATTTATAGGCTATCCTAAAGGAACCAGAGGTTGGTTGTTTTATAGTCCAAAAGAAAAGAAGGTCATAGTGAGCACTCACGCAACTTTCTTAGAGGAGGACTATATGACAAATTATAAGCCAAGGAGTAAGGTTATTCTTGATGAGCTAGTCTCAGATCAAGTTTCACCACAACCTCAAGGGGTTCCAGCTTTTGTTCCTGTGGTTGTTCAAAAAGGGCAAAATGTACCTGAACATACACAGGAACTAGAGACAGAACCAGAAGTTCAATATAATGATGAACTTAATGAAGAACAAAATCATGAATTGGTTAATCCACTTAATGAGGGTCCTCATCTAGAAATTGTTAACCCACAAAATATGGACCCCCTGTAGATGTACAACATCAAGTGCGACAAAGTCGTAGTGGGAGATTGATTCGTAAACCTGCAAGATATCTTTTGTTGGGTGAGTCAAATCAGGATGTCATCATTGATGAAGATGGTGATCCCACGAGTTATGATGAAGCACTAGGAGATGTTGATGCTCAGGAATGGCTTGAGGCTATGAATCGTGAAATGGATTCTATGTATTCCAACTCAGTTTGGTCTCTTGTAGATGCACCTGAAGGGGTAAGACCCATTGGGTGTAAGTGGATTTACAAGAGAAAGAGAGGATCGGACGGGAAGGTTGAAACCTTCAAAGCTAGATTGGTGGCGAAAGGGTACTCTCAAAAAGAAGGTGTGGATTATGATGAAACTTTTTCGCCGGTTGCCATGCTCAAGTCCATCCGGATTCTCTTAGCTGTTGCAGCAAATCTTGATTATGAGATTTGGAAAATGGATGTCAAAACTGCTTTTCTAAATGGAAATTTGGAAGAGGAAATCTATATGCAGCAACCAAAAGGGTTTATAGCCAAAGGGCAAGAAGAAATGGTATGCAAGTTGCAGAGGTCCATTTATGGACTTAAGCAAGCATCCAGATCATGGAATATCAGATTTGATCAAGCCATTGAGTCGTATGGCTTTGAGAAAAGTCCTGATGAGCCATGTGTGTATAAAAGGATCCAAGGTAGTGCGGTATCTTTTCTGGTACTTTATGTGGATGATATTCTCCTTATCGGAAATGATACAAAGGTATTGTTAGGCATAAAAACCTGGCTGAGCAAGCATTTTGATATGAAGGACCTGGGGGAAGCCAATTATATTCTTGGTATTAAACTCTTGCGAGATCGGAAGAATAGGGTTTTGGCATTATCCCAGGCTAAATACATTGACAAAATACTTGCCAGGTTTAGCATGGAGAATTCCAAGAGGGGAATTATACCCTTCAGGCATGGGATTCATCTCTCTAAGAAGCAATCTCCTAAAACTCCTGAGCAGAGAGAACGCATGAGTAGGATACCTTATGCTTCAGTAGTAGGTAGTCTCATGTATGCTATGCTATGTACCAGACCAGATATCTGCTATGCAGTGGGAGTAGTAAGCCGGTACCAATCGAACCCTGGAGAGAAACACTGGGTAGCGGTTAAACATATACTCAAGTACCTACGGAGAACGAGAGATTATATGTTGGTCTACTCGAGTGGGAGTCTTGAAACCATTGGTTACACGGACTCAGATTTCCAGGGAGATATTGACTCAAGAAAGTCCACCTCGGGATATGTGTACACCCTTAATGGCAGTGCCATTTGTTGGAGAAGTGTAAAACAATCATGTGTGGCTGACTCTGCTACAGAAGCTGAGTATGTGGCTGCTTCTGAGGCTGCAAAGGAAGCTGCATGGTTAAAGAAGTTCCTAACGGACCTTCAGGTGATACCAGGTGTTAATTGTCCTATCACACTTTACTGTGACAACAGTAGGGCAGTAGCACAATCCAAGGAGCCAAGGTGTCACAAGAGACAAAAACACATAGAGAGGAAATACCACTTGATCCGAGAAATAATTAAAAGAGGAGATACATTGGTAGCAAAGATAGCATCAGACGAGAACCTTGCTGACCCTTTCACTAAGAGTTTGCTTGAACGTGTGTTCGAGAGGCATGTTGCATCTATGGGTCTTAGGAGGATTCCAGATTTGCTATAGCTTTAGGAAGTTCTTATTTCACTTTGTTATTTTGTGCCTTTTGAGCAAGACATTATGACATTGCATTTTTTTCTGAATGTTAATAAATGAGGTGTTTTTTCATTTATTTCACACACTATTTACAAACTTTAAGGTCCGGATCAATTGTGGAGTATATGATTATATGGATACGTTCATAGAGGACATGGTCATAAGTTATCACAATTGATGAATTGGTTCACAGCTATTAAATTAAGTTGGGCACTTTATTTAGGCTGCAATATTTTATGAAATGGTTTTGTCCGAATCATTATGAAATATTGGTGTGAGTTAATACTTACATTGAATGGATCAAGGAGAGATTTGATTAAGATTGTTCTTTCTGTCATAAGGAATCAAATCTCCAGATAACTATAGTCATGTAGTTACTCTTAATCCTGAGTTTATTTTAAATAGGTAGTCAAATGGTTTTCACTCTTTGATTTACCAACGGGTGAGGTTTGATCTATATGACGGCCAATAACTCGGTATTTTGGGATTGAGACCATTTGGTTATCAGTGTTTATGAGATAAACAACATGGAATTTATAGGAAATGTCCCCTTGATATGTTTCGGTACTTGGATATTTAAGACACTGGCCAGTGCATGTAATCCATTAGAGAAACTGTTAAAGTCAAGGGAATAAATAATTGATTGGGTTACAGAAAACTAGTCAATCAATTATAGACATTCTATAAAGGGGTAATGCATGTTTTTGTTATAAGTGTCATTATTCTTGGAGATCACGTTTGGGCTTTTAGTGGAATAGCACCAAACTAGATAATCTTCTGTAGATTATCATGAGCCTTGATGAATGACAAATGGTAGATCCCCAGGCTAGCTCGAAACAAAGGATAGGGTATATAATCAGATGATGATGGCTTATGGGCTACATGGTCTTGGGTTTACGAACTCAAGTTTGTATCTTAAAGAGCAAGTGGGAGATTGTTGGGTTAATGTACTCTTTGGTCACTTAAGCCCAATAAGGCTTAATTGAGACTACAGCCCAAGAACTCTATGGCCCATGTGGTTTAGGGTTAGGTCTTGGGTGTAGTAGCATATAATCCTACTTTCACCTGCTTGAGAGCAAGAGACGCATAAGGAGGCTCTCATCAGAAACAAACTCTAGAGGTAGACGTTCATCATCTGAACGGTTGCCCACACAACCATCCTATTCCCCTCGAGAGATAGTCTGGAAGATCGATCATAGAGCAGACGAGGACTGTTCGTGGAGAGGTTTGTAGATCGCTCTTCAGATACAAGGACTGTTCGTGGAGAAGCTTTCAGATCACTGCATCTTTCCAGGTAATCAAAACAATGAAGGTTTTAACTTTTCCTTATCGCGTGGTACGATACACTTCCGCGTTTCTGGTGAGATTCCTACAATTTCCTGGTGTTTTCCTTGTGCAAATACGTAGGTGTGACAGAAGAGGTAATGATGTTAGCGGAGCATCTTACCTGAAAAGAAATCACATGCATGTGACAAACCAAACAAAAAATAAAAAACAAGAAGACCAGTTCAAAGAATCTAATAGAAGAAAACGTATAAAAATGGATCAATTGGATCATGTTCTTTTTTCGATGTCAGCAGTGACTGGTCCAAGGTGCCTGCTACCCCTACATACACTTCAAACTTCCTTTTGTATTATTTAATTTTTAATTTTAATTTGAAACACGTGTGTTTAGTATGCTTTCTTTTAGTCTTTAACTGATTTTTTCTTAGTATCTAACTTTTCTCATTTAATTGCATTTAAAGTTATATTTGCTAGTCTGTAACTTTTATTTTTCCAAGAGTGTCTTTCAATTCACTAAAAGACATTTCAATTATGTTAATCCTTAATGTCTTAGGCTATTAGTACTAATTGGTTTAATTTAAATGCAAACCTAATAAGAATGTGTAGGGCCAGTAGATATATAATGTCTATTTTACAAGCAAATTGAGTCCAAAAACTTAATCCTACAAAATGGCCGAACTGATGGTAGCTAGTCTAGCCTAAATTCTCAATGTCTAACTCCTTTAGAATACACCAAAATAGTCACAAAATGGAATTGATGGTAGTCTAGCCTAAATTCTCAATGTCTAACTCCTTTAGAATACACCAAAATAGTCACAATCAGATTTATCTTGTTTCAAGATAATTGAGCCACAATTAAATAAAAAAAATGACATTAAGGGAATTAAAAAAAAGAAATCGTCATTCACTAATCCATAAATAAACTAAATAATCCAACACAAAGGTTTAACTACATAAACTGAACATTGTCATGGCCGACATAATAGCCAACCAAAGACAAATTAAAAGACAAAAGAAAGAAGAGGAGGATAAGAAGAAACAAAACTCAACGTCAAATTTTCATGTGTGTTGTAAATCTTATGCGTCCCCAAACTTTAATCTTCCTCCATCTAAATTCTGAACTCAACTCTTGTGTTGCTGTCACGAACTAAGAAATTAGAACACTCTTCCCTCTTGCTACACCTAGCATATATATAGGTATATGATTGCCTTCTTGTACACTTTGACAATATATTAGTTTATCTCTTCTTTTTTATTGATTATCATATAATATAGATACATTATATTGATATTTTGTTCTCACTTGAATCTTATAATATCTCCTACAAAAAAAAAAGGATTTGACTAAATTTTATATCAAAACATGCTTTCATCCTATAATTAATTAAAGGACAAAAAAATATTTAAAAAAATATAACTAAACTAGTATAAAATATTAATAATTCTAATCATATACATCTCATAATCTATACTTATTTAATTATAAAATATATACTTATCAATATCAAAATGATAACTAATAAAGTAAATAATCTGTAAAACTTCAACGCGTGAAGCACACATATATTATATATAATATATATTATTCAACACTCCCCCCTTCTTCAAAGCTGCACACTCCCATCTGCATACTGAAATCTTCAACTTTGCCAATAGAGAGTGACGACTTGGTCATTATATCTGCAACTTATTGTTGAGCATAGCCTTTAGCTACTAATCGTGCTTTAGACTTCTTCACACTATTATCAGCTTTATATTTAGTTCGAAACATCCGTTTTCGCCTAATTGTGACTTCTTGCCTTTAGGGAGATCAACTAACTCCCACATATCATTCTATGTTTGGAACATCCGCTATCAATGAACCAAACATCTCTTTAGAGGATTGTGTGACCCATTTGTTCTTTGCCTTTGGTGAGGTGTTTTTTTGGTGCTTGTCTCTGTTGAGATGTTTGAAGTATTGTTTGGTCCCTGGTGGTGTTAGTCCTTGACGATGTTAGGAAATAACATATTAGTATTAATGTATATATCTGAAATCATGGGATTGTAATTAGATCCCATATAATTAGGGATTACACATGTAATCATCCTTATGAACCATTATGTATAGGCTCCTCCCTTTTGTATAAATACCCACACGCTCATCTTGAATTAAACAACTTTCTAATTCATTTCATTACATGGTATCAAAGCTTAGGGATTGTTCTTGGTTAATTTGAGTTTTTTTTTTTTCCCTCTTAGTGGCCATTGTTACTGTAGCATGAATAGTACTGTAGCTTGAACAGTGACATTGGCTAGTCTCCAGCATGTGAGCTCATGTGATTTCAGTTTCTATCAATTTTCTGGTTGATTGTAGTACTGTTCCGTGAACAATGATCGTGACTCATCACTATTCACAGGGGGTAGAGAAAGTGTGTGCCTTGTCCTTGGTGGTTCTGTTGTCTCTGTTTGGGTTTTAGGGTTTGGGTTCATCATTCCAGTTTGTGCGTTTGGTTCTTCTTGATTTAGGTTGGTTACTTTCGTGTGTCGGCATCTGATCTGCTGAGCTTTGCGACTTTCACTATTCTGGGCAATTATTTGTTGTTTAGTGGTCTTTGTGTGACCCATTTGTTCTTTGCCTCCGGTGAAATGTTTCTTAAGTTTTTGTCTCTGTTGAGACATTTAGAGTATTGTTTAGTCCCTAGTGAGACCGTTTGGTGTTTGTCACTGATGAGACGTTCATTATTGCTTTGTCTCTGGTGAGACGTTTGGAGTATTGTTTGGTCCCTTGTGAGACCGTTTGTTGTAGCTTCTACTTTGGTTTGGTACTCTTTGTTATTCGAACTCTTGGTGAAGCTGTTGAATCATTTCTTTTGAATGTCCTCGATGTGACATTTGGTTGACCTATTTTTGAATGTGCCCAAACTTGCTGGTTGATTCAAGATCTCATGAAGAAGAAAATTTATTTTGTTTAGGTTTTGTTTATATTATGTTTTCTAGTAACAAATTGAGCCTGATTAACATCTATGCTCCAACTTGAGGGGGGAGTGTTAAGAAATAACATATTAGTATTAATGTATATATTTGAAATCATGGGATTGTAATTAGATCCCATATAATTAGGGATCATATACACATATGATCATCATTATGAGCCATTATGTATAGGCCCCTCTCTCTTGTATAAATACTCATACATTTATCATGAATTAAACAACTTTCTGATTGATCATTTCATTACAGCCATTACCTCTACCTTTACTCGTAGACTCTCCTTTCACCTGAAAAGCCTACTCTTCACTTTTTTCTTGAAATTGATTCTTTATCATCAGGGACGGACCCAGGAATTTTACTGAGGGGGTGAAAATAAAAAAAAGCTACATCATAAACAAAAGTATTTGAAATACAACATAGACCTAATATAAAATAAAACTGAAAGAAATCTATTACGTAAATTAAGATTACTTCACTTGACTCTTACATGTTTTCATATTGTTAAACTTATCTATAATTGAATCTATGCTAAAACTCAAAACTTGTCCAAAATCTTAACCCTAAAATATCCCACTATTTTTTTTAAAAATAGATTCTTACTTTGATTTTGAACTTAGAACTTCGAGATAATTGGGTTTATGAGAACCTCGCCTCTAGAATACTCTCTGCACCATATGATTAGGCCAACTGATGACAACATTGGTTCTAAGAGCTAGATCCTTAAACAGTTCTTATTATCAAAAAATCATTTCGATAAACAATATCCTTCCTATATAAAGTCTCTTAATAAACATAAGTTATTCCACTATTTCCTTTTTTTAAAAAAAAAAATATTTCCCGGGGGGCACCCTTAGGTCCCCGGTCCGTCCCTGATCATCATGAGATTGCAATCAGCTCATTGATTCATCAAAAGAATACTTTGAAAGGTCATGAGCCTCCTCAATATGGCAACAACAAAATTAAATTGAGGAGTTAAAGTTTTCAGAATTTTTGCAACAACTATTTCATCAATAATTTTTCTCCATGGGACCTCATTTTATCAACTAGAAAACTAGCTCTAGATAAATAATGTTGTACTGACTCACTCTTTTGTATAAGAAGATTCTAAAATTCACAACGTAATGATTAGAGTTTTACAGAGATTACCTTGTATGAACCTAGAAACTCAGTCTTCAAAATTTCCCATGCCTCTTTAAAAAAAAATATTGTCATGCACGGCTTGCTGGAGGAAAATTAAGCCAGTTGCATCTTGCTTCTTATTTTCCTTCAAGCGGCGTTGGTTCGTATCTGGGTTGGCAAAACCATCCTCAATTATAAATCCCATAAGTCTTGAGATCAAAAGAGGGTCTTCATCTTAATTGACTAAAACTCATATTTATCCCCATTAAAAATAGGAGTTGACAATTGAGACTCCCCACTGGTTGCTGAAGAAATTTCGTTGGTTGCCATAAGTTGCGTGCCTTATTCAATGAGATAAGAGGGGGAAGGATCAATTTTACTCTCTCCCACGAGATGAGTACGGTGCAGTGCATTAATACTCTAATAAACTCTCAGACTCTCTCAAAATATGATCAAAGCTCTGATACCACTTTGGTTGGATATAGAGAAAAATAAAAACTTCTATTATTGATCCTTGAATAAACAAGTGCACATATGAGCCTTTATAAAGGTAACAAATGGATGCGGATACAGGGATATGAATCTGATAAGAACCTTTGGCCAAACAAAAAAAAAAAACTGATAAGAACCTGTCTAAAAAAATATCTAATAGGAAAATCTATCTAAATCAAACAACTAATAAAATAATCAATCTATAAAACTGCAGCGCATATATACAACATTCCTCTCATGGCTTGGTGATTTTGTTGTTATATATATAGAAATATATATATATATATATATATATATTGATGATGGATGAGAATAATAGTTCATTTATCACCAGAAAATTTGAGCTGACACATCAGTTTGACCAGAAAACGAACACTATTACAGTTTATAACATGAAATTCATGACAACGTACAGAACAATTCACTTCAATTCCTCCATCATCACATGTTCTTGAAAGCATAGGGCTAAGATAGGTGCATGGTTACGATCAAAGTCAACAATAATGGCTGGCTCAGGGTCAGCTGATTTATTTAATCGCTGTCTTGGCGCGCGATACATATAGAAGATCGATTAAACAGCAGAGACAAGGATATCTATATTAAGCACTTGGAAGCCTGATTTTATCAAGTGATGATTGGACATCAATCTCATCGTGGCCCTTTGCTTCCAAGGATTGCTTATAGGTCATTCCAAGATATGCCGGTGGGTGATCTTCATCCACAAACTCCAAAGCCGGTGCTACAACTTTGTCTAACGACGGCCCATGCAGCGTCGCCACCGTCAACCTTTGCACCTCGTTGTTCGCAACAATAACTTTATGCACGTGACTCTTGTACTTCCCATTGGTTAAGATCTATAAATACATATACGTTTAGGTATTGATCAAGTTAATTAACATGCGAGCAAAAATATTATTGATCCATATTGAAGGGGACGATCTATTTAAGTTACCTCAAGATGGTCGCCGAGTTGAATGAGAATCGCGTGGTGGGGAATATAAACATTGATCCATTTTCCAGTGTGAGATAGTATTTGGAGACCTCCATTCACATCTTGCGTGAGGGTTATGATGAAGCCTGGATCAGTGTGATCACCGATGCCAACATGACCTTTGGATACGTGATTTGGTGGATAAAGGTTCATGGCTGATACGTCAAATCCTGACTCCAACTCAAATGCTTTCTCTAAGTAATTCTCTTCAAAGCCTAAGGTCTTGGACATTGCTTTTGCTAATTTCACCACTATATTCCTCATCTCTCTGTGGTATTCATTCAGGACCTCACTTCCACCATTCCCATTTATTTCCAAACAGATCGATATATTAGAAAAGAATTAAGGATAATGAGACATCTATCATAACTGGACATAAGTGTGTGTATAGACATGTACCTGAAGCCAGAGGGATTGGAAGGAAAATGACACTGAGGATGCGTCATCACTTTTAGGTATTCCCTGTTTTCTCCATGAGAGTTTGAGGAGTTTATGTCCCACCTAATTTTCTCCACTGGATCCTTTTTCCCATACACTTTCCTCAACTCTAAATTCATTGGATCAAAGAATTGAGTCATTCCTTTGAAAAGATTGTTCGGCACTGTGTCTGGAATGCGATGATTGACCAACTGCAGGCATGCATATACAAAGAATCAAAATTTCAAATATACATTAATTAATTTGCACTATATATAACTTAAACTAATTGTAAGGGGAAAAAATATCACAATTATATTGGTCTGTAGCTAGACACATACATAGAAGAAACCAAATTTGTAGGACGCTTGGCCCAGATGTTCCAGGGCCAAAGATTGTTGAAGAGGGTCATCAGAGAAAAGCAAAGAATAATCAACAGTAGGTATCTCATCGTCAAAAGCAGAATAAGAACGAGTGACAGTGGAAGAGTCATTTGAATTTGATGGTTGAACAGGTGATGGAGTGGATGAGTATTCTTCTGATGAGGAAATTACATTAGCAGCCATGACAAAGGAAGCAAGAGAGTGCGTAAGATCAAGATTATTATATGCTTAGATAATGAAAAAGAGCTTTGTAACATCCCAATTTTCTGAAGCGTTTTTGAAATAATTGATCAGAGTAGAGCATCGGAATAATTTCAAAAGTGTGAGTATCTGATAAACATTTACTGGTGTAGTATCTGACTGCTTACACAGCGGTACAGTAGTCTGAAAAATAGTTCAACAAAATAACATTGAAATAAAAATTTCTCCGTCTTCGTCCTCGCGCTGGCTCCTTATCCTTGTCCTTGGCCCTGGTTCCTCCGGACCCTGACGCTATGTTAAGAGCTGAGGTTCAATTACCATTGAACCTCAGGTAACGGTTAATCTCATGCTTATGTATCAAATATGTATGACAGATATCTATGGCAAAACAGCATTTAATCACATACAATATTCATATATTCACATAATAACATTACACAGCCACTACAATATGTATGTTATTACAGTCTGCACTATCTCCAGTGCCACGGTGTACATCCGTGTCCTCAGCGCTAGGAAAACATAACGGCATTATCACGACTATAACCTGTATCAAGATGTATGTGTATGATCAATTTTCAAAAACAGTATCTCAGACTATCTATCACATATAAGCATACAATAAGCATCAGAGTTAGTGTTACAGTACGCGTCCGTACCTGGATTGATAATTCCGGTATGACGACGATCGGTATACGTTTGCGGACTTCCTATAATAGGAATATCGTATGATTAATTTACAAATAATATCCTAAAATATATTTTGGCCACTAGTGACTATTCTACCCTTAGTACATTAAACCATTATTTTATTTTCTCACAATTTATTGAAAAACCGCTGGAATTTAGGGGCAGAATTTCGCCTATCTTTGGAAATTCATAACTAATTCTAGAAAAATCGAAACGAAGATCCGTAAAATGTTCCGGACTCCTTAGGATGTCTATTTTCTATAAAAAAATATCATGCCTTGCCCAGAATTCAAAAATCATTCCCAGATTTCACGTGTTCATCCTCTGCCCAGAAATTCCAGCATTTTCGCAACATAAACTTTGTGAATTTCTTTCTCACTGTACAGAGCTCATTTCAACATGTTATTTACAGATTTGGAAATCTCTATATGTATAATTTAACCATGAATTTTCTCAGAATTTTTCAACAACATTTTCAACATAAAATATGCGTTTTTCTGTGACTTGTTCAGAAATCGCCTAACCGACGAATTTTCGCCAGAACTTCGTTACTACAGTGTTCTTAACCTGGAACTTTTGCAGAACTACTTCCTTCACTAAATTTTCGAAATGAAGCTATTTTTAACTATAAAAACATGAAACTAAAATTATTCTAGAATTTTAAAGATTAAAACTACTTCTACCTATGAATATAAAACTCAAAACTAAAGAACTTTGCTTACCTAAAGCTTGGACTCCTTCAAGCTCTTCCTCCAACTCTCTCAACTCTCTCTCAAATAAGCAAGTGTTGCTTTGCTTGGTGTGAGGAAAATGAGTGAACTTGGCCCTCTATTTATAGTGAAAAGGTTGGGCAATCTTGTAAATAAATGCAACTTTACTCTTGGCTAATTCTCACCATTGGATCTAGGTTTTAATTGAATTATTCCATCCTCACCACACACACACTCATCTGCCCTCTCTCTCTCTCTCCCTTCTTCTCTTTCTTCTTCCTTCTCCTAGAAGCCAAAAACAACTTGAGGTGCAAGTATGCAATAGTGGTTTGTATCCAAGAAGCTACCATTTGGCACATGTGATGAAAAATCAACTCTTCCCTTGAAGCTTCACCCAAAACCGTGCTCCCCTTCAGATTTTTGGGGTTTTTGATTGTTTTTGGGCTTTATTGTTTTGTTGGGCAAGAGTTTGGATTTCCAAAAATTGGTCCAATGTACATTGTTGTGGTAAAAGCCCTAATTTAATTTCTTCTTGTTTATTATTTGATTTAGCTTAATTAGGTTTAGTTTGAAATGTTTTAGTTGTTCCTCAATCCAATTATGATCCTACTAATCCCAATTGTCTCAATTATCGATCCCTTGTTAAGCTTTAACACTGAATTTAGCCAAAATAATTTGAATTGTTTGTTAATATTTGCCATTAGGTTAGTTATGAATGTCAATTCAATTAAGATGTATTTTTGATGCCCAATGATTAATTTTTAGTGTTCTCTAATTGTTTTAAATCCCTTGCTACTCCTTTACGGCTTAATTTCGTCAATATGTGAATTATATGACAATATACCCCTAAGTGTGAATTTAATCGTTCTTGAATTGTTGGAAATTTCATTTAATTGGTTTAGGGGTTTCTAGGACATTTTACAATATTTTATGACCCCTAATAAAATTTAGGGAGTTGAATTTTGCCCTATTAAATCCTACCGACAACTTATTCAAGAAGTAGGATAAATACACTACTATTTTGGAGACAACATACTTTCCTATTTTCATGATATCTTATATTATTTTAGGAACCCCAATTTAATTATAGTCTTTAAAAAAAATTCATTTAGACAACTCTTAATTAGTCATTGACTTTTAATTGGAATTATACATCTTTATTTATGCCTAATTTAATTTAGTTAAATTTAGTGTCTTCATTGTTGTAATTTCAATTGCTCATTAATTGTTATTATTCACCCCTTAATTAGGCTCAGTGTGGTGATAACTCTTTAGGGCTTTCTATGAATCAATTATGATTTCATGCATTAGTGTGTTAATTAGTAAATTTAACCTCTTAATAAGTTAATGATGCTTAATCAATTCCTTGATTCTGTTTATAAGGATTTGGCACAATTATTTAATTTAATGAATACCTAACTATTTATTATTTTTCTCCTATCTTGTTTAAGTATTCTCCATAGTTCCTTATTGGTCCTTTTAATTCCATGTGAACCATAATTTAATTTGGTAATTACTTGCATTTTATGATATTTTATGGTTCCTAAGAGGATTTAATAATTAATTGCAAAAATTAATGCAATTACTTTAATTAATGTATAATTATTTGTCCAATCAATTATTGACACTTTCCTCTAATTTGTTTGATATTTCAATAACATTTTATGCCTCTTTAAAATTTAAATATGAACTATGCTTCAATATGAAAATATAGGGTATTTTATGATCCCTAAATGAACTTAGAGTATTTGAGTTGTTTTGGTTTATTTAACTCTAGGAGAAAATTCTCTAATTTTAAACTAGATGAACTATAATATCTTTGAGACCACATATTCACCTACTTTAATAGGTATCGTTTAGTGGTTATGCTAAATAGGATTTTTAGGGTATTACAAGCTTCACCATTTGCATGCAAAATTTGCTGGCCAAATGCACCTATAAATAAGCATCAGCAAACACCCAAAATTATTGTGAATCACATGCGATGGATTGATGGCGGAGAGGGAGGACTAAAACTAGTTCTTTTTTGTTTTTTTAGTTACGTTATAGTATTATAGTCTATATGTTATAATTATACAGAATAATTCTCTTTCAATTTTTTTATTAAATCAAACTTAATGTAGCTAGCTGACAATTCACACTTCCTTTTTTTATAATCAATGTATGTATACATTTTCAATGAACTTTTCTTTTAATTGAAGGGGCAGGCACTATTACAAGTGAGATCAATAACACAACCTACTCAGTGATAGATTTTGGTAAAGACAATGGGGGCCATCACCCAAAAAAACAAAATTATTCAGAATTTTTCTTTTAAAAAAATTAATATAATGTAAAAAGATATGTTATCTTTTACAATTGCGATATATTTGGCACCCAAAATGTAATACCCCAAAAATTATTATTTCTCATAAATACAATATTTTGATAGATGACACCTTTTTAAAATAGGTGAATATATGGTCTCAAATTTTGTGATGTGTTTATTCTATTTTCTAGGTAATCTTTCTTTAGATTTAAGATAACCAATGTTTTATTTTCTAAATTTTGTTAGGGATCATAAAATATCATAAAAATAAAAATAATTACCAAATTAAATTATGGGTCTTGTATGATCAAAAAGAGCAAAAAAGTGTTATGGAAATACTTAAACAAATAGGAGAAATTAATAAGAATTAATAAACAACTAGGTTTTCACTAAACTAAATAATTGTGTAAATTTTCATAATTAATCAAGGGATTAATTAATGAAGACTTAAGCCTCAATTTTCATAATTTATTAAGAAACTAAATTTTCTAAAGCCCTATAATTATCAAACTAATACCTAAGTTCATATTTAGTTCATAAAAAGCCATAAAGAATTATCAAAATACTTAGACCAATTAAGAGGCAATTATCAACAATTAATGGGCAATTAAAATTGCAATAACTAGAATAAATACATTAAATTTAATAACAAAATTAAATAAGCATAAATAAGGATGTATGACCCTAATCAAGGACCAATGGCAAATGAAGACTAAGATTAGCATAAGTAGATTTCTAAGGGCCATAATTAAAGCTAAGAACCAATCATTATTTGACAAATTGCACTTAATTACTATATTAGGGATGTTAATTGAGATTAAATATGGAGGGCTTGGATTGAATTTAATAAAGCTAAATCCTAAGGTCTTAAATACCTCTCATAAAGTGGAATCCTTGTGACCTAAGCTTAACCAATGAGAGTTTTTTAAGGTATTATGGGACAGATAAAGAAAACACAAAATTAAAAATAAAATGGGGGAGGGGGAGGGTTTTTATGAAGGAGAAGGAAGAAGGAAATTGTTTATTATATAGTAACCAACACATGCAAGAATGAATCACACTCAACCATTAATGCATGAAGACTTGAGAGGCATTTGGAAGAGGATAAAGGAAAGAGAAAAGAGTTGTGCATGTGTGTGTAGTATGAAGAGAGAGAGAGAAAAGTCAAGACATTAGCCAATAGGAAAATTTAAGCATAAAACAATTAAATTAATCTATGGAAATAACTCTAGATTTAAGCAAATGAGAATCTATATAAAATAAATTATATCTTGAAATCCGTTAATCATAGATCAAATATAAGAAGTTATTATTAACAAGCATAATTTGAGCTTGAGATAGAGTATAACCAAAGCCATTTCCTAAATTTGTGAAGATTGTGTCCAAAGGAGAAAAAGGGGATTGAGGTTTCTAATTGAAGCCCTAAGTCCCAAGATTACAAAACCAATGACAAAATTTGAAGAAAACTTCAAGAAGGCCCCTAAAAATATTTTTATCTAGTGAAATGCAAACAAAGAAGGGAAGGAGGAGGAAATTTTGACTTAAGAAAGAAGCCAAGTGTAACATCCCGCCTTTTTAAATATGGTTTTCAAATGGGATTATCAGAGCTTCGAAGAAATTAATCAGAGTGGCATCGGAAAAGATTTTATTTTTAAAACAATATCTCAATCAGAGCATCAGAATAAAATTTTTTCTTTAAAAGAGCGAGTAACTGATATACATTCCCTGTTGTTGAGTCTGGTTGCTATTACAGTGGTACAAATTTCTGGATATTTATGATTACAACGTCCCCTAGGTACTTCTCTGCTTGTGCCTTCCAGTGTGCTATTCATCCTTGTTCTTGTCCCGGTTCCACCAGTATCTGAGACTATGAGCTGGGGTTCAATTCCCATTGAACCCCAGGTAACGGTTAACCTCATGCTTATGTACAGTTATGTATGACAGATATTCATGATAAAACAACAATATCCATATTCAATATTCATTTCTCAAAGATAAAAACATAACCATCATATATCCATATTATTCCATATTCATATCAAACCAGTCTGCACTCTTCACCAGTGCCACGATGGCCTATCGTGTCCTCAGCGCGCTAGGAAAACTCAAACGGCATTACCAAGACTGTAACCCGTATATAGCTGTATATATATTCAAATAATTTTTAAAGCAGAGTCACAGTCTATGAGCATATCTACCACATACAAGTGTACAATAAGCATCAGAGTTAGTGTTACAGTACGCGTCCGTACCTTCGTTGGCGATATCGGTACGCTGTCGCTCGGACCGTGATCACGTTTATCCTATAATGGTAATATCGTACTTATTAATTCACCAATAATACTCTAGAAGGTATCCTAGTCACTAATGACCCTTGGTAGGAATATTTTTTAAACATATCACATTTAATCCTCAAAAACGCTGGTCCATTATTTTGGACAGATTTCCGCCTAACTTCAGAAAATCATAACTAATTACAGAAAAATCGAAACGAGGATCCGTAAAATTTCCTGGAATCCTCAGGACGTCTACTTTCAAGGAAAAATAATAGTTTTTTCCCAGATCACACGGTTCATTCCCAGTTTTTAAGTTTTGAGCCTCTGCCCAGAATTTTTCCAGAAATTCGTAGCCTATCTTTGAAGATTTTTATCTCACTGTACAGAAATCATTTGGACATGATCTTTACATATTGAGAAAGCCCTATATGTCTAGTTTGACCATGAATTTTCCCAGAATTTTTCAACATCATTTTCAACATGAAATATAAGCATTTTTATGACTGACTCAGAAATTCCAGAACCGATGAAATTTCGCCAGAACTTCGTTACTTGGGTATTTCTCTTCCGGAAATTTTGCTAAAACCTCTTCTTCATCAATTTTTAGAAATAAAGCTGATTTTAACCATAAAAACATCAATCTAAAATTATTCTATAATATTTAAGATCTAACCTACTTCTATCTAAGAATTTAAAAACTAAAACTAAAGAACTAAAAACTAAAACTAAAGACAAGCTTACCTCTTGAAGCTCCTTGCTCTCCTTCCTCCTTCTTGCTCCTCTTAGAAATCAACTCTTGGAGTTTGATTTGGTGTGAGGAGAATGAAGAGCAAAGCTTCCTATTTATAGGGGAAATGCAACACCTCTTACAAGCTTCATCCTACCAATTCTTGGCCTTTGGATCTAGCTAAATTTTCAAACTCCCATCCTCACCATACACATACCCAAAACTGCCCCCCTCTCTTCTTCTAGCTTCTTCCATTAGCTTTTGAGTCATCTTCATGAGTCATCAAGTTAGTACCTTATCTTCTTCCATTCTTCTCAAAAGTCCTCTACTAGGTTAGTGATTCACACTTTAGAGTTATGACTCATTTCACATGTAGCTTGGTGACTCATGTAGGTTAGATTGGTGACTCACCTTATCCCCTCCTAAAATTGCCAAGTGTCCTAGTCTTTTTATTTAAGCTAACTCTTTGTTGTTCACTAGAGAGGAATTTGTTTAGGTATCCTAATGAAGTTGTATGCTCAATTGCTCATTGGGTTTGAATTCTAGACATTTTTAGCTTCATTTTGAGACCAATCTTGCCTATCTTCTCTATTGGTATTATTTTCCACAATTAATGGAAATCGCTTTGGTTATACTCATCTTCAAGCTTGATTTATGCTTGTTAACAATCACCACTTAGTTTTAATACTTAGTTCATGGATTTCAAGATATGATTTATTTTGTATAGGTTTCCATTTACTTATGTCTAGAATTAGTTTCATGAATTATCCTAATTATGCAATTAACTAAATCCTTATTGGCTAACAAGTTGACTTCCCTTTCCCTCTTCATACTAGACACACACATGTGCACAACAATAGCATACACACACGTGCACAACAATGACATCATCACATGCATCATCTTATCCTCTTCCAATTTTCAACAAGTCTTCATGCATTTATGAAATTTCATGACTCACCCTTTGTAGATTGATGACTCAAGGCTTAGATTCATGACTCTTTCATATCTAGGTTTGTGACTCATTGTTTTAGACTCTTGACTCAATGTGCATGTGCTATTTGATTAACTTCCTTCTTCCCTTTTCCTAATTATGCACTATCTAATTTCTCATTGGTCCTCATCTTGACTTTCTCTCTTGGACTCACAACATTAGCATGCACAACACTCCTTTAATTTGTGTTATTCTCTTATTGGTCCAATTAATTTTATGAGGATTAAAAACACTTTCTTGATTTATCATTGGCTAATCCAATTTCACAAGGATTAAGCTCTATAATTTATTTAAGCCCTTATATTGGTTTTATGTGGTTAAATCTTGACCCTTAGATCATAGTTGATTTTATTGACTTTTCAAAGCTTGATTAGGATTTAATTATCATCTTAATCCAATACTTAATTGCCCCTTGACTATTGTATTATTGACTTTTAGGGTAGTTTAAGATTATTGTTAATCTATTTTATGCTAATCTCATCCCCTATTGGTCTTTGATTCTTAATTAGCTTAACACATCCTTAATTGATGACAACTAGTATTATTGTAAACAATTAGCTAAATATTCCATTAGTGTAATTTTAATTGCTCATTAATTGTTGGTAATTACTTTTTACTTGTTCAAGTGTTTTGATAATTCTTTATGGCCTTTTATGAATTAAATATGAACTAAGTATTAGTTCTAGGGTTTTAGAACATTTGGTCTCTTAAACATTTATAAAATTGATGTTTAAAACCCTTTGATTAATTATACAATTATTCCAATTATTGCAAATTAAATTGTCCCTTAGTTGTTAGTAATTTCTCTTATGATTAAATCAGGATTACTCTTAGTTTTAGAGACTTTAGGGCATTTTATAATGTTTTATGATTCTTCATGTAATTTTTAAAATTGGGTTTTGCCCTATTTAAATTCTAGAGAAAATTTGCCCAACATATTCTCCTATTTTTAATAGGTATTATTTGCCAAAATATACTATTTTTAATGAATATGAATTTTAGGATATTCCATTCCTCCAATTGTATTTATGTATTTTCATAACTCTTGCTCTTCTTGATCATGCAAGAACCCTAATTTAATTTGGTAATTGTTTGTATTTTTATGATATTTTATGATTCCTAATAAAATTCAATCATTGGTCACCTTAATCCTAAATAAGGATTTCCTAGAAAATAGATTAAATGTACCTCAAAATTTGAGACCACATATTCACCTATTTTAAATAGAAGTCATTTATCAAAATATTGTATTTATGAGAAAAAACAATTTTTGGGGTATTACACCAAGAATTTTCAAAACACACATGGGATAATAGAATTAACTTTAGGAAGAGGATAATGTACTTGGTGGATGAGTCATGAAGCAAATGGAACAGGATAGAGGGGAGAGAGAGGGAGCACGGTTTTGGGGGTTGAATGGTGAAGATTTGTGCTCCAAAAATGACCTAGATCCAATGGCCATAATGCAAGATGAGCTAGGTTTGAATTAATTGCCAAATTGCCACACCAAACTAATATAAATAGGGGTCCTTGGGCTTCATATTCTTCTCACCAAAACAGGCTTGAACAAGCTGATATAGAAAGTAGAGAGTGAGTGTGAGGAGCTTCTTGAATGAGTAGCAAGGTTCTTAGTAAGTTCTCTAGCTCTAGCTTTAAATTCTTTAAGTTTTGGGATAAGGGTCTTAAATGCCATGGAAGTTTTCGCTCAGGAGCACTGGTAAGATGGAAATTTTTTTCAGACCAAAAATGCCACGGAAGTTCACGGGAAGTATCAATTTTGCCCCGGAAGTATCATTTTTGCCACGGAAGTTTTCGCTGAGGAGCAATTTTGCCCCGGAAGTTTTCACTAAGGAGCAATTTTGCCCCGGAAGTTTACAAAGCGTAGCAATTTTCCTAGCAATTTTGCCCTTCTGTCCCCAAATATTAAATTTGACTACTAAATTAGTCAAAGACCACACATGTCATGCCTTGAAAAGGTCAAACTTTGAGCCAGAGAAGGAAATCCTTCAAATGTTGATCTCAAGGCAGCCAGAATTTGTGAAGCCGAACTAGTCAAAGGGATTGAAAGGTCTGTCACAAAATGCAAATAAAACACAAAATAAAAAATGAATTGTTCCAAAAATTGGTTCAGTAAAACAAATCAATAGTGATAATATTTACGTTTGTATAAACTGATCATTTGCTTAGATCATAAGTGATGCTTCCTTTGGGTTTTGTGACAGTCGACCTTTCAATCCCTTTGACCAGTTTGGCTTCAGAAATTCTGGCTGCCTTGAGCTCAACATCTCAAGGATCTCATTCTCTGGTTCCAAGTTTGACCTTTTCAAGGCATAACATACATGTGTGGTCTTTGACTGATTTAATAGTCAAATTTAATATTTGGGGACAGAAGGGCAAAATTGCTCCTTAGTGAAAACTTCCAGGGCAAAATTGCTCCTTAATGAAAACTTCCGAGGCAAAATTGCTCCTCAGCGAAAACTTCCGTGGCATTTTTGGTCCAAAAAAAACTTCCGTCTTACCAGTGCTCCTGAACGAAAACTTCCATGGCATTTAAGACCCTTATCCCTTAAGTTTTAGTTCTTAAATTCTTAGATAGAAGTAGCTTAGATCTTAAATATTCTAGAATAATTTTATTTTCATGTTTTTATGGTTAAAATTAGATTTATTTTGAAAAAATGGTGAGGAAAGTTATAGAGTAAAATTTCTGGAAGAGAAACTTCAAAGTAACGAAGTTCTGGCGAAATTTTATCGGTTAATCGATTTCTGAAGTCAGTAATGAGAATCTCGATATTTTATGTTGAAAAGGATGTTGAAAAATTTTGGGAAACTTCATGGTTAAAGTAGACATATAGGGATTTTCAAATATGCCAAGAACATGTCAAAATGAGTTTTGTACAGTGAGATAAAAATTCTCAATGTTTAACCACGAATTTCTGGAAAAATTCTGGGCAGAGGCTCAAAACTTTAAAACTGGGAATGACTCAAGTGATCTGGGAAAAAATGATTATTTTTACTTAAAAATAGACGTCCTAAAGATTCCAAAGAATTTTACGGATCCTCGTTTCGATTTTTCTAGAATTAGTTATGATTTTCCAAAGTTATGCGAAAATTTGTCCAAACTCTAGACCAGCGTTTTTCCAGAAAAATTAAAGAAATGAGTTAAACAATAATTCCACCAAGGGAAAAAGGATCATTAAGGGCTAAGATATCTTCTAAGATATTATTTGTGAATTAGTGAATGCAATATTACTATGATAGGATAAACGTGATCACCGACCAACCGACGAACGTACCAAAATCGTCAATAAAGGTACGGACGCGTACTGTAATACTAACTCTGATGCTTATAGTATACTTATATGTGATAGATGTATTCATAGTCTGAGACACTGTTTTTAAAAGTTGTTCATACACATACAACTATATATGGGTTATGGTTATAATAATACCGTTGAGTTTTCCTAGCGCTGAGGACACGGATGTACAGCGTGACCTGATGAATAGTGCAGACTGTAATAACATGCATAGGTAGTGGCTGTGTTCTATCATTATCTTGAAAATGTGATTATTGTTGTATTGTCATGAATATCTGTTATACATAACTGTTAGATAAATATGAGGTTAACCATTACCTGAGGTTCAATGGGAATTGAACCTCAGCTCTTACAATAGCCTTAGGTTCCGGAGGAGGCAAGACCATAGAAGAGGGTAAGCTGCCCGCTTGAAGTTTCAGACGGAGGATTTCTTTTTTATTTTTGTATAACCATACTTTTGAGTATTTGAATATTAGGACGACTGTAATAGCAACTAGACACACTGACTATGAATGTTTATCAGTGACTCGTTTTTGAAACTATTCCGATGCTCTACTCTGATTAAACTATTTTAAACTCTGATCAAATCATTTCGAAAATGCTTTAGAAAATTGGGATGTCAAACAAAATATTTTTTCTTTCAAATTAGTTAGTGAGGATACATTTGGTACCCCAAATCTTTATCCCAAGGTCCGTCATTGCTTTCACTTACAGGTGAATTCTTGTGTAGTATGCTACAAAGCTATTGGCTTTTCAATGAACATTTTGAATAGGCTTGGTACAACTCCTACGTGCACCATATTAGTCCTTTTCTGCCACCAAAATATGCAGCAAAAGCTAATTTATTCCAGCAAGCCACCACCTCGTGACAATAAGACAACCAGCAGGTCCCCGCCGCCCCCCCCCCCCCCCCCCCCCCGCCCAAAATATATATATATATATATACTAGTCCTTTTCTGCCCCCGAAATATGCAGCATCCTAGCAGGCCACCACCTTGTGGCAATATGACACCCAGCAGGTTGCTGAACTCCCACCCCAACACAGACAGCAGAAGATAGCATGGGTACCAGCCTTCGAGCTAGCTTTCTCTTAAGGGCTTCAATCCGTGCCAAGACCATTAGGTCCCAATGAAAAAAATAAAAAATAAAAAAAAATCTACAAGAACAAGCTATTAATCTTTCTCCTCAGCTTTACATTAAAATAATGGTGCAATAATATATTCTCATCCTACAAGAAGGACTTGTTTGGATTAATGGTGAAAAAAAAATTATTTTTATCTCAAGTAACTTGTAAACTGAAACTAGAGTAATTGTCTATTAGTATAATATGATTTATGTTTAAATAAGCTTATATATTCAAGTCAGTTTAACATTGATTTATTTGGATAATATATTTAAAACCCGGTTTCAGAATGTTGTTTAAAGCCAAACAATTAAAAAAAGTTGCTTTTAACTTGAAGTGTACTAAAGCCACCGCATACATCTTTTTTTTCTTTTTTTTTTTTTCCGGCTTTTTTTCAAACTAACTTGACTATAAGACTTTTTAAATGCTTGTAATTTATGATTACTATTGAAGACTCCAAAAGCAAATAGTTCGAAATAAAACTCTCCTAACATCCTTATACTCTATAAACATGATTCCAAAAGTCTATATCAAACAAGCCTAGTTGATGTCTTGGTTGGCAATGAAATCAAATGTCAGAGAGATTCCTGCATTCTCTATAAGTTTTTTTAAATTACCTTTTTTTTTCCCTTTCCTTCTAGAACCACGGGAAAAAACCAATATTTAAGGGCAATGTTTCTCACATGTTGTTTGGCACATAGCCTGGCAAACAAAAGAAAAGGCTGAGGCCAACGTTGGCCTCAGACAAGTGACCCTTGTTTCCTTTTTGTGGTCTCAATCACTGAGTAGGCGATCATAAGATGCCTCAATAATGTAAGTTTTGAATGGCCCTCGTTATGCATCCCACGTTCAATCATGTAGTAATGCAAACAAATAACAAGTAATTATATATATATTATTGTAATTAATGTAAGTTTTGAAAGGCCCTCGTTTCAACCAAAAAATTCGGAATCAATAAGCTTATTCTTACCCTTGTCTTTGGATTCAACTAGCAAAAGGGTTAGACACTCTCACTAAAAGGGAGGGAGTTCAATCCTGAAGTTGGTGAAGGCGTTGGGGGAAGCATCCTATGGAGTCTATGAAGCAACAGTAATCCAAGCTAAAATGGAGACATATATACTTTTAGTCCTAAATTCTTTGCAGAGTGGGCTCCAAACACCCTACTCTTGGATTATGGGTGAGCCAGCCCCTATCCTAAAATTTTCTTATAAAAAAAAAAATTTCTTATTCTTCGTTTGGAGAAATCACAAGTGACTGGTACAATTATATGAGGGTTAAAATATCAACTCGGGCTCACACTTCCAAGAAATTCCAAGCAACCAAAATGTACGTTTTTCAGTCACTTGGAAATAAATCAATAAAACTTTTTTTTTTTGCCAGAAAATAAATCAATAATCGTATTGGTTGCACGTGTAGAATGGGGCGGAAATAACTTGTAAAGTATAAGGAAAATTATGTGTGTGTGAGTGAAAGATATATATTAAGGAAAATTGCAACCAAGTTCTAATAAAGAGACTTGTTATGGACCCATGTAATAGGCCTAGCAGATATGAGGCCCAGTAAGGGCTCTTTATGGCAAAATCTCCCGTAATCAAGTAAATTGCTAATCATCCCATGAGTGTGCCTATAATCCAGGATCGTACAAGTAGTGGAGCAGACATTTGCAAGACGTGGGAGGCGCATGTTACCTGAGGAGCGTAAGCACAACCAGCAGGATGAAACCCTTGGTGATCTCTATAAATAGGAGAATACCCACCAGGTGCACTCTCTCCATTAACTATTAAATTACTTACTATTCAGTCTCACTGTGCACACACCCCAACATTTTGGTGAAATGCTGCACTTGTGTAATACAGTGATTTGAGAATGCTCTTTGATATCATCCTCATAGGTATTACTGAGCAATCACCTTCTTTTTAGTGTTTAATCAATAGACATCTCTGAGGAGCCATCTGATCCAATATAGACCATTCACTAGTCCATTGTAATACCCCAAAATTAGCAATTATCATAAATCCAATATTTTGTTTGATGGCACCTATTTATAATAGGTTAATATGTGGTCTCAAATTTTGAGATATATTTGTTTTATCTATTAGGTTATTTTCCCTTAGAATTTAAGGTAGCCAATGTTTTATTTTTCTAAATTTTTTTTGGAATCATAAAATACCCTAAAAATACAAACAACTCCCCATTAAATAGGGGAGCATAATATGGATTAGTAGACACTTAGATTTTCACTAAACCAAATGATTATGTAAATTTTTATAATTAATCGAGGGATTAAATTAAGAGGACATAAATCTCAAAAAATTCATAATTAATTAAGCAATTAGATTTTCTAAAACCCTAGAATTAATACCTAGCCCGTATTAATTCATAAAATGCCATAATAAATTACCAAAGCACTTGAACAAATAAAAGAATAATGACCAACATTTAATGGACAATTAATTAACACTAATGGAAGGTTTAGCCAATTATTTACAATTAGCACCAATAATCACCAACTAGAGATGAGTTAAACTAATTAAAACTCAAAGACCAATAAAGGCTTGGGATTAGCACTAAATGAATTATGAACAAACACAAATTAATGCATGAACCAATCATACAACAAGCAAGAGATAATTAAGCTTAGGATTAAGATGTTAATCAAATGCTAATCAAGAGTTGAAAAGTCAACAATTTCAACTATGATCTAGAGGCTAAGAATTAATCTTATAAAGCTTATCCAAAGGCCCTAATTGGTTCTAATAAAGCATAATCCATGAGATAAGGAAACAACCAATGAGAAATTTCCCTAACACTTGGTATAACCAAAACATAAAATTTAAAATAAATATAAAGGGGAGGGGGCGGTTTTTGTATTAAAAAAAAAAAGAAGAAAAAGTGCCCAAACACTTACATACTCACATGCTAAAATGAGTCATTAACCTAGCAAGAATGAATCACTAATCTAACAAGCATGAGTCACTAACCTAAGGGATGAATCACAACCTATCTAAAGACTTTCAAGGCTTTGGAAGAGGATAAGATGATGTAAGGGATGATGTAGGGGGTGATGTGTAAAATAGGTGGACCAATGAGGAAAAAGATAATTAGAATAACTAAATTGGTTCATAAAAATAATTCTAGATAAAAGCTAATGAAACCTATACAAATTAAATCATATCTTGAAATCCATGAACTAAGTATGGAAACTAAGTTGAGATTCATAACAAGCATAAATCAAGCATGAAAACAAGTATAACCAAAGTCATCTTCATAATTGTTTAGGAAATGGAATCAATAGGAAAGATAGGCAAAATTGGTCTCAAAATGAAGCTAAAAATCTCTAGAACTCAAATCCAATGGGCAATTGAACATACAACTTCATTAAACTACCTGAACACATTCTTTTCAATGGATTCTAGTAGTATAAAGCAAGCCAAACTCTTAGGATAATAGTCATTGATTGTGGAAGAGGATCATGTACCAAGTGATGACTCATGTAGGTGACTTAAAAGCAATTGGAAGGAGCTAGAAGGAGGGAGAGGGACGGTTTAGAGGAGGTGTAGGGGGAGGATATGAGTTTGAAATCCAACCTAGATCCAAGGGCCGAGAATTGCCAAGAGGAAGTTCCAAATAATTACCAAATTTGCCCAACCCTTCTACTATAAATAGGGGTCCTTGGGTTCATGAGTCCTCACCAATTCACAAGCAACAACATCTGAAACATAGAGAGAAAGTGAGTCTGGGAGCTTTGGAGAAGGGAAGAGTAAAGTTCTAGGTAAGTTCTTGAGCTCTAGCTTTTAAGTTTTTAGTTATTTTGTAGTTTAATTTTTAAATCCTTTAGATATAGTTGTTTTTATGTTTTTATGAGTTTAAAATTGGTTTTATTTTAAAAAAATAATGAAGAAAGATTTTTATCAAAATTTCCGGAAGAGAAACACCAAAGTAACGAAGTTCTGGCGAAATTTCATCGGTTCTGGAATTTCTGAGTCAGTCATGAAAATGCTTATATTTTATGTTGAAAACATGGTTGAAAAATTCTGGAAAAATTCATGGTTAAAATAGACACATAGGTCTTTTTAAATATGTAAAGAACATGTCCAAATGATTTCTGTACAGGGAGATAAAAATTCCCAAAGTTAGGGCTTCGAATTTCTGGAAAATTCTGGACAGATGTTCAAAACTAAAAACCTGGGAATGAACCGTGGAATCTGGGCAAAGGATGTTATTTTTCTTTGAAATTAGACATCTTATGGATTCAAGCGAAATTTACGGATCCTCGTTTCGATTTTTCTAGAATTAGTTATGATTTTTCAAAGCTAGGCGAAATTCTGCCCAGATTTGCACCAGCGTTTTTCTCAAAATAATAAAGGGAAATAATTAATTAATAAAACCACCAGGGGTAAAATAGTCATTTGAGGCTAGGATATCTATTGGGATATTGGTTGTGAATTAATGGATACGATATTACCCTCATAGGAATCTGTGAACGCTTCGCAACCGACAACGTACCGTGCTCGACAAGCAAAGGTACGGACGCGTACTGTAACACTGACTCTGATGCTTATTGTACACTTGTATGTGATAGATATGCTCATAGACTGTGACTCTGCTTTAAAAATTATTTGAACATATACAGCTTTATAACGGGTTACAGTCTTGGTAATGCCGTTGAGTTTTCCTAGCGCTGAGGACACGATAGGCCATCGTGGCACTGGTGAATAGTGCAGACTGGATTGATGTGAATATGTGATGATTGTGTTGATATGTGGTTATGTTGTATTGTCATGGATATCTGTCATACATAACTGTTACATAAACATGAGGTTAACCGTTACCTGAGGTTCAATGGGAATTGAACCTCAGCTCTTACCATAGCCTCAGGTTCCGGCGGAGGCAGAGTTGCTGACAAGGGTAAGCAGCCAGCATGAGGTCACGGACGGGGGATTGCTCTTCTGATATTGTTTTTTTGTCTCTTCGTTTTAATTTTGAATACTTGAAATATTCGGATGACTGTACTAGTACCAGACACACCAACAATGGATGATTATCAGTTACTCGTTTTGTTTTGAAAAGAAAATCTTTTACGATGCCACTCTGATTCTTTTCTCAATGCTATGATAATCCCTTTTGAAAACCACATTTAAAAAGGCAGGATGTTATATTTTGGTATCAGAGCTAGTTAACATTAACCATGATCGGGGGTTCTCACAGTTTGATCTGTGGCGAAGGGTTGGCTCTTACCCTGTCATGGCCAGGCGATCTGGTTGCACTGGGGGCGTGTGAAGCGTACCCCGAGCCGTAAGGCAGTGCGTAAAACTAGCGGCTGAGGTACGTTAAGTTGCCATGGTGTATGGGCACCACGGAGACATTTTGGTATCAGAGCAGGCATCTTGGCACGAAGTTAACTAAGTTACTCCAAACAGTCTGGTGTCTAGAAAGGGGTTTTGTGGTTGGCAATCAGTCCCCGTGAATTCGACGAGCCTTCCACAAATACACCTGCCTGGCCGGATTGTTTGAGTAGCAGAGTTAGGTTCTAAGCCTTTAAAAGTATTTTATCTGGTATGAACCCGACTCAGTTACAATAAACCATTGGTGCCGAAGGTAGGGCCGAGTCTATGTGGATCAGTCAATCAGTCACCGTAAAGTCGGTGAGACTCCCATGATAGACGCCTACCTAGCCAATCGGTTTGACTAACTAAGTTAGGCTCTAAGCCAATGTTTTAAAAAAAAGTATTCTGAAAAACAAGTACAAGTACTGATATAACCCTGGTGTTGTTGTAGAGATGAACAGAGAAGAGTTTCCATACATCGATTACTTTGGGAGAAGAAGATGTACTGCACGTCGATCGGTAGTCCTCGAACTAGTAGGGAGGAGACTGAACCCTGAGCCAATATATCCACCCCTTGTACCAATGCCTGAACCTGTGCCGGTACCAGAACCACTCTACCCCGCTCCTGACTATAACTTTGACCTGGCATATTTCCCAAACAACCCTCTTGCACCTGTTGATGATCCAGAACCAGAGTACAACGACCATCTATACGACCCTGTACCCATTCATGCAGAGCCCCTAAAAATCGTGTACCCACCCGTACCCGGAAGCCCTAACGGTCCACACCACTCCTCGGTGGGTGATAACTTTGACTACCCTCAGATACGAGACCTCGACCATGACTCTGACGCCAACTTTGACAACCTGGAGTACGTCTTAGATGACAATTCCACCCTAACCCTAGCTTTACACTCGGAACTTCTCTACGCCGCCCTAACCACCGAGACCGAAAAAGACAAATACCTCCTGTATCTGACTCGAGTTAGGGAATCTTACTTAGCAAACTCCCGCTACCTTTTCCCGTACCCTTCCAGAGACTGGGTTAGGTCCACCCTCCATCATTTTCCTCACACTCGGTTCTGGATAACTAAAACTAACGAAATTCTAGATGAGGGCCACATCGAGGATGTGTGCTCGTGCATTTTTCGCCTCAAGCACCTAGTCTACCTGAGCATGTAGACAGACAAGGGTATTCTCAAACAGTCCAAGGAAGCCGTGGAAGTAGTGGTCGTAGAAATTTTGTAATAATAGTACGAAGCATAATTGTAGCTTGTGTGACCACCCCCTAAAAACCTTGAGGGGATAGCTAGTAAACAAAAGGGTTGTACTATATATGACTTGTGTGACCTAAGTGATCTCTGTGTAGTATGTTTGTAATTAATATATATGTGTGTTATGATTATGTGCCATCTACTTGTTCTCTAATGCTATTATCTACTAACCTTCGGAATTAGAATATGGCAACCTTAAGAGGCGCTGGAGCTCCCAGAGGCTGAGGCTGAGGCCGAGGCAGAGGCAGAGGGAGATGTAAGGGTAGGCAACCACGAGTAGTACCAATCCATGAACTCGATCAACACGAACCACCACCACCACCACCACTAGTCCAACAGGAACTTCAAGAGATGAGGAGGATAATACAAGAACAAAGAACTCTCATCGATATGCTCCTCGCCAATAGGCAGGGAGGACAAGAGAACGAAGGACAACAGGCTGAGGGAGAGCAACAACAACAAAAAGAAGAAGAAAGCAACAACGAACGAGATGATGAACATAGCAACGCGTCTGAGAGATCTGAACGATCTCAGTCACCTCCCCGACGGGAGAGAGCATTGGTAGAGCAACATCAACCCGCTAGGGAAGCTAGGGACACGCAATACTGGGTGACCCAATTCTGCAAGCTCAAGCCACCAGCATTCCGAGGAAAGCTTGATTCGGCTGAAGACTGGCTAATGCGGCTAGATAAGATCTTTGAGGTCCTAGAATGTCTAGAGAATAGAAAGGCCCAGTTAGCAATTTACAAGCTAGAAGGAGACGCTGACCGATGGTGGCGAAACACCGCAGCAACTCTCCGAACCCGATACTGTCCCATCACATGGGAAAAATTTCAAGAAAAATTCAACGAGCAGTACTTTTCGCCCTCCGTACAGATGATCAAAGAGTCGGAGTTCCTGCACATCCGCCAAGGGCAGGAAGAATCTTTTGACGACTATTTCGCTCGTTTCACCAACTTGTCCCGGTACTCGTCACATCTGAGATGTGATAACGATGAGAGCAGCATGGCGAACATACTCATCTACGGGTTGAAATACGAGATAAGGGAAAGGCTGGTATTGCACCAATTCCCGGAACTGATCCAAGCCGTAGAGGCCTGCCGACTCATTGAACGAAACTTGAAGGAGCTTCGCAAGACTAGAGTCTTCAACAGTAGCGGCCCCAACCGTGGAAGTTTCAACCGCAACAACCCGGCACAGAAGAGGAGGCACCCTGGGGTAATTTCCGAGGAGGAAACAAGAGGCCGTTTCAACCGAGGCAACCAAACTTCCCGAGGATGCATACACCCCAAGCTTGTCCGAAATGCAGAAGGTTCCATCCAGGAGCAAACTGTGAAGGAAGGCCTGTGTGCTACAGGTGCCAGAAGCCGGGGCACATTAGCACAAACTGTCCTTAGAAAGCTCTGGAGGCGAGACCGCAGAACACAGGGCGAGTTTTTGCCCTAACAAACGAAGAAGCCAGAAAATCTCCTGAGATGATCAAAGGTAATATCTCTCTTAATGGGAATCCGTTGCAGGCATTGTATGATTCGGGTGCTAGTCACTTGTTTATTTCTTATGATTACGCAAAGCAACTAGGATTGCATGCCCATAGATTGCCTTATGATCTAATAGTAGCTACCCCACTCGGCACGAGATCTTTAGCTTCTGATGCATGCCTTAACTGTATTGCGAGTGTGAACGGACGAGACTCCAACATAGACCTTATCCGACTACCACTCCATGGCATCGACGTCATTCTTGGTCTTGACTGGCTAACGGTGAACAACGCGATCATCGATTGTGGCAGTAAGGAGATACTATTCTCACCACCACATGGCCAAGGCAAGATCAATGCATGCCTGAATTTTCTCTCTGGTGCAGAAGTAGAAAGATGCATGAAACAGGGTTGTCAAGCATACGTGGTATTCTTCTCAATCAAGGCGGATGTCGAACCCTCACTTGAAGACATCCCTGTTGTGAACGAATTCCCTGACATATTTCCTGAAGATCTCACCGAGCTACCCCCGGAAAGGGAGGTTGAGTTCGCCATCGACTTGATGCCGGGCACCAGATCAATATCAAAAGCACCATACCGTATGGCACCAAATGAGATGCAAAAGTTGAAGAAGCAGCTTGAAGAATTCTTGGAGAAAGGGTTCATTTGACCCAGTGTGTCACCATGGGGAGCCCCAGTATTATTCGTAAAAAAGAAAGATGGAAGCTTGCGACTTTGTATCAACTACCGTGAGTTGAACAAAGTGACGGTCAAAATCAAATACCCGCTTCCCCGAATTGACGATCTGCTCGATCAACTATCTGGTTCTTGTGTGTTCTCAAAAATCGACTTGCGCTCAGGATATCACCAGCTGCAAGTGAAAGCCAGCGATATTCCAAAGACAGCCTTTAGAACCAGGTACGGGCATTATGAATTCCTTGTGATGCCCTTCGGATTGACAAATGCATCAGCAGTGTTCATGGATTACATGAATCGCATTTTCCGCCAACACCTAGACAAGTTCGTGGTGGTGTTCATCGACGATATCTTGATCTATTCAAAAAGCAGGACAGAGCATGAAGAACATCTGCGACTCGTGCTAGGTATACTACGTGACAAGCAACTCTTTTCCAAACTGAGCAAATGTGAATTCTGGTTACCGGAAGTGAAATTTCTGGGCCATGTTATATCCTGTGACGGTGTTGCAGTCGATCCTAGCAAGGTGGAAGCAGTTCTAGACTAGAATAGGCCGGAATCAGTGACAGAGATACGCAGTTTTCTGGGTTTAGCGGGATACTACCGCAGATTCATACAAAATTTCTCACGTCTTACCTTACCTTTGACAAGGCTCACACGGAAGAACCAACCGTTCATATGGAGCGAGGACTGCGAGACGAGTTTCCAAACACTGAGAGAGAAGTTGACTACAGTACCAGTATTAATCATTCCCGATCCTAGTGAAACGTATGTAATCTATAGTGACGCCAGTGGGCAGGGATTGGGATGTGTCCTGATGCAGCAAGGCAGGGTCGTAGCATATGCTTCTCGTCAGCTAAAGCCTCATGAGTCAAACTATCCTGCCCATGACTTGGAGCTTGCAGCTATCGTATTTGCCTTGAAGATATGGAGACACTACCTCTATGGTGCAACCGTGGAATTGTACTGCGACCACAAGAGCTTGAAATACCTTTTCGACCAGAAGGAACTCAACATGAGACAACGTCGCTGGATGGAGTTGCTTAAAGACAACGACCTGGAAATCAAGTACCATCCGGGAAAAGCAAATGCCGTTGCTGATGCACTTAGCAGAAAGACGATGCATACGGCTTACATGATGATTCAAGAGCAGAAACTACTCGAAGACTTTAGAGACCTAAACCTATCAAATCAGATCTATCTAAATTCGTATGCGCCCGATAAAGCTTGCCTTGCAAGCCTCCTTGTTAGTCAAGGGGAATACGATCTGAGAGATGCAGTCGAGGAAGCACAGCAACACGACGAATGGGCCATTGCAGCGCGAGAGATGATCTCACAGGGCGAAACTCAAAACCTTGAACTGTCACCTAGTGGCTTGGTTAGGTACAAGAAGCGGACCTACATACCGAAGGATGGAGAGTTGCGACGAAAAATACTAGATGAGGCTCACAAGAGTAGGTACACTCTACATCCCAGAATGGTCAAGATGTACCAGAACTTAAAATCTGAGTTTTGGTGGCCTAAGTTAAAGAAAGATGTAACCGAGTATGTGGCCAGATGTCTAACTTGCCAAAAAGTTAAGACTGAACATCAACGACCCCCTGGTCTTCTTCAAGGACTAGAAATTCCAGAATGGAAATGGGAGAGCATTACCATGGACCTAGTAGTAGGGTTACCTAAGATCAGAAATCACGATGCGATCTGGGTAATTGTTGATCGATTGACTAAATCGGCACACTTCCTCCCCATTAGCGTGAATTACTCATCGGAACGATTGGCGGTGATTTATATCAAGGAAATTGTGAGACTTCATGGAGTACCCAAAAGCATTATCTCAGATCGGGACCCGCGATTCACATCCCGATTTTGGGAGGCGTTACATGAAGCATTGGGAATGAAGCTTAGATCTAGTACCGCTTATCACCCCCAGACCGATGGCCAATCTGAAAGAACAATACAAACGCTAGAGGATATGCTGAGAGCATGTGTACTGGACTTCAACGGCCATTGGGACCAACACCTACCCTTAGATGAGTTTACGTACAACAACAGCTACCATTCAAGCATACAGATGGCTCCGTTTGAAGCATTGTATGGGCAGAAGTGTTGATCACCCATATGCTGGACGGAACTGTCTGAACGGGAGTTCCTCGGAATGGATTTAGTTGATAAAACTTCCGAGCAAATCGCTCTGATCAAGCAGAGACTCCTAGCAGCTCAGAGTAGTCAGAAAAGTTACGTCGACAAAAGACAAAGACCGTTAGAATTTCAAGTCGGAGACCATGTGTTTCTGAAGGTATCCCCGGTAACCGGTGTCGGTAGAACGCTTAAACGGCGGAAGCTAAGTTATATAGGGCCATTCGAAATCCTAGCAAAATGTGAACTAGTTGCATATCAGTTAGCCTTGCCCCCGAATCTGAGTAAACTCCACGACGTTTTCCATGTTTCTCAATTGAAGAAGTACCAACCCGACCACGATCATATTATTCAATATGAAGATGTCGAAGTGCGACATGATAACACTTTCGAGGTCGAGCTGGAGCGAATTCTCGATTTCCAAGAGAAACGGCTTCGACACAGAAGTATTCCGTTTGTGAAAGTAGCTTGGAGAGGTTTATCTCCTGCTGATGCAACTTGGGAAACAGAAGAAGATATGAAAGGAAAATATCCAGAGTTTATGGCTCAAAGTCTAGTTAGTGTAGAGTAAATTTCGGGGACGAAATTTTATTTAACGGGGGGAGAAATGTAATACCCCAAAATTCGCAATTATCATAAATCCAATATTTTGTTTGATGGCACCTATTTAAAATAGGTGAATATGTGGTCTGAAATTTTGAGATATATTTGGTTTATCTATTAGGTTATTTTCCCTTAGAATTTAAGGTAGCCAATGTTTTATTTTTCTAAATTTTGTTTGGAATCATAAAATACCCTAAAAATACAAACAACTCCCAATTAAATAGGGGAGCATAATAAGGATTAGTAGACACTTAGATTTTTACTAAACCAAATGATTATGTAAATTTTTATAATTAATCGAGGGATTAAATTAAGAGGACATAAATCTCAAAAAATTCATAATTAATTAAGCAACTAGATTTTCTAAAACCCTAGAATTAATACCTAACCCATATTAATTCATAAAATGCCATAATAAATTACCAAAGCACTTGAACAAATAAAAGAATAATTACCAACATTTAATGGGCAATTAATTAACACTAATGGAAGGTTTAGCCAATTATTTACAATTAGCACCAATAATCACCAACTAGAGATGAGTTAAACTAATTAAAACTCAAAGACCAATAAAGGCTTGGGATTAGCACTAAATGAATTATGAACAAACACAAATTAATGCATGAACCAATCATACAACAAGCAAGAGATAATTAAGCTTAGGATTAAGATGTTAATCAAATGCTAATCAAGAGTTGAAAAGTCAACAATTTCAACTATGATCTAGAGGCTAAGAATTAATCTTATAAAGCTTATCCAAAGGCCCTAATTGGTACTAATAAAGCATAATCCATGAGATAAGGAAACAACCAATGAGAAATTTCCCTAACACTTGGTATAACCAAAACATAAAATTTAAAATAAATATAAAGGGGAGGGGGCGGTTTTTGTATTAAAAAAAAGAAGAAGAAGAAGAAAAAGTGCCCAAACACTTACATACTCACATGCTAAAATGAGTCATTAACCTAGCAAGAATGAATCACTAATCTAACAAGCATGAGTCACTAACCTAAGGGATGAATCACAACCTATCTAAAGACTTTCAAGGCTTTGGAAGAGGATAAGATGATGTAAGGGATGATGTAGGGGGTGATGTGTAAAATAGGTGGACCAATGAGGAAAAAGATAATTAGAATAACTAAATTGGTTCATAAAAATAATTCTAGATAAAAGCTAATGAAACCTATACAAATTAAATCATATCTTGAAATCCACGAACTAAGTATGGAAACTAAGTTGAGATTCATAACAAGCATAAATCAGGCATGAAAACAAGTATAACCAAAGTCATCTTCATAATTGTTTAGGAAATGGAATCAATAGGAAAGATAGGCAAAATTGGTCTCAAAATGAAGCTAAAAATCTCTAGAACTCAAATCCAATGGGCAATTGAACATACAACTTCATTAGACTACCTAAACACATTCTTTTCAATGGATTCTCATTAGTATAAAGCAAGCCAAACTCTTAGGATAATAGTCATTGATTGTGGAAGAGGATCATGTACCAAGTGATGACTCATGTAGGTGACTCAAAAGCAATTGGAAGGAACTAGAAGGAGGGAGAGGGACGGTTTTGAGGAGGTGTAGGGGGAGGATATGAGTTTGAAATCCAACCTAGATCCAAGGGCCAAGAATTGCCAAGAGGAAGTTCCAAATAATTACCAAATTTGTCCAACCCTTCTACTATAAATAGGGGTCCTTGGGTTCATGAGTCCTCACCAATTCACAAGCAACAACATCTGAAACATAGAGAGAAAGTGAGTGTGGGATCTTTGGAGAAGGGAAGAGTAAAGTTCTAGGTAAGTTCTTGAGCTCTAGCTTTTAAGTTTTTAGTTATTTTGTAGTTTAATTTTTAAATCCTTTAGATATAGTTGTTTTTATGTTTTTATGAGTTTAAAATTGGTTTTATTTCGAAAAAATAATGAAGAAAGAGTTTTAGCAAAATTTATGGAAGAGAAACACCGAAGTAACGAAGTTCTGGCGAAATTTCATCGGTTCTGGAATTTCTGAGTCAGTCATGAAAATGCTTATATTCTATGTTGAAAACATGGTTGAAAAATTCTGGAAATATTCATGGTTAAAATAAACACATAGGTCTTTTTAAATATGTAAAGAACATGTCCAAATGATTTCTGTACAGGGAGATAAAAATTCCCAAAGTTAGGGCTACGAATTTCTGGAAAATTCTGGACAGATGTTCAAAACTAAAAACCTGGGAATGAACCATGGAATCTGGGCAAAGGATGTTATTTTTCTTTGAAATTAGACATCCTAAGGATTCCAGGAAAATTTACGGATCCTCGTTTCGATTTTTCTAGAATTAGTTATGATTTTTCAAAGCTAGGCGAAATTCTGCCCAAATTTGCACCAGCGTTTTTCTCAAAATAATAAAGGGAAATAATTAATTAATTAAACCACTAGGGGTAAAATAGTCATTTGAGGCTAGGATATCTATTGGGATATTGGTTGTGAATTAATGGATATGATATTACCCTCATAGGAATCTGTGAACGCTTCGCAACCGACAACGTACCGTGCTTGACAAGTAAAGGTACGGATGCGTACTGTAACACTAACTCTGATGCTTATTGTACACTTGTATGTGATAGATATGCTCATAGACTGTGACTCTGCTTTAAAAATTATTTGAACATATACAGCTTTATAACGGGTTACAGTCTTGGTAATACCGTTGAGTTTTCCTAGCACTGAGGACACGATAGGCCATCGTGGCACTGGTGAATAGTGCAAACTGGATTGATGTGAATATGTGATGATTGTGTTGATATGTGGTTATGCTGTATTGTCATGGATATCTGTCATATATAACTGTTACATAAGCATGAGGTTAACGGTTACCTGAGGTTCAATGGGAATTGAACCTCAGCTCTTACCATAGCCTCAGGTTCCGGCGGAGGTAGAGTTGGTGACAAGGGTAAGGAGCCAGCATGAGGTCACGGACGGGGGATTGCTCTTCTGATATTGTTTTTTTGTCTCTTCGTTTTAATTTTGAATACTTGAAATATTCGGATGACTGTACTAGTACCAGACACACCAACAATGGATGATTATCAGTTACTCGTTTTGTTTTGAAAAGAAAATCTTTTCCGATGCCACTCTGATTCTTTTCTCAACGCTTTGATAATCCCTTTTGAAAACCACTTTTAAAAAATGGGATGTTACATCCACTGAGTCTAGACACTTGTATTCTATACTAGAATATTGGCGCCGACCGTGGGAATCCATAAACTTCGATTCCCAAACCACATAAAACCACAAACAACCACTGACAATGCCCGCAAGCACTAGAAGTCGCAGTTAGGCACCTCAGCATGACTAGTTGCCACAAGGACAGTCGTAGCACAACATCAGGAGAAAACAGTTCATTATGAGAATTCGGTTGCTCCAGATCATAACCATGTCACCATGATGGCTGAGGACGAGATGGAAGATACAGCAAACTCTCCCCATCCGAGTCGGGTTGCCTAGTAGGGTCAGTAGCAAAACATTCCTCACCCTCCTCTGGAATTTCAAATCTAGAATCTTGATATTCGGATATTGCATAACACGGTGGGTTCGTTACTTCAACAGATAGAGAATGTGGAGACTCGTCAACGACTTCAAAGAGAAGAGGATATCCAATGTATCTAAGAGGATATGGACTGCTGTAATGCCATTTGGCAGCAGGAAGAGCAGCGGAAAATGCAGGAAATGCTAGAAGAGCGTTTCAGACAGAGGGGTAGCCCCACTCGGAACGTAGGCCAGGATGCGATTGGACCAAGTTAGCCTAATGCCACAATTTCTACCCACACAAGTACTGGAGTACCACGTGCAACTAATGCAGAGGAGAACCCGGTTGGACGAGACCAAGTCCATGTGTCCAGCAAAGAGGCATTAAAAATATAGCTGTTGGAAGAATGCATTAAGCAGCATGAGAATCCCACGCGAAACGATGCAAGTGGTTCAGGCCAAGTAAGCATGACCACTGCTACCCAAGCTGAAGCTGATGTCCCACGAAATAATAATGCTAAGCAGAATTGGAATCAAATCCCGCACTCGACGCAGGTGAAAGGAAAGCAGTTAGTAAGAGCCAAGGTCTCAAGAAGGAAGGGACGACGTCTCCATCACAAGGTATACCCGGGATGCATACCGAAGGACATAGCGAGGATGGAACTCATAGTCCTTTTACGGATGAGATCATGACCGCCATTTATCCCAAGGGTTTATACTCGAGGGGCTTGCCAAGGTACGATAAAAGCCAAGACCCAGAAGTTCATATCAGAAATTTCAAAATGGAAATCATGGTGAATTTACCAATGCACCTGCTATGTATATGAAATTGTGGAATTGATTTTTTTTTAATTAAATTTCCAAATGAAATGTTCTTCAAAATTTGAGAACAATTTGAAGTGATTGTACTTGAACTGTGTTGTATCATAAGTAGGGTCCTAATAGAGCCCAGATTTGAAATTGAATTGGGAACCATGTTTGTAGTGGACACAGTACAGAACTGGTAGAGGCCAGAAACTATTGTAGATGTACTCAGTTTATTGGATCTTACCAGATGTTTTTGGAAATGTTTTGAAATCACTGGCCATTGTTGAAAGTTCTTTTGAGGGGATTAGTTTAAGAAATTGATACTTACACCAGTAGTGTGTGTGTGCATCCAATCTGAGTAGTTTTGCCTTGTAGAGGCGTGTGTTTTGCCTTGTCTGGCCGGCACCCACGCAAGCATTTGGAGCAGGGCTCCATGGACGATGGTCCTTGTCCCAGGTATGGGATTCCGGTGGGTGGCCTGTTATTGTATGTGCCAGTGCGGACACTGGGTCTCAGGAAGGGACAGAAACTCACCCACATTGGCCGACAAGTGCAGTAGTGTGTATATGAAAGGATTGGGATGTACTATTGTACTTAAAGATTAATGTGGTGGTGAGATCTTTTGAATGTTGAATTTGTGAAATTAATAATCCCGCTCAATAATGTATGCCGGTAGTGAATATTTTCTGAAAATAGTCCGGCGGTGAATTGTTTTCATGAAAATGTGAACTGGCAGCGATCAAATTTGAAAATGTGAAAATATTGTTTTGTATGATTATGAAAACGTACTGTGAACACAGAGATTTTCAAATATGTGTAAATTTGAAATATTGAATATGAGACAACATAATAAGCAGTGACATGACTGTCATTGTTGTCGTATGGGAATGAAAAGCGGTGCAGATGGTTATTATGTTGATCCAGGAACAGAAACTGATAGAATGGTCTACAAATCTGAACTGGTTAAATATGATGGTATTTTCCAGTTACCGTGCTAAGCAAGAGGAAGATGAATTGAGAGCTTAGAATTGAGGAAGCTCAAACAAGTTGATGAGTAGAGGCTCAAGGAAGTAAGACCCGATGTGCAAGCTTGCATAGGGTGGTGCCTTGGGCTGTAAGACCTGTGATTGCCTAGTACTATGTGGAATACTTACTGGCATGATGACTTTATATTAGTATGTCTAAAGTACCTCTTAAGGCTAGTAAACCATACGATTTGTACCAGGTGATAGATGAAATAAGCCTCACGGCCAGTATGTGACAGAACGAGAGGTAAAATGAGTAAGGCAGTGAAGCCTTGTATGATGGAAGTGTAGATCTCCTATCTGTTAAACAGAATGATTTAAGAGGAAATTGTTCAGATCGGAAATCATTGATGAAATTTGAAAACAAATTAAGTTGATCTGAAAGAGGTTCCTCATAGCAGAAAGCATGCAAAAGAGTTACGCTAATAAAGCAAGGAGACCTCTAGAATTTGATGTGAGAAATCATGTTTCTCTCAAATTATCTTATATTACTGAAATTGAAAGAACGATAAAGCTGAGAAAACTAAGTCTTCAATATAACAATCCTCTTGAAATACTAAGGACCAGTGGTGTATCAATTGGTATTACCACCAAATGTTAGCAAATTACATCACGTCTTCCATATTGAAAAGTATTACTTATGTTAAAGCAGTCTGGAAGGGATTATTCTCCCAGAAAGCAATGTGGGAAATAGCTAAGGATATGAAGAACTGCTACACCTATTTTATGTCCCGAAATATGATTAGTGTATACTTGAAATTTTGAGAACGAAATTTATTTTACGGGGGGAGAAATGTAACACCCCTACTATTGTAATTGGTGTAACTGTAATCGCTAATAAATTAATGAAGGTTTTGACTATAATTTAATTGTTACTATTTGTGTAATATCTTGTAATAAAATATTAATTGAAAAAGGATGTCTGTATAGAGGGAGATAGGATAGTGGACCCCGGAAAGGCCCAAAAAGTCGCCCACTTTGACCAGAGGAAAAGAGTCTCTGGCGGGCCCAGATTTGAAAAGGTGCGGGCCCAGGGCAGGATACCGGTGAGGTATAAAGCCGGTATGATGAAGTGGGGCCCAGGGAATATGACAAAACACATATTCTTGACTCCTGGAAGTGTGTATATGCCATACAAGGATAGGAGAGAGAAAAAGACAATGAAATAGACATGTTCCAAAAAGCAAGAGATAGGGTAATCATTGCACAGGAACACGTGTTACCACGAGATTAAAGGAAGATAAAGCAAGGGCAAAATGGTCAATTACTTGATCTTTGGGCATTGAATTTCGTCCTATATGAGAGAGGAGAAAAAACAGATGATTTTGTCCATATTTTAGTCCAAACACGACGCGGGACCAACAGTCAATGGACCGATAGAAAAAGGGACCGATAGCGACCAGTTAGGGGATTATTTGGACGGAATGAGACAAATGTGGGGCCGCATGGAAAAAGGGAAGGCTCCACATGAGTATGCCCAGGCAGAGGAGAATATTTGGGAAAGACAGAGAAAAGTACAAAAAGACGCACTTTTGGACCCAGTGGGACCCGATAGGGACCGGTAGACCACGAATTTGATTGAAAAAGTGGGAAATTGGAATTAATTTATGGGGATCAGTTTTGTGGGACCCCCTAGGCGCATATAACCCTTTCCAATTAATAAAAATCTGATCTGAAGGGGGAAAAACAAGTTTAATTAGTTCATTAAGTAAGCGTGGGCCCACCGGTAAGTCAAGATAGCATTTTGAGTCAAATTGGATAATTCTTGTCAAATTAAAAGATGGAATTTGAATAAATTGGTTGAGAACACGCCACATAACCATCCTAGAAGTCTCTCAAATTTGCGCTAGGATAAAGACTAAGTAAAGACAATTGGTTGCCAACCAAACTAGACATTTACTTAGTTACAATGGGACCAAATAGCTACTTTTAGATTAATATTAAAAGGAGCTCAATTTCTCTTTTCCCTTCCAAAAAGGTGTGTCACAGCTGAAGAAGAGTGAGGGGACCAGCAAGCTTCCATATCCAAGATCAAGCTCTCAACCACCTTGTCCTCCAAGCCAAAGCTCCGAAATAGGTAACTACCGACAACTTGAACCTCTAGAGCTTAAACTTTGGATTTTCATGCTTCTGGTTGGGGCTTGGTTTTGGGGTTTGATTTTGGAGTTTTTGATGGTCCCAAAGGGTTTAAAATGTGATTTTCTATGGGGTTGGGTTGTAGTTTGAGTTTCCAAACATGAAATCACCGAAGAAGCCTTAAAAGCAAGCTTATTTTTGATTCTGGAAATTATGGCAATGGACTTTTAAGTGAGTTTTAAAAATAGCAAACGAATTTATTTTTGTTTAATATTTCACAGGATAAAATTACACATCCTGAGGTTCAATTTGATGTATAATTTTATGATTTTTGGATTTTCCTACTGAGAGATAAAAATTGGTGAAGTTGGCTCTGTGTCCAACAGGGCGAAATCTGACTCAGGTGTGAAAAGAGAGCAACACGCCAAAATAAAAGTACTTTCAGGGTCTGGAAATATTTTTCATGAAAAATAGACATCTCATTGGTTAAAATGGAGCTCGAACCATGCAAAAATGATTTTTGTAGAATTTATTAAAAATCCCACAAGTTGGGCCAGAATCACTGAATTTCTGAAAATTTTGGGTTTGGGCTCGGTTTTGACAAAAAAACGTGATGGCATTTTCGTAATATTGAATAAGTGTATTTTAATGATATATAGGTCAAAGGAACCCTTGAAAAGTCAACGGGCCCACTAAAATATTAAGGACAATATTTACCACACCAGGTAGTAACCGTTTTACTCAGATATCTTTATGTATTTTGCTGTATGTTTGTGTTTGCCATGTGTGTTTTTCCTTGTATACGTTGTGCCAAATATACATATAGTGTTGTTGGATTCCTAGCGCTGAGGACGATCAGTCCAAAGCCGGCCTTGGTTGGCGGCTGTATGGGTTTAGTTTCAGTCTGGGGCTAGCCTAGTAAGGACGACTTTACGGGTTGTGAGTTCAGTGAGTCCGAGGCTTACCTTGGCAAGGCAGCTGTATGGGTTCTTGGATTGTGTTAAGTGCGTTACTGTAGTATGATCTGGATGCATATCTGGTATGTGCTTGGCTTGCTCTTATATTTCTGTCTAGCATAGTAGCTTACATACTTCTTACACATTTAGTATTTAAGTACTGACGGTTACTCTGGGGGCCGTTATCGGACTCCAGGCGTTTTGAAGCTACAGGGGTTGTGCCTGAGAAAAAAAGGACCTTTTTGTAAAGGTAATGCACAACAGTGCAGTAAAGAGTAGGGGAAGCCCTATTGTACTTTGTATTTATTTGGGGATGACTGTATTTATATTTTGGTACCTACTTTGGATAACTGTACCTTTAACTCTCTGGGGACTTTTACTTTCTATTTATTTTACTTTTACTAGTACAGTAGGTTGTCCAAACCGGTCAAATACTCTGTTGTGTTAACTCTGATATGTATTAAATGGACTAAATAGTGATGGCGAGGTAACCAATAAAAGGAATCCCTCTAACCCACCACCTGAAAGGGCGAGGCCGGTAGGGGTGTGACATCCCTCCTTAGAGTTCCGGCCATCCAAAGTGTCAAGAGAGGAAAGGAAGATCACCACAAGTGCCAAATACATCTAGAGAGCTAAGGAAACAACTTAATTACCTTGATTTTGTTTGATGATTTTGCAAAACTTCTCCCTTCTTGACTTCACAAAATTTCAGCCAACCTTAGGCCAACACCACACAAAATAAGGTGCTTTAAGAGATTAAGAGGTAGATGGAAGGAAGAACAAGAGGAGACAAGTCCAAAGTTCAAGAAATTACCTTAGATTTCTCAAGTCTTTTCTTCTTCCTCTTCCTACATCTTATTTGGCAATTTGGAGATATGGGATGTATATGTCCAGCGATTTTGATGGATTTAGGAAGAGAAAATCAGATTATTAAGGGTCAATGGTACGTGGTGGAGAAAGGAGAACTACAAATTGCCACTCAACTATCACATATTTACCGATTTGCCATTCTTGTTCTTTTCCAACCAAACCCATGGCCTTCCAAATAGCTTCTTGATTCTTAATATCACTTGCATAATTAATTATTTATAATTTCTTTTGTCACCCTAAAATAACAAGTGGCAACAATTTGCATATAGAGACAAGGTAATTAATTATACTTTGTCCCTTGGCAAGTATATTATGTAAAATCCCTTTGATCTCCTTCCTTTCCTTTTCGGCCAAATTTAATGAGCTAAAATGGAATAAAGAAGTGTCAGTTCCATATGTCCCATTTGTGCATAATATGTCTCAAAATTTTTTGTTTCGGCAAAATCGGGTATTTCGGGTAAAATTGACCCTTTAGTCAAAATTCATCATTTCTTTTCATCAATTATACATACTTCGTACATGAAATTTTTTAGAGAAAATTGAGGATATTACACTTATGACCCAATAAAAGGCTTATCAAGAGATGATGGTTACGCTATATTGCAATCCTTGGTCTAATTTTTGAAGATGACCCCAACGCATAAGACAAAGTCCAGCTCTTCATGGATCAACTTCCAATGGTTGGGATTTAAAATATTATAATTATATATTATAATCTTAAATAACAAAGAATAATATAGATATAAAGTTAATATTATAAATTTTTTTTAATATGTATTTTCATATTTAATATTATTATAAAATGTCAAATCCCAATCATTCGAAGTCAATCCAATGGTAGGGAAAGTAAATAATGGAGAGGAAATGTGGAGGAAGATCAAAGCACTACTACAAACAATGTTTTTAACATCCATTTTTTGGCCTTTTAAAGTTTAAAAACATAGGGACGCCCATTCCAGGGACGTAGTAAATTTAGGATACAACGTCCCTTAAAAAAGGGACGCCATAAGATACTTACGGTGTCCCAAATTCATTTGGGATGCTGTAAGTTTTTTTTTTCTTTTAAAAAAAACCCCAAATGCATTTGAAGATAGAGTAAATTAAAAACCCCAAAAGTGCGTAAGAGGATGCACATGAAAAATGCCATACGCATGAATATGTACAGATCAAAAATTCTAGATTTAACAATCAAAAGAAAAGGAAAAACAAAATCCAGATCATAGTAAACATCACAGAGACCATCAAAATCTTGACCCCCACCTTCATCTTTATCTCCTCCTCCAGTTCCCTAGCGACGCATAGTTATCACCTTCGTCTCGGTGTCAATCTTCCGCATGCATTCTGTAGCGTCTCTCCTTCCCTCATCTTCGATCTGATCTGCCCCTTCAACCTCGCCTCCCGCCACATCAGCCTTGTTGGCCGCCTCGATCTGTGTCTTCAGATATGACCAAATTTCATAGCACAAGCAATCGAATCACATATAATTGGTTTTGAACTTCAATCAAACACAAAGAAGGCACAAGGTAGAGAAACTTTTAGTTCTCTATGTGTTTTGATGATGTCTAACAATTGTAATAATCAATGGGTCAAATTACAAAGCTTTAAGATCAGACAAATTATATTTGAGTTCCCTGAAAATAATTTTGAAAAATAGTAACTCAAGTTATTGAAATACAACTCGAGTTATAGGACTTAGAATATTCATTTCTTCCAAAGAAAGTAACTCAAGTTATTGATCACAACTTAAGTATGTTTTTTAACGAAATTAGTTTTTGCAAGTGTTATAACTCAAGTTACCACTTTGTAACTCAAGTTATAAAGTGTACTTCAAGTTTTAAAAGGTTCATCGCGATATCAGATTTTAGCTATTTGATGTAACTCAAGTTACAAGGAGTAACTCGAGTTAAAGTATTGTCAAATGCTCTCTGTATGATATTATTGCAAACATAACTCAAGTTGTCTTGTGTAACTCAAGTTATCCAACTCAAGTTATCTTCCATAACTCAAGTTATCTCAGTTGAAAAATTTCCTGAATCAAGAACTAACTCAAGTTACTAAGTCTAACTTGAGTTACTTATAGTGAAATTCGTCTTTGTTTGATTTGTTCCAAATATAACTCGAGTTAAGGTCTATAACTCGAGTTAATCTTACATTGAGATATATTCTTTGAACATGCTCATAACTCAAGTTAAGCTATCTAACTCGAGTTACATAAAAAGAATTTTTGCTTCTGTTTGAATTGATTTAAATATAACTCAAGTTATATTTAATAACTCGAGTTGATCCACATTGACAATTATTTTCATAACATGCTTACAACTCGAGTTACTCAATCTAACTCGAGTTAGACATAATGGATTTAGTCTCTGTCTGAATTAATTCAAATATAACTTGAGTTACTCCTGTACAACTCGAGTTACCTGTATCAGCTTTTCAATATCATCATTCTCGTAATCTGAAATCTTTTGATTATGCTTTGGGTACTTGATATTATTGGTTCTTATCATTTCTAACCAAGTTTAATCAGTTTGCTAGTGAGTTTCAGACATGATTAACAGGTTTAAACTTCAAATTATCATGAAGCAAGAATTTTGTCAGAAAGCATTAAATGCAAAGCAGACACATTCACTATTTTGGCAAGAAACCTTCTGAGCAATCAAAAAGCATTCCGACTGTCTCTTAGACAACACTCTAACTGAGTCTCAACGGACAATTTGAATAAAGAATGTCAACAGAGAATAACGGACGAATGTCGGAAGCATACAAAGAGACAAGAGCAACGTAATCTCAACGGATATATTCATTTCTCACAACAGCTCATTAAATTGCTTCTCAATAGTCATTAAATGAAAGCATCTATAAAAGCCCGAAGCATTGAAGTCTCAACCTACCAAAACTCTGCGCATTCAATTAGCAATTAAGAACATTTACTGTTTCTACTCTAAGTACTAATATTTTCGAATATTTTGATCTTCAGTGTTTATTAATCTGCTCTTTTAGAGAGTTCTTTATTGATTATCCTTTCTTGTAAGAATCTCAAAGTATCAGGACTTTGGGATTGGGCTATTTGATTACAACTTGTAAGGGGGAGTAAGTTCTAGTGAGAGAATTGCTCCGTGAGTCACAGAGTGTGTAATCACCTAAGTTAGTGAAATCCCGGAGAGTCTGGGGACTGGACGGAGGTCAAAGATTTGGACCGAACCAGTATAAATCCACTGTGTTCAATCTCTCTTTCCCCTACTCTATTTATCCCTGTTTTAGCATCGTAAAACAGAGAGTTTTTTTTTTTAGAGAAAGAAAATTTTAAAAAATCCCCAATTCACCCCCCTTGTGGGTATTTTGCTCCATTTACAGAAATAAAATCAAATCCAAAATCAGATCTAATTATTGCTTTTTGACAAAGAGAAAGGATGAGAACACAATATATGGAAGGCGACGGAGGCGACCATATTAGTGACTCCAACGTCCGATGAGGAGGAGCGATGACGAAGGAATTGAAGAGATTCCGGCAATTGAAGGCAAAGAGGGCTAGGGTTTTGAGTCAAGAGAGTGAGATGATGAAATGAGAGAAGTGAAAATGAAAAATGAGGAAGGCATCGTGATGTCAATAAATGGCACGAAAAAGAAAATAGCTTGTGCATACACGTTTTTGAATTTGAGTTTAGGTGTCTCAATTCAAAATTGGGACGCCTAAAGTCCCATTTTAGGTATTTCAAACAAAAGTTGGGATGCCTAAAGTCTCATTTTAGGTGTATCAAATAAAAATTGGGGTGCCTCAACTCCCACTTTAGGCTTCCCAATTTTCAATTTAGACGCCAAAAGACCACATTAGGAGTCCCAATTTTAAAAGGGACGTCCAATATGTCAAAATTTTCATATATAATTACAAAAATATCACCGCCTTTATTTTTTACTTCTTTTTTTTTTAATTGTTTTTTAGGGAAGTAAAATCCATTTTTATATTACTGATGGCAACACCCCTTTTCCCCCATATTGTTGCTTGCCTCCACACACACACAAAAACATGCAATTATTTTATACTTATCTAAAAGTTGTCTTGTTCCTACTCAAAAAGTTGTAAACTCTCACTTACTCATGGTTATGAAACTTGAATCGGACCGGCCGAGTTGACTCAAAGCTTAGTGAACTAGTCAACTAGATTTGTGAATTTTAACTGGCACATTAAATTTGGGAAATTTAATGTCTAAAATTTTTTTCTTTTTCAATTCTTGTCATTTAGAGTTAAGAGGTGATTTAGTTGAATTAATATGTAGGTTATAGAAAGTTGCATGGAACATGTGGTGTTAGGTTAGGCCATATTTTATTGGTGATAATTAGTCCAAATTTGATGTCAGCGGATTAATCAATTTCTTTTGATGAAGTCATTACTTAAATTTATCCTTTTAGCTTTTAGTTAGCCAAGCTTGTACATACGTACATACGTACAAATGCAGGGGGTTCCATAATTTGTTCATATAAACAAGCTTTCAGTTGAGGTAATATGCAACCTCACTCTAAAAGGAGGTGAGCACAAGTTCAAATCCCAGAAAGCAAACTTATTGTGAGAGATAAAAACCTTTGCGTTCTAACCCTCAAAAGGGAAAACCCTTCACCAAATAAAAACAATTATAATATTAATAAAATAAGGATCATCTGGGGAAAATAATAAATATAAAGATAAAAGAGATTAAAATCTTACCGACTAAAACAAGCATTTTAACTATTTTTTTTATATTTAGAAATAAGGGAGCATATAGATAAAGATTCGCAAATATTCAATACAAACATAGTAATTTCAGGGATTTTGTTTTTGCAAAATTTTAGCCCATATAATAGGAATAGAACCCTATCAGCCTATTAGATAGCTTCATTACTCCAAATTTGACTCTTCTGAAGATAATCTCATATAAAGGGATAACTCTATCACAAGTTATTTGAAGCCTGTGGTAACTTAACATTTTGATCTCTCTCAAGTTAGCTTCCTTTTGCCACTCTCACACCACTCTGGATTTTCCTATCTTATAGGCTTTATCAGTCAGAAAGTCCTCTTTTACTTTTTTGGGTAACCAAAGCCTGAAGAGTCAAAATAGTGTTCTGTTCTTGACATGAGATCCCATGATCTTTAAACAGTCAATGTTGTTTTATTGGGTTTGTAAGAAGAAGCGAATTACAAAAATAGCGCTTGCCTTTTGGTTTGACACTTTAAATGATTGGATGGAGATCCTACAAGTGATCAGTCATATTTCTGCTGTAAGCTTTCCTTACTGGGGAAGACGAAGGGAACTATTGCCCATATTTCCCCAAAAAAATTCTGAGACTGATTTTTATCAGTCTACAATCAAAAAATAAATAACCAACTATCTAAAGAATCAAGAATCTCAGTTTCTCACATGCATTTTTATCTTATTACCGAGCAATAGTTGTCTTTGCCTCTAAAAGTTGTTTACGCTTAAAATGCCTTCTTTCAAGAAATCACCCGTTGACAAGATCAAAACTTGTACAGTAAATGGCAGATTGGCTGAGCATAGTGACCAAGGTCAATATTTTCATGTATTTAGTACCTAAACTTGTGTTTTGTCAATCTTTAATGGGTAATTTGTGTTACATTAAGTGATATAACGTGCATAGGGGTTAGTAAGGACATTTGAGGTTTTAGTCATTTTTTGTGTTTTGTATGTTTTTATGAAGGTTATTAAACCCGGATCGGACCGGAAACCGGCGAACCAGCCATGAAACCGGTCCGGTCAGGCATAGAAACCGTGTGTCAGTGGTGTTTTTTTTTTCCTTGTAAACATCAATTGAAGATGTTTCTAGGGAAAGGGAGAGATGGAGAGAAACGGAGCCAATAATAACAACAAATCCAATGAAAACAGAGCTAATGTGAACAGATCCGGTGAGAAGAAGAGTAATAGAGCCAATAATAACAACAGATCCAGTGAAAATAGAGCCAATATGAACAGATCCGGTGAGAAGAGAGACATTGTGAACAGATCCGGTGAGAAGGGAGACACCGAGCACGGACCAGAAAATGCTGAGCAAGTGGGGGCCGTGTGTTGACTTGGTGGAAGGTCTAAGTTGATTTTTTTTAAAGCCAGAGAAACATAGCTTTGAGAAAGAACTAAGAAGAAAATGCCAGTGAGAGAGTGGGAGAGAGAGGAAACGTAAGGGCTAGCATAAGTAAAAATGGAAGAATAAAGAAAAGAACATGAGAGAAAAAGTGTTGCAGAGAAGTGAGGACAATAATGTATGCCGGTAGAAAAAGTGTTTGCAGAATAGAAGAAACATTACTTGAACGCCACTACATAAGGAGCCTCGGAAGTTTCAATTTGTCAGTTTGCAGATAAAGCACATTGAACCAAGGGAAGGTTGCTCTTTTCTCAATGAAAACTATTTATTTACTTTATCATAACTTTATATTAATATATTAATAAAATCAAATCTTTATTTCTTTTACTGAGTTGGTCTCGGTTTGGTTCTGGTTTGACTCCGGTCTAACTCACTGACCCTTGATCCAATACTCCGACTGGTTCACTGACTGGTATGGGTTTAATAACCTTGGTTTTTATATCATTGTGCCTTAGCAAGGTTTTGATAGCATAAAGCTTGGAGCTAATTTGTTGAAGTTTCTCATTTTGGTCCATTCGCCACGGCGAACATGCTACAATTTGGAGAAGTGGAGCAATTCTCTACCATGCGTTAAATTACAAAAAAAAAAAAAAAGTTCAAAAGCTCAATGTGTGAGAAGGCCAGACAACTTCACCCATTCGAACTCAACCTCCAGATCTCGTTCTCTCATCCTCTGCTTCATCTTCACCGGCTAAATTCGTACATCCACCATCCTTTTCGGAATTCCTTCACCATTTTCGTCATTTATCATCTTCCTTCTCCACTATCCGACACTCTTCTGCAAGATAGAGAACCTAGCACAGAGCAGATAAAATAACAAGCACACAGAGTGAAGAAATACACAGGAGCCTTAATGGATTACAGAGGCACTATACAATTGTATTTATAGTACTTTCTGTCCAATATAATTGGTACACATGTTACACCAATAACAGAATACAGAATGCAGAATAAAGGAATCTTTACAGTTGTGAATATCATAATCAATCCTAATTAGTCTCTAATAATATTAGTCTTAACATTCCCCCTCAAGCGAGAAGGGGTGATAACCAATCCGAGCTTGTTGTGAAAATTTGTGAATTGAGGAAGAGCTAAGGCCTTTGTGAAACCATCTGCAATTTGTTGTGTTGATGGAATATACCGAACATGTTACTGTTTGGCTAGGACTTTGTCACACACAAAATGAATGTTCAACTCAATATGTTTAGAACAAGCATGCTGCACAAGATTAGATGTAACATCCCGTCTTTTTAAATGTGGTTTTCAAATGGGATTATCAGAGTCATGGTCGAGGTTTCGTATCTGAGGGTAGTCAAAGTTATCACCCACCGAGGAGTGATGTGAATTGTTAGGACTTCCAGGTACGGGTGGGTACACGATGTTTAAGGGCTCTGCGTGAATGGGTACCGGGTCGTATAGATGGTCGGGCTACTTAGGTCTAGGATGGTACTCTGGTTTTGGATCATCAACAGGTGCAAGAGGGTTGTTTGGGAAATATGCCGGATCAAAGTTATAGTCAGGAGCGGGGTAGAGTGGTTCTGGTACTGGCACAGGTTCAGGCATTGGTATAGGGGGTGGATATATCGGCTCAGGGTTCAGTCTCCTTCCTACTAGTTCGGGGATTACCGATCGACGTGCAGTACGTCTTCTTCTCCCAAAGTAATCGATGTATGGAAACTCTTCTCTGTTCATCTCTACAACAACACTAGGGTTATATCAGTACTTGTACTTGTTTTTCAAATACTTCATTTTAAAAACCATGGCTTAGAGCCTAACTTAGTTAGTCAAACCAATTGGCCAGGTAGGCGTCTATCATGGGAGTCTCACGACGACTGATTGATTGATCCACATAGACTCGGCCCTACCTTCGGCACCAATGGTTTACTGTAACTGAGTCAGGTTCATACCAGATAAAATACTTTTGAAGGCTTAGAACCTAACTCTGTTACTCAAACAATCCGGCCAGGCAGGTGTATTTGTGGAAGGCTCGCCGAATTCACGGGGACTGATTGCCAACCACAAAACCCCTTTGTAGACACCAGACTGTTTGGAGTAACTTAGTTAACTTCGTGCCAGGATGCCTGCTCTGATACCGAAATGTAACATCCCGTCTTTTTAAATGTGGTTTTCAAATGGGATTATCAGAGCTTTGAAGGAATGATCAGAGTGGCATCGGAAAAGATTTTCCTTTTAAAACAAAACGAGTAACTGATAAACATCCATTGTTGGTGTGTCTGATACTAATATAGTCATCCGAATATTCAAGTATTCAAAATTAAACTGAAAAGATAAAAACAATGTCAGATGGACCATCCTCCGTCCGAGTCCTCAAGCAGGCTGCTTATCCTTGTCGGCAACTCTGCCCCCGCCAGAACCTGAGGCTATAGTAAGAGCTGAGGTTCAATTCCCATTGAACCTCAGGTAACGGTTAACCTCATGCTTATGAACAATTATATATGACAGGTATTTCATGACAGTATAGCATAACCACATATCAATTCAATCATCACATATTCACATCAATCCAGTCTGCACTCTTCACCCAGTGCCACGATGGCCTATCGTGTCCTCAGCGCGCTAGGAAAACTCAAACGGCATTACCAAGACTGTAACCCGTATATATACAAATAATTCTCAAGCAGAGTCACAGTCTATGAGCATATCTACCACATACAAGTGTACAATAAGCATCAAAGTTAGTGTTACAGTACGCGTCCGTACCTTTGTCGGTGGTCACGGTACGTCGTCGGTTGCGCAGCGATCACATATTTCCTATGAGGTAATATTTCATTTATTAATTGACAACCAATATCCCAATAGATATCCTAGCCACAAATGACTATTTTACCCCTGGTGGATTTATGAATTTATTATTTCCCCTTTTTTTGAAAAAACGCTGGTCCTTAAATCTGGGCAGAATTTCGCCTAACTTTGAAAAAGCATAACTAATTCTAGAAAAACCGAAATGAGGATCCGTAAAATTCCTCAAAATCCTTAGGATGTATAGTTTCAAGAAAAATATATCAGACTTTGACCAGATTCCACGGTTCATTCCCAGGTTTTTAGTTTTGAACCTCTGTCCATAATTTTCCAGAAATTCGTAGCCCTAACTTTGGGAATTTTTATCTCCCTGTACAGAAATCATTTGGAAATGTTCTTTACATATTTAAAAATCCCTATATGTCTAATTTAACCATGAATGTTTCCATAATTTTTCCACCATGATTTCAGCATAAAATAATAGTATTTTCGTGACTGGTTCAGAAATTCCAGAACCGATGAAATTTCGCCAAAACTTCGTTACTTCGGTGTTTCTCTTCCGGAAATTTTGCTAAAACCCTTTCTTCACTATTTTTTCGAAATAAAACCAATTTTAACTATAAAAACATGAATTTAAAATTATTCTAAACTATTTAAGATCTAAGCTACTTCTAACTAAGAATTAAAAAACTAGAAACTAAAGAACTTGCTTACCTCTTCTTGAACTCCTTCAAGCTTCTTCCACTCTCTCTAATATTCAGATTGCTTGGTTTTGGTGTGAGTTTTGTGAAGGGCCAAGGACCCCTATTTATAGTAGAAGGGTTGGGTAGATTGGTAATTAATTGGAACTTCTTCTTGGCAATTCTTGGCCCTTGGATCTAGGGTATTTTGGAGCACAAATCCTAACCCTTCAAATTGCTTTTGAGTCACCTACATGAGTCATTACCCTAGTACATTATCCTCTTCCACCATTTATGTCTATTATACAAAGGATTTGGCTTGCTTTCTACTAATTAGAATCCATAGAAAAGAATGTGTTTAGGTAGTCTAATGAAGTTGTTTGCTCAATTACTCATTGGTTTTGAACTCTAGGAATTTTTAGCTTCATTTTCAGACCAATTTTGCCTATCTTTCCTATTTGTTCTATTTCTCAAACAATCATGAAAATGACTTTGGTTATACTTGTTTTAATTATTTAATCAATCCTTCCTCTTCTTTTTTTCTTGAAGAAAAACGAACCCCCCTCCCCCTTTTTATTATATTTTGTTTTTGTTTTTTTTTTCATCCTCCTATATTCATGTGGTAATTTATCATTGGTTGCTTCCTCATCTCATGGATCAAGCTTTAGAATTAATTAGGGCCTTTGGATTAGCTTTAGGGGATTAATTTTTAGCCTTTAGATCATAGTTGCAATTGTTGACTTTTCTACCCTTTATAAACATTTGATTAACATACTAATCCTAAGCTTAATTATCTCTTGCTTGTTGTATGATTGGTTCTTGCAATAATTTGTGGTTGTTAGTAATTCATTTAGTGCTAATCACAATCCCTTATTGGTTCTCAACCTTTAGTTATTTTAATATACTTCTATGTGTAATTATAATTAATTAGCTAATCATTCCATTAGTGCTAATTATTTGCCCATTAATTGTTGGTATTTGTTCTTTTATTTGTTCAAGTGTTTTGGTAATTTATTATGGCATGTTATGAATTAATATAAGCTAGGTATTACTTCTAGGATTTTAGAAAATATAATTTCTTATTTAATTATGAATTTTGAGATTTACGTCCTCTTAATTTAATCCCTATAAAAATTTACCTAGTCATTTTGTTTAGTGAAAATTCAAGGGTCTACAAATTCCTATTATACTCTCCTATTTATTTAATGTGTTTTCCTAATTTTTCCTTGCTTCCTGAATTTGGGAATTGTTTGTATTTTTAGGATATTTTATGATTCCATACAAAATTTAGAACAATAAGGCATTAGCTACCTTAAATTCTAAGGGAAAATATCCTAATAAATAAAATAAATATATTTCAAAATTTGAGACCACATATTCACCTATTTTAAATAGGTTCCATCAAGCAAAATATTAAATTTATCATAATTGTTAATTTGGGGTATTACATTAGAGGCAAGAGCCTTTGCACTAAAACTGTCACACCAGACGATAGGAGGTTTTCTAAAGTGAAGTCCTAATTCAATGAGCAAGAATGCAACCATGAAAGTTCAGCAGAAGAATCAGCCAAGGACCTGTATTCAGACTCAATACTAGATCGTGACACCACACGTTGCTTTCTAGATGACCAAGAAACCAAAGTTTCCCCCAAATAAATCCCAATTCCAGACATTGATCTTCTATCATCCACACAAATGGCCCAATCAGCATCAGAGAAACCAACCAAGTTCAAACCAGGACAGGACCTAATATGCAAACTATAGTGATCTCAAAAGACGTTTGACAGCCTTAAAATGAACATCAGTAGGAGTAGAGAGGAATTGACTCAACTTATTTATAGAGAAAGCAATATCAGGTCTAGTAGTAGTCATATATTGTAGAGCACCAATAGCTTGACGATAAACAGTGGGATTAGGCAATGAAATACCATCATGAACAGAGAGATGTTGCTTAGAGATCATAGGTGTGGGCATTGGGGCTACATCAAGCATCTCAAATTTTTGAAGTAAATCTAGTGTGTATTTCCCTTAATTGAGATACAAAACAGATGAATCTCTAAAAACTTCAATTCCTAGAAAATAATGAAGCTCACCAAGATCTTTAAGAGAGAACAGAGTGTTTAATTTTTCAACAAAATTACTCAAATAAACACTATCATTCCCAGTCACCAATATATCGTCGACATACACTAAGACATAGATACACAAGGTATTCCTTTTTAAAACAAACAAGGAGCTATCACTCCTAGTATTCTGAAAACCCCATTCAATCAGAGTAAGTCGTAGATGGTCATAACAGGCACGTGGTGCTTGTTTGAGGCCATAGAGAGCCTTTTGAAGCTTATAGACATGATTAGGTCAAGCATTGTCCATGAAACCCTCAGGTTGTCGCATGAACACGTCTTCGATAAGAAATCCATTTAAGAAAGCATTGTTAATGCCCAATTGACGAATAACCCAGTTGAATTTTGCAGCAATCGTCAAAACACTACGAATTGTGTAACATCCCAACTTTCTAAATCGTTTTTGAAATAATTGATCAGAGTAGAGCATCGGAATAAGTTTAAAATAGCGAGTAACTGATGATTGTATGAAAATATTAACCATGGTTGGTTATAGTAGTGGTACATTCATCCCAATAATTCAAAATATTATAAAAAACAAAAACACTCCAGCCAGATCTTCACACGGGCTGCTTACTCCTGTCGTCGACCCTCGGTCCTCCAGACCCTGAAGCTATATTAGGAGCTGAGGTTCAATTACCATTGAACCTCAGGTAACGGTTAACCTCATGCTTATGTATGACAAGATATGTATGACAGATATTCATTCAGCAAGAAGCAACAATACACATCACATGTAAAGTCATCTACGTAAACAGTACACATCGCATGTACAATCATCTATGATATCAGTACACATCACATGTACAACCATCTGTGTTATCAGTACAATCACATGTACAACCACCTGTGTTATCAGTACACATCACATGTACAATTATCTATGTTATCAGCACATATCGCATGTACAAACATTTATGTTAACAATACACATCACATGTACAATCATCTATCACAAATATAAGCATATCATAAGCATCAGAGTTAGTGTTACGGTACGCGAACGTACCTGAGTCGGTGATCTCGGTACGTAGTCGGCCGGTCTGCGTTCTTTCGGATAGCCTATCATAGTAATATCGTCCTATTTAAAATAATATCCTAAAAGATATTTGGCCACTACTGACTATTTTACCCTTGGTACACTAGATTATCATTTTCTTTCCTCAAAATTCGTTGAAGGACGCTGGAATTTATTGGGCAGAATTTCACCTAACTTCGAAAAATCATAACTAATTATAGAAAAATCGAAACGAAGATCTGTAAAATGTTCCGGACTCCTTAGGATGTCTATTTTTCAGAAAAAATATCATACTTTGCCCAGAATTCAAAAATAACTCCCAGATTTCATGTGTTCATCCTCTGCCCAGAAATTCGCCCAGAAAAATAGCTTAACTTCAAAAATTCATATCTCCTTGTCCAGAGATCAAAACGGTACATATTTTATATATTTGGAAAGCCCTACATGTCTACTTTATTTCTGGAAAATTTCGTGATTTTTAAAGATCATTTGATGAATAAAATAATAGCCTCAAAGTTTGTTGCCAGCACAAGCTTAAAACCTGGAAATTCTACAACTTTTATCTTAACGATCTATTGATTCTATAAATCATTCCCTAACATGTTTTCCACTCCATTTTGCGTTTTAAAAGCAATGGAGACTTCCAAACATGAAAGGGAACATTTGTAGAAATTTCCTAGATTAAACTACATTTATGCTAAAAACTACTAAGAACTACTAATTAAGAACTAGAAACTAAAAATAACCTTACCTCTTGAAGATCATTGCTACCTCCCATCCTTCTTGCTTCCTTCTCTCTACTCTCTTTCTCTCTAAAACTCATTTGAGTTTGGTGTGAAGAATGAAGAGGGATTTGCTTCCTATTTATAGGCTACAAGCAACTTCTCTAACAAGCCACTCCTCTTCTCTCTCCCTTCAACTTTTTCATCCTTCTTCAAGAAGCTAAAGAACTTGGGGTTCAAGTAAGGAATAGTGCCAACTTCCTTGACAAGTTGTTGACCTCATTTAGCATGTGTTTGAAAACAAAACCTTGCTCCCCCAAGACTAAAAAAAAACGTGCTCCTCCTTCTTCATTTTTTTTATTAATCATTTAATATGTTTTTAAATAGCCAAATTCATGTTTATTTCAAGCAAAATTCCAGCAGATTTATTCCAACACTCATGCGCCATTTCTATTGACTTTTCAACTCTAATATATAATGTTTTATTGATCTCTTTCATCAAGTGCTTAATTGCCCAATAATTATTCTTAGTATTCTCTAATTGCCTTAAGCCTTTTCATACTCCTTTATGGTTTAATTGATTACCAAATTCAATTATGATCTTTCAAAATTCATTTGATACTAATATTGAACCCTTGTTAGCCTCTAATATTTAATTAAGCCAAAATACTCCAAATTGCTAATTAATATTTGCCACTAGATTAATTATAAAAGTTAATCTAATTAATATTAATTTAGGTGCCCAATAATTATTGACAATTTCCTTTAATTTGTTTGGGTATTTTAATAACCTCATCTTGCTCTTTTTGATTTTTCAAGAACCATAATTTAATATAATAATTACCTTGTATTTTTATGATCCTTAAATGTGGCCTAAATTAAGTCTTTGATTTATTTAATTTTCAAGAGAAAATTGCCTAAAATGTAGCTAACAAATTTACAAAATTTAGAGACAACATACTCTCCTATTTTAAATAGGTATTATTCTGTCAAACTAAAATATTTAAGAGATATATGAATTTTGGGGTATTATACCATTATTTTAATTAGTGCAAATTTAATTGCCTCCTAATTGTGGTTAATTCCCTTTAATTAATTCAAGTGGTTTCATAACACTTCCTTGATTATTTTAGTTACATAAGAACCATGTTTTAATATGATCATTTTATCATATTTATGTTCCTTAATCATACTCTTAAAATTGGCCTTTCAACTTTAATTAATCTCTCTTAATTAATTTTAGTATCTCCATAGCATTTTATTGCTCTTATGATTATATAAGACTAGGCTTTAATATGGTAATTTTTGTGGTATTTTATGATCTCAAAATAAAATTAGAGAATTTGATTTTTGATTACCTTAATTCTCAGAGAAAATTCCCTAAATTAACATAAATATGTTACTCAATTTTGAGACCATATATTCACCGATTTTGAATAGGTATTATTTATCAAAATATAATATTTATGATGAATATGAATTTTAGGGTATTACAAATTGTAGTAGTCTTAACCACCAGACTGAAAGTCTCTTGGTAGTCAATGCCTGGCAACTGTTGAAAACCTTACACCACAAGCCGCGCCTTTTGCCTGTGAAGAGAGCCATCGGAACTGAACTTGTTCTTAAAAACTCATTTGCAATCAATAATTTTTTGAGTGCCATCAAAAGGAACTTAATGCCAAGTATGATTTCGCTGCAACTCCTCAAACTCGTCAACCATCGCCTTCTTCCACGCAGAAGAGGAAAGTGCATTGCGGATGTGAACTGGTTCAGCATTATGTTTTAGAGACAAAGAATCTTCAAAGGTCAAAAGCCCAATAAATGGGTATTTGGGCTTTTGTATCTCACTTTTAGCCCGAGTAACCATCAGATGGGCATTGACAGCAGGAAATGAAGGTGGCCTAGTTGAAGATAAGGAAACATCAGAGAGCTCAGTAGACTAAGGATAAGAGTCAGAAACCAAATGTGGCGAGCTAGACAATGGAGGCTCAAATGGCACTGACCTGGGAGAAGAAGCATGCCTTGGAATCACAGATGAAAACAATGGTGAGACAAAATTAAAATCAGATGAATTAATAATAAGTGGGACAGTAGCACCATCATCGAAGACTTGTTTGTGGTGAAGGAAACCAGTAGCAAATGGAAAAACTAGATGATCGAATACGACATGGCGAGAGAGATACATACGACCAGAGGAGCTTAAACATTTGAAACCTTTCTATTGAGAACAATAACCTAGAAAACACACCATTGGCTGTGAAAATAAAACTTGTGATTATTATATGGTTTGAAGCATGGGTAACAGGCACATCCAAAAGGTTGCAGAGAAGAATAATCAGGCTCTGTATGGTACGGCTGAAACAGAGGAGTAGAGTCGCAAAGCACAGGCGTTGGCATTCGATTAATAAGATATGTTGCAGTTTGGAAAGCTTCAAGCTAATAATGAAGAGGCATTTTAACCTGAGCAAGTAGTGTAAGCCCAGTTTCGACAATATGCCGATGTTTGCGTTCAACACGGCCATTTTGTTGTGACGTATATGGACAAATATAACGCATTTGGATGACATGAGAATGTGCAATTAAGGTGAAAGGTTCAAACTCAGAGCCCATATCACATTGCAGAGCTTTAATTTTTGAATTAAATTGATTCTCCACTAATGCGCGAAAATGATTAAAAGCTATGACAGCATTGCCCTTATGCTTAAGGGGATAAATCCACATATAGCGACTGTGACCATCAACAAAGTGAATGTAAAATCGATGGCCGAATGTTGAAGGAATAGGGGAGGGACCCCAAAAGTCAGTATGAATAAGATCAAGAGGAGCCAAGGCATGAGAATCAGAAAGGGAAAATGGTTGATATTTTGATTTACCAAATTGACATGCTTCACAAAATTCAAATTGACTACCTCAAATTCGAATATTACATTTATTCAAGATTTGGCTAAACACTTGTTTGCCAGGATGTCCTAATTTTTGGTGCCATAAGGAGTAATCTCGACTGGAGGAGGAAGTAGCTAAATGAACTTGTGCAGGATGAGTGGAGATAGTTGACGTGCCATTACTAGTTATCAGGTACAGGCCCTATCTTGGTGGTCTTTGCATTAGCAAACTTCCTGTCATGCGATCCTTCACAAAACAACCAGAATCATTAAATTCAACAGAAACATGATTATCCTGAACCAACTGAGATACATTGAGAAGCTTCTTCGTAGAAGATGGAACAACTAGAATTTTATTAAGATGAATATTAGGACATAATTCAGAGGAACCAATAGCCTGAATAGGCGTCTTCTCACCAATGTAGGTATGAACGTAAGACTTACCAGTGGGAATGGGTTGATCAATGGATTCGGTTGATGGTGAGACATGATAGTTTGCCCCGCTATCCATATACCAGGCAGGGCCAGCAACGATTCCAGTAGAGGCATAGTTAACATCGGCATCATCAGTGAGAAGGTAACATTTGGAGATATCGTGGCCATGATGCTTGCAATAGTTGCAGAAAGGCCGGTTGGAAGAGCGTACACCACCATCCACGATGGAAATGACCATGGCCGCAAGAAGCTCCCCGAGAGTGACATCCTCGACATCCACCAGAATTTGAGACATTATCATTCTAAGAGGAAGATGGTGAATGAGAGTAAACACCACGATGGGTGAGATTCACAGTAGGATCAATAGTTAGATTGGAGAATTGGGAGAGTTGATCAAGACGACTCTCAAGATATTTTGTATATTTAAAGTACATTTTGCAGATATTTGGAGAGTTATCTATACAATTTTAAGAGATTTATAAGATTTTATGATGATAAGACCAAATCAGAGTGGTGTATTACTTTTAGGATTTTGATTATAAATATCTTGGATTTAAAAAAAAACAATTTAGCTTAGGAATAATAATAATAGTTTTTAGTTTTGAAAAGAAAAGAAAAGAATATATATATGCAGATTATTTCTATTTTGGCTTTATGTTAGTTTTTGTTATTAGTTTAAAATGTTTCTTTCTTTTGCTTTTCAGAGTGACGTGGAGCATGTGGCTTGGGAATGAAAGCACCAATTAGAATTATTGATCCAATAATTAGAGAAGCACCAGGGTTGCACCATATTTCGGATTCATCACTTCAGCACTGTTGGACCATTTGGAGGTTGAAATGCAATTGGGCCCATAGATTTAATGGACTGAAACACCAAAATAGAGGGCTGGACACAAAGTGAAAAGAAGAATCAGAATGCATCTTTTTTTTATTTTTGGAAGGGAAAATAAAAAGACCTAAATGCATTTTGAATTGGATTTGGGGAACAAGCAAAAAGGAGGTGGCGGCTGGATATATTTTGTGGGAAAATCCTTTTTCGCTAGACAGAGAGGAAGAGACGTGGTTGGACAAAAACAAGCAAAAAGGAGGTGGCGGCTGGAATTAGAGAAAGAATTCCCTGGAGTATTCACGCTGGACTTGCAAGAGGCGGCTATTATTGGAGAATTCGGGCGAACAAAAGAAAAGGGAGGAGACGTGGCTGTGCAAAGAGAAGAGAGGAGGCGGCTGGAAAATTTGACAATGGGGATTAATCTCGCGTGAACGACAAAAGCAGAGCTGCAGTGCTTTTGGGGACTATTCATTATCTTCAACCTTGACCCCGATAGCAAAGAAGGCAAAAGTTGTGCTGTTGATTGTGGTTCTTGTTCTTGGTTTTGTTATCTCATTTGTCTCTGATTCTAGTTTCTTAGTCTTTTCCACTATGTTATTGAACTCTGAATTTTTCTTTGCTGCTGTGATGTTGATTAAAGCCATGTGTGGCTAACTTGTTATTTGCAATTTAGAGTATTATGAACTTGTTTGAGTCTTAGTAATTGTTCCCACTAATTAATTTTGCTTAATTTTAATTAGTTTATTTAATCTTGTTTTTATTATTCATTGTTTAGTGATTGGTCACCATCAAACATGTTTGGAAATTTAGGATTAAACTTGAAGAATGAAATCTTAAATTGACCTAGGATTAAATAGTGTGGAATTAGATTTTAATCTAATTTGCGTCTAGGATAGACATATACCTAGAAGCTCCACATAATCAAATTAAAGTGAGCCCGATTTAAATTGCATATTAATTAATTGTGTGAGACATTGCATAATTATTTGAGGTAGGTGTATAAGTGGATCGACAGGAACTTATAAACATTAATACTCTAGATTAGCTGATTAAGTTAAGTTAGAATTAATTTAGTGGGAATAAAATCTAAGAAACAAACAAGGAATTGTTATAAAACTGAAGGAAATTTGATGAGAATAAAGCAGAAAACATGAGAAGAGAAACATCAGAGAAAAGGAGAGCATTCTTATACTCATTCATATGATCTGTGTGTCCATGTTGAGTCTGTATATGGGTATTTATAACCCAACAAATACAATACATTATTGGGGTGGGGGACAGTTTCATCCATTCAAGCATTAATCGGTGGCTCTTCAGTTGCCCACTAGTAATGATATAAGTGAATGGTTACAGAATGTGAAAGTTCAAGAGTCAATGGGCATCCACATAACTGATATATTCATAACACTCCCCCTTGGATGTCCATCATGAATGTGCCTCATTAAAAACTTTAACTAGGAAAAACCCAGTGGGATAAAAACCTAGCCAAAGAAAAGAGTACATCATTCATTGATACACTGTGCAATGCTGCCTCATTAAAAACCTCTCTAGGAAAACCCAGTGGGACAAAACCTAGATAAGGGAAAAAGAGTACAGCGTGTATCAACTTCCTCTTTTAACAATATCAGTATTCCTCCCCCTGATGACTACATTACTTCCAATGTTTTTGTGTTGGTGACGAACTATATCTCTTGGTAATAATCATGATACATTAGTACCATTCTTTAACTTCTATGCAGCATGATACATTAGTATTCCAATAGTAGTAAGATATGGTACTTCTGGACCAAGTAGTTCTTCAATGATTAATTGCCTTTTCAAGCTCTTCAGGAGTTCTAATGATGTTGATATTATCAACATAAACAACAATTATATCAAACTCATTTCTATACTCTTTCATAAAGATGCATGAGCATATTGGGTTAGTTTTTGTACCCTTCTTTCAACAAATATTTCTTGAAATGATTATACCACATGCAACCTAATAGCTTCAGGCCAAGGGACTTATTTAACTTAATTGAGTATTGTTCTTGAAAACTTGAATTAAATGCCTGAAACATTTTGAGTCCTTTCAGGTACTTGTACTTCTGGCATATTAATTTCTTTAGGGACATGCTTCTAGCACATTAAGTCCTTCAGGACTTTCATATAAATATCACTATCAATTGAACCATACAAATAGGCAGTTACGGTATCCATTAGACATAGATCAAGCCTTACATTTACTGCTAGGCTAATCAAATAATGAAAAATAGTTTATCCACTACTGGGAATATATTTCTTCAAAACCAATGCAATGCCTTTATTTGAAACTTTGGACTACAAGGCTTGCGTTACATAATTTCGCCATTTTCATTTCTTTTCAATACAAATACTCATTTGTATCCAACTGCCTTTACATCTTCAGGTGTATGGACTACAGGTCCAAAATATTTCTCGTTTTGCTAGTAATTTTAATTTTGCATTAATAACATCTTTCCATAGGGGCCAATCCTTTCACTGTTGGCACTCGCTAATGGATTTTGGTTCATGATCCTCATTATCATTCATCACATCATATGCTATATTATAAGCAAAGATGTCGTCAACGTTGACTTTATTTCGGTCCCATCGGATTCTGTTGAGATCTCATTATTTTCACATATTACAGGTACCTGGGTCTCTTCTGGGACTACAACATTCTCTTCTAGAGATATCTCTACTAGAGATAATAACTCTTCAGGGGATGGCTCTTCTGGAGCAACAAAAATTTTCTTAATTATTCTCAACTCGATCATCTATATTCTTAGCTCCTTTTTCCTTTTGAGGATTTCTCTTTTGAACCGATGGACCTACCACGCTTCAGGTGTGCCTTTTCATTTATAATAGGTTGTCCTTCAGGGACATCAATTCTGATAGGAGCATTAACAGTTGGGACATGTGACACTGTCACTTTCTTTGGGTCAATAAATGCTTCTGGCATTTGATTAGCAAAAATTCTGCAAATAAGTCATCTTTTGAACTTCCAGTTCACATTACTTATATGAGGATCAAAATAAGCCAATGATAATTCATTCCAGCTAATCTCTTTACCCAACTTCTTATTTTCTCCCCCTTATGTTGGGAAAACAATGTCAAATCACAATTGACTAATCATGCAGTATAAGTCTCCTAAATCCATTTGTTACCATTAGAAACATCATTATGTTTCATTTAGAGACAAACAAGAAGAAGGATGTCCTTACACAGCATTTATCCCAACTTTCTTTCTATATCCATCTATGTGCATTGTAGTGGATTTATAAGCATTGCACATTCAAAAACTTTCCAGATGGAATTGTCTGGTTCTTGACCAAAAACCAATTTTGCGGGGAGAATTTCGTTGGCTTATATAAATGCTACAATAATCAAATATACCAACATAGAAATCTTTGTTCTCATAAGCATTGGATACATGATTTCTGGATTGTATAATCTGGAAATTGCGCGCTTCATTTATTCAAACATCAAACATTATTGCAAACTCCATGTTGCAATCATTTTTACAAACTTCAGGTTGCATTCTTACAAACTTCTGGTTGTAAGCTAATAATCTCACATGTAACCAGATGCATCTTTCAAATTTGTATGGTTTACATGTCATTTCAATGGGCCCATATAATAATGTTTGATATGTTTCCAGAGATCCATTACCAATCATGACCAATGATATTCTCATAGTCAAATCTATTTGAGAACAAACAATACATAATACATAAACAATATGTTGGTTATTCATGAAAAATCTTCTGGTTTTTCAATGTATGTTAATACATAATCTTATTTGCATTATATATATATATATATATATATATATATATATATATATATATATATATATATATATGACTCGGATGATCAAACAAGTCATGCCAACAATAAATTTATTTAAATCAGTAAACTTCTGGTTTACTGTAACATAACTCAACCAATCATAAACTTTTCAATTTCCATAAATTATCTGACATTCATCTTGAGAGATCTATTAGACTTTGTGTGAGAAGTATATAGCTTTTCAACTTTTCACAAAAATTAGCTTACACTTGTATTGTACTATAACTCAACTCACACTTGTTTTCTAACAATCTCCCCCTCAAGTGTGAGTTTTGTATGTCAAAATTATTTTCAAATCCTTAAAACCTTGAAAAGAAAATTTATGTTAATTCTTCAGGAATAAACATATAATATCACTTTACTAAATAATCTCATTATTCATGATCAATATACTTCAATTAACTCATATATGCATAAAATATATTCTTTCCACCACATATGAAGATATTTATGATCAAAATTCGTAAAACCACAAAGATGATAACTCTAGCAGAAAATTCACATGACAAAATAACAACAAATTAAGCATCGTATTACCTTATGGGCTTATTATCTCTCTTGGCTTCTAGACATTTCTCTACAACTCATTGCCTCTTTAGTATCTCACTGGCTTCATTTAGCAAATATTTAATTTGCTATATTGTAAACTTTTGGTTTACAATTACAATGTCTTGCATTATTATTTGTAAACTTCTAGTTTACAAGAAACATCTAATTTGCATTACTATTTGTAAACTTCTGGTTTACAATAGTATGATACTCATCTAAGTTTCTTTTATAAAGTAAAGTATTTGTTACTTCGGGTAACAATGTTAGCTCTTCCGGAGCCTTCAGTCATACTGCCACATATATAGTTTGAACATTAGTCCCCATGACTATTACCTTTTTATTCTTATTACGACATAAATTTCTGCAAGTTATTGTCTTCTGGACAATACTTTTCTGAGGTAACAAAAATCATTGTATTATACATTATTTGAAACATAGGCCTTCAGAACTTTTGTGGTTCTTATTAATAATTTTTCTCCACTTCAAGTGGGAATTTAAACCAACATGATTACAATGAACACACACAAAACTGTAGCCACATTTTTACCCATATCCATGGCCATAATTAAATTCATTTATTACTTCATTCACTTCTGGGATTGAAGTCGAGTTAGTTTGGACAATATTCATGATTCTTGCAATAAAAACTAATTGTTTTGTTTGGCTACATGAGGTCAATGAAATTAATTCAAGATATTTCTTAAAACCTGTTTCACAAAATTGCTACTACAGGAACAAAATGGATATAATAATTTATAACAAACTTTTAGAAGAACAAAGGGGGGTCTTTTAGTACCAAGTGGTAACATATAAAAATCACGGATTTGGCTTCACTTCAATTTGTCTTATGGCTTCAGGCCAAATTTGTCTCAGGGCTTCAGGCCAAATTGTCTCACGGCACTTCAGATCAATTTGTGTCTCATATCTACATGCCAATTATTTGTCTCATATCTTAATGACCATTTAATCTTATAATGTGAAATTAAATCTATATGGCTTCTGGCCATTTATTATTAGTATATGATCAGAGAATATAATGTGAGACATAAAATAAAGGCATTTATGAGAAACTAAAAATTTAGCTTAAAAATGAGACACAGGTATAAGTTATGCCTCCATAGACTCTTAATTGTGTGAATTATGGGGTAATGCATATGCCATTATCATATATATAAATGGACCATCACACAAATACTAATTAAATAATGCATAACATAGCAAGCAAATCAATCAATATATGTCCTCAGAAAATGATCCGGTGCCAACATCCACTCAAGAGCAATCTAATTAAATAATGAATCCAACCTATAGATAATATAATATAAGCATGTAGGCTCACAGATAGGTATAAATAATAGCTCCAAACTTAGACTATAAATGATGTGAATTGCAAGGTGGATATTTCCAGCTAATGTTTTTACATGCTATTATCACTGCCCTGTATATATATTTATCATTTAAAAATTCTAAAGCTCTTACAAAGCCTAAAAATTGTCCAAGCACAAACGTAGATAAAAATACTATGCATAATATTTAATTAATTTAAGGTATCCATGTTTGTCACTCATCATTCAATTAGGCAAATACTTTTAAAAATGTCATGGGACAATCACACGTAGATGTATCCATACACAACTTCAACTTGCCTCCCATTAATTTTCAAATGTATTTTCCATTAGATTAATACTTTCTCTATCATACCTTTGCCATGGCAACATGTGCAGAGTCTTATAAGACATCTATAATACCATTAATACCATTTTAATATCTACATAATGAAAAAGACTAGATACATACCAGTATAAAGTTTCCTTCTTCGTTTTCATCAGTTTTTCAAAAGAGGAAAATAATAATAATATAATAATTAAGCATGAGCCCACACAATTATACACACATTCCCGTGAGTTCATGCTCCTTCAATGATATATATAAATTATGATATAAAACATATGGGCCCACAAGTATTTATTTGGCCCACAGGTGTTTATTTCAACTCTCTGACCACCGCCCCTTGTTGTATTAATAATAATATATCATATTATTATAATCAAACGGTATAGGTGGCGTTAATTCAGCAAACAAACGTAGGAAACGGATTAGCAATTTAATCATTCATTCAATATATTATTATAATCAAACGGTAGGTGGCCTTAATTCAGCAAACAAACACAAGAAACAGATAGCGATTTAATCATTCATTTATTGACACAGGAAACATACCTGAGCAGACTCGCCGGAAGAAAGGTACAACAGCCATCGAAGAGGAGTTTATTATTCTTTTCTTCGATGAATCCAGCAATCGATTCCTCCAAAAAGACCGGCGATGTCAAAGGATCAAGGTCGGAGTCACACAGGTAGTAATCGGAGCATGTAACCGACATGATAATTGGCCACTTATTGCAGATCACAATGATTTCTCACCCGAGCCATCGTATTTGGCTGTTTGACGGTGACGGTGGAACTCCTCACCGCCTCAAAACACTGAGAGGCAAACAGAGCATTCGCTGCAGATCTCCTTCACATGAGTGTCCAACTGGTATGTGACGTCGGAGAAGATGGCAGGAGCATCTCCTCCGTCACGTAAATTTAATACGTAGAGGACAAAGGGCTGTCCTTCATAAGTACCATCTGGAAAATGGCGAAGACGAAGGTGTAGATTAAAGTGAGGATGGTGAGAACGGTGATGAGAGCGATTCGTGCTGATAACGTGTTATAAAACTGAAGGAAATTTGATGAGAATAAAGCAGAAAACATGAGAAGAGAAACATCAGAGAAAAGGAGAGCATTCTTATTCTCATTCATATGATCTGTGTGTCCATGTTGAGTCTGTATATGGGTATTTATAACCCAACAAATACAATACATTATTGGGGTGGGGGACAGTTTCATCCATTCAAGCATTAATCGGTGGCTCTTCAGTTGCCCACTAGTAATGATATAAGTGAATGGTTACAGAATGTGAAAGTTCAAGAGTCAATGGGCATCCACATAACTGATATATTCATAACAGGAATTAATATCTCTAAGTTGTCCTCCTTGATATTTGAATTTGCTCTCTGTGAAAAGTCTTTGTTGTTATTAATTTCTTGTTTTATCTGCTTTTTTTTTTTACTCATCTTGAAAACAATTCTGATTTGCTCAACTTAAATGAAAAAAAGGAAATTTAACACCTAATCACTAGTTAGACTGAGTCTCTGTGGGACGACCTTGATTTACCACTCACTTTGTTCAAGACCCGTACACTTGCGGTGCTTGATTTAAATTTTGGTAGCATCAAAGATGGTGAATGAGAGTAAACACCACGATGGGTGAGATTCACAGTAGGATCAATAGTTAGATTGGAGAATTAGGAGAGCTGATCAAGACGACTCTCAAGAGCAAGCAGATGGGCCTGAAGATCAACCCAGGATAAATTAGTTTGATCGGCCAATTTATCCACGATGGCATTATACTTGGCATCTAAGCCATTCAGAGTATGAATAATAAGCTTCTTGGAGGGCAGAGGAGTGCCAGGGAGAGTCAGCTGGTCAGCAATGTTTTTCATCTTGGTCAAATAATTAGCCATTTTCATTCTGCCCTTACGAGTATGGTGGAGTTTAGCTCCATGAACCATGAGACGAGCTTTGGTAGAAGCACCGGTAAGAGACCGAGCTTCAATCCAGAGATCATGAGTAGTTTAGCAATGTAATAGCTGGGCTCCAACTTCAACACTCATGGTGTTGCGAAGCCAACCAACAAGGAAATGATCTGTAGCATGCCACTCCTCATAAGCCGGATTGGTCTTTATCCCAGCAGCATCTGAGATAATACGAGTAGGAGTGGTGGCTGTGCGATTAATGTGTTTCTCAAGTTTATTACCTTCAATTAATGGGAGTATGATTGATTCCCAGAACAAGTAATTGCCACGAACCCACTTGATCGAGCTTACTTGATTGAAGGAACTAAAGAGAAAGTTGGTTTTAGAGATAGGTCAGTGGTGACGGAAGGAGGAGAAACAGAAGATTGCGTGAGCGGTGAATTGGTACCTTCGTTGACGGGAAATGGTACTTTTGACAGCGGTTCGACAGCGGTACGTGATTACAGATATCCTATAAGGATATTATCACATTTATCAGTGATCAACATCATAACAGGCATTTTAGGTACAAATTACCATTTTGCCCCTAATTTGACTAACCGGCGAAATTTCGCCAGAGCTTCGCTATTTTGACTCTAATCTTCCAAAATTTTGACATATCTCCATCTCCGATATATTTTTGAAATAAATATCATATTTATTCCTAAAACATGATTTCTAAACTAACTTGGAAGATTAAAGATTAATCTAGCATTTCTACTATAACTATCGAAACAACTACGAAAACTAAAGACTAGAGACCAAAGAACTTACCCGGAACTTGCTATTTTCTCCAGACTCCTCCTTCTCTCTAAAACCTCTCTCTAAGTGGCTCTAGGAATTGTGAAGAATGAAGTGAAGAGGGTTGCCTATTTATAGGGAATTTCCATGGATCTCAACCCTTGGATCAACTTTTGTATCAAGGGCTAAGATGATGAAGATGTGGCCTTCTCTCTTCCACACAAGTGTCCCCTTCTCTCTACCACACAAGTGTCCCCTTATGTCATCAAGATGATGTCATCCAGGTGATGTCACTCATTCACTTTATGAGTTTTTACCGATAAAGTTCCCTATTTGGTGTTCTGGTCGCGTAATTTTGCAAAATCTCAAAAATCTGGGAACACAGCCTTGAAGTTCTATTCTTCCTCTTTGGAAATATCTGAGTTAACTAAATTTTTGATCCCATTAATGGTATTTCGTAACCTGCCGAAGATTCTAAGCCGAACGCTGTCGGTTACGGAAATTACTTCGGGTGACACCAACTTCGGGACAAAAATTCACTGATTCATAATATGTCCAGTTGTTTTCTACTTAGTTCAAGGATTTCAAGTTATGATTTATTTTCTATTGGTTCTCACTTTTCTTATCTGCCCTTTGTTTAAAATATCATGATATTATTTTTGAAAAACCCACAACCCCTTTCACACTCAATTTTCGGTTTCCTCTTTTCTGCACCTTACTCAACAAGTTGCTTCCTGAGTCTTCCAACTTGTTCACCAAGTTTCACAACTCGGTCTCTAATTAACTTGTTCACCAAGCCTCACAACTCGGTCTCCGAGTAACTTGTTCACCAAGTTTCACAACTCGGTCTCCAAGTAACTTGTCCTCCAAGTAACCTCGTCCGCCCAGTAACTTGTCCGCCAAGCAACCTCGTGCGCCCAGTAATTTGTCCGCCAAGTAACCTCGTCCGCCCAGTAACTTGTTCGCCAAGTAACCTCGTCCGTCCAGTAACTTGTCCGCCAAGTAACCTCGTCCGCCCAGTAACTTGTCCGCCAAGTAACCTCGTCCGCCCAGTAATTTGTACGCCAAGTAACCTCGTCCGCCCAGTAACTTGTTCGCCAAGTAACCTTGTCCCCCCAGTAACTTGTCCACCAAGTAACTTGTCCACCAAGTAACCTCGCTCGACAAGTAACTTGCTCCCCAAGTAACTTGCTCTCCAAGTTTCCCTGACTTGCTCTCCAAGTTTCCCTTACTTGCTCTCCAAGTTTTCCTGACTTGCTTTCCATGTTTTCCTCGACTTGCTTTCCAGGTTTCCTAACTTGTTCTCCAAGTCAACCAAAAATCGCCCCCTACCTTCTTCCTTTCTTTTTGTTCATTTTACTCTTTAATATGGTAATTTTTGGGCATTTTATGATCCCAAAATAAAATTCGAGAATTTGGTTTTTGATTACCTTAGTTCTTAGAGAAAATTCCCTAAATTAACATAAATATGTTACTCAATTTTGAGACCATATATTCACCGATTTTGAATAGGTATTATTTATCAAAATATAATATTTATGATGAATATGAATTTTGGGGTATTACAAATTGCCTCCTAATCGTGGTTAATTTCCTTTAAGTAATTCAAGTGGTTTCATAACACTTCATTGATTATTTTGGTTACATAAGAACCATGTTTTAATATGATAATTTTATCATATTTATGTTCCTTAATCATACTATTAAAATTGGCCTTTCAACTTTAATTAATCTCTCTTAATTAATTTTAGTATCTCCATAGCATTTTATTGCTCTTATGATTATATAAGACTAGGCTTTAATATGGTAATTTTGTAGTATTTTATGATCTCAAAATAAAATTAGAGAATTTGGTTTTTAATTACCTTAATTCTTAGAGAAAATTCCCTAAGTTAACATAAATATATTACTCAATTTTGAGACCACATATTCACCTATTTTTAATAGGCATTATTTACCAAAATGTAATATCTATAATGATTATGAATTTTAGGGTATTACAATTGTTCTTGGTTAATTTGAGTTTTTTTTCCCTCCTAGTGGCCACTGTTACTGTAGCATGAATAGTATTATAGTCTGAACATTGACATTGGCCAGTCTCTAGCTTGTGAGCTCATGTGATTTCAGTTTCTATCAATTTTCTGGTTGATTGTAGTACTGTTCCGTGAACAATGATCGTGACTCATCACTATTCACAGGGGGATAGAGAAAGTGTGTGCCTTGTCCTTGGTGGTTCTGTTGTCTCTATTTGGGTTTTAGGGTTTGGGTTCATCATTCTAGTTCATGTGTTTGGTTCTTCTTGATTCAGGTTGGTTACTTTCGTGTGTCGGCATCTGCTGAGCTTTGCGACTTGCACTATTCTGGGCAATTATTTGTTGTTTAGTGGTCTTTGTGTGACCCATTTGTTCTTTGCCTCCAGTGAAATGTTTCTTAAGTTTTTGTCTCCGTTGAGACATTTAGAGTATTGTTTAGTCTTTGTGTGACCCGTTTGTTTAGTCCCTTTGGTTACTTTCATTATTGCTTTGTCTCTGGTGAGATGTTTGGAGTATTGTTTGGTCCCTTGTGAGACCGTTTGTTGTGGCTTCTACTTTGGTTTCGTACTCTTTGTTATTCGAACTCTTGGTGAAGCTATTTAATCATTTCTTTTGAATGTCCTCGATGTGACATTTGGTTGACCTGTTTTTGAATGTGCCCAAACTTGCTGGTGGATTCAAGATCTCATGAAGAAGAAAATTATTTTGTTTAGATTTTGTTTATAATATGTTTTCTAGTAACAAATTGAGCCTGATTAACATCTATGCTCCAACTTGAGAGAGGAGTGTTAGGAAATAGCATATTAGTATTAATGTATATATTTGAAATCATGAGATTGTAATTAGATCCCATATAATTAGGGATCACATACACATATGATCATCATTATGAGCCATTATGTATAGGCCCCTCTCTCTTGTATAAATACCCATACATTTATCATGAATTAAACAACTTTCTGATTGATCATTTCATTACAGCCATTACCTCTACCTTTACTTGTAGACTCTCCTTTCACCTGAAAAGCCTACTCTTTACTTTTTTCTTGAAATTGATTCTTTATCATCAGGGACAGACCCAGGAATTTTACTAAGGGGGTGAAAATAAAAAAACGCTACATCATAAATAAAAGTATTTGAAATACAAAACAGACCTAATATACAACAAAATTGAAAGAAATCTATTACATAAATTAAGATTACTTCACTTGACTCTTACCTGTTTTCATATTGTTAAACTCATCTATAATTGAATCTATGCTAAAACTCAAAACTTGTCCAAAATCCTAACCCTAAAATGTCCCACTATTTTTTTTTTAAAGAGATTCTTACTTTGATTTTGAACTTAGAACTTCGAGATAATTGGGTTTATGGGAACCTCGCCTCTAGAATACTCTCTGCACCATATGATTAGGCCAACTGATGACAACATTGGTTCTAAGAGCTAGATCCTTAAACAGTTCTTATTATCAAAAAATCATTTCGATAAACAATATCCTTCCTAAATAAAGTCTCTTAATAAACATAAGTTATTCCACTATTTCTTTTTTTTAAAAAAAAAATTTGGGGGGGGGGGGCGCCACCCTTAGGTCCCCGGTCCGTCCCTGATCATCATGAGATTGCAATCAGCTCATTAATTCATCAAAAGAATACTTTGAAAGGTCATGAGCCTCCTCAATATGGCAACAACAAATTTAAATTGAGGAGTTAAAGTTTTCAGAATTTTTGCAACAACTATTTCATCAATAATTTTTCTCCATAGGACCTCATTTTATCAACTAGAAAACTAGCTCTAGATAAATAATGTTGTACTGACTCACTCTTTTGTATAAGAAGATTCTAAAATTCACAACGTAATGATTGGAGTTTTACAGAGATTACCTTGTATGAACCTAGAAACTCAGTCTTCAAAATTTCCCATGCCTCTTTAATTTAGAAGCGTTACAGATGCGATTCTATAAAAAAATATTGTCATGCACGGCTTGCTGGAGGAAAATTAAAGCAGTTGCATCTTGCTTCTTATTTTCCTTCAAGCGGCTTTGGTTCGTATCTGGGTTGGCAAAAGCATCCTCAATTATAAATCCCATAAGTCTTGAGATCGAAAGAGGGTCTTCATCTTAATTGACCAAAACTCATATTTATCCCCATTAAAAATAGGAGTTGACAATTGAGACTCCCCACTGGTTGCTGAAGAAATTTCGTTGGTTGCCATAAGTTGCGTGCCCTATTCAATGAGATAAGAGGGGGAAGGATCAATTTTACTCTCTCCCACTAGATGAGTACGGTGCAGTGCATTAATACTCTAATAAACTCTCAGACTCTCTCAAAATATGATCAAAGCTCTGATACCACTTTGGTTGGATATAGAGAAAAAATAAAAACTTCTATTATTGATCCTTAAATAAACAAGTGCACATATGAGCCTTTATAAAGGTAACAAATGGATGGGGATACAGGGATATGAATCTGATAAGAACCTTTGGCAAAAAAATAAATAAATAAATCTGATAAGAACCTGTCTAAAAAAATATCTAATAGGAAAATCTATCTAAATCAAACAACTAATAAAATAATCAATCTATAAAACTGCAGCGCATATATATATATATATATATATATATATATATATATATATATATATTACTCAACATTCCTCTCATGGCTTGGTGATTTTATTGTTATATATATACATACATATATATATATTGGGTAAAGGATTTCTCCTGTCACTGGAGATAGAGTTATCTCCAGTAACCCTAAAACTACGTCGTTTTGAATTAATGAAGGGTGTATTTGTAATTTCAGGTGAATTAATGAAGAGTGCAAATACAGAAACACCCTTCATTAATTCACCTGAAATTACAAACACACCCTTCATTAATTCAAAACGACGTAGTTTTAGGATCACTGGAGACAACTCTATCTTCAATGACAGGAGAAATACTTTTCCCATATATATATATATATTGATGATGGATGAGAATAATAGTTCATTTATCACCAGAAAATTTGAGCTGACACATCAATTTGACCAGAAAACGAACACTATTACAGGTTTATAACATGAAATTCATGACAACATACAGAACAATTCACTTCAATTCCTCCATCATTGTAATACCCCAAAATTAACAATTCTCATAAATACAATATTTTGTTTGATGGCACCTATTTAAAATAGGTGAATATGTGGTCTCAAATTTTGAGATATATTTATTTTGTCTATTAGGTTATTTTCCCTTAGAATTTAACGTAGCTAATATTTTATTTTCCTACATTTTGTTTGGAATCATAAAATACCATAAAAATTTAAACAATTCCCAAATGCAATTAGGGATTTTATAGGACCAAAGGAAAGCAAGGAAAAATTAGGAAAACACATCAAATAAATAGGGGAGCATAATAAGAATTAGTAGACACTTGAATTTTCACTAAACAAAATGATTATGTAAATTTTTATAGTTAATCAAGGGATTAAATTAAGAGGACTTAAATCTCAAAACTCATAATTGAATAAGGAACTAGATTTTTCTAAAACCCTAGAATTAATACATAGCACATACTAAGTTATAAAATGTCATAATAAATTAGCAAAACACTTGAACAAATAAAAGAATAATTACCAACATTTAATAGGCAATTAAGTAACACTAATGGAAGGTTTAGTTAATTAATTACAACCACTAATTAAGAGGGATGATAGGCTAATTAAAAGGAAAGAACCAACAAGGGATTAAGATTAACACTAAAAGAATTGTTAGCAATCATAAATCATACCATGAACCAATAAACAACAATCAAGAGATAATTAAGCTTAGGATTAAGTTGTTAATCAAATACTAATCAAGAGTTGAAAAGTCAACAATTGCAACTAAGATCTAAACTCTAAGAATTCATCTTGAAAAACTTATCCAAAGGCCCTAATCAACTCTAATAAAGCATAATCCATGAGATAAGAGACTAACCAATGAGATTTTTCCCTCCAATTATTGCAAAGCAAGAAAAACAAATTAAAACTAATTAAGGGGGGAGGGTGTGCGTTTTTTTTAAAAGCAAAGGAAGAAGAAGAATTGTCCAAAAAATGCCACATACCCCCTTTGAGTCATAAGTCTAGACCTAGGTGAGTCATTAATCTAAATATGGAATAAGTCATCAACCTAAACATGAATCACCACTCTAAACCAATGAATCACTAATCTAAGTTTGCATGAGTCACACACCTACATGATAAATCACAACCCTAACTAGATAAGATGAGGTAAGGAGTGATGCAAGATTATAGGTGGACCAACGAGATAAAAGATAATTAAAATAACTAAATTGGTTTATACAAATAATTCTAGATAAAAACTAATAAAACCTATACAAATTAAATCATATCTTGAAATCCATGAACTAAGTAAGAAAACCAAGTTGAGATTCATAACAAGCATAAATCAAGCTTGAAGACAAGTATAACCAAAGTCATTTCCATGATTGTTTGAGAAATGGAATCAATAGGAAAGATAGGCAAAATTGGTCTCAAAACCAATGAGCAATTGAGCAAACAACTTCATTAGGACTCCCAAATGAATTGTTCACCAAAAATGAAACAAGGATAATTGGCTTAGGCAAAAATGAAAACACATGGTATAAAATTTGTCAAAATGGAAGAGGATAAGGTACTATTGGATAAAAATGGAAGAGGATAGGGAGAGAGAAAGGGGAGGACGGTTTTGAGCATGTAGAGGGCTAGGATTTGTGCTCCAAAACCTCCTAAATCCAAGGGTTGAGATTGACGCAAAAGTGTTAGGAAGTTAACCCCAAAATTCACTATAAATAGGACCCCTTTGCTCTCCACAATCCTCACCACTAGCTGAGAGTGAGAGTAAGAAGGTTCTTGAAGAGTAGCAAGGCTTTTGGGTAAGTTCTCTAGCTTTAGCTTTGAGTTTCTTTAAGTTCTAGCCTTTAAATTCATAGTTAGAAGTAGTTTAATCTTTAAATTCTTTAGATATAGTTGTTTTTATGTTTTTCTGGGTTTAAAATTATATTTATTTCGAAAAAATAATGAAGAAAGAGTTTTAGAAAAATTTCCGGAAAAGAAACACCGAAGTAACGAAGTTCTGACGAAATTTCATCGGTTCTGGAATTTCTGAACCAGACATAAAAAAGCTTATATTTTATGCTGAAATCATGGTTAGAAAATTCTGAGAAAATTTATGGTTAAATTATACATATATGGATTTTTAAATATCTAAAGTGTAACATCCGTGTATAATTGTAGAGCAAGAAGACAACACTAGGTTTTAATCTATTTATCTAATGTTTGACTCTCTTTTCCTTTAGACAAAGTAAGAAAACACCTTTTCCCCACATATTCTTCATTCAATCTCAAATTATTGAATGGTCCGTATGAATTATGCATAATTGGTTCAATATCTTCATGCTTCTTGTTTCTATTCATTCACATGCGCAAGACACGAAGGTCCACTCCAATAAATCAACCACCCATTCATTTCCAATATTTTAATATATATATCCATCTTTCTCTTTCCATTCACGGGCAATATACTATTGCTAAAGGTGGAAGGATTCAAATATGAAGACAACTTGTCTTCCACTTATGGATAATCATCCAAGCTTTTGTCCCTTAATTCAGCTTTTCTATGAATAAAATATTCATATACCAACATACTATTATCCTTATGATTACAAGACGACGGCCAACGTGTAGCACATTTGCACCAAAATTCTCTTTCACTTTGTTAATCAATTATACAATCTGTAGCCATGTGATTGTCCAACCATTCAACATTATTTCTTTAATAATTCTCGGGTGCAAGCAGTGGAGGCTACTCTTTATTGTTCAATCACGGGTATCACATTCATTAGAAGCATGTTTTATATATATTCAAACGTATGCCTCTCTTTTATTCATTTCTGACGACAAAGAGAAATAGAAAGTGAGAGTGTGAGAGAGCTTCGTGTGTGAGAGACTTTAGAATATTTTGGGAGTGAGTTCGGGCGACTTAGGAGGCAATAAGGAAGAAGAAATAGCTGAATTCTCAAGGAGTAAGACAAGTAAGTAATGGTTCTAACTTGTCTTAAGTCATTTCAAGAAGTTGGTTTCAAAATCTTGTTTATCACTTCTTATATATTATTTTGGGTTCATTAAGAAGTGGTAAAATCAAAAGGTTTTTGATGATTTTAAGGTTACCATAGTGTTTATCACGGAAAATGGAGTAAGAATAAGGTTGGAAATGATTTTTAGAATCAAAAAGAATTAATTAAGCAAGCTACCAAAACTGCCAGTTTTAACGGTTTGGAAGGCAGTTGAATTGTAAATGGTTTTCGGTCAAGTGAATGGTGTCTAAAAATCATGAAATCTTCCAGTTTTGAAGTAGACATCCAGAGCTTTCTTTTGATATATAATATGTAATTTTTAGAGCTCTGTACAAGGAGTTATGGATTTTACAATCTGGCCTAAAATACTGGAAGTATAAACTGGACAGCGAAGTGATTTATTTAAACTGGGAATAGTATGGATATTTTTGGCTGTTGAGAATATTTTTCGATGAAAATAGACTCACCAAAGGACATTTAGGTTTTGGAAGCACATCATTTGGAGCTTTGTACAAATAGTTATGAATTTTCAAAGTTAATGAAAATTCTGGACAGAAAAGGATTTAATCCGAAAATTGTTGCAATAAGAATTTTAAATGGGTGATTTATCGTTTAAAGGGTCACAAGGATTCTAAATGATAAAAAGAACCCTGTTGGATATTTTGGAAGAAATGGATTATAGTGAAGATTAATATTTATAATGATACTATTTTAGGAGTTGACTGTCAAGTGGTTCGAGCACCGGTGAATTTCGTTTAGCTATTCGGAGTTGAGGTAGTAACTTTTCTCTCACATACTCTGTGTGCCTTTATATGCATGTACGTACCATTGTGATATTTGAATTGTGAATTTTCTAACCTTATCGCCGGTATAAGCCGGGAGGTAGTGCCCTTGAATGTGGGGTAACCCTGGATGCCATCACGGTTGAGACCGGGGGTGGTACTCCGATAAGTGAATTTTTATGCAGAAGGGTGAAAGCCCATTTGAATATTTGAATTATCCAGTACTGTGTGTATGAACCGGTAGGTTCTTGAATATTGTTGAACTGCATATTTGAATTTTGTGATTGAAATTATTGTGAATTATATTTATTGCAACTGGTTGTCTACCATGTACTGTGCATGCATCTTATGTGAGTGATTAACGTTACTACTGGGATTCATTTGAATCCCAGACAATCCCCAAAGTTCAGGACGGAAACCTAACAGCGGTCGTGGCTCACGTGATAAGGCGGTGGATATGGATAACTGACGGTGCTTGATGGAGCAGAGATCTGATTTATTTTCCCTCATTGTGTTTGAAATATTATGTCCTGGTTAAATTTTGTACGAACCTTTTTATGAATTTCGATTATGTACCAGACTTCAATATCAGTATTACTATGCTGGAACTAGTTTATCCTTTAAGCTGTGCATATTTACTCTTGCGAATGTCGGTATACCGAAGGGGTGTGACATAAAGAACATGTCCAAATGATTTCTGTACAGGGAGATAAAAATTCCCAAAGTTAGGGCTACGAATTTCTGGAAAATTCTGGACAGATGTTCAAAAATTAAAAACTGGGAATGAACCGTGGAATCTGGGAAAAGGCTGTTATTTTTTATTGAAACTAGACATCCTATGAATTCTGAGGAATTTTATGGATCCTCGTTTCGATTTTTCTAGAATTAGTTATGATTTTTCAAAGTTAGACGAAATTCTGCCCAGATTTAAAGACCAGCGTTTTTCTCAAAAATAAAGGGAAATAATAAATTCATAAATCCACCAGGGGTAAAATAGTTATGTGTAGCTATGATATCTATTGGGATATTGGTTGTAAATTAATAAATGAAATATTACCTCATAGGGAATCTGTGATCGCTTCGCAACCGACGACGTACCGTGAACACCAACAAAGGTACGGACGCGTACTGTAACACTAACTCTGATACTTATTGTACACTTGTATGTGGTAGATATGCTCATAGACTGTGACTCTGCTTGAGAATTATTTGAATATATACGGGTTACAGTCTTGGTAATGCCGTTTGAGTTTTCCTAGCGCCCTGAGGACACGATAGCCCATCGTGGCACTGGTGAAGAGTGCAGACTGGATTGATGTGAATATGTGATCATTGAATTGATATCTAGTTATGCTATACTGTCATGAAATACCTGTCATATATAACTATTCATAAGCATGAGGTTAACTGATGCTAACAAAAATTTAACTAAGCACCGCAAGTGTACGGGTCATAAAAATAGTAAGTGGCAAATCAAGGTCATTCCACAGAGACTCAATCAAACTGGTGATTAGGCGTCAAATTTCCTTTTTTCATTTAAGTTGAGCAAATAAGAAGTGTTTTCAATAGTAGTAAAACAAAAGAATTTAATAAAAACAAGCACTTTCAAAGAGAGAGAATTCAAATATCAAAAGGACAACCTAAAGATACTAATCCCTTGTTTGTTTCTTAGATTTCATTCCCACCACATTAATTCTAACTTAATTTCATCAGTTAATCTAGAGTATTAGTGTTTATAAGTGCCTGTCGGTCCACTTATATACCTACCTCAAATGATTATGCAATGTCTCACACAATTAATTAAGATGCAATTCAAACCGGGCTCACTCTAATTTGACTATGCGGAGCTTCTAGGTATATGTCTATCCTAGACGCAAATTAGATTAAAACCTAATTTCTTTATTAGATTTAAACCTAATTCCACATTATTCAATCCCAAGGTCAATTTAGGATTCCCTCTTTCAAGTCCAACCCTAAATCCCCAAAGCATGCTCAATGTTGATCAGTCAATAAGCAATAAATAATAAAAACAGGATTAAATAAACTGATTAAAATTAAGCAAAACCAATGTGTGGGAATAATTTCTAAGTCTCAAACAAGTTCATAGCACTCTAGGTTGAAAAGAAAATTAGCCACACATAGCTATAAGAAAACCCATTACAAAAATAAGAAATTCATATTCAAGCATAACAAGAAGAAGAAGAAGAAGAAATCTCAGAACAACTCTGCTTCTTGAATTCAGCGTCTTCTTTTTCCTCCACTGTGTCGTGCGCCTTTTTCTCTTCCTGATGCGTTAGCTTTTCTTCTTTTTCTTGCGTGCTCTTCTCTCCTGGTGCCTGCTGATCCTTTCTCTTTAATATAGAAATTTATTTTGATTACCCATTTCATTCAATCCGTGGGTCCATTGCAATCACTTTAAAACATTGCCAAATCAAGCATTGAATTGGATCTAATAGCTGTACCGCTGGTGCTCTCTGATTGTAAGAAAAGAAAGGAAATAATATAACAATAATAATAATAAACTAAATTTATTCAAAATCACTCATTACTATGATTTATTTCCTAAACTCAAAAACTTCTATTTTAAATTGAAATCCCCTGAATCATGCATCTAGATTGATATCCCTTAAAATCATCATAAAATCTCTTTAATTTAATATTGATGACTTACTAAATATATCAAATATATCACAAATCAATTAAAAATAGGAAGTCATCACACCCCCACACTTGCGTCAAATCTTGTCCTCAAGATTTTTAAATTTTAAAACAACCAATTCATGAAAAGCAAAACAAACTTTCTCAGAAATTTTTTTCCATCTTCCAAAAATGCAAGTAGCAAGGTGATTAATTTGGCAGAGATAAATCACAATAGAATGTCCCTCACAAGTGGAGTGTGTGCACTCATCTCTCCAAATATTCAAGGGCTTGTGTTTTACTTATGTCCACCTATTGCAGCTCATCCACTCTAAGCTTGTTCCTCATTTCATTCTCCACTAAATTATTCCCTTACATACACAAATAAGAAGGACTTTAACAATAGATAAATACTTTAGTTAGTGCCAAGTAGCCCAATACATAATATGAAGAATGAAGGACTCTTTTTTTCTTTCTTTTTTCTTTGAGCCATTGTAAGTCCCCTTTTGACGCGACCCTGCACATGGGTGATGCAGCACCGGTTACTCAGTTACTCCAACAGGCACCTCAAGAGACTTTTAGCCTAACCCTTAACTCTCCTTGACTTTACCGTTTGACGCGAGTGCCAACATTGGTGATGAAGTGCCCCCGGTTACTAAGTAAAGTCTAGAGAAGTCATTGGAGTTGTGTGCATGTGTGTGCATGTGTTTTTTTTTTTCAAGCCCTTCAATCTTCTTCTTCTTTTTTTTTTTTTCACTTAGCACTCACTAGAGTAACCAATAAAAAAAATGTCCACCCATCTTTATGTATGTAAAGGATTTTTCTTTTCTTTTTCTAGAGAGATTCAAAACAAGTTCTAGAGATAAAACCACAGTAAGTGTACTCTCTCTTAAAATGGATGAATATTTGGGCTCAAATTCCTCACAGGTTCTTTGACATCCTAATTAAGTAAATTACCCAAACCAAATCGTTGCCTCTTTACTAACACTCAAAGAATATAGAATCAATTCCCAAACAAATTCACTTCTTTTCATGTTCAAATTAACCCAGAAAAAAAAAATTTTGAGGACATAGCAAGTTAAAATCAAGGATACCCTCACCCCCACACTTAATTGTCACATTGTCCTCAATATGAACAAGTAACAAGAAGTAGTGGACGTGAAGAGCAACCATATCTGTGTAGGGGTAACACCAATCTTAGAGATTTTAGATTTCCACCAGTGGAATAGCTTAAGTGCTAGCAGTCACTCAATAGTTATCACAAATAATCATCACATGCATATATAACTAAGAGGAGCACTCATTCCCAATCAATATATCATCAACAATCAGATAAAACAAATCAAGGAAAAGTAGAAGGAAACTCCCCTATTTGTCCATGACTTGCGCTTTCAATCCTTGCCACCAAAGTAGAACACATCATCAGGGGCTATCTACAGTCCTACAAAATCAAATAAAGCATCAAATCACACCTTGGGTTGCCTCCCAAGAAGCGCTTGGTTCATAGTCTTCAGCCTGACTATGTCAAAATGTCAAGGAGGTTGAGACAAGCTGTGCCAATATTTCCTAGAAGAGGATGCAAAAGTCTTCGCAATTTGTTCACTGCGCTGACAAGTATTCTCCATATTATTTTTCTTCATGATCGGTTGACTGTGCCGACAAGTATTATTTACCCCCACATGTCTACTATTAGATCGGTTGACTTGAGCTTCTAAGTGGTCAACCTTCTTGTTGATTATATTCAACATTGCCAACAGCTTTGAAGAAGGGTCTTCAATAACTTTATCAACTGACTTCACCAGCCTTCTGTCATTATTATTCTGTAAAAAGTCAGTGGATAAGTCATCTGGATCAGTGTGATCACCGATGCCAACATGACCTTTGGATACGTGATTCGGTGGATAAAGGTTCATGGCTGATACGTCAAATCCTGACTCCAACTCAAATGCTTTCTCTATGTAATTCGCTTCAAAGCCTAAGGTCTTGGACATCGCTTTTGCTAATCCCACCACTATATTCCTCATCTCTCTGTGGTATTCATTCAGGACCTCACTTCCACCATTCCCATTTATTTCCAAACAGATCGATATATTAGAATAGAATTAAGGATAATGAGACATCTATCATAACTGGACATAAGTGTGTGTATAGACATGTACGGATGTACCTGAAGCCAGAGGGATTGGAAGGAAAATGACACTGAGGATGCGTCATCACTTTTAGGTATTCCCTGTTTTCTCCATGAGAGTTTGAGGAGTTTATGTCCCACCTAATTTTGTCCACTGGATCCTTTTTCCCATACACTTTCCTCTCCTCTAAATTCATTGGATCGAAGAATTCAGTCATTCCTTTGAAAAGATTGTTCAGCACTGTGTCTGGAATGCGATGATTGACCAACTGCATGCATGCATATGCAAAGAATCAAAATTTCAAATATACATTAATTAATTTGAACTATATATAACTTAAAACTAATTGTAAGGGGGAAAAAAATATCACAATTATATTGGTCTGTAGCTAGATACATACATAGAAGAAACCAAATTTGCAGGACGCTTGGCCCAGATGTTCCAGGGCCAAAGATTGTTGAAGAGGGTCATCAGAAAAAAGCAAAGAATAATCAACAGTAGGTATCTCATCGTCAAAAGCAGAATAAGAACGAGTGACAGTGGAAGAGTGATTTGAATTTGATGGTTGAACAGGTGATGGAGTGGATGAGTATTCTTGTGAAGAGGAAATTACATTAGTAGCCATGACAAAGGAAGCAAGAGAGTGCGTAAGATCAAGATTATTATATGCTATTATGCTTAGATAATGAAAAAGAGCTTCACCATTTGCATGCAAAATTTGCTAGCCAAATGCACCTATAAATAAGCATCAACAAACACCCAAAATTATTGTGAATCACATGCGATGGATTGAATTGTTAAAGTCGGTCACGTAACTCAAATATCTCGACTCCTAAAATGGAAAGAACGTGGTTTCCATGGGAAAGGTGGCGGAGAGGGAGGACTAAAACTAGGTCTTTTTTGTGTTTTTACTTACCTTATAGTATTATAGTCTATATGTTATAATTATACAGAATAATTCTCTTTCAATTTTTTTTATTAAACCAAACTTAATGTAGCTAACTGACAATTCACACTTCCTTTTAATTTTTAAAATAAGCTTGGATTCTAATGAGCAATATATTAATTAGTTTCCATATGAATGTAATTTTATTATCTAAAAACCTTTGGGAGAACATGTATATATAGTACACTTGTTATTTTCTCAATGCTAAGCTAGGGATGCATAAGGGTACACAATAAACAAACTGCACAACTATTTGCTAGAACACAAACACATACACGTACACATGCCATTACCAATAATTAATGTATGTACACATTTTCAATGAACTTTTCTTTTAATTAAAGGGGCAGGTACTATTACAAGTGAGATCAAATACACAACCTCCCACTCAATGATGGATTTTGGTAGAGACAGTTAATGGGGGGCCATTACCCAAAAAAAACAAAATTTTTCAGAATTTTCCTTTAAAAAAAAAAATAACGTAGAAAGGTAGAGTTATCTTATACAATTGCGATATATTTGACACCCAAAATATTTTTCTTTCAAATTAGTTAATGACAATACATTTAGTACCCCAAATATTTATCCCAAGGCCCATCATTGCTCCCACTTACAGGTGAATTCTTGTGCAGTATGCTACAAAGCCATTGGCTTTTCAATAAACATTTTGAACAGGCTTGGGACAACTCCTACGTGCACCCACCATATATTAGTCCTTTTCTGCCACCGAAATATGCAACAGAAGCTAATTTATCCCAGCAGGCCACCACCTCGTGGCAATATGACACCCAGCAGGTTGCTGGACCCCACCCCAACACACACAGCAGAAGATAATTCATCCCAGCAGGCCACCACCTCTTGACAATATGACAACCAGCAGGTTGTTGGACACCACGCGGCACGCCCACGCGCACACAGACACAGATAAGAAGCTAATTTATCCCAGCAGGTTGTTGCATCAAAACACACACACACACAGAGCAGAAGCTAATTTATCCCAGTAGGTTGTTGCATCCCCACTCCAAAAAAAAAAAAAAAAAAAAAAACACACACACACACACAGAAGAAGCTAATTTATCCTAGCAGGCCCGGGGTTTTTCCCTGCCGTTGTGATCGTTCAGATCTTTTTTTCCCTGTATCTTTTTAATTTTTAAATGAAAAAAAGTTATCTTTTCCATTTTTTAAAAAAATGTTAATTGAGAGATTATTTTTATTTTAAATTCTTTACTAATTAAAATTATTTTTGATAAAAAATAAAAAAGTAAAAAAAATCAGATTTGAACGGTCCAGAGCTCCTCTATGCAGATGAGCACAGTAACTAGCCCCCCCCCCCCGGGGCGGTGTTTCTCTTTCTCTAGATATATATTATTTTTGTGCAAATTCAACAAGAATTGAAGATCCAGATTCTTGACATAGTATTGGGAGAAGGGTGTCTCCATTGATCATTTCTCTCCATTTAGTGTATTCACGATCAAATTTTAATGGTTTAGTTTATTCTATTGACCATGATATATTTTTATTTTTGCATAGTATTAAATCTCAACTATTAAAACATGATCTAGATATATACACTAAATGAAGAGGAAATGGAGAGAGTGATCAATGACAACGTTCTTCTCCTCTACTGCATTTGATTTTTAATATAAGAAAAAGATAACTAATTTTTAGATATTAAAAAAAGTGCTTAAATTAGTTATTCATAACAAATATGTGTTAGTTAATTTTCCTATACTACCCTATTTACTCATGTGCATTAGAACAATGTTGGGACCCCCTTAATTTATGAAATCAATAAGAATATTTTGAAAAAATATATAAATTTAAAAGACTGAGTGAAGGCTTATATTTAGAGGCGAGAGGGTACTTCGTTAGCCACTTATTAGCCCTTATAATGTCCTCTATTCAACCATTGTTCTGTTCCCTAACTCAGTACTATGATACTCCTAGACATGCTGTTCAAAAAAAGAATACTCCTAGACATGCTAATTTTTTATTAGAGACAATCATGTTTGAGGCATTATCGGCCATTAAATGTGGACACCTTTCCCGATAGGGATTTGAACTTTGATTTATCACGTTGAGGGACTGACCCCTTCTGCTGGACTTAACCCCATGGGTGGAAATGCTTTGGTGATTTACGATAAATAATTCCATATAGAATTTTTCTTGTTCATAATTCTGAAATTTTGCTTCATAATAATATTTTTTATCTTCACATATATATTGTTCTATATAATATGGATATAATGAACATATTTCTATTTCATTTGACGTGTTATTGCTTCTTGCTGATTTGTATTTTGGCTTTTGCTCTGCCTATAAATTCATTTCGTAATATTTGTTCATATTGTGTTAAAATAAAATCATAAAATTCTCTTTTATTTTGATATTCTTCAGTTATAGGTCTTGATAATTCTCTAAATTCTAGTGTCCTACTTGTCCATCATGTATGTATATTTCCTGTAAATTTTGCTTCTATTAACATACTATTTCAATATCTACAAATTGTGATTTACTCCATTCTTCCAATCTTTTTTCTTTTGTCTTAATTGCAATCTAAATCCAACCAAATTCCTGAATTAGGTATTCGTTTTGTATTATATTGTTCTATAGGGGTGGTATAAATTCAGTCTATTATTTTTCCTAGGTCTTTTATATGTTGATTCGAAGGTTCTTGTCGTTGAAGATGTTTTTTGTCTTAAATCATTCATAGTTGCTTCTTCTTCCCCATTTTCTTCCATTTCTTGTCTATTAGGTGTAACATCCCAATTTTCTAAAGCATTTTCGAAATAATTTGATCAGAGTTTGAAATAGTTTTATCAGAGTAGAGCAACGAAATAGTTTTAAAATGAGTCACTGATAAACATTCATAGTCGGTGTATCTAGTTGCTATTACAGTCATCTGAATATTCAAATATTCAAAAGTACGGTAATACAAAAAACAAAAGAAATCCTCCGTCTATAACTTCAAGCGGGTAGCTTACCCTTGTCCACAGTCCTGCCTCCTCCAGAACCTGAGGCTATTGTAAGATTTGAGGTTCAATTCCCATTGAACCTCAGGTAACGGTTAACCTCATGCTTATGTAACAGTTATGTATGACAGATATTCATGACAATACAACAATAATCACATATGAAAGATAATAACAGAACATAGCCACTGCCTATGCATGTTATTACAGTCTGCACTATTCACCAGTGCCACGGTGTACATCCGTGTCCTCAACTATTAGAACCATAACTCGTGTATAGCTGTATGTGTATGAACAACTTTTTAAAACAGAGTCTCAGACTACGAATACATCTATCACATATAATGTAACATCCGTCTCTTATTATTGTGGGGAAATATTTTATCAAATATTGTGGTGGAATTATGACTCACTTCTTATCATCAATCTTTCTCATTCAATTTTGTCATTCACGTGGAAGCAAGGAGACAATGCATTACCTACTTTTCTTTTTCACATCTTCACTTTCTAATATGTCGGGTCCCTTAATTGTCATGAAGATGTCATATGCCCCACACTCATTCAATTCTTTTCCACACTAACTTACAAATACCTTATCCCTCTGTGAATAAAAGAAAAGAAAGGATGACTCACACACCATTTCCATTTCCATCCGTGACACTCCACCTATAATTATTTGTTATTACTTTAGTATCCCATGTGTTTCTCATATCATTAAAATATTCATACACACCACTTTAATTAATCAATCCTCCTCCTTTCATTCGGATATAATATTACCTTTCATTTCATTTGGCTATTCCAAGCCGACAACACTTTCCATTCTTTTATTTGTTTGGCAACAAAAACTCACAAGCACACAGAGGACTTCATCATTCACTTCAATTATATACATACGACATATGTTCCTTCTTTTCAATTGCTAGAAAAGCAAAGGGACGATAGTCACGGATAATAATTTATGCAATTGTTGATTCACGGACGCATGCACGATGGATTTATTTATTCAGTTACGAGTGTAACCTCCTCTCCTCATGATAAAATTATGCAAGTGTGCACCTCTCATTTATACACTTCCGTCAATAAGAGAAAGAGGAAGAGAGCCACGAGTGAAACATTTTCTTATATTAATTTAAGAGTGAAGTACGGAAGTTGTGTGAAGCAACAAGGAAGAAGAAATAGCTGAATTCTCAAGGAGTAAGACAAGTAAGTAATGGTTCTAACTTGTCTTAAGTCATTTCAAGAAGTTGGTTTCAAAATCTTGTTTATCACTTCTTATATATTATTTTGGGTTCATTAAGAAGTGGTAAAATCAAAAGGTTTTTGATGATTTTAAGGTTACCATAGTGTTTATCACGGAAAATGGAGTAAGAATAAGGTTGGAAATGATTTTTAGAATCAAAAAGAATTAATTAAGCAAGCTACCAAAACTGCCAGTTTTAACAGTTTGGAAGGCAGTCGAATTGTAAATGGTTTTAGGTCAAGTGAATGGTGTCTAAAAATCATGAAATCTTCCAGTTTTGAAGTAGACATCCAGAGCTTTCTTTTGATATATAATATGTAATTTTTAGAGCTCTGTACAAGGAGTTATGGATTTTACAATCTGGCCTAAAATACTGGAAGTATAAACTGGACAGCGAAGTGATTTATTTAAACTGGGAATAGTATGGATATTTTTGGCTGTTGAGAATATTTTTCGATGAAAATAGACTCACCAAAGGACATTTAGGTTTTGGAAGCACATCATTTGGAGCTTTGTACAAATAGTTATGAATTTTCAAAGTTAATGAAAATTCTGGACAGAAAAGGATTTAATCTGAAAATTGTTGCAATAAGAATTTTAAATGGGTGATTTATCGTTTAAAGGGTCACAAGGATTCTAAATGATAAAAAGAACCCTGTTGGATATTTTGGAAGAAATGGATTATTGTGAAGATTAATATTTATAATGATACTATTTTAGGAGTTGACTGTCAAGTGGTTCGAGCACCGGTGAATTTCTTTTAGCTATTCGGAGTTGAGGTAGTAACTTTTCTCTCACATACTCTGTGTGCCTTTATATGCATGTACGTACCATTGTGATATTTGAATTGTGAATTTCTAACCTTATCGCCGGTATAAGCTGGGAGGTAGTGCCCTTGAATGTGGGGTAACCCTGGATGCCATCACGGTTGAGGCCGGGGGTGGTACTCCGATAAGTGAATTTTTATGCAGAAGGGTGAAAGCCCATTTGAGTATTTGAATTATCCAGTACTGTGCGTATGAACCGGTAGGTTCTTGAATATTGTTAAACTGCATATTTGAATTTTGTACTTGAAAATTAATGTGAATTACATTTATTGCAACTGGTTGTCTACCATGTACTGTGCATGCATCTTATGTGAGTGATTAACGTTACTACTGGGATTCATTTGAATCCCAGACAATCCCCAAAGTTCAGGACGGAAACCTAACAGCGGTCATGGCTCACGTGATAAGGCGGTGGATATGGATAACTGACGGTGCTTGATGGAGCAGAGATCTGATTTATTTTCCCTCATTGTGTTTGAAATATTATGTCCTGGTTAAATTTTGTACGAACCTTTTTATGAATTTCGATTATGTACCAGACTTCAATATCAGTATTACTATGCTGGAACTAGTTTATCCTTTAAGCTGTGCATATTTACTCTTGCGAATGTCGGTATACCGAAGGGGTGTGACATTCGTGGTATCAGAGCCTTAGTTCCGGCAATGTCAGGATAGTATACTGATAAAGTCTTGGATAGATAGAAGTGTGTAGTGGTATATATAGAATGGCATGTGTATGTCATTATTTGAGGATTTTGAATTAAATTGATATTAACAAGAATATGCACTTGAATAGTGAAAAGACATTATGGTGAATGTTCGAGGAGGTAGTAGAGGCAGAGGTCGTGGTAGAGGCAGACCACGTAAGCAAGTGCAGGCTCAAGAGCGGCCAAATGAACAAGAACAGGAGCGAGAACAATCACATGAACAGGAGCGGGCACAAGAGGAGAATATACCAGAACAAGATCCTTTTCACTATGTGCAACAAATGATGGAGATGATAAATAAACTATAGGAGGAAATACGTGAAGTAAAGGCTAGGCAGAACGAGGGTGGACAGCGAGCTGCAACTGCGGAAGGGGAAAGATCCACTCAACCCGAGATTCAACAAAATGAACCTGTAGCTGACAGGATGCAACTTGACGTAGAGGATGAACAGTATTGGATTACCAAATTTTGTAAGCATCAACCACCAGTTTTTCGCGGGAGTTTTGATCCCCAGGTAGCTGAGAATTGGGTGCTGAGATTGGAGAAGATTTTTCGAGTAATGCGGTGCCCTACAGAAAGGAAAGTTGAATTGGCAATCTACAAATTGGAAGGTGATGCTGATCGATGGTGGAAGAACACGGAATTAATTCTGCGGGCTCAGAATATCCCCATCACTTGGGAAACCTTCAAAGATAACTTTGATGCAGAGTATTTTCCTGAATCCACTAGGGACGAGAAGGAGTTAGAATTCCTGGCTATACAACAGGGTAAAGAAGAGTCTTTTAATGAATATCTGAGTCGTTTCAACCGACTAGCTCGTTACTCTTCAACCCTGAAAATCAGTAATGACGAGAAGTGGAAGTCAGGAAGATTGATTAGGGGATTAAAATATGAACTGAGAAAAGAGCTGGTCTCCCGTAAATTCCAAAAATTTAGTCTTGCAATTGAGGAATGCAGGATGGTGGAGAGGAATCTAAGGGATTTGCAGCTGCCTGAGGTTACTACGAATCAAGGCGAGTCCAGCAGAAGGAATTCTTCCCAGAAAAGAAAAGGGGCAGGGACCAAATTCCAAGGAAGTAATAAGAAACCTGTTCAGTCTAGCGAACATATCAATCAAAAGCCAGCAGAGCCTAGACCATGTCCTCAATGCGGTAAATTCCATCAAGGCAGGAATTGTAGCGGGCAGATCATTTGTTATAATTGTCGCAAGACGGGTCACTATAGCTCGGATTGCCCACAGCGTGCCACAGAGAGGAGGCCACAGAATTTTGGAAGAATATTTGCTATGACGCATGAGGAGGCTAGAAAGTCTCCGGAGATGATTCAAGGTACCATTCTTCTTCATGGAAATACGTTACAAACATTGTTTGATACGGGTGCTAGTCATTCTTTTATATCATATGATTGTGTTAGTCGGCTAAGATTGGTTATCCACAAACTGCCTTATGATCTTGTTGTGACGACACCACTTGGTGTTAAATCTTTGACTGCTGATGTCTATTTGAATTGCATTGTAAATGTGGACGGCCATGATTCTGTGGTAGATTTGATATGTTTGCCACTTCATCGTATAGATGTTATACTTGGTTTAAATTGGTTGACAGCAAATAATGTGCTGTTAGACTGCGGAAATAAAAGGATTGTATATCCAAATCCGCAGAGAGATATTAGTAAAGATGTAAATATGAATTTCCTCTCAGTAGATGAAGCTGAGAAGTGTTTGAGAAAGGGTTGCCAAGGGTATGTTGTGTTTTTCTCAGTACAAACAGAAACTGGGACTGTACTTGAAAATATTCCAGTTGTGAATGAATTTCCTGAGGTATTTCCGGAAGACATTAGTGGATTACCTCCGGAAAGAGAAGTAGAATTCGGCATCGAAATTATGCCTGGAGCTGGACCAATATCTAAAGCACCATATCGAATGGCACCTAACGAGATGGCGGAGCTGAAGAAACAAATTGAAGAATTACTAGAGAAAGGGTTTATAAGACCCAGTGTTTCTCCATGGGGAGCTCCAGTGTTATTTGTAAAGAAGAAAGACGGGAGCCTGAGATTGTGTATCGATTATCGAGAATTAAACAAGGTGACCGTCAAGAATAAGTATCCTCTCCCCAGAATAGATGATTTGCTTGATCAGTTAGCTGGTTCTAGCGTATTTTCAAAAATCGATTTGCGTTCGGGTTATCATCAACTACGAGTAAAAGCTGAAGATGTTCCAAAGACAGCTTTTAGAACCAGATACGGACATTATGAATTTTTAGTAATGCCGTTTGGTTTGACCAATGCACCTGCCGTGTTTATGGACTACATGAACCGAATCTTTCGTCAATACTTAGATCAGTTTGTGGTAGTCTTTATCGACGACATCCTAATCTACTCAAAGAGCAGCAAAGAGCATGAGAATCATCTGAGAATCGTGTTGAATATTTTGAAAAACAAGCGACTTTACGCTAAGTTGAGCAAGTGTGAGTTTTGGCTTCAAGAAGTTAGATTTCTTGGCCATGTCATCTCACAAGAAGGGGTCTCTGTAGATCCCAGTAAAGTGGAAGCAGTACTGAATTGGAAAAGGCCAGAGACTGTGACTGAAGTACGCAGTTTTCTGGGTCTTGCTGGTTATTACCGACGATTTATATTGAATTTTTCCCAAATTGCCTTGCCATTGACAAAGCTTACAAAAAAGAACCAGTCATTCGTGTGGGATGAGCGTTGTGAAGAAAGCTTTAAGCAGCTGAAAGAGAGATTGACGTCCGCACCAGTTTTGATTATCCCAGATCCCGGTAAAACCTATGTGGTTTATAGCGATGCTAGTAAGCAAGGATTGGGATGTGTCCTGATGCAGCAGGGCAGAGTGGTGGCGTATGCCTCTCGACAGCTGAAACCTCATGAATTGAATTATCCCACTCATGACTTGGAACTTGCAGCAATTGTGTTTGCTTTAAAGATATGGCGGCATTATCTGTATGGTACTAATGTTGAATTATACTGCGACCACAAAAGTCTCAAGTATCTTTTTGATCAGAAAGAATTGAATATGAGACAGCGTAGATGGATGGAGTTGTTGAAAGATTTCAACTTGGAAATCAAATATCATCCAGGAAAAGCTAATGTTGTTGCAGATGCTCTGAGTAGAAAGGCGGTGCAGGTAGCATATATGATGGTTCAAGAACAGAATTTGCTAGGAAATTTTCGAGATTTAAATTTGTTAAATCAGGTAATTTTAAACTCAAGAAGGCGCAAAGAAGTGATACTTGCTAACATTAGTGTTAGTCAAGGAGAAAGTGATCTACGAGCAGAAATTGTAGAAGCTCAAAGGCAAGACGAACTAGCAAGCTCCATTCGAGAAAAGATCTCACGTGGTGAAACTCAGGATTATGATCTTTCTCAAAGTGGACTGATCAGATTCAGGAAGCGTATTTATGTACCACCAAAACCTAAGTTGAGACTAAAGATTCTGGATGAAGCACACAAAAGCAAGTATACCCTTCATCCAGGGGTGGTCAAGATGTACCATAATTTGAAGTCTGAATTTTGGTGGCCAGGACTGAAGAGTGATGTGACTAAATACGTAACTCGTTGTCTTACTTGTCAAAAGGTTAAAATTGAACACAAGCGACCACCAGGACTTCTTCAAAGTTTGGAGATTCCTGAATGGAAATGGGAAAGCGTTACGATGGATCTAGTAGTGGGATTGCCCAGGATCAGGAATCATGATGCGATCTGGGTAATTGTTGATCGTCTCACCAAGTCGGCACATTTTCTTCCCATTGGTGTCAACTATTCTCCTGCAAAGTTGGCAGAAATTTATGTAAAAGAGATAGTAAGACTTCATGGTGTACCAAAGATTATTATTTCCGATAGAGATCCTCGTTTTACTTCTCGATTTTGGAAAGCTTTACAAAAAGCCATGGGTACAAAAGTGAGATATAGTACGGCTTATCATCCTCAGACAGATGGACAATCGGAAAGAACTATACAGACGTTGGAAGACATGCTAAGGGCGTGTGCATTAGACTTTAAGGGTAATTGGGACCGTAACCTTCCACTGGCTGAATTTGCTTACAACAACAGCAATCATGCAAGCATTCAAATGGCTCCATATGAAGCACTGTATGGAAGGAAGTGTCAATCACCCTTGTGTTGGACAGAATTGTCTGACAGAAAATTGCATGGAACAGATTATGTGGATAAAACATCAGAACATATCAGGCTTATAAGAAAGAGGCTCCTAGCAGCACAAAGTCGACAGAAAAGTTATGCTGACAAACGGAGAAGACCTCTAGAATTTGAAGTTGGAGATCATGTGTTCCTGAAGGTATCACCAGTAACTGGAATTGGAAGAGCGATCAAGAGGAAAAAACTAAGTCCTCGTTACATTGGTCCATTTCAAATCTTGGCAAGATTTGGATCGGTGGCATACCAAATAGCCTTACCCCCAAATTTGAGCAGGCTTCATAATGTTTTCCATGTATCACAGTTAAAGAAGTATATACCAGACCCTGAACATGTTATCGAATATGAAGATGTTGACGTACAAGATAACCATACATATACGGTGGAGCCTGAGCGAATCATTGACCGACTTCAGAAGCAGCTCAGAAATAAAAGTATTCGGATGGTGAAAGTGGTCTGGAAGGGATTATCTCCTGAAGAAGCAACCTGGGAAACGGAAGAAGACATGAAGAATCATTATCCCGAGTTTATGGCTCGGTACACAAGGGATGAAGCAAATTTCGGGGACGAAATTTCTTTTACGGGGGGAGAATTGTAACATCCGTCTCTTATTATTGTGGGGAAATATTTTATCAAATATTGTGGTGGAATTATGACTCACTTCTTATCATCAATCTTTCTCATTCAATTTTGTCATTCACGTGGAAGCAAGGAGACAATGCATTACCTACTTTTCTTTTTCACATCTTCACTTTCTAATATGTCGGGTCCCTTAATTGTCATGAAGATGTCATATGCCCCACACTCATTCAATTCTTTTCCACACTAACTTACAAATACCTTATCCCTCTGTGAATAAAAGAAAAGAAAGGATGACTCACACACCATTTCCATTTCCATCCGTGACACTCCACCTATAATTATTTGTTATTACTTTAGTATCCCATGTGTTTCTCATATCATTAAAATATTCATACACACCACTTTAATTAATCAATCCTCCTCCTTTCATTCGGATATAATATTACCTTTCATTTCATTTGGCTATTCCAAGCCGACAACACTTTCCATTCTTTTATTTGTTTGGCAACAAAAACTCACAAGCACACAGAGGACTTCATCATTCACTTCAATTATATACATACGACATATGTTCCTTCTTTTCAATTGCTAGAAAAGCAAAGGGACGATAGTCACGGATAATAATTTATGCAATTGTTGATTCACGGACGCATGCACGATGGATTTATTTATTCAGTTACGAGTGTAACCTCCTCTCCTCATGATAAAATTATGCAAGTGTGCACCTCTCATTTATACACTTCCGTCAATAAGAGAAAGAGGAAGAGAGCCACGAGTGAAACATTTTCTTATATTAATTTAAGAGTGAAGTACGGAAGTTGTGTGAAGCAACAAGGAAGAAGAAATAGCTGAATTCTCAAGGAGTAAGACAAGTAAGTAATGGTTCTAACTTGTCTTAAGTCATTTCAAGAAGTTGGTTTCAAAATCTTGTTTATCACTTCTTATATATTATTTTGGGTTCATTAAGAAGTGGTAAAATCAAAAGGTTTTTGATGATTTTAAGGTTACCATAGTGTTTATCACGGAAAATGGAGTAAGAATAAGGTTGGAAATGATTTTTAGAATCAAAAAGAATTAATTAAGCAAGCTACCAAAACTGCCAGTTTTAACGGTTTGGAAGGCAGTCGAATTGTAAATGGTTTTAGGTCAAGTGAATGGTGTCTAAAAATCATGAAATCTTCCAGTTTTGAAGTAGACATCCAGAGCTTTCTTTTGATATATAATATGTAATTTTTAGAGCTCTGTACAAGGAGTTATGGATTTTACAATCTGGCCTAAAATACTGGAAGTATAAACTGGACAGCGAAGTGATTTATTTAAACTGGGAATAGTATGGATATTTTTGGCTGTTGAGAATATTTTTTGATGAAAATAGACTCACCAAAGGACATTTAGGTTTTGGAAGCACATCATTTGGAGCTTTGTACAAATAGTTATGAATTTTCAAAGTTAATGAAAATTCTGGACAGAAAAGGATTTAATCCGAAAATTGTTGCAATAAGAATTTTAAATGGGTGATTTATCGTTTAAAGGGTCACAAGGATTCTAAATGATAAAAAGAACCCTGTTGGATATTTTGGAAGAAATGGATTATAGTGAATATTAATATTTATAATGATACTATTTTAGGAGTTGACTGTCAAGTGGTTCGAGCACCGGTGAATTTCTTTTAGCTATTCGGAGTTGAGGTAGTAACTTTTCTCTCACATACTCTATGTGCCTTTATATGCATGTACGTACCATTGTGATATTTGAATTGTGAATTTCTAACCTTATCGCCGGTATAAGCTGGGAGGTAGTGCCCTTGAATGTGGGGTAACCCTGGATGCCATCACGGTTGAGGCCGGGGGTGGTACTCCGATAAGTGAATTTTTATGCAGAAGGGTGAAAGCCCATTTGAGTATTTGAATTATCCAGTACTGTGCGTATGAACCGGTAGGTTCTTGAATATTGTTAAACTGCATATTTGAATTTTGTACTTGAAAATTAATGTGAATTACATTTATTGCAACTGGTTGTCTACCATGTACTGTGCATGCATCTTATGTGAGTGATTAACGTTACTACTGGGATTCATTTGAATCCCAGACAATCCCCAAAGTTCAGGACGGAAACCTAACAGCGGTCGTGGCTCACGTGATAAGGCGATGGATATGGATAACTGACGGTGCTTGATGGAGCAGAGATCTGATTTATTTTCCCTCATTGTGTTTGAAATATTATGTCCTGGTTAAATTTTGTACGAACCTTTTTATGAATTTCGATTATGTACCAGACTTCAATATCAGTATTACTATGCTGGAACTAGTTTATCCTTTAAGCTGTGCATATTTACTCTTGCGAATGTCGGTATACCGAAGGGGTGTGACATATAAGTATACAATAAGTATCAGAGTTAGTGTTATAATACGTGTCTGTACCTTCGTTGACGATTTGGTATGTTTGTTGATCGGACTGTGATCACACTTATCCTATAATGGTAATATCTTATTTATTAATTCACAAATAATATTCTAATAGATATCTTAGTCTCTAATGAACATTTTCCCATTGTGGAATTCTTTTTCAACTTATTTCCTTTACTTTTCTAAAAAAACGCTGGTCCAGAATTTGGACAGATTTTCACCTAACTTTGGAAAATTATAACTAATTCTAGAAAAATCGAAACCAGGATCCGTAAAATTTTTTGGAATCCGTAGGATGTCTATTTTTAAGTAAAAATAATCAATTTTGCCCAGATCACCTGAGTCATTCCCAGTTTTAACATTTTAAGCCTCTGCCCAGAATTTTTCCAGAAATTCACAATCAAACTTTGAGAATTTTTATCTCATTGTACAGAGCTCATTTTAAGATTTTCTTTACATATTCGAAAATCCCTATATGTCTACTTTAACCATGAACTTTTCCAGAATTTTTCAACATCATTTTCAACATAAAATATTGGCATTTTTATCACTGATTCCAGAAATCACTTAACCGATGAAATTTCGCAAGAACTTCGTTACTTTATTGTTTCTCTTCAAAAATTCTGCTCTATAACCTTCTTCATCAGTTTTTCGAAATAAATCTAATTTTGACCATAAAAACATGAAAATAAAATTATTTTAGAATATTTAAGATCTAAACTACTTCTATCTAAGAATTTAAAAACTAAAACTTAAATAACTTAAAGCTAGAGCTAGAGAACATACCAAGAACCTTACTACTCCTTCAAGAAGCTCCTCACTCTCACTCTCTACTCTCTATATCAGATTGCTTTGCTTGTTTTGGTGTGGGGAATGTAATACCCTAAAAATCCTATTTAGTCTAAAACACTATATTTTGCTAGGAAATACCTATTAAAAATAGATGAATATGTGGTTTCAAATTTTGAGATATAATTATTCTAGTTTCTAGGAAATCTTTCTTTAGGATTAAGGCAACCTATGTAATACCCTAAAAATTCATAACCATTATAAATATTCTATTTTGGCAAGTAATGCCTATTTAAAGTCGGTGAATATGTGGTCTCAAATTATAAGGTGTGTTTATTCTATTCTCTAGAGATCCTTATTTAGAATTAAGGTAACCAATGACTAAATTTTTTTTAGGAATCATAAAATACCATTTACAAATAATTACCAAATTAAATTGGGATTCCTAAAAGAGCAAGAAAGTATTATGGAAAGTACTTAAACAAATAGGTGGAATTAATAAGAATTAATAAACAACTAAGTTCTCATTAAACTAAATAATTGTGTAACTTTTCATAATTAATCAAGGGATTAATTAAAGAAGACTTAAGTCTCAAAATTCATAATTTATTAAGAAACTAAATTTTCTAAAACCCTAGAAACAATACCTAGTTCATATTTAATTCATAAAAGGCCATAAAGAATTATCAAAACACTTGAACAATTAAAAGGCAATTACCAACAATTAATGAGCAATTAAAATTGCACTAATGGAATATTTAGCTAATTGTTTGCAATTAATACTAATTGTCATCAATTAAAGATGTGTTAAGTTAATTAAGAATCAAAGACCAATAGGGGATGAGATTAGCATAAAATAGATTAACAATAATCTTAAACTACCCTAAAAGTCAATAATACAATAATCAAGGAACACTTAAGCCTTGGACTAAGAAGTTAATTAAGCTTTAATCAAGCTTTGGAAAAGTCAACAATTTCAACTAGGGTTTAAAGGCCATAATTAAGCTAAGAACCAATCATGGTTTGGCAAGTTGCACTTAACCACCTTAGTGGGGATGCTAATTAAGATTAGTAATGGAGGGCTAAGATTGATTATAATAAAACTAATCTAAGGGCTTAAATAATTATAAAAGCTTAATCCTTGTGAAATTGGATTAGCCAATGATAAATCAAGAAAATGTTCTTAATCCTCATAAAATTCATTGGACCAATAAGAGATTAATACAAATTAAAGGTTTGGATTAAATCTATTAAAGTTAAATCCTAAGGCTTAAATTAACTCTCATAAAACACAATCCATGTGAACTTAAAACAACCAATGAGAGGGAGTTGTGCATGTGTGTGGGAAAGAGAGAGAGTGTTGTGAGTGCTATTGTTGTGAACCTAGTGGGAGAAGTCAAAGCAACAACCAATGAGAATTTAGTATAAATCTTATGTAAATTAAATTAAGTTAATCAATAGAAATGATTCAAGACATAAGCAAAGGGAAATCTATACAAACTAAATTGTATCTTTAAATCCATTAATCATAGATCAAATATAAAAAGAGATTATGAACAAGCATAATTCAAGCTTGAAAATGAGTATAACCAAGGTTATTTTCCCAAACCTTGCAAATTGATACCAAATGAGAGAGTAAGTGATATTGGTCTCTAAATGAAGCTAAGAACTTCAAGAATTCAAAACTAATGAGAAAATGTACATACAACTTCATTAGGATCCCCAAATGAATTCCTATCTAGTGAAACACAAAAAGAAGCAATTATGCATATGCAAAATGAGTCATCACTCTAGAAATGAGTCATTAGCCTATGCATGAATGAGTCATTAGCCTAAGCTTGAATGAGTCATAACTCTAAAATTAATGTATGAAGACTTTAGGGGCTTTGGGTTTAATGACTTGGAAGAGGATAAGATGATGCATATGATGATGTCATTGTTGTGCATGTGTGTGTATGCTATTGTTGTGCATATGTGTGTGTCTAGTATGAAGAAGGAAAGGAAGTCAAGGAAAGAACCAATGGGGATTTAGATAAATAGAGTAAATAGAATAATCCAAGAAAACTAATTCTATACATAAACAAATGAAAATTCCTACAACCTAAATTGTAACTTGAAATCTACTAACTAAGTATCAAATCTAAATTAAGAACAATAACAAGCATAAATCAAGCATGAGAACAAGTATAACCAAAGTCATTTTCTTAATTGGTGAAGACTGAAACCAATAGAGAAGATGGACAAATTTGGTCTTAAAATGAAGCTAAAAATGTCTAGAATTCAAATCCAATGAGCAATGGAGCATACAACTTCAATAAGATACCCAAACAAATTCCTCTCTAGTGAACAACAAAGAGATAACTTACATAAGAAGACTAGGACACTTGGCAAGCTTGGAAGAAGATAAGGTGAGTCACTAACCTAGCATACATGAATCACTAATCTAGGTATGAAATGAGTCACAACTCTAGGGTTGAGTCATTAGTCTATTGCAAGACACATGGGGGAAAAATTGTCAAAGTTGGAAGAAGATAATGTAGTTGGGATAAGATAATTAATGAAAATGGAAGAGAATAGAGAAGAGAGGGGGGGAGTACGGTTTTGAGGCTTGAAGGGGGAGGATTTGAGCTTCAAATGTAACCTAGATCCAATGGCCAAGGTTTAAGATGAGCTATGTTTGAATAAATTGCAAAATTGCCACACCAAATTACTATAAATATGGGACCTTGGGCTTCATTGTTCCTCACCAATTCACAAGCAATAACATCTGAAATATAGAGAGAAAGTGAGTGTGAGGGCCTTGGAGAAAGGAGGAGCAAAGTTCTAAGTAAGTTCTTGAGCTCTAGCTTTTAAGTTTGTAGTTATTTTGTAGTTTAATCTTTAAATCTTCTAGATATAGTTATTTTTATGTTTTCCTGGGTTTAAAATTAGCTTTATTTTGAAAAAAATATGAAGAAAGAGTTTTAACAAAATTTACGGAAGAGAAACACTGAAGTAACGGAGTTCTGGCGAAATTTCTTCGGTTCTGGAATTTCTGAACCAGACATGGAAATGCTTATATTCTATGTGGAAAAAGTGGTTGGAAAATTCTGAACAAATTCATGGTTAAAGTAGACATATAGGGATTTCTAAATATGTAAATATCATGTCCAAATGATTTTAATACAGGGAGATAAAAATCCTCAAAGTTAGGCTGCGAATTTCTGGAAAAATTCTGGGCAGAGGCTCAAAACTTAAAAACTGGGAATGCACTGTGTGATCTGGGCAAAAACTATTATTTTTCCTTGAAAGTGGACGTCCTGAGGATTTCAGGGAATTTTACTGATCCTCGTTTCGATTTTTCTGGAATTAGTTATGATTTTCCGAAGTTAGGCAAAAATCTGTCCAAAATTTTGGACCAGCGTTTTTTAAGAATTAAAAGTGATAGGTTGAGAAATAATCCTACCAAGGGTCAAAAGGGTCATTAGTGACTAGGATACCTTCTAGAACATGATTTGTGAATTAATAAATGCGATATTACCATTATAGGGTAAACGCGATCACGGTCCGAGCGACAGCATACCGATATCGCCAACGAAGGTATGGACGCGTACTGTAACACTAACTCTGATGCTTATGGTACACTTGTATGTGGTAGATATGCTCATAAACTGCGACTCTGCTTTACAAATTATTATTTGAACATATATACAGCTATATACGGGTTACAGTTTTGGTAATACCGTTTGAGTTTTCCTAGCGCGCTGAGGACACGATAGGCCATCGTGGCACTGGTGAAGAGTGCAGACTGGTTTGATATGAACATGGAATAATATGGATATATGATGGTTATGTTTTTATCTTCGAGAAATGAATATTGAATATGGATATTGTTGTTTTATCATGAATATCTGTCATACATAACTGTACATAAGCATGAGGTTAACCGTTACCTGGGGTTCAATGGGAATTGAACCCCAGCTCATAGTCTCAGATACTGGTGGAACCGGGACAAGAGCAAGGATGAATAGCACACGAGAGGGCACGGGCAGAGAAGTACCTAGGGGTCATTGTAATCAAAAACATTCAGAGATTTATACCACTGTAATAGCAACCAGACTCAACAACAGGGAATGTATATATCAGTTACTCGCTCTTTTAAAGAAAAAAGTTTATTCTGATGCTCTGATTGAGTTGTTGTTTTAAAAAGAAAATCTTTTCCGATGCCACTCTGATTAATTTCTTCGAAGCTCTGATAATCCCATTTGAAAACCACATTTAAAAAGGCGGGATGTTACATTTTGGTATCAGAGCAGGCATCCTGGCATGAAGTTAACTAGGTTACTCCAAACAGTCTGGTGTCTAGAAAGGGTTTTGTGGTTGGCAATCAGTCGTCGTGAACTCGGCGAGCCTTCTACAAATACACCTGCCTGGCCGGATTGTTTGAGTAACAGAGTTAGGTTCTAAGCCTTCAAAATATTTTATCTGGTATGAACCCGACTCAGTTACAGTAAACCATTGGTGCCGAAGGTAGGGCCGAGTCTATGTGGATCAGTCAATCAGTCACCGTAAAGTCGGTGAGACTCCCATGATAGACGCCTACCTGGCCAATTGGTTTGATTAACTAAGTTAGGCTCTAAGCCATTGCCTCAAAGCATACTTTGGAAATGAGTACTGATATAACCCTGGTGTATTGTTGGATAAAGAAGAAAACACCTACACTCATTCGTAACCACGAATCTTTGAACGTATTCCCGTTGTAGTCAGGATACAAACTCAAAACCTGTACACAACCCTGATTCTGTGTAATATTGAATATGGATATTGTTGTTTTATCATGAATATCTGTCATACATAACTGTACATAAGAATGAGGTTAACCGTTACCTGGGGTTCAATGGGAATTGAACCCCAGCTCATAGTCTCAGATACTGGTGGAACCGGGACAAGAGCAAGGATGAATAGCACACGAGAGGGCACGGGCAGAGAAGTACCTAGGGGTCATTGTAATCAAAAACATTCACAGATTTGTACCACTGTAATAGCAACCAGACTCAACAACAGGGAATGTATATCAGTTACTCGCTCTTTTAAAGAAAAAAGTTTATTCTGATGCTCTGATTGAGTTGTTGTTTTAAAAAGAAAATCTTTTCCGATGCCACTCTGATTAATTTCTTCGAATCTCTGATAATCCCATTTTAAAACCACATTTAAAAAGGCGGGATGTTACAACCTACGGCTGAATTTTCTTAGGAATCAATAAAATACCATAAAATGCAGATAATTATCATATTAAGGTATGGTTCTCAGGGAATTAAAGAGAGCAATAAGGTACTATGGAAAATTATTGAACCAAATAGGGGAAGATAATAAAATCAATAAATAATTAGGTATTTATTAAATTAAGTAATTGTGCCAAATATTTATAAATAATCAAGGGATTAATTAAGTATCATTTAATTTATTAAGAGGCTAAATTTACTAGAATACCCTTAATTAACACACTAATGTTTAAATTCATAATTAAGTCATAAAAAGCCATACAGAACTGTCATCACGCTGAGGCCAATTAAGGGACACTTATTAAAAATTAATGAACAATTGAAATTGCAACAATTAAGACACTAAATTTAATAACTAAATTAAAATAAGCATAATTAAAGATGTATAATCCTAAGTAAAAGCCAATGGCTAATTCAGAGTTGTCTAAATGAATTTCTAAGGACTATAATTAAATTAGGGTTCTTAAAATATTATAAAATATCGTGAAAATACCTAAAACAATTAGAGGGAATTTCCAACAATTTAAGAACAATTAAATCTACATTTAAAAAGATATTAACATTTAATTCTTATATTTTCAAGAATAAGTCGTAAAGGAGTATGAAAAGGCTTAAAGTAATTAGAGAATACCAAGAATAATTATTGGACAAGTTACTTGGTGGACGAGGTTACTTGGCGAACAAGTTACTGGGCGGACAAGGTTATTTGGCGAACAAGTTACTTGGCAGACGAGGTTACTTGGCGAACAAGTTATTGGGCGGACGAGGTTACTTGGCGAACAAGTTACTGGGCGGACAAGGTTACTTGGCGGACAAGTTACTTGGCAGACAAGGTACTTGGCGAACAAGTTACTGGGCGGACAAGGTTACTTGGCGGACAAGTTACTGGGCGAACGAGGTTACTTGGCGAACAAGTTACTTGGCGGACAAGTTAGGCAACTTGGAGGACAAGTTAGTAAACTTGGAGAACAAGTTAGGCAACTTGGAGGACAAGTTAGGAAACTTGGAGAGCAAGTCAGGAAAACTTGGAGAGCAAGTCGGGAAAACTTGGAGAACAAGTTGGAAAGTCAAAACACATGTGGCATTAAGGGACACCTAAGCCTTGATTAGGTCATCAAGATGACATCACAAGAGCACATGGAGGGTGAGGATTAAAACTTCTTTACTAAGTCTAGATCCATTGGTTGAGAATTGAGAAGATGAAGCTTGTTGGAGGTGTTGCATTTTTCCTATAAATAGGAAGCCTTGCTCTTCATTCTCCTCACACCAAATCAAACTCCAAGAGTTGATTTCTAAGAGGAGCAAGAAGCTTCAAGAGGTAAGCTTGTTCTTAAATTCATAGTTCTTATTTGTTCTTAGTAGCTTTTAATATAGGTGTTAGTTTAATCTAGTAAATAGGCAAAGTAATTTCCCATAATTGTTTTCAGGCCTTATTGCATCAAAAGATGCCTGACAAGGTGAAAACATGTTGGGGAGTGACTCTTAGGATTAAGGGAATAAGTTAGAATAAGATAAAAGAATTCTGGAATTTCTGGAGTTAGGGAATTATCTGAATAGTGAACATTATTTTATGCATCAAATGATCTTTAAAAATCACGAAATTTTTCAGAAATAAAGTATACATGTAGGGCTTTCCAAATATATAAAATATGTAACGTTTTGATCTCTGGACAAGGAGATATGAATTTTTGAAGAGTAGGCTATGTTTCTGGGCGAATTTCTGGGCAAGGTTTGAACACATGAAATCTGGGAATTGTTCTTGAATTCTGGGTGAAAACTGATATTTTTCCTCAAAAATAGACATCTTAAGGAGTCCGGGAAATTTTACGGATCTTCATTTCGATTTTTCTAGAATTATTTATGATATTTTGAAGTTAGGCAAAAATCTGTCCAGAATTTCTAAACTAGCGTTTTTTGAGAATTAAAGTTGATAAGTTGAAAATAATCCTACCAAGTAACCAAGGGTAAAAAAGGTCAATTGTGACTAGGATATCCTCTAGAATATTACTGGTGAATTAATAAATGCGATATTACCATTATAGGATACACGTGACCATACTCCGACCGACGAACGTACCGATATCGCCGACGAAGGTACGAACGCGTACTGTAACACTAACTCTAATGCTTATGGTATACATATATATGATAGATAGTCTGAGACTCTGTTTTAAAAAGTTGTGCATACAATTCAGCTTTATTTATACGGGTTACAGTCTTGGTAATGCCGTTGAGTTTTCCTAGCGCTGAGGACACGATAGGCCATCGTGGCACTGGTGAATAGTACAAACTGGGGGTAACGGACATATTGCAGTGGCTGTGTACCGTTATCCAGATGAATCAGTTATTAGTTTTTATATTGATTATTGCTATAATGTCATGAATATCTGTCATACATATCTTGTTTACATAAGCATGAGGTTAACCGTTACCTGAGGTTCAATGGGTATTGAACCTCAGCTCTTGCCATAGCTTCAGGATCCAGGGAACCGTGGACCGAGTTCAGGAGTAAGCAGAGTAAATAGTATGTGTAAAGACCCGACTGAGGATCCTCTTCTCAGATTTGTACTGTTATGACATTACTCAGATGAATGTACTTTACATTATGAATAGGCAGATACGCACAGTTAATGATATATCAGTTACTCACTTTTTTACTTGCTCCGATGTTCTACTGTAAAAAAAAAAAAAAAATCCCGCTTTTGAAAATTGGGATGTTACAGGGAATGTGAAGACTAAGGACCCCTATTTATAGTAAATTGGTGTGACAATTATGGTAAATAATTCAAACTTAATGTTCTCAAATTTGGACCCTTGGATCTAGGATATTTGGGAACTCAAATCCTCACCCTACACACACCCAAAACCGTGTCCTCTCTCTCCTCCCTATCCTCTTCCATTTTGCTTTACGACTCACCACCCCAAGTACACTATCCTCTTCCAAGTTTAAAGAGCATTATCCCATGTGTGTTTTGAACAATTCTTAGCTCCTTCTTCAAGTCACAATCTCCTCCTTCATCTATTCTTTGTTTTGCATTTCACTATATAAAAATATATTTAAGGGTCTTCATGAAGTTTTATTCAAATTTTCTCATTGGTTTTGTAATCTTGGAACTTAGGGCTTTAGTTAGAAACCTCTAATTCTCTTTTTCTCATTTGGACACAATCTTCACAAATTTGAGAAATGGCTTTGGTTATAACCTATCTCAAGCTTGGATTTTGCTTGTTAATAATAACTACTTATATTTGATTTATAATTAACGTATCTCAAGATACAATTTATTTTGTATCGGTTCTCATTTGCTTATGTTTTGAATTAGTTTTATTGATTAATTAAATTGATTTATGGCCAATTTTTCCTATTGGTTGTCCAATTGACTTTTCTCTCTCTCATATGCTAGACTCACATCACTCACAACATTTGCGCGCACACACACTCACAACACTCTCTCTCTTACACATACACACACACACACTCTCATCATCTTATCCTCATCCAATTGCCTCTAAAGTCTTCATACATTAATGCTTGGGCTATGACTCATTCTTGCATGTGTGTAAACAATTTTTGCTCTTCTTTTTTGTTGCCCAAAAACTGCCCCCTTCCTTTTCTTTTTATTTTAAATTTTGTGTTTTATTTATCTCATAATATTTAGGAGAAAGTCTTTCATTGGTTGATATTTGGTTCACATGGATTCCACTTTATGTAATTAATTTTAAAGCCCTTAGATTAGCTTTATGAGTTTTAATCCTAGCCCTCCATATTTAATCTTAAGTAGCATCCCTAATAAAGTGGTTAAGTGAAGTTGTCAAATTATGATTGATTTCTAATTTAATTATGGCCTTTAGGAATCCACTTAATCTAATCTTAATCCTTCACTAGCCATTGGCTTTTAATTAGGATTATGCATCTTTAATTATGCTTATTTTAATTTGGTTATTAAATATAGTGTCTTCATTGTTGCAATTTTAATTGCCCATTAATTGTTGATAATTGCTTCTTAATTGGTCTTAGTATTTTGATAATTCTTTATGGCTTTTTATGAACTAAATATGAACTTAGGCATTAGTTTGTTAATTATAGGGTATTCTAGAAAATTTAGTCTCTTAGTATATTATGAAAAATGGTGCTTAATTAATCCCTTGATTATTTATAAAGATTTGCACAATTATTTATTTTAATGAAAACATAGTTGTTCATTAATTCTTATTGATTTCTCCTAATTTATTTAAGTACTTCCATAACACTTTCTTGCTCATTTTAATTCTTCATGAACCATAATTTATATGGTAATTATTTGCATTTTATGATATTTTATGATTCCTAAGAAAATTCAATCATAGGTTACCTTAATCCTAAAGAAAGATTTCCTAGAAGATAGAATAAATACATCTCAAAATTTGAGACCACATATTCATCTATCTTAAATAGGTGTCATTTATTAAAATATTGTATTTATGAGAAATAATAATTTTTTGGTATTACATTAGGTGATGTAAAACATAATGACCTATTGGTTCTTCATTTATTACAGTCGATGATTCTCCTTGTTCTATTGTTGATCTTTGCATATTTATTTTTAAATTTTCTGGTTCTCTTATAATTATAGCATCTTGAAATAATTTTTGTATATTTTCAATTTCTTCTTCTGATTCTTCTTTTTCAATAACATCTCATCATATTTATAACATTTTTTTTTCTTTTTCTTTCAAATTTTTAAATATCTCTAAAAAAACATTTGATTTATCTTCCAAATAACATTTTATCCCCGATATTCTATTTCTTCCTTTTTGTATATCTACTTTATTATTAATTTCAAAAAATGGTTTTTGTTTTTCCTTGTCAAATTTATCTATTTCTCCATATATTGTCCATAAATTACTATTTATAACTTCTTGACCTTTTTTAATTTCTTTTGTTGCTATTCTAGTTTGCTCTATATTAACATTTACATTTTGTGATCTAATCTTAGTTCTTGTATTTTGTAATTCTTCCCATTCTTGTAATGCTTTCATCATTTTTGTCTGTGGATTATTATATATTGGTTCTGGTTTATAATCATAAACTCCTAATGCTTGTTTTCTTTCTTTTATATCTTTCTTTATTTCTTTTAATTCTATTGTATTATTTTTAACTTCCTTTTTTATTTCATACAATTTTTGTTCTATTGTCTTAGCTACTTCTTTTGATCTTTCCCTTTTATTTCTTAATTATATCTTCTTTATTTATAATATTTTTTGTTTCTTTAGGTAATAATTCTATTATTTCTTCTAGAGAAAATACTTAAAATAAGTCTCCTATATTTGGATTTATCTAACTACCTAATTGTTTTATTAAATACATATTATTCAAATTTAATTGATTCCACGTATGTTCTCCCTCTCCACCTATGTATGGTGAAAATATACATGATTCTATAATTTCTCTTTCATGTTGTACGTATGAGCTTTAAGCAATTTATTATATTCAATTTAATAAATTCTAGGTTCTAAGTTTTTTAATTATATTCATTTTTACACAACTATAGCTTATACCAGTATTAAATAAACAATAAGATTTCTTTTCTCGTGTAATATAGATTAAACTGCAACTACAGAGGATACCCAGAAAATCTTTAAACAGCCAATAAAGTTAAAAAACAATAAAATAAAAAGACTTTAAAACAATATAATAATAAACATTAGGGATCAAGTTTTGGTTTCATACTACCATTAATCCCCATTAGCAACTCATGCCTTATATGGCTGAATTAAATTAAATTTTTGAAAAATTCTTGAAGAGATAAAATGTTGAAACTCAAACTTTATTCTTACATGACTTTACATAGAGTTGGATCCCAACCCAAGTTTCATGACTCTTAAGCATTATTGAGCTCTGGGAGTAGTTTCATACTACTCTGGTTATCGATTTTGCATTATTTATGTGACATCTTTTCATAAAGCATTACCTTGTGGTGACTTTTTCTACCATCTTACAAATTGTACTTTGTACCTCACTCTTTTTTAATTGTACTATCTTCTACTTTTTTATTTATGGCACGAGACTATTGAGCTCTGGGAGTAGTTTTTGGAAAATGATTTTCACAATTTACAAGGTAAAAATGGTTTTTGTAGAATGATTTTCATAATTTACAAGGTAAAAATAAATTTTGGATTTTTAATAGTGTTTCAATAATTTCAAAACCTAGGTTGTGACAAAAGCTTAACAAACACCCAAAAATTATCCAAAAACTATTTTTCCCAAAACTTAAGTTTTGGAAAAAGTTTATCAAACGCCCCTATTTTTTTCAGGCATCAAAACCTAGATTTTGTCGTAACATTTTTTTTTCCAAAAGCTATTCTATATCAAAACCTAAGTTTTGAGGCCAAAACCTAGGTTTTGTGAAAATCAACTTTTTTTCTGCTTTTTCTCTTTTCTATGCCATTACCATTATTTTTTCAGTATCAGTCAGTATCCTTAAGATATTTTTTAGTACCTTTTTGTACCTTGAAATATTTTTTCAAGATTAGTCATTACCTTGAAATATTTTTTCAATATCCTATTTTTTTTCAAGATCAGGAAATATTTTTTCAGTATCTTTAAGTATCTCTTTAGTACCCGTTATTATTCTGAAATATTTTTTTAAGATCAGTTGTTAACCTGAAATATTTTTTCAATATCCTAAAATAAATTTTTAAGACCAAGAGAAGTATGTTTTCAGTACCACTCAGTATTAAGTATCTTTTTAGTACCTGTCAGTACTTTGAAATATTTTTTCAAGATCCGTTGTTACCCTGAAATATTTTTTCAATATCCTAAAATAAATTTTTAAGACCAAAAGAAGTATCTTTTCAATACCAGTCAGTATTAAGTATCTTTTTGGTACCTGTCCGTACCTTGAACTATTTTTTCAAGATCCGTTGTTACCCTAAAATATTTTTTCAATATCCTAAAGTAAATTTTTAAGACCAAGAGAAGTATCTTTTCAGTACCAAATTAAGTATCTTTTTAGTATCCGTCAATACTCTGAAATATATTTTCAAGATCCGTTGTTACCCTGAAATATTTTTTCAATTTCATAAAATAAATTTTTAAGACCAAGAAAAGTATCTTTTTAGTATCAATCAATATTAAATATCTTTTTAGTACCCATCAGTGCCCTAAAATATTTTTTCAAGATCCATTGTTACCCTAAAACATTTTTTTAATATCCTAAAATAAACTTTTAAGATGATGAAATATTTCATGGTATTGAAAAAAATGATTTTCACGATTTACGAGGTAAAAAGCTTTTGGAGAATAGCTTTTGGGATTTATGAGATAAAAATGATTTTTGGAAAATAGCTTTTGGAGAATAGTTTTTGGATAAAAATGGGTGTTTGGCAAACATTTTCAAGACCTAGGTTTGATACAAAATAGCTTCTGAAAAAAAGAGAGCTGTTTGGCAGATTTTAGACAAAACCTAGGTTTTGGAAAACTTAGGTTTGGGATGCCCCCAAACAGGCTTGAACTTAATCTAAGTGGTGCAACAACCGTCCTTAGATTACTCATGCAGAAGTGTCAATATTCTTGAGTGTCATTCCCATTTTTATCAAAGTGTCTCTTCACTCAATTCTTTGCTCATTCTTTCTTGCCCTTGGAGCCATGTTCGCTATGCTGATCATATTCTAAATCTGTGGAAAGGACTGAGATTCATACGTATATCAGTAGTAACAGTTAATCACTCACATAAAATGCACACACTAAACATGGATTTTGATCTTTATAGACTTCAAATATGAAACATGGCTCTGTCATATCCCAGTCTTGGGTGATAAAAGAAAATATTCTTATTTAATGAAACTAAGTATAACAAAGTTAATATACAAATATAATAATCAGATTTTACATGAGCGAATATGATATCATGACGAGGTCTTGGATGAGATGGAAAACAAACTCAAGGCCAATAATAAGGATGTAACCAACTAGGTGGAAATACTTTTGGTGAGGTGAGGATTAATGATGTAATACCCCAAAATTCATATTCATCATAAATATTATATTTTGATAAATAATACCTATTCAAAATCGGTGAATATATGGTCTCAAAATTAAGTAACATATTTATGTTAATTTAGGGAATTTTCTCAAAGAATTAAGATCATCAAAAACCAAATTCTCGAATTTTATTTTGGGATCATAAAATACCACAAAATTACCATATTAAGCACAAAATGAACAAAAAGAAAGGAAGAAGGTAGGGGGTGATTTTTGGGTGACTTGGAGAACAAGTTAGGAAACCTGGAGAGCAAGTCGGGGAAAACTTGGAGAGCAAGTCAGGAAAACTTGGAAAGCAAGTCGGGGAAACTTGGAAAGCAAGTCGGGGAAACTTGGAGAGCAAGTTACTTGCCGAGCAAGGTTACTTGGCGAGCAAGTTACTTGGTGAGCAAGTTACTTGAAGAGCAAGTTACTTGACGAGCAAGTTACTTAGCGAGCAAGTTACCGGGCGGACGAGGTTACTTGGCGGACAAGTTACTGGGCGGACGAGGTTACTTGGCGGAAAAGTTACTGGCGGACGAGGTTACTTGGCGGACAAGTTACTGGGCGGACGAGGTTACTTGGCAGACAAGCTGGGCGGACGAGGTTACTTGGCGGACAAGTTACTGGGCGGACAAGGTTACTTGGCGGACAAGTTACTGGGCGAACGAGGTTACTTGGCGGACAAGTTACTGGGCGGACGAGGTTACTTGGCGGACAAGTTACTGGGCGGACAAGTTACCTGGTGAACAAGTTACTTGGAGACCGAGTTGTGAAACTTGGTGAACAAGTTGGAAGACTCAGGAAGCAACTTGTTGAGCAAGGTGCAGAAGAGAGAAAACCAAAAATTGAGTGTGAAAAGGGTTGTGGGTTTTTCAAAAATAATATCATGATATTTTGTAAACAAAGGGCAGGTAAGAAAAGTGAGAACCAATGGAAAATAAATCATAACTTGAAATCCTTGAACTAAGTAGAAAACAAGTGGACATATTATGAATCAGTGAATTTTTGTTCCGAAGTTGGTGTCACCCGAAGTAATTTCCGTAACTGACAGCGTCCGGCTTAGAATCTTCGGCAGGTTACGAAATACCCTTAATGGGATCAAAAATTTAGTTAACTCAGATAATTCCAAAGAGGAAGAATAGAACTTCAAGGCTGTGTTCCCGGATTTTTGAGATTTTGCAAAATTACGTGATCAGAACACCGAACAGGGAACTTTATCGATAAAAACTCATAAAGTGAATGAGTGACATCACCTGGATGACATCATGTTGATGACATAAGGGGACACTTGTGTGGTAGAGAGAAGAGGAAAATGTGTGTTGTTCATTAGGCCACATCTTCATCATCTTAGCCCTTGATAGGCAACTCCTCTTCACTTCATTCTTCACAATTCCTAGAGCCACTTAGAGAGAGGTTTTAGAGAGAAGGAGGAGTCTGGAGAAAATAGCAAGTTCCGGGTAAGTTCTTCGGTCTCTAGTCTTTAGTTTTCATAGTTGTTTCGATAGTTATAGTAGAAATGCTAGATTAATCTTTAATCTTCCAAGTAAGTTTAGAAATCATGTTTTGGGGATAAATATGATATTTATTTCAAAAATATATTGGAGATGGAGATATGTCAAAATTTTGGAAGATTAGAGTCAAAATAGCGAAGCTCTGGCGAAATTTCGCCGGTTAGTCAAACTAGGGGCAAAATGGTAATTTGTACCTAAAATGCCTGTTATGATGTTGATCACTGATAAATGTGATAATATCCTTATAGGATATCTGTAATCACGTAACGCTGTCGTACCGCTGTCAAAAGTACCATTCTCCGTTAACGAAGGTACGTTCGCGTACTGTAACACTAACTCTGATGCTTATTATATGCTTATATGTGGTAGATAACTTTACATCTGCTGTGTGCTTATGAGATACATCTGCTGTGTGCTGGGATACATCTGTTGTGTGCTGTTGGAATACATCTGCTGTGTGCTTATGTACTGTTGGAATACATCTGCTGTGTGCTTATGTATGGATTATTGCCGTAACGCCGTGAATATCTGTCATATACTGTCATATATAAGCATGAGGTTAACCGTTACCTGAGGTTCAATGGCCATTGAACCTCAGCTCTTAACATAGCGTCAGGCTCAGGAGAACCGAGGACCAAGGAGAAAGGCAAGCAGGCTGCATAGAGACTCGACTGAAGCCCTTTTCTGTTTATACAGTCACACTGACGTTAGACGTCTGAAATCAATGCACTATTACTGTAATCAGCCAGACTTACGGCATTTTGAATGTAAATATCAGTTACTCAATCGCTTCGAAGTTCTACTCTGATATATACTGGTTTTGAAAATGGGATGTTACAAATGATGAGTATATATTTTATGAGATTTAATTGGAATTATTGATATTATATACCTATTTAATTATCTTTTATGAATGTTTCCATAATTGCATGAAACTTGGGATCAAATAATAAATCGACATAAAATCTACTCATATCCTATTTTTATTGTGCAGGAAATATTAGCTGATTTGGAATGAAGTAGAAAAGGCAATAAGAGGATATGTAATCAACCAAACTTGATGGTCCACGCAAGAAAAATAGAAATAAAATCAATTGTGTGATCTGTTGGAGTAAATTACAAGATATGAGATATCTTTGCAATAAGAAAAAGAGAATCAGTGACCCAAGATCTAAATTATAAATAAGGAGGAAGACGGAAGAAAAAAAAGACGAAGGCAGATCAAGCAGACATAGAACGAGAAGGAACAAAGAAGCAGAGGAGTAGAGACTGAGCGTTTTGGTTCTCTTCATCATCTCCACGGAAGGACGGAAGGACTGTGGAGGCGAAGAAGAAATTTTCTTTCCTCTCTCTTCTTCTTCTTTGAACCTGAATTCTTATCTTTTTGTTATGGATTTTATTAAAGCCATGTGTGGCTAGTTGGTTTTGCAACCTAGAGAATCTATGAATTTGTTTGGGCTTTAGAAATTATTCTCACTTTTTATTTTTGATTAATTTTATTCAGTTTATTTAATCTTGTGTTTATTGCTATTGCTTTGTGAGTGACCACCATTTAACATGTTTTGGGGATTTAGGGTTGGACTTGGAAGAGGGAATCCTAAATTGACCTTGGGAATAAATAATGTGGAATTAGGTTTAAAGTTAACGTAAAGTTAGGTTTTAATCTAATTTGCATCTAGGATAGAAATATACCTAGAAGCTCCGCATAATCAAATTAGAGTGAGCCCGATTTAAAACGCGTCTTATTTAATTGTGTGAGGCATTACATAATTAATTAAGATAGGTATATAAATAGACCAGAAGGCATTTATAGACATTAATACTCTAGATTAGCTGATCAGATTAAGTCAAAGTTAATTTAGTGGGGATAAAATCTAAGAATCAAATAAGGGATTAGTGACTCTAGGTTGCCCATTTGATTATAGTGGTAGTTTTCTTATTTTTATTTTAGTTTTAATTTCTTTTATCTTAATTAAAATTAATTTGGTTTTCTCAACTTAAATGAAATTGTGAAATCAATACTTAACTAAAGATTGTGATACTAAGTCCTCGTGGGAACGATACTTTTCTCATCACTTTATTACTTGATACGGTCCGTGCACTTGCGGAGTTTTTAGGCTTAAAGTTTTGTCTTATTAAGTTTTTGACGTCGTTGCCGGGGACTTGTGTGCCACAACTGTCTTAGTTGGAATTGATTGAGCATTAGTAGTTTAAGTTTGAGTTTGTAAATATTTTATTTTATTATTTTAAGAAAAAAATTTTAAAAAAATGGATTTCAATTGGCAACCAACTGGTCTTAATATTAAAAAGGAGATGAATTATTTGTCTTCTATACAAGATGGATTGATTGCCACTTTAAATTCTTTGAATGAATATTTGCAACGTAAAATGAGCATAAATGATGATTGTGTTCCATATGTTGATTCTTCTCAATATATTTGCATGTCTTGTGTTTATTGTGGATGGAATCATTTATTTGAGCATTGTCCATATAATAGAACTAGCCATTTTATGAGAGATGATTTCACTAGGAACCAAGTTTGTTTTGATAACTCATTTTGTCCTAGTGAAGGTTTTGAGCAACATAATTTTAAGGATCCACATATCTATTGTTCTTATAAAAATACCCCTCCTTGTTACTCTTATCCGTATGTTGAAGAACACACCATTGAGTACAGGGAAAAATCTAATTTGGAAAGATTAGTTGAGGAGTGTGGGAAGCATTAGAGAAATCTAGTAGAGAGTAAAGGGAGATTCTCGCTAGCATTGACTCAAGTGTCCATGATATTAGGGTAGGTGTTCAAGATATTGAGTCAAGTCTCCAAAATATGAAGGTATATGCGAGTCAAATTCTTTCTACCCTTGAGACTATGGTGCAAAATAATCCCTTAAACATGGGTACCACTTCTTATGATGATAATGATTATTGTGAAGAAGTTGAAGGTATGGAATTACATGAGACTATGGATAATATAGAAAGTGATTGTGGGTTTGAAATTGAGTTAGATGAGAATAATGGATGTCTAGATGAGGTTCTAGCTGTGGAGCCTAAGGATTGTGATCCAATTGATGTAGATGTCCCAATTGTTGTTCATGACCCTCCTCTTGAAGTGTTGACTCTTACTGATGAGAGTCAAGTTGATTTTATTGGATGCTCCAAATTCTTGGATGTGCCTATATTTATTTTCAAAGATATGCATGTTATGCTTAATTTGAATTCAGTGATTGCTTGTAATCCAAGATTGTCTATGATTAATGAAGTACAAGTAATTAACTTGAATGATCAATTTTTGTGTGTGATGCATTGTTGTTTGAAAAGAAATGAAGATAAGATAATTATGGTGTTCGATACTTATGATTAGTGGTTTGTTTTGAGAAGTCTGGCTGAAGACTTTAAATTTAGCGCTTCTTGGGAGGCAACCCAAGGGTTTTGTTTACATATTTTATTATTATTTTTTTTCTTTCTTTCTTTCAGTTTTATTCAGGTTTGAAGAAGATCACTCTTATTATTGTTGTAAGGTCATGTTTTAGCACTCCACATCAAAGTTAGAGGACTAAACCAGGGGAGTATTAGTTCCTTTCCCTCTTTATTTTTTTCAACATTGAGGACAATGTTTGATTTAAGTGTGGGGGAGGGATATAATTTCTTTGGTTATGATAGAATTTCTTTGAATTATGCTTGTCCTTATGTAATTGAAAAGATTTTTGTTAACTTGAGATTTTTGCATTGTTGAGGATTGACCTTAATTTTGAGCTTTCCCATCTTAGAGAATATTATCAAGTCAAAAATTAAAATAGAAAAAAAAAAGTTTTAACTAAGTCTCTAAGCCTTGAGTTTTTTTTTTTTTTTTTGCAATCTTGAGATGGACTATGACAATAAGGATTAGTTTGTAATGTGATCAGCAAATTATTCATTCAAGAATATTTTGCTATATGATTTCTTTAGAAAATTAGATGATGATCTGTGCTAACCAAGTAAAACTTTTGTGTAGGGAAATAACTCAGGGAAAATCAAAAAAAAAAAAGAGAGAGAGAAAAACAACTCCAATGACTTCTCTAGATCTTACTTAGTAACCGGGGGCACTTCATCACCAATGTTGGCACTCGTGTCAAACGGTAAAGTCAAAGAGGGTTATGAGTTGGGCTAAAAGCCTCTTGAGGTGCCTGTTGGAGTAACTGAGTAACCGGTGCTGCATCACCCATGTGCAGGGTCGCGTCAAAAGGGGACTTACAACGGCTCAAGAAACAAAAAAAAAAGGGGAAAAAAAAAGAAACAAAAAAGAAAGACAAAAAAAAGACAAAATGAGTTATTTCCTACCTAAGAATTCTTAATAAATTAAATGAAAAGCTTGGCTTGGTGGGGACATTTGAATTTTTCTGGAGAAATTAAGTAGCATAATATTCTTTTACTAATCTTATGGTTGAACTTATTGCTTGCCGATCTTTTGATCATGGGATGTTAAGAGATTGTTACACTCAATTGGCTTAGTGACCTATTTTTTTTTTAAAGACATTAATTTAAATAAGATTTGATGATATGATTCAAGTGTGGTGGTTTATTGCTCTCTATTTAGGAATGTCATATGCAATGTTCTTTTTAGATAATAAATTCTTTTTCTTTTGCTTGAGGACAAGCAAATGTTTAAGTGTGGGGGTGTTTGATGAGTATATATTTTATGATTAAAAATGTGTATATTTTATGAGATTTAATTGGAATTATTGATATTATATACCTATTTAATTATCTTTTATGAATGTTTCCATAATTTCATGAAACTTGGGATCAAAGAATAAATTGACATAAAATCTACTCATATCCTATTTTTATTGTGCAGGAAATATTAGCTGATTTGGAATGAAGTAGAAAAGGCAATAAGAGGATATGTAATCAGCCAAACTTGATGGTCCCCGCAAGAAAAATAGAAATAAAATCAATTGTGTGATCTGCTGGAGTAAATTACAAGATATGAGATATCTTTGTAATAAGAAAAAGAGAATCAGTGATCCAAGATCTAAATTATAAATAAGGAGGAAGACGGAAGAAAAAAAAAGACGAAGGCAGATCAAGGAGACACAGAACGAGAAGGAACAAAGAAGCAGAGGAGTAGTGGCTGAGCGTTTCGGTTCTCTTCATCATCTCCACGGAAGGACGGAAGGACTGTGGAGGCGACAAAGAAATTTTCTTTCCTCTCTCTTCTTCTTCTTCTTTGAACCTGAATTCTTATCTTTTTGTTATGGATTTTATTAAAGTCATGTGTGGCTAGTTGGTTTTGCAACCTAGAGAATCTATGAACTTGTTTGGATTTTAGAAATTATTCTCACTTTTTAGTTTTGATTAATTTTATTCAGTTTATTTAATCTTGTGTTTATTGCTATTGCTTAGTGAGTGGCCACCATTGAGCATGTTTTGGGGATTTAGGGTTGGACTTGGAAGAGGGAATCCTAAATTGGCGTTGGGAATAAATAATGTGGAATTAGGTTTAAAGTTAACGTGAAGCTAGGTTTTAATCTAATTTGCGTCTAGGATAGGAATATACCTAGAAACTCCGTATAATCAAATTAGAGTAAGCCCAATTTAAAATGCGTCTTATTTAATTGTGTGAGGCATTACATAATTAATTAAGATAGGTATATAAATGGACCGGAAGACATTTATAGACATTAATACTCTAGATTAACTGATTAGATTAAGTCAAAGTTAATTTAGTGGGGGTAAAATCTAAGAATCAAATAAGGGATTAGTGACCCTAGGTTGCCCATTTGATTATTGTGGTAGTTTTCTTATTTTTATTTTAGTTTTAATTTCTTTTATCTTAATTAAAATTAATTTAGTTTTCTCAACTTAAATGAAATTGTGAAATCAATACTTAACTAAAGGTTGTGATACTAAGTCCTCGTGGAAACAATACTTTTCTCATCACTTTATTACTTGATACTGCCCGTGCACTTGCGAAGTTTTTAGGCTTAAAGTTTTGTCCTATCAATTAATAAGTCTAAATTGGAGAGGATGAAAAACATAGGGCTATGGTCTAGACTTAGAAGGTGGTGAATTTACTATTAGATCTGCCTACCGAGTACCGAACTATTACGAATGAGCAAGAAGGAAGCAACCTTCTTTGTGGACGGATTTGGAAGTTGAACACCCTGCAACGGACCAAGACCTTTATGGGGTTAGCTATGCATAATCGGTTACTTGCAAATGAAGAATGTGCGAGACGAGGACTATGTACTAATACGGTGCGTTCGCGATGTCAGAATAGCTCTGAGAACCTGATTCATTTTCTTCGGGGATTGTGGAGACGCAAGGACTCTGTGGAATGAATTGATTAAACCGTCGGCCAAGCGTAGATAAGACGCAAGGACTCTGTGGAATGAATTGATTAAACCGTCGGCCAAGCGTAGATTTTTTGATTTAGGGCTCAAAGATTGGCTGCAATATAATCTGAGACAACCTGCTGATGTGGGAAGTGATGACTGGAGCAGTATGTTTCCGACTAGTTGTTGGAAGCTTTGGGAACAACGGAACCATTTGGTTTTTGAGGATAACTCGCTATGTATTATAAAATGAAAAGGGTTACTTGTGAGTTTGTATTCTCTAGATAGAATACAGTGAGATTGCGAGAGTCTGATCAACTCAACTCTTGTGAAGCCTGTTGTGGCTAAGGATCTAAAGACAAGTTTCTCTAGGGTTTTAGCTAATCAAGACTCCTATAATTTTCAGGTTTTATTATATAATTTCCGCATCAGATACGTACATACCCAAATAAGGAAATGGACTCATGCCCACAAGTTTTGAGGAGTCGATTTTTTCTTTCTACAACAAAAGAATAAATCAAATTATCATAGAATTTACTGTACCATAAGAATCACTGTAACTATCCAATACATAAGTGATCCACTCTGTGGTTTAGGTGAAGGAGTATGTTTATTTTTGCTATCTGAAAAACAAATAACTCAGTAAGTAAATAAAGTTCCATTACACAATTTTTTACTAAAATACTTGAAATAAATTTGTGTGATGCATTCTGGGTTATACAAATTTCACAATATAAAGAAATAAATGTTATAATTGATATATGAATAAAACTTGTCTTCCAACTCATCATAACCATAAGCATGTATTTAACAAAAATAGAAACTGAAGAAAATAATTATAAATTCAAATAACATAAAAATTCAATAAAAGGCTTTCTTTTCAATGATAAGAAATAAAAATGAAAACACATGTTAATGATTTTTATTGATTGTTCCAAGGTTTGGAATAAAACAAGAGTACACTTTACTTCAAACAAATGTACACGGGCCTATAGCTAGGTTGGCCTGTTAGTCCCCAGGTAACGCATTTCTTTTACATGAATAGAATCTTATTACTCCTTAATAATCTTTTAGGGTCCCTATTATTGTGCTGCTCGTGCAGGTAAATCATTTGATCGTGGTAAATCAGATGCACATTATAAGGATTGCTTATATGCTGGAATTAACATTAATGGGGAGGTTATGCCAGGGCAGGTTTTTTCTCCCACCATTCTCTTTATTTTATGGCTTATGAATTTTTTGAGCTTATTCTTTGCCTTACTTTTTCTTACATGAATATTCTAGTGGGGGTTTCCAGTTAGTCCTAGTGTGGGTATTGATGCTGGTGGTGATCATATTTGGTTCGCAAGGTACATACCTGAGGTAATTGAGTTTACCTACTTTTAATTATACATATACCTTTGGACCATCTGAAACTGGAAGGTTAAGGAAGCTTGATGTCTTGTTATTTGTGTGCTAGTCTGTCTGAGAAGTGATATGTAATGCGATTTTATTTTTTGTGTATCACAATTCATAAAAAAATCAGAATACAAAGTTTTGAGCTGACGCATTCAGGTGTTCAGGTTACAATCCAAATCCGAATGCCGGAGAGTACCTGCTGCAACCACAACAGTTTTTGCTCAAGCTCAGCGTACGGGCATGCATGGTGAAGTCTGGATCTGAAACTCTAATTTTGTTCAGGTCATCAAAATTTGCTTAAAATAATTAACGTGTTAAAATTTACAAAGTTACCTGAAACATTACATATGTGTGTATATATATATAGCATCTGACATGTTCATATTGCTCATATTAAATATTTTATGGGTTCCGCTGACTACTCATTCATATTTTGAAAAACCAAGGTTTCAGAAACCCCGTAAATTTCATCAATGAAAGATGGTAGGCTACCAAACATATTGGTTTCATTTAAGGAGATCCCAGGCCTATGAAATAACCCTAGCTAAAACAGCTAGGACTTTATTAATGAGTACTCACGTCCCACTTAGCTAATTATAAGAAACAACCCATTTTCATGGTTCAAATGTTCAAACAAAAGAAAAAACGAACAACGTCTAAAGGCTAGCACAGCAAATCCTTCTCGATGAAACCAAAATTATTAGGAGAATGCTACCAATTTAGGTCAACTTGTGAATGGTTTTTATGTCTGCGGCCTGTTTAAGATCTCCTCGTTCCACATGGTCCCACCACTTGAATAGGAAATTGTCCACGACTAGTCTGAACCAAGGAGACAGTTTCAATCCTTCCTCACCAGCGTCAGCTTTCTTCAACAGCTCCTTCAGCTGCTCCCGATTTACGTATTTAATATCAGCCACTTCATCTGGATTTGGATGAACACCAACATCTCCAAATATGAATAGCAGATAATCAACTGCAATGAGGGGAAGAAATTTCTGTTAATAAAACCATTTGAAGAAAGATTATTTGCACTTAAAGTAGAAAACAAATAATCTGGATCGAGGCTTTGTCATCAAGAGGCCCCTCTCTCCTTAGGATCACCCCCTCTGTAGCCTAGCTGTTTCACCGCTAGACCAAGTACCCTTGGAAACCATCTGAAGAAAGATTACTTGCAGTAAGAGTAGAAAATAACTAAGTGATGGCCTCACTTTGATGCTCCCCCCATTTGGCATTAGATGGTGCCTTGTAAAGCAAGCAACCTAATGGGATGAACTGATCAACAGGCACATCTTCAGCAGCAATACCAAGTTCGTCCAAAAGTTTCCTCTGAGCTGCATTTCTTATTCCTGGCGCATGAGAAGGAAGAAGCGTTGAAGAAAAGAATTAATGACAACTGTTTGGCTGGAGGGATTTGAAGGAGAAAGTTTTTTGAGATGAATTTAAAAGATATGGATAAGTGGGGCTATAAAATTCTAATAAAGAGAAGGAAAAAAATGGCCGCTCAGTGCACAATTATCCCACCAGGTAGGGTTTGAAGAGGGATAAATATACCCAGCCCTACCCCCATAACTGGAGAGGATTTTTCCATGATTTGATCCCGTAATCTCCCGGTCACATGGCAGCAACCTTACCACTGTACCAAAGCTCACTCATAAAATTCTAATAAAGAGAAGTTTTTTTTTTTTTGGGGGGGGGGGGGGCATTAATTTAAAACTTTTAACAACACTGTTCTAATTTTTTTGTTCAAATCTGACTCCAAAAATCTCCACTAATACCGTACCAAATAGACCTCGAGTGATTTTTTTATTATGATCTATATATACGTATATATAGACAAACCAAGGGCGTGGTCTTCAATAAGCTCTGATTCATGGTATAGTGGATGGCTGCAGTATGTGTTTGTCCACACAAGAGGAAATGTCACCTTTGTTGCAGATTGTTGCTTCGTTTAAGAACATGGCAGAATATAATCTTAGTCATCACTCGCAAGCGAAACCTAAGACTAGTGAATGCCTTATGGAGAATTTTCATTACATGACCAAGCAGAAGAATATAAAAGTGATGCTATAGCTTATTGTCATATCCCAAATTTTGGGCCTGAAAGTTTAAAATTAAATAAGATACCAATCCTAGTTGGGCAAAGAGCCCAAAGGATATAATGATTCTCAGAACTATATAACATTTGGCCTTCTCATCTCTTATTTTTAGGCTTAACTAATAAAGTGGTCGGACACTTTCATTAAAAGGAGGGGATTCAATCCTGGAGTTAATCAAAATGCTCGGGGAGGCATTCTATCTCCTAAGTGTCTAGATAAATGTCTGAGGGTAGTAGATGGCTCGCTCTACCCAACATCTATATAACCTAGAAGGAAAGGAGATTTCACATTGCCCTTAGATCGTAGTAACCCAATCCTTTTTCTAAAATTTTTATAAAGAAAAAAAAATAACATTTGGCCTTCTCAAATCAAGGCTAAACGCATAATTGAAGATTAACTGGAGACCAAAAATAGTACACTGTCAAGGTAACATTGTATAGCTACCGTCCCGAGTTTTGAAAAAGTGTAATTTATGAAAATTACGGGTATGCAATGGTAATATTGGAAATTACACCCAAAATTTCAGGGAAAATCCTTGAGGCATAGGAAGGTAGAAAATAATTCACCGAACTATATTTCAAGCTTAATTGAGATATAAATGTGGAAATCGCGTCAAAAAGGAATTTTAAACAATTATTAGAATTTCCGTTAAATAAAGAATAATTAGTCAAATGGAGTTATGAATAAAGCAGGAAGTCTCAGACAGTTCGGAAAAAACAAGAAAAAATTAGTTTAAGATTAATGTGAATTTATGAAAATGATTTCATGCCCTAAAAATGGAAATATTATCTTAAAGAATATTTGATTGACATTTTATTCATGAAGAAGATAATTTATTTAAAATTGATATGTATGAAGAAGACATGTAGATTAAATGCATGAGTATAATATGAGTTACGATATTTCAAAGTTTTGGTACAGAATCTGTTGTAGCAGATCACCAAAGTTAGTAAATTAATAAACTGTATTGATTGGCATGGTTTGAGGCCAGAATTATATTTTTCACATGTAAAGTAGTTCAAAGAGCTTTCGAAAGAATTTTAGAGCACCCTCATATAATATTTTTAGATATAGTTATGCTTTTTCTTAATTGCACAAAACACCAAATGAATATTGACACATGGATCAAAATGTTAATTTTTAATTTGTGTACTTTAATTCATGATTTTCTTGAACCATAGCGCAGCCCGACATGCACTAAATGCACCAAAATTAAGGATGTGACACTTGTACTCCCTCCATCCTTATATATAAAGTTTTTCCTTTTAAACTAAATTGCGGTATTAAAAAAAATAGTTAAAATTAGTTAAAGGCAATAAATTTATAGGAAATATTTTTTTTTTTTTGGTCGAAAATAGGGTTAAGGAGCGAATTAGCCAACAAACTATTAACCCAAGAGCGCTCAGTATAAACAACTAATAGGTGGACCTTAAAAACCAACAAACTTTTTAAAAAGTGAAGGTAGCACAAAACCGTTAATTCCGTTAGTCATTTGCTTACCACTAGAGCCGGGAAATCGGGCCGAGCCCGTTTAAGCCCGGCCCTGTAGGGGTCGGGCTTAAAAAATCAGCTAAAATTTTGAATTTGGCCCTGAAGGGCTTCGGGCCGGCCTGTTAGGCCCGTTTCACTGTAGCATTCTTTTTTTTTTTTTTTTTACTTGGCCTTTATCTATGTATGAACAGTCAAACAGAACTTGGAGGATATTTATTAGAAACTACATAAAACACACATGTTGTATTTAAACTAAACAATATGACTTAGAATGACATGATAATAAATACTTGGATTCCATAATTAATTTATTAATAAAAGCTATAGGGAAAGTAAAAATTCACAAAGATTAATTTGCAAGTCTCTACTTTAACTGTGTACAATGGTTTGTTTTTTGTTACGAATTAATGAATATGTTTATTCATTGGATGATTTATAATGTTTAGATATTAATGTTGATAATATTTATTTGATAGATTAAAACTTTGATAGTTGCAATTTATTAATTATATTTCTCTGGAAAAAATCGGAAGAAAAATAATTAAAATTTAGAATAGTAATTTCCAGGCCCTGTAGGGCCGGCCCTGGCCCTGGTACTATCAAGCCGGGCTTTGAAAAACAGACGTTTTTCTTATCCCAGGCCCTGTAGGGCCGGCCCTGTCGCCAGCCCTGATTCCCAACTCTAGTTACCACACCGTCTAATTCCATCCATTGTGCGTCAAGAACAGCCAACACACCATCGCCACTCAGTTGCAAATACTTTGTTACTTAAACTCCTTTGTTTTGTGTTGACATTTGCAGACCCCAGGTATTTAACCGACGGGTATTTGGACACTGTGATAGATTGGATATCAGGAATCAAGGAAATCCGGCTGAGGGACTTCCCAACCTTTGTCAAAACCACGAACCCAAATGAATTTATGCTTGATTTTATAACAAGCAAGTGTGACAGAGCTCAAACATCTGCCATCATTCTGAACACATTTGATGCTCTAGAGCATGACGTCTTGGAAGGATTATCCTCCATTCTAACTCCTGTATACTCCATCGGTTCCTTAAATTTGCTCGTAAATGATGTCTTGGACAAAGACTTGAAGTCAATCGGATCGAACCTTTGGAAGGAAGAAATTGAGTGTCTAGAATGGCTGTATACGTAAACTTTGGGAGTATCACGATGATGACAAACGAGCAATTGATAGAGTTTGCATGGGGACTTTCTAAAAGCAACCAAACATTCTTGTGGGTTATCAGGCCTGACCTCATCGGAGGCGACAACGAAGTTCATCCTGCAAAATTCATACAGGAGACTAAAAATAGAGGACGACTTTACAGCTAGTGCCCACAAGAGCAAGTTCTAGCTCACCATGCAATCAAAGGGTTCTTGACGCATAGTGGATGGAATTCGACGGTGGAAAGCGTTTGCAACAGAGTGGCGACGATGTGTTGGTTGTTCTTGTAACATCCTCATTTTCGAAATCCATTTTCAAAATATTTTAATCAGAGTAGAGCATCAGATTAATTTAAAAGAGCGAGTATCTGATAAACCTTCACTGTTGGTGTGTCTGGTTGCTATTATAGTGGTACAATTCTCCGAATTTAATAATACAGTGATACAATAACTCGTAATTATCTTCTCCGTCCATGTCCTTACGCGTGCTATTTATCCTTGTCCTTGGTCCTGGTTCCTCTAGAATCTGAGGCTATGGTAAGAGCTGAAGTTCAATTCCCATTGAACCTCAGGTAACGGTTAACCTCATGCTTATGTATCAGTTATGTATGACAGACATTCATGACAATACAACAATATTCACATACGATATTCGCATACTCAAGATAATAACAACCACAATCTCCACATATTCATGTCATTCTAGTCTGCACTATTCACCAGTACCATAGTGTACATCCGTGTCCTCAACGCTAGGAAAACTCAACGGCGTTATCATGACTATAACTCGTATAAAGCTGTATGTGTATGAACAATTTTAAAACAGAATCCACAACTTTTCAAAATCAGAGTCTCAGACTATCTATCACATATAGGTATACAATAAGCATCAGAGTTAGTGTTACAGTACGCGTCCGTACCTTTGTCAGCGATATCTGTACGCTGTCGTTTGGACCGTGATCACGTTTATCCTATAATGGTAATATCGCATTTATTAATTCACAAATAATATTCTAGAAGATATCCTAGTCACTAATGACCCTTTTTACCCTTGGTAGGATTATTTCTCAACTTATCACCCTTAATTCTTCAAAAACGCTGGTCCAGAATTTTGGATAGATTTTCGCCTAACTTCAGATAATCATAACTAATTCTAGAAAAATCGAAACGAGGATCCGTAAAATTCCCTGGAATCCTTAGGATGTCTACTTTCAAGGAAAAATAATAGATTTTTCCCAGATTATATGGTTCATTCCCAGGTTTTAAGTTTTGAGCATCTGCCCAGCATTTTCCCAGAAATTCGTAGCCTAAGTTTGAGGATTTTTATCTCACTGTACAGAAATCATTTGGACATGTTCTTTACATATTTAAAAAGACCTATATGTCTACTTTAACCATAAATTTTCCCAGAATTTTCCAACCACGTTTTCAAAATAAAATATAAGCATTTTTATCACTGATTCAAAAATTCCTTAACCGATGAAATTTCGCCAGAACTTCGTTACTTCAATGTTTCTCTTCCGGAAATTTTGCTAAAACCTCTTCTTCATCAATTTTTCGAAATAAAGCTGATTTTAACCATAAAAACATGAATTTAAAACTATTCTAGAATATTTAAGATCTAAGCTACTTCTATCTAAGAATTTAAACTAGAACTTCAAAAACTACAAAAGCTAAGGACTAGAAACTAAAAGCTTGGTTACCTCTTGAAGAACTTCCTACTCCTTCTTGCTTCACTCTTCTCTTAAACTCACCTATTTGGTTTGAGTTTGGTGTGAAGAATTGAATGTGAAGACCCAAGGTGTCTATTTATAGTGATTTGGGGTGGCAATTTGGCAATTAAATCAACTTATCCTCATCTTGCATTATAGCCATTGGATCTAGGGTATCTGGGAGCACTCATCTTAGCCCTACACTTCCCTCTTCTAGACTCTTCCATTACTTTATGACTCACCTTATCCTCTTCCAAGTTTGAATTCTATTTTCCCATGTGTTCTAGCTTCATACATAAGCCATCAAGTTGCTTCTTCATTTTTTTGTGTTGCACTCCACTAGATAAAAATTTATTTGGGTAACCTATTGAAGTTTTATTTACATTTTCTCATTGGTTTTGAAATCTTGAAGTTTTTGGCTTCATTTAGAGACCAATATCACTTACCCTCTCATTTGTTATCAATTTACAAATTTTGGGGAAATGACTTTGGTTATACTCATTCTCAAGCTTGAATTATGCTTGTTCATAATCTCTTCTTATTGAATGACGGAATATCACCTAGAGGGGGTGAATAGGTGATCCTTAGAGATTTAAGGATTTTTCGGATGGTAAGCAAAATAGAAACCAATTAAAAGAGATGAACACAAGAAACTTTATCCTGGTTCGGTCTAACACTTTGACCTATGTCCAGTCCCCAGGACGCCTGGGATTTCACTATCTTTCAAATGATTACAGACTCTGTAAACGAAGGAAGGTCTCTTCTCTCTCGGACTCCACTCCCCCTTACAGATTGCAATCAATACACCCACTCCTAAGGTTCCTCAACCTTAAGAACCAAACTTGACAATGAAATAAGTGTTTATAAACTCCTCATGAGCTGATACAGATGAACACTGAAGTGCTATTAATGATACAGGTGAAACAGTAAGTGAAAAATGAATCTCGAATTAATTGCGCAGCGTTTCGGTAGCTAGCGAATTGAATGCTCCGGCTATTTATAGTTGATCTCATTAATGACCGTTGTTGAAGCACAAGAAGTAGCCATTGAGACTCCACAATTTGTCCGTTAGACAGATGATACATTTTCTGACGATTTCTCCGTCTCAGTCGAAATATTCAGGCTAGCATTTTCTTTCATTCTTTTTGTTGTATCCATTGTGAAATGCTATTAAATGCCAGGTAGAAAGTATTAGAATTAGCTTTACTTTCCTCAGCGCATCGGTCTCCGAGAATATGACAACTATGGTAACAGCATTTAATGCGTCTGACTGTCCAGATGGATTAATTCAAATTTGCCGGTAATTTATGTAAAAATGATCTGTAACTCATGGACCAACTGGTTAATAGCATTTGGTAAACAAGATTAATAATAACCAGATGAAATTCTAATGCATTAGATGATTCATGAAGTTCGAACACGGTGTTTTGAAAAACAGAGAAAAGTTGCTCAAGCAGGAATCTAAGATTACTCGAGCAGGCTCTTTTGAAATACAGAAAAGAGGTGTTCTAGCTTGCTGGTGCTCGAGCATATCTTTCAGCTTGCTCGAGCATGATTAATATCATGCTCGGGCAAGCTTTTCTCCAAAACATAACGATTGCCTTGCACATGATCCATGATGTTGCTCGAGCAAACTTCCAGACCTTGCTTGAGCAACCTTTCTTAGGTTCAGTTCAAAGTGACTAGAACACGTTGATGCTCGAGCATACTTTTTGTTTATGCTCGAGCATAAAAAAAAAAAATCATGCTCGGGCAACCCTTTTCTAGCAGGGAAGGTTGCTTGCTGCTTATACTTGCTCGAGCAGTGTTCTGGTCTTGCTCGAGCATGCTGCTCGAGCAGCACTTTTTCCATGCTCGAGTAAAGTCTCTAGCAGAACAATCATACAGAGGTTGCTCGATGTTGCTCAAGCAACCTTCCAAGCTTGCTCGAGCAGAGTGCTCGAGCATGCTTTTACTTCATGCTCGAGTATGCTTCTTGCTGATGCATCATTGCTCGATGTTGCTCGAGCATGACAATTTGGTCTGCTCGAGCAAAGTTCTATCAAACCTCATCTGATATTCTTTGCTCTCGATGTTGCTCGAGCAGACTTAATATTTTGCTCGAGTAATATTCTTCAGAACAGATTACCAGATTCTTTGCAAGGTTCTTTGCTTAATTAATTTCACTTGGAATTGTAATCATCAAAACTCAAGAACTAACACTTATATTTGATCAATGATTAATGGATTTCAAGATACAATTTAGTTTGTATAGATTTTCATTTGCTTATGTCTAGAATTAATTTCATGAATTAATCTAATTGTATTAATGTCTAATTTTCCTATTGGCTAATGTCTTGACCTTTGTACACACATACATGCACAACATTAGCATACACACACATGCACAACTCTTCACCTCTCTCTTTCATTATCCTCTTCCATTAGCCTTAGAAGTCTTTATGCCATTAATATTAGAGTATTGACTCATCATGCATAGGGTTGTGACTCATTTCATGCATAGGTTAATGACTCACTCATGCTTAGGGTTGTGACTCATATTGCATGTGTTGATTTAATTAATTCAACAATTTTTGCTCCAACAATATTTGGAAGAAAATTCTTCATTGGTTAATTTTGGTTCACATGGATTCCACTTTATGAAATTGATTCTAAAGCCCTTAGATTATCTTTATGAGGTTTAATCCTCGCCCTCCATGATTAGTCCTAATTAACATTCCTAATAAGATGGTTAAGTGCAATTTGTCAAACCATGATTGGTTCCTAGCTTAATTATAGCTCCTAAACCATAGTTAAAATTGTTGACTTTCCAAAGCTTGATTAACATTTAATTAACATCCTCATTAAAAGCTTAATTGTCCCTTGATTATTGTTTTATTGGCTCTTAGAGTAGTTTATGATCATAGATAATCTATTTTATGCTAATCTTAACCCTTTGTTGGCCTTTGATTTTTAAGTAGTTCAATACACCTCTAATTGATTATTATTAATATTAAATGTAAATAATTATCTAAATAGTTTATTAGTGTAATTTAATTGTTCATTAATTATTGATAATTGCCCCTTAATTGTTTAAGTGTTTTGATAATTCTTTATGGCCTTTTATAAACTAAATATGAACTAGGCACTAATTATGGGTTCTTAGAAAATTTAGTTTCTTAATAAATTATGAAAATTGAGACTTAAGTTTTCTTTAATTAATCCCTTGATTAATTATGAAAATTTACATAATTATTTAGTTTAGTGAAAACCTAGTTGTCTACTATTTCTTATTACTTTCCCCTATTAGTTTAAATATTTTCATAACACTTCCTTGCTCTTTTTTCTAATCATATAAGAACCATAATTTAATTTGGGGATTATTTGTATTTTTATGATATTTTATGATTCCTAACAAAATTTTAAAAATAAAACATTAGCTATCAAGGAAAAATATTCTAAAAGATAGAATAAACATATCTCAAAATTTGAGACCACATATTCACCTATTTGAAATAGGTGCCATCAACCAAAATATTGTATTTTTACTAATTATCAATTCTTGGGGTATCACAGTTCTTCACCGTCGTCGATGACGCTCCTCCATAGTCGTCCACCTTCATCGTGAGATGAGGGAAAGAGAACGCCGCGAGACTGAAACCAGAGAACCACTCCATCCTTCCTCTCTCTCGACCTTCCTTTCCCAATGCCTGAGAAGACGAGACCTCTATTGTCGGCGACTTGACCACACACCACCGCCAGCCCTTTTCCTATTCATCCATTCCAGCTTTGTCCAAAACCCATATCTTCCTCTGTTCCAGATTCACATTAGGATCAACAGCAGGGGATAACCGTCAATGTTTATCTAACTGACGTTGAGGAGGAGTTAATGATTTTGTGCTACCTTCACTTTTTAAAAAGTTTGTTGGTATTTAAGGTCCACTTATTAGTTGTTTGTGCTGAGGGTTAATAGTTTGTTGGCTAATTCGCTCCTTAACACCCAAAAAATACCTTTATTTATAAATGAGTAAAAGAGTGAGTAATATATAATGAGAAACATAATGAAAGAGAACGTGTATGGGAGGAATTAATTAAAGGTAAAATGGGGGAAAAAATCAAGGTTATTAAAACTGGACCGATAACTGAACCGGTCGAGGTGTTGAGTTAAGGGTCAGTGAATTAGACCTGAGTCAAACCAGAGCTAAACCAGGACCAAATTGATGAGAAAATAAATATATTAGGTTATTAATATAAAATTATTTAAAAAAAATATTTTAATGCTTCTATCCTCTTATCAAAAACATCCATTTTGAAAATCCATTAAATATCCATTGAATAATGAGTTAAATAGAGTGCATTATCCTCTAGGCAAAAGCATCCATTCATTAACTACTACCCTCTACCCTCTGGTCAAGTACTTTCGGTCAGGCCACATTAACCCATACTCCACTTAAATTTCCATTAAATAGTAAGTTAAAATATGTTGGATGTCATTTTGAATTCATGTTCTTCGAATGGGAAGACAAAGAAATCCTTATCAAAATATGCTGTCAGACAAAGTTATCTCTTGTATATCCCTCTTCCTCCTTTCTCACTCATTTTCCCTGGCCTTCTCTTTTTTTTTTCTTTCTCCGTTTTCACTTCTCTCTCTCGTCCAACCATGGCTCCACCACCTTACACCCTCAACACCGTTAGATCAGAGCCTGAATCCTTCATCAGAATGACTTCTACCCCTGATGTTCACATCACATGCTTTTGACCTCATTTACTTGCTCCTCAGTCTGTCATTGTTATCTCTTATCTGGATTTGTTCACACCGTCTGTGTTGTTACCACCGCATCTGTTGCTATCGCCGGATCTATTTCCCGCTATTTTTCTCCATCTCTCCCTATTTCTTTTTCTATAAACATCTTCACTCATGACGTTTTTTGGGAAAAAAAAATATCTAATGCTAACCCCAATTTCTATGTCTAACCGGACTAGTTTCACGGCCGGTTTGTCGGTTTCTGGTCTGAACCGGCCGGTCTGATCTAGTTTTCATAATCATGGAAAAAATGCATTTATTCGTCAGACAAACTCAAAAGGGACCTTATAGAAAGGGATAAGTCTATTAAAAAAGTGAGATCTTATAAATAGGAAAGGAGGGAGTACACCATAAACCCTAAACCAAAATAATTAAAAAAAAAATTACCAAATTAATGCAGATTGAAAACATTTTATCAAAGTAATGCAGATTGTGGCATTTGATAGACTCACGAGACTGATGGCGTAAAACAGGTTCACGCCACTGACACATACTGACAAATTATATGTTAGTGGCGCGGAGGAAAATCACGCCACATGTGGCGTGAACAACATCCACACCACTGTGTCATGAAAAAGTGGGATCAGACCCACTCAATTGGTCTGATCCCATATATATAAAAAAAATTTAAATTAAATTAATATTATATATAATAATAATAATATATACTAATAATAAATGATAAAAAAATAGAATAATTTAAAACTCTACTTCATTTAATTTGAAGTCAAAAGAAAGAAAGCATGGAACTGAAATAACTCATTAAAAACGTCTTTTAAAAAATTACGCAGAACCAAATTGAAGTCAAAAGAAAGAAAGCATGGAACCAAATTGTACTGCGTAATTTTTTAAAAGGCGTTCTTTGTTACACCCCTACCGGCCTCGCCCTTTCGGGTGGCAGGTTAGAGGGATTCACTTACTTGGTTACCTTTCCTTCGTTATTTGGTCCATTTAACTTATATCAGAGTGAGCGCAACAGAGCATCAAACTGGTTTAGACTATCTACTGTACTGGAAAAGGTAAAATAAACAGAAAAATATAAGTCCCCGAAGGGTTAAGGGTACAGTCATCCAGAACAAATACTAACAAGGTATACCGACATCTCAAGTATATGTACAAACATGATAGGGCATTCCCTATTCTTCAGTCTGTACTGATAACTGTACTAATAACACCTCTCATTCCGAAGAGGGCTCTTCACACCAAGCATGTCTCCTTGTGACAATAGAAAAGGTTGGGGTCCAATAACAGCCCCCAGAGTAATCGTCAGTACTCAAATACTAAATGTGTAAAGAGTATGTAAGCTACCATGCTAATTAGAAAACATAGGAGCATGCCAAATACATACCATATATGCATCCAGATCATAATACAGTAAAGCACATACCACAATTCAAGAACCCGTACAGCTGCCTTACCAAGGCAAGCCTCGGACTCACTGAACTCACAACCCGTAGAGCCACCCTTTTCTAGCCTAGCCCCGGACTGATAGCTCAACCCGTACAGCCATCAACCAAAATTGGCCTCGGAATGAATGTCCCTAGCGCTAGGTATCACATAATACTGTATACATATTTGGCACAACATATACAGAGCAAAAATACACATGGCAAACACAAACATACAGCAAAACACATAGAGATATCTGAGTGAAACGGTTACTACCTGTTGTGATAATTATTGTCTTTAATATTTAGTAGACCCGAAGACTTTCCAAGGATCCCTTAACCTATAAATCATTAAAATACATTCACTCAGTGTCACAAAAATGCTACTACTTTATTATCTTGATTTCCTCAAAACCACGCCTAACCTATAGGCATCTTTCCATTTAGAACATCATAAAGTCAATAATTTCTCCAAATTCCAACTCTTCCAAAGAGAAGTATATATAAACCGAAGGACAAGGCTAGGAAAAGAAACAAAGTCCATAGCTCTTAATTGTATCAATCATAATAAGAGGTCTTTTTCCTTTTAAGATTGACTTCAACGATTCAGATTTCTATTGAACCATCCGAAATTCTTTTAAATTCAGTGACAAAATAGTATGGACACATGACAAAACATCACTCTCTCTTCATTCGGTTACAAGGTAGCAGCAAGGGAAAATAAACCAACATTAATTCCACCATACCTCATCTTATCCAATATAAATGCCAAACTCCTAAGCTTTAATTTACAATTTTCCATCAGCTTCTAATTCCTCTTACCCAAAATTAAATTTCCAGAGTTTGTATGCCTTCCAAAATGCTACCCGTGTTGAACAATGAACATGAGAAGCTTACCTCTTAACCAATTTGTTGATTCAGCTAGCCTCCTCGGGACCACCTCTTCTTCTTCTTCTTATTAATCTCCCACGTTCCAGCTCCCTTTCGATGTACTCTGGATGTGCTGCCCGAATTGGCTAAAGGAATTATTCTTATGAATTAGTCATTGTTGGCATGTCGGTTGAGCAAAAGAGAGTAACATTCAGACTTCAACTTCCTTTAAATTTACTTATTGCCACTCGGTTCTATCTCAATGAAAATGCTGGCCGAAGGTTAAGGAATTAAAGGTTACGGTTCCTTAATTAATTGACAATTCATTGAATCATTTGTCAAACAAATTTTTGAGTCGGTTGAAGTTGTACGGTGCAAGCTGGTCCTTCTAATTCAACATTGATTCTACTCCAATTTTACCTTCATGCCATGCTTCTATTTAATTACAATTGCCTTGTGTACCGAAATAATCCATGAGGCTATTAAAACGGCATCTTATATAGCATGTAAACACATACCAATATGATCCCTTTAAGCCACAATTTCCAAGAATCCAGTAATTTTGGTCCAACTTGTGGGATTTTTAATAAATTCCACAAAAAATTATTTTTACATGAAACCAGCGCCATTTGATCCATTGAAATGTCTATTTTTCATGAAAAATACCCCCAAACCCAGAAAGCACTTATATTTTGGCGTGTTGCTCACTTTCCACAACTGGGTCAAATTTCGTCCTGTTGCAGACAGAGCTAACTTAGAAAATTTGTATCTCTCAATCGGTGCATCAAAAATATGTCAAGTTACCTATCAAAATGATGCCCCAGATGTCTACTTTTCACCTGTAAAATTTCAGCTCAAACCAACGTCTCCACCATTTTAAAAACATTTTTGAAGCCTCGCTGCCCAGAATCCAGAAAACTGGCAGCAAGCCTCTTCCTTGAGTTTTTGGGGTTTTTGAGTTAGAAAACTTAAACCATGACTTAACCCCACACGAAATCACGTTTTAAACACTTTGGGACCATCAAAAACTCCAAAATCAGACCCCAAAGCCAAGCTCCAACCAGAATAATCCCCTAATTGGTCCCCTTTTTTGTCGGTTAATCGCCTGCGGATCCCATGTCTTGTGTCTGGACCAGAGTATGGACAAAATCATCTGATTTTCTTTCTTTTCTCATGTTGGACGAAATTCAATGCCCAAAGGACAAGGAATTGACCATTTTGCCCTTGCCTTATCTTCCTTTAACCTCATGATGACACGTATCCCTGTATGACACATACGCCCTTCCAGGGGTCAGGACTTTGTGTTTTGCCATATTCCCCGGCACCGCTTCATCACATCGGCATTATACCTCACAGGTATCTTGCCCTGGGCCCACGTCTTTACGAACCCGAGCCCATCAGAGACTCTTGTCATTCTAGGGATTCTTCCCGAATCGGGCTTAGTAGTCCGCCTAATTAAGGCTTATTCTAAATTTTTCGGGTCCAAAATTCAGGATATTACATTCTTAATGAGTTATTTCAGTTCTATGCTTTCTTTCTTTTGACTTCAAATTAAATGTAGTAAAGTTTTAAATTATTCCACTTTTTTTATCATTTATTATTAGTATATATTATTATTATATATAATATTAATTTAATTATATATATATATATATATATATATATATATATATATATGGGATCAGACCCAATTGAGTGGGTCTGATCCCACTTTTTCACGCCATAGTGGCGTGGATGTTGTTCACGCCACATGTGGCGTGATTTTCCTCCGCGCTACTAACACATAATTTGTCATTATGTGTCAGTGACGTGAACCTGTTTTGCGCCATCAGTCTCGTGAGTCTGTCAAACGCTACAAACTGTATTACTTTGGTAAAATGTTTCCAATCTGCATTAATCTGATAATTTTTTTATTTTTTTTATTTTGGTCAATCTCCCGAAAAAATGCATTTATTCATCAGACAAACTCAAAAGGGACCCTATAGAAAGGGATAAGTCTATTAAAAAGTGAGATCTGATAAATAGGAAAGGAGGGAGTACACACACATAAAACAAGGTATAAGTAATATGTGGTTCCTTATAGTTTCAATAAATTTTTAATTAGGTCCCTATTGTTCTTTTCATTTTGTCTAGTCCTTATAATTTCATATATTTTTAATTAGGTGCTCATAGTCTTTTTGTCCTTTTTATCTAGTCCTTATTGTTTCTTCAGATTTTTAATCAAGTCCTTGTAGGGTTATTTTGTATTTAATTGAAAATTAAATAAATGAATAATATTAAAATATAACTTCCACATAATAAATTAAATGTTATAACTGAAAATATTTTTATTGGTGGGGATCTTGATGTACATGTTAGTAAGGTGGCAGGACCACATGTAAAGGCCTCAAGGTGATCTTGGTTTTAGGGAGCTTACTAATGAAGGGTCATCATCAACCTATAATTAATTTCTCCCTATCATATAACTCAAGATTGTCAACACTTGCTTTAAGAAGCAAGAGGAGCATTTAATCACATATAAGATTAGATGAAGAAGGACACATGTTGACTTCTTTTTGGTAAGTAAACCTGACAGAAGACTTTTTACTAATTGCAAAGTAATCTCTGGGGATGGCATGACCGTACAACATAGAGTTTTGGTCCTTGATGTGTGTATTAAACAAAAGCATTGCCAAGTTTTTAACCCAAGAGTCAGGTGGTGGCAGTCAAGTCAAAGGGGGGAGAAGTGGGAAATTTTCAAGAGAACTATTATGGAGAAGGGGATGTGGGAATTACAAGGAAATACCAATATCATGTGAGAGAATATGGTTAAGAAAGTTCATCATAAGGTTGCTAAAGTTATTTTGGGAGAATCAAAAGGTTTTGATCAGCCAGATAAGAAGACTTGATGGTGGGAGAGTCTGTTCAAGAGAAAGTAAAAAATAAGAAAGATTGTTTTAAAGACATACAATTGTATAATGATGTTGAAAATTGGGAGAGCTATGCTTGGCTAAAAATGAAACTAAAAAGGCAATGAGTGAATTATATTTCTGTCGCAAAATATCAATTTTGTGACAGAATTAAATTTTCATTGCAAAATTCAAAATTTGCGATGGAACTATAATTCCATCGCAAATTAAGAATTTTGCGAAAAAATTACTATTCCGTCACAAATGTTGAATTTTGCAACTGAACTTGTATTTTGCATCGCAAAAAAATGCTTTCGCGACGACATTTAGGTCCGTCATAAATCGTCTTTGTGATTCATTTTGTCCGTAGCAAATCGTGACTTTTTTTTTTGTAGTATTTGTGGTTCTTACCAATAATTTTTCTTCACATAAAGTGGAAATTTAAACCACCACAATTACAACCATGATCATGCCCAAGACTATATAAATATTAACCCATATGTCCATGTCTAAAATCAAATTCATTAATTACTTCATTTACTTTTGAGAATGGAGTTGAGCTTTTGGAAAAACAATCATCTTCTGGTGGTCATACAAACCCTTTAATTTTTTCTAAAGAACAAGAGGATCTTTTAATGTCAAATATTCAATTTTGAGATCTTTATACCACTGATGGCATATAAAAATCATGGATCAGGCATTGTCTCATAACTTTAGACAAATTTGTCTCTTAGCTTCATGCCAATTTGAGCCTTCTCATAATTTCTGGCCAATTTTTGTGTTATATCTTCATGCCAAATTTTCTCTACAGAAGAAATTAAGTCAAAATGGCTTCTACCATTTATCTTCAGGATAAACAAAAGTTATATATGGCTTCTGGCCATTATATATCACTTTTGATCATATAATCTCAACAAAGGAATTTATACATTCTTTTAACATCTCTTCTTTCATTTTTTCTTTTATAATACACACAGATACATACATAACTAAAGTTAAACGTGGACAATGAATTGAAAGTGGAGGAAAACCTCACTAGGATAATATATATGTGTGTGTATATATATATATAATATTATAGAAGAAGGAGAGAGTGCTGATGCAAAAAATAAAAATAAAAAATATATTATATTATATATAATATTATCAACAGAATAAATAAATAAAATTAAATGACAAATAAATTAAATAGTAAACTATATATATATATATATATATATATATATATATATATATATATATTATCAAAAGAATAAACAAATAAAATTAAATACTAAACAATATGTTATATATATTATATATATCAACAGAATAAATAGATAAAATTAAATGATAAATAAATTAAATACTAAACAAAATTATATATCAACTGAATAAATAAAATGAACAGGAATAAAATGTAAATAATATATATTGTGCAAAAAGTAAAAATGCAAATAGTAAAATAACTGTGCAATCGAAAAATCATTGTGCATGAATGAATAAAACTCATTAGTGAATAGTAAAATATAGTGCAAAATAGTAAATAATCTCCAATCTTAGTAATGGAACCTAATGTTTAAAACAATCAGTAAAAGTATAATTTTAATTCTATATATTGGCATCAATTATCCCAGATAAATTAAATGAATATTAAAGAAAATAGATGAAATCGTTAAAGAAACCATCATACCTTCTTTAGAACTCTCGTGCTGATTGTTAGAAAACTAAAAGAAAGTTTATAATTAAAAATAACTACTAGAAAAGAAGAATGAAAACAATAAGAGAGAGAGAGAGCAATCTACTAAAATTTTCCGTGAGTTTATAATTGAAGCAAGCACCTATTTATAGTGTTTGAGAATGGGTTCTTTTGGTGTAATTTTTCTATCCGGGTCATTAGGTGTAATTTTCCCCTGGACAAATCAAATATTCATCTCATCCCACGTGATGGCAAGTCGGCTGGCTAGAGAGTTTAATGCATGTGGGACCCACATCTAAATATTATATAACACATCATAATATAAATTTATAGAAGTGAGATATTCACATAATTAATATACTTATAACAATTTAGCTTTTTTTCTTATTTTTTTGGGTAGCTTTTTTCTTAGGGAGAATTCTAAATAAATACCAAATGAACTTGTAAAACCCCCAGAAGCCCATCCAATTTGAAAAAAGATTGAGAGGTAACAATGACTTTTGAAGGATATGCAAATTCATGGTAAATGACTACAATACCCTTCTATCTTCTCTCTTTCCTCTCTCTTTGTCTGAACCAGATCCGTACCAGATCGCCGTGACTGCGCCGCCGTCTACCTCCACCATGGACGTCGACGCCAACGCGGCACCCACCGCCACCTACGCCACAATCATCGGTGGTGAAAAAGAAAAGAAAAAGGAAACACACGAATGAGAACGAGAACAAAGGAACAACGAACGAACAATAAATTTTTTTGGGTCAATCCAGAAGAAATTAGAAGAAGAAGACATGAGTGAAGGAAGGAAGAAAGGAGGAAGAGAGAAAAAGAGAAGAAAATATTTTTTGTAAATGAAAGTAAATTTTGTAAATGGGTTGAAATGTGTGAAGTTGTAAATTGCGTTATGAGATTTGTAAATTGCATTATGAAATTTGTAAATGGTTTTCTGGTTCAAGTTGAAAAGTGTGAACCTAAAAAAAAAGTTGTAAATTGCGTTATGAGATTTTTAAATTGCGTTATGAGATTTGTAAATCACGTTATGAATTTTGTGAATGGTTTTTTGATTCAGGGTTGAAAAGTGTGAACCTTAAAAAAAAAGTTGTAAATTGCGTTATGAGATTTGTAAATTCCATTATGAGTTTTGTAAATTGCGTTATGAGTTTTGTAAATAGTTGGTTCACACTCGAGTGCACTGGAGTGCACTTTCAGTGCACTCATTGTTCACTCGAGTGCACTGAAAGTGTACTCCAGTGTAGTGCGAACAACCCATTTACAAAACTCATAACGTGATTTACAAAACTCATAACACAATTTACAACTTTTTTTTTAATTCAGGTTAAAAAATGTGAACCTAAAAAGAAAGTTGTAAATTGCATTATGAGATTTGTAAATGGTGTTATGAGTTTTGTAAATCGCGTTATGAGTGCGCACTCCAGTGCACTCATTTGAGTGTGAACCAACCATTTACAAAACTCATAACGCGATTTACAAAACTTATAATGCAATTTACAAATCTCATAACGCAATTTACAACTTTTTTTTTTTAGGTTCACACTTTTCAACCCTGAATCAAAAAACCATTCACAAAATTCATAACGTGATTTACAAATCTTATAACGCAATTTATAAATCTCATAACGCAATTTACAACTTTTTTATAGGTTCACACTTTTCAACCTGAATCAAAAAACCATTTACAAATCTCATAACGCGATTTACAAATCTCATAACGCAATTTACATATTTCATAATGCAATTTACAACTTCACACTTTTCAACCCATTTACAAAATTCACTTTCATTTACCAAAAAAAAAAAAAAAAAATCTTCTTTTTTTCCTTCTTCCTCCTTCCTTCCTTCCTTTTCTTCTTCCTTCCTTCTTTCCTTCCTTCCTTCCTTCACTCATGTCTTCTTCTTCTTCTTCTAATTTCTTCCGGATCGACCAAAAGAAATTTACGGTTCGTTTCGTTTGTTCTCGTTCTCGTTCGTGTGTGTTTCATTTTTCTTTTCTTTTTCACCGTCGGTGGGTGCAGCGTAGGTGGCGGTGGCTGCCACGTTGGCGTCGACGTCCATGGTGGAGGTAGACGGCGGCGTAGTCACGGCAATCTGGTACGAATTTGGTTCAGACAGGGAGAGAAGAAAGAGAGAAGATAGAAGGGCATTGTAGTTCTTTGCCATGAATTTGCATATCCCTAAAAAGTTTCAGTCTTTTTTCAAATTCGACGGGTTTCTGGGGGTTTTATAAATTCATTTGGTATTTATTTAGAATTTTCCTTTTTTCTTATCAACAATTATATTTAGCTATTAATTTCTCTCAAAAGCTCATTAAAACCATTTTTCAAAAATAATAATCTAGAGGACGGGAAGAGTCTCGGTCCATTCATTAAAACCAGTGATTGTGATTGGCGGATGTGGGACCCACATCTAAATATTATATAACACATCATAATATAATTTACAGAAGTGAGATATTCACATAATTAATATACTTATAACAATTTAGCTTCTTTTTTTTAATTATCTTTTTGGGTCAAAATTTAGCTTTTTTCTTATCAACAATTATATTTAGCTATTAATTTCTCTCGAAAGCTCATTAAAACCATTTTTCAAAAATAATAATCTAGAGGACAGGAAGAGTCTCGGTCCATTCATTAAAACCAGTGATTGTGATTGGCGAAGTCTCTGCGCATACACAAGATAAGACGGGGGAAAGTCTTTTGAAAAATTCAAAGAAGCCAAATAAATCAATTTTCAGAGTCGGAAAACGGTTCAAGCGTTTCGAACGGCCTTGAATTTTTTTTTTTGTTAAGTAACGGCCTTGAATTTAAAAAGGCTCGGTTTAAGAATTTTACCTCAAAAATTAAAACAATCTAAAAAGGTCAATTCTATTGGGCGAAAGGCCTAAAAGGGCTAGCCTTATTATGTTAAGGGCTAACCCTTTCAGGCCCATATTTTTTAAAAATTATTTATATGATAATAATATTATTGATTTTTTATACTTGATTAATGATGTTGCAAATATCTAGTTGTTATTATCTTTTTTATAATTAAGTTTTATAAGAATATCTTGAATTAAGAATCCTAAAAATTTAAAACAAAGATAATTTTTATTTTATAAGTATTCCAACTAATTTTGTATTTTTTGACTTATTTTTTTCTAGTGATTGCTTTGTTCATATCTTGTGTTATTTATTGTTGACTACTTACACTTTTCAAGACATATTTATAAGAAGTATTTTTAATTTTGTTAAGTCTTCTTATTAATTATTTATAATTTTGGTATGTGGAAAATAATTTACCTTTAATTATGACTTAGTGACAGTATTTGTTTATTTCTTTATTTGTATTGTTTAGACCTTAATGTTAATAAAATTTTCTTTATTAAATTAGAACTTTAATTATTTTAAATTTGCTAATTGCATTTCTTTGAGAAAAAAATAGTTAAATTTTAGAAAAATGGCTTTTAGCACTCTAGGACTGGCCCTAACCTGTGAGCCTTGAAAAACAAATATTTTTCTTACTTTAAATCTAAAAGTGCCGACTTTTTAAAACTTGGCCTTTCAAGAACCGAGCTCTATCAATAGTGGCTATTTTACCAAAAAAAAAAACAAAAAAAAAAGTGATCATAATTTTGTTGTCACCATGTGTATAAAATAACTTTTAAGTACTACGAGTATAATGTGAATAGACCTCTTGACCAAAATTTGAAACTACAATTAATTTATGGGATTTGAATCCCCCAATCTACTCTTTTGAGATTACTGTTATTTGACTCTAACCATTGTAATTAAACACTAAGCACTAAGCAGGGTGTTGGTTAACATGTTTAAGTTATCCATGACAGATTTCATAAATTTTACCTTTTTTTTTTAAAGCGTTAAGGTGCAATTTGGCCAATAAACTATTGGCTTAGGAGCGTCTAACATAATTAACTATTAAGTGAACCAAAAATACCCATAAACTTTTAAAAAGGAGCGCCCAGTATAACGCCATTAGCAAAATGTTAATCTCCGTTATCAAAGGTACAGATTGACCAACGAACTTTTGCTCCAGGGGCACCTAGCACAAAATTCTAAATTTTACTATATAAAATAATTTTTTCTCGATTGTCATTATCAAAAACTACTTGTATAAATATCTATGGACAAAAATTATTCATTTTTTAATTTTGTCAACATTATAATTTGCTAAAATAAATAAAAGTTTTAATTAAAAATATAATTATATGATTTAAATAAAACTCAAGGTGTTTTATAGTTTATTATATATGTTAAACAAAATAAAATTATATGATTTATTTTTATTTTAGAAGAAATTTATGTGAGTTAAAAAATTCATTTAATGTTAATAAAATTTAAAAAGTCTAAAAAATCTATTATATTCCGAATGAAATGAAATGAGATTAATTTTTATTTTTATAAAAAAGCTTAATGGATATCAACATTGATGCTTAATAATATAAATCTGATAACTTGATGATATATTTATTAATTAAATGATCTATTGATGATATGCATATGAGACTTGTTGGGGAAAAAAAAGATAACTTAAAAGGCTTGAAGAATGACAATTTAATAATAGGTTAAGAAACAATTTGGCCTACGAAAGTCTCATATCCATATAAACAATAGATTATTTAATTAACAAATATATCATCAAGTTGCCGGGTTTATATTATTAAATATCAACGTTGATATCCATTAAGCTCTTTTTATGAAAATAAAAATTAAACTTATTTCATTTCTTTCAGGATATAATAGATTTTTTAGATATTTTAAATTTTATTAACATTAAATGAATTTTTTAACTCACATAAATTTATTCCAAAATAAAAATAAATCATATAATTTTTTTTCTTTAACATATATAACAAACTATAAAACATTTTGAGTTTTATTTAAATCATATAATTATATTTTTAATTAAAACTTTTGTTTATTTTAGCAAATTATAATTTTGACAAAATTGAAAAATGAGTAATTTTTGTCCATATACAGATATTTATATAAGTAATTTTGAATAATGACAATTGAGAAAAAAATTATTTAATTGAGTAAAATTTAGAATTTTGTATTGGGCGCTCCTAGAGTAAAAGTTCGTTGGCCAATCTGCACTTTAGATGACGGAGATTAACTTTTTGCTAACGGCGTTGTATTGGGCGCTCTTTTTTAAAAGTTTGTTGGTATTTTTAGTTCACCTAATAGTTAATTGTATTGGACGCTCCTGAGTTAATAGTTTATTGGCCAAATCACACCTTAACCCCCTTTTTTTTAAAAAAAAAAAAAAACAGACAAACAAAGAGAAAATGAGATGAAAATCTACAGCACAACTGCAACACTAGAAAATCGATCTACAAGAACAAGCTATTAATCTTTTTCCTCAGCTTTACATTAAACTAATGGTGCAATAATATATGTCATACTTCTCATCCAACAAGAAGGACTTGGTTGGAGTTATTTTTATCTCAAGTAACTTGTAAACTGAAACTAGAGTAATTGCTTATTAGTATAATATGATTTATGTTTAAATAAGCTTATATATTCAAGTCAGTTTAACATTGATTTATTTGGATAATATATTTAAAATCCAGAATGTTATTTAAAGCCAAAAAATTATAAAAAGTTGCTTTTAACTTGAAGTGTACTAAAGCCACCGCATACATCCCCCCCCCCCCCCCCCAAAAAAAAAAAAAAACTAACTTGACTATAAGACTTGTTAAGTGCTTGTAATTTATGATTACTGTTCAAGACTCCAAAAGCAAATAGCTTGAAATAAAACTCTTCGAACATATTTGTACACTATAAATATGATTCCAAAAGTCTATATCAAACAAGCCTGGTTTTTTTTTTCTATAAGCTATTTATATTATTACTGCAAACTGGTGTAATTCATGAAAATAAACTAAAGATGGAATACAAACAGAACCAAATTAAATACAATAAAATAAGCTACATATAAAAACAACCTATCACCATACATTAAATATTTAAAGGTAGAAATAGAAGTATGGATAAAACCAATCCCTCGATATCCAAACAAGTCTGGTTGATGTCTTGGTTGGCAATGAAAAGGAAGAAGGATTGATGCATGTGGGCGTTAGTGAAATGTGAAATTTTTAACTTTTAATTAAAGAGGAGTATCTTATGCTTCATCTTTATCGGTCGGTGGATAAAAAAGGGGTACTGTGTTGGGAAATAAATCACTTGTTATTATGAGGACATAAAAATAATGGGCCATCTCTACACATTTATATATACATTTTAATTGGATAAACTCAAATGTCAGAGAGATTTCCTGCAATCTCTATAACTTTTTTTTAATTACTTTTTTTCCCCCTTTCCTTCTAGAACCACGGGAAAAACCAATATTTAAGGGCAATGATGATAAGATGCCTCAAAAATGTAAGTTTTGAACGGCCCTCGTTATGCATCCCACGTTCAATAATGTAATAATGCAAAAAAATAACAAGTAATTATATATATATAGGTGTAGGCGAGATAAGATGCCTCAATAATGTAAGTTTGGAACGGCCCCGTTATGCATCCCACGTTCAATAATGTAATAATGCAAAAAAAAAAAAAAAACTAATTATATATATATATATATATGGTTTATGGTTTGTCATTTCATTTTACTTGATATAAGATTATGTCAAATCACCCCTAAAACTACGTTATTCTGAGAGTTAGAAGAATTACTAAAGGGGGTGTTTTGTTATTTTTATTTTTATATTTATTATAGGAATTTTACTAAAAGACCCTTCATTAATTTTCCTAACCCCAAAACTACGTCGTTTTGAGAGTTAAAAGAATTAATGAAGGGTGTTAATTTTACAAAAACACCCTGCATTAATTCTCCTAACTCCCAAAACGACGTAGTTTTGGGGTGACATGATAAAACCTTATGTCAAGTGACATGACAAACAATAAACTCATGTGTGTGTGTATATTTATATATATGGGTCGGCGATGATAAGATGCCTCAATAATGTAAGTTTTGAACGGCCCTCGTTATGCATCCCGCGTTCAATAATGTAATATTATTTATTTTATTTAGGAATTAATTATCATTTAATTAATTGAGTCTGTTTTTATTATTATCTTTAAGAAATTAGGAAATAAGTGGAACATCCACTAGGTAGATTTAGTTGTTACAATCAAGGATTATTAGTTATCTGAATCTTATATTTTAATATATTTTGGATTTCGTATTTATATTTTGAATAGAGTTTTCCTCTTTTAAATTATTATAAATAGGCATAATACCTCATCAATAAAACATGGAATATTTTAGCGAGAAAATTTGAACTGGAGATTCTCCTGGGCTTCAGTAGTTTACTGAATTATAGATTCTGACTCATCTTTCTATTAAGGATTTGACTGTTCTTAAGGAATTAACAAGATACTTGCTTCCTCTTTAAAAAGAGTAATTTAGATTCATATTAGATATCCTCATTATATCATCTTTATTTTTCTCAACTTAAATTCTCATATAACCTTCTCATCACCTTACCCACATAAGCTTACCTTAATCTGTACCTTATCATGCAAGTCCGGTCATTCATGAATTTTTTTGTTAAAATATATTATCAAGTGAAAGTAACATGCGTGCTAAGTCAATTATGAGAGGCATATATGAAATAATTAATTAAGGGAAAATCATGTTATAATAATGTTATAACTTCATAGCTATGTATGTCGTCGCCCTATATAAAGGCCTGTACGGAGCTTGTTTCGATCAGCATCGATCAACAGCGTCACAAACTAAACTAAACTAATGGCTCTCAGAGTTATTTCATCGTGTTGTCTCGTGTTTCTACTCTCACTCACCGGCTTCGCTTCAATCGCCACAGCTGTAAGCTATTTCTCTCATATTATTTATCCATTATTATTAGTTTAAGTTTTTATTAAGGAAAATTACAATTAGGTCCCAAGGATCAAATAAAGTGCCAACAGAAATTCACTTCTTTGATATTATTTTTATGGAAACAAAATCCAATTTTAAAAATTTTATTATAAATATGACACTTCATGTTGTAAATATGACTTTGTTTGTTGTAATTGTCTAGATTTTAAATTTTATTATTATAGCACTTCGTGTTGTAAATCTAGCATTTTTCTGTTGTAAATGACCTTTGTACGTTCAAAATCCATGTGTTTAAATGTTGTTGTAAATATGACATTTTTTGTTATAAATATAGCTTTTTCTATTGTAATTCGTTAGATGTTTAAATGTTGTTATAAATGTGACACTTTTTTGTTGTAAATATGATATTTTCTGTTATTAATACAAATAATATCAAAAAAATTCTTAAAAACTCTTATGTAATTTGGTGATTTTAAAAGATTTAATTGTAATTATTTTTTATCTATGGGACCTGTACGTAATGTTTCCTTTTTATTATTCATCGACTTAGGTGTGTGTGTTTAAATGCATGCAGCAGAATCAGTGCCAGTACCTTGTGAGAGTTCAGACAGGAGATCGTAGCAGTGCAGGAACAGACTCCAAAATTAGCCTCAAGTTATTCAACACACTGTCCGGCGAGAGCTTAACCGTCAAGAACCTCGAAGATTGGGGCATAATGGCACCGGGTCACAACTACTTCGAGCGGGGAAATCTGGATGTCTTCAGCCGCAGTTCCCCTTGCATTGATGTTTGCGCCATGACTGTCACCTCGGACAACACAGGGTACAAGCCAGGGTGGTTCTTGGATTTCGTGGAAGTCACCATCAGTGGTAGCATATCAAAGAAGATATCGTTCCCAGTTAACCGGTGGCTGGATTCCAAATCAGGTCTCACTGTCACCGTCGACTTATGCAGCTGGCGCGGAATTTTGAACCCTGCTCTCTTCTCTGTGTGACCATTCCTCATTACCAAAATCTTTGTTGGTGTCTTAATTGTTACTTAGTGTTTGTCATGTGTGTCTTTTCAATAAAATAATAATTACCTCTATCAGCTTATTTATAAACTATAACTATGAATAAGCTTTGAGGTAGTAAAATATGCATTGGCATTTGCTGGTGTGTTGTGTGTCACTTAAAGTTTGTCATTTATCTGCTTGCCTCGACTTATTTATAATTATAAGAGGGCTTAAACTATGCATCTGGCATTTGTTGGTGTGTAATTGAACCATATTTTGATATGATTTTTCATGATCAATTTAGAGAATTTAATGTATTTCTTAGCTTATTATTGCATAAGGAAGCACTAATTTAAGAAAAAGACATTTGTATCAAATTAAATCTAATTAAGGGTAAAATGATAATAATTTATTAATTATTCATGTAAATGATTTTTTGGACTTTTGATACTTAATCTTCTTGTATAATCCAACACTCATAATACCCAATTCTCTAATAAATCAATCCAGCCTATTATCTCATTCGGGGCATATTCCTTCACTACCCAATCCAGCTGAACACCAAAACACCACACATCCTAGGCCATTTAGCACTCAAGCCCATACTCCCTCCATCCGGCCCACATACACACGTATACCTCCTCACTTTTCATCTGTCACACACACACACACACAATACAGCCCCCACCTCTCACCAATTAATGCCACGTAACCCCTCAATATGCAGCTCCCTCATTTCCAATTTATTCCCTTCATCCGTAAATCTCATATCCACGATACACACACACATATAATCCAATCTCACACCTCTCTCCATTTCTTCCATTCCATTCCCTCATCTGAATCTACAAACGCACACTAGCCACGCTCACACACAACCCATCCTCACCTCTCCATTCCATTCATCCTCCAATCCGACGCCTAGAGAGATAGACAGCAGAGAATCGCCTGGAAAGGAAGAAGAAGGAGATCAGTGAAACTCACATGCAATACCGTTTTTGAGCTTAGGGTGAGTCTCTTCATAAACTTCCCATCTGGTTTTCGAAATTTCTGAAGGTTTTGTGGGTTGTCGATGCGATCAAAACTCAAGATTTTGTGAGAGAAAGTGTTCATGACAGCATTTCATTCATTGCATGTCGTATTTGAACTGGTTTTTGGGTTTACTTGACTCTGAAAATAAACTTAAAGTCTATGCATTCACATGGTGACTGGTTTCCATAAGCTTAGAGTCAAGATTTGTAGTTGCATGTTGTGTTTTCCACCGCTGCAACATGATCCGAAAATAAAGCATAATGTGAACGTCATTTTCACAAGTTAGAGGTTGATTTTTTTTCTAAAATTTTTACAGGAGATAGTACTTGCCTTAATCTTTAAAATGAGCTTTAAATCAACCAAAAAGGAGGTCTATAACTCCAGTTATAATTTTGAGAAGTTGAGCTAAACATCTAGAAATTTCTAGTATGCTTCTCGAGCAATAAAATGGTGTTACATTTTGGACCAAGTAAACAAAGTCAAAATTTTTTGAATTTTCTAGATATGTAGTAGATATATAGGGCTTTAATTTGATAGGTGAAATTGTTATATCTAATATAATTACTCAAAAAATAAAATAATTCGAACACACTCTTCAACAATTATATGGGCTATTTATATATATATATATATATATGTCTTTCCTAATCGTAAATTAGATCATAATCTAACCCCATATTACTTAATCTTAGAGCCTAATTAAAATTCCCTCTTCAAAGTAAATTAATACTCAAATTTATATTCAACGATGACCAGTCATTAAATAAATAAATCTAAATAAAATTAAGTAACCAAAATTAATATTAATTTTAATTCAACTGTGAAAGTAAAGTTTAATCCACCTATAAGTTTATAGCTTCACAAGGTTGCACGACAAACTAACTAAAATAAGTTATAAATAAAAAAATAAAAACAGGAACACATTGATAATTCAAAATCTCAAGGAAAAGAGAGAAGAGGAAAGGGAACAAAGCATTAATTCAAAGCCTCATATTTAAGTTCCAGCTGCTCCTCTATCCAAGTGGCTACTCTAGTTTCTTCTCTTCTCCACAGTCCTCTTGTCCTCCCATGTAGAAGAAGGAGAATGAAACTCGAACTCTTTTCTTTCTCTTGTGATTTAAGATGGTGATGAGTGATATGCGGTTTCCTCCTCCTCTTTTTATTTCAATTGTGACTTGTGGCTTAGGTTTTCCCCTTTTCATCAACAGAAAAGGGAAATAATATAATAATTATATTTTAAGTTGTTGTTTTCTTAGGTTTTTGGAATATTCTAAGCACGTCTGATCATCATTTGTGGCTTAGGTTTTACCCTTTTCCTTTTATTTCAATATTATTATTTTATTGTTGTTGTTTCTTTCATAAACTTGAAAAACTATATTCTAAGTTAAAATTTCACAAATGAAGCACCTAAATTGGTATCTCTTAAAATTTTAAAAAATCTTTTTAATTTAGCATGATGACTTCCCAAATATATCAAAATACATATAATATTTATTAAAATTTGGAAGTGATCAATTAACAAGAAGGCTATCTAAAAAAAAAAAAAAAAAGTCACGGATACTCTCTGTGTAATAATTAGTCAGACATAAGAGGTTTTTGTATTCTAACCTCATCTTTGGTCATAGTATTCCTAGAGCGCTGTTATACCTTTTGGCTCAATAACTTGAGGTCTTTTGTGATTATGAAATCTAACTACGTTCTCTAGATCTACTAAGATCTCCCTAAACCCACTTCTTAGATCTAACTGTGATCCCTCTCTGCGAATTTGAAGACCTAGGAATAAATTTATCGAATAACTTAATCTCTACTTAATCTAACAATTGTACTGATCAAACCTGCTACTTTTAGCGAGCTGGGCCAGTGGACCTTAGCCTGTTTTACCAGCTCTAGAGTTTAGTCTATGTATTTAGAGTTAGACAATACTTATTTCCAAAAAATATAAAAGAAAGTTTATATTCGCCGCTCATGTAAAGGGGTGTTTAAGTGTTATGATGAAATGTGTGTAAATGAAAAGGAGTCCATTGTCTATATGTGCACCATCTTCTTTCTTTCTTGGTTTACTAATACTGATGTCCCGCACAAAAGCTGCCCCAATGAGTTGGTTGCCTATATATGTATATATAAATGTGCCAAGGTAATTATATATCTATCTTGCGAACTAATGATACATGATGCAATAAAAACTGGATACATATTTTACAACTAGCTTGCTTGCTTTCTTGGCATTTCTTGTTGTTACTATGACGTTCTCTAGATGATTCCCTGAACAATGAAGCTATGATGAGACAAATTAAGAAACTCCAAGTCTTGTAAATCATTCAATCGCCACAAAAATCATAGCATCGTTGTTCACTTGTTGTGGATTGAAGGCTCGGTATCTTAAAGTTTGAGCATTTGTTATTGTGGGCATACTCTGATGAATGTTTATATTCTCTGGATGATTCCCTTGAAAAATGAAGCTGTGAGACACATTAAAAACACCCCGAATCTACCTTGTAAACTCTGGATAGAGTCTTGGAAAAACAAGTCGTTTCAAATTACGACTCCTGCAACAAAAAGAGAGCATTATAACTTTCAGAATATTTATATACTAATTAAAGATATATACATAGAAGGAAAGGGGCTGGCACCTTCTAAATGATCATTCAAAAAGTCTGTTCATCATGAAATTAAAGATATCGTCAACTCTCTCTCTCTCTCTAAACTAAATCAAACGTTTTCACCTGAATTTTTGAAAATTAAAGAATATGCATGAATGTTAGCCAAAGACCAATTTGGTAAGTTCCAAGGCGCTTGAGGTATGGGAGAGCTATGGAGTATGGAGTGTATGCCCTGTCCGGTCTGTCTTGGTTGTGTACAAACTGGTACCCCTCTCGAAGTTTCTCCAGCGGCATCAATTTAGAAGCTTTTGCCATGAGAACGAAACTTACAAGAGCTGAAATAATACGAATCCCTCTTGCACACGTATTTTTTCCAAGGCCGATCCATTTTTTGGAAGCATTTGAGGCAGAAATTGTGCACGCATGGATTCTGGATAAAAACGTTCCATCAAATCTCATATTAGTCCAGGATAATGAGATGTAATAACATGCTAATCATCACCATTCCTATCAAACATTTTAAAAGATGACATAATAAAAATGAGCTGTAATGAGAAACACTTGGCAGGAAAAAAATCTAAGAGAGAAACAAAGGAAAAAGAACTCATTCGTTTTACAAGGGACACTTATTTTAGAGAGCAAGCTACCTGCAAAGGGTTAAGCTGAAAAAGCAAAAACGAGATAGTAAAAAATAATTTAGATATTCACATTCATCAAAGAACAAAGAGAAACCTAGCTACTCATGAAGTATATATCAAAAGGAATTCGAAGTTACCGTGACAGGCCTCTCTAATAATTGGAGACAAAAGGAGCAGTTCAAAGTTCCATTGAGAATGTCCAAAATGTCGTTTCCTCTTCTTCTTCCTTTTTCTCCTCTTTGTCTGCCTCCTCCTCTTCCAACACGGCCTTTCCTCTCAAAAGCCATTGAGGGTTCTAAGCCCTTTCCATTGCAGCTATCAAAGCAAAGCATACATGAATGTCAGTTAAAGATATCATCTACTGTTTTTCCTCTATCTAACAGAGTTTTCTTTCCAGCCTTCAAGTCGGATCCAAAAAGTGTCAAAGGAGTTTGTTTGCCCTTCTTGAATCTTCATACTCATGTTCCTTTGTAAAGATTTATGTTTTCTTTTTTCTTTGGCTTTGTGAAGAAATGATAAAAATAAATTTTAGCCTCCCAATTTTATTTATTCCCCTAATTTCATTCATTTGGTTTCAACTCCAATTATTCATCTCTGGACCTATGAATTCCCTTACCGATGGGCAAGGAAATTAATTTATCATCATCAATCACAAAATTCCTTTCAATATATAGGAGGAAAAGAGAACTTCTATATATCAAATGGATTGTGCAAGATAAGATTTGTCAAATAAAGCTAGAATAAATTATTACACTCTAATCCTAAATCTTAAACCTAAAACCCTTTCTGAAGTTCTTAACTAATAAAGTCAACAAAACTCAACTATTTTTTATTTCATTATTTTAAAAAACAATCCCGTGATTCACAAAATATTATTCTAGCATACGACATTGCCGATGATAAATAATCATATATACAAAATCCAGATTACATAAGAGATACTCAATTCCATAGATACCTTAATTTGGTATTCCATTGATCTGATATATAAAAGACATGTATCCATTTCTTAGAGCGTCAACACGATCATCTTCTTCCTGAGCTGAAACTTTCATGGATAAGATATATAAATTGTGAGTAGCAATAAGAGAAAAATCTTATGCTTTGAATGGAGTTTGACAGCCAATTTTTAGCTTTTGAATCTGAAGTGGTGTATATATAGGGTGAGGAGACTAGGGTTTTTCTTTTGGCCTGGGAGGTGATCCCCTAGGATCTAAATGCCGGGATTTGTATTGCGGCTATGCTCGTTTCTGCACATGTACATTAGTGCAGTCGAGAGTTTAAGTCGCATTTAGTCTAAAATGAAAAGGAAAATACAATAAAATATAAAATTTGTAACAAAATTGATGATAAAATTTTTAGTTTTCAACACAAAATCCATCATAAATATTTCATGGCAGGAAGAAAAGTATATCGACTCATCATAAAATTAATTTGCAATATATATATGTTTGTATGTATGTATGTCTATATGTGTGTGTATGTATGTCTATATGTGTGTGTATGTATGTATATATATAGTTTAATGTTTTTGGTTTTACTGTACAAATATTTTTTCTGCCACACTCAAATAAAAGTAAGTGAGTCACCCTAATATTTTCTCTCTCTTTTCTGTATAATGAGTGAAGGTTTTGAAGAAATTAGTTCAAGCTCAATGATTGCTTGAGCCTCCATCATTCTATTTATAGAAATGTACAACCAATGATACAATGACAAGTGTCCTTACAAGATTATTCTAGAGTATACAATAATATTCTAGAATATAATACAAAAGGAATATACAAGATATAATTTATTTCTAGAGTAAATGCCTTATTTGGTCCCTAAAAAAAATATGGACCCCATTTTGGTCCCTCAAACAACGAAATCCCTTTTTAGTCCCTGAAAATGATGAATTTTCAAAAAAATGACCCCATTTTGGTCCCTTGAAAATTTCCAAAAACCCCTTTTTAGTCCATAAAAATATCCCATTTTAGTCCCTGGGGATGAAAAAGGGGTCCGTGTTTTTTTCCAGGGACCAAATAGGGTATTTACTCTTATTTCTAACTCCCTCCTTCACTTCAAACCAAGGATCTTCTTCTTACTTCCGATCAATGTGAGGTCTTGCTAATGCCTTTTAGTGGGAGCAACAGTGACTCCCAACTTATCTCTAAGGAAACAGAAACGAGAGCTATGTAATGGTCTAGTAAGACAAATCAGCAATCTGAAACTCTGTTGGTACATAAGAAACCTTTAGAGCTTTAGACAAAACTTGGTCTCTGACAAAATGCACATCTATTTCAATGTGCTTAGTTCTAGCATGATGCACAGGATTGGATGCTAGAGCGGCGGCATGGTGTTATCACACCATATGGTAGGTATTTGCTTTAGTTTCAAACTCAACTTAGATAGTAATGATCTAATCCGACTCAGTTCAAAAGCAATGTTAGATAAAGAACGATATTCAGATTCACAGCTAGAATGAGAAACAACTGATTGCTTCTTAGATGACCAGGTCACGAGAAAGTCACCTAAAAAGACACAATATCCCCCAACAGAACGTCTATCATCCTGGCATGATGCCCAATCTGCATTTGAATAGGTGGAAATGGCAAGAGCACTAGCTGGTTTCACATGAATACCATAGTGAATAGTGCCCCTAAGATACCTCAATACTCTCTTCATTGCTTTCTAATGCTCATTAGTTGGTTGTGACAAACTGACTCAACTTACCAACACTGAAAGTAATATCAGGCCTTGTGTTATACAAATATTGAAGAGCACCAACTGCACTTCTATACTCAATGGGATTAGAAAGTAATTCACTTGAATATGCAAATAAGGATTTTGTGGTAGTCATGGGGGGTGATGCAAGGTGATGCATTATTCACATGGAACCTATCAAGCAAGTCACATATATATTTCCCTTGAGTTAAGTACAATCCTATGCAATCTCTATGTGCTTCAATTCCAATGAAATAGTGAAGAGAACCAAGATCCTTCAGTGAGAAAATAGAATGAAGTTTGGCAGTGAAGCATTTAAGACTATAGGCATTACTACCAGTCACAAGTATGTCATCCACATATATCAAAATCATCAAAATTTGAGTCTTATCGGAATAGACAAACAAAGAGATATCACTCCTTGAATTTGTAAACCCCCAAGCAAGAAGAACATTGCGAAGTCTGTCAAACCAAGCCCTTGGTGCTTGTTTCAAACCATAGAGAGCTTTAGACAATTTGCATAAATAATCAAGCCGAGATGAGTCAACAAAACCTTCTGGTTGTTTCATAAAGACAGGTTCAGACAAGAAGCCATTGAGAAAAGCATTGTTTATATCAAGTTGTTTAATTTCCTAATTCAAAGAGACAGTAAGAGTCAAAACAATGCGAATAGTAGAAGCTTTAATAACGGGGCTGAAAGTCTCATAAAAGTCAATACCTTCACTTTGTTGATATCCCTTAGCCACAAGTCTTGCTTTCCGCTTGGCTAGAGTACCATTAGAATTAAATTTGGATTTAAAAATCCATTTGTTGTCAACAATGTTCTGAGTCTTGAGTATAGGGACAAGAGTCCATGTGGCATTTCTTTGAAGAGCTGAAAATTCTTCTATCATGGCTTTCTTCCAAAGAGGTGAAGCTAAAGCTTGGTTTGCTATTTGTGGGACAGGATCTAAGGCAATAGTTAACCCAACATAAGGAAACTTGGGTTTGGAGACCCCAAGCTTGCTCCGGGTGATCATTGTATGATGAGAAGTGATTTTTGTGGCTGTATGGGGGTTGAATCAGGAGCTGATGCTGAAACTAAATGTGATGATGGTGTAGGTGAAGCTGAAATTGATGGAGGAGCTGATGAAAGGTGGTTGGGTGTTTGTGTGGGTGAGGAAATGACTGATGTGCTGGCTGACATGGGAGAAGCAAGTTGATTAGGTGATGCTAGAGGAAAGGCCGGAGGTGGAGAAGGATCAGGGGAAGGTATAGTTGAAGGGTGATTGGGTGAGACAATAGGAGAAACAGCTGTGTAGGGCGAATTAGGCAGCAGATCAAATTCAGAGAAACAGCCCTGTTCACTAATAAAAGGAGATAAGCTTGAGAAATTAACAATTTTAGCAGCTACTAGCTTCTAAAAACACAAGAAATTGTTAGTAAATGGAAGATCAACCTCATTAAACATATGCCGTGATATATAGATCCTACCAGTAGAACTTAAGCATTTGTAACTGTTATGAGAGCCACTATAACCCAAAAAAGTGCATTTAGTGCTATGGTATTGAAGTTGATTCTGGTTATAAGGTCGTAGGCAGGAAAAGCAAGCACATCCAAAAATTTTGAAGTTCCTATAATCAGGTTTTTTGTTATAGAGCACTTCAAAGGGTGAAACACTCTTCAAAATAGCAATAAGAAGTCTGTTGATGAGATAAACAGCAGTAGAGAATGCATTCCACCACTGGAATGTAGGCATAAAAGCATGAGCTAAGAGTGTTAAGCCGGTCTCAACAATATGACGATGTTTCCTCTCAACTCTACCATTCTGAGCTGATGTGTGATGACAAGAGTGTCAAAAGACAATGCCATGATCATCAAGGAAGCTCTGAAAAATTCTGAATTTACCACCCCAATCACTCTGGAGGACTTTAATTTTCCTTTCAAACATATTCTCAATGATATTCTTAAAAACTTTAAAAGCAAAGAGAGCTTCGCCTTTTGTTTTTAAAGGATAGGTCCAAATATATCTACTATGGTCATCAAGAAAGTTGATGTAGTATCTGTAACCTTCAATAGATTTAATAGGTGAGGGACCCCAAAGGTCTGTGTGAATCAGATCTATAACACAAGTAGCTTGTGAAAGAGAGACAGAAAAATAGAGTCTGTGGGATTTGCCCAATTGACAAGATTCACAAAATTGAAATTTTTCATTAACTGGCAGATGAATATTACAATCAGTAAGAACTTTTTCTAGAACAACTTTACTAGGATGTTCTTATCTTCTATGCCAAGATTTTGAAAAAGACAAATTTCTACTTGGCCTAACTTGACTATTTCCAACAGAAATTAAACTAGCAGCAGGGTCTGTCACTGGAACAACAGGGTTGTCAATTTGATAGAGGCCTGGTGTTGGTCCTTTGGTGGTTTTTCCTTGCAACAAAATACTAGGCAGACTCTTGTCCTTCACAAAACACCCATCAGAGTTAATTTCAATAGATACATTACTATTGTCATTAGTCAATTTGTAACCATCGATCAGTTTCTTTGACATTTGAGGAGCAATGAGGATATCATTCAATTTCAGAGATTTAAGACCAGTAGGTTTATCACAGAGTAATTTTGCATTTCCAGAACAAGAAACAAGTATAGAAGAGCCATTACCAACTGAAATCGAAGGAATACCTGAAGGCACAATAGTTTCAACATCATCAGAGGTGTTGGTAACATGATGAGTAGCCCCTGTGTCCAAATACCATGCTGGGTCAACTGTAGTTTCTAGAGTAGTGATGTAGGTAGACGCAGTGTCAGGCTTGTGCGTTGGAGGCTTAAAATTCTTGTCGAAGCGCTTAAAGTAGTTAGCAACTTCATGACTAGGCTTGTCGCATAAGTAGCACCACAGTCTATTAGGTTTGGACTGAGAAGTGTGTGCTCTAACTCCTCTGTTGGACTGACCCCTGCCTCTCCTGCCTCCACGTCCATGACCTCTGTTTTGCTGATTGTGATCAGATTGGAAAGTCAAACCAGTAAAGGCATGAGACAAATTTGTAGAGGTGGTAGTATGAAGTTGCTCCAAGCGAGATTCATAGGTGAGTAACTTCGATTGGAGGTCTGACCATGATAAATTTTCTTTTTCAGACAAGATTACCACAATCAATGTGTACTCAGTATCTAAGCCAGCCAGTGTTTGGGTAATCAAATAAGCCAGAAATAAGGAACAACCAAATAAGGTTAAATTATCTAAGACTGATTTCACTTTGGCCAAATATTCCCTCATCTTGAGAGACCCTTTCTTGAGTCGTTGAAACTCACTCTTCAAGAAGGTGATTCGTGACTTAGTATTAGCACCAACAAATTCAGTGATTGCCTTCCGGAGAGAAGCCGAAGACTTACATCTAGTCGTTTGACTTGCAATTTCAACTGTGATAGTGCCTAGGAACCATCCAAGGAGGATCTGGTCAGTGGCTAGCCAGTCATCGTAGGCAAGATTGTGGCACACTTGTTCAGCTAAATCGAAAAAGAACTCTGGAGGAATAGACATGGTGCCGAGGACGTGACCTTCAAGACGATGTCATATGATGGGCATAACCATAGACTCCCAGGTGAGGAAGTTGCCACTGTTCAACTTAACGGGACTGCCCTGGTGTAACGAGCTAAGCAACGGAGTTGATCGAGTTGGAACCTGAGGACTTTGGTGAAAGGCAGATGAAAAATTGGGAAAATGGGTATAGTGTAGGCGTTGGAAGGTCGACGGTGATGGGGAAAACTAAGGAGGGCAGGTGGAAAGAGGGATGGGATTTGACGGAAAGGAGGAGGTCGATGGCGGAAAGGGAGACTAAGGAGGACATGACAACATAGGAGCGACTATCGATAGGAAAACTGAAGATGACGGAGAAGACGAAAGGGAGGTGACTGGAACCTGGGTGTGCGATGGGTGGTAAGCCGTCGAAATCTGGGTGTGGGAAGGGTCGAAGGCCGTCGGAATCTGGGTGTGTGAGGAGGAAAAGGCTGTCGCATGTCTGAGTAGTCTCTGGTCAGAGAACGGGAAAGATGAATATGTGGGAAAAGAAGAAAATGAGGGGTGTGGCTGACGAGATGGGAAAAGAGATGAGGACGAGGTGTGTGGGGCAAAACCTACTGACGCTGACATGGGAAGGACGGAAGTGACAGTGGAGGCCCTTGGAGATTGAGCAGTGTGAAGAATGGTGGAATTAGGGTTAGGGTTTTCAGGTATTTGTGTGGTGGTGGCTGGATTTGATTGATTAGAGTAATTCCTAGAAGATGCCATTTCTAGCCTTTTTGGCTCTAGTACCAAGTGAAGGTTTTGAAGAAATTAGGTCAAGCTCAATGATTGCTTGAGCCTCCATCATTCTATTTATAGAAATGTGCAACCAATGATACAATGACAAGTGTCCTTACAAGATTATTTTAGAGTATACAATAATATTCTAGAATATAATACAAAAGGAATATACAAGATATAATTTTTTTCTAACTTAATGAGACCCATTCAGTATATGTGTGTGGTGTGTGTATATCAAAATTTTCCATCTCAAAGTAAGGCGGCTAGGCTAGCTCTTATTGAGTAGGCGTATAACCAAAATATAGTGCAAACCATATTTGCAATTGAAATTGTTGCATTTTATTCAATATTTTCGCTAATTAGATACTGAGATTCTAAAAAATATGTTTTTGTATAAAAAATTATATTTGAATAAAATTAATTAAAAAAATAATTTTTTAATCAAAATTTAAAATGATAAAACCTGGAGAAACAGCAGGAAGACTTTAAAATATGAATTAAATCCAAACATAAATCTTTTTTCCCTCGTCTTGATCTATTGTTATTTCGGGTTAAAACTATTGGATATTACAAAAATTTAATGCAAATATCCAATTAAAAACCTTAGTTGAAACAATGTCAAGGAAAACAAGTTAATTAAACCTTTGATGTATTTTCTTCAAGTATATCATTTTTGGGAGTGTTAATAGAAAATTCCTAGTTGCAAGAATGTTTCACAATTTCAAATTCATCAAGATGCCAATAACCATATGACCGGTTGGAATGAAACTAATTTTATTTAGCCAAAATTGAATAATTGTTTAAAATGCATTTTTGAGTTAATTTTTCCACTTATACACAACTAAGCCTTTATGTACTCATACTTTTTTTCATAGAGTTAAATATCAATTTTGCCACGGAAATATTGGCTAAGGAGTTTTTAGCATCCGGAAGTTTTTTTTGTATCGTTTTTGCCCCGAAAGTTTAAAAACATAGTAATCTTGTCCATCAGTCGATCTGGACCATTGAATTGTTATTATGCTTTGTCCAAACCTGAACAATTTATACAATGTTAGCAAGTCTGCTATTTCACTTATCCTTCCTCTAACATTCACTTATGTGTTTAACCTTTATTCATCAGCAAGGCCAAATGTTACATGGTACTTTGAAACCATTCTCTTGCAAGGCATTTTCGTGACTCTAATCAATTGGGCTTAGTAGCGTACTAATTTCAGACTAATTCATGAACTTCTATGACCAAAATCTAGGATATGACACCAATAACAGTGGTATGAAACTGATTTTGTCGGCGACAAAAAATAAGACTTATCATAGATATGAAATTTTCGATGACCATATTTGATTTGAAATACACGTAGATATAATGTCAAGTGAAATTACAATATTCATTCATGAACTTCGTATAAATATTTAACAAAGATCTCTTCAAAGATTGGACTTTCTCATATTTTTTTCTTTGATCAATCAACGAATTATTTTTAGAATATCTGACCTTATTTCTCAACATAAACATAAATATGAAGAAAAGGAGAGGTGAACATCATGTCTACAAGTTAACAAAAGAATAAATCAAATTTATTAGGGAGAATTACACACAGGTCCCAAGGAACAGAGATATTTACATTTAAATCCCTTGAATTCATGAAATTACACAGAAGTCCCTAGGGACTTCTGTATAATTATTTGTGGAAGCAAAATTACTTTTTTGCCCAGAGGAGAAAACGCCTTTTGACCTCAGAATTGAAAAAAATCCAGATTTGCAACAAGAAATTCTATATTTACAACAGCAAATTCCTATTTTAACAACAACTTTTGAAAGCATGGATTTTTTCAATTATGAGGTCCAGAGGCCATTTGTAACAAGAAATTCTATATTTACAATAGTCAATTCCTATTTTAACAACAAATTTTGAAAACCTAGGTTTTTTCAATTATGAGGTCCAGAGGCCATTTGCAACAAGAAATTCTAAATTTACAACAGTCAATTCCTATTTTAACAACAACTTTTGAAATCATGGATTTTTTCAATTATGAGGTCCAAAGGCCATTTGCAACAAGAAATTCTATATTTACAACAGTCAATTCCTATTTTAACAACAACTTTTGAAATCCTAGATTTTTTCAATTTTGAGGTCTAGTGGCCATTTGCAACAAGAAATTCTATATTTACAACAGCCAATTCCTATTTTAACAACAACTTTTGAAAGTATGGATTTTTTCAATTATAAGGTCCAGACGCCATTTGCAACAAGAAATTCTATATTTACAACGGCAAATTCCTATTTTAACAACAAATTTTGAAAACCTTGATTTTTTTAATTTTGAGGTCCAGAGGCTATTTCTCCTTTGGGAAAAAAGTAATTTTACTTCCACAAATAATTACACAGAAGTCCCTCGGGACTTCTGTGTGATTTCATGAATTCAAGGGACCTAAATGTAAATATCTCTGTTCCTTGGGACCTGTGTGTAATTTTCCCAATTTACTATGAAATCAGCTTTATCATAATAGTGCTTGTATTCAATAAAGGTAGAAGCAGGAGAAATTAACAATAACACTACAAAAAACTGATGTTTTGTGGCGGTTAAAATTGTATATTTGTAACAATTTTAACCGCGACAAAAGATAGTAGTAGCGGTTCCAAGAACCGCAACAAAATACATTGTTACAAGTTGTTTTGTAACGGTTATTTAAAACCGTTACTCATGTAATAAAGTCGTTATTGTACTTGTAGTGGTTATTAATCACCACTACAGGATGAGATCAAAATGTCAGATTGTGTGAACATTTTGTAGCGGTTAAAAAACCGCTACAAATAATGGTGAACAAAATTTTGAGTAGCGGGAAAGGAAAATTGAGAAATTGGTGCCAACTTTGTAGCAGTTATTTAACTGTTACTAAGTACTTCCATGAATTTTAAAAAGGTGGCTGCAAAAGTTTGTAACGGTTTTAAAGCTGCAACAAATATTCAATGAAATTTTAAAAATTGTGCCAAATTTTATGCCAAATTTGAGTTAGATTTTGTAGTGGTTATAAAACCGCTACAAATATTGCAAAATTTCAAACAAAAAAAACCCCATAATTTGTGTCCATTTTTTGCAATATTTTATTAGTTAAATGATAAGAATTAATATTTAAAAAATGATTAACTTAGTTTAGATAAATATAAATGTCATATAGGTATAATACTGAGAATGTGTAGATAACATGAACTTATTATAAAATACGTGCATCCATTTCTTAGAGCTTCAACACGATCATCTTCTTCCTGATCTGAAACTTAAATGGATAAGATATCGAAATTTTGAGTAGCAATAAGAGAAAAATCTTATGCTTTGAATGGAGTTTGACAACCAAATTTTTAGCTTTTGAATCTAAGAAATGGATAATAAGAATATTTCAAATGAACAATCAAAAAATATATTTCTAATTTATATTTCTATATTCCATTCATATTTCTATATTGCAAAATGGATAGTAAGAATATTTCAAAATCAAGCACAAGCAAAGAAAACACAGAAAACAAAAGAATAAAAAAAATATATCATTTTTTATTCTTCATGTCGTAGATTACGTCATGGATCATTAGATAGGAATCCGAAGATGAAAAGAGAATATGCAAAAAGTACACCTGAGATTATTCACATTGTAAAACTTATATGATCTTATAAATCAAGATTCTTAAAATTTTTGAATCTTCAAATACATTCTGAATTTTTCGAGGACAGTATTAGTATTTAAATTAAGGATCTCATTGAAAACTTTAGTAGCTTGCCAAACAAAAGCTAAGAGGAAAAATGTAACACCCGATTTTCTCTAAAGCGTTTTCAAAATAGTTTGATTAGAGTGGCGCATCGAAGCAATTTAAGAGAGCGAGTAATGATGAGTGTATTACAAATGTAAAACCAGAGGGAAAGAGATAGTAATGTAATATGAAAAGTGTGTCTATTCATATACAAGAATAGTGTATTTATACAAATAAAGAGAGCCTTAGAATTTATGGCTCTTAATTACTATTAATGGGGATTGATTTCCTAATCCCTTATTTATAGGGATCCTAATTGATTCCCTGATTTCCTAACTTGATTTCCTAACACTCCCCCTCAAGCCCAACTTGTTTCAAAGATAGTCAATCCGAATCCCATTTAAAGCCTTAGTCAGAAGGTTACACAATTGGTCACTAAACCGCACATGCTTGGTAGAAATAAAGTTCTCCTTGATTTTATTGCGTACAAAATGACAGTCAATCTCAATGAGATAAGAGGGGGAAAGATCAATTTTACTCTCTCTCACGAGATGATTACGGTGCAGTGCATTAATACTCTAATATACTCTCAGACTATCTCAAAATATGATCAAAGCTCTGATACCACTTTGGTTGGATATAGAGAAAAATAAAAATTTCTATTATTGATCCTTGAATAAACAAGTGCACATATGAGCCTTTATAAAGATAACAAATGGATGGATGGGGATACAGAGCTATGAATCTGATAAGAACCTGTTTAAAAAAATATCTAATACGAAAATCTATCTAAATCAAACAACTAATAAAATAATCAATCTATAAAACTGCAGCGCATATATATATATATATATATATATATATATATATATATATATATTATTCAACATTCCTCTCATGGCTTGGTGATTTTATTGCAATATATACACATATATATATTTTTTTGATGATGTATGAGAATAATAGTTCATTTATCACCAGAAAATTTGAGCTGACACATCAGTTTGACCAGAAAACGAACACTATTACAGGTTTATAACATGAAATTCATGACAACGTACAGAACACTTCACTTCAATTCCTCCTTTCATCACATGTTCTTGAAAACCTAGGGCTAAGATAGGTGCACAGGTACGATCAAAGTCAACAATAATGGCTGGCTCAGGGCCAGCTGATTTATTTAATCGCTGTCTTGGCGCGCGATACATATAGAAGACCGATTAAACAGCAGAGACAAGGATATCTATATTAAGCACTTGGAAGCCTGATTTTATCAAGTGATGATTGGACATCAATCTCATCGTGGCCCTTTGCTTCCAAGGATTGCTTGTAGGTCATTCCAAGATATGCCGGTGGGTGATCTTCATCCACAAACTCCAAAGCCGGTGCTACAACTTTGTCTAGTGACGGCCCATGCAGCGTCGCCACCGTCAACCTTTGCACCTCATTGTTCGCAACAATAACTTTATGCACGTGACTCTTGTACTTCCCATTGGTTAGGATCTATAAATACATATACGGTTAGGTATTGATCAAGTTAATCAACATGCGAGCAAAAATATTACTGATCCATATTGAAGGGGAAGATCTATTTAATTAATGTATAAATTAAGTACCTCAAGATGGTCGCCGAGTTGAATGAGAATCGCGTGGTCGGGAATATAAACATTGATCCATTTTCCAGTGTGAGATAGTATTTGGAGACCTCCATTCACATCTTGTGTGAGGGTTATGATGAAGCCTGGATCAGTGTGATCACCGATGCCAACATGACCTTTGGATACGTGATTCGGTGGATAAAGGTTCATGGCTGATACGTCAAATCCTGACTCCAACTCAAATGCTTTCTCTATGTAATTCGCTTCAAAGCCTAAGGTCTTGGACATCGCTTTTGCTAATCCCACCACTATATTCCTCATCTCTCTGTGGTATTCATTCAGGACCTCACTTCCACCATTCCCATTTATTTCCAAACAGATCGATATATTAGAATAGAATTAAGGATAATGAGACATCTATCATAACTGGACATAAGTGTGTGTATAGACATGTACGGATGTACCTGAAGCCAGAGGGATTGGAAGGAAAATGACACTGAGGATGCGTCATCACTTTTAGGTATTCCCTGTTTTCTCCATGAGAGTTTGAGGAGTTTATGTCCCACCTAATTTTGTCCACTGGATCCTTTTTCCCATACACTTTCCTCTCCTCTAAATTCATTGGATCGAAGAATTCAGTCATTCCTTTGAAAAGATTGTTCAGCACTGTGTCTGGAATGCGATGATTGACCAACTGCATGCATGCATATGCAAAGAATCAAAATTTCAAATATACATTAATTAATTTGAACTATATATAACTTAAAACTAATTGTAAGGGGGAAAAAAATATCACAATTATATTGGTCTGTAGCTAGATACATACATAGAAGAAACCAAATTTGCAGGACGCTTGGCCCAGATGTTCCAGGGCCAAAGATTGTTGAAGAGGGTCATCAGAAAAAAGCAAAGAATAATCAACAGTAGGTATCTCATCGTCAAAAGCAGAATAAGAACGAGTGACAGTGGAAGAGTGATTTGAATTTGATGGTTGAACAGGTGATGGAGTGGATGAGTATTCTTGTGATGAGGAAATTACATTAGTAGCCATGACAAAGGAAGCAAGAGAGTGCGTAAGATCAAGATTATTATATGCTATTATGCTTAGATAATGAAAAAGAGCTTCACCATTTGCATGCAAAATTTGCTAGCCAAATGCACCTATAAATAAGCATCAACAAACACCCAAAATTATTGTGAATCACATGCGATGGATTGAATTGTTAAAGTCGGTCACGTAACTCAAATATCTCGACTCCTAAAATGGAAAGAACGTGGTTTCCATGGGAAAGGTGGCGGAGAGGGAGGACTAAAACTAGTTCTTTTTTGTGTTTTTACTTACCTTATAGTATTATAGTCTATATGTTATAATTATACAGAATAATTCTCTTTCAATTTTTTTTATTAAACCAAACTTAATGTAGCTAATTGACAATTCACACTTCCTTTTAATTTTTAAAATAAGCTTGGATTCTAATGAGCAATATATTAATTAGTTTCCATATGAATGTAATTTTATTATCTAAAAACCTTTGGGAGAACATGTATATATAGTACACTTGTTATTTTCTCAATGCTAAGCTAGGGATGCATAAGGGTACACAATAAACAAACTGCACAACTATTTGCTAGAACACAAACACATACACGTACACATGCCATTACCAATAATTAATGTATGTACACATTTTCAATGAACTTTTCTTTTAATTAAAGGGGCAGGTACTATTACAAGTGAGATCAAATACACAACCTCCCACTCAATGATGGATTTTGGTAGAGACAGTTAATGGGGGGCCATTACCCAAAAAAAAACAAAATTTTTCAGAATTTTCCTTTAAAAAAAAAATAACGTAGAAAGGTAGAGTTATCTTATACAATTGCGATATATTTGACACCCAAAATATTTTTCTTTCAAATTAGTTAATGACAATACATTTAGTACCCCAAATATTTATCCCAAGGCCCATCATTGCTCCCACTTACAGGTGAATTCTTGTGCAGTATGCTACAAAGCCATTGGCTTTTCAATAAACATTTTGAACAGGCTTGGGACAACTCCTACGTGCACCCACCATATATTAGTCCTTTTCTGCCACCGAAATATGCAACAGAAGCTAATTTATCCCAGCAGGCCACCACCTCGTGGCAATATGACACCCAGCAGGTTGCTGGACCCCACCCCAACACACACAGCAGAAGATAATTCATCCCAGCAGGCCACTACCTCTTGACAATATGACAACCAGCAGGTTGTTGGACACCACGCGGCACGCCCACGCGCACACAGACACAGATAAGAAGCTAATTTATCCCAGCAGGTTGTTGCATCAAAACACACACACACACACAGAGCAGAAGCTAATTTATCCCAGTAGGTTGTTGCATCCCCACTCCAAAAAAAAAAACACACACACACACAGAGAAGAAGCTAATTTATCCTAGCAGGCCCGGGGTTTTTCCCTGCCGTTGTGATCGTTCAGATCTTTTTTTCCCTGTATCTTTTTAATTTTTAAATGAAAAAAAGTTATCTTTTCCTTTTTTTAAAAAAATGTTAATTGAGAGATTATTTTTATTTTAAATTCTTTACTAATTAAAATTATTTTTGATAAAAAATAAAAAAGTAAAAAAAATCAGATTTGAACGGTCCAGAGTTCCTCTATGCAGATGAGCACAGTAACTAGCCCCCCCCCCCCCCGGGCGGTGTTTCTCTTTCTCTAGATATATATTATTTTTGTGCAAATTCAACAAGAATTGAAGATCCAGATTCTTGACATAGTATTGGGAGAAGGGTGTCTCCATTGATCATTTCTCTCCATTTAGTGTATTCACGATCAAATTTTAATGGTTTAGTTTATTCTATTGACCACGATATATTTTTATTTTTGCATAGTATTAAATCTCAACTATTAAAACATGATCTAGATATATACACTAAATGAAGAGGAAATGGAGAGAGTGATCAATGACAACGTTCTTCTCCTCTACTGCATTTGATTTTTAATATAAGAAAAAGATAACTAATTTTTAGATATTAAAAAAAGTGCTTAAATTAGTTATTTGTAACAAATATGTGTTAGTTAATTTTCCTATACTACCCTATTTACTCATGTGCATTAGAACAATGTTGGGACCCCCTTAATTTATGAAATCAATAAGAATATTTTGAAAAAATATATAAATTTAAAAGACTGAGTGAAGGCTTATATTTAGAGGCGAGAGGGTACTTCGTTAGCCACTTATTAGCCCTTATAATGTCCTCTATTCAACCATTGTTTTGTTCCCTAACTCAGTACTATGATACTCCTAGACATGCTGTTCAAAAAAAGAATACTCCTAGACATGCTAATTTTTTATTAGAGATAATCATGTTTGAGGCATTATCGGCCATTAAATGTGGACACCTTTACCGATAGGGATTTGAACTTTGATTTATCACATTGAGGGACTGACCCTTCTGCTGGACTTAACCCCATGGGTGGAAATGCTTTGGTGATTTACGATAAATAATTCCATATAGAATTTTTCTTGTTCATAATTCTGAAATTTTGCTTCATAATAATATTTTTTATCTTCACATATATATTGTTCTATATAATATGGATATAATGAACATATTTCTATTTCATTTGACGTGTTATTGCTTCTTGCTGATTTGTATTTTGGCTTTTGCTCTGCCTATAAATTCATTTCGTAATATTTGTTCATATTGTGTTAAAATAAAATCATAAAATTCTCTTTTATTTTGATATTCTTCAGTTATAGGTCTTGATAATTCTCTAAATTCTAGTGTCCTACTTGTCCATCATGTATGTATATTTCCTGTAAATTTTGCTTCTATTAACATACTATTTCAATATCTACAAATTGTGATTTACTCCATTCTTCCAATCTTTTTTCTTTTGTCTTAATTGCAATCTAAATCCAACCAAATTCCTGAATTAGGTATTCGTTTTGTATTATATTGTTCTATAGGGGTGGTATAAATTCAGTCTATTATTTTTCCTAGGTCTTTTATATGTTGATTCGAAGGTTCTTGTCGTTGAAGATGTTTTTTGTCTTAAATCATTCATAGTTGCTTCTTCTTCCCCATTTTCTTCCATTTCTTGTCTATTAGGTGTAACATCCCAATTTTCTAAAGCATTTTCGAAATAATTTGATCAGAGTTTGAAATAGTTTTATCAGAGTAGAGCAACGAAATAGTTTTAAAATGAGTCACTGATAAACATTCATAGTCGGTGTATCTAGTTGCTATTACAGTCATCTGAATATTCAAATATTCAAAAGTACGGTAATACAAAAAACAAAAGAAATCCTCCGTCTATAACTTCAAGCGGGTAGCTTACCCTTGTGTCACACCCGACATTCGTGTACTGACATCTCACCCAAGTAAGACACCACGAATGTCAAATTCTCTTCATATATTGAGATTCATCAGAGTAATAATGCACAGCTTAGGAAGAAAAGGGGTTCTGGCATAGTAATACTGATAACAAGGTCTGAGTACCTATTTAAAATCCATAAAAAGGTTCTTACGGATATTACAAACTTAAACATAGTCTAATACAAAACATAGATAACCAACAGCAGTTCTTGTTCTGACTCAGCATCAATAATTGTCGGTATCCACTGCCTTGCCTTGAGAGCCACGCCTATTGTACCTTTCATGTCCTGAACTTTCGGGGATGTCTGGGATTCAAACGAATCCCAGTAGTAACGTTAATCACTCACATTCAATGCATGCACATAATATGATAGACAACCAATTGCAATAATTCACATTCAAGTTCAAATTCAATTCAATTGAACACCTTTCACATTCAATATTTAATTCAAAAGCATTTCGGTACAATTCATTCATGTGCACATTCATTCAAATTCAAATTCAATTCAAGTGCACATTCATACAGATTCAAATTCATTCAAAGGACCTACAGGTCCATTCCCTCAGCGCTGGGTATTCAAATGGGTATCAACCCTTCTTTCACAAATGTACCGAATTCCCTTATCGAACAAGCACTCTGGCTTATACAGTCGATAAGGTTAGGTGTTCAAAAATTCAAGTATCACAATGGTTCAAACATGCATATAAAGACATACAGGGTATGTGAGAGAAAAGTTACTACCTGGATGTCTTCACAACTTCTTATTCTCACCCGAGTTCTTCTTGCACTGATTTTCGTTTGGCCAAGGCAAGGATCCGAATCCTATAATATTTTAAGATGGGTCATTACTTAATTTAATCTTAATAGCAATATTAAGATTACTCTTACTAGACCGACCCATAATGCTTATCCTTTGTACTTTAGTTGGTTATCGTACATTATGAGTTCTATATTCTTCCCACAATTAGATATCTAGCCTTTCAAGTCTTATTCAAAAATTCCAAGTTAAGGCTAGCTATTATTTGCTCAAAACGTGCTTAATTTCAGACTTGACAGAAATTCAGTTCTCAATTCTCTAGGAACTTAGAAAAATCACATCTCGGTCTACAAAACTCGGAATCAAGTGGTTCAAATTCCTAATCAAAGTTCTGTAAGTCTATTTTAAAATAAAAATAGTCCACTGGTCAAAACATAACTGAGTTATTCCCAAAATTTCGTTTTGTAGAGACAACTTCAGTCTGCAAAACTGGACTTTCAGAATTTTATGTCCAACTTTAAAAATTCACAACTTGGTCTAGGAAGATCCGATTGAGGTGATTCAAATTTCTATCTGTCACTAATTAAGTCTAGTTTCATATACAAATAATCACTAGACTTATTTCTTGCTGTATAATTCCCAGATTTCCATTCTTTCTTCGCTGTCCAGAAAAGCATTTCAGTTTAATAGGTCAACTTCAAAAATTCGTATCTCCTTGGATACAGCTCTGATTAAGGCTTATGACCTATCAAATGAAACCTTGGTATGTCTACTTTAATACTGGAAAATATCATGTCAAGATTCCATCATTTACTTTTCCAAAAGGGAACACGAAAAAGACTGTTCATTACTGGAAAATGACATTCTCCAGTTTTCGTCTTCTAACTTTGGAAATTTATAACATTCATTGTACACATCGGATTTGGGTGTTCTTTAGCTCATGTTAAAGCTTATGATGTGTACTAATTACCCACAAAATTTCAGGGTCAAAGGAGGTCATTTACCCTGGTTTCACCTTGCTCAAGGATCATTGCTTCAGCTGAAAGTTCAGTTTCCAGCAAATGCTGATGATGCTACAGTAACTCATGCACTGTTCATCCACGATTTCACTGTAGCTAACGCCTTTTTGGCTCTGTTTCTGCACTCCGAAAACAGAACAATCAACGTGTATGCAGAAACAATAACTCCACGGTTCAGCAACCACCAAACAGAACCACATGACCTATGCATACTCTTATCCATCCTATATATATTCTTAACCATTTAACAAACTAATTTACTTCTAATGGTTCATGTGGCTATTTGAAATTTTCTTACGTAGGAAACAGATTAAAACCTCCTCTATTTCAGTTCCATAAATAGAGATCCCACATGCAGAAACTAACCATAACTTCTAAGCTTTCAATGCATAACCCATCGTTGGATTTGCAAAACCAGAAAGAACGAAGCTTGAAGACTCACCTTGGACATCTCAGAAACTTATATGCCACGTTCAGACCTTCACTTATCTTCAGCATCTCTGATTTTCCTTCTTCGATGCTCAATCACGTACTCCGCTCTCTATACTATCAGTTCTCAGTTCCCAGCTCTCGGTACTTCTTTCTTAAACTCACTCTCCTTCTGCGTTTCTCTGTTTGTGGCCGAAGAGGATAGATGAGGGAATATAGCTGCTGAGAAACACAGAGAAGTAGTGATCTGCTATCATGCAAAAGGCATGAGAGAACAATGGAATATGGATCGCTGAAATGCTAAATTCAGAGAGACCATTCTGAATTCCAAGGGAGGTATTGGAGTATGACACTGGGTTAAGGTGTCCGTTTATGCTTGAAACAGGTGTGCTTTCGCTTAAGAGATTGGAGGAGCTGTCAACTAGCACTAATTAACATGACATATAGTGCTTGCTGCTCCATTTCCTGTTGTCAAACAAAACAATAAACGATCTGTTTATGGAGCATGGCGTAGACTAGATGCATTCTACGAGAAGCAGTGGAGTATGGGTGTTTCAAAATTAAAATGCTCTGGGAGAATGGTGTGGTCTGCTGATGTATATCCACGCAGGTGAGGGAATGTGGTTTACATGAAAATAAGAAATGGTTAGTGGTGTATGCGTCTGCCTAGTTTGCAGAATAAATTAATCAATAATATAATAATGATAGTGGGCAGATGTGGAATAAGGAAAGGAATCCATGAGAGAATCAATTGGGATAGTTAGTGATTAAATAAAATAAAGGTTATGGGGCATGAGTGCGTATGGTCTTGCCGTTGAAGATTCAGAGCTAGAAATTTGTGCTTCATTAGAGAAAAGCAACGGTGGTACATGTGTGCTCAAAATAGCGGGATGTTACATTTCTCCCCCCGTAAAAGAAATTTCGCCCTCGAAATTTGACATATATTTGGCCATCAAATCAGGATATTGCTTCCTCATGAGATGTTCCCTTCCAAAGTACCTTCACAGTTGGGATACTTCTATGTCTGAGTCGTTTCACTTTACGTTCAATGATTTGTTCTGGCTTGACAGCGTAAGTATAGTCTTCTCTATCGTCTGGTCAACTAAGTCCGTCCCGTACAATTTTCTTCCGAACAATTCTATCAGACACAAAGGTGATTGGCACTTCCTGCCATACAATGCTTCATATGGAGCCATCTGGATGCTCGCATGATAACTATTGTTATAAGCAAATTCTGCAAATGAAAGATAGCCATCCCAACTTCCCTTAAAATCCAATACACACGCTCTTAACATATCTTCTAGCGTCTGTATGATTCTTTCTATTTGTCCGTCTGTCTGAGGATGATAGGCTGTGCTATATCCCAATTTTGTACCGAGGGCTCGTTGCAGAGCTCTCCAGAATCGAGAGGTAAAACGAGGGTCTCTATCAGAAACAATACTCTTAGGCATTCCATGGAGTCTGATTATCTCTTTGATATAAATTTTTTGCTAACTTCTCAATAGAATAATTGGCACTGATGGAAATTAAATGTGTCGACTTTGTGAGATGATCGACAATTACCCAGATCACATCTATCTTTCTGATTCTGGGCAATCCCACCACAAAATTCATGGTAACATCTTCCCACTTCCATTCAGGAATTTCTAAACTTTGAAGGAGCCCTGGTGGTCGTTTATGTTCGATCTTGACTTTTTGGCAAGTAAGACATCTAGCAACGTATTTAGTCACGTCACTTTTCAGTCCCGGCCACCAAAACTCAGACTTCAAATTGTGATACATCTTGATCGTTCCTGGATGAATAGTATACATAGTTTTGTGTGCTTCATCCAGAATTTTAAGCCTCAAATCAGGCTCTGCCAGTACATATATGCGCTCTTTGTATCTAACTAGCCCACTCGGTGAGAGATTAAAATCCTGAGTTTTGCCCTGCATAATCTTTCCTCGAATAGACTCCGCTAGTTCATCATGCATCTAAGCTTCTCTAATCTCGGCTCTCAGATCACTTTCTCCTCGACTAACGTTGAGGCTAGCAAGAAGTACTTTGTTTGATACATTCCTGCTCAGAAACACTTGGTTTGACAGGTTCAAATCTCGAAATTCTTCTAGTAATCTAGGTTCCTGTATTATCATCAATGCCACCAGCACCGCCTTTCTACTTAAAGCATCTACGACGACATTAGCCTTTCCCGGATGATATTTGATTTCAAGATTGTAATCTTTCAGCAAATCCATCCATTTACGCTGTCTCATATTCAATTCTTGCTGATCATAAAGATACTTGAGACTCTTGTGGTCACAGTACAATTCAACAGTGGTACCATACAAGTAGTGCCGCCATATCTTCAAAGCAAACACAATCGCTGCGAGTTCCAAATCATGAGTGGGATAATTCAATTCATGAGGCTTCAGCTGTCGAGAGGCATACGCCACTACTCTGCCCTGCTGCATCAGGACACATCCCAATCCTTGCTTACTAGCATCACTGTATACCATGTAGGTCATACTAGGATTTGGGATAATCAACACTGGCGTAGACGTCAATCTTTCTTTCAGCTGCCTGAAGCTCTCTTCACAACGTTCGTCCCACACAAATAATTGGTTCTTTCTTGTGAGCTTTATCAATGACAAGGCAATTCGAGAAAAATTCAATATAAACCTGCGATAGTAACTAGCAAGACCCAGAAAACTACGTATTTCTGTTACAGTTTCCGGTCTCTTCCAATTCAGTACTGCTTCCACTTTACTAGGATCAACAGAAACCCCGTCTTGTGAGATAACATGGCCAAGAAATCTGACTTCTGTAAGCCAAAACTCACATTTACTCAATTTGGCGTAGAGTTGCTTCTCCTTCAAAATACTCAACACAATTCTCAAATGATTCTCATGTTCTGCCATACTTTTCGAGTATATTAAAATGTCGTCGATAAAGACTACTACAAACTGATCTAGATATTGGCAAAAGATTCGGTTCATGTAGTCCATAAACACGGCAGGTGCATTGGTCAAACCGAACGGCATTACTAAAAATTCATAATGCCCATATCTGATTCTAAAGGCTGTTTTTGGAATATCCTCAGCTCTTACTCGAAGCTGATGGTAACCCGATCGTAAATCAATCTTACAACCTTTTCATTCACTTTGTACCCGGTGTGTAGTATTCATTCATAAGACTCATTAGTCCATTCTCACAGCGCTTGGTTACTCAGGCTTCACTGCCTGATACATTCTGGCCTTTCGGCTTATTTCATTCTAGCCTTTCGACTAATTTCATTCAAGTACCATAGCGTTGGATATTCTTGCCTTATAGCCCAAGGAATTACCCTCAAGCCATAGGTATCACAACTACAACTCGGTACAATCTGATTGTTCTTCCAACCTCATGTATACTCTAGACACGTTGGTCTAATGTTACCAAGCTAGATAACAACACAGTGCTAGGCTTCTTCAATTCAAGTTCTTAAACTACTTCCTCTTGACTAGCTCAGTGGCTATCAAGTACTATCTGGCTTAACCAGTTCATTCTCTAGACCATTCTATCAGTTTTTGTTCCTGTAACAACATAGTCACCCAATGCACCACTTTTCGATTCAAAACATCAACGAAGACAATTACGTCAACGATTTTCAATTCACAATATCAGTAATGATAATCACATCATTACTTTCAATATTGCTTCTATGTTGTCTCATATTCAAAATTCTGATTTTCAAATTCAAATATTCAAAATTCTGTGGTAGCAGTACATTTTCAAAATCGCACTATAAAAAGTGGTGCTTTCACATTTTCAAGAAAAACATAATTGCTGCCAGCTCAAATTCAAGAAAAATACATTCATTCTGCTGCAGACCATGATGGTCGCTTCATTTCAAACTGTAATATTCTCTTGCCAATGTACCACACCCGGCCTAGACCGCCGTAGCATTCAGGGTTACCCCAAATTCTAGGGCACTACCTCCCGGATTAACCGGCAACAAGATTACAGCATTCAAATTCCATCATCGTATTACCACCCCCGGCTTAACCGTGATGGCATACAGGGTTACCCCACATTCTAGGGCATTACTTCTCGGCTTTAACCGGAGTTGAATTTTCTTTCATTCTCAGAATGAAATGTACAATTCTCGTGTGCACAATTCTTTCTTTCAATTCTCAATTCAAGATATTCAATTCCGTTGTGCACAATTCTTTCATTCAATTCTCAATTCAGTGAGCTTTTTCAATGGCAAGCGTTCAAAAACATTCTAAACATGTCTGGCAAGATCCAGTAAACTGAGTACTTTTATAACAGTTTCTGACCTTTCCAGTTCTGTACTGCTTTCACAACCACATAATTCAAAATTTACTTTCAAATTCAGGGTTCAAACCCATTCTTTGAGACAACATCATTTCAAAAGTGACCATTACCTTGGTCTCAAATTCTACTAGAAACATTTCATTCAAAACTTCAGTTCAAAAATTCAAAAATTCAATTTCAATCCTGGGTTCCACAAAGATCCCTTCTGTGAAACAATATGTTCAAGTGACCACAAAACAGGTCTCAAATTCTGTTCAAAATATTTCATGTAGAAAAATCATTTCAGAAATTTCACAATTCTGCCGGTGCATTGGCAAGTTCAAAATTCAAAATTCAAAATTTCAAACTCAGGAATTAGACAACTACTATAGAAGGTCATTACTTCTTCTAATCACATTTCTGACTATATCATTGGCTATCTAAGCCATTCATAGGACATTCAGTCCATTCTATCACTATCGTGCTTACCACGATTCCACTACGCAACAAGTCTACCCTTTCGATGAGTATCCTTCGTAGGTAGCCCTCATACACTTCGACACAACATTCTAGTGCCTTAATTCATTCAATTCAATCGGTACCCTATTCTAGTACCTCAATTTGTTCAAATCATTTCAACTGTTGGCAACCCTCTGGATGCCTATTCAACTTCTAGGTTCATCAACCTTACCGTATTCATTCTAATATTCTCATGGAATCTGTAAGGATCTCCATATTTCATACCTCAAGGCACTCAAACCATAAATCAAGAGGTTTCAAATTTCTATGACACTTCCTAGGGGTTATCCATTATGGAATTTCTCTCGCCTAAGCACACTTAATCATGGACTTCCTTTAGGATTCAGTCCAAAGGTTAGCTAGGCATTAAATTCTCTAAAGCTCATATCCTTTTCGATTCAATATACATCACTAATGCTTCGTTTCTTGTGGTCATGCAATCAAATATCAGTAGTCAAAACCTAAGTTCTGATTGCACTTCAAAACTAAGAGCAGATAATTCTTTTGCCAAAATTTCCATTCTAATTCCGACTTATTAATCAGAATTATTCAAGTATCAATACAGGTACTATTTGCTTCATCAGAGCATACTAGCCAATTGCCAGAATCTCTACTCTTGTACATGCTCTTGTTGTGGCTGTCTTTGAACCTGTTCTTGCCTTCGAGGTCTACCTCTACCTCTGCTTCCGCCTCTGCCTCTACCTCTACCAATACCTCCTTGAATATTGGCCATCTTGACTTTTCACGATTAAGAAAAGAACTTGTCAATATCACAATATCGACATAGGATCGAAACATGTCAATTCACATATACTCAGCTGTGCTATCCTATCATATCACTAAGACCATATCAGTATACTATTATGATATTGCCAGAACCGCGCTCTGATACCACGAATGTCACACCCGACATTCATATACTGACATCTCACCCAAGTAAGACACCACGAATGTCAAATTCTCTTCATATATTGAGATTCATCAGAGTAATAATGCACAGCTTAGGAAGAAAAGGGGTTCTGGCATAGTAATACTGATAACAAGGTCTGAGTACCTATTTAAAATCCATAAAAAGGTTCTTACGGATATTACAAACTTAAACATAGTCTAATACAAAACATAGATAACCAACAGCAGTTCTTGTTCTGACTCAGCATCAATAATTGTCGGTATCCACTGCCTTGCCTTGAGAGCCACGCCTATTGTACCTTTCATGTCCTGAACTTTCGGGGATGTCTGGGATTCAAACGAATCCCAGTAGTAACGTTAATCACTCACATTCAATGCATGCACATAATATGATAGACAACCAATTGCAATAATTCACATTCAAGTTCAAATTCAATTCAATTGAACACCTTTCAGATTCAATATTCAATTCAAAAGCATTTCGGTACAATTCATTCATGTGCACATTCATTCAAACTCAAATTCAATTCAAGTGCACATTCATACAGATTCAAATTCATTCAAAGGACCTACAGGTCCATTCCCTCAGCGCTGGGTATTCAAATGGGTATCAACCCTTCTTTCACAAATGTACCGAATTCCCTTATCGAACAAGCACTCTGGCTTATACAGTCGATAAGGTTAGGTGTTCAAAAATTCAAGTATCACAATGGTTCAAACATGCATATAAAGACATACAGGGTATGTGAGAGAAAAGTTACTACCTGGATGTCTTCACAACTTCTTATTCTCACCCGAGTTCTTCTTGCACTGATTTTCGTTTGGCCAACGCAAGGATCCGAATCCTATAATATTTTAAGATGGGTCATTACTTAATTTAATCTTAATAGCAATATTAAGATTACTCTTACTAGACCGACCCATAATGCTTATCCTTTGTACTTTAGTTGGTTATCGTACATTATGAGTTCTATATTCTTCCCACAATTAGATATCTAGCCTTTCAAGTCTTATTCAAAAATTCCAAGTTAAGGCTAGCTATTATTTGCTCAAAACGTGCTTAATTTCAGACTTGACAGAAATTCAGTTCTCAATTCTCTAGGAACTTAGAAAAATCACATCTCGGTCTACAAAACTCGGAATCAAGTGGTTCAAATTCCTAATCAAAGTTCTGTAAGTCTATTTTAAAATAAAAATAGTCCACTGGTCAAAACATAACTGAGTTATTCCCAAAATTTCGTTTTGTAGAGACAACTTCAGTCTGCAAAACTGGACTTTCAGAATTTTATGTCCAACTTTAAAAATTCACAACTTGGTCTAGGAAGATCCGATTGAGGTGATTCAAATTTCTATCTGTCACTAATTAAGTCTAGTTTCATATACAAATAATCACTAGACTTATTTCTTGCTGTATAATTCCCAGATTTCCATTCTTTCTTCGCTGTCCAGAAAAGCATTTCAGTTTAATAGGTCAACTTCAAAAATTCGTATCTCCTTGGATACAGCTCTGATTAAGGCTTATGACCTATCAAATGAAACCTTGGTATGTCTACTTTAATACTGGAAAATATCATGTCAAGATTCCATCATTTACTTTTCCAAAAGGGAACACGAAAAAGACTGTTCATTACTGGAAAATGACATTCTCCAGTTTTCGTCTTCTAACTTTGGAAATTTATAACATTCATTGTACACATCGGATTTGGGTGTTCTTTAGCTCATGTTAAAGCTTATGATGTGTACTAATTACCCACAAAATTTCAGGGTCAAAGGAGGTCATTTACCCTGGTTTCACCTTGCTCAAGGATCATTGCTTCAGCTGAAAGTTCAGTTTCCAGCAAATGCTGATGATGTTACAGTAACTCATGCACTGTTCATCCACGATTTCACTGTAGCTAACGCCTTTTTGGCTCTGTTTCTGCACTCCGAAAACAGAACAATCAACGTGTATGCAGAAACAATAACTCCACGGTTCAGCAACCACCAAACAGAACCACATGACCTATGCATACTCTTATCCATCCTATATATATTCTTAACCATTTAACAAACTAATTTACTTCTAATGGTTCATGTGGCTATTTGAAATTTTCTTACGTAGGAAACAGATTAAAACCTCCTCTATTTCAGTTCCATAAATAGAGATCCCACATGCAGAAACTAACCATAACTTCTAAGCTTTCAATGCATAACCCATCGTTGGATTTGCAAAACCAGAAAGAACGAAGCTTGAAGACTCACCTTGGACATCTCAGAAACTTATATGCCACGTTCAGACCTTCACTTATCTTCAGCATCTCTGATTTTCCTTCTTCGATGCTCAATCACGTACTCCGCTCTCTATACTATCAGTTCTCAGTTCCCAGCTCTCGGTACTTCTTTCTTAAACTCACTCTCCTTCTGCGTTTCTCTGTTTGTGGCCGAAGAGGATAGATGAGGGAATATAGCTGCTGAGAAACACAGAGAAGTAGTGATCTGCTATCATGCAAAAGGCATGAGAGAACAATGGAATATGGATCGCTGAAATGCTAAATTCAGAGAGACCATTCTGAATTCCAAGGGAGGTATTGGAGTATGACACTGGGTTAAGGTGTCCGTTTATGCTTGAAACAGGTGTGCTTTCGCTTAAGAGATTGGAGGAGCTGTCAACTAGCACTAATTAACATGACATATAGTGCTTGCTGCTCCATTTCCTGTTGTCAAACAAAACAATAAACGATCTGTTTATGGAGCATGGCGTAGACTAGATGCATTCTACGAGAAGCAGTGGAGTATGGGTGTTTCAAAATTAAAATGCTCTGGGAGAATGGTGTGGTCTGCTGATGTATATCCACGCAGGTGAGGGAATGTGGTTTACATGAAAATAAGAAATGGTTAGTGGTGTATGCGTCTGCCTAGTTTGCAGAATAAATTAATCAATAATATAATAATGATAGTGGGCAGATGTGGAATAAGGAAAGGAATCCATGAGAGAATCAATTGGGATAGTTAGTGATTAAATAAAATAAAGGTTATGGGGCATGAGTGCGTATGGTCTTGCCGTTGAAGATTCAGAGCTAGAAATTTGTGCTTCATTAGAGAAAAGCAACGGTGGTACATGTGTGCTCAAAATAGCGGGATGTTACATTTCTCCCCCCGTAAAAGAAATTTCGCCCTCGAAATTTGACATATATTTGGCCATCAAATCAGGATATTGCTTCCTCATGAGATGTTCCCTTCCAAAGTACCTTCACAGTTGGGATACTTCTATGTCTGAGTCGTTTCACTTTACGTTCAATGATTTGTTCTGGCTTGACAGCGTAAGTATAGTCTTCTCTATCGTCTGGTCAACTAAGTCCGTCCCGTACAATTTTCTTCCGAACAATTCTATCAGACACAAAGGTGATTGGCACTTCCTGCCATACAATGCTTCATATGGAGCCATCTGGATGCTCGCATGATAACTATTGTTATAAGCAAATTCTGCAAATGAAAGATAGCCATCCCAACTTCCCTTAAAATCCAATACACACGCTCTTAACATATCTTCTAGCGTCTGTATGATTCTTTCTATTTGTCCGTCTGTCTGAGGATGATAGGCTGTGCTATATCCCAATTTTGTACCGAGGGCTCGTTGCAGAGCTCTCCAGAATCGAGAGGTAAAACGAGGGTCTCTATCAGAAACAATACTCTTAGGCATTCCATGGAGTCTGATTATCTCTTTGATATAAATTTTTTGCTAACTTCTCAATAGAATAATTGGCACTGATGGAAATTAAATGTGTCGACTTTGTGAGATGATCGACAATTACCCAGATCACATCTATCTTTCTGATTCTGGGCAATCCCACCACAAAATTCATGGTAACATCTTCCCACTTCCATTCAGGAATTTCTAAACTTTGAAGGAGCCCTGGTGGTCGTTTATGTTCGATCTTGACTTTTTGGCAAGTAAGACATCTAGCAACGTATTTAGTCACGTCACTTTTCAGTCCCGGCCACCAAAACTCAGACTTCAAATTGTGATACATCTTGATCGTTCCTGGATGAATAGTATACATAGTTTTGTGTGCTTCATCCAGAATTTTAAGCCTCAAATCAGGCTCTGCCAGTACATATATGCGCTCTTTGTATCTAACTAGCCCACTCGGTGAGAGATTAAAATCCTGAGTTTTGCCCTGCATAATCTTTCCTCGAATAGACTCCGCTAGTTCATCATGCATCTAAGCTTCTCTAATCTCGGCTCTCAGATCACTTTCTCCTCGACTAACGTTGAGGCTAGCAAGAAGTACTTTGTTTGATACATTCCTGCTCAGAAACACTTGGTTTGACAGGTTCAAATCTCGAAATTCTTCTAGTAATCTAGGTTCCTGTATTATCATCAATGCCACCAGCACCGCCTTTCTACTTAAAGCATCTACGACGACATTAGCCTTTCCCGGATGATATTTGATTTCAAGATTGTAATCTTTCAGCAAATCCATCCATTTACGCTGTCTCATATTCAATTCTTGCTGATCATAAAGATACTTGAGACTCTTGTGGTCACAGTACAATTCAACAGTGGTACCATACAAGTAGTGCCGCCATATCTTCAAAGCAAACACAATCGCTGCGAGTTCCAAATCATGAGTGGGATAATTCAATTCATGAGGCTTCAGCTGTCGAGAGGCATACGCCACTACTCTGCCCTGCTGCATCAGGACACATCCCAATCCTTGCTTACTAGCATCACTGTATACCATGTAGGTCATACTAGGATTTGGGATAATCAACACTGGCGTAGACGTCAATCTTTCTTTCAGCTGCCTGAAGCTCTCTTCACAACGTTCGTCCCACACAAATAATTGGTTCTTTCTTGTGAGCTTTATCAATGACAAGGCAATTCGAGAAAAATTCAATATAAACCTGCGATAGTAACTAGCAAGACCCAGAAAACTACGTATTTCTGTTACAGTTTCCGGTCTCTTCCAATTCAGTACTGCTTCCACTTTACTAGGATCAACAGAAACCCCGTCTTGTGAGATAACATGGCCAAGAAATCTGACTTCTGTAAGCCAAAACTCACATTTACTCAATTTGGCGTAGAGTTGCTTCTCCTTCAAAATACTCAACACAATTCTCAAATGATTCTCATGTTCTGCCATACTTTTCGAGTATATTAAAATGTCGTCGATAAAGACTACTACAAACTGATCTAGATATTGGCAAAAGATTCGGTTCATGTAGTCCATAAACACGGCAGGTGCATTGGTCAAACCGAACGGCATTACTAAAAATTCATAATGCCCATATCTGATTCTAAAGGCTGTTTTTGGAATATCCTCAGCTCTTACTCGAAGCTGATGGTAACCCGATCGTAAATCAATCTTACAACCTTTTCATTCACTTTGTACCCGGTGTGTAGTATTCATTCATAAGACTCATTAGTCCATTCTCACAGCGCTTGGTTACTCAGGCTTCACTGCCTGATACATTCTGGCCTTTCGGCTTATTTCATTCTAGCCTTTCGACTAATTTCATTCAAGTACCATAGCGTTGGATATTCTTGCCTTATAGCCCAAGGAATTACCCTCAAGCCATAGGTATCACAACTACAACTCGGTACAATCTGATTGTTCTTCCAACCTCATGTATACTCTAGACACGTTGGTCTAATGTTACCAAGCTAGATAACAACACAGTGCTAGGCTTCTTCAATTCAAGTTCTTAAACTACTTCCTCTTGACTAGCTCAGTGGCTATCAAGTACTATCTGGCTTAACCAGTTCATTCTCTAGACCATTCTATCAGTTTTTGTTCCTGTAACAACATAGTCACCCAATGCACCACTTTTCGATTCAAAACATCAACGAAGACAATTACGTCAACGATTTTCAATTCACAATATCAGTAATGATAATCACATCATTACTTTCAATATTGCTTCTATGTTGTCTCATATTCAAAATTCTGATTTTCAAATTCAAATATTCAAAATTCTGTGGTAGCAGTACATTTTCAAAATCGCACTATAAAAAGTGGTGCTTTCACATTTTCAAGAAAAACATAATTGCTGCCAGCTCAAATTCAAGAAAAATACATTCATTCTGCTGCAGACCATGATGGTCGCTTCATTTCAAACTGTAATATTCTCTTGCCAATGTACCACACCCGGCCTAGACCGCCGTAGCATTCAGGGTTACCCCAAATTCTAGGGCACTACCTCCCGGATTAACCGGCAACAAGATTACAGCATTCAAATTCCATCATCGTATTACCACCCCCGGCTTAACCGTGATGGCATACAGGGTTACCCCACATTCTAGGGCATTACTTCTCGGCTTTAACCGGAGTTGAATTTTCTTTCATTCTCAGAATGAAATGTACAATTCTCGTGTGCACAATTCTTTCTTTCAATTCTCAATTCAAGATATTCAATTCCGTTGTGCACAATTCTTTCATTCAATTCTCAATTCAGTGAGCTTTTTCAATGGCAAGCGTTCAAAAACATTCTAAACATGTCTGGCAAGATCCAGTAAACTGAGTACTTTTATAACAGTTTCTGACCTTTCCAGTTCTGTACTGCTTTCACAACCACATAATTCAAAATTTACTTTCAAATTCAGGGTTCAAACCCATTCTTTGAGACAACATCATTTCAAAAGTGACCATTACCTTGGTCTCAAATTCTACTAGAAACATTTCATTCAAAACTTCAGTTCAAAAATTCAAAAATTCAATTTCAATCCTGGGTTCCACAAAGATCCCTTCTGTGAAACAATATGTTCAAGTGACCACAAAACAGGTCTCAAATTCTGTTCAAAATATTTCATGTAGAAAAATCATTTCAGAAATTTCACAATTCTGCCGGTGCATTGGCAAGTTCAAAATTCAAAATTCAAAATTTCAAACTCAGGAATTAGACAACTACTATAGAAGGTCATTACTTCTTCTAATCACATTTCTGACTATATCATTGGCTATCTAAGCCATTCATAGGACATTCAGTCCATTCTATCACTATCGTGCTTACCACGATTCCACTACGCAACAAGTCTACCCTTTCGATGAGTATCCTTCGTAGGTAGCCCTCATACACTTCGACACAACATTCTAGTGCCTTAATTCATTCAATTCAATCGGTACCCTATTCTAGTACCTCAATTTGTTCAAATCATTTCAACTGTTGGCAACCCTCTGGATGCCTATTCAACTTCTAGGTTCATCAACCTTACCGTATTCATTCTAATATTCTCATGGAATCTGTAAGGATCTCCATATTTCATACCTCAAGGCACTCAAACCATAAATCAAGAGGTTTCAAATTTCTATGACACTTCCTAGGGGTTATCCATTATGGAATTTCTCTCGCCTAAGCACACTTAATCATGGACTTCCTTTAGGATTCAGTCCAAAGGTTAGCTAGGCATTAAATTCTCTAAAGCTTATATCCTTTTCGATTCAATATACATCACTAATGCTTCGTTTCTTGTGGTCATGCAATCAAATATCAGTAGTCAAAACCTAAGTTCTGATTGCACTTCAAAACTAAGAGCAGATAATTCTTTTGCCAAAATTTCCATTCTAATTCCGACTTATTAATCAGAATTATTCAAGTATCAATACAGGTACTATTTGCTTCATCAGAGCATACTAGCCAATTGCCAGAATCTCTACTCTTGTACATGCTCTTGTTGTGGCTGTCTTTGAACCTGTTCTTGCCTTCGAGGTCTACCTCTACCTCTGCTTCCGCCTCTGCCTCTACCTCTACCAATACCTCCTTGAATATTGGCCATCTTGACTTTTCACGATTAAGAAAAGAACTTGTCAATATCACAATATCGACATAGGATCGAAACATGTCAATTCACATATACTCAGCTGTGCTATCCTATCATATCACTAAGACCATATCAGTATACTATTATGATATTGCCAGAACCGCGCTCTGATACCACGAATGTCACACCCGACATTCATATACTGACATCTCACCCAAGTAAGACACCACGAATGTCAAATTCTCTTCATATATTGAGATTCATCAGAGTAATAATGCACAGCTTAGGAAGAAAAGGGGTTCTGGCATAGTAATACTGATAACAAGGTCTGAGTACCTATTTAAAATCCATAAAAAGGTTCTTACGGATATTACAAACTTAAACATAGTCTAATACAAAACATAGATAACCAACAGCAGTTCTTGTTCTGACTCAGCATCAATAATTGTCGGTATCCACTGCCTTGCCTTGAGAGCCACGCCTATTGTACCTTTCATGTCCTGAACTTTCGGGGATGTCTGGGATTCAAACGAATCCCAGTAGTAACGTTAATCACTCACATTCAATGCATGCACATAATATGATAGACAACCAATTGCAATAATTCACATTCAAGTTCAAATTCAATTCAATTGAACACCTTTCAGATTCAATATTCAATTCAAAAGCATTTCGGTACAATTCATTCATGTGCACATTCATTCAAACTCAAATTCAATTCAAGTGCACATTCATACAGATTCAAATTCATTCAAAGGACCTACAGGTCCATTCCCTCAGCGCTGGGTATTCAAATGGGTATCAACCCTTCTTTCACAAATGTACCGAATTCCCTTATCGAACAAGCACTCTGGCTTATACAGTCGATAAGGTTAGGTGTTCAAAAATTCAAGTATCACAATGGTTCAAACATGCATATAAAGACATACAGGGTATGTGAGAGAAAAGTTACTACCTGGATGTCTTCACAACTTCTTATTCTCACCCGAGTTCTTCTTGCACTGATTTTCGTTTGGCCAAGGCAAGGATCCGAATCCTATAATATTTTAAGATGGGTCATTACTTAATTTAATCTTAATAGCAATATTAAGATTACTCTTACTAGACCGACCCATAATGCTTATCCTTTGTACTTTAGTTGGTTATCGTACATTATGAGTTCTATATTCTTCCCACAATTAGATATCTAGCCTTTCAAGTCTTATTCAAAAATTCCAAGTTAAGGCTAGCTATTATTTGCTCAAAACGTGCTTAATTTCAGACTTGACAGAAATTCAGTTCTCAATTCTCTAGGAACTTAGAAAAATCACATCTCGGTCTACAAAACTCGGAATCAAGTGGTTCAAATTCCTAATCAAAGTTCTGTAAGTCTATTTTAAAATAAAAATAGTCCACTGGTCAAAACATAACTGAGTTATTCCCAAAATTTCGTTTTGTAGAGACAACTTCAGTCTGCAAAACTGGACTTTCAGAATTTTATGTCCAACTTTAAAAATTCACAACTTGGTCTAGGAAGATCCGATTGAGGTGATTCAAATTTCTATCTGTCACTAATTAAGTCTAGTTTCATATACAAATAATCACTAGACTTATTTCTTGCTGTATAATTCCCAGATTTCCATTCTTTCTTCGCTGTCCAGAAAAGCATTTCAGTTTAATAGGTCAACTTCAAAAATTCGTATCTCCTTGGATACAGCTCTGATTAAGGCTTATGACCTATCAAATGAAACCTTGGTATGTCTACTTTAATACTGGAAAATATCATGTCAAGATTCCATCATTTACTTTTCCAAAAGGGAACACGAAAAAGACTGTTCATTACTGGAAAATGACATTCTCCAGTTTTCGTCTTCTAACTTTGGAAATTTATAACATTCATTGTACACATCGGATTTGGGTGTTCTTTAGCTCATGTTAAAGCTTATGATGTGTACTAATTACCCACAAAATTTCAGGGTCAAAGGAGGTCATTTACCCTGGTTTCACCTTGCTCAAGGATCATTGCTTCAGCTGAAAGTTCAGTTTCCAGCAAATGCTGATGATGCTACAGTAACTCATGCACTGTTCATCCACGATTTCACTGTAGCTAACGCCTTTTTGGCTCTGTTTCTGCACTCCGAAAACAGAACAATCAACGTGTATGCAGAAACAATAACTCCACGGTTCAGCAACCACCAAACAGAACCACATGACCTATGCATACTCTTATCCATCCTATATATATTCTTAACCATTTAACAAACTAATTTACTTCTAATGGTTCATGTGGCTATTTGAAATTTTCTTACGTAGGAAACAGATTAAAACCTCCTCTATTTCAGTTCCATAAATAGAGATCCCACATGCAGAAACTAACCATAACTTCTAAGCTTTCAATGCATAACCCATCGTTGGATTTGCAAAACCAGAAAGAACGAAGCTTGAAGACTCACCTTGGACATCTCAGAAACTTATATGCCACGTTCAGACCTTCACTTATCTTCAGCATCTCTGATTTTCCTTCTTCGATGCTCAATCACGTACTCCGCTCTCTATACTATCAGTTCTCAGTTCCCAGCTCTCGGTACTTCTTTCTTAAACTCACTCTCCTTCTGCGTTTCTCTGTTTGTGGCCGAAGAGGATAGATGAGGGAATATAGCTGCTGAGAAACACAGAGAAGTAGTGATCTGCTATCATGCAAAAGGCATGAGAGAACAATGGAATATGGATCGCTGAAATGCTAAATTCAGAGAGACCATTCTGAATTCCAAGGGAGGTATTGGAGTATGACACTGGGTTAAGGTGTCCGTTTATGCTTGAAACAGGTGTGCTTTCGCTTAAGAGATTGGAGGAGCTGTCAACTAGCACTAATTAACATGACATATAGTGCTTGCTGCTCCATTTCCTGTTGTCAAACAAAACAATAAACGATCTGTTTATGGAGCATGGCGTAGACTAGATGCATTCTACGAGAAGCAGTGGAGTATGGGTGTTTCAAAATTAAAATGCTCTGGGAGAATGGTGTGGTCTGCTGATGTATATCCACGCAGGTGAGGGAATGTGGTTTACATGAAAATAAGAAATGGTTAGTGGTGTATGCGTCTGCCTAGTTTGCAGAATAAATTAATCAATAATATAATAATGATAGTGGGCAGATGTGGAATAAGGAAAGGAATCCATGAGAGAATCAATTGGGATAGTTAGTGATTAAATAAAATAAAGGTTATGGGGCATGAGTGCGTATGGTCTTGCCGTTGAAGATTCAGAGCTAGAAATTTGTGCTTCATTAGAGAAAAGCAACGGTGGTACATGTGTGCTCAAAATAGCGGGATGTTACACCTTGTCCACAGTCCTGCCTCCTCCAGAACCTGAGGCTATTGTAAGATTTGAGGTTCAATTCCCATTGAACCTCAGGTAACGGTTAACCTCATGCTTATGTAACAGTTATGTATGACAGATATTCATGACAATACAACAATAATCACATATGAAAGATAATAACAGAACATAGCCACTGCCTATGCATGTTATTACAGTCTGCACTATTCACCAGTGCCACGGTGTACATCCGTGTCCTCAACTATTAGAACCATAACTCGTGTATAGCTGTATGTGTATGAACAACTTTTTAAAACAGAGTCTCAGACTATGAATACATCTATCACATATAAGTATACAATAAGTATCAGAGTTAGTGTTATAGTACGTGTCTGTACCTTCGTTGACGATTTGGTATGTTTGTTGATCGGACTGTAATCACACTTATCCTATAATGGTAATATCTTATTTATTAATTCACAAATAATATTCTAATAGATATCTTAGTCTCTAATGAACATTTTCCCATTGTGGAATTATTTTTCAACTTATTTCCTTTACTTTTCTAAAAAAACGCTGGTCCAGAATTTGGACAGATTTTCACCTAACTTTGGAAAATCATAACTAATTCTAGAAAAATCGAAACGAGGATCCGTAAAATTTTTTGGAATCCTTAGGATGTCTATTTTTAAGTAAAAATGATCAATTTTGCCCAGATCACCTGAGTCATTCCCAGTTTTAACATTTTAAGCCTCTGCCCAGAATTTTTCCAGAAATTCACAATCAAACTTTGAGAATTTTTATCTCATTGTACAGAGCTCATTTTAAGATTTTCTTTACATATTCGAAAATCCCTATATGTCTACTTTAACCATGAACTTTTCCAGAATTTTTCAACATCATTTTCAATATAAAATATTGGCATTTTTATCACTGATTCCAGAAATCACTTAACCGATGAAATTTCGCAAGAACTTCGTTACTTTATTGTTTCTCTTCAAAAATTCTGCTCTATAACCTTCTTCATCAGTTTTTCGAAATAAATCTAATTTTGACCATAAAAACATGAAAATAAAATTACTTTAGAATATTTAAGAGCTAAACTACTTCTATCTAAGAATTTAAAAACTAAAACTTAAATAACTTAAAGCTAGAGCTAGAGAACATACCAAGAACCTTACTACTCCTTCATGAAGCTCCTCACTCTCACTCTCTACTCTCTATATCAGATTGCTTTGCTTGTTTTGGTGTGGGGAACGTAATACCCTAAAAATCCTATTTAGTCTAAACCACTATATTTTGCTAGGAAATACCTATTAAAAATAGATGAATATGTGGTTTCAAATTTTGAGATATAATTATTCTATTTTCTAGGAAATCTTTCTTTAGGATTAAGGCAACCTATGTAATACCCTAAAAATTCATAACCATTATAAATATTCTATTTTGGCAAGTAATGCCTATTTAAAATCGGTGAATATGTAGTCTCAAATTATAAAGTGTGTTTATTCTATTCTCTAGAGATTCTTATTTAGAATTAAGGTAACCAATGACTAAATTTTTTTTAGGAATCATAAAATACCATTTACAAATAATTACCAAATTAAATTGGGATTCCTAAAAGAGCAAGAAAGTATTATGGAAAGTACTTAAACAAATAGGTGGAATTAATAAGAATTAATAAACAACTAAGTTCTCATTAAACTAAATAATTGTGTAACTTTTCATAATTAATCAAGGGATTAATTAAAGAAGACTTAAGTCTCAAAATTCATAATTTATTAAGAAACTAAATTTTCTAAAACCCTAGAAACAATACCTAGTTCATATTTAATTCATAAAAGGCCATAAAGAATTATCAAAACACTTGAACAATTAAAAGGCAATTACCAACAATTAATGAGCAATTAAAATTGCACTAATGGAATATTTAGCTAATTGTTTGCAATTAATACTAATTGTCATCAATTAAAGATGTGTTAAGTTAATTAAGAATCAAAGACCAATAGGGGATGAGATTAGCATAAAATAGATTAACAATAATCTTAAACTACCCTAAAAGTCAATAATACAATAATCAAGGAACACTTAAGCCTTGGACTAAGAAGTTAATTAAGCTTTAATCAAGCTTTGGAAAAGTCAACAATTTCAACTAGGGTTTAAAGGCCATAATTAAGCTAAGAACCAATCATGGTTTGGCAAGTTGCACTTAACCACCTTAGTGGGGATGCTAATTAAGATTAGTAATGGAGGGCTAAGATTGATTATAATAAAACTAATCTAAGGGCTTAAATAATTATAAAAGCTTAATCCTTGTGAAATTGGATTAGCCAATGATAAATCAAGAAAATGTTCTTAATCCTCATAAAATTCATTGGACCAATAAGAGATTAATACAAATTAAAGGTTTGGATTAAATCTATTAAAGTTAAATCCTAAGGCTTAAATTAACTCTCATAAAACACAATCCATGTGAACTTAAAACAACCAATGAGAGGGAGTTGTGCATGTGTGTGGGAAAGAGAGAGAGTGTTGTGAGTGCTATTGTTGTGAGCCTAGTAGGAGAAGTCAAAGCAACAACCAATGGGAATTTAGTATAAATCTTATGTAAATTAAATTAAGTTAATCAATAGAAATGATTCAAGACATAAGCAAAGGGAAATCTATACAAACTAAATTGTATCTTTAAATCCATTAATCATAGATCAAATATAAAAAGAGATTATGAACAAGCATAATTCAAGCTTGAAAATGAGTATAACCAAAGTTATTTTCCCAAGCCTTGCAAATTGATACCAAATGAGAGAGTAAGTGATATTGGTCTCTAAATGAAGCTAAGAACTTCAAGAATTCAAAACTAATGAGAAAATGTACATACAACTTCATTAGGATCCCCAAATGAATTCCTATCTAGTGAAACACAAAAAGAAGCAATTATGCATATGCAAAATGAGTCATCACTCTAGAAATGAGTCATTAGCCTATGCATGAATGAGTCATTAGCCTAAGCTTGAATGAGTCATAACTCTAAAATTAATGTATGAAGACTTTAGGGGCTTTGGGTTTAATGAGTTGGAAGAGGATAAGATGATGCATATGATGATGTCATTGTTGTGCATGTGTGTGTATGCTATTGTTGTGCATATGTGTGTGTCTAGTATGAAGAAGGAAAGGAAGTCAAGGAAAGAACCAATGGGGATTTAGATAAATAGAGTAAATAGAATAATCCAAGAAAACTAATTCTATACATAAACAAATGAAAATTCCTTCAACCTAAATTGTAACTTGAAATCTACTAACTAAGTATCAAATCTAAATTAAGAACAATAACAAGCATAAATCAAGCATGAGAACAAGTATAACCAAAGTCATTTTCTTAATTGGTGAAGATTGAAACCAATAGAGAAGATGGACAAATTTGGTCTTAAAATGAAGCTAAAAATGTCTAGAATTCAAATCCAATGAGCAATGGAGCATACAACTTCAATAAGATACCCAAACAAATTCCTCTCTAGTGAACAACAAAGAGATAACTTACATAAGAAGACTAGGACACTTGGCAAGCTTGGAAGAAGATAAGGTGAGTCACTAACCTAGCATACATGAATCACTAATCTAGGTATGAAATGAGTCACAACTCTAGGGTTGAGTCATTAGTCTATTGCAAGACACATGAGGGAAAAATTGTCAAAGTTGGAAGAAGATAATGTAGTTGGGATAAGATAATTAATGAAAATGGAAGAGAATAGAGAAGAGAGAGGGGGAGCACGGTTTTGAGGCTTGAAGGGGGAGGATTTGAGCTTCAAATCTAACCTAGATCCAATGGCCAAGGTTTAAGATGAGCTATGTTTGAATAAATTGCAAAATTGCCACACCAAATTACTATAAATAGGGGACCTTGGGCTTCATTGTTCCTCACCAATTCACAAGCAATAACATCTGAAATATAGAGAGAAAGTGAGTGTGAGGGCCTTGGAGAAAGGAGGAGCAAAGTTCCAGGTAAGTTCTTGAGCTCTAGCTTTTAAGTTTTTAGTTATTTTGTAGTTTAATCTTTAAATCTTCTAGATATAGTTCTTTTTATGTTTTCCTGGGTTTAAAATTAGCTTTATTTTGAAAAAAATATGAAGAAAGAGTTTTAACAAAATTTACGGAAGAGAAACACTGAAGTAACGGAGTTCTGACGAAATTTCATCGGTTCTGGAATTTCTGAACCAGACATGGAAATGCTTATATTCTATGTGGAAAAAGTGGTTGGAAAATTCTGAAAAAATTCATGGTTAAATTAGACATATAGGGATTTCTAAATATGTAAAGATCATGTCCAAATGATTTTAATACAGGGCGATAAAAATCCTCAAAGTTAGGCTGCGAATTTCTGGAAAAATTCTGGGCAGAGGCTCAAAACTTAAAAACTGGGAATGCACTGTGTGATCTGGGCAAAAACTATTATTTTTCCTTGAAATTGGACGTACTGAGGATTTCAGGGAATTTTACGGATCCTCGTTTCAATTTTTCTGGAATTAGTTATGATTTTCCGAAGTTAGGCGAAAATCTGTCCAAAATTTTGGACCAGCGTTTTTGAAGAATTAAAAGTGATAGGTTGAGAAATAATCCTACCAAGGGTCAAAAGGGTCATTAGTGACTAGGATACCTTCTAGAGCATGATTTGTGAATTAATAAATGCGATATTACCATTATAGGGTAAACGCTATCACGGTCCGAGCGCCAGCGTACCGATATCGCCAACGAAGGTATGGATGCGTACTGTAACACTAACTCTGATGCTTATGGTACACTTGTATGTGGTAGATATGCTCATAAACTGCGACTCTGCTTTAAAAATTATTATTTGAACATATATACAGCTATATACGGGTTACAGTTTTGGTAATGCCGTTTGAGTTTTCCTAGCGCGCTGAGGACACGATAGGCCATCGTGGCACTGGTGAAGAGTGCAGACTGGTTTGATATGAACATGGAATAATATGGATATATGATGGTTATGTTTTTATCTTCGAGAAATGAATATTGAATATGGATATTGTTGTTTTATCATGAATATCTGTCATACATAACTGTACATAAGCATGAGGTTAACCGTTACCTGGGGTTCAATGGGAATTGAACCCCAGCTCATAGTCTCAGATACTGGTGGAATTGGGACAAGAGTAAGGATGAATAGCACACGAGAGGGCACGGGCAGAGAAGTACCTAGGGGTCATTGTAATCAAAAACATTCAGAGATTTATACCACTGTAATAGCAACCAGACTCAACAACAGGGAATGTATATCAGTTACTCGCTCTTTTAAAGAAAAAAGTTTATTCTGATGCTCTGATTGAGTTGTTGTTTTAAAAAGAAAATCTTTTCCGATGCCACTCTGATTAATTTCTTCGAAGCTCTGATAATCCCATTTGAAAACTACATTTAAAAATGCGGGATGTTACATTTTGGTATCAGAGCAGGCATCCTGGCATGAAGTTAACTAGGTTACTCCAAACAGTCTAGTGTCTAGAAAGAGTTTTGTGGTTGGCAATCAGTCCTCGTGAATTCGGCGAGCCTTCTACAAATACACCTGCTTGGCCGGATTGTTTGAGTAACAGAGTTAGGCTCTAAGCCTTCAAAATATTTTATCTGGTATGAACCCGACTCAGTTACAGTAAACCATTGGTGCCGAAGGTAGGGCCGAGTCTATGTGGATCAGTCAATCAGTCGCCGTAAATTCGGTGAGACTCCCATGATAGACGCCTACCTGGCCAATCGGTTTGATTAACTAAGTTAGGCTCTAAGCCATTGCCTCAGAGCATACTTTGGAAATGAGTACTGATATAACCCTGGTGTATTGTTGGATAAAGAAGAAAACACCTACACTCATTCGTAACCACGAATCTTTGAACGTATTCCCGTTGTAGTCAGGATACAAACTCAAAACCTGTACACAACCCTGATTCTGTGTAATATTGAATATGGATATTGTTGTTTTATCATGAATATCTGTCATACATAACTGTACATAAGAATGAGGTTAACCGTTACCTGGGGTTCAATGGGAATTGAACCCCAGCTCATAGTCTCAGATACTGGTGGAACCGGGACAAGAGCAAGGATGAATAGCACACGAGAGGGCACGGGCAGAGAAGTACCTAGGGGTCATTGTAATCAAAAACATTCAGAGATTTGTACCACTTTAATAGCAACCAGACTCAACAACAGGGAATGTATATCAGTTACTCGCTCTTTTAAAGAAAAAAGTTTATTCTGATGCTCTGATTGAGTTGTTGTTTTAAAAAGAAAATCTTTTCCGATGCCACTCTGATTAATTTCTTCGAATCTCTGATAATCCCATTTGAAAACCACATTTAAAAAGGCGGGATGTTACAACCTACGGCTGAATTTTCTTAGGAATCAATAAAATACCATAAAATGCAGATAATTATCATATTAAGGTATGGTTCTCAGGGAATTAAAGAGAGCAATAAGGTACTATGGAAAATTATTGAACCAAATAGGGGAAGATAATAAAATCAATAAATAATTAGGTATTTATTAAATTAAGTAATTGTGCCAAATATTTATAAATAATCAAGGGATTAATTAAGTATCATTGAGGCTAAATTTACTAGAATACCCTTAATTAACACACTAATGTTTAAATTCATAATTAAGTCATAAAAAGCCATACAGAACTGTCATCACGCTGAGGCCAATTAAGGGACACTTATTAAAAATTAATGAACAATTGAAATTGCAACAATTAAGACACTAAATTTAATAACTAAATTAAAATAAGCATAATTAAAGATGTATAATCCTAAGTAAAAGCCAATGGCTAATTCAGAGTTGTCTAAATGAATTTCTAAGGACTATAATTAAATTAGGGTTCTTAAAATATTATAAAATATCGTGAAAATACCTAAAACAATTAGAGGGAATTTCCAACAATTTAAGAACAATTAAATCTACATTTAAAAAGATATTAACATTTAATTCTTATATTTTCAAGAATAAGTCGTAAATGAGTATGAAAAGGCTTAAAGTAATTAGAGAATACCAAGAATAATTATTGGACAAGTTACTTGGTGGACGAGGTTACTTGGCGAACAAGTTACTGGGCGGACGAGGTTACTTGGCGAACAAGTTACTTGGCAGACGAGGTACTTGGCGAACAAGTTACTGGGCGGACAAGGTTACTTGGCGGACAAGTTACTGGGCGAACGAGGTTACTTGGCGAACAAGTTACTTGGCGGACAAGTTAGGCAACTTGGAGGACAAGTTAGGAAACTTGGAGAACAAGTTAGGCAACTTGGAGGACAAGTTAGGAAACTTGGAGAGCAAGTCAGGAAAACTTGGAGAGCAAGTCGGGAAAACTTGGAGAGCAAGTTGGAAAACTTGGAGAACAAGTTGGAAAGTCAAAACACATGTGGCATTAAGGGACACCTAAGCCTTGATTAGGTCATCAAGATGACATCACAACTCACAAGGATGACATCACAAGAGCACATGGAGGGTGAGGATTAAAACTTCTTTACTAAGTCTAGATTCATTGGTTGAGAATTGAGAAGATGAAGCTTGTTGGAGGTGTTGCATTTTTCCTATAAATAGGAAGCCTTGCTCTTCATTCTCCTCACACCAAATCAAACTCCAAGAGTTGATTTCTAAGAGGAGCAAGGAGGAGGAAGAAGAGCAAGAAGCTTCAAGAGGTAAGCTTGTTCTTAAATTCATACTTCTTATTTGTTCTTAGTAGCTTTTAATATAGGTGTTAGTTTAATCTAGTAAATAGGCAAAGTAATTTCCCATAATTGTTTTCAGGCCTTATTGCATCAAAAGATGCCTGACAAGGTGAAAACATGTTGGGGAGTGACTCTTAGGATTAAGGGAATAAGTTAGAGTAAGATAAAAGAATTCTGGAATTTCTGGAGTTAGGGAATTATCTGGATAGTGAACATTATTTTATGCATCAAATGATCTTTAAAAATCACGAAATTTTTCAGAAATAAAGTATACATGTAGGGATTTCCAAATATATAAAATATGTAACGTTTTGATCTCTGGACAAGGAGATATGAATTTTTGAAGAGTAGGCTATGTTTCTGGGCGAATTTCTGGGCAAGGTTTGAACACATGAAATCTGGGAATTGTTCTTGAATTCTGGGTGAAAACTGATATTTTTCCTCAAAAATAGACATCTTAAGGAGTCCGGGAAATTTTACGGATCTTCATTTCGATTTTTCTAGAATTATTTATGATATTTTGAAGTTAGGCAAAAATCTGTCCAGAATTTCTAAACTAGCGTTTTTTGAGAATTAAAGTTGATAAGTTGAAAATAATCCTACCAAGTAACCAAGGGTAAAAAAGGTCAATTGTGACTAGGATATCCTATAGAATATTACTGGTGAATTAATAAATGCGATATTACCATTATAGGATACACGTGACCATACTCCGACCGACGAACGTACCGATATCGCCGACGAAGGTACGAACGCGTACTGTAACACTAACTCTAATGCTTATGGTATACATATATGTGATAGATAGTCTGAGACTCTGTTTTAAAAAGTTGTGCATACAATTCAGCTTTATTTATACGGGTTACAGTCTTGGTAATGCCGTTGAGTTTTCCTAGCGCTGAGGACACGATAGGCCATCGTGGCACTGGTGAATAGTACAGACTGGGGGTAACAGACATATTGCAGTGGCTGTGTACCGTTATCCAGATGAATCAGTTATTAGTTTTTATATTGATTATTGCTATAATGTCATGAATATCTGTCATACATATCTTGTTTACATAAGCATGAGGTTAACCGTTACCTGAGGTTCAATGGGTATTGAACCTCAGCTCTTGCCATAGCTTCAAGATCCAGGGAACCGTGGACCGAGTTCAGGAGTAAGCAGAGTAAATAGTATGTGTAAAGACCCGACTGAGGATCCTCTTCTCAGATTTGTACTGTTATGACATTACTCAGATGAATGTACTTTACATTATGAATAGGCAGATACGGCATAGTTAATGATATATCAGTTACTCACTTTTTTACTTGCTCCGATGCTCTATTGTAAAAAAAAAAAAAATCCCGCTTTTGAAAATTGGGATGTTACAGGGAATGTGAAGACTAAGGACCCCTATTTATAGTAAATTGGTGTGACAATTATGGTAAATAATTCAAACTTAATGTTCTCAAATTTGGACCCTTGGATCTAGGATATTTGGGAACTCAAATCCTCACCCTACACACACCCAAAACCGTGCCCTCTCTCTCCTCCCTATCCTCTTCCATTTTGCTTTACGACTCACCACCCCAAGTACACTATCCTCTTCCAAGTTTAAAGAGCATTATCCCATGTGTGTTTTGAACAATTCTTAGCTCCTTCTTCAAGTCACAATCTCCTCCTTCATCTATTCTTTGTTTTGCATTTCACTATATAAAAATATATTTAAGGGTCTTCATGAAGTTTTATTCAAATTTTCTCATTGGTTTTGTAATCTTGGAACTTAGGGCTTTAATTAGAAACCTCTAATTCTCTTTTTCTCATTTGGACACAATCTTCACAAATTTGAGAAATGGCTTTGGTTATAACCTATCTCAAGCTTGGATTTTGCTTGTTAATAATAACTCCTTATATTTGATTTATAATTAACGTATCTCAAGATACAATTTATTTTGTATCGGTTCTCATTTGCTTATGTTTTGAATTAGTTTTATTGATTAATTAAATTGATTTATGGCCAATTTTTCCTATTGGTTGTCCAATTGACTTTTCTCTCTCTCATATGCTAGACTCACATCACTCACAACATTTGCGCGCACACACACTCACAACACTCTCTCTCTTACACACACACACACACACACTCTCATCATCTTATCCTCATCCAATTGCCTCTAAAGTCTTCATACATTAATGCTTGGGCTATGACTCATTCTTGCATGTGTGTAAACAATTTTTGCTCTTCTTTTTTGTTGCCCAAAAACTGCCCCCTTCCTTTTCTTTTTATTTTAAATTTTGTGTTTTTTTTTTATCTCATAATATTTAGGAGAAAGTCTTTCATTGGTTGATATTTGGTTCACATGGATTCCACTTTATGTAATTAATTTTAAAGCCCTTAGATTAGCTTTATGAGTTTTAATCCTAGCCCTCCATATTTAATCTTAAGTAGCATCCCTAATAAAGTGGTTAAGTGAAGTTGTCAAATTATGATTGATTTCTAATTTAATTATGGCCTTTAGGAATCCACTTAATCTAATCTTAATCCTTCACTAGCCATTGGCTTTTAATTAGGATTATACATCTTTAATTATGCTTATTTTAATTTGGTTATTAAATATAGTGTCTTGATTGATGCAATTTTAATTGCCCATTAATTGTTGATAATTGCTTCTTAATTAGTCTTAGTATTTTGATAATTCTTTATAGCTTTTTATGAACTAAATATGAACTTAGGCATTAGTTTGTTAATTATAGGGTATTCTAGAAAATTTAGTCTCTTAGTATATTATGAAAAATGGTGCTTAATTAATCCCTTGATTATTTATAAAGATTTGCACAATTATTTATTTTAATGAAAACATAGTTGTTCATTAATTCTTATTGATTTCTCCTAATTTATTTAAGTACTTCCATAACACTTTCTTGCTCATTTTAATTCTTCATGAACCATAATTTATATGGTAATTATTTGCATTTTATGATATTTTATGATTCCTAAGAAAATTCAATCATAGGTTACCTTAATCCTAAAGAAAGATTTCCTAGAAGATAGAATAAATACATCTCAAAATTTTAGACCACATATTCATCTATCTTAAATAGGTGTCATTTATTAAAATATTGTATTTATGAGAAATAATAATTTTTTGGTATTACATTTGGTGATGTAAAACATAATGACCTATTGGTTCTTCATTTATTACAGTCGATGATTCTCCTTGTTCTATTGTTGATCTTTGCATATTTATTTTTAAATTTTCTGGTTCTCTTATAATTATAGCATCTTGAAATAATTTTTGTATATTTTCAATTTCTTCTTCAGATTCTTCTTTTTCAATAACATCTCATCATATTTATAACATTTTTTTTTCATTTTCTTTCAAATTTTTAAATATCTCTAATAAAACATTTGATTTATCTTCCAAATAACAATTTATCCCCGATATTCTATTTCTTCCTTTTTGTATATCTACTTTATTATTATTTTCAAAATATGGTTTTTGTTTTTCCTTGTCAAATTTATCTATTTCTCCATATATTGTCCATAAATTACTATTTATAACTTCTTGACCTTTTTTAATTTCTTTTGTTGCTATTCTAGTTTGCTCTATATTAACATTTACATTTTGTGATCTAATCTTAGTTCTTGTATTTTGTAATTCTTCCCATTCTTGTAATGCTTTCATCATTTTTGTCTGTGGATTATTATATATTGGTTCTGGTTTATAATCATAAACTCCTAATGCTTGTTTTCTTTCTTTTATTTCTTTCTTTATTTCTTTTAATTCTATTGTATTATTTTTAACTTCCTTTTTTATTTCATACAATTTTTGTTCTATTGTCTTAGCTACTTCTTTTGATCTTTCCCTTTTATTTCTTAATTATATCTTCTTTATTTATAATATTTTTTGTTTCTTTAGGTAATAATTCTATTATTTCTTCTAGAGAAAATACTTAAAATAAGTCTCCTATATTTGGATTTATCTAACTACCTAATTGTTTTATTAAATACATATTATTCAAATTTAATTGATTCCACGTATGTTCTCCCTCTCCACCTATGTATGGTGAAAATATACATGATTCTATAATTTCTCTTTCATGTTGTACGTATGAGCTTTAAGCAATTTATTATATTCAATTTAATAAATTCTAGGTTCTAAGTTTTTTAATTATATTCATTTTTACACAACTATAGCTTATACCAATATTAAATAAACAATAAGATTTCTTTTCTCGTGTAATATAGATTAAACTCCAACTACAGAGGATACCCAGAAAATCTTTAAACAGCCAATAAAGTTAAAAAACAATAAAATAAAAAGACTTTAAAACAATATAATAATAAACATTAGGGATCAAGTTTTGGTTTCATACTACCATTAATCCCCATTAGCAACTCATGCCTTATATGGCTGAATTAAATTAAATTTTTGAAAAATTCTTGAAGAGATAAAATGTTGAAACTCAAACTTTATTCTTACATGACTTTACATAGAGTTGGATCCCAACCCAAGTTTCATGACTCTAAAGCATTATTGAGCTCTGGGAGTAGTTTCATACTGCTCTGGTTATCGATTTTGCATTATTTATGTGACATCTTTTCATAAAGCATTACCTTGTGGTGACTTTTTCTACCATCTTACAAATTGTACTTTGTACCTCACTCTTTTTTAATTGTACTATCTTCTACTTTTTTATTTATGGCACGAGACTATTGAGCTCTGGGAGTAGTTCTTGGAAAATGATTTTCACAATTTACAAGGTAAAAATGATTTTTGTAGAATGATTTTCATAATTTACAAGGTAAAAATAAATTTTGGGTTTTTAATAGTGTTTCAATAATTTCAAAACATAGGTTGTGACAAAAGCTTAACAAACACCCAAAAATTATCCAAAAACTATTTTTCCCAAAACTTAAGTTTTGGAAAAAGTTTATCAAATGCCCCTATTTTTTTCAAGCATCAAAACCTAGATTTTGTCGTAACATTTTTTTTTCCAAAAGCTATTCTATATCAAAACCTAGGTTTTGTGAAAATCAACTTTTTTTCTGCTTTTTCTCTTTTCTATGCCATCACCATTATTTTTTCAGTATTAGTCAGTATCCTTAAGATATTTTTTAGTACCTTTTTGTACCTTGAAATATTTTTTCAAGATTAGTCATTACCTTGAAATATTTTTTCAATATCCTTTTTTTTTTCAAGATCAGGAAATATTTTTTCAGTATCTTTAAGTATCTCTTTAGTACCCGTTATTATTCTGAAATATTTTTTTAAGATCAGTTGTTACCCTGAAATATTTTTTCAATATCCTAAAATAAATTTTTAAGACCAAGAGAAGTATGTTTTCAGCACCACTCAGTATTAAGTATCTTTTTAGTACCTGTCAGTACCTTGAAATATTTTTTCAAGATCCGTTGTTACCCTGAAATATTTTTTCAATATCCTAAAATAAATTTTTAAGACCAAAAGAAGTATCTTTTCAATACCAGTCAGTATTAAGTATCTTTTTGGTACCTGTCCGTACCTTGAACTATTTTTTCAAGATCCGTTGTTACCCTAAAATATTTTTTCAATATCCTAAAGTAAATTTTTAAGACCAAGAGAAGTATCTTTTCAGTACCAAATTAAGTATCTTTTTAGTATCCATCAATACTCTGAAATATATTTTCAAGATCCGTTGTTACCCTGAAATATTTTTTCAATTTCATAAAATAAATTTTTAAGACCAAGAAAAGTATCTTTTTAGTATCAATCAATATTAAATATCTTTTTAGTACCCATCAGTGCCCTAAAATATTTTTTCAAGATCCATTGTTACCCTAAAACATTTTTTTAATATCCTAAAATAAACTTTTAAGATGATGAAATATTTCATGGTATTGAAAAAAATGATTTTCACGATTTACGAGGTAAAAAGCTTTTGGAGAATAGCTTTTGGGATTTATGAGATAAAAATGATTTTTGGAAAATAGCTTTTGGAGAATAGTTTTTGGATAAAAATGGGTGTTTGGCAAACTTTTTCAAAACCTAGGTTTGATACAAAATAGCTTCTGAAAAAAAGAGAGCTGTTTGGCAGATTTTAGACAAAACCTAGGTTTTGGAAAACTTAGGTTTGGGATGCCCCCAAACAGGCTTGAACTTAATCTAAGTGGTGCAACAACTGTCCTTAGATTACTCATGCAGAAGTGTCAATATTCTTGAGTGTCATTCCCATTTTTATCAAAGTGTCTCTTCACTCAATTCTTTGCTCATTCTTTCTTGCCCTTGGAGCCATGTTCGCTATGCTGATCATATTCTAAATCTGTGGAAAGGACTGAGATTCATACGTATATCAGTAGTAATAGTTAATCACTCACATAAAATGCACACACTAAACATGGATTTTTATCTTTATAGACTTCAAATATGAAACATGGCTCTGTCATATCCCAGTCTTGGGTGATAAAAGAAAATATTCTTATTTAATGAAACTAAGTATAACAAAGTTAATATACAAATATAATAATCAGATTTTACATGAGCGAATATGATATCATGACGAGGTCTTGGATGAGATGGAAAACAAACTCAAGGCCAATAATAAGGATGTAACCAACTAGGTGGAAATACTTTTGGTGATGTGAGGATTAATGATGTAATACCCCAAAATTCATATTCATCATAAATATTATATTTTGATAAATAATACCTATTCAAAATCGGTGAATATATGGTCTCAAAATTGAGTAACATATTTATGTTAATTTAGGGAATTTTCTCAAAGAATTAAGGTTATCAAAAACCAAATTCTCGAATTTTATTTTGGGATCATAAAATACCACAAAATTACCATATTAAGCACAAAATGAACAAAAAGAAAGGAAGAAGGTAGGGGGTGATTTTTGGGTGACTTGGAGAACAAGTTAGGAAACCTGGAGAGCAAGTCGGGGAAAACTTGGAGAGCAAGTCAGGAAAACTTGGAAAGCAAGTCGGGGAAACTTGGGGAGCAAGTTACTTGCCGAGCAAGGTTACTTGGCGAGCAAGTTACTTGGCGAGCAAGTTACTTGAAGAGCAAGTTACTTGGCGAGCAAGTTACCGGGCAGATGAGGTTACTTGGCGGAAAAGTTACTTGTAACACCCCAATTTCCATACCACTTATTGTATTCATAAACACATAATACTGAGGAATACGGTATTGTCAAATCAGAGTAATGCGGATGATAGAGCATACATTATCATTTGGATAATGAGTATCCGATACAATGCCCAAACTTAAGCTGGCATATTAAAAATCTCGAACGAATATTCTTTCCAGAACTAGTCTTTCTTCCGAACTTCGTTCTGTCTGGTGACATTTCACGTACTTCCTTGAATAGTTCCTTCTTTCATCTAGCTTCTCTTCTTGAAGCTTTTGCCAAATCTAAGATTCAATACACATTGAATCTCAGGTAACAGATAACCTTATTTGCAAATATGAAATGTAAATGCAGTATAACACATGTAAAAGCATAGAATAATTTACAGTAAACAAGTCGCACCGTAACCGCAGTTAACGGCCAAGGACCTCAGCCCTTTAGGACACGCAGCCCTATGAGACCGCAGCCTCAAATCCATAGCTAGGAAATAAACATGTAAATCATCTAGCAAACATGATCAGTCATACATGATTACATACATACATGCTAATAAGAGTTAATGTTACTGTACGCGAACGTACCTTCCTTCCACGTGAATAGTAGTTTACTATTCATGTATACGTCACTATTCATGAATAGTAATATGCCCGTCCTTTGAATCCGACTCCAAACTTCCCGGACATCCTAACATATCACCGTATCACTTAGAATAATGCTCTAAGGGTTATTTATATCAACATTGACCATTTTACCCTTACATTTCTCCAAAAACGGAATTTCCAGCATTTTGCCCAGATTTTTCTCTAACTTTGAAAAATCATAATTAATTCTACAAAACTCCAAATGAGGTGCTGTAAAATTCCACATAACCCTTGATATGTCTATTTTCAAGGAAAAATAACGGTACAAACTCAAAATCTCTGTATCATTCCCAGTTTAAATATTTCTCAACATTGTTCAGATTGTAACTTCAGAAATAAGGCTTAACTCCAAAAATCATGATCTCCTTGTCCAGAGCTCAAAACGTTACAAATTATATATCAACGGAAAGCCCTGGATGTCTACTTTATATCTGGAAAATTTCATAATTTTATCACATGCCGTTTATTCCCAGATTTTAAAAATGTGAACACTGTCCATAAAAACTTTTCAAAATAACAGTGTTATGAGGTGACAGAAAATTCTTATGAAAACTCTTATTTTCCAGTAAGCTTTTGAACCTCAAAAACAATATTAATCCGCTGAAATAAAGATAAGAGAGGGATTAAAATCCTTACCTAAGCCCAAAAAAAATCAGTTGTATTAAATCTTCTTGTCTTCACCGAAAACTCTCCCAATTTCTATTGTTCTCTCCTACTCTCTTGGTATCTCCACTATTCTTTTCCTTTTGTGTTTCAACTCTCCACAATTTCTCTCTTTCGTTGGACAACATTAATGGAAAAATCTGATGTGTGTCCTCTATTTATATAGGCCAAAAGGTGGAGTAAGAGTGTTGTAGTTTGGTGGAATATTGGTAGATAATGGCCAAAGTTAGTGAAGAAAATATGTGTGTGAAAATTGTGCATTTTGCAAGATAGTGGTAGGTATTTGCGTAGATTGAAATTTCCTTCATTTCATACTTCACCTAATTTTCTTTTCCTACGGCACACTTCAACATATCTTCCAATTTTTCATATAGGTTGGCCAAAGGTAATTTTGATGGTGTGAAATTAAGAAATGAAATGGATGTGCATGCGTACATTTCCTTACCGCCAACTTAAGGGAAATTTGAGGATGGAAAATGCTACCTAATTGGATAATTCATTTGGCTGCATGAAAAACCGCAAAGAATGATCAAGTAGCTATTAAACAATATACTGTATAGCCTACTCTTATTGACCAATGAAATATATTCATATGAGCATTTGGAATTTCCTACTTGTAATCCTCCAATAAAATTTTCTTATTTTCAATAATTACTCATATAGTCTTTCAGACCAAATTTTCATAATGTATACGTGAATAGTAAAAACGTACATGTGAATAGTAAATTACTATTCATAGTCCCAAAATATACTGATCCCAAATTTGTCACATTTAAATACTGGGTCTAGTAGTCTTCCAAATATAGACTAATTTCCAAATCTTTAGACCCAAAATTCGGGATATTACATTACTGGCGGACGAGGTTACTTGGCGGACAAGTTACTGGGCGGACGAGGTTACTTGGCAAACAAGCTGGGCGGACGAGGTTACTTGGCGGACAAGTTACTGGGCGGATGACGTTACTTGGCGGACAAGTTACTGGGCGGACGAGGTTACTTGGCGGACAAGTTACTGGGCGGACGAGGTTACTTGGCGGACAAGTTACTGGGCGGACGAGTTACCTGGTGAACAAGTTACTTGGAGACTGAGTTGTGAAACTTGGTGAACAAGTTGGAAGACTCAGGAAGCAACTTGTTGAGCAAGGTGCAGAAGAGAGAAAACCGAAAATTGAGTGTGAAAAGGGTTGTGGGTTTTTCAAAAATAATATCATGATATTTTGTAAACAAAGGGCAGGTAAGAAAAGTGAGAACCAATGGAAAATAAATCATAACTTGAAATCCTTGAACTAAGTAGAAAACAAGTGGACATATTATGAATCAGTGAATTTTTGTCCCGAAGTTGGTGTCACCCGAAGTAATTTCCGTAACTGACAGCGTCCGGCTTAGAATCTTCGGCAAGTTACGAAATACCCTTAATGGGATCAAAAATTTAGTTAACTCAGATAATTCCAAAGAGGAAGAATAGAACTTCAAGGCTGTGTTCCCGGATTTTTGAGATTTTGCAAAATTACGTGATCAGAACACCGAACAGGGAACTTTATCGGTAAAAACTCATAAAGTGAATGAGTGACATCACCTGGATGACATCATGTTGATGACATAAGGGGACACTTGTGTGGTAGAGAGAAGAGGAAAATGTGTGTTGTTCATTAGGCCACATCTTCATCATCTTAGCCCTTGATACAAAAGTTGATCCAAGGGTTGAGATCCATGGAAATTCTCTATAAATAGGCAACCCCTCTTCACTTCATTCTTCACAATTCCTAGAGCCACTTAGAGAGAGGTTTTAGAGAGAAGGAGTAGTCAGGAGAAAATAGCAAGTTCCGGGTAAGTTCTTCGGTCTCTAGTCTTTAGTTTTCATAGTTGTTTCGATAGTTATAGTAGAAATGCTAGATTAATCTTTAATCTTCCAAGTAAGTTTAGAAATCATGTTTTAGGGATAAATATGATATTTATTTCAAAAATATATTGGAGATGGAGATATGTCAAAATTTTGGAAGATTAGAGTCAAAATAGCGAAGCTCTGGCGAAATTTCGCCGGTTAGTCAAACTAGGGGCAAAATGGTAATTTGTACCTAAAATGCCTGTTATGATGTTGATCACTGATAAATGTGATAATATCCTTATAGGATATCTGTAATCACGTACCGCTGTCGTACCGCTGTCAAAAGTACCATTCTCCGTTAACGAAGGTACGTTCGCGTACTGTAACACTAACTCTGATGCTTATTATATGCTTATATGTGGTAGATAACTTTACATCTGCTATGTGCTTATGAGATGCATCTGCTGTGTGCTGGGATACATCTGCTGTGTGCTGTTGGAATACATCTGCTGTGTGCTTATGTACTGTTGGAATACATCTGTTGTGTGCTTATGTATGGATTATTGCCGTAACGCCGTGAATATCTGTCATATACTGTCATATATAAGCATGAGGTTAACCGTTACCTGAGGTTCAATGGCCATTGAATCTCAGCTCTTAACATAGCGTCAGGCTCAGGAGAACCGAGGACCAAGGAGAAAGGAAAGCAGGCTGCATAGAGACTCGACTGAAGCCCTTTTCTGTTTATACAGTCACACTGACGTTAGACGTCTGAAATCAATGCACTATTACTGTAATCAGCCAGACTTACGGCATTTTGAATGTAAATATCAGTTACTCAATCGCTTCGAAGCTCTACTCTGATATATACTGCTTTTGAAAATGGGATGTTACAAATGATGAGTATATATTTTATGAGATTTAATTGGAATTATTGATATTATATACCTATTTAATTATCTTTTATGAATGTTTCCATAATTGCATGAAACTTGGGATCAAAGAATAAATCGACATAAAATCTACTCATATCCTATTTTTATTGTGCAGGAAATATTAGCTGATTTGGAATGAAGTAGAAAAGGCAATAAGAGGATATGTAATCAGCCAAACTTGATGGTCCACGCAAGAAAAATAGAAATAAAATCAATTTTGTGATCTGTTGGAGTAAATTACAAGATATGAGATATCTTTGTAATAAGAAAAAGAGAATCAGTGACCCAAGATCTAAATTATAAATAAGGAGGAAGACGGAAGAAAAAAAAGACGAAGGCAGATCAAGCAGACATAGAACGAGAAGGAACAAAGAAGCAGAGGAGTAGAGACTGAGCGTTTTGGTTCTCTTCATCATCTCCACGGAAGGACGGAAGGACTGTGGAGGCGAAGAAGAAATTTTCTTTCCTCTCTCTTCTTCTTCTTTGAACCTGAATTCTTATCTTTTTGTTATGGATTTTATTAAAGCCATGTGTGGCTAGTTGGTTTTGCAACCTAGAGAATCTATGAATTTGTTTGGGCTTTAGAAATTATTCTCACTTTTTATTTTTGATTAATTTTATTCAGTTTATTTAATCTTGTGTTTATTGCTATTGCTTTGTGAGTGACCACCATTGAACATGTTTTGGGGATTTAGGGTTGGACTTGGAAGAGGCAATCTTAAATTGACCTTGGGAATAAATAATGTGGAATTAGGTTTATAGTTAACGTAAAGTTAGGTTTTAATCTAATTTGCGTCTAGGATAGAAATATACCTAGAAGCTCCCCATAATCAAATTAGAGTGAGCCCGATTTAAAACGCGTCTTATTTAATTGTGTGAGGCATTACATAATTAATTAAGATAGGTATATAAATAGACCGGAAGGCATTTATAGACATTAATACTCTAGATTAGCTGATCAGATTAAGTCAAAGTTAATTTAGTGGGGATAAAATCTAAGAATCAAATAAGGGATTAGTGACTCTAGGTTGCACATTTGATTATAGTGGTAGTTTTCTTATTTTTATTTTAGTTTTAATTTCTTTTATCTTAATTAAAATTAATTTGGTTTTCTCAACTTAAATGAAATTGTGAAATCAATACTTAACTAAAGGTTGTGATACTAAGTCCTCGTGGGAACGATACTTTTCTCATCACTTTATTACTTGATACGGTCCGTGCACTTGTGGAGTTTTTAGGCTTAAAGTTTTGTCTTATCAAGTTTTTGGCGCCGTTACCGAGGACTTGTGTGCCACAACTGTCTTAGTTGGAATTGATTGAGCATTAGTAGTTTAAGTTTGAGTTTGTAAATATTTTATTTTATTATTTTAAGAAAAAAATTTAAAAAAATGGATTTCAATTGGCAACCAACTGGTCTTAATATTAAAAAGGAGATGAATTATTTGTCTTCTATACAAGATAGATTGATTGCCACTTTAAATTCTTTGAATGAATATTTGCAACGTAAAATGAGCATAAATGATGATTGTGTTCCATATGTTGATTCTTCTCAATATATTTGCATGTCTTGTGTTTATTGTGGATGGAATCATTTATTTGAGCATTGTCCATATAATAGAACTAGTCATTTTATGAGAGATGATTTCACTAGGAACCAAGTTTGTTTTGATAACTCATTTTGTCCTAGTGAAGGTTTTGAGCAACATAATTTTAAGGATCCACATATCTATTGTTCTTATAAAAATACCCCTCCTTGTTACTCTTATCCGTATGTTGAAGAACACACCATTGAGTACAGGGAAAAATCTAATTTGGAAAGATTAGTTGAGGAGTGTGGGAAGCATTAGAGAAATCTAGTAGAGAGTAAAGGGAGATTCTCGCTAGCATTGACTCAAGTGTCCAAGATATTAGGGTAGCTAGGTGTTCAAGATATTGAGTCAAGTCTCCAAAATATGAAGGTATATGCGAGTCAAATTCTTTCTACCCTTGAGACTATGGTGCAAAATAATCCCTTAAACATGGGTACCACTTCTTATGATGATAATGATTATTGTGAAGAAGTTGAAGGTATGGAATTACATGAGACTATGGATAATATAGAAAGTGATTGTGGGTTTGAAATTGAGTTAGATGAGAATAATGGATGTCTAGATGAGGTTCTAGCTGTGGAGCCTAAGGATTGTGATCCAATTGATGTAGATGTCCCAATTGTTGTTCATGACCCTCCTCTTGAAGTGTTGACTCTTACTGATGAGAGTCAAGTTGATTTTATTGGATGCTCCAAATTCTTGGATGTGCCTATATTTATTTTCAAAGATATGCATGTTATGCTTAATTTGAATTCAGTGATTGCTTGTAATCCAAGATTGTCTATGATTAATGAAGTACAAGTAATTAACTTGAATGATCAATTTTTGTGTGTGATGCCTTGTTGTTTGAAAAGAAATGAAGATAAGATAATTATGGTGTTTGATACTTATGATTAGTGGTTTGTTTTGAGAAGTCTGGCTGAAGACTTTAAATTTAGCGCTTCTTGGGAGGCAACCCAAGGGTTTTGTTTACATATTTTTTTTTTCTTTCTTTCTTTCAGTTTTATTCAGGTTTGAAGAAGATCACTCTTATTATTGTTGTAAGGTCTTGTTTTAGCACTCCACATCAAAGTTAGAGGACTAAACCAGGGGAGTATTAGTTCCTTTCCCTCTTTATTTTTTTCAACATTGAGGACAATGTTTGATTTAAGTGTGGGGGAGGGATATAATTTCTTTGGTTATGATAGAATTTCTTTGAATTATGCTTGTCCTTATGTAATTGAAAAGATTTTTGTTAACTTGAGATGTTTGCATTGTTGAGGATTGACCTTAATTTTGAGCTTTCCCCATCTTAGAGAATATTATCAAGTCAAAAATTAAAATAGGAAAAAAAAAGTTTTAACTAAGTCTCTAAGCCTTGAGTTTTTTTTTTTTTTTTTTTGCAATCTTGAGATGGACTATGACAATAAGGATTAGTTTGTAATGTGATCAGCAAATTATTCGTTCAAGAATATTTTGCTATATGATTTCTTTAGAAAATTAGATGATGATCTGTGCTAACCAAGTAAAACTTTTGTGTAGGGAAATAACTCAGGGAAAATCAAAAAAAAAAAAGAGAGAGAGAAAAACAACTCCAATGACTTCTCTAGATCTTACTTAGTAACCGGGGGCACTTCATCACCAATGTTGGCACTCGCGTCAAACGGTAAAGTCAAAGAGGGTTATGAGTTGGGCTAAAAGCCTCTTGAGGTGCCTGTTGGAGTAACTAAGTAACCGGTGCTGCATCACCCATGTGCAGGGTTGCGTCAAAAGGGGACTTACAACGGCTCAAGAAACAAAAAAAAGGGAAAAAAAAGAAACAAAAAAGAAAGACAAAAAAAAGACAAAATGAGTTATTTCCTACCTAAGAATTCTTAATAAATTAAATGAAAAGCTTGGCTTGGTGGGGACATTTGAATTTTTCTGGAGAAATTAAGTAGCATAATATTCTTTTACTAATCTTATGGTTGAACTTATTGCTTGCCGATCTTTTGATCATGGGATGTTAAGAGATTGTTACACTCAATTGGCTTAGTGACCTATTTTTTTTTTAAAGACATTAATTTAAATAAGATTTGATGATATGATTCAAGTGTGGTGGTTTATTGCTCTCTATTTAGGAATGTCATATGCAATGTTCTTTTTAGATAATAAATTCTTTTTCTTTTGCTTGAGGACAAGCAAATGTTTAAGTGTGGGGGTGTTTGATGAGTATATATTTTATGATTAAATATGTGTATATTTTATGAGATTTAATTGGAATTATTGATATTATATACCTATTTAATTATCTTTTATGAATGTTTCCATAATTTCATGAAACTTGAGATCAAAGAATAAATTGACATAAAATCTACTCATATCCTATTTTTATTGTGCAGGAAATATTAGCTGATTTGGAATGAAGTAGAAAAGGCAATAAGAGGATATGTAATCAGTCAAACTTGATGGTCCCCGCAAGAAAAATAGAAATAAAATCAATTGTGTGATCTGCTGGAGTAAATTACAAGATATGAGATATCTTTGTAATAAGAAAAAGAGAATCAGTGATCCAAGATCTAAATTATAAATAAGGAGGAAGACAGAAGAAAAAAAAAGACGAAGGCAGATCAAGGAGACACAGAACGAGAAGGAACAAAGAAGTAGAGGAGTAGTGGCTGAGCGTTTCGGTTCTCTTCATCATCTCCACGGAAGGACGGAAGGACTGTGGAGGCGACAAAGAAATTTTCTTTCCTCTCTCTTCTTCTTCTTCTTTGAACCTGAATTCTTATCTTTTTGTTATGGATTTTATTAAAGTCATGTGTGGCTAGTTGGTTTTGCAACCTAGAGAATCTATGAACTTGTTTGGATTTTAGAAATTATTCTCACTTTTTAGTTTTGATTAATTTTATTCAGTTTATTTAACTTGTGTTTATTGCTATTGCTTAGTGAGTGGCCACCATTGAGCATGTTTTGGGGATTTAGGGTTGGACTTGGAAGAGGGAATCATAAATTGACGTTGGGAATAAATAATGTGGAATTAGGTTTAAAGTTAACGTGAAGTTAGGTTTTAATCTAATTTGCGTCTAGGATAGGAATATACCTAGAAACTCCGTATAATCAAATTAGAGTAAGCCCAATTTAAAATGCGTCTTATTTAATTGTGTGAGGCATTACATAATTAATTAAGATAGGTATATAAATGGACCGGAAGACATTTATAGACATTAATACTCTAGATTAACTGATTAGATTAAGTCAAAGTTAATTTAGTGGGGATAAAATCTAAGAATCAAATAAGGGATTAGTGACCCTAGGTTGCCCATTTGATTATTGTGGTAGTTTTCTTATTTTTATTTTATTTTTAATTTCTTTTATCTTAATTAAAATTAATTTAGTTTTCTCAACTTAAATGAAATTGTGAAATCAATACTTAACTAAAGGTTGTGATACTAAGTCCTCGTAGAAACAATACTTTTCTCATCACTTTATTACTTGATACTGCCCGTGCACTTGCGGAGTTTTTAGGCTTAAAGTTTTGTCCTATCAATTAATAAGTCTAAATTGGAGAGGATGAAAAACATGGGGCTATGGTCTAGACTTAGAAGGTGGTGAATTTACTATTAGATCTGCCTACCGAGTACCGAACTATTACGAATGAGCAAGAAGGAAGCAACCTTCTCTGTGGACGGATTTGGAAGTTGAACACCCTGCAACGGACCAAGACCTTTATGGGGTTAGCTATGCATAATCGGTTACTTGCAAATGAAGAACGTGCGAGACGAGGACTATGTACTAATACGGTGCGTTCGCGATGTCAGAATAGCTCTGAGAACTTGATTCATTTTCTTCGGGGATTGTGAAGACGCAAGGACTCTGTGGAATGAATTGATTAAACCGTCGGCCAAGCGTAGATAAGACGCAAGGACTCTGTGGAATGAATTGATTAAACCGTCGGCCAAGCGTAGATTTTTTGATTTAGGGCTCAAAGATTGGCTGCAATATAATCTGAGACAACCTGCTGATGTGGGAAGTGATGACTGGAGCAGTATGTTTCCGACTAGTTGTTGGAAGCTTTGGCAACAACGGAACCATTTGGTTTTTGAGGATAACTCGCTATGTATTATAAAAAGAAAAAGGTTACTTGTGAGTTTGTATTCTCTAGATAGAATACGGTGAGATTGCGAGAGTCTGATCAACTCAACTCTTGTGAAGCCTGTTGTGGCTAAGGATCTAAAGACAAGTTTCTCTAGGGTTTTAGCTAATCAAGACTCCTATAATTTTCAGGTTTTATTATATAATTTCCGCATCAGATACGTACATACCCAAATAAGGAAATGGACTCATGCCCACAAGTTTTGAGGAGTCGATTTTTTCTTTCTACAACAAAAGAATAAATCAAATTATCATAGAATTTACTGTACCATAAGAATCACTGTAACTATCCAATACATAAGTGATCCACTCTGTGGTTTAGGTGAAGGAGTATGTTTATTTTTGCTATCTGAAAAACAAATAACTCAGTAAGTAAATAAAGTTCCATTACACAATTTTTTACTAAAATACTTGAAATAAATTTGTGTGATGCATTCTGGGTTATACAAATTTCACAATATAAAGAAATAAATGTTATAATTGATATATGAATAAAACTTGTCTTCCAACTCATCATAACCATAAGCATGTATTTAACAAAAATAGAAACTGAAGAAAATAATTATAAATTCAAATAACATAAAAATTCAATAAAAGGCTTTCTTTTCAATGATAAGAAATAAAAATGAAAACACATGTTAATGGTTTTTATTGATTGTTCTAAGGTTTGGAATAAAACAAGAGTACACTTTACTTCAAACAAATGTACACGGGCCTATAGCTAGGTTGGCCTGTTAGTCCCCAGGTAACGCATTTCTTTTACATGAATAGAATCTTATTACTCCTTAATAATCTTTTAGGGTCCCTATTATTGTGCTGCTCGTGCAGGTAAATCATTTGATCGTGGTAAATCAGATGCACATTATAAGGATTGCTTATATGCTGGAATTAACATTAATGGGGAGGTTATGCCAGGGCAGGTTTTTTCTCCCACCATTCTCTTTATTTTATGGCTTATGAATTTTTTGAGCTTATTCTTTGCCTTACTTTTTCTTACATGAATATTCTAGTGGGGGTTTCCAGTTAGTCCTAGTGTGGGTATTGATGCTGGTGGTGATCATATTTGGTTCGCAAGGTACATACCTGAGGTAATTGAGTTTACCTACTTTAAATTATACATATACCTTTGGACCATCTGAAACTGGAAGGTTAAGGAAGCTTGATGTCTTGTTATTTGTGTGCTAGTCTGTCTGAGAAGTGATATGTAATGCGATTTTATTTTTTGTGTATCACAATTCATAAAAAAATCAGAATACAAAGTTTTGAGCTGACGCATTCAGGTGTTCAGGTTACAATCCAAATCCGAATGCCGGAGAGTACCTGCTGCAACCACAACAGTTTTTGCTCAAGCTCAGCGTACGGGCATGCATGGTGAAGTCTGGATCTGAAACTCTAATTTTGTTCAGGTCATCAAAATTTGCTTAAAATAATTAACGTGTTAAAATTTACAAAGTTACCTGAAACATTACATATGTGTGTATATATATATAGCATCTGACATGTTCATATTGCTCATATTAAATATTTTATGGGTTCCGCTGACTACTCATTCATATTTTGAAAAACCAAGGTTTCAGAAACCCCGTAAATTTCATCAATGAAAGATGGTAGGCTACCAAACATATTGGTTTCATTTAAGGAGATCCCAGGCCTATGAAATAACCCTAGCTAAAACAGCTAGGACTTTATTAATGAGTACTCACGTCCCACTTAGCTAATTATAAGAAACAACCCATTTTCATGGTTCAAATGTTCAAACAAAAGAAAAAACGAACAACGTCTAAAGGCTAGCACAGCAAATCCTTCTCGATGAAACCAAAATTATTAGGAGAATGCTACCAATTTAGGTCAACTTGTGAATGGTTTTTATGTCTGCGGCCTGTTTAAGATCTCCTCGTTCCACATGGTCCCACCACTTGAATAGGAAATTGTCCACGACTAGTCTGAACCAAGGAGACAGTTTCAATCCTTCCTCACCAGCGTCAGCTTTCTTCAACAGCTCCTTCAGCTGCTCCCGATTTACGTATTTAATATCAGCCACTTCATCTGGATTTGGATGAACACCAACATCTCCAAATATGAATAGCAGATAATCAACTGCAATGAGGGGAAGAAATTTCTGTTAATAAAACCATTTGAAGAAAGATTATTTGCACTTAAAGTAGAAAACAAATAATCTGGATCGAGGCTTTGTCATCAAGAGGCCCCTCTCTCCTTAGGATCACCCCCTCTGTAGCCTAGCTGTTTCACCGCTAGACCAAGTACCCTTGGAAACCATCTGAAGAAAGATTACTTGCAGTAAGAGTAGAAAATAACTAAGTGATGGCCTCACTTTGATGCTCCCCCCATTTGGCATTAGATGGTGCCTTGTAAAGCAAGCAACCCAATGGGATGAACTGATCAACAGGCACATCTTCAGCAGCAATACCAAGTTCGTCCAAAAGTTTCCTCTGAGCTGCATTTCTTATTCCTGGCGCATGAGAAGGAAGAAGCGTTGAAGAAAAGAATTAATGACAACTGTTTGGCTGGAGGGATTTGAAGGAGAAAGTTTTTTGAGATGAATTTAAAAGATATGGATAAGTGGGGCTATAAAATTCTAATAAAGAGAAGGAAAAAAATGGCAGCTCAGTGCACAATTATCCCACCAGGTAGGGTTTGAAGAGGGATAAATATACCCAGCCCTACCCCCATAACTGGAGAGGATTTTTCCATGATTTGATCCCGTAATCTCCCGGTCACATGGCAGCAACCTTACCACTGTACCAAAGCTCACTCATAAAATTCTAATAAAGAGAAGTTTTTTTTTGGGGGGGGGGGGCATTAATTTAAAACTTTTAACAACACTGTTCTAATTTTTTTGTTCAAATCTGACTCCAAAAATCTCCACTAATACCGTACCAAATAGACCTCGAGTGATTTTTTTATTATGATATATATATACGTATATATAGACAAACCAAGGGCGTGGTCTTCAATAAGCTCTGATTCATGGTATAGTGGATGGCTGCAGTATGTGTTTGTCCACACAAGAGGAAATGTCACCTTTGTTGCAGATTGTTGCTTCGTTTAAGAACATGGCAGAATATAATCTTAGTCATCACTCGCAAGCGAAACCTAAGACTAGTGAATGCCTTATGGAGAATTTTCATTACATGACCAAGCAGAAGAATATAAAAGTGATGCTATAGCTTATTGTCATATCCCAAATTTTGGGCCTGAAAGTTTAAAATTAAATAAGATACCAATCCTAGTTGGGCAAAGAGCCCAAAGGATATAATGATTCTCAGAACTATATAACATTTGGCCTTCTCATCTCTTATTTTTATTCTTAACTAATAAAGTGGTCGGACACTTTCATTAAAAGGAGGGGATTCAATCCTGGAGTTAATCAAAATGCTCGGGGAGGCATTCTACCTCCTAAGTGTCTAGGTAAATGTCTGAGGGTAGTAGATGGCTTGCTCTACCCAACATCTATATAACCTAGAAGGAAAGGAGATTTCACATTGCCCTTAGATCGTAGTAACCCAATCCTTTTTCTAAAATTTTTATAAAGAAAAAAAAATAACATTTGGCCTTCTCAAATCAAGGCTAAACGCATAATTGAAGATTAACTGGAGACCAAAAATAGTACACTGTCAAGGTAACATTGTATAGCTACCGTCCCGAGTTTTGAAAAAGTGTAATTTATGAAAATTACGGGTATGCAATGGTAATATTGGAAATTACACCCAAAATTTCAGGGAAAATCCTTGAGGCATAGGAAGGTAGAAAATAATTCACCGAACTATATTTCAAGCTTAATTGAGATATAAATGTGGAAATCGCGTCAAAAAGGAATTTTAAAGAATTATTAGAATTTCCGTTAAATAAAGAATAATTAGTCAAATGGAGTTATGAATAAAGCAGGAAGTCTCAGACAGTTCGGAAAAAACAAGAAAAAATTAGTTTAAGATTAATGTGAATTTATGAAAATGATTTCATGCCCTAAAAATGGAAATATTATCTTAAAGAATATTTGATTGACATTTTATTCATGAAGAAGATAATTTATTTAAAATTGATATGTATGAAGAAGACATGTAGATTAAATGCATGAGTATAATATGAGTTACGATATTTCAAAGTTTTGGTACAGAATCTGTTGTAGCAGATCACCAAAGTTAGTAAATTAATAAACTGTATTGATTGGCATGGTTTGAGGCCAGAATTATATTTTTCACATGTAAAGTAGTTCAAAGAGCTTTCGAAAGAATTTTAGAGCACCCTCATATAATATTTTTAGATATAGTTATGCTTTTTCTTAATTGCACAAAACACCAAATGAATATTGACACATGGATCAAAATGTTAATTTTTAATTTGTGTACTTTAATTCATGATTTTCTTGAACCATAGCGCAGCCCGACATGCACTAAATGCACCAAAATTAAGGATGTGACACTTGTACTCCCTCCATCCTTATATATAAAGTTTTTCCTTTTAAACTAAATTGCGGTATTAAAAAAAATAGTTAAAATTAGTTAAAGACAATAAATTTATAGGAAATATTTTTTTTTTTGGTCGAAAATAGGGTTAAGGAGCGAATTAGCCAACAAACTATTAACCCAAGAGCGCTCAGTATAAACAACTAATAGGTGGACCTTAAATACCAACAAACTTTTTAAAAAGTTAAGGTAGCACAAAACCGTTAATTCCGTTAGTCATTTGCTTACCACTAGAGCCGGGAAATCGGGCCGAGCCCGTTTAAGCCCGGCCCTGTAGGGGTCGTGCTTAAAAAATCAGCTAAAATTTTGAATTTGGCCCTGAAGGGCTTCGGGCCGGCCTGTTAGGCCCGTTTCACTGTAACATTCTTTTTTTTTTTTTTTAACTTGGCCTTTATATATGTATGAACAGTCAAACAGAACTTGGAGGATATTTATTAGAAACTACATAAAACACACATGTTGTACTTAAACTAAACAATATGACTTAGAATGACATGATAATAAATACTTGGATTCCATAATTAATTTATTAATAAAAGCTATAGGGAAAGTAAAAATTCACAAAGATTAATTTGCAAGTCTCTACTTTAACTGTGTACAATGGTTTGTTTTTTGTTACGAATTAATGAATATGTTTATTCATTGGATGATTTATAATGTTTAGATATTAATGTTGATAATATTTATTTGATAGATTAAAACTTTGATAGTTGCAATTTATTAATTATATTTCTCTGGAAAAAATCGGAAGAAAAATAATTAAAATTTAGAATAGTAATTTCCAGGCCCTGTAGGGCCGGCCCTGGCCCTGGTACTATCGGGCCGGGCTTTGAAAAACAGACATTTTTCTCATCCCAGGCCCTGTAGAGCATCAGATTAATTTAAAAGAGCGAGTATCTGATAAACCTTCACTGTTTTTGTGTCTGGTTGCTATTATAGTGGTACAATTCTCCGAATTTAATAATACAGTGATACAATAACTCGTAATTATCTTCTCCGCCCATGTGCTTACGCGTGCTATTTATCCTTGTCCTCGGTCCTGGTTCCTCCAGAATCTGAGGCTATGGTAAAAGCTGAAGTTCAATTCCCATTGAACCTCAGGTAACGGTTAACCTCATGCTTATGTATCAATTATGTATGACAGACATTCATGACAATACAACAATATTCACATACGATATTCGCATACTCAAGATAATAACAACCACAATCTCCACATATTCATGTCATTCTAGTCTGCACTATTCACCAGTACCATAGTGTACATCCGTGTCCTCAACGCTAGGAAAACTCAACGGCGTTATCATGACTATAACTCGTATAAAGCTGTATGTGTATGAACAATTTTAAAACAGAATCCACAACTTTTCAAAATCAGAGTCTTAGACTATCTATCACATATAGGTATACAATAAGCATCAGAGTTAGTGTTACAGTACGCGTCCGTACCTTTGTCAGCGATATCTGTACGCTGTCGTTTGGACCGTGATCACGTTTACCCTATAATGGTAATATCGCATTTATTAATTCACAAATAATATTCTAGAAGATATCCTAGTGACTAATGACCCTTTTTACCCTTGGTAGGATTATTTCTCAACTTATCACCCTTAATTCTTCAAAAACGCTGGTCCAGAATTTTGGATAGATTTTCGCCTAACTTCGGATAATCATAACTAATTCTAGAAAAATCGAAACGAGGATCCGAAAAATTCCCTAGAATCCTTAGGATGTCTACTTTCAAGGAAAAATAATAGATTTTTCCCAGATTATATGGTTCATTCCCAGGTTTTAAGTTTTGAGCATCTGCCCAGCATTTTCCCAGAAATTCGTAGCCTAAGTTTGAGGATTTTTATCTCACTGTACAGAAATCATTTGGACATGTTCTTTATATATTTAAAAAGACCTATATGTCTACTTTAACCATAAATTTTCCCAGAATTTTCCAACCACGTTTTCAAAATAAAATATAAGCATTTTTATCACTGATTCAAAAATTCCTTAACCGATGAAATTTCACCAGAACTTCGTTACTTCAATGTTTCTCTTCCGGAAATTTTGCTAAAACCTCTTCTTCATCAATTTTTCGAAATAAAGCTGATTTTAACCATAAAAACATGAATTTAAAACTATTCTAGAATATTTAAGATCTAAGCTACTTCTATCTAAGAATTTAAACTAGAACTTCAAAAACTACAAAAGCTAAGGACTAGAAACTAAAAGCTTGGTTACCTCTTGAAGAACTTCCTACTCCTTCTTGCTTCACTCTTCTCTTAAACTCACCTATTTGGTTTGAGTTTGGTGTGAAGAATTGAATGTGAAGACCCAAGGTGTCTATTTATAGTGATTTGGGGTGGCAATTTGGCAATTAAATCAACTTATCCTCATCTTGCATTATAGCCATTGGATCTAGGGTATCTGGGAGCACTCATCTTAGCCCTACACTTCCCTCTTCTAGACTCTTCCATTACTTTATGACTCACCTTATCCTCTTCCAAGTTTGAATTCTATTTTCCCATGTGTTCTAGCTTCATACATAAGCCATCAAGTTGCTTCTTCATTTTTTTGTGTTGCACTCCACTAGATAAAAATTTATTTGGGTAACCTATTGAAGTTTTATTTACATTTTCTCATTGGTTTTGAAATCTTGAAGTTTTTGGCTTCATTTAGAGACCAATATCACTTACCCTCTCATTTGTTATCAATTTACAAATTTTGGGGAAATGACTTTGGTTATACTCATTCTCAAGCTTGAATTATGCTTGTTCATAATCTCTTCTTATTGAATGACGGAATATCACCTAGAGGGGGGTGAATAGGTGATCCTTAGAGATTTAAGGATTTTTCGGATGGTAAGCAAAATAGAAACCAATTAAAAGAGATGAACACAAGAAACTTTATCCTGGTTCGGTCTAACACTTTGACCTATGTCCAGTCCCCAGGACGCCTGGGATTTCACTATCTTTCAAATGATTACAGACTCTGTAAACGAAGGAAGGTCTCTTCTCTCTCGGACTCCACTCCCCCTTACAGATTGCAATCAATACACCCACTCCTAAGGTTCCTCAACCTTAAGAACCAAACTTGACAATGAAATAAGTGTTTATAAACTCCTCATGAGCTGATACAGATGAACACTGAAGTGCTATTAATGATACAGGTGAAACAGTAAGTGAAAAATGAATCTCGAATTAATTGCGCAGCGTTTCGGTAGCTAGCGAATTGAATGCTCCGGCTATTTATAGTTGATCTCATTAATGACCGTTGTTGAAGCACAAGAAGTAGCCATTGAGACTCCACAATTTGTCCGTTAGACAGATGATACATTTTCTGACGATTTCTCCGTCTCAGTCGAAATATTCAGGCTAGCATTTTCTTTCATTCTTTTTGTTGTATCCATTGTGAAATGCTATTAAATGCCAGGTAGAAAGTATTAGAATTAGCTTTACTTTCCTCAGCGCATCGGTCTCCGAGAATATGACGGCTATGGTAACAGCATTTAATGCGTCTGACTGTCCAGATGGATTAATTCAAATTTGCCGATAATTTATGTAAAAATGATCTGTAACTCATGGACCAACTGGTTAATAGCATTTGGTAAACAAGATTAATAATAACCAGATGAAATTCTAATGCATTAGATGATTCATGAAGTTCGAACACGGTGTTTTGAAAAATAGAGAAAAGTTGCTCAAGCAGGAATCTAAGATTACTCGAGCAGGCTCTTTTGAAATACAAAAAAGGAGGTGTTCTAGCTTGCTGGTGCTCGAGCATATCTTTCAGCTTGCTCGAGCATGATTAATATCATGCTCGGGCAAGCTTTTCTCCAAAACATAACGATTGCCTTGCACATGATCCATGATGTTGCTCGAGCAAACTTCCAGACCTTGCTTGAGCAACCTTTCTTAGGTTCAGTTCAAAGTGACTAGAACACGTTGATGCTCGAGCATACCTTTTGTTTATGCTCGAGCATAAAAAAAAAATCATGCTCGGGCAACCCTTTTCTAGCAGGGAAGGTTGCTTGCTGCTTATACTTGCTCGAGCAGTGTTCTGGTCTTGCTCGAGCATGCTGCTCGAGCAGCACTTTTTCCATGCTCGAGTAAAGTCTCTAGCAGAACAATCATACAGAGGTTGCTCGATGTTGCTCAAGCAACCTTCCAAGCTTGCTCGAGCATGCTTCTACTTCATGCTCGAGTATGCTTCTTGCTGATGCATCATTGCTCGATGTTGCTCGAGCATGACAATTTGGTCTGCTCGAGCAAAGTTCTATCAAACCTCATCTGATATTCTTTGCTCTCGATGTTGCTCGAGCAGACTTAATATTTTGCTCGAGTAATATTCTTCAGAACAGATTACCAGATTCTTTGCAAGGTTCTTTGCTTAATTAATTTCACTCGGAATTGTAATCATCAAAACTCAAGAACTAATACTTATATTTGATCAATGATTAATGGATTTCAAGATACAATTTAGTTTGTATAGATTTTCATTTGCTTATGTCTAGAATTAATTTCATGAATTAATCTAATTGTATTAATGTCTAATTTTCCTATTGGCTAATGTCTTGACCTTTGTACACACATACATGCACAACATTAGCATACACACACATGCACAACTCTTCACCTCTCTCTTTCATTATCCTCTTCCATTAGCCTTAGAAGTCTTCATGCCATTAATATTAGAGTATTGACTCATCATGCATAGGGTTGTGACTCATTTCATGCATAGGTTAATGACTCACTCATGCTTAGGGTTGTGACTCATATTGCATGTGTTGATTTAATTAATTCAACAATTTTTGCTCCAACAATATTTGGAAGAAAATTCTTCATTGGTTAATTTTGGTTCACATGGATTCCACTTTATGAAATTGATTCTAAAGCCCTTAGATTATCTTTATGAGGTTTAATCCTAGCCCTCCATGATTAATCCTAATTAACATTCCTAATAAGATGGTTAAGTGCAATTTGTCAAACCATGATTGGTTCCTAGCTTAATTATAGCTCCTAAACCATAGTTAAAATTGTTGACTTTCCAAAGCTTGATTAACATTTAATTAACATCCTCATTAAAAGCTTAATTGTCCCTTGATTATTGTTTTATTGGCTCTTAGAGTAGTTTATGATCATAGATAATCTATTTTATGCTAATCTTAACCCTTTGTTGGCCTTTGATTTTTAAGTAGTTCAATACACCTCTAATTGATGATTATTAATATTAAATGTAAATAATTATCTAAATAGTTTATTAGTGTAATTTAATTGTTCATTAATTATTGATAATTGCCCCTTAATTGTTTAAGTGTTTTGATAATTCTTTATGGCCTTTTATAAACTAAATATGAACTAGGCACTAATTATGGGTTCTTAGAAAATTTAGTTTCTTAATAAATTATGAAAATTGAGACTTAAGTCTTCTTTAATTAATCCCTTGATTAATTATGAAAATTTACATAATTATTTAGTTTAGTGAAAACCTAGTTGTCTACTATTTCTTATTACTTTCCCCTATTAGTTTAAATATTTTCATAACACTTCCTTGCTCTTTTTTCTAATCATATAAGAACCATAATTTAATTTGGGGATTATTTGTATTTTTATGATATTTTATGATTCCTAACAAAATTTTAAAAATAAAACATTAGCTATCAAGGAAAAATATTCTAAAAGATAGAATAAACATATCTCAAAATTTGAGACCACATATTCACCTATTTGAAATAGGTGCCATCAACCAAAATATTGTATTTTTACTAATTATCAATTCTTGGGGTATCACAGTTCTTCACCGTCGTCGATGACGCTCCTCCATAGTCGTCCACCTTCATCGTGAGATGAGGGAAAGAGAACGCCGCGAGACTGAAACCAGAGAACCACTCCATCCTTCCTCTCTCTCGACCTTCCTTTCCCAATGCCTGAGAAGACGAGACCTCTACTGTCGGCGACTTGACCACACACCACCGCCAGCCCTTTTCCTATTCATCCATTCCAGCTTTGTCCAAAACCCATATCTTCCTCTGTTCCAGATTCACATTAGGATCAACAGTAGGGGATAACCGTCAATGTTTATCTAACTGACGTTGAGGAGGAGTTAATGATTTTGTGCTACCTTCACTTTTTAAAAAGTTTGTTGGTATTTAAGGTCCACTTATTAGTTGTTTGTGCTGAGGGTTAATAGTTTGTTGGCTAATTCGCTCCTTAACACCCAAAAAATACCCTTATTTATAAATGAGTAAAAGAGTGAGTAATATATAATGAGAAACATAATGAAAGAGAACGTGTATGGGAGGAATTAATTAAAGGTAAAATGGGGGGAAAAATCAAGGTTATTAAAACTGGACCGATAATTGAACCGGTCGAGGTGTTGAGTTAAGGGTCAGTGAGTTAGACCTGAGTCACCGGAGCTAAACCAGGACCAAATTGATGAGAAAATAAATATATTAGGTTATTAATATAAAAATATTTAAAAAAAATATTTTAATGCTTCTATCCTCTTATCAAAAACATCCATTTTGAAAATCCATTAAATATCCATTGAATAATGAGTTAAATAGAGTGCATTATCCTCTAGGCAAAAGCATCCATTCATTAACTACTACCCTCTACCCTCTGGTCAAGTACTTTCGGTCAGGCCACATTAACCCATACTCCACTTAAATTTCCATTAAATAGTAAGTTAAAATATGTTGGATGTCATTTTGAATTCATGTTCTTCGAATGGGAAGACAAAGAAATCCTTATCAAAATATGCTGTCAGACAAAGTTATCTCTTGTATATCCTTCTTCCTCCTTTCTCACTCATTTTCCCTGTCCTTCTCTTTTTTTTTTCTTTCTCCGTTTTCACTTCTCTCTCTCGTCCAACCATGGCTCCACCACCTTACACCCTCAACACCGTCAGATCAGAGCCTGAATCCTTCATCAGAATGACTTCTACCCCTGATGTTCACATCACGTGCTTTTGACCTCATTTACTCGCTCCTCAGTCTGTCATTGTTATCTCTTATCCGGATTTGTTCACACCGTCTGTGTTGTTACCACCGCATCTGTTGCTATCGCCGGATCTATTTCCCGCTATTTTTCTCCATCTCTCCCTATTTCTTTTTCTATAAACATCTTCACGCATGACGTTTTTTGTGGAAAAAAAATATCTGATGCTGACCCCAATTTCTATGTCTAACCGGACTAGTTTCACGGCCGGTTTGTCGGTTTCTGGTCTGAACCGGCCGATCTGATCTAGTTTTCATAATCATGGAAAAAATGCATTTATTCGTCAGACAAACTCAAAAGGGACCTTATAGAAAGGGATAAGTCTATTAAAAAAGTGAGATCTTATAAATAGGAAAGGAGGGAGTACACCATAAACCCTAAACCAAAATAATTAAAAAAAATTACCAAATTAATGCAGATTGGAAACATTTTATCAAAGTAATGCAGATTGTGGCATTTGATAGACTCACGAGACTGATGGCGTAAAACAGGTTCACACCACTGACACATACTGACAAATTATATGTTAGTGGCGCGGAGGAAAATCACGCCACATGTGGCGTGAACAACATCCACACCACTGTGTCATGAAAAAGTGGGATCAGACCCACTCAATTGGTCTGATCCCATATATATAAAATTAAATTAAATTAAATTAATATTATATATAATAATAATAATATATACTAATAATAAATGATAAAAAAATGGAATAATTTAAAACTCTACTTCATTTAATTTGAAGTCAAAAGAAAGAAAGCATGGAACTGAAATAACTCATTAAGAATGTCTTTTAAAAAATTACGCGGAACCAAATTGAAGTCAAAAGAAAGAAAGCATGGAACCAAATTGTACTGCGTAATTTTTTAAAAGGCGTTCTTTGTTACACCCCTACCGGCCTCGCCCTTTCGGGTGGCAGGTTAGAGGGATTCACTTACTTGGTTACCTTTCCTTCGTTATTTGGTCCATTTAACTTATATCAGAGTGAGCACAACAGAGCATCAAACTGGTTTAGACTATCTACTGTACTGGAAAAGGTAAAATAAATAGAAAAATATAAGTCCCCGAAGGGTTAAGGGTACAGTCATCCAGAACAAATACTAACAAGGTATACCGACATCTCAAGTATATGTACAAACATGATAGGGCATTCCCTATTCTTCAGTCTGTACTGATAACTGTACTAATAACACCTCTCATTCCGAAGAGGGCTCTTCACACCAAGCATGTCTCCTTGTGACAATAGAAGAGGCTGGGGTCCAATAACAGCCCCCAGAGTAACCGTCAGTACTCAAATACTAAATGTGTAAAGAGTATGTAAGTTACCATGCTAATTAGAAAACATAGGAGCATGCCAAATACATACCATATATGCATCCAGATCATAATACAGTAAAGCACATACCACAATTCAAGAACCCGTACAGCTGCCTTACCAAGGCAAGCCTCGGACTCACTGAACTCACAACCCGTAGAGCCACCCTTTTCTAGCCTAGCCCCGGACTGATAGCTCAACCCGTACAGCCATCAACCAAAATTGGCCTCGGACTGAATGTCCCTAGCGCTAGGTATCACATAATACTGTATGCATATTTGGCACAACATATACAGAGCAAAAATACACATGGCAAACACAAACATACAGCAAAACACATAGAGATATCTGAGTAAAACGGTTACTACCTGTTGTGATAATTATTGTCCTTAATATTTAGTAGACCCGAAGACTTTCCAAGGATCCCTTAACCTATAAATCATTAAAATACATTCACTCAGTGTCACAAAAATGCTACTACTTTATTATCTTGATTTCCTCAAAACCACGCCTAACCTATAGGCATCTTTCCATTTAGAACATCATAAAGTCAATAATTTCTCCAAATTCCAACTCTTCCAAAGAGAAGTATATATAAACCGAAGGACAAGGCTAGGAAAAGAAACAAAGTCCATAGCTCTTAATTGTATCAATCATAATAAGAGGTCTTTTTCCTTTTAAGATTGACTTCAACGATTCAGATTTCTATTGAACCATCCGAAATTCTTTTAAATTCAGTGACAAAATAGTATGGACACATGACAAAACATCACTCTCTCTTCATTCGGTTACAAGGTAGCAGCAAGGGAAAATAAACCAACATTAATTCCACCATACCTCATCTTATCCAATATAAATGCCAAACTCCTAAGCTTTAATTTACAATTTTCCATCAGCTTCTAATTCCTCTTACCCAAAATTAAATTTCCAGAGTTTGTATGCCTTCCAAAATGCTACCCGTGTTGAACAATGAACATGAGAAGCTTACCTCTTAACCAATTTGTTGATTCAGCTAGCCTCCTCGGGACCACCTCTTCTTCTTCTTCTTATTAATCTCCCACGTTCCAGCTCCCTTTCGATGTACTCTGGATGTGCTGCCCGAATTGGCTAAAGGAATTATTCTTATGAATTAGTCATTGTTGGCATGTCGGTTGAGCAAAAGAGAGTAACATTCAGACTTCAACTTCCTTTAAATTTACTTATTGCCACTCGGTTCTATCTCAATGAAAATGCTGGCCGAAGGTTAAGGAATTAAAGGTTACGGTTCCTTAATTAATTGACAATTCATTGAATCATTTGTCAAACAAATTTTTGAGTCGGTTGAAGTTGTACGGTGCAAGCTGGTCCTTCTAATTCAACATTGATTCTACTCCAATTTTACCTTCATGCCATGCTTCTATTTAATTACAATTGCCTTGTGTACCGAAATAATCCATGAGGCTATTAAAACGGCATCTTATATAGCATGTAAACACATACCAATATGATCCCTTTAAGCCACAATTTCCAAGAATCCAGTAATTTTGGTCCAACTTGTGGGATTTTTAATAAATTCCACAAAAAATTATTTTTACATGAAACCAGCGCCATTTGATCCATTGAAATGTCTATTTTTCATGAAAAATACCCCCAAACCCAGAAAGCACTTATATTTTGGCGTGTTGCTCACTTTCCACAACTGGGTCAAATTTCGTCCTGTTGCAGACAGAGCTAACTTAGAAAATTTGTATCTCTCAATCGGTGCATCAAAAATATGTCAAGTTACCTATCAAAATGATGCCCCAGATGTCTACTTTTCACCTGTAAAATTTCAGCTCAAACCAACGTCTCCACCATTTTAAAAACATTTTTGAAGCCTCGCTGCCCAGAATCCAGAAAACTGGCAGCAAGCCTCTTCCATGAGTTTTTGGGGTTTTTGAGTTAGAAGACTTAAACCATGACTTAACCCCACACGAAATCACGTTTTAAACACTTTGGGACCATCAAAAACTCCAAAATCAGACCCCAAAGCCAAGCTCCAACCAGAATAATCCCCTAATTGGTCCCCTTTTTTGTCGGTTAATCGCCTGCGGATCCCATGTCTTGTGTCTGGACCAGAGTATGGACAAAATCATCTGATTTTTTTTCTTTTCTCATATTGGACGAAATTCAATGCCCAAAGGACAAGGAATTGACCATTTTGCCCTTGCCTTATCTTCCTTTAACCTCATGATGACACGTATCCCTGTATGACACATACGCACTTCCAGGGGTCAGGACTTTGTGTTTTGCCATATTCCCTGGCACCGCTTCATCACATCGGCATTATACCTCACAGGTATCTTGCCCTGGGCCCACGTCTTTACGAACCCGAGCCCATCAGAGACTCTTGTCATTCTAGGGATTCTTCCCGAATCGGGCTTAGTAGTCCGTCTAATTAAGGCTTATTCTAAATTTTTCGGGTCCAAAATTCAGGATATTACATTCTTAATGAGTTATTTCAGTTCTATGCTTTCTTTCTTTTGACTTCAAATTAAATGAAATAAAGTTTTAAATTATTCCACTTTTTTTATCATTTATTATTAGTATATATTATTATTATATATAATATTAATTTAATTATATATATATATATATGGGATCAGACCCAATTGAGTGGGTCTGATCCCACTTTTTCACGCCACAGTGGCGTGGATGTTGTTCACGCCACATGTGGCGTGATTTTCCTCCGCGCTACTAACACATAATTTGTCATTATGTGTCAGTGGCGTGAACCTGTTTTGCGCCATCAGTCTCGTGAGTCTATCAAACGCTACAAACTGCATTACTTTGGTAAAATGTTTCCAATCTGCATTAATCTGATAATTTTTTTATTTTTTTTATTTTGGTCAATCTCCTGAAAAAATGCATTTATTCGTCAGACAAACTCAAAAGGGACCTTATAGAAAGGGATAAGTCTATTAAAAAGTGAGATCTGATAAATAGGAAAGGAGGGAGTACACACACATAAAACAAGGTATAAGTAATATGTGGTTCCTTATAGTTTCAATAAATTTTTAATTAGGTCCCTATTGTTCTTTTCATTTTGTCAAGTCCTTATAATTTCATATATTTTTAATTAGGTGCTCATAGTCTTTTTGTCCTTTTTATCTAGTCCTTATTGTTTCTTCAGATTTTTAATCAAGTCCTTGTAGGGTTATTTTGTATTTAATTGAAAATTAAATAAATGAATAATATTAAAATATAACTTCCACATAATAAATTAAATGTTATAACTGAAAATATTTTTATTGGTGGGGATCTTGATGTACATGTTAGTAAGGTGGCAGGACCACATGTAAAGGCCTCAAGGTGATCTTGGTTTTAGGGAGCTTACTAATGAAGGGTCATCATCAACCTATAATTAATTTCTCCCTATCATATAACTCAAGATTGTCAACACTTGCTTTAAGAAGCAAGAGGAGCATTTAATCACATATAAGATTAGATGAAGAAGGACACATGTTGACTTCTTTTTGGTAAGTAAACCTGACAGAAGACTTTTTACTAATTGCAAAGTAATCTCTGGGGATGGCATGACCGTACAACATAGAGTTTTGGTCCTTGATGTGTGTATTAAACAAAAGCATTGCCAAGTTTTTAACCCAAGAGTCAGGTGGTGGCAGTCAAGTCAAAGGGGGGAGAAGTGGGAAATTTTCAAGAGAACTATTATGGAGAAGGGGATGTGGGAATTACAAGGAAATACCAATATCATGTGAGAGAATATGGTTAAGAAAGTTCATCATAAGGTTGCTAAAGTTATTTTGGGAGAATCAAAAGGTTTTGATCAGCCAGATAAGAAGACTTGATGGTGGGAGAGTCTGTTCAAGAGAAAGTAAAAAATAAGAAAGATTGTTTTAAAGACATACAATTGTATAATGATGTTGAAAATTGGGAGAGCTATGCTTGGCTAAAAATGAAACTAAAAAGGCAATGAGTGAATTATATTTCTGTCGCAAAATATCAATTTTGCGACAGAATTAAATTTCCATCGCAAAATTCAAAATTTGCGATGGAACTATAATTCCATCGCAAATTAAGAATTTTGCGAAAAAATTACTATTCCGTCACAAATGTTGAATTTTGCAACTGAACTTGTATTTTCCATCGCAAAAAAAATGCTTTTGCGACGACATTTAGGTCCGTCATAAATCGTCTTTGTGATTCATTTTGTCCGTAGCAAATCGTGACTTTTTTTTTTTTTTGTAGTATTTGTGGTTCTTACCAATAATTTTTCTTCACATAAAGTGGAAATTTAAACCACCACAATTACAACCATGATCATGCCCAAGACTATATAAATATTAACCCATATGTCCATGTCTAAAATCAAATTCATTAATTACTTCATTTACTTTTGAGAATGGAGTTGAGCTTTTGGAAAAACAATCATCTTCTGGTGGTCATACAAACCCTTTAATTTTTTCTAAAGAACAAGAGGATCTTTTAATGTCAAATATTCAATTTTGAGATCTTTATACCACTGATGGCATATAAAAATCATGGATCAGGCATTGTCTCATAACTTTAGACAAATTTGTCTCTTAGCTTCATGCCAATTTGAGCCTTCTCATAATTTCTGGCCAATTTTTGTGTTATATCTTCATGCCAAATTTTCTCTACAGAAGAAATTAAGTCAAAATGGCTTCTACCATTTATCTTCAGGATAAACAAAAGTTATATATGGCTTATGGCCATTATATATCACTTTTGATCATATAATCTCAACAAAGGAATTTATACATTCTTGTAACATCTCTTCTTTCATTTTTTTCTTTTATAATACACACAGATACATATATATACATACATAACTAAAGTTAAACGTGGACAATGAATTGAAAGTGGAGGAAAACCTCACTAGGATAATATATATGTGTGTGTGTATATATATATAATATTATAGAAGAAGGAGAGAGTGCTGATGCAAAAAAATAAAATAAAAAATATATTATATTATATATAATATTATCAACAGAATAAATAAATAAAATTAAATGACAAATAAATTAAATAGTAAACTATATTTATATATATATATATATATATAATCAAAAGAATAAACAAATAAAATTAAATACTAAACAATATGTTATATATATTATATATATCAACAGAATAAATAGATAAAATTAAATGATAAATAAATTAAATACTAAACAAAATTATATATCAACTGAATAAATAAAATGAACAGGAATAAAATGTAAATAATATATATTGTGCAAAAAGTAAAAATGCAAATAGTAAAATAACTGTGCAATCGAAAAATCATTGTGCATGAATGAATAAAACTCATTAGTGAATAGTAAAATATAGTGCAAAATAGTAAATAATCTCCAATCTTAGTAATGGAACCTAATGTTTAAAACAATCAGTAAAAGTATAATTTTAATTCTATATATTGGCATCAATTATCCCAGATAAATTAAATGAATATTAAAGAAAATAGATGAAATCGTTAAAGAAACCATCATACCTTCTTTAGAACTCTCGTACTGATTGTTAGAAAACTAAAAGAAAGTTTATCATTAAAAATAACTACTAGAAAAGAAGAATGAAAGCAATAAGAGAGAGAGAGCAATCTACTAAAATTTTCCGTGAGTTTACAATTGAAGCAAGCACCTATTTATAGTGTTTGAGAATGGGTTCTTTTGGTGTAATTTTTCTATCCGGGTCATTAGGTGTAATTTTCCCCTGGACAAATATTCATCTCATCCCACGTGATGGCAAGTCGGCTGGCTAGAGAGTTTAATGCATGTGGGACCCACATCTAAATATTATATAACACATCATAATATAAATTTATAGAAGTGAGATATTCACATAATTAATATACTTATAACAATTTAGCTTTTTTTCTTATTTTTTTGGGTAGCTTTTTTCTTAGGGAGAATTCCAAATAAATACCAAATGAACTTGTAAAACCCCCAGAAGCCCATCCAATTTGAAAAAAGATTGAGAGGTAACAATGACTTTTGAAGGATATACAAATTCATGGTAAATGACTACAATACCCTTCTATCTTCTCTCTTTCCTCTCTCTTTGTCTGAACCAGATCCGTACCAGATCGCCGTGACTGCGCCGCCGTCTACCTCCACCATGGACGTCGACGCCAACGCGGCACCCACCGCCACCTACGCCACAATCACCGACGGTGAAAAAGAAAAGAAAAAGGAAACACACGAATGAGAACGAGAACAAAGGAACAACGAACGAACAATAAATTTTTTTGGGTCGATCCAGAAGAAATTAGAAGAAGAAGACATGAGTGAAGGAAGGAAGAAAGGAGGAAGAGAGAAAAAGAGAAGAAATTTTTTTTTGTAAATGAAAGTAAATTTTGTAAATGGGTTGAAATGTGTAAAGTTGTAAATTGCGTTATGAGATTTGTAAATTGCATTATGAAATTTGTAAATGGTTTTCTGATTCAAGTTGAAAAGTGTGAACCTAAAAAAAAAAGTTGTAAATTGCGTTATGAGATTTTTAAATTGCGTTATGAGATTTGTAAATCACGTTATGAATTTTGTGAATGGTTTTTTGATTCAGGGTTGAAAAGTGTGAACCTTAAAAAAAAAGTTGTAAATTGCGTTATGAGATTTGTAAATTCCATTATGAGTTTTGTAAATTGCGTTATGAGTTTTGTAAATAGTTGGTTCACACTCGAGTGCACTGGAGTGCACTTTCAGTGCACTCATTGTTCACTCGAGTGCACTGAAAGTGTACTTCAGTGTAGTGCTAACAACCCATTTACAAAACTCATAACGTGATTTACAAAACTCATAACACAATTTACAACTTTTTTTTTAATTCAGGTTAAAAAATGTGAACCTAAAAAGAAAGTTGTAAATTGCGTTATGAGATTTGTAAATGGCGTTATGAGTTTTGTAAATCGCGTTATGAGTGCGCACTCCAGTGCACTCATTTGAGTGTGAACCAACCATTTACAAAACTCATAACGCGATTTACAAAACTTATAATGCAATTTACAAATCTCATAACGCAATTTACAACTTTTTTTTTTAAGTTCACACTTTTCAACCCTGAATCAAAAAACCATTCACAAAATTCATAACGTGATTTACAAATCTCATAACGCAATTTATAAATCTCATAACGCAATTTACAACTTTTTTATAGGTTCACACTTTTCAACCTGAATCAAAAAACCATTTACAAATCTCATAACGCGATTTACAAATCTCATAATGCAATTTACATATCTCATAATGCAATTTACAACTTCACACTTTTCAACCCATTTACAAAATTCACTTTCATTTACCAAAAAAAAAAATCTTCTTTTTTTCCTTCTTCCTCCTTCCTTCCTTCCTTTTCTTCTTCCTTCCTTCTTTCCTTCCTTCCTTCACTCATGTCTTCTTCTTCTTCTTCTAATTTCTTCCGGATCGACCAAAAGAAATTTACGGTTCGTTTCGTTTGTTCTCGTTCTCGTTCGTGTGTGTTTCATTTTTATTTTCTTTTTCACCGTCGGTGGGTGCAGCGTAGGTGGCGGTGGCTGCCACATTGGCGTCGACGTCCATGGTGGAGGTAGACGGCGGCGTAGTCACGGCGATCTGGTACGGATTTGGTTCAGACAGGGAGAGAAGAAAGAGAGAAGATAGAAGGGCATTGTAGTTCTTTGCCATGAATTTGCATATCCCTAAAAAGTTTCAGTCTTTTTTCAAATTCGACGGGTTTCTGGGGGTTTTATAAATTCATTTGGTATTTATTTAGAATTTTCCTTTTTTCTTATCAACAATTATATTTAGCTATTAATTTCTCTCAAAAGCTCATTAAAACCATTTTTCAAAAATAATAATCTAGAGGACGGGAAGAGTCTCGGTCCATTCATTAAAACCAGTGATTGTGATTGGCGGATGTGGGACCCACATCTAAATATTATATAACACATCATAATATAATTTACAGAAGTGAGATATTCACATAATTAATATACTTATAACAATTTAGCTTCTTTTTTTAAATTATCTTTTTGGGTCAAAATTTAGCTTTTTTCTTATCAACAATTATATTTAGCTATTAATTTCTCTCGAAAGCTCATTAAAACCATTTTTCAAAAATAATAATCTAGAGGACGGGAAGAGTCTCGGTCCATTCATTAAAACCAGTGATTGTGATTGGCGGAGTCTCTGCGCATACACAAGATAAGACGGGGGCAAGTCTTTTGAAAAATTCAAAGAAGCCAAATAAATCAATTTTCAGAGTCGGAAAACGGTTCAAGCGTTTCGAACGGCCTTGAATTTTTTTTTGTTAAGTAACGGCCTTGAATTTAAAAAGGCTCGGTTTAAGAATTTTACCTCAAAAATTAAAACAATCTAAAAAGGTCAATTCTATTGGGCGAAAGGCCTAAAAGGGCTAGCCTTATTATGCTAAGGGCTAACCCTTTTAGGCCCATATTTTTAAAAAATTATTTATATGATAATAATATTATTGATTTTTTATACTTTATTAATGATGTTGCAAATATCTAGTTGTTATTATCTTTTTTATAATTAAGTTTTATAAGAACATCTTGAATTAAGAATCCTAAAAATTTAAAATGAAGATAATTTTTATTTTATAAGTATTCCAACTAATTTTGTATTTTTTGACTTATTTTTTTCTAGTGATTGCTTTGTTCATATCTTGTGTTATTTATTGTTGACTACTTACACTTTTCAAGACATATTTATAAGAAGTATTTTTAATTTTGTTAAGTCTTCTTATTAATTATTTATAATTTTGGTATGTGGAAAATAATTTACCTTTAATTATGACTTAGTGACAGTATTTGTTTATTTCTTTATTCGTATTGTTTAGACCTTAATGTTAATAAAATTTTCTTTATTAAATTAGAACTTTAATTATTTTAAATTTGCTAATTGCATTTCTTTGAGAAAAAAATAGTTAAGTTTTAGAAAAATGGCTTTTAGCACTCTAGGACTGGCCCTAACCTGTGAGCCTTGAAAAACAAATATTTTTCTTACTTTAAATCTAAAAGTGCCGACTTTTTAAAACTTGGCCTTTCAAGAACCGAGCTCTATCAATAGTGGCTATTTTACCAAAAAAAAAAACAAAAAAAAAAGTGATCATAATTTTGTTGTCACCATGTGTATAAAATAACTTTTAAGTACTACGAGTATAAGGTGAATAGACCTCTTGACCAAAATTTGAAACTACAATTAATTTATGGGATTTGAATCCCCCAATCTACTCTTTTGAGATTACTGTTATTTGACTCTAACCATTGTAATTAAACACTAAGCACTAAGCAGGGTGTTGGTTAACATGTTTAAGTTATCCATGACAGATTTCATAAATTTTACCATTTTTTTTTTAAAGGGTTAAGGTGTAATTTGGCCAATAAACTATTGGCTTAGGAGCGTCTAACATAATTAACTATTAAGTGAACCAAAAATACCCATAAACTTTTAAAAAGGAGCGCCCAGTATAACGCCATTAGCAAAATGTTAATCTCCGTTATCAAAGGTACAGATTGACCAACGAACTTTTGCTCCAGGAGCACCTAGCACAAAATTCTAAATTTTACTATATAAAATAATTTTTTCTCGATTGTCATTATTAAAAACTACTTGTATAAATATCTATGGACAAAAATTACTCATTTTTTAATTTTGTCAAAATTATAATTTGCTAAAATAAATAAAAGTTTTAATTAAAAATATAATTATATGATTTAAATAAAACTCAAGGTGTTTTATAGTTTATTATATATGTTAAAAAAATAAAATTATATGATTTATTTTTATTTTAGAAGAAATTTATGTGAGTTAAAAAATTCATTTAATGTTAATAAAATTTAAAAAATCTAAAAAATCTATTATATTCCGAATGAAATGAAATGAGATTAATTTTTATTTTTATAAAAAAGCTTAATGGATATCAACATTGATGCTTAATAATATAAATCCGATAACTTGATGATATATTTGTTAATTAAATGATCTATTGATGATATGAATATGAGACTTGTTGGGGAAAAAAAAGATAACTTAAAAGGCTTGAAGAATGACAATTTAATAATAGGTTAAGAAACAATTTGGCCTACGAAAGTCTCATATCCATATAAACAATAGATTATTTAATTAACAAATATATCATCAAGTTGCCGGGTTTATATTATTAAATATCAACGTTGATATCCATTAAGCTATTTTTATGAAAATAAAAATTAAACTTATTTCATTTCTTTCAGGATATAATAGATTTTTTAGATATTTTAAATTTTATTAACATTAAATGAATTTTTTAACTCACATAAATTTATTCCAAAATAAAAATAAATCATATATTTTTTTTTCTTTAACATATATAACAAACTATAAAACATTTTGAGTTTTATTTAAATCATATAATTATATTTTTAATTAAAACTTTTGTTTATTTTAGCAAATTATAATTTTGACAAAATTGAAAAATGAGTAATTTTTGTCCATATACAGATATTTATATAAGTAGTTTTGAATAATGACAATTGAGAAAAAAATTATTTAATTGAGTAAAATTTAGAATTTTGTATTGGGCGCTCCTAGAGTAAAAGTTCGTTGGCCAATCTGCACTTTAGATGACGGAGATTAACTTTTTGCTAACGGCGTTGTATTGGGCGCTCTTTTTTAAAAGTTTGTTGGTATTTTTAGTTCACCTAATAGTTAATTGTATTGGACGCTCCTGAGTTAATAGTTTATTGGCCAAATCACACCTTAACCCCCTTTTAAAAAAAAAAAAACAGACAAACAAAGAGAAAATGAGATGAAAATCTACAGCACAACTGCAACACTAGAAAATCGATCTACAAGAACAAGCTATTAATCTTTTTCCTCAGCTTTACATTAAACTAATGGTGCAATAATATATGTCATACTTCTCATCCAACAAGAAGGACTTGGTTGGAGTTATTTTTATCTCAAGTAACTTGTAAACTGAAACTAGAGTAATTGCTTATTAGTATAATATGATTTATGTTTAAATAAGCTTATATATTCAAGTCAGTTTAACATTGATTTATTTGGATAATATATTTAAAATCCAGAATGTTATTTAAAGCCAAAAAATTATAAAAAGTTGCTTTTAACTTGAAGTGTACTAAAGCCACCGCATACATCCCCCCCCCCCCAAAAAAAAAAAAAACTAACTTGACTATAAGACTTGTTAAGTGCTTGTAATTTATGATTACTGTTCAAGACTCCAAAAGCAAATAGCTTGAAATTAATAAAAGTCTTCGAACATATTTGTACACTATAAATATGATTACAAAAGTCTATATCAAACAAGCCTGGTTTTTTTTTTTCTATAAGCTATTTATATTATTACTGCAAACTGGTGTAATTCATGAAAATAAACTAAAGATGGAATACAAACAGAACCAAATTAAATACAATAAAATAAGCTACATATAAAAATAACCGATCACCATACATTAAAGATTTAAAGGTAGAAATAGAAGTATGGATAAAACCAATCCCTCGATATCCAAACAAGTCTGGTTGATGTCTTGGTTGGCAATGAAAAGGAAGAAGGATTGATGCATGTGGGCGTTAGTGAAATGTGAAATTTTTAACTTTTAATTAAAGAGGAGTATCTTATGCTTCATCTTTATCGGTCGGTGGGAAATAAATCACTTGTTATTATGAGGACATAAAAATAATGGGCCATCTCTACACATTTATATATACATTTTAATTGGATAAACTCAAATGTCAGAGAGATTTCCTGCAATCTCTATAACTTTTTTTTAATTACTTTTTTTCCCCCTTTCCTTCTAGAACCACGGGAAAAACCAATATTTAAGGGCAATGATGATAAGATGCCTCAAAAATGTAAGTTTTGAACGGCCCTCGTTATGCATCCCACGTTCAATAATGTAATAATGCAAAAAAAATAACAAGTAATTATATATATATAGGTATAGGCGAGATAAGATGCCTCAATAATGTAAGTTTGGAACGGCCCCGTTATGCATCCCACGTTCAATAATGTAATAATGCAAAAAAAAAAAACTAATTATATATATATATATATATATATATATATATATATATATATATATATATATGGTTTATGGTTTGTCATTTCATTTTACTTGATATAAGATTATGTCAAATCTGTAACATCCGTCTCTTATTATTGTGGGGAAATATTTTATCAAATATTGTGGTGGAATTATGACTCACTTCTTATCATCAATCTTTCTCATTCAATTTTGTCATTCACGTGGAAGCAAGGAGACAATGCATTACCTACTTTTCTTTTTCACATCTTCACTTTCTAATATGTCGGGTCCCTTAATTGTCATGAAGATGTCATATGCCCCACACTCATTCAATTCTTTTCCACACTAACTTACAAATACCTTATCCCTCTGTGAATAAAAGAAAAGAAAGGATGACTCACACACCATTTCCATTTCCATCCGTGACACTCCACCTATAATTATTGGTTATTATATTATCTTCCAATCCATTGGGATATGGCTAACCGACACCACCTTTTATTCTTTTGTTGGCTTTTGATGATTCACGTATCACATGGTTCATTAGGTAGAATGTTTTAATTATTAACTCACTTGTGGTCACGGGAAGGGGAAAAGTGGAAGACATACTTGAGACACATGAAGATATGTCTACACTAAGGACAACTCATTCTCTGCAATCATCCGAAATGAACAAAGAGATGGTGCATTCACGTTAAATAATTATATACATAGCAACCCCTCTCTTATTCATCGGTTGGGTTTCAAAATTAAGACATGGTGACGATACTGAGAGTGTGAAGAATTGGGAGAGTGTGAAAGAGACAGAGAGCTTCAAGTAGAACACTTTCTTATATTAATTTAAGAGTGAAGTACGGAAGTTGTGTGAGGCAACAAGGAAGAAGAAATAGCTGAATTCTCAAGGAGTAAGACAAGTAAGTAATGGTTCTAACTTGTCTTAAGTCATTTCAAGAAGTTGATTTCAAAATCTTGTTTATCACTTCTTATATATTATTTTGGGTTCATTAAGAAGTGGTAAAATCAAAAGGTTTTTGATGATTTTAAGGTTACCATAGTGTTTATCACGGAAAATGGAGTAAGAATAAGGTTGGAAATGATTTTTAGAATCAAAAAGAATTAATTAAGCAAGCTACCAAAACTGCCAGTTTTAACGGTTTGGAAGGCAGTCGAATTGTAAATGGTTTTCGGTCAAGTGAATGGTGTCTAAAAATCATGAAATCTTCCAGTTTTGAAGTAGACATCCAGAGCTTTCTTTTGATATATAATATGTAATTTTTAGAGCTCTATACAAGGAGTTATGGATTTTACAATCTGGCCTAAAATACTGGAAGTATAAACTGGACAGCGAAGTGATTTATTTAAACTGAGAATAGTATGGATATTTTTGGCTGTTGAGAATATTTTTCGATGAAAATAGACTCACCAAAGGACATTTAGGTTTTGGAAGCACATCATTTGGAGCTTTGTACAAATAGTTATGAATTTTCAAATTTAATGAAAATTCTGGACAGAAAAGGATTTAATCCGAAAATTGTTGCAATAAGAATTTTAAATGGGTGATTTATCGTTTAAAGGGTCACAAGGATTCTAAATGATAAAAAGAACCCTGTTGGATATTTTGGAAGAAATGGATTATAGTGAAGATTAATATTTATAATGATACTATTTTAGGAGTTGACTGTCAAGTGGTTCGAGCACCGGTGAATTTCTTTTAGCTATTCGGAGTTGAGGTAGTAACTTTTCTCTCACATACTCTGTGTGCCTTTATATGCATGTACGTACCATTGTGATATTTGAATTGTGAATTTCTAACCTTATCGCCGGTATAAGCCGGGAGGTAGTGCCCTTGAATGTGGGGTAACCCTGGATGCCATCACGGTTGGGACCGGGGGTGGTACTCCGATAAGTGAATTTTTATGCAGAAGGGTGAAAGCCCATTTGAATATTTGAATTATCCAGTACTGTGTGTATGAACCGGTAGGTTCTTGAATATTGTTGAACTGCATATTTGAATTTTGTGTTTGAAATTATTGTGAATTATATTTATTGCAACTGGTTGTCTACCATGTACTGTGCATGCATCTTATGTGAGTGATTAACGTTACTACTGGGATTCATTTGAATCCCAGACAATCCCCAAAGTTCAGGACGGAAACCTAACAGCGGTCGTGGCTCACGTGATAAGGCGGTGGATATGGATAACTGACGGTGCTTGATGGAGCAGAGATCTGATTTATTTTCCCTCATTGTGTTTGAAATATTATGTCCTGGTTAAATCTTGTACGAACCTTTTTATGAATTTCGATTATGTACCAGACTTCAATATCAGTATTACTATGCTGGAACTAGTTTATCCTTTAAGCTGTGCATATTTACTCTTGCGAATGTCGGTATACCGAAGGGGTGTGACATTCGTGGTATCAGAGCCTTAGTTCCGGCAATGTCGGGATAGTATACTGATAAAGTCTTGGATAGATAGAAGTGTGTAGTGGTATATATAGAATGGCATGTGTATGTCATTATTTGAGGATTTTGAATTAAATTGATATTAACAAGAATATGCACTTGAATAGTGAAAAGACATTATGATGAATGTTCGAGGAGGTAGTAGAGGCAGAGGTCGTGGTAGAGGCAAACCACGTAAGCAAGTGCAGGCTCAAGAGCGGCCAAATGAACAAGAACAGGAGCGAGAACAATCACATGAACAAGAGCGGGCACAAGAGGAGAATATACCAGAACAAGATCCTCTTCACTATGTGCAACAAATGATGGAGATGATAAATAAACTACAGGAGGAAATACGCGAAGTAAAGGCTAGGCAGAACGAGGGTGGACAGCGAGCTGCAACTGCGGAAGGGGAAAGATCCACTCAACCCGAGATTCAACAAAATGAACCTGTAGCTGACAGGATGCAACTTGACGTAGAGGATGAACAGTATTGGATTACCAAATTTTGCAAGCATCAACCACCAGTTTTTCGCGGGAGTTTTGATCCCCAGGTAGCTGAGAATTGGGTGCTGAGATTGGAGAAGATTTTTCGAGTAATGCGGTGCCCTACAGAAAGGAAAGTTGAATTGGCAATCTACAAATTGAAAGGTGATGCTGATCGATGGTGGAAGAACACAGAATTAATTCTGCGAGCTCAGAATGTCCCCATCACCTGGGAAACTTTCAAAGATAAGTTCGATGAAGAGTATTTTCCTGAATCCACTAGGGACGAGAAGGAGTTAGAATTCCTGGCTATACAACAGGGTAAAGAAGAGTCCTTTAATGAATATCTGAGTCGTTTCAACCGACTAGCTCGTTACTCTTCAACTTTGAAAATCAGTAATGACGAGAAGTGGAAGTCAGGAAGATTGATTAGGGGATTAAAATATGAACTGAGAAAAGAGCTGGTCTCCCGTAAATTCCAAAAATTTAGTCTTGCAATTGAGGAATGCAGGATGTTGGAGAGGAATCTAAGGGATTTGCAGCTGCCTGAGGTTACTACGAATCAAGGCGAGTCCAGCAGAAGGAATTCTTCCCATAAAAGAAAAGGGTCAGGGACCAAATTCCAAGGAAGTAATAAGAAACCTGTTCAGTCTAGCGAACGTATCAATCAAAAGCCAGCAGAGCCTAGACCATGTCCTCAATGCGGTAAATTCCATCAAGGCAGGAATTGTAGCGGGCAGATCATTTGTTATAATTGTCGCAAGACGGGTCACTATAGCTCGGATTGCCCACAGCGTGCCACAGAGAGGAGGCCACAGAATTTTGGAAGAATATTTGCTATGACGCATGAGGAGGCTAGAAAGTCTCCGGAGATGATTCAAGGTACCATTCTTCTTCATGGAAATACGTTACAAACATTGTTTGATACGGGTGCTAGTCATTCTTTTATATCATATGATTGTGTTAGTCGGCTAAGATTGGTTATCCACAAACTGCCTTATGATCTTGTTGTGACGACACCACTTGGTGTTAAATCTTTGACTGCTGATGTCTGTTTGAATTGCATTGTAAATGTGGACGGCCATGATTCTGTGGTAGATTTGATATGTTTGCCACTTCATCGTATAGATGTTATACTTGGTTTAAATTGGTTGACAGCAAATAATGTGTTGTTAGACTGTGGAAATAAAAGGATTGTATATCCAAATCCGCAGAGAGATATTAGTAAAGATGTAAATATGAATTTCCTCTCAGTAGATGAAGCTGAGAAGTGTTTGAGAAAGGGTTGCCAAGGGTATGTTGTGTTTTTCTCAGTACAAACAGAAACTGGGACTGCACTTGAAAATATTCCAGTTGTGAATGAATTTCCTGAGGTATTTCCGGAAGACATTAGTGGATTACCTCCGGAAAGAGAAGTAGAATTCGGCATCGAAATTATGCCTGGAGCTGGACCAATATCTAAAGCACCATATCGAATGGCACCTAACGAGATGGCGGAGCTGAAGAAACAAATTGAAGAATTACTAGAGAAAGGGTTTATACGACCCAGTGTTTCACCATGGGGAGCTCCAGTGTTATTTGTAAAGAAGAAAGACGGGAGCCTGAGATTGTGTATCGATTATCGAGAATTAAACAAGGTGACCGTCAAGAATAAGTATCCTCTCCCCAGAATAGATGTTTTGCTTGATCAGTTAGCTAGTTCTAGCGTATTTTCGAAAATCGATTTGCGTTCGGGTTATCATCAACTACAAGTAAAAACTGAAGATGTTCCAAAGACAGCTTTTAGAACCAGATACGGACATTACGAATTTTTAGTAATGCCGTTTGGTTTGACCAATGCACCTGCCGTGTTTATGGACTACATGAACCGAATCTTCCGTCAATACTTAGATCAGTTTGTGGTAGTCTTTATCGACGACATCCTAATCTACTCAAAGAGCAGCAAAGAGCATGAGAATCATCTGAGGATCGTGTTGAATATTTTGAAAAACAAGCGACTTTACGCTAAGTTGAGCAAGTGTGAGTTTTGGCTTCAAGAAGTTAGATTTCTTGGCCATGTCATCTCACAAGAAGGGGTCTCTGTAGATCCCAGTAAAGTGGAAGCAGTACTAAATTGGAAAAGGCCAGAGACTGTGACTGAAGTACGCAGTTTTCTGGGTCTTGCTGGTTATTACCGACGATTTATATTGAATTTTTCCCGAATTGCCTTGCCATTGACAAAGCTTACAAAAAAGAACCAGTCATTCGTGTGGGATGAGCGTTGTGAAGAAAGCTTTAAGCAGCTGAAAGAGAGATTGACGTCCGCACCAGTTTTGATTATCCCAGATCCCGGTAAAACCTATGTGGTTTATAGCGATGCTAGTAAGCAAGGATTGGGATGTGTCCTGATGCAGCAGGGCAGAGTGGTGGCGTATGCCTCTCAACAGCTGAAACCTCATGAATTGAATTATCCCACTCATGACTTGGAACTTGCAGTAATTGTGTTTGCTTTAAAGATATGGCGGCATTATCTGTATGGTACTAATGTTGAATTATACTGCGACCACAAAAGTCTCAAGTATCTTTTTGATCAGAAAGAATTGAATATGAGACAGCGTAGATGGATGGAGTTGTTGAAAGATTTCAACTTGGAAATCAAATATCATCCAGGAAAAGCTAATGTTGTTGCAGATGCTCTGAGTAGAAAGGCGGTGCAGGTAGCATATATGATGGTTCAAGAACAGAATTTGCTAGGAAATTTTCGAGATTTGAATTTGTTAAATCGGGTAATTTTAAACTCGAGAAGGCGCAAAGAAGTGATACTTGCTAACCTTAGTGTTAGTCAAGGGGAAAGTGATCTACGAGCGGAAATTGTAGAAGCTCAAAGGCAAGACGAACTAGCAAGCTCCATTCGAGAAAAGATCTCATGTGGTGAAACTCAGGATTATGATCTTTCTCAAAGTGGACTGATCAGATTCAGGAAGCGTATTTATGTACCACCAAAACCTAAGTTGAGACTAAAGATTCTGGATGAAGCACACAAAAGCAAGTATACCCTTCATCCAGGGGTGGTCAAGATGTACCATAATTTGAAGTCTGAATTTTGGTGGCCAGGACTGAAGAGTGATGTGACTAAATACGTAACTCGTTGTCTTACTTGTCAAAAGGTTAAAATTGAACACAAGCGACCACCAGGACTTCTTCAAAGTTTGGAGATTCCTGAATGGAAATGGGAAAGCGTTACGATGGATCTAGTAGTGGGATTGCCCAGGATCAGGAATCATGATGCGATCTGGGTAATTGTTGATCGTCTCACCAAGTTGGCACATTTTCTTCCCATTGGTGTCAACTATTCTCCTGCAAAGTTGGCAGAAATTTATGTAAAAGAGATAGTAAGACTTCATGGTGTACCAAAGATTATTATCTCCGATAGAGATCCTCGTTTTACTTCTCGATTTTGGAAAGCTTTACAAAAAGCCATGGGTCCAAAAGTGAGATATAGTACGGCTTATCATCCTCAGACAGATGGACAATCGGAAAGAACTATACAGACATTGGAAGACATGCTAAGGGCGTGTGCATTAGACTTTAAGGGTAATTGGGACCGTAACCTTCCACTGGCTGAATTTGCTTACAACAACAGCTATCATGCAAGCATTCAAATGGCTCCGTATGAAGCACTGTATGGAAGGAAGTGTCAATCACCCTTGTGTTGGACAGAATTGTCTGACAGAAAATTGCATGGAACAGATTATGTGGATAAAACATCAGAACATATCAAGCTTATAAGAAAGAGGCTCCTAGCAGCACAAAGTCGACAGAAAAGTTATGCTGACAAACGGAGAAGACCTCTAGAATTTGAAGTTGGAGATCATGTGTTCCTGAAGGTATCACCAGTAACTGGAATTGGAAGAGCGATCAAGAGGAAAAAACTAAGTCCTCATTACATTGGCCCATTTCAAATCTTGGCAAGATTTGGATCGGTGGCATACCAAATAGCCTTACCCCCAAATTTGAGCAGGCTTCATAATGTTTTCCATGTATCACAGTTAAAGAAGTATATACCAGACCCTGAACATGTTATCGAATATGAAGATGTTGATGTACAAGATAACCATACATATGCGGTGGAGCCTGAGCGAATCATTGACCGACTTCAGAAGCAGCTCAGAAATAAAAGTATTCGGATGGTGAAAGTGGTCTGGAAGGGATTATCTCCTGAAGAAGCAACCTGGGAAACGGAAGAAGACATGAAGAATCATTATCCCGAGTTTATGGCTCGGTACACAAGGGATGAAGCAAATTTCGAGGACGAAATTTCTTTTACGGGGGGAGAATTGTAACATCCGTCTCTTATTATTGTGGGGAAATATTTTATCAAATATTGTAGTGGAATTATGACTCACTTCTTATCATCAATCTTTCTCATTCAATTTTGTCATTCACGTGGAAGCAAGGAGACAATGCATTACCTACTTTTCTTTTTCACATCTTCACTTTCTAATATGTCGGGTCCCTTAATTGTCATGAAGATGTCATATGCCCCACACTCATTCAATTCTTTTCCACACTAACTTACAAATACCTTATCCCTCTGTGAATAAAAGAAAAGAAAGGATGACTCACACACCATTTCCATTTCCATCCGTGACACTCCACCTATAATTATTGGTTATTATATTATCTTCCAATCCATTGGGATATGGCTAACCGACACCACCTTTTATTCTTTTGTTGGCTTTTGATGATTCACGTATCACATGGTTCATTAGGTAGAATGTTTTAATTATTAACTCACTTGTGGTCACGGGAAGGGGAAAAGTGGAAGACATACTTGAGACACATGAAGATATGTCTACACTAAGGACAACTCATTCTCTGCAATCATCCGAAATGAACAAAGAGATGGTGCATTCACGTTAAATAATTATATACATAGCAACCCCTCTCTTATTCATCGGTTGGGTTTCAAAATTAAGACATGGTGACGATACTGAGAGTGTGAAGAATTGGGAGAGTGTGAAAGAGACAGAGAGCTTCAAGTAGAACACTTTCTTATATTAATTTAAGAGTGAAGTACGGAAGTTGTGTGAGGCAACAAGGAAGAAGAAATAGCTGAATTCTCAAGGAGTAAGACAAGTAAGTAATGGTTCTAACTTGTCTTAAGTCATTTCAAGAAGTTGGTTTCAAAATCTTGTTTATCACTTCTTATATATTATTTTGGGTTCATTAAGAAGTGGTAAAATCAAAAGGTTTTTGATGATTTTAAGGTTACCATAGTGTTTATCACGGAAAATGGAGTAAGAATAAGGTTGGAAATGATTTTTAGAATCAAAAAGAATTAATTAAGCAAGCTACCAAAACTGCCAGTTTTAACGGTTTGGAAGGCAGTCGAATTGTAAATGGTTTTCGGTCAAGTGAATGGTGTCTAAAAATCATGAAATCTTCCAGTTTTGAAGTAGACATCCAGAGCTTTCTTTTGATATATAATATGTAATTTTTAGAGCTCTGTACAAGGAGTTATGGATTTTACAATCTGGCCTAAAATACTGGAAGTATAAACTGGACAGCGAAGTGATTTATTTAAACTGGGAATAGTATGGATATTTTTGGCTGTTGAGAATATTTTTCGATGAAAATAGACTCACCAAAGGACATTTAGGTTTTGGAAGCACATCATTTGGAGCTTTGTACAAATAGTTATGAATTTTCAAAGTTAATGAAAATTCTGGACAGAAAAGGATTTAATCCGAAAATTGTTGCAATAAGAATTTTAAATGGGTGATTTATCGTTTAAAGGGTCACAAGGATTCTAAATGATAAAAAGAACCCTGTTGGATATTTTGGAAGAAATGGATTATAGTGAAGATTAATATTTATAATGATACTATTTTAGGAGTTGACTGTCAAGTGGTTTGAGCACCGGTGAATTTCTTTTAGCTATTCGGAGTTGAGGTAGTAACTTTTCTCTCACATACTCTGTGTGCCTTTATATGCATGTACGTACCATTGTGATATTTGAATTGTGAATTTCTAACCTTATCGCCGGTATAAGCCGGGAGGTAGTGCCCTTGAATGTGGGGTAACCCTGGATGCCATCACGGTTGGGACCGGGGGTGGTACTCCGATAAGTGAATTTTTATGCAGAAGGGTGAAAGCCCATTTGAATATTTGAATTATCCAGTACTGTGTGTATGAACCGGTAGGTTCTTGAATATTGTTGAACTGCATATTTGAATTTTGTGTTTGAAATTATTGTGAATTATATTTATTGCAACTGGTTGTCTACCATGTACTGTGCATGCATCTTATGTGAGTGATTAACGTTACTACTGGGATTCATTTGAATCCCAGACAATCCCCAAAGTTCAGGACGGAAACCTAACAGCGGTCGTGGCTCACGTGATAAGGCGGTGGATATGGATAACTGACGGTGCTTGATGGAGCAGAGATCTGATTTATTTTCCCTCATTGTGTTTGAAATATTATGTCCTGGTTAAATCTTGTACGAACCTTTTTATGAATTTCGATTATGTACCAGACTTCAATATCAGTATTACTATGCTGGAACTAGTTTATCCTTTAAGCTGTGCATATTTACTCTTGCGAATGTCGGTATACCGAAGGGGTGTGACAAAATCACCCCTAAAACTACGTTATTCTGAGAGTTAGAAGAATTACTAAAGGGGGTGTTTTGTTATTTTTATTTTTATATTTATTATAGGAATTTTACTAAAAGACCCTTCATTAATTTTCCTAACCCCAAAACTACGTCGTTTTGAGAGTTAAAAGAATTAATGAAGGGTGTTAATTTTACAAAAACACCCTGCATTAATTCTCCTAACTCCCAAAACGACGTAGTTTTGGGGTGACATGATAAAACCTTATGTCAAGTGACATGACAAACAATAAACTCATGTGTGTGTGTATATTTATATATATGGGTCGGCGATGATAAGATGCCTCAATAATGTAAGTTTTGAACGGCCCTCGTTATGCATCCCGCGTTCAATAATGTAATATTATTTATTTTATTTAGGAATTAATTATCATTTAATTAATTGAGTCTGTTTTTATTATTATCTTTAAGAAATTAGGAAATAAGTGGAACATCCACTTGGTAGATTTAGTTGTTACAATCAAGGATTATTAGTTATCTGAATCTTATATTTTAATATATTTTGGATTTCGTATTTATATTTTGAATAGAGTTTTCCTCTTTTAAATTATTATAAATAGGCATAATACCTCATCAATAAAACATGGAATATTTTAGCGAGAAAATTTGAACTGGAGATTCTCCTGGGCTTCAGTAGTTTACTGAATTATAGATTCTGACTCATCTTTCTATTAAGGATTTGACTGTTCTTAAGGAATTAACAAGATACTTACTTCCTCTTTAAAAAGAGTAATTTAGATTCATATTAGATATCCTCATTATATCATCTTTATTTTTCTCAACTTAAATTCTCATATAACCTTCTCATCACCTTACCCACATAAGCTTACCTTAATCTCTACCTTATCATGCAAGTCCGGTCATTCATGAATTTTTTTGTTAAAATATATTATCAAGTGAAAGTAACATGCGTGCTAAGTCAATTATGAGAGGCATATATGAAATAATTAATTAAGGGAAAATCATGTTATAATAATGTTATAACTTCATAGCTATGTATGTCGTCGCCCTATATAAAGGCCTGTACGGAGCTTGTTTCGATCAGCATCGATCAACAGCGTCACAAACTAAACTAAACTAATGGCTCTCAGAGTTATTTCATCGTGTTGTCTCGTGTTTCTACTCTCACTCACCGGCTTCGCTTCAATCGCCACAGCTGTAAGCTATTTCTCTCATATTATTTATCCATTATTATTAGTTTAAGTTTTTATTAAGGAAAATTACAATTAGGTCCCAAGGATCAAATAAAGTGCCAACAGAAATTCACTTCTTTGATATTATTTTTATGGAAACAAAATCCAATTTTAAAAATTTTGTTATAAATATGACACTTCATGTTGTAAATATGACTTTGTTTGTTGTAATTGTCTAGATTTTAAATTTTATTATTATAGCACTTCGTGTTGTAAATCTAGCATTTTTCTGTTGTAAATGACCTTTGTACGTTCAAAATCCAGGTGTTTAAATGTTGTTGTAAATATGACATTTTTTGTTATAAATATAGCTTTTTCTATTGTAACTCGTTAGATGTTTAAATGTTGTTATAAATGTGACACTTTTTTGTTGTAAATATGATATTTTCTGTTATTAATACAAATAATATCAAAAAAATTCTTAAAGACTCTTATGTAATTTGGTGATTTTAAAAGATTTAATTGTAATTATTTTTTATCTATGGGACCTGTACATAATGTTTCCTTTTTATTATTCATCGACTTAGCTGTGTGTGTTTAAATGCATGCAGCAGAATCAGTGCCAGTACCTTGTGAGAGTTCAGACAGGAGATCGTAGCAGTGCAGGAACAGACTCCAAAATTAGCCTCAAGTTATTCAACACACTGTCCGGCGAGAGCTTAACCGTCAAGAACCTCGAAGATTGGGGCATAATGGCACCGGGTCACAACTACTTCGAGCGGGGAAATCTGGATGTCTTCAGTCGCAGTTCCCCTTGCATTGATGTTTGCGCCATGACTGTCACCTCGGACAACACAGGGTACAAGCCAGGGTGGTTCTTGGATTTCGTGGAAGTCACCATCAGTGGTAGCATATCAAAGAAGATATCGTTCCCAGTTAACCGGTGGCTGGATTCCAAATCAGGTCTCACTGTCACCGTCGACTTATGCAGCTGGCGCGGAATTTTGAACCCTGCTCTCTTCTCTGTGTGACCATTCCTCATTACCAAAATCTTTGTTGGTGTCTTAATTGTTACTTAGTGTTTGTCATGTGTGTCTTTTCAATAAAATAATAATTACCTCTATCAGCTTATTTATAAACTATAACTATGAATAAGCTTTGAGGTAGTAAAATATGCATTGGCATTTGCTGGTGTGTTGTGTGTCACTTAAAGTTTGTCATTTATCTGCTTGCCTCGACTTATTTATAATTATAAGAGGGCTTAAACTATGCATCTGGCATTTGTTGGTGTGTAATTGAACCATATTTTGATATGATTTTTCATGATCAATTTAGAGAATTTAATGTATTTCTTAGCTTATTATTGCATAAGGAAGCACTAATTTAAGAAAAAGACATTTGTATCGAATTAAATCTAATTAAGGGTAAAATGATAATAATTTATTAATTATTCATGTAAATGATTTTTTGGACTTTTGATACTTAATCTTGTATAATCCAACAATCATAATACCCAATTCTCTAATAAATCAATCCAGCCTATTATCTCATTCGGGGCATATTCCTTCACTACCCAATCCAGCTGAACACCAAAACACCACACATCCTAGGCCATTTAGCACTCAAGCCCATACTCCCTCCATCCGGCCCACATACACACGTATACCTCCTCACTTTTCATCTGTCACACACACACACACACACACACACACACACAATACAGCCCCCACCTCTCACCAATTAATGCCACGTAACCCCTCAATATGCAGCTCCCTCATTTCCAATTTATTCCCTTCATCCGTAAATCTCATATCCACGATACACACACACATATAATCCAATCTCACACCTCTCTCCATTTCTTCCATTCCATTCCCTCATCTGAATCTACAAACGCACACTAGCCACGCTCACACACAACCCATCCTCACATCTCCATTCCATTCATCCTCCAATCCGACGCCTAGAGAGATAGACAGCAGAGAATCGCCTGGAAAGGAAGAAGAAGGAGATCAGTGAAACTCACATGCAATACCGTTTTTGAGCTTAGGGTGAGTCTCTTCATAAACTTCCCATCTGGTTTTCGAAATTTCTGAAGGTTTTGTGGGTTGTCGATGCGATCAAAACTCAAGATTTTGTGAGAGAAAGTGTTCATGACAGCATTTCATTCATTGCATGTCGTATTTGAACTGGTTTTTGGGTTTACTTGACTCTGAAAATAAACTTAAAGTCTATGCATTCACATGGTGACTGGTTTCCATAAGCTTAGAGTCAAGATTTGTAGTTGCATGTTGTGTTTTCTACCTCTGCAACATGATCCGAAAATAAAGCATAATGTGAACGTCATTTTCACGAGTTAGAGGTTGATTTTTTTCTCTGAAATTCTTACAAGAGATAGTACTCGCTTTAATCTTTAAAATGAGCTTTAAATAACCCAAAAAGGAGGTTTATAACTACAGTTATGATTTTGAGAAGTTGAGCTAAAAATTAGAAATTTTGGGTATGCTTCTGGAACAATAAAATGACGTTGCATTTCAGACCAATTAAACAAAGTCAAAATTTTTTGAAATTTTCCAAATATGTAGTAGACATATAGGGCTTTAATTTGATAGGTAAAATTGTTATATCCAACATAATTACTCAATAAGCAAAATAATTCAAACACACTATTCAACAATTTATGTGAATATATATATCTTTCCTAATCGTAAATTAAATCATAATCTAACCCCATATTACTTAATCTCAGAGCCTAATTAAAATTCACTTTTCAAAATAAATTAACACTCAAATTTATATTCAATGATGACCAATCATTAAATAAATAAATCTAAATAAGATTAAGTAACCAAAATTAATATTAATTTTAATTAAACATTGAAAACAAAGTCTAATCCACCCATAAGTTCATAGCTTCACAAGGTTGCACGACAAACTAACTAAAATAAGTTATAAAATAAAATAAAAACAGCAACACATTCATAATTCAAAATCTCAAGGAAAAGAGAGAAGAGGAAAGGGAACAAAGCATTAATTCAAAGCCTCATTTTAAAGTTCCAGCTGCTCCTCTGTCCAAGTGGCTACTCTAATTTCTTCTCTTCTCCACAGTCCTCTTGTCCTCCCATGTAGAAGAAGGAGAATGAAACTCAAACTCTTTTCTTTCTCTTGTGATTTAAGACGGTGATGAGTGGGTTAAGTCCTACAACGAGCGCAACCCTCATGTTTAGTTGCTTATCCCCTCATTCTTTGAGAATCAGAAAGATCCTTTTCAATCAAGTATGAATTTGTTCGTTTGGAATCTGGACTCTTCTACTTCATTTTTATTTACTTATTATTTTTATTTTTATTTATTTTTCATTTCCTTCCATCATTCCTTAAGTCCCACAGGTTTGACCCTGTAGAATCTGACCCATTTTCTCATTGAGCGAAAGGTACGAAATAAATAAGATTGCTTTTTCGATTAAAAGTACTATGTGAAATCTTCGGTTTTTCCTCTTTCTCTATCCCTATCCTGTAGGTATAGCGTTTGAATCAATAGAGAACCCTTTCTTCTGTATCTGTATGAATCCGATATTATTACATTCCAATTCCTTCTCGATACCTCCCAAGGAAAATCCCAAATTGGATCCAAAATTGACGAGTTAGTGTGAGCTTATCCATGCGGTTATGCACTCTTCGAATAGGAATCCATTTTCTAAAAGATCCTAGCTTTCATGCTTTGGTGGGTCTTCGAGATCCTTTCGATGACCTATGTTGTGTTGAAAGGATATCTATATGATCCGATCGATTGCGTAAAACATGCAGTAGCAACGGAACCGAGGAGAGTATACAGAAAAGACAGTTCTATTTCTATTCTATTAGTATTAGTTAGTGATCTCAACTCAGTGAGTCTTTTCTTTCGTGATGAACTGTTGGCACCAGTCCTACATTTTGTCTCTGTGGACCGAGGAGAAAGGGAGCCCGACGGGAAGAGGATTGTAACATGAGAGAAGCAAGGAGGTCAACCTCTTTCAAATATACAACATGGGTTCTGGCAATGCAATGTGGTTGGACTCTCATGTCAATCCAAATGAATCATCCTTTGCATGGAGGTAAATCTTTACCTGCTAGGCAAGAGGATAATGAGTTACAAATTCTGTCTTGGTAGGACATGTATTTCTATTACTATGAAATTCATAAATGAAGTAATCAACGAAAGGGCTTTAGCAGTGATCAAGCCAGGAGCAACGAGAAAAAGCCGTTTCTATCTTCTTAGTCAAGACGAGGGCTTTAGCAAGATCAGCTTTGATAAAACTTCTCAGGGCTCTGTAGACTTAACTGTACTTTCTTCGGCTAGGAAGCCTTTGGTGTCCATGGATGTCATTTTACCAATTAAAGCGATTCAAAGTGATATGCGGCTTCCTCCTCCTCTTTTTATTTCAATTGTGACTTGTGGTTTAGGTTTTCCCCTTTTCCTTTAATTTTGGAAAGCAGCATCCTATCAATCAACAGAAAAGGGAAACAATATTATAATAATATTTTAAGTTGTTGTTTCTTAGGTTTTTGGAATATTTTAAGCACTGTCTCATCATTTGTGGCTTAGGTTTTACCCTTTTCCTTTATTTCAATATTATTATTTTATTGTTGTTGTTTCTTTCATAAACTTGAAAAACTATATTCTAAGTTGAAATCCCAAAGCACCTAAATTGATATTTCTTAAAAAAAATTTAAAAAAAATCTTTTTAATTTAGCATGATGACTTCCCAAATATATCAAAATAGATATAAATTTTTTTAAAAATCGGAAGTGATCAATTAACAAGAAGGCTATCTTAAAAAAGAGTACGGATACTTTCTATGTAATAATCAGTCAGACTTAAGAGGTCTTTGTATTCTAACCTCATCTTTGGTCATAATATTCCTAGAGTGCTATTATACCTTGTGGCTCAATAACTTGAGGTCTATTGTGACTATGAAATCTAACTACGTTCTCTAGATCTACTAAGATCTCCCTAAGCCCACTTCTTAGATCTAACTGTGATCCCTCTCTGCGAATTTGAAGAACTAGGGCGAATAACTTAATCTAAGTGAGAGGATCCTCTCCATATCACTCTTCTCCTCATCCCTCCCCATCAAATCTCAATCCTTGATTTCTCTCCTCAATCAATCTATACCATTGATTTAAATTAATCTTAATTGTCCCTCCTGAAGTACCTTTTAATATCAGTCAGTATTCTGAAATATTTTTTCAAGATGGATCTTGAAAAAATATTTTACTATACTGACTGGTACTAAAAAAATACTTCAAGATACTGACTAGTACTAAAAAATACTTCAAGATATTAACTAGTACTAAAAAAATACTTCATGATCTTAAAAAATTATGTTAGGATCTTAAAAAAATATTTTAGGATACTAACTGATACTAAAAATATATTTTAGGATACTGATTACTACTAAAATATAAGAGTTAAGGAGGGATGAGGAGGGTTCCACCAAGTAGACAAACTGGACCCCGATCAAACCTGCTACTTTTAGCGAGCTGGGCCAGTGAGCCTTAGCCTGTTTTACCAGCTCTACAGTTTAGTCTATGTATTTAGAGTTAGACAATACTTATCATTTAAATATTTTTTATACCTCTTTTCCTTAGGTTCAACTGGCAAAGGGGTCGAACACTCTCACTAAAAGGAAAGGGTTCGATCCTGGAGTTGGTCAAAGCGCTGAGGGAGGCATCGTAGCTCCTAAGTGCCTAGGTTAACCTCTGAGGGTAATAGACGGTTCGTCCTACACAACATTAGTATCACTTAGGAGGACGGGAGATTTCACCCTGCCTTTGGATCGTGGGTGAACTCAATCCCTTTCCTAAAATTTTATTATCAAAAAAAGAGTTTAAATATTTTTTATTAAATATCCAAAAAATATAAAAGAAAGTTTATATTCGCCGCTCATGCAAAGGGGTGCTAAATGTGTGTAAATGAAAAGGAGTCTATTGCCTATATGTGCATCCTTTTCTTTCTTTCTTGGTTTACTAATACTGATATCCCGCACAAAAGCTCCCCCAATGAGTTGGTGGCCTATATATGTATATATAAATGTGCCAAGGTAATTATATATCTATCTTGCGAACTAATGTACATGATGCAATAAAAACTGGACACATATTTTACAACTAGCTTGCTTGCTTTCTTGGCATTTCTTGTTGTGACTATGACGTTCTCTAGATGATTCCCTGAACAATGAAGCTATGATGAGACAAATTAAGAAACTCCAAGTTTTGTAAATCATTCAATCGCCACAAAAATCATAGCATCTTTGTTCACTTGTTGTGGATTGAAGGCTCGGTATCTTAAAGTTTGGGCATTTGTTATTGTGGGCATACTCTGGTGAATGTTTATATTCTCTGGATGATTCCCTTGAAAAATGAAGCTGTGAGACACATTAGAAACACCCCAAATCTAGCTTGTAAACTCTGGATAGAGTCTTGGAAGAACAAGTCGTTTCAAATTACGACTCCTGCAACAAAAAGAGAGCATTATAACTTTCAGAATATTTATATACTAATTGAAGATATATATATATATATATTGAAGGAAAGGGGCTGGCACCTTCTAAATGATGATTCAAAAAATCTGTTCATCATGAAATTAAATATATAGTCAACTTTCTCTCTCTCTCTCTCTCTCTAAACTAAATCAAATGTTTTCACTAGCATTTTTTGAAAAATAAAGAATATGCATGTATTTATAGCTTTTTACCAAGCATACCCAAAGACCAAAGTGGTAAGTTCCAAGGAACTTGAGGCATGGAAGAGCTATGGAGTATGGAGTGTATGCCCTGTCCGGTCTGTCTTGGTTGTGTAGAAACTGGTACCCTCTCGAAGTTTCTCCAGCGGCATCAACTTTAGAAGCTTTTGCCATGGGAACGAAACTAACAAGAGCAAAAACAATACGAATCCCGCTTCCACACATATTTTTTCCAAGGCCGATCCGTTTTTGGAAGCATTTGAGGCAGAAATTGTGCCCGCATTGATTCTGGATGATGAGCTGTAATAGTATATGCTAATCATCACAATTCCTATCATGCATTTTAAAAGATGACATAATAAAAAGGAGCTATAATGAGAAAAACTTGGCAGGAACAAAATCTAAGAGAGAAACGTACAAAGGAAAAAGAACTCATTCGTTTTACAAGGGACACTTGTTTTAGAGAGCAAGCTACCTGCAAAGGGTGGTTAAGCTGATAAAGCAAAAGGGATATAATAAAAAATAATTTAGATATTAACATTCATCAAATAACAGAGAGAAATACAGCTACTCATGAAGCATATATCAAAAGGAATTCGAAGTTACCGTGACAGGCCTCCCTAGTAATTGGAGACAAAAGGAGCAGTTCAAAGTTCCATTGAGAATGTCCAAAATGTCGTTTCCTCTCCTTCTTCTTTTTTCTCTTCTTTGTCTGCCTCGTCCTCTTCCAATACGGCCTTTCCGCTCAAAAGCCATTGAGGCTTCTAAGCCCTTTCCATTGCAGCTATCAAAGCAAAGCATACATGGATGTTAGTTAAAGATATCATCTACTGTTTTCCCTCTATGTAAGAGAGTGTTCTTTCCAGCCTTCAAGTCGGATCCAAAGGGGTAAAAGGAGTTTGTTTGCCCTTCAGGAATCTTGATACTCGCATTCCTTTGTAAAGATTTATGTTTTCTTTCCCTTTGTGAGGAAATGATAAAAGTAAACTTTAGCCTACCAATTTTATTTATTCCTCTAAATATCAAGGCACCTTAAATAATCTAGTAATTCACAAAATAATATTTTAGCATACGACAGCGCCGATGATAAAAACATATATATATATATATATATATATAATCTAGATTACATAAGAGATACTCAACTCCATAGATACCTTAATTTGGTATTCCATTGATCTGATATATAAAAGACATGCATCCATTTCTTAGAGCTTCAACATGATCATCTTCTTCCTGATCTGAAACTTCCATGGATAAGATATCTAAATTGTGAGTAGCAATAAGAGAAAACTTTTGTGCTTTGAAATGGAGTTTGGCAGCAAATTAAAATTGTTAGCTTTTGAATCTAAAGTGGTGTATATATAGGGTGAGGAGACTAGGGTTTTTCTTTTGGCCTAGGAGGTGATCCCCCTGGGGTCTAAAAGCCGGGATTTGTGATGGGCTATGCTCGTGTTTTGCACATGTACATTTAATGCAGTCGAGAGTTTTAAGTCGCATTTAGTCTAAAAAGAAAAAGACAATACAACAAAATAAAAAATTTGTCACAAAATTTATGATAAAAGTTTGAGTTTTCATCACAAAATCCATCATAAATATTTTATGGCAGGTAGAAAAATATATTGACTCATCATAAAATTAATTTGCAATACACATACACACACATACATACATACATGTGTGTGTATTTATATGTATATATATAGAGTTTAACATTTTTGCTTTTGTTGTAAAAATATTTTTTCTGTCATACTTATATAAAAGTTAATAGGTCCCACTAATATTTTCTCTCTCCTCTCTTTATAATAAAACATACTCACTATTATGTGAGTGTGACAGAAAAAAAAAATAGAAAAAACAGAAACATTAATTATATATATATATATATATATATATATATATATTCTGTCTGAAAAGTAAGCCTCATATTTAGTAAGCGTATAACCAAAATTTAGTGCAAACCATATATGCAATTGAAATTATTGTTGCATTTTGTTAAATATTTTCACTAATTAGATACTGAGATTCTAAAAAATATCTTTTTGTACGAAAAATTATATTTGAATAAAATTAATTAAAAAATAATTTTTTAATCAAAATTTAAAATGATAAAACCTAGAGAAATTAAATAGCAGGAAGACTTTAAAATATGAATTAAATTCAAACATAAATCATATTTCTCTTGTCTTGGTTTATTTTTATTTCGGGTTAAAACTATTGGATATTACAAAAATTTAATGCAAATATGAAATTAAAAACCTTAGTTGAAACAATTTCAGGGGGGAAAAAAGCTAATTAAACCTTTGATGTATTTTCTTCAAGTATATAATTTTTGTTGGTGTTAATGGAAAATTCCTAGTTGCAAGAATATTTCACTATTTCAAACTCATCAAGATGCCAATAAGTAATAACCATATGACTGGTTGGTATGAAACTAATTTTATTTAGCCAAAATTGAATAATTATTTAAAAAGCATTTTTGAGTTAATTTTTTCACTTATACGCAACTAAGCCTTTACGTACTCATACTTTTTTGAAATTACGCTTTTGTCAAAACCCGAACAATATATACAGTGTTAGCAAGTCTACTATTTTACTTATCCTTCGTCTAACATTCAATTATGTGTTTAACCTTTATTCATCAGCAAGGCCAAATGTTACATAGTCCTTTGAAACCATTCTATCTTTCAAGTCATTTTCGTGACTCGAATGAATTGGGCCTAGTAGCGTGCTAATTTCAGATTAATTTTTGAACCTCTGTGACCAAAATCTAGGATATGACACCAATAACCATATGACCTATTGGTATGAAACTGATTTTTGTTGGTCAGAAATTTTTTGATTTGGTATTGACCAAAATAAGACTTATCATAAATATGAAATTTTCGAGGACCAAATTTGATTTGAAATACACATAGATATAATATCAAGTGAGATTACAATATTCCTTCATGAACTTCGTATAAATATTTAACAACGATCTCTTCAAAGATTGGACTTTCAAATACATATTTTTTTCTTTGATCAATCAACCAATTATTTTTAGAACATCTGACCTTATTTCTCAACATAAACATAAATATGAAGAAAAGGAGGTGAACATCATGTCTACAAGTTTGCGGGGTATCTTTCACTTACAACAAAAGAATTTTAAAAAAAAAATTACTATGAAATCAGCTTTATTATAATAGTGCTTGTATTCAATAAAGGTAAAAGCTGAAGAAATTAATTAACAATAGCACAAAAACAAAAAAACAAAAGTGAAGTTTTGTAGCGGTTAAAATCGCTTATTTGTAATAGTTTTAACCACTACAAAAGATAGTAGTAGCAGTTCCAAGAATTGCAACAAAATACATTGGTGCAAGTTGTTTTGTAACGGTGATTTGAAACCATTACTCATGTAATAAAATTGTACTTGTAGCTGTTATTAACAAAAATGACGGATTGTGTGAATATTTTGTATTAATTAAAAAACCGCTACAAATGACAGTGAAAAAATTTTAAGTGGTGGGAAAAGAAAATTGAGAAATTGGCGCTAACTTTGTAGCAGTTATTTAACCGCTACTAAGTACTTCCACGAATTTTATAAAAGTGGCTGCAACAGTTAGTAATGGTTTTAAAGTCACAACAAATATTGGATGAAATTTTAAAAATTGTGCCAAATTTTTACACCAAATTTGATTTAACTTTTGTAGCAATTACAAAATCGCTACAAATATTGCAAAATTTCAAACCAAAAAAAAAACGCATTATTTGTGTCCATTTTTTACAATATTTTATTATTCAAATGATAATAATTAACATTTAAAAATGATTAACTTAAGTTAGATAAATATAAATATTATATAGGTATAATACTAAGAATGTGTAAATAACATGAACTTATTATGTTGTCCACTTGTAATATTTGATTATGGAATGAATGTTGATGATGATAGAAGGAATATTGAGAAAATGTCCTTAAAATTATGGATAAGAAAAAATAATAATTAGTATCAATATTATTTGAAAAATAAAACGTTTAAATCAAAGATTTAAAAAAAATTACCATATTTGATCAGTTTTCTTAGCACTTAATCTTTTCCAAAAAAAAAACCATTAACAGCGAGAGAAAATGAGAGAGGTGAGTGGGAAAAAATGAAGGAATACGTGAAATAAAGTGTGGTAAGGGTATTTATAGGGATCTGCATAACACTTGTAGTGGTTGATGTGATAGTTTTTGTAGCGGTTTTTATTTGTAGCGATCTATATCAGTATTTGTAACTTTATAACCGCTACAAACATTTTTAAAAAATAATAATAATAATAAAGGCTTACAAGAACCCTAAGCATAATTTGTTTAATCATTCTTCATTGCCATCCCTGCAAAAAATGTGCGGAGAAAATGTTAGTTGTGAGTTTAATATATTTGTACAACAATTAAATTTAAATTAAGTGATAATAAAGTCAAACATCTAAAAATGCATCGAACTACGGGTAAATTATCGTTGTGTTTAGGGGGAAAAGTTTTCAAAATTGGTGGGCTGGAATGGCTCACTCTCATAGGCAATGTTATCAACATCGACCATGTCGTAAAGGTCTCGAGGTTTTAAGTAAACCACCATATTTCAATCAATGTGCCTCTCATCCTCGACATAATAAACCTGGTGTGCCTCTAAGGCAAGAATATATGGCTCATCATCTTGAGATTGATCAATGTGATTTGGTCAGGAGAAATTTACTGATGTGGTGCCTAATCGTCAGTTGTTAGTCCCCAGGAAGTTAGCGTATTTACCAACAAACACTTGAACAATGTAATAGTGAAACAACCTTGGTAATTTAGTTCGACGACATCAAAAAGCTTTCCATAATAAAAGATGTCTCCGAACTGCATGTTGCCATCACTACTGCTCACATAACTCCTTGTCTCAAAGGTTCCATAAACACTTGAGTTTTGGGTTAGAAATCCTTGATCTCGTGAAACTGTCCAAAACTTAAAATCATTGACACTATATGTCATAAACTTAGTTGCATGGTCAAAAGGGCCAATTGCGAGAACTTTGAAATCTGATGAGTGCAGGTTGTGATCATTTAGTATTCTGCACACAAACCAAGTTAAAAATTCTTTGTGGACCTTTTTGTCAATTTCGGGAGTCCACATATGATGCTTATAGCTTATGTGCTTATTACATACTTATACCTCAATTTGAGGTATAAGCATATAATTTTTTATTTTATTTTTATTTTTTATATATTGTATTTATTTTATATTTAAATTATATGCTATTTTCTGGAATTTTTTTTTACCCAGTATCTCAAATTAATTAATTTCCATGATATTGGTGTTACAAACAAATATTTTTGAATGCAGTACTGGAAACTAATTTATTTGAGATACTGGGTGCAAAAAAATATTCCAGAAAGCAGCACATAATTTAAATATAAATAAATACAATATATTAAAAAATAAAAAAAAAATTACATGTTTATACCTCAAATTGAGGTATAAGCATGTAATAAGCACATAAGCTATAAACACCATATGTGGACTCCAATTTCGAAGGGTGTTTCTTGAATTGACGCTTCGCATGATTTTTGAATTCCTTGTAATTAATCATGAGATAGTTATCATAAAATGTAAATATAAAATGTAAGGAAATATATAAGATAACATTAAGTGTACAACCCTTACTAAAGGAAGAGTTGAATGCAAATAATTAAAACATGTCTATGTGCTTGCAACTTCTCATTTGCTATTAGTTTGAAGTTCTCACTTCCACTACTACAAAACAGGGATACGGAGTCCTATTTTTTGTACTTTTGGCGTCCATTTCAGGGGGGACGTATATCTAGGGGGCGCAGTAGGCAAAACTTACGGAGTCCTATTTTTTTATTAGACGCCTTAACTGCTGACTTAAGGCGTCTAAGTATTTCACTTAAGGAGTCTAATTTCTCAGAATTAGACTCCTTAAGTCATGACTTAAGGAGTCTAATTCTGGGAATTAGACGCCTCAAGTCGACTTAAGGAGGACTTAAAGAGTCTAATTCTGGGAATTAGACTCCTTAAGTTATGACTTAAGGCGTCTAATTCCTAGAATTAGACTCCTTAAGTGTTTTTTTAATATTAAAAAAAAAATACTTGGTTTGTATATTCACTACCCCACAATCCCTTACAAAAAACATTAATGATATTGAAATGAAAATGATACATACAAACATATAAAAGTAAATGATACTACAACAACTTTTGCAATAAAAAAAGATTGAATTTGCAGTTGTTTTTTTAACTATCCAAGAAACATAACTAGGGGGAAGTGCATCAATTAAGCATCTAAACACAGAATTGCAGGCATGGAGCATAAAGAAACCGCAGGAGCAATAAAGTGCGATGGAAAAAGGACATCCCATGCCAACACATAATACCCCCTAACACCGAAACACTATTGAACATAAAATTGATATTCTTGAGCACAGAGTACACTTGATAGATAAAAAAACAAATAATGAAATGACTAAAGAAAAGGAATATATTGATTTTTCCCCACATCATGCTAAATGCAAGCAATATTAAAGTAAATGCTCCATGAATTTGAAGAATTCATCGTAAAGGAATCTTAGTGCTGGAAAAAAAAAAACAAAGATGACCTCTATCAATGTAACTATGTCAATGAAGCTTCATAGGAATTTATCCATAGCTCAAGGTAGTTTCTTCATCATTTAGAGATCAAAAACTATCGAAAGAGTGAGAGAAATTCTATCAAGACAACACACATGGACTTACCAAAAGCTAATATTTACAGACAGCAGAGATGGCAGAACAGAGAGAAAAGTGTCATGATATTTAAAAGTACAAATGCAAGATAAATGCTAGGACACATGATTACCTTTTTCCCTAGCCTTACAAGCCTCAAGACCACTTCAGCAGCATTATTAGCAGCAGCAATGACATCAGCTACCCTTCCCGTAACTGGCCCTTCCTTAAGAGCAAAAGTACGTGCCACAACAGCAATAAACCCATATCACTGCATTCAACAAAAGAAACCATTATAAAAAGAAATAGCCAAAACTCAGTCCATTCCTTCACTGTCTCATCGCCAGCAAGGGGTGAGAAATGACATATAATGTTGTTCACAGATATGCAAGTTGGAAAGGCAACGCCTTTCTCAATCTTCCTCTTCTCGCTCTTGTGTACATGTTACCAATTTGCCTTTATAAAAAAAGGGGCACATCCCATAAGCTAAAAATCATAAAAAACAAATATAGAGATTATACATTCATGTACCAATCCAATACATATGCTGCAATATCCAACCGGATGAAAAATATAAGCTTACTCTCTAGTGTATGCATCCCCCTTCTCGCACAGGTCTACATCACCTTCGGTTTACATTCTAAAACAACTAGTTGCAAAAACCTATGCAAATTATACCCATCATTTACCAATAACAAATTTTTCAGATAACAAAAATACACGGAGACGACAACGAAAATGTATTTTTGCTAAAAAAACATAAATAACAATAAAATTAGCAAGGAAAGATAGAGAAATAGAAACGGAGAATGAGGAACACACTGTTGACTATTGTAGCTGCATTCTTGTATTAGGTGACGAGTTTAGAAGAAGAGAGATCGAGCTGTTTCTCGTCCCTCTCATTGTCCGAGAAAGTATCTCGAATATTGAATCACAACAACTTCTGAAAACACAGAAAAGATGGTAAACAAAAAAATCCATCTTTGGTCTCCTTGGAATTGGAATCAGGCTACTACAGTTGAAAGAAGAGGGAGAGCCAAGAAATAGGAGATACTATAAGAAGTTGATGTAATGTTCATAGTTATCTATACATACTGTCAAAAGATAATTTTAATTCTATACCCTCAAATCATTACCTCCCGAGTGTAAAACTTCACAGCACTGGTTCCCCTAGCATGGACATCAAAATTTGCAAGTTTCTCTACTAAATGATAATCCTCCAAGAGAATTGGACTTGCAAAATGGGATGAAAATAGATAATTTAAGATGAATTAAATACAATCAAATTTGTTCCTTAAGTTCTACAACAGATTGATTAATAAAACCCCCTCCCTACTTTGACTGAGTTACTGAGTAATTCCTCCCCTTACAATAACTTAGTAGAACATGAGACGTTGTTGTTTCTTCAATCAACACTCATCAACATAAATAAAAGAAATAATCAATACTGTATGAAAACATATTGGTATATAATAAACAATTAAAAACCATCTATAACGAAGCCCGAGTACTTAAAAAGTTATAGTTACTATAACCATTGGCTAATAATAAAAATCTAGTAAGCTATCTTCAACTACACTTGGACAATTTTTTGTTAAACGTTGGATGGGTCAACGTGCAGGACTAATGGTACTCACTCATTCGAAATAAGCTACTTTTAACATTGATTTCAGAATAATAAGACTTAAATCATTTCACATCTTGGTATCCAACCAACAACACATTCTTTTCAAATTTGACCATTCACTATCATGGCACTCAGATCAAATAGTCTTTTAATAATAAGGTTCTTTTGAGGATTTTAGAATTTCCACGAATAAGAATTCCATAACCATTCAAATGAGCATTTTTGACATCAATAGTTTAAACAAAAAATATGGCTAACATCCCCAGGCCTAATTAATATTGTCTCCCGGATACAAAGTTTGTAAATTGCAAAAGTAAGTAATACCTCTAGATCCGACAGTTAGAGATGAGTTATTATTCCACATCGAAGCACCAGAATTTGTCGTCCAGAAGGGAGAATTGAAGGCGCTTGATGTCCTATAATCATAATCCTAAAAATAAAAATACGCACTCATATACCTATGTTTCTCATGGTTTCTATTGACTTAATTCTTCCTTAAATACAATACATACATATACATAAGCCTTTGTGATTATCGTTTTTGGGGAAAAACATTAAAACGATTTCTGACTTGATTTCCCAATAAACGAAATCAATCAAAGAAGAATTACGAATAATCAAAATAAAGAAGGCGATCGAGAATGTTCTTAAACCATAAAAAAGAAAGATTTCAAGATCACCTCAAACTTGAACATGAAAAGTGATATATTTCTCCACGCCAAAATAACAATTCTAGTTTTTAGAAATCCTTGAATATCCTGTCATGTTGAATTTTCCTGGCATTTGCTGGGCAACTTACTAAAATGTAAACATTGTCCAATTTTTTAAGGATTTAAACATGTAGTAGAGCAATGAGTGAAAAATGAATGATTTCTTTCAAAGATAAGAACATCAAAACTCACCACACACTGCTGGAAACTATTCTGCAACGATAGCAATGCTTCTATCTCATCGTCTGTAAGCTGATAGCTCCCATCTGTCCATCGTTACGCAATAATTAGATCCCAGACAACTAAACCCTTTACTTCACAGTTCTCGCATTCCTTCCCTCTCAAGAACAAAACTAAAACCTTATTTGATTCAAATGCATGCAGGAGCGCCAAGTTACTCAAATAAGACAAGGGCAAGATAAATGCCAAGTGAATCAAATAAGATATACATACATACAGAGGGATTAGAGACTCCAGTGATGTAAATGATAATGGCGGCAAATCCAGATGCCAAAGAAAGCAACAAGCCCAATTGCAGAAGCTTCATCGAATGGCAAATATCAAAATCGGAAACCACGAATACAGGTGCCTAGAGAAGCTGCTTTAAACTAAACTATAACGAACGTTGCTATGTTTACCGATGAGGAATAAAATCAGAAGAACTAGTATCGAAATTCCTATACCTTGTACGGATCCATGAATAGGATTACTGCAGCGACTTGAAATGGAGGGAAGATGAAGAACCACTCCTTCAAATGGAGACCACAAGACTTTACTCCTACGAAATAGGCGGCTCACTCCAACTAGGGTTATAAGGATGAGTGGAGGGCCAGTGGTGTGACACAAGAAGGAGGGGAGGTCCAGAGGTGCGACGCAAGGCGGAGGGCGGGTGGTGCGCGGACAAGCGGGACAGAACCGGAGGCTGACTTGGATTTCCAACGGCTGATCTGCGGTGACGCGGAGGGAAGCAGATTTGTGGCAGAGACCGAGAGCCTCAAGTGAGTGAGAACGTGTAGATCTGAGGCAGAGACCGGTAGAGGGCGTGAAGAAGAGTGTGTGGAGCTTCGATTTGAGAAGAAATCAGAGGATGAGAATCGATCGATACGCACGCGGGAGACAACGCGAGAATGGGTTTTGTGTTGGGAAAAATGATATAAGGAGTCTAATTCTTGAACTTAGACTCCAAATTCCGATCTAGGGAGTCTAATTCTTAGACTTAGACTCCAAATTGTGTCCCTTTGTTCGCCTAGGCCTACTTTTCGCTTGCTTTTGGTGCTAAGGCTGCACGTTTGGCGTCAAAGAGACTCCAAAAGTCATCTACTAATTACAAAAATGCCACCGCGTTTTTTTTACTACCTTTTTTAAGAATAGGACGCCAATCAGGGACGCAAAAGCCAATTTCTATAGTAGTGTTCCTCCAACTATTTTATCAAAATAAGAGATTAACAACTCTCTTGATGATGAATCAAGTTCAAGACATAGTCATCTACATAAGGAGGTCGGTTGAAAGACATCTAAATGTCATCAAAGTATCTTGAACAGAAATACAAGACATCATCCCCTATATACCTTCAGCTATAGAACCTTCTGGCCATGCCCTATTCGTTACATAAAATTTCAATTTTCCAAGGAACTATAAAGTAAAGAAGGAAAAATGTGAATAAATGTTGAAACGTGCAACTAGAAAATTTAGGAAGTAATGCTGATGCGTATATGCAAAATGAGTATCTCTCAATAGGATACATCCGTTGATATTGAACTGGGCCCGCAAGCTTTGTTTCATAAACAAGGTGTACTTTTAGGTGAATCATCACCATGAAAAATGACGAAGGAAAGATTATCTGCAAATAACAAAGCGTAAGTACGATTTTGTGTTGTAGCTGATCAAGCTTCTCAATGATCAAAACCTTGGAACACATCTTCCAAAAGAAAGAAGACAACTTTACCAAAACAACAGACACATCAAGAGGCAGTGTATGTTTTATTTCCAACGGAAGTAACTATTGCATAAGAATATGTGAGTTATTACTCTTTAGCTTAGCAACCTTTCCAGCCTACATGTCAATACATCATGAAATGTTTCTTGAATACCCATAAGGAACTTTTATTTTATCAACATTGTGAGGAATATTTCCTTATTCGGTTTTGTGAGGGTGAATTTTGTCGGTTGAAATTTGGCCACGCATCTTCATGAACTCCCTGGCCCGTAAATCTTTCCTCGCTTGAAAATAATCTTTTTAATGCCTAGTTCGTTAAGCATCATGTATAGCATATTGTCGCATACATTTTTTCAAAGTGCATGACATCAAGACTATGTCGAAGCAAATTATATTTCCAATACGGAAGAGTGAAAAAGATGTTTATCTTCCACCATTGCTGAGGCACAAAAGTAGATGTCTTAACAATTGTTCCCCCTATTTTTGCTGCATCGTCATTTTTTCCAAACTCGAATGCAACATCCTAAAGCTGATAATAAAGTATGAGGAGGTCCTTTTTTCTCCTATTGCCTATTGAAATGATTTTGTTGCAACCTAAACTTGTGCTAATCGTTGAGAAATCTCTAATAACCAATGTTATCAAACCTGGACCGGATCGACCGGTTCAGACCGGAAACCGTCGAACCGGCCAAGAAACCGGTCCAGTCCACCATAGAAACTGGGGTCTGATATATATATATATATATATATATATATATATATATATATATATATATATATATATATATATATATTTAACGGTTAAAGCTCAAACAACCATGGAAAGACAGAGGTGGAAAGGGAGAGAGATGTACACAATCCGGCAGCCAGATCGGCGTTCTTCAAGGCTTAGATCGGCATTCTTCAAGGCCGTTGGATCGACGGCGAGAAAAGAGCACTTACCGGCGATTAATGACAAGGAAGAGGGCGAGGATGTGATCATCAATGTAGGCGAATCATCTCCACGTAACTTCAAACTCCTCTCCTCCTTCTCCATTTGCTATATTTTATCCAGATCTGAACTTCATGGAAGGACTGTGAAGAGATTTCGAATATATGAAGTTCAGCGGTCAGTTTGGTTGGCTCTTCTCTCGAGATTTTGAATCTCCAGATTAGTCATTTGTGTTTTTTAACTTTTTATGCTATGTCACATGCTTGCATTTATTATGAGTTAGACTTTTCTTTTCACACTTTCCGGGAAAAAGCCAAGGTTAAAGGACATTAATATTATTTTTTTTTATAATTTTAATAATTTAAAATCTTCAATCTCTCACCGGTTTGGTCCTGGTTTAACTCCAGTTTGACTCCGGTCTAACCCACTAACCCTTGACCCAGTCGTCCGACCGATTCAGTGACCGGTCTGGTTTTAATAACCTTGCTGATAACCCATGAAGCACCAATTTCGACTGTTGGGAAAGCCCATTGAATCAAAGTCAAAATTGCAAGATGGAAAAGCTATTCCAATATGCACATTTCACAAAGATAATGTTTTCAGGCTAGGTAGGAAAGTCATTTATCGTCCACATCAAGGCTACACGCAAGTTGAACAATGTTTTCACGTATGCATCATATGTCTTGATGCCAACATTCCATAAGTCCAACAATTCCACATTAAGCGATTGGAGATACACATTGATATCATTACCCAGTTCCCTTTTCCTGGAATGATTATAGGCAAAATGAAGGAGCTTTATTTCATACACATCCAGGGCAAGTTGTAGGGAATTAAGACTACAGGCCAAATACTATAACTTCTGCTAGGATTCCCAAATGGATTAAAACCGTCAATCTCCAAAGCAAGTCAAACATTTCTAGGGTCCGCGAAAGCTGGAAAGTTTGAGTCGAATGCTTTCCAGGCTTCTGTATCCCATGGATGTCTTAATTTACCATTTTAGTTCTAGTTAACTTCATGCCACCATATATGCTCAATTCTTTTAGACGACATAAACAATTTTTGTAACCAAGGTTTTAAAGGGAAGTACCTGAGAATCTTTTTTGGTTTCTTCTCCTGCTTTTTCCCCTTTCGAATTCTCCTATACCTCAAAGTATGACATCGCTTATGTTAGTTCTCTACGGGTTTTGATGATCACCAACAATTGCAAACAAAGCATATGAAGTTTTCTTTTAAAAAAAAAACTTGTAAAACTCACTGTCAAAGCAAAACTCAAGGTTTCTGGTAAAACCTCGAGTTTTGGCTTTATAGAGAAGAACTCAAGATTTCTGAACTAAGTAAAACCGCCAGTTTTTAGAGAAAACTCAAGGTTTCATCATATAGAGACTTCTCAGTATCTTCTGGAAAATGCAAAACTAGAGGTTTCTTGTAAAACCTCGAGGTTTGGCCTTACAGAGAGTCTCTTAAGTTTTGAACATTGGAAAATCTCCAGTTTTGTCTGAAACCTCCAGTTTTTGGTTTAACATGAAAATTCCAAGTTTTCACAAGATTTGTGAAAGCTCGAGGTTTGATAAAAAAACCTCAAGTTTTTACTTGGCAGAGAGAAATCAAGTTTTAGCCAATTTTTCAAAACCTTAAGTTTTGTGAAAAACCTCAAGTTTTAAGTTGAGTACAGCTTTATCATAATTTTCACAATTAAGTGAAAACTCGAGGTTTGTCCAAGCAGATAGCAATCTTGTTTTCTCAGTTTTGAAAACTGTCGGTTTCATTTCAAAACCTCTAGTTTTTGAGTTGGCGCGATTTTTCAAAGTTTTCACATTTAAGTGAAAACTCGAGGTTTGATCTGAAACCTCGAGTTTTGGCTAACCTAAGAGCATTCATGTTTTTATCAGATTTTGAAAACCTCCAGTTTCCAGGAAAACCGTTAGTTTTGGTTTGGGGCAAAATCTTCAAGTTTTCACACTTAAGTGAAAACTTGAGGTTTGATCTGAAACCTCGAGTTTTGTCCAACCTAAGAGCATTGCAATTTTTAATGTGTTGAAAACCTCTGGTTTTGGATGAAAACCTCCAGTTTTGGTGTTTTGGACTTAAATCGTTTTTACATGCTAAAGTCCAAAACTCGAGGTTTGAAGAACAAACCTCGAGGTTTCATCGCAGATTCAGAAATTTAAATTTGACAAATTTGTAAAACCTTCTTGTTTGATCTTAATACTTTCCAGTATCATTCTCTACTATTCCTAGCTATGTTTAACCACTTTGTTAGTGAGTTTCAGATGAATTAGAGAGTGTCTATTGAAGGTTTAAAGCAAAAGCAAAAAGTAACGTCAGCACATTAAATGCAAAACCCAGAAAGTTGCATTCTTTTGGGTAATCCTTCTATACACGTCTAGAAAAGAATTAAAGAATGATTTCCACATCCAGCAACTGTCATTCCAACGGACTAATCTTCAAGAAGTCAACTATGAACTTCTGCACAGCTGGATTAAGTGAAGAATAGAGAGAAAAGAAGACTAAACCACTTCCTAATCTTTGCTGAACATTTCTAACGATTATATTAGGGAAATCAACGGTCATTTAATGCTCTCTTAGTATAAATAGAGTTGAATTCAAGTCTTATAACTAACTAATCTGCTGAGAACGAAATACATTCAAGTCTTGCATTTATTCTTTCAGTTTTCAACTATATTGTATCGTTTGATACATAGTGCTTCAGTATTCATTATTATCCACTCTTAGAGAGAGTTTATCTTTGAAAATCATTTATTGTAGAGAATCACAAGTCAGTGGACTTGGTGATTGGGTGCATTGATTACAACTTGTAAGGGAGAGTGAATTCTAGTGAGAGAATTACTCTTGAGTGCAGAGTGTGTAATCAATTGCTATAGTAGAAATCTCTGAGTGTCTGGGGACTGGTGATAGGGCAAAACTTTAAGCCTAAAAACTCCACAAGTGCACAGGCCGTATCAAGTAATAAAGTGATTAGAAAGATATCGTTCCCACGAGGACTTAGTACCACAAACCTTAGTTGAGCATTAATTTACAATTTCGTTTAAGTTGAGCAAACCAAATTTAATTTAATTAAGAGAAAAGAAATTTAAACTAAAATTAAAATAAATTAACTACACACTAATGAACGAGCAATCTAGAGTCACTAATCCCTTATTTGATTCTTAAATTTTATCCCTACTAAATTAACTTTGACTTAACCTAATTAGCTAATCTAGAGTATTATGTCTATAAATGCCTTTCAGTCCACTTATATACCTACCTTAATTAATTATGTGATGCCTCACACAACTAAATAAGATGCTTTTTAAATTGGACTCACTCTAATTTGATTATGCGGAGCTTCTAGGTATATTCCTATCCCAGACGCAAATTAGATTAAAACCTAACTTCACATTAAATTTAAACCTAATTCCATATTATTTAATCCCAAGGTCAATTTAGGATTCCCTCTTCCAAGTTCAACCCTAAATCCCCAGAACATGCTCAATGGTGATTAATCAATAAGCAATAACAATAAACACAGGATTAAATAAACTGAATAAAATTAATCAAAACTAAAAAGTGGGAATAATCTCAAACCCAAACAAGTTCATAGGTTCTCTAGGTTGAAGAGAAAAATTATCCACACATGGCTTTATTCAAATCCATTATAAAAAAATATGAAAATTCAGGTTCAAAGAATAAAGAGAGAGAGAGAGGAAAGAAAGATTCTTTGTCGCCTCCACAGTCCTTCCGTCCTTCGGTGGGGATGATGAAAAGAACTGAAATGCTCAACCTCTACTCCTCTGCTTCTTTGTTCCTTCTCATTCTGTGTCTCTCAGATCCTCCTCTTTTCTTGTCTTTGCCTCCCTATTTATAATTTAGGTCTTGGGTCACTGATTCTCCTTTTCTTTTACAAAGATATCTCATATCTTGTAATTTACTCCATCAGATCACACACTTGATTTTGTTTCTATTTTTCTTGCGTTAGACCACTGAATTTGACTGATTGCATATCCTCTTAATTTCTTTTTCTACTTCATTCCAAATCAGCTAATATTTCCTGCACAATAAAAATAAGATATGAGTAAATTTTATGTCGATTTATTCTTTGATCCTAAGTTTGATTCAATGATGGAAAAGTCAATAAAAGATAATTAAATAGGTATATAATATCAATAATTCCAATTAATTCTCATAAAATATACACCTATTTAATCATAAAATATATACTCATCAACTGGACGTAGGTCAAGTTGTTGGACCGAACCAGTATAAATCTCTGTGTGTAGCTGCTCTTCTCTTTACTCTGTTCATCTCTGTTTTGCTATTTAAATTCAAAGCTATCTTCGAAAATTTTTTAATATACCCAATTCACCCCCCTCTCTTGGGTATTTAGCTCCACTTTCAGCTTACAAGTCTCCTTGCGAGCATCATCTCTCCAATATAGCATACAATCATTGGGGCATGTCATTCAGGTTTAATAAATGTACTTCTTAAACCTATTACTAAACTTGTTAATTCCATTAATGAACTTGTTATTCCCATTATGACTTTTGTTCATAGTGCTCAAATTTTGTTTTCATCGGAGTGACATGTTTTCCACTTGGTGAATGAACTTGTTAAACCCATTAATGCACTTGTGAATCTTATTCTTGAACTTGTTAATCGATCCTATTACAACTTTTGTGAAATTCACAGTTACTATTCACCTTCTTCCTCAACCTTATTTTGTCAATCTCATTATTCTTCACCGGAAACTGAAAAAGCTAGCCAAAAAATTCATAAGGATGCTTTGAACATGCTATAATTAGTTGGGATGTTTGAGTGCTTTTATTAGATCCATAACCAAGCTACAAGCTTGTTGCCCAAAACCTCTCACTCCAAATCAAACACCCATTCTTTAAAAAAAAAAAAAAGGTTATGAAAGCAAAGAAGGAGATTTCGGGGACTTATTGACAAGTATCCTTTAAGAAAAAATCTCACCTTTTCACACACTATTAAGCTAGATGAACAAATTAGAGAGAGTGTGCGTGAGAGAGAGAGAGAGAGAGTGTGTGTGTGTGTGTGTGTGTGTGTGTTAAAGTCTTGGGGCAATCAGAGGCCATCAGCAATGGGGGCAAAGAGTTTGTCGGTGGGGAAGGAGAGGTAGAAGTTACAGTGGAAGGGAGTGATTGATGTGCTAGGATAAACTCAGTGAAGAGCTGTCATCTCGTTGATAAGGAAGAATGTGCGAGAAGAGTTAAATGGAGTGGAGAGAGAAGAGTGAAGAATACTTTGGTCTTTTGCCCGAATATTCAAAACCCAAATTCCTACATGTGTACCCCTCTATCCTTTTCCCTTTTTAGTAGACATTTCTAGGTTTTGAAATTTCATATGGTATTTAAATATCATTCTCCCTAAAATAAATTAGGTAACCATTTAGTTTTCCAAGTTTATATCAAATTACATTTTAATCCTTTAAATTTATACAAAAATGATTATGGTGCAAAAATATACATTAGATTTTTCTAAAAGTGCACAAAACATCAAATGCTATTTTGAGGAGTAAAAGTAACTGTGAACTTTCAAAAATGTGCAACAATACATATTGACCTTTAGTTGACTATTTGTTTGAATTTTTCAGAGTTAGTTCAAAAATATACATGAGATTTTCTCAAAAATGTGGCCAACTCAAATGTTTTTTAGTGGCAAAAAAAACTATGAACTTCCAAAATATGTGCAAAAATACATATTGACTGTTTGTTTGAATTTTTTACTAAAAAATGGTGATATGGAGGATGACTTGGTTGATTAAAAAAACTACTTGGAGAGAAATATTTACATACTCCAAAAATATCATGTCATCTGAACTATGTCCAATGAAAACATAACAACTCATCATTTTAATTTTAGTTGGTTGATGATTCATCTAAAAAAAATTCAAAAATGCTATATGGTCTTTAAGAAAAAAAAATCTTAATTTAAAAAAAACCTAAAAAAATGATCAACCACTATTTTTCTTTTAAACAAGATAAAATTTAAATTTTTTCATATGAGTCATTAGCTAACAAGGATTAAAATGATCTGAGTTGTTATATTTTCATTAGATGGATTTCAGATAACATGGTACTCCAGGAGTATATAGGTATTTCTCTCCAAGTAGTTTCTTAATCATCCACATCATCCTCCAAGTCACCATTTTTTAGTAAAAACAATTTAAACAAACAACCAACTAATGGTTAATGTGTATTTTTACACCTATTTTGGTTTATAGTTACTTTTGCCCCTAAAAAAATTGTGTTGGGTTTATTTTTGCACCTTAACTATGAAAAATTCAAACAAACGGTCAATATATATTTTTGCATCTTTTTTTGAAAATTTATAGTTACTTTTACTCTTAAAAAAATATTTGGTGTTGGGTGCACTTTTGAAAAAAATCACGTGCATTTGTACACCTTAACCCTTTATAATCCCTCAATCTTAACATTGTTAATCTCATTTGATAGAAAATGTTGACTTGTTGTAACTTTTCAATTAAATGCTTACAAAGCATGCTTAATTTTTTAAGTACTCCCTCTGGTCCTAATTATAGAACATATTTAACCAACTTTAGGAAGATTAAGGAAAGGAGTTAAATTGGTTAATTTTACTCATTTTCCTAAAATGCCCTTATATAAATTTAAAATGACAAAAGTAAAAGTGAATCAACAACTCTTACCACATACTTCTTCGATCTAAAATTTTCCTTTCTACAAGCTTTCTAATTAAAATAATGGTATTGCTATATATACATATATTGTTTATATATGTATACGTATAGATACACACACACACACGCACACACATACATATATCTACACACACACACACACACACATATATATATGTCTGTGTGTGTGTGTGTGTGTGTTTATATATGTACACATACACATATATATTGACCACACACATAGATACACACACACACACACACACACATTCACAGATGTGTGTGTGTGTGTAGACACACATAAAAAAACACACAAACATATATATCTTTCTTTATGTGTGTATGTATGTATATATGTGTGCGTCTCTCTCTCTCTCTCTCTATATATATATATATATATTGACAAATTAATAACAATTGATCAATAAATAGATTAAAATCTACCAATTTAAAAGTTTCAATGATTGGAAAAGTCTACACACCCACATACATATAATCACCATTCACCAAAAACCAAACACACTTGAGAGAATAAAATAGGGGTATTTTAGGAAGAAATTGACAAAAATTAGAATGTTGTCCTATAATTAGGACTAAAACTAACTCCCAAATATTGTCTTATAATTAGGATCAGAGGGAGTATAAACTATGGTAAAAAAAATTTAAAATTATATTTAAAATTTAAAATTTTAGCATGCACATAAATATTATATTAAAAAAATGTAAGCATATTTTTTTGGGAAAATTCTATTAAAATATCATCTGAATTTGCAAAACCCTCAGAAGCCCATCGAATTTGTAAAAAGACTGAGAGGTAACAAGGACTTTTGAGGGATATGCAAATTCATACAAAATGACCAGATTGCCCCTATCTTTATTCTCATTCACATTAACACAATCGACACTTCTTCATTCTTTCTTCATTCTCTGATTACCATTCTTGCCCTAGCGTCAGCGTCACTGCCTTCTAAACCACTGCCGTCGCCGTCACTATTGTCGTCGTGTACGTCGTGCTCGCCACCGCCGTCAGGTATCTTCCTCATCTCATTAGTTTTGAGCCCTAATTCTTCCTCTCTGTTTTTGTTGTGGTGCTTTTTCTCCGGCGTCGCCATTTTGATTTGTAGACTCCAAAAAATTTGGGGCTCTGTCTGGCTTCTCTCTGGCTTCAGTTTCTATTGTGTTGCCTTACTTTGGAATCCACCTAATGACCTTAGATTTTATCCTTTCATTTTTGTCGTGTGTCGTGTAATATCCCAAATTTCGGGATTTGAAAATAAGGAATATTTTGTGGGAATTTATTATAAAAATTTGGCCTGAAATGATTATATAAATAATTTTTGGAATTTAAGGCCTATTTTCCTTGGAATTTTTGGGAAAAGAATAAATTCAAGGAAAGATAGTTTGAGGATAAATATGGGTTTAGAAATTTTAGAGCCAATATTTTATGGCTCTTAGAAGCTAAATAAGAATATCCTTATATGGTACTAAGGATCTATTTCTAACACTTATGTTTATAAATAAGTATACACTTATTACTCATTTTCATCCGTCGGTGTGTATTTCACGGGAAGATTGGAAATTTTGGGAGAAGATAACACATGGGCCATCATGTTTGCCACTCCCTCCTTGACTTTATTAATGGCAAAATCACAAACATATGCTGCTAAGAATTCAATCACACGCACTCCACCATATTCTACAAGTCCACACACCTACCCTACTTCTTTTTCTCAATGCATGACACCTATGCATGGAATCATTCATTTGTTTTCCTTATGCATTCACGAGCAACAAAGAGGATAGAAGCAAAATTGACATACAATTCTCCTCAATCATCCAGCGCATTTCTTTATTGTTCACTCACGGATGACACACACACACACGCTCTAACTCCTCTCTCTCACACCAATTACACACACCTTATCGTTTATTCATTTGGTGGGTCTGAAGAGGAAGAGAGAGAGAGAGCTGGAGAATAAAGGATACGAAGGAAGAGAGTAAGAGTGTGTGAGTGCAGCGAGAAAGAAAGAATGAGGGCTGAGAAGGAGAGACCGTTTGAGAAGCAACGGTCAACATGAATAACACCACTATTTCTGGAAAATTCAGTAAGGAGGTCAGGTTCATGCAACGTTTTGTCTAAACAAATGATTTCCTTTGACCATGAAATTTGGTAAGTTGAAAGTATACTTCTTAATCTTTCAAATGAGTGCTAGAACGTATTAATCCGACGTCTAGAACTCAAGTTATGATTTTTCTAAGTTTGGTTATAAAAACTGGAAAATCCTGCTTTCAGATTTAAGTTACGTTCACTTTTCGAATTTCTGAGAATTATACAGCTATTAATTGGCTTGATGAATATTTTTCTTATAAACTAGACTTATAGAACTTCAAATAGAATTTTGAATCACCTTAATCGGAGTTCTATAGAATTAGTTATGATTTTTCAAAGTTAGAAGTTGAACACTGAAAAACGTTGGTTTCCAGGAATGAACAGTGATTTTCGGATTTACTTTTAAAATAGTAAACATTTGAGTTTTCCTATGAAAATTTCCAGAATAAAAGTAGACTTATCAAGCTTTAATTTGATAGGTCACAAGCCTTAATTGGATTTATATTCAGGGAGTTATGAATTTTTGAAGTCAAGTATGAAATCTGGGACGTTTTCTGAAACATCTTCTGAACAGTGTTGACATTTTTGAAATCTGGGAATTATTGGAGTATGATTAAATGTTGAAACCAATTTTCCTAGAAACTAGAATTAATGAGGAGTTCATGGATTTTTGAATCACCTGATTTGGATACCTAGAACTCCAGATATGTATTTTTGAAGTTAGACAATGAATCTGGACGTTTTTCTGGAACAGTTGAGATGAACGGAAATTCTGGGAATAGTGTGCGCATATTTGAAGTTGAATCTATTTTTCCTCTGAAAATAGATTTAATAAGGAACACGTGACTTTTGGAATCACTTTAATTGGAGTTTTGTGCAATTAAATATGAATTTTCAAAGTTAATTGGAAATTCTGCCAGATTATGGAGTTTATTTGGAAATAAGAAATAGAGAATTTGGACAAGTAATAATTTTCCATCCATGAATATTTAAATATAGGATTCAGTATTTATCTGAGATGACCAGAGGATAGAGAACCGGATCAGGAATTGGAAAGACTATCAGCTAGTAACGCTTCTCTCACATACTATGTGTGCATTTACATGCATGTATTTACCGTTGTACGTATATATGTATAATGTTTGAATATTCTGAATGTTGAATGTGTTGAATGAATTGTATGTATAATTGATGGTTGACTTGCATGTTTTGTGTATGCATTTTATGTGAGTGATGATTAACGTTACTACTGGGATTCATTTGAATCCCAGCATATATTTTTGCAAAAGTTAATTTGCAGCTCGTGTAAGAAGATTGAAGAACGAAGAAGATGCAAAGGTATGAGTACAAGATGGAAAGAGATTTTTACTTCCATCAGATTTATACTTAGACGTATATTTGTACATATTAGTGAATAGTGCCGTATACGTGAAAAGTAACTTCACGTTAAATTTTTTTTTAAAAGAACGTTTCCGTGTATGCAATTAAAGGGTGTATTAAAGGCGGGCGTTACACGTCGCCATTTCGAACCGTTTATGGAAATTTCATAATTGTGCATGAACTGCGTTTTTGATATGTCATTTGTTGTTAAATGTTAAATGTGGTTCATGAACTATCTTAATTTTTGATTTGTCATTTGTTGTTAAATGTTAAATGTGGTTCATGAACTTTTGTAATACGTGTTTAAAAGTTACAAATTTTAAAGTACCAATTCACGGAGAGGAGTAAATCTAAGGAAAAAGTTTAAGGACATATATTAGTCAAGGACTAAGGACTAGACTGTATAGATACTCATTACAAAACTACTAGGAATCTAGTTTCTTATTCCACTTCACTACTTCGAGGTTCAATTAAATAGAAGTAGGTAAATAGGTCAGTTTGTAAATGTAATTAAAATATTGTTAATAACCACTGTAATTATGATCCTAACAATCCTAACAAGTAATAGTGTATAAATAGAATATTAAGAGTTGTTTAAGATATATTATTTTGAGTAGAAAAGAGGTAACTATATAGGACTTGAAGGAGGGAATTGGCTAGTTTTTATTTGAATACACATGTTCTCGCATATACAATAACTTTTATATGAGAGTTATGTTTTTTCTCATTTTGTTCCAAAATCAGTCCTTGTGTTATTTAGCTGGTTCCATCTTAGCTGTAAAAGTTCTGAAGCATCATGGAAGCTATGAATATATAATATGAACTCTGTAAAGCACCCCGCACTAACTATGAAAGAGTCATGTTTATGTTAGATGGCAAGAGTTAGAGAAAAGATATCACTCATTTTGAAAACTAGTATTCCCTTGTTTTTTTTTCAAAGCTTGTGCGTTTCTCTATTCTTTCTGTGTTTTGTTGTGTTCTATAGGCAAGACTGTGGCGTTCATGTGTTGATTTGGTTGCATAATTGGAGTCATAGTGAAAGTATGCAGTATGGTGATGATGAAGTCAACGAGTATAGGTGCAACCTTATGTGGTGGCTTGTGAACCATGAATTGAATAAGGTCATAGATGCTACATTGGGACTCCTGGCTCCTCCAGCGACCCACAAGAAGAGAAGAAAGACATGCCCATATTATTGAAGGCTGATTCTTTAAATCATTTTGACACTTACTACTTAGGATAGAACCCAATCTCTGTATGTATGTGGTGCTCTATGTAAAAACAAAAATTAGATGATTTATAACAAATTTTGTATTGGCACGCATTTACGAATTTACAGTTTGTTGTTAGATTTACCTTCTTTGTCTATGTCTGTGAGGGAAAATTTTGTAAATGGATGTAAGATGTAAAGTTCAATGAAGGATTTCCAACGCCATTATTACAAAACTTTAATACATTATTACAAAACTTCCATCGCTATTTACAAATTTACCATCGCCATTTATAAATATATCGTCGTCATTTACAAATTGTTTTGTTGTGCTACATTCTTGCATCTGAAATGAACTTAATGCATTATTACAAATATACCATTGGTATTTATAAATATGTCATCGCCATTTACAAAATAATCATCGCCATTTACAACTTTGTTTGGGATGTTTCATTCTTGCCTCTCAAATGAAAACATAAACTTCATACATTATTACAAATATATCATCTTCATTTACAAATATGTCATTGTCATTTACAAAATAATCATCGCCATTTACAACTTTGTTTAGGATGTTTCATTCTTGCCTCTCAAATGAAAACATAAACTTCATACATTATTACAAATATACCATCGTCATTTACAAATATACCATCTCCATTTACAAAATAATCATCGCCATTTACAACTTTGTTTGAGATATTTCATTCTTGCCTCTCAAATGAAAACATAAACTTTATGCATTATTACAAATATATCATCGCCATTTACAAAATAACCAACGTCATTTACAAATTTTTTTGGGGCTTTTCCATTCTTGCCTTTGAATTACAAAATACAAACAACATGCATTATTACAAAAATATCATCGCTATTTACAAATAAACCATTGTCATTTACAAAATAATCATCGCCATTTACAAACTTTTTTGGGCTTTTTCATTCTTGCCTCTGAATTACAAAACACAAAGAAAATGCATTATTACAAAAATATCATCGCCATTTACAAATAAACCATTGTCATTTACAAAATAATCATCGCCATTTACAAACTTTTTTGGGCTTTTTCATTCTTGCCTCTGAATTACAAAACACAAAGAAAATGCATTATTACAAAATAACCATCGCTATTTACAAATTTTTTTGAGGCTTTTGCATATTTGGCTCTAAATTATAAAACACAAAGAAAATACATTATTACAAAAACATCATCGTCATTTACAAATAAACCATCGCCATTTACAAAATAACTATCGCCGTTTACAAAAGGTGAGTAAAAAAAACAAAAACAAAAATCACACTCCAAGTGTTCATTGGAGTGAGATATATTACACTCCAGTGTCTAATGTCTCAGAAAGAACAAAACGTTCTTTCCGTTCACGATGTCGTCGGAATATTCCCCAAACCCAAACCCCTCTCCCTGAAAAATTACCGCACGCCCTAAACCCCGCGCCGAAAGTATTATTTCGGACGATTGAGTTCTGTTCACGATTTAGGTTGTAAACCCAATTGGACAAATGGGTTAACGATCTCAGCGGGTGTTTGTGTTATTCGAACCTACGGCATCATATCTCTATTCACGATTTCGGAATCTTCACCAAAAGGTATTTGCTTTCTTGTTTTTAAAAACTTATTTTTGTTGTTGTTGGATTTGTGACCTAAAAACAGAGTGATCCTTTGCCTGTCGGTAGTTGAGCGTGTTGTTGCACTGCTCATTTGTTCGATTTTTAGTGGATGGGTTAGTGTGTTGCTTTCAGTTGAGGTGCTTTTGATTTATTAGAATGACACGGTGGAGGGTGCATCATCCACGGCGGCCCGTCAAGAAGACGAAGGCAAGGCTAAGCAGGCACAGGAGAGTGGAAACTTTAATGGAATGAGTTTCATAACCTAAGGCAAGGGTTGTAGTCATTTGGCATGAATTTGCATATCCCTTAAAAGTCTGTGTTATCTCTCAGTCCTTTTACAAATTCAGTGGGCTTATGAGGGTTTTGCAAGTTCAAAGGGTATTTATTCGTCTTTTTCTGTATTTTTTTTAATATTTAATACCGAAGTTATAGTTTACATTTTTTAGTGAGCATATTCTATTAATTGAAACTAACATTATTAAGATTAACAGACTAAATATATATTTATAGACATAAAAGATTAAACTAAAATTTAATGTAAACTTAGAGTACCAAACCTATATTAATAAATTAATTAGCTATGCATGTGTATAGATATGTAGCTAATGCTTATTTTTATTTATATGCATAAGAATCAGGAAAATAGCTAAATGCTAACATATGGGGCAAGGACTTAGGCATGGAAATAGGCCAGGCTAGGTCAAGCTTTGGATAAATAGGCCTGAGCCTGTAATGGGGTTAAAAGGCCTGAGCCTGGGCCTAAGCTTGAATGCAAACTTTTTTTTAAGCTCGGGCCTAAGCATTCATAAGGCCTAGTCAGGCCTGAAGCCTTTCTAAAGGCCTACTTACAATGTAGGCCTTTTCATATTGCAAGCTTTGAAAGCCATAAGTAAGCTTCATACACTTTGATCCTATCAAAATCTATGTAAATATAAAAATGAAAAAAATAAATATTTTATTATTATATGATATAAATATAAATACATATATTTAATGTATAAATATAAATACATATATTTAATGTGTAAACAGGCCAAGCCTGAAGGCTTACAAGCCAGACCTTAACAAAATAAGCCTGACCTTTTACACATATAGGCCTTTAAATAGGCCTTGGCCTGGCCTGGCCTTTTTAACAAACAGGCCAGGCTTGATCAGGCCCTAAACAGGCCCGGCCATAGGCCGCTTGATAGGGGCCTAACCTATTTCCACCCCTAGGCAAGGTATTTAATGAACATAACTGTTGGTGATGCGACTAAAGTTAACTGCTTTTTTTTTTTTTTTGTTGGGGGTGGTGGGGTTGAACAAACCAAAAGCCATGATTAAAGCATCTTTCATCCCATTTCTTGGAACCCTTTGGTTTCTTTCTTTTCTTTTCTTTTTTTTTTTTTTGGGGGGGGGGGGAAGAAAACTATGTGAAGGGTCAACCTAGGTTGGGTTTTTCTCATTATCATTTTCTCATCATCTCTAAATCCTATCTATCTAATCAATCACAACACCACTTTAATTTTTCTCTCACCTCCCCAATCAATGGTCTAGATGAGCTAATGAGAGAAAATAAAAAAAATGATGAGGAGAGAATCCTCTTCCAGGTCAGTCCTCATGGTTGCAAGAAGGCCGAAACAGGCTTATCTCTTTGATTTATTGCATGCTTTATCCTACTACAAAGACTCAACAAAAGAAATTATTATATGGGTATAATTTGTGTTGCTTCTACAAGAACTAGCTGACAACAAATAGATCAATCTGTAGGGAAAAAAAAGTACTACATTTCCAGAAAGTGTACCCCTATTTGTACAAACATGAATCAAATTGGCATAATTATTCACCAGCCTCTATCTTTGAGGAGGTTGAGTTATTCCCTTTCTCTTCAACCTCTCTCACTCTCTGAAGAGTATCATTAATGGTTTTTGATACTTTATTGGAATGTTCCTCAATACCTCTCAGAATTATCTCAAGTTGTTGTTGAAGAACTGCTCTTCGCTTTCTCTCTCGTAGTAGCTCTGCAGTCAATTCCCGGATCTTTACATCTTTATCATCCTGAGGATATGAAATGGTTGCAAAATATATGCATCATAAGCATAAAATAGACAAAGCAATTGCATGACATAGAAAACTATGAGAAAAGCATGAAGAATTCAAATAAACAAAATTATACTCCTTCCAGCCATGAAGATAGGGAAAAAATCCGATCTATGTCACTCATCTCAAGGAAAATTGGTTTTATACTTGATGAACTCAAAAAATGCTAGTTCATTCCATGCATACCCTTATTCATTAGGAGTCATTGTTAGAAGAGTTCTAACTTTCAACAGCACTAATGCATAACTATAAAAATGAGGAAAGGGGTAATATAAGGAGGGAGAGAGTTTGTTCACATTCCACATTACCCAATATTCTGGACCAAAAAGGGCTTCTAGCAGTTTCCCTATAAACCAGACCAGAGGGAGTAAACTATTATTAACGCCATCACAAACAGATCCATTCATTCAAAAAAAAAAAAAAAAAAAATACAATAGAACTGTCAACAACTGCACTTTTCAATGCATTACAATGTCAGTCCTAATTATAATATACTTCCAGTCAGGAATCATAAATTTTTTTTAGTAATGACAGATCCCAGGGTATGCATCTGAAAATGCGTACTAAAGTTATCAGAATCTATAAGTGAGACCCTTCACACCCTAATGCAAACAACACAGTCATTTATCTTCTTATTTATAGAATATTATGAAGCGCCAATAAGAACTGTCTCTTACCCTGTATAATTGAACTTGCAGATTGAAAACCACACTTCAAAGTTCAACATGAATGTCCTTCTGATAGGACCCGAACAGAAATAGCAGAGAAATAAAACTGAATAAGACCCAAAAAGCAACTCCCACAGTCCCCCAACATAACTATCCCTGCCTCAGCCACCCTGTAGCAGCCTAGTTCTCTATTTCTTTTCTCCAAAACAGAGGAATCTACAAGTCCGACATTCTGACCAACAAAAAGTGGCTTTTCTTTTCTTCATCCACCTTTCTATTTTTCCTCTTATAAGTCTGGCCAGCAAAGATGGCTCTCTATCACCTTCCATAATTAATATTACCTCAAGTTCTAAATTTAAGGCCTATTTGACTATTTTTAGAAAAATTAAGAAAGCTAAATAAGTTATTTAATCATATCATATGTTATATATGATTAAATTATATCAGTTTAAAGTCAGATAGCTAAGTTTAGAGAAAACATGTTAAATATAAATACTTTAAAATAGTTTAATTAGCTTTCTTAATCTCTCTAAAAAAGTCAACTGAGTCTCGTATTTTAGGACTAGAGGTAGTCAGTTTCTTACCCTCACTGTCACCCAATCCAATCCAACATGAACAGGGTGCCAAGATCAATCATTACTAGTTTCTAGTTTCTTTGCCCTCACAATCTAACAGTTTCGATATGCAGATGAAGAACCATGCATGGGCAACTATAAATTTATCCTCATCAAGATAGGGAGATAGCAGATTATTTATGGATCTGGTAAACAGGGCTATGATTAGCATTTGTAAGGGTGCATCACAGATTTACTAGTAGAATATAGGGCCAACGATGCTTTTCCAATTCTTCTGTAGAGCTTCACAATTCAATGCTAACTACAAAGTGAAGATTTTATATCAATCAGAGCATATGAGGAAAAACCTAGGATACTTGCATGTGATTAATAAGAAAGATGTTCTCACCCAAAATTTGATGGATCCCACTTTCCTGTCTGAAGTGCTGTAAAATTAAGTAGCCATTTGAGGTCAAATAGACCAAACTCAATCTTTCACGCTAACCATGTATAGTTAAAAGATTCAGGAAGAAGGATACAGATCATTGGCACAACCAACACTTAAAAACACACAAAATTTGTCCGAACATCGATGCAGCCCCTGTCAAGTAAATGACTCTCAAGTTTCCAAAAGTGAAAAACACAGGATACTCTCTACGCCAGTATACTTAAATATTGGTCATATAATAGGAGTAATCACTGAGCTCAGTAAAGAGTAAATGACCAAACATTTGATTCAGCAAGCAGCACTGGATAGTTCAAGGTATACGGGTTCAGATAGTTTAGAACCGCTATTGACAACCAATGCCAAAAATTAAGAAAATCAGGAAATTTTATGAGTTACTTGTAATGCATGTTGCACTCAGGTACTGATCTAGAGGAGTGTGACACATGGGGTGGATTGAATGTCATCATTCATCGAAATGCAGCACATATTACAGACATTGTACAAATTAGTTCTCTACTCTAAAAAATTGTGTTTAACCATCATATATAAATATTTGTCTATTTTTCTTATTCAAAAAGTAAGAAGTAAAGAAAATAAGACAAATGAAATCTCCTATTATAAAATGGTGCACATTAATTTAGAGTATTTTCTAGTTAGTATGCCTGAACCTCATTCTCTTTCCGTTGGGATGGTTTCAAATGCACTGTTTCTGGAAAATGAAGCGGGTGATTGTGCTCATCAACGAAGTCAACAATTCTATATTTTCCATTCATGCGTGATACTGTCATTCTTGCTTTACATCCTGTTCTTGTCTCTGGTCGAGGATGAATTGTTTTGAAATCTCTTTTATCTGGCCTCCGTACGCCTTCTTTGCAACACACATATCTGTATGAGGTAATGGCGCCATCCTTCCTACTCTTGCTGAAATATTGCTTTCTAACGCCAAATCCGGTTTTGCCACCATAACTCACCCAATATTTCCATGCTTCTTCTAAATTTTCAAATTCAAGACCCAACCTTGGGGTTAAATTTGTATCCATCAAATCAAACCTACAAAGGATGATTACAAGTTCATTATTTTATTTGACATTCAAACATTCATTTTCACTCTTTTTGCATTACAATTTGAATATTGCCTAAAATGTTGCAGTAATTGAGTGAACTTTTTATTCCCCTACAAAAAGATATACACACATCCAATTATTTAAAAGCTCATTCAATATTTTAATGAATTATATCCACCTTGAGAAAGAAAAAAACTTATTCATCAATTAATAAAGTCCTCTAAGCACGACCATTATCCAACATAATAACAAACCACGCTCATATATAACATATTCACAAATAAAACATCATTCAACATTATCCAACACAAGCAACATTTTATCTAATAAAACCAATCACCAAGCTAACGTTTACAATAATCTGTGCATCATCCGAAAGAGCAATCACTAATCATCAATATGAATAAAAGTGCCTTTTATCCGTCACCAATCTACAGATTTTTTTGGCAACCATTAAGCATTATTCAAGAACATACAAAACTTTGCCCAACACCAGCAAAACTATCAGAATGTTCATATAAACATAACCTAATATAAAAACAAAAATACTTTCTTTGATTGATTCTGCACTATAAATAAAAGGTAAATTTCAAAACTCCAAAAGGCCATAAATCAATCCAAAAAATATCTGAGGAGATTTTTTTAAGAAAAAAAAATACATTAGCCAACCATTGATGTTTTCTTACTTGCTCTGTTCTTCCTCTTTAAACCCTAACATCGAGCCAAAGAGCCTCTGTTTGTCCACATTACGTTTTCTTCGCCAATCGTAATCAAGGATTATTGATTCTTCCTCTTTCGTTGCATTCGAACCCAAAACACCTCACTCCGTCGAGCTTCGCCCCGAGAAAGCCAACACCTACGACCGCAATCCTTTCCAGCGCCGGAGGAAGAAAGCAGCAATCTGAGCGAGCTTGCGTTTTTCAACTTTTATGTTCACGAACGGTCACGATTTTCTAGGTATTGAATGGCTAGGATACCCTACTAAAACGACGTCGTCGAGATTGTACTTATCCACCGTTAGATCTAACTAACGGTTAAGATATATTACCCAGCATGCAAACTGGAGACACCCTGAAGGCGAAATCATCTGGTTTTCTTTTTCTCCTTTGCCCCGCCTTGCATTTCACTGTAAAGGGTAAACCTCTTATTTATTAGCAAAAAACAAAACGAAAAAAAATCCTCTTATTCTCTTCGACTTGTTGAGTTCTTTTGAAGCTTCGCAGTAAAATATCGAAACCGTTGCAAAGCGAAAAGATCCTCCACTTCCATTCACAGTAAGTAATGGTGTGTTGGTTCGTTGTTTTTGGTTTGGTTTGGTTTTCGTTTTCATACTATACAGACGATCACTGGCGCAATCATAGTTTTGCACCTTCTGTACTGTTTACCTGTGCAACCTCTGAGTGGGAAGCCTTCACTTCCTTGTAAACTGTGTTCTTATTTTTCTCATGAAAAAGGCTTGTATTGTAACAACTTAATGTGAAAAGAATTGCTTGAATCTGTTTCTTTCTTGCTATCATGGGACAGTTGATGGGGAGGATAATCTTTTACGGCAAAACTTTTTCGAGCCAATACATTGTTTTTTGTTGACTGGTGGATACTGGAAATTATTGAATTTATTGTTAGTTATCTAATTGATTAGTGTGTTATGAAATAATGTTTAGGAGGAAGATTCCCCAGATTGTGATATTTGAGATATTTTGGGCAATTTGTGTTATAGAATAATGACTGTCTATTTACATATTTACTGATAAGGAAGATGTTTATAAGGAGAAATAGTGGCAGATTTTAAGGAACTTATTGTGAAATTTTTTGGCTGGGTCATGATGTGTGAAATGCATGGTCTGGTTTGGCTTTTATTTCTGCAAAAGTTGAAGGCTTCAGATGCATATGTATGAGCCTGTGGGTTCTGAATGTCTTCTATGAAAACAAAACAAGAAGGGAAAATATCAGAGGCTGTTATTCTGCTCTAAAGTCTAAACAATTAGGATTAGCAACAGTTTGAGCAGTAATGGAGAAAGCTAATCTAGTTCTAATTTCTAGATTATTTGGCTGCCTGGCTGGCTTTCAACCTTGCCTACCTGTGAACAAATTCACCACCTGGACAATTGAGATGCCCAGCCCTTGGTCAAGCTAAGTTGATAATATTGTCCTGCTTCTACTAACTCTCGTGACTTGTGAGTAGAAAGAAAACTTAAGCATAAACCAGTATTTTAGATGTATTAATTGTTATTGAAACTATATTTGATAGAAGGCATGATTTTATAGAGTATTAGTATATTGTTCTGTATTTGTAGTGAATAAAACTATTATAAAACCTTACCTTGCTGCCTTTAGATTTCATGTGTAGATAAATTTGACTAAATTGCTTGATTGTATTCAAAGGCAATTCATACGCAAAATATAAGCCTAAATCATAATCGTTCATCAATAACCCAATCCCCATGATTTTGCTATCTTTATAATCATCCAGAAGGGATTATAATATCTACAATAAATGAAAGAATGTCTTCTGTTCTGACACTGTGGTTCTTGGGATTAACAGGCCTGGCCTAGTTTTCTAGTAGACAACCTGTGTACATGGTGTGCTTTGGACATCGTTATATGTGGTTTAACCTTCTAAAGTTGTTCTGAGACCTTTTGTGCACAATCGTAACAGTATATATATCCCATAATTATTTTTGGATATTTGGCAGTTTACTGATCCCACCATCTTTCACTTTATTTATTTCTTTGGGTTTATGAAAAGAGCTGGCATTGAGGTTAAAAGTGTATAAAGGATGTGGTTGTTTTATCATTATTATAATTATTTTCTATAAAGTTTTTGGCTATATATAAGAAGCTGTAATATTCTCAAGTTATGAATAACGTGTTACATTTCTCAGACTCTGTATTGCACCTCGCTTAGTTTTCTTGATAATGTGAAACTTATTTCTTGTAATTTTTTTGTGAAATCAATCTTATGCATCAATATATTTTGAAATTATACTTTGATTCATTTGGTAGACTGATGATTTATCTGCTGAATTGAAGCTGAAAATTCTTGTATCATGACAAATTGAACTATTTTAGTTCAATATTTATAACTGGAATTCTTGTGGATTTTTGTTATAGTGGAGGACAAGGGAAATGATGGAGAACAAGGATCTGCAGAAGTGAGTACGAGTATGTTAAATGGAGTTGAATTTCAAGAACCATATGTGGGCATGGAATTTAATTCTGAAGAAGATGCCAGGAAATACTATGTTGAATATGCTAGACGGGTGGGATTTGTAGTACGTATCATGCAACGTCGCCGTTCAGGAATAGATGGGAGGACTCTTGCCCGTCGACTTGGATGTAATAAACAAGGCTTCTCTCCAAATAATAAGGGCACAATTGGATCAGAGAAAAAGCCAAGGCCAAGTGCACGAGAAGGTTGCAAGGCAACAATTTTAGTGAAGTTGGAAAAATCTGGAAAATGGGTTGTTACAAGATTTGTAAAGGATCATAACCATCCTCTAATTGTTACAGCTAATGGGTTCATCACACCGGTGAGCTTTTGTTCTGGTTTAAGTAATACATTCTTAATTAGAGCTTTTTTATTGATGTAAATAACCATACACTGTGGACTAGGTATTAATATGTAGCATACCATTTGTAAGTGAGAGTATGTGATATCTTTTTCTTTTTCGGTAAAAGATCCAGGATCCCATTATATTAATTAAATAAAAAAATTATAATTTCTTGAAAGCACTCGTACCTACTCTGCGTGGTGTTGTTGCATCTGAAATTTTTCTAATAGAAGTAAATGCAATTCTTTGGTGTAGCTATAATATGTAAAGCTAACTCTTTCAAGGGCTCTTTTTTGCTGTGTCTGATTGAGAGATCATTTAGTTTGCGTGAGCATGCAAAAGCTGTGGATCAAAGCACTAGATGTTTTAATTTCTGAATATCATATTTGTAAATGCTTGTGTTCCTATGAATGATATCCGTCCTCACCAGAGGCATGGAGTATATTATATTCACTTGCGTGATCCGCTTGTTTTCCTTTATGTTTGAAATCTCTGCAAAATAATTACAGATTCACCCCATGTTGATGAATATTTACTTTTACGTCAAAAATAAATGAAACAACTTATTTGAAGTTCTTTTGTCAGAAGAACTGCTGATTTTGGTATCCGATAAGGTGTAGATTTTTTTTAACGGTTAAATTTGTGTGGCATTACGGCAATAGCTATCTCTTCTAGAAGCGTAGTTTATACCACACCAACAGAGTTCTGTGTTCAAATTAAAAGGTTTATGTCTTAAGTGTCTGAAGCTGTAAGGATGCAACATTTTATTCTGGACCTTGCAAGTTATATAAACCAAGCTTTGGTTGGCTTTGAATGAGATAAAGAGAGAAAATGGAAGTGGGGAGAGAGGATGATAGAAAATGATTATTCTAAATTCTAATCATCTCAGTCTGACGAAGCCATAATAAGAACTGTTACATTATAATATAGATATTGTAATCTGCAACCTTTTTTTTTTTTTTTTTTGGCCAAAAGAGAATAGCATAAGCCAAAGGAACTATTAGGATTGTGGAAGATTTATCCCATTATCATGTAGATATTGTAATTTGTAACTTAATCATAGGGATGGGATATTAATATGTAATATGAGCTATTAATATCAAGACTCCTCTCCCTTGTATATATATGGATCCCTAGAATGACCGAAAACAACATTTGATTCAAATTTCCCTGTAAGGATTATTTATATGAAGTCCAAAAGACACCAACTTTATTGAAAAGGGAACACAATTTATAATGTTCTAATCAGACAAGGCATGACATTAAAGAGGTTGTAGTTGGCTTTATGACAATATGTAGCTTTTGACATTTCTCAATCTTGCTTGGATTCTTATCATTTTAAATGTTTTATTTGCAAGTAATCAGATTGATAGAAGGTTCAATTATTTCTTCCACATTGCTCGTGTTATCTTTTGCCCCCTTTTCTTTGGATGAACAAGTTTTTTTTCCTTCTTGCAGGGTGATAAAGACAAGAAAATTGAAGAACTAACTAAGGAATTAGAGCGCCAAGATCAGCTATGTGCAGCATACAGGGAAAAACTAATCAGTTTCATGAATAATGTGGAGGAGCAAACGCAAGAACTGTCAGAAAAAACTCAAATTATTGTAGAAAATTTAAGGAAAGTTGAATCTGAAGTGCAAAAGAATCCCTTGAATAGAAAGTCTTGGGGTTTAACCTGAGTTCTAAATTAGCATGATTCTGTGCATAATTCCATATCCAATCTTCATCAACTCACTTTATTTTGTATAGTTTGTTGCATAATGGAATTGATGCTTAATGTGTTTTTCTTATGTTAATGCTGCCTATTATTTTGGGTTTGTTCTCGTTCTTATCAGTGTTTTTCTTGTCTGTCTGAATTTTGTATTTTAAATCCAAAATCATGATATACTTTCTTTTTTATGAAATTTTCAGTTTCATTAAACTAGAAAGCAGAGAACTTATATCGGCATTCAACATTCGTAGTTTCACACTTCTTTTTCTAGTTACTTCCCTCTCTTTATTTTCGAAGAATTACTAAAAGGGATTTAACAACTAAAAGGTCCTGATAACAAGTAAGAAGCATAAACCTGTTATCATTTTTTATACTAAATTTCATCATTGCACACTCATTATTTGTTAAAGAACTTTTTGGTGACTAAATCTTTTCCTTAGGACCTTATAATGATTCTCCCTTCTTTTTTCCCTTGTACATGCACTTTTATCATGTTACCAAACAAGCATCCGGAAATCCTTTGTTCACAACAAATATGCAGCAAGCTTCTTCAGTATTGAAATAATTGGTTTATGTAGCATTATAACACAGGAGAAGAATATAAACCAAAAAAGACACCTGATATACAATTGATTCACTGCTGCTTTTTCACTTCATGACAAATTAGTCACTGACCACATTATTGGGCTTGCAAAGGAATAACGTAGTAGAACAGCACCTCAAGCTCCTATGTAATGCTCAAACCTTTTACATAAAGTACATCTTAAACAATGGAGAAAAAGAATCTTCTAGTGAGTGTCCAAAGGTTTTTCAACATCATTCTCAAGCTGTTTTACACTGCTAACAACAAGTTCGAGTTTTCCTGATAAAGCTTCAGTTTGCTCCTCGACAGATTCCAGCAGGGAAAGTAATAGCTGGCGATATAGTTGACATAACTTATCGTGACGCTGAAGCTCCCTTGTCAGTAGTTGAATCTTGAAATCCTTTGATTCCTGCAAGGTTAGCAAACAAAGGTTTTGTTAAAAATTCATGCCTATCAATCTTCAAACAAAAAAAAAAGGGTCAAAAACCATAAATGTCCTTGGTTGTTGGGGTTAATAATATTTTGTGGTCAGCAAGAATTCTCCAGGAACATGGCCACATGGGGAAGGTGTAGTCTAAGGTAAAGGCAAGGAAAAGGTTGACCGTTGGAGGTCTTGAGTAATTATACATTTTTCCATTTTCCACTATAACTTTATCCTATTAGATTAGATAAGGTCGGCTACATGGATCGCATGATGTTATCATAATCTATCAACAACCAAATCTTTAGATAAGTTGGCAACCAAGAGGTCCCATTCTAAAAAATAATAATAATAATAATTCATTCCTATTGATTCCATATTGGGCAGGGAAAGAAGTATTTATATAGTCTCCCTCAAAAGGATCCTGCATTGAGCCTCAAGAGAGGCCAAAAAAAAAAAGGATATGCATGGTTGATATTTCATCTAAACAGTCTGAATTTCAAGATGCATTACTTTTTCATTTCATTTCATTTTTGGTTTTAAACGAGAAGAACACTGAATAAAAAAAGTTTTCCAACTGAGAACTTACTAAAGAAATTTAAATTTAAAATATAGAATTAAAGAGCCATGAAATCTAGACTATCTATATCACATATGAATTATTAAATTTCCTTTTGCCTCAGTTGAGGCTAATTGAAGGACCCTCTCAATGGAAAGGATCAAAATCTCATACTCCGCAATATAGACAGGATGCTATAAGGAAAATATCAGCATTCACAGCTGGTAAAATAGCCCAGTGCCTTGCTAATTTGCTCTCTACCTAGGACAATCACTATGCCGATGAATGTGAATTTCACTAAACTCCTTTACCACGTTTGATTTTAACATCTAAGACTTCTGGACAGAGTGTTAGGTGCAAGATGATGATGGCGACTTAGAAATTAGAATCATACCAAGCCAAAGTTGAAGCTGTTCAGACGCATGATGAAAGAATTAGGAGTTTTCATAAAAAGCTTTATGACCAGCAAAGATGAAGGATTTCTTCCTCTTTCATTTTATCATCCCTCTCACAGACCACAACCAGAAAAAAGGGCGTTCATATTAATATTGGGATGAGCTACATCAATATTGTTTTTCCACAGGACTAACAAACATCACGTGATTTTAGGTTACGGTCTTAAACAACTAACAAATTGGAAAAAATAAATTGGAGTGTGGCAGCTTTCATAATTCAATGCCAAAAATCAATTATGGGAAAAGAAACCAAGTGTTGCATCCAAAAATACATATTACATTTGTATTGTTCTTGTAGTTTAGAAAATTTATCTTGGCACTGCCTGAAAGTTGCGAACAAGAAATTAAGAGTTTCATACAATGTTTACCTTCCCAGAACAAGTAATAATCCTGTAATGCCTAAACAACATGAGCAGAGAATATAGCAGGCATAAATGATGCATGAATAAGTTATATATTGTCTTGTAAAAACTTGTAATTAGTTTGAACTTAATCATCTATTTGATAGAAAAGATGAAACTTCCCCCCAATTTCGGATAGAAGGAAATTAAAATTTTCAATCATTTCAGCGAAAAATAGTCAAATATACTATTGATTATTGAAAACTATAAGAACTAGAACCTCTTCGAGGTGGATACTGAATACTTTATAATCCAATAACAACTATCAAAAGATGTTACAAATGTTCAAGATTAGAAACTATCAGTCAACTACTCAAGGACACATCAACAAGAGTACATGGCTTTATACTTCTGGTCATGATTTATAATCAATAATATGTAAAAACAGCATGAACCTCAACTGTATTCGATTTATAGATAGCTGTGAGTTCCATGAGGGATATAAAATATGAAACTGATTATTCAATGTTAGTAAATGTAAAAAATATAACTCACCAAAGTTTTGTTATCAAGATAGGCAGAAACTTGTAGAGGGTGACAATGTTCCTTCACAAATTTAGTAACAACCCATTTCCCATGATTGTTTACTTTAACCAACATCATAGCCTCACAGCCTTCTCTTATGCTAACTCGTGGTCTCCGAACTGGTCTTTTCTCATTTCTAGGTCTCGCATAAAAACCTTGCTTATTGCAAGAAAATCGACGAGAAAGGATTCTATTATCAGTCTCAGAGCGATGGCAACGATCAAGACGGACAACAAACCCTTCCTGCCTTGCGTATGCACTGTAGAATTCTCTGGCAGCCTCTTCAGAATCAAACTCCATACCCACACAAGGTTCGGAAATGCTTCTGTCTTCACCTGTTGCTGATATTTTCTCAGCAGAACTTTGAACAGTTTCTGCCTCGGAACCCAAATCCACTGATCATACAACAAAAATACATTATTCAATGAAAACGTTTGGCAAATAAGCTTGTATAGAAATATTGCTTTGAATAGTTAAAAAATGATAATTTTAACTGACAATTGACCACCAAATTCCAAAGTATTTATCAGAACACTATCATGAGCAACTTAGATATCCTCGATCAAGAAAGTGAAATAAGGAGAGAGATGAGATGGGGGTGAGCCCCACTTCACATCAAATTGATTGATTTACATTCATGCCTTCATGTATTGTAAGAAGGAGTCATGGTGGAACACTCCACGTCAAATTAAATCGTTTACATTCATGAGAAGGAATGATGTGAGAAAAAAAAAATAACGTAAAATCCACGGTCACACTACACATTTACACCCATAATCTCTTCTCTCTTTAACTGAGGCCCAAATTCACAAATGCATAGAATAAATTGCGCCCGTACAGCAATGTCTCCATTGGAGAGCATCTTGACTCTATGAGAAGCACAGATCTAGAAATTTATCGATATGCAATCTGAAACTAAATCTTATCACCTTGAGCTCTTAAACTAAGATTGCTGTTTGCTAAATGGAGTACACATCCAGTAGACCATAAACTCTAATCCAGCAGGCATTTCAAATAGCCACAGGTCTAATTCCACATTACAGTAATACCAAAATGCAGAATTGATATGAATTATGAACCAATTCCCTCATTAAAAAAAATAAAATACAATCCAAATTGAGCTCGAGCAGCTAGCCAACAACAGAAAAAACAAAAAAGAAACGAAAACCCAAAATTAAAACAAAAAAGAGAAAATTAAAAGCTAACGATGAATCCGAAAAATCAAAGTTGAGGAGAGTTACTTCTTAGCTACGGGACTTCATCGAGGACGCTCAATCAAGGGGAAGACAAGAAAGAAAACACGCTTTAAATCGTCGGCTGCTTTCTATCAGCCTATCAGGTTTATGAAGACGGAAAACCAACTTTCAAATCAATAGCAGAAGTAGTACTTCTGCGCCAAATTCAAAGAGTAGAACTGGGTACGAAACCAGGGTTCAGTTCATCGCATTCAAAGTTGAATGAGAGAAGCAACCTCAGTTTTTGTTTTTCTTTTAAAAAATACGAAAAAACAGCCTAAACTCGTGTCACCAAAATAATTTTTATGGGCTATTAACGTTGTTGGTGAATAAAGAATTTTAGTTTGGTTTTAGGAACAAATATACATGTGCTTTATTTTCGGAAGCGCCCAGTACTATATGCTTTTTCTGGGAGCAAAAATATACATGTGGTTACATTTTAAGAGCAAAAGTCACACCACCGTTAAAATCCAGCCTATTGTAAATATGGTTTTTTCTGTTGTAAATGATCAGATTTTAAATGTTGTTATAAATACAACAATTCCTGTTATAAATCTAGCATTTCCCTTTTCCTTTGTAAATGACCTTTCTATGTTCAAAATTTAGGTGTTTAAATGTTGTTGTTGTTGTAAATTAATATGGCATTTTCGGTTGTAAATATAGTCATATTTTAAATTTTGTTGTAAATACAGCACTTCTTATTATAAATATAACTTTTTTTTTATTGTAAATGACCTTTCTATGTTCAAAATTCAAGTGTTTAAATGTTGTTGTAAATATGGCATTTTCTGTTGCAAATGCACCGTTCAATTAGATTTTAAGATGATGTGATTTTTGCTCCTAAAATATAACCACATGTGTATTTTTACTCCCAAAAAAACATATGGTACTGGGCGCTTCCGAGGATAAAGCACATGTGTATTTTTACTCCTTTACCCTTTTAGTTTTGATCTAGTTTCAAATAATTGATTTTAGCTCTTATAATTTTAAAAATGTTTGGTTTAAATCAACAAAGTGTTAATCTTTACTAGATTCTTTTAAATCTCAAGTTCAAGTCTTAAAAGAAACATTTGTACTAAGGAATAGTCATAAATCCCAAATTGAAAACTAGACCATCATCCTAACCCTTATACTCCTTCTGGTCCTTATTATAAAGCACCAACTAAAAAATTTATTTGATCCTTTTTATAAGGCACTTACTGGTTACTCCCTCTGCTCCTTATTATAAGATACCAACTAACTTTTCTCACAAACCAATAAAAGTAGTTAAAGTCAATAAAGTTGCCCTACAATTTAAGTAACTTCCAATATTACTTCTACTAATTGCACTAAACTCTAATATTATATTAATTATTACTCTCACCCACTACCCTCATTAATTAGGGTCAGACATGGAAACAAATAATTAATGTTCATTGGAAACAAACAAGTGCTTTATAAAAAGGACCAAATAAACTTGCTAGTTGGTGTCTTATAATAAGGACCAGAGGAAGTACCAAGGAGCATTAATTATTCTTTTCCATGTATGCCCCTAATAAATAAGGGTAATGGATGAGAGTAATAATTACTACCACTCTGGTCTTATTTATTAGTCCATTTTGACTAAAAAATTTAGTCGTATTTATACGTTCAATTTCAAGTAATAAATGAGATTATGACAGTTTTACCCATATTAATTGTACAAATAAAAATAGAGAGAGAGACAGTTGAAAAATACTTATTCATAAATGAGGGTAAATTTGAAAATTTACCTCATAATCATTGAACTATCTCTTCTTGGTATATGTGATTTAGTCAAAATGGACTTATAAATAGGATCAGAGTGATATGATATTATATTAGAGTTTAGTGCAATTAGTAGAGGCAATATTGAAAGTTATTTAAATTGTAGGCTAATTTTTTTTGACTTTACCTGTTTTTATTGGTTTGTGAAAATTGGTAGTTAGTCCTCTATAATAAGGACCAAATGGAGTATGAACTAGTTATAACAAGTATTTAACTAGTTCGAATAAGAATTTTACAAATTCCAATTCAAAAATCATCACTTACTTCAATGACAAAGTATTGATTCCAATAAAGATTTCATAAGTTTATATAAGGTTTTAATAAGGTATAATATATTTTGACAAATTCCAATTCAAAAATCACCATTTTTTTCAAAAACATTCACCATTTATTACAATAGCAAAGTATTAATTCTCACTTCTGATAAGAGTTTCATAATTTTTAATTAAAAAAAGTCTAAATTAATACATTGTCATTCTAGTAAATGGAGATTTTCAGATTGGAATTTGTACAAATCTTATCAAAACTTGTTAAACCCTTATAAAAAAAAAATATGAGCACATTTTGTAAACTCAAAGGGACATTTATGTCATTTCCATTTAATTTGGAAAATGACAAATTACGCCGTCACACCTCTCTAATATTATGAATATTCTGAACACAATTTTATCCTTTAACATTTTTAAAAAGATTTTCCGATTCTATAATATTATTCTCTATAAAGGGAAAATCCCAATCAAATTTAGGTGAAAATACCAAAATCTAAATTCAAACCTACACTTTTAATAAATTATTAATAGGGAGAATGACATATAAATACCATATGAATTTATATAACCCCTGAAGTCTCCCGAATTTGTAAATAGACTGAGAGGTACCAAAGACCTATGAGTGATATACAAATTCGGGTAAAATTACCCTTAATTTTAAATAAATCAAAAAAAATAAAAATAACCCTTGCTAGAGGACCACCGCCAGTTGGGCACCAGCCGGTGAGAGGGGTGTTGTTTTTTTGGGGGTTAGGTTTTTTTAATAAAAAAAAATGTATTCATTAAAAGTGTGGGGGTGGGGTTTGTCACACATCCATGGGGCCAAGTGGCTGGTTCCTCTGATATATATATATATATATATATATATTCTTCTCAACATTTTTTCAACGGTATTTACAAACTCAGTAACGCCATTTCCAACTTTTTTCCAAGTTTGTCTTTTTCCCTCTTTAATGCTCTGAGTGAAAAAAAAAAATGCACTATCACAATTTGTAGATGACGTTACTAGATTTGTAAATACCGTTGCAAGTTTTGTAAATAATGCATATTTTTTTGTTTTTCACTCAGAGACATTATAGAGGAAAAAAAGTAAACTTGAAAAAAAATTGTAAATGGTGTTAATGGATTTGTAAATGGTGTTACTAATTTTGTTATAGTGCATTTTGTTTTTCACTCAGAGGCATTAAAGAGGAAAAAATATAAACTTAAAACAAAGTTATAAATAGCGTTACAAAATTTGTAAATGACGTTACTAGATTTGTAAATGGCGTTACTAATTTATTAACGCCATTTATAAATTGTGATAGTGCATTTTTTTTCCACTCAGAGGCATTAAAGAGGAAAAAATATAAACTTGAAAAAAAGAGTTGTAAACGGCGTTACTAAATTTGTAAATGGTGTTACTGGATTTGTAAATATCGTTGTAAGTTTTGTAAATAGTGCATATTTTTTTGTTCTTTACTCAGAGACATTAAAGAGGAAAAAAGGTAAACTTGAAAAAAAGTTGTAAATGACATTACTAATTTTGTAATAGTGCATTTTTTTCACCCAGAGGCATTAAAGAGAAAAAAAGGTAAACTTGAAAAAAAATTGTAAATAGCGTTGCCGGATTTGTAAATGACGTTACTAATTTTGTAATAATGCATTTTTTTCACTCAGAGGCATTAAAGAGGAAAAAAAGTAAACTTGAAAAAAAGTTATAAATGGCGTTACTAAATTTGTAAATGCATTACTGGATTTGTAAATACCGTTGAAAAATATTAAGAAGAATATATATATTTGTTAATGTGTATATATATATATACATCAAAGGATCCAAGTGGTCGGTTGGGCCACTTAACCCCATGGATGTGTGGGGGGTTGGGAGTTTGAACCCCACCCCCCACACTTTCAATGAATACATTTAAAAAAGAAAAAGAAGAAGAAGAAAAAAAAAAAACCTAAACCCCACCCTCTCGACGGTGGCCGTTGACCGGCGGTGACCCTCTGGCGAGGGTATTTTTATTTATTTAAAACTAAAGATAAAAGGGTAATTTCACTCGAATTTGCATATCCCCTATAGGTCCTTGGTAACTCTCAGTCTTTTTACAAATTCAGGAGACTTCTGAAGGTTTTGCAAATTCATATGGTATTTATTTGTCATTTTCCCCTATTAAGAAGACCAAAATGACTGATTAGATAATTCTGAATCATGTTAAATGACCACATCGCCCCTCCAATTATTTTTTTTCAAAACAATATCTTTTTTTCCCCTTAAGCTACCTCCGCAGCCAGATAGCTTCCAGTCACCATCAAAGCTGCACTTTCTAGTCTTATATTACAATGAAACATTGCCTTTATTGAATTAACAGCAGTCGCTCACTCATACAAAAGACAAAGCCTCACTATTAACTTGGCCACAAATCCATGGAAACTCTTCTTGTAGCTGTGGACCAAAGATTCTGATTCCAAGTTTCTGAACGATAACCATTTGCCACACTCCTATCTCTTTATTATATATCAATACTCTCTTTTGGAGAATAGAAAAGTGGGATCAAATAACTCTCTAATTAATTAGTCAATCATTGAATACAGAACGACAATTTTATTGGGTAACAATAAGGGCCTGTTTGGTACATGTATAGAAAGTTTGAAGAGGGAAAGGAAAGGAAAGAAATTGAATGAAAAGGAAGAAAAGATTAAAAGGAAACTTAAATTGGTGTTCTATTTGATAGACATGAAATGGGGATAGAAGATAATAATTTTTAAAAAATTAAAATTAAAATATAATATTTGAAATGTCTAAAATACCCCTTAATAAAAACAAACTCCCTCCTTCTTCATCCCTCACACTACCAACACAGCGACGGTGTGAATCTTCCAAACGATTCTCATCAAGGAAGACGGTGAATCTTCCTTCTCATTCCCAAATCTTCCACGTATCAAACGGGACTTAACTTGTATAGCTAGAAGTAGTACTTAAAGAACCTGCCCATAACTCCATGAACCATACTCGTGTACATGAATATACGTCTTTCCAAAATGGTGATGTAATGAAGAAAATAAAGGGAGAAGCAATGAAGATCATCACTTCAATCACGTGCATCAAGCTAAAAAGTAAGAAGGGAAGAAAGACGGATGGAATATACTGCTGCGATCAACATTACTTTACCTATCTATCATCACTGTCTGCAATCTGAATATAATAAGAATACTGACAAAAAAGACATACAAGAGGAGATGCGTAAAGCTTAGAGAAAACGTGTTTGTATGAAAACTAAACATCTAGAACGCATATTCAACATGCTTATCCTTTCGGGTGGTACGAAGATGTTTGATGGTCGTACAGAGGGTGAGAAGGATTGGGATGGGGGATAATGGGCTTTCTATTTGAGGGCTGTGAAAAGAGAGGCTAGTAAACTATTTAAGGGTATTGAGGTAAATTTCACAAGATCCTGAAATTCATTATTAATCCTCTTATACTGATTAGGGATTTTTTTGAAAGTGTGGGCTTGAATATAAATTTTAGTATTTCATATGGATTTAATTGAAAATTTTCCTTCTATAAATGCTAAATTAATTAAGGAGTAATGAATTTTTTCAAGTTGAGAATCCATGAATTTTGTAGAAAGTTTGTCTTTTCAAAAGGGGAGATAGAGAGAGAAGACTTTGTATTGTGAAAATATCTTACAAATACCCCTTCAACTTCAAAATCCTACAAGGTCACGTGAATAAGGCAAATGACATAAATAGGGAAGAAGGTATGAATTAGGGATTTTAAAGTTTGGTACTTTTACAAAATTACCCTTCAAATAATTTTTAGAAAAATGACAAATCCCAACCCTTTGAATTCTAAAAGGATTGTAAGCTACCAAGCACCTTTGATGGATGGATGGAGGTGGACATACATTTATGTATGGGTGCGCATGAATTAACTCTCATACTTTGGCCACATGCAATTGACTACACTTCCATAGATATTTATGATAATAGGAAGGGAAAATTAAAACGGAGGACCAGAAGAAAAGATATTTATGGAGAAGGGTCATAAAAATTATAATTATTTAGAATGACCACATATAAAAATATAAAATTAAAAGTACTAAAATGTCTCTAACAAAATCTTCTGCATTCCCTTATACATTATTTTCCACATTCTAATTTTAAAACTAATACAAAATTTTAAGTTTCATTAAATTAAACAATAGTTTTTTCAATTTTCATTTTTCACAACTTGAATATATATCTATGAAAAAAAATTAGGCATTCTTCCATTTGTAAAAATTTATACTTTTTTAAAAAATCAACAAAAAAATTTAATTAAAAATGGAATTATATAATTTTAATAAAATTCAAGGTCTTTTATAATTTATCATATATGTTAAACCAAGAAAACTTGTATGATTTATTTTTGTTTTAGAAGCAATTCATGAGGGTTAAAAAATTCATGTAATATTAATAAAATTTATAAAAAAAATATAATTAACCTAGTATAAACTGGAAAATATGAAACTAGTTTATAGTTTTTATTTTTTAAAAAAAGAGGTTAATTTATATTAATGTTGATAATATAAACTTGACAATATAAATTGATGAAAAATAAAAAATTTAAAAAATATGAGTTTAACAATTGTGAATTAAATAATATATTGAATTTTTCTTAAAAAAATATCATCATATCATAATGGACAGTTTTAGTATTTATTTTAGTTATTTTTTAAAATTATAAATACAAGAGATAATACATGAAGTTTTATTAGAGGCACTTTAGTAATTTTAATTTTATATTATGATGTTCAATCCTTCTACGTAATTACAATTTTTATAATCTTTTATAATAAATATTATTTTCTTTAGGTCCTTTATTTAATCTTCAAAAATAGTAATGCAATTGAAACACCTTTTTCATTCTCAAACTTAGAATAAATGAATCCTTTTAGCAATTTATTATTTTTGTAACACAATTCACTACTACACTTCAAAATAAATAAATAAATATATATATATATATATATATATATTTCTTACACTTGTAACATGGTTGACAATGTTCATAACTATAATGATAAGAAAAAATAATTAATTAATTATAATTTTATTATATTTTCAAGAAATTTTTATTATTATAATTTGAATTTTACAATTATAAAATAAATTTAAAAATATTTAGTATAATATAATAAACATAAACAAGTAATACTACTATTACACTTATAATGTGGTTGACAACATTTGTAAAGAATGGTAAAAGGAAAAAAAAAAAGACAACACTTGTATTTCCTTTTTTTTTTTCCTGGCACAGGCTCTATTTTCTATTTTCTAGTTCATTAACACCATTTATTACTACTTTTAACAATTCTAAATATGGGAAAATTCAACTAATTGGGTGAGAGTATGGGAAATTGACCCTCATCACCCAATTAGTTGAATTTCCCAAAATTGAACTTGTTAAAAGTAAATGACGTTATTAAAATGTAAATACATTTGCAAATGGTGTTATACACATTACATGTGTAGCCAATTATTAAAACTTTACATTCTTACTGATAAAAAATGATAAGTGTAATCAATTTCTCACACGCTTGCTCAATTAGTTGAAATTCTCCAAGTACGAAATTTGTTAAATGTAATAGTAAATAACATCATTGAAATGGTAAATATTTTTTCAAATATTATCATTTGCATTGTAGTCAATGATTAAAACATTATAGTATTACTTATAAAAATTGATAAATGTAGTCAATGTCTCACACCCTTACTCAATTAGTTGAGTTTCCTAAAACTGAACCTTTTTTTTTTTTTGGGTCCAGCCGTGTAATACCCTAAAAATCCTATTTAGTATAACCACTAAATGATACCTAATAACATATGTGAATATGTGGTCTCAAAGATATTATAACTTATCTAATTTAAATTAGGAAATTTCCTCCTAGAATCAAATGAACCAAGAAGACTCAAATATTCAAATTTCATTTAGGAACCATAAAATATCATAAAATACAAATAATTACTGTATTAAGTTATGGTTTACAATCTATCCTTGCCCTCGGTCCTGGTCCCTCCAGAATTTGAGACTATGAGCTGAGGTTCAATTACCATTGAACCTCAGGTAACGGTAAACCTCATGCTTATGTATCCAATATGTATAACAGATATCCATGGTAAAACAGCAATAATCACATACAATATTCTCATATTCAAATAATAACATAACTTGCCCAAATCACCAATAAAGCCCAAAACAACAACCAAACCCAAAGGACCAGAGGGGATTTCGGTTTTGAGGAGCTTCAAGAGGAAGAAATTGAATTTCAACACATGTTGCAAAGTTGGTCAAAGCTTGTAGCATACAAAACACTATTCATGGCTTAAAGTGCAAGTTTGTGTGGCTTCTTGAAGAAGGAAGAAGAAAGAGAATAAGGGAGAGAGAGAGAGAGAGGGCAGATGAGAGTGAGAGAGTGGTGAGGATTTGAAGTTGCAATGTAAATATTTATCATTAAATTAATTATGCATGTTAATTCAATTAAGATAAATTTTTGGTGTTTACTAATTATTTTTAGTGTCCTCTAATTATTTTAGACCTCTTCCTATCCCTTTACGGCTTAATTTTGCCAATATGTGAATTATATGACAATATATTACTAAGTGTGAGTTTAATTGTTCTTAAATTGTTGAAAATTCCATTTAATTGGTTTAAGGGCTTTTATAGTATTTTACAATATTTTATGACTCCTAATTAAAATTTAGAAAATTGGATTTTGCCCCATTAAGTCCTACCGTCAACTTATTCAAGAAGTAGAATAAATACACTACTACTTTGGAGCCAACATACTTTCCTATTCTCATGACATCTTATACTATTTTAGGAACTCCATTTTAATTATAGTCCTTAGAAATTCATTTAAATAACTCTTAATTAGTCATTGGCTTTTGATTGGAATTATCCATCTTTGATTATGCCTATTTTAATTTAGTTAAATTTAGTGAGCCGGAGGGCTAATATGTGTTCATGCAGTAAAGCCTGTGGACGAGTAGATCCCGTATTTAAATACTAAACACGAATACAAACTGACTAAGAATACTATATTAAAAGGTGTACCAAGTCGGCATGCGTAGTAAGGGAAATAGACTAGATGTTTAGAGTATTTTTCGAATTTACACGAGCAAATGTTAAGGGTGGACGTATCAGTCACCCTTATTTAAAGCAAAACTTGCTTCGACCAGATCTGATTAACGAGACCTCGAAACAAATCACGGCAAACACAGGACAACCCCTAACAGTACGAAGCAGACAAGGAGCTACGTTGACAATCATATGTTATTAACGGTGCCCCAGTAACCAGATCTCCAGTGCCACGATGGCCTATCGTGTCCTTAACGCTAGGAAAACATAACGGCATTATCAAAACCATAACCTGTATCAGGTTGTATGTGTATGATCAATTTTCAAAACAGAGTTTCAGACTATCTATCACATATAAGCATTTTAAATTTATTCCGGTGCTCTACTCTGATTAAAATATTTTGAGAACGGATTTCAAAAATGAGGATGTTACAACCCGGTTCACCGGAGCTTCTCCCCAACTAATCCGAATCCGACCCACGTCGTACACCTGGCTATGGTGGGAGAGTTGTTAGTTCTCTATGTGTTTTGATGATAATCAACAATTGTAAACACACTTTGGAGTTTTGTCTCTGATAAAAACTGACTGTCAAAGACAAACTCGAGTATTGCTATCAATACTCGAATAGTGACTTGACAGAAAGTTGCTCAAATCCTTTTTCACGAAGCAATATTCAAGTATTGATATGAATACTTGAGTATTGTGTTCAATACTTGAGTATTGTCTCAGGGTGAAAACTTTGGACTTATAAAGAGCACTCCAAGTTTTCACCTTGAGACAATACTTAAGTATTGATATGAATACTTGAGTATTGAACACACAGAGAGAATTTCAACATTGACTTGAGTTCTCAATACTCAAGTATTCATTGAAGATGCAACGGTCAATTAATGTTTCCTGAGTATAAATAAGACATCATTCAAGTCTCAACAACAACAACATCTGAAAACGCATAAGCATTCAAGCTCTTCAACTACCTTTCAGATTTCACTTGTATTTTGTCTTTTGACATTATAAGCTTCAGTGTTTATCATCATCTACTCTTAGAGAGAGTTTTATTTGATTGTCAATCATTTATTGTAAAGAACCATAAGTCAGGGGACTTGGTAGTTGGGTTTATTGATTACAATTTGTAAGGGGGAGTGAGTTCTAGTGAGAGAATCACTTCTTAAGTGCAGAGTGTGTAATCATTGACTTAGTGGAAAATCCCAGAGAGTCTGGGGACTGGATGTAGGTCAAGTTGTTAGGACCGAACCAGTATAAATCCTTGTGTTCAGCTTCTCTATCCCTTACTCTGGTTGCCCCTATTTTTATTGTGTGAAAACAGAGTTTAAGTCAAAAAATTTTAACATACCCAATTCACCTCCCCTCTTGGGTATTTGGCTCCGTTTTTCAAGAGTCTCCCAACAAGGTTTTTTTGCATTCACAAGGTTCGAACCCGAGACCTTACTTAAAAGTAGTATTAAATGATTTTATTGAAATTGTGAGTACATTTACAAATGTTGTTATACATGTTACATGTGTAGTCAATTTCCCACACCAACGCTCAATTAGTTGAGTTTCTCGAAATATGAAACTTGTTAAATGTAGTGGTAAATGACATCATTGACATGGTAAATGTTATAGTCAGGGACTAAAACGTTACATTCTTACTTGTAAAAATTGATAAATGTAGTCAATTTCTCATACCTCACTCAATGAGTTGAGTTTCCTCGAATGTAAAACTTGTTAAAAATAATACTCCCTCCGATTCTAATTATAAGAACATTTTTATAGTGTAAATTACACTATAAAAGTATTCTTATAATTAGGATCGAATGTAGTAGTAAATAGCGTTATTGAAATAATAAATATATTTTATAAATATTTTCATTAATGTTATAAGTGTAATGATTTAAAACATTATGCTCTTACATCTATTATATATTATTGTGCAATATATCATCAAAAAGCTTTGGTGGCCCCATGGCTACTAAGCTCTTTAAGAACCAAGGTAGGATGGGATCAAATCTCATCTGTCCTCCAAAATAGCCACCGTGCCCACCTTAATTCCTTTAGGGTCTGTTTGGAAGTTTGGAAGAAAGGGAAAGGAAAGGGATGCAAGGAGGATGGAGGGGAGGGGATGAAAGGGGAATGGAGGATATTTCCTCCTCTTATTTGGAAGTTAAAAAATAAGCAAGGGAGGAAAATGGAGGATTAATGAGTTACTTTTACCATTTTGTCCTTTTCTTTAATAATTAATATGATTATTATACTTTACAAATAAATTTAAATTTAAATTTTCTAAAAATATTACTTATGTAATTTTTATATTCCAAAAATTATGTATGTAGTGGTGGTGGTGGCAGTGGTGATGGCAGCGGTGGTGGTGGGGCAGTGGCAGCGATGGTGGCAGCAGTGGTGGTGTGGCGGTGGCGGCAGGGGCGGCAGTGGCATTGGTGGTGGCGGTGGTGGTGGTGGGGGGGGCGGCGGCGGCAGCAACGGAGGCGGTGGTGGTGGGGCGGTAGCGATGGTGGTGAACAAGGGTAAAGAAGTAACTAAACTATTTTCTCTCTTAAAACCCCCATATTGGGAGAACTTTATTTTTTAGAAGAATGAGGGTTTTGGAGGATTTGTAAAAATCCCTGATTCCCTCCTCTCCTATTTTTAAAACTTGCAAATAAGGGAAGGGACTATCAAAACCTCCTTCCCTTTCCTTTCCCTCTAAAATAAAACTCCCAAACATAACGTTTAGTAGTCATTGTGCTACCAAATGACTTTTTCTCTTCTTTTTAAAAAATTTGAGAGACAATTTTGTAAAAATACCAATATTTCAAAATCTCGTATTCCTATTCTCTCACTTATCTGTCCTTTTGCATTTTAAGTGACGTTTTGGGGGATATGACAATTTATTTGGTATTTCTTTTTTTAGATTTTCCCTTTTATATTTTACAAAAATAATAAATAATTTAAAAAAATCATGAATCTGAGCTTTAGAGGATTCATCCATACTCAAAATGACCAACAATAGATATGTTTAAAAGTGAGCCAGCCAGCATTTTTTTTTTTTTGGGTAAATCAGCATATGTTAACTATTTAAGATGTTTCTCACGCCATAGGTTGGCCCCAAAAAAAAAAAAAAAAGTCTTACCCCATAGGAGAGAGTCAGAGACAAACCTCCATAGATAATTAGATATGATAGAGAAGGCAATTAAGTGAAGTCATCCAAAATTACAAAAACGACCTTGGGATATATTCCGTACTGAAGCTAAGTTGAGGGGCATTCTCAAAAGGATCTGCAAGTTTGCAAGTAGATGGACTTAACTTACAATTAATGCTTCATTGTAAAACATTAGTGCGTTAAATACTTCCTCTAATCTTTATTATAAGGCACAAATTAACAATTCTCATAAATCAATAAAAACAGTTAAAGTTAATAATGTTGTCCAACAATTTAAGTAATTCTCAATATTACCCCTATTAACTGCATTAAACTATAATATTATATTAATTATTACTTTCACTCACTACCCTTATTAATTATGGGTATATATGAAAAAAATAATTTAATATTCCTTGGGAACAAGCAAATGCCTTATAAAAAGGGCTAAGTACACTTGCTAGTTGATGATTTATAATAAGGATCAGAGAGGAAGTATTAATATTTTATGGCTAACAAGATTGGCGCCTTATGTACTAAATGGTTGTTTATGAATGTTTTTGGAGGACCAGCATGCACATTGTTAAATTGTAGATCCTAGCTAGGAATCCTAGTCTCTCTCAAGTTTTGCTTGCCTTATATTCCCAAAACAAAAACATTATTCTATCTAGTCTTCAAATATAAGAACTACTTGAGGAGTTTTTTTTTTAAAAAAAAAAATCTAAATAGTAAGAGACCTTTTTTTAAAAAAAAATGTTTTTCAGTCTTTTCCTAATTTACCCTTATTGATACTTCTCTAACATTAATCAAAAAGGAGAAGAAATGAATAAATTAAAGATGACTAGTGTGATTTAGAAAATACACATGTCATATTAACTAACTTAATTAACTTTTTTAATTTAATCAAATTATATATATATATGTCTTATATTAGAATTTAAAGGGACACAAAATGGGTCAAATTCCTCTCATCATCCATTTCTCATCATCTTTCGTAATTTCTGAATTATATTTGTTCAATCAATATGAAAGTTCACATCATCAAGTTATACTCTTTGAATTTTTCTCTCATCTTTCCAATCAATGGCCTAAATAGATTTATGAGAAAATGGATGAGTACAAAACTTGTAAGAAAGTGTAGAGAATAGCTAAGCACCTAAACCCCCAACTTGGGAAGTTGGGAAGGGAATTCATGTGAAGGTCACGTATTTCATTCTTACATGTAGTGTCTTGTTAAAAGTTATGGGTCAAATCTTTATTAGGAAGAGTCCATTTTTGTGTACTCACAAAACTAAATTTACAAAACTAAGTTTAAATGAATCAAATTGCAACATAATCACTAAACAATAATTAGTACTCCCTTTAGTCCTAATTATAGGAACACTTTATAATGTAAATCACACTACAAAAATGTTCTTATAACTAAGATCGGAGATATGAGTGAAACTTAATTTTATGGTATATGAGACAAAACTATTAACACATTATTTTGATCAAACCCACTTTTTGACCAAATCAAACATATTTCCACAAGAAAACTTGGGGGAAAAATTACTGCAATATAAAAATTGAGAACAAATAGGGACGAAAATTTTGGGGCTCAATATGGGCACTCCTCACGCCACGGTGCCCCAATACACATGGGTTATGGACCCCACATATATGGACTGGGGAGTGTGGACCCCACGTAGTGGAGACGACAGCAGAGTAGCAGACATGTTTTTTTTTCCTTTGAAAATTATAAGCGCACGCGTTCGCGGTGTGATTTGGACCGCTTGGTGGCTGCCAAACTCACCGAATGATTGTTAGAGTATTTTTTTGATCAATGATTGTTAGAGTATTTTAAAAAATTAAAATAAGGGTGAAGGTTTTTAATTAATTTTCCTTACATTTCTATCTTATATTTCTTTTATAATTTTAATTATCTAATTTTTTTATAAAAAAAAATCCCCCCAACAAAACGGGCTCATGCAATATATCCACCATGCTATCATCTCTTAGTAAAGACTCCGCATCTCATACACTCAATTAAACTAATCAATAATAAGATGCAAGAGATGTTGTCACTAGAATCCTGAATTGGGTTTTTCCAAGTCTTATGTTTTAGCTGTCTGCCCTGTCCAGCTGAGGATGTGGGTAGACCAGGAAAGTTTGGGAGCTGTGTCCCCTGGGTCTCTTATTTCTGTTTAATGTAATTGGCTTTTGCCATCTTTAAATTTTTTTTTTTAAAAAAAACTAATCAATACATTTTAATCTTAACCAGCTTAACTAAGATCACACATCATATCTCCAACAGCTATACACATTTTTAACTAAAATTATTTTTACTATTTTTTTAAGTCCATATCATGATTTGGACAACCCCTCTTGAACAATGCAACTTAATTCATTCAAGGTTAAAGTGCAATTTTATCGCAGAAGTAACTACTCAAGAGCGCTAGGTTACAAAAAAAATTAAGGAATAATTTTACTCAAAAAAGGTTACTCAAAAAAATTGAACAGATTCGCCCTAACCGTTCAAAAACTTAACATTGACAGTTAAAAAATTGATATTAACCAATAACATTTTTAACAGCAAATGGTAAAATTGCTACATATTGGACCTATTAGTTACTTCCAGACAAAATTGCTCTACCTAAAAACTCCAGACACCCAACCGCTTATGGGTGGTTACTTCCAGAATTGCATCTTAACCCTATTATTAAATATTGGCACCACACAAAACAAAGAGCAAACAGACTCATGCAATGCAATGCAATGTGAAAAGAAGCATCACATTTATAACTCTTCTGAAAACACAGCTTCATCCAACCAGCTCAACAAATACGGTGCAATTTTGGCAGATCTAACTTTTGAGAATTCTCACCAAAACATACTGATAAGGTATTAAAGTATTTACAATGCTTGCGCTTTATAGATTATACACCCTTTTGCCATTAAGTTGGCTTATATTTTCATATTATCAGGAAAATCTGTTGCAGAGTTTAGTTGCTCATCATCATTCCCTTGATCTTCACATCTGTACCTCTTGTTTATAATGGACGCAGTTTTCAATTTGGGAGAATACATGTCGTACACTGTAAAGCAGGACAAACATCATTAGTGCTAGAAGCAAAAATGGAGGAAGGGAAGGGAGAGGATAAAGCACAAATCAAGGAAACTATCGCAGAAGGATACAGAGTTTAAGCCTCCATCATAATACTAACCTATGAAAGGGACACAAGCAAACACAAAAATACATGGAATGAGGAAACATACACATTACTCAATATAGACTTAGCATCCCACAGCATCAAGTTTTTATCATTGGCTTGCCCTGGAAAGTCAAGGGTTGGGATGGACAACCCTCTTGCCAAAGCTAGTTATTACTTATTAGGATGGGGGAATCAACTCGCTTAAATACCCCATTAATCATCTTATTACACAATGTAGGGATTTAGGTACCCCTTACTACCTAAATCTACATCAAAGTCAAGCATCAATAATTCAATAAGCCATCCTCAATATGTGGAAGCCTATATAAAGTTATATTAAAGGTTGAACAGAGATATTGATCGATCCAATCATCCAAAAGATCAAATTCCATACACTTGCTAGTCATTTGGTACCCAATTTAAAATATATATATAAATATATATATATAGACACACACACATATTAAAGAGAGCTTGAGTTCTTAACTATTTAATTCCTTGTCAAACATGCCAATCAACCCATCATTGCTATGGTCAATGACTTTCAATAAGATTGGTTCATGAGGGATTTGGAGGGAAGGGAAGGGGAGTGGAGGGAAAATTTTTGAGTTGGATTTAAGAAAATTGAAGAAGTGAGGTTACAAAATTTTAATAATATGCATCATAAAATAGTAAGAAAAATGAATTAAAAACTTTTAACCCCACTTCTATCTTTTTTTTTTTAATCCAACTCAGAAAAAAATTCCCTCCACTCACTTTCCCTCCCCTCCCCTCATACCAAACAAGCCTTAAAAGAATTAAATCTTCTCCTAAAATCCCTATTATATTATACTTTGAATACCAAATCATTCAATTTCGGGTGTTCAGGGGTGGGTTAATAGAATATCACATGACAGCCTATGAAAGATTAGGGCTGCCGTTGCCCAATTTATCAGTAATCTTGTAGCCCGAGCTACAGCTATAGAAAAATAGCATCTGTAGTGCAGCTAATATGGAGTTTCATGAAGTTGCAATGCTACACATGAGGTGTAGCACCAATAGCTGTACCACAGGGCTATAAGCTATTCCGTGAGCTATCATGAGCTTTTAATAAATGTTGGCAATTGACATAAGATTATTTAGATAATTGACAGGAAGTAACGTTATGAAGAAAACAAGAGACAGATAGAGAGCACACCTCCTTTTCTTTCTCCATTCCAGTGGTATAAAACTTACCACGCTATAGCCATTCACCTGTTGCAGAAAAAGAGTAGATATATAAACAAGGGGATACGAAAAATGAATATATTTGAAAGTTTAATTGATATTCATGGTAATCTCGATGGTAAGGATATGGCCAGAAATGAAATGGGCGAGGGACTGGAAGTATGTAAGTATCTCAGATACTAAAAATTAGATAAAGATTGTTTTTCTCCTTCAATATTGGAATCAATTCAAATAATAATTGGTCCATAAACTACTAACATAAACTATTTTTCAGTCTAAAACAATGTCCGCAAAATTGATATGTATTCCTTCATCAGACCAACACATCTACGGTATGCAATAACCCTAAATTGTCTATGAAACGTGAAATTCATTAGCAGTTTTTTGTTTGAGTTCTCTAATAAAAGCATAACATGTGCAAAGAACTTGATAATCAATCATATGATGCTGAAATATAAAAAATATCAACTAGTCATAATCTGTATAGAATCTTCATACCATAACCATAGAAGTGTACCTAGGTTCTAGCCCAAGAAACTATGAGAGGACACATAGCAAAAGCTCTAATAAACTAGTCAAAATTGAGGAAAGTACCATCAGAAAGAATAGCTAGTTCACAATAAACTCTCTTGAAGGGACTTACGTGTGTGTTTGGTTTACAATTAGCTAGAATTACATTAGCCAAACTGACTTTCAAAATGGTAAAAGAAACTCCCAACCGCGCTCCCATTTCATGGTGTTTAGGTTTTGTGGATGAGTTTTCTTTTTTCTTAAAAAAAAAAAAAGAAGAAGAAGAAGAAAAGAAATTCTACCAAAACATCAGTCAAATGAAAGTTAGTTTGCCAAAAGGACTTTAGGGATACCAGAAGTGGTATCCAAACACCCCCAAATCCTTGAAGACTATGCAAGTTGAGCTATTTGTCCTGTAAGGTTTACATAAATACATCTAATCAAGCAACTCCCAGGATTAGAAACATAAAGAAACAACAATAATAGCAGAAGTTCTGTAAAACTTTTGACACAGACAGATCAACAATAAAACTTTCATCCTTGGCACATGGGGCCAAAAAAATACTGACCATGGGTAATTATAAGAATGCAAGACATATTTAACCTCACCACGTCCAATTCACTACGGCATAGTTTCTAAATAATACAAGATTACCCCCACCAATTCAATCAAAGATATCAATAGGGAGATATATATCTTGTATTAGCACCTCAATAGCGAGATATATATCTTGTATTAGCAAGGTTCTAAGAAGAAATCAAACTCCATGATGACGAGTGAATAATAATAATTAGAAGTACATGACAGTGCGGCATAGTCTTATCCAACTAAAGCATGACAGTGGTTCACAATCTGTGAAATTCACTAAGCAGAGCCTCACATTGTCGATACAAACTTGAGCAAGTGGAATGATTGAGCAAGAAAATTGCAGAAACCAATCAAGATCTCAACAATTTTACACCGAAAAGAAGAAAGAAGAAAATAATAACCAATCCAAAAAGAGCAAGGATATAACAGGACAAAGATGAATATAATATATTACCTCGCTGCTAAGAGTTGGATTTATAACAAACTGTGCATAAGCCATGACAGATCAAAATAGACGGAGAAAATTGATGGCTCGAACGGAGGCAATAACAGCAGCAGTAATGTAAGCAGTACACCAAACTCCGACAGCGAACAACAAATTCAGGAAATTAGTGTAAGCCATACACGACAGAGCCCCTGGACGGAGACGGTACAAGAAAACCTGATCGACAAAAAAAAAAAATAAATGGAATAAATAAGTGCTTCGTATCCAATTTCTTTTTTATACACAGATAAAAACAAGCAAATAAACGTCTCTCTGGGGTTATCGCAAAGCAAACAAAAACTAGTCACGACGACACAAACTACACAATACAATAGCACATGTTATAAGAAGGGAGATATATCCATAGCCATTATGACGAGAAACAAGAAATGATCAAGCAAACAATTATGACTAGTCTTTTCCAGAAATCCGAACTTGTTTCGATCAAAACACAAATTTTACAGGCGACAGAAATTCAAACTGAAAATAACAATTTTTGAAATGGTAAAAACCCATCGGAGGAAAAGGGAAAAAAAACAAGAAGAAGCAAGATTGAAAGAAAGATTGTTCACATTGATTCGATTCGTTCAATGATCAAGAAATGAGATGAGATAAGCGCCGATTATAGCCATCGTACCTCTGCAGAATGTGCCGAAAAAGAAGAAGAAGATGATGGTGATGGCGATTGAGGGATGACGGGAATGAGAAGAGGATGAGAGTTGGAGGGTGATCGACGGTGGAGAACACTAAACCGGTAGGTGCTACTTTTTGACTCCAATGGCTAACCGCGAAAGGAAGCTACTAGTATTTTATTTTATTTTTTTGTGAGGAAAAAAACAAGACGGGCGATCAAATTATCACAAGGATAACATTAATTAATCTCCACGCGGAGAATACTGTTTAGTCCTTTATTTTTATGCTCAAAGTCTTCTAATGTCAATGTGGAAGATAAGTTTTCCACTTCTCCATCCATCTAGCCCTTCCCAATTTCTTATTTCTATCGTTTGATCATTTTTTAACGATTGAGAATTAATATCATATGAAAATATTACTCTCCAATTTTAAATAAAGAATATAGTTTACTATAATACAAATTGGAATAGATGCTATATTTAAGATTGGAAGTAGTATTGTAGTATATTCAAATCATTAAAATATGATCTAAACCATCTGTATACTTTTATTTAAGATTAAATAAAAAATTTGGCTAAAGTATTCGTTTGGTCCTTTATGTTTGCTTCAAGTATCCATTTAGTCCCTTAAGTTTGTAAAGTGTTCGTTTGGTCTTTAAAAATTAACACCGTTAAGTAGACTTAACGGAAAATACTAACTCAACAATTTTAAACAATCACTGTACACTTAAATGCTGACAAAGCAAGCTTACATGTTATTTTTTTAGTAAATTAATATTTTAAATCCTGTAAATTGAAATTTATTCAAGTAAACTTTGGGTGTATGTTCTTCGTCTGAGGCATTTAAGTGCAGTTTAAAATTTCAATTTACAGGATTTAAAATATTAATTTATTAAAAAAAGTAACATGTAAACTTGCTTTATCAACATTTTAATGCACAGTCATCATTTAAAATTGCTGAGTTAGTATTTTCCGTTAAGTCTACTTAACGGTGTTAACTTTTAAGGACTAAACGAGCACTTTACAAACTTAAGGGATTAAATACATACCTAAAGCAAACATAAAAGACCAAACGGGTACTTTAGCCTAAAAAATTTGCTCTGGAAGTTTTTGCTGAAGCACAATGTTGCCCTGAAAGTTTTTCTTGTCTCAATATTGTCTTAGAAGTTTCAAAATGTAGCAATGTTGCCCCAGAAATTTCAAAACGTAGCAATGTTACCCATTTTCGTTAAAAAGCTAACGGTCAACATTAATTTTTTGACAGTTAACGTTAGTTTTTTTTTTTAACGGCATAGGACCGGAACAACATTGAAACAAGAAAAACTTACAAAGCAATATGGTTCTTGAGTCTATACTTTCGAGATTGATTTGCTACTTAATCCTTTTATTTAAAATATTTTTCATTTTTTCTTACTTTATAGTGTATCAAATCTCAGTAGTTCAAAATTAATCCACCAACAATGGTTAGCCCTAATGATAATAAGTACATTGATCCAACTAGTATGAGTATAAAAGGAAACTCTTCCCAATACATCCAAACCCCTTAAGCAGACGTCCGTCGGATGGGTCAGATTAGTCACTTGCGTGAATACCTGCTGAAAATAGAATCTTAAAAAACACAGTGGATCCATCAAAATAAAGAAAATTGATCTAATGACAAAGGTAAAGAAGTGTTTTGTTCTGAGAACAGGATTTATCGGACTTGACTAGAAGCCAAGCCTAGGGCCTCCGTACCCTGTAGAGGGAGCAAAGTTCACGTAGTTCAAGACACACATAGGCGTTTAGCTAAAGGGGGTGGGGTATGTGTTCTGTGTGACTGTATGTAAATAGTTCAGAGTTAGAACCTAGAACCTGTGTTCCTTAAAGCTTGACTTCTGTATTTATAGAGTTTACCTTAGGTAGGATATGTCGAACCTTGTGTGATCTCCAATGCGAGTATCCAAGCCGCTATATCATATATAAAGATACCCCTTTATTTTAGGATATTTACCTGCTATAGATAAATTCTAATAGATATGCAATATACCTCATCTTGGGTCTTACATTAAATATGAGCCCTATTCAGATGGAAGAGAAAGTGAAGAGCAAGGAAAGTAGATAAATTCTCTTCCACATCTAATCACTTTTACCTTAACTTACTGACTTGAATATGAAATATTCTATAATGAGTTATCTGACTTTTTTATTGATGGAAATGTGTTTCCCTTGGGGAGTAATATTCTTAGCCGTATGATGAATAAGGATCCCCTTCTTGGGACTTCGAATGATATTTTAACTAAACTTGCCTTGTGGGACGCCAAAAATTTAAAATTAAGAACAAAAAATTGCCCTATGCAAACAATTCGTTTTTCTTCGGATGTCATTTGGCATATATGCTTCCTTCACATGCAAGAAAGCTCATTTATTATATATTTTTTTAACATTTTTTGACATATCATGTCTTGGTAGGCGAGGAAAATTGAGTCATAATTCATAATACGAAAAATGAATTAGATCCAAACTAGAATAAAGCCCCTTTTCATCAATGAACAAATTACCAGGGGACCAAAACATCATTAAGAAAAATGAAACTATTAGTTCTTGGTAGCTCTGTCATTGCCCATTAAGGCTCGTGATCTTCCTTTATGATTCATTATGTATACAATACAAGGTGGAGAAACATACAAAACTTCAATCTCCAGAGATATGACTGGGCATTATGAACACTGCATAATGCCATTAAACTCTCCTATCCAAGAATGATACAATCTGGGTAAAATAATTGGGGAAAAAAAGGAAAATCTCCATGAATAATGTAGTGCTTGCTTGGAGCTGCTTATCATAAATACGTTTATGTGAACAAAGATAAACCTCCTCACATACTTCATACGATGAAAATCACAATTGAAAAGCTGTTTTTGAAAACTCCAATTGCCATTCCAAACAAGTTCATAACAAATCTAGTGCATGTTTGACTTAAAACCAAACACACATCAAATGAGCCATGAGACCAAGAAGTGACAGGAAGCCTTCCTCAGTCAAAAATTTTCTCCCCAGTTGAAAATTGTAAGAATATCAAGGAGCTTAAAAAGCATAGCAAGCCAGGAATGAAGAACACTGGTCTCCAGCTTTCAGGACCTGTAAGATCTGAATTAGCAGTTTTTGCAGCTTCAAGAAGCCTGCCAGTAAGGTCCACTCCGATAATTCCAGCTAAAGTGCCAGCTGTATTAGAAACACCCATCACTATTCCAGCATACCTTGGAGCCACATCCATGTGATTCACTGCAAACCCAGCCCTGCCCAGAGCCAGAAAACCCAGAGCCACAGAAGAACAGAAGACAGCCCCACCAGGTGTTCTGAATATAGGAATTACAATCAATGCAAGAGAAGCAACTAAAAATCCTATGGTATTCAAGAATTTCCTGGTTTTTGTCACAGACATTATCCTCTTGGTGATTAAATAATCTGCGACTACACCACCTATGTTTGAGAATAAGAACATGTTCAGATAAGGCAACATTTTTGAAGAACCCATATCTTGGAGGCTAAGTTTGAGGCCTAATTCAAAGTATGTCGGCAGCCAATTCATCAACACATATAAACCATAATGAAAAGTGAAATTGTTCACAACAATTGCCCAGACTGGCAAGCTAGTTAAGATTTTCATCCAAGGGATTTTGGCAGTTTTGACAGAAACTCTTCCATTCTCAACCTTTGATTTCACATTTCCTTTGATAGGCAACAACAATTCCCCAAATCCAGAAGCCGTGGCTTTCGGATGCTCGATGCGAGGAGCATCACTGCCATATGTAAACCAAAGTAAAGACCACATGCCACCCATTGCTGCCTCAGCAACAAATATAGATTGAGGACCTCTAAACTTCACTAGACTGGGAAGGACAAGCATTCCCATTGCTGCACCTAGATACATCCCAGAAGTTGTAAGAGAAACAGATCTAGATCTTTCATGGGGAGGAACCCATTGTGCTAGAACAGTGTGGATGGAGGGAAATATAAACCCCTGTGCCACACCAACCAGCAAACGCGCCACTATTAACACGAAAACACGATTGGGATCTAATGGAACCAATGCACAAGTTAGTGACCATAAAACAAATGAAAGGAGGAGAACTGTCTTCCCTCCAATTTTCTGAGCAGCCCATCCTCCTGGAACTTGTGAACAAGCATATCCATAGTAGAAAGTAGATAGTATTGCACCCTTGCTAGATTGATTCACTCCAGCAGCATCAGCAGCAACAGTATATGCAATTGAAAACCCAACCCTCTCTATGTAACAAACAGATGTGCAGATAAAGGTCAAAACAACAATCCAATAACGCTTAGGGAATCTCATCATCCACTCCACCTACTTCACCCACACTTCTAAGTCCAAGCATTTACTTGGTTGAATCATTCAGATTTAGCACCCCTCCAACAAATACCCCTTTTTAGCGGAGGATTCACAAGATTTAGCCGAACTTATGCCCAATAACACTTAAACTTCCCAATGGATCCTGTAGGTAAGACGAAATCACTGACAACATTAATCAAAACATCCATCATATTCACTAAGTAAACAAAGAAATACAGAAGGGTCGACACAACACTAAAGCTCCGATGCCAATGATTTACCACAGATCTAAACAAATCAGTTATCCATACGCATGAAATGGAGAGAAGCAGATAAAACCCCGAGCATATTTTCTTTAAAAAAAAATAACTTTTCTTTGATTTTTTAAGAGTCCTGGGGTTCAGATAGGGGCCATAAAGAAAAATGCAAGAGAAGAATGATTAAGAAGAAAAAGACAATGAGGGGAGGGCGGGAATGAAGTGAACTGAAATGGCGTAACGTACCTCGCCGGTGGCGGATGGAATCAACGACGTTCGTCGCCGGCGAGCCAGGGACAGCGGATCGGAACTGGAAGACAAAGCAGAAGAAAATATAGCAACTCAGATCTGTGGGAGTAATCAACAATAAAGCCTCCGTTTACTTTTTGTAGGAGTAATTTTGTCAAAACAGCTATCAGTTAATTGAAAGGGAAATTTCTAATTAAATACTATTTAAATTCATAAAATCTCATAAGTCTACTAAATTTGTAAAAAGACTGAGAGTTAGCAAAAACTTATAAGTGATATATAAATTCGGGTGAAATTATTCTTTTGTACTTAGTTTTAAATAAATAAAAATACCCTCACCGGAGGGCCGCCGCTGGCCACCGGTGAGGGATAGAGGTTTTTTTTTTTTTGGAGGGTGGGTTTTTTTTTTTTAAAAAAAAATCATATTCATTGAAAGTGTGGAGAGTGGGATTCGAACCCCCAACTCTCAACACATCCATAGAGCCAGATGGGCCACTTAGTTCCTTTAATATATATACATTAACAAATATATATATTCTTCTTAACATTTTTTCAATACTATTTACAAAACTTACAACGGTATTTACAAATTTAATAACATCATTTATAAATTCAATAACGTCATTTATAACTTTTTTTAAGTTTACGTTCTTTTTTTTCTTTAATGTCTCTGAATAAAAATTAAAAAAAAATAAAAAAATAAATGATATTTACAAATTTAATAACGTTATTTACAACTTTTTTTCAAGTTTACATTTTTTTCCTCTTTAATGCCTCTAAGTAAAGTAAAAAAAAAAAAAAAAAATCAACCATATTTGCAAATCCAGTAACGCCATTTACAAATTCAATAACATTATTTATAACATTTTTTCAAATTTGTAAACTTGTAAAGAGGAAAAAAAATATAAACTTTAAAAAAGTTATAAATGGTGTTATTAAATTTGTAAATATCGTTACAAGTTTTGTAAATAACAATGTTTTTTTTTTAAAAAAAAACTGAGACGCATTAAAGAGGAAAAAAAATATAAACTTGAAAAAAAATTGTAAATGGCATGATTGAATTTGTAAATGGCGTTATTGAATTTGTAAATACCGTTATAAGTTTTGTAAATAGCGATTTTTTTTTTAACTCAGAAGCATTAAAGAGGAAAAAATGTAAACTTGAAAAAAAGTTATAAATGACATTATTGAATTTGTAAATACCGTTACAAGTTTTATAAATGTCGTTATTATTTGTTTTTTATTCAGAGGCATTAAAGAGGAAAAAAAATGTAAACTTGAAAAAAAGTTATAAATGACGTTATTGAATTTGTAAATGGCGTTATTGAATTTATAAATATTGTTACAAGTTTTTTAAATATCGTTGGAAAAATGTTAAGAAGAATATATATATTTATTAATGTATATATATATATATAAGGAATCATGGGCCATTTGACCCCATGGATGTGTGGGGAGTTGGGGGTTCGAACCCCACCCCCACACTTTCAATGAATATGATTTTTTTTAAAAAAAACAACCCAACCCCCCCTCCCAAAAAAAAAAAAAAAATCGGACCCCCTCATCGTCATGGACTCACAATGGCCTTCGGTGAGGGTATTTTTATTTATTTAAAACTAAAGATAAAAGGGTAATTTTACCTGAATTTGCATATCTTTCATAGATCCTTGGTACCTCTCAGTCTTTTTACAAATTCGGGAAATTTCTGAAAGTTTAACAAATCCAAATGGATTTAATCGGAATTTTCGGTAATAAAAAACGTGTTAGCCATGTCTCTCTTAAAAATGTAAGATCTAGTTTGATGTAAATTTTGGTTTTAAATATAATATTTTCTTTTTAAAAAAAATTAGCTTGTATATTTAGTATCATTTTTCAGTAAATTAGTTTGCCTAATTTATAAATAAGCATATGGTATTAACTTATTAAAAAGTATTTTAAGAAAATTATGTCACATATATTATAATTAAGTAATTTTTTTTAATAATCTTTCCAAATTAGATAAATGGATATACATTAAGATTATAAGAGCACTAAATATTGACATTTAAATAATAACATTATAATTGTAGATGTGGTTTTTAAAATTAACTATACTTTGCCATAATTATAAGATTTTTTTTTCTATGTTTTAATAACTTCCTATTTTCTAGACTCTAATATAGCAAAGGGCATTTGGGGTAGAAAAAGCAATCTTGTAAGGATCACCCTTCGGACTAATTTAAAAATATTAAGGAAATTAAATAAATTATTTTAAAATATTTACATTTATTAGTTTTTCAAACTAATTTGTCTAATTTAGAAACTGATATATAATGTAATGATATATATTTAATTATAGTGTATATTATAATTAAATAATTTATTTAACTTTCATAATCTTTATAAATCAATCAAATGATCAAAGGCGGACGTTTGGGATCTTATTTAAAATCAAGTTAATCTGAATTCCATGCCTATTATATGCTAATCTGAGCAAGCCATCATCATAAAATGCTCAGCAATTAACGGCTGCTAAGGCATTATTCCACAGGATGCAAAATCTTCAAGCCCAACTTGTTGAACTTTGGCGGACATTGAACTTTTCAAAACATTATTTAAAGATCTGAGCTTTGACCCTACTTAAACATATTATAAAGGAATGAAAAACTAATAGTGTGAATTCCTTAATAAATTTTGTGAATGATTTGATCCTGTGTAATTTTTTACTAGTATGCAAAAGTTATGAAAATCTAATAAAATTTTATGAATTTCTAAAAAAAAACTTGTGAATAAGTTGATAGTGTGGATTTTTTACTAGGTAAACAAAAATGGTTAAAAACTAATGAAATATTATGATTTTTTTAACAAAACTTATGAATGAGCGTGAGTTAAAGATAAAGAGTAAACCTATATATGTTTGCATATCATATATTGAAAAGCATTGGGGCCACCAATGTTTTTGGCAAAACAAGCGGTTGGACATGGCAGAGAGGAAATTATCAATACAATCAAATCAAGTTCCTTTTTCTCAGTATTCCACAAATAATCTGTCCAAGTTCTTCACCACAATCTTCCTGCACATGATGTCCTGCCTGCAAAGTACAATAAGTTCAATATACCTTTTCCTCATAGGAGCAAGTTAAATAACAGCACAAGAAGGAAGATGTGTAAAGCAGAATCATTGGCTTGTTCTTCAGAATATTCATTGTCAAATTAAGGGTCGCATCATATCGAGAAGTAATCAAACAACCACACATGTTAAAAAAAAAAAAAAAAAAAACAACAACAACAACAACAAGAGAGAGAGAGAGAGAGTTTGGTTTTATGTTTAAAACCTCTTAAACAAGTAAAGAAAAAAGGACTAAACATGTTGGAAACCACAAAACCATGATTTTGGTGAAAGTAGTTTCCAACGGCTTGTTTGGATTAACGCTTGCAAAAGTGACTTTTATGCTACTTGACTTCTATAAACTAAAGTTGGAGTGAAAGTCAATAAATATAATGTAATTTCTATTTATATCAAAAAGTTAGTTTGATAAGGTTCAAACATTAAGAAAAATCAAAAGCTAAAAAGCCCTCTAGTTAAAAAAAAGTTGCTTAAGCTTCAACTTAACTTTTTGTCTAGAAGCTCTTTTTTCCCTCAACATAAATTTTAGCCTAAAACTGACTTTTTGGTCTCAAAAATCACTTTTGAAGATACAAAAGGTGATCACAAACATGCACCAAGAAGACCCAGAACCCACAAGAATTATTTCCCATATAAATGAATGATTTGATTAACTTACGTGGGATAACATTATTATAGGCAGCTAAAACAAATAAATAGCCATAGAAGTTTAATTAGCAGCCTTTAGGTATGGGAATAGTGATAAAACGTGTTCATGATAAAATGACAAAAGAATACCGTTATGAAGACATTCATTTAAATTATCCAGAGGCAACAAGTGAACAAAAACATGTTTCCTTTGTGTAAGCATGGGCAATAGAATAGTTTGGTGTTTACCCTTGGTACTTCGATAAGCGTATGATTTGAATCCTTGCAGAAATCTTCCACTCCATCATAGCTCAACCAGCGGTCTCTTTGACCCCAACATATCGTTGTTTGCACTTTCCAATTTTTGTCCCGAAGTATTTTCTGCATATCCTCCACATAGGTCTGCCAAGAAAAGTTAAGTAAGCAAAGTAACCATGATCTTTCAAAAGTTAATTCTCTCTAGTTGTAAATTTGGATCTCCCAAGAGGTGAAAAAGAAAGATATCTCTATTAAATGTCATAGAAAGTAAATGACCATAAGATCATTCAATCCCAAGGTCCATGGTCATTTTTATTAATAATTTTTATTATTCTGAAATATCTGTCTTACATTGAGCAAAGGTTTGCATGAACTTCATTCATCTAACTAAAGGTAACAACTAGACATAAGTTATGACCATGACAAGAAAATAAAACTGGAAATAAGTAACATATAAGACAGGCCAGTGCATGACTTTCAAACTGTGTGTAGTCTAAACCTGAGGAACTTTCAAATAAGTTCCATATATTTTTGAGATTGATACTGCAAAAAAAGAAAAAAAATCACCTTTAGGCCTTTCTTCATTGCCCTGCTAATTGCATTAAGTGCAAAACCTGAGGAACCAGATGTGAGATAAGGTCTTCTATAGACCATTGCATCTTTTTCTTTCATTTTGTAAGGACCACAGCTAGTCAAGGGTTTATCACTGGCCCTTAAAGGGTCCTAGTCAAGCAATAGAGCATCCATACTATAGATTACAGCATATAATATACAATGAATTTGAGGTGTTTTTACTAAAAGAAAGCAAATTTTTTCATACCTGAGAAAATATTTCACCTAGCAGGAAGTTGCTGAATGCAGATAATGTTGATGGAAGCTTGACATGTTTAGCTGTTAACTTATAAAATAAGAAAGGAATTGAAGCTGGTAATCATCACCACAATTTGAAAAAAAGGGTCTCATACAGGGGAAAAAATGTTACTTGATACTTCATATTTGCAAAACATTTTCTGCTTAAACAAAATTTATCTATATTGGATGACTTAAAAATCAAAGCCTATAATTTAGCTTCAAGAGTCATACACCTAGCATATCAAGCCGTCTAAGGACAGTCATAATCCTAAAATCTACGCTCAAGATAGAAATCCAAAACAGAAAAAGTTGGGTAAATTAATATACTGAACAAGTCATGTCAGAATCAATTTGAAAATATCAGGAAGATAGTGCTATTTGAGAAAAAAACAAAATAAATAAAAGTTGCATAACGCTTAGCAAAACTTTTTGCAAGAACAAAATGAACTTGATGTGTGAAATATACGTACAGGAGGATTAATGAGTATCAAGTTGTTGAGCTTTTCCAGGTGAAGGCTCGCATACTTAACTACAACTGGCGAAAAGTAGCCCTGAGAATAAAGAAGGTTGACGGATTTCCTATTATTCATATAACAGATGATAGTTTAAATTAAGAAATCCCAAATTCTGACCTATGAACGCAAACTTACTTGAACAACTAGTGACACTTTACCAGCAGCTAGTTCATTGACAAGTGACTCTAAAGATGATACATATTCTGTAAGGAGTGAGGAATACAGTTGCCCTTTTACCATTGAATATCAAACCAAGGAATGTCCTAGAGCAAGAAAATAAATGTTAAGTATTGAACATTTTTAGGCCCACAGCATTTACCATCTAGAGTGTAGTCAAAACCATATCCCGGTTGAGGCTTATCAGAAAATCCAAATCCTGAAAGAGGAGAACAAATTAAGGGACGTAAACAAAAGAAATTTCAGGTACAACACGTCTATGGGATTTCATATTGAAGTCATACTACAACTCCTTTCATTCGTGCATGGGCCTCCTTTTTGTTAATCCATGAAGTGGCAATAAGAAGAAACATATGAGAATATGACCACACATGACTGATACATCTCAGACAACAATAATGAATCTCTTGACATATTATTTGTTTATTGTTTTAAGTCAACACCTTTTGGGTTTGAAGTTTGAACCCTCTTGTTTATATTTCGAAAAACCTCCAAGTACATTGACAAACTCACTAGTCACAAGCGTCTTATTCTCGTTGGTGGTATTTTCTCTGTCATCTTCTTACCTTATACTACAGTAGGAATACCTAACACATTAGTGACTTCTAAAATGTATTGGTTTGACAAGTTTCAAAACTGAAAACACAAGAGATAATGAATGAAGCGATGGAAAGCATTGCACATAATGTAAAGCATTGGACATAAGTTTCCACCACTAGCTCCAACAGAGAAACAAAGTAATTTTTATAACATTTCTAACAAAAAGTTGGGTTCTTACCCAGCCAATCAAAAGCTGTGGCATGATAGTCCTTAGCAAGTATAGGAAGAACTTTGCGATAAGAATATGCCTGTCAGCAGCATCAAATTGGCACTGAAACTATTTGTTATCAACATAAATAATCTGGGACAGTCTAACTCCAAGTATGCATATTGATAATTGCATATCTAAGAAAGTTTGGAAAGTAAAATCCATGCCTGATAACTTAATCTAGCAACTTAATAATTCAGGTTGAGGGTTCTCTCCAAGATTTCAAAGCTTCTAAATATCATTTGGTCAGAAGTTTTAGGCTCATTATCCCATTGTTGTATAAAATTAAGTTTTAGCACAAAGTAGTCATGGGTCTATCTCTTGTCCTTGCTCCAAGCCTAGAGGGTGGCTAGAAGTTAATCATAATAGCTTAATGTAGTAAGTTAAACATGCTCCATGCTGAAAGCTTCGAAGAATGTTATGTCAAGGAAACTATCAAGCGGTCAACAGTGTGAAAATTCATCATACAACTTAGCACTAAATTTGATATATATGTTAGATTTATGTGAGCAACTGCAAAAAGTCAATGTGACATCATACTATCAGAGGTGCTCCAATGCATAGTTGAAAATTACAACTCACCTGTGAAGGGAAACCATGGATTAATATCACTGAAGGGTTATCAGCATTTCCGCTTTCAACACAAAACCATCTATTACAGCAAATCGTTTGGACAAAATATGATTTAGTTAGTAACCGGTAAGTACCATGGAATTTATGGAAATATTTTCAATTCTTCTTGCCTTAAGTCCTAAAAGTTTGAGTAAAATCTGTTTTATCTTTACTTGTTTACACATTTTTTTAACAAATTTATGATGATTCTAACTCCAACAATCAAATCAGCATCTAGTTTTCCGTTTCCGTGCTTTCCGTTCCCCTATTTTCTTCAGCATGAATAAACAAGATTATTGGTTCTTTACAGACACACGATATGTTGTTTTACCTGAAGAAATCACCAGTGGCTTGAGAACCAGCCCCCATTGTGAGCCCAAAAATTGGGTCTTTAGCTTTTTCACGAGCTCCAAGAATTGAATGGGCTTTCACCTTAAAAATCATAATTCTTTTAGGCCGAAAAAAAACCTCCACAATGAGTCTTAGGATGAACACTTATGCATAATTTCCACATTATTAAGCTTATGTTGACATAATTTATAATGCATACCGTTCTCCCTTGCTTAAACCATTCATCACTTGGACTCGGCTCTTCTGAATATTTTCCTGTCCAAAGATTGCAAACTATTCTTATGTACTTTTCAAAACAGTGACATTGTATTTGCATCCCTAGAAGCACGAAATGAAATTTGAAAAGTACCTCCACTGAAAGAGAAGCCATCTCCGACTTGAACCGGAGCATCCAGGAGATAATCCTGAAACAGAACAACCGGGCCATTGATTGAAAGTTCTAAAGGGGAAAATATGAGAAGGTAGTTAGTTAAACATACTTCCTCGCCATTGTTGCTGCTCGATCTGCACCTCAATTTGAGACATTTTCTGAAAGAGCTTGAATTCACCAATTCGAAACGGAAGCGTCGAACTGATGAAGATGCTTTTGGAGAGGAAGAGTGAAGAAAAGCTGTTTGAGGTTGAATGGTTTGAACTGCCATGGAGAAGCAGAACCAAGAATGACTTGTGGTGGTAGACTGGTAGTTGGAGAGAAAGAGCGAAAAAGAGAGCGTAATGGAAAAACCGTTAGTACTTCTGATTGTAGCCTGAAAAATGAAAAAGGGAAGCGATAGGAATTTTCTGGTTCTGGCGCGCGCAAGATGTATTTTTTTTTAATTAATTTTTGGGGAGAATAATTAATTTATAGAGATATTAAAAAATTAGTTAAATTTGTTAGAGAGGAAAAAATTTATATCAATTTATCTAAATATCTCAATTAATCATTTATATTAACAAAATTTCCAGAAAAATTATTCCTATTGAAAACCATAATTTAATATAGGGTAAAAGATTTCTCCGGTCACTGGAGATAGAGTTATCTATGGTAATTTGGATTAATGAAGGGTGTTTCTGTAATTTTGTTTATTTTTTTAATCATATACATTTTACCAAAACACCTTTCATTAATTCACTTGAAATTACTAACAAATCATTCGTTAATTCAAAACGACGTAGTTTTGAGTCACTGGAGATAACTTTATCTTCAGTGACTGGAGAAATACTTTTCCCATTATATACAAGCACGAGAAATAATTTAAGAACAATTATAAATTTAAATGATAAAATCGATAGAGTTTTTAAATTAAGGATAAAAAATAAACCCCATAATTAGCTCCTTCCTACATTTAGGAGGGCAAGTATGATTATTTGTTGGATTAGCGTTATGAGCAGTGATTTATTTTTTATCTGAATTTTTTAAAAGTAAGATAGGAAAAAAGTCAGATTGTAAATGTGATTTGCGTTTAGATTAACAATAGCAAAAGTAGTTTTTTTTTTTCAGACGGAGACGTGTTTGCAGTGGCGGACCCAGGATGTAATGTTTGTGGGTGCACAATTAATAGTGGGATTCGGGGGAATTTTTTTTTTTTTTAAGGAGGATAAAAGGCAACCCACACCTTCGTAAAATTTAGGATCAGAAATTGGGTTCAATTGAAAAGTATTTTCGAGGAAATCAATTTAAATAGAACAATATACTCTAATCTCATGGCATACAGATACTCAGATATTACACAATCAAATTCCAAAGCAACATGCAAGCAAAAATTGTTATGATTTCTCATATGTGATAAGATATTAAAAATAGGTAAGAAAGTTGTCCATGCATGAGTTTGAATACAGGATCTGCTGTGGGACTAGTGAAATTACCACCACACCATCTAGACAACTTATTGCAAAGTCCATTCAAAAAAAATATATCTCCTTCAAATTTATGGGTGCACTTGCACCCACAAAAACCTATGTGGGTCCGCCAATGCGTGTTTGTATTACTATTTGAAAAGTCAGCTGTGATAGAAAATTACTGAAAAAGACATAAATATTTTTGAATACTATATATATATATATATATTAGTTGTATATATTATAATAATTGAAGATAAAAATTTATATTTATTTAAAATTGGAAAAAAGTTAAGTAATTATTTAAAAAATTAATAAACAATAAAATACTTGATTAGGCATTTTCTTGTGCTTGCTAGCCTAAGCAAGGGAGTGAGCTCCATTAATTAATTAAATAATTAATAAACAATAAAAATATATTTCTTCTAGCCAGTTGCTTGCTAGCTAAGCAAGGGAGTGAGCTCCATTAATTTCCGAAATAAGGCATTTTCTTGTTCCATTTGGTTCAAATGGATCATAGAATAGAGTTGACAGCTGAGGGAGAGCTGTATAGGCCTATAGGGTCAGAGCCTCAGCAGCAACACGTCGCTCACCCACTCTCGTGTGGTCAGCGTTCACGGAGTGGCTTTTTTCTGGAAGCGGATTTCAGGCCCCTTAGTATCACTCAAAAGCAAGATCTGAGCCGTCCAAAAATGAATCTAATTGCTAGAGAGCGATTTTTAAAATTTTTATAAAAATCACGTGCAGTAGTTTTTACCGCACACGGTTTTTTGCCATTAATAATTCTGGACCCCTAAATCAACTTTTAAACGGCTTAGATATAAAGATATTAAGAGATACTGAGGAAACCAATTCTAAGAGAATCTAGACCCCTTTTTTCTTAGAAGGTCAGTAGGATAAAAGTTACCTCAAACACATCCTATTGGGCTTTTTTCTTGTTAGACTGTTTTGCAAATGCCCACTGGAATTTTTGCATGCGGCTCACTCAATGCCAGCACAAACACACTACGTTCTCGGCATTCTCGTTCTCGTTCTCCACTGACCTTTGATGATAAATCAGTCATCTTTTGTAATTAATTATTCGGTGTGAGTTGTGACGGTGTGTGTGCATTGCTTTTCCCGCATCGGTTCGGGCTTGTTTGGAGTCCCCGTTTTCCAGCGTTTAGCTTAGTAGTTTCAAAAAAAGTGCGGTTCAGAAGCCAGCTATTATGTTTGGGATATGCTTATTTTTATCCGACTTTTATAGAAATAAGATTAAAAAAAAAAATCAGGTTGTAAATGTGATTTGTGTTTGGATTAATGGTAATAGAAGTTACTTTTTTTTTTTCTAAACGGAGATGTGTTTGGATTAACAGTTGAAAAGTTAGTTGAGATAAAATGACTAAAAAGAGTATAAATCTTATTGAATACTACATATATTAATATTAGTTGTATATATTGCAATAATTGAAAAAAATGTAAATGTAAATTTGAGAAAGAAAAAAATAAATTATTATTTAGAAAATTTATAAACAATAAAATCTTGAAGTAAATATATCTAATGGATAACATTCCTAGTATTCATTTATGGATGTAATGATTTTGCTTTAAATGCAGAAACATTTTTTTTTCCTGTCACCCACTCACTTTTATGTGGGTGTAGCAGAAAAAATGTTTTTACAGCAAAAACAGAAACATTAAACCCTTCATTTATACTCATAACTGGTTTTATATTTTTACACTTTTACTTTTACAAATGAAGTCAGATAATTTATATTTATTGTGACGCTCGTCCTTAATACACCTATATTTATCAAAGTTATAACACACAAGCATCAAAATAATTTGGACGACTTTATTGCGGAATAAAACTTTCTTGAAATAACTTAGTTTGAAAACATGGGGATAAATTTTTTGCGAAAGATATCTATCCCATAAAGGGATATTAATACAGTAATTTAAAATAGACAAATGATAAATGAATTAATACAGTCCAACTACTTATACTATTACAAAAATCCCTTTTGTTGTATTCTTTACAGGTGCATTGTTCCTCTTGATCCCGATCCACTACCTGTTTCTTTAATGCGATCTAGAATTCAAATGAATGAACCACAGAGGTAACAGTTAATCTTATAAGTAGGTATGAAATATAAATCATAATATAAATCAAACTTGGGCTCGCCAGAGACTCTTTTCCTCTAGTCAAAGTGAGCGACTTTTTGGGCCTTTCCGGGGTCCACTATCCTGTCTCCCACTATACAAACCACTATCCTGTCTCCCACTATACAAACATCCTTTTCCTCTGGTTCCCTCTCTCTTCTTCAGCTATGCCACGCCTTTTAGGAAGAGAAATGACAAATTGAGCTCCTTTTAATATTAATCTAAAAGTAGCTAATTGGTTCCAATGTAACTAAGTAAATTTCTAGTTTGGTTGATAACCAATTGACCTTATTTAATCTTTATCCCATGTGCAAATTTGAGAGACTTCTAGGAGGTTTATGTGGCGCATTCCCAACCCTCTCCATCTGATTCCATCTTTTATTTGATAGGAATTATTCAATTTGAATCAAAATGCCATTTTGACTTACCAGCGGGGCCCACGCTTTACTTAATGGACTAATTAAACTAGTTTTTTTCCCCCTTCAAATCAGATTTTTTATTAATTGGAAAGGGTCATATGTGTCTAGGGGGTCCCACAAAACTGATCCCCATTAATTAATTCCATTTTCTCACTTTTTCAATCAAATTCTGGGTCTACCGGTCCTTATCGGGTCCGAGTCCAAAAGTGCGTCTTTTTGTACTTTTCTCTGTCTTTTCCAGATATTCTCCCCTACCTGGACACACTCATGTGGTGCATTCCCTCTTTTCAATACGGCCCCACATTTGTCTCATTCCATCCAAAAATAATCCCCTAACTGGTCACTATTGGTCCCTTTTCCTATCGGTCTATCGCCTGTGGGTCCCGCGTCTTGTGTTTGGACCAGAGTATGGATAAAATCATCTATTTTTCTTTTCTCTCTCATGTTGGACGAAATTCAATGCTCAAAGGACAAGAAATTGACCATTTTGCCCTTGCTTTATCTTCCTTTAATCCCGTGGTGACACGTGTCCTTGTAGAATGATTACCCTATCTCTTGCTTTTTGGAACATATCTATTTCAGTGTCTTTTTCTCTCTCCTGTCCCTGTATGGCGCATACACACTTCCAGGGGTCAAGAATATGTGTTTTGGCATATTCCCCGAGCCCCACTTCATTGTACCAGCTTTATACCTTACCTGTATCTTGCCTTGGGCCCACACCTTTTCAAACTTGGGCCTGCCAGAGACTCTTTTCCTCTGGTCAAAGTGGGCGACTTTTTGGGCCTTTCCGGGGTCCACTATCCTGTCTCCCACTATACAGACATCCTTTTCAAATAATAACAATTAAATTACAGTCAAAACTCTTCATTAATTTGTCAATGATTACAGTTACACTATTTACAACAGTAGGGGTGTTACACACGCAGCCCTATGAGACATGCAACCTCAATCCATAGTTAGGATACAAACATGCAAATTATCTAGCAACCATGATCAGTCATATATGAATACATACATACAAGCTAATAAGATAATAGTTACCCACCTCAAGCTTGAATCCTTAATCCGGTCGAAGGTGCTGGGATCAGTAAAGGTGTCAAGTTGTGCTTATAAATGTTCATCATTGTCATTAGTCTCTGTTGGCGTTGCAAAATGCCTAATTACGCGACTTAATAATAATAAATTGGGCCCATTAAAGGAGCTTTAATTGGGTTAATTATTTATGTCATTGATTAATTGTGTTTAATGGGTCATACACAAAAATTATTCCCGATTACTTAAAATTAGCAAACTTGGGCCAATAATTGTTATTGGGCTTTATCAAGAGTAAAGGTGTAATTAATTTGGAGTAGGACTTCAAGCCCAATTAGGAGGAAAATGACATCATATATGGTCCCGAGTGGGAAATCAATTTCTCCAAATAATGAATGATGAATGAATTAAAAATGATTTTGAATTTTAGTTTAAGCGATAAATGTGATCCATCATCTTACTTTATTATTCAATGAATCAATTAAGATATAAATGTAATCCATCATCTTACATAGTTGACTCAATCAATCAATCAAGAAATAAATGTGATCCATCATCTTAAATGATTGATTTAATCAATCTATCAAGATATAGATGTGATTCATCATCTTTAACTTAATCAATCAATTAAGATATGAATTTAATTCATTATGATTTGGATTTTCCAATTCAAGCTCGGATTGAGCCTTTCTTGTAAGCATTTAAATTTTAGACTCTTATAAAGTGTTGTGTCTTATGCTCTATAAATTTCAGTCATTATCAAAGGTTTAAAGAAAAAGGGCGCCATCCAAGAAAGGCAAGGTTCCAATGATCTTGCTCTTTCTGTTTTTTGATACATCATGGTAGAGGAGGGGGCAGGGTTTGAACCCTAGACATGAGGGAGGGAGGCCAGTTAATACTAGCTCCCATGCCACTGTGCTACTAAGGTGTTGGCAATGATCTTGCTCTTTCTATCTTTAACCTAATCGTAAGAAACCACCATCTTCTTGAAAAGAGAAAAATCTGAGGAAACCAAACCTTAACCTTGTCTTCGTCTAGCAAGCATCCAAGGAGTGAGAGGTTTCAAGAGAAGGAGTTCTCGTTGCAATTGAGGATAGCCATGTGGATTAATGTTAGAGGACATCAATAACATTGAGGTCTTCAAGTGATCTAAGGTAATCCTAAACTCCAATAGTTGTGTTATCAAGTTATCCTAATCTCCAATAGTTGTTTTAACGAGTAATCCTAAAGCTCATGAATATTATAAATATTTATGAATTCTCATGAGCACCGTAAAGAGTTACGGATCAATAATTAATAATTAATTAACGTAAAAAATTAAGGTTAATAATTCATGAGGAATGTAAGGAGTTACAAGTTTCCGTAACGTTTAAACAAAAATTTTGTTTTTAGTCTCATGAAACTTTGCATGAAAATCATGTAATAAGCAAAATTAACCAACAGTCCACTTCCACTTGCAGTGAGGACGACAACGACAAGGCAATGAGGATGACAATAAGGATGACGGTGGACAGCAAAATTAACCAACAGTCCACTTCCACTTGCAGTGAGGACGACAACGACAAGGCAATGAGGATGACAATAAGGATGACGGCGGACAGCAAAGGATACCATTTGCAGTTTCTGACCACAACGGCAAAGATGTCTAGCCGCCTCCCCTTCTGTGCCCTCAGTTTCACTATTTATGGCGGTATTCATCCTCGACTGACCATGTTCCCCAGTTTCTGACAACAAAGTCGACAGCGGACGACAAAGGATGTGATCTGCAACATTCTCCCTCTTCAATTTGCCATCTTCTTCACCTTTCTCTGTCGTTAGTTTGCAGGTTATGTGGGAGAGGGATGGAAGCTTCTGAACCTCCAAAGGTGAAAACAATGCTGGACGGTGATGAGTTCTAGTCTTCAATCTACAGCTCCTCACTCTTCGATCTGTGCCACTCTTCCCTCTTCGTCTTCACCTTCTTTCTTTTGATTGTTTAGATAGATTACAGATGAGTTTTGGTTGAGTCTTTTACCTCTTATGCTTGCTTGCAGTGGCGAAGCTAGGATTTTGAGTTTGTGTCCGCATAATTAGTGGGGGGATTTGGGGGTTCGGGGGCAGCACCCCCGATTTTTTTTTTAAAAAGAAAAGTTTTAAATGCATTAAAACAAAAAAGAATATAAACAAGAAAAGAAAAAAAATCAACATAATATAGAAAAATAATAATTAAGAGTCAACTAAGATATTACAATAGAACGATTATAAAAGCATTCTTCGATTCTTCATTCCTTAAAAATATTGCATTATATTTTCATCATCAATTTTATCAAACATATCACGTTCAACATAAGTTAGCATACATGAGTTAAATCAAGAATCACTTATCCAATTACGCAACTTATCCTTAACAAAAGTCATTGCAGAAAAAACCCACTCAATACTAGCAGTTGCTATCAGTAAAATGAGTGCCAACTTTATCAACAGATAGACTAATGGATAAACAATATCCTTTCTCTTTTTAACTGTTTTCAAAGCAAAGTCAGAAAATTGTTTCTAAATTGACAAAATCAGAATCAACTTTTACATCAACAATAAAATTACCGAGACTTGAAGAAAGAAAAAGAATATATGTAAGCTCATCAAACTCTGAAGGATAAAATTTAGCAAACTCATTCAACTTTTTTTTGGTAAAATTAGCAAATGAATCAAGATTCAATACAAACATCGTTTTCATTTTGATATAGGGTGAAAGGAAGTAAAAGTAAACTATTTTCTTTTCACAGACACTTGGATGTATTTGATATTCTCATAATTGAAAGGCCACACAGTTCTGAGCGAATATGAGAAAGAATTGAAGAACCATGGCCTACTTAGCTTGATGAGCTTGGTTTTCCTTTTGCTACTTTCTCAGGCATCATTTAAGAAAACGACGAAGTGAAAGTTCACAAAACCAAGCACACGAGAATCTCACCGAAGCTTTTGGCCAACAAAAAATTCAAGAATTAAATCATGAAAAGGTTGATGAAATCATGTGCAAAGGCAGCTCAGCTTGTTCTCGTTGGGCTTGGTTCTTCTTGTGGTAACTATCTCAAAACACCTTGTGAACATTCAGGGGATTTAAAAAAAGTAGCAAAAAATTAATGATTCACCTTCTGGCAATCGATATAAGCTTGAATGAGACGAGGATAGTGAGGATGAGATGCAATTCTTGCTTTGATGACGGAGAAAGAGTTGTCATCCTCTTGTGGCCGAAATTTCGGAGCAGCAACGCCAGAGGCTTTGGCTTCTGTAGTCACAGATGCAGCATAAAGCAACTCATCAGCTCCTGAACAGAGCTGGACAAAGAATGCAGGCGGATGCACCATGTCTATTTTTTTTTAAAAAAAAAAACCTAAACTTTATGTCTACACTTGCGGGCCCTTGCCCCATTGTGGCTCCGCCCCTACTTGCTTGGGCAATTTTCTGGTGATTGTGGTGGTAGTCACATGAAAGTGGTGGACGGGGGATGTGATGGCTGTGAATTTGGATGTTGAGGGAGGGAGATTTTTTTTTTTTGTTGAAGGAAATTTTAGTATTTTTCATATTTTAAAATACTTATTTTAATCGTAATTTGTATCCCACTTCCACGATCCTACCAAACTTAAGTACTTCCACTCCCATTAGTAGGGTTGTGAATGGACCAGACTGGACTGAGTTGGGGGTCAACCCAAGGTTTGGTCCAAGAGGGACCTTGAGCTGGATAAGTGAGCCTGAGGTTTGGTCTAATCCAACACCAGCTTGAGCTCGAGCTAGACCAAACCGATCCAGTAAACTGCCTGGACCAGTCTAGGCAATCCAATATATATATATATATTTGATGAGGACATAAGAGGCGGCATGACCAAAGCAACAAACTTGGAGGACATACAAGGTCTTGGAGGCCCAATGACAAGAGCAAAAGATAAAAAGGCTAAAAAGGCCCTGAATCTCTTAGTGACCACCTTACTTGAGGCAAGCCCAAGTCTAAAGGAAGAAGAGACCCAAATGATACACTTAATTCAGATTGAAGACCTTGAAGAATAAGCCTCAATGGATATGCATGAAGGCTTATTGGGCTCGCTTAGTTTTACTTGACTCAAATTCTGCACTTAGTTTTATCTTTCTTACATTTAGTTGAACTTTTGTAATAAGGATTATTGGGCTCGCTTATTGGGCTCACTTATTGGGCTTTCTTATTTTCCTTTGTGTGTAAGCAGAATTAGGTTAAACTTAATATGGATGTTGCCCACTATATAAGGGAACACCATGGCTTTTGGAGTGGCAGATTTGAATTGAAAGTCAACCTTTTTGGTGAGAGACAAGCTTCTCTAGGGTTCTTTTGAGAATCTCTGAACTTATCAAGGGCATCAATCCTTGTGGCGTTCTTGGGCTTATCAATTATTTGGAATTGTGGAGCCTACCTCTAATCTGCAGTTTTCGTTCCAAATTTCTCGGTTCCATATCTCCAGATTTCCTTATACTTTTTCAGTGTTTCTTGAGTCAAAATCGTGTTTCAGAACGTCATCTTTCTCCTCGTTTTGGAAGCACTCAAATCCGAGGTCTGTAGCGTGAGATACGATCCGTTCTTTCAGGACGCGTCAGAGGCTGAATTTCTGGTGTGAAAATTCCATTCCTAGTTGATCCAAGCATCCTTTTCTTTCGGGAATCATATCATTTGGTATCAGAGCATGGTTCTAAGATTGGAATTGGGTTATCTTTTCTTGATTGTTTACATCCAATTTGGTCACACATTTGGTAACCCTAGTCCCTAAAATTTGTGTTTTGATTTTTTGAATTGTGAAATTCTGTTTTAGCCATAGTTCTTTGTTCTTAATTTGTTCTTTCAATCTTCTGGTTGTTTTTTCTTTCAATTTCTTGTTCAGTTCACATAATTCTGCACTTTGTTCTTGGTGTTCATCCCTTGTTCATCATTGTTCTTGAATTTTAATCTTTTCGATTCATGTTTCTTGAGTAGTGTGTTGTTAGTGTGTTAAGTAATAGCTCAGTTTGTGGGGAATTCTTTCTAATTTTGTTCTGAATTAGTACAATTTCAAAGTTTGATTCGAAAATCACAAATTTCTTTTGTTGAAGAATCAGGTGTTATAAAAAAAAAGAAAAAAAAGAAAGAAAGAAAAAGAAAAGAAAAGAAAAGAAAAGAAAAAGAACAATACAATAAAAAGAAAAAAAAAACTTGACAGCACCTTGCTATTCAATAACACACACTACTGCGTGTGAATCAAGTCCAAAGTGTCTTCTTTAAATAATTCCTCCAAATTGTTTTGGATTTTCTTTGTCTTGTCTTCTTTGACATCTTTTCCAATTTGTATTGTGAGTCACCACCAATTCTAGAGTTTGGGATTGTACTCTTGAGTGTTCTTGGAGATTCTGTTAAGAACTTAAAGAGAGCTATTGAGTGGTAAAAGGCAAGAGAGCACACTACATAAAAGCCTTATAGAGAGCAACAATCACGAGTGATACATTTTTAAGAGTGTAAACACGTGAGCGAGTGGTGAGGTCCTATTACTTTTGTTCTTTTCCTTGAATTATGGCAGGTGCAGGTGGTGAAGGTGTTCCTCCTCCTATAGGAAATAACAGATTGCTAATTGAAGCCATTACAACTCAAATGCAAAGGATGATGAGGGAACACACAGAGGAGTTATATGAGAGAATTGAGAGAATAGAAAATCAGGGGAATCATGATGAAGACAGACAGAGAGGGAGGGATGAAAGAAGGAGAAGAAGAGATAATGAGAATGATGCTAGAGGATAGAATTAAGGGAGTGAAGCTTAACATACCATCTTTTAAAGGAAAAAGTGATCCGGAGGCCTATTTAGAGTGGGAAATGAAGATTGAGCACTTCTTTGCATGTCACAATTATACTGAAGAGAAGAAAATGAAGGTGACAACCATGGAGTTTATTGATTATGCTCTCATTTGTTGGGACCAACTGCATAAGGAGAGGGCGAGATATGAAGAACCATTGGTGGATAGTTGGGTGGAGATGAAAAGGCTAATGAGAAGAAGATTTGTTCCTTCCCATTATCATCGAGACCTTCACAATAAACTTCAAAGACTCACACAAGGTAACAAGAGTGTAGATGAGTATTTTAAAGAGATGGAGATGTCCTTGATTAGAGCAAATATTAGTGAAGAGCGGGAGGCTACTATGACACGTTTCTTGCATGGGCTGAATAGTGATATAAGGGATGTTGTGGAGTTGCAAAATTATGTGAGTTGGAGGATTTAGTGCAACAAGCTAGTAAGGTTGAACAACAACTCAAGAGAAAGGGTGTCATGAGGAAAAACTCTTCAAATTTTAATTCTTCAAGCTGGAAGGATAGACATAGGAAGGAGGGAGGTACTTCATCAAGCAATCCCATTGCTACACTTCAAAGGACTCAAACTAAATCCAATGAGATCCTTAAAAAGACAAGGAGTAGTGAAATGAAATGTTTCAAGTGTTTGGGGAGAGGTCACATAGCTTCAGAATGTCCAACTAAGAAGACTGTTACTTAAAGAGGATGGAGAGCTTACTAGTGAGTCTTCTTCAGATTCTGCTTCACAAGATGATAAAGGTGAGTATATTGAAGAAATAGTTCCAGAAGGAGATATGTTTATGGTAAGAAGGATGTTGGATAGCCAAGCAAAAGACATGGATGATAGTCAAAGAGAGAACATCTTTCATACTAGATGCCTTATCCAAAGGAAGGTATGTTCTTTAATTATTGATGGAGGGAGTTGTACCAATGTTGCAAGTGCTAGAATGGTGTTTAAATTGGGCATGGAAACCAAACCTCACCCGCTACCATACAAGCTTCAATGGCTTAGTGAGGATGGTGAAGTAACCGTAAGCAAACAAGTGGAGGTGAACTTCTCCATAGGAAAGTATGATGATACAGTTTTATGTGATGTGGTACCAATGGAGGCTTATCATTTGCTACTTGGGAGACCTTGGCAATATGATAAGAAAGTTATTGATATGGCAAAATTTATAGCCTATGCGCTCCGCAAGTATATGGGCCGTATCAAATAATAAAATGATGAGTAGAGTATCGTTCCCACGACGACTCAACCAAACTAGTGATTAGATATTAAATTTCCTGATCTCGTTCAAGTTGAGTGAGTCAGATTTATTTTGAATAATTTAAAAGGAATTAAATAAGAAACTAATAATAGCAGAACTTCGCACAAAAGGATAAATTCCAATATTGAGACGTACAACCTAGAGTCACTAATCCCTTAATAGCTTCATAAACCTGGTTTTCATTAATTTAATTAGCTTTAATATCAACTTTGTTAATCTCGAGTATAAATAGTTATAAGTGCCTGTTGGTCCACTTATAACCCTCTCTTAAGCAAATTTTGTTATGTCTAACATAATTATCAGAAGAGGCAACATAACTTGGGCACACTCTTTAACAATTATATGGGGCCATTAGGTATATGTCTATCCTAACCGCAAATTAAACCGTAATCTAATCCCATATCACTTAATCTCAGAGCCTAATTAAAATTCCCTTCGTCAAGGTAAATCCTAATGCTCAAATTCATATTTAATGATGGCCAATCACAAAATAGATAAATCTAAACAAGATTAAGCAACCAAAATCAATATTAAATTTAACTAAACAATGAAAACCAAATTTAATCCACCTATAAGTTCATAGCTACTCTAGGTTGCAAAGAAAATTAGCCACACATGGCTAAAATCAAATCCAAGAAAAGATGAAAATCAGATTCAGAGAAATAAAAGAAAGCATAAAACAAGATAGGAGAAATCAAGACTCTCAAAGAATCCCTCAATGCTCCTTGCTGCTGATACGTGCGTGTTGCTCTTTATCCCTCTACTTCTTGAATTCCCGTTCGTTCTTTGATGCGGGCACAACTTCTCTTTTTTTTTTTTCCCCTTGCGTCCAATCCGTGCATGCTTCTTCAATTTGCAGCGTCTAAATGCTATGTGCAGCGTCTGCTCTCTCCTTCTGCGTTTTTCTTCTTTTGTGCATGGTATCCTCTTGAACTCCTTGCTGTGCGCAGTGATCTAATATATATTGCTTGGATTCACTTTTGTGGTGGGCCCACATCTTCATTCCAATTCTCTTAAACATCTGATATATCATAGATTTCCAATTTGCATCTCGTTTTGATCAATTTTAATATAATATAACACTATATTATATAATATGATATATAATATAATAATATATTATATCCTTTTCAAATTTAATTGGTTGCTCTCTTAGATCACATAATATCTCCTACATAATAAAATAGGATATCAATAGATTTTCTGTTATAATATTCTTTTATCCTATATTTAATTAAAAGATAGATAAATATATAAAAGATAATTAAATAAGTATAATATTAATAAATTTAATCAAATATATCTCAGAATCTATACTTATTTAATTATAAAATATCTACTTATCAGTTATACATGATGGTTACACCAACAAGTTCTCTTTTGTTCATAAAGAACGCAAGACTATACTTGCATCCTCGACACCAAGAGAAGTTAGTGAGGATAATTTAAAAATGAGAGAAAAAAGAAAGCAAGAGAGAAAAGAGAGTGGAAGAGAGCAAGAAAACAAAAGAGAGAAAGAGAGAAAAGTATCAAACTTGTTTATAAAAGAAAAAGAGGTGAAAAAGGCAATGCATTTAAAAAAGTCAATGCTCTTACTTTTGAGTAAAGAGAATAATCTTACAGATGCAAGTCCTACTAACTCTCTTCCAAATGAGGTTTCTAATTTGTTGCAGGAATTTACAGATGTTTTCCTAAAGAGGTACTTCACGGCCTACCACCTTTAGGAGGCATAGAACATCAAATTGATCTCATTCCAGGAGCTTCATTGCCTAACAGGCCATCCTATAGGAGTAACCCCCAAGATACCAAGGAGATTCAAAGACAAGTTGGAGACTTGATGCAAAAAGGGTGGGTGCAAGAAAGCTTAAGCCCATGTGCAGTTCCAGTCATTCTAGTACCTAAGAAAGATGGAACATGGAGGATGTGCACTGATTGTAGAGCCATCAATAACATCACGGTAAAGTATAGACATCCCATTCCTAGATTGGATGATTTATTGGATGAATTGCATGGTGCTTGTTTCTTCTCTAAAATTGACTTAAAGAGTGGATACCATCAAATTAGGATTAGAGAAGGGGATGAATGGAAAACAGCTTTTAAAACTAAATATGGGCTGTATGAATGGTTGGTTATGCCATTTGGCTTAACTAATGCTCCTAGTACCTTCATGAGATTAATGAATCATGTGTTAAGGGAATTTTTAGGGAAGTTTGTTGTGGTGTATTTTGATGATATTTTGATTTATAGCAAATCCTATGATGATCATCTTGTGCATTTGAGGTGTGTTCTGGAAGCTCTGAGGCATGAGAAATTGTATGCTAACGTGGAAAAATGTGTGTTCTGCATAGACCATGTAGTTTTTTTGGTTTTGTTGTTAGCTCACAAGGAGTGCAGGTTGATCAAGAGAAGGTGAAAGCTATTCAAGAGTGGCCAACTCCTAAGAATGTAAGTGAGGTAAGAAGCTTTCATGGCTTAGCTAGTTTCTATAGGAGGTTTGTCAAAGACTTTAGTACATACAATAGCTACACCTTTGAATGAAGTGATTAAAAGGCATGTTGGTTTTAAATGGGGGGAAAAACAAGAGCAAGCCTTTGCTGCCCTCAAGGAAAAATTAACCAATGCACATATTCTTGCTTTGCCTAATTTTGCTAAGTCATTTGAAATTGAATGTGGTGCATCCAATGTGGGGATAGGGGCTGTTTTGCTGCAAGAAGGGCATCCCATTGCTTATTTTATTGAAAAATTGAATGGGGCTACTCTTAATTTTTCCACATATGATAAGGAATTGTATGCATTAGTAAGGGTTTTGCAAACTTGGCAACACTATCTCTTGCCTAAAGAGTTTGTCATCAACAGTGACCATGAGTCCTTAAAGTATTTAAAAGGACAAGGCAAGCTTAACAAAAGGCATGCCAAATGGGTAGAGTTCTTGGAGTAGTTCCCCTATGTGATCAAGCACAAGAAAGGTACGTCTAATATGGTTGCAGATGCACTCTCAAGAAGGTATGCTCTGTTCTCTACTCTTGAAACAAAGTTCATTGGCTTTGATCATATTAAGGCATTGTATGAGCATGATCTAGATTTTGCACAAATCTATAAAACTTGTGTGCATGCTGCTCAAAATGGATTCTTTAGGCATAATGATTACTTGTTTAAAGAAAAGAGATTGTGTTCCTAAAGGTTCCATTAGGGAATTACTTGTGAAGGAGGCACAAGAGGGGGGACTAATGGGACATTTTGGGATCCAAAAGACTCTAGACATGCTGCATGAACATTTTTATTGGCCACACATGAAGTGTGATGTACATAGATTGTGTGAAAGATGCATTGTATGTAAGCAGTCTAAGTCTAAATTGTTACCTCATGGATTGAATACTCCTTTGCCTATTCCAGATTGCCCTTGGATTGATATTTCTATGGATTTTGTGTTAGGACTACCTCGTTCTAAAAATGGCAAAGATTCTATTTTTGTTGTGGTGGACAGGTTTTCTAAGATGGCACATTATATCCCATGCAAAAAAGGTTGATGATGCAATCCACATTGTTGATTTGTTCTTCAAGGAAGTGGTAAGACTCCATGGGCTTCCAAGAAGCATTGTCTCTGATCGTGATACTAAATTCTTAAGTCATTTTTGGAGGACATTATGGAGTAAGTTGGGAACTAAACTTCTCTTTTCTACTACTTGTCATCCACAAAATGATGGCCAGACTGAGGTAGTGAATAGAACTCTTTCTTCTCTTTTGAGGGCTGTAATTAAAAAGAATATCAAGTCGTGGGAACAATGTTTGCCCCACGTTGAGTTTGCATATAATAGGGCTGTTCATAGTGCTACTCATTATTCTCCTTTTGAAATTGTTTATGGCTTAAACCCTCTCACTCCTTTTGATTTGCTGCTTTTGCCTAACAACTCTATTTTTCAGCATAAAGATGGTAAGAGTAAGGCTGAATATGTGCGGAAACTATATGAGAAAGTAAAAGCAAACATTGAAAAAAAGGTAAAGAGTTACGTCAAGCAAGAAAACAAAGGAAGGAAAAAGGTAGTGTTTGAACCAGGTGATTGGGTTTGGGTTCATCTGAGAAAAGAGAGGTTTTCTGCTCAAAGGAAATCTAAGCTTCAACAAAGGGGAGATGGTCCTTTCCAAGTGCTATCCAAGATTAATGATAATGCCTATAAAATAGATCTCCCTGGTGAGTATGGTGTAAGTGCTACTTTTAATGTGGTTAATTTGTCCCTTTTTGATGCAGGTGACGAGGATTACAATTTGAGGACAAATTCTTCTGAAAAGGGAGGGAATGATGAGGACATAGGAGGCGGCATGACCAAGGCAACAAACTTGGAGGACATACAAGGTCTTGGAGACCCAATGACAAGAGCAAAAGCTAAAAAGGCTAAAAAGGCCCTGAATCTCTTAGTGACCACCTTACTTGAGGCAAGCCCAAGTCTGAAGGAAGAAGAGACCACCGAAATGATACACTTAATTCAGATTGAAGACCTTGAAGAATAAGCCTCAATGGATATGCATGAAGGCTTATTGGGCTCGCTTAGTTTTACTTGGCCCAAATTCTGCACTTAGTTTTATCTTTCTTACATTTAGTTGAACTTTTGTAATAAGGATTATTGGGCTCGCTTATTGGGCTCACTTATTGGGCTTTCTTATTTTCCTTTGTGTGTAAGCAGAATTAGGTTAAACTTAATATGGATGTTGCCCACTATATAAGGGAACACCATGGCTTTTGGAGTGGCAGATTTGAATTGAAAGTCAACCTTTTTGGTGAGAGACAAGCTTCTCTAGGGTTCTTTTGAGAATCTCTGAACTTATCAAGGGCATCAATCCTTATGGCGTTCTTGGGCTTATCAATTATTTGGAATTGTGGAGCCTACCTCTAATCTGCAGTTTTCGTTCCAAATTTCTCGGTTCCATATCTCCAGATTTCCTTATACTTTTTCAGTGTTTCTTGAGTCAAAATCGTGTTTCAGAACGTCATCTTTCTCCTCGTTTTGGAAGCACTCAAATCCGAGGTCTGTAGCGTGAGATACAATCCGTTCTTTCAGGACGCGTCAGAGGCTGAATTTCTGGTGCGAAAATTCCATTCCTAGTTGATCCAAGCATCCTTTTCTTTCGGGAATCATATCAATATTTCTTTCTTAGACCAGGTTGTCAGTGCAAAATCACGTGCTCCCCCTTGATTTAGCAAATCACTTTATTGTTTTTGATCAAAAATCAAATCACTTTTTATGGTTATGCTATGGATAATAGAAGAAAATGACACACACACACTCTCTCTTTTGTCTCTCACTCTCATATTCTCACCATTTTCTTCCATCTTCTTCTTTTACTTCACCACAACAGCGTCGACGACACTTTCGATGAGAAACGCAAGAGTGAGATAAGGGACCAGAGAACAATGGTGGTGACACTTCTCAATGCCTTTCCTTTCTTCCATCTTCCTAACTTGACAGTGTCCTCACCAAAGAGATTCAAAAAATGGAGATCTAAGCTAGAGATCTAAGCTTGCAGATCAAAGAGTGGATATGGCCATATGGGGATTTTAAAGTTTATAGATCAAAGAGTGAAGTTGAAAGCTTGCATATTTGAGCTTGCCATCGATAGTGGGGACTTGTGTCGGTGGGTGGGTGTATGACTAACCAACTTAGACCAATTTTTTTCCAACAAGACCAGGTCAGACTACCTGGACCATGGTTTTTTGGATATCCCTACCCATTAGAATACTTGACCCAGGTCGGATTAGTTAGGACGAAGTTCTGGATACCGAATGGGAAAAAAAAAACTATTATATGGTACTAATCAGACATAATGGGTTATGGTCTAAATTTCGGCGAGTAAGTGTTTTTTTGCCTAGAAACAATGGGTTTGTGAAAGATTTTGTTAGACAATTTTAAGAGTGGGGATAGTGATGAGAAAAGTGGCCTTTTTTTTTTTTAAAAAAAAAATATGACTTGTGCAGATGACAAATTAGGTAAAAGTCAGATTGTGTATTATGATTTATGTTTGGATTGATGATAGAATAATTATTTTTTGGAAACTAAAACTTATTTAAATTAGCAGTAGTAGAAGTGAATTTTGTAATAATATAAGAGAAAAACTAAAATCAAAATAATTATTTATTTTTGGAGCGTACGGCTTGCTTTGCCCAATGCCAGCTTCCCTTTGAAATGAAAAATATGGTATTAATATGACAGAAAAAGAGAGACTTTTGGAAATAAAAGAGCAATAATACAAAGAGTGAGACAAGTGGTATGGCATGAGTAGAAAGGTGCACGTGTGATAAGTTAAAATCAAATCGTGACAAGCCATAATTTGTTGCTTATGAAAATAAGTTGTTTAATATTTATAAGCCAATTGTCAAAAGCCCAAAACGCTCTCCCGAAAAAAAAGTAGAAAAAGTTAAAAAGCTGTCAATCTTGCTTTTGTCTCTTGAATCACACGATTGGGAGGCACAAAAGCCATATCAAACACACACTTCTCATCTTTAAAATGTTTAACGGCCATGGGTGATAATACTTTTTAAATATTTTTGGGGCAACATGTTTATCATTTGATACCCCTCCCAATACAAATATCTTTATCAAGATTCAAATTCAAAACTCAGAGAGATCTAACGATATCTTTCTTTTTTTAATGAAAATTTTAGGAGAGGAGTTAGACTCATCCACAATCTAGAGGTAAGGCTAAACCAACGTACTTTGTCATGAGGCCCAGCTCGAGCCCCCTCTATTGTTGCGTGTGGACTTGTGGACAGGTGGGAAAGGCCCAACTCGAGCCCACTCTTTGTTCGATTTTTTTTTTTTTTTTTTTGAAAAAAACTCTTTGCTCGATTTTGATGAAAGCTTTCTTCAATTATTTTCAGATGTCGCTTTGTTCTTTATTAGTTCAAAATTGGTACGTATCTAAGCTTCGTAGTGCGGCTATGGTGAAAGCTGGATAGAAAATGAAACCAGACATGGCCTTGCAGTTTCTGAAGCTTCCTATCACCATAACCCGCGGGTTGGGTAGCGACAGAACCTTTCTATTCTTCCCTCTGAAGCTCCCTGGTAAGCTCTCTTTCAAATTCTATCTATTTTCATAGACATTTCTATCTTCTCTTTTCCACCCCCTTCTATTCTTTTTCTTTTCCACTCCGTTTCAAGCTTGTCGCTTATGAATGCAAGTTGCAGGGGATTCAAACCTAATCACCTGTGCACTAAGATATATTGGGCTTCGATAATATTTTGTTTTTGATGTTATTCTTGGAATTTTTTCAGTGAGATGGGCCACTGTTCAAATTCCTAGTTCCTTCCGGAGCTATGCTGCTTCAAAATCAGAAAAGCTTCAACCGATGAAGAAGTAAGCTTTTCTTTCTCCATAGACATGTCAAGTCTTCACTCTTCAGAGTTCTCTAAGTTGACGCTCTTGTGATCTTCCATTCTTATTTGAATTCTAATTCTGCGAACTAATTAGTATTGCCAGAATGCTAGACTATATTGACAAGAATGCGTCAAGTTACATCATGATTTTTTTTGGATAAAGTGTTATATTATTGTTTTTGCTTACCTTTCGAATTAGCTTCGAAGCATAAGTACAGTGAATGTTTGTCAATAAAAATCAAGTCAGGGGCACAGCAATAGTTGACTTCCCCCCCCCCCCCCCCCCCGACATCATGGTTTTTGGTTTTGGAGGATCGATAAGTGCTGACAATCTTAGATATGTGCAATGGTTGGATTGTGCGGTGCGGTACTTGAAATCAATGTGACTAGAAGGCTTTCTGTTTTGATGATTCTATTATCGACTTTTGTTTTTTTTCTCAATACGATAGGAATTATCTTGTATAAATTTTACTTTTCTTTCTCTTGTATTAATTAGGTTTTTATTCCATCCCAAAGAAGTGCTGTTGTAACCAGTATGAAATTCTATGTATCAAGCAGTTTGTGCTTTTGAACGACATTACATTCTGTTAAACTTTTAGGAAAAAGAGGCTGGACGAGGTATGTCTTGAAAGATTTCAGCAATACAGTCGAAATTTCATTCAGTCGTGGATTTTACAAGGTGATTTTTCCCTTTTCCCTTTAATAAATATGTAGATTTCCTCTTAAGTTATCCACTCAAGTAACAAATATCAAATAGTCGCTTGAATTCAAGTGGTCATGATAGTAAAGAGTTCTTATTTTACTAGTAGTTTTTTTGGCAATTTCAAGAAAGTAAGGTACATTTTTATGGAGTTTTATAACATAGGTATTAGCAACTGGAGTTGGTAGTAGATTGTTTTCTACACTTGTATTATTCATTGTGATAAACCAATTGAATCATTAATGATCAACACGTCCGACATTTGTGATTAGGCAAAGTATATGTGGATGGAAAGGTGGTAAATAAAGCGGGTACCCCGGTATCTGACAAAGCTGTTGTGGAGATAAAGGCTGAAGTGCCAAAATATGTATGTAGGTGAATCCATCAAGCTCCATAAATAAATAGTCTGATGAAATCTCTGCACCAATGTTGGGTGTTTAATATTTTCTCACTTACCAATGTCAATGCAGAGCAGGACATAAGTTAGAAGCTGCATTTGAGCAACTTGGTGTTGATGTTGCGGGTAAAGTAGCTCTTGATTCTGGGTTGTCAACTGGAGGATTTACTGATTGCTTACTTCAGCATGGTGCATCCTTTGTTTATGGAGTTGACGTAGGTTATGGGCAGGTAATGTTTTGCTTTTGTTTTTTTCCTTTCTGTTTCCTGTCTTTGTGGTGAATACCTGGGTTTATGGCTTCAGCTGAATTAGGTTAACATAACCACCCATCTATAATCTGTGATGACAAAAATTGTCTAGGTCGGCAAGTTTCTGTGATAATTTCCTTTTCACTACTATGACGCATATTAATTGATGTTTGCGATTCTCTGTTCATGGTGGTTATTTCCTCTTTTAGGTAGCTGACAAAATTCGCCTAGATGAGCGAGTTTCTGTGATAGAGCGGACAAATCTAAGATATCTTTCGGAACTCCCACAAAAAGTTGATTTGGTGACTTTAGACCTTTCATTCATCTCTATTCTCTTGGTAAGGACTAATGCTATATATATTTTTTGACTGTCTCCCCTATCCTATATCTGCATAAGTTCCTCTACTGAATGAAATTTTAAATGCAGTTTACATTATATTTCTTAAACTTTGCAAAGTTTGGACTTTTTCTAGTTTGGGAAGCTGGCTTTAGTCGTATCATATTGTAAATGGAATGGAAACACTTAGGTTGCATATTTCGTTGAGCTATAATAGGCATTTATTTGACTTGCACCTTATGGGTGGGGCCTTTTTTTTCACAAGTGGTAGAGTCTAGTGCCAACAAGGGCAGGTGGTGTGCCACTAGGACTTAAGGGTATTGGCTAGGTGGGGCCTTTTAAATAGTTGGGTAAACTACAACTCCCTGCATCTTCACTCTGTAGATGTTGATGGGGTGTAGTAAACATAATTATAAGTTTAAAAACGGTGAAAAGATACAGAAAGTTATGCTCAGATATGTTGGAGGGCATAAACACTTGAAACATTTGCTTAAAGCTTATCCAAAATTTTGTCAGCCAGTCTTGTCGTATCTGTATTAGATAGTAAGCTTAAGGGGCAAAAATACATATATGCTTTTTCTGGAGGAGCGCCCAATACTAAGTGCTTTTTATTAGGTGCCAAATTGACTATGTGGTTACAAATTAGGTGTAAAAATATTGTTTGACCATTAAGTTTGACTTTTTTTGTTGACTGGACAATGACATGGCTTTTAAGGTGTAAAAATACACATGTGATTTGGCTAAAAGATTGCCCAACACCAAGTGCTTTTTTTAGGTGCAAAAATATCGTTTGACCGTTAAGGTGACTTTTTATCTTTTTGATACCAGTTAGTATTTTAAAGTATTTTTTAGTACCAGTCAACACCGTGAAATATTTTTTTGAAGATCATGAAGTAATTTTTTAGTACCAATCATTACCTTCAAGTATTTTTTTAGTACCATTCAGTACCCTAAAATATTTTTTCAGTACTAGTTCTTGGAGTATCTTTTTATGACCAGTAAGTATCTTGAAGTATTTTTTTAATACTAGTCAGTTAGTATCCTGAAGTATCTTTTTAGTACGGGTCAGTATCTTGAAGTATTTTTTAGTATCAGTCAGTACCCATTAATACCTTTTCAAGATCCTAAATTAATTTTTAGGATCATGAAGTATTTTTTTAGTACCAGTCACTGTCCTTAAGTATCTTTTTAGTACATGTCAGGATCTTGAAATATTTTTTTAGTATCAGTCAATAACCTAAAATATTTTCTCAGGATCCTAAAATAATTTTTCAAGATTATAAAGTATTTTTTCAGTATCAGTTAGCATCTTGAAGTATTTTTTTTAGTATCAGTCAGCATCTTAAAATATTTTTTCAAGATCCTATATTTCAAGGTAATGATGGTATTATTTTTTCCAGAAAAAAATAAGTCAAACTTAACGGTTAAACAATATTTTTGTATATAAAAAAAGGCACTTGGTGTTGGGCGTTCTTTTAGACAAATCACGTGTATTTTTGCACCTTAAAAGCCACATTATCGTCCAGTCAGCAAAAAAAAAAAAAAGGGATTAAACTTAACGGTCAAACGGTATTTTTGCACCTAATTTGTAACCACGTAATAACTTTTGCATATAAAAAAAGCACTTGGTGTTAAGCGCTCCTCCGGAAAAACACATATATATTTTTGTCCCTTAACCCTAGATAGTGTCTCTAACTTCCCAGGTCTATCACAATTTATGAGTTTTAAAACTGTAATCAAACCCCAGCACATGAAGCTATCAAGTGTTATTTGATTCTATCCTACACCTTGTGTACTATCCTCACATGAATTATGAAGTTAAAATAAAATATTAACTAGAACATGTGTTCAGAACAATGAGGGGAAGTTAGCGAGGTAAAGGAGTTAGTAACACGAAAGAAGAAAACATGAAGTCAGACAGTTAGAAAAGAAACTATTTAAAGAAGGAAAGATATAATCAGAAGTTATTAAAGAAACGTCCTGAATCAGATTGGCCAAATTGTACCACAACTGCACATAACAAAATTGTCACAATAGCTTGCCAATAACAGCGATGCTTTTCTCTTATCTCTCAAGTCATCTGCGCATTTAGGGTCCTTGTTCTGCCCAATGGTTGGTTAAATTATTCGTTTAACAGGTCATGCCTGCTGTGGTCAATGTCATGAAGGAAGATGCAGCATTGGTGACGTTGGTTAAACCTCAATTTGAAGCTCACAGATCACAAGTAAGAAATCCAAGTTCATGTTATATGATGCTAATGTTTAGTCAGGTCAATATTCTCTTCTATAATGTAAAGCCAATTGTTGCCATTGGAGTAGAGGGGAGGAAACTTCGAGGACTGGGTATTAAAAGAGAATAATATGATGTTGCCCGCTTTTGGATCAATTGTGACTGCACTAGTGCAGTGTCTCTTGCTCGGTGCTATGTCAATCGGAGATACTGTTCAAGTTCAATTTTTTTCCCACGCTGATAACAGCTATTTTTCCCCTTTATTTGAATAGAATTAGTTTTCCCTATAAAATCATTATGCCATCATGGTTGTCCTAACCTCTTGCAAAGATAGAGTCACATGATAGCCATTATTTCCAAATTTGAAGTATCACTTTCTGTGCAGGTAGGAAAAGGGGGGATAGTGAAAGATCCTACAGTTCACCAAGAGGTATGCCATTTTTGGTTATCCGATTCTAGGTGCCTTGACAAATTTTGTTCATGTTAGTTAAAAGGAGATTACGACTAAAGTTTATGGAAACTGATATGCAAATGCAAATACACAATTCTTTTCATCCTATTTATGCTGCATTTCTTTATACTGGAAAACACAATCCTTAGCATGATTTTGACCTACAAATACTGAAAGATATGAAGTTGATTGATTATTATATATATATATATATATATTTTCATGCAGGTCCTTGAGAGGATTATAAAGGGAGTAGAGAAGTTTGGTTTCTGCAGTAAAGGATGGATTGAGTCCCCTCTCAAAGGTGCTGAGGGTAATACAGAATTCCTTGTTCACTTTGTCAGATCATCCCCCGATGAAGTTTCCTGAAACAAAAAAAAGGGGGACTTAATGCTTAGATTCAACAAGTGAGGCAAATATTACCAATTTTGAAATATCTCATTTGAGGGAGAGGAAATTTATGTTCTTGGTACAGTGGTCATTTTTTCTCCTTGTGCTTAGGTCCAACCTGTTCAATGGAATCACAGAATCCGATGTATGATTATTCCACCTCAATAGTAGAATCTCTTGGTGCATGTCATGACCTCCATATGAATAACATAATGTTTATTTTTCTCATCTCATCTTATGATCCATTTATGGGTAATTTACCACAAACCCTATAAGAATTGGTCAACGTTAGGAATCATGTGGTCTTTAATATAAGATATATTCGAGGAGTTGATCTTGGTCTTAAATATAAAACATGTTTTTTATATTTGTTAATATTTTTCTAATTTATCATAATGATGCTCTATTAACAATAATCAAAGAGAAGAGGGGATAGGGGAATTAAAGAAAATGATTATAGTATTTTAAAAAATACATGTTATATTAACTCGACTAGTGTTTTTAATTTAATCAAATCAGGTAAATATGTCTTATATTAAAGTTAATGGAGTATTTAATATGGTTAAGACGTAAAATTTTTTCCCCCATCTTTTTGCTCAATAGCTTTGTTGCTTCGAAAGTATTTTTATGGTTAAATGTCGCTTTTGGAAGTTTCATTAAAATATTGATATTCATCGCTAGAAAAAAAAAATGTTGACCATTTTAATAGGTGCCAACATTGCTTCATTTAAACATCTTCAGGTAACTTTAAATCCAAAAGAACCCTCAAAGCAACATTACACCTGAGTAAAAACATTCAAGGTAAATTTGTATCTTAATCCTACATTTTAATTACTTCTTGACTTCCTTATTTTTTTATCCCCAAAAAAAAAAAAAATTCACTCTCCCTTGCATTATTCCATGTAGTATAAAATATTGTTACTTTCGAGTTTGGAATATTATTTACTTTATTATATTTTTATACCCTTTGAAATTATAAAGCATAATCGTTCATCGGTTACCATCATGGATTACTCCCAATGGAAGCAGTGAAACCATAAGTCCAATTTCCAAACAAAAGTTTGAAGCAATGACACTGTGGCCTTGGAATTATGATTTTTTCTATTAATCAAAGACTATAAGTAGTTATAAAATTAAGAAAAACAAAAAAACTAGGTGACAATACTCCTTTTTCACACTTCCAAATTTCTAGAAAAACAAAAAAACTGGGTGACGATACTCATTTTTTACACTTCCAAATTTCTTTCGTGAAAACTTCCGAGGTAAAACTAACCAAAGAAGAAAATGAGTCATGCCCACATGGAATCATGCATGACATAAGATCCAACATGATAATTGTCCATTTAGCTACCATTAGAGTTGGGCGATATTGCTCTTGTCTTAACACTTTTGAGCCGACAACCCCACATTTGTTTGACATGCCTATAGTTCATACTGAAAAACTACTTCTAGGACAAAATTGGATCTTAACCCAATAAATAATCATAAAACAAAGTATTACTCATTTAGTCCTAAATATAAGAGCTAATTAAGGAGTTTGCTTTGATACTAAATGTAAGATCTTAATATATTTTATCTCCCAAGTTTATACTTTATTCCCCAAATTATCCCAATTAATTACATTATTAAGAACATTTCCGTCAAGAATAATTTCAATGCAGATGATTAAAGAGTATTTTAGGAAATCAAAACATTTCTTCCTAATAACTAATTTACCTCTTTTTAATTGGGTTAAGAAGTGAAAATGCTCATGAACTGTTACCAAAAATATGTCTAACACTAGCTCCATATACATTTGGAAGGTGCAAAAATACTCATGAATATTAAAAATGGGAGCAAAAATGTCAGTACCATTAAATTTAATCTAACGCGTTACATATGCAGTGCAAAAAAAGTGTAGACCCCACTACAAAAAATAAGTTAAGTCAGATTTAATGTTATTGACATTTTTTCTCCAATTTTTAATATTCATGGGTATTTTTGCATCTCTAAAATATATATGGTGTTAGACACACTTTCCCCCCCCCATTTACAGGGGCTAACTAGCAAAATCTAATCAGAAACAGCTGGGCACATCCGACGACATCCTAGGCCGATCTCATCCTCATGAAGAAGACGCTGCAACTCCTCAGGTGGCGCCCGCAGTTGGTGGTACCCTTCCTCCAGCTTTAATGCAAAAGTGGCTAGGAAATCTGCACAATGGTTCCCTTCCCGAAAAACATGGTTCACTGAGATTCTCCAATCCATGGCTAAGAGCCTTTGAATCCGTTTGACAATATTACGATAGCCATTACTCAAGTCACTAGTTCCTGTCGCAAGCTGTATGGCGACCAAACAATCCACTTGGACTTCAAGGTCCTTGAATCCATGATGCCATGCTAATTCCAGACCATCCATAAGGGCCCATAGCTCCGCTTGGAGAGGTGAACATATGCCTATGTTCCTGCAACAACCATGTAGCCACCGACCAGTATGGTCCCGAATCACGCATCCCGCCCCTGCTCGTAGCGTTCCCTCCTTTCTTGCACCATCACAATTTAAAGTAACCTTCAGGGCCTGTGGCTTCACCCAACAGATTGTGCGGGCTTGCCTTGGGGGAGCGCGTCTCTGATCCCTGGTGTTGTGTGCTTGCGCTTGCTCGTTGAAGCCGACCAAGATGCTCACCTCTCTTGCTATCACCTCGGGGTGAAAATGAGCTTGTTGAAAGAGGACCATATTCCTTACGTTCCACAATTTCCAGCATGCTAGACCAAAGGTAGCTGCCCACCGGCTATGATGCACCTCCAATGAGCTATTCTGAGCAAGGTTCCGCATCAGCCATGTCTGGAAATCTCCCTGGAAGAAACCCACTCGCCAAGTGCTTGGAAGGAGGATGCTCCATACTTCCTGGGCAAAAGTGTAATGTCGGAGAATGTGATCGATGTCTTCTACCGCAACACCACACCTTGTACACACATCAATATCCGTCATGTGTCGCCTCCTCCGCTCTGCGTTGGTCAACAAACTTCCATGGCTAGCCAACCATAAGAAAACCCGAACCCTTTGTGCCCCCTTCCATTTCCAAATTGTGCCCCAGAAGTTGCTCAGACTCTCATCCCCTGCTTCGCATAGACTCTCATATGCGGACGCTACAGTGAAGTGCCCATCAGAGGAACGATCCCAAAACTTGGTTGCGTCACCATCATTTGCCCCTGGGGGTGGGCATGCTGCGACCCGCGCTAGGATTTGGTCTGGGAGCTCCGACTCGATGTGACTCCAGTCCCAACACCCATGAGCTGTGACAAAGTGATTCACTGGGAGTGATAACTCATTCTCCGTCAAGTCACGAAAGGCCAAATGTCTTAATGGGCCAATCTCAGGGACCCAATTATCTGTCCAAAAACGGACCCTGGAACCATCTCCTATTGACCAACGCATACCCAAATCCACTTCATCCCATAGGTGTCCCAGGTGTCGCCATAAGTACGAAGAACGAGCATTTCGTTTGCAATTCACTGAAAACTCATCCCAACCATATTTCCTTCGTAATACTTGTACCCAGAGAAGGTCGGGCTGGGATTGGAGTGTACACTCGAATTTCATCAAAAAGGCATAATTTTGCAACTCCATCCGTTGAAAACCACCACCACCCTGCGCGCGAGGTTGACACATGTCCTCCCACTTCACCAAGCTTGGTCGATGCTCTGTTGCAGTTTTCCCCCAAACAAAGCTCCGAATGTGACGTTCAATACGTTGACATAGGCTTGATGGGAGCTTGGTGCTCTGCATAGTGTAAGTCGGTATAGCAGCTACTACTGTCTTCGCTAGTGTAATTCGGCCAGCTAGTGAGAGTGTTTTCGCCGCCCAACCTGACAGTTTCGATTTCACCTTATCTTCTAAATAGGCATAAGTCGCTGTTTGCACCCTCTTGTGAAGGAGTGGAACCCCCAAATACTTCCCAAGATCCGTCGTCCACTGAAACCCCATCTCCTCACAAATCCCCTTTTGTCTTGCTTGAGGGACATTTCTGGAGAAACATGCGGCAAATTTTGAACTACTAACCTTGTGTCCCGAGCTAGTACAGAAGTCCTCCAAGACGTTGTTAATTGAGGTGACCTGGAGGTCAGTTGAAGAGCTGAAAAGCACTAAGTCATCCGCAAAGAAAAGGTGAGATAGCGAAGGGCCCCCTCTCCTTAAGATAATGGGTGACCATTGATTCTATTGAACCTTCATGTTGATCATTTGAGAGAGGCGTTCCATGCAGAGCACAAAAAGGTAAGGGGAAAGGGGGTCCCCTTGCCTAATTCCCCTTGAAGGTCTGAATTTCTTGGACTGGACCCCTCCCTAAGCAACTCTCATACTGCATGTGGTGACACATAACATAACCACGCGGACAAACTTTTCTGGGAGCCCTACATCAAAAAGGGTCTTTTCAATGAAATCCCATCTTAATATGTCGTATGCCTTTTCTAGATCCACTTTGACTACCATCCACCCGTTGGAACCTTTCTTGTACCGCATAGAGTGCAACACCTCCTGGACAATTATGATGTTGTCTGTGATCTGCCGTCCCGAGACAAAACTTGCTTGCTAAGGTAAAACTAGGCCTGGTAGCCACACCTTAAGACGGTTCACTAGGACCTTAGTGACTATCTTGTAAGGTACCGTACACAAGCTTATAGGCCGAAACTCCTTGAGGCATTCAGGGTTAGGGATCTTGGGAATGAGAGTGATAAGTGTCTCGTTGATCTTTGGATCAAGGTCACCATTTTCAAAAGCATTTACTACTTGACAGATTGAGGATCCCACAGTCTTCCAATTGTTCTGGAAAAAGGCCGCGTGAAGTCCATCTTTTCCTGGAGCTTTCAACGGTTTCATTTGAAATAAGGCAGCATGAACTTCACCGATTGAGATTCTGGTAGTTAGGGCCGTGGACGCCTCGCCTGATAGACCGGGGAAGAGACCTCTACCAACATACATTGCAACCTGATCCGAATCTTTGGTGTAGAGTTTAGTATAGAACCGTTGGGCCCACAACCGCAAAGTGTCATTGTCCTCACACCACCCTCCATTTTCATCCCGAAGCCTTGTTATAAGTTTCCTTCGGCTGTTCCTAATTGCCTTAGCATGGAAATAGGAAGTGTTTCTATCACCAAAATTTATCCAATCACAGCAAGCTCGTTGGGCCCAAGTCACGCTCTCTTGTTCACAAGTAAGCTCAAACTCCCTACGCAGCAGCCCTTCAAGCTGATCAAGACGAGGGGATGGTCGACTCTCCTGTGCTTTCTGTATCCCTCCCAGCCGAGCCAAGATACGCCGCTTGCGGTGCTCAATGCGTCCAAAAACCTCACGGTTCCACTGTTGTGCGGCGGTCGTGAAACTTTTAATGTTGGTACTCAAGGATACTGCTTCCGACCAGCTATCATTGACAACATGTGGAAAAGATTCAAACCTCGCCCATGCCGCCAAATATCGAAACTGAAGTTGCTGTCGGTGCGGTCTTGCCTCTCCACATACCTGTATACAAATTGGCCTGTGATCCGAACTCAACTTAGGTAGGTGCTTCACCACAGTATTACTATAAGAATTCAGAAATTGATTGTTCCCCAATGCACGGTCAAGCCGCTGGAGCAAAGTTCCACGCCGCCAAGTATATTTGGGCCCTGAGAAACCCAAGTCCATCAGCCCACTGTCAAATAAAAACTGACGAAACAATCTGCAGCCTCTTGCTCGATCCGCCATACCCCCAGTGCGATCCTCACTATGAAGAAGGGCGTTGAAGTTCATGAGTATTTTTTCACAAAAAAACCCTTTTTTGTTTATACAAATTACTTATTTTATACCTACATTTATAACTCGAAGAGTATGGACGTTGGTATGGAGAGTGGAAACAAATCAAGAGAGTTGTTACATTATACGTGGTCTCTACATATTTACTTATGGAATAAGACCTCATTTATTTAAATATTATTCTTTTTCAAGTTATATATGAATTTTTTTATATCTATTTTGAGTGTTCTATTAAATTGAGATAACCTTGGTTCAACCACACTTGGACCACTAACGGTTAAACCAGTGCTCCAACCTATTTAATAACGAATCCAGTTTTCAGTAGACACTTACTCGTGAATCTTTTAATTTCGCAGGAGTGCGTGTGAATGGAGTGGACAAAACAAGGTTTCGATTAAATCAGGCAGAGACATATTAGTCCTGGAATATCAGATATGTATTTGGTGCTGGGACCCAGCAACTTCTGTCATTTTATGTATTCATCATATTTGCAGAGTCTGGGACCTAAGCAAAACAGCAAAAGAGCTTAAACGAAGACGAAAACCAGGATTCTTACATAAGGTTATATTGGATAAGTAAAATTCAGAAAGTTTATGCCGTCTATACTTCTATATACAGTCAAGGGTCAGAACCATAGTAGTGATATAACTAAAACTCTCTCGTAAACCTGTTAGTTACCAAAGCAAGAATATACCTAAGAATTGCTGAACTTGTATAGCTCTTTTCCTGTACGTTTCACAATTGCTAGAAACCAAATTTATGAGATTCATGCATGTTAAGGATTTTTGTCCAAGCCACTGAAGAAATCTTCCATGCATGCCTTGTAAGTTTCCATTCCTGGAACATGCTTTGCGATTTCTAAGCCAATAGCCATCCATTTTTTGCCTGATTCAATCTGACCTAACCTCATTGGTACTGCTGCTCGATTCCATGAGGTCATGGCGAGCCATTTTCCTTCTTCAGTGGGATACTCACCTTCCTTCAAACCAACCATTATTCGGTAGGCTTGCTTATACATGCCATACACAACATCATCATCTGTATCACCCTTGTGACAGCTGGCTATGGCTACAAGTTTGCGTATAACAAGAGCAACATTTTGGTAATCAGGAGATGGTGATGATAGGAAAGCTGAGAGGCACTCATTTAGAGCGAAGGAGGCAACTTCGTGATTGGATCGAGGTCCCTGGGATGCACAGAGGCCTATCTGGAGGAGATATAGGGGTTTGCAAGCCTTTGAACTGGCAAAACTTTTCACAAGAAAGAACTGAGATCCTAAGTCATTTAGTCTGCCTTGTATGTCATAAGCACAGAAGGTGTATATGAAGAAAAGGTCATGTTCAAAGCTGTTGCTTTGATCATCATCGACAAAGGTCCCAGCTGAAAATGACTTCAGCATCTGCATCCATAACAAGGGAGCAAGATGTGCTCAGCAGAATTCAATATTAAAACATCTCACACAAGGAAACACATAATAGTATGATACAGTTTAATTATTGTTCTGCATAACACCAACTCCATCCGTTTGCAAAAGATAAATGCATCAAGCACCATATGATGAAGTGAAAAAAATATGGGAAAATCACTATGAGCTCATAAGGAATGAAAGTAACTACCAAAAAGTCCTAATAACAAGTGAGCAGCATGAATATGTTGTTGTTTGATGTATTGAAACTTGTCATTGCATACTACTAATTTGTTGTAGGACTTTTTGGGGCTTATATTTCTTCCTTGGGACCTCATAGTGATCCTCACAAAAAAATAATGTCATACCTTCCCTGCTCTTTCCAGCAAGTTTACAGTTTGCTTGACTTCGTTTTCTGACATGGCAGTCTTTCTCTGCAATTCAGAAGCTATCATTGCTGATGCAGCAAGTACTAAAGATTTACAAACCATGACATTGTTTTCATGATCAGATCCTTCGACTATAGCATAAAAGTCTGATGCTAGTCTTAAGAACTCAGCAGATAATTCATAATTCTTACTTTGACCTGCTTTTGTACCCAAGTTCCATGAAGTCACTGCAAACCATTTCCATTCCCGTCTTCCAGCCTCGTCTTTTCCAAAGAAGCCATCAGGACCAAGCTCAGATGCTCGTGTACAAGCATGCTTCAAGAATTTGAGAGCATGTTGTTCATTGCCTTGCCCCTTGTTGAGAACTGTGACCAAAGTTCGCAGGATTACTACTTCTTTGGTTGGCATGGATTTTCCTGAAGCGTAGAAGTTAAGCATACATTTTAAAGAAGCGACAGCAACAGGAAGAGCATGGCAAGCAAGAGCCTCATGAGCTGAAAGGGGGAGAAAATCCGGCTGGAAGTCAAGGCAGGTAGTCATTGCTTGTATTTGAGTAATAGCACCATCGTGGTCATCCTTTTGCAGAAATATTTTGAACTGCATTAATAAATGACACAGTAAATTTTCATGTCTTGCCAACTGATAACATCATCTGAATGAGGAGCGTATGGATTTAATTGTAAGCAGCTGTTATCATTAAAGTCTACCTTCGCCTGCCATCAAAGTTCACATGTGTGCGTGTGTGTATGCAGCTCTCTATCGGACTCAAAGATGGATCCCACACATTGAAAGATATGAAGGGAGGGAGGGAGACAGAAAGAAGAAGACAATACCTTGAGAAAAGCGCAGACAATGTTCGGCTCAAGCTGCCGAGATGAAAATTCATCAGTGATATTATATATAAGTTAATGTTTGAGGAAAGTTGTACAAAAAGACCCAAAATTCTCGTTGTCATCACTGATACCTTTTCAGCCTCATCTATGTATTCTTGAGCTCGATCCAAAATTGAGAGACCCAGGTAGCAAAGACACAATACTCTAAAGCCCTTGGCTCGAAGTATTTTGTCCTCTGTATCATATGTAAGATACAGCAATGATTTTTCAAATAGTTCCGCACTGGTCTCATAATCTTTTGATTGAAAATGATCAGCAGCACTGTCATTCACATTGAAGGACATTGAGATCACTAACTTCATTTGACGAAGAAAACCATGTACTAATTGTCAAATCATATGAAATTTTACCAAGGAATTTCGTTCAGTATCTTTTCTCTAGCAGTACTGATAATGTCAATTCTAGTACGAATAAGCAATTTAATGGCTCTACTGCGTGTTTGTCAAGAATTTTAGTTAAATCCTATGTGACAAATTCGTGTAAACGAGTCCCAGTTTATCTCATGCCAACAGATCTCTAATACACATTGAAACTTGAATTCCCAGCGTATCTTTAGAAATGCCCAGGGTATGCATATGGTCTAAATTGTCCCAATTAGACTTGCCCAAAATAGAGGTTGCCAAGGTCAACAAAGAGCACATGCACAAATAGTTAGGAATCCCATGAAGACCCCTGCCAAAGGAACGAGCTTCTCCTGGCTAATAGATTCGTACGTAAGTCCTAAAACAAACCAGACTTTCAAACAATGCACGAAAAAATAGATCAGGGACATAATGCGAATTTACCAATTCCACAAAACAGCATGCATTGCCGCGCGATCCTTCACAGCTGCCTGACCAGCAAACAGCGCTATAACCCTTTCATCAGACACTAGATCAGCCACCACTTTCGCCCTCACTCCTGATCCTTCAGTACTACCGCCACTACCATTTCCGATCACTCTGTGAGCAACACGCACGGCCGCTCCGGCACTGACGTGGCACCGCCCCAACAGCCCCAAGAACACCCCTTTTGCAGTCTCCACTCCAGCCGTTCCAGCTGCCTGAAAGTATGCATCTACAGCTGATAGCCATACACTTTCGGGAATCCCCTTATTGATAACCATTCCCCTCAACTCCTTCTCTGCTTCTCCATGTCTCCCTAATCCTAACCAAGCCTTCATGGCCAACACTGAGAGACTAGGGTGATCGTCCCCACCATCAGCCTCTCTCAGGACCTTAACGCACTTTAGCACACTATCGAACTCTTCCTTCTGCAAATGGACGGCCGAAATGAAACGAAGTGTCTTCCATCTCAAGCCTCTGAATTCTGTTGTCTCTTCTCTTGTTTTCGCCGCATTGAATCCCTTCTCACAAATATCTAGAGCGTCGTTCATCAGCTTCAGAGCTTCACTCAAAGCATAAGCATCTTCGTTCTTTGACAGCAAACCCTTTCCGAACGTCAAGAACTGATTGGCGAGTTCCTTGTAGTGTTCAGAAGACCCAAAAAGCAAACCCTTCGATCGGTTCAGCAGCGCCACCGCGAGATTCCGGTCTGAAACCTCCCACGCAGTCCGAGACCTTGCAAGATTCAGATCTAGCAAAAGCTTTTTATCTGTTGCGTCGGAAGTGGAGCCCACATCGACCTTGGATACTAGATCAGTGGCTCTCTCATAGCAGATCGAAGCGAGATCAAACTTTCGTAGATGGTTCCAAATCGACCCGGTCTTGTAGTAAAATGAGGCTGATTTTATCGCCGGAGAGGGAACTCCAGTAACATCAGTGGCGAGATAGAGAAGATCGGCGGCGATATGTCGGAGTTTGGCGTGGCCTTCCGCTGTTATGGCAGCGGAAGACGAAGATGAGAGAATTGCGACGGCGTTGGAGATATCGACACATGCATTCCAAAGTCGATAGCTCAGTTTCCAAATCTGAAGCTTCAAAGAGTTGGAGAATGGGGAATACTGGCTCAGCTGACCTAGACATTGCCGGAGATCGGAAGTGACAGCTTCCTGCGATGATTTATCGGCCGTATGGCGCTCGAGTTTCTTGATAGAGGCTTCGATTTGGGAAAGGAGAGGATGGTGGTGAACCTCCGTGTCCTGGTGAACTTGCCGGAACTCCGGCGTCGAAATCTCGGCGATTCTCATTTTTTTTTTGGCGGGAAAATTGGAGGGAAATGAATTTCTAAAAGCGGGAGCTCCAAAGCAGTTTTTTCCTTATGAAAATTGAAATTGCTTCTGAATTAAAATAAACTCTTAAATTAAAGAAAACATAATATTAAAAATAACCTGGGCTTCGCCTTCTGGCTTCTTGTGTTGACCTGGAGTTTGATGATGGTCGAATAGAGTTCGTAAACTCTTTTTGTGATTCCATTGTTGTGAATTACTTTAGGGTAAAGGAACAATTTTACACATGTGTCTTATTTTAGGAGTGTTCAGCACCACGTGATTTTTTCTGAACTAAAAATACACATGTGATTACGTTTTGGGAGCGCCTAGTACCACGGCTGTTAGTTGACCGTTAGTCAACGGTTAACTTGGATGGAAATAAACAGTAATGTGGCTAAAATTACACTTTTGCCCTTAGTTTTAGGTGAAATTACACTTTTGTCCTTAGTTTTAAATATTAATTACACTTTTACCCCTAGTTTTAAATATATATAAAAAAAAACTAAAATACCCCCCGCCCGCCGCCACCACTGGCCACCACCACCGCCGGCCGCCATCGCCGGCCACCACTACTGGCCTCCACCGGTGGTGGCTGGTGGGGGCAGGCGGTGGCGGTCGGTGGAAGTGGCCAGCGGTGGCGGCCAGTGATGGTGGCCGGTGGTGGTGGCTGGCGGTGGTGGCTGGTGGCGGCCGGCAGCAGCGGTGGCCGGCGGGGGTATTTTAGTTTTTTTTTAAATATTTAAAACTAGGGGCAAAAGTGTAATTTCACTTAAAACTAAGAGCAAAAGTGTAATTTTAGCTGCGTTACTGTTCATTTCCATCCAAGTTAACCGTTAACTGACGGTCAACTAACGGCCGTGGTGCTGGACGCTCCTAAAACATAATCACATGTGTATTTTTGGTTTAGAAAAAATCACATGGTGCTGGGCGCTCCTAGGTGTAAAACACATGTGTAAAATTACTCATTTACCCTACTTTATAAGACAACACTTTAAAAAAGTTAGTTTTAGTCCTAATTATATGACAACATTCTAATTTTTGTCAATTTTTTTTTAAAATACCATTATTTTATTCTCTCAAGTGTGTTTGGTTTTTGGTGAATGTAATTATATGTATGTGGATGTGTAGACTTTTTCAATTATTGAAACTTTTAAATTATTAGATTTTTAATCTGTTTATTGATCAATTGTCATTAATTTACCAATATATATATATATATAGACACACACATATATACATACATATTCATACATAGAGATATGTGTGTGTGTGTGTGTGTTTATATATGTGTCTATACACAAATATACATACGTATATATATAGACCCATATATAAACACACACATATATATATGTGAGTGTGTGTGTTGTCAATATATATGTGTATGTGTACATATATAAACACACACACACATATATACATGTGTGTGTGTGTGTGTGGATATGTGTGGGTGTATGTGTGTGTGTGTTTTTATATGTGTCTACACACAAATATATATACATAGACACATATATAAACACACACAACAAACACATATATCTGAGTCTGTGTGTTGTCAATATATATATGTGTATGTGTACATATATAAACAGACACACATATACATACATATATATATATATATATATATATATATGTATATATGTATGTATGTATTCATTCATATATATATGTGTAGATATCTGTGTGTGTATACCTATACATATATACACATATATGTGTATATAATGAGACCATTATTTCAAATAGAAAACGTGTAGAAAAGAAAATTTTAGGTCAAAAAGGTATGTGGTATAGGTTGTTATTTACTTTTATTTTTATTATTTTAAATTTATATAAGGGCATTTAGAAAAATGAATAAAATTAACTAATTTAACTTTTCTTCTTAATCTTTCCAAAATTAGTTAAATATGTCCTATAATTAAGACCGAAGAGAGTATTTTGTTCGAGTTGTGAATGCATCGTTTCTCCCATTAATTTTTTAAAAAATATTTATGATTTTTATTTAAATGTTAGAAAATAAAATATGGAGCACAAAAATATCACAAATTTTGAAATATATGAATGACATAGGCTGAAATTATAATAATAAATCAATTTTTTTTTATAACGAAATATAACAATTTCTATTTTTATAAAATCTATACGTAATAAATCACTTTTATAAAATTTGTAAATTATGTACAAACTACTTATTTTCTTAAATCTTTAAAAATGGGGCTTTAGTATAAATTTTATATGTTATATGTATAATTCATATGATGATACCAAGATATAAGGCCGGGTCGGATTTGATCAAAAAGAAGGTCTGTCCTAATTTTATAAAGTATTTATTTTTTAAAAAATCTGTAATCCTATTACCGTGACTCTCGAATAATGATTATAGATACAATTTAAATTTGTGTGTGTGTAATGATACAATTTAAATTTGTGTGTGTGTAAGAGTAAGCTCACAGACTAACAACTAGCATGCCTTTTTTTTGCTAGGTAATAAATATATGCTTCATTAAACTGAAAATTTCAAACGAGTTCACATATAGAAATTCAATAAAAGAGATACTCTCTGTTCCTAATTATAAGACAATATTTAAAAGGTTGATCTTAGTCCTAATTATAGGAAAAATTCTAATTTTTATCAACTTTTTCTCAAAATAGCCCTATTGATACTTCCTCACTAATAATTAAAAAAAATAATAATTTAATAATGTACCTATATATTCTATAAAGTGGGTAATATGTATAACTCATTAATGTCACATACACCTCAATTTTGTTGCTCTTTATTTTCTTAATAAAATAATTTTGAGCACTTTTTTTTTTCATATTCAATAATAACATTACTACTCCCTCTGGTCCTAATTATAGGAGCTATTTACCAGAATTTAGAGGGATTAAGGAGAGAGGTTAAATTAGTTAATTATAATTATTTTCCAAAAATACCCCTTTGAAAATTGAAAATTACATAAAACAAAATTAGTTAAATCCCATGCACAGACGCATAGTACTACTCTCGCGGTTTCTCTGCTCTGAGCTTAACACTCCGTCTTCGATTTCTTCGAGCATCGTCAAATCCTCTCGCCATTTCTCTGAGCTTAACAGTCCGTCAACTTTGATTTCTCGGAGCTCGCAGTCCGGCATCGTGGAATCGATAGGTATGTTTCTTATTTTGAGTTCTGATTTCAGATTTGCTTGCCGCAATTCTTCAAAGTTGTTTCTCTAGACTTCAAACTTCTATCGATTTCAGGTTTTTCTTGCTATAGATCTCTAAATTGGCTGCTGCCGATGGATTTTAATATGAAGAAAACGGTGCTGGTGAACATTAAAGCTTGTTCTTATTAGTTGCAGATTTAATGGCTTGGTTAATGATTTTGTTTCCTTATCAGTTGCAGATGGTTTTCCCTTTGACCTGAATATACTACCAAGCCAGAGTCAAGAAATTTCAGAAACAGAAAGTGATAGTATTGAACAAGAAATTGAGGAGGAAGAGGAACTCATTCATGCATCTGAAACTAACGGTAATGTTCAAACACCAAGCTAGTTTGATTTCAAATGATAATGTTCTTTGACTAAATGTAGAGGCGACACTGAGGAAAATGTTGGAAGTCACAGTGAATATTATTGCAATTGACATACATACTTGAAACTCAGAACACGTTTCCTTTTATTTGCAATTTTTTTTAAAAAAAATTACAAACCAGAAACCAAATAACTGCATATGAAAGGAAAGTTGGAACTTGGAAACAACCAATAAGTTTTGTTTTTCGTGTCTTGGTGTTTGCTTTGTGTCTCATGTCCATGTTAGTTTTCATGCTTCCTATACTGTAAAACTGCAATTTATGATGAGCAAGAGGTGCAGCTTATGCAGGTCCTAGTTTTATTAATTGTTACAAATATGAATTATGGCATTCCCGTTCCTTTTACCAAAACGAAGTTACTTCAAACCCCTCAAATGTTTGACAAAATGACAGGTCTTCAATTGATTATGCTAGCATTTCTGCGAAAATGAAAAAAAAAAAGGTTTTCATTTTTTTTAAATATATATGGAGGTGAGTTTGTAAGGATGGTAGTGTCCTACCTAGCTACAGTCGTCAAATTTGCATGGTGCTAGGGGTATTGAATTCATTCTGTTGTGTCCTGTTTCTGATTTAGAGTTATTATAATTGGTCTCATTATATGAATTTGGTCCAAAAAATCTTAGGGAAAATTACATGAGTCGTAGGAAAAGAAAATTAATTACTAATAGATCTCTTGGAGAACCTGTGCGAAAACACACAGGATAAGTTGTAAATTTCTGAAGTGTCACTCATAAATATTGTCAGAGGACTTGTAAAATTTATAAATTTACAAGTCCTTTAGGAGATCTGTTAGTATTGAGACTGTATAATCCAATGCTACCATCCTGTTTGAGTGGTTCTGGAAGGGATCAAGATCAGAGGCTTCTAATAATGTTTCCTTTCTTACATGTTTCATGGACAAAAGTATATCAGCAGAAGCATACTATATACAAAGCACAAATCATGAATGTATATATGTTGAAAAAGTTTATTCATTTGAGTGATTTTTATTTTTACATATAAAATACATATGTTATCAGAATATCATGTTATACTTCTTTTATGTTTATTTACTTTCTTGTTTGTTGTCTATGTTTTCTTTTCCTATTTTCTTATTGAAATAAGCAAATAGTTTACTGTTCAGAATTCATTTGTGTTGTGTTCTGTTTCTGTTTACTGTTCTTTACTCTGGTTTGGCTGCAAACTCATGATTCACTATATCTCCATTTCAGTTTTATTTGTTCATTCTACAGGACTACATAATCTGACTCTATATGAAATTCTGTATATTTAAAAGTGTTTGGGTGCCTTGTGTTTGCTGTTAACTTGAATTGTGTAGATAAATTTCAGCGAAGGGCCGAACCATGTGTGTTTTTGGGTACCCAGCTACACAAAAGGGATGTTTTTGTGCATGCAGAGATCCCTGTTGTTATCTTTCAATTAAGTCAAAGATGGATGACACTATTTTCAAGCTAGATGCAATTTTAGATACTCCTTTGTTGATGTACAGAGTATATTCTATGTTGATGTAGTTACATGTTCTAGATTGATTAGTATGTATATATACAATCTAGGAATATTCAAGATTGTTGAGGGGTTTATGAGAACCTCCATAAAGACACTATTTTAGTCTTTGATGGGATGAAATCTAGCCTATTGTAGTGATATTTGTTTTTTATGTACACATTTTTTTGGGGACAAATTTATATACTCCTTTGCAAAGTCTACATAATCACCTTTTGTGTGTTTAATGCTAGTTTATTTAATTATTTTTGTAAAAGTGAATTTTTTATAGATTCAAGATGATTTTTTAATATCATAAAATGCTAGGTTGTAGATTTAAAATGAATTTTAAATGTATGTAAATATTTTTTGTATAAATTCCATGAATTTTTTCAAAGAAAATTTTTTTCTATCAAGAGAGTATCTATTTAATTGGGCATAATAAATGCAAGTTTATTTTTTTATTGTTGGAAAAAAGATAAGAAATTAATGTTTTATTAGGTTATTTTAGGGGGGAAAAATTAATCACTTTAGACTGATAGTTTAAAAAAAATGTTTTTAAAGGAATATTAAAATTATTTTATTTAAAAATAAAAAATAAAGTAGAATATCTCACTTGATAGAATATAAGTATGTTATTAAATTAATTATTGTGGAAGAAGTATTAGTAGGGGTAATATGGGAAAAATATGACAAAAATTGCTCAAAATTATTTTATAAGAAAAAATTATAATTGAGGTATATATAACATCAATGAGTTGCAAACATTATTTACTTTATAAAATATATAGGTGTATTATCAAATTATTATTGTCTTTAATTATTATTGAGAAAATATAAATAGGGGTATTATAGGAAAAAATTGACAAAAGTTAAAACTTGCTCTTATAATTAGGACCAAAACCAACTCCAAAAAGTGCTCTTATAATTAAGACCGGAGGGAGTATTAAATTACACTTCCAACCTACAAGAGTAGGCCAGAAGTTGTTGAGGGATCAGCTTGACGATGCCGGATTGTGTGAGAGCTCAGAGAAGTCGTGTGTGAGGTAGTAAAAGTCCAACAAAGAACAGAAAATAAGAGTAATTGGATGCCATTTTAAATTTTAAATAAGAACATTTTAGAAAAACAAGTATAATTAACTAATTTAACTATTATTCTTAATCTCTTCAAAGTTAAGTAAATATGGGCTATGATTAGGACCCGAGAGGAAGTATAAGTTAAGGAAATACAACACAACACATTAGTGAAATCATCAACTTTCTTCAATAAAGTAGTCTGCAGTTGTGTTGGTGGTCTGAAATCTGAATAGCCAATCTCCAATTATTTTTGGTATAAAAAGATAGCAAAAGCCAGACACTACATTACACAAAGACAAAAGAAACAGGGGAAACCATTCCCAAACTCTCCTGGGCTACAACGGGACACAGCCACCCAGGGCATTCCTCCAGAATTGCAGACTTATTAATATCGCTCTTGGCTAATACGTACATCCGCCACACCGTTCGCATCTCGCCGAACATGACACAACTGAATTTGCCAATCCCGTTGCAACAGTTCCTTAATTCGCACCAGCAGGAGACTAGCAGAAGGACAAGACTCACCTACCACCAGTTGGACCACATCAAAGGCATCAGATTCAATGATTAGCTTTCTGATTCCCAAATCCCAAGCCAGCGTCAAACCCTCAAAGATGGCCCACTCCTCCGCACCCAAGCTTGACAGATTCCTAACTGCTTCATAAAACCACAATACCAAACCCCTCCACTATCTCGTAAGATACCACCACCACAACCGGCCCTAGATGACGACACCACCACCGCTCCATCAACATTCAACTTCATCCAGCCGCAAGGAGGTTTCTTCCAAACCCCTTGAGCACCAGAACTAGACAAATCATTCGAGAGCATGCTATCAAAACCCCTATCTGATTCCAGCGCAAACTTCCTCCAACAATGGAGGACATTCTCCCCCGGCCTAGTTGGTTTGGAGAAGTTACAATCGAAGATGGAAGAATTTCTCCACCCCCATAACAACCAAATTGCTACACCGAAAACAATACCCCAATTGGGGGAAGAACCAATTTCACCCCTATCCTTGAGATTCATCATCAACCACTCTCTCAGACTTGAATTGAAGAACTTATTCCAGGAGGAAAGCTTTATCAAACTAGCTCATAGTAACTTGGCATAACTGCAATCTCTAAGGACATGTAACAGTGTTTCGGAACTAGAGCCACAATATTCACACAGATCGGAGACAGAACCCCATTTACTCCTCCTGTCATTAGTGGGTAATCGGTCAAAAAATACCTTCCACATAATTATATCATAGTGATTGCTTGATTGGCATCACATAATAGAAATTGACCTTCCCCATAAATAAGGCCCACATAGACATAATTTTTCTTAATTAATTCTCTTATATTTCTTCACTACTTTGAGTCTTATTGAACCGTTAAGCTATGTTTGAGATGGCATTTCAACCACTCAAATGCTTGAGCCAAAAAAAAAAAAAAAGAACACTCAAATGGGCTTTTGAGATGGAAATGCAAGGTGAGACCAAAAGAACATGTTTGGATAAGCATGTGATTAATTGGGATTTCCAAAAGTAGCATTTTTTTTTGTTTTTGCTAAGTAGGTGTATCATTCTATTCGAGGTACTATCAGACACTAAATGTGGGTATCTTTCCCAACGAAAATTCAAACATTAGTTCCCACGTTGTGAGGAACTAACCCCTTCCGTTAAACCCAACCCATATTGGTAAGTAGCTTTTAAATAAAAGCCACTCCCACATGCTTTTCACATCACATAAAAAACCACCAAACCTTGGCAAATTTAATAGTTTGCTTCCCATCATGACCTTTTGTAAACAAATGCTTTACATAATCTAAATACAACACATTCATATACATTACTTTCTTCCCCACTTGCCACCACTTCTGGCAAAGGTCCTATCACATCTAAGGGTTTAGGGTTCAAAAAAATTGGTATTGAAACCCTAATCTTGCTTCCATTTGCTCTAACTCGATGCTTCACACTCTTCTACCTTCAATTGCTCATTATTTGCAAGGCAACACTGATGTTGATCACCATCAACTTGAATGTCTGCGACACATGAATCCAATGCTCACCCACCACCATTATTGGATCGGATACAGAGGCTGCCATTTTTCGCCTTGGAGGAGGACGATTAGGGTTGAGAAATTGAAGTGATTGCCTATTGTAATTGTTAGATCTGGATTGGGACAAATGGGATAGTAGTTGAGGTTGATATCATTAATTTCTTTCACATTTAGCCTCCTCATTAGGATTTGTATGAGCCTTTTGATTAGGCTTTCAGTATTTTTCATACATTGTTAAGTTTATTTCCTACCAAATAAAATAACAAGTATGATCAATCCATAATTAGACCATTAATATGTGACTTATTATTTGCATTTGTATGATATGAATTTAAAAAATTGGTAATCATCAAATTATATATGTTAGTATAATTTATGTAAGGTTTATATAGGTGGTTAAAATATCAAACTAGATCTGATATTTGATCGAACTTGTAGCAGCTCTATTAGAATTTGAAGGATTATAGTATAGAGGAAACAAGAGCCTCTTAATATGATTGAATTCTTAATGCAAGGAACTGAGTAAGAGCCTTAATGTAGGCAAACTTAACTAGATGAATCGTAAAATCTAAATAAATCTAATCAAATAATAATATCAATATAAGATAAATAATATCTCAACATGATAATATATCAAATAGTAACATAAAATATAATAATATCTTAACACCCCCTTCAAACTCAAGATGATCTTGAGTTTGTCAACTAAAAACTAGAAGCGACGACAACCAAAAGGAGCAGGTATGGTAGCAAATGGACTAAAAGTAACATATTGGAGCAAGCATCGATCTGGACAGAACAAAAACAACATCGAGCTAATGACTGGACTAAACTAGACGATCTTCAGATCTGGGTAGAACTAGATAGTTTTTGAACTGAACAAAACAGTAAAAAGATCTCGGCGATACCAGATGGTAAAGATCTGGGTAGAACCAGATGGTTAAAAGATCTGGGCGAAGCTATGGGATAACCAGACACTCTCCAAGGAATGGATATAGGATGGAACCACATAGTTTGCATAGGAAAGAACACATTTGTAGTGGCATCCACTACACACTAGATGGGGGAAGGTGACTGAAGTTAGGAACTCTTTCATAGGCCAAGATGATCGAGAGAGTGATCGACAAAGAATTTTCAGGTTGAGGATAAGCCAATCTTAACATGAAGAGGAAGGTTCATGAGTGTCAATCAACACTCATACTCAAGGAGGTACAACAACTAGAGAGTAGATATGTTACTTCAGGCGAGAAGGAATGGACATTCTCCTTTCTTCTTCTTTTTCATCATTAGATTTGATACCGTGTTAGAATTTGAAAGATTATAGTAGAGATGAAACAAGAGCCTCTAAATATGATTGAATCCTTAATGCTTAATCCTTAATATAGGCAAATGAGCAAGAGCCTTTATATAGAAAAACCTAGTTAGACTAATTCTAAAATCTAATCTAATCAAATCAAATAATAATATCAACATAAGATAAATAGTATCTCAACATGAGAATATATCAAAGATGAACATAACATAAAATATTATCTTAATAGGCTCAAATTGGATCAAAAAATTGTGTTCATAATTGAGGTAGGTTGGACGAGAATTGAGCCACTATTTAGCCAGAACCCAAAATGGTTTTTAGAAAACCGTACAAGTTGGGGGCCAAAAGAAAAATGTTGATGAGAAGAATTTTAAAAAAGTATCAATTTTTTTTAATAAAAAAATTGACCCCTAAAAAAAACCCCAATATATTTTAAGACTATTTGTAGTCATGTGGTGTTATTTCATTGAAAACATATTTTGTGATGCTGTTGTGTTGACAATTAGGTTTATTCTGGATTTATTTCATTGAAAACTTCATTGTTATATTGTTGGTTTAAGTATTGAGGGTGCAATCCATATTTAAGGGTCTTCATTGAATCATATAGAAGATTTGTCTATCAACCCAACATGTATCCTATAAGACATCAATAGACTAGGGCAAATTAAACTTAAAGAAAAGTGATGTGCAGGTCTTGAAGACATCATGCACAACTTTCTTCTCCATATATTTTTCATATAATTTTCATAGGGTCAATCCCATCACCTATCCTACCCAACCAACTCATAGGTAAGTCTTTAAATATTGATTTAATGAGTAAGTCTTGCTCGTTAATAATAAAGGCCTCACGTACAATTCAAATGATTAAATAAACGTCGTTATAAAGATGACTTAGCATGATACTATTACAAAAAGTTGCTTTAACGACACTAATTTACATCAGTTTTTTTTTTAAAAAACAAAAAGTTAAAAAGGAGGAGGTGACATTTTTAAAATTTTGGCTTATCTTATAACTACTGTTTCTTGATAAACAGTCATTGAAAGTTAAATTTTCAATGACTATTTTTCATAACCAGTCATTGAAAGTTTAATTTCAATGACTGATTTTTCAAAAATAGTCGTTATAAATAACACATTTTCATCTTTTTGGAACGCGCTTCTTGTATTCTCTATTAGCACTTGATGACATCCAAGAGGGACGTGAATTGAGTGTATGATAAAAACTTAGTAACTTTAATAGTCTTTTCTCATCTTAGTAAAAGTAGTTCGTATGACAATAATAAGTTATAAAGCGATAGTCAGTCATTTAAACATATATACTAGAAATATAGGAGTTTAGGGAAGAGAATATGCAAACTGTGATTTATCTTGGTCAGGCTCAATCCATGATGACTACTCCTTCTGAGATTTTTAATCCACCATCTTCTTGTTTAATCTAAGCACAAGAGAGCCTTTACAATCCCACAAATTTAGCCAGGCACTTGTGTAGCCTTTCACAAATTTCTCACCGAGGTACTCCCCCTTACACACCGTAAGGATTCAACCTTATGATAAAGGATTATAATCAATTTTCTCTCTTAGAAGTGTATAAGATGAACACTGAAGTATATAACAAATCAATTCACTTTCTATGGTAAACTATATAAACATTGAGAAATAGAGAGCATATGAGATAAACGTTGGATTCAGAGTGTTAGCATTTTGACGGTGAAGTTGTAAGTTATCGTCATTAGCTTCGTCAATGCATTGGATAGATTATTCTGTCTTGAATGATTCTCTATTTATAGTCAATAGAGATCATATGATCGTTGAGTAAATTCTTCCATTGTGTCTCCTGCAACATGACCGTTGGAATATTTTTTGTTGAGTGTATTCAACTTGTCTGTTACATTAGAGAAGCTTTCCGTTAGACACAAACCAAAGTCATTGAAAGATTTGAGAATATGTCCCTTTCATAGTGTAGTCAAAAATCTTCATACGACATGCCTTTGGTCTGTAGTTGACTAAGGAAGTGTCGCTTTTGCTTTTGCTAGAATGGGTGTTTGAAGCCATGATCATTTGACCTGCTTTGAATTGCATTCTGTGTAAGTGCTATGTTTTCTATAACATATTTAATCCTCGACACGTTTTTCGGTTTTTGAAGATTTACACGAAATCCTTTTGCTAATTATTTGAAACTTACTAACAAATAGGTTTAGAAGCATTGGAAATAATAATAGCAGTAATCAGATAATATTAGATGTTAATAAGATATTTTGAATTTTCTGAGGTGAAGAAGAAGAAGAACAATAAAACCTGGAATGCTTTTACTTGAGCAAGAACATGGTTTACACAAGTAACATGCTTGAGTAGCACATAGATATACTCAAGTAACCTTTGATGTTTTACAAAGGATACTTAGAGAATCATACAAAGAACCTTCAATAGACGAGCTTACTCGAGTAAGCATATAGCCTTGCTCTAGCAACATGCTTGAGTATGGCTTCTAAGTGCTCAAGCAATATCTTGTAAGGAAAACAGTTAGCTGTAAAAAACCCATATGCTCGAGTACATGATTTCTCTTGCTCAAGTGACCTACTTGAGTAACACTTCAACTTGCTTGAGCAGCCATTGTCAAAGACAAGGTATTAGATATCAAAAACATGTATGCTCGAGCATGTTATTTCTTTGCTCGAGTACCTTGCTCGAGTAAGTCATAACATTACTCGAGTAACAACTTTAAGATGCTTAGAGAATTGAAACAAAATGACTTTGCTCGAGTAAGAATATCTTGTACTTGAGCAATGCGCTCGAGTAACTTAGATCCTTGCTTGAGTATGAAGTATGCTTGAGCAGTCACTTACTTGCTTGATCAAGCTTCTCTTCGAGTACTTATCTATTATTGAGACTAGAGAAGTATACTTTGAGTGTCAAGTTGTTGGCTACCATGATCTTGTGCAAATATTAATCTCCAGTGACTTTCAAAATGCAATAGCATTGGCAGCACAAGGTCAATTTCCAGTGAGCCGTCTTCAATATAGCTTCAAATTTGGCAAATCACTTATGCCCAAAAGGCTCTTTAAGTCTTATTTCTAATGCAAAAGAATTAGCTCCAAATTCATTGTACTCTAACCATTATGATCAAATTAATGATAACTATTCTAGACTAGCGTTTTTTAAACTTCTTGAACTGACTTTGAACTTCAAAAAAATCATATATCACCAAGTTGATCTTTTTTTTTTTAATGATCTTGATGTATTGGAAAAAGGTATTTGAGTCTAGTTTCAAATTCCATTGGTTTCAACTCATTTAGATGTGTAGTTTGTGAGATACGCTTAGTTTACCGAAGTTGTGTCTGCTGTATAGCTTGATTTCATACGACAACTTCTAAAATTCATACTCTTTCATCTAAACTCCTTTGGGCTTGATTTTGGTGCCAAAATAATGCATTGGGAGTCTAGTTTCATATGAAATTGGTGTCACCTCAATTGGATTTCTGGTTTGAGATATATGGTCGAATTACTAAACCTTGCTTAGTGTGGAAACATAGAATAGCGTCGAACATAGTGGTTGGAACACGATCATGCTCGAGAGACTTAGTGGATGCTCAAGCATGATGATCGAGTACTGCATTTTTGTGCTTAAGTAAAGCAATTTTGTGCTTGGGTAAAGCAAAATTTGTGCTTGAGCATGATGGAAAATTGTAGCAAAAACGTTGTTGCTAACTACTATCCATCGTGTGTAATATCCCGAACTTTAGACCCTGAGAATTGAGAAAAAGTCTAAAATAGGTGGGCGACTAAGCCCGGTTCGGGAAGAGTCGCGAGAATGTCAAGAGATAGGAAGCCTTTAAGGGACTAAGTAACTTAACTATATGGGTCAGTAGACCTAGTATGTATAAACTGTGGAATTAAAGTACCAATGGGGAAAGGGGCACAGAAGACCTATACGGTGTTAATTAGTTAGAAAAAAAATGTCATTTAGCTATGTCTTAAGGTATGGGGCAATTAGCTAAGAAAAAATGTGCTAAAATAAGTGTGCACATGGCATTTCCTAGTCAGGTGAGGATTTCCTGCGTTTTTGAAGAGATAAGAATGAAAAGTCAATTGTAATAATTATTTGAGGACACATGTCACCACAGGATTAAAAGAGAAAAGTAAGTAATGATCACAGGGGTAGAAAATTCAAGTCCTTACCCTCTAAGTAATCAATTTCGTCCACCCTAGGAGAGAGAAGGAAAATCAGATGATTTTACCCATACACAGGTCTAAACACAAAATACGGGTCCCACAGGGGGTCACTTGGTCAAAAAGGGGAGCGATTAGGGGTTCCTTTGGACTGAGTAGGACGAGTGTGGGGCCACTCTAGGAAGTTTGGAGGGCACCATTTGTGAGTGTCTATTCAAGGGGAAAATGTCTAGAAAAGATAAAGAAAAGTGCAAAAGGAAACACCCTGATAACTAGCGGGACCCACATAAATTGATAGACAGGGAACTGGACTAATAAAGTGGGAGAAAGGGGAATAAATACAAAGGATCAGATGTGTGGGCCCCCTTAGGCGCCACATACCCTCTTTAATTATTAAAAATATTTGCTTGGAGAAAAAGGAAGAAAAATCAATGTAAAAGTTAAATCGCGGGTCCCACATTCAGAGAAAAAGGGCAAAATGAGAATAAATGAGCAAAAATTAATTAAGGTAGACATGTGGGTCCAAAATGGCGCCACATGTGTCCATATGGGCTGACAAAAGCATGTGGGAAAAGTTGGTAATAATTAATAAGTTCCGGGCCATAATTGTAATTTCAAAAAGTTTCGGGCCAAAACGGGTAATTTGCCCCAAAAGAAGAAAAATATCCAGATATTTTGAGGGGGGCTGAGCCACATGGCAGAATCCTAGAGATCCCTAGAATTTTCTGGATTTACTTGGGGAAAAAGCCAAAAGCCAGATGAATTTTAGACTAAAACTTGCGCCTGTTAATTCTAAAATTACTGGATCAAAATCACCTTTATTAAAAAGGTGTTTAACTTCTTATTTTTACTGTAAGGAGCACGAAATTTTCCAGAGACAGAGAGGAGAGGTATGCAACTCCATAGCCAAGCTCAATACTCAAGCCACCAAGATCACCCAACGAATCTCCGATTTTAGGTAACACCGAAAAACTCCATTTCTTGAGTTCTTGTTGAACTATTTTTGTGCAAAAGGTAGAAGCTTAGTTTGGGGTTGGATTTTTTCATTTTTAAAGTCACCAATGGATCTGGAACGTGATTTTGTGTAGGGTATAGTCATGGTTTAAGTTGCCGAAGTCAAAAACACCGAAAACACTAAGTTAGGGCTTGCTGCCAGTTTTAGGGAATCTGGGCAGCGAAGCTTCTAACATGTTTTTGAAAGTGTAAACGAAATTGTGTTAAGCTGAAATTTTACATGGAGAAACTAGACATCTGAGGCATGAATTTAGATATATGATATGACAACTTTGGATAAAATTTACTAGGTGAAAGAAATGGGTGAAAAAGGGGCTAGAATCAGGGGTGTGAATTTGGACTAAAGGAGAGAAGAATTGCTACACACCAAAATAAGTGTACTTTCAGGGTCTGAGTATATTTTTCCTGACAAATAGACTTTTCAATGGTTCAAATGGCACTAGTTTCATGTAAAAATTATTTTTTTGGAATTTATTAAAAATCTTGAAAGTTGGGCCAGAATCACTAAATTTATGGAAATTCTGTGTTGAGCTCGGTTTTAGTAAGAAAGACGTAAGGGTATTTTTGTAAATACTGAAAATGGTATATTTTGATGTATTTAGGTCAGGGGTATTTTTGGAAAAAATTATCGAGCACAAAAATATTTAAAGCAGTATCCATACACCAGGTAGTAACTGAGATGGAATATCACCTAGAGGGGGGTGAATAGGTAATTATAAAAAATCTTTCGCTAATTGCTTAAGAACACTTAAACAAAGAAGGAGTGAAGAACAATGAACATAAGAGGTTATACTGATTCGGTCCAACTCTTGACCTACCTCCAGTCCCTAGAAACACTCTGGGATTTCACTATCTTAAAACTTGATTACACACTCTGTAACTCTCGAGTGATCCTCTCACTAGGATTTACTCCTCTTTACAAGTTGTAACCAAATAGGGATAAGGATCTTAAATGTCTTGGAAATTTTCGCTTAGGAGCACTGGTAAGACGGAAGTTTTTTTTGGACAAAAAATGCCACAGAAGTTCACAGGAAGTATCAATTTTGCCCCGGAAGTATAATTTTCGCCACGGAAGTGTTTGCTGAGGAGCGATTTTGCCCCAAAAGTTTTCACTAAGGAGCAATTTTGCCCCGGAAGTTTACAAAACGTAGCAATTTCTCCCTTCTGTCCCCAAATATTAAATTTGACTATTAAATCAGTCAAAGACCACACATGTCATGCCTTGAAAAGGTCGAATTTGGAGTTAGAGAAGGAGATCCTTGAGATGTTGAACTCAAGGCGGCCAAAATTTGTGAAGACGAACTGGTCGAAGGGACTGAAAGGTCTGTCACAAAACGCAAATGAAACACAAAACAAGAAATGAATTGTTCCAAAAATTGGTTCAGTAAAACAAATCAATAGTGATAATATTTATGTTTGTATAGACTGATCATTTGCTTAGATCATAAGTGATGCTTCCTTTGGGTTTTGTGACAGTCGACCTTTCAGTTCCTTTGACCAGTTCGGCTTCACAAATTTTGGCTGCCTTGAGGTCAACATATCAAGGATCTCATTCTCTGGCTCCAAGTTTGACCTTTTCAAGGCATCACATGTGTGGTATTTGACTAATTTAATAGTCAAATTTAATATTTGGGGACAGAAGGGCAAACTTTCTATGTTTTGTAAACTTTTGGGGTAAAATTGCTCCTCAGCGAAAACTTTTGTGGCATTTTTGGTCCAAAAAAAACTTCTGTCTTACTAGTGCTCTTAAACGAAAACTTCCATGGCATTTAAGACCCTTATCCCTAACCAAATAACCACAGACACAATTACACACTCTGTACTCGAGATGATCCTTTCACTACGACTCACTCCCCCTTACAAGTTGTAATTGTACACCCACACTTAAGGTTCTACAACCTTAAGATTTTAAACAATAATTAAGAAAACAATCAAGTGTTTATACTCCTCATTGAGTAGAAAAATGATAAACAATGAAGTACAAAATATCCGAAGATATTAATGAAACTAACGAAACAGTTAATTGCAATAATACAGAATTGAATGCACAGTGTTTCGGTAGTTGGCGAATTCAATGTTTTTGGTATTTATAGATGTTGTTATTGATGACCGTTGGTGAAGCTTGAAGATTAGTCGTTGAGACTCTTAAATATAGTCGTTAGAAAGATGAAGCTCACTTTCGCCGTTAATGATCCAGGTGGATTTGCTATCACAATATTCTCTTATTCCTTCTGTTTTGCCCGTTGTGAAATAGCATTTAATGAGAGATAGGAATAGCAGGAATGTCTTTTGGATGATCAGAGGAATGGTTGCTGTGATTGCGTCTCGATATGACAACTGCATTTAATGCGTTCTGACACACAAATTGCTTTACGACAATTTTTTGTTAATCCATGATATAACTATCCGAAACTTATTAGCAAATAGGTTAAAAGCATTTAGGAATAGTAATGAGTGAAGATATGGAGTAATGAAATCACAAGCATTGATTTTCAGTTTACGTAGACGATGATTTTCAAATCTAATAAAGTTAACTTCAAGTTAAAACAATGTTAACTTGATATAAAAAGTTAACTTGATATATGAGCAGAAAGTTAACTTGATGTATGGAGAAAGTTAAACCTGATAAGTGTAAAAGGAATGATACACTCAGTTGTTGACTGGAGTCAATAAGTAGCAAACTTCAAGTTATACTTTAAAAAACAAAGTTAACTTGATATTGGCTTGGGAAGTCAAACACGATAACTTGAAGTTTTTAAGTTCAAAAAGAAAGTTAATTTGAAATAAGAAGTTAACTTGATAATAGCTTTTCAATTCTTTAAGTTCAATCAGAAAGTTAACTTGAAATAGGAAGTTAACTCGATATTGGCTTTTCAGTTCAAAGAGAAAGTTAACTTGAAATAAGAAGTTAACTCGATATTGGCGTTCAAAGAGAAAGTTAACTTGAAATAAGAAGTTAACTTGATATTGGCTTTGTTCAAAGAGAAAGTTAACTTGAAATAAGAAGTTAACTTGATATTGGCTTTTCAAGTCTTTAAGTTCAAAGAGAAAGTTAACTTGAAATAAGAAGTTAACTTGATATTGGCTTGGGAAGTCAAACACGATAACTTCAAGTTCTTAAGTTTGAAAGGAAAGTTAACTTGAAATGAGAAGTTAACTTGATATTAGCTTGCAAGTCAAAAGAAGAGATAGCACAGGAAGTCAATTCTGACTTGAGGTATTAAGTTCTCAACTTGAAGTCAACAACACAATTCGGGTTTAAAAGTCATGTAGAGAGAGATGTTGCCTTGAGTCATTTAGTTGTTAACTTGAAGTCAAAAACGCAACTTGAGCTTAAACAATATGTTGAGAGATTTAGTTATAAACTTCAAGTTAAAAATGCGAAGCACATAATTTAAAACTTTGGGCACAGATATCTTGAGGCAAACCATAAATGACTTGAAGTTAAGGTCTTATTCAAAAACTTATTCAAGCCTTTAACTTGAGGTTCTTTTGCTATGACTTCCAGTTACTTTAAAACAGAAAATTCACAATGAATTTGCCTTCACTTTAATTATAATTGTTATCATCAAAACAAGAGAACTAATAGTAACCACTTTACTCTGGAACTTTTATGTGTTTGATGTATGTGTTGCTTGCCATATGTATTGTTTTTGTATTGTTTTGCTAAATATGCATACAAAACATGTTTGTGATTGTGTCTCTAGCACTGAGGGTGCCTGTCGGGGTCTTCTTATGTGGCGACTCAACAGAAATAGGCGGTGCCTGCCCGGGTCTACCTACGTGGCGACTCAATGGAAATAGGCTTGTGATTCCGGTAATTCCGACGCCTGCCTTGGTAAGGCGGCTCGATGGTGCGAAGACGTGTTATTGTGTGTGCTTCTGTTTGCATATTGTGGTATATTTAGCATATTTTTCTGTGTTTACATACATACATGGTTGCATGCATACGCATAACACATTTAGTGCATGAGTATTGATGGTTACTCTGGGGGCCATTGTTAGACTCCAGAAGCTTTTGGTGACACAATGGGACATGCCTGATTGTAAAGGCCTTTTTGAGGGGTAGGGATGGCACTGCAGTTGAAGAATAGGGGATGCCCTATTATATATTGTATTTACACCTTGGAGTGTTTGTATATATTTTGATCTTTATTTTCGGATGACTATACGCTTAACCCTTCAGGGACTTTTATTTTCTTATTATTTACTTTTACCAGTACAGTAGATTGTCCAAACCAGTTAAATGCTCTGTTGCGCTCACTTTGATACAACATTAAATGGATCTATTAATGAAGGAAAGGTAACTAATAAAAGGAATCCCTCTAACTCGCCACCCGAAAGGGTGAGGCCGGAAGGGGTGTAACATCGTGAAGCTTGAATTTGCTTATTTTAACTCTGAATTAAGCCATTCCAACTTTTGTTTGATCATAGAGACATGAATATTGATATTCTTATAATGTTTGACACGTTCTTCTTTCTTCAATCTCCTCATTTGATCATTCTCTATTATTCAATTTGGACTAACCTACATTAAACAAAGTAGTTAGTTAATGTAAGAGATAAATAGATTATGTAAACTTTTTGCTCTTAATAATGACATCTATATAAGACATCATCAAAATTAATCATATCCAACATTCTCTCTCACCTCCAACTCTTTCTTCTTCGGTATCTCTCGTGCCTCCACGTCTTTCTTTATCTTTGACCTACCTTCGAGCTCTAGTGTGACCATATCCCATCATTCGGTCCCCTTTCTGACCCCAAATGTGACATTTTCTCTTTATCCGATTGTGACCCCTCTCCTCTTAGACCTTACATAGACACACATTGTGTCGCCGACGCCCTTTGCCCCTCTAGTCGGGTCCTTGATCTCACACAATAGCCAACGCCGTCGCGCTCTTCCCCTCAAAGTTGACAGCCTCCTGATCTTTTGATTTACTCTTCAATCTCATCTCCTCCCTGTAGGTCTTCAATCGTGTAAGTGTGCTTTATGCTCTCCACTTTTAGTTTTTTCCCCAATTGTTCTTTAGTTTGTTTTCATTTTGGCTTATGGGTTTAACTATAATGACATGTTTCAGGGTTATGCTTTGTCCTCTGTCTATATTGGTATGAACTTGATAGAATATGCAAAACTCTAAATTTATGGTTACACATAGGTAGTTGGCATTTTTTGAGCTATTAGAGACATTATGAAATTGTATTGATGAAATTGCCAAGTTAAATTGTTGATATTATCTTGAATTGCTTCAGTTAATTTTACTTAAATTAGGTTGAATTGGGTTGTTGTTGAAATTTTCAGATGTCTTACTTTTAAGGGAAAATGATGCTGAAATTTTTAAAAAATGAGTAAGGCTACCCCTTTCTTCACTCATATTCACTTGTCATAATGACAATATTTCTAAACTTAAGTGTTGTTGAAAATGAATTAGGTGGTCATAAAATGGGTTATGGTTGGATGAATGCATTGAGAACTAGTAAAGAATATGAGAATGGGGTGGAAGAGCTTTTGAATTTGCTAAAATCAATGTGCCTAGTAAAAATGAGAAGTATTTTTGTCCTTGTGTCAAGTGTTTAAATGAGAGTCGACGGGATATTGATGATATAAGAGATCACTTACTTTATGATGCAGTAAATCTTTGGTACACAAAGTAGATATGACATGGCGAGAAAGTAATTGCTTGTGCATCCTATGAGAAAGAAGTTTTGGATGTTGTAGATTATGATAGAATTGAGAAAATGATTCATGATGTTGAGATAGAATCTTTTACACAATCGCGTGTATATGACAATGTGTGGAGTGATGCAGAGATGCCTTTGTACCCTGGGTATATTAAATACACGCCTGTCAGGTATTTTTTTTTTCATTTGGTCAACTTAAAGACAGCTTGTAGGTGGACATAGTAGTTTCACATTGTTAGTTGAATTGTTGTGCGATATGTTTCTAAAGGATAATGTAATTCCAAATCGTATGTATGAGGCTAAGAAAATCTTGTTTACATTGGGTATGGAGTATAAAAAGATACGTGTTTGCCCTAATGACTGTGTATTGTATAGAAAGGAGTATAAAGGACTAAGTGAATATTTTAAATGTAAAACTTCGTCATGTTACAAAGTGAAGAAAGAAGTTGGTTGTGGTGATGAGACAACTAAAAGGCAATCTTTAAAGATTTTGTGGTATCTTCCAATTATACTGTGATTTAAATGATTTTTTGCTCATTTGAAAGAAGCAAAGAAGTTGAGATGACATTCTGATGAGAAAATACCTTTGGTACCTGGCTGACTTTCCATAATAGAAGATAATAGATGAAATGTTTCTCAGACTTGGTGGCAAGCCAAGAAACCTTCAGCTTGGGCTTTGCACATATGGAATCAATCCTTATGATACTTTTAGTAGCATACATAGTGCATGGCCAGCTCTCTAAGTGATTTACAACTTGCCTCCTTTGTTGTATACGAAACACAAGTATATGATGATTTCTATGATGATTTAAGGACCAAAACACCCGGGGAATGATATTAATGTCCACGTGGTACCTTTGATGGAGGACTTGAAGAAGTTGTGGGATGATGGCATAGATGTGTTTGACACATATAAGTAGGATTCATTTAAGCTACGTGCAATACAAAAACTTGTCTGGGTATAGCGTGAAGAGGCATAAAGCATATATGATATATGAAGCAGGCACATACTTCCATCAACTTAAGAATGAGAGAAAAATGATGCACCTTGGTCATAGGCGATTTCTTCCTCAGTTCCACCCAAATAAGCTAAATAAGACTTTTAACAGTTTGCTAGAGAATGTAAATGGCTCTTAAGGCATTAACTGGAAAGGAGGTCTAAAGTCGGGTTGAAAGAATCAATATCACTTTCGATAAGAATTAGAGGATTGCAGTGAGAAGAACATATGGAAGAAAAGGTCAATTGTCTTTGGTCTTCCATATTGGCGTAGTCTTAATGTTAGACACTATATTAATGTGATGCATGTAGAGAAAAATGTATGTGATTGACTTATTGGTAAACTTTTGCACATATTGGGGAAACTTAAAGATGAAATTGTGGAGACTAGACTTAGTTGAAATGGGAATAAAAGAACGGCTACATCCACAGCTAAGAGATGATGGTAAGAGAGCATATATGGAGCCAGCAATGCATACATTTTCAAAAGATGAGAAAAAAAGTTTGTGTGGGTGTTTTCATGGAATTAAGATGCCACAAGGGTATTCTTCTAATGTTAAAAAGGTTGTCTCAATGGAAGATTGAAGTTAGTAGGAATGGAGTCTTATGATTGCCATGTACTGATGCAGCAACCATTACCAATAGCTATTAGAGGCATTATGAAAGATCATGTATGAAGCATGATTAATAGGTTGTGTATTTTCTTTAATGTTATTTGTAGCAAAGTTGCTGATATTGAAAATTTTGATGAGTTGGAAAATGAGGGTTATGTTATTCTATCCCAACTAGAGATATAGCTTGCTCCCGCATTTTGCGATATAATGGTGTATTTAATAATAGTTCATGTGGTAAAGGAGATAAGACTATGTGGCTTAGTTTATCTAAGGTGGATGTACCATTTTAAGAAATACATGAAGAACATAAAAGGGCATTCTTAAAATCCTTATGGACCTGAAGCCTAAATTGTTAAGAGATATGTGGTCGAAGAGGCTATAGATTCTTGCAACGAATATCTATCAAGGTCGAATTCAAAATCTTGTCATCAAAATGGTAAAAGTCAGGGAACACGATGGCTCAAAGTGAAGAGTATGTGTAATTAAGAGGTGTTACAAGCACACTAATATATCTTGAATAAATCCCGTTGTGGGAATTCAGGGAGGATATAGGGAGAAAATACATAAATCTAGTCGTTGCTAAGGCCGTTGGAAGGATTATGAGTACTTAATATAAAGTATATTTTGTGTGTTTCATTTTCCTTAAAGATTTCATGTAATTAATTTATATTTATCAATTGTGTGCTATAGGAATAACCTTGAAGAGTATAGCAAACAAGGTTCCTTCACCCAAAGTAGAAGAATGAACTTCTTAGCAACGCCACTTGGGAAGCTAGATCACCCTGGTGGTGTTAGAGGGGAGCCAAGGGGATTAGTCTCAAGAGATATACTACTGCAGAAGGAACTTTTAACATATGTTTTTAGTACCATAAGACAATTGTTTTCAGGGGATAGTGTAAGTGAGAGTCGTTAAAAAGTTTAGCAATAGACCACTGTTCTTAAACAGTGGTTGTAAGTGTAACTTACAACGACTGTTTTTTTGGAAAACAGTCGTTGTAAGTTAGACTTACATTGACTGTTTTCTTAAAAATGGTCATGTATTTTTTTTTCAAACAAACTATATTCATAAATCTCACTTACAACTATTGTTGTCTTAAAAACAGTCGTGTATAGCTTGGAAAGCTAGATCATCCTGGTCATGTTAGAAGGGAGCCAGGGGAATTAGTCTTAAAAGATACACTACTGCACAAGGAACTTCTAATATCTGTTTTTAGTATCATAAGAGAACTTTTTTCAGGGGGTAGTGTTTGCGAGTGTCGTTAAAAAGTTTTGAAATAGACGACTATTTTTAAATAGTTGTTGTAAGTGTAACTTACAACCCACTGTTTTTTGAAAAAGAATTGTTGTCAGTTAGACTTACATGTATTTTTTTTTTATAAAAAAAGTATATTCATAAGTCTCATTCACAACGACTGTTGTCTTAAAAACAGTCATTTATAATTTTTTTTATTTTAAAAAAACTATATTTGTAAGTCTCACTTACAATGAAAGTTTTACTAAAACAATTATTATAAGTTAGACTTACAACAATTGCTTTCTAAATCAGTTGTTGTAAGTGAGACTTCATGACTATTTTCTGAAAATTATTTGTCTTTATTTATTTTTTTTTAAAAAAACTATATTCTTATTTTGTGTCTAAAACCTTTTTGTAATAAACAAGTAGAACATAGATATAAAAACTAGGTGATAATATAAACAGTTAATTCCCAAAACAAGGAATAAAGAAAGCTTAGTGACATCACATTATAATGCATTGCATATATACAAAAATTCTCTAAACATGTTTAAAACAAGAATGTGCACAAGTTCACATGTTAATATAATCAAGAATCACATCTTCTACACTATGTAGACTACTACACTATGTAAAAAAAAAAAAAACCTTTTATTGATATCTACACATCTTTTATTTGTTGTAGAAGATATCCTGCCAAAAAGGTCTCTTAGCACATTACTGTCATCCATAGTGTAGGGTTCATCTTGACCAAAAATCTGTGGGCAAATTGAAGAACATGTTAACATAAATCAATTAATTTGATGAAATAACTAACAATTCACTTAGAAGAACAAAAATGAAAATCATTTGAGAATGAATAAATGATCCCTTGTTCAAAATATGAAGTAACTTCACTAATGATGATGTTATACATATTTAGTATAACAAAATACCTTCACTCAGTTTTCATTTAGTATAACAAAATACCTTCACTCAGTTTTCCTTGATTGGCGAGCGTACTATACACCAAAAGTTGTTCCCAAATCATCTTCTGTGTCCATTAGAACTTCTTTCCAATTTAGCCATAGAATGCCAACTTTACTTCGACTCAAATAGCTAATATAGCATATGAACATGTCTTCCTTTGGCCCAACTGGACTCAAATCAACATCAAACTCGACGTGCACCTACGCCCGTTGATCCTCACGACATGCAACCAACTATCAAAACTTTGTGCTTCCTCTAACAAGTGAGGAACCTGAGTTCCTCGCACCACTATTTCCCTCATCTGAGGCAACCATGTTCCTGCTAAAAGGTTCCAACAAGGTCATTTATTTACCAATATAATAATGGTAAAATGAAAAAGGCATGTTAATTTGGAATCATATTTCTCATTAGTGAATAACAAATATAGAAGAGGATCTCAATGTAATTTTCTTAGGTATCTATTCACAATCAAGCAGGACAGTCTTAATTAAACCTGTGGATATGAATTTTGTTTGAGAACTAAGTTCAATTATGTGTCTATAAAGAGAAATTCTAAATACTAAAAATTTAATTAAATGCATTGAATCTAATTTGTTGCCACTTTTACGCTACTATCCATTGATATTTAAGTAATGAGACAGAGATAGGAATAGGGGTCAATGTATGTCTATCAAGAGAAATTCTAAATAGTAAGTTCCCAAGATCCACCCACACTCAAAAAATATTGAGAGAAGTAGCTTTATTCAAAAACAGGGAGAGGGAATCAAGTATAAACAATCTTGGCAACAAAAGAAACGCATAATCTTGGCAATCTCACCTTGCCCCAACAAAACCAAAACAACAAAAAATAAAGGACAAAGAAACTATAAAGAAGCAGAGAAACCCATATAACCATAAACTCAAATATTCACCTTTTCGCGACAATAACACTTCATAGCAGAGAAACACACAATCAAAAAGTTAAGTATAAAACGTGATTTTCACTTTACCGAAAATCTTGTATTCCATGAATATGTGACCATATTAAATTGGATAAATTATGTGACATAAAATCACATTAGGTAATCGCAATTCCCAATCTAAAAGAGTCAATGAAGTGAATGGAAAACCCTTGGCAAAATTGGTACATATTGTTAACAAGTTCTTGGCACATGAACCTGTACTATTAGAGATTGAAGACTAACACTTTTAAATCCCTAATAAGGCTATATTTTTGGCCTAAGGGCAAGTATTAGGAGACAATGAAAATTAGTAGATATTAAAAGGGGTAAAAACACATTGAATTTAAGGCAATTTATGGAAAAATTACACATCAAGCTAGGGATATAAACATCTATTTGATTTTTGTCCAAATTGTGCATATTATTTTCAACTTAATAAAAAGCTATAAAGACACCTAAAGAGGGCTGATATTTTCGAAATGTCAGGGCCCAATGAAAGCTTGATTAAGCTTGATAAATAATGCACAAATACTCTTGATTAATTGGCAAACCAATTAGGCATGGACATGTGGAGTTTAGGGACACCTAAGTCCTTAATTGTATCATCAAATGACATCACCAACTTGCCCAAGAAGTCTTCGTTTTCAGCTGGGCATAGTGGAGGATTATTAGCCAAGTTCTCAAGATAATATCTCATGCAATTAAAGTCTAAATCCTCTTGAATTTGCTTAAGCCAATGAGGGAACTTCAACCATGAGATTTGGACACATGGAAGTACAATCCAAGGGCTCTAAAAGAGTCCATCAATTTCATCCAGCTGATGGAAAGGAAGAGAAGAAATGATAAGCTTGTTGATTAAGCCAAATTAATTGAAGATAGGATAACCATAAATGCAAGATAAAGCACATGTTGATTAAGCTAAAAGTATCATGATATTTTTGAGCTAACAAGCCATAGGAAATGGACATGTGGTGGAAAGATCATCCAAGGGTCCTAAATTGATCATAAAAAAGGTCCAAAATGAATGGATGAGATGGAAGAAGAGAAAATTTCTTAAGTCAAGAAAGTGTGATATTTTGCAAGGGCAATTTGATCATTGGATATATGGGGCCCACAAGGGGTTGATCTTCCACTATAAATACATGAACCCTCTCCCTACAATCGTCATAATTCAAACAACTCAACTAATCATAGAGTAAGAGAGAGGGATGAAATTGCAAGAGAGAAGGAAGAGCAAGGAAGTTCAAGCACTAAGGTAAGTACTCTTGTTTTTGGGTTGTTCATGTGTTTATACTTTTTGCTTAACCTTTAGCTTTCGTAAGAGAACTTGTTCATGGTGTTGTTGGAGATGAAAACGAAACATTTGAAGACAAGGAGGAAGAGGATGTTTCAAGAACACAAATCAAGTCAAGATAAGAGATGATCTTGACCCTATTTGGTATGTTCTTGTGTAATACCCGATTTTCAATTTACCGAAAATCTTGTATTTTAGGAATATGTTACCGTATTAAATTGGTAAACATATGTGACATAAAGCCACATAAAATAATGGGTATTTTAAGTTCAAAAGAGTCATGGAAAAGTAATGAAAGCACTTAATCAAATTAAGTGTCAATTAGCAAATAATAGGCAAATTAGCTTGTGCTAGTTAAGATTATTGAAGGCCAATAAAAGACATATATTGAGGCCATAAGTTAAGAAAATAATAAGGTCCAAGAGAGGCTGATTATATTTGAAAATAATTAAGGCCAAAGAGAATGAAATAATACTTGTCTAAATAAGCACTAATTGCCATGATTAGCTAATAAACCAATTATACAAAGACCCTTGTGATTAGAGAACAAATAAACACTTGTTTAGCATATTAATTAGCTTCATGAAACAGCCCCAAAAATGCTACATTTCGTCCAGCTGGTGGGAAGAAAGAGAAGAGATGATAACTTTGTTACATTAGTGTTGAAAAGTCAAATATTTCAACTAGCCAATGAAAACACTTAAACCATAGATAAATGACATATAAAAAGCACATTAAATGGCTAAGAGAGGATTAGGATGTCGACCAAACAGCCAAGGGTGAGGATTTGGTTTGATAAAGTGGTTTTAATCTAATGGTTGTAAGAAAAGTTGGAGTTTTGGTTTACCTTGATAATTACCATAATGACATTGGAATTTTCCCTATAAATAGAGGCTCTCCTTTTCATTCTTCACACCAAAAACTCATATCAAAACCGATTGAGTTAGAGAAAAACACAATGGAGCAAGGTGAAGAAGGAGTTGAAACTTCAAGGTAATTCTTGATCTTTAACTTTTAGCTCTTAGTAAAATTGTAGTTTAATCTAGAAAATTAGGAGATAAATTCCTTTACATGTTTTTAGGTGTCCATTGCATTTAAAATGCCAAATGGGGTAAAAACATGTTGGAAAATAATTTTAGATATTAATGGAACACGATTTGTGAAAATTGTGTAATTTCCAATTTTAAATCATGTGTTGGTAGCGAACTTCAAGGCTATTATTTTATGTATGAAATGATCTTTAAACTCAAAAAATTTTACATGAATAACTTAGATATGTAGGGATTTTCAAATATGTAAACTATGTAATATTTTGAGTTCTACACAAGGAGATACAATTTGTTAAAGTTAAGCCTGAAATTAAAAACTGAATAGTGATTGAAAACGCTAAAAATGGGAATCATCCCGAATGTTCTAGCTTTTGGGAATATTTTTCCTTCAAAATAAACATGTCAAGGGTCATGAGTAATTTTGAAGCACTCAAAAATGATTTGTGTAGAATTAATTATGATTTTTCAAAGTTAGTGAAAAATCTAGGCAAAATGCTAAAAAGTTTGTTTTTAAGAAAATGTAAGGGCAAAATTGTAATAACAAATCCACCAAGGGTAGAAAATGTCAATAGTGGTGAAAATAACCCTTTAGGATATTATTTTAAGCAATATGATATTTATCACAATATCATATAATGTATGGAAAAGGAAATAATCTGACGGTATTGTTATAGAATATCCGGAAAGTCTGGATCAAAGGTCGACCTTATTGCTAACTATGTGGAAGGAAGGTACGTTCGCATATTAGTAACTTTATTGCTAACAATATGATATTTATCACAATATCATATAATGTATGGAAAAGGAAATAATCTGACGGTAATGTTATAGAATATCCGGGAAGTCCGAATCAAAGGTCAACCTTATTGCTAACTATGTGGAAGGAAGGTACGTTTGCATATTAGTAACTTTAATTGCTTATATCTTGTATGTCTTTATATGATAGAATGATTGGGCCATGCACTGTGACTAAAATATGGGTCTTAGGTCACCTGTTTGTTTACATTAATCTTTATGCGTGTTATAGTCATGATGATACCATAGTGTTGTTTTCCTAGCGCTGAGGACAAGAGAAGTCGTGGCACTAGTGAGTGCAAACGTTGTTAACATTACATGTATTGTGTGCTATGTGTTGTTGTGTTGTTAACATTACATCTGTTGTGTATTATATATGGTTGATGCTGATATGTAATGAATATATATATATATATATATATCATATATTGTAATATCTGATATAGAGGTTAATTGTTACTTGATATTCAATCTGATTGAATCTCAGCCTTGACTAAAGGTTCAAGAAAGGAACCTAGATTTGAGAAGGTGATGTGGACAGAGTCAGGAAGAGGCATCGATGGACGAAGCCATGAAGTATCACCGGTCGAGACGAGAGTCTACAGAGGTCAATAGGGACTAGTTTCTGGCATGAATATGATAGAGTTGTTTCAAACTATTTGGTGCTTAAACTAAGAAAGAGTTGGTCTATGTGGTTAAGTCATAAGTCGCCATGAAAGATGAAGAGACTTCCACTAGACTTAAACACCGTCTAGCCAATGGGTTTGATTAACTGTGTTGGGTTTCGAGCCACAAGTCTAATTAAGGCTTGGTTTAAGATTGTATAGTTATTATGTTGTAGTTTTAATTATACAAGTTCCGGATGATTGTATCACATGAATATTTGTTCGGGATATTTAATTTACCAGCTTATGCCTGGGCATTTTATATCAGTTACTTATTGTCCAAACGTTAGTGCAGGCTCTTCGTTCCGTTTTACTTTGGTCTGTCAGCACCGTATTCTTAAATACTATGTGCCACCGGGCACAATAAGTGGTATGGAATTTGGGATGTTACATCTTAAGCTTGTTGAATTTATGGTAATTTCACCTTAAATTGGGAAACCTCAAATTCTAAGGGGAGGTTCTACCCAACTAGTTTTAAAAAATGTTTAAAGGCTAAAAAATGAGATAGGAGACGATTTATCACATAGAATCACCGGTTTTGCAAAAGTCTTAAAACTGTTGGTTCAAGATTCTGAGAGACAGTGAACGTGTGAGCAATCTTTTATGAAGTAAATAAAGTCCTAAAATCATGAAATTTTACAAAAGTAAAGTAGACATGTAGGGCTTTAATTTGATATAAAATACAAAATTTTCAGAGCTTTACACAAGGATATACAAATTTTTGAAAAAAGCCTACATTTCTAAAAAAAACTCACTAGACAATCTTGATGTTTTCAAGAACTATGAATAAATGGCATGTGATAAAATATTGGAATAAATTTTTCTAAAAGATAGACTTAGAGCCCGTTTGGCCTAGCTTATTTTCAGCTTTTAAGCTACTTTTAAGCAAAAGCTAAAAAAAAAGAGTTTTTTTAAAAAAGCTAAAAGCTGTTTGGTGCTTATATAAATTTTTTAGCTTAAAAGTTACTTAAAAGCTAAAATTAAAAATAAGTTGTTTGGCAAAATTTTTGTCATAAGCACTTTTTCTAATAAAAATTAACTTAAAAGGTATATTATAAAGAATTTATTAGCATGAAGCTAATAAGTATCATTGATAACTCGTACATAAAACATTAATTATATCTATCTTGCTTTAATCTGACAAACTCAAAAGCCCCCCGCCGCCGGCCAACCACCGCAACCACCACCACCGCCGGCCGGTCACCCACCACCATTGCCCGTCGGCCGGCCACCACCACCGTCGCCGGCCGGCCACCACCACCATGCCCGGCGGGCGGGCGATGGTGGTGGCCGTCCGGCGGCGGTGGTGGGTGGCCGTCCGGCGGCGGTGGTGGGTGGCCGGTCGGTGGTGGAGGGTGTTCGGCCAGCCGGTGGTGGTGGGTGGCCGGCCGGCCAACGGTGGTAGGTGGCGGTTGACCAGCGGGCGGTGGTGGCCGGCCATGGTAGTTGGTCGGCGATTGGGGGTGGCAAATTCAAAAGGTATTTATTTGGAATTTTCCCTTAAAAAAGTAGGGCTTAAAAAAAAAGAGCTTAAAATAAGCTCCTCTCACCAGCTTTTTTTTAAGAGTTTTTTTCTTCATTGTAAAATAAGCTCTTATAATATAAAAGCTTATTTTAAATTCTGTTTGGCCTAACTTTTACTTATAAGCACAAGATAAGCTGAAAATAAGCTAGGCCAAACGGGCACTTATTAAGGAGTTCATGGGTTTTCGAAGCTCATGGATAAAACATTTATAACTCCATATATGAATTTGTAAAGATAAGTCATGTTTTCTAGAAGCTTAATTGGACAATAAGGGTCATTTTGGAAACTGGGAATGACTCATGTTTTTATGTTTTTATGGCATCTGGGATTATTTTTCTATGAAAATAGACATGTCAAGGGTCATTTAAGCTTTGGAAGAACATTATTTATATTTTTGTACAATTAGTTATGATTTTTCAAAATGGCTAAAAAAATTTGATCAGAATTGCTGGAATTTTGAAAATAAGGAAAAGTAAAGTTGAAAATTGGATAAATTATCCACTAAGGGTAAAAGGGTAATAAGAAGTGAAAATAACCCTATTGGATATTGTATGATATTAATTACAATATCATATATAATAAAGAAAAGGTAATGATGTGGTGATAACATTATAAGATATTCGAGAAGTCTGGAGTTAGATTTGAAGGACAAGCGTACTATTGATTACGTGGTGAAAGGTGTTAGTTCTCTAAAGGTTTTGATGATCTCCAATAATTGTAAACAAAGCATGAAGTTTTGCTGTCAAATGTTGTAAAACTCATTGTCAGAGCAAAACTCGAGGTTTGCACAGAAACCTCGAGGTTTGGCTTTACAGAGACAATCTCAAGATTTCTGAACTAAGTCAAAACTTGAGTTTTCAGAGAAAACTCAAAGTTTCATCACACAGAGACTTTTCAACATTTTCTAGAAAATGCAAAACTCGAGGTTTCTAGTAAAACCTCGAGGTTTTGTCTTACAAAGAGTCTCAAGTTTTGAACATTTCAAAACCTCCAGTTTTTATCTAAAACCTCAAGATTTTGTTTTTGACTTGAAAATTCCAGTTTCCAAAAGTTTTGGTGAGAAAACTCGAGGTTTTGGCAAATAGAGAGCAAACAAATGATTTGAAAACCTCCAGGTTTCAAGAAAACCTCCAGGTTTTCCCTTTAGCGCGATTTTTCAAAACTTTCATAGTTGAATGAAAACTCAAGGTTTGGTGAGAAACCTCGAGGTTTTGTCAACCCGAGAGCACTGAACCTTTTAAAGTTTTGAAAACCTCCAGTTTTGGATAGAAACCTCAAGTTTTGATGTTTTGGACATAAATTAACCTTACAAGCTACAGTCCAAAACTCGAGGTTTGGAGAACAAACCTTGAGGTTTCATCACTGGTTCAGCATTTCAAAATCGACGATTTTGCAAATTACTCTTGTTTGATCTTAATATTTTCCAGTATTATTCTCTACTATTCCTAGCTATGTTTAACCACTTTGTTAGTGAATTTCAGATGAATTAAACCCTTGAACAACATTTGACTCGTTTAATGACCGATCTTGTTCTTATTATCTTGATCATGACTCATATTAGCCAAACTCTCTTACAAGCTACCAAGTTAATTAGCCACGATTTGACTTGTGGGCAAATACTGATTAACTAGGTAAGCAACGTAATTTTGTTGAAATTATGTTAGCAGAGTTGATGTTAACTTTATATATATTGAAGGCTAAAGTTATACGTTTGGTCCTTCATGTTTGTCCCTGGTATCATTTTACTTAAGTTTGTAAAATGCACATTTGGTCCTTTAATATTAACGCCGTTAGTCTGACTTAATGGAAAATAATAACTCAACAATTTTAAACGATAACCATGCAATTAAATACTGAACAATCATCTTTATATGTTAATATTTTAATAAATTAATATTTTAAATCCTATTAATTGAAAAATATTGAATCTTCACAGACTGTTTTACGGTTTTTCACAGTTTGTGAGGATTAACTATGTTTTTTGTTGTTGAAGAAGATTAAATATTTTTCAATTAATAAGATTTAAAATATTAATTTATTAAAATACTAACATATAAGCATGCTTAATTAGCATTTAATTGCACAATCATCACTTAAAATTATTGAGTCAATTTTTTCTGTTAAGTTAGACTAACAATATTAATATTAAAGGACCAAATGTATACTTTACAAACTTAAGGGATTAAAATGATGTCAAAGACAAACATAAAGAAGTAAATGTATACTTTAGCCTATATTGAATATGTATTTAGTATAAAAATGTTAAAGTGATATGTATGTGTGGGGTGAAGTGATGATTATCTAAACTCATCAAATCAGAACCCTCGATATTAGATCTAAAATTTTCGACTGAGTATAGTTTTTTTTGCACTTTTTCCATTGGTGTTAAGAAATTATTTTTATTTTAAATTTTACACTATTAAAATTATTATTTTAAGAAAATAAAAATAAAAAATAAATCTGGACCATCTAGATTGATCCAGATAGTCCAGATCTAATGTGGACAATAATATTTTATCAAACTGACCTGAATGCAGGAGGCCAAGTTGATGCAGCCTCATCCTCAGAAACAAAGAAGAGACTAAGATAATCTTTCCACTCAAGAGCCTTCTCTTTGTCAGGGCTGAAGCTCGAACCATACCTAACATTATTGGTATCTGAATTCTCTTTCGAGTACTTCACCTTCTCCCTTGCAGGCAATTCAAAGAACCTGTAAGTTGCAGCCTTAGCATTGTGCAGAACTTGCAGAGGCACGCCATGGCTGATAACTTGAAAGAAACCCCATTTCTCAGCAGCATCACAGATCTTTTCTGCAGCTTCTGGGTCTTCCCAATTGGCCATGTCGATTATAGGAATGGATTGTTGATCAAGAAGAAGATTATCGAAGCTGCTTGGTCTTTCCTCTAATGGCCGCACGTACTGCTTTGGAAGGGTCTTAAGTCCCATATCGGAAAGTCCCTTCACGCCATTGCCTTGAAGAAGAACAAATTCAGTGAGATCAGAGGGTTCTTTTGTTGTTGTTGGTAATTGGGTAGAAGAAGAAGAAGAAGAAGATTACTTTTGAGTTTGATTTGAAGTGTTTTAGGGTTTGGAAATGAGGTATCTATTTATAGACTAAAATTTGGAGCTTGGGTCTCGTGCTTCTTTGTCGTGGTGTACATTAAGTCATTAACCAAATTAGCTACAGATCACTATATATGGAAATGATTCGGTCTCATTAGTAAATAAGAATATGATATTTTAATTATAAATTTAAAATGTTTGTCTTTGTGTATAATATTAGGAATCAAACCTGAACTCTTGGCCTGCCTAGCACCATGCATATTTTTTACAGACCCCAAAAAAAAAAAAGCACCAGCTTTTTTACCAAATGCTTAGCATCAGATTTGAGATATAGCTTTGTGACAAATTAATACTATTAAATATTTATTTCATTAAATTTTGAACTTTTTAGCCAATTATTGATTTTTTTAAAAAAATGAAACCAATCAATATTAAAGTTTAAAAAATCATATTATATTCAAATAAGAATAGAACTTTCATTGTTAAAGTGCAAATGTAGTCATGAAGTATATATATGCAAATGTGCATTTGACATGACACCATAATGTTCTCATGATAGGTCAAAATTGCACAGAGGTTCAAAAATGGTGGGAAAATGTCACTGCGGCCAACTTCTCTTACTCTCTATGATTCTTTTTAGGGAAAATTATAATAAAGGACTAAAGAAAAATAATATTTATTAAGAAGGATCATAAAAATAGTAATTATTTTGAAGGATCAAAACTTAAAACTTTAAAATAAAAAGACTAAATTGCCCTTGGTTCTACAATTTTTATGTAAAGGTAAGAAATAAAAAAAAACATTTTTGTTTTACAATTCTAAGTTTTCGTGCTTACTATATAGGGCCTTAGGTCTTGAAAAAAGATAATTTCATAAAAATTCATAAATTCATAGAACACAGGGGGAGGAGGCCTGGGAAATGTTTGTCAATGGAATACCTATGGTTCCTCCACAGAGAGATAAAAAATTACCAGTAGAGATTCTAACTTACATATTTGAGATTTTGATTTGATCTCTATTTATCATTTTTAATCAATCACTTTAGATTCTGATTTAATTAGATATAATATAGGAAATCTGACCAAGGGCAATTTAGTCTTTCTATTTTAATGTTTTAATTTTTGGTCCTTTAAAATAATTACCATTTTTTATGGTCCTTCTTAATAAATATTATTTTCTTAGGTCATTTATTATAATTTTCCCTTCTTTCTATAAGCAATTTTTAGCCTTATTGCGTAAAATGAACGGGCAATTAAAATTGGTTAAAAATAATACATGTGTCAAAAATTTCATATTTCTTCCAAATATGCCTCTATTTATGAAAAGAGAATAGGAGAGAGAATGAATAACAAATATAAGAAAGTATGAGTATAAAAATGAGAGAGAATGTGTAATAAATGAGGAAATAAAAGAGAATTAGTGGTGAGTAGGGAATAATTAATATAAAGATGTGTATTTAATAGGGGTAGAAAAGGAAAATGTAGTTTAAATTTTGAGACACAAGGAGAAAGTTACTTATAGAAAGGACTGGGGGAATAACTCTTATGTGGGGCCCACACTATTGTACAAGTGCAAAAGATAGGGTTGTCCAAAAAACCTGACGGATTGGTTGGTCCAGTCTGACTCGACCTGGTCCGAGTAATAAAGAAATTGATCTAAGACAATTTGTCTGGACCAGACCAAACTACTTAAGTTGTACTGAATTTCGATCCAGGGGCTTAGACCCCTTGGACTGGTCTAGTCTGACCCAAGTTTTCTTTCTTTCTTTTTTTTCTTAAATCACCACTACACTGAGCCACTCACTAGAGTTTGGACATCCTATTGTGCTTTTTAATTTATAGGAATCACTTTTCACTTAGTCACTTTTCATTACTTTTGGAAATCAAGTGAAATCAGAGCTAAAATATTGCCTCCCAAAAAGGCAAAAAAAAATAAAAAACTAGATTGTCTGGACCATCGGTTCGATCAGGCTGACCTCGGTTTGGTACCGGACCAGACCAGATCTTGAGCTGACTTTCTAGCTCGAGGTTCTATCAGGGCAGACCTCAAGTTGACCTCCAACCCTGTCTAACCCGATCCTTGGACATCCCTAGCAAAAGAGTAGCAGATGTTAGGTCATATTAATATTTGTGACATCTTTGCTCCCTTTTAGTGCTTTAATGGGCATTTTTAACCCAAATGAACGTTTACAGGTCTATTTGGTTCGACTCCATTAGACCCTGCAATGCAATAGTAATGCAATGTAATATTAATGACAAGGCAGATGATTTATGTTTAAGTAACTTTAATTTTTAAGCAACATGCAATGAGTTATTTTTTGATAATTATTTAGAATTAATATATCACACAAGGTCTATTTTACCTTTAATATAATCTTTGTAGAAAATATAGTTAAGTGCCATCACGCTTGAAGGTGGAATATCACCTAGAAGGGGGGGAGGGTGAATAGGTGATCTCGAAATCTTTTTGCTATTATCACACAAAGACCATTAAATAATGAAAAAAGAGAAATATATCAGATAAGAGAAATAGACACAAGACAATTTATACTGGTTCGGTCCAAAATCTCTGACCTACGTCCAGTCCCCAGACCACCTAGGATTTCACTATCTTTCAAGAACAATTACAAACTCTGTAAACGAAGGATGGTCCTCTCACTCTCAGACTCCACTCCCCCTTACAAGTTGTAATTGATACACCCTCTCTTAAGGTTCCTCAACCTTAAGATACAACTGATAATGAAATAAATGTTTAAGAACTCCTCACGAGTAGATAAAGTATTAAACACTGAAGCACAAATTAATGAAATAGTTGAAACAACAAATAACAATAACTCAAATTGATTGTACAGCGTTTCGATAGTTGGTGGAATTGAATACGATGAGCTTTTATAGTGTTTGTCATTAATCCAGTCGAGTGCTTTTGCAAACTAGCCGTTGTGATTCTTTAATTTTCCGTTAGGCACAGATGCTCTCTGTTTGTAAATAGTCGACCGTTGCTTCATTAAATGCTTTGCCGTTGATTGTCCCAGAGCAGAGGTTTACTCAGAATAATAGCTAGAATAAGTATGTCTCGAAGGAATGTCTTTTGTCTGCTACACGCTTTAATTCCATTTGCATGTTCTGCTTTTTCAGCGTAATAAATGCTGCTGACACGCTGGAATGCTTTATGGAGATTAGTGTTTAAACCATGATAAATATCTCTGAAAAGCACTAATAAACTATTTAAACTTGATTAGAATAGGCATAAATCAATAATATAAAACACCCAGGTGATAATCAGGGATTTACAGATTATGAGGATGTAGTTCTGAAAAACCAGAGTTCATTCTCGAGAATTGCATGAAATAGAATGTTTTGCTAGAAGGAGTGTTACACTGATACTCGAGAATCAAGGCTTGAATACTCGAGAATTACACGTTAAGATAGTATCTCAAGCAATGGTGTCAAAGCATTCTCGAGAATGCATCTATGATTCTCGAGAATTCATGAAGAATATTTTTCCAGAGTAACTGTGTTTCATATATTCTCGAGAATTGCATCTCAATACTCGAGAATATCATGTTAAGCTTTTCATCGCAAGTCATATTGCTAAGGCATTCTCAAGAATGCATCTATGATTCTCGATAATTGCTTCTCGAGAACTGCTTCTATTATGAGATACAGAAGAAGAAACCAGAGAGAAACATTGCTCATGCTCATTCTTGAGAATTGAATTCTCATACTCAAGAATCTCATAAGTGCAGATAAAGCATGATTTGACTAATTCTCGAGAGCCAAGGTAGAGTTCTCGAGAATTACACTACATAGTGAAAAACTTATTCATTGTGAATCCCATTCTCGAGAATCCAAAGGGTATTCTCGAGAATCCTAGCAATGTGAGAAGGTGTTACTCTTTGAAGCTTCATTCTCGAGAATTGTCTCAGCATAGAAGAAAGACTTTAGTCTACCATTCTTGATAATCTTAACCCTATTCTCGAGAATTCATTGTCAAGGTCGAAATTCCTCAAGTTCTCCATTTTCAAAATCAAATCTTAAGTTCTTGCTATCATCAAAACATTAGGAACTAACAACGCTGCCTCATCATAATTGTCGTGCAACCTCGTTGAGGATCATTCGATGGCAATGGTTATGGTGGAAGAGGAGATGATAATGGTTGTGTAGTGGTGGCGATGACAGGTGATGATAGTGACAATGTTGGAGGAAGATGTAGTGGTGGCGAGAGAGGAGTGTGGCTGCGACAGCACTGGAGGAGGAGGAGGCCATAATGGCAACCATGGTTTAGGAACCTGGACCAGACCGGTCTGTTCCGACTGGAAACTGGCGAACCGGCCTGAGTACCGGTTTGAGTTAGGCCAAACACTGGGTTGACTCGGTAACTCCGGGTCAACTTGGACAACTCGGCCTAAACTGTTCGAGTTGAGGAGTTACCGAGTCAAAAAAGAAATCCAGAAGTACAGAGATCTGAAAAAAAAATAGAGCTGGCACTAGTGCAAAAAAGAGCTTTAAGACCGCCTCATTTAAACCGGACTATAGAGAATCAGGTCTTAAAAATATGACCGGTGGCAGTTTCGTAAATATAAAGAACTTTTTGGTATGGCCGGTGGCACTTTCGTAAATATTTAGAGCACTTTTAAGACCGGACTATAAAATATGCGGTCTTAAAAGTATGACCGGTGGCAATTTCGTAAATATTGTGAGAAGACGCCGATGAGTCCGAGAATGCAATGATTTATTCCTTCACTTAATTGGAATTATATACAGATGCTGATAAATAAATAATCTTCTGACCTATGCAGTTCCTATAATTTAGGGATTACAATCAGGAATATGATTATGAAATTCAAAAAATCATGATCTGCTAACTTAATTCCTAAAATCTCTCTAACAACTTAATTAAGATGATTACAATCAGGAATATAATTACGAAATTCAAAAAACCATGATCTGCTTATTTAATTCCTAAAATCTCTCTCACAACTGAATTAAGATAATTACACAATATAATCGTATATGCTAATTAATTAAATTTGAATTTCCAACAAATATATAAAACACTTTTAAGACCGGATATTTGTAAAAATAGGTCTTAAAAGTATATTTTTAAGACCGGACCCTTTATAGTCCGGTCTTAAAAGTGTTTTATATATTTACGAATTGCAACCGGTCATATTTTTAAGACCGGACTATAAAGGGTCCGGTCTTAAAAATATACTTTTAAGACCTATTTTACAAACATCCGGTCTTAAAAGTGTTTAAAAAAAAAACTAAATTCGCTAAACTCGTTAGGTCCGTGAGCGTGCTTGTCTTCTTGGTGATATAACATTTGCTTAGTTATAGATTCAACAAGTGTACCAAGAGCCTAACGAGTCAAATCCTCAGCAAGAATGACATCCTCTTCCTCTAATCTACTCGCAATCTTTGTAAGTCATCCTAAGAGCCACACAATCAAATCCTTGGCAACGTTGGCAGTGAGATGCTTCGAGGGTTTAGCGATGGCATCAACTCCAATCCTCAGCAACGGCGCAAGGCTTCGAGGATTCTGGATGACGGCGGCTCCTTCCTCTTCGATCTATGGCTCCTCCCACACCATCTTTGCACAGATCTAGCTTAAAACCAAACCCAGATCTCTTCTTGCTTAAGTTTGTTTCCTCCTACCTTGACTGCTCCTGCTCAGGTCTGGACTTTGATTTTGGTTGCTTGAAGCTTTGCCAGCATCGACAAGAGGATCCTGCTCAGATTTGGTTGCTTTAAGTTTGTGATTTTTTTGTAGATCTGGAATTCAATTTCACTTCTGATTTTATATTGATTCAAATTCAATTTCCATGGTAAATAATTTCTATTTCTTGTTATATTTTCTTATTTCTGGACTTTGTATTCATCTTTTTTGTTTTTCTTGTTGGTGTTGCTTTCAATCTTCTCTTTTTTTTTTTTTGTTTTTCTTATTGGTGTTGCTTCCAACCTTTTCTTGGTTCTCTGTCACTAATGATGGAGGAACATTCAAAATGTTATTAGATCTGGTGATTTGGGACCGATTGTTTCGTTTGGGTTTTTTCTTTTTTCTTTTATTATTTTGAAACACTTTTAAGACCGGATATTTCAAAAGTTCGGTTCATCCGGTCTTAAAAATGTAACTTTTAAGACCGCCTGGAACAAGACCGGTCGCAAATCCGGTCTTACATACCTATTTCGTCTGGTCTTAAAGCCCTTTTTTGCACTAGTGTGGGTTGAAATAGAGATCAAGATCGACGAAAGCACGGTGAGAAAGATGAGATCTGACTATTATTTGCAAGGAAGATGGTGAGGGTGCGAAGTCATGTGTTCATCGACGGCGGTGCCTCATATTCGCTGAAGAAGGTGACCTCTGAATCGTGAAGAAAAATATGAAATCTCTAAGGCGACGACGGCGGTAACTCATATCCACCGAAGGAGGTGGTGTCCAACACCAGAAAGCTTAATCGCAAACTAGGGAAGAGAGAAGCGTGAGATGAAGAAGAAAGAAGAAGAAGAAATGACTAATGAGGTCCTGCATGGGAAGTAGTGAAATATTGGAAATGAGGTTCACTTGGGTCTTGCAGTATATTTACCTGAACAAAAGAAAATTGAAAAGTGTGTTGGACAGCTGTACTTTTGTAGTGGATAGAGTGTAGCGTGTTAGCTTTTCAGCAAGTTTATTATTATTTTTTTATTAAAATATAAATAATTAAATACTTGTACCTATTTTAATTAAATTATATTTTTTAATTAATACCGATTTGACTCCGGTCTGACCCACTAACCCTTGACCCAGTATCTCTACCGGTTCAGTGATCGGTCCGGTTTTCAAAACCTTGATGGCAACAGTTGAGGTGGTGGCAGCATCTTCACACCACCTCAAATGGTAACCTTCATGTATGTTCCCTAATTTAATTTGTTATCAAGCTGCCAAGAAGGATTGAGATAATCTTATATATACATACATATATATGTAGATATACATATTTATATGTACATTTGTATAGATACACATACAGACGTATACATATATGAACATGTAGGTATGGGGGTGGGCTAGAGGTGGCCCTCGCCCCTCTAAAATTAAAGAATTCAACCCAAAATTTTATGAAATTACATTTCAACTTCATAAAATAGTCTTCCCACTAAAACTTGGTGGAGAGACTAAAATATACTTTATGAAAACTTGGGTTCTATTTTGTAATTTTCGCCCACCTTAATTAAGTTATTTAAGTACATTTTTTATTCCACCTCTATGTAGGTAGGTAGGTGGGTGGGTATGTATATACGTACGTATATATATATACATACATGTCTGTATGTATATAGATGTGTTTGTATTTTAAAGCATGGTCTTTTTTTTCTTTTTAACCATGATATAAAGCAGGGTTAAAACATAGGCTTTTATTAGTTTAATATTTATAATACTAATTATGTTTTTATCTGCCAACATAATCCTTATGTAATAGTTTAATATTTGAACAGAAGCCGAATTATTATCTTCATCACACATTCACATGCAGGTTTGATATAGGCTTTTATTAGTTTAATATTTATAATGCTAATTATGTTTTTTGTGCCAGCGTAATTCATATATATTAGTTTAATATTTGAACAGAAGCCGAATTATATATTATCTTCATAACATGCAGGTTGGATAATATAATTTAATAAGTTATCTAGATGTTCACATGCATGTCTGGCAGTGTAATTAGTTGTCAAATTAAGTGCTAACAAGAATTATGTTTCAGGTACATTGTACATACAATAAAATGGGTATTCTATAGTTTACAAATGGGTATTCTATGTTATGAAGAATTAAGATTTTAGGTCAAAAAAAGAATTAAGATAATCTAATTAATCTATTTAATACATATACAGCATGATTAGGGCCTCCCACGTCAAATCATATCGAATAAAGAATAAAATTGCTCAAGAATTGTTAGAGTTAGGGAATCGGCCAACCCGACCCAACAGCGGCGATTTTTTATGCGTTTGACATAGAAATACATCTGAAAAGGTCGTTTACCAAAAACATCTCTGGAGTTCAAGCATCTCGAGCTGAGCCTTTGAAGTTTTACTTGTCTTTCAAGGGGTAGGGGTAGGATAGTATCACTACCAATATTATGTCACTATCAAGTCACTTCCACTTTTTTACCGTTAGATCATAATCTCATCTACCTTTATTATTTCTCTTTTCTATTGAGATTCTAATCTAACGGTGAAAAAGTGATAGTGACTTGGTAGTGACATAAAATTGGTTGTGATAATATCCTATCCCGTTTTTCATGTATAAAAACACTTTTGAAAAAATCTCATAAATTTTTTTAACTCAACTCATAAATATTATAAATTAGAGAGCCAAACTAAATCAAATCAAATGTTATCATGAACTATAAATAGAAAAGTAATCTATATTTTCGTATATGTTATGAATGTATTAAAATGTGGATGCCATTATCTATATGATTCCCAATCCATGACAATGTATGGGCATATAGGCAGATAGGGTTGCCACCAACATAGCCCACAATTAGGAGATTGATTTCATAGCCCACAATCAAGCTGGACATGAGTTGCACCGCCAGGAAAAAGTCTTTTTGTATTGTGGTGTAATAAATGAGATGTTAGCTTCCATGGGCTATAAATAGCCCCCCACCCTTCACGCAAATGATGATCTGATGGTGTAAGAAAGAAGTGAAGGAATATAGAGATTTCATTTCCTCTCAATCTCTGCATCTTTTATATTATATTCATTTTAGTTTTATAATAGTATAATGTTTGATTGTGTAATTTATAAAGAATTAAAATAAGTTCAAAAAACTATTAGGTAAAGAAAAAATGAAGGAAATATAATTGGTTAAAGTATATTTTTAGTCCCTTAAATTTACATGAGATATATTTTTAGTCCCTTATATTTATAAAGTATGCTTTTAGTCTTATAATTTTAACATTGTTAATATTGCTAACGAAAAATACGAACGCAACAAATTTAAGTGATGATGGTGTAATTAAATGTTACTAATTCTAAATTTAAAATGTATAAATTGAAAAATATCCAATACTTTAATGAAGCAGTTAATAACAAAACCTCAATTGCATTAAAAAAAAATTAGTTTAATCATTTTAAAAGCAAAACCTTGATTTCATTTGCAGTGATTTGTCGTTCATTTTAATTTAATAATCTAAATATATGCTATTAAAAAAATAAAACTTAAACATACTTTCTCAGCCACACAGTCATAACTTAAGTTTGTTATATCAATATTTTCAACCATTAGCATCATTAACAATATAAATATTGAATTAAAAGTATACTTTATAAAATTCAGGCATTAAAAGTATACCTCATATAAAACTTAAAGGACTAAAAGTTTATTTTAGTAAATACAATTATCAAAATGGTTAAAACACATCTCATATGCATGTGGGTTTAAACAGGCTTGCCCTCGTTGCTTTTAGACGGTTGGAATTTAAAAGGGTTATACTTAAAAATCTGATTATCCTAAAATTACGTTTTTTTTTTTTGGGTTTTTTTTTAAAGTTAAACCTTTTTATGGGCCCGAATTTAAATGGTTCGGCCGATAACCTCCTCGTTTTCCCATCTCCTAGCCTCTTACCGTGGCGTCATGTAAGATACATAGTTGAGGACAATATATAGTAACTCCAAAAAATATTATTAGGTGCTCCCTAATCCATGTGTCATGTCATTTATATAGTTTATAGTCTAAAAATAGTTTAAAATCCATGCACGATTTACCGATTGTCATTTTGATGAATCAGTTTTCCCAACATTAGGGGGAGAAAATAAACAGTTGGATAAAGAGATTAGCTGGAATGAATTATCATTGACTCATTTTGATCCTCGTACGAAACAATGTGAACTGGAAGTTCAAAAGATAATTCATTTGCAGAATTTAGCTAATCGAATGCCGGAAGCATTCACTGACCCAAAGAGAGTGACTAAGTCACATGTCCCAGCTACTAATGCTCCTATTCGAATTGATGTCCCTGAAAGACAACCTATTACAAATGAATCAAAAACACGCCTGAAGCGTGGCAGACCCATTGGTTCTAAAGATAAAAATCCTCGAAAGAGAAAGGGAGCTAAGAATATAGATGGTCCAGTCGAGGATAAACAAGAAAAGTCAGTAGCTCCAGAAGAGCCATCTCTTGAAGAGTTATTATCTCCAGAAGAGAATGTTGTAGTCCCAGAAGAGACCCAGGTATCTGAAACATGTGAAAATAATGAGATCTCAATAAATTATGTTATGAATGGTATCCGATGGGACCGAAATGAAGTCAACGTTGACTACATATTTGCTTATCATATAGCATGTGATGTAATGAGTGATGATGAGGATCACGAGCCAAAATCTATTAGCGAGTGCCAACAGAGAAAGGATTGGCCCTTATGGAAAGATGTTATAAATGCAGAATTAAAATCACTGGCAAAACGAAAAGTATTTGGGCCTGTAGTCCCTACACCTGAAGATGTAAAGCCTGTTGGATACAAATGGGTCTTTGTAAGAAAAAGAAATAAAAAAGGTGAAATTACAAGATATAAGGCAAGTCTTGTAGCCCAAGGCTTTACACAAAGACCAGGCATTGATTTTGAAGAAACGTATTCACCAGTAGTGGATGCAACTACTTTTCGCTATTTGATTAGCTTAGCAGTAAATGAAAGACTTGATTTGCATTTAATGGATGTTGTGACAGCCTATTTGTATGGCCCACTTGATAATGACATTTATATGAAAGTCCCTGAAGGACTCAAGGTGCCGGAAGCACCAAATTCAAGTTCTAAAAAACAATACTCGATTAAATTAAATAAGTCCATGTATGGCCTGAAGCAATCAGGGCGCATGTGACATAATTGTCTCAAGGAATATTTGTTGAAAGAAGGGTATAGAAATGACCCTATATACCCATGCATTTTCATGAAAAGATCTAGAAATGAATTTGCTATAATTGCGGTATATGTTGATGATATCAATATCATTGGAACTTCTGAAGAGCTCCAAAAGGCAATTAATTGTTTAAAGAAAGAATTTGAAATGAAAGATTTGGGCAGAACAAAATTCTATCTAGGACTACAGATCGAGTATCTAAAGGATGGGATATTTTTATATCAAGAAACTTATACAAAGAAGGTCCTAGAAAGATTTTATATGGACAAGTCACATCCATTTTGTACTCCAAGGATTGTAAGATCCTTGCATGTTGATAAAGATCCATTCCGACCTCAGATAATCAACGAAGAAGGTGAAGAAGAACTACTTGGTCCAGAAGTACCATATCTTAGTGCCATTGGAGCACTGATGTATCTCGCTAACCATACACGTCCCAATATATCATTTGCAGTAATTTATTAGTAAGATATAGTTCTACACCAACACGGAGACATTGGGATGGAGTAAAACACATTTTTCGTTATCTCAGAGGCACCATGGACATGGGGTTATACTACTCAAATACATCCAAACATGAATTGATTGGTTATGCAAATGCTGGATTTATGTCTGATCCACATGATGGTAAGTCACAAACTGGTTATCTGTTTACATGTGGAGGTGCAGCTATTTCATGGCGATCTATGAAGCAAACTATATCAGCCACATCATCTAACCATGCAGAAATTCTATCAATGCATGAAACAAGTCGTGAATGTATATGGTTGAGGTCAGTAATACATCACATTCAAACAACTTGTCATTTATCTTCAGGAAAAATGGGTCCAACTATTCTATATGAAGAAATGCTGCATATGTTGCTCAACTTAAAGAAGGTTATATCAAGGGCGATAGAACAAAACATATTTTACCAAAATTCTTTTTCACTCGCGATCTTCAAAAAGATGGTGAAATAAATATCCAGCAAATCAGTTCAAGTGAAAATCTGGCAGATTTGTTCACTAAGTCACTTCCTGAAGCAATTTTTGAAAAGCTTGTCCATGGTATTGGCCTCCGAAGACTTAGAGATCTCAATTGACGTTGTCAAGAGGGGGAGTCGATACATGCTGTACTCTTTTTCCCTTATCTAGGTTTTATCCTACTGGGTTTTTCTATAAAGGTTTTTAATGAGGCAGCACTGGAAAATGTATTAATGAATGATGTATTCTTTTCTTTAGCTAGGTTTTTATCCCACTGGATTTTTCCTAGTTAAAGTTTTTAATGAGGCACATTCATAATGGACATCCAAGGGGGAGTGTTATGAATGTATTAAAATGTGGATACCCATTATCTATATGATTCCCAATCCATGACAATGTCTTTTTAATTTAATAACAAAACCTCAATTGCATTAAAAAAAAAAAATTAGCTTAATCATTTTAAAAGCAAAACCTTGATTTCATTTGCAGTGATTTGTCGTTCATTTTAATTTAATAATCTAAATATATGCTATTAAAAAAATAAAACTTAAACATACTTTCTCAGCCACACAATCATAACTTAAATTTGTTATATCAACATTTTCAACCATTAGCATCATTAACAATGTTATAAATATTGAATTAAAAGTATACTTTATAAAATTCAGGCATTAAAAGTATACTTCATATAAAACTTAAAGGACTAAAAATTTATTTTAGTAAATACAATTATAAAAATGGTTAAAACACATCTCATATGCTTGTGGGTTTAAACAGGCTTGCCCTCGTTGCTTTTAGACGGTTGGAATTTAAAAGGGTTATACTTAAAAATCTGATTATCCTAAAATTACGTTTTTTTTTTGTTTTGTTTTTTTTAAAGTTAAACCTTTTTATGGGCCCGAATTTAAATGGTTCGGCCGATAACCTCCTCGTTTTCCCAGCTCCTAGCCTCTTACCGTGGCGTCATGTAAGATACATAGTTGAGGACAATATATAGTAACTCCAAAAAATATTATTAGGTGCTCCCTAATCCATGTGTCATGTCATTTATATAGTTTATAGTCTAAAAATAGTTTAAAATCCATGCTCTTAATTGTTTTTATCAAGGACTTTGACATTAATCTATCATTATTTTTTAAGTAAATAAACACCTTCTCCGTCTGTTTTACTACCTTATTTATTTATTTATTATTATCTGGTATTCAATTTAGGATTTAAGTCTTTCTCTTCTAACACAAATATCTCTATTGTGACCCTAACTCAAGACTTAGAAAATTTAGCGAAGCCTTACATCGTTAGACCAATCCTCTTATAATCACAAGATGTCCTAACAACCACTTATTTGTCTCTTCACTCTTCTTGGGGTCGTCTTTCTAACTTTCTTGTGCATTGCAGCGTAGTCATGAATCAAGATTCCCTTGAGATCACTGTACGTAAATGGATCAAATGATTCGAATTTTTTAAGATATTTCATACTACAATTGCAACAACAACAAAAAATTTGTATCACATGATTTGAAGTGTTATCTGAGGTGACGACGAACTTGGAGAGGTCAGATGTGGATACTGGTTTCCTGGTTTCAATCAAAACTTAATGGTAATAAATTAGTGAGAGATTAGTTGAGGTGTCTCAACAATATCAAAAAAAAAAAAAGAAAGAAAGAAAGAAAGAAAAGAAATTAGTGAGAGATAGATTCAAGACATTTACAGTAATCTTTGAAAAAAGTAAGAAATGTATCACGCGACAATAGGTTTTTGAAACTTTTACGAGGTTCCGAAAATATTTTGAGTTAAATTGAGAAGGAAAAATACAGTTGTTTTTTCTTGTCTTTTCTCATGAAAAACTTTTCTATTAGTATTTACATTATGAAATTAAGACATAGGACCTAAAATTGTCAACGTTTTCATCCATTTAAAAAATTAAATTTTTAGAAACTGTGATAAAAGGTTAAATTTAAAAAAAAAATTAAGAAATTTTATAATATATTAGAAAGTATGAGAAATGAGAATATATGTATTACGATTTTTTTATGGGAAAATTAAAATCAAGGACCTATAGCAGATAATATTTAGAGTAAATACTCTTTTTGGTCCTTGAAAAAAAAACACAGACCCCATTTTCGTCCTCAGGGACTAAAATATGACATTTTTATGGACTAAAAATGGGTTTTTGGAAATTTTCGAGGGATCAAAATATTCACTAATCAACCCTTATTCGTCCTTTTTAGGGACTAAAAAGAGGTTTTCTTTGTATGAGGAACGAAAATGGGGTCTATGTTTTTTTTTTCAAAGACCAGAAAGGGTATTTACTCTAATATTTATTGAGAAGGACCGTAAAAGTTATAATTATTTAGAATTACCAATTAATAAAACAAAATTTAAAAATACGAAATTGTCCCTAATCAAACCTTCTACATTTTCTCTCACATTCAATGTTTGAAAATAATATGATTTTCTAAATTTAATTAAATTAAGCACAATCTCTCTTATCATAGATATTTATAGAAAAAATAACACAAACATCTTTCCATTTTTTCAAAATTATAATTTTATTTTTAAAATTGACACAAACTTTAAGTGAAAAAATATATAATTTTAGGAAAAATGCAAATTTTTTATAATTAATTATAAACATTAAATAAATGTTATATATATAATTAATTAATTAATTAATAAGGTTATGTTCAGCATGAGTGTGCCTGTTAGTGTCAACCGACATTAACACCTTATAATATTTCAATTTTGATACAATATAGTAATGTTTTATTTTTGTCATTTGAGCCTACACAGCTAGTTCTAGTAAGATAAAAAAAAATGCGTTTAATTTTTTATTTTGGTTGATAAAGTTTCTTTGATAGAGCTTTTTTTTTCCCCCTTGATTTACATATTAATCAAGAAGAAAAAAACTTAATGATATGATAGAGTTAAAGAGCCAATATCTATGTTACCAATAATAATTAAATTGTATAATGATAAGATATGAAATGCATTTAATTTTTTATTTTGGTTGATAAAGTTCAATTCCTTTGATGGAGCTTTTCTTTTTTCTTGATTTATATAAAATTATGTAAATCAAGAAAAAAAAACTTAATGATATTAAAGGGTTAAAGAGCCAATATCTACCTTACGAGTAATAATTAAATGATATAATGATATGATTATGTAGATATTAGTTAAGGTTAAAAAATGATGATTTCGACGGTAGTAATTTTGGTGGGAAAAAAATTAAATTACTTTCAAGGGTAATTTAGTATTTTTAAATTTTCATTTTGGTAATTGGTCCTTCTAAATAATTAAGATTTTTATGGTCATTCCCAATAAATATTATTCTCTATAGGTCCTTCTATCTAATTCTCCCTTTTTTTATTGAATACAAAATTTTTGGAAAATATAAAATTTTAAATAATTCTTATTAAATAGGGGTGTTTCAGTCAAACAAAAATTAAGAGTTAAATTTGATGGTTAGCTAACGGTCAGATAGATTAAAATATAATTTTAAAAGTATAAGAGAGATTTGTGTAATATATATATATATATATATATATATATATATATATATATATATATAAATTTTAAAAAATGTTTATCTAATTTTAAAGTTTATTTAATCCTTTAAAAAATTTTATTCTTAACTAATTTTAATCAATATTTTGATTTATATATGTCATCTGTGAGTTGTTAATTACTTATATATCAGTATAGGATAGATATACATGTATCTTAGAATTTAAATAATTTTTAATATTATCCTTATTAACTACACTAAAATCCAATATCAATATACTATCAATTATTACTTCCTCTCACCACCCACATTAATTAAATATAAGACATACATAGAGAAAATATTTAATGCTACTAAAAAGGAAAAATTACAAACAAGTCCCAAGTGATAGTTCTCTATGTGTTTTGATGATAATCAACAATTGTAAACATATTTTGAAGTTTCCAAAATCTGTTAAAAACCATTTGGCAATTGGAAACTCGAGTATAGGAAGCTATACTCGAGTATTAGATTGACAATGGATTGCTCAAATGCATTTTACAAAGCAATACTCAAGTATTGGAAGCAATACTTGAGTATTGGAGTCACAGAGAGCAATCAATTTTTGAACTGAAGTACATACTCGAGTATAGTACTAACATACTCGAGTATTGGTCATCCAGAGAGTATTCAAATTTTTCAAACTGAGTCAATACTCCAGTATAGGAAGCTATACTCGAGTATTGGACTTACAGAGAGCAAATGATTTTTCAACTTGAATGCATACTCGAGTATGATACTTGCATACTCGAGTATAGGCCTTACAGAGAGCAAACTAGTTTTGACTTTGAGTGAATACTCGAGTATGGTATTGGTATACTCGAGTATTGGTCTTACAAAGAGCTCTCAAAATTTTAACTGTTGCATACTCGAGTATAGGTTTTGGATACTCAAGTATTGGGCTCTTACAAAGTTTTTCATCTTAACAGTTGATCTTGAATACTCAAGTATTCATTTGAATACTCAAGTATTGGAATGAATACTCAAGTATTGAGGTTTTTGAACTTAAAAATTTTCTCACAAATAGTTCTATACTCAAGTACATATTTACATACTCGAGTATTGAGATTGGTTTTGAAAGTTCAAGTCACGATGGTTTGCCTCTGGAAGTTGTATACTCGAGTATCAGATTGGATACTCCAGTATTGACACTAGTACACAGTGACATACTCGAGTATAGAAGAACATACTCAAGTATAGAGCGTTGAAAACTGATTTTCAAATTACACGAATTTGTAAAACACTTTCATTTGATCTCAATACTTCCATTTATCATTCACTTATACTCCTAGCTATGTTTAACCAGTTTGTTAAGTGAATTTCAGTTGACTTAGATGAAGATTAATGAAGGTCAAAGGAAAAAAGCAAAAAGGTGCTCAGAGCATTTAATGCACTTCAGTAAATTAACCTCCTTTTGGTTAAACCACCTGAGCACGCCTTCTCAACGGTAAAGAAGGATTTCTACAACAAGTAAACTCTTCTCCAACGGACAAATCTACAAAGAGCCACCTCAGAACAATTAACCACCTGGATTAGTTGGAGATTAGAGAGAGAAGCTGACCAAAGTTATCACTAATCACCTCCAACGGTTTGATTCATCTTACAACGGTCATTTAATGCTCTCTAAGTATAAATAGAGTGCATTCAAGGCTTCTCAACAACTAAGAGTATTAGAAAACGCACAAGCATTGAATAGCTTCACCTGCCTTCTGTTTTCTGCTGTAAATTGTCCTTTAACATTATGAGCTTCAGTGATTATCATTATCTACTCTTTGTGAGAGTTATTTCTGTTATTATTCATTGATTGTAAAGAACCACAAGTCAGGGGACTTGGTGGTTGGGATAATTGATTGCAACTTGTAAGGGGGAGTGAGTTCTAGAGAGAGAACTACTCTTGAGTACAGAGTTTGTAATCAGTTGAAAGTTATAGTGGATTGAAAATCCCAAGTGAGGCTTGGGGACTGGGTGTAGGTCAAGGATAAGACCGAACCAGGATAAATCATCTTGTGCAAGCTTTCTCTTCTCTCCATCTCTGTTATACTCTGTTCTTACTTGTCCAAAACAGAGCAAATCGTTTAAATTTTTAAAGATACCCAATTCACCCCCCCTCTTGGGTATCAAGCTCCATTTACACCAAGGAACAGAGATAATTACATTTTGGTCCCTTCAAATGACAAAATTGGGACTTATGCGTAATTATTTCAGAAGGCAAAATGACCATTTTGGACAAAGAACAAACACGCCTAAATCACTGAATCAAGTCTGTCATCTCCCTCTCTTCTATCTCTCTCCTCTCTCCTGTCTCTCTCCGCCATTTCTGTCAAGAATCGATCTTCGATGATTTCCACCAAAAACCGAGCAAGGAAGACACACGAAAGGCCATCGGCCCCTATAATCTCCGTCGACCACTCCGCCATGATCTCCACTGACCGCCACCATCGTTCTGAAGATCACCTGATGTTTTGCTCAATTTCGGGTGCCCTGTGGATTTTGTGATTTTAGACCTGCTCCAATATTCGAACTTTGCTTCCGTTTTGCTTACTCACGGTGATCACTTGACATGGCTGATGGCAAGACCACAGATCCGACGAACTTGCCTTTCTCTCATCCCTTGTTCCTTCATCCTCTACTGTTTCTGGTTATTTTTCCAAAGGTTGTTGTAAATATGATTTTTCTGTTGTTAATATAGAATTTGTTGTTATAAATAGCCTCTGGAAGTGATATATGAAAAAATCTAAATTTTCAAAAGTTGTTGTTAATATATGATTTTTCTGTTGTTAATATAGGATTTGTTGTTGTAAATAACCTTTGGAAGTGATATATGAAAAAAAATAGATTTTCAGAAATTGTAGTTAATATATGATTTTTGTTGTTGTTAATATAGGATTTGTTGTTGTAAATAGCCTCTGGAAGTGATATATGAAAAAATCTAGGTTCTCAGAAGTTGTTGTTAATATATGAATTTTCTGTTGTTAATATAGCATTTATTGTTGTAAATAGCTTCCGGAAGTGAGAGATGAAAAAATCTAGGTTTTCAAAAGTTGTTAATATATGAATTTTCTATTATTAATATAGCATTTGTTGTTGTAAATAGCTTCTGGAAGTGAGAGATGAAAAAGCCCGGTTTTCAAAAGTTGTTGTTAATATTTGAATTTTCTAATGTTAATATAGTATTTGTTACTGTAAATAGCTTCTGGGAGTGGAGATGAAAAAATCCAGGTTTTCAAAAGTTGTTGTTAATATATGAATTTTCTGTTGTTAATATAGCATTTGTTGTTGTAAATAGTTTCTGTTACAGTTTTGAAGACTGTTTTTAAGAAAACAATCGTTAAAAGTACTTTTTTTATAACTGTTTTTGAAAAAACAATCATTAAAAGTACTTTTTTATGACTAGTTTCTGTTACAGTTTTGACGACTGTTTTTAAGAAAACAATCATTAAAAGTACTTTTTTCATGATTGTTTTTGAAAAATCGGTCATTAAAAGTTCTTTTTTTTATGACTGTTTTTGAAAAAACAGTCGTTAAAAGTATTTTTTTTTAATAATCTTCTGATAGATTAATTGAAAATTGTCAGAAGAAAAGTACTTTTAACGACTGATTTCTTAAAAATAGTCGTCAAAACTGTTTTACAACAACAGAAACTATTTACAACAACAAATGCTATATTAACAACAGAAAATTCATATATTAACAACAACTTTTGAAAATCTGGATTTTTTCATCTCCACTTCCAGAAGCTATTTAGAACAACAAATACTATATTAACAACAGAAAATTCATATATTAACAATAACTTTTGAAAACCTAGATTTTTTTCATCTCTCACTTCCAGAAGCTATTTACAACAACAAATGCTATATTAACAACAAAAAATTCATATATTTACAACAACTTTTGAAAACCTAGATTTTTTTCATCTTTCACTTCCAAAAGCTATTTACAACAACAAATCCTATACTAACAACAGAAAAATCATATATTAACAATAACTTCTGAAAATCTGGATTTTTTCATATATCACTTCTAGAGGCTATTTACAACAACAAATCTTATATTAACAACAGAAAAATCATATTTACAACAACCTTTGGAGAAAGGCAAGTTTGTCAGATCTGTGGTCTTGCCGTCAGCCATGTCAAGTGATCACCGTGAGTAAGCAAAACGGAAGCAGAGGTCGAATATTGGAGCAGGTCCAAATCACAAAATCCACAGGGCACCCGAAATTAAGCAAAACATCAGGTGATCTTCAGAACGATGGTGGCGGTCAGCGGAGATCATGGCGGAGTGGTCGACGGAGATCGCAGGGGCCGATGGCCTTTCGTGCATCTTCCTTGCTCAGTTCTTGGCGAAAATCATCGAAGATCAATTCTTGGCAGAAATGGGGGAGAGAAACAAGAGAGAGGAGAGAGACAAAAGAGAGGGAGATGACAGACTTGATTCAGTGATTTAGTCGTATTTGTTCTTTGTCCAAAATGGTCATTTTGCCTTTTGAAATAATTACACAGAAGTCCCTAGGGACTTCTGTGTAATTTTGTCATTTGAAGGGACCTAAATGTAATTATCTTTGTTCCTTGGGACCTGTGCATAATTTTCCCTACTAAAAAACTAGAAAATCACTTGTTTTTTTAAAAAAAAAACTATCAATAATTGCTAGTGGGTAGCTGGTACCGTATAATTTAGACATACATGAAAGAGAATACATTGCACAAAATATATTCAAGTCTACGTGTTTCGTTTCACCAACTCAGTGGCAAGCTGCATGCATGTTTGTTTGTTAGCATAGCTTTTGTGCTGTCAACAAAGATTAATAAAATTCCAGAAAGCATGATCTGCGTCCAATCCATAATATAAAAGTTATTTAATTAATTATCCAATTGGTCACAATCCAAAATTCTTTATCGATCATTTTACATTAGTACTTATTGATTTTTTTCAAAACCATTATAGATTTTATCAAAATCATTACCCTTTCTGTCAATCTCATCACTCAATGGGTCATAATCCAAAACTATTTACCAATCATCTTACACATAAGAATCAATGCAACTTTCTCCAAATAAGAATCAAGGCCAAAACCTCCAACAAACTGACAATTCAGAACTTGCTAGAAATTCTTGCTGTCTATACAACAAAATCCATCCTTTTTTATTTTCTTCCCTCAATAAGCGAACAGAGACACACAGCTCCTTCATCTTCAACCTCCTCACCATCACCAACAACACGAACAATCAATTGTTCTTCAACAGCTAACCTGAAAAATGATGAATATTTGCAATGGCTAATTTGAAAATAATAGAGGAAATGCAAGGTTGAAGAAGATGAGATTTTTTTCCCCCGGGCATACATGTTCATCAGTGACGCTTCCATCGACAATATTCAAAGCTCTTTGTCCACCATCGAGGAAGGTAGAAAATGATGAATAGTGAACCGTGGCTCCACCCTTCTCTTCGTCACCACCCATCGCCCATAGTATACTTTTAGTTCCTTACATTTATAAAGTATTATTTTGGTCTTACAATTCTAATATTGTTAATATTGCTAATAGAAAACACTAACATAACAAATTCAAGAGATAACAATGTAGTTAAATGATACTAATTCTAAATTAAAAATATGTAAGTTGAAAAATATCTAAGACTTTAATGAAGCAGTTAATAACAAAAGCTCGATTGTATTAAAAAAAATTAGTTTAATGATCTGAAAAACAAAACCTTGATTTCATTAGTTTAATAATCTAAACATATTTTATTAAAAAAATTAAAACTTAAACATGCTATGTCAGCTACACAACATAAGTTAAGTTTGTTAAGTCAACATTTTCCATTAGCATCATTAATAATGTTATAAATATAAGACTAAAAGTATACTTTATAAAGTTTTGGGACTAAAAATGTACCTCATATAAAATTTAAAAGATTAAAAGTATACTTTAACAAATATAATTATCAAAATGGTTAAAACACATCTCAAATGTAGGTTTAAACAGGCTTGCCGTCGTCGCTTTTAGATGGTTGGAATTTAAAAGGGTTATACTTAAAAATCGGATTATCCTAAAAATAGTTTAAAATCCATGCTTTTAATTGTTTTTATCATGGACTTTTGACATTAATCTATCATTATTTTTTAAGTAAATGAACACCCTTCTCCTTTTCTGTTTTACCTTTTTCTTAATTATTATTTTAATTATCAACCAGTATCCAATTTGGGGTTCAAGGATTTCCCTTCCAATACAAATGTCTCTATTGTGTCTCTCACTCGAGACCCATAATCGAGACCCATAAGCTTTATACTGTTTGGACCAACCCTCTTATAATCACAAGACGTCCTAACAACCGCTTATTCTCTCTTCACTCTTCTTTGGGTCGTCCTTCAAAGTTGTCTCTCTTGTGGGCATTGCAGCGTAGTCATGAATCAAGATTCCCTTGAGTTCACTGTACGTAAATGCCTCACATGATTCAAATTTTTTAAGATATTTCATACTGCAATTGCAACAACAACAAAAAAGGGTCAGATTTGTATCACATGATTTGAATTGTTATCTGAGGTGAAGACGAACTTGAAGAGGTCAGATTTGGATACTCGTTTCCTGGTTTCAATCAAAACTTAATGGTAAGAAATTAGTGAGGAGTAGCTTCTTACTTATTAGTGACAGATAGATTCTAGAAATTTACACTAATCTTTGAAAATGGAAAGAAATTTATCACGCTACAATAGGTTTTTGAAAATTTTACGAGGTTCCGAAAATATTTTGAGTTAAATTAAGAAGGAAAAATACAGTCGTTTTTAGACATACATAGAGAAAATATACTATCAATTATTACTTCCTCTCACAACCCATATTAAATATAGACATACATAGAGAAAATATTTAATGCTCCTAAAAAACTAGCAAATCACTTCTAAACAAAACTATGAATAATTGTTAGTTGTAGCTGGTAACTTATAATTTAGACATATATGAAAGAGAGTACATTGCGCAAAATATATTCAAATCTACGTGTGTTTCGTTTCACCAACTCAGTGGCAAGCTGCATGTTTGTTTGTTAGCTTAGCTTTTGTGCTGTCAACAAAGATTAATAAAATTCCAGAAAGCATGATTTGCGCCCCCATAATGAATAAGAAATATCGGTTCTCCCTCCCATCCATAATATAAAAGTTATTTAATAAATTTAGGAAGAATAAAACAATAAAAAAATAAACATGGATAAAGGTGAGAATAACTTCTTAAAATATTGAAAAAATGACATGAATATCATTTCAACTTCCAAACCCCAAAAAAGTCCATTAACTCATGTAAATGACTGAGAAAGGATGAGATGAGAATTTGAGCTTTTCATGTTCGAGAGAAAAGACCAAAAAACCCCATTACTCAATCATTTTACACATATTATCAGTATTTATTGATTTTGTTAAAACCATTACGGATTTTGCCAAAACCATTACTCTTTTAGTCAATTTCATTACTTAATTAGTCACAATCCAAAACTCTTTGTCAATCATTTTATAAATTTTGTCAATACTTATTGATTTTTTAAAAAACCATTATGGATTTTGACACAAACTTACTCATTTAGTCAATCTCATTATTCAATTGGTCACAATCCAAAACTTTTTGTCAATCATTCTACACATAAAAATTAATGCTACTTTCTCCAGATAAGAATCAAGGTCAAAAGCTCCAAAAAAAAAAAAACCAACAATTCAAAGTTTGCTAGAAATTCTTGGTGTCTATACAACAAAATCCATCCTTTTTTTTACCTTCCCTCAATAAGCGAACAGAGACACACAACTCCTTCAACTTCAACCTCCTCACCATCACCAACAACAAGGACAATCAATCGTTCTTCTTCAACTAACCTAAAAAAAAAGATGAAAATTTGCAATAGCTAATTTGAAAATAATAGAGGAAATGCAAGGTTGAGGAAGATTAGGATTTTTTTTCCCCCAGGCATACCTTTTCACTAGCAACGCTTCCATAGGAAATATTCAAAGCTCTTTGTCCACCATCGAGGAAGGTAGAAGATAATGAATAGTGAACCATGGGTCCAACCTTCACTCTGTTTGCCTATCTCACTCTCCCCAGGAAAGAGGAGGAATATGGTGAAAGGAAAGAAAGGGAACTCACCTGTTGATATCACTCTCACCGTCGAGTTTAGGAGAGGAGGAATATGTTAACATAGATGACTGTTTTTAAGACAATCATTGTTATTCAACATACAACGGCTATTATTTAAAAACCAGTTTTTGTATGTTGACCATTACAACGACTGGTTTAAAAATAACAATCGTTGTATGTTGTTCTATGTTTCCGTTTAACTTTTAAAAATGATCACTTACAACGACTAACTTAATTATGAAAAATAGTCATTGTAAGTTTACCATTAACAATGACTAATTTCTCTAAACTAGTCATCTATATTTATTTTTTAAAAAATTATCACTTACAATAACTGTTTTATGAGTAATAGTCGTTGTAAGTTGACCATGACAATAACTGTTTTTTCTAAATATATTTCTTTCTTTTTTTTAATGATCACTTACAATGAATGGAGAGGAGATTTATAGTTGGGTGGAAAGAATTAAAAAAATGTAACTTTCAGTTAGAATTGGAGCATTGTGGGTGAGAAGAATATATGGAAGAAGATGTCAATTTTCTCTGATCTTTAATATTGATGTAGTTTTATGTGAGACAAAGTATTGATGTGATGTATGTGGAGAAAAATGCATGTGCTAGCCTTGTCCATACGCTTTTGAACATACCAGGGAAAACTAAAGATGAAATTAGTATGAGACTAGAATTGGTTGAAATGAGAATAAGAGAACGGCTACATATACAACTAAAACATAATGGTAAGAGAGCTTATATGGATCCAGCAGCACATACATTGTCAAAAGACTAGGAAAAAAGATTGTGTGGGCGTTTGCATGGTATTAAAGTGCCACAAGGGTACTCTTCTAATGTAAGAAGACTTGTCTCAATGGAAGAATTTAAGTTAGTAGAAACGAAATCCCATAATTGTCATGTACTGATGTAACAATTATTACTAGTAGCTACTAGAGGCATTATGAAAGATGATGTGCAAAACACGATAACAAGGTTGCATATTTTCTTTAATGTTATTTGTAGCAAAGTTTTTTATATTGAAAAGTTGGAAGTATTGGAAAATGAGGGTTATCTTATTCTATCCTAACTAGATATGTATTTTATGCTGCATATTTATATATATATATACTGGTGCATTTATTAGTTCATTTGGTAAGGGAGATAAGACTATGTGGCCCAATTTATCTTATCTACGGTGGATATGCCCTTTTGAACAATACATGAAGAACTTAAAGGAGTATTCTAAAAATCTTTATCGGCCCAAAGCTTCAATTGTTCAAAGATATATGGTTGAAAAGGCTATGAAATCTTACAAGAATATCTATCAAGGTCAAAGTTGCAATCTCGTCATGAAAAGGGTAGAAGTCAGGGAACACAAGGGCTCAAAGTGAAGAGTATGTGTTGTGAAGAGGTGTTGCAAGCACACTTGTATATATGTTGAAAAAATTTAGTCGTTGGAAGGTAGGGAGGATGAAGGGAGAAAAATACATAAATCTAGTTATTGTTAAGGTCACTAGAAGGATTGTGAGTAGTTAATATAAAGTATATTTAAGACAAAAGGCCTTGTAGCCTAATGGTATTAGTACTCCCCAACTAGTGGGAGGTTGCAGTTTCGATCTCGCTCTTTGTAATTCAGGCCATTAGTATCTGCCGCCTTGTAATTCAAAAAAAGTATATTTAAGGGCATTTAATTTTCCTTAAAGATTGCATGTAATTAATTTATATTTATCAATTATATGCTACATGATGACCTTAAAGATCAAAGTAACCAAGGTTTCTTCTCTCAAAGTGGCTGTTGGAAATTATGCCCTAGGGGCAAGTCATTGTATTTTAAACGTTTATGTTATTTAAAGTATTCTCCTTTAGTTATCATTTCATTTGCATGTTTATAGTGATAACTATATCCTTAGATATATCTTATAGATTATCCTAAATGTCCCTAATCGGTCATCTACGCGGGAGCGAAGAAGAGATAAGACCAGTATGACTTTGATGAAGTATGGAGATACGAATTAAAGTCATAGACATTTGTAAGAGTACAAGGTGTTGTGTTAGTTCCCTATGTGTTTTGATGATAATCAACAATTGTAAATACACTTTAGAGTTTTTGTCTTTGGTAAAAACTTACTGTCAAATACAAACTCGAGTATTGTTATCAATACTCGAGTATTGACTTGACAGAGAGTTGCTCAAATCCATTTCACAAAGCAATACTCAAGTATTGGACACAATACTCGAGTATTGAACTTACAGAGAGCACTACAAGTTTTTCACCTTGAGACAATACTCAAGTATTGATATGAATACTCGAGTATTGAATGCACAGAGACAATTTCAACATTGACTTAAGTTCTCAATACTCGAGTTTACAATTGAATACTCGAGTATTGGTCATCAGAGAGTCATCACAGTTTTATACCTTATGAAAACTCGAGTATTGGTTTTGCATACTCAAGTATTGACTTGACATCATTTTATCAAAGTTTTTCAAATTCCTTGAATACTCAAGTATTCATTTGAAAACTCAAGTATTGACTTGGGAAAGCCTCCACAAAGTTTTGTTTTTAATGCATACTTGAGTATTGAGTTGGATACTCGAGTATTTGACATACAGAGAGTTTATCCTTTTGTCAATGATTTGAAAACTCAAGTATTGAAAGCAATACTCAAGTATTGAGGCCTTTGAACTTAAACTTATTTTCTTACCAAAAGATCAAAACTCAAGTATGGATTTGTATACTCGAATATTGTCCTTACTTTATCATTACGGGTCAAAGTTCAAATCCCGATGATTCCTCTCTGGAAGATGAATACTCAAGTATCAAGATGGATACTCAAGTATTGAGTTAAGTGCACAGTTACATACTCGAGTATTGAACGCTAAACTTGAAAATCAAATCTGACGAATTTGTGAAACCATCTTATTTGATCTTAATACTTTCACTTATCATTCTTCTATATTCTTAGCTATGTTTAACCACTTTGTTAGTGAGTTTCAGATAATTTAAAGAATGTTAATTGAAGGATAAAGTGAAAAGCAAAAAGTGATTCAGCTCATTAAATGTACTACTCAGAAAGTTGCATAAACTTGGCTAATTCTTCTGCACACGGTTGCAAAGCATTAAAGAATGTTTTCTACATCAAGAAACTTCATCTCCAACAGATTAATTTGCAGAAGAACAAATCAGATTACTTGGCCAGCTAGATTAAGCTGAGTTTAGAGAGAGAAGATGCCTAAGTTACTTGCTAAACACCTGAAAACTTCTCTCAACGGTAATATTGAAGATACAACGGTCAATTAATGCTTTCTGAGTATAAATAGGATAGCATTCAAGTCTCTACAACAACCACAACTGCTGAAAACGTATTGCATTCAAGTGTTCATTTATCTTCATCAATTTTCACTTGTATTTTGTCTATTGACATTATAAGCTTCAGTGTTTATCAACATCTACTCTTAGAGAGAGCTTTCTTTGATTGTTAATCATTTATTGTAAAGAACCACAAGTCAGGGGACTTGGTGGTTGGGTTCATTGATTACAACTTGTAAGGGGGAGTGAGTTCTAGTGAGAGAATCACTTCTTAAGTGCAGAGTGTGTAATCTTTGATATAGTGGAAATCCCAGAGAGTCTAGGGACTGGACGTAGGTCAAGTTGTTAGGACCGAACCAGTATAAATCCTTATGTCCAGCTATCTCTTCCGTTACTCTGTTCACCCCTGATTTTATTGTTTAAAAACAGAGCACCTATCGAAAGTTTTGATAATACCCAATTCACCCCCCTCTTAGGTATTTAGCTACATTTACATGCTGGACCGACTCACTATGAGAAAGCTGCATGGATTTAGTCATAAGCTTATCTCATGTATAATCGTGTCACAACGCCCTTTGACCTAAGATCATCATGGATTCCTACATGATGAGTCGCTAATCTTTGACCTAGTCAAAAGTCACCTTTGACCGGGTGATGATAAAGGCTATGATCGAAATCAGTGGTTTTCATGCAGAGGGATGTAAATGGTCAAGAAGGAATTTGTCCCTTACATTTGTAGAGAGATAATACCGGGCCCCTCGATGAGTGAGTCTGAGAAATGTACGGTTATACTACGAAGGAAAGAAGTTTTCATTATTAGACTACTCAAGAATCAAGAAAGTAATGGTCAAGAACAAGAAGTTGACATTATCCATGCCTCATCCTTGATCAAATTATCGCATGACAAAAGGGACGTGACATGATTGTACCATAGGTTGTATCGTATCATCGATCCCCATATGAATTGGGTAGTCGCAATGTCTTGCTACAGGCCGCTTGCAACTTGTGGGCTGGTACAGTATTAGCTCACTATCAATCTCATGTGGGCCTACAGGGTCGCACACAAGAATAGCCCAACACGAGTAAAAGTGTCCAAATTCATTGAATCTTAGATATGTCTAAGATTTAATGAATACTGTATTTAACCTAGGGTTTATATATATATCATATTATATTATGTTATAACATAATATAAATTCGAAAATAATAATGATATTATTTATAGATAATAATATTGTTATGTATAGTATTTAATTTATTTGATAAATTAAATAACTATAATAAATTGAGATATTGTATCTCGATTTAATTTTCAAATAAAGATATAGCATCTCAGATTTAATTGAATTGAGATATAATATCTCAGATTTAATTAAATAGAAAGATATCATATCTCAAATTTAATTTATAAAGATAAATTAAATCTGTAGGCTTATAATTCGAATTAAATAAATATATTTGATTAGATCTGTTGGACAGATTTTAATTAATGTATTGTTTTAATTTAGATTCGAATTCAAGATTAATTAGATTAATTTTGAATATTTTAATACGGCTCATTAGGGTTTTAGAAACTCTATAAATAGATATTGATCTAGTCGTATTGAGAGTACAGATGAATTAGAGAAGCCGCAAGAAACCCTAAAGTGAAAAGGAGAGACGCAAGAATACTGAAGGCGCTAGCACGTTGCCGTCCGTGTTCAAGGTTATTTGTGTGGATACCGGTAGAGGGAGGCGATTGGCAGAATTTGCTCCTGTTTGATCAAACGAGATGGCACCACGTTCGAGATGTACGACGGCCGAGACACATGAAGAAGGAGATGCGCACTAAACCATATTGAACGAAACTCTCAACCCTTCGTATAGGTACGACTTTTCTAACGAACCTTGATTTAAACGTCGTTGATAGATCCTCCAATGGGATTCATTAAAATTTTATAATTCCACTGCGTGTACGGATCCCAACAAGTGGAAGTATGGACATCTTAGCAATGACGCTTGGGAAGATAGATCACCCTGGTCGTGTTAGAGAGGAGCCAAGGGGAAATAGTCTCATAAGATATTTTTGACGAACTTCACAACATTATGGACAAAATGAACCCAATAGAGAGATTGTGGCCAGGGTTTGAGAGGAAGTTTGTCAATCAATTCAAGAAGAAATCCGAGAAGAGCTCAAGGTGCAAATTCATCAATCACTTTGAGAAGAGCTATTCCAAGAGCTACATGGTGAGATGAGATCGATGGTGTTGTCTAGCATTCATGTCGGGATAGGTCAAGAGGAACATAGATACAATGTTTGTAAATGATTTCAATTAAGATAACATTGATTTTTTACTTAGGTTAGTCTAATTTATTCTTTCATTTCACTTACCTAGGAATCCCCGGCCTTTGCCAGAACTAAAGGCAATTACAATCCACCAAAATTAGGACATGGTGACCCTACTCCTATGACAGAGGTTGGAGAACCTTGCTCTCTTTTGTGGGATGTCCTGTTGCTGCATGTTGTTGCTGATGCTATTGTATTCATTATACTACCCACCAACATAAGTAAATTCGGGACATGTCAATCTTACTCATTCCCTAATGACGAGGTTGCCAAACTGGGTCAAGCAATAGGATCTTTCATCCTTTGACCTAAACATCTTCTTCAAATGGCGACAACAACTCCAATAATAGGAAACACCTTACTATTACTTGAATTTGAAAGTAGAATATCACCTAGAGGGGGTGAATAAAGGATTTCAAAATTCTTTTTCCAAATTGAACAACGAACAGTTAACATGAAGACAGAGACAAAGATAATGAACACAGAGAGATTATACTGGTTCGATCCAACTTCTTAACCTACGTCTAGTCCCTAGACACTCTAGGATTTTCACTAATTCTTAATCTCATATACAATTACACACATTGTACTTGAAGTGATCCCTTCGCACTCAGATCCACTCCCCCTTACAAATTGTAATTGTACACCTACACTCAAGGTCCCTCTACCTTGAGATTTTGATAGATAATCAAATAAGCATTTAACTCCTCACTGAGTAGATAAATGATCATCACTAAAGTACAAGAATATCCAAAGATATTAAATGGAATGAAATAATTAATCGCAGTAATGACAAATTGAATGCATAGATTTTCGGTAGATGGCATAATTGAATGTGATGAGCTTTTATGGTACCTTCCATTAATGTTGTTGAGAAGATTTGAATGTAGTCGTTGAGACTCTGAGCTTCCGTTAGGCATAGATGATTTCCGTTAGGTACAGTCGACCATTGCTTCATTAATTGGTTCGCCGTCGACGTACTTGTGCTCAGAAGTTGACTCATAATATTTGCCAAAATAGGTATGCCTCGAAGGAATGATTTCACCTGCTATGAGGTTTCATTCCGTTTGTTGCCTCTATTTTCCAAAGGCATTAAATGCTTCTAACACAACGAATGACTATTCGGCTAATCACAATTTAAATGTTCGTTAATCATCTAAAATCCACTTAAAGAATAGTTAGAAATAGCATAAATACGATTGAGTAAGGTTTTTGTGGAAACAATTAATAACTCAAATTATTTAAATTTATGATTACTGTTATAGCGGAGGATTCTGATAGATGAAGGCTCATACTTGAGTAACCATTCCAATATTACTCGAGTACTCTATGAATAAGTGCTTTCCAAAGGCTTCATTAATTAACCTTACTCGAGTAATACATTTTCCTTACTCGAGTATCATCGTAACTTAGCATATCAGAGGTGTCTGTGAAGGTTATACTCGAGTAGCACTGTTGGTTTACTCGATTAGCTTACTCAAGTACTCTATTCCCAATACTTGAGTAACATCCATTCTTCGCTAAAACAAAATACTTAGCCAACTGTTAGTAACTGATGCTTGAGTACCAGTCTTCTCATACTCAAATAGCTTACTCGAGTAGCAGTAGAGTAGTTCTCAAGTACATCTACGGCAGAGAGCAAATATATGATTCAAACTGTAATACCCCAAAAATTCCTACTTAGCTTAACCACTATATTTTGATAGTAAATGCCTATTGAAAATAGGTGAATATGTGGTTTTAAATTTTGAAATGTGTTTATTCTATTTTCTAGGAAATTTTTCCTTAGGACTAGGGTAACCAATGATTTAATAAATTTTGTTAGGCATCATAAAATACCATAAAATACAATAAATACCATAATAAGCTATGGTTCATGAAGAATCAAAAAGAGCAAGAAATACTTAAATACGTTTGGAGAAATCAATAAACATTAAGGACCAACTAAATCTTCACTAAATTAAATAATTGTACAAGCCTTTATCAAAGCACAAATTTTTATACTTGGTAAGAGGCTAAATTTTCTAATACCCTAGAATTAATATCTAGTTCATTTTTAATTCATAAAGGCCATAAAGAATTATTAAAACACTTGAACAATTAAAAGGCAAATTACCAAAAATTAATAAGCAATTAAATTGGCACTAATAGAATATTTAGGCAATTATTTACAATTAATATTAACAGTCATCAATTAGAAATGTATTAAGCTAATTAAAACTCAAAGGCCAAGATTAAGTCTCATAAAGTTAAATCTAATGGCCTTAATTAATTATATCATTAATCCATGTGACCTTTAATGGACCAATAAGAGGCTTAGCTTTTTATTTATTTGAGTAATATGAAATACAAATTCTTTGTTTGGGGACCAAGAAGCAAAATTGTTTAATTAAAATTAAAGGAGATTACTATTAATCATAATTAATATAGTAACCAACAAATTAAGCCTAAAAACATCTAAAATGCCATATTAGGGATTTTTTTCCAAGATTAGTCTTATTCCCCTTATTTAATTAAAAGTCGCGAAATTAGGCTTATGAAGAATGATGACACTAATATTAAACACAAAGAACATATTATGTACAAATTATCATTAATGAAGGAAGGATTATTTTTAATCATAAACTAAGGTCTTGGATTAGATGTAATAAAGCTAATCTAAAGGCTTGAAAAGGGAGTTCATAAAGCTTAGTCCATGTGAAATTCTAATAACCAATGAGGAAGCTTATGTCTTCATTTATTAAAGACACATTAGAAAACATAATTCCAAGAGCAAATTAGAATGGGGGCTACGGTTTTGAGGCTTGGTAAAGGAGGAAGAAATTGTGATATTACATTAAAACAAACACATATGGTGAAATAAAAGTCAAGAAAGTGGAAGAGGATAAGGGGACAAAGTGGAAGAGGATAATGTACATGAAGATAGGGTTTTAATGAGAGTGGAAGAGGATAAAGGAGAGAGAGTGGAGGGGGGATGAACTAGAGGTGTATGGGAAGTTAGATAGGAGTGTTTGGTAGTGGGATTAGGTAGTTTGGAACCAAACATAAGCTTTGGGTTTTTGCTATAAATAGAGAGGCTTGGCCTCTTCATTCTTCACCAATTCACAAAGGTATTAACCATATTTGAGAGAGTAAGGAAGAGTGTGAATAGCTTCTTGAAGGAGTAACAGGGTTCTTGGTAAGTTCTCTAGCTCTAGCTTTAAGTTCTTTAAGTTTTAGTTCTTAAATTCTTAGATAGAAGTAGCTTAGATCTTAAATATTCTAGAATAATTTTATTTTCATGTTTTTATGGTCAAAATTAGCTTTATTTCGAAAAACTGATGAAGAAGGTTATAGAGCAAAATTTTTGGAAGAGAAACATCAAAGTAACGAATTTCTGGCAAAATTTCATCGGTTAACTAATTTCTGAATCAGTGATAAAAATGCCCATATTTTGTGTTGAAAATGTGGTTTAAAAATTCTGAGAAAATTCATGGTTAAAGTAGACATATAGGTCTTTTCAAATATGCCAAGAACATGTTAAAATGAGCTCTGTACAGTCCGATAAAAATTCTTGAAGTCTGACTGCGAATTTCTGGAGAAATTCTGGGCAGAGGCTTAAAACGTTAAAACTGGGAATGACTCAGATGATCTGGGAAAAAGTGATTATTTTTACTTAAAAATAGACATCCTAAGGATTCTGAGGAATTTTACAGATCCTTGTTTCGATTTTTCTAGAATTAGTTATGATTTTTCAAAGTTAGACAAAAATCTGTCCAAAATTCTGGACCAGTGTTTTTGAAGAATTAAGGGTGATAAGTTGAGAAATAATCCTACCAAGGGTAAAGAGGTCATTAGTGACTAGGATATCTTCTAGAATATTATTTTTGAATTAATAAATTTGAAATTACCATTATAGGATATACGTGATCATACCGACCGACGTACGTACTGCGATCCCCGACGAAGGTGCGTTCGCGTAATGCTTATTATATGCTTATTTGTGATAGATAACCCTACATCTGCTGTGTGCTTATGAGATATGTAACACCCCAAATTTCCATACCACTTATTGTGTTCATAAACACATAATACTGAGGAATACGGTATTGTCAAATCAGAGTAATGCGGATGATAGAGCATACATTATCATTTGGATAATGAGTATCCGATACAATGCCCAAACTTAAGCTGGCATATTAAAAATCTCGAACGAATACTCTTTCCAGAACTAGTCTTTCTTCCGAACTTCGTTCTGTCTGGTGACATTTCACGTACTTCCTTGAATAGTTCCTTCTTTCATCTAGCTTCTCTTCTTGAAGCTTTTGCCAAATCTAAGATTCAATACACATTGAATCTCAGGTAACAGATAACCTTATTTGCAAATATGAAATGTAAATGCAGTATAACACATGTAAAAGCATAGAATAATTTACAGTAAACAAGTCGCACCGTAACCGCAGTTAACGGCCAAGGACCTCAGCCCTTTAGGACACGCAGCCCTATGAGACCGCAGCCTCAAATCCATAGCTAGGAAATAAACATGCAAATTATCTAGCAAACATGATCAGTCATACATAATTACATACATACATGCTAATAAGAGTTAACGTTACTGTACGCGAACGTACCTTCCTTCCACGTGAATAGTAGTTTACTATTCATGTATACGTCACTATTCATGAATAGTAATATGCCCGTCCTTTGAATCCGACTCCAAACTTCCCGGACATCCTAACATATTACCGTATCACTTAGAATAATGCTCTAAGGGTTATTTATATCAGCATTGACCATTTTACCCTTACATTTCTCCAAAAACGGAATTTCCAGCATTTTGCCCAGATTTTTCTCTAACTTTGAAAAATCATAATTAATTCTACAAAACTCCAAATGAGGTGCTGTAAAATTCCACATAACCCTTGATATGTCTATTTTCAAGGAAAAATAACGGATTTAACTCGAAATTCATGAGTCATTCCCAGATTTTCTGTTTCCAAACACTGCTCAGATTTAAATCCAGTAAACAAAGCTTAACTTCAAAAATTATGATCTCCTTGTCCAGAGCTCAAAACGTTACAAATTATATATCAACGGAAAGCCCTGGATGTCTACTTTATATCTGGAAAATTTCATAATTTTATCACATGCCATTTATTCCCAGATTTTAAAAATGTGAACACTGTCCAGAAAAACATCTCAAAATAACACTGTCTTATAAGGTGACAAATTATTATGAAAACTCTTATTTTCTAGCAAGACTTTATACCTCAAAAAAACAATATTAATCTATTGAAATAAAGATAAGAGAGGGATTAAAATCCTTACCTAAGCCCAAAAGTCAATTGCATAAAATCTTCTTGTCTTCACCGAACACTTTCTCAATTTCTATTATTCTCTCATACTCTCTTGGTATCTCCACTATTCTTTTCCTCTTCACTATTTCTCCTTCTTTGTTGGATGATACGCATACAAAAATGGGAAGGTGTGTGTGTCCTCTATATATAGGCCAAGAGTGAAAGGAGGGAGGTGGAGTATACGTAGGAAAATTTGGTGAGTTTGGTGGTTTGGTGGATAATTACAAAATAGGTGAAAGTGGGTGAAATGTGTTGTATGTGTACGTAGTGCGGTTGCCAAGAGAATGGTGGGTATGTATACAAGCTTATTCACACTTCTTTTCCTCCACTTTGTACATCACCTACTCTTCACCAAATTGCAATTCTTACGACACAAATATTCACACATACATTTTCCATATATGTCGGCCAAGAGTAATTATCATGGGTAGTGTGAATGTGTGTGGGTGTTGGCCGTGGGTTTGGCAAGAGGATGGAGTGTGTGTCTTGTACAAATATTCTTCCATTTAAAGTGAAGTATGACGATGGAAAGATATTGCTTAATAAAGCAAATAGGCATACATGGAAGCTACGTGAATATTGATGTGGCTATCATAAAAATATTCTATAGCCTCCTTTGTTGATCAATAAAATATATTCATATGAGCATTTGGAATTTCCTACTTGTAATCTTTCAATAAAAATGTCCTTAATTCCAATAATTACTCATATAGTCATTTATACCGAATTTTCATAATGTATACGTGAATAGTAAATACGTACATATGAATAGTAAATTACTATTCATAGTCTCAAAATATACTAATTCCAAATTTGTCACATTCAAATACCGGGTCTAGTAGTCTTCCAAATATAGACCAATTTCCAAATCTTTAGACCCAAAATTCGGGATATTACATTTCTCCCCCCGTTCAATAAATTTCGTCCTCGAAATTTGAACGTACAACCTGAGAGAAAACACCTTAGACTTTCAGTCTATTCTTCCATATGCATGCTTACTATTCACGTAACACAATCATTCATCCTATCCCAGTATGTAGTTTTCAAATATATGACCCTCTGGTCCATTCTCCAAGTGCTTGGTTACACAGGCATCACGACCTGATACATTTTGCCTCTCAGCTTATCTCATTCTAGCCTTCCGGCTCATTCAATTATCACAGCACTGGATATTCTAACCTTATTACTTAGGGAATCACCCTCTGCCATAGGCATCTCAACTGCAACTTTGTACAATTTGAATATTTTGCCAGTCTCAAAATTTACTCCAGACACAACACTGGCCTAAAGTCACCATGCAAAGCAACAAATACCACACTTGGCATATAGGTCTTACGGCTCAGGGACTCTGCCCCATGCAAACTTGCATACCGAGTCTTACTGCCTTGAGTCTCTGCTCATCTGTTTCATCTGAGCTTCTTTCATTCAAGCTCTCAAAGTATTGTAGCTGACCACTACTATCTGACCCATCTGGTTTAAATTCTCTATTAGTTTCTGTTCCTATATCTTAAACTCCAACTACACCGCTTTTCTTTTCAATACAATAGCATCGACAATCATGTCATTGCTACCAAAAACTATTTTGTTGTCTCATTTACAAATTTTCACACCTCGAAAATTTTCTGTGGTCTCCGTACATTTCACAATCCGCACTAAACCAAAAAGTAATAGTGCTATCACATTTTCAAACATAATTGCTATCCACAAAAATTAGTGAAAACACATTCACTGCCGGTTTGGTTTCAAAAGAACTTTACTACCGACACACATTTATGAGTGGGATTATTCTTTTCGCAAATTCAACATTTGAAAGCTCTCGTCACCACTTCAACCTTTCGGTATAGCAGCATATCGCAATCCTTTCATACACAAACCACCGCAGTGGTAATGCACTTGTTGGTCAATGTGGGAAAATTTCCGTCCCCCCCATAAGAGACCCAGTGTCTGCACTGGCACATTAATGGGCCACCCCACCAGAATCCCTCCTCGGGAAAAAGGACAATGTCCAGGAGCCCTGCTCCAAACGTCTGCATGGGTCCCAACCAAACAAGGCAAAACACACGCCCCTACAAGGCGAAACTTCTCAGATTGGATGCATACACTGCTGGTGCGAAAATCAGCTTTTCAAAAACTAATCCCCTCGAAAGAACTTTCAATAATGGCCAGCAATTTCAAACATTATAAATCATCTGGTAAGATCCAATAAACCGTGTACATCTACAACAGTTTTCGAACTCTTCCAATTTTTGCGTACTGCCTTTACCACAACATATTTGAAAACTCAATTTCAAATTTTAGGTTCTAACAAAACCCTTTTTTATGAGACAACATGTTTCACAAATCAACCATTCAAACTGGTCTCAAATTTTGTTGAAAAACATTTCATTCGAAAACTCAATTTCGAAAGTTCACAAGTTCAAATTTCAACAAAATCAGCGGGTGTATTGGCAAGTTTAAGAATTCAACCTTTAAACATATCCAGGAACCAGACAACTAATTTCTTAGATGGTCAACACTAACAAACCTTATCCTTGGCTACACAAACCATTCATATACATTGGTAATACATTCTAGTAGCTCATTTTATTTTGGTCGATTCACACACCTATAGAATAACTCAATCATCAAGTTTGATTCTTAGATAAAAATTCAGTTGGTGGCAACCTTCTGGATACCCAAACAATTCTTAGGCTCACCAATCCATTTTTGAAATCTCGGCCATACTCAATACACATGCTAGAATTATCAAGATTCATAGCTTACAACAATCAAATATTATCCTCAGATATTCCCAAAATAACAATCATCAAATTCACAATTTGACTTTTAGAACCTCAATATCAACTGAGTTGAGAAATCATATTGCCTATTGTACATATTAGGATTGTGGTTCACAATTCTTAATCTGATCCTCAAAACATACAAAGGCTCTTCTCACAATGTCAATATTATCACAAAGTTCTAATACTACCTCAAAAGTAATCATTAGTCACATTTCAACTTAGACCATATTCAAATATATCCTCAATTGTACGAATTCATATCAGCATTTTCTTAGCATCCCTAACAATCACCAATTTTTCTCTCTACAAGGTACTCGACCTTTAATCAAAAAGTTTCAAATTTCAAACTCTGTCAACAATCACCTTATCCGAGATTACTATCGCCTTAGCACGCTTACACTCAGAATCCCATTTTCAAATGTCTGTTGATAATCATTGAATTCATATTATTTTAAATGCAAAAAGAAGCTATAAACTCTGTCATTATCATGCTTTAATGGAACAATTAGTCAAATATGTGATTTCATCTTCATAAGGAGCTTTTAGATTTTATTTGCATTAATCTTGGTCACATCTTGAGTTTGGACTCAAAATTGGACTTTTGTCACATTCTTACTGCAGTTGGGTCATGAACACTGTTCGGTATTTTGGGAATAACTTGAGTTATGTAAATCCAATTGATCCCCAATTTGCATTTCCAGAAAGCTAAGAGGAAGCCCTACAACTCCTATGAAGAGCCCAAAAGCTAAATCAGACGTTTAGAGGGCCAAAATTGGACTGGAAACCGAAACAGGCTGCTTTCACTGGACTCTGGAATGACGTTCGGTATTTGGCCCATATCTGGAGCTACAGACCTTCAAATGGGGCACCGTTTGAACGACTGGAAAGCTGACATCCGGGGCTACATTTCATATTAAGATCACATGGCCAGATTCGGATGATTTCGTGGCCTAACATGGGCAGGAAAAGAAGACACGGTTTTGGAGCTGTAAAGTGATTCAAAGATGCTTCCAAGTTGGCCACTAACTAAAGTGACGAATTTGGGTTGTAAAGTGCATGGATGAGATGCTCCTAGCTGCCTATAAATAGAAGAGTGTTGTGAAGAGCAAGAGACACCTTGGAGATGACCAAGATCTCTCCCATTCTTTCCTTCTTGTATTTTCTTGCCTCCTACATGGAAGGCTTAGTTTTTCTTTATTAGTTTCATGTATTGTCTTTAATTCTTGTCTTTAATTTCTTGCCTCCTACATGGAAGGCTTAGGTTTTAATCTTTCCTTTTAATTATTTTATTTTGATTTTATGTTCTTCTTCTTTTTCTATATGGATTCATTATGTTGTTGAGATTTATTTTTGAATAGAAGCTTTCATTTTCTTTAATTGTTCTTTGTGTTCTTCGTGTTCATGATGAACTTGTTCATGTTCTTCATGGTCATGATGAACATTTCTACATTTTCATTTCACAAAGCCATGCTTGGCTGAGTTTCTGTGATCGACCCATGAGTTGAGGATTCCATGGTGTCATCCGGAGGACTTGCGCTTTAATCAGTAACTGACTTGTTTCTATTAATTTTAATCGGATCCGATTATAATTATGGATTGGGTATTAGATTTAATATCCAGATTGAAATCCCAAGGACTTAGGTCGAACCGGGTTGCAGAGAACGTTGTGCGATCGTACATCGAGCTCACCACGTGTTCGATCAAATGCTAGGCGATCGTCTAGTCGAGGGAGTTTCTGGACAAATGCAAAGATCTCGGTTTGTCTAGAATCAATCACAAGTTCAGTTATCCTATTTTTGTTCGATGATGGAAGGTCTTGGAATCTCAATTCTGGGTTGATCCATTTCAATTTGATTAATCTCAATTTTCTTCATTCTGTCTTTAATTCCTGTTTTAATTTCAACAAAAACCAATCCCCCCTTGTTTTCATTTCATTTGCATGACATCTAGATTACTTAGGATCCAATAAAAGGCTCCTCGAGAAGAGAGAACGATCCTTGGTTTGCCTATATGCAATCCTTGGTTAATTGTTGATTGTGGACCCCAAGGCTAATGACAAAAGGTCTTCATCAAATGGCGCCGTTGCCGGGGAGCTAAGTAATTGGCTCCCTAGGTAATCTAATTGTCAAATTTACTTTTGACAAGGGGTTTCTCGTGTGAAGCTTGTTAGTTTTGCATTTTTGATTTTTCATTGCATATAGTTTAGGATTTTTGCATTTAGGTAGCTTGCATAGCATTCATTGCATTATTGCACCGTCTTGACTTGGTAGCTTCTGTGTGGTGTGTTAAAATCAGATTCGATATAATTTTGAGCTCATTTATTTGAATTCACCATGTCTCCAAGTTAATTCATAACATACTCGTATTTTTTAAAAAAAAAAATTCTTCTTTTCTTTTTCACTTGCATTGGTATTTTCTTAAATTCCTTTTCTTAGTTTTATAATTTATAGTTAGATAGTCATCTTGTAATTCCTTGGGAATTAATTGTAGTGAAATTTCATGGCTTGGTTTTATGATAATCATAATCTACCTTTCAATTCTCACTCTTTTGTAGGCAATCAAGAATGTGATGGCTTATTCCACCAATACCATGAACCATACCAACAACCTCCATTCCAACAATATCATCAATCCTCTCCATTCCAACAATATCATCAACCCTCCTCATTCCAACAATATCATCAACCCTCTCACCTACCTTACCATCCTCCATTCCATCCCACTTCTATACCATGCCATCCATCTCATGAATCCCTATACCCATTTGAGCCACCTTACGAACCTTATTCTCAACCATGTCTACCCGACCAAGATCCTTCATTTTGTGAAGTCATTGGAGATTTCCAAAATCAACCAGCTTGGGCTGTAAATGAGGAGTGGTCACATAAGGACAACCTTTATCAACAGATGGACTCTATGCTTAAAATGATGGAACAACAAGTGAAATCATCTGAGAGATTAGCAAAGGAAATTGAGCAGCAAGCACAAGTTTTAAAAATGAAATTTCCTTCTATCATGGGCACACATGCACAAGAAGTGAGACAAGTACAAGAGCACATTGAAGAGTCTTCTCTCCCATTTGGTAATGATCATATCCCTATAGAAGTAGACTCTCCTACTACTTTGATTAATAAAGCAATTCATAATTTGAGTGATAATGAGGTGTACGAGGAAATCATTATTGAATCCCCTCAATTGTTTGGACATGTAATTGCTCAACCAATTGGCTTTAGTAGTAGTGATTCGATTGTACTTGTTGATGAGTGTGTTCCTATTCTTTCATGTGATGCTTTAACTGATGAAAATGCTTCTCTTCATAGTACTATGGATGAATTCGATAAATTGAATGACATATTTTCATGCTCTTGTGAGGAATATCAAATGTGTGTGGATTGTTATCATGAAAAATGTCATTTACATGTTGAGCTTCAAAAGAAAGCATTTAGTGAAGTGGTTGATTCTACCATTGATCAAAATGCACTGTCTTGTACTATTGAAGATAGTAAGCATGTCAATTCTGAAACAGTTGAATCAAGCATGGATGCCAATGTTGGTGATGATGTTCTTGCTGAATGGTATGCTGATTATCCTGATTTTGCATCTATGAGTAACACTGTCAATTGTGCCTGTTCTAATAATGAACGATGTCCTATTTGCACTGAAATTAATGATGCATTATTCGGTGATTTTGGTAGCAATTCTGCATTGATTGTGGATTCTGTTGTTGATATGAGTGAGAACAATCATAGCCTAGAATGTCAAATGCATAAAATTCCCATTGAGTTACATTCTTGTAGTCTGGTTGGTGACAAAGATTCTGAAATTTTGATTGATAAAATCCTGCATGTCAATGAATCTTTCCAACAAGTACTTTCTTGTGATTTGCCACCTGATTTAGAAAAACAAGATAATTGTTTTGAATCTTTACACATTCCAGGTGGTGATGATTTGAAAAATTCTTTTCCTTTTTCCACTCTTTTCCCTTCCATCTCTTGTGATTGTGACAATGATGAGGTATACTCCAACACTAAGTTGGATTCCATACCTTCCATCTTGCAACCACAAGAGAATTTTCACAATATAATTGGTACCTTGACTCCTACTGATGGGAGTATCATTGATTTCCTTGGATGTGATAGTTACTTGGAGAGTTTGGAACTTAACATGCCTTTAATTCACTTGAAACTCCTCCATGTTTCTATTTTTGGATGGGATACTGCTGGTTGCTTGTCTTCTTTGCAGGCACATTCCTGGAAAGGTTCTTTGTGGATCCAACATCCTTCGTACATTCTTGGACCTCTTCCAATTGATCCTGAACCACCTCCACCAAGGAAAATCAATGTGGGAGAAGATGTTTTCACAGACAAATGCATGATTCTCATTCGAGATGAGAACTTCTCCTTTAAGCGACTCAAGATCTTCTAACCCAGGTTGTCTCTTTCCTCACTTATTTTCTTCCTAATTTCTACAAATTTTTGGGCAAAATTGTTGTGCGAGGAAGATAAGTGTGGGGGAGGGACACAATCCAGTAGAAAAAGTAGAAATAATGTAGTTTATTAAATAGAATAAGAACAATGCATTTTCTCATTCTATGATTGCAACATATTATGCACTTGGGCACTTTGGTTTTGATGGATCATTCTGTTTTGATTGATATTTTGAACTCTTGGATTATAATATCTTGGTAGTTGATTCTATGATGCTGATTGCAACCTTTGTGAGATTTTGAGCCTATATGAATGGAATTCATCTTTTGCCATTCTTTCTTTCATGTGTGCATCTACTCATGATTTGCGTTCTCTAGAACTTGCTCCTTTTCTTTTTGAAACTACATTTTCACTTATGTGCATAGGTATGATGGAAGCTTGTTTTTGTTTCCTTTTGTTTTGCCCACTTTGGCCAAATAGCCTTTCCCATGCATTATTATTCCTTTGATAACCCCTTTGTGCCTTTTTGTCCATTTTATTCTAAGCCACATTACAAGCCTAAGCATAAAACCATTTTATTCCGCACCATGAAAAATTATTGAGCATTGGTTTACATTGGTTTTGTGTTTAAGTGTGGGGGTTGCTCAGGAGCGCAACAGTTTAAGTGTAGGGGGGAGATATTTGATTTTTCCATTGTGATCATATATATATAGTACAGTTCAAAAAAAATAAAGAAAAAAAAAGAAAAAAAAGAAAAAAAAAAGGAAAGGAAAAGAAAAAAAAAAGATAAAGAACAAAAGAAAAAAAAGGTGTAAAAAAAAAATTAGAAAGAAAGGAAGTATTTGAGTTAAATAAAAATTTTCATACATAGAGAATGATTGTGTTAATCAGTGCTCAATTTAATTTCTTTGATGCTTAACCTCTCATTCCATACTTTTACCTACCTTCACCCTAACCCCATTACAACCTGTAATAACAAGCTCTCTTGATTTGTGCAAGCATGTGTTATCAGTAGTGGAGAAGTAGAACTTGAGCAAGCTTATGGTAGAACAATTTCATTGAGCAGAATTTGAGTGATACACTGATTAACCATATACACTTGAGAGATTGATTGAGGGCATCATTTGAGAGACTATTTTGTGTGATCAGCATCATTGAATGATACTGCCATGATTAGTAATTTGAGATGAAGAGATTTCTGTCTTGAATGGTTGATCTTTTGAAGCTTTTGTGATCCTTGTTGAGCTTTGAAATTTCAGCAATTGTTAGAAAAGAGAAATTTCTCTTGTTCCTTACTTTTTAATTTTGCTCAGGAGTGCAAAAGGATAAGTGTGGGGGAGTTTGATAATCATTGAATTCATATTATTTTAAATGCAAAAAGAAGCTATAAACTCTGTCATTATCATGCTTTAATGGAACAATTAGTCAAATATGTGATTTCATCTTCATAAGGAGCTTTTAGATTTTATTTGCATTAATCTTGGTCACATCTTGAGTTTGGACTCAAAATTGGACTTTTGTCACATTCTTACTGCAGTTGGGTCATGAACACTGTTCGGTATTTTGGGAATAACTTGAGTTATGTAAATCCAATTGATCCCCAATTTGCATTTCCAGAAAGCTAAGAGGAAGCCCTACAACTCCTATGAAGAGCCCAAAAGCTAAATCAGACGTTTAGAGGGCCAAAATTGGACTGGAAACCGAAACAGGCTGCTTTCACTGGACTCTGGAATGACGTTCGGTATTTGGCCCATATCTGGAGCTACAGACCTCCAAATGGGGCACCGTTTGAACGACTGGAAAGCTGACATCCGGGGCTACATTTCATATTAAGATCACATGGCCAGATTCGGATGATTTCGTGGCCTAACATGGGCAGGAAAAGAAGACACGGTTTTGGAGCTGTAAAGTGATTCAAAGATGCTTCCAAGTTGGCCACTAACTAAAGTGACGAATTTGGGTTGTAAAGTGCATGGATGAGATGCTCCTAGCTGCCTATAAATAGAAGAGTGTTGTGAAGAGCAAGAGACACCTTGGAGATGACCAAGATCTCTCCCATTCTTTCCTTCTTGTATTTTCTTGCCTCCTACATGGAAGGCTTAGTTTTTCTTTATTAGTTTCATGTATTGTCTTTAATTCTTGTCTTTAATTTCTTGCCTCCTACATGGAAGGCTTAGGTTTTAATCTTTCCTTTTAATTATTTTATTTTGATTTTATGTTCTTCTTCTTTTTCTATATGGATTCATTATGTTGTTGAGATTTATTTTTGAATAGAAGCTTTCATTTTCTTTAATTGTTCTTTGTGTTCTTCGTGTTCATGATGAACTTGTTCATGTTCTTCATGGTCATGATGAACATTTCTACATTTTCATTTCACAAAGCCATGCTTGGCTGAGTTTCTGTGATCGACCCATGAGTTGAGGATTCCATGGTGTCATCCGGAGGACTTGCGCTTTAATCAGTAACTGACTTGTTTCTATTAATTTTAATCGGATCCGATTATAATTATGGATTGGGTATTAGATTTAATATCCAGATTGAAATCCCAAGGACTTATGTCGAACCGGGTTGCAGAGAACGTTGTGCGATCGTACATCGAGCTCACCACGTGTTCGATCAAATGCTAGGCGATCGTCTAGTCGAGGGAGTTTCTGGACAAATGCAAAGATCTCGGTTTGTCTAGAATCAATCACAAGTTCAGTTATCCTATTTTTGTTCGATGATGGAAGGTCTTGGAATCCCAATTCTGGGTTGATCCATTTCAATTTGATTAATCTCAATTTTCTTCATTCTGTCTTTAATTCCTGTTTTAATTTCAACAAAAACCAATCCCCCCTTGTTTTCATTTCATTTGCATGACATCTAGATTACTTAGGATCCAATAAAAGGCTCCTCGAGAAGAGAGAACGATCCTTGGTTTGCCTATATGCAATCCTTGGTTAATTGTTGATTGTGGACCCCAAGGCTAATGACAAAAGGTCCTCATCATCTGTCCCGACATCTCAAAACAGCTGCATACCTAAATCGGATTTCCTGGAGATTTGGTCATTAAGTAATCACCATGTGACGTATAAACGTCCAAACTTAATTTCCTTGAGACATGACTAACAATAAATGTTGTGTCGATTACCGCCTGCACCAAAATTCAAAAAAGTTTCGACCTATAAGGGCGGTTAGGGTGCATTAGGTTGTATTAGGGTGCGGTGCCATAAAATTTCCGCATAACAACAAAGTCTGCACAATTATGAGCCAGCGACAGATGAGAATCCAATGCTGCTTAACAAAATCTAGACGTTACTAGCCCAGCTATAAACCAAGTAAAGCAAGAGTAATTGTTTCATACTCTCTCAAGCTTTACATCAACATACATATTTCCTCTCCGATCGTAACTTTCCCTATATTCTTCCACATTATCTTTATACATGGCCGGTTCAAGCAACTTCATTCCAGTTTCCGATTCATACAACCCTTTCTTTCTTGAAACTTTACTTCATGACTATCAGACTAACATGTTGTCTGACTTGTCAAACAATGTATCATACCCTTATTCTTCTTTACTTCCCCAAAATCCCGTAAGTGTGAACGTTCATTCATCTGCCCCAATGATTAACATTCCTACTCCTCCTCCAAGGATACAAGATTCTATTTTTACGACTACTACCAGAAAGGAATCTGAAGCAGGTCCATCAAGGCGACCTGTCCAAAGATGTCGTAATATGGCAGATCTTATGGAGTCTACGGTACCTTCTCAACCAAGGAATCCTGCTTCTAGCTTGACTGAGACTACTAATCCATTTTCATGTGGTTGCTGCCATGTTCTACGGGAGATCATTCATACCAATGGACTTCAATACCATAAACTTGAAGTTCATGGGAGGATTGGTATGATATGCCACGCTGTCTTTCACCAGGACGTACAAGGAGGTTCTTCCAATCCTCAAGTATTTGACTTTGGTAAAAAAAATTTAGAAGATGTCAAACATTTTCTAGAAAACTATTGTTTGAATCAAAATTCTTTAGGGTATGTCCTGGTGTCAGATCCCTTATCAGCCTACTATGAGGCCCTTTGTGTTGGTTTGGAATGGACTAAAAATCAAAATGAACTCCCTAATAGTTCATTTCCAACCAATACAACAAATATATCCAATAAAGGAAAAGAGCTCGTGGTTGTAAATAATAATCCTTCAGTCCCCATACCTAGTGATCCATACCGATCAAGAGCTGAACAAAATATTAGGGGTGCATCAATGTCAATAGATGATCTTAGAGACTTCTTCCATTTACGTCAACAAGAAGCGGCTCAACAAGTTCGTCTATGCAAAAATGTTCTAATGAAAATATGCCATAGGGGAGGAATAAAGCATTGGCCTTATGTAAAAATTCGAAGCACTATGAAACAAATAGCTAGATTGAGAAGAACAATGTCTCCTGATGGTCCTCTCTCAAGAGCAGCCGCTCAGGAAGAAATTAATAGACTTAAACTTGAGATAGTCGAAGCTTGCGGTGGGATTGTACCAACTGTTGTTCTTGATGCTTGAAATAATATAGTCTACTCTTCTTAGCCTTCTTGCTAATGTTTGTAATCTCTATTCTAGGATTCATAAGGATTTTCAAGCTTTTCTGCCAAACTCAACTTTATCTATTAAATTCAAACTTAAGCAAGTCATTCTAACTTATTGTTAGGACCAAGATTGGACTTCTAAATTTGAGTAGATAATTTCCATAATTTTCACTCTTGTCACTCAGAATTATCTAAGAATTAGTTACTATTCACGTATACGGTACTATTCACGTATACGTATTATTCACTATTCACTCGAGCATACTAGCCAAATGCCAGAATCTCTGCTCTGATACCAAAAATTGTAACACCCCAAATTTCCATACCACTTATTGTGTTCATAAACACATAATACTGAGGAATACGGTATTGTCAAATCAGAGTAATGCGGATGATAGAGCATACATTATCATTTGGATAATGAGTATCCGATACAATGCCCAAACTTAAGCTGGCATATTAAAAATCTCGAACGAATACTCTTTCCAGAACTAGTCTTTCTTCCGAACTTCGTTCTGTCTGGTGACATTTCACGTACTTCCTTGAATAGTTCCTTCTTTCATCTAGCTTCTCTTCTTGAAGCTTTTGCCAAATCTAAGATTCAATACACATTGAATCTCAGGTAACAGATAACCTTATTTGCAAATATGAAATGTAAATGCAGTATAACACATGTAAAAGCATAGAATAATTTACAGTAAACAAGTCGCACCGTAACCGCAGTTAACGGCCAAGGACCTCAGCCCTTTAGGACACGCAGCCCTATGAGACCGCAGCCTCAAATCCATAGCTAGGAAATAAACATGCAAATTATCTAGCAAACATGATCAGTCATACATAATTACATACATACATGCTAATAAGAGTTAACGTTACTGTACGCGAACGTACCTTCCTTCCACGTGAATAGTAGTTTACTATTCATGTATACGTCACTATTCATGAATAGTAATATGCCCGTCCTTTGAATCCGACTCCAAACTTCCCGGACATCCTAACATATTACCGTATCACTTAGAATAATGCTCTAAGGGTTATTTATATCAGCATTGACCATTTTACCCTTACATTTCTCCAAAAACGGAATTTCCAGCATTTTGCCCAGATTTTTCTCTAACTTTGAAAAATCATAATTAATTCTACAAAACTCCAAATGAGGTGCTGTAAAATTCCACATAACCCTTGATATGTCTATTTTCAAGGAAAAATAACGGATTTAACTCGAAATTCATGAGTCATTCCCAGATTTTCTGTTTCCAAACACTGCTCAGATTTAAATCCAGTAAACAAAGCTTAACTTCAAAAATTATGATCTCCTTGTCCAGAGCTCAAAACGTTACAAATTATATATCAACGGAAAGCCCTGGATGTCTACTTTATATCTGGAAAATTTCATAATTTTATCACATGCCATTTATTCCCAGATTTTAAAAATGTGAACACTGTCCAGAAAAACATCTCAAAATAACACTGTCTTATAAGGTGACAAATTATTATGAAAACTCTTATTTTCTAGCAAGACTTTATACCTCAAAAAAACAATATTAATCTATTGAAATAAAGATAAGAGAGGGATTAAAATCCTTACCTAAGCCCAAAAGTCAATTGCATAAAATCTTCTTGTCTTCACCGAACACTTTCTCAATTTCTATTATTCTCTCATACTCTCTTGGTATCTCCACTATTCTTTTCCTCTTCACTATTTCTCCTTCTTTGTTGGATGATACGCATACAAAAATGGGAAGGTGTGTGTGTCCTCTATATATAGGCCAAGAGTGAAAGGAGGGAGGTGGAGTATACGTAGGAAAATTTGGTGAGTTTGGTGGTTTGGTGGATAATTACAAAATAGGTGAAAGTGGGTGAAATGTGTTGTATGTGTACGTAGTGCGGTTGCCAAGAGAATGGTGGGTATGTATACAAGCTTATTCACACTTCTTTTCCTCCACTTTGTACATCACCTACTCTTCACCAAATTGCAATTCTTACGACACAAATATTCACACATACATTTTCCATATATGTCGGCCAAGAGTAATTATCATGGGTAGTGTGAATGTGTGTGGGTGTTGGCCGTGGGTTTGGCAAGAGGATGGAGTGTGTGTCTTGTACAAATATTCTTCCATTTAAAGTGAAGTATGACGATGGAAAGATATTGCTTAATAAAGCAAATAGGCATACATGGAAGCTACGTGAATATTGATGTGGCTATCATAAAAATATTCTATAGCCTCCTTTGTTGATCAATAAAATATATTCATATGAGCATTTGGAATTTCCTACTTGTAATCTTTCAATAAAAATGTCCTTAATTCCAATAATTACTCATATAGTCATTTATACCGAATTTTCATAATGTATACGTGAATAGTAAATACGTACATATGAATAGTAAATTACTATTCATAGTCTCAAAATATACTAATTCCAAATTTGTCACATTCAAATACCGGGTCTAGTAGTCTTCCAAATATAGACCAATTTCCAAATCTTTAGACCCAAAATTCGGGATATTACAAGATACATCTGTTGTGTGCTTATGTACTGTTGAGATACATCTGCTGTGTGATTATGTACTGTTGGGATACATTTGTTGTGTGCTTATGTACTGTTGGGATACATCTGTTGTGTGCTTATGTATTGATTATTGCTGAAACGCCATGAATATCTGTCATATATATACTGTCATATGTAAGCATGAGGTTAACCGTTACCTGAGGTTCAATGGTCATTGAACCTCAGCTCCTACTACAGCCTCAGGATCCGGAGGAACCAGGGCCAAGGACAAGGGCAAGGAGCCAACGTAAGGACGCAGACTGAGAGATTTTTATTTTGACCTTATTTTATCAAACTATATTTAGATTACTGTATTGCTGTGTAAGCAGCCAGATACTACATCAGTAAATGTTTATCAGATACTCGCTCTTTTAAAATTATCCTGATGCTCTACTCTGAACAATTATTTCAAAAACGCTTTAGAAAATTGGGATGTTACACAAACATATATACTCGAGTAGCATAAACCCTTCACTCAAGTAGCGCTTGGGTATATTTCAACACAAAGAGTAGCTATGAAACATAGACAATGACACTTCAAGTAATGACATACCTTTACTCGAGTAACACTTCCTTTGTACTTGGGTAACACTAAGACAGAGACCATAGATGGGTAGCTTACTCGAGTAATTGAGTATAATTCCTCAAGTAACGGTGTGAATGTCTCTGAACTTTGCTCTATTTCTACACTTACTCAAGTAACACAGTAGGCTTACTCTAGTAATGCTTGCTGATATACATTCAAAGTACTCTATTTGATATACTACTCGAGTAATATTGAAACCTTACTCGAGTATCATTCTGTAATCACCTAAACACACTGTTAGATTGAGCATGCTCGAGTGAGCAAGATACCATACTCGAGTAAACCCTTAACTTAGACAAAAATTCACTGATTCCAAGCCTTGATCATTCTCACAAACTTTAAGCAATTTCTAATCTTGTTACCATCAAAACTCCGAGAACTAACATAATTTTCTTTGACATCCTACATATAATCTTTATTTTTTGTGTTGCTAGGATCAAGAAGAAGCAACAAAATTTCTCTTATTAGTACAACTACAAAATATCCACACAAAAATTAACAAGGTTGACTTCAAAATGCCTTGTGGGATTGTGGTTGTCGGTAATAAAATGTCATATCTCTTTGTGGTTGATAGTAAAGATATTAGAGAAATCCCATCTTTAAAGAAGAAAGACATAGGATGGGTTACATTTACAGTTATGTGAGTTTATTTTTTATTTTCAACTTTAATTAATGCACTAATTTTTAGGATTCTATATTCACTAAGTCATTTCTCATTTTAATTCTTTGGTAGTTGCTTCAACAAAATATGTGTCGAAATGGAGAGAAAAACTTTGTATGGATTCTTATGTCCTGCCAATCTAACAAGACATAATAATAAGTTGAAAAATAGAATGAGCTATTTGGGCTATACAATCGAAGAGAATCAATTGACGTGTTATCTAGCACCAATTGTTGAAAGGCAAGTAACTTAATTTTATCTATTTAAGGCATACTCAGTTTGTTAAGTTAAGAAATATTATGTTATCTAACCTCATTTTAATCTACATATGTTATTATAGTTATCATTGGAGTTTGTGTGTTGCTTGCCTCTTCATCAACATCATCTTTTGGTTTGATTCTTTGGGTGTCACACCAAACGAAGAGATAAAAACCATTTTCAACACGTAAGTTTGTTTGTTTGTAAATCATTGATTTTTTACTTGAGTAAATTATTTTAATGTCTTCTGATTTTTATTTTAATGATAATGCACTCAAGACATATTATTTAATGGGTGGGACAAAGCGTGAAGATAAAATTAGTTCCATGAAGTGGTTCTAGCTAAAAATAAGTTATTTAAGTTTAAGTTGTTTAATTGACAATCACTTTATATTTACCTTTATTCATTTTTATCATTTACTTTTGATGTATAATGTCGTCACCAATCAAGAATAACTGAGTGCAAATATATACTATGTTTTACTTTATATATAAAACACTATTGTTAGTAGACTTACTACAAATTTTGAACAAGTGATCATTTCTTGATTCTCAAATATTTTCATTTTTTCTTGTAATCAAAATTATTAGTTATTTCATTAAATTGATGGATTTATGTTCACTTATTCTTCAATTTGAGCTTAGATTTTTGGAAAGGAGGATGCCTAGACAATCGAAGACATTAATTTGATCTGAGACTTTTTAGCAGGACATCTTCTACAACAGATAGATGATGTTTAGATAAAAGGTTTCTTTTACATAGCGTAATGGTTTAGAGAACTTGTGGACACTTGATTATATTTGTTTATAAGTTGATCTATGTTTAGTTTTGGAGCACATACTTGATTATATTTATAAATTGTTAGATGTATATATACAAGGTGTAATAATTATCCTTACTAGCTAACTCAGTTTTCTTTATTCAATGTTTTGAGAATTGGTTATTTTTTAAAGGTTGTGAGTAGAAAATGTAACACTCCCTTGTGTCTCTCGATATACATCAAAGTTACTACACAGATTAGCGTATAGATCTGGTTTGGACGAGTGAATAATTGATCATATGCACAAATTTAAACTTGGCGTTGAATTAGAACTTATCCCTCTAGGATAATTAATTTACATTCATCCCAAAATTAAAACTTCAAAATTAAATTCCTTATACAACCCATCAAAATTATTCCAAAATAATAAATATGCAAAACTTAAACTAGAACTCCTCCTGAGTTCAACCTTCTTCTTCCTGCCTTACAACACCGCCTTCCTTTTCCATCTTGGGTCACTATCTGAAGCTTTATTAGTGTTTAGGATTCAAAATTGAATCCCATATCTACATTCAACTGTGCCCCAGAGACACGGTCGAAGCACGCCCTCCTAGTGTGCTTGCTTCTTTCACGACATGCTCTGGTTCCGGGTGTCTTCCAGTGGTCTTCTAGCGTTAGGTAATGAATTAATCTCTATAATGTATATGCAAAATATAATAACAAATAACCATAATTCAGGAAAAGCAATTTATTAGCGTGCTGGATCAACGCACAACAACAATAAATAGTATATCATACATGTCATGTTAACTGCAAAAATGGACTCTACAAGTCCAAATAATGAAGGAATGGACAAATCCCGAATTCCACAGTGCTAGGAAGATTAAACGCATGATCCTACGAGTCTCAAATTTCATAGTGCTAGAAAAAGTAAATTTCTGTAGGTCTGAATTCCTCATCCGAGGAAAAATAAACGCAGGACTTATTGAGTTTTGAGTTCTTCAACACATAGGAAAAATATAAACGGAGAACCTTACCAGTTCTGAGTCCTCGACACATAGGAAGATATATGCTATTGGACAAATAACAGAAACACTGTATGTAAATAGTCCGTGTACAAAACACATGGTAATTGAACATATATAACATACACAAACCATACAAGATTAAAGTTACCACCTATCCGTGTATTAGCTTTAGTGTTGTTCAAATGCTTCGTAATGCGTGTGCTCCTGGAAATACCTATAACAGTACCATTGTACTTTATTATCATTCATGATACTCGAGGAAGTTAAAAGGGTTGTCTTTATATATGGGGAAAAAAAAAAACCTTTTCGCAAAAGCCTAGTACTTCTAGCCTTTAATTTAATTATTTCTAAATTAATCTCTCAACTAGCAAAAAAATCCAGTATCTTCAATAATTCATAATTAATTTCTTAAAAATCAAAATAATATGATTCTAACTCTCACGTGTTTCTTAACAAGTTTATTTTACAAAAATAAATCCCCAATGAGAACACATCATATTAATACCAGTTTTAAATTTTTCCTTCTCTACGCTGTACAAGTTTCCAAAAACTTCCTTTATTTCCAAAAATCGATATTTTATTGCACAAAGCTCAAAAAATTACTCATTATACATCATCTGAAAGCTTTGGACGTCCTCTACCACTCTGAAAAATTTCAGAATTTTTTTAACTTTGTTTTAATATTTTAAAATTGGTTACATAACCACTGTTCAGATTCAACTCTCCAAATACTTATCCTAGATTCAAAAATCGATATCTCTCTATTCAGAGCTCAGAAAAATGCCAATTTTATATCAAATTAAAGCTCTGTTCATCATCTAGCAATCCAAAAAGGTTCAGAATTTTTTAGATTCATTAACTCATTCAAACATCTTGTACAAACTTGTTGTCCAGTTTTATCTTTCAGAAATTATGGTCATTTTTTAAAACTCATATCTCCTTACTCAAAACTCAAAAAATTACAAAATACCCACTAAATTAAAGCTACACGTCTCTACTACCTTTTTGAAAAATTGTATAATTTTCTAGATTCATTAGCTCAATCAAACCAAACATGAACACTGACTGACTCCAGAAATCCAGAATTGGAAATTTCACTTCTTTGAAGCTTATGATCTTATACTCCAAAGTGCCTTTAAAAATGCATCCACCAAAATATGCTCACTCTATTTTCAGTAGTGAACACGTTGGTGAGCTTAGATTTTCGAAAAATCCCTTTATTTTTCCAAGTTCTTATCTCAGCCGAAATCTGGGTTTTTTTAAACAACAAAAACAAAATCTCATTTGCCAAAATCATAAGAGAAAGGTTTTATCCTTACAACTACACCTTATCCAACTCATCCAACTCTTGTGAATGCTTCCTTTCCACTTTTCTTGCTCAGTCCTTCAGCCTACAACCCAAAAAATCAAACGCATATGGATTTTCATTCACCCAAAGCAACATGCAAGAGCAAGATGGAAGACTATGGTAAATATTTATAGTCTTACCTTATTCTTCTGCCTTTGAGTGTGATGATGATGATAACCATGGAGATGGAAGGAGGAGGCTGTGCTTCAAGAGGAGAAGAGAGTGAGGAGGAGCACGGTGGTTGGGTTGAGAGGAGAGGGGGACCGTGGAGTTGAGAGAAAGGAGGAGTGTTGGAAGGTTTTTAGAAGTGTGGGGGAGGGGGTGCCGTGGTGAAATGAGAGGGGATGTTTGAATCAGATTCTTCATAACTTAATTTGTGGGAAAATATGCCTTAAATTTTAAATATTAATTTTAAAATAATTAAGACCAATTTTTCATAACTAATCTCATTCAACATTTCTAACTTCCAAATCTCAATATTATATTTCCATGAATATTTACACTTTACATGAAATTTTGATAAAGCAAAGATTTGGATATTACAGAAAATACGAATTACCTGTTAAAAATTTGACTTTCAATGTCTGTTTTCTATACAAAACAGTCGTTGTAAAAGGCTTAAAATAACTATTTTGAAAATAGCTTAGTCTGAAAAATAGTTGTTGCATGCAACTTATAATGACGATTTTGAAACAAACGTCGATTTTAAAACTTCCAACGACACTTACATACATACACATACCTCTAAAAACAGATGTCTAATGGTCCTAAAACAGATGTTGAAAGTACCTTCTATAGTAGTGTCAATAGATAAATGTCGTCAACATTGATTATTATAGGAAGTTGTTTTTTCATCATTCTTATTATAAGACCTTCGCCAATTTGCTAAAGCTTTAATTATTATTTCCCAACCCTTGTTTTAATATTTTAAAAAAAATTAGGTCAAGCTTCTTCTTATATAAATTGTATCAAGTTCTTCAATCATACATAGTCTTGTGTCCTATTTATTTTATGTGGATTTATACTTAAATGATAATATTTTGAAAATGGGACAAATAGACATACGGGGAACAGATATCGTGACATAATAGATATAATGAAGTAGATCTAAGTATTATCCATTAATATTTTTTAAGTTCCTTACTTTTGTAGGATCTAATTTGGTGGAGATCGACCACGACAATGACACCGGTCTTGTGTTCCCTCGTGTGATACTAAGACCCCCCCCCCCCCCCCGGGGGCCCCCCAAAAAAAATAAATAAATAAAACCCAAAAATCCAAACTCCAAACTTTCAGATCTAGCGGGTTTGCTTGAAATTAAGAGTCAACGAACCAAATAATATACATAACTTTAAAATTAACCTCGATCTTTAGAAGCAGAAAGAGATAATTTAAACCTAGAAACTAACTAAAGGGTAAATTAAACCAAGGTTAAAATCACCTACCTTAAGGGTTCTCAAGCTTCTTTAACGATTTAAAATCTCCCGAGACCACCCAAAACATGCCCTATAGAGCTCTCCTCAAATTATCACTTACTTCTCTCCTTCAAAAGAGTCAAAACCATTGTTTTCTTATATATATATATATATAGCCAAAAATCAATTACAGACCCCAAATCATGGTTATCTCATAAACCAGGCCACAACATATATTGCCAACTTTTCATTATTGATTTTGGCATGTATATAAATTTTTGAACTGAAATGTTGTTTTATAAGCTTCACACAATTCACTGCACGCAGCGAAACCTCAGTTTTTATTACAATTTCCATTTTGCCCTTGTTTCATCCAAAAGTATACCTCATGACTAAGTCATCAAATGATAATTAAGGGAAGAAATATTTTTTTTTTTTGATACAAGGCAATAGGGGAGGGGGGATCGAATCTAGGACCGAGAGGGAGGAAATTAATCCCAATACCACTGCACTGCTAGTATTGCTGGTAAGAAATAGTTAATTTCTTGCTATTGATGTGGGATTTCACAAGTATAGCATGAATGGTGACTGGTGAGCATAGAGGATGAAAGGCAAGATGAAGAGCATGATTTACATTACAATTTTTATGGTAAACATTGGCTCTTACATACCCTTTCTAGACTATTTTTTAGGGCAATAACTTTGGTGCATTCATTTATTGACTTCTGTTCCAAAACAAACTCAAGGCCCCAAGATATAACATTTTCATAACAAGTAAATCTTATTGAACCTCTCGAACTTCTTACCCCAATCATAAAACCATCAAACCTCAGCAAATTCAATAGTTTGCTTTCCATCATGAGCTTTCCTAAAGAAATGCTTGACATAATCTGAGTACAACACATTCTTATACAATGCTTTCTCCCCACTTGCCACCACGTCAGGCAAAGGTCCTATCACACTTGAGGGTTTAGGGTTCACAAAAATTGGCACTGAAACCCTAATCTTACTTCCATTTGCTGTCACTCGGTGCTCGACACTCTTGTACCTTCCATTGCTCATTATCTGCAAGGCATCACCAATGTTGATCACCAGGGAGCCAGACACTGGCGGCACATGAATCCAATTCTCGCCGCTGCCGTGATTGTCTCGAACGTAGAGACCACCAGTTTCATCTTGAAGGAGGACAGTTAGGGTTGAGACATCAGAGTGACGACCTATCGCAACTGTTAGATCTGGGTCTGGACAAATCGGATAGTAGTTGAGGTTGATCCTTTTTGAGCCCATGAAAAGTGATTCCTTTGTTTCATCAATTTCTTTCACATTTAGCCTTTTCATTAGTACTTTCAGGAGACTTTTGATCACTGTCTCGGTCTCTTTCAGGTATTCTAGGGTTTCATCCCTGCAAGAAAAAGAAAGTATAATTATAGATTCGTGTGTATAAATGATATTTACAGAAGAAAATTAGTAATTGTGGATTTTAAATATAAATATAGAAATATCTACTCAATCGCCAATCCTACGTGTACATTTGTAGATCCCAATCATGTATGGTATAAAAACTCAACCCAAGTCACCCAATCAAACCAGTTAATCGGTGAATTAGTCGCCTGACCAGCCTAATCAAGGGTTTTTAGATGGGTCAACCATAGCAATCCATCAAATTTGTACTTTAGTAACTCTATTTTATTGGATTATGTATGGCTCATATATGAATGTTGCGTTTACTTGTGGATTAATTCTTTTAATTTATGTAAATATTACTCTTTTTAGTGTTATATATGAATATTATAATATTTTAATTAAATTATATTATTTCAATCTTGATTGGGTTGATTATTATTCAATCATAGTCGGACCATGCGAACCCTTAATAACGTTTGACTCGTTTAATAACCTATCTGGTTCTTATTATCTTGATCATGACTCATATTAAACAAACTCCTTCCAAGCTGCCAAGTTAATTAGCCACGAGTTGACTTGTGGGAAAATATTAATTAACTGGGTAAGCAACTTAATTTTGTTGAAATTATGTTAGCAAAGTTGATGTTATCTTTATACCTATTGAATATGTATTTAGTATAATAATGCTCGATTATTCCGCAAATCGCATAATTTTTTAAAATTTTTCATAGAAAGGGTATGAACCCTCTATATTAGATGTAAAATTTTCAACTAATTTTAGTTTTTGCACTTTTCTCTAGTGTTAAAAGATTATTTTTATTTCAGATTTTACACCATTAAAATAATTATTTTTTAAAAAAAATGGACCTTCTAAATTAGATCTAGACCGTTCATATTTGATGTGGACAATAATATTTTATCAAACTGACCTGCATGCAGGAGGCCAAGTTGATGCAGCCTCATCCTCAGAAACAAAGAAGAGACTAAGATAATCTTTCCACTCAAGAGCCTTCTCTTTGTCAGGGCTAAAGCTCGAACCATACCTAACATTATTAGTACCTGAATTCTCTTTCGAGTACTTCACCTTCTCGCTTGCAGGCAATTCAAAGAACCTGTAAGTTGCAGCTTTAGCATTGTGCAGAACTTGCAGAGGCACGCCATGGTTGATGACTTGAAAGAAACCCCATTTCTCAGCAGCATCACAGATCTTTTCTGCAACTGCTGGGTCTTGCCAATTGGCCATGTCGATTATGGGAATGGATTGTTGATGAAGAAGAAGATTATCGAAGCTGCTTGGTCTTTCCTCTAATGGCTGCACGTACTGCTTTGGGAGGGTCTTAAGTCCCATATCGGAAAGTCCCTTCACGCCATTGCCTTGAAGAAGAACAAATTCAGTGTGATCAGAGGGTTCTGTGGTTGTTGTTGGGAATTGGGTAGCTGCCATTGTTGGTGCCATTTTGCTTGGAAGGAAGGCTTTTGAGCTTTTGCTTTAAGAGGTAGAAAGGGAAGAAGAAGAAGTTTACTTTTGAGTTTAATTTGAATGTTTAGGGTTTGGAAATAAGGTATCTATTTATAGACTGAAATTTGGAGCTTGGTGTCCATTAAGCCATTAACCACAGATCATTATGGATCTCATTCAATCTGAAGAATATAATATTTTAATTATAAATTTTCAGACTTTTTTATGTTGCTGGCATAGACATCCCAAGAAAAAGACATAAAAAGGGCCTAAAAACAAATATTAAAACTGTTTTCTATAATAGTAGAAGTTAAACCAAACGGACTCATAAAATGTCACAAGCACATTTGCAAAAGCTTCAAATAACTAAATTTATACCTTAATCCTAGATATAAATTCAAATTCAATAACTTTAAAATTTTAAGTTTAATAAATATGAATTAAACCATAAATTGTTTGTTATATGTTATCAACGTAATATTTATACATATATATTTTTGGCATAATTAATAAAAATTAATTTTCTATTTTTAAGCTAATAATAAAATTTTTGAAATTGTGAAAATTAGAAAAGCATTTTTCATATGAAATATAATAAACGTTCCATGAATCGCTTGGATGTCGTATGATATTAATTAAATCTAACATATAAACTTTTAGTTTAATTCTTTTATAGAGGCAAAATTGTTTATCTTCACACCTACTCACATGGTAAGCTTCATGTATGTTTGCTAATTTAATTAGTTATCACGCCGTATGTATGTACGTATGTTTATGTGTGTGTGTGTTTGTGGGGCATGATTAGAGCCTCCCACGTCACATCATATCAGATAAAAATTTGGACGCTATAAAGAATAAAATCGCTCAACATCTAAAGTTGTGGAACCGGCCAACCCGACTAGACATTGGCGATTTTTTATGGGTTCGACCATGGAAAGGCTGGATCTAAAGGGCGTTCGGTTTGACCCGACATTTGGGCCAGTAAGTTTAAAATAAATAAATAAAAAGTCCAGTTCAGAAGTCAACTCTTTTTTTATTTTTTTATTTTTTGATACAATTAGTGGGGGAGGTAGGACTCGAACCCTGGACAAGAAGGAAGACCAGCTCCGAATGCTGGCCTTAATGTTATTACGCTACAAGGCACTTGGCGAAGTCAACTCATTTTGTTATTGTTTGAGTTTAACTTCTTTTTCATCTGACTTCTACTAAAAGGTGGTTTTTTTATCAAAAGCCACAAGTCCAAGCTTCCAACCAAACATTAAAAATTGATTTTTAATTTCAATTTATATAGGAATATTATTTAGTTAAAAATTTAATATTTTTATGCTTGATCATATATATTTTTAATACCTACATTTACAATATATTAATTATTTCATATTTATTATAATAAATTATTTTAGTATTTAATAAGATTCATATCCTTTTTAATTAGTATTTTCCATCTCAACTTATTTTTCAACCCCTAACCCAAATATGTCTCCATTTGAAAAAATAATAATAATAACCACTTCTACCAATGTCAATCCAAACACAAATCATATTAACAACCTGAATTCTTTTTTATCGGATTTCTACAAAAGTCAAATAAAAAATAAACCACCGCCCCACTATTAACTCAGACGGGCTCTGTATGTGATCACAAGACATCCTTCCGTTTATTGTAGTACATTGGAGCGTCGTATTGAATCCAGATTTCCTTAAGATCACTGTACGTAAATTTATCACATGATTCGGAATTTTTAAAGATATTTCATAGTACAATTGCAAATAAAACCCCGAAAAAAATGCTTTTTAAATAGGGGTTAATTTTCGGTCAAACAAAAATTAAGAGTCAAATTTAAATTTAACGATGAACTAACACTTTAGATGAATGGAAATGAAATATAAAAGTGTAAGAAAGATTTGTGTAATGCATATTTCATTTTTAAGGAAAGATTATATAAGTTTTGAAAATAGAGTAGGAGTTTAGGTGAAAAAAGCAAAAAGTGAGAGTTTGTGTAATTAATGTAATACAGAAAAGTAGTCAAAGTAATTTATTATATTTTTCATACAAGGAGAAAAAAAATTATTATTTATCACATAACATCGGAAAATGATAGGATTCAATGTTAAACATTAAACCTCTAAGGTTGTTAAATTAATTATTTACCAAATGTAAGGAGTTTTATATATTATAACCTAAATTTGTAAATCTATAGTCACGTTATCAAGAGAAAATTTAAAAAGAGCACAGAAGAAAAAGTAACAGCAGCAATTTAATGTGAAAATTTTAAACGTTTTTAAATTTTTTTTTTAAAAAAAATTATAACTCTTTTCAAGAATTAAGGTTAATTCTATATTCTAAAAAATTACTAGAATTAAAAAAATATACTATAAAAGAGAGTTGATAATAATTTGTTTCAAACTTTATAATTAATCCTTCAATTATGTATTTCTCTCTCAAGTACAATCATAAATAACATTTTTTTCACATAAGTTTGATCTTAAATCTAACTAACAATGTGTGTTTATCTAAATAAATAAGCGAAAGTATTTTGTAAGTAACTATACTCTTCTTTAATTTTTAATTTGATATTTGTTTCTCTTTTTTTTCCTTTTAATTAAATCATTTAACTTTGTTCCATTAACATCACTAACTCCGGTAAATAGCAAATGGTGCTAACTGAATCAAGTTACAAAGGCTAACAGTACTAAAAGAGTACAACTAAATCATTCAAGCAAGCGGAAATACGCATATATGAAATTTAAAATTGAGGGAAAATATAGGTACCTATGAAATAGCTTCCCCAAATTAAATGCAATTTTTCATTTTTACCCACTATTTAATTATATTTCTCTTCTACACATTCTTTTTCATCTCTTTTCCTACTCATTCTCTCTCACTCATCATTTTCATAAATGAGAGTATATTTAAAAATTTATATTTCTTGCATGTTTGTTATTTTTACTAATTTTAATCAATATTTTGATTTATGTGATCTGTGAGTTGTTACTTTTATATATATATATATATATATATATTAGTATAGGACTGATATACATTTGTCCTGTCAAATAATTTTCAATATTATTTTTATTGATTGCACTAAAATCCAATATCAATATACTATCAATTATTACTTTGGAAAAATCTCATATAAAGTTACTTAAAATAGAAAATTATAAATTTGGTAAATTCAATAAATTTTTAATTGAGTCATTAACTCAATTTAGGATTTTAAAATATGGGTAAAATAACTTTAATACCCTCTCCTCTCTCTTCATTAATGAGTTTTATTACTTCCAAACTTATGCTTCTCATGTATATATCAAAATTAATTTTAATACAATAAAATATGATTCGGTCAAATATATTAAGTATATCATCATAAGAATAAAAACCTATAATATTTTCAGCAAAGTGTTCATTTTATTAACAAGAACAATTTTTTTAAAGAAAACTTATAATATATGTTACTATAAAAAGGACATATTTTGGTAAATATATTAATTAAGTATGAATTTATCTATATTTTTCAACACACATATATATAGGTTTTTTTCAAAAATTTTTATATTAATGTAAACCGTTTTATGAAATTTTAAGTTCATTTTACATCTTTTTTATGAAATATTCATAGAAGTATATGAAATTTAAACGTCGCTTTTAAAAAAAAATAAATAATATTACTGATTTATATTAAAGAATTAAAAAATTAAAATTGAAATATTAACTAAATTACTATCTAAAAACTCACATTTATTTATTAAGAAAAATTATTCTGGTTTAGGTTAATATTAGTAAAAATGACTTTTATTTCAATTCAATTTTGCAAAAGGTGAAGTTGGCATGTGATATGCTCTTTTTTTTTCCCCCTTTTATCTCACCCGATAAAAATAACAACTTTCTTTCTTTCTTTCTTTCTTTTTTTAAAAAAAATCTCACATTTATTTTTTTTAATCATTAATAAAATTAATTGACTTTCAATTAAAATATATTTAATTGATATCAATGATACTATTATGGCATGGTATACTTGAATTATTCTTGATTATCCTTTTATATAAAGTCATAAAGTAATAATACTCTTTTAAGAGAAGAGGAAAGAAAGGCTGGTAGAAAAGAGAGGATGGGTATTAAAGTTATTTTACACAGATTTTGAGATCCAAAATTGGGTTAATGACTTAATTAATGATTTGTTGAATTTACCAACCCGATTTAGAATTTTTTTTTTATTTTAAGTAGCTATATATGGAATTTTCCCTATTACTTTCTCTCACCACCTTTATTTAAAATGGATATATATGGAGAAAAATATTTAATGCTAGTAAATCATTAATTAAAAAAATTTAAAAATTTAAAAAAAATTAAAAAAACTATGAATAATTGTTAGTGGGTGGGTGGTACCTTATAATTTAGACATATATGAAAGAGAGTACATGGCACAAAATATATTCAAATCTACGAGTGTTTCGTTTCACCAACTCAGTGGCAAGCTACATGTTTGTTTGTTAGGCTTTTTTTCCAAAATGCCCCTAATTAAATAACTATTTATCAAAATGCCTCTGTTTCCAAACTATTTCTCAATCTGCCTCTGTTTAGTCGACTAAACCATGATTTAGTCTACTAAAACATGGGTTCAATTTTTTTTAAACTTCCCCCACGATTTAGTCGACTAAGCACTGTAGCTTAGTCGACTAAATCATAAAAAATAAAAATAAAAAAACAAAAGGTCAAAACTTCGGAAGGTCATAACTTCTGGCTCGAGAGTCCGAATCAAGTGATTCTTTTTTTGATTCCACATAACTTTTTGAGATCTATGCAGTGATATAAAAATTAACTTCCAGATTTAATGAAGAGAAAGGAGAAAAAACAACTGATTCTTTATTGCGCAGGAGATACTAACACTTCATTAAATATAATCAAGTGATTCTTATATATATATATATATATATATAATGAATTGTTTCCTTTTATTTGATGTTTTCTTTTTTATTAGATCACATAATATCTCCTACACAATAAAGATTGGATATGTGTGTGTGTGTGTATAATGAATTGTTAATATTAACATGAGTTGTTAATATTTAATATATATATATATATATATTTAATGAATTGTTAGTATCTCTTGCACAATATGGATCACATAATATATATATATATATATATATATATATATATATATATATAAAATTAATTGTTAGTATTTCCTACACAATATGGATCACATAATATGGACAATTCAAAATCTAAGAAAATCTATATTCATGTATATTATATTTAATGAGTTGTTAATATTAACATGAGTTGTTAATATTTATAATATATATATATATATATATATATATATATATATATATAATTATTAAATATATATATATATATATATGAGGAAATGATTTGTGCAGTTACTGCACCTAAGGTTTTTTCCAGTGAATACAAAACGACGCAGTTTAGTTTAATGAACATTGAAAAAAAAAAACTCATTCTCTCTCTCTCTCTCGGCTTCACCTCTCCTCGGCGTCGGATCCGTCATTGGCGCCGAAATATTCGTTCTTACTGGCCTTGAGGCCAAGGACAGGGCCGGCCCGGCCGTGGTCATATCTTTTGTCATCTCCGGCGTCTCCGCCTTGCTTTCAGTCTTCTGCTACACCGAGTTTGCCGTGGAAATACCCGTCGCAGGTAACTACTGATGATTCGTTCAAATTAATTTAATGTATTTAATTTGAAATTTAAAAAGTAATTATCCCTATAGAATAATGTGAGCATGTACACAAATTGATTCTGTATTTTTTTTTAATGTTATTCGTGATCTCATACGAAAAAATTATTTGAAATTTCAGTATATGTTTTGTTTTGAATTGTATATTATTTTTTTTCTTTTTTTATCAATGTTCATTAAACTAAACTGCGTCGTTTTATATTCACTAGAAAAAACCTTAGGTGCAATGACTGTGAAAGAATAGGCTATCACCCAAGAGGGGGGTGAATTGGGTGTTTGATAAAACTTTAGAAACTTTGAAAATCTTTTCGAAACTTATTGTAAGTAGTTCGAATACAATAACAATTGATAAGGCATTAATCAATCATTCAAACATGTATAGACATTCAAATGTATATGCTGGAAATATAAGAGATAAGGGAAGAGAATATGCAAACGGATTTATACTGGTTCGGCCCAATCCTTGACCTACATCCAGTCCCCAGGCACCTCCTGAGATTTCAATCCACTATCTCACTCAAGCTTTAATCGGGTACTTGAGAACCGCTACAATCCCACAAGTTTAGTCGGGCACTTGTGCACCCTTTTACAAATCTCTTACTGAGATACTCCTCCTTACACACCGTAAGGATACACCGCGTGATCACACACTTTGTACTCGAAGTAATCCTCACTCTAGGATTCACTCCCCTTACAAGATGTAATCAACACAATGTGTTTCCCACTCAAGATCACCCAATCTTGAGTAACTCACAGATGGAAGGATAAGATGTTTACAATAAATCTTCTCTCTCTCAGAAGTAAATGAATAAACACTGAAGCACAATACAAATCATTTCACTCTCAATGATAAGCTATGTAAGCATTGAAAACAGAGAGTAAAAGATATGCAAAACAGAGTATTAGCATGTTGTGGATGTAGGCATGTGTGCTGCGTTTTTCTGCTCTGTGTTCTCCCTCTTGAGACTTCAAATCTTCATGTATTTATGCTAATTGAAGCTTGTGACCGTTACAATTCGTTGAGACTTGAACCCATTTGAAAATATAGTTGTTAAAAACTAGCTGTTAGAACTTTTGCACAACTTTCGATGTTCTGACACAAATCTGATATTTTGAAGATTTGCTTCTAATCCTTCGTTTTGATCATCCGAAACTCACCAATAAAGTGGTTAAACATATCTAGGAACATTAGAGATTAATCATAGGAAGTATTAAGATCAAACAAGAAGGCATTGCAAATTCGTCAGATTTGAAATTCTGAAGTTGTGAAGAAACCTTGAGGTTTGTTCTCAAACCTGGAGGTTTTCAAAATCACTGAAAAGTCGTTTGCTCTCTGGAAGCCAGAAACCTGAAGGTTTTCAACCAATACTCGAGGTTTCTCTCTAATTTCAAAATTCTCAGTTTTGCTTCAAAACAGAAACCTGGAGGTTAAAACAGAAACCTGGAGGTTTTCGAAACTTGGAAAAGTGCAGACCCTCTCTGTCAAGACAAACCTCGAGGTTTGTCCAGAAACCTCGAGGTTTCTCATAATTCTGAGAAACTTGAGAAAACACCATTTGAGATCAAACCTGGAGGTTTCCCCATAAACCTGGAGGTTTTGCTTTGTTCATAAAACTCGGAAAATTCTTGGCCAGCTCAAACTCAAGTTTACATGTCCAAGCTTGAGGTAAGAATCCAATGCAAGAAGAATCAGCTCCAAACTCATTGTATTATGTCTGTTAAGATCCGATGAATGAAGGCTGTTCTTGATCAGCATTTTTACGATGTCCTGAACTGACAGTCAACTTTCAAAATCCATATCTACCTGGTCTGAACTCCTTTTTGGTCCGTTCAACTCTTTATGGAAAGCTCTGTGAGTCTACTTTCATATGCCACTGATTGCAGTTCAATCGGATTTGCCGTTTGTGAGATATACTCAAAATACCGAAGGTGGGTCTGGACTGTGACGTTGATTATTGTTCCAACTTGTAAAATTCATAAATAATTCATATGAACTCCTTTGGGCATCAAATTTTGTCACCAATACGTTTTGGGAGTCTAGTTTCCAATGCTTTTGGTTTCATCTCAATCCGATCTCTGGTTTGGGAGATATCATCGAATTACTGGACCTAGCCCGAGCTGAACGTGAAACAGAGCATACCAGAGTTGCTGATCAATGCTGAAACCTTGAGGTTTTGACTGAAACCTCGAGGTTTCACTTGCAACCTCGAGTTTTCACTTGCAACCTCGAGGTTTGCTAGTCCAAAGACACCAAAGATGCTGAAGACACTCAAACCTCGAGGTTTATACTCAAACCTTGAGTTTTCTCATCCTAAACCTCATATTTGCTCTGGTTTAACTCTGAATTGAGCCATTCCAACTTCCATATGATCTTGGAGCCTTCTAGCATCAATATAAGAACTTGAATAATTATATTCTCATTCTATTCAACAAGTTCTTCCTTCTTTAATCTCCCATCTTGATTATGCTTCATAATCTAACTCTTCCTTTCTTCTCTTCTCATGATCATTCTTTGTCTTTCAATTTGGACTTATCATACTTAGCAAATTATACCTTCTTCAATACCTCCTCTTCTTCTTGATTATTCTCCAAAATCTATTAATAACATCTTGCTTTCTTGACAAACTCTGTAAGCTCTTCTTTCTTATCTCCTTCTTGATCAATCCTCTTTATAATTCAACTTAAACTAATCTACATTAAATACAACAATTAGTCAATGTAGGAAATAACTATATTACTCAATCTTTTTGCTTATAACAATGGCATCATCAAAACTAATCATAACTAACAGACTGCACAAATCATTTCCCCTATATATATATATATATATATTAATAATGTGTATTTTGAATATATTGTATTTTGAAAATCCAATAATTAATAATATGGATTTTTTTTAGATTCTGGAATGTCATGTTATAAGGAGCCTCAAAGTATCGACACTAAATTTGTGGGGTTTGGTTATTCAAAGTATCCCTCCGAGTAACGTAACAATTAATACTGGATTTTCAAAATTGAGATTATCTCTCCATTAATAATATGGATTTTAAAAGAAAAGAGAAATAGAAAAAATATTGACACTAAATTTGTGGGGCTTGATTTTAGGGGAATAATAGCGTTTGGAAGTTATGCATGAGATCATATGTTGCAAGAGATTATTAATATTAAAATGGAATTGACTGCCACTAAATTTTTTGGGCTTGATTTTAGGGGAATAGTAGCCTCATCTACCGAGAAAAAAAAAAGGTGATTATTTTTTGAAGTTTAAAGTTTAATTTCAACATAGAGTCAGGGAGGGAGGAAGATCTAACTAACTTAATTAGGGCATGATTTTACGATTGATCTTTTATAAGATAAAATAAAAGGTTAAGGGGTTCAATTCAGATTTTGAATTGTCCATATTGTGCAGGAAATAATATATATATATATATATATATATATATATATATATATATATATATGGGGAAATGATTTGTGCAGTCACTGCACCTAAGATTTTTTCCAGTGAATACAAAACGACGCAGTTTAGTTTAATGAACATTAATAAAATAATAATAATAATAATAATATACAATTCAAAACAAAACATATACTGAAATTTCAAATAATTTTTTCGTATGAGATCACGAATAACATTTAAAAAAAATACAGAATCAATTTGTGTACATGCTCACATTATTCCATAGGGATAATTACTTTTTAAATTTCAAATTAAATACATTAAATTAATTTGAACGAATCATCAGTAGTTACCTACGACGGGTATTTCCACGGCAAACTTGGTGTAGCAGAAGACTGAAAGCAAGGTGGAGACGCTGGAGATGACAAAAGATATGACCACGGCTGGGCTGGCCCTGTCCTTGGCCTCAAGGCCAGTAAGAACGAATATTCCGGAGCCAATGACGGATCCGACGCCGAGGAGAGGTGAAGCCGAGAGAGAGAGAGAATGAGTTTTTTTTTTCAATGTTCATTAAACTAAACTGCGTCGTTTTGTATTCACTGGAAAAAAACCTTAGGTGCAGTGACTGCACAAATCATTTCCCCATATATATATATATATATTAAATATTAACAACTCAGGTTAATATTAACAATTCATTATATATATATACACACACATATCCTATCTTTATTGTGTAGGAGATATTATGTGATCTAATAAAAAAGAAAACATCAAATAAAAGGAAACAATTCATTAAATATAAATATATATATATATAAGAATCACTTGATTATATTTAATGAATTGTTAGTATCTCCTGCGCAATAAAGAATCAGTTGTTTTTTCTCCTTTCTCTTCATTAAATCTGGAACTTAATTTTTATGTTACTGTATAGATCTCAAAAAGTTATGTGGAATCAAAAAAAGAATCACTTGATTTGGACTCTCGAGCCAGAAGTTATATCTTCTGAAGTTTTAACCTTTTGTTTTTTTTATGATTTAGTCGACTAAGCTACAGTGCTTAGTCGACTAAATCACGGGGGAAGTTTTAAAAAAAATTGAGCTCGTGTTTTAGTCGACTAAATCATGGTTTAGTCGACTAAACAGGGGCAGATTGAGAAATAGTTTGGAAATAGGGGCATTTTGGTAAATAGTTATTTAATTAGGGGCATTTTGGGAAAAAAGCCTTGTTTGTTAGCATAGCTTTTACATATGCAGTCAACAAGGATTAATAAAACTTTAGAAAGCGACTAACAACTATTGGGAGTAAATGGTAAGGGATTTGCTTTCCTATCACCATGTCCTCGGTTCGAGGTGTGGAAATAGTGAAAATGGTGTTGGGAGCTCTTCTCCCATGACCGTGGACCCGACGCGAGATAAAATCTGGATTTGTCGGAGCCCAAGGTTTTGGTGAACTGAGTGGGATACCAAAAAAAAAACAAAACAAAATCTAGAAAGCATGATGTACGCTCCCAAAATGAATAAGAAATATATCTTCTCTCTCCTATCCCTAATATATAAGTAATTCAATTAATTTGGGTAGAATAAAAAATAAAAAAAAAATTGAATAAAGGTGACTTTATCTCCTTAAAATTTAGGAAAAAAGACATATAAATATCATTCCAACTTCTAAAACTCAAAAAAGTTCATTAACTTATGCAAAGGATAGAGAGGAGATATAGTGAGAATATGAGTTTTTCATGTTTGGAAGAAAAGACGAAAAAGCCCCATTAATCAATCATTTTACATATATTATCAGTACTTATTGATTTTGTTAAAATCATTACTCTTTTAGTCAATCTCAATACTCAAACTATTTTACATATTTTGTCAGTATTTATTGATTTTGTTAAAACCATTACTCTTTTAGTTAATCTTATTACACAATTGGTCACAATCCAAAATACTTTGTCAATCTTTTTACACAATAAGAATCAAGGCTACTTTCTCCATATAAGAATCAAGGCCGAAACCTCCAATAAACCAACAATTCAAACCTCCAATAGGACTATGGGATGATAATAGAAAAAGAATATGAGTAATAAATTGTTATGAACGAAATGATGAAATAATAAAAATTCCAGATTCAGATAAAAGTCTTCTAAAAAGAATGATAAAAAAAATTAAATATGTGAATTCAAGATATTAAATAATTTCATACACAACCCAAGATTTTATGACCAAGTTAGAAGAAATAGATATCAAAATGAAATAATAAAAGGATATTTTCAATATAAACTAGAAGATATGAATAGGACAATAATAATAAATTACTATGCGAGAAATAGAAATATAATATTAATACCATAAGTGGATAAATGTTTTATGAGATAAATATTGAAAAGAATAGACATATTAACACAAAGACAACATATAATATTAAATAATAGAGAAGCAATACATTATTATAATAGAAGATTTTTAAGAATTCATCTTTAGAAGAAATTAGAATTATTATCAAGGATATGAAGAACACAATAATTATGCAAATAGGGGTATATAGAAACGATGAAATAAAAGTGTTAGCATATTATGGAAATGATGATATGATGATAAAAACCTAAATAAAATATTTATGAGAAATATAGTAAAAAAGTGATAAATCAAATGAAAAATATAGAAGGATATTAAAATCAATGGGATATCCACGGACATATAATCAAGTTATTGGGAATATTATTGAAAATATAACAGATAGGGAAATATTAAAAGCATTTTGACTTCAACCATTAACTTTTAATTTTGTTTACAATTGTCAGTTATCATTAAAACACATAGAGAACTAACAGAATTTTTCGAAGCTTTAATTCAGCCATATAAGTTATGAGTTGTTAAACACATAAGGGGTCAAATTATGGAGTAATGTTATCATATCTAATTGTGATGATCCTATAAATGAGAATGCTCATGGTTACATGGTTATATGTTCATTTAAGGTTAAGATCTATTCATGATCATATGATGACTAAATTATAGAAACTCAGTTGTGCCTCCTGTAGAGAACAAAGGCAGGCTATGCTAATATGGTTTGAAGGGGAAGGTCTAAGTCGATAAGAGCAAGTGGCTCTGTAACATCCCAAATTTTTTGGACGAGAAGTTTGAAAATAAAATTGAGATAAGAAGGCTCTAGCCAGTAGAGTCTAAAAGTCTTAAGCTTATTATGAGGAAAAGCTTAAGATAATTATTAAAATTATTTTAAACCTTAAAAATTTGGGAAGATTATGAAATAATATTTCGAGGATATAGAAATATTATGGTGGAAGTTAATTTTTGAAATTTGGGCTTAAAATAACTATGAGAATAATTATTAGGGATTAAGGCCCATTTTTCCTTTATTTATTTCAGGAAAAGAATAAATTTAAGGAAAATTAATAAGGGATAATTTAGGTCTAAAAATTATGGAATCGATATTTTACGGCTTAAAGGAATTAATTGTGAAAGAAAAATCCTTAAAAGAAAATAAGGATTATTTTCCATCACATATTTAATGTTACAACTAAATTGAAAAAGGTATATAGGTGTAGAAAATGAGTGTTGTGTATATACTTGTGGCATATACTTATGCATGTGCATGGCAAGTGTTTCTATTCATGCAAGAACAACTAATTCATTGATACAGCACGAAAAATATACTCCCTCAATTCATCTATTGCCCAAGCCCAACCTCCCTTTCACCCGGTCCCCCACACACAACACGCACACACACACAAACTCTCCCTTATTTTACTTCACGCATAGACAACACACACACTTCACTTCATTCTCATTCCCACTTTCATCTCCTGGAAACCTCACGGCCCATGAATAAAATACACAACCCAACCCATTACCTTTACTTAAGCCAACTCATTGTTTCTATGCATCGGTATCCCTCTCTCTCGTCATGTCCGGGAAAAAAAAATGTTGACATAGAAAACAATGACAGCAAATCCATCTAACTCACGCAAGCCTATTATCTCTCTCATCACTTCGTTCTGTCCAAAACACGCAACAGCTAAACACGTTACAAATCTTAGCGTTACCACGTTGCAGAGGTCAGCGCCGAAAACACAGACAAGGGAGACACGCAACAGTGATTCTCGAGCCAAACGCTATGGACACCTGTGTTTTCAATCCTTCTCGGACCAGACCGTGCGCCTCTTATATATATACACTGCACCTTGCTTTGCTCTTTCCCATTCATGCTTCACTTGTGAGAGTTGAAGAGCAACCGAGATCAAGGGAGGGAGAGACGAAGAAGGAGAGAGAGTGTCATATATAAACCAGGAACATTCTTGCTATGCTTTCCTACTTCCAAAACAGAAGAGTAAAACCACAAAGCATTGCTCATTGTTCAAGCTTGATCAACAAAGGTAAATCATGGGACCTCTTCTTCCTCTAGTTTCCGTTAATTCCCAACGCAAACACATAAAGCCTTAGGAGATAAAAACTTTGGGTTACTAAATTTTAGTGTGTGCATAGGTATATAGATACGTTTCTACCCAGAGAGACTTGGTTGATACAAAGAGAGAGAAAGTAAACTGATATATATGTATAAAGGAAACTTCACTGATAGGGGGGAAAAAAAAGGGGTGGGCACATTACTGATATATATTGTTGTTACACTCTTATATATTCATTGCTACTGGGAAGGAAATAAAATAAGAAACTTTACTGTCATATATTAAAATAAGGAGGCTTCACTGTTATATATAACTATATAAATGTTGCTTTGAATCATAGAAGGAAGAACACTGTATACCTATAAATATATGTTTATATATGTAGTTTAGAAGTTAAAAAGAGAAGCTTGTCTAATACGTATAAATATATATTCGTTGCATTTGGCTTCTATTTCTACTGTGAATGAGCTGAGACAAAGCCCCATTATTGTTGATGCTTTCTTTAAGGATTAGAAGCCAAAGGAGTATAACTATATATAATAGTATATAAAATTAAGTTCTATTGTTATTAAATGCCACCTGATAGTTCAAATAATTGCTTAACTCTATGCTTTAAGGTATTTATATGTTGATACTATATCCTATCGAGATTGTGGGGATCAAATTTTGGAATCTGGAAATTACTTTTAAGCTTAACTTACGATGATTCAGTGAGTTGTGCAATGAAATTTGAAGAGAATATATATATGACGCTATTAAAAAAAATGAATGAATGAAATCATGTTTTTTTTTTAGTGTGTATAGGTTTATACACGTTGTTGCAGCTTGAATTAATGTGAAACGTAGTTGTATTGTGGGTGTGTGTATAGTTGTACAAGTTATTAAAAAAAAAAAAGAAAGAAAGAAAAGAAACGTAGCTTTATTTCATATAAAGATACATGTCTCTACTCATGGATATTAAAGCAGAGAATAAAGCTTGATGTTTAATACATATATATCACTAGAAGCTTACTGTCATTATCACTGGAAAAGTTGAATACCATATATACGTGTGTTGAAGGTACGTATATATATGTATATTGATGTTTATGTTAGAAACATTTTGCTGATATGTGTAGATGCCTTTAGTAAAAATAAAATACTAAAAATAATAATGATAACAATAAAATAAATAAGTATTATTAGGAAAGGAAATAAGTAAATAAATAAATAAATAATAATAAATATTATTATTTATTAAAAAGGGTATTAATATTAAGGGAATTTTTAGGGATTAATTACTATTTTAATCCTCTAAAAATTAGTTTGCATAGCTAATTACGTAACGACATGATTAAGTGTCTAATGACAATGATAAACGTTTATAGGATTGCATAGACACCTCGACTGATCCTAACACCTACCGGACAGAAATTTAAGGATTCAAGCTCGAGGTGGGTAACTGTTATCTTATTAGCTTGTATGTACGTATTACATGTATGACTGATCATAGTTGCTAGATAATTTTGCATGTATGTATCCTAGCTATGGATTGAGGCTGCGTGTCTCAAAGGGCTGCGTGTCCTAAAACAGGGCTACGTGTCCTGAAGGGCTGTGGTCCTTAGCCGTTAACTGCGGTTACGGTTCGACTTGTTTACTGTGAATTATTCTATGCTTATACATGTGTTATACTGTGATTTATATTTCATACCTGCATATGAGATTAACTGTTACCCCTGGGGTTCATTCATTTGAACTCCAGATCGCATGAAAGAAGCAGGTAGTGGATCGGGATCAAGAGGGAAGAAGCAGCTGTAAGGGTTACAGTAGAATGGACTTCTTGGAAAAATATGATTAGGTAGACTATATTGTATCGTTTATCATTTGTCTATTGTTGGATTATTGTAGTAAGATATCCCTAAGGGATTGATTCAAATCGCAAAAAATTTATCCTCATATTTTTAAACAAAGTCATTTTACGAAATATTTATTCCGCAATTAAGTCGTTCAAATCATTTCGATGCCTGTGCGCTTAAACTCTGATGAATAAAGGCGCATTTAGGACGGGCGTTACAGGCTCTACCATGTGTTGGGAAGACTCTGTAAAAGTTTTTTTGTATGCAATAGGACACGAATCCTTCCACAACTTGAATCATATACGGCTAACCCCTAGGGTTCTATCTAAATCGATCATATCGTTATATCTAGATCTTCCCTAAATCTGAACATATAACCTGGCTATACTCTTTATGGCATTAGAGTATGAGGATTAATGGTAATATAAAACTGAAATTTGATTCCTAATGTTTATTATTGTTTTAAACTCTTTTTTATTTTACTATTTGTTTAAGTTTTTTCATTATAATTTTTTTCGTTTTTTTTTTTTGTAAAAAATCTTGGTTTATATTTTTTTATAAAATCTTTTCTTAGGATATTTTTTTAATTTATATATGTATGTTTGTACATACATACAAACTAACTATTACATATTATGTGTATGTGTATCTGTACATGTATATGTAAACACACATATACATATGTACATGTATATGTGTGCGCGCGTGCGTGTGTACATGTAGGTAGTGGCGGATCTAGAAATTTTAATGACGGAGGGTGAAAGAAAATGCAATATCATAAATAAAAGTACTAGAAATATAATACAAACCTAACACACACAAAATTAAAAGAAATCTATTATAAAAATTAAGATTTAACTCAAAGATCCACTACCTACTGAAGACCATGGAGGGCTATAGTTAGGGTACAGCTCTCGTGCCAAAGCCTCCTCCTGGTTGATATGGCAAGCCATGTCACGCTTTCCTTCACTATCATTTTATCATGAAGGCATTTGGACTGCCTCAATACCTAACGAATCTTGGCGATATCAAGAGACATGTGCTTTATAACAGCAGTTAAAACCCCAACCTTCCATGCCTTCTTGAGGTCATGTGGCTTTTTGTAAGGTGGAGGGCCTTGATCTATAGGTAAAGCGATCTGTGGCCACCAATCTTCATTCACAATGGGCCACCATGGTGGAGGATTTCTCTTCTCTAATGGAAACCTTCTCTGAGGCGGATCACAGTGCTGCATTAGTGCAGACAAGAGAGAACCTAAGGTTGTGTCCTGAAGCTCCTGTAGGGTATTTGGAGTAGGACCAAGAGAATTGCATCCATCATTCTTTCCGGGAATCGCATTGTCTGCTTGATATTTTGCTATGGCAGCCGGCCCATTACTGTCTCGAATATGACTTTATCATTCCACCATTCACAAAGATTGTCAGATGCCCCAGTCACAGGCTTTCCTTTCTCTGGAATGATCCCATAAACAAATCCTTGAGCCTTGCAAACCTCCATCGTCTTCAGCATATACTTCAAGATTCCATCTTGGGCCCTTGACATCTTCCTCCTTCCAGTTCTTGGGACTGGCTTTGCTTCACCACATTTATTCCTTCCTTGGGTTTGCTTCGTTCGGGGCCACCCCTACCCCCCTGGCCCGCTCTATATGTATGTGTGTGTACATGTGTATGTACCTTTACTTGTATTTACATATGCATATGCATCTATGCAAATGTATATATATATAACATATACATCATATAATATGTACATGTATGTGCATATACATGTACATATTATATGTACATGTATATGTAAATGTATATACATGTATGTATATGTAGATACACACATATATGTAGATGTGTGCGCGTGTGTAGATAGACACACACATGTACATGTGATGCACATGCACATGTATATGTGTATACATATACATTTATGCAAACGTGCGCGTGTGTGTGGTTTTCAATAAGATCTACGTTATTTTCAGTCATTTTTCATCTCAACTAACTTTTAAAATAATAATCCAAACAAGTTTTAGTTTGAAAAACAGTCACTTCTACTACCAACAATCTAAACACAAATTACATTTACAATCTGATTTTTATCCTTACTATTGCAAAAGTTATATTGAAAATAAGTCACTTCTGTCACCAGAGGTAGACCTTAGTTAATACAAAGGGAGCCATCCCAGAAAAATCGTTCACAATTTTCTTTGAAAAAATTAATACATTTTAAAAATATTATATAATCATAAAAAAATTTAATTAGTCTATGAGTATACATTTAGTCCCCAAATATTTTATCACAATGTCCGCTACTATCTGTCACTTCTAACCAAACGGGCCTGAAGACTGAGTTCCACTTCCACTTTCACTTCCCTCTTCCCACTTCAATGGTACCAAACAGGGCATAAAAGCCCCTAATCTGTTTTTTTATTAGATCAAGGTAATGAGTAGCGGAGGAGAAGAGAGGACAGCAATAAGAATAAGAGTAGAGATGATAGTCAAGTCCCTTATCTTTTCTTTTCTTTTCTTTTTCTTTTTTATTAGATCAAGCGTTCTCACATATTCGGCTTCAAATTTATATTCTCTTTCTTTCAAGAATAAAACCTCTTACCACTTCAACCAATAGTTTCTTGGTATCCAAGTCCCTTATCGCTATAGTTTAAGAGACTTATAATTTAAAAATTAATTTTTAAAAACTATTGGAAATATGAATTTCTTCAAAGAGAATATTGACCTCAAAATCTAGCAGTAAGTTCTTTTAAGTGGAAAATTTTTTAAAAAAAAAAAAAAAAAAAGCAAAGTTTACCCTATTATAATTTTGGACTCTTAACGAATGGTTGCCAACCGTTGTACATTTTGCTTAAATATTATTGATCTTGTTGGAAGAAAATAATGCACACGCTACCAACGAATCAGGTCTAATAGAATGAGTTAATCCTTCACAATATGAGGAATCAATGTTTAAATCTTTATTTGGAGATACGCCTGCATTTAATGCCCGACAATGACACAAACAAGATTACTTTCATCATGAGGGTTTCAATGCCCATCAAGAATTAAAAAACCAGAGCAAGCATAGGTGACAAATTAAGAAACTATCGCATATTCACATGACTTGAAATATCTGATGGTTCAATAAAAATCAAAACAAAAATTCTTGATACAAAGATCTGTTCCGATTTTTTCTTTTTTTTTTCTTAAAAAAAAAAAAGCTTTAGACTTATGTGCAAAACTTAATGATTTTAAACATAACAGTTTTATGGAAAAGAAGTCGAACATAAATTGCCTTAAATGACATGTTTAATTGTTCTGTATATATAGTTTAAAAATAAAGGATGAAAAACTCCCTAACTCTACAAAAATACTATAGTCCTAAAATAATAAAAATTGAGAATACAAATAAACGGTAAAAGTTTAAAAATTTTAAAAGGCCCACAGATAGAATCTTAATCCACCTTTTCTAAAAGGTAAAATTTCGAAATCTTATCTTTCGTACTGTTGTCTCCCAACCGACCTTTTCTAACAGATTACATTGTCCATTAGATGGTCAGCAGCAACCAGTGAATTGGGGATAATGTGTTTTCTTGACACAGCCATTACAGATACAACCAACCACATCATTATAATAATTGGGGAAACCATTCTTTAGGTTCTTATACCTTCACTTAGTCTTTAATTTGATGCCTATGCATTTTTCTCTCTTAATTAAATCCTTACATTTACTCTGTTAGCTCAATTAGCTCCTGTACAATTCTTACAAAGCAAAATTAATGGATTTGATTAATAGAAAAAAAAAAAAACACACACACACACACACACACACAGAGGTACCAAATTAAAAATTACGACAAAGTATAGGTATCTGCAAAATGATTTTCCCATACACAAACCAAGTTAACAGAGTTACATGTCAAGTTCAGATAGAAGAACCCTGTAATAGAGTCCAGGAAAAAAAAATGGAAAGGAAAATAAAAAGGAAATTAATAGCAAAGCTGATTATGGAGGAAACCTTGACTATAATGTTAGTCTATGCATTCTCAGGACTTCAACATACCACCACTATTTGACGAGTAAATTTCAATCAGTGCATCAGAAGCATAGACAGTAGTTAGGTTTTTTAGTACATGATTAAATAAAAGCATATACAGAGGCGTTGTACAAAACGAGTGCATAGTTCATACATTAGAGGATCAGAATATCATCTAGTACAACAGCTAAATGTTTTAAGTTTCTCGTCTTAGTGATTACAAATACTACATTGATAAAGTGCAACGTCCAAGAGTTCCAAGGGGTTAAGACTAAAACATTAAGCAAAAGGATCATAGTCACCTGTTCAACATCTCTGCTGCTAACTAGTGGAGGTATGTAGCTTGATACTGATAGCCATTTCCAAAGTAGTTGCCATAACTAGGAGAGAGGTTGTAAGTCCCAGAACCCATGATTGGCGGGCAGTGATTGTCAGTGGGTCCAGCGTACATATAGTGAGGTCTGTCGTACACGTACTGGGGGGAATACCTATCAGCAACTCTAGCATAGGAAATTTTGTCAGCAGGAGTAATGTTAGTAACACGGGGACCATATCCTACACCATTTGCACGGGGTCTCTTGGGTTGAGGCTTTGTTGCTTCAGTTACTCTCTTCTTGTCCGCCTTAGCTTTTTCCAGATGAAGGACACGTTTCTGGAGAGGATCCAGAGGATACTGCTCTTCAAGTTTATGCTCTTCAATGCACTTGATTACAACCCTGAGAGCAATCAGCTCTCGTTCATTAACTTCAATCTATAAACAGCACGTCAATGTCAATAACTGAACACTAAATGCCTTCAAGATATTTAAACGGATTTCTCTACATATTTCAATCAAGATAGCCCCAAAAGATAATGAATCTCTGCCATCAAGGCTACAACTTGAGTAAAGCAGCAAAAAAATTTAGAATATATCAAATTTCCTAGATAATGACCATATGAATTTTATGTTTCAATTCTACGATTAATCGGCTAAATTTACTTCGGCACTAATAAGAGTTGTGTTGTTGGTGTCCAAATTTGGGTAAGAGGTTAGGAGTTCATTATTACCAAGGAATCTTGCAGCTATACTTTCCACATTTAGCAAGTTATGAATAATTCCAGATTTAACAAGTATGATAATAAAGGAGGGACCCGCTGAATGTTACAAGCGTTCCCATCTACCAGAAGCACCAAATCTTTGATTTAACCACAAATTTCAACTTTGATATTCAACGTTATTACAGGAACTACCAAGTTTGGCAAACAGCAAAACTGACTCATCCAGATATATCACAAATGAATATAGATGCAAGAGAATGAACTTGGGTTACTATAATAAATCATGTTAACATAAGCTCTCACCATACAAGCAGTTTCCACAACAGTAAACATTCCTCTATAAATGCCAAACTCAAGATTTACTATGGCAATGTATTACCTAGTTAAGCAACTTCGAATTGATACTTTGATAGTATGTACGAGAATTACAACTCTATTATTTCATACCAGTACCACAGTTTAAAAGCATCCAACAGAGGAAGAACAGTAGCAATGGTTATTTTAATAGCTGAGACCAAACTACAAACCTGCAACGTGGGAGAAGAGTTGACACTTTTGACAGGAGAAGAAGCTTTTCTAGCGTCCTTCAAGTAAGATTTTAGCAACGGCACTGGAGAAAACTGTTCTGTAAGATCAAACGCAAAGGCCAAGTTAACAGCATCAATCTGCCTCCCACTGTTCACCAAAACTTCGATAACATCTGCACATGCACAATGTCAAAATGAAGCATTAAACAAACATACAATAATATGATCACTTATCATAATTACAAATACAACGTCCATGCATAGAACTTTCTTTCCAAAGTATGTTAGTGATACTCTGAATTATAAGCCTATTTAAGTTCTGCTTTAATTCAATAGCTGCCAAATTGGAGTCTGCCAAGTTCCATAGACTCTTATCAAGAAAATGTTATCATATTACAAACTCATCCACCAGTGATCCTAGTAACTGCTAGAACATCAATGCACACCCTTTAATAGCCTCCATTTGATCATTGAGATCCAAATTCCCTTCACTATTTTCATTTATTAGTTCTGACAAGAAACAACATGCAGACATATCAACATAGACTAGCCATACAAAATTTAAAATCACTAAAATTTTGCAGGCAATGGAAATTCCTGCCACTGAAACAGAGTCTTGGCAGGCATTGGTGCTTCAAAATGGTTTGGTATAAGAAATAGAAAGCAACTTATGATAAAAAGGAAATCAAATAATCTAAAATGAAATTGTCATAAGGATAATTAGATGCCAAAAGGTATGTATAATGAAGGAAAATAAACATTTCAATTAGTGCTCAGTGGTATGTATAAAGTACTGGTTCATTCTAACATTAGTAAAGGAACAAACACACACCAGGCATTTTCTCTGACAGTCCAAGACAACGACATAGGTCAGCAGTTTGACGACGTCGAGACACGGTTGGTATTAGCCTGGATAATTCCTCTTCATTAAAATCAGAGGCAATACCAAAACTGGCTAGAAGTTGCAAAAATGCATGAGCCTCCAAGGAATTTCCATTGCTAGCATCCATGTCAAGGGCATCCAATTTTGGCTTCCACTCTTCCGCAATTATCTTAGCCTTATTCTTAATATCTTCTGATATTACATCAGAAACGCAGTCTAAATTGGTTAGCAACACACTTAAGCACTCCATGAGCATAATACAGGTTCGACGAAGACCTAACAAGTTTGCATCCTTCTTTACATCCTGATTTGGTGCCTCCATAGAGTAAAATCCTTCCAATGAATCCAGAACCAAAAGTGCTGCATTAGGGGCAGCTCTTAATGCATGTGGTATTTCCTCCCTTATGGCAGCGAGGTCCTTACGGTTATCAGATATGAATTTCTGAAGTCCTACTGCATTCATCTCTTCACACAGTTTAACCAATTGAGGATAAGACTTCACCTCCACATTTCCACTTTCATGAGAATCTTTCAACTCATCTAAGCTACCCTCAGCTGATACGGATGTAGCATCTCCTGGTTTCTTCTCCACTCCTGGTGCATCTTGACCCCCATTGGAGACAACAGCCAAATCCTCAGGTGAAACCTTCCTGTGCTTTTCTCGAGCATTAACAATGTCAAATATAGCAGCATTTCTTTTCTCTTGAAGCCTCTCCAGTGAAGCTTGCTCCTTGGCCAAAACAGCTGCTTCTTGCTTCTCCAACATTTCGCGAGCTTTCATAGTTTTGTTTTCAAACTCTTTCTCTTGATCTTCCAATTCATGAAAACGCCTCTTCAAGGATTTCTCAAGCCCATGAAAATGCTCCTCAAGTTCTTTCCATTTCAAGTTAAGGGTTACAGCTCGATGACTTTCAAGTTCAGCAAATGCCTTTTGAAGCTGCCGTATCTTAGAGGATGTAGAATCCATCAATGAAGCAACAGAGTCGGTCTCTTCCATGGAAGCTAAAAAGGAAAAATGAATGAAGTGAATACTTATGCTTAAGCTAATGCAATCAGGAACTTTGTACAGTGCAGTGCTATGACCATAGCTCTTTTTAAATGGAAACAGGTTACAAAGGGGATAAAAAAAAAATATGTTATCAACTGGTTTAACTTATATAAAGAAACTATCCAACATTCCTTATATCATAGAGGCCCAAAATGAGCAGGCCCTATCGGAGGGTTCACCCAGTTTATAGATCAATCTCAGTAGGACATATGTGAAGAATTACTTGCAGCTCTAGAAACAGAATGGTCATAAAAAGAATAGCAACAACAAAAATATGCAGTCAAAAGGGAAAGGTCAGAAAAATAGCTTGCAGTTAAGAACATCATTATGAAAAACATAAGGGAAATCAATTAGAATTTAAAAATTAAAATCATATGCAGCTGCCTAAAACAGTGTTTGTCCACATTAAAACCACCTTAAAACAGACAAAATTAAATGGTGGATGACTTTACTAATTGTCTGCAGCATGGACATTCAATAAATCGAAAAGGAGGGGCATTTCAATGCCTAAAGAAAATCTTCGTGCAGAAGGACTAAAGCCCTAAGGTTTAGAACTTCCGACATAGCAGTTACTTGTGACCTGAGTTGCTCTATGTATTGTTGAGTGCAAAATGACATTGAACAAATTCTCAAAGGTGAAGAGTGTAAAACTCCATGCATACTTCTCTTTCATTTAAAATACGCTATCCTCCAGCCCTCCTTAAGTGGAGTACACCAAAACCCAAACTTTTCAAATAATTCATGAGATTGAACAATTTCTGCATAGTGTTTGGTTAGCCATGAACTCCTATAGCAGCAAAATACGACATATTAAGACTAAAGTGAGTGATTTCTACATTATGACAAAAGGGGAAAGCAAAGCAATTGATGAACACCAAGAAAAGTTCCCATTGATCCAGGTGATATGTTGAGGTAAAAGGGGAATGAGCAGCACAGAGGAACCAATCATTCACCACACACACACACACACACACACATCCGGCCTGAATTTAAACTTCATGCAAATCATATGTTGTTTGGTCTTCATTTCGTTATAATTTAACTCCTCTATCCAACCTTATCTAATTAAATTGGTCACTAAAACTTCGAAGAAAACAACAAACTACAGCCTTCAAAACCAAAAATTGCAGCAAAACTTACCAAAGAAGACGTCCCCAGTTTAGGATCCAAACCTTAGATTCACGAGAACACAAACCCTAAAAGAACAATTAGGCCCAGCGTTATTAGAGAATGATAAAGACAAAAACAATAACACCTCGAAGTAGATTAAACTCTTGCTGTAGTAACACCCAGAAAATTCTCACTATAACCCTAAAATTTGCAGGAATGAACAATTTACAAAGTCTACTGTGCAGGAAACTTCCAGAGCAATGTCTACAAAATTCCTTCAAAGATAAACTCAAAAGAATTAGCAGTAAAGTGAATTCCCCCTTCCTTTTAAACAAAAAAAGCAGATCCAAACTGAAGACAAGAACCGATTCATGCGATAAAATCACAAAAAATTTTAAAACAAAAAGACAAGGAAACGTTACCTGATTGATCTGATGAATATAACTAAGACAACGCCTAATAATCTAAGAGACAATTTTCAATCCAATTTCCCCTCAACCAGTGGGGGTGTGGTAGCCGCAGCTCCGCAACCCTTGAGAGAGAGAGAGAGAGGGGGGGGGGGTGGGCGAGAGAGGAAGAAAAGAGAAAAAGTTAAGCTGACAAAAAGAGTGTTTATTCAGAGTCTCACAACCTCCGTCCCTCCCTCCGGTCTTTCTCTCTCTTACTTTTTTGGTTGGGCACTCCCGGTTTTGATACGCGCACACCAATACCATTGGCCGAACTGTCATCTACTCTGTAAAGTTACCACCCATGTCTGCTAAAGGGGAGAGCTCTGTGTATATTACCTTGGGAAAAAATCTCTTTGAAGGCCTAACTGGCAACATAATTTTAAGAGTAAAATGTCCTAAATACCCCTAGTTTTTATTCAAATTACAAAATATTCCTTTTATTTTGGAAATGAATATATAATTTTTTAAGAAATATTAAAATATATATTAGGCAAATTTTCCTTTTACACTTGAGATTTCATTTTCATATATCTAACAGTTAATTAACTATTAAATTTTGTTTACCAGAATACCCCTCTTTTACAAATGAACTTTAAACAAATAACTATTTGAAAAAAAAAAAGTCTTAAATTATTCTGAACAATTTTAACCAAAATTAGGAATTTAGTATGATGAATTGTAAATCAATAAATGAAATTTATTTTAACATAAATTTTAATTAAAAAATATTTTTGTGTATTCTTAACAATGTTAACAATGCAAACTTAAATACACATTCTTAAGATAAAGAGAAAGCCTGTGTAATTAAAACAAAATATCATGACTATAAAATATTTTACTCTAATTTTTAAACAGCATAAGAGGACTCTGAAATTAATATACGTGATTGAGGCGACAAAAACAATTTTTGGCTTCAAATAATCAAATTACCCCTTAATTGAAATATCAAAAAAGAGTATGTAAGAAAAACCTTCACTTAACTTACTCGACATGAGTGAAGTTTCTATGTTTCGACCAAAAAAAAAAAAGTTTCTATGTCACCAGAAAAAAAAAAAAAGTGAATTTTCCGTGCAAAGGTTCTCTTCAATTGATTCAATCAAAGGGATGTGCTTTTTTTTTTTTTCTTTAAGGTATCTCTCTATCTTTTTTTCTAATTTTTAATCAAATATTATAATTTCTCTTTATTAGCACAGACCGGGGCTAACATAGAAAATTTAAAAATATTTTATTAAAAAAGAAAAACACAGGTTTCAAATTAAAAATTGAGGGGAAAAAAAAGAATAATACCGGGAAAATAGTCACGTGGTCACATTGTTGGAGGTTTTAAAGGTGAGTTGAAAATTCATGGTGGATGTTGAAATTTCATAAGTAGGTATAAATTGAATGAGTCTTCTCATATACGTTTATCGGTCTAAGTTACTCCCCAAGTTCTAAATATTGAAGATAAAGGTTTATTTTGATCATAAATACTTGTATTAGACTTCCATCCACCTTATCTTATTACTCCTTCTCGTCCTAATTTATTGGATCAAGTGATTTTTTTTTTTAAAAAAAAAAAAGATTAAAAAAGTTAATTAAATTATTTTAGAGTATTTTTATTTGAGGTAGGATATTGTTACTACTAATTTTATGTCACTACTAAGTCACTATCATTTTTTCACCGTCAGATCAGAATCTCAATAGGAGAGAGAAATGATAAACATAAATAAGATTCTAATCTGACGGTGAAAAAGTGGTAGTGACTTGGTAGTGACATAAAATTGGTAGTGACAATTTTCTATCTCATTATTGTTTTCTTCGAACTAATTAATTTGGCTAATGAGTTAATATATAATCTAAAAATATACATATATGATGTAATTAAGTAATTTATTTCGTTTCCTTAATTTCTTAAAAAAACTCAACTCGATTTTATAATTAGGACTGATGAAGAAGTATTTAATATTGTAGGTCTTCAAGGTGAGTGTAGCATCCCGTACGTGAAACAATCTTATATCGGGACGAATGAGTTTTCTCATGTATGGTCATTAATTTAAGTTACTCCCTTCAGTTTTGAATATACAATGTAAACAAAAAGTTTATTTTAATTATAAATATAAGATGTTTATTCTCTCTCATATATATGTGTGTATATATATATATATATAGGGGAAATTATGTGTGCAGTGACTGCAGGTAAGAGTTTTTGCAGTGAAGTTGATACTGTACCGTTTTATGCTATGTCGTTGGGAAAAAAAAAGTGTAATAGCTGTAATATCAAAAAATCACGATGATTTATTAAGACAATGTTGATTGTGATTTCCAGAAAACAGGCAAATGAAGATTGCGGGTGATTTATTTCCATGTAAGAATTAGGAATCAATTACCAGATTCTCTATTCTTCAATCGCAACAATAAATCAAATAGGTCCAATTTAGGAATTAGGAATCAAAATATTGTAGTATCAATCTCACTGCAAAAATCCTTACCTGCAGTCATTGCACATATCATAAGCCCATATATATATATATATATGGGTAAATGATTTCTTCAGTCACTGGAGATAGAGTTATCTCTAATGATCCCAAAACTACGTCGTTTTGGATTAATGAAGGGTGCTTATGTAATTTTGTTTATTTTTTAATCATGTACAATTTATCAAAACACCCTTCATTAATTCACCTAAAATTATTAACAAACCCTTCATTAATTCAAAACGACGTAGTTTTGAGGTCACTGGAGATAACTCTATCTCCAATCACAGGAGAAATACTTTTCCCTATATATATATATACATTTTACCAAAACACCCTTCATTAATTCACCTAAAATTACTAACAAACCCTTCATTAATCCAAAACGACGTAGTTTTAGGTCATTGAAGATAACTCTATCTCCAGTGACATGAGAAATCCTTTACCTATATATATATATATATATATATATATATATATATATATATATATATATATATATATATTATTTAGCTATTATATTTAAGAATAATAGAAAGTGTTCAAGCTTAATTTCTGTGGGCTGTGTTCTTATTTGTTTAGGGGGAAAACCAATGCCTCTTTACATTTTTTAATAATCGTTCTTGCTATTGGAACAAAAAATCAATAGAAATGTTTGGTTTAGCTTTCTTTTTCGCATAATATAGTTCAATAACTAATTAACGGTAAAAATAAAAACACTCCTGCATCTATATCAAAGTATATCATTTTTAAAATTAAATTAAACATCACGATAAAAAATTATATTAATATTAACATCATCAAATAATTTTATTTAATTATGTGATAAAATATATTGTTAGATTATTATATTTCAAAACCAAATAATTTATTAAAATATTAATTTTCAATTGAATTAACTAACCATCTGTTTTATAATAATAAATGAGTTAGAATATGGACAACTTGACCCGACCCTACAACGTTTTCAAGTGAGAAAGACAGCCGAGCACGTGGCAAAAGTTTAATATTGATTAAGGACCTCAAAATTGCAAATGACAATAAGATGCGTAAGAATAAATAACTATATTTACAAAAATGCCCATCTGACGCGACCCGCTTCTATATTCTGGAAAGTGAAAAAGCTTCATGGGTCGGATCAAAGCCATTCAACAACTTGTTAGCCGCTATAATGGAAGTTGGAACCGACTACAGAGAAAGCTGATAAAATTACTTCACCCTTGCTCATAGTTTATTTTAATTTTAAATCAACCCCTTGTTGTTTATTTTATTTGAGCTGGGTCCTTATAACTTGCTTTTGAGTTTTGACGTTCACCTTGAGTGTAAAACTAAGAACAGTTCATTTAAAATTACGGAATATGATAGATTTTATGAAATTTTATTTGTTTCATTAACACCGTTTTAATATGCCTGCATTTCTGTACATGAAATTTCATAAAGACTATAAATTAAAATTATTAGGATCAAACAAAATGATCCAATTCAAACAAAATAAAGTATAAAAATCTTATTTAAAATTTAGGGAAACTATAAATACTTATAAAATTATTTTTCCTAAAATTTGGTTCATAACATGTATTTTAAGCGTGATATACTGATATGTAATAGAAGCTCTTGTGATAAATAAGGGAAGTTTTGAGTGGTAAGTTATAGGAAGTTTAATCCTAAATCCTAATTAATGGTAATTGAAGAGGAAAATTAAGAAAAAATTGTGGTAAATAATAAAAGAGCTTGTTTTAATTAAATTATGGGAGGTGGGTAGAGACTGAAGAGGAAAACAAAATATTGTAAAAGTTTTGTACATATAGACCTTTTAATGGGTAATTAATGAAAGTTGCCCTCATAAATAAGAGAAGCTGGAATGGTAAATTGTAGAAAGTCCCACGGTAATTCAGAGAAAATCCAAGAAAAAAAAATTAGGAGTGAAGATAAGAAACAAATAGGAAACAGCTCAATCCTCTAGTCCTTAGTATATGATATAGATATATTAGGATATATCTGAGAAATTAGTCTTACTTTTAAATATGAAATATATTTTTTATATTTGTCATTTTCCCCCTAATTTACCCATTTGATGCTCTTCAACAATAATTAAGGAAGAAGGGAATTTAAAAAGATGATTAGTTTGGTTTAGAAAACAGATGTTATATTACCTAACTTTATTAATCCAATCAAATTAGTAAATATGTCTGACATTAAGGATGAGAAGGAGTACTACATTTGACCATGACTTGAACGATATAAATAAAATAGGAGAATTCCAAAAAAATTTACCACTTGAAATAATGAGTTGTTAATCTTATTACTGTTATTATTAATCTCATTACTGCTATTATTAATAAAATTTTGAAAATTCAAATGGTATTTTTCTGTCATTCTCCCTAATAAAATTCTATATATGAGAGAAAAAAAATCAAATTCATAAATTATTTCTAAAGATAAATACAAAACTTTTGTCCAAGTGATGAATAATTAAACCCCCCCCCCCCCCCTTTTTTTATCAACCCAACTGTTACCATCAGTCATAAAAATATTTGAAGAAAGCTTGAATTTATTTGTTTGAAATGAATTAATGATATTGCAAGGAAGTTAAATATTGACAAATTATTTCTGCTTTACTGTTAGATAAATGTAGGTCAACTTTAAAAATATGTATAATTACTCATGAAATAAAGTTTTGTTTAGATATAATTATCATAAAAATAAACAAACAAACAACAACAACAAAACTTTATCACATTAAGTGGGATTAACTACATGAATCGTACGAGATCATTACTATAAAAATTAAACATACAATATGTTATTTCAAATTTTCATTTGTAAAATTATAAATGTTTTCTACCAAAAATTATGTTTCATTTTTTATTTTCCTTATAAAGCACTTAATAATAACTAATATAATTTGTGAATGAATTATATCCTAAGAAAAATGATATTACTTCCAAAAATATATAAAAATACAAGCTATTGGGATAGGATATTGTTACTACCATTTTTTATTACTATCAATGTTACTACCACTTTTTCACCGTTAGACCAGAACTCATCTACCTTTATAATTTCTCTCTTATTAAGATTCTGATCTAACGGTGGAAAAGTGGTAGTAACATTGGTAGTAACAAAAAATGGTACTAACAATATCCTATCCCTAAACTATTTCCCAAAAAAGTTAGTTGCTTGCCTTGAGCTACTGAAAGGAGATCTTCTTATTATCTCAATTTTTTTTTGATATTATCTCAATTTCTCATAAACGCATATGAATGGTTGATTGGGAAAATGAGCTAAACTGGACCGCTGATTGGAGAGATGGAAGAAAAGTCAAATGAGTGATAGATTGATAACATTGTTCAATTTTTACCTTTCTACGAACATAATTTAGACATAACAAGGAATGACGAAAAAATAGACAATAAGAGAAACCGATCTTGTTCCCGAAAAAAAAAAAGAAAGAAAGAAAGAAAGAAAGAAAGAGAAACCGGATTTGACCTACTCGCTTAATGTGAATTATTGTTGTTTTTTTTTTTGGGGGGGGGGGGGAGCTTAGGACGCATTTGCTATGCTGAATTTGGGAGAATAAAATTGGAAATGAAATTTTGGAGAAGGTTTGTTTGGTATGAATGGAATTGAAAAATTTCCAATTCCACCAAAATGGGTGAAATTGATTTCCATCTTCCCCCAGATTGGCAATTCTATCCCTCATGATCCATTTTTGACCTCTTCATCGGTCTTAAACCTGATAGTGCGACGACCTCCTCAACGACGGCGACCTCCTCAACGACGGCGAACTGATCAGTGACAACAACCTACTTCGCTAATCAACGGTTTCTTCGATCCCCTCCCATCCCTCTTCCTGTGACTTTGAGGAAGGGGAAGAGGCAACAACGAAATGGCTTACAATTAGCATATATGAATAATGGATCTTAAATACGAGAAGATGAAATCATAGGATGTAATGATAATTACATGAATTTGTTGGGTTTACCATTAATGAAAGATGTTACATTTGCATAAAAAAATTTGGTTGGGTTACATCGAAAATGAGAATAATATAGCAAGAGGCAAAATTACCCTCATCTATACATTTATGCATAATGTACACCTTGGGTTGAAGATAATTTTTTCAATTTGTGTAATGTACAATTGGGATCAAAATAATTTTTAATATTAAATGGTGAAAATATTATAGAGTATACATGTTGGATTCACGTTTAATATTTAATAGTGAAAATATTATTTAATTGGATATTTTAATATTTTTAATGGTAGAATATAATTTTTTATATTTTTAGTGGGGGATTTTTTTTAAAATATTTTTAAATAAATAATTATTTTTTTAATATTTAACGGTGGTAATTATTTAGTATTTAAGAGAATTTATAGGTGGGCACTTTATTCAAATTAAAAAATTATAAGTGACAATAATATTTTTTTCACTTGATTACTGGATATGTGCATCCCCTCTTAGCAGTGTAATCTTAATTAAATAAAATGACTTAATGAGGATTATATTTTGTAATCCTCTTTACATTACATAAGTTCAACCAAACACTGTAATCAAGATTGTATGTTGTTACGGACCGGCCCAATAGGCCCAAGTCTGGACCACGGCCCAACCACGCCTAGAACAGAATCCGCGCTATTACGGGCAGCGATATGGGATCCCACCTATATAGGATCTCATTAATGGAGGATCTCCCCCAATCGTGGTCCCAAGATATCAGCCCCTGATATCTCAACCCCGGATATCGCTCGTTAATCCAGGGATACTCTCACCAGATGCCTCTATAAATATGAGGAAACCCTAAACAGGTGCATACGTTCTAACCTATGCTCTATTTACCTTCTGTCACACAGAGCACACACACCACCCCCTGGCCTCACGCCTCCAAGTATATTGCGAACTACGTGGACTTTAATCCCCTCAAAGGGTACGTAGGCTCTAGGCTTGACAACCTAGTCAAGTCCAATCTCTCTGTGTTCTTAGGACAAAACATCGGCGCCGACCGTGGGGATCTATAAACTTCTATCCCCGTGACCACTGATGGCAAACACTCGAAGCCACAGCAGAAATCCACCGCCGTCGCCGGTGGGCGGAGACCCCCAGCCAAGCCAGCTACCTCCCAATTAGCCGCCGGAGCAACCACGGCAAGAAAACACCCCGGAAGGGCATGTCACTGACACGGCAACCTCCCCCTCCACAGAAGAGCAGCCACTGCAAGAAGCGCGCACAGAACCCCCGGCGCGAGACGTCCAGGCAGTCGAAGCCGACGTCCGCATCCTTCAGAGGACGCAGGAGTCATTCCTCCAGAGGCTGGCAAATAAGGAGAAACGAGACGACCTACAGAGACGGGCTGACTTTGAAGCCTTTGGCCGAATGATTCAGGATGCGCTCGAGAATGATCGCCGACAGGGAAACCGCCGGAGGAATCATAGGAGAGGAAGGAGGGCCCCCGTGGATGACAGCAGTTCCTCAAGTAGCTCAGAGTCGAGGAACCCACATCGCGACAACGGCGAGCCGGAGCGGAGAACGAATATGGAGCAAGGCCGACCACAGCCCTCAAGGAACATCGGAAACCACGGTGCCAGTCTTAACCACACTGATCGGGCTGCCAGTGAGGGCCGAGACCGAGAAGAACACCGCGTGGAGGACAGAACTTCCCGGGCTCGCAGATCACCTCGCCACGGATCCCCCCGGGAATACCGAGTGACATATCTATCAGATTCCGGCAGATCCCCATTCTCGAGGGAGGCGGCGACGGCCCGTTACCCAAAACATTTCGATCTGGCCGACCTTCCGAAATACGATGGAACCCAAGATCCACGCAACCACCTTGACGTGTTCGAAAAGCTCATGTGGGTCTGACAAATTAGAGGCCCGGTTATCCAGCGTCTCTTCGCGGCTACTCTGACCGGACCGACACACAGATGGCTGAGCTCCCTCCCGGACAACTCCATCCGGAGCTTTGAAGACCTCGGACGCAAGTTCGAGTTACATTTCGCCACCAGCAAAAAGCAGCCAAAGACCGAATTCACGCTGAGCAAAGTGCGACAGAAGAAAGGCTAGGCCCTACAGAAGTACCTGGATCGGTTCCGCGACACAGCCATGCAAGTGCGGTCGTTGCCTGAAGAGGTCCACGTACACTGCCTGGTCAACGGGCTAGACCCGTCATCACGACTGGCCCGAAACTTATGTAAGAACCCAGTGTACACATTAACCGAATTCTACACCCAGGCGAAGAAGTACTTGGAAGTAGAGCAAATGGAGGCGGCCAACGCGGACAAACCCGAGCGGGTGAGGAACACTCTGCTCAGCGACGAAGACCAGTCGAGAAGGCCGAGGTCTGAGACGAGAAGACGAACCCATGAGAGCCGAGCCAAACCTGACCGAGCCAACCAGAAGGCCAAGTACGACAGCTACACCCCCTTGAATGTCCCTCGGTCCCAGGTTTGGAAAGAGGTAGTCCAGGCCAAGATGAAGCGGGTTGACAAGCCGAGGCCGATCAGAGGCCGCTCCAATACGGACCGTACCAAGTTTTGCGCGTTCCATGACTGCCATGGACATACTATCGACGAATGCTATGACCTCCGCCACGCTATTGAAAAATTCGTAAGGGACGGAAAACTGCGTCAATATGTCATCAAGACCCAGGGAAGGACAAACAGCAAGCGAAATGACCCCGGCCACACTAGAAGTCCGCCCAAGGAAGCCCGAAAGCCGGGAAAGAAGCAGAAGACCGCTTCTGACGATGAATTTCCCGATGTGGATTTCCAGTGCAACATTGTCAGCGGAGGGTTCGGAGGTGGCGGGGACACCGTAAGCCAGTGGAAGAAATATCTCTGCGAGGTACTGACCGTCCGAGACCTCCCCAAGTTCAAGGAGGACCCCAAGAAACCGAGGCCGCCTACACTGACCTTCACCAACGAAGAGCTGAAAGACGTCATACCCGGCCACCTGGATGGACTGGTCATCACTGGAACCTTGGTTAATTGCCGAGTTAAAAGGATCTTTGTTGATGCAGGGAGCTCGGCCGATATCATAAGTTAGGACGCGTATAAAAGGATGCACCTTGACCCAGAAGATCTCAAGCCATGCAAGACCACCTTGATTGGATTCAATGACGAGAAGTCCTTTCCGAAAGGTTACATCGACCTCAGGCTGACCCTCGGGACCAAAGAAGCCTTCAAGTCCGAACGAGTGAGGTTTATCGTCGCCAATTTCCGATCCCCATACAACGTCATCCTAGGCCGGCCAACAATCCACAACTGGGACATACTGGTATCCACCAAGCACCAGAAGCTGAAGATAGTCAATGACAAAAACCAGATAGTTGCAGTATCCGGAGATCAAAAAGAGTTGAGGCAATGCTATTTTGAAGCTCTCCGGGTCGAGGAAGGAGGGCCCTCATCCCCACCTCGGCTCGGATCCAACGAGCAAGTAGCCGAAGCCGACTCCGACAAGCACACGCGACAGCCAATCAACATGGTAGAGCTCAACCTCCGAGAACAGGATAATCCGAGGCCCGAGCCGGAAGGAGAACTGGAGGAAATAGTACTAGGAGCGGACCCGTCCAAGACCGCCAAAATCGGCCGAGAAATGGAGGACGACCTAAAGGCTCTTATGACCCATTTTCTGAGGCAGAACCAAGACGTCTTCGCTTGGACCTCGGCCGAAGTACCCGGCATCGACCCCCACTTCTGTTGCCACAAACTCGGCATATGGCCGGGGTCAAGACCCGTGGCACAGAAGAAGAGGAACATCGCGGGCAACAGACAAAAGGCCCTCGAGAGCCACATTGAGGAGCTCTTAGCGGTCGATTTCATCCGAGAGGTGCAATACACCACCTGGCTCTCCAACGTAGTCTTGGTCCTCAAACCCAGCGGCAAATGGAGAGTATGCATCGACTACACCAACCTCAACAAGGCCTGCCCAAAGGATTCATACCCGATGCCAAACATTGACCAGCTTGTTGATAACTCCGCCGGGTACCATCTCCTCTCCTTCATGGACGCTTACTCTGGGTACAATTAGATTGCTATGCACCCTGATGACCAGGAGAAGACCGCCTTCATGACGGATAAGGCAAACTACTGCTACAACGTCATGCCCTTTGGACTGAAGAATGCCGGGGCCACCTACTAAAGGATGATGAACAGGGTTTTTGAAGACCAGATTGGGCGCAACATAGAAGTCTACATAGACGACATGATCGTCAAGTCGAAGCTTCCAGAAGACCACATCCGGGACCTAGAACAGACGTTTGAAAAATTAAGGAGACATCGAATCAAGTTGAACCCGTCCAAATGCGCCTTCGGAGTTCCGGCTGGGATTTTCTTGGGCTTCATGTTGACCAACTAAGGGATCGAAGCCAACCCGGACAAGTGCAAGGCCGTGCTAGACATGCGCCCCCCGAGGACCAAGAAGGAGGTACACAGCTAACTGGCCGACTAGCCGCCCTGACGCGGTTCTTGCATAAGTCGGCCGAGAAAGCCCTACCTCTCTTCAAGCTACTAAAGAAGGAAACCCAGGGTGGCTGGAATCCTAACTGCGACGCCGCCTTCGCGGAAATCAAGAGATGTTTGGCTACCCCTCCGGTGCTCACCAAACCGGACCCGGGGGAAACCTTATTCCTCTACCTCTCGATCGGCAATGAAGCCGTCAGTGCCGCTCTAGTGAAAGAGGCCGAGACCAGGCAGAGGCCGATATACTTCATCAGCAAGGCCCTGCAGAGCTCCAAACTCCGGTACCAGAAACTTGAGAAGGTGGCCTTTGCCCTACTCACCTCGGCAAGAACACTCCGGCCTTATTTCCAAGGACATCAGATAGTGGTCCGCACCAGCCAGCCGATCCGGTAGATCCTCCATAAGCCCGACTTAGCTGGAAGGATGATGAACTGGGCCATAGAGCTGTCTGAGTTCGACATTACTTTCGAGGCCCGGCAGGCGATCAAGTCCCAGGCACTGGCGGATTTCATCAGGGAGCTCACCCCGGCGATAACCAATGACGGGACTTGGAAGGTTTACGTGGATGGATCGTCTAACACTAAGGGCAACGGTGCAGGAGTCATCGTGGAAAGCCCACAAGGGGTCGCCACCGAGCATTCTCTCCAATTAAAGTTCCCGACCTCCAATAACCAAGCCGAGTACGAGGCTCTGTTGGCCAGATTGCTCCAGGCAAAAGATAATGGTGCTCAATGAGTAAAGGTTCTAACCGACTCGCAGCTCGTCGCCGCCCAGATAGACGGCAGCTATCAAGTAAAAGGCCCTCTTGTGGCAAAGTATCTAAACCGCGCCAAAGAGCTCATGGCCGAGTTCGAAGAGGTAATCGTCTCCCACATCCCAAGAGAGGAGAACGCTAGAGCCGACATCCTCTCTAAGCTTGCAAGTACTAAGTGGCCGGACAATTACAGGACCGTGATCCAGCAAAACCTGATCGAGCCGAGCTATGTCATGGCCATCTCGGCAAGCCTCGACTGGAGGAAGCCCATAGAAGACTACCTCGAAAGGGGGATCATCCCTACAGATTCAACCGAGGCTAGGAAGCTGATCAGAGAAGCCGCCATTTACGCAATGGTTGACGACCAACTGTATAGGAAAGGGCTGCACTACCCGATGATGTGATGTCTCGGCGAAACTGAAGCAAAGTACGTGCTGGCCGAACTCCACGAAGGCAGCAATGGCCACCACATGGGGGGCAAGGCCCTCGCCAGGAAAGCCCTACGCGCCGGCTATTATTGGCCTACTATGAAACACGACGCCATGGAGAAAGCCAAAACATGCGACAGTTGCCAGAAACACGCCAGGATCATATGGCCACCGCCCTCAGAGTTGAAAGGAATGCCAGCCCCCTAGCCCTTTTACAAATGGGGCATGGACATCCTCGGACCATTCCGACCGCCGCAGGGGCAATGCAGATGACTTATAGTCGCGGTAGACTACTTCACCAAGTGGATTGAAGCAGAGCCACTCGCCACAATAACCTTGGCCAGAGTGATAAAGTTTTTTCGGCACAACATCGTCTCCCGCTTCGGGATACCAGCCGAGGTCGTCACGGACAATGGCACCCTGTTCACGGACCATCGATTCCAAGCGCTAATGTCCAACCTGGACATCAAGCAGCACTTCTCGTCCGTAGAACACCTGCAGTCGAATGGCCAGGCCGAAGCCGCCAACAAAGTCGTCCTGGACAGACTCAGGAGGCGGATGTTGCAAGCCGACACCAACTGGACCGAGCAGCTCCACAGCGTTCTTTGGGGTTACCGGACTAGCGTACAGTCTTCGACCTAGGAAACCCCCTACAGGCTAACCTATGGATACGAGGCAATGATCCCAGTCGAAATCGAACAGCCATCCTGGAGAAAGGTCAGAGCCGGACAAGAAGGGCAGGAGTCGAACGACGACGCCTTGAAGACCGATTTGGACCTCATAGACGAAATCCGAGTCACGGCGCACTGCCGAGAATTAGCCGCCAAGCAGCTACTCGCGGCTAAGTACAACAGAAAGGTCAGACCTCGGTCATTCAACCGAGGAAACCTGGTACTCCGACGGGCCAACATAGGCAACAAGAATGCCAAGTACGGGAAGCTGGTGGCAAACTGGGGAGGCCCCTACTGGATTAAAGAAAAGCTCGATGGAGGGGCATATATTCTCAAAACCCTGGCACGGAAGCCAGTCAAAAGAATATGGAATGCCGACAAACTGAAAATCTACTACAGCTAGATTCCAACTAAAGCGCTATTTGTTTGTTTTCGTTCTGTTTCTTTCATTCAGGTTTGAGTTATGTTATTCCTAATGTTGTTGCTTTGTAAAACCCCTTAGGGCTATTTTTTATCAATAAAGGACCCCATTGAGGAGATTTATGAATGCACACAAAATTCGCTTAAGCATGAAGTTAAAGCTATAAAAGCTCGGCCAAAAATGAAAAGGCCGAGGTAAGGAAGCCCGGCCCAGAAACCGAAAGCCGAGGTCCTAAAACCCGGCACCGGCAAAAGGCCCCGAGGTCGTGTACCCGGCCATGCAATAAAAAACATCTAGATGTACAGAAACCGGCCGTTGTACTCCGACAGGCATTGGTTAGAGCTCGGCAAAGGTGCCATACGTGGCCTTTCGCGAAAATTGACGCGTCAACGCTCACCCGGCTAAGTCAGCAGACTACCATGCCGACCCTGATCAGGTCAAAATGTCCGACCCAAGGCGAACGAAGCCTTAGTGGGACATGTGATAGTCCAGCCCTTACGCTGGTAAAATTTAATCCGACTAAGTGAGAGTTGGAGTCCGATTATCAAAAAGTCGGGCCGAGGCAGTGAGGTTAGTTACACCTGACGAGGTTGAAACAAGACAACCCTGCCCCAACCTCCCACATGCTAAGTGTGGTAGAGTAAAAATGGTGCGTACCCATACAGTCGAATAATAATTAAGCATAAGCAAAAGGATGATAGAAGTGTAAATCATTCATTGTCTAGAGCATCCAAACGGCTTGCACCCATGCGGCCGACGAACGTTGAAAACATAGACAGAAGAATGACAAACTCATTCACTATCTAAGTTGTCTGAACGACCTGTACATATGCAGTCGATTCACACCCAAGACCGAGGCAAAAGGATGACAACAAAAATCAAACCATCCGTTGCCTAAGGTATTTAACCAAGTTCAGAACCCCAAAAGAGTTAAGGCAAAGGGATGATAAAAATCTAAATCATTCATTGTCAAAACATGGGCAAGAGAATGGTAAATATTGAAATCATTTGTTAAAAAGTCTGTACACAACTGCCCAAGGCCAAAATCGTTCTAGCAGATTACAAGGGCACCAACGCCCTAAGATCAAAATAGAAAAACAAAAAGCTAAGACTAGCTGAAGGGATCGGCCTCGGGGCTCTCAGCCTCGGCGTCAGCAGCATCCTCGGCGGCAGGCGACTCGTGAGGGATCAGCTTCCCATCCTCTTGAACGAAGGCACGGTAATCGTACTCGTCCACGTTAAGCTTGGTCCCAGGGTTGAAGTGCCGAATCTGTGCCAAGGCCTGCTTAAAGCATTCCTCGGCGGTCTACAGTAGAGCATCAGAAACCTCTTCACGAGCCGCCTTCTCCTTAGAAAGGGCCTTCTCAAGTGCCTCCTTCTCGGTAGCGAGAGTAGCCCGCTGCTGCTGCAGAACCTTCACCGCAGCCAGGCTCTCCGACATCCCTTGCTGAGCCCGACCACACTCCCCAGCTGCCTTCTCAGCCTACTCCCGAGCAAGCTGGGCCTCCCTCCCGCCACCTCCTCCGCCCTGGCCGCATCCCGCTCGACCCTGGCCTCATCCCGCTCCGCCCATGCCGAGATAAGCTCCTCCTCGGCAGACCTAGCCCTCGCCCTAGTTTCGGCCAGCTCTTTGCCCAGTTCTTCGGCAGACGAAGCCTTAGACTTCAACGCAGCCTCGGCCTTCCTCAGCCTGAGACACTCGGCCTCGACCAGAGCGTATTGCTCCCGAACCAGGATTAGGACCTGGACATAGCCCACTGACCGGCATAGCTCCTTCATATTCAAATGCAGCTGGTCCAAGGCCGGGGGGGACAACGGCAGGCCCTACATGAAGTGCCGAGGTGGGAGAAAGGCAACATCCACCGCCGGAACCACCCCCTTCCCCCACAAGAAGCCGCGGGGGAAAACTAAAGAAAGGCCCATCGGCGGAGGACGAGGAGGAGGAGGTGGCGGGAGGGAGGACGAGTTTGGCGGCGAACCGACAGGAGAAACCGCGGCCTCAACATCCTCATCAGAAATGACGATTTCCTTCCCTTTGGAAGTCGGAGACACGGCGATGACTTCGCGCCCCTCAGGAGCCTGAGACTCTATGCCTGGGGAAGGCTCTGCAACAGCCTCCCGACTCTCCAGAGCCGGGGTTTCCACAGCTTGGGCAGACTTAGTGACGGGAGCGGAAGAAGGAGCTTGGCCGACGGAGCCCTTTGGTTTCTTCGGAGCCGCGGCAGCAGGGGCGCTGGCGTCAACAGAAGCCGGTCGCTTCTTTGAGCGACTCGGCGTCGCGACGGAAGTTTTCGCAAGACGGATGTACAGTGGTAAGGCATCCATGGTCCTAGCTGAAAAGAAAGAAAAATGAGACAAGTTAGCAAGACAGGAACAAAAATCCGAAGCAAGACGCAAAAAACACAAAGACCTACAAGTAGGGGGCAACGGCTCTGAACCAGGCCTAGAAATAAAAAAGGCTGCGGTCTGGACTCCATGTTCCTTCACAAAGGCGGCCAGCCTAGGGATAGAAGGGACGGTCTCGGGTAGGAGGTCGTCGTCGTCCACCAGGTAAGACGTCGGTGACTTGTCATAATGCCTCTTGTCCCAGTAAAGGGGGAACCTCCCCCTCACACCCGGACCCTCAGCCCCATTTAAAAACCAGGGCTGTTGGCCGGGTTTCGCCACCACCTTAAAAAAGGTGTTCTTGAAGCATTTACAGGAGTCCGAGAAGGCCCCCATCAGGTTCCTATCCGACGCATTCCAAAGTGAAACCAGCCCCTTGAGCTTATCACCCTCCCTGGGCAAGCCGGGGGTGAAAGGGCTGAAGTAGTAAAAGAAGAGGTTGGCGGTGCAAGGGATGGGAATCAGGAATGAGCCGCACAGCTTCTCGAAGGCCACTAAGTAGGCTTATCCGTTCAGATGAAGTTGTGATGGCGCGAGGCTGAGGTAGTCCAGGGCCGAGATCTAGAAGTCCATAAATGGAAAACGAACTTCAACCCGGGTGTAGACGTCTCGGTAGAAATAGAAGAAGGAAGACGTCCCCTCTTCACGGACAGAACAGACCGGCTCTTCCGCTCCCGCGGGAGTGTACACACAACCCTCCAACTCGGGCAGTTGTAGCCGGGTAACATCGGCCTCGGACATAAGAGACCGGATCGTCAACGTCCCAAGCGAGACCCAGTCGAACCGCCGACGCAAGGCCTCTGGCGGACTAGAAGAGCCTGAACCCTCTGGCTCAGAACGCGGCTTAGAAGGCTGAGATTTGGGAGCCATTAAACCTATATGAAAATAAACAAAGCTAATATCAGTGAAGAGCGGAAATACCTGGCTCAGATACAGTAGCAGGCGAGAAAGACTGCGGACTCGGACGAATAGGGGCGCTAGAAGGGACAGTCGGGGTGAACCAATGCCGGCAAGAACCAAGTATAGAAGAAGCCTCGGCATCTCCAGCGCAAGCCATCAACGCAAAGGCCTCCGCAAGGCAATCCCAGCAAGGGCCGAGATACCCCTCCGGGGCGGATGTCTGACGAACAGCAAAGGGGCCCTCATAGAAGCAAAGGGGTTGAGCCATCAGCACCGAAGGTCCGGAACCAGATGAGGAGCCGACCCCGGCCCCACCGGACGACTCGAGAGGAAGGGCGCGAGCTAGTGGGTGGAAAGGACGGCGAGGAAGTGAAACCGAAACCCTAGCCGAAGCCGGGCGAGCCCTGGCCCGCCCCTGACCAGTGGCGCCACCTCGACGCAGAGGAGCCAAAACCCCCGAAGTGGGTGGCTCACCCCCAAGAACCCAGTAAGTGGCCCGTGGGAGACGCGCACGGAGGAACATTTTCTCCTCCGGCGTTAACGACGCCCTTGGTCTAGGAACATTTCCGTCTCTCACCATAATTAGAAGCCTAAGGTACTAAGGGCTAGTGTCTAAGGGAGTACTGGGACGAAGTTTGGGTATAGTGGCACTAGAGAAACCCAGAGATATAGAAGAACGATAACATAGGCGACAATTTCAGAAAATAAACGGTAAAATGGAAGGAAATACCGAACAAAAATGGCAGAAAGAAGACGGAATATCTGCACTTGGAAAGTGGAAGAAACTTGGATGCTGGAAAACGACAAAAGTTTCAAACAGGGAAGAATCCTCTCTGAACTCTAGAAGAAAAACCAGAGAAAAGTGCCTGAGAAGAAGAGGAGTAGCGGGAAAAGTATAAAAAAAACGAAAGGAAAGAAAGCTATTTAAACCTTGTCGCAGGGTCACAACGGACTATTCCCGTACAAACGTGACGGGATTGGCGCAGCACGACGCCAGCGCAATAAATGCGCACAGGCCTCGAGAAGCGGAAAGACGCGGCGGTTGCAGGCCGCACCCACTAAAGGCCTGACAGCTGTAAAGCCGCAATGATGACACGCGCGGGGGAGACTCGAAGTGTCCGGAGAATTCCAAAAGGCAAAAGGCTCGAGTCCGAGGTCACCACTGGGCACTTGGGACTGGGGTAGGACAAATACCCGTGTTGACAAAACGAACCCGGTATTCTAGGCAGGACGCCAGGGAAAAAGCCTGATGAGCCGGCCACTAATCCGGACCTGGCTGAAGGGCGCGGTAACTGAAAGCCAGCCAAGCCAAGGAAGAAGGCCTCGGCTTTATCAAGGACTGGGGGCAATATGCACCTCGGTTGTCCAGAAGCCTGAACAACCGAGCTGGGGGGCAACTGTTACGGACTGGCCCAATAGGCCCAAGTCTGGACCACGGCCCAACCACGCCTGGAACAGAATCCGCGCTATTACGGGCAGCGATATGGGATCCCACCGATATAGGATCTCATTAATGGAGGATCTCCCCCAATCGTGGTCCCAAGATATCAGCCCCTGATATCTCAACCCCGGATATCGCTCGTTAATCTAGGGATACCCTCACCAGACACCTCTATAAATATGAGGAAACCCTAAACAGGTGCACACGTTCTAACCTATGCTCTATTTACCTTTTGTCACACAGAGCGCACACACCACCCCCTTGGCCTCACGCCTCCAAGTATATTGCGAACTACGTGGACTTTGATCCCCTCAAAGGGTACGTAGGCTCTAGACTTGACAACCTAGTCAAGTCCAATCTCTCTGTGTTCTTAGGACAGAACACATGTAATCATCTCTCATCTCCCATATAATCGAACTAAACGGGTTATAGTAAACTAGTTAACAAGACATATATTTTATACAATACTCTAGTTATCTTTCTTAATTTTCTTCTTACCTCTCCTTTATAATTATTGTTGATGGAGTATCAATAAAGGTAAATTAAAAAAATATTGACTAATATAAAAATTTATATTATACTCCCTCCGGTCCTAATTATAGAAACTATTTACCGGAATTTGGAGAGATTAAGGAAGGAAGTTAAATTAGTTAATTATATATATTCTCCTAAAATACCCTTACCCAAGTTTATTTAATACAAATACATCTCTCAAAGATAGAACAAAGTAATACTCATTGAACAGGTTAATCCTTTTGCATAATATTTTATTTTCTACTTTTCTGTTCGCTTTCCCCAATGGGATTCTCTTTGATACGTTTCTATATGTTTGATTAAACTTCTCATGACAATGGTCGATATTAATTCGAAATGGTCCCGTCAACAACGTTAAAAAAAATATTCTTAAAGGAATATTAAAATTATTTATTTAAAAATAAAAAAATAAAGTAGAATATCTCACTTGATAGAATATAAGCGTGTTGTTAAATTAATTATTATGGAAGAAGTATTAGTAGGGGTGATATGGGAAAAATATGACAAAAATTGTTCAAAATTATTTTATATAAAAAAGTATAATTTAGGTATATATGACATTAATGAGTTACAAATATTATTTATTTTATAAAATATATAGGTATATTATTAAATTATTACTATCTTTAATTATTATTGAGAAAGTATAAATAGGGATATTATAAGAAAAAATTGACAAAAGTTAAAACTTGCTCTTATAATTAGGATCAAAATCAACTCTAAAATTTGCTCCTATAATTAGGACTAGAGGGAGTATTAAAAGATCAAGACCAATAGAGGGAATACCTAGTACTCCACGAATTCTTTAGTAATAGTGAGGTTTAAATTGCTTTTGAAAAATACTTTAAAGCAAAATGGAATAAAAAACACAGACTTTAGGGATATTGAATGTTATGAAAAAATAATTCAGGGTTTTAAACGAAGCACGAAACTCTTTACGATGGTTAACATTTTTTTTTTTTAAAGGGTTTGGGCTTACCCACAGTCTAAGGGCAGGGCGTTTGGAGCCAAGTCCACAGAGCATACATATGCTTCCACCTCTACTAGCGTGAATACATATGCCTCCACCTCTACTAGCGTTTCTACTACTTTTTAGGCCCCTAGGATGTCTCTTCTAGCGTCTTGACCAATGTAAGGATCGAACCCCCTCTCTTAAGGTGAGGAAGTCCGACCTCCATGCCAGTTGAATCCAAAGAAGGACGAGGGGTTTTACAATGGTTAACATGATTAAACAATACTTCACCCTTTTTATTTTTTTTATAAAAAGACCAATTTCAACCCACCAAACGGCCTTAGTTGCGTGAGCAACTAGCTTAAGCGTGTGTTGTCCTTTGTTATTGCCTTTTTCTTTTCTTTTGGGCCCGCTTTGCCCTTTATTTCCACCAAAGGCGAGTCAGCTAGTCAAGCACTTCACAAAAGTCTCTGCGTTCGCACGGTGAATTCTTTCCTGAGCTTTTAAAATCATTCACCTTCCTTGCCTGACCCGGTGAAGTCCGTTTCTACTCTCCATTTCTGCCGATTCTTCTCACACTACCAGACGCCAAATCTCGTTGGTAACTTGTCTTCTCAATCGCTATGTTTGTTTCTTACTTCTATATTTTGCCTTTGATTATTCCGATTTTCCTTTTCTTCATCTCAGAATGCTTTGCCTTTGCTTCTGTTCAGAGTTATGCATCCTAGTTGTTTTGAGAGATATGTAAGCTCTATCGGTTTTCCTGAGTTGAATTCTCCATATAAGCTGGTAAGTATTTGTATAATTTTGTGAACATTCATTTGATTCTTAACCGATATCTTTAAGTTTATGCTTGTGTTGATCGGTATCAAAGCCAATATTTACTGGTTTTCTTAGGGTTCTATCTTTTATTCATCTTGTCATATGATCTGTATGGTTGTCAATTATGTAGAGTATGGATTTTGGTTCAAAGAAAAGTTTTTACTGCTATTGTTTTGTTCTGGTTCATTTTTATTAGCAGGTTGCTTAAACTTGTGTGAAACTTGTGTGAAATGCTGAATTGGGCTTTGTCTCTTTGCTTTATTTGCAATTTGTCCCAGGGCGTGATCTTTGGAGGATTATAGTGTGGATTATGGAGGTTGTGTTGTGGGGCCTGTGAATACCAATCTGTCTGACTGAGGTGTCTGTATTATTTCTTCTTGTCTTTTTTTGGGATCCTAAAAGAGATGGTTCTGAGGAGCCGATTTTTCAGAGCTCATTTTGTTATTAGTGTCTTGCTGCTTCTTGTCATTAGCATCACCAATGGGTCTGATGGGGATATTTTCTGCTTGAAAAGCATACAAAATTCACTTGAAGATCCTAATAATTATTTGAAGTCGTCCTGGAATTTCAATAATCAAACAGCAGGCTTTATCTGTCACTTTACTGGGGTTCAGTGCTGGCATGATGATGAGAACAGAGTCTTAAACCTCAAGCTGTCAAATATGGGACTCAAGGGTCAATTTCCTCGTGCCATACAAAATTGCTCAAGCTTAACTGCATTGGATCTTTCGATCAACAAACTCTCTGGAACCATTCCAGCAGATATTGATAAACTTCTTGGCTTTGTGGTAACCCTGGACCTCTCATCAAATGACTTTTCGGGAGAGATCCCTGGGGGCCTTGCAAATTGTTCCTATATTAATTCCCTTAAACTTGATCAAAATCATTTAACTGGTCAAATTCCACCACAGCTTGCCCAGCTCAATCGGATTAAGACTTTTACTGTCACAAATAATCTTTTGACAGGGCCAGTTCCATCTTTTGGAGGCAAAGAGGGTATTACGGCAGATAGTTATTCAAATAATTCAGGACTTTGTGGGGGCCCCTTGGGGCCATGCGGGGCGACAAAGGTTAACACTGCAGTTATAGCTGGTGCTGCTGTTGGCGGGATAACTCTTGCAGTATTAGTATTGGCTGTTGTTGCATTCTTCTTTGTCCGCCGAGTCTCCGTGAAAAAGGAAGAGGATCCGGAAGGAAATAAATGGGCAAGAAGTTTAAAGGGAACAAAAGGAATTAAGGTAAACTATATTTAATGCATCACAAATATTATATATGATTGCACTAGGTCGAGATATTCGTTTTTCTTGCTGTCTTCATTTATATTCTTGAAAATAAAATCACTGTAGAAAGCATGCATATCTGATAGAAATCAGTTTCTTAATTTTTTTAACTAAAACATTTTCTTATTTATGAGTTTTATTCTCAATTTGTTGTTTCAATCAACAATCAAATTTCTTCTTTAATGTTTAAACAGATGAATTAACAGGAGAAATGACTTTTTCCCCACCAGAATGTCCCAGAAAATGATACATTGGCTACTAAAAGTATTAAAAAGGGCTATCAAAAATTATGTTTTAACAGTTTATATTTTGTGAAGCAAGTAACTGTTTATTTAGTTTTTTATACTCTGCAGCTCTTATGATGATGTTATGCTTAACTGTTCTGAATTGGACATCAGGTTTCTATGTTCGAAAAATCAGTTTCAAAAATGAAATTGAGTGATCTCATGAAGGCGACTAACAGTTTCAGTAAAAGCAATATCATTGGTTCAGGAAGAACAGGGACTATGTACAAAGCTGTCCTTGATGATGGCGGCACGATGTTCATGGTTAAAAGGTTGCAGGAATCTCAGCACTCGGAAAAGGAATTTGCATCTGAGATGGCTACATTGGGGACTGTTAGACACCGTAACTTGGTTTCCCTTTTAGGTTTTTGTGTGGCCAAACAGGAGAGGCTTTTGGTGTATAAATATATGGAAAATGGAAGCCTTCATGATCGGCTACATCCTGATACTGGTGGGAGCACCATGGAGTGGTCTTTAAGGCTAAAAATTGCAATTGGGGCAGCCAAAGGATTAGCATGGCTTCATCATAGCTGCAATCCTCGTATTATCCACCGAAACATAAGCTCCAAGTGCATCTTGTTGGATGCAGATTTTGAGCCAAAGATTTCTGATTTTGGCCTTGCTAGATTGATGAATCCAATTGACACACATTTGAGTACTTTTGTAAATGGTGAGTTTGGAGATCTTGGTTATGTTGCTCCTGAATATACAAGAACTCTGGTGGCTACACCGAAGGGAGATGTCTACAGCTTTGGTACTGTGCTTCTAGAGTTGATGACAGGTGAGAGGCCTACCGATGTGGCAAAAGCTCCAGAAACTTTCAAAGGAAATCTGGTGGAGTGGATTTCAACACTATCGAGCAAATCTGAACTCCGGGATGCTGTTGATGAATCACTACTTGGGAAGGGTGTCGATAGTGAGATTTTCCAGTTTCTCAAGGTTGCATGCAACTGTGTTTCTCCAAATCCAAAGGAAAGGCCCACTATGTTTGAAGTGTACCAACTTCTTAGAGCAATTGGGAGCAGATACAATTTCACAGCTGATGACGAGATATTGGTACCTACAGATACGGGTGATGCTGCCAATTTCGAGGAACTTATTGTCGCACGAGAAGAAAATAGTTGAAAAGGTAAGCATATTTATGTACATACAAGGGTATATGTAATCGATTTAACACGTAATTCTCTTCTTCTTTGTGCTCTTAAAATAAATGTTAATTCAATAGACAATTTAGACGATCTAGAGCTAGCTGTGGGCTGTTTCTATTGAAACACCAATATAATATAATCACGCACGGATTCTCAATGGACGTAGGTGAGCTATGTATTCATATTATGGTAGAATTTTCTGGTCCACAGTACAGATATTTTCCTTAACTGGTTTATCAAAAAGAGTATTTTAGTTTGTATCAACGGATAAAAAACACAGACTGTACTAGAGCTGCTCCATAGTTTCATTGCCTTCTACAGTTTAAAAATGTGCAGTGCTAGAAGTATCTACTACAAGGTATGAAATGTCACTTGACGGTAACTCCCTTGATAGTTTGTTTGTTTGGATTCTCCTTCTTGTCTTTCTATGAGAAAATAGATCCATATACTGCACAAAATGATACATTTTCAAGTCGTCTTTTGAATTTAAGCTTCCACAATTTGATATTGATACGCACATGGGGGGCACTGTGCATGTAGAGAGTGGTTGCTAAACACTAAACTCATCTTTGAACTTGTACATTGTCTGAGTTTTAGCTCAATTGCAGAAAGAGAGATTGAGAGAGAGAGAGAGAGAGAGGGTGAGAAGGAGAGCGAGCGAGCGAGAAGGAATAGTGTGCTCATTATTAGACTCCATGTAACGCTTTTAGTCACACGTCAATCTATTCTTGATTATGACATTTGAGAGAACTGAACTTAGATTTGAGTGGAACACAAATGCTGGAACTAAAAAGAGAATGATTACTTATGAGTTGCGTGCAGGGTTCTACCATTGACGATATTTAAATTTTTTATTTTATGCAGACATTTAAATTTAATTTTTTGTCCATTCAATGTATCTTTTGATATAATTAATCTCAAATTGGATTTATGCTATCTGAATTTCTTCTTTCAATATATAGTAGCAACTTTTGGGCCAAATGTGTATGTAGATATATGTGTAGTATTAACTTTGGCCATGGCTCACGGTCACACACATATGTATATGGTCCTATATTTATAAGTTACGTTATAGTTATAGTGGAACTAAGAACACCTAAACCTCATTAGCGTTGTTTTAAAAGTTAAGAACTTTTTAACTTTACCTATATTTAATATGGGTAAAGGATTTCTCTAGTCATTGGAGATAGAGTTATCTCTAGTAAGCTCGAAACTACGTTGTTTTGGATTAATGAAGAGTATTTCCGTAATTTTGTTTATTTTTTTAATCATATAAATTTTACCGAAACACTCTTCATTAATTCACCTAAAATTACAAACACACACTTCATTAATTTAAAACGACGTAGTTTTTAGTTTTTGGGTCATTGGAGATAACTTTATCTCCCGTGATTGGAGAAATACTTTTTCCATTTAAATATATATTATATCATATGAGAACAAAATTACACAATAATAGATAAAGAGTAAAATTATATATTTATATGAATTTAATGATGTGTCTGATAAATAACTAAATAAAACAAAAGAAATCCTCTATTTCTACCTAATAAATGTTGAATAAATATGATATTATATAAGCAATGCATTTTAGGGGAAAAACTAACGTTTTGAATTTTGATGCACTGATATTTAGTAAGAAGGATGATAAAAATTGTAATTATTTAAAAAGACTAAATATTTAAATATGAATTTAAAATTACTGAACTGACCTCCATTCTTGTTCTAGTCCTCCGTCCATGTATTCACATGTATCCATCCGTATTCAGAAAGCCTCAAACATCCTTGACGCATAACAGAGCCCGTGAATGATCAGAACAGTTGCTGCAAAACCATCAACACTTTTTTTGATATAGAAAAACCATCAACACTTGATTGCATTTTTTGAACTTCCATCTGGGGAAAAAAAAAACCTTCTATCTGATATGCTTAATAATTTATTCAACTCAACCAACTGAAAACACAACAGTGTTAAATATTTGGTTGTAGAGCTTTGTCGCCTTTGAGTTTTACATGTCTTGATTCAGATTAGTTTGAATCACCGATAAATCCTCCAAAATAAAAGAAAGTAGATTCATGACGCCAGATGCTCCTAAAAAAAAAAAAAAAAATTACGGAGCCTCCATATAAAGTTTATAAACACGCCCCAAAACTAAGTGTCATTTTTTTTTTTGGCCAGCAAGAAAGGATATTCCATTAAAGCCAGAACAGTACAATCTTTAAAAAAGAACAGGACAATCATGAAAGTCCCAAACCAAGTGTAAGTAAAGGGACGCTTTTCTTTAAAAAAACAAAAAAAAGGGACGCTTTTCTGAGTCATTTCCCCAAACGCTTTTTTCTGCACTATTAAAGCACCCATCAGATGCCAAAGCATTCAAGAGCCCGTGTTACACGTCTCGCTTCATATTGCAGGAATAGGATATGGTACGTACTACTACCAACGGGATTGGATCAAATAGTAAGCGGTTTGTATCGCTTAAGTAAGGTCTCGATTTCAAACCTTTTGAATGCAAAAAAAACCCCGTTGAGAGACTCTTCCACCATAGTCAGGTGCGCGATGTAGGTCGGATCTGGATTAGTCGGGGTAAAGCTCTAGTGAACTGGGTGGGTAACAAAAAAAAAAAAGATATGATACGTACTAGGCCTAAAAACTGGAAAAAAAAAAAAACATGGTCGGTTTTCTCTTATTTTTTTTCATTTTGTTTTTTTAATGCAACCGGTGTCCTATGCCAGCCCCTTATTGGGAAACTCCATAGGTCCAGATTAATCTGGATTTGAGGTATGACCGGACCATTTTTTCAGGTGACACCCCTAATCTAATGTTGTTGTATTCCCAAATCTTGAACTTGAGACCTTTCATTAAAATGGAACAACCGTTGGTCAATTGATTTAAGTATGATGGGTTTTCTTAGCACCGGTTAATGAAGCAACTGTGGAGTGCCAAACAAAAGATTTAGTGAGTACAAAAGAGTTACTCCAAACCTCGATTCTTTTATATGTAGATTCCAGGATGATGAGAACTTTAATACATTGATAAATCCCAATTAGCATATATTTTATCCCGTCTTATTTATTTATTTATTTTGCGGAGTATTTTATGCTAATTTGGAATTATTAGATAATATTTGAATTGTTAGCCAATTTTAGGAAATAATATAAATATAAATTAATTATAAGATTATTGGGTTTAAATTATTAATATTCTGATTGTTATCTTGTGATTGAATAATATTTCTAAATATATAATAGATCATGATTTTCTTTAATTCTTGTAGGGTAAGGAAAAGCATGTTAGAAGATCCTACGATGTAAAATTGACATTGGAAGATAAAAGAAGATCTAATGGTATAATTTTCTTAGTTATTAATTATTTCTTTTTTTAGGATTTTAATTCTCTTTTCATAAAATCCCCTCAGAATTGCATTTTCATCTAGATTAGTTCCATTCTCATATAGGCTTTAGAGTCATTTTCTGTAAGAAATGTCTCATGTGGCTGTGATAAATGTATATAATTTAATAATTAATGAAGAAGCTAAATGACTATTAATAAATGACTCTTGGGAATAGATTTCTTGACTGTTTAATAGGAGCAGTCATATCCATAGGATGTACATGTCTTTTGGATACAAAAGTTATTTAAAGGATAGAAATTTCTCCATTCGCTCCCTGACCATAAGAGACGCCTCTAGTTTTCCATCAAGAAGAGAGAGCATAAAATGAAGAGTAAAGAGAATAATAAAGGTTTCAATTATCGTGCTGCAAGTTACATAGTATGAAGTATCAATTCCGCAATTATAGATAGAGATTAGTGCATTTTGACTTAAACTTATAGTGTTATGGAAGTCATAAGTTCTTAAGATCTTTGTTTATGTTCTTATTACTTGATGTTTGAGAATGAAATTATAGAAAAACTTATATTTTCATCTTGCATTTAGTTAGTTTAGTTTCATTTGGTAGTAGTATCTTACATTTTAGTTTAAGTTCATTTTATTATATTTTTCTTCACCTAAATTCAACTAAAAGAAAAACCCACATATTATTCTTTAGGAGAATAACTTATATTAACACTAAACTACTTACTGTATAATTAATTAAGACCTAGTTTAATTTAATTGTTTACTTTAGCCACAAAAGTAACATATCATATACATATATATTAAGGTTGATGGGACGGGGTCGCAGAGTGATGGAAGGACACAAACAAATTGATAAGAAAAATGAGGCTATATATATTTGATGGAGAAAACGGATTGACGCCACGGAATCAATCTTCTCTAAATCTTAGAGCAACTCTTTAATTGGGTCAATTATATTAATCAGAACGAAAACCAATATGAAAACCATGCCCTCTCTGCTGAGTCATGAATACAATAATCTCAAACGGAGGATAAGGTAATACTCACTGTTTTGACTTTTTTTTAGAGAGATTAAGGAAACTCAACGAGTTATTTAATGATATTATATGTTGTATATCATTAAATTATATATTATTTTATTAGTTAAATTAATTAATTTGAATAAATAAAAATAAAATATTTCAAAATAATTTAATTAGCTTTCTTAATTTCTTTAAAAAAGTCAATTTAATCTTATAATTAGTATCGAGGGGAGTAACAATTATTGATTTGCCCGTCTTTGATGAATTGATGGTTACTTTAATTTTACCATATTAATTTGAAACTTTTAATTTCATGGTCCCCAGCAAAAATAAGCAAAAGACTCAAACACATTTTTCTCTATTTATTTGAAAATGTATCCATGTTGACGACACACACACATTTATTCCGACCGATATGTTTTGTTGTCACTAATTATAGTGTCAAAAAAATATAATATAGTTCTTTATGTGTATTGTAAATTATTATTATTTTTTTAAATGTTTTTCAATGAAATAGTTCCATATCATTATAGAAATAGAAACAGCCTCATTAGAATGTTAACTAGCACCACGTCTACAAGAGTCACAAAGGTGGATGGGGTATTAAGAAATAAGAACCCAACACATAGGGCTCATCAATAATCTTTTTAATTACAATGCTTAGCAAGCCAATTTAGTTCCATTGGTAATAGAATTTGGGATCCATATTAGGAAAAATAAGCATTTGGGGTTATTTAAGGATCCTAAAAATTAAAAATGCTGATGGGTGCCTCAACTACTGGCTTGTTTGAGTTCGTTGAGTTGGCGTTCGAAAAACACGTTCACGTAAGTCGAGATAAAACTCTTAAAAACTTATTTCAAATATCGTAAATCATGTTGGAAAAATAATTTCTACCGTTAATTCAAACATGCACTAATTGGCTGTATATCCAGGGAATTAGTTTATATTTTCTCAAGTCTTAATTATAAGACCTAGTTATTTTTTTTTTTGGAGAGACTAAGGAAGTTAAATAAGTTACTTAATCATTTCATATCTTGTGTATCTTTAGATTGTATATTAGTTTATTAGTCAAACTAATTAGTTTAAAAAATAAATAAAAATACTATAAAGTAATTTAATTAGCTTTCTTAATTTATCTAAAAAAGTCAACTGAGTCTTATAATTAGGATCAGAGAGAGTATATTGTTAGGTGAGCAAGCCCATTGTTTATTTGTCTTCCCTTTTTTTTTGCCCACGATCTACATTTAATTCACATTTTAGCCAATGGAGATTGGTACAGTAGGCTAAGACATCGGCCTTCATCCCAAAAGGAGGAGATTTGGTAATCACTAGTCGATATAAGGGTCTTGTTGGTGGACGATCTGTAAATATCTTTGTAAGCCCTCTTTAAGCCAGGAGGTGTGCCCTGGCCCTGGTAAAGTACCGATGTCTACCCCCACCTAAACTTTTATATATAAAAAAAAAAAAATTCACATTTTAGTATTCTTATCCTTATTGTAATTTTCTTTTCTGATAATTTATCCTTATAGTAATTTAATCCACATCTATGAATCGCATGCGCCATGGGGACGCACAAATATGGCCACGCAGTGGAATGGTTAATTTATTGATGTTAGTTTGATTTGACAACTTACTTAATTTGGGCCTTGTTGCTTTAAAAGCCTAAATCGCTGCCAATTGGGCTTTGTTGGACGACTGTTTTGCACTTTGATTCCTCAAAATAGGATCCTAGACATTTGGTTGTTCAAAGGGTTTTCGGAAGGTGTTTTATTCAAATGCGACTTACATTAGGTCATATCTTTTAGCTAGCAGAATAATTGTTTTATCCAATCATGTTGCTTTGAAGCCTCTTTTGAAAAAGGCAAATGCTAAGTCTCGACTCATTCAGTGAATGTTATTGTTCTAAGAATTTGATGTTGAGATTAGGATAGAAGTGGAGCACAAAATTGTGTAGCTGATCATTTGAGTCGCATCACTCATTCTCCCTCTCACCTCTCTTCTATTCAGGATGATTTTCCTTATGAGTAGCTTCTACAGCTACAAGATAAGTTTCCATGATATGCTGATTTAGTTAATTACTTGGTTGCTAGTGTTTTACCTATTGATTCCATTAAGGCCCAAACTCTAAAATTGAAAAGTGAATCAAAATATTATGTTTACGATGACCTCTATTTGTGGAGATTTTGTAGTGACCAAGTAATTAGGAGATGTGTGTCTGATCATGAGTTTACCTCCATCTTACACTTTTATCACGATTCTTCCTATGGTGGTCACTTTGGACCCTAAAGAACTGGTAGGAAAGTATTAGACTGTGGCTAATTTTGGCCTTCCCTATTCATGATTCCCATCTGTTTTGTAAGTCATGTGAAAATTGTCAGAGGGCATGTAGTATTTCCCGTAGGCATGAGATGCCCAAGAAACATATATTGTTTTGTGAAATCTTTGATATTTGGGGTATTGATCATATAGCTCCATTTCTTACTTCATATGATTTTACTTACATACTTATATATTATTGGTTGTGGATTATGTTTCGAAATGGGTTGAGGCGAAAGCCACCTGGACTAATGATTCTGATGTGGTGGTGGATTTGGTTAGGTCTAACATTTTTTGCAGGTTTGGTATTCCGAGAGCTATTATCTGTGACTAGGGTTCCTATTTTTGTAACTAAAGCATGTGTTTTTTGTTAGGAAAGTACAGAGTACTTTACAAGGTCTCCACAACATACCATCCTCATACCAATAGTCAAGCTGAAGTCTCGAATAGAGAGAGTAAGCAAATCCTTCAGAAGACTGTTAACTCTGCTCGAAAGGATTGAAGCAAATCCTATAATCAGATGTACCTCGAAGATACAACAATCCACCACCAACAAATTCTAAAAGACCAAATTAAGGTGACAGTTGAAGAAGTTCGAATTGGTCAAGCAGATGCAGTAGTACTTTATCGACGAGATCCACAATGTAGGCAAAGCAAAAAGGACTTTCTTTCTCTAGCCAAAAAAACTTGTTCAAAATGTAGGTAGAATGCTTGTTGAAGCGGATAAAAAAGCGAGAAAGAAAATTATGACCACCGAGCCATCAAATCTTTTGAATCATAAGATTGAGGGGAAAAAAAATAACACTTAGGTTCCTCCATATTCATGATTTATTACTACAATTAGTAAATGAACAACTCTAGATAAGGGACTTAATGACAACACATGAGCAAATTAACAACTTCCATTTTCATATTCCCAAAATTTCATCGGTGAATATACATATAAGAAAGCTACAATTAGGAAATTAACAAGTACGGATAAGGGAATTAACAACAACACAAGGAAATTAATAATTCTCATTTTCCATATTCCGAAAATTTCACCGGTGAATATACGCACATGAACATCTATAGTTAGCAAATCAACAGGTACGAATGTGGGAATCAACAAGAACACATAATGAAATTAACAACTCCCATTCTTTGGCATTTGATAGAAGTTGAAGCAAGACTTGTTGCAAAGTCATCAATATTCTTATCACTACTTCCACCTTCATCACAGGCATTCACGGCAAAAGACTTCAACTTGAAAGAATTCATCTTCATCTCTTTTGCATGTTTCACTCTTCATCACTATCTCAATACATTTTTTCACTATCTCTCTTCCTTCAATTCTTTTCTCATCCGCTTCAGCTTTCACCTTTATCTTCCACACATCCTTTATTGTTTTCCCTGTATTATATGACTGTATTGTATGGTGAATATGAGCTTAACTGCAGTCAATCTAAGTAAAAAGACATTAATTCATTGTACATGGAACTTAAGGATAAATTCTACTTACATCCTAAACATTTGCTGAGAAAAGAACAAGTTTTGAGTTTTTATGAAAAAGACGCATACCATAGTCGATACTATACTATAGCATTAGGATAGCTTTATCGAAGTGCAATACAATGCATCCCTGAAGCTATAGTAGAGTAAGTGACGCAATGCTATGCGGCATATGTTTTGATCTTTTGTCGAGGATGTTTCATGAAATATAGTGCAGGTCGTTAAGTAGAAGAGAACAACGGTTAAATTGCTAATGTATTGGAATAGAAGATGCGGAGGATCAAAACTAAGATTTGAAGAATCCCGCAGGATCAGCAGAATCAATCTACCGATATTGGAAAGAGAAATTACGATTGGATCTTGACAGATTTGGAAAGGCCTAGTTCGCTGGACGTACGCCGCAAGTAGACTGGGTCATAAAAGGAAAAACAACCAACCCTAAAAGGTGTCGGAGTCATCGTGAGTCAAAGACCAATCCCATACGGCCTGACTCGAAAGAAGAGTGAGAGAAGTCACAAGGCACGAGAATTCCAAGAAAACCCAGCATCCTTCCTTACAGTGAGACGGAGATAAGAAGACGTGGAGTTATAACATGACAGGGCTTCTTCCACACCGTCGGAACCTCCATCAAGCTTTCTGTTTTTCTTCTTTGTTTAATTTTAGTTAATCTTTATGTCATGGGCTATTCTATAGTGATCTATTTAGTGATTCCCTCGTCAGTCATGAACTAAATCTCTTGTGGCTGAGCGAGGATGATTTCCTAAGTTTGGAATGAATCCAGTTGCTAGTTCTTAATTTAATACATTCTGTTTGCTTATCAGTGATTTAATTTCTTGTCGATTAGCGAGAGCTAAGGACTAGATCAGTGGTCTTGGTTTACTGAGAGGGAGTCGGGGTTAGACATTTGAGAAACAGTGATTTCTAGGCAGGCTTGTGCAAGACTTGACCTATTATTGTAGGCTTCAGGAATGGGTCTACCACTCATAACCATAACACCTTGATTTCTAAAGATAATCTAACTAGAAAATCGCCATAGACATATGGGAGAAGTAAGTTAGGATTGTACGTATCAGACACGAGAGCTTCAATACATTAGAGTGTTGGGTTAATCGAATAACTTTGTAAAGGGTGTTTATGCTGTAGCATTTGCGAGAGTTGTATAATATAAATGCTATAGCAATGCGTTTAGGCAATTGGGGGATTAATATGCTTAGGAAGGATTCTAAGCTCAGCCTATCTTTTTACTGATATCTTCTTACGATTATGAGCATTTGTTTACTTTCTTGTTTATTAGTATAATCATAAAAACTCTCAAACCAATCAGACTTTATTTTCCTTTTAACGCAACCAATTCTGCAATTTGGCGTCATCATTCGGTATTTTAGTTTCTGTGGGATGATACTCTACTTCTCTTTATTACTTGTTCGACTGGTTCACTTACCATCAAGAAAATCAACCAACATGTGTACCAGACGTGGAAGCTTCAGTAGAGTAAAGTGACGTGTTAACTGGATAACATTGTGAAGGTGGCTATGGTGTAACATTGTGGAAGTTGTGTAGCATAATTGCTATAACAATGCGCTAAGGCAAACTGGGGGAATGATTTGCTTAGGACGAAATTTGAGCTTAACCTATCTTTTAACTGATATCTTCTTACGATGACGATCATTTGTTTATTTTCTTATTTGTTAGTTATAACCATAAAACTCCCAAACCAATTAAACTTTTATTTTATTTTATTTTCACACACAACTGTTTCTGTAAATCAATATCATCATTGATATCTCAGTCTTTGTGGGACGATACTCTACTTATTCTTTATTACTTGTTCGAATGGTTCACTTGCCATCAAGGAAATCAACCAACACTTTGCTTAAAGCTTTAACATTTTTTTCTTGTGTGAAAAGAGAAGTTTGGCAGGAAATCTTGAATTTAATGCTGCACTGCTCCTACAATTGCAATTAGTTTAATTTTATTGACTCTATTCTCATATATGAGTTATCACTCTTGAGCTGCAAAGTGATTAGTGCTTAAGCTGATGCCTTAGTTGTTGTGAGAATGTTAATGATGTGTTTAAATGCAAGTCCTCATAGAAGAATGAGTTTTGACCCTTGATAAAGGTTGAAGGAAATTGATGAAAGATGCTTGAAAAGCCTTGTTCCAAGAATATTGCAGATGTTGTAGTTATGTTGTTGTGTTGTATTTGATTTCATATTTTATGATGTATTTTATATCATTAGGAATAATTTATATAATTCGGCCTGGTGTTAGCTTACTTACAGAATTTTCAAAAATATAGGCCTCCTTAACAGGCCACAGGCCAGGCTAGGCTTGTATATAGGCCAGGCTCAGGCCGAAAAAATGGCTTGTAACAGGTCATAGGCTAAGCTCATGCCACTTTGTTGCAACACAGGCCTGGCCTGGCCTATTTTCGCCCCTAATGTTTTTGGGTTTTAATTTGTTTCTATTTATATCTTGCTCAAACATATTTATGCTATTACTAACTTAAATTGTTGAGTGTATTTCAGATGATTAACAAACACTTAATCTGTGATTAGCCGAAAAGCCACTTCTTGGATCAAAAGAATTTATTACTTGCAGAAAATAGAGCCTACAAATGAAATGATATTCATTGTAGACCAAATCATTCCTTCGAGGCATACACTTTCTGGGAAATTGTCTAAGTCAACTTTTGAGTACAAGTATGTCGACAACAAGCCCATTAATGAAGCAACGGTCAACTGTATCTAACAGAAACCATTTGTGCCTAACGGAAGTTCAAAAAGTCACAAGGGCTACATTCAAAGCTCTTCAACGGACCTTAATGGAAGATGATATAAAAGCTCATCACATTCAATTCTGCCACCTACCGAAACTCTGCGCATTCAATTTGTCATTACTATGAATTACTGTTTTATTCACTTCATTTAATGTCTTTGGATATTCTTGTACTTTAGTGATTATTATTCTTCTACTTAGTGATAAGTTAAACACTTATTTGAGTATCTGTTTATATGTTAATCTCAAGGTAGAGGGACCTTGAATGTGGGTATACAATTACAACTTCAAGGGCAAGTGGATATGAGGGTGAAGGGATCACTTCGAGTATAGTGTGTGTAATTGTATCTGTGATTGTGAGTTAGTGAAAATCCTAGAGTGTCTGGGGACTAGACGTAGGTCAAAGAGTTGGACCAAACCAGTATAATTCCTCTATGTCTATTCTCTCTATCTCTGTCTCTGTATTTATTGTTCTTCATCCTATTCTGAAAAAGAATTTGAAATCCCCTCTGCACCCCCTAGGTGATATTCTTCTTTCAACATGAACCATTACAAAGTGTGTAACATTGAGATTTGAATATTTCGTATCTTGCCAACGTTCATTAATTTTTAGCGGTTTTTAGTATAACTGCTACAAAGTGTGATATTTTGAATTTTGTTTTGTTTTTAAAAATATACCAATGAATTTTTATAGTGGTTTTCTTAGTGCTACAAAATGGACAAAAACAGTTACAAAATACGTCACATCAACCGCTACAAAGTGTGTTGTAATACCCTAAAAATCTCACTTATTATAAATGTCATATTTTGACCAAAAAAAAAAAAAAAAACCTATTAGAAATATATGAATATGTGGTCTCAAATTTTGAGATATATTTATTTTATCTATTAGGAGAATTTAAGGTAGCAATGTTTTATTTTCCTAAATTTTGTTTGGAATCATAAAATACCATAAAAATACAAATAATTCCCAAATCTAGGGATTTTACAGGGCCAAAGGAGAGCAAGGAAAAAATTAGGAAAACACATCAAATAAATAGGGGAGCATAATAGGGATTAGTAGACACTTAAGTTTTCACTAAACTAAATAATTATGTAAATGTTCATAATTAATCAAGGGATTAATTAAAGAAGACCTAAGTCCCAAATTCCATAATTTAATAAGAAACTCAATTTTCTAAAAACCCTAGAATTAATACCTAGCTCATATTAATTCATAAAATGCCATAATAAATTAGCAAAACACTTTAACAAATAAAAGAATAATTACCGACATTTAATAGGCAATTAATTAACACTAATGGAAGGTTTAGTTAATTAATTACAACCACTAATTAAGAGGGATGATAGGCTAATTAAAAGTAAAGAACCAACAAGGGATTAAGATTAACACTAAAAGAATTGTTAGCAATCATAAATCATACCATGAACCAATAAACAACAATCAAGTGATAATTAAGCTTAGGATTAAGATGTTAATCAAATGCTAATTAAGAGTTGAAAAGTCAACAATTGCAACTATGATCTAAAGGCCAATAATTAATCTCATAAAGCTTATTCAAAGGCCCTAATTACTTCTAATAAAGCTTAATCCATGTGAAGTAAGAACAACCAATCACATAATTTCCCCTAATACTTGGTATAATGAAAACATAAAAATTGAAAACAAATATTAAGGGGGGGGGGTGCGTTTTTTTATTGTAGGGAAAGGAAGAAGAAGAATTAAATAATTAATCAAAATACACTATGAGTCATAAACCTAGACCTATGTGAGTCATTGATCTAAATATGAGATGAATCATCAACCTAAACATGAATCACCACTCTAACCAATGAATCATCATCCTAAACTTTCATGAGTCACACACCTATATGATGAATCACAACCCTAATGAGATAAGATGATGTAAGGGATGATGGAAGAAGGTGATGTAAGGAAGTAGAGGTGGACCAATGAGATAAAAGATAATTAGAATAACTAAATTGGTTCATAAAAATAATTCTAGATAAAAACTAATTAAACCTATACAAATTAAATCATATCTTGAAATCCATGAACTAAGTATGAAAACGAAGTTGAGATTCATAACAAGCATAAATCAAGCATGAAGACAAGTATAACCAAAGTCATTTTCATGATTGTTTGAGAAATAGAACCAATAGGAAAGATAGGCAAAATTGGTCTCAAAATGAAGCTAAAAATTTCTAGAGTTCAAAACCAATGAGTAATTGAGTAAACAACTTCATTAGACTACCTAAACACATTCTTGTCTATGGATTCTAATTAGTAGAAAGCAAGCCAAATCCTTTGGATGATAGGCATAAATGGTGGAAGAGGATAATGTACTAGGGTGATGACTCATGTAGGTGACTCAAAAGCAATTTGAAGGGTTAGGATTTGTGCTCCAAAATACCCTAAATCCAAGGGTCAAGAATTGCCAAGAGGGAGTTTCAATTAATTACCAAACTTGCTCAACCCTTCTACTATAAATAGGGTCCTTGGCCTTCACAAAACTCACACCAAAACCAAGCAATCTGAATATTAGTGAGAGTGGAAGAAGCTTGAAGGAGTTCAAGAAGAGGTAAGCAAGTTCTTTAGTTTTTAGCTTTTAAATTCTTAGTTAGAAGTAGCTTAGATCTTAAATAGTTTAGAATAATTTTAAATTCATGTTTTTATAGTTAAAATTGGCTTTATTTCTAAAAATTAGCGAAGAAAGGGTTTTAGCAAAATTTCTGGAAGAGAAACACCGAAGTAACGAAGTTCTGGTGAAATTTCATCGGTTCTGGAATTTCTGAACCAGACCTGAAAATGCTTATATTTTATGCTGAAAACGTGGTTGAAAAATTCTGGGAAAATTCATGGTGAAAATAGACATATAGGGATTTTTAAATATTTAAATAAAATGTCCAAATGATTTGGGTACAGGGAGATAAAAATTCCCAAAGTTAGGGCTACGAATTTCTGGAAAATTCTGGGCAGATGTTCAAAAATTAAAAACTGGGAATGAACCGTAGAATCTGGGCAAAGGCTATTATTTTTCCTTGAAACTAGACACCCTAAGGATTCTGAGGAATTTTACGGATCCTCGTTTTGATTTTTCTAGAATTAGTTATGATTTTTCAAAGTTAGGCGAAACTCTGCCCAGATTTAAGGACCAGCGTTTTTCTCAATAATAAAGGGAAATAATTAATTATTAAATCCACCAAGGGTAAAATAGTCATTTGTGGCTAGGATATCTATTGGGATATTGGTTGTGAATTAATAACCGTGATATTACCCTCATAGGAAACCTGTGATCACCCTGCAGCCGACAACGTACCGTGCTCGACAGGCAAAGGTACGGACGCGTATTGTAATACTAACTCTGATGTTTATGGTACACTTGTATATGATAGATATGCTCATAAACTATGACTCTGCTTTGCAAATTATTTAAACATATAGCTTTATACGGGTTACAGTTTTGGTAATGCCGTTTGAGTCTTCCTAGCGCGCTGAGGACACGATAGGCCATCGTGGCACTGGTGAAGAGTGCAGAAAGGTTGTGAATAAAAATGGATATATGCTGGTTGTGATTTTGAGAAATATTGAATATGCATATTGTTGTTTTATCATGAATATCTGTCATACATAACTGTACATAAGCATGAGGTTAACCGTTATCTGGGGTTCAATGGGAATTGAACCCCAGCTCACAGTCTCAAATACTGATGGAACCGGGACAAGAACAAGGATGAACAACGCATGAGAGGGCACGGGCAGAGAAGTACCTAGGGGTCATTGTAATCGTAAATGTTCAGAAATTTGTGCCACTGTAATAGCAACCAGACTCAACAACAGGAAATGTATATCAGTTACTCGCTCTTTTAAAGAAAAAATTTATTCTGATGCTCTGATTGAGATATTGTTTTAAAAATGAAAATCTTTTCCGATGCCACTCTGATTAATTTCTTCGAAGCTCTGATAATCCCATTTGAAAACCACATTTAAAAAGGCGGGATGTTACATGTGTGTTAGTTCTCTGATGGTTTTGATGACTGTCAACAACTACAGACAATTGAAGAGGTTTTGCTCTTAAGTGTCAAAATTCTGTTTAAGAGCAAACCTCGAGGTTGGGTTTGTAACCTCGAGGTTTGACCTTACAGAAGCTTTAAAAATCAAGTGTTCGAATGTTGCAAAACTTGGTTTCACAAGTTATATGTGAAACCTCGAGGTTGAGAAGTCAACCTCGAGGTTCTGGTTCAGTTGGAGAATCCAAGTTTCTTCATTAACACTTGTAACCTCGAGTATGCAAAGCAAACCTCAAGGTTCAACTCATACAGAAAGGTCATGTTGTTCATCAAGCACATGAACCTCGAGGTCCATGTTTCAACCTCGAGGTTGGACACTTTGTTTTGAAACTTAAGCTCGATAAAAACACCTTTGACCTCGAGTATGATGTTGCAACCTCGAGTTTCATCACTTACAGAGAGCACACTGGTTTTCAAAGTATTGAAAACCTCGAGGTTAACATTGTAACCTCGAGGCTGGGCTTTATGTTTAACTTTGAACTTTGCACTTTCAAAGAGCCAACCTCGAGTACAGATGTACAACCTCGAGGTTGTCGGGCTCCAGTGAAAACTGAAGGTTTGAAACAAACTTCAAACCTCGAGGTTACCTTTGGAACCTCAAGGTTTGCAGGTTAATGAGATTTATCAGAGGGTTTCTTCTCAAGAGAAACCTCGAGGTTCACTTTGCAACCTCGAGGTTGAATGATTTTAAAACGAAGGTTTGCCTGAGGATTTCAGGCCAACCTCGAGGTTGGATGAACTAACCTCGAGGTTAGTGACCGTTGAAGCTTTTTCAAATTTGTGAAATCTGCTATAACTTGTTGTTTGATCTAATTGCTTTCATAAATCATTCACTCATGATCCCAGATATGTTTAACAAGTTTGTTGAGTGTTTTTCAGTTAGCACAGATCAAGATTATTGAAGATTTGTGAGAAAAAGCAAAAAGGTGAACAGTGCATTTAATGCACCTGCACAATCTCATCTACTTTCGGCTAATCCATCTGAGCACGCCTTGTTAACGTTAAAGAATGCTTACTACATCAAGTAAAGTTAATTCCAACGGGCAGAAACTCAGAGATCCACATCAGACTTCATTAAGACTTGGATTAGCAGAAGTTTAGAGAGAGAAGATGACCAGAACTTAAGCAAATCACTTCCAACGGTTGGAATCATCTCACAACGGTCATTTAATGTTCTCTACCTATAAATAGAGAGCATTAACTTCATCTCCAAAAAGATACAACTACTTAGAGCGAAAATTTATTGAGTCATTTATTGTATCAAGCTTTCATCTGTATTGTATCATTTTGATACTTAGTTCTTCAGTGTTTATCCTATCAGCTCTGTAAGAGAGTCAAATACTTGTAAATCATTTATTGATTGAGATAACTACAAGTCAGGGGACTTGGTAGTTGGGGTGTATTGATTACAACTTGTAAGGGGGAGTGTGTTCTAGTGAGAGAACAACTCTTAGTACAGAGTGTGTAATCAATATTGTTGAGTTAGTGGATTGAAAATCCCAAGTGAGGCTTGGGGACTGGATGTAGGTCAGAGAAAGGACCGAACCAGTATAAATCGTTGTGTGCAAAGCTCTTCTCTCTATCTCCTCTGTTCTGCTCTGTTCTGAGAGTGTAAAAACAGAACCAGTTTGCAAAAATTTTTAATATACCCAATTCACCCCCCCTCTTGGGTATAAAGCTCCTCTTTCATTTGGTATCAGAGCAAGGTCTTCTCAGAAGAGTTTAACCACTCGAGAAGGATCACTATGGAAGGAATTCTTCCTGATGGAGCTTCAATCAACAGACCTCCCGGTTTCGATGGCGAACACTACTCTTTCTGGAAAGCAAAATTTCGTGTGTTCGTAATGGCTACAGAATATGGATTGTGGAGAGTATTTGAAACTGGAGATTATGTACCAGTTAAGGTTGAAGGAGGCATCACTGTTCCAAAGACCGAAGCTGAGTTCAACGATGATGATAAGAAGAATATTACTCTCAATAGCAAGGCCATCCTGATGCTTCAAAGTGCTCTTAGCCAAAAAGAGTTCTTTCGCATTTGCAATCTGTCAACAGCTAAGGAGATGTGGAAAGCACTAGAGATTGCATATGAAGGAACTTCTGGAATCAAGGAAAACCGGATTAATATTCTAACCACTGAATATGACTTGTTGCGGATGAAGTAAGGAGAAAGCATTGGAGAGTTTCAGCTCAGATATACCCATTTGACAAATCAACTGGCTGCTCTAGGAAAGATCTTTGATCAAGGGTCTCAAGTAAGAAAGATTCTTAATATTCTGACCAAAGATTGGGAAGCAAAGGTCACAGCTATCGAAGAGGCTCGTGGAGAGTCGATGACGTCAGTTGCAGCTTTGTTTGGTAGCTTATCTGAATATGAGAGCAAGTTGAAGTTCAAGAAGGAATTAGAAGATGTCAATGGTGGCAACAATCGCAACAAGGGAGTGGCTCTGAATGCGGAAAAGGATGAGGAAGATGAGGACGAGGATGAAGAGATTGGCATGATGGTCCGGAGATTCAAGAAGTTTTATAAAAGAGATCAAGGCTTCAAGAAATTTCAGAAAGGAAGTTCGAGTTATGAATCAAAGAAGCGTATCATCTGCTATGAATGCGAGAAGCCCGGACACATCAAGGCAGAATGCCCTCAGCTGAAAAACCAAGAGAAAGAAAAGAAGAAATTCAAGAAATACAAAAAGAAGGCATATGTGTCAGCTATATGGGGAGATAGCTCATCGGATGAGGATGAAGCTGAAGAGGATGAAAGTGAAAAAGCCAACATATGCCTGGTTGCTGAGGAAGAAGAACAACCTAGTGAAATAAATGAGGTATATGAATCTCTTCCTTCCTATGATGAATTGTTTGCTGAATACAATGTTGTTCAAAAGGAGTTTGAAAAACTTGCAGACAAGTATATGTCTTTGAAAAGAAAAAATTCTTTTCTTGAACTGCAAATTGAAAACCTCTCTTCTCCTCAATCTCTGATTTGTGATGAATGCTCTATCCTAGAGAAAAAGAATTCACAACTTACAAAAGCACTTGAGAAATTCACTAAGGGAAGTGAAATGCTCAATGTAATTTTGAAACAACAACGTTTTACAAACGATAGATCGGGCATTGGTTATAGACCAGACTTTGATAAGAAGAAAGGAAAGAAAAAGAATGGACAAAAATCCTATATGAATTATTTCACTAAATCTGTTCATTCCTCAAATCCTTTTGCACATTGTACATATTGCAATAGGAAGGGTCATTCTACTTCATCTTGTTTTCATCGAAAAGAAAGAAAAGCTAAACCTGTAGGAAATTATGTCTGGGTACCAAAAGGAACATATGTTCCCAAGGTGCATGCTAACCCCAAAGGACCCAAGAAAAGATGGGTACCTAAAACTTGACCTCTGGTAATCTGCAGGTATGTCTTAGAGCATCAAGGCCGAACAAGTGGTACATTGATAGTGGATGCTCAAGACACATGACTGGAGACAAATCAAAGTTTTTATCAATAAAGCCAAAAGATGGAGGTAGAGTCACATTTGGAGGTGATCAATCCGGGAAAATCGCTGGCATTGGTGAGATAGGCAACAATGAAGGCCCACTCATTAAAGACGTCTACCTTGTAGAAGGATTGTGTCATAATCTCCTAAGTGTGAGCCAAAGCACCGATAAGGGTAATTTGGTAATATTTGACTCTGATGAATGCTTTATTGTTAAAAAGGATTTGATCTCCATAAATGATTTGAAAAATAAAGCTTTATTTAGAGCACCTAGAGATGGAAACTGTTATACTTTGAACCTCTCTAGCAATGCTTCTACTTCTGAAAATTGTTTTGTAAGTAACTTGAATGAGAGTTGGCTATGGCATAAGCGATTAGCTCATGTCAATATGTATCAACTTGACAAGTTATTGAAAAAGGATTTGGTTATTGGCATTCCCAAACTGAATTTCAAAAATGATATGATTTGTGATGCTTGTCAAAAGGGAAAACAGACCAAATCTTCTTTTAAAGCTAAAAATGAGATTTCAACAAACAGACCTCTTCAACTTCTTCACATGGATCTAGTTGGACCAGCTAGAGTGAAAAGTCTTGGTGGAAACTTATACACTTTGGTCATTGTCGATGATTTCTCTAGATTTACATGGACAATATTTTTATCTTCTAAAGATGAAACCTTTGATCAGTTTGTTTCATTTGCCAAGAAGGTCCAAAACGAGAAAGGGTTCTCAATTTCAGGAATACGAACTGATCATGGTGGAGAGTTCGAAAATCAAGCCTTTGCTGAGTTCTGTGATAGTATGGGGATTGATCACAACTTTTCAGCACCAAGAACACCACAACAAAATGGTGTTGTGGAGAGAAAGAATAGAGTACTCACTGAAATGGCTAGAGCAATGTTGAACGAGTACATCACTTCGCAAGTGTTTTGGGCTGATGCCATGAGTACGGCTTGCTACGTCTCCAACAGAGCATACTTGAGAAAGAAGCTGAATAAGACTCCATACGAACTCTACAAAGGAAGAAAGCCAAACCTCAGTCACCTTCGTGTCTTCGGTTGTAAGTGCTATGTGCACAATAACGGTAAAGACAATCTTGGTAAATTCGATCCTAAAGCTGATTTAGCTATCTTTATTGGTTATTCTAATAGGAGTAAAGCATATAGAGTCTTTAATACTAGAACTAAGATTGTTGAGGAATCTATACATGTTGTATTTTGTGAATCTGAATCTGATAAATCCTTGGATGATGAAGAGGAGATTATTTTCAAAAACAAATTCTTTTCGAAAAATGCTCCTACTCCTTCTGAAAATTCTGAAAACATTTTTGAGGCTAATCCTGAAAGCAATTTAGAAAATGCTGATCAGTCTCAACCTAGAGCTTGGAGATTTATAAGGAATCATCCTTTAGACCAAGTTATAGGTGACGTAAATCAAGGAGTTAGGACCAGAAATAGTACCTTGAATGAAGTTACATTTTCTGCATTTATTTCTCATATAGAGCCCTCTAAAATAGAAGAAGCCCTTTCAGACAATGATTGGGTGATTGCTATGCAAGAGGAGCTACATCAATTTGATAGAAATCAAGTTTGGGACTTGGTGCCTAGACCCAAAGACCATCCGGTAATTGGGACAAAATGGGTATTCAAGAACAAACGTGATGAGTCAGCCATCATTGTGCGTAACAAGGCTAGATTAGTGGCCAAAGGTTACAATCAAGAAGAAGGAATAGACTATGAAGAGACTTATGCTCCAGTAGCTAGATTGGAAGCAATAAGAGTTCTTCTAGCATTTGCATGCACAAAAGGCTTTAAACTCTATCAAATGGATGTCAAAAGTGCTTTTCTAAATGGTTTCATTCAAGAGGAGGTGTATGTTGAACAACCTCCAGGTTTTGAAAATGATCAATTTCCGGATCATGTTTTTAGACTTAAGAAAGCCTTGTATGGTCTTAAGCAAGCTCCTAGAGCTTGGTATGAAAGATTGAGTCAATTCTTACTCAATCAAGGATTTATCAGAGGAAAGGCTGATACAACATTGTTTATCAAGAAAAATAAATTAAATGAGATTTTAATCGTACAGATATATGTTGATGATATTATTTTCGGTGCTACTAATGATTCTTTGTGTGAGGAATTTTCCAAGTCTATGCAAGGTGAATTTGAGATGTCAATGATGGGAGAGCTTAATTACTTCCTTGGGCTGCAAATCAAGCAACGTAAAGATGGGATATTCATATCTCAAACAAAGTATCTGAATGATTTGCTGAAGAAGTTTGGAATGGACAAGTGCAATGGGGCTGACACACCAATGAGCACAACTACTTCTTTGGATGCTGATGAAGAGGGCAAGGACTTTAACATCACCAAGTATAGAGGAATGATTGGATCATTGCTCTATCTCACTGCAAGTCGCCCGGACATTCAATTCAGTGTTGGAATGTGTGCTCGGTTCCAATCCGCACCCAAAGAGTCTCATGCTGAACACGTGAAGAGAATATTCAGATATCTATCTGATACAAAGACTCTTGGGCTATGGTTTCCTAAAGGTCAGCCGGAGCATCTTGTGGCATATTCAGATTCGGATCATGCTGGCTATAAGACGGATAGAAAGAGTACAAGTGGGCAATGCGAATTCTTTGGCAACTCACTTGTCTCTTGGTTTAGCAAGAAGCAAACTACCGTGGCGGTGTCCTCAACAGAAGCTGAATATGTGGCTGCCTCAAGTTGCTGTGCTCAAGTGTTGTGGCTGAAGCAACAACTTGCTGATTTAGGAGTGCACTTAAAGGAGATTCCAATACTATGTGATAACACTAGCACAATAAGCTTGGCCAAGAATCCCGTGCAACATACAAGAACCAAGCATATTGATGTGAGACATCATTTCATCCGGGATCATGTCCAGAAGAGAGATGTGAAAGTGATGTTCATCCCAACTCATCTTCAATTGGCAGACATTTTCACCAAACCATTAGCCAAGGACCCATTCACATTCATAAGAAGAGAATTGGGAATGGTAAATCCCAATGAGTTGTAAGTAATTCTTGTCTACTTTTATATTAAAATATGGTTTTGATGATTATAGATCACTAACTTTAGCATCGGAGTACATAGACAATCTTATGCAGGACTTAGGTTTGCTGTCAAAGGGGCAAACCTCGAGGTTCAGTAGTCAACCTCGAGGTTGGAAGAGTGTCAAAAGGTTCAAGATATCTGATGGATGGAACCTCGAGGCTCAAAAGCTAACCTCGAGGTTATCGGGGCAAACTGTCAAAATTGAGAATGCTTAAAAGCTGGAACCTCGAGTATGGGATTAGAACCTCGAGGTTGGTAGCAAACAGAAGAGACATCTCATCTATCAGACAGTCGAACCTCGAGGTTCTGGAGGCAACCTCGAGGTTGGAAGTAAGAATTTCAAAGGTTAGTGAATTTTTATTCATCTAACCTCGAGGCTGAGATGTCAACCTCGAGGTTGATCGCAGAGTTTAGTGAACTTTTGTTCATCTAACCTCGAGGCTGAGAAGTCAACCTCGAGGTTGAGAGCGTGTCTATATATATGCTGCTGTGAAATTTCATTTTTACTGAACCCTAACCTCGAGTTCACTCCTTCTCTCTCGTCACTTCCTCTTCCAATCTTCATCTTTCTGCACATTTCTTCCACTCTCTGTCCACAAATGGCCTCGAAATCTTCTTCCCAGTCAGAATCTTCCTCCCATTCGAACAATGAGACAGAATCTTGGTCTCCCTCTCCACCTCCAAAACGTCAACCTTCCCCAGAACCTCAAGCAACCAAGCCTGTGAGGAAGAAGACTCGGTCTCTTCGCTTGCGCTCAGGGGTTGATAAGCACATCCCAGGGATGCCCATTGATCCTCCTCCATCTCCTCCTCCGAAGAGCAAACCGAAGGGCATTTCCATCAAAGAGCCCAGTCAAGCTGAGTCTAAAAAGAGGAAAGTGCCTGAAACAACCGGTAAAGGGAAAGAGAAAATAGGAGAAAAGGCCAAGAAGGCAAGGACCAAGAATCCCTCAAGGCCTCAAGTTCAATCATCCTCTCAGGCCTCACAGCAAAAGAAGTTGGAGAAATTTGCTGTCAATGCAATTGAGGACATCCGGGATATCAGATCACCCCCAGAAGGATTCATCACTGCTGCCTCATCCTTCTCAACCAAGGAGGAAAATGATAAGTATAGAGAAATTTATCTCCCAAAAGTCTTTTGTGCTTCAGTTGCAATAAACCTTGAAAATTTCTATAAGGAGTGCAACTTAGATCTTTCACCTTGGATAAAACAATATGAACCTTTTGTTTCCATATACTGTCCCTATACCCCTAGTTTGGTTAGGATGTTTTACTTCAAAATGAGGGATAGTAGTACATTGGATGATGATGGTGATCTGCTAGAAGAGTCAGTATCCACTGTAGTCAGAGGTGTTGCATTCTCATTGACTGCTGAGAAGATCAATAAAATTTTGAAAATCAAAAACCCACCTCCTGTTCCTGAGTTCTCATATACCAATCAAGAGGTATATGAAACTCTCATCCCAGGCAAACCCTTCCCTCGTGACCAAGCCATTAAGCTTTCATTCAAACCAAGTGACATGCCTCCTGTGCATAGAATCCTTTGGTACATATATTCTAGGAATTTCATTCCTAAGGCTGGGAACTACACTCACTTCACATCTCTAGACTACAGACCCTTCACTGCATTTGTGAAGAGAGTTCCTTTCAACATTGGGGATTGGCTGCTCCAAGGGATGAAGAGTTTCAGATTTGCCAAGAAGGAATTGACACACATACCTTATCCTTCTCTAATCTCTGTGATACTTTTCTATCACAAAATCTGGTATGTAGGGTCAACTGATACGCTTGAATACCCTCTCTATTTTGGCAAACATCAGATCAACCTCATGAAGATCAAGCTTGATACAGAGGGTACAGCACAGTCTCAGGCATCTCAAGCTCCTGAGGAAGCACAGTCAGCTCCTCCACCTTCTCAGGCTCCTATACCAGATGATCTGATGGGGCAGATCAGACAGATAGTGGATCAAGCCCTAATCTCCCACAGAGCTATCATGAAGACTGAAGTTGATGTATTGCGGGCTGACATCAAGATGGGACTTATGGATGTCATAGTTGCACAGACTGAGGCAATGTCCCATCTGTACAAGCTAAAGGAGGAAATGGATCAAAGGTTTACTGACTTGAACTCTTCTTTGGCTGTCTCTCTCACTGCTGCATCTGATGCCAGAGACAAAGCTGACATGCTTCTCAGACATTTTGGCCTTGGCTCCTCATCCACTCATGGCCCCTCATCTGTTCCAGTTCCTGATGTGGCTTCTGACTTACCTTCTGCTGATGCAGCCTCTGATCCCCGTCCTGATATTCATGATGGCCCTAGCTCATCACTTCCTGACCCATCTTCACCTCCCTCTCCTGCTGAGTCTCCTGCTCTCTCACCCCATCACTCACCTCCCTCTCACTCTTTCTCATTCCCTAGCCCTCCACACTCTTCTCCACCTCATACCACTCCTGTTGCTCAGTCTCAACCTTCACCCACTACCCCTTCTACAGAGATTCTCATTCCACCATTTCTATCTCCACCTACCCCCTCTACTGAAATCTTCCCCACACCTTCTCCCTTTGCCCATCCTTCTCTTCTTGATCCCACATTTGATCCTACCACTGCTATGGTGCTTTACCAGCCTCCTCTTGTTATTCTCGACCCAGAGTATGTTGATGACGATGACAAAGGGGGAGAGACAAGCAATGAGTGAGGACTAGAGTCTAGGGATCTAGTTAGCAATGAGTGAGGACTAGAGTCTAGGGATCTAGTTTTTGTCTGCAGCAGCATGTTTTTTTTGTAGTATTGTCTGTATTTTGTTTTCATTGAATTCCATTATATCTTGTATAAATTTATTGAAATGGAATATCAATTGAAATATCAGTCTCAATTTCATGCTTCTGCTTATCTCTGAGAATATATGACTCTTTATCTAAGAACTCTACTTGTGCAAAAAAAAATCAATTTTTTTTTTCAAACACTCTGATAATCTCACTGATAAATTTTTAAACTTTTAAATGTTTAAAGAGGTATTGCTTGTAGATGTTGTCATCATCAAAAAGGGGGAGAATGTTAGTTCTCTGATGGTTTTGATGACTGTCAACAACTACAGACAATTGAAGAGGTTTTGCTCTTAAGTGTCAAAATTCTGTTTAAGAGCAAACCTCGAGGTTGGGTTTGTAACCTCGAGGTTTGACCTTACAGAAGCTTTAAAAATCAAGTGTTCGAATGTTGCAAAACTTGGTTTCACAAGTTATATGTGAAACCTCGAGGTTGAGAAGTCAACCTCGAGGTTCTGGTTCAGTTGGAGAATCCAAGTTTCTTCATTAACACTTGTAACCTCGAGTATGCAAAGCAAACCTCAAGGTTCAACTCATACAGAAAGGTCATGTTGTTCATCAAGCACATGAACCTCGAGGTCCATGTTTCAACCTCGAGGTTGGACACTTTGTTTTGAAACTTAAGCTCGATAAAAACACCTTTGACCTCGAGTATGATGTTGCAACCTCGAGTTTCATCACTTACAGAGAGCACACTGGTTTTCAAAGTATTGAAAACCTCGAGGTTAACATTGTAACCTCGAGGCTGGGCTTTATGTTTAACTTTGAACTTTGCACTTTCAAAGAGCCAACCTCGAGTACAGATGTACAACCTCGAGGTTGTCGGGCTCCAGTGAAAACTGAAGGTTTGAAACAAACTTCAAACCTCGAGGTTACCTTTGGAACCTCAAGGTTTGCAGGTTAATGAGATTTATCAGAGGGTTTCTTCTCAAGAGAAACCTCGAGGTTCACTTTGCAACCTCGAGGTTGAATGATTTTAAAACGAAGGTTTGCCTGAGGATTTCAGGCCAACCTCGAGGTTGGATGAACTAACCTCGAGGTTAGTGACCGTTGAAGCTTTTTCAAATTTGTGAAATCTGCTATAACTTGTTGTTTGATCTAATTGCTTTCATAAATCATTCACTCATGATCCCAGATATGTTTAACAAGTTTGTTGAGTGTTTTTCAGTTAGCACAGATCAAGATTATTGAAGATTTGTGAGAAAAAGCAAAAAGGTGAACAGTGCATTTAATGCACCTGCACAATCTCATCTACTTTCGGCTAATCCATCTGAGCACGCCTTGTTAACGTTAAAGAATGCTTACTACATCAAGTAAAGTTAATTCCAACGGGCAGAAACTCAGAGATCCACATCAGACTTCATTAAGACTTGGATTAGCAGAAGTTTAGAGAGAGAAGATGACCAGAACTTAAGCAAATCACTTCCAACGGTTGGAATCATCTCACAACGGTCATTTAATGTTCTCTACCTATAAATAGAGAGCATTAACTTCATCTCCAAAAAGATACAACTACTTAGAGCGAAAATTTATTGAGTCATTTATTGTATCAAGCTTTCATCTGTATTGTATCATTTTGATACTTAGTTCTTCAGTGTTTATCCTATCAGCTCTGTAAGAGAGTCAAATACTTGTAAATCATTTATTGATTGAGATAACTACAAGTCAGGGGACTTGGTAGTTGGGGTGTATTGATTACAACTTGTAAGGGGGAGTGTGTTCTAGTGAGAGAACAACTCTTAGTACAGAGTGTGTAATCAATATTGTTGAGTTAGTGGATTGAAAATCCCAAGTGAGGCTTGGGGACTGGATGTAGGTCAGAGAAAGGACCGAACCAGTATAAATCGTTGTGTGCAAAGCTCTTCTCTCTATCTCCTCTGTTCTGCTCTGTTCTGAGAGTGTAAAAACAGAACCAGTTTGCAAAAATTTTTAATATACCCAATTCACCCCCCCTCTTGGGTATAAAGCTCCTCTTTCAATGTGTAATATTGAAATTTGAATATTATGTATCCCACCAACAATTATGAAGTTTGTAGTGGTTCTAGTAGGTAAAATGCTACAAAGTGTGTAGTTTTGAAATTTAAATATTTTGAATCTTGCCAACGTTCATTAATTTGTAGTGGTTTTTAGTATAACCCTACAAATATGAAATTTTGAAATTTGTTGTTTTTTAAAAAAAGAAATACTAATGGAACCGCTACAAATAATAAACTGCTACAAAATACGTCAAATTAACCACTACAAAAATTACTCATTTCCCTATAAATACTCCCACCATACCTCATTTCACACACTCATTTATTTCTTCCTACCCCCTTCTCTCTTGTTTTCTCTCATTTCTTCCCACCCCTTACAAAATCCTTGATTTCAATGTTTTAATTTTTTTCCTTCTTATAATATTGATAGATTTTTTTTTAAATCTAGAACTTTAAGGATATTTCCTCAATATTCCTTCTATCATCATCAACATTCTTTCTATTGTCAAATATCATCTAATGGATAACATAATTCTTTTGATCAGAGGTAGACAACACAATAAGTCCTTATTATCTACACATTCTCAGTATTATACCTACATAATATTTATACATATTTAACTTAAGTTAATGATTTTTTAAATATTAACGATTATCATTTAATTTGTCACTTAAATAATAAAAATACTCAACATAATATTGTAACAATGTATTCAAATTATGATTTATTTTTCAATTTTGCAATATTTTGTAACGGTTGTAAAACCACTGCAAATTTTAATTCAAATTTTGCCTAAATATTTGGCACAATTTATGAAATTTTATCCAATATTTGTAGCGGTTTTACAACCGCTACAAAATTTTAGCGCCGATTTTTTTTTTTTTTTGAAATTCGTCATCTTGATCGCGTCTTGTAGCAGTAACTCAAAACCACTACCAATACAGTAGTGATTTTATTACATGAGTAGCGGTTTTATAAAATCGCTACAAAACATCTTGCAACGATGTATTTTGTGGTGGTTCTTTGAACTGCTACTAACGTCATTTGTAGCAGTTAAAACTGCTACAAATACGCAATTTTAACTGCTACAAAATGTCAATTTTTTTGTTGTGAATGTCTAAATCATGACCATCCATAGGTTTCCTTACTTCAAGTTCAATCAATATTTCCTTATCATGGGCATCACCATCTAAGTTGTCTACATCTTCCCAATCTTCTTCATTTTCTACTATCTGATCATCATCAGATGGAGATCAACTAAATTATACGCATAGGAGTTTTGAGTTTTTTTTTCTTGCCCAATCTTGAATTCGTCATCACAAAAACAACATCATCTATAGTCTTTTGATTTAGGGGAATTGAAAATAGCTGCTTTGTTAAGAAAAATTTTCCGTCACATATCACTTCAGTAAAAACATAAAAACATAAGTTTTTATGTTTTTATATTAGTTTTTGATAACAATACGCTAAACAACTGTTAAACACCATTAGAACAAGCCTAGGAAAAAAAAAAAGAAGACATGGGTTTTTTATTTTAATGTGAAAAACAAAGTTTCAGGGCAATCGTAAGTGCAGGCGGCAATGATCAAGGACAGTAAATTTAGGGCAAAATTTTTGTCAGCCTAAGCCCTCAAGGATCTGTGATTTTGGGGTCTATTGTATGGGTTCTCATACCATTGCATAAGGAAACCCAATACTATTTGAGGAACGTAATAGGGCAACCCAGAAGCAAAAAGAACATGCTTTGGAAAGAGTCAGGGCACATAATGTTTAAAAGACCTATCGTTAAAGTGAGAACTTTTGCTAGCTGGTTAAATCAAGACGAGTCAAAAGTCGTTCTAGTTTCTTAGCTTATGATGTTATGAACAAAAATATATCTATTTGTCCTCGTCTTATAAACTCTTAGGGGTCCGTTTGGATCGAAGAATAGGTAGGAATGGAAATGAAAGAGTGTAAAGGAACATATAATATTTTACCTTGATGCGTTTGGTTCGCACTGGAAAAGAAAATGAATTGATAGGAAAATTTTTATTTGGTTGGAAGCAAATGAGGCAAAATACCATTTTATCCCTAAGAATAAAATATTATTTTAAACCACACAAAGTGTATACTTGAAGTGCACACTCAAGTGTCCATTTCAAGTGTGCACACTTGATTGTGCACTTCAAGGGAGCAATGTGCACACTTGAAGTGCACTACTCCATGTGCGCACACCCAAAGTACACAATTCATGTGCCTTTTGAAGCACTCCCGAGTGCAGATTTTTATCACTCAAGTGTAACACTCGAGTACTAAAACTTTGTAGTCGTGTGTGAAGTATTTCAGGTCCTCGAGTGTCAGAAATTTTTATCATACAATGAATGTCATTTGTGAAAGTGGAGCAAATCACCAAGAGGGGGGGTGAATTGGGGATTTTAAAAATTCTTTTCCAATTACCCTGTTTTTGAATACTAAAAACAGAGCTGAACAGAGTGCAGGGAAGAAGAGCAAGATAAACGAAATTTATATTGGTTCGGTCCAACAACTTGACCTATGTCTAGTCCCCAGACACTCTGGGATTTCACTATATCAATTGATTACACACTTTGTAACTTAATAGTAATTCTCTTACTAGAACTTACTCCCCCTTACAAGTTGCAATCAATAACCCAATCTTCAAGTCCCCTGACTTGAGATTCTTACAATAAATGAATTACAATAAAAGAATTCTCTCTAGAGTGGATAAATATAAACACTGAAGTACATAATGTATCAACAAATACTTTGCTCAAGAAAACTCAAAGAGTAGTTGGAAACTTGAATGATTTTTGTTTTTAGCAGATTGGTTGTTGAGAAGAATTGAATGCAGCTCTATTTATACCAAGAGAGCATTAAATGACCGTTGTAATCATTAATGTTACCGTTGGAGACATTCAGGAAGGATTTGGATGAGTTTAGGTCTTCTTCTCTCTCTACTCATTGCTTAATCCAGTTGCACAGAAGTTTATGGTTGACTTCTTGAATATTAAACCGTTGGAAGAGCATATACTGGATGTGGAAAGCAGACATTAATCCCTTTACAACGTGTGTAGAATGATTGTCCAAAAGGAAGCAAGTTTTCTGGGTTTTGCATTTAATGTGATGACATCACCTTTTGCTTTTGCTTTTAACCTTTATTTAATATCCTCTAAATCATCTGAAACTCACTAACAAAGTGGTTAAACATAGCTAGGAATATCAATGAATGATGATAGGAAGTATTAAGATCAAACAAGAAGGTTTCACAAATTCGTCAGATTTGAATTTCAAACTCTGCGACACAAACTCGAGTTTGTTCACTGTTGGTCAAATTCCCTTATGGCAAGCAAACCAGTCGCATAAGTAATAAAGTGAAAGTAGAGTATCGTCCCACAGAGACTGAGATACCAAGGAGTGACGCTCGATTGCTATGATACTTGTGCAAGCGGAAAGTAAATATAATCAGGTTGAGGGGTTTTTAATGACTATGCTACTAGCAAAAGTAAACAGAATGACTTTAAACGTGAGAAGATATCAGTAAGAGGTTAGGCTGAACTTAGAATCACCCTTAAGTGCGTTAATCCCCTAATTGCTTTACCCAATGTACAGCTTCCGCAATTGCTATAGTATAGCTACCATCTACAAAGCTATTTGGTTAACCCACCACGATAGTCTACTGAAGCTTTCGCGTCCGATACATATGACACTAACTGTACTCCTTCCATATTCCTATGACAACTTTCTAGTCAGGACTGCTTTACGCTCAAGGTGTTATTGTTATGAGAGGTAGACCCATTCCTGAAGCCTACAATAATAGGTCAAGCCGTGCACGGGCTATCTAGCAAACACTGTTTCTCAGAGGTCTAACCCCAACTCCTTGCCAGCAAGCTGAGGCCACAAATCTAGCCCTTAACTTCCGTTAATTGACTAGTAATTAAAACACTGATAAGCAAACCAAATTTATTAAATTAAGAACTTGCAACTGGGTTCATTCAACACTTAAAGATTCATCCTCATCCAGTATAAAAATTAGTTCATGACTGACGAGGGACACACAAAATAGACACTAACAGAATGACCCAAGATCGGAAAACTAAATGAAAAAGAGTAAACACAAAGCTTGGCGGAATTTCCGACGGCGTGAATGCGGCCTTGTCACGTCACCACTCCACATCTTCTTCATTCTGTTGTACTGCAGGGAAGGATGCTGGGTGTCCGGAAAGTCTCGTGCTCTTGTGAAATCTCTCACTCTTCTCTTGAGTTTGTCGAAAACTAGAATCTTGTTCTAGGGCTCTCTCCTTTTAGGGTTGGCTCTGCTGTCTTTTATAGTCGGGCTTTCTTGCGGCACAAGTTGCAGTGCCTTTCCTAATTTTCTGAGATCTATCATATCTCCAGATCCAGATAGATTGATTCTGCTGATCTTGTGGGATTCTTCAAATCTTTCAGTTTCGATCCTCTACATCTTCTATTTTGTCGTGTCATCAATCTACCTATCATTATCGCCCTTTTCTTTAATTCCTGAAATCATCTAGGTAAAAGGGTCAGAAAACATGTTGCATAGCATTGCGTCCTTTACTTTGCTATAACATTCGTGATGCCTTGTATTGCACATCAGGTTGCTGTCAGAATGCTATAGCATCGTATCAACTCTGCTACATAGTTTCCCTTTAAAACAACGCAGATTGCTCAGTTCTTAGAACATTTAGATGATTTCTATCCCTCAGTCCCTACATCATGAATACATGCCTTTTTGCTTGTCTAATTCACAGTTAAGCTTATTTTTACCATTCAATTTAGTCATGAAATATAGGGAAAAACATGGTATGAATTGTGCTTATGAAATACCCTCACACTTAGCTTTTTGCACTCCTGGGCAAAATAAAATGAAGAAAACAACAACTCATAGCCGTAGTACTCCTGTCTGCATAACTTCGCTTGCACGCTCGCTTTCAGGTTCCATTCCCCATTTGGCAATCCCACTGCCCAGTGCCAACCGCTCATAATGCTTGGTATTGTTTAGATGAAAAAGTCTCCAGGGGCTCTCAAGTTTAGTGTATACACTCGCTCACCCAGGGGATTTTTTTTTGTTTCTCTCTTGTCAATGAGCCGAGAAGATCCATAGCCTTGTCAGAGTTCTAAGATTACTTCCTAGCATCTGAGTGTTTGTTCATCAAAAGGACTTCGTAGGTTATATTGTGAAGGTGGCCTAGTGATTGAGCTGGGAAATGAAGGTGGATGCTATAGCAGATTTGGTGGAAAAATCTATTAGCTTTAATTGAGTGCTCCTCCTAGGACCTTGTAACTTTTGCTGTTCTTCATTTTCCAAGCCTTTTGCCTTTTATTTCTTCATTCTTTTTCTTTTCTTTCTTCTTCTCTCTCTCTTTTTTTTAAGCAAAAAACAACAGCTCTTTCATTTCTATCTGCAGCTTTTCATGGGAGCACTCTGCTATTGCATTTTTCACAATTTCCTTCTAGTTCTCTTATCTAACTTGCTCTGCTATAGCACTTGTCAATGGCTCAAGGGGGTGGCAACATGGAGATAATGACAAATGTGTTGTGTATGGGAATAATGGGTATGATATGAATGCCTTTATCCTACGAACTTCAAACTCAGACGCCAAGTAGTTTATTAGAGAACTAGGACAAATCAAGGGTCAAACATAGGCTAGCAGACATGCATACAGAATAAAATAGTTAGGCTCAATTTAATCCTTCCATTGGGGATTCTTCCCTTTAGACTTCCTCATTGCTACTCCACCCCACATCAGATTAGCAGGCACCGTCAGTTTCCCAAGCCTAAGGGTTCAGTTTTCTTAGGCAAATATGCTATGCTCAGCTATACAAACATTCATTCCACTACTACAAGATTCTGTTCATGCTTAATCATGCAATTTTAAAAATTTTCAGTCAATTGTGCAAAAACTAAATGCAGGGTTAATCGGATCACACACAGTCAAGGCAGAGTATATCTACTCAATCCCCCTCACACTTGAACGAAGCAATGCCCTCATTGCAGCAGTAGGAAAATAATTAAAAGTGGCGTGCTTACAAGGGGGCGGGATCAAAGAACAAGAGAGTCACATTTACAACATCATTCACAAAATTGCCCTAGGGAAAATGCCCAGGGCATTAGTAAAATGTCTGAAAAGAAGAGAAACTAATGGAAATAACAAGAGAAAAGGAAACTACGGGGCAGGAGGAATAAGAGGGGCTGGCACACTACTCGCCATATCGTCCTCATCCAAAGAGTCCCCGAGGGTGTTAACCATGGGGATCGCTGAGTGGGAGCGGGAGAGAGAGACGACTGCTGGCAGATGACGGTGATGGGATTCCAGTTTCGCCTAGGAATCGCTCCAGAGGGTTTTGACTTCCTTGCAAAGACGACCGAGGCGACGAGAAAACTTGTACGGCGACCTTGTATCTGTGGCTGGATGCCAGTAGAGGTGGGTGTGGGTGTTTATGTAGGCACGGTTGGATGAGTTGGTGGTGCCAGACACCGTAGAGGGTTTAGTGGAGGAGGAGGAAGGAGAGGACACCTCGATGGGTATGGGTGGTGGCTGTGTTGAGGATGGAGTGCGACGGAGCGAATGACGAGCGGAGGCTGGTGGGGGCGCCCGGCCACACCGTGCTGCACATTTAACCCGAGCCATTTGTATAGCTGAGGGTGAGGGCTGGAGAGGGAGAAGGAGAGTTAGTAGGGTTGTGAAAAGACGCAGGAGGAGATGATGATCGATGAAATAGGGGAGCTATTTTTTTGAATATGAAACGTCACGGATCGTTTCAATGTGATAACCTTACTTGGCGCGTAGTGGGCCCAAGAGAGTGGCCCAATACAGTGATCGCATGCACGCAATGTTTAAAGATGAGTAGCGTACCTGACTAACGTGGGCTTTTGCTATACTGTAGTTCTAGGGCTGTAATGTCGTGCTTAGTACCATGGCATGGACTTTGTTGGCATTGTTTCCTCCTGCTGTGATGAAAAAGAACCATAATTTGGGCTGCCTCCCAATAGCGGTTGGTTTAAAGTCTTTAGCCTGACTTTGCTATAGCAATTTAATGCTGTGGTGGTGCAGGAGAGTCCCCTGCTTCTTTAGTGTTGTTGCTATCATTTGAAAAAGTCAGGTACTTCTCAATTGGGTCTTTGAACCTCGCAGTCTTAAGTATTGAGAAGGTGATCTTATCATCATTCACACGCATAGTGAGCTCTCCTTTTTCCACATCAATCAGCGTTCGGCCAGTTGCCATGAAAGGTCTTCCCAGCAGAATTGGGACATCGTGATCTAGTTCAAAATCCAGGATGATGAAATCCACAGGAAGATGAACTTATCCACTTTTACCAGAACGTCTTCGATCTTTCCTTCAAGTAGTACTATGGAGCGGTCAGCCAGTTGCAATGTGACTGTTTTGGCCCTGGCCTCTCCTACTGCCAACTGTTTAAAAATTGACATGGGCATAAGATTTATGCTAGCACCTAGGTCGCATAAAGCTTTACCCGAGTAATTGGGTCCAATTGCACAAGGGATTGTGAAACTGCTAGGGGCCTTTAACTTCGTAGGTAGTCGATTGGTTAACATGGCGCTGCAGTCCTACATCAGCGCCACTGTCTCGAACTCCTCGTTGTCTCTTTTTGGATAGAATTTCCTTCATGAACTTCACGTAACTGGGCATTTGTTCCAAGGCTTCCACGAGTGGGATATTAATGTGCAATTGCCGTAGCATATCGAGGAACTGCTTGAATTGTTTTTCCTGTCCTTGCTTCTTCAGCCTTTGTGGGAAGGGTGGAGATGGCTTTGGCATTACTGAAAGTCTGGGGTCAGGATTATGCTTTGGTGATAAAGCAGTAGCATTCCTTGTTGGGTGTTGTACGTGATCATCCCATGCTGCCCGTGGAGGCAATGTTGCGGTGCCTAGATCATGTTATGGTTGTGTCAGTCTGGGTTGCCTCGGCTCGTCTTCAAGAGGCTGTTTAGTACTTTCTTGCCCTTCCTTAAATTTCTCTGGTCTCGAGTCAGTTACAACCATAGGTTGCTTGGCTGCTTTCATGGGTTCCAAGCTTTTACCACTTCGGAGTTCTATCATCTTGACTTCTTCTCTTCCCTGGATCCGGGGAACTTCAATATCACTAGGCAAGGATCTTGAGGGTCTGTTGTTCAGAGCTGTTGCTAGTTGACCCACTTGAGTTTCAAGATTCCTCAGGGTTACTTGTTGATTCTGGATGATTGCATCGTTCTTTATCATATAATCCTTCAGAAGAGACAACATAGAGTGCTGCGGGTCTAATTCACCGCCCTGTTGCCGCGCTTGCTGGGTATTGTGGGCCTGATAGTTGTCCTGCTACTTGGGAACCTTGAGAATTCCATGAGAAATTGGGGTGCTGTCTCCATCCCGGGTTGTATGTATTTGAGTATAGATTATTAGTGTTGCTGCCCTTGTTAAAGATGTTGACGAAGTTTACTGATTCGGGGTTGGCGGAGCATTGAGAGTAAGAGTGCTCTCCGCCACAGTACACACAAGCTACCTGAGATGGTTGCAGCGACGTGTTGCTTGATGGAATGGTCAGTCCTTTCACCATATTGGTCAGAGATGAAACCTGTGCTGTGAGAGCTGTCATGGCATTTAGTTCATGTATCCCTGCAACAGTTAGGGAGGATGTAGCTCTGTCTGCTTGCCACTGATGACTGTTCATGGCCATGCGTTCCAGTAAATTGTGGGCCTCTTCATAGGACTTCATTACGATAGACCCCCCTGAGGAGGCATCTACAATTGATCGAGTTTGTCCATCGAGACCTCTATAAAATGTTTCTAGCTGGACCCACTCACGTAGTCCATGCTGGGGGCATCTTATTAGGAGGTCCTTGAATCTGTCCCAGGCCTCGTATGTGGATTTACCAGGTTTTTGTTGGAAGTTGGTGATGTCCCCTCTAAGTTGAGCGTTCTTAGTAGGTGGAAAGAATTTGAGCAAGAACTTACTTCCCAGATCATTCCGTGTGGTGATGGAATTAGCAGATAGGTTGTTAAGCCATGTCCGAGCCTTGTCCCTTAGTGAGAATGTGAATAATTTAATTCGGACGACGTCGGGAGGTATACTAGGAATTACAAAGGAATCACACACCTCCAGGAAGGTTTTGAGGTGAAAGTGCGGATCTTCGGATGGAAGTCCTCCAAATTGCCCAGCTGCATTTAACATCTGAATCTTGACACCTTTAATTTCAAAGTGTCCAGCATTGATAGTTGGTGGAGTGATGGCCGAGCTCAACTTGTTTAGATCTGGAATCCTAAATTTCATAATGGCCTTGTTCACATCCGGGTCTGGAGGTGGAGGTGGAGGGACCTGGTTATCCTTATTCATTACTATGCGCTCTCGTTGTTCTCACTTGTGATTTTCAGGTATATGTGCCATGCTGGCTGGGTCAATAGATTGACTTCTTCGCTTCTTCCTTCTGCGTCTCTGCTTATAGGTGCGTTCTATCTCAGGATCGTAAGGCTCAAGATTGGCTGGAGGCGAGTTGCTCATACACTACAGAATGTACCTGAAAATCAAAACCAGAGAAAAGTGAGCTTGTTACTAGGTAAGTCACAACTATTAAGCAAAGGGGCGTCGTCACTAGGGGTATCATCAGTCCCCGGCAACAGCGCCAAAAACTTGTTGGTTAAATTCCCTTATGGCAAGTGAACTAGTCGAACAAGTAATAAAGTGAAAGTAGAGTATCGTCCTACAAAGATTGAGATACCAAGGAGTGACTCTCGATTGCTATGATAGTTGTGCAAGCGAAAAGTAAATATAATCATGTTGAGGAGTTTTTAATGACTATGCTACTAGCAAAAGTAAACAGAATGACTTTAAACGTGAGAAGATATCAGTAAGAGATTAGACTGGACTCAGAATCACCCTTAAGTGCACAAATCCCCCAATTGCTTTACCCAATGCTATGTCATCTATATTGTACAGCTTCCGCAGTTGCTACAACATAGCTACCATCAAAACAAAGCTATTTGGTTAACCCACCACGATAGTCTACCGAAGCTTCCACATCCGATACGTATGACACTAACTATACTCCTTCCATATTCCTATGACAACTTTCTAGTCAGGACTGCTTTACGCTCAGGGTGTTATCGTTATGAGAGGTAGACCCATTCCTGAAGCCTACAATAATAGGTCAAGCCGTGCACGGGCTGCCTAGCAAACACTGTTTCTCAGAGGTCTAACCCCAACTCCTTGCCAGCAAGCTGAGGCCACAAATCTAACCCTTAACTTCTATTAACTGACTAGTAATTAAAACACTGATAAGCAAACCAAATTTATTAAATTAAGAACTTGCAATTGGGTTCATTCAACACTTAAAGATTCATCCTCGTCCAGCCATATAAAAATTAGTTCATGACTGACGAGGGATACACAAAACAGACACTAACAGAATAACCCATGATCGGAAAACTAAATGAAAAAGAGTAAATAGAAAGCTTGGCAGAATTTCCGACGGCGTGAATGTGGCTTTATCACGTCACCACTCCATGTCTTCTTCGTTCCGTCGTACTGCAGGGAAGGATGCGGGGTTGTCCGGAAAGTCTCGTGCTCTTGTGAAATCTCTCACTCTTCTCATGAGTCTGCCGAAAACTAGAATATTGTTCTAGGGCTCTCTTCTTTTAAGGTTGACTCTGCTATCTTTTATAGTCGGGCTTTCTTGCGGCGCAAGTTGCAGTGCCTTTCCTAATTTTCCGAGATCTATCATATCTTCAGATCCAAATAGATTGATTTTGCTGATCCTGCGAGATTCTTCAAATCTTTAAGTTTCGATCCTTTGCATTTTCTATTCCGTCGTGTCATCAATCTACCTGTCATTATCGCCCTTTTCTTTAATTCCTGAAATCATCTGGGTAAAAGGGTCAGAAAACATGCTGCATAGCATTGCGTCCTCTACTTTGCTATAACATTCATGATGCCTTGTATTACACTTCGGGTTGCTGTCAGAATGCTATAGCATTGTATCAACTCTGCTACACAGTTTCCCTTAAAAACAACGCAGATTACTCCGTTCTTAGGACATGTAGATGATTTCTATCCCTCAGTCCCTACATCATGAATACATGCCTTTTTGCTTGTTTAATTCACAGTTAAGCTTATTTTTACCATTCAATTTAGTCATGAAATATAGGAAAAAACATGGTATGAATTGTGCTTATCATTCACCAAAACTGGAGTTTGTCACTGTGCACTAATAGCAAAACTCAAGTTTCCAAATCATAACTCGAGTTTCCTTTCTCCAGAGAGGAATGTTGTGATTTGAGCTTTGGAACATATTTTTGAAAGAAACTCAAAACTTGAGTTTTGGACTCTTAACATGTTAAATCAATTATAGTCCAAAACTTCAAAACTGGAGTTTTCAAAACATTGAAAAAGAGCAAAGCTCTCGGCTTGGCCAAAACTCGAGTTTCCAAAACTAAACTCGAGTTTTCATTTAAGTATGAAAACTTTGAGAAATTTATGCCCAGTCAAAACTGGAGTTTTCCATCGAAACTGGAGTTTTCAAAAACTGAGTAAAACATGAAAACTCTCTGCCAAGTGTAAACTCGAGTTTCCAAACCAAAATTCGAGTTTTCTCAAAACTTTGAAAACTTAGAAAACTCATGGCAAACTAAAAAACTGGAGTTTCCATATCAAAATTGCAGTTTTCATAAGCTCAAAATGTTGGAGACTCTCTGTATAACCAAAACTCGAGTTTCTAAATGAAAACTGGAGTTTTGTCTTCTTTAGAAAATATTGTAGAGTCTCTGTGTAGTGAAAACTAGAGTTTTCTTTGAAAACTAGAGTTTGTCTAATTGTGAAAAACTTAAAGTGCTCTTTGTAAGACCAAAATTGGTGTTTTCTATGAAAACTGGAGTTTTGCTTAGTTTATTAAAAATTGAACTACTCTCTGTCAAGTCAAAATTCGAGTTTTGAAACTAAAACTCGAGTTTGCCTTTGACGGTAAGTTTTTCAACTTACCAAAGACAAACTTCACATTACGTTTATAATTGTTAGTTATCTTCAAAACACATAGAGAACTAACAATTTGCCCACATTCACATAGTCACACTGCTTCGTACTAAGAGAGAGAAAGAGAGAAAGGGAGGGAGGGAAAGATGAGAGTGGTGATAATTGATGGCACGACGGTGAGGGACTTTGTGAGCAATGAGGAACAGTTCAGCAAGATCATGAAGGAGTAGTTTGAGACGCTAGATCTCAACAATGACGGTGTTTTGTCGAGAGGGGAGTTCCGGAAGGCGTTTGAGTCCATGAGAAGGCTAATTAAGACCTATTTGGGCATCGACGTGGCTACTCTGCCAGAGCAACTCACCTAGGTCTACAACTCCATCTTTAAGAAGTTCGACATTGATGGCAAGAATCAAAGTTTCCTTCAAATGGTCTCAGCTCTTTTCCAATCCAGATGGTTCTCGAAGATGATAATCATAGTTTCCTTCAAAAAGCCACATTTCGGCTTGGTTCTTGCTTATCAAGGGGCATTTAGGTCTTTGGTGGTTTTTCTAAGGCGTTGAAAAATGGATTCCCACCATTTTTAGTAGGAACCCATTTTCATTGATTTGGTCAAAAATTGGTAGAGGCGGGAAAGTGTTTTCAGATGGAATTTTGATCCAAATGTCTACCACCATTGGAAAATCCCCATTTTCCTATTCCGTGATCCAAATGGGCCCTCAACATATTGGCTTATCAGCAGCATCAAAAGTGTGACATACTAAATTTTGGGTTTAGGAAATAAAAAGTATGACATGTGATTAATTAAGGAAAATTTGACCTTAATTATTTTAAAATTAATATTTGAAATTTAAGGCATATATTCTCGTAAATTAAGGACAAATAGTTAAGGAATGATTTTTGGCCTAGATATTTTGGAAACAATATTTTATGGCCTAAATAAAGTATTTGAGAAGAAAAATCCTTAAATGGAGTTGAGGATTAATTTCCATCACTTAATTAATGTTTCCAAATAAATTGGGAAAGGACTCGATTGCAAACAAAAGCCTTGTAGGAAACTAAATCGGTTCTATTAGTGAGTAGGCCCCACACTTCTAATGCATGCAAGACACCTCACACCATCTCTCCTTTCCCAAAACAACACGTGCCCCCCCCCCCCAATGCAACCATTTCCTCTCTTCATTCTCACACACACACACATCCGAACAAACTCCTTCCTTAAACCATAAACACACACGCCACATTCTCCAAATTCTCCAAAACTTCTCTCATCTGTAAAATACAAGACATACGCATACTCCTTTTCATTTTCTTGCATCCGGCTTGATATGAACACACATACACGCCTATCATCCAGCCTCACACACACATTCATTCTCTCATTCTTCCATCCTCCATCCTTCATTTCTTCATTCTGCACAGAATTGAAGAGTCAGAGACAGTGAGAGAGACCGAGATCACCATGAGATAGAGAGAGAGAACTGGAGATCATTGCGAGAAAAAGGAAGAAGCTTAGATTGAAACTCACATACAAAATCAGTTTTTGGGTATGTTGAGCTTCCAAAAACGTTTTTCCCGTTTGGTTTTTTGCAGCTGTTGGGATTTAGAGAGTTCTTGGTGGCTAAAACTCATGGTTTAGAGAGAGAGAGAGTGTGTGTGTGTGTGTGTTCATGACAGAGTTTGTGATGGATGCATGTCGGTTTTGAACTGATTTTCAGTATTCTTTGAACAAGTTTTTAAATTGTGCATGCTAGATATAAGTGCATGGGGTTTGATTTCTTGAAAATTCAAGCAATAGATTGAGCTTCCATGTGTTGTTTTTCACCTCTGCATATTAGTCTGAAAACTAAGCATCTTTTGCATGATGTTTTCATGGGTTAGAGGTCGAGTTAAGATGTGAAATTTTGTCACATGAAATTTCATTTCTTAAGCTTTAAAACGAGCTTTGGATCACCATAAATGGAGGTCTAAAACTTGAGATATGATTTTTGGAAGTTAAGTAAAAAATCTAGAGACTGAACTTAACAGATAGAGTGATAATTTTTGAGTGAGTTAAAAACTAAGAAAACGACTTCCTCTGATCTGAAAATTTTGAACATGTAGTACACTCTTTAAACTTTAATGAGTTAAAGAACACATTATTTTGATAAGTATATAAGAAGTTATGAGTTTGTGAAAATGGGTCACAATTCTGAAGTGATTTCAAGATAGTGGTCATATTTTTGTGAATTGGGAATGATAGGTGTTTGATAAAATGCTGAAACCATTTTTTTAGAAACTAGATTTAATAAGGAATTCATAGGTTTTTGAATCACCTAATTTGGACACCTAGAACTCTAGATATAGATTTTTGAATTTGAACATCGAAATCTAGAAGTTACATGTTCAAAACTGGAACTGTCATTTTCAAGAAAGGTTTTGATTAGGTAAATGACATTGTTTTTCTGTGAAATTTGAACAGATGTAGCAAACCTCTCAAGCTTTAAAACAAGTCATAAAGGGTGTTAATTGGAGGTCTAAAACTTAAATTATGAATTTTCAAAGTTTGGACAGAGAATCTGAAAAATTCTGGTTCCAGAAACAAGCAATGTCCAATTTTTGAAATTATGGGAATGTCTCAACCATAAATTATCTCAATGATTATAGTAGGAACTGAAATCATTCAATTAGGAGTTGTATAGACCAAGTTATGATTTTTCTAAGTTCCCAGAGATATTTAAGGCTTAATTTCTGATAAGTTTGAGAATAATCACATAAGTAGATAATCGTGTTTAACCTTTAAAGTAGGAATTTCTGTGGATAAGTTGAAGGGTTAAAATGGCTAAAATAGTATTCAAATAAATAACTCCCAATAGGTATACATTCATAGTCATAAGGATAAAAAATAAAGGGTTAAGGTGCATATTTGCCAACCAACTATTACCTGAGGAGCGTCTGACACAAATAACAATTGAGGGGACCAAAATTGTCAATTAACAATTAAAAAGTGAAAAAAACACAATTTGGTGTAAATTTGCCAACGAACTTTTACCTCGTCACTGTCGTGGTGTCTCCGTCTTCCATTGACTGTCACATTGTCGGCGACGTCGACGTCTCCAAAGCTTCCATTGTTGCTGGGTGTTCCATTCACCCTCTTGAACTCATCTAGCAGTCCACAGCTTTTGACTGGCACGCACCTTATACCCTAGTTCCATCCTTCCGATACCACAAGCAGCAACTGTCGCTGCCATAATGCCTGCTCCCATGGGTCCCATCTCTGTTGGTGTTTGCCGTATCCAACAATAAGGCTTAACTGCTTTTTTCTCCAGTGTCTCCGCCACCGTCCTACACTAGTGCCTCATATTTTAATAGTTAATGGGTGAAGGTGCAGATTTGCCAACCAACTATTACCCAAGGAGCGTCTGGCACAAATAACTATTGAAGGGACCAAAATTGCCAATTAACAATTAAAAAGTGAAAAAAAAACACCAAATAACCATTAAAAGTGAAAAAAATACCAAATAACTATTTAAAAAAAGGGTTAAGGTGCGATTTCGCCAATGAACTATTACCCCAAGAGCATTCAACACAATTAACTATTAGTTGGACCTTAAATACCAACATACTATTTAAAATGTAAAATCCTCACAAATCCATTACCCCCAATTTAACTTCCGTTAGTTTGCTATTCATCTGATGATCTCGTGCTTCCATCTTCAGCAAAATGGTTCAATGTCCTCCGACCATCTTTCCGTTTAGAAGAGGAGTTAAAAAAATGAACTAGTAAAGCTGGGGATTTCTCCAACCACATGCCACTGTATCAACTAATAATAACCTCAACACTAACCATTTCGTTCACCCGCGTTGCTCCTCTTTTTTCCTTGAAAAAAGGATGATCAAGAAATAGGAAGAAAAAAAATCCAGGAATATACTCAGGAAAACGTGAAATTTTCTTTCCAGAAAAAGGAATAGAAATGCTAATAAAGCATGAGCTCAATTTGAATTACTAGAATCAGATCGATTTCAACATCTTCGTCGATTATCTCCTGCTGTAGATCCTTAGGGTCCTTGCCGTCCACAGTGAATCCAACAGAAACACAAGTTTCGAGAATCTCCTTTAGGGTTTCGCTGAAATCCTTGTCCATGGATCTGGGCTGCATAGTTCTGGCAATCTCAATGACCACCGACACCTTGGCCTGCCGGTTCTGAAAAGTTAGCTTTACAGTGACCCGTAGACCCTTCCAGTCGTTTGCGGTCTCCTTGGCTATGTCTTCACCGATCTTCTTTGGAGAAAGATCCAGGGGACCAATCGTTGGCCGCACACCAACCTCACCGCCCGTCACTCGAACAAAGACGTCCACGACCTGGCAAGGATCGAGCTTTAGCGGCATTTCTGTGGCGGTGGCGGCGAAGCCGACCTCCTCCGACCGTCTTTGGAAACCCATCTTCACCTCCCATTTCCCCTCTCTCTCCACCCTTCAACACGCTCATTCCTCCATCTCCTTCCGCCACCTCTTCGCAGTGGAGCTTTCGACTCCGAGATGTTGCCAGAACATGGGGGTGAGCTCTGTGGTGGCGGATTTAAAATTAGGGATTTGCAGCGGGAAGGAGAGAGATGGGAGGGTGAGAATGAAGAAGGTAAGTCGGGGATTTTGAATATTAAGGATTGGAGATACTTGAACCTTGAAGATGGTCTCAGCCTCTTAGGTACCTCTAGCATTCTCTTCATTCTGAATCGTAAATCGTGTGCAGATTGCAGATTCTGGGACAAAGCAACAAAGCAACAGACGTTAAATTGGAGTTAATGGATTTGTGAGCATTTTAAATTTTAAATAGTTTGTTGGTATTTAAGGTCCAACTAATAGTTAATTGTGTTAGACGCTCCTGGGGCAATAGTTCATTGGCGAAATCGCACCTTAATCCAAAAAAAAAAAACAACTATCACAATTAAGTTAAAATATGAGGCACTGGTGTAGAACGATGGCGGAAAAGCTGGAGAAAAGAGCGGTTAAGCCTTCTTGTTGGAAAAGGAAAACACCAACAAAGATGGGACCCACAGGAGCAGGCATTGTGGCAGCAGCAGTTGTTGCTTGTGGCATAGAAGGGATGGAACCAAGGTGCAAGGTGTGTACCAGTCGAACACTGTGGACTACTGGGTGAGTTCAAGAGGGTGAGTGGAACACCCAGCAACAATAGAAGCTTTGGAAATGCTGACGTCGCCGACACTATGACAGTCAATGGAAGATGGAGACACCAAGACAATGACGGGGTAATAGTTCGTTGGCAAATCTGCTCCAAATTGTATTTTTTTTCCACTCTTTAATTGTTGATTGACAATTTTAGTCCCCTCAATAGTTATTTGTGCTAGACGCTCCTCGGGTAATAGTTGGTTGGCAAATTTGCACTTTGACCCAATAGTTAATTGTGGTAGTTGTTTTTTTAATAGATATTTGGCATTTTTTTTTCACTTTTTAATTGTTGATTGGCAATTTTAGTCCTGTCAATTGTTATTTGTGCCAGACACTCCTCAGGTAATAGTTGGTTGGCAAATCTGCACCTTAACCCAAAAATAAAAGGACAAGTATTTTGGGTAGGTCTAGAGGAGATATAATCTTAATTATATCATTAAGATTAGATTAAATAATAACCCATCTCTATATAAATTTTAATTATAGGACGCGATAATTGTCGAAGCTTGAAGGACAGACAAAGTGATAAGAACCTTGAGGAAGGTGCATTGTCAAAAAGACCAACAAGTAGTAACTTTAATCTCACATTCTTTGTATAACTATATATGTTTATTTATACCATATTTGTATGTTTTGCCTGTATGGGGTCAACACCACTCGTGGCTCGATTGAACAGAACGCCCGACCATGGGGCTTGATTCCCGTTATCTAGGTAGGGCATAGTGCATTAATGAATTTTGGGCTATCTAAGTACCCAAATTGTATTCACAAGGGCTAAGGTATTGATTTGTATGATATTTTTTTGTATTACATGTTGCATATGAATGGTACTACATGTAAATAAATTTGAATGCTTTATATGATGTGTGGACTACTTTGTTGTGGTTGATTTTTACATATATTGTATATGCTTGGAATTTGAGATTAACCTGTTACTCTGGGATTCATCATTTGAATATCATAACCTTCTACTAATACAGGACATGGGTAGAATAGTAAGCAAGGTTCAACAGAACAGGGGATAGTTATCGCTTGATGTGAAGAAGGTGGTGGAGTTGATAGTGCAGCTTACTTTATTTTGATTCACCTTCTGTTTATATATTCCTTATTAGACTTGTTATTATTTTGACTTAGATATTATTTTTTCGGTAGCCAAATGTGGCTATTGGGATGTACAGGTATAAATAGATACCTGTGTCTTAATAATATAGAAACCCATATATATTGCTGCAGGGATTAGGCGAGTATGTCTCGGGCCGATAATGTGATAGATGATTAATCGTATATTCATATAGTAGAGCACTAGTTAGATCTAATATCTAAGAATTACTATGATAATATCTAACAATGACTAAGATATGATGTATTTTAATAAAGAGTTTAACCATTGATTAAATGTTTTCAAAAGTTTTAATAATTTTTCTTTTTTGAAAAGCTTATTCAAATTGCAAGATTAGATTCTGTGATTGGGTTAAGCTTTTGAACATTTTATAGAAAGGTTTTTATTTTCAGAACCAAACTTGGCCTGGTGGTTTAAATTCATTGTTAAATAATACATCCGACTTGAGTTAGAAGAAAGACGTCACTCTGTTTTGGGTTCAGAAGAGGGAGGCGTTACAAAAATGCTATAAAGCAACACTTCTTTGTCGTCGGCATTAATTTTCATAATTTGATAACAAGACGTTTGAGCCGTCGGCCATCTGTTGTAGTCGTAATCACTCTTCACGATCGCCCTTGGACTCTCTATGATCGCCCTAATTTTTTTTTCCCAATATTTTAACAGAAAAACATTTTTCTAGTCTTATTATAACGGTGTTTAAGTTGTTTAAAGGGTTAAATGATGATGTGTCAAACTAATATAGCTGGCTTTCTTTCATTGTCATACTTGATCTTAGCAACTTGATATAAGTTTAGTCTTTATAGTAACTCCCCCTAATAGTTTTGACATATTTATTGCGTTTGATAAATTTTAAAAAGCTCTTTTAATTTATGTAATTCAGTTATTTATATCCTCTCTCTCTCTCTCTCTATATATATATATATAAAGATAGGAGAGAGTGTTATTTTTCTCAATGGGGATTTGTATATATTGTGTACTACTGTGATCTCTATTATAACAGCTTACAGCTTAACTGAATCTCGCATATACCAAGAAATAGAAGGTAAGACATTTAGTATGTCTTAAATTCATTCACTTTTCCAAATTTAACCATAGTCAATTAATATTGAAAAAATATATTATACATTTTCTTACTTATTTGTTGGGGCTAAAATTGAAAAACATTTATTAATGACTCTCATGATATACTTATATTTAGAACAAATGTTTTTTTGACCAACTGAACTTATAAATAATAAAGACCAGAGTGGTATCCTTTTGTTATATAGGAATGAAATTTAAAAGGAAAAAGAGTTTAAAAGTTCCAATTTTCCTTGCACAACATAACAAAATATATTTTATGATTTTGTACAACTCTTACCCTTATTATTAGTCACTTATAACTCATTCTGATATATGAGGAATTCATTAATGATTAAAATTTTCAAATTTACCCCCATAAAAATCTTTTTTCCCTTGTATTTAAAAATCGTTATCACATTGTGGGCTGTATTATATGGCCTAGAGCTAGCTTTGCAGCTTCGGTTCGAGATGTTTGTTGTGGAGTCGGATTCAGTGGAGGTAGTCCGCCTACTGAAAGCATTGCAGCGTGATGCAGATCCAGAGACTAGTTTACTGATGCAAATTAGTAGTACTGTTAGTAGATTTAAAGATGTTGTTTTTGTGCATATTTTTAGGGAAGGTAATAGCTGTGCAGATATTATAGCAAATTATAGTCTAAAACAGGAGGAGCCTAGTGTGGTTTTTGTTAAGCCCCCTCTGTTTGTAAATCACTGTTTAGCTAGAGACTGTATGGGTGTAGCTTACCCAAGATTTGTTTTTGACACAGGAATAAAATTGGGCTAAGGCCCCGTATTGCTATAAAAAAAAAAATCGTTATCACATCTTTCTAATATTTCTCTCTTTTCAACGATAATTAAATAAAGATAAAGTTGAAAAACAATCATTAAACACCCTACAAGTGATTTATATTTATGACAAAAAACAAATCCCTGTATAAGTGACTAATAAGGAGGACCATAGGACTTTATTCTAAAGTTGCATGCAACGAAATTTGTATATATTTTCAATCAATAATATTAAGTTATGAATGTAGTAGGATTTTTTTTTTTTAAAAAAAATTGTTTTACTGTAAATTATTTTTCATTTAATACCTAGAGGACTCTCCTTTCATCCGTTAAGTAAATAAAATTATCTTGCTCAATCTTGTAATCATCAAAGATTTTTTTTGTTCAAGAATCACGAAATATTAATGGGTACTACATATCAATTCGAATTTATGATGACCTTAAATGCATAATGACCTTCCAGCAACCATAAATTTTCTAAGCATTATCTTCTTGTGGGTATAAATCTTTTAAGTGGGTTTTTTTTTTTTTTTTGTTCAATAAATCTTTTAAGTGGTTAGATTTTTTTTTTGGAATTTGTTTGAACATCATAACATTTTTTTTTTAATCTAAAAAGCAAAAAAGGATGCCTGTTTATGTTTTGTCTGTATCTAAATTTAGGGACCATTTTAATTGATTGAAAAAGATAGCAAGCGATGGCTTTGAATATAGATACAAGGAAGTGAGTGTGATAGATGATAGATTCAGCCTCCTCCCTTTATGTACGCCACACCAATACATGCTCCATTCAAGGAATCAATGGTTAAAAATCCTTAGAAAGATAAAATATTGCATTGTTTGAATATGACAGAAAGATGTCAGAACGTCGTCTACTATTTTACGTAGAAGTAAATGATAAAAGGAAAATAGAGGCTAATGTATGAAGATAATGTGGGATGATATAGTGAATACATACGTAGGATTAATATAATCTTCAATTTTGTCCAGTGAGTGAGTTTTTGGGACGTAATAAGAGCTACTAGTATCCGAAAATTTTTAGATCAATTTTGCCTAGAAAATATTTAAAACGGAGTAAAGTTGTCCTAATAATTAAAAAACTAACTTTGATTGTTAACAGTTTTTACTGTGGGCCATATTGCTCATTTTTTTTTTTAACTCTTTTGGGTGAAATTAATTTAAAAGAAACTTCCGGATATCTATAGCTCTCAGGTGAAAACTTCAGAAACACACACGCACAAGAATAAAAGGTAAGGCTAAACCTCTAGAATTGGGAGCATTTCCCGAGTCATATAATTGCTCATTTAATTTCGTTGTATAAGAGATTCTGAAATATTGGTGCACATAAATGAGAGGCAGTACGGGTAACATATATAGAATCACAGAGGGAAATGACAAGAAGATAAATACAACATCTTCTCTAATTTTCTTGCTTTATATTCTTTTCTTTCACCATTACTTTTTTTCCTTGGATAAAAGGACAAATTGACATTAATAACTTAAAAAGTTTATAATGAAGATAAAGAAAGTAAACCAAAGTGCAACAAATTAAGTTTAGCTAAAAAAAACAAGAAGAAATAGTTAAAATAGTAAAAGAAGGAAACTCCTTGAACAAGTTGAATGTCTATTAATATGGTCTGAATTGATAACTGCTAAGGAGATGAAAGACTTGCCATCACTTTTCAAATTAACTAATTACACGACATGCAATTTTGTCTCTTCCACCTCATTGGCATTTGATAGAAGTTGCACCAAGACTTGCTATAAAGTCATCGATATTCTTATCACTACTTCCTCCTTCATCGCAAGCCTTCAAAGCAAGACTCTTCCATTTTATTGCATTCATCTTCATCTCTTTGCCTCTTTCACCGTGCATCACTTCCTCTATACATTTTTTCACTGTCTCTCTTCTCACAAGTCCTCTCTCATCAGCTTCAGCTTTCACTCCTATCTTCCACACATCCTTTATGTACTTTGCATCTGTGGGTTGGTCTGTCCACTGAGGAACTCCCACCATTGGAACCCCTAAGCTGACAGCTTCCACTGTTGAGTTCCATCCACAATGTGTCAGAAAACAGCCCACAGCTTCATGATTCAGCACTTGTAGTTGAGTACACCATGTGACCACAAGTCCCTTGCCTTGTGAAATGTCCAAAAAGTCCTTAGGAAGCTTAGGCTTCTCGGATTCTTTTTTTTTTTTTGCATAACAAAGGCAAGCCGAAGCTTGAAATAAGAAAATAGGAGTTAGACCATAGGATCTAATCCCAAATACAACACAAAAAACACAATACTAAGACCAGCAAACCAACTGGTCCCTCAAAACGATATCACGACACCCCATGGGAACGGTTGGAATAAGAGTCACATTCGCATTAGCTGGAACATTGTGTCCTTCCTTAGCCAAATAATCAGCGCATGCGATGTTGTTCCTTGATGTATGGAATAACTGCACGTCCCAATCCTGGAAGAGGAGATCTCTGATGTTGCCAATAATGTCTCTCAGAGGATGATCAGCATAGGCTCCATCCCTCATGAGAATATTAATCGCGTCCAGAGAATCAGAGTAGAGTTGTATCTGTTGAAGCCCGAACTTGCAAGCCATCAATAGCCCTAATTCAATAGCATGGAGTTCCGCCTCAATAATTGTCTGAAGCCCTAAGGCCTTACAGAACCCCATCAGCCAATTCCCGCGAGAGTCTCTGATTACTCCACCGCAAGCCGCTTGGGATTGTTGCCGAACCGAACCGTCAACATCTATGCGAACGACATTCTCTGTAGGGGGAGTCCAAGACTTTTCCTCATTCCTGTGAAGTTGGAAAATTTGATGATTTAGACTATAATTAACACTACTCTCCAACAGTAAATAATTACACAAGTGGATCAACTCCCTGGTATGTCTGTTTTCGCCTTGAAAGAGGGATTTGCATCTAGAACTCCAGAGTATCCAACATCCCAAACTAAAAATTCTCGACCAGAGGAAATTTTGATACTTTCCCCTTCCTGGTTTGTGTTTGGTGTTCCAAATAAGCCACTCCTGTAAATTACCTGCAAAAAACTGAGGCACATAATTAGGCTTTAAAATTACTTTCCAAAAATCTCTCGCCCTACCGCAGTCTCTGATCACATGCAGCACACTCTCTTCACTATTACACTGAAAAGGGCAGAGGTTGTCATTTGTAAGACCAATCCTGGCTCTTAATGAATTCGTGGCCAGTCTTTCATGGCCAACTTGCCACATAAAGAACTTTACTTTTTCCGGAACTTGCCACTTCCATATAAGAGGCCAGAAATGATTGCTATTATCTCCTCCATGATCCGACAGAAACTGATAAGCCGATTTAACCGAGAATCCTCCATCTTTCGCAGGTCTCCAAGTGAAGCAATCAAAGGAATTATTACTTGGAGGCTGCATCCTAGAAATAGTACGAATAACAACTGGAGGAAGAATTCCATGCCACCTACTAATGTCCCAACGCCCATTCATCAAAATCTGATCCCTCACAGATTCCTCAACATTAATTATGGCAGGGTTATTGACAAAAGATATAAGGGGCCGTTCCCAAGGGAGCCAAAGATCAAGCCAAAACTTGGTGTCTATTCCATTGTTAACTTTTCTTCCAACTCCACTTATGAACTTGTCCCAAACCTGCACAATGGCTTTCCAAGCTGAAGACGAGCTCCTTTTCTTTGAAATTTTAGGTATAATTGAGCTTCCACAATTATACTTAGCCCTTATACATTGAACCCACAACATATGTCTTCTAGTCAGGAGGCTCCAACAAAGTTTCATAATAAACGCCCTATTCTGTCGTCTAAGATTTTTAAAACCAAGACCCCCTTGCCTCTTTGCTTGGGTAATCTTATCCCAAGCAACAAGGTGCATTTTCTTAACATCCACATCTTGCGACCAGAGAAATTTCCTTGATAACTTATCAATTTCATTAATAGTACAAATGGGCAAGAGTGTTGATTGCATATAGTAACTGGGTAAGGATGCAAGCACGGATTTAACCAAGATCGAACGCCCCGCAGTAGTGAGAAATTTGCTTTTCCACATAGACAATTTAGCACGGGCCTTTTGCACAATGGGATGATACGTAGCCTTTGTGATTCTTTTGTGGATGATCGGCACTCCCAAATATTTCCCCAAATCTGGTGTAATACCAATTCCAAGCATATGGCTAAGATCCAGAGCCCTGTTAAAGTTGACATTTGTCGAGCAAAACATCTTAGATTTATTCAAATTAATTCGGTGACCAGAGACTTCACAAAATATACGCATGACCTCACGAATCTCAGTCATTTGGCTAGATGTCGCTTCCGCAAATAGGATAAGATCATCGGCGAAAAACAGATGGGATATATGAGGACCACCTCTTTTGAACACAAACGGCTTCCACCTACGAGCCTGACATTCCGCTCTAATTAGGTGACCCAAACGTTCCATGCACAGAACAAAAATATATGGACTTAAAGGATCCCCTTGTCTAACCCCTCTGGTAGGGTTGAAGCTTGAAGTTTCATCCCCATTCCATAGGATAGACATCGAGTTCGTTGATATGCAAGCCATGACAAGATCAATAAATTTCTTTTCCAAATTCAAACAAGCAAGCGTATTTTCAATGAAGCCCCAATCAAGCCTATCGAAAGCTTTCTCCATGTCAATCTTAACAGCAACAAATCCCTTTTTTCTACCTTTCATTCTCATAGAATGAATGACTTCCTGAGCAATAAGGATGTTGTCACATGTGGATCTCTCGGCAATAAAACTACTTTGTTCAGGGCCAACAAGATACCCCATGATGCCTTTAAGTCTATTTGCCAACACCTTAGTAATGATTTTGAAACTAACATTGCATAGAGATATAAGCTTCTCGGATTCTTTAACCACCCATAAGAAGTAACTTCCGCTGTCCTTCAAGCCACAAGCTATCTCCTCCATTTGATCAATTTCAAGAGCTACTAAACTTCCAAATGAGACATAAACGACAGATCTGCTTGGCTTGTCGTTTAACCATTTCATGCAAGCTTCGTCTTCTTCTTTGAAGAAACTGAAACCATATGCGTAGTCCTCTTTGAGTCTTTTGTCTAAGAACATTGACGGTATGGTTGGTCCTATTGTCTTGAGAGGGAAGATTTTTGCTTGCCAGTCAGCCACCTAAGTTGTTCAAAAAGATGTAATTAATGAATATTTTCAAGTTAGATATATTTAATCAATGAATATATGTGTATTCTCATGAGCCAAAAAATAAGAATATTTTTGCTTGCCAATTATCAGTCTTTTCCAAGTTCAATATGAAAGCAGCAAAAAGTGTTTTAGGTATTCAACAATTTCGTTGACAAGTTCGGTTTAAAAGTAGTATTTGGCTTTAAAAAGTATTGTATTTGTTTGTATCAGAAAAGAAGAATTTGATTCATACATAAGACATCCAAAATTTGTTTCACGTCTTTGTTTATTGGTGTATTCCGCTGTTTTACCGAATCTCAAATGAAGCTTCTTAGTGTGGAGAGTGGAGCCCATATTCTGGTTTTGTTTTAGGCAGAGTGTTAAGGAAAAGACTACTTTAATTTTGAAAATAACTGAAAGAGAAATAGATGACAAACATAATTTTTAACCAAATCAAACTGACTGAACAGACAATTTGGATCCCTTTTTAAATTTATATGGGACAATTATAAACCAATTAAGAAATATTAACAAGATGGAATTCCTTCACAATTTTCCTGGAAGCTTCCCATTCCTCATGGCAAATGGGATTGCTAACTTACAAAAGAAAATAATACTCTCCTTCCATCCTAAATATAGGAGGGGTTTTTTTTTTTTTTTTCCCAGTATCGGGTTCAGGGTTTGTGTCTTTTGCTTCTAACACAAGTATTTCCTCTGAAATTCAAACTCAAGACCCAAAGAGATCTAGCAGGGCTTTATACCGCTAGACCAACTCTATGGTTGTTTAAATATAAGAGTTAGTTTGGATGTTTTCTAGACACTAATCTATGTTATCTCCCAAATTTATAATTTTTTAAATTATTCCTATTAATTTTACATATGAAAGGTTCATGAAGGGGTAGTTTTCAATGAAAATGACTAAAGGTCCTTTTATAAGGAACAATCTCTTTTACATGGGTGATCGATCCCTAGTCTAGGAAATATATCATTTTTGTTTGAAATTTTAAACTGGCCTTCTAATTTTACTCCTATTAACAATATGATACTCATCATTTTGCAATATATTTTCACTCATTATCTCTCAAGTAGTCTCTTTGCAAACAAGGGTATAATCAGAAAGAAAATATATATTTTATATATTTATTGCTTTTATTAACATTTTAAACCGTATAATTATGATAGTAGTTACTTACAAAAAGGATAGGAGAGATTATTTATTTTAAAGAAACTAACACATATCTTTAACAAATAACTAAACTAATTTATTTAATATCGGCAAAATTAGTTCTCTAACTCCTGTACTAAAGCATAGGAGTGTGGGAGTATGGTTGTGACTCGGCAGAAATTAAATGAACAAGAATATATCACTGACCTGTGGTTCAAGCTCATAAAACGAATTACAAAGCACCCAATCTACTTTCTCAATATTAGAGAACTGATTCACAACCATGTCGGTGAAAGCTGGATAAGGCCCCAAAACATACAAGAAAGATGGCAAGTCACAAGAAGCAAGTGGAGGCAACGCAGGAAGCGATATCTCAGACTTATCATCAGCCAGAGGAATCTTCAAGTTTCCTTTATAAACATGATAATAAATACTGTTCACTGCACAAGATTGAGTGAAAAACACAGCTCCCATAATCCCAAACTTCTTGGTGACCTCAAGAGCCCAAGGTATGAACGAATCATACACAACACAGTCAATTGAATCCCCAGAAGTTATGAGCTTCTGTAAAAGTAGTTCAAAAGTCTTGGGCCCTACGTCCCAGAAACGATCAACGTAAGCTATATCGCTCTTCGCTGCCCAAAATCCTCCGTCGTCAAAGCCGTCGGAGATGCTCTCGAGAGCTATGGAGGTTGATTTGAATTGTAAGGTGTTGCAGAGGAAGCGAGAGGCGACTAGTGTGACTCTCACACCTTTATGATCCAAACGCTTTGATAGTTGAAGCATAGGGTTTACATGACCTTGAGTTGGAAAAACAAGAACTAAACAATGGGGTCTTTTGTTTTGCCTCTCTTCCATTATTCTTCTTCTCTGCTTGAAAGTATTCTGAGATTTGTGTATATGAGTGTTTGGTTGAATTAAGATCCTCTTATAATATTCTTATCTAGTAATTTCATTTTTTTGGGGATCCGGTTTTCTTGCTATCCTTTAGACAAGCAGGGAGAGCTCATCCTATTGGGTGAGCTTTGGACTCTTCAAGTAAGATTTAAATGGTTTAGATCTGATTTTTTTTTTTTACTTTTTTTTATAAAAAAATTTTAGTAAGTAGAGAATCTAAAATAAAATAATCTCTAAACTATTTTTTTTTAAAAAAATGTTTTTCATTAAAAAAAACAGATTTAAACTGTCCAGATCTCATTTAGCCAATTTAAAGTTCGCCCAAATGGACGAGCTCTCTCGGCTCGTCTAAAGGATGAGCAGGGCAAGCAGATTTTTTTTTTTTGAAAATTCATTTAAGGGCCCTTTTTACAGAAAAAAAAGCTAAAAAAGGGGTTTTATTTTTTTTCCATAATCTACGTGAGTTGTTAATGGGTCTGATATAGTTATTAATGAGTAGGTCATTAACAACTAAATCAGCCCCATTAACAATAATTTGTTAACAACTAAATCAGCCACGTTAACAATTATATTAGTACTCCATTAACAACTCACGTAGATTCTGAAAATCTCAGAAAATGTCTTGAGACGCCTTTTCTTAGATTTTCAGAATCATTAAGTTTTTTTTGAGATTTTTCTGTAAAAAGGACTTTTATGTGAAATTTCCCTGTTTTTTCCCTGCCTATCCTACCTAACAAGGTTGACTTCTTGGTACTATGTATTTGTTCTTTTATTCCCATTAATGCGGTGGATTTTTCTTTGCATAAAGTCTAAGAAGCCAGCCTGGTTAATTGTTGTACATAAAGTATTGATAATTGTTCCAAATAATGATGTAAACGTGTCTGTGTGAGAATACGACCTTGAGTGATTAAATTAATGATTACGAATTAACAGATCAAAGAATAAAAATATTAAATTACTAAAAGTCAATAATATTCTTTTAGGTTAGTTATTCATTTTTATATGTAGAGACTAAACTCACCTACAAATTAACGGTTATGAAATTGTAAATTAAGGAACATGAGCATCAAACTTTAAGAATTCATGGTATCTTTAACAAGTAAAACTTTCCGTTTTCTTTCATTCCATGAATATTACTCGCAAATTAAACTGGTGATTATAAAGTTGCAAATTAAAGAATAAGAGTATCAAATGATTGAAAACATCTTTGGTAGTACTCCCTTAGATTCCTAAATAATAAGAGCTTGTAGAGAGCTTTGCATTGATGGTATTCACCTAATCTCCCAAATTTATATATAATTCTTTTCCCTAATTCTTGCTATTGATTACATATGTAAAAGGCAAGATTATTAAAACCGGACCGGTCAGTGAACCGATTGAGGTACTGGGTTAAGGGTTAGTGGGTCAGACTGGAGCTATGGAGCTAAACCGGGAACAAACTGGCGAGAGAAGGTGAAGATTTCATGTTATTAATATAAAATATAAAAAATAACTTCCTTTAACCTTGACTTTTCCCCTCAGAAGTTTGAAGAGAGCAGTAACAAGCACGTGACCTGCATTGGAAGTTGCATAAAAAGCTGGATTGATTATTGATAACCATCAACATGATGATAGTACAGGATGGGTGGTTGAAAGTCAAAAAAATTAAAAACCCCACAAATGAGTGAAATGACTAATCGGAGTGAGTTTAGAGATTTGAAATCTCGAGATACTTGCCAACAAAACTGACTGAGTTTTTGTTCGGATATATTTGAAAGCCTTTGTGTGAAGTTCAGATCTGGCAAATAGATGGCAAATGGAAGAGGAGGAGAGGAGTTCGAAGACGGAGAAGGGGGAGATGATTCCCGCCGACGATCGCACCCTCACCATCTTCCTTTCCAATAATCGCGAGTAAGCGCTCTTTTCTCACACATCGACCCAACATCTTTGAAGGATGCCGATCTAAGTTCTGTCCATCTTTCTCTCTTTCCACCTCTGTCTTTCCATGTAAGCTGTCGAACAGGGGGAAGAAGAGCTAGAAAGAAAAAAAAAAAAAAACCTCTGAGGCTCTGACCCCGGTTTCTACGCCTGACCGGACCGGTTTCATGGCCGGTTTGCCGGTTTCCGGCCTGAACCGGCCGGTCCGGTCCGGTTGTGATAACACTGGTAAAAGGGTTTTCACTAAAAAGAGTAGCTTCCAAAGCAAATGATTAACTAGATACTTTAGGGAAACTACCACACATCTCATTAAAATAGTTAATTTAATTAATTTCTTTAATCTCTAGCTTTCTACAAATTAATTATTTAGCTCATATATTTAAGAATGAATGAGGTATTTTCAATTTTTTTGGTTCTAATATTCAATTAGTGCAATCTTTAAGTCTTTAAATGTCACACCCCCCCCCCCCCCCCCAAAAAAAAAAACTTGTAACTTTTCTGTATTTTAAATCAATACTATTTTTTTTCTATTTACCTGACTCAATAAGTTTTTATTGCAAGATAATTACTTCTTTTTGAAAGTGCACTCTAGTCATCTACCTTTACAAAAGTATTTTAGATTAGTATCTTAATTTTCGTTTTAATAATCTAATCCTAATATGGTTAGTTTCTTGACAAAAATGTCAGAATTGCAATTGCAAATACTAACAAAGCATCCTTAAATATGGACATATTAAGTTTAATTTTAAAATCTAAAATTGGATCAGATTAGATGATCATTTTGAGAATTATGTGTTATTATTTAAAATGCAGTTAGCATTTTTTGTTAATGAAACTAACACTGTTAGGGTTAGAGGACTAAAAAAAGAGAGCAAGACACCTTTTTTTTTTTTTTTTAATAAAAAGAATCAAATAAAAAATTTATGTAAAATTATAGGAAAATTGTGTATTTTTATTTTTTCTATTTATTGTTATTGTAAATATTCTTTTTTATTAATAACTAGAGGAATCTCATTTCATCAGTTACGTAATTGAAAATATATACCCTCTTCAACTATATAACATAAAGTTTTTCTAATGATCATTTAATTTAAATTTCTATACTTATAAAATCAACTTTCATAAGAAATAAGTTTATGTACGCTATTTTTGTTTATTATATTCATATCATTATCTTCTCATGAGTAGTATGAATATTTTTAGTGGTTAGGTTATTTTCAAATTTTCTTTGCATTATTAAGAATTTTCCCTTCTTTGTTTAAGGCGCAAAAGGGGCAGTTCTTTTTTTTTTTTTTGGTACGAAAATGGTAGTTCTAGTCTGTGTCTCCACTTGCAAGTGATTGAATTCGAATTGGATTCAAATTAATGCTATATGATGTATTTTGTATGGTACATATATGGTTTAAAAATCAACATCGATCACGATCAAATCAAATATAAAAGGGATAAATAACAATTTTGTCATGAAAGTTTTGCAAAGAGAGCATCCAGCACCTGGAAATTTTTTTGTATCATTTTTGTCCCGGAAGTTTACAAAATGGAGCAAATATGCCATAGAAGTTTTTTTTAGGAGCAAATTTGCTCGGAAGTTTTGTTTAGGAGCAAATTTTTGTAAACTTCTTGGGTAAAAATGATATCAATCCAATGGTCAAGATCAACGGATAGGCAAAATTGCTATGTTTTTAAACTTCCAGAACAAAAATGATATCAAAAAAAACTTTTAGGTGCTGGATGCTTTCTTAGCAAAACTTCCATAGTAAAAATGGAAACATAAAACTTATAAAAGAAGTTGTGCATTCAAATCTTTAATTTGACTTTGTTTTTTATTTAGTTTCATATGACGCTGGCTCATAATTTAAATATAGGTTCATTATTGCAATTGCTTGACGTGGAGCAACACTATATGGAATGGTTTAACGTACGTGTCGTTTACAGTAGAATTTGGTATATTATATATGAGCATCATGTGGGATTCATTCGTGAATTGCTGTTGAGTGTGACTCGTAATTTTTCTTTTTTTCCCCCAGAATGCCCATCCTTAACATTAGAATTACTTAAAAACACTCACACACATATGGGTCAAAAACTTTTTTTTTTCTCGAGCAAAAAAAAAACTATTTTTTTTACAACAAAAAATTAATTCGAATAGATTTTCTAACTTTAAAAACCTTATTAATATTGATATTATAAAGTTTATAATTTTAATTTTCATAATATTTGTTGAAATATATATATATATATATATATATAATATTAAATAATCTTGATCAAAGAGAGAGTTTTTTTTTTCTTGCTTATTTTTGTTTTGGTTTTCTTACTTTTGGTCTTAATTTGTTCTTCACGGTTTTTATACTATACTACCTCTGGTCCTAATTATAAGAGCTAGTTGACTTTCTTTGGAGAGGTTAAGGAAGCTAAATAAGTTACTTAACCATTTTATATGTTGTATATCCTTAGATTATATATTAATTTATTAGTTAAACTAATTAGTTTGAAGAAAAAAATAAAAATAAAAATACTCTAAAACAATTTAATTAACTTTCTTATAATTAGGATCGGAGGGAGTAAAAATTTTGGGGAAGATGCACTATAATGAAAGTCATTTTATTATGAGCAAAAAAAAAAAAAAAGGTCATTTTATTAATCTATTAATAAGACATTTCATAACTTACTTGCTATATCATAGGAGAAGAAAGAAAGTAGCGTAGAAAAGAGAGCATTCCCTCTTTACTATAGGCAGGCCAACCTCCAACATCAACAACCATCAGCCCCACTTAGTCCTATCCTAAGTCTGTGGCCCGACATCTAATTATGGAGACCACCCTTTACAAATTGGCTCGTGACTGGAAAAGAGATTATTGTTGTCACTATCACTGTCATAGTTGGACTAGATATAACTGAGCGGATCAAAAATATTGTAGTATGGATCCGGGCCAACTGGATCATCTTCTGGGCTCTAGTTTTAGGCCTGTGGTTGAGTGCAGTGGGCTGGATATTGAGATGAGCCTGGAAATGATATAGGGATGGCTGAGTCAATTAGTCTCCACAATCATCTTCGTAAGGATCCTGGGAATCATAGAGAATATTTCCCTGAGAGTCAAGAGGAGTGCAGCTGCTTGTGAGGAAGTTGCCTGGTAGGATGATGTAACACCCTCAATTTCTAACAGTTATAATAACCTAAAATTTAAATGATTTTCATAAATGAATTACTGAAATTCGAAACAAACAACCTTGGGGAGTGTTACCGCCGCACTTGTACTAGGACAAGTGCAAGGCTACTTATTACAATAATGAAAAAAAACCAAACTTAAGCAAAAATATATTTATTTTAATTAGAATGAAATAAACAGAATTAGTTGATTGTGCTTCCTCACTTCTCACTGCTAGCCCCAACCCTTGGCACATGTTTCACTGAAATTCTACTCCCCCGAAGGATCATCGCAGCCCATGAACACAAACTGTTAGTTATGATTAGTTTTGATGATGTCTTATATAGATGCCATTCTTATAAGCAAAAAGATTGAGTATAATTATCTCCTACTTGGACTAACTATTGTATTTAATGTAGATTAATCCAAGTTGAATTACAGAGATTAATCAAGAAGGAGATAAGAGTTGAAAGAAAGAAGTATCTGCAGAGGTTATCAAGAAAGCAAGATGTTATCAATGGGTTTTGGTGATAACCAAGTAGAAGAAAAGAGACCAAATAAAGAAGAAGCATTCAAGGTTGAAGAGAGAGTTGCATTTTAAAGAATGATCAAGAAAAGAGAAGAAAGAAGGAAGAACTTGATGAATGGAATGAGAATGTAGATATTCAAGTTCTTACATTGATGCTAGTAGACTCCAAGATCATATGAAAGTTCAAATAGCTCAATTTGGGGTTGAAGACAGTAAAAATCAGCTTTTGGATGAAGAATACTCGAGTTACCAAGTCTTGACTCGAGTAAGGAACTCTTGACTCGAGTAAGGGACCTTATACTTGAGTATACAGTGTTTTCAGCATCTCTGGTGTCTCTGGACGAAGCTTGACTCGAGTAAAGAAGTGTTGACTCGAGTAAGCAACGATGATCAGCAACTCTGTTCTACTCTGTTCATGTTCAGCACGAGCGACGTCTGGTAATTTGATGATATCTCACAAACCAGAGATCGGATTAAGACGAAACCAAAAGCATTAGAAACTAGACATCCAACACGTATTTCTGACAAAACTTCATGCCCAAAGGAGCTGAGATGAATTATTGATGAATTTTACAATTTGACCCAAAGATCAACGTCACAGTCAGGAACTGCCTTCGGTATTTTGGGTATATATCACAAACTACAAATCCAATTGAGCTCAAATCAGTGCCATTGGAAACTAGACACACAGAGCTTTCCATCAAAAGTTGAACGGATCAAAACAGATCTCGGACCAGAGAGATATGGCTCTCAGAAGTTGGTAGTCAGTTCAAGGAGTTGCTCAAATGCATTTTACAAGGCTTACTCAAGTAAAGGAGTCTTTACTCCAGTAAAGGACTTACAGAGAGCAATCATATTTTTGAAATTATATGCTTACTCGAGTAAAGGAATCTTTACTCCAGTAAAGGCCATCCAGAGAGCAACCAAGTTTTTAAAACTAAATTGTTTACTCCAGTAAAGGATTCTTTACTCCAGTAAAGGCCATCCAGAGAGCAACCAAGTTCTTCAAACTAAATTGTTTACTCCAGTAAAGGATTCTTTACTCCAGTAAAGGACTTCCAGAGAACAAATAAACTTCTGAATTTAAGCTGTTTACTCGAGTAAAGGATTGCTTACTCCAGTATTGGGCGAGTGAACAGTGACTTACTCCAGTAAGGAAGAACTTACTCCAGTAAAGCATCGGTCAAAACTGATTTTGAATTACACGAATTTGCAATGCCTTCTTGTTTGATCTTAATACTTCCCAGGATTAATCTCTAATGTTCCTAGACATGTTTAACCACTTTATTGGTGAGTTTCAGAAGATCAAAACGAAGGATATCAGATTTGTGCAAGAATATCGAAAGCCGTGCAAAAGCTCCAATGGCTAGTTTCTAAACGGCTATATTTCATTCTACAACGGTCATAAACGGTCACAGACCTCTCTCTACCTATAAAGGACATGGACTCAAGCAGAAAAACGTGGAGACACAAGATTACAATGCCAAAATGCTGAACCTCTGCTTCTTCATCTTTCTCACTCTGTTTTCCATTTCAAAATAGCTTAGAGTGTGAAAAGATTTGCATCTGTACTTCAGTGATTATTTATCCATTCCTTTGAGAGGAAATTTATTGTAAACACATTATCCTTTCTGAGAGCAACTCAAGATTGGGTGATCTTGAGTGGGTTATACATTGTGTTGATTACAACTTGTAAGGGGGAGTGAATCCTAGTGAGAGGATTACTTCGAGTACAGAGTGTGTGATCAAGCGGTGTATCCTTACGGTGTGTAAGGGGGAGTATCTCCGTAAGAGATTTGTAAAAGGCTGCACAAGTGCCCGGCTAAACTTGTGGGATTGTAGCGGTTCTCAAGTACCCGATTAAAGCTTGAGGGAAATAGTGGATTGAAATCTCAGGAGGTGCCTGGGGACTGGACGTAGGTCAAGGAGGGCCGAACCAGTATAAATCTGTTTGCACATTCTCTTCCCTTATCTCTTACATTTCCAGCACATATATATTTGAATGCATATACATATTTAAATGTATGGTTATTACCTTGTAAACTGATTTCAGTGTGTTGCAAAAAGAGTTTCAAAGTTTTCCAAAGTTTTTATACTTCACCCAATTCACCCCCCCTCTTGGGCTCAGCCGGAACTTACATTTGGTATCAGAGCTAGGCTCTTGTTTAAAGGACTTAACCGTCTCAAGAGTCTTAATGGCTGATTTCGGGTGTATTTCATTTTCAGAAGGTTTTGATTATACAATTCCACCGGTTCTCAAAGATATTGATTTTTGGTTTTGGAAAGCTAGAATGGCTAGTTTTATCAAAGCAACTGATTTTTATATGTGGAATGTTTTTACAAATGATTTTGATTTCAAACCAAGAAAGGATTGGACAGAAAAAGAAAAGAAGATGTTTTCTTTAAACATTAGAGCAATGAAAATTTTGTATAGTGCGTTAACCGAAAATGATTTTGTGAAAATCAAATGTTGCTCTAGTGCTAAAGATATTTGGGATACTCTTGATTCTCTTTATGCTTCTAACAATTGTGTGGAAGTTGGTAGTGTTGACAGTTCATCTGAAAATACAAGCGATATATCCATGATTGATGAACAATTGGAAGTGGAGAATGAAGAAGGAGAAATCATTGAATGCTCCCAAAGTCCAGTCAACACAAAAGAACAAGAGGAGGAGGATTCTCAAGATGAGCTCATAGACGATTATGGTCAATCACTATCTAGAGCTCAAGACACACAAGTGGTAAACAATTCCAATTCTTCTTGTGTAGATAAGAAAAATGTTTTTGAACAATCACATAGATTTGTTTTTCAACCATTTACTGATTCTATTTTGAAAAACAATCATATTTTCGAATATGATGCTGGAAAACCATATGGGAAGAAAGAATGCACAAAGATGAATCACTCAAAATTGCATCCACTAGAACCACATAATTCTTGCAAAGTTGTTCATAACAAGCATGATCATATTACTTGCAATTATTGTAGAAAATCTGGACTTATTTCTTACACATGCTATGTTAGAAGAAATTTTGATGTAAGAAATAAATGTGTTTGGGTTCCTAAAAGACAATCAAGGTCCAATGCTAACAGTCAAGGACCCAAGTATAAGTGGGTACCAAAATGTCCATCTAGTATTCTATGTGTGCAGGATCATTTGAATATCAATGGACATCAAGGTACAAAGAAGAGAAAGAGGAAGCCAAGAGTTCCTCATGCACCAAAGAAGGAGATTATAGAATCTACATCAAGCAAGAGAACTCACATGGCACCCATTGCTGAATCTACAAGTCTTAAACATCAAAAGAAGCAAAGGGTACAAGCAAGAAGAGTATATTTTCCCTCAAGAACAAACTACCAGAGAATACCGTACAACTACCTTGAGGAGAACAAAAAGAAGAGAACATCTCAAGTATCAAAGGGAAGATACTTGAAGACTGTACCTTATGTGAAGACTTTGCAGACACCAAAGAGTCAATGGGTATGCAAAGCCAATCCTCCAAGTACCTAAGGAAAGGGTACATGTTGGTAAAACCTCCTACTCTATTATCTAGAATATTTATTGAGGTTTTACACATCGGATAGTAGGAATGAACATTGAAAACGATTTTTGAAATTGAAAATCTGTTTGATAGATTTATTGATATACATAGTTTACGATGTTCAATAGTTTAACTCTTTATGCACACTTTATGAATTAAAAAATATACATCCTTCATGCATAAAGTTGTGTTTAATTCACCATGCTTAACTATCATAATTTGATTATATTCTTAGAGCATGTGAATTTTGTTTCTACATACTAACAATTAATGGATCCAAGTAAAATTGGATACCAAGGAAGAAAAAGAATCATTTAGTATTGTAGGAACAAGGAAGGCTTCTCAAGAAAGCAACTACATTGTGAGATAACTCAGATTCTTGAGAAAGCTGAAGAAGCTATGCTTGATGAATGTCAAAGCAAGATATTAGCATCAATTCATTCCAACAAGCTTCAACAAGGACAAAGGATTTTATGGTGATATCTAATCTTACCCTGTATTGAGTTTATGTGAAATACATATTTGGGTAATGTATACTTGTCCAACACTGCACACCATTAGGCAATCAATCATTTGTGATTATCAAAGTGTTTTCAAGATTGCTAATGGATCACAAGAGAATTTATGCATAATTAGTTGGTTTTAAAGTTTTTGAAATACACAAGTCAGTAACTTGTATTGAATTACAATCCATTATATGTTTTGAAAATGCATTCCAATGTTTTTGAAAATATGCATGTCTTGACTGCATTCAAATGATATTACAAAATTGGAATTTCCTTTCAGCTATATTTAGTGGATACATTGATTTTCTGAGCATATCCTTAACCATGAGTTTTCATATCATCAACATCTCAATTCTATAAAGTATTATCACAATTTGAAAAGATATTTGAGATATTGATAACTATCTGCATAGTTTATAAAAAGCTTATATCAATGACATATTCTCTATATGAATGTATTTACAAATTGTCATTGAAAAATGAATTTCTTTGTATCACATATTCCCTTATTTATATTCACATTTATAATAGGATTATCTGTGATACACATTCTACTTTGAAGTAACATATTCATCTAAGAGAAATTCGATTGTATAATGAGAAAGTCTGGGAATGGTCAATCCCAATAGGTTATGAACTGCCTCCACTTAATGTTAGTTATGTTTTTTTTATGATTAATTTGTACTAACTTCAGCTTCGGAGTGTATAGCCATTATTTTTGCAAGATATTTTGATGTATCAGAGGTTGTAGACTCGAGTAAAGAGGTTGGCACTCGAGTACAGAAGCTGCAGAAAGCCAAAGTCTCATGTTCAGAGAAGCCTTACTCGAGTAAGGAAGCGGTTACTCGAGTTAACCGGCAGGCAGAGAGCACATTGCTGAGAAGAGTTGATGCTCTACTCGAGTAAGGAGAGCTTGACTCGAGTAAACTAGAAGGCAGAGAGCACACACCTGATTAAAGAGGCTGCTAACTCGAGTAAGCAAAGCTTAACTTGAGTAAGGATCAGACAGAGACCAACGCTGGAAGCATGCCAAAAGCTAACTCGAGTCAGGGAGAGCCTACTCGTGTAAAGTCATCAGATATTCAAAAAATTCCCATTACATTTTTGAAGTCAGGTCAGTATACTTCCACCTTTACTCGAGTATGTAAATGAAAGTATGCTTTACTCGAGTAAGCTAGAACTTTACTCAAGTAAAAGGGGTTTGCCTATATACTGAACCGTTGTGTTCTTTCACACTTGCATCCCTTATCCTAGCAGACATGTCTTTCTCTCTTCTCTCACTCTGAAACCGTCGTGTTCCTCCTTCAAACCTCCATAAATTCCCATTAAACCTCCTCCAAATCATCTCTTAACTCGAGTTGGATGATCAACAATCTGAGTTTATTTTATTTTGATATGCGCAATTCTAAAATATTGTTTGAACTTGATTTCACTCTGTTTTGTGAAAATGCATACACATGATTTGGAAAATATTCATACCTTGGTTACATTCAAATGATGTTTCGAATTGGAAGTTAATATTGTTACTGAATGTTGAATATGCTTCAGACTTCTTTAATTGATTTTCATTATCTTTCACATATTGATCTCTAGAATTCAATGCTTTCCTTGAACTCTTATGTTTCATTCTCTAAATGGTAGGACCTTATGTCAAATAAGTGAATCATATATGAGTCTCAAGCTAATTTCCAGAAATGAATTCAGTATGTGAAAACTTATGCTTGTTGCATAAAACCTTATTGATTAAGCTATTCCAAATATTATGAATGTTCATTAATGCATTAAATGTTACTGCATTAATCATTATATGGAATAACTTACTAGGATAATTTTATGGAACTCTAATCATTTGGATTAATGAGTTTGTACTTCATTGTCTATGAATCCTAGTACTTCTTGTGTTACTCAAATACATCAACATTTGTGTTCATCTATATTCTGAGTAACTATCTCTGCATATTCATACTCTTGCAGTGAATGTTCTTATATCTTCAAGACTCTACTCTCTAAGGCAAGATTATCTCTTGGTCAATAGCAAAGTCATTAAGCTTATATATGTTGTACTAAGCATGTCTTGATAATGCTTTACTTTCATGACTTTGGTTTTTCAGAAAATTCTTCAACATGTTAACTTCAACGTCCAACATGTTTTCTAAAGTTGAAGCATACTGATATATTCATTAAACTTATTGACTTCCACCATGTTTTAAAGTGAGCATTGTTTTTGAAGCATGTTTCAAAAATGAATCTTTCAGTTATGAAAATTTTGATTTCATAATGCATTATCATTCAAGATTTGAAACACTTTTCATATTTCATTATTATTCCTGAAAAATCTGATTTCATTTATGAGGTGTGAACTGATAAATGCTTATCTATATGGATAAAGTTTTCTGTGCTCATTCTTATCAATGACATCCTTTCTGCATAAAGTGTGTTTACAAATTGTCATTGGTAAACAACATTTTTGATATCATTTAGTTATAACCCTATTTGATTCATTGGCTTCATCTTATTTGTTTGAGTAAAACTATGTCTTGATCTTGATTGTTATACTCTTTGCTCAAAAATCACACGGTTTAATTCTATAAGAGCGTTAGAGTTGTGATGTCTAATCCTGTGTGGACTCAAGAATCATTGAGTACCAAAGAACATATATTCTTGCAGGAGTTGATCAAAATGTTCTGTTGTTTGTGTGCAAACTCTGCGGCATCACTTGCGTGACATTCCATCACTAGCAAAAGGCTTAAACCAAGATGATAAGGAGCATGCTAGCTTGATGAAAAGATATGAACAGAAACTACTGTGAAGTCCTACACAAAGCTCATTTGGGATTTCAACTTCTAAGATGCATTCAGAACAATTGATAATAGCTATCCAGTAATGCATCTATGGACTACAGAGGATTAGAACTTGAGTAATTACGATATTACGCAAGTGAGGTATTGTAATATGCATATTGTATATCATAATCATGCTAGGCTAACTCGATTCATTTGTTTCTATCTCATGAAGTTTAGCCTGAGCACACTCATTTTCAAAATGATCCTTATGCTCTAATCACTTTCATCATCTTGAAAAGCATAAGTAATTTCTTCATACCAATTTTAATGAACTTGAAAGTTCTTAATTCTGAGGTACCATGTTGTAAGAAATGTTATTCCCAAATCGTATAACATTTGCTGTCGCAAGAGTTCATCGGTTGTCAACTCTCCTTTGAATATTTCAAAAGTTAACTCTTTATTTCAAGTTAACTCTTTTTAAAAAGTGTTGAGTTAACTTTCTGGAGCCTTTGGAAATATCAAAGAGTTAACTTTCTGAAACTGAAAATGATTCTAACGCATTTGTTTCTTGAAGAACTTTAAAAAAAATTGTATATTTTCCTGAAACCATGAGTAAGTTCTTGCAAGTTCCAAAAACCATGCATTTGTGCTTATACTCTACTATAATCATTTTGGTATGATTAAAAGGAACTTCATTTTCAAAAAAAAAAAATGCTTTCATTAAGGGGGAGCTTCACATTCACTTGTATTTCATGTCTTAAAAGTTCACCTCCTGTATTTGAAGAAAAATCGTTTTAAGCATATTCATATGCATTCATTATCTTTTGTTAGTTTTGATGATGAGTTAATATCATATTTTCCTTTCATTATCTTTATTTGAAAAATATCACATAGAAAGGGATACTTTGATATTTCTCTTGCGCTAACAAATCTTTGGCAAAGAAAGTTTTCAATTCATAGCAGGAGATTTGATTATGTGTTGCAATTCTGGAAATCAATCTTTGAAGCTGAGATGTGCTCTACATGGATGTTCTATAAACAAAAAGCAAAGGATGGAAGCTGAGTGCTGATTATATTTAGATGCGACTTCAAGAAAGAGAGCCTTCCATTGCTTCATCTCAGGCCATAGCAACACAATCAAACTTCTTGCAGCAAGCAAATGGATTTCCTTGATCATTCATCAGTTTGCGGAACCAACATGAGCATTTCTAAACTCTAGCCTTTTATATTCAGTAGAAATTGTGCACATGTTTGGTATCTATATGCTCTAATTGTCAAAGATGTCTTGAAAACCTCTTCAAACTCTCTCAAATTTGTTTTCATAAAAACATTTCAAATTGCTTCATATTTAGAATGAAAACACTTTCAATTAGGGAGAGAAAATCAGTTCCTTAACTCTTTCTAATATGGTTTCATATTTGTCTCCCTAAGCATTTCTTCTTTACTTCAACTTTTTGCTAATGACAAATAAAGGGGAGAGAATGGCGAGAAAAATATGTTGCATCTAATGTATTCTCATATTCATACATATTTTTCTTAAGGTATTTGCCATCATCAAAAAGGGGGAGAATGTTAGTTATGATTAGTTTTGATGATGTCTTATATAGATGTCATTCTTATAAGCAAAAAGATTGAGTATAATTATCTCCTACTTGGACTAACTATTGTATTTAATGTAGATTAATCCAAGTTGAATTACAGAGATTAATCAAGAAGGAGATAAGAGTTGAAAGAAAGAAGTATCTGCAGAGGTTATCAAGAAAGCAAGATGTTATCAATGGGTTTTGGTGATAACCAAGTAGAAGAAAAGAGACCAAATAAAGAAGAAGCATTCAAGGTTGAAGAGAGAGTTGCATTTTAAAGAATGATCAAGAAAAGAGAAGAAAGAAGGAAGAACTTGATGAATGGAATGAGAATGTAGATATTCAAGTTCTTACATTGATGCTAGTAGACTCCAAGATCATATGAAAGTTCAAATAGCTCAATTTGGGGTTGAAGACAGTAAAAATCAGCTTTTGGATGAAGAATACTCGAGTTACCAAGTCTTGACTCGAGTAAGGAACTCTTGACTCGAGTAAGGGACCTTATACTTGAGTATACAGTGTTTTCAGCATCTCTGGTGTCTCTGGACGAAGCTTGACTCGAGTAAAGAAGTGTTGACTCGAGTAAGCAACGATGATCAGCAACTCTGTTCTACTCTGTTCATGTTCAGCACGAGCGACGTCTGGTAATTTGATGATATCTCACAAACCAGAGATCGGATTAAGACGAAACCAAAAGCATTAGAAACTAGACATCCAACACGTATTTCTGACAAAACTTCATGCCCAAAGGAGCTGAGATGAATTATTGATGAATTTTACAATTTGACCCAAAGATCAACGTCACAGTCAGGAACTGCCTTCGGTATTTTGGGTATATATCACAAACTACAAATCCAATTGAGCTCAAATCAGTGCCATTGGAAACTAGACACACAGAGCTTTCCATCAAAAGTTGAACGGATCAAAACAGATCTCGGACCAGAGAGATATGGCTCTCAGAAGTTGGTAGTCAGTTCAAGGAGTTGCTCAAATGCATTTTACAAGGCTTACTCAAGTAAAGGAGTCTTTACTCCAGTAAAGGACTTACAGAGAGTGATGAAGGGGTAACCAGTGCAAGTATACACTATCAATGTAATACCGACAAGTATCCCAAGGTAATAAAATATCGTTCCCACAGGGACCAAAGTTCCAACTACCAACCCAAATCACTTTAATTTATAGTTGATGTAACCGAAAGAGTTTTTGATGAAAATATTAAAAGACACTAAAATCACACAGAAATTGAATTAAACTTTGTAAAATGAAATTAACAAAAGCCTAGGGTCATGTATATCATCAATAATCCATTTAAATGTTTTTCCTTTACCAAAAGCTAGATTAAGACCTAATCTTCTTTTAAGGTAGAGTTTAACTACTTAACCGTTGAATTGGAGTAAGTCAATCGAATTTCAGATTTTAGTCTAATTGCTTATTCCTAAGTCAATTAGCTTAATCCTTAATCCTAAAGTCATGTTCCCATGCTCATTAGAATTAATTCTTGCATTAAGTCCAGAATTCTTTATGATTGCATAAAGCCTATGTCAAGTTCCCTTGCTAGTACCTTATGTTCTTTAATCAATTGAACCTAGAATTAACTAGCCTTTCCCAAGGTCTAATTAATCTTTCAATTCCTTAATTAGATGATCAAACCAACCAAGGCATTAAGCGTGGGTTAAAGAAACATATCCAAGACAAACATTATGCAATTAAAAACAGAATCACAATTAAACTTCATAAAGAATCCATACATGACCTTAGAAAGATACTTAGTTCATGCTAATCATGACCAAGCATAAAAATGGTAAAAGATGAAGAACATGAAATTTAATTAAAACAACCAAAAAGGAAAGATTACAACTAAGCCATACCAAGAAGGAGGCAAGAAATACAAAAGAAAAACAATACATAAAACAAAAGATTAGAACTAAGCCATACCAAGTAGGAGGCAAGAAACTAAAGACAAGAATTAAAGACAATACATAAAACTAAATAAGCAAAACTAAAGCCTTCCATGTAGGAGGCAAGAAATAAAAGAAGGCAGATAGAATGGGAGAGATCATGGTCTCTCCAAGGTGTGTCTACAAGTTCTAAACATCCTTGTATTTATAGAAAACTTGGGAGAACTATTGAGCCACAATTCTTGACTTTTGTGCTCCAAAAACGCGTCCGAATTACAGCCTGGTTTACACCAAGATTTCGGTGGCTTTCGGTGAATTTGTCTTCATATGAATTGTAGCCCCGGATGTCAGCTTTCCAGTCGTTCAAACAGGACCTCATTTGGATATCCGTAGCTCCAGTTATGGGCCAAACACTGCATGTTGGTCCAGAGTCCGTCACAGCACATTGTTTTGTATTCCAAGCCCATTTTGGTCCTCTAAACGTCTGATTTAGCTTCTGGGCTTTTCATAGAAGTTGTAGGTATGTCTCTTAGCTTTCCTAAAATATAAAGTTTGGATCAATTGGAGGTCTAGAACGTAAGTTATGATCAAAATACCGAACAGTGTTCATTACCCAATTGAAAAAGAGATGTGATTTGAGCCCAGTTTTGATCCAAATTTCAAATATGACCAAGATTAATGCAAATGAAGTCTAAAAACTCATTATGCAGATGAAAACACATATTTAACAAATTGTTCCATTAAAGCATGATAATGACAGAGTTTATAGCTTCTTTTTACATTTAAAATAATATGAATTCAATGGTTATCAAACTCCCCCACACTTAGCCTTTTGCACTCCTGGGCAAAATCTAAAGCAAGAAAACCAATCTTTTTTTTTTTTTCAAACAGTTGCCAGTAATGTAAAAATTGAACAAGGGATAGAAAGCTTCAAAAGATTGATAAATCAAAACCAAAATTCTTTTATCTCCAATCACAATTATGGCAATTTCAATCAATGACGCTAATTACATAAGATGGTCTTTCAAATGATGCGCTCAATCAATCAACCTCTCAAGTGTATCTCTCAAGTGTTTAAGGTATATAAGTGTATCGCTTAAATTCTACCCAAGAAAATTGTTCTACCATAAGCTTGCTCATTTTCTACGTCTCCACTACTCATAACACATATAGGCACAAATCAAGAGAGCTTGTTATTACAGGTTGTAACGGGGTTAGGATGAAGGTAGGTAAAAGTATGGAATGAGAGGCTAAGCACCAAAGAAATTAAATCGAGCACTGATTAACACAATCATTCTATGTATGAAAACTTTCATTTAACTCAAATACCTCCTTTCTTTCTTTGTTTTTTTTTCTTCTTCTTTTACACCTTTTTTTTTCTTTTTGTTCTTTTTTTTTCTTTTGTTCTTTTTTTTTTTTTGAAACTATACTATATATATAATCACAATGGCAACATCAAATATCTTCCCCCCACACTTAAACTGTTGCACTCCTGAGCAGCCCCCACACTTAAACACCAAACCAAGGTAAACCAATGCTCAATAATTTTTCACGGTGCGGAGTAAAATGGTTTTACGCTTAGGCTTGTAATGTGGCTTAGAACAGAATGGACAAAAAGGCACAAAGGGGTTACCAAAGGAATAATAATGCATGGGAAAGGCTATTTGGCCAAAGTGGGGAAAACAAAAGGAAACAAAAACAAGCTTCCATCATACCTATGCACATAAGTGAAAAATGTAGTTTCAAAAAGAAAAGGAGCAAGTTCTAGAGAACGCAAATCATGAGCAGATGCACACATGAAAGAAAGAATGGCAAAAGATGAATTCCATTCATGCAGGCTCAAAATCTCACAGGGTCAATACCATCTTATATAATCAACATCACCAATTCAACAACCAAGACATGGAATCGAAGAGTCTAGAATTGCAAATCAAATAGAATAATCCATCAAAACCAAAATGTTCAAGTTCATAATATGTAGCAATCATAGAAAAAGAGAATGTATTGTTCTTATTCTATTTAATAAACTACATTATTTCTACTTTTTCTACTGGATTGTGTCCCTCCCCCACACTTATCTTCCTCAAACAACAATTAAGCCCAAGAAAATCATATGAATTAAGAAGAAAATAAGTGAGGAAAGAGACAACCTGGGTTAGAGGATCTTAAGTCGCTTGAAGGAGAAGTTCTCATCCTTGATGAGAATCATGCATTTGTCATTAAAAACATCTTCTCCCATATTTAATTTCCTTAGTGGAGGTGGTTTAGGATCCATTGGAAGAGGTCTAAGAATGTATGGTGGATGTTGGTTCCATCGAGGACCTTTCCAAGAATGTGCCTGTAAAGAAGACAAGCAACCAACAGTATCCCATCCAAAAATAGAAACATGGAGAAGTTTCAAGTGAATTAAAGGCATGTTAAGTTCCAAACTCTCCAAGTAACTATCACAACCAAGGAAATCAATGATACTCCCATCAGTAGGAGTCAAGGAACCAATTATATTTTGAAAATTCTCTTGTGGTTGCAAAATGGAAGGTATGGAATCCAACTTAGTGTTGGAGTATACCACATCATTGTCACAATCACAAGAGTTGGAAGGAAAAAGATTGGAAGAAGGAAGAGGAATTTTGAAATTGTCACCACCCGGAATGTGTGAAGATTTAAAACAATTATCTTGTTTTTCTAAATCAGGTGGCAAATCACAAGAAAGTACTTGTTGGAAAGATTCATCAACATGTAGGATTTTATCAATCAAAATTTCAGAATCTTCATTACCAACAAGACTACAAGGAGGTAATCCAATGTGAATTTCGTGCATTTGACATTCTAGGCTATGATTGTTCTCACTTACATCAACAATAGAATCCATGATCAATGTAGAATCGCTACCAAAATCACCATTTAATGCATCATTAATTTCAATGCAAATAGGACACTGTTCATTATTAGAACATGCACAATTGTCAGTGTCACTCATTGATGCAAACTCGGGATAATCAGCATACCATTCAGCAAGAACATCATCAACAACATTGGCATCCATGCTTGATTCAATCTTTTCGAAATTGTCATACATTGGTAGATCATGATTATCGTACAACCAAGCCATGAAAGTTCAATGCAATTAATTCCCAATGGGTCACAAGATAACTTTCAATTAATGAAGAAGGTTTTTTTTTTCTTTTTTTTTTTTTTGTAAAATAACACACAATTGAAATGAACAAGGAATAACTCAAAACGAAAAATTAAAAACTGCAATAAAACAAGCACCAATCTATAAACAAGCAAAGATAGTTGATATTGGGACAAGTTTGGTCCCCGGCAACGGCGCCAAAAACTTGATGAAGGGGTAACCAGTGCAAGTATACACTATCAATGTAATACCGACAAGTATCCCAAGGTAATAAAATATCGTTCCCACAGGGACCAAAGTTCCAACTACCAACCCAAATCACTTTAATTTATAGTTGATGTAACCGAAAGAGTTTTTGATGAAAATATTAAAAGACAGTAAAATCACACAGAAATTGAATTAAACTTTGTAAAATGAAATTAACAAAAGCCTAGGGTCATGTATATCATCAATAATCCATTTAAATGTTTTTCCTTTACCAAAAGCTAGATTAAGACCTAATCTTCTTTTAAGGTAGAGTTTAACTACTTAACCGTTGAATTGGAGTAAGTCAATCGAATTTCAGATTTTAGTCTAATTGCTTATTCCTAAGTCAATTAGCTTAATCCTTAATCCTAAAGTCATGTTCCCATGCTCATTAGAATTAATTCTTGCATTAAGTCCAGAATTCTTTATGATTGCATAAAGCCTATGTCAAGTTCCCTTGCTAGTACCTTATGTTCTTTAATCAATTGAACCTAGAATTAACTAGCCTTTCCCAAGGTCTAATTAATCTTTCAATTCCTTAATTAGATGATCAAACCAACCAAGGCATTAAGCGTGGGTTAAAGAAACATATCCAAGACAAACATTATGCAATTAAAAACAGAATCACAATTAAACTTCATAAAGAATCCATACATGACCTTAGAAAGATACTTAGTTCATGCTAATCATGACCAAGCATAAAAATGGTAAAAGATGAAGAACATGAAATTTAATTAAAACAACCAAAAAGGAAAGATTACAACTAAGCCATACCAAGAAGGAGGCAAGAAATACAAAAGAAAAACAATACATAAAACAAAAGATTAGAACTAAGCCATACCAAGTAGGAGGCAAGAAACTAAAGACAAGAATTAAAGACAATACATAAAACTAAATAAGCAAAACTAAAGCCTTCCATGTAGGAGGCAAGAAATAAAAGAAGGCAGATAGAATGGGAGAGATCATGGTCTCTCCAAGGTGTGTCTACAAGTTCTAAACATCCTTGTATTTATAGAAAACTTGGGAGAACTATTGAGCCACAATTCTTGACTTTTGTGCTCCAAAAACGCGTCCGAATTACAGCCTGGTTTACACCAAGATTTCGGTGGCTTTCGGTGAATTTGTCTTCATATGAATTGTAGCCCCGGATGTCAGCTTTCCATTCGTTCAAACAGGACCTCATTTGGATATCCGTAGCTCCAGTTATGGGCCAAACACTGCATGTTGGTCCAGAGTCCGTCACAGCACATTGTTTTGTATTCCAAGCCCATTTTGGTCCTCTAAACGTCTGATTTAGCTTCTGGGCTTTTCATAGAAGTTGTAGGTATGTCTCTTAGCTTTTCTAAAATATAAAGTTTGGATCAATTGGAGGTCTAGAACGTAAGTTATGATCAAAATACCGAACAGTGTTCATTACCCAATTGAAAAAGAGATGTGATTTGAGCCCAGTTTTGATCCAAATTTCAAATATGACCAAGATTAATGCAAATGAAGTCTAAAAACTCATTATGCAGATGAAAACACATATTTAACAAATTGTTCCATTAAAGCATGATAATGACAGAGTTTATAGCTTCTTTTTACATTTAAAATAATATGAATTCAATGGTTATCAGAGAGCAATCATATTTTTGAAATTATATGCTTACTCGAGTAAAGGAATCTTTACTCCAGTAAAGGCCATCCAGAGAGCAACCAAGTTTTTAAAACTAAATTGTTTACTCCAGTAAAGGATTCTTTACTCCAGTAAAGGCCATCCAGAGAGCAACCAAGTTCTTCAAACTAAATTGTTTACTCCAGTAAAGGATTCTTTACTCCAGTAAAGGACTTCCAGAGAACAAATAAACTTCTGAATTTAAGCTGTTTACTCGAGTAAAGGATTGCTTACTCCAGTATTGGGCGAGTGAACAGTGACTTACTCCAGTAAGGAAGAACTTACTCCAGTAAAGCATCGGTCAAAACTGATTTTGAATTACACGAATTTGCAATGCCTTCTTGTTTGATCTTAATACTTCCCAGGATTAATCTCTAATGTTCCTAGACATGTTTAACCACTTTATTGGTGAGTTTCAGAAGATCAAAACGAAGGATATCAGATTTGTGCAAGAATATCGAAAGCCGTGCAAAAGCTCCAATGGCTAGTTTCTAAACGGCTATATTTCATTCTACAACGGTCATAAACGGTCACAGACCTCTCTCTACCTATAAAGGACATGGACTCAAGCAGAAAAACGTGGAGACACAAGATTACAATGCCAAAATGCTGAACCTCTGCTTCTTCATCTTTCTCACTCTGTTTTCCATTTCAAAATAGCTTAGAGTGTGAAAAGATTTGCATCTGTACTTCAGTGATTATTTATCCATTCCTTTGAGAGGAAATTTATTGTAAACACATTATCCTTTCTGAGAGCAACTCAAGATTGGGTGATCTTGAGTGGGTTATACATTGTGTTGATTACAACTTGTAAGGGGGAGTGAATCCTAGTGAGAGGATTACTTCGAGTACAGAGTGTGTGATCAAGCGGTGTATCCTTACGGTGTGTAAGGGGGAGTATCTCCGTAAGAGATTTGTAAAAGGCTGCACAAGTGCCCGGCTAAACTTGTGGGATTGTAGCGGTTCTCAAGTACCCGATTAAAGCTTGAGGGAAATAGTGGATTGAAATCTCAGGAGGTGCCTGGGGACTGGACGTAGGTCAAGGAGGGCCGAACCAGTATAAATCTGTTTGCACATTCTCTTCCCTTATCTATTACATTTCCAGCACATATATATTTGAATGCATATACATATTTAAATGTATGGTTATTACCTTGTAAACTGATTTCAGTGTGTTGCAAAAAGAGTTTCAAAGTTTTCCAAAGTTTTTATACTTCACCCAATTCACCCCCCCTCTTGGGCTCAGCCGGAACTTACATTTGGTATCAGAGCTAGGCTCTTGTTTAAAGGACTTAACCGTCTCAAGAGTCTTAATGGCTGATTTCGGGTGTATTTCATTTTCAGAAGGTTTTGATTATACAATTCCACCGGTTCTCAAAGATATTGATTTTTGGTTTTGGAAAGCTAGAATGGCTAGTTTTATCAAAGCAACTGATTTTTATATGTGGAATGTTTTTACAAATGATTTTGATTTCAAACCAAGAAAGGATTGGACAGAAAAAGAAAAGAAGATGTTTTCTTTAAACATTAGAGCAATGAAAATTTTGTATAGTGCGTTAACCGAAAATGATTTTGTGAAAATCAAATGTTGCTCTAGTGCTAAAGATATTTGGGATACTCTTGATTCTCTTTATGCTTCTAACAATTGTGTGGAAGTTGGTAGTGTTGACAGTTCATCTGAAAATACAAGCGATATATCCATGATTGATGAACAATTGGAAGTGGAGAATGAAGAAGGAGAAATCATTGAATGCTCCCAAAGTCCAGTCAACACAAAAGAACAAGAGGAGGAGGATTCTCAAGATGAGCTCATAGACGATTATGGTCAATCACTATCTAGAGCTCAAGACACACAAGTGGTAAACAATTCCAATTCTTCTTGTGTAGATAAGAAAAATGTTTTTGAACAATCACATAGATTTGTTTTTCAACCATTTACTGATTCTATTTTGAAAAACAATCATATTTTCGAATATGATGCTGGAAAACCATATGGGAAGAAAGAATGCACAAAGATGAATCACTCAAAATTGCATCCACTAGAACCACATAATTCTTGCAAAGTTGTTCATAACAAGCATGATCATATTACTTGCAATTATTGTAGAAAATCTGGACTTATTTCTTACACATGCTATGTTAGAAGAAATTTTGATGTAAGAAATAAATGTGTTTGGGTTCCTAAAAGACAATCAAGGTCCAATGCTAACAGTCAAGGACCCAAGTATAAGTGGGTACCAAAATGTCCATCTAGTATTCTATGTGTGCAGGATCATTTGAATATCAATGGACATCAAGGTACAAAGAAGAGAAAGAGGAAGCCAAGAGTTCCTCATGCACCAAAGAAGGAGATTATAGAATCTACATCAAGCAAGAGAACTCACATGGCACCCATTGCTGAATCTACAAGTCTTAAACATCAAAAGAAGCAAAGGGTACAAGCAAGAAGAGTATATTTTCCCTCAAGAACAAACTACCAGAGAATACCGTACAACTACCTTGAGGAGAACAAAAAGAAGAGAACATCTCAAGTATCAAAGGGAAGATACTTGAAGACTGTACCTTATGTGAAGACTTTGCAGACACCAAAGAGTCAATGGGTATGCAAAGCCAATCCTCCAAGTACCTAAGGAAAGGGTACATGTTGGTAAAACCTCCTACTCTATTATCTAGAATATTTATTGAGGTTTTACACATCGGATAGTAGGAATGAACATTGAAAACGATTTTTGAAATTGAAAATCTGTTTGATAGATTTATTGATATACATAGTTTACGATGTTCAATAGTTTAACTCTTTATGCACACTTTATGAATTAAAAAATATACATCCTTCATGCATAAAGTTGTGTTTAATTCACCATGCTTAACTATCATAATTTGATTATATTCTTAGAGCATGTGAATTTTGTTTCTACATACTAACAATTAATGGATCCAAGTAAAATTGGATACCAAGGAAGAAAAAGAATCATTTAGTATTGTAGGAACAAGGAAGGCTTCTCAAGAAAGCAACTACATTGTGAGATAACTCAGATTCTTGAGAAAGCTGAAGAAGCTATGCTTGATGAATGTCAAAGCAAGATATTAGCATCAATTCATTCCAACAAGCTTCAACAAGGACAAAGGATTTTATGGTGATATCTAATCTTACCCTGTATTGAGTTTATGTGAAATACATATTTGGGTAATGTATACTTGTCCAACACTGCACACCATTAGGCAATCAATCATTTGTGATTATCAAAGTGTTTTCAAGATTGCTAATGGATCACAAGAGAATTTATGCATAATTAGTTGGTTTTAAAGTTTTTGAAATACACAAGTCAGTAACTTGTATTGAATTACAATCCATTATATGTTTTGAAAATGCATTCCAATGTTTTTGAAAATATGCATGTCTTGACTGCATTCAAATGATATTACAAAATTGGAATTTCCTTTCAGCTATATTTAGTGGATACATTGATTTTCTGAGCATATCCTTAACCATGAGTTTTCATATCATCAACATCTCAATTCTATAAAGTATTATCACAATTTGAAAAGATATTTGAGATATTGATAACTATCTGCATAGTTTATAAAAAGCTTATATCAATGACATATTCTCTATATGAATGTATTTACAAATTGTCATTGAAAAATGAATTTCTTTGTATCACATATTCCCTTATTTATATTCACATTTATAATAGGATTATCTGTGATACACATTCTACTTTGAAGTAACATATTCATCTAAGAGAAATTCGATTGTATAATGAGAAAGTCTGGGAATGGTCAATCCCAATAGGTTATGAACTGCCTCCACTTAATGTTAGTTATGTTTTTTTTATGATTAATTTGTACTAACTTCAGCTTCGGAGTGTATAGCCATTATTTTTGCAAGATATTTTGATGTATCAGAGGTTGTAGACTCGAGTAAAGAGGTTGGCACTCGAGTACAGAAGCTGCAGAAAGCCAAAGTCTGATGTTCAGAGAAGCCTTACTCGAGTAAGGAAGCGGTTACTCGAGTTAACCGGCAGGCAGAGAGCACATTGCTGAGAAGAGTTGATGCTCTACTCGAGTAAGGAGAGCTTGACTCGAGTAAACTAGAAGGCAGAGAGCACACACCTGATTAAAGAGGCTGCTAACTCGAGTAAGCAAAGCTTAACTTGAGTAAGGATCAGACAGAGACCAACGCTGGAAGCATGCCAAAAGCTAACTCGAGTCAGGGAGAGCCTACTCGTGTAAAGTCATCAGATATTCAAAAAATTCCCATTACATTTTTGAAGTCAGGTCAGTATACTTCCACCTTTACTCGAGTATGTAAATGAAAGTATGCTTTACTCGAGTAAGCTAGAACTTTACTCAAGTAAAAGGGGTTTGCCTATATACTGAACCGTTGTGTTCTTTCACACTTGCATCCCTTATCCTAGCAGACATGTCTTTCTCTCTTCTCTCACTCTGAAACCGTCGTGTTCCTCCTTCAAACCTCCATAAATTCCCATTAAACCTCCTCCAAATCATCTCTTAACTCGAGTTGGATGATCAACAATCTGAGTTTATTTTATTTTGATATGCGCAATTCTAAAATATTGTTTGAACTTGATTTCACTCTGTTTTGTGAAAATGCATACACATGATTTGGAAAATATTCATACCTTGGTTACATTCAAATGATGTTTCGAATTGGAAGTTAATATTGTTACTGAATGTTGAATATGCTTCAGACTTCTTTAATTGATTTTCATTATCTTTCACATATTGATCTCTAGAATTCAATGCTTTCCTTGAACTCTTATGTTTCATTCTCTAAATGGTAGGACCTTATGTCAAATAAGTGAATCATATATGAGTCTCAAGCTAATTTCCAGAAATGAATTCAGTATGTGAAAACTTATGCTTGTTGCATAAAACCTTATTGATTAAGCTATTCCAAATATTATGAATGTTCATTAATGCATTAAATGTTACTGCATTAATCATTATATGGAATAACTTACTAGGATAATTTTATGGAACTCTAATCATTTGGATTAATGAGTTTGTACTTCATTGTCTATGAATCCTAGTACTTCTTGTGTTACTCAAATACATCAACATTTGTGTTCATCTATATTCTGAGTAACTATCTCTGCATATTCATACTCTTGCAGTGAATGTTCTTATATCTTCAAGACTCTACTCTCTAAGGCAAGATTATCTCTTGGTCAATAGCAAAGTCATTAAGCTTATATATGTTGTACTAAGCATGTCTTGATAATGCTTTACTTTCATGACTTTGGTTTTTCAGAAAATTCTTCAACATGTTAACTTCAACGTCCAACATGTTTTCTAAAGTTGAAGCATACTGATATATTCATTAAACTTATTGACTTCCACCATGTTTTAAAGTGAGCATTGTTTTTGAAGCATGTTTCAAAAATGAATCTTTCAGTTATGAAAATTTTGATTTCATAATGCATTATCATTCAAGATTTGAAACACTTTTCATATTTCATTATTATTCCTGAAAAATCTGATTTCATTTATGAGGTGTGAACTGATAAATGCTTATCTATATGGATAAAGTTTTCTGTGCTCATTCTTATCAATGACATCCTTTCTGCATAAAGTGTGTTTACAAATTGTCATTGGTAAACAACATTTTTGATATCATTTAGTTATAACCCTATTTGATTCATTGGCTTCATCTTATTTGTTTGAGTAAAACTATGTCTTGATCTTGATTGTTATACTCTTTGCTCAAAAATCACACGGTTTAATTCTATAAGAGCGTTAGAGTTGTGATGTCTAATCCTGTGTGGACTCAAGAATCATTGAGTACCAAAGAACATATATTCTTGCAGGAGTTGATCAAAATGTTCTGTTGTTTGTGTGCAAACTCTGCGGCATCACTTGCGTGACATTCCATCACTAGCAAAAGGCTTAAACCAAGATGATAAGGAGCATGCTAGCTTGATGAAAAGATATGAACAGAAACTACTGTGAAGTCCTACACAAAGCTCATTTGGGATTTCAACTTCTAAGATGCATTCAGAACAATTGATAATAGCTATCCAGTAATGCATCTATGGACTACAGAGGATTAGAACTTGAGTAATTACGATATTACGCAAGTGAGGTATTGTAATATGCATATTGTATATCATAATCATGCTAGGCTAACTCGATTCATTTGTTTCTATCTCATGAAGTTTAGCCTGAGCACACTCATTTTCAAAATGATCCTTATGCTCTAATCACTTTCATCATCTTGAAAAGCATAAGTAATTTCTTCATACCAATTTTAATGAACTTGAAAGTTCTTAATTCTGAGGTACCATGTTGTAAGAAATGTTATTCCCAAATCGTATAACATTTGCTGTCGCAAGAGTTCATCGGTTGTCAACTCTCCTTTGAATATTTCAAAAGTTAACTCTTTATTTCAAGTTAACTCTTTTTAAAAAGTGTTGAGTTAACTTTCTGGAGCCTTTGGAAATATCAAAGAGTTAACTTTCTGAAACTGAAAATGATTCTAACGCATTTGTTTCTTGAAGAACTTTAAAAAAAATTGTATATTTTCCTGAAACCATGAGTAAGTTCTTGCAAGTTCCAAAAACCATGCATTTGTGCTTATACTCTACTATAATCATTTTGGTATGATTAAAAGGAACTTCATTTTCAAAAAAAAAAAATGCTTTCATTAAGGGGGAGCTTCACATTCACTTGTATTTCATGTCTTAAAAGTTCACCTCCTGTATTTGAAGAAAAATCGTTTTAAGCATATTCATATGCATTCATTATCTTTTGTTAGTTTTGATGATGAGTTAATATCATATTTTCCTTTCATTATCTTTATTTGAAAAATATCACATAGAAAGGGATACTTTGATATTTCTCTTGCGCTAACAAATCTTTGGCAAAGAAAGTTTTCAATTCATAGCAGGAGATTTGATTATGTGTTGCAATTCTGGAAATCAATCTTTGAAGCTGAGATGTGCTCTACATGGATGTTCTATAAACAAAAAGCAAAGGATGGAAGCTGAGTGCTGATTATATTTAGATGCGACTTCAAGAAAGAGAGCCTTCCATTGCTTCATCTCAGGCCATAGCAACACAATCAAACTTCTTGCAGCAAGCAAATGGATTTCCTTGATCATTCATCAGTTTGCGGAACCAACATGAGCATTTCTAAACTCTAGCCTTTTATATTCAGTAGAAATTGTGCACATGTTTGGTATCTATATGCTCTAATTGTCAAAGATGTCTTGAAAACCTCTTCAAACTCTCTCAAATTTGTTTTCATAAAAACATTTCAAATTGCTTCATATTTAGAATGAAAACACTTTCAATTAGGGAGAGAAAATCAGTTCCTTAACTCTTTCTAATATGGTTTCATATTTGTCTCCCTAAGCATTTCTTCTTTACTTCAACTTTTTGCTAATGACAAATAAAGGGGAGAGAATGGCGAGAAAAATATGTTGCATCTAATGTATTCTCATATTCATACATATTTTTCTTAAGGTATTTGCCATCATCAAAAAGGGGGAGAATGTTAGTTATGATTAGTTTTGATGATGTCTTATATAGATGTCATTCTTATAAGCAAAAAGATTGAGTATAATTATCTCCTACTTGGACTAACTATTGTATTTAATGTAGATTAATCCAAGTTGAATTACAGAGATTAATCAAGAAGGAGATAAGAGTTGAAAGAAAGAAGTATCTGCAGAGGTTATCAAGAAAGCAAGATGTTATCAATGGGTTTTGGTGATAACCAAGTAGAAGAAAAGAGACCAAATAAAGAAGAAGCATTCAAGGTTGAAGAGAGAGTTGCATTTTAAAGAATGATCAAGAAAAGAGAAGAAAGAAGGAAGAACTTGATGAATGGAATGAGAATGTAGATATTCAAGTTCTTACATTGATGCTAGTAGACTCCAAGATCATATGAAAGTTCAAATAGCTCAATTTGGGGTTGAAGACAGTAAAAATCAGCTTTTGGATGAAGAATACTCGAGTTACCAAGTCTTGACTCGAGTAAGGAACTCTTGACTCGAGTAAGGGACCTTATACTTGAGTATACAGTGTTTTCAGCATCTCTGGTGTCTCTGGACGAAGCTTGACTCGAGTAAAGAAGTGTTGACTCGAGTAAGCAACGATGATCAGCAACTCTGTTCTACTCTGTTCATGTTCAGCACGAGCGACGTCTGGTAATTTGATGATATCTCACAAACCAGAGATCGGATTAAGACGAAACCAAAAGCATTAGAAACTAGACATCCAACACGTATTTCTGACAAAACTTCATGCCCAAAGGAGCTGAGATGAATTATTGATGAATTTTACAATTTGACCCAAAGATCAACGTCACAGTCAGGAACTGCCTTCGGTATTTTGGGTATATATCACAAACTACAAATCCAATTGAGCTCAAATCAGTGCCATTGGAAACTAGACACACAGAGCTTTCCATCAAAAGTTGAACGGATCAAAACAGATCTCGGACCAGAGAGATATGGCTCTCAGAAGTTGGTAGTCAGTTCAAGGAGTTGCTCAAATGCATTTTACAAGGCTTACTCAAGTAAAGGAGTCTTTACTCCAGTAAAGGACTTACAGAGAGCAATCATATTTTTGAAATTATATGCTTACTCGAGTAAAGGAATCTTTACTCCAGTAAAGGCCATCCAGAGAGCAACCAAGTTTTTAAAACTAAATTGTTTACTCCAGTAAAGGATTCTTTACTCCAGTAAAGGCCATCCAGAGAGCAACCAAGTTCTTCAAACTAAATTGTTTACTCCAGTAAAGGATTCTTTACTCCAGTAAAGGACTTCCAGAGAACAAATAAACTTCTGAATTTAAGCTGTTTACTCGAGTAAAGGATTGCTTACTCCAGTATTGGGCGAGTGAACAGTGACTTACTCCAGTAAGGAAGAACTTACTCCAGTAAAGCATCGGTCAAAACTGATTTTGAATTACACGAATTTGCAATGCCTTCTTGTTTGATCTTAATACTTCCCAGGATTAATCTCTAATGTTCCTAGACATGTTTAACCACTTTATTGGTGAGTTTCAGAAGATCAAAACGAAGGATATCAGATTTGTGCAAGAATATCGAAAGCCGTGCAAAAGCTCCAATGGCTAGTTTCTAAACGGCTATATTTCATTCTACAACGGTCATAAACGGTCACAGACCTCTCTCTACCTATAAAGGACATGGACTCAAGCAGAAAAACGTGGAGACACAAGATTACAATGCCAAAATGCTGAACCTCTGCTTCTTCATCTTTCTCACTCTGTTTTCCATTTCAAAATAGCTTAGAGTGTGAAAAGATTTGCATCTGTACTTCAGTGATTATTTATCCATTCCTTTGAGAGGAAATTTATTGTAAACACATTATCCTTTCTGAGAGCAACTCAAGATTGGGTGATCTTGAGTGGGTTATACATTGTGTTGATTACAACTTGTAAGGGGGAGTGAATCCTAGTGAGAGGATTACTTCGAGTACAGAGTGTGTGATCAAGCGGTGTATCCTTACGGTGTGTAAGGGGGAGTATCTCCGTAAGAGATTTGTAAAAGGCTGCACAAGTGCCCGGCTAAACTTGTGGGATTGTAGCGGTTCTCAAGTACCCGATTAAAGCTTGAGGGAAATAGTGGATTGAAATCTCAGGAGGTGCCTGGGGACTGGACGTAGGTCAAGGAGGGCCGAACCAGTATAAATCTGTTTGCACATTCTCTTCCCTTATCTCTTACATTTCCAGCACATATATATTTGAATGCATATACATATTTAAATGTATGGTTATTACCTTGTAAACTGATTTCAGTGTGTTGCAAAAAGAGTTTCAAAGTTTTCCAAAGTTTTTATACTTCACCCAATTCACCCCCCCTCTTGGGCTCAGCCGGAACTTACACAAACATCAGCGATTGCTAGTAATCCTAATAAACAGAGAAAATATAGAAAAATAATAAAAATAAAAATAAATAAAATATTTACATGATGATAAAAAATATATCATATACATATATATAATCTAGAATATCAATTTCAATACTCATTATATCTATATATTCTCATCGAATCAAATATTATTCATTATCTTTATCAATTTCATTTAGACCCGGAAACCTGCTAGTCTATTTAGTGGGAAGAGAATCATGGTAGACCCAAAAACCTGCTAATCACAAATCATCAAGTTGGCCATAAAACATTTTCTTCCTAGTGTGTACACATCTTCCCAAAGTTGCTACTAGTGTCCCGGAAACCTGCCAGACGCCACTTTAGGAAAAACGAATACTATCTTTTCACATCGGTGGCATAAAACCCAAAAGTTGTGTTCATCACTTTGGGAGGTACCATCCCAAAGCTATTCTCCCACTGTTAAATTGTTTTAAAGCACACACATAATAAACTCCTAAATTATTTCTATTATTGACTTATCTTATACATATTTCATATTATTTTAATTAAATATAAATATAAGAACATTTTGACCTAAAATCTATTCGTGCCTTATCTTATTGTGCAGAAAATCAAATAATAATTGACGCATAGATATATATATATATATATATATATATATATATATATATATATATATATATATATATATTAATTGAAGTACGCCGGCCGAAACAATGTAATTATATACGTTTCAATCCAAGGAAAAACGCACAGGGAAAATCTGATTCAATCATTCACAAATGCAATTTCATCACGAAAGTCGAGTAACATTATTCAATAAAAAACGAATAGGCATATGTATGGTATAATTGGAGCGCGCATGCCGAGACAACAACAATTGTATTCAATTCAAGGACGCAAGCACACAAGTCGAGGCAATAAAATTACATTCATCATATACATATATATCTCTCTTTGTACGAAAATCAAACAACAAGTGGTTTCTATAATCTAAGGATCATGATTACTTATCAAGATATAAAATTAACCTAAGACTCATGGGATTAGGATTACATATCAAAATTTACATAAAACTAACCTAAGACTCATGACATTAGAAATACCTATCAAGATTTACATAAAACTAACCTAAGACTCATGAGAATTAGAATTATCCATCAAGATTTACATAAAACTAACCTATGACTCATGGGGATTAGAATTACCTTCTAGGGATTAGGATTACCTATAAAAATTTACATAAAACTAATCTATGACTTATGGGGATTAGAATTACCTGGTCTCCATTTATGCTAGCCTCCTAGAAAATAATTTGATAAGAGTCCGGAATGAGGATTTGAGGAGAAAAAGTAGTGGAGGAGAAAAGTATTGAGTGTTCGCTAGGTTTAGATGACTAGACCTAAATTTATAATTAAAATTTAGGGTTTAGCTATTGGGTTGAACTCTTTACTTATTCCTGATAAATGAATTAAAACAAATTGTATAGTTTTATTATTAGATATATTTTGAATCCGATGATGAATTCAAAAATTAAAAATATAATTTGATTTAACTACTCCTAAATTCTTGGATCTAATCTTGATTAGTCTAATATTACTATTTACAAAATAATATGATTACCACATAAACAATACAACATTATTAATTTTTAGATTTTTTTTATTACTATTACTATTATTATTATTATTCTAATATATCATCATCATCATCATCATCATTATTAATAACCAATAATAATAATATGGGGTATTACATTATTATTAATAATCAATAATAAAATCTGGGGTATTACATTCTACCTTCCTTAAAACAAGTTTCGTCCTCGAAACTAAAATAAAATTCAATAATAAAATCTCGGGTATTACATTCTCCCCTTCTTAACATAAGTTTCATCCCCGAAACTTAATTGCGTACTTTCTTTGAATAATTTTAAACATACAAATATTAACATTAACTAACACTTTTCTCATCATATATATTTAAATCATAAATTAATTATCAGATAATGCAATATAGATTCAAATGATAAATCAATATAAATTCAAACGACAAATCAGCATCTTGTATTTAAAATTAAGAATTCTATCATTCTTCATTATTCAAAATAATTCACAAAATAAATTCTAATTACCCCTCTAACATTTCTTTCTAAATAAAATTCACAAGTCAATAATAATCATATAACGAATCACAAAATAATTTTAAATATATAATTATTAGAATTTCAAAAAAATAAATCATTTCTATAAGACAAGGAAATAACCTTTCACTACCCATCTCTCACATTTTAATTATTATTATTATTACTATTTACTCATTTATTTACTTAACTTTGGGATCTTTGATCCCTTGAGTTAGTATCAAAAACAAACCCAAGTCGAAACCTAGGGCTCTGATATCATTTTGTAACACCCCCAATTTTTAACAATTATAATAACATAAAATTTAAATGATTTTCATAAATGAATTACTGAAATTCGAAACAAACAACTTTGGGGAGTGTTATCGCTGCACTTATACTGGGACAAGTGCAAGGCTACTTATTACAATAATGAAAAAAAAACCAAACTTAAGCAAAAATATATTTATTTTAATTAGAACGAAATAAACAGAATCAGCTGACCGTGCTTCCTCACTTCTCACTGCTAGCCCCAACCCTTGGCACCTGTTTCACTGAAATTCTGCTCCCCCGAAAGATCATCGCAGCCCATGAATACAAACATTAGCGATTGCTGGTAATCCTAATAAATAGAGAAAATATAGAAAATAATAATAAATAAAATATTTACATGATGATAAAAAAATATATCATATACATATGTATATAATCTAAAATATCAATTTCAATACTCATTATATCTATATATTCTCATTGAATCAAATATTATTCATTATCTCTATCAATTTCATTTAGACCCGGAAACCTGCCAGTCACAAATCATCAAGTTGGCTATAAAACATTTTCTTCCTAGTGTGCACACATCTTCCTAAAGTTGCTACTAGTGTCCCGGAAACCTGCCAGACACCACTTTGGGAAAAACGGATACTATCTTTTCACACCGGTGGCATAAAGCCCAAAAGTTGTGCTCATCACTTTGGGAGGTACCATCCCAAAGCTATCCTCCCACTGTTAAATTGTTTTAAAACACACACATAATAAACTCCTAAATTATCTCTATTATATTATTTACTTATCTTATACATATTTCATATTATTTTAATTAAATATAAATATAAGAACATTTTGATCTAAAATCTATTCGTACCTTATCTTATTGTGCAGAAAATCAAATAATAATTGACGCACAGATGGATATATATATATATATATATATATATATATATATATATATATTAATTGAAGCACGCTATAAGCATACTATAAGTGTTCCTCCAATTATATACGCGGCTCAAGCTCTATTTATATGGTAAAGAGACTGATTTTTTTCTTTTTTAACTTATGTTCTGTCCTAAGAACACAGAAAGATTGGACTTGACTAGGTTGTCAAGCCTAGAGCCTACGTACCCTTTGAAGGGATCAAAGTCCACGTAGTTCATAATATACGTGAAGGTGTAAAACCAGGGGGTGGTGTGTGTGCTCTGTGTGACTGAAGGTAAATAAAGCATAAGTTAGAACGTGTGTGCACCTGTTTAGGGTTTTCCTGTATTTATAGAGGAGTCTGGTACGAGTATCTCTGTATTAATGAGCAATATCCGGGATTGAGAGACCAGCGGCTGATTTGTTGGGATCATGATTGGAGGAGATCCTTGGTTAATGAGATCCTCCATTAGTGGGATCTCATATCCTTGCCCATGATAGCATCGATTGAACTTTAGGCATGGTTGGGCTGAGGTCCGGGTATGGGCCTTTTGGGCCGGTCTGTAACAGTTGCCCCCCAGCTCGGGTTTTCAGGCTTCTGGATGTCCGAGGTGCATATTGCCCTCTGTCCTTGGTCCGGCCGAGGCCTTCTTACCTGGCCGGGCCGGCTCTCTGTTGCCTCGACCATCAGTCCGGTCCGGATCAGTGGTCGGCTTATTATGCCGTCATCCTGCCTAGAATGCCGGGTTCGTATTGTCCGGACGGTTATTTGTCCTACCCGGGTCCCAAACCTTTTGCCTTTTGGAATTCTCCGGACGCTTTGGGATTTGCTCCTTGCGTGCTATCATTGCGAGCTTACAACTGTCAGGCCTCTAATGGGTGTGTTCTGTAACCGCCGCGTCTTTCTGCTTTTCGAGGCCTGTGCGCATTTATTGTGCTGGCGTCGCGCTGTACCAATCCCATCACGTCAGTACAGGAATAGACCGTTGTGTCTCTGCCTTTCTGCGATTTGTTTTAAATAGCCCTCTTCCCTTTCTTTTTCACTTTTCCCGCTACTCCTCTTCTTCTCAGACATTTTTTGTTCTTCTTCTAAGGTTCCAGAGAGGATTCTTCTTGTTCGAAACTTTTGCCATTCTCCAGCATCCAAGTTTCTTCCATTTTCCAAGTGCAGGTATTCTGTCTTCTTTCTGCCATTTTTGTTCGGTATTTCCTTCCGTTTTACCGTTTATTTTCTGAAATTGTCGCCTGTGTTATCGTTCTTCTATATCTCTGGGTTTTTCTGGGTTTCTCTAGCGTCATTATACCCAAAATTCGTCCCAATACTCCCTTAGACACTAGCCCTTAGTACCTTAGGCTTCTGATTATGGTGAGAGACAGAAATGTTCCTAGACCAAGGGCGTCGTTAACGTTGGAGGAGGAAATGTTCCTCCGTGCGCGTCTCCCACGGGCCACTTACTGGGTTCTTGGGGGTGAGCCACCCTCTTCGGGGGTTTTGGCTCCTCAGTGTTGAGGTGGCGTCGCTCGTCCGGGGCGGGCCAGGGCTCGCCCGGCTTCGGCTAGGGTTTCGATGTCACTTCCTCGCCGTCCTTTCCACCCACTAGCTCGCGCCCTTCCTCTCGAGTCGTCCGGTGGGGCCGGGTCGGCTCCTCATCCGGTTCCGGACCTTCGGTGCTGATGGCTCAACCCCTCAACTTCTATGAAGGCCCTTCTGCTGTTCGTGGAGATTTTCTTCTGGAAGGGTACCGGGGCCCTTGCAGGGACTGTCTCGCGGAGGCTTCTGCTTTGATGGCTCGCGCTGGAGATGCCGAGGCTTCTACCGTACTTGGTTCTTGTTAGCATTGGTCCGCCCCGGCTGTTCCTCCTAGCGCCTCTGTTCGTCCGAGTCCACGTTTTGCTTCGCTTGTGACTGTAACTGTGCCAGGTATTTCCGCTTTTCACTAATACCAGCTTTGTTTATTTTGGTATAGGTTTATTAATGGCTCCCAAACCTCGTCCTTCCAAGTCGCGCTCTGAGTCGGGAGGTTCGGACTCTTCTAGTCCGCCAGAGGCCTTGTGTCGGAAATTCGACTGGGTCTCGCTTGAGATGTTGACGATCCTGTCTCTCATGTCCGAGGCCGATGTCGCCCGGCTACAGATGCCCGAGTTGGAGGGTTGTGTGTATGCTCCTGCGGGGGCAGAAGAGCCAGTCTACTCTGGCCGCGGAGAGGGGGCATCCTCCTTCTTCTATTTTTATCGGGAAGTGTACACCCGGATTCAAGTCTGTTTTCCATTTACGGACTTCCAGATGTCGGCCCTATCCTACCTCAGCCTCGCGCCATCACAACTTCATCCGAACGGATGGGCCTACCTAGTGGCTTTCGAGAAGCTGTGCGGCTCATTCCCGATTCCCATCCCTTGCATCGCCAACCTCTTCTTTTACTACTTCAGCCCTTTCACCCCGGTCTGCCCCGGGAAGGCGATAAGCTCAAGGGGCTGGTTTCGCTTAGAAATGGGTCGGATAGGAAGCTGATGGGGGCCTTCTCGGACTCCTTCAAACGCTTCAAGAACGCCTTCTTTATGGTGGCGGCCAAGCCCGGCCAACAGCCCTGGTTTTTAAATGGGGCTGAGGGTACGGGTGTAGGGGAGGTTCCCTCTTTACTGGGACAAGAGGCATTATGGCAAGTCTCCGACGTCTTACTTGGTGGACGACAACGACCTCCTTCCCGAGACCGTCCCTTCTATTCCAAGGCTTGCCGCCTTTATGAAGGAGTACGGGGTCCAGTCCGCGGCCTTCTTTATCTCGGGGCCGGGTTCAGAGCCATTGCCCCTACTTGTAGGTCTTTGTGTTTTGTGCGTCTTGCTTTGGATTTCTGTTCCTTTCTTTCTAATTTGTTTCTTCTTTCTTTGTTTTCAGCTAGGACCATGGATGCCCTACCGATGTACGTCCGGCTGGCGAAAGCTGCCGCTGCGTCGTCGACTCGATCGAAGAAGTGGGGTGCCTTTGTTGACGCCGGTGCTTCTGCTACCGTGGCTCCAAAGAAGTCAAAGGGCTCCGTCGGCCAGGGTCCTTCTTCCACCCCGGTCTCCAAATCTGCCCCAGCGGTGGAAACGCCGGCTCTGGAGAGTCGGGAGGCTGTTGCTACCGCCGAGCCTTCACCGGCTGTAGAGTCTCAGGCTCCTGAGGGGGGCGAAGTCATCGCCGTGTCACTGACTTCCAAGGGGAAGGAAGTCGTTATCTCAGATGATGATGTTGAGGCCGCGCTTTCTCTTGCTGGCTCGCTGTCGATTCCGTCCTCTCCAGTGCGACTTCCCCCTCCTCCACCTCCGCCGACGGGTCCCTCTTCAATCTTCCCCCGCAGCTTCTTGTAGGAGAAGGGGGTGTCTCCTGAGGTTGACGTTGCATTTCTCCCATTCCGGCATTTTATGGAGGGCAGCCGGCCCTTGTCTCCCCCGGCCTTGGACCAACTGCATCTGGCCTAGAGGGAACTATGCCGGTCGGTGGGGTATCTTTAGGCCCTGGTCCTGGTGCGGGATCATTATGCCATGGTCGAGGCCGAGTGCCTCAGGCTGAGGAAGGTGGAGGCTGAGCTGAAGCCTAAAGCCGCATCTGCTGAGCAGCTAGGGAAGGAGCTGGCCGAAGCTAAGGCGAGGGCCAGGTCCTTTGAGGAGGAGCTCGTCTCGGCTTGGGCGGAGCGGGACGAGGCCAGAGCTGAGCTGGATGCGACCAGGACGGAGCAGGACCTTGCTAAGGCCGCAGCGGTGAAGGCTGATGGGGAGGCCCAGCTTGCTCGGGAGCAGGCTGAGAAGGCAGCTGAGGAGTGTGGTCGGGCTCAGCGGGGGATGTCGCAGAGCCTGGCTGTGGCTAAGGTTCTTCAGCAGCAGCGGGCAACTCTTGCTATCGATAAGGAGGCGCTTGAGAAAGCCCTTGCTGAGGAGAAGGCGGTTCGTCAGGAGGTTTCCGATGCCCTGCTGCATACTGCCGAAGAGTGCTTTAGGCAGGCTCTGGCCCAGGTTTGGTACTTCAACCCCGGCGTGGACCTAAACGTCGACGGATACGACTATCGCTCCTTTGTTCAGGACGGGAAGCTGATCCCATACGAGTCGCCTGCCGCTGAGGATGATGCTGATGCCAAGGCTGAGAGCCCCGAGACCGAGGATCGCGAGGTCGACCCCTCCAGCTAGCCTTAGCTTTCTGGGGCGTTGGTGCCCTTGTAATTTGTTAGAAAAACTTTGGCCTTTGCGCCACTTTGTGTAAAGTTTTGCTGAGTAATGAATGACTTTTTTATCACCCTTTTACTACAATTCTAAGCTCGGTTAGATACCTTAGGCAATGAATGGTTTAATTCCTGCTGTCATCCTTTTGCCTCGGTTTGGGTGCGCGTCGGCTGCATGGGTGCAAGCCGTTTAGATGCTCTAGACAATGGATGACTTACAACTCTATCATCCTTTTGTCTATGCTTAAGTTTTGGTCAGCCGTATGTGTACAAGCCGTTGGTACTCTACCACACTTAGTGTGTGGGAGGTTGGGGCAGGGTTGTCTTGTTTCAACCTCGTCAGGTCTAACTAACCTCACTGCCTCGGCCCGACTTTTTGATAATCGGACTCCGACTTTCACTTAGTCGGATTAAATTTTATCGGCGTAAGGGCTAGACTGTCACATGTCCCACCAAGGCTTCGTTTGCCTTGGGTCGGACATTTTGACCTGATCAGGGTCGGCATGGTAGTCTGTTGACTTAGCCGGGCGAGCGTTGACGCGTCAATTTCACGAAAGGCCACGTATGGCGCCTTCACCAAGCTCTAACTAGTGCCTGTCGGAGTACAACGGCCGGTTTTCATACATCTAGATGTTTTTAGTTTTTTCGGCCTGGTACACGAACTCAGGGCCTTTTGCCGGTGTCGGGCTTACGGGCCTCGGCTTTCGGCTTTTTGGCCGGGCTTCTTTGCCTCGGCCTTCGTTATTTTGACCGGGCATCGATGCCTCGGCTTCATGCTTAAGCGTATATTTGTGTACATTCGTGAATTTCCTCAATTGGATCCTTTATTGATAAGAAATAGCCCTAAGGGGCTTTACAAAGCAACAAAATTAGAAATAACATAACTTGAACTTGAATTAATGAAAGAAACAAAGCGAAAACAAACAAACAGTGCCGAAATGGGATCTAGCTGTAGTAGATTTTCAGCTTGTCAACGTTCCATGTCCTTTTGATCGGCTTCCGTGCCAAGGTTTTGAGGATGTATGCCCCTCCGTCGAGCTTTTCTTTAATCCGGTAGGGGCCTTCCCTGTTTGCCGCCAGCTTCCCGTCCTTGGCATTCTTGTTACCTATGTTGGCCCGTCGGAGTACCAGGTTCCCTCGGTTAAATGATCGGGGTCTTACCTTTCTGTTGTACTTAGCCGCGAGTAACTGCTTGGTGGCTAATTCGCCGTAGTGCGCCGTGACTCGAATTTCGTCTATAAGGTCCAAATCGGTCTTCAAGGCGTCGTCGTTCGACTCCTGCCCTTCTTGTCTGGCTCTGACCTTTCTCCAGGATGGCTGTCCGATTTCAATCGGGATCATTGCCTCTCATCTATAGGTTAGCTTGTAGGGGGTTTCCTGGGTCGATGACTGTACGCTTGTCCGGTATCCCCAAAGAACGCTGTGGAGCTGCTCGGTCCAGTTGGTGTCGGCTTGCAACATCCGCCTCTTGAGTCCGTCCAGGACGACTTTGTTAGCGGCTTCGGCCTGGCCATTCGACTGCGGGTGTTCTACGGACGAGAAGTGCTGCTTGATGTCTAGGTTAGACATTAGCGCTTGGAATCGATGGTCCGTGAACTGGGTGCCATTGTCTGTGACGACCTCGGCTGGTATCCCGAAGCGGGAGACGATGTTGTGCCGGAAAAACTTTATCACTCTGGCCGAGGTTATTGTGGCGAGTGGCTCTGCTTTGATCCACTTGGTGAAGTAGTCTACTGCGACTATGAGCCATCTGCATTGCCCCTGCACCGGTCGGAATGGTCCGAGGATGTCCATGCCCCATTTGTAAAAGGGCCAGGGGGCTGGCATCCCTTTCAACTCTGAGGGCGGCGGCCATATGATCCTGGCGTGTTTCAGGCAACTGTCACACGTCTTGGCTTTTTCCTTGGCGTCGTGCTTCATAGTGGGCTAATAATAGCCGGCGCGCAGTGCCTTTCTGGCGAGGGCCTTGCCCCCCATGTGGTGGCCGTTACTGCATTCGTGTAGCCTGGCCAACACATACTTTGCCTCGGATTCGCCGAGACATCGCATCATCGGGCAGTGGAGTCCTTTTCTGTATAGTTGATCATCAACCATCGCATAGAGATCGGCCTCTCTGATCAGCTTCTTGGCCTCGGTCGAGTCGGTAGGGACAATTCCCCTTTCGAGGTAGTCTTCTATCGGCTTCCTCCAGTCAGTCCCGGCCGAGATGGCCATGATACAGATCGATTCAGTGAGGTTCTGCTGGATGACCGTCTTGTGATTGTCCGGCCCGTTGGTGCTTGCTAGCTTTGAGAGTATGTCGGCTCAAGCGTTTTCCTCTCTTGGGATATGGTAGACAATCACCTCTTCAAACTCGGTCATCAGCTCTTTGGCACGGTTTAGGTACTTAGCCATAAGAGGGCCTTTTGCCTGATAGCTGCCGTCAATCTGCCCGGCGACTAATTGCGAGTCGGTTAAGACCTTTACTCGGTGTGCGCCGTTCTCTTTTGCTTGGAGCAGTCCAGCCAGAAGAGCCTCGTACTCAGCTTGGTTGTTGGAGGTCGGGAACTTCAGTTGGAGAGAGTGTTCCATAGTGACCCCTTGTGGACTCTCCACGATAACTCCTGCGCCGCTGCCTTTAGCATTGGAGGATCTGTCCACATAAACCTTCCAGGTCCCGTCACTCATTACTGCCGGGGTGAGTTCCCTGATGAAGTCCGCCAATGCCTGGGACTTGATCGCCTGCCGGGCTTCAAAAGCGATGTCAAACTCGGATAGTTCTATGGCCCAGTTGGTCATTCTTCCAGCTGGGTCGGGCTTGTGGAGGATCTGTCGGATTGGCTGGCTGGTTCGCACCACTATCCGATGTCCTTGGAAGTAAGGCCTGAGCCTTCTGGCCGTGGTGAGCAGGGCAAACGCCACTTTCTCCAGTTTCTGGTACCGGAGCTCAGAGCTTTGTAGGGCCTTGCTGATGAAGTAGATCGGCATTTGTCCAGACTCGGCTTCTCTCACTAGGGCAGCGCTCACAGCTTCATTGTCGATTGACAAGTAAAGAAACAGGGTTTCTCCTGGATCCGGCTTGGTGAGTACTGGTGGGGTTGCCAGACACCGTTTGACTTCCGTGAAGGCGGCATCGCACTCGGGATTCCAACCGCCTTAGGTTTCCTTCTTCAGTAATCTGAATAGAGGTAGGGCTTTCTCGGCCGATTTCGGGAGAAACCTTGTTAAGGCGGCCAGTCGGCCGGTCAGCTGCTGTATCTCCTTTTTGGTCCTCGGGGGCTGCATGTCGAGCACGGCCTTGCATTTGTCCGGGTTGGCTTCGATCCCACGGTTAGTCAGAATGAAGCCCAAGAATTTCCCAGCCGGAACTCCGAAGGCACATTTGGCCGGGTTCAACCTGACTCGATGTCTTCTTAGTTTCTCAAACATCTGTTCTAGGTCCCGGATGTAGTCTTCTGGAAGCTTCGACTTGACGATCATGTCGTCTATGTAGACTTCTATGTTGCACCCGATCTGGTCTTCTAAAACTCGGTTCATCATCCTCTGGTAGGTGGCCCCGGCATTTTTCAGTCCGAATGGCATGACGTTGTAGCAGTAGTTCGCCTTGTCCATCATGAAGGCGATCTTCTCCTGGTTGTCCGGATGCATTGCAATCTGATTGTATCCGGAGTAGGCGTCCATAAAGGAGAGGACCTGGTACCCGGCCGAGTTATCCACAAGCTTATCAATATTGGGCATAGGGTAGGAGTACTTTGGGCATGCCTTATTGAGGTTGGTGTAGTCGACGCATACTCTCCATTTGCCGCTGGGTTTGAGGACCATGACTACATTGGAGAGCCAGGTGGTGTACTGCACCTCTCGAATGAAGCCGGCCTTTAGGAGCTCTTCGATGTGGCTAGCGAGGGCTTCCTGTCTGTTGTCTGCGATGTTCCTCTTCTTTTGTGCCACTGGTCTTGACCCCGGCCATATGCCGAGTTCGTGGCAACAAAAGTGGGGGTCTATGCCGGGTACTTTGGACGAGGTCTAGGCGAAGACGTCTTGGTTCTGTCTGAGGAAATGGATCACTTGTGTCTTCAGGTCATCCCTTATGTCTCGGCCGATTTTGGCGGTCTTGGACGGGTTCGCTCCCAACGGTATTTCTTCCAGCTCTCCTTCCGGCTCGGGCCTCGGGTTCTCCTTCTCACGGAGGTCGAGCTCCACCATGTTGACCGGATGCCGTGGGCGCTCGTCGGTGTCGGCTTCGACTACTTGCTCGTCGGATCCGAGCCGAGGTGGAGATGAGGGTCCTCCTTCCTCGACCCGGAGAACTTCGAAGTAGCATTGCCTTAACTCTTTTTGGTCTCCGGATACCACAACTATCTGGTTTTTGTCATTAACCATCTTTAGTTTTTGGTGTTTAGTAGACACCAGTATGTCCCAGTTGTGGATTGTGGGTTGGCCTAGGATAATGTTGTACGGAGACTGGAAATCGGCGACAATGAACCTCACTCGTTCGGACTTGAAAGCTTCCTTGGTCCCGAGGGTCAGCTTGAGGTCGATGTAACCTTTCGGGAAGGACTGCTCACCGTTGAAACCAATCAGGGTGGTCTTGCACGGCTTGACATCCTCTTTGTCGAGGTGCATCCTTTTGTAGGCGTCCCAACTTATGATGTCGGCTGAACTCCCTGCATCCACGAAAATCCTCTTGACCCGGCAGTTTACCAAGGTTCCGATGATTACCAGGCCATCCAAATGGCCGGGTATGACGTCTTTCAGCTCTTCGTTGGTGAAGGTAAGGGTCGGAGGTCTCGGCTTCTTGGGGTCATCCTTGAACTTGGGGAGGTCTCGGACGGTCAGTACGTCGCGGAGGTATTTCTTCTGTTGGCTGACGGTGTCTCCCCCTCCCCCAAATCGTCCGAGGCCGTCTTCTGCCTCTTCCCCGGCTTTCGGGCCTCCTTGGGCGGACTTCTGGTGTGGCCGCGGTCGTTGCGCTTGCCATTCATCCTTCCCTGGGTCTTGATGACATACTGACATAGCTTTCCTTCTCTTACGAACTTTTCGATTGTGTTGCGGAGGTCGTAGCATTCGTCAGTGGTGTGGCCGTGGCAGTCATGGAATGTGCAGAACTTGGAACGATCAGTAGTGGATCGGCCTCTGATTGATCTCGGCTTGTCGACCTGCCTCATTTCGGCCTGGGCTACTTCTTTCCACACCTGTGACCGGGAGACATTCAAGGGGGTGTAGTTATCATACTTGGCCTTCTGGTCGGCTCGGTCCGGCTTGGCACGGCTCTCACGGTTACGCCTTTTCGGTTCGGTCTTCAGCCTCCTCGGTCGATCCTCTTCACCGGGCAAAGCGTTTCTTGTTCGTTCGGGTTCACCAGCATTGGCTGCCTCCATCTGCTCCACTTCCAGGTACTTCTTTGCCTAGGTGTAGAACTCGGTTAAGGTGTACACCGGGTTCTTGCATAGGTTCCGAGCTAGTCGTGATGACGGATCTAGCCTATTGACGAGGCAGTGGACATGAACCTCCTCGAGTAGCGATCGAACCTGCATCGCCACGTCACGGAAATGATCTAGGTACTTCTGCAGCGGCTCGCCTTTTTTCTGTCTCACTTTACTCAATGTGAACTCGGTCTTCGGCTGCTTTTTGCTGGTGGCGAAATGTAACTCAAACTTGAGCCCAAGGTCTTCGAAACTCCGGATGGAGTTGTCCGGGAGCGAGCTCAGCCATCTGTGCGCTGGCCCGGTCAGGGTGGTCGCGAAGAGACGTTGAATAACTGGGCCCCTAATTGTTCGAACCCACATGAGCTTCTAAAACACGTCAAGGTGGTTACGTGGGTCTTGGGTTCCGTCATACTTTGGAAGGTCAGCTAGGTCGAAATGCTTCGGGTAACGGGCCGTCGCCGCCTCCCTTGAGAACGGGGATTTGCCGGAGTCTGATAGATACGTCACTTGATATTCCCGGGGAGACCCGTGGCGAGGTGATCTACGAGTTCGGGGAGTTTGGTCCTCCACGCGGTGCTCCTCTCGGTCTCGGCCCTATCTGGCAACCCGATCAGTGCGGTTATGACTGTCACCGTGGTTTCCGGCATTCACTGGGGACTATGGTCGGCCTCGCTCTATGCTTGCCCTGAGCTCCGGTTCGCTGTTGCCGCAGCGCATGCTTCTCGGCTCTGGGCTGCTCGAGGAACTGCTGTCGTCCACAGGGATCCTCCTTCCTCTTCGATGATTTCTCCTGCGGTTTCCTTGCCGGCGATCGTGTTCTAGTGCATCTTGTATCATTCAGCCAAAGGCTTCAAAATCAGCCTGTCTCTGTAGGTCGTCTCGTTTCTCCTTGTTTTCCAGCCTCTGGAGGAATGACTCCTGCGTCCTTCGAAGGATGTGGACGTCGGCTTCGACTGCCTGGACGTCTCTCGCCGGGGGTTCTGTGCGCGCTTCTTGCAGTGGCTGCGCTTCTGCGGAAGGGGAGGTTGCCGTGTCAGTGACATGCCCTTCTGGGGTGTTTTCTCGTCGCGGTTGCTCTGGGGGCTGATTTGGTGGAGGCCGGCTTGGCTGGGGGTCTCCACCCACCGGCGGGGGGTTTCTACTGTGGCTTCTGGTGTTTGCCATCAGTGGTCACGGGGATTGAAGTTTATGAGTCCCCACAGTCGGCGCCAATGTTCTGTCCTAAGAATACAGAAAGATTGGACTTAACTAGGTTGTCAAACCTAGAGCCTACGTACCCTTTTAAGGGATCAAAGTCCACGTAGTTCGCAATATACGTGAAGGTGTAAAGCCAGGGGGTGGTGTGTGTGCTCTGTGACTGAAGGTAAATAGAGCATAAGTTAGAACGTGTGCACATGTTTAGGGTTTTCCTGTATTTATAGAGGAGTCTAGTATGAGTATCTCCGTATTAATAAGCGATATCCGGGATTGAGAGATCAGGGGCTGATTTGTTGGGATCATGATTGGAGGAGATCCTTGGTTAATGAGATCCTCCATTAGTGGGATCGCATATCCTTGCCCATTATAGTGCCGATTGGACTTTAGGCATGGTTGGGCTGAGGTCCGGGTATGGGCCTTTTGGGCCGGTCCATAACAACTTACATCAATAAATTTTTTATATGAGTGTATAATTTTATCCTTTATTTATTATTATATTAACTTTATTTTATAGTGTTTAATATATATCAAATAAAAATAAAATTGAAAAGTCGTTAAGTTTTAAAGTAGAATTAACATAATTTAAGAAATTTTTTTTTTTAATACAAGTTGAAAGTATCCTCTTAGGAGGGTTCCAAAACCTAGATTTTGGAAACAAAACCTAAATTTTGTCACAATTCTGCTAAACACCTCTGTTAGAAGGTATTTTTTTGTCCGGTCTTAAAAGTCCTTTTTATACCAATGTTAACGCTAGTTGGTGAAGCATCATTAAACAATTTCCACATAATAGTGACAATTAAGGAATGAGTTTCAGGATCATATCCTTAACTTTTGCCAGATAAATATCACCAAATCCCACCTGAACCACCTTTACAGATTTTTTTTTTTTTGGATAATATACAGAATTTTTAATATAACACGCAAAAAATGAGGATATACATGCCACTGGACCAGTAGTCCGTTGGCAACCCCGGTTCACCATGAACTTAGAGAAAAAGAAGAAGAAAAGATGAAGATAAAGTACATTAGTCTATTACACAATAAAAATCCGTTTGTTACAAAGAATTGGTAAGGAAGGAAAGGGAAAGTCTCAATCTTCCTATAGATTTAGGGTGTTTGGTACAGAGAAAGTTCAGTAGCATTTTTTAGTGAGTACTCATCTTCCCTTATTTGAGGTTGAGGGAAGATGCTTTCCATCCGAAAATGAAAGGAAAGCTACAATCTTTTCAAGAAAGTGTCTTTTTGATAGATTTACCCTTGAAATTCAAATTTGGCGGGAAGTTCGAACTTAGCAAGAAAGTTCAAATTTGGCGGGAAAGTTTGAATTTGGTGAATTTTTTTTTTTTTTCACGAGTTCGAACTTAACAAGAATATATTTTTAAAAAATATATTTTAGCAAAAGAAATATTTTTCTTTTTTATTTTGAATTAATTTCTTTTGAAGATAAAATAGACATTTTCTAATTCTTTACCAACTATCACCTCTTCATTTTCTTCCTACCAAATAACTCAAACCATCTTCCTTTATTTTTCAAATCTTCGTTTCATTTCATTTCCTTTCCTTCTCCAAATTTTCTTTGTAACAAACAACGCCTAACACTCTCATGAAGATGCCATTCATGCCTATAAAAAGAGACCAAGATGTCATTGAGGAACACGCCAGAACACACAACAGAAGCGTACACATCTCCTTATTAATTAAAATTGGCGCCGTATTCGTCTTCTATTTTTCCTTTTGTTTTCTTTATTTGTCATTATGGTGTCATCTGGCCACACGTTTTGAGAGCCATTTCCCACCAACCAATTAAGATTCCTTAGAGAACCTATCACTGCACATTAAATATCGAAAAATTATTCATAGGTTCCAATTAAAAGAAATCAAACATAGATAGGTCCCCCGTATTTCATTTAATACTAATATGTCCCAGAGGATTTAATATGTAAAAGCTTAACGTGTAAAATTAAAATTTTCAATCATATACACTAAATTTTAAATATGACTTATAAATAATTAATGCCACTCAACTTGTAAATATGAAAGTTTGACTTCTAAAGATATATAGCCGACCATATCTAATTTATTCTTCCTCAGTGGAATTTGGCGGAGGTAGCAAGCTTGCCACAAAGTCATCGATATTCTTCTCGCTACTTCCACCTTCATCACAAGCCTTCAAAGCAAGACTCTTCAACTTGAGAGCATTCACCTTCATCTCTTTGCCTCTTTCACTATGCATCACTTCCTCTATACATTTTTTCACTGTCTCTCTTCTCACAATTCCTTTCTCATCAGCTTCAGCTTTTACTCCTATCTTCCACACATCCTTTATGTACTTTGCATCTGTGGGTTGGTCTGTCCATTGAGGAACTCCCACCATTGGAACCCCTAAGCTCACAGATTCCAATGTCGAATTCCATCCACAATGTGTCACAAAGCAGCCCACAGATTCATGATTCAGCACTTGTAGTTGAGGACACCATGTGACCATCAATCCCTTATTCCGTGAAATCTCCAAAAAGCCCTTAGGAAGCTTATGTTTCTCAGATTCTCTTACCACCCATAAGAAGTAAGCTTCACTGTCCTTCAAGCCCCAAGCCATTTCCTCCATTTGTTCAGCGTTCAGAGCTGCTATACTGCCGAATGAGACATAAACGACAGACCCACTTATCTTGTCGTTTAGCCATTTCATGCAAGCTTCGTCTTCTTCCTTGTAAAAGCTGAAACCATAGGCGTAGTCATATTTGACTCTTTTGTCTAAGAACGTTGATGGTATAGTTGGTCCTATTGTCTTCAGAGGGAAGATTTTTGCTTGCCATTCAACAACCTATAATGTGTAAGAAAACGCAATTAACACTTTTCGCATATGATGTATTTAATTGCACTCATTGAATACATTCTTTTGAAAAATATGAAATAAGCCAAGTCTCTTCCTAAATAAGCAAAAGCTTCTTTAACGATTAATGATGTAACCAGAGTTAACAAATGTGGGAACCCCCACATTGTGGTCCTCAAATATTTTGAATAAGAGAAACAGACACTAACTACCAGAGGTTACCAATAGGATTTTTTTTTTTTTTGCTCAAATACCAATAGGATCGAATCCGTGACCTCCAATACTACATTCAGGTGAATCTTTATGCCACTAGAACCAAGTTAAGTGAATTGATAAAATAAATAGTTGATTCTTATAAATAATCTGTATCCCCCCATTGGAGACATCTATTAAGAATATTTTCTTAAAAATTCTAAAATACTTTTTGGGTTGTTGAATTTTTTAATAAAAATATAAAATGACTAGTCTCCCTTATAATTAATTGTCTCATCTCCCCTATCATTCATTTAAATAGTTTTAAATAATTAAGTATAGTGATTTTAAATAAATTTAAAAATAATAAACTTTATAATAAAACAACATATGTGAAATTGAAAGTTAAAAATTGTTTTAAAAAAAGTATATTGAAAATATTACAATATATGTACATGAATGCGAAAGAAGGTCAAGTTGGAAAAACAAGAAATAGTCAATTTAATGAATTAACGACAATGGTTGGATGATGGAAATTTGAATAAAACACGCATTTTTGTGAAAGGTTTATACAAGATTTTGAAATAAAGGGTATATCTGTGAAAAAATGGATAAATAATAAAAATGAACTGTTAAAATATGATCGTTCAGGCTTCAGATTAGATATGCCACCTCATACCTAATACAACATAAAGTAATTATGATGTTATAAAAACACTAATTAATGGTTCCCTTTTTCATACAAAGGAGCTTCTATAATGGTAAAAAAATTTGGTTTAGAAGGAGATATCCGTAGGTCTGAAAAAAATATATGAGTAAGAAATAATTAATAATTAGGGGTAAAAATGGAAATAATACATTAAATATGAGAAGACAACTTCAAACTTTAGCCTTATAGTATAAAATAAAGGAAAATTAATCTTTTGCCTTTTTAAGTTTTAACTCAATCGTAATTCAGTTTTTCAACTTTAACTCGTTACAATTCAGTCCCTAAACTTTTAAACTATGTTAAAAATCAGTCTTTAATATTGTTATTCCATGCCTAAATGTAAGTCACTTGTACCACATTCTTGCATACTAACGAATATATTAAATTGACAAATTTTTTTACATTTTCCCTTTTAAAATTTTTTGTCTCTCTTTACTTTAAAAATGATTTTTGCATTTCTCTCTTTCCAATAAAAACTAAATATGGGTAAAATTGACAAACATTATTAATTAGTGTATAAGTTACTTATATTTTGATTTAAAACTTTTTTCCTAACATATAATTAGGCACAGTGGTATGCTTGCAGTTAATAAATTAAATATTATAACATGCAATTCAACGTTCTGTAGCATGTCAGCAACCACTTTTGCCACATGGTTGATGACTTAAGCTGAATTGTATGTGATAAGAATTAATTTATCAACTGCGAAAAAGATTAAGGACTGTATTTTACCTGAGTTAAAAACTTAGAGATTGACTCATAATCAATCACATTTGAGGGACTGCGTCGTGATAGAGTTAAAACTTGAAGGACAAAGATTAATTTTCCCTCTAAAAAACCACACCACTTCACAAATTTTCACCATATATTTTGGGGAAAATATTAGGGATGTCCAGGTAGATAAAAAATATCAAAAAAATCTCAACTCCAACCAGATCCCCTCTCAAAAAAGTCCCTATGGACTTTTTTATTTTATTTTAATAAGTATGGAATTCTTCTAAAAAAAAGTTTTATTATCAAAATGACTTTATTAGCTTTTAAAATGTCCTTATGAAAATCTCATTATCAAAATGGTTTTTCATGTTGTCAAAATAATTTTCTTGTTGTCAAAAATTATACGAGTCTCTTTCCTCTAACATGTGGAATTTTAGAAATCTGAAAAAATTTTTGCAATAGAAAAAACTATTTCGACAACATGAAAAACTATTTTAACAATAAAACTTCTTTAATAAAACTTCTTTACGGGAGGAATTCCGTAATTAATATAAAAAAACCTTTGATTTGAGGTTGGGACTATTTTATATTTTTAATTTTATCAACATATTTTCCCTATATTGAACCAGCGGGAGTATCTAGAAGCAGAGGAAGAGGAAGTAACATCTCAGAAATTACCTGTGGCTCCAGCTCATAAAATGTATTACAAAGCAGCCAATCCGCTTTCTGAATATCATAGAACTGATTCACAACCATGTCGGTGAAACCTGGATAAGTTCCCCAAACATACAAGAGAGATGGCAAGTCATAAGAAGCTAGTGGAGGCAACCCAGGAAGCAAGACCTCTCTGATTCATCATCATCAGTCACAGGAATCTTCAAGTTTCCACTATAAACATGATAATATATACTGTTCACGGCACAAGATTGGGTGAAAAAAGAAGCTCCAATGGCTCCAAACTTCTTGGCAATATCAAGAGCCCAAGGCAACATCGAATCATACACAACACATTCAACTGAATCCCCACAACTCGTAAGCTTCTGTAAGAGTTCTTCAAAACTCTTAGGCCCTACGTCCCAGAAGCGATCGATATAGCCTTTGTCGCTCTCCGCCGCCTTGATCCCTCCGCCGTCATAGCCGTCGGAGATGCTCTCAAGAGCTATGGAGGTCGTTGATGATTCGAATTGTAAGGTTTTGCAGAGGAAGTGAGAGACGACAAGTGTGACTCTCACGCCTTTATAATCCAAACGCTTTGAGAATTGAAGCATAGGGTTTACATGACCTTGAGTTGGAAAAACCAGAACCAAGCAATGTGGTCTTCTTCTTCTGGCTTGTCTCTCCTCCATTTCTGCTTCACTTGCAATAGTACTCTCTCTCTCCTCCTCTCTCTTTCTAATTTAGTATATCGGTGTATCTTCGTAATATGCGGTTCAAATTAAATTTGTACTTCTCCGAATGTATTTCACATATTTATCATGTTTTTTAAAATTTCTTCTATTAATACTCCTCAATAATATATGCGGTTCAAATTAAATTTATACTTCTCCGAATGTATTTCACATATTTATCATGTTTTTTTTTAATTTCTTCTATTAATACTCCTCGATAATCATTAAGTATGAGAATGTGGGGGAAATTAAAGAAAATGAAAATGATATGGTATTTTAGGAAAAGACATGACATAAACTAATTTAACTTACTTAATTTCTTAATCTAATATTTCCTCCTTCTGGTCTTAATTATAAGATATAGTTGATTTTTTTAGAGAGATTAAAGAAATTAATTAAATTATTTTAAAATATTTTTATTTTTACATTTTTCTTCAAACTTATTAGTCTGACTAATAAACTAATATATAATCTAAGAATATTTAACATATGAAATGATTAAATAACTTATTTAACTTTCTTAATCTCTCTAAAAAAAATTAAATAAATATTATAATTAGGACCTGAGATAGTAATTATATTAGTAAAATACATCTTACACTCCGGAGTAATCAGTTTCTATCATTGTTCTGTACATAATTTGTTTGTTTGCCAGTTATATATTCACGAGAAAGAAATGAAATAGTGACGATGAGTCAGTTCTGGAAGAAAATCCATGGACGCCGCCCTACGCTAGATAAAAAAACGTTTAACATAGACAAAAGTTTGAATGGACATCTCGAGTGTGAGACTTAATGAAATACTCTTTCAGTTTTAAATATCGAATAAAGTTTATAATGTAAATTATATTACAAACTTTATCTCCTTCAGGAGGTAATAGTTTTTCTCTTAAATATTTTATAAAAAAAAAATGTCACTTTTTACTCAATTAGACTAGTCTGATTTCCGGTAAATCCTTTAATAAAACGTTTAACATATCTTCCTCAAACATAAAAACATGAATTTTCATTCTATATTGGAGTATTGTTGGATGTGAGTGAAAGGTGCCTTCTTTTCTTGGAAAATTTTTTATTTAATGTAAAAAATAAAGGGAGAATGACATATAAATACTAAATGAAATTTCAAAACCTAAAAAGAGAGAAAGACAAAGAGGTAAAGAGGTAGAAATCTAAGTTTAAAATATCTGAGCAGAGGACCAAATTACCATGCCTTTCACTCTTCTCTATCCTCCCTTTCACTCTTCTCTCTTTACTATAAGAGGCGTCACTACTAAAGAACACAACTATCACCACTTCTCTCTCCACCGTCCATTCTTCTTTTTCCGTTGTTGGAGGCGTCATGACTAAAGAACACCGCCATTACCACCTTCTCAGAGAGACTAGGTTGAGGAGAATGGGACTCAAAATAGTGAAAATGAGCAAAGGGACAAAAAAAGGAGGTTGAGAAAGAAGAATGTGAACAGTAAATATTGAATGTGACAAGATTTGTAATGGAACTCACAAGTTGAATAATGGTTTTGATAAGTCTTATAATAAGTTTTACAATAGTGTTTCTTGATGAAAAAAGAGGCTGAAGAAGAAGGTGAACAATAATAAATATTGAGTTTAAGGATATTCATAATGAGATTCATAAGTTTAATAATGATTTTTGGGTGAAGGAGCAATTTTACATATAAGCTTTTCTTCATGGAGCGCCCAGCACCACGAGCTTTTTTTTGAAGCAAAAATACACACATAATTACGTTTTAGGAGTAAAAATACTACGGGCCGTTAGTTGACCAGACGTTGACCGACAACTTGGATGGAGTGAACAGTAACGCGGGTGAAATTACCCTTTTACCCTTAGTTATAAATGTTTTTTTTAAAAAAAACAAAACAAAATACCCCTCGGTCGGTGGGCCCCACCACCGGCCACCCCACCGTCGGCCACCGAAGGTGGTGGTGGTCAGATGGTGGCTGCCGGCGGTGGGGTGGCCGGTGGTGGGGCCCACCGGCGAGAGGTATTTTAGTTTTTTTATTTATTTAAAACTAAGGGTAAAAAGGTAATTTCACCTGCGTTATTGCTCACTCTATCCAAGTTAACGGTCAACATCTGATCAACTAACGACCCGTGGTATTCTTGCTCCCAAAACATAACCGCGTGTGTACTTTTACTTCAGAAAAAAGCTCGTGGTGCTGGGCGCTCCCTGAGAAAAAACCCATGTGTAAAATTGCTCCTTCACTCATGATTTTTACAAGTCTTGTAATGTGTTTCACAAAAGCATTTTCTGATGAAATCATGTAAATTAGGATTCACCAACAATTTATTAATCCTATTACATGTCTTGTTTAAACTATTACTAAACTTGTGAATCTCATTATAAATTTTGGTGAAATTGCACAAATGTTGGTGAATCCTGACTAACACGTTTTTATAAAAAAAAAACATTTTTGTGAAATTCATTACAAGACTTATCAAAACTCTTACTAAACTTCTAAATCTCATTAGGAATCTTGCCAAACTCAATATTTAATGTTCACCTTCTTCTAATCAGCCTCTTTTTTACTCTTCAACTTCTTCTTATTCGGCCTCTTTTTTCATTCTCTTTCTTCTTTTCATTATTTAGAGTCCGCTTTCTCAGCATTTTACATCACAACTCCCTCTCAGAAAGAAGGTGATGATAGTGGTGTCCTTTAATCACGGTGCCTTTCAAGGAAAAAAAAAGTAGTTTAATCTTTTACTGAAATATTCAAAACTTAGATTCTTACCTCCTTTCCTCTAAGACATTTTCCCTTTTTATTAGTCATTTCTGGATTTTAAAATTTCGTTTCATATTTATATTTACTCTTACAAAAAATTTTGGGAAAATCCTTCTAAGGGCCTTTTTAACCCAAAAAAAACCTAAAAAGGGCCCTAACTTTCTGTCAATCCCAGAAAGGGCCCCGGGACGCTTTCTGACATGTGAATGTTAAATGAAAAGATAAGAAAGCCCCTAACTAAAGCTAAAATAGGAAGGGATTCTAATTTCAAAACTCTCTCTCTCTCTCTCTCTCTCTCTCTCTCTCGTTTTGATTAGATCTGTTGCTACTCTGTGTTTGTTTCTTTCTGTTTGGATCTCTCAACTAGATCGCTTCGGTTGTTTGGAGTTTTTGATCGAGTTCGGTGTATCTGTCAATTGCTTGTTCTTTGCCGATCTGCTCTTGCTGAAGGAGGAAGATTCCAATCTATAAGTTTTTCTGATTTTGGATTTTTGTTTTCGCCCAATTTGTGTGTTGCGACGAAGGAAGGCTGTCCTTGCTTCTTCAGTTCTGATCTCGTGAGACGATGCTGGAAGGGAGGTAGCTTAAAGAGAGAATTTGCAACAGTAAAAGTCATATTTACAACAGACAAAGCAACATTTACAACAAACTTTAAAATTTTGGATTTTCGTTCAAACTCAAGTCCTAAGCTTACAGAGGGCGTTTATAACAGAAAAAGCCACATTTAAAAGATAAAAAGCCACATTTACAACAAACTTTAAAAACTTGGATTTTCGTTCAAACTCAAGTCCTAAGCTTAAAGAGGGAATTTGCAACAGCAAAAGCCACATTTACAACAGAAAAAACAACATTTACAACAAACTTTAAAAATTTGGATTTTCGTTCAAACTCAAATCAAAAGCTTACAGAGTTAATTTACAATAGAAAAATCCGCATTTACAACAAATTTTAAAAACATAAATTTTCATTCAAACTCAAGTCTTAAGCTTACAGAGGGCCTTTACAACAAAAAAAGCCACAATTACAAGATAAAAAGTCACATTTACAACAAACTTTAAAAGCCTAGATTTTCGTTCAAACTTAACTTACCCTGTTCGAACTTTGGTGTTGTAAATGTGGCTTAGCGTCATATATTATAAGTTACCCGTTCAAACTTAACTTACATGTTCGAATTTAACTTACCTGTTCGAACTTTGATGTTGTAAATGTGGCTCAGCGTCAAGTATTATAACTTACCCGTTCGAACTTTGATGTTGTAAATGTGGTTTTTTTTATTGTAAATGCCCCGTTCGAACTTTGATGTTGTAAATGTGGTTTTTTTGGTTGTAAATGCCCTCTGTAAACTTAGGACTTGAGTTTCAACGAAAATACAGATTTTAAAAGTTTGTTGTAAATGTGGCTTTTTATATTGTAAATGTGGCTTTTTCTGTTGTAAATGCCCTCTGTGAGCTTAGGACTTGAGTTTGAACGAAAATCCCAGTTTTTAAAGTTTGTTGTAAATGTTGCTTTGTTTATTGTAAAGGCCTAAGCTTACAGAGGTAATTAACAACAGAACAAGCCACATTTACAACAAAAAAAGCCACCTTCACAAAAAAGCCACTATCCCATATCAGCGTTTTCACATTCAGTCACTTCCACTAACAAACAGACCTTACTCTGTTTCCATGCCCAAAAAACAGAGCAACCTACCCTACAGCGTTTTCATTTCATCTCTTATTAACAAGTTAAACAACCATATTAAAAACGAAACAGCCCCCTTGGACGTTGATGGAAGAATAAGCAGAGATATTTCTTTTTTTCACTCTTCTACTTCTTCCTCCTTCACCAGAAAACAGATTCCTCCGCCATTGTTGGAAAACAAAGCAAGAAAAGAGAGATAATATTGATACAGATGAGAGAGGAAAGAGGAAAGTGATACTAAAATTGAGGGTATTTTCTGTCATTTCATTTAACATTCATGTGTCAAAAAGGGTCCTGGGATTGACAGAAAGTTAAGGCCTTTTTTGAGCTTTTTTTGGTTAAAAAGGCCCTTATACGGATTTTCCAAAAAATTTTCTGCGCAAAAGCATATTAAAAAGTTTTCTTAAAAGAAATCCGTACGCTGAAGGACACGCTATAAATGAATTTGACCCTGACGCGAATGCTTTTTGAACATAAAGGGCCCAGAAGACAGAAGTGTACTGTGCAGTACAAGATATTGACTGATGGATCCCAGCGTGCTAAAGCTCTGCTTCTTCCCTGTCGTGTGTAGGTTTTATTTTATAAATTAGTACGAGGCCTTAAAAAAATATAAGCATACAAAAACATTTCATAACGAATAATATTATGCATGCGATAACACTGATTTGTTATTTAGATTTTATTTTCTGATAGTTCATTCTTTTGGATCTCACGGTAATTTCCTCGCTTTCAAGCAAACATCGCTTTCTTCTTTGTAAGAGGCGGAGTCATCTTTGAGTCTCTTGTCTGAGAACATTAATAGTATGGTACTATGGTTGGTCCCAGCCACGTAAGGTGAGTCAGAATTGGCCCAAAAATTGAAAAGATGGGGGTTTCCACAGCATATTTGAGGGTTAGGGCTATTATTTAAGATTTAAATACCTCAAAAATGCATTACTGGCCAAAAGGTCTATTTTCAAGTTCAAATTTAAGGGAATAAAGGGGAAAATTGTGTCAAAAGTATTCAGTAGCCTAAAAAGATTGAGGGAACATTGTAGAATGTTATTTTGAGAAATTAGAAAATCATGAAGAAGCATGATTGTCCCCAAAAGTAGCCTCAACAATTTTAAAGCTATTTTAGGAAATTAAATGCCTATTTTCCAAAATAATAATAATAATAATTAAGTAAAAATAGTGAGAGGTTAATTTTCAACCCATAAATCTTAGGGAGATATTTCTTAATGAGGTAAAAAGGATAATTAAGAAATAAAATTAGAATTAAATATTATTTAAATGAAATCATAACTAATTGCATTTATACTTACACATTCTCTTTTTTTTTTACACCTATATAATAACCTTATATAATCAAATATCATATTTTAATATCAATTATTTTTACTAAAAATATAAATAATTTATATTACATTTATTAGTTAAAATAAACACAAAAATCTCTTTTTTTTAAAAAAAACATTTTATTCATTTGTAGAGGTTCAAAATAACACATAAAAATTTATCTATCATTTTGTTGCAATTTACAACCGCTACAAAGATTTAATAAAAATAAAAATAAAAATAACAAAGGCAGCAGAAATTTTGCTGAAAAATTGGTGAGAATGTTTTGTAGCAGATACATAACCCCTACACCATAATTTGAAACTTTGGCACCTCTTTTGAAATTTCATCAAATTTTGTAATGGTTATTTAACCGCTACCAATTGTTGTGGTCCTTTTTTAAGAATTTGTTGATATATTTAGTAGTTGGTGCGTAACTGCTACAATGTTGGTTAATTTCACATTGTAGCGATTTTTAAATAGCTAGCGGTAGTGTGAAACTGCTACAGTTACAGTAGCAATTGGGTTATATGTAGTAGTGGGTTTGTATACCGCTACAAAATAGCTTGCAACAGTGTGTTTTGTAGTGGTTTTGGTAACTGCTACAAATGACATATGGACCGATTAAAACTACTGCTTATACGTCATTTTAACCATTAAAATAGTCATTTTTTTTTGTAGTGAATAAATATTGAGTTTAACAAGATTCGTAATGATATTTATAAGTTTAGTATTGGTTTTGACAAGTTTTATAATGAGTAGTTTAACAAGAGTGTTTCATGATTTTTTTAAAAAAAAAGAGGCTGGGAAAAAAAGTGAATAGTAAATATTGAGTTTAATAATATTTGTATTGAGATTTATAAGTTTAGTAATGGTTTTGACAAGTGTTATAATGTGTTTCACAAAAGCGTTTTTTGATAAAAGTATGTAAGTCAGAATTTACCAACATTTGTTAATTCCATTACGTGTTTCGTTAAAACCATAACTAAACTTGTGAATCTCATTACGAGTTTTGATGAAATTGGACAAATGTTGGTGAATTCTGACTAACATATTCTTATGAGAAAACGCTTTTGTGAAACTACTCATTATAAAACTTGTAAAAACTATTTCTGAACTTGTGAATCTCACTGTGAATCTTGTCAAAATCAATATTTAGTGTTTAACCTTTTTTTCCTCACCTCTTTTTTTTACTATTCAACTTCTTATTCAGCCTCCTTTTTCATCCCTTGCCTCATTTATCTGCGCCATGAAAATCACAGGAACAGAGGAAGATCACTGTTAAAAAATGCAAGAAAGATGAGAAGAAATCTGCAAAATTAACTCAAAATTCTCCACCCTACATTCATTTTCCTGTTTGGGGGAACTACAGTCTACAGAATGTGGTTGAATCTACTTTGATAGAAAACTACTTGTCGAATAATTAACGGAAAAAATAGGGTATATAATTGAACCCCTAAAATGAAAAATTGCCAATCTATGAGCAACCATGGAGATTTGAAGTTGCAGAATGAAGCAGTATTAGTGATGATAAATGATTTCGTAGCAAGCAAACAGTGCAAACAAAAAATCACAGGTAGTGAGACTCGTGAGAATTTTCGACCAAAAAAAAAAAAAAAGACCCGTGAGAATTGATTATAACCTGAAGAAGAATCTGGAGATAGCAAACAGATAAGAAGAATCCCAGGTGAATAACGGACGTTTTGTCATACTTTTACTCTAAAATTGTAACAACATGGGTATTTTTACACCTAAAAAAAGTATTTGATGTCAGATGCTTTTAAAAATAAAGTATATATGTATTTTTTCACCTTTACCCTTTTATAAATTAGAATGAGGCCTTCAAAAAATATAATCATACAAAAAAATTTCATAACAAATAAACATTATGTATGTGATGAGTTAAATTTTAGAAAATGAGCCAGAAAACTTAATGAATACAATTGTAATATCCTCAATTTCGACTATTAGTTAACTACGTTAAATTGGCCCAAAAATTGAAAAGATGGGGCTAGAGGCAAATAATATAAAATAAGACATAAAAAAATGCAAAGTGGAAAAAGAGTTTTCCGTCGCATATTTGAGGTTTATAGGGCTATCATTTAAAATTTAAATACCTCAAAAATGCATTATTGGCCAAAAGGCCTATTTTCAAGTTAAAATTTAAGGAAATAAAGGGGAAAATAGTGTTAAAATTATTTAGTAGCCTAAAAAGATTGAGGAAACATTGTAGAATATTATTGTGAGGAATTAGAAAATCATGATGAAGAGGCATGATTATCCCCAAAAGTAGCGTAAATAATTTTAAAGCTATTTTAGGAAATTAAATGCCTATTTTCCAAAAAAAAAAATTGAGTAAAAATAGTGAGAGGTAATTTTTAACCCATAAATCTTAGGGAAATATTTCTTAATGAGGTGAAAAAGATAATTAAGGAATAAAATTCCTATTAAAAAAAGGGTAAAATAGTAGTTTTGCCGTCACAAATTCAAAAATAAATTTAGGTCAATGCAAGGCCATTTCGGGGAGCTAGGACGTGCTCCGCAAAGTCCATAATTGTAGGCTTTATCAGATTTTAAATTGGGTCAAAGGGAAATAATAAAAATAGTAAAATCTCCTTTAGGGCTCAAATAATTAAGATATTGTCAAAAAAGTCTAAAAAAAGTCACATGTTAAAAAAGACTCTAGATGTTAACGTACTGATTAAGTTGTTAATGTTGTACTGATATACTACCTCTGGTCCTAATTATAAGATCTAGTTGACTTTCTTTGGAGAGATTAAGGAAGGTAAATAAGTTACTTAATCATTTCATATATTAAATATTCTTAGATTATATATTAGTTTATTAGTCAAACTCATAAGTTTGAAGAAAAAAATAAAAATAAAAATACTTTAAAGTAATTTAGTTAGTTTCCTTAATCTCTTCAAAAAAGTCAACTAGCTCTTATAATTAGGACCGGAGGGAGTAGTAGTTAAAGTTTACTAATTTAGTTGTTAAGAGGGTTAAGTAGCAATTTTGCTCAAAAAATATACGTCCAAGAGTACTTTGAAAGTCTTTTCTATCTCAATGTTGACCTGAAAATTTTAAAATGTAACAATATCACCCCTCTCTTAACCACCGTTTATTTTGATCGATAGTTTTGACTAAAATTGCTTACCAGTCAGTCACATATCATGCTCTCTAAAATTGCTTAGCAGGCAGTCACATATCATGCTCTCCGGTATCTCACCTTCCTATCCTAATTCTGTCTCATCGTCTTCGTTTCCGCCATAGCCACCACTCCCTCAAGCTTCATCAAATCCTCTTACAGCTCCACTACGTACCCTTCAATCTGCGTGGTATCTCTCTCTTCCTACGCCTCCTTCATCCAACAAGACCCTCACCAGCTTGTTCAAAGGAAAATTTAATGACCAAATTTAACTTGAAATCAATGAGGTCAGCGGTTTTATGGAAGAACTAGGTTGTAGTATTCACCAAAATATGCGCCCGAGAGCAATTTTACCCCTGAAGTTTTCGGTGTAGCAATGTTGCCCCTGAAGTCTAAAAGTTAGTGTTTTTGACAGAATGGTAACATTGCTCTGTTTTTAAACTTTAGGGGTAAAATTATTACTTTTTTTGGGAGCAATATTACCCCTGAAGTTTAAAAACGGAGCAATGTTGCCCTTTGTTAAAAAACCCTAATGTTGACTGTTAATTGACCGTTAATGTTTTTAACGGAGGAGCAACATTGCTTCGTTTTAAAACTTTAGGGGTAATATTGCTACGCCGAAAACTTCAGAGGTAAAATTGCTCCTGGACGCATACTTTAAGGGCAAAAATACACCTTAACCCTTTTCTTTATTTGATGGCCGATGATTTGGGAGTAACTAATGGTTGGAAATCTAAAGGTTAGTGAGAGAAAGTGAAGAACAAATGATGATTTAGACGTTAATACTGAAGTTGAAAATTTTGGTAAATGTGTTAAGGCTGCTGCTGAATTGTTTTGAGCGGAATAATTGTACTTAGGAATTAATGATTAAGTATCAAATAATATTAGCATAAATTATATTATGAATGAGATTATAGTTTCAATTGATTGAATAATATATATTAAATATGAAATTTTTTCCAAAATTCTACAAAAAAAAAATACTTTAAAGTGTTGAGTATATATAAAAAAAAAAAGTTTATGGTACTGGATGTAGTTGAAAAGTTTTAGAGTCTATGGTATTCAAAAAATAGTTTACTTTAGGGTCACTACTATAAAAAGAATTTTTAAACCACTACATTTAAATCGGATTATAGAGGATCATGTCGAAAAAGTATGAACGTTGACAGTTTTATAAATATGAAGAGTTTTTTAAATTGGTTCCTTTAATATAAGGTCTAAAATATATTATTTAGACTTATTTCCTCGGAGCGGGAGTGTCGTGCCTCGTCCCTGCGTAGCTTCCCGTCTCCTCTGGAGTGTTTCTGCTTTCCAAATTCAATCACCGGCGCTCCTGTCTTTCTCCTGCACGCAAAAGCATGCCTTCACGTTTTAAAGCGCATTACTGTCTCATACTGGTATTGACCTTCATTTCTATCCGAGGTTTTGCGGGTAACTTCCAGGTCCTGCTTTGAGATCTGATCTTGGTTTACTCGTAAACCAGAGTTTTGTCTTCTGATTTGATTACTATTGATGGAGTAAGTGCCCTGTGCTCGTCCTTCTGGACGCAATCACAACATATGGTTGATTGTTTAGAAAAATGTTTTCTTCTGTCTTAGGTAACAAGTGAGCTAGAATCCTTGTTCTTGGCCTCGACAATGCAGGAAAAACCACAGTTCTCTGTATGCATCCGAACTCTAGCCTTTCCTTGTCCGTTCCCAGGATAGTGACTTTTTTTTTTCCCCCATTTTTGCCATACCTTTTCTGATCGGCTTCAAATGGATGAAGTTGTCTCAACTTATACCAAGTTTAATTTCCACCCTTTCTCGTTTTCTATTATCAGAATCTAATCATCTGCATTCCCTTTGTTAATAGTTTGCTTTTAAGACTTCATATTTTAAAAATTTAGTTTTTAAAATCCAACTTTTAAGACTTTATATTGAAAAAGTCCCGTCTTAAATGTAATTTTTAAAACCGGTGTTAAAAATAACAAATTTTTAAGACCGCATGTATTGAAACTGGTCCTAGACCCAGTCGGAAGTGTTTTATATCCGGTTTAAAAAGTTTTTGTTTTGTTTTGTTTTGTTTTTTTTTTTGGTAATGTGTGTTAGATACATAAGAAAAAAATAGTTTAGGGTACTGGTTACACTACAAAATAATACTTTAGGACATTTGATACATGTGAAAAAGTATTTCAATTTGTTAGATGCACCTTTAAAAAAAAAAAAACACCAAACATGTGTAATATACCTTGCAAATAGGGAAAAACCCTTCATATAATGAAATAATCTAAACTGAATTTTTTACATGTATGATCATGCACATAGAGAGAGGGAGAGAGCGCGTGTGCGCGTCTCGAGAGAAATAAATTGTATACATGCACAAATTCTATTTTTTATGCACATTCACACTTTTCTCTCATATCTCTCTAGAGCATTCTACATGTATTTATTTTTATAAATATGTCCAACCTTAATTACTAGCACTTAGGTAGAAGAGGGAACAAAACTTGCCACAAAGTCATCAATATTCTTATCAGTACTCCCACCTTCATCACAAGCCTTCAGAGCAAGAGTCTTCCATTTCATAGCATTTTTCTTCATCTCTTTTCCTCTTTCACTCTTCATCACTACATCTATACATTTCTTCATTGTTTCTCTTCTCACAAGTCCTTTCTCATCAGCTTCAGCTCTCACTCCCATATTCCACACATCTTTTATGAACTTTGCATTTGTCGGTTGGTCTGTCCATTGAGGAACTGCCACCATTGGAACCCCTAAGCTCACAGCTTCCAATGTTGAGTTCCATCCACAATGTGTCACAAAGCATCCCACAGATTCATGATTTAACACTTGTAGTTGAGGACACCATGTCACCACCAAGCCCTTGTTATCATCCTCTGAAATGTCCAAAATGCCCTTGGGAAGCTTAGGTTTCTCAGATTCTCTGACCACCCATAAGAAGTAACTCTCACTATCCTTCAAGCCCCAAGCCATTTCCTCCATTTGTTCATTGTTTAAGGATGCAAAACTGCCAAAGGAGACATAAACAACGGACCCAACTGATTTGTCACTTAACCATTTCAAGCAAACCTCATTTTCTTCTTTGTAAAGGCTAAGACCATAAGCGTAGTCATCTTTGAGTCTCTTGTCTAAGAACATTGATGGCATAGTGGGTCCTACAGTCTTCAGTGGGAAGATTTTAGCTTCCCATTCAGCCACCTAACATGTCAGAAAAGTTCATGAATATAATGACTTTAATGAAGTTGTTAGGGTATATAATAAAAACCTATGGATTTATCAATTAATTTCCGGTTTTTTTTTTGGTAACTAAATTTTATTTTTATTCCATTTAGAGTATCATTCGACCCGTAATCAATCGCTGCAGTGGAAATATCTTTTTTATTTGATACGAAATAATAATTTTTCAATAAAAACATTGAAAGTTAAAGTTAATATTGGGCTTCTCTTTAAAATAGCATGTTATGGTTTAGAAGTTATCAAATGATTACATACCGAACAGTCATATGCATTAATTAGCCCTTAAAAAGCTTAAATAATGATGGGAGAAGATGAGGAAAAAAAAAATCTAATAATAATACCCTATCTGATATTTGTATTTTTACTCTGTGAATGAGATATCCCTTACACAAACGCCTGATATCTATATGAACTGAAAGATGCGAACTGAACAAGATGGAATTCATTAACAAGTAACTCTAGAAGCTTCCCATAAAAATAAATAAATAAATAAATAATAATAAAGGTTATAACAGCTAAGTAATTACTACATTTAGTTCTTAATATAAGATATTCTATTTGTGGTGTAATTTATCCTAAAAACAAGATCTTATATTAAGTACAGGAAACAATGTACAAGATATTATCAAGTATTACTGACCTGTGTTTCAAGCTCATAAAATGAATTACAAAGCACCCAATCTGCTTTCTTTAGATCAGAGAACTGATTCACGACCACTTTTGTGAAACCTGGGTAAGATCCCGAAGTATACAAGAAAGAGGGCAAGTCAGAAGCAGCAAGTGTTGGCAACGCAGGAAGTGAAATCTCACACTTATTATCATCAGTCAAAGGAATCTTCAAGTTTCCATGATAAGCATGGTAATATATACTATTCACTGCACAAGATTGAGTGAAAAAAGCAGCTCCAATAATCCTAAACTTCTTCGTTACTTCAAGAGCCCAAGTCAAGAACGAATCATACACAACACAATCAACTAAATTCCCAGAACTTGTGAGCTTTTGAACAACTTCTTCAAAAGTCTTTGGCCCTACGTCCCAGAATCTATCGAGGTACTCTCCGTCGCTTCCTGCTTCTTCATACCCTCCATTATCATAGCCATCAGAGTAGCCCTCAAGAGCCATGGAGGTTGATAGATCTATTTTTAGGGTTTTGCACAGAAAACGAGTAGCTACTAGTGTGACTCTCACACCCTTATGATCCAAACGCTTTGAGAACTGAAGCATAGGGTTTATGTGACCTTGAGCTGGATAAAGAAGAACCAAGCAATGAGGTTTTCTCCCTTTTCTCTCTTCCATTGGTTTTCTCTCTTGTCTCTCTTCCATTCTTACGTTTTCTTTTTATGCAAACTAGCCATGAGTACTTGCTGTGTTTGTGTTTGACTGTTTGGTTCAGAAAGGTCTGTTTTTAATCATTATGTTTGACTGATTGGTTCTGGTCTATTTTTAATCATTATATCTATCTTTGTTTTTTCCTCCAAGTAATTTTTGTGGTTCCTAGAAATCGGATTATTATCAACAAAAAACGCTCTGGATTCTTGCTCAAGCAGAAGCAGAGACAGGCCTGAAGATGTACCAATCAATTATCATTATCATGGAAAAGGACCCTCTCCATATAGTCCATTATTGGTTCTACTTATAGTTGAGAATTTATTATTTACTTATTTTAGTTGAGAGCTTGGTCCTTCACTTCTTGTTTAAAACAACCATTCAAACAATGCTCAACTAATGCTCAATCACTTTCAATCAAGATAGTTGTGGCACACAAGTCCCCGGCAACGGCACCAAAAACTTGATAGGACAAAACTTTATAGCCTATAGACTCCGCAAGTGCATGGGCCGTATTAAATAATAAAGAGTAAGTAAGGTATTGTTCCTATAAGGATTTAGTATCCACAGCTCTAGTTAAGCATTAATTTCACAATTTCATTTAAGTTGAGTAAACCAAATTGAATTTAATTAAAAGAAAAGAAATTAAAACTAAAATTAAAATAAAGAAAAACTACCATTAATTAAACGAGCAACCTAGAGTTACTAATCTCTTATTTGTTTTCTAGATTTTATCCCCACTAAATTAATTTTGACTTAACCTAATCAACTTCTCTAGAGTATTAATGTCTATAAATATCTTCCGGTCCATTTATATATCTACCTTAATTAATTATGTAATGTCTCATACAACTAAATAAGACGTGTTTTAAATCAGGCTCACTCTAATTCGTATACGGAGCTTCTAGGTATATTCCTATCCTAGACGCAAATTAGATTAAAATCTAATTCCCCATTAAATTTAAATCTAATTCCACATTATTTAATTCCAAGGTCAATTTAGGATTCCCTCTTTCAAATTCAACTCTAAATTCCTAAAACATGCTTAATAATGATTAATTACTAAGCAATAGCAATAAAAATAAGAATAAATAAACGGAATAAAATTGATCAAAATTAACCGTAGGAATAATTTCTAGAACCCAAACAAGTTCATAAGTTCTCTAGGTTGAAAAGAAAAATTAGACATACATGGTTCTAATAAAATCCATAATAAAAAGATAAAACTTCAGGTTTAAAGAATAAAAAGAGCTAGAAAAAAAAGCTTTTCCGTCGCCACCACGGTCCTTTCATCCTTCCTGAAGATGATGAAGATAACCAAAAAGCCTCTCCTACTCAGCCACTACTATCCAGCCTGCCTTCTCGTCATGCGTCTCTTGATTTTCGATTTACGTCCGTCTGCGTGTTCCTCAGGTGTGCGTCTTCATATATATAACTTGTGGCTGCCTTTTTTCCACATCTAAAATCTCCTCCAAATCTTTCTTACGGATATGATAAAGCATATATATCATAACAATATATATCATTAACTTCCAGCTCAATTTTTGTTCCACACGTGGTCCCGCCTTATCTTCAAATATATATATATATATAAATGTTTCCTTTTTATTTGATGTTTTCTTTTTGACTAGATTACATAATATCTCTGGCACAATAAAAATAGTATATGAATAGATTTTCTGTTGTAATATTCTTTTATCCTATATTTAATTAAAAGATAGATAAATATATAAAAGATAATTAAATAAGTATAATATTAATAAATTTAATCCAATATATCTCAGAATCTATACTTATTTAATTATAAAATATATGCTTATCACTAACAGTGATCTTATTTCTGAAATTTCTTTTATAAATAGATCACTTGAGTGAGCACTCAAGTAGCATATCACTTTTAGAGCACCACAATGAAGTTAGCCACTCATCAGTTTTGTGAAAAGAATTTCAAAGTTTAGCACTCGAGTGACCGATTGAGTGATTTACTCAATTATGTTAGAACCGGTTGACACCGAAGAGGGGTGAATTGAGCGTAAGATAAAAATTTAGGAACTTTTAAAATCTTTTCACAACTTAATAAGGACAATAAGTATGAAAGTAATGAGATATAAGTCAATAGAAAATTATACAAATAATATATGCTGTAAATATAAGAACTTAGGAAAGAGAATATGCAAATTGTGATTTATCCTAATTCGGTCCAATCTGTGATGACCTACATCCAGCCCCCAGGATCCTCTTAAGATTTCAATCCACTATCTTCCTTAAGTTTTAACTAGGTACTTGAGAACCACTATTATCCCACAAGTTCACCCGAGCACTTATGAAGCTGTTTACAAATCTCTCAGTGAGATACTCTTCTTATATACCGTAAGGATACAATTGGTTTCCCAATTAAGATCACCCAATCTTGAGTAACTCCCAGGTAGAATGATTACAATGAAAGTATACTTATCTATAAATGTAGTAGATGATGATAAATATTGAAGTACAATATGGAAGTGGGATTATAGAGCTTCGTAAGACTCAGAGTATCACATTTTAGGCATAGGATCTCTCTTTTAGTTCTTAGAGTTTTGATGATAACAAGACTTATCTGTGATTAAGGCTTTGAATTGAAAATAATTAAGGTTTTGAAATCAGGAAATATTGCCTAAGATAGGAGTGTACTGAAGTATGCCCTTATGCTTACTCGAGCATGCTCAATTTGATAGTGTGTTTAATTGTTCATAGGATCTTACTTGAGTATAAGTTTATCAATACTCGAGTATGCTATCAAATATGCATCACTGCGCTAATATCAGAAGAAGAGTACCCGAGCATAGCTATTATGATATTCGAGTACATGTTAAATCAGAGCAAAGTTCAGAGAAGTTGTAGAGCATTGTTTATTGCTTACTTGAGAAGGATACTCGAGTATGCATTCCTGTCTACCCGAGAACAAAGTTTTTCTGCCTAAGAAAATGTTCCTATCAATATGTTACTTGAGTACAAGGTAAGTGCTTACTCGAGTAGCACACTTGAGTAAATGTAATTGGCTACTTGAGTATGAATCTTTCGAACTTATATTTGCTCTTTGGTTAAAGTGTACCCGAGTACAGTTTTACTGATACTAGAGTAAGGTACTCGAGTATGAGGAAAATGGTACTCAAGTACTATTGGCTAATGCTTCACTTAGTGTTTTGTTTCAGCAAAGAACCAATGATACTCAAGCACTGGAAATTGCATACTCGAGTATACTACTCAAGTACAAGTAAAATGATTGTTACTCGAGTATTGTCATCACGGAGACTTTTGATGTGTATTGCTGCAATGATACTCGAGTATGGTCAATTGTTGGCTTCTGTGAAAGCATTCTTACATGGCTACTCGAGTATGGTTCATCATCTTCCAGAAAGCTTCACTGTAACAGTAATCTTAAATTTGAATATTTTGGGCTACCATTCATTTTTGTTTAAATCTTACTCAAACTTATTTATATTACTAACTATCTTTTTAAGTGGATTTCAGATGACTAACGAATATTTAAATATTGATTAGCTGAAAAGCACACTCATGTGTCAAATGCATTTAATATTTGCAGAAATAGAGCATACACACGGAATAAATCTCAGAGCAGTCGAAATCATTCCTTCGAGACGTACCCATTCTGGCGAAAGTCTCATGGTACCTTTTCTGAGTCAACTTCTGAGCACAAGTACGTCGACGACAAGCGAATTAATGAAGCAGGGTTCGACCGTGCCTAACGAAAGACATTTGTGTCTAACAGAAGTTTGAAGAGTCTCAACGACTATATTCAAAGCTCTTCAAAATCTTTAATAGAAGTTGGTATAAAAGCTTGACACATTCAAACAACCATCAAAACTCTGCGCATTCAATTTGACATTATTGCAACTTACTATTTCATTCACCTCATTTAATATCTTTGGATATTCTTGTACTTCAATGATTATTTTCTATCTACTTAGTGAGGAGTTTAAACACTTATTTGATTATTTGTTTATCAATATAATCTCAAGGTATAGGGACCGTGAGTGTGAGTGTAGGATTACAACTTGTAAGGGGGAGTGAATCCTACTGTGAGAGGATTACTTTGAGTACAAAGTGTGTAATTGTATTTGTGATTGTGAGATAGTGAACATCCAAGAGTATTTGGGGGTTAAGAGTTAGACCAAACCAGTATAATTCCTCTGTGTTCATTCTCTCTATTTTTGTCTCTGTTTATCATTCTCCATCCAAATCGCAAAAGGAATTTCAAATCCCCTATTCACCTCCTTTAGGTGATATTCCACTTTCACTCTCATTTTATTGATCGTTGATCTTTTTGTCTTGAATGCTTCTGTATTTATAGACAATTGATATTAATGACTATTATGAGCATTGGTCTATTGGAGCATTTGACCGTTGTGAGCTTTTGTCCATTGGAGCATTTGACCATTAGAATATACCATTAAGTATTTGGTTTGTTGGAGAATTTGACCATTGGAACATTACCATTGAGCATTTAATCATTATGTTTGACTGATTGGTTCGGTATGGTCTATTTTTAATCATTATATCTATCTTTTTTCCCCCTCCATGTAATTTTCGTGGTTCCTAGAAATCGGATTATTATCAACAAAAAAACGCTCTGGATTCTTGCTCAAGAAGAAGCACAGACAGGCCTGAAGATTTACCAATCAATTATCATTAACATGGAAAAGGACCCTCTCCATATAGTCCATTATTGATTCTATTTGTAGTAGAGAATTTATTATTATTTTTTATTTTAGTTGAGAGCTTGGTCCTTCACTTCTTGCTTAAAACAACCATTCAAACCGTTTTCCCTATTGGTCTTTTGTCTTTGGGCATGGGTCCTGCATATAAATGAACTCATGCTCCTCTGCTTCTAATTAATTATTAGCCCAAATTTTTTGTTTTATTCTATTCTTAATTATAAATTTAAAAACAAGTTTTAGGTGTAATTAAAACATTCCCGGTTAAGGATCAAAGTCACCTGCCTTATTTAAAAAGAAGCACTTTTTTAGGGCTTTTTCCGATTTGACACTGTGAGCTCCGTCGCCCACTGCGGCGGAGAAAAAGAGTGGCTATCCTACTCGTGCTGTGTGGGGGGTAGCAAGTGAGGGAAGATGGAGGAGGGTAGGGAGGATTGGGCTAGACAGAAGAGGAAGACTCGATTTGATATGACAAAGTTTACTGGAGGGGAATCGCATACTGTACGTGATGAACAATGGATGCACGCTGAAGACAAAGTAGATCCGCCAAAATCCTATAGGGAATCTTTGCTGCAAAATGTCAATACAAGGACTTGCTAGTGGGAGTGGTCGAAGGCTGAAGAAGAGGATTCAACGGAAGATTTTGGCGTTGGCACTGATTTTGCCAAGGTACTTAATCCGTCTGACGGAATTAATGTTGATGTTTCAAATCCTTTGTGTCCGCGATTCTGTTTTGAGGAGAAGGAGAAAGAAAGATTAATGAAGCCTTTCGGGAGGACTCTAGTGGTCAAATTACTAGGTAGACAGCCATCCTATGGATTCATGGTGAAGAAATTGAGGCAGATATGGGAGAGGAAATGAAGTATTGATGTGTTTGATCTCCAGAATGATTTTTATCTGGTGAAATTTCAGCGTTCAGAGGATTATATGGAGGCATTGACTGGTGGCCCATGGGTGATCAATGACGCATATTTGAATGTTGCTTGTTGGCGCCTAGATTTTAGCCCGAAAAATGAACGTATAGTCTCTGTGGTAGCTTGGGTGCGTTTTCTAGATCTACCAGCTCCTCTTTTTGATAAGAAGTTTCTCCTCAACTTGGGCAATGTCATTGGGAAGGCGATCAAGCTTGACATTCATACGGCACAGCAAGCTCGGGGTAAGTTTGCACGTATGTGCGTGGAGCTTGACTTGACAAAATCTCTTGTACCAGAATTTGAAGTGGAAGGGCAGGTTCTAAGTGTCGTTTATGAGAGCATGGGACTTTTGTGTACAAGATGCGGTGTATTTGAGCATAGGAGGGAAAGTTGTGAAGATTTCCTAAGGTACAAGAATGAGGCAAGAATGGAAGTGGAGGAGGTTGAGAAGAAGGACAAGGTAGAAGAGGTCATAGAAGATAGGAAAGACAAATGGTAGATTGTACAGAGGTTTAGGAGATAGATGTTTCCAAATGGGCTTGCAAAAGTTCAACAGAATGGGTCAAGATTCTCGATCCTAGTGGAAGAGGATGGAGATGAGAACATGATAAAGAAATCTAATGAGGTTTGTGTGAGGAAGTCTTTACCAGTTAGTCAGGAACAAGGGCCGGTTAAGGTGCAAGTAAGGGATCAGAAAAGGCAAGGAAAGAATGTAAATACGGGGGAAGGAAAACAAGATATTAAAGAAAATAAGATGAAAGGGGAGGGATCTAGTTCCAAAGAGGAGAGGAAGGAGAATAATGGGCGAGTAGGGGTCTTAAAAACATCAAACAAAGTAAGGGGGGAGACCGTGGCTTCTAAAGCACTGCATAATACACAGGGCAGCATTGATGATGTTATAGAATCAAATTTGGAGCTCTACAAGGTCTCTGAGGTGGAGCACAGTAAAAAGGAAAACTTAAAACCAGGGATACAACAAGGTAGACCGGGTGGAGTTGATGCCATGGATATGGAAAATGTGCAATGTTGGGGTGAGGATGTGAACCCTAATGCTAGTTCTGACCTGGGCGATATTAAGGAGTTCATTACTCCTGTATTGGCTGATGACAGGTAATGATAGAGGCTGTCCTGTATTAAAGTGTTTAATTATGATGTTAAACATACTCATATGGAATGTTAGGGGAGCAGCTAGCAAGGGTATTACAGCTGTAATTAGAGATTTGAAAAAGCAGTATAAACTTGATGTTGTCGTTATCCTTGAGCCAAGGATTAATGGGAATCAGGCGAATAAGTATATTAAGAGTTGGGGATTTAATCATTCATGTCGAATGGAGGCGGAAGGTTTTTCAGGAGGTATCTGGATTGTATGGGAGAGGGATGACCTGATGGTGGACACCCTCGTTAAAGATCAACAATTCATCCATTGTAGGCTTTTACTGGGTAGAGAAGTTATGGCATTCACAGCAGTCTATGCGAGTCCTACAGAGCATAGGAGAAGTAGGATATGGGAAGAGTTGTACAAAATCTCTTGTGGTACCTCTGATCCATGGCTCATTGCTGGGGATTTCAATGAAATCAAGTCCCCATTGGAGCAAAAAGGGGGCGAAAGAATTAATTATTCGCGTTGTAGAAAATTCAATGAATGGATCCAGAATTGTAACCTACTGGATATTGAAGCTTATGGGCCATTTTTTACATGGAAAGGGCCTAAATGGGATGGCTTGGAGAGAGTTTACAAGAGATTAGATCGTTGTTTGTGTAATGCACAGTGGCAAGAAAGATTTAATAAAGCTGATGTGAGAATTGTACCGCGCTTATGTTCAGACCATCATCCCATGGTGGTGAGGCTTGAAGAGGAAATTAAGGGATGTCAGGTAAGACCTTTCAGATTTCAGGCTGCATGGTTACTACATGACCAGTTTGATGAATTTTTGAGTAAAAACTGGTGCAACTTGGAGGAAGTGCACAGGGAACTCATAGTTTTGCAGCAGGAATTAATTAAGTGGAACAAGGAAGTTTTGGGGAATATTGAGGCCAGAAAAAGAAGATTACTCAACAGATTACATGGGGTACAAAGAAGTATTGATAGGAGAAGTAACCCATACTTGATTTGGCTAGAAAAGGAAATTGAAGAGGAGCTGATGAAGACTCTAAGGCAAGAGGAAGTACTGTGGTACCAAAAGTCAAGGGGAAGGTGGTTGATGGATGGGGACCGCAACACGCGGTATTATCATTCAAAGACTATTATAAGGAGAAGGCGTAGTAAAATAAAGATGCTGAAGAATGATGGTGGTGAATGGATCGATGATGAGGTAGTTATAGGTAACATGCTCCAAGAATACTTTGGGAATCTGTTTAGAAGCGAAAAGGAAGGGAGGAGCTGGTTGAATACAGTACAAAGTTGGGGGACTGTGAGTGAGGTGAAACACAGAGTGGCTGGAAGGGATATAAATAATGAAGAAATCAGGAGTGCTTTTTTCCAAATGGGGGGTTTTAAAGCCCCAGGCAGCGATGGATTCCCAGCAATCTTCTATCAAAGAAATTGGAGAGTGGTGGGAGACTCGGTGTGCAGGTTGATAAAAGACTTATGGAGTAACCCAAAGAGAATAAATGAGATTAATGATACTCTAATGGTCTTGATCCCGAAGATAGAGCAACCGGAACTGGTAAGTCAATTCAGGCCCATCTCTTTGTGTAATGTGTTGTATAAAGGATTGTCTAAAGTAGTGGTAAATAGACTAAAGCCACTTATGAATGATTTAGTGTCCCCATTCCAAACAAGTTTTGTGCCTAAGCGTAGCATCCATGACAATATAATTGTGGCTAAGGAGATGGTGCATTCCATGAATAAGATGCAAGGTAAAAAAGGCTATGTGATTTTGAAAATAGATCTTGAAGAAGCCTATGATAGGATGGAATGGAGTTTCCTTGAAAATGTGTTAGAAGAAATTGGGTTAGAAGAGAAGTTAAGGAGGGTTAGAGTAGAATGCTTCAAGTCCTCCTCGCTGTCCTTAATGTGGAATGGTGGAAAAAAACCATCATTTGTACCGTCTAGAGGATTAAGGCAAGGGGATCCAATTTCGCCATATCTTTTTGTTTTAGGAATGGAGAAATTAACCCATCTCATTGTGGATAGTGTGAATAAGAAGATGTGGAAGCCTCTGAAAATGGGAAGAAATGGTACACCGGTTTCTCACCTCATGTTCGCAGATGATTTACTGTTAATCTGTGAGGCCGAGGTGGAACAAATCAGCCTAGTAATGAGTGTTCTGGAGTAGTTTGGTTTGCTTTCAGGGCAAAAGGTAAACAAAAATAAATCTAATATGTTTTTCTCCAGAAATGTTGATAGAAGTTTACAACATGTTTTGTGTGAGGTTTCTTGGTTTTAAATGTATGGATGACTTGGGAAGATATCTAGGTGCTTTTATGATGTCTGGTAATGGAACTAACAGGAAATTTCAGCACATTTTGGATAAAATGCAAGGTAAACTCAGCAGCTGGAAGAAACAGACTTTGTCCTTGGCTGGGAGGTTAACGCTAGTTCAATCTGTAACTAATCAAATGTCTGTTTATTTTATGCAACACTCTCGTATCCCTTGTGGAGTCTGAAAACAGATGGAAAAAATCCAGAGGGAGTTTATTTGGCAGGATGGAGAAGGGAGAAGGAAGCTACACCCGGTTAATTGGGAGACCTTGTGCAAGGAGAAAAAGTATGGAGGTTATGGGTTAAAAGACTTAGATGTTATGAATGATGCACTTCTAGGTCGTATAGCTTGGAATATGATTTGTAATCCTGGAAGTCTCTGTTCAATGGTGTTAGGAGGTAAGTATAGCAGAGGGAAGGATTTAAAAAAAGAGGTGGTGTGGAAAAAAGCTGATTCGGAGTTGTGGAAGAATCTAGCTAGAATATGGCCTAGTGTGGTAAACAATTTGTATTGGGAGGTGGGTAATGGGAAAGGAGTTAGTCTCTAGTTTGACAGATGGCTGGATCATGAGAAGAAATTGATTGAATTTTGCAGTAGCAACCTAACAGAAATTGATGAAAAACTGGTGGTGTCTGATGTGGTTGCTGAGAATGGGGAGTGGGATATGAGAAGACTTAAAGAACTAGTGAATGAGGAGGGGAGAAGGTTTATATTGGATGTACCTCCTCCTAACAAGCACAAGGGGGATGATATAATCAGATGGGGGACAAGGGTAAGTAACAAGTATGTTACTTCTGATATGTATATAAGCATGAAAGGAGATAATGGGATGGGAGAGGCGAAGTGGAGTAGGGTGTGCAAGGGCGGACCCAGAAATTTACAAGAGGGGGGGCACAATTAGTGGGGTGGGGGCCCCTGAATTTTTTTTTTAAAGTTAAATTTTAAATACATTAAAAAAACAAAAGAATATAAATAAGAAAAAAATTTAAAAATATATTTATGAAATTATGTGAATATTGATGATGTAATAAAATAGGTAATTATTTTACAAACCTGTTACTTAGAAAAGCAAGGCTAAGTACTGTTATAAATGTAGCTATATAAATTACAATGAAGGGTGGACACTCAATAAGTTCGAGTACATATATTTTAATAAAAAAAGTATATTACAATAAAAATAATTATAATGTCATCCTTCTAGGTCTTATTTTTTGGAATTCCATCATAATTGTCTTATTATGATTGTTATCAAATACATCTTTTTTCAATATAAGGCATTAAAAAATCATTCAACCATTTATACACATCCCATTACGAAGTATAGTCTTAATGTATCAAAAGTAGGCACATATATTAATTTTTTTAATTTTATTTTATTTTATTTTATTTTTTTTACAAAAAAACCAAATTCAGGGGGGGCATTTGCCCCCCTTATCTAATACGTGGGTCCGCCCAGGAGGGTGTGGAAATGGGGGGGACCGAGAAGAATCCAGATCTTCCTATGGTTGTCCCTACATGAGAGACTATTAACAGGGGAGAGGAGGCATCGGCTGATAGGTGGGAATCCTGACTGCTGTAGGTGTAGTGGAGAAATAGAGACAACTATGCATGTGATGCGAGATTGTTGGGTTGCTAAAAGGTTATGGGAAGAGCTGAAGTGTGGAAGGCTAGAAGCTGAATTCTTAATGTTGTCAGACAGTCAATGGTTTGACTGGAACTTGAGGAAGAATGATGGGGAGTGGAATCTGACTTTTGGGGTTGCTTGCTGGTTTTTATGGAGATGGAGAAATAGCAGTTTGTTTGAGGAAGGATTCTTGCTACCTGAGAATCTAAGCGTAGTGGTGAGGGCCTATGTTAGGAACATCAGATCTGCTAGAATGGATTTTGGCAGAATTAATGGTAAGAAGGAAGTAAAGCATATCAGCTGGTCTAAACCAAATGTGGGATGGTTTAAACTAAATACAGATGGTGCATCCAGAGGGAATACAAACCTTGCAGGGTATGGGGGGCTGATTAGAGATAGTAGTGGAAGGTGGATGAGTGGTTTCACAAGAAGATTGGGTTATTGTTCAGCTATCAAAGCTGAGTTGTGGGCAATTTTAACTGGTTTAGAACTAGCTTTCAAATCTAATTTTCAACAGCTATTGGTTGAGTGTGACTCTACATCAGTGGTCTCACTTATTAAAGAAGCACAAGAGGTTGAAAATGGAGGTTACTGTTTGCTGAAAGACATTACACGGATGATTGGTAAGTTTGCTAATATAAGAATAACTCATGTATATAGAGAAGCAAATACATGTGCAGATGCACTAGCTAATTTGGGTTGTGTACAGGAGGAGACCCTTGTCATCTGTAATATTCCTCCTCCTTCTATTTGTAATCTGTTACTTAGGGATGAAGTGGGGGTAGCATACCCATGTGTTGTAATGCAAAACTGATCACAGTTGGGCGTTTTGCCCTGATTATATACCCCAAAAAAAAAGCACTTTTTAATTGCAACATTTTTTTAGGGGATAAATGAAAAATAATATTTATACATCAATTAAATTTTTGAATGTTTTTTTACTCTCTCTGGCAGGTCCAATTTTAGGGAAAAGTTAATTAACTTCATGCATGGTTCCTAAGGAGCGATGGTTGATTACTTGATATCCTTAAACTTGTAAACAAGTGTGTGAATTTTCAATTCTGCCCCTCATTTAAATTAAACCTTAAAATATAGTGTGTCTAGGAAAAAGAAAAGTGCCAACAACTTGTTGCAGTTAAGAAGTGGTAAGATTTTATTTTATGTTTTTTTTTTGGGGGGGGGGGTTGGTAACTACATCATATATTTTCCCTATATTATATTTAGGGCTAAAAAGAGCTTTCAATTTTAGGAAATTAAAAATGATAGAAAATGAACTTTGAAATTGCAAAATCCCAAATTAGGTTTACCAAGAATTGATAAAGTAATGACGAAACTTAATAAGCAATTCACAATTTATTTTGTGGGAAATATCTAATTTAGGATTTTACAATTTCAAAGTTTTTTGTTTGTTTGTTATTCTCCCTAAATTTTATCTTATATTAGAAGTGGAATTGTGGAGCAGTATAAATAAATCACATCTAATCACTCCATAAAAACTTAAAGGCCAGTTTGGATGGGCTATTTTGATAAAAAGCACTTTTTTAATGAAAAAAAAGCTTTTTTAATTAATTTATGTGTTTAGATGAGATTTTTTAAAAAAAAGTAAATTAGCGTTAATTACGTCAAATTAGAAAGCAAAACATCATGCTTTGATTTCTTGTTTGTGAAAATAAGATACGAGGTATAGTCCGTACGTTTTAGATTTCAGAAATTATATTGAGCCAGCTAAGTTGGGCTTCTTGTCATCCTATGGATGAATGATTTTCATGAACTCATGGAGAGAACCCCTAGAAAACAAGGAAATATATATCATAGGAAAGTGGAAAATCCACTTTTGAATAAATTTGGTTTTAGAGATATATTCCACTGATTTTAAAGAGAGAACCATTTCATAGATACCTATCTTTTTTATTATTATTATTATTAAATTAATTAACTCTCCTCTTTCAACAACATAGGAGATACTCCATTCGGTCCTAATTATAAGAGCTAGTTGACTTTTTTGAAGAGATTAAGGAAGCTAATTAAATTACTTTAGAGTATTTATATTTATATTTTTTTCTTCAAACTAATTAGTTTGACTAATAAACTAATATATAATTTAAGGATACACAGCATATGAAATGATTAAGTAACCTATTTAGCTTCCTTAATCTCTCCAAGAAAAGTCAACTAGCTCTTATAATTAGGACCGGAGGTAGTAATAGAGTAAAGTTATAGGGGCTAGCAAAACTCTCTCACATCAAGATACTTTCCTGAAATGGTAACATAGTCCACTGAAAACTTTAGCTCTCCCCTGTACAATACCCCAAGCATGCTTAGTATGTTTGTATTTCATACTTTCATTTTTTTTAATGAAAAATTTATTGTATATAAAAAATAATGTATAGCATAGAACCCTAGAGTAGATTAGTCTAGTTTGGTATTTTTTGTTTATATGACGTAATTTTTTTTAAAAAATAATACACTGAAGCAATATATCAATTGAGCATATAAAAAAATGCTTTAATTTATATTAATAATACAGTGACTCCATGACGAAAAACATACACATTATTAATCCTCTCTCTCTCGTAGCCCGTCTCTTCTCTCTCGCCAAACCCTAGTTCCGCCTTTCCTCTTGAGCTTCTACCTCGCCGGCGGCAAATATGCCGCCGGCGAGCCCTCTCTTGGTCCACAATGGTGATCGAAGGGCAGATCGGCCCTCGATGAGTCCGGTGCAGGCTAGTCTTAGGTCAGAACAGGGATATAGAGCGGTGACTGTCCTTCTTCTTCGGCATCGGCTCTCCCCTGGTGTCCGTCCTCAACGCCTTCCCAACTCCGGCGGCCCTCCATTCTCTGGTTGCTACGGTGGTTCTCCCTCGTCTCTAGCGGTGGGAGCTTTTGCTTCGACGGCTCCTTCGATGGTGGTCTCTGACTCGTCAGTGGGCTCTTGCTTGACAGTGGCTTCTTGTTCGAAAGTGGTCTCCTGCTCGCCGGTGGCTTCGGTGCATTAGTGATTTCCGGCGGAGGGGGTGTCGCTCTCTTCTTTTTCTTTTTGTTTTTTGAGCTTTATTTTTATATTTGTCTTATGATGTTGTGGATTTGGGTAAGTTATGCTGGTGTTTGTCTTCTGATTTTGTGGATTTGGGTAACTTATGCTGGTGTTTGTCTTCTGATTTTGTGGATTTGGGTAATTATGATGGTGTTATTTGTTGTGGATTGGATTTGTGCTTTTGGGGGAAGGGCTTTGTTGATGGTTGCTATTACTTTGTGCTTTATCTATAAGAAGACCATTGCTAGGATTGTTCGTTGGGGGCAAATCCATATCGCTTATGTTAGCCAAAATCTGTTCGGTGGGTGGTTGATGTTACCAAGTTTACTTCAATGGAGGAGCAAGAGTATTCTTCAGGACTTTACTTGTCTTTTTTAGTCTGAGGTTGGGTGTTCTCTGTCCGGTACCCCAAGTAGGGGTGATTATGCAGCTGTTATTTGTGCAGCTTTTTCTTATAAGGAGGTGTGCCCGATTGGGTGGGTTTTGCAACCAATACATTCTTTTGTGTTCTTTCTAACCTTGAATGTCCAAGAAGCTGATGAAGTCCTTGAAGTTACTTTTATTCCTATCTGTATTGTAGTAACTAGCTCTCCTTACAGTTGGTTTGGTGTTGTTGTATTTGTTAGTCTTCTTATTTTGGTTTGTTTGGCTTTTAAGTTGTTGTTGCAGTGTAATCGTTTATTGTAACTTTATTATTATTATCAATATATGTTCCTGTTGACAAGAAAAAGAAAAAAGAAAAACATACACGTTATTTCACGAAGTAGTTCTTCCACCATTGACTATGCATGTTTAGATCACAGTCAGCTGGGCCCCACAATGCGTCCATATGTCATGAATTTAGTCTACATTTGCCTTGTCCTTGGTACTGATAACATTGACATGTTCATCGGGTGCCGTTAACTCCTTTTAACTTCGGTCTGTAGCGTGGAGGAGAAGGACGACGGAGACAAGGAGTCACTGCAAAGCTTATCCAACCAGTCAAATGTGTATTAAAATCTGGGGCCCAGCTGACTGTGATCTAACGGAAGTTAAAAGGAGATAGTATGGTAAAATTTCTCTTATCTAAAGCTTTATGTACACTTTTACCCCCCTCCAAAAACTTTTTTTAATAATACATTGAAGCAATATATCAATTGAGTAAAGTAAAATAATGTATAGAAAAAATGCTTTCTACATGATAAGTCATTGATCTTTGACCTAGTCAAAAGTCACCTTTGACTGGGTGATAATAAAGGCTATAATCGAGATCAGTAGTTTTCATGCAGAGGGATGTGAATGGTCAAGAATGAATTTGTCCCTCACATTTGTAGAGAGATAATACTAGGCCCCTCGATGAGTGAGTCTGAGAAATGTATGGCCGTACTACGAAGGAAAGGAGTTTCCATTATGATGAGTATATATTTTATGATTAAATAGGTGTATATTTCATGAGATTTAATTGGAATTATTGATGTTATATACTTATTTAATTATCTTTTATGAACTTTTCCATAATTGAATCAAACTTGGGATCAAAGAATAAATCAACATAAAATCTACTCATATCCTATTTTTATTGTGCAGGAAATATTAGCTGATTTGGAATGAAGTAGAAAAGGCAATAAGAGGATATACAATCAGTCAAACTTGATGGTCCCCCGCAAGTAAATAGAAACAAAATCAATTGTGTGATCTGATTGAGTAAATTACAAGATATGAGATATCTTTGTAATAAGAAAAAGAGAATCAATGACCCAAGACCTAAATTATAAATAAGGAGGCAGAGACAAGAAAGAGAAAGACGGACGAAGGCAGATCAGAGAGACACAGAACGAGAAGGAACGAAGAAGCAGAGGAGTAGAGGCTGAGCGTTTCAGTTCTCTTCATCATCTCCACGGAAGGACTGTGGAGGTGACGGAAAATCTTTCTTTCCTCTCTCTCCTTCTTCTTTGAACCTGAATTCTTATCTTTTTGTTTTGGATTTGAATAAAGCCATGTGTGGCTAGTTGGTTTTGCAACCTAGAGAATCTATGAACTTATTTGGGTTTTAGAAATTGTTCCCACTCATTAGTTTTGTTTAATTTTAATCAGTTTATTTAATCTTATTTTTATTATTTATTGCTTAGTGATTGGCCACCGTTAAGCATTTTTGGGGATTTAGGATTGAACTTGACGAAGAGAATCTTAAATTGACATTGGGATTAAATAATGTGGAATTAGATTTAAATTTAATGTGAAGTTAGGTTTTAATCTAATTTGCGTCTAAGATAGACATATACCTAGAAGCTCCGCATAATCAAATTAGAGTGAGCCCGATTTGAATTGCATCTTTATTAATTATGTGAGGCATTGCATAATTATTTGAGGTAGGTGTAGAAGTGGACCATCAAGCACTTATAAACATTAATACTCTAGATTAGCTGATCAAGTTAAGTCAAAGTTAATTTAGTGGGGATAAAATCTAGGAATCAAATAAGGGATTGGCAACTCTAGGTTGCTCATTTGATTATTGTGGTAGTTTTCTTATTTTTATTTTAGTTTTAATTTCTTTTATCTTAATTAAATTTAATTTGGTTTTCTCAACTTAAATGAAATTGTGAAATCAATGCTTAACTGAAGTTTGTGATACCAAGTCCTCGTGGGAACGATACTTTTCTTATCACTTTATTACTTGATACGGCTCGTGCACTTGTGGAGTTTTTAGGCTTAAAGTTTTGCCCTATCAAGGCGGGAATACTCACCACTATACTACAACGATGCCAAAAACTTGATAGGTCACTCGAGTGAAATATGTTTTAAAGAATGCAGAGGTGAATCACTCAAGTAATGCGTTCAAACTTAGTCACTATCACCTCACTGGCAATGATCTAGCTAGTTGTGAATTTTTGGTTGATCACTCAAGTGATGTGTTTTGTAAAATTCTTCACTACAATAGACACTGGAAGTGACCAAGTGTGTTCATTTTAGGTCACTCGAGTGATGCAACAATTTTTTATTACTTTCACTTCATCATGGTGATTCTAACGGTGATCTTATTTCTGAAATTTATTTTATAAATAGATCACTCAAGTGACCACTCAAGTAGCTTATCACTTTCAGATCACCACGGTGAATTGAAGTTAGCCAGTGTTTTGTGAAAAGAATTTCAAAGTTGAGCACTCGAGTGACCACTTGAGTCACTACTAGAAAACACTTATATTGTGACGGATTTTGTGATGGATTTTTTTTCTATCACAAAAATTCAAAATTTTGTGATGGATAAAAAAATCCATCACAAAGTAAAATTTTTTGCAACAGATAAATAACGTTGTCGCAAAATGGCATGAGCTCTCATACTGTTTCGTGATGGGTTCAAGTGCCACCGTAAAAAGGGCGCCGTTTTGCGATGGTTATCACACACCGTCGCAAAACAACGTGACAACTCACGTCGTTTTGTGACGACTAACGGAATCTGTCGCAAAACAATGTCGTTTCAAGTCCTTCATTGACATGATTCTTCTGATATTTGAAGAGTATCCCTCTGGTACCTTAATTGAAGCAAGGAACTGATAAAAACTAGTTTTTTCTTCCTTTGATAGTTTGTGAGCCATAGGATGAAGAAATGTACAACTTCCCTTCTCCTTTGGTGCTAATTCTTCCCTTATTCCCATATCAACCATGTCAACCCTAGAATTTATATCATGTTTAGTCTTCCCTGGCATATGGAGTAATGTACCAACAATACTTTCACACACATTTTTCTCAATGTGCATATCACACTACTACAATAAAGTGTTTTAATGTCGCTCAAAGGCATCCTTTTTTTTAAAAAAAATAAATAAATAAAGGCGGTGACATTTTTGTAATTATATGTGAGAAAAGATTACTTTTGGTGTCTAACTTTTTAATTTAGATGCCAAATGTATCACTTTTGGTGTCTAAGTTAAAAATTTAGACGCCAAAAGCATCACTTTTGACGTCTAAGTTAAATATTTAGACTCCAAAAGTGATGCTTTTGACGTCTAAATTAAAAAAATTAGACGTAAAAAATCTCTCGTGTGGGCCCCACACTTTTCAAAATCATTTTCCATAACTTTTCAAACTCCATTCCTATCATAATGCCTCGTATCCCACATGACTCTTCTTTCTCTTTCTTTAGTCAAATAACTTTTCTTTTGCTTTTTACTCAATCAGGTAGATCCTCTTCCTGTGCATCCCGTGAACACTTTTCATATCCTCATTTATCTTTTCATTAATTCATTCTTCACAGCCTTTGTCTTCTAGCTTCATCCTCTCAGTCTTCACCATCGTTCCTCCTCATTGGACATGTGGAGTTGCAAATCTGGCTGCCTCCATCGCCGCCGTCGTCGATCTTCAGGTTCCAGCTGAAACTTTTTGTGTTCTTATCCTTCATCTTCGTCGAAACTCTCCACCGCCGCCTTCCCTGGTTTTCTCACCGTGGAAAGAGCTATTGTTCTCACCGGATTTGGTCACCCTCACCATGGATCTTCAGGTTTCAAATCTGCATCTCAGATCACCGACCACCTCCTTTGAAGATCCTCCCTTGCCGGCAAAGGAAGCAACCTCTGTGGTTGAGTCTGATTCCTCCCGCCACTATTGTTTTGATATGTTTTTTTTCTAGTTTTACTGTGATTTGTTTTTCCTTTTCGTCTGATTGATCCCTGGAATTTTGGATCTGTTAGTCTGATTCTTAATTTATGCTCCTCCTTCTCTCCCTCTTTGTGCTAATTTTTGGATCTGATCAGCGTCCTAGAAATTTTAGGACGTTGTAGCTCTTGCCTTATAACGCCCCCTACATATGCATCTCCCCAAAAAAGGACGTAAAAGGGGTTAAAATTAGGACGTTAAATGACTTTTTTGTAGTAGCGTCATCAAGAAAAAGTCTCACATCCAAGGTCCTCCAATAAGGCAAGTCAAAGAATATGAATATCTTCTTCTACCCACTTGTCTCAACATCCTTTGAAAAAGGTTTTCCAAATAGACATTTTATATTTTTCACCTTTTGATATACATATTCACCGATCAAAAGTTGAGAGCCGTTCCCTTATTTGATTTCCCATTAAAATATTTTCTTAATCATCGATAAGGATGCTCCCAAAGCAGCTATCATCGATGTCCCATGTAGGAATTCTTTATGCCATGCTTCAATCTAATTTAATGTGATCTTCTCAAATTTGACATCCAAGTTGTCCTTTTATGTTGTATTCGTACAAATTATCATATGCCGGAAAGTCATTGATAGTGCCAAAGAGCATGGCTCTCAAGTTGAACGTTTCTTCCTCGTGAGCATCATAAACCATGATCCCATTATCCCACAAGTGTGTCAAGTCTTCAATTAGTAGAGTCAAGTAGACATCTATGTCATTCCCGAGTTGCTTGGGCCCAGAGATTAGCATGGACAACATGGAATACTTGTGTTTCATGCAGAGCCATGGAGGAAGATTATATATAAACAATATTATCGGCCATGTGCTATAGCAATTGCTTGGCATCCCAAACGGATTCATCCTAATAGTAGCCAATGCAAGGCATACGTTCCTATGATCTTTAGAAAATTTGAGGTGGTTCATATCAAACTTCTTCCATTCTGGAGAATCAGTAGCATGTCAAAGCATGTGTTATCTGTCCTTTCATTTGCATGCCACCTCAAATTTTTTGCTATATAGATGTTTAAATCTTGGTATAATAAGGAAATACTATAAAGCCTTATTCCAGCTCTTCCCATTCTGTTGCTAGCGTGGCTCCTCACACATAGGATAATGTGTCAGCGATGTACATTTATTCCTGAACAAGACACAATTGCTAGGGCAAGCATATATCTTCTCGTAGCTACGGCCGACGAAGTGCAACATCTTCTTTGCGGTATATATTTTGGGTGGAAACACTTTTTTTTTTGTTGGTAGCATTTTATTCAAAGCCTCGAGCAATTTTGTGAGGCTTGTATATTTGTTGCCTTCAAGTTGTACAACATCAACATAACACTCAATGAGGTAAACTCAGTACACCCCTTATACAATGGCTTCATCGCACCGCCTTTCAAAGTTTCCATTATTTTAGGACAATGCCATAGGTCCTCTTCTAATGCCTTGGTCATATCATCGACATGGTTGGCGTCAAATGCACTTTTGTCTAAATTAGGTAATGCACAACTTTCCATTTGTTCAACCACCCCATTTATTCGCTCCCCATACTTCATCCAACATATATAAGTAGAATCGATTCCATGAATCACTAGGTGTGAGATACAAGTTTCTCAATTATACCACTGTACATTGCCACACTTATACAAGGGCAAAGAATTAAATCGTCGTACGGGGGATTATACACAAATGCAAAGTCAAGGATATCTATTGCCCCATCCCAATAATCTCTCATTGGCCAATTGGAATACACCCACTACTTATTCAAAGATCTTATCTAGCATAAATAATTTAAAAACAAAAACCACAATCAAAACCCAACAATCATCTGCACCCACAATGAAAGAAAAACCACAAACTTTACGTCAACCTGGCCAAAAGTTGAAAAAAAAAAAAACTCTGAGATTGAACAAATGCCTATCTCATAACTGAAAGATCTAAGAGCTTTTGATCGAGTATAAAAGTTTTCAAATGTCAAACTGATTGGACATTTTACAAACAAACCCCTTCATTAACTTTGTACAATGAAAACATAATAACTTAAATTATTTTAATCATAGTTGGCTGATGACTCATCTAAAAAAATTCAAATTTTATATTTTTAAAAGAAAATATTTGAATTAAAAAAACTAAGAAAATGATCAACCAATATTTTTTAAAAAAACAAGATGAAATTTATTTTTCTTAAAAACAAGAAAAAATTTAAATTTTTATAAATGAGTTATCAACCAACTATAATTAAAATGATATGAATTGTTATATTTTCATTGGATAGAGTTTCTTGACATGTTACTCCTATAAGTATTTCTCTCCTCTGTATGTGTACAATAACATCTATTAAAGAATAATATTTCTGGACTACCAAAAATGTTCTAGTCATTTTATTGTGATAAGCATTGTTGTCAAACTCGTAAGTTAACTTTTTGAGTTTGCCTTTTTTATATTTGTACTTTACAAAATCGAGTCGAATCACTGGTAAACTTATGCTAGTTGTAAACTAAAATAAATTCGCGAGTTTACACAATGAGTTTAACATTTTTATATTTTTAACTTATAAAATTATGTTAACTCACTCTTAAATTGATGTTAACTTTTTTTAATTTAATCATGCCCAATGACTTTATTTATGAATTTTACATAAATTTCTTTGTTAAGTATGATAAATTATGAATGTTGATGTATTTAATTTCAATTATTTTGATTTAAAATATATTTAAATCAAATTGTTGTCATTTTTTATATTTTAATTATTAATTATACTCTATAAATACCTATTTAATCTTAACAGCAAACTCTTATGAGTTTACTATCCGAGTTCCCGATTTGAATTTATGTCATTGCCAGAAGTTTACTTAAACTTGTAGATTTGACAACTTTAGTAATAAAGAACTCAATTTGGAGTCAATTAATAGTATTATGTTTGATTAGACTTCGACGTGTTTGGAATTAACTGTCATTATATTTAATTAAATGTCTAAAAAGGCTAAGAGACAGCACTTTAAATTTAATAAGGGCTTGTTTGGTTTTTTATAAGAAAATGGATTTAAAACAAATGCAATGTGATGCTCCCTTCGGTTTTATGTATAAGATCAAAATAATTTATAATTTTAAAGGTTCGTTGTTAAATTTAAAATTATAATTAATTTTTAAAAGAAAAATTGTAGAGTAATAAACTTCAGCCAAAACTTGTAGATCATTTTTTAAAGAAAAAATAATTTATAATTTTAAAGGTTTGCTATTAAATTTAAGATTATAATAATTTTTAAAAGAAAAATTGTAAAGTTCAAAATTATTAAATGTATTCTAATTGATAATATTTAATTCTTTTCAGATTTAGACTTGGTTTGGTTCGAATGCAATGAGATACAATGATAATGTAAATATTAATTACAGAATTAATATTTATTTAGATTTTTAAGCAAAGTGTAATGAGTTATTTTTTTAATAATTATTTAAAATTAATATATTACACAAAGTCTATTCCTAAATATAATCTTTGTAATAAAAATAGTTAAAAGTCACTGCGCTACCTCATCAAAACCGTCAAGCTACCTCGTTGACGATCATTTGATAGCGATGGTTGATGTGGTGGCGATAGCAGAGGCAATGGCAAGTGGTGACAGCGACAACTATAGAGGAGAAAGTAGTGGTGGTGGCATCAACGGCAAATGGCGACAACAAAGGAGGAGGAGGAGGTAGTGGCGGCGGTGGCAACAATGGTCATAGTGGTGGCAGTAATGGTAAAGGTGGTGGTACTAGGGGTAATGGCGACAACAAAGGAGGAGGAGGAGGTAATGGTGGCAACAGTAGTAATGGCAAGTGGTGACAGAGACAATGGGAGAGGAGCAAGTAATAGCAGCAGTGAGGGTGGTGGCAGCGGAGGAAGAGGTAATAGTAGTAGCGATGACAATGGCAGGTGGTGGTAGCGATGCGACAATGGCGAAGGTGCCAACGACGACGGTGGTAGGGAGGAGGTAGTGGTGGCAACGATTGTGGCATGACGTGACAAGTGAAATGAGACAAGTATAACATAAACAAACGAGACTAACAAGTAAATTAAACTTTTTCAACCATATAATGGGATGGTAATGTGAATTCATAAGAGGGAGGTATGAATAAAAATTACTGTTACGGACCGGCCCAATAGGCCCAAGTCCAGACCCCGGCCCAACTGCGCCTATAAGGGATCCGCGCTATATTTGGAAAGGATCCGAGATCCCCTATATTTAGGAGCTCATTAATAGGAGATCCTCCTACAATCATGGCACCAGCCAATCAGCCCTGAAGGGCTCAATCATGGATATCGCCCATCAATAGGGAGATACGGGCACCAAGCTCCTCTATAAATAGAAGGAAACCCTAAACAGGTACACACGTTCTATCTCATGCTCTTGTTACTTTCTGCCATACAGAGCACACACCCCACTCCCCTGGCTACGTGCCTTCAAGTTTGTCGCGAACTACGTGGACTTTGATCCCTTCGAGGGTACGTAGGCTCTAGGCTTGACACCCTAGTCAAGTCCAATCTCTGTGTTCTTCATACAGAACATTGGCGCCGACCGTGGGGAACCGTAAACTTCAATCCCCGTGACTACTAATGGTGAGCACTAGAAGCCACAGCAGAAATCCCCAACCGGTGGGAGGAGACCCACAAGCCAGCCGCCCGTCGCCAGGCCAGCCGCCGGCGCCACCTCGGAGAGGAAACACCCCAGAAGGACATGTTACCGATACGGTGACTTCCTCCCCGGACAGGGAACAGCCGCTCCATGAGGAGCAGCCGCGGCATGAAGACCGGCAACCAGAAGAAGCACTCGCGCCATCTCCAACGCGTGACGTCCGGACAGTTGATGCCGACGTCCGCATGATGAGGAGGACTCAGGAATCATTCATGCGGCGCCTGGAGAACAAGGAAAAACACGATGACCTGCAGAGGCGGGCTGACTTCGAAGCTATCGGAAAGATGATCCAAGAAGCACTCGAGAATGACCGCCGCGTGAGAGGCCGCCACAGGGGTCGCGGTCATACAAGGAGAGCCTCGGCAGGCGGCAGCAGCTCCTCGAGCAACTCTGAGCCGAGGAACCCACGCCGCGACGATGACGAACCGAGGCGGCGCCCGATTGCAGGCCACGGCGGACCACGGTCCCCGGGAGACAGAGGAAACCACGGTGCCGGTCCTAACCGCACCAATCGGCATGAAAGGGAATACTGTGATCAAGAAGAGACCCGTGCCGAAGAAAGAACTCCCCGGCCCCGCCACGGATCACCTCGGGAATATCGTGTGACGTACCTATCAGAGACGGGGAGATCCCCGTTCTCGAGGGAGGCGGCAACAGCCCGTTTCCCAAAACGCTTTGAGTTAAGCAGCCTGCCGAAATACGATGGGAGCCAAGACCCCCGGAACCACTTGGTTACCTTTGAGAAGCTCATGTGGGTCCGACAGATCAGCGGTCCGGTCATTTAGCGCCTTTTTGCGGCTACTCTGGACGGGCCGGCACACAGGTGGCTGACGTCTCTTCCGGACAACTCTATCCGAGACTATGAAGACCTCGGACGAAAATTCGAGCTGCACTTCGCCACCAGCAAAAAGCAACCGAAGACTACGTTCACCTTGAGCAAAGTACGTCAGAAGAAGGGTGAGGCCTTGCAGAAGTATCTGGATCGGTTCCGAGACGTGGCCATGCAAGTACGGTCATTGCCCGAGGATGTCCACGTACACTGCCTGGTCAATGGACTGGATCCAGCATCCCGGCTGGCTCGCCACCTATGCAAGAATCCAGCGTACACCTTGACCGACTTCTATACCGAGGCGAAGAAGTACCTGGAAATGGAGCAGATGGAGGCGGCCAATGCCGATGAACCTGAACGAACTAGGAAGAGCCCGCCTAGCGACGAGGAACGCCCAAGAAGGACGAAGACCGACCCGAGACAGCGCAGCCGGGACAGCCGGACAAAGTCTGACCGGGCCGACCAGAAGACCAAGTACGACAGTTACACCCCGCTGAACGTCCCTCGGTCCCAGTTATGGAAGGAGGTAGCCCAGACCGAGATGAAGCGGGTGGACAGGCCAAAGCCGATCAGAGGACGCTCCAACACGGACCGTTCCAAGTTCTGCAAGTTCCACGACTGCAACGGCCACACCACCGACGAGTGCTATGACCTCCGCGACGCAATCGAGAAGTTCGTAAGGGATGGGAAACTGCGTCAGTACGTGATCAAGACTCAGGGAAGGACGAACGGGAAACGCAACGACCGCGCCCGCTCCAGAAGTCCGCCCAAGGAATCCCGAACTCCGGGGAAAAAGCAGAAGGCGGCCTCGGACGACGAATTTCCCGACGTCGATTTCCAGTGCAACGTCGTCAGCGGAGGATTTGGAGGAGGAGGAGACACAATAAGCCAGCGAAGGAAGTACCTCCGCGAAGTATTGACCGTCCGAGACCCCCCTAAATTCAAGGAAGACCCAAAGAAGCCTCGGCCCCCTGCCCTAACCTTCACCGAGGAAGAGTTGGAAGACGTCATACCCGGACATCTGGACGGGCTGGTAATCACCGGAACCCTGATAAACTGTCGTGTTAAAAGAATTTTTGTGGATGCAGGAAGTTCAGCGGACATCATAAGCTGGGATGCCTACAAAAGGATGCACCTCGACAAAGAGGACCTTAAGCCTTGCAAAACCACCTTGGTGGGTTTCAATGGCGAGCAATCCTTCCCAAAAGGCTACATCGACCTCCGGTTAACTCTGAGCACCAAAGAGGCCTTCAAATCGGAGCGGGTGCGATTCGTAGTCGCTGATTTCCGGTCCCTTTACAACATCATCCTGGGTCGACCAACGATCCACAACTGGGATATACTAGTATCCACCAAGCACCAGAAGCTGAAGATGGTCAATAATAAGAACCAGATAGTTGTGGTCTCTGGAGACCAGAAAGAGTCGAGGCAATGCTACTACGAAGCTCTCCGGGTCAAGGAAGAAGGACCAACGTCTCCACCCCGGCTCGGATTTAATGAGCGAGTAGCCGAAGCCGGCCCAGGGGAGCGCCCGCGGCAGCAAGTCAACATGGTCGAGTTGGACCTCCGGGAGCTGGACAATCCGAGGCCCGAACCAGAAGGAGAGCTGGAGGAGATAATGCTAGGCGAGGACCCATCCAAAACTGCCAAAATTGGCCGTGATATGGACCACGGCCTGAGGGACCTCATGATACGCTTTTTAAGGCAGAACCGTGACGTCTTCGCATGGACCTCGGCCGAAGTGCCCGGCATTGACCCCCACTTCTGCTGTCACAAGCTCGGCATCTGGCCGGGATCTAGACCCGTGGCACAGAAGAAGAGGAACATCGCGGACAATAGGCAGAAGGCCCTGGAGGGCCACATTGAGGAACTCCTAGCGGCTGGCTTCATTCGAGAGGTACAATACACCACTTGGCTCTCCAACGTAGTCATGGTCCTCAAGCCCAGCGGCAAATGGAGAGTGTGCGTCGATTACTCCAACCTCAACAAAGCCTGTCCTAAGGACTCCTACCCGATGCCTAACATAGATAAGCTCGTGGACAACTCGGCCGGGTACCAACTCCTCTCCTTCATGGATGCCTACTCCGGCTACAACCAGATCGCCATGCATCCCGAGGACCAAGAAAAGACCGCCTTTATAACTGATAAGGCGAATTATTGCTACAACGTCATGCCCTTTGGACTGAAGAATGCCGGGGCCACCTACCAAAGGATGATGAACCGAGTTTTCGAGGATCAGATCGGGCGTAACATAGAAGTCTACATAGATGACATGATCGTCAAGTCAAAACTCCCAGAAGATCACATCCGGGACCTAGAACAGATGTTTGAGAAGTTAAGAAGACATCGAATCAGGTTGAACCCGGCCAAGTGTGCCTTCGGGGTCCCAGCAGGGAAATTCCTAGGCTTCATGTTAACGAACCGAGGGATAGAGGCCAACCCGGACAAATGCAAAGCCATGCTCGACATGCAGCCCCCGGGGTCTAAAAAGGAGGTACAGCAGCTGACGGGCCGACTAGCCGCATTGACGCGCTTCTTGCCGAAGTCGGACCCAGGAGAAACCTTATTCCTCTACCTATCAATCGGCAATGAGGCCGTGAGCGCCGCCCTAGTAAGGGAGTCCGAGGCAGGACAGACACCAATATACTTCACCAGCAGGGCCTTGCAAAGCTCTGAAATCAGGTACCAAAGGCTGGAGAAGGTAGCTTTTGCTCTACTCACAGCCGCAAGAAGACTCCGGTCGTATTTCCAGGGACACCGGATTGTCGTACGAACCAGCCAGCCGATCCGGCAAATTCTGCATAAGCCGGACCTGGCAGGGAGGATGACCAATTGGGCCATAGAGCTATCAGAGTTTGACATCGCTTTCGAAGCCCGGCAGGCGATCAAGTCCCAGGCACTCGCAGACTTCATTAGGGAACTCACCCCGGCCATAGTCAGTGACGGGACGTGGAAGGTCTATGTGGATGGATCATCCAACGCAAAGGGCAGCGGTGCAGGAATCATCGTGGAAAGCCCACAGGGAGTGGCCACCGAACACTCTCTCCAGTTAGAATTCCAGACTTCTAATAACCAGGCCGAATATGAGGCCCTACTGGCCGGACTACTCCAGGCAAAGGATAATGGCGCCCAGCGAGTAAAGGTCTTAACCGACTCGCAGCTCGTCGCGGCTCAGATAAACGGCACCTACCAGGCGAAGGGCCCGCTCATGGCAAAGTACCTAAATAAAGCCAAAAAGCTGATGGCCGAATTCGAGGAGGTCACCGTGTCCCATATCCCAAGAGAGGAGAACGCAAGAGCCGACATCCTCTCTAAGTTGGCAAGCACTAAGGGGCCGGACAACCATAGGACCGTGATACAACAGAACCTGGCCGAGCCTAGCTGCATCATGGCCATTTTTGGAGGGGCCGACTGGAGAAAGCCTATTGAAGACTACCTCGAGAGGGGAATTATCCCCATCGACCCGACAGATGCAAAAAAGCTGATCAGAGAAGCCGCCCTCTATGCTATGGTCGATGACCAATTATACAGGAAGGGACTCCATTGCCCAATGATGCGATGCCTTGGAGATTCCGAAGCCAAATATGTGCTGGCCGAGCTACACGAAGGCGCTAATAGCCACCACATGGAGGGCAAGGCATTAGCCCGGAAAGCGTTGCGCGCCGGCTACTACTGGCCCACTATGAGTCAGGATGCCATGGAGAAGGCCAAGACATGCGACAGTTGCCAGAAGCACGCCAGGGTCATATGGCCACCACCCTCTGAACTTAAAGGAATGCCAGCCCCATGGCCCTTCTACAAGTGGGGCATGGACATCCTCGGACCATTTAGGCCGGCGCAAGGGCAGTGTAGGTGGCTCATCGTTGCAGTCGACTACTTCACTAAATGGATCGAAGCAGAGCCACTCGTCACAATAACGTCGGCCAGAGTGATGAAATTCTTCAGGCACAACATCGTCTCTCGTTTCGGCATACCAGCCGAGGTCGTCACGGACAATGGGACCCAATTCATGGACCATCGTTTCCAAGCACTAATGTCCGACTTGGACATTAAGCAGCACTTCTCGTCCGTCGAACACCCCCAGACCAATGGCCAGGCTGAAGCCGCCAACAAAATCGTCCTGGACGGACTAAAGAGGCGAATGTTGCAAGCTGAGACCAACTGGACCGAACAGCTCCACAACGTCCTCTGGGGATACCGCACAAGCGTACAGTCTTCGACTCAAGAAACCCCGTACAGGCTGACCTATGGGTGTGAGGCAATGATCCCGGTTGAAATCGGACAGCCATCCTGGAGAAAGGTGAGAGCCGGGCAAGAGGGGCAGGGATCGAATGACGACGCCTTGAAAACTGACTTGGACCTCATTGATGAAATCCGGGTTACAGCGCACTGCCGGGAACTAGCCGCCAAGCAGCTACTCGCGGCGAAGTACAACAGAAAGGTCAGACCCCGGTCTTTCAACCGAGGCAACCTAGTACTCCGACGGGCCGACATAGGCAAAAAGAATGCCAAGGACGGGAAGCTGGCGGCAAACTGGGAAGGGCCCTATCGGATTAAGGAAAAGCTTGACGGAGGAGCATACATCCTCGAGACGTTGGCACGAAAGCCAATCAAAAGGACATGGAATGCCGACAAGCTAAAGATCTACTATAGCTAGACTCTTTTTCGGCAGTGTTTGTCTGCTTTTACGATTCTTCCTTTCCTCGCATTTGTTTTCCTTGTGTTTTGAGTCCAAGTTGTGTCATTTCTGATTGTGATGCTTTGTAAGGCCCCGTAGGGCTATTTCTTTTCATCAATAAAGGATCCCACTGGGAATATTTACCGATACGCACAAAGCTTAAGCATGAAGCCTGAACCGCTTAGATCGGCCAAAAGCAACAAGGCCGGGGCAATGAAGCCCAGCTAAGGAACTGAAAGCCGGGGCTATTAACCCCGGCACCGGTAGACGGCCCCGAGGTCGCAAACCCGGCCAGAACCAAAAACATCTAGATGTACGAAAACCGGCCGTCGTACTCAGACAGGCATTGGTTAGAGCTCGGCAAAGGAATCGAACGCGGCCCTTTGCGAAATTGACGCGTCAACGCTCGCCCGGCTAAGCAAGCGGCCTGCCATGCCGACCCTGATCAAGTCAAAATGTCCGACTCCAGGCAGACGAAGCCTCGGTTAGACACGTGGTAGTCCCGCCCTTACGCCGGTACAACTTGATCCAACTAGAAGAAAGTTGGAGCTCGGCTACTTGTAAGCCGGGCCGAGGCAGTACGGTTAGTTATGCCTGACGAGGCTGAAACAAGACAACCTTGCCCCAATCTCCCACACACCAAGTGTGGTAGAGAAACAACGCCTGTACATATGCAGCCGACAAACGATAAAGCTTGGGCAAAAGAATGATAAAAGTATCCATTGCCTAAGTTACCCACACGGCCAACCAATTCTTAAGCTCAGGCAAAAGGATGGCAGAAGCCATTGTCTAGAGCATCCAGACGGCTTGCAACAATGCAGCCGAAGGAACACCCAAACTTAGACAAAAGAGAGATAAGCCCAACCATTGTCTAAGTTATCTAAACACGGCCGACAGACGAAAAAGGATGATACAAAGGTAAATCGTTCATTGTCAAATCCAGACAAAAGTGACGGTAAAGAATTAAACCGAGTACAGATCACAGCACAAGGAAACAAAAATATTGTCATCAATTGTTCAAGTCTGTACAAAAACGGCACCAAGGCCGGGATCATTCAAAGTTACAAGGGTTCCAACACCCCAAGAAATACAAATAGCAAAAATAAAAGCTAAGACGGGGAACCCGACCCAGCATCAGCTTCCTCCTCTGGCCCGGCCACGGTAGCACCCTCCACGGCCTCTTCATCAGGGTCCTCGGCGGTTTGAGGCTCGAATGGGAGGAAAGATCCATCGTCCTTGACAAAGGCACGATGATCATATCCTTCCACTCGAAGCTCAACCCTGGGGTTGAGGTACCGGATCTGGAGCAAGGCTTGCTTAAAGCAGGCCTCGGCAGTCTGCACCAGGGCGTCCGTAAGCTCCCGGGAGGTCACCTTCTCAGCAGCAAGGGCTGCCTGAGCCGCCTCTTCATCCCTGGCCAAAGCAGCCAGCCGCGCCTCTAAAGCCTTGGCCGCAGCCAGGCTCTCGGACCTCTCCTTCACGGCCCGGGTGCACTCCACGGCGACCGATTCGGCATGCTCCTGGGACAGTTGCAGCTCCCGATCTACCCGGACCGCTGCAGCCTTCGCGGCATCCAGCTCCGCCCGAACCCCTTCCAGTTCCGCGAGGGCCGCATCCCGCGCCGCCCAGCCTTTGGCCAGCTCCTCCCCGGCCGACTTAGCCTTGGCCTCCGCAGCCGACAAACTCTTGGCCAACTCCTCGACCTGTGCCCGCAGCCTCTGGGCATCAGCATGGGAACGGGCATATTGCTCCCGGACCATGATAAAGGCTTGGTTATATCCCACCGCCCGGCAAAGCTCTGCCTGGTTCCTGTGCAGCTCTTCCAGGGCCGGTCGAGTCAGGGCAGCGCAGCCAATAAAGTGTCAGGGAGGGAGGAAGGCGGTGGAAACCTCAAGAACTATCCCATCGTGCCAAATACGGCCACGGGCGAGAAGAGACTTCGGCAGCGGTGGTGGCGGAAGCGAGGATGACGAAGGCAGATCTGGCAGAGATGGAGGATCATCGGCGAAAAACTCAGCCTCAACCTCCTCGTCGGAAATCGGGGCCTCTCGCCCCTCAGAACCCTGCGAACCAGGCATCGGGCTTGGGTCCATAGCAGCGACTTCCCGGCCCTCAAGCACCAGAGACCCCACCAACGAAGCAGCCTGCGTGGCCGGGGGGGAAGAAGGGCCATCAGCAGTAGGGCCTTTGGCCTTCTTAGGAGCCGAGGCATGAGGAGCGCCGGCAGTGGAAGAAGCCGCCCGCTTCTTGGGGCGACTCGTAGGCGCGGCGGCCGCCCTCGACAAGCGAGCGTATAGCGGCAGGTCGTCCATAGCCCTAGCTGCAAACAGACAGAAACAAAGTAGATCAGAATCCACCGATTCATAAGAACAATAATGAAACAAAAACAAACACAACTACTAGTGACCCTACACGAGGAAGGCGGCGGCTCGGCGGAAATATAGAAGCCAGCCAGCTGCACACCGTACTCGGCCACCAGGGCCTCGAGCCGTGGCAAAGCAGAAACCGATTCCGGAACCAGGTCTTCGAACGGAACCTGGTAGGAGATGGCCTTAGCCTTGTAATGACCTTCCCCCCAATACAGCGGGAACCGACCACCATCCTCTAAGAACCACGGCCGCTCCCCCGGGACGGTCTCGATCTTGAAGAAAGCCCCCTTAAACCGTTTGAAGGAGTCGGAAAAGGGCGTCATCAAGTGACGGTCTGGGTTGATCCGCAGGGATACCATGCCCCTCAGATTGTCACCCCTCGCGGACGAACTAGGGGTAAAAGGTCCGAAGAAGTGGAAAAAGAGGTTGGCGGTACAGGGGATGGGGAGCGGAAAATGGCCGCATAACCGCTCGAAGGCGACTAGGTATCCCCAACCATTCGGATGAAGTTGTGTCGGGGCGAGACGAAGATGCCGCAACGCCTCCATCTGGAAGGAAATGAAAGGAAGAGAAACTCGGACCAGAGTCAAGTAGTCCCGGTAAAAGAAGAAAAAATCCGGCTGACCCTCGGTCCGAGCCGCACATATAGGCTCCTTAGGCCCCGGACGCCTAAGGACGCATCCAGGCATGGCCGTGACCTCCAGCCGTGCTATGTCTACCTCCGACATCAACGACGTTGTTGCCAGCACGTCGTGCGATACCCAGCCATATCGGCGAATCAGGGCTTCGGATGGACTGGAAGAGTCCGGGCCACCGGCCTCCGAGCGCTTTTTAGAAGATCCCGACTTGGGAGCCATAAATAAGCCTATACGAAAATAAACAAAGCCAATATTAGCAAAGAAGCAGAAATACCTGGTACAGGCATAACAGCAGGTACTAATGACGACCGACTCGGACGAATGGGGTCGCGAGAAGAAACAACCGGGGCAGACCAATGCCGACAGGAGCCTAGAATGGATGAAGCCATGGTATCCCCATCTCCTGCCATTAACACGGAAGCCTCCGCCAGGCAGTCCCAACAGGGGCCCACGTAACCCTCGGGAGCTGACGACCGGCAAGCAGTAGAGGGACCCTCGTAAAAATTGCGGTCGAGCCATCACCACCGGGGATTGGGAACTGGAAGAGGAACCCACCAGGGCCCCACCAGGCGATTCTTGAGGAAGAGCGGTTGCAAGCGCCCGGAAGGGTGAGCGTGGAATTGAAACAGAAACCCTTCCCGAGGACGGGCGAGCCCCACCTCGCCCCGGACGCACGGCGCCACCTCGGCGCGAAGGATCCAGGATTCCCGAAGCAGGTGGTTCACCTCCAAGAACCCAGTAAGTAGCCCGCGGGAGACGCGCACGAAGGAGCATTTCCTCCTCCGGCGTCAATGAAGCTGCAGAACTAGGAATACCTCTACCCCTCACCATGGTCAGAAACCCAAAGCGCTAAGAACAGTGTTTAAGGAAACAATGGGACGAATTTCGGGTACACTGATTCTAAGGAAACCCAGGAAACCCGGAAGGAGGGAAGAGCGATGACACAAACGTCAATCAACGAAGAATAAACGGTAAAAGAAAAGGAAATACCGAACAAAATGACAGAAAAGTGGCACAATACCTGTTATATGAAAGAGGAAGGAACTAGAACGCTGGAAGACGGCGAAAGTTCCGGGCACAAAGAATCCCCTCTGAAGCTCTAGAGAAACCAGAGAGTAGTCTGAGCGAGAAAATGTAATAGCGGGAAAAGTGGAAAAGAAGCGCAGAGAAGGCTATTTAAACCGAAATCCTAACACAAGAAGGGTACAACGGTATTTTCCCATGCAGGCGCGTTGAGATTGGCGCAGCACGACGCCAGCGCCATAAATGCGCATTGGCCTCGAGAGACGAAAAGGCGTGACGGTTGCAGATTCCCTCCACTAAGGATCTGACAGCTGTAAAACCACAGTGACAGTTCACGTAGGGGGAAAACCGAAGCGTACGAAGAATCCCAAAAGGCAAGAGAACGCTTGGGGACCCGGATAGGATAAAAACCGCCCGGACACAAGCAAACCCGACGTTCTGGGCAGGACGAGAACCGATTGAGCCGACCGCAGTCCCAAGCCGAGCTAAGGGCCACGGCATCCGAAGGCCGACCCAGTCCGAGCAGGAGGACCTCGGCCATAACGGGCCTGGGGCACTAAGCATCTCGGCCGTCCAGAAGCCTGAACGACCAAGCTGGGGGGCAACTGTTACGGACCGGCCCAATAGGCCCAAGTCCAGACCCCGGCCCAACTGCGCCTATAAGGGATCCGCGCTATATTTGGAAAGGATCCGAGATCCCCTATATTTAGGAGCTCATTAATAGGAGATCCTCCTACAATCATGGCACCAGCCAATCAGCCCTGAAGGGCTCAATCATGGATATCGCCCATCAATAGGGAGATACGGGCACCAAGCTCCTCTATAAATAGAAGGAAACCCTAAACAGGTACACACGTTCTATCTCATGCTCTTGTTACTTTCTGCCACACAGTGCACACACCCCACTCCCCTGGCTACGTGCCTTCAAGTTTGTCGCGAACTACGTGGACTTTGATCCCTTCGAGGGTATGTAGGCTCTAGGCTTGACACCCTAGTCAAGTCCAATCTCTGTGTTCTTCATACAGAACAATTACCAATATTTTGGTAATCGTCATTACTATAGTAAATCCTATTACCATGTTAAAAAGCAATCAAACACTATTCTCTTGATAATACAATCATGATTTGTATTACATGCATGCAATCCTTTGAGCCAATAAATGGGTTTTTTTTTAAATAAAAAATAAATAGTGGATTTCAAGGTAAAGTGATTCGGAAGAGAGGGAAAGAAACAAGAAATCGTTCTTGCCAAAAGATTTCTTCACAATCTGAAAATCATTCTTGCCAAGAACAGTTTTAAGTTTAGTATTTCAGTAAATACTTCACATCCTATAATATTTTGGTGTTTTCTTTTACGGTTTATAGTGTCCGGTAAATTTGCCCCGAAGTGATAGCTTCTCTTTTAGTAACTAGAACACGTGAAAAATCAAGAAATTAAATTTAAAAATGAAATAAACACGATTTCTTATAAAATAAATATTTATGTACGGGAAAAGTATCTCTCCAGACCTCAAAACTAGGTCGTTTTGAATTAATGAAGGGTTAGTTAGTAATTTTAGGTGAATTAATGAAAGACGTTTCGGTAAAGTTTATATGATTAAAAAATAAACAAAATTACAAAAACACCCTTCATTAATCTAAAACAACGTTGTTTTAGAGTTACTGGAGATAACTCGATCTCCCGTAATTGAAAAAAATCCTTTACCCTTAAAACAATTTACACTTTAAATCTTGATAGAAAGATAAAGGGTATATCCATCCAGTTTCTTAACACACAATTATTTATTAAATTATATATATATATATTGCTATACCTGATCAATTTCAATTATTTCAGTAAATCAACTTCTCAATATCAACATAATCAAACCAAATAGTACAGTTTAAATACATGTTGCCTTATTTATGATCAATCTTATTTATATCATTCGTTGAACAAAAAAGGAAATATTCAATGCGATATATCTCTTAAAACTCATGGAACATACGCATAGGAGTAACTCATATTCCTAAATATCATACCGTACTAAATTTATAAGAATGTGTTATAATATGTTTGTTGGTGGGAAGATTCACTTTTAAATTAAAAAGATACCGATGGTTCGTATTTAATATTGTATAAAACTATGATTATAAGATTTATAATTTTTTTTTTAATTTTGTCAGTATTGTATGTTATTTATTGCTAAATCATATTTGATGCGTTTAAATGTTTAAAATAATAATTCTATTAAATAATAAATTTAGACTATTTATTTTTTTAATCCGATTGTGGATAATAAATATACCTTCTTGATTAGCCCAGCAATCACAGTTAAAAGCCGTACCAGTGAGCCTTGATCAGGTCTCCGTCGTCTTCTTCTTCCGGCTTCTTTTTCAGCCTAATTCTTTGCGGATTCGCGCTTTTACTGGAACTTCTTTCCTCCAAGAAAAGAACCCTCGGTGGCAATGTCTTCCTTCTTCAGAGTCCTCGTTAGGGATTATACTGCTAAACTGGTAATTTTCCTTTCTTGTGTTTGATTCCCTTTCTTCGTTCTCGACGTCTCATCGTAGTCGTCGTCGACGTCTGTGGATGTGTGCTACCCGCCGTCGGTTCCGATCCGACTCTGGCAGCCCCCTCTTTCCCTTTTTACGGTTTCTGGTTTTGTTTTGTTGGTTTATTGATTTTGCATAGTTCACTTTTCAGATTAGTTCGGCCCCTGTTTTCCGATCTGCCATTGTACCAAACTGTGTTGGAAATTTTTGCATGATTGTGGTTTTGTGCTGTGTTTCTGTTTGTGATGCGTGGATGATTGTCCTGTGTATGGTGAGAATTGAATTGGGAGCGATGGAGACAGGGGAAAATCTGCCAGGGCAAACTCGTCATTTCGCTTTTATTTTTATTTTTTGCAAATAAAAATAAATGTCATTATTGTGTCAACCCGGGAGCGGATCTTCTCAGAAGGCCATTTTTTTTTTTCTGTATCCCAATCCTGTTCGTCCATCTAATCCGAGCTCTCAAAAAAAGATACGTTATAAAGCTGGCCATCCATTCCCATCTCTGCTAAATTCTTAGCCGTTTCAGTTTTGTTACCCTTCTACAGACGCCGGAATTGCTCCATAAACCTTCTCCCCAACAATCTTTGGAATGGTACCTGTCCAAGAATTAGCGATGACGATGGTGTCCGGCACGGTCACCGATGGATGATGAGGAACACACTGCAATTTGGCAGAGATGAGAATGGACGGTAGAGATGTGATTTTAAGAGCTGTATGACGTGTCTCCTTTTGAGCCCTCGGATTAGATGGACGAACAGGATTGAGATGTTGGGGATACTGAGAAAAATGGCTTCTAAGAAAATCCGCTCCGCGTCGACCCACCATATGATCATGACCTTTATCAGCAGAGAAATTAAATTCATTATGATAATTTACCTAGTCTACCAAACAGCATTAGGTATTAATACTAGTCATTATATTGTTCTGTTAGTATTACATCAGATTTGAATTTTGATATACTAATTACTTTTTTCTTTTCTTTGGGCAGCAAATCCCTCCCCTGTTTGTCTCCAGATTTTCTAGTCTTACACCAAAAACAGTAGTGCTTTTTTGTTCTTCAGAAAGATCATGGATGGTTGATATTGAGGAAGAAGAAGACAAACAATTATATTTCAGAAGAGGTTGGAACACATTTGTGCAAGATAATGATTTAGAATTTGGGGATTTTATAGTTTTCAAATTTGATGGGAATTCAACATTCAAAGCTAAAATCTATGAAAAATCTTACCTCAGAAGAAAAAAAACCTCAATGTCAGTATCTTCTTTCTTCAAGATCATCATCAATGAAGAATATACTACCAAACTGGTAATTTTCTTCTTCCCCATTGATGTTTGCTTATTTCCACAGCTGAAAAATCCCTCTAAATCTTTGTTTCCCCCCCTAATCGCAGCGAATCCCTTTGTTGTTCGTCTCCAGATATTCTAGTCTAGTCCCAAAAACAGTAAAATTTATCAGGTCTTATTCTTCAGACAGATCATGGAAGGTTGATATTGTGGAAGAAGATGACAAAAGGTTATATTATAAAAATGGCTGGAGTACATTTGTAGAAGATAATGCTGTAGAGATTGCATCTTTTATAGTTTTCAAATTTGTTGGGGATTCAACTTTTAAAGTTAAGATCTATGGAAAGTGTGCCTGTGAGAAGGAGCTTGAGAATGAGTCATGTGTCAACCATGATTACTGCATACAGCATCATAATAAAAAAATACCAACTCTAGATCATCAAGTAACTAAGAGAGAAATAGATCCGATTGATGTAAGATACGTAACGATGGAGACAGTTGATCATGGCGATTCTAACCAAGAAATTGTGGCTCCCCAGAAAGAAGTTGAATCTCATGTCCCTATCGAGAAAACTGGTAAGCTAAACTTATGTCTAATTACAAAACTGATAAGTATTATTATAGTTGAATGTTAGACTCACTACAACAAGTTCCTTAACAGTTCAAATTATGGTGATGTTTTTACATTGTTTTAATGTTTATACTGCAATTATGAAAACAGACTTTTGTTCATTTCTATTTATTTTAGCTCATAGTTTAATTAATTTGTAGCAGACAATGGGTATGAGTCGATTGAAGGCCCTGATTTGGACTCTAAGAAGAATCCTTCATTCAAAATTCTTCTGCAACAAGCCTATGCAAAGAAGGGTGTCATGGTTAGTTCTTCAGATCACCCCCAATTGATTTATTCTTCTGCAACAATAACTGATATGTTTAGATTGGCTTTTTCATCACCAATTTTATCATCCTATAGCAAACATTGGTGTAGTCTGGTTATGAATATAATGCCCTTTTTGTTTCTGGTTTCACATTAGGTTCAAACAAAATGTGATTTCATGTTGTTAGCTCATACATAATTTCCATGGTGTGTGTGTATGTCAAGGCTATTAAAGTGATATTGAGATTAATATGTTTGAGGAACTTGTGCAGTGCTTTCCAACAGAGTTTTTCCATAAGCATATGAAGAATAAGAGACAAGAGGTAGAGATGGAGACAGTGGAAGGAGTGTGGACTGTGAGCTTACTCCCCCACATGAAAAGGACAAGGACATTCGCCAGATTAAGCAAAGGCTGGTCGGAATTCGCGAAAGCCAACCATTTCAAAACCGGAGAGACTCTTGTTTTCGAACTGACTCGAAAAGGTGACTGCCCCAAGTTTGTCATCAACAGGCAATGAGGTACTGAGTGTACGAGACTGATGGAGCACCAGGTTGTGCATGGATGTTCAACAAGTGTATTTAAAAATTAAGAATTTTTTTTTTTGGTATTATAAAGTTTTGGAGGGTTCGGCATCAGTCCCCCTACCAAGGCCAGGGCACAGTCCAGGGCTCTATGAGCACTTACTGGAGACTTACGAGATCGCCTACTAAAGGAGTCCCAGCAACAGCAGAGGGGAAGAATTTATCCTGACGATAGGTCATGTTAATGGTAGGCTTAATTAGGAAGAGCCCTCATGATGAGTAATGTAAATATGGTAGTATTAATTAAGAGGGTTATGCTGAGGTTCTTTCACTTTTTATTTTTTGAACTCCCATGAAATGGATTTGGAATATTGTAGGCATCTTTTTTTTTTTTTTTTGAATAACAGAGGCAAGCCGAAGCTTGAAGTGAAATTAGGAGCTAGACCAAAAAGTCAAGCCCCAATACAACATAACCATTACAAAACTAAAGGCAGCTGACCAATTGGTCCCTCAAAATTATATCGCGGCATCCAGTAGGGAGATTCGGGATAAGAGTTACACCCGCATCAGATGAAGCATTGTGCCCTTCCTAATCAAACGTGTATTGTATATACATTTAATCAAACGTGTCCTTGATTTCGTTTTGTTTTGGGTATAAACGTGTTCTTAATTTCTGATGCAACATTTTATGACTGCTAATGTGATGGGTCTTTGTTGGTCCCAAAAACCAATGTGGTTTTGTTTGTTATGGCTTACGAGCCTATTATGAGCTTTCTCATGGGCTTGCTTTTTTTTCTTTTTTTTTTAAAATGTATATATCAAAAAAAAAAAAAAAAAAAGAAGTTCTGACGTTTTTCTTACTTCAAGTTTGGAAGAGTGAAACTCTCCCCTCTTTAAAGTGAGTCCTAATTTATAAGTTTTGAATGTGTAGATTAAAATATACTCTTTCCTGTTCCTAGTTTTAAGATTAAGTTAACTTTTTTGAAGAGATTAAGGAAACTAATTAAATTATATTAGAGTATTTTTCTTTTTATTTTTTCCTCTAAATTAATTAGTGTGACTAATAAACTAAGAGATAGGTTATTCTGTCTATCCTTATTTTGTCTACCTTTACCTACCCCTCTCAATACCGTTAGATTATAATCCCATCCAAAAGTGAAGATTTTAGGGTTAAAAAACCTTTCTTTTTTTTTTTTTTAATTTTTCTTTTTCCTCTCTTCCACTGCCTTCCACCCTTTCTAGAATTTTATCACCTGAGAAACTACTAAACAAAAAAGAAAGCACTACTCATATTGGTCATCATACTCATGTTGTTCAGTGATAACCTTATTAGCTTATATAGTCCGGTAAATTTGCTCTGAAGCAGGAATAGCTTCTTTTAAAGTAGTTAGAACAAGTGGAAAATCAAGAAATTAAATTTAAAAATGAAATAAATACGATTTCTTATAAAAATAAATATTTATGTATTTAAAACAATTTACACTTTAAATCTTGTAAGAAAGACAAGGGGTATATTTTCTTAACACACAAATATTTATTAAATAATATATACACACAGAGAGAGGGGCAGATCTAGAAAATTACTGAAAGGGGCACCATTGGTAGGAGGAGAATTGTTTTCTTTCTTTCTTTTTTTTTAAGGAAAGTTTTAAATGCATTAACAAACAAAAGAATATAAACAAGAAAAAAAATATGAAAAAAATATTTATAAAATCAAGTGAACACTGATAATGTAATAAGAGAGACAATTATTTTACAAACTTGTCATTTAGAAAAGCAAGGTTAAGTGCTATTAAAAATGCATCTACATAAATTACAATGAAGGGTGGTTACTCAATAAGTTCAAATACATATATTTTAGTAAAAGAAAAAAGAAAGTATATTACAATAAAAATAATTACAATGTCATCCTTCTAGACATTATTTTTTAGAATTTCATTATAATTGTCTTATTATTAATACTATCAAATACATCTTTCTCTATATAAGGCACTAAACAGTCATTCAATCACTTATCCCTTATTTGATTATGAAGTGCAGTCTTAATGTATTAAGGGTAGGCATTTAATTTAATGGTGGGTAATCATTCAAATATATATTAACTTTTTTTTTTTGGGAAAAAAAAAACATTCCAAGCGTGGGCACTTCCCTCCCCCACAATCATATATGTAGATCTGCCCCATATATATATATATATATATATATATATATATATATATATATATATATATATATATATATATATATATATATATATAAATTAATTATTTGCTATACCTAATCAATTTATATTATTTCAGTAATTCAACTTCTCAATATCAGCATAATCAAACTAAATAGTACAGTTTAAATACATGTTGCCTTATTTATGATCAATCTTATTTATATCATTCGTTGAACAGAAAAGGAAATTTTCAATGCGATATATCTCTTAAAACTCATGGAATATACGCATAGGAGTAAATTCATATTCCTAAATATCATACCACTAGTGAATTTCAAGAACTGTTACGCATAGTTAGTGGGAAGATGAGTGTCTCATACTCTTTTTCTCCCGTTAAAATATCATCTTCCCTTTTAAATTAAAAAGATAACGATGGTTCCTATTTAATATTATATAAAACTATTATTATAAGATTTATAATCTATGTTTTTTAAATTTTATCAGCACTTATTGTATGTTATGAATTGCTAAATCATATTTTATCCGTTTAAATTTATTCATTCATTTATGTTTAAAATAACAACTCTATAAAATAATAAATTTAAACTATTTACTTATTTTTAATCCGATTGTGGATAATAAATATAAGCGTATGAGAAGAAAATGAAATATATATATATATATATCTCCCCAACCTCCTTGGTGGTGCTGCTTTTATTTTCTTTTTAAGACGTATATATTGATATTACTGATTTTTGATCAATTATTGATATTACTGATTAATATATCCATATATGTGCATAAAGAAAATCTTTTCTCTATAATTAAAATAGAAAGATATTATATAAAAATCTTTGTTACCTTCTTGATTAGCTTGATCAGGTCCCGGTCTTCTTCTTCCAGCTTCTTTTCCAGTCTAATCTCTTGCGGACTTCGGCTTTTACTGGAACTTCCTTCTTTTAAGAGAGAACCCCAGGTGGCAATGTGTTCCTTCTTCAGAGTCCTCGTTAGGGACTATACTGTTAAAATGGTAATTTTCCTTTCTTCTGTTTGATTCCCTTTCTTCGTTCTCGACGTCTCGTCATCGACGTCTGTGGATGTGTTTGCGTTCCCTTTCTGTACAGTTTTTGGTTTTGTTTTGTTGGTTTTCTTCTTCAGAGTCCCCTTCTTTATACTAGCCATTACATTGTTCTATTAGTATTACATTATATTTGAATTCTGATATACTAATTACTTACATTGTTCTATTAGTATTACATTATATTTGAATTCTGATATACTAATTACTTTTTCTTTCTTTTCTTTTGGCAGCAAATCCCTCCCGTCTCCAGATATTCTAGTCTTATAACAAAAACAGTAGTGCTTTTTTCTTCTTCAGAAAGATCGTGGATAGTTGATATTGAGGAAGAAGATGACAAACAATCGTATTTCAAAAGAGGTTGGAACTCATTTGTAGAAGATAATGCTTTAGAATTTGGGGATTTTATAGTTTTCGAATTCTATGGGAATTCAAAATTCAAAGCTAAAATCTATGAAAAATCTTACCTCAGAAGAAAAACCTCAATGTCATCAGTATCTTCTTTCTTCAAGATCGTCATCAATGAAGAATATACTACTAGAATGGTAATTTTCTTCTACCCTACCGATGTTTGCTTATTTCCACAGCTGAAAATCCCTCTAAATCTTTGTTTTTGCCCATCGCAGCGAATCCCTTTGTTGTTCGTCTCCAGATATTCTAGTCTTGCCCCAAGTTTGTCATCAACAGGCAATGAGGTTCCGAGTGTAGCAGACTGATGGAGCACTAGGTTGTGCATGGCTGTTCAACAAGTGTATTTAAAACTTAAGAATTTCTCCTGATGATAGGTCATGTTAATGGTAGGCTTAATTAGGAAGAGGCCCATGATGAGTAATGTAAATATGGTAGGATTAATTAAGAGGGTTATGCTCAGGTTCTTTCACTTTTTATTTTATGAACTCCCAAGAAATGGATTTGGAATATTGTAGGCATCTTTTTGTTTCTTTATACGTATTTAATCAAACGTGTCCTTGATTTCGCTTTGTTTTGGGTATAAACGTTTTTGTTTGTTATGGCTTACAAGCCTATTATGAGTCCTAAAAAAAGTTCGATTATTTCAGGCAATTGTTATTTCCTGTTTTACTTCCCGATTTGACGATTTCTTCTCATTGCTTTTCGTTTTCCTTTTTCCTTTTCTCCCTTTCATTCCATATCTTATCCTTTTCCTTCGCCTTAACCTATATCCTGAATCTTGATTAGACGAAGCGTCTTTTTAAACAGCTTAGAATTGATTATTCATACATGGACGTAAGGGAGGGAGGTAGTGGGAGAAAGTGTTCATACAGCGTCCTTAAATCTCCATCGTTGGATGAGATTATAATTTAACGGTATTGAGAGGGTTAGGTAAAGGTAGGTAGAATAACCTATCCCATAAATTAATATATAATTTAAGGATATACAACATATGTTATAATTAAGTAACTTTGTTACGGACCGGCCCAAGGCCCATATTCGAAGTATGGCCCAATGAGAGATATCTCATATCAGATCCCACCTATATTGTAGCGGATCCTATCTATTGACATCATCGGAGTATCCAGACTATATCTATGTGAAATATTCCCCTAGATACTCGCCCCGGACATCATGCACAGCCGAGATATCCTCCACATAAACCTCTATAAATAGAGAGGTCAATTCTCTAGGTGCGCACGTTCTAACTTATGCTCAACTTACTTTCTCTCACATAGAGCACACACACCACCCCCTGGCTAAACGCCTCCAAGTATACTTTGAACTACGTGGACTTTGATCCCCTTCAAAGGGTACATAGGCTCTAGGCTTGACACCTAGTTAAGTCCAATAAGTCTTGTTCCCAAAACATAACATTGGCGCCGTCCGTGGGGACCGTTAAAATTCGATCCCCGTGACCACTGATGGCGAACACTAGAATCCACAGTTGAAACCATCAGCCTAATCAACCACAGGCTGAAAGCAATCCACGGCCAAACCAATCTCAGGCCGGACCAAGTCAACAGCACGCTCAGAATCGTCCACTGCGCGAAAATACTCCGGAGGGCCACGTAACCGACAGAGCGACCTCCTCTCCTGTCACTGATCAACCATTGGTGGAATTAGAAAAGGAGACCCTGGCTCCAGACGTCCTGGCACCAGACGCCGACGTCCGCATCTTACGGAGAACATAGGAGTCGATGCTCCAAAGATTTGAGAACAAGGAAAAATGGGATCACCTCCAACGTCAAGAAGATTTCCGAGCTATTGAGCAAATGATAGAGGAAAAGCTTGAGGCCCTCTTTCAACGTGGAAACCGGAAAGACCCCTGAAAAGGAAAAGAAAAAGTAATCTTGAATAGCAGCAGTCCCTCCAGTAGTCTCGAGTTGGGATTAAGACGCTGGACCCTTAACAAGACGAAAAGAGGGACGAAAGCAGGACGAGAACGCCAGCCAGCCTAACTGAAGAAGGCACGGTTGTCTCGGATCACAGACCTGGAGGACCGAGATGATGAGGAAGACCGAGAAGATTTCGAAGACCGAGATGGTGATGAGGACCGATATTCGGATGAGCATCGAGAAGCAAATAAAGCTCCCCGACCACATGGCTCACTTAGGGAGTACAGAATGAAATATTTGACGGGATTTGGCAGAACCCCATTCTCGAGAGCAACGGCAACGTCTCCTTACCCGAAGAATTTCAATCTTGCCGATCTCCCAAAATATGATGGGACTCAGGATCCGCGCAACCATCTTGAGATTTTTGAAAAGTTGATGTGGGTACGGTCGATAGAGGGCCCGGTCATTTTGGGACTCTTCTCGGCCACACTGACTAGACCGGCACACAAATGGCTGAGTTCTTTTCCAAACAACTCAATTCAGAATTTCGAGGACCTCGGGCGCAAATTCGAATTGCACTTCGCCACTAGCAAAAAGCAGCCGAAGTCTCAGTTTACATTAAGCAAGGTAAAGCAGAAGAAGGGTGAGACGCTGCAAAAATACTTGGATCGGTTTAGAGACATGGCGATGCAAGTACGTTCTCTTTCAAAAGAGGTCCATGTACATTGTCTTGTCAACGACTTGGACCCATCATCACGCCTGGCCAGAAGCCTGTTCAAAAACCGAGTCTACACATTAACCGAATTCTATACCCGGGCAAAGCAATATTTGGATGTGGAACAGATGGAGATTGCCAACGCTGATGAACCCGAGAAATGGAGGAATACGTCACCTGACGAAAGGGATCAGACCGATAAACAAAGGACGGGGCCCCGTAGACGTAATCGAGATAATCGATCACGTCAGGAGAGGTTGGACAACAAGGCAAAGTACGACAACTACACCCCTCTGAATGTCTCCCGATCGCAGCTATGGAAGGAAGTGGCCCACACCGAGATGAAAAAGGTCAGGAGGCCGAAGTCCCTCAGAAACTGACCTACAAAAGACCGTTCAAAATTTTGTGCATTTCATGACGGTCCGGGGCACACCACGGATGAGTGCTATGAACTCCGGGATGCCATCGAAAAGTTCGTAAGAGAAGGAAAACTACGCCAGTATGTGATCCAAACTCAGGGAAGAAGAAACGGCAAACGGAACCATGACGGCCGGAGTAGAAGCCCGGCCTCGGATTCTAAAAAGGAAGAGAAAAGATGAAAATCCAATTCCACCGATGAATTACCAGAAGCCGAGCTCCAGTGTGACGTCATCAATGGAGGGTTTAGAGGCGGCAGAGACATGGCAAGCCAACGTAGGAAGTATCTACGCGAAGTGCTGACAGTAAGAGACCTCCCAAAATTCAAGGACGACCCAGCAAAACCGAAACCACCTCCGTTGGTTTTCACTAGTGAGGAGCTAAACGACGTAGTACCGGGCCACCAGGACGGACTAGTCATCACAGGAACTCTAGTAAATTGCCGTGTCCAAAGGATTTTCGTAGATGCTGGGAGCTCGACAGACATTATAAGCTGGGATGGTTATAAAAAGAAGCACCTTGATGTAGAAGATCTAAAGCCATGCAAGACAACCTTGATAGGGTTCGACGGAGAACGTTCTTTCCCTAAAGGCTACATAGACCTCCGATTGACATTGGGAACGAAGGAAGCATTCAAATTAGAGTGGGTAAGGTTTATCGTGGCCGATTTTCGTTCCCCTTACAATGCTATATTGGGTAGACCAACCATACACAGTTGGGACATGCTGGTATCCATCAAGCATAAAAAACTTAAGCTGATTAACGATAAGAATAAAGTAGTAGAGGTATTCGGGGACCAGAAGGAATCTTGGCAGTGTTATTCTGAGGCCCTTCGAGTTGGGGAAGGAGGACCCTCATCTCCGCCTCGGTTCGGAAGGGACGAAGTTCATGCCGGCGCCAAGGATGACAGACAACCCCGGCGACCAGTCAATAAGGTAGAGCTTGATCTCAGGGAATCAGAGAACCCTCGACTAGAGCCCGAAGGAGAGCTTGAGGAATTAGTGTTGGGAGTGATGAGTACAAATAATACCATATTTTCCCTATATTTCATGACTGAATTAGATGGTAAAAATGAGCTTAATTGTGAAGTAATCAAGCAAAAAGGCATGTATTCATGATATAGGGAATGAGAGATGGAAATCATCAGAATGTGTTAATTCGCGATGCTTTTTAAGGAAAAAACTGTGTAGCAGAGTTGATGCGATGCTATAGCATTCTGACAGCAGACCGAAGAGCAATACAAAGCACATGAATGCTATAGCAAAGTAGAGGACGCTATGCTATGCGTCTTATATTTTGACTTTTTTGTCCAGATGATTTCAGGAATTAAATAAAAGGGCAATAATGACAGATAGGTTGCTGACGTAATGGAATAGAAGATGCGAAGGATCGGAACTGAAAGATTTGAAGAATCCCGCAGAATCAGCAAAAGCAATCTAATCAAGAAGATACGATAGATCCCGACGGAATAGGAAAATCTCAACTTACTGCAACTTGCACCACAAGAAAGGCCGGTTATAAAAGGAAACAGCAAGGAAACCCTAAGAGTTGAGCGGCACTGAGTTTAGAACAAGATTACACATTCGGCCGACTCAAGAGAAGAGTGGGAGATTTCAAAAGGCACGAGAATTCCAGGACAACCCAGCATCCTTCCCTGCGGCACGACGGAGAGAAGAAGACGTGGAGTAGTGACGTGACAGGGCTTCTTCCACGCCGTCGGAATTTCGTCAAGCCTTCTTTTTTCTTCCTTATTTTAGTATTTAAATCATGGGTTATTCTGTTATTATCTGTTTAGTGTTTCCCTCGTCAGTCATGAACTAATTTGCCTAGGGCTGAACGAGGATGATTTCTTAAGTATTTGATGAACCCAATTGCCGTTCTTAATTCAATAAATTTGGTTTTGCTATCGGTGTTTTAATTACTAGTCGGTTAATGGAAGTTAAGGGCTAGATCAGTGGCTTCACTTACTGGCAAGGAGTGGAGTTAGACCTCTAAGAAACAGATGCTTGCTAGGCGGCCCGTGCACGGCATGACCTATATTGTAGACTTCAGGAATGGGTCTACCGCTCATCACCATTAACACCCTGTGCATAGCAAAGATCTATACTAGAAAGTTACCATAGGAATATGGAAGGAGTATAGGTAGTATCTTACTTATCGGACGTGGAAGCTTCGGTAGACTATAGAGGTGGGTTAACTAAATAGCTTTGTGAGTAGCAGAGCTATGCTGTAGCAATTGCGGAAGCTGTACAGTATAGATGTCGTAGCATTGTGTAGAGCAACTGGGGGATTGATGCACTTAAGGGTGATTTCGAGTTCAGTCTAACCTTTTACTGATATCTTCTCAAAAGTCATTCTGTTTATTTCTGTTATTAGTATAGCTACCAAAAACCTCTCAAACCAACTATTTTTACTTTCTGTTTGTGCAACTATAGTAGCAATTGAGCGTCATTCCTTGGTATCTCAGTCTGTGTGGGACGATACTCTACTTTCACTTTATTACTTGTTCGACTGGTTCGCTTGCCATAAGGGAATTAGACCAATAAGTTTTTGGCGCCGTTGCCGGGGACTGCTGATACCTTCAGTGAAGACGCCCTTTTTGCTCATTAGTTGCAAATTATTTAATAAGAGCTCACTTCTTCTCTGTTCTTAATTGACAGGTACATTATGTAGTGCATGCGTAATTCGCCCACCGCTAACCTAGAGCCTTACGATCTAGAAATTGAAGGCACTTACAAGCAAAGGCGCAAGAGGTAGAAGCGAAGAAGCCAAACTTTTGACTCTGCATGCATGGCGGATATACCTGTCAAGCACGAGCGGGATCAACGAGAGCATAAAGTCATAAACGGGGACAACCAAGTCCCTCCACCTCCAAACCCTGATGCTAACAAGGCCATCCTTCTTGTGGATTTCATAATCTTGGACTTTGAAGCAGATGGCGATATCCCAATTCTTCTGGGAAGACCTTGCATGGCAACTGGGGGTGCGCTAATTGATGTGGAAAAAGGAGAACTTACTACACGTGTGAATGATGATCAGGTCACCTTCTCCATACTTAAGACCACGAAGTTCGAAGCCCCAATGGAGAAGTACCTACCCTCTGATGATAGCAGCAAAGGCACTAAAGAGGCAGGAAGCAGTCCTGCACCACCACAGCATTAATTTGCTATAGCAAAGTCCAGCTGAAGACTTTAAAGCAAGCGCTATTGGGAGGTAGCCCAATTTCATGATTCGTTTGTGTCACAGCAGGAGGGAACAAGTCCAGCAGGGTCCTTGCTACGGCACGCAGAAAGGCATTACGGCCCCAGAATAGCAATATGGCAAGAGCCCAACACTAGTCAGGTACGCTCCTTATCTCTCTCCCGTTTCACTCTACCGCTGCAATGGGGGCATTGCATTGTTCAAGTGTGGGGGGGGGAGGGGGATTGACTAGATATAATCTGCCTTGAATGTGTGTGATCTGATTTACCCTAACCCTGCATTTAGCTCTGTTTGCACATACTGAAATTTTTTCAAAATTGCATGATAGAGCATGAATAGAATCTTGTAGCAATGGCATGAACGTCTATATAATTGAGCATAGCACAAAGGCCTAAGGGAACTGAACCTTTAGGCTTGGGAAATTGACGGTGCTAGCCAACCTGATGCGGGGTAGAGTGATAGTGAGGAAGTTAAAAGGGAAGAAACCCCCATGGAAGAATTGATTTTAGCCTTAATGTTTTATCTTGTGTGTGTGTCTGCTAGCCTGTGTTTGATCCTTGATTTGTCCTTGTTCTTTGATAAGCTACTTGGCGTATGAGTTGAAGTTCATGGGGTAGAGGCATTCTTGTCATACCCATTGCTCCCATACACAAAGCCATCTGTCATCAGCTCCACTTTGCTACCCCCTTAAGCCAAACAGTGATGCTGTAACAGAGCAGGTTAGGAAGGCAAGCTGAAGGAGACTGTGAAGACGTTGTCGCAGCAGAGTGAATCCATGAAAGGTAAAAGAGACTGAAGAGCTATTGTTATTGCGTAAAAAAGAAAAAAAGAAGAAGAAGAAAAGAAAAAGAAAAGAAGTGCTAAAAAAAGGGGGGGATGAACATGAATAAAGGAACAACATGAAGTTCAAAGCTCAAGAAGGAACACTCAGCTAAAGCCAACAAGAACAAGAGGAGGAATAATCTGCCTGAGCTTCTATAACATCCACCATCCTTTCCTACCTCACAACACTTAGCCATTCCCATAGCACAACCACAAAAGTCCTTTTGATGAGCGAATACTCATATGCTGGGAAGTAATCTTAGAACTCTGACAAGACTATGGATCTTCCGGGCCCACTAGACAAGAGAGAAATCAAAACCCCTTGGGTGAGAGAGTGCAAACACTGAATCCTGAGAGCCCCTTGAAACTTCCTCATTGGAATGATACCACGCTGATGAGCGGTTGGCACTGGGCAGTGGGATTGCCAAAGAGGGGATGGAACTGAAAGCAGACGTGCAAGCAAGGTTATATGAGCAGGAAGGCTAAGGCTATGAGCTTCTGTTCGCTCTATCTTATTTTGCCCAGGAGTGCAAAAAGCTAAGTGTGGGGGTATTTGATGAAATATTTTCCCTATGTTTCATGACTGAATTGGATGGTAAAAATGAGCTTAACTGTGAAGTAATCAAGCAAAAATGTATGTATTCATGATATAGGGAATGAGAGATGGAAATAATTAGAATGTGTTAATTCGCGATGCTTTTTAAGGAAAAAACTGTGTAGCAGAGTTGATGCGATGCTATAGCATTCTGACAGCAGACCGAAGAGCAATACAAAGCACATGAATGCTATAACAAAGTAGAGGGCGCTATGCTATGCAGCTTATATTCTGACCTTTTTATCCAGATGATTTCAGGAATTAAATAAAAGGGCAATAATGACAGATAGGTTGCTGACGTAACGAAATAGAAGATGTGGAGGATCGGAACTAAAAGATTTGAAGAATCCCGCAGAATCAGTAGAAGCAATCTAATCAAGAAGATACGATAGATCCCGACGGAATAGGAAAATCTCAAATCACTGCAACTTGCGCCACAAGAAAGGCCGGTTATAAAAGGAAACAGCAAGGAAACCCTAAGAGTTGAGCGGCACTGAGCTTAGAACGAGATTACACATTCGGCCGACTCCAGAGAAGAGTGAGAGATTTCACCAGGCACGAGAATTCCAGGACAACCCAGCATCCTTCCCTATGGCGCGACGGAGAGAAGAAGATGTGGAGTAGTGACGTGACAGAGCTTCTTCCACGCCATCGGAATTTCATCAAGCCTTCTTTTTTCTTCCTTATTTTAGTATTTAAATCATGGGTCATTCTGTTATTATCTGTTTAGTGTTTCCCTCATCAGTCATGAACTAATTTGCCTAGGGCTGAACGAGGATGATTTCTTAAGTATTTAATGAACTAAGTTGCCGTTCTTAATTCAATAAATTTGGTTTTGCTATCGGTGTTTTAATTACTAGTCGGTTAATGGAAGTTAAGGGCTAGATCAGTGGCTTCACTTACTGGCAAGGAGTGGAGTTAGACCTCCGAGAAATAGATGCTTGCTAGGCGGCCCGTGCACGGCATGACCTATATTGTAGACTTCAGGAATGGGTCTACCGCTCATCACCATTAACACCCTGTGCATAGCAAAGATCTATACTAGAATGTTACCATAGGAATATGGAAGGAGTATAGGTAGTATCCTATGTATCAGACGCGAAAACTTCGATAGACTATAGAGGTGGGTTAACCAAATAGCTTTGTGAGAAGCAGCTATGCTGTAGCAATTGCGGAAGCTGTACAGTATAGATGTCGTAGCATTGTGTAGAGCAACTGGGGGATTGATTCACTTAAGGGTGATTCCGAGTTCAGTCTAACCTTTTACTGATATCTTCTTAAAAGTCATTCTGTTTATTTCTGTTATTAGTATAGCTACCAAAAACCTCTCAAACCAACTATTTTTACTTTTTGTTTGCGCAACTATAGTAGTAATTGAGCGTCACTCCTTAGTATCTCAGTCTCTGTGGGACGATACTCTACTTTCACTTTATTACTTGTTCAACTGGTTCGCTTTCCAAAGGTCCCAGCAACCATAGAACCGTGATCTAGTAGAATCTTGCCGAGCCGAGCTGCGTGATGATAATTTCGGCAAGGACAGATTGGAGGAAACTGATTGAAGACTACCTTGAGAGAGGCATTACCCGACGGATCCTACTGAAGCAAAGAAGTTGATCCGAGAGGCCGCTATCTACACCATGGTTGACAACCAGCTTTATTGGAAAGGATTACATTGCCCAATGATGTGGTGCCTAGGCGAAAACGAGGCCAAATATGTACTGGCCGAGTTACACAAAGGCTGCAATGACCACCACAGCGGCGGCAAGGCCCTTGCCAGGAAGGCCCTATGGGTCGGGTACTATTGGCCGATGATGAAGCAGGACGCCATGGAAGCCGTCAAGAGGTGCAATAGTTGCCAGAAGCACGCCAAAATTATCTAGCCACCGCCAACCGAGCTAAAAGGAATTTCATCCCCCTGGCCTTTCTACAAATGGGGAATGGACATCCTCAGACGCTTCAAGCCAACGCCCGGATGGCTCATAGTTGCGGTGGATTACTTTACTAAGTGGATCGAGGCTGAGCCATTGACAACGATCACCTCGACTCGCACAATGAGGTTTTTCCGCCACAACATCATCTCTCACTTCGGGATACCAGCCGAGATCGTTACAGACAATGGGACCCAGTTAATGGACCATTGATTCCAGACCTTAATGTCTAACTTAGACATTAAGCAGCACTTTGCCTCGGTTGAACATCCGCAATCTAATGGCCAGGCTGAGTCAGCTAACAAGATCATTCTAGACGGCCTGAAGAAGCAAATACTTGACGTAGAAACCAACTAGGTCGAGCAACTTCACAGCGTTTTATACGCCTACAGAATAAGTGTACAAACTTCAACCCAGGAAACGACGTTTCGGTTAACCTATGGATGCGAAGCAATGAACCCGGTCGAGATAGGACAGCCCTCATGGAGAAAACTCAGAGCCCGGCAGGAAGGACAAGCGTCAAATGACGGCGCCTTGAGAACGGATTTGGACCTTATAGATGAGATCCGATTCACGACACACTGTCGGGAGTTGGCCGCCAAGCAGCTTCTTGCGGCAAAATACAATCGGAAGGTGTGACCCCGGTCCTTCAACCGAGGTAACCTCGTACTCCGATGTGCTGACATCGGCAATAAGAACGCCCGGGATGGCAAGCTGGCCGCAAATTGGGAAGGCCCTTACCGGATCAAAGAAAGACTGGATGATGGAGCCTACATTCTCGAAACCCTGGCAAGGAAGCCGGTAAAGAGAACTTGGAACGCCGACAAGCTAAAGATCTATTACAGCTAGATCTCAGCTCGGATCAACCTGGACAGGCACAGCTCGTCCGAAATTTGGTTATTTCTTTATTTTAGTATTTCTATTTACGGATTTATGTCTTTAAAATTGATTTAAACCATTTGTTAGCTCCTTTGAGCATTTTATCTTAATGAAGAATCCCTCAGTAGATAATTCGTCAACGTGCACAGATAATTGCTTAAGCATAACACCAAGGCACGTAAGCCCGGTCACAGACTTGACACTGAGGTCATTAAACCCGGTCAATAACAAAACCCATCTAGATGAATGACACCGGCCATTGTACTCTGACGTGCTCAGGTTAGAGCTCGACGAAATTGCCATATGTGGCCTTTGTGAAATTGACGCGTCAACGCTCGCCTGATCTGAGCAAGCCAATTGTCATCCTGACCCTGATCAGGTCAAAATGTTTAAGTATTGCGTTACGAACACCTTGGCTGAACATGTGACAATTCGCCCTTATTTCGGTTACAATTTACTTTTCTGACTAATCAAGCCAGAACGAGGTAGTGCGGTTAAGTTGACACCCCAAGAGGTTAAAACAGACAACCCTGCCCAATATCCCAGACTTAAGTTTTGGTCGAGTATATAGACATGTACCTACTACAGTCGATAAATTTCTAAACTAAACTTAGAATTTATAAACAAAACACGTCGATTAAGGTGGATTAAGCTAAAATCACAAATCGTCAGAAAATTTATCCAGACGGCACTGACGCCGTAAAAGTATAAGTTTAAAACGGGCACAGATGCCCAGTACAAAACAAGATAACGAATAAAAAGGGCACAAACGCCCAGCAAAGTACAAAATGCTCAGGCCGCAGGAGGAGGCTTCGAAGGATCCGGACCACCTTCTGGAGCGACGCCAAGGGATATCTCCTCCTCTCCCTCCTCTTCTTGGATGGGATCTCCAAGCTCAGACATCGAGACATCCACAGGAGAAGGAGGAGGCGGGACATACTTGCCCTGATGAATATAAGCCCAGTAGTCCACCTTGCTAAGGTCTAGAGTGGCTGGCGGTTTGAAGTGATGAATCAAGGTCAAAGCCATATTAAAGGCATCCTTCGCCGTCGCCCTGACCGTCTCAGAGCTTACGGCAAGGGCCCTCTTGGTATCGGCAAGTTCCGCCTTCACGGCGCCCAATTCATCCGCCAGATTCCCCCGCTGGGCCTGAACCGTCTTCAAAGCCTCTAGACTCTCCGACTTGGAAGCCTTCAGAGCAGCAACCTCAGCCTTTAACTTGGCCACGTCATCCTGCGAAGAATGCAACTCAGCGCGAGCGATCCTCAGCTCCTTAGATGCCTTGGCTTGAACGGCGCTCAACTCTTCCTCCGCCCGCTTCCTCGCTGCCACGGCCAAGTCCCTCTTGCCCTCCACTTGGCGTCGTTCAGTCAAGGACCCAACCGTTTTTTGCTTGAGCAGCAGCAGGGACTGCGTCAGACCTATCCCCTTGGCTAGGTGATCTTACACTGAGTGGATCAGGCGCTCGTCCGCAGTAGTCAGGCTTAAGGACATATCTTGGAAACGGCGAGGGGGGAGATAGGCCACACTGAGCTAATCGGCTGAGCAACCTTTCTCCCAGGCAAGACCACGCGACACTTTCTAAGTTGGAGGTGGAGGAGGGGAAGGAGGAGTTGGGCAACTGGCAGGAGATTACTCAAACGCAGCCTCTTTATTTTTCTCCGCCACTGGTGTTGCGATCGAAGGGGAAGCGAAGGAATCACCCGGCGTCGATGTCCTACCCCTTTTGGACCCTGCAGCCTAGGGGTCACCTCTCCCTCGCCCCCGACCGAGCTCAGCAACACATTTACGGGTCTCCCTCTTAGGTGCAGCGGCTGGCTGGACGCCTTCGCCAGGATTGACGTGAGATAGGTAAGGGGGAAATGGATCCATGGCACGAGCTGCAGAACAAAGAAAAGGAGTTAGAAGGATTCAAACATGAAAGGACAAATAACAAATAATAAAAGAACCAGATATATACATGGGCCAGCACCGGTCGAAGGGAGAGATCGAGAGAGAATGGAATCCGTGGATTGAACACCGTGTTCTTTAATGTAGGTCACCAGCCGAGACACCCACACAACGTCCTCGACTGGAAGGTCATCTCCATCAATTTGGTAGTTGGTGGATTCTTTGTTGTGATGGTCCTTGGTCCAATACAGTGGGAACTTCCATTCCACATCCTTGGACTCAGGACCATGAAGAAACCAAGGTTGTTGCCCGGACACGGCTACGACTTTGAAAAAGCTGTTTTTGAATCGTTTGAACAAGTCCGAGAAAGGTGTGAGAAGTTTTCGGCTTGTAACACCTCATAAAGATGTTATGCCAAATATGTCCGCCTCCTTGTCAGAAAAAGGGGTAAAGGGACAAAAGAAATAAAAAAAGACTGAGCGTTTACAAGGAATTGGCCGCGGCATAAGTTTGCAGAGTTTTTCAAAAGCAAGGACAAAATCTCACCCGTTCGGATGAAGTTGAGTGGGAGCAAGATGGAGGTAGTTTAATACTTCCATTTGGAACTTGGTAAATGGGAAGCGAATACCGAGCCGGGTAGCATAGTCCCGGTTGAAGAAGAAAAAAGAATTGTTTGTCCCCTCACGTACAGCACAGACAGGCTCCTCGTCAGCAGGAGGGCGAAGAGTACAACATTCCACATCGCCCAGGGTGAGCCGAGCTATATCGGAAGGTGACATCAGCGATCGAGTGGATAACACCTCGGCCGATACCCAAGGGTATTTAGTGATAAGGCTTGGTGAAGGCCTGGCAGAATCTGACTCCCCAGTAACCGATGGGGTCCTATCAGACGATCAAGAGGGCTCCATAAGACCTAAAAAGACAACAAAAAAGGGAGCAAAGGATTAGAGAAGGAAGGGTATACCTGAGGAAGTCAAATTAAAAGGTCGGACAAGGTTGGGTCTAACTGCCGAGGTAGAGACAGGCGGGGACCTATGTCGGCAGGAACCTAAGATCTCATTGGCAAGCGAATCTTGGCCGAGGGAGATGTAGCGAGAGCTGGAGGCAATATAGTCCCAGCAGGGGCCGAAATACCCTTCGGGATGATAGGAGTCTGACCTCGCCAGCCGAGGGGCCGAGAAAAAGTTTATAGGTGGAGCCAAGATGGCATCAGTGCTGTCTCGATCGGGAGCTCGCACTAAAGCACTCGGTCGAGAAGGTGGAGCAGCAGTAGTCGAAGACTTTATAACTCTCCTCTCACCAGACCCATCGTGAAGTAGGGCAGCAAGCCTTTGTTCTTCGGTAAGCGAAGATCCAGATAACCAGTAATTGGTGAAGGGGTAACGAGCGTGCAAAGCTTCTTCTTCTGGGATTATGCTTTGGTTAGAGGAAGGCAGACCATTATACCTATCCATCACCTAACAAATGCACAGAGGGTTGGATAAGGAAGGAAGAACCAAGAGTAAGGAAAGGTTGAAGTTCACCACTTCAAAAAAGTGCTACACTAATAAGAGAGGGGAACTTAGGCAAAACTGACAGGAAGAGGCACCTAACGAGAATCTACCCAGAAGGAACGGAAAATCTACCCAAGGACACTCAAAAATGAAAAAGCTTAAATCGCAAGAACGTCAAGAAGCAGAAACATAATTACAAAAAGGTAAAAAGGAAAGACAAGTATACCTTAGTGTGCGGAAAAACAAGAATGCGAGAACCTGGAAAATGCGCGGAGATAATCGCAACCACGAGAAAGTTTTGTCTGTCGACAGAGGCTGGAAAATGGTAAAGAGATGGAATGAGGCAAATGGAGGGAAGTACGTTCACTAAATTCAAACGTTGTAAAGGGGTAAAAAGGACAATTCACACCCAAAAGGGAGGGGAAACGCACGTCACGCAATAGACGCATTAAATGCGCACGAAAACCGCTACCGGCAGGTTGTAGCAGTTATGACTCCTCGCCACTCCGCAAGAGACAGGTGTCATAGGGTAATCATGAAAGAGGTGTGAAAAGCGGAGAGCTTAGAAAACTGTGAGAAACGGCTGGCATTACCCCGAATAAAGAGTCTCTTCACATCCCATTAGGGCCGGGGGCAACGAGGGAGCTCCCCAGAATTGAGAGCTCCAGGAAGGGCACATGTAGCCCTGTGCCCGAGCAAATGTGGCATAATGACGTCATGACCTCGGATAGACCAGGCAAGACGGACGGCGGCCTGTTTGACCCGCCATGCCCGGACATCGCTCGGACAGCACGGACTGTTGAGCCTGCTGCACATCTCGGCTCCTCAGTAACCTGACCAATCGAGCTGGGGGGCAACTGTTACAGACCGGCCCAAGGCCCATATTCGAAGTATGGCCCAATGAGAGATATCCCATATCGGATCCCACCTATATTGTAGCGGATCCTATCTATCGACATCATCAGAGTATCCGAACTATATCTACATGAAATATTCCCCTAGATACTCGCCCCGGATATCATGCACAGCCGAGATATCCTCCACAGAAACCTCTATAAATACAGAGGTCAATTCTTTAGGTGCACACGTTCTAACTTATGCTTAACTTACTTTCTCTCACACAGAGCACACCACACCACCCCCTGGCTAAACGCCTCCAAGTATACTGCGAACTACATGGACTTTGATCCCTTCAAAGGGTACGCAAGCTCTAGGCTTGACACCTAGTCAAGTCCAATCAGTCCTGTTCCTAGAACAGAACAAACTTATTTAACTTTCTTAATCTCTCTAAAAAAAAATCCACCCGGTCTTGCGATTAGGATTAGACTCCAAAGGGAGTATAATTTTTGAAGTGAGTCAAAATTTTGAGAATTCAAGCGATATCCCACAAACTAATTTTGATTTAGGAGAGATTCTGGACCAAAACGGTCAGCAGTCATTTGGAAGTGTTCCAATTTAGACTTATGGCTAATTGAAGCCCTTAAATTGAAACTCTCACCAAACATTATCAATTTCGTGGTCTAATTTTAAAAAATCATAATTTAATCTAGGGTTAAGGTGCAAAAATACACATGTGTTTTTCTCCGAGGAGCGCCTAGTAGCAAATGCTTTTTTTGGGTGCAAAAGTACACACGTGGTTACAAATTAGATGCAAAAATACCGTTTGACGGTTAAGTTTGACTTTGACCCATGACGTGGCATTTCAAAGGTGCAAAAATACACATGTGATTTGTCAAGAAGAGCGCCCAACAACAATTTTTTTTAATTTAATAATTTTATTTCAAGATCCTAAAATAATTTTTCAAGATTATGAAGTATTTTTTCAGTATTAGTCAGTATCTTTTTAATACCGGTCAATACTTGAAATATTTTTTTAAGATTCTAAAATAATTTTTCAAGATTATGAAGTATTTTTTCTGTACCAGTCAGTACCCTGAAATATTTTTTTCAGTATCAGTCAGTATCCTTTTAGTACCGGTCAATACTTGAAAGAAGTATTTTTTCTGTACCAGTCAGTATGCTGAAAATACTTTTTAGTACTAGTCAGTACCCTGAAATATTTTTTTTTTCAGATACTAACTAGTACAGAAAAAATACTTCATAATCATGAAAAATTATTTTAGGATCTTGAAAAAATATTTCAAGTATTGACCGGTACTAAAAGGATACTGACTAATACTAAAAAAATACTTCATAATCTTGAAAAATTATTTTAGGATATTGAAAAAATATTTCAAGTGTTTACCGGTACTAAAAAGATACTGAAAAAAATATTTTAGGGTACTGACTGGTACTAAAAAGTACTTTCAGAATACTGACTGGTACAGAAAAAATACTTCAAAGTATCTTTTTCGTACCAGTTAGTACCCTGAAATATTTTTTTCAGATCTAAAAATAATTTTTCAAGATTATGAAGTATTTTTTCAGTATAGATCAGTATTCTGAATATCTTTTTAGCACCCGATAGTAATTAAAATAAAATTATTAATTTTTTTTAAAAAAATTGTTGTTGGGCGCTCTTCTTGACAAATCACATGTATATTTTTGCACCTTTGAAATGCCACGTCATCGGTCAAAGTCAAACTTAATGGTCAAACGGTATTTTTGCATCTAATTTGTAACTACGTGTGCACTTTTGCACCCAAAAAAAGCATTTGCTACTGGGCGTTCCTCGAAGAAAAGCATATATGTATTTTTGCACCTTAACCCTTTAATCTAAACAAATTATTTAAGGGTGCTCTTAGACTTGTTTAAAAAACTCTTGAATTCTATTCAATGAGAATAATATGGCTTAGCATTCATCATTACGTACAATTTATACATCTCAATGCCTCATTGGCTAAAACAAAAAAGAAAGAAAGAAAGAAAAAAAGTTTACACATCTCGTGATTTATTACACATTTTACTACTTGTGGTACAACATAGTCATGGAATTTCCCTTCTTTCAATTATTCTTACTTCTACTCTAACTCTTCCTTTAGGCTGTTTGGGAGTTCTATTTTAGAGGGAAGGGAAAGGGAAAGAAGGGTTTTGGTAGTTCCTTCCCTTGTTTGCAAGTTTTAAAAATAAAAAGGGGAGGAAATCAGGGATTTTTACAAATCCCCCAAAACCCTCTTTCTTCTAAAAAATAAAGTTCCCCCAATATAGGAGGTTTTAAGAGTGAAAATAGATTAATTACTTTTTTACCCTCATCACCACCACCACTGCCACCCCACCATCACCGCCACCGCTGCCGCCACTATTAAGTATAATTTTATATTTTTTGTTGTAGTTTTATATACTTAAATTATTATGTACTAAAAAAATATATAAATCATTATAGAGAGAGAGAGAAAAATAACTATTAGAGAGAGAAAATATTTTTTGAATAAAAAAATTACATAAATAATTTTTTTTAGAAAATTTATATTTAAATTTATTTATAAAGTGTAATAATTATTGTTATGGACCTGGATAAGGCGCATATTCAATATATGGCCCAGCAAGGAGTATATTGCATATCAGGATCTGCCTATAATATAGAAGGATCCAATCTTATCTACGATCCAGGTATATCTAAATCTATATCAGGTAGCTACGATATCGGAGCCTCAAATCACAAGGCCCAAGCGACTCAACCTAAGGTACACTCTATAAATATAGAGGTCAAGCCTTAAGGTACATACATCACATGAGATGACAGGTTCTACGTTCTAACCCTAGACTATTTACATACAGTCACACAGAGCACACACCCCACCCCTCGGCTACATGCCTGTGTGTGTCTCGAACTACGTGGACTTTGATCCCTTCACAGGGTACGTAGGCCCTAGGCTTGGCTCCTAGTCAAGTCCAATCAGTCCTGTTCCCAGAACAGAACATTGGCGCCGACCGTGGGGAGTCAGTAAATTTTTATTTGATTCCCGCGACCTAGGATAGTCGCAACAAAGAAGTTGAAGGAATTTCCCAATCAACCGACTATAGAAAGCATTGTTTCACCAAAAGATAGTGGGAAGGATCGTCATCCCCTCTCCCCAGGATCCTCAGGATCGTTCTCCTCTCTCCCTAGGAACCCATGCTTCTTTCCTTGGGAACTCGTATTTGAGCAACAGCTTTGGTTTTGAGCTACTTCACATGAATTTTCTTTTAACTCCTTGAGTCTTCACATGATGAGAAGAGAGTTGGAAGAATCATCTGGAAGAACTCAGAGAAGTCTTTGATGGCCTTAATAAAAAACTAACAAACCTAGAGGATCTTGTTCGGCAACTTTAGATCCTCCTATCGTCGTGCCAGCAGCCGTCGGCACAGCCGCCTCCGGGACCACCGCGCAACAACAGCCACTGGACAGAGGATGAGTTCTAGGAATTGATAGAGCTGGGGGTTCAATACCCATTTGAGAATCCCAAACAAGCAAATTGGGATAGCCGAGCTTGTTGGTAAGCTGAGGCCGATTCAATGCCAAAGGAGTTATTTTCATGACTCCACATGGGTTATCTTATAATTCTCCTTGTATCCACATGACGAGAAAGATAGTTGGAAGGATCGCCAATTTCTCTCTTTGAGAATTCTTTTAAGAGGGGTGTGTATCAGAAAGCACATAAACCATACATTTAGTCCTTAAACGAGCGACACTTTTCAACTCTGGCATAAATTTAGATGGGGAACCCAGGATCGTCATCCTCAGGATTGTCATCCTCTCTTCTCAAGAACCCAGGATTGTCATCCTCTCTCCTTGGGAACCCAGACTTTTCAACTCTGGCATAAATTTAGATGTCCTATTTAGAGCATAAGCAACCACAACATTTAAACTCTTCATGCCATTTAGTCCAGAGGAGTTATTTTCACAACTCGAGGAAGCAGGGAAGTCTTCTTTATGTTTGCCTTTGCTATATCTGTGTTGTGCTATTCACATTAGAAAGAGTTAATGGATCACTAAAACCCTCCAAACATATAGCAATAGTTCTGATCTTATTGACCTATTATTTCTTCTATCAAAATTGTTTTAAGGCAGGGCAAACAAATAAATCAAGATAGCTGAGGTTGTTGTTAAGCTGAGGCTGATTCAACGCATCTCGACTCCATCGCGATAGCTGAGGTCGATGATATGCCGAGATGAGGAGGTGCCGAGATTGCCAGATGTCAAGCTTGGTAACGCTAGCTTGTAACTCCAGTGAGGGCTAAGAGGTGTTGGAACTATGGATTTGGGGTCACGCCCTCGTTTTGAAGGAGGATTATGAAGGCGCTCCCCGACAGCTCCTAGCAGGCTGATGCCAACCATTAGTCCCACTAGCTTTGACAATTCCGCATAACTGCATCAATCTTTCCTCATCAACACTATCCACCAACTGTTTCCCATCAATATGAAGAGAGGGACAATCACTTGCATTTATCGCGAAAATGGATGCCTCATGGGCAAATATGGAATCAAGAGTGTCAAGCTTGCATTCAGTTGAAATTCTGCAGCTGTTACAATATTGAGCAAATCCACGCCGGGATATACTCTGAGTGCATGTCAAGATGTACTTTAGGCTGGGATTTGTATTACCCTTTTCCGGATCTAGTTGTTTCCCGGCAGGGCAAACGAGCAAATGGAAAACGCCGTCAAGCATTTATTGAGCAAAAGCGTCATGCTGTAGTAACTCCCTAAGCTACATCCAAATGAGTATAACCCTCTTTATCTCATAGATGCTCAATCTTTGCTTATTATCAATTATCTATAAACTTGTTTGTGAGAAGGATTCGGTTACACTAAATCTGGTTAAAATGCGAGCTCCGTATAAATTCTTGCAACTAAGGAGAAAAGGCGGACCCGATTACACCAAATCTGGTTAAAATCCCGAGCCCCGTGTGAATTTTTGAAGGCGGACCGGTTACACCGAATCTGGTTAAAACCAAGCTCCGTGTGAATTTTTGAAGACGGACCCGATTACACCGAATCTTGTTAAAATTCGAGATCCGTGGAGATAACGGTTAAAACGTGCTCCCTTCGGGACATAGTAAAACCGAAGTGTACTTCGAATTAAATCCTGGTCAACCATGTCGAGGCGTATAGCTCTCGGCTAGCACCAGATGAATATTATGCGCAAAATATTTTTGACTCTGGCTCAGTTATTGAATGAACCCCGGTTACACCGAATCTGGTTAAAATCTGGGATCCCTGTGAATTTTTGAAGGCGGACTCGGTTACACGGAATATGGTTAAAGCCCGGGCTCCGTGTGAGTTTTTGAAAGCGGAATAAAGGGTTACAACACCCATAATGGAATCTAGGGTTACGACACCCATAATGGAAAAAAGGGTTACAACACCCCTCTCGGATAAACCAATTCTGGTTTACAACACCCAACTTGAATAAATAAATTTCGGGTCAGGAAAAACTTTGCAGAGGAGTCCACCTCTAAAGGAAGCAAACTGAAGGAGGACCTTGGTTACACTGCATTCCAGTTAAAATCCAAGATCCATGCAAAATACAGTTAAGTCCGTACTCCTTAAGTTGACCCCGAATAAACTGAAACTTATCTAGGTGACTCTGCATTCCTTAAGTGGACCTCGGACACACTGAAGATTATACAGTTAAATCCGCGCTCCTTAATTGGATACTAGATACACTGAACGTTGTACAATTTAATCCGTGTGGGCTCCTTAAATGGACCCCAGATGAAGGATTCCTCGATGGAGATTCCAAACGTGTACTATTGATCGCTTAAGCATTGCATCGAGGTCTATACACTCGGTCAAAAACACCGAGGTCATTACACCTGGTCAGAAACACCAAGGTCATTACACCCGGTCATAAACATTACACCATGGTCCCCAAACCCAGTCACAAATTAAACCCATCTAGATGGATGAACCAGTCGTTGTACTTCGACGCGCTCAGGTTAGAGCTCGGCGAAATTGCTATACATGGCCTTCGCGAAATTGATGCGTCAACGCTCGCTCGATCTAAGCACTCGAATTGTCATCCCAACCCTAATCAGGTCAAAATGTTTAAGTATTGCGTTACAGACACCTCGGCTGAACATGTGACAATTCACTCTTATTTCGGTTACAATTCACTTTTCTGGCTAATCAAGCTGGAACAAGGTAGCACGGTTAAGTTAACACCCCATGAGGTTAAAACATGCAACCCTGCCCGACTTCCCAGACTTAAGTTCTGGTCGAGCATACGGACCTGTACCTATTACGGTCGATAAATTTCTAACTAAGTTTAGAATTTATAAGTAAAGAACGGCAATTAAAGTTGATTAAGTTAAAATCACCAATTGTCAAGATCATCATACAAGCGGCACAGACGCCGTAAAAATTCGAGTTTGAAAAGGGCACAGGCACCCTAGCTCAAGGGAGCAACATCACCAGAAGGCACCACCTTGTTGAACTGCCCGGCCTCTGGAGCACCTTGCTCTTCCAGTTCGTCCTCCTCAAAAGACAAGGACCCGCCATCAGGTGTTGGAGGGGGCGGAACCAAGACACCGTCCTTCACATAAGCCTGGTAGTCATACCCAGCGAGTTTCAGGGATACGTTCGGAATCAAGTGACTGATTTGATCTAAGGCTATGTTGAAGCAGTCGGAGGTAGTCTCCTTCAACGAGTCGGTAGTTCCTGAATGGGCCTGCTGCTCCGCCAGAAAAGCATCCTTGGTCGAGTCCAGCTCAGAGGCCAGATCGGCGCGCTACTTCTGTAGTGACTTCACAGCATCCAGACTTTCAGCATGACTCTTCTGCAGATGAACACACTCAGAGGTCGTCGTCTCCAATGCCTCTTTGACCAGCAGGAGCCCCTCGGTCACTTTCCCCGCAGCGGCCATGGTGATGTCGTGCTCCTCTTCTCGGGCCATCATCTTGGTCTTGGCCTCATCCAGTGCTTTCTTCAAAAGGGCACAGACGCCCCGACCAGTTAAAAGAAAAATAAAACTAAAGCCCCGACCCTCAACTCGGAGGAGCGACATCATCTGAGGGAACCACCTCGCTGGAGGGAATGAAGATTAACCTCAGACATGAGATCCAGGTTAAATAGTTAATGTACCCCGGCAGCCAAGAGCCCTCGACTGCTAGGATGGGGGGCAACAAGACAGGTGTGGCACAGTAAAGCTGTCAGCGACATAAGCAAATGTAGCAACAAACAAACCCGGAAACTCGGATGATTGGAGAAGAAGAGATCCCGGCGAAGCAACTTTGCTAGTGAAAAAGCATGTTCACCATCAACCGAGGTCGAGGTAAGCAAAAACAAAGAACAAGGGAAAGGTAAATAGATTCCTCCTTGGGAAAAACCTTTCGTTTAAACAGGGAAATCGGTAGCAAAATACGAATGAATCCGAATTCGTCAAAACTCGGACAAAAGCAAATCAAGTTGGAACAACTCAGATACGAAAGACCACGACCTCGAAGTTAGGGGAACCGCCTCGATATTACCCCAGATCTTTGAGACATTACCTCGGATCTTTGGGATAGACGACTTTGATAGCCGAGATCAACACCTGGATTCAAACGCAGGTGAACCATCTTGGTACTACTCAGGATCTTTGAGACAAGACCTCGAATCTTCGAAGTAAGCCGTCGTGACAGCCAGGATCAACGAAATTCAACTCGACAATGAAAGGCCCACGACAGCAAAGCTCGGCTAGTAAAACCGACTGGGGGCAAAATACATCCCGGTAGCTCAGAAGCCTGAACTACTGGGCTGGGGGGTAACTATTACGGACCTAGATAAGGTCCATATTCAATATATGGCCCAGCAATGAGTATATTGTATATGAGGATCTGCCTATAATAAAGGATGATCCAATCTTATCTACGATCCAGGTATATCTAAATCTATATCAGGTAGCTACGATATTGGGGCCTCAAATCACAAGGCCCAAGTGACTCAACCTAAGGTGCACTCTATAAATATAGAGGTCAAGCCCTAAGGTACATACATCACATGAGATGACAGGTTCTACGTTCTAACTCTAGACTATTTACATACAGTCACACAGAGCACACCCACCCCTCGGCTACATGCCTATGTGTGTCTCGATCTACGTGGACTTTGATCCCTTCACAGGGTACGTAGGCCCTAAGCTTGGCTCCTAGTCAAGTCCAACCAGTTCTGTTCCCAGAACAGAACAATTATATTAATTTTTAAAGAAAAGGACAAAATGATAAAAATAATTCATTAATCCTCCATCTTTCCCCCTTACTATTTTTTTAACTATCAAACAAGGGGAGGAAATATCCTTCATTTCCCTTCCCTCCCCTCCCATCCCTTCTTCTTGCATCCCCTTCCCTCCAAACTCCCAAACAAAGCCTTAGAGGCTTGTAATCTAACATGGTTAGTCATTAAGGAGAGATTCAAAGAATCCCCAAGCAAACATTTATCATGCATTGATCGCAAAATATCTAGGCCTATGACGGGAGATTGACCAAAATAAGGAAAAAAAAATTTACCAGATTAAAGCACATTGGAAACATTTTACCAAGGTAATGCAGTTAGTGGCGCATGATAGACTCACGGTATTAATCATGCAAAAGAGACTCACGCCACTGATACATACTGACAAATTATATGTCAGTGGCGTGATGGTGTGGCACGCCACCTAGTGGCGGGACTGTTATCCACGCCACTAGGTGGCATGGGAATTGATTGAATCAGACCCACTTGGGTCTAATTCCATATAAAAAGAAAAAATTCATATGAAATATAATAATATATATAATAATAATAAATGATAAAAAAGTGGATTAATTTAAAGCTCTACTTCATTTAATTTAAAGTCCAAAGAAAGAAAGTATGGAACTGAAATAACTCATTAATAACTCATTATAACAACATATCCCAATACAGGGGGATACATATATTTGTTATACACCAAATATTTGTATAACAACAGTATTGATTTTGGGATCTGTATAAAAAAGTGTACCACGTAAAAGTGGTTTTGGGATTTGTTGTTATACGATGGAGACAGTTGATCATGGCGATTCTAACCAAGAAATTGTGGCTCCCCAGAAAGAAGTTGAATCTCATGTCCCTATCGAGAAAACTGGTAAGCTAAACTTATGTCTAATTACAAAACTGATAAGTATTATTATAGTTGAATGTTAGACTCACTACAACAAGTTCCTTAACAGTTCAAATTATGGTGATGTTTTTACATTGTTTTAATGTTTATACTGCAATTATGAAAACAGACTTTTGTTCATTTCTATTTATTTTAGCTCATAGTTTAATTAATTTGTAGTAGACAATGGGTATGAGTCGATTGAAGGCCCTGATTTGGACTCTAAGAAGAATCCTTCATTCAAAATTCTTCTGCAACAAGCCTATGCAAAGAAGGGTGTCATGGTTAGTTCTTCAGATCACCCCCAATTGATTTATTCTTCTGCAACAATAACTGATATGTTTAGATTGGCTTTTTCATCACCAATTTTATCATCCTATAGCAAACATTGGTGTAGTCTGGTTATGAATATAATGCCCTTTTTGTTTCTGGTTTCACATTAGGTTCAAACAAAATGTGATTTCATGTTGTTAGCTCATACATAATTTCCATGGTGTGTGTGTATGTCAAGGCTATTAAAGTGATATTGAGATTAATATGTTTGAGGAACTTGTGCAGTGCTTTCCAACAGAGTTTTTCCATAAGCATATGAAGAATAAGAGACAAGAGGTAGAGATGGAGACAGTGGAAGGAGTGTGGACTGTGAGCTTACTCCCCCACATGAAAAGGACAAGGACATTCGCCAGATTAAGCAAAGGCTGGTCGGAATTCGCGAAAGCCAACCATTTCAAAACCGGAGAGACTCTTGTTTTCGAACTGACTCGAAAAGGTGACTGCCCCAAGTTTGTCATCAACAGGCAATGAGGTACTGAGTGTACGAGACTGATGGAGCACCAGGTTGTGCATGGATGTTCAACAAGTGTATTTAAAAATTAAGAATTTATCCTGACGATAGGTCATGTTAATGGTAGGCTTAATTAGGAAGAGCCCTCATGATGAGTAATGTAAATATGGTAGGATTAATTAAGAGGGTTATGCTGAGGTTCTTTCACTTTTTATTTTATGAACACCCATGACATGGATTTGGAATATTGTAGGCATCTTTTTGTTTCTTTATATATATATATATATATATATATTTAATCAAACGTGTCCTTGATTTTGTTTTGTTTTGGGTATAAACGTATTTTTAATTTCTTTTATTTTTTTTTGATACAGCCAGTGCGGGGAGGGGGAGGCAGGGCTCGAACCCTAGACAAGGGGGAAGACCAGCTCCTAAGGCTGGCCCTAGTGCCATCGCACTACGAGGTGCTTCGTATTCTTAACTTCTGGTACAACATTTTATGACTGTGAATGTGATGGGCCTTTGTAACGGGCCTTTGTAACGTGGTTTTTGTTTGTTATGGCTTATGAGCCTATTAAGAGCTTCCTCGTGGGCTTGCTTGTTTTTATGCCTAAAGTAGAAATCTCCATTATTATTATTATACCAGTCGTCCGTGAGTTAAATGGTTAGTGGTGTAGACACTCTCATAAATAGAGAGGGTTTGATTCCTGATTCCATTACGGCATTGAGAGAGACATCCTAGGTAAAATGAAGTAGAGTAATATAGGTTGAGGTGGAGACATATGTACTCTTATTCTTGTATCCCCTGTAAATTAAAGCTATAGCATCTCTGTCCTTAAACTGTGGATGAGTCCAAACCCTCTCCTACAATTTTTATACCAAAAAAAAAAAAGCGCTCTTGTCTTTAAATTGTGAATGAATTCAACCCCTCTCCTATAATTTTTATTAAAAAAAAAGAAAAAAAGAAAAAGTTCGACGTTTTTCTTAGTTCTAGTTTGGAAGGGTGAAAATCTCCCCATCTTTAAAATGAATCCTTGTTTATAATTTTTGAATGTGTAGATTGAAATATATGAATTTTAAACTTGAGTCAAAATTTTGAGAAGTTGAGTGATATCAAACTAGCCAGTTTTAATTTAGGACCAAATCGGTTGGCAATCATTAGGAAGTGTTACAATTTAGGTTTATGGCTAATTGAAGCCAATAATATGGCTTATCATTCAACACTACATGTAATAAATGCATCTCAATGCTCCATAATTAATTTACACAACTCATTGGCAAAAGAAAAACAAAAACAAAAAGATTCACACAATTCATGATTTATTACACATTTTACTACTCGTGGTACAACATAGTCATGGAATTTCCCTTCTTTCAATTGTTCTTACTTCTTCTCAAACTCTTCTTTTAAAGGCTCATAATCTAATATGGTTAGTCATTAAGGGGAGATTGAAAGAATCCCCTAGCAAACATTCATCATGCAATGACATATTTAAAGCTGTCATACATTTATCGCAAAATATCTAGGCCTATGACATGTCCCAAACATAATCATATATATAAATATAAATGCATGATTTCTTATAAATATAGTGAACACTTTAATTTTATTTTATGTAAGTAACAACCAAACATATACGAATAAAAAGTTTGTGACTTTAAAACTTTTCACTTCTTTTACTTTCTTTACTTTCCATATTTGGAGTTTTATTATTCTACTAAATTTAAGGTTGTCAAACTCACGAGTTTAAGCAAACTCATGATAGTAGGGTAAACTTGTATCGTAAACTTATAAGAGTTTACTTTTATTATTAAAGAGGTATTACTAGTGGATAATTAAATAACTAAAATATAAAAATGATAACAATTGGATTTAAATATATTTTAAATCTAAATAATTAAAATTAAATTCATCAACATTCATCATTTATCATATTAATAAAAAAATTATAAAATTTATATATAAAGCCATTGAGCATGATTAAATAACAAAAAGTTAACACAAATTTAAGAGGAAGTTAATACGATTTTATAAGCTAAAAATGTAAAAGCGGTAAACTCAATCTATAAACTTGTCGGTTTAACCGAGTTTACAACTAGTACGAGTTTACCACTAACTCGACTCATTTTTATAAACTATAAACGTAAAAACAGTGAGATCAGAAAAGTTAATTCGCGAGTTTGACAATAATTGTTTTAACATCCAATTCCACTTCTAAAATATCTAATAGCCCTAAGTAAACATCACATATCAATTGTTAAGTTTAGTAGGACCACTGAAACCATTAACACATTAAAACTACTCTTATTTGTCAATTAAACCTTAACTGTGTATTGTTGATCCCGTATGCTTAAAAAGCAACCTAACATGCTTCTCCCCCATATGCTTTTAATAGGTATTTATTGATAAAAGTATGAGTTTATGATTTGAATTCACGATATAAGTTTACGTATTTATCTATAGTTCATTTCAACTTGTGGATTTGACATTTTTGTATTGTATGATCTATACCTGGTATTATGTAATGTACTCGTCATTACACTATGTCCAATGTTATGCATAATTTTATTTTATTTTATTAAAAAAGGATGACATGTTCCTAGAAGAGACAATAGTTTATCTCAAATTTTTAGTATCATTTTTCAGCTTTGGCCCGTTAATTATTATTCTCTCCGATCCTAATTATAGAACATATTTAACTAATTTTGGAGGAATTAAGAATAGAAGTTAAATTAGTTAATTTTACTCATTTTCCTAAAATTCCCTTATAATAAACCTAACATCTTGGATCCATTGACATGGTTAAATATGTTAGGCAGTTAATAGGTTTCTCTTCCTCTGCTTAACACGGACAAAATGGAAGAAATATTACCCTTCAAACTTCTAGTTAAAAGGAAACTACCTTTCTAGTGTTAAATTCACCTAAATCTATACTAACTCTAATACTAATAATGAAGATATTTTTTTACCTTAATCATTAATTAGTAGAGTGATATGATAAAAATATGACAAAACTTGCTTAAAATTATTTTATTAAAATCATTATTTATTACTTTATAGAGTATATAGGTACATTATTAAATTATTATTGTGTTTAATTATTATTGAAAAAGTATCTACAGGATATTTTAGGAAGAAATTAAAAAAAAAAAGAAGTTATCTATTTGATTCCTTAACCCACAATTATTTATTGAATATTTGGTTGTACATATTGCAAATCAACCGCTCAATATCAACATCATCATTCATCAATACAATTCAAATACATATGGGCTATGGCCGTATTCATCGGTCTAATTTATATTTTAGTTTAATTGTTGTATAATGGAAATATTCAATGTGATTTATCTCTTAAATTTCATGGAAAGCATATAACTCGTCCGGTCTCCATCGATACCACAAAACTAGCCAAATTCAAGTATTATATTTAAAATATGAATTAGATTAAAATATGTTATCATATCTCAATTAACGTACTCAAAAGTGCCAATATTCTTTCTGAAAAAATTAGTTCCACATTGAAAATTTTATTATTGAGATGAGCTTAAATTTAAGAAAAATTCCATATGAAGCTACCTAAAATAAGAAAATTCTAAATAAGGTTAGTAAATTTAATAAATCCTTAATTGAATCATTTACCCAATTTAGAATTTCAAAATTTGGGTAAAATGAATTTAATACCATATCCACCTTCTTTCCCCTCTTAAAAGATTTTTATTGCTCTATATATCAACAAAGATATATAATTAAATAAAATATAATTTACTAAATTAAATGAATTTTTTGTGTTCTAAAAATATCTTCAGGAATAATTCCACCTAAAGAAAAGAAAGTGTAACACATGCCATGACAATTTACTGACAATTTGTATATACAAAACATGCACAGTATATATGCTTTAAAGGAAGGTTAAAGTGGGGGAAAAAAAGCCCAAAAACTTATTATTTGTTACAGATAAATAATATGGATGTATTCATGTATGTTGTACCGACACTGTCACGCGACACGTGACAGACACGACACGACACGACACGCCGACACGTTAATCTAAAAAAAAATCTAAATTTCGACACGTTAGGACACGTTTTGATATTATATATATATTCTTAAATATAATTCATATTTAATACAAAACATCCATAAAGTGTAAAGGGTAGATAGGTGAAATTTCATGCGTTTCAATAATTAAAAAAAAATAGAAATTCCATTATTTGCAAATCACTTCATATGATTCGATGAAGAATGAGAAAATACTAGGATATTTTCAATAAATATGCTTGGGGAAAGTAAATGCAGGGATGTGTACAATACTCGGGTAGACTACTCATAAGTTCAAATATTTTCTTCTCCATCCTGTAAAATCATAGCCTCTAGCTCTGGCTCATCAAGTCAAAGACTAGCAACTTCAAGATCTCCAATATCATCAAGTGAATCAAATGCATCTCCAGCAATGTCCCACATTTAATGTTCTCCTTGTGCATAACTTGGATTGTTTCTTGTTAAGGGTCGAAGGTTGCTATGCATATAAACCAAGTCTTTAGCACGTTTTGGAGTGATCCTATTCCTCTTTATGGAATGCACAAAAGAATAAGTACTCCAATTGCGTTCAGCACATGATGAAGAGGAGGGTTGTTGCACAAGTCTCAATGCTATCATTTGAAGCAAAGGTGTAGAAGTACCATAAAGTAGCCACCAAGCTTTCAGATCCATAGTGGATTTAGAATCGATGGCATCTAAATCGCCAAAAGTTCCACCATTGGGGATAAAATCTGCATACTCCTTTATAATCTTGATTCGGTCTTCCGAGGCAGGAAAGAATCTCCTTAAGCATTTTTGTCGCTCTTGAGTAATCTCTACATCCATGTGTGGAGGAACTCGACTAAAATCTTTTTGGAGCCATTCGTTACTATAGTATTTAAAAGAGAAAAACAAATAATAATAAATTATCAAATTATTTCAAGAAAAGTATTAATTTTAAATTCAATCATTTTTTAAAAACTTACTTAGGATTCAAAGCATGCGCCAAACAATGTAGTGGAGTTGAATTCTTAATCCAACGATCCACAAGAATATGATACACCACATCATAAAAAGAAGACATCTCTTCCATTCTCTTCCTTTCTTTTCGGTATATAGCTTTCTTCACTTTCTCAATCATCCCATCCCACATATCATATATCAAGTGAAGATAAGGTCTATCAGTGTCACACACTTTAATCATATCATAAATAGGAGCAGTGAAAGCAAGTATGTAATCAATTGAATCCCAAAAATCATCATCCAATATTTTTTCCCTAACAAATCTGGCCCTCCCAAGATTATCATCTTTATAAATTTCCATTTTTCACTTATCACCATATTTTGAAGACCACCCTTTATTAATTTGAACCTCTTCAACATCACAATCATTGAGACAAAACGAGTATCAACAATAGAAAGTAGCTTCAAATCCACAAACTCATTATAGATGGACAATCTTATAGAATGATTCATAATAAAATGCTTTATTTATGAGCAACATCTCCTACAATATCAGAAATCCAACTGCATTCCTCATATGCTATTTGATTGTTCTCCACATTATTTGCAACACAAATATTTTTCACAGCCAAATTTAATGTGTGAACAACACATGGTGTCCAAGTAATAGATGGAAATTCTTGCTCAATCAGTTGCCTTGCTCCCTTACAATTTGCAGCATTACCTGTGATTATTTGAACCACATTCGCCTCTCCTACTTCTTGAATAACTTCCTTTAGCAACTTGAAGATGAAATTTTTATCCTTAATCTCCCCCGAGCAATCAACTGATTTTAGAAACATTGCTCTACTATTAGATACTGCCATGAAATTAATAAGTGGCCTCCTTTGTGAATCACTCTACCCATCACTTACAATACTCACCCCCTTATGAGCCCAATCTTCCCGAATAGGTTCACACAACTTATCAACATTTGCTTTCTCTTGTTGCAACAGAGTGGTTTGCAACGTGTTATAGCCTGGTGGCAAATAACCTGCAATATTATGATTTGCTGCAAAGGTATACAAAGCTTGGAAGTATGGGTTTTTCACCAAATTGAATGATAATCCTGCTGAATAAAACATTCTAGCAATAATATGATTTAATTCTTCTCGCTCCCCAACATTGAATACCTTCTCAATAGGACTCTTAGTTCTTCTTTTTTTTTGAGTCAGTGGACAAGCTAGAAGAGGAGGGGGGTAAAGGTACGTTTCTGGGTTTGTTAGCTTGCATTCTTTGAGTAACTTCTTCTTCCAGTCTCTCCATCTCTAACCGGTCTCTTTTTTGCACTGATAAACATTTACCAACTCCTTTCCCTACTATGTTCAATAGATGAGCCCTCACTCTAGTATACGAACTTTTAAAATCCTTTTTACAAAAGTTGCATGTCCAAGACAAATTCCCTCCTGCTTCCTCTCCACCATCTAATTTGGTAACATATTTCCATAATGGTTTAGTCAGTAATTCATCGGTAGTGGCACTAGCAGAAGCACTGGGAGTAGCAGGACTAGCAGAACTTGGATGATCCATACTCTAAATAAGTCCAACAAAAACAAAATTAATCAAAAAAATTATCAGGCTCTTTACCTCTTAGTCCTAATATTTTTTTTGACTCAACTAATTACAAACATATGTTACTAATTATTACTAAATAATAAATACTAAAAGATATACAAAGCAAAGCTCAGATTTGTACCTATTAATTATTAAATAGTAAAAGACACATTAAAATACCCGAGCTACAAAAAAAAAAGACACACTAAAAGACGCACAGTGCACATTCATACTTTGAAAACTTTGACCACAAAAGATTGCTTTGAAAACAATTACATCAGCAGAGCACCTTTTTCGAGCAAAACTAAAAGACTCAATGACACTTTTTTTTTCTCAGACTCATTGACACTTTAAATTAGAAAAACAAAACCCCATATACCAAAAAAACAAAAAACAAAAAACAAAACCCATAACACCTAAAAACCAACAAGCAATAGCAAAGGTGGAGCAAAAAAACAGGTAACACCGAAGAGAAGCAGTACCGCAACAGCAAAGGCCAAAGAGTGTTGAAAAAACCAGCGAATCACAAATAAAGGTTCATACCTGCGAATCTGTGATGCAACGACAGAGAATAGAGGTTCATATCAAACGCAAACGAAGCTCAGGTTTAGATCTGAGAAGGAGAGAATGAGACTAGACTTGGGCGATTCGAACGGCGGTGTTTAGAATGCGAGGGTTCAGATTTAAATCCAGATTCAGATTAGGTTTAAAACAGAATCAGGTTCAGATATGGTATCTCTATCTCAATCTTTATTGTTTTCGGATCTAGATCTCAATACAATATCTCTTCAGATTAGGGCCTTTCCCCCCCCCCTAAATGCCAATATTTACGGTGTCGGACACGGTCATAGACGCGCGTCCGACCAGTCAACGTGTCGGACCATGGTGACCACGTCCGATATGCGTGTCCGGCCGTGTCGAAGTGTCTGACTCGTCCGACACGCAAATTTTCCAGAAAATTGCGTGTCGGTGCTTTAGAGGTATTCATGATACGAGATAAGAAAATTTTGATATTTTTATCCATGAAGCAGAAAACCTACTACTCGAAGTGAAATACAATCAAATGTTTTTGCAATTGATGATAGTGGCCAAGCATATGAAAATGATAGTCATGCTCATATTGTTTAGTGGTAAGTTTCTAATGCTTTGTGAGTTATCGGTGGACAACATTTTACTTAGTTATTTGTTTATTTATTGTATGATGCATATTAATTTAAACTTTAATGTTAACAATATTTATTTAACAATTTAGAACTTTAATTGTTGTAATTTACTAATTATATTTCTTTTAAAAAAACACAGGAAAAATACTTAAAATTTTAAAAAATAGCTTTTAGCTTTGTAGGACCGGCTTTGGCCTACGTGCTCTCAAGCCAGGCCCTTGAAAACTATGGGCCAAAAAGGACTGGCTCTTTTAGACCCTAGCCCTTTAAGGGCTAGTTCTTATTCCCAGTTCTATAAGTTGGTGGCTATTTTCTCCCTTTAACCATGAAGGTATTAAAACTTGGAAGTCATTTTCCCCATGAAAATTCCATGGGATTTGTCTTCCCAATTTGATATTACATAGGTCTTGCTTGTCAAGCCGGCCCATTTAAGTTCTGGTCATTTAAGGATTGAGTTTGTAAATTGGAACTTTTGAATGAAGTTGGCCCTGTAGGGCCGAAGGCCTAAAAGGGTTAGCTCGCTAGACCTTTTAAATATTTTTGTTTTGTTTCTTTAACTTGACTGGTCGATTTAATTTACTAATTTATATGTATTTTTTATTTGTCATAGAATTATTTATCCATTTAATTATAAATACATAATAACTATACCTTAATTTTATGATTTGATTTATTATTTGTCGCAGATAAAGATTATAGATGTATTTATAATGTGTGAGAAGATATTATTGATAGTTTTACCCATTAAGCAAAGCTTGCTACTTGAAGTGAGACACAATTAAATGTCTTTGAAACTGATAATAAATAGTGAAGAAGATGAAAATAGTAGTCATTATACTTATGTTACTTAGTGATAAGCTTATTATGTTTTATGTGAGTTACTTATGGACAATAGTTTACTCTTAATTATAAATTAGTGACTGCGTTCATTTATTTCATTAAATGTGTTGTGCAGATATTAATATTGATAACATTTATTTAATAAATTACAGCTTAATTTAATTATTATAATTTTCTAATTATATTTCTTTTAAAAAACACAGAAAAAATAATTTTAATTCGTGAAAATGTCCAGCGTATGGCCAGGCTGGGCCCTCATCCTTTTGAGCTGCTGGGCTTTTATAAAATAGACGTTTTTCTTAGTCGTCTCGACTCCCTGCTGTGTATGTATATATATATATATTTATTGAGTATCTTGGACTTGGGCCAATTAGTCCTACCATTTCAGTTAAACCCAGACCACTGACTCTTCGTCTTCCCGATTCCCTTCTACAGTGTATTTACGTTTCGACTGAAACTTCTTTCTGAAGAGAAGCCTCGGTGTCAATGTCTTCCTTCTTTGAAGTCCTCAACGGGGAATATACTGCTAAATTGGTATTTTTTCTTCTTCTGAGTGATTTTCTTCTTCGTTCTCAACTTCTCGTCGTTGTCGTCCATGCATGTGTTTGCGTTCTCTGTTCTCGGCGTCTGTAGTCACCGTTGTCAGCTCCAATTCGACTACGGCAGCCCCCTCAACCTCTTTCCCTCTTTTTCAGTTTCAGGTTTTGTTCAGTTCATTGATTGATTTTGGTTATTCTGCTTCTCAGATTCGTTCGGCCCCTGTTTTCTTTTTGTATTGATTTTCCATTATATCAATATATGCTGAAAATTTTTGCATGATTACGCTTTTGTGCTGTGTGTGTAATGTCTGGATCATCGACTATACTGTGTATGAGGACGATAAAGGAGAGTAAAAATTTGTCCAGGGCAAACGTGTCATTTCGCTTTTTTCTTTGCTTTTTAATAATAAAATGTCATTATAGTGTTAACCGAACATACAATTTCTATGTTTAAAGTGCTAACTCAAGAATGTGAATTTCGAGCAAGAAAAAACTCAAGAATGGGAATGTCCCGTTGCTATTAATAGCTGGGAAAATATGAAATCTAAGAATTTAATAGCAGTTCTATTCTACACAAAAAAAGAAAAAAAGAAAAAAAGTCGTTAGATCGAGAAAGGTTTCTTCAGAAAGGGGAAAAGAACTATGCATATGGCTGTGGACTGTGGAGTGTTATTCTCTGTTTGCTTAATTTTTTTTCCTTCTCTTCTTATATGCCAACTCTATAATTACAGAGAATTCAACTCAAATATACTAACTTTTCTGTGTTTTCTTTATTCGTTTTTGGCAGCGGATCCCTCCCTTGTTTGTCTCCAGATTTTCTAGTCTGATGCCAAAAACAGTAAAACTAATATCTTCTTTAGAAGGATCATGGATGGTTGATATTGAGGAGGAAGATAACAAAAATTTGTATTTTAAAAGAGGTTGGAATACATTTGTAGAAGATAATGCTTTAGAAACTGGGCAGTTTATAGTTTTCAAATTCGATGGGGATTCAACATTTAAAGCTACAATCTTTGGAAACTCTGCCTGCGAGAAGAAGCTTGAGAATCAGCCATGTATCAATTCGAATTACTGCATAACACGACATCATAATAAACGAGCAAGAACTCTAGAAGAGAGTGATCCAACTAAAGTTGAAGAAACTGAAGAGAGTGATCCAACTAAAGTTGAAGAAACTGAGGAGAGTGATCCAACTGAAGTTGAAGAAACTGAGGCTTCCCAGAATGAAGTTGAAGAAAAAAACTACGAATCTGATAGCCCTGTCAAGAAAACTGGTAAGCCAAGCCAAGGAAAAACATAGTTGTCACTTGTCATTGATATTCATGTTCATAATCATGTTTTATTACTCTGAATCTGAATTTATGTCTAATTACAGAACTGGTAAGTAAGAATTAAAGTTGAATGTTAGACATATTACACAACAAGTTCCTTTTTCAGTTCAAATTATGATGGAAATGTTTACGTTCTTTTGAAGTTTATATAGCAATTAAGAAATCAGGCATTTATTCATTTTCATTTAGTTTTTAGCTCATATTTTGATTAATTTGCAGCAGGCAATAGTTATGGGTCTTGTGAAAGCCCTGATTCAGACTGTGAGAAGAATCCTTCATTCAAAATTATTATGAAACCAGCCTATGCACAAAAGGGTGTCATGGTTAGTTCTTCAGATCACCCCCAATTGATTTATTTTCTTCTTGGAATGCCTATGACAATAACTGAATTAACCATGTCAAGAAAGTGCAGTGATGATTATATTTATATGCATTTATCATCCTACTAAACATCTGTGTTAGTCTGGTCATAAATATTGACGCCTTGTTATTTCTTATGTCACATTTGTATCAAACAAACAAAACATAGTGTCATACAATTCATGTAGCCGATCTCATATAGCAAGATAAAGCTTCTTGTTGATGTTGGTTGTATGCATGCTAAGGTTATTCAAGTGATATTCAGATTAATGAGTTTGAGGAACTTGTGCAGAACCTCCCAACAGAGTTCTTTCTGAAGCATATGAAAAATAAGAGACAAGAGGTAGAGATTGAGACAGGGGAAGGAGAATGGACTGTGACCCTACTCACCCAAAAGAAAAGGACAAGAACATTTGCTAGATTAAGCAAAGGTTGGTCGGATTTCGCCAAAGCGAACCATCTCAAACCCGGGGAGACTCTCGTTTTTCAAATGATTCGGAAAGGTGATCGTCCCAGGTTTATTGTTCATAGGCAACGGGGTTAGGAGTGTAGGGGGTTGATGAAGCACCAGGTTTTGTATGGCTGTTTCTCTTGGTAGGCCATGTAGATATATGGTAGGCTTAATAAAGAAAATTTATCATGAAAGGTAATGTAAATGGTAGGATTATCTAAGAGTGTCATGCTAAGGATCTTTCACTTGTCATTTTACAAAACTCTCATGAAATGGATTTGGAATAGCGAAGCGTCTTTTTGTAAGACTCTGTATCCTCTATATGATCTGAAATGTGGACAGACATATTTAATCAAACGTGTCGTTAATTTCTGATGCAACATTTTGTGATTGAATGCGATGGGCCTTTGCTGCTCCCTTCAACACATGTGATTTTTGTTTGTTATGAGCCTATGAGTTCATGGCTTGCTTCCCCCAACATATAAAAAAGTATTTTGTATAAAACCAAATAGGTTCAATTCAAATGTGGGTTTTATGGTTAGAAAAGGAGGGCACTAGAAGATGATGGGAAGGGAAAATGAGAGGTTGCTTCCCAAAAAATATGTGCAAGGAAAATACATAATGACAAAAGCCAATTTAAAGAGACAAATGGAAAGGGAATAAAAGTATCAATTTAAATTTCACCTCCTTAGAGTTATCATTTTTGACATAAAAGCTTGTGTTGTTAATTAAGTTACTAACGAAAAGTTTCATGTTGGGAAGAAAAAGGCAATTGATATGGCTAAAAATTTGGATTAAAATATACAATTTTTTTTAATAAAAAAATTTGGGTTAGTTACCAATAAATCTCCAACACTTCAAAACTTTAATTTGTAACCTTCTGTGTAAAAAGGAAAATAGATGCTCCAAATAATATCCTTTTTTTTCCTCTCTGCAGAAAAAAATATTTTTTTAATGTTTTAAAGTAAAATGAATTTATTTACTAATTTCTTTTTTTTTCCCCCTCTCTGCATGTTTCATAATATACCATGCATGCTTTGTTTGAAGTATTAATTTTTTCTTCCCCATCAAATACCTCTAGCTAATTATAAAATTAAAGTTCCTAATCATTTCAAACTAAACTCCTCAAACTAATGATATTTTTACTGAGGGTCATTTTGATATTAACAAGAAATAACTAATTTTAACCAATTTCATTTATTTATATAATTGTTTTAATATAGGTGCAAGTATTTAAAAGCTTACTACATCTATTATAATATAGATCAAAGGTACCTGTGTAGAGAAATTAAGTAGGTGGTGGATGGTGAAGTCGGAAACTCGAAATTCATGTGGGTATTGATTTATCAAAAAAATAAATTACATATCTAAGTACTATATAAAAATAAAAATTACATATCTGAAGACAATATCCATATCTAAGTACTATATTCTAGACTCCCCTCGAGTTGGGGACTTTATACTCATAAGTACCCAGATTGCCAAGTATATCTACATATTGTTCTTTTGACTTTATATGCTTGAAAGCTATCATTCTGGTCAAAAGCTTCTCTCATACAAAGTGATAATCAACCTCAATATGCTTTGTATGTTCATGGTAGACCAGGTTAGTGGCTATATGAATAGCCAATCTACTATCACAAAACACTTAACTGGCTCCACCTTATTAATGTGCAGCTCTTTCATTAACCCAACAATATAATCTAGGTGAATCCCGCTAAGGCCATTCAGAGTGCTTTATACTAGTCCCAGCTGAATAAATAGAAACTTCACAAGAAAACCTATGACTGAACCTCTAGTGTCTGCACAACTTGCATGGTCAAATCACAATAACATTCTAAAACATAAGCGTTCTCAGTTGAGATAAAAATTCCTCTCCTAGGCTATCCTTCAAATACTTTACCAATTGAAGAGCAGACTTCATATGTGACTCTTTAGGTTCTTGCATAAATTGACTTAATACATGCACATTGTATGATATGTTAGGCCATGTTAAAGTGAGATACAACAACTTACCAACGAGCCTTGTATAAGGCTCCTACATCATGAGTATAAGGATCCTTTTCAGTTTCAGTGGTCGTTAACTTTAAATTCTACTCCATCAGTGTCAACGCTATTTTATATTCATCAAGTATATTTGATCTATGAGCTCAGTTGCATATTTCGTTTAATTAAGAAGAATTCCACGCTTGGATCTAAGAACTTCTATCCCAAGGAAATATCACAAAGTCCCTAGATCTTTAATTTTGAATTCACTATGCAGAAATTTCTCAACGTCATTGATTATTATATTCCAGCATTACTACCGGTAATCATCAAATTGTCAACATATGCAATAACGTAACAAAAACCAAACCATCTTTAGTTCATTTATAAAACAATGTATAATCATGCTTACTTTGTTGAAAACCCCTTTTTATTAATGAATGAGCTGAGTCAATTTCTCATTCCATTGCCTTGATGCTTGTTGTAATCCATAAAGAGACTTTTGCGGTTTGGATACCTTGAAGTGATCTTTTTTCCCACCAAAACCTTGAGGAATAGTATATTGGCCTCCTCATGCAAATCTCATTGAAGAAATGCATTGTCAACATCCATTCCCAATCATGAACAAAAAGTTTAAGAATAGTTCTAATGGTTACACCACAAAAAAAAGGTTAATTTGTAGCGGTTAAAATAAACCGCTACAAATATGCACATTTGTAGCGGTTTATACCGAAACCACTATAAATTTGTGGCGGTATGACTCGCGCCAAGTGACGCGCTAGTTCATGAACGACATTTGTAGCGGTTATCATAAACTAACTACTACAAAATATGGCGCCAAATTTGTGGCGGTTATTTTGTAGCGGTTTAGTTTATATAAACCGCCACAAATATGGCGCCAGTTTGGCGCCTTATGGCGCACCATTTAGTAGCGATTTATTTGTTGCGGTTTATATCAAAAATCCACTACAGAATGCCAAGAGTTTGAACTTTTGTAACGGTTATAGAAAACTGTTACAAATTTTCAGTTTGTAGCGGTTTTTTTAGTTAAACCGCTACAAATATGACATTTTTATTTTTTTTTAGAATACCAATGAATTTTGTAGCAGTTTTGTAACCGCTACAAAACGTAAAAAAACCGCTACAAACGTAAATCGCTACAAAAACCGTCGCATCAACCGCTACAAAGTGTATAATATTAAAATTTGAATATTTCGAATCCCGCCAACGTTCATTAATTTGTAGCGGTTTTTTGTATAACCGCTACAAAATGTGATATTTTTAAATTTTTTATTTTTTAAAAAATACCAATGAGTTTTGTAGCAGTTTTGTAACCGCTACAAAATGTAAAAAAAATCCGCTACAAACGTGAACCACTACAAAAACTGTCGCATCAACCGCTACAAAGTGTATAATATTGAAATTTGAATATTTTGAATCCCGCCAATGTTTATTAATTTGTAACGGTTTTTAGTATAACCGCTACAAAATATGATATTTTTAAATTTTTTTCTTTTTTTAAAAATACCAAGGAATTTTTGTAGCGATTTTGTAACCGCTACAAAATGAGAAAAAACCGCTACAAACGTTAAACCGTTACAAAAACCGTCGCATCAACTGCTACAAAGTGTGTAATATTGAAATTTGAATATTTCGAATGCTGCCAACGTTCATTAATTTGTAGCGGTTTTTAAAATAACCGTTACAAAATGTGATATTTTAAAATTTATTTATTTTCTTAAAAAATACCAATGAATTTTTGTAGAGGTTTTGTAACCGTTACAAAACGGGAAAAAACCGCTACAAACGTTAAACCGCTACAAAAACCGTCGCATCAACCGCTACAAACGTTGTTACGCATATCCGTATAAATACCCTCACCACACCTCATTTCACACACTCTCAATCATTTCTTCCCACTCCTTCTCTCTCGTTTTCTCTCATTTCTTCTCACTCCTTACAAATTTTTTGTTTTTAATGTTTTATTTTTTCTTTGTTATAATATTAATACTAATTTTTTTTTCTTATCCAGAACTTTAAGAATATTTCTTCAATGTTCCTTCTATCATCATCAACATTCTTTCAATAATCAAATATCATCTAATAGACAACATAATTTTTTTGCTCAGAGGTGGACAACACAATAAACCCTTATTACCTACACATTCTCAGTATTATACCTACATAATATTTATACTTATCTAACTTGAGTTAATCATTTTTTTAAATATTAACTATTATCATTTAATTTGTCACTTAAATAATAAGAATATTCAACAAAATATTATAATAATGGACTCAAATTATGATGATTTTTTTTTATTTTGTAATATTTTGTAGCGGTTATAAAACCATTACAAATTTTAATTCAAATTTAGCTTAAATATTTGACGCAATTTATGAAATTTTATCCAATATTTGTAGCGGTTTTACAACCGCTACAAAATTTTGGTGCCATTTTTTTTGAAATTCGTCATCTTGTAGCGGTAATTCAAAACCGCTACTAATTCAGTAGCGGTTTTATTACATGAGTAGCAGTTTTAGAAACCGCTACAAAACATCTTGTTTCAGTGTATTTTGTAACGGTTCTTTAAACCGCTACTAATGTCATTTGTAGCGGTTTTTAGCGGTTAAAACCGCTACAAATACATAATTTCAACCGTTACAAAATGTCATTTTTTTTTTAGTGTTACAATTTTCACTATGGGAGAAAATGTTTCATAGAAATCTATTCCCTCCCTTTGGGCGTAAACCTTAGAAACAAAACGAGCCTTAAATTTGTCAATCTTCCAATCACTCTTATCTTTAATTTTGAAAACCCCACTTGCATCCTATAGGTCATTTACCATTAGGCAAATTGACTATGTACTCCATGTTTTGTTTGATTCTAATGCTTTGATTTCATTTTGCATTGATTCTTACATGCTTGATAATAATTGTCAGTCTCAACTTCTTTATCAGTTGAGGAAATAAAGCATTTATAAGGTTCAGACAAATCATCAAAAGCAATAGAATCAAGAAAGTAATATCACTATCACATTTACAGGATCACTTACTGGTTCACAAGGTTGATCATCAGCATTAGCATTAGGCAAATATTGATACCTATATAGCCCAGGAGTATGTCTAGTCCTAGCTGGTCTAGCTAGCTGTATTATGCTTTTGCATATGATGAGAAGTCACTCTATTATTATTATCATTCCCAATGTCTCCCCAATGAGTGTGAGACTCTCTCAAAACATTTCATTTTGCTGGTTGTGACAAATTCTGTCCTTGGGGGTAGTAAAATTAACAGATAAGAAAATATAGGGAAAAGAAAATAGCAGATCTTGGGGACATACAATGAGACGACAATTCCGGTTGGTTACCAATTTAAAGCCTGCAATCATCGACATCTTCTTCTTCATCCATGATAATTGAACCTGTCCAAAAGGCTTAGCTATTGGGCTATCAAGCATTCTTAGAGAGAGAGAGATGTGTGTGCTCGAGCGCGTGTAATACGTTTAATGTTATTGATTAGATGTGTGAGGATATTAACTCAATTACTCTATTTTATTCATTTAAATGATATTTTGAAGATAATTGAAGACTTATCTATACAAATTTAAAACATTTCCATGAGATTATATTGTTACAACTTCAAATCAAATTGATACATTATTTGATGGATTTTATTGTAAATATTTTAGATTTAAAATAAAACAGAAATAGTTTAGTTTAGGATATAATCATATAAGTAATAATAATTAACATTAAAAAAAAAGATGGATTACTTTGTTCTATTTGAGTTCATTTCCCTTCCTTTTATTTTATTATATTTTTTCTTTACATCTTGCCGCCAGGAGTTATAGGATGAAGCCACGCGGGAGAGTGGAGCCAATTTCTGACAGTTTTGAAAACTCCTAATGAGCTGCCATAAGGAACGACGCCGTTTGGGGAGGAAGAGGGAGCTCAAACCTCAAGAAAGCGAGAAGTCACCAATAAGAGAAGCAGCTGCGGTTTTAGGAATTTTTGTTAGATGCTTATTTGAAATCAAATATTTAAAAATAGCTTTCAATACATGAGGTATGTAAAATAAGTTTTATCTTAATTTATATTAATAAATATTTTTGAAGACCCTAAAGATAGTCCCAACCAAGTAATAATTGATGCTACCAAAAATTTAACTCCTAAACTCAAAAACTTTTATTTTAAATTGAAATCCCTGAATCATGCATTAAAATTGATATCTCTTAAAATCTCAATCAAATCTCTTTAATTTAGCATTGATGACTTCCTAAATATATCAAATTACATCACAAATCAATTAAAAATAGGAAGTCATCAATAATCATTGGGGTTGGAATCTTCCCCTTATGGTTTATATCCGCCGCATGCCATCCTTTTCTTAACTAAATGTATTTAGGGAAAATCTATCTCAGGCCTTATATTCAGTATATTGGCAAAAAAATAAAAAAAAAGGCTAAAAAAAAGTCACATGTCAAAAACGGCCCTAGAATCTTTTCTGTTATTATTTTATAAAACGTTAGTTGTTAATGGATACTGATTTAGTTGTTAATGTGGCTGATTTAGTTGTTAGGATATTATTGTTAATGCTCTGATTTAGTTGTTAATGAGATTGATTATATTTAGTTATTAACGGTTATGAAATAATACCAAAAAAGGCTCTAAAACTTTTTTTAATTTTTTTTTTGGTTAATATGGGTTCTGAGATGGATTTTCCCATGAATTTGTATCAATTCCACAGTAAAATACTGTTTCTTGAAAAACCAAGTCAACCTCAATCAGTTTATTAGTCATATATACAAATAAGGGGAAATTTAGTTAGAAGGGATGAAGGACAAAAACAAATAAAAATAGATAAAAAATATTTATTTATTTTCTCATTAATATTTCATATGTTCTTATAATTATTATTACCTCCGGTCTTAATTATAGCAACACTTTTGTAGTATAAATTGCACTATAAAAGTGTGCTTATAATTAGGATCGGAAGGAGTATTTCTATGAAAAAATATGTTCTTATAATTATTATTATTAGTTAAATTTTTCAATTTTTCTTGAATTACATAACTATTGTTTTAAAAGAAAAATTATACATTTTTTGGATTAAGGTGCATCCAGCATCTTGAAATATTTTTCTAGATGTTTTTCAATTTTTCTTGAATTACAGATTTTTTTTAAAAAATAAAATTATACATTGTTTTTGGATTATGGTGTATCCAGCATCTTAAGTATTTTTCTAGATAAATCCCGTGACTTAAAATATTTTTTCATACACCCAATGCCCTCAAGTATATTTTTGATTCATCGAGAACCCTAAGTATTTCTTCAATTGCGTCTAATGCCATAAACTATTTTTGGGTATATTCAATACCATGAAGTATTTTTCATGTATATCTATAACCCTAAACTATCTAATTATTACGTGTAAAATTGCATCAAAATATATTTTATGGTAATTAAAAAAAACACTTCATGATAATAGGTGCACTACAAATTACTGTATGACACTAGAAACATCTAAAAAAAAGCACATCAGGATGTTGATTGCACCTTAACGCTTTAATTTTTTTTTCTCAATTTACATTAAATTACAATTTAATCATTTATTTTACTAAATTATTGTTAGTTTTAAAATTTTAAAATGAATTAAAATTTTCCTCCTCTAATGTATTGTCAATTACTTAAAAGAAAAATGCTTACATGATTTCATGAAGCCATATTTTAATTGACTTTTTAAAAGTAATATTTTTTTTCAATTTCAGTTAAAAGTATATATTGGTTTTCCAGAGATTTTTCTGAAAAATATTATATCGATTTTTTTTAAAAGTAAATAAGTATGTAAATTTATTAAAGAAGCATAAAAAAATTGAAAACGTATTGGTCAACATTGCGGGGACACAGGCTAATTCCAAAAGCCCACAATAAAAGATAAAACGACGTCGTTGGAGAGTAAAGGATGGTAGCGGATATAACCTGAAGCGGAGAGAAGCCAATGCCCTAATCATCACTGCTTGAACAACTTGGAAGGAGAGAGAACCAGAGGTGAGCGATTCAAGGGAGGGCTGAAACACTGTCTATTCATCTCCTTCCTCATACTATCGCATTATTCGTCGTCTTTCCCGCTGAAATTTGCGATCATTGATGGCTGGAATAGAGACCAAAGAAGCAACACGGTGAACCTTCTTCTCTTTCTTCCATCGTTGACTAGAGAGGCCATTTTGGGGGACTCTATTGTCTCATTTCTTCTTCTTCTTAGAAGCTTTGATGGCTTGATTAGAGTGGAAGAGAGGTGATATGGGACTGGGTCTTCATTTTCTCCTTTTTTGAGAGCAGTAGCATAGAACACAGGAGAAGAAGCTGTTGCTGATTCTATTTTCTTGGTTATGTTTACTTAACAGAATTTTGTTTTCATTTTCTTATCCTTTTCCATCATGTTGTTGAACCTTAGTTATGATATTGTTGTGATGGATTGGATTAAAGCCATTAATGGCTGAAATTTTCTTTCAAGCTAGATTACGGTGGACTTGTTTGCGATGTAGAGATTATTCTCAATTGATAGATTTGCTTAGTGTTAATTCAATTTATTTAATCTTGTTTTTATTTGTTATTGCTTAGTGTTTTGCCTGAGCATGTTTTGGGGATTTAGAATTGAACTTGAGAAAATGAATCTCAAATTGATTATAAGATTAAATAATCTGGAATTAGATTTTAATCTCATTTATGTCTATGATAGACCCATATCTAGAACTTCCACATAATCAAATTAGAGTAATTCTCATCTAAATTACATTTTACTTAATTGTGTGAGACATTATATAATTAAGTGAGGTAGGTTTATAATAGACCAACATGTATTTGTAGACATTAGTACTCTAGATTTGTTGATTAAATTGAGTTTAAATTAGTTAAGTGGGGATAAAATCTAAGAAGCAAATAAATGATTAGTAACTTTAGGTTGTCCTTTTTTATACTAGCTTTTAATTTTAATTTTTCTTCACTCATTGAAATCAATTTTGATCAGTTCAAATTAAATGAAATAAGAAAATTAAATGCCTACCTACTAATTTGATTGAGTCTTTGAGGGACGACTATGATTCACTATTATACTATTTTATGGCCGCATATTTGCGGTGCCTACTTAAATTTTAGTAGCATCATAACTAAATGAGTAATGATATTAACTTAAGACATAAATGTGTAATGATATTAACTAATTGTGTAATGGTACTGACCAAATGTGTAATTGTGTTGACTTAAAAAGTAAATGTAAGAATACTTTTACGTCTTTAGTCAAAATCATTACTCATTTACTTAATACAATTACGTTTTTAGTCAATACGTTTATACCTTTAATTAAAAGTATTATTCATTTAATTAATATCATTACACCTTTTGTCAATATCATTACTCATTTAATCAATATCATTACGAGTAATTAGTTAATAAGTTTACACATTTAATTAATATAATTACTCATTTAGTTACTATCTAATCAATGTTATTATGCCTTTAGTATTTTCATTACTTATTTAGTCAATATCATTACACTTTTAGTCAATACACTTCCGCCTTTAATTAATATTATTACTCATTTAGTTATTATCATTGCGCCTGTTGTCAAAACCTTTACTCATTTAGTCAATATTGTTACGCCTTTAGTCAATACGCTTACGCCTTTAGTTAATATCATTCCTCATTTAGTTATATTTTTGCGCCTCTAGTCAAATCCATTACACTTATATATATATCAAAGGGTGCCTAGTGGCCCAATGGCTACACCTTTTGGAATCAACCGCGGTTAGAGTCCAGAAAACGGGCCAAGCACATCAAGCCGACCCTTTTAAACTATGAATTTGTAAGGGCCGGGCTTGAAATATTTGCTTTAAAAGTGAAAACAGGCATAATAGGGTTGGCTAGTTTAGACCCATTTATTTTTTATTTATTAAAATTATTAATAATGTTAATATTATTTATTTTTTATACTTTGTTAATGATGTTATAAATATTTAGCTGTTGTTATCTTTTTAAAATTAAAATTTATAAGAACATTTTGTATTAAAAACCCTATAAATAAAAAATTTACAAAAGATATATTGTTTTTTCATAAGTATTCTTCCTAATTTTATTTTTAACTTATTTTCTAATGATTGTTTTGTGCATATCTCATAACTTGTACTTTTCAAACATATATTAATAAATTGTTTATTCTTTTTTTAACCCTTTGACATATTGATAAGATGTGTTTGTTATTTTATTAAATTTTATCATTGATTAAAAAATTAAGTGCTTTACGTGAATCTTTTATTTTGGTTTTGCTTGATGTGCATCGTTTACACCTTTATTTAGATAATATTTGTTTTAAATTAGAATTTTCATTATTATAATTTACTAATTTTATTTCTTTTTAATTTAAAAAAAGCTAAAAAATAACGAAAGGTTGTTAAAATGGCTTTTGGTTTTGCAAGGCCAGCTCTTGAAAAATGATTGTTTTTCTTTAGTTGGGTCTAAACGGGTAGTCCCATTTTTAATAGCTCTAACCACGGTGTGGTGGGTTCAAACCCCACCTCCACCACCTTTAGCTTTACATTTTCAAAAAAAAAAAAAAAAAAAGATTAGTCCTTCCCAAGAAAAACAGTCGTGGGAGCCAGAGCTCCAGCATTTGATGCTTGGAGGGTATTAGCCTAACAGCATTAGAGGTTCAGTAGCTGCGGCTGGTAGTGCTTTGAGGAGGGTTTTTTTTATAAAAAAAAAAAAAAATTAGGGGTATTTTGGTAAAAATATAACCTTTTTGTCATTTCTATGGGTTAACAGACTTTTTAAGGTTTTATAAGTTCAAATGGTATTTAAGTGTCTTTTTTCGTTCTTTTAATTTTATTATGTTATATTTTTGTATCTGCCTTTTTTTTTAAAATAATAATATATATTTATGGTACAATAAAATACATTATTAATATATAATTTTGTTTCTAATGATAACAAACTATTAGCCCTACTAGAGCCTTTAATTTAATTTATACTTCGGTATATAGTCTAAAATTAGCTTCACACATTTCTATGAAAGAAAAATATTTAGCATTTTTGAGTATGGTGTGGGTTGTTGCACTATCAATAAGACACAAGTCTTCAGGATTGATATTAATAAGACTTATTCTTCTTTTAAAAAAACATGAAAATAAAGGAAAATATACTTAAAATGCAACATACTAAAACATTGCAGTTCAAATAAGCAAAGAGAATTTATGCTAAGAAATCACTAAGATACAAATTGGTATTATCCATGTCACCATACTTAGCATTATCAACCTTATCAACATTATTTATTTCACTTTTTCTCCACTTCGAGTGGGAACTTAAACCACCATGATTATGACCATGGCTATCTCCGTGACTGTAGCCACATTTATTTCCTCGCCATGACCACAATTAGATTCATTCATTACTACATTCATTTATGAGAATAGAGTTGAGCTTGTTGGATAGGATTCATGATTTTTGTAACAAAAACTCATTGTTTTGTTTGGCCACATGGAGGCAAAAAATTAATTCAACATATTTCTTAAAATCTCTTTCACAAATTGCTACTGTAAGAGCAAATTAGATACATCCATTTATAACAAGTTTTTGGAAGAGTAACCATCTTTTATTGGTCATACATTTCCTTTAATTTGTTTAAAAGAAGAAGGGGGTCTTTTACAGCATAATATTTAATTTTGAGGCCTTGGTACAAATGGTGACATAAAAACATCATCAATCAAGCAAGATAACTAATAGTTTTTTCCCATAATGGCAAGAGCCACAAATTTAAATTTCACAAGATTTACCATAGTTCAGACTTAATGCAACAAAAGAAATTGTATTTAAGTGTCTTTTTTCCTTCTTTTAATTTTACTAAGTTGTATTTTTGTAGCTTCCTTTTTTTTCTTCTCTACCTTTTTTAATTCAATATATTGATACGTTTTCCACATCATGAATTTACCATACCCATGTCAGATCTACCTTGGTCAAGCTTTTTTCCCTCAACTCTAAATTTGGTCAACGTTAACAGAGTTACGTGTGTTAAAAATGCTCTCTTTTATAAAATTTATGTGAATTTTTGTAACAAAAAAAAATTTAATGGTACTAGATGTCTTAAAAAAGTTTGTTGTTCAAATTGCACCTTTACCTTTTCTTCTTTTTCTTTTTTTGTTTTTTGTTTTTAAAAACTATGTCACTGGAAATATAGAGGAATCTGAAACAAAAAGTTTATGGGGATGTAACGCCCCTACCGGCCTCGCCCTTTCGGGTGGCGGATTAGTGCGATTCTAAAAACCCATCTGGATCTTTTTAATTTGGCATATGCGGAAGCTTTCCCAAAACACGTACTCAAATATTAGACACCCGGCCCTACATTATTCGGTTGGAAACGTCAACATTCTTCAGGGCCGTTGTCACAACTATCAGAGTGTCTGCTTTGCTCATACTTTCTACAGCAACTTCAAGCAATCTTCCCTTGCAGCATTTCTCTGTCGTGCTCACCTGCCTAAAGGTTGGTTGTGGAGGGTGAGATTCTGGGGAATCTCAGTAGCAAACATTACCGAACAATGCATGTAAGATAAATGCTAGTGTATGATATGCTTGCCTTACATAGGCTCATGTTAACATAATGACATTTCTGCATGCTACAATGCTTCATAAAATATACTCATGGCCATAGCATAAATAGAAACAGAGCTTCAACCATTCAAATATATTAAACAAGCAAGTAAAGCAATCATGCATATTATCACACAAGCAGATAAATCAATACACGCAAGTAGGGTAAGTCCACTACCTTAGCCTATGTCCTCCGGTTGTACTTTCTCTTTCAACTACGGAGTTGCTTGAAGCTAAGTATCATCCATTTATTTTCTTTCTTCTTGGTCTTGACTTCTCATGGCCCTAAACACGACGTCATATTATTAGAGCCAAGTAAACCGAATACATGATGGCTTATCTTTGCCTCATAGGCATTCTTACACCCTTGGAGTTTATTCTCATTACTTTAGCCATATCTTTTTAATTTCGCATCGTAGCTAAAAGCTATCAGCATTTAACCTAACTTTGAAAAATCATCATTAATTCTACAAAACTCCGATTGGGGTGGTTCAAAATTCTATGTGTCACTAATTAAGTCTAGTTTCATATACAACTAATCACTAGACTTATTTCTTTCTGTATCATTCCCAGATTTTCATTCTTTCTTCGCTGTCCAGAAAACATTTCAGTTTAATAGGTCAACTTCAAAAATCCGTATCTCCTTCGATTCTTATCGGAATTCGACGGATTACCTATCAAATTAAGCCTCTCTGAGTCTACTATTTAACTGGAAAATTTCACAATTTAATGATTTTGTTTGGTCATCCCGAAATGCCACATCATCCATTGACTCCAGAAACATACCAGGAATATTCCAGATTTTTGACTCAACTTCCAAAAATCATAACTGGAGTTGTAGACCTCCGATTTGGGTGAACCAAAGCTTATTTAAAGCTTAAGGAGTGTACTGTCTCCTGTAAAACTTTCAGAGCAAAACTCTATCATTTACTTTTTCAAAATGGAACACGAAAAAGACTGTTCATTACTTCAAATGGCATTTTCCAGTTTTCATCTTCTAAATTTGGAAATTTATAACATTCATTGTACACATCAGATTTGGGTGTTCTTTGGCTCATGTTAAAGATTATGATGTGTACTAATTACCCACAAAATTTCAGGGTCAAAAGAGTTCGTTTGCCCTGGTTTTACCTTGCTCAAATTTCGCTGCTTCAGCTGCAATTCAGTTTTCCAGCAAATGACATCAGCATACGAATCCTGTTCACACATGCACTGTTCATCCACGATTTTACTGTAGCATTCGCCTTTGACTCTGTTTCAACCCATAAAAACAGAGTTTCAACATGCAAAAGCTTCAATGTTGAGAACCAACGTACAGAACTCACGGAAGCTAGATGGAAAGAGGTTCAAAACTCACCTTGTTTGACACCCAAGCTTCCATGCATGCTCATACTCCTTCTCTTCCAACTACCGTGCTTCTCAATTCCGGCTTCATCTCCCTCTGTTTGCATTTCGTTTCTGTGCAGAAATGAGCCATAGCACTTCCCCTCGGTTTTGTTTCTCTCGTTGCTCTTGATCACAGCTTCTTTCTTGGTCTCTCTCCCATTTTCTTCATCTCACGTATGCTCTCATTCTCGCCCTCTATATGTCAAACTCCCACTGTGTTTTCTGTCTCTCGTCCTTGGTTCTGAGTTTTTGTGCAGAGGCGAATGAGAATGAAGACTGGCTCCTTCTCTCACGCTTTCACTCTCAAACTCCACGCCAGCACACACACACACCTCTGTTTCGTTGTTTTAAAACGTAGAGAAGCAAATGAATTTCCTCTCTTTTTCCAACTATCAAACTCTCGTTCTCTCACACACTGCTTTTCTCTACTTCGTGTTTCACTTCTGCATTTCTGTTTGAGGCCGATGGGAAGTGAATGGAAGAATGACGAGAGTGGAGCATGGGCGTGACTGGCACTAATTAGGATGAAAGTGTAATGCCTGCTGCTCCATTTGCTGTCGGATAGAAGAATAAAGAAGTTGTTTATGGAGCATGGGCGTTGCAGAACTGCGAGTACGTGTGGTCTGCTGATGTTAGGCCATATGGATTATTTAAGTGTGTGTGGGTATATGCTGCGAAATGGTGGAGTGTGGAAGTTATCATTCAGAATTTCCAAGAGAGAATATTCTGACTTTACTATCCGAAAATGCCAGCACATGAGCTATAATCTCTTGTCCTCTATTAATTCTTTGCTTAGCGTCTTGGTTTCAATTATATGGCCCACAATGTACATTAAAATTCCAACAATAATTCTAGGCCATTAACTTCCATAATCATTTTCCCAAAAATTCAAGGAAAATATACCTTATTTTCCCATAATTATTTCAAGTTTCCCAACTCCAAAATTTGGGATGTTACAGGGGAGCCAAATTTTGGTTATATTCTGACATTAATTATATGCCATTAACTTTGTTTCTCTTTTAAAAAATATATATACCATCTTGGACTACGAATTAAAATTTTCTGTTATGATTTTGTTGGAAATATTGAAACAACCCATAAAATAACTAATTTCAACCAATTTTATCAAATTATCACTACAAAGCAATTTTGCCATAAAAATTTTTCGGGGTGCAAAGTTGCCTGGAAGTTTCCCAATTGTAGCAATTTTGCCTAGGTCGTTATCCTAGCTAAGTTTGACGATTAGTTAACAAAATTTGTTGAAATGATAGTCTACGTGTTAGCCATGTTATTTTTGTTTAGGGTTTTGGTGCAAATCTACCTTGAAAATTTTCACATAATAACAATATTGCCCTGAAAGTTTCCAAATCGTAATAATTTTATAGTGGCTATTATCCAAGTTAAGTTACCAATTTGATGGCCTTGTTTTCGGCAATCATCCTTAGGGTGTAATATATCTAGTGATTAAGTCTTTTTCTTAATTACTCTGACGAATTTGAGCTACTCCTTCATGTGTAACTTCATCTTTAATGTTGTTCACACTACCTGCTTAATATATTCGGTTAACTAATAGTCAAACTTAACCTAAATAACTATTAGGGTGACATTACTATAATTTGAAAACTTTCGGGACATAATTGCTCATAAGTGAAAACTTTTTAGGTAAATTTGTACCACACAAAAATTAAATGATTGACATGTGAATTGCCGGCTTAGCATATTTGATCAAATGGTTAAACTTAATTGGGATAACAGCCTGCGAAAAATTGCTATGGTTCAAAAGACTTCCATAGGAAAATAGACCCTTAACCCTATATTATTAGGTGCAAGTATTTTAAAAGTTTATAACCATTATAATATGGATCAACTTGTACCTGTGTCGTGAAATTAAAGTAGGTGGATGGTGAAATCGGAGTTAAAATTTATAATTATTGTTTGGGGAAAACTTATTTAACTTTTTTCCGCAACAAAAAATTAATTGAATACGAGTAATTGGTTGCAAATAGCTTTATGAGCAACCCAAAACTTAACCGTACTTATATAATTACTCATGAAAATTGAAAAAGCCAAACTTTAATGTTTGATGCTCTAACCACGTGGTGAAGGAAAGGAGTGGACATTTTACATGTATTTAACAGAAACAAAACAATTATAAGGTTAATTAAAGTATTCTTTTAGTAGCACCTAATAAATTAAAATAATTATTGATGCATTTTAACTTTTAAAGTATTATAAGGCCTTGAGAAAGAGATTTTTTCACCAAAACTCCAAAAGTTTGATAAAATCTAAGGATTATGCAATAATGTTCATTAAATATGTTTTGTTTTCAGCGTGCTCCACCATTATTGAACCTTGTTTTTTATTACTCATATAAATATTATTGAACCTTGTTTTTTTATTACTCATATAAATATGTTTTGTGTTCAGCGTGCTTCACCATTATTGAAGTATTGCTAGCTAGTAATTAGTCGCCTCCATTCTCTTTAGGTTTGTGTCTCTCATTTTTTTTTTAAAAAAAATTCTTTAATCGAAACTGACTATATTGATGCAGCCTTCTTTCACTTTATTTGGTTGCATGTGTGTATGTATAGATATGTTCATTTCTTCGAGTTTCTTGCATTTTTCACATTTTTTAATCATATATATTTTGATTTTTGAGGCCAGCTGGGATTCTATATGTTCTATTTATAATTTTTCATTAACCATTAAATAATTTTTACTAGTTTATTATAATTATACCCCGTGTGGTTGCATGTTTTAAAACTGTTAATGTGAACAAATAATTTATAATGATTAATGTATTAAAAATATCTCTTCCAATATATGTCATTATACAATCAGATTCATCTGTACATTTTCCATTCAATTATGCGATCGATTTTTTTAAAAAAAATTTTTTTTACAAAACAAAAGTCTCCGTGTTCAAAGGGTGCCACTCAATTTTGTTTTGTGGATTTGATACTTTAAAAATGTATCCATAAATAATAGATAAGATGAAGATGTTTCAAAAATTCATATTTATAAATCAAATTTAACAATCTATATTTACAAGTTAAATTGTGTCATTTACTCATTTACAATTCAAACTTATAAGAAAAATAATTTCTTGTGATTCTCTGTATTTAATTTTCTTCTTTTGGACTTATGGGTAATTTTACCTTAATACTTAATTTGACTTCAAATTAGAAAAGTGAAAATAATAACGTATAATAAAATAAAAATACTCCTTGATAAAAATTATTTCAGAGGTTGGCTTTAATGACTTCAAAATACTTTTTTTCGAGGTGCCGAGGTGTCTCTGTTGTCTGTTCTAAGGCGAAGGGGAATCATCTTGCCATTATAATTTATAGTTTTTTCATGGTAATTTTATCTTTTAAACTTTTTTGACACATGTTAAAAATGTATTTCTGTTGCAATTAAACTAAAAAAAATATTTAAATTTAAAATATAAAACCGAATATTATGATTTAAATAGTGTAAAATAAACATCTCACTTTTTTTACCTCGTCATTTTCAATTTCTTACAATCAATACAGATATAGGAAAAGCAATGATGCTTTTTTCTATAACTAGCAATAAAGCAGACTTATCTTTTTCTGCAAACCAAAAGGAACATATATATTTGGAGGAAGTGGTGATGATGAATATATTCTGTAAATTGTGAATAGATTCTTTTTTTTTTTTATATTATAAGTTGTGAATATATTCTTATTTGTTTTGTGTCTTTTACGCGTGCTTGTGTCAATAAGACAAATAAACAATGCAATCTTTCGTGAAGGTTACAAAAGTCTCATGTTGTTTAATACTACGAGTACTATTTAATAATGTGAAAACAGGATCTCGATCAAGATCATTTCTCCTTGGATATAGACATGCATAGAAATACAGACAAGCTAAGGTTAAATCTAAGAGTACGTAGAACATTTAAACACAAAAACCCACTTTCTAATGTTGGTTCAATCTTATTACTTTGTGATGCAAAAACATTTTGTGACTGCGAGTGTATGTATGTGATGGGCCTTCGACTGGGCAAAACATTGTTCCTTTGTTTCTGTAACTAGTTGCTTTAATTTCTGTTACTGTCTTGCCTTTTTTCTGTGTTTATTTTTGAAAGCATTAGGGGAAAAAAATAGCAGCAACGGGAATAATATTATGAGTCAAAGTCATGTAGTCAAAGCAGTTATATGACAGATGGAAAGATCAGTTGCCGTTGTCCGTATACGTACGTAGCACAGTCAAAGTGAATAATTATAAAAGCAAGCTGGTTCATCAGCATTTTTATTATTATAAACGAAAGAGATTCTCTTTCCTCAGATTTTTACTCTACACAGACACTCCATTTGCGAGCCTTCAATACCCCTCAACTTCCCTCCATCCTCATTCCTCGACATTTCTCTTCTCTGCAAAGAACACCGAATACAAAAATCCCGTTTGTTTCACCTCGCTGCATCACCATATACCCTAAGCTTTACTTCCAACTTGTGTTGTTTTTCTCAATTGCTCTACATAACGTACGTTTAGGTTCTTGTGCTGTGCAACTCTGTTCATCTACTCCACAAGCTTCTGAACCTCAAAAGCCAGGCACGAATTCGCTTTGGTCTCTGTCTCTCAGGTGTAGATCAGATTGCTGTCTGTGCTTTTTCCCATTTCGGTTTTTGGTTCATTTACTGTTTCTTGACGCTGGGTTGGACTGATTTATCATCTTGTTCTTACTTTCTTGCCGGTGGGTTTAGTTCTGAAGTAGAACGTTAAAAGATTTGTTAAATGGACAATCTTTTTCCGTTTGATTGAGTCTTCGTCTCTCTGAATTTGAATTTCAATTAGTATGATAATCAGGCTATTGTAGTCAAACCCTTTGAATATTCAAGTATATTCCTTACCAGGAGTGTCCAGATTTCATTCAGGGTGGTTTGCTGTTGTTGAGAGAGTTTTCTAGTTTGAATTTTAAACACCCGTCCAAGTTCGCCGGAATCGTGGTTCGTGCTCAGCTTCTTGTGTGCTCTTTTTTTAAAAAGCTTTTTTTTATATTCGCAAATTATTATAATGTGTTTTGTGTTTATTTGTTTGATGCTGTTCATAATATTCTTCTCATATATATATTTGTGTTCAGAATATCTTTATTTTCTTGTTGTGTTCAGCGTGCCCCGCCATTATTGAAGTAACGCTAGCTGGGTATCGCTCATCATCATCTCCATTCTCTTTAGGTTTGTGTCTCTCATTCATATATCATTCCATTTATTAATTAACATGTTTTCGTTGGATTATAATTTATACATGAATTAATAATAGCGGAGAGTCTCACCCTGTTTTGAGGTTTGCCATGCTCACTTTTTTTCTTTTTCCTTCCAGAGAGTATCACTCTTTTTTTTTTTTTTTGGGGGGGGGGGGATGAATACTTTAAAAAAAAAGTATCCATAAAACCTAGATATGAAAATCAAATATAAAAATATTTTAAAATTCATATTTTCAATTTAAAACTAAAAAGCTTATATTTACTATTTAAATTTTCATATTTTACAAGTTAAGTTTTGTCATTTGCAAGTCAAACTTATAAAAAAAACAAAATCAAATTTCTTGGGACTTTTGGACTTATCGGTAATTTTTCCATAATACTTTTACTTGAAATTAGAAAAGTAAGAACAATATTAAAATACATATATTTTTCTAGTAGTAATTTCATAGATTGGGTTTAAATGACTTAAACAAATTTTAAGCTTGAGTTTAATGGATTGAGCTTACACTAAAATAACACATATTAAAAAATTGAAAATATATTTCAATCTGAATTAGTCGTACAAAATATTGACATTAGATTCCATGTAATATACAAAACCAACCTACATAGATGGCGCATAACTAGTTATGTACTTGTATTTTCCTAAATCTAAATTGAAATTGAATATTAATAATTAAAAATTTATATTTATTGAAATTATATTAAAATAAAAGTTACAAATAACTAAAATAATAAAATTTAATTATAAATCATTTATAATATAAGATCTCATCTATAATATAAATTGTACTACAAACAATATCTTTTATATATACTAATGCTTAGAGGTAGAAATTCACCAATTTATTTAAATTTTTAATATTATTATATACCCAAATTAGTTAAATATCTCTCACTTTATTAAAAAAATTGATACAATTTCCCTCATTTTCAGATCAAATTCTCGTTTTGTTTTCTTTGTATTTCTCCAATTTGCCATATGTGGGGTCCACATGTGGGGCGCACACATACGTAGGGCATGTCTAGCAGCTAGTGGCTCATTGCACCAGAACTCACAGAGGTGTCCCTCTCATACTTTAATTCATCGAGTACGTTCTTTGTATTGGCTTTCATAATTTTCATAGCCACTTTAAAAGCTTAAAAGTTAAATAACTTTTTTTTTTCCAGAAAAACTAAGTTAGATCTAAAGCAACAGCATTGAAGCTTCTCCCTCTCCTTCTGGCTTCTGAAATCCCTCATCGTCGTCACCCTTTCCGGTCACACATTACCACTGTTCCACTGCAGATTCTCTCAATCGACTAACATTTTTATTAATCTCTTGAATCATCTTCCGAATTGCCGAGCTCTTACTCATCAAGCTGCCATTTTCTTCTTCTTTTTCTTCTTCTTCAGCCAGCTGGGCAAGTTTTGCGTTTGTCTTTAATTCTCTGACGATAAAAAGGAAGGAACCTTTGAAGAAGTCAAAGAAGTTAAAGCTCGTTGGGCCGATTCAGTTGGTTGAGTTCTATTTGCAAATTGCAGAGAAGAAAGCTCAGAGTCAGTGACAATGTCTCGTTATTTCTTCAGAGTCCTCATCGGAGAGTGGAAGACTAAACTGGTAATTTTTCTTTTCTTTTCTTTTTTTCTTTTTCCTTCTCAGTTTCAGGTTCGGTTCATTTGGTTTGCTTGTGCCTTTTCTTTTCCTGGTTCTCGTTATGGATCTGTCTTTGTGACTTTGTGTATGCTTTTTCTGTGTGCTCAAGAACAATGTTGGAGGAGGGCAAAGGGTAAACAATGGTTAATGATAAATATGCCATTTCAATTTTATTTTTATTTTCCAAAAAATATATAAATATTAATTCAATAACTCCCATATTATATATATATATATCAAATACAAGTACACCTACCATCTATTGTTTGTTTTGTATCAGGAAAAAACTCACCTACCATATTTCTGGAAAAAAACACACACACACACACCTGGTACCATATATTCTAATTTTTATTTTCCAATTATGCCGGGTACAAACTTCCTTTTTATTCCCCCAAAAAAAGAAAAGAAAAAAAACTTTATTTTTCTTAAATAAGTATATATAACTCACACACTTCTCTTTAATTAGTCTTAAAAATTTCCTCATATATATTTTTTTTCTTATTTGTTGCAGCGAATCCCTCGGCTGTTTGTCTTCAGTTTTAGTCTTACACCTAGGACAGTAATACTCATAAATGGTTCTTCAAAAAATCTATGGAAGGTTGATATGGAGCAAGTAGAAAAAGATCCCACAGAATTATACTTTAGAAAGGGTTGGTCTAGATTTGTAAGAGAAAACGATTTGATGGCTGCAGATTTCCTCATCTTCAAGTTTGATGGGAATTCAACTTTCAAAGTTGTTATCTGTGGCAAATCTGCTTGCGAAAAAATGCTTGAGAGCCAGGCAAGAACACAAACTAATCAGAAAAAGAATGTTGGAGAGAATCGGAAAGCAAAAGATCCGATTCTTGTTGAGATAAAGGAAGAGAAATTAGATTTGGTTGATTCTGGAAATTCTAGCGAAGAAACATGGGATGAAACGTGGGATGAGAAAGAAGAAGATGAAGAAGAAGATGAACAACAAGAATATGGTGATATTAATTCTGGACCTCGTGATACTATCATGAATACTGGTAAGCTAATTCAAAAGCTAGCATTTTCGCTTGATAGATAATTCTGCTTAAACTCATACTTTAATTTCTCTGAACTTATATAAAGTTTAATTACAGAACTATGGCGCAATGTTAAACTTGAAAAAAGTGTATGTTTTGTCAAGTTTTAAAGTTTGTACACCAATTATAATTCAGTTAGGCTTTTGAGGTTACTGTCCATTTAATTTAATATTTATTGTGTAAGATTTGAGCTCACATTTTGGTTAATAATTAGGTGAAGGAAGCAGCTTGGCCATTATTCCTTCATTCAAAATAAAGCTCCAGCTTGCCTCCGCAAAAAGGGGCGTCATGGTTAGTTCTCTTGACAGTTGAGATCACTCAAATATTTGATTCCTTAAAATGCCCATGAAAACAACCAAGTTAGTCATCTGATATCTTTCTACTGACGCGGAAATTTTTCTCTACATCATATTTCATTAAAAAACAAAGAAAAAATAAATTTATTCTTCTCCTTCCTTCATTTTTTTTCCATTGGTTGTGCCATGTCATGTGAGAGTATCATGATAGTGATGTTTCGTTTAGTGCCAAAATTAATAGACAGTTAAGATCTTGTTAGGACAACACTATTAGACCTCTGAACTGCCCAATTTGTATTCTTTTAAATCACTATCACGAGTCTCGCATTCGGTAGATTTCCTTGAAAGAGGGGTCTTATAAGGCCCCAACACTAGCAGTTGACTTTTAGAGTATGGTTTGTCCAAGAAAGAAAAAGTGATGTTAGGAGAATTATATTATACAATGAGGTTTCTATAGGAGAGAACACTGATGTTTTGCAAGTTGTTTTGTTCTTTGTAACATGTTTGAGTAATTTTGTTGCAGTGCATTCCAACTGACTTCTTCAAGAAGTACATGAGAAGGAAGAAACATGAGGTGGAGATGGAGACAGTGAAAGGAGTATGGAAAGTAACATCACTTCCCCACCTGAAAAGAGGTCAAATGTTTGCAAGGTTCAGCAGGGGTTGGTCGGGATTTGCCCGGAGGAATCGGTTTCAGGCCGGAGAGACTCTCCTTTTTAGAATGATTCAAAGAGGTGATCGTCCCAAGTTCATTGTTAGTAAGGAATAAAAATGTGGCATGACAAGCCATGTAAAAATGGGACCTGAAATTGGTATGATGAAACAATTATATGTTTGTGTATATGGTAGGAACCAAGGCCCTTTATTGGTTTAATTCTATATATATATATATAAAACAGTCCCTTTTCAAATTAAGACTAATTTTAGGAATAGATATTGTGACATTTATGTTTTAAGTTTTATATCTACATGTGAGCCCGCGTGTTATGTGTCTTGTCGTGGTTGATTACTATATATACTCCCTTACTTTTTATAAGATAGAATTAATCAAATAGCATGGTTGGAAAAGTTAGTTGAAATAAGTTAGGTGCAATAAAAATGTAAAAAATGAATTTTGTTCTAAAAAAGATCCTCTGTTATAAAAATAAAGATATAGAAGAAGTAGAAAATAGAAGACAAGAGCAAGAGAGATTCAAGAGAGAAAGATTCTCATTCAGTTTGTTCGGTATACATTTGTGAGGGGGTAGGGGTCTATTTATAGTGGTTGGAGAGAGGGGAAGTTTTATGTAGCTTCAACCCACTCACCACCATGAATGTAGTGGGTGACTACCCACTTTCCACCATGAAGGTAGTGGGTGACTATCCACTCTCCACCATAACAGTAGTGGGGGCCTTCATGCCCATAATGGGTCATCCACATACTATATTCATAACACTCCCCTTTGGATGTCCATTACGAATGTGCCTCATTAAAAACTTTAACTAGGAAAAACCCAGTGGGATAAAAACCTAGCCAAAGAAAAGAGTACATCATCCACTAATACACTTTCTAATGCTGCCTCATTAAAAACCTTTCCAGGAAAACCCAGTGGGACAAAACCTAGATAAGGAAAAAAGAGTATAGCGTGTATTGACTCCCCCTTTTAACAACATCAGTTGAGATCTTTAAGTCTTCGAAGGCCGATTCCATTGACAAGCTTTTCAAAGGTTGCTTCTGGAAGTGATTTGGTAAATAAATCTGCTAAATTTTCACTTGAACTGATTTGCTGGATATTTATTTCACCATCCTTTAGAAGATCACGAGTGAAGAAGAATTTTGGTGAAATATGCTTCGTTCTATCACCTTTGATATAACCTTCTTTAAGTTGAGTAATACATGCAGTATTATCTGCATGTAGAACTGTTGGGACCAATTTACCTGAAGATAAATGACAAGTTGTTCGTATGTGATGTATTACTGATCTCAACCATACACATTCTCGACTTGCTTCATGCATTGCTAGAATTTCTGCATGGTTAGATGATGTGGCTGATATAGTTTGTTTCATAGATCGCCATGAAATAGCTGTATCTCCACATGTAAACAAATAGCCTGTTTGTGATTTACCATCGTAAGGATCAGACAAAAATCCAGCATCTGCATAACCAACCAGTTCATGCTTTGATACATTTGAGTAATATAACCCCATGTCCATAGTGCCTCTGAGGTAACGAAGAATGTGTTTTATTCCATTCCAATGCCTTCGTGTTGGTGAAGAACTATATCTTGCTAATAAATTAACAGCAAATGATATATCAGGCCTTGTGTAATTGGCAAGATACATTAATGCTCCAATAGCACTGAGGTATGGTACTTCTGGACCAAGTAGTTCTTCTTTACCTTTGTCATTAATTACTCTAGGTCGAAATGGATCTTTATCCACTTGTAAAGACCTTACAAATCATTGGAGTACATAATGGATGTGACTTATCCATATAAAATCGCTCCAGGACCTTCTTTGTATAAGTTTCTTGATATACAAAGATCTCATCCTTTAGGTACTCGATCTGTAGTCCAAGACAAAATTTCGTTCTACCCAAGTCTTTCATTTCAAATTCCTTCTTCAAACAATTAATTGCCTTTTGAAGCTTTTCAGGAGTTCCAATGATGTTAATATCATCAACATAAACAGCAATTATAGCAAATTCGTTTCTAGATCTTTTAATAAAAATGCATGGGCATATTGGGTTATTTTTGTACCCTTCTTTCAACAAATATTCTTTAAGACAATTATACCACATGCGCCCTGATTGCTTCAAGCCATACAGAGACTTATTTAACTTAATTGAGTATTGTTCTCGAGAATTTGAATTAGATGCTTTTGGCAACTTGAGTCCTTCAGGGACTTTCATATAAATATCGTTGTCAAGTGAGCCATACAAATAGGCAGTCACAATGTCCATTAAACGCAAATCAAGTCCTTCATTTACTGCCAAGCTAATCAAATAACGAAAAGTAGTTGCATCCACTACTGGTGAATACATTTCTTCAAAATCAATGCCAGGTCTTTGTGTAAAGCCTTGGGCTACAAGACATGCCTTATATCTTGTAATTTCACCGTTTTCATTTCTTTTTCTTACAAAGACCCATTTGTATCCAACTGGCTTTACATCTTCAGGTGTATGGACTACAGGTCCAAATACTTTCCGTTTTTCTAGTGATTTCAATTCTGCATTAATAGCATCTTTCCATAAAGGCCAATCCTTTTGTTGTTGGCACTTGCTAATGGATTTCGGCTCTTGATCCTCATTATCATTCATTACATCATATGCTATATGATAAGCAAAGATGTCGTCAACGTTGACTTCATTTCGATCCCATCGGATACCATTCATAACATAGTTTATTGAGATTTCATTGTTTTCACATATTTCAGGTACCTGTGTCTCTTCTGGGACTATAACATTCTCTTCTGGAGACATCTCTACTAGAGATAGTAACTCTTCAGGAGATGGCTCTTCTAGAGCTATTAACTTTTCTCGATTACCCTCGACTTGACCATCTATATTTTTAGCTCCTTTTCTCATTCGAGGATTTTTATCTTTGGAACCGATGGGCCTGCCACGCTTCAGGCGTGCTTTAGATTCATTTATAATATATTGTCCTTCAGGGACATCAATTCGAATAGGAGCATTGACAGCTGGGACATGTGACTTTGTCACTTTCTTTGGGTCAGTAAATGCTTTTGGCATTCGATTAGCTAAATTCTGTAAATGAATTATCTTTTGAACTTCTTGTTCACATTGCTTTGTACGAGGATCAAAATGAGCCAATGATAATTCATTCTAGCTAATCTCTTTACCCAACTGCTTATTTTCTCCCCCTAATGTTGGGAAAACTGATTCATCAAAATGACAATCGACAAATTGTGCCGTAAATAAATTTCCTGTAGATGGTTCTAAATATTGTATAATTGAAGGAGATTCATACCCAACATATATTTCCCTTCTTCTTTGTGGACCCATTTTAGTACGTTGAGGTGGTGCTATTGGCACATATACTGCACACCCAAAAATTCTTATATGGGAAATATTAGGTTCTTGACCAAAAAACATCTGTAAGGGGGAAACCTTTAAGTAACTAGTTGGCCTGATACGAATTAACATTGCTGCATGCAAAATGGCATGACCCCAAGCAGAAATTGGGAGATTAGATCTCATAAGTAAAGGTCTTGCAATGAGTTGCAATCGTTTAATTAATGATTCTGCTAGTCCATTTTGCCTATGAACATGAGCTACAGGATGTTCAACATCAATTCCAAGGGACATACAATATTCATTAAAAGCTTGTGAAGTAAATTCACTAGCATTATCAAGACGTATTTTCTTGATAGGATAATCAGGGTGATGTGCTCTTAATCTAATCAATTGAGTAAGAAATCTCACGAACGCCAGGTTGCGAGAAGATAATAAGCAAACATGCGACCATTTAGTTGATGCATCAATCAAAACCATATAGTATCTAAATGGTCCGCATGGTGGATGTATTGGCCCACAAATATCTCCCTGTATTCGTTCTAGAAATGTGAGGGACTCACTTTCCACTTTGCTTGGTGAGGGCCGAATAATTAACTTTCCCTTGGAACATGCAGCACATGAGAAATCATGGGATTGTGGTATTTGTTTACACTTCAGGATATGTCCAGATGAATTCTCAATTATTTGTCGCATCATGGTTGACCCTGGATGGCCTAACTGGTCATGCCAAACATTAAATTCATTAGTAAACTTCTGGTTTACATTGGCGAACTTCTGGTCCGTATTGGTAAACTTCTGGTTTACAATAGCATGCGTTTCAATTGTGCTTATAAATGTATAATACAAACCAGAAGAAAAGGCAGGAAAACTTTCTAATATGCATTTTCTACCAGAAACTATATTTGTGATAGCAAGACATTCCTGATTCCTTTTAGTTGTTGTTTCTATATGGTATCCATTTCTGCGAATATCTTTGAAACTCAATAAGTTTCTCTTAGATTTGGTAGAATAAAATGCATTACCAATACATAATTTTGTTCCTCCAGGTAACAAAATATTAGCTCTTCCGGAGCCTTTAATCAAATTTATATTACCAGATATAGTTTGAACATTGGCTTCTTGCATTACCAAGGAAGAAAAATATTTATCACTTTTTAGTTTGGTGTGGGTTGTTGCGCTATCAACGAGACACAAATCTTCAAGATTGATAAGATTCATTCTTCATTAAAGGATACATGAAAATAAATAAAATATAATTAAAAGGAATACATATGATGGAAGAAAGCTTAAACATACTGAAATATAACAATTTCAAATGGAAAAAGATAATCTATGCTAAGAAATTTGCAACATCCAAATGAGTAAAATCAAGATCATCAAACTCAGAATTCTCAGCCTTATCAATATTCAAATGAGTAAAATCAACATCTTCAAACTTGGAATTCTCAACATGATTTACTTCAATCTTTGACCCTTTGCCCTTACTTTTTAGTGATTTTTGGTAAAGTTCAACTAAGTGTCTTGGCGTACGACAGGTACGGGACCAATGACCTTTGCCACCACAACGAATGCATGCATTTTCAGTATGTTTGTTATGCCCACTAGTTCCACTAGTTTCCCTTTTGTGGTGCTTATCAGTCTTTCCCCACTTTGGGTTTCAGAAATTTGATCCACCACGATTTGGACCACGCCCACGCCCACGGTTGTAGCCACCTTTACGTCCACGTCCTCGCTTATTAAAGGATTCATTAGTTACTGCATTCGCTTCTGGTAATGGAATTGAGCCTGTTGGACGGGATTCATGATTTTTCAATAAAAGCTTATTGTTTTGTTCAGCCACAAGGAGACAAGAAATTAATCCAGCATATTTCCTGAAACCCTTTTCACGATATTGCTGCTGCAAGAGCAAATTAGATGCATGAAATGTGGAGAATGTTTTTTCTAACATATCTTCATCAGTAACATTCTCTCCACACAATTTTAACTGAGAAGTAATTCTGAACATGGCTGAGTTGTACTCGCTCACAGTTTTAAAATCTTGCAAACGCAAATGAATCCATTCATAACGAGCTGTTGGGAGGATGGCCATCTTCTGGTGGCCATATCTATCTTTTAAATTGTTCCAAAGAACAAGTGGGTCTTTCACTGTCAAATATTCAATTTTCAGACATTCATGCAAATGACGGCGTAGAAAAATCATGGATTTGACTTTATCTTGATTAGATGCCTCATTCCCTACTTTAATTGTGTCTTCCGGACCATGGGCATTCAGATGGATTTCCGCATCCAACATCCAAGATAAATAGTTCTTCCCGGTAATATCAAGAGCCACAAATTCAAGTTTTGCAAGGTTTGACATGTTTGACATGGTTCAGACTAATTAAAGAAATAAATGGAAATTATTAGAATATTGAATATAAAAATCACTAATGATAATAATAGGAAACTCACAAAAAAATAATTCATAAAGTATGGCAACAAAATTAAAATTTTATGGCTTCAGGCCATTTATCTTCAAGATAAATAAAAGTTGAATATTATGGCTTCCGGCCATTCAATAAGAAATAAGATAAAAGTTATATGGCTTCTAGCCATATAATGTCAAAATCAGAATCAAGGAAATATGACTTCTGGTCATATAATAAGATGGCTTCTGGCCATACTATCATCACAATACTAATAATATAAAAGAACTCATAAAGGGATTCAAAGTAACATATAAAAACAACAATAATCTCAAATTTTAGTCATTTATCTTCGGGATAAAAGTTGAATATTATGACTTCCAGCCATAAGATATAAGTTGAAATCTATATGACTTTTGGCTATATAGTATCAAAATTTTATGGCTTCTGGCCATTTATCTTCAGGATAAATAAAATTTAAATACTATGGCTTCCAGCCATACAATAAGAAGATGAAAGTTATATGACTTCAGATCATATAATTTCATAATTAAAAATCAAAGGGTATGGCTTTTGGCCATATATTATTAAAATAAGAATTAAAGAAATATGACTTCTGGTCATATAATTTCATAATTAAAAATCAAAGGGACGTATGGCTTCTGGCCATATTATAATTACAATATAAATAATAGAAAAGAACTATAACAACAATATAAATAATAGAAAAGAACTCAGATAAATAAACGTATATCCTTAAAGAAAGTAGATGAAATCATCATACCTTCGTTAGAGCTCTCATGCTGATAACGTGTTATAAAAATAAAGATATAGAAGAAGTAGAAAATAGAAGACAAGAGCAAGAGAGATTCAAGAGAGAGAGATTCTCATTCAATTTGTTCGATATACATTTGTGAGGGGGTAGGGGTCTATTTATAGTGGTTGGAGAGAGGGGAAGTTTTATGTAGCTTCAACCCACTCACCACCATGAATGTAGTGGGTGACTACCCACTTTCTACCATGAAGGTAGTGGGTGACTATCCACTCCCCACCATAACAGTAGTGGGGGCCTTCATGCCCATAATGGGTCATCCACATACTATATTCATAACATCCTCATTAATGTGGAAGAAAGAGAATATGTTATATTAAGCGCTTTAGCTGTGAAACATGAGAATTAAATATAAAAGTGGCATGAGTAACTTTTGTAATTAAGTGAACTTAAAATTGGGAAGTTTTTTTTTTTAAAAAAAAACTTTTGAGACAGGCCTAAATCTATCTTAAAAAAAGGAATATGGCATACCCAATAATTCTGTCTTATGAAAAATAATGGAGAGAGTATGTTTTTAGCAGTTACAAGTATTAAGGCATGGTAAAAAAATTTTAGTTTTGGTGCAAGATTGTTTAAGTCAATTTGTGTGCTTTTTTTTTTTTTTTAAAATCATGAATGAAGTATATTCCCCCCCCCCCCCTCATAAACCTCCCTGATTATCGTATTATTAAGAATATAAATATGTTGAAATTCTTCTTGACAAGAAAATTATGGATAATACAACTTGTTGAGTGAATGTGAGTATGTGACAATTATGCTTTAATATATGTGGATGATTTTCTTTAAAAAATAAAAATTTAAATATTTTAAATAAAAGATAGTACTCTTACGAATTTAGGGCCCATTTGGTTCAATCCCATTGCACAATGCAATGTAATTACAGTGCTAGAGTATGGTATTATTTTTAAGCAAGATCCAAAGAGTTTTTTCTTAATAATTATTTAAAATTAATAATGACACAATGTCTATTTTACCCTTAATATAATATTTGTATAGAAAATAGTTAAGAGTCATCGTGTTATCTCATCATAATTGTCATGTTACCTCACCAAGGATCATTTGATGGCGATGGTTTGGTGTTGGAGGCGATAGTAATGGTGGGGCAGTAGTGGCAGCAGTGGCAATGGCAATGGCAGGTGGTGATAGCGACAATGGTGGAGGAGGAGGTGGTGGCAACAACGACTATCATGGTGGCGGCAAGAATGGAGGTAGCGATTGGGGGGTGGCAACAATAGGTGGTGATAGTGAGGTGGAGAAAGAGGTAGTGGCATTGATTGCAGTTGTCATGGCGGTGGCAGCCATATATGTAGGAAGAGAAGGTAGTAGTGGTAGCGCTGGTGATAGCGACAACAGTGGAAGAGGAGGTAGTGGTGGCTAAAATGGCAATAGTGGAGGTGCTGATGGCAGGGTCATGGCAACAGCGGTGGTGAGAGGAGGTAGTGGTGGCGGTAGTTGTGGTATGGCGTGGTAGGTAAACTGAGATAAGTAAAACAGACAAATGAGACTAAAGGGCAAATTGAACTTTTTCAAGTATACTATAGGGGTGGGAAAATGGTACGAGTATTCATGGAGAGGAGATATGAATGAAGATTAATAATTTTTTTGCTAATCATTATTACCATGGTAAATCCTATCATCAAATAGTATTTATGCTCTTAATTACATGATTAATTGTTTCCATTGGTTTCTCCTTGTCATGATAGTGATGTTTCAAGATCCTGCGGGACAAGACTAGCTGGTAAACCTAGGAACTGCACAATCTGTACTAAACCTGATTCTTGTAAAACACGAATCAGAGTTGGAATATGATAGAGTTGTTGATACAAAAAAAATCTACAACGTGATGTTAAAGACTAAGGCTAATACCAGTGGTCAAGAGGATTATACAAAGTTTAATTACGAGAGAACACAGATCTGAGTTATTTTGTTCTATCTGTGACTGTGTAATCAATCTTTTTTGTAACCGTTATTCAGTTCAATTAATTAATTAACTAAGAAATATCAAAATTACCAAAATAGCCCCTACTAATTTGCAGGCTGTTTCTGCTATAATTTTTCTATTGCCGAGACTTGCATGACAAAATACAATTCAAAATGTTGGGTCATCTCTGATTCTATGTGTATCAGACAAAATGGTTTCATCTTTCGCACATTCGGTTCAGAAAATAGTATCTAAATGTATGTTTGAGCGATTAGTATAGTGCATTCCAGCAGAGTTCTTGAACAAGCACATGGAAAAGAAGAAGCAAGAGGTGGAGATTGAAACAGTGAAAGGAGTATGGAAAGTTACATTACTTCCCCACAAGAAAGGAACAAGAACGCTTGCAAGGATCAGTAAGGATTGATCACAATTTGCTCGCAACGATCACTTTAAAACCAGATAGACTCTCCTTTTCAAAATGGTTCGCACCGGTCATAGTCCCAAGTTTGTTGTTCATAATTTTGAGCAAGAAAATGCTTCCTCATCATCATTATGTGTCTCATGTAAAAATGGTCGGATTAATCTATTTAATTAACTACTAGCTAGGAAGTGAATTCGGTTTTGTGAAGAAATTTGATGATTTTGTGAGTCATGTTGTGTGTCTCGTGTCCTTTACTATATGGATATTTTTAGTAGTTTCAAGCGTGTTAGGGTATGGTTGTTATTTTTAGTTATTGTGTCAAACTATTTAAGCTAGTTTTGTGTGCTCGTTTTTTCATCATGAATCAAGTCTTTTTCAGCCAACATATGTCTCCGTGGCATAAAAATTAATTAGACAATAATCTATTTATTACTCATATTAAATTATACAATACACACACATAAACACACACAGACGCACAAATATATATATGTGTGTGTGTTTATATAGGTACACACACATATATTGATAAGCACACACACAAATATATATATATACGTATACACACCCATATATATGTGTGTGCAAGGGCAGACCCAAAAAATTACTGAAGGGGGGCACCATTAGCAGAGGAATTCGGGGTTCAGAGGCAGCGCCCTAAAAATTTTTTTTAAGGAAAGTTTTAAGTGAATTAAAAAAAATAAAAGAATATAAACAAGAAAAGAAAAGAATATTAAAAAAAATCATGAAATCAAGTGAACACTGATGATGTAATAAGGGAGGCAATTATTTTACAAACTTGTCATTTAGAAAAGCAATGCTAAGTGCTGTTAGAAGTGCAGGTACATAAATTAAAATGAAAGGTGGGCACTCAATAGGTTCAAGCATATATATTTTAATAATAAAAGTATATTACAACAAAAATAATTACAATGTCATCATTCTAGGCCTTATTTTTTGGAATTTCATCATAATAATAAATGCTATCAAATACATCTTTTTCAATATAAGGCACTAAACAATCATTCAACCATATATCCCCATCTGATTACAAAGTGTAGTCTTGATATATTAAGGGTGTGTAATCATTTAAATATGTATTAATTTTTTTTAGAAAAAAGAAAATTTCAAATTCAAAGAGGGGCACTTACCTCCTTGTATATAATGTGGGTCTGCCTCTGTGTGTATGTGGGTGTCTATATAAATTTGTGTGCAGACACACACATAAATACATATATAGACACACACACACACGTATATATTTAAAAGTTTTACTGATTGGAAGAGTCTACATACCCACATAAATATGCTCACCAAAAATCAAACATACTTGAGAGAATAAAATAAGGGTATTTTAGAAAGAAATTGACAAAAATTAGAATGTTGCTTATAATTAGGACCAAAACTAATTCCCAAATCTTGTTTTATAATTAGGACCGGATGGAGTATTATATTAAAGGGGTCATTTTGAGGCCGGATAAAATGATTTGGAAAGGTAATTAATTGTTCCAGTTTCATTGTTCATAGGCAAACTAATGTCTCATGGGCAGATTTAGGATTAAATTATTATCTACTATGAAGTGAATTTTATATAATAATTATAATAAAATAATGATAATGTGTCAGTATTATCATATCTAAACTTTAGTTAGTTTCTCTAACTTATATATATATATATATATATATATTAGAAAAAGCATAGTAATAATGTCATGAATTTGATTTTAGCCAGGCTTTTGTTGACCTAAAAATATATTTAGGCTGGCCTTTGGAATATTATTAATTAAATTAATTAATATTACTTAATCCAATCATAACTTATACATTTTATACACGCATAACTATATATAAAATAACTATTTTAGTGAAATATTTCATTTTATATTTACTTACAGTTTTGTTTTAGTAAATACCAAATACCCATTATAATATTGATTATATTATGAAAATAAAAAGAAATCTGAGATAAGAGAGAGCAAGAGATAAGACTTGAGAAAATTCAAGACAGAAAGTGGATAGTAGTTCTCATTTAGTTTCTTGAGTGTTTTGGGATGAATGTACATTATATGGCCCTTCATATCATTCATGTATCTAAATGTGCATCATCAATGCTAATTAGAATATAATAATAACTAATATATTAAGAGTCAATTGACTTCCACATAATGAATATAATAATAACAGATTATAATTAATTAACGATTATGATTTTATTTTTTGGTCTTTTAATTCTGCTGCATCTCTGGGCCGCAAGTGACAGTTGATAGTTGCAGAGTGCAGACTAGGATCAGGCACACACAGACGCCATAATGGCTTGGATTGGCTTTCACTTTCACCAATTTGGAGGTTTAGGGTTTTGAAACATTTTATCTCCATTTCCTTTAGCTTCATTCCAGTTCAGTGCTTCCTTGGTCATATAAGCAAACTGTGTTCTGTTTGTTTCTTGTTCGAGATATCTATAACCTTTATTTTCTGTTGTCACTCGTCTGAACCTATTAAAGCTAGCTAGGGTTCGCTGGTTGCCGACTAATATACATACATACAGAAACACACGCGCGTGCGCGTTGGGTTCAAGTTCAGTGTTGTCTTAAATAAATATATTCCGTATTATTGAACCTTGTTTTTTTATTACTCATACAAATATTTTGTGTTCAACGTGCTAGCTGGTTATTAATCGCCTCCATTCCCTTCAGGTTTGTGTCTCTTCATTTTTTATTTCTTTAATCAAAACTAACTATATTGATGCTGCCTTATTTCACTTTATTTGGTTGCGTGTTGTGCGTGTGTCTATATATATATATATACTATTTCTGAACCTAATGAACGAAAGATGAAACCATTTTAAGAACTAACCATGCAACCCTTATTTGCGTAGGCATTCTGGAGATGTACTGTGAATGAAGGATTCTTGGAGCCCATGTTGGTTCCTTCCCCTGAATAATCAAAGCTCGAGCTCATATGTTACACTAAATAATGTGAGCCCATTGATCTGCAGAATGATGACTATATTGATGAGTTGGTGCAGTGCATTCCAACAGACTTCTTCAAGAAGTACACTCTTTGATTGAGTCTTCGTCTCTCTGAATTTGAATTTCAATTCAGGTTGTTGTAGTCAACTCTGTGCTTCCTACAGACTTGAATATTCAACTCTGTGCTTCGTGCTCAGCTTTTTGTGTGTTCAGTGTTATTTTTTAATAGTCGCAAATTATGATAATGTGTTTTGTGTTTATTTGTTTTATGTTGTCTATAATATTCTTCTCATATATATATATATTTGTGTTCAGAATATCTTTCTTTCCATTTGTATAATGGCTGCCTTATTATACTTTTTTGGCCATTTTTTGTAATCATACTTAGAGGCCAAGCGTTTTATCCGTTCTTATATATCGTTCATATTTCAAGGAAAAGTCAAGAAAAAATGGTGATGAGAAGTGTTTAACAAATTTACTGATCTTCCAAGTTAAAATGTTTAACTAATGACTGAAATTAAAAATTGAATATTCAAGTCTGTGGTTCGTGCTCAGCTTTTTGCGTGAAGGTTAACTAATGAGTAAAATAAAAAATTTAGATGGAAAACCTTTGAAAAAATTGAGTGAAGGTATCTCTTGAATAAGATGAACTGTTCTAAAATTTTAAATTTTGGGAGTCAACACGTAATTAAGCAGGTTATCTTTAAAAATTACTTTAAGATATTGAATGATGTTAAGAAAATAGTATTTTAAAATACGGAATGTGTACCAAAAAAAATTGATTTGTCTGGGAAACGTTGGCAATGCTCTTAAACATCCAGCCCCTGGAAAGGGAGAAAAAAAGTTTATATCTAGCAAACTTAATAAGATGAAAAAAAAAAAAAAGGAAATTATTGAGACGAATCTGCCAACTGTAACTTCCATTTTTGTTCACTCCTTGAAAAAGCTGTCCCATGAAAATGATTTGTTCTGGGTTTGGCTCAAACACGGTTAAGAACAAACCCACAGCAACAAGTAACTTCCATTTTTGCTCACTCCTTGAAAAAGCTCTCGGAGACTATCAGATTTAGCTCCACTATTTCTCTGTCTTTCTCTGATTTTCTGTGAGCTTCTGATTTTCTCATCATTCATTGCATCTGAGTGGTGCTTCTTGCTTTAAGTGCAGGCGCAGAGCTTCTTGCCTCTCCATCTCCGTTGCTCTTTCAGCCCGTGTCCGATCTACTTGCTTCGACGGTAAACCTCATCACTCCCCTCTTCGACCTCCTACTTGTTTCTTCTCCGACTTGCTTCAACAGTATAACCATTACTTTTTATTGTCACTCGCCTTAGTCTTTTAATTAAAGACAGGAATCATTGGTTCTGTTTGCTAATGGCGAACCTATATATATTTATATGTTGAGTTGGAACCTATATGTATATGCTATGGACATCAGAATATGCCTTCAGGCTTGGCTGTTTTTTTTTTTTTCCTTCTCTTTTTTCTTTCATTTCCATGTTCAGGCACTTGTTCTTCTTCCCTCTTCATCTGTATCCTCGGTAAAACTCTAAGACTCATTATTTCCATCTTGATGCTGCCTTCTATTATTGTATTGATGCTGCCTTCTTTCACTTTATTTGGTTGCATGTGTTTATGTATATATGTTCATTTGTTCAATCATATTTTTTATTTTTGAGGCCAGCTGGGGTTTTATATGTTCTTTTTTTTACATCCTTGATATCTTAGAGAATTGGTCCGATATAAAAAATTGATGCAAGATAATATTGGATAGACCAAAACAGACTGGTTTTCTCGAATTGAACTTCGCACCTACCCCTCAGACTCTTGATCTGATCTAGTAATATTTTTTTTTTATTTTTTTTAATCCCTAGCCTCACAGTTACACATTCACACAATACCACACAATCAAACACCCTGACAAGTGATACCCACACGCCCTCAGCCCTCTCGACCTCAGAACTCAGATTCTCAGAAGATAGAACTCACAGAAGGAAGCCTCGAGCACTACCTCATCGTCCTCTTCGGCTCGACTTCGTCATCCTCTTCGGCTCTTACAGGACCTCCTCTCCTCACCGGTAACGTCTCAGTACGTCGGCGGTCACCACGAGTTTCATTGTTGAGGTAAGTTTTCTTCCTTTTCCTATTCGGTTTTCCTCTAGTTTCATCGCAAGTTTCGAATCTCTTGCTTTGCGTCTCCGTTACGAATCGTTTTTCTTGGCTTTCTCTGCTTCAATTATGCAACAAGGGAGTTTGAAGTAAAGGTTTGTTTCTTTGGTAGACAGTGCTCGAATCTCTTGCACCAAATTTGTTTCTCTGGGAGTTTGAAAGAAATTACAAAGCTTGGGAGACAAAATCCGTGATTTTAAAACAAAAATGTTATTGTCTAATCATGTTTGCTCTGCCCTCTGCGTATGAATGTTATTACTGTCTGATCATGTCTCGGAGTTTGCTCTGCGTATGGAAAAAAAAAAAAAAAATTGTTGCTCTTCACTTTATTACTGTCTGATCATGTCTCAGAATGTTATTATTGTATTGATGCTGCCTTCTTTCACTTTATTTGGTTGCATGTGTTTATGTATATATGTTCATTTGTTCAATCATATTTTTTATTTTTGAGGCCAGCTGGGGTTTTATATGTTCTTTTTTTTACATCCTTGATATCTTAGAGACAAGTTTTTTTTTTAAAAAAATATATTAAGATTTTTCTGGCAAAAAAAGAAAAAATTAAGAGGGAAACCTTTAAGAACTTAAATGCGATAAACCGATCTTAAATTTTAAATTTTGGGAACACATAAGCAGGTTTTCTATTTATTCTTCTAGGCGTGCTTAATTTAATGCCACATGATACCAAACAAGTCTCATCATGACACATATTAATTATTTTTTTTTTTTTTGGGGGTCAAAGACACATATTAATTATATTACAACAAATGATTAGTGAATCTTTCAGTGGTCCCGACATATTATTCTATATTCAGTGATACTTATTATATTTAATAATAAAAAAAATACTGTAATCAAAATAAATTTGTATAAGAAATAAAAATATTTTGTAATAAATATTTAGTATACGCAACCAGGCAACTACTCGTCAATATAATCATCATTCAATTTTTTCATTAACCATTAAATAATTAGTTTATTATAATTATACCCCATGTGTTTTAATGTTTTAAAACTGTGAATGTGAATAAATAATTTATAATTATTATTGTATTAAAAATATCTCTTCCAATATATGTCATTATACAATCACATTCATCTGTGCATTTTCCATTCAATTATGCGATCTTTTTTTTTTTCTTAATAATTTTTACAAAACAAAACTCTACGTTTTCAAAGGGTACGTGCCACTCAATTTTGTTTTGTGGATTTTATACTTTAAAAATGTATCCATAAATCCTAGATAAGATGAAGATGTTTCAAAAATTCATATTTATAAATCAAATTTAACAATCTATATTTACAGGTTAAACTTTTATATTTTACAAGTTAAATTGTGTCATATACAATTCAAACTTATGAGAAAAATAAATTCTTGTGATTCTCTGAATTTAATTTTCTTCTCTTGGACTTATGGGTAATTTTACCTTAATATTTAATCTGACTTCAAATTAGAAAAGTAACAATAATAAAGTATAATCAAATAAACATACTTTTTGGAAAAAAAAAATTATTTCAGAGGTTGGCTTTAATGACTTCAAAAAAAAGTAAGCTTGAATTTAATGGGTCGAGCTTAAGTTAAATTACTAAATATTAATTAAAAATTGAAAATATTTGTTTCCAACAAATTGAGAATATATTTCAGTCTTAGTGAGGGGAAAGTATTGTAGACGTTATATAGCAAGTTATGTACATGTATGTTTTGGACTAAATCTAAAGAATGGGTAGCATTAATACATAATTGATGAATAGTGCTGTTTATTTTTTATTTTTTTCAAATTTTATTGATTAATAATTAATATTGTTTTGAAGCTGTCAAAGAAGGTGATTATCATCAACTTCCCTCTTCCTTCAAGCTAAAGCTCAGGCCGACTCCTTCAACAATATCTCATTTCATCAGAGTCCTCTTTGGGGAGTGGAGGATTAAATTGGTAATTTTCTTTCTTCTCAAACTTCTCATATTATGCCTGATACCACCTTTTTTTTTAAAAAAAAAAAGTTTAGTTGTGGTCTCTGATCTTATATTTTTATTAGTTAATTTTGTTTGTTTGTTTCTTTTTTTTGGCTGTCAGTATAACAAATCAATGGAAATTATTCCCTCCAGTCCTAATTATAAGACATAGTTGACTTTTTTGGATAAATTAAGGAAGCTAATTAAATTACTTTAGACTATTTTTATTTTTATTTTTTTCTTCGAACTAATTAGTTTAACTAATAAACTAATATATAATCTAAAGAAAATCAACTATGTCTTATAATTAGGACCGGAGGTAATATATATATGTGAGTGACGGGTTAGCCAAAAAAAAAAAAAAATTAGCGTTTTCCTTTTTTAATGCAAACTCCCCAAATACAGAATTCGAAACTTCTATTGGCTGTTTCCTTTAACCTCCACTAATCTTTGGTCAGCTGTTTTCTTTATTATTCTTAAACAAGTATCTCACACTTCTATTGGCTCTTTTTAGTATCAGATTTTTTTATCATCCATACGTGAAAACTTGTCGTTTTCTTCCTCAAACAATTTTCTTTCCTTCAATTTTTTTTCTATGCAGTCAATCCCAAAGCTATTTGTCACCAGCTTCCATCTTACACCGAAGACAGTAAAACTCACGAATACTTCAAAAAGGGTATGGATGGTTGATTTGGAAAAAGAAGAAGAAGATCCTACAAAATTGTATTTCAAAAGGAATTGGCCTACATTTGTTAAAGAGAACGCTTTAGAGGCTGCTGACTTCCTTATCTTCAAGTTTGATGGGATTTCAACATTCGAAGTTGTTATCTGCGGCAAATCTGCATGTGATAAGATGCTTGAGAACCAGACAAAGGCACCTACGAATCAGAACAACAACAAACACAGCCATAACAAACCGGAAGCATCAACTCGAGATCATCCAGAAAATTGGAAAGGAAAAGCTATAATTGATCTTGAGATAAAGTAAGAGAGTGACCAAGAAATGTGGGATGAAATTAGATCATCTGAGTCTGATGAAGATGAAGAAGAATATGAAGAGAGTGATGACAAGTCTCATGATATTGGTAAGCTATTCAAAAGCTAGCCTTCCCTTTTTAATATATACCATTTTTATTTCAAATTCTTAAAGGTTACACCAATTATTAAGCAGTCAGGCTTTTGACGTTACTCCCCGTTTATTTTTTATTTTTTTGTTTAATATTTGAGTTCACATTTTGATGAATTAGGGGAAGCAAGCAACTTGGGCTCCACGCCTCCTTCTTTCACAGTACAACTACGTACTTGCCTCAGCAAAAAAGGGTTGTATATTAATTATGTGAGAACTTGAATATTCAACTCTGTGCTTCGTGCTCAGCTTTCACTCGAATACTTGATTCCTTAAATGTTTGATATTAATTATGTGAGAACTTCATATTGATGAGATGATTGATTAAGTGGATATTGAGACTAATATATGTTTGAGTAATTTGAGCAGTGTGTTCCAACAAAGTTCTTCAGGGAGCACATGAGAAATGTGAAACAGGAAGTGGAGATCGAGACAGCAAAAGGAGTATGGAAAGTGACATTACTTCCCCACAGGAAAAGAACAAGAACGTTTGCTAGATTCACTAGGGGTTGGGCGGCATTCACTCAAAGTAATCAGCTTGAGGTCAGAGATGCTCTTCTTTTTAAGATGATTAGGAGAGGTAAGTGCCCCAAGTTCATTGTTCAAAGGCAAAGCGAAGTCTGAGGATGATAAGTCACGTAACAAGTGTAGACCTATTTGATGTAGATGCATCGTTATCAAGTACATGGTATGGATGATTATAGTATAGTTTAACTTATAATTAGGAAAAGTTCTAATTTGCTAGTCCCTACACTTTTACTTGATTTTGTGTCAGGTCTTTGCATTTTGTTTTCTTTTTATTGGATACTTAAATTCTTAATCGTTTTTCTGGGATCATGTATACAGTGCCATGTGGTTTTTTCAGAATACTAATCATGTTCATTAATGTGTCCATATTATCATATTTAAGTCTTTTAGTTAATAATGCCATGTGATGATTTTTTCTAGGATAACAAAGTTTAGGTGAGTTAAGTCCAGGGCTACCTGCTGGTCGTGTAAAACTCTCTGACTGCTATTTCTGATTTCCCTTTTTTTTAAAAAAGCACTAAAGTCAACGAAAATTTTACAAAAAAGGAAAAAAAATCTCTTAGTATATGTATGGATGATTATAACTATTTATTGAAAATATCCTTGCTTAAAATTGAAAATTACATCAAGCAAAATTAGTTGAATCGGTTGTCCCTGCGCACATGGTAATCTGTATGCAGAAACTACGCACTTGGTAATCTGTTAGCACAAGGGTGCAGAATGCAAGAAGCAAAGAAAGAAAGGAATATTAAAATTATTTTGTTTAAAAATAAAAAAATAAAGTAGAATCTCTCACTTATTAAATGAGTTGTATATGACATTAATGAGTTGCATTATATAATATATGACAAAAATTGCTCAAAAATATTCTATAAAAAATAGTATAATTGAGGTGTATATGACATTAATGAGTTAGAAACATTATTTACTTTATAGAATATATAGGTATATTATTAAATTATTATTGTCTTTAATTAGTATTGAGAAAGTATCAAATAGGGTTATTTTAGGAAAAATTTGACAAAAGTTAAAACTTGGTCTCATAATTAGGACCAAAACCAATTCCAAAATGTATTCTTGTAATTAGGATCGGAGGCTTTTTTGATTTCAATGACCAAATGACAATACCCGAGTCCCATGGCTACCTGCTGGTATTGTAAAACTCTCTGACCGCTCTTCCTGATTTCATTAAAAAAAAAAAAAAGAAAGAAAGAAAAATCACTAAAGCCAACCAAAATTTTACCAATATACTACCTCCGGTTTTATAATTAATTTCCTTAATCTCTTCAAAAAAGTCAATCATATCTTATAATTAGAATAGTAGGGAGTATACATATATATATATATATATATATATATATATCTTTTTGTATATGCATGGATGATTATAATGAACCATTTGAACGTTACCCAAAAACTAATCGCATCTCTCTTATATTGAACCATTTGAAAGTTTATGATCTGGACTACAAATTCGAGTTTGAATTAATGGTCTATATCATCTATTATCAGAGTGCGATGGAAGAAGAAGACAAAAAAAATTTCTGTTGCAATTAAACCAAACAAATTATTTAAATTTAAAATATAAAACCGAATATTATGATTTAAATAGTGGAAATAAACATCTCACTTTTGAACGTTGTCATTTTAAATTTTTTACATTCAATACAGATGTAAGAAAAGCAATGATGCTTTTTTCTATAACTAGCAATATCTTTCTCTGCGTAAGTTTCAGATTTCAGACCTGAATTTTCCTAAATTGGAACTCACCAGACTTGCAAATCAAACGGACTTATTCTGTGAATTGCGAATATATTCTTTTTTATACTCCGTATTATAATTTGTGAATATATTCTTATTTGTGTTGTGTCTTTTACTCATACTTGTGTGATTATGACTCGATATCAATAAGACAAATAAAAAATGCAATCTTTCATGAAGGGGCTTTATGAACCACTTAAGAGAATCAAAATTTGATTACTCTAAATTTAAAGAACGAAAAAAATGAATTTTTCATATATATATATATATATACTTAAAAATATTATTAATTTATATTTTTTTCTCCCTTCCGTTAATTCTCATCTCGATCAGTGAATAAAAGCAAGCTGGTTCACAGGCACTCCATTTGCGAGCCTTTAATACCCCTCACCTTCCCTCCATCCTCATTCCTTAACGTTTCTCTTTTCTCCTCTTTTTCGTGGACCGTGTTTCAGAGCTCGTCCGAGCTCTCCCAGCTCGTCTGTACGGACGAGCTCTGGACCGTCCAAATTTGATCTAGATGGTTCAGATCTGATTTTTTTTATTTTCGTTTTTATTTTTTTTCTACATAAAAAAATCATTTTTTCAAAAAATGTTAGTTGAGAGATTATCTTTATTTTAGATTTTCTACCCATTAAAATTATTTTTGATAAAAAATACAAAAGTAAAAAAAATCAGATCTGGACCGTTCAAATTCAAATCTAGACTGTCCAGACGATACGGACGAGCTCTGAATCTGTTTCCCTTTTTCCTTATTTCTCTGCCAAGAACACCAAATACAAAAAATCGAACTTGTTTCACCTCGCTGCATCACCATACTATTCTAAGCTTTACTTCCAACTTGTTTTGTTTTTCTCAATTGCTCTACATAACGTTTCGGTTCTTGTGCTCTGCAACTCTGTTCATGTACTCCACAAGTTTCTAAACTTCAAAAACCAGGCACCAAATCGCTTTGGTCTCTGTCTCTCAGTCTCAGGTATAGATTGCTCTCTGTGCTTTTTCCCATTTCGATTTTTGGTTCATTTACTGTTTCTTGACGCTGCGTTGGACTGATTTATCATGTTGTTCCTACTTTCTTGCCGGTGGGTTTACTTCAGAAATGGAAGGTTAAAAGATTTGTAAACAACAGATATATACTTAAAAATATTGTTAATTTATATTTTTTTCTCGCTTCCGTTAATTCTCATCTACATATAAACACAGCCTCTAATTAAACAGCATTCCCAGTGAATAAAAGCAAGCTTGTTCAGCATTTTTATTATAAACGAAAGAGATTCTCATTCCTCAGATTTTTACTCTTCACAGACACTCCATTTGCGAGCCTTGAATACCCCTCACCTTCCCTCCATCGGTCCATCCTCATTCCTCAACAATTCTCTTCTCTGTTTCTCTCTCCTCTTTTTCCTTATTTCTCTGCCAAGAACACCAAATACAAAAAAGCCCGCTTGTTTCACCTCGCTGCATCGATCACCATATATCCTAAGCTTTACTTCGATCTTGTCTTGTTTTTCTCAGTTGTCTACATAACGTTTCGGTTCTTGTGCTCTGCAACTCTGTTCATGTACTCTACAAGCTTCTGAACCTCAAAAGCCAGGCACGAAATCGCTTTGGTCTCTGTCTCTCAGGTATAGATTGCTCTCTGTGCTTTTTCCCATTTCGGTTTTTGGTTCATTTACTGTTTCTTGACTCTGGGTTGGACTGATTTATCATATTGTTCCTACTTTCTTGCCGGTGGGTTTAGTTCAGAAATGGAAGTTTAAAAGATTTGTTAAATGGACAATCTTTTTTCCGTTTGACTGAGTCATCTTCTCTCTGAATTTGAACTTCAATTAGTATGGTAATCAGGCTGTTGTATTCAAGTATATTCCTTACGAGGAGTGTCCGGATTTCATTTCAGAGAGATTTGCTGTTGTTGAGAGAGTTTTCTGTTTTCTATTTTGAAGGCGAAGCACAGGGTTGAATATTCAACTGTGGTTCGTGCTCAGCTTTTTGTGTTCAGTGTTTTTTTTAAAAATATTATAGCCTATTTTTAAAGGAGTATATATCTGTACATTTTCAATTGGATTGTACATTGATTTTTTATAATTATTACAAAACAAATTTGAGGTTTGCTATTTTGTCCACTAAAATTCATATTTACAAATTAAACTCAAAAATGTATATTTTCTATTTAAATTTTTATATTTTACAAGTTAAAATTTTCCATTTACAAGTCAAACTTATAAAATTATCAAATTTCTTAATATTAAGAAATTGAAAATATTTTTTTCTAAACAAATTAAAAATATATTTTAATCTGAATTAGTCGTGCAAAATATTGACATTAGGCAGTGAGGGCAAAGTATAAATTGAACCATTCTTACTTATATTAATTTATGTACTTGTATTTTCCTAAATCTTAAGAATGGGTAGCATATATCCATGATTAATTAACGATGCTGCTTTCTATTTTTAATGATATTGCTTGATAATTAATATTGATATGAATTTAAATGGAATATTGATATGATTAATATTATTATTTATCAAGGACGAGGAGTATTTTGTTAAAAAAAAAAAATTGATATAATTTACCTTATTTTTCAGACTAAATTCAAATTCTCGTTTTGTTTTCCTTGTATTTCTCCCATTTGCCATGTGTGGGGTCCACACACGTGGGCCACATAGAGACGTTGTGCATGCCTAGTAGTGGCTCCTTGCACCAGAACACACAGAGGTGTCACTCTCGTACGAAGAAATTAAAACAAGCTCATAAAAATAAGCTCTGCCATTTTCTTCTTCTTCTTCTTCAGCCAGCTGGGCAAGTTTTGCGTCTGACGAAGAAAAGGAAGGAACCTTTGAAGCAGTCAAAGAAGTTAAAGCTCGTTGGGGCGATCCAGTTTACAAATTGCAGAGAAGAAAGCTCAGTGACAATGTCTCGTTATTTCTTCAGAGTTCTCATCGGAGAGTGGAAGACTAAACTGGTAATTTTCTTTTCTTTTCGTTTTCCATTTTCCTTTTCATTTTGACGTTCGGTTCATTTGGTTTGCTTCTGCCTTTTCTTTTCCTTTTGTATTTTTTTCCTGACTATCGTCATGGATCTGTCTGTATGACTTTGTGTATGTTTTTGCTGTGCGCTCAAGAACAATGTAGGAGGAAAATAAGGGGTAAACAATGGTTAAGGATAAATCTGCCATTTCACTTTTATTTGTATTTTTCCGATAAAATATTAATATTAATTCTACATATCAAATACATGTAAACCTTGTTGGATAATAAACTTGATTTGGGCTAATTGTTATTTGGCCCAATTTCTAGAATAGTATTTAAGGGATAAATGGTCCAAAATATGTGGCCCAAATATTAGGCCCATATTCTAGAAAGTCTACTCTAGATATCTCTATAGAAATATCTAGAGAATATCTAGATATCTCCATAGAAATATCTAGAGAGTAGTTGAAACTAGAAACTACCATAATAAATGTCTAGGCTAGTAAATGGTAGAGAGTTCTAGAGAATGTTTTGTAGCCCTTGGATTAAAGTTGGGTTGGCACAATCCTAGCCATTGGTTAAGGAGGTGCCACTAGTATAAATAGGTGTGTTCTACCACCATTTTGTATCAAGCCAAGTTGTGAGTAATAAAGAGTTCTCTTCCTCCAAATCTCTCTAAACTTTCTCTCTTCTCAAATATCCTCCTCCTTCCAACAAAGTGGTATCAGAGCCAAGGTTCCTTTCTAGAGAGATGGCAAATAGCAACATGGTTCCTTTCCAAGTCCCTATGCTCACCAAGAGCAACTATGACAATTGGAGTATCAAAATGAAGGCCCTCCTTGGATCACAAGATGTGTGGGAGATGATAGAGAAAGGCTACATTGAGCCTCAAGAAGGAGCTACTTTATCCCAAGCTCAAAGGGATAGCTTGAAGGATTCAAGAAAGAGAGACAAGAAAGCTCTCTATCTCATCTATCAAGGATTGGATGAAGATGCTTTTGAGAAGATTTCAGAGGCAACTACCGCGAAGGAAGCATGGGAGAAACTACAAACTTCCTACAAGGGTGCTGAGCCAGTCAAGAAGGTACGTCTTCAAACTCTAAGGAGTGAGTTTGAAACTTTACACATGAAAGATGTTGAAAGTATCTCCGACTATTTTTCTAGAGTCTTGGCGGTAACTAATCAATTAAAAAGAAATGGTGAAAAGATAGATGATGTAAAAATTATGGAGAAAATTTTGCGATCTTTAGATTCGAAATTCGATCACATTGTCACTGTTATAGAAGAAACAAAAAATTTAGAAGCTATGACAATAGAGCAACTCTTGGGTTCTTTACAAGCATACGAGGAGAAGCAAAAGAAGAAGCAAGGGGTTGGTGAACAACTACTTAAGACACAACTCAATTCCAAAGAAAAGGAAGAAGACTTTGGGAACACAAGAGGACGAGGAGGATATCGTGGTCGAGGAAGAGGTCGTGGAAGCGGAAGAGTAGGCTTCAACAACAACTATGCCCAAGAAGATCGGAGAGAAGGGTCAACAAGAGGCCGTGGAAGAGGTGGATCGCAACCAAGACGTGACAAGTCTCAAATCAAGTGCTACAATTGTCAAAGGTATGGCCATTATGCTTCTGAATGCAGAGTCCCTAAGAGAAGGATTGAGGAGAAGGCAAACTATGTGGAAAAGATAAGTCACGAAGATGGCACTCTGTTAATGGTACGCACCAACAGTGTAGGAGAACAAGAGAATACATGGTATCTAGACTCGGGTGCAAGCAATCACATGTGTGGAAAGAGAAACTTGTTTGTAGAACTTGATGAATCAGTAAATGGAGATGTCTCGTTCGGAGATGAATCAAAGGCACCGGTGAAAGGCAAAGGTAAGATTCTTATCCGATTAAAGGACGGAAGACATGAATTCATTTCTAATGTCTTTTATGTGCCCAACATGAAAAATAATATTTTGAGTCTAGGGCAACTCTTAGAGAAAGGGTATGATGTTCACTTAAAGAATAATACCCTCTCTCTAAGAGACAATCAAAATAAATTGATTGCTAAAGTGCCTATGTCGAGAAATAGAATGTTTCTGCTAAACATCCAACACGACATTGCAAAGTGCTTTAAAGCCTGCTACAAGGATGCATCTTGGCTGTGGCATCTGCGATTCGGACACCTCAACTTTGGTAGTCTTGAATTGCTATACAAAAAGGAGATGGTGAAAGGATTGCCTTCCATCAGTCAACCCGACCAGCTATGTGAAGGATGTTTACTTGGGAAGCAATGCCGAAAGAGCTTTCCAAAGGAGGCCTCATCAAGAACCAACAAGCCGCTCGAGCTTATACATACAGACGTTTGTGGACCATTAAAGCCAAGCTCACTTGGTAAGAATAATTACTTTCTTCTCTTCATAGATGATTTCTCAAGGAAGACATGGGTGTATTTTCTAAAGCAAAAATCGGAGGTGTTTGAAGTCTTCAAGAAGTTCAAGGCCAGTGTGGAGAAAGAAAGTGGATGCAAGATTAAAGCAATGAGATCCGATCGAGGTGGAGAGTTCACTTCTAAAGAATTTCTAGAGTTTTGTGATCATAATGGAATCCGAAGACCTTTAACTGTTCCTAGAAGCCCGCAACAAAATGGAGTAGCTGAAAGGAAGAATAGAACTATTCTCAACATGGCAAGGAGCATGCTCAAGAGTAAGAAGATGCCAAAGGAGTTTTGGGCTGAAGCTGTGGCAACTGCTGTCTACCTTTCTAACCGTTCGCCAACAAGAAGCGTATGGGGAAAGACACCACAAGAAGCATGGAGTGGAAGAAAGCCTGGGATCTCTCACCTAAGAGTGTTTGGAAGCATAGCCTACGCACATATCCATGATGACAAGAGGTCCAAACTTGACAACAAAAGTGAGAAGCTCATCCTCATCGGGTATGATTCTAACTCTAAAGGCTATAAACTTTACAATCCTAATAGTGGAAAGACCATCATTAGTCGAGATGTGGAATTCAATGAAGAAGAAGAATGGAACTGGAGTCTACATGATGAAAACTACAACTTCTTTCCCAACTTGGTAGAAGACGAAGAGGTGGAACAACCAATGATGGAGCAGGAAAGAGAAGAAACTATTACTCCACCAACTTCACCGACTAGGAGTCCTCAACAAACACCATTATCCGCTGGGAGCTCAAGTGAAAGAGTACCACGCTTCAGGAGCTTGCATGAACTTTATGAGGTAACAGAGAATCAAGATAACCTCACTCTATTTTGTCTCTTTGCTGATTGTGAGCCAGTAAACTTTCAAGAAGCCGTCCAAAGCAAGAAATGGAGAGATGCTATGGATGAAGAAATCAAGGCGATCGAGAAGAATGAAACATGGGAGTTGGCCTCACTTCCAAAAGGTCACAAGGCGATTGGTGTAAAGTGGGTCTACAAAACCAAAAGGAATGCTAGAGGAGACGTTGAAAGATACAAGGCGCGATTGGTAGCAAAAGGCTATAGTCAACGAGCCGGGATCGATTATGATGAGGTATTTGCTCCTGTTGCTCGCTTAGAAACTATTAGACTAATCATTTCTTTGGCAGCGCAAAATAAATGGAGTATACACCAAATGGATGTAAAGTCAGCATTTTTGAATGGAGTACTTGAAGAAGAAGTATACATCAAGCAACCAGCAGGGTATGAAGTCAAAGGACAAGAAGATAAAGTGTTGAAGCTAAAGAAGGCACTCTATGGGCTAAAGCAAGCACCAAGAGCTTGGAATAGTCGAATTGACAGGTACTTCCAAGAGAATGGTTTCACCAAATGTCCTTATGAGCATGCACTTTATGTAAAGCTCAAGGATGGAGATATTTTAATTGTGTGCTTGTACGTGGATGATCTAGTCTTCACTGGAAATAATCCAATGATGTTTGAAGAGTTTAAAGAAGTGATGAAAAAGGAGTTTGAGATGACTGACATTGGGCAGATGGCATACTATCTTGGGATTGAAATCAAGCAAAAGGAAGAAGGCATTTTCATCACTCAAGAAGGTTATGCAAGAGAGATATTGAATAAATTCAAGATGGAGAATTGCAAGCCTATCAACACCCCAATAGAATGTGGAATAAAGTTGTCCAAGTATGGTGAAGGAGAAGACGTTGATCCTACTTTCTTCAAAAGCTTAGTTGGAAGTTTGCGCTATCTGACATGCACTAGACCTGACATCCTCTTTGCTGTTGGATTCATTAGTCGCTACATGGAGTCTCCAACTACTACACACTTGAAAGCTGCAAAGAGAATCCTCCGCTATATTAAAGGTACAATTGACTTTGGCTTGTTTTACTCATCTTCTAAGGAATATAAACTTGTTGGGTATAGTGATAGTGATTGGGCTGGAGACATAGATGATAGAAAAAGCACCACTGGGTTTGTGTTCTTCATGGGAGATACTGCTTTCACATGGATGTCGAAAAAACAACCTATTGTCACTCTGTCTACTTGTGAAGCCGAATATGTCGCAGCTACATCAAGTGTCTGCCATGCTATTTGGCTAAGGAACTTGCTTAAGGAATTGAATATGCAACAAGAGGAGCCAACCAATATTTATGTTGATAACAAATCCGCGATAGCACTAGCAAAGAATCCAGTCTTCCATGATAGAAGCAAGCACATTGACACACGCTACCATTATATAAGGGAGTGCATTGCAAGAAAGGAGGTGTATATAAAGTATGTGAAGTCTCAAGAGCAAGCAGCAGATATCTTCACCAAGCCACTCAAGAAAGAAGACTTTGTCAAGATGAGAAGATTGCTTGGAGTTACAAATCAAGTTTAAGGGGGGGTGTTGGATAATAAACTTGATTTGGGCTAATTGTTATTTGGCCCAATTTCTAGAATAGTATTTAAGGGATAAATGGTCCAAAATATGTGGCCCAAATATTAGGCCCATATTCTAGAAAGTCTACTCTAGATATCTCTATAGAAATATCTAGAGAATATCTAGATATCTCCATAGAAATATCTAGAGAGTAGTTGAAACTAGAAACTACCATAATAAATGTCTAGGCTAGTAAATGGTAGAGAGTTCTAGAGAATGTTTTGTAGCCCTTGGATTAAAGTTGGGTTGGCACAATCCTAGCCATTGGTTAAGGAGGTGCCACTAGTATAAATAGGTGTGTTCTACCACCATTTTGTATCAAGCCAAGTTGTGAGTAATAAAGAGTTCTCTTCCTCCAAATCTCTCTAAACTTTCTCTCTTCTCAAATATCCTCCTCCTTCCAACAAACCTACCATATATTTGTTTGCAGAGTATCAGGGAAAAAAAAAAAAAGAAAAAAGAAAAACCACCAACCACATATTCTAATTCCTTTTTTATATTTTTTTACCCCCCAAATAAAATAAAATAAAACTCCCCAAATACAAAATTTGGAACTTCTATTGTCTGTTTTATTTTCCCCCTCTGGCTCTTTGCTAAGCTGTTTTCTTTGTTATTCTTAAACAAGTATATATAACTCACACACTTCTCTTTGTTATTTGTTGCAGCGAATCCCTCAACTATTTGTCTCCAGTTTTAGTCTCACACCTAAAACAGTTGTGCTCATAAATGCTTCTTCAAAAAATCTATGGGAGGTTGATATGGAGCAAGTAGAAGAAGATCCCACAGAATTATACTTTAAAAAGGGTTGGTCTAACTTTGTGAAAGACAACTCTTTGGTGGCTGAAGATTTACTGATTTTCAAGTTTGATGGGAATTCAACTTTCAAAATTGTAATCTGTGGCAAATCTGCCTGCGATAAGATGCTTGAGAGCCAGTCAAGAACGCAAACAAATCAGAAAATAGATTTGGTAGATTCTGGAAATTCCAACCAAGAAACATGGGTTGAGAAAGAAGAAGATGATGAAGAAGAACAAGAACAAGGAGAAGAAGAAAGTGACAAGTTTGATGACATTAAATCTGAACCTGATGATACTACCATGAATATTGGTAAGCTGATTCAAAAGCTTACATTTTCTCTTGATAGATAATTCTGCTCAAACTCATACTTTAATTTCGCTGAACTTATAAAGTTTAATTACAGAATTATGGCTCAATGATAATCTTGTACTGACCATTTAATTTAATATTTAGTGTGTAAGATTTGAGCTCACATTTTGATTAATAATTAGGGGAAGGAAGCAGCTTGGCCATTATTCCTTCATTCAGAATAAAGCTCCAGCTTGCCTCCGTAAAAAGGGGTGTCATGGTTAGTTCTTTTGACTGTTGAGATCACTCAAATATTTGATTCCTTAAAATGCCTATGAATACAACCAAATTAATCATCTGATAGCTTTCTATTGAAGCAAAAATTGTTCTCTACATCTTATTTCATTAAAAAGCAAAAAACAACAGAAATTGTTCCCTACATCTTATTTCATTAAAAAGCAAAAAACAAATTAATTTCTACCCCTTCTTCCTTACTTCATTAATTTTTTCCATTGGTTGTGCCATGTCATGTGAGGGTATCATGATAGTGATGTTTCGTTTAGTGCCAAAATTAATAGATAGATAAGATCTTGTTAGGACAAGACTAGGACACCTCTGAACTGCACAATTTGTACTGAACCTGATTCTTTTAAATTACTATCATGAGTTCCACATCCTGTATATTTCCTTGAAAGAGGGGTCTTCTAAGGCTCCAACACTAGCAGTTAGCTTTTGGAGTGTAGTTTGTTGGAGGACTTGTGCTTATTACTGATACTTGTAAGAGTTTGAATATGATAATAGACTAGCAAGGAAGAAAAAGTGATGTTAGGAGAATGATATTATACAATGAGGTTTCTATAGGAGAGTACACTGATGTTTCGCAAGTTGTTTTGTTGTTTGTAACATATGTTTAAGTAATTTTGGTGCAGTGCATTCCAACTGACTTCTTCAAGAAGTACATGAGAAAGAAGAAACAGGAGGTGGATATGGAGACCGGCAAAGGAGTATGGAAAGTGACATCACTTCCCCACCTGAAAAGAGGTCAAATGTTTGCAAGGTTCAGCAGGGGTTGGTCTGAATTCGCCCGAAAGAATCGGTTTCAGGTTGGAGAGACTCTTCTTTTTAGAATGATTCAGAGAGATCATCATCCCAAGTTCATTGTTAGTAAGGAATAAAAATGTGACATGATAAGTCATGTGAAGATGGGACGTTAAATTGGTATGATGAAGCAATTTTATGCTTGTGTAAATACGTTATATTAAGTGTTTTAGCATTGAAACATGAGAATTAAAATCTTGTACTATCTGCTGTCAAAATTTAAAGTCATTGAAGTCCATTTGGTTTACGAAATCACTAAAACAGCACATCTGGTGCAAAAGATGAAAACTGATTCATGACTACTTTCGAGGCCCAGTTCATAATTCATGAAACATTCCTATTCTGGGTTGAGTAAAACCTCTACATCAGCCCTAACAGCACGCCAAGTTTCAGCTCCAAACTCAACCTTTAAGGCTTTCAAGTGCAGACCTCTTTTTCTGCTCATTTGGTTCTGTTTAAAAGGCACAATTTCATGAACTTTCTTTCTTTTGGAATCCTTCTCCATGCACATATTTCTAAAATTAGTCCTATAACTTAAAAAGGCCATTTGAATTGCATTAACACATATTTGGTCCTACAATTAATATATAGCCAAATTAATTACTTTGTTCTCCTTCAAGTAATAATTCAAGTTTCTCATCACCTAGTTTGTCAGATATTATTCTATAAACTCACCTGAACTTTCACTACAAAGAAAGAATCTACACTATGCTTTCCCCATATTTCCTTCATGTCCTACGGTGTTGTATTTCAAAATCATTTTTCTCATCAAACCAAATATTTGGCCTCCAAAATCTTATTTAGCCTACTTTGTTCTAAAACTCAATAAACAAACCTCATAAAACTAGATTATTTATTAATGGAATTAACAAATGGAAAGAGCCCAACCCAATGACTTCATCACACCTAACATCATATGTTTCTCAGACTACCAAATACCGCGCTCATTATAAACCCGTTTATCTTGCAACCTCACTTCTCTCTATGATTCTTAGAGAGATATAAATGTCTTTCCATGTCTTTCGCTTAGTTGGAGTTCAATCATTCCTGCGCTTAATAAACGCCTTGCTTGCTTTTTCGAGTAAGTACTCCAATGTACATTAAGTGGCTTTTCAGTTTCCCAATCACTATTCATGAATGCTGATTACAATATGAAGAGATTAAGGTTTAATTGACATCCATATATAATTGATATATTCATAACAGATTACAACTAATTAAGGATTATGTTTTTTTTTTGTCTTTTAGTTCAGCTGCATCTCTGGTTCGCTAGTAACAGTTGACAGTTGCACAGAGAGCACACTGGGATCAGGCACACACAGACACCATAATGGCTTGGACCGGCTTTCACTTTCACCAATTTGGGGGTTTGGGGTTTTGAAACACTTTATCTCCATTTCTTTTAGCTGCATCTCAGTTCCGTGCTTTCTTGGTAAAAAATCGGAGCTCATCCATCATAGATGGTGGTTTGCTTGGAACGCTGTGATCGATCATAAATGGTGAAAAAGGGGATCAGTGCCATCATCATATACGCCTTTCTCTCATCGAACTACAAAAAATCAGACTTTTGGTGACGACATTTGACGGTGACATTAAAAGTCGCCGCTGAAAGTCTGACTTTCAGTGGCGATTTTTAATGTCGCCACTGAAGATATGACTTTCAGTGGCGACTATTATTTTTCGTCACCGAAAGTGTGTTTCAGTGACGACATTAAGTTGCTGCCGAAAGTTGAATTTGTAATTTTTTAAAACTGTAATTTTTCACAGGACTTTCAGCGGCGACTTTTAATGTCACCGTTGAAGGTGTGTTTCGCCGAAAGTTTAATTTGTAATTTTTTTAAAAATGTAATTTTTTTCACAAGACTTTTAGCGGCGACATTATGCTATCGCCGCTGAAGGTCTGACTTTTAGTGGTGAAAATTTTTGTCGCCGTGAAAAGTTGAAAGTTAAAGTTTTCAGTCTCTCCCAAGTATTCAGCATTTCTGATCAGACCGCTCTAAATCTCTAACCCCAAACCCTAATAGCATTGACTCTCACTCTCTTTCTCTCTGGATCTGCCTATTCGAACTCACGAGTTGTCGCGACTGACCAGTGAAGAGCGGAAGTGCAGGCGCATTCGCTTCTATCAAGGGAAAATGCTAGCTTTTGAATTAGCTTACCAATATGGATGGTAGAATCATGAGGTTCAGAATTAATCTCACCAAACTTGTCACTTTCTTCTTCCCGTTGTTATTGTTCTTGTTCTTCTTCTTTCTCATGCCACGTTTCTTAGATAGAATTTCTAGAATCAACAGAATCTAATTTCTCCTCCTTCATCTCAACAAGAATGAATCTTTTCCTTTTCAATTCTCTCCACCATCTCGGGTTGATGATGCTCTTATTATTATTATTGTTATTATTATTATGAAGTATACTTTTAGTCCTTTAAGTTTACATGAGATATACTTTTGGTCCCTTAATTTTATAAAATATACTTTTAGTTCTAAAATTCTAACACCGTTAATTTTGCTAACGGAAAATGCAAACTCAAATGATAATGGTGTAAATTTAAGTGATGATTTTGTAATTAAATGCTATTAGTCATAAATTTCAAAAATGGGTAAATTAAAAATATATAAAATTTGTGTAATTAAATGTTATTAGTCATCACTTAAATTCATTGCATCAGCGTTTTCCATTAGCAACATTAACGGTATTAGAATTTTAGGACCAAAAGTTGTAACACCCCAATTTTCAAAAGCGGAATAATTTTTTTTTTTTCAATCAGAGTAAAGCATCGGAGCAAGTGAAAGAGTGAGTAACTGATATACCATTGACTGTGGCGTATCTATCTGTTCACAATGTACAGTATATTTATCTGAGTAATGTTACAACGGTATAAGTCTAAAAATAGGATCTTCAGTCGGGTCTCTACGCGTGCTGTTTACTCTACTTACTCTTGTCTTCGGTCCTCGGTTCCCTGGACCTGAAGCTATGGTAAGAGCTGAGGTTCAATACCCATTGAACCTCAGGTAACGGTTAACTTCATACTTATGTAAACAAGATATGTATGACAGATATTCATGACATTACAGCAACAATGAATATAAAAACTCATAACAGATTTGTCTGGATAACGGTACACAGCCACTACAATATGTTCGTTATCCCCAATCTGCACTATTCACCAGTGCCACGGTGTACATTCGTGTCCTCAGCGCTAGGAAAACTCAACGACATTATCAAGACTATAACCCGTATATAGCTGAATGTATATGAAAAACTTTAAGACAGAGTCTTATTCTATGAATACATCTATCACATATAAAGGTACCATAAGCATCAGAGTTAGTGTTACAGTATGCGTCCGTACCTTTCATCGTGTAATGGCGGCCAACATGCCTAACCTTTGAACCCAGCCCCAGACTTCCCGGATATCCTAACATATCACCATAATACTTAGAATAACATTCTAATAGATATTTTCACCTCTATTTACCTCTCTACCCTTGGTGGATTTGTTATTTACAATTTTGCCCTTACACTTATTTAAAAACGTAATACTGAATTTTCTGGGCAAATTTTGCATCAACTTTGAAAAATCATAATTAATTCTAGAAAAATCGAAACGAGGATCCGTAAAATTCCTTGGAATCTTTAGCATGTCTATTTTTGAGGAAGAATACTGGTTTTCACCCAGATTTAGTGAATCATTCCCATTTTTCATTTTTCTCAACGTTGCCCAGAATTTCGTGCAGAAAAATGGCCTAACTTCAACCGGTTGTATCTCTTTGTACAGGAATCAAAACGCTACATATTATATATATTCGGAAAGCCCTACATATCTACTTTATTTCTGGAAAGTTTCGTGATTTATGGGCTTCATTTTTAACATAAAATATTATCATTTCTTTTGCTGTTTGCCCAGAAATTTTACCGAAAATTTCGCCAAAACTTCGCTACTTTGATCTTCAACTTTCAAGAATTTTGCTCCACAATATTTTCCACCATAATTTTGAAATAAAGACATTTTTAATCATAAAAACATGAAATCAAAACTTCTTGGAAGATTTAAAGATCAAACTAACCTTTATACTAAAAACTACTAAGAACTACAAAACTAAAGACTAGAAAACTATAAACAAGCTTATCTCTTGAAGACTCTTGCTACTCCCTCCTCCTTCTTGCTTTACTCCACTCTTGTTTAGAATGGTTTTTGGTGTGAAGAGAATGAAGAGGGAAGCCTTCTATTTATAGGGAAATGGTATGGCATTTTGGTAGTTTTTCCAAACCTAATTCATCTTGAATATGAACCCTTGGATCTAAACTTAGTAAAGAAGTTTTAATTTCATCCATCCATGTGATTAGAAAACCCTAACTTAATCTCTAAGTTTTGCTTTTTAATTAACTAAATACTTTAATAGTCCAATTATCTAATTGGTGAGTTGAAACCTTTGACGTTTCAACTTAAGATCATCATCCTTCTATAAGAATTATTCAATAATTCTACTCCAATCCCTTCTTCATAACCGTCCTCCCCCTTCTAGTTTCTCTAGCTAGATGCTTTGATGATTTAGTTACTCTAGAAGCTTTAGTTTACTTTAATGAAATCTATTTTTGGTTGCTTGATCTATCATTAATACTTTCAAATTCTATGTATGTATTTTGATTAGTAGTTGGATATCAAGATTTATGGTCCAATTAGATTTCTCTAATTGTTCTTAATCATCTCTAATCTTAGTCATCAAAGTTTGCCAAAATAACTCTAATTAGGCTCAATCTCGAGATTAAATTATTTGGATTCAAGATAAGCCCTTATATTTGATTTATGATTAAGACTCTTCAAGATACAATTTATTTTCTATAGATTCTCATCTACTTGTGTCTTATATTTTTCCTAATGGTTTTATCTTTCATTGAAGGGTTAAGGTGCATTTTTGCCAACAAACTATTACAGAAAGAGCATCCAGCACAAATATTAATTAAGCGTACCTTATGTAACATCTCACCTTTTTAAATGTGGTTTTCAATTGGGATTATCAGAGCTTCGAAGAAATTAATCAGAGTGGCATCGGAAAAGATTTTCTTTTTAAAACAACAACTCAATTAGAGCATCAGAATAAACTTTTTTCTTTAAAAGAGCGAGTAACTGATATACATTCCCTGTTGTTGAGTCTGGTTGCTATTACAGTGGTACAAATCTCTGAATGTTTTCGATTACAATGACCCCTAGGTACTTCTCTGCCCGTGCCATCTCGTGTGCTATTCATCCTTGCTCTTGTCCCGGTTCCACCAATATCTGAGACTATGAGCTGGGGTTCAATTCCCATTGAACCCCAGGTAACGGTTAACCTCATGCTTATGTACAGTTATGTATGACAGATATTCATAATAAAACAACAATATCCATATTCAATATTCATTTCTCAAAGATAAAAACATAACCATCATATATCCATATTATTCCATGTTCATATCAAACCAGTCTGCACTCTTCACCAGTGCCACGATGGCCTATCGTGTCCTCAGCGCGCTAGGAAAACTCAAACGGCATTACCAAGACTGTAACCCGTATATAGCTGTATATATATTCAAATAATTTTTAAAGTAGAGTCACAGTCTATGAGCATATCTACCACATACAAGTGTACAATAAGCATCAGAGTTAGTGTTACAGTACGCGTCCGTACCTTCGTTGGCGATATCGGTACGCTGTCGCTCGGACCATGATCACGTTTACCCTATAATGGTAATATCGCATTTATTAATTCACAAATCATGTTCTAGAAGGTATCCTAGTCACTAATGACCCTTTTGACCCTTAGTAGGATTATTTCTCAACCTATCACTTTTAATTCTTCAAAAACGCTGGTCCAAAATTTTTGGACAGATTTTCGCCTAACTTCGGAAAATCATAACTAATTCCAGAAAAATCGAAACGAGGATCCGTAAAATTCCCTGAAATCCTCAGGACGTCTACTTTCAAGGAAAAATAATAGTTTTTGCCCAGATCACACGGTTCATTCCCAGTTTTTAAGTTTTAAGCCTCTGCCCAGAATTTTTCCAGAAATTCGCAGCCTAACTTTGAGGATTTTTATCTCTCTGTATAAAAATCATTTGGACATGATCTTTACATATTTAGAAAGCCCTATATGTCTACTTTAACCATGAATTTTGTCAGAATTTTCCAACCACTTTTTCCACATAAAATATAAGCATTTCCATGTCTGGTTCAGAAATTCCAGAACCGATGAAATTTCGCCAGAACTCCGTTACTTCGGTGTTTCTCTTCCGGAAATTTTGCTAAAACTCTTTCTTCATATTTTTTTCAAAATAAAGCTAATTTTAAACCCAGGAAAACATAAAAAGAACTATATCTAGAAGATTTAAAGATTAAACTATAAAATAACTACAAAATAACTAAAAACTTAAAAGCTAGAGCTCAAGAACTTACCTAGAACTTTGCTCCTCCTTTCTCCAAGGCTCTCACACTCACTTTCTCTCTATGTTTCAGATGTTATTGCTTGTGAATTGGTGAGGAACAATGAAGCCCAAGGACCCCTATTTATAGTAATTTGGTGTGGCAATTTTGCAATTTATTCAAACATAGCTCATCTTAAACCTTGGCCATTGGATCTAGGTTACATTTGAAGCTCAAATCCTCCCCCTTCAAGCCTCAAAACCGTGCTCCCCCTCTCTCTTCTCTATCCTCTTCCATTTTCATTAATTATCTTATCCCAACTACATTATCTTCTTCCAACTTTGACAATTTTTCCCCCATGTGTCTTGCAATAGACTAATGACTCAACCCTAGAGTTGTGACTCATTTCATACCTAGATTAGTGATTCATGTATGCTTGGTTAGTGACTCACCTTATCTTCTTCCAAGCTTGCCAAGTGTCCTAGTTTTCTTATGTAAGTTATCTCTTTGTTGTTCACTAGAGAGGAATTTGTTTGGGTATCTTATTGAAGTTGTATGCTCCATTGCTCATTGGATTTGAATTCTAGACATTTTTAGCTTCATTTTAAGACCAAATTTGTCCATCTTCTCTATTGGTGTAACATCCCAATTTTCTGAAGCGTTTTTGAAATAATTGATCAGAGTAGAGCATCGGAATAATTTCAAAAGTGTGAGTATCTGATAAACATTTACTGGTGTAGTATCTGACTGCTTATACAGCGGTACAGTAGTCTGAAAATAGTTCAACAAAATAACATTGAAATAAAAATTTCTCCGTCTTCGTCCTCGCGCTGGCTCCTTATCCTTGTCCTTGGCCCTGGTTCCTCCGGACCCTGACGCTATGTTAAGAGCTGAGGTTCAATTACCATTGAACCTCAGGTAACGGTTAACCTCATGCTTATGTATCAAATATGTATGACAGATATCTATGGCAAAACAGCATTTAATCACATACAATATTCATATATTCACATAATAACATTACACGGCCACTGCAACATGTATGTTATTACAGTCTGCACTATCTCCAGTGCCACGGTGTACATTCGTGTCCTCAGCGCTTAGGAAAACATAACGGCATTATCAAAACCATAACCTGTATCAAGTTGTATGTGTATGATCAATTTTCAAAACAGAGTTTTAGACTATCTATCACATATAAGCATACCATAAGCATCAGAGTTAAGGTTACAATACGCGTCCGTACCTGAATCGGTAGTTCGGTACGAAATCGGTTGGTCAGCGTTCTTCCGGTCAGCCTATCATAGCCATATTGTTCTATTAATTTAAAGATAATATCCTAAAATATATTTTGGTCACTATTGGCTATTCTACCCTTGGTACATTAAACCATTATTTTATTTTCTCACAATTTATTGAAAAACCGCTGGAATTTAGGGGCAGAATTTCGCCTATCTTTGGAAATTCATAACTAATTCTAGAAAAATCGAAACGAAGATCTGTAAAATGTTCCGGACTCCTTATGATGTCTATTTTCCAGAAAAAATATCATACTTTGCCCAGATTTCAAAAATAACTCCCAGATTTCACGTGTTCATCCTCTGCCCAGAATTTCCAGCATTTTCGCAGCATAAACTTTGAGAATTTCTTTCTCACTGTAAAGACCTCATTTCAACATGTTATTTACAGATTTGGAAAGCTCTATATGCCTAATTTCATCATGAATTTTCTCAGAATTTTTCAATTACATTTTCAACATGAAATATGTGTTTTTCTGTGACCCGTTCAGAAATCGCCTAACCGACGAATTTTCGTCAGAACTTCGTTACTACAGTGTTCTTAACCTGGAAATTTTGCAGAACTACTTCCTTCACTAAATTTTCGAAATGAATCTACTTTTAACTATAAAAACATGAAACTAAAATTATTCTAGAATTTTAAAGATTAAAACTACTTCTATCTATGAATATAAACTCAAAACTAAAGAACTTTGCTTACCTAAAGCTTGGACTCCTTCAAGCTCTTCCTCCAACTCTCTCAACTCTCTCTCAAATAAGCAAGTGTTGCTTTGCTTGGTGTGAAGAAAATGAGTGAACTTGGCCCTCTATTTATAGTGAAAAGGTTGGGCAATCTTGTAAATAAATGCAACTTTACTCTTGACTAATTCTCACCATTGGATCTAGGTTTTAATTGAATTATTCCATCCTCACCACACACACACTCATCTGCCCTCTCTCTCTCTCTCCCTTCTTCTCTTTCTTCTTCCTTCTCCTAGAAGCCAAAAACAACTTGAGGTGCAAGTATGCGATAGTGGTTTGTATCCAAGAAGCTACCATTTGGCACATGTGATGAAAAATCAACTCTTCCCCTTGAAGCTTCACCCAAAACCGTGCCCCATCTGTTTTTCCCCTTTTTGAATTGTTTTTGGGTTGGTTTGGGCTTTATTGGTGGTTTGGGCAAAGGTTTGGGTTGCCAAAAATGGTCCAATGAGTTTTTGTTGTGCCAAAAAGCCCTAAATTAATTTCTTCTTGCTTATTATTAGATTAAGCTTAATTAGGTTTAGTTTGAAATGATTTTATTGATTACCAATTCCATCATGATCCTACTAAGTCCAATTGTTACAATTATGGATCCCTTGTTAGGCTTTATTGTTGAATTTAGCCAAAATAATTTGAATTGTTTGTTAATATTTGCCATTAGGTTAGTTATGAATGTCAATTCAATTAAGATGTATTTTTGATACCCAATGATTAATTTTTAGTGTTCTCTAATTGTTTTAAATCCCTTGATACTCCTTTACGGCTTAATTTCGTCAATATGTGGATTATATGACAATATACCCCTAAGTGTGAATTTAATCGTTCTTGAATTGTTGGAAATTTCATTTAATTGGTTTAGGGGTTTCTAGGACATTTTACAATATTTTATGACCCCTAATAAAATTTAGGGAGTTGAATCTTGCCCTATTAAATCCTACCGACAACTTATTCAAGAAGTAGAATAAATACACTACTATTTTGGAGACAACATACTTTCCTATTTTTATGATATCTTATATTATTTTAGGAACCCCAATTTAATTATAGTCCTTAGAAATTCATTTAAACAACTCTTAATTAGTCGTTGACTTTTAATTGGAATTATACATCTTTATTTATGCCTAATTTAATTTAAATTTAGTGTCTTCATTGTTGTAATTTCAATTGCTCATTAATTGGTATTATTCACCCCTTAATACGTTAATAATGCTTAATCAATTCCTTGATAAAAATTTAGCACAATTATTTAATTTAATGAATACCTTTATTATTTTTCTCCTATCTTGTTTAAGTATTCTCCATAGTTCCTTATTAGTCCTTTTAATTCCATGTGAACCATATTTTAATTTGGTAATTACTTCAATTTTATGATATTTTATGGTTCCTAAGAGGATTCAATAATTAATTGCAAAAATTAATGCAATTACTTTAATTAATGTACAATTATTTGTCCAATCAATTATTGACACTTTCCTCTAATTTGTTTGATATTTCAATAACATTTTATGCCCCTTTAAAATTTAAATATGAACTATGCTTCAATATGAAAATATAGGGTATTTTATGATCCCTAAATGAACTTAGAGTATTTGAGTTGTTTTGGTTTATTTAACTCTAGGAGAAAATTCTCTAATTTTAAACTAGATGAACTATAATATCTTTGAGACCACATATTCACCTACTTTAACAGGTATCGTTTAGTGGTTATGCTAAATAGGATTTTTAGGGTATTACAATTGGTTTCAATCTTGACCAATTAAGAAAATGACTTTGGTTATACTTGTTCTCATGCTTGATTTATGCTTGTTATTGTTCTTAATTTAGATTTGATACTTAGTTAGTAGATTTCAAGTTACAATTTAGGTTGAAGGAATTTTCATTTGTTTATGTATAGAATTAGTTTTCTTGGATTATTCTATTTACTCTATTTATCTAAATCCCCATTGGTTCTTTCCTTGACTTCCTTTCCTTCTTCATACTAGACACACACATATGCACAACAATAGCATACACAGACATGCACAACAATGACATCATCATATGCATCATCTTATCCTCTTCCAACTCATTAAACCCAAAGCCCCTAATGTCTTCATACATTAATTTTAGAGTTATGACTCATTCAAGCTTAGGCTAATGACTCATTCATGCATAGGCTAATGACTCATTTCTAGAGTGATGACTCATTTTGCATATGCATAATTGCTTCTTTAAATTAGAATTTCCTACTTCATTCATTTTGTGTTTCACTAGATAGGAATTCATTTGGGGGTCCTAATGAAGTTGTATGTACATTTTCTCATTGGTTTTGAATTCTTGAAGTTCTTAGCTTCATTTAGAGACCAATATCACTTACTCTCTCATTTGGTATCAATTTGCAAGGTTTGGGGAAATAACCTTGGTTATACTCATTTTCAAGCTTGAATTATGCTTGTTCATAATCTCTTTTTATATTTGATCTATGATTAATGGATTTCAAGATACAATTTAGTTTGTATAGATTTCCCTTTGCTTATGTCTTGAATTATTTCTATTGATTAACTTAATTTAATTTACATAAGATTTATACTAAATTCCCATTGGTTGTTGCTTTGACTTCTCCCACTAGGCTCACAACAATAGCACTCACAACACTCTCTCTCTTTCCCACACACATGCACAACTCCCTCTCATTGGTTGTTTTAAGTTCACATGGATTGTGTTTTATGAGAGTTAATTTAAGCCTTAGGATCTAACTTTACTAGATTTAATCCAAACCTTTAATTTGTATTAATCTCTTATTGGTCCAATGAATTTTATGAGGATTAAGAACATTTTCTTGATTTATCATTGGCTAATCCAATTTCACAAGGATTAAGCTTTTATAATTATTTAAGCCCTTAGATTAGTTTTATTATAATTAATCTTAGCCCTCCATTACTAATCTTAATTAGCATCCCTAATAAGGTGGTTAAGTGCAACTTGCCAAACTATGATTGGTTCTTAGCTTAATTATGGCCTTTAAACCCTAGTTGAAATTGTTGACTTTTCCAAAGCTTGATTAAAGCTTAATTAACTTCTTAGTCCAAGGCTTAAGTGTTCATTGATTATTGTATTATTGACTTTTAGGGTAGTTTAAGATTATTGTTAATCTATTTTATGCTAATCTCATCCCCTATTGGTCTTTGATTCTTAATTAGCTTAACACATCTTTAATTGATGACAATTAGTATTAATTGCAAACAATTAGCTAAATATTCCATTAGTGCAATTTTAATTGCTCATTAATTGTTGGTAATTGCCTTTTAATTGTTCAAGTGTTTTGATATTTCTTTATGGCCTTTTATGAATTAAATATGAACTAGGTATTGTTTCTAGGGTTTTAGAAAATTTAGTTTCTTAATAAATTATGAATTTTGAGACTTAAGTCTTCTTTAATTAATCCCTTGATTAATTATGAAAAGTTACACAATTATTTAGTTTAATGAGAACTTAGTTGTTTATTAATTCTTATTAATTCCTCCTATTTGTTTAAGTACTTTCCATAATACTTTCTTGCTCTTTTTGATCATACAGGAATCCCACTTTAATTTGGTAATTATTTGTAAATGGTATTTTATGATTCCTAAAAAAAAATTTAGTCATTGGTTACCTTAATTCTAAATAAGGATCTCTAGAGAATAGAATAAACACACCTTATAATTTGAGGCCACATATTCACCTATTTTAAATAGGCATTACTTGCCAAAATAGAATATTTATAATGGTTATGAATTTTTAGGGTATTACACCTTAAATACCAACAAACAATTAAAAATGAGCAGATTTACCAACGAACTTGTACACAAGTGCAGTCAGCACAATGCCGTTAGAAAAAGTTAACTGACCGTTATCTAAGGTGCAAATTGGCCAACGAACTTTTACTCAAAAAGCACCCAGCACACAAAAGTTTTACTCATGAGCTCCCACCACAAAATTCTTAATTTCACTAAATTAAATAATTTTTTTCCTCAATTCTCATTATTCAAAACTACTTGTATAGATATCTATGGACAAAAATTACTCATTTGCTAAAATAAACAAAAGTTTTAATTAAAAATATAATTATATAATTTAAATAAAACTCAAGGTGTCTTATAATTTATTATATATGTTAAACAAAAAAATTATATATTTTATTTTTATTTTAGAAGAAATTTATTTGAGTTAAGAAATTCATTTAATGTTAATAAAATTTAAAAATCTATTATATCCGGAAAGAAATGGAATGAGTTTAATTTTTATTTTTATAAAAAGAGCTTAATGGATATCAACGTTGACACTTAATAATATGAATCCGGCAACTTGATGATATTTTTGTTAATTAAATGATCTATTGATTACATGAATATGAGATTTGTTAAAAAAATTTAAAAAATCCCATAAATAATTTACTGAGGCTATTCTTTTTTTTTTTTTGTTCAAAGGATCTATATATTAATACTCTAAAACGATACAAAACATAACAGTAACCACAAACAGATCTAAAACAAATACAACCAATATAACAACAACAACAACAACAACAACAACAACAACAAACACTGGATACAATATTAGCCAAGCACCGTACATTAAAAATATAAGAGTAGAAGTAGAATCATGAATATCATCGGCCTCCTCGAAACCCAAGGTTAGAAGTGACGAACAAGAGAGTGTTAGTTGGAAAACCCACCCTTAAGGGCACACAATCTTAAAAGCAATAGCTGTGATTAAATCAGCTAACTGGGTATCCCATCTTGGGGTAAAGAAACCAGAAAACCCAACCTTGGAAGAAAGAAGACTCTTGATGTCCTGAAGAACACTTCTGCTCCTATAACCAAACAGATCCGGTGATATCGACCACAAACTAAACCACACCTCTTTAAATCTTCCCCCAAGAACGCAGATCCGGGCTACCAAGAGGTAGTCGGACCTCATAACGTCCAAACAGCCATGCATCCAACCAAGAGGATTTGATCTCAGATCTGTTTATTTCTAGATACAAGAACACCACCACAAAACCCCATACTACAAAAAAAGAAACAAAAACACATAAAACCCTCACCTCGGCAAATCAGATCTGAAGAAGGAGAGGGAGAAGCTCGGCCCAGGAACGAGAAGGGTGCTCGCCGGCGACCTGCATCACAAGCCACCGGCGAGAGAAAGAAGATCACGAAGAGACGCGGTAGAGAAAAAGAGAGTACTGAGGCTATTCCAAGATAATTAATTAATGACAATTTTTTTCGACAAGTCCCATATTGATATTATCAATAAATAATTTAATTAACAAAAATATCATCAAGTTGACGGATTTATATTATTTAGTGTCAATATTGATATCCATTAAGCTCTTTTTATAAAAATAAAAATTAAACTCATTTTATTTCTTTCCGGATATAATAGATTTTTTAGATTTTTTAAATTTTATTAACATTAAATGAATTTTTTTAACTCACATAAATTTCCTCTAAAATGAAAATAAATCATATATATATTTTTTAACATATATAATATATAAGAAATTGGAAAACACCTTGAGTTTTATTTAAATCACATAATTATATTTTTAATTAAAATTTTTGTTTATTTTAGCAAATGAGTAATTTTTATCCATAAATATCTATACTAGTAGTTTTGAATAATGATAATTGAGAAAAAATTATTTAATTTAGTGAAATTAAGAATTTTGTGTTGGGTGTTCCTGGACTAAAAGTTCGTTGGCCAATCTGCACCTTAGATAACGGTCAGTTAACTTTTTCTAACGACGTTGTGCTGATTGCACCTGTGTAAAAGTTCGTTGGCAAATCTACTCATTTTTAATTGTTTGTTGGTATTTAAGATACACTTAATTAATATTTGTACTGGATGCTCTTTCTGTAATAGTTTGTTGGCAAAAATGCACCTTAACCCTTCAATGAATTATCTTATTGGTGGATTTCAAATTAATATTGAATTAAGTTTATTTTTCTCTCTCACTCACTAGACACACACACTCACAACAATTGTGTACACACACATGCACAACACCTATTCACCTCCACCCCCTCTACTTCTTTCATCATTTCCTTTTGCCCTAAAAGTCTTCATGAATTAATTGCTTCCATGTGCTATTTTTATCATGTGATTATATGATTAATATTCACAATTGCATTTTTATTCAATAGCCAAGAGTGAACCGTGGCTTGCTCTTGGTTTGTGACTATTCATATTGTGTTTTAATTATCCCACAATATCACAACTTAAGCCTTTCATTGGTTATTAAATTTCCACAAGGATTACACTTTATGATACTTAATTAGGGCCTTAGGATTTAACTTTATTAGATTTAATTCAAACCTTTAATTTGTGTTAATCTCTTATTGGTCCAATTAATTTCATGAGGATTAAGAATATTTTCTTGATTTATCATTGGTCAATTCAATTTCACAAGGATTTGGCTTTATGAGGCTTAATTAAGGCCTTTGGATTTAGCTTTATTAAATTTAATCTTAGCCCTCCATATCTAATCTTAATTAGCATCCATAATAAAGTTGTTAAGTGTAATTGTCAAAATATGATTGGTTCTAAGATTAATTATGATCATTAGAAACCACTTCTATGCTAATCCTAGTCTTTCACTAGCCATTGTTTCTTAATTAAAGTAATACATCTTTAATTACTCCTTTAACATATGCCGCTAAATTAATTGTGAATGTTTATGGAAATAATTCAATTAACATAGATTGAATTATCCACTAAGTGTTGGCAATTTTCTCTAATTGGTTTAATTATTTTCTCACAACTTTTGGGTTTACTTTGGTCATTTAAGCACCATGCATTAATTTAATAATCATAGGGCAATTTATGGTCCCTAAAATAAAATTGGATTTTTGCCTCTTTAAATTCCAAGGAAAATAAACAAATAAATTACTAAAATTAGAGACAACATACTTTCCTATTTTAAATATGTATTATTTGGTCAAACTATAATATTCAAGAGACATATGAATTTTGGGGTATTATATCATTATTTTAATTACCTCCTGATTGTGGTTACATAAAAACCATGTTGTAACATGATAATTTTATCATATTTTTGTTCCTTAATCATACTCTTAAAATTGGTCCTTCAACTTTAATTAATCTCTCTTAATTAATTTTAGTATCTCCATAGCATTCTATTGCTCTTATGATTATATAAGACTATGCTTTAATATGGTAATTTTGTGGTATTTTATGATCCCAAAATTAAATTAGAGAATTTTGGTTTTTGATTAACTTAATTATTAGAGAAAATTCCTAAATTAACATAAATATGTTACTCACTTTTGAGACCACATATTCACCTATTTTTAATAGGCACTATTTATTAAAATATAATATTTATGATAAATATGAATTTTAGGGTATTACAAAAGTATACTTTATAAAGTTAAGAGACCAAAAGTATACTTCATGTAAAACTTAACGGACTAAAAGTGTACTTTAACCTTATTATTATTATGGCTTTGTTTGTGGTTTTTTTTTTTTTCTGATTCATTTGGTTCTTGCCTAGCTCTCAAGCATTTTTTTACAAGCAGATTTGCCACATATAACAACTTTGTAAGTTGAATTCCCCTCAAACTTGAAAATGAGGAAATCTGTAGCCATTAGAGCGTTGTCTTTTACAAATTTAGACCAACCCTTTTTGAAGTATAATTCTGTGGGATCTTCTTCTACTTGTTCCATATCAATCTTCCATGGATTTTTTGAAAAAGCATTGATGAGTATTTATAATATCTTGAATTTTGGACCTAGTAATTTGAGAATTAGCTTGTGACAGGATTTTCATGTTAATTATTGTATGAAGCTAATTAATACTATATTATTGAGATATATGGAATTTTCATTAAATCTAAGGAAAGAGATATTTGTTTCCATTTAATTGGCTAATAATGGATAATTATTGTGAGATGGCATAAGAAGATAAGGGAAAATTCGAGAATATGTACACATGGCAAGTAGGGAGATTATTAGCAACAAGCATTTATGTTGGTTCTCTTAAGGTTTTGATGATTGCCAACAATTGTAAACAAAGAATGAGGATTTGCTCTCAGATGTTGGAAAATTCTGTATGAGAGTAAACCTCAAGGTTTGCTCAGAAACCTCGAGGTTTGACCTTACAAAGGAAGCCTCAAGGTTCAGTGTTTTATCTTGCAAAAACTTGGTTTCACAAATTTATGTGAAACCTCGAGGTTTGTGAAGCAACCTCGAGGTTTTGGACTTCCAGAGAAAACTCAGTTTCACACCAATTCTTCAAATCTCGAGGTTTATAACAAAACCTCTAGGTTTGTGCTTTGGCGCCAAACTGACACTTTTGAAAAACAATGTGAAACCTCGTGTATTGTTAGAAACCTCCAGGTTTTTGACATACAGAGAGCAATCAAGTTTTCCTATCTGTGAAAACCTCGAGGTTTACACCAAAACCTCCAGGTTTTGTCTTTGGAACCAAGTTTTGATTTTCAATGATTTTAGCAAAACCTCGAGTATTGTTAGAAACCTCCAGGTTTCTGACATACAGAGAGCAATCAAGTTTTCCTATCTGTGAAAACCTCGAGGTTTACACCAAAACCTCCAGGTTTTGTCTTTGGAACCAAGTTCTGATTTTCAATGATTTTAGCAAAACCTCGAGTATTGTTAGAAACCTCCAAGTTTCTGACATACAGAGAGCAATCAAGTTTTCCTATCTGTGAAAACCTCGAGGTTTACACCAAAACCTCCAGGTTTTGTCTTTGGAACTAAGTTTTGATTTTCAATGATTTTAGCAAAACCTCGAGTATTGTTACAAATCTCGAGGTTTGTGAGTTCCAGAGAGCAAATGAACTTTCACTGTTTTTGAAACCTCCAGGTTTGGTTCTATCGTGTTTTTGCAAGGTTTCATATTTTAAAGTAAAACCTCGAGGTTTATCATGAAACCTCGAGGTTCTGACACTCAGAGACTTAAACTTATTTCTGCATTTCTGAAAACCTCCAGGTTTGCTGTTTTAAACCAACACCTTTTTCACCTGGAGCGAGGTTTGTGGAACAAACCTCCAGGTTTCTATACGTTGATAGAAATTCAAATTTGCCAAATCTGCTATACCTTCTTGTTTGATCTCAATGCTTTTCATGATTAATCTATAATGATTCTAGATATGTTTAGTAATCTTTTTAGTGAGTTTCAGACAGATTAAAGAAAGATTATTGAAGGTTTAGAGCAAAAGCAAAAGTTGTGTCAGAACATTAAATGTTCAACCCAGAAACTTGCTTACTTTTGGTTAATCCATTTGTACACGGTTGCAAAGCATTAAAGAAATATTTCTACAACAAGCAATAGCCTCTCCAACGGATTAATTTGCAGAGAGTCAACTCTGAACCAAAGTCCAGCTGGATTATGCAGAAACCAAGAGAGAGAAGATGGCAAAAGTGGCACCTAACTTCAGCAGAACACTCCCAACGTTTTAATCCAAGTTACAACAGTCATTTAATGCCTTCTGTGTATAAATAGAGTGGCATTCAAGACTTCACAACTGCTACAACATCTGAAAGCGCACAAGCATTCAAGTTTCTCAACTACCTTTCAGTTTTCACTTGTATTTTGTCTTTTGACACTATAAGCTTCATTGTTTATCATTACCTACTCTTAGAGAGAGTTTTTATCTGTAAATCATTTATTGTAAGGAATCACAAGCCAAGGGGACTTGGTGATTGGGAAGTTTATTGATTACAACTTGTAAGGGGGAGTGAGTTCTAGTGAGAGAATCACTTCTTGAGTGCAGAGTGTGTAATCATTGATATAGTGAAAATTCCAGTGTGGCTGGGCACTGGACGTAGGTCAAGAGGTTAAGACCGAACCAGTATAAATCTCTTGAGTCTTGCTCTTCTTCCCTTATACTCTGTTCTACCCTGTTTTATTGTTAGAAAACAGAACCTTCTGCAAAAATTTGTAAAATACCCAATTCACCCCCCCTCTTGGGTATTTGGCTCTACTTTCATTTGGTATCAGAGCAAGGTCTTCTCATAAGAGCTTAACATCTCGAGAATGATCAACATGGAATGTATCTTACCTGATGGAGCTTCTATCAACAGACCACCAGGCTTCAATGGTGAACATTTTTCCTTCTGGAAAGCAAAGTTCAAGGTTTTCGTGAATGCTACAGAGTATGGGATTTGGAGAGTATTTGAAAGAGGTGACTATATGCCAACGGTTGTTGAAGATGGTATGAGGGTCATGAAGTTAGAAGAAGATTACGACGATAATGATCGAAGAAATGTTACTCTCAACAGTAAAGCAGTACTTCTTCTACAAAGTGCATTAAGTCAACAAGAGTATTTTCATGTATGCACTTTGCCATCTGCCAAGGCAATGTGGGATGCTCTAGAGATTGCTCATGAAGGAACAGCTGGTGTAAAGCAAAACCGAGTCAACACTCTCATGACTGAATATGACCTCATGCGTATGAAGCCTGGAGAATCAATTGGTGAATTTCAACTAAGGTTCACCCATTTGATTAATCAGCTCGCTGCTCTTGGAAAAGAGTATGATCAGTCAGTGCAAGTGAGAAAGATTTTAAATATTCTCAACAAAGATTGGGAAGCTAAAGTCACTGCCATCGAAGAAGCCAGAGGAGATTCAATGGCCTTAGTAGCTGCTCTCTTCGAAAGTCTCTTTGAATATGAGGCCAAACTCAAGTTCAAAAAGGGACTTGATGAGGTCCATGGCAAAGGCAAAGGGATAGCTCTCAAGTCTACCAAAGATAGCAAAGAATCAAAGGACGATGAGGAAGATGAGGATGAGGAAATTGGGATGTTGGTCCGGCGATTCAAGAAGTTCTACAAGAAGGATCAAAGCTTCAAGAAGTTTCACAAAGGGAGCTCCAGCTTTGAGTCAAAGAAGCCTATCATATGCTACAAATGCGAGAAGCCCGGACACATCAAATTAGAATGTCCTCAGCTGAAGAATCAAGAGAAAGAGAAAAAGAAATTCAATAAGTTCAAAAAGAAGGCATATGTTTCAGCCATATGGGGTGATAGTTCATTCGATGAAGATGAAGCTGAAGATGAAGAGAAAGCAAACATATGTCTGGTTGCACAAGAACAACAAGATGATAGTGAGGTATATGAAACTCAACCTTCCTATGATGAACTATTTGCTGAATACAATCTTGTGCAATTGGAATTTGAAAAACTTGTTGAAAAGTATTTGATTTTGAAAAAGAAAAATGTTTCTTTAGAATTGCAAGTTGAAAAACATTCTCCTCCAGAAATCTTAGTCTGTCAAGAGTGCCCAGATTTGAAACAAAAGAATACACACCTTACTAGAGCACTTGAAAAATTCACTAAGGGAAGTGAAATGCTTGATGTGATTTTAAAACAACAAAGATTTATTAATGATAGATCTGGCATCGGGTACAGTCCAGATTTCGGCAAGAAGAACGGGAAAAAGAAGAATGGTCAAAAATCATATATGAATTACTTTACGAAATCAGTTCATTCTTCTAATCCATTTGCACATTGTAACTACTGTAATAGGAAAGGTCATTCTACTTCATCTTGCTTCCATAGAAAAGAAAGAAAGGTTAAACCTGTTGGCAATTATCAATGGGTATCGAAAGGAACTTATGTTCCCAGGGTCAAATCTAACCCCAAAGGACCCAAGAAAAGATGAGTACCTAAAACTTAATCTTCTGTGATTTGCAGGTGTGTTTTAGAGCATCAAGACCCAACAAATGGTACATTGACAGTGGATGCTCAAGACATATGACGGGAGACAAATTCAAGTTTCTCACAATCAAGCCTACGGAAGGTGGCAAAGTAATCTTTGAAGGAGATCAATCTGGGAAGATTGCTGGGATTGGTGAAATTAGGAACAATGAAGGCCTACTCATCAAAGACGTATACCTTGTTGAAGGTCTATGCCACAACCTCCTTAGTGTGAGCCAAAGCACCGACAAGGGTAACCTTGTTATTTTTTATTCAAATGAATGTCTGATTGTGAAAAAGGATTTGCTTCCCTTAGAAGATTTGAAATCAAAAGCTTTATTTAGAGCACCTAGAGATGGTAATTGTTACACTCTCAACCTCTCTAGCAATGCTTCGATTTATGAAAAATGTTTTGTAAGCAATTTGAGTGAGAGTTGGCTGTGGCACAAGTGTTTGGCTCATGCCAACATGTTCAAACTTGACAAGTTGCTTAAAAAGGATTTAGTAATTGGCATTCCTAAAATCAGTTTTAAAAATGATTTGACTTGTGAAGCATGTCAAAAGGGAAAGCAAACTAAATCATCTTTCAAAGCTAAAAATGAAATCTCTACTAACAGACCACTACAATTGCTACATATGGATCTTGTGGGTCCAGCAAGGGTGAGGAGCCTTGGTGGCAATTTGTATACATTGGTTATTGTAGACGATTATTCAAGATTTTGTTGGACTATTTTCCTGTCTTCAAAAGATGAAACATTTGATCAGTTTGTCGTGTTCACCAAGAAGGTCCAGAACGAGAAAGGATTTTCCATTTCAGGTATTAGAATTGATCATGGTGGAGAATTTGAAAACAATGCTTTTGCTGAGTATTGTGACAACATGGGGATAGACCACAACTTCTCAGCTCCAAGGACACCACAACAAAATGGTGTTGTAGAAAGGAAAAATCGAGTCCTCACCGAGATGGCAAGGGCAATGTTGAATGAGAACAATACTTCCCAAGTGTTTTGGGCTGATGCAATGAGCACCGCTTGCTACATCTCAAACCAGGCATATTTACAAAAGAAGTTGAACAAGACTCCCTATGAATTATACAAAGGAAGGAAGCCTAACCTGAGTCATCTGCATGTATTTGGTTGTAAGTGTTTCATTCATAATAATGGTAAAGAAAATTTGGGTAAGTTTGATTCTAAGGCTGATATTGGCATATTTCTTGGATATTCAAACAGAAGCAAAACCTATAGAGTTTTCAATACTAGGATTAAGGTTGTTGAGCAATCTATTGATGTTGTGTTCTGTGAAGATAAATCTGATAAACCTCTAGTTGATGAAGAAGAAAATGTTTTCAAAAATCAATTTTTTTCGAAAACTTCTCCTTCTTCTATTGAAAATTTTGAAAATGTTTTTGAGGCTGATCCTCAAACTTCTATTGAAAACCCTGATCAGTCTCAACCTAGAGCTTGAAAATTTATAAGCAATCATCCTTTAGACCAAGTTATAGGTGATGTAAATCAAGGAGTAAAAACTAGAAAAAGTACTTTAAATGAAGTAATCTTTTCTGCATTCATTTCGCATATAGAACCCTCTAAGATAGATGAAGCCCTTTCAGACAATGATTGGGTGATAGCTATGCAAGAGGAGTTACATCAATTTAATAGAAATCAGGTTTGGGACTTAGTACCTAGACCCAAGGACCATCCGGTCATTGGAACAAAATGGCAATCATTGTCCGTAATAAGGCAAGATTGGTTGCAAAAGGTTACAATTAAGAGGAAGGGATAGACTATGAGGAAACTTATTGTAATACCCCAAAATTATTATTTCTCATAAATACAATATTTTGGTTGATGGCACCTATGTTAAATAGGTGAATATGTGGTCTCAAATTTTGAGATATATTTATTTTATCTATTAGGTGATTTTCCCTTAGACTTTGAGGTAGCTATGCTTTATTTTTCTAAGTTTTGTTTGGAATCATAAAATTTCATAAAAATACAAACAACACCCAAATTAAATTAGGGATTTTATAGGATCCAAAGAAAACAAGGAAAAATTAGGGAAACTGATGAGTATATATTTTATGATTAAATAGGTGTATATTTTATGAGATTTAATTGAAATTATTGAAATTATATGCTTATTTAATTATCTTTTATGAACATTTCCATAATTAAATGAAACTTGGGATCAAAGAATAATTTGACATAAAATCTACTCATATCCTATTTTTATTGTGTAGGAAATATTAGCTGATTTGGAATGAAGTAAAAAAGGCAATAAGAGGATATGCAATCAGCCAAACTTGATGGTCCCCTGCAAGAAAAATAGAAACAAAATCAATTGTGTGATCTGATGGAGTAAACTACAAGATATGAGATATCTTGTTAATAAGAAAAAGAGAATCAATGACCCAAGATCTAAATTATTATAAATAATGAAGCGGAGAGCACGCAAGAAAAAACAAAGAAAGGCAGAGACGCACGGCCAAAAAGAAAAGGAAGGGAATTGATTCACGCTAGGAGCTGAAGAGGGAAAAAAAAAGAAGACGTTGAATTCAAGAGGCAGAGAACGCTGACGGCAATTGAAGAACTAGTACAAGGAAAAGGCTCCACAATTCTGAGATCTCTTTTCTTCTTCTTCTTCTTCTTCCTCTTCTTCTTCTTCTTCTTCTTCTCTTCATGCTTGAATACGGGTCATGAAAATAGTAAGTGGCAAATCAAGGTCATCCCACAGAGACTCAATCAAACTGGTGATTAGGCGTCAAATTTCCTTTTTTCATTTAAGCTGAGCAAATAAGAAGTGTTTTCAATAGTAGTAAAACAAAAGAATTTAATAAAAACAAGCACTTTCAAAGAGAGAGAATTCAAATATCAAAAGGACAACCTAGAGATACTAATCCCTTGTTTGTTTCTTAGATTTCATTCCCACCACATTAATTCTAACTTAATTTCATCAGTTAATCTAGAGTATTAGTGTTTATAAGTGCCTGTCGGTCCACTTATATACCTACCTCAAATGATTATGCAATGTCTCACACAATTAATTAAGATGCAATTCAAACCGGGCTCACTCTAATTTGACTATGCGGAGCTTCTAGGTATATGTCTATCCTAGACGCAAATTAGATTAAAACCTAATTTCTTTATTAGATTTAAACCTAATTCCACATTATTCAATCCCAAGGTCAATTTAGGATTCCCTCTTTCAAGTCCAACCCTAAATCTCCAAAGCATGCTCAATGGTGATCAGTCAATAAGCAATAAACAATAAAAACACGATTAAATAAACTGATTCAAATTAAGCATAACCAATGTGTGGGAATAATTCCTAAGTCTCAAACAAGTTCATAGCACTCTAGGTTGAAAAGAAAATTAGCCACACATGGCTATAAGAAAATCCATTACAAAAATAAGGAATTCAAATTCAAGCATGAAGAGAAGAAGAAGAAGAAGAAGAAGAAAAGAGATCTCAGAATTGTGGAGCCTTTTCCTTGTACTAGTTCTTCAATTGCCGTCAGCGTTCTCTGCCTCTTGAATTCAGCGTCTTCTTTTTTTTTTCCTCTTCAACTCCTAGCGTGAATCAATTCCCTTCCTTTTCTTTTTGGCCGTGCGTCTCTGCCTTTCTTTGTTTTTTCTTGCGTGCTCTCCACTTCATTATTTATAATAATTTAGATCTTGGTGTTAGTTCTGACTAGTTTTGATGATGTCTTAAATTGATGTCATTATCTAGAGCAAAAAGTTTGTATACTACATTTATCTTATATTTTGACTAATTATTACATTTAATGTAGATGCAAAATTTAATATAATGAAGAATGGAGTTTGAAGAAAGAAGAATCTGTTAATTATAATGAAAATATCAATATTCAAGTTTCTGTGATCAAATAGAAGTTGGAACGGGTCAATTCGAAGTTAAAATGAGCAAGTTCAAGCTTCCGGAAGAATAGTAGTTTGTTTTGGGGTCAAAATGCAATTTCAGCACTTTTCCAAGTGCCTTGCTCAAGCATAAATATTTCCATGTTCGAGCAACATGTTTCCAGGCCATTTTTCGCCCAAACAGTACCTTGCTCGAGCAAGGACAGAAGCATACTCGAGCAAGGCATACTTTCAGCCAAAATCAGACCTTACTCAAGCAAAACCGAGAAGTATGCTCATCTCCAGCTTCCTCTGTTCAGCTCTGTTTTTGGCGACCTTCGGTAATTCGACAATATCTCCGAAACCAAGAATCGGATTGACATGAAACCAGCGGCAAATGAAACTAGACATCTAACACGTACTTCTGACAAAAATTCATGTCCAAAGGAGTTCCTATGAATTATCTATGAATTTTACAAGTTGGAACAAGTATCACCGTCACTGTCCAGACCAAGCTTCGGTATTTTGAGCATATCTTACAAACAACAAATCGGATTGAGATGAAACCAGTGCCATTTGAAACTAGACTCAAATACCTTTCCGAAAACATCAAGAACACAGAAAAAGAAGATCAATTGAAGAAGTTATGATGTTTTGAAGTTGACAGTCTGTTCTGAATATATCAAAAACGCTGGATAAGAACAACCTCCATTCATATGATGTTAATGGATGCAATAAAACTAGTTTGGGGCTGATTCTTATTGAATTAGAAAGAATATTTGAAGAGCTTTCTGAGATGGGATGATTTGCTATATTTGGGTTTGCACCGAAGACGTTATGCTCACTGGAAATTGATGTCAACGTAATTGCTTCTTGAAAGTCTGAAATTTGCAAATGATAATGGTAGCTGGAAGCTTGACTCACAGAGATGGCCATTTAAATAGAGTACTTAGTGCCCGAGCATCATTGATCTCAGAGCAAAGAAGTATAATTCTGGGAAGCATGCTCAAGCAGACTATGTGGCTTGCTCAAGCAACATGGGAAGTCATGCTCAAGCACAAGGGAAGGCTTACTCAAGCAACGTTGTTGAAATAGCTCTTCTTGCCTCTGCTTGGATCTTGCCCGAGCACGCTCTTAAGGCTTGCTTGAGCACCATGCTCAAGCAGAAGAAAAATGTGCCCAAGGAACATCGATCGACTCTTCATTTCCCATCTTTGCAAGACACTTGCCCAAGCATGAAAAAGACTTCCTCGAGCACCATGCTCGAGCAGATGAAAAAGGTTGCCCAAGCAACCATGTATCTGAACCTATTTTACTCTCTCTGTCAGCGTTGCCCAAGCACGATGCCTTGGTCTGAAGCATGCCCGAGTAGAGTGGTACTCGAGCAGAAGAAAAAAACATACTCGAGCAACATCGTTGATTTCACAAATTCTCGCCTCTGCTTGACCCTTGCCCAAGCAAGCCTGAAATATTGCCCGAGCAATGATATCTCTGTTTTCAATTCACCGTCCGGAAAATCAAAATCATTTGATTATGATCTTGTTCCTTCAAATCCTTACTCATTATTATTCTTGATCTATTTTAATCAAATTGTTAATGAGTTACAGACTATCATAATGAAGATCAACACAGGACATCGATCAAGGCGGGAATCTGCCATTTCTTAAACCTACCTATTCGAGAGAATCAGTAACGGACATATCTTTGCAACATACTGGGCGAGAATATTTCATTTCCTTTGTTGGGTCTCAACAGTCATAATAACAATTACGGGAATAAATGATGGCGATCATTCCGCTTCATCTCCAACGGTTATATTCATGAGTCACAATGATTATTCTTCATGCTTCATCAACAGACATATTCAAACATTCAAACGGCCAGAATCAAATCCTTCAACGGTCCTCAAGCTTCAACTAGTATAAATGCCTGAAGGTTTGAACTCATCGATAGAACCAACGCATGCACAGACAAAGCATACATAGAGTTCAACTTCTATAGGATATTACTGAGCTTCAGTATTCATCATTTATCTACTCTGTGAGAGAGTTTTATCAACTGTATTACATTCATTCAAATCTCAAGATAGAGGTATCTTGAGTGTAGGTGTATCAATTACAACTTGTAAGGGGGAGTGAGTCCGAGAGTGTAAGGATCATCCTTCGTTTACAGAGTGTGTAATTGTGTCTACGGTTATTTGGTTACAACTTGTAAAGAGGAGTAAGTCCTAGTGAGAGGATTACTCGAGAGTTACAGAGTCTGTAATCAAGTTTGGAGATAGTGAAATCCCAGAGTGTTTCTGGGGACTGGACGTAGGTCAAGAGTTGGACCGAACCAGTATAACCTCTTGTGTTCATTGCTTTTCTCTCTATCTCTGTTCTAAGCATTCTTGAGCAATTAACGAAAAGAATTTTAATATCACCTATTCACCCCCCCCTCTAGGTGATATTCCACCTTCACTTGGGTCATTGATTCTCTTTTTCTTATTAACAAGATATCTCATATCTTGTAGTTTACTCCATCAGATCACACAATTGATTTTGTTTCTATTTTTCTTGCAGGGGACCATCAAGTTTGGCTGATTGCATATCCTCTTATTGCTTTTTTTACTTCATTCCAAATCAGCTAATATTTCCTACACAATAAAAATAGGATATGAGTAGATTTTATGTCGAATTATTTCCCAAGTTTCATTTAATTATGGAAACGTTAATAAAAGATAATTAAATAGGCATATAATATCAATAATTTCAATTAAATCTCATAAAATATACACCTATTTAATCATAAAATATATACTCATCAAACACCCCCACACTTAAACATTTGCTTGTCCCCAAGCAAAAGAAAGAGAATTCATTATCTGAAAAGAACATTGCCTATGAAATTCCTAAACAAAGAGCAAAAAACCACCACACTTGGATCATATCATCAAATCCTATTTAAGTTAATGTCTTATAAAAATAAGCCACTAAGCCAATAGAGTGTAACAATCTCTTAACGTCCCATGATCAAATGATCAGCAAGCAAAAAGTTCAACTATAAGATTAGTAAAAGAATATTATGCTACTTAATTTTTCCAGAAAATTTCAAATGCCCCCACCAAACCAAGCTTTTTATTTAATTTATTTAGAATTCTCATGTAGAAAATAACTCATTTTGCCTTTCTTTTTTTTTTTTCTTTCCTTTCTTTCTTTTTTTATTTATTTATTTTTTTTCTATTTTTTTTTTGTTTCTTGAGCCGTTGTAGGTTCCCTTTTTGACGCGACCCTGCACATGGGTGATGCAGCACCAGTTACTCAGTTACTCCAACAGGCACCTCAAGAGGCTTTTAGCCCAACTCATAACCCTCTTTGACTTTACCGTTTGACGCGAGTGCCAACATTGGTGATGAAGTGCCCCCGGTTACTAAGTAAAGTCTAGAGAAGTCATTGGAGTTGTTTTTTTTTCTCTTTTTTTTTCCTTTTGATTTTTCCTGAGTTACTTCCCTACACAAAAGTTTTACTTGGTTAGCACAGATCATCATCTAATTTTCTAAAGAAATCATGTAGAAAAATATTCTTGAACTAATAATTTGTTGATCACATTACAAACTAATCCTTATTCTCATAGTCCATCTCAAGATTGCAAAAAAAACTCAAGGTTTAGAGACTTGGTTAAATTTTTTTTCTATTTTAATTTTTGACTTGATAATATTCTCTAAGATGGGGAAAGCTCAAAATTAAGGTCAATCCTCAACAATGCAAAAATCTCAAATAAACAAAAATCTTTTCAATTGCATAAGGACAATCATAATTCAAAGAAATTATATCAAAACCAAAGAAATTTTATCCCTTCCCCACACTTAAATCAAACATTGTCCTCAATGTTGCAAAAAATAAAGAGGGAAAGGAACTAGTACTCCCCTGGTTTAGGCCTCCACATCAGAAACACATCAAATAAGTAGGGGAGCATAAGAGCAATTAGTAGACCCTTGAATTTTCACTAAACAAAATGATTATGTAAATTTTTATAATTAATCAAGGGATTAAATTAAGAGGACATAAATCTTAAAATTTATAATTAAATAAGAAACTATATTTTCTAAAACCCTAGAATTAATACCTAGCTCATATTAATTCATAAAATACCATAATAAATTACCAAAGCACTTGAACAATTAAAAAGGCAATTACTAATATTTAATGGGCAATTAATTACCACGAATAGGATGATTAGCTAATTATTTACAATTAAACAATTGTAGCCATTAATTAGAAGTATATTGGGCTAATTAAAATTCAAAGACCAATAGGGGTTTGAGATTAGTATAAAATAGATTGCCTATGGTCATAAAATACCCTAAACACCAATTATATAATAATCAAGAGGCAGGTAAGCTTGTGATTAAGATGATAAGTAAACTTTAATTAAGCTTTGAAAAGTCAATAATCACAATTAACATTAGGTAATCATTATTAAGTTAATTAAATCTCAACAACCAATAAGGATTAGCATAAGTTGGATTACCAATGGTCATAAACTACTCTAAGAGTCATAATCAAGTTAGGAACCAATCATAAATTGACAACTTCATTAAAACACTTTATTAGGAATGCTAATTAAGGATTAGTTGTGGAGGGCTAGGATTAAACCTTATAAAGCTAAATCCTAAGGCCTTAATTAAATACCATAAAGCTAAATCCTTGTCAAATGGAATTGGCCAAAGATAAATCAAGAAAATATTCTTAATCCATGAGAAAAGGTTTTGACCAATGAGAGAGGGAGTTGTGAATGTGTGTGTGTGCAAATGTTGTGAGTGTTGTGAGTCTAGTGGAAGGAGTGAGAAAGAGAAGTCAAAGCATTAGCCAATAAGAAAATTAGACATTAAAACAATTAGATTAATCCATGAAATTAAATCTAGACATAAGCAAATGAAAACCTATACAAATTAAATCATATCTTGAAATTTATGAACTAAGTATGGAAACTAAGTTGAGATTCATAACAAGCATAAATCAAGCATGAAAACAAGTATAACCAAAGTCATTTTCATGATTGTTTAAGAAATGGAATCAATAGAAAAGATAGGTAAAATTGGTCTCAAAATGAAGCTAAAAATCTCTAGAACTCAAAACCAATGAGAAATTAAGCATACAAGTTCATTAGGATCCCCAAATGAATTTCTATCTAGTGGAACAAAAAATGGAAGAAGTAGGAAATTCTAATTATACATATGTAAAATGAGTCATCACTCTAGAAATGAGTCATTAGCCTACACATGAATGAGTCATTAATCTAAACATGTATGAATCACTAACCTAAATGATGAATCACGAGCTCTATGAATGAATCATCACCCTAAACAAGCATGAGTCATTAGCCTAGTTAAGAGATGAGTCATAACCCTAAACCATGAGTCATGTATCTAGTAGAAGACTTTCAAGGCTTTGGAAGAGGATAAGATGATGTAAGGGATGATGTAGGGAGGGGTATTATGAGTCTTTTTGCACATGGAGCTTCTACTATAAATAGGACCCTTTGCTCTTCACAATCCTCACCAATTCACAAGCAACAACATCTGAAACATAGAGAGAAAGTGAGTGTGAGAGCTTTGGAGAAAGGAAGAGCAAAGTTCTAGGTAAGTTCTTGAGCTCTAGCTTTTAAGTTTTTAGTTATTTTGTAGTTTAATCTTTAAATTCTTTAGATATAGTTTTTTTTATGTTTTTCTGGGTTTAAAATTGGGTTTATTTCGAAAAATAGTGAGGAAAGAGTTTTAGCAAAATTTCCGGAAGAGAAACACCGAAGTAACAAAGTTCTGGCGAAATTTCATCGGTTCTGAAATTTCTGAGTCAGTCATAGAAATGCTATTATTTTATGTTGAAAACATGGCTGAACAATTCTGGAAAAATTCATGGTTAAAGTAGACATATAGGGCTTTTTGAATATGTAAAGAAAATGTCCAAATGATTTTTGTACAGGGAGATAAAAATTCCCAAAGTGAGGGCTACGAATTTCTGGAAAATTCTGAACAGATGTTCAAAAATTAAAAACTGGGAATGAACCGTGGAATCTGGGCAAAGTATATTATTTTTTCTTGAAACTAGACATCCTAAGGATTCCGGGGAATTTTACAGATCCTCGTTTCGATTTTTCTAGAATTAGTTATGATTTTTCAAAGTTAGGCGAAATTCTACCCAAATTTTGCGCCAGCGTTTTTCTCAAAATAGTAAAGGAAAGTAATTAGTTAATAAATCCACCAGGGGTAAAATAGTCATTTGTGGCTAGGATATCTATTGGGATATTGGTTGTGAATTAATAAACGTAATATTACCCTCATAGGAAACCTGTGACCACTTTGCAACCTACAACGTACCGTGCTCGACAGGCAAAGGTGCATTTGCGTAATGCTTATTATATGATTGTATATGATGGTTGTGCTCATCGACTAAGACTTACATACGTGGTTATGTTACATACGAGGTTATGTTCTGATTATTGTTGTAGCATACGTGGCTATGTTACATACGTTGTGATTATCTTACATACGTAGTTATGTATTTCTACTCATACATCTGTTTTGGGCTTTTGTCTTGATTATCATTGTAATGTCATGAATATCTGTCATACATAATTGTACATAAGCATGAGGTTAATCGTTATCTGAGGTTCAATGGTCATTGAACCTTAGCTCCTACTATAGTGTCAGGGTCTGGAGGAATCAGGGCCAAGGACAAGGGCAAGGAGCCAGCGTAAGGACGCAAACAAAGAGATTTTCATTTTGACGTTTTTTTTATCAAACAATATTCAGATTACTGTACCACTGTGTAAACAGCCAGATACTACATAAATAAATGTTTATCAGATACTCGCTCTTTTAAAATTATTCCGATGCTCTACTCTGATCAATTATTTCAAAAACGATTTAGAAAATTGGGATGTTACACTTATGCTATATTGGAAAGATTGGAGGCTATAAGAGTTTTTCTAGCCTTTGCATGTGTTAAAGGTTTTAAACTTTTTCAAATGGATGTTAAAAGTGCATTTTTGAATGGCTTTATACAAGAGGAGGTGTATGTTGAACAACCTCCTGGTTTTGAAAATGAGCACTTTCCTAATCACGTTTATCGACTTAAGAAAGCTTTATATGGTCTCAAACAAGCTCCAAGAGCTTGATATGAAAGATTAAGTCAATTTCTTCTTGATCAAGGGTTTATCAAAGGAAGAGCTGACACAACATTGTTTATCAAAAGAAACAAACTAAATGAAATCTTGATTGTACAAATTTATGTGGATGACATAATCTTTGGTGCTACTAATGATGCTTTGTGTGAGGAATTCTCTAAGATTATGCAGGGAGAATTTGAGATGTCAATGATGGGAGAGCTCAATTATTTTCTTGGGCTGCAAATCAAGCAAAGAAAGGATGAAATCTTCATCTCCCAGGCAAAATATCTCAATGATTTGTTGAAGAAGTTCGGGATGGATCATTGCAATGGAGCTGACACTCCTATGAGTACAACCACTTCATTGGATGCTGACAAAGAGGGCAAAGACTTCAACATCACAAAATATAGAGGGATGATTGGATCATTGCTCTATCTAACTACGAGTCACCCGGACATCCAATTCAGTGTTGGAATGTGTGCAAGGTTCCAGTCTGCTCCAAAGGAGTCTCATGCTGAACATGTGAAGAGAATCTTCAGATATCTCGCAAACACAAAGTCACTTGGATTGTGGTTTCCCAAAGGTCAACCTGAACACTTGGTGGCATACTCAGACTCAGATCATGCCGGCTACAAGACTGATAGGAAGAGTACAAGTGGACAATGTGAGTTCTTTGGAAAGTCACTTGTATCTTGGTTCAGCAAGAAACAAACAAGTGTAGCTGTCTTATCAACTGAAGCTGAATATGTAGCCGCATCAAGTTGTTGTGCACAAGTTCTATGGCTCAAGTAACAACTTACTGACTTGGGAGTCCATCTGAAAGAAATTCCAATATTGTGTGACAACACAAGCACAATAAGCTTGGCAAAGAATCCAGTTCAACATACCTGGACCAAGCATATTGATGTAAGGCATCACTTCATAAGGGATCATGTTTAGAAAAGAGATGTCAAAGTCATGTTCATCCCAACTCATCTTCAACTTGCTAATATCTTCACAAAGCCTCTAGCAAAAGAACAATTTAATTTTATAAGGAGAGAATTGGGAATGGTAAATCCCAATGAGCTGTAAGTATTTCCTATTCAATTTAGTGTTAAATTATGGTTTTGATGATTATAAGTCACTAACTTAAGCATCGGAGTGTTTAGATAATTTTTGTGCAGGACATAGGAAAATCATGGTTTTGCTGTCAAAAAGGGCAAAACCTCGAGGTTTTGGAGAAAACCTCGAGGTTTGGAGGTGCATGGTCAAGGATTGAGAGCTTCAGAGAAACGAAACCTCGAGTATTCAGAGGAACCTCGAGGTTTGGATGAGACAGAGAGCTCCTTGATCTAAAGATAGCAAAACCTCGAGGTTTTGGAGAAAACCTTGAGGTTTGGGGTCTGAAAATTCAAAAGTTCACAAAACACTTATGAAGGCTATTGCCAAAGGGGGTGGGGTGTGTACACAATGAGACTAAATAGTAAATAGATGAATCAAGAGTGTTCACTTGTGAGGTTAATCTCTTATTTATAGGGATTACCTCTAGGGTTTCAATCCTTGGGCTTTATGCGCCTCCAATCCTACAATGTTCTGCTCCACTATCTGATGCGTCTCTGCTCCACTACATGTGTCTGCTTCACTACGTGTATTGTCCATGGTTATAGCCAGGATTATGGGTTATTAGCGTTTTACCTGATTATGGAGGACTTTTTTTATAAAGTATCCTTGCTGGGGCCGCATAACAACTGGACCTAATATATGAGTCCATAATAGGTAGCGTTATACACACATATATGCATATGTATATATCCATATTGATGATTGGTGTTGTTTATTTCTTTTTCCAAGTTTTATTGATTAACAATTAATATTGTTTTGAAGTAGTCAAAGAAGGTGATTATCATCAACTTTCCTCTCTCCTTCAAGCTAAGGGCCTGTTTGGGATAGTTTCAAAAGCTCAAATAAGTCTATTAGAAGCCCAAAGGAAATAGAAGCTAGATTATTGACTGTTTGGCATAGCTGCAGACCTTGAAGCCACTTTTTTTTTTTGTGAAGTCACATCTCTTTGTTTCAAACTTTGAAGCCACTTCTGCCACTACTATCTCAAATACAAATCACATCAAAAAATGTCCATTAAAAAAAAAAACCATCAAGAAAAGTCCACAAAAAACAAAAGTCACTTTTACTTCTGCTATCCCAAACAGGCCCTAGAGCTTAGGCCCAAAAATCACTTTTCTTTTTCGGTTGTAAGTATGATAAATTAATGGAATTATATATGTGTGTGATGGATTAGGGAATTTGACCAAAAAAAAGTGTTAGATTAAATAATTAAAATTCAAGATCCAAGGCCACCATATGGTTTTAGTTAATAATGTCGTGTGATGATTTTTTTTCCCTGGCGAGATAGAGTAGAGATTCTTCTCAATTAAGGCCTCGTTTGTTACAAAGAAGATTTAGGGAAGGAAAGAAAAAGAATGGAATGGAAAGGAAAGGAATGAAAGATTAAGAGAGAACTTTAAAAATGTGAGCCGTTTGGTACACTAAGGAAAGGAAGTTAGTTGAGGGAAAATGATATGTTTGGTATGAAGAATTGAGTGTTTGTTAAGTGGGAAAACTAGGTGAATTTCCGAAAATGCCCTTTAAAAAAGAAAAATTTTTAATGAGTGAAATTAAAAATTTAGATGGAAAACCTTTGAAAAAATTGAGTGAAGGTATCTCTTGAATGAGATGAACTGTTCTAAAATTTTAAATTTTGGGAGTCAACACGTAATTAAGCAGGTTATCTTTAAAAATTACTTTAAGATATTGAATGATGTTAAGAAAATAGTATTTTAAAATACGGAATGTACCAAAAAAAATTGATTTGTCTGGGAAACGTTGGCAATGCTTTTAAACATCCAGCCCCTGGAAAGGGAGAAAAAAAGTTTATATCTAGCAAACTTAATAAGATGAAAAAAAACAAGGAAATTATTGAGACGAATCTGCCAACTGTAACTTCCATTTTTGCTCACTCCTTGAAAAAGCTGTCCCATGAAAATGATTTGTTCTGGGTTTGGCTCAAACACGATTAAGAACAAACCCACAGCAACAAGTAACTTCCATTTTTGCTCACTCCTTGAAAAAGCTCTCGGAGACATTATCAGATTTAGCTCCACTATTCTCTGTTTTTCTCTTATTTTCTGTGAGCTTCTGATTTTCTCTGTTTCTGAATCTCTCATCATTCATTGCATCTGAGTGGTGCTTCTTGCTTTAAGTGCAGGCTCATAGCTTGTTGTTTCTCCATCTCCGTCGCTCTTTTAGCCATCACCGATCTACTTGCTTCGACAGTAAACCTTATCACTCCCCTCTTTGACGTCCTACTTGTTTCTTCTCCGACTTGCTTTAATAGTATAACCTTTACTTTTTATTGTCACTCGCCTTAGTCTTTTAGGGACAGGAATCATTGGTTCTGTTTGCTAACGGCGGACCTATATATATTTATATGCTGACTTGAAATATACTATAGGCTTCAGAATATGCTCTCATGCTTGGCTGTTTTTTTTTTTTTAAATCTTTTTTCTTTCATTTCCATGTTCAGGCACTTGTTCTTCTTCCCTCTTCATCTGGTCATCTGTATCCTCGGTAAAACTCTAAGACTCATTATTTCCATCTTGCCTCTCCATCTGCTTTGTTTATTTTCTATTGTCAAGCATTTTTCTGCCATGATGTATGTCCCTCGCCGGAGAATCTTGTTAAGTTGAAGAATATGCTTTAAATGTTGTCTTAATTTTGAACACATTAGATTTTGGATTAAGTAGGTCAGGTGAGATCAGTGAGATGGATCATGTATGTCCCTCGCCCGAGAACCTTGTTCAAGAGTATATACCTTCAGTATTGTCTCATATTTTTGAACCTTGTGTTCAGCGTCTCTTCAGGTTTGCGTCTCTCTCTCTCTCTCTCTCTCTCTCTCCTTTTTTTATTTTTTTTCCTCTAATCAAAACTTACTATTGATGCTGCCTTCTTTCACTTTATTTGGTTGCGTGTTTGTGTGTGTGTATATTAATTTCTTCGAGTTTCTTGAAATTTTTAATCATATTTTGATTTTTGAGGCCAGCTGGGATTCTATATGTTCTTTTTTTAAAAAAAAAATTCATTAACCATAAAATAATTAGTTTATTAGTTTATTATAGTTACGCCCCATGTGGTTTCATGTTTTAAAACTGTGAATGTGAAAAAATAATTTATAATTATTAATGTATTAAAAATATCTCTTCCAATATGTGTCATTATACAATCAGATTCATCTTTACATTTTCCATTCAACTATGCGATCGATTTTTTTCATAATTTTTACAAAACAAAAATCTCTGTTTTCAAAGGGTGCCACTCAATTTTGTTTTGTGGATTTTATACTTTAAAAATGTATCCATTAATCCCAGATAAGATGAAGATGTTTCAAAAATTCATACTTATAAATCAAATTTAACAATATATATTTACAAGTTAATCTTTTATATTTTACAAGTTAAATTGTGTTATTTACAATTCAAACTTATAAGAAAAATAATTTCTTGTGATCTGAATTTAATTTTCTTCTCTTGGACTTATGGGTAATTTTACCTTAATACTTAATTTGACTTCAAATTAAAAAGTAAGAAATAATAAAGTAACAATAAAATAATCATACTTTTTGATAAAAATTATTTCAGAGGTTGGCTTTAATGACTTCAAAAAACAAGTAAGCTTGACTTTAATGGATTGAGCTGGAGTTAAATTACTAATTATTAATTAAAAATTGAAAATATTTTTTTCCCAACAAATTGAAAATATATTTCAGTCTTGGTGGGGCAAATCAAATATTGAAATTAGCTAGCTAGGTAGTGAGGGAAAAGTATAATAAATTCAAGCATACATACTTATATTTGTTTGTTAGAGTTCGTGTGATATGTACATGTATGTTTTGGACTAAATCTAAAGAATGGGTAGCATTATATATATTTTTATTCAATTATATTTCTTAACATGGTATCAGAGAAGGCTATTTTCTGGGGCCTAATTGTTGCCAATGCTCTTAATTCTTGATTGTTCAGTCCAAGAAAATTATCCACATGTTCTTCTCTGTTTTGAATTTTCATGGAAAGAAGCCCTATTTTCTTGTTTTGCTGCTTTTCTTCATCAACGGAAAGGCCTAAGATCCGAGCCCAAAGAGCTACCATGAACCAAGAAACACTATGTGTTCCCAGCCTAGATTCAAGAAACATATTCATAAATAAGAGAATTAACATCCCATCGTGTGAGCGGTTTACTGTCTTTCCCACTAGATGCAAGAAAAACAATGATAGATTTCTGGAAAATCTGTCATTGCTTTTCTTGCATCTACTGGGAAAGACAGTAAACCGCTCACACGATGGGCTGTTAATTCTCTCTCATCTATGAATATGTTGAAGAAAAAGTGGTAATGACAAAAAATGGTAGTGATAATATCCTATCTCTTAATTATTTTACTACAAATAATTAGTGAATCTTTCAATGGTCCCAAAATAGTATTCTATATTTAGTGAAATTTATTGTAACCAGTACAAAACAAATCAATACAGAGGATACTCTTATCACAACCAGTACTATATTTAATAATAATAAAAAAAAATCCTGTAATCAAAATAAATTTGTATGAGAAATAAAAAATATTTTGTAATGCCCTCATGCTTGGCTGTTTTTTTTTTTTTTCTTTCGCTTCCATTTTCAGGCACTTCTTCTTCCCTCTTTATCTACAAACGTAATTTATTCAGACTAATATACGTTTGAGTGATCTGTACAGTGCATTCCAACGGAGTTCTTGAACAAGCACATGGAAAAGAAGAGGCAAGAGTTGGAGATTGAGACAGTGAAAGGAGTATGGAAAGTGATGAATGAAGGGTATGGTAGTTTATTTTTAGTTATTGTGTCAAACTACTTAAGCTAGTTTTGTGTGCTCGTTTTTCATGATGAATGAAGTATTTTTCAGCCAACATATGTCTCTGTGGCATAAAAATTAATTAGACAATAATCAATTTATTACTCATATAAATTATACAATAATTTTGTTGATGGGTTTTATTTTATTTACAAAAAATTCGAATAACTTAAATAAAAGATGTACATACTACTTATATTTATTTGATACAAAAAAAATTGAAATATCTCACTATCAAGGTATTATATTAAAGGGATCGTTTTGAGGCCCGAGGGAGACTCTCATGAAGGATTTTTTATGGGTTTTTTTATGGGAAATTAATTGTTCCAATTTCATTGTTCATGCGCAAACTAATGTCTCATGGGTAGATTTAGGATTAAATTATGATCTACTATGAAGTGAATTTTCTATAATAATAATAATAATGTGTCAGTATTATCATAGTTATTAAGACGTGAGTTAGTTTCTCTAATATATATATATATTTTTTTAAACACTTTTTTCTCTAATATATATTTTTTTTAAAAAAAAATAGTAACAATGTCACGAATTTGATTTTAGGTATGCTTTTGTTGACCTAAAAATGGCTAGGGTTCTGAAGAGTGTGTACTTCCCCAAAGGTGGTTTTATGAAGGCGGGTAAGGGTCATAAAGCATCATGGTGCTGGTCTAGCATTCTGGGGGGCAGAGATTTTCTTAAAAAAGACTTGCACTGGGATATTGGTGATGGTGCTTCTATCAGTATCTGGGATGATATATGGGTTCTACAAGTGGATTTCCCGGAGAAACCAAGTGATCTTAATCCTATCATTGCAGAGGGCAGGGTTTGTGACCTTATTGTCAATGGTAAGTGGGGTCTTACTCTCATTAACCAATACATTTCCTCGGAAGCCAAGAGCGCTATTTATGGCATTAACATCTTATCAAATGGGTTACCGGAAAAGTTGGTATGGACTAGTGCTCAAAATGGTGTATATTCGGTGAAAGCTGGATATCACAGTAGCAAAGAGAAGGTGCTCTTTGATGGTAATAAGGCTGGGTCCTCTATAGTTATTCCCACATCTTGCTGGAAATCAGTTTGGAAGATACAGGTTATCCCGAGAGTTCAACATTTCATCTGGCGAATCTTAAACAACGCGGTAGCTACTAATGAGGCTCTCTATCGAAGGAAGAGATCTCAGAATCGCATTTTCCCGATTTGTACTGATGCCGTGGAGACGGTGGAACACTTGTTTTTCCATTGCCCCTGGACTAGATGTGTCTGGTTTGGGTGCTCTTTGGGGGTCAAGCTGGATGTTGCTGGTATTTCGAATTTCAATGCTTGGTGGATTCAATTGTCAGGTATGTCTTCTTTAGGCAAGCAGAATCTTTCTTTAATCTGTTGGAGCTTATGGTTTATTTGGAAAGATAGGAATAATCTAGTTTTCAATCATAAAGACCCTAACCCTGTTGATGTCATTGAATGTGCGAGGAAAAACAATTTTGATTTCTGGGTGACTTGCGATCAAAAGCATAGCAACCCGGAGGTTCGAAGTGTTGTCCCCAAACATCTAGTTGTCTGGTCTCCTCCATTAGCGGGCATGCTTAAATACAACTGTGATGGGGCCTTCCCTGGTAGAGACTCTCATGCAGCTATTGGGGTTATCTGTAGGGACCATTTTGGGGTGTTCAAATGGGGTTTTGTGGATAAGGTGAAATCTATATCTGCATTCATGACTAAAGCTTTAGCGCTTAAGAGGGCGTTGATGCTTGCTGTGGACCTCGGTCATGATAAGGTCATTTTTGAAACTGATTGTCTTTCTCTTACCAAATGTGTTCATGCTAAAGCTCCGGATTTGGTTGACTGGAGGAGTAGGAACATTATTTTCGATATTGTTGGCCTATTGGATTCCAAGGTTGGGTTCTCAGTGTCCTTCACCCCAAGAGGGGGTAACCGGGCTGCTCACTTGGTTGTAGCTAATGCTTATAAAGGGGTGTGCCCGATTGGGTGGGCCTTTCAACCAACACCTTCTTTGCGATCTCTTCTAGCCTCGGAGTCCCATATGCCGAATGATGTTCTTTATCATGCGCCTCCCTCTGATCATCCTTTCAGGGGTGATTGTTTGTAGGTTGTTTTTTCTTATTTGGGTGTATTCTGTTTTGTTTGTAATTTTGTATGATGTCGTTTCAGCTGTATGCTGTTTCTGTTCTTATTATGTTTGTAGGTTGTTTCCGCTGTTGTTTCTTTATCCCTTGCTTTCGTTCTTGTTGGTACTGTTGCTTGTAATTTTGTTTCGAGTATCAATAGAAGTATCCTTTGACCAAAAAAATAAAAATATATTTAGGCTGGCCTTTCGAATTTCATTGACAACCGGGCATCCAAAACTCACATTATATCTTTATTTCTCTTCTAAAAGACAATAAAGTCAAACAAAATTTTACAAAAAAATAAAATAATTCTAATAATAATAATAATAATAATAATAATAATAATAATAATAATAATAATAATTCTCTTATATGTGGTCTTGAACGCATCCACCAACAACTAATTGCATCTCCCATATTTACATGGTATGAAAACTTAACCCTCAGATAACCGGTTTTGAACAAATTTACTTGGTTACTTTATGATAAATGAATTTTATTAATTAAATAAATTAATATTACTTAATCTACTCATAACCATATATAAAATAACTATTCTAGAGAAATATTTCATTTTATATTTACTTACATTTATAGTTTAATTAGGTAAATACCAAATCCCTATTATAATATTGATTGTGTTATGAAAATAAAAGAAATATGAGATAAGAGAGAGCAAGAGATAAGACTTGAGAAAATTCAACAGAGAAAGTGGAGAGTAATTCTCATTCAGCTTCTTGTGTGTTTTGAGATACGAATGTACATTATATGGCCCTTCGTATCATTCATGTATCTGAATGTGCATCATGAATGCTGATTAGAATATGAGATATTAAGAGTCAATTAACATCCACACTAGCTGCATCTCTAGTCCGCAAGTGATAACACAGTTGACAGTTGCAGAGAGTGCAGACTGGGATCAGTCACACACAGATCCCATAATGGCTTGGACCGGCTTTCACTTTCACCAATTTGGAGTCTTAGGGTTTTGAAACCCTTTATCTCCATTTCCTTTAGCTTCATCTCAGTTCCGTGCTTCATTATATTGGTCATATAAGCAAACTGTGTTCTATTTGTATCTAACATTTGTATTTATATTAGTATCATGAAAGCTTTAAGTGAAAGGTGGTGCCATGAGCTTGTTAATTTCTGACTCATCAGCACTTGTATTTATGTTAATGCCCCCAAAAGGTTTAAGTAAAGACAAACTTCAGAATCAAAAATTGTATTTATCAAAATATTAATATATTCGGTCTTTAATACAAACTTTATTAATATTTTTTGGAGATATCGAAAAACAAAAAAAATTCAACTAATCATATTATATGTCTTGTATTATTTGATCATATATTTATTTATAGGCCAAACAAATTCATATTATATTTTTAAAAAATAAATATAAATACGTTTAAACAATTTATTTAAAGTTGAAATAGGAAGGGGTGGTCCCGAATGGGGAGAAGATAATCCTACGAGTCGTAGAGTCAACGGATACGATTATCTCCATTTCCTTAATTCGGTACCCATGCAGCAAGGAAATCTAACACACAAAACTGAAATTTACCATACTTCTTCACACACCACCACATGTATCAAACACATAAGCTTCAATCTAAGATTTTCTACTAGTTTCCTCACTTACTCTAGCTAAAGCCAAATTTTCAGAACTTCATGTAATTCCAAATATTGATTTTTATAATTATTTGGGCCAAATTTCACTTTATATAATTCCATTTATATCCACCTTTATAAACTCCATTTTCGGTCAAAAATAATTTCCCAAATAAATTAATTAGATGTTAGACACAAATATCCCACTTTGTGTCAACATGTATCTCAAAATTTTTCGGTTTTAGCGAAATCGGATAAAATCGACCTTTCGTTAAAATTTCACTATTTCTTTTCACCAATTACATATACATCATTTAGGGGATTTACCAAAGCAAATTTTTGGATGTTACATGGTCAGCTAAACAAGGCGATTATCATCAACTTTTCATCATCTCATAGTTAAAATAATGGAATTATATATACGTGTGTGACGGATTAGGGCGGGAAAATAAAAAAGATAACTTTTTTTTAGCATTTTCCTTTTTTAATACAAGGTCTCCAAATACTGAATTCAAAACTTATATTGGCTGTTTTCTTTGACCCGGCCCCACTAATCTTTGGTCAGCTGTTTTCTTTATTATTCTTAGACAAGTAACTCGAATACAACTACTTGCCTCAGCAAAAAAGTGTTGCGTGGTCAGTTCCTGAAATGTTAGTTGATTTTGTATATAATGTCGTGTGATGATTTATTAAGTTGCTATAATTTCTGTCTGTTCTAAGGCGAAGGGGAAACAGTGAAAATCATCAGAGTGCGATGGAAGAAGAAGACAAAAGATCATTTCTCCTTGCATAGAAATAGATATGCATAGAAATTTTTTCGGCTGCAATTAAACTAAAAAAATTATTTAAATTTAAAATATAATACCCAATATTATGATTTAAATAGTGTAAATAAACATCTCACTTTTGAACGTTGTCATTTTAAATTTTTTACATTCAATACAGATGTAAGAAAAGCAATGATGCTTTTTTCTATAACTAGCAATATCTTTCTCTGCGTAAGTTTCAGATTTCAGACCTGAATTTTCCTAAATTGGAACTCACCAGACTTGCAAATCAAACGGACTTATTCTGTGAATTGCGAATATATTCTTTTTTATACTCCGTATTTTAATTTGTGAATATATTCTTATTTGTGTTGTGTCTTTTACGCGTACTTGTGTGATTATGACTCGATATCAATAAGACAAATAAAAAATGCAATCTTTCATGAAGGGGCCTTGTGAACCACTTAAGAGAATCAAAATTTGATTACTCTAAAATTAAAGAACGAAAAAATTTAATTTTTCATATATATATACTTAAAAATATTATTAATTTATATTTTTTTTCTCGCTTCCGTTAATTCTCATCTACATATAAACACAGCCTCTAATTAAACAACATTCCCAGTGAATAAAAGCAAGCTGGTTCAGCATTTCTATTATAAACGAAAGAGATTCTCTTTCCTCAGATTTTTACTCTTCACAGACACTCCATTTGCGAGCCTTGAATACCCCTCACCTTCCCTCCATCCTCATTCCTCAACATTCATCTTTTTCCTTATTTCTCTTCCAAGAACCCCACATACAAGAGTCCCGCTTGTTTCACCACGCTGCATCACCATATATCCTAAGCTTTACTTCGAACTTGTGTTATTTTTCTCACTTGCTCTACATAACGTTTCGGTTCTTGTGCTCTGCAACTCTGTTCTTGTACTCCACAAGCTTCTGAACCTCAAAAGCCAGGCACCAAATCGCTTTGGTCTCTGTCTCTCAGGTATAGATCAGATTGCTCTCTGTGCTTTTTCCCATTCCGGTTTTTGGTTCATTTACTGTTTCTTGACTCTGGGTTGGACTGATTTATCATGTTGTGTTCCTACTTTCTTGCCAGTGGGTTTAGTTCCGAAACTAGAAGGTTAAAAGATTTGTTAAATGGACAATCTTTTTTCCGTTTGATTCAGTCTTCGTCTCTCTGAATTTGAATTTCAATTTAGGTTGTTGTAGTCAAGCCCTTTGAATATTCAAGTATGTTCCTTCCCAGGAGTGTCCAGATTTCATTTCGGAGAGTTTTGCTGTTGTTGATAGAGTTTCCTATTTTGAAGGCGAAGCACAGACTTGAATATTCAACTCTGTGCTTCGTGCTCAGCTTTTTGTGTGTTCAGTGTTTTTTTTTTTATTTTTTATTTTTATATTCGCAAATTATGATAATGTGTTTTGTGTTTATTTGTTTTATGTTGTTTATAATATTCTTATCATACATATATATTTGTGTTCAGAATATCTTGTTGTGTTCAGTGTGCCTCGCCATTATTGAAGCAACGCTAGCTGGGTATTGCTCATCATCATCTGCATTCTCTTCAGGTTTGTGTCTCTCATTCATATATCATTCCATTTGTATAATGGCTGCCTTATTATACTTTTTTGGCCAAGCGTTTTATTCCTTCTTATATATCGTTCATATTTCAAGGAAAAGTCAAGAAAAAATGGTGATGATAAGTGTTTAACAACTTTACTGATCTTCCAAGTTAAAATGTTTAACTAATGACTGAAATTAAAAATTGAATATTCAACTCTGCCAACTGTAACTTCCATTTTTGCTCACTCCTTGAAAAAGCTGTCCCATGAAAATGATTTGTTCTGGGTTTGGCTCAAACACGATTAAGAACAAACCCACAGCAACAAGTAACTTCCATTTTTGCTCACTCCTTGAAAAAGCTCTCTTAGACATTATCAGATTTAGCTCCACTATTTCTCTGTTTTTCTCTGATTTCCTGTGAGCTTCTGAATCTCTTATCATTCATTGCATCTGAGTGGTGCTTCTTGGTTTAAGTGCAGGCGCATAGCTTGTTGCCTCTCCCTCTCCGTCGCTCTCTTAGCCATCTCCGATCTACTTGCTTCGACGGTAAACGTCATCACTCCCCTCTTCGACCTCCTACTTGTTTCTTCTCCGACTTTCTTCAACAGTAGAACCATTACTTTTTATTGTCACTCGCCATAGTCTTTTAACGAAGGAATCATTGGTTCTGTTTGCCAATGGCGGATCTATAGATATTTATATGTTGAGTTGAAATATGCTATAGGCTTCAGAATATGCCCTCATGCTCGGCTTCTTCTTTTTTTGTTTCTTTTTTCTTTCATTTCCTTTTTCAGGCACTTCGTCTTCTTCCCTCTTCATCTGCCCATCTGTATCCTCGGTAAAACTCTAAGATTCATCATTTCTCTCCTGCCTCTCCATATGCTTTGTTTATTTTCTATTCTCAAGCATTGTTCTGCCATGATATAGGTCCCTCGCCTGAGAATCTTGTTAAGTTGAAGAATATGCTTTAAATGTTGTCTTAATTTTGGAAACATTAGATTTTGGATTAAGTTGATCAGTGAGATGCATGTCCCTCGCCTGAGAATCTCGTTAAGTTGAACCTTGTGTTCAGGGTCTCTCCGCCATTATTGAAGTAGAGCTAGCTGGTTATTAATCGCCTCCATTAATGGGCCCATTTGGGAAAGCAGTGAGAAAAGTGGCTTTTGTTTCTGATGGACTTTTCTTAATGGACTTTTCTCTGATGGACTTTTTTCTGATGTGATTTGTGTTTGGGATAGTAGTAGCAGAAGTAGCTTTTGTTTGTAATGGGAACTTGTTTGGCATAGCTTAAAAAAGTTGGATGAGATGGAAAATGACTGAAAAGGGCATGAAGCAAATTCTCACACACACACATATATGTGCCCTATAAAATGTAATAATTTGGGATAAAAAATCAAAAATAAATATAAATTTACCAAATAAAATGGTAAAATTCCATTAAATAAATTACAATACAATAAAGTGCTTAATCAAACCACTCCTTTTAAAGTCTTAAAGTGTGTTTGAATTAATTTTTATAAAATAATTTTTATTTTTATGAAAGATTTTATTTTAATTTTTTTATATTAAAAAAAACAGAATTCTGAAACCATTTTTTAACTCAATTAATTCTATCAAAACCTCACGGGGAAAAAGTTCAATGGACCAAATCCATATCCATTAAAACTGAGGATTTTCTCCAGTTCATTTTTCATATTTTCCCTAATACTTCGAATCCTGTAAAAACCGCCAAAGAGTCAGGGATGAAGTAATTGCTCACGGATGAGAGCAGGCGAAGAGAAGAATTGAAGAGGAGAGGATGGGGAGAGGATGGGAGAGAGAAGGCACATGACTTTTGGGGGCATAATGGTCTGAAAAATATAAACTCCTTTTCAATGGACTTCAATGGGGTAATAAGCACCCCCATAAGTGCTTCAGAAAAAAAACCCCATTACCCCAATAAGTCCATCAATTTTTTTCTCTTCCCAAACAGGCCAAAATTACTTGATGGACTTATTATCCCATTTAATGGGATAATAAGTCCATTTTACCTATTGCCAAACAGGCCCAATATCTTCAGGTTTGCGTCTCTCTCTCTCTCTCTCTTATTTCTCTAATCAAAACTTACTATATTGATGCTGTCTTCTTTCACTTTATTTGGTTGCGTGTTTGTGTGTGTGTGTTCATTTCTTTGAGTTTCTTGAAATTTTTAATCATATTTTGATTTTTGAGGTCAGCTGGGCTGCTGGGATTCTATATGTTCTTTTTTTTTTTTAATAATTTTTCATTAACCATTAAATAATTAGTTTATTATAATTATGCCCCATGTGGTTCATGTTTTAAAACTGTGAATGTGAAAAAATAATTTATAATTATTAATGTATTAAAAATATCTCTTCCAATATGTGTCATTATACAATCAGATTCATCTGTACATTTTACATTCAATTATGCGATCGATTTTCTTATAATTTTTACAAAACAAAACTCTCCGTTTTCAAAAGGTGCCACTCAATTTTGTTTTGTGGATTTTATACTTTAAAAATGTATCCATAAATCCTAGATAAGATGAAGATGTTTCAAAAATTCATAATTATAAATCAAATTTAACAATATATATTTAATTACAAGTTAATCTTTTATATTTTACAAGTTAAATTACGTTATTTACAATTAAAATTACCCATAAGTTCAAGATAAGAAAATTAAATTCAGAAAATCACAAGAAATTATTTTTCTTAATACTTAATTTCACCTCAAATTAGAAAAGTAAGAAATAATAAATTAATAATAATAATAAAATAATCATACTTTTTGACAAAAATTATTTCAGGGGTTGGCTTTTTTTTTTTTTTGGATCAATCAGGGGTTGGCTTTAATCACTTCAAAAAACAAGCTGGAGTTAAATTACTAAATATTAATTAAAAATTACTAAATATTAATAAAAAATTGAAAATATTTTTTTCCCAACAAATTGAAAATATATTTCAGTCTTGGTGGGGCAAATCAAATATTGAAATTAGCTAGCTAGGTAGTAAGGGAAAAGTATAATAAATTCAAGCATACATACTTATATTTGTTTGTTAGCATTATAAATATTTTTATCCATAATTGATGAATGGTGCTGTTTATTTTTTCAAAGTTTATTGATTAATAATTAATATTGTTTTGAAGCTGTTAAAGAAGGTGATTACCATCAGCTTTCCTCTCTCCCTTCAAGCTAAAGCTCAGACTCGAAGACAATGTCTCATTTCATTAGAGTCCTCTTTGGGGAGTGGAGGATTAAACTGGTAATTTTCTTTCTTCTAAAAAATTCCCATATTATGTCATTTACAACCTACCATTCTATTCTCATGTTATATCTTTATTAGTTAATTTTTTTTCTTTTTCTTTTTTGGTTGTTAGTATAACAAATTAATGGAATTATATATATGTGAGTAACGGGGAAAAAAAATTTAGCGTTTTCCAAATACAGAATTCAAAACTTCTATTGGCTGTTTCCTTTAACCCCCACTAAGCTTTGGTCAGCTATTCAAGTATCTCACACTTCAAAGCTTTGGCCATATTTCTTTTTTATCATCTATACGTGAAAACTTGTCGTTTTCTTCCTCAAACAATTTTCTTTCCTTCAATTTTTTTTCTATGCAGTCTATCCCAAAGCTATTTGTCACCAGCTTCCATCTTACACCGAAGACAGTAAAACTCATCAATACTTCAAAAAGGGTATGGATGGTTGATTTGGAAAAAGAAGAAGAAGATCCTACAAAATTGTATTTCAAAAGGAATTGGCCTACATTTGTTAAAGAGAACGCTTTAGAGGCTGCTGACTGTAACATCCCACTATTTCAACATATGTACCGTTGCTTTTCTTCAATGAAGTAAAATTCCATTTCTTTATTTTTGATTTCTTTTCCCCTCCACTTGGAATTCCGGTGAGAAATGCATACTTCTTAATTCACAAATTCCATTCAACAGCAAGTGCATAGAAGGCCCATACGCATACATACTCCATTATCGTTAATTTCTTATTAAGTTAAACCATTGGTCTGCAATTTGTACAGAACACCACTACCTATCCTATTATTTCCCACTCAAAACACAGCAGTACGTGCTCTCTCTCTCGTCTATTCTTTCGGCTTAATACCAGGAAACACAGAGGAATGTGAGGCAGACAGAAATCATCACGTTCACGCACCCCACTTCGTTTGTCAGCAAGCATAACAGCAGCCCATACTCCACTTTTATTCTTTTACCCGACAGCAAAAAGAGACAGCAAGCACTATCTCTTCATTTTAGTTAGTGCAAGTCACAGCCCATTCATTCTCTCGGCAATGACAGCACACACTCGTTCTCTTCTTCTCTAAACTGGACACCTCACCCACGTACACACTCCCTCTCTCCACGTATTGGGTCAACAAATAAGCAAGCCTCACTCCTTATTTCTCCATTCAACTTTTTGTCAAGACACACAGAAACATAGAGTAAGGGAGAGTGAGAGACCGAGAGTGTGGCGTGAAGGAACTATGGTCTGAGACAAAGAACACCAAACGCTGAAAGAAGAAAGTACCGAGTACTCCTTCAAATTCTGGTTCATCGTTTCAGCCAAGCAAGTGGTCGTGGAGTAGTGAAGGCAGAATCACATGGAAACTTAAGTTTCAGACAAGGTAAGTCACCAACCTGAATCTCTACGTTTGAAGCTTAAGTGTATAGTTTTTGGTTCTGCAAATATCCTCTGTTTTATGAGGTTGAAACAGAGAAAATTTTGGCATGTGTTTACGTATGAAAAGTTTGGATAACCATGAGAGCTACTATGGAATTAAAGAGGACTCTTAAAGGGTTGCATGCATATCAATGTAGGAGTTTTCTTCAAGTTCTGTAAAATTTCTGCATGCACCGAAACTGAACATAGGTTTTGCATGTCTCCACATGTTCTATAGTTCTGTTTGGGAGCATCAACTGAACCTAAAATATTTATTTAGAAGTGTTAGAACCAAGTTTAAGAATTAGAAGGCTTAAGGAAGCCAAAAAAATGAATTGTTGAACGTAAAGAAGAAGTTGCTGCAAATCTGGAAATTGGAATTGTTCTGCTGGATCAGCGACTTTGCAGCAAGGAAAAACCATATTAAATGACCTGTGATGATCATGAAATTTTGTGTACACTTAGTACACATAATGAGGTTTAATACGAGTCAAAGAACACCTTAAACGGAAGTCTGTAGCTCAAGATATGATTTTTCAAAGTTGAGCTAAAAATCTGTAAAACTTTCGGTACGGTTCTGGAGCAACCAAATGGCGTTGCATTTCGGACCCAGTGAAATTTTGAGCTTTGATTTGAAATTTTTATAGTAGAAAATAGACTCCTTTAGCTTTAAAACAAGCTTTGGTTCACCCAAATCGGAGGTCTACATCTCCGGTTATGATTTTTAGAAGTTGAGCCAAAAATCTGTTGTCCAGAATGAGTCAGTGATACTCATCGTAAAAACTGTATTAATTCTGACATTAAATTGGGTGGTAATAATTTTCCCTGTGATCTAGACTAACAGGAGTTTAAGTAGAAATTTGAACCACCTCAATCGGAGCTTCCTAGACCAAGTTGTGAATTTTTAAAGTCGGACATAAAATTCTGGAAATTCAGTTTGGCAGACTGAAGTTGTCTTTACAAATCGAAAATTCTGGGAATGACTCAGTTATGTTTTTACCAGTGAATTATTTTTACTAGACAATAGACTTAAAGAGCTTCGATTAGGAACTTGAACCACCTGATTCCGAGTTTTATAGACCGAGTTATGATTTTTCAAAGATTGATCAGAAAATCTGAAGAATATAGAATAACCAACTGAAGAGAATAAAAAGGATAAGCATTATGGGTCGGTTTAGTAAGCGTAATCTTAATATTGCTATTAAGATTAAAATGAGTAATGACCCATCTTAAAATATTATAGGATTCGGATCCTTGCCTTGGCCAAACGATAATCAGTATAAGAAGAATTCGGGTGAGAATAAGAAGTCGTGAAGACATCCAGGTAGTAACTTTTCTCTCACATACCCTGTATGTCTTTATATGCATGTTTGAACCATTGTGATACTTGAATTTTTGAACACCTAACCTTATCGACAGTATAAGCCAGAGTGCTTGTTCGATAAGGGAATTCGGTACATTTGTGAAAGAAGGGTTGATGCCCATTTGAATACCCAGCGCTGAGGGAATGGACCCGTAGGTCCTTTGAATTGAATTTGAATGAATTTGAATTTGAATTTGAATGTATGTGCACTTGAATGAATTTTGAATCTGAATGAATGTGCAATTGAATGAATTGTACCGAAATGCTTTTGAATTGAATTTTGAATCTGAATGGTGTTCAATTGAACTTGAATTTGAATGTTGAATTATTGCAACTGGTTGTCTTTCATATTCTGTGCATGCATTTTATGTGAGTGATTAACGTTACTACTGGGATTCGTTTGAATCCCAGACATCCCCGAAAGTTCAGGATGTGAAAGGTACAATAGGCGTGGCTCACAAGGCAAGGCGGCGGATACCGATAATTGATAATGCTGAGCCGGAACAAGAACTGCTGTTGGTTATCTATGTTTTGTATTAGACTATGTTTAAGTTTGTAATATCCGTAAGAACCTTTTTATGGATTTCAAGTATGTACTCAGACCTTGTTATCAGTATTACTATGCCAGAACCCCTTTTCTTCCTAAGCTGTGCATTATTACTCTGATGAATCTCAATATATGAAGAGAATTTGACATTCGTGGTGTCTTACTTGGGTGAGATGTCAGTATACGAATGTCGGGTGTGACATTCGTGGTATCAGAGCGCGGTTCTGGCAATATCAGAATAGTATACTGATATGGTCTTAGTGATATGATAGGATAGCACAGCTGAGTATTTGTGAATTGACATGTTTCGATCCTATGTCAATATTGCGATATTGACAAGATCTTTTCTTAATCGTGAAAAGTCAAGATGGCCAATATTCAAGGAGGTATTGGTAGAGGTAGAGGCAGAGGCGGAAGCAGAGGTAGAGGTAGACCTCGAAGGCAGGAACAAGTTCAAAGACAGCCACAACAAGAGCATGTACAAGAGTAGAGATTCTGGCATTTGGCTAGTATACTCTGATGAAGCGAATAGTATCTGTATCGATACTTGAATAATTCTGATTAATAAGTCAGAATTAGAATGGAAATTTTGGCAAAAGAGTTATCTGCTCTTAATTTTGAAGTGCAATCAGAACTTAGGTTTTGACTACTGATATTTGATTGCATAACCACAAGAAACGGAGCATTAGTGATGTATATTTAATCGAAAAAGATATGAGCTTTAGAGAATTTGATGCCTAGCTAACCTTTGGACTGGATCCTAAAGGAAGTCCATGATTAAGTGTGTTTAGGCGAGAGAAATCCTATAATGGATAAGCCCTAGGAAGTGTCATAGAAATTTGAAACCTCTTGATTTATGGTTTGAGTGCCTTGAGGTATGAAATATGGAGATCCTTACGGATGCCATGAGAATACTAGAATGAATACGGTAAGGTTGATGAACCTAGAAGTTGAGTAGACATCCAGAAGGTTGCTACCAATTGAATCATGACCTAAGAATCAGATAACAGTTAAATTGATTCTTTAGGCAATTGAATTGATTTGAACAAATTGAGGTATTAGGATATTGAATAGAATGATCTGAATGAATTGAGGTATTGGGATATTGATTTGAATGAATTGAGGTACTAGAATAGGGTACCGATTGAATTGAATGAATTAAGGCACTAGAATGTTGTGTCGATGTGTATGAGGGCTATCTACGAAGGATACTCATCGAAAGGGTAGACTTGTTGCGCAGTGGAATCGTGGTAAGCACGATAGTGGTAGAATGGACTGAATGTCCTATGAATGGCTTAGATAGACAATGATAGAGTCGGAAATGTGATTAGAAAGAAGTAATGACCTTCTATAGTCGTTGTCTAGTTCCTGAGTTTGGAATTTTGAATTTTGAACTTGCTAATGCACCTGCAGAATTGTGAAATTTTTGAAATGATTTTTCTACATGAAATATTTTGAACAGAATTTGAGACCTGTTTTGTGGTCACTTGAACATATTGTTTCACAGAAGGGATCTTTGTGGAACCCAGGATTGAAATTGAATTTTTGAACTGAAGTTTTGAATGAAATGTTTCTAGTAGAATTTGAGACCAAGGTAATGGTCACTTTTGAAATGATGTTGTCTCAAAGAATGGGTTTGAACCCTGAATTTGAAATTGAATTTTGAATTATGTGGTTGTGAAAGCAGTACAGAACTGGAAAGGTCAGAAACTGTTGTAAAAGTACTCAGTTTGCTGGATCTTGCCAGACATGTTTAGAATGATTTTGAACGCTTGCCATTGAAAAAGCTCACTGAATTGAGAATTGAATGAAAGAATTGTGCACAACGGAATTGAATATCTTGAATTGAGAATTGAAAGAAAGAATTGTGCACACGAGAATTGTACATTTCATTCTGAGAATGAAAGAAAATTCAACTCCGGTTAAAGCCGAGAAGTAATGCCCTAGAATGTGGGGTAACCCTGTATGCCATCACGGTTAAGCCGGGGGTGGTGATACGATGAGGGAATTTGAATGCTGTAATCTTGTCGCCGGTTAATCCGGGAGGTAGTGCCCTAGAATTTGGGGTAACCCTGAATGCTACGGCGGTCTAGGCCGGGTGTGGTACATTGTCAAGAGAATGTTACAGTTTGAAATGAAGCGACCATCATGGTCTGCAGCAGAATGAATGTATTTTTCTTGAATTTGAGCTGGCAGCAATTATGTTTTTTCTTGAAAATGTGAAAGCACCACTTTTTATAGTGCGATTTTGAAAATGTACTGCTACCACAGAATTTTGAATATTTGAATTTGAAAATCAGAATTTTGAATATGAGACAACATAGAAGCAATATTGAAAGTAATGATGTGATTATCATTACTGATATTTTTAATTGAAAATCGTTGACGTAATTGTCTTCATTGATGTTTTGAATTGAAAAGTGGTGCATTGGGTGACTATGTTGTTACAGGAACAGAAACTGATAGAATGGTCTAGAGAATGAACTGGTTAATCCAGATAGTACTTGATAGTCACTGAGCTAGTCAAGAGGAAGTAGTTTAAGAACTTGAATTGAAGAAGCCTAGCACTGTGTTGTTATCTAGCTTGGTAACATTAGACCAACGTGTCTAGAGTATACATGAGGTTGGAAGAACAATCAGATTGTACCGAGTTGTAGTTGTGATACCTATGGCTTGAGGGTAATTCCTTGGGCTATAAGGCAAGAATATCCAACGCTATGGTACTTGAATGAAATTAGTCGAAAGGCTAGAATGAAATAAGCCGAAAGGCCAGAATGTATCAGGCAGTGAAGCCTGAGTAACCAAGCGCTGTGAGAATGGACTAATGAGTCTTATGAATGAATACTACACACCGGGTACAAAGTGAATGAAAAGGTTGCAAGATTGATTTACGATCGGGTTACCATCAGCTTCGAGTAAGAGCTGAGGATATTCCAAAAACAGCCTTTAGAATCAGATATGGGCATTATGAATTTTTAGTAATGCCGTTCGGTTTGACCAATGCACCTGCCGTGTTTATGGACTACATGAACCGAATCTTTTGCCAATATCTAGATCAGTTTGTAGTAGTCTTTATCGACGACATTTTAATATACTCGAAAAGTATGGCAGAACATGAGAATCATTTGAGAATTGTGTTGAGTATTTTGAAGGAGAAGCAACTCTACGCCAAATTGAGTAAATGTGAGTTTTGGCTTACAGAAGTCAGATTTCTTGGCCATGTTATCTCACAAGACGGGGTTTCTGTTGATCCTAGTAAAGTGGAAGCAGTACTGAATTGGAAGAGACCGGAAACTGTAACAGAAATACGTAGTTTTCTGGGTCTTGCTAGTTACTATCGCAGGTTTATATTGAATTTTTCTCGAATTGCCTTGTCATTGACAAAGCTCACAAGAAAGAACCAATCATTTGTGTGGGACGAACGTTGTGAAGAGAGCTTCAGGCAGCTGAAAGAAAGATTGACATCTGTGCCAGTGTTGATTATCCCAAATCCTAGTATGACCTACATGGTATACAGTGATGCTAGTAAGCAAGGATTGGGATGTGTCCTGATGCAGCAGGGCAGAGTAGTGGCGTATGCCTCTCGACAGCTGAAGCCTCATGAATTGAATTATCCCACTCATGATTTGGAACTCGCAGCGATTGTGTTTGCTTTGAAGATATGGCGGCACTACCTGTATGGTACCACTGTTGAATTGTACTGTGACCACAAGAGTCTCAAGTATCTTTATGATCAGAAAGAATTGAATATGAGACAGCGTAGATGGATGGAGTTGCTGAAAGATTACAATCTTGAAATCAAATATCATCCGGGAAAGGCTAATGTCGTTGTAGATGCTCTGAGTAGAAAGGCGGTGCAGGTGGCATTGATGATGGTACAGGAACGTAAATTACTAGAAGAATTTCGAGATTTGAACCTGTCAAACCAAGTGTTTCTGAGCAGGAATGTATCAAAAAAAGTACTTCTTGCTAGCCTCAACGTTAGTCGAGGAGAAAGTGATCTGAGAGCCGAGATTAGAGAAGCTCAGATGCATGATGAACTAGCGGAGTCTATTCGAGGAAAGATTATGCAGGGCAAAACTCAGGATTTTAATCTTTCACCGAGTGGGCTAGTTAGATACAAAGAGCGCATATATGTACCGGCAGAGCCTGATTTGAGGCTTAAAATTCTGGATGAAGCACACAAAACTATGTATACTATTCATCCAGGAGCGATCAAGATGTATCACAATTTGAAGTCTGAGTTTTGGTGGCCGGGACTGAAAAGTGACGTGGCTAAATACGTTGCTAGATGTCTTACTTGCCAAAAAGTCAAAATCGAACATAAACGACCACCAGGGCTCCTTCAAAGCTTTGAAATTCCTGAATGGAAGTGGGAAAATGTTACCATGGATTTTCTGGTGGGATTGCCCAGAATCAGGAAGATAGATGCGATCTGGGTAATTGTTGACCGTCTTACAAAGTCAGCACATTTTATTCCCATCAGTACCAATTATTCTATTGAGAAGTTAGCAGAGATTTATATAAAAGAGATAATCAGACTCCATGGAACGCCTAAGAGTATTGTTTCTGACAGAGATCCTCGTTTTACTTCTCGATTTTGGAGAGCTCTACAACGAGCCCTAGGTACCAAAATTGGGATATAGCACTACCTATCATCCTTAGACGGATGGACAAACAGAAAGAACCATACAGACGCTAGAAGATATGTTAAGAGCGTGTGTATTGGATTTTAAGTGAAATTGGGATCGCTATCTTCCACTGGCAGAATTTGCTTATAACAATAGCTATCATGCGATCATTCAGATGGCTCCATATGAAGCATTGTATGGCAGGAAGTGCCAATCAACTTTGTGTCTGACAGAATTGTTCGGAAGAAAATTGTACGGGACGGACTTAGTTGACCAGACGATAGAGAAGACTATACTTACGCTGTCGAGCCAGAACAAATCATTGAACGTAAAGTGAAACGGCTCAGACATAGAAGTATCGCAGCTGTGAAGGTACTGTGGAAGGGAACATCTCCTAAGGAAGCAACTTGGGAACTAGAGGAAGAGATGAAGGAGCAATATCCTGATTTGATGGCCAAATATATGTCAAATTTCGAGGGCGAAATTTCTTTTACGGGGGGAGAAATGTAACATCCCACTATTTCAACATATGTACCGTTGCTTTTCTTCAATGAAGTAAAATTCCATTTCTTTATTTTTGATTTCTTTTCCCCTCCACTTGGAATTCCGGTGAGAAATGCATACTTCTTAATTCACAAATTCCATTCAACAGCAAGTGCATAGAAGGCCCATACGCATACATACTCCATTATCGTTAATTTCTTATTAAGTTAAACCATTGGTCTGCAATTTGTACAGAACACCACTACCTATCCTATTATTTCCCACTCAAAACACAGCAGTACGTGCTCTCTCTCTCGTCTATTCTTTCGGCTTAATACCAGGAAACACAGAGGAATGTGAGGCAGACAGAAATCATCACGTTCACGCACCCCACTTCGTTTGTCAGCAAGCATAACAGCAGCCCATACTCCACTTTTATTCTTTTACCCGACAGCAAAAAGAGACAGCAAGCACTATCTCTTCATTTTAGTTAGTGCAAGTCACAGCCCATTCATTCTCTCGGCAATGACAGCACACACTCGTTCTCTTCTTCTCTAAACTGGACACCTCACCCACGTACACACTCCCTCTCTCCACGTATTGGGTCAACAAATAAGCAAGCCTCACTCCTTATTTCTCCATTCAACTTTTTGTCAAGACACACAGAAACATAGAGTAAGGGAGAGTGAGAGACCGAGAGTGTGGCGTGAAGGAACTATGGTCTGAGACAAAGAACACCAAACGCTGAAAGAAGAAAGTACCGAGTACTCCTTCAAATTCTGGTTCATCGTTTCAGCCAAGCAAGTGGTCGTGGAGTAGTGAAGGCAGAATCACATGGAAACTTAAGTTTCAGACAAGGTAAGTCACCAACCTGAATCTCTACGTTTGAAGCTTAAGTGTATAGTTTTTGGTTCTGCAAATATCCTCTGTTTTATGAGGTTGAAACAGAGAAAATTTTGGCATGTGTTTACGTATGAAAAGTTTGGATAACCATGAGAGCTACTATGGAATTAAAGAGGACTCTTAAAGGGTTGCATGCATATCAATGTAGGAGTTTTCTTCAAGTTCTGTAAAATTTCTGCATGCACCGAAACTGAACATAGGTTTTGCATGTCTCCACATGTTCTATAGTTCTGTTTGGGAGCATCAACTGAACCTAAAATATTTATTTAGAAGTGTTAGAACCAAGTTTAAGAATTAGAAGGCTTAAGGAAGCCAAAAAAATGAATTGTTGAACGTAAAGAAGAAGTTGCTGCAAATCTGGAAATTGGAATTGTTCTGCTGGATCAGCGACTTTGCAGCAAGGAAAAACCATATTAAATGACCTGTGATGATCATGAAATTTTGTGTACACTTAGTACACATAATGAGGTTTAATACGAGTCAAAGAACACCTTAAACGGAAGTCTGTAGCTCAAGATATGATTTTTCAAAGTTGAGCTAAAAATCTGTAAAACTTTCGGTACGGTTCTGGAGCAACCAAATGGCGTTGCATTTCGGACCCAGTGAAATTTTGAGCTTTGATTTGAAATTTTTATAGTAGAAAATAGACTCCTTTAGCTTTAAAACAAGCTTTGGTTCACCCAAATCGGAGGTCTACATCTCCGGTTATGATTTTTAGAAGTTGAGCCAAAAATCTGTTGTCCAGAATGAGTCAGTGATACTCATCGTAAAAACTGTATTAATTCTGACATTAAATTGGGTGGTAATAATTTTCCCTGTGATCTAGACTAACAGGAGTTTAAGTAGAAATTTGAACCACCTCAATCGGAGCTTCCTAGACCAAGTTGTGAATTTTTAAAGTCGGACATAAAATTCTGGAAATTCAGTTTGGCAGACTGAAGTTGTCTTTACAAATCGAAAATTCTGGGAATGACTCAGTTATGTTTTTACCAGTGAATTATTTTTACTAGACAATAGACTTAAAGAGCTTCGATTAGGAACTTGAACCACCTGATTCCGAGTTTTATAGACCGAGTTATGATTTTTCAAAGATTGATCAGAAAATCTGAAGAATATAGAATAACCAACTGAAGAGAATAAAAAGGATAAGCATTATGGGTCGGTTTAGTAAGCGTAATCTTAATATTGCTATTAAGATTAAAATGAGTAATGACCCATCTTAAAATATTATAGGATTCGGATCCTTGCCTTGGCCAAACGATAATCAGTATAAGAAGAATTCGGGTGAGAATAAGAAGTCGTGAAGACATCCAGGTAGTAACTTTTCTCTCACATACCCTGTATGTCTTTATATGCATGTTTGAACCATTGTGATACTTGAATTTTTGAACACCTAACCTTATCGACAGTATAAGCCAGAGTGCTTGTTCGATAAGGGAATTCGGTACATTTGTGAAAGAAGGGTTGATGCCCATTTGAATACCCAGCGCTGAGGGAATGGACCCGTAGGTCCTTTGAATTGAATTTGAATGAATTTGAATTTGAATTTGAATGTATGTGCACTTGAATGAATTTTGAATCTGAATGAATGTGCAATTGAATGAATTGTACCGAAATGCTTTTGAATTGAATTTTGAATCTGAATGGTGTTCAATTGAACTTGAATTTGAATGTTGAATTATTGCAACTGGTTGTCTTTCATATTCTGTGCATGCATTTTATGTGAGTGATTAACGTTACTACTGGGATTCGTTTGAATCCCAGACATCCCCGAAAGTTCAGGATGTGAAAGGTACAATAGGCGTGGCTCACAAGGCAAGGCGGCGGATACCGATAATTGATAATGCTGAGCCGGAACAAGAACTGCTGTTGGTTATCTATGTTTTGTATTAGACTATGTTTAAGTTTGTAATATCCGTAAGAACCTTTTTATGGATTTCAAGTATGTACTCAGACCTTGTTATCAGTATTACTATGCCAGAACCCCTTTTCTTCCTAAGCTGTGCATTATTACTCTGATGAATCTCAATATATGAAGAGAATTTGACATTCGTGGTGTCTTACTTGGGTGAGATGTCAGTATACGAATGTCGGGTGTGACACTGACTTCCTTATCTTTAAGTTTGATGGGATTTCAACATTCGAAGTTGTTATCTGCGGCAAATCTGCCTGTGACAAGAAGCTTGAGAACCAGGCAAAGGCACCTATGAATCAAAACATCCACAAACAAAGCCATAACAGACCGGAAGCATCAACTCGAGATCATCCAGAAAATTGGAAAGGAAAAGCTGTAATTGATCTTGAGATAAAGGAAGAGAGTGACCAAGAAATGTGGGATGAAATTGGATCATCTGAGTCTGATGAAGATGAAGAAGAATATGAAGAGAGTGATGACAAGTCTCATGATATTGGTAAGCTATTCAAAAGCTAGCCTTCCCTTTTTAATATATACCCTTATTATTTCAAATTCTTAAACTTCACACCAATTATTAAGCAGTTAGGCTCCCCGTTTATTTTTTATTTTTTAGTTTAATATTTGAGTTCACATTTTGATGAATTAGGGGAAGGAAGCAACTTGGGCTCCACGCCTCCTTTTTTCACAGTAAAACTACTTGCCTCAGCAAAAAAGGGATGCATGGTCAGTACTTGGGATCAGTCAAATACTTGATTCCTTAAATGCTTCATATGAATTATGTGAAAACTTCATATTGATGAGATGATTGATTAAGTGGATATTCAGACTAATATATGTTTGAGTAATTTGTGCAGTGTGTTCCAACAAAGTTCTTCAGGGAGCACATGAGGAATGTGAAACAGGAAGTGGAGATTGAGACAGCAAAAGGAGTATGGAAAGTGACATTACTTCCCCACAGGAAAAGAACAAGAACGTTTGCAAGGTTTAGTAGGGGTTGGTCGGCATTCACTCAAAGTAATCAGCTTGAGGTTGGAGGTGCTCTTCTTTTTAAGATGATTAGGAGAGGTAAGTGCCCCAAGTTCATTGTTCAAAGGCAAAGCGAAGTCTCAGGATGACGAGTCATGTAACAAGTGTCAAGTATATTGTATGGATGATTATAGTATAGTTTAACTTATGGTTAGGAAAAGCTCTAATTTGCTAGTCTTACACTTTTACTTGATTTTGTGTCAGGTCTTTGCATTTTGTTTTCTTTTTATTGGATACTTAAATGTTTAATCGTTTTGCTGGCATCATATATACAAAATATTAGGTTAAATAATTAACAGTCAAGATCCAAGCCAGTGCCATGTGGTTTTGTTAGAATACTAATTATGTTCATTAATGTGTCCGTATTATCATATTTAAGTCTTTTAGTTAATAATGCCATGTGATGATTTTTTGTGGGATAAGAAAGTTTAGATGAGTTAAGCTCAAGAGCTCACCAAGGCTAGAGTATATCTCTAGGCTTAAGGAGCGTTTAGAGGTATTTACAGATTACTCATCAATTAATAACATTTTCACATCGATGAGATTTGGACATTCAATTTTATAGTTATGAGCCAACTTTTTTATCAATTGGAACAACTTTTGTTTTGTTTTGTTTTGTTTTTATTTGTTTGTTTGTTTTTCTTTTGTTTTGTTTTGTTTTTTTTTTTTGGCTAAAAAGGATGGCATAAAAGCCTACAAGGAAAGAAAATAAATTACACTAAAAGGGAATTTAATCGCAAACACTCTTGGTCTACCCAAGCCCTTAAGCTAACAGGACACTCATCAAGAAGAACAGAATTGGCAATACCCCTTTTGGCTAAGGCATCCGCAATTCTATTACTTTCCCTAGAAATAACTCTAATATCCACCTGCCACCTCAAACCCAATAGCTCTCTGGCTTTCAAAACAACGCTACTACAGTTAGTATAAGACAAGTCAAGAAGCATATTAATGACGCAATCAGCATCAGATTCCAAAATAATCTTCTTGAAGCCCAAATCCCAAGCTAGCTGTAATCCCTTAATAATAGCCCATTCCTCCGCAGAGGTGGCGTTACAATCACCAATGGATCTAGTAAATCCCACCATCCAGTTACCCAAACAATCTCAGATCACTCCTCCGCACCCTGCATTAGCTGTCTGGAGCACACTTGCCCCATCAACATTTAATTTCACCCACCCAGGAGGCGGCTTCTCCCAACTAGAAGTCTGACCATCACCTCGCAGATTCAAAAGGTTCAAGGGACCATGAACACATGCATATTTGGTCCATAGAGAAGAAATAACCAAACCCGGATTACATGGCTTAACAAAATTGCAATAAAAAATACATTGATTCCTCCAATCCCAGAATTTCCATATAGCCACCCCAAAGAAAAGGTTCCAGTTTCCTTCCCACTTACACCCTACCTGGTTATTAAGATTTAGGACTAACCAGTCTCTCAAGCCACAAGAGAAAAATGAAGAACTATACCTGGGTTTGATCAAAATAGACCACATATTCTTGGCATAATAAAGTCACGGAGACTGTGAAGAATATCCTCCGGCCCAGAATTGCACATACCACAAGTATCGGAGCAGTTCGACCATGAGCTTCGCTAGAGATTAGTGGGCAATTTATTCAACGCCACCTTCCACATAAAAAGCCTGATTCTCTCAACTGCATTCCACTTCCATATATCTTTAAAAACTTTATCCTGAAGAGAAGGAGGATTAGTTTCAATAAGGGAGTATGCACTTCTAATAGAAAATTGGCCATCCCCAGATGCTCCCCAAGCCAAGATATCAAAATCTGCATCAATCCTAGGAGGTAGAACCGTCAAGACTCTCCTTAGTCCATCAACATTAATAACCGAGGTGATTTTGCCAACATCCCATAGTACTCCTTCTTCCGTCCAATCAGACACCACAGAATCCTCCTCTTCCATCGTTAAAGGTCGAAGACAGAAATCAGCCAGCTTAATGTTATGCCCCACCCAGCAATCATGAAAGAAGTTAACGACTAGACTGTTCCGAACAAACCATCTTGAGCCTTGATCAACAACCTCCCTTTGATCACAAATGAATTTCCATAGTTTGGAATCTCCGGTTCGATAAGCTAAAAGAGACTCAGAATCCCTCAACATGTATCGATTAGAGAGTACCTCAGTCCATAATCCCTTCGCTCCCTGAATCAAATTCCATGCAAGCTTAGCACCACAAGCTTGATTAACCGAGCTAAGTCTCCTAAAACCCAAACCACCAAATTCCTTGGGTCTAGCGATTAGCTCCCAACCAATAGGATGGAAATGGTTGCCATCACTATTGTGCCCCCATATAAAATTCCTCTGCATGCGCTCAATTTCCTTGCACACACTTATCGGTAGTTTAGCAACTAACATAGAATACATGGGGATAGTGCTAATAACCGACTTTGCAAGAGTTATTCTTCCTGCCATCGAGAGGCAATTTGCCTTCCACACACTCAACTTTGCTTTAAATCTGTCAATGATGTACTGAAATTTCTCTCTAGGTCTTCTATTTCGAGATAAAGGGAAACCGAGATATCTCCCAATCTCACTAGATATCTGCATATGCGTCATTGCTTTAATCTGCATTTTGGTGTGCAAAGGCATTCTGGGAGAGAAAAACATAGATGATTTCGCAACATTGACCTTTCCTCCTGAGGCACTCATAAACTCATGAAGACAATTCAACATGCATGTAGCTTGACTCTCAGAGGCAACCCCAAACAGAAGTAAATCATCAGCAAACATTAAATGAGATACTTTAGGTCCACCTCTCGTAACATAAATGGGTTCCCACCTACCATCTTCCACCGCATCACATATTAAGTGAGATAGTCTATCCATGCACAGAACAAAGAGAAGGGGTGAAAGTGGATCCCCTTGCCTAATCCCCCTCCGAGGATAAAAGAATTCAGTTCTAGTTCCGTTCCATAGCACATTGTACGATACCGAGGATACACAATCAATAATAATATCCACCAAATCCCTTCCAAAACCAGCATCATATAATACCTGCTTCAGAAACACCCAGTTGATTCTATCATAAGCCTTTTCTAAATCAATCTTCATAGCCATAAGCCCCTTCTTACTCCTATTTTCCCCCATAATATGGAGGATCTCTTGGCCCACGACAATATTGTCCTGAATGCATCTTCCTTTGATAAAGCTAGATTGGAAGGGGGAGATTAGGTCATTCATAACACCTCTCAATCTCATAGCTAACACCTTAGTAACACATTTATAATGCACAGTACATAACGAAATACGTCTAAAATGGGACACTAACTCAACACTATCTCTTTTAGGAATGAGAGAGATGAGTGTCTGGTTAGCCTCCACAAGAGAAACTTCTAGTTTGAATACCTTCTTGACAAATTCACATAGAGAAGATCCCACCGTAGGCTAGTTAGACTTATAAAACAACGGAGGAAAACCATCTATTCCCGGCTCCTTATAGCTCCCCATAGAGAATAAAGCAGCTTTGATCTCATCATCCAAAGGGATAGCCGAGATATCCTGCATGCGATGCTGGTCGATGACAGGAAAAAGAGATCTAGTAGAAAGATCAACAACATCTTGAGGTTCCGAACAGTAGATGTTCTTAAAATAACGCAGAACTAGTGACTTTAGCTCTTCCTCATTGTTAACCCACAACCCATGCTCATCTTTCAGCATAAGAATCTTGTTCCGTCGGCTTTGCATTTTGGCTTTCAGATGGTAGTATCTAGTATTCCTATCACCCTTAGCAATCCACTCACTTCTAGACTTTTGAAACCATTTGATCTCTTCTAGTTTCAAGAGCCTCTCCAATTCCGTTTGCAACTCAAATTCCAAGTTACAAAGAAACTCAGAGTGAGGATATGCAGAAGCCCTTTGAATATCGCCTAGTCTATTCAAAATGCTGTGTTTTTTTTGTTCAATCATGCCAAATACCTCCTTATTCCATGAACTAAGAAGAGGTCGCAATGCTTCCAGGGAATAACAAATATTCTCATTAGATGCCCAAGCATTATGTAAGAAATTTGAAAAGTCATCGTGCCATATCCACATAGCTTCAAATCTGAACGGTCTACTGGCTCTCCTGCTATTAGCACAGTCCACAAATTTAAAACAAATTGGATTATGGTCAGAAAACCTAGAACTAGGTAATACCTGTACTGAACAGTCCGAGAAAGCTGAGATAAACTCCTCATTAGCAATAACTCGATCCATCCGTTCGAACAACCTACCCTGACCCCTTAACTTGGGGCCCTTCCAGGTGAATTTGGGTCCTGCTGCTCCAAGGTCCACCAATTTACATTGTTGCATCCTATCACAAAAGAGAGCGCACCGAGTTGATTGAGGACTCAAACCACCCGTCCTCTCTGTGGAAAAAGCTATGTCGTTGAAATCACCAATAACAACCCATGGATCCACCATTGATGATGCAAAATTTCGTAGCTCAGACCATAACACATGCTTATGATGATAATCAGGAATTGCATAAACAGCAGTCACAAAGAAAATACATTCCCCATGGAAACAACAACGGAAATGGAACAACTGTCTTCCCTGATGAATAATTTCCACTTTGATTCGATCCGACTTCCATGCTGCAAATAGCCCGCGAGACCTCCCCACACTAGGCACGCAAGCCGCTCCATCAAAACCTAGCTTAGTCACACATTGTAGCTTCTCAATCGTCTCACACTTAGTTTCAGTCAAAAATATCAAACAGGGGTTAATTTTAGCACATGCCAAACGAACATTTTGAAGTAAGTTAGGACCACACGCCCCCCTTACATTCCAATAAAAAATATTTTTATCCATCAATTAATAAATAAAAATAAAAGAAACTCAAATAAATGGGCCACGATGCACCTGGAGGAGGACCAGAGAAAAACTCAAAATTGAGTCTCGGGCACCATAGTTCCCCTATTATCACTACCAGAATTAGCCATATCCATGTCCAAGTCTGTTTCATCAGTTAATGAGTTGGCCCAAAATTTACCGACAGGCCCATCATGAATTGCGACTCCATTAGCTTCACTTTGCCCAGCGGAGACATGCAAACATGGCCCAGCAGAGACAATCAACGTTGGCCCAGCAGAAACATGGCCCAAAACCGGCTCCATGCCTCCAGCAGAACTTGGACCCACATTTGACCTTTCACCCTCTTCCTTCTTATCCCTCTCAGCCACAACGATCTTTTCCTCTAGAATCGCACCTCCCTCACCAATTGTCAACATCATGATTTCCTTCTTTTTGTCTTCATCCTGCATCAGGTTTCTCACCCTTTTTTCTTTCCTCAAATTATGTTTATTCTTCTTCTGCACACCCTTCTCCGCCACCTGCAAATGCTCTTTTCTCCCTTTCTTTTTTGTCTCAGCTTTTTTACCTCTACTTTGTTGCGTCGACGTAGGTTTCCTCGAGAGATTGGCCTCGACTGCAACGTCATGTACGGCCTCTTGTCCAGTTGCTGCTTGCTCGCCAACACCGTCGTTGCTCTCCTTGGCAAGAACGCCGAACCTTGACCCCTCCTCCTACTGCTGGACCTCCCCCTATTTCGCCTCCTTACTAGGTTTCTTTTGCCAGCGAGGTCGTTGCACAACTTTCCACTCCTCGACGGTAGACCCAATCTCGTTATCCATAAAAGTTGCCGTAACATCCTCCGCTTGATTGTTAGAGTGCCCGGCGCTGCCAATCCCAGCATTTGACCCAAGATCCGACTTCTTTGCCATGGATTTGCAGTCTTCGATTTTATGACCATACAGCCCACACCCAGTACAAAGCCAGTGTAATCCTTCATACTCTAGGTAATGCTCTACACCATCTAGGAAGAATCCTGACATTAACTGCTTACTTAGGTCCACAAGCACACAAATTCTAGTGAAGTGTCCCCTAAGATGGCTGGAAGTATTAATATCAATCTTTATGGTTTCTCCTATTCTGTCACCAATCCAAGTGAGGGCCTCTTTGTTGTAGTACTTTAGTGGCACATTTGGTAAACGAACCCAAACAGCCACTTTGTTAATGGATGTTGTTTTAGCCTGAAACTGGGGCTCCCACGACCTGACTGTGAGATAGTGGTCAAAGAGCATCCAAGGTCCTCCTGTTAAGGCATTGAGATAATCCTCTTTATTAGTCAGTTTAACCACAAAAAAACCACTCCCAATGTTATTAAACTAAGAACTCCCTTCTTGGCCCAAAGCTTCTGAAGAATATACAAAAGGAGCTTGTAACCAATATTTCTTCCTAGCAGCTTAACAATCACAGCTTGTTTCCATGGTTTGCATAAATGCTTTTTCATTTTGCTTGAAAACGAAAATGTGGGGAAGTTTCTCTTTGGATCCTCCTTGATTACACAGATGGGTTCATTATCATCCTTATCTGATAAACTGTCACCGAACAATCCAATATCTGTCATAGGGTCCTCTTCCATCTTTTCTTCCTGGTTCATCCCTTTGAGCTTTTCCGCAAACGTTGCTCCTGCAACTATTTGATGATTCCTTTTGTAATACCCCAAAATTAACAATTATCATAAATACAATATTTTGTTTGATGGCACCTATTTAAAATAGGTGAATATGTGGTCTCAAATTTTGAGATATATTTATTTTATTTATTAGGATATTTTCCCTTAGAATTTAAGGTAGCTAATGTTTTATTTTTCTAAATTTTGTATGGAATCATAAAATATCCTAAAAATACAAAACAATTCCCAAATTCAATTAGGGATTTTATAGGACCTAAAGAAAGCAAGGAAAAATTAGGAAAACACATTAAATAAATAGGGAAGCATAATAGTAATTAGTAGACCCTTGAATGTTCACTAAACAAAATGATTATGTAAATTTTTATAATTAATCAAGGGATTAAATAAAGAAGACATAAATCTTAAAATTCATAATTAAATAATTAACTATATTTTCTAAGACCCTAGAATTAATACCTATCCCATATTTATTCACAAAATGCCATAATAAATTACCAAGGCACTTGAACAAATAAAAGACTAATTACCAACATTTAATAGGCAATTAATTAATACTAAAGGAAGCGTTAGTTAATTATTTAGAATCACTAATTAGAGGGATGATTGGCTAATTAAAAGTAAAGAACCAACAAGGCTTGAGATTAACACTAAAAGAATTGTTAAGCAATCATAAATCATTCCATGAACCAATAAACAGCAACCAAGTGATAATTAAGCTTAGGATTAAGATGTTAATCAAATGCTAATTAAGGGTTGAAAAGTCAACAATTTCAACTATGATCTAAAGGCTAAGAATTCATCTTATAAAGCTTATCCAAAGGCCCTAATTACTCCTAATAAAGCTTAATCCATGTGAAGTAAGAACAACCAATCACATAACTTTCCCTAATACTTGGTATAAAGAAAACATAAAAATTGAAAACCAATATTAAGCGGGGGTGCGTTTTTTGTATAGGGAAAAAGGAAGAAAAAAAAATGTCCAAACACATACACACTCACATGCTAAATGAGTCATGAGCCTAAAGGATGAGTCACCAATCTAAACTTGCATGAATCACCACCCTAAACCATGAATCACCAATCTAAACTTGCATGAGTCACACACCTACATGGTGAATCACAACCCTAACTAGATAAGATGATGTAAGGGATGATGGAAGAAGATGATGCAAGGGTTAATAGGTGGACCAATGAGATAAAAGATAATTAGAATAACTAAATTGGGTTATAAAAATAATTCTAGATAAAAACTAATAAAACCTATACAAATTAAATCATATCTTGAAATCCTTGAACTAAGTATGAAAACCAAGTTGAGATTCATAACAAGCATAAATCAAGCATGAAGACAAATATAACCAAAGCCATTTTAATGATTGTTTGAGAAATAGAACCAATAGGAAAGATAGGCAAAATTGGTCTCAAAATGAAGCTAAATATTCCTAGAGTTCAAAACCAATGAGTTATTGAGCAAACAACTTCATTAGACTACCTAAACACATTCTTTTCTATGGATTCTAATTAGTATAAAGCAAGCCAAATCCTTTGGATAATGGACATAAATGGTGGAAGAGGATAATGTACTAGGGTAATGACTCATGTAGGTGACTCAAAAGCAATTTGAAGGGTTAGGATTTGTGCTCCAAAATACCCTAAATCCGAGGGTCAAGAATTGCCAAGAGGGAGTTTCAATTAATTACAACTTTGCCCAACCCTTCTACTATAAATAGGGGCTTTGGCTCTTCACAAAGCTCACACCAAAACCAAGCAATCTGAATATTAGAGAGAGTGGAAGAAGCTTGAAGGAGTTCAAGAAGAGGTAAGCAAGTTCTTTAGTTTTTAGCTTTTTAATTCTTAGTTATAAGTAGCTTAGATCTTAAATAGTTTAGAATAATTTTAAGTTCATGTTTTTATGTTTAAAAGTAGCTTTATTTCAAAAAAAATAATGAAGAAATAGTCTTAGCAAAATTTCCGGAAGAAAAACACCGAAGTAACGAAGTTCTGGAGAAATTTCATCGGTTCTGGAATTTCTGAACCAGTCACGAAAATACTATTATTTTATGCTGAAATCATGGTTGAAAAATTCTGGAAAAAATCATGGTTAAAGTAGACATATAGGGCTTTTTAAATATGTAAAGAACATGTCCAAATGATTTCTGTACAGGGAGATAAAAATTCCCAAAGTTAGGGCTACGAATTTCTGGAAAATTCTGGACAGAGGTTCAAAACTAAAAACCTGGGAATGAACCGTGGAATCTGGGCAAAGTCTGATATTTTTTCTTGAAACTAGACATCCTAAGGATTCTGATGAATTTTACGGATCCTCATTTCGATTTTTCTAGAATTAGTTATGCTTTTTCAAAGTTAGGCGAAATTCTGCCCAAATTCAAGGACCAGCGTTTTCTCAAATAATAAAGGGAAATAATGAATTATGAAATCCACCAAGGGCAAGGAAGTCACTTGTGGCTAGGATATCTATTGGGATATTGGTTGCAAATTAATAAATGACATATTACCTCATAGGAAATCTGTGATCGCTGCGCAACCGACGACGTACGGTGACCACCGACAAAGGTACGGACGCGTACTGTAACACTAACTCTGATGCTTATTGTACACTTGTATGTGGTAGATATGCTCATAGATTGTGACTCTGCTTGAGAATTATTTGAATATATATGGGTTACAGTTTTAGTAATGCCGTTTGAGTTTTCCTAGCGCGCTGAGGACACGATAGGCCATCGTGGTACTGGTGAAGAGTGCAGACTGAATTGATGTGAATATGTGATGATTGAATTGATATGTGGTTATGCTATACTGTTATGAAATACCTGTCATATATAACTGTTCATAAGCATGAGGTTAACCGTTACCTGAGGTTCAATGGGAATTGAACCTCAGCTCTTACCATAGCCTCAGGTTCTGGCGGAGGCGAAGTTGCCGACAAGGGTAAGTAGGTCGCATGAAGACGCGGACTGAGGCTTATTCTTCTGATGTTACTTTTATCATTTTGTTATTTCCTCAGAATACTTGAATTTTTCGGATGACTGTATTAGAGTTAAACACACCGACAATGGATGGTTATCAGTCACTCGTTTTGTTTTTGAAAGAAAATCTTTTTCCAATGCCACTCTGATTAAATTTTTCGAAACTCTGATAATCCCATTTGAAAAACCGCATTTAAAAAGACGGGATGTTACACCTTTCTGAGCCCAGCTTGGGCCATTCTTCACCATGAGAATCCACTTCTCCATTCTTAATCTTCTTAGCACTCCGGTTGATTAAATCATTTTCCTCCGTAGACATAGGAGCTTGCGAAGGAGGGAACAATGAGGGCGCCTTCAACATGCCTTCTGGCGCAAGCAAAGATGATAAGTTTTTCCTTCTTCACTTCACTTGTTACTATGAACACAGGACTGCGCGTGAACTGAGTGGGTTCGGTACTAGAGTTAATAACTGGAACAACTTTTGTTAACCAATGTGATGAATTTCATTTTATGTGGGCTTTTTGTTGACCAATATATATATATATATATATATATATATTGGGGTAGGCTTTTTGGATTTCAATGACCAAATGACAATACCCGAGTCCCATGGCCACCTGTTGGTCTTGTAAAACAATCTGACTGCTATTCCTGATTTCCTTTTTTTTTTTTAAATTTTAAAAAAAGCACTAAAGTCAATCAAAATCTTACAAAAAAGAAAAAAAAAATCCTTTATTAGCATATTATAATGAACCATTTGAACGTTACCCAAAAACTAATCGCATCTCTCTAATATTGAACCATTTGAAAGTTTATGATCTGGACTACTAATTCGAGTTTGTATTAGTGGTCTATATCATCTATTATCAATGAAGCTCCAAAACTTCAACGTCTACGTATGGAATGTGACTCGTAAACTATACTTTTGGGTTACCACAAAGGGTCCACCCTATCAATAGAGCAGAGATTATGTGTTTTAACAATATCCCTTTAAACATTTTCCATTATAATTTATAGTTTTTTCAGGGTAATTTTATCTCTAGGCTTAATGATGCTTTTTTCTATAACTAGCAATAAAGCAAACTTCTCTTTCTCTGCATAAGTTTCAAATTTCAGACCTGAATTTTCCTATATCGGAACTCAGCAGACCTGCAAATCAAAAGGGAGTGGTGATGATAAATGATGATTCTCTTTCCTCAGATTTTTACTCTACACAGACCCTCCATTTGCGAGCCTTGAATACCCCTCACCTTCCCTCCATCCTCATTCCTCAACATTTCTCTTCTCTCTCTCTCTCTCCATCTCGCACCTCTCAGCTTTTTCCTTATTTCTCTGCCAAGAACACCAAATACAAAAATCCCGCTTGTTTCACCTCGCTGCATCACCATATATCCTAAGCTTTACTTCCAACTTGTGTTTTTTTTTCTCACTTGTTTGGGTTCTTGTGCTCTGCAACTCTGTTCGTGTACTCCACAAGCTTCTGAACCTCAAAAGCCAGGCACCAAATCCCTTTGGTCTCTGTCTCTCAGTCTCAGGTATAGATTGCTCTCTATGCTTTTTCCCATTTCGGCTTTTGGTTCATTTACCGTTTCTTGACTCTGGGTTGGACTGATTTATCTTGTTGTTCCTACTTTCTTGCTGGTGGGTTTAGTTCTGAAAATAGAAGGTTAAAAGATTGGTTAAATGGACCATCTTTTTTCCCGATTTCATTTCAGAGATCTGTTCATTGTTCTTTTTTAAAAAATAAAATAAAATGAAATTCGCAAACTATTAAAATGTGTTTTGTGTTTATTGATTTTATGTTGTTCATAATATTCTTCTCATATATATTTGTGTTCAGAATATGTTTCTTTTCTTGTTGTGCTCCGCCATTATTGTAGCAGTGCAAGCTGGGTATTGCTCATCATCATCTCCATTCTCTTCAGGTCTGTGCCCTCATTCATACATCATTCCTTTCTTATTATCATCATCTTTTGGTTTATTAATTAACATGTTTTCTAATTATACTCTTTTTCGGCCATTCTTTCTAATCATACTCTGAGGCCAAGCGTTTTATCCCTTCTTATATATACTTCATATTTCAAGAAAAAATGATGATAAAAAAAAAAAGTGTTTAACAAATTTACTGATTTTAAAGTTAAAATGTTTTTATAATTAGGAATGCCTGCAGGGGTTCCCATGTTTACTATAAATGGATAGTTAATTTTTTAGTGGTCCCGAAATGGTGTTCTTCTTTTTTTTTAAAAAAAAAAAAAATAATACCAGAAATAGTATTCAATATTCAATGAACTTATTGTATGCGGTACAAAAGCAAATGAATACGGAGGATATGGAGAATAGGTCAGTACTATATTTAATAATAATAATAAATAATAAAATCAAAATAAATTTGTGTGTGTGTGATAAAAAGTATTTTGCAATAATTAGTTAATACACGTGACCAGGCAATTATTTATCAATATAATCATCATTCATTTTTTCATCAACCGTTAAACAGTTAGTTTATTATAATTATTATACTCCACCTCATGTGATTTCGTGTATGTTTTAAAACTGTAAACAAACAATTTATTATTAATGCCTTAAGAATATCTCTTCAAAGATAACTACTCTTTTGATCTTATTTATAGGTCAGTACCAACATGTATTATAAACCTCAAACATTGGCAACTCTGAATTAAAACCTAACAACTTTTCAACTACAAACCTGTTTGAACGATATAAATATAATTGTTACTATATGGAAAAAATTTAAAAGGTGACTTATAAATATAACTAAAATAAATATTCTCTATACCCTATAAATAGGGGCAAACGAGTATATATCTGTACATTTTCCATTGGAATATAATCGTTTTTTTTTTTTTTGTAATAATTATTACAAAGCAAAACTCTTTCTACAACTGCAATTACTATGAATTAATAATAGCTGAGAGTTGCACCCTGTTTTGAGCTTTACCATTTCGTCTTTTCCTTTATTTCAAAGGGTATCACTCTTTTTGTTTTTTGTTTTTTGGGAATGAATACGTAAAGAAAAGTATCCATAACTCCTCGATATAGAAATTAAATATAAAAATATTTTAAAAATTCGTATTTACAAATTAAACTTAAAAAATTTATATTACTATTTAAATGTTCATATCTTACAAGTTAAATTTTTCCATTTACAAGTCAAACTTATAAAGAAAAAAACTCAAATTTCTTGAGACCACATATTCACATTTTTCCAATAGGTATCTATTATATATGTATATATTTTTTCAAAATATTATATTTAAAATTTTCGGGTATTACAAAAACCAATCTACATATATGTATTTTACTGAATCTTAAGAATGGGTAGCATATACCCATAATTGATTAACGATGCTGCTTTTTATTTTTAATCTTATTGCTTAATAATTAATATTGAATATAGTTAGTCAAAAATCGGAGCTCTTCCATCATAAATGGTGCTTTGCTTGCAATGCTGTGATCGATCATATAAATGGTGAAAAATGGGATCAGTGCCATCGTCATATTTATACGCCTCTCTCATCGATCTCGCTGCTTTCGGTTCAAATGGTGACCTCCCATTTTTGTCTGTTTCTTTCTTCCCTCGTCCTTAGCATCTGATTTTTATTTTTATTTTTTTTTGTTTTTTTTTATTTTGCTGGGAACGCGATGACCTGTGAGCTTCTTATTTTCTCTGCTTCTTAATCTCTCATCTAGCTTACCCATATGCATTGTAGCATCATGAGGTTCAGAATCAATATCACCAAATTTGTCACTTTTTCCTTCTCGTTGTTCTTGTTCTTGTTCTTTCTCAAGCCAATTTTCTTGCTAGAATTTCTAGAATCAACAGAATCTAATTTCTCCTCCTTTATCTCAACAAGAATGAATCTTTTCCTTTCCAATTCTCTCCACAATCTCAAGTTGATGATGCTTTCTTTTTATTATTATTATGGCTTTGTTTATGGTTTCTTTTCTTTTTCATTTGTGTTCTTGCCTGGCTCTCAAGCATTTTTTGGTAGACAGATTTGCTACATATAACAACTTTGAAAGTTGAATTCCCATCAAACTTGAAAATTAGGAAATCTGCAACCATTAAAGCATTGTCTTTTACAAATTTAGATCAACCCTTTTTGAAGTATAATTCTGTGGGATCTTCTTCTACTTGCTCCATATCAACCTTCCATAGATTTTTTGAAGAAGCATTTATGAGTATTGCTGTCTTAGGTGAGAGACTAAAACTGAAGATAAACAGCTGAGGGATTCGCTGCAACATATCAGAAAAATAAAAAGACAAATGTATGAGGAAATTCTTAAGACTAATTAAAATATTCCTCCTACATTTTTTTTCTTATTTTCTGCAACGAATCCCTCAGCTGTTTGTCTCCAATTTTAGTCTCACACCTAACACAGTAATACTCATAAATGCTTCTTCAAAAAATCTATGGAAAGTTGATATGGAGCAAGTAGAAGAAGATCCCACAAAATTATACTTCAAAAAAAAAAGGGCTGATTTAAATTTGTAAAAGACAACGCTTAATCGCTGCAGATTTCCTGATTTTCAAGGTTGATGGGAATTCAACTTTCAAAGTTGTTATTGTTGGCAAATCTGCCTGCGAAAAAAATGCTTGAGAGCCAGGCAAGAACACAAATGAATGAGGAAAAAAATTCACAAACAAAGCCATAACAATAATAGAAAGAGAGCATCATAAACTCGAGATCAGAGAGAATCGTAATGGAAAAGATCCGATTCTTGTTGAGATAAAGGAGAAGAAATTAGTTTCCAATGATTCTAGAAATTCTAGCCAAGAAACATGGGATGAAAAAGATTAAGAAGAACAAGAAGAAGAAAGTGAAAGTTTGGTGATATTAATTCTGACCCAGTGACCCTCATGATACTACATGAATGTTGGTGAGCTAATTCAAAAGCTGGCATTTTTTCTTGATAGATGATTCTGCTCAAACTCATTCTTTAATTTCTCTGAACTTATAAAGTTTGATTACAGACTTAAGGCTCAATGTTAGACATGAAGAAAGTGTATGTTTTGTCATGTTTTAAAATTTATACACCAATTATAATTCAGTTATGCCTTTGAAGTTACTGTCCATTTAATTTAATATTTAGTGTGTAAGATTTGAATAAAGCAGCTTGGCTATTATTCCTTCATTCAGAATAAAGTTCCAGCTTGCCTCCGCAAAAAGGGGTGTCATAGCTAGTTCTCTTGAGAGTTGAGATCACTCAAATATTTGATTCCTTAAAATGCCTATGGAAACAACCAAGTTAATCATCTGATAGCTTTCTATTGAAGCAGACATTTTTTTTCTACATCATATTTCACTAAAAAGAAAAAACAAATTAATTTATACTCCTCCTTTCTTACTTCATCAATTGTTTCCATTGGTTGTGCCATGTCATGTGAGGGTATCATGATAGTGATGTTTCGTTTAGTGCCAAAATTAATAGACAATTAAGATCTTGTTAGGACAAGACTAGTAGACCTCTGAACTACACCATTTGTACTGAACCTAATTCTTTTAAATCATTATCACGAGTCCCACGTCCGGTAGATTTCAGATGTGTGTGTAAGCACGCGTGCACACATGTATATATACATATATGTGTGAGTAGACACACACACATATATATATATCAGGCCCATTTCAAATGAAGACTAATTTTAGAAATAGAATTATGGCATACCCAATAATTCTATCTTATAAAAAAAAATGGCGGGAATATTTTTTAGGAGTTACAAATATTTTTGGTGTAATATTATTTAAGTCAATTTGTGTGTAGTGCTTGTTTTTAATCACGAATGAAGTTTTGACCCCGAAAAAAAAAAAAATCACGAATGAAGTATCTTTTTCAGCTAACATATATATGTCCTTACTAGAATTTCCCTCATAACCCTCCTTGATTATCCTATTAATATACGCAACCAGGCACCTACTCATCAATATAGTCATCATTCACTTTTTTTTTTATTTACCATTAAATAATTAGTTTATTATAATTATTCCCCATCTGGTTTCATGTTTAAAAACTGTAATGTGAACAAGTAATTTATAATTATTAATGTATTAAAAATATCTCTTCCAATATATGTCATTATACAATCAGATTCATCTGTACATTTTCCATTCAATTATGCGATCGCTTTTTGTTTACAAAACAAAAGTCTCCTTTTTCAAAGGGTGCCACTCAATTTTGTTTTGTGGATTTTATACTTTAAAAATGTATCCATAAATCCCAGATAAGATGAAGATGTTTCAAAAATTCATATTTATAAATCAAATTTAAAACTTTATATTTTCAAGTTAAACTTTTATATTTACAAGTTAAATTGTGTCATTTACAATTCAAACTTATAAGAAAAATAAATTTCTTGTGATTCTCTGTATTTAATTTTCTTATCTTGGACTTATGGGTAATTTTACCTTAATACTTAACTTGACTTCAAATTAGAAAAGTAAAAATAATAAATTAATAATAAAACAAACATACTTGTTGATAAAAATTATTTAAGATGTTGGCTTTAATGACGTCAACAAACAAGTAAGCTTGAGTTTAATGGATTGAACTTAAGTTAAATTACTAAAATTTAATTAAAAATTGAAAATATTTTGTTTCCAACAAATTGGAAATATATTTCAATCTTAGTGTAACATCCTCACTTTCGAAATCCGTTTTCAGAATATTTTAATCAGAGTAGAGCATCGGAATAATTTTAAAAGAGCGAGTATCTGATAAACCTTCACGAATGGCATGTCTTGTTGCTATTACAGTGGTACAATGCTAATATAGTGATACAAAAATTCGTAACTATCTTCTCCGCCCGTGTCCTCTCGCGTGCTATTTATCCTTGCCCTCGGTCCTGGTTCCTCCAGAATCTGAGACTATGAGCTGAGGTTCAATTTCCATTGAACCTTAGGTAACGGTTAACCTCATGCTTATGTAAACAAGATATGTGTGACAGATATTCATGAAAAAACAGCAATAATCACATACAATATTCTCATATTCAGATAATAACATAACACAGCCACTGCAATTTGCATGTTATTATAGTCTGCACTATTCACCAGTGCCACAGTGTACATCCGTGTCCTCAGCGCTAGAAAAACATAACGGTGTTATCAAGACTATAACCCATATCAAGCGGTATGTGTATGATCAATTTTCAAAAACAGAGTCTCAAACTATCTATCACATATAAGCATACCGTAAGCATCAGAGTTAGTGTTACAATATGCGTTCGTACCTGAGTTGGTAATCCCGATATATAGTTTGATCGGTCTGCGTTCGTTCGGATAGCCTATAATAGTAATATCGCTCTATTAATTTATAAATAATATCCTAACAGATATTTTGGCCACTAATAACTATTTTACCCTTGGTACATTTATTTTCCATTTTATTTCCTCAAAATTCGTTGGAGAATGCTGGAAATCATTTGGCAGAATTTCGCCCAACTTTGAAAAATCATAACTAATTCTAGGAAAATTGAAACGATGATCCGTAAAATGTTCCGGACTCCTTAGGATGTCTATTTTCCAGAAAAAATATCAGGCTCTTCCCAGAATTCAAAAATAATTCCCAGATTTCACGTGTTCATCCTCTGCCCAGAAATTCCAGCATTTTCGCAACATAAACTTTGAGAATTTCTTTCTCACTGTACAGAGTTCATTTCAACATGTTCTTTACATATTTGAAAAGCCCTATATGTCTACTTTAACCATGAATTGTTCCAGAATTTTTCAATATCATTTTCAACATGAAATATGAACATTTCTGTTACTAGTTCAGAAATCGCCTAACCGACGAATTTTCGTCAGAACTTCGTTACTTCCGTGTTTTTCTTCTGGAAATTTTTCTAAACCACTTTCTTCACTAATTTTTCGAAATAAAGCTATTTTTAACCATAAAAACATGAAATTAAAACTATTCTAGAATTTTAAAGATTAAAACTACTTCTATCTATGAATTTAAAACTCAAAACTAAAGAACTTGCTTACCTAATGCTTGAACTCCTTCAAGCTTCTTCCAACTCTCTTCACTCTCTCTCAAATATGCAGATGTTGCTTTGCTTGGTGTGAAGAAAAGTGAATGACCTATGCCTCTATTTATAGTGAAAAGGTTGGGCAATTGTGTAATTAATTGCAACTTCACTCTTGGCTAATTTCAACCATTGGATCTAGGTTATGATTGAAATATTCCATCCTCACCCTCCAATCACAAAAACCGAAATTCCTCTCTCTCTCCCCCTTCATCTTTTTCTTCTCCTTCTTCAAGAAGCCAAATAACTTGGAGGGCAAGTTTTGAATAGTAAATCTTCCTCTACAAGCTTTGACCAATTTGACACGTGTTGAAATTCATTTCCTTCCCCTTGAAGACTCCCAAAACCGAATTCCCCTCTGAATTTCTTCTTTTTGATTTTGTTTTGGGCTTTATTGTTGGTTTGGGCAATGATTTGGGCTACAAAAATTGGTCCAATGTGATTTATTGTGACAAAAAGCCCTAAATTAAATCCCTCTTGTCTACTATTAGGTTTAGTTTGTAATAATTTAATTGATTACCAATTCAATTATATGATCCTACTAAATCCATTTGTTTCAATTATTGATCCCTTGTTGAGCTTTAATATGGAATTTAGTCAAAATATTCCAAATTGTTTGTTAGTTTTTGCCATTAGATTAATTATGAATGTTAATTCAATTAAGATAAATTTTTGATGCCAAATAATTATTTTTAGTCTCCTCTAATTATTTCTAGCCTCTTCATACACTTTTACAGCTTATTTTTGAAAATATAAGAATTACATGTTAATATCTTTTTAAATATAGCTTTAATCGTTCTTGACGTGTTGGAGATCCCCTATAGTTGTTTTAGGTATTTTCATGATATTTTATACTATTTTAGGAACCCCAATTTAAGTATAGTCCTTAGAAATTCTTTTAAACAACTCTTAATTAGCCATTGGCTTTTAATTGGAATTATACATCTTTAATTATGCCTAATTTAATTTTGGTTTAATTTAGTGTCTTCATTGTTGTAATTTCAATTACTCATTAATTGTTATTAATCGCCCCTTAATTGGCTCAATGTGATGACAGCTCTTTAGGGCTTTTTATGAATTAATTATGATTTTAGGCATTAGTGTGTTAATTAAGGGCATTTTAGTAACTTTAGTCTCCTAATAAATTAAATGATGCTTAATTAATCCCTTGCTTATTTATAAAGGTTTAGCACAATTATTTAATTTATCGAATACCTAGTTGTTTATTGATTTTTATTATTTTCCCCTATTTTGTTTAAGTATTCTCCGTAGTACCTCATTGCTCTTTTTAATTCATGTAAATCATAACCTTAATACGGTAATTATTTGTATCTTATGATATTTTATGGTTCCTAAATGAAATTAGAATATTTGAGTCTTTTTGGTTTGTTTAATTCTTAGGAGGAATTTTCTTAATTAGGTAAGCTATAATATCTTTGAGATCACATATTTACCTATTTTAATAGGTATCATTTAGTGGTTATGCTAAATAGGATTTTTAGGGTATTACACTTAGTGGGGCAAATCGAATATTGAGGGAAAAGTATAATAAATTCAAGCATACATATGCTGTTTATTTTTTATTATTTTTCAAAACTTATTGATTAATAATTAATATTGTTTTTAATGAGTCAAAAAAGTGATTACCATCAACTTTCTTCTCTCCTTCAAGTTAAAGCTCAGGCCGACTGGGAGACAACTTTCTGCTCATATTATGCCTGATACCACCTTTTCTTGAAGTTTAGTTGTGTTCTCTGATATTATGTCTTTATTAGTTAAGTTTGTTTCTTTTTCTTTTTCGGTTGTAAGTGTAATAAATTAATGGAATTATATATGTGTTTGACGGATTAGCAAAACAAAACCTTTTTTCATACAAAACTCTCCAAATACAGAATTCCAAATTTCTATTGGCTGTTTCTATATTAATCTGGAACAAGGAAATCACACCTCCTTTTTTTTTTTCAATTTTTTTTATGCAGACAATCCCAAAGTTGTTTGTCTCTAGCTTCCGTCTTACACCGAAGACAATAAAACTCATCAATACTTCAAAAAGACTATGGATATGATGGTTGATATGGAAGAAGAAGAAGATCCCAAAGAATTGTACTCCAAAAAGAATTAGCCTAAATTTGTGAAAGACAATGCTTTAGAGGCTGCAGACTTCCTAATTTTCAAGTTTGATGGGAATTCAACCTTCGAAGTTGTTATTTGTGGCAAATCTGCCTGTGATAAGATGCTTGAGAGCCAGACAAAGGCACATATGAATCAGAAAAACCACAAACACAGCTATAACAGACCGAAAGCATCAACTCGAGATCTGTAATACCTCAAAATTCACATTCATCATAAATCTTATATTTTGATGAATAATGAGCATAAAATGAAGGTGAATATGTGTCTCAAGTTATGGATTATAATTTTAGGAAAATTTCACTTTGAATTAAATTAACAAAAGACAAAATATGAGACTATGCTTAGGGATCATAAAATATGATATAAATAGCACATAAAATGATAGTTATTTTATAACCAAAAGAGGCAAGAAATGCTATGAAGACACTTAATCAAATTAAATAAAATTAGCAAAAACTAATGGCAATTAAACTTGCATTAATTAAGACCAATTGTATAACCCTTCAATTTAATTAGATATTGTAACATCCCAATTTTCTAAAACGTTTTTTGAAATAATTGATCAGAGTCGAGCATCGGAGTAATTTTAAAAAGCGAGTATCTGATAAACCTTTACTGCTGGTGTATCTAGTTGCTTTAAATAGCGGTACAATTTTTTTTTTTTTTGAATATTTAAAAGTATGCTAGTATAAATCCAAAAAGAAATCCTCCGGCCGGGTCCTTACACGTGTTGCTTGCCCTTGTCCTCGGTCTTGGTTCCTCTAGACCCTGAAGCTATAGTGAGGGCTGAGATTCCATGACCATGGAATCTCAGGTACGATTAACCTCATGCTTATGTATGACAAAATATGTATGACAGATATTCATTCAGCAACAATCAACAATACATATCACATGTAAAGTCATCTATGTTAACAGTACACATCGCATGTACAATCATCTATGATATTAGTACACATCACATGTACAATCATCTGTGTTATCAGTACACATCACATGTACATTCATCTATGTTATCAGCACATATCACATGTAAAAACATTTATGTTCACAGTACACATCACATGTACAATCATCTATCACGTATATGTATACAATAAGCATTACGCGTACGTATCTTCGTCGAAGATCGCGGTATGTACGTCGATCGGTATGATCACGTATATCCTATAATGGTAGTATTGCATCCATTAATTCACAAATAATATCCTAGTAGATATTTTAGTCACTAATGACCATTTTACCCTTAGTGGACTTATTTTTCATCTATTTCCCTTATTTTCTAAAAAAATGCTGGTTGACAATTTTTTGTCTAACTTTAAAAAATCATAACTAATTCTAGAAAACTTGAAACGAGGATCCGTAAAATTCCCCAGACCTCTTAAGATGTCTATTTTTGATGAAAAATATCAGATTTTACCCAGAAATTAAGAATAACTCCCAGTTTTCACGTGTTCATATGCTGCCCAGAACTTTGCCAGAATTTCGTAACTAAGCTTTGAGAATTTCTTTCTCACTGTATAGAACTCCTTTTAACACGTTCTTTGCATATTTGAAAAGCCCTATATGTCTACTTCAACCATGAAGTTTCCCAGAATTTTTCAACATCATTTTCAACATAAAATATGAGCATTTATGCCACTGACTTCAGAAATCGCCTAACCGACAAATTTTGCCAGAACTTCGTTATCTCGGTGTTTTTCTTCCAGAAATTTTGCTAAACCACTTTCTTCATCAATTTTTCGAAATAAAGCCAATTTTAAACCCAGAAAAACATAAAAACAACTATATCTAGAAGATTTAAAGATTAAACTACCAAATAACTAAAAACTCAAAAGCTAGAGCTCAAGAACTTACCTAGAACTCTTGCTCCTCCTTTCTCCAAGACTCTCACTCTCTCTTTCACTCTTAAAATCAGATGTTGCTTAGGATTTTGGTGTGAGAATTTTTGAATGACTATGGCCCCTATTTATAGTAAAAGAGCTTGGTAATTTTGTAAATAATTGCAACTCCCTCTTATCAATTTTTGGCCATTGGATCTAAGTTAAAATTTGAATCTCTCATCTTCACCTCTCACTTCACTCATCCGTGCCCCTCCCTCTCTCTTTCTCTTCACTTTTTTTTTCCTTGCACCTCAAGTTTTGAAACTTGCCCTCCAAGAGTTGGAAACTTCCACTTCTCCAACAAGTTTAATGGCAATTAAACTTGCACTAATTAAGACCAATTGTATAACCCTTCAATTTAATTAGATATAATTAAATACATAAAAAAGAGGGCTGATTTAAATAAAAAATTAAGGGCCAATGGAAGACAAGATTAAGCTTGGCTAATAAATCACTAATGACCTTAATCACTTAAAAAACCAATCCTAGAATGGCACTTGTGGTTAAAGAGCAGATAAACACTAGTTTAGCATATTAAATAACATCATAATTTGCCCCAAAAGTAAGCAAAAACGTGTAGCCAACGGGGAAGAATATAATCACTTGATTAAGATGTTAATTAAACTTTAATCAAGCTTTGAAAAGTCAACAATAGTAACTAGCCAATGAAAAATCAAGAAAATAAGCTAAATCCCTAGGTAATTAATTGGACCAATGGGAGATTTGAGCCATAGATTAAGGGTGAGGATTGAGCTTAAACTAACACAAAATTGATCCTATGGTTGTAAGGAAAGAAGAGGTTTTGGATCATCTTGTCTAAAGAATAATTTGACCTTGGAGTTTTCCTATAAATAGGACTTGAATCCTCTTCAATCTTCACACCAAAACACAAACTCAGCTGATCCTAGAGAGAGGGAGAGTTGAACGAAATCAACAGGAAATAGGAGAATTTCCAAAAGCTTCAAGATGTGAGGTTCTTGGTCTTTTAAGTTTTTAGTTTTTAGTATAAATGTAGTTTAATCTAGAAAATAAGGAAATAAATTCCTATACTTATTTCTAGGCCTCCATTGCATTTAAAATGCTGAATGAGGTAAAAAAAATATTGGGAAATGATTTTTGGAATCAAAAGAATCAAATGGTGGAAGTTGGAAAAATCTCTGATTTCAGTTTTTCTAGAATCAGTCACCTTGTAGTCATTATTTAATGTGTCAAATGAAGTCTTAAAATCATGAATTTTTCATGAATAAAGGGATTTATAAATATATACAATATGTAGCAATTTGAGTTCTATACAAGGAGATAAACAAATTTGAATTTAGGTTATGTTTTTGGAAGATAATCTGAAAAGTGATTGGAAAAATGTAAAGCTAGGCATGATCTGTGGATTGCAAGTGAAAGGCGTTATTTTTCCTTAAAAATAGACATGTCAAGAATTATGTATAATTTTGGAGCACCTCATTTTGATTTTTGTGGAATTAATTATGAATTTTCAAAATTAGTATATGTTCTTTTTACATCCTTGATATCTTAGAGACAAGTTTTAAAAAAAAAAAATTGCAAAATGTGTTTCACAAATTTATTGGTTTTAAAGGTAAAATGTTGTTATAATTAGAAACAGGAGTATTAATTACATCTTCTTCCTTAAATCCTTCTCCTTATAAATAACAAATAATCGCTTAATTTCATTTAGGATCATGGAAAAATATTACTCCCTCTGGTCCTAATTATAAGACAACATTTGAGAATTTGTTTTGGTCCTAATTATAAGACAACATTATAATTTTTGTCAATTTTTTCCTAAAATATCCCTATTAGTATGAATAAGGGATTATGTGAAATCAATAATTTAGTTGAAGTATAAAATTTATACAAGGGCATTTTAAGAAAATGAATAAAATAAACTAATTTAACCTCTATCCTTAATTCTTATAAAATCGGTTAAATATGTTTTATAATTAGGACCGGAGGGAGTAAGATTTTTCTGGCAAGAAATGAAAAAATCAAGAGGGAAACCTTTACGAACTTACGATCTTAAATTTTAAATTTTAGGAACACATAAGAAGGTTATCTATTTATTCTTCTAGGCATGCCTAATTTAATGTCGCATGATACCAAACAAGTCTCATCATGATACATTAATTATTATTATTATTTTTTGGTCAAAGACACATATTAATTATATTACTTCAAAGAATCTTGGGAAAATTACACACAGGTCCCAAGGAAGGGATATATTTATGTTTAGGTCCCGTCAATTCATGAAATTACTTTAAAGTCCCAAGGGACTTCATTGTAAATATTTCAGAATCTCAAATTACGGTTTTGCCCATAGTGAATAAACAATGAAAGAAACGACGGTTTTGGCTGGAAGTGAATAAAAAATGAAATAGTCGAAGGAACAGTCACAGAACGTTCGGCCACTCAACTGAACCCTACTCTCACTCACTCGCGCGGTTGCTCGAAGAAGCCTCGCATTCGCCGTTGATCCTGTGGTTGGGAAACTAAGCCCTCAACCTCGCCAACTCCTAAACCTTGCTCGAAAAATCATTCCCTCCCTCATCCCGTCGGCTCGAAGAAGCCTCGCATTCGCCGTTTATTTTTCTTTGATTTCGCCGTGCTGCCAGTGTACTCTGCTCTATTCTGTGGTGTTTTTAAATTTGTAGGCATATTGCATTTTGAACTGCAGGGAATGTGAACGATCTAAACTTCTGGAACTTGATTGATCATCTGAAATTATTGAGTTGCATTAGTGTCTTCTCATAAATGAATTTTGTTTTTCCCCCTTTTCTTGTGAAGAGGAGACAAAATTGCATGAGTGGGAGAGAAATCGTGAACTTGAATTTTAGTATATAGTCAAGTACCTGAAATTTCTAGTCTACTTATCTAGGGTTAGAAGCCATAACGTCGTATATGTAGTTATGTACTCTTTGGATAGAGTTCAAGCTTTAGAACTGAAGGTCACTTGTTGCCTGCCTGTTTTTGTCTTTGTGAGAGGTGCTATGGTCAGTTGATATATGCGTCTTTCTGTCTAAATATCAGGAAAATAACATCCATTTGACAACTGTGAAGTGCAACATGGTTCAGATAGGCTTCCAATCCTCCTTTTGTTGGGGCTTTCCCTTGTAGCACTTCTTTGTATATAAGGCCATTTCTCATGTTATCTTAATCATGATAAATAATTTAGTTTCAGGTTTACCTGGAACTAGAAACTTTTTTTTTTTCAAAAAGCATCTTGGTTTATTTGGTTATCTGTGCTGCCCTTTGTTAGTTTTTGGAGCCTGAATATATTTAGAACTGTTTTTGAGAAATCAGGAGCTGGACAATTTCTGTTCATTTGTAGCTTTAAACTACATTGTAAGGAAGAGATGGTTCTGTTGTTGACTGTGATGTTCATATTAGTTATTTTGACCATAAAGATCCCCAATTAAAAAGTAACCTCTTCCATTTGTAATAAAATGTTGACCCTGAATCTTAGATTTCCTCTTCCTTGACAGCAAACAAGTAAGAAGGTTTGGGATTAAATTGGAGGTTGATAAGAGGTGGGTTTTATGCCTTTCTCTACCATTTCATCCCACAATCTGAATGCTTCAGACACAAGGCCTAAGTTGCAATATCCATTTATCAAAATGCTATATGATATATGGTTGGGCAAAATTTCACTACACATCATGTCATGGCACAACTCCTTTGCCTTTTCCATTTCACCTGTTTTGCAGAGGCCGTCCATCAATGTATTATATGTCACAACATCAGGTTTAAGGTTCCTTTGAGTGGCTGTTACATAGAACTTGATGGGTGGTATAATTGTGATTAAACTGTAACTTTGCAACATGGCAAGTATGTGTTAGTAAATGTGGATATTGATTCTAGTATGGTGTGCCTGGGATAGTGAAAACTGAATTTAAGTACTGCTAATCATTCTACTCTAGTTGCTGCAACTATTCTGAAATTGCTTTTGTTCTTTTTCAGGTAATAAGAATATGACGACAGATAAAGAGGTCATTCCAACTATCTCCGGATATAAATTGTTTACAAAAGAGTATTTTAACAAAAAGAAGAAGAAGAATGAAGAGATCGATCTGTTGAGAACGGAGACTCACGGTGTTAAACAAGCATGGAATGCGTTAACAAATAAGGAGAGGGAAAAATATAGGAAGAGAGCCCTGAAATTAAGTAGGGGCAGGAAAAAATATGTTGCTCCTTTCCTTACTCGTTGTGCCCCAAATCAATTTATGAAAGTATGTGAGGAGATTAAAAATAGACCGGATAGGATGGAGAGGTTGGAGAAGATAGGATTTGATAAGTTGGTTAATATAGGTTGTGCCCAAATCCCTCGACATTTATGTGGTCAGTTTATGGACGCTTTTGATCCTCCAACAAAGAATTTCTCCATTCGAGGGAAGTCACTTCATGTAGGCCCCGAAGATGTGAAACAAATGATGGGGTTACCATGTCACGGGGGGGAGATTGAAAGAAAAGCCAAGAAGGACGATAAAACGTTTAAGTCACTAAAGAGATCGTATGGGTCAATCCCATTCAAGACCATAGGGGACTGGATAATTGCAAGGGACAGTTTCAGGGAACAAGATTTTGAAGTCCTTTTCGTTATTTTTTCCTTGGGAACCCTCTTGTGTCCTAGTGGGTCCATTAAAGTTAGTGACGCACTTTTAAAGGTCGTTGTTGCGACAAAGGAAGATTTTAGGGAGTATGATTGGTGCACCTTTGTGCTGAATGAACTTTGTAATTCTATTGGAGAGTACAAGAAAAAAGTAAGGAAAGGGAAAGGGACAGTTACAGGGAAACCAATATATATTGGAGGTTGTATGTATTTTCTCATGGTAAGTGTAGCTGTTTTTTAATCAGTTTTCATGTATTTTCCCATTGAATCAAGGGTTGTAAATTGCTGCAGTATAAGTTGCCATTTGCTGGTGATAATTGGTTATTGACTTGTTATGCAGATTTATTGCTTGCAAAATTTTCCATTGGGCCCCCTACAAGCCCATACCGTGGAGGATGCCATTCATTTTTGGGATGACACTAAGGTCAAGAGGAGAGTGCAGATCGAGAGAGACAGTAATCAAGGGCTGCTACGTCCTTACGGTGATGGAGTTGGCCAGTCATCTACGAAATTGCATGCAAAAACAGTGTTCACTCACCCGGTAAGGATGCGATGTCGATGTTATGTCCACAATGGGTACAGTTATACCTTATATCAGTAAGTAATTTATTCATCATACTTTTCAGGAAATTCAGAGAATATATGATCGAGTGATGTCTAGGGTGATGTCTACGGTGAAGTCCATAGTGCAAGAAGAACTGCTTCCCCTTCAAGCAATGCTTTTGAACGATGCAGAAATTGATGAAAGTGATGACAATTATGACCTTCAGTCTGAGGATGAAGAACCTCGTTCACAAAATGAACAAGATGGGGGAGACATACAAAAAGAAGATGAGGGGTCTGAGGACATTCAGTCAACTAATGAAGATGAAGGGTCTAGGGACAACAATGACTCAAGTGAACATGAAGTCTCTCTGGATGAAGAAGTTCAAAATTTGCGGAAATCTACAAGGCTAAAAAAACTAGCAATTGTGTCCCCATGGGTGGTGACAACAATAGGTAAAAAGAGACCACAAACTGACAACGAGAAGGAAGCTTTATACCAGCTCTGCACCACTGGATGTACCAAAGAGGAGGAGCTGGAGTAAGTCAGCAAACTTAATAACTTTATATTAAATTTAACCATGACAACTAACTACCTACACTTGCTTGTGTATCAGGGAATTTGTAGCTATGTATGACTATTTCCTCACCCGTCGTGAACTTCATTGTCTACGCGAAACAAAATGGATAAACAACCGGGTCAGTGCCATGTAAAAATTAATATTTCATTTTTGGGTTTTCCTAAAATTCTGCTAATTAGTAATAATAACATTTTCCTAAATGTGCACAGTTCATGTCAATGGTTTGCAAGACCCTGGTGGGAGATGAGTTGCAAAAGTTTGGCCATGTCAAAAGACATATTTTCTCAACGGAGTTCATGGAAAAAATGACTAACAATCAGCAGAAGTGGTCGTGGGAAGGTCATCAAAAAGAGATCCTACCGGAACACATTGGATATAACATCGGTGATTGCGACCTCATCTTTGGTCCGACCCTCCACGCGAATCATTGGTTTTGTTATGTTTTAGATACGAAGACAATGCGTTTCTACGCGCTTGACTCGTATGTGGACAATATGACGTATCTAAGGTTACAAAACCAGGAAGAAGAATCAACAAAAGGGTCTCAACAGACAAAAAAACCAAAGAGATTGACAAAAATGCAACTATCAGAATTCAAATCGAAGGAGGGGCTGGCTAGCCGATGTGTAAGAAAACTACTAAACTATATGCATTGTGTAAAAAGAATTATATTTTTGCTTAAGTGAATAAAGTTTTTTGTTCATGCAGCGGGATTGCTTCCATAAAATTCTTCGAAATGCATATATTTACAACACAAAATGCATATATTTACAACAACTTCTGAAAACATCCAATTTGACATGTCCCACTTCCAGAGACGATTTACAACGCGAAATGCATATATTTACAACACAAAATGCATATATTTACAACAACTTCTGAAAACCTCCAATTTGACATGTCCCACTTCCAGAGACGATTTACAACACGAAATGCATATATTTACAACACAAAATACATATATTTACAACAACTTCTGAAAACCTCCAATTTGACATGTCCCACTTCCAGAGACGATTTACAACACGAAATGCATATATTTACAACACAAAATGCATATATTTACAACAACTTCTGAAAACCTCCAATTTGACATGTCCCACTTCCAGAGACGATTTACAACACGAAATGCATATATTTACAACACAAAATGCATATATTTACAACAACTTCTGAAAACCTCCAATTTGACATGTCCCACTTCCAGAGACGATTTACAACACGAAATGCATATATTTACAACACAAAATGCATATATTTACAACAACTTCTGAAAACCTCCAATTTGACATGTCCCACTTCCAGAGACGATTTACAACACGAAATGCATATATTTACAACACAAAATGCATATATTTACAACAACTTCTGAAAACCTCCAATTTGACATGTCCCACTTCCAGAGACGATTTACAACACGAAATGCATATATTTACAACACAAAATGCATATATTTACAACAACTTCTGAAAACCTCCAATTTGACATGTCCCACTTCCAGAGACGATTTACAACATGAAATGCATATATTTACAACACAAAATGCATATATTTACAACAACTTCTGAAAACATCCAATTTGACATGTCCCACTTCCAGAGACGATTTACAACACAAAATGCATATATTAACAACACAAAATGTATAAATTAACCACAACTAAGTTATACCTTCAATTTGACATGTCCCACTTCCAGAGACGATTTACAACACGAAATGCATATATTTACAACACAAAATGCATATATTTACAACAACTTCTGAAAACCTCCAATTTGACATGTCCCACTTCCAAAGACGATTTACAACATGAAATGCATATATTTACAACACAAAATGCATATATTTACAACAACTTCTGAAAACATCCAATTTGACATGTGCCACTTCCAGAGACGATTTACAACACAGAATGCATATATTAACAACACAAAATGTATAAATTAACCACAACTAAGTTATACCTTCAATTTGACATGTCCCACTTCCAGAGACGATTTACAACACACAATGCATATATTTACAACACAAAATGTATAAATTAACCACAACGTTGGAAAAGTTTGACAGCTATATAAGACCCTGAGTAAGTGAATATCCTTTCAAAATATTAAGTTGTATGAGTAAGTGCGTAATTGTACCTACTCATTGAACTTAATATCATATATAGTTTCACGTCAATGTCTAAGCAGTAATTACAAGTTCTTGTCCACTCACCAAAATACAAAAAGGTGTTACAAGAAGTCACCAATACAAGGTGTGTATAGACAAAATGACTAAGCAATTAACAATCAAAAGCATGTACATCATGAACTTCAGTTGGGATTTGGATTTATGCATGTCCTCACAGTGTGTCCATCCTCATGGCATCTCCCACAATGATAAACCTTCTTGTTTTGAAATTGAGATTCAATTCGTTTTCTTTTTGGTCTTCCTACTGGCCTTGTAGTAATGGGAGGCTCCAAGAAAGTCTGTGTCAGCATATGTGTCACTGTCGGAGCATTAGCACGTGGACAATCATGTGTTTCAACTGGCCTCATGCTATGCACATATATTTTCTCTTGTGCAGCAACTTTATAGCACTCCTCAACAAATGTGTACACATTACCATTAAAGTGCTTTATGGCTGCACATGCATGTGCACAAGGAAGGCCACTCATTTCCCATGCTAAATAGGTGCATTTTTTTTCACGAAGGTCTACGTTGACACATATTGGACCATCACCACATGTAGTTTGCACTGAAAACTGATGGTCTCCATAATATTGCACAAGCATATTTTCAGCATATTGAACTTGCAGAAACAACTTTTTTTCAATATTTGGTCCAACGCCATTTTTCCATTTCGCCAAACCCATCTTGCACGCAACCAATTTCCGTGCCAACTTCTCTCTATGCTCTTGTATTAAAACAGTGACGGTGTGCTTCCTCTCTTTCAGCATCCATGCATTAAAGGACTCAGCAAGATTTGTGGTTATGTTATCCCACCTCTTGAAAGGAAACTTACTAAGAGCCCAGTGGTCTACATCCCCATTTGTCTCCACCCATTGTGCCAATTGTGGATTGAACATTGTTAATTTTCCCATTGCATCAGTGAAGTCCTCCTGGAGCCTTGCATATGCGATGCCATCAAGGAGCTTCAGTGCAATGTCTTTGCTATATCCTGATGTTCGTCTCACACCTCTACTTAATTTCAAGAACTCGGCACTATAATTTTCCTTCAAATGCCGGTAGCAAAAAGCATGTCTCTCACTACCAAATATGTCTTTTACGGCACCGATAATAGCATTACTGCGATCAGACACGATTGTTATCTGTATTGGTTCAATTATTTCTTTCACACTCCACAGAAACCAAGCCCAGTCATCATATGTCTCACCGCTTACAATGGCATATGCAAAGGGAAACATTTCATTGTCTGCATCATATGCACAAGCTGACAACATTGTCCCCTTGTATGGCCCACTCAGATGACATCCATCAATATAAAGTATGGGCCGGCATCCATCTAAAAAGCCTTTAATGGAGCATCCATAAGCAATAAATAGCCTTTCAAAACTATTGTTTGTTGAGGCTTCCCATTTAGCAACGGTGCTAGGATCACTTTCGACAAGTCTTTCACAGATCCAAGGGATAACCCGGTAAGAATCTTGCACTCGATCATGTATTTCCATCAATGCTTTTTCTTTGGCCCTATATGCTTGGGAATAGTTCAGTCTCACCCCATACTCTCTATACATGTCTAAGCAAATTTCAGGGGCAGTCTTGTCGATATTGCATCTTAAACCATCCATTACAATTGAGGATGTCAAGGTGGAAAGGGGTGGATGAGAAACAATCAGGTTGTCCTGCGCTTGGTGGATGTGTGCACTTCGATATGTTCTGATTGTTAGGAACTCTGTATCTTGATGCTCTCCCGATGAATAAGCACCAATGTACCAAGGACAACCATCAACCTTGCACTTTGCAATTACCTTTTGTTGATTGTTCTTCAAAAAATGGTATGAAAACTTGTGTGCAATGCTAAATTTGTATAACGTTTGACGAAGGGTCAAAGCATTGGCAAAAATCTGTCCTTTTCCAACAATCAAATCCCTCCATTTGGTATGATTCATCTCCGATCTTGGTGTTGGAACAATTTGAGTTGAACATGTCAAAGGTGGCTGCTCTTCACTTTCATTTAACGAACGAGGTGGAGACATAGACAATTCATTTGGAAATCTAAACAAGTCCTCATCCCTGCAATAAACAACAAGTTACCGTATTAGTAATGATAATGTATGAGCCCTCATTTAACACTTATACAAAAACAAATTAGCTTTGTTATAGCAACTAAACCTACACTTCTTCTTCCTCTTGCATTTCAACATTGAATGGTGGATGTACATTGTCATTATTCCCTTTCTCTTCAATGTAAACATGCCCAGATTCTTCATTAAACTTTATTAAATGATCCACTCCTTCGTTGTCTACAAGATCTACGTATGTTGATGGATCAAAGCTAACTTTGAATTTTAGTCGAATGTCATTGCTTTCTTTTTCAATCATAGATGATATGATTCCTCGCAATTCGTCATAGGTTGTGCCTTCCTTTATAAATTTTGTTCTTACCAAACCTCCAACATATTGACTCTTATCTCCCTCACCATTTAAAAACTTCCCCCCAAAATGAAGGAAACAGAATAGATTTTTCCCAGAAGTTCTTGCCATATTTCAGGACAACCTGCAGCAACAAGCTTGTATTAACAAGTGAAAATGCATGTATTTACAACACAAAATGCATGAATTACTAACAACTTTTTAAAATCTTATCAGAACTTGTAACTAAACTTTCCATCATCACATCAACCAGAAACCAATAAAACAGAGTACTTCCTCTGTTATTCCTCTGTTACCATTGCCAAAAAACAGAGTACAATTTCATTAGCCCTACCCAATAGCATGAAATCCCATCTTCAATGATAAAGATGATATCTTTAGCAAAATCTAAGCATTCATTACCTAGGTACCAGCTTATAGTCCACTAATGAGCTCAATCTTCAACCCTTCACCAACCATTCACCAACCCTTCACTCTCTAAATGCAAAGAACAAACCCTAGGAGATGACATAGTAGAGTAAATGACAGCTGCATATTTAAAGCTTGCCTAGGAGATAAAAATGTCACTTACTTGCCTTAAATGCCTTCAACGTTGGAGATTGATCACGTGAATGCTCCGGTTTGCCGTTTTTGCGTTTCCCCTTTTTGAGACAACAAGTTCCCGCGCACACATTCTGTGATTGTTCCTTCGACTATTTCATTTTTTATTCACTCCCAGCTAAAACCGTCGTTTTTTTGATTGTTTATTCACTATGGGCAAAACCGTAATTTGAGGTTCTGAAATATTTACAATGAAGTCCCTTGGAACTTCAGAGTAATTTCATGAATTGACGGGACCTAAACGTAAATATATCCCTTCCTTGGGACCTGTGTGTAATTTTCCCAAGAATCTTTCAGTGGTCCCGAAATATTATTCTATATTGGGTGATATTCATATCACTACCAGTACTATATTTAATACAATAAAAAAAAACTACTGTAATGAAAATAAATTTGTATAAGAAATAAAAATATTTTGTAATAAATATTTAATATCGCAACCAGGCAACTACTCGTCAATATAATCATCATTCAATTTTTTTTATTAACCATTAAATAATTAGTTTATCATAATTATACCCCATGTGGTTTAATATTTTATAATTATTAATGTATTAAAAATATCTCTTCCAATATATGTCATTACACAATCACATTCATCTGCACATACATTTTCCATTCAATTATACGATCGATTTGTTTTTTTTTTTTTTAATAATTTTTGCAAAACAAAACTCTCCATTTTCAAAGGGTTCCACACAATTTTGTTTTGTGGATTTGATACTTTAAAAATGTAATCATATATCCTAGATAAGATGAAGATGTTTCAAAAATTCATATTTATAAATCAAATTTAACAATCTATATTTACAAGTTAAAATTTTATATTTTACTAGTTAAATTGTGTCATTTACAATTCAAAATAATTCACTTATATATTAAAACCCACTTTCTAATGTTGGTTCAATCTTATTAGATTGTGATGCAAAAACATTTTGTGACTGATGCGAGTGTATGCAAGTGATGGGCCTTTGACTGGGCAAAACATTATTCCTTTGTTTCTGTAACAAGTTGCTTTATTTTCTGCTACTGTCTTGCCTTTTTTTTTTTTCTGTGTTTATTTTAGAAAGCAATAGGGAAAAAAAGAAAAAAAAAAAAGCAGCAAAGGGAATAATATTATGAGTGAAAGTCAAATAGTCAAAGCAGCTATATGACAGATGTCAAGATCAGACACTTGAGCACTTGAGTCTCAGTTGCCGTTGTCTGTATACGTACGTACCACATTCCCAGTGAATAAAAGCAAGTTGGTTCAGCATCTTTATTGTATCATATCGTTTTAACTTCTCTGCTTTTTGGTAAATAGCAAAAGTGAAAGTCCCTTTCTTATTCTCCGATCTCATTCGCTACCGCTGGCCGCCGTTCAAACTCAACTCTGTGCTCCGTCGTCGGATGTGGCTTTGTGGTCATTTACCTTCCTTTGAGCTTTTCTCCGTCTCATCACAGCAAATCCTAAAACACTCGTTTGTTCGCCGGAATCGCGGTTCGTGCTCGCTGCTTTTCGTGTGTTCCGTGTTCTTTTCTTATATTGGCAAATTATTATAATGTGTGTTGTGTTAATTAGGTTTTATGTTGTTCATACTATTCTTCTCATATATATTTCCATTTGTGTTCAGAGTATCTTCTTTTCTTGTTGTGTTCAGTGTGCTCCGCCATTATTGAAGCAGTGCCAGCTGGGTATTACTCATCATCATCTCCATTCTCTTCAGGTTTGTGTCTCTCATTTCTTGTTCCGTGTTCTTTTCTTGTTGTCTTCAGTGTGCTCCACCATTATCTTCTTTATATAATGGCTTCCTTATTATCAACTTTTGTTGCTGCTTTCTTTTGGTTTATTAATTAGCATGTTTTCTGATTATACTTTTTTTGGCCATTTTTTCTAATCATATTTTAAGGAAAAGTCAAGAAAAATGGTGATGAAAAGTGTTTTAACAAATCTGCTGATTTTAAAGTTAAAACGTTTTTACAATTAGGAATGCATGTAGGGGTTCCCTTTTTTTTTTTTTTTATGCTAAAGGATCTCTCCACTAATTTTTCTCTGTACTTGATGTTTCAACCATTAGATCGTGTTTTAATGGATGTGATTTAATATTATGTTTTATAATATTAAACATAATAAAAATCTATTATTAAAGATCTATAATTAAAATCGGTTGGTCCCAAACAAGTCTCATCATGACACATAATAATTGATCCAAATCGTGTTTGTGAATCTTAACTGATGATTACTATAAATGGAGAGTGAATCTTTTAGTGGTCCCGAAATGGTATTCCATTTTTTTTTATAATGCCAGAAATAGTATTCAATAATCAATGAACTTATCGGATGCCGTACAAAAGCAAATCAATACGGAAGATATGGAGAATAGATCAGTATTATATTTAATAGTTTAAAAAAAAACTACAATAAAAATAAATTTGTGCGTGTGTGTGATAAAAAGTATTTTGCAATAATTATTTTAATATACGTGACCAGGCAATTATTCATCAAAATTATCATCATTCATTTTTTCATTAGCCGTTAAATAATTAGTTTATTATAATTATTATTCTACACGTCATGTGATTTCGTGTATGTTTTAAAACTGTAAACAAACAATTTTTCATTAATGTATGAAGAATATATCTTCCAAGATAACTACTCTCCTTATCTTATTTATAGGTCATTACCAACATGTTTCATACCAACTAAAAAAACCTTTAAAAATTGCTAAGTATGAATTAAAATTTAACAATTTTTCAACTTCACACTGTTTGAATGATATAATTGTTACTTTATGAAAAAATAAAAAACGTGACTTATAAAATATGACTAAAATTAATAAATCTTCTCTGTACCCTATTTTAGGGATAAAGGAGTATATGTCTGTACATTTTTCATTGGATTATACATCGATTTTTTATAATTATTACAAAACAAAACTCTTTCTACAACTGCAATTACTATGAATTAATAATAGCTGAGAGTACCCTGTTTTGAGGTTTGCCATTTTGTACTTGTATTTTCCTAAATCTTAAGAATGGATAGCATATATCCATTTAATTGATTAACGATGCTGCTTTTTATTTTTAATGTTATTGCTTAATAATTAATATTGATATGGATTGAAATTGAATATTAATATCTATCAAGGACGAGGAGTATTTTGTAAAAAAAAAAAATTTTTGATATAATTTCCCTTATTTTTCAGACTAAATTCTCGTTTTGTTTTCTTTGTATTTCTCCCATTTGCCATGTGTGGGGTCCACACATGTGGGCCACATACAGACGTTGTGCATGCCTAGTAGTGGCTCCTTGCACCAGAACTCACAGAGGCGTCACTCTCGTACGAAGAAATTAAAACAAGCTCTTCCATTTTCTTCTTCTTCTTCAGCCAGCTGGGCAAGTTTTGCGTTTGTCTTTAATTCTCTGACGAAGAAAAGGAAGGAACCTTTGAAGCAGTCAACGAAGTTAAAGCTCATCGGACCGATTCAGTTAAATTTGTTGAGTTCTATTTGCAAATTGCAGAGAAGAAAGCTCAGTGACAATGTCTCGTTATTTCTTCGAAGTCCTCGTCGGAGAATGGAAGACTAAACTGGTAATTTTCTTTTCTTTTCTTCTTTTTCCTTTTCAGTTTGAGGTTCGGTTCATTTGGTTTGCTTGTGCCTTTTCTTTTCCTTTTATTTTTTTGTTTTTCCTGGCTGTCGTCATGGATCTGTCTTTGTGACTTTGTGTATGCTTTTGCTGTGTCCTCACTGCTCAAGAATGGAAGACTAAACTTGTTGTGTATGCTTTTGCTGTGCGCTCAAGAACAATGAAGGAGGAGGACAAGGGGTTTAAGGATATAAATCTGCCATTTCACTTTTATTTTTATTTTTCTGATAATATATTAATATTAATTTAATTCAATAATTCCCACATTATATATATCAAATACAAGTACACCTACCATACATTTGTTTGCAGAGTATCAGATAAAAAACACACCTACCTTATTTCTGGCCCAAAAAAAAAAAACACCTAGTACCATATATTTAAAACTCCCCAAATACAGAATTTGAAACTCCTATTATTGTCTGTTTTATTTTTCCCCCTCTGACTCTTTGGTAAGATGTTTTCTTTATTATTCTTAAACAAGTATATACAACTCACACACTTCTCTTTAATTAGTATTAGTCATACATTTTTTTTATTTTTCTTTTTTGTTGCAGCGAATCCCTCCGCTATTTGTCTCAAGTTTTAGTCTCACACCTAAGACAGTAATTCTCATCAATGCTTCTACAAAAAATCTATCGAAGGTCGATATGGAGCAAGAAGAAGAAGATCCCATAGAATTATACTTCAAAAAGGGTTGGTCTGCATTTGTAAAAGACAACGCTTTAATGGCTGCAGATTTTCTCATTTTCAAGTTTGATGGGAATTCAACTTTCAAAGTTGTTATTTGTGGCAAATCTGCTTGTGAAAAAATGCTTGACAGCCAGGCAAGAATACAAATGAAGCAGAAAAAAACCCACAAACAAATCGATCATAAGGATAAAAAGAGAGCATCATCAACTCTGGAGAGAATCAGAAAGGAAAAGATCCGATTCTTGTTGAGATAAAGGAGGAGAAATTAGATTCCATTGATTCTGGAAATTCTAGCGAAGAAACGTGGGATGAGAAAGAAGAAGATGAAGAAGAACAACACGAAGAAGAAAGTGACAATTTTGGTGATACTAATTCTGAACCTCATGATACTATCATGAATATTGGTAAGCTAATTCAAAAGCTAGCAGTTTCCCTTGATAAATAATTCTGCTCAAACTCATTCTTTTTATTTCTCTGAACTTATAAAGTTTAATTACAGAATTATGGCTCAATGTTAAACTTGAAGAAAGTCTAAATTTTATCATGTTTAAAAGTTTGTACACCAATTATAATTCAGTTAGGCTTTTACAGTTACTGTTCATTTAATTTAATATTTAGTGTGTAATATTTGAGCTCACATTTTGATTAATAATTAGGGGAAGGAAGCAGCTTGGCCATTATTCCTTCATTCAAAATAAAGCTCCGGCTTGCCTCTGAAAAAAGGGGTGTCATGGTTAGTTCTCTTGATAGTTGAGATCACACAAATATTTGATTCCTTAAAATGCCTATGAAAACAACCAAGTTAATCATCTGATACCTTTCTATTGAAGCAGAAATTGTTCTCCACATCATATTTCATTAAAAAGTAAAAAAAAAAAAATAATAATAATAATAATAATAAATAAATAAATAATTTCTACTTGCCCTTCCTTACTTCATTAATATTTCCATTGGTTGTGCCATGTCATGTGAGGGTGTCATGATAGTGATGTATCGTTTAGTGCCAGAATTAATAGATAGTTAAGATCTTGTTAGGACAAGACTAGGAGACCTCTGAATTGCACAATTTGTACTGAACCTGATTCTTTTAAATCACTATCATGAGTTCCACATCCAGTATATTTTCTTGAAAGAGGGGTCTTATAAGGCCCAAACACTAGGAATTAGCTTTTGGAGTGTGGTTTGTCGTAGGACTTGTGCTTATTACAGATACTTATCAGAGTTTGAATATAATAATAAACTTGCTAGAAAGAAAAAGTGATGTTAGTATAATTATATTATACAATGAGGTTTCTATAGGATAGAAGACTGATGTTTTGCATGTTGTTTTGTTTTTTGTAACATATTTTTGAGTAATTTTGGTGCAGTGCATTCCAACTGACTTCTTCAAGAAGTACATGAGAAAGAAGAAACAAGAGGTGGAGATGGAGACAGTGAAAGGAGTATGGAAAGTGACATCACTTCCCCACCTGAAAAGAAGTGAAATGTTTGCAAGGTTCAGCAAGGGTTGGTCTGAATTTGCTCGAAGGAATCGATTTCAAGCCGGAGAGACTCTCCTTTTTAGAATGGTTCAGAGAGGTCATTGTCCCAAGTTCATTGTTCATAAGGAATAAAAAAAAAACATGTGGCATGCAAGTCATGTAAAAATAGGACCTGAAATTGGTATTATGAAGCAATTTTATGTTAGTGTGTATGATAGGAAACCAAGGCCCTTTATTTTTGAGCAAAAAAAAAAAAAAAAAAAGGCCCTTTATTAGTGTAATTCCAGGAAAAGGCGCGCACTTGAACACACACATATATATAATAGTCCCATTTCAAATTTAGACTATTTTCAAAAATGGATATTGTGATATTTATGTTTTATATCTAAATGTGAGCCATGTTATGTGTCTTGTGTTGGTTAATTGCCATATATCACTTGTTATAAGATAGAACTAATCAAATTGTATAGTTGGAGAAATTAGTTGAAATAAGTTAATTAGGTGCAATAAACATGTAAGAAATAAATTTTGTTTTCCAAAATGGTCCTCATTTATATGGAAGAAAGAGGATATGTTATATTAAGCGCTTTAGCAGCAAAACATGAGAATCAAATACAATAGTGGCATAAGTAACTTTTATAATAAAGTGGTGGTAAAATGAGATGTTTACCCCCCCCCCCCCCCCCCAAAAAAAAAAAAAGCTTTTGAGACCACCCCTAAATCTATCTTATAAAAAGGAATATGGCACGCCCAATAATTCTGTCATATAAAATAAAATAATGGAGGGAGTATGTTTTTAGCAGTTACAAGTACCTAAGGCATGGTAGAAATTTTTAGTTTTGGCGTAAGCTTATTTTAAGTCAATTTTTGTGCTTTTTTTTTTTCCATCATGAATGAAGTATTTTTTTTCAGCTAACATATCTACGTCCTTCCTAGAATTTCCCTCATAACCCTCCTTAATTATCCTATTATTTAGAACATAAACATGTTAAAAATTCTTGTTGAAAATAAAATTATGGATAATTCAACATGTTGGGTGAATGTGACAATTAATTATAATTTATGTGGATGATTTTTAAAAAAAAAAAATTATGAAAATTCGAATAATTTAAATAAAAGATAGTACTCATGCGAATTTATGGCCCATTTGGTTCAATCCCGTTGTACATTGTAGTGTACACATATAATATCCCAAATTTAATTCACCAAAATTCCTTGTATGATTGTTATATTAAATGGAATAAAATGGTGTCTAGAAAGAAGTAACATGGAGAATTAAAAGAGCTAATGGCATGAGAAGTAATGCTGTCATAATTAAGGGCAAAAGAGACAATTGATACTTGATCTTGAGGTTTAAATTGGAAGACAAAATGAAGGACTAGGATTTGCTCTTGGAAAGCAAGAGTAATCATGTGGGTTGAAAAAGCAATCAACTCCCTCCACTTATGATAATAAAAACGTCCAAGAGGACCTAGAATGCGTAGGCAGTAAAATTAAAGAGACGGAGCATAAGGCACATGACACATATACAGTGTCATTGGGTTAGTAGAAAGATGGCACTCAGCTATGTCATGACGTATGGGAGGATTGGTCAAGCAAAATGTGCCAGTTTGGATACCAACAAGGCATTTTTAGAACAGACGTGTGTACCATGCATTTTTAAAAAATGACACCGGTATGTGGTGCGATGTGGAGGCCCACACACACTTTAACCTAACGTTATTTGGCGTGCCTCAATCCCAAGTAAAACCCAAGTAGTACCGATAAAGTAGCTTTCATAAAGTAGGTCATGATAGCTAATAACAACACAACTTTTGTGTTGGTTCCATAAGAATATGACAAGTGTTCTCATCATGACAAAGTACAAGATCATTTTTGTGTTGGCATCTCTAAGTTTACTACCTAGCACTTGAGTTCGGGGAATCCGTTGGTTTCTAACCCGACCATGTACTTGACTTTTCTGAGCACTGAACCTAGGGATCGAGGGAATTCATCAAGCCTTTCCTTTCCCTGACAAAAAGTGCCACTTAATAAGAGAGAGAAAAGAGAAAGAAGGTGCTTCAAGGACACTTGGCATCTTAAGATTTAATCAATTGAGACATATGTCAACACAAGAGTTATTTACATGGGATTAAAGCTCACTTAATCCTTCAAGACTCTTAAATTTTCGCCACATGGAAAAGAAGACAATAAAGGAAAATAAGAAGGAACAAATGGAGGTTTGTGATTGGTGGAAAATTAGATGTAGTCAAACATGTTCAAGTTAGTCAATTGAACACTAACTCATTTCCATCATATATCATCAATTGAATATTAATCCTCTTCCTTCATTTTCGTCATATCCCATTAGTCAAATTAAGAGGAAGATTAATTTTTAAAAAAAAAAAGAAAAAAAAAGGAAAGAGAATGAAGGAAAATTAGAAGGGACAAATGGAAGGGTCTTATTGGTCGAATAAGGAAGTCAACAAACATCATCTAGTAATTCCATTTAACATCATTCCTTCTCCATATTCCGTCATTCTAATCCGGATCAAACAAGAAGAGAGAGAGAGCTTGGAAAATACACAAAAATGGTGGAAAAATTGGTAGAAGAGAGAGAAACCTAAACGACCTTAAACCTTCCACATAACCACCTCAAATCCAAAAACACCCTTCACAAAAGTTGTTCTACTTATCAAGAGCTTCATTTCTATGGTCTTATCTTTCTTGTTGGAGTATTTTTGTGCCAACTAGTTAGATGAGCTGCCGCCGGATTTCCAAACCGATTGCAGAATCGCAATAAGTTAAGCCTACGCCTCATTTTGAACCAATTGACTTGAAGTTTTGATGAGTTTTTGAATTTGTTGGGAAACCCAAAAATTTTGGCCATTTTGAATTCCTAGGGTTTCATGATGTTTTATTCATATACATGTAGTTATATGATGATTTGGAAGTACATGAACCTAGTTTAGTGAGTAAATTGTGAATTGGTGAATTGTTGTTTGGAACCCTAATTTACTGTCGAAACAAGGTAATGAGAAGGAGAGGGATTTTATCCATTTTGATGCATGAAATGAGTTTAAAATGAAAAATTGTGTAGGATAAAGATGAGAAAGTGATTATGGAATGTTGGAGTTGAAAATAGAATTTTGTATAGTGCTGCCAGATTGGGTTCCTGGAAGGTAGTTTGTTTGTGACATGTTTTTGATGACCAAATGACATCCAATGGCTATGAAAACTTTCTGAAAAAAAGTATACTTGTCAATTTTTAATTTGATAGGTCATATAGGCCAATTGGATCTGTACACTATGAGTTATGGATTTTTGAAGTTAGGTATTGAATCTGAAATGTTTTTTAGACCAATGAGGATTGATTGACCACTATGGAATGGTGTGCATGTATATGACAATGGAAAGTATTTTTCCCTGAAATTAGATTTAATAAGGGTCATATAGCATTTGGAATCATTGCAATTGGATATTTGGACATAAAGAAATGAATTTTCAAAATTGATTAAAAATTCTACCAATTTTTTACTTTTGCACGATAGTAACAAAGTAAGGGCAATTGGAAGTAAAGTTAACTTCCAAAGGTTAAGATAAATACTTGCATTTTAGCTACATGTTGGGTTTAGTGTAGTTACATTAAAGAAAACCAACTCTAGTATCTTTAGATACTGAAAAGCGTGGATAAGTAGTAACTTGTACATCTGTGATTATGTAATTATAAGATTTGATATCTGCCCAGAACGGCCAAAGGATTGGGAACTAGTTTGAGAGTTGGAAAACCACCAGATAATAACTTTTCTTTGATATACGATGTATGACTTTATATGCATGTATGAACCATTGTGTGTATCTATGTTGTGAACATGAGATAGGAAGTAGGGCCTAGTAAGCCAGTAGGCCCTTCGATCGCAACCCTATTAAGCATTCAAATTAGAAGGGCAAAGCCCCAGTTGAATACCTAGCACTGTGGTAATGAACCAATTAGGTCATATGATTGCAGTCGATGCTACATGTTATGTTTATCTCTGAATATTGAATGTGTTTGTTGGTTGACTACCATGTTTAGTGTATGCAATTTATGTGAGATTAACTATTACTCTGAGATTCATTTGAATCTCATACATTTCCAAAAGTTTAGGTCGTGAACAACATAGCGGATGTGGTTCCCAGCGCAAGGCGGTAGATACCGGTAGCTGAAAGTTCCAGACCTTTTTAGTATTGATGTAGGTACATTGGTTATCTAATGTTTGTAATGAAATTTTTGGGATTTGTGAATATTATGTACAATGGGGATTCCTCTTAAGTGATCAAGTACTATATATTTAGTATGTTTATGCTATTTTTGTTTAGCTTGTTGAGCTGTGCATTATTACTCTGATAAATGTCAAAATATTAAGGGTTTTGACAAGTGCAATGTAGTGTAATGGTAACACAATGCAATATTAATTATAGAGCCATAGTATGGTTTGATTTTTAAGCAAGGTGTAATGAGTTTTTTCAATAATTATTTAAAATTAATATATCACATAAAGTATATTTTACCCTTAATATAATCTTTGTAAAGAAAATAGTTAAGAGTCATCGTACTACCTCATTATAACTGTCATGTTACCTCACGAGGATCATTTCATGTCGATGGTTTGGTGATGGAGGCAACAGTAATGGTGGTATGGCAGTGGCAGCAATGGCGATGGCAAGTGGTGATAGAGACAATGGTGGAAGAGGATGTAGTGGCAACAATAGCTGTAGTGGCAATGACAAAGGTAGAGGTAGGGCGGTGCAGGGTGGTGGCGACGGCGATGGTGGATGAGAAGGAAGTGGTAGCAATGGTGAAAACAGAAGGTGGTGATAGTGACAACAGCGAAGAAGGAGGTAGTGACACTTATGGCAGTTGTCTTGGCGGCGAAGACAATAGTGGAGGTGGTAGCGGCTGCAACTACAACGGAGGAGGAGAAGGTAGTGGTTCTGTTAGGATCCGTACACACAGCGGAATTATAAAACTTTTACGAATCCCATCCGAAGATCCATCAATGGCGTTTAGATCAAGGTTTGTTAGAAACCATACCTATACGAGTTCTATTTGGTGGGCTACCTATTCGATCAACAGGAGCGGACTCTGCGAATCCCCTCCCTCTACCAATATCCACACGAATAGCCTCCAACACAGACAATAGCGTGCAAGCGTCTTCAATATTTTCGCGTCTCTTCTTTACTCTCTAGGGTTTCTTCTAGCTTCTCTAATTCATCCGTCCACTTAATATAACTAGATCAATATCTATTTAAAGAGTTTCTAAAACCCTAATGAGCCGTATTAAAATATTCAAAATTAATCTAATTAATCTTGAAATTTGAATTTGAATTAAAACAATATATCAATTAAATCTGTCCAAGAGATCTAATCAAATATAATTATTTAATCTGAATTATGAACCAACAGATTTAATTTATCTTTATAAATTAAATCTAAGATATGATATCTTTCTATTTAATTAAATCTGAGATACTCTATTTTTATTCGAAAATTAAATCTGAGATACAATATCTCAATTTATTATAGTTATTTAACTTATCAAATAAATTATATATTATATATAATAATATTATTATCTATAAATAATATCATTATTATTTTTGAATTTATATTATATTATAATATAATATGATATATGTATATATATATATATATATATCAACTCTAGATTAACAGTATTCATTAAATCTTAAACATATCTAAGATTCAATGAATTTGGACACTCTTGGTTGTGTTGAGCTATTCCTGTCTGCGACCCTACAGACCCAGATGAGATTGCAGTGGACCAATACTGTACCAGCCCACAAGTCGCATGTAATACCCCAAAATTGTTATTTCTCATAAATACAATATTTTGGTTGATGGCACCTACGTTAAATAGGTGAATATGTAGTCTCAAATTTTGAGATATATTTATTTTATCTATTAGGTGATTTTCCCTTAGACTTTGAGGTAGCTATGTTTTATTTTTCTAAGTTTTGTTTGGAATCATAAAATATCATAAAAATACAAACAACACCCAAATTAAATTAGGGATTTTATAGGATCAAAAGAAAACAAGGAAAAATTAGGGAAACACATCAAATAAATAGGGGAGCATAGGAGGAATTAGTAGACCCTTGAATTTTCACTAAACAAAATGATTATGTAAATTTTTATAATTGATCAAGGGATTAAATTAAGAGGACATAAATCTTAAAATTCATAATCAAGTAAGAAACTATATTTTCTAAAACCCTAGAATTAATACCTAGCTCATATTAATTCATAAAATACCATAATAAATTACCAAAGCACTTGAACAATTAAAAAGGCAATTACTAATATTTAATGGGCAATTAATTACCGCTAATAGGATGATTAGCCAATTATTTACAATTAAACAATTGTAGCCATTAATTAGAAGTACATTGGGCTAATTAAAATTCAAAGACCAATAGGGGTTTGAGATTAGTATAAAATAGATTGCCTATGGTCATAAAATACCCTAAACACCAATTATTTAATAATCAAGAGGCAAGTAAGCTTGTGATTAAGATGATAAGTAAACTTTAACTAAGCTTTGAAAAGTCAATAATCACAATTAACATTACGTAATCATTATTAAGTTAATTAAATCTCAACAACCAATAAGAAGTTAGGATTAGCATAAGTTGGATTACCAATGGTCATAAACTACTCTAAGAGTCATAATCAAGTTAGGAACCAATCATAAATTGACAACTTCATTAAAACACTTTATTAGGAATGCTAATTAAGGATTAGTTGTGGAGGGCTAGGATTAAACCTTATAAAGCTAAATCCTAAGGCCTTAATTAAATACCATAAAGCTAAATCCTTGTGAAATGGAATTGGCCAATGATAAATCAAGAAAATATTCTTAATCCATGAGAAAATGTTTTGACCAATGAGAGAGGGAGTTGTGAATGTGTGTGTGTGCAAATGTTGTGAGTGTTGTGAGTCTAGTGGAAGGAGTGGGAAAGAGAAGTCAAAGCATTAGCCAATAAGAAAATTAGACATTAAACAATTAGATTAATCCATGAAATTAAATCTAGACATAAGCAAATGAAAACCTATACAAATTAAATCATACCTTGAAATCTATGAACTAAGTATGGAAACTAAGTTGAGATTCATAACAAGCATAAATCAAGCATGAAAACAAGTATAACCAAAGTCATTTTCATGATTGTTTAAGAAATGGAATCAATAGGAAAGATAGGTAAAATTGGTCTCAAAATGAAGCTAAAAATCTCTAGAACTCAAAACCAATGAGAAATTGAGCATACAAGTTCATTAGAATCCCCAAATGAATTTCTATATAGTGGAACACAAAATGGAAGAAGTAGGAAATTCTAATTATACATATATAAAATGAGTCATCCCTCTAGAAATGAGTCATTAGTCTACACATGAATGAGTCATTAATCTAAACATGTATGAGTCACTAACCTAAATGATGAATCCCAAGCTCTATGAATGAATCATCACCCTAAACAAGCATGAGTCATTAGCCTAGTTAAGAGATGAGTCATAACCCTAAACCATGAGTCATGTATCTAGTAGAAGACTTTCAAGGCTTTGGAAGAGGATAAGATGATGTAAGGGATGATGTAGGGAGGGGTATTATGAGTCTTTTTGCACATGGAGCTTCTACTATAAATAGGACCCTTTGCTCTTCACAATCCTCACCAATTCACAAGCAACAACATCTGAAACATAGAGAGAAAGTGAGTGTGAGAGCTTTGGAGAAAGGAAGAGCAAAGTTCTAGGTAAGTTCTTGAGCTCTAGCTTTTAAGTTTTTAGTTATTTTGTAGTTTAATCTTTAAATTCTTTAGATATAGTTGTTTTTATGTTTTTCTGGGTTTAAAATTTGGTTTATTTCGAAAAATAGTGAGGAAAGAGTTTTAGCAAAATTTCCGGAAGAGAAACACCAAAGTAACGAAGTTCTGGCGAAATTTCATCGGTTCTGGAATTTCTGAACCAGACATGAAAAAACTTATATTTTATGCTGAAATCATGGTTAGAAAATTCTGAAAAAATTCATGGTTAAATTAGACATATAGGGCTTTTTTAATATGTAAAGAACATGTCCAAATGATTTCTGAACAGGGAGATAAAAATTCCCAAAGTTAGGGCTACGAATTTCTGGAAAATTCTGGACAGATGTTCAAAAATTAAAAAATGGGAATGAACCGTAGAATCTGGGAAAAGTCTATCATTTTTTCTTGAAACTAGACATCCTAAGGATTCTGGGGAATTTTACGGATCCTCATTTCGATTTTTCTAGAATTAGTTATGATTTTTCAAAGTTAGGCGAAATTCTGCCCAGATTTAAGGACCAGCGTTTTTCTCAAAAATAAAGGGAAATAATAAATTCATAAATCCGCCAGGGGTAAAAGAGTCATTTGTGGCTAGGATATCTATTGGGATATTGGTTGTGAATTAATAAACATAATATTACCCTCATAGGAAACCTGTGATCACCTTATAGCCGACAACGTATCGTGCTCAACAGGCAAAGGTGCGTTCGCGTAGTGCTTATTGTATGATTGTATATGATGGTTGTTTGTTGTGCTCATCGACTAAGATTTTCATACGTGGTTATGTTACATACGTGGTTATGTCCTAATTAGCATACATGGTTATGATACAAATATTGTTATTATTTTTCATACGTGGATATGTATATTGATTGTCATTGTCATGTCATGAATATCTGTCATACATAACTGTACATAAGCATGAGGTTAACCGTTACCTGAGGTTCAATGGGAATTGAACCTCAGCTCTTACCATAGCTTCAGGATCCGAAGGAGCTAGAACCAAGAGCAAGGATAGGCAGCACGACCAGGGAGGAGGACGTGTTACTTTATCTAGACACTGTATTCGGATAGTTGTACCACTGTATGTATAAGTACCCAGATGCAACAGCAGGGAATGTATATCAGTTACTCGTTTGTTTTAAAGAAAATTTTTTTCCGATGCCACTCTGAATAATTTCGACGAAACTCTGATAATCCCATTTGAAACCCATTTTAAAAAGGCGGGATGTTACATCGCAAGCGTCCTCTACCAAGATATTACGACTACCCAATTCATATGGGAATCGATGATACGATACTACCTATCGTACAATCATGTCACGTCCCTTTTGTCACGCGATAATACTGTCAAGGATGAGACATGGATAATGTCAACTTCCTGTTCTTGACCATTACTTTCTCGATTCTTGAGTAGTCTGATTGAAATGAAAACTCCTTTCCATCATAGTATGGCCATACGTTTCTCCGACTCACTCATTGAGGGGCCAAGTATTATCTCTCTACAAATGTGAGGGACAAAAACAACAACTCATCATGTAGGAATCCATGACGATCTCAGGTCAAAGGGCATTGTGACGCAGTTATACATGAGAAAAGCTCTTATGACTTAATCCATGCAGCTTTCTCATAGTGGGTCGGTCCAAAACCTTGTACTCTTACAAGTGCCTATAACTTTGATTCGTATCTTCATATCTCATCAAAGTTATACTGGTCTTATTTCATCTTGGCTCCCGCGTAGATGACCGACCAGGGACATTTAGGATTATCTATAAGATATATCCAAGGATACAATTATCACTATAAACATGCGAATGAAATGATAACTAAATGGAGAACAATAACTTACCCATAGGGCATAATTTCCAACATGTAGCGGTGGCGGTGGCCGGTCGTGAAAGCTACAACAGTGGAGGATAAGGTAGTAGTGGCAGCAATGGAAACAGTAAATGTGCTAATGGCAACGTGGAGGCTAAGGCTGTGGTGGGAGAGGAGGTAGTTGTGGTGTGGCGTGGTAGATGAAATGAAACAAGTGAAACATACAAATGAGACTAAAGGGTAAATTGCACTTTTTCAACCACGCGATGGGGGTGGTAAGCCGATAATGAGTATTTATAGAGAGGAGGCATGAATGAGGATTACTTTTTTTTTTCTTTTTGGTAATCATCATTACCATGGTAAACCTTATTACCATGCTAAAGAGCAACCAAACACTATTCTCTTGATAGTGTGATCATAATTACTATTGCAAGCATGCAATATGTTATTGAACGTATGCACCAAATAGGCTCTTAGTATCAAGGGAGTAGTAAAATTAACAAATGTAAGATAAAAAGACAATTTTTATGTTACAAATCAAATTAATCAGCCTTTTTGATCTATATATGTTAATGAAATTAAATTCAAACTTTTTTGCAAATAAAGTAAACATGTTGATATCTTGAATTGATGATGGTGATGGGTACGTAAGGCTTGAATTCCTTTACCCAATAAAATTAAATTAATGATTATTTCTTCGATGAATAAATATAGACAATTTTGTGGTTCATGTCAATTCATAAGAAATCAAATTACTCTGTCCGGTCCTAATTATAAGAGATAGTTGACTTTTTTTGAGAGATTAAGGAAACTAACTAAATTACTTTAAAGTATTTTTATTTTTATTTTTTTCTTCAAACTTATTAGCTAGTTTGACTAATAAACTAATATATAATCTAAGAATATTTAACATATGAAATGATTAAGTAACTTATTTAACTTCCTTAATCTCTCCATAGAAAGTCAACTAGCTCTTATAATTAGGACTAGAGGTAGTATTAAAATCTAGAAGAGCAAAATGAAATTTCACTCAATTATTCCAGGTCAAACCCCAAACTATGCGATTTCGACTAAGACTGTTTCGTCCGCTAAGCATCATTTCAATTGCTATAATACCCTAAAATTCTTATTTACCATAAGTACTAATTTTGATAAATAATACATAATGAAAAAATAGGAGAATATGTTGTCTCCAATTTTGTAGTTTATTTTATTTCTTGGGCAAATTTTCTCTAGAATTTAAATAGGGCAAAACCCAATTTTCTAATTTACATTATGGATCATAAAACACCACAAATTATCATAAATACAACATAGTTCATATTTAATCATAAAGAGCCATAAAATGTTATAAAATACCCTAAAGTCTCCAAAACTAAGCATAATCCTAATTTAATCATAAGAGAAAATTAAATGGCTTGAAAATACTTATATCAGTTAAGAGAAATTACAAACAATTAAGTGACAAGTAATAGTGCAATAATTAAAACAAATACCCAAATTTTTGAAATTTGTTAATAATTAAAGTGAAAATTGTAATTATTAATTAAGGAACAAAAGCTAATGAAGGACCAAGATTAATGTAAAAGAGGTTACTAATGATCAAGATTAATACATTAGCCAACCAATTAAGCCTAATAACATCTAAAACACTATGATATTAAAAACCAAGATTTAAAAATTAACCTTCCCTAAATTAATGAAAGTGGTGAAATTGTACTCATGAAAGGCGAAAGATGATGACACTAATTTTAACCACAAAGAGCATATTAATTATGTACAAATTATCATTAATGAAGGAAGGACTTTTTAAACATAAACTAAGGGCTTAGATTAATTGTAATAAAGCTAATCTAAAGGCTTGAAAATGGATTTCATAAAGCAAAATCCATGTGAAAATTTAACCACCAATGAAAGACTTTTTCTTTTTAAGTTTGTGAGGTAATTAAAACACAAAATTGATAAGTAGAAGAAGAACATACACAGTTTGCATAGCTTGGGGAGGAAGTAAAGGTTTCAAACACATGTTAAAACAAAGTCAATAAAGCAACAACTTGTTGATGAAGTTGGAACTTTTCAACACTTGGTGAGCAAGTTTCTAAACTTCATGAGTAAGGAAGAAAAAGATGAGAGGAAGAAAGAGGGTGGGGAGCACGGTTTTTAGGATTAGATGGTGAGGATGAGATTTTCAATTTTTACCTTGATCCAATGGCTTAAAATCAAGGTGAATTAGGTTTGAATTATTTACCAAACTTGCCACACCATTCTACTATAAATAGGGGCTTTGGTTCTTCACTTTTCCTCACACCAAAACAAGCTTAGCAAAGCAATATAGAGAGTGAAAGTGAGAGTGAGGAGTCTTGGAGAAGGAGGAGCAAAGTTCTTGGTAAGTTCTCTAGCTCTAGCTTTAAGTTCTTTAAGTTTTAGTTCTTAAATTCATAGTTAGAAGTAGCTTTGATATTAAATATGCTAGAGTAATTTTAATATCATGTTTCTATAGTCAAAATTGGCTTTAGTTCGAAAAATTGATGAAGGAGGTCTTCTAGCAAATGTAACATCCTCATTTTTGAAATCCGTTTTCAAAATAATTGATCAGAGTTTCAAAATGATTTAATCAGAGTAGAGCATCGGAATGATTCTAAAGAGTGAGTATCTGATATATATTCCCTGCCTGTTGAGTCTGGGTACTTATACATACAGTGGTGCAACTATCTGAATACAGTATGTACATAAATGGGAAAATCCTCCGCTCGTGACCTCACGTGTGCTGCCTATCCTTGCTCTTGGTCCTAGCTCCTTCAGTCCCTGAAGCTATGGTAAGGGCTAAGGTTCAATTCCCATTAAACCTCAGGTAACGGTTAACCTCATGCTTATGTACAGTTATGTATGACAGATATTCATGATAAAAACAACAATATTTATATTCAATATTCATTTCTCAAAGATAGAAACATAACCATCATATATCCATATTATTCCATTCTCATCACATATTCATATCAAACCAGTCTGCACTCTTCACCAGTGCCACGATGGCCTATCGTGTCCTCAGCGTGCTAGGAAAACTCAAACGGCATTACCAAGACTGTAACCCGTATATAGCTGTATATATATTCAAATAATTTTTAAAGCAAAGTCACAGTCTATGAGCATATCTACCACATACAAGTGTACAATAAGCATCAGAGTTAGTGTTACAGTACGCGTCCGTACTTTCGTTGACGGAAAATGGTACTTTTGACAGCGGTACGACAGCAGTATGTGATTACAGATATCCTATAGGGATAATATCACATTTATCAGTGATCAACATCATAACAGGCATTTCAGGTACAAATTACCATTTTGCCCCTAGTTTGACTAACCGGCGAAATTTCGCCAGAGCTTCGCTATTTTGACTCTAATCTTCCAAAATTTTGACATATCTCCATCTCCAATATATTTTTGAAATAAATATCATATTTATCCCTAAAACATGATTTCTCAACTTACTTGGAAGATTAAAGATTAATCTAGCATTTCTACTATAACTATCGAAACAACTACGAAAACTAAAGACTAGAGACCAAAGAACTTACCCGGAACTTGCTATTTTCTCTAGACTCCTCCTTCTCTCTAAAATCTCTCTCTAAGTGGCTCTAGGAATTGTGAAGAATGAAGTGAAGAGGGGTTGCCTATTTATAGAGAATTTACATGGATCTCAACCCTTCGATCAACTTTTGTATCAAGGGCTAGGATGATGAAGATGTGGCCACATGAACAACACTTATTTTCCTCTTCTCTCTACCACACAAGTGTCCCCTTATGTCATCAACATGATGTCATCCATTCACTTTATGCATTTACCCGATAAAAATCCCCTGATCGGTGTTCTAATCGCGTAATCTTAGAAAATCTCAAAAATCCGGGAACACAGCCTTGAAGTTCTATTCTTCCTCTTTGGAAATATCTGAGTTAACTAAATTTTTGATCCCATTAAGGGTATTTCGTAACCTGCCGAAGATTCTAAGCCGAACGCTGTCGGTTACGGAAATTACTTCGGGTGACACCAACTTCGGGATAAAAATTCACTGATTCATAATATGTCCAGTTGTTTTCTACTTAGTTCAAGGATTTTAAGTTATGATTTATTTTCTATTGGTTCTCACTTTTCTTATCTGCCCTTTGTTTACAAAATATCTTTTCATCTGATATGTTATTTGCCCCGCCAGTTACGGAAATGACTTCCGCTAACACCGACTTCTGGACAAAAATTCACTTGTTTGTAATATGTCCTGACCTAAGAAACTTAGTTCACGGTTTTCTAGATAGGATTTAATTTCTATCGGTTCTCATTCATCCAACTAGTTCTTTCACAAATATCCTAATTATAATACATCTCTCACCCTAGCCGTTGGATCTAGACTTAGTAAAGAAGTTTTAATCCTCACCCTCCATGTGTTCTTGTGATGTCATCCTTATGATGTCACTTTGATGACATAAGCAAGGCTTAGGTGTTATTTGTGTTTAGAAAACCCTAGCTTAATCAACAAGTTGTTGACTTCTTCTAGAACATTCTAGCCAATTCTTACTTCCTCTCCAAGTTTTCCCGACTTACTCTCCAGGTCTTCCCGACTAGTTCTCCAAGTCTTCCCGACTTGCTCTCCAAGTTTTACAACTTGTCCACCAAGTAACTTGCTTGCCAAGTAACTTGTCCGCCAAGTAACCTTGTCCGCCCAGTAACCTCGTCCGCCTAGTAACTTGTCCGCCAAGTAACCTTGTCCGCCAAGTAACCTTGTCCGCCCAATAACTTGTTCGCCAAGTAACCTCGTTCTCCCAGTAACTTGTCTGCCAAGTAACTCGTCCGCCAAGTAACTTGTTCGCCAAGTAACCTCATCCGCCTAGTAACTTGTTCGCCAAGTAACCTCGTCCGCCTAGTAACTTGTTCGCCAAGTAACCTCGTCCGCCCAGTAACTTGTCCGCTAAGGAACCTGATCCGCCCAGTAACTTGTGCGCCAAGTAACCTCGTCCACCCAGTAACTTGTCCGCCAAGTAACCTCGTCCGCCTAGTAACTTGTCCGCCAAGTAACCTTGTCGCCCCGTAACTTGTTCGCCAAGTAACCTCGTCTGCCCACTAACTTGTCCGCCAAGTAACCTCGTCCGCCCAGTAACCTGTCCGCCAAGTAACCTCGTCCGCCCAGTAACCTGTCCGCCAAGTAACCTTATCCGCCCAGTAACTTGTCCGCCAAGTAACCTCGTCCGCCCAGTTTGTTGACCCTTCTAGAAATTCTTCCTTCTCTTTTTTTTCCAGCTAAAATCCGTGCCCCCATTCCTATTTGTTCATTTTATACTTTAATTTTAATTGTTGGATAATGTTTTGGGCCCATATCCTTGGTCCCATGATTATTAATTAAGGTAAAACACTCTTAATTAGGTCCTTTGATTTTCCACTAGATTAATCATGAAAATTAATTTAATTACTTCAATTATTGCAAATTTAATTGCCTCCTAATTGTGGTTAATTCCCTTTAATTAATTCAAGTGGTTTCATAACACTTCCTTGATTATTTTGGTTACATAAGAACCATGTTTTAATATGATAATTTTATCATATTTATGTTCCTACATCACACTCTTAAAATTGGTCTTTCGACTTTAATTAATCTCTCTTAATTAATTTTAGTATCTCCATAGCATTTTATTGCTCTTGTGATTATATAAGACTAGGCTTTAATATGGTAATTTTTGTGGTATTTTATGATCCCAAATAAAATTCGAGAATTTGGTTTTTGATTACCTTAATTCTTAGAGAAAATTTCCTAAATTAACATAAATAAGTTACTCAATTTTGAGACCATATATTCACCGATTTTAAATAGGTATTATTTATCAAAATATAATATTTATGATGAATATGAATTTTGGGGTATTACAGCAAAAGTTTTGAAAGATCAGGATCAAAGTAACGAAACTCTGGCAAAATTGTGTCGGTAGACGATTTCTGAAATCAGTGATGAAAATGCCAATATTTTATGCACAAAATGAAGTTATGAAAATCTGAGAAAATTAATAGTTAAAGTAGACAAATATGGCTTTCCAAATATGCTTAGAACGTATTAAAAGGAGTTCTGTACAGTGAGATAAAAATTCTCAAAGTTGGCCTGAGAAATTCTGGAATTTTTCTGGGCAGAGGTTAGAAACTTTAAAACTGGGAATGACTCGTGTGATCTGGGAATAAATGAGTATTTTTCCTTAAAACTAGACATCCTAAGGATTCTAGGGAATGTTACGGATCCTCGTTTCGATTTTTCTAAAATTAATTATGATTTTTAAAAGTCAAACGAAAAATCAGCCAAGAAATGTTGTACCAGCGTTTTTTAGAAAACTAAGGGAAACAAGTTGAAAAGTAATTCCACCAAGAGAAAATGGCCATTTGTGACTAAAGATATCTAGTAGGATATTATTTGTGAATTAATAAATTCGAAATTACATTATAAGATATACGTGATCATACCGACTGACGTACGTACCACGATCACCGACGAAGGTACGTTCGCGTACTGTAACACTAATGCTGATGCTTATTGTATGCATATATGTGATAGATAACTTTATAACTGCTGTGCGCTTATGGGATACATCTGCTGTGTGTTTATGTACTATTGGGATACATCATCTAGTAGGATATTATTTGTGAATTAATAAATGTGAAATTACCATTATAGGATATACGTGATCATACCAACCGACGTACGTACCACGATCACCAACAAAGGTACATTCGCGTACTGTAACACTAACGTTGATGCTTATTGTATGCATATATGTGATAGATAACTTTATAACTGCTGTGCGCTTATGGGATACATCTGCTGTGTGCTTATGTACTATTGGGATACATCTGCTGTGTGCTTATGTACAATTGAGATACATATGATGTGTGCTTATGTATTGATTACGCCATGAATATCTATCATAGATATACTGTCATATTTAAGCATGAGGTTAATCGTTACCTGAGATTCAATGGTCATTGAATCTCAGCCCTCACTATAGCTTCAGGGTCCGAAGGAACTAAAACCGAGGACAAGGGCAAGCAGCACGCGTGAGGCACGGCTGGAGAATTTCTTTTTGGTTGTGTATTAACATACTTTTGAATATTCGGATAATTGTACCGCTATTTAAAGCAACCAGATACACCAGCACTGAATGTTTATCAATTACTTGCTCTTTTAAATTGCTCCGATGCTCTACTCTGATCAAACTATTTCGAAAACGCTTTAGAAAAATGGGGTGTTACAATTGCACACATTAAAACGAGGATGCATTTTCATATGTTTAATTTCTGCATGTGCATCTTTAGTAATTTTCTCTTCTTTTTTTTTTGAAATTAACAAAGGTATTAGTAATAAAATAAAATTTTTGAATACAAGAAAGTGAAGATTCAAAATGGTTACTCAGATGCTCAGATGCTCTCTCTTATACATAACCACAATACTAACTTTCATCCAAATAAGAATATTAATAAAGTGTTATGAAATTAAATGGATGTCCATTGACTCATATCCTAATCAACAACTACTTGACTACATTTAATACTTTCTTCTACTTCCTCTCCAAGGCAACAAACTTATTCTCTAAGTTTACTTGTTCTCCAAGTTTGCTCGAATCTTGTTCTCAAGATTTTAATTCTCGTAAACAACCAAAGAAAATATTGGAATTAAGATTTTAAAGAAAGTGTTATAAAAAAGGAACCAACTTGAACTCTCAAAAATTAAACCTTCTTAGAACTCTTTTCCACATTCTAAAAATGCAAGCAGCATGGAAAATAATTTGGCAAAGATAAAACACAATAGTTAGTCCCTTACAACTCTACAAGGCAAGTGTCTACACTCATCTCTCAATATAAATAAGGGCTTGTGTTTCACTCAATTTCACTTATGGCAACCCATCTACCATAGACTTGTTTATCATCTCAATTTCTACTTATCATCCCACAGCATACACAATTCTAAATGACTTGACAATGGATAACTTTAGTTAGTGCCAAGCAATTCAATGAAAGACATGAAGAATGAAGGAATACTTAAGAGGAGTAAACAACCCTTTTTCTATATCTTCATAACTTTATTTTTTCTTGAGCTGTTGTAGGTCTCCTTTTGACATAACCCTGCACATGGGTGATGTAACACCGGTTACTCAATTATTCTAGCAGGCACCTTAAGAAGCTTTTAGCCTAACTCATAACCCTCTTTAACTTTATCATTTGACATGAGAGCCAAAATTGATGATTAAGTTCCTCCAATTACTAGGTCAAGTTTTGAGATGTTAGCAAAGTAGTTGTTATTCTTATTCCTTCTCTCTTTTTTTTTTTTCCTTTTTATCCCTTCAATCTCTTTTCTAGTTATTTTACTTAGCACTTACTAGAGTAAAGAATGAAAACAAATTTCTAAATCATCCTTATGTATACAAAGCAAACGTTCAGCTTCAAAAGAGATTCGAGACAAATTCTAAAGATGAAATATCTAAACTATCTTTTAAAGATGAAGTTTTAGAAATTTATATATCGGGAATACAATTATTAGTAAAAACATATGTAACGCCCCTACCGGCCTCGCCCTTTCGGGTGGCGGATTAGTGCGATTCTAAAAACCCATCTGGATCTTTTCGATTTGGCATATGCGGAAGCTTTCCCAAAAACACGTACTCAAATATTAGACATCCGGCCCTACATTATTCGGTTGGAAGCGTCAACATTCTTCAGGGCCGTTGTCACAACTATCAGAGTGTCTGCTTTGCTCATACTTTCTACAGCAACTTCAAGCAACCTTCCCTTGCAGCACTTCTCTGACGTGCTCACCTGCCTAAAGGTTGGTTATGGAGGGTGAGATTCTGGGGAATCTCAGTAGCAAACATTACCGAACAATGCATGTAAGATAAATGCTAGTGTATGATATGCTTGCCTTACATAGGCTCATGTTAACATAATGACATTTCTGCATGCTACAATGCTTCATAAAATATACTCATGGCCATAGCATAAATAGAAACAGAGCTTCAACCATTCAAATATATTAAATAAGCAAGTAAAGCAATCATGCATATTATCACACAAGCAGATAAATCAATACACGCAAGTAGGGTAAGTCCACTACCTTAGCCTATGTCCTCCGGTTGTACTTTCTCTTTCAAGTACGGAGTTGCTTGAAGCTAAGTATCATCCATTTATTTTCTTTCTTCTTGGTCTTGACTTCTCATGGCCCTAAACACGACGTCATATTATTAGAGCCAAGTGAACCAAATACATAATAGCTTATCTTTGCCTCATAGGCATTCTTACACGCTCGGAGTTTATTCTCATTACTTTGGCCATTTCTTTTTAATTTCGAATGGTAGCAAAAGCTATCAGCATTTTGGCCTAACTTTGAAAAATCATCATTAATTCTACAAAACTCCGATTGGGGTGGTTCAAAATTCTATGTGTCACTAATTAAGTCTAGTTTCATATACAACTAATCACTAGACTTATTTCTTTCTGTATCATTCCCAGATTTTCATTCTTTCTTTGCTGTCCAGAAAAAGGTTCCAGTTTAATAGGTCAACTTCAAAAATTCGTTTCTCCTTCGATTCTTATCGGAATTCGACGAATTACCTATCAAATTAAACCTCTATGTGTCTACTATTTAACTGGAAAATTTCACAATTTAATGATTTTATTTGTTCATCCCGAAATGCCACGTCATTTTACTACTCCTGAGGCAAACCAGAAATTCTCCAGATTTTCAGCTCAACTTTGAAAAATCATATCTTGAGCTACAGACCTCCGTTTTAGGTGAATCAAAGCTTATTTTAAAGCTTAAGGAGTTTACTTTATACTGTAAAAATTTCAGAGTCAAAAGAGTTCGTTTGCTCTGGTTTTACCTTAGTCAAAGGTCGCTTGTTCAGTTGCAATTCAGTTTTCCAGATGATGCTACAGTAACTGCGCACTGTTCATCTACGAATTCACTGTAGCTGACGCTGTTGGTTCTGTTTCTGCACTTCAAAAACAGAGTTTCATCGTGCATGCAACGTAGGCTTCCATCTTCAACCTCTTCAGAACCCCATGCATGCATGTTAGACCTCAATGCTCTCTGTTTCCAGTTCCTTAAAATAGAGTACCCATACGCAGAGACTAGTCATAAATTGAGAGCTTCAAATGTAGAACCCATCGTGTAGGACTTGCAAAAACTAAGGAGTATGAAGCTTATTGACTTACCTTGGCTTGTTTCTGCAAGTTCCAGCTCCTCCTCCTTTGGTTTCTACCTTCGGTTCCTTCCACCGAGTGCTCTTGGTGTTCTAGGTTCCATCTCTCTTCCAAGCTCATGTCTATAACACTCCTTCTATTTGCATCTTACAAGCTTGCATGATGAGTACCCAGCTGGAACCGTTGCCCTCTGCTTCACGGTTTGTGTTGCAGAGTGAGAAAGTAACAGCTGAACCCACTTCCTCTCTCAACGACTCTCTCTCTTTTTCTTTCTTCAATGCTCCTTCTCAGTCTCAGTTCACGAAACTCGCTCTTTCTCATACTTCACTTCATCGTGTTTCTCTCTGCTCTCAACTCACATCCTCTTCTCACTTCTTTCTGCAACTTCCTCTTCCTCGATCTCACCTTTGCCTCACACTTTGTCTGGATTCCCAATCGTTCTGTGTTCTCTGACTCAGCTTCATGCTCGGTATCTCACTCATGCTTCATTGCGTTTTCTCAGCTCCTCCGACTCTGGTCTCGGTTCGTTTTTCTCTCTCTCGTCTCTCCCACTCTCTGACTTCTGTGAAGGGCCGTGGTGGAAGAGTGACAATCAAGAGAGTATAATGGTTCAGTCCGAGTGAGTATAATGGGAGAGCACATGCGCACATTTTCCCGAGTTCTGAGACAGTATTGGAGTGTGGATTCTGTCATGAACGAAACACAATAGTGGAGTTTATGCAGAATCGAAAATGGGAAGTGCAGCATGGGTGTAGCTGAAAACGCAGAAGACAGTGGAGTATGGTCACTGTTGTCACGCTGAAAATAAAGAAGAGCAGAGGATATGCTGTGATGTGTTGTCGGAGGAATAAGCAGGAGAGAAGTGAGGTGGCGGTAAAATAGTTACCGAAAGAGTGAGCTATTAACAACTGGAGTATATTTGCGCATGTGAGGGGAATTGAATTGAAATTTTAAGTGTGTATGTTCTGCTTATTGGATTGCAGCCGAATGAATGTGTACGTGTTGGCCCAATTGAATTAACCAATGGAGTGTATGTGCGTTGGTGATTTTGTGGGGCCGTAGGAAATGAAGAATAGTCCAAATAATGAGAAGTAAAAAGAAGATGAAATGGGCTGTGGGTACCAAAAATAAAAGTATGTCATTGGGCTTTGTATCGGTCCAACTTCACTTCCGAATTTGTAGTGGCAAAATTTGCCCCCAACACTTGGTTATCAAATAAATTCCAAAAATCATTCTAGGCCATTATCTTCAATAATCATTTTCCCCAAAAATTCAAGGAAAAATATAACTTATTTTCCAATAATTATTCTGGCCACATTTCTATAACAAAATTCCCAAATAATACTTCTAATTTCCCAACTCCAAAATTTGAGATGTTACAACATATTTTCACAGTGGAATAGATTAACCTATAGAATTATTAATAACATATGGAAGAATAATAAATAATGTATAGGATAGTATATTGGGAATGTTAACAAGAAATTTAATATATCAAAAATTAAAATTTACATTAAATACAAATTTTGCTATGAGTAGAGAGAAAAACATATGGATAGATCAAATTTAATTTATCATAAATTAAATAATCTAAAATTACTTCCAGGAGCTAGAAGTATAAGTATAATAGCTATGATAGGATTAGCTTTTACAAATGAACATAAAATATATAATGAAAATTAAGGAAGAATAACTACAGATAAACATTTTATACCAATATTAAAAGAAATCGAAATAGATCTGACGAATATAATAATACCAGAAATATTGCAAATAGAATTGGATAATACAAGAAATCATTATGAAAATATCCAAGAAGAATAATGACAAATAATATATTAAGACAGAGATCTTTAAAAATAAATACATTAGACCCAAGAACTTTAAATATTAATATAAATCCCAAAAAAAAAAGATTGGAATATAACAAACCATCCTCAAGTAGAGGATTAACAAGATCAAGTTCAGGAAGTAGTATAAATGATGAAAATTATCAAAGGAATTTATTAGTAGAATTACCAATAACATCAAATTTAATAGAAGTAAGACCAACAAGTGGACAATTAAATTTAACAGATAAAAATTACATAAAAATAGAAATAATGAAAGGAGCTTTATGGGAAGAAATGATAGCTATAATATATGAATATAAAGAAAAAAGTTTCATAGAAATTAGTTATACAGAAAATAATATTGAAATAGAAGAAGATGGAACTAAATATATATTTGTAATAAGATTTAATAAAAGAGATGTGTTAAATATAAAATTATGGGTTAAGGATAATACAGAAAATATGTTTAAAACAATATTAGGGAAATACTTTTTACGGCAAGGCCATATAGATCGAATACAAAACGAAAGAATAATGATAAACATCAAGTATCAAGCAATTAGAATTCAAAAGTTAAGATGATACGCGAATGAATTAGGAAAGACGGAATATTTGATGAAGAAAGAAAGAAATTAAGAATAGTATGTAGTTATGAAAGAAATGAAGAAAAAATAGAAATCTCAGATGCAAATAGAAGCTTTATAAAAATAATGATAAAAAAATTAAGTAGAAAAATTAAATACGAACATTCAAGATTAACAACGAATAATTTTATATATAATCCACATTATTATAATCAGATTTTCAATCAACGAACAGAATGTGAAAATGCAAAAGGTTATTTAAACCAAAAATTAGAAACATTATCCAGGATATGAATCACGAGCCTATTTACGCTTATATATACTAGAAGAAATTATGGGAAAAAAAGGTACCATATGCATGTAAACATTTATTTAGAATATTGATCAATGTAATAAGAAAGATAAATAAATCAGAATATGAAAGACTAAAAGAAATATATATAATAGAGCATTTCATCCATATGATCCAGTATTAGTAAATGAAGCAAAAGACTTAATAGAAGAAGCATATGAAATGTTAGAACGAAGATGTTATGTAAAAAAGATATATAAGCATAGATTAGAAACGTTATCTAGGATATACATAAGACAGTGATAAGAAATTACTACACAAAAAATAGAAATAGAATATTAATACCAGAAGTAGATAAATGTTTCATGAGAAAAATATTAAGAAAAATAGATATAATAACAAAGACAACATATAATATTGAATAATGGAGAACCAATACGTTATTATAATAGGAGATTTTTAAGAATGTATTTTAAGAGGAAATTACAATTGTTATCTAGGATATGAATAATATTATGGATAATAGGCTAAGAATAATAATTATATATTATGAAGAATATCATGAAAATAAAACTATAGAAAGGGAAGTAATTTACGTAGTACCATACAAGGCGAAGAATACCAAATGAAGAAATAGTAAATATAAGAAGAATGATTAGACAATTAGATAAAAAAAATAAAGCAACAACAAGAAGGATTGGAAACACAGAATTTACATCCTACATTAAGATAGCATATAAAAGAACATATTTATGAAGAAAAATTATAAAAGAAGATATTTAAAAAGAAATTAGAAGTATCGTCACAAATATGACAATATCATTATATTATATACTCATAAAATTTAATTATGAAAAATACAGAGCTAGAAAATATCATGCACTTGTAGATACAGGAGCAAATTTAACTATAGCAAAATATAATGTTTTACCACTTGAAACGTGGAAAAGAAAAAATAAAATTATAAGAATGGAATCAGTAAGAAAAGAAATAGGGTTAAATACCTAATTTGCCCCGGAAGTTTTGCTAAAGGGGCACTCAACACCCGGAAGTTTTTTTGGTACCAAATTTCCCCCGGAAGTATTAAAAAGGTATCAAATTTACCCAAAAGTGATGAAAGTCCACGTAGATCATTAAAATGTGAGGTGGCATGCCACCTCATCAATCAAAAGTATCATTTTTGCCCTGGAAGTTTTCATTGAAGAGCAATTTTGCCCCGGAAGTTTACAAAAGTAGCAATTTTGCCCTTCTTTCTCCCAATATTAAATTTGACAATTAAATCAGTCAAAGATCACAAATGTCATGCCTTGAAAAGGTTGAACTTGGAGTCAGAGAAGGAGATCCTTGAAATGTTGAGCTCAAGGCGGCCAAAATTTATGAAGCCGAACTGGTCACAGGGACTGAAAGATCTGTCGCAAAACCTAGAGGAAGAATCACTTATGATCTAAGCAAATGAAACGCAAAACGAGAAATGAATTGTTCCAAAAATTGGTTCAGTAAAACAAATCAATAGCGATAATATTTACATTTGTATAAACTAATCATTTGCTTAGATCATAAGTAATGCTTCCTGTGAGCAGTTCGGCTTCACAAATTATGGCCGCCTTAAGCTCAACATCTCAAGAATCTCCTTTTCTGACTCTAAGTTCAACCTTTTCAAAGTATGACGTGTGTGGTCTTTGACTGATTTAATAGTCAAATTTAATAGTGGGAGAAAGAAGGGCAAAATTGCTACTTTTGTAAACTTTTGGGGCAAAATTGCTCCTCAATGAAAACTTCTAGGGCAAACATGATATTTAACTCTTATTAGGTTGATGGGGTGGCATACCACGTGTCATGAGGTAGCATGCCACGTGTACACTTAGTTAAACTTAACGGTTAAAATTAACGAAGGGGCAAATTTGCTACCTTTTTCATACTTCTGGGGAAAATTTGGTACCAAAAAAACTTCCGGGTGCTGAGCACTCTCTTAGCAAAACTTCCGGGGAAAATTAGGCATTTAACCCAAAAAAATACATATAATAGAATTAGAAGAAAAAAAATATACCAATACAAATAGGAAGTTATGAATTAAAAATCCAAGAATTAAATCAATATAATGAACCATCATGTGATATAATATTAAGACTAGATTTTCTAAAACAATATTATCCATTACATATGGTTAAAAAAAGCTTCAATATTAGAAACACCTTGTAAACATGAAGCATGGGGAATTAGAATAACAAATCCTTATAAAAGTAAAGATTAAAAATTTCAAAAGAAAAAACATAGCGGAGAAGTACAATTTCTACCGAACAATGAACCAGTAAAAATAGAACATAAATTAGCAACTTTGTGACATCCCAAAATTTTGGGCATTGGAATTTGAGAATAAGACTAAATTAGACAAAGGACTTAGCCCAGTTTGGGAATAATCCTAAGAATGTCAAGAGATAAAATAGCTCTTAGACAAATGACTAAGCCCAGTTTAGAAATAATCCTAAAAATGTCAAGAGATAAAATAGCTCTTAGGGACTAAGTAATTTGGCCATTCTGGTCACTAGACCTTGTATGTATAGGTCGTACCATTAAAGTGCCAGTGCAGAAGGGCACAGAACATTTATACAGTGCTAGTCAGCTAGTAAAGATGCCACTCAGCTAGTAAAGATGCCACTCAGCTATGTCCTAAGGTATGGAATGATTAGCCGAGCAAAAATGTGTCGAAATAGGTATGCACATGACATTTCTTGGACTGATAAGGATGCCCAGCGTTTTTGGGAAAATAAGACATTTGGGACACGTGACAAAAACACATGAAGATGCCATAGAGGACTCTTCAATTCATTCAAGAAGGAAGGAAGGAAGGGGTCATGGTGACCAAGCAAAGTTATAGATAAAGTCAAAGATATTTATAGACTTTGCATTCTAGAATTGGTCACATTTCTCATAAAGGAGTTGTATTAATCTTATTATATCCTAAATGCACATGTGTCACCATGAGGATTAAAGCTTCTTGGAGAAGCCTAGATGTAACATCTCTAATTTCATGTAAATTATTGTATTAAATAAATTAATGGAATATATGAATTTTTTATCAAGTCTCTAGCCAATGGTATTTATTTTCCAACATGAATAATTAATTAAGGAAAAAAGGATTTGGAATTTTTATTTAAAAATTTGGTTAATTATTTTGGTTATGGACAACATAAGAGAATAGATGACAATGAAAGTCAAAACAAATAATATTTCTTTTCTTACCCCTAAGAAGGAAGAAATAAGAAGGAAAGAATAAAATTCCAAATACGTCTAAGAAGATGACATGTAATTATCCAAGAATTTGAGACAAATGGGCTAAGAGTTAAGGAAATTTTTGAAGCCCATATGGGAGGCCCCATTTTCGTCCAAAATAAGAGAGAGAAGGGGAAAATGAGTTCATGAAGCAAGACCAACTTCTAGAAGCATGAATGGAGCCAAAATTTGAATTTGAAGTTGGAGCCAAAATTTGAGATTTGAACTCAATGATGTCATGCACATGACATCATCAACTTCATGAACTTATGATGCAAGAGGGAGATCTAGAAGACACAAAAATTTTCCCCAAAATTCCCCTAGATTTTTTGCCAAAAAAAAAAAGGAAAATAAGAAGGATTATGAAATGAGCCAAAGTATTCTAGAAGAAGAAAGAGAAATTAAGAAGAAAGAAATTTAAAAAGGGCAAACTAAGTCTTTTCACAAGGAACAAGGAGGCTTGGAGATTGTTTTAAGGACTCCATTCCCTCCTCTTTGGTTGCTGAAATTTTCAAAAATTGAAGGAGAAAAGAGAGACAAGGAAACCCACTTGCCAAAGCTCAAGAACTGTAAGTGATAGTCTAAGATAAAGACTAAGATAAAAGTTCATAGCTTTTCTTCCTACTATCTCTTCAATCTTCTTCAAAGTGTTAAGACTCTAATGAACAATTTTTCTATGGTAATTTTATGCCAAGGCCGAAAAGAAGGAGGAAGGAATACAAGTATCAAGGGTTCAAGGAAGTTGAGGAAATCAAGAGCAAGTTGAAAGTGGAGCCAAATACCCAAGAGGGGGGTGAATTGGGTATTTTGAACAATTTTTCTATGGTAATTTAAAGCTCATAACATTTGGTGTCACATTATTATTTGGTATCATTACAAGGAACTTCATTTTGGTCATGCATTCATTAAGGGGGAGCTTCACATTCACTTGTGTTTCATATCTTAAAAGTTCACCTCCTTTATTTGAAGAAAAATCTTTTTAAGCATATTCATATGCATTCATTATCTTTTGTTAGTTTTGATGATGAGTTAATATCATATTTTCCTTTCATTATCTTTATTTTGAAAATATCACATAGAAAGGGATACTTTGATATTTGGCTTGCACTAACAAATCTTTTGGAAAGAATGTTTTCAATTTGTAGCAGGAGATTTTGTTATGTGCTAGGACTTTTCTTAATGCCCTACAAGATTAGCTATATGAAGAAATTGACAAAGGATGGAAGCTGATTGCTGACATTATTCATTCATATGAGATACAATTCAAGAAGTCAGTATTTTAGTCTCATTCCACATCTCAAAGGCTATTCAAAGCACATCACGAATCTCTTTCAACAAAAAAGCTATCAAATGGACCTCGCAAATTGTTCATCAATTTGGAAAACCAACATGAGCATTTCTAACCTTTATCCTTTTATATTCAGTCGAAATTTTGCATATGTTTGGTATCTATATGCTCTAATTGTGAAAGTTATCTTGAAAACCTCTCCAAAATCTTTCAAGTTTGTTCCACATTGCATCATACTTAGAATGAAAACAATTTCAAATTGGGGAGAGAAAATCAGCTTCTTGATTCTCTTTAATATGGTTTCATATTTGTCTCGCTAAGGATTTCAACTTTACCTCAACTTTTTGCTAATGACAAATAAGGGGGAGAGAATGGCAAGAAAAATATGATGTAGTATTGCTTTTGTTATATTCTCATATTCATACATATTTTTCTTAACGTATTTGCCATCATCAAAAAGGGGGAGAATGTTAGATATGATTAGTTTTGATGATGTCTTATATAGATGCCATTCTTAAGAGCAAAAAGGTTGTATACTATATTTATCTTCTCGTTTGACTAATTCTTATATTTAATGTAGATGCAAAGTTTAATATTGAAGAATGATCAAGAAAGTAGATTGAAGAAAGAAGTTCTTGCATACAATATAATGGGAATATCAGAATGTCAAGGAAGCAAGAAGTTATCAAAGGATTTTGGGAATAGTCGAAAAGAAGAGGAAATATTGAAGAAGGTAGAACTAGCAGAGAATGATGAATTCAGGTTGAATAATGGAGAACGATGAACAAGAAGATCAATAAAGAAGTATTGAATTAGAAAAAGAAATTGAATCGAAGAAGATGTGAAGTTAAATCAAGAGAAGAGAAGAAAAGAGAAGAAAGAGTTGAGTTATGAAGAAGAATGATCAAGTTGGGAGATGAAAGAAGGAAGAACTTGATGAATGGAATGAAGATATAGTTATTCAAGTTCTTATGCTGAAGCTAGAAGCCTCCAAGATCATATGGAAGTTGGAATAACTCAATTCAGAGTTAAAGTCAACAAAAATTAGCTTCTGGATGAGCAAGCTCGAGTTCAGGACCCCAAACTCGAGTTTAGGACCTCAAACTCGAGTTTAGAATCACAAACTCGAGCCTATAAGTGTCTTCAGCATTTCTGGTGTCTCTGGACTAAGCAAACTCGAGCCTACAAGTGCAAACTCGAGCCTATAAGTGTCTTCAGCATTTCTGGTGTCTCTGGACAAGGCAAACTCGAGCCTACAAGTGCAAACTCGAGCCTATAAGTGTCTTCAGCATTTCTGGTGTCTCTGGACAAGGCAAACTCGAGCCTGTAAGTGCAAACTCGAGTTCACAGTGGTCATCAGCACTTCAGCTCCACTCTGTTTCACGTTTAGCTTGGGCGAGGTCTGGTAATTCGATGATATCTCCCAAACTAGAGATTGGATTGAGACGAAACCAAAAGCATATGAAACTAGACTCCCAATGCGTCATTTTGATATAAAATTCAAGCCAAAAGGAGTTCAGATCAAGGAGCTATGACTTTTACAAGTTGCCACAAGAATCAACGTCACAGTCCAGACCCACCTTCGGTATTTTGGGTGTATCTCACAAACGACAAATCCAATTGAGCTGAAATCAGTGGCATATGAAAATAGACTCCAAGGGCTTTCAATCAAGCTTTGAACGGACCAAAACGGAGTTCAGACCAGGGAGATATGGTCTTTGAAAGTTGACAAAGTTGCAAACTCGAACCAGGCCAAGTCAAAATCAACCAAGTCACAAATTAACTTACAAACTCGAGTTCATCAGTCACAAACTCGAGCTCGAGAGTTCCAGAGAAGAAATGAGCATTTGGGAAAAGCCAAACTCGAGCCTATAAGTGAACGAACTCGAGTTCATCTCAGACAGAGAGCAATGTAACTTTTCAATGAGTTGCGAACCTCAGGTTTAGATTGTGAACCTCAGGTTCATTTTATCCCGAGAGCAATTTGGCTTTTCAAACACTTGAGAACCTCAGGTTTAGAAAACAAACCTCAGGTTCATACTTTTTGAACTTACTTATTTTTGAACAATGAAGCCTCGAACTCGAGCCTGCAAGAACTGAACTCGAGTTCGCGACGCTGATTCAGAATTTCAAATCTAACGAATTTGCAATGCCTTCTTGTTTGATCTTAATACTTCCCATGATTAATCTCTAGTGTTCCTAGACATGTTTAACCATTTTCTTGGTGAGTTTCAGACAGATCAAAGAAAGTTTATTGAAGGTTTAAGACAAAAGCAAAAGTGATGTCAGAACATCAAAAACTGTGCAAAAGCTCCAACGGCTAGTTTCTAACGGCTATATTTCATCCTACAACGGTCATAAACGGTCACATACCTCTCTCTACCTATAAAAGACATGGACTCAAGCAGAAAAACGTGGAGATACAAGTCTACAATGCCAAAATGCTGATTCTCTGCTTCTACATCCTTTTCACTCTGTTTTACTTGTCTAGATAGCTTTGAGAGTGAAATGAATTGTGATTGTACTTCAGTGATTATCTATCCATTCCTTTGAGAGGAAATTTATTGTAAACACATTATCTTTCTGAGAGCAACTCAAGATTGGGTAATCTTGAGTGGGTTATACATTGTGTTGATTACAACTTGTAAGGGGGAGTGAATCCTAGTGAGAGGATTACTTCGAGTACAGAGTGTGTGATCAAGCGGTGTATCCTTACGGTGTGTAAGGGGGAGTATCTCTGTAAGAGATTTGTAAAAGGCTGCACAAGTGCCCGGCTAAACTTGTGGGATTGTAGCGGTTCTCAAGTACCCGATTAAAGCTTGAGGGAAATAGTGGATTGAAATCTCAGGAGGTGCCTGGGGACTGGACGTAGGTCAAGGAGGGCCGAACCAGTATAAATCTGTTTGCACATTCTCTTCCCTTATCTCTTACGTTTCTAGCATATATGTTTGAATGTGTTTACATATATAAATGTATGGTTATTGCTTTCTAAACTGATTTCTTGGAGTTACGAAAAGAATTTCAAGTTAACTAAAGTTTTTTTTATACTTCACCCAATTCACCCCCCCTCTTGGGTTCAGCCGGAACTTACAGAGGTTTCTTCCAAAACCTCGAGTTTTCACACTTTGTGAAAAATTAGAGAAATTTCTATCAAAACTCAAAACTGGAGGTTTTATGGAAAACTGGAGGTTTTGAATTGTTCAGAATCTGAGAGACTCTCTATATGACAAAACCTCGAGGTTTTTTCAGAAACCTCGAGTTTTGCATTTTCTCAGAAAAACTTGAGAAGTCTCCGTGTTCTGAAACCTCGAGTTTTCTTTGGAAACCTCAAGTTTTCTTAAATCTCAGAAAACTTGAATTTCTCTCTGTAAGGCCAAACCTCGAGGTTTCTTAGCAAACCTCGAGTTTTGCTCTCACAGTGAGTTTTACACATTTGACAGCAAAACTTCAAACTTTGTTTACAATTATTGGCAATCATCAAAACCCTTAGAGAACTAACACAAGTAAGTTCACCTTAAATCTTCTTGTGATTTCAAGTGGTTGAGCTTGGAAATGGTTATTTCCTTGAATATATATATATATGTAATGGGTCTAATTGATTGATAAAAAGAATGAATAAGGGATTAAACTTAAGATTTAAGGCCTAGAAAGAAAGATTAGTCAAGATATAAGAAGAATTGGTTGTTAAAAATGAAAGCTTGGTTGTGTGTTCTAGGGCATGATTTTTGACCAGCCTTAAGAACATAAGGATCTGATTTGATTTTAGTATTTTTTTTTTTGTTATTATAAAGTGTTTAGAATGATATTTTGTATGAGGAAATGGATGACTGTATCATTAACCCTCTAGGGAAATTTACCATTCAGTATTTTATTTACTTTACTAGTATATAGTTATCTAATCTGATGCGTGCTTTGTTGCTAACACTAATGCAAGTCGTAATTAACCTGGGAAATTGAATTAAGATAAAGGATTACACTACCTACCACCTGAAAGGGTGAGGCTGATAGGTGTGTAACAATAAACAAGTGTCATCTTATGGTGAGATTCTAATCAATTATATAAGACACTTTAAATACTCCTTCCTCATGCTTAAAAATTGGTTAGCATGTTTAGAGAAGGAGGAGTAAACCAAAATTAAAGAAAGAGAGGAATGCTAGGGGACACTTGTTATGTTATAGAATAAAGATGATTGCTTGAAGGACACCTAGCACATCCAAACGGTGGGTCATCAAGCTTCTCAAAAAACTCCAACTCCTCTTCTTGCATGCATTTAGACAACACAAACAAGGAGGAAAAGAGAGAGTGAGTTGAACACAAATATGGAGAAAGGAAAGAAGGAAGGAGAAGCTTAAGAGCCAAGGTGAGTTTGGTGTTTATGACTCTATCTCTTCTAGCTCTTCATCCCTATCAATCTCTAGTTCCTTAAAACTCTTTTGGATGGTGTTTGGCTAGATAAGGCTGAAACATGTGGAACCAAGAAGAAGGAGAAAAGTTGCAAGAACACAAGCCAAAGTCAAGGTAAGAGGTGATCCAGCCTTGTTGTTGTGATTGGGTTTTTTTCTTGATTTCTCCTTATTTTCTTGTGATTTGGAAACCTCAAACCATAAGGGGAGGTTTTGACCAAATGTCTAAAAAGGGTTTAAAATATGTTGAAGCGCCAAATAATGAGTTAGGAAGCCATTTGAAACACAATATCATAAGATTGGCCAAAAAACTCTAAAATTGCTTTGGTGGTTCTTGCATGGCGACAAACTTGTGGACCGTCTTTGGATAAGTAAATGGTGTCCAATGGCTATGAAACTTCTCATAATTAAAGTAGACACAATAAGCTTTACTTTTATAGGTCATTTGTAATTTTTGGAGTTTTGTGTAAGTTCCGGCTATCACCCAAAAGGGGGGGTGAATTGGGTGATATATAAAAATTTCCTCTCTTTAAAACATTTTCGCAATTCAGTGTTTTCATCTTGAGTAACAAAAGTAAGTTTTCAAACAATTGATAATTGCTCAAATGTAAATGCTGGAAATGTAAAAGATAAGGAAGAAGAGCTTGCAAACAGATTTATACTGGTTCGGCCCTCTCTGACCTACGTCCAGTCCCCAAGCCTCACTTGGGATTTTCAATCCACTATCTCACTCAAGCTTTAATCGGGTACTTGAGAACCGCTACAATCCCACAAGTTTAGCCGGGCACTTGTGCAGCCTTTTACAAATCTCTTACTCAGATACTCCCCCTTACACACCGTAAGGATACACTGCTTGATCACACACTTTGTACTCGAAGTAATCCTCTCTCTCTAGGATTCACTCCCCCTTACAAGTTGTAATCAACACAATGTATAACCCACTCAAGATTACCCAATCTTGAGTTTCTCTCAGAAGGATAATGTGTTTGCAATGAATTTCCTCTCAAAGGAATGGATAAATAAACACTGAAGTACAGACACAATTCATTTCACACTCTTAAGCTATTTAGATATGAAAAACAGAGTGAGAATGATGTAGAAGCAGAGTATCAGCATTTTGGCATTGTAAACTTGTATCTCCACGTTTTTCTGCTTCAATCCATGTCTTTTATAGGTAGAGAAGAGTCTGTGACCGTTTATGACCGTTGAAGAATCAATCAGACCGTTGTAGCTGATTATCTTTAAGTTTGGTCAGCTTCTTTCTCTAATCTCCAACTAATCCAGTTGTATAATTGATCTGAGGTGGCTTTCTGTGGATTTGCCCGTTGGAGAAGACTTTGCTTGTTGTAGTAATCTTCCTTTTAGCCTTTTGCAGACGTGTACAAGTGGATTAACCAAAGGAAGCAACTATCTGGGCTGTGCATTTATTGTTCTGACAGTTTTTTGCTTTTTGCTCTAATCCTTCAATGAACCTTCGTTAATCTGTCTGAAACTCACTAGAAAGATGGTTAAACATATCTAGAATCAATATAGAATAATCATGGAAAGCATTGAGATCAAACAAGAAGGTATTGCAGATTTCCCAAATTTGAAATTGCACCAACGGCCACAAACCTTGAGGCCAACCTCGAGGTTAGCCTGAAGGTTTCAGGCAAGTATTGGTTTTAAAACATGTAACCTCGAGGTTACAATGTGAACCTCGAGGTTGGAAGCTATTTTCAAACCTTCATTTTTCACTGGAGCCCGACAACCTCGAGGTTGGAAATCCATACTCGAGGTTGGCCTTTGAAAATGCAAAGTTCAATTTTTGAAAACAAGGCTTAGCCTCGAGGTTGGAAACTTAACCTCGAGGTTTTCAATATTTTGAAAACCAGTTTGCTCTCTGTAAGCCATAATACTCGAGGTTGAAACTCCATACTCGAGGTTCAAAGTATTTTCATGAAATCTCAAGTTTAAAACAGAATACCCAACCTCAAACTCAATTTTACATGTCCAAGCTCGATGTAAGAATCCAATGCAAGAAGAATCAGCTCCAAACTCATTGTATTATGTCCATTAAGATCGGATGAATGAAGGCTGTTCTTGATCAGCCCTTTTTGCGTTGTCCTGAACTGATTGTCAACTTCCAAAAGCCATATCTCCCTGGTCTGAAATCCGTTTTGGTCCGTTCAATTCTTGTTGGAAAGCTATGTGTGTCTACTTTCCAATGGCACCGATTTGAGCTCAATTGGATTTGTGGTTTGTGAGATACACCCAAAACATTGAAGCTTGGTTCTGACTGTGACGGTGATGTTTGTGTAAATTTGTAAGATTCATATCTCCTTGTTCTGAACTCCTTTGGACTTGAATATTTGTCAAAAGTACGTTTTGGGAGTCTAGTTTCCAATGCTTTTGGTTTCGTCTCAATCCGATCTCTGGTTTGGAAGATATCATCAAATTACCAAAGGTCGCCAGAAGCTGAACGTGGAACAGAGTGCACCAGAGTTGCTGATAGTGCTGAAACCTTGAGGTTATGACTACAACCTCGAGGTTGGCACTTGCAACCTCAAGGTTTCACTTGCAACCTCGAGGTTTGCTAGTCCAGAGACACCAAAAATGCTGAAGACACTCAAACCTTGAGGTTTATACCCAAACCTCGAGTTTACTCGTCCTGGACCTCATATTTGCTTGATTTAACTCTGAATTGAGCCATTCCAACTTCCATATGACCTTGGAGACTTCTAGCATCAATATAAGAACTTGAATAATGATCTCTTCATTAAATTCAACAAGTTGTTCCTTCTTCCATCTCCCAACTTGATCATTCTTCATCAATTAGCTTGGGCTCATCATTATTTGCAGCTTCTGCCTTCTTCAACATTCAGAACATGATGAAGCTTTATTTCAACTTCTGCAAATGCTTTCTTTCTTCCATCTCTTATCTCCTTCTTGATTATTCTTCTTAATTTAACTTCAAATAATCTACATTAAATATAGCAGGTAGTCAATGTAGGAGATAACAATATTACTCAATCTTTTTGCTATTAAGAATGGCATCTATATAAGACATCATCAAAACTAATCATAACCAACATTTTGTACAAGAAGGTATGAATTTTACAAGATGACCTGTGATTCTGGAATTCCAGTTTGAGGTTGTGGTACTGTTTTGCTAATTTGGGAACAGTACAAATGTGCCTAACTGCAAATGGTATTTTTCCTTAAAAATATACATATCAAGGGTCACATGGCCTTTGGAACCACCTCAATTGGATTTTTTAAAAATTAATTATGAATTTGTAAAGTTCAGTGAAAACTCTGGGAAAATTGTACAAGTTCCAAAATAAGAAACTAAGGGGCAAAAGTTGTAAGGTTAAGACAACTTTGTTAGGCATTCATTTTCCACGGTTCTCAAGGTATGATTATGTCCTTAGGGACATAAGGAGAAGGGAAGGAACTTCAAGTAACTCTAATGGTTGGAAGAAGAGGAAACCGAGGAAAGACATTGGTCCTTAAGTTAGTAGACTTACCCTACTTGCATGTATTTGATATAATTGCTTATGTTTATATGTGTAATTGCTATGCTTGCTTGTTATATTTAACATACTTGAATAATTGAAGCTATGTTTTTTATCATGCTATGGCCATGAGTATGTTCTATGAAGCTTTGAGCATGCAGAAATGTCATTATGTTAATATAAGCCTAAGCAAGGCAAGCACTTCATACATTAGCATTTATCTTACTTGCAATGTTTGGTATTGTCTGCTACTAAAATTCCCTAGAATCTCACCCTCCACCACCAAACAATAGGCATGTGAGCATTGGAGAGAAGTGCTACATAAGACTTCAAAGGAAAGGGTTGCTTAGAGACGAACCAGTAAAGGAAACATTAAAAAATTGAAGGATGACAATGTTTAAAGTTTCACTATAATGGGTATGTAACCCTGTAATAAGCACTCCTGTTATGTAATCGAAAATTTTGTGTATCAATATATTGAACTATTTTTGTTTTGCCAAGACAACTGCGTAGGAATACTCTAATGGAAGTCAACATACGGGGGGGTGTTACAAATTTAACAATAATTGAAGAAAAAACTATTAAACAAAGAATTTTAGAGAATTATGATAAAAATCCTTTAATTCATTGGGAAAAATATAAGGCAATGGCAAAAATAGAATTGAAAGATTATAGTAAAGAAATTAATTGCAAACCTTATCCTTGGACATCTAAGGATAAAAAAAGGATTTTATAATGCATATAAATGAAATGAAAAAATATGATTTAATAAGAGAAAGTAGGTTGGGTGTTCTCTGTCCTGTCCCCCAAGTAGGGGTGATTATGTAGCTAATCTAATTGTAGCTTTTTCTTATAAGAAGGTGTGCCTGATCGGGTGGGTTTTGCAACCAACACCTTCTTTCTTATCCTTTCTAACCTTGGATGTCCAGAAAGTCGATGAAGTCTTTGAAGTTACTTTTATTTCAATTTGTTTTGTGGTGACTAGCTCTTCTTACATTTGGTTTGGTGTTGTTGTAGTTGTTAGTCTTCTTATTCTGGTTGGTTGTTGTTTAGTTTGTTGTTGTAATCGTTTGATGTAACCTTTATTATTAGTATCAATACATGTTCCTTGTTGACAAAAAAAAAAAAAAAAAAGTAGATCTGAATATTCATCACCTGCGATGATTATAATGAAATTCAGTGAAGAAAGAAGAGGAAAATCTAGAATGGTAATTAACTATAAAAAATCAAACAGTATAACTATAAGAAATAGATTTCCTACACCAAAAATGGAATTATTATCTAATCTTATAAGAGGAAAAAAGATTTTTAGTAAGTTTGGTTGTAAATCAGGATTTTTTCCAAATATAATTAAAAAAAGAAAGTAAAAAATATACAGCTTTTAGCACATCGAAAGGATTATATGGATGGAATGTACTACCAATGGGTTTTCAGCCCAAGTATATTTCAGGGATATTACCCAAATTATTATTATATATAGATGATACATTAGTATTTTCTGAAAATGAAAATCAACGTGAAGAACATTTAAACCAATTTGTAAAAATTATAGAAGATAAAGGTTTGAATATTTCACCTAAAAAATCAATATTAAGAAAAATTGAAATAATTTTTTTAGGATAAATAATAATAGAGAAAGGAACAAAATTACAAGACCATATAAGTAATAAAGTTTTAGAATTTAAAGAAATAACAAATAAAAAAGACTTTCGATCATTCTTAGAATTAACAAATCAAGTAAGAAATTATGTACCAAATTTAGCCAAATTAACTTCAAAAATCTCTAAATTAGAAGTAGAAAAAACGTATTGGATATAGAATAAAGAAACAAAACATATTGTAAAACAACTTAAAAGAATTTGTCAAAATTTTCCAAAATTAACTATACCAATAAAAGATTATATAAAATGGATTATTTATACGGATGCCTCATATCAATATTTGGGTGCAGCATTGTATCATGAAAATGAAAATAGAGAATAAATAATAACGAGATATGCAAGTGGAAAGTTTTTAGAAGCTCAATGGAAAGATCATTCAAATTGGAAAGAATTTTTAGCAATTGTAAACACAGTAAAAAATTTTGAGTTATTTATAGTTAATATAACTTTTATTATAATAAGAACTAATAATACACAAGTAAAATCATGGTTAGAGGAATAAAAACTGAGAAGTTAGCTAATAAAATATTGTTTAAATGGCAAAAAGATTTAGCTTATTATGATTATATAATTGAATATGTACCTGTAAAATTAACTTGATTGCTGATTATATGAGCAGATAGAATCAAGTCCAAGAGCTTCAAGTCCATGAATGACGAGAAATCAATACAATAATCAGTCATATAATAGAGCAAAAACTCTAGAAGATCTTATAACAAAAGTTAACATCTTAAAGTTAAATCTAAGTATGTTGACTAATCATATGAATAATATTGTGCAACACCTTTTAAGTTCTGCAGTTCATATAAACCTCCAAGTGCATGATTCAACCAAAAAGATAGAAGATATCTTAAAATGGCTGGAAACACTTGAAGGAAGATATATAACAAAACATTAACCTTAAATGAATATATTGTTGGAAATTATGCCCTAGGGGTCAATCATTGTAATTTAAACATAATTGTTATTTAAAGTATTTTTTTCATTTTGTTATCATATCATTTACATGTTTATTATGATAATTGTATCCTTGGATGTATCATAAAGATTGTCTTAAATGTCCCTAATCGGTCATCTATGCAAGAGCAAAGATGAAATAAAACCAATATGATTTTGATAAGGTATAGAGATACAAATCAAAGTCTTAGACACTTGTAAGAGTACAAGGTGTTGGATCGACCCACTATGAGAAAGTTGCATAGATCAAATCATAAGCTTATCTCATATATAACCACGTCACAATGCCCTTTAACTTGAGATCATCATAGATTCTTACATGAAAGTCGATAATCTTTAACCTAGTCAAAAGTCACATTTAACCAGGTGATGATAAAGGCTTCGATCAGGATTTGTGGTTTTCATATAGAGGAATGTGAATAGTCAAGATGAGATTTGTCCCTTACATTTGTAGAGAGATATTATGGGGCCCCTCAATGAGTTAGTCTGAGAAATGTATGGTTATACTACAATGGAAAGGAGTTTCCATTTCAATTGTTAGACTGCTCAAGAATCGAGAAAGTAATGGTCAAGAACAAGGGGATAACACTATTCATGCTTCATCCTTAATGAAATTATCGCGTGACAAAAGGGACGTAGCATAGTTGTGTGAAAAGTTGCATCGTATCATCGATTTGAATTGGGTAATCGTAATGTTTTGCTAGAAGCTGCTTGCGACTTGTGGGTTGGTACAGTGTTGGCCCGCTGCCAATTTCATGTGGGCCTACAAGGTCACACACAAGAATAGCCCAACATTAGCTATAATGTCCATATTTATTGAATCTAAGATATGTCTAAGATTTAATAAATACAACATTTAATCTAGGGAGGACGGATATATATATATAGATCCAATAATGATTGAATGAAGATAAGAGGAATAATAAATGATGATTGAATTAAAAATGATTTTGAATTTTAGTTTAAGATATGAATGTGATTCATCATCTTAAATTATTATTCAATTAAGATATAAATGTGATCCATCATCTTCAATGGTTGACTCAATCAATCAATCAAGAAATTAATGTGATCCATCATCTTAAATTATTGATTCAATTAATCAATCAAGATATGAATGTGATTCATCATCTTAAATTCAATCAATCAATCAAGATATGAATTTAATTAATTGTGATTTGAATTTTCCAATTCAAGCTTGTATTGGGCCTTTCTTGTAAGCACTTAAATTAGGGTTAGACTCTTATAAAGTGCTGATTTTTTGTGTGCCTTTTTCCTGCACGTTTTTCTAAGAGAAAAAACAATATTCTTATGCTCTCTAAGTTTTGGTCTTTACCAAAGGTTTAAAGAGGAAAAGGCATCATCCATAGAAAGGCAAAATTCCAATGATATCGCTCCTCCTATCTTTAACCTAATCCTAAGAAACCATCATCTTCTTAAAAAGAGAAAACCCTAGAGGATACGCAGAGGGACGTTAAAGGCGCTAGCACGCTGCTTGTGTTAGGGTCCTATTCGTGTGGATACTGGTAGAGGGAGCTCATTCGTTCAATTGGCTCCTAGTGATCGATCAAGACGCATATGGAAGAAAGGTACAATTCTGACTACTCTTATTTAAACTCCATTGATAGATCCTCCATTGGGATTCAAAATTTATTTTGATAAATTTCTTCCACTGCTTGTTTGAATCCCAACACATATAACCATGAATATTCTCACTTACAAGATCATGATAATATTACTCCCTAATTTGACCCCTTATGAGTTTAGAAACTCATCATACTTTATATGGCTGAATTAAAGCTTCAAAAAAATTCCTCAAGAGTTGTAATATTGAAACTTAAACTTTTATTGCTAAGAAAGTTTGTGAGTACAAGAGAGAGAAAAGATAGTTAAGCTAAGAGTTCAAGCTCGGTGTAAATATATATGTATATATATCAAAGGAGCTCTGGCCACCAAAGCTTATCTAATATGAGGGTGGGGGTATGTAATACCCTAAAAATCCTATTTAGCATAACCACTAAATGATACATAATAACATAGGTGAATATGTGGTCTCAAAGATATTATAACCTATCTAATTTAAATTAGGAAATTTCCTCCTAGAATCAAATGAACCAAGAAGACTCAAATATTCAAATTTCATTTAGGAACCATAAAATATCATAAAATACAAATAATTACCGTATTAAGTTATGGTTTACATGGAATTAAAAAGAGCAATGAGCGATTGAAATTACAACAATGAAGACACTAAATTTAACTAAATTAAAATAGGCATAATCAAAGATGGATAATCCCAATCAAAAGCCAATGACTAATTAAGAGTTATTTAAATGAATTTCTAAGGACTAAAATTAAAATGGAGTTCCTAAAATAGTATAAGATGTCATGAAAATAGGAAAGTATGTTGGCTCCAAAGTAGAAGTATATTTATGCTAATTCTTGAATAAGTTGTCGGTAGAACTTAATAGGGCAAAATTCAACTCCCTAAATCTTTATTAGGAGTCATAAAATATTGTAAAATACCATAAAAGCCCTTAAACCAATTAAATGGAATTTCCAACAATTTAAGAACAATTAAACTCACAATTAGTGATATATTGTCATATAATTCACATATTGGCAAAGTTAAGCCGTAAAGGGGTAGGAAGAGGTCTAAAATAATTAGAGGACACTAAAAATAATTAGTAAACATCAAAAAATTAATCTTAATTGAATTAACATGCAAAATTAATTTAATGATAAATATTTATAAACAAATTGCAATATTTTGGCTAAATTCAACAATAAAGCCTAACAAGGGATCCACAATTGTAACAATTGGACTTAGTAGGATCAAAATTTAATTGGTAATCAATGAAATCATTTCAAACTAAACCTAATTAAGCTTAACCTAATAATAAACAAGAAGAAATTAATTTAGGGCTTTTTGGCACAACAAAAACTCATTGGATCATTTTTGGTAACCCAAACAAATTGCCAAACCACCAATAAAGCCCAAAACATCAACCCAACCTAAAGGACCAGAGGAATTTCGGTTTTTAGAGCTTCAAAGGGAAGGAATTGAGTTTTCAACACATGTGTCAAATTAGTCAAAGGCTTGTAGAACACAAATCACTATTCATGGCTTAAAGTGCAAGTTTGCTTGAGCTTCTTGGAGAAGGAAGAAGAAAGAGAAGAGAGGAGAGAGAGAGAGAGGGCAGATGAGTGTGTGTATGGTGAGGATTTAATTTTTCAATAAAGCCCTAGATCCAATGGTGGATAATTGACAAGAGCAAAGTTGCATTTTATTACCAAATTGCCCAACCTTTTTCCTATAAATAGGGACCCAAGCTCTTCACTTTTCTTCACACCAAGCAATACAACACTTGCTTATTGAGAGAGAGTTGAGAGAGAGCTGAAGGAAGGCTTGAAGAAGATCAAGCTTTAGGTAAGCAAAGTTCTTAGTTTTGAGTTTTAAATTCATAGGTAGAAGTAGTTTTAATCTTTAAAATTCTAGAATAATTTTAGTTTCATGTTTTTATAGTTTAAAATAGCTTCATTTCGAAAATTTAGTGAAGGAAGTAGTTCTGCAAAATTCCCAGGTCAAGAACACTGTAGTAACGAAGTTCTGGCGAAAATTCGTCGGTTAGGCGATTTCTGAACTAGTAACAGAAACACTCATATTTCATGTTGAAAATGATATTGAAAAATTCTGATAAAATTCATGATGAAACTAGACATATAGAGATTTTTAAATATGTAAAGAAAATGTTGAAATGAGCTCTGTACAGTGAGAAAGAAATTCTCAAAATTTATGTTGCGAAAATGCTGGAAATTCTGGGCAGAGGATGAACACGTGAAATCTGGGAATGATTTTTGAAATCTGGGCAAAGCCTGATATTTTTTCTGGAAAATAGACATCCTAAGGAGTCCATAAATTTTAACGGATCTTCGTTTCGATTTTTCTATAATTAGTTATGATTTTTCAAAGATAGACGAAATTCTGCCCAATATTGTCCAGCGTTTTTCAACGAATTTTGAGGAAATAAAATGATGGTTTAATGTATCAAGGGTAGAGTAGTCAGTAGTGGCCAAAATATATTTTAGGATATTATCTTTAAATTAATAGAACAATATGGCTATGATAGGTGTTAGTTCTCAATGTGTTTTGATGATTAACAACAATTGTAAAACATGTTATGAAGTTTCCAAGAACCTTTGAACATCATCTGATAGTTGCTTACCGCAGTATGGCTTTGCATACTGCAGTATAGAGTCTTCCAGAAAGGAGATAATCTTTCGGGATTACTCAATACTGCAGTATAGGTGTCTTTACCGCAGTATAGCTATGTATACTGCAGTATAGGGACTTCCAGAGAGCAACCGTGTTTTCAAAAGAAGTCCATACCGCAGTATAGCTATGTATACTGCAGTATAGGGACTTCCAGAGAGCAACCGTATTTTCAAAGTAAGTCCATACCGCAGTATAGCTATGTATACTGCAGTATAGGGACTTCCAGAGAGCAACCGTGTTTTCAAAATAAGTCCATACCGCAGTATATCTATGTATACTGCAGTATAGGGACTTCCAGAGAGAAACCATGTTTTCAAAACAAGTCTATACCGCAGTATAGGATGACATACTGCAGTATAGGGCCAACCCAAGAGCAACCAAATTTTCTCACTCAAGTAAATACCGCAGTATGGAGTTGCATACTGCAGTAAAGGCTCTCACGGAAGGCTTTTAAATTTCATAACCATTGCATACTGCAGTATAGGTTTCCATACTGCAGTATTGGGCAATCACGGGGTCTCTTCTCTTTGACAAAAACTCGTATACTGCAGTATACTAGTTGGATACCGCAGTATAGAGGATATCTTTCAAAATCATTTCGCGAGGTTTTTGTCTCTGGAAGTTGTTTACTGCAGTAAGCCCTTGGATACTGCAGTATGCACAGTGGCATACTCCAGTATAGAGGAACTTACCGCGGTATACAACGGTCAAAATTGGTTTTTGAATTACGCGAATTTGCAAATCATCATTGTTTGATCTTATTGCTTCCATAATTCATTCAATCATATTCCTAGCTATGTTTAACAAGTTTGTTGAGTGAATTTCAGTAAGATCAGATGAAGATTATTGGAGGTCAAAGCCAAAAAGCAAAAAGTGAATAGTGCATTAAATGCACTTCTGCAAATCAACCTATTCTCAGCTAATCCATCTGAGCACGCCTTCTAAACGTTGAAGAATGCTTACTACAACAAGTAAAGCCATCTCCAACGGGAAAATTCTCAGAGAGCCACATCAGACTTCATTAAGACTTGGATTAGCAGAAATTTAGAAAGAGAAGATGACCAGAACCCAAGCTAATCACTTCCAATGGTTGGAATCATCTTACAACGGTCATTTAATGTTCTCTGCCTATAAATAGAGAGCATTAACTTCTTCTCAAGCTGATACACCAACTGAGAGCGAAAATTTATTAAGAGTCATTTATTGTGTACAGCTTTCATCTGTAATAGTATCAATTTGATACTTTGTTCTTCAGTGTTTATTCTATCTACTCTTTGAGAGACTTATCATCTTGTAAATCATCTACTGATTGTGATAACTACAAGTCAGGGGACTTGGTAGTTGGGGTGTATTGATTACAACTTGTAAGGGGGAGTGTGTTCTAGTGAGAGAACAACTCTTAGTACAGAGTGTGTAATCAATATTTGATTATAGTGGATTGAAAATCCTAAGTGAGACTTGGGGACTGGATGTAGGTCAGGAAAGGACCGAACCAGTATAAATTGCATTGTGTTTAGCTTCTTCTCCTTATCCTCTCTGCTGTGCCCTGTTCTGAGTGACCAAAAACAGAACAAGTTTCGAAATTTTTAAAGATACCCAATTCACCCCCCCTCTTGGGTATAAAGCTCCTGCTTTCATTTGGTATCAGAGCAAGGTCTTCTCAGAAGAGTTTTACCACTCGAGAAGGATCACTATGGAAGGAATTCTTCCAGATGGAGCTTCAATCAACAGACCTCCCGGTTTCGACGGCGAACACTACTCTTTCTGGAAAGCAAAATTTCGTGTGTTCGTGATGGCTACAGAATATGGTCTATGGAGGGTCTTTGAGACTGGAGACTATGTTCCAGTCAAGGTAGAAGGAGGCATCACTGTTCCCAAGACAGAAGCCGAGTTCAATGATGATGATAAGAAGAACATCACTCTCAATAGCAAGGCTATCCTGATGCTTCAGAGTGCTCTTAGTCAAAAGGAGTACTTTCGTATCTGTAATTTGTCAACAGCTAAAGAGATGTGGAAGGCGCTGGAAATAGCTTATGAAGGAACATCTGGAATCAAGGAGAATCGCGTCAACATTCTAACCACTGAGTATGACTTGTTGCGAATGAAGCAAGGCGAGAGTATTGGAGAATTTCAGTTGAGATACACTCATTTGACCAATCAGCTAGCGGCCTTGGGAAAGCTTTTTGATCAAGGAGCTCAAGTGAGGAAAATCCTCAATATTCTGAAAGGATTGGGAAGCAAAAGTTACCGCCATTGAAGAAGCTCGTGGAGAGTCAATGACTTCAGTTGCCGCATTGTTTGGTAGCTTATCTGAATACGAGAGCAAACTGAGGTTCAAGAAGGAATTAGAAGATGTCAATGGTGGCAACAATCGCAACAAGGGAGTGGCTCTCAATGTGGAAAAGGATGAGGAAGATGAGGACGAGGATGAAGAGATTGGCATGATGGTCCGGAGATTCAAGAAGTTTTATAAAAGAGATCAAGGCTTCAAGAAATTTCAGAAAGGAAGTTCGAGCTATGAATCAAAGAAGCCTATCATCTGCTATGAATGCGAGAAGCCCGGACACATCAAGGCAGAATGCCCTCAGCTGAAAAACCAAGAGAAAGAAAAGAAGAAATTCAAGAAATACAAAAAGAAGGCATATGTGTCAGCTATATGGGGAGATAGCTCATCGGATGAGGATGAAGCTGAAGAGGATGAAAGTGAAAAAGCCAACATATGCCTGGTTGCTGAGGAAGAAGAACAACCTAGTGAAACAAATGAGGTATATGAATCTCTTCCTTCCTATGATGAACTGTTTGCTGAATACAATGTTATTCAAAAGGAGTTTGAAAAACTTGCAGACAAGTATATATCTTTAAAAAGGAAAAATTCTTTTCTTGAACTGCAAATTGAAAACCTCTCTTCCCCTCAATCTCTGATTTGTGATGAATGCTCTATCCTAGAGAAAAAGAATTCACAACTTACAAAAGCACTTGAGAAATTTACTAAGGGAAGTGAAATGCTCAATGTGATTTTGAAACAACAACGTTTTACAAACGATAGATCGGGCATTGGTTATAGACCAGACTTTGATAAGAAGAAAGGAAAGAAAAAGAATGGACAAAAATCCTATATGAATTATTTCACTAAATCTGTTCATTCCTCAAACCCTTTTGCACATTGTACATATTGCAATAGGAAGGGTCATTCTACCTCATCTTGTTTTCATCGAAAAGAAGGAAAAGCTAAACCTGTAGGAAATTATGTCTGGGTACCAAAAGGAACATATGTTCCCAAGGTGCATGCTAACCCCAAAGGACCCAAGAAAAGATGGGTACCTAAAACTTGACCTCTGGTGATCTGCAGGTATGTCTTAGAGCATCAAGGCCGAACAAGTGGTACATTGATAGTGGATGCTCAAGACACATGACTGGAGACAAATCAAAGTTTTTATCAATAAAGCCAAAAGATGGAGGTAGAGTCACATTTGGAGGTGATCAATCCGGGAAAATCGCTGGCATTGGTGAGATAGGCAACAATGAAGGCCCACTCATCAAAGACGTCTACCTTGTAGAAGGATTGTGTCACAATCTCCTAAGTGTGAGCCAAAGCACCGATAAGGGTAATTTGGTAATATTTGACTCTGATGAATGCTTTATTGTTAAAAAGGATTTGATCTCTATGAATGATTTGAAAAACAAAGCCTTATTTAGAGCACCTAGAGATGGAAACTGTTATACTTTGAACCTCTAGCAATGGTTCTGTTTCTGAAAATTGTTTTGTCAGTAACTTGAATGAGAGTTGGCTATGGCATAAGAGATTAGCTCATGTCAATATGTATCAACTTGACAAGTTATTGAAAAAGGATTTGGTTATTGGCATTCCCAAATTGAATTTCAAAAATGATATGATTTGTGATGCTTGTCATAAGGGAAAACAGACCAAATCTTCTTTTAAAGCCAAAAATGAGATTTCAACAAATAGACCTCTACAACTTTTTCACATAGATCTAGTTGGACCAGCTAGAGTCAAAAGTCTTGGTGGAAACTTATATACTTTGGTCATTGTTGATGATTACTCTAGATTTACTTGGACTATATTTTTATCATCAAAAGATGAAACATATGATCAGTTTGTTGTTTTTGCCAAGAAGGTCCAGAACGAGAAAGGTCTTTCAATTTCAGGTATAAGGACCGATCATGGTGGAGAATTTGAAAACAATGCCTTTGCTGAGTTTTGTGATAGTATGGGGATCAACCATAATTTCTCGGCACCAAGAACACCACAACAGAATGGTGTTGTGGAGAGAAAGAATCGAGTACTCATGGAAATGGCCCGGGCAATGCTGAACGAATATAACACTTCACAAGTGTTTTGGGCTGATGCGATGAGTACAGCATGTTACATCTCCAACCGAGCCTATATGAGAAAGAAGATGAACAAAACACCATACGAACTCTACAAAGAAAGAAAGCCGAATCTCAGTCATCTGCATGTCTTCGGATGCAAGTGCTATGTGCACAATAATGGTAAAGATAATCTTGGTAAATTCGATCCTAAATCTGATCTAGCAGTTTTTATTGGTTATTCAAATAGGAGTAAGGCATATAGAGTGTTTAATACTAGGACTAAGATTGTTGAAGAATCTATACATGTTGTATTCTGTGAATCTGAATCTGATAAATCCTTGGATGATGAAGAGGAGGCTATTTTCAAAAACAAATTCTTTTCGAAAAATGCTCCTACTCCTTCTGAAAATTCAGAAAATGTTTTTGAGGCTGATCCTGAAAACAACTTAGAAAATCCTGATCAGTCTCAACCTAGAGCTTGGAGATTTATAAGGAATCATCCTTTAGACCAAGTCATAGGTGATGTAAATCAAGGAGTTAGGACCAGAAATAGTACTCTGAATGAAGTTACATTTTCTGCATTTATTTCACATATAGAGCCCTCTAAGATAGAAGAAGCTCTTTCAGACAATGATTGGGTGATTGCTATGCAAGAGGAGTTACATCAATTTGATAGAAATCAAGTTTGGGACTTGGTACCTAGACCCAAAGACCATCCGGTAATTGGGACAAAATGGGTATTCAAGAACAAACGTGATGAATCAGCCATCATTGTGCGTAACAAGGCCAGATTAGTGGCCAAAGGTTACAATCAAGAAGAGGGAATAGACTATGAAGAGACTTTTGCTCCAGTAGCTAGATTGGAAGCAATAAGAGTTCTTCTAGCATTTGCATGCACAAAAGGTTTTAAACTCTATCAAATGGATGTCAAAAGTGCTTTTCTAAATGGTTTCATTCAAGAGGAGGTGTATGTTGAACAACCTCCAGGCTTTGAAAATGATCAATTTCCAGATCATGTTTTTAGACTTAAGAAAGCCTTGTATGGTCTTAAGCAAGCTCCTAGAGCTTGGTATGAAAGATTGAGTCAATTCTTACTCAATCAAGGATTTATTAGAGGAAAGGCTGATACAACATTGTTTATCAAGAAAAATAAATTGAATGAAATTTTAATTGTACAGATATATGTTGATGATATTATTTTCGGTGCTACTAATGACTCTTTGTGTGAGGAATTTTCCAAGTCTATGCAGGGTGAATTTGAGATGTCAATGATGGGAGAGCTCAATTACTTCCTTGGACTGCAAATCAAACAACGTAAGGATGGGATATTTATATCTCAAACCAAGTATTTAAATGATTTGCTGAAGAAGTTTGGAATGGACAAGTGCAATGGAGCTGACACACCAATGAGCACAACTACTTCTTTGAATGCTGATGAAGAGGGCAAGGATTTCAACATTACCAAGTATAGAGGAATGATTGGATCATTGCTCTATCTCACTGCAAGTCGCCCGAACATCCAATTCAGTGTTGGAATGTGTGCTCGGTTTCAATCCGCTCCTAAAGAGTCACATGCTGAAAATGTGAAGAGGATATTCAGATATCTCTCTGATTCGAAGACTCTTGGGCTATGGTTTCCCAAAGGTCAGCCGGAGCATCTTGTGGCATATTCAGATTCGGATCATGCTGGCTATAAGACGGATAGAAAGAGTACAAGTGGGCAATGCGAGTTCTTTGGCAACTCACTTGTCTCTTGGTTTAGCAAGAAGCAAACTACCGTGGCCGTGTCCTCAACAGAAGCTGAATATGTGGCTGCCTCAAGTTGCTGTGCTCAAGTGTTGTGGCTGAAGCAACAACTTGCTGACTTGGGAGTGCACTTAAAGGAAATCCCAATACTATGTGATAATACTAGCACAATAAGCTTAGCCAAGAATCCCGTGCAACATACAAGAACCAAGCATATTGATGTGAGACATCACTTCATCCGGGATCATGTCCAGAAGAGAGATGTGAAAGTGATGTTCATTCCAACCCATCTTCAACTAGCTGACATCTTCACCAAGCCTCTAGCCAAGGAACAATTCGCTTTCATAAGGAGAGAATTGGGAATGGTAAATCCCAATGAATTGTAAGCAATTCTCTTTCAATTTAATGTTAGATGTGTTATTCATGATTAATCCTTACTAACTTAAGCATCGGAGAGTTTAGTCTTTGTTTTTGCAGGGTGTTTTGATGTTTCAGAAGAACTATACCGCGGTATGCAAGCGCTATACCGCAGTATAGGGTGTGTGAGAGGCCAAATCTCCAAGTGTGCAAGATACATACTGCAGTACGTAAGTGGTATACTGCAGTATGTCCATCGGGGTTTCAGAGTTTCAGACATGCAAGAGGTATACTGCAGTATGTAAGTGATATACTGCAGTATGGGATCAGACAGAAGCCAAAGCTGAGTATGCAAGAGGCATACTGCAGTATGTAAGTCATATACTGCAGTATGGGATCAGACAGAAGCCAAAGCTGAGTATGCAAGAGGCATACTGCAGTATGTAAGTCATATACTGCAGTATGGGGTCAGACAGAAACGAAGTTTCAGGTATGCAAGAGGCATACTGCAGTATGTAAGTGCTATACTGCAGTATGGCCATCGGGTTTTTCAAAAATTCTCTCAACATTTTTGAAGTCCAGGTCAGTATACTTCCATCCTTACTGCAGTATGTAAATGAAAGTATGCTATACTGCAGTATGCAAGAACCTTACTGCAGTATAGGGGTCTGTCTATATATACTGAAACGTTGTGTTCTTTCATACTCGCGCCTATACCACAGTAAAGACCTAGCAGTAACGCATCTCTCTCTTCTCTCTCCCTCTGAAACCGTTACAAATCCCAGTCAAACCCCCACAAACCCTCACCAAGACTCTCCCATTCCATTCTGATTCTCATTTTCGCCAAAACCCTAGCATCAAAATGTCCAAAGAACAATCTCTTTCAAAGCAACCTTCTTCTTCTCTTCCACTCAGAGCACCGAGATCGAAATCAATTCCTAAGAAATTAGGGGATGGTATTGATCGTCAGATTCCCGGCATTAGTGTTCCTTTACCCGAAACATCTTCGCCGAATCCCAAGAAGAGGGGAACTTCATCCAGAGCATCTATCCCATCTTCAGCCGCGAAGAAGAAGAAGACCGGAGAGCCGAGCAAATCACAAGAGAAGAGAACTGCTATTCCTCAAAAGGCAAGGTCCAAAAGAGCTTCCACAACTGTGATTTCCTCACCATCGACTGTTGAGGTTTCTGGGTCTTCGTCAGAAACTGAGTCTGAGCAAGATTCCTCTCTCGTGGTAGCGAATGCAGTTGAGGAGATCAAGATTCACAAGAACGCGCCAGAAGGATTCAAGGTTACTCATGTCCCACTTCCTCCCAGTTTAAATGGGAAGTTCAAAGATCTTTATGGGAGCCGAGGATTCTGCACTGTCACCTCTGTTAATCTGGAACAAGTATACCGAGAGTGCAACGTGAATCTCTCACCATGGTTCGGGCCGTATGCTACACTCGTTTCCATCGAGGCTGCCTACTATCCTGAGTTGGTCAAAATGTTCTACTTCAACATGGCGACCGATCACATCTTGGACTCGGAAGGAAGACTGATTGAGGAAAGGGTCACAACATCAGTCAGAGGAGTACGATTCACACTGTCTACCGTCATCCTCAACAAGATTCTCAAAGTGGTTAATCCTCCAGAGGCATCCACACCGAAGTACTCTAATGAGGAGGTATATGCCACACTTATGCCCGGTCAGGACATACCGGATGATCAGAGGGTCCACTTGACCTTCAAGCCCTCAGAGATGTCACATTTGCACCGTGTAATATGGTACGTGTATTCACGTAACTTTGTGCAAAAAGGCGGGAGCTACACGCACTTCACACAGAAGGACTACCGCTTCTTCACCGCCTTCATCCGCAAGCATCCGCTCAATATTGGGCAGTGGCTGTTCAAGGAGATTAGTCACTTTAGGTTTGTGTCCTGCAAGGGCTCCTACATGCCCTTTGCATCCCTGGTTTCACTGATATTGTACTACCATAAGATATGGTATGTGGGTCCTCCCGAGCAGATGAAGTTTATCCCGGCCTTCGGCAAGACTCAGCTCAACTTAATGAAGATACAGTTCGAGCCGGAAGGATCTGGGCAGTCGAGAGCTCCACCGCGGTCACAGACTCGTGCACCTAAGTCAGTTGCACATGAGGCACAGTCTGCTCCACCACCACTACCGATAGATTTTGATGAGCGGATTAGAGCAATTGTGGATGCTGCACTTGTCTCTCACCGAGCTATGATGAAGGCAGAGTTTGATATGATTCGGGCTGACATCAAGTTAGGGGTTATGGATGTGATAGTGGCTCAGTCACAGGTCCTCTCTGAACTGGTCAAGGTGAAAGATGCTATTGATGATCAAGGGCTTAACTTAGGCTCTACATTGTCAGTCACCTTAGCTGCAGCCTCAGATGCCAGAGACAAGGCTCAGCAACTTCTTCAGCACTTTGGACTTGGTGGCTCATCTTCATTCGGCTTCACCACTGGTCCATCCTCCTCGACTCCTGTTCCAGAAGCCCAACCATCTATACCCGTATCCCAGCCTTCCACAACCTCACCAGAACCTCACTTCTCACCACCATCATCACCCATTTTCTCATTTCCCAGTCCACCTCATAGCCCACCCCACACCACCTCTTCCCCGGTCACCCCCACCACAGAGATTCTTCCGAATCCACTTCCATCTCCACCTACTCCATCTACTGAGCTCTTCCCTACACCCTCTCCATATGCTGTGCCCCATGATTCCGATTTTGATCCCAACACAGCTATGGTCCTCTATTCTCCTCCTCTTATTATCCTAGATCCCGAGTATGTTGATGATGACAAAGGGGGAGAAGCAGAGAAAGATGCTTAGTGTTTAGAGGTTTAGTAGGATGATTAGTTGATGTAGGTGTAGGAAGATTTTTGTTCATATGTCTATATCTGTGAACTTGTAATGTTTTAACTTTGTTTTGCTGATATCAGTGATTATCAGAGTGTTCATCCTTTCTGATATCAGTTCTTGTTTGTATGAAGCTTGTTCAATGAATATATTCATAGTCGTTTATGATCTCAATATGCATTGCATTTCTGCTGGTATTCTCTAATGTTCTCTGATATTTGGATTTTAAAATGCAAAATTGGATGCTTTCTGAAAACTTCAAATCAAAACAAATTACATTTTTCAAAATCTTTAAAAAGAAAGCTTACAAGTGTTGTCATCATCAAAAAGGGGGAGAATGTTAGTTCTCAATGTGTTTTGATGATTAACAACAATTGTAAAACATGTTATGAAGTTTCCAAGAACCTTTGAACATCATCTGATAGTTGCTTACCGCAGTATGGCTTTGCATACTGCAGTATAGAGTCTTCCAGAAAGGAGATAATCTTTCGGGATTACTCAATACTGCAGTATAGGTGTCTTTACCGCAGTATAGCTATGTATACTGCAGTATAGGGACTTCCAGAGAGCAACCGTGTTTTCAAAAGAAGTCCATACCGCAGTATAGCTATGTATACTGCAGTATAGGGACTTCCAGAGAGCAACCGTATTTTCAAAGTAAGTCCATACCGCAGTATAGCTATGTATACTGCAGTATAGGGACTTCCAGAGAGCAACCGTGTTTTCAAAATAAGTCCATACCGCAGTATATCTATGCATACTGCAGTATAGGGACTTCCAGAGAGAAACCATGTTTTCAAAACAAGTCTATACCGCAGTATAGGATGACATACTGCAGTATAGGGCCAACCCAAGAGCAACCAAATTTTCTCACTCAAGTAAATACCGCAGTATGGAGTTGCATACTGCAGTAAAGGCTCTCACGGAAGGCTTTTAAATTTCATAACCATTGCATACTGCAGTATAGGTTTCCATACTGCAGTATTGGGCAATCACGGGGTCTCTTCTCTTTGACAAAAACTCGTATACTGCAGTATACTAGTTGGATACCGCAGTATAGAGGATATCTTTCAAAATCATTTCGCGAGGTTTTTGTCTCTGGAAGTTGTTTACTGCAGTAAGCCCTTGGATACTGCAGTATGCACAGTGGCATACTCCAGTATAGAGGAACTTACCGCGGTATACAACGGTCAAAATTGGTTTTTGAATTACGCGAATTTGCAAATCATCATTGTTTGATCTTATTGCTTCCATAATTCATTCAATCATATTCCTAGCTATGTTTAACAAGTTTGTTGAGTGAATTTCAGTAAGATCAGATGAAGATTATTGGAGGTCAAAGCCAAAAAGCAAAAAGTGAATAGTGCATTAAATGCACTTCTGCAAATCAACCTATTCTCAGCTAATCCATCTGAGCACGCCTTCTAAACGTTGAAGAATGCTTACTACAACAAGTAAAGCCATCTCCAACGGGAAAATTCTCAGAGAGCCACATCAGACTTCATTAAGACTTGGATTAGCAGAAATTTAGAAAGAGAAGATGACCAGAACCCAAGCTAATCACTTCCAATGGTTGGAATCATCTTACAACGGTCATTTAATGTTCTCTGCCTATAAATAGAGAGCATTAACTTCTTCTCAAGCTGATACACCAACTGAGAGCGAAAATTTATTAAGAGTCATTTATTGTGTACAGCTTTCATCTGTAATAGTATCAATTTGATACTTTGTTCTTCAGTGTTTATTCTATCTACTCTTTGAGAGACTTATCATCTTGTAAATCATCTACTGATTGTGATAACTACAAGTCAGGGGACTTGGTAGTTGGGGTGTATTGATTACAACTTGTAAGGGGGAGTGTGTTCTAGTGAGAGAACAACTCTTAGTACAGAGTGTGTAATCAATATTTGATTATAGTGGATTGAAAATCCCAAGTGAGACTTGGGGACTGGATGTAGGTCAGGAAAGGACCGAACCAGTATAAATTGCATTGTGTTTAGCTTCTTCTCCTTATCCTCTCTGTTGTGCCCTGTTCTGAGTGACCAAAAACAGAACAAGTTTCGAAATTTTTAAAGATACCCAATTCACCCCCCCCTCTTGGGTATAAAGCTCCTGCTTTCAATAGGCTGACCGGAAGAACGCTGACCAACCGATTTCGTACCGAACTACCGATTCAGGTACGGACGCGTACTGTAACACTAACTCTGATGCTTATTGTATGCTTATATGTGATAGATAGTCTGAAACTCTATTTTGAAAATTGATCATACACATACAACTTGATACGGGTTATGGTTTTGATAATGCCGTTAAGTTTTCCTAGCGCTGAGGACACGATAGGCCGTCGTGGCACTGGAGATAGTGCAGACTGTAATAACATACATGTTGCAGTGGCCGTGTAATGTTATTACATGAATATATGAATATTGTATGTGATTAAATGCTGTTTTGCCATGGATATCTGTCATACATATTTGATACATAAGCATGAGGTTAACCGTTACCTGAGGTTCAATGGTAATTGAACCTCAGCTCTTAACATAGCATCAGGGTCCGGAGGAACCAGGACCAAGGACAAGGATAAGGAGCTAGCGCAAGGACGAAGACAGAGAAATTTTTATTTCAGCGTTATCTTGTTGTACTATTTTCAAACTACTGTACCGCTGTGTAAGCAACCAAATACTACAACAGTGAGGGTTTTTATCAGATACTCGCTCTTTTAAAATTATTCCAATGCTCTACTCTGATCAAATAGTTCGAAAACGTTTTAGAAAATTGGGATGTTACATTTTGGTATCAGAGCTAGTTAAAGTTAACCATGATCGGGGGTTCTCACAGTGTGATCTGTGGCGAAGCATTGGCTCTTACCCCGACATGGCCAGGCGTGGACCTGGTTGCACTGGGACGTATGGGCGTACCCTGAGCCGTGAGGCGGTGCGTAAAACTAGCGGCTGAAGTACGTTATGTTGCCACGGTGTATGGGCACCACGGAGACATTTTGGTATCAGAGCAGACATTCTGGCCCGAAGTTAACTAAGTTACTACCAGACAGTTTGGTGTCTAGAAAGGGTTTTGTTGTTGGCAATCAGTCCCCGTGAATTCGGCGAGCCTTCCACAAATACACCGGCCTGGCCAGACTGTTTGAGTAACGGAGTTAGGTTCGGAGTTTTTCAAAAAGTATTTTTCTGGCAAGAACCCGACTCAGTTACAGTAAACCATTGGTGCCGAAGGTAGGGCCGAGTCTATGTGGATCAGTCAATCAGTCGCCGTAAAGTCGGTGAGACTCCCATGATAGACGCCTACCTGGCCAATCGGTTTGACTAACTAAGTTAGGCTCTAGGCCATTGCCTTAGAGCATATCTTGAAAAAGAGTACTGATATAACCTTGGTGTGGTGCAGTAAGTGATGAACGGAAATGAACGAGTGAGATATACGGTGCGGAGGGCTGCCCAGAAGAAATTAACAGCGATAGGCAACCCTAGGCTAGTGTACCACCCTCTGTCGGTGCACCACTCTAAAATAGGGCTGGTATATCCATCGCCTGTATCTGCATTGAAATTGGGCTCCGATAATTCTGATAATCCTGATAATTCTGATAATTCTGATAATTCTGATAATCTCTAGTTTGTACTAGACCTTAATTCCATTCTAACCCAGAGCTTATATGTGGAGCTGGGCTACACCGGATGAAACTCCGAGATCAATAAAGATAAGTACATGCAGTATTTGACTCATGTAGGGGAACTCATAACACGTATTTCCATACCCATTTCTGAGTAGACCATGAATCCTTGAACAAGTATACGACCCTCAACCTGTACGCAACCCTGATTCTGTGTACTACCTCGAATCAAAGGTTGTCCTTAGATAACGAGTAATCAAAGAACGTAACGAAACATGAACCTAGTACCAGTCAAGGGAAGCTAAGGAAATATTGCTGAATAGTTGGGTATTATGAAGTATTGTGACGTAGCAACTACAGTAATACAATATACATATGTTTGTGATAGGTGTAGATTGCTGGTTCGTTCCGATGTTTATAAAAGACTAGAGTTTCCCAAAGGTAGTGATAGAAATCGATGCAGTGGTAGAAACAAACAACAACAAATAGAACCAATTTCAGTACCCAGAGCAATGTTTCATTGGGGTCTTAATTATCGTTATGAACCCGGGCATAATCATAATCAAGGCATCATTGAGGGCCGTATAGGTGGTCCATCTTGCTCTACCCCTGTAGGCTAGTTTGTCTTCATAGATAGTACAAGATATCTTAATGATGAGAGACGGATTAACTAAAGACTCTTTATGGAGTATGTACTCAAGGAAGAAAAAAAAGTGTTAGCAGACTAATGCCTAAATATATGATAGGAGACAAGTCCAGAAAATAGTTAATTTCTCGAAATCCATACTGATGTTTCAATAAAGAAACTAGAAAATACATAAGATGGGAAGTGAGGAATGTGATTTTTGGATTTCCTAATATGATTGATTATGTTTCTAAAAGTTTTAGATATGTCTTAGTAAATCTCTTTCTTTATGTGGTTACAAAAGATATGCCTTGTTTTGACAATCGTTTGTATCACTGAAATTTGTGATAAAATAAGTAATGCCTTTTATGAACTCTCTTATATTGTTGGAACCATCTATTGGTCATAATTGCAAGAAGTGCATTATATTAGTACTCAAAACACGGAAAAATCTCTAGATTATGGCATGTTGGGCTGGTAGCTTTTATTGAAACCATCATTATTAGAGAAAGGTTAAAAGAATCTAGATATAATTAGATCTTTATATTCTCTAAATTGACATTGAAAATCTTTTACGATCATCTCTTCCTTGTATGATCTTTGTATATTCTTCTAAGTTCGTTTTAAACGGTGGAGGAAGAAAATTTTTATAGTACAACTTATGCTATTCATCTTGTTGAATAACTATATTTCTAAAAATTGTTTCACCTATTAAGTGAAATTATTTATTTTTCCTTCTTAAAAAAAAATAATAATAATAATAATAAATAAAATAAAATATAAATAAAACATATAATAATAATAATAATTCTGAATATGTTAAAAGAGTAAATATTGTGAAATATGCATAGTTGACATACCACCTTAATACTTGTGCATAAAATTATTTTAGTTTCAACCAGCTAGCTATAAGAATTCTAAATGGTGACACTTGCGTAGGGTATTGGTAGGAACTAATCTTATGTTGGAAATAATACTTAAATAATTAGTTGGAAATCTAAATGTTTATGTTAACCTATTCTAAAAAGAGTTTGTATGTCTAATGATGCTATGACTTGTACATCCTTGAAATATTATGTGCCTCATTTATTTTTATTAAGAAATCTGAGTTCGGAAATTTACTTTAAAATCTTTGACTAATTAAATTCATGAAATTGGCTTATGCTATATTAAGTTCTACTATGTATGTGCATCAACACTCTTTGAATTTCTGCTATCACACTTTATGAAATTTGGACAAATAATTGTAGTTGATATCGTTTTTCTCAAAATACTAGGTCGACCACTATTATTTTTGGTAATCTCTATTGATGTAAACTTGATGTTAGTCATTAATATGTTAAACAAAATTAGCTTCAAATGGTGTATGATAGAATTGGACGAAATTTAATAAATAAACTGGTTTTGGCAAATAAAAATGACACTTGGTGAAATTTTGTGGCATGCAATGCATAGGAACCTTGTCTTGAAATACGTTGTATTGAAATAAAGATTTCTTATCACTTTATAAGATAACCATGAATTATATGTATCCTTGTTCCATATTGAATTTATGATGAACGCCTTCAAGTTGACATAAACTATTTGACTTGGCAATTTTGCATTGATCTGTTGCACCTATAGAAACAAAAACCATAAGGATTAGCTTCCTGGATTTTAACCCAAAGAAATGAAGTTTTAAACATGAACTTTTGAGTATACACTTTAGTGAATTTTGAGCATCTATCTAAATTGAGAATTAGCATGTTATTATTATTGATACTCCTGGAACCCTACTATAAAGTGCACCACTATACAAATACTGTTGAGCTAAATTTTTGGCCAAACTAATAGATTCTAGACATATAAAACATAAATTGGAATGTGTTAGTGATAGTAGTAATTGAAGACGAATTTTGTCTTCCCATATCATCTACATCTGTTGTGCCCTTATGATAGAAAATAAACATGAAATTTGTGATAGCATGTGAATTTCATAGAAACTAAATAATACTTACAAGCTGTTTGGATTTTGTTGAAACTATTTCTCGGTTGATCTGTACGTTGATTTCTCCTCACTCCTGATAAAAATATTGAGAATATAAAATTCTCATTGAATGTCAAGAAATTGGCATAGTGTCTACCTTAGCGAAGAAAAGATTTACCATTGCAATCAAGAATTCTTATTTTTGTATAGAAACTAGAAAAACCCTAGATACCTAAGGAATTATTGAGTTCCTAATATAGCCTGAGAACTTGACTGGGAAAAAGGTTCAGATAAAATAGTCGAGCAATTGCTCAAAGATCTAGGTGTACAAATATGCATAGGGCTGTGTCCCTAGGCCTTAAGACAGTTTTACTTAGCACTGTGTAAAATGCGAATTGATATCGTGACTTTAGACTTGTATGTCCACAGTATGTTTTGCGTTCGGCAAAACATTTATTGTACCAGGTAGTAGTTGAAATACCTTAAGCCTAAGGATAATCTCCTAGGTATTAAGGCTAAAATCCCTAGTGTTGTGATAATGGATTGAGCCAGAAGGCCAATACGTATTAAGCCAAGAGGCTAGATGGTCAGGCAGTAAGGCCTGTGTAACCAAGTAAGTTGGGGATGGACGAAAAGGTCCTGTGTCTGGATACTATACCTGGGTACAAAAATAAATAAAATTATTATTTGAATATTAGAGTACGTGCTAAGCAAGCACGCATAGTAAAGGAATAGACTAGATGTCTAAAGTTTTCTGAATTTATACGATCAAATGTCAAGGGTGAACGTATCGGTCACCCTTATCTAAGCAGAAGTTACTTGAACCGGATCTGATTGATCAGACCTCCACTGTGATCAAAGGACAACTCCTAAGCAACACAAAGCAGACAGAAGCGCTACGTTGACGAAAGAAGGAGACCTCTAAGAGTTCGAAATCGACGATCATATGTTTTTAAAGCTATTCCCAGTAACCAGTGTCAGTCAAATGCTACAGGGGCAAAGATTTAGTCCGCGTTATTAAAGACCATTCGAAAACCCTGTTAAACGTGAACCAGTCTTTTACCAGATAGACACACTCCCGAACCTGAATGATCTTGATAACATTTTCCATGTTTTCTCAATTATACCTCGACCTTATCCTAGAATACGAGATATCATAGGCACCACAGAAACATTTCATACAAGGATGTCAAGGTACGACCTGACAATACCTTTGTAATTAAACCGGAGCAAATTTTCGGTCACCAAGAGAAACGGCTTAAACGTAAAGAGGATCCAACTGAGTGAATATCCAGAGTGTATGGCCTGAAAGTCTAATTAGTGTAGGGTAAGTTTCCAGAAGTTGTGGTTCAAAGTCTAGTACATAGTATTGAGCAAATTTCGAGGATGAAATTTTATTTAACGGGGGGAGAAATGTAATACCCTAAAAATCCTATTTAGCATAACCACTAAATGATACATAATAACATAGGTGAATATGTGGTCTCAAAGATATTATAACCTATCTAATTTAAATTAGGAAATTTCCTCCTAGAATCAAATGAACCAAGAAGACTCAAATATTCAAATTTCATTTAGGAACCATAAAATATCATAAAATACAAATAATTACCGTATTAAGTTATGGTTTACATGGAATTAAAAAGAGCAATGAGCGATTGAAATTACAACAATGAAGACACTAAATTTAACTAAATTAAAATAGGCATAATCAAAGATGGATAATCCCAATCAAAAGCCAATGACTAATTAAGAGTTATTTAAATGAATTTCTAAGGACTAAAATTAAAATGGAGTTCCTAAAATAGTATAAGATGTCATGAAAATAGGAAAGTATGTTGGCTCCAAAGTAGAAGTATATTTATGCTAATTCTTGAATAAGTTGTCGGTAGAACTTAATAGGGCAAAATTCAACTCCCTAAATCTTTATTAGGAGTCATAAAATATTGTAAAATACCATAAAAGCCCTTAAACCAATTAAATGGAATTTCCAACAATTTAAGAACAATTAAACTCACAATTAGTGATATATTGTCATATAATTCACATATTGGCAAAGTTAAGCCGTAAAGGGGTAGGAAGAGGTCTAAAATAATTAGAGGACACTAAAAATAATTAGTAAACATCAAAAAATTAATCTTAATTGAATTAACATGCAAAATTAATTTAATGATAAATATTTATAAACAAATTGCAATATTTTGGCTAAATTCAACAATAAAGCCTAACAAGGGATCCACAATTGTAACAATTGGACTTAGTAGGATCAAAATTTAATTGGTAATCAATGAAATCATTTCAAACTAAACCTAATTAAGCTTAACCTAATAATAAACAAGAAGAAATTAATTTAGGGCTTTTTGGCACAACAAAAACTCATTGGATCATTTTTGGTAACCCAAACAAATTGCCAAACCACCAATAAAGCCCAAAACATCAACCCAACCTAAAGGACCAGAGGAATTTCGGTTTTTAGAGCTTCAAAGGGAAGGAATTGAGTTTTCAACACATGTGTCAAATTAGTCAAAGGCTTGTAGAACACAAATCACTATTCATGGCTTAAAGTGCAAGTTTGCTTGAGCTTCTTGGAGAAGGAAGAAGAAAGAGAAGAGAGGAGAGAGAGAGAGAGGGCAGATGAGTGTGTGTATGGTGAGGATTTAATTTTTCAATAAAGCCCTAGATCCAATGGTGGATAATTGACAAGAGCAAAGTTGCATTTTATTACCAAATTGCCCAACCTTTTTCCTATAAATAGGGACCCAAGCTCTTCACTTTTCTTCACACCAAGCAATACAACACTTGCTTATTGAGAGAGAGTTGAGAGAGAGCTGAAGGAAGGCTTGAAGAAGATCAAGCTTTAGGTAAGCAAAGTTCTTAGTTTTGAGTTTTAAATTCATAGGTAGAAGTAGTTTTAATCTTTAAAATTCTAGAATAATTTTAGTTTCATGTTTTTATAGTTTAAAATAGCTTCATTTCGAAAATTTAGTGAAGGAAGTAGTTCTGCAAAATTCCCAGGTCAAGAACACTGTAGTAACGAAGTTCTGGCGAAAATTCGTCAGGTAGGCGATTTTTGAACTAGTAACAGAAACACTCATATTTCATGTTAAAAATGATATTGAAAAATTCTGATAAAATTCATGATGAAACTAGACATATAGAGATTTTTAAATATGTAAAGAACATGTTGAAATGAGCTCTGTACAGTGAGAAAGAAATTCTCAAAGTTTATGTTGCGAAAATGCTGGAAATTCTGGGCAGAGGATGAACACGTGAAATCTGGGAATGATTTTTGAAATCTGGGCAAAGCCTGATATTTTTTCTGGAAAATAGACATCCTAAGGAGTCCAGAACTTTTAACGGATCTTCGTTTCGATTTTTCTATAATTAGTTATGATTTTTCAAAGATAGACGAAATTCTGCCCAATATTGTCCAGCGTTTTTCAACGAATTTTGAGGAAATAAAATGATGGTTTAATGTATCAAGGGTAGAGTAGTCAGTAGTGGCCAAAATATATTTTAGGATATTATCTTTAAATTAATAGAACAATATGGCTATGATAGGCTGACCGGAAGAACGCTGACCAACCGATTTCGTACCGAACTACCGATTCAGGTACGGACGCGTACTGTAACACTAACTCTGATGCTTATTGTATGCTTATATGTGATAGATAGTCTGAAACTCTATTTTGAAAATTGATCATACACATACAACTTGATACGGGTTATGGTTTTGATAATGCCGTTAAGTTTTCCTAGCGCTGAGGACACGATAGGCCGTCGTGGCACTGGAGATAGTGCAGACTGTAATAACATACATGTTGCAGTGGCCGTGTAATGTTATTACGTGAATATATGAATATTGTATGTGATTAAATGCTGTTTTGCCATGGATATCTGTCATACATATTTGATACATAAGCATGAGGTTAACCGTTACCTGAGGTTCAATGGTAATTGAACCTCAGCTCTTAACATAGCATCAGGGTCCGGAGGAACCAGGACCAAGGACAAGGATAAGGAGCTAGCGCAAGGACGAAGACAGAGAAATTTTTATTTCAGCGTTATCTTGTTGTACTATTTTCAAACTACTGTACCGCTGTGTAAGCAACCAAATACTACAACAGTGAGGGTTTTTATCAGATACTCGCTCTTTTAAAATTATTCCGATGCTCTACTCTGATCAAATAGTTCGAAAACGTTTTAGAAAATTGGGATGTTACAGGGTAGGTTTGAATCCTGTTGGTTCTCAGAGTTTTGATTATAAGAAGACTAAATTGATTAAAGACTTTTGTTGAAAAGAAATTGCGTCTTTGAATTAGTAAAAATTAATTATGTTAAGATTATAATTACTCGAGTAAGTTGATTTAATTACTTTGAGTAATCCCCATCTAATGAAGTTGTTGATTGTTCACAGAATGCAAAATATCGTTTGGGCAATCAGTAGAAAATTACTCGAGTAATTCTTGGTGTTTCTCAAAGAAATGTTAACTTCAAAGTTGATTAACCTTGTTTAAATTGAGATTAGCAGAAAAGCCATCCGACGTGTCAGCAGCATTAAATGCAACTAAGAAACATAGCCAACAAATAGAACAAAACTCATAGCAGACAAAATAATTCCTTCAAGGCATAATTATTCCAGTAATTATTCTAAGCAAACTTTTGTGCACAAGTACGTTGACGGCGAACGCATTAATGAAGCAACGGTCGACTGTAGCTAACGGAAATAATTTATGCCTAACAGAAGTTCGATGCGACACAACGGCTATATTCAAAACTTCACAACAGCATTAATGAAAGATTGGTATAAAAGCTCATCATATTCAATTCCGCCAACTACCGAAATTCTGTGCATTCATTTGGACTAACTGCAATTTATTGTTTCATTAATTTCACTTAATATCTTTAGATATTTCCTTGTATCATGGGTACAAAAAAGGATTTTAAGACTGAAAGAAAGAGGCATTGTAACACCCCTATTTTTGCAAACAATGTACAAAGCATATATTAATGAAATATTGAGAAGTATTTTGCTACAGTAAATTATTTATTTTCTTTGGAACCTTATGACTAAATTAATTAACTAGAGTGACATAATAAATTAATTATTTTAGAGGCTTTGAGACAATACACAAGTCACTATAATTGTGACCCAATTTTCAAATTAAAAGCACATTCTTGTTCTATTTGGGACATGAGTTTCATATGACACTAGGAGGATCTAAGTCAAGAATATTTTCAAGCAAAAAGAATAGTTAGAAGTCAAAGGAAAATCAATGACAATGGAACTTGGACTTGAGAATGGAACTAACTAAGCTTACATCATTAAAGTGACATAAGCTAGCTTCTTGAATAAGAGTCAAGAAGCATCATTAAATCAACAAATCTTCTCCAACAAGCCCATATGCGTCAACCAAGAGAGAGGGAGAGGGAGAGATCAATGTAAAGTTCATATACTCACATGTAAAGTCAAGCAATTATCCCTAGTGTAACAAGTGGCAATCTAGGGGTTCAAGTTGGATTTTTAATTAGGTAATTGTACAAGAGAATTAAGAGGCCATTTGAAGTCAAAATCCTTGGCCACCAAGAATTGGATTTCACATCAGCTGAATAGGAGGAAGAAAAAGCTGATCTAAAACACATTAAAAGCCAATATAAAGCCAAACTAAAAAGTCAAAGACTTGGGGAAAAAGGTAGCCAATGAGAAGAGACCAAGTAAGGACCAAACAAGGCTTATCCATGAAGCTAATTGAGACAAAATCTGACCCCAACCATTAGCAATTAATTCGCTGCAGCCAAGAATGAAAGGGATAAAAGATGATCTTAAGTCAATGTGAAGCTAAAATGGAGGGTCAAGCACTTGGGAAAAATTAACCAATAAGAAAGCTCCAACAAGGATAAATAAAAGCTTCTTTTTTGAAGCCAATTAAGGACAAAAATGAACCTCATTCAGTTCATTAAAAATTGCATCAGCTTTAAGGACAAAAAATGAAGCAAAAGTCATGCATTTATGATAAGAAGCCAAAGTTTGAAACTATGAGTTGAGAGCCAACTACCTTGTACCTTGTATAAGAACTAAATGTATAATAAAAGAACATATGAAGTAAATGAAATCTGCCCAAAATTGGATCAAATTCGTGAAGCCTTTTGGAGTCAAAGAAAGTCAATAAACCTTGGAGAAAAAGAAAGGAAACAAGCCATTAATCACTTGGACACTTGGACAATTAATTACTATGATAAATTGCATGACCAAGGTGCTTATTAAAGGACCATTCAGCTCCTCTTTTGCTTGCCCAAACCGTGGAAAAAAGAGAGAGGAGAGAGTGCAAGGAAACTCCTACACTTAGTGAAAGAGGAAGCACACACATTGAAGAACAAGGTGAGTTAGGTGTAAAGCTTGGTTAAATAAGCCTTCTACCTTCCTCAATCCTTCATCTAATATTCTTATGATCCTTTTGTGCTCAAGGGTGACCTTATTCAGTGGCTCAAAGAAGAAAGAATCTAAGAGAAACCAAGATACAAGAAAGGGTAAGTCACTAACTTAGCTTGTTTGTGACTTGTGTTTTGGATTTTGGAAATTTTCATCATAATGGCTGATTAAGAAAGTGGCATTTTTCTTAAAGGAGGCTCTGTCCTAATCACTAAAAAGGGGTATCAAATGGTTAAAGATAAGATAATGGCGTTAAAAAGAAGGTTAAGCCAAGAGATGCTTGAATATGAAGCAAAGATGAAAGTTATGGTTGTTGACTCCCTAAAGTAATTTTCGTCCAGATTTGAATATAGAAGGTTATAATATGTTTTTGGTATTCTTTTTTTATGGCTCTAAAGTGCTTAGAACAAAATTTTGTATGGGTCCAAGTGGTAACCATAATTTTAAAACTCAAAAACCCTAAATTTGCAAGTAAAAGTGAATCTGCCAGCTTCAGCGAATTTTCGGCGATCGTACTTGAAAAATGGTTTTAAAATAGTAAATGAAGTCCCATGGCCATGAAATTTCACAGGGTTAAAGTAGACATCCTAATCTTCACTTTGGTATATAATTCTGTAATTTTTCAAGATGTCTACTAGGAGAAATAAATTTTGTAAAATAGCCCAGACTATGGAACGTAGCCTTTGACCAGTGAGTGACGTTTTTACACAGGAAAACTATGCGTGTGGTTTTGGCCTCTGGGAGTATTTTTAGTAACCAATAGACATGTTAACGGTTCAATCGCCACTGAAATTATTCAAAAATGATTTTTCTAGAATTAATTAAAAAATGTTTGAAGTTGAAGCATAAATTCTGGAATTTTTAGGAAAAGGGCGGATTTCATGAAAATAAAAGGGAAGTTTGCATAAGTGAATAAAATGAAGTTACTTTGCTTTATTTAGGGTCTACACGTGTACGGAGTAAATTTCCAAGCATCGGGGGAAAATTATTGATTTATGATAAAATTATTGATTTGTGGTGCCATGATAGAGGATTTGGGCTGTAGGGCCTAGTGGACTGTAGAGCCTAGTGAACTGTGTGTCCTTGGGTCGCTACTGTAGAGCCTAATGGACTGTGTGTCCTTGGGTCGCTACCGAGCCATTGATGCATTCAGTGTGATTAGGGTTTGAATCCCTGGTTACAATTGTTTTCCTAGCTCTGAGAATATTTTGGGACTTGCCTTTTTAAGGCAGCCCAACGGTGTGTTGATTATGATTCTGAATGCATGTGGTATATGTAACCATTTTTGTTTGTGATTTTCCTGATTGTGGATTGCATACATACAATGCATACATATTATATATGAATTTAAAAGTTACTCTGGAGTTCAATTTTGAACTTCAGACTGTGCTAGGGATACAGGCAGATCTAGCTGAGCTGACCTGTAGATTTGAGGTAGGGCATGGAGTTGAAGGCTGAAGAAATAGGGAATGCCCTATTACTTTTGTATTTTATATTTTGGATGACTGTATATTATTTTACTTTCTGCCCGGTACTTATTTTGGATTACTGTACCCTAACCCTAGGAGGACTATTTACTTTCTATTTATCGTACTTTTACCAGTATTACGTATTCGCCCAAATTGATCTGATGCTCTGCTGCATAACACTCTGATACATGTTAATATGGAAATAATTAAAGGTAAGGTAACAACTAAATAAAGAATCTCTCTAACCGATCTTAAAGTCTATAACTTTTAAGACTGGATGCGTAACTGGTCTTAAAAAAATACTTTTTAGACCGGACCTTTAAAATATAAGGTCTTAAACGTCGGACTTTTAAGAGCAGACTTGTAAAATATTAGGTCTTAAAACTCTATTTCTATCACCAAAAAAAAAAAGACTTTTAAGACTGGGCATGAAAACACATCTGGTCTTAAAAGTACTTTTAAGACTGGATATGAAAAACATCTGGTCTTAAAAGTCCATTCCGAAGAAGAAGAAGAAGAAGAAGGGACTTTTAAGACCGGATGTAAAAACACATCGGTCTTAAAAGTACTTTTAAGACTGAATATAAAAAACATCTGGTCTTAAAAGTCCATTCCTTAAAAAAAAATAATAATAATAATAATAATAAAAAGACAAAAGGGACTTTTGAGACTGGATGTGTTTAAGACCGGATGTAAAAACACATCTGGTCTTAAAAGTCCTTTCCTTAAAAAAAATGGAAATCAGAAATTTGTTGGGATGAGCAGCATATCAGGGTCATATTCAAGGGCTTCAAGGTGAGCAGTTATAGCCTTGTTCATGGGCAGTGTGCCACACCTCAGTATCTGCAAATTTCACAAACATTCCTTTTAAACGATAACCTTTCTTTTATGATAACACGAAGAAGCTATCTAAAGAGATTAGCTTAGAGGATTATTGTTTTCCTTGATATCATGTGCAGGAGGAGGATAGTGCACTTGAATCATCTCATTTAATACAAATCCAACACCACCGTCCCATCCTTCTGGAGGCTTGCAGGTCATATCATTTCATCATTCAAGGAAGGCTATCCTAATTCAATGAAGGATATGAAAACTTGAGTTCTCTTTGAAATGATATTCCAAGTTAGAAACTAACCTGATTCAGGACATAGTATACTTTAAATGAGCATAATAATTAGCAGCAAGACGGTCCAATTTTTCCTGCATATATTTAAATATGCATATTACTATCAATAACAAGCGTCAAGATTTATGCATTGGCTGAAAAAAAGAGGAATACTTGTTACCTTAACAAGAATTACGAACCTGGAGAAGCTAGAACCAAAACAAGTGATCATAAGAGCATAGGAGGCGAGAGCAATTTTTACGGCGTTAGAAAATTTGTGAGTGAGGTCCTTGAGATGAGTTGAGGCAAAGTTGAAGGGAGTGTGAGGCGAGATTTACAAGGTCGAAGAAATGTTCAGAGAGTGAAATTCAATTTTTGGTGTGAGAAAATAGAAGATCCATCTTTTAGACTTTCTAGACTGGATTTTTTAAACATTCAGTCTTAAAAGTAAGATTTTTCTTATATTTACAAAAATGCCACCTTGAGGTCTTAAAAGTTATTACAAGTCTAGTCTAAAAAATTTTTCATATATTTATGGAACTGCCACCGGTTATACTTTTAAGACCCCATCTTCGATAATCCAGTCTAAAAAGTTCTTTATATATTTACGGAACTATCACCGGTCATTTTTTTTAGACCTTGTCCTCTATAATCTGGTCTACAAAGTTCTTTATATATTTAGGAAATTGCCACTGGGCATACTTTTTAGACCTAATTCTCTATAATCTGGTCTAAAAATTTCTTTATGTTTACGAAATTGCCACCAGTCATACTTTTAAGATCGGAGTCTCAATAATTTGATTTAAGCAAGGCTGTCTTAAAGCTCTTTTTTGGACTAGTGTATTTCAGTGTTTATCATTTATCTACTCAGTAAGGAGTTTGAACACTTATTTGATTACTTGTTTAGTTGTTAAATCTTAAGGTTGTGGAACCTTAAGTGTGGGTGTACGATTACAACTTGTAAGGGAGTGAGTCCTAGCGTGAAAGGATCATCTCGAGTACAGAGTGTGTAATTGTAACCGTGATTGTGGATTAGTGAAATACCCAAAGTGTTTGAGGACTAGACGTAGGTCGAGGAGTTAGACTGAACCAGTATGATTTCTCTGTGTCATCTCTCTCTGTCTCTTCTCTGTTCTCATTGCTCATTGTCTTTAATCTGAAAAAGAATTTCGAAATCTCCTATTCACCCCTTCCTCTAGGTGACATTCTCTCTTCAAATCCTACCCCTTCCACATTCATTTAATTTTTTAAAAAAAGAAAAAATTCTACCATATCTATTAAAAAAAAAAAAAAGGTCGATGCTCCGCTGGCTACCGGAGCTTAGGGCACCGATAGTTGCAGGTCGAACAATGCTAGAGCTCTGACGACGACAGACCACATTGATGCTCTAATGAGGCTCATTTTTCTTTTTATTTATTTAAAACCTGAGGGCAAAGTGGTAAATTCACCAACATTTTAAAATCCAATTTGATCCCCCGTCACATTTATATCCTTTCAAAATGTTGACCAGATTTTTTTGATTTAAAAATTTCAAATGGTATTTTATCGCCATTTTCCTAATATTTTAACTTCCATTTTTTTGATTTGTGATCTTCGGTCAAACATGACTTAGAATAAGAAGGGAAAAATTACAGCCAAGTCCCAAAGACCATAAAAAATAGCAAAAAAGTCCCAATAGAAATTCACATATCAAAAAAGTCCCACCCAAGTTCTTAAATTTTGTTGTAAATATAGCATATCTTATTGTAAATATGGCTTTTTCTGTTGTAAATGGTCAGATTTTAAATTTTGTTGTAAATATAGCACTTCCTGTTGTAAATCTACCCATTTTCTATTGTAAATGACTTTTGTACATTTAGGGACTTGAATTTGAAACAAAATCCAAGTGTTTAAATGTTGTAGTAAATATGGTACTTTCTATTGTAAATATGGATTTTTTCGTTGTAAATGGATAGGTTTTTAAATTTTGTTATAAATATAGCACTTTCTATTGTAAATATGGCATTTCTTGTTGTTAATATAAATAATATCAAAAAAGTCGCTAGAGACTTCTATGTAATTTGGTGATTTCAAGGGACCTCTTTGTATTTATTTCTGGTTTTTGGGACTTGCTCGCAATTTTCCCTAGTCTGCTCCATCTTGACTAAAAAATCTATTTTATTGATATTTTTTTAAGGAAAAAAATACTGGCCGATGAACACGAGGTGCATTGACCATGAGAGGATTGTGGCCGTTGAGACCAGCCATTGATCGGCTCAAGACTCAACTCCTCAAGAGGAGTTGGGTAGTTCACACTTCACACTACTGCAACAATCTCAATCGTGACTCCATGGATCTGAACCACTCTTCTTCGATCACAATCCCTGTGAGTGGCACGATTCCAAATGCTTCAAACTCTGTCGGTGATCGGAAGCCTATAGCCTTGTGGCCTGGAATATACCACTCGCCGGTCACTACCGCTCTGTGGGAAGCGAGGTCGAAGATCTTCGAGAGGCTTCTAGACCCACCTAAGGACGCACCGCCTCAGAGCGAATTGCTCACCAAAACTCCTTCCCAAAGCAGGACTAGCATTTTGTATAATTTCTCCTCGGATTTCATCCTCAGAGAGCAGTATAGAGATCCCTGGAATGAGGTCCGGATTGGGAAATTGCTTGAAGATCTTGACGCCTTGGCTGGTACTATATCGGTGAAGGTAGCCCCATTCTCAATTCTCCATTCTTAAGCTTTGCTTTTGCATGTGTAGGTTTGAGCTTTTTAGCAGAATTGACTACTTGGGCAGTGCTTCTGATATTATTATCTTAATTGGGGAAGTGGATGACAACTAAGAAAAGTGTACTCACCGGTTGAACTTTCTCAGATTATCTCAACCAATCATTAGAAATGCTTGTCTGGTTGCTCACCTGCTCTTCTACAGTGATTTTCTTGCCTTGACATTATTGAAGAGTAACTTTGATTTTAGCAATAAGTGACACTTAACATCCAAGTCAAGAAACTGGTACTGACCTAAATTTTAAATGAAAATGAAATTCAAAAGGTCACATTGCAAATTTCTTAATGATTGAGGGAATCGAATTGAAAGAAACAATGTGAGGAGGACCAAGTTGATATTCCACCTATTTCTCAGGGAGCAATTTAAATTAGAGTTTTCATCAAGAGCAATAGAGTTTATAATGAACTGTGTTTACTATCTGGCAATTGTGGTTGAAGATTTATCCTACTTTTAGGAAACTGTTCTTTGATAGTTTTGGTGTTTTTGGTTTTTGGAAACTTGATAAGAGTCATGATTTTATTTGAATGCTAATCTAAGTGTTTTGCCCAAATGACTTGCTAGCTTCTAAAGTTTGAAGAAAAAATGCTGTTATTTCAGCTAATATTTTCTCCGTCTTTGTGCTGCTGATTTGGCTTGGCCAATTTCCATTTGTTTGTGAAACAGCACTGTGCTGATGTTGACAGCACAACTAGGCCACTTTTACTTGTGACCGCTTCTGTTGATAAGATTGTACTGAAGAAGCCAATTAGTGTTGACAAGGATCTGAAAATTGTTGGTTCTGTTATATGGGTGGGGCGATCCTCTATTGAGATTGTGCTGGATGTGATCCAGTCCTCAGAAGGTACATAATATATTTGACATGTAAATGTCTGAAAATTGAGCATGTTAGGGTCCAATGACAATTTAAACCGAAGTATCCATTCATTGCCTCCAGCTGTTTGCTTTTAGTGTTTGAATGTATCATACATAAGTCATTTTGTTCCTCGACTTGGTCATACAAGTTTGATTTCCATAATATACAAATTCAATTTTTCTTTTTCGTTCCTTTGGTTTTCTTTATTTCCAATTATTTTTATGTTTATTAAAATATCAGTGCTGGCTTTTGCAGACACATCATCACATACATTCTTAGTACAGATACTTGTAGTTATTTGTACATTTTCTAGTGCCAGTTTACAAGGGTGAAGTGTTTTTGCTTATTTTTCTTGCATCTGTTATACAAATGTGCCCCTGTTTAAGATCCTTATTGGAAGATTAAGTCTATCGACCTTCAAGAAATTTTAATAAATCATGTTATGAATCTATGATATGCATCATCTAATTGAGTCTGCCCCTTGACAATTTTGTCCTGATTACTGAATATTTTCCCATATTGCTTTTCCTCCACAAGTTGAAGAATATTAACTGCATCAATTCCCAGGAAACAATCATAGTAATCTTTGACCATAGTTTCATTGATATGAAATGCAATGATCAATAACACATGAATGATACCATGCAGGTGGCTCTGAAACATCAGATATGGTAGCACTGACAGCAAACTTCATATTTGTTGCCCGCGACTCAAAAACACGGAAGGCTGCTCCAGTGAATCGGCTTGCACCAGAAACTGAACAAGAAAAGGTTCTTTTTGAACAAGCTGAAGAAAGAAATCTTTTGAAGAAAAAGAAACGAGGGGAGAAGAGGGACTTTGAGAGTGGGGAGGTAAATAGACTTAAAGCATTATTGGCTGAGGGAAGAATTTTCTGTGACATGCCAGCATTAGCTGACCGAGACAGTATTCTTCTAAGGGATACTCGCCTTGAGAACTCTTTAATATGCCAGCCACAGCAGAGGAACATCCATGGACGGATCTTTGGAGGTTTTCTGATGCATCGAGCATTTGAATTGGCTTTTTCAACATCATATGCTTTTGCTGGATTGGTTCCTTGCTTCCTAGAAGTTGATCATGTTGATTTCTTGAGACCTGTGAGTGTTTATTATGATTCTTATTATGATCATCATCAACAATTATCAAAGCTTGCTTGCCTATAAGTGACTACTGTTATGATACATCCATCAAGTATTAATAAATCAGTAGTTTAAATTAGTAACTCTGCAATTGGTCGGTAAAAAAAAAGTGTACTGCATGGCATGACTTTGTACTATGAACACAGGGGGTTTATATCTGAATTTTCTGTAAACTAAATGCATCAACTAGTGTATTAGCAAAGTAAGAAATTTAATAATAGAAAAAATAACGTAATTAATTACCATATATTTTCGTAGTGTTATCTTTATTTAAGATGGTGAATTAGAATAATTTGGTTGATTGACGTAATAACACATAATGAATTTCATAATACTTAATGTTTTGTGTATCCTCTGAAATCATGAGTTGAAGGAACTTATTATTATAAAGAATGGACTTCATAGAATTCTGAATAGCTGGTTGAAAACTCTTTATTTTCCGTGCGTCCCTCCTTATAAGGAACTCTCAGCAGGGAAATATTCTGATGAAACATACCCTTTGACAAAGTAATTCCCTTCTCCATTTAACAAATGCTTTCAAATTTTTTTTAGTGGTTTTTTTAGGGGAATCCTTATTTGTGTGCCTATTAATTTCACAGATGAACATCCACATATCCTTTTCTGCTTTCATTTCCCTTGCTCGTTTATTAGTCAGGAATACATTCATTTACTATAGTAAGGGATAGACAAATCAAGAATCAAACTATTGCCCAATTTCAGTATACCCTAAAGACGAGGAATTAATATACTGCAGGTTGATGTTGGAGATTTCTTGCGATTCAAATCCTGTGTGTTGTATACAGAACTACACAACCCAGATCAGCCACTAATCAGTGTTGAAGTCGTGGCTCATGTTACACAGCCAGAGCTGCGAACCAGTGAGGTAAGTTGGGTGAACTGTACTTACACATGAGCAATATAGGTCAGCTCATTCTCACATCCAAGTGATTATAAAAGAATAACATAGATTTTCTGTGTGTTATTGTAATTTTTTTTTTTATTTCTTGGTGTCCTTTTATTACTTGATATAGGTATCAAATACTTTTTACTTTACTTTCTCGGTTCGCCCTGAGGCAAAGGCAACGAAAGATGGATTTAAACTTCGAAACGTGGTTCCAGCAACAGAGGAAGAAGCTCGCCTTATATTGGAACGCATGGATGCTGACAGTATGCAATGATTGAGAATGAAAGAAGGTATTAGCGAATTGTTACATAAAATCAAAGTGACAGCAATTATCTATGAAACTTTGAAATGCCTAGTTTCTTACCAGGCTACCTCTAAAGATGATATAAGTTACAGGAAGTTCAAATTCAAAGATAGGATTTTTCAATGAATAAGTTATTCGATAAAAGGGAAACCAATCGATTACTAAATTAAAATATATGTGTCTGTTGGGGAAGAACAAGGGATCTCTTTATAAGTAATTCTATGTATGATAAGTTTACCACACCTGTATTGAAGTGCACAAGGTTGCCTTATGTTCGTAATATCTTCCTTAAAACTGATAAATGTTGTTTTAGTTTGCTAATATCACACCATTGGACTTTATACTAGATAAAGAATGCTTCTGTAACTTGTGTTTGGACTTGTTTTCAATAAGCTCAAAGCATGATCCCTGTTCTGTCATACACTGACAGTTGTAACTACATAGTCCAGACTCTAGTTAGCTAATATATTTTTGTTATGTATTAGCCAGTTTTAGTTCTCTTGCCTTCAACTCACATACTCCTCTAGTCTTATTTATAATTTTTTGTTCTATTTATAAGTCACGCCATAAATTATTCATATGAATATATAATTTTACTTTTCATTTATTATATTATTCACTTTATTATCAATTTCTCGTGGCTATAATGTACAGTAAATAGAGATAAAATTGGAGAGTTGTTAAATTTTAAACAAGAGTCAACGATGGTTAAGGTTTTTCTTGATTCCGGTGAAACATATTGGAAGTAACTTATAAATAAAACCGAATAAGTACACAGACTAGCATAGTCTACTTTAAAGTTAGTTGTTGTGATTGAAGCTTGTGACTAGTTTGGATAAATATGGGTACTTGAACAGGTTGGGGAACTCTGTTTCCAAAGGGTGGTTGTAGTTTGGGAAAGTTGTTACACTGTAATTCTTAGCAGCACATGCTATTGAGTGTGAGATTCTGCATCTTCCCACCTCCGGTCCTAATAGTCAACACTTTTTTTTGGTCGAAATCCTAATAGTCAACACTAGCTATTGACTTATTGTTTATTTGATGATGTAACCTTTTATGCGTATAAATATTTTTGAATACTCTGATTTAAACCAAAAATTAATAGTGAAGTGAAATTAATTCATGTATATTACATTATTACATCCCTTATATTATTAAATTTTGAGGGGAGTGGTTAAAATTATCTGTATTCATAGAATAACATAATATGTATTTAATTTAATAATAATATTACAGTTACTGAAATTTTATGAAAACTATTGAATTAAATTTATTTGAATGGATTTATGATTTTTTTAAAATAATAATTAAGATCAATTTCAAGGCCCTAAAAAAAGATCAGTTAAAATTTAGAAGAAATACAAGGAATAAATGAGTAATCATCTCAAAGGAACTTCCAAGTGTTGCATGTACAAATGTATAAAAGATGGTAAATTAAATTAAGTCAAATGGTTATTTTAAAATACCAGTACGTGAATAAACTAATACTCCAAGATTGCCTAAAATTGATGTTTTAAACACATGTTTAGGTCTCTGGCAAAAAAAAACAAAAAACACACACATGTTTATGTCCAGGTCAAAGAAAGGGGAAAAAAAAAACGCAAGTTTACTAAAAGTGTTAAAAAAAAAAAAAAGAAGTATTTGCCTTCACTGACTTCACGTGAGAGGCAAATTGGACAAGGGAAGAAAATGGCATTAATGTACAAATTCAGACCCATTCGAAGAAGACAAAGTTAATCGGCCTTTGTGTCTCATTTCAGTCCTTGCGTGTGTCTCCATAATAATAATATTATTATTAATTATTGATTTTTCTCCATCTGATTTTATTAATAAAAGCTTAATAACCGAATTACATGGTTTAAAAAGTTGTTAAAATTAGTTAAAAAGAATAAATATGTTTAGAATAAACTTGTTTTTTAAGTATGCCTTTTTTTTATATAATGTGGAAGTAAGAGAGAGAAATAAAATAGTATAAGTATTACCAACCTTTTAATTAATACTCATAATACATATAATTAATAAAGGGTAAAAATGAAAAAAAAACTCATTAAATATTTAAATAAATCTTAGAAAACTTTTATAAAAAGAACTAAGGTAATTCGGTTCTTATAAGAAAAGACAAAGTGAGTAGAAACAGTAGAGAGAGAGAGAGAGAGAGATTATTTGACCTTATGTGACAATTTAATGAAACTTCACTATCCATGTTTATGCAGAATTCAAACAAACGACGCCAAGAGAAAGGGACACCTCTGAATCTGTGATGACCGGGAATATATTTATATATGCATCAAGATTCTTTTTTTTTTTTGCTCAGAATATATGCATCAAGATTCAAGATTACTTGCTACGCTTTAATTATTTAATTTGATTTAAAAAGATTAGTTAAAATTAGTTGATAATCTTCAAATTATTTCATATTCCCAAAATTACTTTCAATTAAATACAATGTATTCTAACATAATCTTACTTCCCATATCTTAATCAGTTTTTAGTTTTTTTTAATACTCTCAACTCTCAAGAGTTCGGCTTTTGGGGTTCATAGGTTTTTTTTTTCCAACATAAGTGTCTCTTTTAGAATACTTAAACATATCTAACGGAGTTTTATACCTTTTTTTTTTTGGTGGTATAAATTTTATACCTCTAAATCAACTTTATGTTAGTGATATCTCAATTACTCTTCCCACCTAATCACTCAACAATGTCATAAATTTTACAAAATAACATAAATAACAACATAAAACAATTTCTATAATTGGTCGTATGTCATGTGAGTTTATGGGAATTCCGGGTTTTTTAATCAAATTTTAACCAAAAAATTTCAATCGTTTATTTCGATATACATACTCCCTCTTATCCTAATTATAAGACAACATTTGAGAGTTAGTTTTAGTTCAATTATAGGATAAAATTTTAATTTCTGTCAATTTCTTCCTAAAGTAGTCATATTTTATTCTCTCAAATGTATTTGATTTTTTTATAAATATATATATGTGGGTGCGTAAATATATGCGCACACATATGTGTACAGACAGATATGTAAGTATATATGTGTGTGTCTACACACATATTTGTGTATACATATAGCATATATATCTATTTGTGTCTGTGTATATACGTATATATATATTTGTGTGCCTACACACTAATATATATAAACATATACACACACATATGTTTGAGCAAGCATGCTTATGTGTGTGTCTGCATATATATCTATATGGGTTTATCATTTGTTATGTAACTTGACATAAGGTTTTGTCAAGTCATGCTAAAACTATGTCGTGTTGAGAGTTAGAGAAATTAATGAAAAGTGTAACATCCTGATTTTTGAGTCTACAGACTAGAAAATTAGCCTATTTTTGGAGGACTATTAGACCCTATTTTTGAAAATGAATTTAGAATCAGTATTTTATTGGACATGAATAGTGTTTACTATTCACAAATACGTACATGAATAGTATTCATTATTCACAAATACGTATTCACTTTTTATAAATACGGTATTTAATCGATATTTTGAGAAATATGAAAAGTATTTACTATTTACAAATACGTATTTACTATTTAAAAATACGGTATTTACTATTCCAAAATACGTATTTACTATTCATGTGGGACCCACGTCAAATTATTTCTCCTCTGCCGACAGAAACTCTCGTGAGTTTTGAAAATTTTGGCCGCGGGACCCACTCAATAATAATTTATTATTTAAATAATAATATATATTATATTATTAAAATATTAAAATATTATTAAAATTTTTTAAAAACTTCACGGGGCGGCTGGGTAGTCACGGGAAAGTTTTCTTTTTAATATTTGGTAAAATTACATAAAACGACCCAGAGACGAAAATTACACTTAAAGACCCATTTTCCAACTATAAATAGACGTTCCATTTCATTTCATTCTTCACAATTCCTAGAGCTACTTAGAGAGAGGAAGAGAGAGAGAGAGAAGGAAGGAATGAAGAATGATGGTATGATCTGAGGTTGAATTATTTGGTGATGGTAAATTGAGAGTATTGAAGTATTGGTAAAATAAGCTTGGAATTGAGGTAACCTTGGTTATTCTTTTATATACTTGTCAAATATTTATATGTGTATATTTATTTACTGTTTTGGGATTTATTGTGCCTATAGAAGGCTTGATTTGGAATCTGATAATGTTGTTTTGATGAGAGTGGATATTCTTGGAGCCCTTGGTATCACTTTTCTTTTAACCGGGTCAAATATGACACCTCCTTGGTTGTGATTTTACCAGGAGGGGAGCCATGTTGAAGTTATGAGTATTGGATATGTTATGATGAGAGATGAGTTATGTGTTAGATTGCTCCAGTCAACGGTTATAAGAGGTGTTCAGGGTAATAAGGGTGATCTATTCATCATTGACATATTTTATATTGTGAGATCTCTTGCGAATTATTGGAAAATAAATTATGATGTTTTTGGAACCCTTTTTGGGAGGGAGTTTTGGTAACCGAGTCGAGAACTATTTTGTGAAAGGTTTTTATATAAAGGCATATATTTTAATTATTGTGAATTTATAAATATGTTCTCGTTCTTGGTTTGCATGTATATTTCTGAATAACCAATGGTTACGGGGATCTTTGGATCTTACGGTTACTTTGTTTATTTTTTTCAGGTAAATGATTTAGTAGGGAAAATGAATTAGACCCTATTTTTGAAAATGAATTTAGAATCAGTATTTTATTGGACATGAATAGTGTTTACTATTCACAAATACGTACATGAATAGTATTCATTATTCACAAATACGTATTCACTTTTTATAAATACGGTATTTAATCGATATTTTGAGAAATATGAAAAGTATTTACTATTTACAAATACGTATTTACTATTTAAAAATACGGTATTTACTATTCCAAAATACGTATTTACTATTCATGTGGGACCCACGTCAAATTATTTCTCCTCTGCCGACAGAAACTCTCGTGAGTTTTGAAAATTTTGGCCGCGGGACCCACTCAATAATAATTTATTATTTAAATAATAATATATATTATATTATTAAAATATTAAAATATTATTAAAATTTTTTAAAAACTTCACGGGGCGGCTGGGTAGTCACGGGAAAGTTTTCTTTTTAATATTTGGTAAAATTACATAAAACGACCCAGAGACGAAAATTACACTTAAAGACCCATTTTCCAACTATAAATAGACGTTCCATTTCATTTCATTCTTCACAATTCCTAGAGCTACTTAGAGAGAGGAAGAGAGAGAGAGAGAAGGAAGGAATGAAGAATGATGGTATGATCTGAGGTTGAATTATTTGGTGATGGTAAATTGAGAGTATTGAAGTATTGGTAAAATAAGCTTGGAATTGAGGTAACCTTGGTTATTCTTTTATATACTTGTCAAATATTTATATGTGTATATTTATTTACTGTTTTGGGATTTATTGTGCCTATAGAAGGCTTGATTTGGAATCTGATAATGTTGTTTTGATGAGAGTGGATATTCTTGGAGCCCTTGGTATCACTTTTCTTTTAACCGGGTCAAATATGACACCTCCTTGGTTGTGATTTTACCAGGAGGGGAGCCATGTTGAAGTTATGAGTATTGGATATGTTATGATGAGAGATGAGTTATGTGTTAGATTGCTCCAGTCAACGGTTATAAGAGGTGTTCAGGGTAATAAGGGTGATCTATTCATCATTGACATATTTTATATTGTGAGATCTCTTGCGAATTATTGGAAAATAAATTATGATGTTTTTGGAACCCTTTTTGGGAGGGAGTTTTGGTAACCGAGTCGAGAACTATTTTGTGAAAGGTTTTTATATAAAGGCATATATTTTAATTATTGTGAATTTATAAATATGTTCTCGTTCTTGGTTTGCATGTATATTTCTGAATAACCAATGGTTACGGGGATCTTTGGATCTTACGGTTACTTTGTTTATTTTTTTCAGGTAAATGATTTAGTAGGGAAATCAGGGAAGGCACATATGGAAAGCTCATGCTATGTTATTTTATTTGCCATGACCATAAGACTTCCGCATTTTGAAAACTCTGATATTATTTTGGAACCCTTTTTGGGAGGGAGTTTTGGTAACCGAGTCGAGAACTATTTTGTGAAAGGTTTTTATATAAAGGCATATATTTTAATTATTGTGAATTTATAAATATGTTCTCGTTCTTGGTTTGCATGTATATTTCTGAATAACCAATGGTTACGGGGATCTTTGGATCTTACGGTTACTTTGTTTATTTTTTTCAGGTAAATGATTTAGTAGGGAAATCAGGGAAGGCACATATGGAAAGCTCATGCTATGTTATTTTATTTGCCATGACCATAAGACTTCCGCATTTTGAAAACTCTGATATTATTTTGGATTTATTTTGGCCCTGTATAAATGAATTTGTATCTTTGGCCAAGTTTTTGGGTGTTAAAATTGAGGCGTTACATTTTTGGTATCAGAGCAAAGGTTCTGGCCAATCTGTAAATTTCCTATCAGTTTTCTAAATAAAAATTTTGAGGTCATGGCAAATTAAATATCATAACATTTGCACTTCCCTGTTAGATTTAGAATTTATTTAGCTATTTTCTTATTTAGTGTCCTTGTGATATCTATAATTGTTATTGAGGATTTATAGTTTGAGATTATGATTAAGGTTAGATTGTGAATAAGGTTTGATATTTTATCAGAGTGGCGCAGCGGAAGATGATGAATTTTGAGGACAAAATTTTTTCTTAGGAGGGGAGAAATGTAACATCCTGATTTTTGAGTCTACAGACTAGAAAATTAGCCTATTTTTGGAGGACTATTAGACCCTATTTTTGAAAATGAATTTAGAATCAGTATTTTATTGGACATGAATAGTGTTTACTATTCACAAATACGTACATGAATAGTATTCATTATTCACAAATACGTATTCACTTTTTATAAATACGGTATTTAATCGATATTTTGAGAAATATGAAAAGTATTTACTATTTACAAATACGTATTTACTATTTAAAAATACGGTATTTACTATTCCAAAATACGTATTTACTATTCATGTGGGACCCACGTCAAATTATTTCTCCTCTGCCGACAGAAACTCTCGTGAGTTTTGAAAATTTTGGCCGCGGGACCCACTCAATAATAATTTATTATTTAAATAATAATATATATTATATTATTAAAATATTAAAATATTATTAAAATTTTTTAAAAACTTCACGGGGCGGCTGGGTAGTCACGGGAAAGTTTTCTTTTTAATATTTGGTAAAATTACATAAAACGACCCAGAGACGAAAATTACACTTAAAGACCCATTTTCCAACTATAAATAGACGTTCCATTTCATTTCATTCTTCACAATTCCTAGAGCTACTTAGAGAGAGGAAGAGAGAGAGAGAGAAGGAAGGAATGAAGAATGATGGTATGATCTGAGGTTGAATTATTTGGTGATGGTAAATTGAGAGTATTGAAGTATTGGTAAAATAAGCTTGGAATTGAGGTAACCTTGGTTATTCTTTTATATACTTGTCAAATATTTATATGTGTATATTTATTTACTGTTTTGGGATTTATTGTGCCTATAGAAGGCTTGATTTGGAATCTGATAATGTTGTTTTGATGAGAGTGGATATTCTTGGAGCCCTTGGTATCACTTTTCTTTTAACCGGGTCAAATATGACACCTCCTTGGTTGTGATTTTACCAGGAGGGGAGCCATGTTGAAGTTATGAGTATTGGATATGTTATGATGAGAGATGAGTTATGTGTTAGATTGCTCCAGTCAACGGTTATAAGAGGTGTTCAGGGTAATAAGGGTGATCTATTCATCATTGACATATTTTATATTGTGAGATCTCTTGCGAATTATTGGAAAATAAATTATGATGTTTTTGGAACCCTTTTTGGGAGGGAGTTTTGGTAACCGAGTCGAGAACTATTTTGTGAAAGGTTTTTATATAAAGGCATATATTTTAATTATTGTGAATTTATAAATATGTTCTCGTTCTTGGTTTGCATGTATATTTCTGAATAACCAATGGTTACGGGGATCTTTGGATCTTACGGTTACTTTGTTTATTTTTTTCAGGTAAATGATTTAGTAGGGAAATCAGGGAAGGCACATATGGAAAGCTCATGCTATGTTATTTTATTTGCCATGACCATAAGACTTCCGCATTTTGAAAACTCTGATATTATTTTGGATTTATTTTGGCCCTGTATAAATGAATTTGTATCTTTGGCCAAGTTTTTGGGTGTTAAAATTGAGGCGTTACAAAAAGCGTTTTGGTAAAATTCATATAATAAATATGAAAACAAAAATACTAAAATACTATTCATTAATTGTCTTAACTCCCAAAATGACGTAGTTTTGAGATTAGGGGAATTAATGAACTCCTAAAAAGGCGTAGTTTTGAAGTAACTTGACAAAAGCTTATATCAAGTGACATGACAAACAATAAACTATATATATATATATATATATATATATATATATATATATATATATTATAGCATGATCATTATTTTAATTAGAAAACATGTGGAAATGAAAATTTTAGGTCAGAGAGGTATGTAACATGAGTTATTGATTCATTTTTACTTATATCATTTTAAATTTACATAAGAAAATTTTAAGAAAATGAGCAAAATTAACTAATTTAACTTCTTTCTTTAACCTTCCTAAAATCAATTAAATATGTATTATAATTAGAACCAAGCGGAATAACTTGTTAATGTGTGTTTCGTCATATTATGTATGCCAGTATCATTTATACCTTGAATCAAATGGCAAAACAGGAGAAAAGTCAAAATCTTTGAGCTAACAAAACATGAGAAACAAGGACCATTTTAAATTCGGGTTAACGGTCATTTTTATCTCAAAAATTTTTATTTAGGGGTAATTTACCTTAAAAGCTTTTTTAGGGGCAATTTTACTCTAAAGTAAAAGGGGAAAAAAATTGAAGCAAGTTTTTTGTAGTTGTTATCCCAGTTAATTTTGACTGTTAATTGACTAAATATGTTGAGATGATGTCCACATGTCATTCATATTATTTTTGTTAAACTCTAAATTTGTGTCAAAAGTTCATATGTCATCTACTTCCTCTTTTTCCAAAATCACATTTAACACTTCTGAGATAAATTTACACCTTAATAAAATAATGTGGATGACATATGAACTATCAACTCAGCAAATTTAATCAACTAACCGTCAAAATTAGCTGGAATAATGATCAAGACAAAGTTGCTCTACTTTTTATACTTCCAAGGCAAAATTAGCCTCCGAAAAACTTTCAAGACAAAAATACTCCTTAACCCTTTAAACTTTAGAATAAAAAAGTGGTACTCTCTCCAATCCAAATATATGACAAATTTTGTAGTGCAAAGGTAATATCATTTATAGATTAATAAAAATTATATATTATCAATATTCAAATAAAATGTTAAGCAGAGCAAAGAAATTCTTCCCCAAGAAAATCTTCTACTTTACATATCATCATTAATAACATACAGCTTCAATCTTTTTCATTAATTTTTACAAAAAATTTTACATGCACACTTCAACCTAGTCAAAAACCACCGTGTCAGATTGTTTCTAACAGAAGATGGAAGCAAAGAGAGGTCACAAAGGTATGGACCAGTACAGAGCTAGGGAGATGATTTGATCATCATCTGAAGAAACTATTGCATTGTCTCCTTCCCATGTAAGCCAGAAAGAGGCTGTGGAAGCATAGGGTTTACAGGAACTGGAAATTTATGCCCAGAACTAACCATGGTTCGCTCGTTGATCGTGCCGACTTCTTTGCAGACCCGGTCGAGAACAGTAAGAAAGTCTCTTACCACCATGAAGATTCTTAACGGATGAGCTTCTTCCTTCGCCGAGTTTCCATGGAAGTACTCTGTGAGTTCCTTCACAAGGGACAGAGCAGCTCTTTCCTGACCTTCAACTCTCAGAATTTCCTCTTCAGCCATTCTCATGAATTTGTTCATGGACTCTGAAAATTTCTGGCCGCTTTCATCGTCCGACTTGGTAGTTTCGGTTAGTTGCAGAACGCTATCAACGTTCTTTAGCCCTTGAGAGAGTTTTGAGACTTCACCGATGAGAACATCGGAATCCATAGCAGCAGCCTTCTTCACATTTGCCAGCTCTGAACTCAGACTGGATACTACTTGCAGTCCAAGTTTCCTGCACTTGGCATCTTCAACGGAGTTAGGGTTAGGAGTTTGGTTGGTACCCGAGAGACGAGCCCCTTCGATTCTTATAATTTCCTGGACAACAAAATGCAGGAGGCTGGTTTTTCCATCTGCACCTTTGACATCAACAAGCTTGAGAAGTGTATCAAGCTTGAAGGCAAGTGCATCACCTCGGTTCGTTCCCACGTTCATGCGGTTACCGGTTTTAAGCACAGCCTCTAGAAGTTTCAAGAACATTTTACTGTTCTTCAGCTCTTCACATGCAGCCTGCAAATTTAGCAGCCAGAAATGCACATAACACATCAAGTTCCAGATCAAATCTAAATTTTTATTCTTTCATGTTTGAATACACATCATCTTTTGATACAAGTTTCCAAAGATTCCTTAAAAAACACGTAATAACTAACAACAGAGGGAAAGAATGGTCAATTACCTCCAGAATCCCGAAGAATTTCCTGAGATACTCCACCTCAGATTCGAAGTTAGCAATGTAAAGCATTGCTTCAACCCTTTTAAATGCAAAGGGTATATCAAGCACAGCTTTCAGAAATTTCTCAGCAGGACCGAGCTTGGTTGGCGAGTCATCTTTGTGTTCCATCAATTTCCGCTCCTCTTCCTTGCTCGGCGCCATCTTTAACAAGCTTTCAAGTAGTTCTGATCCAAGTGTATCAGCACTACCTGGAGGGAGGTAAACGGTTTTATTCTCAATTTATACCAAGCACTATCTAAATCCAAAGACAATATGTGGACAGTACCAAGAGTAAAGAGAGACGCATGAAGCTTTAAAAGTTGGTAAAACCTTAGAGCCAGTCAATAAATCAAGAAACTAGAAAACAATGAAATTGCCACATCTTCACAGACATTAGATACCACCACAAACTCTAAGGATTCAAGATTCCAAACTCTTATGATATTAGTGAAAGGGATATTATATTACCTTCTAAAAGAGCTTCACAAACTTCTTCTATAGTTACATTAAGTGCTCTTAGTAAAATGGAAATATTTTGAGACTTTTTAGGATCAAGTATTTTGTCCTCCTCACTTTGCAGGGAAAGACCTGGGCGTGGAGTAGAATTCTTAGGCGCGTTCACAAACAAAGTTTCAATCATTTCCTCATTCAATCTGCAGTAAACCCACAAACTTGAGTACTTAATCCAGGACCATGGAATGAAAATTCCAACAATAACATGTCTGAAAAGCAAACAGTTAAAACAACAAAAAGAATCACTATGGTAACAACTAACAATCTTACTTAAAAGAACTGGCCCTTGAGTGATCCCACACCATTTCACGGTCAGAGCTTGCTCGAACTTTATCCCAATGCAGTGGCTTCAACTTTGGTTTCTGGGCTTCTTCTACTTCCCCTGAATTTTGAGAACTTGCTAGCAACTCAACAGGTGAAACCTTCATTGATTGGCTTTGCAACACAAAAGGTCTTGAAGGAGGTATTAGCTCAGGTGGCCTAAAAGAGGGCTGATCAGTGGTTGTTGAAAGAGATGGAATTTCCCATTGTTTCCGACTATGTTCTGGTGGCGGAGGTGGCGGAGGAGGAGGGGGAGCTGAAAGAGGAGGTGGAGCTGAAACCGTAGGAGGCTGAGCAAAATTGGGTGTCAAGAGAACTGGAATCTCCCATTGTTTACGCTGTGGTACGAATTCTTGAACTGAAATTTTGCACAATTCCGTTTCTGGTGATGAAAGCAAGGTTGGAGATAATGGCCGTGATGACAGAGACAGAGGAGACTGCCTATACCGATCAGAAAAGCTCGAAATTCTTGGAGATTGATCAAAGCTTCGCTCCCATGCTTTCTCCGGGGATGATGGCAAAGAAAAAGCTGAAGACGACGACACGGTCTTCGTACTCTGATATGAAGCATTAGATAATCTTGGAGAAGCACCTGCATTTTTCTTCACTCGCTCTGAAACTCCATTAGATGATCTCGGTGGTGACAAATTATAATTCTTCCGCAAAGGCCTATTTGGTGATAACGAAAGTGGAGAAAGCAAAGGAGATTGGTCTTCACGAGCAAAAGCTTTCTCTGGGGTTGAAGATGACGATGCCATAGAAGAAGATTGCACATACTGATTATTATTATTATTATTGTGAACCGGAGATAATGCAGGTGATTCAACCTGGTTTATCTGTGCCGCCGAAGTCTCCGGTGATTTCGGTTGCGACCTTTTGGGGCTTAAGCTAACCGGCGGCGAGAGACTGGCGGAATGTGACCGGTCCGGCGAACCCGAAGTGGAAGAAAAGGAAGTAGAACCCGAGTCACAGCTTCGTCCACCAATATTTTCACCTGCATTAGCCGCGAACACAGTCCGAGAACCCGACCCAGTAGCACTTGAACTATCACGGCCACCCAAAGATCCTTTCGGCGAGTAAAATTCCTCTTCTTCTTCGTCTGTCGTTCTAGTGGACCCCACATCATAACGTTCCGCTCCGCTCTGCTGCAGCAAAGCTTGCCGGGCCAACGGCGGAAGCGGTTGAAGCTCCGGCGAGTCCATTCTGCGAGGGTCCAAATTACCACCCGCACCACCGGCATTATCATTGCCTCGAGAATCATTACGACCACGATCTTCGCCGCCGATGCCGCGCGAATCAACAACAGTACCAAGATAAAGAAACTCAGAGCTAGCGGAAGAAGAAGTATGCCTAACCTTGCGACTGGTATTTCCAGTTTCAGCATTGTCACTAAACAACCTGAGATTACTCTCGGATCTGATAAACTTCTCATCATCAGAAAACCTTGTCCGTCCCCGCCAGCGGCAATAGACGAAGGCGGAAACCCCAATGAAGGCAACGGCGGAGAGAATAGCAGCAACAGTGACTCCGACGAGCTTGGCGGATGAGTTAGGTTTCTGTCTGGGGGTTTGAGGGATGGCAAGAGAGGAAATGTTAGCAGGGTAAGAAATGAAGGTGGCAACAGGAGGAGGTGGAGGAGGAGAAGAAGTGGGATATGAAGGGAAAAAAGGAGGAGGGTCAGGAGTATCAGTGGAAGACGGTAATTTGGGGTTTTCAGGAGGTGAAGCAGAAGCCGAAGAAGGAGGAGGAGGTACAGGAACAGGAACAGGAACAGGAGGGGAAGGAGGAGACAGGGTGTCCAATGGCTTAAAGGGTTCGTGGAGGCTTCTGCGAGAGGAAGAAGCAACAAAGGGTTTAGAGGAACAGAGGGAAAGGAAGAGGAGGAGGAAGATGAAGGTGGTCATTGTGGTGGTGAGACTGAGGAGTACTCTGAAACTCTCTCTGGGTAGCTCTGAGAGAGTGACAGGGTTTAGAGGAAAAGAGGGAAAAGATAGGGACTTGAGTTGCAAGAGAGAGGGTAAGTGTGGAAAGGTCGAACGAAAAGCAGGAAATTAGAGAGAGAGAGAGGGGGGGGGGTAAAAATGGAGGATAGTGGATACAGCTAAGATTGTGGAGTAGGGACTGTTTTTGTTGGGGTGCTATTACGTTTTCATAAGCCTAATAAGAGACCTTATTCACTAATTGGCGGGAGAGGGTAACGGAACTTCTTCAACTTGCATTAAATTAAATTAAACTAAACTATGCACACACATGTATATAGTTCTCATCTTTAATTATAGTGTTGGCAAAATATTTCTAAACGGCGGAAAATATTTATAAACCTAAAACTATACCGGTGTAGTTCTAGATATAAGTCCAAGTGTCCGAAGAAATTTTTTTTTGTTATTAATTATTGTTTTATAATTGTACTTTTATTTAATTCTTGTTTAAAACCGAAACAAAGGTCAGCAGGTGAGAAGAGAATAGTATGTAAATAACTAAATATAGAAAGAGAAACCAACAGGGTTGAATTTAACATAAAATGCTAATTTCTACAATATGGTGAATTAAAATTTGAATCACCGTTGAAAAAAGTACTTATATTTAGTGCTTGTTTGAGAACAAGAGGACCTATAAAGTCGAAACAAAGTACCTCTCACATACTAATTAATTTCAAAAGTTGTGAGAATACTTCTAAAAAACTAAAATAAACTATCACTTAATGACAAATTTTGAATTAGCTTTTGAATAATAGTTTAAAAAATATGGGGAAAAAATGATTTTGAATGGTAGATTTTGGAGGATAGTTTCTTAAAAAAGTTTTTTTTTTAAATAAAGAAAAAGAACCTTTTAGAAAACTATGGTTTTTAACCCTCAGACTATGGTTTTCTTGCCAAATCATAGTTTTGAGGGTATGATCAGTGTAGTTTAACCCAAACTATGGTTTTAAGGGCTAAAAGCTATTTTAGGTTTTGAATGAGTGTTTGGTTAATTTCACTTTTAATGATAATATCAACAACAAAAAACCATTAATTGTTTGGTCCAAATCTATGGTGTTAAAAGTGATCACAAACATATAAGGATGAGAGTGGCATGGGAATAATTTTTTAATCATTAAAATATAGCAATAAATTTTCATAAATTTTTATACTTATAAAAATAACATTAAACTATCAATTTTATATTCACTTCAAGCTTTATCTTTTATGCATATAATTCCCACAAATTTTCTATTACACCCTGATAAATCTTTTGAATTTTAAGCTATTCACAAATTAATAATGAATAAAAATAATATTAGTAGAATGTGACTTGTCTGCATAAATGTAAAATTTAGGGAGGTTTATTGTAAAGTTTTAAATATTATAAAAATTATTTTTATATAATATAAAGTTGAGGACAATTTTTCGGTAAAAAAAAAAAAAAAAAGTTGACGACAATTTTATACAATTTAGTAACTTATCCCTGAATATAATAATTGATTGATGATGAATCAGAAAATTTAAATTAAACTTTTCAAGTGGTATTTTTATTTTGCCTTTTGTTGGGAATAATATCATTGCATGGATGTCCATAACATCCAAAAATAAGGCTCTTTACCTCCATCTGTATTGAATGGCATTATAGGAGCCCCAAATTGATGTGTCTTTAACATTTATTCTTTGTAACATCTCATAGTGCAATTATACTACTTAATTATCCTCTTTAATATTGTAACTCATAGGCTATGTTTGGTTGGAGGTGAGGGAGGGAGGGGAGGTGCCTATCCCTAGTATGAAAAGTCAGATATGATAATGATGTGATATGTTTTCAAAGTTAATATGCAAAAAACTATGTAATTTTTAAAATTTCCTATAGGCAATTTGGTCAAAATTTTATTTCCCACTTCCTCCCCTACCCTTCAACCAAACAAAGCCTAAGGTTAGTCTTCAATATTGGTGCCCTATAAATAGGGAACCAGTTTCCCTGCTCGGCCTTTGGCTGAGCAAGGGGCACTCGTCCCTCTTGGGACGAGCGCCAAAGGAGATCTGGCGGACCGCCCATATCTCTGATTTTTTTTAACAGTTTTTTTTTTATTTTTGAAGTTGTTTTTTAAAAACGAGTCAGTATCCTGAACTATTTTTTTAGTGCTCAACAGTATCCTAAATTTTTTTTAAGATCTTAAAAAAATATTTTAGGATACCAATACTGGTATTAAAAAGATACTTCAACATACTGTTTTTTTTCCCGATACCTGTCAGTATCCTGAAGCATTTTTTTAGTACCACTCAGTACCCAGAAATATTTTTGCTAGACCCTAAAATAATTTTTTAAGATCATGAAGTATTTTTTAGTAACAATCAATACCATGAAGTATCTTTTTAATTTCCGTCGGTACTACGACTGTTATTAAAAAGATACTTCAGAGTACTGACTGCTACTCAAAAACATTTCATGATCTTAAAAAATTATTTTAAGGTCTTGCAAGGTAGTCATTAGTAATAAAAGTATAGTTCAGGATAGTGAGTGGTTCTTAAAAAATAACTTCAAAAATTAAAAATAAAAACTATAAAAAAAATTTAGATATGGACAGTCCAGATCTCCAGCGGAGATCTAGACCGCCAGATCTCCTTTGGCACTCGTCCCAAGAGGGACGAGAGCCCCCTGCTACGCCAAAAGCCGAATAGGGAAACTGATTCCTATAAATAGAGCCATACACACACATTTGGAAATAAGTAATGGAATAAGAAACACTCCTCCTTTACTCTCCCAATTCTCTTTTGTCTTGCTCATCCCTCTCATCCCAAATCTGTTATATTCTTCACATTTTCATAACACATGTAATGAAAATAAGAAAAGTACAAGACATTGAGATGAGAGAATTGAAGATAAAGAGGGAGCAATATTTATTCATTTAGATACAACCAGAGTGCACTACATAATGCTCTATTTATAGGCCCTCAACATCAACCAAAAGTTACATAAAGTAAATAACAAAGTCAATCATCATGAATGCACAAATTGTTATCTCTGAATTATGAGCATAAAGACTCCTAGAGACTATTCATTATAGAGGTTATAGAATGTAGGAAATGAACGGCCAAGATTTGGGAAAGTTTATGGAGATCCATATATCTAATATTTATAACACGAACTCTTAGATATCCATGAATAACTATTGTGCTTCATTAAAACCTTACTAGGAAAAACCCAATGACACAAAAAACTAGTGAAAGAAAAAGAGTACATAATACAAATTAAAGTTGTTGTTTTATTAAAAATCTTACTAGAAAAACCTCATGGGACAAAGTAATGGTTAAGGAAAAAAGAGTACAAGTGTACAACATGATCTTTACTTCCTTAATAATAATATCATACTTATCTCTCCTCGTGACAATATCACTTTTACTCCTGATGACAATCGTTCTTTGCCCATCTATTTCAATGGAGTATGTTGACTTCTCAAGTGAATTATTAACAATATGCCTTTTGAACATATCTCCTTTTTACCCAAACTATGCTTGATTTATTGTCATCCAATGATCAACCAAAATGTATTCATATGATATATCTCTCAAACATTATTTGTCTTCAATTGAAAATTTAGGAAAGTGCTTTTTAAACTCTCTCTCTCTCTATATATATATCTATATATAATATAGATACATACATACATATTGAAGAGGTTAAATTGAATATGTTCATTATATATATATATATATATAAAGAACCTATTTAATTTAACCTCTTCATATACACTGTAACCAGACACTATGGGCCCATTTGGTACGGGGAAATTTAAAAATGGAAAGGAATTTAAAGGAGAGAAAGGAATAGAAAGGAATATTACGAGAAAAATTAAAAGGTTGAGTTTTTTGGTAGACATGGGAAGGTAACTTATTTAATTTAACCTCTTCATATACACTGTAATGGGCCCGTTTGGTACGGAGAAGATTTAAAGAGGGAAAGGAATTTAAAGGAGGGAAAGGAATGAAAGGGAAAATTGCGAGAGAAATTAAAAAGTTGAGCTGTTTGGTAGACATGGGAAGGTAACTTAAGTTAAGGGAAAATGAATGGTTTGGTATGAAGAATTGGGTGTTAGTTAAGTGGGAATATGAGGTGAAATACCAAAAATGCCCCTAAATTAAAAAAACAAATTCGCCCTGCATCTTGTTCGGCGTCGTAACTCACTGTGTCACCGCCACTCCCCCCGCCTTGGACGCCACTCCCGCCACCGTCAACGCCACACCTGCCGTCGTGGACGCCGTCACCGTCGTCAACTTCAAGCGTGTTGTATGCGACACAATTTAATTAAAAAAAAAATCAAACCCCCAACAATTCTCGAGAATTCTCGAGAATTAGAGAATTCTCATTGAATTCTCTAAATTGAGAGTTCTCATTGAGAATTTATTGAGAATTCAATAAGAATTGTCGAGAATTGTCGGTCTGTTCCAACTGTCTCTCTCATACCCAGGATTTTTGTCGAATTTAACTCGAGGCATATATTAATATGACTCCAGGTATGCCAATTCACCAACATTATTAGTACCCAAAATTTCTGTTATCCCTCCTTCTTCTCCTTCTTGATCCCTGACGTCCCGACGACAGAACCCCAAAAAAAAAAAGCTTTAGATTTCTTTTTCATCCTTGCAACGTTAGCGTCGGGCTTTGTAGAGGGAGGAGGAGGCGGCGTCGACGTCAATGTCGGGATTTGCAGAGGGAGGAGGAGGCGACGTCGACGTCGGTAGCAATTGCAAGGAAGACAGATGATTGAAGAAGGAGAAGATGGTCATTTGGAATTTCTTCCCTAAGGAAGATCAACTTTCCCACTGAAAATGGAAGGAAGTGATTTTCCCATGAATGAAGGAAGATCAAAGGTTCCCGGAAGGCAGGGCTACCAAATGTGTTCGGTGATGGAAGATCTGCAATCTTTCCTTTCCTTCGGCCGATCTTCCACATACCAACACTACTAGAAAAATACAAATTAGCGACGGATTTTGTGACGGAATTTCTAATCCGTCGCAAAACCAAGGATTTTGCGACGGAATTTGAATTCCGTCGCAAAAAGCAAGGTTTTTGAGACGGAATTGTATTTCCGTCGCAAACTTGCTTTTTCGGTTTTGCGACGGAATTGAATTTCCATCGCAAAATCTTGCTTTTTGCGACGGAAATGTAATTCCGTCGCAAATCAGCGGCAAAAAGGGCCTTCAATTCCCCCTATTTTGCTTTTTCCCCCTATTAGGGCGCCTTTATGGCATTAAAGGTGCCCTAAATTTAAAGTTAGGGCGCCTAAGTTTTTATACAAAAGCCCCCAACCCTCATTTTTGCCCCGCGTCTCCATTCTTCCCTTCGCGCGCAACAGGTCCTCTTGTTCTCCGACGCCCTCCATCTCCGACGCCCTCCATCTCCGACGCCCCCTCCTTGCGCGGTCGGTGTCCTCTTGTTCTCCGTTACAGTTGCCGTCGTCTCACCCACCGCCGGCATCTCCAAGTCCCAGCCCTAGTTATTTTTCTCTAACTCTTTTTGTCATGCCTCCCCTTCTTTCGACCCCTTTCGCTGGTAATTTTTCTTCTGCTTCCCATTGTTATTTTTATTTTTTTCTTTTTTCCCCTCACAAGTTGTTCTCAGAATGTTTGAGTTTTATGATTTCGATTCTTTTGAATATGGAAAGAAGGCAACTTAAATGTTGTTTTCTCTAATTCTCTTGCTTTCTTGTTTCCATTAGAATCATGCGCCTCCGTCATTGTGGTTCTGCACCTCTGCTTGTCTTCATAACTCTGCCTGCATTGCTCTTTGCGTTTCTGTGACTTCTCTATTGCAAGGGTATCCAAAGCTCACTTTACTCCTCCAAGCCCTCCATTCTCCATGCTTTGTCTTCTTCCTTCCTACTCTGTAAGTTTATCTGATGAGATTCTTTCATTTATTCAGCTTCATCTTTTAGACTTAAGATTATGTAGTGGCTGTAGAAGTTGGTAGTATGCTTTGGTTGTTGATTTGGCATAAATATAATGGATAAAGGAAATTTATCATTCCCTGTTTAAGTATAAGTTGTAGATTTTAGGTTGTAACTGGTGTCATCAATTTTCTGTGGTTGTTGTTGAATATTAGTGGTTTAAGATCAACAAATTATAGTTAGGTGAACTGCCAATGTGATATATGTTACACGTTTAGATAAACTTTACACATATGGCTTACCATTCTGAATTAGTATATATGGAATGAAAGAGAGGTCCATATTCACTTTGCTAGGTTAATGGTGGTAGCTAAATCAATGTACTTCACTAGTTTGAAAGATAAAAAACCCTATATTGGCATTTATGGCTTATTATGGCATGTAAAATTAAATTAAGGTTAATTATATTATTTAATGCACTATAGCTTGCAAACACGCATCCCTCATCATCTTTAACTTTATCTCACTTTCTCTGGAACTGACGGGCCACTATGCAAATTATATCTAAGTTTTAATTTCCACCAAACATGTCCTAATCCCGTATGATTTGTATTGTTTTAATCCCGTATGCAAAATATAGTGTTTATTAATTTCTCCGAAAATATTTTGTTTTATAATAATAGATGAAGCTTGAGGGAATTGACTCAACACATTGCCTATGAAATATAGCTTCTACTTGTTTCACTCCATCTCTTGAGGATATCACATTATACAATTATTCCCTCTCCCATATGTTAGTTTGAATAATTCTAATGTTCTCTTTATTGTTGAAATTTTGGGATGTATTACTTTTAAGGGGAAATGCTGCCGAAATTTTAGTTCAAAATAGTGGGGTGATAGGTGAAATTTTAGTTCAAATTGAAGTTCAAGATTGACAAAAAAGCATGTCGTTCTTTGAATTGTTGTAAACTTGTGTTGCCGTAAATGTCGTAGGTGGTATTAAAATGGGGCATAGTTGGATGGATGCTTTGAGAACTAGTGAAGAATATGAGAATGGGGTGGAAGAGTTTATTGAATTTGCTAGAAGGAATGTGTTTGCAAAAAATGAGATGTATTATTGTCCATGTGTTAATTGCTTAAATGGGGTTCGACGGGATATTCCTACTATAAGGGATCACCTAATTTGTGATGGGATAAACCTTCGATACACAACGTGGATATGGCATGGTGAGGAGGCAACTACCAGTGTGTCCCATGAAAATGAAGTTGAGGTAGCTGACGATGGAATGGAGAGAATGATTCATGATGTTGAGGTCGAATCTTTTGCACGACCGCATGAATATGATAGCGTCCGGAGTGATGCAGAGACACCTTTGTTCCCTGGGTGTACTAAATATACAAGGTTGTATGGGATCTTACATTTGGTCAACTTAAAGGCAACTTGTGGGTGGACCGATAGTAGTTTCACGTCACTGCTTCAATTGTTGAAAGATATGTTGCCAGACGATAATGTACTTCCAAATCGTATGTATGAGGCCAAGAAAATCTTGTCATCGATGGGTATGGAGTATAAAAAGATACACAGTTGCCCTAATGACTGCATATTGTACAGAAATGAGTATGAAGGCCTGAGTAGTTGTCCGAAGTGTAAAACTTCACGATACAAAGTGAAGAAAGGTGGTGGTTCTGGAGATGATGAGACAACAAAAATGCAACCAGTGAAGGCAATGTGGTATCTTCCAATAATACCACGGTTTAAGCGTCTCTTTACTAGTGAAGCGACGGCAAAGCAGTTGAGATGGCATTCTGATGAGAGAATATCAGATGAAAAATATCTTCGTCACCCGGCTGACTCTCTGCAATGGAAGAAAATAGATGAAATGTTCCCCCAATTTGGCAGTGAGCCAAGAAACCTTCGTCTGGGCCTTTGTACAGATGGATTCAATCCGTATCGGACTCTTAGTAGCACACATAGTGCATGGCCGGTTCTCCTTGTAATATACAACTTACCTCCCTGGATATGTATGAAACGCAAGTATGTGATGCTCTCTATGATGATTTCTGGACCAAAACAGCCCGGGAATAATATCGATGTGTACTTGGCACCTTTGGTTGAGGACTTAAAAAAATTGTGGGAGGAAGGCGTCGATGTGTTTGATGCATATAAGAAGGAGTACTTCAAGATGCATGCAATGATTTTTACCACGATAAATGACTTTCCCGCATACGGAAATTTATCAGGGTACAGTGTGAAGGGGCATAAAGCATGTCCAGTATGTGAAGTAGAAACAGACTTCCATCAACTAAAGCACGGAAAAAAAACGGTCTACCTCGGTCACAGGAGGTTTCTTGATCGGTTCCACCCATATCGTAAGTTAAGAAAACGTTTTAACGGCTTACCGGAGCATAGAATGGCTCCAAAGGCATTAACCGGAGAGGATGTTTATAGTCGGGTGAAACATATCAATGTCATATTGGGTAAGCAGCGAAAGATTGTGGGTGAGAAGAATATATGGAAGAAGAGATCAATATTCTTTGATCTTCCATATTGGCGTAGTCTTGATGTGAGACACAGTCTTGATGTGATGCATGTGGAGAAAAACGTTTGTGATAGCCTTGTCAGTACTCTTTTGCACATACCGGGAAAGACTAAGGGTGGAATTAGTACGAGACTAGACATGGTTGATATGGGAATAAGAGAACGGTTACATCCACAAGTAAAAGAAGATGGTAAGAGGGCATACTTGGAGCCAGCAGCTCATACACTATCAAAAGCGGAGAAAAAGAGTTTGTGTGGGTGTTTATATGACATTAAGGTTCCACAGGGATATTCTTCTAATTTGAGAAGGTGTGTTTCAATGGACGATCTGAAGTTAGTGGGAATGAAGTCCCACGATTATCATGTGCTGATGCAACAACTATTGCCTGTAGCTATTAGAGGCATTATGAAAGATGGAGTGCGAACCACTATAACGAGATTGTGTATTTTCTTTAATGATATCTGTAACAAAGTCATTGACATTGAAAAGTTGGATGAATTGGAAAATGAGGGTTATATTATTTTGTCCCAACTAGAGATGTTTTTTCCTCCTGCATTTTTTGATATCATGGTGCATCTAATAGTGCACTTGGTAAGGGAGGTAAGGCTCTGCGGTCCAGTTTACCTAAGGTGGATGTACCCTTTCGAGCGATACATGAAGATCTTAAAAGGGTATTCTAAAAATCCTTATCGACCGGAAGCCTCGATTGTTGAGAGATATGTAGTTGAAGAGGCTATGGACTTTTGCAAAGAATATCTATCAGGGACGATGATACGATCTCAGCATGACGAGGAGATCATCGAGGGAACTCGAGGAATCAAACTGAAGAATAAGCCTCGTGAAGAGGTGTTGCAAGCACACCTGTACATCTTGAATAATATGGAAGAAGTTCAACCATACATTGATGAACACAGAAAGAGTTTGAAGAATAAGAATCCAAGGAAGAATGACATGCAAATAGCTCATGAACAAAAGAAGACGTTCCCAAAGTGGTTCGAGGAGAAGGTATCGCGTGAGACCGGAGTGTCGGATACAATCGAGTGGTTGGCCTGGGGGCCTTCTTTTCAGGTCATCACTTGGCAAGGTTATGAAATAAACGGGTATACATTCTACACAAAAGACCAAGACGACAGAACTTCTGTGCAAAATAGTGGGGTGATGGTTGAAGCTGAATCCATGCATTTTGCGAGTTCGAAGGACAAAAACCCGGTATTAGCATCAATGGCTTATTATGGAGTTATTGAAGAAATATGGGAGATGAGCTACAACAAGTTCAAAGTTGCTCTATTGAAATGTAAGTGGGTTAGCAATAATGCTGTTGTAATAGATCCGCAATTTGGAATCGTCTCAGTTGATCTTGAAAGAGTTGGTCATAGAGATGAGTCATTCATTCTAGCAAGCCAGGCGAAACAAGTGTTTTATGTTACAGACCCGGCTAATAGAAAATGTCCATTGTACTTAAAAGTAAAAAACAGAAGTACGGTGAAGAATCCTTCGACCTTGACGATATACCCCCTTTCACAACAAATCCCCATACAACACATGAAGTGGAATTGGTAGATGACGACGAAGATGTTGCAAGAAAAGATCATTGTGAAGGAATATGGGAAACCGTATAAAGTAAGATCTTAACTTATGAAATAGTAATATGTCATTTTTGTGGTGGTTTAACATTTTTTTCCATTTTAGTAATCTGTTTACTATTTAATGATGTACCTATCTAACATTGATTTGTCCTTCATGAACAGGATCATGTCTAGCTCTAGCTCTAGCTCTGATGAGGCAAGAGGTGAGAGAGGTGACGAGCCCGTTGTGAGAAGGGGTAGGCATTGCACACAGATGGCAACTTTAGTGGCCCGTCGTGAAAGCCAAAAAAAGAGGCTGCATGTGGACTTTGATGACAAGCTGAATCCAATTGGCCCGGAGGAGGACAATTTCATTAGCTATGTTGGCTATCTGGCTCGGAGCAAAATTCGAATTGTCATCTCTGATTGGAAGTTCGTTCCGCCGAAGACAAAGCAGTTGATTTGGGCACAACTTTTGGTTTGTCACTTTTGATATATATGCATTCGTATCATTTGACTTATTAATTGAAATTTAATTATCTTTTCTTTTATCTTGCAGCAAACATACGACGTCCCTAACACTAAGCAAATGGAAAAGCATTGGATGGGGGAAGTCCGTATACATTGGAAAGACTTCAAGAATAAGCTGTCTAAAAAGTTTATTCGAGGTCCAAGGAGGAACGAGGATCCATGCCAGCTATATCCGTATATTTCTCCCGAGGACTGGAAGGAGTTTGTGGCGTCGCGGCAAAATCCACAATTTATTGTAAGAATTCTTTCATATCATTTCATTTCTTTAATTTGACAACTTAGGCTCATTTTTATTTGATTTCGTGTAACAGGAAGTAAGTAAAGCCAATATGGAGAAGCAAGTGGGAAATAAGTATCCGCATTGTTTGTCTCGTGGTGGGTACAGAAAGCTGGAACGGAGAATGATGGAGGAGCAGTTAAAGAGAATGCAGGAAGTTGCCGAATCCGATCCTTCCACTGTTGTCCAGGCCCCTGAACCTCCTCCTCGTCACAAGAAATGGAAAGCTGCGAGGATGAGGGGCGAGACATACATAAATGCAGATGTTGCTGAGGTTGCCTCCAAGATTGTAAGTAGTTAAATTAGACGGTTTAAATACCCTAAGTTGATACATATTATAGGGTTTAGATGTTATTTATGAAACATCTTATGATACAGGATGCACTTGAGGAGCAGAGTTCCCAAGGTTCATTTACGCCGGGTCCACGGATGGATATTTTGTCAACGGCGATTGGGAAGCCGGATTACCCTGACAACATTCGAGGGGAGCCTAGGGAGGTTACTGCCGCAAAATATTTTGGACGGCGTTCACGGTTGTATGACGATAACAACCCTAGTCCTCAGCTTGTGGCGAAAATTCGGGCGGGATTGTTTGATGAAATCATGCAACAAGTTCGATCCGAAGTGAAAACTATGATGGATTCGAGGGACAATACGGAACATGAAACTCGTGAATCCCCGGCCTTCCCCAGCAGTAAAGATAGTTTTCACCCTCCGGATGTTGATCCAGGCGAGCCTTCGCACATTCCACAGGGAGGACAACCGTGCACTCTCTATTTGGATCAGCCACACCGGCGTATTGTTGCCGATGCTCTTATTTACTTGGATCACACCACACACCATAATATTCAAATTGCACAAGACATACGGAGGGTGACTGTGACATGTGTTCGAGAGGGTGAAGAAGAAACACACATTCCGATTGAAGATGACGAGGTTCCTGATTTAGGCCGGGCCATAATTCGTTCATCCTGTGGCCGAGTCATCTTATTCAGATGGCGGGCATGACACCTCCAATGGTAGGAAATAAATTACTAGCTAGAACTTGCTTTTCATTGCTAACTCGCTCATAATATGTTTGTTTATGTTTTCATAGAATGAACAAGCTGCGGGCAATTTTCCACACTTAGCACTACTGCGAGACATGTATAAGGACATCAGCTATCTCTCCTTCAAGATGCCACCAGGCATTGTCGGCACAGAAAAGACATATGACTTCACCGTCGACAAAGAAGATCTGGCCCAATTTATGCATATGGAGTGTTTAGATTTAGTCGTTCTTGAAGCTGGGATACTGTAAGTTTTTCCCCCCCATTGATTATTGCATTGACATTTTTTGTTTTCTATACTCAACAACGCTTATCATTTTATTTTAATCATAGTGTCTGCAATGACTTAAGCGTCAAGAAAGGCCACTCGGGTTTGTATGGATTCTTGAGTCCAATAAGCACGACCCAGGCTCGGAATACGTTAACCCAAAGGACGCTTTATATTGGTGCTTCAATTGCCTTGGAAGGTGATCGTTGTTATCTAGCGCCAATACTTGAAGCCTACGTATTTTAGTTTTGTCTATTTAAGAATTTTAAGAATACGTTCCTTTCTTATCTTAATTAATATTAATATGTATATGTTGTAGTGGTCATTGGACCTTATGTGTTGTTTGTCCCTCGAAGAACACATGTTACTGGTTTGATCCCCTACGTAATGGCAGGCCAAACGATGAAATCAAATCCATGTTCGCCAAGTAAGTAAATTTTCGTCTAAATCATTGATTCTTTATATGTATTGATTTGTTTTCATGTCTGTTAATTTCCGTTTTAATGATAGTGCATTAAGGGCGGCTAGAACGATTGCTGGAGTAGTAGAGCAGGGTGGACCAAAGTGGCATTTTCCAAGAGTAAGTAGTTTCAATTCAAGTTATGTCATTGACACAATGGTAGCTTTCGATATGTCTTTATTTGTTTTAACAATTTCCTTTTGATTTATTAGTGTCCGAAGCAACCAGGAAACTCTGAGTGCGGTTACTACGTTATATTTTTTATGCACGAGATCGTTGGGAGCGGACGTACAAGTTTTATGAACGTACGTGATCGCTCTGTGTTTCTCAATTGATAATTATTTCATTCACTTCATTCATTTAATTTATACCTTGTTTTTCAATTTATAGATTTTTGATAGTCTGGCTCCGTGCTCGGATGAAGACATCGATACAGTTCGAGACGCTTTGGCTGCTATGTTTCTTCAACACATATAGATATGTGATCTTTGTTGTTGTTGTTGCTGTAAATATGTGATCTTTGTTTTGTATTGGGATTGAAACTTGAAGCTGAACTGTATTTTTGGTCAATTTAAGTATGATAGTTTGTTGTTGCTGTTGTTGGTCACTTGTGATTGTTAGCTTTGCTGATAGCCAAGTGCGTTTTGTTATAGATATGTGATCTTTGTTGTTGCTATTGTTGGTCACTTGTGACTTGTTGCCATTGCAATTTGTCTGGTTTTTTTGTTGTAATTATTTGGTTATATGCTGTTGGTTGTTTGTTGCTGTTGTTGGTCTTGCTGGTTGCCAAATTGCTTGTGGCTGTTGTTGGTCTTGAAGGTTGCAATTGCCTTGTTGTTAATTCGTTGTTGGTCTTGCTGGCTGCGAATCAATAGCCTTGTTGCTATTACAATTTTCCTGATTTTTTGGTGGTTTTTGGTTACTTGCTGTTGATTGTTTGTTGCTGTTGTTGGTCTTGAAGGTTGCCAATTGCCTTGTTGTTAATTCGTTGTTGGTCTTGCTGGCTGCGAATCAATAGACTTCTTGCTGGTGCAGTTTGTCTGGTTTTTTTGGTGGTTTTTGGTTACTTGCTGTTGGTTGTTTTTTGTTGTTGCTGGTTTTTTGGTCTTACTGGCTGTGAATTAATTCGTTTTGCTGTATGTCATCAAGGGGTTGTATAATGAGTTTCAAATACTAGAAGGCGTCCTAGTTTTAAAACTAGGGCGCCCTAAGAATTGGTTTGAAAACTAGTTTTACGTGAATTCGTTTTGTTGTATGTCATCAGGGGGTTGAGCTGTAATGAGCCAAGAATTGGTTTAAAAAAAAAAAACTATAAGGCGTCCGAGTTTTAAAACTAGGGCGCCTAATAGATAATAAAGGCGCCCTATTTTAATGTATAGGCGCCCTACATTATATATAGGACGCCCTAAAAGGGCGTCCTATATATAACATTTAAGGCGCCCTGTTTTATGTGTAGGACGCCCTAAAAGGGCGTCCTATATATAATTAGGGCGCCTTTGTTAAGGCGTCCTGTTTATTATTGGGGACGTTTTTTTTACTACTACTCCCCAACAGACTTCTTACTTGAAAAGGACGTTTTTTGCCTCTTTTTGTAGTAGTGAGTTTACCTATATGCCTCGTACGTGTAACAACGCTGCAGATTTCTTAGCTAAGACAGGAGTGGAAGGCGTTCAGGGTTATCAGGAAATCTTTCTTCCTTCGGATACCCTAGGGTCTGATTTTCAAGGATTGGAATGGTTATAATGTTGTTCTAGATATTTGTTAAGGTTTCTCTTTTGTATCAAAAAAAAAAAAAAGAAGAAGAAGAAGAAGAATTAAAGAGAAGTAATTTTCTTTCTTGTAGTGAGAATTTTATTTTATTTTTTTCCCGCGGTGGTAAAAGTGAGATAATCTATCTATGGCCAAACTTTTGAAGTTTTGTCAATGTCAACTATGGAGGGAGGCAGATGCTTGAGAAGCAACAAAATCTACGATGTTGTTTGGATTTGGAGAATGGGAACGAAAGAAGAACTTGAGAAGCAACAAAATCTTATTTTAGATATTTTACTTACTTCAAGGTTTGTAAAATTTACAAATCCAATTTAAAATTTGTATAACTTAGCAGTTTTTTTAAGGGATTTTCCCTATAATTTATTGTTGGGTTAAATGTCATTTTGGCTATGAAAATTTAGTCAAATGAGTACTAGTGACCCGAAACTGTTTTTTGTTTCATTTTTGTCCTAAAAGTTTAAAAACATATCACTTTTGCCTATCCGTTGATCTTGACTGTTGAATTGTTCGTTGCTCTTTTTTGTAAACTTTCAGAATAAAATTGCTCTTAGAAAAAACTTTCAAGGCATATATACTCCATTTTGTTAACGTTAGGGAAAAATAAAACAAAAAAACTTTTGAATGACTCGTGCGGATAAACTTTCATGGCAAAAATAATATTTAACCATTTATTTATTGTTTGACAAATGATACATTTGATACATTTCGTAATATTGATATTGATATTTCGATAATGATGTCAAAATTAATTATCACTGCCAGTCAGTTTAGTTAACTAACTATATGCATCAAGTTGTTATGTCAATAATATAATTCTATTTTTGTTAAGTCTATTAAATTCTACCAACATCAGTATTCATCGAATTTGAATTTGTTCGGTTGCAACAACAAAAATTAAACTTGTTTTATGCAAAGACAATGTTCAAATTAATAAAATCTAAGCTGATTATGATTAAAATGGTCATACCAAAATATAATCGAATACATTGGTACTAGCTTTTCTATCCCTTTGGGGAAAAAATTATTCATAAAAATATTTTTTTTATTATTTTATATTTAATCCCATTCTGTGTACTGTCTACTGAAAGAACTCTAATCCCAAGAAAATTTGTGGATAAAACTACCTCATGTAAATCAATTTGTCAAAAAAATAAAAATATCACACATATGTCAATACTCGTTCAATAGTAAATGTATAAGCTAAATAATTAATTTATCAAGGTTAAAAAATTAGCTAAAAAATATATTTATAGAAAAATGCCCCTCTTTTTTTTTTCGAAAATGCGCATTCTAATAATTTGTATCATAAATTATATATTCTCTTAATGAAAAACCCATTTAATTTGTGCAATCAATAAAAAGTATTTAGAAAAAATTATAAATCTACAAAATAAAATGAATTGGGTCCTACATTCATCCTCAAAACAATCTTTTCTACTAGCTAACTCGCATATTTATTTTTTATTAGTAATATACTCTACTTTTGTCATGCATGATTTTCGTTGGAATAAAAAAAAGAGCAGCAAAATAACTTTTGACTACGGCTACCCAAAAAGGAAAAAAAAAAAAGAAAACTTTTGAAATATCAACCGAAAAAATAAAACTTTTGAAAATCTTGGCCTATCGTTAATGGAGTATGGGCCCCTCTATAACTAATATCAAGAAAGTAGCATATATATATATATATATATATATATAATCTAAAAATTTTACATTAATTATACTTCATAAATAATACTATATATATGTCCCATAACATTGGGTCCCACATTAATTATTTGGAATAAACATTACTACCTTTCAGTATCATGAGAGAGCACAAACCATTCCAAAAGTCATAAAGACTAAAGCCTGTGAAAAAGGATCCAGCCTAGAAAAGTATATCATCAAAGGGACATGAACATCCGTTGATGAAAAGATTAACTTTAGAATTTAAAAAAATTAAGAAACAAACACAAAAAATAATTTTTTAAATAAATATATTATCCTAAAAAAAGAAAATTAATTATTATTAACTTTCTAAATATTTAGCCTTCTAATAAATTGTCGTCGTGGTAATCGTGGACATCTTCCAAGTTATAATTTAGTGTTATAAATATTTCTCCCTTTGATCTTGATATAGGAACGACTCAATAATCTACCGAGATTAAAAAATTAATTAAGCTAATTATTTCATAAAAATGTGTATTATTTTGCTTAAAATTTTTATTTTTAATATTTTGCATTAAAAACCTTTCCAGTGAAATAAAACTTATCTAATGTATGCAAAAAATAAAAAGATTTACGAAACAAATTATTATCTTGGAAGATAAATTGGATGAAGGTCTTCCATTTAAGTTAAAATAATAAACATATTTACCGACCCCTACATTTAAGATACACAATTGAAATTAAAAGAATTTTTAGATGTGTAACTTTAAGAAATCATAAAGGAAATTTCTGGGAAATCATGTTATAATTCTGAAAAGTAAAAAATAATTTGGGTCTTTCCAAATATTTGAATTTCTAAGGTATTAGAACAATTATTATTTCATCATAGGATTCTTAGCAATGTTTTCTCTGTGTTTTTGCCATTGGTTAATCATTTCATTCTTCATATAAAAATGTCATTTCATTCATATAAATAAATCTTGAAAATGGAGAAATTTATAAGGATGTGATCAACCAGTGGCGGAATCGGGGGTTATGGGTGCCCCCCCCCCCCCCCCCCCCCAAATTACAGAACTGGATTCAGAAGTATAGGAAATTATATTTTTGTCTTGTAAAAATTTCAATGTTTTCACTTTAGTCTCTATATTTTATTTTTATAGAGGGACTAAAATGAAAATATTGAAATATTTATGAGGCTAAAATATAATTTATTAAAAGTTTTGGGTCCAATGTTGTAATTTCCCCCCTTTAATTTCAAATACTAACTTCACTATGTTCTATTATATAATTTTCGCCCTCCTAATTTTAAATCTTAGCTCCACCCCTGTGATCAACCACCGCAAATTATAAGCCTTCCTCATATTCCCTCTGTTGCTTGTTACTATAAGATAAGATTTTTGGGTATGATATGCTCTTTTTTATAAAACAATTAGGATTGTCGGTTACCTAAAATGTCTTTTTCCCCCTTAAATTCATATTTTAGCGTCATTTAATTATAAAAATGACTTATATCTATATTGCATTTAATTCTTTTGTTTGATTAAAACACTCAGTATAACATGTTCTCTCTCTGTCACATATATGAAATTATTTTTGAAAAATAAAATTTATTTTATACATATTTATTGCACCTAGCTAATTTTAACTACATCTTTGAACAGCTTATCCTATAAAAAGGATGGGAGCAATTATTATTTATTATTATAAAAAGGATAGGAGGAAGTATTTTTTTTCCCCCTTTTGATCAATGGTTTTCATTTTTCACAATAAGTACAATTCTTAGAATTCAAATTTATATTTTTCTTTTTACATTAGGAATACTACTTATTATCTCAACTAACAGCTTGTTAGTAATTTTTCTAATATTTTATAGTAAAATATTTACGTCTTTAGTAAGATTTAAATTAACACTCTTATATCTAGCTAAAAAAATCCCAACACTGTAGTAAATTTTGAGTTTCATTCATATACTAATATACTCTCTAAGACTGATGCCGAACCCTCCAAAACTTTCTTTGTAACAAAAAAAAAAACTAATATACTGACTATACGTGGATTTTAATGGATAAATTTACTTGATTTGTTGCCTAATATAATACGTGATGAAAAAGTGGTGGGTACGCGTTTCATTTGGATTAAATATACATATTATTATTTTAAACCAAAGGGCCAACACAATGGTCAAATCTCATCTCTCTATGTCTTTCTTAGAGAAGCGTGTGGTCTCTTTAACCACAAAAAGATGCAAATATTCCCTCATTGAGGCAGAAGCAGCAGTAATAAAGATTTTTTTAATTTATGAGTTAATATTTTATTTATGGTAATTAAATATAAAATACTTTTTTTAAAAAAAAAAATTTGATGAAAGGTTTCCTTTTCGTAGTTTGGAGTGTAAAAGATTTTTACCTCTAAATAAATGCGTACTTCCGGGAATTCAAATTTATGTTTTTTTTTATTGGAATAAAACAACTTATCATTTTAACTAATAACTTGTCGGTTATCCAAAACTTTTCGACCCTTGTAACCACACACAAATATCCTTATTAACTTTTAAAATTTAATAATAAACCCCTAGACTTTCAAATTTATATATTCAGATAAGTGCAAATTATTCATTTTGTGTCCCCAAAACCTTTGTCTTTACATGCATTGCACATGTATAACCACTTAAATTCTGAGTTATACGGAGAAAAACTCCTTAAATTTTAAATCACTTACAGATAAATAATGAACAAGATTATTAGTACGAGAGTTATCTATATAAATGTAAAATTTATTAATCTTTATTGTAAAGTTATATAATGGAGGTTAATTATTTACATATGCATAAAATTTTAGGTGGTTTTGTATAATTTAGTTTATAAAATATTGACATAATAATTTAAAATCAATAGGTCAACTAAATGATTTGGTCTTTTGAGCAAGATGTCACAAATTTTTTACTCATTAACTAAAATAGTTAATTTAACTTCTTTTATCTTTTTTATGAAATAAGTAAATTAAATGGCTCATCTATTTACGGAAGGATTTTTTTTTTTAATTTCTCAAAACATCCTAAAATTATAAGCATGATCGAATCCATGTCCCATTTGTAAGAAAGTTTTTATATCATTATGAGATCATTGGTTTGTGTGTAATTACCCTCTTATTCTGATTCTTGTTAGTTTGTGTGTAACAAAAAGAGATATCCCCTTTTTTTTTTCAATGCATTAAAATGCATAATATACCAATTAATTAATATATTTATGTATTATACTCAAATAATTTCTTTTTTTTGTTTAATGTTATAAAGAAATTTTTTCGTTTTATTTTTTATTTATTTTACTTTTTCATCACCCAATGATGATCTGCCTTTCTTAAATTATAAACGACTTTCCGATTTCTAAAATTGGGTACCAATTGTGGAGAGTGGATTTGTAAATTGCATGTGGAAGTCATATGTTTTAATAGGACCACTTTGTATATAAATATATCTCAATTTAATTTTTTCTACTTCAGATTAGATTTTTTTTTTCTTGGTTCTTTTAACATACGAATTACCGACACATGGAGACGCCAAAATACTGCGCCTATAAACAATATACTAGTGATAGTTTTTTAAACATATAATTACTATTTCTTTTGCCAAATTATTTAAATACAATTACTCTTTGATATGTAGCACCACTAAATGATACTAATAACTTGAGTATTGTCAAATCTAATCAGAGATTGTTATATAAAAATAATGATAATACAATTGAGATTTGGGATGAGGGAGATGACTAAGATAAGAAAAAATTGAAGAGAAAGAAGAAGGGATTCTTATTTCATTTATTATCTCAAGTATGACTACATCACCTCATTTATAGGACCATAATATTGAAAACTAATATAAAAAATTGCAAGTATATAGATAAGAGAATCAAATTATTTAATTGCACAATTTGATGTTATAAGGAATAAATAGTATAAATTAAACACATGACGTTCGGTCCATATCCAGTGTGGGCGTTAGAGCATTGAGAGGACCTTTCCCTAGTACGAGAGGACCGGGAAGGACGCACCTCTGGTGTGCCAGTTATCGTGACCACAGAATAAATAGTATAAATTAAACACTTTAATTTGGGTGTTATATGGTATAATGTCATTCAATATGAGATAGATGATAAAAAGCCTCATCCTAGAACTGTATGGACATTCACAAATAATTATAATATTTATAACATATAATTTTTTCAATAATTAATATTTTTTTATTCATATAACTTAAACCTTTAATCTTATTTACAAGTAATTCAATCTTAATTAATACTACTCCATACTTCCCTTTTTTACAAGAGACGCTTTATGGGCATGGCCGTTCTCTTTTATAAGAGACGTTTTGTTTGAATTTTGTTGTTGTTGTTTGGTCATTTTATCCCCATTGAATAACTCATACCGCTAATATTTTAATTCCCACTTTCTCTCTCTCTACCTCATATTCTTTCACCGTAACACATTCTCTCTCTTTCATATAGATGAGAATATTATTAACAAACAAATTATATTTTTAATATATTTATTGTCTCCAATATCATCTTGTTCAAAGCTCAAGATTATTAATTACTCTAATATTTTTAACGTACACAACATCGTCATATTAAGTTATGTGTCACAAATGAGAGCATATGTTTTAGAAGATTCTAAAGACAAGCAAGCAAAATATAAATAAAAGCAATCCTTGATGTTAATTACTTCCTGAAGAAATAAATTAAAACACTCAAGTAGTAAAGTATTCTTATGATATAACAATTTTTTGAACGTCGTGCTTCCTTAAAAAATTATTATTTCCATCTTTAAGAAAGCATGAGTCTATAAAATTCAAAATGGAGTAATTAAACTTATCTTTTTGTCAAATGCAGAAAATCTCACACACACTGTACGCACACACGTATGAGGTCTTAATTATTTAAGTTTCTCAGACAAAAAAATTATTTGAGTTTCGTAATCACAAATTGAGTTTAAAGCAAGCAATTAATAAATAACTGATAGCTCTCTATATTTTGTATATTTAAAGTATATTTTGAAGATATTTGGAGAGTTATCTATTTAATTTTGGAAGAATTCTATGAGATTTTATTATTATTATTGTTCATCGTCTCTTTGACTGGAGAGATCGAAAAAAGGCAGCCGTGATTGATACAGCTCATCGTCTTCTTGGAGTTGGATGGAGCTGAGAGACCGGAAGAGCTTTTCACACCGTCGACAGCTTCTCTGTTCTCTTTGGAAGCTTGACACCTTAACCCATTTAAATATAAGGGTTTAATCTTCTCATGTTGCATGAGAAGAAGAAGATTCCTACACACACATGAAATAGTGGGACCCACATATACATATAATACTAATTATTTATGTATGTAGGTCCCACCATTTTATGTGTGTGTAACATGAGAAAACACTTCTCCTACAACATGAGAAATGTTTTTCCCTTAAATATAATATAAATATGACTAATTGAAATTAAATCCATTAGTATTTATAATTTATATTATCATACTCAATAGAGAAATGTCTATGAAGTTAATATATAAAGCCATTTAATATGATCAAATCGAAAAAATTAGTCAGCGTTTAAGAGTGAGTTGACACAATTTTATAAAGTAGAAATATAAAAACGGTAAAATCAATATATGAACTCGCGTTTAACCGAGTTTACAATTAATTAAATTTAAAAGTGAGTCAATATAATTTATAAGTTAGAAACGTAAAATTGTTAAATCCAAAGAGATTCAATTCACAATGTTAACAACAATGGTTGGAATCATAAACCAAACACTTCATAGACCAAGTTAAATTATTTAAAATTTTAATGGTAACTTTTATGGTAAATATTTTGATTTTCAAGGTCTTCCATATTAACTAAAACAATCCTCCTGTATCAATAATGTAACCAAATAGTTTATTTTCTTTTTGAAAAAATATCACGGCGTGCCCTGTCTAGTAGGGCTGTGCATTCGGTGTTCGGTTCGGTTTTTCGGTAAAAACCGAAAAAACCGAACAACCGAATTAAAGGCATTTTACTGACCGAACCGAAACCGAAATGTTGAAATAACTGAAACCGAACAACCGACTAATTTCGGTTCGGTTTTTGGTGTAAATCGGTTATTTGGTCTGCAATCTCGTCTAATGCAAAAAAAAACTGCAACTAAGGAAAAATTCTACCAGCAAAAATAATTGAGACCAGTATTTCAGTAGCAAATTCTAACAGCAAAAATAATTAACAAAGACCAGTATTTTAGCAGCAAAATTGCATTTGAAGTATAAGAAAGAGATGGGGCACTCGTTTTCTGGGTTGAATGATCTCTACGACGCCGTTAATAGAGGAGGAGATGTCCGGATCAATGAGATCTGATTCCAATCGTCAGGCAGCTCAGGGAAGGTGGATATTCGCCTTCGTCTATTTGGTTAAGGAGGTGGTCGCTGACTCATCTCTCGCCTCTGCTGGCAGTGATCTTGCTCAAAGACTCCTCTCATGTCTCTGATTCAACTCCTTCCTCTCACCAGCGTGGTCTTCCTTCCTTGTCCGCTACACAGATCCAGCTACCAAGCAAAATGAACAAAGCAATACAGTGGGTCACCTCCAGCTGACAAAGGGCGGAACGGAGATGAGAACCGACGAAGGGCGCAGAGGAGACAAGGCCGACGGACGACGGAGCGCAGTTGCAGATCGTAAGGAAAGAGTAATATCAGTTTTGCAGCTTCTGGCACGATCGGAGCTGCTTGGGAGGAATACGACGGGAAGCTCAGTGTCTACAGTGGGTTAGGGTTTCTAAATCTTCCTTGTTCGAACTGACACTCAAGAGAATGAAAGAAAACACTTTCACCGTCAAGCCAAGAGATCGACAGGCAGTGGGTAAGGGATTAGGGTTTCAATGAGGAATTGAGAGTGAAAAATTGGGTTGGGTTTCAGAGCCCAAAAAAAAGAATTGGGTTGGGTCAGTTGAGTTGGGCTGAGGGAGGGTCATGACTCATGTGGGCTGAAAGTATACATGTACACTAAATTTCAATTTTTTCGGTTAAAACCGAAAAAAATTTATAAACACCGCACCGAACACCGAACACCGAAAACCGAATTAACCCAAAATAAGCACCGAACCGAAACCGAAAAACCGAACCGAACAAACCGAACACGGAATTAGTCGGTTCGGTTTTGATTTGCTCACCCCTACTGTCTAGTTCACATTACAGTGTTAAAGAAAATGATGACTTTTATTTTTTTCATTTCACGTTGTGAACAATGCGTATTTCCTATAAATTTTACATCCAAAATTAGAACGTAGATCACCAATTTTACATAAAACATGAGGTAAATTGTACTATTAATGGCTTATAAATTGTGCAGTATTTTATAGATTTTATATCATATGATATATAAATATTGTTGGAGCCATGATTTATATTGAATTCTAATTAATCGATGTATATATATATATGTGATAGAGATTTCATGAATATGGATTTTACCTTTTAGCATATATAGTGTCTTTTCTAAAATCCATTCAGAAAGCATAACAAAAAGGAAAATTTCATATAAGGGCCCTTTTTTATAGAAAAAAAAAAAAAAAACTTAAAAAAGGCCCCAAGATTCTGAACCCCTAAGACTTTTTTTGAGATTTTCAGAATCTACATAAGTTGTTAACGGAATCGATATAGTTGTTAATGGGTATAGTTGCTAACGGAGCTGATTTAGGTGTTAATGATATATCTGTTAATAACTATATCAGCCTCATTAACAGTTCATGTAGATTCTGAAAATCTCAGAAATATTTTTTCTAGGATTTTCAGAATCTTGGGGGCTTTTTTAAGGATTTTTTCTATAAAAAGGACTCTTAAATAATTTCCCTAACAAAAATTAAAAAGGACAAAGTACAAATCCCCTTGGATACCTATAGCATAATAAAAGGAAAAAAAGAGAGAAGGAAAAAAAAACAACAAAAAATCCATGTAAAAGTGTTGGGGTTGAATAATGCAAAAAAAGAGTATTTCCAAAGTTTGTTAGGTCTATAAAAAAGTTAAAAAAAATTGAAAATTATGTAAACGTTAACTATTTTTAAGCCACAAAAAATTTAGATTCTACTCTATTCCATTTCATGTGTCAAAAGAGCCTTTTTTTTTTTTCGCTCAATGTGTCAAGGAAAAAAAAAACATGATATAGTTTTTTTTGTTTTTTTGGGCAGGAAGTGATGAATTATCTCATGCATGATTGTCCTTGCAAGAAGAGAAAGGTTGGAATTAAGTTTCAACGCAGCTTTTTGACTTTCAAATGCATGATTGGTCCTTGCGGCCAATTAATTGAGTTCAAATGGATCCCACTTTAATCATTAAGGTACTCACCACTTGCACTCTTGTTCAGCATTTTATAATGCCATGATATACTACTCCTATTATTTATTCTTATTATAAGACATAAATTAATAAGTTTATTTAATTTTTTTCATAAAATTTTTGTTTATTTTCAATGAGCATTAATTTTTTTTTATATATGCTTATAATTAATAAGAGTAGTAGGTGAAAATAATAATTAATATAATATTAAAGTTTAATGTAATTAGTATGAGTAATATTAGAAATTACTTTAATTGTAGGACAACTTTATTAAATTTAAATATTTTATCGGTTTGTGAGAATAAATAATTGATGTTTTATAATAAGGACCGGAAGAAATATATTGGTATTAAATATGGAAATTAAATAAAGTCATAATAAAAAAGTAACAAGTAAAAAAAGATATTATCTAAATGTTTTTCTTATAAAAAGGAATATGATATGTATTGCAGTTGTTTTTTATAAAAAGGAATAGAGGAAGTATTACGTATTACAAATTATCAAATGCAAACTAAAAATTGGTTAAAATTTGTTAAAAAATATAAATTTGTAACCAAATATAACTTTTTTTCTAAATATATCATATATTTATGGAGAGTGATTGAGAAAAAAAAAAGAGTAAAAAAAGATTAGACGAATCACTTAATGAGTGTAAAAAAATAAGAAAAAACATATAATTAATTGGAGATAAGAATAGAAAAGTGAATTAAATTTTTAAACAAATACAAAGTGTTTCTTGTGAAAAAGAGCCGGTGTATCTCAAAAATTGCAACCTACATTTCCTCCGGTCATTTTTATAAAAACCCAAAATTTAAATTATTTTAGTCATTTTTATTAAAGCTAACCAGAGTTATATGAACATTTAATGAGTTTTTTTTACCTCATTAATTATATATATTACATAAATTAAAGGAAAAATTATAATAAAGGACCTAAGAAAAATAATATTTATTAAAATACCATAAAAATGATAATTATTTTGAAGGACAAAAAATTAAAACATTAATATAAAGAGACTAAATTACCCTTGGTAAAATTTCCTATATTATCTCTAATTAAATCAGAATCTGAGGTGATTGATTGAAAATAATAAATAGAAATCAAATCAGAATCTGGAATATGCAAATTAGAGTCTCTATTGGTAACTTTTTATCTCTTTGTGAAGAAGAAATCGTAGGTTCTTTCATCCACAAAGATCTCCTAGGCGTCCTCCCCTTTGTTCTATGATCTTCAAGTTCTTCTTCCTGATAATTTTTTATCTCGTTTTCCTTTAGTTCGGTTCTTGTTATAATCATTAAAATCTAATTAATCCTTGCCCCTTTATTATTGTATATTTTTCAAACTTTTGTTTTGAATCACCGAAGCCAATTCGCATGGTCCGTCACTTTTCTTTCTTTATGTGGAATGGAAGGTTGCCATATATTATTGTTCCAAAAAAAAAAAAAGGTTCGCAAACATTGTCCTGTAGGTTTTTTTTTTTGGTCAATTAGATATTTCATTCCAAAAAAAGCTTGCCATATATTATTGTTCCAAAACATTTTTTTTCATTTATCATCTTTATTTAAAAATTTATAGAATCAAGGGCAATTTAGTTTCTTTATATTAATGTTTTAATTTTTGGTCCTTCAAAATAATTACCATTTTTTATGGTCCTTCTTATTAAATATTATTTTTCTTAGGTCCTTTATTATAATTCTCCCTAAATTAAAAGGTTGGTGTTGCTTACATTAATTTTATTTCTCTCTCTTTCTTGCCCCTCATAAATAAAGACATATTTAAAAAACAAAGTTTGTTTTAGACATACATGTCACTCTGATTTATTTATAAGTCTATTTTAACAAAAAAAAATGTTAGTTCTTCTTATAAGTCCAGTTTCAAAATAATAAATATGTTTTTTTTAAAATGCCTCTATTAATTGCAATAAACAAAAAAATAATAATTATGTTGACTTTTGGAACTAATCATAGATAAAGGAAAATTGAAAATTTAGCCTATGATTAATGAGTAAACTAACAATCTTTAGTATATAAGAGTTAGTTAATTTGAACTTATAAATAGGACCAGGTGGTATTATTTCCAACTAACTCTAATCACCTTCTTAAACCACGTAATTTGATTAGTGTGCTCTTATCAAAAGGATCAGATTGAGTATTTAGTAGAAAAGGGGTACTTTATATTAATATATTATATAATATATAATTTCATTTATTTATATTTTATGCTATGTACTTCCTTCACCCCTAAAATTTTTAATTAATTTTTGAATTAGAATACTAAATATGTATAAAGCTTATAAATTCAAAGGTTAAAATGCATCTAGCACTTTGAAGGTTTTTTTTTTAAAATGTGCATTCAGCACCTTAAGGCCTAAAGTATTTTATTTGATACCCTAAATTTTTTTTCCCAAATTCATCGAGCACTCTAAAGTATCTTTTTGCCAATGTGTTGAATTCATTAAAAAAAACATATTTTAGGGCATTAGACACATCTGGAAAAAATACTTTATGTTGTTGGAAGCAACAAAAGATAATTTACGGTGGTTTTTTTTTTTGAACACATAATTTATAGTGTTGGATGCATATGAAAAATACTTTAGAGTGCTGGATATTCAAAAAAATACTTTAAGATATTTAATACATTTAATAAAATATTTTAGGGTGTTGGAAACATTTAACTCTAAATTCAATGCAACATTGTCCCTTTTTTCACGATTAAGATTAAATCAACTATCTTCTTATTTTCCCTCCCTTCAAATCAACTATCGTCGATGGTTCCTGCCACAATAATGATTCAGAAAAATTAATTTAATGCTGGCAAAAAAAGAAAAATTAATTTAATACCAAGTGTTAAAAAATTATTAGATTGCTACATTACTTCTTCTATTTATCTCTTATTAATTTACCTAAATTAATTGCATAAGATCAATCAACAAAAAATAAGGGCCCATTTGGATGGGTTTTTAAAAAAGTGTTTATTTTTTAAGTTCTAAATTGGAGCTCTTAAAAAAAAACAGCACTTTGGCTTTTTTTGTTGTTGTGATTTTTGCTTTTTTTAAAAAAATATCATTTAAATACATAAATTAATTTAAAAAAAGTATTTTTTTAACAATAAAAAGTGTTTTTTTTTCTCAAAAAAGCCCATCCAAATGGGCCCTAAGTTAAATAACATATATGGACCTGATATTTTGTTAAAAAAGCATAAATTTTGAATTTCAGAATTTATTTCATATTTTCATACAAACATACTGCCATGCATCTAATTATAACGTAGAAAGAGTTTTTTTTTTAAAATCCCGTTTATCAGGTGTGTCACTACATTTTTTTAAAAAGAATGTACTGTTTTATTTTATCCTTTATTTATTATTATTACCATTATGCTCTATTTATAAACCTAAATTATCTAATTCTTACATACTAAAAAACCTTAGTTCACTCATTTTTTATGAGTTAAATTTTCAATTTTGTCTTTATTTATGATTGACCCCAAAGGTTAAAATGAATAAATTCTGTTTATTTATTACAATTAATAGAGGCAAAAAAGTAAAAAATGCATTTATTATTCAGAAACTTGACTTATAATAAGAATCAACATCAAAATAGGCTTATAAACAGGACCAGAGTAATCGATTGTTATTCTCTTGGAAAGTGAGTGATAAAATCAGGTAAAATTAAAAAGTTATTGATTTTTAAGACATAATTAATAAAGTTTACTATTTATCTTAATCGGCATGAAATGTTATATTAAAAGTATCTTATAAGGGTTTATTATTTGTTATGTCACTTGATATAAAGTTTAGATAAGTCATTCTAAAACTACGTCGTTTTGGAAGTTAGGAAAATTAATGAAGGATGTTGTAATCAAATTCATATAATAAATATAAAAACAAAAATATTAAAATACACTTTATTAATTCTTTTAACTTCCAAAACAACGTAATATTGGAATCATTCGACTTTATGTCAAGTGATATGACAAACGATGAATTCATCTTATAAATAAGATAAAATGAGGATTTATTAGAAGAATTCTTTCTTCTTTGAAACTTGAGCTGACTCAAAGTCGTTTGAAATTCAAATAGTCTATCATATAAGAGGGCTTTTAAAGAAATTATTGAGGCAGAGATTGGTTCCACAAATACTATCACCGAATAGAATGTCATTATCATTATTATATGCTTTTTTTTGTTCACATTTTGAGACACAAAACATAATTAATGGGACGGGCGAAGTTCTCAATGCAAACAAAAAAAGTCAAATATTGCGAGTTGCGGCTCCATGTCTGGCCAAAACACTAGTGTGAGTTGTGTGACTACTGGTATTATTTAATTCATCCAAGTGTAGCCATACCTTTTTTTTTTTCAATGAAATGATAATTTAAATTTTAGAATAATTTTATTGATTTTAACTATTTTTATTATTTTGTGAAAAAAGTTAGTTGGTGCCTTATAATAAAGATCAGAGAGAATATATGTATTCACCCTATAGTGTTTATTACTCCCCCAAAAAAAACCCCTCCCTCTTCTATACTTTTTATAAAAGTTTAAGATTTAAACTATCTGTGTTCTTTTTGTGAGAGTTTGGTAAGAATTGTCTTTATATTTCATGAGTTTTTTTTAAAATTTTTTTATTTATGTCCTTTATTATTTATATATATTGTATTAATTAAAAATTTAATGATATTTACATTTACTTTATTTATCTCTTTTATTTTTTTTTAAAAAATTATTTCAAGATATACTTATTAATTATTATTTTTAAATAATTTTAACCACTTTCTTAAATCGCTTAATTCGCTATTTGGATTTTTATAAATAGGAGTGTAGGAAGGATAATTATATAAGTCATCAATGATTAATTCTTACCATCAAATAAAAATAGTTATAAGAATTAAATTTGTCATAAAATTCAAACAATTTCTAGTATTATCTTTAATAATTACACTAACTCTCATATAATACTCCCTCTAGTCATATTTATAAGAAATTTTCTCTCTCATGGACTTAATCCTATATATAAGCTATATAATTTTACTTCTTCTAAAAATTTAATACGTTTTTTTTTTCATTCTTACCCTCAATTTATTGAATGTCTCTCTCATCTCTCTTTCATATTCCCCCCCTCATTTTCTCTCACTTGCCATCATTATAAAATAGGTTATGTATGGAAAATAAATTTTATCTCTTACATATTCATTGTCTTTAATTAATTTTGACCACCAACTCATTTTGCATGATTTAGGTAGTTTAATAGTTGTTATTTGCAAAAAAAGGACCAGATGGAGTATTAATTATTATTTTCTTCTATTGACCTTATCAATTACTCCCTCTGCCCCTATATATACAGTCTTTTCAACCGAATCATAAGATTTTAAAAAATGATTTAAATTAATTAAATGTAATAAATTTGTAGAAAATATAATTTGTTTTTCCTAAAAATGCCCTTATTTATGAATGAGCAAAAGAGATAATAAAAATCAGAAAATGATAAAAGAGAATATATGGTAAATAAATAACATGAAAGAATAAAAAGTAATAAGAGAGAATAAAATATCAATACTTAGAGGAAAAATGGGTAAAAGTACATTAGTCATTAAGACAAACTTAAAAGGGATATTATAAATGTTGGCGTCAGGACTGTACACCATACAAATTGTTGGCAACAACAAATACTTGTAGAAACACAATAAAACTATAGTTCGAGTCGCGCTCAAGGGCATTGTTCTTAGGAAATATTCCACAACTCTCTAATAAATTAGGAAGTGGCACTTCCCAAGATAAAACAAACCCTTCTTGCACAAAGCAGCGTGATAGAATAGCAGAAAGATAACAGTGTAACTCAGAAGAAGAGAGAGGAGAGAAGCTTGAGGATAAAGATCAGTCTCACTTAACCTTGGTGCTCTGACCTTTTTTCTACTAACCTTACTCCATACATTGCCTTTTATAGGTAAAAATCACGTGTCCATTAAGAAGCAATAATTTCCATTATAGATGGTTTAATGACAATTAAAATGATAATTACAAAACAAGTGTTAATGACAATTTAATATAATAAAACCTTTTAAATGCCATTAATGTTAGACCTGATTATCACCCAAGAGGGGGGTGAATTGAGTGTCCGATAAAACTTTCAGAACTTTGAAAATCTTTTTGAAACTTACTAAAAGCAGTTTGTATGACAGTAATAATTAATAAAACAATAGTCAGTTATTCAAACATATATGCTGTAAATATAACAGATGAGGGAAGAGAATATGCAAATTGTGATTTATACTGATTTGACCCAATCCACGATGATCTACGTCTAGTCCCCAGGTTCCTCCTGAGATTTCAATCCACTATCTCCCTCAAGCTTTAATCGGGTGCTTGAGAACCACTACAATCCCACAAGTTTAGCTGGGCACTTGTGTAGCCTTTACAAATCTCTTATCGAGATACTCCCCCTTATCCACTGTAAGGATACAATCTTTATAATGAATAATTACAAATAATCTTCTATCTCAGAAGTGATAATATGAACACTGAAGTGCACTACAAATAATCTCACTCTCTAATAAATTATATGATCACTGAGAAAGTAGGGAGAAAATGAGACAAACGTCAGAGGGCATTTTGACTGGGAAGGAAATTTTGTTTCTGTTGATTGTTCGTTAATCGTCACCTCTTTCGATTTGAAGACTTCGCAATTTATAGGTATTTGTGTTTTGACTGTTGCGAGTATTCAACCGTTGGACTATTCTTCCAGTTTAGAATATGACCGTTGGAGAGAGATTAATGAGCCATTGAGAGTAATAAATATATTCGTTGCTCTGTCTCTTCGTAATCTTCCGACGTTGGTCAATATACTCCATTGACATTCTTTGTTCGATTTGTGTGTTGAGGCTCAGGTAGAATATTGACTGGAAATAGCTGGAGTGCTTTACGATTGTTCAGAAGATTAATTTCCACTTTCGTGCTTCGTTTCTGCATCGTCATTTAATGCGTTTGACACAGTTTTGCCTTATGAAAATTTGATGTTTAAAACATGTTAATCATATTTGAAAATCACTAGCAAACTGATTAAACTTTGTTAGAAGAAGTATAAATCAATAACATGAAGCACCCAAGTCATAATCAATGATTCATAGTTTATGAGAGCGAAGATTTAAAATGCCAATATGTATTCTCGAGAATTGTTCATCTGGTTCTCGAGAATCATAGAGTAAAATACCTTTTCCAGAAAGCATGCTTCAATGATACTCAAGAGTTACATTTTGAACACTTGAGAATGATACGTGAAAAGTGTTTTCGCAAATATTAGTGTCAAAGCATTCTCGAGAATTTGTATTCATACTCGAGAACTGTGTTTTGGAGTTGAAACATAGAAGAGAATGATTAGAGTATTTACCGTTCATTCTTGAGAATCCCATACTGATTCTCGAGAGCCATTCTCGAGAATTAACTTCCAATTCTCGAGAATTGCATCAGAGAGTTTGTTCCATCTGATTTTGACTTAAGCATTCTCGAGAGTCTCTTCTATCATACTTGAGAATTCCATTTTGACTTGAACGCATAAAAGAAATCTGGTCCTAGAATCCACCGCTGATTCTCAAGAATTGGTTGCTCATTCTCAAGAATTAGTTTCTGATCATCGAGAATCATATCAGAAGAGATAGCGAATTTGTCAAATCACCCATGCTCATAAAGCTCTTCAAGTGTTCTTTCCAATTCAAGACGAATCTGCTCCAAACTTGTTGTATTTTTTCCATTATCATCAAATGAATGGAGGTTGTTCTTGACCAGTGTTTTTTGCAGCATCCTGACCAGACTGTCAACTTCAAAACATCATATCTTCTTCATTTGATCTTTGTTTTTCATGATCTTGATGTTTTGGGAAAGGTATTTGAGGCTATTTTCAAATGGCACTGGTTTCAGCTCATTTAGATTTGTCGTTTGTGAGATACATCCAAAATACCGAAGCTTGGTCTGCTGTGTGACGCTGATTGATGTGGTAACTTCAAAAATTCATATTTATTTCATCTGAACTCCTTTGGGCTTGAATATTTGTCAAAAAGACGCATTGGGAGTCTAGTTGCCAATAAAATTGGTTTCGCCTCAATCTGATCTCTAGTTTAGGAGATATCATTGAATTACCAGACGTCGTTCGAGTGAAACGTGAAACGGAGCTGAACAGAGTAGCTGAAACATGACTATTCTCGAGAATTGACTGATGATTCTCGAGAATGACTGATAATTCTCGAGAATTGCTGTTTGATTCTCGAGAATGGCTCGAGAATGACTGAAATCTGTGCATGAATAGTACCCTACTTGAGAATTACATTGTCATACTCGAGAATGACTTCAGGAATGCAACTGTAACTTATTTTTAACTCCAAATTGAGGCCTTCCAACTTCCACTTGATCATGGAGACTTCTAGGATCAATCTTGGAACTTATATAATGATATTCTCATTCCATTCATCAAGTTCTTCCTTCTTCCATCTCCCATCTTGATCATTCTTTGCCATTTAACTTGGACTCGTCATTCTCTGTAAGTTCTACTTTCTTCAATATCTCCTCCTTTTTTTTTCTTGATCAAAACTCCACGAAAGATGAAGGGGGCGTTTTTTGGCTTGTGGAAGGAGGAAGGAAATTGTTTAATAATAATCAAACACACACATGCAAAATTAAGCACATGTAAGTTATAAATTTTGGAAAAGGATAAGAGTACTAATGAGATAAGGCATTGATGAATTTTGGAAGAGCAAAAAGGAAAGAGAAAGGGGGGGGGGGGGCGTGTTGTGTGAGAGAGAGAGAGAGAGAGTTGTGAGTGTTGTGAGCCTAGTGTAGGAGAGAGAAAAGAGTGTGTAATTAATTGAATTGTGAGTTAAAAACCATTGCAATTAATTCAAGGCACAAGTAAATGAGAATCTATACAAAATAAATTGTATCCTAAGATACGTTAATCATAGATCAAATATAAGGAGTTATTATAAATAAGCATATTTTAAGCTTGGGATAGGTTATCACCAAAATCTTTTCCTCAATTTTTGAAATTTGATTTAAAATGATAAAAAGGAAATTAGAGACTTTTAATTAAAGCCATAAGTTTCAAAATTACAAAGCTAATGAGAAGACTTGAATAAACTTCATAAAAACCTAAAGTAACTAATAATTGAAATCCAAATCAAAGAAAGATGAAGGGGAAATTGTTGGCTGGGGAAAGGGGTAGAGAATTGTTTACATTAAATTGTAGAACACATGCTAATTTAACATTGATGAGGGAACAAATTGGAGAGATGAAGTGTATTTAGGATTAAATGCATTAAAGAAAATGGAAGAGGATAGGAGAGAGAAGGGGGTGGTTTTTGAGAGAGGAATGGTGAGGATTTATGCTTCACAAATGACCTAGATCTAAGAGTCCAAAATCAAGAAGATTAGGTTTGAAAGAACTTCTAAAAGACCATCATATTTTGCTATAAATAGCAACCTATGCTTCATCCATTTTTCATACCAAAACAAGCATAACAAATTTGATATAGAGAGTAGCAAGTGAGTGTAACATCCAGGCGCCCGCTTGTGGATATTGTCCGCTTTGGCACATACAAGGCCTCACGGTTTTGTTTCTGATTGGGCCTAGCCCATCAAAACGCGTCCACAAGGGAAAGGTCTCCGCACCCTTATAAGGCATGCTTCGTTCACCTTCCCAGTCGATGTGGGACTTCACACTCCACCCCTCCCTTGGGGCCCAGCGTCCTCGCTGGCACATCGACCCGAGCCCTGGCTCTGATACCAATTGTAACATCTCAAGCGCCCGTTTGTGGATATTGTCAGCTTTGGCACACACAAGGCCTCACGGTTTTGTTTCTGACTGGGCCTAGCCCATCAAAATGCGTCCACAAGGGAAAGGTCTCCGCACCCTTATAAGGCATGCTTTGTTTACCTTCCCAGTCGATGTGGGACTTCACACTCCACCCCTCCCTTGGGGTCCAGTGTCCTCGCTGGCACATCGACCCAAGCCTTGGCTCTGATGCCAATTGTAACATCCAGGCGCCCGCTTGTGGATATTGTCCGCTTTGGCACACACAAGGCCTCACGGTTTTGTTTCTGACTGGGCCTAGCCCATCAAAACGCGTCCACAAGGGAAAGGTCTCCGTACCCTTATAAGGCATGCTTCGTTCATCTTCCCAGTCGATGTGGGACTTCACACTCCACCCCCTTGATTTGGCTTCTTGTTCCCACTCTTGTAGTTAGACCAATTCCCTTTCCTTTTATGGTCATTTGGAGGGTTTCCACGGCTAGAACCGCTTTGAGTCATTTCTGCTTTGCTTGCACGCAGCTCCTTCAGGTTATACTCAATCATTCTACATTCTTCCACAGCTTGGTTGAATGTAAGAAACAGTCGGGATGTCAGTCTATCCCTCATCTCAAACTTCAGCCCTTTAACAAGCATGTCTGCCCTCAAACTCCCATCTTCATTACGGTTTAGATACTTTGAGTAGCGAGACAGATTGGTAAACCTGGATAGATAGTCATCAAAAGACTCCCCTGCGTTTTGCTTGATGGCCATAAACTTGAACACCAATAGCCACCAGGACCACTACAGAGAATTGGAATCCCAGAATGGAAGTGGGAGGATGTTACCATGGACTTAGTGGTGGGATTGCCCAAGATCCGGCACTTAGATGCAATCTGGGTAATTGTTGATCGTTTTACTAAGACGGCACACTTTCTTGCCATCAGTGCTAGTTATTCTCCTGAGAGATTGGCTAAGGTCTATATCAAAGAAATAGTGAGACTCCACGGTATACCGAAGAGTATTATCTCTGATAGAGATCCTCGATTCACATCCCGATTCTGGCAAGCTTTACATGAAGCTCTGGGGTCAAAGTTAAAATTTAGTACAGCTTATCACCCACAGACGAACGGTCAATCTGAACGAACCATACAGACGCTAGAAGATATGTTGAGAGCGTGTGTACTAGACTTCAAAGGAAATTGGGATCAATATCTTCCATTGGCAGATTTTGCATATAATAACAGTTATCATTCGAGCATACAGATGGCTCCATTTGAGGCGTTATATGGTAGAAAATGTCAATCACCCATTTGTTGGACAAAGTTGTCCAAGAGATGGCTAATTGGGCCAGATATAGTTGACAAAACCTCCGAAGGTATTGAGCTAATCAAAAAGAGGCTCCTAGCAGCACAAAGCAGACAGAAAAGCTATGCAGATAAAAGGAGAAGACCTCTGGAGTTTGAAGTGGGAGACCATGTTTTTCTGAAATTATCTCCAGTTACAGGAGTTGGTAGAACATTAAAGAGGAAAAAGTTAAGTCCTCGATATGTTGGTCCATTTGAAATATTGGCGAAACGTGGACCCGTAGCCTACCAACTAGCCTTACCCCCAAACATGGGTAAACTTCATGATGTATTCTATGTTTCTCAGCTAAAGAAGTATCAACCGGACCCTAAGCATGTTCTAGAGTATGAGGATGTGGAACTCCGACATGATAATACTTTTGTGGTGGAGCCGGTACGAATCATTGACCATAAGGAAAAGCAACTCCGGTGCAAGAGTATTCTGTTTGTAAAAGTGGTTTGGAGAGGTTTGTCTCTTGAAGAAGCAACATGGGAAACAGTAGAAAGCATGAAGGAGAAGTACCCAGAATTTATGGCTCAGAGTATGTAGCATGTGTAACAAATTTCGAGGATGAAATTTAAAGTAACGTGGGGAGAAATGTAACATCCCAAATTTCGGGATTTGGTATTGGAATATTTTATGAGAATTTAATTGTGAAATTTGGCTTTAACTAACTATGAGAATAATTAGGCTTATTTTCCCCCTAAATTTATTTTGGGAAAAGAATAGTTAAAATAAAAAATATTTTAAGGCCAAAAGAAATTTAATTGAGGTGGAAAATCCTTAAATGGAATTAAGGATTTAATTTTAATAATTATCTAATAATTATAAGAGAGTCTTGAAGAGAATTACGGGGATTAATTCGTGTTTACACTATATATATATATATATATATATATATATATATAAAAGCTCATTATCCCATTAGTTCAGTTTTGCCAAAACACAGAAGCACGTATTACCCACGTTCGCACAACACGGAACAAATTGCCTCGTTGGGTTAAGCACGTATCACCCACGTTCGTTTTTGAAATCTGCTTTTCCCGAGAACCGTAGGTTCCTTTAGTCTATATGTACTTATTCTTCTACTCTCAAAGCCACCACAAAGAAAACAGAGAGAGTCCGAGATGGAGAGAGTGTGAGTGTGCCATTCCCATTCTTTCCTTCCATCGTTCATCTTCATCCTGAGACAGAAACGTTGAGTCCGAGGGAGAGATAAAGCCGAAGAACTTTCAAATACCAGTTACTCTGTTCTTAAACCAGAAAAGAAGAGGTAAGCACGAGTTTCCCTCCTTCTAGTTTTGATGAGTTTTCCAATGTTAGTTTTTATATTAATACCCGTAAGATTCTATAAGAAAAGAAAAATAAGTCATGTGATTTCCTTATATATATATATATATATATATATATATATATATATGTATGTATGTATGTATATTATATAGCTGTGTATTTAAAATAAAACAAAGAATAGCTGATTTTTTTAGGCTTATATCAAGACCCCGTAGACGTTGTTGTAGATAAGAGGTGATAAGGAAAACATGTTGATGCATAAATATTAAATCAGCTACTGTCATGTGTAAATGTGTATACACACACACACACTATTGCCTTGAGAAAAAGGATGAGAATATTTATATAGATATATGAGAAGCCCAAAACTGTACGGTGTATATATATATATATATATATATATATATATATATGGGAAACCATAATAAAATATATTTTTATGTAGTTAGTATTTGTAAACTCCTATATAATAGGATCTAGCCTAACTAATTCTCATATTATTTCACATATAATATTATTTACAAATAATGTATGTAGTGAAGCGTAGTATTTTGTTTTGTGTGAGTATTTATTAAATCTCCTAATTTGAATTATTAGGATAGCCTATGGGATTTTAAATTAACTATAATAATAATAATAATAATAATAATAATTGGTATAATGGTAATAATAATTAATTGGTATAATAATAATAATAAAGTAAATAAAGGTTATTATTATTATTATTAGGAGAAAGGAATAAGTAATAAAATAGATAAATAATAATAAATATTATTATTATCTATTAACAGGGGGATAAATAATAAAGAGAGTTATTAAGTAATAATAAATAAAAGAATGTTGTTATTAATTAATTGTAATTAAAAGTGGTATTGTTATTAGGGGTTAATAATTATTTTTAATCCCTTAAAAATTAGTTCTCGTAGCTAATTACGTTGCGACGCGATTAAGTGACTAATCGTAATGATAAACATTTATAGGATTTCATAGACGCCTCGACCGATCCCAACACCTACCGGACAGGAATTTAAGGATTTAAGATCGAGGTGGGTAACTGTAATCTTGTTAGCATATATGTATGTGTTCATGTATTAGCTGATCATGTTTGATAGATGCTTTACATGTATTGTTTTTCCTAGCTATGGATTGAGGCTGCGGTCTCATAGGGCTGCGTGTCCTAATAAGGGCTACGGTCCTTGGCCGTTAACTGCGGTTACAATGCAACTTGTTTACTTGTAAATGCTTCTATGTTTAACATGTGCTATTGTCATTTATACTTCATATTTGTTCATGAGATTAACTGTTACCTCTGGGGTGCATTCATTTGAACTCCAGACCGTATTAAGGAAACAGGAAGTGGATCGGGCACAAAGGGAAAGGCGCATCAGTAGGGATTACTATAGAAGCTTATCTTCTGTCATTCAGGACTATTAGTCTAAACGTTTGTCTTTTATCTTAACATTCTGGATTACTGTATTAAGATTACCCCTATGGGATAGACATCGCTTGCGAAAAATTTACCCTCGCGTTTTCAATGTTTTCAAACTAAGTTATTCTATGAAAGTTTTATTCCGCATTTAAGTCGTCCAAACTATTCGATGCTTGTGCGCTTATACTCTGATAATAGTTAGATAAATGTCCTGTACAAGAGAGGGTGTTTTACAGTGAGAGTGAGGAGCTTCTTGAAGGAGTTGAAGCATTGGTAAGTAAGTTCTTTAAGTTTTAGTTCTTAAATTCATAGTTAGAAGTAGCTTTGATCTTAAATATTCTAGAGTAATTTTATTTTCATGTTTTTATGGTCAAAATTGGCATTATTTCGAAAAAAAAATGATGAGGGAAGTAATAGAGAAAATTTTTTGAAAGAGAAACATCAAAGTAACGAAGTTCTGATGAAATTTCATCGGTTAGCGATTTTTGAAATTAGTGATAAAAATGCCAATATTTTATGTTGAAAATGAAGTTAAAAAATTCTGAGAAAATTCATGATTAAAGTAGACATATAGGGCTTTTCAAATATTCCTAGAACGTATTAATTTGAGATTTGTACAGTAAGATAAAAATTCTCAACGTTGGGCTACGAATTTCTGAAAAAAGTTCTGGGCAGATGCTCAAAACTCTAAAACTGGGAATGACTCAAGTAATCTGGACAAAAGTGACTATTTTTACTTAAAAATAGACATCTTAAGGATTCTGAGGAATTTTACGGATCCTCGTTTCGATTTTTCCAGAATTAGTTATGATTTTTCAAAGTTAGACGAAAAATTTGCTCAAAAAGCTGTACCAGCGTTTTTTCCGAAAAATAAGTTGGAAAATAATTCCACCAAGAGTAAAATGGTCATTAGTGACTAAGATATCTACTAGAATATTATTTGTGAATTGATAAATGCGATATTACCATTATAGGGTATACGTGATCACATTCTGACCGACGTACGTACCGATATCACTAACGAAGGTACGGACGCGTACTGTAACACTAACTTTGATGCTTATTGTATACTTATATGTGATAGATATATTCATAGACTAAGACTCTGTCTTAAAGTTTTTCACACACATATAGCTATACACGGGTTATGGTTCTGATAATACCGTTGAGTTTTCCTAGCGCTGAAGACACGAATGTACATCGTGGCATTGGTGAATAGTGCAGACCATAATAACATTCATAGGCAGTGACTGTGTTTTGTTATTATCTTTCATATGTGATTACTGTTATAATATTATGAATATATGTCATACATAACTGTTACATAAGCATGAGGTTAACCATTACCTGAGGTTCAATGGGTATTAAACCTCAGCTCTTGCTATAGCCTCAGGATCCGAAGGAACCAGGACCGAGGATAAGGGTAAGCAGCATGCGTGAGGACACGGGCGGAGAATTTTATTTTGAATTTGTATTAACATATTATATTTGGATAACTGTACTGCTATATAAGCAACCAGATACAACAAACAGTAAATGTTTATCAGATGCTCGCTCTTTTAAATTATTCTGATGCTCTACTCTGATTATAATGTTTTGAACACGCTTTCGAAAATTGGGGAGGTTACAAGTCCCATTAACAACTAAATCAATTCCCGTTAACAACTAAATCAGTTGTATAAACAACAATATTTTAACAACTAAATCAGTTACATTAACAACTATATCAGCACCGGTTAACAACTATATCAGTCCCGTTAACAGCTAACATTTTAATGAATTTATACCAGAAAAGGTCCTGTGCCTTTTATAGGACTTTCAGAATTTTTGGGCCTTTTTTGAGATTTTTTCTGTTAAAAGGGCCCTGATATGCATTTTCCCTTTATGTTTGTCTTAAGTGACAATTAAAAATCTTGGTTCAAGTTCAAGAATTTTGAATAAAATATGATATTGATATTCTAGATATGAGTGCAAAATAAATTGGAAGATAAGGTCGTGCTTGAAATGAACAAGGTGATTTCTCTACTGAAAATTTTATGGGTAAATATCTTTTGTACTACAATTAATTATCAATTGCAAGAATTAAATAGTAGGTTCAATGATAATACTATTGAATTACTTGCTTTGAGTATGACTATAGATCTAAGAAACATGTACAAGTCATTTAATAGTAATGATATTTGCTAACTTGTTGATAAATTTTATTCCAGAGATTTCACAAAATAGGAAAAATTACATTTGAAAATGGAGTTACATCATTTTTAGATTGACATTTCTAAATATTCATATTTAATTAATTTATCAACTACATCTGAATTATGTCAAGGCTAGTAAGAATTGGAAAGCCCATTATTTACCCTCTTCTTGATAGAATGATTAGACTTTTACTCATTCTTTTAGTTTCTACAGCAACTATTAAAAGATCTTTCTTTGCTATGAAGATAATCAAGAACAGACTTTGAAATAGAATGAAAGACCAATTTTGATGATTCTTTGATTACATACATTGGAAAAGAAATTGTTTTGAGTTTGAGCACAAATTCAATTATAAATTAGTTTAACAATATGAAAACACGTAGAGTAAGAGTTAAGTAAAGTTGTAACACCCCCAAATTTCTAACAATTATAATGACATAAAATTTCAATAATTTTTATAAATAATCACTAAAATTCAAAATAACCAAATTTGGGAAGTGTTACCGCCGCACTTGTACTGGGACAAGTGCAAGGCTGTCTTATTACATTAACGTAAATCCAAACTTAAATAAAAGTATTTTATTCAAAGCATAAAAAAATAAAATAAAATTAGCTAGAATTGTTCATTGGTCTTCCTCACTTCTCAATGCTAGCCCCAACTTTGAAATCTGTTTCACTGAAATTCTGCTCCCCCGAAGGATCATCACAGCCCAGAACACAAACATCAGCAAAAGCTGGTAATCCTAATGAACAAAAATAGAATAATAATAATAATAATAATAATAATAATAAAATATTCATAGGATGAAAGAAAAATATCATATACATATATATAATCTAAAGTATCGATTTTAATACTCATCACATCTATATATTCATATCGAATCCAATATTGTTCATTATCTTTTTAAATCTATTTAGACCCGGCAGACCCTGCCAGTCTATTTAGTTTAGTGGGAAGAGAACCATGGTAGATCCGGGAGCCCCTGCCAATCTACCCTGTGACCCGGGAGCCCCTGCCAGTCACGAATCATCAAATATCAAATTGGCCAAAAAAACATTCGTCCTAATGTGCACACCTCTTCCCAAAGTTGCTACTAGTGTCCCGGGAGCCCCTGCCAGACACCACTTTGGAAAGAACGGATATAATCGGTTCACATCAAATAATATATCGAGGCATAAAGCCTAAGGGTTGTGTTCATCACTTTAGGAGGTACCATCCCAAAGCTATCCTCCCACGATTTAAAGTATTTTAAATATACTCACATAATAAATGGATTTCTCAATAAAATATATAAATATATATGTGTGTGTGTGTATATATATATGAAAGCATTTATAAATTTCAATCATACAAAATAGATTTCTCAAATTTACGAAAACCAAACCGAGTATATAAACTGCTATTTGTTAATTATGAAAACCCAAGGTAAAATCATTTAAAAAGAGAATTGTTCTAGGGATTAGGATTACATATAATATATTTTATATATAACAATTCTATCAAAATTTATATAAAAGTATAAAAATAACCTAAGATTCATGGGGATTAGGATTAGCAAAATATGATGTAGAGAAGAAGAAGAAGAAGAAGAAGCATAGGATATAAAATTACGCTAAGACTTATGGAATTACGATTAGTAAAATAGGATGTAGAGAAGAAGAAGAAGAAGAAGCACGACATGCAAGGTTGTCCTGGGAATTAGGATTACCTATCGAAATATAAAATTACACTAAGACTCATGAGATTAGGATTACCTGGTTTCCGTTTTGATAGCTTTTAAAAGAATAGAGAAAGAATAGAAGAATTAGAAGAATAGAGAAAGAATAGAGAAAATAGTAGAAGAGAATATGAGAAGAGAATGAGAGTATTTAGGGTTAGGCTAGACTCATATTTATAACCGAAAAATTAGGGTTTAGCTTTGGGCTCTTTTATCATTGCCAACTCATTAATAGGGTACATTAAATAAAAAAAAATCAATCAACAATGATATGAATTTAATATCATTAATAGAGTACATCAAATAAAAATCAATCAGCCATGATATGAATTTAATATCATTAATAGGGTATATTAAAATAGAAAAAATCAACCAATCATGGTTCACATTACGTTCGGTCAATCAATCATGGTGTAAATTAATGTGACTTAGTTGACAAGTAGAGGACTTATTACCTAAAATGGTGTAAATTAATGTGACTTAGTTAACAAGTAGAGGACTTATTACCTAAATCTCTTTCTTAGAGTATAAGCAGAAAATTCCTACGGCAATTAAGACTAGAAATATTTGGCCCACCAAAGCTATCTAAAATAAATGGGTAATTACTACTAATAATAATATCATCAATATTAATAATAATCAGGGATATTACATTCTACCCTCCTTAAAATAAGTTTTGTCCTCGAAACTAAAACAAAATTCACATGTTAATAATAATTAATAAAAATCTGGGATATTACATTCTACCCCTCTTAAAATAAGTTTCGTCCTCGAAACTGAAATAAAGTTCCCAAGTTAATCAATAATCACACAATAGGTCACAAAATAAATTCAAATATACAATTATAAAAATTTCAAAGAAATAAATCATTTAAAAGACAAGAGAATAACCCTTCACTACCCATCTCTCACGTTTGAAACTATTGTTATTATTATTTTTACTTCTTTATTTATTCTATTATTTTTTTTCTAAACTCTGGGATCTTTGATCCCTGAGTTAGTATCAAAAGCGAACCTAAGTAGAACCTTAGGCTCTGATACCATTTTGTAACACCCCCAAATTTCTAACAATTATAATGACATAAAATTTCAATAATTTTTATAAATAATCACTAAAATTCAAAATAACCAAATTTGGGAAGTGTTACCGCCGCACTTGTACTGGGACAAGTGCAAGGCTGTCTTATTACATTAACGTAAATCCAAACTTAAATAAAAGTATTTTATTCAAAGCATAAAAAAATAAAATAAAATTAGCTAGAATTGTTCATTGGTCTTCCTCACTTCTCAATGCTAGCCCCAACTTTGAAACCTGTTTCACTGAAATTCTGCTCCCCCGAAGGATCATCACAGCCCAGAACACAAACATCAGCAAAAGCTGGTAATCCTAATGAACAAAAATAGAATAATAATAATAATAATAATAAAATATTCATAGGATGAAAGAAAAATATCATATACATATATATAATCTAAAGTATCGATTTTAATACTCATCACATCTATATATTCATATCGAATCCAATATTGTTCATTATCTTTTTAAATCTATTTAGACCCGGCAGACCCTGCCAGTCTATTTAGTTTAGTGGGAAGAGAACCATGGTAGATCCGGGAGCCCCTGCCAATCTACCCTGTGACCCGGGAGCCCCTGCCAGTCACGAATCATCAAATATCAAATTGGCCAAAAAAACATTCGTCCTAATGTGCACACCTCTTCCCAAAGTTGCTACTAGTGTCCCGGGAGCCCCTGCCAGACACCACTTTGGAAAGAACGGATATAATCGGTTCACATCAAATAATATATCGAGGCATAAAGCCTAAGGGTTGTGTTCATCACTTTAGGAGGTACCATCCCAAAGCTATCCTCCCACGATTTAAAGTATTTTAAATATACTCACATAATAAATGGATTTCTCAATAAAATATATAAATATATATGTGTGTGTGTGTATATATATATGAAAGCATTTATAAATTTCAATCATACAAAATAGATTTCTCAAATTTACGAAAACCAAACCGAGTATATAAACTGCTATTTGTTAATTATGAAAACCCAAGGTAAAATCATTTAAAAAGAGAATTGTTCTAGGGATTAGGATTACATATAATATATTTTATATATAACAATTCTATCAAAATTTATATAAAAGTATAAAAATAACCTAAGATTCATGGGGATTAGGATTAGCAAAATATGATGTAGAGAAGAAGAAGAAGAAGAAGAAGCATAGGATATAAAATTACGCTAAGACTTATGGAATTACGATTAGTAAAATAGGATGTAGAGAAGAAGAAGAAGAAGAAGCACGACATGCAAGGTTGTCCTGGGAATTAGGATTACCTATCGAAATATAAAATTACACTAAGACTCATGAGATTAGGATTACCTGGTTTCCGTTTTGATAGCTTTTAAAAGAATAGAGAAAGAATAGAAGAATTAGAAGAATAGAGAAAGAATAGAGAAAATAGTAGAAGAGAATATGAGAAGAGAATGAGAGTATTTAGGGTTAGGCTAGACTCATATTTATAACCGAAAAATTAGGGTTTAGCTTTGGGCTCTTTTATCATTGCCAACTCATTAATAGGGTACATTAAATAAAAAAAAATCAATCAACAATGATATGAATTTAATATCATTAATAGAGTACATCAAATAAAAATCAATCAGCCATGATATGAATTTAATATCATTAATAGGGTATATTAAAATAGAAAAAATCAACCAATCATGGTTCACATTACGTTCGGTCAATCAATCATGGTGTAAATTAATGTGACTTAGTTGACAAGTAGAGGACTTATTACCTAAAATGGTGTAAATTAATGTGACTTAGTTAACAAGTAGAGGACTTATTACCTAAATCTCTTTCTTAGAGTATAAGCAGAAAATTCCTACGGCAATTAAGACTAGAAATATTTGGCCCACCAAAGCTATCTAAAATAAATGGGTAATTACTACTAATAATAATATCATCAATATTAATAATAATCAGGGATATTACATTCTACCCTCCTTAAAATAAGTTTTGTCCTCGAAACTAAAACAAAATTCACATGTTAATAATAATTAATAAAAATCTGGGATATTACATTCTACCCCTCTTAAAATAAGTTTCGTCCTCGAAACTGAAATAAAGTTCCCAAGTTAATCAATAATCACACAATAGGTCACAAAATAAATTCAAATATACAATTATAAAAATTTCAAAGAAATAAATCATTTAAAAGACAAGAGAATAACCCTTCACTACCCATCTCTCACGTTTGAAACTATTGTTATTATTATTTTTACTTCTTTATTTATTCTATTATTTTTTTTCTAAACTCTGGGATCTTTGATCCCTGAGTTAGTATCAAAAGCGAACCTAAGTAGAACCTTAGGCTCTGATACCATTTTGTAACACCCCCAAATTTCTAACAATTATAATGACATAAAATTTCAATAATTTTTATAAATAATCACTAAAATTCAAAATAACCAAATTTGGGAAGTGTTACCGCCGCACTTGTACTGGGACAAGTGCAAGGCTGTCTTATTACATTAACGTAAATCCAAACTTAAATAAAAGTATTTTATTCAAAGCATAAAAAAATAAAATAAAATTAGCTAGAATTGTTCATTGGTCTTCCTCACTTCTCAATGCTAGCCCCAACTTTGAAACCTGTTTCACTGAAATTCTGCTCCCCCGAAGGATCATCACAGCCCAGAACACAAACATCAGCAAAAGCTGGTAATCCTAATGAACAAAAATAGAATAATAATAATAATAATAATAAAATATTCATAGGATGAAAGAAAAATATCATATACATATATATAATCTAAAGTATCGATTTTAATACTCATCACATCTATATATTCATATCGAATCCAATATTGTTCATTATCTTTTTAAATCTATTTAGACCCGGCAGACCCTGCCAGTCTATTTAGTTTAGTGGGAAGAGAACCATGGTAGATCCGGGAGCCCCTGCCAATCTACCCTGTGACCCGGGAGCCCCTGCCAGTCACGAATCATCAAATATCAAATTGGCCAAAAAAACATTCGTCCTAATGTGCACACCTCTTCCCAAAGTTGCTACTAGTGTCCCGGGAGCCCCTGCCAGACACCACTTTGGAAAGAACGGATATAATCGGTTCACATCAAATAATATATCGAGGCATAAAGCCTAAGGGTTGTGTTCATCACTTTAGGAGGTACCATCCCAAAGCTATCCTCCCACGATTTAAAGTATTTTAAATATACTCACATAATAAATGGATTTCTCAATAAAATATATAAATATATATGTGTGTGTGTGTATATATATATGAAAGCATTTATAAATTTCAATCATACAAAATAGATTTCTCAAATTTACGAAAACCAAACCGAGTATATAAACTGCTATTTGTTAATTATGAAAACCCAAGGTAAAATCATTTAAAAAGAGAATTGTTCTAGGGATTAGGATTACATATAATATATTTTATATATAACAATTCTATCAAAATTTATATAAAAGTATAAAAATAACCTAAGATTCATGGGGATTAGGATTAGCAAAATATGATGTAGAGAAGAAGAAGAAGAAGAAGAAGCATAGGATATAAAATTACGCTAAGACTTATGGAATTACGATTAGTAAAATAGGATATAGAGAAGAAGAAGAAGAAGAAGCACGACATGCAAGGTTGTCCTGGGAATTAGGATTACCTATCGAAATATAAAATTACACTAAGACTCATGAGATTAGGATTACCTGGTTTCCGTTTTGATAGCTTTTAAAAGAATAGAGAAAGAATAGAAGAATTAGAAGAATAGAGAAAGAATAGAGAAAATAGTAGAAGAGAATATGAGAAGAGAATGAGAGTATTTAGGGTTAGGCTAGACTCATATTTATAACCGAAAAATTAGGGTTTAGCTTTGGGCTCTTTTATCATTGCCAACTCATTAATAGGGTACATTAAATAAAAAAAAATCAATCAACAATGATATGAATTTAATATCATTAATAGAGTACATCAAATAAAAATCAATCAGCCATGATATGAATTTAATATCATTAATAGGGTATATTAAAATAGAAAAAATCAACCAATCATGGTTCACATTACGTTCGGTCAATCAATCATGGTGTAAATTAATGTGACTTAGTTGACAAGTAGAGGACTTATTACCTAAAATGGTGTAAATTAATGTGACTTAGTTAACAAGTAGAGGACTTATTACCTAAATCTCTTTCTTAGAGTATAAGCAGAAAATTCCTACGGCAATTAAGACTAGAAATATTTGGTCCACCAAAGCTATCTAAAATAAATGGGTAATTACTACTAATAATAATATCATCAATATTAATAATAATCAGGGATATTACATTCTACCCTCCTTAAAATAAGTTTTGTCCTCGAAACTAAAACAAAATTCACATGTTAATAATAATTAATAAAAATCTGGGATAATACAAAAGTGATCTTAATTTTCTATAATAGAATTATTTCAATTTTTTTTGGTATATTAGGTACGTTTTGTATTTCAAATACTTTTATTTATGATATGATATTTTTTATTTTCGCCCCTATCATTAAAATTTGTAGGTTTGTCATTGGATAATAATGTGAAGAAGCACAAAACACGATGAGTACTATGCTCAACAAGTTGCAGATATAATGACCAAGTTGTCACTTTCTATTGACAAAGTTGAAGATTTCAAAATGCAGATGAGAGTGTGCATCTTTAATTGAGAAATTGAAAAAAAAAACATTTGGCTGGCTTTTACAACTTTAGCATTTTTGTTGATAATTTTAGTATCTATATTGACAACTTTTTCTTGAGAAATTCAAAAAAAAAAATAAAAAAGGCCACTAGTCGTTAGTAAGGACACTAGAGCTCTGGTGACGGGCCATCATTGGTAGAGCTATGATAGCCGGCAAAGGTTTTTAGAGATTTTTTTAAAAAAAGTTTTGATGTAATTTCACTTATTTATCGAAATTTCAAAATAGTCAATTTAAAATTATTGAAATTCACCACCTTTATTTGTCTTTTACATATTTTGACAGTATTTTTCTTCCATTTTCCATATATTTTTACTAAAACAATTTTAATTAGCATGAAGAAGGTAGCAGCTCTAAATTTATTTGCTTTCAATGTAGTTGTCAGACAATGAGATTCAATCTAAATATTTAAATTCGAAGTTTTATAATTTTTAAAATAATGAAAAGTAGAAAAAAAGGAAAAAAATGAAAAAGAGTTGAGAGTTTTCTAATGGGCTTCACACTTTCGCTGTGGCTCTGGATATACAATTGGAATTTTAATTTAGGCCCAAGTGTCCACCTCAACTAATATTTATATTCTTTATATTAAAACATTTCAGTTTAATGTTGTGATGAACTTCAAATTTGAATCCTTCCTTATCAAATTCCTTATCAGATTTTGGAATTAGTGATATTGTCATGTAAAAGTTCCCCAATAAATAGTACAAGTGACATGGTTCACTTTTATGAAATGATTCAATATTTTTATCGGTTGTTTGAAAGGTTGTATTTGATGCTGAAGTAAAATCAAATCTTTTTTAGCTCTGAGAGGTTGTATTTGATGCTGAAGTAAAATCAGATATTTTTTAGCTATGATTCACATTTTTACCTGTTGTGGGAGTTTTGGTGGTAACATATATATATTTCATGAAATGTACCTATAATGAGCACACCATCACGTAGGATTATATAAACATTAAGAGCTTTTGCTCAACCTCACCATAATGTATTCTAGTACTTTCTCATTCCATAGGAAGGCAAAATCATTTATATTAGTATTTGTGTATCTCATTCAACGGAAATCCACTATACACCATACCAGCATTTATGGTACCCTCAAATATTTCAATCTCCTCATGAGATTGCATATTTATGTATGTGCTCAATCTTCTTATAGCATAAGCTATATCATAAGGAATGAAATCCATCAATGCAACAAATTCTCAATGATTTGTGTATACCCAAATTGAGTTGCAAAATCACTACATATAATGTTTTAGCATCATAAGGAATATTCTCACACACACATATATATATCCTTGTACTAAGATAATTATGTAGACTTATATATAAAAACAAATTTATCTACCATAGATAAATTTTAATTTGGGCCACCATTGGCGGTGTTATGACGGCTAGCAAAAGGTTTTAGAGATTTTTTTTTAATTTTTTTTAAGTGCTGATGTAATTTCACTCATTTATCAAAATTTTAAAATAGTCAATTTAAAATTATTAAAATTCACCACCTTTATTTGTTTTTTTTACATATTTTGACAGTATTTTTCTTCCATTTCCCATATTTACTAAAACAATTTTAATTAGCATGGAGAAGGTAGCAGCTCTAAATTTATTTGCTTTTAATGTAGTTGTCAGACAATGAGATTCAATCTAAATATTTAAATTCAAAGTTTTATAATTTTTAAGAGAATGATTAGTAGAAAAAATGTAAAAAAAAAAAAATGAAAAAGAGTTGAGAGTTTTCTAATGGGCTTCACGCTTTCGTTGTGGCTCATGCTGGGTATACAATTGGAATTTTAATTTAGGCCCAAGTGTCTACCTCAACTAATATTTATATTCTTTACATTAAAACATTTCAGTTTAATGTTGTGATGAGCTTCAAATTTAAATACTTCCTTATCAAATTTTGGAATTAATGTAAAAGTTCCCCAACAAATAGCATGAGAGATTGTATTTGATGCTGAAGTAAAATCAAATCTTTTTTAGCTATCATTCATATTTTTACCTGTTGTAGTTTCATGGACTTTTCCTTTTCTAAGTAGTTCATTCCTCCCATACCAGCCATGTACATTTAAAAAATATACGTTCCCATTTGAAAGTGAAACAAATTCATACAATACATGAAGTCGTGTAATTACGTAATTATAGAGAAGATATAAAATATTCACATTATTTTTGATGTAAGACCTATTTATTTAAAGTAATTGGCAATATTAAGGAAGTAAAGTAAATTACTTAATTAAAACATATGTGACATGATCTCTTTAAAATACTTATGTGTAAGATTAGATTATATAATAGTTTATAAGTTAAACAAATTAATTTAAAGAAAAATAATAAATATGAGACATAAAAAAAAAAAAAATTTTAGAACCAAAATGTATCCTCAAACTAAATCCTACATTTAGGATAGAAACAGTAGTATGGATGAAAAACAAGCTGGCTATTGAATCCATAGTATTACGGATCTACATTCACAAAGTACCACTTTCATTCTTTTTCTCTCATAATTTCATGTCCATAATTAATTAGTAGTTAATCTCATTACATTAATTATCCAAGCTTTCCTAGCTCACTCACTTTCCCTCTATAAATAAGGATGTTTTCGAAAAATATTTTGCATTTTTTTATATATTTCTAATCTTTAATTAATTTCAACAAACTTTTTTTATATCTATATGATTCGGTTATTTATATTTTAATAAAAACATAAGAAGAAATATTATTTTACCATATTTAATCGCAAGAGATATAAATCAACAAAAATTAAGCAAACTTACATGGACTTGATATTTTCTTAAAAATCATGAATTTTGAATATTTTATTTTTCCCCGATTTGAATGTCTTATTTTATTTATTATCTTTCATACAACATACGTCCTTGCATCTAATTATACTTATTAAGATAATTCTTCCTTATTTGAAACTTGAGATGACTCAAATTCATCTGAAGTTCAAAGTAGGGATCATAGAAGAGAGGGCTTTTAAAAGAAATTGAGGGGGAGATGCGTTCTACAAATAGCACATTACATATTAAATTAATAGTATATGCTTTTTCACTTTTTGAGCCACAAAATAAGGAAGTTCTCGATGCAAACAAAAAAAAGTCAAATATTGTGACTGCATGTTTGGCCCCAGCCACAAGTGTGATTGTTATTTAATGGGTTAATGTTTATGTGATTACATAAAGTAATATGCACCAAAATTATTGAGGAATACAAGATTTTATAACCTACTTTTTAAATGTGGGCACATGTATTTTGAGGAAAATAATAGGACGTATGTTGTATGAAATATAATAAATAAAATAAGATATTCAAAATATCAACATCTATAATTTTAATGTTAATATTTTTCTTTGCTAATTATGTTAGGGTTAGAGAATCTCATCAAAAACACTTCATCGAATTAAGAGATTAAAATAAGGCATTATTTATTAAGAGATTAAGAGAATTTTTGCATTATATTGTATTTCCGTATTTCCATTGTAGTTTCTTGTACAAAGTTTTTTTTTTTTTTTGTAAGAAAAAGTTTTGGAGGGGTTCGGCACCAGTCCCCCACCAAGGCCAGGGCACGGCCCCGGGCTCTATGAGCACTTACTGGGGACTTACGAGATCGCCTATCAAAGGAGTCCCAACGATGGCAGAGGGGATCGAACCCACGACCCAAGGTCCTAGTCCTAAATCCCTTACCATCTAAACTAACTCTTATTGACAGTTTCTTGTACAAAGTTCAAACCAGAGTAAGTTCACGAGCCTCATTTGGTCCTATAATAGAATGTTGGGTCCTAGCCCACTGTCATAGGCATAGGTTCCAAATCGCTCAGCTACATTATTGGCCTTTAAGAAACCCAAATACTTTTGCAAAATTTATATCCTATAAACTCTGCAAGTGTTGTATCAAAAAAAAAAAAAACTTCACAAATATATTGGCTGTATCAAGTAATAAAGTGATAAGAAAAATATCGTTTCCATGAGGACTCAATCTAATTAATAATTAAATATTAATTTCCTTATTTCGTTTAAGGTGAGCGAGGCAGAATTATTTTCAATAATAATAAGAAATCAATAATGACAAGAACTAATAGTAGCATAGACTTTTGACTTTCATGAAAGAGCGAATTTTAATATCAAGAAGTACAATCTAGAGTCACTAATCTTTAGATTTTATCACCATTAAATTAATTTTGACTTAACTTAATCAGCAAATATAGAGTATTAATGTCTACAAATGTCTTCTCGTCCATTTATATGCTTATCTTAATTAATTATGCAATGTCTCACACAACTAAATAAGATGCATTTTAAATTGGGCTCACTCTAATTTGATTATGCAAAGCTTCTAGGTATATGTATGCTTATTCTAGATGCAAATTAGATTAAAACCTAATTCTACATTATTTGATCTCAAGGTCAATTTAAGATTTTCTTTTTCAAGTTCAACCCTAAATCCTAAAACATAATAGTGACCAATTACTAAACAATAACAATCAATAGAAGATTAAATAAATTGAAATAAAATTAATCAAAATTAATACATGGGAACCCACACAATTTTATAGGCCCACTGTGCCTTTCACTCTGGTTTTTCGCTTGGCTGCAGTCAGAATCCGTTCTTGTGTGCGTCGGGAAATGGATCCTCTCCCCATAAGTTTTTCTCCCCATCCCTCATCAGCGCGATCTTGGCCGTCCAATCCAAAATCCAATGGTTCAGATTTAATTTTTTTTTTGGTTTTTTGTCTTTTTCGAAAAAGACAATTTTTTTTTTTAAAAAATCTGGACCGTTGGATTTTGGATTAGACGGCCAAGATCGCACTGATGAGAGATGGGGAGGGGGGTGCTGAGGAGAGGAACAGTACCCCGTGTGCGTCGTCAATCATCCCTCTTCTTGTCGCTGCTCTCTCTTTAATATATCTTGCTTGGGCTGGGCCTTGGCTTGCGTCTCTTGTGCATATTTTATCCAAATCCAATTGTTATCTTTGTAGATATTGACGCCTTGACCCATACGGTTGCTTATTCTCTTTTCTTTTTATTTATTTATTCATTCCTTTAATTTCCACCAACAATTTCAACCTCAGCTCCTATATATTTATATTTCCTTCAATTGTTTGATCGTTTGATGCTCTCCCGGGATCCACGGTCTACTCCTCCATTTATTTGATATTCCCTTCTCTTTAATCAACTAATATCTCCTTTAAAATATAATAGGATATGAGTAGATTTTATGCTAAATTATTCTTTGATCTATAATTAATTCAATAATAGAAAAGTATCTAAAAGATAATTAAATAGATGTATAATATTAACAAATCCAGCTAATTATATATTAAAATATACAGCTATTTAATTATAAACTATATACTCATCATACTCCTTCATAAGTTTTACAAAAGGGAAAATTAGAATTAAGGACCTAGAGGAAAAAAAATATTTATGGAGAAGGACCATAAAAATTATAATTATTTAGAAGGACCAAATATAAAAATATAAAATTGAAAGTACTAAAATGTCTCTAATAAAATCTTATGCATTCCCTTCGACATTCTCTTCCACATTCTATTTCTAAAACTAATACATAGTTCTAAGTTTCACTAAATTAAATAATAGTTTTCTTAATTTTCATTTTTCACAACTTGAATATATATTTATGAAACAAAATTTTACGCATTCTTCAATTTGTAAAGCTCTTTTATAATTTATCATATATATTAAACCAATAAAGTTTGTATGATTTATTTGTGTTTAGAAGCAATTTATGTGGGTTAAAAAATTCATGTAATGTTAATAAAATTAAAAAAATCAAATCAACCAATTATATCCTGAAAAATTTGAAGATTTTATTGTTGTAAAAAGAGCTTAATTGATATAAAATTGATAATATAAATTGGTCAACTTGATTATATAAATTGATGAAAAAATTAAAAATATGATTTTAACCGTTTATAATTAATTATAACATTGAAATTCAAAAAAAGATATGATCATATTATGATGGGAAATTTTAGTTATTTTTTAATTATGAATACAAGAGATAATATATGAGGTTTGATTAGGGACAATTTAGTAATTTTAAATTTATATTATGAATTTGGTCCTTCTAAGTAATTACAATTTTTATAATCCTTTATAATAAATATTATTTTCTTTAGATAATTTACTTTAATTTTTCCTTCACAAAAACACACATTTTTAGTCAATTTAAAAACCCAACTTAGTCGGATCAATCAGATTGTTGGGGGAATAAACATTTCTAAAAAAAAGAAACTAGATAATTACTATGAGAACAAAAGATCCCTACCAATGGGATTGAGTCTTGTAGAAGGGGTTAGTTTCTTATAATGTGGCGAATAAATATTTGAATTTCTATTGGGAGAGAGGTGCCTACATTTAGGGTGTGCATGGCAACCATTCTGTTGCTTAGCACTGTTTTTGAGATGAAACAGCTTTTTCTGATTCTGTGCTTTGGAAGAGTTCTGAGAATCAGAATTACGTTTGTTAACCCATTTTATTTTTACTCCGAGAATCAGAATTACGTTTGGTAACACATTTTTCCTCCTCTTGTTTGGGAGTTAAAAAAATAGTAAGGGAGAAAGATGAAGGATTAATGAGTTATTTTTACCATTTTGTCCTTTTTTTAATAATTAATATAATTATTATACTTTACAAATAAACTTAAATTTAAATTTTGTAATTTTTATATTTAAAAAATTATTTATGTAATTTTTATATTAAAAAAATTATTTACGTGGCGATGGCAGTGGCAGTGGTGGCGGCGACGGTGGCGGTGGTGGTGGCGGGGGCGGTAGTGGTGGCAGCGGTGGTGGTGGGACGGTGACAGTGGTGGGGTGGTGGTGGTGGCAGTGGTGGTGGGGCGGTGGTGGTGGCGGCGGTGGTGGTGATGGTAGGGGTGGTGGTGGTGGTCGTGGTAGGGCGGTGGCGGCAGTGGTGGCGGCGACGGTGGTGGTGGTTGGGTGGTGGCAGCGGCGGTGGTGGCGGCGGCGGCGGTGACGGTGGCAGGGGCGGTGGGGCAGCGGTAGTGTTGGGGTGGCAACGGCGGTGGTGGTGGAGCGATGGTGGTGGTGAACGAGGGTAAATTTCTGCTTCGATTGAGGGAAGAATAAATTCTGATTTTTTCCCTTGGAATAGAGAAGCTGAAATTTTTAGCTTCTTTTTTTTACTCCCCGGCACAAAAAATAAACCGGTTCATCCCGGGAGCAAGAAAAAAACTGGATTTACCAAACACAATTCTCATCTATTTTTGTTCCGGGGCATAGAAATTAGAAAAGAAGTCATTCTGGGAGTGTTACCATGTGGCAACCATTCTGTTGCTCAGCACTGTTTCTGAGATGAAACAGCTTTTTCTGATTCTGTGCTTTGGAAGAGTTCTGAGAATCAGAATTACGTTTGTTAACCCATTTTATGTTTACTCCGAGAATCAGAATTACGTTTGGTAACACATTTTTCCTCCTCTTGTTTGGGAGTTAAAAAAATAGTAAGGGAGAAAGATGAAGGATTAATGAGTTATTTTTACCATTTTGTCCTTTTTTTAATAATTAATATAATTATTATACTTTACAAATAAACTTAAATTTAAATTTCCTAAAAAAATTATTTATGTAATTTTTATATTAAAAAAATTATTTACGTGGCGATGGCAGTGGCGGTGGTGGTGGCGGCGGCGGTGGTGGTGGTGGGAGCGGTAGTGGTGGTAGCGGTGGTGGTGTGACGGTGACAGTGGTGAGGTGGTGGCGGTAGCGGTGGTGGTGGGGGCGGCGGCGGCGGCAGCAGCAGCGGCAGCGGCAGCGTTGAGGCGGTGATGGTGGTAGTGGCAGGGGGGCGGTGGTGGTGGTGATGGCAGGGGTGGTGGCGATGGTGGTGGTAGGGCGGTGGCGGCAGTGGTGGCGGCGACGGTGGTGGTGGTAGGGTGGCGGCGTCGGTGGTGGTGGTGGCGGTGGTGGTGGCGGCGTTGGTGGTGGCGGTGGTGGTGGCGGCGTTGGTGGTGACGGTGGCAGGGGCGGTGGGGCAGCGGTAGTGTTGGGGTGGCAACGGCGGTGGTGGTGGTGGAGCGGTGGTGGTGGTGAACGAGGGTAAATTTCTGCTTCGATTGAGGGAAAAATAAATTCTGATTTTTTGCCCTGGAATAGAGAAGCTAAAATTTTTAGCTTCTTTTTTTTACTCCCCAGCACAAAAAATAAACCGGTTCATCCCGGGAGCAAGAAAAAAAACCGGATTTACCAAACACAATTCTCATATATTTTTGTTCCGGGGCATAGAAATTAGAAAAGAAGTCATTCTGGGAGTGTTACCATGCACACCCTTAGTGTCCACAACGCCATGAACAATATTACGTTCAATAAAAAGATACATATGCCTAACAAAAAAGAAAAAGAAGAAGAAGAAGAAGAACATCTTCAATAGGAGTTGGGTATCAAATAAAAGATCATTTTAACTAAATAACGTAAAATTATGACATATGTTTAAAATTAGTTAAGAATATTGCTATTTTTTTCCTCAGAAATTATTGTGAGATATCTTTTATATATGTTTTGACAAATGAATACCCTAACTATCAACTCATTTTTCATATGTATGAGATAATTTAAAGTGAGCTATAGCCTATATTATTAGTGACATAATGTATGTAGTAACTCATAAATAAAACAAATAGAACGAAAAAGGCACATTGGACTAACTTGGGGATCATAAGGGTTTGTTTGGTATGAGGGATTTAGAGGGGAAATTTTTATGAGTTAAATTTAAAAAATTGAAAAAGTAGGCTCACAATATTTCAATAAAGAGAAGATGTAAGATAAAAGAGTAAGAAAAATTAATTAAAATATTTTAACCACACTTCTTTAATTTTTTTTTTAAAATTCAACTCAATTTTTTCCCCCTCCGCTCACTTTCCCTCCCATCCCCTCATAACAAACAAGCCTTTAGAGTGGATTAGCAGTTAATTTCAAACTATTATTATTATTATTATTATTATTATTGTTATTGTTATTATTATTATTTATTTATTTTAAAAAAGGAAAGTTTGCATACACCAAATAGTTGTTATTACATGAAGCAATATATGTATACCGAACTTATTCAAGACTTGAGAGTATTTCAAGTGTTTGTAATAACCTACTTTGTAATAATTAATATAATATTAGAGTTTACTATAATTAGTATGGGTAATATTGGGAGTTACTTAAATTGTAGAACAACTTTGTTGACTTTAACTGCTTTTTGTTTATTTGTAAGAATTATTAGTTTATACTTTATAATAAGGACTGGAGGGAATACCATGTTAGCTTAGCAAGCACTCATAAGCTTATCACACAGCTTGCACGCATCATATTTATTGACCACCACGCTAGTTGCCACATTATTTATTATCATGAAATCCCTCTTCTATTAATAAAATAAATTAATAATTAATAACTACATTATTCTAAGGGGAAATCTCATATAAAGCTACTTAAAATAGAAAAATTCTAAATCGGGTTGGTAAATTCAACAAATCATTAATTAAGTCATTAACTCAATTTAGGATTTCAAAATCTGTGTAAAATAACTTTAATGTCCATCTTCTCTTTTCTTCTAGCTTTTTTTCTCTCCCCTCTAAAAAGAGTATTATTGCTTTATGACTTTATATAAAAAAGATAATCAAGAATAATTCAAGTATGCTATGCCATAATAGTATCATTGATATTGAAAGTGGAGCCAAATACCCAAGAGGGGGGGTGAATTGGATATTTTAAAAATTTTCTCAAACTCCTCTGTTTTCTAACAGCAAAATAGGGATAAATAGAGAGAAGGGAAGAGCAGCTGGACACAAATAATTATACTGGTTCGGTCCTAACAACTTGACCTACATCCAGTCCCCAGACTTTCTGGGATTTTCACTATATCAAAGATTACACACTTTGCACTCAAGAAGTAGTTTTCTCACTAGAACTCACTCCCCCTTACAAGTTGTAATCAATGAACTCTCAAATCACCAAGTCCCCTTGACTTGTGATTCTTTACAATAAATGTTTTACAAAGATAAACTCTCTCACAGAGTGGATAATAATAAATACTGAAGCTCAAAGTATTAAAAGATACAATACAGTTAAAAATTGAAGAAATAAATGCAAGATTTGAATGATTTTCGTTTTCAGCTGTTCTAGTTGTTGAGAAGAATTGAAAACAGCTCTATTTATACTAAGAGTGCATTAAATGACCGTTGCTTCTTGAATTGGACCGTTGGAGAAGCTCTGTATAGGTTAATAGGTGGTTTTTGTCTTCTTTTCTCTCTAATCTCTACTTAATCGAGCTGTCCAAATGTTCAGAGTTGACTTCCTCTGGATTAATCCGTTGGAGAAGCAGTTACTTGTTGTAAAAATCATTCTTTAATGCTTTGCAACTGTGTGCAGATGGATTACCCAAAAGCATGCAACTTTCTGGGTTTAACATTTAATGTGCTGACGTCACTTTTTGCTTTTGTTTTAAACCTTCAATAAACATTCTCTAATCCATCTGAAACTCACTAAAAAAGTGGTTAAACATAGCTAGGAATAGTAGAGAATAATATTGGAAAGTATTAACACTACTACTACAGAAAATGGCTTTTGCGTCTCTAATTGGCGTCCTATTATGGAAAAAGTAAGTAAAAAAGAACGCGGTGGCATTTTTGTAATTCTGAGGTGATTTTTGGAGTCTAATTTTAACACTTAAATGCCAAGAGTGTAGCTCTGGCGCCAGAAGCAAGGGAAAAGTGCGCTCTTTGGAGTCTAAGTCCTAGTATTAGACTCCCTAGGTAAACCATTTGGAGTCTAAGTCCCAGTATTAGACTCTCTAGGTCTTTTCCCCAGACCCAAAACCCATTTCCACATGCGTTGTCTCTTGCGTATCCATCGATTCTCAATCTCTCGGATTTCTTCTCAACCCTGGTCCGCCTTGTCTCTTCCCTCACTCCGCCGTTGCTCCATCGCCCCCCTCTCCATCGTAGCTCCTTCCATCTCTGTCCTCTCTCTCACCATCTTCCTTGCCTCCTCTTTCACACCATCGGACCTTTGTGGTCCTTCCTGTGCTCGTCGCTGTGGACACTGCCGCCTTTTCCTTGGTCGCCGCTGTTGCCATCACACCTTCAGGTATTTTCTTCCTCATCCCATTTGTGCCGAAACAAGCCTAGTCTTTCCGTTATTTGCCCCAAATGCAAACAGCACTTATGCCTTGATTGTTCTTGAAAACCCAGTAGATCGCTGAAACATACTGACCCTTATTCATTTTGGTTTTCCAATTCTCAACAGAGGTCCTCGCTTTCTGATTTTGGAGTTGGCTTCTTCCTATTCAATCTCTGCGATATCTTCACTGGATCTTACTTTGCTCTCGGTATCTCTGACATTGAGTGAATGGGGTAAGTTTTTTATTCCAATCTTGTCTAAATAAGCTAAACCACTTCCTCACATGTTGTAGGTTTGTATTCTTATGATGATATACTTAATATATCTGAACGAATCATATTTTGTTGTATTAAAATTAATTTTGATATCTACATGGGAAACATAAGTTAAGGAGTAATAAAACTTATTAATGAGGAGAGAGGAGAGGGTATTAAAATTATTTTACCTATATTTTAAAATCCTAAATTGGGTTAATGACTCAATTAAATATTTATTGAATTTACTAACCTGATTTCGAATTTTTCTATTTTAAGTAGCTTTGTATAGGATTTTCCTTTATTCTAATGATCGCTTTTAGTATTATGCACAAGTTCACAAAGAAATTTTTGTCTACAATTCTGATTCAGAAATGCGACGAATTAATGGAAGAGGGAAAACAGCACGTAACATTCAAAATTCATTAGCATAGAAATATTAACTAATTGCAGAAATTAATGAAATATTACAAAAAATAATTGACCTTATGCTTTGATCGATGTTGCCAGGAAACTGAATAGTAATCCTCAAATAACACCGAATCCTTGTTTTCTCCATCAAAACACCAACAAAATATTCTAATTTATACACAAAAAATTGAATCATTATTTTGCAAGGTTGTTTAGAATCTCGATCATCTCTTTGTTTATCTCTTTCTCTCTTCTTCGTTGATAAGGAAAAAAAGTAGTATTGAATCGTTATGGTGAGTAATAAGCTAAAACTGATTCGAACCAAAACAAAAAAAAAAAAAAGGCTAAAACTGTGATAAATAATTTCTTTTCCATTTCAACTTGTGAAGATATAATTTTCTCAAATGCACAATCTTTTGTGTGCCAATCTTCATTTCGGAGTAAAGATTCTCTGATGTTGCTTCTGTATTACAATATATTTATGGGAAAAGTATTTCTCCAGTCACTGGTGATAGAGTTATTTCCATTGACCCCAAAACTACGTCGTTTTGAATTAATAAAGGGTTTGTTAGTAATTTTAGGTGAATTAATGAAGGGTGTTTCGATAAAATGTATATGATTAAAAATAAACAAAATTATAGAAACACCCTTCATTAATCCAAAACAACGTAGTTTTGGGGTCACTAGAGATAACTTTATCTCGAGTGACTGGAGAAATCCTTTACCCTATATTTATATACCTCTAATCGGATCTATCTGTACAATTGTCTATAAAAATTTTTAAAAATTTTAAATTTAATTTTACATTATGTTCTTTTAAAGAATTAAAATTGAAAGATTAGGTCAGCGTTATTTGTATATGTGGTCATTTTCCAAGGGATAGACCTTACTATTCTAAGTGAAGTCTAAATTATTTGTTGATTAGATATCAATGATTCTCAAGACAAGAATATAAGCGTGTGCGTGCGTGTGTCAATGAGCCTATTCTTTTTCCCCTTTTCTTTTATTTTCTCTTTCTTCTTTTCTCGTACTCCTTAAATTAGGGGATGGTAGAGCAAATTCTGTAAAGGAAAAGAAGAATTTGGCATATAATGATGCTTCTCAATTCGTTGAGAGAGGAAAAGAAAGGACATAACAAGTTGTTGGTTAAAGTGGAAAGCGCCATTATCACTTTTATAAGAAGAATAATACAATTCGAATATCAGGAAAGATACTTACTAAGAGAGGAAAAAAACCCTTAGCGCTTTAAGTTTGTTATCCTTTGTTCTACAAAATTAAAGAATTGGCAAAGAAACATGTTTTCATTTATGAGTAATTGTGTGTAAATAAAAAAATTATTATTTCTTCATTTTTTTGACCGAAACTATTTCACGATTCATTTCATTGTTTATGGGTGTTTTTCAAAATGATAACAATTTTTTTTTCTTTGTTTTTCAAAACTAATTTTAAAAAGTTATGCATATATAAATTATTTTAGGAACATGAAAAGATAGAACACAATCAAACAAGCGCTAAATTTCTAATGACGTGGACAGAATCAATCCTAACCAACTTAACCCCCCCCCCCCCCCCCCCAAAAAAAAAAAGCATTAGGCCCTTAACCGAAGAGATTTAAAGTACCCAACTTGATAAGTATCTTCTCAGGTTGCTTCGTTGCAATGCCTTTGTTAAAACATCTGCGAGTCGTCAATGAGGAGTGGTACAGTTAGTTAAGGTGTCAGCCTTCATCTCAAAAGGGAGGAGGTTCGACACCCGCTGGTCGATGTGAAGGCTTTGTTGGTGGGCGATTAGTAAGTACCTTTATAAGCGCTATTTGAACCTAGAAGCATACCCTAACCCTAGTAGGTTAGGGGTGTCTACCCCACTTAAACTTATATATATATATATATATATATATATATATATATATATATATATAAAATCTGCCAGTCGTTCAGCTGAGCACACAGCAAATATGTTCCAATGTTATCAGACTCTGTTGCCTTTTTTTTTTTTTTTTTAAATATGGACTAAATTTATTTTTTATTATGATGCCCCAATCTTGGACTATATAACAATGAAGGGTGCCTTAAGACACAGAAACATACAATTCAATATATATATTAAGGGAAAAAAACTTCTCATGTTGTAGGAGGAGTGTATTCTCATATCACACACACATGAAATGGTGGAACTCACACATTTATGTGGGTCCCACCATTTCATGTGTGTGTAAGAATCTTCTTCTTCTCATACAACATGAGAAGTTTAAACCCCATATATTAAATTCAATATCAAATTAACTCGGCATCATGATTATTGAGACTTACAAGTGGAGTCTTTATTCCAGTAGAAAAAAGGCCAACAAAAAAAGGGAAGAAACAAAAGAAATCCAATCCCACACAAACATCTACTGAAAGATGATAGGCCATAGATTTAATTAAGGCTTGAATGTTACCAGAGCTTCGGAGCTAATTAATTCTGAAACAAGGCAATGATAGAAGAGATTGTCTGGATTAAAGTGAGGAAAAGAAGCAAAATTGCTCCCGAGAAAGATGCTATCCTCCATGGAGTGCTCAAATATTGCCGCTTGAAGATTGCTTTGTACCTCTGATATGGACTATCACAAAACTTGTTCAATTCTTTAAATAGAGAGATATAATCATTATTGAAATCTGTAACATCCCAATTTTCAAAAGCGGAATAATTTTTTTTTTCCATCAGAGTAGAGTATCGGAATAATTTCAAAAAGGCGAGTATCTGATAAAACATTCACTGTTGTGGTATCTGGCTGCTTACACAGCGGTACAATAGTTTGAATATAGTTTGAGGGTATAAAGTCAAATAAAATTCTCTCCGTCTGCGTCCTCACGCTGGCTCCATACCCTTGTCCTTGGCCCTCGGTCTTCCAGACCCTGAAGCTATAGTAGGAGCTGAGGTTCAATGGCCATTGAACCTCAGGTAATGGTTAACCTCATGCTTATATATGACAGTATATATGACAGATATTCACGGCGTTACAGCAATAATCCATACATAAGCACACAGCAGATGTATGATTACAACAATATATAAGCACACAGCAGATGGATCTCATATTTAAGATAATAACATAACACAGCCACTGCAATATGCATGTTATTATAGTCTGTACTATTCACCAGTGCCACGGTGTACATCCGTGTCCTTAGCGCTAGGAAAACATAACGACGTTATCAAGACTATAACCCGTATCAAGCTGTATGTGTGTGATCAATTTTCAAAATAGAGTCTCAGACTATCTATCACATATAAGCATACAATAAGCATCAGAGTTAGTGTTACAGTAAGCGAACGTACCTGAATTGGTAGTTTCGGTATGACGTCGATCAGAAAACGATTGCAGACTTCCTATGAGAGTAATATCGCGTTTATTAACTTACAAATAATATACTAAAAGATATCTTATCCACAATTGGCTATTCTATCCCTGGTGTATTTATTTTTCCATTATTTCCTTTGAATTTTCGGATAAAAACGCTGATTATCAGCATTTAGGGCTGATTTTCGCCTAACTTCAAAAAATCATAAATAATTCTATAAAAATCGAAACGAAGATCCGTAAAATGTTCCGGACTCCTTAGGATGTCTTTTTTTCATAAAAAATATCATACTTTGCCCAGAATTCAAAAATAACTCCCAGATTTCACGTGTTCATTCTCTGCCCAGAATTTCCAGCATTTTCGCAACATAAACTTTGAGAATTTCTTTCTCACGGTGAAAAAATCATTTCAGCATGTTCTTTACGTATTTGGAAAGCCATATATGTCTACTTTAGCCATGCATTTTCTCAGAATTTTTCAATATCATTTTCAACATGAAATATGAGCATTTCTGTTACTAGCTCAGAAATCACCTAACCGACGAATTTTCGCCAGAACTTCGTTACTTCAATGTTTTTCTTCCAGAAATTTTGCTAAACCACTTTCTTCACCAATATTTCGAAACAAATCTATTTTTAACTATAAAAACATGAAAATAAAACTACTCTAGAATTTTAAAGATTAAAACTACTTCTATTTATGAATTTAAAAACTCAAAACTCAAGAACTTGCTTACCTAATGCTTGAACTTCTTCAAGCTCTCACACTTCCTTTCACTCTCTCTCAAATATGCAGATGTTGTTAAGGATTTTGGTGTGAAGAAATGAAGAGGGTTGCTCTTCTATTTATAGGGAAAATTCAAGGTCCAACTTCCTCAAGAAGTTGTTGCAACTTCCTCTACAAGTTGTTGCAACTTCCTCTAGAAGTTAAGAAACTTGCTAGCCAAGTATTAAATAGTCCACCTTCCTCCACAAGTTGTTGACTATATTTTAGCATATGTTTGATTTATTTTTTTGCTTTCCAAGCTCAAACACCGTGGCTTCCTCTCTTTAATAGCCATTTAATATGCTTTTAATTTGTCCATTGCATTGTTAAACCAATTGGAACTCATCTGATTGACTTTACTCATGCGCCACTTTATTCTTTTGACTTTTCAACTCTATGTTATAATGCTTGATTCATAATTCCTCCCACATTTAGCCATTCCATGCGTTTTCTTCTTTCTTTTTAATTAACAACATAACATCCTTTCACATGAATTAGTCAATAATTCCAACTTCAATCCCTTCTTCAACAAGTTCCTTACCTTAGCCATTTTCACAACCCTTTATGGTTTATTCTTGATGGTATAAGAACTAAATGTTAATATTTTGATTAATGTAGATTTAATTATCTACTAATTATTGGCAATTTTCGTTAATTATTTTCTCACAACTTTTGGGTTTACTTTGGTCATTTACGCACCATGCATTAATTTAATAGTCATAGGGCAACTTATGGTCCCTAAAATAAAATTGGATTTTTGCCTCTTTAAATCCGAAGGAAAGTAAACAAATAAATTACTAAAATTAGAGACAACATACTTTCCTATTTTAAGTAGGTATTATTTTGCCAAACTATAATATTCAAGAGACATATGAATTTTGGGGTATTATACCATTATTTTAATTAGTGCAAATTTAATTGCCTCCTAATCGTGGTTAATTTCCTTTAATTAATTCAAGTGGTTTCATAACACTTCTTTGATTATTTTGGTTACATAAGAACCATGTTTTAATATGATAATTTTATCATATTTATGTTCCTTAATCATACTATTAAAATTGGCCTTTCAACTTTAATTAATCTCTCTTAATTAATTTTAGTATCTCCATAGCATTTTATTGCTCTTATGATTATATAAGACTAGGCTTTAATATGGTAGTTTTGTGGTATTTTATGATCTTAAAATAAAATTAGAGAATTTGGTTTTTGATTACCTTAATTCTCAGAGAAAATTCCCTAAGTTAACATAAATATGTTACTCAATTTTGAGACCACATATTCACTTATTTTTAATAGGCATTATTTGCCAAAATATAATATTTATAATGATTATGAATTTTAGGGTATTACATTTCTCCCCTCGTTAAATAAAATTTCGTCCGCGAAATTTGACCATATAACCCTGAAAGGTTATCTAGACTTCTAGTCTATTCCTTCCCTATGCATGTTTACTCAGTACGCATCCTACTATTCAAAAGTCTCATTTATCTTGTATCCAGATATAGTACTCAATTACAAGACTCGCTGGTCCATTCTCACAGTACTTGGTTACACAGGCCTCACTGCCCGACTTATTTAGCCTCTCGGCTAACATATATTGGCCTTCCGGCTCAATCTATTACCACAACACTGGAGATTCTAGCCTTACTACCTAGGAATTCATCCTCAGGCCTTAGGTATCTTAATTACTACTTGATACAGCGAATGTTTTGCTAGTCTTAAGATGTATTCTAGATATAGCTATTATGACAATTAGCATTTCACACAGTGCTAAGTATCACCGGTCTTATGTTCTAGGGGCATCGCCCCGTGCACACTTGCACACTAGGTCTTATTGCCTTGAGCATCTGCTCATCTATTTCATCTAAGCCTTTCCCATTCAAGTCCTCAGACTACTTTTACTTACTCAACACTATAGCTGACAGCTATTATCTGACTTAACTAGTTCAGTATTCCAGACCTTTCTAATAGTTTCTGTTCCTATACCATAATCTCCAACCACACCGCTTTTCTTTTCAACACGATAGTGTCGACAAACATGTCATTGCTACCCAAAATCATTTTGTTGTCTCGTTTTCAAATTTTCAAACATGGAAAATTTTCCGGGGTCTCAGTACATTTCACAATCTGCACTATCCCATAAAGTAATAGTGCTATCACATTTTTAAACTTAATCGCTGTCATCACAAATTCGTGAAAACATATTCACTGCCGGATTATTTTCAAAAACTTTTACTACCGGCATATATCTTTGAGGGAGTTACTTCATTTTACAAAATTTTACAATTGAGAGTACACACCATCATTTTAACCATTTGGTATAGTGAGCGCCCTTTCCCAATCCCCAAATCCATCCTCAACAGTATTATCAACAATGTGGGAGAACCTCCGCCCCTTTCACAGGAGACCCAGTGTTCACACTGGCACATTAAGTTCCATTAGACAAAACATACACCCTCGGCGAGATACTATGGATTGGGTGCGTTCACTGCTGGTGCGATTTCCATTTTCTCAAACAGAATCCCTCCAAAAACTTTTTGTTCCAAAAGAACATTTATCAAAGGCCAGCGATTTCAAACATTTTAAAACATCTGGCAAGACCCAGCAAACTGTGTACATTTACAACAGCTTCTGTCCTTCCAGTTTTGTACTGACTTTACCACAACATAGTTGAAAACTTAGTTTCAAACTCTGGGTTCTAACAAAAAACCTTTTTTTCAAGACAACATCATTTCAAAATAACCATCACTGTGGTCTCAAATTCTGTTGAAAACATTTCATTTGAAAACTCGATTTCCAAAATTCACAAGTTCGAAAATCATTTCTGAAAATTTCAAATATAGCAGGTGTATTAGCAAGTTCAATAATTCAATTTTTATAACCTTACTCAGGAACTAGACAACTAATCTTAGAAGGTCATCACTAACTACACGCATTGGGACCTTTATCCTTGGCTACTCAAGCTATCCGTAGAATGCTTAGTCTGTTATACTTAAATCATCTGGCTATTCCGAACTTCACCCGCTATCCTCGGGTTTCACAAACTTTTCCGGACACTTCTCGTATTCGTTGTCTGACAACTGTGGGCTTCTGCTAGCCTATAGACACAATATATGTTATACAACACTGGAGCGACTCATGGCGATGTACTAGATTACTTAAACCTTCGCTCTAGGGAACCTATTCGATGTGAGACTCATTATAATGTACTTACCTTGAGAACCGATGCACTGGTAGCTCTACTGTATGGTTCGTTGTCACGGCGGCTCTACTTTATGGTTTGTCGTCACGGTGGCTCCGCTCTACGGCACTTTACTCGGCGCTTCACTCAGTCTTCTTTGACTGGTCAGCCTCTTCAGTTAGCATCCTCTGTAGGTAGACCTCCTTGATCAGAACTCCCTATAGGTAGCCATCTCCGATCAAAACTTCCCATAAGCAGTATCAGTGATAGTCTCTGAATCATCATAACGAGAACTCAGATCTTATCAGGTTCCAACCCTTTAGTGGTTTCACAAATCGTTGTCTCTATGTCTGTCGTCTTAGCTAGGGTCATTCTATTTGTGGATTATCTGTTTAGCTCCAGGCATTATCCTTAACTCAACTTTCCCTATCGGGTAACTACTCACTTCTTAGGGAATCTATTAGCCACTAACATTTCTACGATTATTGGTCCCACCTTGAGACCATAACCCGTGGCTACTGAGGTTCTAGCTGTCACATGGTTCTGTTAAGGAACTAACTCTTAAGTATTTGGAACCTAAGCAAAGCTCACTCATTTTTTCTCACGGTTCCTACTCTCAGGTACTAGAACTTAGGCAATGCTTAGTCGTACTTTGACCTAAGCACTGTCTCTGCTTCAAGCCTATCATCACTATATCTATTCTCATGGTATCCCAAAAGGATTACTAAGTTTCATATCTCCAAGTATTCCGGCTTTAGCTCAAAGGATGTCAAATCCTCCACCTATCTCACAGGGGTCATTCTTCTGAGATTTCTCTCGTCTAAGCAAGATTAACTTCACAATGTCTATCGGATCTGGGTACTAATACCGGTATACCTACCACTGGGTACCGACAACTCTCATAGGTACTATTATGGCATAACTGCCTCCCTAGAATCATTCGGTACTTTCCCTCTTCTATCTACGGGTCACCACCGTCAAGGACTTAGTCAAAAGACCTTTGTCCCCGGAGCCATGCCTCATTGTACGTATGGTGTCTGGCCTTTACCAGGTAGGGATTTTCCTCTCAGGGTAACTTAGTCAGTTACTGTTTCTACAAGGATACTAAATCAATAGGTTACTATCCAAGGGGAAACCTAAACAGTAGGTTATTGTCTACTCAGAAATGGGTACAGAAATACATGTCAAGAGTTCCCCTACATGAGTCAAATACTGCATGTACTTATCTTTATTGATCTCGGAGTTTAATTCGGCGCAGCTCAGCTCCTCATATAAGCTCTGGGTTAGAATGGAATTAATGCCTAGTACAAACTGGAGATTATCAGAATTATCAGAACCCCATTCTGATGTAGATACAGGCAATGGATACACCAGCCCTATTTTAGAGTGGTGCACCAACAGCGGGTGGTACACTGGTTCAGGATGGTATATTGATCCATACTGGTGTGCCGGGTTAGGGTGGTACATCGGCCTAGGGTTGCCTATCGATGTTAATTTCTTCTAGACAGCCCTCCGTTCCGTATATCTCACTCGTCCGTCTCCGTTCATCACTTACCGTACCACACCAAGGTTAAATCAGTACTCTTTTTCAAAATATGCTCTAAGGCAATGGCCTAGAGCCTAACTTAGTTAGTCAAACCGATTGGCCAGGTAGGCGTCTATCATGGGAGTCTCACCGACTTTACGGCGACTGATTGACTGCTCCACATAGACTCGGCCCTACCTTTGGCACCAATGGTTTACTGTAACTGAGTCGGGTTCTTGCCAAGTAAAATGTTTCTTTGAAAAACTCTGAACCTAACTCTGTTACTCAGACAATCTGGCCAGGCCGATGTATTTGTGGAAGGCTCGCCGAATTCATGGGGACTGATTGCCAACCACAAAACCCTTCTAGACACCAAACTGTCTGGAGTAACTTAGTTAATTTTGGGCCAGAATGTCGGCTCTGATACCAAAATGTAACACCCCAATTTTCAAAAGCGGAATAATTTTCTTTTTTTCTTTTCCATCAGAGTAGAGCATCGGAATAATTTCAAAAAAGGTGAGTATCTGATAAAACATTCACTGTTGTGGTATCTGGTTGCTTACACAGCGGTACAATAGTCTGAATATAGTTTGAGGGTATAAAGTCAAATAAAATTCTCTCCGTCTGCGTCCTCACGCTGGCTCCTTACCCTTGTCCTTGGCCCTCGATCTTCCAGACCCTGAAGCTATAGTAGGAGCTGAGGTTCAATGGCCATTGAACCTCAAGTAACGGTTAACCTCATGCTTATATATGACAGTATACATGACATATATTCACGGCGTTACAGCAATAATCCATACATAAGCACACAGCAGATGTATGATTACAACAATACATAAGCACACAGGAGATGTATTCTAACAGCACACATCAGATGTATCTCATATTCAAGATAATAACATAACACAGCCACTGCAATATGCATGCTATTATAGTCTGCACTATTCACAAGTGCCACGGTGTACATCTGTGTCCTCAGCGCTAGGAAAACATAACGGCGTTATCAAGACCATAACCCGTATGAAGCTGCATGTGTGTGATCAATTTTCAAAATAGAGTATCAGACTATCTATCACATATAAGTATACAATAAGCATCAGAGTTAGTGTTACAGTACGCGAACGTACCTGAATTGGTAGTTTTGGTATGACGTCGATCAGAAGACGATTGCAGACTTCCTATAAGGGTAATATCGCGTTTATTAACTCAAAAGTAATATACTAAAAGATATCTTATCCACAATTGGCTATTCTACCCCTGATGTATTTATTTTTCCATTATTTCCTTTGAATTTTCGGATAAAAACGCTGATTATCAGCATTTAGGGCTGATTTTCGCCTAACTTCGAAAAATCATAACTAATTCTAGAAAAATCGAAACGAAGATCCGTAAAATTTTCCGGACTCCTTAGGATGTCCATTTTTCAGAAAAAATATCATACTTTGCCCAGAATTCAAAATAACTCCCATATTTCACGTGTTCATTCTCTGCCCAGAAATTTCGCCCAGAAAAATAACCTAATCTTCAAAAATTCATATCTCCTTGTCCAGAGATCAAAACGTTACATATTTTATATATTTGGAAAGACCTACATGTCTACTTTATTTCTGGAAAATTTCGTGATTTTTAAAGATCATTTGATACAGAAAATAATGCCCCCTATCCAGTTGACTCCCAAAATCCAGCAATTCTAGACTTCTTTCATCTTACTCTCACTTGTTCCCTTAATCCTAAAAGTCACTCCCCAACATGTTTCCACCTTGTCAGGCATCTTTTGATGCAATAAGGCTTGAAAACAAATATGGGGAATTACTTTACCTATTTACTAGATTAAACTAACATCTGCATTAAAACTACTAAGAACAACTAAAAATTATAAAACTAAGAACAAGCTTACCTCTTGAAGCTTCTTGCTCTTTTTCCTCCCTCTTGCTCCTCTTAGAAATCAACTCTTGAAGTTTGATTTGGTGTGAAGAATGAGGGAAGGCAAGGTCCCTATTTATAGGAAAATTTTACAACCTTCTACAAGCTACCTCTCTTTGAATTTGAGCCATAGGATCTTAACTTAATCAAGAAGTTTTAATCTCACTCATTGGATCTAACCTTCTTCAACAAGTTGTTCTCCTTCTTCAAGAAGTTGTTGCAACTTCCTCAAGAAGTTGGAGAAGCTTACTCATGAAGCTTGAAAGTTTCTACTTCTTACATAATTTGTTGACTCCAATTTGACATGTGTTGAACAATTTTCCTAGCTCTTTACTCCTCCAAAAACCGTGGCTCCCCTTTTATTCAGCCATTTATTGTATTTATTCATTAACCATCAATATGTGTTTTGTTTCATGCGTCATTTATTGTGCAAAATACCTCAATTATCTAATCATAAATTCCAAACAACTCATCCATTCAATGTGCCGACATGCTTTTCTCTTTTGGCCATTTGATTTGTGTTTTTAATTAATTGCAAAATGTTTTAGATTATTTCATTTCATGAAAAGAAATAAAATCTTATCCATTTGCACATGCTTGCCGACACTATCTTTTTCTAATAGCCATTTCATGCATTTTCATTCAGCAAGTTATCTTTGATTATTTAAATAAATAATTCTTGCCTTAATCTATTATAACTTAATCATCTACTAATTGTTTGTAATGTTCCATAATTAATTTAAGCATTTTCACACCCTTTTATGGTTTATTTTTGATAAAATAAAACTAAATGTGGATATTTTAATTCATGTAAGTTTAATTGTTTATTAGTTGTTGGAAATTTTCCTCTAATTGGTTTAGGGATTTTCATGTTTTTTATGACATTTTATAACCCCTAATTTAATTATAGATAGTTTTATCTAATTGATTTTGAGTATTCACAAGTCATACAGGTATTTTAAAATCAATTATGAATAATTATGTAATTAATTCCATTAATATAAATTTAATTGTCTTTCCACTCATTTTACTGTTCTCTAATTATTTTGATCACTTTTATAACCTTTTATAACTTATAAATGATTTTATAAGATCTAGAGGTTAAGATATGAATTCTAGGACATATTATGATCTCCAAAATAAAATTAAAGAATTTGGTTTTTGATTACCTTAATTCTCAGAGAAAATTCCCTAAGTTAACATAAACATGTTACTCAATTTTGAGATCCCATATTCACCTATTTTTAATAGGCATTATTTGCCAAAATGTAATATCTATAATGATTATGAATTTTATGGTACTACAACCGAGGCGATTGGGTTGTTGGCTTTTCTTACCAAATTGGTCTTTAGATTTTTCTGTTTTCATTTGTATAAAAAAAAAAAAAAAATTCAGACAGAGTCTGCACTGTATTTAACGTTTTTGTGCCAATTTTATGTTTTCCAAAGTTTATTTATATTTAAGGTCCACATATTAGTTCATTGTGATTGGTGATCCTGAAGCAATAGTTCATTGTATTGAGTGTTCCTTAACCCAAAATAAAATGGAAAGAAGAAGGAATCTACAAATAGATCAAATAGAATTTGAAGATAATAACGGAAAAATTAGAAAAATAGAGTTCTTGACAAATGACGACGGAACAACGACTAGAATACCTGAAGTAGACAACATTAATCAGAAGCATAAGAAGACATCTAATACAAACATACAATGATCAATATGAACTTGCTGAAAATGCCGAAACCATAGGAAATCTGGAAGAACGCATAAGAATAGGAAATCATCTAAATACAATAAACTACATCATAAAACTGTATACACGAAAATTAAAAACACTAAGTTTAAGTTAAAAGTCTTAGTTAAAATAAAAGTTTAAGTCAAAAGGGGACAAATTTTTTGGTATGAGAGCTAATTAGTTATGAATCAAGGACGAAATATGACTGTCTTAGAAGAAATATTACAGAAATTAGAACAAATGAATGAAAAAATAGAAAAACTTTATAAGGAAGGGAAAGAAAATACAGACTATAACAGGATGATAGAAGAACAATATAACAAGAACCCTTACTATACAAGAGAAACAATTCAGGGATGTTATCCACCACATAATCAATATAAAATAGACGTTTTCTATACCTGTCCAGAAAAATAAAAATTTCCCCATTTATAGCATACCTTTAAAAAGGAAAAGAAGGATAAAAAGGAAATAATATTACAACCTGAAGGACTAAAATTCTGTCCACCTAAATGGAACATCTAGACGAAAAGATAGAACAACTAGAAAAGCTATTTGCGGCATTAGAAATCCCAGAATAAGAAGACGAAACACAAGAAATAGTATATGGCTATAGTTCAGATGAGAATCCTTATCAAGAAAACCCATATTTTACAAAAACCGAAGAAGGAGAAAGCTCCAGGAAAAGGAATAGAGAACAATCAGATACACGGTATTCCACACCAACAAGACCAGAAGACTACTTTATGTATAAACAAGGAATGAGTAGATACCGAAATAAATGGACAAAAATACCAGAAAAATAACAACCTCGATTTAGCACAATAGAGAATAGAAGTCCCGAAATTTTAGATATAGTACTCCCTGCGGTCCTAATTATAACACAACATTTAGATGTTGGTTTTGGTCCTAATTATAGGATAACATTTTAAATTTTGTCAATTTCTTCCTAAAATACCCTTACCCTTATTTTATTCTCTCAAGTATGTTTGGTTTTTGTTGAATGTAATTATATATATGTGGATGTATAGACTCTTCCAACCATTAAAACTTTTAAATTGTTAGATTTTAATCTGTTTATTGATCAATTGTCATTAATTTGTCAATATATATATATAGACATACACACATATACATATTGATGCACATAGAGATATATATGTGTGTCTACACACAAATATACATACATATATACATAGACACACATATAAACCCACACACACACACACATATTTGTGAGTGTGTGTTGTCAATATATATGTGTATGTGTACATATATAAACACACACACATATACGTGTGTGTGTATTCATATGTGTATATATATATATATATGAGTGTGTGTAGATATGTGTGGGTGTGTTTTTATGTATGTGTCTACACACAAATATATATACATATATATACAGACACACATATAAACACACACACATATATCTGTGAGTGTGTGTGTGTTGTCAGTATATATGTGTATGTGTACATATATAAACACACACACACACACATCTGTGAGTGTGTGAGTGTGTGTGTGTGTGTTGTCGGTATATATGTGTATGTGTACATATATAAACACACATATATACACACACACATATATATGTGTGTGTGTGTGTACCTATACATATATACACACATATATATATATATATGTATATAACAATACCATTATTTCAATTAGAAAGCGTGTAAAAAAGAACATTTTAGGTTAAAGAGGTTTGTGGTATGAGTTGTTATTTACTTTTACTTTTGTTATTTTAAATTTATACAAGAGTATTTTAGGAAAATGAATAAAATTAACTAATTTAACTTTTCTCCTTAATCTTTCCAAAGTTAGTTAAATATATCCTATAATTAGGACCGGAGGGAGTATGTACAAAGAATACCAGTAAAGTCATACAAGAATGGAACAATAGGATTAATGCATTAATTCAGCTGAACGAAGAACTGAAAAATCTAACACCAAGAAAACTATTCAACTACATGATTCATAAGACAACAGGAGTGGTAAATCATCATTTATTAAGTTTATCACGACAAGAAATAGAAGGAATAGCAGTAACTAATGCCCTAACAACATTTCAAAACATAGTAAAAGAAATCGTAGGAGAATTTATAGGACAAGAAGTAGATCAAACTAGAAGTAATGAAGCCTTTACAAGTGGAGTCTTTATTCCAGCAGAAAAAAGGCCAAAGAGGGGGGGCCGCCGCCCGCGCCGGGAGGAGACAAAAGAAATCCTTTCCCACACAAACATCTACTGAAAGTTGATGGCCCACAGATTTAATTAAGGCTCGGATGTTACAAGAGCTTTGGAGCAAATTAATTCTGAAACAGGGCAATGACAGAAGCGATTGTAATGACCCAAAAAAAAAAAAAAAATCCTTAAAACAAATAATAACCCTGATATATATATATATATATATATATATATATATATATATATATATATATATATATATATATATATATATGTAATGAGATAGTTAATTACTATATTTACTAAATGTTCTAAGATTTAAAAAAAAGTGGATTGGTGACACAATGAAACTGCATCTATTGCCCCCCCCCCCCCCTCGGAATTGCCATTTGCTCAAGGAGTGTACCAAGCCCATTTATGATGACGTAGGAATTTGCAGTTTTATTTTTTTTTGCTCAGAAATTTGCAGTTTTATTTGATTGAAGTAAATGGGATTTTGTTTAAGAAAGCATATATATATAAAAAAAAAAAGTGCCCTCATTCCACCGACTTGAGCAAGAGAACACAAGAAAAGAAAATTCTGGAAGCTTGTGCTCCCTCCTTGCATCGTCAGTCCCTCATCACTCACCTCGGTCCCTATTGCTTTCGTCAATGTGCCCAAGATCAATGCTGTCCTCTTCTTCCTCTTCTCTAAATTTCCGATGCTGCTTTCTCTATATCTCTTCTCCCTCATTCTTCATCAACGCCCCCAGCAAATTTTTTTTTTTTTTAAAGAAGGGAGAGAAATTTTTGGAAATTGCTCGACTTTCTCTTCCTCTTTGCGCAAGCTACCGATTTCCCCTCCATCTTTGTGGTGTAGGTGTGCTAGAACTCCACTTTCTTCCTCCTTTGTTGTTGCTACTTGTCAATGTGGAAGTCAGCATCTTCTTCAAAATCCTCTGCTTCGGTAAAAGCTACTGTGTTGGATTATTATTGCCATGTATGTGTAGGCATATTTTCTTCTCTGTTTTTTTTTTTTTAAAATTTATTTTCAGCAAGTTGCAGTTTTTGTTAATGCAGTAGAATGCTTTATTTTCCCTGTTCGGTATGTATAAATTGATAAATTTGATTGGTATGTGATTGAGCATCAATTGGAATCATTCTTATAAATTCATTGCTCTCGACTGGAATGGCCTCTGAGTAAGAACATTGAATTTTTCCTTCTTGATCTCTTAGGCTTTGTTTGAGAATTTTGAAGGGAGGGGAAGGAAGGGGATGCAAGGAGAAGGGAGGGGAGGGAAGGGAAATGAAGGATATTTCCTTCCCTTGTTTGGGAGTTAAAAAAAGTAAGGAAAGAAGATGGAGGATAAATGAGTTATTTTTACCATTTTGTCCTTTTCTTTAAAAATTAATATAATTATTATACTTTACAATTAAATTTAAATTTAAATTTTCTAAAAAAAATGTTATTTATCTAATTTTTATATTAAAAAATATTTTCTCTCTCTAAAAAATATTTCTCTCTCTAATAGTTATTTTTCTCTCTCTATAATGACTTATATATATATTTTTAGTACATAATGATTTAAATATATAAAACTACAACCTAAAATATAAAATTATACATAATCCCATATGAAGGTGGAATATTACTTAGGGGGTAAATAGGTGATCTCAAAAATCTTTTTGCTAATAGCACACGGTAACAAATAAACAATGAAAACCGAGGAATAAATTAGAGAAGAGAAATAGACACAAGACAATTTATATTAGTTCGGTCCAAAATCTCTGACCTACGTCCAGTCCCCAGAACACCTGAGATTTCACTATCTTTCAAGAACAATTACATACTTTGTAAACGAAGGATGGTCCTTTCACTCTCAGACTCCACTCCCTCTTACAAGTTGTAATTGATACACTCTCTCTTAAGGTTCATCAACCTTAAGATACAACTGATAATGGAATAAATGTTTAAGAACTCCTCACGAGTAGATAAAGTATTGAACACTGAAGTACAATTTAATGAAACAATTGAAACAGCTAATAACAATAACTCGAATTGATTGCGCATCGTTTCGGTAGGTGGTGGAATTGAATGTGATGAGCTTTTATAGTGTTTGCCATTAATCCAGTTGAGTGCCTTTGCAAACTAGCCGTTGTGACTCTTTCAATTTTCTGTTACGCACAGTACACTTCGTTTGTAAATAGTCGACTGTTGCTTCATTAAATGCTTCGCCGTCGATTGTCTCAAAGCAAAGGTTGACTCATAATAATAACTGAAATAAGTATGCCTCGAAGGAATGTCTTCGTCTGCTACACGCTTTACTTTGTTTGTGCGTTCTGCTTTCTCCAGCGCAATAAATGCTTCTGACACGCGAAAATGCTTTATGGGGATTTAGTGTTTAAACCATGATAAACACCTCTGAAAAGCACTAACAAACTGATTAAACTTGGTTAGAATGAGTTTAAATGAATAATATAAAACACCCAAGAGATAATCAGAGATTTACAGATTACGAGGATGAAGGTCCATAAAGCATAAAATGCTTTATGTGAAAATGCATTCTCGAGAATTGTTCTTTTGATTCTCGAGAATTGCATGAATAAAGTGTTATGCCAGAAGGTGTGTTACGTTGATACTCGAGAATCAAGACATGAGTACTCAAGAATGACACGTTAAAATGACATCACAAGCAATTGTGTCAAGGCATTCTCGAGAATTGTATCCTAATACTCGAGAATGGCATCTTGAGCATTTCTTCGCCAGTGATATTGATGAGACATTCTCGAGAATGCATCTATGATTCTCGAGAATTGCTTCTTCTGAAATACTGAAGGAGACATCAGAGAAGAGTATATGTTCATTCTTGAGAATTGGAATCTCATACTCGAGAATTAAGGAAATAGATAAAGCAAAAACATTTAACTTATTCTCGAGAGCCAAGGTAGAGTTCTCGAGAATTACCCTGCACGATGAAAATCTTTCATAATTTGATAAATTTCATTCTCGAGAATTCAAAGTGTAATTCTCGAGAATTTTGGCAATGTGGGAATGTGTTACCTTTGATGCTTCATTCTCGAGAATCAAGGCCTATTCTCGAGAATTGTCTTAGCATACCAGTAAATTTCAGTCTATCATACTCGGGAATGCCTATCCTATTCTCGGGAATTGCTAGCTGGAAACTGATTATCAAAGACATTTACAATAATCAAAGCAACACATCATTCTCGAGAATGTCTACCCTATTCTCGAGAATTGCTAGTAGGGAATTTACTTGCAGAATATTAAACTAGCAGCCATTCTCGAGATTCCTTATCCATTCTTGAGAATTATGTTTAAAACAATAAACACAATTTATCATCTTTCAAACTTTACATCTTTGTTATCATCAAAACATTGAGAGCCAACATTCTCCCCCTTTTTGATGATGACAACATTTATCAATTATTTTTAAAGTTTGAAGGAGAGAGAAACAAAATTGACAAAATAGCAATTTGCAGGATGCTTTCATTGATAATAATAATGGTTACATTGCTTTAAAACAACAATACCAAATCATATAAGAGGGCATTCAAAACACATTTAATCTCAGATTCAACCAATGATTCATCCTCAGTCTAAGTCTAATCTAGATCTAAAAGTAAAGCAAAAACATTCAATCTTAGACTCTTCTCCCCCTTTGTCATCATTCAAAGAGGGGGAAGGCCCAGAAGGGCTAGAAGCTCCAGGCACAGGGGAAAGTGCAAATGAAGAGGGTTCTGAAGGTTGAAAGAGGTCAATTGCTATCAGAGGATTAGCAGGTGAAGCAGGAGGGGTATGTGAAGATACTGGAGGAGTGGTAATAGGCACAGCAGGAGAGGTAGTAGGTGGCTTTGGAGAAGTAGCAAAACTAACCACAAAAGTATCTAAGGTGGCATCAAAGCCATTGACCACCTGTTGAGTATATAGCTGCTGTTGCTCCAACTCTTTAATATGATTCTTGATTTCCTCTTGCTGATTAAAGAGCACAGCAAATCGAGTGTCCAAGTCAGCTCTATAGTCAGTTAATGCTGTGTCTAGGTTCAGGTCAACATGAGCTTTGAGATTGATCATCTCGGTACTCATAGCTTTAATCATCTCTCTGGTGAGTTTTTAGTAGACCTCTGAAGATTGATACACAGGCTTTATGGCATTCTGAACAGTAGACTCAATGTGTGTCTGGAGAGCAGCCTGAGTAAAAGAGGGAACAGAGGTAGAAGCAGGAGTAGCTTGTGAAGATTGGCCTTCCTCTGGTTGTTTGGAGCTAGGTGGCTTGGAGGTGGCTTGGAGCTTGTAGGAGGCTTGACTTGTTCTTTCCCAGTAGCTTCAGTGAAGGAAAGCTTCATATAGAGAAGATGGGTCTGGCCAAATTTCTTGGGAAATACGGCTTTATTACTATCTACAAGATACCAAACATTATTGAAGCCAAGAATTCGAGAGACCAGGTGAGGATAGGGAATGATATTTTTCTTAGAGGTTCCTGAAGAGGAAAGAAAAATGGACATCTCAGAAACAATTAGTTTACCCAAATTGCGAGGTTCTTTGAGAATGATGGAAGCAAGTAGCTTGAAGTCTCTGTTGACAAAATGGGTAAAACTTTGCCCTTTGTTCACTAAATTGCGACTGTATAGGTACCAAAGAACCCTGTATGTATCTGACATTTTAGCAGGCTTGTGCTTGAGGATTTTACCATCATATTGCATATTTGGAAAAAGAACCTTGAAACAATCTAGTTCAGATAGCTTCGGTGGATCTTCAGGTGGATCAATAACTCCTAGATAGTGTAACATCCCAAATTTTTAGACCAGAAGGTTGGAAATAAAAAAAAGATAAAAAGGATCGTGCTAGAAAATCCCAAAAGTCTTAAGCTTATTATGTGGAAAAGTTTGAGATAATTATTAAAATTATTTTGGACCTTGGGAATTTGGGAAGGTTATGAAATGATATTTCAAGGATATAGAAATGTTATAGTGGAAATTAATTATGAAATGTTGGCTTAAAATAATTATGAGAATAAATATTTGAAATAAATGCTTACTTTTCCTTGAGAAATTTACAAGAAAAGAATAAATTTAAGGAATAATTGTAAAAGATAATTTTAGGCGTAAAAATTATAGAAGTTATATTTTATGGCCTAGAAGAATTAATTTGGAGAAAGAAAATTCCTTACATAAAAGTAAGGATTTAATTATAACATGTATGTGATATTTGCAATTAATTGAGTAAACGACTTACTTGTAAATACGAGTTTCTAAAGAGGATCAAGTAGGTAGTAATATGGATCCACAACTCAACACATACACCCATATTTTCTACATTCTAAATACTTCAACTCAGCTCATACGTGCAAAATCATTTGGGCCTTATATCCATTAAGTTACCTTCAAGTCCAACACGTAACAATTAAATAGGATAGCAAAATCAACCCAGCGTGTAACTAGAAGCAGTAATAAATGTCCATATTGGAGCCCAAGTATTTCATTTGTTTCTGCTGAACCCAAAACACAGCAACACAAAATGCATCAGCAAGATATATATATATATATATATCCTTAATTCCTCTATTAATCAATCATTCAAAGCAACAACAACAACGTCACTTATGTAAGCCACAGAAGGAAATCACGAAAAAAAACAGTTCACGCATACTCTCTCAGTCTTCCTTATTTCTTTTCGTCAGAACGCGTGAGTGCAGGGGGGAAAAAAGAAGAGAGAAGGAAATCACAGCGCCGCTCTCGTCGGTGTATATTGCTTTCGGCTATTCAACTGTACACACAAACCAGCGGCTCCATGCTTTTAAAGTCAGCGAATAGACCCCCCCATGCATCTAGAGCCCCACGTCGAGAACCTCTATGCATTATCTTCTTGGACCATTGGTTTTCCTTCTCGGACCAGAACCCTTGGGTGCTTATATATGGTTTTCATTAATTCCCATTCACATCCAACACCCTCCAGCCAAGTGAATCCGAGAGAGTGAGCAGGAGAAAGCTGAGAGCGTAGGTGAAAGAGAGAGGTTAAAAACTGTGTTGATCTTCCTCTGCAAAATAACACCGAAACAGGGGTGTTTGTTCTTCAACGGGATTTCTCATCGTTCAAACCGGAACCAGAGGTAAATCATCGGGTCTCTTCTCCTTTGGATTTCCGTTATGTCCCCATCCCAAGTCGTTGAGTTTGAAGCTGTTAAAGCGTAGTCTGATTCCCACGTGAGTTCTCGGCAAGAGGGGGAAAAAAAAAAACTGAAACCAGGACTTTAATTGATATAGGTGTTGCGTCTACATTTGAAAACCCAAACAAAAATGTGGGGTTATATGGTTCAGAGTTTGCTCCCATAAAATGATAGGAAGAGTGTTTTTTTAAATGCTATAAATATGTATATATATATATACCCATAAAGTGAAGGGAAAAGTGATGTACGCTTGTCATATGTATATGAGTATATAGTATATACATACTTGCTGTCACATGGGTATCTATATAAATATGACTTCATTTTACTGATATACACATCTATATAAACTAATAAAGTCTTTTTATTAGCTGTACGTGGAAAACAAGAATGAAGCATTGTGCTATATATATTAGATATATATATATAACTGGATTAGTAAGAGAAAGAAAAAGAGAAAACATTGGCTGTCAGAGTGGATATAGATGATGCAAAATTTAAAAAGGAAGTGGTCTTAGATATTAATACCTATCGTTGCTCATGTAAAAGAACTTAACTTACTGTCATGGTCCTAAAAGCTGCCATATATTTAGAAAGTTAGAAAGGAATAAGAAAGAGATTACTACTATATATGTGTGTGGTTTGAATTTTTTTTTTTAAAAAAAAAAAGGAAAAGGAAAAGCTTGTCATATATATATCAATATAATGTTGCATTTGGATTTTTGCAGATAACATGGAAACTTTGTTGTGTTGAACTTAGCATTATATATTAAAGAAGAGTGTCAATTGTAGGTTACTCACGTTAAGACCCACATTGTTGCAATCGGCGTGGGCCGCTCATATGAAAAAGGAAATAACACTGTTAAAAATTGAGTAGCTAAATAATCAGTTGCTAGTTGGGTGTTCTTCAGGGATATATGTATATATATCATATTTTCATGGTGTTCATATTTTTTAAACACCTAATTTAAAGAGTTAAGATAGCCGCAACAAATTTGAATTAATTATAGAAAAATAATAATAAATAGAAATTCTTATTAGTATAAGGAATATGAGTAAGTAATAAAATAGATAAATAAACAATAACGAATAATATTATTATTTATTAGTAAAAAGGAAATAAATATTACATGGAGTTATTAATTAATAATAAATGAAAGAGTGTTGTTATTAATTAATAATAATTACAAAGGGGATAAATGGAATTAGAAATCCACTAGGAGTAGAAAGGTCAATAGTGGCGATGACATCTCTTAGGGTATTATTTATAAGGGAAATAATGTAGTGATACTATTCTAGGATGCCACGCCCTGAAAACTAAGAGGTGACCGGCACAGAATATGAGAGATCTCACATTCCTTAAGCCTTAATCCTATAAATATACGTTAAATAATACCCACAATAACATTCGGAGCTATACTCGACAATAGCATATACATATACATATATTCCAATTTACAATGAAAGACAGGGATGTTACCTATAGATTACGTGGAGCGTCTAAGCTACAGATGTTAGCTACATAAATGAAAACTCAACTTTAATTACATTCACTAGCAGTCGTTTCAAAATATATCTACAAGCTTTGTTAGCAATGCCAACCTTCACCGTTCGATTGAAAGTGCCAGGACATCAATGTCATTTGAGGCCAAAAAATTTTCTGGTGAATAACGTCCCATTCATAAAATGAATGAAATAATGAAGAATGTAATTTAAAACACTTTAGCCTTAAATCAAAATAGCATGACTATGATAAACATAAGAGAAACCATATGAAATACCGCTAATAAAACAATTCCAAGCATGTAGGAAAACTTTTGATTTTAAGTAATCATTTAAATCCAACATTTTCAAATTTTGATCCATCCATAGGACCTCAACAGAACGAAATAACAAGCGTGGACACACAGTCCACGAGGGTAAATAACCAAGCGCGGCGAAGCCACGAAACAAGTGTGGACACACAGTCCACGAGGGTAAACTAACCAAGCGCGGCGAAGCCACGAAACAAGCGTAGCACGAAGCTACGAATCAAGCGCAGGTTCAAGACCCATGAAAACAAGCGTGAGAACACATCCCACGAATAACAAGCGAGCTCGAATTAACCACGGTGCACCAAGGACTAACAGTACTGCTGTTAGTAACCAGCGTTCTGTATTCGGCCCTCTCAAAACAGTTTCAAGCATGCATGGGGTTACTCTTTCAAAGGCAAACAAAAACATTTTCCTCAATGAGGAGAACTTGAAAACAATGTTTCATAGTAAAGACCCCAGCATGATGGCTTACAAAGTCTCCAAGCACTTACTTCCAATTCCATTTGCCAAAAAATCTTCTCATACAGAAGTAACTTATATAAGAGCATTTTAAATAAAATGCCATCTCAATATCAAAGTAGTAAAGAACCTCTTCAAAGTATCCTTGTAAGTCTTTTGCATAAAAGCCCATAACCAATTAACTGTTGTAAAGTTGTGAACCATGACTAAAACCACTGTACCGTTTAAACATAGAAGCAACAATAAGCATTTCATATAAATTGACAACATTTTCTTGAAGAACATGATTCTAAAGAAAGATGATGTTTAAATGAATTTATAACAAGTAAGCATCACTTTTGAAAATGTAATGGGACGCTATTCACGCACCTGATGTGCTCGCAAACATATATAACTTACTCCATTGCCCAGATTTTGTAATGATTCTTACTCCTTGATTCCTAAACACCAACAATCACATAACTATCACCCTTAATATTTAAGCCGTATCAACCTATTTGGATTAGCAACAGTCCACAACAACCTACTGAACACAACAGAAATACATAATGTCTAAAATTTAATTGCAAAGAACCTTATCTTCAACCTTTTTCACTTTCATATATAGCACTAAATACAACCAATTCAACCCCAATTCAGTTTTTTTTTTTTAATAAAGGAAATCCCACATAAAACCACAAAAATAAATAAAATCAAAGGAATAAGGTAACGTGCTTTGTGTACTCATATGCCACCATCACTTTCCGAAATATACTTTGACACACATCAATCAAGTATATAAAGAAATAAAGTCATATTCACAGAAAAAGCTTTATATAAGACCATAGTCTTCCATTTAATAAAATATTATTTCACTTTATATTGACTATCTCATCAATCTAAATCCATACAAATACAGAAAAATTATAAAATAATCTTCATTTCAATCTCCCTCATATGAGATATAACATTGAATTTAATCAATAGCATATAAACCTTAACCTACAATCTCAACAAGAATCCAAAGAACCCTAAAAGAAAATATCACCGTCATCTTATTGCTGTCTTAATACATGCTTAAAGAATCCATCCATTAACTCAAACTTAACCCCTGCCTCATCTACACACACGCATTTTCCAACAATAGACACATGTAACATAGACATTGAACAATCTTACTCTTAAATTTCAGTCCTTAATACATATAGAATAGTTAATTATCTTATTCCATCAGACTCTTCTCCTCCACATTTTCGCAAACACCTTGGGTGCATTAACATCCAACAAGTTTATCAACCTTCATAATCTTAAAATCCTTTGTCCAACAATTTTCTTGATAACAATATACATACATGGCTACGTATGAATTTGCTCTGCTTCTTTCAACTTTTTTTTTCTTTTTTTTATTATACCAAAACGGAAATTTAACTTCAAGAAACTGGAATGTAAGCACGCTCCCATAGTCTTATAACTAAACACATCAAAAACCAATTAAAACTTTATACACACACGACAGCTACTTAGAAACATAGGAAGGAGAGTTTTGAATATATACCAACATAATCCAAGCACACACACAAAACTGAAATCCAGCGTCGATTGAAACAAAGGAAGAAGAAGCTCTCATATAGATGACTTCAACTAAATTCAGCAATCAATATATTCGCACACCATACGACCACGTCAAAACAAATAAAGGAGAAAAGAAGTTCATATACACGCACACACCAGCAACAGGAAAAAAAATGATAGTGTCAAGCAAGAAAGGAGAAATCCGACTGACCGAGACAATAGACGAGCAAGAAGGATACAACAATACCCAAAGTAGTGGTGTGTTGAGGCTAACAGACAGGGTTCAATAGCGCATAGCAGTGGGGTTTGTCAAGATCGAGAGGTTCTCGAAGTTTCCTCTTCTCCTTTATTCAGAGAATGGTTGAGCAAGGGTTTGAGATTTGGGGAAAATCTGTGTCTCTTTTTTTAAAAAAACAAAAAAACAAAAAGGACATCTTGGTAATTTCATGGCACTAAAAGAAATACATAAATAAAACACTCATTGGGTTAACATAGATTTGGAACCTAAAACCTAGTAGGAGGAAATTAACACTTTCATTTACAAAAATTTTATAACATATATTTAAAATACCAATTAGAATTAAATAATCTTCCTATATTATTTCCAGGGCCACTACATAGGATATCTGAGAAAGTCAAGGATCAGTATCGAAAGGTGAAGTACCGCTCGCTACGCAGACTAAGGTACGTTTGCGTACTAGTAACTTTAACTCTGATGTGTCTTGTATGCATATATGTGATGGAATGATTCATGAAGTGATGGGCAATACTAGGTCTTGGGTCATGCACTGTGACTAAGGTCACCTGTTTATACAATCAGCTTTATACGGGTTATAGTCTTGATAACGCCGTTGAGTTTTCCTAGCGCTGAGGACACGAGGGGCCGTCGTGGCACTGGCGAGTGCAAACGTGGATGACTTTACATGTGCTGTGTGCTATGTACTGTTGTTGTGTTGACATTACATCTGCTGTGTGCTTATGTATTGTTGTAACCTTACATCTGCTGTGTGCTATGTATGGTTGATGCTGATATGTAATGAATATCTGTCATATATATTGTTTATACTTTTCACATGAGGTTAACTGTTACCTGAGATTCAATGGTTATTGAATCTCAGAATTTACCCTAGCTTCAGGATCGGGAGTCGGAGACAAGGGTAAGCAGTACTCGTGAGGACACAGCCGGAGTATTATTTTGGGATAGAATTATATATATATATATATTTTTTGAATAGTTGGATAATTGTACCACTAACGTGCCAGCCGGATGCACCGCAAAGAATTTAAGTTTGTATCACACTTATATTCCTCCGGGAATTTTAATTAACCAGCATATGTCTGGGCATATGTTATCAGTCACTCATTCGTCCAAATGTTAAGCATGCTCTCTGTTGTGACTTACTCTGATTTGTTAACGCCTTCACTCTGATAACTTCACACCAATTAGTCTAATAAGGAATTTAGGACATAAATGGACATCATAATGGACGTAGGAATTAAGGGCGTTACAGATAGGTATTGATATCATTGGCGGTGATCTGGATCTTCTTCCCTCTCATGGTAGTGGTCAAGACAATCTCTTCCTCTTCCTTTTCTTTAGACATATTGAAGTAGAAAACTTTCACCACCTGAGGTGAATAAGGAGTTTGAATTTCTAAAAGTGGTGAGTATGATTTCAACCAAGGAGACAGATCTATCAAGGTTGCATTCTTTCCTAAAATCTTCTAATTTTAACCACACAAAGCGACAAAAAGGACGATCTTCATAACAAGTTGAAAAATTTGGGTCTGATGGGATTACTAGAGGGTCCTGACAGAACCCTGGAGGACAGTGAAGAATACTCTTCTGACCAACTATCTTCGCAGCGAAAGGAGAAAGGATCCTTGACTTGTGATTCTTTACAATAAATGATTTACAGATAAAAACTCTCTCTAAGAGTGAATAATGATAAACACTGAAGCTTATGTATCAAGAGATACTTTTACAAGTGAAAACTGAAGGTAGGTGAAGAACTTTGAATGCAATTCGTTTTCAGCAGTTGTAGTTGTTGTGAAGACTTGAATGCAACTCTATTTATACTTAGAGTACATTAAATGACCGCTGAGTTCCCTAATAGAACCGTTGGAGATGTTCAGCAAAAGTTAGGGAGTGGTTTAGTCTTCTTCTCTCTCTATTCTTCACTTAATTTAGCTGTGCAAAAGTTCAGAGTTGACTTCCTATGAATTAATCCGTTGGAAAAGCAGGTACTGGATGTGGAAAGCATTCTTTAATTCTTTGCTAGACGTGTGCAGACGGATTACCCAAAAGATTGCAACTTTCTGGGTTTGCATTTAATGTACTGACGACACTTTTGCTTTTGCTTTAAACCTTCAATAAACATTATCTAATTCATCTGAAACTCACTAACAAAGTGGTTAAACATAGCTAGGAATAGTAGAGAATAATACTGGAAAGTATTAAGATCAAACAAGAGTGATTTCCAAAATCGCAGAATTTGAAATTCTAAATCAGCGCAGAAACCTTGAGTTTTGGACTGAGCTTGTAAAGTTGGGTTATGTCCAAAACATCAAAACTTGAGGTTTCCAATCAAAACTGGAGGTTTTCAAAACTTTAAAAGGTTCGGTACTCTCGGGTTGGCAAAACCTCGAGGTTTCTCACCAAACCTCGAGTTTTCATTCAAATATGAAAGTTTTGAAAAACTACGCCAAAAGCAAAACCTGGAGATTTCATTGAAACCTCGAGTCTTTTAAATCGGTGAAAAGTTGTTTGCTCTCTGTTTGTCAAAACCTCAAGTTTTCTCATCAAAACTCGAGTTTTGTTCAAATGTGAAAACTTTGAATTTTTGCGCCAAGGCAGAAACCTTAAGGTTTTGAAGTAAATCTGGAGGTTTTGAAAAGTGATAAAACGTAGTTGCTCTCTGCCTGGACAAAACTCGAGGTTTGTCCTCAAACCTTGAGTTTTCACTTCTTGTAAAAACTTTGAAAAAACTTTGTCAAACTCAAAACTAGAGGTTTTGAAACATTGGTTAAATCTGAGTTTTCTTTGCCAGTCAAAACTTCAAGGTTTCTTACCAAACCTCGAGTTTTCACAAAACTTGTGGAAACTGAAATTTTCAAGTCAAAAACAAAACCTTGAGGTTTTAGATAAAACTGGAGGTTTTCAAGTGTTCAAAACTTGAGAGACTCTTTGTAAGACAAAACCTCGAGGTTTTACCAGAAACCTTGAGTTTTTCTCAAATCAAATAACAATAACCCTCTTTGAGAGATCCAGCAATCTCTATTATTCCTGAGAAATCCCTCAATGCACCTAAATCTTTCATTTCATTTAATTATTCTAATTTTAACGTGAAGCTACTCGCTGGAAAATAAATAAATAGCAATTATATATTGTGACTTTATGTTTCACACTGCTAATATATTCAAATATTGTCATGCCCATCTCTTCGAAATATATAATTATGAATGCTTACGTACGTATTATACGTAGACATAATTTGTTTTAAAAAGGAACCAGAGACGGTCGAGATAAATAAATGAAACTCAATCAAACACAATTTATTGGCCATCATGGTTATGATGAATTACAAGTTGAATATTTATTCCAACTACCTGAACTAAGGAAAGGGGCAAACTGAAAAAAGAAAGAAAGAAATTCCTTTCCTTACATCCACTCGAAAGTGGCTATTACCTAAAATAGAAAATAGTAACACAAATTTAATTTAAACTTTGAGCTTTGGAACTATGTGAAATAAGGGGACGAGAGAACATATTGTCTGAATTAAGGTGAGGAAAAGTAGTACAATTGCAGCAACAAAAGATGCTATCCTCCATGGGGTCGACACGTATTCATGCCTAAAGATGGCTTTGTACTTGTGATAAGGGTTATTATAAAACTTGTTCAGGCGTTTAAACAGGTCGATATACTCGCTATTGTAACTTGTTGAGACAACATTTCTGCAGAGACGATTAACCATGGAAGCCACTGCATTATTGTCACTCAGAAAGTTCTCTATGATTCCCTTTTGAACGAGCAAGTCAACATCTTTTTCAGTGTTAATAAGATGATCCCACAGCATCACAAAATCAGTTACCCAGCTTGAAAGGCGAGGGTGACACTGCTCAAACGCAATCACATTTCTGATCATAGTCTCAGTCCTATCACGTACCCGAAAGCAAGGTAATGTGAGCACTCCATTTGAAAAATGCACCTTTGTTCTGTTGCTCTTTTCGCTAGCCTTAAATTTAATACCTGCTTCACGTAATTGGCTTGCACTGCATATAGGCTTAGGTATGTGAGATTCTCTTTTTGGTAATTTATCTGGTAAGAAAAACATCCTTAACATATTATTTAGGTGATAAACTTGCGAGCAACCGAAATAGTTTAGAACATGCATGTCTGTAGGATCACACTCGGTTGAAACTGAACCCCCCAGATACTCTTTCTTGAAAAAATTGAATGCAAGCTTAGCAAATAAGCGTGTACCATCATCCAAGCCATTGGGACAAGCTAGATTGAATAGGTCTTCAAGAACAAAGAATGGTATTTGATTTTCAAGTAAAAGCAAGTCTAGCTTTATATGCTCTGTTTGCCATGGATTCAAGACATGGCGTCCTTCTGGTGAAGCTGTTAACGCAATAAAGAACTCAATGATGAAACAAGCATCCATTAGAATCATGCATACAAGCACGTCGTCCGTCATTTTTATGGTCTCTGAGTAGCATTTTCGGATTTCATATACCCTTTTTCTCATGGCTTCGATGTAATCTCGTAATTCTTTCTCGGGGTTCCTCTTCACAAATACGTTGAAGAACCAGAATTTGAAGTCTTTCATTGATTCCAACCTTTTGTCTCGATAATGATATGGGCCAATGGAAATCAAGGTAGGAGTGTAGGCTTCTTCGTTATCTTTTCGAAATTTTGTTGGCACTCGATAGATGCAGCAGCCCAGTTCAAACGGAAGCTCCTTCTCTTCTGAAATTCTTAGCTTCTTCTTCAACCACTCTACGGAAATAACTGAATCCATTTTTTGAAGCTTCTCCTGCACAAACTACAAACTAAATTAAGGAAATAAAGGGCATGTACACATTACATTTTAATACAAGATAACTAATTCCCAGAGATTAAGGAAATTAGTCACGCACCTTATTTATAAGAAAAATGCGTTAATTTTCCTAAAATATTTCTTTTTAAATTTTGATTATTTACATTAAAAGGATCAATCACTATGGATATTTATTGAGGAAAAATTACACATTTAAGAGACAATTTCTTACAAACAACAAGTTACTAGTTGAGATGGTAAGTGACATTAACTCAAATTCAAAACCTAGAAAGCACACTTATTTGAAAAAAGTGAAAACCATTTTGTGTTCTAAGTATATCATTAATCAAATCAATAAGAGGAAATTTATTCATCACAAAGTGACACTACTACAAAATGGTCTTTTAACGTCCATTTTTTAACCTATTTAACATCTTTTTTTTTTTAAAGGATGCCTATGTGGGGAAAGTAGTAAAATTGAGACTTTATGCATCACCAAAAAAATTAGTACGTCTTTTAGTTTTTCTTTTAGAAAAAAAAAAGAAAAGAAAAGAAAATTCCTCCCCACGCGCCTGCCACAGAGCAGCACCCAAACGGTGCTGGACGGTGTCGATAGACGCTTAAATGCTTGAATATGAGGCCTCCCAGCTTCTTCCATCATACCCCATACAATATCTCTGAATTCTTGAGATGAATCAGAAGCAAAACCAACAAGATCAATAGAGAAAAGAGTGAAATAAGTACTGTCGTAAAGGCTCACCAATATCCAATGTTTCACTTTTTTCTGCAACATTCATTCACATACTCTAACATTTCCTGCAACTTGCTTAAAAGCAAATTCTATGTTGAATCAAGTTGTGAGGAAGAGAATATTTTGGTGATAAAGGCTCTTCTAAGAGTCTTCCATTGAAGTGAAGGATCTAAGAACACAATAGAGACTTTGTGTACTATAAATCAGGGGGGACAAAAAAAAAAAACAGATCTCTGGAAGAACCATGAGCAGGGGCGGAGGCAGGGGGTGTTAGGGGTGGCCCCCGCCCCCTAAATTGCAGATAACAACCTAGATTTTTATAAAATTGTTTTTCAACCTCATAAAAGTTTAATGTTTTCAGTTTAGTCCCTATTATTTCTACAGTGAAAGGACTAAAGTAGAAATATTGAAATGTTCATGGGGCTAAAATGTAATTTCATTAACACTTAAATTCTATTTTATAAAATTCTCCCCCTGTAACTGCAATTTCTGGCTCCGCCTCTGACCATGAGAGCAAGTGGAGCATTTCTTCAGATCCTGCGAACCATGGCGCCATCCTCATCCTCCCCCACAATCTCTGTTGCGAGATCTCTGGATGACATTTCTTCAGATTTGCCTCCGTCTTTCGCAGATCTAAGCAACCATGGGAGCGGAGGAATGAAGGAGGTCATGGGAGCGGTAGCTAACTCGAACTGAAGGCAAAGGAGCATAGGAGGCTGTGGGATTGGCGGCAGCAACAATGAGGTGGAGAAGAAGGGAAGTTAAGATCGAGATTCATGAGAGTGAGAGCGAGAAGATGATGAGTGAAGAATAACCCAAAAATGACGTTGCCTGACATGATCTATCTGCTTTTGGCGTCTCGAATATAAATTTTCAACGCCAAAAATATTTCTTTTGGCCTCTTGAATATCAATTCCGGATGCCAAAAATATTTCTTTTGGTGTCCCAAACAAATTTTTGGATGCCAAAAATTTCCCCTAACACCAAAGAATCTCTTAAAGTGCTCTAAATAATTAATTTTAGGCATTCCAAAAGCATTTTAGGCATCCCAAGAAAATTTTAAGATGCCAAAAGTTCCCAAAAATGTCCCCAATGCCAAAAAATTTCATAAAATGCGCCAAATAATTAATATTAAGCCTCCCAAAAACATTTTAAGATGTCAAAAATTAATTTTAGGCGTTTTAAATCATATTTTAGGACATTTAAGGCTCAAAATTCAACCAAATAAAATATTTTACTTACCTTTTTTTTATAAGGACGTCCTTTAAAGAAATAATATACCCTTTTTGTAGTAATGTGACTAGCAACTGTGATATTTCTTTGAGTAAGCGCCACAGCTACTACTTCAGTTTTTTTTTTCTTTTTTTTTTTCCAAAAAAAAAAAACTCCCTTATATGGCGCCACATAAGGCCTACAAGCAGTTGTGGCACTTATCTAAGAAAGTGCCACAACGTCCCAATTTTTTACAAACAAAAATCCAGAAGTTGTGGCACTTCTTTACCACAACGTGCCACACTATTCCTTATTTTTGTAGGAGTACTGTACGTGTTAACAAACTTGTCAATTCAAGTGCACACTGGAAATTATATTGAACAAGTAGTGCATGTCTAATGACAGCATAATAAGGATTATTCAAATTTTCAATTACGCTGCCTTATTGTTTTGGCCAATATTTTAACACAAAAAGTTTAAGAGTTGCTGATAGCTACTGAATCTTTGCTGCTTATATAATTATATATACAGGCTATGTATATTTTCGAAGTTCGAGCATAATTATCACGTTCCTAAAATGAAAAACCTTCTTCTTCTTAAAGAGTTATCAAATGGGTCAATCTTTTGTTGGACTTAGAACACCAGCAGTTTTAGTTCAAGCACATCGCAGAAACCCGAAAGGTTTATCTTTTCTTGCTGCTTGAACCAATTTTTCTTTTATTCTGATCTTTAATAAGACTTCATAAGTGAGTTACATCTTACACACAAAAACAATAAAACTTTCATCACTAACATACAGAAGTTTAATTACAGAAATTACAAGAACGCATCAAAAGATATGGGTCAAAGAAAGAGATATGACTAACCTGATGGTTCAATAGATTCAGGTTCAGCAAATTAAAGAGAAGCAGATAGCACCAACATATTAAAACTTGTGGATGAAGTGCTTTACGCCTTATACTATATATGCATTTATATAGGAGTGAAGTCAAGCTCAAGTCTTCGCTAATTAAGAGCCTCTGGCACATGCACCTAACCTCACTGTGGCTCCTTCGCTGAGTAGTTGTAACCCTTAAGTATATAATTTATTTTGTACTTTCAATGACATCATCAGCTCAAGTCTTCGCTAATTAAGAGCCTCTGGCACATGCACCTAACCTCACTGTGGCTCCTTCGCTGAGTAGTTGTAACCCTTAAGTATATAATTTATTTTGTACTTTCAATGACACAATCACTTGCATTTGTAAATTTGTCACCAAAGCTTACATCATACAACTCATTTAATCCTAGTTATCAGTTACGTCTGACATGTTTCACCATAATTAAGAAACATTAATAACTATACTCAAAATTTATTAACTTTTTAACTTCATCCCTATTCAATATGTAACATTTTTCATTTTCTTCAAATATAATTAATTAAAGGTTTGATCAAATCATTCATTAAGACATTATCATACACACAGCTGAGCTTTGGACTTCACAAGGCCCAAACTTTTCAAATGAAAAATGCTTCATCTTATATCAAAGCATCATAATAAACCACATTTTTAATAGGTAAAAATATCCTATAAGACATAAATTTTAAAATAGAGAATTAATTTTAAATTCCTATAACAACTAATTAATAAATCTAAACTGATGAACTCACGTGACCCTTTTTGACAAAAAGAGGCCACCTTTTTACTTTTTTTTATTTTTTTTCATTTTCCATTTTTTTCATGTTATTATTATTATTATTTATTTTTTAAAATATACTTAAATCCTAAAAACAAAATTAGGATATTCCACAATATATACCATACCCCATAAGAACAAAGTTTACACAATAATAAAATAATAGTAAAATTAAATGTTCATATTAAAAATTAAAAAAAAACACTTATTACAAGACAAAAGATATTATCTTTTTGTTTTATAAATGGGACAATACATTCATATTGTATTCCATTTGATCCTAAGTATAAAGTCCTTTTAAATAATTTTTATCATTAAAAAATGTAGTTAAAAATGGAATCATATTCTGTGCTTATCATTGCAATGAGATACGTACCATTTACACACAGTTTTAACGGTCAACATTTTAAATTTTCAACTAATGATTTTTAAATAAAAAATAATTTTTTTTTTCAAAAATTGATAGCTAAGAAATTATCTTATTTTAGATTTTGTTCACATTAAAAACCCGTCATTTTCAATCTCTATAAACTCCGCATTTCCTTATGTTTATCATACCATTTCTTCACCATCCTCCTCTGTTCTTTCAATTGCCCATGTAACATTCCAAAATTTGGGATTTTAAAGTTGGGTTAAATACCTAATTTGTCACGGAAGTATTGATAAGGGGGCACTCAGCACCCAGAAGTTTTTTTGGTATTAAATTTACCCTGGAAGTATGAAAAAGGTAGTAAATTTGCCCCTCCGTTAATTTTGACTGTTAAGTTTAACTGAGTGTACATGTGGCATGCCATCTCATCAACCCAATAAGAGTTAAGTATCATTTTTGCCCCGGAAGATTTCACTGAGAGCAAGTTTGCCCCGGAAGTTTTCACTGAGGCGCAATTTTACCTCGGAAGTTTACAGAAGTAGCAATTTTGCCCTTCTTTCCCACATATTAAATTTGACTATTAAATTAGTCAAAGGCCACACATGTCATTCCTTGAAAATGTCGAACTTGGAGTCAGAGAAGGAGATCCTTGAGATGTTGAGCTCAAGGCAGCCAGAATTTGTGAAGCCGAACTGGTCACAGGAAGCATCACTTATGATTTAAGCAAATGATCAGTCTATACAAATGTAAATATTATCACTATTGATTTGTTTTACTGAACCAATTTTTGGAACAATTCATTTCTCGTTTTGCGTTTCATTTGCTTAGATCATAAGTGATGCTTTCTCTGGGTTTTGCGACAGACCGAAGTCCCAGTGGCCAGTTCAACTTCACAAATTCTGGCCGCCTTGAGCTTAACATCTCAAGGATCTCCTTCTCTTACTCCAAGTTCAACCTTTTCAAGGCATGCCATGTGTGGTCTTTGACTGATTTAATAGTCAAATTTAATATTGGGAGAAAGAAGGACAAAGTTGCTACTTCTGGAAACTTCTGGGGCAAAATTGCTCATTAGTGAAACCTTCCGGGGCAAAATAGCTCCTCAGTGAAAACTTCCAGGACAAAAATGATACTTAACTCTTATTCGGGTTGATGAGGTGGCATGCCATGTGTATATTCAGTCAAACTTAACTGTCAAAATTAACGGATGGGCAAATTTGCTACCTTTTTCATACTTCCGGGGCAAATTTGATACAAAACAACTTCCGGGTGCTAAATTTCCCCTTATCAAAACTTCCATGGTAAATTAGGCATTTAACCCTTTAAAGTTTGAATAATATATGAAAATTAATTATGAAATTTTGGTTTAAAATAATTATGAGAATAATTATTTAAAATTTAGGCTTATTTTCCCTTAATTAATTTATTTTGGGAAAAAGAGTAAATTCAAATAAGGAATAATTTAGGCCTAACAATTATGAAATCAATATTTTATGGCCTAGAGAAATTAATTGGGAAGGGAAAATCCTTATATGAAATTAAGGATTAATTTATTTTCCATAATTGCAATTAAATGAGTAAAATAGTAATTTAATTACCCCAAACCCAAAAATAAAATTTAGGCCAATGTTTAGACCAAATTTAGAACACCAAGACATGCTTTAGTCAACCTAGAAGATAAACTCCACGTTCGATAAAATTGCTCCAGCAAATGCAAGATAATAGGCTTATGTGACTATTATGAAGGCTCATATAAATTATTTGAAGAGTAAATACACTTTCGGTTTTGGTCCCTTACAAAAAAAAGTGTTTTTTTTAGTCCATAAAAAGAACGGATAAAGGTCCATTCATTGATATTTGGATCCCTCACAAATTTCCAAAGGTCCTTTTTAGTCCATAAAAAGGACGAATAAGGGTCGATTTTTTTTGTAAGGGACCAAAATAGGATCTGTGTTTTTTGTCACAGACCCGAAAGGGTATTTACTCTTATTTGAATCTCCAGCATACGCCCTTAATTTATTATTTATTTCAGCCCATATTTCTAAACGAACCATTCGACAGCCCATACTCCCTAAATTGCTATATCCCCTTCGGCCGAACATCAGAAAGCAATATATATATATATATATATATATATATATATATATATATATATATATATATATATAGAGAGAGAGAGAGAGAGAGAGAGAGGGTGAAAGAGCGATTTTGCCAACCAACTATTAGGCCAGGAGTGATTTTGCCAAATAACTTTTAATGAGACCAAAAATGCCAAAAAATAATTGAATTTGTAAAAAAACTACAACTCCGTTAGATTCATTCTAACTCCGTTTACACGTGGCACAGTTGGTCCCTTTTTTTTTTTTTTTGTCAATGTCCAGGTGGCTTTTTTGTTTTGTTTTTTTTCTTTGGCTATGGCTGTGTCTCTGTGGCCTTCAAGTTCGACAAATTGCCAGTTGCCACCCCATTCCCAGAGTGCCTCCTTCTTTAACATTTTCTTCTTCGTCATTATTATTATTATTCTTCCTCCGATTCCTTCTTCTTGATCCTCCCTCTCCTCTTCCCTATTCTCAATCCCCCAACACTTTCCTTCTCCATTAAGATTTTTTTTTTTGCTTCGCTTTCAAACCCCTTCTTTACATACACCATCAAATCTTCACTTCCATTCGACGCCTTCAGTTCTTCCTCTTGAATTTGAGCTTCTTTGTACTGCGGCTATTTGCTGCTGGTGGTTTTCAGGGTAGCGATCCGACATTCCAGTGATTTCTGTTTGGAGATCGATATGCTTTTCTTGATTGGTTTCCGGTGGTGGTGGTGTTGGATTCGGCAGTCAATAAAGTAAACTTAAGAATGTGGTGGATGATGGGAGAAGCCAGAGGGCATTATTGTTCTAAGAAGACCAATGATTTGTGCGGCGATGTTTGTGGCCAGGTGGAGTATACTAGTTTTTTTCCCTTTGTTGGTTCACTTGCTCATAAAATTGTTCATTGATCTTCTACCCTAGTTCCGGTTAGGGTTTATTTCCCGATACTCGGGTTTCTGAGGCAATCTCGAATTGGATGGATCCCTAAAACGGGCACTGTTTTAACATTCACTACTTTAGTTCACCCTCTGCTTGAATAAAATCTTCTCCTTTGTGGTATTGCTTGTAGCTCATAAAATCGCCTTCTCTGACGCACGCTCTCAGGACGAACTAAATGTTCTGTGTCAAGGTCGCCTTCTCTGTCTCAGTTGGTGTGGTTCTTTTTTTGTAACATCCCAATTTTCTAAAACGTTTTTGAACTATTTGATCAGAGTAGAGCATCGGAATAATTTCAAAAGAGCGAGTATCTGATAAAAACCTTCACTGTTGTAGTATTTGGTTACTTACACAGCGGTACAGTAGTTTGAAAATAGTACAACAAGATAACGCTGAAATAAAAAATTTCTCTGTCTTCGTCCTTGCGCTAGCTCCTTATCCTTGTCCTTGGTCCTGGTTCCTCCGGACCCTGACGCTATGTTAAGAACTGAGGTTCAATTACCATTGAACCTCAGGTAACGGTTAACCTCATGCTTATGTATCAAATATGTATGACAGATATCCATGGCAAAACAGCAATAATCACATACAATATTCTCATATTCAGATAATAACATAACACAGCCACTGCAATATGCATGTTATTATAGTCTGCACTATCTCCAGTGCCACGATGGCCTATCGTGTCCTCAGCGCTAGGAAAACATAACGGCATTATCAAAACCATAACCCGTATCAAGTTGTATGTGTATGATCAATTTTCAAAAACAGAGTTTCAGACTATCTATCACATATAAGCATACAATAAGCATTAGAGTTAGTGTTACAGTACGCGTCCGTACCTGAATCGGTAGTTCGGTACGAAATCGGTTGGTCAGCGTTCTTCCGGTCAGCCTATCATAGCCATATCGTTCTATTAATTTAAAGATAATATCCTAAAATATATTTTGGCCACTATTGACTATTCTACCCTTGGTATTTTAAACCATTATTTTATTTTCTCATAATTTATTAAAAAACCGCTGGAATTATTGGGCAGAAATTCGCCTATCTTTGAAAATTCATAACTAATTCTAGAAAAATCGAAACGAAGATCCGTAAGAAGTTCCGGACTCCTTAGGATGTCTATTTTCTAGAAAAAATATCAGGCCTTGCCCAGAATTCAAAAATCATTCCCAGATTTCACGTGTTCATCTTCTGCCCAGAATTCCCAGTATTTTCGCAACATAAACTTTGAGAATTTCTTTCTCACTGTACAGAACTCATTTCAACATGTTCTTTACATATTTAAAAAGCTCTACATGTCTACTTTCATCATGAATTTTCTCAGAATTTTTCAATAGCATTTTAAACATGAAATATGAGTGTTTCTGTTACTAGTTCAGAAATCGCCTAACCGATGAATTTTCGCCAGAACTTCGTTACAACTGTGTTCTTGATCTGGAAATTTTGCAGAACTACTTTCTTCACTAAATTTTCGAAATGAAGCTATTTTAAACTATAAAAACATGAAACTAAAATTATTCTAGAATTTTAAAGATTAAAACTACTTTTACCTATGAATTTAAACTCAAAAACTAAGAACTTTGCTTACCTAATGCTTGACCTCCTTCAAGCTCTTCCTCCAACTCTCTCAACTCTCTCTCAAATAAGCAAGTGTTGCTTTGCTTGGTGTGAGGAAAATGAGTGAACTTGGCCCTCTATTTATAGTGAAAAGGTTGGGCAATCTTGTAAATAAATGCAACTTTACTCTTGGCTAATTCTCACCATTGGATCTAGGTTTTAATTGAATTATTCCATCCTCACCCTCCACTATAAAAACCGAAATTTCACTCTCTCTCTCCCTTCATCTTTTTCTTCTCCTTCTTCAAGAAGTTAAACAACTTGCACTACAAGTTTTGAATAGTAAATTGTCTTCTACAAGCTTTTGACTATTTTTGAACATGTGACAAATTCAATTCCTTCTCCATGAAGCTCCCAAAACCGTGCCTACCTCTGGATTTTTGGGTTTCATTGTTGTTTTGGGCTTTATTGCTTAGTTTGGCAAAAACTTGGTTTACCAAAAATTGGTCCATTGTGCATTGTTGTGGTAAAAAGCCCTAATTTAATTCTTCCTTGTTTATTATTAGATTAAGCTTAATTAGGTTTAATTTGAAATGATCTTATTGATTACCTATTAAATTTTGATCCTACTAAGTCCAATTGTTATAATTATGGACCCCTTGTTAGGCTTTATTGTTGAAATTAGCCAAAATATTGCAATTTGTTTGTAAATATTTATCATTAAATTAATTATGCATGTTAATTCAATTAGGATTAATTTTTGATGTTTACTAATTGTTTTTAGTGTCCTCTAATTATTTTAGACCTCCTCCTATCCTTTTATGGCTTAACTTTGCCAATATGTGAATTATATGACAATATATCACTAATTGTGAGTTTAATTGTTCTTTGAATTGTTGGAAATTCTATTTAATTGATTTAAGGGCTTCTATGGTATTTTACAATATTTTATGACCCCTAATAAAAATTTAGGGAGTTGTATTTTGCCCTATTAAGTTCTACCGACAAGTTATTCGAGAATTAGAATAAATATACTTACTAATTTGGAGATAACATACTCTCCTATTTTAAATGGGTCCTAAATGGCCAAAATATTATATTCAAGAGATATACAAATTTTGGGGTATTATAATCAATTCCTTGATGAAGATTGGGCATAGTTATTTAATTTAATGAATACCTAACCATTTATTATTTTTCTCCTATCTTGTTTAAGTATTCTCCATAGTTCCTTATTGGTCCTTTTAATTCCATGTGAACCATATTTTAATTTGGTAATTACTTGGATTTTATGATATTTTATGGTTCCTAAGAGGATTCAATAATTAATTGCAAAAATTAATGCAATTACTTTAATTAATGTACAATTATTTGTTCAATCAATTATTGACACATTCCTCTAATTTGTTTGATATTTCAATAACATTTTATGCCCCTTTAAAATTTAAATATGAACTATGCTTCAATATGAAAATTATAGGGTATTTTATGATCCCTAAATGAACTTAGAATATTTGAGTTGCTTTGGTTTATTTAACTCTAGGAGAAAATTCTCTAATTTTAAACTAGATAAACTATAATATCTTTGAGACCACATATTCACCTACTTTAATAGGTATCATTTAGTGGTTATGCTAAATAGGATTTTTAGGGTATTACATTTTTGCCCTAGACGATGAATGTTCTTTGTTCTTGTAATACCCTAAAAATCCTATTTAGCATAGCCACTATATTTTGATAGAAAATATCTATTAAAAATAGGTGAATATGTGGTCTCAAAATTTAGTAGCTTATTTAATTTAATTTAGAGAATTTTCTCCTAGAATTAAATGAACCAAAGACCCAAATTTTCTAATTTCATTTAGAGATCATAAAATACCCTAAGATTATTATATTACAATATAGTTTTTATTTAATTATAAAGAGCCATAAAATGTTATGAAAATACCTAAATCAATTAAAGGAAATTACCCACAAATAAATGACAATTAAATTTACATTAATTAAAATAATTTTATTAATCTTCATAATAAATCTAGTGGTAATTAAAAGTCATCAATTAGGGATATTTTGACTTAATGAAGAATCAAGGGCCAATTTTGAAATTATACTTAAGGATCATAAAATATCATAAAACTATCACAATTAAGCATAGTCTTAATTTATTCATAGGAGATAATTTAATGACACAAAAATACTTGTACCAATTAGAGAGAAAATTTGCCAACAATTAATGGACAATGAATTTGCAATAATTAAATTAATTGTATTAGATGTTCATAATTAATTAAATCAACTAATTAAGAATATTAATTGAGATTAGTTGCAAAATGCTTCAAGATGATTAAAGGCAAATTAGAATCATCATAAGAGGGCTAATTATATTTGAACATAATTAAGCCAATGAAGTAAAATAATACTTGCCTAATTAAACACTAATTCTCATAATTAATTAATAAATCAATAACAAATGCAATTAAGGGTTAATTAAACCTATAAATAAGCTAAATCCTCTTGAAAATGAATGAACCAATGAGGAATCAAAGAAATGGGCTCAATCCTTGTAAAATTAAATAGACCAATAGGAAAAATAAAGATGTGAATTAAGGGAGAAGATTTAATCTAAACAAACACAATGAAATCCAATGGTTGTGATTAAACCAATAATTAACCTTAATCCTTGTGAAATTGAATTGGCCAATGATAAATCAAGAAAATATTCTTATCCATGAGAAAAGGTTTTGACCAATGAGAGCATAGAGTTGTGAGTGTGTGTGTGTGTGTGTAAGAGAGAGAGTGTTGTCAGTTTGTGTGTGTGCAAATGTTGTGAGTGATGTGAGTCTAGTGGAAGGAGTGAGAAAAGTCAATTGAACAACCAATAGGAAAATTGAGCATAAATCCTATATGAATGAATCAATGGAATTAGTTTAAGACATAAGTAGATGAGAATCTGTACAAAATAAATTGTATCTTAAAATACATTATTCATAGATCAAATATAAGGAGTTATTATTAACAAGCATATTTTAAGCTTGAGATAGGTTATCTCCAAAATCTTTTTCTCAATTTTTGGAATTAATCTTAAAATAAGTAAAAAATTGGTTAAGACCTCTAATGAAGCCATAATTTTGAGATTAGTGAATTGAAGAAGAAAAACTTGAATAAAACTTCATGAAGACCCCTAAATATATTTTCATCTAGTGAAATGCAAAACAAAGAATAGATGAAGGGGGAAATTGTTGGCTTGAAGAGGAGGCAAGAATTGTTTACAATAAACAAAACCACACATGGGATAATTAGCACAATGAGTCATAGATAAAAGTCATCAATGACATCATTAACTTGTCAAAGAAGTAGGAAAACTTGTTGATTAAGCTAGGGTTTTCTAAACACAATGGATGGTTAAGATTAAAACTTCTTAACTAAGTTTAGATTCTTTGGCTCAAAAGCAAGAAGAGGCAAGTTCCATTTAACTACCAAAATGCCACACCAATTTACTATAAATAGGTGCTTAGGTTCTTCACAATTCTTCACACCAAACTCAAACCTAATAGGTGAGTAAGAGAGGAGTGGTGCAAGAGGGAGAAGTAAGAGGCTTTAAGAGGTAAGCTTGTCTTTAGATTTTTTTAGTCTTTAGTTTTTAATTAGTAGTTCTTAGTTGTTCTTAGTAGTTTTTAGTATTATTGTTAGTTTAATCTAGGAAATAGGTAAAGTAATTTCCTATAATTGTTTTCAAGTCTTATTGCATCGAAAGATGTCTAACAAGGTGGAAACATGTTGGGAAGTGACTTCTAGGATTAAGGGAATTGTTGGGAGTTGCTGGTTATTAGAGTCAGCTGGATAGAGAGCATTATTTTATGAGCAAAAGTATCTTCAAAAATTCTGAAATAAGTCATGGATATAGTAGACATGTATGACTTTCCATTGATATAAAATATGTGTCATTTAGAGGTCTGTAGATGGAGATGAAAATTTCAGAAAAAAGGCTACGTTTTTCTGGAAAAATTCTGGGAAGAGGTTAAAGAATTTTAAACTGGGAATGATTCACTAATTCTGGGTGAAGATAATTATTTTTCCTAAAAAATAGACATGTTAAGGTTTCCGGGAAATTTTACGGAATCTCATTTCGATATTTGTAGAATTAGTTATGAATTTTCGAAGTTTGCGAAAATTCTGCCCGAAATGCTGAAATCAGCGTTTTTTTCGAAATAAAAGAGGTATAATTGGGATAATAAATCCATCAGGGGTAAAGAGGTCGGTAGTGGCTAAAACATCTCCTAAGATATTATTTACGAGGTAATAATGCGATAATACTATTAAAGGATCTTCGGGGAAATTGGGGGACGCACCGACCAGGCTAACGTACTACTATCTACAAGGACTAAGGTACGAACGCGTACTGTAACACTAACTCTGATGCTTATCGTATGTATATATGTGATGAATGATTTCATAGAGTCATGGACAAGACTTGGTCTTGGGTCATGCACCGTGTCTAAGACTCTGTCTTAATTCACTGTTATACTTTCAGCTTTATGTACACGGGTTACAGTCTTGGTAATGCCGATGAGTTTTCCTAACGCTGAGGACACGATAGGCCATCGTGGCACGGGTGGTGCAGACCAGAGATAACGGACATAGGCAGTGGCTGTGTACCGTTATCCAGACAAGTTATACATTTGTTATTATCTTTCATATGTGATTACTTTTGTAATGTCATGAATATCTGTCATACATATATTGTTTACATAAGCATGAGGTTAACCGTTACCTGGGGTCCGATGGATATTGGACCTCAGCCCTTACCATAGCTTCAGGTCCGAGGAACCGAGGACTGAAGAGAGTGTTGGTTATACTTAGTTTTGATGATGTCTTATATAGATGCCATTCTTATAAGCAAAAAGATTGAGTAATATAATTATCTCCTACTTGGACTAACTACTGTATTTAATGTAGGTTATTTGAAGATTAATCAAGAAGGAGATAAGAGATGAAAGAAATAAGTACTTGCAGAAGTTGAAATGAAGCTTCATCACTTTATGGATATTGAAGAAGGTAGAAGCTGCAAAGAATGATGAGTCCAAGTTAAATGAAGAAGAATGATCAAGGTGGGAGTTGAAAGAAAGAAGTATCTGCAAAGGTTATCAAGAAAGCAAGATGTTATCAATGGGTTCTGGTGATAACCAAGTAGAAGAAAAGAGACCAAATAAAGAAGAAGCATTCAAGGCTGAAGAAAGAGTTGCATTATCAAGAATGATCAAGAAAAGAGAAGAAAGAAGGAAGAACTTGATGTATGGAATGAAGATTTTATTATCCAAGTTCATATATTGATGCTAGAAGACTCTAAGATCATATGGAAGCTCAAATGGCTCAATTTGGGGTTGAAGACAACAAAAATCAGCTTTTGGATGAAGAATACTCGAGTTTCCAAGTGTTTACTCGAGTATGGGACTCTATACTCGAGTAAGGGACCTTATACTCGAGTATACAGTGTCTTCAGCATTTCTGGCGTCTCTGGACAGATCTTTACTCGAGTAGGAAACTAGCTTACTCGAGTAAACAACATTTTCAGCAACTCTGTTCTACTCTGTTCACGTTCAGCATGGGCGACGTCTGGTAATTCAATGATATCTCACAAATCAGAGATCGGATTGATACGAAACCAAAAGCATTGGAAACTAGACATCCAACACGTTCTTCTGACAAAAATTCATGGCCAAAGGAGCTCAGATGAATTATCTATGAATTTTACAATTTGGATCAAAAATCAACGTCACTGTCCAGACCAAGCTTCAGTATTTTGAGGATATCTTAGAAACGACAAATCCAATTGAGCTGAAATCGGTGCCATTGGAAACTAGACACACAGAGCTTTCCATCAAGAGTTGAACGGACCAAAACGGAGCTCGGACCAGAGAGATATGGCCTTCAGAAGTTGACAGTCAGTTCAGGAAGTTGCTCAAATGCATTTTACAAGGCTCACTCGAGTAAACTACTTACTTACTCGAGTAAAGGACCTCCAGAGAGCAAAAGACTTTCGAGTTTAAGGCTTTACTCGAGTACACACTTGCTTACTCGAGTATAGGACTTCCAGAGAGCAAAAGTCTTTCGAATTTAAAGGGCAAGTGAACAGTGCTTTACTCCAGTAAAGAAGAACATACTCAAGTATTGACTCAAGTATTGAATACTTCACTTGCTTACTCGAGTAAAGACGCAAGTATTGGACGCCAACTTTAGAATTTCAAATCTGACGAATTTGCAATGCCTTCCTGTTTGATCTTAATACTTCCCAGGATTAATCTCTAATGTTCCTAGACATGTTTAACCACTTTATTGGTGAGTTTCAGATGATCAAAATGAAGGATATCAGATTTGTGCAAGAATATCGAAAGCCGTGCAAAAGCTCCAACGGCTAGTTTCTAAACGGCTATATTTCATCCTACAACGGTCATAAACGGTCACAGACCTCTCTCTACCTATAAAAGACATGGACTCAAGTAGAAAAACGTGGAGACACAAGATTTCAATGCCAAAATGCTGAACTTCTGCTTCTTCATCTATTTCACTCTGTTTTACTTGTCTAGATAGCTTTGTGAGTGAAATGAATTGTGTTTGTACTTCAGTGATTATCTATCTATTCCTTTGAGAGGAAAATTATTGTAAACACATTATCTTTCTGAGAGTTACTCAAGATTGGGGAATCTTGAGTGGGATATACATTGTGTTGATTACAACTTGTAAGGGGGAGTGAATCCTAGTGAGAGGATTACTTCGAGTACAGAGTGTGTGATCAAGCGGTGTATCCTTACGTGTGTAAGGGGGAGTATCTCAGTAAGAGATTTGTAAAAGGCTGCACAAGTGCCCGGCTAAACTTGTGGGATTGTAGCGGTTCTCAAGTACCCGATTAAAGCTTGAGGGAAATAGTGGATTGAAATCTCAGGAGGTGCCTGGGGACTGGACGTAGGTCAAGGAGGGCCGAACCAGTATAAATCTGTTTGCATATTCTCTTCCCTTATCTCTTACATTTCCAGCACATATATGTTTGAATGTGTTTACATATATAAATGTGTGGTTATTGCTTTCTAAACTGATTTCTGGGAGTTACGAAAAGAATTTTCAAAGTAACTAAAGTTTTTATACTTCACCCAATTCACCCCCCCTCTTGGGTTCAGTCGGAACTTACAGAGAGGAGTAAGCAGAGTAAACAGCACGCGTAGAGACCCGACTGAAGATCCTATTTCTAGACTTGTACCGCTATGACAAATGTACTGTACACTATGATCAGGCAAATTCGCCACAGTTAATGATATATCAGTAACTCACTCTTTTACTTGCTCTGATGCTCTACTCTAATCAAACTATTTTGAAAACACTTTCGAAAATTGAGATGTTACATTTATGGTATCAGAACATTCATTCTGGCACGAATTTAACTAAGTTACTCCAAAAAGTTTGGTGTCTAGAAAGGGTTTTGTGGTTGTCAATCAATCCCCGTGAATTCGGCGAGACTTCCATAAACACACCGGCCTGGCCAGATGTTTGATTAGCGGAGTTAGGTTCGGAGCTTTTTCAACTAAGAGCATTTTACCTGGCAAGAAGCTAGCTCAGTTATAATAAACCATTGGTGCCGAAGGCAGGGCTAGTCTATGTAGGTCAGTCAATCAGTCCCTGTAAAGTCGGTGAGACTCCCATGATCGACACCTACCTGGCCAATCGGTTTGATTAACTAAGTTAGGCTCAAAGCCATTATCTTAGAGCATCTTTTGAAAATGAGTACTGATATAACCTTGGTGTGGTGTAATAGTGATGAACGGAGATAAATCTCCAAATATAAACTACTACGAATGAGTAGAACGTACTGCATGAAACCAGCGAACCCTAGACTAGGGTACCACCCTAACTCGGTATACCATCTGGAACCAGTATACCACCTTGAGTCAGTACATTACCCTAACTCAGGAAAAATCTTTACACTCATTCATAATCGTGAATCCTCGAACGTATACTCTTCGGAGTCGGTATACAAACTCTAAACATGTACACAACCCTGATTCTGTGTACTACCTTGAATTAATGGCTAGTATACTTTTTGAACCAGAGAAACCTATAGTATCGGATCATACATCTGATATCGACAACAGTAAATATTTTCAGCTGTCAAAACAACTCTGAGAGTGAGTCCCTTTATGAATCCAAACTTTCTTATGACGTGTTCTGGATGCGAGCAACATTGATAGGTGTTTTACGAACAAAATGACGCAAGGGTCTTCCCTACCCATTAAACAATCAAGTGATATCAAATCTATACCTCTTTCCTAGAAACCATTTCTGGATAGAAAAGACGAATGACCTCTTAGACAGAGAACGTGCAGCTAATTTCCACTCCTTTCTGAATCATCTCCAAAGGCTAGTTTTAGATAACATGTAGTCGAAGAATGGAATATGAACCTAGTACCAGTCAAGGGAAGCTACGAAAGTAGTGATAACTGAACATAGTTTACTATTATGAAGTATTATACAGTAATATAGTAACTGTACAAAGAAGATATATATGTTTGCAATAGGTGCCAAATGCTACTTCATTCCGATGTTTATAAGGGACTGGAGTTCCCAAAGGTAAGGGTAGAAATAGACAACCGCAAATAAAACCAATTCCAGTACCTAGAGCAATGTTTTTCACTGGGGTCTCGATTATTGTTATGAACCTGGGCATAATCATAATCGAGGCATCATTGAGGGCCGTATAGGTGCTCCATTTTGCTCTACCCCCTAGGCCAGTTTGTCTTCGTAAATAGTACGAGATATCTTAATAATGAGGGATGGATTAGCTAGTATTGAAAGACTCTTTATGGAGTATGTACTCAAGGAAGAAAAAGTAATAGTAAAACCTAAGTATGTGTAAAGAAACCAGTCTGTGAAGTAGTTTCTTTTATAACATCAAAAATAGGTATCCATACTGGAAATTAAAATAAAACTTGAAAGAAAAATATTCTTTTAGAAAACACTTAAGAAGGGAAGTGAGGTTGATATGGAAATATGATTTTTGATCTTCCTAATATATATATATATTGTTCAAAGATCTTCCTAATATTCACATTTCTAAAAGTTTTAGATATGTCTCAGTAAATCTCTTTCTTTATGTGATTATAAAAATATATATGCCTTGTTCAATAGAGTTTTGACAACCTTATGTATCATTGAAATTTGTGATAAAATAAGCAATGCCTTCTATGAATTCTCTTCTATTGTTGAGACCATCTATTGGTCATAATTGCAAGACGTACATTTTATTAGTACTCAAAACATGGGAAAAATCTCTAGATTGTGGCATGTTGGGTTGGTAGTTTTTAAAACCATCATTATTAGAGAAAGGTTAAAAGAATCTGGATATAATTAGATTATTATATGATATTCTCTAAATTGACATTGAAAATCTTTTGTAATCATCTCTTCTTTGTATGTTCTTTTAAGTTTGTTTTAAATGGTGGATGAAGGAAATTTTCATAGTTTACATCATACCTCTTGTGCTATTCATCTTGTTGAATAGCTATATTTCTAAAGATTGTTTCACCTTTTGAGTGAAATTATTTATTTTTCCTGCATTGAAACTGAATCGCAGCACAATCATTCCTTAGTTACTTTATTCTACCGAATTTTGCTTAAGGTTAACAAAGTAGGAAGTGCTTATATTGAGCTTTCCCTGGTTTTTGAAATCCATATTGCAAAAAGGAGGTAAATTAAGACATAAGAGAAGAATTTCCCTGTGTTATGTTTTTTTTTTTGGTGATCTAATGCTGGTTGTTGAACATGTTTTATGAAAAATGAAATTTGCATTGGGTATGTATACTCTGAACTTGCTGTTGAGACTCTAAACTTGTATGAATTATTGCTTCTAAATGTTTCCCAAATCTTTGTATACATATGTTTGAACACTTATTCTATTTCTGAAAATTCCCAACTAGATATAACTCATAGACAGCATGTTGACCAATTGTTTGTTCACTTAAAAATCTAACCTGAGTGTTTCACTTGAATTTTCCAAACTAAGTATGGAACTATGTTAAAAAGTGATTCTTTTGTGAATTTGTAACACCCCGTTTTATAAAGCGTTTTCGAAATAAAATTATCAGAGTTTCAAAAGGGTTTATCAGAGTAGAGCATCGGAAGAGTCGAGAAAATGAGTAACTGAATAACATTCAATAATGATATATCTGTGTACTGTTACAGTCATCCAAAATATCCGAATATTCAAAAAGTCGGTAAAATAAAAATTTCAACAGAATCTCCTCGTCCGCTCCGTCATGCTATCTGCTTACCCTTATCTTCGGTCTAACCTCCTGAGGGTCCTGGGCCTAAAGTCAGAGCTGAGGTTCAATTACCATTGAACCTGAGGTAACAGTTAACCTCATGCTTATGTATCAAATATGTATGACAGATATCCAGGGCAAAACAGCATTTAATCACATACAATATTCATATATTCACATAATAACATTACACAGCCACTGCAATATGTATGTTATTACAGTCTGCACTATCTCCAGTGCCACGACGGCCTATCGTGTCCTCAGCGCTATGAAAACTTAACGGCATTATCAAAACCATAACCCGTATCAAGTTGTATGTGTATGATCAATTTTCAAAACAGAGTTTCAGACTATCTATCACATATAAGCATACAATAAGCATCAGAGTTAGTGTTACAGTACGCGTCCGTACCTGAGTCGATAATTCCGGTGGGTCGACGATCGGTACACGTTTGCAGATGTCCTATCATAGGAATATTGCGTTTATTAATTGTAAGTAGTATTCTTGAATATATTTTGGCCACTACTAAATATTCTATCCTTGGTATACTAAATCATCATTTTATTTCCCAAAATTCGTGGAAAAACGCTGGGCAATACTGGGCAGAATTTCGCCTATCTTTGAAAAATCATAACTAATTCTAGAAAAATCGAAACGAAGATCCGTAAGAAGTTCCAGACTCCTTAGGATGTCTACTTTCCAGAAAAAATATCAGGCCTTGCCCAGAATTCAAAAATAATTCCCAGATTTCACGTGTTCATCATCTGCCCAGAATTTCCAGCATTTTCGCAACATAAACTTTGAGAATTTCTTTCTCTCTGTACAGAACTCATTTCAACATGATCTTTACATATTTAAAAAGCTCTACATGTCTAATTTCATCATGAATTTTCTCAGAATTTTTCAATAGCATTTTCAACATGAAATATGAGTGTTTCTGTTACTAGTTCAGAAATCGCCTAACCGACGAATTTTCGCCAGAACTTCGTTACAACTGTGTTCTTGATCTGGAAATTTTGCAGAACTAATTTCTTCAATAAATTTTCGAAATGAAGCTATTTTAGACTATAAAAACATGAAACTAAAATTATTCTAGAATTTTAAAGATTAAAGCTACTCCTACCTATGAATTTAACTCAAAAACTAAGAACTTCTCTTACCTAGAGCTTGAACTCCTTCAAGAATTCCCTTCAGCTCTCTTAACTCTCTCTCAAATAAGAAAGTGTTGTATTGCTTGGTGTGAAGAAAAGTGAAGAGCTTGGGTCTCTATTTATAGGAAAAAGGTTGGGCATTTTGGTAAATAATTGCAACTTTGCTCTTGATTAATTCCCACCATTGGATCTAGGTTAAAGTTGAAATCTCACATCCTCTCCATCCACTTGCAAAAACCGAAAATCCCCTCTCTCTCTCCCTTCATCTTTTTCTTCCCTTCTTCAAGAAGCTACACAAACTTGAAATGCAAGAATGGAATAGTGTTTTGTGTTCTAGAAGCCATTGACTAATTGCACATGTTGGAAATCACTTCCTTCCCTTTGAAGCTCCCCCAAAACCGTGCCCCCCTCTGATTTTTGGGTCTTGGGTTGATTTTTGGGCTTTATTGGTGGTTGGACAATTTGTTTGGGTTACAAAAATGATCCACTTGAGTTTTTGTTGTGCCAAAAAGCCCTAATTTAATTCTTCCTTGTTTAGTATTAGATTAAGCTTAATTAGGTTTAGTTTGAAATGATTTTATTGATTGCCAATTAAATTTTGATCCTACTAAGTCCAATTGTTGCAATTATGGATTCCTTGTTAGGCTTTATTGTTGAATTTAGCCAAAATATTGTTAATTTTTTGTAAGTATTGGTAATTAAATTAATTATGCATGTTAATTAAATTAAGATTAATTTTTGGTGTTTACTAATTATTTTTAGTGTCCTCTAATTATTTTAGGCCTCCTCCTATCCCTTTACGGTTTACCTTTGCCAATATGTGAATTATATGACAATATCTCACCAATTGTGAGTTTAATTGTTCTTTGAATTGTTAGAAATTCCATTTAATTGGTTTAAGGGCTTTTATGGTTTTCCACAATATTTTATGACTCCTAATAAAATTTTAGGGAGTTGGATTTTGCCCTATTAAATTCTACCGACAACTTATTCAAGAATTAGAACAATAATACTTACTAATTTGGAGACAACATACTTTCCTATTTTAAATGGATCCTAAATGGCCAAAATATTATATTCAAGAGATATACAAATTTTGGGGTATTATATTTCTCCCCCCGTTAAATAAAATTTCGCCCCCGAAATTTACTCCATACTAACTAAACATTGGGCCATGAACTCCGGATATCTTTCTCTCATATCTTCCTCTGTTTCCCAAGTTGCCTCATTAGGAGATAAACCCTTCCAGACCACTTTCACAACAGGAATATTTCTGTGTCGAAGCCGTTTCTCCTGGTAATCGAGAATTCGTTCTGGCTCGACCTCAAAAGTGTTATCATGTCGCACCTAGACATCCTCATACTGAATAACATGGTCATGGTCAGGTTGGTATTTCTTCAACTGAGAAACATGGAAAACATCATGGAGTTTACTCAAGTTCGGGGGTAAGGCTAATTGGTACGCAACTGGCCCTCATTTGGCCAGGATTTCAAACGGTCCTACATATCGCGGACTCAACTTTTTCCTTTTCAGCGTTCTACCGACACCAGTGACTGGTGATAGTTTCAGAAACACATGGTCTCCGACTTCGAATTCTAACGGTCTTCTCCTCTTATCAGCATAGCTCTTCTGTCTGCTTTGTGCTGTTAGGAGCCTGTGCTTGATTAGTGCGATTTGTTCGGAAGTCTTGTCAACTAAATCTGTCCCGATGAATTCTCGTTCTGACAGTTCTGTCCAGCATATCGGTGATCGACACTTCCGCCCGTACAATGCTTCAAATGGAGCCATCTGTATGCTCGATTGGTAACTGTTGTTGTATGCGAACTCGGCTAGCGGTAGATGTTCGTCCCAATGGCCTTTGAAGTCCAACACACACGCTCTAAGCATATCTTCTAGCGTTTGTATTGTCCTTTCAGATTGACCATCGGTCTGCGGGTGATAAGCCATACTAGGCCTTAGCTTAGTTCCCATCTCTGCATGCAAAGCCTCCCAAAATTGGGATGTAAATCGCGGGTCCCGATCAGAGACAATGCTCTTAGGGACGCCATGAAGTCTCACGATCTCTTTGATATAAATCCTCGCCAATTGTTCTGGTGAGTAATTAATACTAATGGGGATAAAGTGTGCCGACTTAGTCAATCGGTCCACAATCACCCAAATCGCGTTGTGATGTCTGATCTTGGGTAAACCTACCACTAGGTCCATGGTAATGTTTTCCCATTTCCACTCTGGAATCTCTAGTCATTGAAGAAGACCAGGGGGTCGTTGATGTTCAATCTTAACTTTCTGGCAGGTTAAGCACCTTCCCACGTACTCGGTTACGTCTTTCTTCAGCCTGGGCCACCAAAACTCGGATTTTAGGTTCTGATACATCTTCACCATTCCTGGATGTAGAGTATATTTACTCTTATGAGCTTCGTCTAGAATCTTCTGTCGTAATTCACCATCCTTCGGAATGTAGATCCGCTTCTTGTACCTGACCAAGCCGCTAGGCGATAAGTCATGGTCTTGAGTCTCTCCCCGTGAGATCATCTCTCGAGCTGCTAGAGCCCACTCGTCGTGCTTTTGAGCTTCCTCGACCGCATCTCTTAGATCGTATTCTCCTCGACTAACAAGGAGACTTGTAAGATACACGTCATCGGGCGCGTAATGCCTCATGCAAATCTGATTGGACAGGTTCAGGTCTCTGAAATCTTCCAGTAGTCTCCGCTCTTGAATCATCATGTATGCTGCGTGCACCGTCTTTCTACTGAGCGCATCTGCTACGACGTTTGCTTTTTCGGGATGATACTTGATTTCCAGGTCGTAATCTTTCAGTAAGTCCATCCAGCGACGTTGTCTCATGTTGAGCTCTTTTTGATCAAACAGGTATTTCAGGCTCTTGTGGTCGCAGTATAACTCTACGACTGCACCATAGAGGTAGTGCCTCCATATCTTTAAAGCGAATACAATAGCTGCAAGTTCTAAGTCATGTGTAGGATAGTTTGACTCGTGAGGCTTCAACTGACGAGAGGCATAAGCTACAACTCTGCCCTGTTGCATCAGGACACATCCCAATCCCTGCCCACTGGCATCACTATAGACCATATAAGTCTCATCCGGATTTGGGATGATCAACACTGGTGCTGTAGTTAACCTCTCCCTCAGTATCAGAAAACTCGACTCACAGTCTTCGTCCCACACAAAAAGTTGATTCTTCCTCGTAAGCTTTGTCAATGGTAAGGCAAGACGTGAGAAATTCTGTATGAATCTGCGGTAGTATCCCGCTAGACCCAAAAAGCTGCGTATTTCCGTCACAGTCTCTGGTCTCTTCCAGTCCAGAACTGCTTCTACCTTGCTAGGATCAACGGCAACTCCATCGCGAGATATGACGTGGCCCAGAAATTTCACTTCTGGTAGCCAGAATTCACATTTGCTTAACTTGGCAAAAAGTTGCTTGTCACGTAGTATTCCCAACACGAGTCGCAGGTGTTCTTCGTGTTCCTCTCTGCTTTTCGAGTAGACTAAGATATCGTCGATGAATACTACCACGAACTTATCTAGATGTTGGCGAAAGATCCGATTCATGTAATCCATGAATACGGCAGGTGCATTAGTCAATCCGAAAGGCATCACAAGGAATTCGTAATGCCCATATCTGGTTCTGAAAGCTGTCTTTGGAACATCACTGGCTTTTACTCGAAGCTGATGGTATCCTGATCGCAAATCGATCTTGGAGAATACACAGGAACCAGATAGTTGATCAAGTAGATCATCAATTCGGGGAAGTGGGTATTTGTTCTTGACAGTTACTTTGTTCAACTCACGGTAGTCGATACAAAGTCGAAGGCTTCCGTCTTTCTTCTTTACGAACAATACGGGGGCTCCCCACGGTGACACGCTGGGTCGGATAAACCCTTTTTCTAGTAGTTTTTCAAGTTGCTTCTTCAGCTCCTGCATCTCGTTCGGCGCCATTCGGTATGGTGCTTTTGATATTGATCCTGTTCCAGGCATCAATTCAATGGTGAACTCAACTTCCCTTTCAGGAGGTAACTCTGTGAGATCCTTGGGAAATACATCAGGGAATTCGTTGACGACCGGAATATCTTGGAGTGATGGTTCAGCTTCCGCTTTGACAGAGAAAAACACCATGTATGCTTGGCACCCATGCTGTATGCATTTTTCTGCTTCTGAAATAGAGATATAACTCAGACTCCCATCAACCTTGCTCCGGTTGCGCGGGGGTGCAAATGATATCTGTTTACTTCCACAGTCGATTATCGCGTTGTTAGCCGTCAACCAGTCGAGACCGAGAATGATGTCGATGCCACTGAGTGGTAGCCGGATAAGATCTATGTTTGAATCTCGTCCATTTACACTCGCAACACAGTTAAGACATGCATCAGATGCTAAGAATTTCGCACCTAGTGGTGTAGCTACTAACAGATCATAAGGTAGTCTATGAACATGCATTCCTAATCGCTCTGCGCAGTCATATGAAATAAACGAGTGACTAGCACCCGAATCATACAATGCTTGGAGTAGGTTTCCATTAAGAGAAATGGTACCTTTGATCATATCGGGCGATCTTCTAGCTTCTTCATTCGTAAGAGCGAAAACCCGACCTGGGTTTTGCGGCCTCGCCTCCAGTGCTTTTTGAGGGCAGTTTGTGCTGATGTGTCCTGGCTTCTGGCACTTGTAGCACACCAACTTTCCTTCACAGTTGGTCCCCTGGTGATACCTTCCGCACTTCAGGCATGCTCTGGATGTCTGCATCCTTGAAAAGTTCTGCTGCCCTGGTTGGAACGGCCTTTTATTCCCATTACGGGAATTTCCCCAACTCGTCTTCCGCTTCTGTGAGGGGTTTCCACGGTTAAAACCGCCACGATTGGGACCACTGCTATGGAAGGCTCTGGTCTTCCTAAGCTCCTTCAGATTCCGCTCAATCAATCGACAGGCCTCTACCGCTTGAATCAGCTCGGAGAATTTTTGTGACACTAGCCTCTCTCTTATCTCATACTTCAACCCGTAAATCAGTAGGTTCGACATGCTGCCCTCATCTTCATTTCGCCTGAAGTGGGTTGAGTATCGAGACAAGTTAGTGAAACGGGCATAGTAATCATCAAAAGACTTTTCTTGCCCTTGCCGAATGTGCAAAAACTCGGACTCCTTCATCATCTGAACAGAAGGTGGAAAGTACTGTTCATTGAATTTCTCTTTGAATTTTTCCCATGTGACGGGACAGTGACGTGCTCGCAATGTGGTTGCAGTGCCCTTCCACCAGCGGTCTGCATCCCCTTCCAACTTGTAAATTGCCAGTTGTGCCTTTCTGTCTTCAGGACATTCCAAGACCTCAAAGATCTTGTCCAAGCGCATCAACCAGTCTTCTGCTGAGTCAAGTTTACCTCGGAAGGCTGGGGGTTTCAGTTTGCAGAATTGTGTTACCCAGTATTGGGTGTTCTCGACCATTCTGTTTGGTCGTTGAAGCTCTGCCATCGCTCTCTCCTGCCGGGGATGTGGTTGGGATCGGTAGGATCCTTCAGATGCATGGCTCCGTTCGTCATTCTGATTGTCACGATTCTCTCCTTCTTCGGTATTTTGTTGTTCGTCGTCGGCTTGTTGTTCCCCATTTTGTCCTTCATTAAGTCCTCCCTGTCGTTCAGCGAGGAGTGTCTCAATGGGGACCCTTTGTTCTTGGATTACTTGCCTCATTTCTTGGATCTCATCACGAACAGGTGGTGGTGGTGGTGGTTCCTGCTGATTTAGTTCTTGTATGGGTATGGTTCGTGCTTGTCTACCACGACCTCTGCCTCGGCCTCTACCTCGGCCTCGGCCTCGGGGAGCTCTAGCTCCTCTTAAGGTTGCCATTAGACTAATTTTGACGAATAACAGATGGATCATTAGAGAAAGACAAGATAAAAACAAAGCATCATATTATATATGTCAAATATTTTACAACGTTACGGTGTAGTTCATCATCATAGTTACTTCATTACAACCTTACCCAAAATACTCTAATCTACTCCCTAAGGGTGTACTAGAATCAACAACTATTTCTACTAGTCTGGCGTCAAATTAGTCTTAATAGTATGCGTCATAATCTTCCACTGCTTTCTTGGACTGTTGCTGGGTTCTGACCTTCTTCCTCCGGTTCACATAGCCCGATGCACCCAACTCCTGATCTGAAAAAGGTGGATGCAAACCTCTCCTAATGGACCTTCGTCGAGCAGTTCATTTGTCTTCCGTATCCAATAGTTGGTGCGAGGGAAGTGATGGAGAGTGGATCTGATCCATTCTTCCGGAGTGTAAGGGTCGGTAAGGGGCATGGTCATATCATAAATCTCCCTGACACGGGTCAGGAAACGTAGGTAATGCTCCTGAATGTTTTCCCCGTAACAGCCTGCCATCAAGAACGCGTCATACAGCGTCTCAGTCAGCTCGCGGTTGCCATCTAGTACGTATCGCAGGTTCTCCGGGTCGGCGTGCTCAGCTACGTCGTCAACGGGCTCATCCTCTAAGTCAGCAAGCTCAATAAAATCATAGTCGGAGTCAGCATCCTCCTCTACCAGATCCGCTACGTCAATATAATCAAAATTATCCCCAACAGAGGAGTGGTGTGAGCCTGCCGGGGCATTAGGAGCTGGTGCGATGTTCAAGGGTATAGCTGGTATGGGATTTGGATCATACAGGTTATCGGGGTAATCTGGGCCCGGGTGATACTCAGGCTCTGGGTCGTTTAAGTGATCAACAGGGAACAGCGGGTTGTATGGTAATCCCAAGGGATTAGCAGGGGCAGGAGGTGCTGGCATGTGCTGGGGTGCCGGTGCGGGCGGAGGGTATACAGGTTCCGGGTTTAACCTTCGGCCCACCATCAGCGGGTTCACGCTCTTCCGTGCCACGCGTCTCATAAGTCCGTATCGATAAACGAAATCGGCTCTCTGATGATTAATCGGCGGTCTAACCATTTTCCTGCAACATGTACACCGAAGTTACATCAGTACTCTTTTCGAAATGTGTTTCAAAACTACGGCTTAGAGCCCGACTCAGTTAATCAACCGATTGGCCAGGTAAGTGTCTATCATGGGGGTCTCACCAACTCTATGGCGACTGCTTGACCGATCCACATAGACTAGCCTTGCCTTCGGCACCAATGGTTTCTTATAACTGAGCTAAGTTCCAGCCGGAAAATACTTTTTTGAAAAACTCCAAACCTAACTCCGTTACTCAAACAGTCTGGCTAGGCCGGTGTATTTGTGGAAGGCTCGCCGAATTCACGGGGACTGATTGCCAACCACAAAACCCTTTCTAGACACCAAACTGTCTGGAGTAACGAAGTTAACTTCGGGCCAGAATGTCTGCTCTGATACCAAAAATGTAACACCCCGTTTTATAAAGCGTTTTCGAAATAAAATTATCAGAGTTTCAAAAGGGTTTATCAGAGTAGAGCATCGGAAGAGTCGAGAAAATGAGTAATTGAATAACATTCAATAATGATATATCTGTGTACTGTTACAGTCATCAAAAATATCCGAATATTCAAAAAGTCGGTAAAATAAAAATTTCAACAGAATCTCCTCGTCCGCTCCGTCATGCTATCTGCTTACCCTTATCTTCGGTCTGACCTCCTGAGGGTCCTGGGCCTAAAGTCAGAGCTGAGGTTCAATTACCATTGAACCTCAGGTAACGGTTAACCTCATGCTTATGTATCAAATATGTATGACAGATATCCAGGGCAAAACAGCATTTAATCACATACAATATTCATATATTCACATAATAACATTACACAGCCACTGCAATATGTATGTTATTATAGTCTGCACTATCTCCAGTGCCACGACGGCCTATCGTGTCCTCAGCGCTATGAAAACTTAACGGCATTATCAAAACCATAACCCGTATCAAGTTGTATGTGTATGATCAATTTTCAAAACAGAGTTTCAGACTATCTATCACATATAAGCATACAATAAGCATCAGAGTTAGTGTTACAGTACGCGTCCGTACCTGAGTCGATAATTCCGGTGGGTCGACGATCGGTACACGTTTGCAGATGTCCTATCATAGGAATATTGCGTTTATTAATTGTAAGTAGTATTCTTGAATATATTTTGGCCACTACTAAATATTCTATCCTTGGTATACTAAATCATCATTTTATTTCCCAAAATTCGTGGAAAAACGCTGGGCAATACTGGGCAGAATTTCGCCTATCTTTGAAAAATCATAACTAATTCTAGAAAAATCGAAACGAAGATCCGTAAGAAGTTCCAGACTCCTTAGGATGTCTACTTTCCAGAAACAATATCAGGCCTTGCCCAGAATTCAAAAATAATTCCCAGATTTCACGTGTTCATCATCTGCCCAGAATTTCCAGCATTTTCGCAACATAAACTTTGAGAATTTCTTTCTCTCTGTACAGAACTCATTTCAACATGATCTTTACATATTTAAAAAGCTCTACATGTCTAATTTCATCATGAATTTTCTCAGAATTTTTCAATAGCATTTTCAACATGAAATATGAGTGTTTCTGTTACTAGTTCAGAAATCGCCTAACCGACGAATTTTCACCAGAACTTCGTTACAACTGTGTTCTTGATCTGGAAATTTTGCAGAACTAATTTCTTCACTAAATTTTCGAAATGAAGCTATTTTAGACTATAAAAACATGAAACTAAAATTATTCTAGAATTTTAAAGATTAAAGCTACTCCTACCTACGAATTTAACTCAAAAACTAAGAACTTCTCTTACCTAGAGCTTGAACTCCTTCAAGAATTCCCTTCAGCTCTCTTAACTCTCTCTCAAATAAGCAAGTGTTGTATTGCTTGGTGTGAAGAAAAGTGAAGAGCTTGGGTCTCTATTTATAGGAAAAAGGTTGGGCATTTTGGTAAATAATTGCAACTTTGCTCTTGATTAATTCCCACCATTGGATCTAGGTTAAAGTTGAAATCTCACATCCTCTCCATCCACTTGCAAAAACCGAAAATCCCCTCTCTCTCTCCCTTCATCTTTTTCTTCCCTTCTTCAAGAAGCTACACAAACTTGAAATGCAAGAATGGAATAGTGTTTTGTGTTCTAGAAGCCATTGACTAATTGCACATGTTGGAAATCACTTCCTTCCCTTTGAAGCTCCCCCAAAACCGTGCCCCCCTCTGATTTTTGGGTCTTGGGTTGATTTTTGGGCTTTATTGGTGGTTGGACAATTTGTTTGGGTTACAAAAATGATCCACTTGAGTTTTTGTTGTGCCAAAAAGCCCTAATTTAATTCTTCCTTGTTTAGTATTAGATTAAGCTTAATTAGGTTTAGTTTGAAATGATTTTATTGATTGCCAATTAAATTTTGATCCTACTAAGTCCAATTGTTGCAATTATGGATTCCTTGTTAGGCTTTATTGTTGAATTTAGCCAAAATATTGTTAATTTTTTGTAAGTATTGGTAATTAAATTAATTATGCATGTTAATTCAATTAAGATTAATTTTTGGTGTTTACTAATTATTTTTAGTGTCCTCTAATTATTTTAGGCCTCCTCCTATCCCTTTACGGTTTACCTTTGCCAATATGTGAATTATATGACAATATCTCACCAATTGTGAGTTTAATTGTTCTTTGAATTGTTAGAAATTCCATTTAATTGGTTTAAGGGCTTTTATGGTTTTCCACAATATTTTATGACTCCTAATAAAATTTTAGGGAGTTGGATTTTGCCCTATTAAATTCTACCGACAACTTATTCAAGAATTAGAACAATAATACTTACTAATTTGGAGACAACATACTTTCCTATTTTAAATGGATCCTAAATGGCCAAAATATTATATTCAAGAGATATACAAATTTTGGGGTATTATAGAATTTGTTTGAATAGTTGCGGTACTTCATGGAATCTTGAGCATATAATTATTTCAATTCCAATCAGCTAGCTGTAAAAACTCTAAATTATGACACCTGCATAGGATTTTTGTGAGAATTAGTCATATGTTGGAAATAACACTTAAATCTGCTGGATCGCTATTATAAGAAGTTAAGAATCTAAGTGTTGTTGCATTAACCTATTATAGGAAAGAGTTTGCATATCTAGATGATGCCATGATTCATACATTTTGGTTATATTACCTGCCTTGTTATGTTGGAAAATGTGAGTTAGGAAATTTTACTTCATTATACCAAAAAATATTTAACGAATTAAATTAATGGAAGTGGCTTAGAGTATACCATATTAAGTTCCATTTTAAAGTGTGTGCATTACCCCTTTGCAAATTTTTGTTATCACACTTCGTGAAATTTGGACCAATAGATATTGTAGGTATCATTTTCCTCAAATTTCCTAATCATCCATTGTTCTTGATCTCTCTTATTGTGAGCTTGATTATTAGTCGTTGTTATGTTAAAACAAGATTAGTTTCAAATGAGGCATGTTAGGTGAAACCTGAGGAATAAACTAGTCTTAACTATTAAAAGAGCACTTGGTGGAATTTTGTGGCATGCATTGCATAGGGACCCTGTCTTGAAATACATTGTACTTTTGATCCATTGAAATTAAGATTTCTTATCACTTTATCATAATGTCATAACCATGCATTATATATCCTTGTCTCATTTTGAACTTTTGATAAACACCTTTAAGTTAACATAAACTAGTTAGCTCAGCAAATTTGAATTTATCTATGGTGCATGGTAAGAATAGAAACCGTAAGGATTAGATTCTTGGATTTTAAAGACATAAAGCCCTAAATGTGAAATTTTGAGTGTACACTTTAGGAAATCTGGAGTTAGTATTGTTGCTGTTGATACTTCATAAAACCTACTTTAGTACACCACTACACAAATACTTGTGAGCTAAATTTCTATCCACACCAACAATTTCCAGGTATATGAAACATAAATTGGAATTTGTTAGTTACTGTGGTAAGTGAAGTCGAATTTTGTCTTCTCATATTGTTTGCATCTATTGTGCTCTTGTAGTGAGTATTGGACATGAAATTTAAAGTAATATTTAGAGGTCATATAAACTAAATAGTACTGAAAGTATAGTAGATTTCGATGGAACTACCTTTTAGTTATGGTACATTGACTTTTACCACACTACTAATGAAAATATTGAGCATTTGAGTCCCCCTCTTACATTAAAAGTTCGGCATGATGTTTACTTTGTCTAAAAGAAAAATTGCTATTAATAATTCTTATTCTTGTGGGGAAACTAGTAAAAACCTTAGAGACCTAAGGAATAATTGGGTTTCTAATATAGCCTGAGAGCTTGACTGGGAAAAAGGTTTAGATAATATAAACGAGCAGATGCTCAAGATATAGGTGTGTGAATATGCATGGGGCTATGTCCCTAGGCCTTAAGGCAGTGGTACTTAGCACTGTGTGAAATGCGAATTGTCATAGTGACCTTAGACTAGTATGTCTACAGTACGAGTTTGGCAGAACATTTATTTTACCAGGTAGTAGTTGAAATGCCTAAAACCTGAGGATAATTTCTTAGGTATTGAGGCTAAAATCCCTAGTGATGTGGTACTGGATTGAGCCGGAAGGCCAATATATGATAAGCCAAGAGGCTGAATGGGTTAGACAGTGAGCCCTGCGTAACCAAGCACAGTGGGGATGGGCGAGTAGGTCTTATGATTGAATACTATACCTAGGTATAAAATGAATGAGATTATCATTTGAATGTTAGAATGCGTGCTAAGTAAGCATGCATAGTAAGGAAATAGACGAGATGTCTGGAGTTTTCTGAGTTTATACGATCAAAGGCAAACGTATCAATCACCCTTATCTAAGCAGAAATTGCTTGGACCAAATCTGATTGACTAGACCTCCAAACAAATCATGGTGAGCACGAGACAACCCTTTGTAGCACAAAGCAGACAGAGGAGCTACGGTAACAAGAGAGGAAGACCTTTAAAGTTTGAAGTCGACGGTCATATATTATTAAAGATATTTCTAGTAACCGGTGTCGGTAGAACGCTAGAGAGGCAAAATTAAGACCGCGATACGTAGGGCCATTCAAAGTTTTAACTAAACATGAACCAGTCAGATAGCCTTACCCCCGAACTTGATTAATCTCTATAATGTTTTTCATATTCCTCAGTTACACCAACCAGACCATGATCGTGTCATTGAAATATGAGGTATCTCATGTTGCCACAGTATATAGACGCCACGGAGACATTTGTGTAGTAGGATGTCGAAGTACGACATGGCAATACCTTCGTAGTCAAACTTGGAGTTAGAGAAGGAGATCCTTGAGATGTTGAGCTCAAGACAACCATAATTTGTGAGGCCGAACTGGTCAAAGAGGTTGAAAGGTCTGTCACAAAATCCAGAGGAAGCATCACTTATGATCTAAGCAAATAATCAGTTTATACAAACGTAAATATTATCACTAATAATTATTTTACTGAACCAATTTTTGGAACAATTTATTTCTCGTTTTGCATTTCATTTGCTTAGATCATAAGTGATGCTTCCTCTGGGTTTTGCGAAAGACCTTTCAGTCCCTTTGACCAGTTTGGCTTCACAAATTCTGACCGCCTTGATCTCAACATCTCAAGGATCTCATTCTCTGACTCCAAGTTCGACCTTTTCAAGGCATGACATGTGTGGTCTTTGACTGATTTATTAGTCAAATTTAATATTGGGGGACTGCAGGGCAAAATTGCTACGTTTTGTAAACTTCCAAGACAAAATTGCTCCTTAGTGAAACTTCTGGAGCAAAATTGCTCCTCAGCAAAAACTTCTGGGGCAAAAATGTTACTTTTGATTGATGAGGTGGCATGCCACTTGTGTAGCCAGTTAAACTTAATGGTCAAAATTAACAGAGGGGCAAAATTTCTTTGTTTTATGAACTTCTGTGGCATTTTTGGTCCAAAAAAACTTTCGTCTTACTAGTGCTCTTGAGCAAAAACTTTCATGGCATTTAAGACCCTTATCTCAATGATTTACTATAGGAAAGTGACGCATCGTTGCCGGGAGTCAAGGAGAAACTCCAAATCGTAATAAAAAATTTTAATAAGGGGAGTACTAGTTCATTTTCTCTGATTTATTTCATACAAACATTGAGGACAATGTTTAATTTAAGTGTGGGGAAGTGAATTAGGACACTAAATTTAATTTATTTTTAAAAAATTAATTATAATGGAGAGAAAAGAGGTATTTTGTCTTGGTTTTGAGATTACTGGATTTAAATAAATGTAGCTTAATTACTAGTTGCATGAAGGGAAGTTGATTACATACATAGCAATTTATATGATTACATGTTGTTTTAAACTTGATTAAAATCGAGTCTAAAACATTTGTTTCTAGTATCATTTTTCACTTGTCTCAACTTGCTCTTCAGAACTTGTCTTAGTTCTCTACACTGCTACCTAACACTTCTGCAATTCTCTAACAAGATAGAGGCATTCATTCTTATACCCTTGAATCCCAAACCCAAGCCACAAATACTTTATCCATTGTTACCCCCTTTGAGCCTATCATTTTTTCCTTCCATCATATTTATAATATGTTTATATGCATGTACAATCATTATTGAGAGGGGAAATTCACCAAAATAAGAATATTTTTAAAAAATTGTACTGCATTAATGCAGTATGGAAAAATTTTACTAGATTAATGTAGTCAAAAAGTTCGTTTGACTGACGCAATTAGTGGCGTCACTAGCCGTGTCAGAAGTGTTGACGCCAGCACTGCATTAGGATTCTTGACACGTGTCAGGAATCCTGACGCATTCCTGACATGCGTCAGGATTACCCCCACCCCAACACGCCCCCCCTCCCCCAACACACACACACACACACACACACACACTCAATCTCACTCCTTCCCCTTCCCTTTTCCATTGTCTCCTTCATCCGATTCCTTCCCTATCTCCCATTTTCTTCATCCTCCATTAGTCATTTTCCTTTCCTCTCTCACATTTTCTTTATCCTCCATTCCTCATTTTCCTTCCCTCTCTCACATTTTCTTCATCCTCCATTCTTCATTTTCCTTCTTCTCCCTCATCCAATTCACTCCTCACATTTTCTTAATTTTCTTCATTCTAAAAACTCCCTCTGTCCTTCATTTTCTTCATTTTTTTTCACTCTCCCTCCGTCCTCCTTTCCTGAAGCTGAGAAAATGCTAAGAGAGGCTAAGAAACTTTGAGACATGCATAGAGAAGAGAGAATCACTGGAAGTAAGAAGAAGGAGGAGGCTCAAATTCTCTCTCTCACTCCTGACTTCAAGTTTGCACTGGTAACATTTAATTTTTTTGTTATGTTTATTGTTTAATAATTTGATTTAACTTTTAATTATATTCAATTATTTATTATAGATGTTTAATAAATGTATAACGGTAAGATAGATGCTTAATTACTTACAACTTATTAATAATTATAAATAATAAAAAGAGTAAATAATAATTATAATTAATAATTTAGGCAATTAAAATATTTAAAATTTATTTTTAACCTTAGGATACAAGACTAATCGGTAAATTAATTAATTAGTGAATTAATTATTTATTGTATATGTTAATTATAAACCTTAAGATAGATTATTAATTATTTAATATTTTTGTAAAATAATAATTTCATATATAAAATGTAAAATATTATGCTTTGCTAAATTTGATTTAAGAAATTTGTGAGAATAATAATAAGTGAATAATAAAAAGATTTTGTGAAATATGTTGTATATTATTATTTATAGTACCCTAAGATAGATAAGATAAGCTTAAATAGATAATAAGAATTAGTCAAATAATTAATTCGGTAATTAATTATTTAGAGAATAATAATTAGTGACTTAATAATGTGTTGTGTTATTGTAAATTTTTAGAAGTCAAATGGATGACCAACGCATTCGCAATATTGAGCCCGACCCCAAAGAGTGGGGAGTTCTTAATGAGGAGGTGTAGCAGTCACACCGATCACAAGTTGTGTGGAACACATGACATTGCAATTCTTTGAGGGTGAGGCCAGCCTCACAGGGGTCTTTGGGAGATGTCCAGGACCCAAACCTCATCCCACTAGATTTGTAGCAACACCTTATGCGTGTAGGTTTCTGGCACGTGTCTCGCATGAGGAGACTCTCGGTATGTTTTAAAATTCTTTATGTAATTAATTATATGCATTTAGTTGTTTGTACATGATACGAATAATATAGGACCTTTACATATTTGTTCTCTACTTTTATGTTGGTGCAGATTGATAGAAACCTTATTTCTGCTTTGGTTGAGAGGTGGAGACTAGAGACTCACACTTTCCATATGCCGGTTGGTAAGATGACTATTATTTTACAGGATGTAGAGGGCATTTTAGGTTTGTCTACTGAGGGACGAGTAGTTTATGGTCAGACGCATGGCAACAGGACAACAGTTATGCAGCAATACATGGGTTGGACTCCACTCCCATCTAAAATGATTGGCGGAAACATCAAGATGAGCTGGTTTGAGCGTCATTGGGGCCACTGGGAGGAGTACTCAGTTACTGTTGAGGGTCAGCTTTTGTACACACGTGCTTACGCCATGCGCCTATTTGGTGCATTTTTGTTGTGTGACAAGTCCAGCTCAGAGGTCCCTTGCCAATATATAAAATTACTAGGTGGTGACCTTGAGGAGACTTACCGTATAAATGCGTACCGTCCACCTGTATGACTAGTTTGCACCATTGGAACGCCTCACGACATTGACTGAAGGTCCAAAATGTACGTTGAAAATCCTAAACCCCATTAACAACCCCCGATCAACAATATACGGTCCATGTTGAATATGATAAATAGATCTTGGGGAAAATTTTAACATGTGCTTGAACCATCTTGGCAGGAACGCATATGACTCGTCCCAATCACCATAAATCTTAGCTATTGTCTTTTGTTTTGCCTTCCATGCCTTCCTGTAAGAAACATGATAACCAAACATTCCAGTCACCCTTTCTTGTATCATGATCAAAGGTACCGAAGGTGTTTCCTTGACCATGTCTACAAAACCAATCACAAAAAGTGTACACTAGGAATGTTATTTATGTTTACTGATAAACATAAATAAATTTACAAATTATCAAATAGTATTGTGCATCATACCTATTATAGCCTCAAAAATAATTTCCGAATCAAGTTGTTTGTGATCTTGGGAGAGAATTTGGCTCACGCAACTATGATTTCCAACCCATTTAGTTACCACCCAAGTGTTGCTATTCTTTGGTTTAATTGCTTTTACTCTCCAATCGCAGCCTTGTTCATGAGTCTAACGTTTTATTGAGAACTTGGCTATAGTACTCTCAACCACTTGAGCTTCATGATGTTCCTCATTGCAATAATGTTTTATTGCGGCTTGCACATCATGCTTGGACTCGAACTCTTGTTTCAGATATAATGCATCTCCTCTCGCCCATGGACCCTGGCCCAATACTTTCACATCTAGTATATCCTCATATAGGTAATCTTCATCAACAGCCTCATGATGTGGAATGTCATTACAAAATGGTGTAATATCTGCATATTCACACGTAATACAATTTATGTGAAATCATGGTAACTAATAAAAAATAAATTATACAATAATACAACTCCATAACTAACCTCATGATTGTAACATACCAGTCTGCTGTGACTTGACATTACGATGATATTCGCCATCTGCATCACTATCAGTCTAATCATGGTCTTTAGACAATAAAGTGTCTTCATCTTCTTCCTCTTGCTCCTCCTCATTATCAAGTTCATCTACCATATAGTCGCTTTCTTCTCCATGCGCAACGGTTGATTGTGTTGGCTGAGGTGTTTCAAAATAAGCCATATAATGTGACTGATGGAGTCCATGATTCAGTATTGGTACACCCTCCTCTAACGTCTCAATATCCAAATATAACTTAGCAAATTGGTTTCTGTCGAATGTTTGAACAAAAAATCCACATCCTCATCATCAGATATCTCAAAACCCGCATATTTCAGGTTTCCACAAGGAACTCTACCCGTCACTGAAGATATTACCTGATTTTGTTGCAGCTTTAACTTTCAATGGATCTTTTCATATAAATCTTCAGTGGATGTGCCTCAAACAATATACATTGCTCTTCTTTCACCTTCAAAGCTCAATCCATTTGCATCTATATTTTTAGAACCATTATAATATACAAATGAACGAATTTGATTCATTTTTTGCTTACTTTATATTATGAAAAAGAAGAACAAACTACAAATAAAACAAATAACAATAACATAAATTGCAACTGAGCAAAAGAAGAAACACAATGTATATATGTAATTAAAAAAAGAAATGAAGAAACAGAATGAAGAAGATGGAGGACGGAGGGAGTTTCTAGATGAGGGAAGGAGTAAATGGTGATAGAGGACTAAGGGAGTTTGCAGATGAGTGAATGATGAGAGGGAGAGGGAACGAGTCATGAATGAGGGATGGAGGACGGAGGAAGTGAATTATAAAGAGGGGGAGTCACGGGTTGCTTTTTTTTTTTTTGGGAGGGGGGTGGGGTGTCACGAGTGCAAGAATTGAGGGGGGGGGGTGCAGGGGGTAGGGTGGTAGGGAATCTTGTGGGGCCGGACGCCTTAGTGGCATTAGGAGTATTGACGCCACTAGTGGCGTCACGACCCTTGATGCCACTAGGGGCGTCAATACTCCTAACACCACTGCCACTGGTCACGTTAGGAGTATTGACGTCATTGACAGGTTTGATTACATTACTCTAGTAAATCTTTTCCAAAACTGCATTACTATGGTAAATATTTTTCAAACTACTTTAATTAGGTACAATTTTTGTAAAAAATTCCTATTTTGGTGTTTTTCCCTTATTGAGAGCATTCTTCTCATGTTACGAAATCACAAAATGTGGTATGGTTGCGATTAGTGCTATGTTACAAGGTATTTCAAAAAAATCAAAGAAAAAATACAATGAAAAAACTTGCATCAAAGACAAAAATATCAAGAAAGGGGCAAGAAACAAAACCAAAAAACAAAAACAAAAATCAAGAAAAGAAAGAAAAAAACACAGAGAGAGAGAGAGAGTACCCCTATTAAATCTTGAAGAATAGAACTTATACCACTATTATATATCTTTATGACATGATTAAATGCTATTCATTCATATACATGCATATTGCTTATTTTTCATCATCCACTCCTCGTAGCCTATATTCCAACATTACAAGCCATAAAGTCCTACTGATTTTTGAATGCACATGTAACTCGTGTATAGAATTAGAACTATTACAAGCATACGGTAGGGTGTTGAACAAATGAACTGAGCGAAAAAAGAACTCCCATATTGATGAGTTGAGCGATACACTTTATATCCTACATTACAAGTCATAAAGTCCTCTTGATTTTTGAATGCACATGTAACTGGTGGTAGAGAACTAGAATTATTACAAGCCTTTGATAGGGCGATTAGCTTATATTCCAACATTACAAGCCATGAAGTCCTCTTGATTCTTTAATGCACATATAATTGGTGGTAGGGAACTATAACTATTACAAGCCTATGGTAGGGTGATTAAACAAATGAGCTGGGGGGGGGGACCTATATTGGTGAGTCGAGTGATATACTTTATATCCTTGTATGATTATCTTATTTGGATTTAGTCTTGTTAAACTTTGTATTTTAATATGAATTTTTGTATATGTGATTGACAACCTAGATTGTATACTTGGTTTCTAAGGCGAGTTTATTTGAGTTTTCACATTCTCTTAGTTAATTCAATTTGTCTCTCTTCTTTCCTCAACCTATTTTCAAGATAGATTTTTCACTCATGAGTGCAAAAGACCAAGTGTTGGGAAATTTGATAAGTGTATATTTTATAATTAAATAGATGTAGCTTTTGAATTATATTAGATCAAATCTATAAATATTATATATCTATTTAATTTGTTTTATATATATACATATATATATATATATATTCCCTAAATCTAATTTTAAAGATAAAAGGTAATATTTCTAGAAAATCTACTCATATATATATATATATGTTTTTTTTTAAAAAAATTTTGTAGATAATATAATATCTTGAAGGTGTGGTCGTTAACTGTGATTTTCTCCAGACAAAGTAAGAGAAGATGACGGCACGTGGCCGAAAATACTTGCAGAAACGGGGTCCTGAATCATAATTTCGGCGAAATATTGAGAGATATGATCGGATGAGGTCTCAAACCGTAATTTTCGCCTGAATCCAAACATATCTGTAGTAATAGGTTAATGCCTCCTTTGGTTACCAATAGGCTTGGAAGAGAGGCTACTCGGGAAAGCGGCGCAAGGAATCAAGTTCAATAACATGGACAACAAATCAAAGTAGATGTAACATATTATTATATAGATATATCAAAGAGTCTTACCTCAAGAAGTAACTTCAGTTATAAATAGAGGCTTTATGGGCCACTCTTGACACACAATCACTTCTCTGAAAATTATGAGTAATGTTCTTTCTGAGTTTCTAAACTTGCCAGTTGGGGAGGGATGTAGCCTGAAGCTAGTTTCTATTTATTTTTGTTTGACTCTTTATGAATTTCCATTTATGAATACATTTCAGTTTTTCTTTTAATTATATTTATTTCTCCTGTTCTTCACATGATTTGCTTTGACTAGCTACCAATAAGTTCTAATATATCTGTAGTCTCGATGGACTGGTGAAGGGAAAACCTAAATGTAGAGAAATATCGATCGGTAACCGATTGTCCATTTATGTTGCTACCGATTGATATTTTTCTCAAATGCGTACAATCTATTTTTTATTATGTCCTTTTAAATAATAAAAAATACTAATAAATAAAAAAATAATTAAAATTTAAATGATTATTCGTACTTATGGTGTCATTTTTGTAATACCCCAAATTAACAATTACAATATTTGGTTTGATGGCACCTATTTAAAATAGGTGAATATGTGGTTTCAAATTTTGAGATATATTTGTTTTATCTATTAGGTTATTTTCCTTTAGAATTTAAGGTAGCCAATGTTTTATTTTTCTAAATTTTGTTTGGAATCATAAAATACCCTAAAAATACAAACAACTTCCAATTAAATAGAGGACCATAATAGGAATTAGTGGACACTTAGGTTTTCACTAAACAAAATGATTATGTAAATTTTTATAATTAATCAAGGGATTAAATTAAGAGGACATAAATTTCAAAATTCATAATTAAATAAGAAACTAAATTTTCTAAAACCCTAGAATTAATACCTAGCCCATATTAATTCATAAAATGCCCTAATAAGTTACCAAAGCACTTGAACAAATAAAAGAATAATTACCAACATTTAATGGGCAATTAATTAACACTAATGGAAGGTTTAGCCAATTAATTACAATTAGCACCAATAATCACCAACTAGAAATGAGTTAAGCTAATTAAAACTCAAAGACCAATAAAGGCTTGGGTTTAGCACTAAATGAATTAGGAATAAACACAAATTAATACATGAACCAATTATACAACAAGCAAGAGATAATTAAGCTTAGGATTAAGATGTTAATTAAATGCTAATCAAGAGTTGAAAAGTCAACAATTTCAACTATGATCTAAAGGCTAAGAATTAATCTTATAAAGCTTATCCAAAGGCCCTAATTAATTCTAACAAAGCTTAATCCATGAGACAAGGAAACAACCAATGATAAATTTCCATATAAATGATGTAAAGACAACAAAACATTATATATATATATATATATATATATATATATATATAAAGGGGGAGGGGTGCGTTTTTTCTTAAAGGAAAAAAGAAGAAGAGTTGATTAATCAATCAAAATACACATGTGCACTATGAGTCACTACCCTAGAAGATGAATCACAACTCTATCAAATGAATCATCATCCTAAGCTTGCATGAATCACTAACCTAAGCATGTGTGATACCCCAAAAATTATAATTTCTCATAACTACAATATTTTGATAAATGACACCTATTTAAACTAGGTGAATATGTGGTCTCAAATTATGAGGTATGATTATTCTAATTTCTAGGAAACCCTTATATAGGATTAAGGTGATCAATGATTGAATTTTTCTAGAGATCATAAAATATCATAAAAATACAAACAATTACCAAATTAAATTAGGGTTCTTGTAGGATCAAAAGGAGTAAGAAAGAGTTATGGAAATACATAAATAAATTTGGAGAAATATAATACCCTAAAATTCATAGTCATTGAAAATATTATATTTTGGCAAATAATATCTATAAAACATAGGAGAATATGTAGTCTCCAAATTTTGTAGTTTATTTTATTTCTTGGGCAAATTTTCTCTAGAATTTAAATAGGGCAAAACCCAATTTTAAAAATTACATAATGGATCATAAAATATTATAGAATGCTCTAAAGTCTCTTAAACTAAGTGTAATCCTAATTTAATCATAAGAGATAATTAAATGGCCTGAAAATATGTATACCAATTAGGAGAAATTACTAACAACTAAGGGACAATTAAATTTGCAACAATTGGAATAATTGTATTAATTTTCATAATTAATTAAAGGGTTTTAAACACCAATTCTATAAATGTTTAAGAGACCAAATTTTCTAAAACCCTAGAACTAATACTTAGTTCATATTTAATTCATAAAAGGCCATAAAGAATTATCAAAACACTTGAACAATTAAAAGGTAATTACCAACACTTAATGAACGATTAAAATTACACTAAGGGAATATTTAGCTAATTATTTACAATTAATACTAATTGTCATCAATTAAGGATGTGTTAAGCTAATTAAGAATCAAAGACCAATAGGGGATGAGATTAGCATAAAATAGATTAATAATAATCTTAAACTACCCTAAAAGCCAATGATACAATAATCAAGGAACACTTAAGCCTTGGATTAAGAAGTTAATTAAGCTTTAATTAAGCTTTGAAAAGTCAACTAACACCAAAGGCCAAGATTAGCCCTCATAAAGATAATCTAATGGCTCTAGTTAATTATAATAAGGTGGAATCCATGTGAAACCCAATCTACCAATCAAAGAATTTCTTTGTAGGCAAATTATCTAAATAAAAGAACAAGCATGAGTCATAACTCTAAATAGATGAATCACTAACCTAAATGATCATGAGTCATGTATCTAAATGTTGAGTCACAACTCTATAATTGATGAGTCATGGAATCTAATGAAAGCATGAAGGCTTTGAAGTGGCATGGAAGAGGATGATGTACTTGGGCTCATAAAACCATGGAAGAGGATAGAGTAGTGTAGAGGAAGCAAGGTGGAGGTGAGGTGTGTGTGTGTGTGTGTGTGTTGTGTTTGTATGTGTGTGTGTTGTGTGAGTGTGTGTGTAGGAGAAAAGGAAGAAGAAGAAGTCAAAGAAGGAACCAATAGGAATTTAGATAAATAAGATAATTGCATAATTAGGAAAATTCAAGAAAACAAATCCTAAACATTAAATAAATGAAAATATATACAAACTAAATTGTATCTTGAAATCCATGAACTAAGTATGAAAACTAAGTTGAGATTCATAACAAGCATAAATCAAGCATGAAAAGAAGTATAACCAAAGCCATTTTCATAATTGTTTAAGAAATGGAACCAATAGAGAAGATAGGAAAGATTGGTCTCAAAATGAAGCCAAGAATTTCTAGATTGCAAAACCAAAGAGAAAACTAGCCTAAGACTTCATTAAGAACCCCAAATGAATTTTTGTCTAGTGAAATACAATTAAAAGTTAATTAAAATTGTTAATGACACCTAAGCCTTGATTAGGTCATCAAGATGATATCACAAGGATGACATCACAAGAACACATGGAGGGTGAGGATTGAAACTTCTTTACTAAGTCTAGATCCAATGGCTAGGGTGAGAGATGGGCAAAATTAAATTCCATTTGTGTCCTAGATCTTCACCTATAAATAGGAGGCTTGGGTTCACTTCATTCTTCACACCAAAAACCATTCTAAACAAGAATGGAGTGAAGCAAGAAGGAGGAAGAGCAAGAGCCTTCAAGAGGTAAGCTTGTTTTTTAATTTTTAGGTTTATAGTTCTTTAGTTTTAGTCTTTAAATTCTTAGATAGAAGTAGGTTAGATCTTAAATATTCTAGAATAATTTTAGATTCATGTTTTTATGGTTAAAATCAGCTCTATTTCAAAAAATTGATGAAGAAGAGGTTTTAGCAAAATTTCCGGAAGAGAAACACTGAAGTAACGAAGTTCTGGCAAAATTTTGTCGATAGGCGATTTCTGAAATCAGTCATGAAAATGCTAATATTTTATGTTCAAAATGTTGTTTAAAAATTCTGGAAATATTCATAGTGAAATTAGACATATAGGGCTTTCTAAATCTGCCAAGAACATGTCAAAATGAATTTTGTGTAGTGAGATAAAAATTCCCAAAATTAGGGCTGCGAATTTTTGAAAATTCTGGGCAAATGTTCAAAACCTAAAAACTGGGAATGACCCGTGTAATCTGGGCAAAAGATATTATTTTTCCTTGAAAATAGACATCCTAAGGATTCCAGGGAATTTTACGGATCCTCGTTTCAATTTTTTCTAGAATTAGTTATGATTTTTTGAAGTTAGGCGAAAATCTGTCCAAAATAATGGACCAGCGTTTTCAAGAATTAATGGTGATATGTTGAAAAATATTCCTACCAAGGGTAAAAAGGGTCATTAGTGACTAGGATACCTTCTAGAGTATTATTGGTGAATTAATAAATACGATATTACCATTATAGGGTAAACGTGATCACGGTCCGAGCGACAACGTACCGATATCGCCAACGAAGGTACGGACGCGTATTGTAACACTAACTCTGATGCTTATGGTACTCTTGTATGTGATAGATATGCTCATAAATTATGACTCTGCTTTGCAAATTATTTAAACATATAGCTTTATACGGGTTACAGTCTTGGTAATGCCGTTTGAGTTTTCCTAGTGCGCTGAGGACACGATAGGCCATCGTGGCACTGGTGAAGAGTGCAAACAGGTTATGGTGAATATATATATATATATATGGATATATGATGGTTGTGTTTTTATCTTTGAGAAATGAATATTGAATATGAATATTGTTGCTTTATCATGAATATCTATCATACATAACTGTACATAAGCATAAGGGTCATTGTAATCGTAAATATTCAGAGATTTGTACCACTGTAATAGCAACCAGACTAAATAACAGGGAATGTATATCAGTTACTCGCTCTTTTAAAAATTATTCTGATGCTCTACTTGATTGAGATTTTGTTTTAAAAAGAAAATATTTTCCGATGCCACTCTGATTAATTTTTTCGAAGCTCTGATAATCCCATTTGAAAACCACATTTAAAAAGACGGGATGTTACAGCATGAGATGAGTCACACACCTACATGATGAATCACAACCCTATCTAAAGACTTTCAAGGCTTTGGAAGATAAGATGATGTAAGGGATGATGGAAGGAATGATGTAAAGGATTATAGGTGGACCAATGAGGAAAAGGATAAATAAAATAACTAAATTGGTTCATAAAAATAATTCTAGATAAAAACTAATAAAACCTATACAAATTAAATCATATCTTGAAATCCATGAACTAAGTATGAAAACTAAGCTGAGATTCATAACAAGCATAAATCAAGCATGAAAACAAGTATAACCAAAGTCATTTTCATAATTGTTTGAGAAATGGAATCAATAGAAAAGATAGGCAAAATTGGTCTCAAAATGAAGCTAAAAATTTCTAGAGTTCAAAACCAATAAGCAATTGAGCATACAACTTCATTAGAATACCTAAACAAATTCTTTTCAATGGATTCTACTTAGCATAAAGAAAGCCAAACCCTTTGGATAATAAGTCATCAATTGTAGAAGAGGATAATGTACCACATGGTGACTCATGGAGATGACTCAAAAGCTTTAGAAGAGGCTAGAAGGGTGTGGTGTAAGGCCAAGATGTGTGCTTCCAATTACCCTAGATCCAATGGCCAAGAATTGCCAAGAGAGAGTTTCAAATAATTACAACACTACCCAACCCTTAGACTATAAATAGGGGCATTGGCTCTTCACAAAACTCACATCAAAACAAGCAATCTGAATATTAGAGAGGAGTGCAAGAAAGCGGAAGTAGCTTGAATGAGTTCAAGAAGAGGTAAGCAAGTTCTTTAGTTTTTAGCTTTTAAATTCTTAGTTAGAAGTAGCTTAGATCTTAAATAGTTTAGAATAATTTTAAATTCATGTTTTTATGGTTAAAATTGGTTTTATTTCGAAAAAATAATGAAGAAAGAGTTTTAGCAAAATTTCCGGAAGAGAAACACCGAAGTAACGAAGTTCTAGTGAAATTTCGTCGGTTCTGGAATTTCGGAGTCAGTCATGAAAATGCTTATATTCTATATTGGAAACATGGTTGAAAAATTCTGGAAAAATTCATGGTTAAAGTAGACATATAGGGATTTTTAAATATGTAAAGAACATGTCCAAATGATTTCTGTACAGGGAGATAAAAATTCCCAAGCTTAGGGCTACGAATTTCTGGAAAATTCTGGGCAGATGTTCAAAACTTAAAAACTGGGAATGAACCGTGTGATCTGGGAAAAATATATTAATTTTACTTAAAAGTAGACATCCTAAGGGTTCCAGGGAATTTTACGGATCCTCGTTTCGATTTTTCTAGAATTAGTTATGATTTTTCAAAGTTAGGCGAAATTTTGCCCAGATTTGCACCAGTGTTTTTTCACGAAATTTTGAGAAAATAAAGTGGAAAATTAAAACCCCAAGGGTAAAATAGTCATTTGAGGCTAGGATATCTATTGGAATATTGGTTGTGAATTAATGGGTGTGATATTACTCTCATAGGAATCTGTGAACGTGTCGCAACCGACAACGTAACGTGCACGACAAGCGAAGGTACGAACGCGTACTGTAACACTAACTCTGATGCTTATTGTACACTTGTATGTGATAGATATGCTCATAGACTGTGACTCTGCTTTAAAAATTATTTGAACATATACAGCTTTATAATGGGTTACGGTCTTGGTAATGCCGTTGAGTTTTCCTAGCGCTGAGGATACGATAGGCCATCGTGGCACTGGTGAATATTGCAGACTGGATTGATGTGAATATGTGATGATTGAATTGATATGTGGTTATACTGTATTATCATGAATATCTGTCATACATAACTGTTCATAAGCATGAGGTTAACTGTTACCTGAGGTTCAATGGGAATTGAACCTCAGCTCTTACCATAACCTCAGGTTCTGGCGGAGGCAGAATTGCTAACAAGGGTAAGCAGTCCGCTTGAGGATTCGAACGGAGGATTGTTCTTCGGACGTTGTTTTTGTCTTTTCAGTTTAATTTTGAATACTTGAATATTCGGATGACTGTATTAGTATCAGATACACCAACAATGGATGTTTATCAGTTACTCGTTTTGTTTTAAAAAGAAAATCTTTTCTGATGCCACTCTGATTAACTTTCTTCGGAACTCTGGTGATCCCTTTTGAAAACCACATTTTAAAAAGGCGGGATGTTACAATTTTCCTTGGGAGAATTCTAAATTACTTGTTGATTAGGTATCCACTATTCTCAGGCAATTATATATTCACGCGTGAGTGTCTGCAAAATTAACCCCCCCCCCCCTTTTTTCATTTTCTTCTTTTCCCTTTGTTCTTTATTCTTTTCTTTCGCCTTTTTCCCTTTCTTTTCCTTTTCTACTAAGGAGCATAATTATATGCCAAACTCTTAATACCGGTTGTCAAATATTGTGACTCAATATTTGGTTATAGATGTCTTTGCCATGATTTTGTTCATTATTTGTCACATTTTCTAATAATGTAATCTTAACTAAATAAATAAAATCATGCATTCCATTGGTGTGAAGTCCCACATCAATTGAGGAGGGGAATGTAGGAAATCTTTAAGAGTTTGAATACCTCTCCTCTCAATATATTTTAAAAGCAGGAGGGTAATGAGCCCTAAAGTGGATAATTTCAAGAGCAACTGAGAGTAATATAAAGCATATCAGCCATAGCTAACCATGCTCAATACTCCCTCTGATCCATAATATAAGCCATTTTAATCAATTTATGATAATCAGTAAATGGTATTAATGCATTAAATTTGTCCTAAATTGAATAAATTTTACAACTTTACATGTATTAAATGAGGTTTCGAATAAAATAGAGAAATATAATGAGCCGTATTTAAACATTAATTACAAAGGCAAAATTGACCAAAAAAAAAAAAAAAGAAAAGCATAATTTGCTTTCCAAATAACCTATATTGTGGATCAAGCTATTCTTCTAGAAGTAATTTATATTGTAAATTGGAGGGAGTATCTCTAATGAGCGCTATTGTCCCCAGTTTGGCTCATAATACATAATTATGATTCAGTTAAATAGCTAAATCAAATAACATTAGCCCTCCTTGAGATATCCAGCAATCTCTATTATTCCTGAGAAATACTTCAATGCACCTAAATCTTTCATTTCCATTAATTATTTTAATTACCAATTATATATTATGACTTTATGTTTCACACTGCCCTATATAGCCTGACAATTATTTAATATATTCAAATATTGTCATGCCCATCTCTTCGAAATACATAATTATGAATGCATCCGTACGTATTATATGTAGACATAATTTGTTATAAAAAGGAACCAGAGACGGTCGAGATAAACAAATGAAACTCAACAAAACACAATTTATTGGCCATCATGATTATGATGAATTACAAGTTGAATCTTTATTCCAACTACCTAAACTAAGAAAAGGGGCAAAAAGAAAAAAGAAAGAAAGAAATTCCTTTCCTTACATCGATCGACTCGAAAGTGGCTATTACTTAAAAGAGAAAATAGTCACTCAAATTTAACTTAAACTTGGAACTTTGGAGCTATTAGTGAAATAAGGGGATGAGATGACAGAACATATTGTCTGAATTAAGGTGAGGACAAGTAGTACAATTGCAGCAACAACAGATGCTATCCTCCATGGGCTCGACATGTATTCATGCCTAAAGATGGCTTTGTGCTTGTGACAAGGGTTATTATAAAACTTGTTCAGGCGTTCAAACAGAACGATATACTCGCGATTGAAACTTGTTGAGACAACATTTCTGCAGAGACGATTAACCATAGAAGCCACTGCATTATTGTCACTCAGAAAGTTCTCTATAATTCCCTTGTGAACGAGCAAGTCAATATCTTTTTCAGTGTTAATAAGATGATCCCACAGCATTACATAATCAGTTATCCAGCTTGAATGGGGAAAGTGACACTGCTCAAACGCAATAACATTTCTGATCATAGTCTCAGTGCAATCACGTACCCGAAAGCATGGTAATGTGAGCACTCCTTTTGAGAAATGCACCTTTGTTCTGTTGCTCTTTTCACTAGCCTTAAATTGAATACCTGCTTCACGTAATTGGCTTGCACTACATATAGGCTTAGGTAGGTGAAATTCTCTTCCTGGTAATTCATCTGGTAAGTAAAATCTCCTTAGCATATCATTTAGGTGATAAACTTTCGAGCGGAGGAAACAGTTCTGAATATGTATGTCTGTAGGATCCCACCCGGTTGAAACTGAATACCCCAGAAACTCTTTATTGAAAAAGTTGAATGCAAGCTCAACAAATGAGCATGTACCATCAACCAAGCCATTGGGATAAGCTAGATTGAATAGGCCGTCAAGAACAAAAAATGGTATTTGATTTTCAAGTAAAAGCAAGTCTAGCTTCATATACACTTTTGGCCATGGATTCTTGTCCAAATGACGTCCTTCTGGTGGACCTGTTAAATCAATAAAGAACTCAATGATGAAGCAAGCATCCATTAGAATCATGACTGCAAATTCCTCGTCCGACATTTGTATGGTCTCTGAGTAGCATTGTCGGATTTTATATACACTGCTTATCATGTCTTGGATGTAATCTCGTAATTTTTTCGCGGGGTTCCTCCTCACAAATACGTTGAAGAACCATAATTTGAAGTCTTTCGTTGATTCCAACCTTTTGTCTCCATAATGATATGGGCCAATGGAAATGAAGGTAGGAGTGTAGGCTTCTTCGTTATATTTTCGAAGATTTGTTGGCACTCGATAGATACAGCAGTCCGATTCAAATGTAGGCTTATTCTTCTCTTCTGAAATTCTGAACTGCTCCATCAACCACTCTACGGAAATAACTGAATCCATTTTTTGAACCATCTGCTGCACAGATTACAAACTAAATTAAAGAAAATAACGGGCATGAACACATTTTAATACAAGATAACTAATTCCCAGAGGTTAAGGAAATTAGATCACCTTATTTATAAAAAAATTGTGTTAATTTTCCTAATATATTTCTTTTTAAATTTTGATTATTTACATTGAAAGGATCAATCACTATGGATCTTTATTGAGGAAAAATTATTATTGGTTGAGATGTTAAGTGGCCTTACTCTTAAGGAGAACACAAGTTCAAAACCCAGGAAGCACACTTATTTGAAAAAATGAAAATTATTTTGTGTTCTAAACATCATAAGAGATTATATCATTAATGAAATAAATAAGGGCAAATTTCTTACATTTAAAACAATGTAAATCCCTTAAAATAATTAATAATTAAGTCATGCATTTAAAACCAAAGGAGTGTGACACTTACTAAGCCAAGTGCCACACAAGGTGCGTAACAACTGGGCCTTCCTTGAACAAGCACCACAATTGCTACTCCTCATATGGCCTACAAGCAGTTGTGACACTTACCTAAGAAAGCACCACAGCATCCCATTTTTAAAAAAATATAAAAAAATTCCAAAAGAAGTTGTGGCACTTCTATACCACAAAACGAGCAACACTATTCCTTATTTTTGTGGGAGTACTGTATGTGTTAACAAACTTGTCAATTCAAGTGCACACTGGAAATTATATTGGACAAGTAGTGCATGTTTAATGACAGCATAATAAGGATTATTCAAATTTTCAATTAAGCTGCCTTATTGTTTTGGCCAATATTTTAACACAACAAGTTTAAGAGTTGCTGATCGCTAGAGAATCTTTGCTGCTGATATAATTTTCTATACAGGCTATGTATATTTTCGAAGTTCGAACATAATTATCACATTCCTTATGTTTAAAATGAAGGGATAAATACCAATTTTATCATGGAAGTATTGGCTAGGGAGTATCCAGCAGCCGAAAGTTTTTTTGGTATCATTTTTGTCCCAGAAGTTTATAAAATGGAGCAAATATGCCCCGGAAGTTTTTTTTAGAAGTAAATTTGCCCTGAAAGTTTTGTTTAGGAGCAAATTTTTGTAAACTTTTAGGACAAAAATGATACCAATCCAACAATCAAGATCAACCAATGGGTAAAATTGCTATGTTTATAAACTTTCGAGGCAAAAATGATACCAAAAAAACTTCCGGGTGCTGGATACTCCCTAACCAATACTTCCATGGCAAAATTGGTCTTTATCCCTAAAATGGAAAACCTTTTTCTTATTAAAGAGTTGCCAAATGGGTCAATCTTTTGTTGGACTTAGACCACCAGCATTTTTAGTTCAAGCAGATCGCAGAAACCCGAAAGGTTTATCTTTTCTTGCTGCTTGAACCAATTTTTCTTTTATTCTGATCTTTAATAAGACTTCATAAGTGAGTTACATTTTACACACACACACACACACACACACACAAAACTTTCATAACTAACATACAAAAGTTTAATTACAGGAATTACAAGACACGCATCAAAAGATATGGGTGAAAGAAAGAGATATGACTAACCTGATTGTTCAATAGATTCAGGTTCAGCAAATTAAAGAGGAGCAGATAGCACCAATATATTAAAACTTGTGGATGAAGTGCTTTACGCCTTATACTATATATGCATTTATATAGGAGTGAAGTCAAGCTCAAGTCTTCGCTAATTAAGAGCCTCTGGCACATGCACCCAACCTCACTATTTCTCCTTCGCTGAGTAGTTGTAACCCTTAATTATATAATTTATTTTGTATTTTCAATGACATCATCACTTGCATTCGTGAATTTGTCACCACAGCTTACATCATACAACTCATTTAATCCTATTTATAAGTCACTTTTAATATGTTTCACCATAATTTAGAAAAACTTTAAACATTACTAACTATACTGAAAATTTATTTAATTTACTTTTCAACTTCATCCCTAGTTAATATGTAACATTCTCCATTTTCTTAAAATAATGATTAATTAAATGTTCGATCAAACCATTCATCAAGACATTGTTATGCACATAGCTGAGCTTTGGACTTCACAAGGCCCAAACTTTTTAACTGAAAAATGCTTCATCTTATATCAAAGCATCCAAAATAAACCACATTTAATCGTTAAAAAAAATCTTATAAGACATAAATCCTAAAATTTTTAAATAGAAAATTAATTTTAAATTCCTACAAAAACCAATTAACAAATCTAAACTTATTAAAATCAACTATTAATATACATTCTACACATATATAGTCATCTATGGTCAAAACTCAAAACTTTTTCAAAATCCATACTCCAAAAATTTCACTAATAAACACAATATTGGCATCATTAGAAAAATAAAAATACATAGAATAATTTTTATGAAAAAAATTTATTTTAAAAAATAATTTAGCTACTTAAACCATCTTATAACTTTCTTTAGATCTTGGAACCATGGAGAAACAGTACCGAAAACGCGCCTGCGAACTCTGAACGCTGAAAGCAAAATTTTGCAAAAGAGCACGTGGGTGGGGTATTTATTTAATGGGGAAGTCATTTCTGCATTTGATGCAGAAAAAAAGTCTGCAGCAAGCCACTACGCCGCCGTTTCAATTAATATGCAGCATCACTGAAAAGGGTTTAGCGTTTTAACACCTCCAAGAACTTTAACTAAACCCTCCAATCCCTCCATTATTACTTGCATATATCCCTCCATTATTTTAAAAAAGTCTGCAGCAAGCTACTACTACACTGCCGTTTCAATTATTTGTTTTCCACCCCTTTATTTCGGATTTCGTGGGGCAGAGTTTCAAACCTATCTATTTCATCTCTTCTTGTCTTCTTGCATGACACGCCGCCGGTAGAAGCAAATAATTGTTTGACCCGTAGATGCTGCTCGGTAGATGTGAATAATTGTTTGATTCATATGCGAATAATTGTTTGGCCCATAGATGCTGCTCGGTGATATTTGCTGGTAGGCCTTCCCTTCCCCTTTTGTTATTTATTTATTATGATTACAACTACTTGAGTCTGTATTGCGATCCTGATATTTGCTGATATTAGCGTCTGTGCTCGCCACTAAGCGCTGTTGCTCGGTGTGTGTTTTGCAATTTGCAGTAAGAAAGCATCGGAAGGAGGGGAAGACACGTCTGGAACATCAACGAGCAACAGATATATGCAAGTAATAATGGAGGGATTGGAGGGTTTAGTTAAAGTTCTTGGAGGTGTTAAAACGCTAAACCCTTTTCAGTGATGCTGCATATTAATTGAAACGGCGGCTAGTGGCTTGCTGCAGACTTTTTATTTAATACCCACTCCATTATTGTATGTTTTTATATTGTTGTAATAAGTTGAAAATAAATAATAGTTTGGAACCATAATATATTTATCCTGATCTTTCATAACACTCCACATATGACAGTTTGAAACTATAATATATGATAGATAATAACCCATTATATATCACAATTTCTGTTGGATTTCTGCAGAGTGGTGTTCATTAGTCCTCTTAGCACCAAAACTCAGTCTTGGTTGAGATGTATAGTAGTCATGCATCTAGAATAAGATAGATATTTCACTCTTCATTAATATTAATATTTTAACCATTGGTTGTAGATCTCAAACAGAAATAGATAAGTGGAAGGTCTTTGATTGTTATCTGAATGATGGTCCTGATTTTGAATTCCTACTGATTATCGTGCTCCTTCTCCGTTCTTCAATCTCGTCTATGCCCGTCCTCCTCTAATTTCCAGTTAATGCTTGCATTGCTGAATGTCTGCAGAATGTTGCTTCTTCCTTCCCTGTTGTGCCGTGGCTGGATTGGCATATAATAAGTGATTGGTTCGAGTTGTATCAAGGTTCCATTATTTAGTCATATACATAGCTGTAATATTTATCAGACGTTTGGGAGTGTAATTGTAAGAGAAATATTTGTTTTAAGCTTGTCAAAATTTTCTTTCTTACCTGTTCAATTTTCCTGTTGTCCGTCGTAATTACTGTTAACTGTAGCTAAGATTCAAATCATCTTAATTTAATAGGGGTAATTATGGAACATGCTTTTTTATACCTTCTTTGTTTTTGAGGATGGCCTCCATGAAACGCGTGGGGCCATACCTTTGTTATGAGTGAGTGTGACTGTGACTGCTCACTGCAATCAATTCGCCCCATGGCAGGGGGTGATGAATTATTTCATGCATGATTGTCCTATGCTTGTCCTTACAAGAAGAGAAAGGGGGAATCCAATGTCAACGCAGCTTTATTTTTTGGTCAAAGGATACTTCTATTAATACTTCAAGAAACATTAAAAGCAACAACACGGCAGGAAAAACAACAAAAGGAGAAAACAACATCAACTAAAACACATGTCCAAGAAGTACAAACAAAAACAGAATACACACAAATAAAACAAACTACAAACAATCACCCCTCAAAGGATGATTGGGAAGAGGGGCATCATGAGGAACAACATTCATCTTCTGGGAGTCCAAGGCTAGAAGTAACAGCAAAGAAGGTGTTGGTTGGAAGACCCACCCAATCGGGCACACTCCTTTATAAGCATCTGCTGCAATCAGGTCAGCGGCACGATTACCCCCCTTGGGGTAAAGGACAGAGAGAACCCAACCTTGGTACCCAACAGACAAATAATATCGAAAATAATACTCCTACTTCTCCAATCAATCATATTCGGAGCTTTAGCATCCACACATTCAAGAAGAGAAAGACAGTCGGTTTCAAAAATAACATTATCATGACCGAGATCAATAGCGAGCATCAATGCCCTCTTAAGAGCTAAAGCTTTAGTCATTAAAGCAGAGATGGATTTCACTTTATCCACAAAACCCCATTTGAAATCACCAAGATGATCCCTATAGATAACTCTAATAGCAGCGCCAAACTTATTAGCCGAGGAGGCCCCATCACAGTTATATTTAAGCTTGCTCGCCGATGGAGGGGACCAGACAACTAGATGAGTAGGATTAACCCTTTGGAACTCCGGGTTTCTGTGCTTTTTATCGCAAATCACCTAGAAGTCAAAATTGTTTTTCCTCGTACATTCAATGACATCAATAGGGTTAGGATCCTTATGATTAAAAACTAGATTATTCCTTTGTTTCCAAATAAACCATAAGATCCAACAAATTAAAGAGACATTTTGCTTGCTTAAGAAAGACATACCTGAAAGTTGAATCCACCACGCATTGAAGTTCAAAATACTAGCAACATCAAGCTTTACCTCAAGAGAACACCCAAACCAGACACACCTAGTCCAAGGACAATGGAAAAACAAGTGCTCCACCGTCTCCACCGCATCAGAACAAACTGGGCAAATGCTACTCTGTGATCTCTTTCTTCGATAAAGGGCCTCATTGGTAGCAACAGCATTATTTAAGATCCGCCAGATGAACTATTGAACCCTAGGGATAACCTGAATCCTCAAAATTGACTTCCAATCAGATGAGGCAACACCCAGCCTTGTTGCCGTCAGACATCATCTTCTCTTTACTATTATGATACCCACCTTTCATATAATATACATCATTTTGAGCACTAGTCCATACTAACTTATCAGGCAAACCATTAGATAGGATATCAATCTAATAAATAGCACTCTTGACTTTCGATGATACATACTGGTCAATGAGAGTAAGATCCCATTTTCCATTGACAATAAGATCACAAACCCTGCCTTCAGCTATGATAGAATTTAGGTTACTAGGTTTCTTCGGAAAAACAACCTGTGGAACCCAAATGTCATCCCAGATGCTGATAGAAGCTCCATCACCAATGTCCCAGTGCAAATCTTGCCTGAGAAAATCTCTACCATCCAGTATGCTAGACCAGCACCATGATGCTTTATGACCTTTCTCTGCCTTCATGAAACCACCTTTGGAAAAGTACACACTCTTCAATACCCTAGCCCATAGATCATCGGGCCTCGTCAGCAATCTCCATGCAGTTTTAGCCAAGAGGGCATCATTCATGACAGATAAATCTCGGAAGCCCATTCCTCCAGTACTTTTTGCTGCAGTTAAAGACCCCCAGGCTTTCCAATGTGTAGTTCCACCAGAAACAGTACTACTCCACCAAAAGTTAGCAATTAGACTACTAATCTCTTTGCAAGTCTTAAACGGGAACTTGAAAACATTCATAGGATAGATAGGGATAGCCTGGATAACCGCTTTAATCATAACATCTCGCCCAGCAAAGGAAAGGAGAGAATGACCCCATCCTTGAATTTTATTAGCAATGCGTTCTCGAACATAAGCCAACACCTGATGCTTTGTCTTCCCCCATATACTCAGGATACCAAGATATCTACCTGGGTCCTCTGTTACAGGAATACTAAGAATTCTCCCCACCATATTTTTAACATCTTCAGGGTATTGAAAGAAAACAAGATACTCGACTTATCAAGATTGATGACCTAACCAGAGGCACACTACAAGAAAACTGGTAAATGGAGGCGGTTTTATGAGCATTTAGAGGCGGTTCAAACCGCCTCTAATTGCACATGCAGGCAATTGCAAAACGTCGAAATTACCACCGTTGAGAGCCAAACTAAGGCGGTTTAAATGAACTGCTGGTATAACCGCCTCTTTAGAAACAGAGGCGGTTTTCTGAACCGCTTCTGAATGATATTTTGAGGCGGTTGTATGAACCGCCTCTGAATGTGATATAGAGGCGGTTCAGTATTAACCACCTTAGATTGAGATTTGGAGGCGGTTATTGTGCCCACCTCAAAATATCAATCTAAGGCGGTTCTGTATATGCCTCAACCTGTCATTCTGAGGCGGTTGTGCATGGGGTTAAAGATTTTGAAAAGGGGGTATGTAAACAGCCTCAAAATGTCATTCTGAGACGGTTTGCAGATGGTTATTTAACAGCCAATATATATAAAAATAATTTTTTGTACTTTTTTATATTTTTTAATTTTAATAATGAAAGGTAGTTAATAAGTGATTTTTTACGGTTTCAATTTAATAATCAGTTTTTCTAATAATGAAATAATAACTTGTTGCATTCGATGTATCAAGAAAAAAAAATTATTGCATTTCAGCATACATATCCATACAATGTTAAAAGCCCTTAATTAAAAGCATAAATTATATAAATTCACGACACGATTAAAGTGTATGTTTGCATACATTATCCAAAATCATAGAACAAAATTTGTTTAACAACCATAAACAAAGTTTCAACTGCTAAACATTGGATAATGACAACAATACTATCCAAAATCAATATCTAAATAAAATATTCAAGGTTGTGGTTGTGGTGATGGAGATGGAATATGAGGTGATGAATCTGTCCGTCACAATGCAGGTCATGACTAGCATGAGAAGATCTTCTGAGCCCTGGAGATTTGCATCCTGATACATTGAATAAAATTGAAAACAAACAGCAAATGCCATTTTTTCATTGCATCATGGCATCAACATGACTATCAATTTATCATATTTATCATATATCAAGCATAATACAAAGAAAGCAGTCTAGCATTTATCAAACGAAATTTGAGCGGAGTTGAACTCTTTAAAACTTGATTTTTAATGATGTGACCAAGTGCAAATTTTTAAAACAAAACAAATTTGCAATCAATCACAATATGCAAACAGGGTACTTAACTTTCTAGCTATCTCTAACCTGAACCAGATTTTTAAAACAAAACATAAGGGTACTATATTAAGCAAACAAAAAAAGACCTGAATTCAATAATTTGATCAAGTTATACAACCAAGGCTGAACCGTAATAGGATAAAGAAATCAGTGGACACTACTTTATCAGTTCACAATCACAGTATGGTTGCTCTACAAGGAGAACCCCAAGCACTACTTTACAGTAACACTACAAGTAAAATCTGAAAGGAGAATGCAGCTTTGCAATTTGAGTTGTACAAAGTGCTTTGTACGAGTCAACTTAGAGCAATTTCATCATGAAGAAAAAAACAAATAGAGAAATCATAATAACACAAGCATACCGTGGATGATGATTCATCATAGCAGTAAACTTAAACGCAAGGAATTTGGAAGAAACTAACCTCATAATTACCTAGATCCAAGCCATTACCTTTATAAAATCATGATACATAGACATAATCTAATCTGAGCATATATTCAATCCAGAATAGCAGTAAATAACACAGAGATGCATTCCAAGGGCAAGTCTCAAATGTACAAGAATAAACTGATTGTCTAATCTTTGACTGGCTTTCCCTTTTGTTAGCACCTTCAGAGCTATAACTAAGTAACTAACTAACTTACATATTTGTTTCACTTCTCATGTGAGCCCACATAAATTGTACATAAGTTATATAAAGAGTAATTTGATCTATAATTTCACAATTAACATATGCAATATTTGATCTATAATTTCACAATTAACATATGCAATATTTGATCTATAATTTCACAATTAACATATACACCAAGAAGCCCGTGGCAACAAGAACTCTCCCTTCACTCCAAATCAATTAATGAAATGTGAAAACTTTAATTTTGACCAGATAGGTTAAGGTATGAGATCTAGTTAGAAGGTCCAGCACACTTTGCTACTCAGTTCATTCACCTATATGAACTAATGCCTGATTATGCTAACAGTCCATTTAGCTATTTAATTTACTGAATCAATACCATCAATAGATTTCTACTTTCGATGTTTGTTAATACAAAGGAAACACATACATCAGAAGCGAAGAGTTGAAAGTCAGGAATCACGATTAAATCATTGGGTTAAAATGTAACATCCTCATTTTTGAAATCCGTTCTCAAAATGTTTTAATCAAAGTAGAGCACCGGAATAAATTTAAAAGAGCGAGTATCTGATAAACCTTCACTGTTGGTGCGTCTTGTTGTTATTACAGGGGTACAAAGCTCTGAATATTTACTAATATAGTGATACAAAAAAAAATCGTAGCTATCTTCTCTGCCCGTGTCTTCTCGTGTGCTATCTATCCTTGCCCTCGGTCCTGGTCCCTCCAGAATCTGACACTATGAGCTGAGGTTCAATTACCATTGAACCTCAGGTAACGGTTAACCTCATGCTTATGTATCCAATATGTATAACAGATATCCATGGTAAAACAACAATAATCACATACAATATTCATATATTCACATAATAACATTACACGGCCACTGCAACATGTATGTTATTACAGTCTGCACTATCTCCAGTGCCACGATGGCCTATCGTGTCCTCAGCGCTAGGAAAACATAACGGCATTATCAAAACCATAACCCGTATCAGGTTGTATGTGTATGATCAATTTTCAAAAACAGAATCTCAGACTATCTATCACATATAAGCATACCATAAGCATCAGAGTTAGTGTTACAATACGCGTCCGTACCTGGATTGATAATTCCGGTATGACGACGATCGGTATACGTTTGCAGACTTCCTATATTAGGAATATTGCGTTATTAATTTGTAAATAATATCCTAAAATATATTTTGGCCACTACTGACTACTCTACCCTTGATACATTAAACCATCATTTTATTTCCTCAAAATTCGTTGAAAAACGCTGGACAATATTGGGCAGAATTTTGCCTATCTTTGAAAAGTCATAACTAATTCTAGAAAAATCGAAACGAAGATCCGTAAAATGTTCTGGACTCCTTAGGATGTCTATTTTCGAGAAAAAATATCAGGCCTTGCCCAGAATTCAAAAATCATTCCCAGATTTCACGTGTTCATCCTCTGCCCAGAATTTCCAGCATTTTCGCAACATAAACTTTGAGAATTTCTTTCTCATTGTACAGAGCTCATTTTATCATGTTATTTACAGATTGGGAAATCTCTATATGTCTACTTTCATCATGAATTTTCTCGGAATTTTTCAGTATCATTTTCAACATGAAATATGAGTGTTTCTGTTACTAGTTCAGAAATCGCCTAACCGACGAATTTTCGCCAAAACTTCGTTACAACAGTGTTCTTGACCTGGGAATTTTTGCAGAACCACCTCCTTCACTATATTTTTGAAATGAGGCTATTTTAAACTATAAAAACATGAAACTAAAATTATTCTAGAATTTTAAAGATTAAAACTACTTCTACCTATGAATTTAAAACTCAAAACTAAGAACTTTGCTTACCTAGAGCTTGATCTCCTTCAAGCCTTCCCTTCAGCTCTCTCAACTCTCTCTCAAATAAGCAGATGGTGCTTTGCTTGGTGTGAGGAAAATGTGAAGAGCTTGGCCCCTATTTATAGGAACAAGGTTGGACAATTGTGTAATTTTTTGCAACTTTCCTCTTGGCTAATTCTCACCATTGGATCTAGGGCTTTATTGAAAAATTAAATCCTCACCATACACACACTCATCTGCCCTCTCTCTCTCTCTCCCCTCTTCTCTTTCTTCTTCCTTCTCCTAGAAGCCTCACAAACTTGCAATTTAAGCTATAAATAGTGTTTTGTTTTCTAGAAGCTTTGACAAATTTTGACACATGTGTTGAACTCAATTCCTTCCCTTTGAAGCTCAACAAAACCGAAATGCCCTCTGGTCCCTTGGTTTAGATTGTTGTTTTGGGCTTTATTGGTGATTTGGGCAATGATTTGGGCTACCAAAAATGATCCAATGTTGTGTCTAAAGCCCTAAATTAATTTCTTCTTGTTTGCTATTTAATTTATCTTAATTAGGTTTAGTTTGAAATGATTTTATTGATTACCAATTCAATTATGATCCTACTAAGTCCAATTGTTACAATTATGGATCCCTTGTTAGGCTTTATTGTTGAATTAAGCCAAAATATTGCAAATTGCTTGTAAATATTTATCATTAAATTAATTATGCTTGTTAATTCAATTAAGATTAATTTTTGGTGTTTACTAATTATTTTTAATGTCCTCTAATTATTTTAGACCTCTTCCTATCCCTTTACGGCTTAATTTTGCCAATATGTGAATTATATGACAATATATCCCCAAGTGTGAGTTTAATTGTTCTTAAATTGTTGGAAATTCCCTTTAATTGGTTTAAGGGCTTTTATGGTATTTTACAACATTTTATGACTCCTAATTAAAATTTAGAGAATTGGATTTTGCCCAATTAAGTCCTACCGTTAACTTATTCAAGAATTAGAATAAATACACTACTACTTTGGAGCCAACATACTTTCCTATTTTCATGACATCTTACACTATTTTAGGAACTCCATTTTAATTATAGTCCTTAGAAATTCATTTAAATAACCCTTAATTAGTCATTGGCTTTTGATTGGAATTATCCATCTTTGATTATGCCTATTTTAATTTAGTTAAATTTAGTGTCTTCATTGTTGTAATTTCAATCGCTCATTGCTCTTTTTAATTCCATGTAAACCATAACTTAATACGGTAATTATTTGTATTTTATGATATTTTATGGTTCCTAAATGAAATTTGAATATTTGAGTCTTCTTGGTTCATTTGATTCTAGGAGGAAATTTCCTAATTTAAATTAGATAAGTTATAATATCTTTGAGACCACATATTCACCTATGTTATTAGGTATCATTTAGTGGTTATACTAAATAGGATTTTTAGGGTATTACATAAAAAGCGAATCCAAACAGACAAAGTCGTTTACCTTGCTGAAGAAATTGCCACCACCAGTATTTAGCCTATCCACCTCAAAGATCATGACATGGAGAGTCCCATCAAGCAAAATTTGCGCCATCTCTCACCTGAAACCAAATTCACAGAAAGCAAGACAAACACACTTTGTATTAGATCACATAACTCGAAAACACTTAAATTATTGAAATCAACTTGAATTAAAGGGTGTGACAAAACCCAAAAAAAATCTCAAGGATCAGTAATTTGATCAAACTACAGTTGAGTGAGTCGAAAATGGGCAGATTGGATCACAGGGCATCAAAGAATTAAGATCAGGTCACTTTGCATTGAACAAAATTACCCACTAAGGCAGATCGGATCACAAGACATCAAAGAATATAATCATCAAATCAAAAATCAAAAGACTGAAACAACAAAAATTAAGAGGAGCGACGATGAGTAGAGTCGCTACAGAGAGAGAGGGATTGGGACGAGGAGGAGAGGGTAACCCTTTACTTGGTGTGGCATCGAAGACAAAGGAGTGACGACGAGTTACGAGTAGAGTTGCCGGAAGTGCTCGAAGAAGCGAAGAAGAGAAGTGGAAGACGAAGTCAGTAGGGTTTGAAATTTCAGAGTCTAGATGACAGCATAGGAACAAAAGATTTCGCAGTCAGAAACGGAACCTCCTTTTCTTCTTTGTTACTTCTCGCTCTCCCTGCACTCCAAAGGGAAGGTCGCCACTCAATCGCTCCTCGGAGAAGAAGAAATCTCGCCGGCGTTCAACTGGACAGAGGATCGATGATTGCCGGAAGAGGAGTGACGATTTCCGAAAGAGGAGCTGAGATTTGAGAATGGGAGGAGTCGAGAAGAAGAGACGAGCTTGAGCGGCCGAAAGATGAACTGATATTTAGGGTTCAGGAAATGAGAGGTCAAAAAGGGGAAGCAAGTATACGTGTCATGCTCTGAATGGAGGATATAATTACAATTTAAACATGAATATTAAATATTTATATTTTTAAAATAAAAATAATCCAAAACCGCCTCTAAATGTTCATTGGAGGCGGTTTATTAAAACTACCTCTAAATGTTCATTGGAGGCGGTTTATTAAAACCGCCTCTATATGATCCATTTGGAGGCGGATAAACAAAAACCACCTCTGTTTTATGATAATATTGAGGCGGTTTGAATGTACGCCGGCGTAATCGTCTTTAAATGTATTTTAGAGGCGGTGTACCTAAAACCGCCTCCAATAGTCGGTCGGTATTTACCATTTTTCTTGTAGTGGCAGTACAATACATCTTCAGGATATCAGCCAGATGGTTGTAGTTGCGTTGAGATGCACACATATACAGAAGCGCGTCGTCAGCAAAGAAACTATGTGTAAGTTCAGGGCAATTATGGCTCAATTTGACACCCTTAATAAAATAATCCTTCTGGCTCTGTCTAATCATAATGGAGAGGACTTCTACAATAATGATGAAGAGATATGGGGAGAGGCGATCCCCCTGCCGGATACCCCATCTCGGAGTAAAGGAACTCACTTTATCACCTGATAAGCAAATATTCAAACTAACAGAGCAAACACATTCCATCACAAGAGACACCCACTCTGTACAGAAACCAAATCTCAACAGCACATTTTGAAGAAAATTCCACTCTACCCTATCATATTCTTTACTCATATCCATTTTAAGAGCGAATTCGTACTTACCCGTATCCTTCTTACGACGAAGATAATGGTATACCTCATTGGCTATAATAATATTATCATGAATACACCGTTCTGGAACAAAGGCACTCTGATTATGTGAAATACAATTATCAATCAAAGGCCGCCATCTGACTCCGTACACGTTGCTTTCGGCGGAGTCTGCTGTCCCAACTGTGTCACCACGTCACGCACAGGGGTCTCAGACCTTGTGGCTGCCTCGAAGACCACGTTGACTTTTGGGGAAGGGTTTTGCCGGGGATGCCTCTCAGACGTCGGAGCAATCTCATCATCCACCAACGTTTTCCAATGACATACACTACCACCAGCTGTGAGTTCCGACATCGTCACAGTCTTTAGCAAAGTCACATCACCCTCACGAGCTCTATCACAAGCTGTGAAGTCTGACCTAATCACCGCCATCTCCATCCTTTCTGGCGACCAACTCCTTCGTGGGAAAGCAGACGAATCACTCTTCACCAAAAAGCCCTCTCCACACCAGTTGGCTTTACACACAATCAACTCCTCCTCCCTGGTACGCATAGCAGTTGTGCACATCCAACTCCCAAACTGAAGCTCACCTTCAATCCCAACCTTACTACACAGAGGCTCCTTACACCCACAATTATCATGCCCCAGCCTTCCACGGTTGTAGCAAGTGTTGAAGCTTCTCATATTAAATCGTAACCCAGGCTGGGTCCTTCTCCTTCCTGGGAACCCAAAATCCAGAGACTAGAGGTTCATTTAAATGGATTAAAGATCTGACTCTGATAAAACTACAGCTCATTCGACCTTCAGTCATTGGTTCCTCAAACATTACAGCTTCTCCTACAGAATCACTAAGGATTTTTGCGTTGTAACTGTCAAAAGTTGATACTGGCAGGCTGTGAAATTGCACCCAGAATGGCGTCTTCTCAAAACTAACGTCCTTCAGAACCATGGAGTCCTCCCAGACCTGTAGATTAAGAAGGAAGCCTTGAATCAACCTAGGTCTTCCTTTTAGGATCCTGCCATACTCCTTACGATCTTTGAAACGAAAAAGAAAAATGAAATTGCTATGATCAAGTTCATGCACCTCCATATTATCTTTTAACTGCCACCCTTTCTTGATCATTGAGATGACAGTAGGAATATTCAAGTTCTTGTTTGTATGAATCTTCCCAACTAATGAACCACCAATCATGTCAACTTTCTCATCAAGATTCAGAACCACATGCTTCATCTTCCTAGAACTACTTCCACTCTCCTCTTCCATACTGATAGCACCCACCAGGAAAAACTCAGACAGAAGTGACCCTCGCCACATACTTAGGTAGAATTAAAACAGGAAGGTAAGAATAGATAAGGTAGGAAATGGTGGCACTGGTTCATCTGGAACCAAGCAAACCCTCACAGAGAGAAGCTTGAAGATGACCCTTCTGTCAACGCAGCTTTATGACTTTGTTACGTACCACTCTTTCAAATGCATCATTGGTCCTTGCGGCCAATTTATTTATTATTTTTTTTTGTGGACAAAATTGCGGCCAATTAATAGAGTTCGAATTGATCTCACTTTAATCATTAATGTACCCACCACTTGACTCTTGTTTAGCATTTTATAATGCTAAGATATACTACTCCCACTATTTATTTTTATAAGAAATGTTTAATCGGCAGAATGTGTTAAAAGTGTAACTCCTTTTGATTAAAATACCTTTATTTATGAGGACATTAAAAATAAGAGAGAAAATAAAGAAATTGCTATAACAAAAAGGATTGTAGGAGATAGAGAATGAGAAAACAAATATGATAAGTAATAGGCCTTTGGGGTTATGAAAATTTATTATATTAACATTAAATAGGATAATTAAATAAAGTCAAAGTGAGAAAGTAACAAGACATTTTCAAAATATTTCTTATAAAAAGAAACATGGTATGTATGACAATTGTTTCTTATAAATAGGAATAGAGGGAATATTGTACAAATTATCAAATGCATACTCGAAATACCCTAAAATTTCTACTTAGCTTGGCCACTATATTTTGATAGTAAATACCTATTGAAAATAGGTGAATTTGTGGTCTCAAAGTTTTGTAGCTTATTTAGTTTAATTTAGGGAATTTTCTCTTAGAATTAAATAAACCAAAGACCAAAAATTTCTAATCTTCATTAAGGGATCATAAAGTACCCTAAAATTATATTACAACATAGTTCATATTTAATCATGAAGAGCCATAAAATATTATAAAAAAACCTAAATCAATTAAAGGAAATTACCAACAACTAATAGACAATTAAATTTACAATAATTGAAATAATTGTATTAATTTTCATAATTAATAAAAAGTTAAATTAAAAAAGGCATAATTGGGGATATTCTAACTTGATTAAAATCAAGGAACCGATGAGGATTCAATATTAGCATAAAGTGAGTTTCTAATAATCATAATTAATATAGAAACCAATCACACTTGGATAAATATGCTTAATAACATCTAAAACATTATATTAGGGATATAACCAAGATTAATTTATCATTCCTTAATTCAATAGTGGAAGGGCAAATTTCACCCTAATACAAGGAAGGAAATTAGAAAATAATAAACTCACAAGAGCACATGTTTTATAGTGATGGGTGAGGATTAAAACTTCTTGATTAAGTTTAGATCTAATGGTTCTAATAAATCACCTAATTGAACTAAATCCATGTGAATTTGGATGAGCCAATGAGAAATCAAAGACTTAAGTTAAATCCATGTGATAATAAAAGAACCAATAGGAAGATTAGCTTTTCATTTATTAGACTCACATGAAACACAACTTAAGAGCTCAGGGAAGAAGGGAAGGCACGGATATGTTGCTTAGAGAAGGAGGAGGAAAATTGTTTAATATTAATCTAAGCTAGCACATGGGATAAAAGAATTAATTGCATGGAAGAGGATATGGTACTTGTCATAAGGTCTTAATGACCTTTGGAAGAGGATAATGAGAGAGAGTGAAGGGAGAGTTGTGAGTGTGTAGTGTGTAGGTGTGTAAGAGTTGTGAGTATTGTGAGCCTAGTGAAGGAGAGAAAAAAGTATGCAATTAATTGAGTTGTGAGTTAAAAACCTTTGGGATTAATTCAAGACGCAAGTAAATGAGAATCTATACAAAATAAATTGTATCTTGAAATACGTTAATCATCGATCAAATATAAGGATTTATTATGAACCAACATATTTCAAGCTTGTAATAGGTTATCTCCAAAATCTTTTCCTCAATTTTTGGAATTAACCTTAAAATAAGTAAAAGATTGGTTAAGACTTCTATTGAAGCCAACTTTTTGAGATTTGTGAATTGAAGAAGAAAAACTTGAATAAACTTCAAATTAAACCCTAAAAGCATTTTTGCTTAACCAACTACCAATTTCATCTAGTTACAAACACACTTAGAGTAACTAGGAATTGAAGCACAAAATTGGAGAAAAGATGATGAGAGGTGGCTTTTTTTTTTTTTGGCTTGAAGAAGGAGGAAAAGAATTGTTTATATTAAACTTATAAACACACGCAACTAAACATTGATGAGGGGATGAAATTAAATCATTATTTATTAGTGTAGAAAAGTCCACTAAGTGGCGCATGCATGGAGGATTTTGAATGAAATTCATTATTAAAATATCATGGTATATTAAATCAACATTGAATAAATAAAGTAATTAGTTAATAAAAACTACAATAAATGACACATGGGAAGAGTAGGATAGGATTTTAGATAAGGTTATTATGTTATAATTAAACAAACACATGGGATAAGATTTGAAAATTAAATTTGTCATAAATAAAAGTCATCAATGACATTATCAACTTGTCAAAGAAGTAGGAGGAAACTTGTTGAAGAAGGGAGAGAGAGAGGGTGGATGGAGGAGATTTAAACTTCTTTACTAAGTTTAGATCCAATGGTTGAAATGCTAGAAGAGCTAGGTTTGAAAAACTTACCAAAGTTGCCATAATGTTTTACTATAAATAGGCACCTTAGGTTCTTCAATTCTTCACACCAAACTCAACTAAAATAGGTGCGTTTTAGAGAGTAAGAGTAGAGAGAAAGTGAGAGTTAGTGGGAAGCAAGAAGGAGTAGCAAGGTTCTTCAAGGGTAAGTTCTCTAGTTCTTAAGCTTTAGCTTTGAGTTTATAGCTTAAATGTTGTTTTGATCTTTAATCTTCCAATATATTCTTGTTATCATGTTTTTATGGTTAAAAGTGGTTTTAATTAGAAAAATTGTTGAAGATAGTGTTATAGCAAAATTTTTGGAAGATTATGATCAAAATAGCGAAGCTTTGACGAAATCTTATCGGTTAGCAATTTCTGAAATCATTGATAGAGACACCATAATTTTATGTTTAAAATGAAGTTATAAAATTCTGGGAAAATTCATGGTTAAAGTAGACATATAGGGCTTTTCAAAAATACCTAGAATGTATTATTTTGAGCTCTGCACCATAAGATAAAAATTCTTCAAGATAGGCTATGTTTTCTGGAAATTTTCTGGGCAGAATGTAAAAACATGAAAACTGGGAATGATTCACAAATTCTAGGTGAAGAACATTATTTTTATTTAAAAATAGACATCCTAAGGATTTCGTGGAATTTTACGGATCTCGTTTCGATTTTTCTAGAATTAGTTATGAATTTTCAAGGTTTGCGGAAATTCTGCCCGAAATGCTGAATCAGCGTTTTTAAGAAATAAATGGGGATATAATTGGAATAACAAATCTACCAGGGGTAAAAATGTCGGTAGTGGTTAAAATATCTCCTAAGATATTATTTATGAGGTAATAATGCGATAATACTATTATAGGATAATCGGGAAAAGCGGGAGACATACCGACCAGGCAAGTGTACCGCTATCCGAACGAACTAAGGTACAGACGCGTACTGTAACACTAACTCTGATGCTTATTGTATACTTATATGTGATAGATGCATTCATAGACTAAGACTTTGTCTTAAAGTTTTTCATATACATTCAGCTATACACGGGTTATGGTTGTGATAATACTGTTAAGTTTTCCTAGCGCTGAGGACACGATAGGTCATCTTGGCACGGGTGGTGCAGACTAAGGATAACAGACATAGGCAGTGGTTGTGTACTGTTATCCAGACAAATTATACATCTGCTATGAGTTTTTATGTTGATTATTATTGTAATGTCTTGAATATCCACTAGTACAAAAAGGGGTTTTAAGACCGCCTCATTTAGACCGGACAATCGACTCCCCGGTCTTAAAGGTATGACCAGTGGCAATTTTGTAAATATAAAGAACTTTAAAGGTATGACCAGTGACAGTTTTGTAAAAATAAAGAACTTCTTGGACCGGATCCTTTAGCAATAGGTCTTAAATATATTATTTAGACCGCTCAACAAAACAACCGGTCTTAAAAATGTTATTAAAAAATTGAAATATCAAATTTCTTTATATAGAAATCTCAAACAGGACGACTTATATTTTCTGCGGTCCAAAATAATAAGGAAAAAATTAAATAAAACTTTTAAGACCGGATATATATAACAGGAGGTCTTAAAGATTATACTTTTAAGAGCAGACATAAATTGTGAAATAGTTTATTACTTTTAAGACCGGAGTTTAACAAAGGACGGTCTTAAAACTTAACCTTTAAGACCGTTGTTGTAGTTCATCCGGCACTACTACAAAAATTTGATATTACTACCCTGAAATACGTCCTAAATAAGAAATAGGTAGTAAAAAATGAGGTCACTGGCATTCTTGTAATTATATACAAGGAAAATGAGCCTTCAACGTCTTGAATTATTGTTTATGACTTGTAAAATTAATTTTTGACGTTCTAAATTTTTTTTAGGGCGCTTTAATTGGTTCCCGCCATGAGAAATATGAGAATTTTTTATTTGGCGCCATGTAATTTTTTTTTTTGGAATAAAATTCATTTTTGGCGACCTGACATTGTGTTAAGATGACTAAAATCTGCCAAATAATTTGGCGCCAAACAGAAATATGGGAGAATTTTTGTTTGCGTGCCATGTTATATGTAATGGGAAAATTGGCGACCTGATAAATATTTCAGGTCACCAATATATGAAAATTGGCGACCTGATAATATTTCAGGTCGCCAATTTTCTGAAAATTGGTGACCTGATAATATATCAGGTCGCCAATATTTTAGGCCAATATTGGCGACCCAAAATATTATCAGGTCGCCAATTTTAAAAAATAGGCGACCTGATAGTTTTTCAGGTCGCCAATATTTGCCTGTTAGCGACCTAATTATTTTTTAGGTCGCCTATTCTTCCTTTTTTTTAATTTGATTTAATTTAATTTAAATTTTTCTCTTCTATGCTTTCGCCAGTTCGCCCCTCCGTCATCCGTCCTCAATACACGGCTCACTCTTCTCCTTCCCTCTTTTCTGACCTAGCGAGACAGAAGCTCGGACAATCAGACGGACCCACGGCTCGGACCCAGAAGCTCACTCTGCTCCTTCCTCCTTCCATTATTGCCACCACCACCTCTGTCGTCCTTCGGCTATTCGGCACGACCCAGAACTCCAGAAGCTTAGACGCACACAAGCTTGGAGTCGGACCCAGAAGCTTAGGGAGGTCTTGGCTTTTCCTTTTCAAGACTCAGCCACTATTCCCAACTGTTGCTTCAGGTCAGTTTAATCTTCCCACGGCTTCCATTATTCCAAATTTCCAATCCATGGCTTCCTTGTTTCTGAACTCATTAAAATCGTGGTTTGTCTGATCTGATTTTGTGCTCAAATCTAGCCACATTTCTGCCTTGATTTAGTGCTAATAGGTTAGTTTAACATGGCTTCTCTGATTTTGTGTTAAATTCTTCCAGTTTTGCTTCTCTGATTTTAATCTGACATTTTGACTGCCTTGTAATGTTGCCCATTTCCGAATCCTCATCTTGCTTTTACTGCTCACCTTCTTTTGAAAGCCTTTAGGATGATTTCAATTTGATGCTGGTTGACTCAATGTCTTGTCTTATGGAATTTGAATGTTCTTTAAATTGGATACCCTGAAAATCTAATTCTCAAAATGAATCAAATTCTAGTAGTTTTATTTTTGTATTGGCTGTTTTTTATATGGAAAGCCTATCTATTGTTGATCATCTCATTTCTTTATTCTTGAACTATTCAGCCTGAATTGGTTCTTTTTTCTTTGCTGAGTTTTAATTTTCCCAGAAGACTTAGTGCCTACTGGTAGCAACTCAAACATGGAAAATAAAAGAAAGTCTCTACTGAGGATTAGATAGCATACCAAAAGATCAATGTATTATGGTTAGAGACCCATGCTAGAAGATATAAAATTATAAACAAGTTGCCTGCTGCATTTAACTTAAGCAAAATCATTAGATGGTTTCAATAGCCCTGTTTGGATTCTTCCTCCTCCTTTTTTAGTGTTCTTAAACTAAATAAATTAAAAGTTAACCACATTTGATATGATATTGAATGCCACTACTGGACTGAGCGCAAAAAAAAAAAAAAAAGCTTGTATTGATGAATTATACCTGTAAGTCATTAACAGAGATACCAGTGTGACCTTATAGCTTTAAATATAAGTATTTTTTTTTAATTAAAGGCAATCCTTAAAGCACAATTCATGTTGTCAAGAACTGATGCCTTTCATTAGATTTAAACTTAGAGTTGATTAATGACTTCTTCAATTGCAAATGTCATAAAACTATGTTAGATTTAAATTCATGGGTAATTAATGACTTCTTCAAGTGTAAATATCATATTGAATAACTTTGATAAATTTCGTTCGCAGAAAAGAGATTTGATGTGTTTAATTTCAATTAGAATGAGTTCATTTCTTTATTATCACAAGATTCTTCTCTTCATAATATCAGAAGGTTGATTTCTTAGGTATCTTATCTTTCAAACCATGTTGTGGAAGTGTTGATTAAATTTTTGAAACTTAATATTCCTTCCTCCCGATTTTTACTATGTTTGTGATCTTTTTCATTATTTGGCAGGCCTTTGATGAGGCAATTTCTGAACTTGACACATTGGGTGAAGAGTCATACAAAGATAGTACATTGATCATGCAACTTCTCCGAGACAATTTGACTTTGTGGACATCTGACATCACGGTCTCTCCCTTGATCTTTTTTTTTTCTGGTGTTGTCTATTTCTTTTAAACTAAATATAAGTTTGAAAGTTTTAATTTATTCACAAGTTAAGCTTGCTCTCTTGATCATTATTATGTTTTTACCTCTTTTAACAACCACCTTATGATAAGGAAGATGTGGGTCTTGATATTTTGCATAAATTGTCGATGCTTAACTGATTTCTGCTATCATTCACTTGTTGAAATTTAGCTATATGTGAATAGACCTTTGTGAAGAGAAAGGCCCTGATGATGTTGTTGTAGAAGTTTTCACCTTTTTTTAGTTTAGTAATCGGAGTTCTTATAGAAAAAAAAATCCCTATTTTGCTTTGATTGTTCTAGATTTCTACTTTCTCTTGAGTTCACTCAAGCCTCTTGATCCAGTAAATTGCAAAATCTTACTATGAGCTGGTTAAACACTCATTGACTTGAGTTTCTTGCTTAGAGAACTTACATTGTTAACAAGATTTCCTAGTACCGCTTGCAAATAAGTTTTGTGCTTGGTACTTAATAGAACAACCATATGTTGATAATGCAGATATAGACAAGAAAAGATTAAAAGAGAGTCATCTTTGTCTATTTGACTACCTGCTGAGAAATCTTGGTCAAAGGTTTGAAGCAAACGGTTGCGCTCCCAAATTAGGTCAGTTGCTTTTATTTTATTGACACACACATATATTGTCCTTATATGATACCTACTTCCTAAGAGAGAACAACACTTTTGTTTGATGGTTTCATGGTTTACCATTATTGATTGAAGTATATATCAGTAGGAATAATTCCAATGTTCTCTTAGTTGATGAAATTGTTGGATTTAATAGTTGATATTGTTCTGAATTGCTTTAGTTATAAGTTTTGTTGAATTATGCTGAAATTGCTTGTTATTGAAATTTTGGTATGTCTTACTTTTAAGGGGAAATGCTGCCAAATTTTTTTTATAAGAAAGCATGGCAAATATGAACTTGACTGTTGTTGGAAATGTCTTAGGTGATAATAAAATGGGTCATAGTTTGATGAATGCTTTGAGAACTAGTGAAGAATATGAGAATGGGGTGGAAGAGTTTATTGAATTTGCTAGAAGGAATGTGACAACAAAAAATGGGATGTAATATTGTTCATGTGTTAATTGTTTAAATGGGATTCGAAGGGATATTGCTGATATAAGGGATCACCAAATTTGTGATGAAGTAAACCTTCGATACACAACGTGGATATGGCATGGTGAGGAGGTAACTACCAGTGCATCCCACGAAAATGAAGTCCCATGATTATCATGTGTTGATACAACAATTATTACCAGTAGCTATTAGAGGCATTATAAAAGATGAAGTGTGGACCACTATAACAAAATTGAGTATTTTCTTTAATGTTATCTGTAACAAAGTCATTGACATTGAAAAGTTGGATGAACTGGAAAATGAGGGTTATATTATTTTGTCCCAACTAGAGATGCATTTTCCTCCTGCATTTTTCAATATAATGGTGCACCTGATAGTGCACTTGGTAAGGGAGGTAAGGCTCTGCGATCCAGTTTACCTAAGGTGGATGTACCCTTTCGAGCGATACATGAAGATCTTAAAAGAGTATTCTAAAAATCCTTATCAACCGGAAGCCACAATAGTTGAGAGATATGTAGTTGAAGAGGCTATGGAGTTCTGTAAAGATTATCTATCAGGGGCGATGTTACAATCTCAGCATGATAAGGGGATAAGTGAGGGAACTCGAGGAATCAAACTGAAGAATATGCTTCGTGAAGAGGTGTTGCAAGCACACTTGTACATCTTGAATAATATGGAAGAAGTTCAACCATTCATCGACGAACACATAAAGAGGTTGAAGAATATGAATCCAAGGAAGAATGACATGCAGATAGCTAATGAGCAAAAGAAGACATTCATAAAGTGGTTCGAGGAGAATGTATTGCACGAGACCAATGTGTTGGCTACAATCGAGTGGTTAGCCTGGGGGCCTTCTTTTCAAGTCATCACTTGGACTAGTTATGATATAAATGGATATTCTTTCTACACAAAAGACCAAGATGACAGAAGTTCTGTGCAAAATAGTGGGATGATGGTTGAAGTTGAATCCATGCACTTTTTGAGTTTGAAAGACAAAAACCCGGTGTTAGCATCAATGGCCTATTATGGAGTTATTGAAGAAATATGGGAGATGAGCTACAACAAGTTCAAAGTTGTTTTATTTAAATGTAAATGGGTTAGCAATAATGTTGTTGTAATAGATCCTAAATTTGGATTTGTCTCAGTTGATCTTCAAAGACTTGGTCATAGAGATGAGCCATTCATTCTAGCAAGCCAGGCGAAACAAGTGTTTTATGTTACAGACCCTGCAAATAACAAAATGTCCATTGTACTTCAAAGTAAAAAACAGACGTATGGTGAAGAATCCTTGAACCTGGACAATACACTCCCTTTCACAACAAATCCACCTACAACACGTGAAGTAGATTTGGTAGATGATGAAGAATATGCTCCAAGAAAGGATCATTCTGAAGGAATATGGGCAACCATATAAAGTAAGATCTTAAGTTATGAAAAAGTCTTATGTTATTTTTGTACTGGTTTAACATGTTAGTTCATTTTATTCATTTGTTTATTATTTAATAATAACCCTATCTAACATTATTGATTTGTCTTTGATGAACAAGAATATGTCTAGCTCTAACGAGTCATCGGGTGATAGTGGGAATGATGTACCGGTGCTGAGAAAGGGAAAAGGTAGCACACATATGGGTACGTTAATTGCACGTCGTGATAGTCAGAAAAAGAGACTGCATGTGGAGTTCGATGCCAATATGAATCCAATTGGTCCAGAGGAAGACAATTTCATTAGCTACGTAGGCTATCTAGCTCGAAGCAAAGTTCGCATTGTATTCTCTCATTGGAAGTTGGTTCCTCCTAAAACAAAGCAGTTGATCTGGGCACAAATTTTGGTATCTTACTTTCGATATCTTCTACATTTGTATCTTTAGTTTTATTACTTGATTTCTTTCATATCTTCTCTTTTACCTTGCAGCAAACGTATGATGTGCCTAACAATACGGCCATGCACAACCATTGGATGAGCGAGGTTCGTCTATGTTGGAAAGACTTTAAGAACAAGCTCACTAAAAAGTATATTCGAGGGGAAAAGAGGGACAAGGACCCATGTGAGGACTATGATTACATTTCTCCAGAGGACTGGAGGGAGTTTTTGGCGTCACGCTAAAATCCTGAATTTCTTGTAAAATTTCTTTCATATCTTATCTTTTAGTTGAATCTATTTGACATCGTAGGCTCAGTTTTATTTGTTTTCGTGTCACAGGAAAAATGTCAAGCCAATAGAGAGAGGCAAGCGAGAAATAAGTATCTGCATTGCATGTCTAAAGGTGGCTATAAAAAGCTTGAACGGAAGATGAAGGAAGAAGAGTTGCAAAGAATGAAGGAAGCTGCCAAATCCGATCCTTCCATTGCTATCTAGGCCCCTGAGCGTCCTCCTCGCCACAAAAAATGGATAGTTGCGAGAATGAAGGGCGAGAAATACATAAATGAAGATGTGGCTGAGGTTGCCTCAAAGATTGTAAGTAGTTAAATTAGAAGTATTAAATAGCCTCTGTTGTTTCATATTTTTAGAGTTTAGTTACTATTTATGAAAAAACCTACGAGACAGGATGCACTTGAGCAGTAGAGCAGCCAAGGTTCATTCACACCGGGTACATGGATGGACATTCTGTCCATGGCGATTGGGAAGCCAGATTACCTTGATGCTGTTTGAGGGGAGCCAAGGGGAGTTAGCGTCGCGAAATATTTTGGATGGCGATCACGTTGCTCGCATGACGATAACAACCCTAGTCCTCAACTTATAACCAAAATTTGAGCGTCCCTTGTAGATGAGGTTATGACACAACTACGGGGTGAAATGAGGGCTATGATACAAGAGAAGGGAAATACGCAACCTACAAACCAGGAATCCCCGGCCTTCCCAAGCAACAAAGAAAGTTTTCATGCTCCAAATGTACCTATTGTTGAATCTTCTCATCACTTTCCAGATGTACTTATTAGTGAACCTTCTCATCACTCTCCAGATGTACTTATTGGCGAGCCTTCTCACACTCCACAGGGGGGACAACTATTAGTTCTCTAAGGGTTTTGATGATTTCCAATAATTGTAAACAAAGATTGAAGGTTTGCTGTCAAATGTGTAAAACCCACTGTGAGAGCAAAACTTGAGGTTTGCACAGAAACCTCGAGGTTTGGCCTTACTGAGACAATTTCAAGTTCTCTGAACAAAGTCAAAACTTGAGTTTTAAGAGAAAACTCGAGGTTTCCATACACAGAGACTTCTCAGCTTTTTCTGAGAAAATGCAAAACTTGAGGTTTCTGGTAAAACCTTGAGGTTTTGTCATACAGAGAGTCTCTCAGGTTTTGAACTTTTGAAAAACTCAAGTTTCCATTTCAAACCTCAAGGTTTGGTTTTAGTTTGAAAATTTCAGTTTTCACAAATTTTGAAAAAACTCGAGGTTTGGTAAGAAACCTCGAGGTTTTGACTGGGAAAGAAAACTTAGATTTTAACCAATGTTTCAAAACCTCCAGTTTTGTGAAAAACCTCCAGTTTTGAACTTGACAAGATTTTCTTAAAGTTTTCACATTGAGTGAAAACTCGAGGTTTTGGGGAAAAACCTCAAGTTTTGTCTAGGCAGAGAGCAACAATGTTTTCTAACTTTTCAAAACCTCCTGTTTTGTTTTGAAACCTCAAGGTTTCTGTCTTGGCGCAAAATTTCAAAGTTTTCACATTTGAACAAAACTCGAGTTTTGGTGAGAAAACTCGAGGTTTTGGCAAACAGAGAGCAAAAGACATTTCACTGAATTTGAAAAACTCGAGGTTTCAAAGAAACCTCAAGGTTTTGCTTTTGGCGCAGTTTTTCAAAACTTTCATATTTGAAGGAAAACTCAAGGTTTGGATGGAAACCTCGAGGTTTTGTCAACCAGAGAGCATTGAACATTTTAAAGTTTTGAAAACCTCCAGTTTTGGACAGAAACCTCAAGTTTTGATGTTTTGGACACAAATCAAGTTCTCAAGCTAAGTCCAAAACTCGAGGCTTGGAGAACAAACCTCGAGGTTTCTACGCTGAATTAGAAATTCAAATTTCGCGATTCTGGAAATCTCTTGTTTGATCTTAATACTTTCCAGTATTATTCTATACTATTTCTAGCTATGTTTAACCACTTTGTTAGTGAGTTTAAGATGTTTTAGAGAATGTTTATTGAAGGATTAAAGTAAAAGCAAAAAGTGACGTCAGCACATTACATGCAAACCTAGAAAGTTACATCCTTTTGGGTAATCCCCCTGCACACGTCTTGCAAAGAATTAAAGAATGATTTCCACATCCAGCAATTGTCTTTCCAATCAATTAATTCTCAGGAAGTCAACTTTGGACTTCTGCACAGCTAGATTAAGTGGAGATTAGAGAGAGAAGAAGACCAACCTACCTCCTAACCATTACTGAACATCTCCAACGGTTCAATTTAAGAAGCAACGGTCAATTAATGCACTCTGAGTATAAATAGAGCTGCATTAAAGTCTTCTCAACAACTACAACTACTAAAAGCAAAAATCTTTCAAGTCTTGCATTTATTTCTTTAGCTTTCAACTACAGTGTATCTTTTGATATATAAGCTTCAGTGTTTATCATTATTCACTCTTAGAGAGAGCTTTTATCTGTAAATCATTTATTGTAAAGAATCACACGTCAAGGGGACTTGGTGATTTGGGAGTTCATTGATTACAACTTGTAAAGGGGAGTGAGTTCTAGTGAGAGAACTACTCTTGAGTACAGAGTGTGTAATCTTTGAGATAGTTGAAAATCCCAGAGAGTCTGGGGACTAGATGTAGGTCAAGTGTAAGTGGAGCCTAAATACCCAAGAGCAGGGTGAATTGAGTATTCTTAAAATTTTTGGCAAGTGCTCTGTTTTACAACACTAAAAACAGAGATAAACAGAGTAAGAGAAGAATAGCTTGCACACAGAAATTTATACTGGTTCGGTCTCAACAACTTGACCTACATCCAGTCCCCAGACTCTCTGGGATTTTCCACTAACTCAAAGATTACACACTCTGCACTTAAGAAGTGATCCTCTCACTAGAACTCACTTCCCCTTACAAGTTGTAATCAATGAACCCAACCACCAAGTCCCCTGACTTATGGTTCTTTACAATGAATGATTTACAATCAGAAACTCTCTCTAAGAGTAGATAGTGATAAACACTGAAGCTCTTTGTATCAAAAGATACTATACAAGTGAAAACTGATGAGAATAAATGAACTCTTGAATGCAATACGCTTTCAGTAGTTATGGTTGTTGTGAAGACTTGAATGCAACTCTATTTATACTTAGGAAGCATTAATTGACCGTTGCATCTTCAATATTACCGTTGAGAAGAGTCTTCAGGTGTTAGCAAGTGGTTTAGGCACCTTCTCTCTCTAGTTTCCACTTAATCTAGTTGGCTAGTTGTTCAGAGTTGACTCTCTGCGAATTAATCCATTGGAGAAGAGTTTACTTGTTGTGGAAAACATTCTTTAATACTCTGTGGGCGTGTGCAATTGGATTAGCTAGAAAAGAAGCAACTTTCTGGACAACATTTAATGTTCTAAGCTACTTTTTGCTTTTGCTCTCTCCTTCAATAAACCTTTATTAATATGTCTAAAACTCACAAAGAAAGTGGTTAAACAAAGTAGGGAATATAGAAGATTAATGTTGGAAAGTATTAAGATCAAACAACAATGTATTCCAAAATCGTTAAATTAAAATTTCTGAATCAACGATGGAAACTCGAGTTTGTTCATCAAAACTCGAGTTTTCAACTGTGCACTTAAGACTAAACTTGAGTTTCAAAACTGAAACTCGAGTTTTCCACTTCCAGAGAGCAAAGTCGAGTTTTGTGGTTTTGGACCATAATTTGAGAGAATCTCAAAACTTGAGTTTTCTAACCGAAACTCGAGTTTTGGACTTTTAATGAAAATAGCACGTGTTAGTCCAAAACATCAAAACTAGAGTTTTCAAATCGTTGAAAGATCTTAAGCTCTCTGTTTGATCAAACCTTGAGTTTCCAAATTGAAACTCGAGTTTTCAATTAATTGTGAAAACATTGAGAAAGGTTTCAAGACACTCGGTCTTATCCAAACTCGAGTTTTCATTTGGTCATGAAAACTAAGAAATGTTCAGACCTCTTTGTCTGATCAAAACTTGAGTTTTGAAACTAAAACTCGAGTTTTCACTTTAAGAGTGAAAACGTTGAAAACATTGAAACCTCTCTGTCTGGTTGAAACTCGAGTTTTCAAAGTAAAACTCGAGTTTTCACTTTTAAATGAAACTTTAAAGATTTTAAGCCAGATTGCTCTCCAGTTTTCAAAACTGTGTTAAACGTTGAAAAACACTTAGCCAAGTCAAAACTCGAGTTTTGAAACCAAAACTCGAGTTTTCTCTTTACTCAGAGAAAACATTTAAAATCTTAGAATAGGTTGAGTTTACAGACACTTAGCGTAAAAACTGGATTTGATACTTAGAGACTTTCTGGATGGGCAAAACTCGAGTTTCCAAACCAAGACTTGAGTTTTGTCTTTAGTTTAAAACATTTAGAAGTCTCTGTATGACCCAAAACTCGAGTTTCCAAACTGAAACTCGAGTTTTGTCTTGAGGTTGAAATAGAGTGCTCTCTGTAATGTTCTAAACTCGAGTTTCCAAAAGGAAACTTGAGTTTTGCTCTGTTTAATGAAAATGAGCAGTTCTTTGTCAAGGTCAAAACTCGAGTTTTGAAACCAAAACTCGAGTTTTGTCTTGACAGTAAGTTTTTCAACTCACCAAGACAAAACTTCATTTTGTGTTTGCAAGTGTCAGTTATCATCAAAACCAATAGAGAACTAACATTCTCCCCTTATTTGATGATGACAACACTTGTAAACCAAAGATTTGCAAGAATTTGAAAAACTTTATAAATCAAGGATTTGCCATAAGTGTCATTTTGCAACTCTCTATTTTTGAAAGCTTTTGCAAGCAATGTGTCCATGTGAATTTACAAATATCATAGATAAGCGACAGAAGCAATGATCTAAATATATTTCATTCATAAACTAGAAATTTACAAGACTGAATTCACAATGACAAAAACAAGCAGCAATAGTTCAAAATGAGATAAACTATGACAAACTGCAACAAAGTTCAAATCTTTCCTATCAAACTCAAATCCCTATCCTATCCTAGTTCTCTCCCCCTTTGTCATCTTCAAAACGAGGAGTGGCAGGATCGGGAATGAAGGGTTCAGTTGAAGGAGTAGTTGGAGAAGGAGATGAATGAGGAAAAATTTCAGTGGTTGGGGTAGAAGGAGATGGGAGGACAACAGTGAATGGAGAAGTGGGTGAAGAAAGAACGACAGTAGGAGTGGAGGCAGTTGCTGGAGATGAAGATGCAGTAGGAGGACTGGGAAAGGAGAAAGAGGGAGTATCAGGTTGTGGCTTAGGCTGTGAGGTAGTGCCAAACGTGGATGAGGATGAGCCTATGCCAAGATGCTTTAAAATCTTGCCCACCTTGTTGTCTATGTTGATTGTAGTGATCAAGTTTGTGGACAGCCTGGCATCAAGATCGATGAGCTGATCAAAGTGCTCACTATGGTTCTTCTCAAACTGAGCCTTGAGCTCATCCAGCTGAGCCTTCATAGCAATCTGGGCATCCACCACCTCATGATTCCCATCTCTCACCTCAGCAACTAATTTCCCAATCTCAAATTCCAACCTTATTGACAGAGAAGCAATTGCAGCATCTACAATTCTTTTGACCTTAGCTTCAAAGTCAGTAGGCAAGTCAGAGGACTGAGCTTCCTGAGCTCTTGAGTGTGTAGCTCGAGTCTGGGATCTTGTAGTAGCCTGAGCCTGAGACTGGTCTGAGCCTTCACCTTCCAGGTTTAACTTCATACAGTTGATTTGACTCTTTCCAAAGGCAGCTGGCTTCTTGATTGTGTCTGGAGTCCCTAGATGCTAGATCTTATGATAAAACAGGATCACAGACACTAAAGAAGGATAGGGAATGTGAGATGGACGTCTAGAGGCAAATTTGAACTTGACCATCTCTTGGAAGATCCAATGACCAAGATCAAATTTGGTTTATCTCACAAAGGCAGCAAACAAGGGGTAATCCTTCTGGGTGAAATGTGTAAAGTTCCCTCCTTTCTGCATGAAATTCCGAGAGTAAATGTACCAGAGGATTTGATTTATGTTTGTCATATCAGCTGGTTTAAATGAAAGAGTGTGGGATTGATTGGCCGGAAGGGGGGTATTGGGGCAAAGTGTGGTGAAGATGTCTCGATTGCTTAGTCTTATATCAGGAGTTGGAGGTAGATTTGCAATCTTGAGAACCTTGTTAATGACAGAAGCAGAAATGGTGAACTAAGCACCCTTTACCATTGTGGTTACCCTTTCTTCCACATGGTTTTCTTCAGAATCTACCAAGTTATTAGAAACCCAGTTAAAGTAGAAGACTTTAACAATGTTTGGTGTGTAGGGAGCAGAGATAGACATAAAGGATTTGTAATCCTTCAACTAAGGTGTAAGGTCCAAGTTATGATCCTCTTTTAACTTGGCCAAATCAACTGAAACTGAAGGACAGAAGGCTTTGTTCACAAAGAATTCCTTGAACCTTTCTCCTTCTTCACGAGATAGTTCAGTAGTGGCTGAGAAGAAGCCTTCTGGAGCAGTAGAGTGATTGTAGGTCTCCGTGATAGCATCTTTCAGAAAAATCAGAAGCTTCAGGGAAGAATTCTTCTGTAGGAGGCTTGGTTGCAGAAGAAGTCTGTCCTTTCTCAGGAATTGAAGTCTTTTTGGAGCGCTTGGCCTTAGGTGGTTAGGGAATTTCTAGAATCTCAGGCATCTTTGATTTTCCTTTCCCTTTCGAAGTAGCCTCAAGGTCGTGCCTTCTTTTTGTTCGACCTTCTGAGCTACCACCGATAGAAACCCATTTGGCCTTGAGAGGAGATGATTTTGGTGGAGAAGCTTCATCTGGAATTCCTCTGATGGATTTGTCTACGCCATAACGAAGTCTAGTCGAGAGAGTCTTCATCCTTTTTGGTTGATCAGAAGGAGTGGACGTAGCATTTGAAGATTCTCTAGGGTTAGGAGTGGTTTGGGCAGATTTAGAAGGAGTAGACGAAGACATTTGAGGGATTTAGAGAGGAATTGATCGGAGAAAGTGAGAGATTTGAGGATTTGAGACGACTGGGGTTGAGAGAGAATAGTAGAAAACTAGGGCAGAAACTTGAGTTTTGAAGCAAGTTTTGAAGAACAAGTTAAAAATCAATTATATAGCTCGACCAAAACTCGAGTTTTGAGTTCAAAACTCGAGTTTTGAAGAATAAAAGCTAACCTGGACTTCAAAAGTGTACTATGAACTTTTGAACTTCCCATCCAAAACTCGAGTTTCCACTTACCAAACTCGATTTTTCATCCTTCAAAACTTTAAGTTGCTCTCTGTCTGATGGAAACTCAAGTTTCCAACTTACAAACTCGAGCTTTCAGTCACTTCAAAAGTCAAGTTTTCTTCTCTCTCCCTGATACTTTGCCAAAATTTGAGTTTTGATTTCAAAACTCGAGTTTTCACCCTTTGTTAGCAAAAACTCTAATTTTTAAACATATCCTGCATAAACCATAACTATACACTCCGATGCTTAAATTAGTAACAGTTAATCATCAAAACCTTAAACTAACATTGGGTGAGAGAGAATTTACAACTCATTGGGATTTACCATTCCCAATTCTCTTCTTATAAAGTTGAATTGCTCCTTTGCCAATGGTTTGGTGAAGATGTCAGCTAGTTGAAGATGAGTTGGGATGAACATGACTTTGACATCTCTTTTCTGAACATGATCCCTTATAAAATGATGTCTCACATCAATATGCTTGGTTCGAGTATGTTGAACTGGATTCTTGGCCAAGCTTATTGTGCTTGTGTTGTCACACAAAATTGGGATCTTCTTCAGATTCACTCCCAAGTCAGCAAGTTGTTGTTTTAGCCATAGCACTTGAGCACAACAACTTGATGCAGCCACATATTCAGCTTCGGTTGAAGATACGGCCACACTTGTTTGCTTTTTGCTGAACCAAGACACAAGTGAATTGCCAAAGAATTCACATTGACCACTTGTGCTCTTCCTATCAGTCTTATAGCCGGCATGATCTGAATCTGAGTAAGCCATCAAGTGTTCAGGTTGACCTTTGGGAAACCACAACCAAAGTGACTTCGTGTCTGCAAGATATCTGAAGATCCTCTTCACATGCTCAGCATGAGACTCCTTATGAGCGGATTGAAATCTTGCACACATCCCCGCACTGAATTGGATGTCTGGCCGACTTGCAGTCAAGTAGAGTAATGATCCAATCATTCCTTTATACTTAGTGATGTTGAAATCTTTGCCATTTTCATCAGCATCCAAAGAAGTGGCTGTACTCATAGGAGTGTCAGCTCCATTACATTGGTCCATCACGAACTTCTTCAACAGATCTTTGAGATATTTTGTCTGGGAGATGAAGATTCTATCTTTTCTTTGCTTGATTTGCAGCCCAAGAAAATAGTTGAACTCTCCCATCATTGACATCTCAAACTCTCCCTGCATAATCTTTGCAAATTCCTCACACGAAACGTCATTAGTAGCACCAAAGATTATGTCATCAACATAGATTTGCACAATCAAGATTTCATTTAGCTTGTTTCTGTTGGGATCCGTACACGCAGCGGATTAAAATTTCTTACGAATCCCGTCTGGAGGATCACTCAACGACGTTTAAATCAAGGTTAGGGAACCCGAATCATACCTTATATTGAACTCGTTCGCGTCTCGTTCTCTTTGAACAGGTGGGCTACCTTCTCGATCAGCAGAAGACGACTCTTAGAATCGACTTCCTCTACCGGTATCCACATGAACAATCCCTGAACACGGTTATGGCAGTGTGCTAGCGCCTCTTGTGCGTCTCTCTCAAATTTTCACTTTAGGGTTTCTTGCGGCTTTCTGTAAAACGGTCGACTAAAACTCCCGTAGGTTTTTTTTCTAAACCCAATAGGCGTATTATATAATCAAAATTAATCCTTATTAATTTTGAAATTCGAATTTTGAATCTGCATAACATATTAATTAAATCTATCTCATATATCTAATCTAATATATTAAAAGCCAGATTTTAAATCCGAATCTTGAATTTATATCAAATGTAAATTAAAAGCCTTTTGATTTAACTTATCTTTATAAATTAAATCCAAGAAATGATATCTATCTATTTAATTAAATCTGAGATACTATATCTCAATTTAATATTAAACAGATATATGATATCTTTACTAGAAATTAAATGAGATACAATATCTCTATTTGTTTCAGATATTTAATTTATCAAATAAATTAAATATAAAAAAAATATCATATATAACATTATAATCCCCATTAATAATATATATATATATATATATATATATTATATATTAATCCTAGATTAAATTCAGTATTCATTTAATCTCAGATTAATCTGAGATTCAATGAATCTGGACACTTTTACCCGTGTTGGATCATTCTTGTGTGCGACCCTGCAGGCCCATATGAGATTGGCGGTGGGCCAAGACTGTATCAACCCACAAGTCGCAACCGGCCTCTAGCAAGACATTGCGACTACCTAGTTCACATGGGGATCGATAAAACGATACTACCTATCATACAACCATGTCACGTCCCTTTTGTCACGCGATAATTTGGTCAAGGATGAGGCATTGATAATGTCAACTTCCTGTTCTTGACCACTACTTTCTCGATTCTCGAGTAGTCTAAAGGTGAAATGGAAACTCCTTTCCATCACAGTATGGCTATACATTTCTTAGACTCACTCTTCGAGGGACTCAGTATTATCTCTATACAAATGTGAGGGACAAATTTCATCTTGACCATTCACATTCCTTCGCATGAAAACCATTGATCCCAATCCCAGCCTTTATCATCACCCGGTCAAAGGTGACTTTTGACTAGGTCAAAGGTCAGTGACTCATCATGTAGGAATCCATGATGATCTCAGGTCATATGGTGTTGTGACGCAGTTATACATGAGATAAGCTTATGACTTATACCATGCAGATTTCTCATAGTGGGTCGGTCCAGCACCTTGTACTCTTACAAGTGCCTATGACTTTGATTCGTATCTCCATACCTCATCAAAGTCATACTAGTCTTAATTCATCTTCACTCCCGCGTAGATGACCGACCAGGGACATTTAGGATAATCTATAAGATGTATCCAGGGATGCAGTTATCAATACGAACATGCAAACGAAAATGATAACAAAAGAGAATACTTTAAATAACTTAAATATTCAAAGTACAATGAATTGCCCCTTGGGCATAATTTCCAACAGTTTCTTTTTATAAACAATGTTGTCTCAGCTTTTCCTCTGATAAACCCTTGATCAAGAAGAAATTCACTTAATCTCTCATACCAAGCTCTAGGAGCTTGCTTGAGTCCATATAAAGCTTTCTTAAGTTGATAAACATGATCAGGAAAGTGCTCATTTTCGAAACCAGGAGGTTGTTCAACATACACCTCCTCTTGAATAAAACCATTTAAAAATGCACTTTTAACATCTATTTGAAAGAGTTTAAAACCTTTAACACATGCAAAGGCTAGAAGGACTCTTATAGCTTCTAATCTTGCTACTGGAGCATAAGTTTCCTCATAGTCTATTCCTTCCTCTTGATTGTAACCTTTTGCAACCAATCTTGCCTTATTTCGGACAATGATTGCAGATTCATCACGTTTGTTCTTAAATACTCATTTTGTCCCAATAACTGGATGGTCCTTGGGTCTAGGTACTAAGTCCTAAACCTGATTTCTGTCAAATTGATGTAACTCCTCTTGTATAGCTATCACCCAATCATTCTCTGAAAGGGCTTCATCTATTTTAGAAGGTTCTATATGAGAAATGAATGCAGAAAAGATTACTTCATTTAAAGTACTTTTTCTAGTTCTTACTCCTTGATTCACATCACCTATAACTTGGTCTAAAGGATGATTTCTTATAAATTTCCAAGCTCTAGGCTGAGATTGATCAGGATTTTCAATAGAGGTTTGGGGATCAGTCTCAAAGATATTTTCAGAATTTTCAAGGGAAGCAGGAGTAGTTTTCGAAAAGAATTTATTCTTGAAAACATTTTCTTCCTCATCAACTAGAGGTGTATCATATTTATCTTCACAGAACACAACATGAATAGATTCTTCAACAACCTCAGTTCTAGTATTAAAGACTCTATAGGCTTTGCTTCTGTTTGAATATCAAAAAAATATGCCAACTGAAGGTGGAATATCACCTAGAGGGGGGGTGAATAGGTGATCTAAAAATTTTTCGTTTAAAAGGATTTTTCTTTCTGATGAACACAAAATAAAAAAAAACTTGTAAGGCAAAGGAACACGAAACAATTTATATTGGTTCGGTCTAAAGCTTCGACCTACGTCCAGTCCCCAGAACACCTGGGATTTCACTATGTTCAAAAGAATTACAGACTCTGTAAACGAGAAAGGTTTCCTTCACTCTCGGATAACACTCCCCCTTACAAGTTGTAATCTTTTACATCCACTCTTAAGGTTCCACAACCTTAAGTTACAATTAGAAGAAGGTAAATGTTTAAATACTCCTCACGAGTTGAACAATGATGAACACTGAAGAACAGAAACTCAGCAATAAATTTGAAACACAGAAGAGATTAATGTCGAGTTAATTGCACAGCGTTTCGGTAGGTGGTAAAATAAATGCTTCGACTATTTATAGATATCTTCATTGATGACCGTTGTTGAAGCGCAGGGCTAGCCGTTGAGTCTTCGCAAAATGCCCGTTAGACAGATAGAATATTTTCTGAGGATTTGCTCTTTCGGTTTGAATATTCGATCTGGTATTCTCTTACATTCTTTCTGTTGTAGCCGTTGTGAGATTTCATTAAATGTTGGATTGAGTGTATCAGAGTTTTGCTTTACTTCGTCCAGTGCATCGGTTACGGAGAATACAACGGTTTTGGTAGCTGCATTAAATGCGTTCATCTATCCAGGTGGTTAAAGTCAAAATCCGCTAGTAATTTCTGTGTAAATGATCTGAAACTTATGAACAAACTGGTTAATAGCATTTGGTAATCTTAATCACAAGTAATCAGATGAGTAATTAATCGATTCAAGCTCAACGGAAAATCATAGACGGTGATTTGAAAAACAGGGACTACTTTGCTTGAGCAGAGTTTAAGAGTTGCCCGAGCAAGCACATTGAAATGGTGAAGAATTTACTTCAGCTCATTGTTGCTCAAGCATGAAAAGTTTTATACTTGGGTATGATGCTCAAGTATGGTCTAATATGTACTTGGGCATGCCTTTTCCTATTTTTCTTTTTTTTGCTTTTGATAAACGATGTTGCTCAAGCATGAATGTTTCTATGCCTGGGCAAGTCTTCTTCTGATGATAATCAAGACACAAGGGACAACGTTGCTCGGGTATGAAAATATGCCTGCTTGGGTATGCTGCTCGAGTATGAAAAATTTCATACTTGGGCAAGCACTTTCTCGAGACAAAGGCTGTCTTTACTTGGGCAAGCTCCTTAGCTTGCTCGAGCAAGATTCCTGCTTTGCTCGGGTATGTTTGCTTGAATGACCTTGCTTGGGCAAGCATATAGCTTTGCTCGGGTAGGCTCCTACTTGACCCTTTTCTCGATGTTGCTTGAGCATAAGCCAATCCTTGAGTAGACCTTGCTTGAGCATGCTTTGCTTGAGCAAGAATTCCTACTTGCTCAAGTACCCTTTCTCTGAAGACCCTTTTTTTTTCTTTTTCCCAATGTTGCTCGAGCAAGATCTCTGGTTTGCTTGAGCAAGGTCTTATCAGATAGAATCTGATATACCTTACTTATGATGTTGCTCAAGCAAACTTAACACTTTGCTCGAGTAACATGCCCTAGATTCAAATTTAAAAGATTAAGTCCACTTTGTTCTTGAAATTGTAATCATCAAAACTTAAAACCAACATTCTCCCCCTTTTTGATGATAACAATTTCAACATATGTTTGATGAGATAATGAAGAATAATGAAGAATAATTATCAATTCATGGAGGCTTGTAAGTACATTTGAAACTTGATTCATTCATGACAGTTACAGCTCTTAATAGCTCTTAAATACATTTATAACTCCAAAAAAAAACAACTTAAGCTTATAATAGAGTTCAGAACATAAAAACACATAAATCCTAATAGGCCTAATAGGCTTAAACTAAACTACTAAACTACTCTCCCCCTTTGTCATCAACAAATAGGGAGGACTGAACAGGCGGAGACGAGGGAGGATCTGGAAAATCAGAGGAAGAAGAAGATGGCAGAGGAACAGTGGTAGGGTCAATCACTGGTGGAGGAACAACAGGATCAACAGCCGGAGAGGATGAAACAGGAGGAGCAGGTGGAGGAGGAGGAACAGAAACACCAAGAGTACTAGCAACTGCATCCAAAATGGTATCGACGTTCTTGTACTGAGTGGTGAGAAACTCAATAGATGTCTTGATCTCTTGTTGCTGGTCATAGAGAACAGAAAATCGATTGTCCATGTTGGTCTGAAAGTCAGTCAAGTCTGTCATCATCCGCAAGCCAACACTGTTCTTGAGATTGACCATATCGTTGCCAAAAGCTTTGATGATATTCGGAACAATCTTCTTAATAACAAATAGCGAATGAAGAACTGGAGCCATGGCCTTCTGGATGGACGCATCAACAATCTTCTGAACTGATGACTCAACAATTGTCTGAATGGCAGCCTGAGTGAAAGATGGACCCGAAGGATGTGATGAAGGACCGGCTTGAGAAGACTCTGCTTCATCCATAGGAACAGAGGCAGATGGCTTAGACACTGAAGCAGGCTCCTTTCCCTTTCCTGGCTTTGAAGATCCCTTGGTAATAGTGATCCTCATGTTCTTCATATGTTCCTTGCCAAACACCGGAGGATACACTTCTTGATCGTCCGAGAGGTACCAGATATTGTTGATCTCCAGTATCCGAGAGACCAACGAAGGATATGGAATTGTAGCACGCAATCTGACCTTAGCCTCTGAGATAAATGTCATCATCTCCTCTAGGATCCACTTTCCCAAGTCTCATGGTTCCATTGCAACGAGAGAGGCAAAACGCTCGAAATCCTTCTTGACAAAATGAGTAAAGCTTTGACCCTTCTGAACCAGACTGCGACTGTATACGTACCACAGAACCCTATATTCATCTTTCATCATCGGAGGAGTCACATTAGTCTTTGATCCTTCAGGAGGTTGACTATCCGGGAAGAGAATCTGTTGACATTCAACCAGAGATAACTTAGGAGGATCCTCAGGCACGTCTATTACTCCTAAGAGAACATTAAGATCATAGGCTAAGAGTTTGATTTCTTGACCTCTGACTTTCGTAACCAGAACATCATCATCGGATGTGTTTTCCTTTTGTTGGACCACCATGTTGTGATAAAAAATTCTCACAACCTCAGGAGAGTATGGCATGTTGACACTCAAAAGTGGCATAAATTGTTCCAGCCAATTAGTCATATCAAAATTAAACTTCTTCTTGAAATACTCTAAATCAACCCAAAAAATTGGATAGAATGGCCTCGTCTCATAGTATCGCTTAAACAGAGCATAATCATCTATTCCAATATCCCCAATGTTCATGTTTGGTGATGGTTCAGGTAGCTTACCATCCGGGGAACGACTTCTCGGAGATTGTTGGCTTTTGCTTTCGCCTTTGTTTCCTGAATCCTCGGATTGTAGTGAAAATGAGACCTTCAACTTCTTGCTTCCTGACCCTTGTGATTTCTGACTCAGAGAAGGCTTTAGAGGCTTGGGTTGATCTTCTTTGAATTTGCTACTGGCTTCGTCAAAGGATTTCTCGGTGCCGGCGGATTTCGAAGTAGGTGGTGACGGTGACCTTTGTCGTTTGCCGGAAGAAGGAGAACCCGTCTTCATTCTTGTTGTAGGAGAGGTTTGTTTCTTCGGCTTCTCACTCTTCTGAGACTTGCTTGCTGATTTTGAAGACGACAACGGTTTTGCCGAAGATTTTTCCTTTGACGACTTCGACGGTTGGTCCGGAACAGCGACTTTGGGCTTGTAGTAACGAGATTTCTTTGAAATAGACTTAGAAGAGTGAGTAGAAGAAGGTTTATCTCCCGAATCAGCCATTTCAAGTTGATTTGAAAATTCTCGAAAAGTGAGGAGTGAGGAGTAATTGGGATGAAGAGTAATGGGGGCTTTTAAGCAAAATCAATCGGTTGAAATGGTTGACAGTGATGAGTTAAGGAGATGTAACGGATGAGTTTGGCGAATCGATTCACAAACGGACGTAACGGATTAAGGATGTTTGAAGAGATGGAGGACGGTTAGGGTTTTGACGGAAGAGGGGGAGATGAGACAACGTTTGAGTTCAACGTTTGGACTTAAAAGGAGGATTTCTCGTTTTTGCTTGGGTATGAAAATCCTTATGCTCAAGCAGAGAGCTTACTTTCGTGTTTTGTGGCTTTGCTTGGGCAAGACTAGCAAGTATGCCCTTCTTAAGTTTGCTTAAATCACGACTTTGCTCGAGCAAGGAGTTTGTCTTGCTCGGGCAACCTCATACTTTTTAGGGATTTCCAACTTACTTGGGCAAAAACGGCGAGTATGATACTCTTGAGGCCCGACTTTGCTCGAGCAGAACATTTTGTTGCTCGGGCAAGAGTTTACTTTTGGGGCTTTTCAACTATGCTTGGGCAGGAGTCTGCAAGCATGCCTTTCTAAAATCCTTTAACACACGACTTTGCTCGAGCAAGGGATATTTCTTGCTCGGGCAAGGTTATACTTTTGGGGATTTTCAGCTTTGCTTGGGCAGGAGACAGCGAGTATATTTTCTTAAGATTTGTACATCACTCGACTTTGCTCGAGCAAGGATTTTTTTTGCTCGGGCAAGGTCATACTTTTGCCATTTTTCTTACCTGCTTGGGCAGAGACCAACAAGTATGCTTTCCAAAAGCATTTTGGTGCCCGACTTTGCTCGGGCAAGACATTTTCTTGCTCGGGCAAGGTTTTACTTTTGGGAATTTTTGCCCCTTGCTTGGGCAAAGACAGCAGGCATACCATAATACTTCTCGTTATTGCTCGAGAATAACTAATTCTTGCTTGGGCAAGATGACCACACACAGTTTTAAATCTTTAACTTGCTGAGGCAGGATCAGGATAAACACATGATATGAGTCTAACCTCAAATCAAATATGTATAGTGAATATTTGATGGATATACCCAAACCTCAGATCTGTACTTATTCTTCCTTTTCTCTCTCTTCCTGATGTTGCTTGGGCAAGGTCTGGTAATGTGCTTGAGCAGGACTTTCTCTGTTTGCCTCTGTTTTGATACTTGTAAACAGAACATCCTGCAAAACAAACGAAAGACACTCCAATGCCATAGTCAGTAATAGTCTGATAGATATGATTTAATTAGGAAATGAAAACTTAAAATTCATTGGGATTTGCCATCCCTAGTTCTCTTCGTATGAATAAAAATTGCTCCTTTGCTAACGGCTTGGTAAAAATGTCGGCCAGTTGCAAGTGTGTGGGTATGAACATCACTTTAATATCTTTTCTTTGCACGTGATCTCGAATAAAGTGATGTCTAACGTCGATATGTTTAGTCCTTGTGTGTTGCACTGGGTTCTTTGCTAAACTGATCGTGCTCGTATTATCACAGAGAATTGGAATCTCCTTCAAATGAATTCCCAGATCGGATAATTGTTGTTTCAGCCACAAGACATGTGCACAACAACTTGAGGCAGCAACATACTCAGCTTCAGTAGATGAGACAGCCACCGTAGTCTGCTTCTTACTAAACCACGATACTAGAGAGCCTCCAAAAAATTCACATTGTCCACTGGTACTCTTTTTATCAGTCTTATATCCGGCATGGTCTGCGTCTGAGTATGCAACAAGATGTTCTTGTTGACCTTTTGGAAACCAAAGACCTAGTTCTTTTGTATCTGACAGATACCGGAAAATTCTTTTGACATGCTCGACGTGTGATTCCTTGGGAGCCGACTGAAATCTTGCACACATTCCCATACTAAATTGTATATCTGGTCGGCTGGCAGTTAGGTAGAGCAGAGATCCTATCATTCCTCTATATTTGGTTATGTTGAAATCTTTGTCTTTCTCTTCATCTGCATCCAGCGAGGCCGTTGAACTCATTGGGGTGTCTGCTCCATTGCAATGTTCCATCCCATACTTTTTGAGTAAATCACGAAGGTACTTTGTTTGTGAAATAAATATGCCATCCCTTCGTTGTTTGATTTGTAGGCCGAGAAAGTAATTCAGTTCACCCATCATAGACATCTAGAATTCCCCTTGCATTTTCTTGGAAAATTCCTCACAGAGAGAGTCATTAGTAGCACCGAAGATAATATCGTCCACATAGATTTGCACTACTAAGAGTTCATTAAGCTTATTTGTTTTAATAAATAAAGTTGTATCTGCCTTGCCTCTAACAAAATGTTGATCCAGTAAAAATTTGCTCAAACGTTCATACCAAGCTCTGGGAGCTTGCTTGAGACCATACAGAGCCTTTTTGAGTCGGTAGACATGATCTGGATGGTGATCATTTTCAAAACCAGGGGGTTGTTCAACGTAAACTTCTTCTTGAATAAAACCGTTTAGAAAAGCACTTTTTACATCCATTTGATACAATTTGAATCCTTTGATACACGCAAAGGCTAAGAGTACGCGTATTGCTTCCAATCTAGCCACTGGAGCAAACGTTTCCTCATAATCAATTCCTTCCTCTTGATTATACCCTTTCGCAACCAGTCTAGCCTTGTTACGGACTATAATTGCGGATTCATCTCGTTTGTTTTTGAATACCCATTTGGTGCTAATTACCGGATGGTCTTTAGGCCTAGGTACCAAATCCCAAACTTGATTTCTATCAAATTGATGTAATTCCTCTTGCATCGCTATCACCCAATCATTGTCTGATAGGGCTTCATCGATCTTAGAGGGTTCAACTTGAGATATAAAAGCTGAGAAGGTAACTGAAAATGTGGCTGAATCACCAAGAGGGGGGGTGAATTGGGGATTCTTAAAATTCTTCTAGAAATATACTCTGTTTTTTGCCAGAAATCCGATGGAACCGAAAGTAAGGGAGTAAGAAGGGAAGAAAAGCAGAACACAGAGAAATTATCCTGGTTCGGTCCAATCTAATGACCTACGTCCAGTCCCCAGTCACTCTGGGATTTCCACTATCTCTCTAGGCAATTACAGACTCTGCAACCAAAGGGTGTTTCATAACCTAGAACACACTCCCCCTTACAAGTTGTAATAGAATAACCCAATCTCAAAGTCCTACTACTTTGAGATCCTTACAAAAAAAAAAATTGATTACAGAAAAGAACTCTCTTCTAAGAGTGGATATTGTTAATCACTGAAGTACAACAATTCAAAATAGCAACTCTTTCACTGATATTGTTGAGTAGTAATGTAGAATTTCAGTTCTCTGTCTTTTCTTCTTCGAATCTTCATCTATATATAGTTCTTTGAGGCTTGTGAACGTTATAGATTCGTTGGAGCTATTTCCTTTCTGAAAATATAGCTGTTGCAGGTGTTATGTCTTGATCTTGTTTTGTTGAAATCACTCTTTGTCCAAAATATGGCTGTTGAGAGTTTATTTTACAGACTTCCTTGATTCTGATCTTCTTTTTAAGATATATATCCGTTGGAGATGTTGCACAACGGCTATATGATCTCCTCTAATGGCTATATGATCTCCTCTAACGGCTAGATGATCTTGAGTAACAGCTTTCCTTAGTTTTCGCAAGTTTCCGAAAATAACTTTCTTTTTGAATCTCAGACCATTCAGAAGATCTTTTGTAATCTCATGAATAAATGTGTTAGAAAAGTTCAGTTACACTGATGAGAGATAGATATAACAAGTAAATTGAATGGGTAACTTAAAAACATGAAGATAGAATCAGATTTGGAATTCTGAGTTTATCTGCGTTTTTCAGATCTGGAGGTCTGAACTCGAGTTCACAATGTTAGGCTCGAGTTCACCCTTCATTCAGTTTTGAAAATTTGCTTCTGCCAAAATCAAACTGGAGGTTTGTGTGTAAGCCTGAGGTTTGTAAGAACATGAACTCGAGTTCATTAATGGTGAACTCGAGTTCTCTTTGCTTAGAGAACTTTTGAAAAGGGTTAACATAAGACAAACTGGAGGTTTAAGACAAATGGGCTCGAGTTTGAAACTATTGAAAATAGCTAATTGCTCTCTGGAACTTTTGAACTGGAGTTTGAAGAGCTTAGGCTTGAGTTTGGTTTTCTCCGAAATACTCTGAAGGCTCTTGGCCAAAACTAGGCTCGAGTTTGAAGATCTTTAGGCTTGAGTTCATGCCTCAAAATTACTTTGAACTTTTCATAACTTGAGGTTTGAGTAGAAGTTTAAAGTTTGAAGCAGATTTTCAACAGATAAAAAGCTCTCTGGCAATGATGAACTCGAGTTCGCCCTTAGTAGGCTCGAGTTCATGCAAACTTCCAAAGGTTTAATTCTGAACTTCAGGTTCAGTCTCAAGTTTGAACTTTGGCTTTTGCAATTTATGCTTTCTGTCAAATCCAGGCTCGAGTTCATCACTCATAGGCTCGGGTTTGATTTTGACAGATAGAAAAGTCACAAGTTTTAAACATCCTTGACTTGTCAAATCTTTCCAATTTTGTTTACAATTGTTAGTGATGATCAAAACACTCTGAGAACTAACAGTAACTTCATTCAAAGTATTGGTTCTAGTTCTCACTCCCTGATTAACATCACCAATCACTTGGTCTAAGGGATGATTCCTTATAAACTTCCAAGCTTTGGGTTGAGATTGATCAGGATTTTCAAAATTGTTTTGAGAATCTGTTTCAAAAACATCTCTAGGATTTTCAACAGATGCAGGGGTGGTTTTTGAAAAGAACTGATTTTTGAATACATTTTCTTCATCATCATCCAGACTCTTATCTACGCTCGACTCACAGAAGACAATATGTATGGATTCTTCAACTATTCGCGTGCGTTTATTGAAAACTCTATAAGCCTTACTTCTATTAGAATAGCCAATAAAGATACCTTCATCCGACTTAGGATCAAATTTTCCTAAATTGTCTTTGCCATTATTATGAATGAAACACTTACAGCCGAAGATGTGTAGATGAGCCAGATTTGGTTTCCTTCCTTTGTAAAGCTCATAAGGAGTCTTGTTGAGCTTTTTCCGGAGATAGGCTCTGTTTGAAATGTAGCTTGCTGTGCTCATAGCATCTGCCCAGAAAACTTGGGATGTTTGATTTTCATTCAACATGGCACGAGCCATGTCAGTCAGCACACGATTCTTTCTCTCAACCACTCCATTTTGTTGAGGTGTCCTCGGTGCTGAGAAGTTGTGATCGATCCCGTGAGTATCACAGAATTCTCCAAATGCCTGATTCTCAAACTCACCACCATGGTCCGTTCGAATGACTGCAATACAAATACCTTTCTCGTTTTGCACCTTAATGGCAAACACAACAAACAGATCAAAAGTTTCATCTTTAGAGGATAAGAAAATAGTCCAAGTAAATCATGAGAAGTCATCGACAATTACAAGTGTATATAAGTTTCCACCTAGACTCCTCACTCTGGCAGGACCAATTAAATCCATGTGAAGTAATTGAAGGGGACGATTTGTCGAAATTTATGGTTTGTTTTTGAAGGATGATTTGGTTTGTTTACCCTTTTGACATGCATCACAGACCATATTATTTTTAAAAGATAATTTTGGTAAGCCAATCACTAAATCCTTTCTTTACAACTTATCTAACTGGTACATGTTGACATGAGCCAATCTTTTATGCCATAGCCAGCTTTCATCTAAGTTGCTAACAAAGCATTTTTCAGAATTCATTTTTGGTAAATCCATGGTATAACAATTTCCTTCCCGAGGAGCTTTGAACAATACCTTTAGTTTACCTTTGTCTATAGGGAGATCATCTTTGTTGACAATGAGGCATTCTTCTGAGTCAAAGATGATCCAGTTGTTCTTGTCAGCACTCTGGCTTACACTCAGAAGATTATGACAAAGACCTTCCACTAGATAGACATCTTTGATTTGTGGTTCGTCTATTGCCCCAACTTCACCTATTCCAGTGATTTTGCCGGATTGGTTTCCTCCAAACGTAACTTTTCCACCATCTTTTGACCTTAAAGCAACGAATTTGTCAGGGTCTCCCGTCATGTGTCTGGAGCATCCACTGTCTATATACCATCTATTAGCTCTTGATGCTCTCAAGCACACCTGTAAAGTCAGATGAATCAAATCTTAGGTACCCATCTTTTCTTGGGTCCTTTGAGGTTAGTCTGTGCTTTAGGGACATAGGTTCCCTTAGGCATCCACTGATAGTTTCCAACTGGTTTATCCCGTCTATCTCTTCTATGAAAACAGGATGAAGTGCTATGACCCTTTCTGTTACAATAATTGCAATGAGCGAATGGATTCGAAGAATGAACTGTTTTTCGAAAATATTCTAAATAAGATTTTCCACCAGTTTTCTTCTTTCCTTTGTGTTTATCAAAACTTGGATTGTAGCCTATACCAGAACGATCATTGGTAAATCTTTGTGCTTTCAAGATTATATTTAGCATCTCGCTACCTTGAGTGAATTTCTCAAGAGTTTTAGTAAGATATAAATTTCTTTTCTCCAAATCCGCACAGTCATCACAAGTAAGATTTTCACGCAACTTAAGAGCTATATTTTCACCCTTCAGAGATATGCATTCATCCATAAGTTTTTCATATTCTGATTTTATCTCATTATATTCATCAAACAGCTCATCATAAGTAGGTAGTGATTCATGTACCTCACTGTCGTTCTCCAGTTGTTCTTCTTCTGCAACTAAGCAAACGTTGGCCACTTCTTTTTCTTCTTCACTTTCTTCATCGGAGGACCCATCTCCCCATATTGCCGATACATAGGCTTTCTTTTTGAATTGATAGGACTTCTTCTTCTTTTCCTTATCTCCTTCTCTAAGTTGAGGACATTCGGATTTGTAGTGGCCCGGCTTTTCGCATTCGTAGCAGATGATCTGGTCTTTATCCTTTGATTCTCGCCTACTATTTGTGCCGCCCCTTTGAAACTTGTTTCTGAAGCCTCGATCTATCTTATAGAATTTTTTAAATCTTCGTACGAACATTGCCATCTCATCATCATCTTCCTCAGCATCCTCTTCCTCTTCCTTTTCCTTTAACGCATTAAGAGCAACTCCCTTGTTACGATTGTTACCACCGTTCATATCTTCTAGATCCTTTTTGAATTTCAATTTGCTCTCGTATTCTGATAAGCTCCCGAACAGTGCAGCAACTGAGGTCATTGATTCTCCACGAGCCTCCTCGATAGCTGTAACTTTCTCTTCCCACTCTTTTGTCAGAACATTGAGAATCTTCTCACTTGAGGACCTTGATCATAGATTTTTCCCAAGGCTGCTAGTTGATTCGTCAGGTGAGTATATCGAAGTTGAAATTTCGCAATGCTTTCTCCTTGTTTCATCCGCAGCAAGTTGTATTCAGTGGTTAATATGTTGATGCGATTTTCTTTGATGCCAGAGGTTCCTTCATAGGCTATCTCCAGAGCCTTCCACATTTCCTTTGCTGTAGATAGATTGCAAATTTGGAAGTACTCCTTTTGACTGAGAGCACTTTGAAGCATTAGGATAGCTTTGCTATTGAGGGTGATGTTCTTCTTATCATTTTCGTCGAACTCGGCTTCAGTCTTTGGAACGGTAATTCCTCCTTCTGTCTTGACTGGCACATAGTCTCCCATTTTAAAGACTCTCCAGAGTACATACTCAGTAGCCATAATGAACACACGAAATTTAGCTTTCCAAAGGGAATAATGCTCCCTATTGAAGCCTGGGGGTCGGTTGATTGAAGCTCCGTCAGGTAATATTCCTTCCATGATCTTTGCTCGGGATGTTAAGCCCAACTAAGCAACCTAGCTCTGATACCAAATGAAGGTGGAATATCACCTAGAGGGGGGATGAATAGGTGATCTAAAAATTTTTCGTTTAAAAGGATTTTTCTTTCTGATGAACACGAAATAAAAAAAAAACTTGTAAGGCAAAGGAACACGAAACAATTTATATTGGTTCGGTCTAAAGCTTCGACCTACGTCCAGTCCCCAGAACACCTGGGATTTCACTATGTTCAAAAGAATTACAGACTCTATAAACGAGAAAGGTTTCCTTCACTCTCGGACAACACTCCCCCTTACAAGTTGTAATCTTTTACACCCACTCTTAAGGTTCCACAACCTTAAGTTACAATCAGAAGAAGGTAAATGTTTAAATACTCCTCACGAGTTGAACAATGATGAACACTGAAGAACAGAAACTCAGGATGAGATCGATACGGTTCGAGACATGTTGGCTAGACATCTTCTCGAACACATATAGGTTCGAGACATGCTTTCAAATTTGTTGTGCTTTACTTTCAGATATACCAATTCTACCCCTAATTTTGTTTGCTGGATTCTTATTGCACACCTTGCTGCTGTGTAGCTCTCATTTTTCTACTGAAATTGATCTTTTGATAGCACCGCACCCTGAATTTGTGCATATTGGATATCAAAAAGCATTTTGTATTGGTACAAGATAATTTCTGTTAAATAAAAATTTTGTTGCGCGTACATTGAGCTTGCTGCAATTTGGAACTGTGCTAGATAAAATTTGCTAGCAATTGTTCTCAGTCATAGATCATTCCTTGTGATTTCATTAAGCTTGAGCACCTTGCTGCATTTTTCTTGGTGTTATCTAAGAATATTTATGTGTGAAATTGCTGTGTTTTTGAACCAATTTTCACTGTGTGACAAGCTGGAAATTGCTATTAGCAGTGGTGATTTCTTTGTGATTTCCTTCATTGATAATCATCTTGTGCTAGATCAAAACATGGATGGACATAATGAAAATCAACATAATAAGGTTCCTAATAATGAAGTACCTCATAATAATAATGTGCATGCTAACTTGCAATGTAGGCTTGTATGGTGAATATGACTTCTGAATGTATATTTCAGTTTTGCAACAAATTGGCCAAAATATAAAGCAAGCAAATTTTTTCTTTTTTTTAAAAGAAAAACTAATAGAAGGCGTCCTGAAACTAAGATCAGGATGCCTAAATGTGATATGAGGCATCCTGAAAGGTTCATTCAGGACGCCTCATATGAGGTGTATTGGAAATTATGCCCTAGGGGCAACTCATTGTTCTCCATTAAGTTAACATTTCATACTCATGTCTATGGTGATAACTATATCCCTGGATATATCTTATAGATTATCCTAAATGTCCCTGGTCGGTCATCTACGCGGGAGCGAAGATGAGTTCAGACTAGTATGACTTTGATGAGGTATGGAGATACGAATCAAAGTCATGGGCACTTGTAAGAGTACAAGGTGCTGGACCGACCCACTATGAGAAAGCTGCATGGATTAAGTCATAAGCTTATCTCATGTATAATCGCGTCACAACGCCGTATGACCTGAGATCATCATGGATTCCTACATGATGAGTCACTGACCTTTGACCTAGTCAAAAGTCACCTTTGACTGGGTGATGACAAAGGCTGGGATCAAGATTAGTAGTTTTCATGCGGAGGAATGTGAATTGTCAAGACGGAATTTGTCCCTCACATTTGTAGAGAGATAATACTGGGCCCCTCAATTGAGTGAGTCTAAGAAATGTATGGCCATACTGTGATGGAAAAGAGTTTCCATTTCACCTTTTAGACTACTCGAGAATCGAGAAAGTAGTGGTCAAGAACAGGAAGTTGACATTATCTATGCCTCATCCTTGACCAAATTATCGCGTGACAAAAGGGACGTGACATGGTTGTACGATAGGTAGTATCGTGTTATCGATCCCCATGTGAATTGGGTAGTCGCAATGTCTTGCTAGAGGCCGCTTGCGACTTGTGGGCTGATACAGTCTTGGCCCACTGCCAATCTCATGTGGGCCTGCAGAGTCGCACAAAAGAATAATCCAACACGGGTAAAAGTGTCCAGATTCATTGAATCTCAAATTAATCTGAGATTAAATGAATACTGAATTGAATCTAGGATAAATATATGTGTGTGTGTGTATTAAATTCGAAAATAATATAATATTATTATTTAATGGAGATTATAATATTATTATATGATACTTGTTTTATATTTAATTTATCGGATAAATTAAATATCTAAAACAAATAGAGATATTATATCTCATTTGATTTTCGAATAAAGATATCATTATCTATTTAATTTAAATTGAGATATTGTATCTCAGATTTGATTAAATAGATAAATATCATTTCTCGGATTTAATTTATAGAGATAAACTAAATCAGAAGGCTTTTAATTTGAATTAAATAAATACATTAGATTAAATCTATCAGATAGATTTAATTAATATATTTGTTTAATTCAAATTCAAAATTCAAAATTAATGGGAATTAATTTTGAATATAATACACTGTTGGGTTTAGAAAAACCTACGGGAGTTTTAGTCGAGCGTATAACAGAAAACTGCGAGAAACCCTAGAGTGAAAAAAATTGAGAGAGACGCACAAGAGGCGCTAGCACGCTACCGTAGTCGTGTTCGGGGATTGTTCGTGTGGATACCGGTAGAGGAAGCCGATTTTAAGAGTCGTCTTCTGCTGATCGAGCAGGTAGCCCACCTGTTCAAAGAGAACGAGACGTGGACGAGTTCAATATAAGGTATGATTCGGGTTCCCTAACATTGATTTAAACGTGATTGGGTGATCCTTCGGATGGGATTCGTAAAATTTTTAAATCCGCTGCGTGTACGGATCCCAACAAGGTGACCTGAACATAATTTAGGTCGCCTCATATGAGGCATCCTGAACAAAATTCAGGTCGCCTCATAAATATATTGATATGAGGTGACCTGAATTTGTTCAAGTTGTCTCATATGAGGCGACTTGAATTTGTTCCAGACGCCTATTAAGAGGCGTCCTGAAGGTATTCAGGTCGCCTCATATGAGGGGACCTGAACAATATTTAGGTCTCCAAATATCACCAAAACCACGTCACCCTCCCAGACGTCCTTCTAAAAAGGGACGTTAATTGAGTCTTATTTAGGTCATTTTTTAGGTATTTTGTAGTAGTGTGGTCTTAAAAATAAAGCGCCATATATACTTCTTCACACGAAATGTTACCTTATGACTTATGTTGTCCCTCTGAACTCTGAAACCCCCCTTCTTGTTGTGAAACCACTCTTCCTGTTGCATTACCTCTCTTCCTCTCTCACGTACCATTAGCCTCTGTTACTCTCTCATTTGCTCAAGCGTTCCTCTCTTTGTGTCTCAAAAATGAATGGTGAAAACGATTCCATTCGTGTTCCGGGAACGCCAGTTTGTTACACCCCTACCAGCCTCGCCCTTTCGGGTGGCGGGTTAGAGGGTCCTTTTCTCTTATTATCTTTCCTTTGTTGATTACTCCCTTTTATCATACATCAGAGTATGTGCGACAGAGCATTGGATAGGTTTGGATAACTTACAATATACTGGTAAATGTACATACAAAAACATAAAGTAGTCCACATAGTGTTAAGGGTACAATAGTCCAAAATAAATACTAAACAATGAGTACAACTCATACAGTCATCCCAATTATAGAAGTACAAGAAACAACTGGGCATCCTCTATTCCTTTGTCTTTCCGTACCAAGCCCGACCTTCTTCAAGTCCTTCAACCGCTACTACCTTACACCTGTATGCTTTTGAACCAGCTTGGAGTTCAAAGTTGAACCCCAGAGTAACTGTTAGACTCATATACAATATGTATACAATGCATGCAATGCCAATCACAATCAGGAAGTACAAATAAACCTGCCTCTGTCACAATCAACTGACATGTAGCAACTCCGCGGGACCGCCTAATCAAGACAAGCCGCCGCACTCAGCGTGCAAACAGGCCTCAGTAGTAAGGGAGCGACCCCAACCACCTAGCCTAGGCCTCAGTAGACACCTACAAACACACAGTCATATAGGCTCCACCTAGCCACATACCTCGGTACTGCAACAACACCCTAAGGACACACAGTCCAATAGGTATCGCAACCCAATCCTACATGCCCTCGGTACTGTAGTAGGAACCCTAAGGACACACAGTCCAATAGGTACAACAGCCCGATCTCGGTACTGCAGCAAAGGCACTGTAGCCCGATCTCCTACATCATGATAAAACACACATGCAAAAGCAACATAGAGTATGCAAGTCAACAGTTACTACCTGGAACGCCTTGAAAATAGAAAACTCTTCCCTTGACATCAAAAATAGGGTCCACGCATGCAAACACCCTAGATACAGCCAAACATCATGCTTTTAGTCATATGAACACAATTTGCTTCAAGTTCCACAAAATCCGCATAGCACCAGAATTTCCCAGAAACACTGACCCAACTTTGCCGATTTTTAATAAATTTTAGAAAAATCATTTTGACTTAGGATCAGTCGGCCTAGAACCCTTAGGATGTCTATTCTATAGGAAAAATAGTTACTCCAAGTCATATGGGTTCAAAATGCGTCCTTATCTCCAATTATTAGCCACTCGTCTGAGAGAAAAAGCCATTTTTTAGGTCATTTTCATCTAAAAATATATCTCGCTTGGAAACTCCAAATGCCACAAAATATTATATCACAATCATCCTCAGGATGTATAGTTTCACCATACAAAATTTCAAAGCAATTGGACTTCATTTACCCACTCAAAACCACTGATTAACATTCACTGCCCAGAAATCGAAATAACCGATAGATTTTCGTATAGCAAAGACTTAGGCTTTTAGAGTTTAGAAAAAGGTGATCCCACTTGAACCTACACAAAATAACCTTCTGGAACCATTGAGATCCTTAAAAACATGTAAATCCTACTGCAACCCCACGAAAACACCAATGGGCAGAAGTGAAACTAGCTTGGTTGCCGGTTTAGGGAACTTACCTTGGAATGTCGGTTGCGGGTGCCTTCCTCTTCCTTGGAGCTGGACCTTCAGCTGGACCTTGCTCTCCCTCACCTTTAGCTCGTGCTTGGCTGATCAAAATGGAGGGAGGAGTGTCCAATTTATAGGCTCCAAGGTTAAAGAAGTTGTCCAATGGTTAAATAACACCTCAGAGGTAAAATGGTCATTTTTGCTGACTTCTTCTCCAAGACGTTCCAGAGTCTTCTTTTCCAGGGCATTCTAGAGTCTTCTGGTCCAGGACATGTGGCGCCACCTAATCCCTCCAATTCCAAATTCCAAGATTGCCCTTGATGGTGATTTTCGGGGTAATTTCTACTCAGGGGTAAAATGGTCATTTCACATCGCTCTTCTTCCAAAACCGTGGGACCCACAAAATCTGCCCTTAGATATGTCATAATGAGTCATGATTACTTGTCATTTCATTGTGATGTCAGATTCCATTTGTGTGGTCCAGATTAATTCTGATTATTTTACTCTTTCTCTCTCATCATAATGACTTGACGTGACTTTCTCTCTCTTCATAATTACATGATGTGACCTTTTCTTTTCCTCCAAGTCACTTTCTCTCTCCTCTGGGCCCACCAATTTCGTCCTCCCTCTGTGTCCAGGGGTATGGGCCCGACTCTGGTACCCTAACCGGTCCCGCATAACTCCTTTACGCCGGTTACACCTTACCTCGTAACTCGTGCCCTTCAACTAGACTTGTGTGGGCCTGGATCATCAGTCACTTTTCTCTAACCACAACTGGACGAAATATAATACCTTGGGGGGGTAAGGAACCCAATTACTGTACTTCAGATCCACCTTGTAATACGTGCTACCTGATAGTTCAACTTCTGGCTTTGAAATACCACGTGTTCGACGTAGCACTACTATTACTGACTTTTCCTTTTGTACTTGGTCCAGATACACATTCTCTCTTTCCTCCTTTCTTATTTTCTTAAAAAACGCATGACTCCCATGACTGCCCTGAAAATGCCATATACCTACCTGTACTAGCATATTTTAGCTCAACTAAGTGCCCTATACCTGAGGACATAGTTGGGCGGCATCTTTTCCGACCAGACTTACATCGTATACACCTTCTATGGCCAATTTATATTAGGACCTTAATTCCACGGCTTCAGCAAACTAGGTCTACTGACTCGTATAGCTGATTTACTTAGTCCTAGAGAGGCTTCCTTAACTCTCGACGTTCTTGGGACACTTCTCGAACTAGGCCTAGTCGTCCATCTATTTCATGCTTATTCTAAATGCTTAGAGTCCAAAAATTCGAGGTGTTACATAGTTATTGGTGTGAGTTAGAACGAACCCTCTTCATTTGACAATGTGCCTCGTAACCGCCCTGCACACCGTGGTAGAAGAGGCACACGAATGATGGATATAACCCTAAGTCGGACTTCTGGGTTAAGGCTCGAGATTCAGTTTGCTGAAAAGTTGCGACCTTTCGGTCCTAATAAAAGCAAATATACTAGTTTTTTCGACTATCTTGCATGCAGCAAGGTTAGCATCTTGACAAATAAGTGGAAAAGTGTGGACTTTGTCAAAGTAAAGCAACCTATTTGGGACACTATCCGGCTTACATACACTGTCCCTGACTCTAAGGAGTTGAAAGACAAGACATCGTCTTATTGTGCTGATCGGTGGAGGAAGTTTAAGACCTTTCTCGCTAATAAGTATATTTTTGCCGAGGTTCAGCTTGACAAACATCCTTGGGACAGCTACACATTTATTGATGAACAAACTTGGCAACAATTTGTTCAGCTGCGGACCACTCCTATAGCTCTGGTGAGTCTACATTTAGTTTTGTTTGTCATTTTGTTTGCTTATATAACCTGTGTGGATATGTGAATGTTATTGTGTTCATCTAATCCTATTAGTTAAATTGTTTGGTGTGTGAATAGAAGTATACATTTCCTGCCTTTGTCTATGCAAGTCTGATATGTAAACCCTGAAAAGGTAAAATACTAAGGAGGTAATTGTGTAATGATTTGTCTTGCAAGGGAGGAAATGAATTTTCTTAAAAGGGAGAAACTTTATATACCCAATTGTTACTATCTAATAAGGACTGCTGATCCCCCTGGATGCCTTAAAAATGATCAAGTTTGTATTATTCTGTAAGCATAATTCTCTTTTGTTTCTTAACTTATCTACTTAGCAGTACAAAACATAGCTCCAATTTCTTCTACAATTCTACATCTTCCTTAAATAAAATGTTGAAACTTGATGAAGTGAATTTGACTAGTGTTTGAGGTTCATATCAAGCAGAAGTTCTCTAATTTCTGTTAGTGAAATGGCTGGAATTCATAATTAATAGTTGTTTTCAATTCTGATTCACAAGAAAGAAGGGAACAAGCACAGAAGATAGAGAGAAAGAATGATTGCCCGCATAGGGCTTCTCGCGGCGGATATGAAAAGGATGAAAAAGAATTGATGGCGGCCAAGCGGAAGAGATTAGAAGATGAACTAGAATCCAATCCTTCTATGGTAGATGGTCTTCCAACTCCAATACGTCGCGAGGAGTTGTGGTTGCACATTCGGCAAAAGCCAAGCGGCGCCTACACGAGAGGAGTGACGTTCTGACCGTTGCGACCAGAAAACCGGACCATGGTGGGCATGTAAGGGTGATTGGAGGATGGGTAGGCCTGAAGGAATACTTTGGTAAATCCGCCAAATGCCACAGACAAAGTATGGTTACCTGGGAGGAGATGGAATAGACACTGGCCAAATTAAGTGAGGAAGCAGCGGCTAAAGAAGCTTTATTGACTGCAATGTTTCATTCCCAGATGAGCCAGATGAAGGAGAAAATGAATTAGATGAGGATGCTTTTGAGCTCTCGTCTAGAGACTAGTGTTCCCTTCACAAATTCACTTGCACCTATGCAGTAGAGCACTAGAAGGAGATGCATTATTGGACAGTCAGAGCAATCTTGTGACCTGTATGTAGAGGATCGTGATAGTCCTGGATGATTATTAGTTGCAAAAGGGACTGTCCACAACTTATTGGGATCAACTGTACACCACCAACAAATGGCTGATGATGAAGTCAAAGTGTCAGTTGAAAAGGTGATCATTGATGCACCTCTCCTTTTCCCAACTGATCAACTGAAGCTTGTGAGTAATGTCAAGGGAACCTTCATCACTTGGCCAGTGAAGCTTGTACATGTCTCAACTCCTCCTGAAGCTTCACCCCCTCCTCCTCAAGTTCTATCCCCTCGTCAAGCTCCATCCCCTCCTCAAGCTCAATCCCCTACTGCTAAGTTGACTGCCAGGGAAAAAATATCTGATATGGTGAAGAGTGGATATTTTAAAGATAAATCATGGCTTGTCAATAAAGTAGTAGGTGTCCCTCATCCTCTACCGGTTCAAGTTGACACCGTTGATGTTGAGTCCCTGCTGCTTCCTAGAAGTGAGCTTACTGATCCAATCCTTCAATTGTGGATGAAGTAAGTATCTTCTTCTATGAGTATATAATTTAAATGCATCATTTAGACACACATACATATATACTAATTCCCTAATCGATGTCACTATTGTAGGTTCATGCATCAAGAATTGGTTCAAAAGGGCAGGAGCAACGATTTTGGATTCTTATGCCCTGTCTATTCAAGTGCAACATCCACGGAGGAGAGATAGGAGTACATATCAAAGAGGTTGTGTGAAGTGAGTAGAAAGGTGTATATGTTTCCATACTACCACAGGTACATATCACAAATCTTGTCTGCAATTCACTTAATTCTGCTACATATATCACTGAGTACTTTACTACAGTGAATTTTCAGCTGCCACTGGCAGTTGGTCCTCATGTGCATGGAGGAGCATAAAGTTATCTTCTTATGCTCCACTCACAGCGATCCAGTGTCTGCATTGACACAGACCATCAACGAGTAAGCATGTCATTTTGATTCTCTTGTCTGAAATCTCTGCTGTGAATTTTCAGAGAACATTATTGATAAATATGCATTTTTTATGCTAGTGCCATAAGGACCTTCCAAATCGATGTACTCAAAAGGCGTTCTTATCAGGCCAAAGAGCCTAAATGGCTCAAACCAGAGGTTGGTAGAATATTTGTACACTGGCACACTGTATTGTGAACTTGGTCAGTAAGATATATATGCTCTTATAAATATTTCTTGTTCTTTTTAGACCCGGCAACCACCGGCATCCAACTTATGTGGCCAATATGTCATGAAACACATGTATGATATTATCACTAAAGGAAGTACTAAATTATTTGCATTTGTAAATATTTGATGTTACATATTATGCACGCAAGTTAATTCAATTTCTGTTTTTGATGTTACAGATGTTTAACTGCCCTAATCCCTTTTCAAATGATGAACTGGAGCACATACGCAATGTGTTTTGTGAATATCTATATGACCTGATCTTAAAAATAGGACAATAATTAATGTCCTAAATTTATTTGTAAATATATCATTTAGCAATAATAATCTTCTGTAAATTTGCTTATTTTTTGAAACAATTTTCATTTGTAAATATACATAGGCAATGTAAAATTCAATAAATAAATTTGTTTAATTTTTCAAACAATTTTATTGTGTCCATTTTGGGTTTCTGAATGTATTGGATAGTGGATATAGCTATTTAGTGCTTGAAATTTGTGTAACACCCCTACTTTTGTAAAGCATGTATCAATGTAAGCTTGCTTAGCAATATGAAGTCTTGAGATAATTTTGAAGTATTTATTTCCTATAAGTTATGGCATGGAATTATTTCAAAGGCCCTAAGATGGAAACCAAGGGTTAAGAGTAAGTAGCAAAGGTACTAAGTCAAAATGAGAAGAAACCCTGATCAATGGTAAGGTAACTTGTGCGCCAAGAAATCCTGAGGATATAAACCGGTATAGTAAAGAAGTGACCACGAGCATTGTGGGCCCAGGGCATGCGTGTTAAACTTAGAAGAAGAGAGAGAACATGTGTCTGGACCCAATACAGAAGATGAAGTCAGTGGTGGTGGTGCTACGTCGGATAGGTGGCATTTCGGGGCCAGAAGTTGGATTACCGAGTAACACGCATTATGAGGTGAATCTGGGATACTGGAATAAAGGTTGCTTGATCCCCAAGGTAGTATGCCCTGTCCACTTGTGGACTGGGAAAAGTGACTGATGATCCGGGTCCACACAAGTCCAGTTTAAGGGCACGCATTACGAGGTAAGGTGGGACGGACAATAGAGAGCTAAGCGGGGCTTGATAGGATTTCCCGGAGTCAGGCCCAGGCCCAGGACACTGATGGGGGGCGAATTCCAGTGGGCCCAAAGGAGTGAGAAAATATCTGGCTATGTAATATTGAGGAGAGAGAGTGTCACATCAGAGTCATAATGAAGAGAGAGAAAGAATAAAATAACCCGGTTAAATCTGGACCACACGATTCAAACCTGACATGACATGTAATTAGGACTTGAAAAGTTTAATTATGGCATACTTTTGGGAAGATTTTGTGGGCCCCAGCTTTGGAAAAGATGAACGGCGCAAAATGACCATTTTGTCCCTACACCCTAAACCTACACTTAATACCACCTAGGGGCAAAATTGGAACCCCAATTTTGGGTCTTGAACTCACCATTTTCTGCCTAAATGAGAGCCCTCGATATTTCTAGAAGTCTTGGGCAGCAAGCAAGGGAAAATATTAAGTTAATCCGAAGCATTCTTTTACCCGTTGGACAATAACCAAAAGTGGACAAAAGCTTGCACTCTTGAGGCCTATAAATAGGACACTGTCCCCCTCCATTTTTCCACTCAAATCACGAGCTCAAGCAGTGCTGGAGAGTGGGCAGCTAAGGTCTTGGTCCAGAAGGTGAAGAAGGTCACCCGCAACCGACATCCGGAGGTAAGTCCCTAAACTGGCAACCGAGTTATCTTCTTCTCTGCCCTGTGGTGTTTCGTGGTTCTGCAGTTGGTTTTTTTATATTTTTGATGTCTCCAAAGGATCCAGAGGTCATTTTTGTGTGGGGTTAAGTGGGATCACTTTGTTTGGAACTTTGAAAACCCTAAATCTTCTTATATGAAAATCTGTCGGTTAATTCGGTTTCTGGGCAGCGAGTGTTAATCGGTAGTTTTGAGGTAGAAAATGGTGTCTAATTGCTTTGAAATTTTTCATGGTGAAAGTACACATCCTGAGGATGATTGTGATATAATATTGTGTGTCATTTGGATTTTCCAACCAAGAGATATTTTAAGATGAAGATGACCTAAAAACTGGACTTTTCTCTCGGGTCAGTGGCTAGTATTTGGGAAAAAGGACGAGTTTTTAACCCAGATGAACTTGGTAACTATTTTTCCTATAAAATAGACATTCTAAGGGTTCCAAGGCCACTGATTCCATGTTAATACGATTTTTGTGGAATTTATTAAAAATCGGTGAAGTTGAGTCTGAAATTCTGGGAAAATCTGAAGCTATGCGAATTTCATGAAATTAGAGTTAGAGTTTGAATTTGTAATTGATAGCATAGTACTGTGCTGTATTTAGGGTATTCTTGCGTGTGGAACGCACCTCGACGTTAAAAGGAAAGTTCACTACTTACGAGAAGTGCCAGGTAGTAACTGTTGACTCACGTATTCTATGTTATTGCTGTATGTCTGTTTTCCATGATTGTGGATGCAAGGTTGTAGGACCTAGTGGACCGTGAGTCCTTAGGCTGCTACTAAGCTTGAGATGCATTTGGGGTAGTTAGGGTTAAAATCCCTAGCTACTGTGTTGATCCTAGCACTGAGGATGGTGTCCGGGGTAGGTCTTAAGAGACGGCTCGACGGTACACGAGCGTCTGGGGTTGTCTTGTGAGATGACTCGACGGTACGCAAGCGTCCGGGGTTGCCTTGTTAAGGTAGCTCGACGTCACGTGGGCGTCCGGGGCCTGCCTTGGTAAGGCGGCTTGACGGTACGTCGTTGTAGTTGTGATTGTGTTCTGAATGCATGATTCGTGGTATGCCGTTTGTTTCCTGATTATGGTTACTTTCATGCACTATGTACATATAATGCTTGAGTCTAACAGTTACTCTGGGGGTTCAATCTTGAACTCCAGATCATTTTGAGGCACAGGGATGAGACAGTTGTGGTTGGTAGCGTAAAGGAGGTAGGGCCTGAAGCGGTGGATTTTAGAAATAGGGAATGCCCTATCTCGTTTTGTACTCTCTATATTTTTTGGATTACTGTTATTTATATACAGTACTTTGCTAGGATGACTGTACAACCCTTCGGGGACTTATTAGATACTTAACTTATAAATGTTTATCAGTATGCTACATTTGTCCAACCAAATCCTGTGCTTTGCTGTGCTAACTCTGAGATAAGTTAATTGGACTAAGTAAGAAAGCAAGATGGCTAAATAAAAAGGAATCCCTCTAACCCGCCACCCGAAAGGGCGAGGCCAGTAGGGGTGTAACAATTTGAGGTTCAGGATGTTGTAAATGAGCAAGAGTTCGTGACTTTTAGGACCGTATATTGTAAATTTCCAGTCCTAAAAGTATTTGGTTTAAATAATATGAGACTTTTAGGACCGTATATTGTAAACTTCTGGTCCTAAAAGTATTCGGTCTAAATAATATGAGACTTTTAGGACCGTATATTGTAAACTTCCGGTCCTAAAAGTATTCGGTTTGAATAATATGAGACTTTTAGGACAGTATATTGTAAACTTCCGGTCCTAAAAGTATTCGGTCTGAATAATATGAGACTTTTAGGACCGTATATTATTTTACTGTTCTCTCTTAATAGTCTTCCTTTAAATGTTGACTCGCTTTTCAGACAAATCATTAGGGTTCAAGGCAATCGAGGTTCTGGCGTTCTGCTCAAGCTAAGTCCTTCATTGTAGTCGATTTTACCTCTCCTGATTTAGATTATCGGTTTCCCTCTTCTCTGTCTCTTTTCTTTTTGTCGAAAAAAGATGAAAGATATTGAAAAGGACACTTTGTTTCAAATCAGGACGAGGTAAAACCGACGACAACGACGGTCCAACCTTGAGAAGAATTGTCACTGTGTTTGTTTTTATTCGAATAAGGTAAACGATGTTTTTTTTGTTTTGTTGGTCTAATCTTAACTGTATGTTGTTGGATTTTTTCATGTGCGAGTTTTGAATGTTGATCATACACATGAGGACAATGTTTTGTTTTTTTCCTTTTTGTCGGAAAAAGAAAGAATGTAATGAGAAGGACAAGGCGATCGAAATAGGAAAGAAAAAATTTATTATATTTTTTTTATGTTGCCCCGTGGGGGGCAACGGCAGTACATGAAAAAAAAACATAAAAATATTTACTCCTCCCCATCGTTGTCGAAGGGGAGGGAGTTGTCGGAGAGGTCGGAGACATCATCATCTTGGGGATTGTACTCAACGTCCTAGGCGTCGAGTATCGCGTTGATCTTGTTGTTGATTGTAACATCCGTCTCTTATTATTGTGGGGAAATATTTTATCAAATAATGTAGTGGAATTATGCATAATTGGTTCAATATTTTCATGCTTCTTGTTTCTATTCATTCACATGCGCAAGACACGAAGGTCCACTCCAATAAAACAACCACCCATTCACATCCAATATTTTAATATATATCCATATGTCCTACTTGCATTTATTTTTCTCTATCCGGATAGCATTTCAAACGCATACAATCTATTCCCACCCACTTTCCTTTTATTTCCACAACCATCCAAATAACCTTATCTATTCAATTGATTCTCTTACCTAAAAGGTTGCATTATCCGTCTAACTTTCTCCATAACATCTACATCTCTTAATTTAATATTCATTCACAAGCCAATATACTATTCTCCTTATAATTACAAGACGACGGATAGCATGATACACGTTAGCACCAAATTCCCTTTCATTCTTTTAATCAATTAGGCATTCTTATCCGACAATTTCCTTTAATCATTCACGAGTGCAAACACGTGGAGACTATTTCCTATTGTTTAATCACGGGAGGAAATAGTTTATGATTAAACGAACTCATGCCAAATTGATTATATATTTGCATGCTTTCTTTTGCTCGTCATTTTGGCTTCGTATAATATAGAGGAGAGAGAGAGAGAGCTTTGAGTGTGAGAGACCTTAGAATATTTTGGGAGTTACGAATGAAGTCTTAAGAAGCAAAAGGAAGAAGAAGAAGTTGCTTAAAGCCAAAGGAGTAAGACAAGTAAGTAAAGGTTTTAACTTGTCTTATGTTATTTTGTGACGATGGTTTGAAGATGTTGTTTTTATATATTATTTTGGGTTAATTAAGAAGTGGTGAAACTATAAGGATTTTGATGATTTTAAGATTACCAAGGAGTTTACCACGAAAAATGGAGTAAGAATATGATTGGAAATGATTTTTAGAATTAAAAGGAGTAAATTATACAAATTACCAAAGCTGCCAGTTTTATTCTTTTGGAAGGCAGACAACTTGTTCACAGATTTCGACCAAGTTAATGATGTCTAAAAATTATGAAATTTTCCAGATTTGAAGTAGACATCTAGAGTTTTATTTTGATATATAATATGTAATTTTTAGAGCTCTATACAAGGAATTATGGATTTTACAATCTGGCCTAAAATACTGGAAGTTCAAGCTGGTCAGCGAAGTTGTTTATTTAAACTGGGAATGATGTGGACGTTTTTGGCTGTTGAGAATATTTTTCGGTGAAAATAGACTCACCAAAGGACATTTAGGTTTTGGAAGCACATCATTTCGAGTTTTGTACAATTAGTTATGAATTTTCAAAGATTAATGAAAATTCTGGACAGAAAAGGATTTAATCCGAAAATTGTTGCAATAAGAATTTTAAATGGGTGATTTATCGTTTAAAGGGTCACAAGGATTCTAAATGATAAAAAGAACCCTGTTGGATATTTTGGAAGAAATGGTTTATAGTGAAGATTAATATTTATAATGATACTATTTTAGGAGTTGATTGTCAAGTGGATCGAGCACCGGTGAATTTCTTTTAGCTATTCGGAGTTGAGGTAGTAACTTTTCTCTCACATACTCTGTGTGCCTTTATATGCATGTACGTACCATTGTGATATTTGAATTGTGAATTTCTAACCTTATCGCCGGTATAGGCCGGGAGGTAGTGCCCTTGAATGTGGGGTAACCCTAGATGCCATCACGGTTGAGGCCGGGGGTGGTACTCCGATAAGTGAATTTTTATGCAGAAGGGTGAAAGCCCATTTGAATATTTGAATTATCCAGTACTGTGCGTATGAATCGGTAGGTTCTTGAATATTGTTGAACTGCATATTTGAATTGTGTACTTGAAAATTATTGTGAGTTATATTTATTGCAACTGGTTGTCTACCATGTACTGTGCATGCATCTTATGTGAGTGATTAACGTTACTACTGGGATTCACTTGAATCCCAGACAATCCCCAAAGTTCAGGACGGAAACCTAACAGCGGTCGTGGCTCACGTGATAAGGCGGTGGATATGGATAACTGACGGTGCTTGATGGAGCAGAGATCTGATTTATTTTCCCTCATTGTGTTTGAAATATTATGTCCTGGTTAAATTTTGTACGAACCTTTTTATGAATTTCGATTATGTACCAGACTTCAATATCAGTATTACTATGCTGGAACTAGTTTATCCTTTAAGCTGTGCATATTTACTCTTGCGAATGTCGGTATACCGAAGGGGTGTGACATTGATGGCGTTGTAGACCTGAAAAAGCTGGCCCATTCATCGATCTATATGATCAACGTGGACCAAGAGGTGGTGCATCATTTGTTTAGTGGTCAGGTCCGGAGGCAGCAGGGGAGGGTACGAATTGTTAAGTCCAGCGGGAGGAGGAAAAGGAGGACCTGGTTGTGGTGGAGGACCTTGGGGTGGTGGAGTAGCCATTGTAGAAGTGATGATGAAGAATGTAAAGAAAGTAAAGTAACAACGGGTTTAAATAGAGAACTCATCCTGAACAATGTGAAACTCCGGAAACTTTAATGAGGAGATGCATAGTTCATCAGAATACGAGGAGATGCCTAGTTGGGAAGTTTATCTGGAAGCCGAAGAGATCCTCTAATAGAGTGTAAGGATACGACTCTGCTATCGAAATTTGAAACAATGAACTTTTAGTACCGGATATTGAAAAAGATCCGTTCTTAAAACTAAAATTTTTTACGAAATAAATCTTACTTTAAAAAATATTGAATTTGAGAAAAATAAATGAATTTTAGGACCGGATAAATGATAAAAGATCGGTCTTAAAAGTAATTTAATTGATTAAAAAAATAAATAATATACTTTTAGGACCGGAAAAATGATAAAAGGTCGGTCTTAAAATTAATTCATTAAAAAAATAAATAATATATTTTTAGGACCGAATATTTTTAAAAGGTCGGTCTTAAAATCAAAATATTTAAATAATATTTTAGATCGCATATCTATAAAACTCGCTCGTAAAGTAGACCATTCATCTGCTCTTTACCTTTATTAACTCCTCATACCTCTTTGTCCTTAACTCCTTATTAACTCCTCACTACCTCGTAACTCCAAACTATGTACGTGCCGCTTATCTGAGAACTGCTCTCTGCCTTTATTAATAAACTCCTTATACCTCTTTGCGCCAACTGCTCAAACCATGGTTAAATACAAGAGAACCGCTCGTAGGGGTGCTCTTACTCGTGTGGCTCGTGCCTTCCGTAGATCGTTATATGGTGCGCCTCCTCCAGCGAGAGTGTGTTCTATTGAGACAGAAGAGTCTTGGGTTGTTGGACCCATTGTTATTTCAGATGATGAAAAGGTTGTCGCACCCCCCCAACCTTCAGACCATGATGCGCTGATGCGAATAAGACAGGAACTTGCTAATATTCGGCGAGAAGTTAGTGCTGCTCACGCCGATATCACCAAGGCTTTGAAGGATAATAAGTTTTAAGATGTATATATAGTCAAATTCTTGTTTTTGATAATAAGTTTTAAGATGTATATATAGTCAAATTCTTGTTTTTGATAATTTTTTGCATGTTTTTCTTTTACATTTTTTCTTGTGTAGGTGCATATTCAAGTAATATATGTAGCATTAAGAACTAAGTTTGTGTCTTTTTAATTTGTTGTTCATATTCTCTAGCAATTAAAGAAATTAAACTCCAGCTTTCCTTTAATTTTTATTCATTCAGTTGCTACGCTCGCCAAAGCCAATCCATATTTCTAGCTATATATTTTTATATATAATTCAAAAAAAATTGAGAATTTAGGACCGAAGTTTTAGGAGACTCTGGTCTTAAAAAGTTATATATTTAGGACCGGCTACTTTATAATTAACCAGTCTTAATAAAATCTACACGCGTCCTAAATGAATAATAAAAAGTTAGGTCCGAAGTATTCTAAAACTCTGGTCTTAAAATTTAATTATATATTTAGGACCAAATACACTATAAGAATTTGGTCTTAAAAGTAATTGAATTAATTGTAAACTTTTAGGACTTAAAAATTATATTAATAAAAAATATTTAGGACTGGATAGGTTATAATTAATCGGTCTTAATAAAGTTCAAATATTAATGTATATAGATCTCTGTCGCGCGGAAAATTAAATTTCCCTCTCTGAACTTCTCTTGTCGCGCCAAAAGATTTCATTACTCAAGTTCTGTCTCCAGTGTTTGTGTGTTGCTCCGTCGGTGCTTCGCGTTGCTCTCTCGACAATCACTTTCTGGTTCCTTAGCTAAAAGTATATAGACCAAGCTGTAAGAGGTGTTTCAGTTATATAACTTCATGATTTTCCTGCTTATCGTTCTGGGTTTTTCATGGGTTGAACGAAATCAATGAAATGCTCTTGTGGGTTTCTCTGTTGTTAATGAATATTGTATTTTGAAGATTATATTTGTACTTTAGACCTACCCAATTGACCAACAAATGTTTTTAGGGTAATCTTGTTGTCTGCAACATCAACGTTCGTGGCGGGAGAAGAAAGACTCAGGGTTTGCATTTGAATTTATATGTTATAGGTGAGTCCATAAGACCTTCATGCAAAGTATTTAATTTCCTCGTCATGCATTTATTTTGCTTCTTGGATTCACTGTGATATTTATGAGCATAAATATGCATTTGGGGTTGCCTTATTTTACGTATGTTAAATCTTTCCGTCCATAGGAATTCTAGTATGGATCACAGTTGGATAAATGCTTTATGAACGAGTGTTGAATATTAGAATGGGGTGAGGGACTTTATAGAATTTGCTAAGCAAAATGGCAATGATGATAGTGGGAAGTTTTATTGCCCTTGTGTAAAATGTTTGAATGAGAGGCAACTAAGTCTTGAAGTTATACACACACATTTAATTTGTGAAGGATTTTGTAAGACTTATACAGTATGGGTATGGCATGGTGAAAAAATACCAAGTGGGTCTCAACATGGGGAAGTGACCTTTGATGATAATGACACAGATATGGATGATCGCATAGAGGACATTATTCGTGATGTAGGAAAAGAGGCTTTTCATCAATCACATGCGTATAATAATATGTGCAGTGATGCAGAGACCACGCTATACCCTGGGTGTAAAAAATACCAATTGTTGAACGCGGTATTGAAATTGGTAAGCTTGAAGGCATGTCATGGATGGAGCGACAAGAGTTTTTCTGAAATGCTGGAGGCTTTTAAGGACATGCTTCCGGATGATAATTTGTTGCCGCATTGATACTATGATGCTAAGAAAATACTTTGTCCACTGGGGATGGAGTACAAAAAGATCCATGGATGCCCGAATCATTGCGTGCTGTATAGAAAAGAGTTTGAAGAGAAGCAGAATTGTCCGATATGTGAAACCCCAAGGTACAAGTCAAATAAGGGGCCTGCAAAAGTGTTGTGGTATCTTCCAATCATACCAAGGTTTAAGCAGTTGTTTGCAAATGAAAATGATGCAAAAAATTTACTGTGGCATGTAGATGAGAGGATTTTGAAGATTGGAGCTTGATACCCAAGAGGGGGTGAATTGGGTATCTTTAAAAATTTAAAGACCTAACTCTGTTTTGCACAACTAAGAACAAGGTATAACAGAGATGGAGAGAAGAGAAGCTATGCACAATACGATTTATACTAGTTCGTTCCTTTCTCTGACCTACATCCAGTCCCCAAGCCTCACTTGGGATTTTCAATCCACTAACTTCACAGAATTGATTACAATCTCTGTACCCAGAGAGTTCTCTCACTAGAACTCACTCCCCCTTACAAGATGTAATCAATACACCCAACCACCAAGTCCCCTGACTTGTGGTTATCTCAATCAATGAATGATTTACAGAAATAACTCTCTCACAGAGCAGATAAAATAATCACTAAAGCACAAGTATCAAAATGATACAATATAGATGAAAGCTGAACACAATAAATGACACTTAATAAATTTTCGCTCTTAGTTGGTGTATCAGCTTGAGAAGAAGTTAATGCACTCTTTTTATAGATAGAGGGCATTAATTGACTGTTGCTTGATGGATCCAACCGTTGTAGATGATTAGCACTAAGTCTGGTCATCTTCTCTCTCTTATCTTCAACTAATCCAAGTGTTAATGTGATCTGATGTGTCTCTCTGAGAATTTGCCTGTTGGAGATGACTTTGCTTGTTGTAGTAAGCATTCTTTAACGTTTAGAAGGCATGCTCAAATGGATTAGCTGAAAATAGGTTGATTTGCAGAAGTGCATTAAATGCACTGTACACTTTTTGCTTTATGGCTTTGACCTTCAATAATCTTCATCTGTGCTAACTGTAATTCACTTAAAAAACTTGTTAAACATAGTAGGGAACATAAGTGAATGATATATGAAAGCAATTAGGTCAAACAATAAGGATTTGCAAATTCATGTAATTCAAAAATCAGTTTTTACCGTTGTATACTCGAGTATGTTCATCCTTACTCGAGTATGGCACTATGTGTAAGTGTCCTTACTGGAGTATCCAAAGTGATACTAGAGTATGCAGCTTCCAGAGGCAGACCATCGTGAGTTGAGTTTGAAAATCAAGACCTATACTCAAGTATGCTAGTAGTGTACTCGAGTATGGCACTGTTTGTGTGAAAAAATTTTAAGTTCAAAATGCCTCTATACTGGAGTATGCATTTGTATACTGGAGTAAGCAAGTCCTTGACAAAATGAGTGACCTCTCTGTATGGTCCCATACTCGAGTATGCAATACCTTACTCGAGTATGCAACTCTGTTTTCAAAAAGTGTGAAGTCTTTCATTGTCAATACTGGAGTATGCAAAACCATACTTGAGTATTTAAGAATAGGTGCCAAGTTGAAAATCAGTTTAAGAGCCCAATACTCGAGTATGCAAACCCTTACTCGAGTATGCAAGTGTATACTCGAGTATGCACTCAAGTTCAAAAAATTCATTTGCTCTCTGTAAGTCCAATACTCGAGTATAGCTCCCTATACTGCAGTATTGACTTAACTTGAAAGTTTGGTTGCTCTCTGGATGGCCTATACTCGAGTATGCATCTATTTTCAAAAACTTGATTGCTCTCTGTGACTTCAATACTTGAGTATGGCTACCCATACTGTAGTATTGACCTGTAAAAAAATGCAATTGAGCAATCCTTTAATAGTCATATACTCGAGTATGCATACCTATACTCGAGTATGCAACTGTCAAATGGTTTTTAACAAATTTTGGAAACTTCAAAACATGTTTACATTTGTTGTTAATCATCAAAACACATTGAGAACTAACAGATTTCTGATGGAAAGCTTCGTCATCTAGGCGATTCTTCTCAATGGAAGAAAATTGATCAATTCTTTCCCAACTTCGGCGAAGAACCTAGGAACCTTAGGCTTGCCCTTAGCACAGATGGCATGAATCCATATGGAAGCCTTAGTAGCATACATAGTTCATGGCCTGTACTCCTAATTATTTACAACTTATCTCCTATGTTACGCATGAAACGAAAGTACACCATGCTGTCTATGTTGATTTCCGAACCAAAAACAACCCGGAAATGACATTGATGTTTACCTTGAGCCCTTGATCAAAGACTTGAAGGAGTTGTGGGAAGAAGGTGTCGACGTTTATGACTCTTTCAAGAAGGAGGTGTTTAAAATGCGAGCCATGATATTTTGTACTATCAATGACTTCCCATCATATGGGAACTTGTCAGGGTATAGTGTAAAAGGCCATAAAGCATGTCCAGTCTGTGAAGAAGGTACACACTACCATCAACTTCAACATGGAAGAAAGACAGTTTATCTTGGACATAAGAGATTTCTTAGACGGGGACACCCATATCGTCGATTAAAGAAAGCCGTTTTTGGTGGCCAAGAGTATGAAGATGCTCCAGTGCCATTGACTGGGGAGCAAGTTTATGAGAAGGTGAAAAATATCAATGTCATCTTCGGTAAGACAGCCAAGAGTAGAAAAGAAACAAATATATGGAAAAAGAGATATGTATTCTTCGATTTTCCTTATTGGCGCAATCTTGATGTGAGACATTGTATTGATGTCATACATGTGGAGAAAAACATATATGATAGTATTGTTGGCACGCTTCTCAACATACAACGCAGTTCCAAGGATGGTGTGAAGGCAAGATTGGATTTGCAAGCAATGGGAATACGCAAAGAGTTATATCCAAGGCCATATAGGAAGAGAACTTATTGTCCCCCAGCTTCTCATACTTTGTCTAAGGATAAGAAACGAAGTTTTTGTGAGTGTTTACATGGCACAAAAGTTCCCTCGGGGTATTCTTCAAATTTCAAGAAACTTGTATCGATGAAGGACTTAAAATTAGTAGGCCAAAAATCTCATGATTGTCATGTCTTGATGCAATAGCTACTCCAAATAGCTATTCGAGGCATCACCAAATATGATCTTCAGGTTGTTTTGACTAGACTTTGTGTCTTCTTGAATGCGGTTTGTGGTAAAGTTTTCGACATTGAAAAGTTGGATGAATTGGAGAATGAATGATATCTTATCTTGTGCCACATTGAGAAGCTTTTTGTTCCTACATTTTTTGACATCATGGTTCATTTAATTGTTCATGTAGTGAGGGAAATAAAATTGTGCGGCCCCATCCATTTACAGTGGATGTACCCAATTGAAAGATCTATGAAATTCCTAAAATGGTACGTGAAGAACGCACACCGGCCAGAAGCATCAATTGTTTAGAAATATGTTTCTAAAGAAGCCATAGAATTTTGTCAAAATTATTTGGCCAAAGTAAGACATATTGGGCTTCCAAAACGTCAGCATGCTAAAGGGGGTAGGCGAGGGGCTTCAGTAAAGAGTGTGGATCCTGATGAATTGTCACAAGTCCACTTATACATCTTGAATAATGTTGATGAAGTTCAAGCCAACATAGCTGCACATAAAGAAGTTGTAAGGAAAGAAAATCATCGAATGACTGAACAAAGGTTGATTAGGGAGCATACCAGAACTTTTGAAGATTTGGAGCTAGATACCCAAGAGGGGGGGTGAATTGGGTATCTTTAAAAATTTAAAACTTTGATCTGTTTTGGAGACTAAGAACAGAGGTCAACAGAGGAGTAGGGAGAAGAAGCTTTACACAATGTGATTTATACTGGTTCGGTCCTTTCTCTGGCCTACATCCAGTCCCCAAGCCTCACCTAGGATTTTCAATCCACTAACTTTACAAACTTGATTACAATCTCTGTACTCAGAGTAGTTCTCTCTCTAGAACTCACTCCCCCTTACAAGATGTAATCAATACACCCAACTACCAAGTCCCCTGACTTGTAGTTAATACAAACAGTAAATGATTTACAGAAATAACTCTCTTACAGAGTAGATAAAATGAACACTGAAGCACAAGTATCAAATTGATACTATTACAGATGAAAGCTGAACACAATAAATGACACTTAATAAATTTTCTCTCTCAGAATGTGTATCAGCTTGTGAAGGTGTTAATGCACCCTATTTATAGGTAGAGGGCATTAATTGACCGTTGCAAAGAAGATTGAACCATTGGAGATCATCTGCTGAGTGTTGGTTCAAGCTTAGGCATCTTCTCTCTCTTCTTTATACATAATCCAGCTATCACTAGGTTCTCAGTTGACTTTCTGGCAATAAATCCGTTAGAGAGGATGTTCCTTGTTGTAATAATCTTCCTTTTAATCTTTTGCAGTCGTGTACAAGTGGATTAACCAAAAGGAAGCAAGTTTCTGGGCTGAGCATTTATTGTTCTGACACACTTTTTGCTTTTGCTCTAATTCCTCAATAATCCTCCTTTAATCTGTCTAAAACTCACTAAAAGGATGGTTAAACATATCTAGAATCAATATATATCAAACATGTAAAGCATTGAGATCAAACAAGAAGGTATAACAGATTTGCCAAATTTGAAACTGCAGTAACGGCTAGAAACCTTGAGGTTTGTCTCACAAACCTTGAGGTTTGCTTGAATATTTCAAGCAAACTCAATTTCAAAGACACATAACCTCGAGGTTTCTTGGTGAACCTTGAGGTTTCCTTCGTAAAGAAACCTTTTGAGAAATCTTTGTAAAACACAAACCTTGAGGTTTCAAAAGAAAAACTGGAGGTTTGAAACTTGGTTAGAAATTCATTTTTTCTTCTGGAGCCCGATAACCTCGAGGCTTTCAAACAATACTCGAGGTTTGGCTAAAGCATTGCAAAACCAACATTTTGAACCAGAGACACAACCTCGAGGTTTCAAGCTGAACCTCGAGGTTTTCATTCCTTTGAAAACCTGTTTGCTCTCGGTATGCCAAAATACTCGAGGCTGGAAAACAATACTCGAGGTTTAAGTGTTTTCATGAAATCTTAACCTTTAGGACTGAAGATGAAATATCACCTAGAGGGGGGGTGAATAGGTGATATTAGAAGTTTTAAACTTCTTTTCAAATTATAAGCGAAATATGAACCAATAAGATAAATGAGCACAAGAGAATTTATCCTGGTTCGGTCTAAAACTTTGACCTACGTCCAGTCCCCAGAACACCTGGGATTTCACTATTCTTTGGAACGATTACAGACTCTGTAAACGAAGGACGATGGTCCCTTTCACTCTCAGACTCTGCTCCGCCTTACAAGTTGTAATCTATCCACCCACTCTTAAGGTTCCACAACCTTAAGTCACAATCGATAAAGAAATAAATGTTTAAGTACTCCTCACGAGCTGATAATAATGAACACTGAAGAATAAACTCAATGGAACAGTTGAAACAGTAAATGCTTTTAAAACTCAATTGATTGCGCAGCGTTTTTTTTTTGTAGTTGGTGAATTGAATGCTTCGACTATTTGTAGTTGTTGTAATTAATGACCATTGGTATATCTTGTGAAATAGCCGTTGAGATTCTTGAATGTGTCCGTTAGGAAGAAGGAGCTTTCGTTAAGAATTTCGCCGTCTGAGTGCTTCAGTGGAATTCTCAGAGTTGACATTCTTATTCGTTCCTTTTGGTTTACCGTTGTGAGATAACATTAAATGCACAGATGGAATTTCAGAGCAGCTTTACTTCGATCAGAGAAGTCTTACGTGTTTAACACTTGTTTAGGAAATTGCATTTAATGCTCTTTGACAGTCAACTTGCTTTATGATAAACTAATGTTAATCCAAGACATAATTATCTGAAACTCATCAGCAAACATGTTAAAAGCATTTAGGAATAGTAATGAATCAATATATGAGATAATGAAATCACTCCTAATGATTTTGAAGTTACGGAGACGGTGATTTTGAAAATAGAAAGTGTTAACTTCAAGTTAAAATAAATTTAACTTGAGTCAATGACTTGATATGAGACACAATCGATTTGAGTTGATGCCTTGAGGTGATCACTTGATATGGAAGAGTCAGTGACTTTCTCTTTGAAATGCACCGGTTTAAAGTTATGACTTGAAGTTGGAAAGTCATACCTTGAGTTAATGACTTGAGTCATTAACTTGATCTTCAAAAGTTAAAGTCAATGCTTTTCGAACAAATGGCCAAGACCCAACTTGAGTTAAAAACGATTGACTTTGAGTTAGTGACTTGAGTCACTAACTTGATATATATCAAGTTGAAACCTTAACTTGAAGTTAAAAGGTGACTTGACTTGAGTTAGTGACTTGAGTCACTAACTTGATATTTATCAAGTTAAACCCGATGACTTTCAAAACACATGGCCAAAAAAACCTTAACTTGAAGTTAAAAAGTGACTTGACTTGAGTTAGTGACTTGAGTCACTAACTTGATATTTATCAAGTTAAACCCGATAACTTTCAAAACACATGGCCAAAGAAACCTTAACTTGAAGTCACTAACTTGATATTTATCAAGTTAAACCCGATAACTTGTGCAAATCAACACTTGACTTGAGTCAATAAAAGTGAATAACTTGAGTTACCAACTTGAGTCAATGATTTGATATTTCAAAAGTTAAACTCGATGCCTGTGAAAAATGCAAGTTAACTTGATATAAAGTTAATGACTTGAGTCATTAACTTGATATCAAGAATTAAAAAAAATTGGTCCAGACACTCAACAACAAGTAACTCAAGGCATAAAAAAAAAACATTTGATTGAAGTTAAAAAGTTTGTTTAAAAACATTTCCATCGTCTAGCTTGAAACATCCACGGAAATTCAAACTTATTAACTCTTACACATCAGATCAAAAACATTTTTCTTTTTAACCAACAACACATGATCTGACAAGTTCAGAGCTAAAACTCGAGGCAACCAAAGCCAAAACTTTCTAACCAATATAGGTTCAAGTTAACATGATTTAACCTTGAATCTACTAACTTATTTACATTATATTTGTTATCATCAAAACATCATAAACATAGAGAACTAACAAGGACAAAGTTTCAAACCTCAAGGTTTCAAACTGAACCTCGAGGTTTTCATACTTGATGAAAGCCAAAACCTCTCTGGATGAATAAAACTCGAGGTTTCATTTTAATACTCGAGGTTTCACATAGTTTTTCAAAATATTTAGTTAGGCGCCAAACTACAAACCTGGAGGTTTTCAACCTAACCTCGAGGTTTCATGTGTTGGTGCAAAACTTGTGTTTTCCTGAAAGATGCTGAACCTCGAGGTTAATTTACCAACCTCAAGGTTTCACATTGTTTCGTGAAACCAAGTTTTTTGAAGCATGAAACACTTAAGCTTGAGGCATTCTGTAAGGTCAAACCTCGAGGTTTGAGTGCCAACCTCGAGGTTTGCTCTTATACATAGTTTTCTAAACTCAAGAGCAAAACCTTATTCAATGTTTATAGTTGTTGACAATCATCAAAACCATAAGAGAACTAACAACTTTTGCACACTGGTTCAAACAAAAGGTTCAGGGAGAGGAATGTGTTTCTGATACAATCAAATAGTTAGCACGTGGTCCTGAGGTTGATGTCATAAGTTGGAATTCGTATGTGATCAATGGTTATACATTTTACACTAAGTCCCTAGATGATAGGAGCACAGTCCATAACAATGGTGTTATGTTAGAGGCTAAATCTATGTACTTCTCGAGTTCGAAAGACAAGAGGCCTTTATTGGCAGTCATACCATATTATGGGGTTATTGAAGAGATTTGGGAGGTGGACTATGTGAAAATTAGATTTCCCATTTTCAAATGCAAATGAGTTAATGTCAATAATGGTATTCAGATCGATCGACTAGGATTTACATTAGTCCATGTCAATGGTAGAAGTTTTGGAGACGAACCTTTTATAATGGCAGACCAGGCGAAACAAGTGTTCTATATCACCGATCAAGAAAATAAAATGTGGTCTGTAGCTCTCCAAGGACAAAGGGTCATTGATATTGATCAGGAAAGTCATTCAAATTATGGTTTTCCTGAGAGTACTCCTTTTTCAAGGGGTCTACCGGACATGAACGAAGAATATGAAGTGGATAATGAACCCGGCATAAGAAATGATCATCAGGAAGGGATATGGGAGGATATTACTTTATAAAAGAGTCAAGCCATAAGGTAATATTCATATGCAGAATTCTTTGAAAACTATAAGGTTTTACCTATATTATATTCCTTCTATGTTCGATCATAAACAATGTCATTGACTATGAAGTTTGTTCTTGTTTTATTTTTGTGGCAGGATTTGATCGAAAGGGGCATGTTATAAAAGAGGATGTTACGTTGTTGGTGGGAATCAGATGAAGGCATGGTGAATATTATTTTGGGCATGTTTGTTGTATTTGTAACTTATGGTATTTGTAAGTAAGTTATCTTATTCTATTAATTAATTTAGGTGTTGTAGTCATAGTATAATAATTACTTAAGAGGCCGCATAACTCATGGTGAATAATATTTGTATTATTTTTCCCAATTCAATTTATTCAATAATTTGTTCATAGCTTGTAGCTTAAAGTATCGACTTTTATGTGCTGGATTGGGTGGTGAATTTGTGTGTAATATAATCAGGAAGAACAGAACAGGGAAAAATTTAGGAAAATTTAGACCGCAAATAAATATGCTGGTCTTAAAAGTTCAGCTTTTAAGACCGGATGTATTTATCTGTCCGATCTTAAATGTCATTTAAGAACTTAAAAGTTGGTCTTTTAAGACTGGTAAATTTTTTACATCCGGTCTAAAATAAATTTTTTAAGACTGGATTTATTTATCATCTAGTCTTAAAAGTCAGTCTTTTAAGACCGCATATAATTAGTCTGTCTTAGAAGTCGCTAAGTTTAAGACCGTATTTATTTTTCTCCAGTCTTAAAAGTTGAGTTTTAGGACCGAACAAAAAGCTAGTCCCAGGTTTGTTTAGTATGACTTTTAAGACCAAATGTTTTAAATGTCCGATCTAAAATAGTTTCTTTAAGACGGATCGTAGTCCGGTCTTAAATGTAGACTTTTAATACCGGCTAACAAGACCGGTCGCGGGTCCGATCTTACGATGCCTCTTTTGTCCAGTCTTAAAAGCCTTTTTTGCATTAGTGATCTATCATACATATATTGTTTACATAAGCATGAGGTTAATCGTTACCTGGGGTCCGATGGATATTGGACTTCAGCCCTTACCATAGCTTCAGGTTCGGGGAACCGAGGACTAAACACAGGAGTAAGCAGAGTAAACAGCACGCGTAGAGACCCGACTGAAGATCCTATTCCTAGACTTGTACCGTTATGACAAATGTAATGTACACTATGAAAAGATGAATACGCCACAATTAATGATATATCAGTTACTCACTCTTTTACTTGCTCCGATACTCTACTTTGATGAAAAAAAAAATTATTCCGCTTTTGAAAATTGGGGTGTTACATTTTTGGTATCAGAGCATTCATTCTGGCACGAATTTAACAAAGTTATTCCAAACAGGTTTGGTGCTAGGGGCAGGGCTAGTCTATGTGGGTCAGTCAATCAGTCACCGTGAACTTAGTGAGATTCCCATGATAGACACCTACCTGGCCAAATTATTTGATTAACGGAGTTAGGTTCTAAGCCTTTTCAAACCTTGGAGCATATTTTGAAAAAGAGTACTGGTATAACCCTATTGTGGTGTTGTAGTAATGAATGGAGGTAGATCTCCACACAAACAATTATGAACGAGTAGAACGTACCGCACAAAACCAGTGAACCCTAGACTAGGGTACTACCCTAACTCGGTATACCATCTAGAACCAGTATACCACCTTGAGTCGGTGCATTACCTTAACTCAGGAAAAATCCCTACACTCATTCATAATCATGAGTCCTCGAACGTATACCCTTTGGAGTCGGTATACAAACTCTAAACCTATACACAATCCTGATTCTGTGTACTACTTCAAATCAATGGCTAGTATACTTTTTGAACCGAAGAAACATATAGTATCGGATCATACATTTGATATCGACAATAGTGAATAGTTTCAGCTCTGAGAGTGAGTCCTCTTATGAATCCAAACTTTCTTATGACGTGTTCTGGATATGAACAAAAATTGATAGGCGCTTTACGAACAAAGTACATAATTGCAGATCAACACTGTAAGACTAGCAAGGGGACATACTTTCAGTATATGGGACAAGTCAATATGACTTACGAGCAAAACGACATAAGGGTCTTCCCTACTCGTCAAACGATTGGGTAATATCAACCTTATACCTTTTTTTGAGACTGCTTCTGGATAGAAAGGACAAATAAACCCTTAAACGTTAAACGTACAACTAATTTCCACTCTTTTCTGTATCATCTCCAAAGGCTAGTTTTAGATAACGTGTAGTCAATGAACAAAATATGAACCTAGTACCAATCAAGAGAAGCTACGAAAATAGTGATAACTGGACATTGTTTACTATTATGAAGGATTATGACGTAGTAACTCCAGTAATATAGTAACTTTGCAAAGAAGATATATATAGGTTTGCAATAGGTGCTAATCACTACTTCATTTCGATGTTTATAAGGGACTGGAGTTCCCAAAGGTAGAGATAGAGATGGATGTAGAGGTAGAAATAGACAACCACAAATAAAACCAATTCCATTACCTAGAGCAATATTTCTCATTGGGGTCTCGATTATCGTTATGAACCTGGGCATAATCATAATCAAGGCATCATTGAGGGCCGTATAGGTGGCCACTTGCTCTACCCCTCTAGGCTAGTTTGTCTTCATAGATAGTACGAGATAACTTAATGATGAGGGACATATTAACTAATACTGAAAGACTCTTTATGGAGTATGCACTCAAGGAAGAAAAAGTATTAGTAAAATAATGCCTGAGTATGTATGAGGAAACCAGTCAGTGAAGTAGTTTCCTTTTATAATATTGAAATAGGTATCCATACTAGAAATTAAAATAAAACTGGAAAGAGAAATATTCCTTTAGGAAACACATAAGAAGGGAAGTGAGGTTTATGTGGAATATGATTTTTGATCTTCCTAATATGATTAATCATGTTTCTAAAGGTTTTAGATATGTCTCAGCAAATCCCTTTCTTTATGTGGTTACGAAAATATATGCCTTATTCAATAGAGTTTTGACATCATTATTGAAGAATGGAGCTAAATACCCAAGAGGGGGGGTGAATTGGGTATCTTTAAAAATTAAAGATTGAGCTCTGTTTTTGACTAATGAAAACAGAGGCTAACAGAGGAGTAGAGAAGGAAAGCTTTACACAATGTGATTTATACTGGTTCGGTCTTTTCTCTGACCTACATCCAGTCCCCAAGCTTCACCTGGGATTTTCAATCCACTATAATCAAATATTGATTACACACTCTGTACTAAGGGTTGTTCTCTCACTAGAACACACTCCCCCTTACAAGTTGTAATCAATACACCCCAACTACCAAGTCCCCTGACTTGTAGTTATCTCAATCAATAAATGATTTACAAGTATTTGACTCTCTTACAGAGCTGATAGGATAAACACTGAAGAACTAAGTATCAAAATGATACAATACAGATTAAAGCTTGATACAATAAATGACTCAATAAATTTTCGCTCTAAGTAGTTGTATCAGCTTGTGAAGAAATTAATGTTCTCTATTTATAGGTAGAGAACATTAAATGACCGTTGTAGGATGATTCCAACCGTTGGAAGTGATTAACTTGGGTTCTGGTTATCTTCTCTCTCTAAACTTCTGCTAATCCAAGTGTTTATGTGATCTGATGTGGATTTCTGAGTTTCTGCCCGTTGGAATTGACTTTACTTGATGTAGTAAACATTCTTTAACGTTAACAAGGCATGCTCAGATGGATTAGCCGAAAGTAGATGAGGTTGTGCAGGTGCATTAAATGCACTGTTCACTTTTTTACTTTTTCTTACAAATCTTCAATAATCTTGATCTGTGCTAACTGAAAAACACTCAACAAACTTGTTAAACATATCTGGGATCATGAGTGAATGATATATGAAAGCAAGTAGATCAATCAACAAGATATAACAGGTTTCACAGATTTGAAAAAGCTTCAACGGTCACTAACCTCGAGGTTAGTTCATCCAACCTCGAGGTTGGCCTGAAATCTTCAGGCAAACCTTTGTTTTAAAATCATTCAACCTCGAGGTTGCACAGTGAACCTCGAGGTTTCTCTTGAGGAGAAACCTTCTGATAGATCTCATTAACTTGCAAACCTTGAGGTTCCAAAAGTAACCTCGAGATTTGAAGTTTGTTACAAACCTTTAGTTTTCACTGGAGCTCGACAACCTCGAGGTTGTACATCTGTACTCGAGGTTGGCTCTTTGAAAGTGCAAAGTTCAAAGTTAAACATAAAGCCCAGCCTCGAGGTTACAATGTTAACCTCGAGGTTTTCAATACTTTGAAAACCAGTGTGCTCTCTGTAAGTGATAAAACTCGAGGTTGCAACATCATACTCGAGGTCCAAGGTGTTTTCATCGGGCTTAAGTTTCAAAACAAAGTGTCCAACCTCGAGGTTGAAATATGGACCTCGAGGTTCATGTGCTTGATGAACAACATGACCTTTCTGTATGAGTTGAACCTTGAGGTTAGCTTTGCATACTCGAGGTTACAAGTGTTAATGAAGAAACTTGGATTCTCCAACTGAACCAGAACCTCGAGGTTGGCTTCTCAACCTCGAGGTTTCACATATAACTTGTGAAACCAAGTTTTGCAACATTCGAACACTTGATTTTTAAAGCTTCTGTAAGGTCAAACCTCGAGGTTACAAACCCAACCTCGAGGTTTGCTCTTAAACAGAATTTTGACACTTAAGAGCAAAACCTCTTCAATTGTCTGTAGTTGTTGACAATCATCAAAACTATCAGAGAACTAACAATTATGTGTCATTGAAATTAAGCAATGCCTTGTATGAACTCTCTTCTATTGTTGAGACCATCTATTGGTCATAATTGCAAGAAGTACATTTCATTCTTACTCAAACCATGAAAAAATCTCTAGATTGTGGCATGTTTGGTTGGTGTTTCTTGATTGAAACCATCATTATTAGAGTAAGGTTAAAAGAATCTAGATATAATTAAATCTTTATTGATATTCTCTAATTTGACATTGAAAATCTTTTGCAATCATCTTTTTATTGTATGTTCTTTTAAGTTTGTGAAGAAAAGTTTTATAGTTTACGCCATGCATTTTGTTCTATTCATCTTGTTGAATAGCTACATTTCTAAAGGTTGTTTCACCTTTTGAGTGAAATTATTTATTTTTCCTGCTTTAAAACTGAATTTCAGTACAATCATCCCTTAGTTTCTTTATTCTACCGCATTCTACTTAGGGTTAACAAAATTGTTGACTTTAGACAGTTTTGCTAGATTACTATCGTTTTATAAGTGATAGGAATTCTTTGTTTTATTCTACTAAGAGTAGGAAGGGCTTACTATTGGGCTTTCACCTAGTTTTTGAAATCTGCATTACAAAAAAAAAAGGTGACTTAAGATATAAGAGAAAAATTTCCTTTGTTCTATTCATCTGTCTTAAAGGTGATCAATTGCTTGGTGCTAAACATGTTTTATGAGATTGCATTGGATACTTGTGTTTTGAGCTTAATGTTGAAATAATAAATTTGTGTGAAACTATGTTTTTAAAAGTGATTCTTCTTGAATATGTTAAAAGGTTAAATATTGTTAAATGTGCATAATTGCAGTACTTCATTAAATCTTGTGCATAAAATTATTTTTGTTCTAACCAGCTAGCTATAAGAACTCTAAATGGTGACACTTGCGTAGGGTGTTGGTAGGAATTAATTGTAGGTTGGAAGTAACACTTAAATAGTTAGTTGAAAATCTAAGTGTTTTGTGTTAAACTATTCTAGAAAAGAGGTTGCATATCTAATAATACTATGACCTGTACATCCTTACTATATTACTTGCCCCACTTAATTATGTTGGGAAATATGAATTCGGGAATTTTACCTCACTATACCGAAAAAAAATTAACGAATTTAATTTATGAAAGTGGCTTGGAGCATACCATTTTAAAATTTCGCTTTAGCATGTGCATTACCACCTTTGAATTTTGCTAACACACCTTGTGAAGGTTTGGACCAATAAATACTATTGATATCATTTTTCTCATATTACCTGACTATCCATTAACTTTGTTCTAGTAATCTCTTCTGTCGTAAGTCTAATTGTTAGTCGTTGGTGTGTTAAAACGAGATTAACTTGAAAATGATGCATGTTAAAATTAAATAAAACCTGATGAATAAACTAGTCTTAAAAGGGCACTTGGTGGAATTTTGTGACATGCATTACATAGGAACCCTGTCTTAAAATACATTGTACTCTTAATCCATTGAAATTAAGATTTCTTATCTCTTTATCATAATGAGATAACCATGCATTATATATCCTTGTTTCATTTTTAAATTTTGATGAATGCCTTCAAGTTGACATGAACTATTTGACTCAGCAATTTTGAGTTTATCTAATGTGCTCTATAAAAACAGAAACCATGGGGATTAGATTCCTGGATTTTAACCCAAATAAATGAAGTTCTAAATATGAAATTTTGAGTATGCACTTTAGTGAATATTGATCATCCATCTAAATTACGAATTTGTATTTTATTGTCGATACTCCTAGAACCCTACCTTAAAGTGCACCACTACACAAATACTTTTGTGCTAAATTTCTGTCACACCATTAAATTTCAGATATATGAAACATGAATTAGAATTTGTTTGATACTGTAGTAGCTGGAACTGAATTCTGTCTTCTTATATCATTTGCTTCTATTGTGCTCTTGTAGTGAGTATTCAACATGAAATTTAAAGTAACATTTAGAATTCATATAAACTAAATGGTACTTAAAGTTGTAGTAGGTTTCGTTGAAACTATTTTTCGGTTACTTCAAGAATAATACATTGACTTTTCCTCACTCCTGATAAAAATGTTGAGAATTTAAGTCCTCATCTTATGTTAGAAGTATGGTGTAGTGTTTACTTTGGCTAAGAAAAGATTTGCTAATACAATCAATAATTATTATTCTTAGGTGGAAACTAGTAAAAACCTTAGAGACCTAAGGGATAATTGAGTCTCTAAAATAGTCTGAGAGCTTGAATAAGAAAGGCTCAGATGAAATAGATGAGCAGATACTCGAGTTTGGGGTGTGCAAATGTACATAGGCCAGTGTCCCTAGGCCTTAAGACAGTAGTACCTATCACTGTGTGAAATGCAAATTGTTATAGTGACCTTCTAGAATATGACTTGAGTTTGGTAAAACATTCATTGTACCAGGTAGTAGTTTAAATGACTAAAGCCTGAGGATAATTTCCTAGGTATTGAGGCTAAAATCCCTAGTGCTGTAATAATGGATTGAGCCGGAAGGTCAATATGTGTTAAGCCAAGAGACTTAATGGGTCAGGCAGTGAGGCCTGTGTAACCAAGCACGGTGGGAATGGACGAGTAGGTCCTGTTTTTGAATACTTTACCAGCGTACAAAATGGATGAGATTATTATTTGAATATTAAAATGTGTGCTAAGTAAGCATACATAATGTGGGAATAAACTAGATGTCTAGAGTTTTCCGAATTTATATGATCAGAATTTCGTGGGCGAATATTTGAGCGGAAGTTGCTTGGACCGAATCTGAATGATCAGACCTCCGAACAAATTGCTGTGATCAAGAGACGACTCCTAGCGGCACAAAACAGACAGTAGAGCTACGCTGACCAAAGGAGAAGATCTCTAGAGTTCGAAGTCGCCAATCATATGTTTCTAAAGATATCTCCAGTAACCGGTGTCATTAGAACGCTTTAAAGGCAAAAATTTAGTCCGCGTTACATAGGACCATTGAAATTTAAGCTAAACATAGACGAATCACATACCAAATAGCCTTACCCTCGAGCTGGATTAATCTCCATAATGTTTTTCCATGTCTCTCAGTTATACCAACCAGACCGCGATCATGTCGTTGAGTATGAGGTATCTTATGTTGCTGATAGGGAAAAACTTTATAGCCTATAAACTCCGCAAGTGCACGGGCCGTACCAAGTAATAAAGAGTGAGTAAGATATCTTTCCCATGAGGACTTGGTATCACAAACTTCGGTTAAGCATTAATTTTACACTTTCATTTAAGTTAAGGAAACCAAATTGAATTTAATTACGAAAAAGGGATTAAGCTAAAATTAAAATAAACAAACTACGACAATAATCAAATGAGCAACCCAGAGTCACTGATCCCTTATTAGTTTCATAAACCTTGTGTTCACTAATTTAATTTGCCTTAATATCAATTTTGTTAATCTCGAGTATAAATAGTTATAAGTGCCTGTCGGTCCACTTACAACCCTCTTTTGAGTATAATTTGTTATGTCTAATATAATTACTCAAAAGGTAACAAAACTCAAACACACTCTTCAACAATTATATGGGGCAATTATGTATATGTATATCCTAATCGCAAATTAAATCGTAATCTAATCCCACATTACTTAATCTCAGAGCCTAATTAAAATCCCCTTCATCAAGGTAAATCCAAATTCTCAAATTCATATTTAATGATGGCCAATCACTAAATAGATAAAGCCAAACAGGATTAAGTAACCAAAATTAATATTGATTATAACTAAATAATAAAAACAAAGTCTAATCCACACTTGTAAGTTGAAAGTTCCTCTAGGTTGCAAAGAGAAATTAGCCAAACATGGCTTTAACAAAAACCATCACACCACAGAAAATTAAAATCCAGATTCAAACAACAAACCAAAAGAAAAGAATAAGAATCAAATCTGTCAACAAAGGTTGTTCAGCTGCTCCGTTCTTTTCTTTGGTTCCGTCTGAATCTGCCCTTGGAGCTTCCAAATCATGACTGTGGTCTGAGATGGTGAGGGAGATATGAAGTTAGATGATGGTGGAAGAAGGGTGGAGGTAATGCTCGCCGGCGACTGTGGTGGAGAGGGAAGCCGCCGGCGAGGAAGAAGAATGGACAAAGTGGAGAAGGATGAAGATGCTTCCTCCTCCCCCCCCCCCCCACACGGCGCTAACGCTCTGCTCCTCTCAGCAAGAATGATCTACACTTTGCGTCTCCCCTATTTCAATTTTTTTTTTCTCCAAGATCAGCCGTCCTTTGTTCCAGCGAGAATTGGCTCCCTCCATTCATTCCGCCTCTGTAGCTTTTTAGCTTTTTAGGTCTTCAATTCATTCCAATGTTGTTGTGGGCCCCCTTCTAGTCCAATTCAATTCACAAAATGAATCAATCCCGTGCTCTCTCTCTCCTGAACATTTAAAAAAAACAAAACAAAATTATATAATAATAATATTAATACTTAAAACCTTAACATTTTTCTTTCTTTTTCTCTTTTTCTTATAGCATTGTGATTTATTTATTCTTATATATAAACCTAAGGATTTCTATTTAATTAAAGTTGAGATATTTACAATAAAATCCCCAAAATAATGTGCCAAATCGGTATCTTATCAAAATCTCCAATAAATCCCTTTAATTTAGCATTGATGACTCCCCAAATATATCAAAATATACCTCAAATCTACTACAAATGGGAAGTCATCAGTTGCCACAGTATATGGGCGCCACGGAGACATTTGGGGTATGAGGATGTCGAAGTACGACATGACAAATACCTTCGTAGTTGAGCCAGAGCAAATTCTCGATCACCGAGAGAAATGACTTAAACATAAAAGTGTTCCGACAGAGTGAATATCTAGAGTGTATGGTCCGAAGTCTAATTAGTATAAAGTAAGTTTCCAGAATTTATGGTTCAAAGTCTAGTTAGTATATAGAGCAAATTTCGAGGACGAAATTTTACTTAACAGGGGGAGAAATGTAATACCCTAAAATTTCTACTTAGCTTGAACACTATATTTTGATAGTAAATACCTACTAAAAATAGGTGAATTTGTGGTCTCAAAGTTTTGTAGCTTATTTATTTTAATTTAGGGAATTTTCTGTTAAGATTAAATAAACCAAAGACCCAAAATTTCTAATCTTCTTTAAGGGATCATAAAGTACCCTAAAATTATATTACAACATAGTTCATATTTAATCACGAAGAGCCATAAAATATTATAAAAATACTTAAATCAATTAAAGGAAATTACCAACAACTAATAGACAATTAAATTTACAATAATTGAAATAATTGTATTAATTTTCATAATTAATCAAAAGTTAAATTAAAGAAGGCATAATTAGGGATATTCTAACTTGATTAAAATTAAGGAACCGATGAGGGTTCAATATTAGCATAAAGTGAGTTTCTAATGATCATAATTAATGTAGAAACCAATCACACTTGGATAAATATGCTTAATAACATCTAAAATATTATATTAGGGATATAACCAAGATTAATTTATCATTCCCTAATTCAATAGTGGAAGGGCAAATTTCACCCTAATACAAGGAAGGAAATTAGATAATAATAAACACACAAGAGCACATGTTTTATAGAGAAGGGTGAGGATTAAAACTTCTTGATTAAGTTTAGATCTAATGGTTCTAATAAATCACCTAATTGAACTAAATCCATGTGAATTTGGATGAGCCAATGTTAAATCAAAGAATTAAGTTAAATCCATGTGATAATAAAAGAACCAATAGGAAGCTTAGCTTTTCATTTACTAGACTCACATGAAACACAACTTAAGAGCTAAGGGAAGAAGGGAAGGCACGGATATGTTGCTTGGAGAATGAGGAGGAAGATTGTTTAATATTAATCTAAGCTAGCACATGGGATAAAAGAATTAATTGCATGGAAGAGGATATGGTACTTGTGATAAGGTCTTAATGACCTTTGGAAGAGGATAAAGAGAGGGAGTGAAAGGGGAGTTGTGAGTGTGTGTGTGTATAGTGTGTAGGTGTGTAAGAGTTGTGAGTGTTGTGAACCTAGTGAAGGAGAGAGAAAAGTGTGCAATTAATTGAGTTGTGAGTTAAAAACCATTGGGATTAATTCAAGACACAAGTAAATGAGAATCTATACACAATAAATTGTATCTTGAGATGCGTTAATCATAGATCAAATATAAGGATTTATTATGAACCAGCATATTTCAAGCTTGGAATAGGTTATCTCCAAAATCTTTTCCTCAATTTTTGGAATTAACCTTAAAATAAGTAAAAGGTTGGTTAAGACCTCTAATGAAGCCAAAATTTTGAGATTAGTGAATTGAAGAAGAAAAACTTGAATAAACTTCAAATTAAACCCTAAAAACATTTTTGCTTAGTTGATAACCAACTACTAATTTCATATAGTTACAAACACACTTAGAGTAACTAGGAATTAAAGCACAAAATTGGAGAAAAGATGATGAGAGGTGGCTTTTTTTTTTTTGGCTTCAAGAAGGAGGCAAGAATTGTTTATATTAAACTTATAAACACATGCAACTAAACATTGATGAGGGGATGAAATTAAATCATTGTTTATTAGTGTAGAAAAGTCCACTAAGCGGTGCATGCATGGAGGATTTTGAATGAAATTCATTATTATATTATCATGGTATATTAAATCAACATTGAATAAATAAAGTAATTAGTTAATAAAAACTACAATAAATGGCACATGGGAAGAGTAGGATAGGATTTTAGATTAGGTTATTATGTTATAATTAAACAAACACATGGGATAAGATTTGAAAATTAAATTTGTCATAAATAAAAGTCATCAATGACATCATCAACTTGTCAAAGAAGTAGGAGGAAACTTGTTGAAGAAGGGAGAGAGAGAGAGGGTGGATGGAGGAGATTTAAACTTCTTTACTAAGTTTAGATCCAATGGTTGAAATGCAAGAAGAGGTAGGTTTGAAAAATTTACCAAAGTTGCCATAATGTTTTACTATAAATAGCCACTTTAGGTTCTTCAATTCTTCACACCAAACTCAACCTAAATAGGTGAGTTTTAGAGAGCAAGAGTAGAGAGAAAGTGAGAGTTACTGGGAAGCAAGAAGGAGTAGCAAGGTTCTTCAATGGTAAGTTCTCTAGTTCTTAAACTTTAGATTTGAGTTTATAGCTTAAATGTTGTTTTGATCTTTAATCTTCCAATATATTCTTGTTATCATGTTTTTATGGTTAAAAGTGGTTTTAATTCAAAAAATTGATGAAGATAGTGTTATAGCAAAATTTTTGGAAGATTATAATCAAAATAGCGAAGCTCTGACAAAATCTTATCGGTTAGCGATTCCTGAAATTAGTGATAGAAACACTATAATTTTATGTTAAAAATGATGTTATAAAATTCTGGGAAATTCATGGTTAAAGTAGACATATAGGGCTCGTCAAAAATACCTAGAATTTATTATTTTGAGCTCTGTACCGTGAGATAAAAATTCTTCAAGATAGGCTTCGTTTTTTGGAAATTTTCTGGGCAGAATGTAAAAATGTGAAAACTGGGAATGATTCACAAATTCTAGGTGAAGACCATTATTTTTATTCAAAAATAGACATCCTAAGGATTTCGGGGAATTTTACGGATCCTCGTTTCGATTTTTCTAAAATTAGTTATGAATTTTCAAGGTTTGCGGAAATTTTACCTGAAATGCTGAATCAGCGTTTTTAAGAAATAAAAGGGGATATAATTGGAATAACAAATCCAGCAGGAGTAAAAACGTTGGTAGTGGTTAAAATATCTCCTAAGGTATTATTTACGAGGTAATAATGTGATAATACTATTATAGGATAATCAAGAAAAACAGGAGACATACCGACCAAGCAAGCGTACCGCTATCCGAACGAACTAAGGTACGGATGCGTACTGTAACACTAACTCTGATGCTTATTGTATACTTATATGTGATAAATGCATTCATAGACTAAGACTGTATATTAAAGTTTTTCATATACATTCAGCTATACACGGGTTATGGTTCTGATAATACCGTTAAGTTTTCCTAGCGCTGAGGACACAATAGGACATCGTGGCACGGGTGGTGCAGACTAGGGATAATGGACATAGGCAGTGGCTGTGTACCGTTATCCAGACAAATTATACATCTGTTATGAGTTTTTATATTGATTATTGTTGTAATGTCATGAATATCTGTCATACATATATTGTTTACATAAGCATAAGGTTAACTGTTACTTGGGGTCCGATGGATATTGGACCTTAGCCCTTACCATAGCTTCAGGTCCGGGGAACCGAGGACTGAAGACAGGAGTAAGCAGAGTAAACAGCATGCGTAGAGACCCGACTGAAGATCTTATTTCTAGACTTGTACCGTTATGACAAATGTACTGTACACTATGAACAGACGAATACGCCACAATTAATGATATATCAGTTACTCACTCTTTTACTTGCTCCGATGTTCTACTTTGATTAAAAATAAAATAAAATTATTCCGCTTTTGAAAATTGGGATGTTACAATACTAAAAATTGGTTAAAATATGTTAAAGAAAATAAATTTGTAAGAAATTTAACTTTGTTCCAAATGTATCATATATTTATGGAGAGGATGATTGAGAAAAAGAATGAGTAAAAAAAAAATGAGACCAAATGACTGAATGCGTGAGAGAAAGATAAGAAAAAACATATAATTAATTGGAGATAAAAATAGAAAAATGAATTAAATTTTCAAATAAATACAAAGTGTTTCTTGTGAAAAAGAGCAAGTGTATCTCAAAAATTGTAACTTATACTCCCTCCGGCTCTTTTTATAAGAATACAAAATTTGAATTATCTTGGTCATTTTTGTCAGAGTCAGATGAGAATTGTATGAACCTGTAATGATTTTATTTTCCATTTTTACCCCTCATTAATTAGATGTAATATATTAATTAAAATGTTAGTGGTGCTTACTTTTACTTTATTTATCTCTCTTACTTTCCACTCATCAATCATGGCATATATGAAAAAAAAAATTTATTTTAGACATTCTTACCACTCTAATCCTATTTATAAATTATTTTTTGACAAAAAAATGTTGGTTCTTATTATAAATTTTTGTTTCAAAATCATAAATATTTTTTTTACTTTTTTATCTCTATTCATTGCAACAACAAAAAAACAGAATTTATTTATGTCGCCTTTTTAAACTAATCATAGATAAAGGAAAATTGAAAATGTAGCCCATAATTAATGAGTGAACTAACGCTCATTGGTATATGATAGTTAGTTAATTTGGACTTATAAATACTCCATCTAGTTTTTATTATAAAGCACCAACTAGTAAATTTATTTGGTTCTTTTTATAAGGCACTTACTTGTTCCCAATGAGCATTAATTATTTGTTTCCATATGTGGCCCTAATTAATAAGGATAGTGGGTGACAGTAATAATTATATAATATTATAGTTTAGTACAATTAGTAAGGGTAATATTGGAAGTTACTTAAATTGTAGGGCAACTTTATTGACTTTAACTGTTTTTATTGGTTTGTGAGAATTATTAGTTGGTGCCTTATATTAAGAATCAGAGGGAGTATGATTAAAGTGGTATTATTTTCCACTAACTTTAACTACCTTCTTAAACTGGGTATTTTAATTATTAAACTCTTATAAAATGATCAGTGAGAGTATTTAGTAGAAAATGGGTACTATGTATTAATATATTATATAATAATTTCATTTATTTATATTCCATGCTATATGCTCCCCTCACCCGTAAAATTTGCAATTCATTTCTGAATTAGAATACTAATATATGTATAAAGCTTATAAATCCAACATAATAATTGTAACCGTAATGTATCTACATCAAGTTTTTATAGCTCCCACATGTATAACTAGAGGCAGAATTAGAGGGGTTAGAGGTGGCCCCCTAAATTACAAAAAAGAACCAAAAGTTTTAGAAGATTACATTTCAGCCTCATAAAATTTTAATGTTTTCATTGTAGTCTCTACTAAAGGTTTCGTGCAAGGACTAAAATAAAAATATTAAAATTTTTATGGGGCTGAAATGTGATGCCCTAAAACTCTTCGTTCTTTTCTTTAATTTTCGCCCCTCTAATTTCAAAATCTGACTCGACCCCGATATATAACGGCTTGGAACCATTATATACAACAAATAATAATCATCATATATTGTGATTTCTATAGTAGTGGGGCTTATTTATCCGCTTAACACCAAAACTCATTCTTGGTTAAGATGTATAATAGTCATGCACTCATGCATGTAGAATAAGATAATCATTTCACTCTTCATTAATATTTTAACTATTGGTTGTAGATCTCAAACAAAAATGGATAAGTGGCTCTTTGATTTCTGCTGATGGTCCTGATTTTGAATTCCTACTTGGTTGGATTGGAATATAATTAGCAATTGGTTTGAGTTGTATCAAGGTTCCATTATTTAATCATATTCATAGCTGTAATATTTATCTGAAGATTGGGAACGTAATTTTGAGAGAAATATTTGTTTTAAGTTTGTCAAATTTCTTTCTTACCATTTCAACTTTCCCGTGGTCCATCGTTAATACTGTTAACTGTAGTTAAGAGTCAAATATCTCAATTTAATAGGGGCAATTAAGGAGCATGCTTTTTTATGCCTACTTGTTTTTGAGGATGGCCTCAGTGAAAAAAACAAAAAACAAAAAAGAAAAGAAACACGTGAATCACTTTGATAGGTACCATTTGCTTGTTTCATTTAGACTGTACATGTGAGATTTGAATGATCTAAATTTGATTTTTTTTTACTTTTTAATTTTTTTAAAAAATTATTTTAATAGATAAAAATCTAAAATAAAAATAATTTTTAGGTAATATTTTCTTAAAAAGTGATTTTTTAATCTAAAAATCACTGATTTTTAAATATCAAATCTAAACAATTTAGATAAGCCAAGTAAGATAGAGTAAAAATACGATTATGTAATATGATTTATATTTGGATTGACTTTTAAAAAATAAATTTGATAAATTGAAACTTGTTTGGACGATTAATACAAAAGTAAATTTATATATTATTATGAACTCATATAAGAGGCCCATTCACCTCGAGGCTCAACAAGGACAAAGCACACTAGGATCTGCCAATAATGAAGGAGGATCCTAATCAACCTATAATCAAAGATATAATCATGGAATATGTGGTGAGGCGGCATAAGCATAGGCTGAGAGGCGCACAATGCCCAAGATCCAAACCTTAAGATAATCTCTATAAATAGGAGGTTAACCTAAAAGATACATATTCTTTATTCATCATATTTACTATTCAGCCTCATTGTGTACGCACCCCACCCCTTTTGACTAAACATCATATTCGTGCATAGTGATTCATTGCCCTCTTTGGTATCTGCCTTACAGATATCTTGGAGAGTCATCTGATATTCTCTTCGATATCTGCCTTATAGATATCTTGGAGAATCTTTTGATCCAATATAAACATACTAGTCCATTGAGGCTAGACATTTGTCTTTTACACTAGAACATTGGTGTCGACCGTAGGGATCCATAAATCTTAATTCCCCCGACCAACGATGATTGAAACAAGAAGTAGTAGTTAGATTCCTTGGCCCAGAAATCCAAATCGGGTGGAGGCAAATCAACTATAGCAAAATCAGGGGTAGCAGCCCCAACCTGAAGAACGAATGATTCATCTTTAGCAACCTGAGGACATCATTCCAGAAAATAATCGGGTGGAAGCTGATGATGTATCCGACACAGCTTCCTCCCCGGCATTCACATCAACTCCTTGGAATGGGTTTGTCCAGCAAAACCAACCCAAATCCAACAGCAAAACCCTCTTCCGCAGTTTCAAGTTGAGAACCCGGACATTCGCCTTTTGCAAAACACGTTGGGTTTTTTGTTAAGGCGAATGGATGAGATAGACCATCGTAACCATCTTCAGAGGCAAGAGGATATCCGACTGATGCAAGAGGATTTAGATCGTCGCAATGTATTTTGGCCGCAAGAAGAGGTGCGGAGGATGGAGTTACTGGAAGAGCGTCTCGGAAGGGTTGAGAACCCTGCTGGTAACATGAACCGGGATGCAAGTGGCCCTAGCCGGGTTAATGTCCTGACCTTTGCCCAAGTTGATGCTCAAGGTCCGTAAGTCAATAATGCTGAGAGTAACTTGGTCAATCAAGACGAGGTTCAGGGTAATAAGGTTCGAGTTCTAGATCATACACTTGCGAAGGACAACCAACCTCCGAAAGCCAAGATCCCGGAAATAAGAGCCAAGATGCGGTGCCCCCAACACAAAGTGCACCTAGAGGATATAGGAGGAAATACAACAGAGAGGATAACAAAAATTCTTTACCTGACGAGATCGCGAATACTCCTTACCCCAAAGATTTTGATTCAAGGGACTTGCCAAAATATGACGGAATCCAAGATCCACAAGTCCATCTTAATACATTTTACATGGATATGCTTGTGAAGGGATTCAAAGGACACATCATACCTCGTTTGTTTGCTGGGACATTGCGGGGAGCTGCGCAGACTTGGTTTCACACTTTGCATCCAAAATCAATCCAAAATTTTAACAATCTAAGGGGGAAACTTGTTGAATTTTGCAACAAGCAAAAAACAGTCGAAATATGAGTTTACTCTCGACAAGGTCAAGCAACAACTGGGGAAAAGCTCCAAAAATATCTGGACCGGTTTAAAGACACTACTTTACAAGTACCTGGCTTGCAGGAAAATGTGCACCTCCATTTGGTGATAGTCGGCCTAGATGCCTCACCCCAGTTGGCAAATTCAATCTTCAAGCGGCCTGTCATGACCTTGTTAGATTTTAGAACTCGGTCCAAGCAATACTTGGAATTAGAACAAATGGAAATTGCTTATATTGTGACGAAAGAAAGGAGGAGTCCAATAGGGACATACTATGGATCAGTACGTGATTGAAAAGTTCGTCCAGGAAGGAAAATTGCGGCAGTACGTGATTAGAACCTAGGGGCAAAAAAATGATAAGCACCAATGAGGGGGGCGAAGCAAGAGCCCGACCCCTAAGAAGAAGAGGAAAGATCAGAAGCAGAAAAAATCATAGGGTAGCAGTGATGAGTTCCTTGAACTTGAATATGATTGTAATGTTATCAATAGAGTGTTTGGAGGAGGGGGAGACTCGATGAGTCAAAGAAGGAACACTTGAGGGAGGTCCTCTCAATTAGGGTGTGTTTAGTTTGAGGGGAGGGAGTGGGAGGGAAGGGAGTGGAAAGTAGGGAATTGACCAAATTGCCATTAATGAAGGGAATATATATATATATATATATATATGTTTTTATTGAGAATATATTTTTAGAATACTAAAAAGTTTTCATGAGCTTTTTGGTAAAGAGGAGGTAAAAGATTAGCCCCTCCCCCTCCCCTTCCCTTAAGCCAAACTAGCCCTTAGGGACCACCCGAAGTTCAAAGAAAACTCTACCAAACCGAAACCCCCCTTACCAAGGAAGATCTTAAGGATGTAGCTCCAGGCCATCAAGATGGTTTGGTAATTACAGGAACACTAGTGAATTGCCGGGTGAAGAAGATTTTATAGATGTCAGAAGCAAGGTGGACGTTATCATCTGGGATGCCTTCAATAGGATGAACTTGGATCCAAAGGACTTAAAACCATGCAAGACAACCCTCACAAGATTCAATGGAGAGCACACCCGTCCTAAGGGGTACATAGACCTCAGATTAACGCTAGGAACAAAAGAAGCGTCCAAATCAAAGTGTGTTAGGTTCGTTGTTGCTGACTTCCCATCTACTTACAACATGATCTTGGGGAGGCTCACCATTCATAATTGGGATATGCCAGCATCCACTAAACATTAGAAATTGAAAATGGTGAGTAACAAGAATAAAGTTGTTTCCATCAAAGGAGACCAAAACGAGTCCCGACAGTGTTATTTCAAAATGGTAAACGAAAGTGACAGAGACCCTTCCTCTTTACCCCGGATTCGAAAAGGAGAAAGGAGTCTGACCAAGGCCAAAGCAAGGCAACAGAGCAAGCTAGTGAATATGGTTGAGCTGGATATGCCGAAAAACACCAAAGTTGAGGTCTTCATGAACATCCAGAAACATAAATATTTCATTAGCAAACAGTTACCCAAAACTTGTTAGTTCTCTTATGGTTTTTATGATTGTCAACAACTATAAACATTGAATGAGGTTTTGCTCTTGAGTTTAGAAAGCTGTATATAAGAGCAAACCTAGAGGTTGGCACTGAAACCTCGAGGTTTGACATTACAGAAAGCCACAAAGGTTAAGTGTTTCATTGTTCAAAAACTTGGTTTCACAAATCAATGTGAAACCTCGAGGTTTGTAAGATAACCTCGAGGTTCTACATCTCTCAGGAAAACTCAGCTTTGGACCAACACATGAAACCTCGAGGTTTGTTGGAAAACCTCCAGGTTTGTGGTTTGGTCCCTAACTGAAAGTTTTGAAAAACTATGTGAAACCTCGAGTATTATATGAAACCTCTAGTTTTCTTCATATAGAAAGTATTTGGTTTTCATCTAGTATGAAAACCTCGAGGTTCACTTTGAAACCTCGAGGTTTGATGTTCTTGTCTTAAGCCTAAAACTTTTCAAATACACTTAAACCTCGAGTATCATTTCAAGCCTCGAGTATTCTGGCATACAGAGAACAAACAGGTTTTCAAAGGAATGAAAACCTCGAGGTTCAGTTTGAAACCTCGAGGTTGTGTCTTTGGCTCAACATTTTGGCTTTGCAATGTTTTAGCCAAACCTCGAGTATTGTTTCAAAACCTCGAGGTTATCGAGCTCCAGAAGAAAAATGAATTTTTAACCAAGTTTCAAACCTCCAGTTTTCTGTTGAAACCTCAAGGTTTGTGTTTTACAGAGATTTCACAAAAGGTTTCTTTACAAAGGAAACCTCGAGGTTCACCAAGAAACCTCGAGGTTATCTGTTTTTGAAACTGAGTTTGCTTGAGTTATTCAAGCAAACCTCGAGGTTTGTAGAACAAACCTCAAGGTTTCTAGCCGTTACTTCAGATTCAAATTTGGCAAATCTGTTATACCTCCTTGTTTGATCTCAATGCTTTACATGTTTAATATATATTGATTCTAAATATGTTTAACCATCTTTTAGTGAGTTTCAGACAAATTAAAGAGGGATTATTGAGGAATTAGAGCAAAAGCAAAAAGTGTGTCAGAACAATAAATGCTCAGCCCAGAAACTTGCTTCCTTTTGGTTAATCCACTTGTACACGACTGCAAAAGATCAAAAGGAAGATTACTACAACAAGGAACATTCTCTCTAACGGATTTATTGCCAGGAAGTCAACTAAGAACCTAGTGACAGCTAGATTATGCATAAACAAGAGAGAGAAGACGTCCAAGAATGAACCTACACTCAGCGGAAGTTCTCCAACGGTTCAATCTTCTTTGCAACGGTCAATTAATGCCCTCTACCTATAAATAGGGTGCATTAACACCTTCACAAGCTGATACACCAACTGAGAGCGAAAATTTATTAAGTTCATTTATAGTGTTCAGCTTTCATCTGTAATAGTGTCATTTTGACATTTGTTCTTCAGTGATTATCATATCTACTCTGTGAGAGAGTTATTTCTTGTAAATCATTCATTGATTGTGATAACCACAAGTCAGGGGACTTGGTGGTTAGGGTGTATTGATTACAACTAGTAAGGGGGAGTGTGTTCTAGTGAGAGAACAACTCTTAGTACAGAGTGTGTAATCAATATTTGAGTTATAGTGGATTGAAAATCCCAAGTGAGGCTTGGGGACTGGATGTAGGTCAGAGAAAGGACCGAACCAGTATAAATCGTGTTGTGTATTGCATCTCTTCTTCTCTCCTCTGTTTTACCCTGTTTTACTTAGCCAAAACAAAGTAAAAGCTTCAAAATTTTAAAGATACCCAATTCACCCCCCCTCTTGGGTATCAAGCTCCATCTTTCAAAACTGATTTTAAGTAAACAACAAAATTGATTGTAAGCAAACTGATTGAGTGAGGTTGTGAGCCGAGGGTCAGATTTTTGAAGATAAAATGCAAAGATAGATTTTAGGGTTAAGTGCTCTAGGCAGCTGCAACTCTGGAAGTCTTTAAAAAAAATTATACAGTTAAAAGTGCCTAACGGGCCGACCTACTTAAGCCTGTGGCCCTACAGGGCCAATTTCAAATTCTGATCAATTTTTAAGCTTGGCCCTTGACGGGTCAGGGCTTGAACGGGCCGACCCTTATTTTCTAGCTCTATATACTCTCTTCACCCCTAAAATTTGCAATTCACTTTTGAGTTAGAATACTAAATATATATAAAGCTTATAAATCCAACATAATATCGTAACCGTAATATATGTAACTATAATGTATCTACATCGAGTTTTTATAAGTTCCGTATATATAATGGCTCGGAACCATTATATATGACAAATAATAATCAACATATATCATGATTTCTATAGTAGTAGGACTCATTAATCCACTTAACACCAAAACTCATTCTTGGTTAAGATGTATAATAGTCATGCATCTAGAATAAGATAATTATTTCACTCTTCATTAATATTTTAACAATTGGTTGTCTCTCAAGCAAAAATAGATAAGTGGATTTGGTGCCAAAAAAAAGAAAAAGAAAAAGATAAGTGGAACGTCTTTGATTTTTATCTGCTGATGGTCCTTGTTCTGCTCTGAGAACAGGATTTATCGGATTTGACCTAGGAGCAATGCCTAGGGCCTACGTACCCTGTAGAGGGATCAAAGTCCACGTAGTTCGAGACACACACAGGTGTTTAGTCAAAGGGGTGGGGTGTGTGCTCTATGTGACTGTATGTAAATAGTTCAGAGTTAGAACCTGTGTACCTTAAGGCTTGACCTCTCTATTTATAGAGTTTATCTTAGGTTGAATCGCTTGGGCCTTGTGATTCAAGGCCCCGATATCCTAGCCGGTAGATATACATTTAGATATACCTGAATTGTAGATAAGATAGGATCCTCCTATATTTTAGGAAGATCCTGATATGTGGTATGTTCCTAGTTGGACCACCCGCGTGTTGGGCCTAATGCAGATTCGTAACAGTTGCCCCTAGCCAGGTAGTTCAAGCTTTTGAGCTGCCGGGATGTATTTTGCCCCCAGTCGGTTTTACTAGCCGAGCTTTGCTGTCATGGGTCTTACATTACTGAGCTGAATTACGTTAATCTTGGCTGTCAAGGCCACTTACTTCGAAGATCCGAGGTCTTGTCTCAAAAATCCTGAGTAGTGCCAAGATGGTTCGCCTGCATTTGAATCCAGGTGTTGATCTCGGCTATCAAAGTTGTCTACCCAAAGATCCGGGGTAATGTCGAGGTGGTTTGCCTGACTTCAAGGTCGGGGTGTTTCATATTCAAGTTGTTCCAACTTGATTTGCTTTTGTCCGAGTATTGACTAGTTCAAATTCATTCGTATTCTGCTACCGATTTGCTTGTTTAGGCGATAGGTTCTTTCTCAAGGCCTCAGATCTATTTAACTTTCCGTTAGTTCTTCTTACACCATTGACAACTATATAGTAGTTGTCCCCCCAGCCTGGCAGTCAAGGGCTATGGGCTGCCAAGGTGGATCTGTTATTAGACCCAGAAATCGTATCCGAGTTGCTACAACTTATTGGATTTTGACGAAGTTTCTATTCGAGTTTCAACGAACCCCGGATTTACTTGTATTCTGATTGAATTGCCCCCAGACATGTAGTCCAGGTTAATTGAAGTTTGAAACTTCATTTTTTTCTTTTCCTAATCGCCGAGATCTCTTCTTCTTCAATCATCCGGGTTTCCGGGTTCGTTTGTTGCAACACTGATTTCCCCCAATCCGAATTATCCTGAAAAGGAACAAATCGGGCTTCTGGTTTTGTTTGTTGCTGCATTTGCTTATGTCGCTAACAGATTTACAGTGTCACACTTGTCTTGTTGCCTCCCAGCCTGGCAGCCATGAGCTCTGGGCTTCTGGGGTGCATTGACTATTTAACCTGGATCTCATGATCAAGGTTAATTTTCATTTCAACAATAAGTTGATTGTATGAACTTGAAAATATGGTCCAAGTTCGTTGGAATGGTTGGACCAAGGCCACATAATGTGTTATGCAGAATCTGCTTGTTTTCTTCCAGACTTGAAGCCTGAGAATATGTGGTAGGGTTTTTTCGTCTAACCGCGTAGGGTTTTTTAAACGCACTACCAAGTCCCAGTTCCGTTGTTCGAGTTTATAACCAGGATAAGGGCAAACTGTCACATGTCCAGCTGTGGTGTTTGAAACGCAACGTTTAAACATTTTGACCTGATCAAGATCCGAATAACAATTCATCTTCTTATCGTGGACCGAGTATTGATGCATCAATTTCATGAGGGCATGTAATAGCGACTTCACGTTACTCGTAACCTAGGCTTATTAGCCCTGGTGTCAGCTATCTAGATGGATTCTCTTTCAAGTCGGGTTTAGGGACCTCAGTGTAATACTTAAGCTATCGATAATGCGCATTTTGAATTTCCACTGGGGAATTCTTCATTAAAGTAATAATCCGCTCCAATGAGTATAGTAGATTCTCAGCTTGTCGGCATTCCATGTTCTTTTGATTGGCTTCCTTCCTAGGGTTTCGAATATAGACGCTCCTTTGTCAAGTTTCTCTTTAACCCGGTAAGAACCTTCCCAATTTGTAGCTAGCTTGCCATCTCTAGCGTTTTTATTTCCAACATCTGCAAGTAGGAGTAACAGGTTGCCCCTGTTAAAAAATTGTATAATTTTCAATTTAACCGAGTTCCACTTAAGGAGCGCGGAGTCAGCTTAGATAAGTTTCAATTTATCCAGGGTCCAATTAAGGAGTGCAGAGTAATTTTCAGTTTATCCGAGGTCCAATTAAGGGGCGCGGAGTTAACTGGATAATTTTCAGTTTATCTGGGGTCCAATTAAGGAGCACGGATTCAACTAGATAATTTTCAGTTAATCTGAGGTCCAATTAAGGAGTGTGGAGTTAATTGGATAATTTTCAGTTTATCCGGGGTCCAATTAAGGAGCGCGGTTTCAATTGTGTAATTTTCAGTTTATCCGGGGTCCAATTAAGAAGCGTGAATTTAACTATCTTCAAACTCAGTTTTACCGGGTTCCAAAGTTAAGATGGAAAAGCGGAGTTAACGGTTCTTTCGGTGTCATCGTGTTCCAAACTGATCATGGAAATGCGGATTTAGCCGTTCTTTCCATTGGCTACCCGCTTTATTCGAAACCAAGTTTAGTTACCCTGGATTCATTTTTCCATTATGGGTGTCATAACCCTTGATTTGCTTATCTGTGATGGGTGTCATAACCCGAAATTCCATTATGGGTGTCGTAACCCTTGATTTGTTTCTACGTGGAATTCGGATCTAACTTTGATCAGTTTAAATGGGTTCTGCCTTTATTCCCTTTCGTAGGAACGGACTCCACGTGAAACTTAGATTTTAACCCCGATAAAGTCACTTTATCAGGGTCTCAAACTCAATAGGTACTCAGGTGAACAAGTTAGATATATTATAGCAATGAAAAATATATACATTATTCTTTCTTGGCAACCAAAAAGTGAGAGGAAAATAAGCTACCGCAAAGCTTAACATGGAGCCCAAATTCTAACGCAAAGCTTAATACGGAGCTCGGATTCTAACTGTATTAAATGTAACCGGAATCTGTCTTCTTCTTGCTTCTCGCAGAACTTTCCACAGAGCCCAAATTTTAATCATATTAAGTGTAACCGAGGTCCGCCTTCAAAACTTTACACGGGGCTGAGATTTTAACCAGATTCGATGTAACCAGGCCTGCCTTTTCTTCTTAGTCACAAGAATTTACACGGATCCCGGATTTTAACCAGATTTTGTGTAACTGGGTCCGACTCGCAAAACTTTACACGGGGCCGAGGTTTTAACAGGATTTGGTGTAACCGGGTCCGCCTTCAAAATTTTACGTGGATCCCGAATGTTAAATAGATTCAGTTAACCAGGTCCGACTTCATACATGTTTATAGATTATTGATAATAAGCAAAGATTGAACATCTATGAGATAAAGAGGGTGATACTCATCTAGATGTAGCTTAGGGAGTTACTACAGTATGACGCTTGTGCTCAATAAATGCTTGACTGAGTTCTCCATTTGCTTGTTTGCCCTGCCGAGAAACAACTGGATCTGGAAAAGGGAAATTCAAATTCGAGCTGAGAGTACATCTTAACATGCACTCAGAGTATATCCCGGCATTCTCTGAATCTCGGCATCTAGCAATCTCGACGTACCTCGGCGTATCATCAACCTCGACTATCGCAATGGAGTTGAGATGACATAGGCATTGAATCAGCCTCAGCTTAATAACAACCTCGGCTATCTCGATTTGCTTGTTTTCCCTCCCTGCGTATAAAGTAGTGTGATCCTATTATTGACCTCCCTGCATCCCCGAGTCATGAAAATAACTCCTTTGGACTAAATAGCATGGAGAGTTCAAATGTTGTGGTTGCTTATGATCCAAATAGGGCATCTAAATTTATTCTAGAATTAAAAAGTCTGGTTCCCAATGGGAGAGGATGACGATCCTAGGTTTTGAGGAGAGAGGATGATGCTGCTGGGTTCCCGAGGAGAGAGGATGATGATCCTAAGTTCTCGAGGAGAGAGGATGATGATCCTTCAATTATCTTCTCGTCATGTGGAAGCTTATGATTCAAATATAGCATCTAAGTTTATGCCAGAGTTGAAAAGTATGGGTTCCCAAGGAGAGAGGATGAGGATCTTGGGTTCCTGAGAAGAGGGGATGACAATCTGGGTTCCTAAGAAGAGAGGATGACGATCGTTCCACTATCTTCTCGTCATATGGACACATGGAGAGTTAAAAGGAAACCCATGTAAAGCAGCTCAAAACCAAAGTCATTGCTCTGGGAGAAGATGATAATCCTTCACATTATCTTCTCGTCATGTGGACACATGGAGAGTTAACAGGAGACCCATGTGAAGTCGTTGCTCAAACAACAGTTATTTCTCTTAATCTTTTCACAGGTTGCTATAGTTCTTGATTTTGCTACGGCGGATTTTCAGGAACTGCCCGTGCAAAGGCATTTGACTGCTGCTTCTAGTATTGACCATCTTTGGTCACAGGAATCGAAATTTACCGATTCCCCACAGACGATGCTAATGTTCTGTTCTGAGAATAAGATTTATCGGACTTGACCTAGGAGCAATGCCTAGGCCCTACGTACCCTGCAGATGAATCAAAGTCCACGTAGTTTGAGACACACATAGGCATTTAGCCAAAGGGGTGGGATGTGTGCTCTGTGTGACTATATGTAAATAGTTCAGAATTAGAACTTGTGTACCTTAAGGCTTGACTTATGTATTTATAGAGTTTACCTTAGATTGAATCGCTTGGGCCCTGTGATTTGAGGACCAGATATCCTAGCCGGCAGATATACATTTAGATATACCTGGATTGTAGATAAGATAGGATCCTCCTATATTGTAGGAAGATCCTGATATGTTGTATGTTCATAGTTGGGCCACCCGCGTGTTGGGCCTAATACAGATCCATAACAGTCCTGATTTTGAATTTCTACTGATCATCATGCTTCCGCTCTGTTCTTCAATCTTGTCTATGCCTGCCCTCCTCTAATTAATTTCCAGTTAATGCTTGCTTTGCTGAACGTGTGCAGAATGATGCTTCTTCCTTCCCTGTTGTGCCATGGTTGGATTGGAATACAACTTGTATCAAGGTTCCATTATTTAATCATATACATAGCTGTAATATTTATCTGAAGCTTGGGACTGTAATTTTAAGAGAGAGATTTTTTTTTTAAGTTTGTCAAATTTCTGTCTTACCTTTTCAATTTTCATGTTGTACACCGTAATTACTGTTAAGTGTAGCTAAGATTCAAATTATCTTAATTGAATAGGGGTAATTATGGGAACATGCTTTTTTAGCTTCTTGTGTTTTAGGATGGCCTCGGTGAAACCGTGGGGCCATACCTTTGTCATGAGTGGCTGCCCATTGCAATCAATTCGTACCATAGTTGCTTGGCGTATGTGTCTCGGCAGCCTGAGGACAAATTCTCGCAAACCGACCCGGGGAGAATAGAATGAAGAATCACGTGGTCAACTGGTCATACATTGAAATATTAGCTGTGATTGCACGGTGTTTGGTAAAGTTATAAATTAGCAAATTTAGAGTGTATTGGGATTAGTGAGGACAGAAATAACTCTTGTTTTAATCTAGATTTTATAAATATAAGATATTAATTTAAGATTATGTAATATGATTTATAATTAAATTGACTTTTAAAAAATATAAATTTGATAAATTGAATTTTTTTGGATGATTAAAGTAAAAATAAGTTTGGAGGCAAAATTATTGAAAAAAATATGAATTTAATAAAATAAAAACAGCCAATGTATTATTGGGAAAAATATTAAGTTACTTAAATTGTAGGGAAAATTAGAGGAAATTCCCTCTTTAAAAATTTAATTAGCGGTAATGACTTTAGTTTTTTTTTTTGCTCAACGTAATGACTTTAGTTAGAGTATTGTTATTATTCATATATATAAACTTATCAGGTTATTCAGGCCAATTAAATTTCTAATGGGGGGTTTTTTCTATTTCGCTTAAATTGTATTTTTTTATTTAGATATTTTCATAAATAAAGATAAAATTGAAAAACAATTTGTTACGGATTTATATAATGCCCATATTCAATATATGGCCCAACAGGAAATATCTTGTAGATCAAAATCTATCTATAATGAAGGAGAATCATATCTTATCTATAATTCAGTAAGATCTTCATCTAAATCTGGCAGTTACGATACTTGATCCATGGATCACATAGGGCCCATATCAACCTAAAATACACTCTATAAATACAGAGGTCAAACCCTAAGGTACACATATTCTACTCTCTCTAGGGCAATTTACAATCCAGTCGTCACAGAGCACACACACCATCCCTCTGGCTAAATGCCGATTGGTGTCTCGAACTACGTGAACTTTGATCCCTCTACAGGGTACATAGACCCTAGGCATTGTCCCTAGTTTAAGTCCGATTCAATCAATATCAAACATGCTAGTCCATTAGGGCTAGTCAGATCCTGTTCTAGGACAAAACACAATCATTATTAAAGTTTAAGTATACTTATATAATTAGCACCAAAATTTTCATCTATAGTATACTTATAATAAGAACCATAATGTTATTTTAATAAAATGAGACCTTGTATCTTTTCTTGCTTAATGATTTAAATTTTTTTCTATCCATGATAAAAACTTCTTTTCTCTTCTAGTTGGAAAAACTAAAAGATTGAAACTTTGGCTTATGGCTTAAAACAATTTTTTCTTTAAAAATCTAATTAAAAAAAAAATCATCTAAACATCACAAAAAACTAACGAGTGACTTTTGGCAGTTGGGATACACTTTTAAACCTTCAAATTTGATCAAAAAATACACCCTTAATTTTACAATTTAAAACCTCTATTCACGACAAAATCTTTAGAATAAAGTTGATGCCTATCTTAAGCAATGAAAAAGTTGCCGCCTATGCTAGAACTCCGACCACAGTTCATCTTCATCGCGGGAGTAGCTCCCTTTTAGAAAACCGGTGAGAACTAAAGATGGAAAAGCGCCACATTTTCGAATTAAAAGTGATCATGTGAATATGAAAAAAATGGTCCTATGAACCAATTAAGAATTTATTAAATTTCACAACTTGTGGGGAAAAAAACCTCAGGTAAATGAATTTGTAAAAAAAAAAACACACACACACACCTATGTCAATACTCGTTCAATAGTAATTGTATATGCTAAATAATTAATTTATCAAGATTAAGAAAATTAGCTCAATTATTTATTTTTATATCATTTTCCCTAAAATGCTTTTTATAAATTATATAAAACCCCTGAACATTTCAAAGTTTAAATTTAACTCATTTACCTTTCATTTTTGTTAATTCTAATTAGTTTTGATGATGTCTTATACTAATATCATTATTTAGAGCAAAAAGTTTGTATACTACATTTATACTTTGACTAATTCTTATATTTAATGTAGATACAAAGTTTAATACAATGAAGAATGATCAAAAATGGAGTTTGAAGAAAGAAGAATCTGTTAATTATCATGAAAATATCAATATTCAAGTTTTTGTGATCAAATAGAAGTTGGAACGGGTCAATTCGGAGTTAAAATGAGCAAGTTCAAGCTTCCGGAATAATACTAGTTTGTTTTGGGGCATTTGTGCAATTTCAGCTTTTTTCTAGCATGAACAGTGTCATGCTCGAGCACAACGATGTTCATGCTCGAGCAAGGTACACTTTCAGCTCATTTTTAGCCCGAAATCCGTCCTTGCTCTAGCATAACAAATGCTTGCTCGAGCATGCTACTCGAGCAAGAGAAAATTCTTGCTCGAGAAAAGTTGTTCTTCATCTTCCTCTGTTCAGTTCTGTTTCTGGCAACCTTCGGTAATTTGATGATATCTATCAAACCAAGAACCGGATTGACATGAAACCAGTGGCATTGGAAACTAGACTCCAAACACGTATTTGTGACAAACATTCATGCCCAAAGGAGTTCAGATGAATTATCTATGAATTTTACAAGTTTCCACAAAAATCAACGTCAAAGTCCAGATGAATTATCTATGAATTTTGAGCATATCTTACAAACGACAAATCGGATTGAGATGAAACTAGCGCCATTTGAAACTAGACTAAAATAACTTTCCAAAAACATCAAGAGCACAAAAAAATAAGATCAATTGAAGAAGTTATGATGTTTTGAAGTTGACAGTCTATTTTGAATGTAGCAAAAACACTAGATAAGAACAACCTCCACTCATATGATGTTAATGGATGCAATACAACTAGTTTGGAGATGATTCTTATTGAAATAGAAAGAATATTTGAAGAGCTTTTTGATATGGGGTGATTTGATAAATTTGGATTTATGCAAGAAACGTTATGCCGACTGGAAGTTGCCTCTTGTACTGTCAACGTAATTGCTTCTTGAAAGTATGAAATTTGCACAAGATAGTGGTAACTAGCAGCCTGACACTCGAAGATGTCTATTCAAGTAGAGAACATAATGCCCAAGCATAATTTCACAATTGAAGAGTCTTGTCCAAGTACCATGCTCGAGCAGACCATTTGTGATGCTCGAGCAGACCATTTGTGATGCTCGAGCATCATCGGGCCGAGAGCAAAAGTTCACAAGTTGGAAGGACATTGCCTGAGTAGATGGTTGGATGTGCCCGAGCAACATCAGACTTTGAAAGAAGTAAAGAAGCTTGCCCGAGCATGGAAAGCAGCTTGCTCGAGCACCATGCTCGAGCAGAGGTACAAGGTTGCCCGAGCAAAACCAACTCTTCTTTCATCTTTACTCTCTGAATGACCTGTGCCCGAGTAGGAATCAGCCATGCTCGAGCACCATGCTCGAGCAGAGCAAAAAGCTTGCTCGAGTAGCAGCGTGATATCTGAATGCTTTTGCCTCTATATGCGACTTGCTCAAGCAACAAGCAAGACTTGCTCGAGCAACAACGAAAATCCACAGCTTTTAACTTAGACGCTAAGTGTAGCTTGCCCAAGCAAGCTTGGACTCTTGCTCGAACATTGGGCAACCATAAACTGAACAAATACATCTTTTTATTCTTTCCCGAGCACACATATGATCTTACTCGAGCAAAGTCATCTCTGTTCTCAAATCACCGTCTTCGAAAATCTAAATTAATTGATTGTGATTTCACTTCTTCATATCATCACTCATGACTATTCCTAATTGCTGTTAATCAATTTGCTAATGAGTTTCAGATGATTAGACCATGGATTAACAACAAATTGGCATAAAGCAATTTTTGTGTCAGAAGCATTAAATGCTATGTCAGAAAACAGAGGAAAGCTTCTGAGTCTAACGGATAATTTGAACATTCTCATGAAAAGCTTGAATCTTTGCAACGGCTATTATTACAACACTCAAGATAAAGCATTAACAAAGTCAACGATAAACATTTTATGATTAAAGTTGGATTAGAGCTCAACGGACAAAAAACAACAAGAAACTTCAACGGCTAGTTCCAACTGTCCTCCAACGTTCGAATACTCGCAACAGTCGAAACACAATAACATATAAATTGCAAAGCCTTCAAACCGAAAGGAGTGACGACGATTGATGAATGAATCGACGAAGCCAACGAAATGATTTTACTACTCCATCGTCGATAGTTCAATCCCTCATACACTCTCTGTTTCTCAATGTCTATATAGTCTACTGTAAAGAGTGAGGTGATCGGTTATGTACTTCAGTGATTATCATTCATCTACTCTGTGAGAGAGTTTTATGAATTACTTTTACAAATTTGTTCAAATCTTAAGGTTAAGGAACCTTAAGTGAGGGTGTAACAATTTCAACTTGTAGGGAGAGTGGAGTCTGAGAGTGAGTGGACCATCCTTCGTTTACAGAGTATGTAATTGTATCCTTACAATGTGTAAGGGAAGTATCTCGCCAAGAGATTGTAAAGGCTGCACAGGTGCCCGACTAAACTTGTGAGGTTGTAAAGGCTTCTCTCTTGTGCCTGGATAAACAAGGAGACAATGAATTGAAAATCTCAAGTAGAACTTGGGGATTGGATGTAGGTCAAGGATTGGGCCGAACCAGTATAAATCACAGTTTGCATATTCTCTTCCCTTATCTTTTACATTTCTAGTATATGCTTATTTGAATATCTAACTGTCAATTTAGAAGTTGCGAAAAGATTTTTAAAGTTCCTAAAGTTTTATCCGACACCCAATTCACCCCCCCTCTTGGGTGATAGCCAGGGTCTTCAATTTTTAATTATTAACCTCTTGTTGTTAAGTGATCGTTATCTTTTTAACGAAAAATATTACGTCAGATTATGATATGACACTTAGCATTTTGTGGGACATCCAATATAAATTACTAATTTCATAAAACCCCTTGTATAACATCCCAAATTTTGGGATTTGAAAAATTGAAATATTATATGGAAATTGATTTGTGAAATATGCCCTAAAATAATTACCAAAATTAGTTATTGGAATTTAAGGCATTTTGTCCTGTAAATTAAAAGCAATTTGGTTGGGAATAATTATGGGCTAGAATATTTTATGGCCAAAACAAATTGATTTGAGGAAAGAATATTTGGAAGGGATAATTTATGGCATAGAATAATTATTCAAAGTTAAGACCTAATTTCCATAAATTTTTGGGAAAAGAATAATTCAAATATGGAATAATTTAGGCCTAAAATTATAGAAATAATATATGAGAATTAAATGGTGGAATTTGGCCAAATGATTAAATTAATTATTTGGAAAATTAGGAATTTATTTCCTTGTAAAGAAAACTAAGAAAATATTGCAAGAGATTATTTTAAAACAAACACCCTCTTATTATTTAATTGGGACACCAAGTTTATATACATATACACTTCCATAATAGGGCTAATAAATATGCTACCCGACCCACTATTTTTGTTGATGGCCCAACATCTATTCCACCTCCAAGTTCACATGTACACACAACATGTGCATGACCCATGATTTAAAAACCCAAAGCCATTGATGCGCTCCATCTGAACACGAAACAGGAAGTAGACGCCACACGATTTTGCAGCGAGAGATCCGCTCACACCCATGCTTATCTCATCAGCAAACTAGACCCCTCCCATGCTTTTCGAGCAGCACACCACCTCCCCATTCCTTCTTATATCTTCAAACCGTGAGTGGGGAGGGAAAGAGTGAGCTTAGTTAGTTTATCTTCTCTACATCTAGTTTCTAAAAACAAGGCTTGGGAGCTACGGTAGTAATCATCACACATACAAACCAGCAAGCTAATCTAGGTAAGACTTCAAGTTTTGCTTCTTCTTGTTCCCATGAATAACTCATGTAAGTTTAGGAGTTTTAAGCCATAGAAAAGAGTCATGAGTTTGCTGTCATAAAAACCAAAACCATGTTATCTATAGTATACAGAAGATGCATGTCGTGATTGTGGGTGTGTGTATGGCAGTATAAGTAAAATAAAAAATAAAAAAATAAATAAATAAAAGTGGTTGTATTGCATATATAGATATATGTCTCTGTTCATGGATATTAAAACAGGGACTAAAGCTTAATGCTTAATATATATATATTAATATATATATCACAACAATATATATATATATATATAGTCACTAAAGAATCAAACAAAGCCACTAATTCCGATACTTATATGCGTGTATATATAATAAAGGAGGAGGAAAAGAAACTCAATGTCATTTAGCATAGGAAAACAATTGTTGTTGATACATATATGTATCGTGGCTTTGCATTTGGAAATAATAGGCATAGCATATTGGTACAGACCTGCATAAGGCTCATATCCGATGTGTGGCCCAACCGGGAAAATAACCATTATCAAATCTAGCTATCATTATAGGAAGATCCTATAATATCGCCTATAATATCGAAAGATCCTACATTATAGGAAGATCCTATCATGCAACGATATAGGAGTATCTAGCTAATATCACCATGATACCCGCACCTAGGATCTCGCCAGAAGAAGATATCATACCCGCAGAACTCCCTATAAATATAGAGACCTATTACCAAGGTGCATACGTTCTAACTTATTCCCACTTTTCTTTCTGCAACACAGAGCACACACCCCACCCCTTTGGCTAACGCCGTAGTGTGTCTCGAACTACGTGGACTTTGATCCCTTCACCGGGTACGTAGGCCCTAGGCTTGACACCTAGTCAAGTCCAATAAGTCCTGTTCCCATAACATAATATTGGCGTCGACCGTGGGGACGTTAAATTTCGATCCCCGTTACCACTGATGGCTAACACCAGAAGTAACAGTAGGAACCATCAGCCTAACTAGCCACAGGCTGAGGCAAATCATCAGCCAAACGAACCTCAGGCTAGACCAAGCCAACATCACGCTCAGAGTCAACCGCTGCGTGAAAACACCCCGAAGCGCAATGTTTCTGACACAGCGTCCTCCCCTCCCATGATCGGTAAATCGTATGAGGTAGCAGCAAAGGAGATCCCGACTCCAAACACTGACGTCCACACTTTGCAAAAGGCGCAGGAGTCGATGCTCTAGAGGTTCAAGAACAAGGAAAAATGGGATTACCTCCAACGCCAAGAAGACCTCAGAGTTCTCTAGCAAATGATGTGTTAGTTCTCAATGTGTTTTGATGATTAACAACAAGTATAAACATGTGTTGAAGTATTTCAAAATCAATTAGAAATTGCTTAACAGTTGCTTACTCGAGTAAAGGTAAGCTTACTTGAGTAAAGGACTATTGAAGGATTGCTCAAATGCGTTTTGGCAAGCCTTTACCTCAGAAAAGAAGTTTTACTCCAGTAAAGGACTTACAGAGAGCAATCAAAGTTTTTGAAGTAGTTGCTTACTCGAGTAAAGGTAAGCTTACTCGAGTAAAGGCCATCCAGAGAGCAACCAAGTTTTTCTAGGTCCAGTCTTTACTCCAGTAAAAAGTTGCTTACTCGAGTAAAGAACCTCCAGAGAGTAAAATGAATTTTTGAACTTAAGTTGCTTACTCGAGTAGAGAGTTGCTTACTCCAGTAAAGGTCTTACAGAAAGCAAACCTGTTTTTAAAAGAAGTAGCTTACTCGAGTAGAGTTTGGCTTACTCGAGTAAAGAACTCTTAAGTTGTTTTTCAAACATAGCACCTATTCTTCCTTACTCAAGTAAAGGTTTGTTTACTCCAGTAAAGACTTAGAGTAACTTCTCACTTTTTGAGGACCAAAGTTACTTACTCGAGTAAAGGTTAGTCTACTCGAGTAAAGCCCATACAGAGAGGTTACTAATTTGTCTAAGTCTGGCTTACTCCAGTAAACAAATCCTTACTCCAGTAAAAATGCATTTTGAACTTAAAATGTTTTCACATGAATGGTGCCTTACTCGAGTGAAGTACTAACTTACTCGAGTAAAGCTCTTGGACTTCAAACTCAAGCCTCGATGGTTTGTCTCTGGTAATAGCTTACTCCAGTAAACTTTGGTTACTCCAATAAAGACACTCTTGCACAGTGCCTTACTCGAGTAAAGAGGAACTTACTCGAGTAACCAACAGTAACTTTTGGTTTTTGAATTTCACGAATTCATAAATTATTGTTATTTGATCTAATTGCTTTCATATATTACTCACTCATGTTCCCATATATGTTTAACAAGTTTTTTGAGTATTTTTCAGTTAACACAGATCAAGATATTTGAAGATTAGTGAGATAAAGCAAAAAGTGAACAGTGCATTTAATGCACTTTTGAAATCTCACCTACTTTCAGCTAATCCACCTGAGCACGCCTAATGAATGTTAAAGAAAGCTTACTACATCAAGTAAAGTCAATTTCAACGGGCAAAAACTCAGAGGGCCACATCAGACATCATTAAGACTTGGATTAGCAGAAGTTTAGAGAGAGAAGATGACCAGAGCTTAAGCAAATCATTTCCAACGGCTAGAATCATCTTACAACGGTCATTTAATGTTCTCTACCTATAAATAAAGAGCATTAACTCCTTCTCAAGCTGATACACCTACTCTGAGCGAAAATTTACTAAGTTCATTTATTGTGTATTAGCTTTCACTTGTAATAGTATCATTTTGATACTTAGTGCTTCAGTGTTCATCTATCTACTCTTTGAGAGAGTTTCTTCTGTAAAATCATTTATTGATTGAGATAACTACAAGTCAGGGGACTTGGTAGTTGGGGTGTATTGATTACAACTTGTAAGGGGGAGTGTGTTCTAGTAAGATAACAACTCTTAGTACAGAGTGTGTAATCAATATTGTTGAGTTAGTGAATTGAAAATCCCAAGTGAGGCTTGGGGACTGGATGTAGGTCAGAGAAAGGACCGAACCAGTATAAATCGTTGTGTGCAAAGCTTTTCTCTCTATCTCCTTTGTTCTGCCCTGTTCTGAGAGTGTAAAAACAGAACAAGTTTTCAAAAATTTTTATTATACCCAATTCACCCCCCCTCTTGGGTATAAAGCTCCTCTTTCATGATGGACGATTGTTTCAAAAAAATTCGAAAATTTGTTTCAAAGCAAAGACCGGGAAGAGTCTCGAAGAACAAAGGAAAAAGTAATTCTAGATAGCAGTAGTCTGTCTCATAGCGCTGAGTCAAAGTCAAAACGCTGGAACCCCAGCAGGATGAGGGGAGGGACAAGTTCGGAGCGAGAACGCCAATCAGTTGCAGCTTTGAAGAAATTACGATTGTCCCGAATCGTAAACAACGAAGACCGAGATGTAGAGGATGACCGAGATATTGGGGAAGACCGACATGTGGAGAAACCACCCCGGTCATGTGACTCTCTTAGAGAATATAGAATGAAGTACTTGACAGGATCTGGCAGAACTTCGTTCTCGAAAGAAACCGCCACGGCACTGATGAGCACAAATTATGCCTTGTTTTCCCTATATTTCATGACTGAATTGTATGGTAAATATAAGCTTAAACTACAAATAGTTCAAGCAAAAAGACATATATTCATGATATAAGGAACTGAAGGGAAGAAACCATTTATATCCTGAACATGAACCAGAAAAGGAGTAATTTGCATGGTTTTTAAGTAAGAACGTATAGCAAAGCTGATACTATGCTATAGCACTCTGACAGCAACTCGCAGCGCAATAAAAGGTATAACGAATGCTATGGCAGAGTAAAGGACGCAATGCTATGCATCATATTTTCTGATCTTTTTATCTAGCTGATTTCAGGAAAGAAAGAAGTCGAGAGCGACAGGTAGATTGCTGACATAATAAATTAGAAGATGCGGAGGATTACAACTAAAAAGATTTGAAGAATCCCACAAGATTAGCAAAATCAATCTACCAAGGACGGAAGATATGATGGACCTCGACAAATTAGGAAAGCCCAGCTTGTTGGAACTTGCGCCACAAGAAAGGCCGGTTATAAAAGGAAACAGTAAGGCAACTAAGAGTCGAGCGGCACTGAGCTTAGAATGAGATTACACATTCGGCCGAATCTAGAGAAGAGTGAGAGATTTCACAAGGCATGAGAATTCTAGGACAACCCAGCATCCTTCCCTACAGCGCGACAGAGAGAAGAAGACGTGGAGTAGTGACGTGACAAGGCTTCTTCCATGCCTCGGAATTTCGTCTAGGTTTCTTTTTCCTTCTTTATTTTAGTATTTAAATCATGGGTCATTCTGTTACTACCTGTTTTGCGTTTCCCTTGTCAGTCATGAACTAATTTGCCTAAGGCTGAACGAGGATGATTTCTTAAGTGTTTGATGAACCCAGTTGTCGTTCTTAATTTAATAAATTTGGTTTGCATATCAGTGTATTTATTACTAGTCGGTTAACGGAAGTTAAGGGCTTGACCTATTATTGTAGGCTACAAGAATGGGTCTACCTCTCATAACCATGACACCCTGAGTGTAACGCAGGTCTAACTAGAAAGTTGCCATAGGAATATGGAAGGAGTATAGTTAGTATCAAATATATCGGACGCGGAAGCTTCGGTAGATTATAGTGGTGGGTTAACCAGATAGCATTGTAGTTAGTGGCTATGCTGTAGCATTGCGGAAGCTGTGCATTATAAATGCCATAGCAATGGGTAGAGCAATAGGGGAATTGATGCACTTAAGGATGATTCTGAGTTCAGTATAACTTTTTACTAATATCTTCTCAAAAATCACCTTGTTTATTTCTGTTATTAGTATAGCTACCAAAAACCTTTCGAACCAATTATTTTTGCTTTCTGTTTGTGCAACTATAGTAGCAATTGAGCATCACTCCTTGGTATCTCAGTCTCTATGGGACGATACTCTACCACTTTATTACTTGTTCGACTGGTTCACTGGCCATAAGGGAAATCGACCAATAGGCACCCTATCCAAAGAATTTCAATTTTGCCGATCTCCCAAAGTATGACGGGACTCAGGATCCGCGTAATCACCTCGAGGCATTTGAGATGCTCATGTCAGTTCTTTCAATTAAGGGGCCGGCCATATTGCGGCTTTTTTCGGCTACATTGACCAGACCGGTGCAAAAGTGTTTGAATTCCTTGCTGAATAACTCCGTGCACAATTTCAAAGACCTCGCCCGAAAGTTCGACTTAAACTTTGCAACCAGCAAAAAACACCTGAAGTTTTAGTTCACGTTGAGTAGAATAAAAGTAGAAAAAGGGAGAGACATTGCAAAAGTATCTGGACCGGTTCAAGGATGAGGCTCTGTAAGTACGCTCGCTCCTTGAGGAGGTCCACGTGCACTACCTCGTCAATGGCCTGGATCCCTCGTCGCGGTTGGCCAAGGGTGTGTGTAAGAATCGAGTTTACACCTTGACCGAGTTCTATACCCAAGCGAAGCAGTATCTGGACGTAAAGCAAATGGAGATTGCCAATGCCGTTGAGCCTGAGACATGAAGGAATGCATTCCTGGTTGAGAAAGACCCCGCCAATAAATGAAAGGATGATTCCCGAAAGCACAACCGAGATAACCGACCCCGAGGGGAAAGGCTTGAAGGAAGGACAAAATACGACGGCTATACCCCTCTGAATGTCTCTTGTGCGTAGCTTTGGAAGGAGGTGGCTCAAATCGAGATGAGGAGGGTCGATAAACTGAGATCTCTCCAAAACCGACCCACAACAGACCAATCCAAATTCTGTACGTTTCATGATGGACCGGGGCATACTATGGACAAATGTTATGAACTCCGAGATGCCTTAGAGAAGTTCATAAGAGAGGGAAAGTTGCGCCAGTATGTGATCAAAACCCAAGGGATGAGAAATGGCAAACGCAATTAGTGGGGCCAAAGTAGTAGCCCAGCCACAGACATGTAGAAAGAAGAGAAAAGATGAAAGTCCAGTTCCGAGGACGTGTTCCCAGAGGCCGAATTCCATTGCAACATGGTCAGCGGAGGATTTGGTGGTGAAGGAGATACGGTAAGCCAACGTAAGAAATACTTAAGAGGAGTCCTTTCGGTGAGAGACCTCACAAAATTCAAGGACGATCTAGGAAAATCGGCACCACCGCCGTTAGTATTCACAAGCGAAGAGCTGAATGACGTAGTACCGAGACACCAAGACAGATTCAATGTTATATTAGGTAGACCGACCATCCACAATTGGGACATGCTAGTATCTATGAAGCATCAGAAACTCAAGATGGTTAACAATAAGAATCAAGTAGTAGTGGTGTCCGAGGACCAAAAAGAATCCTAGCAATGTTATTTCAAGACCCTCCGAGTTGGGGAACGAGGACCCTCATCTCCACCTCCGCTAAGTAGGGGTGAAATTTCAACCGAGGCCGAAAAGGACAGCAAGCCTCGGCGACCAGTAAACATGGTAGAGCTCGACCTCAGGGAGCCTAAGGTCCCACGCCTAGAACCGGAAGGGGAATTAGAGGAGTTAGTCCTGGGAAAGGATCCTTCCAATACCACCAAAATTGGCACGGTGATGAGTACTGATATGAAGACCCAACTGATTGAGTTCCTGAAGCCAAACCAATATTTTTTCGCATGGACGTCTTCCGAGATACCAGGAATCGACCCACGTTTTTGCTGCCATAGACTGGCCATTCGGCCAAGGTCGACGCCGGTGGCACATAAGAAGAGAAATATGACAGTCAACAGGCAGAAGGCTCTTGAGAATCATGTTGCCAAGTTCTTGGCGGCCGGGTTCATCAGAGAAGTATGGTACACCACATGGCTTTCTAAGGTGGTTATGGTATTAAAACCAAATGGCAAATGGAGGGTGTGCATGGATTACACTAGCTTGAATGAGGCATGCCCAAAAGATTCCTATCCGATGCCGAATATCAATTAGTTGGTGGACAACTCGGCCAGATTTTAGCTGCTATCTTTCATAGACGCCTACTTCGGCTACAATCAAAGAGTCATGCATCCGGACGATCAAGAGAAGGCCGCCTTCATGACCGACAAGGCTTATTACTACTACAATGGTATGCCGTTCAGATTGAAGAACACTGGAGCCACTTACCCGCGAATGATGAACAGAGTCTTTGAAGACCAGATTGGACGAAACATAGAGGTGTACATTGATAACATGATTGTAAAGTCAAAACACCCGTAAGACCACATCCGTGGCCTGGAGCAAACGTTTGAAAAGCTAAGAAAGCATCAGATCAGGTTAAACCCGGCCAAGTGTGCGTTTGGGGTTCCGGCCGAGAAGTTCCTCATCTTTATGTTGACCAACCACGGAATTGAGGCCAATCATAATAAGTGCAAGGCCGTGCTAGACATGCAGGCCTCGAGGACTAAGAAAGATGTTCAATAGTTAGCGGGCCGACTGGCCGCCCTAACCAGATTTTTACCAAGATCGGTAGAGAAATCGTTGCCCTTTTTCAGGTTGTTGAAAAAGGAAACACAGGGACGTTGGAACTCAGATTGCGAGGCTGCGTTTAAAGAAGTGAAGCAATGCTTGTCAATACCACCGATGCTAACAAAGCCGGAGCCAGGAGAAACTTTATTCCTATATCTATTAGTAGGAAAAGAGGTTGTAAGCGCCGCCCTGGTGAGAGAAACCAAGGCCAGACAAACACCGATTTATTTCGTAAGTTGCTACAAAGCTCTGAACTTCAGTACTAGAAGCTCGAGAAAGTGGCGTTCGCTCTACTAACGACAACAAGAAGACTGCGGCCATACTTTCAAGTACAAACTAGATCTCGCCAGAAGAATGACCAGCTGGGCGATCGAGTTGTCCGAGTTTGACATCACCTTTGAAGCCTGACACACCATCAAATCACAAGTGTTGGTGGACTTTGTTAGAGAACTCACCTCAGCGGAAACGACCGAAGTGGGTCAAGGTGAAATATGGAAAGTATATGTTGATGGTTCCTTCAACGCAAAGGGAAGTGAAGCAAGGATAACCGTCGAAAGCCCAGAGGGGGTGGCCGTGGAGCACTCCCTTCAGTTGAAGTTTTCAACTTCAAACAACCAGGCCAAGTACGAAGCTCTTCTTGCCGGACTTCTGCAAGCCAAAGAAAATGGAGCACTATGGGTCAAATTTTTCACTGACTTGTAGCTTGTCGCGACACAGATTGACGGCAGCTACCAAGCAAAAGGCCTGCTATTGGCTAAGTATCTCAACAAGGCTAAAGAAGTCATGGCTGATTTCGAGGAAGTAATTGTTACCCACATTCCAAGAGAATAAAACACCAAAGCAGACAGCCTCTCCAAATTGGCAAGTACAAAAGGCCCGAGCAGCCATAGAACTGTGATCCAGCAAAATCTCACCGAACTGAGCCGTATCATGACTATCTCGACAGTGGCAGATTGGAGGAAACCAATCGAAGATTACTTGGAAAGAGGCATCATCCTGACGGATTCCACCGAAGCAAAGAAGCTGATCCGAAAAGCTGCAATCTACACCATGATCGATGATCAGCTCTACCGAAAAGGATTGCACTCTCCAATGATGCGGTGCCTGGGCACATCCGAGGCCAAATATGTGTTGGCTGAGATACATGAAGGCATCAACGGCCATCACATAGGGGGCAAAGCACTTGCTAGGAAAGTACTAGGGCGGGCTACTATTGGCTAACCATGGCAGCAGATGCAAAAGAGGCCATCAGGCGATGCGATAGTTGTCAGAAACACGCCAAAATTATTTGGCCTCCGCCAACAAAGTTGAAGGGCATTTCGGCTTGCTGGCCTTTCTACAAATGGGGTATGGACATCCTCGGACCATTCAAGACAACCCCCAGACAATTCAAGTGGCTCATCGTAGTGGTGGATTATTTCACTAAGTGGATTGCAGCGGAGCCTTTGACGATGATTACCTTGGCCTGCATAATGAGGTTTTTTTCGCCATAACATTGTGTCTCATTTTGGAATACCAGCCGAAATCGTGACAGATAACGGGACGCAGTTTATGGACCAGAGATTCCAAACCATGATGTCTAACCTAGACATTAAGTAGCACTTTGCCTCGGTTAAGCATCCACAATCTAATGGCTAGGCTGAGGTAGCCAACAAAATCATCCTGGCCGGCTTAAAGAAACGAATGCAAGATGCGGAATCCAACTGGGTCGAACAACTTTACAGTGTCTTGTGGGGCTACATGACAAGCGTGCAAACTTCAACCCAGGAAACCCCTTTCCGGCTAACCTATCGGTGCGAGGCGATGATCCCGGTTAAGATAGGACAACCGTCATGGAGGAAAATCAAATCCCAACAGGAGGGACAAGCGTCCAACGACGACGCTTTGAGGATAGAGTTGGACCTGATCGACGAGGTCCGAGTTGCAGCACACTGCCGAGAATTAGCTGCCAAGCAGCTTCTCGCGGAAAAGTATAATAGGAAGGTCTGACCCCACTCATTTAACCGGGGTAACCTCATACTCCGACGGGCCGACATCGGCAATAAGAACGCCCAAGACGGCAAGCTGGTTGCAAATTGGGAAGGTCCCTACTGGGTTAAAGAGAAACTGGACGATGGAGCCTATATACTCGAAACCTTGGCGAGGAAACCTATGAAGAGAACTTGGAACGCCGATAAGCTAAAGATCTACCATAGCTAGATCTCAGCCAGAAATGCATACTAGCCCCAGACACCCCCTGTTTGGAGTTCGGTTATTTTTAAAATATCATTATTTTCATTAAAGAATTTATGTTTTTAGGATTTCATTAAACTATTTATTAGCTCTTTAGAGTAGTTTTGTTTTAATGAAGGATTCCTCAGTGGAGATTCGCAAATGTGCACTATTGATCGCTTAAGCATTACACCGAGGTCTAAAAACCCGGTCATAAACACTACACCGAGGTCTCTAAACCCGGTTACAAATACAACACATCTAGATGAATTAACACCAGGGCTAACCAGCCCAAGTCAAGAGCTCAGCGAAATTGCCATATATTGGCCTTCACAGAATTAACGCGTCAACACTTGCACTGATTTAAGCATTTGAATTATCATTCAGACCCTGATTAGGTCAAAATATTTATGTTTTGCGTTACGGACACCATGGCTAAACATGTGGTAATTTGCCCTTATCTCGGTTACAATCCAGGCCAAGGGCTCCGAAACACGGTAGCGCGGTTAAGTTAACACCCCACGTGGTTAAAACACACAACCCTGCCACACATTCCCAGACTTAAAATCTGGTAGAATGCATAGACCTGCACATATTGCGGTCAATGAATTCCTAACTATGCTTAGAATTCAAAAAATAGTATGACAGTTAATTGATAATATTTAATCATAAATTGTCATTCAAGAGTGTATAACCGGCATAGACGCCGAGAAAGCTTAACACAATATTCGACGGGCACAGACGTTGGACGGAGGCTTCGAGGGACCCGGACCACCTTCCGGAAGGGCAATGAGCGATATCTCCTCTTCCCCCTCCCTTCCTTAATCAAAATCTCCAAGTTCGGACACTGAGGCATTCTCCAGGGAAGGAGGAGGCAGGAAATACTTGCCCTTGTGAACATAAGCTCGGTAATCAACTTTGCTAAGCTCCAGAGTTACCATTGGGTTGAAGTACTGGATCAAGGCAAGAGCCATGTTGAATGCATCTTTGGCCGTCGCCTTGACCTTGTCCGAGCTAACAACAAGGGCTTTCTTTATATCAGCAAGTTCGGCCCTAGTGGCACCCAACTCATCCGCCAAATTCCCCTGTTATGCCTGAACTGTCTTCAAAGCTTTCAGGCCCTTGGAGTTAAAAGATTTCAAAGAAAGAACCTCGTCTTTCAGCTTGGCCAAGTCATCCTTTGAGGACTTTAACTCATCCTGAGTGGACTTCAGCTCCTCGGACGTCTTAGCGACAGTGGCTTGGAAGGCGATCAACTCGTCCTCCACCTTCTTCTTCGCCGCCACGGCCAAATCCCTGGCCGCCTCCAGTTGACGTTTCTTGGCGGAGAAGCCAACCACCTTCTTCTTGAGAAGAAGCAAGGACTGTGTCAGACCTACCCCCTTTACCAAGTGATCTTACACTGAATGGATCATGCGTTCGTCGGCATCAGTCAGATCAAGGGAAATATCTTGGAAGCGGCGAGGAGGAAGATAAGCCACGCTGAGCTCCTCGGCCGAACACACATTCTCCCAGGCAAGGCCACGCAGCATCTTGAACAAAGGAGGGGGAGGAGGGGAAGGTTGAGCCAGACGGCCATGGGGTTGAGCTTGAGCCTGCTCTGCCATAGTATCTTTGTTTTTCTCTAGCTGAAGAGGGGCGACGAAAGGAGACAAAGAAGGACCACCTTGGGCCGAGGTCTTAACCCTTTTGGACCCAGTGGCTTGATTTTCTGTTCTCCCTCTTCCCCGGCCAAGCTAAGTAGTAGCACGCTTCCGGGTATCCCTCCTCGGCTGAGCATCCTCGCCGGGGTTCACTTGAGACAGATACGGGGGCAATGGATCCATGGCTTGAGCTACAAGACAAAGGAAAGAATCAGAAGAGTCCAAATATAAGTTGTAGATAACATAGAAGAAAAAACACAAACTATATACATGGGCCTGCTCCAGCCGTAGGAAGAGGTTGAGAGAGTATATAAACAACGGACTATACAGTGTTATCCTTGACAAAGGTTACCAGCCAAGATACCCACACCATGTCCTCGGCTAGGAGATCGTCTCCATTAACTTGATAGCTGGTGGATTCTTTGTTGTGATGATCTTGGGTCCAATACAAGGGGAATTTCCATTCCACATCTCTGGACCCAGGACTGTGAAGAAACCAAGGCTGTTGCCCGAACATGGCGATGACCTTAAAGAAGCTGGTCTTAAACCGTTTGAAGGAATCGGAAAAGGCTTGGAAAAGCTTGCGGCTAGTAACACCTCGGAGAGATGTTATGCCTTTCAAATCCTCATTGTTTTTATCGGACTGAGGAGTAAAAGGGTAGAAGAAATAAAAAAAGATGGAGCGTCTACAAGGAATAGGCTCCGGCAACAGTTTGCAAAATTTCTCAAAAGCAAGAACGAAACCCCACCTATTTGGATAGAGTTGAGTAGGGGCGAGATGGAGGTAATTTAAAATCTCCATTTGGAACTCAGTGAACGGGAAGCGAACACCGACTCGGGTAGCATAGTCCCGGTTGAAGAAGAAAAAGGAGTTGTTGGTCCCCTCCCGAACGACACATACAGGCTCCCCATCGGAAGGAGGACGCAAGGTACAACAAGCGGTATCTCCAAGGTCGAGCCGGGAAATATCCGAAGGCAACATTAGCGACCTAGTTGTTAGTATCCCATGCGCCACCCAAGGGTATTTAGTGAGAAGGATTTGTGGGAGGCTGGCGGAATCCGACTCCCCAGTTACAGAAGGGGTCCTATTAGACGACGGAGATGGCTTCATTAAACCTAAAGACAACAAAAAAGGAATACAGGGTCAGCAAACGAGGGGTATACCTAACGTATGCATGCTGACAATAGATTAACGAGGGACACTAGAGGCCGAGGTAGAACAATACCCAGAAAGAGCAAGAACCTACCAAGAAATACTCAGAATTGGAAATGCTTAAATCACAGAACTCCCAAAAGCAGAAACAGAATCATAGAAATGTAAAAGGAGATGATGAGTATACCTGAGTGTGCGAAGGAAGAAGAGACGATGAAGTGAAATTTAGAGGCTGCAAGGAGATGATCGCAACAAGGAAAAACTGTGTCTATAGAGAGAGGCAGAGAAATGGTAAAATGATAAGAATGAAGCGAATGGAGGGAAATGCGATCATATAGTTCAAACGTCATAATGATAACAGTCAGGGGTAAAAGAGACGATTCACTTGCAAAAGTTGGAATGACGCACGTCACGCAACATGAGCATTAAATGCGCACGAAAACCGCTGACGACTGAACGCAGCGGTTATGACTCCTCGCCATTCTGAAGGCGCCATGTGTCATAGGGTAATCATGAAAGAAGCGCAAAACCCCAAGCCTAGAAAGTTGTGAGAAACAGTTGACATTACCCCAGACATAAAGCCTTTCCACATTCCACCGAGTCTGGGGGCAACAAGAGAGTTCATCGGCACCAAAGATCTCATAAAGAACACATGTCTCCCCTAGTCCGAGTATATATATATTACACGGTGTAGTGATGTCATGACCTCGGCATATCTACTCAGGACGACCGATATCATTTTTGGTCCCCTACCTCTTGACATCGCTCGGACAACAAAGCCAACTAAGCTCAGAATACATCTCGGCACCTCAATAACCTGATCTACCGAGCTGGGGGGCAACTGTTACGGACCTGCATAAGGCTTATATCCGATGTGTGGCCCAACTGGGAAAATAACCATTATTAGATCTCGCCTATAATATTGAAAGATCCTACATTATAGGAAGATCCTATCATGCAACGATATAGGAGTAACTAGCTGATATGACCACGATACCTGCACCTAGGATCTTGCCAGAAGAAGATATCATACCTACGGTACTCTCTATAAATACAGAGACCCAAGGTGCACATGTTCTAACTTATTCTCACTTTACTTTCTGCAACACAGAGCACACACCCCACCCCTCTGGCTAATGCCGTAGTGTGTCTCGAACTACGTGGACTTTGATCCCTTCACCAGGTACATAAGCCCTAGGCTTGACACCTAATAAAGGCCAACAAGTCCTGTAACAGAACACATATTGAAAATTTTGCTGTCAGGTTTAGTTATGTATATATATATATATATATATATATATATATATATGACACTTTATACATATAAAAGATAAGAAAAACATTACTGCGTTGGGAAAGATAATAGGAAGCTTTACTGATATATGCATATGAAACATAAAAGAAAGGAACTGAAACTCTTCTACTTGTGGAAAATAATAAAAGGGAATGTTGCTATATGAATAGATATAATATATATATATATATAAGCATATGTATATAATTTGCTACATAGCTAGCTGTTAATTAGGAGTTCACATTTCATGCTTATATTTACATGTTTCTTACATGCTTATATATGTAAGCACCATTTCCAAGAAAGAGAGAAGTATTTCCAAGAAAGAAAGAAGTCTTAGATAATGAGAAGTTTGCAAGTATAAGCATGTAAATATAAGCATGGAATGTGGACTCATTAATTAGATGCCATTGGATATATATAAATCTATATATTTAAGGGAATAGGAAAAGCTTGCTTACATATATTGTAAGAACCAGCTGAACCCAAGAGAGGGGTGAATTGGGTAAAGTATAAAAATTTAGGAACTTTGAAAATCTTTTCATAACTCATTGAAATTGGTTTACAAAGCAATAATCAGACATTTAAATATGTATACACATTCAACCATATATGCTGGAAATGTAAGAGATAAGGGAAGAGAATGTGCAAACTGATTTATACTGGTTCGGCCCAATCCTTGACCTACATCCAGTCCCCAAGCCTCACTTGGGATTTTCAATGCACTATCTTCTTTCAACTTGATTACACGTTATGTAACTGAAGTAATCCTCTCACTAGGATTCACTCCCCCTTACAAACTGTAATCAACACACCGCTTCATTACACACTCTGTACTCGAAGTAATCCTCCCACTAGGATTCACTCCCCCTTACAAGTTGTAACCAACACAATGTGTTTCCCACTCAAGATTACCCAATCTTGAGTAACTCTCAGATAGATATAATGATTACAATAAATCTTCTCTCTCAGAAGTGAATAAATGAACACTGAAGAACAATACAAATCACTTCACTCTCTAAGCTATCTAAACATGAAAAACAGAGAGTAAATGATGTGAAAAGCAGAGTATTAGCATGTTGAAGATGTGAGCTCTTGTCTCTATGTTTTTCTGCTTGAATCTATCTTCTATTTATAGGTAGAGATCAATATATAACCATTGAGAAGATTCAGTGACTGTTGGATAAAGAAATATAGCTATTAGACTCAGATAGAACTAGCCATTAGAACTTCATTTTTTGAACCAGCTATGACATCAGCATTTACTTTCCCTTTGATCTTCAGTTTAACAGCCTTTGATCATCTGAAACATGTACACAAATGGTATAAATGATGTTAAGAAGTGTTATAAATCATTTGGGTAATACTTTTCAGAAATTCAAAAACATAAACCATAACTCCTTCAATACTTATCGGAATTCGACAAATTACCTATCAAATTAAACCTCTATGTGTCTACTATTTAACTGGAAAATTTCACTTTTTAATGATTTTGTCTGGTCAGCCTGAAAAGCCACGTCATTTTATTGTTCCTGAAGCAAACCAGAAGTTTCTGGATTTTTAGCCCTATTTCCAAAAATCATAACTAGAATTATAGACCTCTGTTTTAGGTGATCCAAAGCTCATATTAAACCTTAAGGACAGTACTATCTCCTGTAAAAATTTCAGATCAAAACTCAACGTATAACCCCTGAAACCGACGTGGAAACTATGCTCTATTTTCAGCCAAGAAAATGAAGTTGACATGCATAAGCTAGACCACGTGATCTTGAGTTTTAAACTCAGAAACCCAATATTCAAACATGCAGAAGCTAGAAGGGAAGAGTTTCAGAGGCTCACCTTGGTTGACACTCACGCATGCACATAATGTTCAGTCCTTCTTTTGTCTTTAATGTTGTTGCCTCTATTTTTCCTGTCTCACGCCCCCCCTCTCTCTCTCTCTCGGCTGTGATCTCAGTTTTTTGGGAAAAGAGGGTATAGGATGAAGGTTTAAGGAGAGCAGGAGGGTTCAGATAGTGCGTGTGTAGGCTGGACTGGAGAAATAAAACGCTGAGGGAGGAGTCTCGGATGGAGTGGGTTGAGAGCATGGTAGTGAAAACGTAGTTTTTACCTAAAAACGGAAGGAGAATTCATGGTAGCAAAAATGTAGTTTTTACCTAAAAATGGAAGGAGAATGAAAAATCGTAAAACGTAAAATCGTAAAATAAAACAGAGTTTTTACCTGCATATGTATATTAAAAAAATTCAAGAAAAGTAAGGTACCTGCCATCATATACACATATATTGATCAATGCATATCAATCAAAATGTCCAACACTGTCATTGATCAAACCATATTTTTTATAGGATTTTACATGATTAAATTGGAATTTTTAATGAATTTTCTAGGACATTATTGTATGATTAAGTACTAAGTCGAGTTAGGAACATTTGTATTGAATTAAGTGTAATTAAGGGTAAAATGATCTTTATTTATTAATTACAGAAAAGGACCCATATGTTTTTGAAATTTCAGTTAGGCCCCAAAATAGTTTGAAAATTCTCACTTTAGTCCCTCTCCAGAACTTTTAAAACTTTCACTTAAGTCCCTTAGTAAACTCTGTGTTTTTGCAAAAATGCAGCGTTTTTACGGTTTATTGCGGCATTTTTCAACTTGAGAGAGTTTGGAAAAGAAAAATGAAGAGGGAGTGTTTGCGGGAATGAGGGAGTGACTGAAGTATGTGTGTGTGATTGTATGTGATCAGTTGGAGGCAGTGGCGAAGCCAAAATTTTTTATTTGTGTCTGCACAATTTATTCAGGGTTCGGGGGCAGCACCTCCAAATTCTTTTTAGGGAAATTTTTAAATGTGTTAAAAAATAAAAGAATATAAACAAGAAAATAAAAGAAAAGTTCAACTTAACTTAACATAGAAAAATAATAAATAAGAGTCAACTAAGCTATTACAACAGAACGATTACAAAAACTTCGGTTCTTCAGTCCTTGAAAATATTGCATCATCATCAATCTTACCAACATTTAACATAAGTGTGTCAAGAGTTCTTTAAAATCATGCAAGGTGAGTTTGAAATGTCTACAATAGGATAATTAAATTTCTTCTTAGGACTTCAAATCAAGCAAAAGAAGAATAAAATATTTATTTCTAAAAACAAATACCTATGAAAGCTTCTTGAGAAATATAGAATGGATCACTGTAATAAAATTAATACCTCTATGAGCTCAACGACTTTTGTAATATCCTAATTCTTACTTTTAGGATTTATTTATACTTAAGAGTGAAATTATATATGACAAATGTATTTCATTTATAATTTTTAAGAATATATAAAAATTTCTTCTTAGGACTTCAAATCAAGCAAAAGAAGAATAAAATATTTATTTCTCAAACCAAATACCTACGAAAGCTTCTTGAGAAATATAGAATGGATCACTGCAATTAAATTAATACCTCTATGAGCTCAACGACTTTTGTAATATCCTAATTCTTACTTTTAGGATTTATTTATACTTAAGAGTGAAATTATATATGACAAATGTATTTCATTTATAATTCTTAAAAGTATATAAAAATTTCTTCTTAGGACTTCAAATCAAGCAAAAGAAGAATAAAATATTTATTTCTCAAACCAAATACCTACGAAAGCTTCTTGAGAAATATAGAATGGATCACTGCAATTAAATTAATACCTCTATGAGCTCAACGACTTTTGTAATATCCTAATTCTTACTTTTAGGATTTATTTATACTTAAGAGTGAAATTATATATGACAAATGTATTTCATTTATAATTTTTAAAAATATATAAAAATTTCTTCTTAGGACTTCAAATCAAGCAAAAGAAGAATAAAATATTTATTTCTCAAACCAAATACCTACGAAAGCTTCTTGAGAAATATAGAATGGATCACTGCAATTAAATTAATACCTCTATGAGCTCAACGACTTTTGTAATATCCTAATTCTTACTTTTAGGATTTATTTATACTTAAGAGTGAAATTATATATGACAAATGTATTTCATTTATAATTCTTAAAAGTATATAAAAATTTCTTCTTAAGACTTCAAATCAAGCAAAAGAAGAATAAAATATTTATTTCTCAATCCAAATACCTACGAAAGCTTCTTGAGAAATATAGAATGGATCACTGCAATTAAATTAATACCTCTATGAGCTCAACGACTTTTGTAATATCCTAATTCTTACTTTTAGGATTTATTTATACTTAAGAGTGAAATTATATATGACAAATGTATTTAATTTATAATTTTTATAAATAAAAAAAGGGAAATAGTGGGTATTTTGTTGTAATTTTTTCCCTATACAGAAATAATAATAAGGCAAAAAAAAAATAATGCATATAAACGAATTGCGATGTTCTGATGAAAAAAAAAAGAATTGCAAAGAAAAGAATGATACCAAAAAAAAAAAACAATTGCAATTGCAAAGAAAAGAATGATACACCAGTGGGAATCAAACTGGGGATTGGAGCGTGGGAGGGAAAATACTCTACCACTAAGCCACTGGTGTTTCTTTATAAGAAGTTCCTTCAAAATATATATCTATTCTAAAAATTTTATGTCTGCATTTGCAAACACATGCCCCAATATGACTCCGCCACTACGAGTTGGGATGAAGGCTACAAGAAGATCATGGTTGAATCAAACTCCAAAAAACTCGTTGATAGACTTTTAAATGCAAAGGAAGACAATACCAACAGCCTGGTCCTTATCCAGATTGGATCGTTTCTGTCGCAGTGTTGGGAGGTGAAATTGGTTTGTGTCAGCAGATTTCAAAATTTCTTGGTTGATGCTTTGGCTAAAGGTATCTTGATATCTTCTGTTTCTAATGTTTGTCCTCATAGCTTGAGGTCTTTATTGCAAAACGATTGTATGAGACTTGATCCCGTTATATTGTTAATTAATATATGGCATTATGCCTCTCTTTTAAAAAGAAAAAAGAATGAGTGTGTTATGTATATTGGCCAAGTGAATTAATGAATGGAGAGTTATGTGCGTTGGTGAGTTTGCTTGAATGATTCAACACAAAAATGCTACTAATTCCTACATTCCCCTTTTCTAACAAATATTGGGCCAGTGGGAATGATACACCAGTGGGAATCAAACTGGGGATTGGAGCGTGGGAGGGAAAATACTCTACTACTAAGCCACTGGTGTTTCGGATCCGGATTGTCTCCTTGTCTCTCTCCCTCCTTTTCTCTCAGTATCTCATCTGGACTGTCCAAATCTTGATCCAACGGTCCAGATTTTTTTAAAAAAATTTTGGAGTTTTGTCTTTTTCGAAAAAGACAAATTTTTTTTTTCAAATCTGGACCGTTGGATCAAGATTTGGACGGTCCAGATGGGATACTGAGAGAAAAGGAGAGAGAGAGAGAAGGAGAAAATCTGTTTCCCTGGTGTTTCTTTATAAGAAGTTCCTTCAAACTATATATCTATTCTAAAAATTTTATGTCTGCATTTGCAAACACATGCTCCAATATGGCTCCGCCACTACGAGTTGGGATGAAGGCTACAAGAAGATCATGGTTGAATCAGACTCCAAAAAACTCGTTGATAGACTTTTGAATGCAAAGGAAGACAATACCAGCAGCCTGGTCCTTATCCAGATTGGATCGTTTCTGTCACAGTGCTGGGAGGTGAAATTGGTTTGTGTCGGCAGATTTCAAAATTTCTTGGTTGATGCTTTGGCTAAAGGTATCTCGATATCTTCTGTTTCTAGTGTTTGTCCTCATAGCTTGAGGTCTTTGTTGCAAAACGATTGTATGGGACTTGATCCCATTATCTTGTTAATTAATATATGGCATTATGCCTCTCTTTTTTTTTAAAAAAAAAAGAATGAGTGTGTTATGTATATTGGCCAAGTGAATTAATGAATGGAGAGTTATGTGCGTTGGTGATTTTGCTTGAATGATTCAACACAAAAATGCTACTAATTCCTACATTCCCCTTTTCTAACAAATATTGGGCCATAAGGTATCTTTTGTAATAAATCCTTGGATTTATTCTCTTCTCTAATAATTTCTTTAGGCCCTAAGATATTGTTCTAAATTCACGAAAATATGCCTTTAATTCCTAAAATAAATTCTAAAGTTCAATAAGGCGAAAATTTTCCATAATCAATCCTAAATCCTATTTAATTCTCAATTTCCAAATTTTGGGATGTCACAATAGTTCCCGTGCGGGTCCATCAGGGAAGACCTCGGAAGCTTAGTCTACTTCTGGTGAAAGTAGTACTTCCGTCTTTTTGGTATATGTTGGATGATTGTATATTGTCACGTCAGGGCTCATTTTGCATACTCTGATTTATTTTGTATATTTTGGCAAGCAATGAAGCATTATTTAGTCATTGATCAACCCTTAATCAGTGATTATGTTAAGTAAAATGGAGGATGTTACACCCTGAACTTTAAATAGTTACAGATAGTCTCTTAAACTTTGATCAGTTACAAATAACTCACTTGACATTACAAAATTTAAATTGAACTTCATTAAAATTTTGATTTATAATATTCAACCACATATTGTTACATTTATCATTTTCATAAATTTATTAATTTTTTTTAGTATCATTTGTCAATTGAAATAGTTTTCTTATATGGAAAAAATAGAAAAAAAAATATTTAAAAATATAAAAATAAAAACTTCATCATTTGTATAACATTTACTTATTTTCTTGGGATAATTGATAATTGATAGTATAAAAATGTCATCATTTGTATTAGATATACTCTTGGTATGATTGAGCATTGATAGTTTGAATATTATATTTGTGTTATAGGATAGCTTTTGCCCTCATTAAATTTTTTTTTTAAAAAAATATTAGTAATGCACAATTTTTTTCTTGAATTAGAGGGTCAACGTTTATTTTTATATTTTTCTAAATATTATTCTTCCACTTTTTGTCATGCAACAGAACTATTGTAATTGACAAAAATGATAGTAAAAATCTTAATAGAATTATTAAAATGATAAAAGTAATGAAATGTGGTTTAATATTATAAATCAAAATTTTAAGGGAATTAAATTTAAATTTTGAAATTTCAGGGGATTATTTGTAATTGATAAAAGTTCAAGGGTTTCTGTAGCTATTCAAAGTTAAAGGGTTTTATGAAATTAATAATTTACATAGAATGCCACATGTCATCTCATAATCTTACTTGAAATTTTTCATTAAAAAGATCACAGTCACTTAACAACAGGAGGTTAATAGTAAAAAAAATAAAAGGTCGGTGGATTAAATTTAAACTTTGAAATGTTGGAGGGGTTATATGCAATTGGCATAAGTTTAGGGGTTTTGTATAATTTAGAAATTTAGAAAAAAAAAAAGGAGACCAATTAGTTTTGTATTTTTTCATTCTTAAATGATTTGTTCTAGCTCTAATAATAAACAAATTAGTTATAAATTATTTCATTTTTAAATAATATTATAAATTTCGTAATAACCAATTAGTTATGAATTATTTTAGTTGTCAATGATATGTTGTAAATTTAGTAATAAAAAAATTATTATAAATGAAAATAAAATTCCATAACATTTATAGATAAAAGTTTGAAACTGACACTTCAAAAAAAAATTTACACACAATTTTAAAATGTCAAATTCAAATGTTAAAAAATGACCCCCAAAAAAAAAAAAAAGTCACTCTGTTTATACTGCGGTTATAAATAGTCAGCAAGGGGGAAGATTTTTTTTTTTTTTTTTAGGGGGGGGGGTAAGGGGGAAGATTCTTTATTTACGATAAAATCCCTATTATGAAAGCAAATTACATTATTCTGCAAGAGTTTATACTGCAGTTTTTGTCTACAATCCTGAATGAGAAATGCACGGAATTAGGAAAAGAAAAAATATCACAAAAAAATATAAATTTAAAATAATTAAACAAATAAAGATTTATTAATTTCCGAAATTTCATAAAAAAATACAAGAAAAAATAGAGAAAATTAACCTTATCATTTGATGATGTAGCCTGTAACATCCCAAAAATTTAAGAAGAGACTTACATGGAATATTTGAAACCTAGGGATGTTATTTAAAAATTAAGAAGCCTAAAAAATCAATAATTTGATTAAAACATTATTTTTAGGTTAGAATTTAAAGAAAATAGAGTAAGAGACAATTATTAAAAATATGTAAAGTCCCAGAAAAATTAAGGAAAAATTATAGACAGTTATTTTGGGGAAAAACAGAGTTTTATGGAGAAGTTGCTTTCTCAAAAGGAGTTATAAATAATTGAATAAGAGGCCTATTTTTTTGGAATAATTCAAAAACTGTTGTGAATATATTAGTGGATGACCCATTATGGGCATTAATGTTCCCACTACTGTTGTGGTGGGGAGTGGGTAGTCACCCACTACATTCATGGTAGTGAGTGGGTAGAAGTTACACCTCTCTCTCCAACCATTATAAATAGCCCCCTACCCCCTCACAAATGTACACCGAACAAACTGAATGAGAATCTCTCTCTCTCTTGAATCTCTCTTGCTCTTGTCTTCTATTTTCTACTTCTTCTATATCTTTATTTTTATAACACGTTATCAGCACGAGAGCTCTAACGAAGGTATGATGATTTCATCTACTTTCTTTAACAATATACATTTATTTATCTGAGTTCTTTTCTATTATTTTGTTATTATAGTATGGCCAGAAGTCATACGCCCCTTGATTTATTATTATGAAAATATATGACCAGAAGTCATATTTCGTTAATTCTTATTTTAATATTATATGGCTAGAAGCCATACCCTTTTGATTTTTTATTATGAAATTATATGATCCGAAGTCATATAACTTTTATCTTATTATTTTATGGCTGGAAACCATAGTATTTAACTTTTATTTATCCTGAAGATAAATGACCAGAAGTCATAAAATTTTGATACTATATAGCCAGAAGCCATATAGATTTCAACTTATATCTTATGGCTGGAAGCCATAATATTTATCCTGAAGATAAATGACTAAAATTTGAGATTATTGTTGCTTTTATATGTTACTTTGAATCCCTTTATGAGTTCTTTTATATTATTAGTATTGTGATGATAGTATGGCCATAAGCCATCTTCTTATATGACCATAAGTCATATTTCCTTGATTCTGATTTTGACATTATATGGCCAGAAACCATATAACTTTTATCTTATTTCTTATTGAATGGCCGGAAGCCATAATATTCAACTTTTATTTATCTTGAAGATAAATGGCCTGAAGCCATAAAATTTTAATTTTGTTGCAATACTTTATGAATTATTTTTTTGTGAGTTTACTATTATTATCATTAGTGATTTTTATATTTAATATTCTAATAATTTCCATTTATTTCTTTAATTAGTCTAAACCATGTCAAACATGTCAAACCTTGCAAAACTTGAATTTGTGGCTCTTGATATTACCGGGAAAAACTATTTATCTTGGATGTTGGATGAGGAAATCCATCTGAATGCCCATGGTCTGAAAGACACAATTAAAGTAGGGAATGAGGCATCTAATCAAGATAAAGCTAAATCCATGATTTTTCTACGCCGTCATTTGCATGAAGGTCTGAAAATTGAATATTTGACAGTGAAAGACCCACTTGTTCTTTGGAACAATTTAAAAGATAGATATGACCACCAGAAGATGGTCATCCTCCCAAAAGCTCGTTATGAATGGATTCATTTGCGTTTGCAAGATTTTAAAACTGTGAGCGAGTACAACTCAGCCATGTTCAGAATTACTTCACAATTAAAATTGTGTGGAGAGAATGTTACTGATGAAGATATGTTAGAAAAAACATTCTCCACATTTCATGCATCTAATTTGCTCCTGCAGCAGCAATATCGTGAAAAGGGTTTCAGGAAATATGCTGAATTAATTTCTTGTCTCCTTGTGGCTGAACAAAACAATGAGCTTTTATTGAAAAATCATGAATCCCGTCTAACAGGCTCAATTCCATTCCCAGAAGCGAATGCAGTAACTAATGAATCCTTTAATAAGCGAGGACGTGGACGTAAAGGTGGCTACAACCGTGGGCGTGGGCGTGGTCCAAATCATGGTGGATCAAATTTCCGAAACCCAAAGTGGGGAAAGACTGATAAGCACCACAAAAGAGAAACTAGTGGGCATAACAAACATGCTGAAAATGCATGCTATCGTTGTGGTGGCAAAGTTCATTGGTCCCGTACCTGTCGTACGCTAAGACACTTAGTTGAACTTTACCAAGAAGCACTAAAAAGTAAGGGTAAAGGGTCAAAGATTGAAGTAAATCTTGTTGAGAATTCCAAGTTTGAAGATGTTGATTTTACTCATTTGAATATTGATAAGGCTGAGAATTCTGAGTTTGATGATCTTGATTTTACTCATTTGGATGTTGCAGATTTCTTAGCATAGATTATCTTTTTCCATTTGAAATTGTTATGTTTCAGTATGTTTAAGCTTTCTTCCATCATATGTATTCCTTTTAATTATGTTTTATTTATTTTCATGTATCCTTTAATGAAGAATGAATCTTATCGATCCTGAAGATTTGTGTCTCGTTGATAGCGCAACAACCCACACCATACTAAAAAGTGATAAATATTTTTCTTCCTTGGTAATGCAAGAAGCCAATGTTCAAACTATATCTAGTAATATAAATTTGATTGAAGGCTCCGGAAGAGCTAATATTTTGTTACCTGAAGGAACAAAATTATGTATTGGTAATGCATTTTATTCTACCAAATCTAAGAGAAACTTATTGAGTTTCAAAGATATCCGCAGAAATGGATACCATATAGAAACAACAACTAAAAGGAATCAGGAATGCCTTGCTATCACAAATATAGTTTCTGGTAGAAAATGCATATTAGAAAGTTTTCCTGCCTTTTGTTCTGGTTTGTATTATACATTTATAAGCACAATTGAAACGCATGCTATTGTAAACCAGAAGTTTACCAATACAGACTAGAAGTTCACCAATGTAAACCAAAAGTTTACTAATGAATTTAATGTTTGGCATGACCGGTTAGGCCATCCAGGGTCAACCATGATGCGACAAATAATTGAGAATTCATCTGGACATACCCTGAAGTGTAAACAAATACCACAATCCCATGATTTCTCATGTGCTGCATGTTCCAAGGGAAAGTTAATTATTCGGCCCTCACCAAGAAAAGTGGAAAGTGAGTCCCTCACATTTCTAGAACGAATACAGGGAGATATTTGTGGGCCAATACATCCACCATGCGAACCATTTAGATACTATATGGTTTTGATTGATGCATCAACCAAATGGTCACATGTTCGCTTATTATCTTCTCACAACCTGGTGTTCGTGAGATTACTTGCTTAATTGATTATATTAAGAGCACATCACCCTGATTATCCTATCAAGAAAATACGTCTTGATAATGCTGGTGAATTTACTTCACAAGCTTTTAATGAATATTGTATGTCCCTTGGAATTGATGTTGAACATCCTGTAGCTCATGTTCATACGCAAAATGGACTAGCATAATCATTAATTAAACGATTGCAACTCATTGCAAGACATTTACTTATGAGATCTAATCTCCCAATTTCTGCTTGGGGTCATGCCATTTTGCATGCAGCAATGTTAATTCGTATCAGGCCAACTAGTTACTTAAAGGTTTCCCCCTTACATATGGTTTTTGGTCAAGAACCTAATATTTCCCATATAAGAATTTTTGGGTGTGCAGTATATGTGCCAATAGCACCACCTCAACGTACTAAAATGGGTCCACAAAGAAGAAGGGAAATATATGTTGGGTATGAATCTCTTTCAATTATACAATATTTAGAACCATCTCAGGATATTTATTTACGGCACGATTTGCTGATTGTCATTTTGATGAATCAGTTTTCCCAACATTAGGGGGAGAAAATAAGCAGTTGGGTAAAGAGATTAGCTAGAATGAATTATCATTGGCTCATTTTGATCCTCGTACAAAGCAATGTGAACAAGAAGTTGAAAAGATAATTCATTTACAGAATTTAGCTAATCAAATGCCAGAAGCATTTACTGACCCAAAGAAAGTGACAAAGTCACGTGTCCCAGCTGCCAATGCTCCTATTCGAATTGATGTCCCTGAAGGACAATATATTATAAATGAATCTAAAGCACGCATGAAGCGTGGCAGGCCCATCGGTTGCAAAGATAAAAATCCTCGAATGAGAAAAGGAGCTAAAAATATAGATGGTCAAGTCGAGGGTAATCGAGAAAAGTTAGTAGCTCTAGAATAGCCATCTCCTGAAGAGTTACTATCTCTAGTAGAGATGTCTCCAGAAGAGAATGTTATAGTCCCAAAAGAGACACAGGTACCTGAAATATGTGAAAACAATGAAATCTCAATAAACTATGTTATGAATGGTATCCGATGGGATCGAAATGAAGTCAACGTTGACGACATCTTTGCTTATCATATAGCATATGATGTAATGAATGATAATGAGGATCAAGAGCCAAAATCCATTAGCGAGCGCCAACAACGAAAGGATTGGCCTTTATGGAAAGATGCTATTAATGCAGAATTGAAATCACTAGAAAAACGGAAAGTATTTGGACCTGTAGTCCATACACCAGAAGATGTAAAGCCAGTTGGATACAAATGGGTCTTTGTAAGAAAAAGAAATGAAAAGGGTGAAATTACAAGATATAAGGCACGTCTTGTAGCCGAAGGCTTTACACAAAGACCTGGCATTGATTTTGAAGAAACGTATTCACCAGTAGTGGATGCAACTACTTTTCGTTATTTGATTAGCTTGGCAGTAAATGAAGGACTTGATTTGTGTTTAATAGACGTTGTGACTGCCTATTTGTATGGCTCACTTGACAACGATATTTATATGAAAGTCCTTGAAGGACTCTAGGTGCTAGAAGCATCTAATTCAAACTCGAGAACAATACTCAATTAAGTTAAATAAGTCTCTGTATGGCTTGAAGCAATCAGGGCGCATGTGGTATAATTGTCTTAAAGAATATCTGTTGAAAGAAGGGTACAAAAATGACCCAATATGCCCATGCATTTTTATTAAAAGATCTAGAAATGAATTTGCTATAATTGCTGTTTATGTTGATGATATTAACATCATTGGAACTCCTGAAGAGCTTCAAAAGGCAATTAATTGTTTGAAGAAGGAATTTGAAATGAAAGACTTGGGTAGAACGAAATTTTGTCTTGGACTACAGATCGAGTACCTAAAGGATGGGATCTTTGTATATCAAGAAACTTATACAAAAAAGGTCCTGGAGCGATTTTATATGGATAAGTCACATCCATTATGTACTCCAATGATTGTAATGTCTTTACAAGTGGATAAAGATCCATTTCGACCTAGAGTAATTAATGACAAAGGTAAAGAAGAACTACTTGGTCTAGAAGTACCATACCTCAGTGCTATTGGAGCATTAATGTATCTTGTCAATCACACACGGCCTGATATATCATTTGCTGTTAATTTATTAGCAAGATATAGTTCTTCACCAACACGAAGGCATTAGAATGGAATAAAACACATTCTTCGTTACCTTAGAGATACTATGGACATGGGGTTATATTACTCAAATGTATCGAAGCATGAACTGGTTGGTTATGCAGATGCTGGATTTTTGTCTGATCCTCACGATGGTAAATCACAAACAAGCTATCTGTTTACATGTGGAGGTATAGCTATTTCATGGTGATCTATGAAACAGACTATATCAGCCACATCATCTAACCATGCAGAAATTATAGCAATGCACGAAGCAAGTCGAGAATGTGTGTGGTTGAGATCAGTAATACATCACATACGAACAACTTGTAATTTATCTTTAGGTAAATTGGTCCCAACAATTCTACATGAAGATAATACTGAATGTATTACTCAACTTAAAGAAGGTTATATCAAAGGTGATAGAACGAAGCATATTTCACCAAAATTCTTCTTCACTCGTGATCTTCTTAAGGATGGTGAAATAAATATCCAGCAAATCAGTTCAAGTGAAAATCTAGCAGATTTATTTACCAAATCACTTCCAGAAACAACCTTTGAAAAGCTTGTCAATGGAATCGGCCTTCGAAGACTTAAAGATCTCAACTGATGTTGTCAAGAGGGGGAGTCAATACACGTTGTACTCTTTTTTCCTTATCTAGGTTTTGTCCCACTGGGTTTTCCTGGAAAGGTTTTTAATGAGGCAGCATTAGAAAGTGTATTAGTGGATGATGTACTCTTTTCTTTGGCTAGGTTTTTATCCCACTGGGTTTTTCCTAGTTAAAGTTTTTAATGAGGCACATTCATAATGGACATCCAAGGGGGAGTGTTGTGAATATATTAGTGGATGACCCATTATAGGCATTAATGTTCCCACTAATGTTATGGTGGGGAGTGGGTAGTCACCCACTACATTCATGGTAGTGAGTGGGTAGAAGCTACACCTCTCTCTCCAACTATTATAAATAGCCCCCTACCCCCTTACAAATGTACACGGAACAAACTGAATGAGAATCTCTCTCTCTCTCTTGAATCTCTCTTGCTCTTGTCTTCTATTTTCTACTTCTTCTATATCTTTATTTTTATAACAAAAACAATTTAGTTAGAGGTTATTATTTGGCCTATAAATTTTAGAGAAATTATCTTATGGTTTAAAGAAGCTAATTAAGGAAGAAAGTTTTTATAAAGTACTAACTCTAATTCTAATTATATAACAAAGTTTATAATAGAATTTCCACTACAAATTTTATCCCATAATTATGACCAGAGGGAAGGAGTATTAAGAATTAATTTATAGAGATTATTTGATGGCTTAAAGGATGAAGTTGCAAATAGAAAATAATAGAAGGGTAAAATAGTCATCTGGCCTAACAAAACCCATATTTTCTCTCCTAGGCCTACTGAAGGCACGCCCCTTCATTCCTTATTTCCAATTGCTTCAGCAAAACACACACACAAACAGCCGAGGAAGAGCGATCGCCGAAGAAAGGGAGAAGGAGGTGCCGGAATCTTCATGCAAGCTTGAATCTGGGTAGGGATAAGTCTTCTATACATCATCCTACCTCTATTTTTCTTCTACTGATGGGTTTTTTTTATAACATATTGGGGCTGGAAAATTTGTCTTAGAGAGAGAAGAGGAAACATGTGCTTCAAGCCATAGAAATCATGTGTAAAGATGTATAAAATCTCGTGGGACTGATTTCACTGCACATGTTGATTGTGGTTGCAGAGAGTTGATTTCTGAATCTGTCCTTGTACAGGGATATCATGTTCGTCTCCTTTTGTGAGAATCTCATAGAAGCATTTAAATAATGAGAAACATAGATTGAATAAGAGTTATATGCATTTATGATCTTTGTAAGCCATGAGTTCAAATTAATGAAGTTGAAAACTGATTTGAAATTGCTTTTTTGAGACTTCTAAACGTTAGATTAAGTGCTGCAATATTAGAAGACGATTAAAGGCTCTAGAAGATGATTACAGCATGAAGTTTTGTGTGGGGATGCTGATCAATCCATGAAAAACTTCCAAATCTGGAAATTTTCCAGATTAAACTCATAGTTGCATGACTTATAAAGGGCTTTGAAAGGTATTTGAAGTTAATTTGTTTTGGCTTGAGGATGATGGTTTTTATAAATGGTAATGTTCTTCCTGATTATATTATATTGCTGTCTAAACGTTTTTATGGTAAAAAGCTTATTTAGAATGAAAGAGGGGTGCTGTCCCATTTTACTTTACTGAAAATGAGATTTTTGAAACTAGAGCACTGATTTTATGTGAGATAAAACCAGGGCAAGCGACCTCTCCTAACCATGAAATTTAGTACACATGCTAAGCTTTACAATAAGTCCAAGAAAACATTAATTGGATTTGTAAATTGAAAGTTATGGGTTTTCAAATTTGGAGAGGAAAATTGGAAAACTTCGTTTTCAAAGAGGCAGTGAATGTTCACGCTAGAATTCTAGACTTATGCCCATGAGTTGATGCTGAGTTTTATTTTTCCTTTGTTGAGGATTTAAATAGATTTAAATAGAGATTTGAAAAACTTCATTTGGAGTTTCCTAGATTAATTTATGATTTTTCAAAATGCATTGAAAGATTAAGGGTAGATTTTGTTTAAAGTTGAAAATAATGTAATTTATGTGATTATAGTGATGTTGCTGTCCTTGTGATAGTAGGATCTTCAATACCTAAAAGTAGTGATTATATTATATGGAGTTTAAAGAACAGACCTAAATGTTGAGTTTAACCCTTCCTTATTTCAGTCAGTGAAGGTTCCCAAGAAGGAAAACAAATTTATTGGAAGATGATTTGAAGTGGCATTTGTAGTTTGCAATATGATATGTTTGAGAAAAATAGAGTTTGATTCATGGAAGTTCTCCCTCTCCCCTGTTTAGGCCAATGTAAATTGGATGGGAAAGATTATTTTATTGATTCTAAATCCTTCAATGTATTAGAAAGAGGAGAATATTTGAATTCCTATGGATGTAACATAAAAAAGTATGTATGTGTAAGTATGTACGTGCTTATGCGTATGATGGTAAAGTTGAAGGTTTGATCTCATTTAGGTTAGTAATTGGTTTAACTGTCTACATTATGTATAAAGGTATTACAATGATAGTTTAATACCCATTTCAAATTGGGCCAAAAAAAAAATATATATACCCATTTCAAATACTGGAATATTTTAGAGACCCATTTGGTAGGCCGAATGGTTAAGGAATATAAAAGGGGTATTAGAATTAGAAGCTATTGTTGAAGAAGGCATTAGCATAAGACGTACTATAGATATGATTAAACTGGGAAATGATTGGAAGTGATCTAACCTGGAAGAACTCAACGCATTATTCAAGAGAAAATGCTGTTCAAAGTTTGAAGGGAGATTCAAGGCTTAAATGCCATAGACCATAGTAATTGTGTGGTGGATGTATTATTTATTTTATGAAAATAAATGTCTATTGAGCTCAAATTTTTTTTGGTTAAGTAACAAGAGCAAAGTTAGAAAGTTAATTTAGAGGGTTAGAGTTTGGGGTTTTGATAGAGATTAGTCATGTAACCGCTTTACAAATTTAGAGATTAATCATCTACCAATATGTGTGTATTAATCTGCCCCTATATGAATAATTAATAGGATTTGATATTTGCACCTGCACAGATTTAGCTTTACTGAGATGGAAATGCACAAAGCTGCATTACGTGAACTAGAAAGTATCTCAAATCTTAATGGACAAAGTCTCGGTGACTACAAGTCTTTGTCCCACCCATAAGTGCCTAGCTTTGTTATGGTTGTGAATAGATTCTTGGAAAATGAAAAATGAACTTTGATGTCGGTAAATTGAGAGAACTGACAGCACTGCTAACCAATTTAACTGCAGATCAAGAATGAATATACTCCATTGTAATTAGTGCTGTCAACAGAGCATGTGGCGGTTTCTACTTTGTCAATGGTTATAGGGGAACTGGAAAGACCTACTTGTGGCGGACGCTATCCATGTCACTTCGAGTTTGATGGTAAAATAGTTCTCATTGTTGCCTCGAGCGGTAATGCATCTCTTATCCTGCAAAAAGGTAAAACAGCTCATTCTCAGTTTGCAATCCCACTGAACATCACTGAAGACTCGGTTTATAATATAAAGCAAGGATCACATTAGTAGAATTATTAATCCACAACTGATTATTTGGGATGAGGCACCTATGACAAATAAATATTGCTTTAAAGCTCTAGACAGAACACTTCATGATCTTGTTGACCAGCATAGATGCATCTTCGAACCAGCTTTAAATCTACATACACGTCCACCCTGGCAGCATGGGTTCGGAACTAGTTTATTTAAATCGTTCAGTTTCTTCCCACATTACCAAATCTCTCACACCTTGAAGGAGATTTTGTTGGTTTGATTCTCTCTCTTGCTGAGCAGCTTCTTTTAACCCCTCCAACATTCTCTGGGTACTCGTGATGGTATGCATGCAAGAAATTTGAGAAGAAAACACAATAAAAGACCATATCATTCAAAAAAAAATTAGGGAAAGACTTTTTTTTTTTTTTTTAAGCCTTGATGACAAATCACATCAGAAGAAGATTTTCATACCTTCAACATAGACCATCGATCCAACTAAATCCAAGATATGTATCATCAAAGAACTCATAGGAGAAGAGTTAATAAATAAAAAACCACATTAAAAAAAAATTAATAATAATAATACTACTTGATTTGCTTTTCTCTCCATGCCCACCACGAAGTTACTTGGTTTGATGTTTTTCTGCACAAATCCATTTGAATGTAAATGTTTGATCCTTACAAGCTACTACAGTCAAGAAAACAGAATGGCTAATTTGCATTCTTGAACTTTACATGAAGGCCCTCACTAATGGTAGTATCAAGGAGTAGAAACAATCAAGATGGGAAAAAATTAGTTTAAACCTAAACCAAATGAAGATGGATCTTATATAGCTCTCTGGATTATTCCATAAAGTGATTCAAGTCTTTTCTTTTGCCAGGATATCAGAGAAGTCGGAGTAGGTGTTTTTTTTTTTTAAATAAAAAAAATTGGCTTTTGAACTTTAAGGATAAATGTTGTTTTTAAAGATGGTTTTTGGACTTCAAGTATAAATGTTAAAATGATAATGAATAATAAAGGTTTTTGAAAAAAACCGACCGTTGAAAAATACCAAACCAAATGCAACATAATAAGTAATAGAATATGTTAAAATAAACCGAACCAATAATGAAATCTGTTTAAAAGTATCGTGGTGGGTGGCATTTAATTTTGGGAAAATTACGTGCAGGGAAGAGAATTTATCACAATAAATGAAATTATACAGAAGTCTACGTGCAAGTCCTAAGAAAGAGAATTTATCATAATAAAGTCCCTTGAAATCATGAAATTATACAGAAGTCTACATGCAGGTCCCAAGGAAGAGAATTTATCACAATAAAGTCCCTTGAAATCATGAAATTACACAGAAGTCCCTAGGGACTTCTTGTAATTATTTGTGAATGTTAAATTACCAATCTGACCTTCCCCCATGTCTTCCAATTCTCCCTTGTCTCTCCGTTCTCCTACTTCCTTCTCCTCTCTCTCTCCTCTCTCCCTTTTCCTTCTCTCTCTTCCAATATTTATTCCAATTACGTCCAAAGGTCCATCATAAGAAGACATATGTTGGATTCAATGCAATAGTTAGGTGATCCACGCATGTAGAGATACCGCATAAATAGATTTGAAAGACATAGTGGCACACGAAGACAACAATCATTCATCGATCGTCAACCAATTGGGGGAGAAAGAAGAGAAATCAACAAGAGTGGAAAGGGGCGTCGTCAGTGGCGGAAGGGGTTAAGGCGGTTAAACCAAGGCAAGTCGAAAGAGAAAGGGCCAAATGGAGGAACGGGAGGTAGAAGAGGAGGCGCAGCACGATGTCGCTGCTGAATCTCTCGAGATTACAGGATATGTATTGGCAGAGATTGGCTGAAACTTGACCTACCCTCAACGCCACTCCACCGTTCAACACCATCTCTTTCCTTTGCTCTCACCACAATCACAATTCCCAATCTCCACCTCCTACCCAACGTTGGACCTCGTACTATCAAAACTAGGATTTTTTTCATTTCTCAAGTCTAGATATTAAGCTCAATGAGTAGGTGCATATAGTCACTTACTCATAAGACTTAATATTTTGAAATGATATTCATTTCTTAAGCTAGCCTTATATAGTTGTCAAAATTCTCAGAAGATGTTGTGAATATATACTTTTCATGTTGTAAATATAGCATTTGTTGTTGTAAATAGCCTTTGGACATGATAAATGAAAAAAAATCCAGGTTTTCGAAGGTTGTTGTTAATATATGCTTTTTCTGTTGTAAATATAGTATTTATTATTGTAAATAGCCTCTGGACGTGAGAAATGAAAAAAATCCAGGTTTTCAAAGGTTGTTGTAAATATATGTTTTTTCTGTTGTAAATATATCATTTGTTGTTGTAAATAGCCTCTAGACATGAGAAATAAAAAAAAAAATCCAGGTTTTCCAAGGTTGTTGTAAATATATGCTTTTTTTTATTGTAAATATAACATTTGTTGTTATAAATAACCTCTGGACTTGAGAAATGAAAATGATTACACAGAAGTCCAAAATGGTAATTGTACTAGGGACTTTAGTGTAATTTCATGATTTCAAGGGACTTTATCGTAATAAATTCTCTTCCTTGGGACCTTGCATAATTTTCCCTTTAATTTTCAAAAAGGTGTTCTAAGATTTTTTTTAATAAAATATATATATTTGATAGTTTTATGAAGAGTATTAAATGTTTTAGTCTATACTTGTTTTTTCTAGATATTCATAGAAAACGCATATTGAAGATTATTTTTCCTTATTTCTCTTTGTTGATGTGTGTTTTTTCTACTAAACTTTGTTCAAGATTTTTCCACTTGTTGATATTACAAATGGAAGATTATTTATTGCTTATTTATTGATTGTAGGTTTTTTGGTTGAAGAAAAATATGATTAGGGACGGAGAGTCATTTTGTTTAAGGCACATGTTAAGATTTTTTTGTATTTCCAATTAAACGTAAAAAATAATTTCTCCTACTTGTCAAGAACAAACTAAACATGCTAATCGTAATAAATATTGCATTGCATCCCATTGTAGAACCAAGACGGTCTTCTAATGAACCAAATAGGCCCCAAGTTACCGATGAATAATGTGAAAAAAAGAAAACTCAATTCTATCATTAAAAATCATGCCATGTTAACAAATAGGGTAAAAAATTAATGGTGTAAGAAACAGCCCAATTCATTCATTGTAAATTCAATGAGATTTAGTGTAACATATGATGTAACATCATGTGTTAACGAATTTGTCTTTCTTGTGATGTGTGCAAAAAATTTGTCCTATAGTGAAGAAAACACAAGCCCATATCATTGAAAAAATTAGGGAAAGATTTCTTGTTTTATTTATTATCCTTGATGACGGATCACAGCAAAAGAAGATTTTTCATACATTCAACATGGACTATTGATCCCAACAGGGTTGGTTCAAGTGGTAAGCGGCTTGTATCGCTTAAGTAATGTTTCGGGTTCGAGCCTTATGAATGTAAAATAATCTCTGCTAGGAGACCCTCCCACCATAGTCAAGTGCACGACGCGGGTCGGATCCGGATTAGTCGAAGCGAAGCTTCGGTGAACCGGGTGGGCAAAAAAAAAAAAAACATGGACTATTGATCCAACTAAATCCAAGATATCTATCATCAAAGAACTAATAGGAGAAGAGCAAATAGATCAAAAACCACATAAAAAATCAATACTACTTGATTTACTTTTCTCCCCATGCCCACTACGTACAAAGTTACTTGGTTTGATGTCTTTGCATAAATCCATTTGAATGCAAACGTTTGATCCTTGAAAGCTACTATAATCAAGAAAACAAAGTGGCTAAATTTTGTATTCTTGAACTTTACATGAAGGCCTCCACTAACGGTAGTATCAAGGATTGGAAACAATCACTATGCGAAAAATTTAGTTTAAACCAAAATCAAATGAAAATGGATCTTATATAGTTCTCTGGATTGTTTCATAAAATGATGCAAGTCTTTTATTTTTCAAGATAATTTCTTTTTTAAAGATGGCTTTTGAACTTCAAGAATAAATGTTTTTTTAAAGAAGACTTTATACTTTAAGAAAAAATATTAAATGATAATGATTAATGAAGGTTGTTTAAAAAACCGAACGTTGAAAAAATCAGACCAAATGTAACATAACAAGTAATAGGATATGTTAAAATAAACCGAATGAATGACGGAATCTGTTTAAAAAGACCGCGGTTACAACAAGTTTTCAAGAAATATAATAGATAGAAATTGCAATTTTTTGACTTTTTATCTTTCATTATTTCTATTTTCTAAAACTAAATATTTGAAAACACGCATACATACACACTTAATTTTTTTTCTAAGGTGCCGTCTGGTACAAGAAAGATTTGAGGAGGGAAAAGAATTAAGAGAGAGGGAAGGAAAGGAAGGGAAAATTTTGAGGAATAAGAGAAGATTGTTTAAGAAAAGATAAGTTGTTTGGTAGGAAGAAAATGAATAGGTAGTAGTTGGTAAATAATCAGAAAATACTTATTTTACCCTCAAAAGTAAAATTCAAAATGAAAAGGATTTTTTTTTTTGGCTAAAATATATTTTAAAAAATCCTTTTATCAAGTTCAAATTTGTCTAAAATATTCCCCCGCCAAGTTCAAATTTATTGTAACATCCCAAAATTTGGAATTAGGGAATTAAAAATATGATGTGGGATTAATTGTGGAAAATTTGGCCTTAATTATTACGAAGCTAGTAATTGGAATTTAAGGCATACTTTCCCGTGAATTAAGGACAAATAATTATGGCCTGAATATTTTGGAGATAATATGTAATGGCCTCAATAAATTATTTAAGGAAGAAAAATATCTATTTGCCATATAGGACTATTGGTTATCACACACATTCACTCCTAATTGACTATTCCTAGTGGGCCAATTCATTCATTTTCCTATTATGAGTTCAACCCAACGTATATACTCATCTCATGTTCATTTATTTATTCTTCTTTTAATTAACCTATAAACTTCTCCACAGTGGCATAAAATTTGAAAATATACCAACGCAAAAGCCCAATATACATGACACATTCCCTTTACAGAAACTCATTAATACTGGGATCAAATTAATATACACTAGACCAGCTGATTATAAATGCTTGCCAACTCATTCTCCACTTCTCAATCCATTGCCACACGTGCCCACACATACACAATTAGCACATCATCCCTTCCTCCTTCTCCATTCAACAACTCACCTCACTAAATCTCTCATCTTTCGCCACATCACACCCACATGCACCAAATACTTAATTTTGGCCAGCAAATAAATTTTCCCAACTCTCATTTCACCACTCAGTTCAATACTTTCCGAAACAGAGAGTGAGTGAGCGAAAGAGAGGGTTTGAGGCGAGAGAGTGAGGGAGGCCGAGTGATCATTGAAGAAGAAACTAAGTAGTGAAGCTCATCTATTGAACACGTTGATCTTGGAGGCCTAATCCTCTTCTTATCTTCACACGGTGATCTTCATCATCATCATTCTATTCATCTCAAAGGTCAACCAAGGGAGCAAGGAAGAATAAGGTGTGTTGCAATTCCACCTTTCGTCCTCTTGCATGTGATTATTAAGGATTCAAAAGTTCTATGAGTATAGGCTGAAGGGTAGACAAAGAATATAGTGGTGAAAGAGATACTCCTTGCATGTCTGATATATGCATCTAGGTTCTGATTTCATGAAGGTTTGAGTCACAAAAAGAACATGCAAGCTGTTTTACCTTCCACTGAATTTTTAGTCCAAAAAGAGAGTCTCTTGTGCCTTACGATTTTGAAAGTTATAGATTGATTTTTGATCTGAAATTTTTACAGGAGATAGTACACTCCTTAAGCTTTAAAATAAGCTTTGATTCACTCAAAACGGAGGTCTACAACTCCAGTTATGATTTTTCGAAGTTGAGCCAAAATCTGGGAAAATTTCTGGTTTGCCTCTGGAGTTGTAAGATGACGTGGCTTTTCGTACAGACCAAACAAAATCATAAAATTTTGAAATCTTCCAGTTAAATAGTAGACTCATAGAGGTTTAATTTGGTAGGTAATTCGTCGAATTCTGTTAAGAATTGAAGGAGTTATGATTTTTCTAATTTTGGTCAGAAAACCTGCAGAATTTCTGGACATGTGTACGTTTCTGATTTTTGGGAATAGACTTATCAATGAGTATGTAGAAATTGGAATCACTCCATTTGGAGTTGTATAGGTCAAGTTATGAATTTCTCAAATTCTCAGAAAAGTTAAAGGCTGAATTTTTGATAAGTCTTAAAAGAGTCACCTAAGTTGGTATTTATGCCTAACCTTTAAGTTAAGGTTTCTTTGGATTAAATGAAAGGCTAAATGGCTGAGATGATAAATATATTTTAGTGAATAATATCTACTCAAATATGTTCCAATTAGTATACATCCCTAGTCATAGGAGTATTAAAAGACAAGTATTTTGGGGCTGGGTCTAGAGAAGTTGAAATTATATTTATGATTGAATTGGTTTGTGACCCACCTCAATATGTAAATGATGATAGGACTTGAGTGTCGCCCGTGTCTGAAGGACAAGTGCAGTTGATAAGAATTTTTGGTGGAAGGGGTCTTATCGGTAAGACCAACAGGTAGTGACTCTAATCTCACATTCTTTGCATAGCTATATATGTTTATGTATGCCATATTTGTATGTCCTGCCTGTATGGGGCTAGCACCACTCGTGGCTCGATTGAGCGGAAGGGCCGACCATGGGGCCAACTTTCCTGTGGCTAGGTAGGGCCTAGTGCATTCAGTATTTTGGTATTGAATTACCTAAATGAATTTCCTTGTGCCAAAGTATTTGAAATCATTTTATGATTTACTTGTATTACAAGCTGTATTTGAAATGTAATACTTGTCGTAAGAACTTGAATGCTTTATATGCTGTGTGGACTACTCTGTTTGGTTGATTTACATGTATTGCATATGCATGAATTTGAGATTAACCTGTTACTCTGGGATTCATTTATTTGAATCTCAGAGCCTTCCTTGAATCCAGGGTGTGGGCAGTCCAGTAGCGAAGGAGGAAAAGGCAAGGGCATAGTAATTGCCTGATTTTGGAGAAGAAGGTGGTGAAGAGGAAGCAGATGAAACTTTTGGTTTCATTTCTTTTTGTTATTGGATTATACTGTTTCCTCTTGACTTGGTTGTTTTTGGTGATAGCCGTATGTGGCTACTGGGAATGTATATACTTAATTAGATACATACTGTCGTGTAGAAGTAGTTAAGACTTATTTATATATATATATATGATGCTAATGTCTGTTGCAGCGATGGCTTGTATATAACAAGCCCAGATAGTAATGTAATTTTAAAGAAAGTTTGAACCACTGTTAAAGTATTTCCAAATGTTTTAAAGGAATTGGAAAAGCTCTTTTGAACTTTATTATTATTTTGAACTCTCTTAATAAAAAGGGCTTCTATCTTCAAGATACAAAACTAACCCAGTGGTCTAAATTTTTCTTTAATTAGTGCATCAGAATACTTAGCTGATAAGATGCCACTCTGTTTTGGGCACAGAACAGTAGGGTGTTACATTTTTGGTATCAGAGCGCGGTTTCTGGCATTAGGATAGCATGCTCTCTGAGTATGCAGTATATATTTTGAATTGGTAACAAATATATTGTTACATGTGTAGGATATAAAATGGTTGGTAGAAGGATTGGGAGTAATGGTTCTGGTCCGTCTGAGAACCCACTTGCTGGACTTAGAGAAGAAACCATGTATGATAGGCTGCGCCGGAGGCGTGTGCAGAGAAGAGCAAACTCAAACCAGCAGAGAACACCAGAGGTAATTGACCTGGTTTCTAGTGAGGAATCAGGTATGGTTGGGGACGAATCTAGCGAGTCTATGGACTCAGGAGCCCATAGCAATCATGGGAGATCTTCATGACAGTCGCACCCTGATATTCTAGGCCACTTAGAGGTGGCATATGAGAGAGCTGGTGCATATGCAGGCACACAGCGTGACCACTACCTAGAATTCCTAGCTAGGGTACCTAGGGTGTATTTTGGTAATTGCTACCACATAGTTCATGAAAGTGATGAAGAGTGGATTGCCACCATTCTTCATTATTTCCCTAATATTGGCCTTTGGGGAGACGAGAAGACTCAGATTGTGAGGGAAGGGCCTCACAAACTTTATGATTTTCTTGATCATATGGCGCAGTTTGTAAATGCCCATATGGGATGATTGTAATTTAATGATTCCTTTTTCTTGAACTATGAACTTAATTTGTATGGTGTGATGGACCTAGCGTGTTTGGTTTCTTTGAACTCATGAGATTATGTGATGTTGTCTTTATGGAGTATAATTTGGTTGGTGTGGTTATGAATTTCTGGTGATGAGAATTTTGAATTCAATTAATATTGATGGTAAGTTCTTTCCATAAGTAGTAAAAAGGAAAAATGGATAATCAATGAGGTGTAAGACCATTTGTTCATATGGAAAGAAATTAGTTTAATGCTTTGCAGCAGATGGTGAAAGTTAATAGGTGAAATACTGCAAAATGAATTTTATACTCCTAGTATTGACAATTTTCTCTTTCTTCTTTAATATATTGAAGTAGTATTCAAAGATGAGAAGAGGAAGAACTTTCAGGCGAATTCAAGAGATTGAACGAGATATACCTGAACATAACATACTTGAGCAGGACATACCTGAACAAAATATGCCTGAACAGGATCAAACAAGGCAATTGATCGGACTGATCAATGAACTCAGGACCGAAATTCGTGAGGTACGAGCCAGACAGGATGAAGATCGAGAGCGTACCCAGAAAAATCAAGAGGAGCATAGTGAAGCATCCTCTCAACCTGAGAATCGGGATCGTGAACCTAGAACTACAAGAACTGAAGGAACGACACAGTTTTGGGTGTCAAAATTCTGCAAACACCACCCTCCTGTGTTTCGTGGGGATCATGATCCACAAGTAGCAGAAGATTGGATGCTGAGGATAGAGAAGATCTTTCAAGTCATGGAATGTCCTGCTGAGAAGAAGGCATCAATGGCCATATACAAGCTAGAAGGCGATGCAGATCGTTGGTGGAAGAATATGGAGATCACTCTTCGAGCCCAGAATATTCCTATCACTTGGGAATTATTCCAAGAGAAATTCAATGATAAGTATTTTCCCCCGTCTGTTAAGGTAAAGAAGGAGATGGAGTTTCTGAAAATCAGGCAGGGTGATAATGAAACTTTTGATGATTACCTTGCTCGGTTTATCAGATTATCACGATATTCCACCTACTTGAGTTATCGAGATGATGAAAGATGGAGCTCTAACATGATGATTGAGGGATTGAAGTACGAGATCAAAGAAAAATTGGTCTCTCGACGATTTAAAGAACTCAATGTGGCTATTGAAGAGTGCCGGTTGGTTGAAAGAAATCTGAATGAGCTCCGAGCATCTAGGAGTCAACCATATCGTGGTGGTTCCAGCCGAGGAGATTTTCCTCAGAAAAGAAAGAAGCAGTGGTTTAAGCCTGGGAGAGGTAACAAGAGAGTGCCTCAATCTGGTCAGCGAACTTCACAGAGACCCTCCGAGTCACAAAACTGTATGCATTGCGGCAAGTATCATCCTGGTAGGAATTGTGGTGGAAAGCTGATCTATTTCAATTGTAAAAAGCCAGGACACTTTGGCTGGGATTGCTCCTAGCGTGCTACAGAGAGTAAGCCTCAGAATCAGGGCAGGGTATTTGCTTTGACGTATGAAGAAGCCAGAAAGTCTCCTGATATGATTCAAGGTACCATCCTTATAATACCCCAAAATTGGTATATCTCTTGAATGTAATATTTTGGCCATTTAGGACCTATTGAAAATAAGAGAGTATGTTGTCTCCAAATTAATAAGTGTATTTATTCTAATTCTTGAATAAGTTGTCGGTAGGACTTAATAGGGCAAAATTCAACTCCCTAAATTTTTATTAGGGATCATTAAATATTGTAAAATGCCATAAAAACCCCTAAACCAATTAAATGGAATTTCCAACAATTCAAGAACAATTAAACTCACACTTAGTGATGTATTGTCATATAATTCACATATTGGCAAAATTAAGCCGTAAAGGAATGGGAAGAGGTCTAAAATAATTAGAGGACATTAAAAATAGTTAGTAAACACCAAAAATTAATCTTAATTGAATTAACAAGCATAATTAATTTAATGATAAATATTTACAAGAAATTTGCAATATTTTGGCTAAATTCAACAATGAAGCCTAACAAGGGATCCATAATTGTAACAATTGGGCTTAGTAGGATCATGATAGAATTGGTAATCAATAAAATCATTTCAAACTAAACCTAATTAAGCTAAATTAAATAGTAAACAAGAAGAAATTAATTTAGGGCTTTCTGGCACAACAAAAACTCAATTGGATCATTTTTGGTGACCTAAACCCTTGCCCAAACCACCAATAAAGCCCAAAACCAACCCAAGACCCAAGAATTCAGAGGAGGCCACGGTTTGGGGGAGCTTCAAGGGGAAGGAATTGCTTTTCCATCACATGTGCCAAATGGTGGCTTCTATAATACAATCTACTATTCCATTCTTGCACTTCAAGTTGTTTTAGCTTCAAGGAGAAGGAAGAAGAAAGAGAAGAGGGGAGAGAGAGAGAGAGGGCAGATGAGTGTGTGTATGGTGAGGATTTAATTTTTCAATGAAGCCCTAGATCTAATGGTGGAGTTTTATCAAGAGGAAAGTTGCATTTTATTACCAAATTGCCCAACCTTTTCACTATAAATAGAGGGCCAAGTTCACTCATTTTCCTCACACCAAGCAAAGCACCATCTGCTTATTTGAGAGAGAGTTGAGAGAGCTGAAGGGAAGGCTTGAAGGAGATCAAGCTCTAGGTAAGCAAAGTTCTTAGTTTTGAGTTTTAAATTCATAGGTAGAAGTAGTTTTAATCTTTAAAATTCTAGAATAATTTTAGTTTCATGTTTTATAGTTTAAAATAGCTTCATTTCGAAAATATAGTGAAGGAAGTGGTTCTGCAAAATTCCCAGGTCAAGAACACCGTAGTAACGAAGTTCTGGCGAAAATTCGTCGGTTAGACGATTTCTGAACTAGTAACAGAAACACTCATATTTCATGTTGAAAATGATATTGAAAAATTCTGAGAAAATTCATGATGAAAGTAGACATATAGAGCTTTTTAAATATGTAAAGAACATGTTGAAATGAGCTCTGTACAGTGAGAAAGAAATTCTCAAAGTTTATGTTGCGAAAATGCTGGAAATTATGGGCAGAGGATGAACACGTGAAATCTGGGAATAATTTTTGAATTCTGGGCAAGGCATGATATTTTTTATGGAAAATAGACATCCTAAGGAGTCCATAAATTTTTAAGGATCTTCGTTTCGATTTTTCTAGAATTAGTTATGATTTTTCAAAGATAGGCGAAATTCTGCCCAATATTGTCCAGCGTTTTTCCACGAATTTTGAAGAAATAAAATAATGGTTTAGTGTACCAAGGGTAGAATATTTAGTAGTGGCCAAAATATATTCAAGAATATTATTTACAATTAATAACGCAATATTCCTATTATAGGACGTCTGCAAACGTATACCGATCGCCGTCATACCGGAATTATCAACCCAGGTACGAACGCGTATTATAACCTTAACTCTGATGCTTATGGTATGCTTATATGTGATAGATAGTCTGAGATTCTGTTTTTGAAAATTGATCATATACATACAACTTGATACGGGTTATGGTTTTGATAATGCCGTTATGTTTTCCTAGCGCTGAGGACACGATAGGCCATCTTGGCACTGGAGATAGTGCAGACTGTAATAACATGCATATTGCAATGGCTGTGTTTTGTTATTATGTGAATATGTGAATATTGTATGTGATTAAATGTTGTTTTGCCGTGGATATCTGTCATACATACTTGATACATAAGCTTGAGGTTAATCGCTACCTGAGGTTCAATGGTAATTGAACCTCAGCTCTTACTTTAGCCCCAGGACTCTCAGGAGGTCAGTCCGAAGAGAAGGGTAAGCAGATAGCGTGACGAAGCGGACGAGGAGAATTCTGTTGAAATTTTTATTTTACCGTCTTTTTGAATATTCGGATATTTTGGATAACTGTAACAGTACACAGATACATCATTATTGAATGTTATTTAGTTACTCATTTTCACGACTATTCTGATGCTCTACTCTGATAAACCCTTTTTTTGAACTCTGATAATTTTATTTCGAAAACGCTTTAGAAAACGGGGTGTTACAATCCTTCTTTATGGTAATACCTTAGAAGCATTTTTTGATTCGGGAGCTAGCCATTCTTTTATTTCATATGATTGTGTGAAACGATTAGGATTGGATACTCATCAGCTACCCTATGTTTTGGCTGTGTCAACACCTCTTGGTGTTTAATCTATGACTTCGGATGTGTGTTTGAATTGCATGTTAGTTATTGATGGGCATGAATCCACAATGGATTTAATCTGTTTACCTTTGAGTGGTATTGATGTGATACTGGGTTTGAATTGGCTAACGGCAAACAACGTATTGTTGGATTGCAGAGGAAAGAGGATTATATACCCAACTTCGCAAAGTAATGTGAGCATGAATTTTCTCTCAGCATCTGAAGCTGAAAAATGCTTGAAAAAGGGTTGCCAAGGATATATGGTGTTGTTTTCGGTACAGGCAGAAGCTGAGGCTACATTGGAGAATATACCAGTAGTAAATGAATTTCCTGAGGTATTTCCAGAAGACATAAATGGATTACCTCCGGAAAGGGAAGTGCAGTTTGCTATTGAAATTATGCCTGGAGCAGGACCAGTATCCAAAGCACCTTATCGAATGGCACCCAACGAAATGGCTGAGTTGAAGAAGCAGATTGAAGAACTTCTTGAGAAAGGGTTTATTCGACCTAGTGTTTCACCGTGGGGAGCTCCAGTACTCTTTGTAAAGAAGAAAGACGGAAGCCTGAGATTGTGTATCGATTATCGAGAATTGAACAAGGTAACCGTCAAGAACAAGTATCCACTCCCCCGGATAGATGATTTGCTTGATCAGTTGTCTGGTGCTTGTGTCTTCTCCAAGATCGATCTGCGATCAGGTTACCATCAGCTGAGAGTGAGAGCTGAGGATGTTCCGAAGACAGCTTTCCGAACCAGATATGGTCATTACGAGTTCCTGGTGATGCCATTCGGTTTGACCAATGCACCTGCGGTGTTCATGGATTACATGAACCGGATATTTCGTCAATATCTTGATCAATTCGTTGTGGTCTTTATTGGTGATATCCTGATCTACTCAAGGAGTGAAGAAGAACATGAAAGACATCTGCGAATGGTGTTGAACACCTTAAAAGAAAAGCAACTCTACGCTAAATTAAGTAAATGTGAGTTTTGGCTTCCAGAAGTCAGATTTCTGGGCCATGTTATCTCACGGGATGGAGTTTCTGTAGATACCAGTAAAGTGGAGGCAGTATTGAATTGGAAAAGACCAGAGACTGTATCTGAGATACGTAGTTTTCTGGGTCTTGCCGGGTATTATCGTCAGTTCATACAGAATTTTTCGCGAATTGCCTTGCCATTAACCAAGCTCACTAGAAAGAATCAACCATTTGTGTGGGATGATAGATGTGAAGAGTGCTTTCAACAGCTGAAGGAGAGGTTGACATCCGCACCGGTATTGATTGTCCCAGACTCTAGTTTGACCTTTGTGGTCTACAGTGATGCGAGTAAGCAAGGGTTGGGATGTGTCCTTATGCAGCAGGGCATAGTGGTGGCGTATGCCTCTCGGCAGCTGAAGCCTCATGAAATGAATTACCCCACTCATGATTTGGAGCTTGCGACAATAGTGTTTGCCTTGAAAATCTGGCGGCATTATCTGTATGGAACTACTGTTGAACTGTATTGCGACCACAAGAGTCTTAAGTACTTGTACGTACAGAAGGAACTCAATATGAGACAGCGAAGATGGATGGAATTGTTGAAAGACTATACTTTAGAAATTAAATACCATCCAGGGAAGGCCAATGTAGTTGCAAACGCTCTGAGTAGAAAAGCGGTGCAGGTGGCATACATGATGATTCAGGAACAGAAACTATTAGAAGATTTTCGAGACTTGAATCTGTCAAATCAAATCCTCCTGAGCAGGAATGCACCCAATGAAATACTTCTTGCTAACCTCAGCATTAGTATAGGAGAAAGTGATCTGAAAGCAGAAATTAAAGAAGCTCAGATGCATGATAAACGAGTAGAGTCCATTCGAGGGTTGATTTCGCGAGGTAAAACCCAAGACTTTAACCTCTCACCGAGTGGGCTGTTAGTTCTCAATGTGTTTTGATGATTAACAACAAGTGTAAAACATGTGTTGAAGTTTCCAAGATCTTTTAAAAATCATCTGATAGTTGCATACCGTAGTTTGGGTCTGCATACTGTAGTAAAGGGTCATTCAGAAGGCAATAATTTTTTCAAGTTAACTCAATACTGCAGTATAGGGTGCTATACCGCAGTATTGGACTTCCAAAGAACAATCCAATCTTTCGAGTTAAGTCAATACCGCAGTATAGGGTGCTATACCGCAGTATTGGACTTACAGAAAGTAATCAAAATTTTTGAGCTAAGCCAATACCGCAGTATAGGTATGTATACTGCAGTATAGGGCCATCCAGAGAGCAACAAAATTTTCAAGTCAAGCCAATACCGCAGTATAGGTATGTATACTGCAGTATAGGGCCATCCAGAGAGCAACAAAATTTTCAAGTCAAGCCAATACCGCAGTATAGGTATGTATACTACAGTATAGGGCCATCCAGAGAGCAACCAAGTTTTTCTCACCCAAGTCAATACCGCAGTATGGATATGGAAACTGTAGTATAGGCTTATACAGAAAGCTCTCAAGTTTTATGACTATTGCATACTGCAGTATAGGTTTTCACACTGCAGTATTGGGCAATTAAGCTGACTCTCAATTTTGTCAAAAACTCGCATACTGCAGTATGTTACTTACATACCGCAGTATAGGACATAGCTTTCAAAACAAATTCACGATGTCCTGCCTCTGGAAGTTTCATACCGCAGTATGACTTTGGATACTGCAGTATGGACACTTATGCACAGTGCCATACTCCAGTATAGAGGAACTTACCGCGGTATACAACGGTCAAAATTGATTTTTGAATTACGCGAACTTGCAAATCACTATTGTTTGATCTTATTGCTTCCATAATTCATTCAATCATATTCCTAGCTATGTTTAACAAGTTTGTTGAGTAAATTTCAGCAATCACAGATGAAGATCAATGAAGGTCAAAGCCATAAAGCAAAAAGTGTACAGTGCATTAAATGCACTTCTGCAAATCAACCTATTTTCAGCTAATCCATCTGAGCACGCCTTCTAAACGTTAAAGAATGCTTACTTCAACAAGTAAAGTCATCTCCAACGGGCAAAGTCTCAGAGAGCCACATCAGATCACATTAATACTTGGATAAGCAGAAGTTTAGAGAGAGAAGATGACCAGAACCCAAGCTAATCACTTCCAACGGTTGGAATCATCTTCAACGGTCATTTAATGTTCTCTACCTATAAATAGAGTGCATTAACTTCTTCTCAAGCATATACAACAACCTAGAGCGAAAATTTATTGAGTCATTTATTGTATCAAGCTTTCATCTGTATTGTATCATTTTGATACTTTGTACTTCAGTGATTATCCTATCTGCTCTGTGAGAGAGTCTTACCTTGTAAATCATTTACTGATTGTGATAACTACAAGTCAGGGGACTTGGTAGTTAGGGTGTATTGATTACAACTTGTAAGGGGGAGTGTGTTCTAGTGAGAGAACAACTCTTAGTACAGAGTGTGTAATCAATATTTAATTATAGTGGATTGAAAATCCCAGGTGAGGCTGGGGACTGGATGCAGGTCAGAGAAAGGACCGAACCAGTATAAATCTTGTGGTGCATTGCTTCTCTTCTTCTCTCCTCTGTTTTACCCTGTGTTACTAAGTCAAAAACAGAGTAGAATATTTAATTTTTTAAAGATACCCAATTCACCCCCCCTCTTGGGTATTTAGCTCCAACCTTCATTTGGTATCAAAGCAAGGTCTTCTCAGAAGAGTTTAACAGCTCGAGAAGGATCAGCATGGAAGGTATTGTACCCGATGGAGCTTCTATCAACAGGCCACCCGGTTTCAATGGTGAACACTACTCATTTTGGAAAGCTAAATTCAAAGTGTTCGTCATGGCTACTGAGTATGGGCTCTTGAGAGTATTTGAAAGAGGTAATTATGAGCCTTCAACTGTGGAAGATGGTGTGAGAGTTCCAAAGCTGGAAGAGGAATATGATGAAAATGATCGAAGGAACGTTACTCTCCACAGCAAGGCGGTTCTACTCCTTCAAAGTGCACTGAGTCAACAAGAATATTTTCGTGTTTGCACTTTACCATCTGCTAAAGCCATGTGGGATGCCTTGGAAATCGCTCATGAAGGGATAGCTGGGGTGAAGCAAAATCGTGTAAATACTCTTATGACAGAGTATGATCTCCTTAGAATGAAACCAGGTGAGTCTATTGGAGAATTTCAACTGAGGTTCACTCATCTCATCAATCAACTCGCTGCTCTTGGGAAGGAATATGACCAGCCGGTTCAAGTGAGAAAGATTCTGAACATTCTTAACAAAGAATGGGAGGCAAAGGTCACAGCAATAGAGGAAGCACGAGGAGAATCAATGACCTTTGTGGCTACTCTCTTTGGAAGCTTGTCTGAGTATGAAGCCAAACTAAAGTTTAAGAAGGGCCTGGACGAAGTACATGGGAAGAACAAAGGAATAGCCCTCAAGACCACCAAAGAAAACAAGGAGTCAGACGATGACGAGGAAGATGAGGATGAAGAGATTGGGATGATGGTCCGGAGATTGAAGAAGTTCTACAAATTCATACTTGAGTAGAGTCTTGCTTACTCGAGTAAAGAGCTCTTCGAGTATGCATCAGTTATAAAATCTTTGGAGCTCTTTGTAAGTCCATTACTCGAGTAAGCATACCTTTACTCGAGTATGCAATCTCTTTGAAAAAGCAGGTTTGCTCTCTGTAAGTCCTTTACTCGAGTAAGCATCTATTTCAAAAACTTTGATTGCTCTCTGGAAGTCCTTTACTCGAGTATAGCTTCCTATACTTGACTAAAGACTTGTCAAAACGCATTTGAGCAATCCTTCAACAGTTCTATACTCGAGTAAGCTTACCTCTACTCGAGTAAGCAATTGTCAAACTCTTTTAAACTGATTTTGGAAACTTCAAACCATGTTTACACTTGTTGTTAATCATCAAAACACACTGAGAACTAACAAAACCTTTCTTAATAACTCTAGTTCTCAGTTTACTTTGAATAAGGTTCTTCATGTGCCAAATATGAAGAAAAATCTTCTATCTGTTGCTCAATTCACTCGTGAAAATAACGTATCTATTGAATTTTTTCCTACCAAATGTATCATCAAGGATCTGAGGAATGGCCGACACTTGATGACTGGAGTTGAGCACAATGGTATGTACCCTCTGCTGGCGCATGTGAAATCCTCTGCTGCTAATGGATGTTCACACAATAATACTACTGGCTCTACTTACAATGCTGGTTCAACTTCGCTTAGAGGCTCTTGTTCTCAGTCTGACACAACTCAACAAGTTTGTAATGTCACATCTGCTTCTGTGGATCTTTGGCATCAACGTCTAGGTCATCCTTCTTTTAATACTGTTAAGGATTTACTTACTTGCAACTCTATTGCTTTTACTTCTATAGCAAATAAGAGTGTCTGTACTGCATGTCAGTTTGGTAAAAGTCATAAACTACCATTTCAATCTTCTTCCACTGTATACCACAAACCGTTGGAGTTAATATACATGGATATCTGGGGACCAGCTCCTGTTCAATCTTATGGTTCTGTCTTTTACCTTGCTCTAGTTGATGCATATAGCCGTTTCATATGGATTTATTTTCTGCACAAGAAGTCTGATGCACTGGCTAAATTTAAAGAATTTCAAAAATATGTTGAGAACAAATATCAAACAAAAATTTAACAAGTGCAATCTGATAATGGTGGCGAATTTCTTGTTTTTAAATCTCATTTGACTTCCTGTGGCATAGAGCATAGATTTTCTTGTCCTCACACCTCAGAACAAAATGGACTAGTGGAGAGACGTCATCGTTCAATAGTTGAGATAGGTTTGACTCTTCTAGCACATGCTTCTTTAACTACATCCTACTGGAAAGATGCATTTGCAACTGCTGTCATTTTACTTAACAGATTACCGTCCAAAGCTTTCTCTGGACACATGACTCCTTATGAAAAGTTACATGGGGTTAAACCCAATTATTCTATTCCAAAAGTGTTTGGTTGTATTTGCTATCCTCACACTAGGCCTTACAATAGTCACAAGTTAGAGTTTCGATCTTATACTTGTGTATTCTTGGGTTATAGCTCTCAGCATCAGGGATATAGATGTGTTGATATGCAAACAGGGAGAATATATATATCCAGACATGTTATCTTTGATGACACAAGGTTTCACACTACAGGTCATCAGCATTCAGTTAAAAACGCAACTATCAATCAAACTCCTACTGATCCTAAGCTCTTCTCATCACTTTTGCCTCATATCTGCCCATTGTCTCAATCTTCACATCCTAAGCCCCATCTCTCCATCTCTAAATGTCCCATCCATATCTACATCTTCCAATTCCAGCTCACACAACACTTTTCCTTCTTCCGCTGATCAGTCTAACTCTTCCTCACAATCTGTATCAGCATCACCTCTCACACCACCAGCTACCACTAATAACCATCCAATGACTACTAGAAGCAAAGTTGGCACTTTCAAACCCAAAATTTTCTTTGTGACCAGCCCTCCTCCACCTCCCCCCACCACCATTACTGAAGCTCTTTCTGATCCTGATTGGAAGCAAGCGACTTTAGATGAGTACAATGCTCTTCTAAAGTTTCACACTTGGGATGTTGTTCCTCTTCCTTCGCATCGTCAACTAATAGGTTGCAAGTGGATTTGGAAAACCAAAACTAATGCTGATGGTTCACTAGCAAAATGAAAATCAAGGTTGGTTGCCAAAGGTTTTTCTCAAGCTGCTGGTATAGACACTACTACAAAACGGGGCTACGGAGTCCTATTTTTTGTACTTTTGACGTCCTTTTCCGAGGGGACGTCTATCTAGGGGGCGCCGTAGGGAAAACTTAAGGAGTCCTATTTTTTTTTAGACTCCTTAAGTCATGACTTAAGGAGTCTAAGTTATAAACTTAGACTCCTTAAGTCACCACTGTAACGTTCTCATATGTCACTTAAGGAGTCTAAATAATTTAATTGGACTCCTTAAGACTCATTTCAGAAGTCCAATTCTAAAACTTGGACTCCTTAAATCTCACTTCAGAAGTCTAGTTGTGGAAGTTGGCCTCCTTAAGTCTCACTTCAGAAGTCTAATACTGAACTTAGACTCCTTAAGTCTCACTTCAGAAGTCTAATTCTGGAAGTTGGACTCCTTAAGTCTCACTTCAGAAGTCTAATTCTGAAACTTAGACTCCTAAAGGCTCACTTTAGGAGTCTAACTTGTAGAATTAGACTCCTTAAACGTTCGTTTTTTTTTTATAATATTCTTCATATATATTCACTATCCCAAAATTTCTTACAACAAACATACATAAACGATATTTCCATACAACACAAAAGGTTAGCGCAGCTAACCTTATACATACAGAAACATAATACATGCTTATAAGGACTAAAGTAGTAACAACAAACTTGGATAACTTCAAATCATTTCACCCAAATTAGCTCTAATTAATTCAAGCGGTAACTACTACTACTATGTACAACAATTACCAGAAGGTGTCAAAATGTTATCTACCTGCTACTAGTCAAGTAATATAAGGACTACCTTCATTCATCTATGTGTTGCAAAAGAACAAAGTGTAGTCAAAATGTTGACTAGCTATCTGCTACTACTCAAACAAAATATGAAGATCGACTAACTTCATTCATCTATGTGTTACAGAAGATATCCAGCTAACAAGTTTCGAACCAAATCGATTTCTTCATTTGAGTAGGCATCCAAGGTTCCAAAAATCTGCAAAATAGAAAATAAGATATAAGTTAAATCAATCAAGTGAATGCATTAATTACACAACTATGGGTGAAACTTGTAACTAACGGATTCTATCAGAAATTCCATTGCAAATATGATACTATCAGAAAAATTGAATTCCATGGCAAATTCAATGCTTTTTTTGTTAGTGCACCCAAGAGAGGGTAAATTGGGTGATACAATGCTTTTGCACTTTAATGTGCGCAGTCCAGTCAATTGAAGAATGCACTCAGAGTAGCTAGCGATAAACAGGTGAAAGAGATGAACATGAAGAAGAGCAATGCACAAGGCATATAATAATTATGGTTATTCAGAACCTCCTAGCTGACCCCAACCTATCAGCTGCTTGGGATTTTCTACAAGATTTATCCAGATAGACGAACATAGCAGCCAGTACATTCAAACAGTTAAAATTGGGAGGTTAAAATTGGGATCACTTGGTCTTATACCTTGTTGGAAGACACTTCCTGGAGGGTTAGTTGCAGCTTTTGAAAGCTTATGTTTGCAAGGACAGTAGCTACCCTCATATCTTCTACCCAATTGCCTTTAAACTGAAGCCATTTGTCTATACTTTCCAAAACATGGCTCCACGACCACTTCTTTGGCCCATCGCTACCATCTTCATTCAATATCTTTCCTATTACAAAGCTTTAGAGTCCATGTAAATTCGCTTAACAATATCACCGGCATTATAACCCATGTCGTTCTTCAAGTTTGATGCTTTTGATCTTATCATTGGAATCGAAACTAGGCACGTAACTCAGTCTAAACGACAACTAACAAGTAAATTTAATTTTTCATGCTTGTGACTTGTATATAACAGAACCAGGATGAGATCAAAATTCAAAACACAGACGTATGTGAAAGAGTAATAATATGAAAATTTCAGTTCAAATCTTGCCTCCTTGCTACCAATTATTTTTCTTTTCTTTTTCTTTTTCCTAAATTAAAATCTACATATTATCATTTGAAAATGAAGGAAAAAGTACCTCCTCAAAATCTGAAGTACGTCCGCTTTGAATGATGGAGTACATGTAGAGCATAACGTAGTATCCACACTCTCAATCCCCTGGTTGTTGAGGGCACTATAAATCAAAAGCAAACAGTTACTTAAATTCCTTTTTAATGAATATAGCCATATCAAATTCCACTATCAATGAAATAACTTGAATGGAAACAAACTACTTACTATCGGATAAACTAGAGCTGTCAAAACGGGCCACTTTGGCCTGTTAGGCCCTAGCCCGCATGGGTTAGGGCCAAAAAGCCCACACGGGCCAAAACATAATTGAGCCCTAAGGGTTAGGGCCAGCCCGCGGGCCAAAAAATATTTTATATTTACAACACATCCATTCTTTTGTATTCAGATATGGAAATATAATTCTGGAAGATGACCAAATATCATTCTGGACGATTACCAAATATAATAGTCCTAATTCATAACAATAAATGAGAAAGGACCCAGGCAACTAGCAATATGGTGAATTATTAAATGTGATGCAGGACATAGCTACAGAAATAACTCTACAAGAAATAAATTTTCATGAAATATATCCTATATGATAAAGATTTTATTCTGAGGAAATGAGTAGAATAGTGAAGATGCCGAAGGTGCATCTTCACAATTTATGCAATTTTTAATGAATGAAAAATCACAAAATATGAAAGCATTCTGTTCCATCTGAAAATATTAAAACAGCCCCAACAAAGCCACAGTCAAACCAAAAGAATCACACTCTTGTACAGCCTAAAAAAATGCATTCATATAAAAGATCAGAATAAGAGACAATACAAAGCCAGAAAAACAACACAGACGTCAGCAGAGTAGCCAAGCTGACAAACTAAAACATAACCATCAGATATTGCCGCCATAAATACAAAAGTAGGTCTCAAAGTGTCATCTTATCACAGGATATAACAGACTTTGACAGCAAAAACCAAGGCGGTAAAAGGAAAAGATGAACGTAAAAAATAAAGCATCACAAAATCCACCTGCCACCCAAAAACACCAGTGAAGTACAAATATAGTAAACAGTAAATGCTGAGTGGAAATATATCATAAGAAACTGTGAAAAAAAAATTAATTTATTTTAGAAAATTTTCATAGCGGAATCCCTCAAGAGAAATGTTTATCTAGATGCATCAACTTCGGCACTGCAGTAACTAGTAAGAAGGTGTCAAATACACAAATAAACTTGCAACAAACAAATGTTATCTAAAGCCAAAACAATCAGACTCTACCATTCTTCCCAAAGGAGGGGAACCAGCAGAAAGTGATTGCTGGGAATGGATATTGGAATCTTCTTTATCCATATGCTCTTTGTTCTCAATGGATACAATGCCTTCAATGTCTTTTGGGGACACCTCCGTCTTTGAGGTAACTAAAAGAACAAAAACTGTCAATGCTATGAATATATAGGAATTTCAAAATACATGTTTAGTACAATACTTCAGAATAAGGCATATCATGAGGTTTAAAATATTTGTTCTTTGCTTTCAGAGCAATTCTATATTTCTCTGGTTTCTTTATTTCATACTTTCCTTACTTGTGTTCATAGTCATCTGAACAATACATGAATCAGTAATCCATAAATTTTTTTAATGATACATTCTTCTTCTTCTAGTTTTTTGTTTATTGGAGATAAAGAGCATCAGCTGGGTAAATCAGCAATGCAGGTTCTATGACTTTTTATCAGTTGGAGAATCAGTTATTCTTGATTTTTCATAAATCATAAACTACAAAAGCCACCAATTGTATACAATAATGAAAAATCTGAAATCATCTCAAGCTTTCAAGTGAATTTGCGTATCAAACTCAGAAGCAAAATGTAAAGGGAATAAACTGGTGCAGAAGCACTAATCTGTAAAAGAGACTGAAATAAATCCTTTCATAAGCTAAAGCAGCTTACCATCCTGACAATCATGATCTTACAGCACGACTTTTTGCAAATTACATTTGATTTTGGAGAGACATGAAGATCCTTTCTTTCTTTTAAACAGATTGTGCTCACCTTGCTCTTCATTTTTAGAGATGGCATTAGATCTGAGTTTATGACGATTAACACAACCTTGCCTAGGGTACATCAGTGGGGAGACAAGACCCCTACAGACAATTCTAGCAGCAGAAGCTGGAGTACAGTAATTAGAAATAAAAAAATAATTACTTTCTATGTAGAAATAAATTATGCATCAAGAAATCATCACATCCAATGGAAGGAAATCTTTAAAATCAGCATTAAAAGATGTTATGGGCACTTATTGAGGTGTAACTGAAGTAAATATGGTCATAAAAATCAAAGTTAGACCAAAACGTGAAGCATAAAGCACCAATGGAAGAAAGCCGCGTCTGAGCATAAAGCATCCAAATACAAAGAAGGATGATGGAAGCATCAATGGAACACCCATGATCACATCTCCCAACAATTATTCATATAACTCTGCTCTCTCATACAAACCACTTTGAACTTGCCATCGAATTAATATAAAGGTTCTCTATCTACTAAGTTGATTTCTCTAGCACACTAAATTTACTATCTTGTAATTTAAAAAGAAGAATGTAAATAACGGAGAAGGCAAGGGGAACATCAATTTCTTGATTTCCCTCAAAACGTTGTTAGGCACTTGCTTCCATGACGAATAAAAGACGTTCCCACTAAATCAAACAAATAGGCAGTGAAACAAAGGAAGGTGATTTTTCTTGTTTTTGGGGAAACTGAATATTCTTCTACATGTAAATAACTAGGGAATATCTTGACTTAAAAGAAAGAAAACCAGATTTTAAATTCAAAATACACTCCCATGTTACAGAAGACCCACATGAAACCCAGCCAACACAAATTAGAAATATCATTGCACGCGCCTCCTTTCATCATATCACAGTAAATTATATTCAAATCTTGAAGCAAAGAACTGAATAAAGAAAAACACTTACTTTTCACAGCAGCAGACCCATTTGTGACGAGATTCGCTTCTTCGGCCTCTGAAGCTACTTGGTTAATATCAAAAGCCATCTGATTCATGTCACCAGGAAACTTATTTTCTAATGTTAAACCATCAAGGGAAGAATAAATTGGAAAAGTATAGAATTACATCATCCAAAATAGTATCTAACAATCATAATGTTACTAGCAAAAAGCACCTGTTCCAAAGCAGCAAATTTGGAACAGAGAGAGAAAGTACCAGATTGGAGGCGGAGAGTGAAGGACCATGAAATTGTTAGAAAAGCTCAGCTTCCTTGGATGAGAGTTGAAGAGGAAATTTTCGTTTTGCAGATCTGGTACTCCGCGTCAATGAACTCAAGCCTGTGAAGTTATTTGATCTAAAAATAAGATACATCCAAATATATACAAGAAGGGAAAAAGACGAGAATAAAGGCACTGTGAAAGATCCTATCTCTTACAGTGGATTGGGAATGATTTACGCTAGGTCTCCCTCGATTCGAAATCGCAGCACTCGTCTTTCAATCCGCAGCTCTGTCTCTCGCCGCTATCACCATTGATAATGGGAAAAAGAAGATCGCCGGAGTTGGAGGAAATAGAACAGCAAACCAGAACTCGCTTCCCTTCACTTAGATTCAACCTCCGCTGAGCTTCCGAGCTTCTGTGCGTCCGGTCTTCTAGGCCGTGCCGATGGACGACGGAGGTCAGTGGCAAGAACGGAAGGAGGCGGTGTTGGTGCTGGTGGTCCGAACTTGATGAATCGCACTTCCTTGTCTCTTTTTGGCTGTCTCGCTAGGTCATAAGAGAGGAAGATGGAAGAGTGAGCGGAGTGAGGGCAAAGACAAGGGAGAAGATCGATACGCAGGAGACGAGGCGAGAGGGTTTTGGGGAAAAATGACCTGATGAGGAGTCTAATTCATAAATTTAGACTCCTAATTGTAAGTTATAGAGTCTAATTCACAGAATTAGACTCTAAATTATATCTCTTAAGGAGTCTAATTAATAAAATAAGACTTCAAATTATGACATAGGGAGTCTAATTATGAGACTTAGACTCCAAATTGTTCCCCTTTTTTCGTTCCCACGCGCCAAGGGTACACTTTGGCATTTAACAATTTTAATTAGACTCCAAAAGTGACCAACTAATTACAAAAATGCCACCGCGTCTTTTTTTACTTCCTGTTTTAATAGTAGGACGCCAATCATAGACGCAAAAGGCAATTTCTGTAGTAGTGAGATTATGTTGAAACCTTTAGCCCAGTTGTCAAATCAGCTACTATTCGTGTTCTATTAACTGTGGCTGTAACATTTCGCTGGCCCCTCAGACAACTTGATTTTAATAATGCTTTCCTCAATGGTGATCTTTCAGAAGAGGTTTATATGGCTTCTCCACCAATTTTTCCTCTTGGTTCCTCTCCAGATGGTAAACCTTTGGTTTGTAAACTAAGAAAGGCCATTTACGGTTTAAAACAAGCACCTCGGGCTTGGTTTCAAAAATTGCATGCTGCTCTAAACTCCTTAGGTTTTACTGCATCCAGATCTGATCCTTGTTTGTTCCTTAAAAAAAGTGAGCATGATGTTGTCTATTTAGTTCTTTATGTAGATGATATTGTCATAACTGGTTCTAATCAGGTTAAAGTACAATGGTTGATTACGGCAATGGGTGATCTCTTCTCCCTAAAGGATCTTGGTCCTCTATCATATTTTCTGGGTATAGAGTTTCATCGTACTGAACATGGCATACTAATGTCTCAACGGAAATTTATTCTGTCGTTGCTCAAGGATGTTAATTTTTTAAATGCTAAGCCTTGTGTTACACCGATGGTAACTAAAACTCAATTTTCTTCCACCGAAGGCAATTATTTTTCTGATGCTAAACTATATAGAAGCATTCTTGGCAAGCTACAATATCTTTGCTATACACGTCTTGAAATTTCATTCTCTGTCAATCATCTCGGTAGATTTTTACAAGCTCCTCGTGAACCCCATTGGGTTGGTATTAAGAGGATTCTTCGCTATCTTGTTGGGACTGCCCATTATGGTCTTCTTATTCGCTCACTACCGAGAATGCATGTTCAAGGTTTTGCAGATTCTGATTGGGCGACTAACAGGGAGGATCGAAGGTCTGTCAGTGGCTACTGCACATATGTAGGTACAAATCCAGTTACTTGGGTTTCTAAGTGCCAGCCTGTTGTCTCTCGATCTACCACAGAGGCAGAATTCAGAAGTCTCGCTGATGCTTCGTCAGATGTAGTATAGGTCATGAGATTGTTGACCGAGATGCATGTTCCCATCCTTGAGGTCCCTATAGTATGGTGTGATAACTCAGGTGCCATTGCCCTTGCTTCTAATTCAGTTCTGCATTCTAAAACAAAACATGTGGAAATTGATCTCCATTTCATTAGAGAAAAGGTTGCTGCAGGTCAACTCCAAATTGGCTATGTGCCTTCACAAGATCAGGTGGCAGACATTCTCACAAAACCCCTTGGCAAGTCCATGTTTCTACCTCTGCGTGATCGACTCAATGTTCACTGTCATTAGGAAAAACAAGTAGTATAAGGAATATTAGATGTAATTGTTGATCGAATACAGCTGGCAATTAATTCTGTTTTGTTTACAGCTAGCATCCAATTCTGTTTTGTGTTTCTGTTTAGCTTTTCTGTTTAGTTCAATTCAATTGGTCAGAGAGATTCTCATCTCCATACACGTGTACGATAGCATTCAGCTCTAACAGCTTATGTGTAAAGTCTATATAGACTGTAAGTGTTTTAATATAATGGAATGAAGTATGAAATATATGAAGATTGCCCTTGGAAATGGAATAGTGACTATCACAGTTCAATTAAATGTAGGAGTAAATTTTCTCTAGGTCTAGATGAAAAACCCCAAGATAACACTTGAGTCCAATATTCCCAATTAATACTAGCTCCTACTAACGTAGCTAACTACTAACTCTTGGGATATTGTTTAAAACCACTTAGTGTGTGATTAGGATTAAATTAATGTAGCTTGCTTCCTCTTGATAAGAGTGTGATAACACGCCACTCAATTAATCCAATTCAATCATATTATCTAACAATAATACGTAGAAAGCATAATTTCACTGAATCAATAAGGAAATATAAATTTATAATTCTAACAAACCACAAAATTCAATCCAATCACATAGGTTCAATTCACAAAGATTTCCAAACGGACAAACTAAGTCTAAAAAAAAATACAAAATAATATTCCTAAAACTAGGAAATTAAAATACAATAGAGAAAATAAATTGAACAAAATAAACTCCCCTCTTTTAGCTCTGAACTCAAGGCTACTCCATCCAAAAAAGCAAAGGAATCAGTCACCCATAAAGATTAGAGAACCCACACAAGCAGTGGAAATTGACAGGTGGTGATGGAACGTTGATCGCCGGTGGCAGAGGTGGATGGAGTGAGAGCCACTGGCGACCAAGGAGGAGGAAGGGAGAGGATCGAAGGTTGTGTGCGTTGATGATTCCCCCTTCGCTGCCTACTCTCTCTCGTTTTTATTCTTGCGTCTTCCTTCCCTTTTTTTTTGCTTCTTGTTCAGTTCTTGATTTCTGGCATGATTCTCTCTTTGGCTGTTAGCGTGATCTGTTTGCTTTCTGATTCCGGATGTGTTCCTGATATTGCGCTGGATAATCTGGATCAAATCTCGCTATTTGTTCGCTGAGTTTTGCATTTTTTTCTTGTTTGCTATGTTTTTTCTGGTTTTAATGAATAAGGAAAAGTCAAAGCTTCAGCTGCCCATTCAAAACGGTGAGTTTAGCTGCAGGGATCTAAATGAAAACAAGAAAAGTTCTCAGTAAGGGACTAAACTGCAACTTTTAAAACTTTAATTAAAATTTCCATTTTCATGTAAAAATATGGCTAGATCAATTCCCCCACACTTAGACCTTTGTACTCCTGAAAAAAGGCAATTGAGTACCAAATTCCAAGTTCAAATCACTAATGCATTTGAAAGATGAGCAATTTCATAATTAAAAGGCAATGAATTAATTAATCAAATTCTTCAAGCCAACACCAGTGACAGTCAAATGATGTAAAGGAATTAGCTGACTCAAAATATTAGAACGAAGCACAAGAGGATTCTCCAGATATTAGTGTTTCGCTCATCTCACCTCATTGATTGGGATAATTTCACTCTAATTCACTTAATCAACACCTTACCATAGGCTTGTAACAACTCTAACATCTCCACTATTAATAGCAATTATTGAAATGAATCAAGAGGACTTTTGAGGGTTGTAATGTTGGATGAAGGCTAGATGCAATGAATTAATTAGAAAATGAATAGTTGATATGCAAGTCAAAGTTAACGAGAAAGTTCATAGCATCTAAATAACTTTACAAACCTTTGCCCATTCTTTTGAAAATCATGAACAAATGCCTTCTTGATTTTTAATTTTTTGTTTGTTTTTGGTTTTCAAACTATGCTTGCTTTCTTTTGCTTTTTTTTCTTTTGTTTTTGTTTTTTTTTTCCTTTTTTCACATACATGGCATTTCAAATTTTTTATTGGCAATTCTCTTTTGATTTTTTAGAATACTATGAACACTATGAGTAATGACATGCATATAACATAAGAAAAGCTCAAAGGGGGTAAGCAAAGGGTAGATGAATGTAGGTTTGTGTTTGGGTGACAATGGTTTAGAATTGAATGCCTCTTTCATTTTCATCACAATAATGCAAATGTTGTTTCGAAAAAGAGTTGAAACAAGTTCTAGAAGGTGAAAAACTAAGTGAACATGCACACATGAAAAGAATTTAAGGCTCAAATATCCTTCCAACTAGGTTTTTCTCCAATGCTCATTCCAACAAAATCAATTGTATAGTAAGCTAATAACAAAACATCTGCTTAACTATTCCAAGTGCTAACCTTACCAAACACAACCAATCAAAACATGGCAATCAATTAAAACAAGGCACAACTCCTAAATGCACTAATGATTTATAAGCATCTCATTTTCGAAATAAGGAGTAAGCTAAAATCCAATTGTGGGTTCATTTCTCTTCCCATTCACTTGAAAAAACAAGACATGGTTTTAGAAAGTTGCCCAAAACACTAGCTCTCATGAAAGCACAAAGAATTTCTCACAAATCATACACTTCCAAAGTGGCAAATGCGACCCTTTATCACTTAGGGCATGCATTAGAGCAAGTCATTCTTGAAAAAATGTTCTAGTTTTAGGCATTTTCTCATTTAAAAACAACCAAATAATTGGGATTCAAAATGTATTCCCCTCCCCCACACTTAACCAACACATTGTCCCCAATGTGAAAAATCACTCTAAATAGAATGATAAACAAGTTGAAAGTTAATGGACAATGGTAGTTAAGTAGGGTAGTGGCCAAAAAGGTCCAAAGCATACATAGGGGGTTCTTATTCTGCTTATTAAACTAAATTATTTCTACCTTTCTACTGGATTGTGTCCCTCCCCCACACTTATCTTCCTCACACAACAATTAAGCCCCAAAAAAAATCAAATGCATTAGGAAGAAAATAAGTGAGGAAAGAGACAACCTGGGTTAGAGTATCTTGAGTTGCTTAAAGGAGAAGTTCTCATCCCGGATGAGAATAATGCATTTGTCTTTGAAAAATTCTTCTCCCGCAATGAATTTCCTTAGTGGAGGTGGCTCAGGATCAATTGGAAGAGGTCCAAGAATGTACAGTGGGTGTTGGTTCCATCGATGACCTTTCCAAAAATGTGCCTGTAAAGAAGACAAGCAACCAGCAGTATCCCATCCAAAAATAGAAACAAGGAGAGATTTCAAGTGAATTAAAGATACTTTAGGAATCCAACTCTCCAAGTAACTATCACATCCAAGGAAATCAATGCTACTCCCATCAGTAGGAGTCAAACAAAGGGTTTTATTTTGAAAATTCTCTTGTGTTTGCAAAAGGGAAGGTGCGGAATCCAACTCGGTGTTGGGGCACACCACATCTTCATTGCAATCACAAGAAATGGAAGGCAAAAGAGTGGAAGAAGAAAGAGAATTTTTAAAATTGTTACCACCCAAAACTTTTGAATTTTCAAAAGAATCATTTTCTTTATCTATATCGGGTGGCAAATCACAAGAAAGAATCATATGGAAAAATTCGTTTTCATTTGTAATATCATCAATCAAAGCAAACGAATTTCCCTTTATGAAACTATCATGCAATTCATTGGAATCAAGAGAAATATCCTTTTCAAGGCTATGGTCTTTTTTACTCAAATCAATCACATTATCATCCATACAAGATTCAACCTTTTCACAATTAACATGCTTACTATCATCAATAGTACTAAAGGGTGCATTATGATCAAGGATGGAATCAACCACTCCACTAAATGTTTTCTTTCGAAAATCAACAAGTAAGTGGCATTTTTCATGATAACAATCTACACATATTCGATATTCCGCACAAGAACATGAAAATGTTTCAGTTAGTTCATCACAAATATCCCTAGTACTATGAAGAGAAGCATTTTCAACAGTTAAAGTATCACCTAAAGAAGTTGGAGCACAATCATCAACAAGTACAATCGAATCACTACTACTAGAGCTAATGGTTTGCGCAATTACATTTTCAAACATTTGAGGGGATTCAACAATAATTTCCTCATCCACCTCATCATCACTCAAATCATGAATTGCTTCATTAGTTAAAGTAATAGGAGAGTCTACTTCTATTAGGATAGGATCATTACCAAATGGTAGAGAAGACTCTTCAATGCTCTTTTGTACTTGCTTCACTTCTTGTGCTTGTGTGGGAATAGGTATCGAAGGATTGGAAATTTCCATTTGTGAAGTGGCATTTAGGTGTTGCTCTTCGGTTTTCCTATCATTATTGGAGGTACATGACCATGGAGCTCCTTCTTCTCATTCGGTTTTTATCCACAGCACATGATGAACAAAATCCTTAATGAATTTTTCAATGCCCTCCATTTCCTCTTCCATTTCCTCAGAAAATCCACGAGGAAGAGCCTCTTTAAGATTGAATAAAAATTGATGCCGAACCTTTACTTGGTCATACATTCTTCTTAAGGTAAGGGTTTGAGCGTCCATATATGGCAAGGTGAGGAAGGCATCAAGTCCGAAAGGTTGAGGAGTGGAGGGTTGTGATGGATGTTCCTGGCATTATGGAGTGGGTGGCTCATAATGAAGTGCATGTGTTGGGTAAGTCTCTTGTAGGGTATGGCACATTGAAGACTCTTGTGCAGGCCACTCCATTGTTTTCTCCAACTTCTCACTGTTTTCTTCTGGTTGCTCCACTTCTTGTGTATGTGTGGTCATGGGAAGAGGGTCTTCTTGGAAATTAGTCTTCAACACTTGTGATTTTTGAGTGAGACGCTCAATTTCCTTTTCCATTCTCTCATTCTCTTTCTCTTGATGTTCCATTCGTCTCATTAGAGTCCATTTGATGGTCAAAATTGGCCTTGCGTGACCGCTCCTCATCTACAGTCTGATTCACTTGATTCTGTAATTTTTCAAGGACTTCACAAATGGTAGGTTTTCTATTTGCCACATATGGTTGAGAATGAGGTCTAGAAGATGGCTCAAATGGGTTTAGGAATTCATGAGATGGATGACATGGTCGAGAAGTGGGATTGAATGAAGGAGAGGGTTCATGGTATGACATGCGGTTGTATGGTGGAGGATTATGAGAAGGCTCATAATATGGGTTGTATGGTGGTGGAGAAGGCTCATTGTATGATCTATAGGATGGGTGTGTTTGTCGATTTGGTTGAAATGGAGGTTGGCGGTAAGGTTCATGATACGGGTGGTGGAATGGACCATAACATTCTTGACCAATTGGATTCTCATCTTGAATTCCCATGTTAGCTTGAAGAGCCTGTATTGTTTGTTGAATGGAATTGATACTCTGAGAGATGGACTCTTCCCTTCTGGTTGAATCTCCTACAAATGAGTGGGATTGAAAGAGTGAATCTTGAACACCATTAAACCAAGCCATGAAAGTTCAAAGAAATTAATTCCCAATGAACCACAATATCACTATCTAACTATAAACTATAAAAACTAAGAAAAGGAATCAAAGAAAATACAAATGCAAATGCAAGGATTACTAAAAAAGTAAAAAAGAAAATTGACGCCCACGGGGTGGCATGCATCAATTCACGCCACTCTGCAATTTGTAGAGAGGCGTCAGTAAACTGACGCCATTTGTGGCTTTGGGAATTAGTTTCTCAACTGCTCCAATCCGGTACTTTTTTAAGAAAAAGTTCTTATTTTGGTCAATTTCCCCCATTGTACCCAACCCCTTATTTCAACATAAATGTCCAAAAAAATAAAAGAGTACTAGCCAGTCCTAGCCTTCGCCGTCCAAACACTCTCATACCTCTCCCAGCATAACCAGTTCGAGCGACCATCTCCTCCACCTTGATGCGTCTTCATCAACCTTTCAAGGCCGTTGCCTCCACAGAAATTTGACCATTCACCTTCTCCGACCTAAGATACGTCGGTGTGTCATCCCAAAACCCCAATATCCACCTTCTTTGAGTTCGATCTGCTGCTCCCAAAACTTGAAGTTTCACCTGCTCCGACTTTCGTCTACTTCTCCGAGTTCGATCTGCTTCTTCCAAAACCCCAATCTTGAACTTGTCCGTGTTTGGGCTTGATTGGCGTTGTTTTTTGCAGTGCTGAAATTGGCCCTGTCATAGCGGGATCTATCTCTATTTATTTAGCTCTTATTAATTAGGGTTCATTTAAATCATTCATCAAATGCCTTTTTCTTTAAATTCATTTAAATCATTCATCAAATGCCTTTTTCTTTAAATATGCAGGTTGCAATGCCGGTACTTAGGGTGCTTCTCTTTGTTGCACGGCCCAGGACATATGTTTTAGGCAACATTCCAAATTCTGAGGTATATGGAAATGTTGAACAGTACCTTTTACTGAGCCCAAACTTAATTTCTTATATTTTTATGCACGATTTGCTGATAAGTGCATCCCTGACTACAACTTAATAGTTTAAATGGTTAGGGAGGGTAGCTTCATCTTAATGGTTGCCTAATGAACAAACTTAAAGATGCTTGGTGAAAAGGAGGCCAGGAAACCTTGGGATCTTGTATTATATGTTTGGGAACTCCGTGAACCAAGTAGGCTAGTTCTCTTGATGGATTTACAAATCTCAGCTGAGCTTTCTGTGTGGGAAGTTAATAAGGCAGAATGAGATTGAGTGTTCTCTATCTGTAAGCATGTTTATCTGACATTGATTTAAAGCATCTGAAAAATGTTTTAAAGAACTTCTAGATGATTTCCGAGAACACATTAGTGTAAGAAGAATAAACATGATTTTTCTCCTTCATATTGCCTCTGTAAATCCCATCCGTAAATCAGTGGCAAATTTGCCACAGAATCCGCTTTTTTCGGTGCAAGCAAAGTTCTGTAGGAAACGGATTACCGATGGTAATGTCCGTCGGTAATGGCCTATTTTTTGTAGTGCGTGGAGGTTAGATTGGGAGAGGAAGTTATTCAACAAGTGGTAAAGTATGTTTAGATATTTGGGATCAATTATGTAGGAAGATGGTGAAATTGATGGAGATGTTAGTCATAGTTTTCAAAGTGTGTAGTATAAACAAACAAAAACTATTGGATTTAATTGTTATTGGGAAGTATCTAGTTAGGTAAAAGGGAAGTTATATTGTAGTACTATAAGACCCGGGCAATGTTATATGGTAGTGAATGTTGGACTTAAATGGGATTACATGAACATAAAATGAGAGTAGCTAAGATAAGGATATTGAGATGAATGTGTGGTAATTCTTCTGATAATGTAGTGATTCTACTAAAATATGTAGAGAAATAGATTTTTTTAATAAAAAGACAAAATGATATATTAAATGATGATTAAAGTATGACTAAGGAATAATAGAAAGAAAAATTATAAATGTTATGAAAGAAAGCATATTGCTTCAAGAAAACAAGAACTTTAGATATGAATATCACAAACCTTTCAATTAATGTAATATATATGAACAATGATGCTCAATTTTTTTTTCTTTTTTTTTTTTTTGAAAAAAACTCCTTAAATGGTTAGAAAATTTTTGTCCGACCCTTACCAAAAAAAAAAAAAAAACCAAGGAAACTCAAATTATGGGCTCTTATATAAAAAAAGGACTGGAGTGTCTCTCACTGTACATAACAATGAAGAACTCCTTTAGACACAGAAACTTGCGATTCTATGTATATGTAGGGAGAGAGAGACGGACATTAATTACTTTAAAGAAGAAGAAGAAGATGATGATAGTATCTAATAAACTCAACAACTAAAGAAGAAGATGATACTAAAGGCCTTGTAGCCTAGTGGTATTGATACTCCCCAACTAGTGGGAGGTCGTGGGTTTGATACCACTCGTTGTAATTCAAGCCATTAGTACCTGCCGATTTATTATCAAAAAAAGAAGAAGAAGAAGATGATGATAGAATCTAATAAACTCAACAACCCTATTAACTAGGCATCATGACTTTACACACTTATTATTCCAATAGAAAGTGAAGAGAAACAGAAAAAGAAATCCTATGCCACAAATATCCGCTGAAGTAGAGTTCTTTTTCGTTTTTGCCAAAACAGACAATTTTATTAATAGCAACGAAACATTACAAACATCAATAACCGAAACCAATAAAACACTTAGAAAATCCTCCAAGTAGCTAACACCCCACTTAAACAAAAAGAGGGGGGGGGGACACTTAGAAAAACAAATGAACAATCTTACTAAAAGAAACTAAAGACGCTGAAGTAGCGATCTGGAGAAAGAGAATAGTGCACAGATTTCATTAAGGCTTGAGTCTTACAATAGCTTTGGAGCTATTTCTGAAATAAGGCAATGACAGGTAGATATAGTTTGGATCAAAGAGAGCAGAAGAAGAATTGCTCCTAAGAAAGATGCTATTCTCCGTGGAGTGCTCCACTATTGTTGCTTGAAGATTGCTTTGTACTTGTGTAACTATCACAAAACTTGTTCAATTCTTCAAATAGAGAGATATAATCTTCATTGAAATCTGTGAAGCTAGCATTCCAGCCCAGTCTCTTGGTCATAGAAGCCACCGCATCATTCTCACCCATGAGGTTCTTTATAATTCCCTTTTCAGCGAGTATTTCAACATCTTTTTCTGTTATGATAAGAAATCCCAAGAGAAATATGTAATCAGTCATGCTTCTTGAGAAAAAAAAGTGATATTGCGGAAACGCAACCACATTCCTAAGTGTGGCCTCTGTAGTATCGCTTATAATGATTTTTGGTATTTTCAACACTCCCTTTGAAAATTTCAGCTTAAACAAGCTTATTTCATCTTCATTGACCTCAAATTTAATTCCTGCATCATATAGTTTGCTTACACTGTATACAGGCTTCATTTCTCTGCCACTGCTTTCCCTTTGATCATCTCGTTGGACAAAAAATATTCTTAGCAGATCACACAAGTGATGCACTTGTGGAAAACCATAATGAAGTCTCGGTAGGTTGTGTCGTACAAAACATTTGAACTTAAACTCTCTTTGAAGTTCTTCATTAGGAACTATTTTACTCCCGAATGCTCTATTTAAATAGTCGCAGGTAAAAAACTCGAATGGAAGTTCATTGTAGCCATCGGGAAAAGTTAGGTCAAATAGGTCTTTAAGAACAAAAAATGGTAGCTGATTTTCAAGCAAAATCAAATCTGTCGTTGTTAGCTCCCACATAAACCATAGCTTGGAATGCCAGCAGTTTTCATCATGCCATAGAAGAAAGTATTCAATAATGAAGCAAGCATCAGTTAGAATCATCCGAACAAATTCATCGCTCTCCATTGGAATTGTCTCTGAATAACATTGTCGAATTTTACCTTCTTGACCTTTAAGGAGATGAACATAATCATGGACTGATTTATCTTGAGTCATTTTCAAAAATTTGTAGAGGAACCATAATTTGACCTCTTCCATTGATTCCAATCCTTTGTTTCCATGGTGATATGGTCCAATGGAAATTGAGACAGGAGTGTATGCTGCTTCATTCATTTTCCGTAGTCGTGGTAGCACTCTATAGATGCAAAAATTTGATGGCGTGGGAAACTCTAATAACTTGTCCATAGTTTCTAACTCATCTTTCAGGGAGCTTATTAACAACTCAACCTGATGGGAATCACTTTTTTTCCTCCACATTCTATGAGACAAAACGGGAGCAAACTGAAGATTAAAATGATGATCATTTGTACATTATGTATTATATTATTGAATCATCATTAGTAAACAAAGCATAGGGAATTACTCTGATCCCAAGTTGTAACATCCTCATTTTCTAAAGCGTTTTCGAAATGATTTGATCGGAGTTCAAAATAGTTTAATCAGAGTAGAGCATCAGAAAGATTTAAAAGAGTGAGTATCTGATATATATTCCCTGCTGTTGAGTCTGGTACATATACATACGGTGGTACAAATATCTGAATACAGTAATACAGTATGCAAACCAAGGAACACGTCCTCTACCCGTGTTCTCACGTGTGCTGCCTATCCTTGCTCTTGATCCTAGCTCCTTCAGACCCTGATTTAATTTGGTAATTATTTGTATTTTTATGATATTTTATGATTCCTAAGAAAATTCAATCATTGGTCACCTTAATCCTAAATAAAGATTTCCTAGGAAATAGAATAAATATACCTCAAAATTTGAGACCACATATTCACCTATTTTAAATAGGTGTCATTTATCAAAATATTGTATTGATGAGAAATAATAATTTTTGGGATATTACATTTCTCCCCCCGTTAAATAAAATTTCTTCCTCGAAATTTGCTCTATTCTAACTGAACTTCGAACCATAAATGTTGGGAATTTACTCTATACTAATTAGACTTCGAACCATACACTCTAGATATTCACTCTATCGGAATACTTCTTTGTTTAATCTGTTTCTCTCGATGATCGAGAATTTACTTCGGCTCGACTATGTAGGTATTTGTCATGTCGTACTTCGACATCCTTATACCCCAAATGTCTTCGTGGCGCCCATATATCGTGGCAACATAAGATACCTCACACTTAATGACACAACTACGGTCCGGTTGGTATAACTGAGAAAACATGAAAAATGTTCTGGAGATTAATCAAGTTCAGGGGTACGGCGTATCTGATAAGCAACTGGTTCACATTCAGCTAAAATCTTGAATGGTCTTACGTAACATGGACTAAATTCACGTCTCTGAAGCGATCGACTGACACCAGTTATGGGAATATCTTTAGAAACATATAATCATCGACTTCGGACTATGGAGGTCTTCTCCTTTTGTCAGCGTAGCTCTTCTGTCTGCTTCGTGCTGTTTAGGAGTTGTCTTTTGAACGTATCGATTTGTTCGGAGGTCTGGCCAACTAGATCTGCTTCAAGCAATTCCTACTCAGATAAGGATGACTGACACGTTCGCCCTTGACACTCGATCGTATAAACTCAAAAACTCTAGTCATCTATGTCAACAGTACACATCACATGTACAATTATCTATGATATCAGTATACATCACATGCACAATCATCTGGGTCATCAGTACACATCACATGTACAATCATCTATTTTATACCCAGGTTTAGTACAGGACCTACTCGTCCATTCACACCGTGCTTGGTTACGCAGGCCTCACTGCCTGACCCATTTAGCCTCTCGGCTTAACACATATTGGCCCTCCGGCTCAATTCATTATTACAGTACTAGGAATTTTAGCCTTAATACCCAGGAGGTTATCCTTAGGCTTTAGGTATTTCAAACTACAACCTGGTACAATAAGCGTTTTATCAGACTCAAGACATACTGCAAACATACTATTCACTATATCAATTTGCTTTTTACACAGTGCTAAATACCACTGTCTTAAGGCCTAGGGGCGCTTGTCTTATGCACAGTTGCACAAATAGATCTTAAGCATTTGCTCGGTTATTTCATTTGAACCTTTTTCCCAGTCAAGTTCTCAGGCTATATTAGAAACTTAATTATCCCTTAGATCTCTAAGGTTTCCACTAGTGTCTATATAAGAATTTTGATTGCAACGACAAATCTTTTCTTTGCTAAGGTAATCACTACGCCAAATTTCTAAACTAGCATGAGGATCTTATATTCTCAATATTTTTATCAAGAGTGGGGAGACGTCAACATACAAAGTAACCGAAAAATGGTTTCAACGAAATCTAGAACAATTTTTAAGTGCCATTTAGTTCCTATGAAATTTTACATAGCTACTACAAATTTCATGTCCAATACTCACTACAAGAGCATAATAGAAGCAAATGTTATAAAAACAATATTCAACTTCAGTTACTACAGCATTAAACAAATTCTAATTCATGTTTCGTATATCCGACATCTAATGGTGTGGATAGAAATTTAGCACAAAGTATTTGTGTAGTGATGCACCAAAGTAGGTTTTACGAAGTATAAACAATACTAACTCTTAATTAATCCATATTTACTAGAGTGTACACTCTAAGTTTCATATTTAAAACCATATCTCTTAACATCCAGGGATCTAGATACCCTTCAAAACTTTTGAGTCAACAAGTTCATGTTTAACTTAAAGGCGTTCATCAAAATTTCAAAATAAAATAAGGATATATGATGAAAGGTTATTTCATTATGATAAAGTGACAAGAAATCCTAATTTCAATGAATCAAACGTACCGTGTATTTCAAGACAGGGTTGTAATGCATGCCACAACATTCAATCAAGTGTTGTTCTAACATTTAAAATCAGTTTATCTACAAGGTTTCCTTTAGCTCTAACATGCATTATTCGAAGCTAATCCTGTTTTACCATATCAATGACCTATAATCAAGCTTACAACAAGAGAGATCAAGGACAATGGATGATCAGGAAATTTGAGGAAGATGATACCTATATTATCGATTGGTCCAAATTTCACAAAGTGTGATAACTAAAGTTTGCAGAGTGGTAATGCACACACTTAAAATGGAACTTACTATAGTATACTATCAGCCACTTCCGTTAATTTAATTCGTTAAAGATTTTCTGGTATAATGAAGTAAAATTTACGAACTCACATTTTCCAACATAACAAGGCAAGTAATATAACCAAAATATATGAGTCATGGTATCATCTAGATATGCAAACTCTTTCCTATAATAGGTTAATACAACAACACTTAGATTTTTAGCTTCTTATAATAGCGGCCTAGCAAGTTTAAGTGTTATATTCCTCATACGGCTAATTCTCACAGAATCCTATGCAGGTGTCATTATTTAGAATTCTCACAACTAACTGATTGGAACGAAAATAATTTTATGCACAAGATTCAATGAAGTACCGCAACTATGCACATTTAGCAATATTCAAACCTTTAATAGCACAAAATTCACAGAAGACTCACTTTTTAAAACATAGTTTTATACTTAGTTTTGAAAATTCAAGTGAAACATTCAAGTTAGATTTCTAAGTGACCAGATAGTTGGACAACATGGTTCCTATAAATTAGATCCGGTTGGGAATGTTCAGAAATAGAATAAATGCTCAATCATATGGATATAGAGATTTGGGAAATATTTAGAAGTAGTAATTCATACAAGTTTAGTGTCTCAGCAAATTCAGAGTATACATTCCTAATGAAAATTTCGTTTTTCATACAACATGTTCAGCAACCAACATTGATCACAAAAGAAGCACAACAAAGAGAAATTCTTTTCTTTTGCCTTAATTTACCTCCTTAAATATGGATTTCAAAAACCAGGGGAACTCAATTGTAAGCCCTTTCTATTCTTAGCAAAATAATGTAAAGATGTCCTTTTAGCTTATAAAACGATAGTAAGCCAGCACAAATATCCAAGGTTGACGACTAGGTTAGAAAATGTGGTAGAACAAAGAAACTGATGGGTGATTGTACTATAATTCAGTTTTTCAAACAAGAGAAATAATTTTACTCAAAAGGTGAAACAACCTTTAGAAATATAGCTATTAATATAAAATGCATGGCATGAACTATTAAACTTTTCTTTCTTTCTCCATCATTTCAAACAAATTTAATAGAACATACAACGAAGAGATTATCGCAAAAGATTTTCAATGTCAAATTAGAGAATATCAAAGAATGATTCAATTCTATACAGATTCTTTTAACATTTCCCTAATGATGGTTTCAATCAAGAAGTACTAATCAAACATATCACAATCTAGAGACTTTCTCATACTTTGAGTGAAAGTTGAGAAATGAGATGTACTACTTATAATCATGTCAACTGCACAAGGCATTGCTGGATTTGAATGATACAGAATGATGTCAAAATCCTATTTAAGAAAACATACATGTTCACAACACATGAAGAAAAGGATTCTTGCGTTTTGGCAAGGTATACCTAAAACATTTAAATCTATCATGCATATAAGGAAAATCAAAACTCAATGTCATATACCATATAAACCTCACTTTCCCTCTTATGTGTTTTCAAGTTTTTTATTTAAACATCAGTATGGATGTCGATGGGTTAACTAACTGTTTTCTAGACTTGTCTCCTAACATATACTTAGGCATTAGTCTATAATACTTTTTCCTTCCTTGAATACATACTTCATGAAGAGTCTTTCAATACTAGCTAATATGCCCCTCAACATTAAGATATCCCGTACTATCTATGACAACAAATTGTCCTAGAGGGGTAGAGCAAAAATGGACCACCTATACAGCCCTCAATGATGCCTTGATTATGATTATACCCGGGTTCATAACGATAATCAAGACCCCAATGAAAACATTGCTCTGGGTACTAAAATTGGTTCTTTTGCGGTTGTTTATTTCTACCACTGCATCTATCTCTACCTTTGGGGAACTCCAGTCCCTTATAAGCAGCGATCAGCACCTATTGCAAACATATGTATATTATATTACTGTGGCTGCTACGTCATAATACTTCATAATACTCAACTATGTTCAGTTATCAATATTTCCTTAGCTTCCCTTGATTGGTACTAGGTTCATATTTCGTTCTCTGATTACTCATTATCTAAGGACAGCCTTTTGGAGATAATATAAAAAGGAATGGAAATTGGCTGTACATTCTCTGTATAAGAGTTTATTCGCCTTTTCTATCCAGGCATGGTTTCGTAAGGGGACTCACTCTCAGAGTTATTCGTAAGAGGATTCACTCTCAGGGTCATTTTGATAGCTGAAAATATTCACTGTTGCCGATATCAGATGTATGATCCGATACTATAGGTTTCTCTGGTTCAGAAAGTATACTAGCCGTTGATTCGAGGTAGTACACAGGATTAGGGTTGTGTACAGGTTTTTGTATACCGACCATGACGGGTATACATTCGAAGATTCGGGGTTACAAATGAGTGTAAGGTTTTCTTCTCTATCTAACAATACACCAGGGTTATATCAGTACTCATTTCCAAAGTATGCTCTGAGGCAATGGCTTAGAGCCTAACTTAGTTAATCAAACCGATTGGCCAGGTAGGTGTCTATCATGGGGGTCTCACCGACTTTACGGTGACTGATTGACTGACCCACATAGACGAGCCCTGCCTTCGGCACCAATGGTTTATTACAATTGAGCCAGGTTCTTGCCAGGTAAAATGCTTTTTGAAAAGTTCCGAACCTAACTCCGTTAATCAAACAGTCTGGCCAGGCTGGTGTATTTGTGGAAGTCTCGCCGAGTTCACGGGGACTGATTGACAACCACAAAACCCTTTCTAGACACCAAACTGTTTGGAGTAACTTAGTTAACTTCGTGCCAGAATGTCTGCTCTGATACCAAAATGTAACATCCTCATTTTCTAAAGCACTTCCGAAATGATTTGATCAGAGTTCAAAATAGTTTAATCAGAGTAGAGCATCAGAAAGATTTAAAAGAGTGAGTATCTGATATATATTCCCTACTGTTGAGTCTGGTACATATACATACGGTGGTACAAATATATGAATACAGTAATACAGTATGCAAACAAAGGAACACGTCCTCGGCTGTGTCCTCACGTGTGCTGCCTATCCTTGCTCTTGATCCCAGCTCCTTCAGACCCTGAAGCTATGGTAAGAGCTGAGGTTCAATTCCCATTGAACCTCAGGTAACAGTTAACCTCATGATTATGTATCAGTTATGTATGACAGATATTCATGACAATACAACAATATTCACATACTCAAGATAATAACAACCACAGCCTTCACATATTCATGTCACTCCAGTATCACCACATATTCACATCAAACCAGTCTGCACTATTCACCAGTGCCACGTTGTACATCCGTGTCCTTAGCGCTAGGAAAACTCAACAGCATTATCATGACTATAACACATATATAACTGTATGCCCAACTTTTCAAAACAGAATCCATAACTTTTCAAAAACAGTGTCTCAGACTATCTATCACATATTGGTGTACAATAAGCATCAGAGTTAGTGTTACAGTACGCGTCCGTACCTTTGTCGGCGATATTGGTACGCTGTCGTTCAGACCGTGACCACGTTTACCCTATAATGGTAATATCGCATTTATTAATTCACATATAATATTCCAGAAGATATCCTAGTCACTAATGACCCTTTTTACCCTTGGTAGGATTATTTCTCAACTTATCACCCTTAATTCTTCAAAAAACGCTGGCCTAGAATTTTGGACAAATTTTCGCCTAACTTCGGAAAATCATAACTAATTCTAGAAAAATCGAAACGAGGATCCATAATATTCCATGGAATCCTCAGGATGTGTAATTTAAAGGAAAAATAATAAATCTTTCCCATATTACACGGTTCATTGCTAGGTTTTAAGTTTTGAACATCTGCCTAGAATTTTCCAGAAATTTGTTGCCCTAGCTTTGAGAATTTTTATCTCCTTGTACAGAAATCTTTGGACATGTTCTTTACATATTTAAAAATCCCTATATATCTAATTTAACCATGAATTTTTCCAGAATTTTTCAACCATATTTTCAACATAAAGTATAAGCATTTTTATGACTGATTTAGAAATTCCAGAACTGATGAAATTTTGCCAGAACTTCGTTACTTCGGTGTTTATCTTCCGGAAATTTTGCTAAAACACCCTCTTCATCAATTTTTTGAAATAAAGCTTATTTTAACCATAAAAACATGAATTTAAAAATTATTCTAGAATTTTGAGATCTACACTACTTCTATCTAAGAATTTAAAGACTAAAAACTAAAGAGCTACAAGAGCTAAAGACTAGAAACTAAAAGCTTGCTTACCTCTTGAAGAACTTCCTCCTCCTTCTTGCTTCTCTTCTCTCTTAAACTCACCTATTTGGTTTGAGTTTGGTGTGAGGATTTGTGAATGCTAATGCCCCTATTTATAGTAAAAGGGGATGACACAATGGTAAATAAATCTAACCTACTTCATCTTGATTTTAAGCCATTGGATCTAGGGTATTTGGGAGCCTTCATCTTGGCCTTACACCACACCCTTCTAGCCTCTTCCAAAACTTTATGACTCACCTCTTTGATGAGGTCATTGGTGACCTCAAATCTTGGCTTCTAATACACAATTTCCTCCTACTTGTCTTTACTTTTGCCTAGATAAAAATATATTTGGGGATCTTAATGAAGTTTTATGCACATTTCCTCATTGGTTTTGAATTCTTGAAGTTCTTAGCTTCATTTAGAGACCAAATTTGCCTATCTTCTCTATTGGTTTCAATCTTCAACAATTAAGGAAATGACTTTGGTTATACTTGTTTTCATGCTTGATTTATGCTTGATATTGATCTCAATTTAGATTTGATACTTAGTTAGTGGATTTCAAGTTATAATTTAGTTTGTATAGGTTTTCACTAGTTTAAATCTAGAGTTATTTTCATGAACCAATTTAATTGTTTTAATTGTCTAATTTCCTATTGGCCAATAGATTGACTTCTCCCTTAGACTCACAACATTAGCATGCACAACACTCCCTTTTCACACTACACACACACACATGCACAACAATTACATCATCACATGCATCATCTTATCCTCTTCCATTTCCCTTCCAAAGTCTCCATACATTTATGAAGCTTCATGACTCATCATATTTAGATTTGTGACTCATGGCTTAGGTTGGTGATTCACCCAAGTTTAGACTCATGACTCATATGTGCATGTGTTATTTAGGAAATTTCCCCCTCCTTCCTTTTATTTATTTTTAATTTGTGTTTTAATTCTTCTACAATATTAGAGGAAAATCTCCTATTGGTTAGCTTTATCTCACATGGATTCCACTTTGTTAGAATTAATTAGGGCCTTTGGATAAGCTTTATGAGATTAATTCCTAGCCTTTAGATCATAGTTGAAATTGTTGACTTTTCAACTTTTGATTAACATTTGATTAACATCTTAATCATAAGCTTAATTATCCCTTGATTGTTGCATTATTGGTTCATGGAAGGATTTATGATTGTTAACAATTCATTTAGTGCTATTCCTAATCCCTTATTGGTTCTTAAGTTTTAATTAGCCTAACATACCTCTATTTGGTGATTATTAATGCTAATTGTAAATAATTAGCTAAACCTTCCATTAGTGTTAATTAATTGCCCGTTAAATGTTGGTAATTATCCTTTTAATTGTTCAAGTGTTTTGGCAATTCTTTATGGCTTTTTATGAGTTGAAAATTTACTAGGTATTAATTCTAGGGTTTTAGAAAATTTAGTTTCTTAATAAATTATGAATTTTGAGACTTAAGTCTCATTTAATTAGTCCCTTGATTAATTACATAATTATTTGGTTTAGTGAAAACCTAGTTGTTTATTGATTCTTATTAATTTCTCCTATTTGTTTAAGTATTTTCCATAGCACTTTCTTTCTCTTTTTGATCATACAAGAACCCTAATTTAATTTGGTAATTATTTGTATTTTTATGATATTTTATGATTCCTAAGAAAATTCAATCATTGGTCACCTTAATCCTAAATAAAGATTTCCTAGAAAATAGAATAAATATACCTCAAAATTTGAGACCACATATTCACCTATTTTAAATAGGTGTCATTTATCAAAATATTGTATTGATGAGAAATAATAATTTTTGGGGTATTACAATTCAATCATTTTTTTTTTTTACGGAGAAACTTGCCCATTAAATGCATAATGAAGAATCGCTTTTGGTCATAAATGTATCACAGTGAATCCAAGAAGCAAAATAAATGCATGACGAAGAAATTAAATGCATCGCATGAAGGTCTAGTGTACTCACCTGTAGCATATTAATTTAAATGTGTTTGCTGAGTCTTTCTTCTCCGGCCACGAACGTTCATGTTGCAGACATCAAGAGTAACCTAAAAACACTTGTTGGTCAGTTGGGTTGGTCTAAAGTGCAAATATAATTTTCAGAATACAATATTCATTAACAACAGAGGAACTCACAAGAATATTTCATCGATTTCATTAAACCCATGAAAAACCCAGAACGATAAGCAGGAAAATCATAAAGTTATAATAACCGAAACACCTCTTACTTGTCTATAGTTTCTAACTCATCTTTCAGGGAGCTTATTAACAACTCAACCTCATGGGAATCACTTTTTTTCCTGTAACATCCCAAATTTTCTAAAACGTTTTCAAACTATTTGATCAGAGTAGAGCATCGGAATAATTTCAAAAGAGCGAGTATCTGATAAAAACCTTCACTGTTGTAGTATTTGGTTGCTTACACAGCGGTACAGTAGTTTGAAAATAGTACAACAAGATAACGCTGAAATAAAAATTTCTCTATCTTCGTCCTTGCGCTGCCTCCTTATCCTTGTCTTTGGTCCTGGTTCCTCCGGACCCTGACGCTATGTTAAGAGCTGAGGTTCAATTACCATTGAACCTCAGGTAATGGTTAACCTCATGCTTATGTATCAAATATGTATGACAGATATCCATGGCAAAACAGCAATAATCACATACAATATTCTCATATTCAGATAATAACATAACACAGCCATTGCAATATGCATGTTATTATAGTCTGCACTATCTCCAGTGTCACGATGGCCTATTGTGTCCTCAGCTCTAGGAAAACATAACGGCATTATCAAAACCATAACCTGTATCAAGTTATATGTGTATGATCAATTTTCAAAAACAGAATCTCAGACTATCTATCACATATAAGCATACCATAAGCATCAGAGTTAAGGTTACAATACGCGTCCGTACCTGAGTTGGTAGTCTCGGTACGTAATTGATCGGTCTGCGTTCTTTCAGACAGCCTATCAGAGCAATATCGTCCTATTAATTTAAAGATAATATCCTAAAAGATATTTTTGGCCACTACTGACTATTTTACCCTCGGTACCCTAGATTATCAATTTCTTTCCTCAAAATTCGTTGGTGGATGCTGAAAATATTGGGCAGAATTTCGCCTATCTTTGAAAAATCATAACTAATTCTAGAAAAATCGAAACGAAGATCCGTAAAATTTCCCGGACTCCTTAAGATGTCTAGTTTTGAGGAAAAATTTCAGTATTCACCCAGAACTGAAGAACAATTCCCAGATTTCATGTGTTCATACCTTGCCCAGAAATTCGCCCAGAAAAATAGCCTAATCTTCAAAAATTCATATCTCCTTGTCCAGAGATCAAAACATTACATATTTTATATATTTGGAAAGCCCTACATGTCTACTTTCTTTCTGGAAATTTTAGTGATTTTTAAAGATCATTTGATACAGAAAATAATGCCCCCTATCCAGTTGACTCCCAAAATCCAGCAATTCTAGACTTCATTCATCTTACTCTAACTTGTTCCCTTAATCCTAAAATTCACTCCCCAACATGTTTCCACCTTGTCAGGCATCTTTTTGATGCAATAAGGCTTGAAAAAAAATATGAGGAATTACTTTACCTATTTACTAGATTAAACTAACATCTACATTAAAACTAGTAAGAACAACTAAAATTATAAAACTAAGAACAAGCTTACCTCTTGAAGACTCTTGCTTCTTCCTTCTAGCTCCAAGAGAACTCTCACTCTCACTCTCTTAATCAAAGGATTAGAGGTGTATGTGGTGATGGTGTGAAGAAATGAGGAGGGGAAGCCTCCTATTTATAGGAAAATTCCAACACCTTCAACAAGCTACTCCTTATCAATTTTTGGCCATTGGATCAAGATGAAGGTTTGACCCATTCATCCTCACCACTCCCTCCTCTCTTCCTTCCTCTTCACTCTTTTTTCTTCTCCTTCTTCAAGAACTTCTTCAAGAAGTAAAGGAGCTTGTTCATGAAGCTTCAATAGTCCACCTTCTTGGACTAGTTGTTGACCTAATTGGAGCATGTGTTGATTTAATTTTTCTTGCCCTCCAAGACACCACAAAACCGTCCCCCCCATCAGCTCTTTGTTTTTTCTTTGTTTGTTTGCTTTGGGCTTAATTACTCTCCTAGATAATAATTTGGGGCCAAAACATTGGTCCTTTGATGACTAATTATGATAAAATGCTCTTAATTAAATCCCTTTGTTTGCTATTTGATTTAGCTTAATTAAGTTTAGTTGCAATAATTTAATTGATTACCAACTCAATTATAATCTCTCAAATTCCACTTGTTACAAATATTGGACCCTTGTTAGGCTCAAATATGTAATTAAGCCAAAAATATTCCAAATTGCTTTTTAATATTTGCCATTAGATTAATTATGAATGTTAATCCAATTAATATTAATTTAGGTGCCCAATAATTATTCTTTAGCATTCCCTAATCACTTTAAACCTTTTCAAACTCCTTTATGACTTATTCTTGAAAATATAAGAATTAAATGTTAATATCTTTTTAAATATAGATTTAATTGTTCTTTTCTTGTTGGAAATTCCCTCTAATTGTTTTAGGTATTTTCATGATATTTTATAATATTTTAGGGACCCTAATTTAATTATAATCCTTAGAAATTCTTTTAAACAACTCTTAATTAGCCATTGGCTTTTAATTGGAATTATACATCTTTAATTATGCTTAATTTAATTTAGTTAAATTTAGTGTCTTCATTGTTTGTAGTTTCAATTATTCATTAATTATTAATAATCGCCCCTTAATTGGGCTTTGTTTTATGATAGTTCTCTATGACTTTTTATGAGCTAAATATGAATTTAGACACTAATTTATTAATTAAGGGCATTTTAGTAAATTTAGCCTCCTAATAAGTTAAATGGTACCAAATTAATTCCTTGATAATTTATAAAGATTTGCACAATTATTTAATTTAATGAATACCTAGCTGATCTTTGATTTTGTTATTTTCTCCTATTTTGTTTAAGTATTTTCCGTAGGAGCTCATTGCTCTTTTTAATTCCATGTGAACCATAATTTAATTTAGTAATTATTTGCATTTTATGATATTTTATGGTTCCTAAGAAAATTCAATAACTAATTGCTAAAATTAATGCAATTACTTTAATTAATGTACAATTATTTGTCCAATCAATTATTGACAATTCCCTTTAATTTGTTTGGGTATTTCAATAACATTTTATGTCCCTTTAGAATTTAAATGTGAACTATGCTTTAATATGAAATTTATAGGGTATTTTATGATCCCTAAATGAAATTAGAATATTTGGGTCTTTTTGGTTTATTTAACTCTAGGAGAAAATTCTCTAATTTAAATTAGATAAACTATAATATCTTTGAGACCACATATTCACCTATTTTAATAGGTATCATTTATCAAAATATAGTGGTTATGCTAACTATGATTTTTAGGGTATTACATTTCCTCCACATTCTATGTGACAAAACAGGAGCGAACTAAAAATTATAATAATGATAATTTGTACATTATGTATTATATTATTGAATCATCATTAATAAACAAATCATAGGGAATTACTTTGATCCCAAGTTGTGAATAATGTGACTCGTATTGAGCCCCGCTTTAGCCCTCTTCAATTTTCTCGCATTAGTGTTTTTTTTTTTAAAAAAAATATTTAGAAAATTTTCTTTTAGTTATTATAAGGAAAATATAATTTCCTTTAAGAAAGAATCTAATGGCGTAGAATTTTCTTCAATTCTTAAGAATAAATATAGAAATCCATCTTTAATTTTGCTTCAACTCAATGTTATTGATCAGACACCTCCCAATGGTTCAATCCTAGACAAAGGAAGTTATAGATTGAGTCTGACCTTAAATACTTCAATTCACTTTATCTCTCATATTTATCATTTTTACACACACTAACTTAATTAACTTATAAATTGATATTAATATAATATTAATATGGATATTTTAGAGAGATTAGGTCATATTTGTTGTAATTAACAAATTTGTCTACATTTCTTAATCTACTTGAATTAGTTAGGTAGCTGTTTTATAAATATATATAGAAGGGATAATAGCTACCAAACTAGCACATTGTATATAATCTTGAAGTTATTTTAGGATTAAACAAATAATAAATTTATAAGTTATGAAAGGGTTTTGGAAGGGTTGCATCATTTCTTGATCTATAATACTAATTTATGAAAATTGAAAAAATTATTTCAGTTATGTTATTTGTTAAAAAAATGTGTTAGTATTGTAATACCCTAAAAATCCTATTTAGCATAACCACTAAATGATACCTAATAACATAGGTGAATATGTGGTCTCAAAGATATTATAACTTATCTAATTTAAATTAGGAAATTTCCTCCTAGAATCAAATGAACCAAAAAGACTCAAATATTCAAATTTCATTTAGGAACCATAAAATATCATAAAATACAAATAATTACTGTATTAAGTTATGGTTTACATGGAATTAAAAAGAGCAATGAGCGATTGAAATTACAACAATGAAGACACTAAATTTAACTAAATTAAAATAGGCATAATCAAAGATGGATAATTCCAATCAAAAGCCAATGACTAATTAAGAGTTATTTAAATGAATTTCTAAGGACTATAATTAAAATGGAGTTCCTAAAATAGTATAAGATGTCATGAAAATAGGAAAGTATGTTGGCTCCAAAGTAGTAGTGTATTTATTCTACTTCTTGAATAAGTTGACGGTAGGACTTAATGGAGCAAAATCCAATTCTCTAAATTTTAATTAGGAGTCATAAAATATTGTGAAATACCATAAAAGCCCTTAAACCAATTAAATGGAATTTTCAACAATTTAAGAACAATTAAACTCACACTTAGTGATATATTGTCATATAATTCACATATTGGCAAAATTAAGCCGTAAAGGGATAGGAAGAGGTCTAAAATAATTAGAGGACACTAAAAATAATTAGTAAACACCAAAAATTTATCTTAATTTAATTAACACGCATAATTAATTTAATGATAAGTATTTACAAGCAATTCGCAATATTTTGGCTAAATTCAACAATAAAGCCTAACAAGGGATCCATAATTGTAACAATTGGACTTAGTAGGATCATAATTGAATTGGTAATCAATAACATCATTTCAAACTAAACCTAATTAAGCTAAATTAAATAGTAAACAAGAAGAAATTAATTTAGGGCTTTAGTCACAACATTAGATCATTTTTGGTAGCCCAAAACATTGCCCAAATCACCAATAAAGCCCAAAACAACAACCAAACCCAAAGGACCAGAGGGGATTTCGGTTTTGAGAAGCTTCAAGAGGAAGAAATTGAATTTCAACACATGTTGCAAAGTTGGTCAAAGCTTGTAGCATACAAAACACTATTCATGGCTTAAAGTGCAAGTTTGTGTGGCTTCTTGAAGAAGGAAGAAGAAAGAGAATAAGGGAGAGAGAGAGAGAGGGCAGATGAGAGTGAGAGAGTGGTGAGGATTTGAAGTTGCAAAGTTGCCCTAGATCCAATGGTGAGAATTAGCCAAGAGGGAAGTTGCATTTAATTACAAGTTTGTCCAACCTCTTTCCTATAAATAGAGGGCCAAGTTCACTCATTTTCCTCACACCAAGCAAAGCATCATCTGCTTATTGAGAGAGAGTTGAGAGAGAGCTGAAGGGAGGCTTGAAGAAGATCAAGCTTTAGGTAAGCGAAGTTCTTTAGTTTTGAGTTTATATTCATAGGTAGAAGTAGTTTTAATCTTTAAAATTCTAGAATAATTTTAGTTTCATGTTTTTATAGTTTAAAATAGATTCATTTAGAAAATTTAGTGAAGGAAGTAGTTCTGCAAAATTCCCAGGTTAAGAACACGGTAGTAACGAAGTTCTGGCGAAAATTCGTCGGTTAGGCGATTTCTGAACTAGTAACAGAAACACTCATATTTCATGTTGAAAATGATATTGAAAAATTCTGAGAAAATTCATGATCAAAATAGACATAAAGGGATTTTCAAATATGTAAAGAACATGTTGAAATGAGCTCTGTACAGTGAGAAAGAAATTCTCAAATTTTATGTTGCGAAAATGCTGGAAAATCTGGGCAGAGGATGAACACGTGAAATCTGAGAATGATTCTTGAATTCTGGGAAAATTTTGATATTTTTTATGGAAAATAAACATCCTAAGGAGTCCGGAACATTTTATGGATCTTCGTTTTGATTTTTCTAGAATTAGTTATGATTTTTCAAAGATAGGCGAAATTCTGCCCAATATTGTCAAGCGTTTTTCAACGAATTTTGAGGAAATAAAATGATGGTTTAATGTATCAAGGGTAGAGTAGTCAGTAGTGGCCAAAATATATTTTAGGATATTATTTACAAATTAATAACGCAATATTCCTAATATAGGAAGTCTGCAAACGTATACCAATCGTCGTCATACCGGAATTATCAATCAAGGTACGGACCCGTACTGTAACACTAACTCTGATGCTTATAGTATGCTTATATGTGATAGATGTAATACCCTAAAAATCCTATTTAGCATAACCACTAAATGATACCTATTAAAGTAGGTGAATGTGTGGTCTCAAAGATATTATAGTTTATCTAGTTTAAAATTAGAGAATTTTCTCCTAGAGTTAAATAAACCAAAGCAACTCAAATATTCTAAGTTCATTTAGGGATCATAAAATACCCTATAATTTTCATATTGAAGCATAGTTCATATTTAAATTTTAAAGGGGCATAAAATGTTATTAATCTCAAACAAATTAGAGGAAAGTGTCAATAATTGATTGGACAAATAATTGTACATTAATTAAAGTAATTGCATTGATTTTTTGCAATTAATTATTGAATCCTTTTAGGAACCATAAAATATCATAAAATCCAAGTAATTACCAAATTAAAATATGGTTCACATGGAATTAAAAGGACCAATAAGGAACTATGGAGAATACTTAAACAAGATAGGAGAAAAATAATAAATAGTTAGGTATTCATTAAATTAAATAACTATGCCCAATCTTCATCAAGGAATTGATTATAATACCCCAAAATTTGTATATCTCTTGAATATAATATTTTGGCCATTTAGGACCCATTTAAAATAGGAGAGTATGTTATCTCCAAATTAGTAAGTATATTTATTCTAATTCTCGAATAACTTGTCGGTAGAACTTAATAGGGCAAAATACAACTCCCTAAATTTTTATTAGGGGTCATAAAATATTATAAAATACCATAAAAGCCCTTAAACCAATTAAATAGAATTTCCAACAATTCAAAGAACAATTAAACTCACAATTAGTGATATCTTGTCATATAATTCACATATTGGCAAAGTTAAGCCATAAAAGGATAGGAGGAGGTCTAAAATAATTAGAGGACACTAAAAATAATTAGTAAACATCAAAAATTAATCCTAATTGAATTAACATGCATAATTAATTTAATGATGAATACTTACAAGCAATTTTGCAATATTTTGGCTAAATTCAACAATAAAGCCTAACAAGGGATCCATAATTATAACAATTGGACTTAGTAGGATCATAATTGAATTGGTAATCAATAAAATCATTTCAAACTAAGCCTAATTAAGCTAAATTAAATAGTAAACAAGAAGAAATTAATTTAGGACTTTAGTCACAAAATTGGATCATTTTTGGTAGCCCAAATCATTGCCCAAATCACCAATAAAGCCCAAAACAAAAATCAAACCCAAAGGACCAGAGGGGATTTCGGTTTTGGCTGGATTCAAAGAGAAGAAAATGAATTTCAACACATGTTGCAAAGTTGGTCAAAGCTTGTAGAACACAAATCACTATTCATGGCTTAAAGTGCAAGTTTGCTTGAGCTTCTTGGAGAAGGAAAAAGAAAGAGAAGAGGGGAGAGAGAGAGGGATTTCAGCTGGAGCAATTGAGTGGTGAGGATGTGAGATTTCAACTTTAACCTAGATCCAATGGTGTTTAATTGACAAGAGCAAAGTTCCATTTATTTACCAAATTGCCCAACCTTTTTCCTATAAATAGGGACCCAAGCTCTTCACTTTTCTTCACACCAAGCAATACAACACTTGCTTATTTGAGAGAGAGTTGAGAGAGCTGAAGGGAAGTCTTGAAGGAGTTCAAGCTCTAGGTAAGAAAAGTTCTTAGTTTTTGAGTTTAAATTCATAGGTAGAAGTAGTTTTGATCTTTAAAATTCTAGAATAATTTTAGTTTCATGTTTTTATAGTTTAAAATAGCTTCATTTCGAAAATTTAGTGAAGAAAGTAGTTCTGCAAAATTTCCAGATCAAGAACACGGTTGTAACGAAGTTCTGGCGAAAATTCATCGGTTAGGCGATTTCTGAACTAGTAACAGAAACACTCATATTTCATGTTTAAAATGCTATTGAAAAATTCTGAGAAAATTCATGATGAAAGTAGACATGTAGAGCTTTTTAAATATGTAAAGAACATGTTGAAATGAGTTCTGTACAGTGAGAAAGAAATTCTCAAAGTTTATGTTGCGAAAATACTGGAAATTCTGGGCAGAAGATGAACACGTGAAATCTGGGAATGATTTTTGAATTCTGGGCAAGGCCTGATATTTTTTCTGGAAAATAGACATCCTAAGGAGTCTGGAACTTCTTACGGATCTTCGTTTCGATTTTTCTAGAATTAGTTATGAATTTTCAAAGATAGGAGAATTTCTGCCCAATAATTCCAGCGGTTTTTTAATAAATTATGAGAAAATAAAATAATGGTTTAAAATACCAAGGGTAGAATAGTCAATAGTGGCCAAAATATATTTTAGGATATTATCTTTAAATTAATAGAATGATATGGCTATGATAGGCTGACCGGAAGAACGCTGACCAACCGATTTCGTACCGAACTACCGATTCAGGTACGGACGCGTACTGTAACACTAACTCTGATGCTTATTGTATGCTTATATGTGATAGATAGTCTGAAACTCTGTTTTTGAAAATTGATCATACACATACAACTTGATACGGGTTATGGTTTTGATAATGCCGTTATGTTTTCCTAGCGCTGAGGACACGATAGGCCATCGTGGCACTGGAGATAGTGCAGACTATAATAACATGCATATTGCAGTGGCTGTGTTATGTTATTATCTGAATATGAGAATATTGTATGTGATTATTGCTGTTTTGCCATGGATATCTGTCATACATATTTGATACATAAGCATGAGGTTAACCGTTACCTGAGGTTCAATGGTAATTGAACCTCAGTTCTTAACATAGCGTCAGGGTCCGGAGGAACCAGGACCAAGGACAAGGATAAGGAGCTAGCGCAAGGACGAAGACAGAGAAATTTTTATTTCAGCGTTATCTTGTTGTACTATTTTCAAACTACTGTACCGCTGTGTAAGCAACCAAATACTACAACAGTGAAGGTTTTTATCAGATACTCGCTCTTTTGAAATTATTCCGATGCTCTACTCTGATCAAATAGTTCGAAAACGTTTTAGAAAATTGGGATGTTACAATAGATAGTCTGAAACTCTGTTTTGAAAATTGATCATACACATACAACCTGATACGGGTTATGGTTTTGATAATGCCGTTATGTTTTTCTAGCGCTGAGGACACGATAGGCCATCGTGGCACTGGAGATAGTGCAAACTATAATAACATGCATATTGCAGTAGCTGTGTTATGTTATTATTTGAATATGAGAATATTGTATGTGATTATTGCTGTTTTACCATGGATATCTGTTATACATATTGGATACATAAGCATGAGGTTAACCGTTACCTGAGGTTCAATGGTAATTGAACCTCAGCTCATAGTCTCAGATTCTGGAGGGACCAGGACCGAGGGCAAGGATAGATAGCGCATGAGAAGACACGGGCAGAGAAGATAGCTACGATTTTTTTTTGTATCACTATATTAGTAAATATTCAGAGCTTTGTACCCTTGTAATAGCAACAAGACGCACCAACAGTGAAGGTTTATCAGATACTCGCTCGTTTAAATTTATTCCGGTGCGCTACTCTGATTAAAATATTTTGAGAACGGATTTCAAAAATGAGGATGTTACAAGTATCCAATAATATCTCATTTGATCATTTACATTGAAAATTAACTCTATTGATAAAAACTCTGTATTAATGTTAATGAATAGGGATATTTATTGAAGAAAAGACTATAAATTTGGGATATAAAGTTAAATTAAAATCTTACGTTTAAGAACAAAGCAAATTTATCAGTGAACTAATCTTATATTTTGGATCAAAAGAGTGTTTTATATATTTAAAAAAAAAATGAACCAAAGCTTAATTGTTCGTCCTCACCCCACGTCCCACATCCTTTGAAGTTTGAACCAGAGTGTGGTATAGTGATGAATAGAGATCAGAGACTCATGATGGAAATATTTATAACAGAAACTGACCAGAAAAAATCGAAGCACATTATTTCACTAGAAAAAAAAAATAAACACAATAAATGCGATCGTCACTGGCTAACTAGCACGCACTTGTATACTTATCGCTTAGCTTGCGGGCACATATTAATTACTGACAACTGGTAGCTGCCACTTTGTTTATTAAGATGAAATCCCTCTTCTAATAAAATAAATTATTAAATAATAAACACATTATTTGATTGAGACATGCGATGAAAAAACGGAAGAGGAAAAACATCACATAAAATTCAAAAGTAGAAAAGAAAGATTAATTAATTACATAGATTTAATAAAAGATGATCACTAACCTTTTGCTTTGATTGATGTTGTAACATCCCAATTTTCTAAATTGTTTTTGAAATAAATAATCAGAGTAGAGCATCGGAATAAGTTTAAAAGAACGAGTATCTGATAAACATTTACTGATGTAGTATCTAGCTGCTTACACAGCGGTACAGTAATCTAAATATAGTTTGATAAAATAAAAATCTCTCCGTTTGCGTCCTCATGCTGGCTCCTTGCCCTTGTCCTTGGCCCTAATTCCTCCGAACCCTAACACTATAGTAGGAGCTGAGGTTCAATGACCATTGAACCTCAGGTAACGGTTAACCTCATTCTTATGTATAGTTATGTATGACAGATATTCATGATGTTATAATGATAATCAATACAAAAGCCCATAACAGATGTACGATTAGAAATACATAACCACGTATGTAAGAAAATAACAATGTATGTAACATAACCACGTATGCTACAACAATAATTAGAACATAACCTCGTATGTAACATAACCACATATGTAAGTCTTAGCCGATGAGCACAACAATCATATACAATCATACAATAAGCATCAGAGCTAGTGTTACAGTACGCGAACGTACCTTTGTCGATGTTCACGGTACATGTGTCGATCAGTATGCGTGCGCAGATATCCTATGGGGTAATATCACATTTATTAATTCCCAAACAATATTCTAATAGATATCCTAGCCCTAACTGACTATTTTACCCTTGGGGTTTTTATTTTCCAATTTATTTTTTAAAAATTCCGTGAAAAACGCTGGTGCAAATCTGGGCAGAATTTCACCTAACTTTGAAAAATCATAACTAATTCTAAAAAACTCGAAACGAGGATCCGTAAAATTCCATGGAATCCTTAGGATGTATATTTTCAAGGAAAAATAATAGATTTTTCCCAGGTCACATGGTTCATTCCCAGTTTTTAAGTTTTGAACATCTGCCCAGAATTTTCCAGAAATTAGTAGCCCTAACTTTGAGAATTTTTATCTCCCTGTACAGACATCATTTGTACATATTCTTTACATATTTAAAAAGCCCTATATGTCTACTTTAACCATGAATTTTCCCAGAATTTTCCAACCATGTTTTCAACATAAAATATAAGCATTTTCATGACTGATTCAGAAATTCCAGAACCGATGAAATTTCGCCAGAACTTCGTTACTTCGATGTTTCTCTTCCGGAAATTTTGCTAAAACACCCTCTTCATCAATTTTTCAAAATAAAGCTGATTTTAACCATAAAAACATGAATTTAAAATTATTCTAGAATTCTAAGATCTACACTACTTCTATCTAAGAATTTAAAAACTAAAAACTAAAGAACTACCAAAAGCTAAAGACTAGAAACTAAAAGCTTGCTTACCTCTTGAAGAACTTCCTCCTCCTTCTTGCTTCTCTCCTCTCTTAAACTCACCTATTTGGTTTGAGTTTGGTGTGAGGATTTGTGAATGCTAATGCCCCTATTTATAGTAGAAGGGGATGGCACAAGGGTAAATAAATCTAACCTACTTCATCTTCATTTGTGGCCATTGGATCTAGGTTATTTGGGAGCATTCATCTTGGCCTTACACCACACCGTTCTAGCTTCTTCCAAAGCTTTATGACTCACCTCCTTGATGAGAATTACCCAAATCTCTTGGCTTCTAGGTTACACTTCCTTCCTCCTTTGGCTTAGCTTTTCTCTAGGTAAAAATATATTTGGGGATCCTAATGAAGTTTTATGCACACTTTCTCATTGGTTTTGAATTCTTGAAGTTCTTAGCTTCATTTTGAGACCAAATTTTCCTATCTTCTCTATTGGTTTCAATCTTCAACAATTAAGGAAATGACCTTGACTATACTTGTTTTCATGCTTGATTTATGCTTGTTATTGTGCTCTATTTAGATTTGATACTTAGTTAGTGGATCTAGAGTTATAATTTAGTTTGTATAGGTTTCCATAAGCTTGTGTTTAAATTAAAATTCATAAGTTAATTTAATTAGTTTAGTGTCCAATTTTCCTTTTGGCTAATGGATTGACTTATCTCTCCTTCCCTCTCTCCTACACACACACACACATGCACAACAATATCATACACACACATGCACAACAATTACATCATCACATGCATCATCTTATCCTCTTCCATTTTCCCTTAGAAGTCTTCATGCATTTCTATTGGTTCATGACTCATCTATTAGTAGGTTTGTGACTCATGGCTTAGGTTGGTGATTCACTCATGTTTAGGGTTGTGATTCATCTTTTAGAGTTATGACTCATATTAGTGTAATACCCCAAATTAACAATTATCATAAATACAATATTTTGTTTGATGGCACCTATTTCAAATAGGTGAATATGTGGTCTCAAATTTTGAGATATATTTATTTTATCTATTAGGTTATTTTCCCTTAGAATTTAAGGTAGCCAATGTTTTATTTTTCTAAATTTTGTTTGGAATCATAAAATACCATAAAAATACAAACAACTCCCAATTAAATAGGGAAGCATAATAGGAATTAGTAGACACTTAGATTTTCACTAAACAAAATGATTATGTAAATTTTTATAATTAATCAAGGGATCAAATAAAGAGGACATAAATCTCAAAAATTCATAATTAATTAAGCAATTAGATTTTCTAAAACCCTAGAATTAATACCTAGTAAATTTTGAACTCATGAAAGGCCATAAAGAATTATCTAAACACTTGAAACAATTAAGGGACAATTCTTAATAATTAATGAGCAACTAAATTTACAATAAAGGAATACTTAGACTGTAATACCCTAAAGTTCATAATCATTATAAACATTATATTTTGGCTTAATTAAAGATCAATAAAGGTTTAATATTAGTACAGAGATCATAATTAATTTGATCACACTGTTTAGCCTAGTAACATCTGAAACACTATACTAAGATGATAACTTGGATTAAATTATCATCCCCTAAAGATTCAATATATATGGCGAAAATTCAATAATAATAAAGAGGCAAATCCAACTATTAAAATTAAAGCATAAAATGAACAAAAAGAAAGGAAGGAAGAAGGGGACGTTTTTAGCTTGTGGAGCAAGAAACACAAATTCAAACACATGCAAAGGCTTGTGGATGAAGTTGGAACCTTCCAACTTTGAGAGCAAGTTACTTGGAGAACAAGTCACCAAGTTACTGGTCGGACGAGGTTACTTGGCGAGCAAGTTACTGGGCGGACGAGGTTACTTGGCGAGCAAGTTACTGGGCAGACGAGGTTACTTGGCGGACAAGTTACTGGGCGAACGAGGTTACTTGGCAAGCAAGTTACTGGGCGAACGAGGTTACTTGGCGGACAAGTTACTGGGCGGACGAGGTTACTTGGCGAGCAAGTTACTGGGCGGACGAGGTTACTTGGCGAGCAAGTTACTGGGCGGACGAGTTACTTGGCAGACAAGTTACTGGGCGAATGAGGTTACTTGGCGAACAAGTTACTGGGCGGACGAGGTTACTTGGCGGACAAGTTACTGGGCGAACGAGGTTACTTGGCAAGCAAGTTACTTGGCGAGCAAGTTACTTGGCGGACAAGTTGTAAAACTTGGAGAGCAAGTCTGGAAAACTGGGAGAGCAAGTCGGGAAGACTTGGAGAGTAAGTCGAGCAAGTCGGGAAAACTTGGAGAGCAAGTAAGAATTGGCTAGAATGCTCTAGAAGAAGTCAACAACTTGTTGATTAAGCTAGGGTTTTCTAAACACAAATAACACCTAAGCCTTGCTTATGTCATCAATATGACATCATAAGGATGACATCACAAGAACACATGAAGGGTGTAGATTTAAACTTCTTCATCAAGTTTAGATCTAATGGTTAGGATTTAAGAAGAGGCTTGTTGAAGAAGTTGGGAATTTTTCTATAAATAGGAGGCTTCCCCTCCTCATTTCTTCACACCATCACCACATACACCTCTAATCCTTTGATTAAGAGAGTGAGAGTTCTTTTGGGGCTAGAAGGAAGAAGCAAGAGTCTTCAAGAGGTAAGCTTGTTCTTAGTTTTATAGTTTTTAGTTGTTCTTAGTAGTTTTTAATATAAATGTTAGTTTAATCTAGTAAATAGGTAAAGTGATTCCCCATATTTGTTTTTGTAATACCCCAAATTAACAATTATCATAAATGCAATATTTGGTTTGATGGCACCTATTTAAAATAGGTGAATATGTGGTCTCAAATTTTGAGATGTATTTATTTTGTCTATTAGGTTATTTTCCCTTAGAATTTAAGGTAACTAATATTTTATTTTCCTAAATTTTGATTGGAATCATAAAATACTATAAAAATACCAACAACTCCCAAATTAAATTAGGGATTTTATAGGACCAAAAGAAAGCAAGGAAAAATTAGGAAAACACATTAAATAAATAGGGAAACATAATAGGAATTAGTAGACCCTTGAATTCTTACTAAACAAAATGATTATGTAAATTTTTATAATTAATCAAGGGATTAAATTAAGAGGACTTAAATCTCAAAATTCATAATTAAATAAGAAACTAGATTTTTCTAAAACCCTAGAATTAATACCTAGCACATACTAAGTTATTGTAAAATCCCAATTTTCTAAAACGTTTTCGAACTATTTGATCAGAGTAGAGCATCGGAATAATTTCAAAAGAGCGAGTATCTGATAAAAACCTTCACTGTTGTAGTATTTGGTTGCTTACACAGCGGTACAGTAGTTTGAAAATAGTACAACAAGATAACGCTGAAATAAAAATTTCTCTGTCTTCGTCCTTGCGCTGGCTCCTTATCCTTGTCCTTGGTCCTGGTTCCTCCAGACCCTGATGCTATGTTAAGAGCTGAGGTTCAATTACCATTGAACCTCAGGTAACGGTTAACCTCATGCTTATGTATCAAATATGTATGACAGATATCCATGGCAAAACAGCATTTAATCACATACAATATTCATATATTCACGTAATAACATTACACGGCCACTGCAACATGTATGTTATTACAGTCTGCACTATCTCCAGTGCCACGACGGCCTATCGTGTCCTCAGCGCTAGGAAAACTTAACAGCATTATCAAAACCATAACCCGTATCAAGTTGTATGTGTATGATCAATTTTCAAAACAGAGTTTCAGACTATCTATCACATATAAGCATACAATAAGCATCAGAGTTAGTGTTACAGTACGCGTCCGTACCTGAGTCGATAGTCTCGGTACGTAATGGATCGGTCTGCGTTCTTTCGGACAGCCTATCAGAGCAATATCGTCCTATTAATTTAAAGATAATATTCTAAAAGATATTTTGGCCACTATTGACTATTCTACCCTTGGTATTTTAAACCATTATTTTATTTTCTCATAATTTATTGAAAAACCGCTGGAATTATTGGGCAGAAATTCGCCTATCTTTGAAAATTCATAACTAATTCTAGAAAAATCGAAACGAATATCCGTAAAATGTTCCGGACTCCTTAGGATGTCTATTTTCCAGTAAAAATACCAGACTTTTCCCAGAATTTAAAAATCATTCCCAGATTTCACGCATTCATCCTCTGCCCAGAATTTCCAGCATTTTCGTAGCCTAAACTTTGTGAATTTCTTTCTCACTGTACAGAGCTCATTTCAACATGTTATTTACAGATTTGGAAAGCTCTATATGCCTACTTTCATCATGAATTTTCTCAGAATTTTTCAATAACATTTTCAACATGAAATATACGTTTTTCTGTGACCCGTTCAGAAATCGTCTAACCGACGAATTTTCGCCAGAACTTCGTTACTACAGTGTTCTTAACCTGGAAATTTTGCAGAACTACTTCCTTCACTAAATTTTCAAAATGAAGCTATTTTTAACTATAAAAACATGAAACTAAAATTATTCTAGAATTTTAAAGATTAAAACTACTTCTATCTATGAATATAAACTCAAAACTAAAGAACTTTGCTTACCTAAAGCTTGGGCTCCTTCAAGCTCTTCCTCCAACTCTCTCAACTCTCTCTCAAATAAGCAAGTATTGCTTTGCTTGGTGTGAGGAAAAGTGAATGCCCAAAGGCCCTATTTATAGGAATTTCTCAAGGCAATTTGGTAAATAAAAGCAACTTCCCTCTTGTCAATTTTCCACCATTGGATCTAGGGCAACTTTGCAACTTCAAATCCTCACCACTCTCCCTCTCATCTGCCCTCTCTCTCTCTCTCCCTTCTTCTCTTTCTTCTTCCTTCTCCTAGAAGCTAAAACAACTTGGAGTGCAAGAATTGAATAGTAAGTTGTATCCTACAAGCTTTGACCAATTGGCACATGTGATGAAACTCAATTCCTTCCTCATGAAGCTCCCAAAACCGTGCCCCCTCTGAATTTTTGGGTTTTAGGTTTGTTTTGGGCTTTATTGCTTGGTTGGGCAAAAGTTTGGACTCCCAAAAATTGATCCAATGTGTATGGTTGTGGTAAAAAGCCCTAATTTAATTTCCTCTTGTTTATTATTTGATTTAGCTTAATTAAGTTTAATTTGTAATGCTTTTATTGATTACCAACTTAATTATGATCCTACTAAATCCATTTGTTTCAATCATTGATCCCTTGTTAAGCTTTAATATAGAATTTAACCGAAAATACTCCTAATCGTTACTAATGTTTGCCATTAGATTAATTATGAATGTCAATTCAATTAATATTAATTTAGGTGCCCAATAATTATTCTTTAGCATTCCCTAATTACTTTAAACCTTTTCATACTCCTTTATGACTTATTCTTGAAAATATAAGAATTAAAGGTTAATATCTTTTTAAATATAGATTTAATTGTTGTTTACTTGTTGGAAATTCCCTATAATTGTTTTTGGTATTTTCATGATGTTTTATACTATTTTAGGAACTCCAATTTAATTATAGTCCTTAGAAATTTAAACAACTCTTGATTAGCCATTGGCTTTTAATTTGAATTATACATCTTTAATTATGCCTATTTTAATTTAGTTAAATTTAGTGTCTTCATTGTTGTAATTTCAATTGCTCATTAATTGTTATTATTCACCCCTTAATTGGGCTCAGTGTGATGATAACTCTTTAAGGCTTTCTATGAGTCAATTATGATTTTATGCATTAGTGTGTTAATTAAGGGTATTTTAGTAAATTTCACATCTTAATAAGTTAATGATGCTTAATCAATTCCTTGATTATTAATAAAGATTTGGCACAATTATTTAATTTAATGAATACCTAACTATTTATTATTTTTCTCCTATCTTGTTTAAGTATTCTCCATTGTTCCTTATTGGTCCTTTTAATTCAATGTGAACCATAATTTAATTTGGTAATTATTTGCATTTTATGATATTTTATGGTTCCTAAAAGGATTCAATAATTAATTGCAAAAATCAATGCAATTACTTTAATTAATGTACAATTATTTGTCCAATCAATTATTGACACTTTCCTCTAATTTGTTTGAGATTAATAACATTTTATGCCCCTTTAAAATTTAAATATGAACTATGCTTCAATATGAAAATTATAGGGTATTTTATGATCCCTAAATGAACTTAGAATATTTGAGTTGCTTTGGTTTATTTAACTCTAGGAGAAAATTCTCTAATTTTAAACTAGATAAACTATAATATCTTTGAGACCACATATTCACCTACTTTAATAGGTATCATTTAGTGGTTATGCTAAATAGGATTTTTAGGGTATTACAGTTATAAAATGCCATAATAAATTACCAAAGCACTTGAACAAATAAAAGACTAATTACCAACATTTAATAGGCAATTAATTAACACTAATGGAAGGTTTAGTTAATTAATTACAACCATTAATTAAGAGGGATGATAGGCTAATTAAAAGTAAAGAACCAACAAGGGATTAAGATTAACACTAAAAATTGTTAGCAATCATAAATCATTCCATGAACCAATAAGCAACAAGCAAGTGGTAATTAAGCTTAGGATTAAGATGTTAATCAAATGCTAATCAAGAGTTGAAAAGTCAACAATTGCAACTATCATCTAAAGGCTAATAATTAATCCTATAAAGCTAATCCAAAGGCCCTAATTAATTCTAATAAAGCTTAATCCATGAGATAAGGCAATAACCAATGAGATTTTTCCTTCCAACTATTATAAAACAAGAAAAACAAATTAAAACTAATTTAAGGGGGGTGGGGCACCTTTTTTGCAAGAGGAGGAGAGGAAAAAATTGACCAAAAATCAACTCCATGCCACATACCCCTTTGAGTCATGAATCTAGACCTATGTGAGTCATGGATCTAAAAATGAGATGAATCATCAACCTAAACATGAATCACCACTCTAACCAATGAATCATCATCCTAAACTTTCATGAGTCACACACCTACATGATGAATCACAACCCTAATTAGATAAGATGATGTAAGGGATGATGGAAGAAGGTGATGTAAGGAAGTAGAGGTGGACCAATGAGATAAAAGATAATTAGAATAACTAAATTGGTTTATAAAAATAATTCTAGATGAAAACTAATAAAACCTATACAAACTAAATCATATGTTGAAATCCATGAACTAAGTATGGAAACCAAGTTGAGATTCATAACAAGCATAAATCAAGCTTGAAGACAAGTATAACCAAAGCCATTTTCATGATTGTTTGAGAAATAGAACCAATAGGAAAGTTAGGCAAAATTGGTCTCAAAATGAAGCTAAAAATCTCTAGAACTCAAATCCAATGGGAAATTGAACATACAACTTCATTAGATTACCTAAACACATCCATTTCAATGAATTCTAATTAGTATAAAGCAAGCCAAACTCTTAGGAAAATAGTCATTGAATGTGGAAGAGGATAATGTACCCAAATGGTGACTCATGGGGATGACTCAAAAGCAATTGGAAGGGCTAGGATTAAAGCTCCAAAATACCCTAGATCCAAGGGCCAAGAATTGCTAAGAAGAAGTTCCAATTAATTACCAATCTACCCAACCCTTCTACTATAAATAGGGGTCCTTGTCCCTTCACAAAACTCACACCAAAACCAAGCAATCTGAATATTAGAGAGAGTGGAAGAAGCTTGAAGGAGTTCAAGAAGAGGTAAGCAAGTTCTTTAGTTTCTAGCTTTTTAATTCTTAGTTAGAAGTAGCTTAGATCTTAAATAGTTTAGAATAATTTTAAATTCATGTTTTTATAGTTAAAATTGGTTTTATTTTGAAAAAATAGTGAAGAAAGGGTTTTAGCAAAATTTCCGGAAGAGAAACACCGAAGGAACGAAGTTCTGGCGAAATTTCATCGGTTCTGGAATTTCTGAACCAGTCATGAAAATACTATTATTCTATGCTGAAATCATGGTTGAAAAATTCTGGAAAAATTCATGGTTAAATTAGACATATAGGGCTTTTTAAATATGTAAAGAACATGTCCAAATGATTTCTGTACAGGGAGATAAAAATTCCCAAAGTTAGGGCTACGAAGTTCTGGAAAATTCTGGACAGATGTTCAAAACTAAAAACCTGGGAATGAACCATGGAATCTGGGCAAAGTATGTTATTTTTTCTTGAAACTAGACATCCTAAGGATTCTGAGGAATTTTACGGATCCTCATTTCGATTTTTCTAGAATTAGTTATGCTTTTTCAAAGTTTGATGAAATTCTGCCCAGATTTAAGAACCAGCGTTTTTCTCAAATAATAAAGGGAAATAATGAATTATGAAATCCACCAAGGGTAAGGAAGTCATTTGTGGCTAGGATATCTATTGGGATATTGGTTGCAAATTAATAAATGAAATATTACCTCATAGGAAATCTGTGATCGCTGCGCAACCGACGACGTACCGTGACCACCGACAAAGGTACGGACGCGTACTGTAACACTAACTCTGATGCTTATTGTACACTTGTATGTGGTAGATATGCTCATAGACTGTGACTCTGCTTGAGAATTATGTGTATATATACGGGTTACAGTCTTGGTAATGCCGTTTGAGTTTTCCTAGCGCGCTGAGGACACGATAGGCCATCGTGGCACTGGTGGAGAGTGCAGACTAGATTGATGTGAATATGTGATGATTTATTTGATATGTGGTTATGCTATACTGTCATGAAATACCTGTCATGTATAACTATTCATAAGCATGAGGTTAACCGTTACCTGAGCTTCAATGGGAATTGAACCTCAGCACTTACAATAGCCTCAGGTTCTGGCGGAGGCAGAGTTGCTGACAAGGGTAAGCAGCCAGCTTGACGATACGGGCAGGGGATTGTTCTGCTGATATTGTCTTTCTGTTTTCGGCTTAGTTTTGAATACTCGAATTACTCGGATGACTGTACTAATATCAACAACAGATGATTATCAGTTACTCGTTTTGTTTTTGAAGGGAAAACTTTTTTTCCTGATGCCACTCTGATTATTTTCTCAAACGCTCTGATATTCCCTTTTGAAAACCACTTTTAAAAAAGACGGGATGTTACAGTTTTCAAGCCTTATTGCATCAAAAAGATGCCTGACAAGGTGGAAACATGTTGGGGAGTGACTTTTAGGATTAAGGGAACAAGTTAGAGTAAGATGAAAGAAGTCTAGAATTGCTGGATTTTGGGAGTCAACTGGATAGGGGGCATTATATATTTTATGTATCAAATGATCTTTAAAAATCACGAAATTTTCCAGAAATAAAGTAGACATGTAGGGATTTCCAAATATATAAAATATGTAACGTTTTGATCTCTGGACAAGGAGATATGAATTCTTGAAGATTAGGCTATTTTTCTGGGCGAATTTCTGGGCAGAGGATGAACACGTGAAATCTGGGAGTTATTTTTGAATTCTGGTCAAAGTCTGATATTTTTTCTGCAAAATAGACATCCTAAGGAGTCCGGAACATTTTACGGATCTTCGTTTCGATTTTTCTAGAATTAGTTATGATTTTTCGAAGTTAGGCGAAAATCAGCCTTAAATGCTGATAATCAGCGTTTTTATCCAAAAATTCAAAGCAAATAATGGAAAAATAAATACACCAGGGGTAGAATAGCCAATTCTGGATAAGATATCTTTTAGTATATTATTTGTGAGTTAATAGACACGATATTACTCTTATAGGAAGTCTGCAATCGTTTTCTGATCGACGTCATACCGAAACCACCGACTCAGGTACGGACGCGTATTATAACACTAACTCTAATGCTTATGGTATGCTTATATGTGATAGATAGTATGAAACTCTATTTTTGAAAATCGATCATACACATACAGCTTGATACGGGTTATAGTCTTGATAACGCCGTTATGTTTTCCTAGCACTGAGGACACGGATGTACACCGTGGCACTGGTGAATAGTGCAGACTATAATAACATGCATATTGCAGTGGCTGTGTTATGTTATTATCTTGAATATGAGAATATTGTATGTGGTTATTGCTGTATTGCCATGAATATCTGTCATACATATTTCATACATAAGCATGAGGTTCTATGGTAATTGAACCTCAGCTCTTATCATAGCGTCAGGGTCCGGAGGAACCAGGGCCAAGAACAAGGATAAGGAGCCAGCACGAGGACGAAGACGGAGAAATTTTTATTTCGACGTTATTTTATTGAACTATTTTTTTAGACTACTGTACCGCTATGTAAGCAGCCAGATACTACAACAGTGAAGGTTTTATCAGATACTCACTCTTTTGAAATTATTCCGATGCTCTACTCTGATGAAAAAAAAAATTATTACGCTTTTGAAAATTGGGATGTTACATAGACAATTCTTTGCAATTAATATTAATAGCCATTAAATAGAAATGCATTAAACTAACTAAAGTTTGAGAACCAATAAAGGCTTGGGATTAGCACTAAATGAATTATGAACAAACACAAATTAATGCATGAACCAATCATACAACAAGCAAGAGATAATTAAGCTTAGGATTAAGATGTTAAGCAAATGCTAATCAAGAGTTGAAAAGTCAACAATTTCAACTATGATTTAAAGGCTAGAAATTAATCTCATAAAGCTTATCCAAAGGCCCTAATTAATTCTAATAAAGCTTAATCCATGAGACAAGGAAACAACCAATGATAAATTTCCACATAAATGATGTAAAGGCAACAAAACATTAAATATATATATATATATATATAAAAGGGGAGGGGGTGCATTTTTTCTTAAAGGAAAAAAGAAGAAGAAGAGTTGATTAATCAATCAAAATACACATGTGCACTATGAGTCACTACCCTAGAAGATGAATCACAACTCTATCAAATGAATCATCATCCTAAGCTTGCATGAATCACTAACCTAAGCATGAGATGAGTCACACACCTACATGATGAATCACAACCCTATCTAAAGACTTTCAAGGCTTTGGAAGATAAGATGATGGAAGGAATGATGTAAGGGATTATAGGTGGACCAATGAGGAAAAGGATAATTAAAATAACTAAAGTGGTTCATAAAAATAATTCTAGATAAAAACTAATAAAACCTATGCAAATTAAATCATATCTTGAAATCCATGAACTAAGTATGAAAACTAAGTTGGGATTCATAACAAGCATAAATCAAGCATGAAAACAAGTATGACCAAAGTCATTTTCATAATTGTTTGAGAAATGGAATCAATAGAAAAGATATGCAAAATTGGTATCAAAATGAAGCGAAAAATTTCTAGAGTCCAAAACCAAGGAGCAATTGAGCATACAACTTCATTAGAATACCTAAACAAATGCTTTTCAATGGATTCTATTTAGTATAAAGAAAGCCAAACCCTTTGGATAATAAGTCATCAATTGTAGAAGAGGATAATGTACCACATGGTGGCTCATGGAGATGACTCAAAAGTTTTAGAAGAGGCTAGAAGGGTGTGGTGTAAGGCCAAGATGTGTGCTTCCAATTACCCTAGATCCAATGGCCAAGAATTGCCAAGAGAGAGTTTCAAATAATTACAACATTACCCAATCCTTAGACTATAAATAGGGGCATTGGCTCTTCACAAAACTCACACCAAAACAAGCAATCTGAATATTAGAGAGGAGTGCAAGAGAGTGGAAGAAGATTAAAGGAGTTCAAGAAGAGGTAAGCAAGTTCTTTAGTTTTTAGTTTTTAAATTCTTAGTTAGAAGTAGCTTAGATCTTAAATAGTTTAGAATAATTTTAAATTCATGTTTTTATGGTTAAAATTGGTTTTATTTCGAAAAAAATAATGAAGAAATAGTTTTAGCAAAATTTCCGGAAGAGAAACACCGAAGTAACGGAGTTCTGGCAAAATTTCATCGGTTCTGAAATTTCTGAACCAGTTATGAAAATGCTAATATTTTATATTCAAAATGTTGTTTAAAAATTCTGGAAAAATTCATGGTTAAAGTAGACATATAGGGACTTTTAAATATGTAAAGAACATGTCCAAATGATTTCTGTACAGGCAGATAAAAATTCCCAAATTTAGGGCTACGAATTTCTGGAAAATTCTGGGCAGATGTTCAAACCTTAAAAACTGGGACTGAACCGTGTAATCTGGGAAAAATCTATTATTTTTTCTTGAAATTGGACATCCTAAGGATTCCAGGGAATTTTACGGATCCTCGTTTTGATTTTTCTAGAATTAGTTATGATTTTTTGAAGTTAGCCGAAATCCTGCCCAGATTTACATCAGCGTTTTTCCAAAAAATTTAAAGAGAAATAATTGAATAATGAATCCACCAGGGGTAAAATAGTCATTTGTGGCTAGGATATCTATCGAGATATTGGTTGTGAATTAATAGATGCAATACTATCCTCATAGGAAATCTGTGACCGCTTCGCAACCGACAACGTACCGTGAACACCGACAAAGGTACGGACGCGTACTGTAACACTAACTCTGATGCTTATTGTATACTTGTATCTGATAGATATGTTCATAGACTGTGACTTTGCTTGAAAATTATTTAAACATATACAGCTTTACACGGGTTACAGTCTTGGTAATGCCGTTGGGTTTTCCTAGCGCTGAGGACACGATAGGCCATCGTGGCACTGGTGAATAGTGCAGACTAGATTGATGTGAATATGTGATAATTGTGTGGATATGTGGTTATGCTGTATTATCATGAATATCTGTCATACATAATTGTTCATAAGCATGAGGTTAACCGTTACCTGAGGTTCAATGGGAATTGAACCTCAGCTCTTACCATAGCCTCAGGTTCTGGTGGAGGCAGAGTTGCCGACAAGGGTAAGCAGGCCGCGTGATGACCCGGACGGGAGATTGTACTTCTGATGTTGTTTTCGTCTTTTCGTTTTAATTTGAACACTAGAATATTTGGATGACTGTACTAGTATCAAACACACCGACACGGATGACTATCAGTTACTCTTTTTGTTTTAAAGGGAAAACTTTTTCCGATGCCACTCTGATTATTTTCTCAACGCTCTGATAATCCCTTTTGGAAACCACTCTTAAAAAGACGGGATGTTACAATTAGCATGTGTTTATTTAGTTACTTAAATAATTTTGTGTTTTATTCCTCTCACATGCCTACAAGGAAATTCTTCTATTGGTGGATTGGATTTCACATGGATTCCACTTTATTATAGCTAATTAGAGCCTTTGGATTACCTTTACAAGGTTAAATCTTGACCTTTGATGTTAATTGTGATTATTGACTTTTCAAAGCTTAATTAAAGTTTGATTAACATCTTAATTAAAACCTAATTATCTCTTGACTATTGCATAATTGGTGTTTAGAGTATTTTATGGCCATTGGTGATTTATTTTGTACTAATCCCAAACCTTTATTGGTCTTTAAATTTTAATTAGTTTAATACACTCTATTTAATGGCTATTAATATTAATTGCAAAGAATTGTCTAAGTATTCCATTATTGTAAATTTAATTGCTCATTAATTATTAATAATTGCCCCTTAATTGTTTCAAGTGTTTAGATAATTCCTTATGGCCTTTTATGAATTAATATGAGCTAGGTATTAATTCTAGGGTCTTACAAAATTTAGTTTCTTAGTAAATTATGAAAATTGAGACTTAGGTTTTCTTTAATTAATCCCTTGATTAATTATGAAAATTTACTTACTCATTTTGTTTAGTGAAAGTCTAAGTGTCTACTAATTTGTATTATTTTTCCCTATTTCTAGATGTATTTCCCTAACATTTCCTTGCTCTCTTTTGGTCCTTAAAGAACCCTAATTTCATTTGGGAATTGTTTGTATTTTTATGGTATTTTATGATCCCAAACAAAACTTAGAAAAATAAAACATTGGCTACCTTAAATTCTAAGGATAAATAATCTAATAGATAGAATAAATATATCTCAGAATTTGAGACCACATATTCACCTATTTAAAATAGGTGCCATCAACCAAAATATTGTATTTTTAATAATTGTCAATTTGGGGTATTACAGATGTCGCCTGAAAACTAAGTAATCCTCAAACAACACCGAATGCTTGTTTTCTCCATCGAACCACAACACCATACTCTAATTTATACACAAAAAAGTGAACAATTCTTTTACAAGGTTGTTTATAATCACCCATTGTAACACCCCAAATTCCACACTTCAAAGCGGGTCTGTTGACACTTAGTTTTAGAAAACCTAACAGAGTTTGAGGTACTACAGCTCATAGTAATGCGGAAACGGAGAGCATGCACTGACATTTGGACAACGAGTATCTGATACAAAATGCCCGAATATATGCTGATGCCTTGACATAAGCTTATATATTAAAAATTTTCTCGGAGGAATAATTCATGTGATACAATTACAGAGCTTTGTATGATTACACATCTTTATGATAACTATACAACCTTAGACCAAGCTTCAGCTAGACTTGGGGCAATGAACCCAACTCAGTTAATCAACCGATTCGGCCAAGTAGGTGTCTATCTTGTGGGAGTCTCACTGATTTTACGGCGACTGATTGACTGACCAACATAGACTAGCCCTGCCTTCGGCACCGAATGGTTTGAAATAACTTCGTTAAATCCATACCAGAAAGAATGCTATGTTGACGTTCTTCCGGCATTTGCTTTGACCGGTGCCTCTTATCGGCTTCTCCTTCCGATGCCTTTTCACGACTCCATCTACCGGTACCTTCTCTGATCCTGATTCCTTTCCTGAATCATAGACAGATCTAGGATTCAATCGGATTGAATCTATCTCAGGTAACAGTTAACCTTTATAGCAGATATGACAGTATATGACAGATATTCATTACATATCAGCATCAACCATATTACATAAGCACACAGCAAATGTAAGATTACAACAATACATAAGCACACAGCAGATGTAATGTTAACACAACAACAGTACATAGCACACAGCACATGTAAAGTCATCCACGTTTGCACTAACCAGTGTCACGACAGCTCCTCGTGTCCTCAGCGCTAGGAAAACTCAATGGAATTACCAAGACTGTAACCCTATGAATAAAGCTGAATGTATAAACAGTGAACTAAGACAGAGTCTTAGACACGGTGCATGACCCAAGACCTAGTCTTGTCCATCACTTCATGAATCAATCAATCATATATAATCATACATGTAACACCCCGTTTTCTAAAGCGTTTTCGAAATAAAATTATCAGAGTTCAAAAAGGGTTTATCAGAGTAGAGCATCGGAAGGGTCGTGAAAATGAGTAACTGAATAACATTCAATAATGATGTATCTGTGTACTGTTACAGTCATCCAAAATATCCGAACATTCAAAAGACGGTAAAATAAAAATTTCAACAGAATCTCCTCGTCTGCTCCGTCACGCTATCTGCTTACCCTTCTCTTCGGTCTGACCTCCTGAGGGTCCTGGGCCTAAAGTCAGAGCTGAGGTTCAATTACCATTGAACCTCAGGTAACGGTTAACCTCATGCTTATGTATCAAATATGTATGACAGATATCCATGGCAAAACAGCATTTAATCACATACAATATTCATATATTTACATAATAACATTACACGGCCACTGCAACATGTATGTTATTACAGTCTGCACTATCTCCAGTGCCATGGTGTACATCCGTGTCCTCAGCGCTAGGAAAACATAACGGCATTATCACGACTATAACCCGTATCAAGATGTATGTGTATGATCAATTTTCAAAAACAATATCTCAGACTATCTATCACATATAAGCATACCATAAGCATCAGAGTTAAGGTTACAATACGCGTCCGTACCTGAGTTGATAATTCCGGTATGTCGGAGATCGGTATACGTTTGCAAGTGTCCTATAATAGGAATATTGTGTTATTAATTGTAAATAATATTCTTGAATATATTTTGGCCACTATTGAATATTCTACCCTTGGTACACTAACCCATTATTTTATTTCTTCAAAATTCGTGGAAAAACGCTGGACAATGTTGGGCAGAATTTCGCCTATCTTTGAAAAATCATAACTAATTCTAGAAAAATCAAAACAAAGATCCGTAAAAAGTTCCAGACTCCTTAGGATGTATATTTTCCAGAAAAAATATCATGCCTTGCCCAGAATTCAAAAATCATTCCCAGATTTCACGTGTTCATCCTCTGCCCAGAATTTCCAGTATTTTCGCAGCCTAACCTTTGTGAATTTCTTTCTCACTGTAAAGAGCCCATTTCAACATGTTATTTACAGATTTGGAAAGCTCTATATGCCTACTTTCATCATGAATTTTCTCAGAATTTTTCAATAACATTTTTAACATGAAATATGCGTTTTTCTGTGACCCGTTCAGAAATCGCCTAACCGACGAATTTTCGCCAGAACTTCGTTACTACAGTGTTCTTAACCTGGAAATTTTTCAGAACTACTTCCTTCACTAAATTTTCGAAATGAAGCTATCTTTAACTATAAAAACATGAAACTAAAATTATTCTAGAATTTTAAAGATTAAAACTACTTCTACCTATGAATATAAACTCAAAACTAAAGAACTTTGCTTACCTAAAGCTTGGACTCCTTCAAGCTCTTCTTCCAACTCTCTCAACTCTCTCTCAAATAAGCAAGTGTTGCTTTGCTTGGTGTGAGGAAAAGTGAATGCCCAAAGCCTCTATTTATAGTGAAAAGGTTGGGCAAACTTGTAATTAAATGCAACATTCCTCTTGTCAACTTTTCACCATTGGATCTAGGGTTTCATTGAAAAATTAAATCCTCACCATACACACACTCATCTGCCCTCTCTCTCTCTCTCCCCTCTTCTCTTTCTTCTTCCTTCTCCTTGAAGCTACACAAACTTGAGGTGCAAGTATGCAATAGTAACTTGTATCCAAGAAGCTACCATTTGACCACATGTGATGAAAATCAACTTCCTTCCCCTTGAAGCCCCTTCAAAACCGTGCCCCCTCAGATTTTTCCCTTTTTGAATTGTTTTTGGGTTGGTTTGGGCTTTCTTGTTGATTTGGGTAAGGGTTTGGGTTACCAAAAATGATCCAATTGAGTTTTTGTTGTGCCAAAAAGCCCTAAATTAATTTCTTCTTGTTTACTATTGGATTAAGCTTAATTAGGTTTAGTTTGAAATGATTTTATTGATTATCAATTCAATTATGATCCTACTAAGTCCAATTGTTACAATTATGGATCCCTTGTTAGACTTTATTGTTGAATTTAGCCAAAATATTGCAACTTGTTTGTAAATATTTATCATTAAGTTAATTATGCATGTTAATTCAATTAAGATTAATTTTTGATGTTTACTAATTATTTTTAGTGTCCTCTAATTATTTTAGACCTCTTCCTATCCCTTTACGGCTTAATTTTGCCAATATGTGAATTATATGACAATATACCCCTAAGTGTGAATTTAATCGTTCTTGAATTGTTGGAAATTTCATTTAATTGGTTTAGGGGTTTTTAGGAAATTTTTACAATATTTTATGACCCTTAATAATATTTAGGGAGTTGAATTTTGCCCTATTAAATCCTACCGACAACTTATTCAAGAAGTAGGATAAATACACTACTATTTTGGAGACAACATACCTTCCTATTTTCTAGTAAATTTAGCCTCTTGATAAGTTATATGATGCTTAATCAATTCCCTAATTATTTATAAAGATTTGGCACAATTATTTAATTTAATGAATACCTAATTATTTATTATTTTTCTCTTATCTTGTTTAAGTATTCTTCATAGTACCTTATTGCTCTTTTTATTTCCATGTAAACCATAATTTAATTTAGTAATTATTTGCATTTTATGATATTTTATGGTTCCTAAGAGGATTCAATAATTAATTGCAAAAATTAATGCAATTATTTTAATTAATGTACAATTATTTGTCCAATCAATTATTGACACTTTCCTCTAATTTGTTTGATATTTCAATAACATTTCATGCCCCTTTAAAATTTAAATATAAACTATGCTTCAATATGAAAATTATAGGGTATTTTATGATCCCTAAATGAACTTAGAGTATTTGAGTTGTTTGGGTTTATTTAACTATAGGAGAAAATTCTATAATTTTAAACTAGATGAACTATAATATCTTTGAGACCACATATTCACCTACTTTTATAATACCCCAAAAATTTGTATATCTCTTGAATATAATATTTTGGCCATTTAGGACCCATCTAAAGTAGGAGAGTATGTTGTCTCCAAATTAGCAAGTATGATTATTCTAATTCTTGAATAAGTTGTCGGTAGAACTGAATAGGGCAAAATTCAACTTCCTAAATTTTTATTAGGAGTCATAAAATATTGAAAAATACCATAAAAGCCCTTAAACCAATTAAATGGAATTTCCAACAATTTAAGAACAATTAAACTCGCAAATAGTGATATATTGTCATATAATTCACATATTGGCAAAGATAAGCCGTAAAGGGGGTAGGAAGAGGCCTAAAATAATTAGAGGACACTAAAAATAATTAGTAAACACCAAAAATTAATCTTAATTGAATTGACATGCATAATTAATTTAATGACCAATATTTACAAACAATTAACAATATTTTGGCTAAATTCAACAATAAAGCCTAACAAGGAATCCATAATTGTAACAATTGGACTTAGTAGGATCAAAATTTAATTGGTAATCAAAAAGATCATTTTAAACTAAATCTAATTAAGCTTAATCTAATAATAAACAAGGGAGAATTAAATTAGGGCTTTTTGGCACAACAAAAACTCAAGTGGATCATTTTTGGAACCCAAACAAATTGTCCAACCACCAATAAAGCCCAAAAATCAACCCAAGACCCAAAAATCAGAGGGGGGGCACGGTTTGATGAAGCTTCAAAGGGAAGGAATTGAGTTTCCATCACATGTGTCAAATGGTGGCTTCTAGAACACAAAACACTATTACATTCTTGCATTTCAAGTTTGTTAAACTTCTTGGAGAAGGAAGGAAAAAGATGAAGGGAGAGAGAGTGAGTGAATTTCGGTTCTTTTATTAATGGGGAGGATGAGAGTTTTGAATTTTAACCTAGATCCAATGGTGGGAATTAAACCAGAGCAAAGTTGCATTTAATTACACAAATGCCCAACCTTTTTCCTATAAATAGGGACCCAAGCTCTTCACTTTTCCTCACACCAAGCAATACAACACTTGCTTATTTGAGAGAGAGTTGAGAGAGCTGAAGGGAGTTCTTGAAGGAGTTCAAGCTCTAGGTAAGAAAAGTTCTTAGTTTTTGAGTTAAATTCATAGGTAGAAGTAGCTTTAATCTTTTAAATTCTAGAATAATTTTAGTTTCATTTTTTTATAGTCTAAAATAGCTTCATTTCGAAAATTTAGTGAAGAAAGTAGTTCTGCAAAATTTCCAGATCAAGAACACGGTTGTAACGAAGTTCTGGCGAAAATTCGTTGGTTAGGCGATTTCTGAACTAGTAACAGAAACACTCATATTTCATGTTGAAAATGCTATTGAAAAATTCTGAGAAAATTCATGATGAAATTAGACATTTAGAGATTTTTAAATATGTAAAGAACATGTTGAAATGATCTCTGTACAGTGAGAAAGAAATTCTCAAAGTTTATGTTGCGAACATGCTGGAAATTCTGGGCAGAGGATGAACACGTGAAATCTGGGAATTATTTTTGAATTCTGGGCAAGGCCTGATATTTTTTCTGGAAAATAGACATCCTAAGGAATCCAGAACTTTTTACGGATCTTCGTTTCGATATTTCTAGAATTAGTTATGATTTTTCAAAGATAGGCGAAATTCTGCCCAATATTGCCCAGCGTTTTTCCACGAATTTTGGAGGAATAAAAAAATGATTTAAGTATACCAAGGATAGAATATTTAGTAGTGGCCAAAATATATTCAAGAATATTACTTACAATTAATAAACGCAATATTCCTATGATAGGACATCTGCAAACGTGTACCGATCACCGAAATACCAGAATTATCAACTCAGGTACGGACGCGTATTGTAACACTAACTCTGATGCTTATGGTATGCTTATATGTGATAGATAGTCTAAAACTCTGTTTTTGAAAATGGATCATACACATACAACTTGATACGGGTTATGGTTTTGATAATGCCGTTATGTTTTCCTAGCGCTGAGGACACGGATGTACACCGTGGCACTGGAGATAGTGCAGACTGTAATAACATACATATTGCAGTGGCTGTGTAATGTTATTATGTGAATATATGAATATTGTATGTGATTAAATGCTGTTTTGCCATGGATATCTGTCATACATATTTGATACATAAGCATGAGGTTAACCGTTACCTGAGGTTCAATGGTAATTGAACCTCAGCTCTAACTTTAGGCCCAGGACCCTCAGGAGGTCAGACCGAAGATAAGGGTAAGCAGATAGCATGACGGAGCGGACGAGGAGATTCTGTTGAAATTTTTATTTTACCGTCTTTTGAATATTCGGATATTTTGGATGACTGTAACAGTACACAAATACATCATTATTGAATGTTATTCAGTTACTCATTTTCACAACTATTCCGATGCTCTACTCTGATAAACCCTTTTTGAACTCTGATAATTTTATTACGAAAACGCTTTAGAAAATGGGGTGTTACATTTTTGGTATCAGAGCAGACATTCTGGCCCAAAGTTAACTATGTTACTCCAGACAGTTTGGTGTCTAGAAAGGGTTTTGTGGTTGGCAATCAGTCCCCGTGAATTCGGCGAGCCTTCCATAAATACACCGGCCTGGCCAGACTGTTTGAGTAACAGAGTTAGGTTTGGAGTTTTCAAAAAGTATTTTCCGGCTGGAACTTGGCTCAGTTATAAGAAACCATTGGTGCCGAAGGCAAGGCTAGTCTATATGGATCGATCAAGCAGTCGCCATAGAGTTGGTGAGACCCCCATGATAGACACTTACCTGGCCAATCGGTTGATTAACTGAGTCGGGCTCTAAGCCGTAGTTTTGAACATGTCCTGAAAAGAGTACTGATGTAACTTCGGTGTACATGTTGCAGGAAAATGGCAAGACCACCGATTAACCATCAGAGAGCTGATTTCGTTTACCGATACGGACGTATGAGACGCGTGGCACGGAAGAGCGTGAACCCGTAGATGGTGGGCCGAAGGTTGAACCCGGAACCCGTATACCCTCCGCCCGCACCGGCACCCCAGCACGTGCCAGCACCTCATGCCCCTGCTAATCCCTTGGGATTACCATACAACCCGCTGTTCCCTGTTGAACACTTAAACGACCCAGAGCCTGAGTATCACCCGGGCCCAGATTACCCCGATAACCTGTATGACCCAAATCCCATACCGGCTATACCCTTGAACATCGCACCAGCTCCTAATGCCCCGGCAGGCTCACACCACTCCTTTGTTGGGGATAATTTTGATTATATTGACGTAGCGGATCTGGTGGAGGAGGATGCTGACTCCGACTACGATTTTATTGAGCTTGCTGACTTAGAGGATGAGCCCGTTGACGACGTAGCTGAGCACGCCGACCCGGAGAACCTGCGGTACGTACTAGATGGCAACCGCGAGCTGACTGAGACGCTGTATGAGGGATTCTTGATGGCAGGCTGTTACGGGGAAACCGTTCAAGAGCATTACCTACATTTCCTGACCCGTGTCAGGGAGATTCATGATATGACCATGCCCCTTAATGACCCTTACACTCCGGAAGAATGGATCAGATCCACTCTTCATCACTTCCCCCGAACCAACTATTGGATACGGAAGACAAATGAACTACTTGACGGAGGACCAATTGAAGAGGTCTACCTTAGCCTGGGGCAGATCAGGAGTTGGGTGCATCGGGCTATGTGAACCGGAGGAAGAAGGTCAGAACCCAGCAACAGTCCAAGAAAGCAGTGGAAGATTGTGACGCATAGTATTAAGACTAATTAGACGCCAGCCTAGTAGAAATAGTTGTTGATCCTAGTTCACCCTTAGGAAGTAAGATTAGAGTACTTAGTAAGACTGTAATGAAGAACCTATGATGATAAAATTGCATCTTGACTTTGTAAAATATTCAATATATATATGATATGATGTTTTATCTTTATCTTGTCTTTCTCTAATGATCCATCTATTATTTGTCAAAATTAGTCTAATGGCAACCTTAAGAGGAGCTGGAGCTCCCCGAGGCCGAGGCCGAGGTAGAGGCCGAGGCAGAGGTCGTGGTAGACAAGCACGAACCATACCCATACATGAACTAAATCAGCAGGAACCACCACCACCACCACCTGTTCGTGATGAGATCCAGGAAATGAGGCAAGTAATCCAAGAACAAAGGGTCCTCATTGAGACACTCCTCGCTGAACGACAGGGAGGACTTAATGAAGGGCAAAATGGGGAACAACAAGCCAACGATGAACAACAAAATACCGAAGAAGGGGGAAATCGCGACAACCAGAATGACGAACGGAGCCAGGCATCTGTGGGATCCAACCGATCCCAATCACATCCTCGGCAGGAGAGAGCAATGGCAGAACTACAGCGACCAAATAGAGTGGTCGAAAACACCCAATATTGGGTAACACAATTTTGCAAGCTGAAACCCCCAGCATTTCGAGGCAAACTTGACTCAGCAGAAGACTGGTTGATGCGCTTGGACAAGATCTTTGAGGTCTTGGAATGTCCTGAAGACAGAAAGGCACAACTTGCAATTTACAAGCTGGAAGGAGATGCGGACCGCTGGTGGAAGAGCACTGCAGCAACACTGCGAGCACGTTACTGCCCCATTACATGGGAAAAATTCAAGGAGAAATTCAATGAACAGTATTTTCCACCCTCTGTTCAGATGATGAAGGAGTCCGAGTTTTTACACATTCGACAAGGGCAAGAAGAGTCTTTTGACGATTACTATGCCTGTTTCACCAACTTGTCTCGATATTCAACCCACTTTAGGTGGAACGAAGATGAAGGTAGTATGGCGAACCTACTGATTTACGGGTTGAAGTATGAGATAAGGGAGAGGCTAGTATCACAAAAATTCTCCGAGCTGATTCAGGCGGTAGAGGCCTGTCGATTGATTGAGCGGAATCTGAAGGAGCTTAGGAAGACCAGAGCCTTCCATAGCAGTGGTCCCAATCGTGGCGGTTTTAACCGTGGAAACTCCTCGCAGAAGCGGAAGACGAGTTGGGGAAATTCCCGTAATGGGAATAAAAGGCCGTTCCAACCCGGGCAGCAGAACTTTTCAAGGATATCCAGAGCGTGCCCAAAGTGTGGAAGGTATCACCAGGGGACCAACTGCGAAGGGAAGCTGGTGTGCTACAAGTGCCAGAAGCCGGGGCACATTAGCACGAACTGTCCTCAAAAAGCGCAGGAGGCGAGGCCGCAAAACCCGGGTCGGGTTTTTGCTCTTACGAATGAAGAAGCCAGAAGATCTCCCAATATGATCAAAGGTACCATTTCTCTTAATGGAAATCTACTCCAAGCATTATATGATTCGGGTGCTAGTCACTCGTTTATTTCATATGATTGCGCAGAGCGATTAGGAATGCATGCTTATAGACTACCTTATGATCTGTTAGTAGCTACACCACTAGGTGCGAAATCCTTGGCATCTGATGCATGTCTTAACTGTGTTGCGAGTATAAATGGACGAGATTCAAACATAGATCTTATCCGGCTACCACTCAGTGGCATCGATGTCATTCTCGGTCTCGACTGGTTGACGGCTAACAACGCGATAATCGACTGTGGAAGTAAACAGATATCATTTGCACCGCCACGCAACTAGAGCAAGGTTGATGCGAGTCTGAGTTATATCTCTATTACAGAAGCAGAAAAATGCATACAGCATGGGTGCCAAGCATACATGGTGTTTTTCTCTGTCAAAGCGGAAGCTGAACCCTCACTCCAAGACGTTCCGGTCGTCAACGAATTCCCTGATGTGTTTCCAGAGGATCTCACTGAGTTACCTCCTGAAAGGGAAGTTGAGTTCGCCATTGAGTTAATGCCTGGAATAGGATCAATATCAAAAGCACCATACCGAATGGCGCCGAACGAGATGCAGGAGCTGAAGAAGCAACTTGAAGAACTATTAGAGAAAGGGTTTATCCGACCCAGCGTGTCACCATGGGGAGCCCCCGTATTGTTCGTAAAGAAGAAAGACGGAAGCCTTCAACTTTGTATCGACTACCGTGAGTTGAACAAAGTAACTGTCAAGAACAAATACCCACTTCCCCGAATTGATGATCTACTTGATCAACTATCTGGTTCCTGTGTATTCTCCAAGATCGATTTGCGATCAGGATACCATCAGCTTCGAGTAAAAGCCAGTGATGTTCCAAAGACAGCTTTCAGAACCAGATATGGGCATTACGAATTCCTTGTGATGCCTTTCGGATTGACTAATGCACCTGCCGTATTCATGGATTACATGAATCGGATCTTTCGCCAGCATCTAGATAAATTCGTGGTCGTATTCATCGACGATATCTTAGTCTACTCGAAAAGCAGAGAGGAGCACGAGGAACATCTGCGACTCGTGTTAGGGATACTACGTGACAAGCAACTTTTTGCCAAGTTAAGCAAATATGAATTCTGGCTGCCAGAAGTGAAATTTCTGGGCCATGTCATATCTCGCGATGGAGTTGCCGTTGATCCTAGCAAGGTGGAGGCAGTTCTGGACTGGAAGAGACCAGAGACAGTGACGGAAATACGCAGCTTTTTGGGTCTAGCGGGATACTACCGCAGATTCATTCAGAATTTCTCACGTCTTGCCTTACCATTGACAAAGCTTACGAGGAAGAATCAACCTTTTGTGTGGGACGCAGACTGTGAGTCGAGTTTTCAGATACTGAGGCAGAGGTTAACTACAGCACCAGTATTGACCATTCCAAATCCAGATGAGACTTATATGGTCTATAGTGATGCCAGTGGGCAGGGATTGGGATGTGTCCTGATGCAACAGGGCAGAGTTGTAGCTTATGCCTCTCGTCAGTTGAAGCCTCACGAGTCGAACTATCCTACGCATGACTTAGAACTTGCAGCTATCGTATTTGCCTTAAAGATATGGAGGCATCACCTCTATGGTGCAATCGTAGAGTTATACTGCGACCACAAGAGCCTGAAATACCTGTTTGATCAGAAAGAGCTCAACATGAGACAACGTCGCTGGATGGACTTACTGAAAGATTACGACCTGGAGATCAAGTATCATCCTGGAAAAGCAAACGTCGTAGCAGATGCGCTCAGTAGAAAAACGGTGCACGCAGCATACATGATGATTCAAGAGCGGAGACTACTTGAAGATTTCAGAGACCTAAACCTGTCTAATCAGATTTGCATGAGGCACTACGCGCCCGATGACGTGTATCTTGCAAGTCTCCTTGTTAGTCAAGGAGAGTACGATCTAAGAGATGCGGTCGAGGAAGCTCAGAAGCACGACGAGTGGGCTATAGCAACTCGGGAGATGATCTCACGAGGAGAGACTCAAGACCATGACCTATCGCCTAGCGGCTTGGTCAGGTACAAGAAGCGGATCTACATTCCAAAGGATGGTGAATTACGACAGAAGATTCTAGACGAGGCTCATAAGAGTAAATATACTCTACATCCAGGAATGGTGAAGATGTACCGGAACCTGAAATCCGAGTTTTGGTGGCCCAGGCTGAAGAAAGACGTAACCGAGTACGTGAGTAGATGCTTAACCTGTCAAAAAGTTAAGATTGAACATCAACGACCCCCTGGTCTTCTTCAAGGACTAGAAATTCCGGAGTGGAAATGGGAAAACATTACCATGGACCTAGTGGTAGGTTTACCCAAGATCAGACATCACGACGCGATTTGGGTGATTGTGGACCGATTGACTAAGTCGGCACACTTTCTCCCCATTAGTATTAATTACTCACCAGAACAATTGGCGAGAATTTATATCAAAGAGATCGTGAGACTTCATGGCGTACCTAAGAGCATTGTCTCTGATCGGGACCCGCGATTTACATCCCGATTCTGGGAGGCTTTGCATGCAGAGATGGGAACTAAACTAAGGCCTAGTACGGCTTATCACCCGCAGACCGATGGTCAATCTGAAAGGACAATACAAACGCTAGAAGATATGCTTAGAGCGTGTGTGTTGGACTTCAAAGGCCATTGGGACGAACATCTACCGCTAGCCGAGTTCGCTTACAACAACTGTTACCATTCGAGCATACAGATGGCTCCATTTGAGGCATTATACGGGCGGAAGTGTCGATCGCCTATATGCTGGACAGAACTGTCGGAACGAGAATTCATCGGGACAGATTTAGTTGACAAAACTTCCGAACAAATCGCACTAATCAAGCAGAGGCTCCTAACAGCACAAAGCAGACAGAAGAGCTATGCTGATAAGAGGAGAAGACCGTTAGAATTTGAAGTCGGAGACCATGTGTTTCTGAAACTATCACCAGTCACTGGTGTCGGTAGGACGCTGAAAAGAAAAAAGTTGAGTCCGCGATATGTAGGGCCATTTGAAATCCTGGCCAAACGAGGGCCAGTTGCGTACCAGTTAGCCCTACCCCCGAACTTGAGTAAACTCCATGATGTTTTCCATGTTTCCCAATTGAAGAAATACCAACCGGACCACGATCATGTTATTCAGTATGAGGATGTCGAGGTGCGACATGATAACACTTTTGAGGTCGAGCCGGAGCGAATTCTCAATTACCAGGAGAAACGGCTTCGACACAGAAATATTCCTGTTGTGAAAGTGGTCTGGAAGGGTTTATCTCCTAATGAGGCGACTTGGGAAACAGAGGAAGATATGAGAGAAAGATATCCGGAGTTCATGGCTCAATGTTTAGTTAGTATGGAGTAAATTTCGAGGGCGAAATTTTATTTAACGGGGGGAGAAATATAATACCCCAAAAATTTGTATATCTCTTGAATATAATATTTTGGCCATTTAGGACCCATCTAAAGTAGGAGAGTATGTTGTCTCCAAATTAGCAAATATGATTATTCTAATTCTTGAATAAGTTGTCGGTAGAACTGAATAGGGCAAAATTCAACTTCCTAAATTTTTATTAGGAGTCATAAAATATTGAAAAATACCATAAAAGCCCTTAAACCAATTAAATGGAATTTCCAACAATTTAAGAACAATTAAACTCGCAAATAGTGATATATTGTCATATAATTCACATATTGGCAAAGATAAGCCGTAAAGGGGGTAGGAAGAGGCCTAAAATAATTAGAGGACACTAAAAATAATTAGTAAACACCAAAAATTAATCTTAATTGAATTGACATGCATAATTAATTTAATGACCAATATTTACAAACAATTAACAATATTTTGGCTAAATTCAACAATAAAGCCTAACAAGGAATCCATAATTGTAACAATTGGACTTAGTAGGATCAAAATTTAATTGGTAATTAAAAAGATCATTTTAAACTAAATCTAATTAAGCTTAATCTAATAATAAACAAGGGAGAATTAAATTAGGGCTTTTTGGCACAACAAAAACTCAAGTGGATCATTTTTGGAACCCAAACAAATTGTCCAACCACCAATAAAGCCCAAAAATCAACCCAAGACCCAAAAATCAGAGGGGGGGCACGGTTTGATGAAGCTTCAAAGGGAAGGAATTGAGTTTCCATCACATGTGTCAAATGGTGGCTTCTAGAACACAAAACACTATTACATTCTTGCATTTCAAGTTTGTTAAACTTCTTGGAGAAGGAAGGAAAAAGATGAAGGGAGAGAGAGAGAGTGAATTTCGGTTCTTTTATTAATGGGGAGGATGAGAGTTTTGAATTTTAACCTAGATCCAATGGTGGGAATTAAACCAGAGCAAAGTTGCATTTAATTACACAAATGCCCAACCTTTTTCCTATAAATAGGGACCCAAGCTCTTCACTTTTCCTCACACCAAGCAATACAATACTTGCTTATTTGAGAGAGAGTTGAGAGAGCTGAAGGGAGTTCTTGAAGGAGTTCAAGCTCTAGGTAAGAAAAGTTCTTAGTTTTTGAGTTAAATTCATAGGTAGAAGTAGCTTTAATCTTTTAAATTCTAGAATAATTTTAGTTTCATGTTTTTATAGTCTAAAATAGCTTCATTTCGAAAATTTAGTGAAGAAAGTAGTTCTGCAAAATTTCCAGATCAAGAACACGGTTGTAACGAAGTTCTGGCGAAAATTCGTTGGTTAGGCGATTTCTGAACTAGTAACAGAAACACTCATATTTCATGTTGAAAATGCTATTGAAAAATTCTGAGAAAATTCATGATGAAATTAGACATGTAGAGCTTTTTAAATATGTAAAGAACATGTTGAAATGATCTCTGTACAGTGAGAAAGAAATTCTCAAAGTTTATGTTGCGAAAATGCTGGAAATTCTGGGCAGAGGATGAACACGTGAAATCTGGGAATGATTTTTGAATTCTGGGCAAGGCATGATATTTTTTCTGGAAAATAGACATCCTAAGGAGTCCAGAACTTTTTACGGATCTTCGTTTCGATATTTCTAGAATTAGTTATGATTTTTCAAAGATAGGCGAAATTCTGCCCAATATTGCCCAGCGTTTTTCCACGAATTTTGGAGGAATAAAATAATGATTTAAGTATACCAAGGATAGAATATTTAGTAGTGGCCAAAATATATTCAAGAATATTACTTACAATTAATAAATGCAATATTCCTATGATAGGACATCTGCAAACGTGTACCGATCACCGAAATACCAGAATTATCAACTCAGGTACGGACGCGTATTGTAACACTAACTCTGATGCTTATGGTATGCTTATAAGTGATAGATAGTCTAAAACTCTGTTTTTGAAAATGGATCATACACATACAACTTGATACGGGTTATGGTTTTGATAATGCCGTTATATTTTCCTAGCGCTGAGGACACGGATGTACACCGTGGCACTGGAGATAGTGCAGACTGTAATAACATACATATTGCAGTGGCTGTGTAATGTTATTATGTGAATATATGAATATTGTATGTGATTAAATGCTGTTTTGCCATGGATATCTGTCATACATATTTGATACATAAGCATGAGGTTAACCGTTACCTGAGGTTCAATGGTAATTGAACCTCAGCTCTGACTTTAGGCCCAGGACCCTCAGGAGGTCAGACCGAAGATAAGGGTAAGCAGATAGCATGACGGAGCGGACGAGGAGATTCTGTTGAAATTTTTATTTTACCGTCTTTTGAATATTCGGATATTTTGGATGACTGTAACAGTACACAAATATATCATTATTGAATGTTATTCAGTTACTCATTTTCACGACTATTCCGATGCTCTACTCTGATAAACCCTTTTTGAACTCTGATAATTTTATTACGAAAACGCTTTAGAAAATGGGGTGTTACAACTTTAATAGGTATTATTTAGTGGTTATGCTAAATAAGATTTTTAGGGTATTATAATACAAGATATAATCTTACCTCTTGAAGACTCTAGCTTCCTCCTCCTTCCTTCTTGCTTCACTCCACTCTTATTTAGAATGGTTTTTGGTGTGAAGAGAATGAAGAGGTGAGCTCTCTATTTATAAGGAAAATTCAAGGTCCTACTTCCTCAAGAAGTTGTTGCAACTTCCTCTACAAGTTGTCCAACCCTAGCCAACAAATTGTTGACCTCTTCTAGAGCATTCTAGCCAATTCTTACTTCCTCTATAAGCTATGAAAACCGTGTGCCTCCTCTCTCTCTTCCTCTTCATTTTTTTTCTCTCCTTCCTCAAGAAGTTAAGAAGCTTGTTAATGAAGCATTGAATAGTCCACCTTTCTTAGCAAGTTGTTGACCTAATTATAACATGTGTTTGATTTAATTCTTTGCTCTTTACTCCTCTAAAAATACGCCCCCTCCTTCATCTCTTTTTTTTTTTGTTTCCTTTATGATTTATTTAATTACCTAGATAATGTTTTGGAGGCATATGATTAGTCCTTTGATTGTTAATTATGATAAAATACTCCTAATTAGGTTCTTTTATTTGCTATTTGATTTAGCTCAATTAGGTTTGGTTGTAATTGTTTAATTGATTACCAAATCAATTATGATCTTTCAAAATTCATTTGATACAAATATTGAACCCTTGTTAAGCTTTAATATTTAATTAAGCCAAAATATTCCAAATTGCTTATTAATATTTGCCACTAGATCAATTATGAATGTTAATTCAATTAAGATTAATTTAGGTGCCCCCCTAATTATTTTTAAGCCTCTTCATACTCCTTTATGGCTTATTTTTGACAATATAAGAATTAAATGTTAATACCCTATTTAATTCAGATTTAATTGTTTTTCCAACTCATTTTACTGTTCTCTAATTATTTTGATCACTTTTATAACCTTCTATAACTTATAAATGATTTTATAAGATCTAGAGGTTAAGATATGAATTTTAGGATATATTATGATCTCCTAAATGATAATAAATAAACCATAAAATTCTGAGATCACATATTCACTAATTCCTGATAATTTTCCTTTTATTGGTTTAATTATTTTCTCACAACTCTTTGGCTTACTTCATTTCCAAGAGGAAATTGCCTAAAATGTAGCTAACAAATTTACAAAATTTAGAGACAACATACTCTCCCATTTTAAATAGGTATTATTTTGCCAAACTATAATATCTATGAGACATATGAATTTTGGGGTATTATACCATTATTTTAATTAGTGCAAAATTTAATTGCCTCCTAATTGTGGTTAACTCCCTTTAATTAATTTAAGTGGTTTCATAACACTCCTTGATTATTTTGGTTACATAAGAACCATGTTTTAACATGACAATTTTATCATATTTATGTTCTTTAATCATACTCTTAAGATTGGCCTTTCAACTTTAATTAATCTCTCTTAATTAATTTTAGTATCTCCATAGCATTTTATTGCTCTTATGATTATATAAGACTAGGCTTTAATATAGTAATTTTGTGGTATTTTATGATCTCAAAATAAAATTAGAGAATTTGGTTTTTTTTTATTACCTTAATTCTTAGAGAAAATTCCCTAAGTTAACATAAACATGTTACTCAATTTTGAGACCACATATTCACCTATTCTTAATAGGCATTATTTTGCCAAAATATAATATCTATAATGATTATGAATTTTAGGATATTACACCCATCTTTATGTATCTCTTTCTCTCTTCTTCTTTCATAAAGGGAAAAAATAAATTACTAAATCAGTGAATCGTTATCGTGACTAATAAGCTAATAATGTGATTACTAATTTCGTGTGCATTGCTTCGATAAAGATATACTAACTCTACCTAGACATGGGGAAGGGAGGCCAATTAATACTGGCTCCTATGCCACTGCACTACTAAGGTGCTGGCAAGATATACTAACTCTAGTTTAAAATATAAGAGCCAAATTTATGAAAGAATATAGTTTTTTTTTTAATATTATCCTCTTTACTTTTGTCTCTGCATTTAATACTTTTTTTAAAAAAATTTATCCTCACATTCTCTCTCATTTGCCACACACTCTCTCATGATTTTGAGTCCACATTCTGTGCTTAAAATTATATACTTATTAGATGCTTATACTTATAATTAAAGGTATGAGCATATTTTTTTTTTCAAATTTTTTTAGATATTGTATTTATTTAGATTTAAATTATATGCTGCTTTCTGAGATGTTTTTGGTACCCAATATCTCGAATTAATTAATTTCTAGTTCTGCATTTGTCTATAACACCAGTATTAGGAAAATTAATTAATTTGAGATATTGGGTGCAAAAAAAAAAACAGAAAGTAGCATATAATTTAAATCTAAATAAATACAATATATATAAAAAAATGCCCATACCTCTAATTAGAAGTATAAGCACCTAATAAGCATATAATTCTAAGCACAGAATGTGAACTCCATGATTTTTCTCTTCTACATTCTCTTTCTTCATTTTGCCTATTTATTATCATTATGATCCTATTTATAAGTCTATTTTGACTAAAAAATTTGATCATATTTATAAGTCCAGTTTTATGTAATAAATGAAATTGTGACAATTTTACTCATATTAATTGTACTTATGAAGATAGAGAGAGAAAAAATAATTGAAAAATACTCAATCATAAATGAGAGCAAAGTTGAAGATTTACCTCATAATTATTGAGTTAACTATCTCTCTTTAGTATGTGAGCTTTGGTCAAAATAGACTTATAAATAATATCAGAGTGATATCTCTCTCACTTATTCCCTTAATAAATAAGGATATGTTTGGGGAAAAAGTAGATATATTGCATATTTATTATTTTTAACTACTTTTAACTTATTTCTTGATAAGTGAAAGACAGTTATTTGGTTCTTATATTTTGAACCAGAGGGAGTTTTTTTTTTTCCTTCTTTAAATGCACATTTTTTTGTGCCAATCTCCAGTTTAGAGTAAAGGTTTTCTATTATGGATCCTGCGTAGCAATTAAGGTATTGAAAACTAGACCAATCATTGAACCGGTAAAAACAATGGTTTAGTGATTCAACTAGAAGAAAACCCAATCATGATTGAAATAATATGATTTAATTAAAATATACAAAAAAAAATTCATTTATAACTCTGTAAAAAAAATAGTATTTATATAAAAAGGATATAAATCCACTAGTACACCTAAAATTTAGGTGTAAATCATATATAAGGAAAAAAATAGAGTTACTAATGTACAAATTTGATTTTTTTAAATTTTTCCTTTTTTGGTTAAACTAAAAAATGTAACTTCAAGTTCATTAAAAGGCGAAAAAATATCAATTAAATTCGTTAGCTCATCCAAAACTCTTAATCGAATGGGATAGGGGATCAGTTTAAATAATTTGTATATGTGATCATTTTTCAAGGAAGAGACGTTATCATTTTAGCTGAGTTTCAAATTACCTGTTGATTAAGTATCCACGATTCTCCGGCAAGTATAAATTCATGCATGAGTGTTTGTGATCCTATTCTTTTCCTCTTTCTCAATATATTCTTTATTCTTTTCTTCGTTCTTTTCTCCTTTCTTTTCTTTTTTCTTCTAAGAAGCATTATTATGCTAAATTCCGAAAGAGATTGAAGAAAGCTAGTAAGATCAAGTTGAAGCAAAAATAGAAATTGTTCTGATACTTTTACAACTAAAGTATTTTCTTAGAAATAGAAGCAAAATGTAATAAATGAGCTATGTTCAATACCTAAAAGTAGTGATTATATTATATGGAGTTTAAAGAATGAACCTAAATGTTGAGTTTAAACCTTCCTTCTTTCAGTCAGTGAAGGTTCCCAAGAAGAGAAACAAATTTACTGGAAAATGATTTGAAGTGGCATTTATAGTTCGTTATATGGTATGTTTGGAAAAATAGAGTTTGATTCATGGAAGTTCTCCCTCTCCCCTATTTAGGCCAATGTAAATTGGATGGGAAAGATTATTTTATTGAATCTAAATCCTTCAATGTATTATCTAAATCCTTTAGACACAGAAACTTGTGATTCTATATATATGTAGTATCTAATAAAGAAGAAGAAGATGATGATAGTATCTAATAAACTCAACAACCCTATTAACTAGGCATCATGACTTTACACACTTATTATTCCAATAGAACGTGAAGGGAAACAGAAAAAGAAATCCTGTCCCACAAATATCCGTTGAAGTAGAGTTCTTTTTCGTTTTTGCCAAAACAGACAATTTTATTAATAACAACAAAACATTACAGACATCAATAACCGAAACCAATAAAACACTTAGAAAATCCTACAAGTAGCTAACACCCCACTTAAACAAGAAAAAATAAAAAACACTTAAAAAAACAAATGAACAATCTTACTAAAAGAAACTAAAGTCGCTGAAGTAGCGATCAGGAGAAAGAGAATAGTCCACAGATTTCATTAAGGCTTTAGTTTTACAATAGCTTTGGAGCTATTTCTGAAATAAGTCAATGACAGAAGATATAGTTTGGATCAAAGAGAGCAAAAGAAGAAGAATTGCTCCTAAGAAAGATGCTATTCTCCATGGAGTGCTCTAGTATTGTTGCTTGAAGATTGCTTTGTACTTATGTAACTATCACAAAACTTGTTCAATTCTTCAAATAGAGAGATATAATCTTCATTGAAATCTGTGAAGCTAGTATTCCAGCCCAGTCTCTTGATCATGGAAGCCACCGCATCATTCTCACCCATGAGGTTCTTTATGATTCCCTTTTCAACGAGTATTTCAACATCTTTTTCTGTTATGATAAGAAATCCCAAGAGAAATATGTAATCAGTCATGCTTCTTGAGAAAAAAAAGTGATACTGCTCAAACGCAACCACATTTCTAAGTGTGGCCTCTGTGGTATCGCTTATAATGATTTTTGGTATTTTCAACACTCCCTTTGAAAATTTCAGCTTAAACAAGCTTATTTCATCTTCACTGACCTCAAATTTAATTCCTGCATCATATAGTTTGCTGACACTGTATACAGGCTTCATTTCTTTGCCACTGCTTTCCCTTTGATCATCTCGTCGCACAAAAAATATTCTTAGCAGATCACACAAGTGATGCACTTGTGGAAAACCATAATGAAGTGTCGGTAGGTTGTGTCGTACAAAACATTTGAACTTAAACTCTCTTTGAAGTTCTTCATTAGGAACTATTTTACTCCCGAATGCTCTATTTAAATAGTCGCAGGTAAAAAACTCGAATGGAAGTTCATTATAGCCATCGGGAAAAGTTAGGTCAAATAGGTCTTTAAGAACAAAAAATGGTAGCTGATTTTCAAGCAAAATCAAGTCTGTCGTTGTTAGCTCCCACATAAACCATAGCTTGGAATGCCAGCAGTTTTCATCATGCCATAGAAGAAAGTATTCAATAATGAAGCAAGCATCAGTTAGAATCATCCGCACAAATTCATCGCTCTCCATTGGAATTGTCTCTGAATAACATTGTCGAATTTTACCTTCTTGACCTTTAAGGAGATGAACATAATCATGGACTGATTTATCTTGAGTCCTTTTCAAAAATTTGTAGAGGAACCATAATTTGACCTCTTCCATTGATTCCAATCCTTTGTTTCCATGGTGATATGGTCCAATGGAAATTGAGACAGGAGTGTATGCTGCTTCATTCATTTTCCGTAGTCGTGGTAGCACTCTATAGATGCAAAAATTTGATGGCGTGGGAAACTCTAACTTGTCCATAGTTTCTAACTCATCTTTCAGGGAGCTTATTAACAACTCAACCTGATGGGAATCACTTTTTTTCCTCCACATTCTATGAGACAAAACGGGAGCAAACTGAAGATTAAAATAATGATCATTTGTACATTATGTATTATATTATTGAATCATCATTAGTAAACAAAGCATAGGGAATTACTCTGATCCCAAGTTGTGAATAATATGACTCTCGTATTGAGCCTCGCTTTAGCCCTCTTCAATTTCTCGCATTCGTGTTTTTTTTTTGTTTTTTGAATATTTAGAAAATTTTCTTTTTGTTATTATAAGGAAAATATAATTTTCTTTAAAAAAGAATCTAATGACGTAGAATTTTCTTCAATTCTTAAGAATAAATAAAGAAATCCATCTTTAATTTTGCTTCAACTCGATGTTATTGATCAGACACCCCCCAATGGTTCAATCCTAGACAAAGGAGCTAGTTATAGATTGAGGTTGACCTTAAATACTTCAATTCACTTTATCTCTCATATTTATCATTTTCACACACACTAAATTAATTAACTTATAAATTGATATTAATATAATATTACATATAGATATTTTAGAGAGATTAGGTCATATTTGTTATAATTAACAAATGTATCTAAATTTCTTAATCTACTTGAATTTCTCAATCATTTGATCATTTACATCGAAAATTAACTCTATTGATAAAAACTCTGTATTAATGCTAATGAATAGGGATATTTATTGAAGAAAAGACTATAAATTTGGGATATAACGTTAAATTAAAATCTTACATTTAAGAACAAAGCAAATTTATCAGTGAACTAATCTTATATTTTGGATCAAAAGACTGTTATATATATATATATATAAAAATGAACCTCAGCTTAATTCTTATGTTGGTTTTATTTCTCCTCACCCCGCGTCCCACATCCTTTGAAGTTTGAACTAGAGTGTGGAATAGAGATCAGAGAATCATGATGGAAATATTTATAACAGAAACTGTCCACAAAAAAAAAAAAAAAAAAATCGAAGCACATTATTTCACTAGAAAAAGAAAAATAAAAAAATCAACACAATAAATGCGATCGTCACTGGCTAACTAGCACGCACTTGTAAACTTATCACTCAGCTTGCGGGCAAATATTAATTACTGACAACTGCTAGCTACCACTTTGTTTATTAAGATGAAATCCCTCTTATAATGAAATAAATTATTAAATAATAAACACATTATTTGATTGAGACATGTGATGGAAAAACGGAAGAGGAAAAACATCACATAAAATTCAAAATAAGAAAAGAAAGATTAATTAATTACATAGATTTAATAAAATATGATCACTAACCTTATGCTTTGATTGATGTCGCCTGGAAACTGAGTATTCCTCAAACAACACCGAATGCTTGTTTTCTCCATCGAACCACAACACCATACTCTAATTTATACACAAAAAAGTGAACAATTCTTTTACAAGGTTCTTTAGAATCACCCTTCTTTACGTATCTCTTTCTCTCTTCTTCTTTCATAAGGAGAAAAAATAAATTACTAAATCAGTAAATTGTTTCCGTGACTAATAAGCTAATAATGTGATTACTAATTTCCTGTGCATTGCTGCTATAAAGATATACTAACTCTAGTTTAAAATATAAGAGCCAAATTTATGAAAGAATATAGTTTTTTTTTTTTAAGAGATAGGATATTGTAACTGCCGTGCGCCAATTTTTATCATTGTCAATGTCACTACCACTTTTTCATTGTTAGATCAGAATCTCATAGAAATGATAAAAGTATATGAGATTTTGATCTAACAGTGAAAATGTGATAGTGACAAAAAATGGTAGTAACAATATCCTATCGCTTTTTTAATATTATCCTCTTTACTTTTGTCTCTCTGCATTTAATACTTTTTTAAAAAATTTACCCCCACATTCTCTCTCATTTGCCACACACACTCTCATAATTTTTCTCTTCTACTACATTCTCTTTCTTCAGTTTTACTATTTATTATCACTCTGCTCCTATTTATAAGTTCAGTTTCATGTAATAAATGAGATTGTGACAATTTTACCTATATTAATTGTACTCATAAAGATAGAGAGAGAGAAAAAAAAAGCAGTTGAAAAATACTCAATTATAAATGAGGGCAAAGTTGAAGATTTACCTATAATCATTAAGTTGACTACCTTTTCTTAGTATGTGAGATTTAATCAAATTGGATTTATAAAAAGTATCATAGTGGTATCTCTCTCACTTATTCCCTTAATAAAGAAAGGGTATGTTTGGGGAAAAAGTAGATATATTGCATATTTATTATTTTTAACTATAACTTATTTCCTGATAAGTGAAAAACAGTTATTTGGTTCTTATATCTTGAACCAAAAGGAGTTCTCCCCCCCCCCCCCCTCCCTCTAAATGCACATTTTTTGTGCCAGTCTCCAGTTTAGAGTAAAGATTTTCTATTATGGATCCTGCTTTGCAATTAAGGTATTGAAAACTAGACCAATCATTGAACCAGTAAAAACAATGGTTTAGTGGTTCAACTAGAAGAAAACCCAATCATGATTGAAATAATATAATTTAATTAAAATATACAAAAAATTCATATATAACTCTAAAAAGGAATAATATATATATTAAAAGGATATAAATCCACCAGTACATGTAAAATTCAGGTATAAATCATATACAACGAAAAAAAAAATAATAGAGTTACTGAAGTACAAATTTGATTTTTTAATATTTGTTCCTTTTTTTGTTAAACTCAAAAATGTAATTTCAAGTTCATTAAAAGACGAAAAAATATCAATTAAAGTCGTTAGCTCATCCAAAACTCTTAATCGGATGGGATAGGGGATCAGTTCACCAATACTAGTTTGATATATCGGTGAACTTGGGTTAGGTTTTAATACTGTTTTCAGCATATGTAAATACCTCTAATTTTTTCTCTCTTATATGTACAATTTTCTCCAAATTTACTGTTAAAAATTTATTTTTATTTTATATTATGTCATTTTTAAAGATTTTAAAAATATTAAAATTGAAAAAATAAGTAAAAGTTAAATAATTTATATATGTGATAATTTTTCAAAGAAGAGACCTTATCATTTTAGCTGAATTCCAAATTACTTGTTGATTAAGCATACACGGCAAGTATAAAAAAATTCATGCATGAGTGTTTGCGAGCCTATTCTTTTCCTCTTTCTCGATAAATTCTTTATTCTTTTCTTCCTTCTTTTCTCCTTTTCCTTTTTCTTCTAAGAAGCATTATTATGTTAAATTCGAAAAGAGATTGAAGGAAGCTAGTAAGATCGAGTTGAAGCAAAAAAAGAAATTGTTCAGTGATGTGTTGCTTTTGTTGCAAAAGCAATTAATTAAACTCGGTCTTAACTTATTATGTAGTTTAGAGTTAATCTAGGTTTTTTTCTAAAAGAGCAGGCTGTGAATTTTCTTTAAGTTGATTTTTATTTTTTGGCCCAAATCTTTAGGAAAATGCAATAGAATGGAATTGGACCTAAACTAGAATGCAAGACACTACTACCTATACACAATTAACTAACTAAATGCAAGATGAAAATTGATGCTAAAACCTAAATGAAAATGAAACTAATCTATATGAATTTAAATGCAATTTTTAGGGGGTTTTGTTATGAGAGAATAATTAAAATCCTAATAAGAAGATTGATTAAAGGCAAATCAAATAACAAAGATTTATTTCAGTTATGATGATGAAGGGGACAATTTAGGATACACATGGAGTTAACTTTCTTAACCCAAATTAATTAATTAGACCAAAGGGAGATTAATGAATGATTGGAATTAATTTATTTAATTACCTAATCGAAACATGCGAAACCCTCAAGTTCAATAACGCTTATTCCCTTAGAAAACTCATAATGAAATAAGCAGTGGCTAATTAAACTCATTAAAAACTAATCACAGTTAATTTCTAAGTGATTTTGAAATCTTGTTTATGTAATACCCTAAAAATCCTATTTAGCATAAACACTAAATGATACCTATTAGAGTAGGTGAATATGTGGTCTCAAAGATATTATAGTTCATCTAGTTTAAAATTCGAGAATTTTCTCCTAGAGTTAAATAAACCAAAACAACTCAAATACTCTAAGTTCATTTAGGGATCATAAAATACCCAATAAATTTTCATATTGAAGCATAGTTCATATTTAAATTTTAAAGGGGCATAAAATGTTATTGAAATATCAAACAAATTAGAGGAATGTGTCAATAATTGATTGGACAAATAATTGTACATTAATTAAAGTAATTGCATTAATTTTTGCAATTAATTATTGAATCCTCTTAGGAACCATAAAATATCATAAAGTGCAAGTAATTACCAAATTAAATTATGGTTCACATGGAATTAAAATGACCAATAAGGAACTATGGAGAATACTTAAACAAGATAGGAGAAAAATAATAAATAGTTAGGTATTCATTAAATTAAATAATTGTGCCAAATCTTTATCAAGGAATTGATTAAGCATCATTAACTTATTAAGAGGTGAAATTTACTAAAATATCCTTAATTAACACACTAATGCATAAAATCATAATTGACTCATAGAAAGCCCTAAAGAGTTATCATCACACTGAGCCCAATTAAGGGGTGAATAATAACAATTAATGAGCAATTGAAATTACAACAATGAGGACACTAAATTTAACTAAATTAAAATAGGCATAATTAAAGATGTATAATTCCAATTAAAAGACAATGACTAATTAAGAGTTGTTTAAATGAATTTCTAAGGACTATAATTAAATTGGGGTTCCTAAAATAATATAAGATATCATGAAAATAGGAAAGTATGTTGTCTCCAAATTAGTAAGTATATTTATGCTAATTCTTGAATAAGTTGTCGGTAGGACTTAATAGGGCAAAATTCAACTCCCTAAATTTTTTATTAGGGATCATTAAATATTGTAAAATGCTATAAAAACCCCTAAACCAATTAGATGGAGTTCCCAACAATTTAAGAACAATTAAACTCACGATTAGTGATAAATTGTCATATAATTCACATATTGGCAAAAATTAAGCCGTAAAGGGATAGGAAGAGGTCTAAAACAATTAGAGGACACTAAAAATAATTAGTAAACATCAAAAATTAATCTTAATTGAATTAACATGCATAATTAATTTAATGATAAATATTTACAAGCAATTTGCAATATTTTGGCTAAATTCAACAATAAAGCCTAACAAGGGATCCATAATTGTAACAATTGGACTTAGTAGGGTCATAATTGAATTGGTAATCAATAAAATCATTTCAAACTAAACCTAATTAAGCTTAATCTAATAATAAACAAGAAGAAATTAATTTAGGGCTTTTTGGCACAACAAAAACTCAATTGGATCATTTTTGGTAACCCAAACCCTTACCCAAATCAACAAGAAAGCCCAAACCAACCCAAAAACAATTCAAAAAGGGAAAAATCTGAGGGGGCACGGTTTTGAAGTGGATTCAAGGGGAAGGAAGTTGATTTTCATCACATGTGGTCAAATGGTAGCTTCTTGGATACAAGTTACTATTGCATACTTGCACCTCAAGTTTGTGTAGCTTCAAGGAGAAGGAAGAAGAAAGAGAAGAGGGGAGAGAGAGAGAGAGGGCAGATGAGTGTGTGTATGGTGAGGATTTAATTTTTCAATGAAGCCCTAGATCTAATGGTGGAGTTTTATCAAGAGGAAAGTTGCATTTTATTACCAAATTGCCCAACCTTTTTCCTATAAATAGGGGCCAAGCTCTTCACATTTTCCTCACACCAAGCAATACAACACTTGCTTATTTGAGAGAGAGTTGAGAGAGCTGAAGGGAAGACTTGAAGGAGATCAAGCTTTAGGTAAGCAAAGTTCTTTAGTTTTGAGTTTATATTCATAGATAGAAGTAGTTTTAATCTTTAAAATTCTAGAATAAATTTAGTTTCATGTTTTTATAGTTAAAAATAGCTTCATTTCGAAAATTTAGTGAAGAAAGTAGTTCTGCAAAATTTCCAGGTTAAGAACACTGTAGTAACGAAGTTCTGGCGAAAATTCGTCGGTTAGGCGATTTCTGAACGGGTCACAGAAAAACGCATATTTCATGTTGAAAATGTTATTGAACAATTCTGAGAAAATTCATGATGATATTAGGCATATAGAGCTTTCCAAATCTGTAAATAACATGTTGAAATGAGCTCTGTACAGTGAGAAAGAAATTCACAAAGTTTAGGCTGCGAAAATGCTGGAAATTCTGGGCAGAGGATGAATGCGTGAAATCTGGGAATGATTTTTAAATTCTGGACAAAGTCTAGTATTTTTAATGGAAAATAGACATCCTAAGGAGTCCGGAACATTTTACGGATCTTCGTTTCGATTTTTCTAGAATTAGTTATGAATTTCCAAAGATAGGAGAATTTCTGCCCAATAATTCCAGCGGTTTTTCAATAAATTATGAGAAAATAAAATAATGGTTTAATATACCAAGGGTAGAATAGTCAATAGTGGCCAAAATATCTTTTAGAATATTATCTTTAAATTAATAGGACGATATTGCTCTGATAGGCTGTCCGAAAGAACGCAGACCGATCAATTGCGTACCGAGACTATCGACTCAGGTACGGACGCGTACTGTAACACTAACTTTGATGCTTATTGCATGCTTATATGTGATAGATAGTCTAAAACTCTGTTTTGAAAATTGATCATACACATACAACTTGATACGGGTTATGGTTTTGATAATGCCGTTATGTTTTCCTAAGCGCTGAGGACACGGATGTACACCGTGGCACTGGAGATAGTGCAGACTGTAATAACATACATGTTGCAGTGGCCGTGTAATGTTATTATGTGAATATATGAATATTGTATGTGATTAAATGCTGTTTTGCCATAGATATCTGTCATACATATTTGATACATAAGCATGAGGTTAACCGTTACCTGAGGTTCAATGGTAATTGAACCTCAGCTCTTAACATAGCGTCAGGGTCCGGAGGAACCAGGGCCAAGGACAAGGATAAGGAGCCAGCACAAGGACGAAGACAGAGAAATTTTTATTTCAACGTTATTTTGTTGATCCATTTTCAGACTACTGTACCGCTGTGTAAGCAGCCAGATGCTACGTCAGTAAATGTTTATCAGATACTCAAAATATTGAAATTTATTCCGATGCTCTACTCTGATCAATTATTTCAAAAACGCTTCTACTCTGGTTTAAATATTGTGAAAACGGATTTCAAAAATGAGGATGTTACAGTTTACAATTATCCAATTGAACAACTAGATAATTTATCAACTCAATTAAACAATTACATCGATAAACCCAATTAACATTTAAATTAATAATGAAAACTCAACTATTAATTCAATTGACAATCCAAAGTTTGTAAACAAAAATCCAGCAATTGTCTCAAGCATAAAAAACTTCAAATTATCAATCCAATTCAAAAGAAATATATTTACAATCTAACACTAGATTGTTCTTTAACTCAACTTGAAACCTTTTAAAACTAAACTATCTCAAGTCTTGAACTAAAAAGATAAATAGAACAACACTCTCTTGTGATCTTCAAGTGTAAGTTTTTAGGCTTGAGCTTCCTTCATGCTCCTCCTAACTTCCCTCCCAAAGAATCTTAAGCTTCCATGGAATTTCCTCCTTCTAGAATTTCCTCCTTCATGCTTGACACAACAATTCAACACTGCCATGAGAAAGGGCCCATTTGGATGAGCTTTTAAAAAAAATGTTTTTTTAAGTGCTTATTTTTTAAGCTCCAAATTAGAGCTTTTAAAAAAATGAGCACTTTAGCTTTTATTTTTTTTGTGACTTTCACTTTTTTAAAAAAATATCATCTAAATACATAAATTAATTTAAAAACATTTTTTTACATTTAAAAAAAATACTTTTTTCTCAAAAAAGTCCATCAAAAGGGCCCAAAATTTGAGAAGACCTGATTAACCCACTTCCTCGATCATTACGCACCTACCCACCGGAGAAAATGAGTTGAATTAATTGATGGAATTGAAGTACTTCGTGTGCGTCACTGCGTCTCTCCTTTTTCTGAACATCCGTGACTCTGCGGCTAGGTTAATTAATGGGAGAGGAAGAGAGGGCTTTTGGGTATCAACTTAAGCCCATTAAAATTTAAGAAGCCCAACACAATTTCACTATTAGATTTCCTTTTAGCTTTCCTGAAAAATTCTGCATCATAGGATCTTCAAATATGGTAAAATCTTGATCTCTCATATATTAAAAAATATTATTTAATCACAAAATAACAATCAGGATATTAATAATTTAGGCCCAATAATCTCATAATTAATTCATATTTATATTATTTTCTAAAATTAGCTAACAATCCAAATATTATCTAATAATTTCAAATTAGCCTAAAATAATCCCTAAAATAAATGAATGAGGCGGGATAAAATATATTAAAATTTGGATTTATATATCATTATGATACTTTTACAACTGAAGTATTTTCTTAGAAATAGAAGCAAAATGTAATAAATGAGCTATGTTCAATACCTAAAAGTAGTTGATTATATTATATGGAGTTTAAAGAATGAACCAAAATGTTGAGTTTAACCCTTCTTCTTTCAGTCAGTGAAGGTTCCCAAGAAGAGATACAAATTTACTGGAAAATGATTTGAAATGGCATTTATAGTTCGTTATATGGTATGTTTGGGAAAAATAGAGTTTGATTCATGGAAGTTCTCCCTTTCCCCTGTTTAGGCCAATGTAAATTGGATGGGAAAGATTATTTTATTGAATCTAAATCCTTCAATGTATTAGAAAGAGGAGAATATTTGAATTCATATGGATGTAATATAAAAAAGTATGTATATGTAAGTACATACGTGCTTATGCGTATGATGGTAAAGTTGAAACCATAAGTACATTGCCATTTGATACTTTAATACCAATTTTAAATACTGGAATATCTTAAACACCCATTTGGTATAAGCCAAATGGTTAAGGAATATAAAAGGGGTATTAGAAACTATTGTTGAAGAAGGCATTAGCGTAAGGCGTACTATATGTATGATTAAATTGGGAATTGGAAGTGATATAACCTGGAAGAACTCAGCATTATTCAAGAGAAAATGCTGTTCAAAGTTTTAAGGGGAGATTGAAGGCTTAAATGCCACAGTAATTGTGTGGTGTATGTATTATTTATTTTATGAAAGTAAGTCTTTGTTGAGGTCAAAATTTTCTTTGTTAAGTAACAAGAGCAAAGTTAGAAAGGTAATTTAGAGGGTTAGAGTTTGGGGTTTTGATAGAGATTAATCATGTAACTACTTTACAACGTTAGAGATTCATCATGTACCAACATGTGTGTATTAATCTGCCCCTACATGAATAATTAATAGGATTTGATATTTGCACCTGCGCCGATTTTGGCTTCACTGAGGGGAATTGCACAATGCTGCATTGGTTAAACTAGAAAGTATATATCTCAAATCTTAATGGACAAAGTCTCGGTGACTATGATGTTGGAATATTAATTCAGCAATTAATCTTCCGTTATTTCTATTTATGATCCATATTATTGCCGGTTTTGTAACCGCCCATTAATACGCCCAATTAATGCACAGTTAATACGCAATAAGTGCGTATTCAATTTGTTTCCTTTTGTAGCTCTGTGATGGCCAGAGTAGAAACACGCACGGTGAAACTCGTCTGGTCCCCTGAACCTGCTCTGACCTTCAGAAGCACACCATCTGCAGTTTCAGAGAGAAGGGTCAGAAGGAAAAGACTCGGTGATTGTTCCTGGTTGCTGGCGTGGACTGTTCGTGTCTCGAGACCCGAAGTTCGTCCTTACCAGCTTCTGGAGACAAATCAATGGCGGGAGGTATTTGTGATCTCTATTGTTTTTCCGCTTTGATCTTATGCTTTCCGGTTGATCAGCATGTTAAGATCGCTTAATTTTCTATCATATGAGTCTATGCCCGACCCAGAAATACCTAGCTCTGTTAAGGGCGTGAATAGGTTCTTGCTGTAATACCCCAAAAATTATTATTTCTCATCAATATAATATTTTGATAAATGACACCTATTTAAAATAGGTGAATATGTGGTCTCAAATTTTGAGATATATTTATTTTATTTTTGTAATACCCTAAAATTCAAAATCATTATAAATGTTATATTTTGGCAAATAATGTCTATTAAAAATAGGTGAATATGTGGTCTCAAAATTGAGTAACATATTTATGTTAATTTAGGGAATTTTCTCTAAGAATTAAGGTAATTAAAAACCAAATTCTCTAATTTTATTTTGGGATCATAAAATACCACAAAATTACCATATTAAAGCCTAGTCTTATATAATCATGAGAGCAATAAAATGCTATGGAGATACTAAAATTAATTAAGAGAGATTAATTAAAGTTGAAAGGCCAATTTTAAGAGTATGATTAAGGAACATAAATATGATAAAATGATCATATTAAAACATGGTTCTTATGTAACTAAAATAATCAAGAAAGTGTTATGAAACCACTTGAATTAATTAAAGGGAATTAACCACAATTAGGAGGCAATTAAATTTGCACTAATTAAAATAATGGTATAATACCCCAAAATTCATATATCTCTTAAATATTTTAGTTTGACAAAATAATACCTATTTAAAATAGGAGAGTATGTTGTCTCTAAATTTTGTAAATTTGTTAGCTACATTTTAGGCAATTTTCTCTTGAAAATTAAATAAACCAAAGACTTAATTTAGGCCACATTTAAGGATCATAAAAATACAAGGTAATTATTATATTAAATTATGGTTCTTGAAAAATCAAAAAGAGCAAGATGAGGTTATTAAAATACCCAAACAAATTAAAGGAAATTGTCAATAATTATTGGGCACCTAAATTAATATTAATTAGATTAACTTTTATAATTAATCTAGTGGCAAATATTAATTAGCAATTTGGAGTATTTTGGCTTAATTAAATATTAGAGGCTAACAAGGGTTCAATATTAGTATCAAATGAATTTTGAAAGATCATAATTGAATTTGGTAATCAATTAAACCATAAAGGAGTATGAAAAGGCTTAAGGCAATTAGAGAATACTAAGAATAATTATTGGGCAATTAAGCACTTGATGAAAGAGATCAATAAAACATTATATATTAGAGTTGAAAAGTCAATAGAAATGGCGCATGAGTGTTGGAATAAATCTGCTGGAATTTTGCTTGAAATAAACATGAATTTGGCTATTTAAAAACATATTAAATGATTAATAAAAAAAAATGAAGAAGGAGGAGCACGTTTTTTTTAGTCTTGGGGGAGCAAGGTTTTGTTTTCAAACACATGCTAAATGAGGTCAACAACTTGTCAAGGAAGTTGGCACTATTCCTTACTTGAACCCCAAGTTCTTTAGCTTCTTGAAGAAGGATGAAAAAGTTGAAGGAAGAGGCTTGTTAGAGAAGATGCTTGAAGCCTATAAATAGGAAGCAAATCCCTCTTCATTCTTCACACCAAACTCAAATGAGTTTTAGAGAGAAAGAGAGTAGAGAGAAGGAAGCAAGAAGGATGGGAGGTAGCAATGGTCTTCAAGAGGTAAGTTTGTTCTTAGTTTTATAGTTTTTAGTTTTTAGTTGTTCTTAGTATTTTAATGTAGATGTTAGTTTAATCTAGTAAATAGGTAAAGTAATTCCCCATATTTGTTTTCAAGCCTTATTGCATCAAAAAGATGCCGGACAAGGTGGAAACATGTTGGGGAGTGACTTTTAGGATTAAGGGAACAAGTTAGAGTAAAATGAAAGAAGTCTAGAATTGCTGGATTTTGGGAGTCAACTGGATAGGGGGCATTATTTTCTGTATCAAATGATCTTTAAAAATCACGAAATTTTCCAGAAATAAAGTAGACATGTAGGGCTTTCCAAATATATAAAATATGTAACGTTTTGATCTCTGGACAAGGAGATATGAATTTTTGAAGATTAGGCTATTTTTCTGGGCGAATTTCTGGGCAGAGGATGAACACGTGAAATCTGGGAGTTATTTTTGAAAGCTGGGCAGAGTCTGATATTTTTTCTGGAAAATAGACATCCTAAGGAGTCCGGAACATTTTACGGATCTTCGTTTCGATTTTTCTAGAATTAGTTATGATTTTTCGAAGTTAGGCGAAATTCTGCCCAATAAATTCCAGCGTCCTTCAACGAATTTTGAGGAAAGAAAATGATAATCTAGCGTACCAAGGGTAAAATAGTCAGTAGTGGCCAAAATATCTTTTAGGATATTATTTATAAATTAATAAGGCAATATTACTATTATAGGCTATCCGAAAGAATGCAGACCGATCAACTACGTACCGAGACTACCGACTCAGGTACGGACGCGTATTGTAACACTAACTCTGATGCTTATTGTATGCTTATATGTGATAGATAGTCTGAGACTCTGTTTTTGAAAATTGATCATACACATACAGCTTGATACGGGTTATAGTCGTGATAACGCCGTTATGTTTTCCTAGCGCTGAGGACACGGATGTACACCGTGGCACTGGAGATAGTGCAGACTATAATAACATGCATATTGCAGTGGCTGTGCTATGTTATTATCTGAATATGAGAATATTGTATGTGATTATTGCTGTTTTGCCATGGATATCTGTCATACATATTTGATACATAAGCATGAGGTTAACCGTTACCTGAGGTTCAATGGTAATTGAACCTCAGCTCTTATCATAGCGTCAGGGTCCGGAGGAACCAGGACCAAGGACAAGGATAAGGAGCCAGCGCAAGGACGAAGACAGAGAAATTTTTATTTCAGCGTTATCTTGTTGTACTATTTTCAAACTACTGTACCGCTGTGTAAGCAACCAAATACTACAACAGTGAAGGTTTTTATCAGATACTCGCTCTTTTGAAATTATTCCGATGCTCTACTCTGATCAAATAGTTCGAAAACGTTTTAGAAAATTGGGATGTTACATTTTGGTATCAGAGCAGTTGTCCTGGCATAGATCTGACTAAGTTATTCCAAACCTTTTGGTGCCGAAGGCAGGGCTAGTCTATGTGGATCAGCCAATCAGTCACCCTAGCACGGTGAGGCTCCCATGATAGACACCTACCTGGCCATTTGGTTCGAGTAACGGAGTTAGGCTCTACACCTTTTTAAAGAGCATGTTTTGAAAATGAGTACTGATATAAGCCTAGGTCGGATTACCATCCTGAACCAGTGTACCACCCTCTGTTGGTGCACCATCCAAAAAATAGGCTCCGATAATTCTGATAATCCTGATAATTCTGATAATCCTGATAATTCTGATAACTCTGATAATCCTGATAATTCTGATAATCTCCAGTTTGTACTAGGCATTAATTCCATTCTAACCCAGAGCTTATATGTGAAGCTGGGCTACGCTGAATGAAACTCCGGGATCAATAAAGATAAGTACATGCAGTATTTGACTCATGTAGGGGAACTCTTGACGCGTATTTCCGTACCCATTTTGCTTAGACGAGAGAAATCTCAGAAGAATGACCCCTGTGAGATAGGTGGAGGATTTGATATCCTTTGAGCTAAAGCCTGAATACCTAGAGGTACGAAACATAGCAATCCTTTGGAATACCATAAGAACAGATAGAGTAATCCCGAATCTAATCAAAGCATAGACGATGCTTAGGTCAATGTATGACTGAGCATTGCCTAAGTTCGAGTGCCTAAGAATAAGAACCCTGAGGAAGTATGAGTGAGGTTGCCTTAGTTGAGAGATAATTCCTTAACGGAACCATATGAAAGCTAGAACCTCAGTAGCTACGGGTTATGGTTTCTAGGTGGGACCAATAACCATAGTGGCTAATCGATTCCCTAAGAAGTAGGTGGTTACCTAATAGGGAAAGTTGAGTTAAGGATAATGCCTGGAGCTAAACAGATAGTGAAAGACCACAAATAGAATGACCCTAGATAAGATGGCAGACATAGAGACAATGATTTGTGAAACCACTAAAGGGTAGGAACCTGATAAGATCTGAGTTCTCGTTGTAATGATTCAGAGACGATCACTGACGCTACTTATGGAACGTTTTGATCGGAAAGGGCTACCTACGGGGAGTTCTGATCAAGGAGGTTTACCTACAGAGGATGCTAACCAGAGAGGCTGACCAGTCAAAGAAGACTGAGTGAAGCGCCGAGTAAAGTGCCGTAGAGCAGAGCCACCGTGACAACAAACCGTAGAGTGGAGCCGCCGTGACAACGAACCATGGAGTAGAGCTACCAGTGTATCGATTCTCAAGGTAAGTACATTATAATGAGTCTCACATCGAATAGGTTCCCTAGAGCAAAGGTTTAAGTAATCTAGTATATCACCATGAGTTGCTCCAGTGCTGTATAGCATATATTGTGTCGATAGGCTATAGAATCCCACAATTGTCAGACAACGAATACGTGAGGTATCCGAGAAGTTTGTGAAACCCGAGGATAGCGAGCGATGTTCGGAATGGCCGGATGGTTTAAGTAGAACGGACTAAGAATTCTACGGATAGCTTAAGTAGTCAAGGACAAAGGTCCAAATGCGTGTAGTTAGTGATGACCTTCTAATGTTAGTTGTCTTGTTCCTAAGTAAGGTTTTAAAACTTGAATTTTGAACTTGCCAATACACCTGCTGTATGTGAAATTTCGGAATAGATTTTTCGAACTTATGAATTTTTGAAACAGAGTTTTCGAATGAAATGTTTTCAACAGAATTTGAGACCACAGTGATGGTTATTTTGAAAGAATGTTGTCTTGTAAAAAGGATTTTTTTTAGAACCCAGAGTTTGAAACTAAGTTTTCAACTATGTGTGGTAAAGTCAGTACAAAACTGGGAGGACAGAAGCTGTTGTAAATGTACATAGTTTACTGGGTCTTACCAGATGTTTTAAAATGTTTGAAATCGCTGGCCTTTGATAAATGTTCTCTTTGAGCAAAAAGTTTTTGGAGGGATTTTGTTTGAGAAAATGGAAATCGCACCAGCAGTGAACGCACCCAATCCATAACATTTCACCGAGGGCGTATGTTTTGTTTATTGAAACCTGACTGTCTATGGCTGGACTGAGTTCCGCTAGATAGAGTTGCTACTTTATGTGCCAGTGTGAACACTGGGTCTCTTGTGAAAGGGGCGGAGGTTCTCCCACATTGTTGATAATACTGTTGAGAATGGATTTGGGGATTGGGAGAGGGCACTCACTGTACCAAATGGTTAAAATGATGGTGTGTACTCCCAATTGTAAAATTTTGTAAGATGAAGTAACTCCCTCACAGATATGTGCCGGTAGTAAAAGTTTTTGAAAATGATCCGGCAGTGAATATGTTTTCACGAATTTGTGATAGCAACGATTAAGTTTGAAAATGTGATAACACTATTACTTTTTGGTATAGTGCAGATTGTGAAATTTACTGCGACCACGAAAAATTTTCAGTGTTTCAAAATTTGAAAATGAGACAACAAAATGGTTTTGGGTAGCAATGACATGATTGTCGATGCTATTGTGTTGAAAAGAAAAGTAGTGTAGTTGGAGATTATGGTATAGGAACAGAAACTATTAGAAAGGCCTAGAAGACTGAACCAGTTAAGCCAGATAGTAATTGTCAGCTATGGTGCTAAGTGAGTGAAAGTAGTCTGGGAACTTGAATGGGAAAGGCTTAGATAAAATAGACGGGCAGAGACCCAAGGCAATAAGACCTAGTGTGCAAGTATGCACAGGGTGGTGTCCCTAGGCCATAAGACCAATGATACTTAGTATTGTGTGAAATGCTAATTGACATAATAACTATGACTAGAATACATCTTAAGACTAGAGAAACATTCGCTGTACCAGGTAGTAGTTAAGACACCTAAGGCCTGAGGATGAATTCCTAGGTAGTAAGGCTAGAATCTTCAGTGTTGTAGTAATAGATCAAGTCGGAAGGCCAATATGTGTTAAGCCGAGAGGCTAAATAAGTCAAGTAGTGAAACGAGGATCCGTAAAATTCCCTGGAATCCTTAGGATGTATATTTTCATGGAAAAATAATAGAGTTTTCCGGGTCACATGGTTCATTCCCAGTTTTTAAGTTTTGAACATCTGCCCAGAATTTTCCAGAAATTCGTAGCCCTAACTTTGAGAATTTTTATCTCCCTGTACAGACATCATTTGTACATGTTCTTTACATATTTAAAAAGCCCTATATGTCTTCTTTAACCATGAATGTTCCCAGAATTTTCAAACCATGTTTTCAACATAAAATATAAGCATTTTCATGACTGATTCAGAAATTCCAGAACCGATGAAATTTCGCCAGAACTTCGTTACTTCGATGTTTCTCTTCCGGAAATTTTGCTAAAACACCCTCTTCATCAATTTTTCAAAATAAAGCTGATTTTAACCATAAAAACATGAATTTAAAATTATTCTAGAATTCTAAGATCTACACTACTTCTATCTAAGAATTTAAAGACTAAAAACTAAAGAACTACCAAAAGCTAAAGACTAGAAACTAAAAGCTTGCTTACCTCTTGAAGAACTTCCTCCTCCTTCTTGCTTCTCTCCTCTCTTAAACTCACCTATTTGGTTTGAGTTTGGTGTGAGGATTTGTGAATGCTAATGCCCCTATTTATAGTAGAAGGGGATGGCACAAGGGTAAATAAATCTAACCTACTTCATCTTCATTTGTGGCCATTGGATCTAGGTTATTTGGGAGCATTCATTTTGGCCTTACACCACACCTTCTAGCTTCTTCCAAAGCTTTATGACTCACCTCCTTGATGAGAATGACCCAAATCTCTTGGCTTCTAGGTTACACTTCCTTCCTCCTTTGGCTTAGCTTTTCTCTAGGTAAAAATATATTTGGGGATCCTAATGAAGTTTTATGCACACTTTCTCATTGGTTTTGAATTCTTGAAGTTCTTAGCTTCATTTTGAGACCAAATTTTCCTATCTTCTCTATTGGTTTCAATCTTCAACAATTAAGGAAATGACCTTGACTATACTTGTTTTCATGCTTGATTTATGCTTGTTATTGTGCTCTATTTAGATTTGATACTTAGTTAGTGGATCTAGAGTTATAATTTAGTTTGTATAGGCTTCCATAAGCTTGTGTTTAAATTAAAATTCATAAGTTAATTTAATTAGTTTAGTGTCCAATTTTCCTATTGGCTAATGGATTGACTTATCTTTCCTTCCCTCTCTCCTACACACACACACACATGCACAACAATTACATCATCACATGCATCATCTTATCCTCTTCCATTTTCCCTTAGAAGTCTTCATGCATTTCTATTGGTTCATGACTCATCTATTAGTAGGTTTGTGACTCATGGCTTAGGTTGGTGATTCACTCATGTTTAGGGTTGTGATTCATCTTTTAGAGTTATGACTCATTTTAGTGTAATACCCCAAATTAACAATTATCATAAATACAATATTTTGTTTGATGGAACCTATTTAAAATAGGTGAATATGTGGTCTCAAATTTTGAGATATATTTATTTTATCTATTAGGTTATTTTCCCTTAGAATTTAAGGTAGCCAATGTTTTATTTTTCTAAATTTTGTTTGGAATCATAAAATACCATAAAAATACAAACAACTCCCAATTAAATAGGGGAGCATAATAGGAATTAGTAGACACTTAGATTTTCACTAAACAAAATGATTATGTAAATTTTTATAATTAATCAAGGGATCAAATAAAGAGGACATAAATCTCAAAAATTCATAATTAATTAAGCAATTAGATTTTCTAAAACCCTAGAATTAATACCTAAGCTAGTAAATTTTGAACTCATGAAAGGCCATAACGAATTATCTAAACACTTGAAACAATTAAGGGACAATTCTTAATAATTAATGAGCAACTAAATTTACAATAAAGGAATACTTAGACAATTCTTTGCAATTAATATTAATAGCCATTAAATAGAAATGTATTAAACTAACTAAAGTTTGAGAACCAATAAAGGCTTGGGATTAGCACTAAATGAATTATGAACAAACACAAATTAATGCATGAACCAATCATACAACAAGCAAGAGATAATTAAGCTTAGGATTAAGATGTTAAGCAAATGCTAATCAAGAGTTGAAAAGTCAACAATTTCAATTATGATCTAAAGGCTAGAAATTAATCTCATAAAGCTTATCCAAAGGCCCTAATTAATTCTAATAAAGCTTAATCCATGAGACAAGGAAACAACCAATGATAAATTTCCACATAAATGATGTAAAGGCAACAAAACATTAAAAAAATATATATAAAAAAAAGGGGAGGGGTGCGTTTTTTCTTAAAGGAAAAAAGAAAAATAAGAGTTGATTAATCAATCAAAATACACATGTGCATTATGAGTCACTACCATAGAAGATGAATCACAACTCTATCAAATGAATCATCATCCTAAGCTTGCATGAATCACTAACCTAAGCATGAGATGAGTCACACACCTACATGATGAATCACAACCCTATCTAAAGACTTTCAAGGCTTTGGAAGATAAGATGATGCAAGGGATGATGGAAGGAATGATGTAAAGGATTATAGGTGGACCAATGAGGAAAAGGATAATTAAAATAACTAAAGTGGTTCATAAAAATAATTCTAGATAAAAACTAATAAAACCTATACAAATTAAATCATATCTTGAAATCCATGAACTAAGTATGAAAACTAAGTTGGGATTCATAACAAGCATAAATCAAGCATGAAAACAAGTATAACCAAAGTCATTTTCATAATTGTTTGAGAAATGGAATCAATAGAAAAGATAGGCAAAATTGGTCTCAAAATGAAGCTAAAAATTTCTAGAGTCCAAAACCAAGGAGCAATTGAGCATACAACTTCATTAGAATACCTAAACAAATGCTTTTCAATGGATTCTATTTAGTATAAAGAAAGCCAAACCCTTTGGATAATAAGTCATCAATTGTAGAAGAGGATAATGTACCACATGGTGACTCATGGAGATGACTCAAAAGTTTTAGAAGAGGCTAGAAGGGTGTGGTGTAAGGCCAAGATGTGTGCTTCCAATTACCCTAGATCCAATGGCCAAGAATTGCCAAGAGAGAGTTTCAAATAATTACAACATTACCCAATCCTTAGACTATAAATAGGGGCATTGGCTCTTCACAAAACTCACACCAAAACAAGCAATCTGAATATTAGAGAGGAGTGCAAGAGAGTGGAAGAAGCTTGAAGGAGTTCAAGAAGAGGTAAGCAAGTCCTCGTGTCCTCAGCACTAGGAAAACTCAACGGAATTACCAAGACTGTAACCCTATGAATAAAGCTGAATGTATAAACAGTGAACTGAGACAGAGTCTTAGACACGGTGCATGACCCAAGACCTAGTCTTGTCCATCACTTAATGAATCAATCAATCATATATAATCATACAAGATATAGGCGATTAAAGTCACTAGTACGCGAACATACCTTTCACCGCGTTATTGTCAAAACGCCCGACCTTTGAACCCGACTCCGGACTTTCCGGATATCCTATACATTATTGTTGGATTTTTGTATGATATTAGATAAATATCATATTGCTTAGAATAATATCCTAAAGGTTTAATTTACCTTTCTACCCTTGGTGGATTTATTATTCCACTTTTACCCTTACATTTTATTAAAAACGCTATTTCAGCATTTCTGGGCAGAATTCTCAGTAGCTTTGAAAAATCATAACTAATTCTATAAAAATCGAAACGAGGATCCGTAAAATTCCCCGGAATCCCTAGGGTGTCTATTTTTTAGTACAAATACTAAGTTTCACCCAGAACTCAAGAACAATTCCCAGTTTTAATGTTTTCACACGCTGTCCAGATTTTCGCCCAGAAAAATAGCTTAACTTCAAAAATTCATATCTCCTTGTCCAGAGATCAAAACGTTACATATTTTATATATTTAGAAAGCTCTACATGTCTACTTTATTTCTGGAAAATGTTGTGATTTTTAAAGATCATTTTATGCATAAAATAATAGCATCAACATGGCTGACTCCAGAAAACTCCCAACCGTAAACTTTACCGGAATTTTGCTACTTTGATCTTTATCTTCCAATAATTTTTCTCCATCATATTTTCCATCAAATTTTCGAAATAAACTCATTTTTAACCATAAAAACATGAAAACAAAACTTCTTTTGAAGATTAAAGATCAAACAAGCATTTTTACTAAAACTATAAAAGTTAAAGACTTAAAGCTTTAAGACCTTACCTCTTGAAGATTCTAGCTTCCTCCTCCTTCCTTCTTGCTTCACTCCACTCTTGTTTAGAATGGTTTTTGGTGTGAAGAGAATGAAGAGGTGAGCTCCCTATTTATAGGGAAAATTCAAGGTCCTACTTCCTCAAGAAGTTGTTGCAACTTCCTCTACAAGTTGTCCAACCCTAGCCAACAAATTGTTGACCTCTTTTAGAGCATTCTAGCTGTGACATCCGTGAATATCACACATATTATTTCTTCTCTTCCCATTTTATTTTTGTGGGTCCAAATGTTTCCTCTTGTCTACCACTATCACCATTCCATCCGTGACACTCCACCTACAATTGTTTGTTATTATTTGGTATCCCATGTGTTTCCATTATCTTGTGCCGACACACACACACACACACACACACACACACACACACTATCACACTCTTCATTCCATTTTCCCTTTATTTCACTTCCGCAAGACACAAACAAATGGGTGTCACTTTTTCCTCAATTATAGTAACAACCCACACTAACTTTTAATTATTCTTTATCCCGTGAATGAAAGAGCAGCAAGGCGACAATGCACTCATCCCTCATTTTTCTCTTCTAGACAATATTATATGATATATTGTCTTCCACTTTATTAAATGAATATTCACGGGTGATCTCTTATTGAATCACGACATATGTTCCTTCTTTTCAATTGCTAGAAAAGCAAAGGGACGATAGTCACGGATAATAATTTATGCAATTGTTGATTCACGGACGCATGCACGATGGATTTATTTATTCAGTTACGAGTGTAACCTCCTCTCCTCATGATAAAATTATGCAAGTGTGCACCTCTCATTTATACACTTCCGTCAATAAGAGAAAGAGGAAGAGAGCCACGAGTGAAACATTTCCTTATATTAATTTGAGAGTGAAGGTCAAGTGTGTTAGAAGATAAAAGCAAGAAGACATTGCTTAAGGCCAAAGGAGCAAGACAAGTAAGTAAAGGTTTTAACTTGTCTTACATTACTTTGTGAAGTTGGTTATTATTTTGGGTTAATTAAGAAGTGGTGAGACCATAAGGAGTTTGATGATTTTAAGGTTACCAAAGTGTTTACCACGAAAAATGGAGTAAGAATAAGGTTGGAAATGATTTTTGGATCAAAAAGAATTAAATTATACAAGTTACCAAAAACTGCCAGTTTTAACGTTTTGGAAGGCAGTCGAATTGTAAATGGTTTTTGGTCAAGTGAATGATGTCTAAAAATTATGAAATTTTCCAGATTATAAGTAGACATCCAGAGCTTTCTTTTGATATATAATATGTAATTTTTAGAGCTCTGTACAAGGAGTTATGGATTTTACAATCTGGCCTAAAATACTGGAAGTATAAACTGGACAGCGAAGTGATTTATTTAAACTGGGAATAGTATGGATATTTTTGGCTGTTGAGAATATTTTTCGATAAAAATAGACTCACCAAAGGACATTTAGGTTTTGGAAGCACATCATTTGGAGCTTTGTACAAATAGTTATGAATTTTCAAAGTTAATGAAAATTCTGGACAGAAAAGGATTTAATCCGAAAATTGTTGCAATAAGAATTTTAAATGGGTGATTTATCGTTTAAAGGGTCACAAGGATTCTAAATGATAAAAAGAACCCTGTTGGATATTTTGGAAGAAATGGATTATAGTGAAGATTAATATTTATAACGATACTATTTTAGGAGTTGACTGTCAAGTGGTTCGAGCACCGGTGAATTTCTTTTAGCTATTCGGAGTTGAGGTAGTAACTTTTCTCTCACATACTCTGTATGCCTTTATATGCATGTACGTACCATTGTGATATTTGAATTGTGAATTTCTAACCTTATCGCCGGTATAAGCTGGGAGGTAGTGCCCTTGAATGTGGGGTAACCCTGGATGCCATCACGGTTGAGGCCGGGGGTGGTACTCCGATAAGTGAATTTTTATGCAGAAGGGTGAAAGCCCATTTGAGTATTTGAATTATCCAGTACTGTGCGTATGAACCGGTAGGTTCTTGAATATTGTTGAACTGCATATTTGAATTTTGTGTTTGAAAATTATTGTGAATTATATTTATTGCAACTGGTTGTCTACCATGTACTGTGCATGCATCTTATGTGAGTGATTAACGTTACTACTGGGATTCATTTGAATCCCAGACAATCCCCAAAGTTCAGGACGGAAACCTAACAGCGGTCGTGGCTCACGTGATAAGGTGGTGGATATGGATAACTGACGGTGCTTGATGGAGCAGAGATCTGATTTATTTTCCCTCATTGTGTTTGAAATATTATGTCCTGGTTAAATCTTGTACGAACCTTTTTCTGAATTTCGATTATGTACCAGACTTCAATATCAGTATTACTATGCTGGAACTAGTTTATCCTTTAAGCTGTGCATATTTACTCTTGCGAATGTCGGTATACCGAAGGGGTGTGACATTCGTGGTATCAGAGCCTTAGTTCCGGCAATGTCAGGATAGTATACTGATAAAGTCTTGGATAGATAGAAGTGTGTAGTGGTATATATAGAATGGCATGTGTATGTCATTATTTGAGGATTTTGAATTAAATTGATATTAACAAGAATATGCACTTGAATAGTGAAAAGACATTATGGTGAATGTTCGAGGAGGTAGCAGTAGCAGAGGCAGAGGCAGAGGTCGTGGTAGAGGCAGACCACGTAAGCAAGTGCAGGCTCAAGAGCGGCCAAATGAACAAGAACAGGAGCGAGAACAATCACATGAACAAGAGCGGGCACAAGAGGAGAATATACCAGAACAAGATCCTCTTCACTATGTGAAACATGTAACATCCCAAATTTCGGATTTGAAAATAAGGAATATTTTGTGGGAATTTATTATAAAAATTTGGCCTGAAATGATTATATAAATAATCATTGGAATTTAAGGCCTATTTTCCTTGGAATTTTTGGGAAAAGAATAAATTCAAGGAAAGATAGTTTGAGAATAAATATTGGTTTAGAAATTTTAAAGCCAATATTTTATGGCTCTTAGAAGCTAAATAAGAAAGAAATATCCTTATATGGTACTAAGGATCTATTTCTAACACTTATGTTTATAAATAAGTATATATTACTCATTTTCATCCGTCGGTGCGTGTTTCACGACAAGATTGGAAATGTTGGGAGAAGATAAACACATGCCCACTTCAGTTTGAATTCGGTGGATATATTGGGAAGTATGAAACATATTATTCCATCACAATTCTCCTTATTCATTCACGGACTTGCTCTCATCCTCTTGCTCATCTTTAATTATTATTAAACTCTTCCACAACTAACAAAAGATGACACCATACTCTCCACTATCAGCCCACAAAGTCAACACGTATGGCCCCTCTTCCATTCACATGCAACACTCTTTCATATTCATGACACCACACATGGCCACACATGTTCCTTCATTTGTCTAATTAAAGCAATCATCAATACATCATTTGCTTTCATTCAACTTCACACTCATCTCCTTATTTCTTCACGGGTTGCGCAAGGATAAATGTTCACACTCTTCTATTCTCCATTTGATTTGGCCGAATCAGGCATAAAGAAAGAGAGTAAAGAGAGTTGAGAAAATGAGAGTGTTTAGAGAAGGAAAAAGAGCATGCAGAACCTTCATACAATCTGATTATTGGGCTTAGGTGAGTCTCTTTATTTATCTCCCATCTTCATTTCAGTAGTTGGATGATGTCTTTGAGATCAAATGAGTGATAGAACGTATTTTCCGACGTCTAGAACTCTAGTTATGATTTTTCTAAGTTTGGTTATAAAAACTGGAAAATTCTATTTCCAGATTTAAGTGGCGTTTTGTTTTCAAATTTCTGTGACTTACACAGCCATTAATTGGCTTGATGAATATTTTTTTCATAAACTAGACGTATAGAACTTCAAATAGAATTTTGAATCACTTTAATCGGAGTTCTATAGAATTAGTTATGATTTTTCAAAGTTAGAAGATGAACACTGAAAAACGCTGGTTTCCAGAAATGAACAGTGATTTTCGGATTCACTTTTAAAATAGTAAACATTTGAGTTTTTCTATGAAAATTTCCAGAATAAAAGTAGACTTATCAAGCTTTAATTTGATAGGTCACAAGCCTTATTTGGATTTATATTCAGGGAGTTATGAATTTTTGAAGTCAAGTATGAAATCTGGGACGTTTTCTGAAATATTTTCTGAACAGTGTTTATATTTTTGAAATCTGGGAATTATTGGCATATGATTAAATGTTGAAACCAATTTTCCTAGAAACTAGACTTAACGAGGAGTTCATGGATTTTTGAACCAACTGATTTGGACACCTAGAACTCCAGATATGGATTTTTCAAGTTCAGCATTAAACCTGGACGTTTTTCTGGAACAGTTGAGATGAACGGAAATTCTGGGAAAAGTGTACGTATATTTGACAGTTGAGTGTATTTTTCCCTAGATATAGATTTAATAAGGAACACGTGACTTTTGGAATCACCTTAATTGGAGTTTTGTGCAATTAAATATGAATTTTCAAAGTTAATTGGAAATTCTGCCAGATTACGGAGTTTATTTGGAAATAAGAGAAATAAAGAATTTGGATAAATAATAACTCGATCATCCATGAATATTTAATTATAGGAGCCGATATTTATCCGGGATGATCAAATGATTGAGAACCAGATCAGGAATTGGAAAGACCATCAGGTAGTAACGCTTCTCTCACATACTATGTGTGCCTTTTACATGCATGTATTCACCGTTGTATATATATATGTATATTGTTTGAATGTTCTGAATGTTGAATGTGTTGAATGAATTGTATGTATATTTGATGGTTGACTTGCATGTTTTGTGTATGCATTTTATGTGAGCGATGATTAACGTTACTACTGGGATTCATTTGAATCCCAGCATATATCTTTGAATTAGTTAATTTGCAGCTCGTATCAGAAGATTGAAGAACGAAGAAGATGCATACGAATGAGTACAAGGAAGAAAAAGATTTTTATTTCCGTCGGATTTTTACTTAGACGTATATTTGTACGTATTAGTGAAAAGTACGTATACGTGAATAGTGTCGTATACACGAATAGTGAATAGTACCGTATATGTGAATAGTAACTTCACGCTAAATTTGTAAAGAACGCTTCCGTGTATGCAATTAAAGGGTGTATTTAAGGCGGGTGTTACAGTAATGGTATCAGAGCAAAGGTTCTGGCATTTTTGGAAGAGTATACTGATATTGGATTACATAAACAAATGAAATAGCACAGAATAAGGATTCTGTTGCTAACTTTAGGGCTCTTGATGTTGAGTTAGATTGTGATTTAGATCCCCAGATTTTATTGAAAGTTAGAAAATTATGAGTGACAAGTTGGAATTAGAATATAAATTTTGATGATAGAATTATCAACTCAGAATTTCGAAGTCCGGTTAGGACATAAGTTCTGACAATAGGTTAGATTGATCTGCTGGAGCTTGAACTTATGTGATTAATTGAAAATGGCTGAGAAAAATATTCAAACTTGAAAATTCCCGTGAATCTTAGTATAAAAGTACAAGCAGAAATTAGAATGCTAAGAAGAAAAGACAAGATGAATTCAAGCATCAAGAGCAACAGTTGGTACAATCCCACCACAAGCGTTGACCATCTCAAGTTTAAGTCTATTAATTTCTTCCTGAGCGGCTGCACTTGAGAGAGGACCATCAGAAGACATTGTTTTTCTCAATCTAGCTATTTGCCTCATAGTGCTTCGAATTTTCACATAAGGCCAATGCTTAATTCCTCCCCTATGACATATTTTCATTAAAACATTTTTGCATAAACGAACTTGATTAGCCGCTTCTTGTTGAGGTAAATGGAATAAGTCTCTAAGATCATTTATTGACATTGATGCACCTCTAATATTTTGTTCAGCTCTTGATCGGTATGAATCACTAGGTATGGGGACTGAAGGATTATTATTTACAACTACGAGCTCTTTTCCTTTATTGGATATATTTTCTGTATTGGTTGGAAATGAACTATTAGGGAGTTCATTTTGATTTTTAGTCCATTCCAAACCAACACAGAGGGCCTCATAGTAGGCTGATAGGGGATCTGACACCAGGACATACCCTAAAGATTTTTGATTCAAACAATAATTTTCTAGAAAATGTTTGACATCATCTAAATTTTTCTTACCAAAGTCAAATACTTGAGGACTGGAAGAACCTCCTTGTATGTCCTGGTGAAAGACAGCGTGGCATATCATACCAATCCTCCCATGAACTTCAAGTTTATGGTATTGAAGTCCATTGGTATGAATGATCTCTCGTAGAACATGGCAGCAACCACATGAAAATGGATTAGTAGTCTCAGTCAAGGTAGAAGCAGGATTCCTTGGTTGAGAAGGTACCGTAGACTCCATAAGCTCTGCCACATTACGACATCTTTGGACAGGTTGCCTTGATGGACCTGCTTCAGATTCCTTTCTGTTAGTAGTTGTAAAAATAGAATCTTGTATCCTTGGAGGAGGAGTAGGAATGTTAATCGTTGAGGCAGATGAATGAACGTTCATACTTACGGGATTTTGGGGAAGTAAAGAAGAATAAGGGTATGATACATTGTTTGACAAGTCAGACAACATGTTAGTCTGATAGTCATGAAGTAAGGCTTCAAGAAAGAAAGGGTTGAATGAATCGGAGACTGGAATAGAGTTACTTGAACCGGCCATGTTTAAGGATAATGTGGAAGGTTATAGTGAAGGTTACGATCGGAGAGGAAATGAATATGTGGAAGTTTTGTGAAGTTTGAGAGAACGTGAAACATTTACTCTTTCTTTACTCGATTTATAGCTGGGCTAGTAACGTCTAGATTTTGTTAAGCAGCATCGGATTCTCATCTGTCGTTGGCTCAGAATAGTGCAGACTTTGTTATTATGTGGAAATTTTATGGCACCGCACCCTAATACAATCTGACACGCCCTAGCCACCTCTATAGGTCGGAGTCTTATAGACTTTCGGTCCAAACAGGAAACGGTGTAGCATTTATTGCCGGTTGTATCTTCGAGAGATTTAGTTGACGAATACACGTTGCACGATGATTATTTCAAGATCGTGTCTCTTAGAAATTTGTCTTGGAGCGTGTAGTTGGTTCGAGATGTCAGACTGGCATTTGAAAATGGAAGTCTGATCAGTTAAAGCCATCTCGAGAAAGGAGACTCTCTGGAAGTATTGGGAATTTGAAATATCTCGGTGTAAGATCTGAATATCTTGAAGTATGAAAAATGGTGAATTCTTCAAATGTTAAGAAAATATAAGAACGAATGCGGTATGATTAAAGATAAGTTTGAATTTGTTCTGAGTCGAAACAATGTTTAGGTCAAAGTATGATAAAGTAAATCTTGTGAACCTTGTGATCAGTGCTGCATTGTCAACAATGTTTTGTGTATGAATGGCTATTACCTCTGAGGCATAAGAATGATATTTAAAACATGTTTTGATGATATTGAGAAATGAGGTAGAGGTAGAACCTCGTAGAAATTGCTGAATTTTATTTGAATGTTTGAGGATAGTGCCTGAATATTGTAAGATATGAATCATGGAAATGTTAGCAGGTTTATGGAATATGGTCGAATTTTTAGAATTAGGTTGATAAACCTGAATGTTGGAGAGACAACTAAAGCATGTTACCAACTGAATTGAGGCTTGAGAATGAAATTTGGTAATGGAACTAATTCTTTAGGCATTGAATCGACCAGAATGAACAAAGGCACTAGAATATGGTACCAATGTGTACAAGATATTTTGCGGTTGCTAGATGTTGATCTAGCATAGTGTTGGAATTTGATTTGAAAAGTCTCCTTAGAATGAATGGTTGTGAGTTTGTTAAAAATCTCAGTTGTTGAGTTATGACTCCATAATTTGGTCAAGTACTCGTAGAAATGTTAGTAACTGATAATTTCCTAATACATCGATGAATACCTAATTAGGAAAGTGAAAAACATTCGTGTTGTGAATGAATGGTATGTTCTATGAATTGCTCAAGTAGCTAAAAATAGAACCTGAAGTGTATTTTGAAGTGAAGACCTTCTGTAATGGTTGTCTGGTTCCTGCATTTGTTTGAAAAATTTAATTTTGAATTTTCCAATGCACCTGTTGTATTTGAGAATTTTCTGAATTGAAATTTTGAACAACAATGTTTTCAGCTGAATTAAAGTTCAGTTTGAAGTATTTGTTTTTGAACAATATTGTTTCATAGAAGGGATCCTTTTGGAACCCAGAGCTTGAATTGAAACTTTGAATTTTATGAATTGAATTCTTGAATGAAAGGTTTTCAACAGAATTTGAGACCAGGGCAATGGTCATTTTTGAATTGATGTTGTTCCGTAGAGAGGGTTCAGTAGAACCCAAAATCTGAAATTGAATTTTGAATTTTGAATTTTGTGGTTTTGAAAGCAGTACAGTACTGGAAAAGGTCAAGAACTGTTGTAGAAATACTCAGTTTGCTGGATCTTACCAGGTGCTTGCGAAATATTTTTGAATCGCTTGCCATTAATAAAGCTCATTTGAATTGGAAAATTGAAAGAATGATCATTGAATATTTTTGAAATTGAGAATGCAAGCTGTGTGGGTAAAGAATATCTAGTGACTCTTAAACTTTGGATTTATCCTCAGATCCAAAGTTGAGCACTTGTGAATACTTATCTCAGCTAAATTTAGTTGAGCGAACAAATCCTCTAGAGGAGAGGCGTTATTTACCCAACAGAATTGTAACCTTATCGCCGGTTTAGGCCGGGAGGTAGTGCCCTTGAATGTGGGGTAACCCTGAATGCCATGGCGGTTTAGGCCGGGTGTGGTAATTCGATAAGGGAAATTATTACAGTTTGTAACAAAGCGGCCAATATGGTCTGCCGTGAAATGAATGTATTTTCTTGTGTTTGAGCTGGCAGCGAATATGTTTTCTCTGAAATTATGAAAGAATTATTCTGTAGAATGAAATTTTGAAAATGTACTGCTACCATAGAATTTTGAATATTTGAAATTGAAAATCAGAAAGTTGAATTTGAGACAACATAGAAAATTGAAAAGCAATGATGTGATTATCATTGCCGGTATTTTAAATTGTGAAACATTGACGTGATTGTTTTCACTGATGTTTTTGAATTGAAAGGGGTGCATTGGGTGACTATGTTGATATAGGAACAGAAACTGACAGAATGGTCCAAAAATCTATATTGATAAGTCAGATAGTAATCGCTAGCTATAATGCTAAGCAGAAGAAAGTAATCTATGAATTTGAATTGAAGAAGCTCAAGCATAGAATAGAATTGAACAAGCAAATCTCTAGAATTTGAGATGTTGAAAGAATGAGAAATGAAACTCGTTACAATAATTCTTTTGAAGGATTATTGAGAGCTAGGCTAGTTTGCCCAAAGAGAATTTTGAAGCTAATAGGATATCTGAAATTGTACCAGGATATAATTGAGAAACCTATGGACAAGGGTAAATCCCTGGACAATAAGGTCAGAATATCTAGCGCTATAAAAGCAAAATGAATTGGAAAAAGAATATACCAACTGTGAGGATTAGCGCTGTGCAGATACCGGTAGACTTGAATTTGAATATTACATTAGGTACAAGATGAATAGTAATTTTGTGTGGATGTTACATGCTTGGCAAGCATATGTAAAAGGTGGACTGAGTTTTTGGAATGGTTCCCGAAGTGAAAATGTACAAATTTCGAGGGCGAAATTTATTTAACGGGGGGAGAAATGTAACATCCCAAATTTCGGATTTGAAAATAAGGAATATTTTGTGGGAATTTATTATAAAAATTTGGCCTGAAATGATTATATAAATAATCATTGGAATTTAAGGCCTATTTTCCTTGGAATTTTTGGGAAAAGAATAAATTCAAGGAAAGATAGTTTGAGAATAAATATTGGTTTAGAAATTTTAAAGCCAATATTTTATGGCTCTTAGAAGCTAAATAAGAAAGAAATATCCTTATATGGTACTAAGGATCTATTTCTAACACTTATGTTTATAAATAAGTATATATTACTCATTTTCATCCGTCGGTGCGTGTTTCACGACAAGATTGGAAATGTTGGGAGAAGATAAACACATGCCCACTTCAGTTTGAATTCGGTGGATATATTGGGAAGTATGAAACATATTATTCCATCACAATTCTCCTTATTCATTCACGGACTTGCTCTCATCCTCTTGCTCATCTTTAATTATTATTAAACTCTTCCACAACTAACAAAAGATGACACCATACTCTCCACTATCAGCCCACAAAGTCAACACGTATGGCCCCTCTTCCATTCACATGCAACACTCTTTCATATTCATGACACCACACATGGCCACACATGTTCCTTCATTTGTCTAATTAAAGCAATCATCAATACATCATTTGCTTTCATTCAACTTCACACTCATCTCCTTATTTCTTCACGGGTTGCGCAAGGATAAATGTTCACACTCTTCTATTCTCCATTTGATTTGGCCGAATCAGGCATAAAGAAAGAGAGTAAAGAGAGTTGAGAAAATGAGAGTGTTTAGAGAAGGAAAAAGAGCATGCAGAACCTTCATACAATCTGATTATTGGGCTTAGGTGAGTCTCTTTATTTATCTCCCATCTTCATTTCAGTAGTTGGATGATGTCTTTGAGATCAAATGAGTGATAGAACGTATTTTCCGACGTCTAGAACTCTAGTTATGATTTTTCTAAGTTTGGTTATAAAAACTGGAAAATTCTATTTCCAGATTTAAGTGGCGTTTTGTTTTCAAATTTCTGTGACTTACACAGCCATTAATTGGCTTGATGAATATTTTTTTCATAAACTAGACGTATAGAACTTCAAATAGAATTTTGAATCACTTTAATCGGAGTTCTATAGAATTAGTTATGATTTTTCAAAGTTAGAAGATGAACACTGAAAAACGCTGGTTTCCAGAAATGAACAGTGATTTTCGGATTCACTTTTAAAATAGTAAACATTTGAGTTTTTCTATGAAAATTTCCAGAATAAAAGTAGACTTATCAAGCTTTAATTTGATAGGTCACAAGCCTTATTTGGATTTATATTCAGGGAGTTATGAATTTTTGAAGTCAAGTATGAAATCTGGGACGTTTTCTGAAATATTTTCTGAACAGTGTTTATATTTTTGAAATCTGGGAATTATTGGCATATGATTAAATGTTGAAACCAATTTTCCTAGAAACTAGACTTAACGAGGAGTTCATGGATTTTTGAACCAACTGATTTGGACACCTAGAACTCCAGATATGGATTTTTCAAGTTCAGCATTAAACCTGGACGTTTTTCTGGAACAGTTGAGATGAACGGAAATTCTGGGAAAAGTGTACGTATATTTGACAGTTGAGTGTATTTTTCCCTAGATATAGATTTAATAAGGAACACGTGACTTTTGGAATCACCTTAATTGGAGTTTTGTGCAATTAAATATGAATTTTCAAAGTTAATTGGAAATTCTGCCAGATTACGGAGTTTATTTGGAAATAAGAGAAATAAAGAATTTGGATAAATAATAACTCGATCATCCATGAATATTTAATTATAGGAGCCGATATTTATCCGGGATGATCAAATGATTGAGAACCAGATCAGGAATTGGAAAGACCATCAGGTAGTAACGCTTCTCTCACATACTATGTGTGCCTTTTACATGCATGTATTCACCGTTGTATATATATATGTATATTGTTTGAATGTTCTGAATGTTGAATGTGTTGAATGAATTGTATGTATATTTGATGGTTGACTTGCATGTTTTGTGTATGCATTTTATGTGAGCGATGATTAACGTTACTACTGGGATTCATTTGAATCCCAGCATATATCTTTGAATTAGTTAATTTGCAGCTCGTATCAGAAGATTGAAGAACGAAGAAGATGCATACGAATGAGTACAAGGAAGAAAAAGATTTTTATTTCCGTCGGATTTTTACTTAGACGTATATTTGTACGTATTAGTGAAAAGTACGTATACGTGAATAGTGTCGTATACACGAATAGTGAATAGTACCGTATACGTGAATAGTAACTTCACGCTAAATTTGTAAAGAACGCTTCCGTGTATGCAATTAAAGGGTGTATTTAAGGCGGGTGTTACAAAACAAATGATGGAGATGATAAATAAACTACAGGAGGAAATACGCGAAGTAAAGGCTAGGCAGAACGAGGGTGGACAGCGAGCTGCAACTGCGGAAGGGGAAAGATCCACTCAACCCGAGATTCAACAAAATGAACCTGTAGCTGACAGGATGCAACTTGACGTAGAGGATGAACAGTATTGGATTACCAAATTTTGCAAGCATCAACCACCAGTTTTTCGCGGGAGTTTTGATCCCCAGGTAGCTGAGAATTGGGTGCTGAGATTGGAGAAGATTTTTCGAGTAATGCGGTGCCCTACAGAAAGGAAAGTTGAATTGGCAATCTACAAATTGGAAGGTGATGCTGATCGATGGTGGAAGAACACGGAATTAATTCTGCGGGCTCAGAATATCCCCATCACTTGGGAAACCTTCAAAGATAACTTTGATGCAGAGTATTTTCCTGAATCCACTAGGGACGAGAAGGAGTTAGAATTCCTGGCTATACAACAGGGTAAAGAAGAGTCTTTTAATGAATATCTGAGTCGTTTCAACCGACTAGCTCGTTACTCTTCAACCTTGAAAATCAGTAATGACGAGAAGTGGAAGTCAGGAAGATTGATTAGGGGATTAAAATATGAACTGAGAAAAGAGCTGGTCTCCCGTAAATTCCAAAAATTTAGTCTTGCAATTGAGGAATGCAGGATGGTTGAGAGGAATCTAAGGGATTTGCAGCTGCCTGAGGTTACTACGAATCAAGGCGAGTCCAGTCGAAGGAATTCTTCCCAGAAAAGAAAAGGGGCAGGGACCAAATTCCAAGGAAGTAATAAGAAACCTGTTCAGTCTAGCGAACGTATCAATCAAAAGCCAGCAGAGCCTAGACCATGTCCTCAATGCGGTAAATTCCATCAAGGCAGGAATTGTAGCGGGCAGATCATTTGTTATAATTGTCGCAAGACGGGTCACTATAGCTCGGATTGCCCACAGCGTGCCACAGAGAGGAGGCCACAGAATTTTGGAAGAATATTTGCTATGACGCATGAGGAGGCTAGAAAGTCTCCGGAGATGATTCAAGGTACCATTCTTCTTCATGGAAATACATTACAAACATTGTTTGATACGGGTGCTAGTCATTCTTTTATATCATACGATTGTGTTAGTCGGCTAAGATTGGTTATCCACAAACTGCCTTATGATCTTGTTGTGACGACACCACTTGGTGTTAAATCTTTGACTGCTGATGTCTGTTTGAATTGCATTGTAAATGTGGACGGCCATGATTCTGTGGTAGATTTGATATGTTTGCCACTTCATCGTATAGATGTTATACTTGGTTTAAATTGGTTGACAGCAAATAATGTGCTGTTAGACTGCGGAAATAAAAGGATTGTATATCCAAATCCGCAGAGAGATATTAGTAAAGATGTAAATATGAATTTCCTCTCAGTAGATGAGGCTGAGAAGTGTTTGAGAAAGGGTTGCCAAGGGTATGTTGTGTTTTTCTCAGTACAAACAGAAACTGGGACTGCACTTGAAAATATTCCAGTCGTGAATGAATTTCCTGAGGTATTTCCGGAAGACATCAGTGGATTACCTCCGGAAAGAGAAGTAGAATTCGGCATCGAAATTATGCCTGGAGCTGGACCAATATCTAAAGCACCATATCGAATGGCACCTAACGAGATGGCGGAGCTGAAGAAACAAATTGAAGAATTGCTAGAGAAAGGGTTTATACGACCCAGTGTTTCACCATGGGGAGCTCCAGTGTTATTTGTAAAGAAGAAAGACGGGAGCCTGAGATTGTGTATCGATTATCGAGAATTAAACAAGGTGACTGTCAAGAATAAGTATCCTCTCCCCAGAATAGATGATTTGCTTGATCAGTTAGCTGGTTCTAGCGTATTTTCGAAAATCGATTTGCGTTCGGGTTATCATCAACTACGAGTAAAAGCTGAAGATGTTCCAAAGACAGCTTTTAGAACCAGATACGGACATTATGAATTTTTAGTAATGCCGTTCGGTTTGACCAATGCACCTGCCGTGTTTATGGACTACATGAACCGAATCTTCCGTCAATATCTAGATCAGTTTGTGGTAGTCTTTATCGATGACATCCTAATCTACTCAAAGAGCAGCGAAGAGCATGAGAATCATCTGAGGATCGTGTTGAATATTTTGAAAAACAAGCGACTCTACGCTAAGTTGAGCAAGTGTGAGTTTTGGCTTCAAGAAGTTAGATTTCTTGGCCATGTCATCTCACAAGAAGGGGTCTCTGTAGATCCCAGTAAAGTGGAAGCAGTACTGAATTGGAAGAGGCCAGAGACTGTGACTGAAGTACGCAGTTTTCTGGGTCTTGCTGGTTATTACCGACGATTTATATGGAATTTTTCCCGAATTGCCTTGCCATTGACAAAGCTTACAAAAAAGAACCAGTCATTCGTGTGGGATGAGCGTTGTGAAGAAAGCTTTAAGCTGCTGAAAGAGAGATTGACGTCCGCACCAGTTTTGATTATCCCAGATCCCGGTAAAACCTATGTGGTTTATAGTGATGCTAGTAAGCAAGGATTGGGATGTGTCCTGATGCAGCAGGGCAGAGTGGTGGCGTATGCCTCTCGACAGCTGAAACCTCATGAATTGAATTATCCCACTCATGACTTGGAACTTGCAGCAATTGTGTTTGCTTTGAAGATATGGCGGCATTATCTGTACGGTACTAATGTTGAATTATACTGCGACCACAAAAGTCTCAAGTATCTTTTTGATCAGAAAGAATTGAATATGAGACAGCGTAGATGGATGGAGTTGTTGAAAGATTTCAACTTAGAAATCAAATATCATCCAGGAAAAGCTAATATTGTTGCAGATGCTCTGAGTAGAAAGGCGGTGCAGGTAGCATATATGATGGTTCAAGAACAGAATTTGCTAGGAAATTTTCGAGATTTGAATTTGTTAAATCGGGTAATTTTAAACTCGAGAAGGCGCAAAGAAGTGATACTTGCTAACCTTAGTGTTAGTCAAGGGGAAAGTGATCTACGAGCAGAAATTGTAGAAGCTCAAAGGCAAGACGAACTAGCAAGCTCCATTCGAGAAAAGATCTCACGTAGAGAAGCTCAGGATTTTGATCTTTCTCCAAGTGGACTAATCAGATTCAGGAAGCGTATTTATGTACCACCGAAACCTGAGTTGAGACTAAAGATATTGGATGAGGCGCACAAAAGCAAGTATACTCTTCATCCAGGGGTGGTCAAGATGTACCATAATTTGAAGTCTGAATTTTGGTGGCCAGGACTGAAGAGTGACGTGACTAAATACGTAACCCGTTGTCTTACTTGTCAAAAGGTTAAAATTGAACACAAGCGACCACCAGGACTTCTTCAAAGTTTGGAGATTCCTGAATGGAAATGGGAAAGCGTTACGATGGATCTAGTGGTGGGATTACCCAGGATCAGGAATCATGATGCGATCTGGGTAATTGTTGATCGTCTCACCAAGTCGGCACATTTTCTTCCCATTGGTGTCAACTATTCTCCTGCAAAGTTGGCAGAAATTTATGTAAAAGAGATAGTAAGACTTCATGGTGTACCAAAGATTATTATCTCCGATAGAGATCCTCGTTTTACTTCTCGATTTTGGAAAGCTTTACAAAAAGCCATGGGTACAAAAGTGAGATATAGTACGGCTTATCATCCTCAGACAGATGGACAGTCGGAAAGAACTATACAGACGCTGGAAGACATGTTAAGGGCATGTGCGTTGGAATTTAAGGGTAATTGGGACCGTAACCTTCCACTGGCTGAATTTGCTTACAACAACAGCTATCATGCAAGCATTCAAATGGCTCCGTATGAAGCACTGTATGGAAGGAAGTGTCAATCACCCTTGTGTTGGACAGAATTGTCTGAGAGAAAACTGCATGGAACAGATTATGTGGATAAAACATCAGAACATATCAAGCTTATAAGAAAGAGGCTCCTAGCAGCACAAAGTCGACAAAAAAGTTATGCTGACAAACAGAGAAGACCTCTAGAATTTGAAGTTGGAGATCATGTGTTCCTGAAGGTATCACCAGTAACTGGAATTGGAAGAGCGATCAAGAGGAAAAAACTAAGTCCTCGTTACATTGGTCCATTTCAGATCTTGGCAAAATTTGGATCAGTGGCATACCAAATAGCATTACCCCCAAATTTGAGTAGACTTCATAATGTTTTTCATGTATCACAGTTGAAGAAGTACATACCAGACCCTGAACATGTTATCGAGTACGAAGATGTTGATGTACAAGATAACCATACATATGCGGTGGAGCCTGAGCGAATCATTGACCGACTTCAGAAGCAGCTCAGAAATAAAAGTATTCGGATGGTGAAAGTGGTCTGGAAGGGATTATCTCCTGAAGAAGCAACCTGGGAAACGGAAGAAGACATGAAGAATCATTATCCCGAGTTTATGGCTCGGTACACAAGGGACGAAGCAAATTTCGGGGACGAAATTTCTTTTACGGGGGGAGAACTGTGACATCCGTGAATATCACACATATTATTTCTTCTCTTCCCATTTTATTTTTGTGGGTCCAAATGTTTCCTCTTGTCTACCACTATCACCATTCCATCCGTGACACTCCACCTACAATTGTTTGTTATTATTTGGTATCCCATGTGTTTCCATTATCTTGTGCCGACACACACACACACACACACACACACACACACACACTATCACACTCTTCATTCCATTTTCCCTTTATTTCACTTCCGCAAGACACAAACAAATGGGTGTCACTTTTTCCTCAATTATAGTAACAACCCACACTAACTTTTAATTATTCTTTATCCCGTGAATGAAAGAGCAGCAAGGCGACAATGCACTCATCCCTCATTTTTCTCTTCTAGACAATATTATATGATATATTGTCTTCCACTTTATTAAATGAATATTCACGGGTGATCTCTTATTGAATCACGACATATGTTCCTTCTTTTCAATTGCTAGAAAAGCAAAGGGACGATAGTCACGGATAATAATTTATGCAATTGTTGATTCACGGACGCATGCACGATGGATTTATTTATTCAGTTACGAGTGTAACCTCCTCTCCTCATGATAAAATTATGCAAGTGTGCACCTCTCATTTATACACTTCCGTCAATAAGAGAAAGAGGAAGAGAGCCACGAGTGAAACATTTCCTTATATTAATTTGAGAGTGAAGGTCAAGTGTGTTAGAAGATAAAAGCAAGAAGACATTGCTTAAGGCCAAAGGAGCAAGACAAGTAAGTAAAGGTTTTAACTTGTCTTACATTACTTTGTGAAGTTGGTTATTATTTTGGGTTAATTAAGAAGTGGTGAGACCATAAGGAGTTTGATGATTTTAAGGTTACCAAAGTGTTTACCACGAAAAATGGAGTAAGAATAAGGTTGGAAATGATTTTTGGATCAAAAAGAATTAAATTATACAAGTTACCAAAAACTGCCAGTTTTAACGTTTTGGAAGGCAGTCGAATTGTAAATGGTTTTTGGTCAAGTGAATGATGTCTAAAAATTATGAAATTTTCCAGATTATAAGTAGACATCCAGAGCTTTCTTTTGATATATAATATGTAATTTTTAGAGCTCTGTACAAGGAGTTATGGATTTTACAATCTGGCCTAAAATACTGGAAGTATAAACTGGACAGCGAAGTGATTTATTTAAACTGGGAATAGTATGGATATTTTTGGCTGTTGAGAATATTTTTCGATAAAAATAGACTCACCAAAGGACATTTAGGTTTTGGAAGCACATCATTTGGAGCTTTGTACAAATAGTTATGAATTTTCAAAGTTAATGAAAATTCTGGACAGAAAAGGATTTAATCCGAAAATTGTTGCAATAAGAATTTTAAATGGGTGATTTATCGTTTAAAGGGTCACAAGGATTCTAAATGATAAAAAGAACCCTGTTGGATATTTTGGAAGAAATGGATTATAGTGAAGATTAATATTTATAACGATACTATTTTAGGAGTTGACTGTCAAGTGGTTCGAGCACCGGTGAATTTCTTTTAGCTATTCGGAGTTGAGGTAGTAACTTTTCTCTCACATACTCTGTATGCCTTTATATGCATGTACGTACCATTGTGATATTTGAATTGTGAATTTCTAACCTTATCGCCGGTATAAGCTGGGAGGTAGTGCCCTTGAATGTGGGGTAACCCTGGATGCCATCACGGTTGAGGCCGGGGGTGGTACTCCGATAAGTGAATTTTTATGCAGAAGGGTGAAAGCCCATTTGAGTATTTGAATTATCCAGTACTGTGCGTATGAACCGGTAGGTTCTTGAATATTGTTGAACTGCATATTTGAATTTTGTGTTTGAAAATTATTGTGAATTATATTTATTGCAACTGGTTGTCTACCATGTACTGTGCATGCATCTTATGTGAGTGATTAACGTTACTACTGGGATTCATTTGAATCCCAGACAATCCCCAAAGTTCAGGACGGAAACCTAACAGCGGTCGTGGCTCACGTGATAAGGTGGTGGATATGGATAACTGACGGTGCTTGATGGAGCAGAGATCTGATTTATTTTCCCTCATTGTGTTTGAAATATTATGTCCTGGTTAAATCTTGTACGAACCTTTTTCTGAATTTCGATTATGTACCAGACTTCAATATCAGTATTACTATGCTGGAACTAGTTTATCCTTTAAGCTGTGCATATTTACTCTTGCGAATGTCGGTATACCGAAGGGGTGTGACACTAGCCAATTCTTACTTCCTCTATAAGCAGTGGCGGAGTCAGGATATAATGTTTGTGGGTGCACAATTAATAGTGGGATTCGGGGGAATTTTTTTTTTAAGGGGGATAAAAGGCAACCCACACTTTTGTAAAATTTAGGATCAGAAATTGGGTTCAATTGAAAAGTATTTTATCAATTTAAATAGAACAATATACTCTAATCCCATGCCATACAAATACTCAGACTCAGATGTTACACAATCAAATTCCAAAGTAACATGCAAGCAAAAATTATTATGATTTATCAATTTAAATAGAACAATATACTCTAATCCCATGCCATACAAATACTCAGACTCAGATGTTACACAATCAAATTCCAAAGCAACATGCAAGCAAAAATTATTATGATTTCTCATATGTGATAAGATATTAAAAATAGGTAAGAAAGTTGTCCACGCATGGGTTTGAACACAGGATCTGATGTGGGACTAGTGAGATTACCACCACACCACCTAGACAACTTATTCCAAAATCCCTTCCCAAAAAATATATATATATATCTTCTTAAAATTTATGGGTGCACTTGCACCCACAAAAACATGTGTGGCTCCGCCACTGTCTATAAGCTATGAAAACTGTGTGCCTCCCCTCTCTCTTCCTCTTCATTTTTTTTCTCTCCTTCCTCAAGTTAAGAAGCTTGTTCATGAAGCATTGAATAGTCCACCTTCCTTAGCAAGTTGTTGACCTAATTCTAACATGTGTTTGATTTAATTCTTTGCTCTTTACTCCTCTAAAAATATGCCCCCCTCCTTCATCTCTTTTTTTTTTGTTTGCTTTAGGATTTATTTAATTACCTAGATAATGTTTTGGAGGCGTATGATTGGTCCTTTGATTGTTAATTATGATAAAATACTCCTAATTAGGTTCTTTTATTTGCTATTTGATTTAGCTCAATTAGGTTTGGTTGTAATTGTTTAATTGATTAACAAATCAATTATGATCTTTCAAAATTCATTTGATACAAATATTGAACCCTTGTTAAGCTTTAATATTTAATTAAGCCAAAATATTCCAAATTGCTTATTAATATTTACCACTAGATCAATTATGAATGTTAATTCAATTAAGATTAATTTAGGTGCCCCCCTAATTATTTCTAAGCCTCTTCATACTCCTTTATGGCTTATTTTTGACAATATAAGAATTAAATGTTAATACCCTATTTAATGCAGATTTAATTGTTTTTCCAACCCATTTTACTGTTCTCTAATTATTTTGATCACTTTTATAACCTTCTATAACTTATAAATGATTTTATAAGATCTAGAGGTTAAGATATGAATTTTAGGATATATTATGATCTCCTAAATGATAATAAATAAACCATAAAATTATGAGATCACATATTCACTAATTACTGATAATTTTCCTTTTATTGGTTTAATTATTTTCTCAAACCTCTTTGGCTTACTTCATTTCCAAGAGGAAATTGCCTAAAATGTAGCTAACAAATTTACAAAATTTAAAGACAACACACTCTCCCATTTTAAATAGGTATTATTTTGCCAAACTATAATATCTAAGAGACATAAGAATTTTGGGGTATTATACCATTATTTTAATTAGTGCAAAATTTAATTGCCTCCTAATTGTGGTTAATTCCCTTTAATTAATTCAAGTGGTTTCATAACACTCCTTGATTATTTTGGTTACATAAGAACCATGTTTTAAGATGACAATTTTATCATATTTATGTTCTTTAATCATACTCTTAAGATTGGCCTTTCAACTTTAATTAATCTCTCTTAATTAATTTTAGTATCTCCATAGCATTTTATTGCTCTTATGATTATATAAGACTAGGCTTTACTATAGTAAGTTTGTGGCATTTTATGATCTCAAAATATAATTAGAGAATTTGGTTTTTTTTTTATTACCTTAATTCTCAGAGAAAATTCTCTAAGTTAACATAAACATGTTACTCAATTTTGAGACCACATATTCACCTATTCTTAATAGGCATTATTTGCCAAAATATAATATCTATAATGATTATGAATTTTAGGATATTACACTCATCTTGATGTATCTCTTTCTCTCTTCTTCTTTCATAAAGGGAAAAAATAAATTACTAAATCAGTGAATCGTTATCGTGACTAATAAGCTAATAATGTGATTACTAATTTCGTGTGCATTGCTGCTATAAAGATATACTAACTCTACCTGGACATGGGGAAGGGAGGGCAATTAATACTGGCTCCTATGCCACTGCACTACTAAGGTGCTGGTAAGATATATATACTAACTCTAGTTTAAAATATAAGAGCCAAATTTATGAAAGAATATAGGTTTTTTTAAAAAAATATTATCCTCTTTACTTTTGTCTCTGCATTTAATACTTTTTTTAAAAAAATTTATCCTCACATTCTCTCTCATTTGCCGCACACTCTCTCATGATTTTGAGTCCACATTCTGTGCTTATAATTAGGGAAAATTATAATGAAGGACCTAAGAAAAATAATATTTATTAAGAAGGACCATAAAAAGTGGTAATTATTTTAAAGGACCAAAAATTAAAATATTAAAATAAAAGGACTAAATTACCCTTAATCAGATTTCCTATCTTCTCATTAACTAAATCTGGAATGATTTTTTCTTCCTATCTTCTTATCAATTGAATATGGAATGATTTTTTCTTACATGAGAATCTAAAGTAATTAATATATGATAATAAATAGATATTAATTTAAATAATTCTTTTCCCATTGTAGAATCACTCCAGATTATTATGCTAGAGAAAAGATAGGAAAGATGGAGCTTTTTATGGTTGTGGCAGAAGAAACCTCGTGCGTTGTGCAACCATCTGTAGTGTTAGACCTGAGATTTTTTGTGCTGAGGCAACCAAAAGTACCTGATATTCATTCAATATTACCAGTTGTTCCATGCCCAGATAAACAGAAAATAAAGTAAAAGACTCTTAACTCAGAAAAACCCCATCAAAAGAGAAGAACGTGGTTAAAGAAGTCAAATCCCTCTTTCCTTACGCTATAACCATAAAAAGCTCCTTCTTTCCTATCTTTTCTCTAACATAATAATCTTGAGTGATTCTACAATAGAAAAAGAATTATTTGAATTGATATCTTTTTATTATTATCCATCAATTACTCTAGATTCTCATGTAAGAAAAAAATCATTCCAGATTTAGTTAATGAGAAGATAGGAAATCTGATTAAGGGTAATTTAGTCCTTTTATTTTAATATTTTAATTTTTAGTCCTTTAAAATAATTACTACTTTTTATGGTGCTTCTTAATAAATATTATTTTTCTTAGGTCCTTCATTATAATTTTCCCTTAAAATTATATGCTTATTAGATGCTTATACTTATAATTAAAGGTATGTGTAATACCCTAAAAATCCTATTTAGTATAACCACTAAATGATACCTATTAAAGTAGGTGGATATGTGGTCTCAAAGATATTATGGTTTATCTAATTTAAAATTAGAGAATTTTCTCCTAGAGTTAAATAAACCAAAACAACTCAAATACTCTAAGTTCATTTAGGGATTATAAAATACCCTATAAATTTTCATATTGAAGCATAGTTCATATTTAAATTTTAAAAGGGGCATAAAATGTTATTGAAATATCAAACAAATTAGAGGAATGTGTCAATAATTGATTGGACAAATAATTGTACATTAATTAAAGTAATTGCATTAATTTTTGCAATTAATTATTGAATCCTCTTAGGAACCATAAAATATCATAAAATCCAAGTAATTACTAAATTAAAATATGGTTCACATGGAATTAAAAGGACCAATAAGGAACTATGGAGAATACTTAAACAAGATAGGAGAAAAATAATAAATAGTTAGGTATTCATTAAATTAAATAACTATGCCCAATCTTCATCAAGGAATTGATTATAATACCCCAAAATTTGTATATCTCTTGAATATAATATTTTGGCCATTTAGGACCCATTTAAAATAGGAGAGTATGTTATCTCCAAATTAGTAAGTATATTTATTCTAATTCTCGAATAACTTGTCGGTAGAACTTAATAGGGCAAAATACAACTCCCTAAATTTTTATTAGGGGTCATAAAATATTGTAAAATACCATAAAAGCCCTTAAACCAATTAAATGGAATTTCCAACAATTTAATAACAATTAAACTCACAATTAGTGATATATTGTCATATAATTCACATATTGGCAAAGTTAAGCCGTAAAGGGGTAGGAAGAGGTCTAAAATAATTAGAGGACACTAAAAATAATTAGTAAACATCAAAAAATTAATCTTAATTGAATTAACATGCAAAATTAATTTAATGATAAATATTTATAAACAAATTGCAATATTTTGGCTAAATTCAACAATAAAGCCTAACAGGGATCCACAATTGTAACAATTGGACTTAGTAGGATCAAAATTTAATTGGTAGTCAATAAAATCATTTCAAATTAAACTTAATTAAGCTTAATCTAATAATAAACAAGAAGAAATTAATTTAGGGCTTTTTGGCACAACAAAAACTCAATTGGATCATTTTTGGTAACCCAAACAATTGCCCAAACCACCAATAAAGCCCAAAACAACAACCCAACCCTAAGGACCAGAGGAATTTCGGTTTTGAAGGCTTCAAAGGGAAGGAATTGAGTTTCAAACACATGTGTCAAAAATTGTCAAAGCTTCTAGAAAACAAAACACTATTTATGGCTTAAAATGCAAGTTTGTCTTAGCTTCAAGGAGAAGGAAGAAGAAAGAGAAGAGGGGAGAGAGAGAGAGAGGGCAGATGAGTGTGTGTGTGGTGAGGATTTAATTTGTCAATGAAGCCCTAGATCCAATGGTGTTTAATTGACAAGAGCAAAGTTGCATTTTATTACCAAATTGCCCAACCTTTTTCCTATAAATAGGGACCCAAGCTCTTCACTTTTCTTCACACCAAGCAATACAACATTTGCTTACTTGAGAGAGAGTTGAGAGAGCTGAAGGGAAGTCTTGAAGGAGTTCAAGCTCTAGGTAAGAAAAGTTCTTAGTTTTTGAGTTTAAATTCATAGGTAGAAGTAGTTTTAATCTTTAAAATTCTAGAATAATTTTAATTTCATGTTTTTATAGTTTAAAATAGCTTCATTTTGAAAATTCAGTGAAGAAAGTAGTTCTGCAAAAATTCTCAGGTCAAGAACAAGTAGTAACGAAGTTCTGGCGAAAATTCGTCGGTTAGGCGATTTCTGAACTAGTAACAGAAACACTCATATTTCATGTTGAAAATGCTATTGAAAAATTCTGAGAAAATTCATGATGAAAGTAGACATGTAGAGGTTTTTAAATATGTAAAGAGCATGTTGAAATGATCTCTGTACAGTGAGAAAGAAATTCTCAAAGTTTATGTTGCGAAAATGCTGGAAATTCTGGGCAGAGGATGAGCACGTGAAATCTGGGAATGATTTTTGAATTCTGGGCAAGGCCTGATATTTTTTCTGGAAAATAGACATCCTAAGGAGTCCAGAACTTTTTACGGATCTTCGTTTCGATTTTTCTAGAATTAGTTGTGATTTTTCAAAGATAGGCGAAATTCTGCCCAATATTGTCCAGCGTTTTTCCACGAATTTTGAAGAAATAAAATAATGGGTTAGTGTACCAAGGGTAGAATATTCAATAGTGGCCAAAATATATTCAAGAATATTATTTACAATTAATAACGTAATATTCCTATGATAGGACGTCTGCAAACGTGTACCGATCACCGACATACCGGAATTATTAACTCAGGTACGGACGCGTACTGTAACACTAACTCTGATGCTTATTGTATGCTTATATGTGATAGATAGTCTGAAACTCTGTTTTGAAAATTGATCATACACATACAACTTAATACGGGTTATGATTTTGATAATGCCGTTAAGTTTTCCTAGCGCTGAGGACACGATAGGCCGTCGTGGCACTGGAGATAGTGCAGACTGTAATAACATACATGTTGCAGTGGCCGTGTAATGTTATTACGTGAATATATGAATATTGTATGTGATTAAATGCTGTTTTGCCATGGATATCTGTCATACATATTTGATACATAAGCATGAGGTTAACCGTTACCTGAGGTTCAATGGTAATTGAACCTCAGCTCTTAACATAGCGTCAGGGTCCGGAGGAACCAGGACCAGGGACAAGGATAAGGAGCTAGCGCAAGGACGAAGACAGAGAAATTTTTATTTCAGCGTTATCTTGTTGTACTATTTTCAAACTACTATACCGCTGTGTAAGCAACCAAATACTACAACAGTGAAGGTTTTTATCAGATACTCGCTCTTTTGAAATTATTCTGATGCTCTACTCTGATCAAATAGTTCGAAAACGTTTTAGAAAATTGGGATGTTACAGTATGAGCATATTTTTTTTTCAATTTTTTTTAGATATTGTATTTATTTAGATTTAAACTATATGCCGCTTTCTGAGATGTTTTTTGCACCCAATATCTCGAATTAATTAATTTCTAGTTCTGCATTTGTCTATAACACCAGTATTAGGAAAATTAATTAATTTGAGATACTGGGTGGAAAAAAAATCAGAAAGTAGCATATAATTTAAATCTAAATAAATACAATATATAAAAAAAATGCTCATACCTCTAATTAGAAGTATAAGCACCTAATAAGCATATAATTCTAAGCACAGAATGTGAACTCCATGATTTTTCTCTTCTACATTCTCTTTCTTCATTTTGCCTATTTATTATCATTCTAATCCTATTTATAAGTCTATTTTGACTAAAAAATTTGGTCATTTTTATAAGTCTAGTTTTATGTAATAAATGAAATTGTGACAATTTTACTCATATTAATTGTACTTATGAAGATAGAGAGAGAAAAAATAATTGAAAAATACTCAATCATAGATGAGAGCAAAGTTGAAGATTTACCTCATAATTATTGAGTTAACCACCTCTCTTTAGTATATGAGCTTTGGTCAAAATAGACTTATCAATAAGATCAGAGTGATATCCCTCTCACCTATTTCCTTAATAAATAAGGATATGTTTGGGGAAAGTAGATATATTGCATATTTATTTAACTACTTTTAACTTATTTCTTGATAAGTGAAAAACAGTTATTTGGTTCTTATATTTTGAACCAGAGGGAGTTTTTTTTTCCTTCTTTAAATGCACATTTTTTTGTGCCAATCTCCAGTTTAGAGTAAAGGTTTTCTATTATGGATCTTGCGTAGCACTTAAGGTATTGAAAACTAGACCAATCATTGAACCGGTAAAAACAATGGTTTAGTGATTCAACTAGAAGAAAACCCAATCATGATTGAAATAATATAATTTAATTAAAATATACAAAAAAAATTCATTTATAACTCTGTAAAAAAAATAGTATTTATATTAAAAGGATATAAATCCACTAGTACACGTAAAATTTAGGTATAAATCATATATAAGGAAAAAAATAGAGTTACTAATGTACAAATTTGATTTTTTAAAATTTTTTCTTTTTTGGTTAAACTCAAAAATGTAACTTCAAGTTCATTAAAAGGCGAAAAAATATCAATTAAACTCGTTAGCTCATCCAAAACTCTTAATCGAATGGGATAGGGGATCAATTTAAATAATTTGTATATGTGATCATTTTTCAAGGAAGAGACGTTATCATTTTAGCTGAGTTTCAAATTACCTGTTGATTAAGTATCCACGATTCTCCGGCAAGTATAAATTCATGCATGAGTGTTTGTGATCCTATTCTTTTCCTCTTTCTCAATATATTCTTTATTCTTTTCTTCGTTCTTTTCTCCCTTCTTTTCTTTTTTCTTCTAAGAAGCATTATTATGCTAAATTCCGAAAGAGATTGAAGGAAGCTAGTAAGATCAAGTTGAAGCAAAAATAGAAATTGTTCTGATACTTTTACAACTAAAGTATTTTCTTAGAAATAGAAGCAAAATGTAATAAATGAGCTATGTTCAATACTTAAAAGTAGTGATTATATTATATGGAGTTTAAAGAATGAACCTAAATGTTGAGTTTAACCCTTCCTTCTTTCAGTCAGTGAAGGTTCCCAAGAAGAGAAACAAATTTACTGGAAAATGATTTGAAGTGGCATTTATAGTTCGTTATATGGTATGTTTGGAAAAATAGAGTTTGATTCATGGAAGTTCTCCCTCTCCCCTATTTAGGCCAATGTAAATTGGATGGGAAAGATTATTTTATTGAATCTAAATCCTTCAATGTATTATCTAAATCCTTTAGACACAGAAACTTGTGATTCTATATATATGTAGTATCTAATAAAGAAGAAGAAGATGATGATAGTATCTAATAAACTCAACAACCCTATTAACTAGGCATCATGACTTTACACACTTATTATTCCAATAGAACGTGAAGGGAAACAGAAAAAGAAATCCTGTCCCACAAATATCCGTTGAAGTAGAGTTCTTTTTCGTTTTTGCCAAAACAGACAATTTTATTAATAACAACAAAACATTACAGACATCAATAACCGAAACCAATAAAACACTTAGAAAATCCTACAAGTAGCTAACACCCCACTTAAACAAGAAAAAATAAAAAACACTTAAAAAAACAAATGAACAATCTTACTAAAAGAAACTAAAGTCGCTGAAGTAGCGATCAGGAGAAAGAGAATAGTCCACAGATTTCATTAAGGCTTTAGTTTTACAATAGCTTTGGAGCTATTTCTGAAATAAGTCAATGACAGAAGATATAGTTTGGATCAAAGAGAGCAAAAGAAGAAGAATTGCTCCTAAGAAAGATGCTATTCTCCATGGAGTGCTCTAGTATTGTTGCTTGAAGATTGCTTTGTACTTATGTAACTATCACAAAACTTGTTCAATTCTTCAAATAGAGAGATATAATCTTCATTGAAATCTGTGAAGCTAGTATTCCAGCCCAGTCTCTTGATCATGGAAGCCACCGCATCATTCTCACCCATGAGGTTCTTTATGATTCCCTTTTCAACGAGTATTTCAACATCTTTTTCTGTTATGATAAGAAATCCCAAGAGAAATATGTAATCAGTCATGCTTCTTGAGAAAAAAAGGTGATACTGCTCAAACGCAACCACATTTCTAAGTGTGGCCTCTGTGGTATCGCTTATAATGATTTTTGGTATTTTCAACACTCCCTTTGAAAATTTCAGCTTAAACAAGCTTATTTCATCTTCACTGACCTCAAATTTAATTCCTGCATCATATAGTTTGCTGACACTGTATACAGGCTTCATTTCTTTGCCACTGCTTTCCCTTTGATCATCTCGTCGCACAAAAAATATTCTTAGCAGATCACACAAGTGATGCACTTGTGGAAAACCATAATGAAGTGTCGGTAGGTTGTGTCGTACAAAACATTTGAACTTAAACTCTCTTTGAAGTTCTTCATTAGGAACTATTTTACTCCCGAATGCTCTATTTAAATAGTCGCAGGTAAAAAACTCGAATGGAAGTTCATTATAGCCATCGGGAAAAGTTAGGTCAAATAGGTCTTTAAGAACAAAAAATGGTAGCTGATTTTCAAGCAAAATCAAGTCTGTCGTTGTTAGCTCCCACATAAACCATAGCTTGGAATGCCAGCAGTTTTCATCATGCCATAGAAGAAAGTATTCAATAATGAAGCAAGCATCAGTTAGAATCATCCGCACAAATTCATCGCTCTCCATTGGAATTGTCTCTGAATAACATTGTCGAATTTTACCTTCTTGACCTTTAAGGAGATGAACATAATCATGGACTGATTTATCTTGAGTCCTTTTCAAAAATTTGTAGAGGAACCATAATTTGACCTCTTCCATTGATTCCAATCCTTTGTTTCCATGGTGATATGGTCCAATGGAAATTGAGACAGGAGTGTATGCTGCTTCATTCATTTTCCGTAGTCGTGGTAGCACTCTATAGATGCAAAAATTTGATGGCGTGGGAAACTCTAACTTGTCCATAGTTTCTAACTCATCTTTCAGGGAGCTTATTAACAACTCAACCTGATGGGAATCACTTTTTTTCCTCCACATTCTATGAGACAAAACGGGAGCAAACTGAAGATTAAAATAATGATCATTTGTACATTATGTATTATATTATTGAATCATGATTAGTAAACAAAGCATGGGGAATTACTCTGATCCCAAGTTGTGAATAATATGACTCTCGTATTGAGCCTCGCTTTAGCCCTCTTCAATTTCTCGCATTCGTGTTTTTTTTTTTTTTTTTTTGAATATTTAGAAAATTTTCTTTTTGTTATTATAAGGAAAATATAATTTTCTTTAAAAAAGAATCTAATGACGTAGAATTTTCTTCAATTCTTAAGAATAAATAAAGAAATCCATCTTTAATTTTGCTTCAACTCGATGTTATTGATCAGACACCCCCCAATGGTTCAATCCTAGACAAAGGAGCTAGTTATAGATTGAGGTTGACCTTAAATACTTCAATTCACTTTATCTCTCATATTTATCATTTTCACACACACTAAATTAATTAACTTATAAATTGATATTAATATAATATTACATATAGATATTTTAGAGAGATTAGGTCATATTTGTTATAATTAACAAATGTATCTAAATTTCTTAATCTACTTGAATTTCTCAATCATTTGATCATTTACATCGAAAATTAACTCTATTGATAAAAACTCTGTATTAATGCTAATGAATAGGAATATTTATTGAAGAAAAGACTATAAATTTGGGATATAACGTTAAATTAAAATCTTACATTTAAGAATAAAGCAAATTTATCAGTGAACTAATCTTATATTTTGGATCAAAAGACTGTTATATATATATATATATATAAAAATGAACCTCAGCTTAATTCTTATGTTGGTTTTATTTCTCCTCACCCCGCGTCCCACATCCTTTGAAGTTTGAACTAGAGTGTGGAATAGAGATCAGAGAATCATGATGGAAATATTTATAACAGAAACTGTCCACAAAAAAAAAAAAAAAAATCGAAGCACATTATTTCACTAGAAAAAGAAAAATAAAAAAATCAACACAATAAATGCGATCGTCACTGGCTAACTAGCACGCACTTGTAAACTTATCACTCAGCTTGCGGGCAAATATTAATTACTGACAACTGCTAGCTACCACTTTGTTTATTAAGATGAAATCCCTCTTATAATAAAATAAATTATTAAATAATAAACACATTATTTGATTGAGACATGTGATGGAAAAACGGAAGAGGAAAAACATCACATAAAATTCAAAATAAGAAAAGAAAGATTAATTAATTACATAGATTTAATAAAATATGATCACTAACCTTATGCTTTGATTGATGTCGCCTGGAAACTGAGTATTCCTCAAACAACACCGAATGCTTGTTTTCTCCATCGAACCACAACACCATACTCTAATTTATACACAAAAAAGTGAACAATTCTTTTACAAGGTTCTTTAGAATCACCCTTCTTTACGTATCTCTTTCTCTCTTCTTCTTTCATAAGGAGAAAAAATAAATTACTAAATCAGTAAATTGTTTCCGTGACTAATAAGCTAATAATGTGATTACTAATTTCCTGTGCATTGCTGCTATAAAGATATACTAACTCTAGTTTAAAATATAAGAGCCAAATTTATGAAAGAATATAGTTTTTTTTTTTTAAGAGATAGGATATTGTAACTGCCGTGCGCCAATTTTTATCATTGTCAATGTCACTACCACTTTTTCATTGTTAGATCAGAATCTCATAGAAATGATAAAAGTATATGAGATTTTGATCTAACAGTGAAAATGTGATAGTGACAAAAAATGGTAGTAACAATATCCTATCGCTTTTTTAATATTATCCTCTTTACTTTTGTCTCTCTGCATTTAATACTTTTTTAAAAAATTTACCCCCACATTCTCTCTCATTTGCCACACACACTCTCATAATTTTTCTCTTCTACTACATTCTCTTTCTTCAGTTTTACTATTTATTATCACTCTGCTCCTATTTATAAGTCCAGTTTCATGTAATAAATGAGATTGTGACAATTTTACCTATATTAATTGTACTCATAAAGATAGAGAGAGAGAAAAAAAAGCAGTTGAAAAATACTCAATTATAAATGAGGGCAAAGTTGAAGATTTACCTATAATCATTAAGTTGACTACCTTTTCTTAGTATGTGAGATTTAATCAAATTGGATTTATAAAAAGTATCATAGTGGTATCTCTCTCACTTATTCCCTTAATAAAGAAAGGGTATGTTTGGGGAAAAAGTAGATATATTGCATATTTATTATTTTTAACTATAACTTATTTCCTGATAAGTGAAAAACAGTTATTTGGTTCTTATATCTTGAACCAAAAGGAGTTCTCCCCCCCCCCCCCCCCCCCCCTCTAAATGCACATTTTTTGTGCCAGTCTCCAGTTTAGAGTAAAGATTTTCTATTATGGATCCTGCTTTGCAATTAAGGTATTGAAAACTAGACCAATCATTGAACCAGTAAAAACAATGGTTTAGTGGTTCAACTAGAAGAAAACCCAATCATGATTGAAATAATATAATTTAATTAAAATATACAAAAAATTCATATATAACTCTAAAAAGGAATAATATATATATTAAAAGGATATAAATCCACCAGTACATGTAAAATTCAGGTATAAATCATATACAACGAAAAAAAAATAATAGAGTTACTGAAGTACAAATTTGATTTTTTAATATTTGTTCCTTTTTTTGTTAAACTCAAAAATGTAATTTCAAGTTCATTAAAAGGCGAAAAAATATCAATTAAAGTCGTTAGCTCATCCAAAACTCTTAATCGGATGGGATAGGGGATCAGTTCACCAATACTAGTTTGATATATCGGTGAACTTGGGTTAGGTTTTAATACTGTTTTCAGCATATGTAAATACCTCTAATTTTTTCTCTCTTATATGTACAATTTTCTCCAAATTTACTGTTAAAAATTTATTTTTATTTTATATTATGTCATTTTTAAAGATTTTAAAAATATTAAAATTGAAAAAATAAGTAAAAGTTAAATAATTTATATATGTGATAATTTTTCAAAGAAGAGACCTTATCATTTTAGCTGAATTCCAAATTACTTGTTGATTAAGCATACACGGCAAGTATAAAAAAATTCATGCATGAGTGTTTGCGAGCCTATTCTTTTCCTCTTTCTCGATAAATTCTTTATTCTTTTCTTCCTTCTTTTCTCCTTTTCCTTTTTCTTCTAAGAAGCATTATTATGTTAAATTCGAAAAGAGATTGAAGGAAGCTAGTAAGATCGAGTTGAAGCAAAAAAAGAAATTGTTCAGTGATGTGTTGCTTTTGTTGCAAAAGCAATTAATTAAACTAGGTATTAACTTATTATGTAGTTTAGAGTTAATCTAGGTTTTTTTCTAAAAGAGCAGGCTGTGAATTTTCTTTAAGTTGATTTTTATTTTTTGGCCCAAATCTTTAGGAAAATGCAATAGAATGGAATTGGACCTAAACTAGAATGCAAGACACTACTACCTATACACAATTAACTAACTAAATGCAAGATGAAAATTGATGCTAAAACCTAAATGAAAATGAAACTAATCTATATGAATTTAAATGCAATTTTTAGGGGGTTTTGTTATGAGAGAATAATTAAAATCCTAATAAGAAGATTGATTAAAGGCAAATCAAATTAGAAAGATTTATTTCAGTTATGATGATGAAGGGGACAATTTAGGATACACATGGAGTTAACTTTCTTAACCCAAATTAATTAATTAGACCAAAGGGAGATTAATGAATGATTGGAATTAATTTATTTAATTACCTAATCGAAACATGCGAAACCCTCAAGTTCAATAATGCTTATTCCCTTAGAAAACTCATAATGAAATAAGCAGTGGCTAATTAAACTCATTAAAAACTAATCACAGTTAATTTCTAAGTGATTTTGAAATCTTGTTTACAATTATCCAATTGAACAACTAGATAATTTATCAACTCAATTAAACAATTACATCGATAAACCCAATTAACAATTAAATTAATAATGAAAACTCAACTATTAATTCAATTGACAATCCAAAGTTTGTAAACAAAAATCCAGCAATTGTCTCAAGCATAAAAAACTTCAAATTATCAATCCAATTCAAAAGAAATATATTTACAATCTAACACTAGATTGTTCTTTAACTCAACTTGAAACCTTTTAAAACTAAACTATCTCAAGTCTTGAACTAAAAAGATAAATAGAACAACACTCTTGTGATCTTCAAGTGTAAGTTTTTAGGCTTGAGCTTCCTTCATGCTCCTCCTAACTTCCCTCCCAAAGAATCTTAAGCTTCCATGGAATTTCCTCCTTCTAGAATTTCCTCCTTCATGCTTGACACAACAATTCAACACTGCCATGAGAAAGGGCCCATTTGGATGAGCTTTTAAAAAAATGTTTTTTTAAGTGCTTATTTTTTAAGCTCCAAATTAGAGCTTTTAAAAAAATGAGCACTTTAGCTTTTATTTTTTTTGTGACTTTCACTTTTTTTAAAAAATATCATCTAAATACATAAATTAATTTAAAAACATTTTTTTACATTTAAAAAAAATACTTTTTTCTCAAAAAAGTCCATCAAAAGGGCCCAAAATTTGAGAAGACCTGATTAACCCACTTCCTCGATCATTACGCACCTACCCACTGGAGAAAATGAGTTGAAGTAATTGATGGAATTGAAGTACTTCGTGTGCGTCACTGCGTCTCTCCTTTTTCTGAACATCCGTGACTCTGCGGCTAGGTTAATTAATGGGAGAGGAAGAGAGGGCTTTTGGGTATCAACTTAAGCCCATTAAAATTTAAGAAGCCCAACACAATTTCACTATTAGATTTCCTTTTAGCTTTCCTGAAAAATTCTGCATCATAGGATCTTCAAATATGGTAAAATCTTGATCTCTCATATATTAAAAAATATTATTTAATCACAAAATAACAATCAGGATATTAATAATTTAGGCCCAATAATCTCATAATTAATTCATATTTATATTATTTTCTAAAATTAGCTAACAATCCAAATATTATCTAATAATTTCAAATTAGCCTAAAATAATCCCTAAAATAAATGAATGAGGCGGGATAAAATATATTAAAATTTGGATTTATATATCATTATGATACTTTTACAACTGAAGTATTTTCTTAGAAATAGAAGCAAAATGTAATAAATGAGCTATGTTCAATACCTAAAAGTAGTTGATTATATTATATGGAGTTTAAAGAATGAACCAAAATGTTGAGTTTAACCCTTCTTCTTTCAGTCAGTGAAGGTTCCCAAGAAGAGATACAAATTTACTGGAAAATGATTTGAAATGGCATTTATAGTTCGTTATATGGTATGTTTGGGAAAAATAGAGTTTGATTCATGGAAGTTCTCCCTTTCCCCTGTTTAGGCCAATGTAAATTGGATGGGAAAGATTATTTTATTGAATCTAAATCCTTCAATGTATTAGAAAGAGGAGAATATTTGAATTCATATGGATGTAATATAAAAAAGTATGTATATGTAAGTACGTACGTGCTTATGCGTATGATGGTAAAGTTGAAACCATAAGTACATTGCCATTTGATACTTTAATACCAATTTTAAATACTGGAATATCTTAAACACCCATTTGGTATAAGCCAAATGGTTAAGGAATATAAAAGGGGTATTAGAAACTATTGTTGAAGAAGGCATTAGCGTAAGGCGTACTATATGTATGATTAAATTGGGAATTGGAAGTGATATAACCTGGAAGAACTCAGCATTATTCAAGAGAAAATGCTGTTCAAAGTTTTAAGGGGAGATTGAAGGCTTAAATGCCACAGTAATTGTGTGGTGTATGTATTATTTATTTTATGAAAGTAAGTCTTTGTTGAGGTCAAAATTTTCTTTGTTAAGTAACAAGAGCAAAGTTAGAAAGGTAATTTAGAGGGTTAGAGTTTGGGGTTTTGATAGAGATTAATCATGTAACTACTTTACAACGTTAGAGATTCATCATGTACCAACATGTGTGTATTAATCTGCCCCTACATGAATAATTAATAGGATTTGAAATTTGCACCTGCGCCGATTTTGGCTTCACTGAGGGGAATTGCACAATGCTGCATTGGTTAAACTAGAAAGTATATATCTCAAATCTTAATGGACAAAGTCTCGGTGACTATGATGTTGGAATATTAATTCAGCAATTAATCTTCCGTTATTTCTATTTATGATCCATATTATTGCCGGTTTTGTAACCGCCCATTAATACGCCCAATTAATGCACAGTTAATACGCAATAAGTGCGTATTCAATTTGTTTCCTTTTGTAGCTCTGTGATGGCCAGAGTAGAAACACGCACGGTGAAACTCGTCTGGTCCCCTGAACCTGCTCTGACCTTCAGAAGCACACCATCTGCAGTTTCAGAGAGAAGGGTCAGAAGGAAAAGACTCGGTGATTGTTCTTGGTTGCTGGCGTGGACTGTTCGTGTCTCGAGACCCGAAGTTCGTCCTTACCAGCTTCTGGAGACAAATCAATGGCGGGAGGTATTTGTGATCTCTATTGTTTTTCCGCTTTGATCTTATGCTTTCCGGTTGATCAGCATGTTAAGATCGCTTAATTTTCTATCATATGAGTCTATGCCCGACCCAGAAATACCTAGCTCTGTTAAGGGCGTGAATAGGTTCTTGCTGTAATACCCCAAAAATTATTATTTCTCATCAATATAATATTTTGATAAATGACACCTATTTAAAATAGGTGAATATGTGGTCTCAAATTTTGAGATATATTTATTTTATTTTCTAGGAAATCTTTATTTAGGATTAAGGTGACCAATGATTGAATTTTCTTAGGAATCATAAAATATCATAAAAATACAAATAAGTACCAAATTAAATTAGGGTTCTTGTATGATAAAAAAGAGAAAGAAAGTGCTATGGAAAATACTTAAACAAATAGGAGAAATTAATAAGAATTAATAAACAACTAGGTTTTCACTAAACTAAATAATTATGTAATTAATCAAGGGACTAATTAAAGGAGACTTAAGTCTCAAAATTCATAATTTATTAAGAAACTAAATTTTCTAAAACCCTAGAATTAATACCTAGTAAATTTTCAACTGATAGAAAGCCATAAAGAATTGTCAAAACACTTGAACAATTAAAAGGATAATTACCAAAATTTAATGGGCAATTAATTAACACTAATGGAAGGTTTAGCTAATTATTTACAATTAGCATTAATAATCACCAAATAGAGGTATGTTAGGCCAATTAAAACTTAATAACCAATAAGGGATTAGGATTAGCACTAAATGAATTGTTAACAATCATAAATCCTTCCATGAACCAATAATGCAACAATCAAGAGATAATTAAGCTTATGATTAAGATGTTAATCAAAAGTTGAAAAGTCAACAATTTCAACTATGATCTAAAGGCTAGGAATTAATCTCATAAAGCTTATCCAAAGGCCCTAATTAATTCTAATAAAGTGGAATCCATGTGAGATAAAGCTAACCAATAGGAGATTTTCCTCTAATATTGTAGAAGAATTAAAACACAAATTAAAAATAAATAAAAGGAAGGAGGGGGGAAATTTCCTATATAGCCCATGCACATTGAGTCATAAATCTAGCACAAGTGAGTCATGAGTCTAAACATGAGTGAATCACCAACCTAAGCCATGAGTCACAAATCTAAATATGATGAGTCATGAAGCTTCATAAATGTATGGAGACTTTGGAAGGGAAATGGAAGAGGATAAAATGATGCATGTGATGATGTAATTGTTGTGCGTGTGTGTGTGTGTAGTGTGAAAAGGGAGTGTTGTGCATGCTAATGTTGTGATTCTAAGGGAGAAGTCAAGCTATTGGCCAATAGGAAATTAGACAATTAAAACAATTAAATTGGTTCATGAAAATAACTCTAGATTTAAACTAGTGAAAACCTATACAAACTAAATTATAACTTGAAATCCACTAACTAAGTATCAAATCTAAATTGAAATCAAAATCAAGCATGAAAACAAGTATAACCAAAGTCATTTCCTTAATTGTTGAAGATTGAAACCAATAGAGAAGATAGGCAAATTTGGTCTCTAAATGAAGCCAAGAACTTCAAGAATTCAAAACCAATGAGAAAATGTACATAAAACTTCATTAGGATCCCCAAATGTATTTTTATCTAGAGAAAAGCAAAGCCAAGGAGAGAAGGAAGAGGAAATTGTGATTGAGAAGCCAAGAGTTGTAGGTCATCCATGACCTCATCAAGGAGGTGAGTCATAAAGCAATAGAATATGCTAGAAGAGGGAGGTGTAGGGCCAAGATTGGAGCTTCCAATTAACCTAGATCCAATGGCCAATATGCAATGGTATTTTGGTCTTTTTCCACATGGAGCTTTTACTATAAATAGGGGTCCTTGGCTTCATGAATTCTCACCAATTCACAAAGCAATAAGCCATATAGAGAGAGTTGAGAGTGAGATCAAGGAGGTTCTTGAAGAATGGCAAGGCTCTTGGTAAGATTTCTAGCTCTAGTCTTTAAGTTCTTTAAGTTTTAGTTTTTAATTTCGTAGATAGAAGTGGTTTAGATCTTAAATAATCTAGAGTAATTTTATTTTCTTGTTTTTATGGTCAAAATTAGCTTTATTTCGAAAAACTGATGAAGAAGAAGCTCTGGCAAAAGTTTCAAAAGAGTATAATCAAAGTAATGCAACTCTGGCAAAATTTTGTCGGTAGGCGATTTTTGGAATCAGTCATGAAAACGCTAATATTGTATGTTCGAGATGTTGTTGACTAATTCTGGAAAAATTCATGGTGAAAGTAGACATATAGAGCTTTCCAAAGATGTCAAGAACATGTCAAAATGAATTTTGTACAGTGAGATAAAAATTCCCAAGGTTAGGACTACGAATTTCTGGAAAATTCAGGGAAGAGGTTCAAAATTTAAAAACTGGGAATGAACCGTTGAATCTGGGAAAATTTTGACATTTTCTCTGGAAAATAGACATCCTAAGTATTCCAAATAATTTTACAGAACCTCTTTTCGATTTTTCTAGAATTAGTTATAATTTTCCGAATTAGGCAAAAATCTGTCAAAAAATTCTGGACCAACGTTTTTGAAGAATTAAGGGTGATAAGTTGAGAAATAATCCTACCAATGGTAAAAAGGTCATTAGTGACTAGGATACCTTCTAGAATATTATTTGTGAATTAATAAATGTGATATTACCATTTTAGGATAAACGTGATCACAATCCGAACGACAGCGTACCGATATCGCCAACGAAGGTACGGACGTGTACTATAACACTAACTCTGATGCTTATTGTATACTTATATGTGATAGATAGTCTGAGAATTTGTTTTTGAAAAGTTGTAGACTTTGTTTTGAAAGTTGTGAATACATACAGTTATATACGGGTTATAGTCATGATAACGCCGTTGAGTTTTCCTAGCGCTGAGGACACGGATGTACACCGTGGCACTGGTGAATAGTGCAGACTGGTTTGATGTGAATGTGTGATGATACTGGAGTGACATGAATATGTGGAGGCTGTGGTTGTTATTATCTTGAGTATGTGAATATTGTTGTATTGTCATGAATATCTGTCATACATAATTGATACATAAGCATGAGGTTAACCGTTACCTGAGGTTCAATGGGAATTGAACCTCAGCTCTTACCATAGCTTCAGGGCCCGAAGGAGCTAGGACTAAGAGCAAGGATAGGCATCACGCGTGAAGACACGGGCGGAGGACGTGCTCCTTTATTTACATACTGTATTCAGATATTTGTATGACTGTATGTATAAGTACCCAGACTCAACAGCAGGGAATATATATCAGATACTCACTCTTTTAAATCTTTCCGATGCTCTACTCTGATTAAACTATTTTAAACTCTGATCAAATATTTTGAAAATGGATTTCGAAAATGAGGATGTTACACTTGCAGAGTGAAATGAATTTTGGTGTCCGTGAATTGAGAGAAGAATCGTCAGCATTGCTAACTATGCATATCAAGAATGAATATATTCCACCGTAATTAGTGATGTCAATAGAGCAAGTGGCAGTTTCTACTCTGTCAATGGTTATAGGGAAACTGGAAAGACCTACTTGTGGCGGACACTGTCCATGTCACTTCGAGTCGATGTAAAAATAGTTCTCATTGTTGCCTCTAGCGGTATTGCATCTCTTTTCCCGCAAAAAGATAAAACAGCTCATTCTCAGTTTGCAATCCCACCGAGCATCACCAAAAGACTCGGTTTATAATATAAAGCAAGGGTCACATCTAATAGAATTATTAAACGACACATCTCTGATTCTTTGGGATGAGGCACCGATGACAGCCTTCGTGATATTGTCGGCCATACCAGCATAGATGCATCTTCTAAACCATTTTGGGGGAAAGGTTGTTGCCCTTAGAGGAGGTTTTAGGCAAATATTGCTAGTCATTTCGAGGGGTTATTGAGAGGATATTGTGTCTGCTACAATTGATGCATTGTATTTGTGGAAATATTGCAAGATTTTCATTCTAACTAAAAACATGCGCTTAGAAAGCCCTCCATCATGTGAGGATAGTGGAGCCATTCAAGAATTTGCTGATTGGATTGTATCTATTGGAGATGGTAGTGTGCCAACATTTGATGAAACCAGTGACGAGTTCCTGTTGCATCCCACTTCTGATCCATTTATTATAGGGTCAAGGTCCAGATTTGCCAACCAACTATTACCTGAGGAGCGTCTGAGACAAATAACTATTGAGGGGACCAAAATTGCCAATCAACAATTAAAAAGTGAAAAAAAAACACAATTTGGAGCAGATTCACCAATGAACTATTACCCCGTCACTGTCTTTGTGTCTCCGTCTTCTATTGATTGTCATAGTGTCAGTGACGTCGGCATTTCCAAAGCTTCTATTGTTGCTGGGTGTTCCACTCACCCTCTTGAACACATCCAGTAGTCCACAGTATTCGACTAGCACGCACCTTGCACCTTGGTTCCATCCCTCCGATACCACAAGCAGCAACCGCTGCTGCCGCAATGCCTGCTCCCATGGGTCCCATCTCTGTTGGTGTTTTCCTTTTCCAACAGGAAGGCTTAACCGCTCTTTTCTCCAGCGTTTCTGCTACCGTCCTACGCCAGTGCCTCACATTTTAACTTAATTGTGATAGTTGTTTTTTTTTTCACTTTTAATAGTTATTTGGTGTTTTTTTTTCCACTTTTTAATTGTTGATTGGCAATTTTGATCCCTTCAATAGTTATTTGGCCCAGACGCTCCTCGGGTAATAGTTGGTTGGCAAATCTGCACCTTCACCCTTTATTATATAGTATATAAGAGTAACTACTTTTAGTGAGAATAACTCTTTTCAGTTAGAGAGAAACTACTAGAACAAATTGGTTTGTAATTAGTTATGTACAAATTGTCATTTATTGTGTCTATATAAGGACACATGTATTATCACATTTGATGATGAATAATATTTCTGATTTACTTCATTTCTCTTCCTAAATTCTGATACCATTGGATTGCATTGTAGAAAATACTTATCCTCCTTTACTGGATCATTTAAATGATAGAACATATTTCAAGGACTGTGCCATTCTAACGTCTACCTTGTCTATAATTGGTGAGGTGAATAATTATGTGCTTGACATGCTTCCAGGAGAAGAAAAATTATATTTAAGTGAAGAAAGTGTATCAAAGCAGGATGGGTTAGATAGTTCTGGCAGACCTACATTCGACTGAATTCCTAAATACAATATCAATGTCTGGCCTTCCTAATCATCGGTTGAAACTTAAGGTTGGCGCCCCTATTATGTTGATGTGTAATATTGATAAGTCCATTAGATTGTTTAATGGGACACAATTGATTGTCACAAGGCTTGAAAGCATATAATTGGAGCAGAGATAATGTCAGGTGCTGGCACAGGTACAAAGATCTTGATTCCCAGAATAATTAACAATAACATCATTAGATGCATCATTGTCATTCACTCTATGCATGTCGTAGGCAATCCTGATAATGCTTTCATTTGCAATGACCATCATTAGAAGTTAAGGACAAAGTTCTTTGAACGTTGGTTTATACCTCCTTCGACCAGTATTTACACATGGGCAGTTTATTTGCGGTTGTGTGACGTGTTAGAAAGAAGGAAGGATTGAAAATTTTAATCCTAGATGAGGAAGGTCACCCAACTAACAAGATTTGCAATATCGTATGCAAAGAGGTAATTTTACACTTTAATAGTATGAGACATGTTGTAACTGTCTATTAGTTTTTGTGTAAATGGTGTATACAACTTATGCAACTCATTACGCGTAGCACTTAGTACTTTGACGTTGTTGAATTTGACTTAATTAATATTTTCATAAACATGTGTATTGAGTGCAACATAGAGTAAAAAATATAATTTTGACAACTAACTATCACTAACCAGCTTTAAAATCTACATACACATCCACCCTGTGAAGCACGGGTTCAGAACTAATAAATTACTACAATATAAATCATTCAGTTTCTTCCCACTTCAGGGCTTTACACCTTACCAAATCTCTCACTCCTGGAACAAGATTTTGCTGGTTCGATTCTCTCTCTTGTTGAGCTTCTTTAAACCCCTCCAACATTGTCTAGGTACTCGTGTTTCTCTTACTGGCTCATTTCACTTCGTTGTTTCTGTGTGGACGCTGAGAAAAATGCGAGAGATTCAGAATTGATGCTTCTTATATGAATATTTTAAGCTTTGAGCAATCGTTTATCTATGCTTTTCAATTCATTTATGATTTTGCGTTGGGCTTTCTACTTCATTTTTTACACCGAATCACAATATTTTAATTATTTTATTTTTAAAGTTTGAAATTTATGATACAGAAATATTCTGAAACTACCTCCTGTTACCCCTCTTCATTGAGTAATTTCCCACACCAGTAATTGACTGGTCTACCTTTATATAGTTAAGATAGATAATAGATAGATGTATAATAAAATAACCACAACACGAACGGTTAAACCCACATACCCTATGGCTGTAAAATTCTCTAGAGGCACTGTAGGCATGGCCTAAAGATTTTATTTTCGAGTCATGTCCCTGATATATTTATTCAGAAAATACTTTAATTTATATAATACTTTAATTTATTATCCCCCGTGTGTGTGTTGCACGGACCAATGGATTTTGCATCTTATTTTTTCGGAAAACATTATAGAGATGCAAATTTGGAGTCTTTTGCCATAAGTGCATGATGCAAAATTGTTTCTTTCTTTCTTTTTTTTTTTATTCTTTTTTTTTTTTAAAAAAATCTATGCACGTTAATTTGTTGAGCTTGCTTTCTTGGGTGTTGAGTGATTGTTTGTATTTAAAATTTGTCAGCAAACTAAGTGGCTGAATTCAAGTAGCCTTTTTTCTAATAAATTGTTTAAGGATTTATGTTTAATAGAATATAACATGACGTTCTATTTTTGGCAACCAAAAAAAAAAAAAAAACAAGACTTCAACGAACAATATTACATCAAAACAATTCCTTTATCACAAATTATCAATATCAACTAACGGTTCCAAGAATACCAAATCTATTACTACAAGTTTAACAAAGATATAATATAATAATATAATGGGTGGCATTTAATTTTCCCAAAGGTGTTCTAAGTTTAATTTTTAAAATATATATTTGATATGTAATACCCTAAAAATCCTATTTAGCATAACCACTAAATGATACCTATTAGAGTAGGTGAATATGTGGTCTCAAAGATATTATAGTTCATCTAGTTTAAAATTAGAGAATTTTCTCCTAGAGGTAAATAAACCAAAACAACTCAAATACTCTAAGTTCATTTAGGGATCATAAAATACCCTATAAAATTTTCATATTGAAGCATAGTTCATATTTAAATTTTAAAGGGGCATAAAATGTTATTGAAATATCAAACAGATTAGAGAAATGTGTCAATAATTGATTGGACAAATAATTGTACATTAATTAAAGTAATTGCATTGATTTTTGCAATTAATTATTGAATCCTCTTAGGAACCATAAAATATCATAAAATGCAAGTAATTACCAAATTAAATTATGGTTCACATGGAATTAAAAGGACCAATAAAGAACTATGGAGAATACTTAAACAAGATAGGAGGAAAATAATAAATAGTTAGGTATTCATTAAAATTAAATAATTGTGCCAAATCTTTATAAATAATCAAGGAATTGATTAAGCATCATTAACTTATTAAGAGGTGAAATTTACTAAAATACCCTTAATTAACACACTAATGCATAAAATCATAATTGATTCATAAAAAGCCCTAAAGAGTTATCACCACACTGAGCCTAATTAAGGGGTGAATAATAACAATTAATGAGCAACTGAAATTACAACAATGAAGACACTAAATTTAACTAAATTAAATTAGGCATAAATAAAGATGTATAATTTCAATTAAAAGTCAATGACTAATTGAAGAGTTGTTCAAATGAATTCCTAAGGACTATAATTAAATTGGGGTTCCTAAAATAGTATAAGATATCATGGAAATAGGAAAGTATGTTGTCTCCAAAATAGTAGTGTATTTATTCTACTTCTTGAACAAGTTGTCGGTAGGACTTAATAGGGCAAAATTTAATTCTTTAAATTTTAATTAGGAGTCATAAAATATTATAAAATTCCATAAAAACACCTAAATTAATTAAATGAAATATCCAACAAATTCAGGAACAGTTAAATTCACAATTAGGGGTATATTGTCATATAATTCACATATCGGCAAAATTAAACCGTAACGGAGTAGGAAGGGATTTAAAATAATTAGTAAACACTAAAAATTGATAAATGGACATCAAAAATTAATCTTGATTAAATAACATCCATAATTAACCTAATGGCAAATATCAACAAACCTTTTGGAATATTTTGGCTAAATTCAACAATAAAGCCTAACAAGGGATCCATAATTGTAACAATTGGACTTAGTAGGATCATAATTGCATTGGTAATCAATAAAATCATTTCAAACTAAACCTAATTAAGCTTAATCTAATAATAAACAAGAAGAAATTAAATTAGGGCTTTTTACCACAACCATGCACATTGGATCAATTTTTGGGAGTCCAAACTTTTGCCCAACCAAGCAATAAAGCCCAAAACAAACCTAGAACCCAAAAATTCAGAGGGGGCACGGTTTTGGGAGCTTCATGAGGAAGGAATTGAGTTTCATCACATGTGCCAATTGGTCAAAGCTTGTAGGATACAACTTACTATTCAATTCTTGCACTTCAAGTTGTTTTAGCTTCTAGGAGAAGGAAGAAGAAAGAGAAGAAGGGAGAGAGAGAGAGAGGGCAGATGAGAGGGAGAGTGGTGAGGATTTGAAGTTGCAAAAATTGCCCTAGATCCAATGGTGGAAAATTGACAAGAGGGAAGTTGCTTTTATTTACCAAATTACCTTGAGAAATTCCTATAAATAGGGCCTTTGGGCATTCACTTTTCCTCACACCAAGCAAAGTAACACTTGCTTATTTGAGAGAGAGTTGAGAGAGTTGGAGGAAGAGCTTGAAGGAGTCCAAGCTTTAGGTAAGCAAAGTTCTTTAGTTTTGAGTTTATATTCATAGATAGAAGTAGTTTTAATCTTTAAAATTCTAGAATAAATTTAGTTTCATGTTTTTATAGTTAAAAATAGCTTCATTTCGAAAATTTAGTGAAGGAAGTAGTTCTGCAAAATTTCCAGGTTAAGAACACTGTAGTAACGAAGTTCTGGCGAAAATTCGTCGGTTAGGCGATTTCTGAACGGGTCACAGAAAAACGCATATTTCATGTTGAAAATGTTATTGAAAAATTCTGAGAAAATTCATGATGAAAGTAGGCATATAGAGCTTTCCAAATCTGTAAATAACATGTTGAAATGAGCTCTGTACAGTGAGAAAGAAATTCACAAAGTTTAGGCTGCGAAAATGCTGGAAATTCTGGGCAGAGGATCAATGCGTGAAATCTGGGAATGGTTTTTAAATTCTGGGAAAAGTATGGTATTTTTAATGGAAAATAGACATCCTAAGGAGTCCGGAACATTTTACGGATCTTCGTTTCGATTTTTCTAGAATTAGTTATGAATTTCCAAAGATAGGAGAATTTCTGCCCAATAATTCCAGCGGTTTTTCAATAAATTATGAGAAAATAAAATAATGGTTTAATATACCAAGAGTAGAATAGTCAATAGTGGCCAAAATATCTTTTAGAATATTATCTTTAAATTAATAGGACGATATTGCTCTGATAGGCTGTCCAAAAGAACGCAGACCGATCAATTACGTACCGAGACTATCGACTCAGGTACGGACGCGTATTGTAACACTAACTCTGATGCTTATGGTATGCTTATATGTGATAGATAGTCTGAAACCCTGTTTTGAAAAATTGATCATACACATACATCTTGATACGGGTTATAGTCGTGATAATGCCGTTATGTTTTCCTAGCGCTGAGGACACGGATGTACACCGTGGCACTGGAGATAGTGCAGACTGTAATAACATATATGTTGCAGTGGCCGTGTAATGTTATTATGTGAATATATGAATATTGTATGTGATTAAATGCTGTTTTGCCATGGATATCTGTCATTCATATTTGATACATAAGCATGAGGTTAACCGTTACCTGAGATTCAATGGTAATTGAACCTCAGCTCTTAACATAGCGTCAGGGTCTGGAGGAACCAGGACCAAAGACAAGGATAAGGAGCCAGCGCAAGGACGAAGACAGAGAAATTTTTATTTCATCGTTATTTGTTGAACTATTTTCAGACTACTGTACCGCTGTGTAAGCAGCCAGATGCTACATCAGTAAATGTTTATCAGATACTCAAAATTTTGAAATTATTCCGATGCTCTACTCTGATCAATTATTTCAAAAACACTTCTACTCTGGTTTAAATATTGTGAAAACGGATTTCAAAAATGAGGATGTTACATGATAGTTTTATGAAGAGTATTAAATGTTTTGCTCTATACTTGTTTTGTTCTAGATATTCATAGAAAACACATTGAAAATTATTTTTCCCTATTTTTATTTGTTGATGTGTGTTTTTACTACTAAGATTTGTTCAAGATTTTTTCACTTGTTCTTCCTATTCATTGATTGTGGGTGTTTTGGCTGAAGAAAAATATGATTAGAGACGGAGAGTCATTTTGTTTAAGGCAAATTTAAGAATTTATTGTATTTCCAATTAAACGTTAATAATAATAATAATAATAAAAAGAACAACAATTTCTCCGATTTGTCAAGAACAAAATCAACATGCTAATGGTAATAAATATTGCATTGCATCCCATTGTAGTACCAAGAGGGTCTTCTAATGAACCAAATAGGCCCCAAGTCACTGACGAATAATGTGAAAAAAGAGAACTCAATTCTATTATTACAAATCATGCCATGTCAACAAAGGGGATAAAAAATTAATTAATGATGTAAAAAAGAGCCCAATTCATTCATTGTAAATTCAATGAATTTAGTGTAACATATGATGTTATATACATCCAATTGTTGTCAGACGTCAACGTATTTGTCTTTGTTGCGATGGTACGTGTGCAAAAAATTTGTCCAATAGTAAAGACAACACAACAAGCCCATATCATTGAAAAAATTAGGGAAAGATTTCTTGTTTTATTTATTATCCTTGATGACAGATCACATCAGAAGAAGATTTTCATACATTGATTCAACATGGACTATTGACCCAACTAAATCCAAGATATCTATCATCATAAGAACTCATAGGAGAAGAGTTAATAGATCAAAAATCATATAAAAAAAATTAATACTACTTGATTTACTTTTCTCCCCATGCCCACCATAAAGTTACTTGGTTTGATGTCTTTGCAGAAATCCATTTGAATGCAAACGTTTGGTCCTTGAAAGCTACTATAATCAAGAAAACAAAGTGGCTATATTTTGTATTCTTGAACTTTACATGAAGGCCTCCACTAATAGTAGTATCAAGGATTAGAAATAATCACTATGCGAAATATTTAGTTTAAACCAAAATCAAATGAAAATGGATCTTATATAACTCTCTGAATTATATCATAAAATGATTCAAGTCTTTTAATTTTCCAAGATAGTTTTTTTTTTTTTGGGTAAAATATCAAATCTGCCACGGAAGTTTTGTGAATGGAGCGTCCAGCACCCGGAAGTTTTTTTGGTACCAAAATTACCCCGGAAGTATTAATATGGTACCAAAATTACCCCGGAAGTATTGAAAAGGGACCAAATATACCCAAAACTGACGGAACGTCAAACGTCCGTTGGCCACGTCGGAAATATTTTTTTTACCAGTTTATTGTGTCGATATTAATGCCACGGAAGCTCCACATTTGACAAATTGGTTGCCATTTGCTGGTTAGGTATCTTCATTCAACCAGAGAGGGTGGTAAACAGAGAGCGTCGGGTTCAATCGGAGGTTGTAACGGTCAAAATCGGAACCCATCTGGGAAGTGTGGAACTACAGGTGGTCTTATACAGTAGATAAGACATGGGTGATTCGACAGCAAGTTCGATTAGTGGTAGCAGGCGGAGGGTGGCGCGCTTGAGACGAGAATCGCGAGAGTTGCAATATGAAGGACCAAGGAAGATTTGTCACTGTGGAATAGTGGCTCCTTTGTGCACTTCATGGACAGAACAAAACCCAGGGAGAAGATTCTTCGGCTGCCGAAACTATCAGCATGTTAGTGTTTATGTAATTGTTGGAAGGTAAATTATTGTATGTTGTTAATGGTGAAGGCTGACGTGAAGTAATGTGTAGGGCAATGGCTGTGGATTCTTCCAATGGCATGATGGTCAAATGGGTGAGAGGTCGACTGAGGTGATAAATGAGCTTCTTGGCTATGTTGATAGATTGTATGATGACAATGCAATGCAAGGGAGAGGAGCTGATAACCAAGTAGATAGAAATGTTGAGCAAAACTTTCAGACATGTATTTGGATATGGTCAAGCTTGATGGTAGATTGAGACTTACAATTTGTGGATTGGTTTTGACTTTAGTGTTGGTTGTTGTTTACATTTTGTCCTAGATGGTTTTGAATGCCATTTGTAATGTGCAATGTAAGTATATTAGTTGTAACTGTATGTGGAATGTATGTTGCTTCTTTAGTTTGGCCAATTTTGTATGTCAACTGAATTACTTTGGCCAATTTTGTAAGCAGTAAAGTATGGTCAATTGTCATGGCCATTGTTTCTGATGTAATGGACAAAAGAATTGTGTAAGTTGAATCAAGTATTGTGTATTGGTATTTTATCCTCATCAATAGTGGGTATGCTGTCAAGTGTAGGAAAGTATGAACTATGATGTTGATTGCAAGTAAAAAAAAGAAGCTGATTGCAATAATAGCTGATTGGGTATATAAAAGTGCACAATACAACATGGCCCTGTTTGCAATAATAGCTGTAAAGTGTGGAATGAACTATGATGCCAATCGCAAGAAATAAAATGACCCTGTTTGCAATAATAGTTGATTGGGTATATAAAAGTGCACAATACAACAGTGCACCCAGAAAAACTAGTTGCAGATAGGAAATAAATGAACCTGATTGCAATAGCTGATTGGGATATATTCAACATGGCACACCAAAACAATACAACATGACATACATATAGCTGATTGGAAGAAAGTGCCCAACGCAACATGGCACCTAAATATTCATTACTGGTAGATGTTCAGCAGTTATCTGATTACAATATGGAACATAAATATTTACAACATGATGCCAAAATATTCATTACAGCCTAACACATCCATGTGTAATGAAATGTCTGCTCATGAGGAACCACTAATACATCCAAAATGGCCAATACAACATGGCACCTAAGTGGCTAATATACCAACCAAAAGAAAGTCATGGCAGCCCTTTACAACCAAAATACAATCATCCTAGCTGTTAACAAAATAAATACAAGCCCACCCTTGACAACCATCACAGATGGCATCCAAAAAACATAAACACAACACAGTGGGCTACTTGTTCAGACCCCTTCCCCTGCCTCTTGTTGATGGAAATTTGTTCCTGCTAAACGTTTTGTCCCTATGTGCTAGAAGGCGTGAAGTTGGCATCGCTGGTGCCCCTCGCCACATGAGTCCTGGAGGTGTGACAGGGAGTGTAGACGGGGTAGGTGGTGTTGAACCATCCCCAATAATTTTCACACTCCGATAAGCTTGGTCTGTGGATGACTTGGTCTTGCTTCGCGTCATAATTGTTAGATATGATTAGTTTTGATGATGTCTTATATAGATGCCATTCTTAAGAGCAAAAAGGTTGTATACTATATTTATCTTCTTGTTTGACTAATTCTTATATTTAATGTAGATGCAAAGTTTAATATTGAAGAATGATCAAGAAAGTAGATTGAAGAAAGAAGTTCTTGCACACAATATAATGGGAATATCAGAATGTCAAGGAAGCAAGAAGTTATCAAAGGATTTTGGGAATAGTCGAAAAGAAGAGGAAATATTGAAGAAGGTAGAACTAGCAGAGAATGATGAATTCAAGTTGAATAATGGAGAACGATGAACAAGAAGATCAATAAAGAAGTATTGAATTAGAAAAAGAAATTGAATCGAAGAAGATGTGAAGTTAAATCAAGAGAAGAGAAGAAAAGAGAAGAAAGAGTTGAGTTATGAAGAAGAATGATCAAGTTGGGAGATGAAAGAAGGAAGAACTTGATGAATGGGATGAGAATATAAGTATTCAAGTTCTTATGCTGAAGCTAGAAGCCTCCAAGATCATATGGAAGTTGGAATAACTCAATTCAGAGTTAAAGTTAACAAAAATTAGCTTCTGGATGAGCAAGCTCGAGTTTAGGACCCCAAACTCGAGTTTAGAATCACAAACTCGAGCCTATAAGTGTCTTCAACATTTCTGGTGTCTCTGGACTAAGCAAACTCGAGCCTACAAGTGCAAACTCGAGCCTATAAGTGTCTTCAGCATTTCTGGTGTCTCTGGACTAGGCAAACTCGAGCCTGTAAGTGCAAACTCGAGTTCACAGTGGTCATCAGCACTTCAGCTCCACTCTGTTTCACGTGTAGCTTGGGCAAGGTCTGGTAATTCAACGATATCTCCCAAACTAGAGATCGGATTGAGACAAAACTAAAAGCATATGAAACTAGACTCCCAATGCGTCATCTTGATATAAACTTCAAGCCAAAAGGAGTTCAGATCAAGGAGCTATGATTTTTACAAGTGGCCTTAAGAATCAACGTCACAGTCCAGACCCACCTTCGGTATTTTGGGTGTATCTCACAAACGACAAATCCGATTGAGCTGAAATCAGTGGCATATGAAAATAGACTCAAAGGGCTTTCAATCAACCTTTGAACGGACCAAAACAGAGTTCAGACCAGGGAGATATGGTCTTTGAAAGTTGACAAAAGTGCAAACTCGAACCAGGCCAAGTCAGAATCAACCAAGTCACAAATTAACTTACAAACTCGAGTTCATCAGTCACAAACTCGAGCTCGAGAGTTCCAGAGAAGAAATGAGCATTTGGGAAAAGCCAAACTCGAGCCTATAAGTGAACGAACTCGAGTTCATCTCAGACAGAGAGCAATGTAACCTTTCAATGAGTTGCGAACCTCAGGTTTAGATTGTGAACCTCAGGTTCATTTTATCCCGAGAGCAATTTGGCTTTTCAAACACTTAAGAACCTCAGGTTTAGAAAACAAACCTCAGGTTCACACTTTTTGAACTTACTTATTTTTGAACACTGAAGCCTCGAACTCGAGCCTGCAAGAACTGAACTCGAGTTCGCGACGCTGATTTAGAATTTCAAATCTGACAAATTTGCAATACCTTCTCGATTGATCTTAATACTTCCCAGGATTAATCTCCAATGTTCCTAGACATGTTTAACCACTTTATTGGTGAGTTTCAGATGATCAAAACGAAGGATATCAGATTTGTGCAAGAATATCGAAAGCCGTGCAAAAGCTCCAACGGCTAGTTTCTAACGGCTATATTTCATCCTACAACGGTCATAAACGGTCACAGACCTCTCTCTACCTATAAAAGACATGGACTCAAGCATAAAAACGTGGAGATACAAGTCTACAATGCCAAAATGCTGATACTCTGCTTCTACATCCTATTCACTCTGTTTTACTTGTCTAGATAGCTTTGAGAGTGAAATGAATTGTGATTGTACTTCAGTGATTATCTATCCATTCCTTTGAGAGGAAATTTATTGTAAACACATTATCTTTCTGAGAGCAACTCAAGATTGGGTAATCTTGAGTGGGTTATACATTGTGTTGATTACAACTTGTAAGGGGGAGTGAATCCTAGTGAGAGGATTACTTCGAGTACAGAGTGTGTGATCAAGCGGTGTATCCTTACGGTGTGTAAGGGGGAGTATCTCTGTAAGAGATTTGTAAAAGGATGCACAAGTGCCCGGCTAAACTTGTGGGATTGTAGCGGTTCTCAAGTACCCGATTAAAGCTTGAGGGAAATAGTGGATTGAAATCTCAGGAGGTGCCTGGGGACTGGACGTAGGTCAAGGAGGGCCGAACGAGTATAAATCTATTTGCACATTCTCTTCCCTTATCTCTTACGTTTCCAGCATATATGTTTGAATGTGTTTACATATATAAATGTATGGTTATTGCTTTCTAAACTGATTTCTTGGAGTTACCAAAAGAATCTCAAGTTAACTAAAGTTTTTTATACTTCACCCAATTCACCCCCCCTCTTGGGTTCAGCCGGAACTTACAATAATTGCTCTATTGTTTGGGATGGGGAATCTGGTCTCCAAGTCTTCAGATTGATGCATGGACTCGTTTGAGGTACCAGCATGAAGGACACGGCTGAAATTCATTCCCGGCTAACACAGAACAAACATTGGAGTGTGAAAAAAAATGAGAAATAAGTCCTCCATAAAACTGTGACAATTCAGAGAAGTAAAAATATACAAGTCTGAAAATAAATAACTACTACTACACAAATATACATGTCTGAAAATAAATAACTACTACTACTACTACTAAATCTGAAAAAATCAGAATGATCCTTGTTAGGGATTCTTAAATATGCAAGTCTGAAAATGCACTCACTTTCAAGGCAGTTTGTATTATAACATAATATGCAAGTTTGAAATCCAATAGTTAAACCTACAAACTTACATTATATTCTGTCCTCCCAGTATCCTCATCAATAAGGACTCCCATGCCAGTTATTTGCCTACTCTTGTAGAAAGCTCTTCCACCACGAGGTGTCACTCGAGACTGTTGTGTACTTGCTTGTGACGACTGCGTGACTGTATCGGCTTCAGAGTCACCTCTACTACACCTTTGTCGTTTTGAGCTTGAGCTTGTGGTTGGTCGCTGCAATAAGGAAAAAAAAACAGAAAATTCAATTCTTAACTCATATTTGAAACAAGAGACATAGTGCTTAAGTCATACTCACATCTTTACATGTCGCTCTATTATGGCCTTCCTCATGACATATTCTGCATTTTGAGGCACTTCCTCTTTTGCTGGCCTTTTCAACACATGGGGTATGCAAATCAGGAGTTATTTGTGGCCCAGCAATTGTCTATTGTCCTCCTTGTCCAAGGTTCCTTCTCCTTTCACCTTCTTCCGTTCTAATTCTCCTTTTGGTAGGGCGGCCAGGCATTGGTGTGAATGGTGGTGGTGCCAATGGCTCAAACCGATGAATTGCCCAAAATGACCTCCCTCTCACTGGTTGGAACTTATTTCTATAACTTGCAATATATGAATCCTTATGGTAGAACCTAGACATTTGAATAACAGGGTCTACATTGGCATGATAAAGGGCACAAATTGCATGTTGGCAAGGGACACCAGTCAAGTCCCAAGCCCTACATGAGCATCTCTTTGCAGCTATAAACACATTATGCTTGTCATCTCCTTCAGTCACTTCATACCCGTCATCCCCATTGTAGTAGACTCTACATCTCATCGACAACTTCTTGTTGTCCTCAAACAAAGACACACACTTAGGACTAAAATTACCCTTCCACCTAGACACATTTTTTTCAGCATCAGCCCACTTAGTCATAAGCTTAATCCTGATCCCATCTATCATCCTAATTATTGGTAAATACCTAAAATCATCTATCTAGGCATTAAAGCTTTCACTTATATTGTTATCAACAATCCAGGACAGCGGTGTACATCTAAAATAAGCCCTCACCCACGCTGTTACCGGGTACGATACGACTGCCTTTGCTGCTCCATCACTGAGTGCAGACAGTTGTTTGAGGTTATCCACAAATTGTTCTTCAAATGTGCTCCAAGCACAAGAGAAGAACTTTTTCTTCAACTCTCCGTCGCCCCACTTCTTGCTCCAGTTAGCATAGATATGCCTAGCACATAGTCTATGCTCTGCCATCGGTAAGACCTCAGATACAGCAAGAAGTAAACCCTGAAAATGAATAACAAACATCAGCAACTTTGTATACAGTCATCATTGTACCTAGCCCATATCAATTTAACCTATCCCCTACCTTTTGCATATCGCTCATGATGGTGATGTTATCTCCTTCTTCTATCTCTAACTACCTCTTCAACCATTGAAAAAACCATCTCCAGTTTACCATGTTCTCTTTCTGTGTTATCCCAATAGCAATGGGATATAGGCTATTGTTTGCATCGAGGCCAGTGGCAGTTAGCATTATGCCTCGTGCATTTCCCTTGAGGAATGTACCATCAACACCAATGATAGGTCCACATCCAGCCTTCCACCCGGCCTGCAATAGCAACATGAACAAAGATTAATCAATCATGCTATAATTATAAACCATGCCAACACGTAAAAGTAAATCACAAATAATTACCTTTGCAGCATGGAAACACACGTACAACTGGCTGAACACCCTATTCCCCTTTTCAAGAGCCTCTTTACTTAGTTCAAGGGACACATCTGAACCCGGATTGGACTTTTTCAACTCATTGCAATAGCCTTCCAAGTGGTTGAACTCATCAGCATAACTTCCTTCCATTCCCTCAACAATTAACCTCCTCGCTCTTTTACACTTGAACAAACTAACACTAACCATCAACTCCTCTTCTGCATCCTTCCTCATGTCTTTCACTCTATAACTCGGCCTATCTCGCAACTTGTACTTAAAATACTCAGCTAGAAATTGCACATACGCCCTAGGATTCTTAAACACCCGGCTGCAACTATGTTCCAGTAGAAGGGTCTTGATTTCCAACCCTGGATTTGACCCTTGCTTGGAGGCATAGAACACAAATGGGCATCCATCTTGGCATCGAATCAGAACTCTTGAAGGCTCACTCTTAACAATTTTCAACTTCACTCCAACACGGACAGCATAGTTATTTACCGCTGAAACAAGCTCCTTCTTGTCTGCAAACGTCTCACCTAGTATGAAAGTGGGCAAACCTTCACCCACCTCTTCATCTCCACTGTCACTGTAACCCTCAGAATCCTCTTTACCTTCTCCCTCACCTTCATCCTCATCTTCGATTGGAATCAGAGGGTTATCTCCATTATCGTGTCCTAGTTCATCATACTGTTCATCACCACTGCTTATATTTACATCGGACAGCTCATGGGTCCCCCTTTTTCAACTACCCTTTCGACCCCTCTTTAGACCACTACCAGGACCACTACACCCCTCTAATGTCATTTAAAATTTACCCTACATTAATGTTTCCCAACAAACAAACCACAAAGCGACAAGAGGAAATAGAAAAACAAAGGGCCAGTCAGCATTCCACTGTGTAAAACGCATAAAGCAGATAAAAGCTACACACACAAAGTCTGAAAGATTCCATACCTGCAAATCGAGGACGAATCTCTGCTACCCACTCAGAATGTCACTATTCTCTTCCTTACAATCGCTCTTCCCTAACTTTCGGTGGTTGCAATTTCACCCTCTTCCACTAATTTCTCCCGGCCACTTCGCGATTTCACAGTCTCGGCAACCTTGCGATTTCACAGTCCCGGCAACCTTGCGATTTCACCTTCCGATCTCTTTCACAATCCCTCATTCCGCCCAAATCGCGATTTCGCCCAAGTTGTAGTCGAGTTGCTTCATATATTTGCCCTAGTTCTCATCGAGCAAAGAGCGTTTGAGTTTTTTAACCTACCGACTTTGGCCATATGTGTCTAATGATGTGGCAAACGTTCACCCTCCACCGTGTTTTTTCCCCTGCCATGTGGCATTTTAACCAGCAACGTGGACCCCCGTCAGTTTTGGGTATATTTGGTACCATTTTAATACTTCCGGGGTAAATTTGATACCCAAAAAACTTCCGGGTGCTGGACGCTCCATTCGCAAAACTTCCATGGCAAATTTGCACTTTTACCCTTTTTTTTTTAGATGGCTTTTGAACCTCAAAAATAAATGTTTCTTTAAAGAAGAGTTTGACTTCAAGAATAAATATTAAATGATAATGATTAATAAAGGTTGTTGAAAAGATCAGACCAAATACGTAACATAACAAGTAATAGGATATGTGAAAATAAATCCAGCGAATAACGGAATCTCTTTCAAAAGACCTCGGTTACAACAAGTTTTCAAGAAATATAATAGATAGATAGATAGTTCAATAGATTTAAAGATATATGAAATAAAGAAAAAAAATTAAATGAAGTCGAGAATTAGCTTAAATTTCAATTTGGTATCTATCTTTATCTATTTAGCTCTTATTAATTAGGGTTCATTTAAATCATTCCTTTTTTTGAACAACATTTAAATCATTCCTTAAATGCCTTGTTCTTTAAATATACAGGTTACAATACGGTACCTAGGGAGGCGGGTAAGTGCAGACACAAATGTTGATATATATATATATATATATATATATTGAAGGACTTTAGGACCCATTTGTTTCGCTGAGTGTTGGGGAAAGGAAAGGAAAGGAATGGAATGGAAAGGAAAGGAAGATTGGGAGGGAACTTTAAAAATGTGAGCCGTTTGGTATACTATGGAAAGGAAGTTAGTTGAGGGAAAATAATATGTTTGGTATGGAGAATTGGGTGTTTGTTAAGTGGGAAGATTAGGTGAATTTCCACAAATGCCCTTTAAAAAAAAAAGAAAAAAAAGTTGAATTTCTTGTTTGAACAGTGCACCCTGTTCGAACCCTACCCAAATCGCGAATGCGGCGAGAGGAAAAATGGAATTGCAGTGTATGGGATATGAAATTGCAATCACAATTGGCATCTAGAGGCCACAAGAACAAGGTGTGAATTGATCGGATGATGGGGATGGAGGTTGTGCGTAACGTGAGAGACTGGATTGAAAAAACTGATCGCTTCCTTGTAATAAAGTAACCACAACAAAGTAGCAGCGATTTGATTAAAATGAAAGTTAGCTCAGTTAAACTGACGACACCAACTGGAAAAAAGTCTCGTTTTGAGGCTGAAGAAGAAGAGTAACATGTTTACAATATGTTTAACACTATATTAAACTTTTCAATAAAGAAGCAGTACAAAACATACGAATATCAGGCACAGACGGAAGCAATTGTTATTTGTTTTCATTGAATAAGTTATGGGAAAGCAATAAAGTAGAAGCAGATGGAAATTTCCCCAGTAAGGTGGACATGAGAGCAGTAGAATGCAGAGGCAACTGATGTATCTGTTCTGTTACAAGGAAAAAACCAGAAGGAAATTTGCCCAATAAAATGCTGCATAAAATGAAATAGAAGGCTGGACATGAAAGCACTATAAGGCACAGTGACATAAATGAACATACATGATACCAATATCACAGTAGGGTGAAAGGAAATAAATTGAAGGCATTTGGCCTTCTCAAATGTTGCTTAAACATGTGAAGCAACTATAGCTAAAATGAGGATAATACTGAAATAGCAAAGAAACAACTAAATATTATGTTCGAACCAAATGGCCCAGTTCAAATGGAAGGCACAGCAACAAAACCAGTACAACAATGGTTTAGCAGGTGTCAAAACGACAATGCAATCTACAAAAACACACCTCAGCCATGCATATAACCCAAAAAACAGATAAAAATAAAGTCTCCCTAATTTTTCTTCCTCCTTTTAGCTGGGGACCTTCTAGCAGGGGAGCGCATAGTTGAAGCTCTGGTTGAACCAGGGAGGTCCACAGGGACATACATGGGGGAAACAGACGTTGCAGGCGGATCAGCTAAGCTTGGGTCAGATGAAAATATATGTGGCAAATTTTCTGCTGCAAGGACAGACCTGAAAGCGGACGGTGGAATGAACCTCAAAGGCACTGCATCTGATCTTGGCCTGGAAGGTGCAGCAGGAGGCTTAACAGGTTCAGGCAGAGGCACAAGTGACAGAGGTGTGACTGGATCAAGATCATCACCGGTAGCTTCTGATGTGGGTTGAGGCACATGTTGTTGCTCAGAGGAATGAAGGCTTGGGGATTGATGTGGGGAGGGTGCAACTGTCTCTTCAATTGATGGTTGCTGCACATGTTGATCATGGGGGCCAGCTGACTCAGGCACTTGTGACTCATCACCTGTATTATGTGTCTCATGTGGTTCATCAGTTCCAATGGTGGGGGACTGCTTGGAGCCGAGAGGTGATTCATCAGGGTCCCTGTGGCCATCAACAATATGGTACTCTGCATCAGCCTCAGCAGTGTTGGATGGGGGAATCTCTTGTTGTTGGGACTGAACTTGATTTCCACCGAGAGAAGAAGGACTTGCCTTGTCTTTAAACTCATTAGTAGGGGCCCTTTCATAGGCCTTGTAAGCAGCAAACTCCTTCAACTCCGTGGCATATAGGTGGATAAAATCCCTCAAACATGTGCAGTCAATAGCAATACTCCTTATACTACTGTCCATCTCACCAAGTTGTGACTAAAGCTTTGAGTCCATTATGTGAAGCTGTGAGTTAAGCTTTGACTCCATTATGTCAAGCTCCTCCTTCACAATTCTTCAAACTAGTACACCCATATCTGCTAAATTATGATGAACATCAGTGGGTTGTGAATGGGATGGGCCAGTTGGAGCTGATGGCTCACCAGGGGATGCCTTCTTGGTATCATTTTCCCTCTCATTGTCACACAATGAAGGCTGCTTTGCTGGAAGATAAATTCGCATTCGACGCAAACACTGGTCATCAAATTCAGGGGTCCAGATTGGTGCTTCACCCTCATGCAAATACCACATTTTGTTCTTGTCCAATATAAGAGACACAATGGATGGGTATGGTAGTTCTGTGTTTTTCACCCCAAACCTCGCACCTTTAAGCATAGTGTCCACAATCTTCTTCCCCATTCGAAACGGCTTCCCCTTGATCAAACATGTCATGATGGTCTTGTCCTCAGTGCTCAAAGTAGTGTAGTGCTTGCCCTTATTTACAAAGTTCCTACTGTATAGGTAATGCAGCACCCTAAACCTAACAGACATTTGCGCCCTCAAGCAGGATTCTGTCCATCTCTTCTCCTGTGAAGGTTGTGTCTTTGGACTGTGGTTTTTTAATGTTTAACCACTTCAGTATTTGTTTCTCATTGATCTCTATGGTTTGCCCCCTCACGCAAGTTGACACAACTCCACTTCTAGACATTTTTAGATTACACTATCACATTATGGCAACGACAGCTCAAGCAGTCCCCTATAAGGCCTAAGAATGTCACTTATACCAAAACCAAACTCAGACTCGAACGTCTCAAAGTTGATCCTGCTCATTCTACATATACTTTTCCCAACTAACTTGATGTCATACTCTTCCAGTTTTGAGTTGTTGAAATCATACTTTGCCTCAGGAAGCTTTGTCCTCTGTTGTTTCTTTAGGTCCTTGTACAATTTACCCCGAACATGATCAACTTATTCATTATCCTCCTCTTGATCTTCTTCCCCATTGGATGTCTTATCTTGCACATTATCATCCCCTTCAGCTTCTTCTTCATCAGAAGACTCAACCTCATCACTATCATCTTGTTCATCTTCCTTATCATTGGACGAGTTATCTGACTCATGTTCATCCTCTTCATCTTCTTGTTGGTCAGACGACTTATCTGAGACATTTGCCTCCTTCTCATCTTCTTGTTCATCGGATGTGTTGCGTGACACATTGTCATCCTGCTCATCTTCTTCCCCAACGGCTGAGTGGTCAGACTCATCTTCCTCCTCTTCATTAGCCACCACTGTTTGCTTCCCCCTCTTTATCTCTTCCCGCCTCTGTTTTTTTCGTTTGGGGGAAGATTGTTTAGAAGAATGAGGGGAAGCATCAGAGTTACTATCAGAATCGGTCGTTACCCCTATGGAAGCACTAGTGGTTTGCTTCCTTTGTGATGCTCTCCGTTTTTTCTTCGCTTCCTTTGCATCAAGGTCATGTTTCCACTTCACGGCTGCCTCCAATTCATCTGCTTCTTCTTCAGACTTGTACTTCAAAGTGCGTCGATCAGTATGCGTGCGCAGATATCCTATGGGGTAATATCACATTTATTAATTCCCAAACAATATTATAATAGATATCCTAGCCCTAACTGACTATTTTACCCTTGGGGTTTTTATTTTCCAATTTATTTTTTCAAAATTCCGTGAAAAACGCTGGTGCAAATCTGGGCAGAATTTCTCCTAACTTTGAAAAATCATAACTAATTCTAGAAAACTCGAAACGAGGATCCGTAAAATTCCCTGGAATCCTTAGGATGTATATTTTCATGGAAAAATAATAGAGTTTTCCAGGTCACATGGTTCATTCCCAGTTTTTAAGTTTTGAACATCTGCCCAGAATTTTCCAGAAATTCGTAGCCCTAACTTTGAGAATTTTTATCTCCCTGTACAGACATCATTTGTACATGTTCTTTACATATTTAAAAAGCCCTATATGTCTTCTTTAACCATGAATGTTCCCAGAATTTTCAAACCATGTTTTCAACATAAAATATAAGCATTTTCATGACTGATTCAGAAATTCCAGAACCGATGAAATTTCGCCAGAACTTCGTTACTTCGATGTTTCTCTTCCGGAAATTTTGCTAAAACACCCTCTTCATCAATTTTTCAAAATAAAGCTGATTTTAACCATAAAAACATGAATTTAAAATTATTCTAGAATTCTAAGATCTACACTACTTCTATCTAAGAATTTAAAGACTAAAAACTAAAGAACTACCAAAAGCTAAAGACTAGAAACTAAAAGCTTGCTTACCTCTTGAAGAACTTCCTCCTCCTTCTTGCTTCTCTCCTCTCTTAAACTCACCTATTTGGTTTGAGTTTGGTGTGAGGATTTGTGAATGCTAATGCCCCTATTTATAGTAGAAGGGGATGGCACAAGGGTAAATAAATCTAACCTACTTCATCTTCATTTGTGGCCATTGGATCTAGGTTATTTGGGAGCATTCATTTTGGCCTTACACCACACCTTCTAGCTTCTTCCAAAGCTTTATGACTCACCTCCTTGATGAGAATGACCCAAATCTCTTGGCTTCTAGGTTACACTTCCTTCCTCCTTTGGCTTAGCTTTTCTCTAGGTAAAAATATATTTGGGGATCCTAATGAAGTTTTATGCACACTTTCTCATTGGTTTTGAATTCTTGAAGTTCTTAGCTTCATTTTGAGACCAAATTTTCCTATCTTCTCTATTGGTTTCAATCTGTCATACATGTATTGTCTTACTTAAGCATGAGGTTAACCGTTACTTAAGGTCCAATGGGCATTTGATCTCAACCCTTACTATAGCTTCAGGGTCTGGAGGACCGAGGGCCGACGACAAGGGTAAGCAGCCCGCTTGAAGACCTGGCCAGAGTTACATTTTTTGGACTGTATATTATTTTGAATTATTGGGATAAATGTACCACTACTATAACCAGCTATGGTTAATATTTTGTAACATACTCATCAATACTTACTCTTTTGAATTGCTCCAATGTGCCACTCTGATAAAAACGTATTTTCCACTTTTGAAAATGGGGTGTTACATACTAGATAATCTAGTATCCTTATACATGAAGATAATTAATTCAGTTGCTGTAGTCAGACTATTACGGATTTCTGACCACATTCTCCACAGGGCCCTCTTTTCTCTTGCTTCTCTAAGCTTGGTTAGAAGGAACCGAGGAGAAAGTGTCAACAACAATTGACGGGATGAGAAAACAAGGGAAAATGGTTTTCCCTTGTTTAGGAGTAGAGTAGAAAACAAGGGGAGGAGATAGTGAGGGAGAAATTCGTGAGAGTCCCGGACATTGTTGCCCTCACGCCTTTCCACCCATCCTTTCTTTTCGGCCCTGTGCCATATCCCTTCAATAATATTTTCTTGGTCTCGTATAAATAATATATATTGTTGTGCATGTCAAAAATATTACTATTTTTAATTATATGTTCACAGTTTAGTAATTGTAATGGGCATATGTGTTAGGCCGAATAGGTTGATAGATATCATATACGCAAGTTTAGCTGATGTCCCATATTATTGTTTTCTATAAAAAAAGAAGAGGGGTTAATAACAAATTCGTCATGCTTTTCTCGTTTGGTTCATGTGTATTAGTTTTCATGGTGCCAAGATACCGGAGCCCAAATATTTGGCATATGTTGAAGTCCATCTGTCTTTCACACAGATAAACCCACAAAAGTCTGGCAACGCGATGTCATTACCTAGTTGGTAGGGTTGTACATTATTCAGACTAGACTAGAGAGGTTATTAGCCTATGGTATAGTCTAGAAGGTTGTTCGGGCTGGACATTCCAGCCCGAAGCTCGGTCCTATCCAGAGAAAAACTCGATGACTCCTGGGTTGGACTAACTAGGTCAGATTGAACCGGGTTAGTGATCTAACTAGCCTAGTCCAGCTTGCCTAAATAACTAAATTTTTGTTTGCCGAAACCTAAAAAAACAAAAACTAAGACCTAGTTGCCAGTTGATCGAAATGAGAATAATAATAAATAAAAATCTAGAAATAGAACAATGTTTAGTTATACAATACATGATGTTTGAAAAGAAAATAAAAAAAAATACAAAAAAACAAGTCGAAGATTTCAAAAAAGAAATTATGATTTTAATCATTGAAGAAACAAAGATTTCAGACACGAGGAAGACGAAGATGAAATACTAATCAAAATATTTTGGCACCACAAGCATACACAACAAAATCACGAAGACAACAGCGACAATTAGAGGTAGCAAACGCAGTGGTGATGTTGACTAAGAGCAGTACCGAAAATCTCCTATCAAAGCTTGGATAGAGAGTCAGACGGAGAGGATTGAAAGAACTTGATAATATTTCATTCAAATTCTTCAAGATTTTCAAAATTTCAATGCATATCGTTGCAAGTTAACCCCTCCAAGATTGGCAATCGTGATTGTTCGCTCTTGGTATTTTGATGATCACAAATCCTAAGTTATTGAATTAAGTAATATGTGTCTAAGTTATGGTTTGCTCGAGCAAGGGTTAGCTCATGCCCGAGCATACCCCATCTAATAGCTTCTTCAAGTGTTTCAGAGAGTCATGCTCGAGCAGGGAGTATGGCATGCTCGAGCATCAGTGGGCGAAGCAACAAATTTGCAAAGTTGAAGAGTCATGCTCGAGCAGAGTAAAAGGCTTGCTCGAGTAGAGGTAAAAGGATGCTCGAGCAGCATCATTCAATTTCTTATTCTTAGCATCTGGATGATCTGTGCCCGAGCATGAAAATGTCATGCTCGAGCAGAAGAAAAAGATTGCTCGAGCAGCGTTGTTAAACATGCTCTTCTTGCTTTTTCTGGCCTCAGCGGAGCATGTCTTTATAGCTTTCTCGAGCACTGGCAATCTGTTGCCTGAGCATGGTGTCTGTCTTACTCGAGCAACAGCGATATAAATCACTTTTCAAAAGTCTCCAGAGATGCTTGCTTGAGCAAGTTTAGATTTTTGCTCGAGCATAGGGTGATCTCTAGTTTCTTAATGTACTTTTCAAACTGATGCCTATGCACACATATAATCATGCTTGAGCATGATCACTCCTGTTCTTGAAATCTCCGTCTTCGTAAATCTTAAATCATCGTGTGTGATTCCATTTCTAAATATCATTATTCATTACTATTGCTAATTGCTTTTAATCAGTTTGCTAATGAGTCTCAGATGATTTTATGATTGATTAACAACAAATTTGCATAAAGCAAATTGTGTGTCAGAGAAGCATTAAATGCAGTTGCCAAAACTGGTGATAATCCCTGAAACCAAGACTTTGATCAATGGAAAGCTTTTTCTAATATTCTGCCTACACATTAAATGCTATTTCACAACGGGCAAAACAAAAAGAATGAAGAGAATGTCGTGACTGCAAATCCACCTGGAATCTTTGAACGGTGTAAATACTAACCGAGCTTCATCTGTCTAACAGCTATATTCAAGAGTCACAATGATCAATCTTCAAGCTGAAAGTGGAGCTAAATACCTAAGAGGGGGAGTGAATTGGGTATTCTAAAAATTTTCGAAAATGACCCTGTTTTCAAATAGCAAAAACAGAGATGAACAGAGTAAGGAGAAGAGCAGTTGGACACAGAGATTTATACTGGTTCAGTCCTAACAACTTGACCTACATCCAGTCCCCAGGCTCTCTGGGATTTTTCACAATCACAAAGATTACACACTCTGTACTCAAGAGTAGTTCTCTCACTAGAACTCACTCCCCCTTACAAGTTGTAATCAATGAACTCCCAAATCACCAAGTCCCCTTGATTTGTGATTCTTTAAAATAAATGATTTACAGATAAAAACTTTCTCTAAGGATGAATAATGATAAACACTGAAGCTTATATATCAAAAGATACACCACAGTTGAAAACTGAAGGTATAAATGCAAATATTGAATGATTTTCATTTTTAGCAGTTGTGGTTGTTGAGAAGACTTGAATGCAACTCTATTTATACTCAGAGTGCATTAAATGACCATTGAATTCCCTAAAGAACCGTTGGAGATGTTCAGCAAAGATTAGGGAGTGGTTTAGTCTTCTTCTCTCTCTAATCTCCACTTAATCCAGCTGTGCAGAATTTCAGAGTTGACTTCCTATGAATTAATCCGTTGGAAAAGCAGGTGCTGGATGTGGAAATCATTCTTTAATTCTTGTTAGACGTGTACAGACGGATTACCCAAAAGATTGCAACTTTTTGGGTTTGCATTTAATGTGCTGACGTCACTTTTTGCTTTTACTTTAAACGTTCAATAAACATTCTCTAATTCATCTCAAACTCACTAACAAAGTGGTTAACCATAGCTAGGAATAGTAGAGAATAATACTGGAAAGTATTAAGATCAAACAAGAGTGATTTCCAAAATCGCAAAATTTAAAATTTTGAATCAGCGCAGAAACCTCGAGGTTTGTTCTCCAAACCTCGAGTTTTAGACTAAGCTTGTAGAGTTGGTTTATATCAAAAACATCAAAACTTGAGGTTTCCAACCAAAACAAGAGGTTTTCAAAACTCCAAAAGGTTCAGTGCTCTCAGGTTGGCAAAACCTCAAGGTTTCTCACCAAACCTCGAGTTTTCATTCAAATATGAAAGTTTTGAAAAATTGCACTAAAGACAAACCTAGAGGTTTTTCTTGAAACCTCAAGTCTTTTAAATCAGAGAAAAGTTGTTTGCTCTCTGTTTGTTAAAACCTCGAGTTTTCTCACCAAAATTCGAGTTTTGTTCAAATATGAAAACTTTGAAATTTTGCGCCAAGGAAGAAACCTCGAGGTTTTGAAAAGTTAGAAAACATAGTTGCTCTCTCCTGGACAAAACTCGAGGTTTGTCCCCAAACCTCGAGTTTTCACTCATTGTGAAAACTTTGAGAACATCTTGTCAAATTCAAAACTGGAGATTTTGAAACATTGGTTAAAATCTAAGTTTTCTCTGTCAGTCAAAACCTCGAGGTTTCTTACCAAATCTCGAGTTTTCTCAAAACTTGTGAAAAATAAAATTTTCAAGTTACAATAAAACCTTGAGGTTTTGGGTAGAAACTGGAGCTTTTCAAATGTTCAAAACCTGAGAGACTCTCCGTAAGACAAAACCTCGAGGTTTTGCTAGAAACCTCGAGTTTTGTATTTTCCCAGAAAATGTTGAGAAGTCTCTGTGTGTGGAAACCTCGAGTTTTCTCTAAAAACTCAAGTTTTGACTTAGTTCAGAAATCTTGAAATTGTCTATATAAGGCCAAACCTCGAGGTTTCTGTGCAAACCTCGAGTTTTGCTCGACAGTGAATTTTACATATTTGATAGCAAAACTTCATGCTTTATTTACAATTATTGGAGATCATCAAAACCCTCAGAGAACTAACATTCTCCCCCTTTTTGATGATGACAATACTTGTAAACAAATACCTTTCAGAATTTGAGAGAGTTTTCATTTTGAAATAAGCTTAGTGATTAACAATGTTTTGAAGACTTTTATTTTGAAAAACTTGGTCATTTTGAAATGCAAACAAACATATAAGTGTCAGAGATTAGCAATAGAAGCTTGAATGAACACAATAATCACAAAATGCATTTCCATATTGATAAAAATAGCAGATTATAGATTGCAACTTAAAATCACAAAATGACAATACAAAGTGTTCTAAGAAACTCAAAATAACTCTCAAATTTAACCCTTGTTTTTCTCTCCCCCTTTGTCATCTTCAAAATTCAAGCTAACGAAGGGAGTAGAAGGAGGGGAAAGATGAAGAACTTCAATGGAAGGAGTGTCCACAGATAGATGAAGAACTTCAGTGGCTGGGGTAGATGGTGATGGGAGGATGACTGTGTCTGGTGTGGTAGCTCCAACTGGAGAAGGGAAGATTGGGGTCAATGGATGATAAGCACAATTCATACCATGTTTTCCCCTATATTTCATGACTAAATTGAATGGTAAAAATAAGCTTAACTGTGAATTAAACAAGCAAAAAGACATGTATTCATGATGTAGGGACTAAGGGATAGAAATAATCTACATGTGCTAAGAACAGAGTAATCTGGGTTGTTTTTAAGGGAAACTGTGTAGCAGAGTTGATACGATGCTATAGCATTCTGATAGCAACCCGAAGTGCAATACAAGGCATCACGAATGTTATAGCAAAGTAGAGGATGCAATGCTAAGCGGCATGTTTTCTGACCCTTTTATGTTAGTTCCCTATGTGTTTTTATGATTACTAACAATTGTAAACAATGTGGAGATGTTTTTGAGCAAGATAAGAGTTGATTAAAACTTGTCAATTTCAAGTTAAAACACTCTATCTGCGACAAACTCGAGCCTAGTATTTGCAACCTCGAGCTTGCCACTGACAGATGGTGTAAACTCGCCAATTTGAACTTTGAACTCAAGATTGGACCCTTGAAATGAACTTGAGAGTTTTCCAAAGTTTTCTCAAATCATGAGTAAACTCGAGTTTGCTAGAGGCAGAGAGCATTTTGACTTCAAAACACTTTTAAACTCGAGACCTCCACTTATAAACCTCAAGTTTGCACCTCCAGAGAAAATCTTCAAAGAGTTTACAAATACTGTAAACTCGAGTTTGCCTCTGGCGGGAAGAATTTTTCAAATTAAGAGATTTTCACAAACTCTACACTGTTACATTCTGAGTAAAGTTTTTCCTGTTTGAAAAATCTCAAGAGTTTACAAAACATGAAAACTCGAGTTCATCATTGCAACCTCGAGTTTACTGTAACATCCCAATTTTCTAAAACGTTTTCGGACTATTTGATCAGAGTAGAGCATCGGAATAATTTTAAAAGAGCGAGTATCTGATAAAAACCTTCACTGTTGTAGTATTTGGTTGCTTACACAGCGGTACAGTAGTTTGAAAATAGTACAACAAGATAACGCTGAAATAAAAATTTCTCTGTCTTCGTCCTTGCGCTAGCTCCTTATCCTTGTCCTTGGTCCTGGTTCCTCCGGACCCTGACGCTATGTTAAGAACTGAGGTTCAATTACCATTGAACCTCAGGTAACGGTTAACCTCATGCTTATGTATCAAATATGTATGACAGATATCCATGGCAAAACAGCATTTAATCACATACAATATTCATATATTCACGTAATAACATTACACGGCCACTGCAACATGTATGTTATTACAGTCTGCACTATCTCCAGTGCCACGACGGCCTATCGTGTCCTCAGCGCTAGGAAAACTTAACGGCATTATCAAAACCATAACCCGTATCAAGTTGTATGTGCATGATCAATTTTCAAAACAGAGTTTCAGACTATCTATCACATATAAGCATACAATAAGCATCAGAGTTAGTGTTACAGTACGCGTCCGTACCTGAATCGGTAGTTCGGTACGAAATCGGTTGGTCAGCGTTCTTCCGGTCAGCCTATCATAGCCATATTGTTCTATTAATTTAAAGATAATATCCTAAAATATATTTTGGCCACTACTGACTACTCTACCCTTGATACATTAAACCATCATTTTATTTCCTCAAAATTCGTTGAAAAACGCTGGACAATATTGGGCAGAATTTCGTCTATCTTTGAAAAATCATAACTAATTATAGAAAAATCGAAACGAAGATCCGTTAAAAGTTATGGACTCCTTAGGATGTCTATTTTCCAGAAAAAATATCAGGCTTTGCCCAGATTTCAAAAATCATTCCCAGATTTCACGTGTTCATCCTCTGCCCAGAATTTCCAGCATTTTCGCAACATAAACTTTGAGAATTTCTTTCTCACTGTACAGAGCTCATTTCAACATGTTCTTTACATATTTAAAAATCTCTATATGTCTAGTTTCATCATGAATTTTATCAGGATTTTTCAATATCATTTTCAACATGAAATATGAGTGTTTCTGTTACTAGTTCAGAAATCGCCTAACCGACGAATTTTCGCCAGAACTTCGTTACTACAGTGTTCTTGACCTGGGAATTTTGCAGAACTACTTCCTTCACTAAATTTTCGAAATGAAGCTATTTCAAACTATAAAAACATGAAACTAAAATTATTCATGAATTTTAAAGATTAAAACTACTTCTACCTATGAATTTAAAACTCAAAACTAAGAACTTTGCTTACCTAAAGCTTGATCTTCTTCAAGCCTTCCTTCAGCTCTCTCTCAACTCTCTCTCAATAAGCAAGTGTTGTATTGCTTGGTGTGAAGAAAAGTGAAGAGCTTGGGTCCCTATTTATAGGAAAAAGGTTGGGCAATTTGGTAATAAAATGCAACTTTGCTCTTGTCAATTATCCACCATTGGATCTAGGGCTTTATTGAAAAATTAAATCCTCACCATACAGACACTCATCTGCCCTCTCTCTCTCTCTCCTCTCTTCTCTTTCTTCTTCCTTCTCCAAGAAGCTCAAGCAAACTTGCACTTTAAGCCATGAATAGTGATTTGTGTTCTACAAGCCTTTGACTAATTTGACACATGTGTTGAAAACTCAATTCCTTCCCTTTGAAGCTCTAAAAACCGAAATTCCTCTGGTCCTTTAGGTTGGGTTGATGTTTTGGGCTTTATTTGTGGTTTGGCAATTTGTTTGGGTTACCAAAAATGATCCAATGAGTTTTTGTTGTGCCAAAAAGCCCTAAATTAATTTCTTCTTGTTTATTATTAGGTTAAGCTTAATTAGGTTTAATTTGAAATGATTTTATTGATTACCAATTAAATTTTGATCCTACTAAGTCCAATTGTTACAATTGTGGATCCCTTGTTAGGCTTTATTGTTGAATTTAGCCAAAATTTTGCAATTTGTTTATAAATATTTATCATTAAATTAATTTTGCATGTTAATTCAATTAAGATTAATTTTTTGATGTTTACTAATTATTTTTAGTGTCCTCTAATTATTTTAGACCTCTTCCTACCCCTTTACGGCTTAACTTTGCCAATATGTGAATTATATGACAATATATCACTAATTGTGAGTTTAATTGTTCTTAAATTGTTGGAAATTCCATTTAATTGGTTTAAGGGCTTTTATGGTATTTTACAATATTTTATGACTCCTAATAAAGATTTAGGGAGTTGAATTTTGCCCTATTAAGTTCTACCGACAACTTATTCAAGAATTAGCATAAATATACTTCTACTTTGGAGCCAACATACTTTCCTATTTTCATGACATCTTATACTATTTTAGGAACTCCATTTTAATTTTAGTCCTTAGAAATTCATTTAAATAACTCTTAATTAGTCATTGGCTTTTGATTGGGATTATCCATCTTTGATTATGCCTATTTTAATTTAGTTAAATTTAGTGTCTTTATTGTTGTAATTTCAATCGCTCATTGCTCTTTTTAATTCCATGTAAACCATAACTTAATACGGTAATTATTTGTATTTTATGATATTTTATGGTTCCTAAATGAAATTTGAATATTTGAGTCTTCTTGGTTCATTTGATTCTAGGAGGAAATTTCCTAATTTAAATTAGATAAGTTATAATATCTTTGAGACCACATATTCACCTATGTTATTATGTATCATTTAGTGGTTATGCTAAATAGGATTTTTAGGGTATTACATTTACTCTTGGCCAAGAGCATTCAAGGATTTTCAAACAAAGTAAACTCGAGATTGATTTCATAAACCTCCAGTTTTCTTCAAGCCAAGAACATTCAGAGTTTATCAAAGTTGAACAAACTCAAGTTTAACATTGTAAGCTCGAGTTTAAACCTTACAGAGAGCAATGCACTTTTCAATTTGAGAAAATTCTAGAGTTTGCATTGGAAACCTTAGGTTTGTCTTTCGAAAACTAAAACTAAGTTTTAGCTTGAATAGTGTCAAACTCGAGCCTGCTGTAAGAAACGGCTGAACCCAAGAGGGGGAGTGAATTGGGTGAAGTATAAAAAATTTAGAAACTTTGAAAATCTTTCCATAACTCACTGTAATCAGTTTATAAGCCAATAACCACACATTTAAATATGTATACACATTCAAACATATGTGCTGGAAATGTAAGAGATAAGGGAAGGGAATGTGCAAACTGAGATTTATCCTAGTTTGGCCCAATCCTTGACCTACGTCCAGTCCCCAAGCTTCACTTGGGATTTTCAATCCACTATCTTCCTTTAACTTGATTACACGTTTTGTACTTGGAGTAATCCTCTCACAAGGATTCACTCACTCTTACAAATTGTAATCTATACACTGCTTAACTACACACTATGTACTCGAAGTAATCCTCTCACTAGGATTCACTCTCCCTTACACAATGTGTTTCCCACTCAAGATCACCCAATCTTGAGTAACTCTCAGATAGATAGAATGATTACAATAAATCTTCTCTCTCAGAAGTAAATAAATGAACACTGAAGAACAATATTGATTATCTCACTCTCTGAGCTGTCTAGACATGAAAAACAAAGTGTAAATGATGTAAAAATCAGAGTATTAGCATATTGAAGATGTAAGCTTGTGTCTCTGCTCTTTTCTGCTTGAATCTGTTCGCTTTTATAGGTAAAGAACAATATATGACCGTTGAGAAGATTCAGTGACTGTTGGATAAAGAAATATAGCCGTTAGAACTTTTGCACAACTTTTGATGTTCTGACACAAATCTGATATTTTGAAGATTTGCTTCTAATCCTTCATTTTAATCATCTGAAACTCACCAATAAAGTAGTTAAACATATCTAGGAACATTAGAGATTAATCATAGGAAGTATTAAGATCAAGCAAGAAGGCATTGCAAATTCGTCAGATTTGAAATTCTGAATCAGCGATGTAAACCTGAGGTTTGGTTCATGTGAACTCGAGTTTGGACTTTAATGTGAAAAAATTGATCTTAGTCCAAAACATCAAAACCAGAGGTTTTCATTCCAAACCTGAGGTTTTCAGTACTTTAAAAACTACAATGCTCTCTGTCTTGTCTAAACTTGAGGTTTGCAAACAGAACCTGAGGTTTTCAACACATTGAAAAGTCACATTGCTCTCTGTCTGAGCTAAACTCAAGTTTATTCACTTATAGGCTCGAGTTTGGATTTTTCCAAATGTTCATTTCTTCTCTGGAACTCTTGAGCTCGAGTTTGTGATTGATAAACTCGAGTTTGTAAGTTGAACTATGACTTGGTTGCTTTTGACTTGGTCTGGCTCGAGTTTGCAACTTCATCAACTTTCAAAGGCCATATCTCCTTGGTCTGAACTCCGTTTTGCTCCATTCAAAGCTTGATGGAAATCCCTTTGAGTCTATTTTCATATGCCACCAATTTCGGCTCAATTGGATTTGTCATTTGTGAGATACACCCAAAATACCGAAGGTGGGTCTGGACTGTGACGTTGATTCTTATGGCAACTTGTAAAAATTATAGCTCCTTGTAAAAATTATAGCTCCTTGATATGAACTCCTTTGGGTTTGAATTTTATATAAAAATGACGCATTGGAAGTCTAGTTTAATATGTCACTGGTTTCACCTCAATCCAATCTCTGGTTTGGGAGATATCATCGAATTACCAGACCTCGCCCGAGCTGAACGTGAAACAGAGTAGACCAGAGTTGCTGATGACCACTACAAACTCGAGTTTGCACTTATAGGCTCGAGTTTGCCTAGTCCAGAGACACCAGAAATGCTGAAGACACTTATTGGCTCGAGTTTGTGATTCCTTTCTCGAGTTTGAGGTCCTAAACTCGAGTTTGGGGTCCTGAACTCGAGTTTGTTCATGACAGGGAGGCAAATTACTGCAGCAAAGTGGTAAACTCGAGTTTAATACTTGGGGACTCGAGTTTGCTCATCCAGAACCTCATTTTTGCTTGTTTTAACTCTTAATTGAGTCAATCCAACTTCCATATGATCTTGGAGGCTTCTAGCTTCAACATAAGAACTTGAATAATTATATCTTCATTCCATTTAGCAAGTTCTTCCTTCTTCCATCTCCCAACTTGATCATTCTTCATCATTTAACTTGGGCTCTTTATTCTTTGCAACTTCTACCTTCTTCAATATCCATAAAGTGATGAAGCTTCATTCCAACTTCTGCTTATCATAGAGACTTCCAGTATGACAAGAACTAGAATGTTGATATTCCTATTACATTGTGCAAGTTCTTTTGATAACATCTTTCTCTAGTCTCTTCTCTTCTTCTTGGTTATCCTCCAAAATCTATTGATAACATCTTGCTTCCTTGACAACTTCTGCAAGTTCTTCTTTCCATTAATCCTTTATCTCCTTCTTGATTATTTTGCATTATTCAACTTGGACTAATCTACATTAAACATAGTAGTTAGTCAATGTAGGAGATAACTATATTACTCAATCTTTTTGCTTTTAATAATGACATCTATATAAGACATCATCAAAACTAACCATATCTAACACCAGACTACTAATAGACTAGAGTTTGTGTCTGAATCAAAACTACTCCAAAACTCAATCGTGACACTCCTCTCTGGATGAAGGAAACTCGAGGTTAGATATGCAACCTCGAGTTCAGATCAACCCGAGAGCTTTGTAATGTTTCTATATGTTGAAAACCTCAAGTTTTGATTGCAAACCTCCAGTTTGGATATTTTGAACTTGAAACACTTTTACATACTGAAGCTGCAAACTCGAGTTTGCATGAACTAAACTCGAGTTTACATCGCTAAATCAGAAATTCAAATTTAACGAATTTGGAAAATCTTCTTGTTTGATCTTAATACTTACCAATATTATTCTCTTATATTCCCAGCTATGTTTAACCACTTTTTTAATGAGTTTCAGATGGATTAAAGAATGTTTATTGAAGGTTTAAAGGAAAAGCAAAAAGCAGTGTCAGCACATTAAATGCTATGCCCAGAAAGTTGCATTCTTTTGGGTAATCCCTCTACACACAGTTGCAAAGCATTAAAGAATGATTTCTACAACAAGCAACTGCTTCTCCAATGGATTAATCTAGAGGAAGTCAACTCTGAACACTTGGATAGCTGGATTAAGTGGAAATTAGAGAGAGAAGACCAAAGTTGCTCCTAACCACTGCAGATCATCTCTAACGGTCTAATTAAAGATGCAACGGTCATTTAATGCTATTTGACTAGAAATAGAGTTGCATTCAATTCTTCTCAACAACCAGAACTACTGAAAACGAATTGCATTCAAGTCTACATTTATTTTCTTCAGTTTTCATTTGTATAGTATCTTCTGATACAAAGAGCTTTAGTGATTATCAATATCTGCTCTTAGAGAGAGTTTCTTTCTGTAAATCATTTATTGTAAAGGATCACAAGTCAAGGGGACTTGATGATTTGGGAGTTCATTGATTACAACTTGTAAGGGGGAGTGAGTTCTAGAGAGAGAACTACTTCTTGAGTGCAGAGTGTGTAATCTTTGATATAGTGGAAATCCTAGAGAGTCTGGGGACTAGATGTAGGTCAAGTTGTTAGGACCGAACCAGTATAAATCTCTGTGTCCAGCTGTTCTTCCCTCTACTCTGTTTATCTCTGTTTTTATTGTCTTAAAATAGAGTAAATTTTGAAAATTTTGAGAATACCAAATTCACCCCCTCTTGGATATTTAGCTCCACTTACAATAAAGATTACACGAGAAAGTGAGGTTGGAGGGAGAGGAGAAAGTGAGAAAGCATTACCTTATCCGTGCAATATATATATATATATATATATATATATATATATATTGCAAATTTGAAACATAATCAAATTAAAAGTTAAAAAAAAGGAACAAAAACAGAGAAAGAGTCTAGTACCGAAGTCAATCAGAAAGATTACAACTCAACTGAGCTTAATCTTTCCCTGCTAAAGGTCCGGCAGAAGGTCCTAGAGAATGCTGCGCCTCTTCTTCATTGGTGTCAGTAAAGTGTGTGCTGGTGGGTTCACCTTCCAGTGGGCTTGTGCTCCGACGACGCTTCCGTGAGCTTGTTTGTTCCTGTTATGGTGGGTCGGTGAGTGAATTGTGCATATCAAAAGTTGCCTCAGGGAACACCGGCAATGGAGTGTATTTTGGGGTGTTTGCCATGAGATTTGTCGCTAGGCTGCGATCCTTTTCAGCTACATATTGCCACCACATTTACTGTTGAAGGAGCATGGCACTCACCGAACGTTACAAGGTGGTAACCTGGGCCACCAAAGCATGAAATGCTGCTGCAGAAATAAGGGTAGTGTCGGTTGGGGGTTCGGTAGCGGAACTAGCCATGTTGGTCTGTGGAATCTTTGGCTGACACTTCTGGAGAATGCGTTGGACTGCTGCGACGGTAAGAGGTTACGGGAGTCCCACTCGCTCTTCACTAGCATGAAAAATTACCCCTGCATTGCGACAGAGCTCGGTGATGAGAGCAGGGAACCATAGGTTTCCAGTTGTGGTCTTCAGGAACTCAAAAAGCTCTCGGTAGATGAGGGCGTCGACATCAATTTGTTTTCCTTCCAACAGGAAATAGAGCAAGAATGCGCGCTCTCGCGAGATTGTCTGGGTGTGCAAGGTGGGTAGGAGTCGTTGGCGAAGGAAGTGAAACCAAATACGTGCTTCGGCTTTCAGTCGGCTACATTTCAAGTTATAGGACCCTGCCTTGGAAACTTTCCATTCGGTGTTGGGAAGACATAGCCGAGCGACCACAGTGGCGAGAGTGTCAGGGTTTTCCCCCTGCTGGAGGAGTTCATGGTACTCATCATTGGTAGGTTCTAGGTCGAATACCTTGCAGATGGCGCTGGCGCTGCATTGTACACTCTTCCCTCGGACGGTTATAAAATAAGGGGAGCCCCCTAGATAATTTGCTACAAATTCAAAAACGAGGGGAGTTACCACTTTGGCCGGGTGAAGGCAGAATTTTTCCCATCGGTGCTGGCGTATGATCCCCGTGACACATTCCGGGTAAGCGCCCTGTTCGAAGCCGTCCCCGTCAAATCCTCGCTCTGGTGCTAGGGTTTTATCGGCCTTGAGGGAGTTGAAGCGGGAATTGGCCTCCTGAGTGGTAAATGGCAGAGCCTCTGAAACTTCAGTGGGAGCTCTCTATCCGGAGCCCTTAGTGCAAGCCATTGGAATACTCTAGGGTTTGTGGTGACGGGGGAGTCTTGTAATCTTGTACATGGTGAATGCGTGCGAGTGTTTATGTCAACAGGTGAGAGTTGCTTTTACTAGAGTCTGGTGGGAGTGATTGTGGGCATATAACTCGGGTGGGTTGCTTGTAATCCGTTCGAAATTCAGGGGAGTGTCATGCGGCAGATGCTTGGTGTGGCTAATGGCGGCTTCCAATTTGGTTGTAATTTAATTCTTAAATCCACTGGGCCCAGTCTTGTGTGGCCCACCCCATAAGCTCGTCCTTTGTTGCTTCAGTCATTAGCCTCCATTCTCAAAACAATAAATTAAAGCATGACGCTGGGCTGCCTCCCAGTAGCGCTTGTTTTAAAGTCTTCAACCTGACTTTGCTATAGCAATTTAATGTTGTGGTGGCGCAGGGGGTCCGTTGCTTCTTTAGTGCTGTTGCTATCATCTAAAAAAGTCAGGTACTTCTCAATTGGGTCTTCGAAGTTCTTAGTCTTAAGTATTGAGAAGGTGACCTAATTATCATTTACGTGCATAGTGAGTTCTCCTTTTTCCACATCAATCAGCGTACGCCCAGTTGCCATGAAAGGTCTTCCCAATAGAATTGGTACATCATGATCTGCTTCAAAATCCAGAAAGATGAAATCCACAGGGAAGATGAATTTATCTACCTTTACCAGAATGTCTTCGATCTTTCCTTCAGGTAGTACTATGGAGCGGTCAGCCAGTTGTAACGTGCCTGTTGTGGGCCTGGCCTCCCCTACTGCCAACAGCTTGAAAATCGACATGGGCATGAGATTTATGCTAGCACCTAAGTCGCACAGAGCTTTACCAAAGTAATGAGGTCCGATGGCACAAGGGATTGTAAAACTGCCAAGATCCCTTAACTTCAGAGGTAGTCGATTGGTTAACATAGCACTACATTCCTAGGTCAGTGCTACTGTATTGAACTCATCCAGCCGCCTTTTTTTAGACAGAATTTCCTTCATAAACTTCACATAGCTGGGCATTTGTTCCAATACTTCCATGAGTGGGATATTAATGTGCAATTGTCATAGCATATCAAGGAACTGCTTGAATTGTTTTTCCTGTCCTTGCTTCTTCAGCCTATGTGGGAAGGGCGGAGGTGGCTTTGGCATCCTGAAAGTCCGGGGTCAGGATTATGCTTTTGTGATGAAGTGGTAACATTCCTTGTTGGGTGTTGTACGTGATCATCCCATGCTGCTTGTGGAGGCAATGTTGCGATGCCTAGATCATGTTCTGGTTGTGTCAGTCTGGGTTGCCTCAGCTCGTCTTCAAGAGGTTGTTTAGTACTTTCTTGTCCTTCCTTAAATCTCTTTGGTCTCGGATCAGTCACAACCATAGGTTGCTTGGTTGCTTGATTCGGGGTTAGCGGAGCATTGAGAGTAAGAATGCTCTCCACCACAGTACACATAAGCTATTTGAGATGGTTGCAGCAACGTGTTGTTTGATGGAATGGTCAGTCCTTTCACCATATTGGTCAGAGATGAAACCTGTGCTGTGAGAGTTGCCATGGCATCTAGTTCATGTATCCCGGCAACAGTTCGGGAAGATGTAGCTCTGTCTGCTTGCCACTGATGACTATTCATGGCCTTGCGTTCCAGTAAATTATGGGCCTCTTCATAGGACTTCATTAGGATAGACCCCCCTGAGGAGGCGTCTACAATTGATCGAGTTTGTCCATCTAGACCTCTATAAAATGTTTCTAGCTGGACCCACTCACGTAGTCCATGCTAGGGCCATCTTCTTAGGAGGTCCTTGAATCTGTCCCAGGCCTCGTACGTGGATTCACCAGGTTTTTGTTGGAATTGGTGATGTCCCCCCTAAGTTGAGCATTCTAAGTAGGTGGGAAGAATTTGAGCAAGAACTTACTTCCCAGAATTCCATAATGGCCTTGTTCGCATCTGGGTCTGGAGGTGGAGGTGGAGGTGGAGGACCTGGTTATCCCTATTTATTACTATGCGCTCTTATTATTTTCTCTCGTCATTGTCAGGTATATCCGCCATGCTAGCTGAGTCAACAGATTGACTTCCTCGCTTCTGCCTTCTGTGCCTCTACTTGTAGGTGCGTTCTATCTCAGGATCGTATGGCTCAAGATTGGCACGAGGCGAGTTGCGCATACACTACAGAATGTACTTGAAAATCAAAAATAGATAAAAGTGAGCTTGGTACAAGGTAAGTCACAACTATTAAGCAAAGGGGCATCATCACTAGGGGTATCAGTAGTCCCCGGCAACGGCGCCAAAAACTTGTTGGTCAAATTCCCTTATGGCAAGTGAACCTGTCGAACAAGTAACAAAGTGAAAGTAGAGTATCGTCCCACAGAGACTGAGATACCAAGGAGTGACGCTCGATTGCTATGATAGTTGTGCAAGAGGAAAATAAATATAATCAGGTTGAGAGGGTAGTTATGACTATGCTACTAGCAAAAATAAATAGAATAACTTTAAACGTGAGAAGATATCAGTAAGAGGTTAGGCTGGACTCAGAATCACTCTTAACTGCATTAATCCCCAAATTGCTTTACCCAATGCTATGGCATCTATACTGTATAGCTTCCGCAATTGCTACAGCACAGCCACCAACTACACAGCACAGCCACCAACTACAAAGCTATTTGGTTAACCCACCACGATAGTCTACCGAAGTTTCCACGTCCGATACATATGACACTAACTATACTCCTTCCATATTCCTATGGCAACTTTCTAGTCAGGACTGCTTTACGCTCAGGGTGTTATGGTTATGAGAGGTAGACCCATTCCTGAAGCCTACAATAATAAGTCAAGCCGTGCATGGGCTGCCTAACAAACACTGTTCCTCAGAGGTCTAACCCCAATTCCTTTCCAGTAAGCTGAGGCCACAAATCTAGTCCTTAACTTCTGTTAACCAACTACTAATTAAAACACTAATAAGCAAATCAAATTTATTAAATTAAGAACTTGCAATTGGGTTCATTCAACACTTAAAGATTTATCCTCGTCCAGCCATATGAAAATTAGTTCATGACTGACGAGGGACACACAAAACAGACACTAATAGAATGACCCATGATCGAAAAAATAAATGAAAAAGAAAGTAAACAGAAAGCTTGGCGGAATTTTTGACAGCGTGAATGCGGCCCTGTCATGTCACCACTCCACGTCTTCTTCGTTCCGTTGAACTACAGGGAAGGATACTGGATTATCCGGAAAGTCTCGTCTTCTTGTGAAATCTCTAACTTTTCTCTTAAATCTACCGAAAACTAGAATCTTGTTTTAGGGATCTCTGCCGTTTAGGGTTGGCTCTGCTGTCTTTTATATTCAGGCTTCCTTGCAGCGCAAGTTGCAGTAGCTTTCCTAATTTGTCGAGATCTATCATATCTCCAGATCCAAGTAGATTGATTCTGCTGATCCTGCAGGATTCTTCAAATCTTTTAGTTTCGATCCTCCGCTTCCGTCGTATCATCAATCTACCTGTTATTATCGCCCTTTTCTTTAATTCCTGAAATCATCTAAGTAAAAGGGTCAGAAAACATGTTGTATAGCATTGCGTCCTCTACTTTGCTATAGCATTCGTGATGCCTTGTATTGCACTTCAGGTTGCTGTCAGAATGCTATAGCATCGTATCAACTCAGCTACACAGTTCCCCTAAAAAACAACACAGATTACTCTATTCTTAACACATGTAGATGATTTCTATCCTTCAGTCCCTACATCATGAATATATGCCTTTTTGCTTGTTTAATTCATAGTTAAGCTTATTTGTACCATTCAATTTAGTCATGAAATATAGGGAAAAACATGGTATGAATTGTGCTTATCAGTCAGTGAGGTACTTGGTTTGAAAGATGAAAATTCCATCTTTCCTCTGCTTGATTTGCAGACCAAGAAAGTAATTAAGCTCTCCCATCATGGACATTTCAAACTCTCCCTGCTTATTCTTTGCAAATTCTTCACACAAGAGATCATTAGTAGCACCAAATATTATATCATCAACATAAATCTGTAAATTAAAATCTCATTTGATTTATTTATTTTAATAAACAGTGTTGTGTCAGTTTTGCCACTGATAAACACCTGATCAAAAAGAAACTTACTTAGTCTCTCATACCAAGCTCTAGGAGCTTGCTTGAGTCCATATAAGGCTTTTTTAAGACGATAAACATGATCGGGATATTGTTCACTTTCAAAACTAGGAGGTTGCTCAAAATACACCTCTTCTTGTATAAAACCATTTAAAAATTCACTTTTTACATCCATTTGATACAGTTTAAAACCTTTAGTGCATGCAAAAGCTAGAAGAACTCTTATAGCTCCCAATCTTGCCACTGGAGCATAAGTTTCTTCATAATCAATTCCCTCTTCTTGATTATATCCTTTTGCAACCAATCTTGCCTTATTTTAGACAAGTAATTGCAGATTCATCGCGTTTGTTCTTAAATACCTATTTTGTCCCAATAACCTGATGGTCCTTGGGTCTAGGCATTAAGTCTCAAACTTGATTTCTGTCGAATTGATGTAACTCTTCTTGCATTGATATCACCCAATCATTGTTTGAAAGGGCTTCATCAATCTTAGAGAGTTCTATATGAGATATGAATGCAAAAAAAATGACTTCATTTAAAGTGCTATTTCTAGTTCTCACTCCTTGGTTCACATCCCCTATAACTTGGTCCAAAGGATGATTTCTAATAAATTTCCAAGCTCTAGGCTGAGACTGATCTGGATTTTCAAGAGTATTTTGGGGATCAGCCTCAAAAACATTTTCAGAGTTTTCAGTAGATGAAGTAGTAGTTTTAAAAAAGAATTGGTTTTTGAAAACATTTTCTTCTTCATCATCTAAAGGTTTACTAGCCTTAGTTTCACTAAACACAACATGAATTGATTCTTCAACAATGTAAGTTCGAGTATTGAAAACTCTATAAGCTTTACTTCTATTGGAATATCCTAGAAATATACCTTCATCAGCCTTTGAGTCAAACTTACCCAAATTGTCCTTACCATTATTGTGCACAAAGCACTTACATCCAAAGATGTGCAGATGAGCAAGATTGGGTTTCCTTCCTTTGTACAACTCGTATGGTGTCTTGTTCATCTTCTTTCGGAGATAAGCCCGATTTGAGATGTAACATGCAGTACTCAAAGCGTCTGCTCAGAAAACTTGGGAAGTGTTGTTCTCATTAAGCATTGCTCTTGCCATCTCAGTAAGAACTCGGTTCTTCCTTTCCACAACTCCATTTTGTTGAGGAGTTCTTGGGGATGAGAAGTTGTGATCAATTCCCATGTTGTCACAGAATTCAGCAAATGCATGGTTTTCGAACTCTCCTCCATGATCAGTCCTTATACCTAAAATTGATATACCTTTCTCATTCTGGACCTTTTTGGCAAACACAACAAATTGATCAAATGTTTCATCTTTCCCAAAAATATAGTCCAACAGAATCTTGAGAAATCATCAACAATAACCAATGTATACAGATTATCACTAAGGCTCCTCACCCTTGCTGGACCCACCAGATCCATATGTAGTAATTGTAGTGGTTTATTAGTTGAAATCTCATTTTTCGGTTTAAGAGATGATTTGGTTTGTTTTCCCTTTTGACATGCATCACAAATCAAGTCATTTTTAAAATTAAGTTTAGGAATACCAATCACCAAATCCTTTTTGAGTAATTTGTCAAGTTGAGACATGTTGACATGAGCTAATCGTTTGTGCCACAACCAACTCTCGTCCAAATTATTGACAAAACAGTTTTCAGAAGCAAAACCATGGCTAGAGAGATTAAGAGTGTAGCAATTTCCATCTCTAGGGGCTCTAAATAAAGCTTTTGATTTTATATTTTCTAAAGGGAGTAAATCTTTACTCACAATCAAACACTCCTCAGAATCGAAGATAACTAGGTTACATTCATCAGTGCTTTGGCTAACACTGAGGAGATTGTGGCAAAGTCCTTCCACAAGGTAGACATCCTTGATTAGTGGTCCTTCATCGTTGCCAATTTCGTCGATTCTAGCAATCTTTCCAGATTGGTCCCCACCAAATGTCACCTTGCCACCATCTTTAGGTTTGATTAAGGCAAATTTTGATTGATCTCCCGTCATATGCCTAGAGCATCCACTATTAATGTACCACTTATTGGATTTTGATGCTCTTAGACATACCTGCAAAACACAACAGATCAAGTCTTAGGTACCCATCTTTTCTTGGGTCCTTTGGGGTTAGTTTGTGTCTTAGGAACCTTGTAAGATCCCTTTGGCACCCATTGATAATTTCCAGAAGGTTTGATCTTTCTTTCTTTCTTATGAAAACAAGAAGAGGTGGTATGACCTTTTCTATTGCAATAATTACAATGTACAAAAGGATTTGAAGAATGCACAGATTTTGTAAAATAATTCATGTAAGATTTTGGGTCAATGTGCAAATTTGCCAACCAACTATTACCCGAGGAGCGTCTGCCACAAATAACTATTGAGGGGACCAAAATTGCCAATCAACAATTAAAAAGTGGAAAAAAATACAATTTGGAGCAGATTCGCCAACGAACTATTACCCCGTCACTGTCTTGGTGTCTCCATCTTCCATTGACTGTCATAGTGTCAGCGACGTTAGCATTTCCAAAGCTTCTATTGTTGCTGGGTGTTCCACTCACCCTCTTGAACTCATCTAGTAGTCCACAGTGTTCAAATGGCACGCACCTTGCACCCTGGTTCCATCCCTTCGATGCCACAAGCAGCAACCGCTGCTGCCACAATGCCTGCTCCTGTGCATCCCATCTTTGTTGGTGTTTTCCTTTTCCAACAAGAAGGCTTTACCGCTCTTTTCTCCAACTTTTCCGCCACTGTCCTACACCAGTGCCTCATATTTTAACTTAATTGTGATAGTTGTTTTTTTTTAATAGTTATTTGGTATTTTTTTCACTTTTAATAGTTATTTGGTGTTTTTTTTTTCACTTTTAAATTGTTAATTGGCAATTTTGGTCCCTTCAATAGTTATTTGTGCCAGACGCTCCTTGGGTAATAGTTGGTTGTCAAATCTACACCTTCACCCTAAGATTTTTCACCATTCTTCTTTCTACCTTTCTTCTTATCAAAATTAGGTTTGTAACCGATTCCTGATCTGTCATGTATAAACCTTTGTTGTTTCAAAATAATATTGAGCATTTCACTACCTTTAGTGAATTACTCAAGTGCTTTAGTCAAGTGTAAATTCTTTTTCTTCAGATCAGGACATTCTTCACAAACAAGAATTTCAGAAGAAGAAAGTTTTTCCACTTGCAGTTCAAGAGTTGTATTTTTCTTTTTCGAAGCAAAATATTTCTCAGCAAGTTTTTCAAATTCTGTTTGCACAACAATGTATTCAGCAAATAACTAATCATAAGATGGTTTTGAATCATATACCTCATCATTGTTGGCAGGTTGCTCTTCTTCTTCTGCAACCAAGTAGATATTTGCTTTTTCTTCTTCATCCTCTTCCTCTTCATCAGACGAGCTATCACCCCAAATGGCTGAAACATAGGCTTTCTGTTAGTTCTCAATGTGTTTTGATGATTAACAACAAGTGTAAACATGTTTTGAAGTTTCCAAGATCCTTTAAAAATCGTCTGATAGTTGCATACTGCAGTATGGGTCTGTATACTGCAGTAAAGGGTCATCCAGAAGGCAATAATTTTTCAAAGTTAAGTCAATACCGCAGTATAGGGTGCTATACCGCAGTATTGGACTTCCAGAGAACAATCAAATTTTTCAAGTTAAGTCAATACCGCAGTATAGGGTGCTATACCGCAGTATTGGACGTCCAGAGAGCAATCAAATTTTTTAAGTCAAGTCAATACCGCAGTATAGGGTGCTATACCGCAGTATTGGACTTCCAGAGAGCAATCAAATTTTTTAAGTCAAGTCAATACCGCAGTATAGGTATGTATACTGCAGTATAGGGCCATCCAGAGAGCAACCAAGTTTTTCAGTCAAGTCAATACCGCAGTATAGGTATGTATACTGCAGTATAGGGCCATCCAGAGAGCAACCAAGTTTTTCAAGCAAGTCAATACCGCAGTATGGATATGTATACTGCAGTATAGGCTTATACAGAGAGCTCCCAAATTTTATAACTATTGCATACTGCAATATAGGTTTGCATACTGCAGTATTGGGCTTTTAAACTGATTCTCAATTTGTCAAGAACTCGCTTACTGCAGTATGCTACTTACATACCGCAGTATAGGTCATGACTTTCAAACACAAATCACGATATTTTGCCTCTGGAAGCTGCATACCACAGTATGACTTTGGATACTGCAGTATGGACACTTATGCACAATGTCATACTCCAGTATAGAGGAACTTACCACGGTATACAACGGTCAAAATTGATTTTTGAATTACGCGAATTTGCAAATCATTATTGTTTGATCTTTTTGCTTCCATAATTCATTCACTTATGATCCCAGCTATGTTTAACAAGTTTGTTAAGTGAATTTCAGCAAGCACAGATGAAGATCAATGAAGGTCAAAGCCATAAAGCAAAAAGTGTACAGTGCATTAAATGCACTTCTGCAAATCAACCTATTTTTAGCTAATCCATCTGAGCACGCCTTCTAAACGTTAAAGAATGCTTACTACAACAAGTAAAGTCATCTCCAACAGGCGAATTCTCAGAGGGCCACATCAGATCACATTAACACATGGATTAGCAGAAGTTTAGAAAGAGAAGAAGACCAGCCTTAGTGCTAATCACCTACAATGGTTGGATTCATCAAGCAACGGTCATTTAATGTTCTCTACCTATAAATAGAGTGTATTAACTTCTTCTCAAGCTGATACACCAACTGAGAGCGAAAATTTATTAAGTGTCATTTACTGTGTTCAGCTTTCATCTGTAATAGTATCAATTTGATACTTGTGCTTCAGTGTTCATTTTATCTGCTCTGTAAGAGAGTCTTTTCTTGTAAATCATTCATTGATTGAGATAACCACAAGTCAGGGGACTTGGTGGTTGGCTGTATTGATTGCATCTTGTAAGGGGGAGTGAGTTCTAGAGAGAGAACTACTCTGAGTACAGAGATTGTAATCAATATTGTGAAGTTAGTGGATTGAAAATCCCAAGTGAGGCTTGGGGACTGGACGTAAGTCAGAGAAAGGACCGAACCAGTATAAATCTTGTTGTGTATTGCTTCTCTTCTTCTCTCCTCTGCCTTACCCTGTTTTACTTAGTCAAAAACAGAGTAAAATATTTAAATTTTTAAAGATACCCAATTCACCCCCCCTCTTTGGTATTTAGCTCCAACCTTCACTTTCCTCTTGAATTTGTTGAATCTCTTCTTTTCCTTATCCGTGTTGTTCAGCTGGGGACACTCAGACTTGATGTGGCCAGGCTTCTCACATTCGTAGCAAATGATTTGCTTCTTCATTTCATTACTTGAGCTACCCTTGTGAAATTTCTTGAATCCTTGGTCCTTCTTATAAAACTTTTTGAATCTTCGGACCAACATGCCTATCTCCTCATCTTCGTCTTCATCATCATCGTCTGATTCTTTAACTTCTTTGGCAGCTTTGAGGGCAATCCCTTTGTTCTTACCATGTACTTCATCAAGTCCCTTTTTGAACTTGATCTTGGCTTCATATGTAGAGAGACTGCCAAAAAGAGCAGCCACTGATGCCATTGAATCTCTTTGAGCTTCCTCAATAGTAATGACCTTTGCTTCTCATTCCTTGTTGAGAATATTCAGGATTTTCCTCACTTGGACTGGTTGGTCATATTCTTTCCCCAAAGCAGCAAGTTGATTAATCAGATGAGTGAATCTCAACTGGAATTCGCCTATGGATTCGCCAGGCTTCAGGCGCATAAGATCATACTCGGTCATAAGAGTATTAACTTGATTTTGCTTGACTCCAGTTGTTCCCTCATGAGCTATCTCCAGAGCATCCCACATAGCTTTTGCAGATGGCAAGGTGCAAACACGAAAGTATTCTTGCTGACTCAAAGCACTTTGAAGTACAAGAACAGCTTTACTATTTAGTGTGACATTCCTTCTGTCGTTGTCATCATAATCTTCTTCTAGCTTCAGAACTCTTACGCCATCTGCAAGGATTGTGGGCATATAATCTCCTCTTTCGAATACTCTCCATAGCCCATACTCAGTTGCCATTACAAATACTTTGAACTTTGCTTTCCAGAATGAATAATGCTCTCCATTGAAACTAGGTGGTCTGTTGATTGAAGCTCCATCAAGTAGAATACCTTCCATGTTGATCCTTCTGGAGATGTTAAGCTCTTTTGAGAAGACCTTGCTCTAATACCAAATGAAAGTGGAGCTAAATACCCAAGAGGGGGGGTGAATTGGGTATTCTAAAAATTTTCGAAAATGACCCTGTTTTCAAACAGCAAAAACAGAGATGAACAGAGTAAGAAGAAGAGCAGCTGGACATAGAGATTTATACTGGTTCGGTCCTAACAACTTGACCTACATCGAGTCCCCAGACTCTCTGGGATTTTCCACTATCACAAAGATTACACACTCTGTACTCAAGAGTAGTTCTCTCACTAGAACTCACTCCCCCTTACAAGTTGTAATCAATGAACTCCCAAATCACCAAGTCCCCTTGACTTGTGATTCTTTACAATAAATGATTTACAGATAAAAACTCTCTCTAAGAGTGAATAATCCGTTGGAAAAGTAGGTTCTGGATGTGGAAATCATTCTATAATTCTTGCTAGACGTGTGTAAACGGATTGCCCAAAAGATTGCAACTTTCTGGGTTTGCATTTAATGTGCTGACTTCACTTTTTGCTTTTACTTTAAACGTTAAATAAACATTCTCTAATTCATCTGAAACTCACTAACAAAGTGGTTGAACATAGCTAGGAATAGTAGAGAATAATACTGGAAAGTATTAAGATCAAATAAGAGTGATTTCCAAAATCGCAGAATTTGAAATTCTGCATCAGTGTAGAAACCTCGAGGTTTGTTCTCCAAACCTCGAGTTTTGGACTAAGCTTGTAGAGTTGGTTTATATCCAAAACATCAAAATTTGAGGTTTCCAACCAAAACTAGAGGTTTTCAAAACTCCAAAAGGTTCAATGCTCTCGGGTTGGCAAAACCTCGAGGTTTCTCACCAAACCTCAAGTTTTCATTCAAATATGAAAGTTTTGAAAAATTGCACTAAAGACAAACCTAGAGGTTTTTCTTGAAACCTCAAGTCTTTTGAATCAAAGAAAAGTTGTTTGCTCTCTGTTTGTCAAAACCTCGAGATTTCTCACAAAAACTCGAGTTTTGTTCAAATATGAAAACTTTGAAATTTTGCGCCAAGGCAAAAACCTTGAGGTTTTGAAACAAAACTGGAGGTTTTGAAAAGTTAGAAAACATAGTTGCTCTCTGCGTGGACCCCAAACCTCGACTTTTCACTCATTGTGAAAACTGTGAGAAAATCTTGTCAAATTCAAAACTGGAGGCTTTTCACAAAACTGGAGGTTTTGAAACATTGGTTAAAATCTAAGTTTTCTCTGTCAGTCAAAACCTTGAGGTTTCTTACCAAACCTCGAGTTTTCTTAAAACTTGTGAAAAATGAAAATTTCAAGTTAAAACAAAACCTTGAGGTTTTGGGTAGAAACTGGAGGTTTTCAAATGTTCGAAACCTGAGAGACTCTCTGTAAGACAAAACCTCGAGGTTTTGCTAGAAACCTCGAGTTTTGCATTTTCCCAGAAAATGCTGAGAAGTCTCTGTGTGTAGAAACCTCGAGTTTTCTTTGAAAACTCAAGTTTTGACTTAGTTCAGAAATCTTGAAATTGTCTCTGTAAAGCCAAACCTCGAGGTTTTTGTGCAAACCTTGAGTTTTGCTCTGACAATGAATTTTACATATTTGACAGCAAAACTTCATGCTTTGTTTACAATTATTGGAGATTATCAAAACCCTTAGAGAACTAACACAAGCTTCTTCAACGGTCATTTATTACAATATCTATAAATACCAGAGGCATTGAATTCGCCAACTACCGAAATGTTGTGCATTCAATTCAAACTTATTGCAACTTGCTGTTTCATTAATATATTTGGATAACCTATACTTCAGTGCTTATCACTTATCTATTCGTGAGGAGTTTAAGCACTATTTGATTATCTGTTAAATCTTGAGGTTGTGGAACTTTAAGTGTGGGTGTACGATTACAATTTGTAAGGGGAGTGAGTCCGAGTATGAGAGGATCATCCTAAGTTACGGAGTATGTAATAGAACTTGTATTTGAAGAGTTAGTGGAAATCCCAAGGTATGCTTGGGGACTGGATGTTGGTCAAAGTGTTAGATCGAACCAGTATAAATCGCTCAATGTCTATTTCCCTTCTCTGTCTTTATTTTACTTACGAGCGTGCGTAACTTGCGAAAAGTTTTTTGAAATCACCTATTCACCCCCCTCTAGGTGATATTCCATCTTCAGTGATGATTTTGGGTCAAGGTTTGCTTCATTTGAACTATTGGTACTTAAACTTTCGCAACTCAATGTCACCAACAATTCCACACCAAAATCTCCCTTCTCAATTGACTGGTATTTTGGCCATCGGCTGGACTGTGTTGCCCCAAATTCACCAGTGTCAATATTCTCAGTCAATTACTATTTATTTTGGTAATACAGTCAGTTACTATTTCTTACTATAGTTTGATTCTCCTCTTCTTCGATTCTAGAGAAGGCATTCATGGGTTCTCGGCTTCCGCTATTGATATCAATCACCCACTATCTCCACCCATCTGGCATTCAAGGCGTCTCCCTTGTAGCTCAAGTGTTGACCGGTTCTAATAACTATACTATGTGGAGTAGGGCTATGCGATTGGCCTTAAGAGTAAAGAATAAACTGGGATTTATCAAGTGAAGTTGCAGTTGTGAGAAGGAGGCTAATAGAGCAGTAGGAGTTCAGTGGGATAGATGTAATGGAGATGTGCGATCCTAGCTCGAGACTAAACCCTAAACCCTGTTGCATGGGACCGTTTAGGTCTTAAATGTATAAAAGTTGGACTTAAAATTTGTCTTAAAAGTGAACGCGAGACAACAAGGGTCAATCCTATATGGCTGAGGGCCTAAAAGGGTCACCTCTTTTAGACACGTATGTTTTATTAAGAAAAATTATTTATATGATAATAATATTATTAATTTTTTTAATATTTTGTTAATGATGTTGTAAATATTTAGTTAATACTATCTTTTTAAAATTAAATTTTGTAAGAACATTTTGTATTAAGAATCCAAAAAATTAAAAAATTATAAAAGATATTTCTTTTTCTCTTAGGGAAAATTAAAATAAAGGACCTAGAGGAAATAATATTTATAATAAAAGACCATAAAAATTGTAATTACTTAGAAGGAGCAAACATCCTAATATAAATTCAAAATCACTAAATTGTCCCTAACCAAACCTCCTATACTATCTTTTGTATTCATAATTTAAAAAAAAACTATAAATAAAAAGGAAAAAAAAAAACCGCCCATCATGGTATAATAGATTACTCATATTATCAAGTTACTCGATTTATATTATCGAGATTATTATCAATTAAGATATTTTTATAAAAATAAAAGCAAAACTCATTTTATATTGTTCGGGATATAATAGATTACGTAGATTTTTTTAATTTTACTAACACTAAATGAATTTTTTAGGGAAAATTAAAATCAAGGACCTATAGTAGATAATATTTGTTAAGAAGGGCCGTAAAACTAGTAATTATTTAGAAGGACCAATTAACAAAATAAAAATTTAAAAATACTAAAGTGTCCCTAATCAAACCTCCTACATTTTCTCTCTCATTCTATGTTTTAAACAAACATGAATTTCTAAATTTAATTTGATTAAACACAAATTTTCTCATCATAGATATTTGTAGAAAAAAATAACTCAAGCATCTTTCAATTTTCTCAAAATTATAATATTATTTTTAAAATTCACACAAACTTTGATTGAAAAAATATATAATTTTAGAAAAAGCTCAAATTTTTTTATAATTTATTATAAACATTAAAGAAATTATATATATATATATATATAAAATAGGGTCATGTTCAATACGGTCATGCCTTCCAGTATCAACAGACATTAATCCATCATAATATTTCAATTTTTGATATGATATAGTAATGTTTTATTTTGAGTAAATTCCCTATTTGGTCCCTAAAAAAATCACAGATCCCTTTTTGGTCCCTCAGTAAAAATAACTCATCCCGTAATCCCTGTAAAATCAAAAAACCGTCCATGTTAGTCCTTCCAGGTTGAAGTGGGCACATGCAGTGAAGTGTCCCAAATGTGGTCAGGGATTACGGGATGAGTTATTTTTACTGAGGGACCAAAAAGGGGTCCGTATTTTTTTCAGGGATCAAATAGGGTATTTACTCTTTTATTTTTGTTATTTGAGCCTATACAATTAATTCTAATAAGACAAAAAAGGCATTTAGTTTTTTATATTGGTTGATAAAGTTTCTTTTATAGAGCTTTTTCTTTTTCCTTGCTTTACATATAAATCAAGAAAAAAATTAATGATATAAAAAGGTTAAAAGGCCAATATCTATGTTACCAATAATAATTAAATTATATAATTATAAAATATATAATGCATTTAATTTTTTATTTTGGTTGATAAATTTCCTTTGATAGAGCTTTTGTTTTCCATATTTATATAAAATTATGTAAATCAAGAAGAAAAAAACTTAATGATATAAAAGGTTAAAGGGCCAATATCTACCTTACAAGTAATAATTAAATGATATAATTATGTAGACATTAGTTGAGGTTAAAAAATGATGATTTTGGAAGTAGTAATTTTGGTAAGAAAAAAATCAAATCACTTTCAAGGGCAATTTAGTATTTCTAAATTTATATTTTGTTAATTGCTTTTTCTAAAAAATTATAATTTTTACGGTCTTTCCCAATAAATATTAATCTATATAGGTCCTCCCATCTAATTCTCCCAATTTTTTAACCAACATAAATTTCTTCTAAAACAAAAATAAAATCATATCAACTTACTTGCATAAATGTTAAATTATAAAACACCTTGAGTTTTATTAAAATTATATAATTCTATTTGAATTATTTTTTTGTTGATTTTATGAAAATTATAATTTTTACAAAATTGAAGAATGTGTAATTTTGTTTAGAGATATACATGTAAGTTGTGAAAAATAAAAAATTGAGAATATTGTTATTTAACTTAGTGAAACTTAGAATTTTTTATTAGTTTTAAAAATAGAATCAGAATGTGAGAGTAAATGCAAAAGATTTTGTTAGGGGTATTTTAGTATTTTTTATTTTATATTTACGCATCTAGTCCTTTGAACTAATTACAATTTTTATAATCCTTCTTCGTAAATATATTTTCTCCTAGGTACTTCATTCTCATTTTCCCTATTTCTTAAGTGTTCTTATTAATTTTGTATTTTTTGACTTATTTTCTAGTAATTGGTTTATTCATATCTTGTGTTGGTTATTTTATTGACTACTTACACTTCTTAAAAAATATTTATAAAAAAGTATTTTTAATTTTGTTAAGTCTTGTCATTAATTATTTATAATTGTGGTATGTGAACAACAGTTTACCTTTGATTATTACTTAGTGATTGTGTTTATTTGTTGCATGATGCGTATTATTTAAATATTAATATTGAAACATTTATTTGTTAAATAAAAATTTTAATTGTTGTAATTTATTAATTATATTTACATGGGAAAAAATGCAGTAAAAAAAGTTAAAATTTTTAAAAATAGCTTTAAGCCCTGGAAGGTTGGCCCTAACTCGTACCCTTACAAGCTTAGTCTTGAAAAACATGTATTTATTACTTTGAAGGACCAAACATTATAATATAAATTTAAAATTACTAAATTGTCTCTAATGTACAAACCTCATTCATCATCTTTTGTATTCATAATGAAAAAAATAATTAAAATTAAAAATCAAACCGGCTATCATCCACATGTCATAGTTATGTAAAATCAATATATTATTTAACTATGGTTCAAATTTTTTTAAAAAATTTTTTATTTTTCATATTCATATAATCAATAGATCATTTAAGTAATGAAAATATCATGAAGTTGCTGAATTTATATTATCAAGTATCAATACTCATATCAATTAAGCTCTTTTTATAAAAATAGAAACTAAACTCATTTCTTGTTTTGTTAGGATATAATAGATTTTTTTTGATGTTTTTGAATTTTATTCGCATTGAATGAATTTTTAATCCACATAAATCTTTTTTAAACCAAAAATAAGTTGTATGAAATTTTTTGGTTTAACAAATATAATAAATTATTAAAGACCTGAGTTTTATTAAAATTATATAATTATAGTTTTAATTTAAATTTTTGTTAATTTTAACAAATTATAATTTTGAAAAAATTGAGAAATGCATAAAATTTTTTTCGTAGACATCTATGTTAGTTGTGAAAAACAAAAAAAATTGAGAATTTTTTTAATTTAATTAATGAAATTTAGAATTCTATATTAGTTTGTAATGGAAATAAAAGATTGTATTAGTTTTAAAAATAAGAATGTGAGAGAGAATGTAGGATATTCTTTAGGGGTATTTTAGTATTTTTTTAATCCTTAATAATTACAATTTTATGGTCCTTCTGAATAAATAGAGTAAATACCCTATTTGGTCCCTGAAAAAATCCACGGACCCCTTTTTCGTCCCCGGGGACTAAAATGAGACATTTTTATGGACTAAAAAGGAATTTTTGGAAATTTTCGAGGGACCAAAATGAGGTCTTTTTTTTTGAAAATTCATCCTTTTCAGGGACTAAAATGGGTTTTCGTTGTTTGAGAGACCAAAATGGGGTCCATGTTTTTTTTCAGGGACCAAATAGGGTATTTACTCGAATAAATATTTCTTACTACAGGTCATTCATTCTAAATTTCCCTACAAACCATATATATGATTAAAATTAAACTAGGTGTTAGTTTTTTTAATGGTCATTTTTTTTTTGGGAACAATTTTAATGGTCATTTAGTATTTCTTATTTAGAGAAATTTAAATTTGCTTCATTAGCAACGCACTACCACTACTTAATTTTGTTTCGTCAGTTTGTTTTCGTTAGTAACATTAACGGTATAAGGTTTGGAATTGATGGAGCTTATTGAGGATGAACAACTGGAATTGATGGAGTTGGCTGTGGCAAGCAAGGGACTTCCCTCATTATAAATCTCGATCTTGACACTTTGCAAAACCTGGACATGTTTCGTGGTGAGCAATATAATTTCATATTGTCTAATTAACACAATTTGGTTTGGGGTGAAGGGGAATGAGGTCCCAATACTGATGCTTCCTTATTCACTGTAGATTCATTATGTATTTTTCCAGCCAAGAGTGTAAAGCTGAAAAAACCTTTTGCCATCCAACCCCGGATCAAATCTGAGGAGCTTGTTGGCAACCTTCTCATTGTTTGTTCTTATTATCACTTTTACTTGTTTGAAGCTGGTTGAACATTTAAGCTTTAGTCATTTACTAGTTCTTATAATATTTATCTTAGATTAATTTTATATTTACTTGTGATCTTTTTTGAGCAATGGCTCTTTCAGCATTTAGTCTCTTGTACCCTGAAATTAATAAAATATTCTTCAGTTACCTTGCTGTTATGTCAGTGGGTTTCTGGATGCACTACCTTCTTTAGCTCATGTTATCTTTAGTGTTATTTATTTAATAGGCAATAGCTTGATTTGTGGCTCCTAAGTTCAAGGTTTGAAAGCTTTGGTGGTGTATTTCAGGTTTGGAGATTTCTGATTACGTTTGCAGATGTCCTTGAGTTGTGGCCTTTTACTCTTGATGAGTTTTTGCAGGCATTTCATGACTAGGTGTGTCAAAATGACCTTTGCTGGTATTTGGAGCTATTAAAATGAACTATTATTTGCATTTTCCCTCCTTTTTTCACTAACTTTGTGGTTTAATGTGCAAACTGTTGGATCTCAGGATTCACCATTGTTTAAATTCTAATTTTGAGGGGATCATACAATTTTGGATATTGCTTCTAATTTTGATGTGTTTTTTGTTCTGTTTCTTGTATTTCTGCCACTTTTATTGTAATTTCTGTAATTTGGGTGTATGAGGGATTTGGGTTTGGCTTGATTCATTATTAGAGTATAAGGTTCTATCAAAGATTCTTAGTTTTCCGTGATTGTTACAAGCAGAATTTCTTGGATTGTTTGTTGGCAGGTATTGATGGAAAGCGTTGATCATTTCCTAGAGTTTGTTAGGAGGAGTAATGCAGTCAGTCCTACAGTTACATTGGAGACAGATACTGCTCTGCAGGTATCAGTTTCTTTGTATTTGGTTTGAGGGTAAAATTACAGCTTTCATTCTGACTTTTCTTTATTCATTTTACTGTTTTTTGCTTTGTCCAAACATGTACTTACCCTTGAAATAGATGCAGGGATTTTTGGACTTGATTTGTTGCATGTCTTGTCGAAACCTTGAATATTAGAAATGGCATGTTGCATTAAATTAAACTTTGAATATTATGTACTAGTACTGTTTAATTTTTCCCCCCTTTTGGTTATTGTTGATGACTTTTGTTTTATTTTTCTCTTAGCAACAATGGAAAAGGATAGCATCTTAGTTTTTTACTCCTTGCATGCTAATACTTTATTAAATGCTGAATGCAATTGCAGATGAAGTTTGAGAAAGTAACTCGTCGAGCACAAGAGCAATTTCAAATGGCTTTAGAGGAACAAAGAAGGTTATTACTTTTTTTAATGTCCATCATATTTTTGGTTTTCCTGTCAGATTGTGTTATGCTGTTTTGAAATTTTCTTCCTTCTTCAATAACTGGAAAATATTATTGTGGTTATCAATCCAGTTGTCAAATTTGCTATAGTAACCTTAATGTAGAGCCAATTTTAATCCATATTATTACATCTGGTATGTTGATATATCTTTGGAACAATACAATTTGTTAGTTAATGGATGAAAATTTACTGTGTTTTAAGTAATCTTTGTTAGAATCTTGTATTTTGATTTTTGAGTAGTCATTGACAAGTGAATTCCATTTATGGATTTAAGTTTAAAGGTTTTTTACTTGAAAGGGCTGCAATGTATTCTCAAAGAGTGGTCTATTTGTTGGTCTGTACAATTTTATTATTAGAGCTGATGCTACAAAAAATTTAACTAAGCACGCAAGTGTACGGGTCATGAAAATAGTAAGTGGCAAATCAAGGTCATCCCACAGAGACTCAATCAAACTGGTGATTAGGCGTCAAATTTCCTTTTTTCATTTAAGTTGAGCAAATAAGAAGTGTTTTCAATAGTAGTAAAACAAAAGAATTTAATAAAAACAAGCACTTTCAAAGAGAGAGAATTCAAATATCAAAAGGACAACCTAGAGATACTAATCTCTTGTTTGTTTCTCAGATTTTATTCCCACCACATTAATTCTAACTTAATTTCATCAGCTAATCTAGAGTATTAGTGTTTATAAGTGCTTGTCGGTCCACTTATATACCTACCTCAAATAATCATGCAATGTCTCACACAATTAATTAAGATGCAATTCAAACCGGGCTCACTCTAATTTGACTATGCGGAGCTTCTAGGTATATGTCTATCCTAGATGCAAATTAGATTAAAGCCTAATTTCTTTATTAGATTTAAACCTAATTCCACATTATTCAATCCCAAGGTCAATTTAGGATTCCCTCTTTCAAGTCCAACCCTAAATCCCCAAAACATGCTCAATGGTGATCAGTCAATAAGCAATAAATAATAAAAACATGATTAAATAAACTGATTCAAATTAAGCAAAACCAATGTGTGGGAATAATTCGTAAGTCTCAAACAAGTTCATAGCACTCTAGGTTGAAAAGAAAATTAGCCACACATGGCTATAAGAAAATCCATTACAAAAATAAGGAGTTCAGATTCAAGCATGAAGAGAAGAAGAAGAAGAAGGAAGACAAGATCACAAAATTATAGAGCCTTCTCCTTATACAGCGTGTATTGCAACTCTCCTCCTGTCCTCCAATTCCTTCGCAGCGTGTCCTTGCTTCTTGTGCCGTCTCTGCCTCCCAGCGAATTTTTCCCTTTTTTCTCAGCGTGCTCTTCTCCAGCGAAAGTGGTGAAATAATCTCCGCCTCTGCCCTCTTTTTTTTTTTACCTTTAGATCCATGAGACATATATAATATCAAAAGTAGGGTCCACGGCTTCACTCTCATTCAATTGCTGATTCTGTCTCTCAATTGCACAATCAATTTTGTTTTGATTTTTCTAGCACGTGGGGGTCCATTTGTTTCTTTAGCTCCCCAAAATTGCCCAAAACAATGGCGTGGAAATCAATCACAAGATCATTCCGTGCTTCCTGAGTGTGAACCAAAAAGGACATTATATATAATAATAAAACTGATTTCTTTTTCATTCTCTTTCTCTTTTTTTTTTTCCTTTTAATTTTCTTAAGAAAACTTCCTATTATTATTATTTGTTTCCTAAACTCAAAAGCTTCTATTTTAAATTGAAATCACCTAAATGATGCATCCAGATTGATATACCTTAAAATCTCAATCAAATCTCTTTAATTTAGCATTGATGACTTCCTAAATATATCAAATTACATCACAAATCAATTAAAAATAGGAAGTCATCAAGAGCACTAAAGAATTTTCAACCAATCATTTCTACTTTAAAGGGTAGTGCTCTATTTTCTCTTGGGTTTATTCATGGCCTTTGCTATAGAATTTAGCATATTATGATCAAAAGTTCCTACCTTTTTTAGTTGTTCAAAGAGGGTTGCTGGTCTGTGATGATCTATCCCTTTTAGCACATAGCTAGGTGTTGTATGCAATTATCACATTATGGTGATTGTTTATGTAAGGATGTTTTTTGCAAGAAATTGTGGGATAGTGAATATACAGTGCAATTATTTTTTTTAAAAAAATAATGCTTAAGGAGTCTAATTTCTTGAATTAGACTCCTAAAGTGAGACTTAAGGAGTCTAATTTCTAGAATTATACTCCTTAAATCTCACTTTAGGAGTCTAACTACTAGAATTAGACTCCTTAAGTGACACCAAAGAGCGTAACTTACATGACTTAAGGAGTCTAAGTACTTAAGGAGTCTAATTGCTAAACTTAGACGCCTTATGTTAGGCGTCTAATTTTAAAATAGGATTCCTTAAGTTTTCCCTACGGCGCCCTCCAGATATACGTCCCCCCCGAAAAGGACGCCAAAAGTACAAAAAATAGGACTCCGTATCCATGTTTTACAGTAGTGGCAGGAGGTTTATGATAAAAAGAGAAAACTTCAGGGGTGTTAAGTTTAAATTTTAAAATATTTGGAGATTATATGCAACCATCATAAAGTTTAGGGAGAGTTTTGTACTTTTTATTTGCAACTAATATGAAATTGAAGGGAGCTTAGGGGGTTTTTGGTACACTTTCGTTCTATTATTTATTTTCATTATTGTTAGCATTTTTATATGCTGTGGGCAGTTTGTTCGCTCATATTCTTTCTCGCTTAAAAGGTTTTCTTTCAGGTATAATTCCACATAACTTTAATCTATTTTTAAATAAGTATTTGAAATTGAAAACTCTACAAAATAGAATTTCATTTTTTTTTCAACAAGGCAAGGGCCTTTAAGAGTAAAATATGAGGATTCAGGGGAGGTTGCCTCATATAGAATGTTGGTTAATTCATTGGAACATGTAACCATTGCAAATGAAATAATGTACCAATTTAGTCATCCTAATTAACTCCTCACGCATCGTGTGATTGGTCCATCAATCTTCTTAATCACCCATGCAGATGTGCTGCAAAGCTTAAAGAAATGGGGCTAAAATAACTTTGATGAGAATTAGAAAAGAAAATGTCATGGAAAAATTTAGAACAATGAAGGTTTAATTTAAGTTTAGATTTTCATATACCAAGAGATTATATGCAATGGACGTGAAAAATTAAGCTTTGATTGAAACGACAGTCAACTATACAAGTAGAAATGATGAAAAAGTCCTTTACATATGAGCAACGGAAAACACTCGATACTGTAATGCAGGCAGGCACTCCAAGAAGAAAAATAGACCTTTTATTTTGTACAAAGATTTGGAGATTCAAGAAAAACATTTCTTTGGAATGCACTAATAACCAAGATTGTCGGAGCAAGGGGACTTATTGTTGGTTCAATGGTAGTAGTGAAGGGACTTCCGGAATAAGCTCTTAGGGTTTGATTTGTCAAGGCACGTCTGGACTCTGGAGAAAAAAGATTTTTCACCCTGTTCTGTTCCTGGCATCAATCCATCATTAACAAAAAAATATATCATCACAGAATTCAATACCAAAAACATACACTAAGGCCATATATAGAGTTTTAGTCAGTTTTATATTGAATTTTTTTACCACCCTTACTCTTTCTAATAAGGATGGTTACTGAATAGCTGATTGTAAATTCCATGACAATATCTCATTAGTAAACCAAATCAGCTCAGAGTTGTCCTTTATGGGGAATCCGCTATGCGCTGGTGCCACTCTTGCAAAAATAAAAGCATTGGAGTGCAGCTTGGTGAGTCTATTGTAGTGCAATATCCTATCTGAGGCTTCTACAGAAACTATGGTGAGAATCCTTCACTTGAAACATATAAACAAGTTGTATACATAAGATTCATGTATTGCTATATTGCTAATACATAGCTGCATCTTTGCAGGAGGCCCGGATATAACTTTATCTTGTGATACAACAAGAGGTTTTTTGGACCTCATTTGGTATACGTTATAGCCTTGTTGAAAATTGATGATTGGTTTTTTCACTTTCGCTGTTGGAGCTGAAATATACATGTATTAAGTGAACTTTGTAGTATTTTTTGTTGAATTACTTGAATCTATACCCCTCGAATAACACCCAAAAAAAAATTTACTGCACATTTACAATGTGCTAAAGCATCACAATCTTGATAAAATTAAAAAATAGTCTTATAAATAAGATACCATTTCATGAGTTTACGTAGGATCAAAAGAACTTGGAATTATAAGGCCGTCTGTTCAACACATGGGGATTTACGTCTAATTGGATTATGTGGGTTGATACAATGAGTGCAAATTCTCAAAGCCGGTAATGCAAGCTCAACCTGTGAGTTTCATGTGGGTTAGAGATGGCATTTTTGCAGCTTGCAAAAGTGCGGGTCTCATATGCCTGTACCATCTAGCCCATGGGTTTGTAGGCTAGCCCGCACTATTTTTTTGTTTTTTTTTTAAATATATATTGTAATGTCACAAAACCCTAAAAGCCACACACTCTCACCTTAATTGGTATCTCCCAATTCCAAAGAGAAAAAATCGCAGCCTCCTTCCTTCTTCTTTAATCTAAATTATTTTATCTTGATTGTTTGACAATAACTTTATATCAAAGAGAAAAGGTTGCAGCTTCATTCCCACACTCCCACCTTGATGTTTTTGTTTGTAAGCTTTGGCAACTTTGATGACTCATATGTGTGCGTGTGTATTCAAAGAACTCAAGGATGAAGCATTTTTCAGGTAAAGTGATATTTAATACACTATATTCTAATTTATACACAAAATAGAATAACTCTTTTACAAAGTTGTTTTAGAATCTCCTTTCTTTATTTATCTCTCTCTCTCTCTCTCTTATTTGGATAGGAGAAAAAACAATGAAAAAAAGTACTGAATCGTTATCATGAGTTATAATAAGCTAATAATGTCACTACTACAAAAAACGTTAAAAACGTCCTGAATTTGAGGCAAAAAACGTCCTTTTTGAGCAGGACGTCTGAGTAGGGGAAGTTGTAAAAAAAATGATTAAGGCGTCCTACACCCTAAACAGGACGCCTTAAAAAAGGCGTCCTATGTTCTATATAGGACGCCCTAAAAAAGGCGTCCTATACTTAATATAGGGCGCCTTTTCTAAGGCGCCCTATGTTAAATACAGGACGCCCTAAAAAGGGCTCCCTATATTAAGCATAGGACGCCTTTTTTAGGGCGTCCTGTATTTAAATATAGGACACCTTCTAGTCCTTTTTTTTTAAAAAAAAACAATTCTTGGCTCATTACAACTGAAGCCTGATGACATACAGCAAAACAAAAACCAGCATTACAACTTCGAAACCTAACAGCAAATAACAAAACAGTAAAAACCAACAAAAACCAGCATTACAACTGAAACCTAACAGAAAACAACAGCAAGTAAAAACCAACAAAAACCAGCATTATAACTGAAACCTGTAAACAGCAAATAACAGCAAGTGAAAACCAACAAAAACCATCCAGCAACAAGGCGCAGGTTAACAATGCAAATAACAATGCAAGTAACAAGCCTCTTTTAAAACTAGTTTTTTAAAAACTAGTTCGATAGAATAATGCAAATAACAGCAAGTAAAAACCACCAAAAAACCAGGCAAATTGCAACAACAGCAACAAGTCTATTGATTCGCAGCCAGCAAGACCAACAACAAATTAACAACAACAAGGCAATTGGCAACCTTCAAAACCAACAACAGCAACAAGCAATTTGGCAACCAGCAAGACCAACAACAGCAACAAACAACCAACAGCAAGTAACCAAAAACCAAAACGCACTTGGCAACCAGCAAGACTAACAATCACAAGTGACCAACAATAGCAACAACAAACTATCATACTTAAATTGACCAAAAATACAACGTTCAGCTTCAAGTTTCAATCCCAATACAAAACAAAGATCACATATGTACAGCAACAGCAACAACAAAGATCACATATCTATATGCGTTGAAGAAAATTTGTAGCCAAAGCGTCTCAAACTGTATCGATCTCTTCATCCGAGCACGGAGCCAGACTATCAAAAATCTATAAATTGAAAAACAAGGTATAAGTTAAACCAATGAAGTGAATGAAATAATTATCAATTGAGAAACTCATAGCGATCACGTACGTTCATAAAACTTGTACGTCCGCTCCCAACGATTTCGTGCATAAAAAACATAACGTAGTAACCGCACTCAGAGTTTCTTGGTTGCTTCGGACAGTAATAAATCAAAAGCAAATTGTTAAAACAAATAAAGGCATATCGAAAGCTACCATTGTGTCAATGACATAACTTGAATTGAAACTACTTACTCTCGGAAAATGCCACTTTGGTCCACCCTGCTCTGCTACTCCAGCAATCGATCTAGCCGCCCTTAATGCACTATCATTAAAACGGAAATTAACAGACATGAAAACAAATCATTACATATGAAGAATCAATGATTTAGACGAAAATTGACTTACTTGGCGAACATGGATTTGATTTCATCGTTTGGCCTGCCACTACGTAAGGGATCAAACCAATAACATGTGTTCTTCGAGGGACAAACAACACAAAGGGTCCAATGACCACTACAACATATACATTTTAATATTAATTAAGATAAGAAAGGAACTTATTCTTAAAAATCTTAAATAGAAAAAACTAAAATACGTACGCTTCAAGTATTGGGGCTAGATAACAACGATCACCTTCCAAGGCAACTGTAGCACCAATATAAAGCGTCCTTTGGGTTAATGTATTGCGAGCCTGGGTCGTGCTTATTGGATTTAAGAATCCATACAAACCCGAGTGGCCTTTCTTGACGCATAAGTCATTGCAGACACTATGATTGAAATAAAATGACAAGCGTTGTTGAGTATAGAAAACAAAAAATGTCAATGCAATAATCAAAGGGGGAAAAAACTTACAGTATCGCAGTTTCAAGAACGACTAAATCTAAACACTCCATATGCATAAATTCGGCAAGATCTTTTTTGTCAACGGTGAAGTCATATGTCTTTTCTGTGCCGACAATGCCTGGTGGCATCTTGAAGGAGAGATAGCTGATGTCCTTGTACACGTCTCGCAGTAGTGCTAAGTGTGGAAAATTGCTCGCAGCTTGTTCATTCTATGAAAACATAAACAAACATATTATGAGCGAGTTACCAATGAAAAGCAAGTTCTAGTAATATATTTCCTACCATTGGAGGTGTCGCCCCCGCCATCTGAATAAGATGATTCGGCCACAGGATGAACGAATTTATGGCCCAGCCCAAATCAGGAACTTCGTCATCTTCAATTGGAATGTGTGTTTCTTCTTCCCCCTCTCGAACACATGTCACAGTCACCCTACGTAGGTCTTGTGGAATTTCAATATTATGGTGGGTGGTGTGATCCATGTAAATAAGAGCATCGGCAACAATACGTCGGTGTGGCTGATCCAAATAGAGAGTGCACGGTTGTCCTCCCTGTGGAATGTGAGAAGGCTCGCCTGGATCAACATCCAGAGGGTGAAAACTCTCTTTACGGCTGGGGAAGGCCGGGGATTCACGAGTTGTATGTTCCGTATTGTCCCTCGAATCCATCATAGTTTTCACTTTGGATCGAACTTGTTGCATGATTTCGTCAAACAATCCCACCTGAATTTTTACCACAAGCTAGGGACTAGGGTTGTTATCGTCATACAACCGTGAACGCCGTCCAAAATATTTTGCGGCAGTAACCCCCCTAGGCTCCCCTCGAATGTTGTCAGGGTAATCCGGCTTCCCAATCGCCGTAGACAAAATATCCATCCGTGAACCCGGCATAAATGAACCTTGGGAACTCTGCTCCTCAAGTGCATCCTGTATCATAAGATGTTTCATAAATAACAATTAAATCCTATAAATTGGAACAACTGAGGGTATTTAAACCGTCTAATTTGACTACTTGCAATCTTGGAGGCAACCTCAGCAACATCTGCATTTATGTATGTGTCGCCCCTCATCCTCGCAGCTTTCCATTTCTTGTGACGAGGAGGAGGTTCAGGGGGCTGGACAACAGTGGAAGGATCGGATTCGGCAGCTTCCTTCATTCTCTGTAACTCCTCCTCCATCATTCTCCGTTCCAGCTTTCTGTACCCACCATGAGACAAACAATGCGGATACTTATTTGCCGCTTGCCTCTCTTTATTGGCTTCACTTACTTCCTGTGACACAAAATCAAATAAAACTGAGCCTAAGTTGTCAAATTAAAGAAATGAAATGATATGAAAGAAATCTTACAATAAATTGTGGATTTTGCTGCGACGCCACAAACTCCTTCCAGTCCTCGGGAGAAATATACGGATATAGGTGGCATGGATCCTCGTTCCTCCTTAGACCTCAAATAAACTTTTTACTCAGCTTATTCTTGAAGTCTTTCCAACGTATACGGACTTCCCCCATCCAATGCTTTTCCATTTGCTTAGTGTTAGGGATGTCGTACGTTTGCTGCAAGGTAAAAGGAAAGATAATTAAATTTCAATTAATAAGTCAAATGATACAAATACAGATATATCAAAAGTGACAAACCAAAAGTTGTGCCCAAATCAACTGCTTTGTCTTCGGCGGAATGAACTTCCAAGCAGAGATGACAATTCGAATTTTGCTCCGAGCCAGATAGCCTACATAGCTAATGAAATTGTCCTCCTCCGGGCCAATTGGATTCAACTTGTTATCAAATTCCACATGCAGCCTCTTTTTTTGGCTTTCACGATGGGCCACTAGCGTTGCCATCTGTGTGCAACGCCTACCCCTTCTCACAACGGGCTAGTCACCTCTCTCACGTCCTGACTCATCAGAGCTAGAGCTAGAGCTAGACATGATCCTGTTTATGAAGGACAAATCAATGTTAGATAGGTTATTAAATAGTAAACAGATTAATAAAATGAAAAAAAAATGTTAAACCACCACAAAAATAACATATTACTATTTCATAAGTTAAGATCTTACTTTATATGGTTTCCCATATTCCTTCACAATGATCTTTTCTTGCAACATCTTCGTCGTCATCTACCAATTCCACTTCACGTGTTGTATGGGGATTTGTTGTGAAAGGGGGTGTATCGTCAAGGTCGAAGGATTCTTCACCATACTTCTGTTTTTTACTTTGAAGTACAATGGACATTTTTTTATTAGCCGGGTCTGTAACATAAAACACTTGTTTTGCCTGACTTGCTAGAATGAATGGCTCATCTCTACGACCAACTCTTTCAAGATCAACTGAGACAATTCCAAATTGTGGATCTATTACAACAGCATTATTGCTAACCCACTTACATTTCAATAGAGCAACTTTGAACTTGTTGTAGCTCATCTCCCATATTTCTTCAATAACTCTATAATAAGCCATTGATGCTAATACCGGGTTTTTGTCTTTCGAACTCGCAAAATTCATGGATTCAGCTTCAACCATCACCCCACTATTTTGCACAGAACTTCTGTCATCTTGGTCTTTTGTGTAGAAGGTATACCCGTTTATTTCATAACCTTGCCAAGTGATGACCTGAAAAGAAGGCCCCCAGGCCAACCACTCGATTGTATCCGACACTCCGGTCTCGCGCGATACCTTCTCCTCGAACCACTTTGGGAACGTCTTCTTTTGTTCATGAGCTATTTGCATGTCATTCTTCCTTGGATTCTTATTCTTCAAACTCTTTCTGTGTTCATCAATGTATGGTTGAACTTCTTCCATATTATTCAAGATGTACAGGTGTGCTTGCAACACCTCTTCACGAGGCTTATTCTTCAGTTTGATTCCTCGAGTTCCCTCGATTATCTCCTCGTCATGCTGAGATCGTATCATCGACCCTGGTAGATATTATTTGCAAAAGTCCATAGCCTCTCCAACTACATATCTCTCAACAATTGAGGCTTCTGGTCGATAAGGATTTTTAGAATACCCTTTTAAGATCTTTATGTATCGCTCGAAAGGGTACATCCACCTTAGGTAAACTGGACCGCAAAGCCTTACCTCCCTTACCAAGTGCACTATCAGATGCACTATGATATCAAAAAATGCAGGAGGAAAATACATCTCTAGTTGGGACAAAATAATATAACCCTCATTTTCCAATTCATCCAACTTTTCAATGTCAATGACTTTGTTATAGATACCATTAAAGAAAATACACAATTTCGTTATAGTGGTTCGCACTTCAGCTTTCATAATGCCCCTAATAGCTACAGGCAATAGTTGTTGCATCAGCACATGATAATCATGGGACTTCATTCCCACTAACTTCAGATCGTCCATTGAAACACACCTTCTCAAATTAGAAGAATATCCCTGTGGAACCTTAATGTCATATAAACACCCACACAAACTTTTTTTCTCTGCTTTTGATAGTGTATGAGCTGCTGGCTCCAAGTATGCCTTCTTACCATCTTCTTTTACTTGTGGATGTAACCGTTCTCTTATTCCCATATCAACCATGTCTAGTCTCGCACTAATTCCATCCTTAGTCTTTCCTGGTATGTGCAAAAGAGTACTGACAAGGCTATCACAAACGTTTTTCTCCACATACATCACATCAAGACTGTGTCTCACATCAAGACTACGCCAATATGGAAGATCAAAGAATATTGATCTCTTCTTCCATATATTCTTCTCACCTACAATCTTTCGCTGCTTACCCAATATGACATTGATATGTTTCACCCGACTATAAACATCCTCTCCGGTTAATGCCTTTGGAGCCATTCTATGCTCCGGTAAGCTGTTAAAACGTTTTCTTAACTTACGATATGGGTGGAACCGATCAAGAAACCTCCTGTGACCGAGGTAGACCGTTTTTTTTCCGTGCTTTAGTTGATGGAAGTCTGTTTCTGCTTCACATATTGGACATGCTTTATGCCCCTTCACTCTGTACCCTGATAAATTTCCGTATGCCGGAAAGTCATTTATCGTGGTAAAAATCATTGCACGCATCTTGAAGTACTCCTTCTTATATGCATCAAACACATCTACGCCTTCCTCCCACAATTTCTTTAAATCCTCAACCAAAGGCGCCAAGTACACATCGATATTGTTCCCGGGCTGTTTTGGTCCAGAAATCATCATAGAGAGCATCACATACTTGCGTTTCATACATAGCCAGGGAGGTAAGTTGTATATTACAAGGAGAACCGGCCATGCACTATGTGTACTGCTAAGAGTCCGATACGGATTGAATCCATCTGTACAAAGGCCCAGACGAAGGTTTCTTGCCTCACTGCCAAATTGAGGGAACATTTCGTCTATTTTCTTCCATTGCAGAGAGTCAGCCGGGTGCCGAAGATATTTTCCATCGGATATTTTCTCATCGGAATGCCATCTCAACTGCTTTGCCGTCGCTTCACTAGTAAAGAGACGCTTAAACCACGGTATTATTGGAAGATACCACATTGCCTTCACAGGTTGCATTTTTGTTGTCTCATCATCTCCAGAACCACCACCTTTCTTCACTTTGTATCGTGAAGTTTTACACTTCGGACAATTACTCAGGCCTTCATACTCATTTCTATACAATATACAGTCATTAGGGCAACTGTGTATCTTTTTATACTCCATACCCATCGAAGACAAGATTTTCTTGGCCTCATACATATGATTTGGAAGTACATTATCGTCTGGCAACATATCTTTCAACAATTGAAGCAGTGACGTAAAACTACTATCGGTCCACCCACAAGTTGCCTTTAAGTTGACCAAATGTAAGGTCCCAGACAATCGTGTATATTTAGTACACCCAGGGAACAAAGGTGTCTCTGCATCACTCCGCACGCTATCATATTCATGCGATCGTGCAAAAGATTCGACCTCAACATCATGAATCATTCTCTCCATTCCATCGTCATCTACCTCAACTTCATTTTCGTGGGACACACTGGTAGTTGCCTCCTCACCATGCCATATCCACGTTGTGCATCGAAGGTTTATCCCATCACAAATTAGGTGATCCCTTATAGTAGGAATATCTCGTCGAACCCCATTTAAGCAATTAACACATGGACAATAATACATCCCATTTTTTGCAGCCACATTCCTTCTAGCAAATTCAATAAACTCTTCCACCCCATTCTCATATTCTTCACTAGTTCTCAAAGCATCCATCCAACTATGCCCCATTTTAATACCACCTACGACATTTCCGACAACACAAGTTTACAACAATTTAAAGAACGACATGCTTTTTTGTCAATCTTGAAATAAAATTTCGGTAGCATTTCCCCTTAAAAGTAATACATCCCAAAATTTCAACAACAAACAATTTCAACTTCAATCAAGAAAACTTACTAACTAAGCCAATTCAGATCAATATCAGCTATTAAATCTCAATATACAAAGTATAAAAATATAGCTAAATTGTCCAAGTCATAAACTATTAAATTATGGACTTCTAATCATCTTTATTCATATAACAAAGTTGACCTAGTTCAATGCACATCAACAAAAAAAACAACAATAATTAACTTTACTTACCTCAACTTTAAATTCTGATGCTTGAAATTTTTTTGCTCTAGTCAACCTAAAGACAACAACAATAAAGAGAACATTAGAATTATTCAAACTAACATATGGGAGATGGAATAATAGAAGTAAGTGAATCGATCAAGTAGCCAAACTCTAAAGAAAGATCATTATACAGATGCACGAAATAATGGTGCATAGAGAACCAGCAAAATTCAATGTGGGCTAGAAAATGGAACTATTACGATGCTATATAACTAAAACAGGACTTCATAGTTCTTGATTATAGAATCTTACCAAGAGAGCTGCAAAAGAACCAATCATTCCAAATACAAGAATCCCGTTAAGAGCACCTATTAAGCGCTAGCTACAGATTGAAAACAAGTCATGGTTAACAATAGAAAAAGTATTGTTAAAAAACAGATCAACCATCCCTTCAAAATTTCTGTCTATACAAAATGTTTGAGTGTTATGAAAAAATACTCAAGAAAATTTAATGAATTTGTAAAGTTAAACTATCCAATCAAATCTAAAAACATATAAATCACTCAACCAAAGAAATGCAACTTCTACAATTATCAACCAAAAAGAAAATGCAATTCCTACTGTTTTTTGTCAATCCCGAGAACATGGCAACCATGCATCCCATCAAGTGATTCTGATATCGTTATTCTTTAAAGACTAGTTTTAACTCAAAATTATTCAAACAACATTTACTACTAATAGCAGAACCTATAATTGTCACATTCTATGTATTGTGTAATCTGACATGTGCATGAAGTTAATTGTCACATTATTTTATAATTTAAGATATTATTAAGGTGTTTGTGATTCTGTTTGAGGAATTCATAGCAGTTGAGAAACATCTAGTTTCGGGTCCCTATATAGATGCCCAAATATGCACTACTATAAGGGTTTTCAGACACCTTGATAACTTCAACCAACTATGCACATCTCTTTTTTTCCTTGGAAACTATGCATGTCTTAGGTTAATTATTAAGGCATATCTTCATTGATAGACGAAGGCCAGAGTTGGATTCACCTTAGTTCTAAGATAAAATCATAAGAATGATAAGTGGTGCTCAACATATCCCAAGAGAACTGATTAAATATAGCAAACTGAACTAATCACAATGTATTCAATGAAAACAGAGAAATGTACAAACCATAGTCTTTATTGTTCACAATCAGACTTGAAAGTAACTGAAATCTAAATACACATTATATAGATATCCCACGAAACTCAAGCAAAACAAAGAGAAAAGAGGAATGAACAAGAACCAAGGAAGACATGTACATGAGAGAGAGGATGCTATCTGAACCAGACCTAAGAATAGAGCCTTCCTTCCTTTTATACAGGAGGAATGTTTGAGAATGAGAACCCTTTGTATCCCTTGTAAGCGTAATATGCAATCCGTGTGTAGTAGAAACCAGGAATGAACAAGACCATCCCCAATATAGCAAAGAACAATCCTGTAAATATTGAACAAATGCATTCAAATCTCATGAATCTGTAGTCAGGTAAGTTAAACTCATTGGGGCAAGTTTGCAACATTTCAATTAGGCTATTAGAACATTCAAAAACTAGAAAGCCACTAACCAAGGCCGTGAATAGACGAAGGTCGTGAAGAGGGAAGACGGAGGAGCCGGACTGTGTATTGTTCGACACGAGCACGTTAGGGCTTGGGTATTGTTTGGCGTGAATCGAGCAAGGGAGGGGACTGAATGTTCAATAGGGTTTCGACTGAGGATGAGGGAACCAGAGAGTATCGCTGAGAATTTCAGAGATGGGTAAGCGATATAGGGGCCGCGGAGATGAGTTTAGGGTATATGAACTGAATTGCAGCGTCCTGAAATAAGAATCAGGGCGCCAAAAAATTGATTAAGGCGCCCTTATTTACTATCAGGACGCCCATAAATTAATTAAGGAGCCCTGATTTAAAACCAGGACGCCGATAATTGCAATTAAGGCGTCCTGATATTAAATCAGGGCGCCAATAATCAAAAATTAAAAAAAATTGCTAAAAAATTTGAGAAAAAGTGTCCTGATAATAAATTAGGGCGCCAATTAATAAAAAAAAGTAAAAAAAAAAATTCCTAAAACACTACCTGGCGCCAAAAAAATTCGCCAAAACGCGCCATGGCGCCAGGCAATATCATTTTAAGCGTCCTGGAATGATTATAGGATGTTTTACTTGTTTTTTAGGCGCCCTAAACTGTTATTCAGGACGCCCAATTCTTATAAAATTTCAAAAATACCACTACGTTTACTTTTAACTCCCTTTTATAAAATAAAGACGTTTTTTAGGGGAGTAGTAACCATTTTTTGTAGTAGTGTGTGATTACTAGTTTCTTGTGTATTGCGTACTCTCCACTCCTTAATATAATATATATTTATCTAATTTGAATAAATTAAGAAAGTTAGTTCAATAACTATGATATCTATTGTCTAAAACACCCCACGTACTCATTTACAATAATTCTCTCATTCCCTCTTCTCATTGACCATTGTTGAAGGAGCATCAATGAGGTAAATTGGAATAGATTGACAAATATATGTAAAATATGCCGTATATTTAGGACTAAGATAAGCTCTCAAGATATGTATTATATTAAGGACTGGAGAGTATACTAGAGATATATTTTCCTCATATGCATAATCTTTTTTAATGATCTTCATTTTGGAGGGAGGGGGGGAACTAACATCCAGCATCCTATTGTTGTTTTCTAGTTATATCCCACACCCTAATCTTATTTATAGAGCATCTAACACTTTGATGTTTTTTTTTTAAAAAAAAAAAACTTCCAGAGCCCTAACATTATTTATAGTGAATCCATCACCTTAAACTATACATAAGATTAGAGTGCTAGATGTAACTGAAAAATAACGTCAGAGGATGCTGGATGCACTAGTAAAATAACATCAGGATGCTGGATATTGAATAAAAAAATTATCAGGGCACTACATGCAACATGGAAATTAATATCAAGATGCTAGACATTACTTTCGCTACCAATATATATATATATATATATGCTGTTTTTCCTGTGTTTAGAGTTAGACACCCCAGATTTGGTCTATGTACACATATATAAATGGTTTTAAAATTTATTATAAACGAATTTATTTTAATTTTATATTATGTCCTTTTAAAGAGTAAAAAATGAAAATGGAGCTGGATACCCAAGAGGGGGGTGAATTGGGTATCTTGAAATTTTTCGAAAAATGCTCTGTTTTGAACTAAGGAAAATAGGGTAAATCAGAGGAAAGGAAGAAAAGCTTGCACAAGAGAATTTATCCTGGTTCGGTCTTATCAACTTGACCTATGTCCAATCCCCAGACACTCTGTGATTTTCCACTAAATCAATGATTACACACTCTGCACTCAAGAGTAGTTCTCTCACTAGAACTCACTCCCCCTTACAAGTTGTAATCAAAGATCCCAACCACCAAGTCCCCTGACTTGTGGTTCTTTGCAATCAATAATCAATGAACAATTAAAACTCTCTCAAAGAGTAGATAGTGATAATCACTAAAGCTCACAAAGTCAAAAGACAATTTACAACTTAAAACAGAAGGTAGTTGAGACTATTGAATGCTTGAGCGTTTTCAGATGTTCTTAGTTGTTGAGAAGCCTTGAATGCACTCTATTTATACTTAGAGAGCATTAAATGACCATTGTAAAGTGAATCAAACCGTTGGAGATGATTAGTGTTAACTTTGGTCAGCTTCTCTCTCTGATCTCCACTTAATCCAGATGTATAATTGATCTAAGGTGTCTCTCTGAGGATTTGCCCGTTGGAGAAGAGTTTGCTTGATGTAGAAAGCATTCTTTACCGTTCTGTTGACGTACTCAGGTGGATTAACCAAAAGGAGGCTAATTTTCTGAAGTGCATTTAATGCTCTGAACACTTTATGCTTTTTTCCTTGACCTTCATTCATCTTCTTCTAAGTCAACTGAAACTCACTTAGCAAAGTGGTTAAACATTGCTAGGAACATATATGAATGATTAATGGAAGCATTAAGATCAAAAGAAAGTGTTTCACAAATTCGTCAGATATGAAAATCAGTTTCAGTGTCCAATACTCGAGTATGTTCTTCAACACTCGAGTTTGTCACTGTGTACTTGAGTCAATACTTGAGTATCCAAACTGATACTCGAATATGCTTCTTACAGAGACAGACCATCGTGACTTGAACTTTGAAAACCAATGTCAATACTCGAGTATGTAAGTCTATACTCGAGTTTTGAACCTTTTGTAAGAAGATGAGTTTAAGTTCAAAACCTCAATACTTGAGTATTCACTTCAATACTTGAGTATTCAAATTATTGACAAATGAATAACCTCTTTGTATGCTCAATACTCAAGTGTGCTAAACCAATACTCGAGTATTGATTCAGTTTTAAAAATTGTGAAGTCTTTCCATGTCAATACTTGAGTATTCAAATGAATACTTGAGTTTTCATAAGCAGGTGTTAAGTTGAAAATCTTTGTAAAAGCCCAATACTCGAGTATGTAAAACCAATATCGAGTTTCCATAAGTTGTAAAAGTCCAATACTCGAGTATTCAAATGCCATACTCGAGTATTCACTCAAGGTGAAAACTTGTTTACTCTCTGTAAGTCCAATACTTGAGTATTCAAATGCCATACTCGAGTATTCACTCAAGGTGAAAACTTGATTGCTCTCTGTAAGTCTAATACTCGAGTATTGCTTCCAATACATGAATATTGCTTTGTAAAAATGGATTTGAGCAATTCACTGTCAAGTCAATACTTGAGTATTCATACCAATACTCGAGTTTCCATTTGACAATTGATTTTTAGCAAATGTGGAAACTTCAAAACATGTTTACAATTGTTGATTATCATCAAAACACATAGAGAACTAACAAAAAACACTAATATTGATAAAAATTAAGAAAACATTAAACGATTTGTATATGTGGTCATTTTCCAAGGGATCATCAGCAATCTTTTATCGTTCTACGTGTTCTACAAGAATTCCAAATTTTGTTAATTGTTCATAAGAAATCCACAATTCTCAGGCAAGTATATATGCATGTGTAAGTGTCAGCGAACCTATTCTTCATTTTCTTTTTTATTTTATTCTTTTCTCCTTTCTTTTCCGTTTTTAGGCAAATTAAAGGAGCATAATTATATGCTAAACTCTAAATACAAGCTGTCATATATTGTATTAAAAAGAATGTATATTGTGATTCAATATCTGGTTATATATATATACTATATATATAGGGTAAAGGTGTAAAAATTTACATGTGCTTTACCTTTAGGAGCACTTAACATTAAGGTTTTTTTTGGGGCAAAAGTGACTAAAAAATAGAGCAAAAATCACACCTGTCGTTAATAAACCACATGTCTATTTTTTGTGTAGTTAAATTAGCCACATGTGCAGTTAATAAACCAGATGACCGAAGCACCAAGCACAATACAACTTGACCGTTGAGGAAGGAGGAATCGAAAGCTTGCTTGATGTAACATCCTCATTTTCGAAATTAATTTTCAAAATAGTTTAATCAGAGTAGAGCATCGGAATAATTTTAAAAGAGCGAGTATCTGATATACATTCCCTGTTGTTGAATTTGGGTACTTATACAATGGTACAATTATCTGAATACAGTATGTACATAAAGGCTTAAGAGAAAAAGTCCTCCGCCCGTGTTCTCTCGCGTGTTGCTCATCCTTGTTCTTGTTCCTGGTCCCACCAGAATCTGAGACTATGACCTGAGGTTCAATTCCCATTGAACCTAAGGTAACGGTTAACCTTATGCTTATGTATCAGTTATGTATGACAGATATTCATGACAATACAATAATATTCAAATACGATATTCACATACTCAAGATAATAATAACCACAGTCTCCACATATCCATGTTATTCCAATCTCACCACATATTCACATCAAACCAGTCTGCACTATTCACTAGTGCCACGATGTACATCCGTGTCCTCAGCGCTAGGAAAACTCAACAGCGTTATCATGACTATAACCCGTATATAACTGTATGTATGCACAACTTTCAAAATAGAGTCTACAACTTTTCAAAATCAGAGTCTCAGACTATCTATCACATATAAGTATACAATAAGCATCAGAGTTAGTGTTACAGTACCCGTTTGTACCTTCGTTGGCGATATCGGTACACTGTCGTTCGGATTGTGATCACGTTTATCCTATAATGGTAATATCGCATTTATTAATTCACAAATAATATTCTAGAAGATATCCTAGTCACTAATGACCTTTTCACCCTTGGTAGGATTATTTCTCAACTTGTCACCTTTAATTCTTCAAAAACGCTGGTCTAGAATTTTGGACAGATTTTCGCCTAACTTTGGAAAATCATAACTAATTTTAGAGAAATCGAAACGAGAATCCATAAAATTCCATGGAATCCTTAGGATGTCTACTTTCAAGGAGAAATAATAGCTTTTGCCTAGATTACACGGTTCATTTCTATTTTTTAAGTTTTGAGCCTCTACCCAGAATTTTTCCAGAAATTCATAGCCTAACTTTGAGAATTTTTATCTCACTGTACAAAACTCATTTTAACATAATCTTGGCATATTTGAAAATCCCTATATGTCTACTTTAACCATGAATTTTTCCAGAATTTTCCAATCACGTTTTCAACATAAAATATTAGCATTTTCATCACAGATTCAGAATTTCCCTAACCGATGAAATTTCACCAGAACTTCATTACTTCGGTGTTTCTCTTCCGGAAATTTTGCTAAAACCCCTTCTTCATCAATTTTTCAAAATAAAGCTGATTTTAATCATAAAAACATGAATTTAAAATTATTCTAGACTATTTAAGATCTAAGCTACTTCTATCTAAGAATTTAAAGACTAAAACTAAACTACAAAAGCTAAAGACTAGAAACTAAAAGCTTGCTTACCTCTTGAAGAACTTCCTCCTCCTTCTTGCTTCACTCCTCTCTTAAACTCACCTATTTGGTTTGAGTTTGGTGTGAAGAAATGATGAAGCCAAGGACCCCTATTTATAGTAGTTTGGTGTGGCAATTTTGCAATTAAATCAACTTAGCTCATCTTGCATTATAGCCATTGGATCTAGGGTATTTGGGAGCCTTCATCTTGGCCTTACACCACACCCTTCTAGGCCCTTCCAAAACTTTATGACTCACCTCCTTGATGAGGTCATTGATGACCTAAAATTCTTGGCTTCTAAGTTACAATTCCCTCCTCCTTCTCTTCTTGGCTTTGATTTTCTCTAGGTAAAAATATATTTGGGGATCCTAATGAAGTTTTATGCACATTTTCTCATTGATTTTGAATTCTTGAAGTTTTTAGCTTCATTTAGAGACCAATATCACTTACTTTCTCATTTGGTATCAATTTGCAAAGTTTGGGGAAATGACTTTGGTTATACTCATTTTCAAGCTTGAATTATGCTTGTTCCTAATCTCTTCTTACATTTGATTTATAGTTGATGGATTTCAAGATACAATTTAGTTTGTATAGATTTTCATTTGTTTATGTCTAGAATTAATTTCATGAATTATCCTAATTGTTTTGTGCTTAATTTTCTTATTGGAGGACACCTTGACTTTCCTCTCTTCCTTCATACTACACACACACATATGCACAACAATAGCATACACACACCTGCACAACAATTACATCATCACATGCATCATCTTATCCTCTTCCATTTCACTCCTAAAGTTTTCATGCATTTATTTGATTCCATGACTCATCCATTAGTAGAGTTGTGACTCAACACTTAGGTTCGTGACTCATGCTTATTTAGATTTGTGACTCACCCTTTAGGCTTATGACTCACTAATTCTAGCACAATATCCTCTTCCTTGTATTAAATTCCTTCTTCCAATTTGTCCCCTAATTTATTATCCCATGTGCATGCTTTAATAATATCTAAATATTAAAACTCATTCTTTTTCCCTACACACACACATTCACCACCTCCCCTTCATCTTTTTTTATGTTCATTATGTGTTTTATTCATCTCACAAAATCAAGAAGAAAGTCCTCCCATTGGTTGATAAACTTTCACAAGGATTTCACTTCATTAAAGCCTTAAGATTTAACTTTACTAGATTTAATCCAAACCTTTAATTTGTGTTAATCTCTTATTGGTCCAACTAATTTCATGAGGATTTAGAATATTTTCTTGATTTATAATTGGTCCATCCACTTTCACAAGGATTTGGCTTTATGAAATTGATTTTAAGGCCCTTAGATTAGCTTTATGAGGTTTAATCTTGGCCTTTGATCTTAGTTGAAATTATTGACTTTTCAAAGCTTAATTAAAGTTTAATTAACATCTTAATCAAAGGCTTAATTGTCTCTTGATTATTGTATTATTGGCTCTTGGAGTAATTTATGATCATTGGTAAGCTACTTTATGCTAATCCTAACTTCTTATTGGTTGTTGATTTTTAGTTAGCTTAATGCATCTCTAATTGATGACTACTAATAGTAATTGTAAATAATTATCTAAGTATTCTATTAGTGGTAATCTAATTGCTCATTAATTGTTGGTAATTGTCTTTTAATTGTTCAAGTGTTTTGATAATTCTTTATGGCCTTAATACATCCCTAATCATGCTTCTTTAATTCAATTATTAATTAATTTCAAAAATTAAAGTATTTATTCTTAATTAGTGCAAATTTAATTGTCCACCTATTGTTGGTAATTTCCATGATTGATTTAGGTGTTTATAACATTTTATGACTTTTATAAACTAAATATGAACTAGGTGTTAATTGTGGTTTATTAGAAAATTTAGGTCTCCCAATACATTATGAAAATTGGTGTTTGGGACCCTTTGTATAATTATGAAGACTTATATAATTTTATTTAATTTAATCAAGATTTTGTTGGTCATTGGTGGTTATTAATTTCTCCAAATTTATTTAAGTGTTACTTGCTCTTTTTGGATTCTTTATGAACCAAAATTAAATATGGTATTTATTTGCACTTTATGATGCCTAACAAGATTTATTAAATCATATCCTAATCTTAAGGAAAAATTACCTAGGAAAAACAATAAATATATCTCAAGATTTGAGACCACTTATTCACCTATTTTAAATAGGCTCTATCTCACAAAATATTGCATTTAAGAACAATGACAATTTTTGGGTATTACAATTATGACTGTTGGTAATTCATTTTATGATCCAAATGTAATTTATAAAATTGGGTTTTGCCTTATTTAAATTCTAGAGAAAATTTGCCCAAAAAATAAAATAAACCACAAAATTGGAGACAACATATTCTCCCATTTTTAATAGGTATTATTTGTCAAAATAGAATATTTTTAATGAATATGAATTTTAGGGTATTACACTTGATGGCTTTTTCTTCAACATCGACGACAAGGAAAAATGAGAAAGTGAGAAGGAAGGTGGTTTTAATGAGAAGACCCAATCACTAGGAACAGTATGAAGGTCCGTGAATAGGGAGTGGCGAACCCTACAAATCAGGTCACCCATGAGGTCAATGCATAGGGAGAGCTTCCCATTGGGTCCGACCTCACATATCTTTTCCATGGCCTCCACTCTCTTAGTCCTTATGGGCTTCGAATTGCTGCACCATCATTGTAATGGCCCAAAATTTGAAAGAAGATAATTATGTTATCAATGGGCTCAATGTGAAGTAACTAGGTTTCTTATTATGATACATATAAAGTTCTTGTTGGTGATGGAACAAAGAGGAACTTTAGGACAAGTGTATGTGAGTTATATGTGTTGAGGAAAAATGAGGTTTTGGGATCAAATCCTTACTTGGTCAAAGGGTCTTTTATTTTGTTTTAAAATTAAAAAAATTATTAGATACACCATCAGATTTTTCGCTCATTTTCTCTTCTTTCCCGTCAAATACATGGAGCAAACAAGGGGAGTGGTTTATAGAGACTTCTCAATTCATTCCTTATGCTTTTTTGTTAGTGTTGTCGTTGTAACATCCCAAATTTTGGAATTTGAAATTGGATTATTATATGGAAACTAATTATGAAATTAATTATTGGAATTTAAGGCATATTTTCTCCATAAATTAAGGACAAATTCGTTGTACTACTCTGATAAATGTCGTAATTACAAGGGGTATTACAGTCGTCGTTCTTGTTTTTGATTTGGGTGCCCACTCGTCTAGCTGTGGTCAGTTGTTATTGTGGGTGTAGAGATCATCGAACTCTCCTTTTCCTTCTTTATTTTGTCACATCTTGGGGGGCTTAGGAAATAGTTGAGCTTTGAGTCTCCCTTCTTCTTCTAGCTAGCTCAATTTTGGGAGAGCTTGGGTATGTCTAAAACTTCTTTTCCTAGCTGGTGTGCATATGATATATAGAAGTTGCCCTGATTTCCCTTTTGTCCGTCTGTGTGTGTTATGTGTGGTTAGATTTAAGTTCATTCTTCCCCTATGTTCCAGCTCCTATGCATGAAAGTAGGAGGAAGATTGGGATTCAAATGGAGTTGAAATTAAAATTAAGGTGCTCATCTTAGGTAATTCTTCTTTAATTGTTTGGTTATTATAAGAGAAAGGTGACATGCTTAAATTTTGATTTTCTTTGTTTTAAATTGATTACTAGTAAAGGATAGAGTCTGGGAAGCATTGCAAATTTGTATATTGATGATTGGAATTGTTGGGCAGGAGATTTTCAAAGTGAGAACTTTGATAATATCATTTGAATATTATTACACACTAGGTGTTTGTTAAAAGAATTTGGTTGCATTGAGATTGTTTAAATTCTTTATTGAAGCTTAGAGAGGTATAGAAGGTGCTTATATAAATATATATACTTATGTTGCGTTGGTAAATTTTGAATTATTAATAGAATCTTGGAGCATGTATGGGAGGAAGAATGGAAGGTTCTCTTTTATGTTTGATTGAATTGTTATGAGATCACTTATTAGTTGCAATATAAGGAACAACTATTTGTTTGTAATGAATTCGGAAATAAAACTAATTCAAGGACAAAGCTTGTTTGTTCTTATTATATTAGCGTTTGAGATATATATAAGATGCTTGGCTGTGTTTGCTAGGTTGTTGGAGGTTATTGATGGGTGATTGAAAGAACATAACTTTAAAGTAAAATATATTAAGAGATTGGTTATGAGGTGCATGCATTCTTGTATGCAGAAGCACTTGGTTTATGAACTCGCCAAAAGAAATGATGATGAATTGTCTTGAACTTAATTGAAATGTGGTACACGCTCACATATATATTATCATATGGTGGAATCTTATTAAGTGAGATATTGATATATTGCATGTATTTTATATAAGATATTATTGTGGTAACAATAACTTTGTTTTGGACATTAGGAGATTAAGGAGTAGACATGATTTTGAAGCTGATGAATAGGAGTAATGTAATACCCTAAAAATCCTATTTAGCATAACCACTAAATGATACATAATAACATAAGTGAATATGTGGTCTCAAAGATATTATAACTTATCTAATTTAAATTAGGAAATTTCCTCCTAGAATCAAATGAACCAAGAAGACTCAAATATTCAAATTTCATTTAGGAACCATAAAATATCATAAAATACAAATAATTACCGTATTAAGTTATGGTTTACATGGAATTAGAAAGAGCAATGAGCGATTGAAATTACAACAATGAAGACACTAAATTTAACTAAATTAAAATAGGCATAATCAAAGATGGATAATCCCAATCAAAAGCCAATGACTAATTAAGAGTTATTTAAATGAATTTCTAAGGACTAAAATTAAAATGGAGTTCCTAAAATAGTATAAGATGTCATGAAAATAGGAAAGTATGTTGGCTCCAAAGTAGAAGTATATTTATGCTAATTCTTGAATAAGTTGTCGGTAGAACTTAATAGGGCAAAATTCAACTCCCTAAATCTTTATTAGGAGTCATAAAATATTGTAAAATACCATAAAAGCCCTTAAACCAATTAAATGGAATTTCCAACAATTTAAGAACAATTAAACTCACAATTAGTGATATATTGTCATATAATTCACATATTGGCAAAGTTAAGCCGTAAAGGGGTAGGAAGAGGTCTAAAATAATTAGAGGACACTAAAAATAATTAGTAAACATCAAAAAATTAATCTTAATTGAATTAACATGCAAAATTAATTTAATGATAAATATTTATAAACAAATTGCAATATTTTGGCTAAATTCAACAATAAAGCCTAACAAGGGATCCACAATTGTAACAATTGGACTTAGTAGGATCAAAATTTAATTGGTAATCAATAAAATCATTTCAAATTAAACCTAATTAAGCTTAACCTAATAATAAACAAGAAGAAATTAATTTAGGGCTTTTTGGCACAACAAAAACTCATTGGATCATTTTTGGTAACCCAAACAAATTGCCAAACCACCAATAAAGCCCAAAACATCAACCCAACCTAAAGGACCAGAGGAATTTCGGTTTTTAGAGCTTCAAAGGGAAGGAATTGAGTTTTCAACACATGTGTCAAATTAGTCAAAGGCTTGTAGAACACAAATCACTATTCATGGCTTAAAGTGCAAGTTTGCTTGAGCTTCTTGGAGAAGGAAGAAGAAAGAGAAGAGAGGAGAGAGAGAGAGAGGGCAGATGAGTGTCTGTATGGTGAGGATTTAATTTTTCAATAAAGCCCTAGATCCAATGGTGGATAATTGACAAGAGCAAAGTTGCATTTTATTACCAAATTGCCCAACCTTTTACCTATAAATAGGGACCCAAGCTCTTCACTTTTCTTCACACCAAGCAATACAACACTTGCTTATTGAGAGAGAGTTGAGAGAGAGCTGAAGGAAGGCTTGAAGAAGATCAAGCTTTAGGTAAGCAAAGTTCTTAGTTTTGAGTTTTAAATTCATAGGTAGAAGTAGTTTTAATCTTTAAAATTCTAGAATAATTTTAGTTTCATGTTTTTATAGTTTAAAATAGCTTCATTTCGAAAATTTAGTGAAGGAAGTAGTTCTGCAAAATTCCCAAGTCAAGAACACTGTAGTAACGAAGTTCTGGCGAAAATTCGTCGGTTAGGCGATTTCTGAACTAGTAACAGAAACACTCTTATTTCATGTTGAAAATGATATTGAAAAATTCTGATAAAATTCATGATGAAACTAGACATATAGAGATTTTTAAATATGTAAAGAACATGTTAAAATGTGTAACATCCCAATTTTCTAAAACGTTTTCGAACTATTTGATCAGAGTAGAGCATCGGAATAATTTCAAAAGAGCGAGTATCTGATAAAAACCTTCACTGTTGTAGTATTTGGTTACTTACACAGCGGTACAGTAGTTTGAAAATAGTACAACAAGATAACGCTGAAATAAAAAATTTCTCTGTCTTCGTCCTTGCGCTAGCTCCTTATCCTTGTCCTTGGTCCTGGTTCCTCCGGACCCTGACGCTATGTTAAGAACTGAGGTTCAATTACCATTGAACCTCAGGTAACGGTTAACCTCATGCTTATGTATCAAATATGTATGACAGATATCCATGGCAAAACAGCAATAATCACATACAATATTCTCATATTCAGATAATAACATAACACAGCCACTGCAATATGCATGTTATTATAGTCTGCACTATCTCCAGTGCCACGATGGCCTATCGTGTCCTCAGCGCTAGGAAAACATAACGGCATTATCAAAACCATAACCCGTATCAAGTTGTATGTGTATGATCAATTTTCAAAAACAGAGTTTCAGACTATCTATCACATATAAGCATACAATAAGCATCAGAGTTAGTGTTACAGTACGCGTCCGTACCTGAATCGGTAGTTCGGTACGAAATCGGTTGGTCAGCGTTCTTCCGGTCAGCCTATCATAGCCATATCATTCTATTAATTTAAAGATAATATCCTAAAATATATTTTGGCCACTATTGACTATTCTACCCTTGGTATTTTAAACCATTATTTTATTTTCTCATAATTTATTAAAAAACCGCTGGAATTATTGGGCAGAAATTCGCCTATCTTTGAAAATTCATAACTAATTCTAGAAAAATCGAAACGAAGATCCGTAAGAAGTTCCGGACTCCTTAGGATGTCTATTTTCCAGAACAAATATCAGGCCTTACCCAGAATTCAAAAATCATTCCCAGATTTCACGTGTTCATCTTCTGCCCAGAATTTCCAGTATTTTCGCAACATAAAGTTTGAGAATTTCTTTCTCACTGTACAGAACTCATTTCAACATGTTCTTTACATATTTAAAACGCTCTACATGTCTACTTTCATCATGAATTTTCTCAGAATTTTTCAATAGCATTTTAAACATGAAATATGAGTGTTTCTGTTACTAGTTCAGAAATCGCCTAACCGATGAATTTTCGCCAGAACTTCGTTACAACCGTGTTCTTGATCTGGAAATTTTGCAGAACTACTTTCTTCACTAAATTTTCGAAATGAAGCTATTTTAAACTATAAAAACATGAAACTAAAATTATTCTAGAATTTTAAAGATCAAAACTACTTCTACCTATGAATTTAAACTCAAAAACTAAGAACTTTTCTTACCTAGAGCTTGAACTCCTTCAAGACTTCCCTTCAGCTCTCTCAACTCTCTCTCAAATAAGCAAGTGTTGTATTGCTTGGTGTGAAGAAAAGTGAAGAGCTTGGGTCCCTATTTATAGGAAAAAGGTTGGGCAATTTGGTAAATAAATGGAACTTTGCTCTTGTCAATTAAACACCATTGGATCTAGGTTAAAGTTGAAATCTCACATCCTCACCACTCAATTGCTCCAGCTGAAATCCCTCTCTCTCTCCCCTCTTCTCTTTCTTTTTCCTTCTCCAAGAAGCTCAAGCAAACTTGCACTTTAAGCCATGAATAGTGATTTGTGTTCTACAAGCTTTGACCAACTTTGCAACATGTGTTGAAATTCATTTTCTTCTCTTTGAATCCAGCCAAAACCGAAATCCCCTCTGGTCCTTTGGGTTTGATTTTTGTTTTGGGCTTTATTGGTGATTTGGGCAATGATTTGGGCTACCAAAAATGATCCAATGTTGTGACTAAAGTCCTAAATTAATTTCTTCTTGTTTACTATTTAATTTATCTTAATTAGGCTTAGTTTGAAATGATTTTATTGATTACCAATTCAATTATGATCCTACTAAGTCCAATTGTTATAATTATGGATCCCTTGTTAGGCTTTATTGTTGAATTTAGCCAAAATATTGCAAAATTGCTTGTAAGTATTCATCATTAAATTAATTATGCATGTTAATTCAATTAGGATTAATTTTTGATGTTTACTAATTATTTTTAGTGTCCTCTAATTATTTTAGACCTCCTCCTATCCTTTTATGGCTTAACTTTGCCAATATGTGAATTATATGACAATATATCACTAATTGTGAGTTTAATTGTTCTTTGAATTGTTGGAAATTCTATTTAATTGGTTTAAGGGCTTTTATGGTATTTTACAATATTTTATGACCCCTAATAAAAATTTAGGGAGTTGTATTTTGCCCTATTAAGTTCTACCGACAAGTTATTCGAGAATTAGAATAAATATACTTACTAATTTGGAGATAACATACTCTCCTATTTTAAATGGGTCCTAAATGGCCAAAATATTATATTCAAGAGATATACAAATTTTGGGGTATTATAATCAATTCCTTGATGAAGATTGGGCATAGTTATTTAATTTAATGAATACCTAACTATTTATTATTTTTCTCCTATCTTGTTTAAGTATTCTCCATAGTTCCTTATTGGTCCTTTTTAATTCCATGTGAACCATATTTTAATTTGGTAATTACTTGGATTTTATGATATTTTATGGTTCCTAAGAGGATTCAATAATTAATTGCAAAAATTAATGCAATTACTTTAATTAATGTACAATTATTTGTCCAATCAATTATTGACACATTCCTCTAATTTGTTTGAGATTAATAACATTTTATGCCCCTTTAAAATTTAAATATGAACTATGCTTCAATATGAAAATTATAGGGTATTTTATGATCCCTAAATGAACTTAGAATATTTGAGTTGCTTTGGTTTATTTAACTCTAGGAAAAAAAAATTCTCTAATTTTAAACTAGATAAACTATAATATCTTTGAGACCACATATTCACCTACTTTAATAGGTATCATTTAGTGGTTATGCTAAATAGGATTTTTAGGGTATTACAAAATGAGCTCTGTACAGTGAGAAAGAAATTCTCAAAGTTTATGTTGCGAAAATGCTGGAAATTCTGGGCAGAGGATGAACACGTGAAATCTGGGAATGATTTTTGAAATCTGGGCAAAGCCTGATATTTTTTCTGGAAAATAGACATCCTAAGGAGTCCAGAACTTTTAACGGATCTTCGTTTCGATTTTTCTATAATTAGTTATGATTTTTCAAAGATAGACGAAATTCTGCCCAATATTGTCCAGCGTTTTTCAACGAATTTTGAGGAAATAAAATGATGGTTTAATGTATCAAGGGTAGAGTAGTCAGTAGTGGCCAAAATATATTTTAGGATATTATCTTTAAATTAATAGAACAATATGGCTATGATAGGCTGACCGGAAGAACGCTGACCAACCGATTTCGTACCGAACTACCGATTCAGGTACGGACGCGTACTGTAACACTAACTCTGATGCTTATTGTATGCTTATATGTGATAGATAGTCTGAAACTCTGTTTTGAAAATTGATCATACACATACAACTTGATACGGGTTATGGTTTTGATAATGTCGTTAAGTTTTCCTAGCGCTGAGGACACGATAGGCCGTCGTGGCACTGGAGATAGTGCAGACTGTAATAACATACATGTTGCAGTGGCCGTGTAATGTTATTACGTGAATATATGAATATTGTATGTGATTAAATGCTGTTTTGCCATGGATATCTGTCATACATATTTGATACATAAGCATGAGGTTAATCGTTACCTGAGGTTCAATGGTAATTGAACCTCAGTTCTTAACATAGCGTCAGGGTCCGGAGGAACCAGGACCAAGGACAAGGATAAGGAGCTAGCGCAAGGACAAAGACAGAGAAATTTTTATTTCAGCGTTATCTTGTTGTACTATTTTCAAACTACTGTACCGCTGTGTAAGCAACCAAATACTACAACAGTGAAGGTTTTTATCAGATACTCGCTCTTTTAAAATTATTCCGATGCTCTACTCTGATCAAATAGTTCGAAAACGTTTTAGAAAATTGGGATGTTACAAGTAAGTTGTATATTCAAGAGTGCAACAGGTAAGTAAATAACGTCCTATTATTAAATATAAATGATATATTGTTTCTTGTTATATTTTAATTTAATTTATTTACCACATTTTCTAATTGTGACTTTATCTAGAATTATCTCAATTTTAATTGCTATTGAAATGATTATAGATTGATGATTTTATTTATTGATATTTATGCTTCTCCTTTTACTTCCTAGTATAATTCATGATTATGTACGAAAATGCTAAAGAAACTTTTGATTTTCTCTCATCAATTTTCATGTTAAGATAGTCTTCTATTTTGGAATGTTTTTACGCAAGTTCTTAATGCTTGAAAGGATTTTGTCGACAGACTGAATTTGAAGGAAAGTTTTGAAATATTTTTTGTGAACTTTCAAGCTAGGATGTTCTATTATGTTGTATTCGATATAAGTTAACTTGGTATTGAAGGAATAGTTTTTCATTGTTTTGATAAATTGGTCTAAAGCATGCTTGAAAAAGGATTTGAGAGGACTGAATATATAAAATACTGGTTACTAACAACAATACTGTAAGTCCTTGATACACGATGGTTAACTTTGAACTCGCTTGATATTCGTGGGATTCGTTCTCATGCTTATTATTCGTGGGTCTTGTACCTGCGCTTGTTTCGTAGCCTCATGCTACGCTTATTTTTGTGACCTCTATTTTGAGCTTAGTTACTTACCCTCATAAATTGCGTGTCTACACTTGTTTTCATGACCTTTATGTCACACTTGGTTACTTACCTTCATGGACTATGTGTCCACACTTTGTGTTCCCGTTTTGTTGAGGTCCTACAGAAAGATGAGTTTGAGAATTTTGTTTTAAATTGATTATGTTGAATGAAAGATTTTACTACTTACTTGGATTTATTTTATTAATGATATTTTATATTTAGTTTCACTTATGTTTATGATTGTCATACTATTATGATTCAAAGTTAAATCTGTTTGAATTGCTTTCAATAGTATATCCTTAAATTTTATAAATGGGACGTTATTCACCAGAAAATTTTTGGCCTCAAATAGCATTGCAGACCTTGCACCTTCAGTTGAACAATAAAGACTATCATTGCTAGCCAAGCTTGTCGATATATTTTGGAACAATTGCTGGTGGATATAAAGTTGAGTTTTCATTCTTATATGCTATCATATATAGCTTAGATGCTCCACATAGTCTATAGGTAGGACTCTATAAAATAGAATATATATATGCTATAGTGGAGCATAGCTCCGAATGTTGTTAAGAGTATTATTTAATGTCCGTCTATAAGTTTAAGGTTTAAGGAATGTGAGTCCACTCATATTTTGCGCCAGTTACTCCTTAGTTTTTAGGGTGTGACAACCACTATCTCATACTATTCTCCCATACACACAATCAAGCGGTCACAAAAGGAGTGAGGTGATGTCGGAGATCAAAGGATCAGAAGTGGGGAGAAGGAAGAGGAAGGTGGGGTATATATAGAGGGGAGGGAGAGAGGTGTGATGTGAGAGTGAGGGAAATCGCAGCATTTTCAAGGCAGATTAACGTGGGGAAGAAGCAAGAAACTAGAGCCAGGGCTCATAAGTTGGGAACAGAGAGGAGTGAGAGTGACTATATGGGATTAGAGAAGGGAAGGAAATAGCATGAAAAGCGACCATTAATGAATTAAACGGAAAGGGAGGGAAGAAATAGCAAAAATCGTTGAGGTGTATTTTGGAGTATTGGGTGATCATGGCTGAGAAGTAAGGGTCCTGGCGCGGGTTTAAATACTTGGTTTTTTGGGGGAGGTTTGCTTTTATCGAATGTATATATATTTTTGGGGTAATGATTACATGAAGGAATGTGAAAATGGGAGGACATTACAAACGGATGTCTGGTTTATTAACGATAGCTGTGATTTTTGTTCCAGTTTCTTAACCACATAGGCACTTTTTCCAACCAAAAAAAAAAAAAACTTTAGTGTTGGGCGTTCTTCAGGATAAAGCGCATATATATTTTTGCACTTTTATATATGTGTGTATGGCTATGCGCACGTGCTCGCGCTATATTGTTTATTATTTGTCACATTGTCAGTTCATGTAATCTATAATCTAAAATCTGAAAGTAAATAAATAAATAAACGATGCATTCTATTGAGAACTTGTACAAATTCACTGATAAAAATACTCTTCATATTATTATTATTGTTTTAAAACCCTTTTCTCTTCGTCGCAGTGGAAGACCAAATGCCCCGTTTGGTACGGTAGAACTGGAGGCATGAAATTGGAACATCACCTTCTCTACGGCTTCCTCTCCATGGCAGCCTTCAACCTCCCTCACTATCACTAGCAAGAAGATCCAAAGACCCATGTTTGCAAATCTTCCTTAAAAGACCTCCGTACTGCTGTTAAGTTGCATACCTATTCGACAAGAGACAATGAGGAAGAGACGGTGATGAGTTGCAGCCCATTTCGAGAAGAGATGAGGACGATAAATAGGGAGAGATCTGTTTGAAAGGGAGCAAGAAGAGATGACGAAAAAGAGTTTAGGACGATTAAGAAAGAGTTGAAGGCGCTCTGGTCAAAGAAAGAGAGGAGGAGAGAGAATAATGACTTTTGAGAAAATTATAATAAATGACCTAAGAAAAAGAATATTTACTAAAAATGATCACAAAAATGATAATTATTTTAAAGGGCAAAGGAGCAAAAATGCACATGAAGTTTGCCCTTGGGAGCGTCCAGCACCACTAATTTCAAAAGGAGCAAAAGTAGACACAAAGTTATGTTTTGGGGAGCAAAAGTGCCACCGACCGTTAGTTGACCGTCAGTTGACCGTTAAGTTGAATGGAATGCTGATGTGTCGCTGATGTGGCGTTGACTGGGACTGACATGCTGACGTGGACGATGACGGAGAATTAAAAAAATTAGGAAAAATCTCAAAAAATTAGGGAAAAAATAAATAATTAGAAAAAAATTTAAAAAAAATTAAATTAATTCGAAAAAATTTAAAAAATGAGGAAAAATTTAAATAATTAGGAAAAAATTAAAAAATTTATATAAAAAAATTCAAAAAAGATAGGAAAAAGTTAAAATAATTATAAAAAAGATTAAATAATTATAAAAAAATTAAAGTAATTCGAAAAAAATTTAAAAAAGTTGAAAAAATGAGGAAAAAATTAAATAATGAGGGAAAAAAAATAAAAAATTATTAAAAAAATAGGAAAAATTCAAAAATTAAAATAATTATAAAAAATTAAAATACCCCCGCCAATGGGCCCCACCACTGATCACCCTACCGCCAGCCGCCAGCGGTGATTGGTTGCCCTTTATTATATACTCGGTGGCGGTCGAATTAGTTGATTTTACTTATTTTTCTAAAATGCCTTTATATAAATTCTGTACCTCAACTACCTTATTGATTTCACATAATTTCTCACTTATATCAATAGGCATCTTTTAGGAAGAAATTGACAAAATTTAGAATGTTGTATTATAATTAGGACAAAAACAAACTCTCAAATGTTGTCTTATAATTAAGACCAGAGGGAGTATATAATAAACGGAAACTGATCGCCATCGCCGGCCTGCGGTAAGGTGGTCGGTGGTGGGGCCCACTGGCGGGGGTATTTTAATTTTTACTAATTATTTTATCAACTGACGGTCAACTAACGGCCGGTGGCACTTTTGCTCCCCAAAACATAACTTTATGTCTACTTTTGCTCCTTTTGAAACTTAGTGGTACTGGACGCTCCTAAGGGCAAACTTCATGTGCATTTTTGCTCCTTTGCCCAATTTTAAAAGATCATAAATTAAAATTTTAAAATATAAATACTATATTGCCCTCGGCTATTTTTGATGTGCATTGTTTAATTTACCAACAAATTTTGAAGTCAATACGATAACTTTTCTTAGTCTCTCCACACTCTTCTTCCTGAGTTTGTTTGTTCGAGAGGTAACACAGATTCATTGTTAAGCCATCTACATATATATGTACCTTATTAATTTATTGAAGGATCCTCTAAACTTCAAGAAATTGAATATGTTAATTTTGGAGGCGAAAAGCACAAAATATGAAATCTGAAACTTGATATACAGATTTCACTATTATATTACTACATGGAAGTTTTACGATATTTCTTGTTTAAAAATTGACACTCTAGAAATGTGAAGAATTTAGATCCATGAAATCAAGGTGAAAAGCATCAAGGGATGGGGGGTTCAAATCAATTGAGGCCTGATCTAGTCCAAACCATCTTTGTACCAGACACATCTCTAATGTTCCTTTTTGTTTCAAAGAGCCCACGAATTTCAATGGATGGTTCGATGCTTCAAATGATTTCCCAATGTAAATCCTTTTATTCAACTTGAACTTCGCCAGAGAAGGTAACGACAAGTGTTCCGTGTGAGATTTCTGGTCATCTTCATCTCTACCTCCTCCTCCTTTACCTCCAAATAATACTGTAATGGTAGAAAAAGTTGATCAGGTCATATGAGGGGATTACGGGCTGAAAACAAGATCAGGATTCAATAGTTGCCTATTATCCGCAATAGTCCAAGGTTATTCGTATAACACCCCAACTTTTCTAAAGCATTTTCAAAATAATTTAACTAGAGTAGGGCAACGAAATGATTTTAAATACAGAGTAACTGATATTCAACCACTGTAGTGTACTGGTTTGCTGATACAAAAAGTTCGAATGACTACACCGTTGAGTACATATCTTAAGGACTTTCTCCAGCTAGTTCTTCTGCCTGCTGCTAACCCTTGTTTTCGATCATGTTCACCCCGGAATCCTGAAGCTACAGTAAGAGCTGAGGTTCAATACCCATTGAACCTCAGGTAACGGTTAACCTCATGCTTATGTATCAAATATGTATGACAGATATCCATGGCAAAACAGCGTTTAATCACATACAATATTCATATATTCACATAATAACATTACACGGCCACTGCAACATGTATGTTATTACAGTCTGCACTATCTTCCAGTGCCACAGTGTACATCCGTGTCCTCAGCGCTAGGAAAACATAACGGCATTATCACGACTATAACCCGTATTAAGATGTATGTGTATGATCAATTTTCAAAAAAAACAATATCTCAGACTATCTATCACATATAAGCATACCATAAGCATCAGAGTTAGGGTTACAATACGCGTCCGTACCTTCGTTGATGATGTTTTGGTACGTTTGACGAAAACGGTACTTCTAACGGAAAACAGCGGTATAACAGCAGCAGCGGTAAAGGTTCACAGATATCCTATAATATCATTTTTAATCAGTGACCACTAATTTTCAGCATTTGCGGAAACTATGTTGGATATTCACTATTCATGTGAATAGTACCAGTAAAAATATTTTTACCGTGCCGGTAAATATTTTTTACTGTGCCAGTAAATAATATTTACTGCCCAAGGATAATTCTTTTCTGATGTGACAGATCAGACTAAGCTGCAGCCACAGAGCATACTCAGAAGAAATTCTATAGGCATTTCAGGTACAAATTACCAAAACTTAAGAACTAAAGAACTTACCCTTGAAGTTCTTGCTCCTTCTCTTCAACTCCAAGAACTTTACTCTAAACTCTCTCTCTAACTCTAAGAATCCTCACTCTTCTCTTAAACGCAACCATTGCGGTCTGAGTTTGGTGTGAAGAAAATGAAGAAATGAAGCCTCTATTTATAGTGTTGGAAAATGGGTCCTTAAGTGTAATTTTCGTCTCTGGGTCGTTTTACGTAATTTTCCTAAAAATTAAAAAGAAATCCTCCCGTGACTACTCTCAGCCGCCCCGTGATCCTTTTTAAAAAATTTTAATAATATTTTAATATTTTAAATAATAAAATAAAATAATAATAAAATAATATTATTATAATTAATATTGAGTGGGTCCCGCGTGCAAAATTTTTCAAAACTCACGGGATGGCTGTCGGGAGAGGAAATTATTTGGCCGTGGGTCCCGCATGAATAGTAAATACGTATTTTCAAATAGTAAATACGTATTTGTAAATAGTAAATACTATTCATACCCCACAAAATACCGTATTAACCAATAGTAAATACGTATTTGTGAATAGTAATTACTATTCATGTACGTATTTGTGAATAGTAAATACTATTCATATTCAAAAATACTGATTTCAAATTTGTCATTTTCAAAAATAGGGCCTAGTAGTCCTCCAAAAATAGGCTAGTTTTCAAGTCTTTAGGTCCAAAATTCAGGATTGTACAATTCTCCCCCCGTTCAATAAATTTCGTCCTCGAAATTTGACAATATAAAATAAAAAGGTTATCTAGACCTCTAGTCTATTCCTTCCTTATGCAAACTTAAATAGCAAGCATCCTACTATTCAATGTCTCAATCTTATACCCAGGTATAGTACTAAATTACAGGACTTGCTGATCTATTCTCACAGTACTCGGTTACACAGGCCTCACTGCCTGATTTATTTAGCCTATCGGCTTAACACATATTGACCTTCCGCATCTGCTCATCAATTTCATCTGAGTCTTTCCCATTCAAGTTCTCGAATTACTTTCACTTACTCAACACTATAGCTGACAGCTATTAATTGACTTAACTAGTTTAGTATTCCAGACCTTTCTAATAGTTGCTGTTCCTGTACCATAATTCCCAATTACACTGCTTTTCTTTTCAACACGATAGCGTCGACAATCATGTCATTGCTACCCAAAATTATTTTCTTGTCTCATTTTCAAATTTTCAAACATGAAAAATTTTCCGTGGTTTCAGTACATTTCACAATCTGCACTATACCACAAAGTAATAGTGCTATAACACTTTTAAACTTAATCGCTGCCATCACAAATTCATGAAAACATTTTTCACTGCCGGATCATTTTCAAAAACTTTTATTACCGGCACATATCTTTGAGGGAGCTAATTTATTTCACAAAATTTTACAATTGAGAGTACACACCATCATTTTAACCATTTGGTACAGTGAGCGCCTTACCCCAATCCTCAAATCCAGTCTCAACAGTACTATCAACAATGTGGGAGAACCTCCGCCCCTCTCTCAGGAGACCCAGTGTTCACACTGGCACATAAAGTAGCAACCCTATCTAGCGGAACTCAGTCCAGTCATAGACAGTCAGGTTTTACTAATCAAAACATACGCCCTAGGCGAAATGTTATGGATTGGGTGCGTTCACTGCTGGTGCGATTTCCATTTTCTCAAACCAAAATCCCTCCAAAACTTTTTGTTCAAAAAAAAACATTTATCAAAGGCCAGCGATTTCAAACATTTTAAAACATCTAGCAAGACCCAGCAAACTGTGTACATCCACAACAGCTTCTGTCCTTCCAGTTTTGTACTGACTTTACCACAACATAGTTAAAAACTCAGTTTCAAACTCTGGGTTCTATCAAAAACCCTTTTTTTTTACAAGACAATATCATTTCAAAATAATCATCGCTGTGGTCTCAAATTCTGTTGAAAACATTTCATTTGAAAACTCAGCTTAAAAAAAAAAATCCACATGTTCGAACAAATAAATTTCAAAATTTCTAATACAGCAGGTGTATTGGCAAGTTCAAAAATTCAATTTTAAAATCTTACTTAGGAATCAGACAACTAACATTAGAAGGTCATCACTAATTGCACGTATTCGGACCTCTTTCCTTGGCTACTCAAACCATATGTATAATGCTTAGTTTGTTCTACTTAACTCATCTGGCTATTCCAAACTTTGCCCGTTATCCTCGGGTTTCACAAACTTTTTGGGACACTTCTCGTATTTGTTGTCTAACAACCGTGGGCTTCTGCTAGCTTATAAACACAATATGTGCTATATAGCACTGGAGCGACTCATGGCAATATACTAGATTACTGAAACCTTCGCTCTAAGGAACCTATTCGATGTGAGATTCATTATAATGTACATACCTTGAGAACCGATGCACTTGGTAACTCTACTTTATGGTTCGTTGTCACGGCGGCTCCACTCTACGGTTCGTCGTCACGGTGGCTCTGCTCTACGGCACATTACTCGGCGCTTCACTCAGTCTTCTCAGACCAGTCAGCTTTTCCGGTTAGCATCCTTGTAGGTAAACCTCCTAGATCAGAACTCCCCGTAGGTATCCTTCTCCGATCAAACTTCCCATAAGTAGCGTCAGTGATCGTCTCTGAATCATTATAATGAGAACTCAAATCTTATCAGGTTCCTATCCTTTAGTAGTTTCATAAACCGTTGTTTTTATGTCTGCCATCTTATCTAGGGTCATTCTATTTGTGGACTTTCACTTTCTATTTAGCTCCAAGCATAATTCTTAACTCAATTTTCTCTATCGGGTAGCCACTTACTTTATAGGGAATCTATTAGCCACTAACATCTCTATGGTTCTTGGTCCCACCTTGAGACCATAACCTGGTGGCTACTGAGGTTTCCAGCTTTCGTATGGTTCTGTTAAGGAACTATCTCTTAGGTATTTGGAACCTAGGCAAAACTCACTCATATTTTCTCAGGGTTCCTACTCTCACAGGGGTCATAGTTCTGAGATTTCTCTCGCCTAAGCAATATTAACTTCATAATGTCTATTGATTCTTGGTACTAATATTGATATACTTACTACAGGGTACCTACAACTCTCATAGGCACTAGTATGACATAACTGTCTCCCCAGAATTACTGGGTACTTTCCCTCTTCTGTCAATTGATCACCACCGTCAAGGACTTAATCAAAAGATCTTCGTCCCCGGAGCCACGCCCCTTTGCACGCATGGTGTCTGGCCTCTACAAGGTAGGGATTTTCTTCTCAGGGTACCTTAACAAGTTATTATTTTGACAAGGACATTAAATCGATAGGTTACTATCCAAGGGAAACCTAAACAGTAGGTTACTGTCTACCGGAAAACTTAAGTCGTACCGACTTCTCTGTACCACTTCCCTTGAAACTCTGAGTGGGGATTTAACTTAGATTCCGATTCCTATATCAAAAGTCTTAAAGTTTAACAACAGAAACCATATTCTGTGCCATCTACTCTATAACAAGGCCTCCCGAGCCTAACCCTTTTCCTTAGGATGTACGTCCTTTTTGTATCACAACACCAGTATTGTATCAGTACTTGTACTTGTTTTTTTCGAAATACTTTTAAAACCATGGCTTAGAGCCTAACTTAGTTAGTCAAACCGATTGGCCAGGTAGGCGTCTATCATGGGAGCCTCACCGTGCTAGGGTGACTGATTGGCTGATCCACATAGACTCGGCCCTACCTTCGGCACCAATGGTTTACTGTAACTGAGTCGGGTTCATACCAGATAAAACACTTTTGAAAGTTTAGAACCTAACTCCGCTACTCAGACAATCCGACTAGGCAGGTGTATTTGTGGAAGGCTCGACGAATTCAAGGAAACTGATTGCCAACCACAAAACCCCTTTCTAGATATCGGACTGTTTGGAGTAACTTAGTTAACTCCGTGCCAGGATGTCTGCTTTGATACCAAAATATCTCCGTTTTAGGTGAATCAAAGCTTATTTGGCTCGTTGGAAAGGTTTAGAAGTTTACTATTTACTGTAAAATTTCAAGGAAAAACACAGAGGTTTACCCTAGGAACAGAGCAACAAAATACTCTCTGTTTGAGAGTCCGAAAACAGAGTATGGAAAATGCAGCAGTTTAAACCATGCGTTTCTAATCGTTAAACCCAGAAGTACTCTCTTAGAAACTATAAAGAAGAGGTCCAGAGACTCACCTTGGTCTATAGGAGGGCTTACATGTACGGTTCCAATATTCTTCCTTTCCTTCCGACTCACTCTCACGTTAACTCTCAGTCTCTCTCTCTGCGTGTTTTTTCTTTCTGTTTTATGCTTCTGCCTAGTTTATAATGAAAGGAAGTATGGAGTTTGGCTCTAAAGTATGGAGCACGAGCTGCTGCCATGCTTAAGATAAAGAGGAGCAGAGAGTTGTGGTGCAGCTGGTTGTGGGGCTGGAGAAGGTACGGGATAAGGGATGGAACGTGGTGTTTGCTGTCCATGATCTCTTGTTCTTTCTACTTTTGGCGTTGGGACCTGAATAATGGATGAATAATGAAGGAGCAAACAGAATATAGTGGAGTTTTGCATCGTGTGCTTTGCTGGCTGAATGATAATGCATATGTGTTCAGTCCGTTGCACCGTATTAATAATAATAAAGGAGGTAAGAGGAAGTGTAGTATGTACAGGTTGGCCCAATATGAAAAGATGAGAAGCATGTAATCGTGTCGGCCAGTAAAGTGAACTAAACAATTGGATACGGGTACTTAAATTCTAATAATTATTTTCGTGATTATCTTAGGCTAATATTCATCAATAATTGCCATATAATATCTCTAATTCCAAATCCCAAAATTTGGGGATGTTACATGCTTCGCCACAGATCACACTGTGAGAACCCCCGATCATGGTTACCTTTAACTAGCTCTGATACCAAAATATAACACCCCAACTTTTCTAAAGCATTTTCAAAATAATTTAACCAGAGTAGGGCAACGAAATGATTTTAAATACAGAGTAACTGATATTCAACCACTGTAGTGTACTGGTTTGCTGATACAAAAAGTTCGAATGACTACACCGTTGAGTACATATCTTAAGGACTTTCTCCAGCTAGTTCTTCTGCCTGCTACTAACCCTTGTTTTCGATCATGTTCACCCCGGAATCCTGAAGCTACAGTAAGAGCTAAGGTTCAATACCCATTGAACCTCAGGTAACGGTTAACCTCATGCTTATGTATCAAATATGTATGACAGATATCCATGGCAAAACAGCGTTTAATCACATACAATATTCATATATTCACATAATAACATTACACGGCCACTGCAACATGTATGTTATTACAGTCTGCACTATCTTCCAGTGCCACAGTGTACATCCGTGTCCTCAGCGCTAGGAAAACATAACGGCATTATCACGACTATAACCCGTATTAAGATGTATGTGTATGATCAATTTTCAAAAAAAACAATATCTCAGACTATCTATCACATATAAGCATACCATAAGCATCAGAGTTAGGGTTACAATACGCGTCCGTACCTTCGTTGATGATGTTTTGGTACGTTTGACGAAAACGGTACTTCTAACGGAAAACAGCGGTATAACAGCAGCAGCGGTAAAGGTTCACAGATATCCTATAATATCATTTTTATCAGTGACCATTAATTTTCAGCATTTGCGGAAACTATGTTGGATATTCACTATTCATGTGAATAGTACCAGTAAAAATATTTTTACCGTGCCGGTAAATATTTTTTACTGTGCCAGTAAATAATATTTACTGCCCAAGGATAATTCTTTTCTGATGTGACAGATCAGACTAAGCTGCAGCCACAGAGCATACTCAGAAGAAATTCTATAGGCATTTCAGGTACAAATTACCAAAACTTAAGAACTAAAGAACTTACCCTTGAAGTTCTTGCTCCTTCTCTTCAACTCCAAGAACTTTACTCTAAACTCTCTCTCTAACTCTAAGAATCCTCACTCTTCTCTTAAACTCAACCATTGCGGTCTGAGTTTGGTGTGAAGAAAATGAAGAAATGAAGCCTCTATTTATAGTGTTGGAAAATGGGTCCTTAAGTGTAATTTTCGTCTCTGGGTCGTTTTACGTAATTTTCCTAAAAATTAAAAAGAAATCCTCCCGTGACTACTCTCAGCCGCCCCGTGATCCTTTTTAAAAAATTTTAATAATATTTTAATATTTTAAATAATAAAATAAAATAATAATAATATAATATTATTATAATTAATATTGAGTGGGTCCCGCGTGCAAAATTTTTCAAAACTCACGGGATGGCTGTCGGGAGAGGAAATTATTTGGCCGTGGGTCCCGCATGAATAGTAAATACGTATTTTCAAATAGTGAATACGTATTTAGGAATAGTAAATACCGTATTTTTAAATAGTAAATACGTATTTGTAAATAGTAAATACTATTCATACCCCACAAAATACCGTATTAACCAATAGTAAATACGTATTTGTGAATAGTAATTACTATTCATGTACGTATTTGTGAATAGTAAATACTATTCATATTCAAAAATACTGATTTCAAATTTGTCATTTTCAAAAATAGGGCCTAGTAGTCCTCCAAAAATAGGCTAGTTTTCAAGTCTTTAGGTCCAAAATTCAGGATGTTACAATTCGCAAACAAAATAATTGCAGGACTTCAAATAATAACTTCCTACAATTTTTTTTGGGCCCCACCAGGTGACATCAAGTACAATGAGAACACTATCCTAACCAAACTCCACCTTTAATGTGCAACGGGAGGGTTTCAATGATTATATTGTGCCCAGTCATTTATGGTATGATATCAAAATTTGGTGGTAAGTTAAATAATGCAAATAAAAAAACAATTAAGGATAATTTAGTCTTTCTATTTTAATATTTTATTTTTTAGTAATTCAAAATAATTATCATTTTTATGGTTATTCTTAATAAATATTATTTTTCTTAGGTCCTTTATTATAATTTTTCTATGATTTTTTTATTTTTACCTAAAGAGAACGATGATTGTTTCAGAATAGTGAAACTGTGAGTTTTTTATTTTTAAATTTTAAGGACATTTTAGTCTTTTCATATAAAATTTATGGCTCATCTTCAAAACAATTTAAATATACTTTTGAACCGCATTTATATGTCAATTTTTATTTCTATTTCCATTTCTTTTTTTTATATACAAAAAAGTTTTGGAGGGATTCAGCATCAGTCCCCCACCAAGGCCAGGGCATGGCCCCAGGCTCTATGAGCACTTACTTACGAGATCGGTTAGCAAAGGAGTCCCAGCAACGGCAGAGGGATCGAACCCACGACCCAAGGGCCTAGTCCTAGATCTCTTACCATCTAGGCCAACTCTCATTGTCATTTCTATTTCCATATCCCTATACATATTCATCACAACCAACTCCATCGTACCAAATGGGCCTATAGGGACGACACCCGCTATAGCTGTGCGGGACATTGTGTCTGAGGACATAACTGGACATAACTGGAATAGGATTTTTTCTTTTTCGCAAAGCTTCACTTTAGTGGTTAGCCTTGCACTGGTAACCCTTGCCGAGAGAGAGAGACCCAACTTCTCCAAACATCTCTAGGCCTTCGCCAGATAAAGGGCTAACAGAACAAGAAATACGTAACTAGAGACACTAACAAGTTGCAATGGTTGAAGTGGAAAGCGTCCTTATCACCTTCTTAAAGAAAATAACATAAGTTTAAATCACCGGAAGGACATTTCTTTGGAGAGGAAAAAACCCCTAGCAGTTTAAGTTTCTTACCCTTTGCTCAACAAAATTAAAGAATTAGCGGAGAAACATGTTTTTATTTACGGGTAATTGCGTAAATATAAAAAATTATTATTTCTTCATTTTTTACCGGAACTATTTCATGATTCATTTCATTGCTTTTATGGGTGTTTTTCAAAATGATAACAGTTTTTTGTTTCAAAACTTATTTTAAAATATTATACATATGTAAAAATTATTTTAGGAACATGAAAAGATAGAACACAATCAAACAAGCCCTAAATTCCTAATAATATGGACAGAATCAATTCTAACTAAGGTTCAAAAAACAAGGTTAGGCCATTAACCGAAGAGATTCAAAGTACCCAACTTGATAAGTATCTTCTCATGTTGCTTTCGTTCCAATGCCTTTATTAAAACATCTACCAGTCGTTCAGCTGAGCACATATGTTCCAATGCAATCAGACTCTTGCAGTTTTTTTAATATGGACTAAATTTATTTATTATTATGATTCCTAAATTTATTTACAGAAACATGCAATTCAACATACATACATACATACATACATACATACATATATATATATATATATATATATATATATATATATATATTAAATTCAATAACAAATTAACTCGGCATCATCATTATTGAGACTTACAAGTGGAGTCTTTTATTCCAGTAGAAAAAAGGCCCAAAAAAAAAGGAAAGAAACAAAATAAATCCCTTTCCACACAAACATCTACTGAAAGATGATAACCCACAGTACAAATTTAATTAAGGCTTGAATGTTACAAGAGCTTTGGAGCTAATTAATTCTGAAACAGGGCAATGACAGAAGAGATTGTCTGGATTAAAGTGAGGAAAAGAAGCAAAATTCCTCCCAAGAAAGATGCTATCCTCCATGGAGTGCTCCAGTATTGCTGCTTGAAGATTGCTTTGTACCTGTGACATGGGCTATCACAAAACTCGTTCAATTCTTTAAATAGAGAGATATAGTCATTATTGAAATTTCCATGAATAATATGCCTGCCCAATCTCTTTGTTATGGAAGCCACTGCATCATTCTCCCCTATGAGGTTCTTAATAACTCCCTTTTCTTCAAGTATTTCAACATCCTTTTCGGTTCTAATAAAATGTTCCCATAACACCATGTAATCAGTCATGCTTCTAGACAAAGGGAATTGACGCTGCTCGAATGCAACCACATTTCTAAGCAGGGTCTCTGTGTCGTCTTGTATACTAATTCTTGGTATTTTCAACACTCCCTTGGAATATTGCAGCTTAAGTAAGTTTACTTCATCTTCATTGACCTCAAATTTAATTCCTGCATCATGTAGTTTACATGCACTATATATAGGCTTCATTTCATTGTCATTGTCTTCCCTTGGCAGTTGATCAAGTCGTACATAACAGATTCTTAGCATATCACACAGGTGTTGCACTTGCAGAGTACCATCAGGAAGTCTCGGTAGGTGGTGTTGTACAAAATATGGGAACGTCAAATTTTCTCGAAGTCTTCGATTAGGAACTATATGAAACATGAATGCAGAATAAAAATAGTTATAGGTAACATACTCAATTGGAAGTCCAGGCTCATTGTAGCCATTGAGAAATGTTAGGTCAAATATGTCTTTAAGAACAAAAAATGGTAGCTGATTTTCAAGCAAAATCAAGTCTCTATCTATATCCTGCATTGACCATAACTTGGGATGCCAACGGTCTTCATCCAGAAATAGAAGGAAGTATTCAATGATGAAGCAAGCATCAGTTAAAATCATCCTTATAAATTCATCGCTGTCCATTGGGATGATCTCTGAATAACAACGTCGAATTTTGATTTCTTGATTTCTTAGGACACAAACATAATCATCAAATGATCTGTCTTGAATCCTCTTCAAAAATTTGTACAGGAACCACAATTTGACCTCTTCCATTGAATTCAATCTTTTATTTCCATGATGAAATGGGCCAATGGAAACCATCATAGGAGTGTAGGCTGCTTCATTCACTTCCCGAAGTTGTGGTGGCAATCTGTAGATGCAACAACTTTGTGGTGTGGGAAACTCTGAATGGTCCATAATTTCTAACTCAGCTTTTAGGGAGCTTAAAGCAATTTTTTCTCTCGACATCCTCTGGAACAATTTTATGATTACAAAATATCTTCAATTCCATCTATTATAATAATTAACATTTGTATTATAATTGACATTTAAATCGTGGTAAAGAACAAGCATAGGGAGTTACTTTGATCCTAAATTGTGAATAATGTGACTCTCCTTTTGAACCCCCATTTTGGATCAAATCTTGAATCGCACTTTAGTTCTAATGAAAATCTAATACATATGCATATAATAGAAGTAAATTTATTCTTCTTCTCTTCTCTATTTCTTGGCTCCAACGTAAAGGAGGAACAAATGGGGCAGTCTTTTTAAAGACGTGATAGACATAATGTACGAAAGTAAAAATACATGAGCGCCAAGAATTTAGGCCTGTTCTTGCCAAGAAAAGCAAGAATATAATTAATCTATTAGCCCTCTTTAATCTTCTAGCATTAGTCTTATTGAGTTTATTTTACGGAAGATCTGTTAACAGAAAATGTTTCTTTTAGTTATTATCAGAAAAATTGAATTTCGTTTTGGAAATTTTTTGACCAGGAATTTTCTTCAATTTTTAAGAACCTTTTTAACCAATTCAAGTAAGAACTTGTTTCCTAAAAAAAAAAAAAAAAAGTAAAGCATGCTTGATTTTGCTTCAACTCGCTGTTAGGCTCCACCATCACAAACCACACCGTAGGTTAAGATTGTTAAAAGTATGTGCTTTGATATGTAAAGCCATCCATGAGGAAATCTTCTCACTTGGGTTGGTTAGGTAAAGAAATGGTGGATATAACGAGGCCATATTTGGTATATATAGAATGCAAGGTTATATATATAGAGAGTATGTAAGGTAATATATAAGTCTTTCATTTTCATGTTCGCTGAGACCGTTGCTAATGACAGCAAGCTGAGGGGTCGTGGACACGACGGCCATAGCGATGTCAGTGTAAGGGGAGTGGGGAAAGTAAGAGGAGTTTCGGGAGGGAAGAAGAAAAGAGGGCATGGTAGTTTGGAAATACGAGTATTAAAAATTAAGAGATTAGAATAGGGCAAAATATTGCCCGTTCCCTCCAAGTCCCCCAATTTCGGAGGAAGAGGGAAAATTATGAAGCAAAATAAGGGGAGGGGAGCACCCCTCCAAATCCCTTAAATATGCATTATTCAAGTCAACCTTAAGTAGCCTTGGCTGAGATGATAAATATACTACGTGTTAACAAACTTGTCAATTCAAGCAAGTGCACACTGGAAATTAATATTGGACAAGTAGTGCATGTTTAATGACAGCATGATAAGGATTATTCAAATTTCAACTGCGTTATTATTTAATTATTATAGCTAGTGAATAAGAGTTGCTGATAGCTAGTGAATCTTTGCTGCTTATATAATTATTATACATGCTGTCTATTTTCGAAGTTCGAACATAATTATCACTTTCCTTATGTTTAAAATGAAAAACCTTCTTATTAAAGAGTTGCCAAATGGGTCAATATAATCTTTTGTTAGACTTAGAACACCATCGTTTTTAGTTCAAGCACATAGCAGAAACCCGAAAGGTTTATCTTTTCTTGCTGCTTGAACCAACTTTTTTTATTCTGATATTTAATAAGACTTCATGATTGAGCTATATCTTATATACAATAATAATAATAATTAAAAAAAAACATAAAAAACTTTCATAACTAACATACACAAGTTTAATTATAGAAATTACAAGACACGCATAAAATGATATGGGTGAAAGAAAGAGATATTACTAACCTGATGGTTCAGTGGATTCAGGTTCAGGAAATTAAAGAGTAGCAGATAGCACCAATATATTAGAACTTGTCGATGAAGTGCTTAACACCTTATCCTATATATGCAATTATATAGCCTGTTAAATATTATTCATTGCTTTTAGTTTCAAACTTTGAAAAACCATTAAATTCGTAGAAGGGAATGGCATCTGCCGCTTTTACTGTGCCGATAAGAGAACTTGTTCTGAAATACTATAGGTACTAGCTTTAAAACTAATGGTGCAAGAAGCCCCTAATAAATAATGCTTGCTTGTTTTGTCTTGTAGTGGCTCAACACGTGATTCAATATATTATTGCTCAGGAGCTTTTCCTTCCTCGTGAAAGATAAAGGAATCTCAGAGAATGGGAACAGTAAAAAGTTGTATGACAAGAGCATCCACTTTTCTGTTCGTTGAGAACCAATAGTAGGGAACAAATTCAGTTTTTTTAGATGCCTCTCCACCTGAATTCTCATTATTTAAAGGGTTAAGGAGCCTTTTTACCAACAAACTATTAGTCCAAGAACACCCAATACAATAAATTATTTTGTGGACCTTAAATGCCAACCAACTTTTGAAAACATTAAATTTGCACAAAACCATTAGTTGGCATCAAACAGACGTTACTACTGCTCTGGTTCACGCGATTTCTGGGTTCTTTGAAAACTCGATCCAGTCATGATTTATTAATCAATTGCAAAATCGAAAACCCAAACTGACGGCAACGCATCATTGAAGAACTATAGCCTCCTTCTTGCGTCTTCTTACCTGATGGATTTCAAATGCAAAATCGAAAACCCAGACTAAAACATTACTACTCTGGTTCACGCGATTTCTGGGTTCTTTGAAAACTCAATCCAGTCATGATGTATTAATCAATTGCAAAATCAAAAACCCAGACCGACGACAACGCATCATCGAAGAACTATAGCCTCCTTCTTGCGTTTTCTTATCCGATGGATTTCAAATGCAAAATCGAAAACCCATACCAAAACAACTAAATTCGAAAATCTAGATTCAAAGCATAAACATGGAATTGATTAAGAGCATTCAATAATGGCAGATACAATTCCAGTTTCAAGTTTCATAAAATCATCAATCAACGTAACCATGAGAAAATTAACTATGGTGATGATTTTGAAGAGAAGAGAACAAAACTCCTCATCACATATCCAGACTGAAAACCCGTGAAAACTTGATCGGATAAAATCAAGGCATTAAGCATATATCCAAACTAAAAACCCATGAAAATCGAATGAACCCTAAGCTACTAAAAAATAAGAAGTTGGAGCGATTTCAGAAGTTGGAGCACCGCTATGGGGACGAAGGAGAGAAGGATCAGAGGCAAAGGAACCAAAAGCAGAAGAAGTAGAGGAAGCTGATGAGGATGAGTCGAATCCAGGAGCAAGGAACCTACTACCGCCGGGACGACCACCACCAGTACTTCCACCACCGTCGACGCCTTCGCCTTCAATGACTCCGGGTAGCATCACCGATTTGCGAGATCTGAGATTCTAGCTCTCTGGCGACAAGAATGGAAGATAGATCCAAATCCGATGACAGTGTGTGGTGCCAGCGACGGAGGAAGAAGCTCCGATCGATGGTCTATTCCGAGCTTCACTGGAGTTTCGAGGATGTTGATGAGGGTGATGGTTGAGATCACGGGTGGGAGAAAGATGCCAATGGAAGTGAATCCAAGTGATAAAGTAGGAGAGTTGAGGAAGGAGGTTCAGAGGTTGAACTAACGTCCGTTTGATGCCAACTAACGGTTTTGTGCAAATTTAATGTTTTCAAAAGTTGGTTGGCAATTAAGGTCCACAAAATAGTTTATTGTGTTGGGTGCTCCTGAATCAATAGTTTGTTGGTAAAAATGCTCATTAACCCTTATTTAAATGGCAGCCAGTGCCGGTGCACCGAAAGGTGGAATTATTTCAAAAGCACAATCATATGATTATTCAATTTCTGCATTGATTTCTATCAGAATCAAAATCTTATCTTAGGTGTATACTCTTTGTTTATTCAATACTTCTAACATGTTTCACCATAATTAAGAAAAACTTTAAACATCACTCACTATACTTAACATTTATCTACTTTTAAACTTCATCCTTATTCAACACAATAATAAAATAATAGTAAAATTAAACAGACATCTAAAAATTTTAATGAAGTGATGACATAAAAATAAGACAAAAAATAGTATCGTTTTGTTTTATAAATGGGACAAGAGGAGTACATTCATATTGTACTCTATTTGATCCTAAATATAAAGCCTTTTTAAATAATTTATAACCTTAAAAAATGTAGTTAAAATGGAATCATTTTCGGTGCTCATCATTGCAATGAAATATGCACCATTCACATATAGTTTTATGGTCCACATTTAAAATTTTCAACTATTGATTTTCAAAAATTGATAATTAAGAAATTATCTTTATTTGATATTTTGTACGCATTAAACAATTCTTAATAAAAGAAGTTTAAAAATTAATTTGAACCATCCAAATTAGATTTGGATTGGACATTGCGCAATAATTATGAGCTATTGGTCACTACTACAGATTTTTTTCGCTTAATACATAATAGTTATAGCTAATAAACATCATGTATGTCAAGGGGAGGTCGTGCAAAGATTTTTAACGCTTAAAAGTAACGGTTAATTATTTGTACAATCATCTATTGTGAGTTGGAATTCATGAAAACACAAAAATAACGGTTGTAGTTAATAATCGTCATTCATTTAATGACCAAAATGATGATTCTTTCAAAACAAACATCATGTTACACTTTTAAATGACTCGAATTCCAACCTTACATCAACAAAAATACAAAAATAATGGTTATACTAAATGACCATAAAGTATGAACGACAAAGACGACATTTCTTGAGAAACAACCATCATTTAAAAATAACTGTTAAAAGCACAACTGCCTCTCCTTCACTAACTACAAAGTCTTTCCCCAACTACCAACTACTCTTATTTTAACTACCTCTTCATAAATCTCCAATTAATTCTCACATATTTAAACCCAATGATCGGAGCTCTTTCTTCACAAGCTCTTCCTCCTCTGTAGTCATAATATTCTTGCTGGTTGTGAATGGAATTCGTGATGATTGGATATGTGAAACTAGTGATTACAAGTTTCGCATATCCAATCATCATGAATTCCATGAACAAATATTTAAAGGGACACACACGTTCTGCTCAACAACATGACTCTTTCGTTCTCTCTTTAAACGAGAAGGTCAACAAATTAGTTGGAGAATGAAGAATCTAATGATATATCAATTACTTCCATCTCCATAACTTTTTTTTTCTCAATTTGTCTTTTTCTTTTTTTATTGTTTTTTCTGTAATATTGTGGTTGATTATGAAATTAAAAATAGACATAAATAAATTATCAAATACATAACTGTTCTGTCCTAAGAACACAGAAAGATTGGACTTGACTAGGTTGTCAAGCCTAGAGCCTACGTACCCTTTGAAGGGATCAAAGTCCACGTAGTTCGCAATATACGTGAAGGCGTAAAGCCAGGGGGTGGTGTGTGTGCTCTGTGTGACTGAAGATAAATAGAGCATAAGTTAGAACGTGTGCACCTGTTTAGGGTTTCCCTGTATTTATAGAGGAGTCTGGTACGAGTATCTCCGTATTAATGAGCGATATCCAGGATTGAGAGATCAGGGGCTGATTTGTTGGGATCATGGTTGGAGGAGATCCTTGGTTAATGAGATCCTCAATTAGTGGGATCTCATATCCTTGCCCATTATAGTGCCGATTGGACTTTAGGCATGGTTGGGCCGAGGTCCGGGTATGGGCCTTTTGGGCCGGTCCGTAACAGTTGCCCCCTAGCTCGGTTGTTCAGGCTTCTGGACGTCCGAGGTGCATATTGCCCCCAGTCCTTGGTCCGGCCGAGGCCTTCTTACCTGGTCGGACCGGCTCTCTGTTGCCGCGACCAACAGTCCGGTCCGGATCAGTGGTCGGCTTAGTATGTCGTCATCCTGCCTAGAATGCTGTGTTCGTATTGTCCGGACGGTTATTCGTCCTACCTAGGTCTCAAGTGCCCGTCGGTGACCTCGGATTCGAGTCTTTTGCCTTTTGGAATTCCCAGGACGCTTCGGGTCTCCCCCCGCGCGTGTCATAATTGCGGTTTTATAGCTGTCAGGCCTGGAATGGGTGCGGTCTGCACCCGTCGCGCCTCTTTGTGCCTTGACAATCGTGCGCATTTAATGCGCTGGCATCTGTGCCAATCCCGTCACATCTGCTCAGGAATAGACCGTTGTGCCCCTGTCGTTTCGCGACATGGTTTAAATGGCCTTTTTTCCCTCTTTTCTCTTTCATTCTTCCCGCTACTCTACCCTTTTGCTCAGATTTTTCTCTGGCTTCTCTAGAGCTTACAGAGGGAATTCTTCTTTGTTCGGAACTTTCACCATTTTCCAGCATCCTAGTTCCTCACATTTTCTCCACACAGGTATTCCGCCTATTCCCTTGTGTTTTTGTTCAGTACTTTCCTGCATTTTACCGTTTATTTTTGGAATCGCTGCCTGTGCTATCGTTCTTCTGTGTTTCTGGGCTTTTCTGGGTTTCTAGTGTCATCACCCTGAAATTCGTCCTGTTTCTTGCCCTTAGACAACAATCTTTAGTGCCTTAGGCTTCTAACTATGGTGAGAGATGGAAATCTTCCTAGGCCAAGGGAGTCATTGACGCCGGAGGAGGAAATGTTCCTCCGTGCACGTCTCCCACGGGCCACTTACTGGGTTCTTGGGGGCGAACCACCTGCTACGGGGGTTTTGGATCCTCAGCGTCGAGGTGGCGCCGTTCGTCCTGGGCGAGCTGGGGCTCGTCCGTCTTCGGCCAGGGTTTCGGTTGGACATCCCCGCCGTCCTTTCCAGCCACTAGCACACTCTCTTCCTCTTGAATCGCCCGGTGGGGCCGGGGTAAGCTCCTCTTCCGATTCCGGACCTCCCGTGCTGATGGCTCAACCCCTCAGTTTTTACGAGGGCCCACCTGCTGTTCGCCATACATCCGCCCCGAAAGGGTATCACGGCCCTTGCTGGGATTGCCTTGCGGAGGCTTCTTTGTTGATGGCTTGCGCTGGAGATGCCGAGGCTTCTTCCATACTTGGTTCATGCCGGCATTGGTCCGCCCCGGCTGTCCCTTCTAGCGCCCCCATTCGTCCGAGTCCGCAGTCTTTTTCGCCTGCTACTGTATTTGTGCCAGGTATTTTCGCATTTCATTGATACTAGTTTTGTTTACTTGCCTATAGGTTTAATGGCTCCCAAATCTGGGTCTTCCAAGCGGCGGTCGGAGCCCGAGGGTTCGGACTCTTCTAGTCCGCCCGAAGCCTTGTGCCGGTGGTATAGCTGGGTATCGCACGAGGTGCTGAAGACCCAGTCGCTGATGTCTGATGTGGACGTCACGCGGTTGAAGGTCCCGGTCATGCCTGGGTGCGTCCTCCGGTGCCCGGCGGCCGGCGAGCCTATCTGTGCGGCTCGGCCAGAAGGTTGCCTGGAATTTTTCTTTTTCTACCGTGATTGTCTAACACGGGTGCAAGTCTCTCTCCCTTTTTCCCCCTTTCAAATGGAGGCTCTGCAACATCTCCGGCTTGCCCCGTCCCAGCTTCATCCAAATGGCTGGGCTTACCTTGTGGCCTTCGAGAGGCTGTGTGGTCACTTCCCGGTTCCCATTCCGTGTTCGGCCAATCTTTTCTTTTACTTCTTTGGCCCCTTCACCCCTAGTTTACCGAAGGAGAGTGACAAGTTGAGGGGGTTGGTATCCCTCTGGATCAACCCAGACCGCAAGCTCATGACGCCCTTCTCCGACTCCTTCAAACACTTTAAAGGGGCGTTTTACAAAGTCGAGGTCGAGCCCAGGGAGCGGCCCTGGTTCTTGGCGGGAAGCGGGGCCACTGGCGTGAGCGCTCGTTTCCCTTTATACTGGATGGAGGGCCACTACAAGGTCAAGGCCGTCTCTTTCCAGGTTTCACGCAAAGGTCTTCTACCGGAGTCGGCCTTTGCCCTGCCACGGTTGGAAGCTCTTGTGGCGGAGTACGGTGTCAGGCCGGCTAGCTACTTTATAACAGGGGACGACGCCAAGCCACTGTCTCCTACCAGTAGGGTTTTTAATAGTGTATAGTCTCTGTTTTTGTCTTGGTTTTTTGGATTCATGTATTTGACCTGGTATCTCTTTGCTTTTTTTTAGGCCAAGAGATGAGTTCGCTTCAGCTCTACCTTCGTGCGGCGAACCCAGCTGCTGCCTCACCCAGCCGCCCGAAGAAGCGGGGTGCCTCTGAAGGTGCCGGTGCTGTAGAGGCTAAGAAGAAAGCAAAGGGCTCGGTTGACCAGGGTCCTCTTACAGCTGACGTCACCCAGCCTTCACCAGAGATTGCTCAGTCTTCCCCGGCGGTTGGACCCCCGGCTACTGAGGGGCAAGAGGCCGTCGCCATATCTCCGACTTCCAAGGGGAAGGAAGTCGTGATTTCTGATGAGGAGGTCGAGCTCGAACTTCGTCCTGACGTGCCTGCTGGTTTCCCGCCTGGTCCGCCCTCGTCTCCGTCTCTTCCCCCTCCTCCTCCTCGTGCAATGAGGCCGGAATCTGTTGCTCCCCGTGGTTATTTATGGGATGAGGGGGTGGTCCCGGAGGTAGACGTCGCCTTCCTTCCTCCCCGGCACTTCATGGATAACCGGGTCCCGTCTCCCTTTGCCTTGGATCAGCTGCACTTGGCTCAAAGGGAGTTGTGCCGATTAGTGGGGTACGTCCAGGCTCTGATTTTGGTCTGGGAGCAGTACACCCTGGTCAGCGCTGAGTGCCAGAGGTTGCGGGCGTCTAAGGCTGAACTGAAGAAGGGCCTGGCCGCGGCAGAGGCTAAGGCCGCGTCCGTCGGCCACCTCAGGGAGGAGTTGGACGTGGCTGAGGCCAAGGCCAGGTCTGCTGAGGAGGAGCTCGTCAAGGCCTGGGACGAGCGAGATGCGGTCCGGACGAAGCGGGATGCTGCTCGGGTGGAGCGAGACGCTGCGAAGGCCGCGGCGGTGAAGACCGATCAGGAGCTCCAGCTCTCCCGGGCAGATGCCGAGAAGGTGGCTGTGGAGTGTGCCCGAGCTCAGAAGGGGATGTTGGAGGGCCTAGCTGCGATGAAGGTCCTCCAGCAGCAGCGCGGCACCTTGGCGGAGGAGAAGGAAGGGCTTCAAAAGGCTCTTGCCGCGGAACAGGCGGCTCGACAGGAGGCCATGGACGCACTGGTGCAGATCGCTGAGGAGTGCTTCAAGCACGCCCTTACTCAGATGCGATACTTCAACCCTGGCATGAAGCTAAACGTGGACGGGTACGGTCACCGTGCCTTCGTGCAGGAGGACGGGACTCTAATCCCTTACCAGTCGCCTGCTGCCGAAAGTCCTGCTGAGGTTGCTAAGGAGGATGCCGCCAACGCTGAAGATCTCGAGGCCGAAGATCCCGGAACCGGGCCCTCTAGCTAGACCTAGCTTCTCTTTCTTTGGTTTTTGGGCGTTTGTGCCCTTGTAATCTGTTTGAACGATTTTGGCCTTGCGCCATTTTGTATAGACTTTTTTAAGTAATGAATGACTTACATTTTTTACCATCCTTTTGCCCATGTTTGACAATGAATGATTTAAATTTTTATCGTCCCCTTGCCTTAGCTCTTTTGGAGTTCTGAACCTGGTTAGATACCTTAGGCAATGGATGAGTTGCTTTTCGTTACCATCCCTTTTGCCTTGGTTTGGGTATGCGTCGGCTGTTTGCGTACAGGCCGTGCCGATAATTTAGACAGTGAATGATTCTGTTATCCTTCGGCCTATGTTTTAAACGTTCGTCGGTTGCATGAGTACAGGCCGTTTGGATACTCTAGACAATGAATGATTTACGATTCTATCATCCTTTTGCCTACGTTCAGATTTGTATCGGCCGCATGCGTGCAGGCCGTTGGTACTCTACCACACTTAGTGTGTGGGAGGTTGGGGCAGGGTTGTCTTGTTTCAACCTCGTCAGGTGTAACTAACCGCACTGCCTCGGCCCGACTTTCTAATAGTCGGGCCCCAACTTTCACTTAGTCGGGTTAAATTTTACCGGCGTAAGGGCAGGACTATCACATGTCTAACCGAGGCTTCATCTGCCTTGGGTCGGACATTTTGACCTGATCAAGGTCGGCATGATAGACTGCTTGCTTAGCCGGGCGAGCGTTGACATGTCAATTTCACGAAGGTCCGCGTATGGTTCCTTCGCCGAGCTCTAACCAATGCCTGTCGGAGTACAATGGCTGGTTTTCGTACATCTAGATGTTTTTAGTTTTGGCCGGGTACACGACCTCGGGGCCTTTTGCCGGTGTCGGGCTTAAGGGCCTTGGCTTTCGGCTTTTTGGCCGGGCTTCTTTGCCTCAGCCTTCGTTATTTTGACTGGGCATCGATGCCTCGGCTTCATGTTTAAGCGTATATTTGTGAACATTCGTGAATTTCCTCAATGGGATCCTTTATTGATAAGAAATAGCCCTAAGGGGATTTACAAAGCAACAAAATTAGAAATAACATAACTTGAACTTGAATTAATGAAAGAAACAAAGCGAAAACAAACAAACAGTGCTGAAGTGGGATCTAGCTGTAGTAGATTTTCAGCTTGTCAGCGTTCCATGTCCTTTTGATCGGCTTTCGTGCCAAGGTTTCGAGGATGTATGCCCCTCCGTCGAGCTTTTCTTTAATCCGGTAGGGTCCTTCCCAGTTTGCCGCCAGCTTCCCGTCCCTGGCATTCTTGTTGCCTATGTCGGCCCGTCGGAGTACCAGGTTCCCTCGGTTAAATGACCGGGGTCTTACCTTTCTGTTGTACTTAGCCGCGAGTAACTGCTTGGCGGCTAATTCGCAGCAGTGCGCCGTGACTCGGATTTCGTCTATGAGGTCCAAATCGGTCTTCAAGGCGTCGTCGTTCGACTCCTGTCCTTCTTGTCTGGCTCTGACCTTTCTCCAGGATGGCTGTCCGATTTCAACCGGGATCATTGCCTCGTATCCATAAGTTAGCCTGTAGGGGGTTTCCTGGGTCGAAGACTATACGCTTGTCCGGTATCCCCAAAGAACGCTGTGGAGCTGCTCGGTCCAGTTGGTGTCGGCTTGCAACATCCGCCTCTTGAGTCCGTCCAGGACGACTTTGTTGGCAGCTTCAGCCTAGCCATTCGACTGCGGGTGTTCTACGGACGAGAAGTGCTGCTTGATGTCCAGGTTGGACATTAGCGCTTGGAATCGATGGTCCGTGAACTGGGTGTCATTGTCCGTGACGACCTCGGCTGGTATCCCGAAGCAGGAGACGATGTTGTGCCGGAAAAACTTTATCACTCTGGCCGAGGTTATTGTGGCTAGTGGCTCTGCTTCAATCCACTTGGTGAAGTAGTCTACTGCGACTATGAGCCATCTGCATTGCCCCTGCGCTGGTCGGAATGGTCCGAGGATGTCCATGCCCCATTTATAAAAGGGCCAGGGGGTTGGCATCCCCTTCAACTCTGAGGGCGGTGGCCATATGATCCTAGCATGTTTCTAGCAACTGTCGCACGTCTTAGCTTTTTCCGTGGCGTCGTGCTTCATAGTGGGCCAATAATAGCCGGCGCGCAGTGCCTTTCTGGCGAGGGCATTGCCCCCCATGTGGTGGCCGTTACTGCCTTCGTGTAGATCGGCCAGCACATACTTTGCCTCGAATTCGCCGAGACATCGCATCATCGGGTAGTGAAGTCCTTTTCTGTATAGTTGATCATCAACCATCGCGTAGAGGGCGGCCTCTCTGATCAGCTTCTTGGCCTCGGTCAAGTCGGTAGGGACAATTCCCCTTTCGAGGTAGTCTTCTATCGGCTTCCTCCAGTCAGTCCCGGCTGAGATGGCCATGATACAGCTCGATTCGGTGAGGTTCTGCTGGATGACCGTCCTGTGATTGTCCGGCCCGTTGGTGCTTGCCAGCTTTGAGAGTATGTCGGCTCGGGCGTTTTCCTCTCTTAGGATATGGGAGACTATCACCTCTTCAAACTCGGCCATCAGCTCTTTGGCACGGTTTAGGTACTTAGCCATAAGAGGGCCTTTTGCCTGATAGCTGCCGTCAATCTGCGCGGCGACTAATTGCGAGTCGGTTAAAACCTTTACTCGGTGTGCGCCGTTCTCTTTTGCTTGGAGCAGTCCAGCCAGAAGAGCCTCGTACTCGGCTTGGTTGTTGGAGGTCGAGAACTTCAGTTGGAGAGAGTGTTCCGTAGCGACCCCTTGTGGACTCTCCACGATAACTCATGCGCCACTGCCTTTAGCGTTGGAGGATCCGTCCACATAAACTTTCCAGGTCCCGTCACTCATTACTGCCGGGGTGAGTTCCCTGATGAAGTCCGCCAGTGCCTAGGACTTGATCGCCTGCCGGGCTTCAAAAGCGATGTCAAATTCGGACAGTTCTATGGCCCAGTTGGTCATTCTTCCAGCTAGGTCGGGCTTGTGGAGGATCTGTCGGATCGGCTGGCTGGTTCGCACCACTATCCGATGTCCTTGGAAGTAAGGCCGGAGCCTTCTAGCCGCGGTGAGCAGGGCAAACGCCACTTTCTCCAGTTTCTGGTACCGAAGCTCAGAGCTTTGTAGGGCTTTGCTGATGAAGTAGATCAGCATTTGTCCGGACTCGGCTTCTCTCACTAGGACAGCGCTCACGGCTTCATTGCCGATTGACAAGTAAAGGAATAGGGTTTCTCCTGGATCCGGCTTGGTGAGTACTGGTGGGGTTGCCAGACACCGTTTGACTTCCGCGAAGGCGGCATCGCACTCGGGATTCCAACCGCCTTGGGTTTCCTTCTTCAGTAATCTGAATAGAGGTAGGGCTTTCTCGGCCGATTTCGGGAGAAACCTTGTTAAGGCGGCCAGTCGGCCGATCAGCTGCTGTACCTCCTTTTTGGTCCTCGGGGGCTGCATGACGAGCATGGCCTTGCACTTGTCCGGGTTGGCTTCGATCCCACGGTTAGTCAGCATGAAGCCCAAGAATTTCCCAGCCAGAACTCCGAAGGCACATTTGGCCGGGTTCAACCTGATTCGATGTCTTCTTAGTTTCTCAAACGTCTGTTCTAGGTCCCGGATGTGGTCTTCTGGAAGCTTCGACTTGATGATCATGTCGTCTATGTAGACTTCTATGTTGCGCCCTATCTGGTCTTCAAAAACTCGGTTCATCATCCTCTGATAGGTGGCCCCGGCATTCTTCAGTCCGAATGGCATGACGTTGTAGCAGTAGTTCGCCTTGTCCGTCATGAAGGCGGTCTTTTCCTGGTCGTCCGGATGCATTGCAATCTGATTGGCCCCGGAGTAGGCGTCCATAAGGGAGAGGAACTGGTATCCGGCCGAGTTATCCACAAGCTTATCAATATTGGGCATAGGGTAGGAGTCCTTTGGGCACGCCTTATTGAGGTTGGTGTAGTCGACGCATACTCTCCATTTGCCGCTAGGTTTGAGGACCATGACTACGTTGGAGAGCCAGGTGGTGTACTGCACCTCTCGAATGAAGCCGGCCTCTAGGAGCTCTTCGATGTGGCTAGCGAGGGCTTCCTGTCTATTGTCTGCGATGTTCCTCTTCTTCTGTGCCACTGGTCTTGACCCCGGCCATATGCCGAGCTTGTGACAGTAGAAGTGGGGGTCGATGCCGGGTACTTCGGCCGAGGTCCAAGCGAAGACATCTTGGTTCTGTCTGAGGAAATGGATCACTTGTGTCTTTAGGTCGTCCCTCATGTCTCGGCCGATTTTGGCGGTCTTGGACGGGTCCGTCCCTAGTGTTATCTCCTCAAGCTCCCCTTCCGGCTCGGGCCTCTGGTTTTCCTGCTCGCGGAGGTCGAGCTCTACCATGTTGATCGGATGCCGGGGGTGTTTGTTGCCGTCGGTCTCGGCTATGGACTCGTTGGATCCGAGTCGAGGTGGAGATGAGGGTCCTCCTTCCTCAACCCGGAGAGCTTCGAAGTAACATTGCCGTGATTCCTTTTGATCTCCGGATACCACGACTATCTGGTTCTTGTCATTGACCATCTTCAATTTCTGGTGTTTGGTGGACACCAGTATGTCCTAGTTGTGGATCGTTGGCCGGCCTAGGATGACGTTGTACGGGGATCGGAAGTCGGCGACGATGAACCTCACTCGTTCGGATTTGAAGGCTTCTTTGGTCCCGAGGGTTAGCCTAAGGTCGATGTAACCTTTCGGGAAGGACTGCTCACCGTTGAAACCAATCAGGGTGGTCTTGCACGGCTTGAGATCCTCTTTGTCGAGATGCATCCTTTTGTAGGCGTCCCAGCTTATGATTTCGGCCGAACTCCCTGCGTCCACGAAAATCCTCTTGACCCGGCAGTTTACCACGGTTCCGGTGATTACCAGTCCATCCAGATGGCCGGGTATGACGTCTTTCAGCTCTTCGTTGGTGAAGGTCAGGGTAGGCGGCCTCGGTTTCTTGGGGTCCTCCATGAACTTGGGGAGGTCTCGGACGGTCAGTACCTCGCGGAGATATTTCTTCCACTGGCTTATAGTGTCTCCGCCACCTCCAAATCCTCCGCTGACAACGTTACATTGGAAATCCACGTCAGGAAACTCGTCGTCAGAGGCGGTCTTCTGCTTCTTCCCCTGCTTTCAGGTCTCTTTGGGCGGACTTCTAGTGCGGCCGCGGTTAGTGCCCTTGCCGCCCGTCCTTCCCTAAGTCTTGATGACATATTGACGTAGCTTTCCTTCTCTCACGAACTTTTCAATAGCGTCGCGGAGGTCGTAGCACTCGTCGGTGGTATGTCCGTGGCAGTCGTGGAACGTGCAGAACTTGGAACGATCTGTGTTGGAGCGGCCCCTAATTGGCCTCGGCTTGTCGACCCGCCTCATCTCAGCCTGGGCTACCTCCTTCCATACCTGGGACCGAGGGACATTCAAGGGGGTGTAGCTGTCGTACTTGGCCTTCTGGTCGGCTCGGTCAGGTTTGGATCGGCTCTCACTGGTTTGCCTTCTTGTCTCGAACCTCGACCTTCTCGACCGGGCTTCGTTTTTGGGCGGAGTGTTCCTCGCCCGTTCGGGTTCGTCCAAGTTGGCCGCCTCCATTTGCTTTACTTCCAAGTACTTCTTTGCCTGGGTGTAGAATTTGGTTAATGTGTATACTGGGTTCTTACATAAGTTTCGGGCCAGTCGTGACGACAGGTCTAGCCCGTTGACCAGGTAGTGTACGTGGACCTCTTCGGGTAGCGACCGCACTTGCATGGCTGTGTCGCGGAACCGATCTAGGTACTTCTGTAGGGCCTCCCCTTTCTTCTATCGCACTTTGCTCAGCGTGAATTCGGTCTTTGGCTGCTTTTTGCTGGTGGCGAAATGTAACTCGAACTTGTGTCCGAGGTCTTCAAAGCTCCGGATGGAGTTGTCCGAGAGGGAGCTCAACCATCTGTGTGCCGGTCCGGTCAGAGTAGCTGCGAAGAGACGCTAGATAACCGGGCCTCTAATTTGTCGGACCCACATGAGCTTTTCGAACACGTCAAGGTGGTTGCGTGGATCTTGGGTTCCGTCATACTTCGGAAGGTCGGCCAGATCAAAATGCTTTGGGTAACGGGTCGTCGCCGCCTCCCTCGAGAATGGGGATCTGCCGGAATCTGACAGATATGTCACTCGGTATTCCCGGGGGGATCCGTGGCGAGGTGATCTGCGAGCCCGGGGAGTTCTGTCCTCCACGCGGTGTTCTTCTCGGTCTCGGCCCTCGCTGGCAGCCCGATCAGTGCGGTTAAAACTGTCACCGTGGTTTCTGACGTTCTCTGAGGGCTGTGGTCGGCCTTGCTCCATATTCGTTCTCCGCTCCGGCTCGCCGTTGTCGCGGTGTGGATTCCTCAGCTCTAAGCTACTCGAGGAACTGCTGTCATCCACGAGGGCCCTCCTTCCTCTCCTATGATTCCTCCGGCGGTTTCCCTGTCAGCGATCGTTCTCGAGCGCATCCTGAATCATTCAGCCAAAGGCTTCAAAGTCAGCCCGTCTCTGTAGGTCGTCTCGTTTCTCCTTGTTTTCCAGCCTCTAGAGGAATGATTCCAGCGTCCTCCGAAGGATGCGGACGTCGGCTTCGACTGCCTGGACGTCTCGCACCGGGGGTTCTGTGCGCGCTTCTTGCAGTGGCCGCTCTTCTGCGGAGGGGGAGGTTGCCGTGTCAGTGACATGACCTTCCGGGGTGTTTTCTCGCCGCGGTTGCTTCGGGGGCTGATCTGGTGGAGGTCGGCTTGGCTGGGGGTCTCCATCCACCGGCAAGGGATTTCTGCTATGGCTTCTGGTCTTTGCCATCAGTGGTCACGGGGATTGAAGTTTACGGGTCCCCACAGACGGCGCCAATGTTCTGTCCTAAGAACACAGAAAGATTGGACTTGACTAGGTTGTCAAGCCTAGAGCCTACATACCCTTTGAAGGGATCAAAGTCCACGTAGTTTGCAATATACGTGAAGGCGTAAAGCCAGGGGGTGGTGTGTGTGCTCTATGTGATTGAAGGTAAATAGAGCATAAGTTAGAACGTGTGCACCTGTTTAGAGTTTCCCTGTATTTATAGAGGAGTCTGGTACGAGTATCTCTGTATTAATGAGCGATATCCGGGATTGAGAGATCAGGGGCTGATTTGTTGGGATCATGGTTGGAGGAGATCCTTGGTTAATGAGATCCTCAATTAGTGGGATCTCATATCCTTGCCCATTATAGTGCCGATTGGACTTTAGGCATGGTTGGGCCGAGGTCCAGGTATGGGCCTTTTGGGCCGGTCCGTAACAATAACAATTAGCATATAAGAACTATAACTTATAAGAAATATAAAAATTAACAATTAACATATAAAAACTATAACTTATAAGAAATATAAAAATTAACTGTCACCATTTATAAAGTATACTGATCTTGAATATTAAAAGATGTGATGACTTGATAATCCACGAAACCCTCTATGTATAAACGTTCGAAAATTGAACTCCAGTACTACTCTACTTCTATTTCAACTTCTTAAAGGCAACTTCTAATTCACCAAAAAATTCATGCACAGACACAAGTTAACTTCTGATCCATCATTTGGAAAAAAATACAAAAGATGAACTTGTAATACCCTAAAAATCATATTTAGCATAACCACTACATTTTGATAAATGAAAATAGGTGAATATGTGGTCTCAAATTTTGAGATATATTTATTTCATTTTCTAGGAAATTTTTCCTTAGCATTAAGATAACCTAGGATTGAATTTTCTTAGGAATCAATAAAATACCATAAAATGCAAATAATTACCATATTAAAGTATGGTTTACATGAAATTTAAAAGACCAATGAGGTACTATGAAAAATACTAAAACAAGTTAGGGAAAAATAATACAATCGATGAACAACTAAGAATTTATTAAATTAAGTAATTGCGTAAATATTTATAAAATAATCATGGAATTAATTAAGCATCATTTAACTTATAAAAAGGCTAAATTTACTAAAATACCCTTAATTAACAAATTAATGCTTAAATTCATATTTAACTCATAAAAAGCCATAGGTAGCTATCACAATACTGAGATCCATTTAAGGGACAATTATCAACAATTAATGAGCAATTAAAATTGCAACAATTAAGACATTAAATGAATAATCAGATTAAATTAGGCATAGTTAAAAATGTATAACACTAATTGAAAGCTAATGGCTAATTGAGATTTGTTTAAATGAATTTCTAAGGGCCATAATTGAATTAAAGTTCCTAAAATATTATAGAATATCATGAAAATACCTAAAACAATTAAAGGGAATTTTCAACAATTAAGGAACAATTAAATCTACATTTAAACAGATATTAACATTTAATTCTTATATTGTCAAAAATAAGCCGTAAAGGATTGTGAAGAGGCTTAAAGTAATTAGGGGATACTAAATAATACTTATTGGACACCTAAATTAATCTTAATTGGATTAACATTTATAATTAATCTAGTGACAAATATTAATAAGCAATTTGGAATATTTTGGCTTAATTAAATATTAAAGCCTAACAAGGGTTCAATATTAGTACCAAATGAGTTTTGAAAGATCATAATTGATTTGGTAAACAATTAAATCATTGCAAATAAACCTAATTAAGCTAAATCTAATAGCAAATAAAAGGATCAAATTAAAAGTATTTTACCATAATCAATTAATAAAGGACCAATGATATGCCTCCAAATCACTATCTAGGTAATTAAATAAATTACAAAACAAAAAAAAAAAGAGCTGAAGGGGGGGGCGTATTTCTGGAGTGGATTGGGGAGCAAGGTGTAATACCCCAAAATTGTTATTTCTCATAAATACAATATTTTGATAAATGACACCTATTTAAACTAGGTGAATATATGATCTCAAAAATTTTAGATGTATTTATTCTATTTTCTAGGAAATATTCCTTTAGGATTAAGGTAACCGATGATTGAATTTTCTTAAGAATCATAAAATATTATAAAAATACAAATAATTACCAAATTAAATTATGGTTCATGTAGAATTAAGAAGAGTAAGAAAGTATCATAAAAATACCTAAACAAAATAAGGGAAATCAATAAGAATTAATGAACAACTAGGTCTTCACTAAATTAAATAATTGTGCAACTTTTCATAATTAATTAAGGGATTAACCAATGAAGACTTAAGCCTCAATTTTCATAATTTGGTAAGAAACTAAATTTTCTAAGTACCCTATAATTAACAAACTAATGCCTAAGTTCATATTTAATTCATAAAAGGCCATAAAGGATTATCAAAAACTCTTGGATAATTAAAGGGCAATTACCAACCATTAATGAACAATTAAAATACACTAATAAAATATTTGGATACTTATGTACATTTAATATTAATAATCATCAATTAGAGGTGTGTTAAGCTAATTAAAAATTCAAGACCAATAAGAGGTTAGGATTAGCATAAGATGAATTATCAACAACCATAAATTACTCTAAGAACCAATAATGCAATAATCAAGAGACAATTAAGCTTTGGATTAAGATGTTAATTAAGACTTAATCAGGCTTTGAAAAGTCAATAATTGCAACTAAGATCTAAGGGCCAATATTTAACTTCATGAAACCTATCCAAAGGCTCCAATTGGAGATGATAAGGCTTGATCCTTGTGAACCCAAATTAACCAATGGGGGAATTTCCTTTTAATATTGTAGAATAATTAAAAACACAAATTAAAAACAAATAAAAGGGAAGGGGGATGGTTTTTACTAGGAAAAGAGGGAGGAAGTTTCTCAAATAAACACAAGCACATCGAGTCAAGAGTCTAAACAATGAGTCATGAATCTAGCTAGGTGAGTCAAGAGTCTAAACATGAGTGAATCACCAACCTAGTCATGAGTCACAAACCTAAAGATGATGAGTCATGAAGCTTCATGAATGCATGAAGACTTCTTCAAACTTTTGGAAGAGGATAAGATGATGCATGTGATGATGTCATAGTTGTGCATGTGTGTGTGTGCTATTGTTGTGCATATGTGTGTGTGTAGTATGAAGAGAGGGAAGGGAGAGAAAGTCAAGTTGTGGGCCAATAGGAAATTAGATAATTGCATAATAAGGAAAATTCAAGAAAACAAATCCTAAACATAAAATAAATGAAAATCTATACAAACTAAATTGTATCTTGAAATCCATGAACTAAGTATTAAAACTAAGTTGTGATTCATAACAAGCATAAATCAAGCATGAAAACAAGTATAACCAAAGTCATTTTCTTAATTGTTTAAGAGTTGGAACCAATAGCAAAGATAGGCAAGATTGGTCTCAAAATGAAGCCAAGAAATTCTAGATTACAAAACCAGAGAAAACTAGCCTAAGACTTCATTAAGAACCTCAAATGAATTTTTGTCTAGTGAAATACAATTAAAAGTTAATTAAAATTGTTAATGACACTTAAGTCTTGATTATGTCATCCAAATGACATCACAAGAGTGACATCATGTTTTATAATGAAGGGATGAGATTAAAACTTCTATGCTAAGTTTTGATCCAAAGGATGAGAGGAAAGATGAGACTTTGGTTCTCTTGGAAAATGACCATTTTAACCCTTGAACTTTGCCTATAAATAGAGAGCTCCTCCCTTCACAATTCTACACACCAAAACCCATTCTAAACAAGAGTGGAGTGAAGCAAGAAGGAGGAAGAGCAAGAGTCTTCAAGAGGTAAGCTTGTCTTTAGTTTTTAGTTTTTAGTTTTTAGTTTTTAGTTTTATAGTTCTTAATAGTTGTTCTAGGTAGTTTTTAGTGGAATTGTTAGTTTTAATCTAGAAAATAGGTAAAGTAAGTTCCCATAGTTGTTCTCAAGCCTTATTGCATCGAAAGATGTCTGACAAGGTGGGAACATGTTGGGAAGTGACTTTTAGGATTAAGGGAATGAGTTAGAGTGAGATAAAAGAATTCTGGAATTTCTGGAATTTGGGAGTTAACTGGATAGGGAGCATTATTTTATGCATCAAATGATCTTTAAAAATCGCGAAATTTTCCAGAAATAAAGTAGACATGTAGGGCTTTCCAAATATATAAAATATGTAACGTTTTGATCTCTGGACAAGGAGAGATGAATTTTTGAAGATTAGGCTATAATTCTGGGTGAATTTCTGGGCAAGGTATGAACACATGAAATCTGGGAATTTTTCTTGAGTTCTGGGTGAAAACTGATGTTTTTCCTCAAAACTAGACATCTTAAGGAGTCCGAGAAATTTTACGGATCTTCATTTCGATTTTTCTAGAATTAGTTATGATTTTTCAAAGCTAGGCGGAAATCTGTTCAGAATTTCAGAACCAGCGTTTTTGAGAATTAAAGTGGATAAGTTGAAAAATAATCCTACCAAGGGTAAAAAGGGTCATTAGTGACTAGGATATCTTCTGGAATATTATTTGTGAGTTAATAAATGTGATATTACCATTATAGGGTAAACGTGGTCACGGACCGAACGACAGCGTACCGATATCGCCGACGAAGATACGTTCGCGTAATGCTTATTGTATGATTGTATATGATGGTTGTGCTCATCGACTAAGACATACATGGTTATGTTACATACGAGGTTATGTTCTAATTATTGTTGTAGCATACGTGGTTATGTTACATACGAGATTATGTTCTAATTATTGTTGTAGCATACGTGGTTATATTACATACGTTGTTATTATCTTACATACGTGGTTATGTATTTCTAATCATACATCTGTTATGGGCTTTTGTATTGATTATCATGGTAACATCATGAATAACTGTCATACCATAACTGATACATAAGCATGAGGTTAACCGTTACCTGAGGTTTAATGGGAATTAAACCTCAGCTCATAGTCTCAGATTCTGGAGAAACCAAGACCGAGGGCAAGGATAATTAGCACGCGAGAGGACACGGGCGGAGAAGATAGTTATGAATTATTGTATCACTGTATTAGTAAATGTTCAGAGAATTGTACCACTGTTATATTTTTTAAAAAAACCTATTGTTGCTTTGATTGAAGATTCATTTCTTGTTATAGGAAATTGTACGTCAACCCATCGCTTTGACTAAAAAGATTCCTACTTGCTGATCTTTTTTGAAGTGATTTTTGACGATATAGATCCCTCAGGAAAGACATATCCTTTTTGGGAAGTATCCATATCTCCAGAAGTTACCTCAAAATAATCAATAGGGATGTGGTGAATAAACTAGTTCAGTTGTATCGATGAGAGTGATACATGTACAAGCTCGGAGAATAAACTAATTCAATCTTACCAATGAGAGTCATACATAAACAATCTCTATGAATAAACTAGTTCAGTTATACCGATGAGGGTCAAACATAAACAATCTCTATGAATAAACTAGTTCAGTTGTACTAATGAGAGTCATACATGAACAAACCCTGTGAATAAACTAGTTCAAGTAATATATTGAATTGCTTTTGTAAGGTTATTATTAATTTTTTTTTGGAAATCCCATATAGCTCTAACTGAGGTTCATCTCCTATTTTTCTGTTGAGTAGGTGGCACTAAGGTCAAAGCCATATATTCAACATTGTGGTCAGTTCCTAGACTCTTCAATATAATAGTTTCTAAGCTAATTGGTCTCATATATTTATATATAACAGAGTAGTACTTCCCATATCAAGTAGCTATGTAATTCAAATGGATCAAAAGTGAGTCTATTATATAATAATAAGGGATAAGGGTCTTAAATGCCATGGAAGTTTTCGTTCAGGAGCACTGACAAGACGGAAGTTTTTTTTGGACCAAAAATGCCACGGAAGTTTTCACTGAGGAGCAATTTTGCCCCGAAAGTTTTCACTAAGGAGCAATTTTGCCCCGGAAGTTTTCACTAAGGAGCTATTTTGCCCTTCTGTCCCCAAATATTAAATTTGACTATTAAATCAGTCAAAGACCACACATGTTATGTCTTGAAAAGGTCAAAAGGAGATCCTTGAGATGTTGAGCTCAAGGCGACCAGAATTTGTGAAGTCAAACTGGTCAAAGGGACTTAAAGGTCGACTGTCACAAAACCCAAAGGAAGCATCACTTATGATCTAAGCAAATGATCAGTTTATACAAACGTAAATATTATCACTATTGATTTGTTTTACTGAACCAATTTTTGGAACAATTCATTTCTCGTTTTGCGTTTCATTTGTGTTTTGTGATAGACCTTTCAGTCCCTTTGACCAGTTCGGCTTCATAAATTCTGGCTGCCTTGAGATCAACATCTAAAGGATCTCCTTCTCTGACTCAAAGTTCGACCTTTTCAAGTCATGACATGTATGATCTTTGACTAGTTTAGTAGTCAAATTTAATATTTAGGGACAGAAGGGCAAAATTGCTAGGAAAATTGCTACGTTTTGTAAACTTCCGGGGCAAAATTGCTCCTCAGCGAAAACTTCCGTGGTAAAAATGATACTTCCGGGGCAAAATTGATACTTCCTGTGAACTTCCGTGGCATTTTTGGTCCCAAAAAAACTTCCTTCTTACCAATGCTCCTGAGCGAAAACTTCCATGGCATTTAAGACCCTTATCCCTAATAATAATAATAATAATAATAATAATAATAATGGTCACCTATACCTTGTGTCTCTTTAGCAATTAAGCCTAGAAAGCAAAGGAAGATGGGGGGAAATATCCCTATCAGAAAGGGCACCAGGGTTATGCAAATTGAAGTGTGCTTTTGTTGCTAAAGCAATCAATTAAGTCCATTCTCCCAAGGAGCAATCTGTGGGTTTTTCTTTAAGTTGAATTTAGGTGATAAAAAATGCAATGGAATGAACCTAAACTAAATGCAAGGCACTACTACCTAAATGAAATTAAACTAAATGCAAGATGAAGATGACTCTAAAACCTACATGAGAATCGAACTAATCTAGATGGAAATGCAACTCTAGAGAGATTTTATGAAAAGAGAATTAAAATCCTAAGCAAAGAAATTAACTAATAACTAAGAAAAGACAAGAGAGTTTACTTCATGTACTGTGAAGGGAATAGCTTAAGATTCACATGGAGTTAACTTTTTTAGCCCAAATTAATTAGTTAGACCAAAGGAAGATTGATGAAAAATTGGAATTAATGAATTTAATTACCTAATTGGAACATGGGAAACCCTCAAGTTCATTAACACCTAATCCATTAGAAAACTCAATGGAATAGGCACTAGTTTAATTAAGTCCATTAAAACTAGTTAAAATAGTTTTAAGATAGTTTTGTGATTCATGTTCACAATTGCCTAGTTAATATATATATACAATTTTGATCTATCAAAAGCTTGGAGACTCAAATGAAGTAGCATAACTGGCTTCTCTTCTTTGTCTGGTTGTAAGTCACATGAAAGCACTAGTGATGTCCTCTTTGAAGGTGGAATATCACCTAGAGGGGGGGTGAATAGGTGATTATGAAAATTCTTTCGCTAATTGCTCAAGAAAACTTAAAACAGAGACTCCGAGAAGAGCAAAGAACACAAGAGGTTATACTGGTTTGGTCCAATTCTTGACCTACGTCCAGTCCCCCGAAACACTATGGGATTTCACTATCTCAATCCTTGATTACACTACTACAAAAATTTGATATTACTACCCTCAAATACGTCCTAAATAAGAAATAGGTAGTAAAAAATGAGGCCAGTGGCAATATTGTTATTATATAGAAGGAAAATTCATTTTTAGCGACCTGATAATATTTCAAGCCGCCTAAAATCAGCCAAAAAATTTCGCGCCAGAGGGAAATAGGGGAGAAATTTTTTGTTTACGCGCCAATTGGCCAAATAGACGACCTGAACAATAATAAGGTTGTCTATTTTTATCAATAGGCGACCTGATTGGGTATCAGGTCGTCTATTTTTATAAAAAAGGCGACCTGATTAAGTACCAGGTCGCCTATTTTTATAAAATAGGCGACCTGATTGGGTACCAGGTCGCCTATTTTATAAAAATAGGCGACTTGATAGTTGATCAGGTCGCCTATTTTTGATTTTAGGCGACCTGAAGCTTAATCAGGTTGCCTAAAATGAAAAATAGGCGACCTGAAGTGCTTTCAGGTCGCCTAATGGCTTTTAAAAACCTAAACTCCAATCAGAGTCCCAATTCGAGTCCTCCTCAAAGCAGCCGCAAACCTGAGCTCTGCGTCCGCCAAAAATCAGAGTCCCAATCATCAGAGTCCCAATCAGAGTGCTTTCGCTCAACAAATCAGTTCTACTATCTCAAAGCTTTTCAAAGTTCCATTTCCGCCATCAGTTCGCCGGAACCGCCGCTAGTAAACCTCTCGATTTCTTCACCTTACCTTTCGATTTTTCTTTCTCTCTTTTGATTTATGAAATCGCTGTTCGATTTGAAAAACTTTGTTAATTGCTCGTTTAATTGGCAGTTTTGGTCACCAGTGAGGACGAGAGTGAGGGACCTTGAGAACGCCATGAACGCTGAACTTCAACAGCAATACACAACAAAACCGTGACGCTTCTCTTGGTTCGACAATGGTGGATACATTCCCTTCGTCGGAAGAATCAAAGCCAGATGATAAAGTCTAGGTGGGGATTCAATCGATCTTTATTCTTCTTTGATTGGTCTTGTGTTGATTTGCTCTTTGGGGATTGCGATTTTGTTCTGGGAAAGAGTGGACGCAAGGTGTTTGTTGAATGTCCTCTGTGATCACCCTTTTTGCATGCTTGTTCTCTAACACATATCTTCACAATTCTCATTTTGCATGCTTGTTCTCTAACACATATCTTTGGGGATTGCGATTTTGTTCTGCGAATGTTTTAGTTTATCCCCTCTCTGGATAACTAAGGCACACATCTCGTTTGGAGTTTTTGGTTCAACTCATTTTAAATGATTTTACATTTAAGAGAAAATTTTTGCTTCATGCATCACAAAACTAATTTTTAAAGGTGTTCAAAAACTCCTTTAATGTGAATTATATTAGTCATTTAGCTTGTTTAGAATACTTATTACAAAAATGTTTACGTAAATAGAAACGAAACTCATTTTTTATATTTATTTAGTATACTTTTAAATTACAGTTAAAAATTTATTTTTAAAAGTTTCAATCACCATTTTAACCTAATGGTTAGTTTCGTTCTTCATCTATTTACTTTGACATGTTCTAATCCCATATTCAAACAACAAGGCAAAAATCAAAACTTAAACATTCAACCAAGCTTCTTGTCCGAGTCAAAATTTAATATTGTCTTTAGTTCACAATATAAATCATTTTTAGGTAAAAATAATAATTTATAATATAAATTACTTGAAGTGTAATTAATACTTATTTATCAAAATGTGTAAGTGTAATATAAATCATTTCTAGGGAAAAAAAATCCATCCATGGTAAAACTATCATTGGTTGTACTAAACTCAAGTAGTTAATGTTTCTCAGGGAACAATCTCTATCATATTCGATCAATATTGACAAGAAAGATCTGACAGAGTTTATGCATATGGAAGATTTAGATATACAGTGGCTTCAACTTGCAATCTTGTAAGTTTTTTGTACCCTTTAATTATGTCAGTTACTATTTTTTTATTTAATATATTCAACAACATCTATCATTTTATTTTGATCATAGTGTCTGCCACGACCTGTGCAAAAAGGGAGGCCTATTGGGTTCATTCGGATTCTTATGTCCTGGAAGCACGGCTTCGGCTCGCAATAAGTTAGCGAGGAGGGCCATTTATGCTGGGTTAGCAATGGGTGACCTACAATCGACTTGTTATCTAGCGCCAATACATGAAGGGTACGTATTTTTTTTTTGTCTATATAAGATTTTTAAGAATTAATTGTTTTCTTATCTTAGTTTAATATGAATATGTATATGTTGTAGTGCTCATTGGACCCTGTGTGTAGTTTGCCCCTCTAAAAATGCATGTTATTGGTATGATTCTATAAGTGGCAGGCCAACCGAGGATATCAAAAGCATGTTTGCCGAGTAAGTAAATTTTTGTCTAAATCATCGATTCGTCTTTTAAATGAATTGTTTTCATGTCTGTTAATTTCCATTTTAATGATGATAGGGCTCTTAGGACGTATAGAGATCTTGATGGACAAAGAGACCAGGGTGGACCGAAGTGGTTTTACCCCAAGGTAAGTAGTTTCAATTCAAGTGTTTTTCTGTGCCACAATAGCTTTCGTTCTAACAATTTGTGTTTGATTTATAGTGCCATCAACAACCAGGGAACACCGAGTGCGGATACTATGTCATCAGTTGGATGCAAACTATCATTTCCAACGGAAAAACTACTGGCTTTGGAAACGTACGTAATGCTCTGTGATCCTCAAATGATAATATTTTATGTTGTGGTACTTCAGTTGTTAATTATACCTTGTTTTCCAATTTACAGTATTGGAAAACTGAGGAGCCGTACTCACAGGATGACCTGGATTCGACTCGAGACATGCTGGCTAGATATCTTCTTGAACATGGGTCACTTGCAAGTTAATCTATTGTTAGGGTATGACTTGGTGTGGTATGACTTGGTGTGGTATGACTTAGCTCTGTCTGGCCTTCCCTTGTAAATATTGTACAAATTGGTTCTGTTTTGCAGTGGTATAGTTAAATTGTTGTAGCAACTTGTTCAGCGGATAGCTTCTGAGTCTGGGACTTGACTGAATGACTTGAATTTGATTGATTGTAACTGTAGTTTTGTTGTGAATCATGGACATGTATCTACCGTTAACGTTGTTTGAATTTTGCTATGGTTGGCTGAGTATATTATGGTAAAAACTTGTACATGCCTTGCTGTAATTGGTGTTAGAAAAACAGGAATTTGGCAGTTAATTGCTGTAATTGAGTTATGAATTGCCTGCTGTAATTGTGAATTGTGAAGTATTCAGCTTTGCAGTATATTGGACAAACAGAGCGAGAACAAATTTTTTTAATCAAATAGACTACCTGAATAATGCAATAGGCGACCTGAAATCCATATGGGTAGTCTTTTGAACAAAATAGACTACCTAAAAGCAATTTAGGTAGTCTTTTGAACCAAATAGGCGACCTGAAATCAATTTAGGTAGTCTATTTGGTTCAAAAGACTACCTAAATTGCTTTTAGGTAGTCTATCTGATACAAAAGACTACCTAAAAGCAATTTAGGTAGTCTTTTGAACCAAATAGACTACCTAAATTGATTTCAGGTCGCCTATTTCATTTAAAATATTACAAAACAGACTACCTAAAAGCAATTAAGGTAGTCGTTTTGCTTCAATAAGCGACCTAAAATTAATTTAGGTAGTCTTTTTTACAAAATAGACTACCTGAAACAATTTAGGTAGTCTATTTGAAACCCTTGCTCCTTCTATTAGACGACTTGAATGTAAATCAGGTCGCCTAATATTAGGCGACCTGATTTTTATTCAGGTCGCCTAATGTTAGGCGACCTGATTTGTATTCAGGTCGCCTAATATACAACAAACTACTACTCTGTCCCCAACGTCCCTTAAAATCAGGTCGTCTTTTGAGTCTTTTTTAGGTCGTCGTTTTAGTATTTTGTAGTAGTGTTACACACTCTGTAACTCTCAAGTAATCCTCTCACTAGGACTTACCCCTCTTTACAAGTTGTAATCAAATAACCCAAACACAATTACACACTCTGTAAACGAAGGATGATCCTTTCACTCTCAGACTCACTCCCCATTACAAGTTGTAATTGTACACAATTAGATATACTCACACTCAAGATACCTCTATCTTGAGATTTGAACAAATTGTAAAACAATTGATAAAACTCTGTCACAGAGTAGATAAATGATGAACACTGAAGCTCAGTAATATCCTAAGATATATACACAATAGAAGTTGAACTCTATGTATGCCCTGTCTGTGTATGCGTTGGTCTTCCTAATGAATTCAGTCCTTCGTGTATTTATAGTAGTTGGAGAAATAGCCGTTGGTAGGATTTGAATTCGTCCATTTGATTATGACCGTTGTTAGCATTTAATCATTCGCACTAATCTCGCTTCAATTGGGTTTAATGACTTGACTCTGTTTGTCTCCGAATCCAATTCCGTCCGTTGATCAATCAGAATATGACCGTTGCTAAATCATCTAAAAATCACTCATCATTATGATTAATGATCTCACAATAAATGGTGAATAATGTTTAGAAGTAGTATAAGTTCATTTGGAATTCATCTGGATGTTCTTGATGAGAAGCCAAGATTTCGGACACGGTGAATTTCAAAAACCACAGAGCCCAACTCGAGTTGATCTTTGCTTGACTCGAGTTGCTCCTTATTCTTGAAATCAAAACTTATAATTCAGATGACTATTTGACTTGAGGTTTGGCTGTGACTCAAGGCAGGAGATGAGAGACTTGAGTTAGAGTAATGAAAACTGGAAATGCTTTTGAGATTTAAAGACATTGACTTGAGGCATGAAACCTTCAGGCTCGAAGGGAACACTTGAGGCGTGGAAATACTTGACTTGAGTTTGTGCATCGTTGAAATCAGTTTGATCATTGGAAAATGCCATTTGACTCGAGGTAAAGACTTCCATGACTCGAGTTAATCAACTCGAGGTTGTATTTGAAGAGACTCGAGTGAATTCTGCATATTCATGGTGTAGCAGGTCTCACTGACTCGAGGCGATGCTTCTAACTCGAGGTAAAAACTGCTCTCTATTCTTCAAACTCTCAGGAAGGTCATTTGACTCGAGGTACACACTCTGACTCGAGGTAAAAAATGCTCTCCATTGTTCAAGCTCTCTGGAAGCCCATTTGACTCGAGGCAAACATGTTAACTCGAGGTAAAAAGTCCTCTCCAAGGTGTGATATAGAAGAAAACCAAACATATACTGATATGCTTCCAGAATTTCGAGTGTCAATTTTCAAGGGACATATCTCCCTGGTCTTAGCTCCGTTTGGTTGGTTAAAGTGTTGATGGAAAGCTCTGTGTGTCTATTTTCCAATGGCACTGATTTCAGCTCAATTGGATTTGTATTTTGTGAGATACACCCAAAACATTGAAGCTTGGTTCTGACTGTGACGGTGATGTTTGTGGAAACTTGTAAAATTCATATCTCCTTGATCTGAACTCCTTTTGGCTTGAATTATATATCAAAATGACTCGTTGGATGTCTAGTTTCATATGCCACTAGTTTCACGTCAATCCGATTCCTGGTTTGAGAGATATCATCGAATTACCAAAGGTCGCCCGAGCTGAACGTGGAACAGAGTGCACCAGAGTTGCTGAAAGTGCACTTTAACTCGAGGTAGTAAGTGACTGACTCGAGTTTTTCACCCTAACTCGAGGTGGGGATGTTCTTGACTCGAGGTTACTCATTCCAGAAGACCAAAACATTGTAGCAAAGTGCTTGACTCGAGTTATGGTTATGTGACTCGAGCTAGATCATCTTAGGCTCGTTTTTTTGCTCATTTCAACTCCGATTTAAGTCGTTCCAACTTCCATATCATCGTGGGGACTTCTAGAATCAATCTAGGAACCTGTATAAAGATTTTCTCATTCCATAGAGCAAGTTCTTTCTTCTTCAATCTCCTCTCTTGAATATTCTTCATTATTAAACTTCACATCTACATTAAATATAAGAATTAGGCAAAGTAAAACATAAATGTAGTATGCAAGCTTTTTGCTTTAGATAATGGCATCTATATAAGACATCATCAAAACTAATCATAACTAACACTCTTTTAGTGTTGAACAAACATCTCCCTTTCCAAGATGCACAGATAACATTTTAGCTCAAGTATAGAAGGTGTTTGGATAGGAGGAATCAATCCATGTACTTGCATAATCAATAAAACTTGATTTATCAAGAATCAAAGAAGATCTCAAAAGAAATTGATCAACATAAAGTGTTGGAACTTCCAAATATTTTGAGCAAACCACAAAATCAATATGACCCTCCTTAGTAAGAGTCAAATTCTCTAAAGAATGAATCAAGTGATCACTCAAAATGGTCTTACTATGCTTGCTCAAATCTTCGCATAAGACAAACTCTAATGTGAAACATCATGATTCAATATGGTCTTACCTTCTAAATGCATATCTAAATCAAGGCTTCCCTCACATTTATCTTTAATAGTATCCCCATTAACAATACTCATATTAAGATCATGAGTAGTATCAATAAAACCAATAGAGATATTACTTCCATCATTCAAAGCATCATCATGATTAGTGTTAAGTAGGGTGTCTTTAAAATCAATAGTGCCTGGGGAGTCAACAACAATTTCTTCATCAACTTCCTCATCAGAATCAATAGAATTCATAGGACCAGAGGTATGAAAAGAAGTATCAATGCATGCATTATAAGATTCAATATAATTTGTTAGTAGAACTAGTCGATTCAGAAATAACATTAGTGCATGCATACTCAGCTAATGTACCAATCATCTCATCATTTGAAGTAGTAAAAGAAAAAGGGAATGAATCATTAGAGGGTGAAAGTATATTACCACATGGAATTCACTCTGAGCTTCTAAATCTTCACTCTACCGATTGTTAATTGCATCTGACAACTCCTCCATTTGAGGTTTTAGGACTTGAATCTATCTACGCTGCATTTTCCCTTCTTGAAAGATTTTCATCATAACATCCATCTTATTTGATAATCTTGAAATTCTTGTCATGAATTGGAACAATTTGATTGACATATCCAAAATTTGAGTGGCCATGCCATCCTGAATTATATGCACTTGAATGTGGATCATATATTTGCTCAACACCATAGTAGTCAAATTGTTGTCGCTTCATTCATGACGTGCCTTCAAGCTTACCAATTTCAATAATTGGTATTTTTTACACCCAGGGTATAGCGGTGTCTTTGCATCATTGCACACATTATTATATGCATGTGATTGATAAAAAGCCTCTTCTCCTACATCACGAATAATGTCCTCTATGCGATTATCCATATCCGTGTCATTATCATCAAAGACCACTTCCCCATGTTGAGACTCACTTGGCATTTTTCACCATGCCATACCCATATTGTATAAGTCTTACAAAATCCTTCATAAATTAAATGTGTGTGTATAACTTCAGGACTTAGTCGCCTCTCATTCAAACATTTTACACAAGAGCAATAAAACTTCCCACTATCATCATGGGCATTTTGTTTAGCAAATTCTATAAATTTGCTCGCCCCATTTTGTTTAACATACATAATCCGAAAAACTTGAAATTTGAATATAAAATAAGCCAACTCAAAATGCATATTCATGCTCAATGTCGGTTAGGTCTTCTTTTTTTTTTTTTTTACAGAGAAACTTGCTCATTAAATGCATAACGAAGAATCACTTTTGGTCATAAATATCACAGTAAATCCAAGAAGCAAAATAAATGCATGACTAGGAAATTAAATGCATCGTATGAAGGTCTTGTGGACTCACCTGTAGCATATTAATTCAAATGCATTTGCTGAGTCTTTCTTCTCCGGCCACGAACGTTAATGTTGCAGACAACTAGAGTAACCTAAAAACCCTTGTTGGTCAGTTGGGTTGGTCTAAAGTGCAAATATAATCTTCAAAATACAATATTCATTAACAACAAAGGAAACCACAAGAATATTTCATCGATATTGTTAAACCCATGAAAAACCCAAACGATAAGCAGGAAAATCATAAAGTTATATAACCGAAACACCTCTTACAACTTGGTCTACAGACGTTTAACTAAGGAACCAGAAAGTGATTGTCGAGAGAGCGACACGAAGCAGCGACGAAGCAACACACAAATACTGGAGACAGAACCTAAGTAATCACTTTCGGCGCGACAAGAGAAGTTCAGAGAGGGAAATTTAATTTTACGCGCGACAAAGACATCTTTTAGTATTTTGGATTTTAAGACCGATTAATTATAACGTATCCAATCCTAAAAATAAGAATTTTATTAATTTAATTTTTAAGCCCGGAGGTTTAGAAGACTCTGGTCCTAAATTTTTATTAATGTTTAGACCGGAGATTTATAAAACATCCAGTCCTAAAAGTCAAATACTTTTTAGACCAGTTACTTATAACGTATCCGGTCCTAACGGTCAGAGACGGAGCTTGCAATAAATATTTGGGGGGCCAAAAAAAACTTGCTTGCCACTAAGGATTAAGCCTAGCCTACGATTTTAGTTTCATTCTATGTAGCTTCATTCAAGCATTGAAAAGAAAAACTGATAACTTATTCAAAAATAAAAAAAGCCAGACTAACAGACCATAATTTCAGAAAAAACTGACAAATATCAAGAAAAAAAATCATACAAGCATCCCTCCTAAGCATAATTTCTGGATCATCTTTAGTTTCATTCTGTGTAGTTTAGTAGCATTAATATCTTTGAAAACTAACAGACCATAAAAAAGCCAGATAAGTTTGATTGTCACAATACACAAGACATATGTCTCAAAAAAAATCAAGAACTTATTCAAAGATCTGCTTCATTTCTTTATTACTCTTGCAAATCATATGCTTAATGAATCGAAAAGAAACAAGTTCCTAGCAGTAGCAGTGAAACAGAGAACAAATAGTGACTAATATATATATATATATATATATATATATATATATATATATATATATATATATATATATAACAGATTACAACAAATTTATATATAACAGTAATTTTCATCATCCAAAGTATGAAAGAATGATAAAATCCAGAGAACAAATAGTGACTAAAAGCAATCTCCTTATTCTCCTACTAAATGGCGGTGAAACAGAGCAAGAGGACCAGGCGTAACATATTGCGAAATTGGGAAACCATTAACAAGTATGATGTTTCCAATTAACCTATGAGTAAGCAAGAATCAGAGGGTTTGGTGGAGCAAGAAGACCAGGCGTGAGCACATTCAATCGCTACCCGAACCTGAATCACCAAATTGAGAAATTTAGGGTTAAGAACACAGACGAAGGAAATTTGCAAATGTATAAAAGTAGAAATTGGAAAAAAAAATAAGGGAAAATGAAGTAAACTTGGGAAATGCAGGGATAGAACTTGGAAGAATCAGAGGATTTGGTGGAGGAAGAAGCTTCGTTTTGACGGAGAAGCCGCGAGAGAGGTGAAGACCGGAGAGGAAGATGAGAAGAAGACAGAGCTATCTGTGTGACTATGAGAGAGACTGAGAGAGGATGGAGATTGAAGCACAGATGGCAGAGCAGAGTGGAGGAACCGAGGAAAAGGAAGCGTGCGCTGCGCGTAACGTCTAACGGTTTGACTTTTGAGGCAAGAGGGAATAAAAAACAAAAGGGGGAAAATGTTATAAAAAGAATTGGGGGGGCCAAACTTAAATTTTCCAATTATATTAAACTAAAAAAAAATTTGGGGGGGCCATCTCTTCAAACCTTCGTCCCTGCTAACGATCTATTCATTAATCAAACTTAAAAAAAGAAGATTGGCTTTGGCGAGCGCAACAGCAACTAAATGAATAAAATAAAGGAAAACTGAAGAATTAATAAGCTTCTTTAATTACTGGTGAGGAGTTAGGAGGCAGTGAGGAGTTAATAATCAGGACAGAGAGGTAGTGTGAGGAGTTAATATAAGGAGAGAGAGCAGGAGAGATACACAATTGATGATGAATTTTGGTGATTTTCTACTTTAAGAGCGTATTTTATAAATATCCGGTCCTAAAAGTCTTTTTTGAATTCAATTACTTTTAAGATCTACCTTTTATACATATCTGGTCCTAAAATACTTTTAATATCTACCTTTTATAATATATCTGGTTCTAAACGTCTATTATAAGATCGACCTTTTATCTTGTATCCGGTCCTAAAATTCATTTATTTTTTTAATCAATTTTTATTTTCAATTTCTTAAAAATATTACTTTTAAGAACGGATATTTTAAAATATCTGGTACTAAAAGTTAAGCAGAGTCGTATCCTTACACTTTGTTTAATGAATAGATTCAGAGTCTCTTGGGCTTCCAGATAAACTTCCCAACTAGGTGTCTCCTCGTATTTTGAGGAACTATGTGGCTCCTCGTTAAAGTTTCCGGCGTTTCACATTGTTCAGGATGAGTTCTCTATTTAAACGCATTGTTACTTTACATTTTTCACATTCTTCTCTATCACTTCTACAACCTCCACCATCGCAATGGCTGCTCCACCACCACCAGGTCCTCCACCACCACCAGGTCCTCCTTTTCCTCGTCCTACCGGTCTTCACAATCTGTACCCTCCTCCGCTGCCTCCGAACCCATCATTCTACCAGATGATACAGCACCTCCTAGCCTATGTCGATCATATAGACCGATGCTTGGGCCAACTGTTTCAGGTCTATCACGCTGTCAACAACAAGGTGATGGTGGTACTCGACCGGCGGCACTCGACGCCCATGACGTTGAGTACCGTCTTTCTGATGACGACGTGTCCGACGTCTTCGACAACTCCCTCCCCTCCGACAACGATGGGGAGGATTAGATATTTTTATGTTTTTTCTTATGTAAAAATAATAATAAATAAAATTCTTATGTCAATTTCTACATGTTTTTTTATTTCTCATCGCAAGTTAACTTCAAAGACCTTAGCATCTCTTCACTGGATGACAAAGTCAAAGGCAAAGAAATGATATCAATCGCCTTATCCTTTTCGTTCTGTTCTTTTTCTTTCCGACAAAAACGAAACAACCAAAACATTGTCCTCGTGTGATAAATATTAAAAATTACTAGAATATAGTTAAGAGCATAAAAATAAAAATAATAATAATAATCGTCTACCTTATTCGAATAAAAACAAACAGAGTGACAATTCTTCTTAAGGTTGGACCGTCGTTGTCGTTGGTTTTACCTCGTCCTGATTTGAATATTTTCAGTGTCCTTTTCATTATCTTCATTCTTTTTTCGACAAAGAAAAAACAGACCGATAATGCTGCTCAACATCAGGAGAGGTAAAAACGACGACATCGAAGGTCCTAGCTTAAGGAGAACGCCAGAACCTCGATTGTCTTGAACAATATTAATGATTTTCTAGATATTTAAAGAAAGACTATTAAGACCGGATATTTACAACTACACGGTCCTAAAGTTTAAGTGTTTTTTTAAATTCAGGACTTTTAGGAGCGAACAATTCATATATATACGGTCCTAAAAGTCTAGACAATTTTTTTATTAATTAAACGAAACTAATTAATTATTTGTTTGGTTTTCTTCAATATTGTTGTACTGGCCAAAATTTAAGTCCGGTCTTAAAATATTTAACTTTAAGACCAGACAAATTAGTACCCGGTGTTAAGCGTTAACCTTTAAGACCAATCCATATATAAATCAGGTCTTAAAATTAATTAATTTTTTATTTAATTGTTTTCTATATTTTGTACCGGCCGCATTTTATGTCCGGTCTTAAAAGAATATCTGTTAAGACCGGCTATTAATTATGTTCGGTCTTAAAACGTTAATACCTTAATATTTAAATTTTTCTTTATTATTTTTGGACCGCAGAAAATATTAGTCCAGGATGTATGAGATTTGTCGATAAAATAATTGATATTTCAATTTTCTTAATAACATTTAAAAGACCGATTGTTTTTTAGTCTGGTCTGAATAATATATTTAAGACCTATAAAAAAATGATCTGGTCTAACAAGTTCTTTATATTTACAGAACTGCCACCTGTCATTCGTTTAAGACCGAGGGTGTCGGTACTCCGGTCTAAATGAGGCGGTTTTAAAGCCTTGTTTTACACTAGTGCCATTTGAATGCAAATGATTGATCCTTGCAAGCTACTATAGTCAAGAAAACAAAATGGCTAAATTTTGTCTTGAACTTTACATGAAGGCCCTCACTAATGATAGTATCAAGGAGTAGAAACAATCAAGAAGGCAAAAAAAATTAGCTTAAACCTAAACCAAATGAAGATGGGTCTTATATAGCTCTTTGGATTATTTCATAAAGTGATTCAAGTCTTTTCTTTTTGGGAAAAGGACGAATAAATACCATCTGAATTTGTAAAACCCCCAGAAGCCCACCAAATTTGTAAAAAGACTAAGAGATGACAAAGACTTCTCAGGGTTATGCAAATTCATGCAAAATGACCATAAATACCCTTGCCCCTTTTGAGAGAGAGAGAGATGAACGAGAGAACGAGATCTCAGGCTCCTACATTCACGTTAACCTTTACCGTTGACGTCGATGCCGACCTCCACCACCAACACCAACGCCGCACCCGCCGCCTTGGACAGTGCACCGGGCGGCACCGGTGAAAAAGGAAAAAAAACTGAAACACGAAAACACATGAAACAGTAAAAAAAAAAAAATTCATCGGTAGATCTGGAAGAAATTGGAAGAAGAAGACGTGAAGGAAGGAAGGAAGGAGGAAGAAGGAAGGAGAGGAAAAAAATCACACTCAAGTTCACTTGGAGTGTGATAAACCACACTCCAGTAAACACTTGGAATGTGATTTATAACACTAGAGTGTGGTTTTTTTTCTTTCTCGCCTTTTGCTTCTCTTCTATATGGTCAGTTGTAAATGGTGATGGTTTATTTGTAAATGGCGATGGTTGTTTTGTAAATGACGATGAAGTGTTTTGTAATTATGGAAAAGGCCAAAAAAAAATTGTAAATGGTGATGGTTGTTTTGTATATGGCGATGAAGTTTATGTTTTCTAATTATGGAAAAGGCCAGAAAAAAGTTGTAAATGGCGATGGTTTATTTGTAAATGGCAATGGTTTATTTGTAAATAGCGATGGTTTACTTGTAAATGGCGATGAAGTTTATGTTTTGTAATTCAGGCAAGAAAAAAGTTGTAAATGGCGATAGTTTATTTGTAAACGGCGATGGTTTACTTGTAAATGATGATGGTTGTTTTGTAAATGGCGATGAAGTTTATGTTTTATAATTATGGAAAAGGCCAGAAAACAATCATCGTCATTTACAAAACAACTATCGCCATTTACAACTTTTTTCTAGCCTTTTCCATAATTACAAAACATAAACTTCATTGCCATTTACAAAACAATCATCGCCATTTACAAGTAAACCATCGCCATTTATAAAACCACCATCGTCATTTACAACTTTTTTTTGGCATTTTCCATAATTACAAAACATAAACTTCATCCCCATTTACAAAACAACCATCGCCATTTACAAGTAAACTATCGCCATTTACAAAACAACCATCGTCATTTACAACTTTTTTTTTGCCTTTTCCATAATTACAAAACATAAACTTCATCGCCATTTATAAAACAACCATCACCATTTACAAGTAAACTATCGCCATTTACAAAACAACCATCGTCATTTACAACTTTTTTCTGGCCTTTACAAAACATAAACTTCATCGTTATTTACAAAACAACCATCACCATTTACAAATAAACCATAGCCATTTACAACTTTTTTCTGGCCTTTTCCATAATTACAAAACATAAACTTCATCGCCATTTACAAAACAGCCATCGCCATTTACAAGTAAACCATCGCCATTTACAAGTAAATCATCGCCATTTATAACTAATCATAGAAGAGAAGCAAAAGGCGAGGGAAAAAAAACACACTCTAGTATTATAAATCACACTCCAAGTGTTCGCTGGAGTGTGATTTATCACACTCCAAGTGTTTCATTGGAGTGTGATTTTTTTTATTTCTCTTCTTCCTCCTTCCTCCTTCCTCCTTCCTTCCTTCCTTCCTTCCTTTTCTTCTTCCTTCCTTCCTTCCTTCCTTCATGTCTTCTTCTTCCAATTTCTTCCGGATCGATGGATGAATTTTTTTTTTACTGTTTCGTGTGTTTTCGTGTTTCAGTTTTTTTTTTCTTTTTCACCGGTGCCGGCTGGTACTGTCCAAGGCGGTGGCGTCCAAGGCGGCGGGTGTGGTGTCGGTGTTGGCGACAAAGGTCGGCGTCAGTGTCAACGGCAGAGGCGAACGTCAACGTGGGAGCCTGAGATCTCGTTCTCTCGTTCATGTCTCTCTCTCTCTCTCAAAAGGGGCAAGGGTATTATGGTCATTTTGCATGAATTTGCATAACCCTAAAAAGTCTTTGTCATCTCTTAGTCTTTTTACAAATTCGGTAGGCTTCTGGGGGTTTTACAAATTCATATGGTATTTATTCGTCTTTTTCCCTTTCTTTTTCCAAGATATTGGAGAAGTTAGAGTAGTCCTTTTTTCTTTTCCTTTTTTTTTTAAAAGTTGGCTTTTGAACTTCAAGAATAAATGTTGTTTTTAAAGATGACTTTTGGACTTCAAGTATAAATGTTAAATGATAATGAATAATAAAAGTTTTTGAAAAAACCGACCGTTGAAAAAAACCAGACCAAATGCAACACAATAAGTAATAGGATATGTTAAAATAAACCGAACCAATAATCAAATATGTTTAAAAATACTGTCGTTACTAAGATATATAATACTAGTAGTAAATAGATAGATAGATAGTTCAATAGATTTAAAGATATACGAAATAAAGAAAAAAAAATGAAATGAAATCGAGAATTAGCTTAAATTGCAATTTGTTGACTTCTCGGGATTTATCTTTCATTATTTCTATTTTCTAAAACTAAATACTTGAAAACACACGCACACACACAATTTTTCTCCAAGTCACCAACAATGTTACGATATCCGGAAGCATTCCAAAATTTTTTGAGAAGCATGTCTTGGTTGATTGTCTCTCTCGGTTTTCAAATTTGATACTCCCAATCCTAAATATAAGATAAAATTGATTTTTTTAGAGATATTAAGGAAACTAATTAAATTACTTTAAAATATTTATATTTTTCATTTTTTAAAATATTTTGCCTACTTATGAACTGATATCTAATATAAAGATACATAATATATAATATGATTAAGTAACTTATATATCATCCTCAATATTTTCAAAAAAAGTTAACTTTGTCTTATATTTAGGACCAAATGGTGTATTATTTTCTTCCAAGTTTTTTAATATTATTTTAATGTAACTATTTGTATGTCTTTTTAATTATTTTATTTTAGGGTTAAGAGGAAATTTTACTACTGAAATTTTTCAAGGGAAAATTTTGCATTGGAAGTTTGAATAATGGAGCAATTTTGCCTTCGCAACCTCAATTAATTTTGATGGTTAGTTGACTAAATATATTGAACTAATTAATATGTCGTTCACGTCATTTTTGTTAAAGTGTAAATTTATCTTAGAAGTCTATATGTCATCTAATTCATTGTTTTTTTAAAGTTGATTTAAATCTTTTATGGTAAATTTACACTTTAACAAAATGACTGTAGACTGCCAGCCCTACAACCAACAGTCCAAATTAATTTAGATAACAATAATAACATAATTGTTCCCTTTTTTAAATTTTTTGGGCAAAATAACTAGAGAGTCATTCCTAACTTAGTAACCTTCGCTGTCCAAACACGAGTCCACATTCCCTGCTTAGACTTAGCTACTTCTTACCTGCTTAGAGTCAAAACGCACGGTTTCCATTAAAACAGATCCAAAGGCACCGTATGCACCGTTTCTCGTTGCCTTCCTCGCTCTCTCTCTCTCCTTATTTCTTTCCTACACATTCTCTCCCTCTTACTCTCTCACTGGATGTTTGATTCCTAATCCTTCACCGATCACTCCAATTCTGATCTTCATTTCCAATCCATTTCTCCTTCTTCATTAGATCGCTTCTTTCTTCACCTTCAGCTTCACCATGTGCGTGTTCTGGATCATCAAGGGCTTCACTCGATAGGAAATCACCACTTCCTCTTGTACATTTCCTTGATCTGAGTTCTGTTTAGATCTTCGAAATGGTGGTCGATCCGAGTGGAAAAGTGAGTCTTCAAGAGTCATGATGGCTTCTTCCTAAGTTTCTTACCACCACCTTGGTTTGATTTGGATTTAGAGATCCTAATCGAGCTGATTTTGTTCTGTGATGCAGGGATCAGAGGCCGAGCTGATTTTATCCCTTATAATCTATTCTTGGTATGTATGTGCAGTGATTTTCCCTACGTTGTTGCTGAATGTGGGTATAAAGGAGCCAAAGAAGCAGTGCAACTTATTGCCAAAGAGATTTCTTTATCTTCATCTGATTTAGAATTGATCATGATTCATGGGGGCTACATTCACACAACTCTTCCATACCCACTTGACATCTTAATTAAGCAGTGCTGTAATTCTTTATTGAATCTTGTTATGTTGAATCTTTTTGTCTCTTTCCGAGACCCATTATATCTCGGAAGGGTTTTAAACATTCGACTCCAGTTTTTTATCTGCTTCCAGGAAATCTGCCTTCAAGTAAAAATATAGTCATTCTCTGGCGTTTAATACTCTCACGTCATATTTTTGTCCCACTGTCATTTTTGAAACGAAGATTGAAATGAATCCAAATGAGTGACAGGCTTCATGGTCCGCTCCCCATATATTAAGCCATCAGGTCACATTAGAGAGAAGCAATAAATTACGAAATATCCAACGCTACAACTAAATGCTTTCAATTTTTTTTTTTTTTTACTTGAAGTGATCTGAGAGTACTCTATGGCTATGCCAAACATGTTTCAATGGATTCTGCATTCACAAGGTGGATACAAACACACGTGATAATTACCTTCAGGTTCTCGCTCCAAATAAATTATTGTCATTGTCTTTGTGATATTTAATACTCTTGTGAGATCATATTTGAGTATTATTGTTTTATTGTCATTAAGCTTCTTGTGGAGGGGATATCAGAGACTCAGAAGGGAAATGTTTGCTGGTGGCAATTTCATCATCTTTCACATCCCTTGTTTTTCTTCCATATTTAAAATTAATTCATTAAGAATACCTCTTTGTAGAGCAGCTTCCTTCCTGCAAATTCACCTCACAAAAATTAAAATCTATACGGGAACTAACAAAGAATAAGATTGCCCAATATAACCTCATTTTCTTCTTGGGTTCTTGCCGCCAACAACAAAAAATTTTCTTCCAGATGTTGCTGACAGCAACAACACCAGCACCAGTAGCTCAAGTGAAGCCCTTGATGATCCAGAACACGCACACGATGAAGCTGAAGGTGAAGAAAGAAGTGATCTAATGAAGAAGGAGAAATGGATTGGAAATGAAGATCAGAATTGGAGTGATCGGTGAAGGATTAGGAATCAAACATGCAGTGAGAGAGTAAGAGAGAGAGAATGTGTAGGAAAGAGATAAGGAGAGAGAGAGCGCGAGGAAGACAACGAGAAATGGTGCAAACGGTGCCTTTAGATCTGTTTTAATGGAAACGGTGAGTTTTTACTCTAAACAAGTAAGAAGTAGCTAAGTCTAAGCAAGGAACGTGGACTCGGGACCGTGTTTCAGAGCTCGCCCTACTCGTCCGTACGGACGAGCTCTGGACCGTCCAGATCAAATCTGGACGGTCCAGATCTGATTTTTTTTATTTTTGTTTTTATTTTTTTTTTATATAAAAAAATCATTTTTTCAAAAAATGTTAGTTGAGAGATTATCTTTATTTTAGATTCTTTACCAATTAAAATTATTTTTGATAAAAAATACAAAAATAAAAAAAAATCAAATCTTTAGACGGTCCAAAGCTCGTCCGTACGGACGAACTGGGAGAGCTCATTCGTAGAATCTGTTTCCCGTGGACTCGTCCAAACACTCGGGCAAAACTATCGCTAATCCCTTGTCAAAAACATAAATGTCAAAATAACGTACTAGCAGTCCTAACCTTTGCCGTCCAAACACTAAAATTCGGGGTAAAACTATCCCTAACCGTTTGCTTTAACATAAATGTCAAAAACCGTGCTGGCCGGTCCTAACCTTCGCCGTCCGAACACTCGTGAGCATAACCAGTTCGAGCCACCTTCTCCCCCAATCTTGTTTCGCCTGCTGCCTCCAGAGAAATTCGACACTGGTAGTTTCATCTTGCCACTGCCAGCGCCTTCATTTATATAACTTACTATAATATAAATCATTCAATTTCTTCCCACTTTCGGCTGATCTCTCACTCCTCAAACGAGATTTAGTTAGTTCGATTCTCTCTCTTGCTCGGCTTCTTTGTACCCCTCCAACGTTCTCTGGGTACTCGTGTTTCTCTCACTTGCTCATTTCACTTCGTTGTTTCTGTTTGGACGCTGAGAAAAATACGAGATTCAGAACTAATGCTTCTTATTTGAATATTTTAAGCTTTGAGAAATCATTTATCTGGGGTTTTCAACTCATTTATGATTTTGCTTTGGGCTTTCTGCTTCTTTTTTTACACCGAATCACAAGATTAAGGTCTCTGTTTCTCGGGACTAATTATATTGCATGCTATGGGATTCGTTTTCAAATTTTTCGTGTTTGATCTGTTTATAACATCAGATTCGTTTGGCAGCTTTGTAAACAATTCTTATTCATAGAATAATTTCATTGTTTTGTTTTTTGACACAGATGTCAATCGTAGCAAGGAGAGGTATCCATTACCTGCAGAAACTAAATTCTGCAAACATCCCTACTGCTTTGCTAGAGAAAGGCCAAAATCGTGTGATAGATGCTTCTCTAACTCTTATTCGTGAAAGAGCAAAGCTAAAGGCATGTCATCTTTTTGCCACCCCCCCCCCCCCCCCTTTTTCCTTTTTGTTAAGGTGGCATGTCATCATTTTATTTGTAAATATTTTTATTCCCTTTTTTATCGATGTACTTGTACTTTTTCCCACGCCCTTTGTTCTATGTAAATTTCATGTTTCATGAGTGATTTTGTTACAATAATTGCTAGAAAGAAGGATTATTTTAAAATTAGTTTTCCTCAGGGAGAACTTTTACGCGCTTTAGGAGGTGCTGAAGCATGTACATCACTTCTTGGAGTTCCTCTGGGACATAATTCATCATTTCTTCAGGGTCCTGCATTTGCACCTCCTCGCATTAGAGAAGCCATTTGGTGTGGCAGCACAAACTCAACAACTGAAGAAGGTAAGCATGTGGGTTTCATTATGACTAATAATGAACAGATTGTCTCTAAAATTTCTGTTCTGTATATTCTACAAGTTGGTTTGTAAACTCTTTAAAAATGGTAATTCATTCTTGCATCAAATATTGATGGCAGAACTAATGATTCAGGCCTATGTATAAAAAAAAGAACGAATGATTCTAGGACCTGATTTTTGATGTCCTATTAATGCAAACTGAATGATTCAGGGGCCTAATTTTTCAATGTCCTATTATTGCAAACTTAGTGGCATAAGCTGACTTTGCAGGAAAGGAATTGCGTGACCCAAGGGTGCTAACTGATGTTGGTGATGTCCCTGTCCAAGAAATACGAGATTGTGGAGTAGATGATGACAGATTAATGAATGTCATTAGTGAGTCTGTTAAGCTAGTGATGGAAGAGGTAAACTATCATTCAGCAAATGTCTCCCTGGGTAAATATCATAAGAATTGGAATTTCTATTTTTCTTTGTCATTGTACCGTCTATAACATTCATAATATGTCTGTTTTGATTAAATTAAATATTTTTATTTACACACTTGTCATTGCATTGTTATTTATAGTTATCTCTTTTTTGGAAAATTTATCTCAAGTGCTCTTCCTTTCTAGTATTGGTTCCTTCTAGAGTTATATCTAGTAGATAGCTTAATAATTTTTTTCTCAGAAGTATGATCATTTACATTTTCATATTTTTCTTTTCTTTTATTTTTTTAATTTTTTGATAGTGCTGGGCTATCCATTATAGATCAAATGCTAGAAACGAATATCACTATGGACTATTGAGGACAACTGCCACTGCATGTTCTGCTGCTAATTCTACATGTTGATCACCCAATTGCATGAGTCCAGAAGTACCTTAAATCAGACATGCACTATTAGATAGAGTTGTTAACTTTCAAAACAGATTTATTTTTTAAAACAGGGTTGTTAACAATGTAATGTTGCTTGGTAGATTGATCATGGAAAACTGCTCTATTCAGGCCCATCTCTGATTAAGCATCCGGAGGTCTTGAATTTTGATTTATCTCTTAAAAATATCAAGTGAATATATTTTACTTTTCACAAATAGTGCCTTCTTTCTTATAGCTTTAACTTTAGTTTTATTGGATCCATCTGTTACATGATGAGGCTAAATGTTGGGCAGTCAATGTTTTTTATGCACTAGAGTGGTTTCTACCAAAGCCATTTCAATTTGAGTTGCTATCTTGGAGAACTAATTCGATATTTAAGATACGTGTATACTATTGCATGAATTATCATCTCACTTTCTGTTACCTCCGTATTTGAGTTAGATATATCTCAAATCTCATTATGTCTACATGCTTCCAGGATCCATTACGTCCATTAGTTTTAGGTGGTGATCACTCCATATCATTTCCAGTTGTTAGAGCTGTCTCTGAGAAGCTGGGAGGATCCATTGATCTTCTTCATTTGGATGCACATCCTGATATCTATGATTGCTTTGAGGGAAACAAATACTCACATGCATCCTCATTTGCTCGAATCATGGAGGGTGGCTATGTTCGGCGACTCTTGCAGGCAATTTTTAAATTTGAATGTTTGTAGCTTTTCTATTATAAAGATAAGGCATTTTGAACCATCCACATGGTTGTCCTCCATGAAAATATTTTATTGCTTGCATCTCATTAAGCATTCAGCATTTGTATCGTATCACACTATCATAATTTCTATTGCCTATCGATAGTTAAGATTCAACTATCATATCGTATTATTCTTTAATTTCAATATGTTGAACAAATTGGTAGAAGATTGATTGGAAATTTGTTTGTGCTCTTCTGACTATTTTTGACATTTGATTCTTTTGGGTGCTAAATGGCTACTGTTCACTGCTACAGGCTCCTCGTATCTTTTGTTCATGTTTTCTCTTCAGCGATGACAGTGAATGCTTCAATCTTTGCCAACCATATCCCTTATCTGTTGCGTAATATATGAATGTAATTTTCTCTTGTAGGTTGGTATAAGATCAATAACAACTGAAGGGCGTGAACAGGGCAAAAGATTTGGGGTAGAGCAGTATGAAATGCGTACATTTTCTAGGGATCGTGATCTATTAGAAAACTTGGTATTCCCTGGTCTCTCTCTGTTAACAATGTCATTCTCCTTCATAGTATGCACACAAATTTATTTGGTTACTCGATCAGCTCTATCAGTCAGGCATAGATGCTTTGAAACCTCTTCAATATTGATATGTTATACGATGTTGCTGATTGTTTGATGTGAAGACATCCATGATGAAAATATGACTATCATTGTCAATTAAGTTTTTCCTGTATATACTTGAAGGAGATGTCTGGGCACAAAGCATACTAGTTTACTTCACTTTTGAAGTATTCCCTAACTTTAATGTAGATATGTTTAATGCCTCAAATCACCCCCCAAAAAAATGATTAATGCTTCAACTTCATTATATCAGCCTTTCTCCCTTTGCTGATCTTCTCCATTATTCAGATAGTAAAACTAATTTCTCTTCCCTTTGCTGCTCTGGTCCTCCTCCTTCATTATTTAGATTGTGAGATTCTCAGTTGTCTTCCCTTTGCTGGGTGAATTTCTATAGTTTAATGATATTTTGAAACCTCCGCTGGCTTATGAAATGTATGCATTGTGATATCAATGTTCTCATATCAAGTATTGTTATCCCTTGGAAATGGTCTTCATAGTTCATGATTCCATGGTTTCGATACAATTGTATATAAATTATCAATTTTGTGCTTTGCAGAAATTAGGGGAAGGTGTTAAAGGAGTATATGTTTCAATAGATGTTGATTGTCTTGATCCTGCCTTTGCTCCTGGAGTGTCTCACATAGAACCAGGAGGTCTCTCATTTCGTGATGTTCTCAACATTCTGCATGGTCTTAAGGGCGACGTTCTTGGGGCTGACCTGGTTGAGTTCAACCCTCAACGTGACACTGTTGATGGAATGACTGCCATGGTGGCTGCCAAACTCGTGAGAGAACTCACTGCAAAGATGTCAAAATGATAATCCACTGTCTTTTTGGATTCTTACTTTAATACACTCCTCATTCCTTGATGAATCTGCAATACCAAGGTTAAAAGGGGGAGATTTTTGCGTTGAATAATCCATGATACAGTTACATCACGTGTATTTTTCTTCAACCGTTGGAAAATCCATGCTAAATATGCTACCTTGGGCCTATAATATAAAAGCTAATTCCCTTATTATGTACAATCAATAAGGGTATTTTTGGAAAATACATTATAAATTATTGAAACAAAGTAGATTGGGATTTTATATTTAACATCAAAAGTAAACCCTTTGTCTGTCTTTTGTATTTAGAAGATGAGGTAGTTTTAGTTATGTAGGATGTGAAAGTCAGATTGCAACACCTGAGGATGTTTTTCTGTTTCTTTGAAGGAGTTTGGAATGCACAGAACAAAATAATTAAACTCCGCACCCTTCTTTATGAGGTGATATGACTTTAGAGGGCATTTTTGTCAATTCTGCTAGGTTGGCGAAGAAGGCAAATAAAATAGGGAAAATCCATATAAGGGTCCTTTTAACAGAAAAAATCCTAAAAAAAGCCTAAAGATTTTGAAAATCTCAAAAAAGGCTACAGGGCCTTTTCTGATATAAATTCATTAAAACGTTAATAACTAAATCAGTCTCATTAACAACTAAATTAATTCCCGTTAACAACTAAATCAGTCGCATTAACAATAATATTTTAACAACTAAATCAGTCACATTAATAACTATATCAGCCCCAGTTAACAACTATATCAACCCCGTTAACAATTAACGTTTTAATGAATTTATATCAGAAAAGGCCTTGGATCTTTTTTGAGATTTTCAAAATCTTTAGGTCTTTTTTAGGATTTTTTTGTTAAAAGGGCCCTGATATGCATTTTCCCAATAAAATATATTTACTAGTGCTTCCGTGTAAGTTATTTTGTTTTTATTTTTCATGTAATTTCATTATTTAATAGTTATTTTTATTGGGTTGACTCGTGAAGTTTTTGTAGTCCGAATGTCGTCGCTCCAAAAGTATGTTGACAATCTTGCCACCTGTTGGTTAACGAAATTAACTTTGATTGTTATTTGTTAAAAAGACGCATGTCACTGCCACAAGGCAGTCAAAATACCACCCCATCACCATACTTCTTCTCTTCGATCCATCTCGTCATCAGCCAACACCTTACTCTCTCCATCTCTTTTAATGGTAATACGGCATCTATCATTCATCTTCACCCACCTCCACAGCCTCCTATAACTCTCATTCATCTATCTCAATTGAGCCACTGTCGTGCGTCACTGCCAAGAACATGTAAGAACAGGGGAAGGGGATGAAATCTGACGCAACAATTATTGCTAATCTTCAACCCATCTACTAAAAATGAAGCAACCCAAAAAAAAAAAAAAAAAACCAGTCAAAACAATCACAGTAACACAAACAATTCCAATTAAATCCACATCCAACTACAAATTCAATATTTTCCTCAAACCCAAAATCGTGAGAATGAATAACTAAACCACCATATCTTGATAAAGATCAGCCTCTTGCTGCAACACTTCTTACAAAGAACATGAAAGAGAAGATGAAAAAATAGAGAGCGAAAGAAGAGAGACCCCATACCAAATCAATCGGCAACGGTGATGGAAATGTATATCTTTAGTCACATCCCAAATTTTGGGCCTAGAATTTAAAGAATAAGTCTAAATTAAATAGACTATTAAACCTAGTTGAGCCAAAAATTTTAACCATATCATGAGGAAAATGCTTGATAGTCTAAAATTGAGGAAATGTTATGTCTAGAAAAATTATGAAGAGGTTTAATTCTCTAAAAGTGGCCTGAACAATCTTAAAACTATTTTCTGGAATTAAGGGCCTATTTTCTTGAGAAATTCAAGAAAAATAATTAAGAGGTTATTGTTTGGCATGAAAAGTGTTGGGATATATTTCCTTTTGCTGCTCATAAATCCTAGAGCGTCTATGCAAATTCATTTTGGAAGTGAAATTTCAACTTCATCAATGCTTGAGCTGCTGCATTTATCCTACTGAATCTCATTCACTTCAAGAGCCATGTCATGGGGCTATCAGATAAAACTAAGCTAAATACACTATAAGGCAACTAACCTAGGCTAATCTTTATGTGGAGCCTATATTTAGTTCACATCAATAATCTAGTGTAAATAAATAAATGAGTTTAATGTTTCTGCTTTTGCTATAGAAATTTTTTTTGCCGTACTCACAAAAAAGTGAGTGGGTCCTATTGTAAAGAGAAGAAAGAGAAAATATTAGTAAGATCCAATCACTTTTATGTAAGTATGACAGCAAAAATATTTTCTACGGCAAAAGCAGAAACATTAAACGTTAAATAAATTAACCAAAGAGTATGAAATGTGGGTTTCATCTCTCTAATTAAACTAAAAGAGCTAATTGTTTATTAATTTTCTAAATACAGTTAGTGAGCGAGCTGAGTGAGAGTAAATGCAAGAGATGAATATCCTAGGGATTGAATCTATTAATCTTCCTTGTCCAATTTTATTATCGAGTTTCTTATCTAACTAAGCATAAGGACTAGTTAGAGACCTAACTTGTCAACACTCTCAACTAGTCAATATCCTCCAGACATTGATTCAATTGATCAATTAAGAGCATCTAACATCTTTAGTGCTAAAACCGATTTCCCTACCTATCAATAGGCAGGGAGAACATATCCCATCTGAACCGTCCATATCTAATTTTTTTTACTTTTGTTTTTTCAAAGAAAAAAATTATTTTAATGGATAGAGAATCTAAAATAAAGATAGTTTCTTAATTAACATTTTTTTCAAAAAATAATTTTTTCATTACAAAATAACCAAACTAAAAGCATTACATCTGGACCTTCCGGATCCCATCTGGATGGTCCAGATAGGATGGGCTCTTCCTGCCTATCTAAAAGACAGGGAATCCAGTTTCGTTTAGTGCTTGGCTCAAGTTAGTATTATAATAGATCCTCTCTATTTCCAATTAGCTACTAGAAACCTAGCAAACCAATTGACATTCAAGAGAATATAGGAAAGCCAATCAAATAGCAAAAGGTATTGCTATAGTTCGATCAACAATCCAAGAAGTACAATCCCTAACATAAGTTCCGGATTCCAGATTACATCAACCGATCATAATCCTCAATCAAAAATGCAAATCATAATCCATAGACACCTAAGAATCACAATCCATACATAAGAGGAGTGGGAAACGGACTTAGAACACAAGGAACTCCTCTAATTAGCTCAGGACTCAGATCTAAAACTTGGAAGACGATTTCACTGAGATCTAAAACTCCTTCGGCCTTCGCAGCTGCAGGAGAAGAAGATGAAGTCGAATGGAAGAGGGAGGAAGGCAAGGTGGTCGGAGATGAAGGCTCAGACGAACTAGCGAAGGTGTCACCTATTTCTTTATTGTCTGGATGAAAGTGAGCAAAAGCAGTAGAGTTGCAGCAACTAGAGATGCAATTTTCCAAGGAGTGCTCCAATATTCACGCACAAAGATTGCCTTGTACTTGTGAAAAGGGTTATCATAAAACTCGCCCATTTCTTTGTATAGAGAGATATAATCAGTGTTGGTGTCTGTTACAAGAACATTCTTGCAGAGGTTGTTCACCATGGATGCAACTTCATTACTGTTACTCAACAAATTCACCATGATTTTCTTTCTAACAAGAATTTCAACATCTTCTCTGGTTTCAATAAGAATATCCAACAGGCATATGTAATCAGTTACATAGCCTAATAAAGGATAGTGACACTGCTCAAATGCAACCACATTTCTGAGCATAGTCTCAGTCCAATCACTAACCACAATACTTGGTATCTTCAGCATTATCTTCTCCAAACATTGCAGCTTAGTGACACTACTTTCTTCATCCGCTTGAAATTTCATCCCTGCCTCGTGTAGTTGACTTGTAGTTTGCGAACGACTCATTGCTGTGCAAGGTCGTCCTCTTGGTGGTGGATCATTTGGTAAGTAAAAAGTCCTTAACACATCACAAAGGTGTTGAACTTGACAAAGACTATCATGATTGAAGCTCCTGATGAACTTAGGATGAGTTTCGTTGTTAGGATAAATCTCTTGCAAGAAGACATTCACAAAAACATCAAACGTAAGCTTCACAAATGAATGCCCACAATCACCATTGAAGCCACTCGGAAAAGCTAGGTTGAACAGGTGAGTAAGAACAAAGAATGGAACTTGATTTTCAAGCAAAATCAAGTCAAGTTTAATATCAGCTGTTGGCCATAGCTTTTTAGCCAAAGGGCCTTCTAGGCATACTATATCAAGAAAGAACTCGATGATGAAGCATGCATCAATTAAAATCATGAGTACAAATTCATCACTCCTCATCTGTATGACCTCCGAATAAGAACGTCGAATCTCATCTTCCAAATCTTCTAGGGCTTTAAAATAATCCTCAAACGATTTATCTGGATTCCTCTTAAGAAATCTGTTCACATACCATGCTTTTAATTCTTGCATTGCTTCCAAGTTTTTGTCTCCATAATGATAAGGGCCAATAGAAATCACCTTAGGAGTGTAGGGTTCTTCATTTACTTTTCGAAGTTTTGGTAGCACTCTATAGATACAACAACTTGATGCTAAGGGGAGCTTCATAGAGTTTGCAATTTTCAACTGGGCTTTCAAATCATTCAACTCTATAGCCCAAGCACTGCTATCATTGAAGTTTGATGCCGAAGTACTATCATCAAACTCAGGACCAATAATATTTGGATTGATGATCTGCTTCCAATACATTTTTTTTGCCAACAACATTTGGTAATCTTTTGATGGATCTGAAACTAAGCACATTAAAAGTACAAATTTAAAAATATGTAACTGCAAAATACTTTTTATATATTACTTTCTAGGTCTGGCTAAGATATAGAAACAACATGCCATGTAAAGATTACAGCATTTTAGATTAGTCAAAAAATATAGGAAAAATCCTATAGGTAATTTTGTCAGAATTGAAAAATCATTTCTCTATCCTCTAAAAAACTCCCAATTTTAGAGGGGATAACCCCATTCTTTTCAGCCAAACAAACACACTCTTAATTAATTTCATGATAAAAAGGAAGAATGATAAATAAATGAAATATAACACATTTTTTCTAAAACACCTTAATTATCTTTAATTCTCTCCTCCCTCTTTCCTATTTGAGTGAGTATTAATAGGGGTATTTGAGAAATAATAAATATGTGAGTTTGGTCTTATATTTAAGACCAATATCAACTCTCCCATTAGGTCTTACATTAAGAAGTGAAGGAGTAGTTGGGGATTGCATTAACCAATTCCCCAATCTTAATGAGCAAAAAGACACTATTTACTGTCCAAGTTAACAAAGGTTAAGGTGCAAATGCCCTGAAAGTATCTACTAAAGAGCAATATTGCCCTTAAAGTTTTAGGTTCAATGTTATTCCAAAAATATTAAAATGGAGGAACATTTCCCCTTCCAATTAATGTTAACCATCAACATTTCCATAGCAGCCCTCTGGTGAGGGTCATTTTTATTTTTTATTTAATTTATTTAAAACTACGGGCAAAAGGGTAAATTCACCCGAATTTGTAAATCTTCATATATATGGTCCTTGATACCTTTAAATCCTTTAACAAATTCAAAAGACATTTGATGATTTTGCAAATTTATATGGTATTTAAATGGGATATTCCCTGGATTTTACATAAATGTGTGACATTTTAATATCTCATAAGTATAAAATGGTAGTGTTTTCAATTTTTTAACGATTTGATACTCTATTTTTTTTTACAAAACAATACACAATTTTAGGGAATTAAATATTAAAAAAATCAAAGAAAATTGAAAACAACAACATTTATTACACAAAAGATATCAAAATATAACTCATTTAAGTAGAATCTGAAAAAAAAAAAAAAAAAAAGAAAAGAAATTGGGAATGGGGGAAAACTGAGGCGCAGCTAAGCTAAGGAGGCACAGCTGACGACCCAGTCCTAAAATCACTACCATAAAAGTCAAGTTGCCAAACATTTTCAATTGAGCAGGGAAAATCTTACCATTTGTGATGCTTTCACTATGATATAGACACATCTTCAAAGAATCAAAATCCCCAGATATTCCAAGGCTTTCTTGCACCTTTCTGCTTGCTGCTCTCTGGGTTCTGTTCGTATTGATAAGTCTGAGATTCCCTGCAGAGCATATGTCATCAGCAATTTAAGAATTACATATGCAGGATGTAATGGAAGGCTAGATTCTGATGTGAAAAATCTAAATTAATACTGTAGAATATTTACCTCATACCTAAATGAGAAAAACTTATCAACTAAAGACACAAAACAAGAGCATTCCCATTTAAACTTCACAACTACGATGGTAAAGCAAATAAGACACATGATGGTATTATGTGCAAGCAAGGAAAGCTAACATCCCAGAACAGTTACTTCCGGATCAGAAACACTTTCAATTTTCTCCTCTATTAGAATATATTGAAGTCCCAACAGTTGATTAATGAGAGATTGAACTGAAGGTAAGTTTTATCAAATTGGTTACTAAGATAAGCCTAATATATACTTAGTTCTTTATTAATCTAATATACACTCTTCACAAGCAAGAACAAACTAAGAACTAAACTTGCTCTTCTGTTCTAAAAACAGACCTCCACTTGTCTGATGTCAAAGAACTAGCTAGCTGCTTCTTCAGTGCCAACTTTTGCTTCTGCAACACGAGATCTTTGTCGTTAGAGTTAATTTAAGTTAATGTACATAACAATCTTGCTTCCTACTTGTTTGGTTGCTGAGAAAATCAATAAATAGTTCTCGAAAACTTTCTCTCTTTCTATTTAGAGATCAACAGAGCAATAGGGCGATCCAAATCTGGAAACAGAGAGGATGAACATTATATTCTTACGGGACGATCTCTTCCGGAATAGCAGGCTGATCTGAGGAGTTTAGCTTCTTCCTGGAAGTTCCGTTGTATTCCTTGTCAAAGCTCTGTTCAGGTCGCGTGCCCTTGTGCGTCCATTTTCTCGGATGCGACAAAATACGATACCGTATGAGAGGCGGATGGATAAAGGGGAAATAACACTCAGGTACTACGAGAAAAAATATTTAAAAAAAAGTCAGTCCCAACCCGAATCCTCTATTAAAAAATAAATAAATAAATAAAAATCTTTGTATTAATTACAGAGGAAAAAATATCAAAAAATTCTCGTTATTAAATAGTTTTTCATGTTTTTAAAATAAATTTTTATATTGTTAAAATTTTTCTATGTTAAAATATCTTTTCCTGTTGTTAAAAATTTTTCGAGATTTTCCTCTGACCTATACAATTTTAGAAACCTGGAAAATTTTTAATAATAGGAGAAGCTATTTTAACAACATGAAACGCCAGTTTGACAATAATTTTTTCATAGGAAAATTTTAACAATAAGAAAAGTTATTTTAACGATATGAAAAACTATTTTGACAATGAAACTATATATATATATATATTAAAATTTTGTAATTCATATCAAAAAGGTGTAAGTTCCGGCTGAACCCAAGAGGGGGGTGAATTGGGTGAAGTATAAAAAATTTCATTCATCAAAGTATTTTCGCAATTCAGTAAATTCATCTTAGATATCAAAATTAAGTTCACAAACAATTGGTAGACACTCAAATATAAATGCTGGAAATGTAAGAGATAAGGGAGAAGAGTTTGCAAACAGATTTATACTGGTTCGGCCTTATCCTTGACCTACGTCTAGTGCCCAAGCCTCACTTGGGATTTTCAATCCACTATCTTTAATCTTCTTGATTACACGATCTGTAACTGAAGCAATCCTCTCTCTAGGATTCACTCCCCCTTACAATCTGTAATCAACACACTGCTTGATTACACACTCTGTACTCGAAGTAATCCTCTCACTAGGATTCACTCCCCCTTACAAGTTGTAATCAACACAATGTATATCCTACTCAAGATTACCTAATCTTGAGTAACTCTCAAAAAGATAATGTGTTTACAATAAGTTTCCTCTCAAAGGAATGAATGGATAATCACTGAAGTACAGATACAATTCATTTCACTCTCTAAGCTATCTAGATATGAAGAACAGAGTGAGAATGATGAAGAAGCAGAGTATCAGCATTTTGGCATTGTAAACTTGTATCTCCAAAGTTTTTCTGCTTGAGTCCATGTCTTTTATAGGTAGAGAATGATGTGTGACCGTTTTTAACCGTTGTAGGATGAATCAGACCGTTGTAGTTGATTGTCATTAAGTGTGGTCTGCTTCTCTCTCTAAACTCCAACTAATCCATGTGGTAATTTGATCTGAGGTGGCTCTCTGAGAATTTGCCCGTTGGAGATGACTTTACTTGTTGTAGTAAGCATTCTTTAATGTTTAGAAGGCGTGCTCAGATGGATTAGCTGAAAGTAGGTTGATTTGCAGAAGTGCATTTAATGCACTGTTCACTTTTTGCTTTTTGGCTTTGACCTCCAATAATCTTCATCTGATCTTACTGAAATTCACTCAACAAACTTGTTAAACATAGCTGGGATCATAAGTGAATGAATTATGGAAGCAACAAGATCAAACAATAATGATTTGCAAATTCGCGTAATTCAAAAATCAATTTTGACCGTTGTATACCGTGGTAAGTTCCTCTATACTGGAGTATGGCACTGTGCATAAGTGTCCATACTGCAGTATCCAAAGTCATACTGCGGTAAGCAACTTCCAGAGACAAAAACATCGTGATTGATTTTGAAACATATGCTCTATACTGCGGTAAGCAACTAACATACTACAGTATGCGAGTTTTTGTCATAGTTGAGAGTCCCCGTGATTGCCCAATACTGCAGAAGTATTGAAGCTCTTGTATCAAAAGATACTACACAGATGGAAACTGAAAGAAATAAATGTAGACTTCAATAAATTTCGCTCTCAGTTCTTGTTCTTGTTGGAAAGACTTGAATTCTCTTCTATTTATACTCAGAGATCAACAAATGACCGTTGCTTTCCAAATAGATCCGTTGGAAAAGTTGCCCAAGTGTTCTGAAGTAGTGTAAACACCTTCTCTCTCCTGTTTACCACTTAATCCAGATGTTCAAGTAAGCACAGTTGACTCTCTGTGTTTTAATCCGTTAGAGAGGAGTTTACTTGTTGCAGTAATCATTCTTTAATGTTCTGTGGTTGTGTGCAGACGGATTGGGCAGAAGAAGCAATTTTCTGGACATAGCAATAAATGCTCTAAGTTGCTTTTTGCTTTATGCTTTAACTTCTCACCAAACATTCTTTAATGCTCTGAAAACCACTAACAAATACGTTAAACATAGCAGGGAATATCAGAGAATAATATTGGAAGAGATTAAGATCAAACAACATTGTTTTTTGAAATCGACAGTTTCAAATTTTTGAATCAGCGTCACGAACTTGAGCTTAGTTCTTACAGGCTCGAGTTTGGTGCTTCAGAATTCAAAATCATTTCAGTCTAAAACATGTAAACCTGAGGTTTGTATTCTAAACCTGAGGTTCTTAAGTCATTGAAGGATCACATTGTTCTCGGGTTGAAATGAACTCGAGCTTACTAATTCTGAACTCGAGTTTGTTTCATCCAGAGAAGAATATCGCGATTTTGAAAACTAGAGACTTTAAGTTCAAAGGACAGGCTCGAGTCTATTAGTGACAGGCTCGAGTTTAAAGATTTTCAGGGTAAAACTTAGTTTAGCTTGAAAGGACAAACCTAAGGTTTGTAGAGCAAACTCTAGAGTTTAAAACATATTGAAAGGTTCTTTGCTCTCTGTAAGGTTTGAACTCGAGCTTAACATACTAGGCTCAAGTTTGACACTATTTTTGCCAAGTCTAAGTTTGCTCTTTCAAAGCTCAAACCTGAGGTTTATAAATTTGAACTCGAGAGTTCTCTTAAGTTGAAAATGCATTTGCTCTCTGGAACTTTTAGGCTCAAGTTTGGTTAACTTTGAAAAATTCTGAAGGCTCTCGGCCAAAGATAGGCTCAAGTTTAAAAGTCTTTTGAACTTTTCAAAACTGGAAAACTTTTCTTTCAATGAAACAGTGCAGAGTCTGTAAGTGTCTTGAATTTGAAAAGTTTGTCCCGCCAGAGATGAACTCGAGTTTGCCATAACAGGCTCGAGTTCAAAGGCCTTGAAACAAACCTGAGGTTTAAAATGTAGAGTGTCAGGTTTGAACTTGTTTACAAAAACAAAAGCTCTCTGCCATTGGTGAACTCGAGCTTAAAAACTATAGGCTCGAGTTTGAGCAAACTTTCAAAGAGAGTTTAAAATCAAACTTCAGGTTCAGTCTCGAGTTTGAAAGTTAGACTGGCAGGTTTGTGTTCTCTGTCAATAACAGGCTCAAGCTTGCACTCACCAGGCTCGAGTTTGTTGTGGACAGAACGTTTTTGCATGAAATTGACAAGTTTAAATCATTCTAAACTTTGACAAAAACATCTCCACATTGTTTACAATTGTTAGTAATCATCAAAACATATAGAGAACTAACAGTTTTTATGGTCAAAATTGGCTTTATTTCGAAAAAATGTTGAGGAAAGTTATTGACTAGAATTTTTGGAAGAGAAACATCAAAGTAACGAAGTTCTGGCGAAATTTCTTCGGTTAAGCGATTTCTGAAATCAGTGATGAAAATGCCAATATTTCATGTTGAAAATAAAGTTACAAAATTCTTGGAAAATTCATGGTTAAAGTAGACATATAGGCCTTTTCAAATATGCCTAGAACGTATTAAACTAAGCTCTGTACAGTGAGATAAAAATTCCCAAAAGTTTGACTACGAATTTCTGGGAAAATTTTGGGTAGAGGCTCAAAACCTTTAAACTGGGAATGATTCATGTAATCTGGGCAAAAGTGAGTACTTTTACTTAAAAATAGACATCCTAAGGATTACGAAGAATTTTACGGATCCTCGTTTCGATTTTTGTAGATTTAATTATGATTTTGCGAAGTTAACCGAAAATTCTGCCCAGAAATTCAGCATATTGTTTTTAGAAAATGTAAGGGCAAAGTTGTAATAATAAATCCACCAGGGATAAAAAGGTCGTTAGCGATTGAAATATCTCCTAAGATATTATTTATGAGGTGATAATGCGATAATACTATTATAGGATATTCGGGAAAAACGGGAGACATACCGACCAGGCAAATGTGCCGCTATCCGAACGGACTAAGGTTCGGACGTATACTGTAACACTAACTCTAATGCTTATTGTATGCATATATGTGATAGATGATTGTACATGTGATGTGTAATATTAACATAGATGATTGTACATGTGATGTTTACTGTTAACATAGATGATTGTACATGTGATGTGTATTGTTAACATATATAACTTTACATGTGATGTGTACTGTTAATATAGATGACTTTACATGTGATATGTACTCTTGATTAATGCTGTAATGTCATGAATATCTATCATACATACTTTGTCATACAAAAGCATAAGGTTAACCGTTACCTGGGGTCAGATGGGTATTGGACCTCAGCTCTTACCATAGCTTCAGAGTCTGGAGAACCAAGGACCAAAGGCAAGAGTAAGCAGCACGCGTGAGACTCGGCTGGCGATTTTTATTTTTGGATATGTACCGTTACAATGACAACACTCGGATAAATGTACTTTCTTCGTGAACAAATAGATACGCCACAATTAATGATATATCAGTTACTCACTCTTTTACTTGCTCCGATGCTCTACTCTGATGAAAAAAAAATCTGCTTTTGAAAATTGGGGTGTTACACTATCAAATTAAAGTCTCAAGTTATGTAAAATTGGATTTCATTCTTAGAACTTGTTTGAAGAGAGTAGTATGTATCTGAACTAGCTTAGCGTATACTTAAGCATTAACAGAAAGTAACAAAGAATTTTAGCTTATATAAAGTCTGCACTGAACGAGACCCAAAGTTGATGACTTGATGGAACCATCCACGATGTTTGAAATGCAAAATTTAGTGCCAAGCTAGCATTAAATGGGTTCCACCACTAGATGGAGCTGTCAATAGGGGTGAAAATAGGCTAGGTCAGACCAAGCTTAGGCTAAATAGGCCTGAGCTTGTAATGAGGTTAAAAGGCTTGAATTTGGGCCTGAGCTTGAATGCAGGCTTTTGTTTAGGCTTAACCTGATCATTATAAGGTCTAATCAGACTTGAAGCCTTTTTAAAAGCCTACTTACAACATAGCCTTTAAAAAGGCCTCATATTGTAGGCTTTGAAGGCTATAGATAGGCCTCATACACTTTGAGCCTATCAAAATGTGCATAAATATAAGAATGAAAATATAAATATTGTGTTATTATATGATATAAATATAAATATATTTATTTAATGTGTAAAAAGGTCAGCCCTGAAGGCGTACAGGTCATGCTTTAACAATATAGACCTAACCTATTTACACATATAGGCCTTTAGATAAGACTTGGTCTGACCTTTTTAACAAACAGGCTAGGCTAGACCAAGCCCTAGATAGGTTAGGTTGTAGGCCACCTGATAGAGGCCTAACCTATTCTCACCCCTAGCTGTCAAGTTCATTTAGCCTTAGCTTTCAGCTTGTGTATTTACCTTTTCGCCATGGCACTGTATAATATGTGTGGGAATGCAAATGAAGAGAGAGACATTGACAATGGCATTCATATTGTTCAAGAAAAAGACGATGGGATTCATTAAATCCACAACTACCAAGTCAGCTTCATTTACCTTAGCTGTCAGGTTCATTTAGCCTTAGCTTTCAGCCTGTGTATTTACCTTTTTGCCATGGCACTGTAGAATATGTGTGGGAATGCAAATGAAGAGAGATACATTGACAATGGCATTCATATTGATCAAAAAAAGACGATGAGATTCATTAAATCCACAACTGCCAAGTCAGGTTCATTTAGCCTTAGCTTTCAGCTTGTGTATTTACCTTTTCGCCATGGTACTGTAGAATATGTGTGGGAATGCAAATGAAGAGAGAGACATTGACAATGGCATTCATATTATTCATAAAAAGACGATGGGATTCATTAAATCCACAACTGCCAAGTCAACTAAGTCAATACTTCCAGGTGCAAGCTTCCTCTTTTTCACTTCACCCACCATATAGTAGGTACTACCTTTGTTGAATTTTGGGTTATAATTAATTGCTGTGACTTCGCTCATCATGAGTAATTAAACTTCCTGGAGCGATGACTTAAAGGTTGTGACTTCGCCCCATCTGAATCCAGACGCTAACTACCATAACACCAGCAAATTTAATATCATATTAAATTAGGGTACAACAAATATTTCTAATTCAAATCATAATTCATTACATACGCAAACATGTTGCTTGATGGGTAAACATTGGAATCACAATCCATTTTTATCATGTTTCATATATATACAGAAAAGAAAAATAGAGAACTGATTTTGATATAATAAAAAAAGCAAACATGTTGTCATTATGTTTAGGAACGAACAATAATCATGAGACTGTTATATATTAAAACAAAAAATATACTATCTCTGATTTTAATTATAGGAACACTTTTGTAGTATAATTTATACTACAAAAGTGTTCCTATAATTATAGGACCGGAGGGAGTAATAATTAAGAGTTGGGTGTTATACAAGTTCTTTTCACCTATTTCTTTATTGTCAGGATGAAAGTGAGCAAAATCAGTAAAGTTGCAGCAACCATAGATGCAATTTTCCAAGGAGTGCTCCAATATTCACGCACAAAGATTGCCTTATACTTGTGAGAAGGGTTATCATAAAACTCGCCCATTTCTTCGTATAGAGAGATATAATCAGTGTTGGTGTTTGTTACAATAACATTATTTGCAGAGGTTGTTCACCATGGATGCAACTTCATTACTGTTACTCAACAAGTTCACCATGATTTTCTTTCTAATAAGAATTTCAACATCTTGTCTGGTTTCAATAAGAACATCCACCAGGCATATGTAATCAGTTACATAGCCTAATAAAGGATAGTGACACTGCTCAAATGCAACCACATTTCTGAGCATAGTCTCAATCCAATCACTAACCACAATACCTGGTATCTTTAGCATTATTTTCTCCAAACATTGCAGCTTAGTCACACTACTTTCTTTATCCACTTGAAGTTTCATCCCTGCCTCGTGTAGTTGACTTATAGTGTGCGAACGACTCATTGCTGTGTGAGGTTCTCTTGGTGGTGGATCATTTGGTAAGTAAAAAGTCCTTAACACATCACAAAGGTGTTGCACTTGACAAAGACTATCATGATTGAAGCTCCTGATGAACTTAGGATGAGTTTCGTTGTTAGGATAAATCTCTTGCAAGAAGACATTCACAAAAACATCAAACGTAAGCTTCACAAATGAATGCCCACAATCACCATTGAAGCCACTCGGAAAAGCTAGGTTGAACAGGTGAGTAAGAACAAAGAATGGAAGTTGATTTTCAAGCAAAATCAAGTCAAGTTTAATATCAGCGGTTGGCCATAGCTTTTTAGCCAAAGGGCCTTCTAGGCATACTATGTCAAGAAAGAACTCGATGATGAAGCATGCATCAATTAGAATCATGAGTACAAATTCATCGCTCCTCATCTGTATGACCTCTGAATAAGAATGTCGAATCTCATCTTCCAAATCTTCCAGGGCTTTAAAATAATCCTTAAACGATTTATCTGGATTCCTCTCAAGAAATCTGTTCACATACCATGCTTTTAATTCTTGCATTGCTTCCAATTTTTTGTCTCCATGATGATAAGGGCCAATAGAAATCACCTTAGGAGTGTAGGGTTCTTCATTTACTTTTCGAAGTTTTGGTAGCACTTTATAGATACAACAACTTGATGCTAAGGGAAGCTTCGTAGAGTTTTCAATTTTCAACTGGGCTTTCAGATCATTTAACTCTATAGCCCAAGCACTGCTATCATTGAAGTTTGAAGCCAAAGCACTATCATCAAACTCCGGACCAATATTATTTGGATTGATGATCTGCTTCCAATAATTTTTTTTTGCCAACAACATTGGGTAATCTTTTGATGGATCTGAAACAAAAACACATTAAAAGTACAGATTTAAAGATATGTAACTGCAGAATACTTTTTATATATTACATTCTAGGTCTGGCTAAGATATAGAAACAACATGCCATGTAACAGCATTTTAGATTAGTCAAAAAATATAGGAAAAATCCTATAGGTAATTTTGTCAGGATTTAAAAATCATTTCTCTATCCTCTAAAAAACTCCCAATTTTAGAGGGGATGATCCCGTTCTTTTCAACCAAACACACTCTTAATTAATTTCATGATAAAAAGGAAGAATGATAAATAAATCAACACATAATTTTTAAACCTCAATTTGCAACGTTGAAATCAACAACAACAGCAACAATAGAAATACTGATTGATTCTTAATGTAAAACCTATTTAACTATTTTTATTAGATTGAGGAGGTCAAGTAAGTTAGTTAATTATAATAAATATAACACATTTTTTCTAAAATATCTTTTTTATTTTTATACAACTGGCAGGGATCGAACCCCTGAGGGGAGGGGGGAGGCCAGACTCCTAAGCCTGGCACTAGTGCCGATGCGCTACAAGGCGCTTGGCTCTAAAATACCTTAATTATCTTTAATTCTCTCCCTCCCTCCTTCCTATTTGAGTGAGTATTAATAGGGATATTTGAGAAACAATAAATATGTGAATTTGGTCTTATATTTGAGACCAATATCAACTCTCCCATTAGGTCCAACATTAAGGGGTGAAGGAGTAGTTGGGGATTGCATTAACCAATTCTCCAATCTTAATGAGCAAAAAGACATTGTTTACTATCCAAGTTAACAAAGGTTCAGGCACAAATTTGCCCTGAAAGCATTCACTAAAGAGCAATGTTACCCTTATTGTTCCAAAAATACTAAAATTGGGCAACATTTCCCTTTACCATTAAAAAGTTAACTATTAATGACAAATTTTTAACAGTTAACATTAGTTTTTTTAACTGTATAGGGATATTACTTTGTTTTGAAATTTCCAAGTGACATTGAACTTGAAAAAACTTTTAAAGCAATATTGCTTTTTAGCGAATACTTCCGGGATAAATTTACACATTAACCCAATCTAACAAAGGAAAATTAAGTTAACAAAAAATATGACTGTCTCATGTGAGAGAGGGGGAGAGAGGATTAAGTTAAAAAAAAAATATGACTGTCTTGTGTGAGAGAGAGAGAGAGAGAGAGAGAGAGAGAGAGAGAGAGAGAGAGAGAGAGAGAGAGAGAGAGAGAGAGAGAGAGAGAGAGAGAGAGAGAGAGAGAGAGAGAGAGAGAGAGAGAGAGAGAGAGTGTGTGTGTGTGTGTAGACATGCTTGCACGGGCTCGGTGTCAGCGGGGCCTTCTCATTTGCCCCACAATCTTCCCCTGCCCCACAAAACGGTTTTTTTTTTCTTTGTTCTTTTTTAGTTAGATTTTATATAAATGTGTGACATTTTAATATCTGATAAGTAAAAAATGGTAGTGTTTTCAATTTTTTAACGATTTGATACTCTATTTTTTTATTTAAAAAAATACACAATTTTGGGGTATTAAATATTTTAAAAAAATCAAAGAAAATTGAAAACAATAACATTTATTACACAAAAGATATCAAAATATATCTCATTTAAGTAGAATCTAATAATTTAAAAAAAATAAAAAATAAAAAAAATTGGGAATGGGGGAAAACCGAGGCGCAGCTAAGCTAAGAAGGCACAGCTGACGCCCCAGTCCTAAAATCACTACCATAAAAGTTAAGTTTGTTATGGACATCGGAGATTGGGCCGCGAAGCCCAGTCCGCCTTTTAAACTGTCCACCCGCGGTTATGCCAGCGCATCAGATAACCACCAAGTCGGGACGGTTACCTTCCCCTATAAATAGGAGATCTCTCCACTGGTGAACAGGAGATATATGCCATTCCATACTATCATTCTCACAAAGCACGCACCACACTCCTCTGTGGCTAAACGCCGGAAGTATAATCGAACTATGTGGGCTTTGATCCCTATTCAAGGGTACGTAGGCCCTAGGCTGTGTTCCTAGTTCAAGCCCAAGCAATTTTGTTCACACTCGAACATTTGGCGCCGTCCGTGGGGACCAAAAAGGTTTGACCACAAGGTTATCAGGCTACGTACTGCGATGGCAAAGACAAAAGGACGAATTTTAGCAACTTGGCTTACTCAAGTGCCAGAAGAGCAACCAGGACAACAAATAGAGCAAACGACACACCAGGATCCTTCCAACGTTGATACGGATCAAGTTATCATTGAAACCGAGAATGAAACGTCGGATACGGCAAACTCCCCTCTCCCGGAGAACATCGTGTTACAACAAGTGGGTTCATTAATTCTCCCGACTAGTCCACAAGCAGAATTTCAAGTGACTGATCTTGACATCCGTCTACTGCAAAACATGGTCGGGTCCGTGTTAAACAGAATAGAAGGCATAGAGAATCTTCATGCCCTTCAAATGGAAGAGTACGCCCGATTACTAAAGGAGGAGATGGATCGACGTGATGCGGACTGGAGGAAGTTATTCGAACAATATGCAAGGCGGACTGATAACCAGGAATTTCGGCCTGACAGGGATGCCAATGGACGAAGCTGGTATGAAACTCCCCGTCCTCAAAATGCAGAACCATTGCAAACAAGTGATGAGGAAATAAGGCAGGAGGAAGGACCCGGACAGCCCCGAGAAGACACCCTAGATCGAGGAAACCCAAGTGAACGAGATTCAACTGTGGTAGCTCGGGAAAGAACAGGTGGTACAAGGCGGGACAAAGCGTCAACAGAAACTTGGAAGAAAAACAAGGAACCTACTAGGGGTCAGAGTTTGTCAAGAGAAGATTTTGAATCCTCAAACTCAAGTTTAGATGAAAGGGAGAGAGTTGATACGCCCTTCACGGAAAAAATCATGACAGCACCTTATCCAAAAGGTTTGGACACAAAGGACTTCCCAAAGTATGATGGGAGCCAGGATCCACAAATTCATGTCAGGAATTTTAAAATGGAGATCATGGTAAAGGGATATACGGGTCTCGTGATCCCACGCCTATTCGCAGGAACACTGCAGGGACCTGCACAAATTTGGTTCAATAGCTTACCGGCCAACTCGATTCTAGATTTGAAGGATTTGATAAACAAATTCTTACTCCACTTCGCGACAAGTCGGAAACAGCCAAAAATAGAATTTCAACTCGATCAGGTGAGGCAGACGCCTGGGGAGACCTTACAGAAATATTTAGAGCAATTCAACAGCACAGCCTTACAAGTTCCTGGGCTAAAAGAAGAAGTGCACCTCTATTGTGAAATTGCAGGATTGGACAAGTCTTCACACTTGAAGAAGTCAGTAATGAAGCGCCGGCCTAAGACTTTGGCCGAGTTCCGAGACCGCACGAAATAATACATTGAGTTGGAGCAGATGGAAGCTATAAATCAGCCGTCTAGGGAATCTACCAAGGGCTCCACTTCCCGAGGTAAAGATCGGTACAACTCAAGTAGGCGCGACGCCCGTGGTCGGGATAGGAGTAATCGGCCTCGAGGAAGCAGAGCAGAAGGAAAATACGACAGGTATGCACCGTTGAGATTGCCTCAAGCTCAGCTATGGAAAGAGGTTTCGCTGACGAAAATGAATAACGTTGAACGGCCGCGACCAATGCGGACCAATCAACTGTTAGATCAGTCCAGATATTGCGAGTTTCATGACCAACACGGACACACCACAGAAGCTTGCTGGGATTTAAGGGACGCTATTGAAAAATTCGTTCGTGAGGGAAAGCTACACCGGTACGTCATTCAGACTCAAGGCAGGCAGAACAAGCGACAGAACAAGAGCAGAAGTCCACCTAGAGAACAAAAGAGACGAGATTGTAACAAAACTGGACGAGACAGTAGTGATGAATTCCCCAAGTCAAAGTATATATGCAATGGAATCGTTGGAGGCTTTGGGGGAGGAGGAGATTCTTTAAATCAACGGAAGAAATATCTGAAGGAGGTCATGTCTGTTACTGACCGCCCCAAATTCAAAAAAGAGAAGCCAAATGAGCCGTGGTTGGGATTTTCACAAGACGATCTAAATGACGTGGTGCCGGGACACTACGATGGTTTGGTTATCACAGGAACAGTAGAATGTTGCCAAGTTAAGAAGATATTTGTAGACAACGGGAGTGCGGTAGATATAATCCTATGGGACGCGTTCAAACAGATGAGATTAGATTCAAGAGACTTGAAACCCTGCAAGACCACATTAACTGGTTTCAATGGAGAGGACACCTGTCCAAAAGGATTCACCAACCTCAGGCTAACTTTAGGAACAGAGGAAGCTTTCAAGACCGAAGTGGTTCGGTTCGTAGTGGCTGTTTTCCCTTCACCTTACAACATAATACTGGGACGACCGACTATTCATAATTGGAACATGTTAGTATCATCCTACCATCAGAAGTTAAAGTTCATTAACAAGAAGAATCAGGTAGTTACCGTCAGAGGAGATCAAAAAGACTCGCGGAAATGTTACTTCGAAGTAGTGCAAGAAGGCAAGTCGGCCAACAAAGGAAAGGCTAGTAGCAGCTCGGTACATGTAGTCGAGTTGGATCTGAGAGAGGAGGACAAGACAAAAAGAGCTGAGCCGAGCGAGGAGGTAGAGGATTTTGTCCTGGGAGAAAGTCCAGAACAAGTCACAAAAATCGGAAAGATGTTGAAACCTGAGGTTCGTACAGAGCTAGAGAAGTTTCTAAGAGATAATAGGGACGTGTTTGCATGGAAACCATCCGAGATTCCCGGAATTGATCCTGAGTTTTGCTGTCACAAGTTGGCAATTCTACCGGGATCAGTGCCAGTCGCGCAAAAGAAAAGGAAGATTGGCTCAGATCGAGAACAAGCTCTAGCCGCGCATTTAAGGAGTTACTAGATGCCGGGTTTATAAGGGAGGTGCAGTATACCACATGACTGTCCAATGTCGTCATGGTAAAAAAGCCCAATGGGAAGTGGCACGTTTGTGTCGATTACAAAGATTTGAACAAAGTATGCCCAAAGGACGCATTTCCCATGCCTAACATTGACCAATTAGTGGATCAGACATCCGGCTTCCAATTACTATCCTTCATGGACGCATACTCGAGATACAATCAAATTGCAATGCATCCCGATGATCAAGACAAAACAGCTTTCATCACTAATAATGCAAATTACTGTTACAATGTGATGCCTTTTGGTCTGAAAAATGTAGGATCGACTTATTAGAGGATGATGACAAAAGTTTTCAGCGAACAATTGGGGAAGAATGTAGAGGTATACATTGATGACATGATTGTCAAATCCAGGGAACTAAGCAGCCATGTCCGAGATCTGAATCAGACATTCGAGAAGTTGAGGAAGCACCGGATTCGTCTAAACCCAGCAAAATGCGCCTTTGGGGTACCCTCTGGGAAGTTTTTGGGTTTCCTACTAACTAGCCGGGGCATAGAAGCCAACCCGGAGAAATGCAAAGCGATTTTGGAAATGAAGGCTCCAACAAGTAAGAAAGAGGTTCAGCAACTGACTGGAAGGTTGGTGGCCTTGACAAGATTTTTGCCAAAGTCGGCTAAAAAATCACTCCCATTCTTCAAACTCCTGAAGAAGGAAGCTCAAGGGGGCTGGAACTCGGATTGTGAAGATGCGATCACCAGGTTCAAGCAATGCTTATCTTCCTCACCAGTGCTATCAAGACCTGAACCTAAGGAGAAATTAATTCTTTATTTATCTGTGAGTGAAGAAGCAGTGAGCGCGGTTCTAACAAGAGAAACCAGTGAAGGACAGAGACTAGTATATTTTGTAAGTCGGGCTTTACAAGGACCCGAGGTGAGATACCATAAGCTTGAAAAGATGGCTTTTGCGTTGCTAACAACGGCACGACGACTTCGGCACTATTTTCACAGTCATTCTATCGTAGTCCGAACAAATCAGCCACTTCAATTGACCGGGTGCTGGTCTGAATGGCCCCAACAAGTCCATACCCCATTTGAAGAACGACCATGGAGCCGTGATTGCCTGCAAATCAGACGGTGGGATCCTATAATTCTTCCGTGTTTTTGACAACTCTCACATATTTGGACGTGGTCTTTGGCATCCTGAGCCATTGTAGGCCAATAATAGCCTGCCCGAATAGCTTTCTACGCTAGCGCCTTGGCACCCATATGCACACGACGACTTCGGCACTATTTTCACAGTCATTCTATCGTAGTCCGAACAAATCAACCACTTCGACAAATCCTACACAAGCCGGACTTAGCCGGAAGAATGACGAATTGGGCAATAGAGTTGTCCGAGTTTGATATCGCTTATGAGGCTCGCCAAGCGATCAAATCACAAGCTCTAGCCGATTTCCTGGTGGAATCGACTTTCATTCAAGAAGAAGAAGCAAGATCGGAACCTTGGAGAGTGTTTGTAGATGGCTCATCCAATTTACGAGGAGGAGGCGCAGGGGTTATTGTGGAAAACCCGGATGGTGTCGCCATAGAGCTATCTCTCAGACTTGATTTCTCGACATCTAATAACCAGGCCGAATATGAAGCTTTGTTGGCAGGGTTGTCGCAGGCAAAGGAAAACGGGGCCCCGAAGGTGCATATTTTGACGGATTCTTAACTAGTGGCATCCCAAATTCAAGGAATTTATCAAGTTAAAGGGTCGTTGTTGGCTAAATATCTAGCCAAAGTTAAAGAAATCATGACACTATTTGATGAGGTAACAGTAACACACATACCACGGGCAGAAAACACCAGAGCGATATTATATCAAAGTTGGCGAGTACCAAATGCCCAGGGAACTTGAGAACAATGGTCCAACAAAACTTACCGGAACCCAGTTGCGTCATGGTGATATTGAATGTGGAAGATTGGAGAAAGCCTATTGCTGATTATCTAGAGCAAGGGATCATCCCCGAAAATGAAGTGCAGGCTAAAGATTTGGTCAGATCGGCAGCCGCCTATACGATGGTCGATGACCAGCTCTATCGGAAGGGAATGCATACGCCTCTGGCAAAATGCCTCGGGAAGGATCAAGTTTAGTATGTCTTGGCCGAAATTCACGAGGGCATCAATGGGCAACATATGGGTGCCAAGGCGCTAGCGCGGAAAGCTATTCGGGCAGGCTATTATTGGCCTACAATGGCTCAGGATGCCAAAGACCACGTCCAAAGATGTGAGAGTTGTCAAAAACACGGAAGAATTATTAGGATCCCACCGTCTGATTTGCAAGCAATCACGGCTCCATGGTCGTTCTTCAAATGGGGTATGGACTTGTTGGGGCCATGCAGACCAGCACCCAGTCAATTGAAGTGGTTGATTGTGGCGGTTGATTATTTTACTAAATGGATCGAGGCCGAACCACTAGCAACAATAACCTCGGCCAGAGCACAGAAGTTCTTCCAGAGGAATATCATCTCCTGGTTCGTGATTCCAGCAGAGATAGTCACAGACAACGGAACGCAGTTCGCAGACCAAGGGTTTCAAAAGATGATGTTCGACTTCCAGATAAAACATCATTTCGCTTCTGTGGAACATCCACAGTCTAATGGACAGGCAGAAGCAGCAAATAAAGTAATCGTGAATGGATTAAGGAAGCGAATGGAAGAAGCCCAAGACAGTTCGATTGAGCACCTGTATCCAGTATTATGAGCATGTCGGACAACAGTGCAATCATCCACGGGAGAGACTCCTTTCAGACTTACTTACGGATGCGAAGCTATGATTCCCGTTGAGGTCGGTGAACCCTCCGTAAGGAAATTGCAAGTTACTCAGGAGCGAACTAATAATGAGGCTATGGCGGCCGAGTTGGACCTGATCGATGAAGTCCGCGCTACAGCTCACCTTAGGGATATGGCCACGAAGCGGCTTATCATGGCTCGTTACAACAGGAAGGTTAACCCGCGTTCGTTTCAAGAAAACAACTTAATGCTCCGAAGAGCTGACATCGGCAACAAAAATGTCCGAGAAGGGAAGCTGGCAGCCAACTAGGAAGGCTCCTACAGAATCAAAGAACACCTTGGGAAAGGCGCTTATACTTTGGAATCCCTAGACGGGAAAGTGCTTAAAAGAACCTGGAATGCCGACAAGCTTAAGGCTTACTACAGCTGAATTTTCTAGAAGTTTCAATGTTGGTCTGTTATGTTTAACTATGTTACATGTTAAGTTTGTTTTCAGGAAGTTAATTGCGGGATCTTAATCTCGCCTAGTATTGTGTAAAGACTTCATGAATGAAATCAAAGGCTACAAAGCCGAGTTCAGTCACTTTAAAGCTACCAAGACATGTGTGAATTCCGAGTTAATTCATAAATCATGTAGCGATTAAAACGCCAGCGGGATAATCCGCCAAATTTGAGTCTAAAAATGACCGTATAGCGGCAAAGCCGCTGAAAAACAGCTAACAGAACTCGGGTTGGATGATTCGTGCTTATCGTATCGCACTAATGGCCATATTAAAAAACATGCACGAATAAATGGCAAACGCTTTTTTTTTTCGTGAATCATGTAAAGTCGACAACGTAATTGCTGAAAATGAACAGTTATGGGCATATTAATCGACCTTGATCATGTCGGTAATTTGCTCAATCAAAAAGCAATAAGTAACTAGGTAATTTTTGATTAATCAACTGTTATCCTGGCTACAAAATCCAAGTAAAAAGCCCAACACGGGCACTCCAATTCAAAAATCAACATAAAAGAAAAAGAGAAAGAGCAAGTCAGATTAAGCATGAGTTTGTTGATCCCCGCCAGCCTCCTCGGGACCCATGCTAGTTGAAGGAGCATCCGAAGGAGCAGGGTGAAACACCCCATCTTCAACATAAGCGTTGACATGTGCCTTTTGCAGATCTAAGGAGACCTCAGGATTCAGAAACTGGGCCTGCTCCAAAGCATTCTCGAAGGCATCCACCATGCCCGTCTTCAGTTTCGCCACGTCGTCATTGGCAAGCTTGAGAGCTACCTGGCAAGACTCCAACGACGACGTTAACCTGGTGACTTTGTCCTTGTACTTCGCAAGTGAGGTCACATCTTGTTCATGGACCTGAAGATGACGGGTGATCTCGGATTCAGCTTTATGGAGCTTGTCGCGCAATGTAATGATCTCGTCCGACAAGCTCTCCTTCTCGGCCAGGGCTACCTGCAAATCCTCCTGGAACTGAGTTACTCGATCATCTGCCGTTTTCTTGTTGGCCTTTAAAGCGGCTATCTCCGACGCTTGATCTCGAACTAAATCCTTAAGATGTGCAGCAAGAAAACAAACACCGGTGTTCTTCATGTTCAAATGCTCCATCTCCCTAAGCTCCTTCACTTCCAGTTTCGACAATTTTTTCATATCGTAATAATGAACGGGAGCTTAGAGACCCAAACGAAGGCCCGAGGGAATTTTGTTTTCCCAGAGATATGACGTCGGGAGTTGAACAATAGGCCCTGAAGAAGATGCCGGGATCTCGGGAGCCGCTTTCTCAGACTCAAGAATTGGAAGAGTTAAAGGAATGTCGGCTTCAACCTCATCCGGGCCAACATCAATAATTTTCTTCTTCCTCGATGTCTTAGCCTTCTTGGCCGATGGAGGATCAGATGGCTCGGGGACTGAGACAGCCCTTTTCACGGCAGGAGTCAAAGGACAAGATGATGGTGGCACTGCATCTGAACGACGTGTAACGTCTATATAGTCGGGTCTCTTTCCCATTTGATCACCTAAAAAAGAAAGAAAGAAATGAATTAAATAAAATTCAAGAAGAGTATGCTTCAAAACATTTGAATCAAATAGACTATCATACCCGTAGTGGGTTGTTTCCAAACAAAAGAAGCTATATAATCGGCCGAGTCTACTAAGGGGTCTTTATTAGCCGAGGTAGAAATGAAAGCAATAGCGTCGTTCTCCTGGGCGGTCATCTGAGAGAGAGGGGTCAGAAAATCCTTGGCCTCAAATTTATGATGCTCCTCAGACCAGTATAAAGGGAAACGGCCTTCGACTTCCCCAGAAGCCAAAGTTTGAAGAAACCAGGGGATGCACCCGGGTTTGGCGGAGACTTTAACAAAGGCATTCTTAAAGCCTTTCCACGAATTAGTAAAAGGCTTGAGGAACTTACGACCCAGCGAAGCCCGAAGTGAAGTCCATCCAAATTCTAGCAAATCTCCATTCGAAGAAAGGTTGGTCTCTAAAGGAACGAAAAAATGACAAAACACAGGCACAGAACATACTAAATCAAATTTGTCGCAGAAGCTTTCGAAAGCCACGGCAAACGCCCAGCCATTAAGATGAAGTTGGGAAGGAGCAAGGTGAAAATGGCGGAGAAGCTGCATTTGGAAGTCAGAAAAAGGGAATCTCATCCCAAGTCAGGTTATAAGGTTTTTATAAAAGAAGAAGAAATTACACTCCTCCTTGGAGCGCTTGGAAGCTACCGACTCATTAGCCAAAGGCTGGCACACAGCATACCCGTCCCCACCTCGGATTACACGAGCGATAGCCTGAGCAGACAACTTATTCTTCGTATCAATGACGACTTTGCTCACGGCATATCTTTTAATCATAGTCATTCGCGAAGATCCGGAAGGAGCAGACTCACCGGTCTCTGATTAGGTTGTTTGATGGGAGAGGGAAGACATTAAATACCTATACAGGACACAAAAAGAGACTAAGTCATAACTCGAGAATACCTGAAGTCACAGGATTTACAGAGGAAGTTTGAAATGCTGAAGGCAGTAAAGAGGCGTTAATGGCTGCGGATCTCCAAGGCCTTTCATGACAACGGTAGCGGTCCAAAATTTGCTCGGCATCTCGGTCCAAACCCAGACGTGCAAATGCAATAGCTTTATGTATACAATCTTAGCAAGGAGTAATAATCTCGGCTGGGTAAGTCGAGACGGAAGCCTCGGGAACTATGCTCGGGGCTGCTAAGGGGCGCACCAGGGCGGCAGACGGAGAAGGTTGAACGCGACCTTGACGGGATCCTCCACCTCCACCACCTCGGGAGGAACTAGCACCTCGGGAGGAACTACCACGTCGGGAGGAACTAGCGCCTCGGGAGGAACCACCACCTCGAGAGGAGCCACTACCACGAGAAGAACGAACCATATCCTCCATCTTTTCTTTCTCGATGGGAAGAATGGACCACAGCCAGAGCTTAGTTCGACCAGAAACTCGTTGAAGCAATTCTCTATCCTCTTCTGGGATGGGCCGACCATACATATCTACTAATGGAGGTCTGGGGTCCATCTTTTTGAAAAAGAACTAACGCACTCAAATACAAGCAATTTGCGATTATTAAACAAGTTTGCAGAAAATTGAAGAGGACAGGAATAGCAAAAACATGTGAAATCACCAAAACGACGAAGATATGAATAATGTGATTCCAGAATCTCCCAGATTCCCCAGTGCTAAAACGACTCAGGCAAAGTTACTTCACAATGGCTCTCAACTTTTTCTTGCAGAGAGGAATTCAAAAATCATCATCGTCGTTCAAAACAACCAACAAGAACAAAATGTATGCATCGACTATTACAAACCCAGAAAAAACAAAGAGCGACGGAAGCGAAGAACAACGACAGATGAACATGAAAGTTGAAAAAATCATTTAAAGAAAAGGGACTGCAACAAATGAACAAAACAGAATCTGAACAAGAGCTTTACCTGAAGAATCTGGAAAACACGAAGTGCAGGAAAACGCTTTGCCGATAACTCTCTCGTACAGGGAGGAGATAAAATAAGCAAAATGGAAATAGTGAAGTTGACAGTGTGTTCGGAGGGGTATTTATAAATGAATCAAGGTGTACGACGTTCCATCGTCCAAACGTTTCATCAGTTGCAAAGGGCCAAAAAAGATAATGATTGGGAATTTAAACGATTAGCCAATACAAAAGTGACGAAATCAAAGCTAAAACCCTACCGGAACCCTAGAAGTAATCATAGCAAACCAAGGGTAACGTAGAGCATTAATGGGCCCGGTAACCGAAGGCAGCTTTCTTGAAAAACATGTCGCTTCAAATTCAGAAGAAGTGGTTACACTATACGGCAACATAAACCAAGGAGACGCGATGACAGAACGGTCGCATCAATTGGTCAGGCACTAAACACTTCGGCAAAAATCTCGGGAATTTCAAATTCGAGATCTTGGACCGGGATAAACTCGGCAATCCGCAGTCTGGAAATACCAACTTCAGAGACACGCGACTCTAGGAAACAAGTAAGCAATGCCCATGGATGACTTAAACAAGGCGAGTGTATCTCGGACAATTCCACATCGGGTACAGCGGGCGTATAGTCGGTACATCCCGACAACCCAGAAACCTGAGCTGTTAGGCTGGGGGGCAACTGTTATGGACATCGGAGATTGGGCCGCGAAGCCCAGTCCGCCTTTTAAACTGTCCACCCGCGGTTATGGCAACACATCAGATAACCGCCAAGTCGGGACGGTTTCCTTCCCCTATAAATAGGAGATCTCTCCACTGGTGAACAGGAGATATATGCCATTCCATACTATCATTCTCACATAGCATGCACCACACTCCTCTGTGGCTAAACGCCAGAAGTATAATCGAACTACGTGGGCTTTGATCCCTATTCAAGGGTACGTAGGCCCTAGGTTGTGTTCCTAGTTCAAGCCCGAGCAATTTTGTTCACACTCGAACAAAGTTGCTAAACAATTTCAATTGAGCAGAGAAGATCTTACCATTTGTGATGCCTTCACTATGATATAGACACATCTTCAAAGAATCAAAATCCCTAGATATTCCAAGGCTTTCTTGCACCTTTCTACTTGTTACTCTCTGGGTTCTATTCGTATTGATAAGTCTGAGATTCCCTGCTGAGCAAATGTCATCAGCAATTCAAGAATTACAACTATGATGGTAAAGCAAATAAGACACATGATGATATTATGTGCAAGCAAGGAAAGCTAACATCCCAGAACAGTTACTTCCGAATCAGAAACACTTTCAATTTTTTCCTCTATAAGAATATATTGACGTCCCAACAGTTGATTAATGAGAGATTGAACTGGAGGTAAGTTTTATCAAATTGGTTACTAAGATAAGCCTAATATATACCTAATCCTTTATAAATCTAATATACACTCTTCACAAGCAAGAACAAACTAAGAACTAAACTTGATCTTCTGTTCTAAAAACAGACCTCCACTTGTCTGAGCTCAAAGAACTAGCTAGCTACCTCTTCAGTGCGAACTTTTGCTTCTGCAACACAAGATCTTTGCCATTAGAGTAAATTTAAGTTAATGTACATGACAATCTTTCTTCCTACTTGTTTGGTTGCTGAGAAAATCAATAAATAGTTCTCGAAAACTCTCTCTTTCTATTTAGAGATCAAAAGAGCAAAAGGGCGATCCAAATCTGGAAACAGAGAGGATGAACATTATATTCTTACGGGATGCTCTCTTCGAGAATAGCAGGCTGGTCTTAGGAGTTTAGCTTCTTCCTGGAAGTTCCGTTGTATTCCTTGTCAAAGCTCTGTTCAGGTTGCGTGCTCTTGTGCGTCCATTTTCCCCGGATGCGACTAAATACGATATCGTATGAGAGGCGGACGGATAATGGGAAAATATCAGTCAGTCCTAAGGAAGAGAAAAAATATAAAAAAAGTTCCAACTCCAAATCTCTTAAAGAATTTTTTTTTATATCAATTATGGAGAAAAAAATATCAAATAAGTCTCGTTGTCAAAATAGTTTTTTATGATGTTAAAATAGCTTTTTATTTTGTTAAAATTTTCTTATGAAAAAATTGTTGTTAAAATAGCATTTCCTGTTATTAAATTTTTTTTTTTGAGTTTTTCCCCTAGCATGTAGAATTTTATAAACTCGGGAAATTTTTGACAACAAGAAGAGCTATTTAACAACATGAAAAGCCATTTTGATAACAATTTTTTCATAAGAAAATTTTAACAATAAAAAAGCTATTTTAACAATATGAAAAACTATTTTGACAACGAGGCTTTTTTGATATTAAAATTCTGTATTTAATATAAAAAAGGGTTAAGAAGCAGATTTGCTGACGAACTATTACCCGAGAAGTATCTGGCACAAAAAACAATTAAAGGTATCAAAATTACCAATAAAATTTTAAAAAGTGAAAAAAAAGGTACCAAATAACTATTAAAAAAAACAACTATCACAATTATGTTAAAATATAAGGCATTGGCATATGACGGTGGCGGAGACGCTAGAAAAAAGAGCGGTTAATCCTTCTTGTTAGATAAGGCAAACACCAACAGAGATGGACCCATGCGAGCAGGTACTGTGGTAGCGGCGGCTGTTGCTTATTGCATCAGAGGGATGGAACTAGGGTGCATGGGCGTGCCAGTCGAAAGCTATGGACTGTTGGATTTGATTTCAATGCATGATTCTCGCCCTAAGGCTACATACGGACCTTGATGAGTTCAAGAGGGTGAGTAGAACACCCAACAACAATAGAAGTTTTAGAAACGCCGACATCGTTGACACTGTGACAGTCAATGGAAGATGGAGACACCAAGACAGTGACGGGGTAATAATTCGTTGGCCAATTTGCACCTTAATTGTATTTTTTTCACTTTTTAATTGTTGATTGGTAATTTTGGTACCCTCAATTGTTTTTTGTGCCAGATGTTCCTCAGGTAATAGTTCGTTGGCAAATCTGCACCTTAACCCTATAAAAAAAGTTCCTAGGGACTTTTTTTATAAGAGATTTGGGATTAAGACTTTTTATATATATATTTTTTTTTCTTCCTTGAGGCTTGAGTGATATTTTCCCATGAACTAATGGGATGTCTAAGGCCAATGGGTTTGTGAGTTTGACATCCGTTGGGATCATACTTTTTGCTGCTTTTTTTTTTTTAGAAAATCCCATTTAAATGCCATACAAAATTTCAAAACCCCAAAATATCTGTTAAAAAAGGAAAAGGACATAGAGGTGATTGGGAGGAATGAGATTTTGAAATTCAAGTGTTTTTACTAAAATGCCCTCACATATTATTTGTCTCTCCTCACCTTCTCACTCACTTCACTGATTTGTTCTCTCTTTCTCTCTGCCATGGGTTCTTGTCTGCAGTCCTCATTGCTTTGTACCATTTTGATCCTTATGATGCTTTGCTCACCCATGGTGCCCACCATTGATAGATTGCAAGGAAGCTCCATGCCTCCAATCGTACCATCAACCCCCACATTCCTTCACGTTCGCCATCACACCGCTTTCCAACGAGGAGTATAGGAAGGATCAGGGAGAGGGTGAGGAGAGAGAAAGGAATTCCATTGTTGGAAGGGTTTGAGATGTGGTGGTTGATGGGGTTGGACTCTATTGTTGGAAAGGGAAGAAAGGAGAGATGAGGGAGATGATGAACAATAACCTTAGCATATGAACAAAAGTTGTAACAAGAATAATGAGTTCATTAATGAGATTAACAAGTTTTGTAATGGGAATAATGAGCTCATTCTTCTGGGGGAACACATGTCACTCTAATGAAACTAAAATCTGAGCACCATTAAGAAATTGCGTCATAGGAATAACAAGTTTATTAATGAGATTAACAAGTTTAGTAATGGGAATAATAAGTTCATTCTTCAAGTGGAACACATATCACTCTAATGAAACCAAAATTTGAGTACCATTAACAAATTGTGTAATGGAAATAATAATTTCATGAATAGGATTAGCAAGTTTAGTAATAGAAACAACAAGTTCATTTGTCAAGTGAAAAACATGTCACTCTCATGAAAGTGAACTTGTTAAACTCATTACAAGACTTGTTAAACCTATTGATGAATTTGTTAATTCCATTATGATTTTTGTTAAATCTTACATTTGTTGTTCATCTTCTTCTTCCTCAACCTCTTGGCTTCCTCCAAAAACATCAATTTTAAACCTTCCTGTATTGTCATTTCTCTTCCCCACCAATGACAACAACCACTCTGCCATTAGCAAGATGCGTTTTTTGTATGAAAATAAAATTTAACTACGCATCAAAATCGAAATCAAATTCAGCACCCGCAAGATTTAGATTCAAAACCAATATGAAAATCAAGGGAACAAGAAAGAAGAACTGAAGCATATAACGCAAAATGAAAGAGGTCCTATGGTATAGTCAACAACAACTACCCCCTCTATCGTGTTTTTGTCCAAACTTGTGTCCTTTATTCTAAAATAATTAATAACAACAACACCCATAGACTAGATCTATCACGTCTCTGAAGCTTAAAACAATGTCCTTTCCTTCTCTCAATATGGTTCTAAACGGTGTCTTGTGTCTAGTCTCTTCCCTGGTTGAAGATTGCTCTAATAGAACCTGTTCATCATTGCTGGCGAGCCTCTTGGGGTTGCCATAGTGGCGAGAAGAGTGTTAGTTTTCTATGTGTTTTGATGATAACTGACAATTGTAAATGCAAGTTGAGGTTTGTCTTTGGTACGTTGAAAAACTTATTGTCAAAGATAAACTTGACTTTTAATTTCAAAACTCGAGTTTTGACTTTAAAGAGAGTAGCTCAATTTTTCAATAAACTGAGAAAACTCCAGTTTGCATAAGCAAACTCAAGTTTTGGTCTTACGGAGAGCACTCCAAGTTTTTCACATTTAGACAAACTCCAGTTTTCATTAAAAAAAAAAACTCCAGTTTTCACCATACAGAGACTCTTTAATATTTTCTAAAGGAAACAAAACTCCAGTTTACAATGGTAAACTCGAGTTTTGGGCACACAGAGAGCCTATGATATTTTAAGCATAAGAAAACTCCAGTTTACACTTAACCAAGAGTTCTCTAAGTTTTTCAAAGTTTTGAGAAAACTCGAGATTACATATGGAAACTTGAGTTTAGGTTTGACAGAAAGCTTACATGTTTAAACTCCTTTGAGAAAACTCCAGTTTGTTTAGAAAACTCCAGTTTTCACTTGAATAAAGTTTTCAAAGGTTTTCATCTTTAAATGAAAACTTGAGTTCATATTTGGAAACTCGAGTTTTGGCCAAGCCGAGAGCTTTGCTTATTTCAGTGTTTTTGAAAACTCCAGTTTTGAGCTTTTGGACTTAAACATGCTTTTCACTATAAAAGTCCAAAACTCGAATTTGTCATTAATAAACTCGATTTTTGCTCATGTGCTAAAATGTGCTTCAATGATAAAATTGCAATGTTTGTCTCTGGAAGAAGAAAACTCGAGTTTCAATTGGATACTCCAATTTTGTCTTCTGAGCATAGTTACAAACTCCAGTTTTGAAAAACAAACTCGAGTTTATGTCACACAGTTTGAAAATCAAATTGCTCGAATTTGTGAAATCTTCCCATTTGATCTTAATACTTCTTATCACCACTCATTACTATTTCTAGATATGTTTAATCAGTTTGCTAATAAGTTTTAAATGGTTTAGAGAAGTTTGAATGAAGATTTAAGCAAAAGCAAAAAGTGATGTCAGTGCATTAATGCTAAGTTCAGAAAACTTGCATCATTTTGGACAATCATTCTACACACGTTGCAAAGGGATTAATGTTTCTTTTCCACATCCAGTAGCTACTCTTCCAACAGATTAAAAGTCAAGAAGTCAAGCATAGACATCTATGCCACTGGATTAACAAAAGAATAGAGAGAGAAGAAGACCAAAGCTTAAAAGTCAAGAAGTCAAGCATAGACAATTGTATTTTACACAACTACAAAACGTTGCCAATTAATGTATGTTTTTTTTTTAAAAAAAAAAAGACGTTAATAAGTAGGTGGTGGCACTGCTATAATTTTCTCCTTACTTTTAACATCTTTTTTTTTAAAAAAAAAACAAACGATAAATGTTTTTTGAACGTCTATTTTATAAAGTGGACGTTAACAGTTGAGATAAAACAACTGTTTTGATAAAAATAGTCGTTGTATTTCTCCTCACACACCATTTATACATTTCTTTTTTAATTTGAGAAACAATGACTGTTTTATTAAAAATAGGTGTTGAATCTTTTAACAAGTTTTGCCATGACACAATTCGCTAATACATTGGTGAGTTACCCTTTGGTTGAGAGTTTGAACCCTTGTCACACCATTCATTGTTTTATTGATTTGAGATACAACAACTCTGTTAACGAAAACAATCGTTGTATCTCTAGCCAGTTAATATGATTGTTTTACATAAAGCATTCATTGATTCCTTTAATAAATGTCATTCTTGTTAGCTAGAGTGTTTTTTTTATATATCCTAAAGTCAAGAGTTCGAACCTCTCTAACGCTATTTCTTTTATTTATTATTATTTTAAGTTGCAACAATTGGTTTTAAAAACTAGTTGTTGTAACTCGACTTTCAACGAGTGAAAACATTCATTGATTCCTTTAATAAATATCGTTGTAGCACTATTAGCTAGAGTGTTTGTTTAATTACTCTGAAGTCAAGAGTTCGAACCTCTCTAACACCATTTCTTTTATTTATTATTATTATTATTATTATTATTATTATTATTATTATTATGAGTTACAACAATTGGTTTTAAAAATTAGTCATTGTAACTCAACTTTCAACAACTAGTTTCACTCTGTGTACGGGCCTCCCGCTCCTTCTCAGCTCGCGTCAATGACACTCATCACGAAAATATGTTTCCTCTTTCTCTTCTTGATGTGTGGTTTCTTTTTAATTTCTTGTATTCGACCTTTCTATTGTTCTTGTATTCGACCTTTCTATTGTGTGTTTCTTTACACTAAAATAGGGTTATGCAAAATGATTGAATTCTGTCAAAATCTAAAGTTATGCAAAATTAGGTTTCATTCTAAGAACTAGCTTGAATAGAGTATGTATCTGAATTACTACCTCTGATCATAATTATAAGACCTAGTTAATTTTCTTTGAAGAGATTAAGGAAGCTAAATAAATTATTTAATCATTTCATATATTGTGTATCCTTAGATTATATATTACTTTATTAGTTAGACTAATTAGTTTGAAGAAAAAAATAAAAAAATAAAAATACTCTAAAATAATTTAATTCACTTCTTTAATCTTTCTAAAAAATGAATAGACATTAACAATGGTATTCATATTGTTCAAAAAATGACAATGGCATTCACTAAATCCAGAACTTCCTCTGTTGACTAAATCAAAAATCCACAACTACCAAGTCACCTAGTCAAAACTCCTACGTGCAAGCTTCCTCTTTTTCACTTCACCCACCATAGTAGGGACCGACTTTGTTGAATTTTGGGTTCCAACTAATTGCTGTGACTTCGGTCATCATGAGTGATTAAACTTCCTGGAGCGATAACTTGAAGGCTGTATGCCTCTGGCTAAAATTTTTATGCCCTTGCTCGTTTAAGAGTTACTCCCCCTTATATTAATTATAGGATACTCTCTCCGGTTCTAATTATAAAAGCTATTTACCAGAATTTGGAGAGATTAAGGACGGAAGTTAAATTAGTTAATTATAATTATTTTCTAAAAATACCCCTAATTAAAATTGAAAATTATCAAGGGGAAAATGAGATGAATCGGTAGCTTGACTTTCCTCACCAGTCCACTAGCCATCTCGTTATCCACAAAATTGATAGGCCAATATAGGACAACAGCGGTGCATCTGTTCCAATGGTCTTGTGGTGAGCCTCTTGGTTCTCACAAAGACAAGTTACTTTCACAAACCCTGGTTTATTCTTACCAAGTCCAATTTCATGAGGGAAAAAATTAAGGCTTTTTTCCTTATTTGCCACTTTTTAAATAAATAATTACCATTTTGCCACTCTTTTCAAAATATTTCCCAATGTGCCACATTTAGTCGACTAAACCACGGTTTAGTCGACTAAAAATCGGGGAATTTTTTTTTTTAATGTCCCAGACATTTAGTTGACTAACCCAAGTGAGTTAGTCGACTAAATGTCGGCAGAGGGGTTTTTTAAAAACTCCAACAGCGGCTTAATGGAACCCTAATCGAATAAATTGCTCCCCAAACCTCTCTCCCTCTGTTTTTTTGACTATATTGCTGCTGAATCCGTTAGTGGGTTGCGGATGAAATTTCAATCTAGTGGCATTTGCATTGTAATCGGTATGTTTTCATCTCCATTTTGTGATTTCCACCATAGTTTTTGCATCTCTCTAAATTTCACTCTAGGGTTTTCGCGCGGCTTTTTCAGAATACGCTCGACTAAAAAAAACCCGGTAGATTTTATAAACCCGATCGGCGTATTTAATGCAAAATTAATCATCATTAATTTTTGAAATTCAAATTTTAGATCTGGATTAAAATATATTAATTATATCTATATGATAGATCTAAACTAATAATATTTATTTAATCCGTATTAAAAGCCTATTTGAAATTCGAATTTTGAATCTAGATAAAAAATTATATTAATTAAATCTATCTGATAGATTTTATCTAATCTATTTATTTAAATAGATAGATATTTTTTCTCGGATTTAATTTATAAAGATAAATAAAATCAAAAGGCTTTTAAATTTGTATTAAATAAATAGATTAGATAAAATCTATCAGATAGATTTAATTAATATATTTTTTAATCTAGATTCAAAATTCAAATTTCAGATCGGCTTTTAATACAGATTAAATAAATATTATTAGTTTAGATCTATCATATAGATATAATTAATATATTTTAATCCATATCTAAAATTCTAAAATTTGAATTTCAAAAATTAATGACGATTAATTTTGCATTAAATACGCTGATCGGGTTTAGAAAACCTACGGCTTTTTTTTAGTCGAGCGTATTCTGAAAAAGCCGCGAGAAAACCCTAGAGTGAAATTTAGAGAGATGCAAAAACTATGGTGGAAATCACAAAATGGAGATGAAAACATACCAATTACGACGCCAATGCCACTAGATTGAAGTTTCCTCCGCAACCCACTAACGGATTCAGCAGTGATTTAGTCAGAAAATAGAGGGAGAGAGGTTTGGGGAGCAATTTAGTCGATTAGGGTTCCATTAAGCCGCCGTTGGGGGGTTTTTCAAAAACCCCTCTGTCGGTTAGTCGACTAAATATGTTTAGTCGATTAACCCAAGTGGGTTAGTTGACTAAATGACTGGAATATTCAAAAAAAAATTCCGCGATTTTTAGTCGACTAAACCACGGTTTAGTCGACTAAATATGGCACATTGGGAAATATTTTGAAAAGAGTGGCAAAATGGTAATTATTTATTTAGAAAGTGGCAAATAGGGAAAAAAAAACCAAAAAATTAATCACTTTAGACTGATAGTTACAAGAAAATGTTTTTAAAGGAATATATTAATTATTTTATTTAAAAATAAAAAATAAAGTATAATATCTCATTTGATAGAATATACGCGTATTGTTAAATTAATAATTTTAAGAAGTATTAATAGGGGTGATATAGGAAAAATATGACAAAAATTGCTTAAAATTATTTTATAAGAAAAAAGTATAATTGAGGTGTATGTAACATTAATTAGTTGCAAACAGTATTTACTTTATAAAATATATAGGTGTATTATTAAATTATTATTGTTTTTAGTTATTATTGAGAAAGTATAAATAGAGGTATTCTAGGAAAAAATTGATAAAAGTTAAAATTTGCTCTTATAATTAGGACCAAAAACAACTTCAAAAAGTGCTCTTATAATTAGGACCAGAGGGAGTACTATTTAGGAGTTAATTTTGGTACTAATTATAGGATAAAATTCTAATTTTTATCAATTTCTTCCCAAAATATCCTTATTAATATTTTCTCTGTAATAATTAAATACAATAATAATTTAGTAATGTGCTTATATATTCTATAAGGTGAGTAATGCTTACAACTTGCAACTTATTAATGCCACATACACCTCAATTTTTTTTTTAATAAAATAACTTTGAGCAAATTTTTGTCATATTTTTTCCAAATCACCCCTACTATTACTTCCTTCACAAAAATTAATTTAATAATACGTTTATATTATATCAAGCGAGATATTCTACTTTCCTCTTTTAGTTTTAAATAAAATAATTTTTAGATTTCTTTATAAATATTTTCCTATAACTATCTATCCAAAGTGATTGATTTTTTTTTCTTAGAAATAACCTAATAAAATATTAATTTCATTATTTTTGTTGTTAGATAAAAAAATTTACTTAATTTGTTCGGCTCAAAAATATGTATGATTGGTGGTATTTTTCCATTGCAAAATGCAAAGATTCTTTAATCTATTGCCTTTTTCGTTTTAGAACGTGTTTGGTTATCCCCCCCCCCCCCAAAAAAATTTTACGCCCTATAGAAATAGAACAGGTTCCCTGACATTTTATTCCTATATTTTAAATAAAGGAATTTAAGGAAAATAAATCTAATTAACTAATTTAACTACTATCCTTAATCTCTCCAAAATTAGGAAAATATTTTCTATAATTAGAACTGGAGGGGTATATTATTACTAGGCATTATGAGGAGAATACAATTATTTGTAAGACCTGGCTATCACCCAAAAGGGGGGGTGAATTGGGTATCTGATAAAATCTTTGGAATTTCGAAAATCTTTTTGCAACTTACTAAAAGTAGTTTGAATGACAGTAATGATTTATAAAACAATAATTAATCATTCAAACATATATGCTGGGAATATAAGAGATAAGGGAAGAGAATATGCAAACTGAGATTTATACTAGTTCGACCCAATCCTTGACCTACGTCCACTCCCCAAGCTCCACTTGAGATTTTCAATCCACTATCATCTTATTTAATCCGAGCACAAGAGAAGCCTATATGATCCCACAAGTTCACCCAGACACTTGTGAAGTCAAATCTCTCATCGAGATACTCCCCCTTACACACCGTAAGATTACAATCTGTTTCCCACTCAAGATCACCCAATCTTGAGTAACTCACAAACAAAATGATTACAATGAATCTTGTCTCTCAGAAATGAATGAATAAACACTGAAGTACAATACAAATCATTTCACTCTCTATGATAAGCTATATAGGCATTAAGAACAGAGTGTGAATGAGATAAACTTTTGATTCAAAATGTTGGCATTTTGACAGTGCAATCTCTTGTCTATGATTTTCTTCGTCTTGAATATGTCTCTACTTATAGATGAAAATCATTAGAATGTTGAGAATATGACTGTTGTGAATAGTAGCCGTTAGAGATCAATTGGAACTAGTCGTTAGAGCTTCTGCAACACATTCAATGTTTCTGACACAAATCTGACATTTTGAAGATTTGCATCTAATCCTTCGTTTAATCACCTGAAACTTGTACACAAATGATATAAATGATGTTAAAAAGTATTATAAGTCATTTGGGTAATCATCTAGATGTTCTGGATGAGAAATGAGATTTTCGACACGGTAATTTTCTAAAGCAGAGATATAAACTCGAGTTTGCATTAATAAACTCAAGTTTAGAGGTTGTTGCTTTACTCCATTTTGCTCTCTGTCTGATGGAAACTTGAGTTTTGCACTAATAGACTCGAGTTTGGTTCTCTCCAAAACCATCATTTGCTCTCTGTCTGAGCTAAATTCAAGTTTGATACTTACAAACTCGAGTTTGCAAGTTGTTCTGCCATTGGTTGCTCTCTGACTTGATAGAGCTCCAAATTTGGCAAACCACTTATCCCCATATAACTCTTTGAGTCTTCTTTCCGATGCAAAAAGAATCAACTCCAAACTCATTGTATTCTAACAGTTATGGTCCGATGAATGAAGGTTGTTCTTGACTAGTGTTTTTGCAACATCTTGAACTAACTGTCAATTTTCGAAGGTCATATCTCTATCATCTGAACACTCAAGTTAATGCTTTTCATAAAGCATTTCACAAAGTCATTTGGCTCGAGTCATCAAACAAGTAGCTCGAGTCAATCAAAGTTCAAGTACATTTTACTAAGCTTTCAAAAGACTTGTCTCGAGTTTGACAACCTGAAACTCAAGTCAATTTGATAGCAAGTTACTGATTCAAGTTTGATAAAGTTAAAACATTTTTTACTTGAATCATTAACCACATTTTGCTTACAATTGTCAGTTATCATCAAAACATATAGAGAACTAACACAACTGGCCTTAACAAGTAAACAATCTCAAGAAATATCACTTTGTTTGATTGGCTACAGCAAGTTGGCAAACTTGCAGTAGCAAGTCGAGAATTTGAAGAAAAATTAGCTCTTTGTGTAACTGGCTGTAACAAGTTGACAAACTTACCATAGCCAGTCAAGAAAAAGTACAATTACACATTTTGATTTCATAAGAAGGAAAACACTAATTAACCTAGAGGAAAGTTCCAAAAAACACATTCTTTGGACTAGGGAATAGTGAAGCACATAAAGGAAGAGCTTGGGAGAGAGATTTCTTCCTTTTTTCCTATTGCCCACTTAATTTATTCATGTTTCAATAGGTTTGTGTAGAATTTCTTTGTATTTGAACATGAGTAGCTAAATTTTTCATTCTATAATATTCATTTCTTTTGGTAGATATGTGTGTGTATGTGTGTGTTTGTGTGTGTGTGTGTGTGATGATTTCAACTTTGGCTTAATGCTTCTAAGTGATTGGCTTCTATTTAAATGATTTATTCACTTTGATTTGTCTTAAGAGAGTTAATCTAGGTGTAAAAATTGGTTGAAATCATGCTTGTCTTGAAGTTTACTTGATAAATGGATGGTTTGTTAGTAAAATAGAGATATCTTTACTAAACTTGCATTTTCACATTAAGGTTGTTGCTTAAAGAGTGATTCTCATTAATTGTAGCAAGAGATTGTGCCTTTTAATGATAGGAGAAACTTGATTTTGACTTGAGAGGGCTTGCTAAGTGGTTTTGAACCTTAGACTAACACATATATGTATTGAAATACTAGTACAGAGGAAATTAATCAAGTCTTATGAAATGCAAAAATAGAAGAAGAATCCTAAGCTCTATTTAATCCTTAAAGTCAAAGGATCATTTGCCTTTACCAATTTTTAGTTTTAGAAGTAGTTTTAAAAATTGTCATTCCATATTAAAACTTTGTTTTAGCTCAACTTGATTAAATTCAATAAGCCTCTTACTTGACCAATTTGTTATATAAATCCTTGTGGGAACGATACTTTATTTATAACTTTATTACTTAGTGATATGCACTTGCGAGGCAAACAAGTTCTTGGCACCATTGCCAAGGATTGTGTTTAACAAATCCTATAGTCAACCTTAGGCTTGTGTTAGTAAATTTCACGTGAGCTTTTGGTTTGGTATACAATATTTCCCTCTCTCTTTTCTTTATTATTTTTGTTTTAGTTTGATACTTGCTTGCCTATTTCTCTTGTAGGTAGGATTTTAGTATATGCAAAACTTGCATCCAGACGGATTGGTAGTGGTAATTGAAGAAGAGATTGAATTTGCATATGAAACCATGGCAGACGATGAATATTTTAGAGCCACAAACAACGAATTTGCTAGTCGAAATATGTGAGGTACTCAATCTTGCATTCGGATGTCGAAAACTCAAGCACATACTTTTGAGATTGAGCCGGTTATGATAACAATGCTACAAATGTTAGGATCCGTACACGCAGCGGATTAAAATTTTCTACGAATCCCGTCCTGAGGATCACTCAGGTGCGTTTAAATCAAGGTTAGGGAACCCGAATCATACCTTATAGAGAACTCGGAATCATCCGGAGCCGGAGGTTTTCCTTTGATTTTAGCAAACTAGTAGCTCAAGAATCTACACAAACCCTTTGCGCACATTTTCTCATGGCGATCAAGAAAACCCAAACTGTAGTGAATTCGTCCGCGTCTCGTTCTCTTTGAACTGGTAGGCTACCTTCTCGATCAGCAGAAGACGACTCTTAGAATCGGCTTCCTCTACCGGTATCCACACGAACAATCTCCAAACACGGACGCGGCAGCATTCTAGCGCCTCAGACTGTGCGTCTCTCTCTTTTTCGCTCTAGGGTTTCTCGCGGCTTTCTAATACGCTCGATTAAAACTCCCGTAGGTTTTTCTAAACCCATCGGCATATTGTATTCAAAATTAATCCACATTAATTTTGAATTTCGAATTTTAATTAAAAAATAAATTAATTAAATCTATCTGATAGATTTAATCTAATGTATTTATTTAATTCAAATTAAAAGCCTTCTGATTTAATTTATTTCTATAAATTAAATCTGAGAAATGATATCTATTTATTTAATTAAATCTGAGATACAATATCTCAATTTAAATTAAATAGATAATGATATCTTTATTCGAAAATCAAATGAGATATAATATCTTTATTTGTTTTAGATATTTAATTTATCCGATAAATTAAATATAAAAAAATATATCATATAATAATCTTATAATCTCCATTAAATAATATTATTATATTATTTTCGAATTTAATATATATATACACATATATATCTTTACCCTAGATTAAATCCAGTATTCATTAAATCTCAGATTAATCTGAGATTCAATGAACCTGGACACTTTTACCCGTGTTAGATTATTCTTGTGTGCGACCCTGCAGGCCCATATGAGATTGGCCGTGGACCAAGACTGTATCAGCCCACAAGTCGCAAGCGGCCTCTAGCAAGACATTGCGACTACCCAATTCACATGGGGATCGATAACACGATACTACCTATCGTACAACCATGTCACGTCCCTTTTGTCACGCGATAATTCGATCAAGGATGAGGCATGGATAACGTCAACTTCCTTTTCTTGACCATTACTTTCTCGATTCTCAAGCAGTCTAATAAGTGAAATGGAAACTCCTTTCCATCACAGTATGGCCATACATTTCTTAGACTCACTCATCGAGGGGCCCAGTATTATCTCTCTACAAATGTGAGGGGCAAATTCCATCTTGACCATTCACATTCCTCCGCATGAAAACCACTGATCCCGATCCCAGCCTTTATTATCACCCGGTCAAAGGTGACTTTTGACTAGGTCAAAGACCAATGACTCATCATGTAGGAATCCATGATGATCTCAGGTCATAGGGCGTTGTGACGCGGTTATACATGAGATAAGCTTATGACTCAATCCATGCAGCTTTCTCATAGTGGGTCGATCCAGCACCTTGTACTCTTACAGGTGTCCATAACTTTGATTCGTATCTCCATACCTCATCAAAGTCATACTGGTCTTATCTCATCTTCGCTCCCACGTAGATGACCGACCAGGGACATTTAGGATAATCTATAAGATATATCCAGGGATATAGTTATCACCATAAACATGCGTATGAAGTGATAACTTAATGGAGAACAATGACTTGCCCCTAGGGCATAATTTCCAACAACAAATGCATGGGATGTTCGATGGTCTTTACAATGAAGATGTCAAGAAGCACTTGATGTACTTCTTGGAGGTGTGTGATTCTTTCAAGCAACATGGTGTTCCCTAAGATGTTTCGAGGCTATGGTTATTCTCTCTCTCTCTCTCTCTCTCTTTCTCTAAAGGCTAGGGATTGGTTCAACAACCTTGCAAAAGGATCTATCAATTCTTAGGTTGATCTTGAGGCTAAGTTTAGAGCTCAGTTCTTTTCTGACAACAAATCTATGGAAGCTAGGAATGAATTTATAAGCATTAGTGCTAGGAGAACTTATGCAGATTTTTCTTGGAGTCAAATTAACAGTCTAAATCAAACACATATGTCTAAATCTGGTACTAAGCTTATTCCTTTACCTGGTTTTTAAATGCAATCAAGGCAATTCCTATTAAGGAAGATGAATAAAAAATAGACAAGATGCTAGTTTGAATCTTGTCTAAAATAGAATCTTCAAGGGTTGAAAATAATGCCACTTTTTCTTTCCATGAACTGTTATTGAAAACCTTGAAGTGCAAATAGGACAATTAGCATCACAAGTAAATGTTGTGTCAAAAAGCAGTTTTCCTAGTGATACCATTCTTAATCCAAAACAAATTGGAAAAGAAGAATGCCACCCATTAACTTGAGAAGTGGCAAAATGCTACTGGATGTGCCTAGCTCATGTACCCCTAGCCAAAGCAAGATGATCAAGTAATTGTTCATGTTGATGAAGAAAGTGTAATAGAAGAATATGAAACTAAGAAGATAAAGCAAATTGAAGAAGGTTTGCATGATGTTGGCAAAGGCAAGAAGGTGAAGCAAGAGATGAATGATGAGAAAAAGAGAAAGCCAACAACCCTTACTATTATGCCACCATTACCTTTTCCTTAAAGATTCAAGAAGAAAGAAGAAGGTGCTCAGTTCAAAAAGTTTATGAATATGTTCAAATAACTCCATATGAATATTCCTTTTGCTGAAGCTTTAGATAACATGCCTAAATATGCTAAGTTCCTTAAAGATGTTTTGTCCAAGAAGCGGCAATTCAATGAATTTGAGGTCGTAGCATTGATCGAAGAGTGTAGTGAGGTCATTCAAAAGAAGTTACCTACTAAGCTTAAAGATCTAGGAAGCTTCTACATGCCTTGCAACATTGGGATAAATTTTAATGGTAAAGCTCTTTGTAATTTGGGTGTAAGTATTAACTTGATGCCTTTAATTGTTTTCAACCAATTAAGCTTGGGAAATCCAAGACCTACTATAGCAACTGGTCTCCTAGCCAATCATAGCATTTCTAAACATAGAGGAATCGTTGAAGATGTTTGTCACGCCCTAAATATCAGCGAGTGACTAGTATGGAACATGAGGGAAACTCACCCTCCTTAAGCCATAGGACTTAAAAGAAGTGTCATACCCCGTAACTTTAATCTGGAATATACAATTACTATATCTAATTTATATCTACATACTCCACGATCGTCAAAACATATTAAACGCATTGTAGAAATAGCAAAAGAGTTTCCTTTATAAGTTAGACCTAAAATCCTATAATAATTCGAAATGACAAAATGACATTCGATGCTCTGCTCCACCATTATATATGCATATACATATGTTTTGAACAAAATAAAGACTGGGACTCTACCTATAGACTATGTGGAGCATCTACCTTTTAATAGTAATACAAAAGTTTAAATTTATAATTACATCAAATAGCAACACTACAAAAGGAGCCAACGAACTTTAAATTATTGAAAAGGCTCTTCACTTCTCAACCTTAGGTACAACACCAGCAATACGATCTGAACCAAAACAATTTTTTTCCCTTTTTGGTGAATAATGTCCCATTGATAAGATTTAATAAAATATGGAAGAAGATAATTTAACATTTTTATCCTGAAAGTGGAGCTGGATACCCAAGAGGGGGGGTGAATTGGGTATACTTAAATTTTTTGAAAAATGCTCTGTTTTGAACTAAGGAAAATAGGGTAAATCAGAGGTAAGGGAAGAAAAGCTTGCACACAAGAATTTATCCTGGTTCGGTCTTATCAACTTGACCTACGTCCAGTCCCCAGACACTCTGGGATTTTCCACTATATCGATGATTACACACTCTGCACTCAAGAGTAGTTCTCTCACTAGAACTCACTCCCCCTTACAAGTTGTAATCAAAGATCCCAACCACCAAGTCCCCTGACTTGTGCTTCTTTACAATCAATAATCAATGAACAATTAAAACTCTCTCAAAGAGTAGAAAGTGATAATCACTGAAGCTCACAATGTCAAAAGACAATTTACAACTGAAAACAGAAGGTAGTTGAGACTATTGAATGCTTGAGCGTTTTCAGATGTTCTTAGTTGTTGAGAAGCCTTGAATGCACTCTATTTATACTTAGAGAGCATTAAATGACCGTTGTAAGATGAATCAAACCGTTGTAGGTGATTAGTAATAACTTTGGTCAGCTTCTCTCTCTCATCTCCACTTAATCCAGATGTATAATTGCTCTGAGGTGGCTCTCTGTGGATTTGCCTGTTGGAGAAGAGTTTGCTTGTTGTAGAAAGCATTCTTTACCATTCTGTAGGCGTGCTCAGTTGGATTAACCAAAAGGAGGCTAATTTTCTGAAGTGCATTTAATACTCTGAACACTTTATGCTTTTTGCCTTGACCTTCATTAATCTTCTTCTAAGTCAACTGAAACTCACTTAGCAAAGTGGTTCAACATAGCTAGGAACATATATGAATGATTAACGGAAGCATTAAGATCAAAAGAGAGTGTTTCACAAATTCGTCAGATTTGAAAATCAATTTCAGCGTCCAATACTCGAGTATGTTCTTCAATACTCGAGTTTGTCACTGTGTACTTGAGTCAATACTTGAGTATCCAAGCTGATACTCGAGTATGCTTCTTCCAGAGACAAAGCATCGTGACTTGAACTTTGAAAACCAATGTCAATACTCGAGTATGTAAGTCTATACTCGAGTTTTGAACCTTTTGTGAGAGAATCCGTTTAAGTTCAAAAGCTCAATACTTGAGTATTCATTCCAATACTTGAGTATTCAAATCATTGACAAGTGGATAACCTCTCTGTATGCCCAATACTCGAGTTTGCAGATCAATACTCGAGTATTGATTCAGTTTTAAAAATTGTGAAGTTTTTCCATGTCAATACTTGAGTATTCAAATGAATACTTGAGTATTCATAAACAGGTGTTAAGTTGAAAATCTTTGTAGAAGCCCAATACTCGAGTATGTAAACCAATACTCGAGTTTTCATAAGTTATAAAAGTTTGAAGGCTCTCTGTAAGACCAATACTCGAGTATTCAAAAGCCATACTCGAGTATTCAAAAGCCATACTCGAGTATTCACTCAAGGTGAAAGCTTGTTTGCTCTCTGTAAGTCCAATACTTGAGTATACAAATACCATACTCGAGTATTCACTCAAGGTGAAAACTTGTTTGCTTTCTGTAAGTCCAATACTCGAGTATACAAATACCATACTCGAGTATTCACTTAAGGTGAAAACTTGTTTGCACTCTGCAAGTCCAATACTCGAGTATACAAATACTATACTCGAGTATTCACTCAAGGTGAAAACTTGTTTGCTGTCTGTAAGTCCAATACTCGAGTATTGCTTCCAATACTTGAGTATTGCTTTGTAAAAATGGATTTGAGCAATTCACTGTCAAGTCAATACTCGAGTATTCACTTCAATACTCGAGTTTCCAATTGACAGATAATTTTTAGCAAATGTGGAAACTTCAAAACATGTTTACAATTGTTGATTATCATCAAAACACATAGAGAATTAACATATCCTATTGATAATAACAATATGGCAAAAAATTACAATTTCTACATCATATGATCATAATTAAAATAAAACTATATGTAGGACCATGAAGCAAATAATTTGAAATACGTAATAAATTGTTTTGTTTAACAAAATCAGTTTAAAACAGTAAATCTCAAAGCTTGTCTAAATGTAGGACTTCTACATAACAGACGACAAGTGTGGACACATAGTGCACAAGGGTTCAATGCCACAAAAACAAGTGTAGACACACAATCCATGAGGGTAAGTAACCAAGCACAGCTTGAAGCCACAAAACAAGTGTAGGTACAAGTCCCACGAATAACAAGCGTGAGAAGAAATCTCATGAATAACAAGCGACTTCGAGGTTAACCATGGTGCACCAAGGACTAATAGTACTGCTGTTAGTAACCAGTGTTTTGTATTTAGTCCTTTCTAAAACATTTGAAAGCATACTTGAGGCTAATTTATCAAAATCAATGAAAATGTCTTCCTTTAAAAAAATGAACAAGAATGATTGAAATACTTCAAATGATTCACTAATTAAGATTAGAAGAAGAACTATATTACAATACATATGACTCTATTAAAAACCATATATTGAAATAAAAGGAAACTTATTCATAAATTAATTGGAATGTTATTCCAAACACCATACCCTTTCTTTCTTAACCTTAGCCCCATTACAACCTAATAAAAGTCCTTTGAATTTATGCATGCACTTGCTTTATTAGCGGTGGAGAACTTAGATTCTTGTCAAGCCTATGGAAAGAGTATTGGATAGGGATGAATTTGAGTGTAAACACAACCCTATGCACTTTTGAGTGAAGAGTGACATACACATTATCCTTGGGAGGGATTTCTAGCTTAGGGTCCCCTTTGTCAAGTAAATTGCCATGATGTTTGCTTTCTTAATGTATGAGAAGATCATTTGGATATGATAAGTGTTGAAATGCTTTTGTTTACTTATTGCTTGTGATTGGAACATTCATTTTTAAAGTTTTAGTTTAGTCTAGTTTTTTTTTTTTTTTGTTATTCTTCCATGGTCTTGATTTGTTTTTCCTGGGAGTGCAAATGATAAGTGTGGGGGAGTTGATAAATCCCAATTTTTACATATTTTATCCTGCCTTATCTAATCATTTTAGGGATTATTTTAGGCTAATTTGGATATATTAGATAATATTTGAATTGTTAGTCAATTTTATGAAATAATATAAATCTGAATTAATTATGAGATTATTGTGCTTAAATTATTAATATCCTAATTGTTATCTTGTGATTACATAATATTTCTTAAGATATGATAAATTACGATTTTATCATATTAGAAGATCCTATGGTGCAGAATTTTTCAGGGAAGTTAAAAAAAAATCCAATGGTGGAATTTTATTGGGCTTCTTATATTTTAATGGGCCCAAATTGATACGCAAAGCCCTCTTTTCCTCCCATAAAATTAACCTAGCTGCCTATAGATTATTCACGCTCTCATTGAAAGTCGATTAACAGAGCCGCAGATTCACACATGCTGGAAAGACGCACAGGCACAGGGCATTAATTGATTCAACCATCCACGCAGGGTATAGAAGCTGGAATATTGGATTTGAATTGCTTTTGGCATCATTATACAATTGCGGGACCCACGACTTCTTACTGTGCATAAATTGTATTCTTCAATTCATCAATTCAAATGATGTGGCTTCCAACAACGAGATTGAAGAGATGATTTCCATGGCAACGTGAATTATTCAGGAGGCAACTTGGGAGGAGCATGGAGGAAGCTAGAGCCTAGAAGCTTGCACTTGAAGATCATATGGGAGTGTTTTTCCTTTTATCGATTTATTTGAATACTTTGAAATTATTTAGTTTTAGATAATTTTGAATTGCTTTCTTGAGAACAATCTAGTTTTAGATTGTAGACATATCATTTATTTCGAATTTAATTGATAATTTGGATTTGAACTTTGTCAAGATATTTTCTAGGATTTCTGCTTGCAAACTGTTTGATTGTCAGTTATATCAATAATTGAGTTTTCATTATTGATTTAATTGTCAATTTAAGTTTATCCTCTTGGTTGTTTAGTTAGGTTGGTTAATTGTCTAGTTGTTTAATTAGGCAATTGTGAACATAATTCCCAAAACTATCTTGGAACTGTTTTAAATGGTTTTAATGAATTTAATTAGCCACCACTTATTTCATTATAAGTTTTCTAGTGTAATATGTGTTATTGAGCTAGAGGGTTTCCCATGTTCAATTAGGTAATTAAATTCATTAATGTCTCTTTGGTCTAATTAATTGATTTAGGTTAAGAAAGTTAACTCTATGCAATTCCTAAGTTGTCCCCTTCATCATCATAACTTGGTTGATTTTCTTTTATTTAATATTCTTCTTAGGATTTCGATTATTTTTTCTCATAACAAATACCCCCAAATTTGCATCCGCATCTAGATTAGTTCCATTCTCATATAGGTTTTAGAGTAATTTTCATCTTGCATTTAGTTAGTTAGTTTTATTTTATTTTGCATTTTTTTGTCACCTAAATTCAACTTAAAGAAAAACCCACAACTTGCTCCTTGGGAGAATGACTTAGGTTGACCCTATATTGCATAATTAATTAGAACCTAGTTTAATTGACTGCTTTAGCGACGAAAGTAGACCATCACATGTTCAAAACACATTTAGACTTAGTTTTAGGATACCTGACTCGAGTCACATAGACTTTAACTTGAGTCAACATTTCAGAGAGACTTAAGTCAGTTATTGAAACAAATTTTCTTTAACATAAAAACCTTTGGCTTGAATTAATAACAATCTTTTGGATTTACAATTGTCAGTTATCATCAAACCACATGGATTTTAGATATGAATAGTTTTGATGATGTCTTATATAGATGCCATTGTTAAAAGCAAAAAGATTGAGTAGTATATTGAGTAATATAGTTATCTCCTACATTGACTAACTACAATGCTTAATGTAAATTAGTCCAAGATGAATCATGCAAAATAATCAAGAAGGAGATAAGGGATTAATGGAAAGAAGAACTTGCAGAGATTGTCAAGGAAGCAAGATGTTATCAATGGATTTTGGAGGATAACCAAGAAGAAGAGAAGAGACTAAAGAAAGATGTTATCAAAAGAACTTGCACAATATAATAGGAATATCAACATTCAAGTTCTTGTGATATTGGAAGTCTCTATGATGATAAGCAAAAGTTGGAATGAAGTTTCATCACTTTATGGATATTGAAGAAGGTAGAAGCTGTAAAGAATGATGAGCCCAAGTTAAATGATGAAGAATGATCAAGTTGGGAGATGGAAGAAAGAAAGAGTTGTAGAGAAAAGAGAAGAGAGGAAAGAAAGAGTTGAATTATCAAGAATGACCAAGAGAAGAGAAGAAAGAAAGAACTTGATGAATGGAATGAAGATATAATTATTCAAGTTCTTATATTGAAGCTAGAAGTCTCCAAGATCATATGGAAGTTGAAATGACTCAATTTGGAGTTAAAGTCAGCAAAAATTAGCTTCAGGATGAGAAAACTCGAGTTTCCAAGTCAAAACTCGAGTTTCCTACTTCGCTACAATGATTTGCTCTTCTAGTATGAGAAAACTTGAGTTTAAGACTCAAAACTCGAGTTTAGGAGTCAAAACTCGAGTCAGCCATCTCAAAACTCGAGTTTCCAGTGTCTTCAGCATCTCTGGCGTCTCTGGACAAGCAAAACTCGAGTTTCCAAGCACAAACTCAAGTTTAGGACTCAAAACTCGAGTTTCCAAGTGAAAACTCGAGTTTACAGTGTGATCAGCTCTTCAGCAACTCTACTTCACGTTCAGCTCGAGCGAGGTCTGGTAATTTGACGTTACCTCCCAAACCAGAGATTGGATTGAGGTAAAACCAGTGGCATATGAAACTAGACTCTCAATACATCATTTTGATATAAAATTCAAGCCCAAAGGAGTTCAGATCAAGGAGCTATGAGTTTTACAAGTTGCCACAAGAATCAACGTCACAGTTCAGACCCACCTTTAGTATTTTGGATGTATCTCACAAACGACAAATCCGATTGAGCTGAAATTAGTGGCATATGAAAGTAGACTCACAGAGCTTTCCATCAAGAGTTGAACGGACCAAAACGGAGCTCGGAAAAAGGAGATATGGCCCTCTAAAGTTGATAGTCAGTTCAAGAAGTTGCGAAAATGCTCAACAAAGTCAAAACTCAAGTTTGTAAGTACAAAACTCGAGTTTTTGGATTACAGAGAGCAACGAACTTCAGAGTATCTTCCAAATTCGAGTTTGTAAGTACAAAACTCGAGTTTTGCTTAGGCAGAGAGAAATCCAACACTCGACAACAAAAGGAAAACTCAAGTTTTCAAGTGCAAACTCGAGTTTTCATCACAGCTTCAGAAAATCACCGTTTCGAAAATCCTGATTCTTCTGATAAACATCTAGATGATTACCCAAATTATTATCATAACACTTCTTAACATCATTTATATCATTTGTGTACAAGTTTCAGGTGATTAAACGAAGGATTAGAAGCAAATCTCAAAAAGTCAGATTTGTGTCAGAACATCAAAAGCTGTGCAAAAGTTCTAACGGCTAGTTTCTAGCGGCTATATTTCTTTATCCAACAGTTATTGAATCTTCTCAACGGTCATATATTGATCTCTACCTATAAATAGTAGACAGATTCAAGCAGAAAAACATGGAGAAACAATCTTACACTTCCAACATGCTGAAACTCTGCTCTCACACCATTGGCACTCTGTTTTTCATGTTTAGTTAACTTAGAGAGTGAAATGATTTGTATTTGATCTTCAGTGTTTATCTATTCACTTCTAAGAGAGAAGATTTATTGTAATCATTCTATTCTTCTGAGAGTTACTCAAGATTGGGTGATCTTGAGTGGAAAACACATTGTGTTGGTTACAACTTGTAAGGGGGAGTGAATCTTAATGAGAGGATTACTTCGAGTACAGAGTGTGTAATCAAGCGGTGTGTTGATAACAGTTTGTAAGGGGGAGTGAATCCTATTGGGAGGATTACTTCAGTTACAGAACGTGTAATCAAGTTGAAGAAGATAATGGATTGAAAATCCCAAGTGAGGCTTGGGGATTGGACGTAGGTCAAGGATTGGGCTGAACCAGTATAAATCAGTTTGCACATTCTCTTCCCTTATCTCTTACATTTCCAGCATATATGTTTGAATGTGTATACATGTTTAAATGTGTGGTTATTGCTTTATAAACTGATTTCAGTAAGTTACGAAAAGAATTTTAAAGTTCCTAAATTCTTATACTTCACCCAATTCACCCCCCTCTTGGGTTCAGCCGGTTCTTATAATGGAGAACTAAAGAACTTTCCCCCTTTTTGATGATGACCACACTTGTAAACCTGATGGGCTTATGAGGCAAGAATATACGGCTCATCATCATCTTTAGACTGAGCAATATGAATAGGCTGGAAGAAATTCACTAATGTGATGCCTAAGTCATCAGTGGTGAGTCCCCCGGACGTTGTCGTATTCACCCACAAACACTTGAACAGCGTCACGGTGAAATGGCCTTGGTAATTTATCTTGACCACATCAAGTAGCTTTCCATAATACAAGACGTCACTGAATTACATGTTCCTGTCACTACTACTCGCATAACTCCCCGTCCCAAACATGCCATAAACACCATAGTTTTGGGTCAGCAATTCCTGATCTTGTGAAATAGCGCAAAACTTGAAACCATTAATATTGTGTGCCATAAATCTTTGGGCATGGTCAAGCATGTCAAGTGTGAGAGCTCTGGATTTTGGAGAGTGCTCGTTGTGGTCATATATTATTCTCCTTGTAAACCAAGCTGGCAATTCTCTATGAACCTTTCTATCACTTTCGGAGGATGTCCGTGTATAGATCCTCAGTTAACGCTTAGCATGACTCTTGAATTCCCTGCAATTAAACATACAATAACAATCATAAAATGTAAGTATAAAATGTAAGAAAATATATAGGATAACATATATCTATGTGGAATCCTTACTGAAGGTACGATTCAACTTTAGTGCAATTAATCAAGACATGTCTATCTGCTTGAAACTTTTCAAGTGTCGTCAGTTTGAAGTTCTCACTTCCGCCAACTGGTTTACTAACACGAGGGATTAACAAATCTATTGCTGATGGCTCAAAACAATTGTCTACACGAGGCGGTCGGTTGAATGATGTCTCAATATCATCAAAGTACCTAAAACAAAAATATGAGACCTTATCCCTAATATAAATTTCTACTATTGAACCTTCAAGCCACACCTTATTTCTCACGTAAGATTTTAGTTTCCTAAGAAACCTATAAAGTAATGAAGGAAAAATGTCAATATATCAATGTTGAAATGTGCGACTAGGAAGTAATATTAAAGAAGCCATTGGTAGTGAACTGGGCCAGCAAGCTTTGTTTCGTGAAGAAGGTGTACTGTCAGGTGAACCATCACTGAGAAAAATGACGGAGGAAAGATCATTTCCAAATGACACAACATAAGAATGATTTTCTATTGTAGCTGGTCAAGCTCCTCCACAACCTTGGAACACAAGTTCTGAAAGAAAGAACACAGCTCGACCAAAATGATTGACATATCGAGAGACAGAGTTTTTTTGATGGCCAGCGGAAGTAACTGTTGTATAAGCACATGTGTAACACCCCCAATTTCTAACCATTATAATAACAAAAATTTAAATGATTTTCATAAATAAATTAATAAAATTCGAAATAAACAACCTTGGAGAGTGTTACCGCCGCACTTGTACTAGGACAAGCGCAAGGCTACTTATTACATTAAGATAAATCCAAACTTAAATAAAAGTATTTTATTCAAAGCATAAAAAAAAGAATAAAATAAAACTATCTAGAATTATTCATTATTCTTCCTCACTTCTCATTGCTAGCCTCAACAGCCCCAACTTCGAGACCTGTTTCACTAAAAATCTGCTCCCCCAAAGGATCGTCGCAGCCCATGAACACACACATACATCAGCAAAAGCTGGTAATCCTAATAAACAAAGATAATACAAAATAATAATAATAATAACAAATAAATAATTAAATTAATTACATAATGATAGGGAGAATACCATATATATATATATATTTATAATCCACAATATCAATTTCTCATACTCATCATAACTAAATATTATCATTGACTCAAATATTATTATTCATCGTCTTTTAAAATGTCTTTAGACCCGGAAAACCCTGCCAGTCTATTTAGTTTAGTGGGAAGAGAACCATGGTAAACCCGGAAAACCCTGCCAGTTTACCCTGTGACCCGGGAAACCCTGCCTGTCACAATCAATCAAATTTGGCCATCAAGTATTTCTTCCTAGTGTGCACACTTCTTCCCAAAGTTGCTACTAGTGTCCCGGGAAAATGTTTTCTCATCACATAATATTTCGAGGCATAAAGCCTAAGGTTGTGTTCATCACTTTGGGGGTACCATCCCAAAGCTATCCTCCCACTGTTAAAATGTTTTAAAACACACACATAATAAACTCTAAATTATTTTTATTATTTACTTATCTTTTATATATTTTTATATTACTTTAATAAAATATAGACATAAGGATATTTTTAAATTAAAACCTGTTGGTATCTTGTCTTATTGCACAGGAGATATTAATTTTAATATTGTATAGGATTATAGAATATTGCAGATTATTGCCTGTCCTATAGCATATTGTAATCACATGAAAACCAACCAACAATTACAAAAGCAAAAAAAATGCACAGGAGGCCTAAGAAATCAAACAAACTCAAGAGCAAAAACGTACAAGAAGATGTTTAAGCGCGTGGTCCGAGGCTTTCATTGAAAACATTACATACATGAAGAGGAAAAGAACGTATGGGATATATACTTAAAGAAAGAAAAACAAAACCCGCACGGAAGTCGAGGCAAAAGAAACAAAAAGAACAAATTATTCAAGAAAACACAACTAATGGGTTCAGGAGACAATTTGGAAATTCGATTAACATACCTATGTTGGCAATTACGAGGCGAGAAAAAAATAAAAAGAGAAAAGAAGAAAAAAAAATATCATTCAAAGGAAAAGCAAAGCACCTATATAATATGTAATTGTTCGATCAACCATTAATTTCTATGACCTAGAGATCAGATTACGATATAAGACTACCCTAAGGCTCATGGGATTAGGATTACCTGGTCTCCGCTTTTGCTAGCCTCCTAGAAAATAATTTGATGAGAGTCCGGAAGGAGGATTTGAGATGAGAAGGTAGCAGAGAAGAAAACTATCGAGCATTACTAGGTTTAAACGGCTAAACCTAAGTTTATAATTAAAATTTAGGGTTTAGCTATGGGCTGGGCTTTTTTTTTTAATTATTCCTAATAAGTGAATTAAAACAAATTGTAGAGTTTTATTATTAGATATATTTTTGAGTCCGATGATAAATTCAAAAATTGAAAATATAATCTGATCTAACTACTCCTAGATTCTAGGATCTGATCCTAACTAATATAATATTACTATTTATAAAATAATATAATTACCACAGAAACAATACAACATTATTAATTTTTACTATATTATTATTATTATTATTATTATTATTATTATTTTAATCTACTGTTATTATTATTATTATTATTATTATTATTTCTATTATTAATCATCATTATTTTATTAGTATTATTTTAATCTATCATTATTATTACTATTTCTATTATTATTATTATTAATAAAAATCCGGGGTATTACAACATGTGAGTCATGACTCTTCAGTCTAGTAACCTTTCAAGCCTGCATGTCAATACATCTTGAAATGTTGCTTGAATACCCGTTAGGAACTTTTATTTTCTTCAAAGTCGTGAGGAAGATTTCCTTATTCAGTTTTGTCAGGGTGAATTTTGCCGGTTGAAACTTGTCATGCTCATCCGGCCACGCGTCTCCACGAAATCCCATCTCCTGTAAATCTTTCCTCGCTTGAAGATGATCTTTTGACTTGCCTGGCTCATTTAGAATTGTGTACAACACATTGTCGCACACATTCTTTTCAATATGTATGACATCTAGATTGTGTCAAAGCAAATTATCTTTCCAATATGGAAGAGTGACGAAGATGCTTATCTTTTGCCATTGTTGGGGCGTAGAACTAGAAGCCCTGATAGTCTTTTCATGGCCTTTGCTTGATCATCTTTTTTCCCATACTCAAATTCAACATCCTAAAATTGCTCTATGATTTCTACACCAGATAAATTCTGCGAAGCACTTTTTTCCTGTTGACCATTGAAACGATTGCGTTAAAACCTAAACCTATGTGTACCATTGAGAAACCTTTGATGACCCATAAAGCATCACTTACAATTGTGGGGAAGACACACCGAGTCAAAGTCAAAATTGCAAGCTAGACACACAAGGCTGGTATGCACATTTCATCCGGGTAATGTTCCAAGGCCAGGAAAGTCACTTATTGTCTACATCAAGGCTACACACAAGATGAACAGTGTCTTCTCGTGTGCGCCAGACGTCTTAACACCTATATTCCACAACTCCACCAACTCTGTGATAAGCAGTTGGAGATAAACATCGATATCATTTCGCGATGCCTTTTTGCCTAGAATGATCATGGACATAATAAAGGAGCTTTATTTCATACACATCCAAGGGGGCAAGTTGTAGGGTATCAACACAACTGGCCATATACTATAACTTGTGTTAAGATTCCCAAATGGATTAAAACTGTTGGTCACCAAAGCAAGACGAACATTTTTAAGTCCTCCGCAAAATTTGGACTATTAATTTAAACTATTTTTAAATTAAATTTGAACTATTAATTAATTTAAACCAAATGTAAACTATAAATTAATTTAAACTATATTTATACTTTTTTACTGCATTAAAACAAAATTTAAACTATAATTTAACTAATATTTAAACTAAATTTAAACTATTAATTAAGTTAAACTATATCTAAACTATAAGTTAATTTAAACTTTTTGTAAATTAAATTTATAATTTAAACAACATTTTAACTATAAGTATTTAAAAAACCTACTTGTCCTGTTGGACTCCCCCTATATTGGACAAAACCCGCCAGTCATTTGGGTCAACGCTATCTAGGACGTTCTCGATCAGCTGTTGCAAAGGAGTCATCCCATCTCCATTCTTGTTGATGTAGAGACGAACTCTCTGACTCTTCCAGCCTCCCCTATCTTTAGTTGTGTGTACCTCTTTGCATTGCCTCACACTTTAAACTTAGCCCGTATCATAATTTAATTATGGGTGAAGGAGCGTTTTTGCCAATAAACTATTACGTCAGAAGCGATTTTGCCAACTATCTTTTAATGGGCCCAAAAATGCCAAATAACAATTAAATATGACAAAAAAATACAAATCCGTTTAATGAACAGTGACACCGTCTGTTGCCACGCCACGCGGGATTTTGAAGAGCGCCACGTGGGATTTCTGATGCTAGCTCAGTTTCCTATGTGGAAATGTGAAGGATCGTTTTTGCCAATAAACTATTACGCCAGGAGCGATTTTGCCAATTAACTTTTAATGGGCCCAAAAATGCCAAAGAACAATTAAACATGTCAAAAAACTACAACGCCGTTTAAGGAACAGTGACGTCCGTCTGTTAGCACGCCACGCGGGATTTAGGTGCTCTCCACGTGGGATTTTGGCTCACCAGGTGGCTTTTGTGTTTTTCTTTCTTTTTTTTTTTTTTTTTGGTTGAATCCCTATATTTTTACCCAAACTGAACTTGCTTGACAGACGAACCCTTCCACAGAGGTATCCTTCGACACCCGAGAGCGAGCACCTAAATGTTGGGGCCCTTTTTAGGATTTTTTTTCTCCAAAAAGAGCCCTTAAATGAATTTTCCCTTTCTTATTTTTCTGTTTGGATTATTTTATTTATTTATTTATTTGATTTTTCATTTTAAACTACCTTGTGAGGTAGTCTAAGTACCTCTCAAGGTAACTACGCATTTTTTTTTAATTTTTTCAATATCATTTATTTTAAAAAATAAATAAAAATAATTATTACAAAAAAAAAAGCAAGGTCAGCATCAGTACCTTGCAAGGTGCTGGTAAGTATAATTAAAAAATAAACAAATTAAAAATAATCATATTACCTTGGGAGGTCGCTGGCGAGGTACTCCTTTGTATAGTTTTAAAAAATAAATCAATAAAAATAATTATTATAAAATTAAAAAAACGCAAAAAATTTAAAAAAACCTACGGTACCTCGCGAGGTACTGCTCAGTATAATTTTTTTATAAAAAAAATTGTTGATAATTATAATTAAAATAAAAGAAGGAAAAAAATCCTACAATACCTCACGAGGTACTGGTAATATAATTTTTTAAAAGATAAATTCATAATTATAGTTATGATAAAACAAAAAATTAAAAAATTGCCATAGTACCTCGCGAGGTACTGATGCTGACCTCGCGAGGTTTTGCTGTCAATGTAATTTTTAAAAAATAAATAAATAGTACGTAATAATTATTATTAAAAAAAAAGCCACAGTACCTCGAGGTCAGCACTGCTTCAGTATTACACACACACACACACACACACATATATATATATTATTTTTTTAGAATTTTTTGTAATTTTCTTTTTATTTACTTATTTTTTAAAAAAAAAAACCTTGCGAGGAACCAGTATAATTTATTTTAAAGTACCTCGCTCTCGGGTGTCGAAGGATACCTCTGTGGAAGGGTTCGTCTGTCAAGCAAGTTCGATTTGGGTAAAAATATAGGGATTCAACAAAAAAAAAAGAAAGAAAAACACAAAAGCCACCTGGGCAATGAAATTTCCACATAAGTGAGCCAAAATCCCACATGGAGAGCACCTAAATCCCACGTGGCGTGCAAACAGACGGACGTCACTGTTCCTTAAACGGCGTTGTAGTTTTTTGACATGTTTAATTGTTCTTTGGCATTTTTGGGCCCATTAAAAGTTAATTGGCAAAATCGCTCTTGGCGTAATAGTTTATTGGCAAAAACGCTCCTTCACATTTCCACATAGGTGAATGAGCTGGCATCAGAAATCCCACATGGCATGGCAACAGATGGTGTCACTGTTCATTAAACGGATTTGTATTTTTTTGTCATATTTAATTGTTATTTGGCATTTTTGGGCCCATTAAAAGATAGTTGGCAAAATCGCTCCTGGCGTAATAGTTGATTGGCAAAAACGCTCCTTCACCCTTTAATTATTAATTAATTAAGTAATAAATAAAAAATAAATAAACCACAAATTATAACAATTTACATGTAAAATTTAATTAAACAACATAACTTACCTGCACAATGCCCTCAAACGCTTTGTCCTTGCTCCCCTTCAGAACATGCTTCCAATCCTTGAAGTTGAGGAGGAACCACGCCCAATTCCCAGTTAATTCTGACAAGAATTAGTTGAACAGGTGACCACCGTTGCCAACCAACTGGTCCGTGTCCTCATTCCAGGGGACTACGACGTGAGGCCCCTCTAACAGATTGACCCCGAGACCTTCCAACGTCCTCCTGCTAATGTTCCCCTACGTATTGGCACCAGAGGCGGACGCAGGTAGTGAATAGGGGGGCACGTGCCCACCCTTGAAATTTCTTTTCTTTTTCTTTTCTTTTTTTTTTTAAAAAAAAATATTTTAAAAAAAATAATTTACATTTTTTAAAAGCTTTTCTATTTCTCCGAATCAACAAGCTCTTATGGGGTTTGACTTGTATAGTGAGTGGTGGTGCTCTTAATTAGTTTTTGATAATTTTTTTCCTACTTGCTGGAAATTACTGAACTGTGATGCATCATTTATTAGTATTTATGGCCAACTCTTTGTTATATATGGTGAATAGGCTGAAAACTGGAACATTCACTTAACTGGATATTTAAGTGCATTAACATGCTAGTCACTGGTGAAATGTTTTATCTACTAACTTTCATTCATAATATTTTATGACTGAATGAAATGTTTTAAAGTTAGCATTAACTTTATCTGTAGCAACTGTATCTGTGAAAAGAACATTTTCAGCTATGAAATATATCAAGACTGCATTTCGCAATCGAATAGGGGATAAATGGTTGAATGATTGTTTAGTGTCTTATTTTAAAAAAGATATATTTGATAGTATTGATAATGAGGCAATTATGATGGAATTCCAAAAAATAAGGCATAGAAGGATGACATTGTAATTGTTTTTATTGTAATATACTTTTGTTATTAAAATATATGGTGTCCAGCCTTGCTATTTTTAATAGTACTTAGTCTTATTTTTACCTTTATATTATTTTATTTTTTAATGCATTTAAAGCTTTACTGTAAAAAAAAAAAAAAAAATCGGGGGCAGCGCCCCCGCATCCCTCTGCCCCCGCATCCCTGGCCAATGGTGCCCCCCTCCCATGAATTCCTGGATCCGCCCCTGATTGGCACAATTATAAAAATATGTTTATGTTACATTTAAATATAATTTAATTAAATGTAAGGAATTTAAATTTAAATTTTTTCACAAAAATAATTACATTTACCTTCAACATACACCTCAAATCCGGTGGAATGTGAAGACGACGGTCAAGGGTTCCCTTGGTCTTGCTCGTTCTCCCAGTCAATAAATCGCTCCACCTCACCGATGGGAAAATTAATCTCTATCTCAGCTTTTTCATCAAGGTTGCTAACGAACAAACTTGCGCCCTATTCTCCCTCTATAGTCTCTAGGGTCTCCGGCGCTAGGATTGGCTCATCAGCGAAGAGCTGATCAAACTCGATCCCCACCTGAGGGGTCAGAAGGATATTTTGAGGCCTACTCCCTCTTGTATGGCCCCCTCTACTACTACTGCCCCTTAAAGGGACTCTACCCCATACAACATCTTTCCCTTTCCCTCCATCTCCCTTAACCATAATGTCTAAGTTTTACCACTCCATGTAAGAAAATCAAAAATTAAAAAGGCAAGAAATCAAACCTTGTGTGATTCAAAATGAGGGGAGGTGCTATTTAAAAAATGCATTATTTTGTAGCGGTTCTCAATTGTAGTCGCTACAAAGGTCAAGACACTATTGTGGTTATTAATGAACTGATGCATTAACTTCTACGAATATGCCTCGTTCGTCGTGACATTTTGTAGCAGTTATAAAACCGCTAAAAATTATTAACCTTTAACATTCTGTAGTAGTTATTGGGAAATAATCGCTACAAATTGAAAGAGATCTTCATTTTGTAGTAGTTTCTCTTGTAACCACTACAAATATCATTTTTCATTGAAAAAAAATTCTAGCATGCCACAATGAAGATTAGGATTCAGTAAAGATTATGATCTCCCACGAAAAAGTCACTGACTCATTTTGATCAAAGATATTTTCATGAAATTCGATTGCATGTTGGACTATCTTCAGAAGAGTAAAAGTTCATATGTCAGAGAGATAATTAAATCTGGATTGTCACCAAAGGAACTACCTCAACTTCAAGGATGAGAGATGCAAATATCTGAAGCACTCATCTCGGCTTCAAGGATGAGAGCTGCAGATATCTGCATGTCTTCAACTACCAAGACGAGATAGCTCATTCAGTAATAATGCAGATCTAATTATTTTTAAATATTTCATAAATGATGTACGGATTGAGTCACACCTATATATAGTGTGAATATTTGTAGCGGTTATTGTAATAACTGCTACAAACTTGTAGAAGTTGTCGCACTCAACGCGTCGCTTTTCTAGGACCACGACAAATATGGTGTCATTCCACTTTTTGTAGCAATTATTTTCATATAACCGCGACAACGTTCACGCCATTACGCCCTAAAGCTGGTGCCAACTTTGTAGCAGTTATTTCATTGAAACTACTATAAAGTAACTGCCACAAACCTTCACGCCATTAGGCACCAAGCTAGCGCCAATTTTGTAGTTTTTTTTTTTGTTCTCACCACTACAAAGTTCATTGCAAACAAGCCCGCACTTTAGCACCATTATTGCTGCTACGAATTGTTGCAGTTTTGTATTAAATTGCTACAAATACAGGCATTTGTAGCAATTATATGTGACCTCTACAAATAATAGTTTTTTTTTTGTAGTGAGTAGAGATGACTTACAACTCATTGGGATTTACTATTCCCAATTCTCTTCTGATGAACACAAACTACTCCTTAGTCAATGGTTTTGTGCAAATACCATCAAATGTCTACCTTCTAGAGGGTTTGAACAAGGGAATCCACTATCTCCGTATCTATTTGTGTTAGGAATGGAAAAATTTACACATCTTATAGTGGATTTGTGAGTAAAAATAAGTGGAAACCAATGAAAACGGGAAAAAATGGTGTTGTTGTCTCATATCTAATGTTTGCAAATGATTTGTTGTTGATATGTGAAGCTGACTTAAATCATATAGGCATGTGATGGGTGTCTTGGAAGAGTTTGGTGCTTGTTCTAGGCAGAAAGCTAATGTCCAAAAGTCTAGCCTATTTTTCTCAAGGAATGTAGACAAAAGAGTCCAGGATGAGATTTGTGCATTCTCAAGGTTTAGGGGAATGGATGATTTGATAAGGTATTTAGGAGCATATATGTTGTCTGGCAGTGGGAGTAAGGGAAATTTTCAGCACATAATTGATAAAATGTAAAGTGAGCTTAGGAGTTTAAAGAAACAATCCTTGTCTTTGGTGGGAGGCTTACTTTGGTGCAATCTGTTACAAATCAGTTGGTTGTGTTCCACATGCAATACTCATGTATTTCTATTAAGTATGTGATAAAAATGGAAAAGCTGCAGAGGCATTTTATTTGGAAGAGTGAGGAAGGGAAGAGGAAGTTGCATGTGGTGGGTTGGAACTTGCTTTGTAAGGAAAAAAGTATGGGGGACTTGGGTTGAAGAATCTAGAAGAAATGAATGATTTTCTTCTTGGAAGACTGGCTTGGAACACAATCATAAAACCATACAATTTGTGTTCATAGGTATTGTGTGGTGAATACAGGAGGAATAAGGATTTAAAGAAGGAAGCAGTTAGGATGATTCGGATCTATGGAGGAACCTAGCTAGAATCTAGCCAAAAGTGGTAAGTAATCTAAATTGGGAAGTGGGGAATAGAAAGGGGGTGAACTTCTGGTATGATATATGGGTGGATGATGATGGGAAGAAGCTAATTGAAAAATGCTCTAGGCAACTAAACAAAGGGAAAAACAAATTCATGGTTAGTGAGATGGTGAATGTAGATGGTCAGTACGATATGGTGAGCACTGAAGGGTTGTTGAATGAGGAAGGAAGGAGACTTATTATGGTTGTCCCTTCACCAAACATCTTGAATGGGGAGGACTCTGTTAGGTGGGGGACGAAGCTGCAGAAAAGTGATAACGATCCAGATGCTATAAATTAGGCATTAATTTATCAAGTCTGTTTGATTATCTTTTAGGAATTAATTTATTAGTCAATTCTGTTTAGATTATTTTATCTTTAGGAAATAAGAGTATCTTATTAAATACAATTTAGTTGTTAGGATTTATGGTCATTACTTATCTAAATCTTAGATTTAACTATATTTTTACATTTCGTATTTATATTTTGGATAGAGTCTACTCTCTATAAATCATTATAAATAGACCTAGTGCCTCATCAATAAAGTATGGAATATTTGAGAGAGTAATTCATCAGAGTATCCTCCTGGGCTTTGGTAACTAGTTAAGTTTCTGGCTTACCTAATTATCAGAGATTGGCTAGTCTTATCTAAGATCAGAGATTAGCTGTTCTTATTGAACTAGCAAGGTTATTGCTTCTTCTCTAAGATCAGAGTTCATTCTCTTTAGGTTCCCATTCACATTTAACCTTCCCATCAATCTATCCTAATTCCCTTTTATTCCCAATTCCAATTCTCATACCAAATTAAGTTATCTCAATCTATAGTTCTTATTCCCAATATAACTGCATAACCAGTACCCTACCAAAAAGCTATAATGCTTCTGATATGTATCATTTTTTGAGAGAAGAACAAGGAAGGGGGAGGTGTTATGGAATAGAGTATGGAGATGGAAGGGGCCGAGGAGAATACAAATTTTTTTGATGGATAGCAATGCATAAGAGATTGCTATCAAGGGTGAGAAGAAATTGTTTTTTTTTTTTTTTTTTTTTGGGGGGGGGGGGGGGGTTTCTAATTGCATAAGGTGTAATGATCAGGCAAAGTCATGGATGCATGTGATGAGCAACTGTTGGGTGGGAAAAAAGTTGTGGAAAGAATTAATTAACAAAGGAATGGAGCCTAAGTTCATGACTTTGTAGGGGTGTATCTGGTTTGTTTGGAACTTGGATATTAAAACAGAAGATTGGAATCTGATTTTTGGGGTAGCATGTTGGGAAGCATCGAGTCAGGGATGGGTGAAAATCAATGTTGATGGTGCATCTAAAGATGAGAGGAGGCTTGCAGGCTGTAGAGGATTAATCAGAGGTAGTAATGGCAAGTGGATTTATAGATTTGTTAGGAAATTAGGATTTTGTACAGCTATCAAAGCTGAGTTCTGGGGTCTGTTATCTGGGTTAGAGTTAGCATATTATTATAATTTCCAAAATATAATTGTGGAGTGCGATTCTACTATTGTGGTTGCACTGCAAGATAATTTGCAAGTGGAAGAGGATATTGTTTCTAGCTTGCTGTCAAATATACATATGGCTTTGAAGAAATTTCAAAAGGTTACGATTGTACATGTATATAAGGAAGGTAGTGCTTGTGTTGATGCACTTGCTAATTTTAGTTTTAACTTTTAAGCAGGAGGAAATAAGAGTGAACTTTATTAGCTCTCCTTTGGCTGTAAGTAGATTTTTGTGTAGGGATGATGTGGGTGTATACTATCCATAGAACATAGTGATGCAAGTTTGAGTTTTTTTGGGTGAATGCCTCGTATATATACCAAAAATAATACCAAAAGAGTTGTTGTTAATCCCCTTAATTTTGAGTACAGTTAAAACTAAGAACTCAACTGAAGATAAAATCAAATAGGCGCTGCCAGAATACTTAATTAGGATATAGAAGCAAAGCAACTTGCAGTCAAGACAGTACTGGAGAGAAGGTTAAACTTGTCGTTTTTGTGATTGCATTGTGAGTTTGCTCCTTCCATTTCAGCCTAGTGTGAATATAGAATGACAATTGTTGTTATTCATGAATCAGTTCTTACCAATATCCTATGTTTTACTCATTTTCAAAAGAGTTTTGGTGAATAGATTGCGAGTTTATTCCTTTAAGCACAGTTTTTATTCGTGATTGAGTGATCCTGTTAATAACATAATCGTTGTAGGCAATGCCAAAAGAGTGTCTGTCATTGAATTGCAAATTTAACCGTTTTATGTTACCCAATGTCAACTTTAGATCTAAATGTTATTCCCAAAGCAGTTATTGTAAATCCCCTGTGTTTATGACAATATCTCAAAATTTAGAGTCGTTCACTGAAAAAAAAAAATGGAAGATTCATAAATTTATATCAAAATTTGCAATACTTCTAACATAATGCCCTTGCATATAACTTCGGCAAAGCAAGGTCAATTTCAGCCAAATTGCACACATTATGAAAATACTGTAATAGAAACAAAGTACGTACCCAAAAGTTTACCAGACGAGCCATCAAGGACATTCCAAACAAAATAAAACCACAAAAATGAATTAAAAGCCCTACTTAATCCAAAACGTGAAAGCAAACAATTTCAAGGTTCAACCATAGAATCCAACGCCAAATCCAAAGGCGCAAACCACCCAATCAAGATTTAAGAGAGTAAAATTCGGAGTAAAACCCATGAACATGAAGAGTCTTAGCAGCTTTGCTGACCACAACAAAAAAAAGGCATCAATTATATATATTACTACCTCTTCGATTATAAATGCACAATTGGTTGCCTTCATAAACACAAAAGAAAAAGCTAATATGTAAAGTCATTTCAATAGAATTTTAAAATTTGTTAAAAGTAATAAATATGTAGAAACTATAAGTTTTTCCAAAAATGCCATGATGTATGAGTGAGTAAGAGTGTGAGTAATAACGAAAACAAGATGAAAGAAAACGTATGGAAAATAAATGATGAGAGGGTAATTAAGGGGAAAATAAGAAAAAATTCATTTATTATTGATACAAGAGATCTTATAAAAAGGGACAAGTGAAGGTGGAGCTAAATCACCAAGAGGGGGATGAATTGGGGATTTTAAAAACCTTTCAATTTGCTCTGTTTTTGAACACTAAAACAGAGATGAATAGAGTATAGGGAAGAAGAGCAAGACACAAGGATTTATACTGGTTCGGTCTAACCTCTTGACCTATATCCAATCCCCAGACTCTCTAGGATTTTTACTATCTCAATTGATTACACACTCTGTATTCAAGAGTAATTCTCTCACTAGAACTTACTCTCTCTTACAAGTTGTAATCAATAACCTAATCTCAAAGTCCCCTGACTTGAGATTCTTACAATGAATGATTTACAATAAATGAACTCTCTCTAGAATAGATAAATATAAACACTGAAGTACAGAATGTATCAACAGATACTTTGCTCAAGAAAACTCAAAAAGTAGTTGGAAACTTGAGTGTATTTTGTTTTCTGCAGATTGGTTGATGAAGAAGACTTGAATGCAACTCTATTTATACCAAAAGAGCATTAAATGACCATTATAATCTTCAATATAACTGTTTCCTTCATCAGGTAAGGATTAGGTTAAGCTTTGGTTTTCTTCTCTCTCTACTCTTCACTTAATCCAATTGCATAGAAGTTTAGGGTTAACTTCTTGAATATTAATCCGTTGGAATAGCAACTACTGGATGTGGAAAGCAGTCTTTAATCCTTTGTTAACATGTGCAAAAGGATTATCCAAAAGTATGCAAGCTTTCTGGGTTTTGCATTTAATGTGTTGACGTCACTTTTTGCTTTTGCTTTTAACCTTCAATTAACATCCTCTAAATCATCTAAAACTCACTAACAAAGTGGTTAAACATAGCTAGGAATATTAATGAATGATAATAGAAAGTATTAAGATCAAACAAGAAGGTTTAGCAAATTTGTCAAATTCGAAATTCAAACCCTGCGACGCAAACTCGAGTTTGTTCACCAAAACTGGAGTTTGTCACTGTGCACTTATAGCAAAACTTGAGTTTCCATAACTAAACTCGAGTTCCCTCCTTCTAGAGAAGAAAGTCGCAATTTGAGCTTTGGACCATATTTTGAACAAAAACTCAAAACTCGAGTTTCCATCTCCAAACTCGAGTTTTGGACTTTTGACGTGTTAAATCGATTTTAGTCCAAAACTTCAAAACTGAAGTTTTCTTTCAAAACTGAAGGTTTTTAAAACATTGAGAAAGAGCAAAGTTCTCGGCTTGGCCAAAACTCGAGTTTCAAAATCAAAACTCGAGTTTTCATTTAAATATGAAAACTTTGAAAAATTCATGCCAAGTCAAAACTGGAGTTTTCCTTGAAAACTAGCGGTTTCAAAAACTGTGTAAAACTTGAAAGCTCTCTAGGGCGAAACTCGAGTCTTCAAACCAAAACTCGAGTTTTCATAAAACTTAGGAAAACTTAGAAATCTCATGGCAAACTGAAAACTAGAGTTTCTATATCAAAACTACAGTTTTCATAAGTTCAAAATGTTGGAAATTCTCTGTATGACCAAAACTCAAGTTTCCAAATGAAAACCGGAGTTTTGTGTTTTCCAGAAAATATAGAAGAGTCTCTGTGTGGTGAAAACTGGAGTTTTCTCTAAAAACTAGAGTTTTAGAAAATATGAAAAACTAGGAGTGCTCTCTGTAAGACCAAAACTCAAGTTTCCAAATGAAAACTGGAGTTTTGCTCCTTTCATTGAAATCGAGCTACTATCTGTCAAGGTCAAAACTCGAGTTTTGAAACCAAAACTTAAGTTTTTCTTTGACAGTAAGTTTTTCAACTTACCAAAGAAAAACTTCACATTACGTTTACAAATGTTAGTTATCATCAAAACACGTAGAGAACTAACAACAAGCCTATTTAAAAAAAGAATCTTATATAGAGGAATAGAAGGAGTACTAATGAAGTGGAGATAACCGATCTGACGTGTGAAGAACAGGATGCAAAAAACTCCATCGGCGAAGCATAAAATGGAGGGCAATAGTGGTTAATGGGGGCTAAGTTTTGAAGTCTAAGAAGAAAAATAAGGTGGAGAAGAAGGGAAAATGTTGATAGAAGGAATTGAGTTTGTTATGGCGGGTTTGGTGGTTTGGGAAGGAGAATAGAGAGAGAGAAGAAGAACATAGAAGAAGAGCATACAGAGATCTAGCGACACTAAAATCTTTTTACCTAAATCTCAAAATTTCAATTTGTGTTTTGGGCCATTTTGGGATTTTTTTTTTTTTTTAAATGGAATCACTTTTCAAAGTTTTGTAAATGTCAGAGATATTTTTAAGGAATTCTCCCTAATTTTAATCATGATGAATTTTATATTTTTTTTAATTTTTATTTAATAATAACATTTTTAATTACAAATATATTTTTAACTTTATTAATTTTACAAAATTAAATTTATTTTTAAATTAATTTTAAAATAACATATTTTTTTAGTTATAACAGTATTTTATATTTATAATAATATACTTTTATTTTAACTTAATTTCATAAGAATATATTTTTAGTTATGAAAGCATACTTTATAAAAATTTAATTATACTGATATTATCAATATTTTATTTTTTATAACATATTTTATTTAAATTATATTAACATATTTTATAATTGTAATAATTTTTATTTATTAAAATATTTTTATATTAAATGAATTTCATAACGATATATTTTTTTAATCATAATGATATTTTTATTTAAAAAATATTATTTTGTTTAAATTTTATTTAATTATTATATTTTTTTTTAATATAATATATATTTCTATTTTATTTAATTAATAATAATATATTTTTAGGATATTTTTATTATTTAAAATTATAATAGATTAGGTTATAATTATAATAATTTTTTATTCATAAAGTGAACATGCCTCCATGGTATCAAAGCAGTATATTTTTTAAATTCTTCTTCTAATTTGATTTAAAAAATTCTTTATTTACAATCAATTTGTTGAATATCATTTTTCCACAAATAAGATTAAATAAAAGATTAAAATCTCACAAAGATTAACTATATTCATTATAATATAATATTTATAATAATATATTTTTATTTTATGTTAATTTAAGAATAATATATTGTTAGTTATGAAAGCATATTTAATTATAATAATATATTATAGATATTTATTATAATTTATTTTATTATTTAATTATAAAATATATTTTCTGTCTAAATTAATTTGATACATTTTTTTGGTATAATTATAATTTTACTAATTTTTTATCATGAAAATATATTTTTATGTTAAATTAATTGAACAATAATATCTTTTTAATTAGAATACTTTTTGCATAATAACTTATTTTTTAATCATAATATTTTCTATCATAGGCATTATTGGAATATCACATAAATGAGAAAAGCAAAATGATCTAAGATTTTGGAACTCTCCAAAAATCCCCCTTTTGGCTCTGGGGAGGGATGAAAAATTTGGGGTGGGAATATTCTAGCATTAGGAATAAATACTCCCAAAGTGGTGGGGGTGAGATTCAAACCCCCACCACTTGTTTTCACAAAATTTTGGTAACCATTATATATATATATTGTAATATCCCAAATTTCGGGATTTGAAAATAAGGAACATTTTATAGGAATTTATGATGAAAATTGAGCCTAAAAAGATTGTAGATGTAATTGTTGGAATTTAAGGACCTATTTTTCTTGGAATTTTCGGGAGAAGAATAATTCAAGGAAAAATAGTTGTAGAATAAATATTTGTTTAGAAATTTTAGAGCCAATATTTTATGGCTTTTAGAAGTTAATCGAGAAAGACAAATCCTTATAAGATATTAAGGATTTAATTCCAATATATTTATGCTTGCAACTAATCAAGAGGGGTTCATATTGTGAATGTGATTGTGGTAGTGGGTCATAGAATATATAATTATTCATGAAACACTCCCTATTATGCACGGAACACCATTCACACATATTACTCATTGAAAAATTTGCCAACATGTATGCCCCACGTCCAATCTCTTCTATCTCATTTGGCCACTCCTTCCATTTCCATTATTTCAAAGATAAAAAGGTGATAGAATAATTTGCATTCACACCTTGTCTCTTATTTTCTTCAGCTGCCAAAGAGGACTTTCATGCGTATCTTCTATACACTCAAATGCTTTTAAATTCTTCATTGTCCCACTTTCGGTTCCACTCAACCTCCTACTTTCTTTATTATTATAAGAAGACAACACATCATACTCCATTATGCTCCACTTCTGTAAGCATGTATGTCCCTTTCTTATCAATTATTTAAACAATGAAAGGAAGACAATCACGTCTCTTACTCACGGATGGCTTGTCATGCGCTAACTCTTCTCTCTCACACCAATTATATATCTTCTCTTTTATTTCATGTTTGGTCTGCATGAACGAGAAGAGAAAGAGAGAGGGAGCTGTGAGTGAAAACGCAGAAGAGAGTGTGAGCCGAGTGAATGAGTCCAATGAAGGAAAGGAAGAAGAGTGTTTGAAACTTACATGTAAGCTGATTTCTGAGAAGTTAGCCAATTTCATTTGAGGTTTTGATCGGGCAAATGATTTCCTTTGACCATGAAATTTGGTAAGTTGAAAGTACACTTCTTAATCTTTCAAATGAGTGCTAGAAAGTATTTTTCCGACGTCTAGAACTCTAGTTATGAATTTTCAAAGTTTGTTCAGAAAAACTGGAAATTCATGTTTTCATATTCAAATAACGTTGATTTTACGAATTTCTGGGAATTTTACAGTTATTAATTGGCTTGATGAATATTTTTCTCATAAACTAGACTTATAGAACTTCAAATAGAATTTTGAATCACCTTAATCGGAGTTCTATAGAATTAGTTATGATTTTTCAAAGTTAGAAGTTGAAAACTGGAAAACGTCAGTTTCCAGAAATGAACAGTATTTTTCGGATTGATTTTTAAAATAGTAAACATTTGAGTTTTTCTATGAAAATTTCCAGAATAAAAGTAGACTTATCAAGCTTTAATTTGATAGGTCACAAGCCTTATTTGGATTTATATTCAGGGAGTTATGAATTTTTGAAGTTAAGCATGAAATCTGGACGTTTTCTGAAACATCTTCGGAACAGTGTTTACATTTTTGAAATCTGGGAATCATTGGAATATGATTAAATATTGAAACCAATTTTCCTAGAAACTAGACTTAATGAGGAGTTCATGGATTTTTGAAACACCTGATTTGGACACCTAGAACTCCAGATATGGATTTTTCAAGTTAAGTGTTAAACCTGGACGTTTTTCTGGAACAGTTGAGATGAACGGAAATTCTGGGAACAGTGTGCGTATATTTGAAGTTGAATCTATTTTTCCTCTGAAAATAGATTTAATAAGGAACACGTGACTTTTGGAATCACCTTAATTGGAGTTTTGTGCAATTAAATATGAATTTTCAAAGTTAATTGGAAATTCTGCCAGATTATGGAGTTTATTTGGAAATAAGAGAAGTAGAGAATTTGGACAAGTAGTAACTTGCCAACCATGAATATTTAATTATAGGATTCGGTATTTATCTGAGATGACCAGAGGATAGAGAACCGGATCAGGATTTGGAAAGGCTATCAGGTAGTAACTCTAATCTTGCATTCTTTGTATGTCTTTATATGATTGTATGTACCATTCAATATGTATAAATATGTACTGTATGAATTGTTTGTGCTGTATGTGCTGAATGTATATGTGATGGTTATCTGTCATATACTGATCTATGCTTAGAATGTAAGATTAACATGTTACTCTGGGAACCTTCGGGGTCCCAGTATTTGTTGCTACCTGTGGATTGTTCAGTTTAGAGAACGTGGCTCACAAGGCAAGGCGGTACTCACTGTTGAATAGTGATGCTGGGACGGTCCGAGAAATGCTATAGGTTATTTTTATTAGCCTATTTTAGAGGCTAGAAATTTATTTGTATAGCCCTATGTGGATTTTGTTATGTAATCAGAATTTAATATCAGTATTACTATGCTAGAATGACTATGCTCATTAGGCTGTGCGCTACAACTCTGATAATAATTGATATATCAAGGGGTGTTACAATTTATGGTATCAGAGCCAAGGTTCTGGCATTTTTGAAAGAGTATACTGATATTAGATTACATAAACAAACGAAATAGCACGGAAAAAGGAATACTGTTGCTAACTCTAGGGCTCTTGATGTTGAGTTAGATTGTGATTTAGATCCCCAGATTTTATTGAAAGTTTGAGGTTAAGCTTGCTTAGGCGAGAGGAATTTCAGGCAAGGTAAACCCTGAGTAATATTGTAAGAATTTGAAATCTCTTGATTTATGATGTGAATAGTATCTATGTTGATATTTGGATAATCCTGATTGGTACCAGGATTAGTAGAATAAGGGTGATAGACAAACCCAAAAAAATAGAATTTTCCCTGATCACTAGTTGGTATGCTAGTACAAGGGAAGAGGTTGAATTATAGAAAATGAAATGGAGCGTTTGTGAAATATACCAGTTTAAAAATAATAATATATGAGCTCCGAAGAATTTTATGCCAAGTTGGTCCATGACCTGGATTCTAATGGAACTCTGTGATTAAGAGTAAGCAGGTGAGGTTAACCCCAGGGTGGGTGAATAGGAATTTGAAATCTCCTGGTTTAAGGTTTGTATACCTTGGGATATGAAATATGGTGTTCTTAAGTGATGCCACGTAAATGATAGAATGAATATGGATAGGCTTGAATCTGATCTAAGCTGAAATAGTGCTTATATCAAAAGTATAATTTCTCAGCCAAGCTAGTATTGAAATTTTGCAGATTGAATTATGAATTCGAGGAATGTTATTTGGGATTATTTATTTGAAGATAGTTCATGAATAATATAAGCTATAAATCATGATGATTTTATCATGTTTTACGGGGTATGAGTAAGGTTTCAGAATTAGGTTAAAGAACCTAAAAATTAATTGGGCATCTAGAGGGTGCACCCAAATCGAATCATGACCTAAGAATCAGGAAATAGTTGAGTGATTCTTTAGGCACTTGACTTGATCTAAATGAATTGTGGTACTAGAGTATGGTACAAAATGATTTGATTAAATTGAGATACTAGAATATGGTACCTATATATATGATGAGGTATTTCGAGGTTGTAAGCTACTGTTCTATCTTAAGGGAAAGATCTTGATTATCGAATATTCCCTTAGAGTGTGTAATTGAGAAGTAGTTCCTTGGTGAAACCGAGTGATAGCTAGTACCTTGGTAACTACAGGTTATTTCTTATGATTGGGACAAATAACCGTAGGGTTGTTGGTGGTGGATGGATTCTTTAAGGTATTAGAATGTGGTACCAATGTGTATGAAAGCCACCAATGGAGAATTCTAACCAATCAGAGTGCGCAGCGGAATCGTGGTGAACACAATAAGAATAGAATGGACTAAATGTCCTATGAATGGCTTGAGTAGCCACGAATGGAAATTTGAAATGTAGAATTGATGACCTTCTATAATAGTTGTCTGGTTCCTGGTTATGCTTGGAATTGAATTTTGTATTTACCAATGCACCTGCAGTATTTGTGGATTTTCGGAATTGAATTTTCGAATTTGTGAATTTTTGAAATTGAATTTTTGAATGAAATATTTTTCAACCTAATTTGAGACCGGTTTGAATGGTCTGTTTGCGAAATGTGTTGTCTCATAAAAAGGGTTTTGTTAGAACCCAGAATTTGAAACTGAGTTTTCAACTTTGTTGTGGTAGATGCAGTACAAAACTGGAAGAGGCCAGAAATTGTTGTAGATGTACAAGGTTTGCTGGGTCTTGCCAGATGAATTTGAAAAATTTTGAAATCGCTGGCCATTGTTGAAAATTCTTTTGAGGGGATTAGTTTGTAGAGCTGACACTCTCACCAGCAGTGTATGTTCCCAATCCGAGTAGTTTCGCCTTATAAGGGCGTGTGTTTTACCTTGTCTGGTCAGTACCCACGCAGGCGTTTGGAGTAAGGCTCCTGGATTATGGTTCTTGTCCCGGGTATGGGATTCCGGTGGGTGACCCATTGTTTTATGTGCCAGTGCGGACACTGGGTCCCTTGTGGACGGAAACTCTCCCACATTGGCCGACAGGTATGTCACCACTTCGGTGGTTTGCGTATGAAAGGATTGGGATGTGCCGCTGTACTGAAAGGTTGAAATGGAGCCATGTGCTCTCGTTTGTGAAAACTTTTTGAAATTAGTTATCCCGCTCAAAAATTTGTGCCGGTAGCAAATGTTTTATGAAACCAATCCGGAAGTAAATGTGTTTTTATGAATATTTGAACTGTGAATTTTCTAACCTTATCGCCGGTATAGGCCGGGAGGTAGTGCCCTTGAATTTGGGGTAACCCTGGATGCCTTCACGGTTGAGGCCGGGGATGGTACTCCGATAAGTGAATTTTTATGCAGAAGGGTGAAAGCCCATTTGAATATTTGAATTATCCAGTACTGTGTGTATGAACCAGAAGGTTCTTGAATAATGTTGAACTGCATATTTGAATTTTGTATTTGAAAATTGTTCTGAATTATGAAATGTACTGCAACCACAAAGATTTTCACAGTGTGAAAATTTGAATTTAAGACAACCTAGATAAATGAAAAGCAGTGATGTAATTAACATTACTGATGTATTGAAGTTAAAGCGGTGCAGTTGGTGATTGTAATGATGCCGGAACAGAAACTGTTAGAATGGTCTTGAGATCTGAACTTGTATGCCGGATAGTATTAGACAGCTATAGTGCTGCGAAAAAGAAAATAGTCTAGAATGATTCCCTGAGGTATAAATGTACAAATTTCGAGGGCGAAATTTATTTAACAGGGAGAGAAATGTAATATCCCAAATTTCGGGATTTGAAAATAAGGAACATTTTATAGGAATTTATGATGAAAATTGAGCCTAAAAAGATTGTAGATGTAATTGTTGGAATTTAAGGACCTATTTTTCTTGGAATTTTCGGGAGAAGAATAATTCAAGGAAAAATAGTTGTAGAATAAATATTTGTTTAGAAATTTTAGAGCCAATATTTTATGGCTTTTAGAAATTAATCGAGAAAGACAAATCCTTATAAGATATTAAGGATTTAATTCCAATATATTTATGCTTGCAACTAATCAAGAGGGGTTCATATTGTGAATGTGATTGTGGTAGTGGGTCATAGAATATATAATTATTCATGAAACACTCCCTATTATGCACGGAACACCATTCACACATATTACTCATTGAAAAATTTGCCAACATGTATGCCCCACGTCCAATCTCTTCTATCTCATTTGGCCACTCCTTCCATTTCCATTATTTCAAAGATAAAAAGGTGATAGAATAATTTGCATTCACACCTTGTCTCTTATTTTCTCCAGCTGCCAAAGAGGACTTTCATGCGTATCTTCTATACACTCAAATGCTTTTAAATTCTTCATTGTCCCACTTTCGGTTCCACTCAACCTCCTACTTTCTTTATTATTATAAGAAGACAACACATCATACTCCATTATGCTCCACTTCTGTAAGCATGTATGTCCCTTTCTTATCAATTATTTAAACAATGAAAGGAAGACAATCACGTCTCTTACTCACGGATGGCTTGTCATGCGCTAACTCTTCTCTCTCACACCAATTATATATCTTCTCTTTTATTTCATGTTTGGTCTGCATGAACGAGAAGAGAAAGAGAGAGGGAGCTGTGAGTGAAAACGCAGAAGAGAGTGTGAGCCGAGTGAATGAGTCCAATGAAGGAAAGGAAGAAGAGTGTTTGAAACTTACATGTAAGCTGATTTCTGAGAAGTTAGCCAATTTCATTTGAGGTTTTGATCGGGCAAATGATTTCCTTTGACCATGAAATTTGGTAAGTTGAAAGTACACTTCTTAATCTTTCAAATGAGTGCTAGAAAGTATTTTTCCGACGTCTAGAACTCTAGTTATGAATTTTCAAAGTTTGTTCAGAAAAACTGGAAATTCATGTTTTCATATTCAAATAACGTTGATTTTACGAATTTCTGGGAATTTTACAGTTATTAATTGGCTTGATGAATATTTTTCTCATAAACTAGACTTATAGAACTTCAAATAGAATTTTGAATCACCTTAATCGGAGTTCTATAGAATTAGTTATGATTTTTCAAAGTTAGAAGTTGAAAACTGGAAAACGTCAGTTTCCAGAAATGAACAGTATTTTTCGGATTGATTTTTAAAATAGTAAACATTTGAGTTTTTCTATGAAAATTTCCAGAATAAAAGTAGACTTATCAAGCTTTAATTTGATAGGTCACAAGCCTTATTTGGATTTATATTCAGGGAGTTATGAATTTTTGAAGTTAAGCATGAAATCTGGACGTTTTCTGAAACATCTTCGGAACAGTGTTTACATTTTTGAAATCTGGGAATCATTGGAATATGATTAAATATTGAAACCAATTTTCCTAGAAACTAGACTTAAGGAGGAGTTCATGGATTTTTGAAACACCTGATTTGGACACCTAGAACTCCAGATATGGATTTTTCAAGTTAAGTGTTAAACCTGGACGTTTTTCTGGAACAGTTGAGATGAACGGAAATTCTGGGAACAGTGTGCGTATATTTGAAGTTGAATCTATTTTTCCTCTGAAAATAGATTTAATAAGGAACACGTGACTTTTGGAATCACCTTAATTGGAGTTTTGTGCAATTAAATATGAATTTTCAAAGTTAATTGGAAATTCTGCCAGATTATGGAGTTTATTTGGAAATAAGAGAAGTAGAGAATTTGGACAAGTAGTAACTTGCCAACCATGAATATTTAATTATAGGATTCGGTATTTATCTGAGATGACCAGAGGATAGAGAACCGGATCAGGATTTGGAAAGGCTATCAGGTAGTAACTCTAATCTTGCATTCTTTGTATGTCTTTATATGATTGTATGTACCATTCAATATGTATAAATATGTACTGTATGAATTGTTTGTGCTGTATGTGCTGAATGTATATGTGATGGTTATCTGTCATATACTGATCTATGCTTAGAATGTAAGATTAACATGTTACTCTGGGAACCTTCGGGGTCCCAGTATTTGTTGCTACCTGTGGATTGTTCAGTTTAGAGAACGTGGCTCACAAGGCAAGGCGGTACTCACTGTTGAATAGTGATGCTGGGACGGTCCGAGAAATGCTATAGGTTATTTTTATTAGCCTATTTTAGAGGCTAGAAATTTATTTGTATAGCCCTATGTGGATTTTGTTATGTAATCAGAATTTAATATCAGTATTACTATGCTAGAATGACTATGCTCATTAGGCTGTGCGCTACAACTCTGATAATAATTGATATATCAAGGGGTGTTACATATATATATATATATATATATATATATATATATATATATATATATATATAAGCATTTGATCTTTAACTCAAGTCCGTTAACAAGTTTACATAAAGAATTCATAAATTTTATTTTTTAAGTAAAAAATTCACTTACGCTCACAAATCATGCACAAGTTCAAATAAATAATTCACAAGTTCACATATAGATTTTACAACTTTTGTTTAAGTAAAAAATTTACTTATTCTCTCAAGCCATTCACAAATTTATATAGAGAATCACAAATTCATCCACGGACTACAATTTGGAACCTATGTTCCAACTTGATTTTTAGTGCCATCCCTCATCCACAATTTTACCCACAATACTAAGCCATCCCAATTCCCAAATATAAACAACATAATCACTATAGTTTTCTATTTAAAAAATAGGGGTATTCGATATATATTTGTTTATAGGAAAAGCCTACTAATCCACTTGTTTCCTTTTACGCATACATAAATAACCAGATTCCTTGTACTTGTTGTCTCCACATATCAAATAAATTTGGAAAAGAATAGAAGATAAATTCCGGAAAATACACACACACACACAAATAGAATAAAGAACGCCATGACTAGGCTGTTTACATAATTCGTGCCCCTTTTTTTTTTGGGAGGGGGGAATCACCTCATTTCTATTGCAAATTAAATGCTCTGATATTTTATTATTATTTCAGAGAATCAACATAAAATCAGAATTTTGCCTTTTATTAATTCATTGACATACCTTTACTATTAAGGTTTAGGGTTTTTTTAAGTTGTGAATTTATTATCTAAATTTGTGAATAGTCTGAGAAAGTAAGTGATTTTTTTTTTATTAAATGAAACTTGCGAATTCCTTATCTAAACTTGTCAATTCCTTATATGAACTTGTGACTTTCTTATTTGAACTTGTGATTTTCTGATCTAAACTTGTGAATGGCCTGAGAAAGCAAGTGAGTTTTTTTACTTAAAAAGTGAAAGTTGCAAATTCCTTATATGAACTTGTGAATTCCTTGAGAGAGTAAGTTAATTTTTTACTTAAAAAACGAAAATTGCCAATTCCTTATCTGAATTGAACTTGTTAATGAGCTTGTGTTAAAAATTAAAAATTACCACACACACACATATATTAAATCCACGTGCTCTAATCCTGTAGTGTTTGGAAACCTCCCAAAACTTATTTTTTACAAAAGCCAAGACAAAACTCTTTTCACATACTTACTTCAGTTTGTGCAAAACCTAAGTTTTGGAAGATTTCCAAACACTACCTAAGCTACAAGCCCCACCCTGTCTCTACTGGATCTATTCTCTAGAGTACCAATATATATATACAAACACACACATAAGTTTATGTAACATCCCAAATTTTGAGATTTAGAAATTAGAAATAATATGACAGGATTAATTATGGAAAAAAAAACAATTGACCTTAACTATTATAAAGTTAATAATTGGAATCTAAGGCATATTGTCTTGTAAATTAAAGACAATCTAGTTGGGAATAATTATTGGCCAAAATATTTTAGAATGATATATTATGGCCAAAATAGATTAATTGAGGAAAGAATAAAGATAAAGAATATTTACAAGGAATAAATTATAGCCCAATAATAGGAAGAAAAGGAGAATACAGAAATGGGTTTAGTATGTGTTGAATTATATATATATATATATATTCCTTATTACCAATTGTGCCCACGTAGCATGTGCAAGTCACATGATTTTATATAATACTCATTCATTTCTTTCCTATTTCTTCTTCCTGCCATGTACGTGTTGACAGCAAATCAACCCAATATAATACCCCTCTTCATGTATTCATTATCCAATAAGAAAAAGCAAATAAGAGCCCAAGCTTTAATCAATCCCTTACTCCTTCTTAGCCCATATACCAACAAAATATACCCAGTATCTTGTCTCTTTAATATTTAAGCTCCATTGGACCTAATATCAGATCAAGCAGAGTTGGCTCAAGTGGAAGGGACTTGGGCCGCTTAAGCAGGGGTCTCGAGTTCGAGTCGATGCAGAAAACTCCCCTGGGAGAGGTCCCCGTGTATGCGCCCGACAGAACCTTGATCCGGACTAGGCAGGACGAAGCTCCGGTGAACCGGGTGCAATAGCAAAAAATATATATATATATATATATCAGATCAAGCCATCGAAAAGCAACACAAAACACAGTAGGAAAATACATCAACATCATCACTAAAACGCCGAAAGAAAGATTTACTCAGTGTCTTCCACGGTCATGCAACAGGAATGCCTTACTTCTTGAGCCCAACACCTGCACCACACTCCTTCTCATTATATCCATTGGTCCTTCTCCTTCTTCAACGGATTGGACCCTTTGGTCCATTATATATTAGTATCCACATTGTTCCAACTGGAACTGAAAGCCGAGCAGGAGAAAGTAGAAGGAGAGAGACGAGAGACGAGAGAGTCTGTTGTGAACTTTTTCCTCTGCAAAAACTCATCAAAACAGGGGTGTTGGGTATCCGTGAAGATTAAACGTGTGAGCTAGAAACCAACCTAGTAAGTCATTGGATTGTTCTTCCTTTTAGTTTCGCATGTTTTCACAGGGGAATAATAGGAAAACTTAAACCATTTGCTGTCATAAATTTGCTATCATCGCTGCATATATAGATAAAGGAAGAAGAAAAAAAAATGTTGTTGTGGGTTGCTGCATCTAGAACCAAGTTTAAAGACTTGCTAAAGCTTGTATGAAACCAACTTGAAATCTTGTTATATTTATATGTGTGTGTATCTCACCACGTTGGGAAAACAATAAAAACTTGAATGATAGAACCCAAAGCTTTGTTGTTTCATGTGTATATATATATATATATATCTTGAACCTAAAGCTTTGTTTTTATAAATATGTATATCAGGAAACCAAAAGGAGCCTAATGTTTTATATATATATTTACTTTGCTGCAAATAAAAAGAGAAAGGAAACAAGATTTTTCCTGTCATGTAGAAGTGATCTGCAACCCATGCATTAGCCATACTAGTATAGCTTTTTCAAGAATCATAACAGGACCTTAGGAACATACTCACATATCATTGTTACTTTGCTATATTGTTGCTGCACTTGAGAAAAAAAAAAAAAAAAAGAAGGTTAATGTGTGTGTGTGTATAAATGTATATTAAAAAATAAAAAAAGAGAATGGGAAAAGTCCACGAAAAGCATAAATATGTGGTATGAGCATGTAATGTAATAAGTTTTGAATAGTATGAGTGCATGTGAGTAATTGTGAAGGAAAGTGTGTACATGCATGAGTAGTTACATAGCATATATATATATGTGTGTGTTGTGTTAGGTTTTATGTGTGTGTTATCTTATAATGAAAATAATAATAATAATAATAATAATAATTAATAATTAATATTATTTTAAAAAAAAAGAATAAATAATAAATAGAAAAGAGAGTTATTAATTAATAATAAATCGAAAGGATAATTAATAGTTACAATGGTCTTACTGATTTTTCAGTACTTCATAATGTGCCCACTTCAAGCATTCTAAATAAATTTATTATTAAAATTTGTATATTTTAATTTATGAAATTATAAGTGATAATTTTTATTATGTGGAGTTTTAGAAGAGTTATTAATGGTTAGTAAATTGGTTGTGGTAGATTGATTTTTGGCGTGTGTTTGAGCTCTTCGATTATGAGCAGTGTGATAATAGTTAGCTTCGGCGAGAGGTAACCACTTTCCACTTGTTATGTGTATTAGTTTGTTGCTTGTGAGTATTTTGCAAAATGATTATGAATATCTTATTAGAAATTGCCTTGTGGATCGTATGATTTGAATTGTGAAATAAATGCATTATATTTATATATGTATAAGAATTGGGAATTTAGATATTGTGACATGTATATGAGAATTATTTAAACAACATGCTATGAATGTGCAAATCTTGGAAAATTTCTGTTGAATTATTTATTGTGATAATTATGGTAAAGGCTGACTTGGGAAGAAATAGAGTAGTTTATTTCACTACGTGGTAAGGCCTCCATTGGTGCACGATGGTTGGCTTTCTATTGTCCCACCTGTACAATGAGGGACTAGCCCACTAATTTAATGAGGGCTTACAACACCCTACTAGTTCAATGAGGGGAAAAGACCTATGGTCTGGGACATGTACTCTGAGGATTTTGGTCGATCCTCATCACATAACCAGTGAGCTTTTGAGTAACCAGTAGCATGGATGTAACTTAACCCATGGTCTAGTCGGAGGAAATACGGCGGTTCAGTTGGATTGATGGGAGGCATCTTGGGAATTGTGTTAATGAAAATTGTCATACATAATTTTTTATATATAATTTATGATATGAAATTTTGTGATGTGGATATTGGTGAATTATATTTTATTAATAATTTATTTATATAAATTGTTCCGCATGGCACCTCACTAGCACATATTAGTATTCGTAATGAATTGGATTGATGGTTACCTACATTTTTCAGGTGATAGTTCCCGTGCGGGTCTATCAGGGAAGACTGTAGAAGCTTAGACTACTTCTGTCAAAAGTAGTGCTTCCATCTTTTGGTATATGCTGGATGATTATATATTGTCACGTTAGGGCTTATTTTGCATACTGTAATTTATTTTTGTACATTTTGGCAAGTGATGAAGCATTACTTAGTTGTTAATCAACCCTTAATTAGCTATTATATTAAGTTAAGTGAAGGATGTTACAGTTTACGCATTACTGGTTCCCAGAAGAGTTAATATCTCTATTAGCGTCACCCTTTCTTACCCTGTCTTTGGACTCTGGAATAGAAAGCAAAGCAGCAAAGATCAATCCTTTTTCCCAGGAGTTTTCTTGCTTGTTGTGCTTCCATGCATCCATTTGATTGTTGCGAGAGGAAGGAAGATTGCTGAGGTGCAAGGTTTCACAAGATCTCATCGCTCAAGTCCTCAAACAGCCCTATGTAAGTTGTGAGCAAAGCAAGCGATTCGTGTGTGTGCATGTGTGTATTATATTGGATATGATTAGTTTCAATGATGTCTTATAGAGCAAAAAGCTTATATAATATATTTATCTCTTATATTGACTAATTACTATATTTAATGTAGATTAGTCTAAATTGAATTGTGGAGAATGATCAAGAGAAGAGAAGAAAGAATGAGTTGAGTTATGGGTAACAATCAAGAAGGAGATAAAAGATTTCAAAAAGAAGAACTTGCAGAGAATGTCAAGGAAGCAAGAAGTTGTCAAAAGATTTTTGGGAATAATCAAGAAGAAGAGGATAAATTGAAGAAGGAACAACTTGCTGAATGGAATGAAGATTTCATTATTTGAGTTCTTAGATTGATACTAGAATTCTTCATGATCAAATGGAAGTTGGAATGACTCAATTCAGAGTTAAAACAAGCAAAAATAAGCTTCAAGATGATCTAACTTGAGTCAAGAAGTCACAACTCGAGTCTACTACTTCGCTACAGTGATTTACTCTTATGGAATGAGTTAACTCGAGTCAAATAACATTAACTCAAGCTAATAAGTGAGTTAACTCGAGTCAACCATTATTGACTCGAGTCAACAATCTTTTTCAGCACTCTGTTTGACTTTGTTTCACGTTCAGCTTGGGCGAGGTCTAGTAATTCGATGATATCTCCCAAACCAGAGATCGGATTGAGGTGAAACTAATTTTGTATGAAACTAGACTTTCAATGCGTCATTATGGCAAAGTTTCAAGCGAAAAGGAGTTCAGATCAAGGATCAATGAATTGTGGAAGTTGACAGTGAAATCCACACCACATAGCAGACTAAGCTTCGATGTTTTGAGTGTATCTCACAAAATACAAATCCAATTGAGTTGAAGTAAGTGGCATATAAAAGTAGACTCAAAATGCGTTCTACCAAGATTTGAACCAAGCAAAACGGAGTTCATACCAAAGAGATATGGCCTTCGAAAGTTGACATTCAATTCAAGATGTTGCAAAAACGCTCAACATATAATGAGTTTGGAATGAGTTGTTAATTAGGCTTGGATCACTCGAGTCAGGACTGGAAAACTCGAGTCAACATCAAGCAGAGAGGAATGAATATTGAAAAGAGGTTTTGACTCAAGTGAACAAGTAGCAACTCAAGTCAACAAAGAGCACACAGTAGCAGAGCACTGTTCCACAACATCTCCGAGAATTCAGAAATTAATGTTATCAATTGATTACTACTTGCTATACTTCTCAATGTTATTAATACTCCTTGTGAGCAAATTTCAGTTGATCAAAAGCTCGAATTAAAGTCAATGCCAATGCTAGGAAATACATGTGAGCTTTTATAAGATGAACTTGTAACTCAAGTCAAGCCATGATAACTCGAGCCATTCTAAGACAGAGAGCAATGAAGTTTGAGAAAGGGTTTTTAACTTGAGTCACAACTAATGCAACTCGAGTTAAGACAAGACGGAGAGCAATCTGGAGTAAAGCAAGAATCATAACTCAAGTCAATTAATGATAACTCGAGTCAACATTTCTGCTTTAGAAAATCACCTTGTCCGAAATCTCAAAATTATTGATTGTGATTTCATTACTTCTTATCATCACTCGTTATTATTCCTTACTATGTTTAATTAGTTTGTTAATGAATTTCATATGATTATATGAAGGATTAACAAAAGTTTACAAAAAGCAGATAATTACGTTAGAAGCTTCAACGACTATATTTTTCCAATGGACTGAAGCTTACAACGGTAATATTCTACGATGGACCAATGCTTCAACAGACTAATATCAGTTGTCTATAAGTAGAGACACATTCAAGACGAACATAATAATGATGAGAGCTTGCACTGTCGAAATGTTGATATTCTGAATCCTACATTTAGCTCACACACTCTCTGTCCTAATGCTTGTATAGTTCATCATAGAGAGTGAAATGATTTGTATTGTACTTTAGTGTTTATTCATTTACCTTTGAGAGAGAAGATAATCATCTTATCATTTTATCTGAGTGATACTTAAGATTGGTTGATCTTGAGTGGGAAACCCATTGTATTGTTTACAGCTTGTAAGGGGGGTGAATCCTAGTGAGAGGATTACTTCGAGTACAGAGTATGTAATCAAGTGGGTGTATTGATTACACTTGTAAGGGGGAGTGAATCCTAGTGAGAGGATTACTTCGAGTACAGAGCGTGTAAGCTTAGAAACTGGACGTAGGTCAAGGATTGGCCGAACCAATATAAATCTCTGTTTGCATATTCTCTTCCCTTATCTCTTATATTCCCAACATATGTATATTTGAATGATTGTTTATTGCTTTCTAAATCATTGCTATCATACAACCTACTTTCAGTAAGTTGCGAAAAGATTTTCAAAGCTAATAAGTTTTTATCAAACACCCAATTCACCATCTCTTAGGTGACAGTCAGGTCTAACATATTACATACATGTGTGTGTGTGTGTGTGAACATTTTGTGCAAACATATGGTAAATGTTTGAACCCCACCCCCACCACTTTGGGAATATTCCCACCAGAGCTTTGATCGCCAATGGGGGTAATTTTTAAAATAAAAAAATATGTAACTGCAAATTGATCTTTTTATTTTTATTTCAATAAAGACAAATTGAACCTAATATCTCTCTAAGTTTATGAATATATGAAACATTTTTTTTGTCTTTTACCCGATTTTATTTCTCTAGTTATGTCTTAAATTTTGCTTGCCTTATTTATTTATTTATTTATTTTGGATATAAAAGAAGGCTAAATGCCTAAATTACAACAAAAGAAATTACACAAAGTGAGAATTTAATCTCAAGCTCTCCTGAACTACCCAAGTCCTAAGATAGATTGGGCATTCATCATACATTGAAGACTTAGAGATACCCGATTTAGCTAAGGCATCCGCCACACGATTAACATCATGTGGAATAACACGAATATCCACCTGCCAATTCCAACCAATCATCTCCTTAATCTTAGCAATTAAATTACTCCCTGTATTGCAAAAATCATCCAAAATCAAAGTAACAATCTCATCCGAGTCAGACTCCAAAATTAGCTTTGTTATCCCTAGATCCCAAGCCAATTGGAGTCCTTCCGCCACCGCCCATTCTTCAAAAGTAGAAGCTTGACAAACACCAATTCTCCTACTAAATCCCACAACCCAGTTACCCAAGACGTTGCAGATAACACCCCTACATCCTGCATTAGAAGATTGAAACTCCATAGCCCCATCAATATTCAGTTTGAACCAACCACTCGGAGGTCTCTCCCATATCGACATCTGAGTGGGACCTGCAAGGGACCGCTTCCCATATCCATCCAAGGATACAAATCTCATCCAGATCATAGATAGAACAATAGCAGGATTACAAGGTTTAACAAAATCATTATTGAAAATACAATGATTCCTCCAATCCCAGAGTTTCCAAATTGCTACCCCAAAAAACAGCACCTAACAGTCTCCCCAATTCTTACCAACCTCATGCTTTAAATTAAAAAACATCCAATCCCAAAAATTGCAAGAGAAAAAGTAAGAAACATATTGTTGTTTAATCAGACTAGCCCACATTCTTCTAGCATACCTGCAATCTCTCAGAATGTGCATAGTATCCTCAACTCCAGACAAACAATGACTACACAAAGTTGAAGAAAACGACCAATAACTCCACCATAAATCTGTTGGAAGTTTGTCAAGCAGAGCTTTCCATATAAATACCCATATTCTCTCCACACCCTTCCATTTCCAAATGGCATTGAAAACCCTATCCCCTAAAGATGATGGGTTGGGTTGGATAAGAAAGTAGGCACTCTTAAGCGAGAATCTACCATCACTTGTTGCTCCCCATACTATATAATCATCATTCCTCCCCAATGTAGGAGGGAGGATTGCACAATCCTCTGAATCCCTTCATCACTAATAAGAGAGGACATCTTCTCAAAATTCCAGCAGCCCCCAATAACCCAATCCGCCACAAGAAAGGTATCTTCCTCCTCCAACAACTGTTGCAAGGCGAAATCCTTCAATTTCAAACCTTTCTCAATCTAGCAATCATTAAAGAAACTGACAACACAACCATTTCTAACTTGCCATCTCGTTCCATTATCCACCACCTCCTTCTGGGAACAAATGAAACGCCACAAGCTAGAATCTCCTTTTTTATAGTAAAGAAGGGACTCATCATCTCAAAGCATATAACGGTGGCTCAGAATGTCCGCCCATAACCCCTCCAATCCATTAATGAGCTTCCACGCCAACTTAGCCCCATAAGCCTTATTCACCGAACTAAGCTTCCCGAAACCAAGACCACCATACTCCATAGGCCTAGTTAATTGATCCCAACCGATTGGATGGAAACCCTTAGAGTTAGCATCATGACCCCAAATAAAATTCCTCTGGAGTCACTCAACTTCTTGGCACACACTGTTTGGAATTCTAACCACGAGCATAGGATATAAAGGGATAGTGCTAACTATCGCCTTTGCCAAGGTAATCCTTCCTGCCCTAGATAGACTATTAGCCTTCCAGGCGCTCAATTTCGCTTTAACTCTATCAATAATATACTGGAACCTCGCCCTTGAGCTCCTATTTCATGTTAGCGAGAAACCCAAATATCTCCCATTTTCGCTAGATATCTGCATTTGAGTCAAATCTTTTATTCTCCTCTTAGTATGCAAAGGAACCCTAGGAGAGAAAAACATAGAGGATTTAGAGATATTAACCCTCCCCCCTGACGCCCTCATGAACTCATCCACACACTTCATCATACAAGCCATCTAAACTTCAGTCACCTCACCAAACAACAAGAGGTCATCCGCAAACATCAGATGAGAGACACTAGGTCCCTCCCTAGAAACATACACCGGTTTCCATCTACCTTCCTCCACCACGTCACAGATCAAATGAGACAGTTTATCCATGCACAAAACAAATAACAACGGGGATAAGGGATCTCCTTGTCTAAGTCCCCTCATCGGACTGAAGAATTTAGTAGGCGCCCCATTCCACAAAACATTATAAGATACCGAAAACACACAATTGATAATAAAACCAACAAATTGCCTCTCCAGCCCCAACTCAAGTAAAACCCTTCTCAAAAACACCCAATTAACACAGTCATAAGCTTTTTCCATGTCAATTTTGATTGCCATAATACCATTTTTGCTCCTATTCTTCCCTATGATATGCAAAATCTCCTGGCCCACAATTATATTGTCTTGGATACATCTACCTTTGATAAAGCTAGATTGAAAGGGTGAAACCAAATCATTCACGACCATTCTTAGTCTCAAGGCAATGACTTTAATAATACACTTATAATGAACCGTACATAGGGATATAGGTCTAAAGTGAGATACCAACTCAACATGATCTTTTTTCGGAATCAATGAGATAAGAGTCTTATTCACCTCATCAAGGGACGTCTCACCTACAAAAGCCTTCCTCACAAAACTACACAAGGTAGGTCCCACAGTGGCCCAATTAGATTTATAGAAAAAAGGCAGAAAACCATCAATACCTGTAGCCTTATAGCAACCCATAGAAAATAGGCCCTCCGTATTTCGTCATTTTTCGGCACAGAAGACAAATAAGACAATCTCAACGAATCAATCACAGGGAAAGAAGCTTTAGTACTAAGAAGCAAAGAATCATGTGAATCAGAGCAATAGAGAGACTTAAAATGATTAACGACAAGTAATTTAAGTTCATCCTCCCTATCCACCCATTCCCCCATTTCCATTCTTCAACATCACAATTTTATTCCTCCTCCTACGCATTTTAGTCTTCAGATGGTAGTAACGGGTATTCCTATCTCCCTTGGTAATCCACTCCCCTCTAGACTTTTGAAACCATTTAATTTCCTCCAGTTTCAAGAGTCTCTCCATCTCCTCCTGCAATGTCATCTCAAGATTACATAAATAATAGAGTAAGGGTACCCATAAGCTCTCTGGATACCATATAGTCTGTTCAAAATGATTTGCTTCTATCTCTCAATCAAGCCAAAAACCTCCTTATTCCAAGGCCCGAGAAGATTTTTCAACTGGTTTAGACAATAATTAGTGTCATCCCCATTAACCCAATTTTTATTCAGAAACTCATTATAATTAGCATGCTTAATCCACATCGCTTCAAAACGAAAACATCGATTCCCACAACCTTGACTAGGAGTGACACCATACTCCAAACAAAGGGGATTGTGATCAGAGAATTTAGTTATAGATAATACCTGAACGGAGCATTCTAGAAACATAGAGAGAAATGACTCATTTGCCAAACCCCGATCAAGACGTTCAAATAAACGGCGCCCTTCCTTGTGCCGCGGACCCCTCCACGTATATTTAGGACCTACTGCACCAAGATCCACAAGTTTACACTGATGAATACAGTCAAAGAATAGACCCATAAGACTGAGATTGCTTTTAGAGCCCCCAGTTCTCTCCGTAGCCGACACCACATCATTAAAATCCCCAATTAGTATCTAAGGGGACAACATCGTTGAAGCCAAATTCCCCATTTCAGACCATAAAGCCTGCTTCTGGGATGGACATGGAATAGAATACACCGCTGTAATAAAAATGAAATTATTCCCCAAGCCACCACATTTGAGACGAATAAATTGTCGCTCTCTTCTTATTACATCGATACTAATCTTCTCTTTCTTCCAGGCTGCAACGATCCCACCAAACCTCCCTACGCTAGGAAACCAGGTGAACCCGTCAAAACCCATACTCGCCAGACAACAAAACTGATCATTAGTCTCACATTTAGTTTCAGCGAGAAGCAATAAATCTGGGCATTTTGTCCTTCACAAAACTCTAATATTCTGAGCAAACTGCCTATTACAGGTCCCTCGGATGTTCCAAAAAATCGTGTGAACCATTTAAAAAAATATATTTATATATATATTACAACTTTGGGAAAAGAAACACTACCACTCAATATTCACCAGCAATTAAGCAAGGTTTGCAGAAGGCCCACACCCTCCATCTAGTACCTCAGGATTCGTTTCTTCCACCATCTCAGACTCCGAGTCCACTTCTGCAGGATCAGCCCAAAATTTACCTGCTAAGCCCATGTCAAGCCTTGTATCCCCTAAGTCCATAGGAGTTTCAAATGCCAAATCCACCTCTGAGCCCACTACCTGCGCTTGGCCCCACACCGTCTGACCCTGCGCTTGGCCCCTCACCGTCTGACCCCTGCGCTTGGCCCCACACCATGACTGCCTTTTTCATTTTTCCCCTCCTCTAGACCCACACCATGACCACCAAACCCTGCGTCTTGTCCCCATGTAAGCCTCAGAACACCTTTTCCCTCCCCTAGGTCCCTAGGCCTTTTATCATTCCTATGTCCACATAGGTCAACCTTGGACCTGTCTTTTTCCCCCGCCACCTTCTTTCCCTTTCCTTGCTTTTTGTTCCCATCACTTTTCTTCTCCCTATCAGATAGTACATTCTGCACACACCTAGGTTCCTCCACTAATTTTGTATCTCCAGACACAATATCCCCTCCAACGTCACCAAATTCAACTGCCATTTTTAGCTCACAACCAGCCTCAGCGTCCACTTTCCTAGTCACCTCGTCAGCCAATATTTCAAACCTTGAGCCCTTTCCTTGCTGTTGAGATTTGCTAACCAAGTTCTCTTTTCCACCTTTCTTTTTATGATTGACCTTCTTCACCACTTTCCATGTATCCTGATCACATGAAATAACGTCTTCATTTACCAAATTGCCCTTCTTCTTCTCCACCTGTTGAATCGTTGCTCCTGCCTATTCCTTACTCTCCCCTGCTTTACATGCTTGGATTTGTGACCATATACTCCACAGTTAGTACACAGCCCATGGAGACCTTCATACTCGAAATAATACTCATCCCCTTCCAGCGTAAATCCAGATAGCAATTGTTGGCTCAAATCAACAAGCACACATATCCTAGCACAATGCCCTCTAAGTTGGCAAGAAGTATTAAAATATTTTAATGGTTTCCCCAATCCTATTGCCAATCCATGTCAAAGCTTCCCTATTATAATATTCCAAAGGCACCTTAGGCATTCTTACCCAAACTGCAACTTTGTCAATAGTAGCTCGCCAAGGGTGAAACAAAGGCTCCCAAGGTCTAACTGTTAGGTAATAATCAAATAGCATCCAAGGACCTCCAGTGAGGGCATTCAGATAATCTTCCTTGTTAGCAAGCTTGACCACAAAGAACCCATTGCCAATATTAATCACACTAATGCTACCACGTTTGGCCTAGAGTTTTTGTAAAATGATGACCAAATTTTTGGAGCCAATACTCGTCCCAAGGAGTTCCACTATCACTGCGTGCTTCCAGGCTCTGTGAAGGCACTTCTTCATTTTTTTCTGAGAAGGAGAAGTTAGGGAAATTCCTAACACCGTCTTCTATATGATCTTGCACAAATGTCCACTGTCTTCACTTTTAGAGTCAGAGGAGATATCATCCGAAACCATTTTATCCCCATCCCCAGTCACTCCTCCCTCAATGCCCTGGACTTTATCAGCAAAGGACATGCCAGATTTCCACGTCTTTGCACCCTGCTGATTCAAAGTTGGCCATTCCTCTTCTCTCATGGCATTCCCATTTTTAATCTTCTTTGAACTCCGATGAAGCAAGTCGTCCTCTTCTGTTGATACCTGAACTAACTGAGAGCTTTTCTTCCCTAACACAACTGCCATCGAGATCCTTTAATCCTTTCCTTTCCAATATTTCAACCGATTCTATTCAACTATTCCATTTCATTTTCAGCTGACATTTTGCTTACCTTATTGGATCCTAGCAGGCAGCAGCGAGGCCCATTGTTGGACCCAAGGTTCTTAAAAACAAGTTTTTACTTAAGAACGGAAGGAGTATGAAAAATCGTAAAACGTAAAATTGTAACGTAGTAAAATCGTAAAAACTTAAAAGCGTTTGGAAAATTAGTAAAATCATTTTAATGAAAAAAAATCGTAAAAACGTAAAATCGCAATAATAAAACGAGTTTTTAAGAACCATGGTTGGACCCCGCCCTTGCCATTATTTCAATATTTTAATTTTTTTTCATACAATTAATATTTTAATTTTACTATTATTTCATGAGTAATTTTTTTAGTACTAGTATCCAAAAATATTTTTTCAAAATCATAAAATTATTTTTAAGATTATGAAGTATTTTTCAATATATTGAAGTATCTTTTTAGTACTAGTACTCTAAATTTTTTTTTCAATATCATAAAGTATATTTTCAGTATCGTCAATATTATGTAGTATTTTTTTTTTAAGCATTAGTCATTATCTTGAAATATTGTTTTAAGATCTTAAAATAATTTTTCATGATCATGAAATATTTTTTTAATATCAGTCAATATCTTGAAATATCTTTTTATTGCTCGTCAATACCCTGACATATGTTTTTAAGATCTTGAAGTATTTTTCAGTATCGATTATTATCTTCAAATATTCTTTTAGCACTAGTTAATATCCTAAAATAATTTTTAATTTCAAGATTATAAAATACCTTGAAAAATTTTAAGATCTTAAAAAAATATTTTAGATACTAGATCTTAAAACAATATTTTAGATACTAACTAATATGATAGAATATTGTCACTCCCACTTTTAATCACTATCAATATCACTGTCATTTTTTTACATTAGAATCTCATCAATCTTTACTTGAGATTTTAATATAATGGTGAAAAAAATGATCCTGACTAAAATTAGCAGTGATAAGACCTAACTAATAATACGGTATTTAAAATAGAAAAAGTGAATATTGCGTAAAGGAGGGCCGCGGAACGAAGGAGGAAAGCCACGTCCCCATTGTCGCCTCTACCGTCGTGGCCTATGCTCCTCCGGCCGCTGCCGATTTCGTCGGCTCTCCCCTAGTCCCCCAGTCCTCATCGTCTCTGAGTTCGATCTCTCCACCTCTGATTGGCATTTTGCAGATTCCTTCTTTCATTCAGTTGAGTGTATGAGTTCGTGCTCTTTGGTCGCGTTTTACTAGATAGAAGAATTTATTTGCCTTGCTGTGTCTAATTTGTGCTTTTATATGAACTTCTCATTCTTTTTTTTTTTTTTTTGGAAACAGAGACTTCACTCAGGACAGCAGCTCTAGCTTAGCCTCACCGGCGGTGTAAGAAAGAAAGAGGTTTATTAGCTTTTTTTGTTAGTTAGGCCGAACATTGCATTATAGAGAGAGTGAAGGCAGGAGCAAGAGTTCGACTCACTCTAGTATTGTAAGCTTCGAACTTGGAATCTTCCCATGGAGGCTTTCAGTCACATCAGCGACATGTGTGATGTTGCACTGAAACCTCGCTTGCTTCGTACCCTTATCAAAGATCACCTTCCTGATGAGAAGCATCCCTTTTTGAATCCCTCCGAGCTTTCTCGTTTTGCTTCCATGATCAGAACTCACCATCTTCTTACTGAAGCCTTCACTGATGACATGGACCAAAAGCAAATTGGGAGATGGAAATCTGCCGTTGATACGTGGGTAGACTGCATTTTGAATCTCACATCTAGTGACATGGTAAATACAAAATAGGATTATTCTATGGTTGCACTTTGTTTTGAATGAACTGGGACATTTTTCATAAGAGCAAAAGCCATGATTTTTAGACTGAATTATTGGTCATATCATATGGTTGGATTTATTATATTCTTTACTGCCACTTCACACACACAACATGCTTGAGTTTTAATTGAGTTTGTTCAGTATGGGATTTTGGAAGGTACATTTATGTGACTTTTATGGTCATATGTCTATCTCGTAGCTAGATAAATGCTGGGCAGGGATCTCTTTGCTGGGGTTTACTTGCCAAGAGTACAGCCCTCCTCGTTTCCTTGAATCCCACTCTGAGTGGTTTGAGAAGTTGCTACAATTTTTACAGGTAAGAAGCTGTTTTTGCATGCATATGGCTTCTTTGCTTTCTAGCTTTCTTGAACTTCCATTTTCTCTTTAAATTTCAACTGTGGGTTTGCTCTTGATTGGAAACTATATATGTATATTTGTCTCTCCCAAGCATGAACAAAGAAAATCCTGCACAATCTCTTTTAAAAATCCCGTCAATGAATTTTGGAAAAGAGAAGATAGTAATGTGGGATACAAAAAAGTGCCATTCATTTATCAATCAGTTGTGTCTACTTTATTCATCTAGTATTTGACTATTGTATATGTGAAACTTGCTTGGTTGGACTCCCTATTTGCATATATATATATATATATATATATATATATTTTACAGTGTATGTATGTGCCCAAGGGCATATATCACTTGTTTCCATGCATGGTTGACGGTCTGGATTTAAATTGTGTCATACTTTATTTATTTATTCATTTTTTGGTTGTTGTTTTTACATTACATACCTATGTGTGACATGACTTTCTTGCTGCATATTTAAACAGTTGCCAGCAAGTTCTCATTTTGGGAGGGTGGCTTCTGTTGCTTCAATGTCTGATATTTTTTTCAAGGTTAGATCTTTCTTTTAACTCATTTTCCCTCTTTTTCATTAGTGTACAATTGTAGACATGTCCTGTGAAATGCTCATTTTTGGTATTGTTCGACAAAATTCCTAGAAATCTTTTTGTGCAAGATTAGTAAATATAAAGATATACAATGAGCTTTCACTCGCACCTTCCTTATCTACACATCCCTGCATATGCACAAAATCATATCTACTCTGCACAAATCAAAACATGCTTTTTACTTTTATACATATTTCTCCTGGGGGAAATCAATTAAAAAATAATCCATCTTGACCCTATTAGCTGGATCCTGTGCCTCATACTCTGTTCAAATTTAGGCTAAGTGGATTTCCTAATGTCAAGAAAAATCGGTCTTCCTTTGCTGCAAAAGTTGTTCAACCAGTTCTGAATCTGTTGAATGATGACAACTCAGAGGCTATATGGGTAAGTATTACTAGCATAATTTGAAGACTATGATTCTGTTTTCTCTTCTACTTAATTAATTAAAAAAATATCAAGTAAAAAGGATCAAGGTACATATTTTGTTGTGTTGGAAACATTACCTTTGGCAGGACTTACAAGAAAAATTCTAGGATCATGTAGTGAGAATTGGGAGAAACAGTTGTTTTGAAGTGAAATTGTGTTTAGATTCCATTTTGACAGAATCATAGCTAAAGGCCCAATATATTGATTAACAGTATGTGTTAATAGCTTCAAAGTAAGAAACCAGTTGTTTCACTGCAAAATGCCAAATGAATGTGCTCGATTTTCTATGGTTAGTTTTCTTGTGCCTTGATTTTTTTTTTTTTTTTTTTTGGGGGGGGGGGGGGGGGGGTTAAAAATAAAGTCTGCAGAATACCTCTACTTTTGCTCCCCCTCTAATTCATCACTTTGTCTCTCATACACATAAATAAATGGGAAGCAGTGAAAATGTCTCCCTGTTAAAACTTTAGCTTGTTTGGAAGACCAAAAGTTTATCATGAATACTTTTTTGCACAATGCTGCAGACAGTTGACCTGACAATATTATTTTTCTTGGCATGCTTTTCGCCCTGGGTTATGCTTGTCAGTTCTTGTATATCTGCTTTGTTTACTTTATGGAGATTCAGTTGTTATCTGAATTGTGGTGCATGCAGGAAGGTGCACTTCATTTGTTATGTACAATAATGACTTCATTCCCATTTGCTGTTCAACGTAATTATGATAGTGTAAGCTTCTTTTCTCTTTGTTGTAACCAACCTCACATGCATTGGGTGTCCTCTGAATTCAGGTCACCCTTTCCTTTTAATGTTATTGTGGCTTGATAAATATTTCAAATTTATGCAGGTTAAATCTGCTTTTGCTTCAAAACTTCTATCAGGAGGATGCAATCAATATTTGTTGAAGGTAATGTGCTTCCTCTTTCTTGATTGTCTCACCAGTAGCCTGCTCATGAACTTTCTTACAATCCCTACAGTTTAATTAGTTGCTCCAACTTTAAGTTGCATACTTATTTCTTACTTTGAAAAGCTTAGGAGAGAAGGCAATTGGCTATATTATATAGTGTTAGGAACCAGCAAATTGATATCTGAAACGCTGACTTAATTAAGCACAAAACAGAACTACAATGCAAACAGAAATTTGTCAAGAGCCTAAACTCTCACAGCCAAGAGTGGCAGCACACTTGTGATAACAGAATGCTCCCCTCTCCTACAATCTGTCGAGAGCAAATAATCTCCCACAGCCAAGAAGGTTTCTGTTCTGTTACACAGAACCAAACTTCCCTCTCCTACACTTTCCTCACAAAATACAACCTGCCACTCCTAATACATCCTACGACTAATATAGAGGCAAAAGCATCTGTGCATAGTCTTCAAAATGAGTGCTACAGCGCTAAAGCCAACAGCCACTCTATACAACAACTATATGTCTAACAATTACACCAAAATAGAAAAGTCAGCCCTGCAACCTTAAAAGCTATCCTTTCCTTTAGAGTACGTCTTCCTAGTTTGTCTTGGGTAGGTCTTCCCTAGGAATGGGTCCTTTCATATAGCAACCTTTTGTCCGTGGCAGAGCAGTGGCCTCATTAAGCATAGCAAAATTAGCAATGCTTTTTCCATAGTTTATTCTTACTCATGTGCTGTTGTATAAATCTGAGGTTGTGGATGAGTTGCAGCTAAGGATTTTATGGAAATCTCGGCTAAAGGTTCCTTTGTTTTGCCCCCCTGCTCTTTCTCTTGTTTCAGAGGCTTGCCCATCATTAGTAACAGTTAGTTTCCAGAGAGAAGTTACATATTTTAATATTTTATATATTAGAAACTAGAAGCGATGGCCCTTTACTTCCGTTTATGGTTCTACACCTACATTTGGCCTAATAATAGGTTCTTCACTCCCCAGACCTAGGTCAAGCTGTTTTTTGGTTACTTTGCAGCTTTAAGGAAAGGCCCAACTCCTATGTCTGGGCTATGAAAAACAAAAGGAATACCTACTCTCTCTCTAGACATAAGCTCAAATATTTTTGCATTACTTAGAGAAGGATTTTCCCTTTTTGAATTTTCTGTTTAATTTGGGTGATTGCTCAACATGATTCTTTTGCTATATTTGTGACAAATACTCTTTCTGTCCCTTGAGTTTATTATGAATTTCAATTTCTCATATCAGTTTGTTTCCGTTATGTCCTGTCTTTGAAAAATTAATCAATCTCTTCCACGTCAATAGATGTTGACAAAAAAATTTTAGATTTGCAAGTGATGCAGAAATATTTATTGTTAACAATGTTTTTTTGTTTGTTTATTTATATTTTGAGCACTATCACATATCAGAAAATGGATTTTTTTCATTAGAAAATTGAGATTTTCGGCACAAGATTTTATGAGCTTTTGCTCTGTCAATACTTCGGGCCCAAAAAGCTTAGGTTGTAGTTATCTTGGGTTGAAAATTATAATGCAACTGTTTATGGAACTTCACTTAGCAGCTTAAGTTTTTGAATTGAAATGATTGTTGATGTCTGGTAGCTTCCTTGCCATAAAGTATCAAAAGTATCTAACGCCCCTTTTGGTTTGCCTGAGGGAATAGGATTCTCATTTTATCATATAACAGCATCTATTGCCTTTTCATTATTTTTTTAAGTAGGGGTAGGAGAGTCACTTTTTATCTCCAAAATCTCTTTTTTCATTCCATTTTATTGTATTAAATGAGCCCTAAATGATATCAAATATCCTACTCCTACTGCGACAATTTTGTACGAGCTAATAGAACTTCAGACCTAATAATCATTCATGAAATCCCTAATGAAATCTTAAATACCCCAATCACCCGTACCAACCTTATTTCATGATTATAATGATATCATTACAGACCTACATGAAAAATAAAATTAAGAGTATTTTCTCAATATTTCTCTGGATGTATGGCCTGGTCATATCAAGAAAAAAGTATTTCTGTATATGCAAAGACAGGGTCTTGATCATAATATCTATCCTATTCCTATCTTTTGTTTGGTGTTTCCAGAAACTAGCTTATTCCCTAGCATTACTTCCAAAATCAAGAGATGCAGAAAGCTGGTTTGTGCTGATGCGGAAAATTTTGGTTGTGATAAATGATCAATTGAATCATTCCTTTCAAGGTCTAGAAGGTATATGTCACTATTGTTTGTTTCATTGGTGCCAATTGACGTCAGTAGTTGCCTACTTCGCTCATGTTGCAGAAACCAGGCACTATGAATTTGTTAAATTATTGGTTCAACCTGGAAAAGATCCTCCTGCGGCTCTGGGAGGCTATGTATACTGAAAAAGCAAGTTACAAAGCAACCAAAAAGCCTGAGCTGTCATCAGTCTCTGTTATCTCTACACTTCTGCATTGTTGTTGCCCAATGCTTACAACAATGCTTACTGCATTCACTACCAGAAAATATTTTAGGGACACCAAGTACCCATATTTTTTAAAAAAATACTTCATAGTGTTGGGTGCTAAATACTTGATGTCACTTAAAAAACATTTTAGTATAGAGTGTATTTATAATTAATTTATGACCTACTGAAAAATATTTCAGAGTGATAGGCATTACTTTTAAGAGAAAAAATGTTTTACATTGCTTTGTTTACCTCGAAAACTACATAGTTTTGAGGAAAAAGATGAGAGTGGATGATAAAAGAAAATGAGAGAGGCCACTTCCAATTTTTATATACTAAGGAAGGATAGTTAAGTAATTGAATGCCTTAAACTGATTCTTTTTTTTCAAATCTAGCCTTAATGAAATTATATTTCTCTTCATTTACAAATCATTTGCATATACCTCTGTTCTCTTTTTCTAATCAGAGTTAAATAAAGTAAAATTTGAAAAGCATTCATTAATAACCTCTAAGTAGACTTATGTTTAAGACTAAGGATTTCTTTCACAATGGATTTATAATAAGGTTCAAAGTAGTTGGTCACTTCAACTAATTCATTGAAACTAAGAAATGACATTGACAGTTAACTTATTAAATTTGTTTTCAACTAAAAAACAAAATATTTATTAGTTGAAAATAATTAATTTACTTTTTTTTTCAATTTCTATGAAAAAAATTTAAAGCTAGAAGATGTTGTTAGTTCTTTCTGTATTTTGATGATAACTAACAATTATAAACTCAAAAGGATCGGAAGTTTTTCTTTGATAAGTGGAAAGACTTACTGTCAAAGACAAACTCAAGTTTTGGATGCAAAACTCGAGTTTGAACTTGATAGAGAGTAGCTCAATTTTAATAAACTAAGAAAACTCTAGTTTGTGTAGGCAAATTCGAGTTTGTAACATACAAAGAGCATTCCAAGTCTTTCACATTGAAACAAACTCGAGTTTAGTTTTACAAATACATCACACACACACTGCCCATATTTAATTTTCCCTCTTATTGATTCATTCACAGTTAGTTGCAGAGAAAAAAACTTAGAATGGGGAGAGGAAGATCGGCGACAAAATTGATAGAGAACGAGAAATCGAGAAAGGCAACATTTCAGAAGAGGAAGAACGGAATTATGAAGAAAGCTCATGAGCTTTCTACACTATGTGGAGTTGATTGTTGCTTGATCTTCTACAGCAACTCTATCAACGACCTTCCTGAGATTTGGCCTCGAGACCGCATACAGGTAAATACTCTTTTTTTAATATTATAATTTAGTATGCAATTCGGGTATATATAGATTCCTTGTCTGTTTGAAAATCTCGTTAGGATTATATATAGATTCCTTGTCTGTTTCTTCAACTTCATATGTATATATCTGTGTGAGTGTTTGAATAGTTTCCGTTTATACTTAAATTGATAATATTTCTGTGTGTAGTTTTTTTAAATAAAAAATAAGGTGACAACTTTAGCGATATTATTCAGTAAGGTTATGTAATTTTTTGTTTTCATCAGTGGAGGTTCAACTTTTTTGAGAAGTTATGTTAGCTTATATGTTTTTAAATACCAAAAGTAATGGGACTATGTAAGATTTCATATACAAACAGTACCGGTACTCGAATTTAGATACCTGTTGCCAATAAACAATTTTAAAAGAAAACTGGTTGTTTGAAAACTTTATGATGAGAAGGACTTGAATTAGAGTCAAGGTGTTTTCTATGTATGAAATTGTATTTGTATTAAAAAAATCTGATTAGGTACTTTCAATGAATTTTCCTAATTTTATATGTTGTATGGCTAAATCTGATAGTTAATTAATAAAGTTTTATTTATTTATTTTTGAGAAGGTGCGAAGAATGATTGAGAAGTACAAGGCAAAGAAAGCTTAGAAAAGTCCCAAGATGTACAATGTGACGGAGTTCTTCAAGGACAAGAAGAACAAGGTGGAAGCCGAAGCGAGCAAGCTTCGGCAAGAGAGGCTCCAGAAACTCTATCCAACGTGGTACTCCACTTTCAACAAACTCGGCGAAGAACAGCTGGGGATGTTTGTCACCATCTTGGATTCCAAAATTGAAGAATGCAAAGAGAGGATCAAAATGTTGTAGAAGAAATGTTACATAGAGGAAAAACAACAAATAGTTGAATCATACTTGATCACGTGATATTATCAAATTATTTGTCAATAGCCTTATCTTTTTAGTTCCATTTTTCCTATCCATAAAAAACTCGATTTATCACTGTGATTTTACGTTTTTATGATTTTTTTTTTGTTAAAATGATTTTACTAATTTTTCAACGTTTTTAAGTTTTTACGATTTTTTTATAATTTTACTACGTTACGATTTTTCATTCTCCTTCCGTTATCAGGTAAAATCTACGTTTTTCTTCCATGTTCCTATCACATAATTTATTGAGTTTCTTTATTGCTTTTAGGTACCTGAACCTATTTTAAGGTTTTTTTTATTGAAAATGACTACTCTTTTCTAAAGATATTTTGAAACATCTCAAAACTTATTTATTGAATTTACAAAGAAGTTCAAGAAAAATTAATTTCAAGGTATATAAGTAGGATCAACAATATAATTAAATAATTAAGATATAAAAATGACATTAATTTAATTTAAATATATTTTAAATCTAAATTATTGAAATTAAATTCATCAACATTCATTCATTATTTATTATATTTAATAAAGAAATTCCTATATAAAGCCACTGAACATGATCAAATCAAAAAAGTTAACACAAGTTTAAGAGTAAATTAACACGGTTTTGTAAGCTAAAAGTGTAAAATAGTAAAATTGATGTATAAACTTATGAGGTTAACTGAGTTTACAACTAACACGGTTTACCACTGACTCGACTCGTTTTTGTAAGTTAGAAACATAAAAACAGTAAATCCAAAGATAATGCCATAATATATATGAAGGATCATTTGGAGATTTATCACAATTAGCATTAAATGCCATTAAGCTGGGTTGAGAATGTCGAAACTGTTCCAATGGTCGCATTTTGCTAAGCCATTTTCTTAGCATCACATGACTTTGATTTTACACACACAACCTCTTCCATTTGTAACAAATAAATTCAATCTATATACCTAGTCATAATTGATCCAACTATGATAGTTACCGACCCAATATTCATCTACTTCTGACCTATAACGTTGACATTAGAGATGATTATTGACAATGACTATCTGTTTGTCATATATGATTTACCTAAACATATATGAAGGATCTAGATTTATGCATATGCATATGGTCAGTCTGATGGCACTAATTTTAGTATTGATGAGAGAACAAAGGCTCTCACGTACAAGAGAACAAAGGCTCTCACAGTGATATATTCAATTAATTAATCGCCTATAGAACAATTTAATGGGATATATATGGTATACAATAATTCATCCAATAACTTTGTCCATCTAATGGGATTTTACATATCACAAAATAAAAGGTCTATAAAACAAATTTAATATGTTCAAGACAATAGACATCAATATGATCAAGACAACGGTTTATGAGAATTTAATGTTATAAGACAATAAATCTTTAACACAAAGGAATTAAATCCACAAAAAGATAAGAAATAAGCTGCCAATGTAACACAACATCCATTATATATATTGTGCAAAGAATTCATTCCTTCCTTTGTTTGGACCTTAGTTTCGATTTCCAAAACAGTAAAAATAGAAAAAGAAAAATGATATGTAATATTATGGATGCGGCTTAGGTCCGCTGCCATCCTATACCCAAAGTGGTGTCGTTTTGCAGCAAAATAATGAAAAAGTTCCCCTCTTTTTTGGGGGAAAAAAATTCAGGGCAATAAATAATATTAAAAAGATACTCCATGATACTGAAAATAATGAGCAAGTTCCCCTCTTTTTTGGGGAAAAATATTTCATGATCTTGAAAAATTATTTTAAGATCTTAAAAAAAATATTTTATAGGATTAACTGATACTAATAAGATACTTTAAGGATACTGAATGATATTAAAAAAATACCTCATAATATTGAAAAATTATTTTAGGATCTTCAAAAAATTTACTCAAGTATATTTTTAGTATCAGTCAGTACCTGAAATATTTTTTTAAGATCCTAAGGTATTTTTCAGTACCCTAAAGTATCTTATTAGTACCAATCAATTCCCTAAAATATTTTTTTCCATATCCTAAAATAATTTTTCAAGATCATTAAGTATTTTTTAGTACTAGTAAGTATCATAAAGTATCTTGCTGATAATGTCTTATGAAAATAAGGAAAGTAAGAGAGATTGAAGGTGAGAGAGATGAAGAAGACAAGAGAAAATAGGAGGAGGAATAAAGGGCAGTTCTTATTATACCCAAAAAAAAAAAGGGCAGTTCTTATTCATCTTAAGCTTCTCCATGTACATCCAAATCTTTACATCAAGCGTTTATTTATAAGTTTTCAACACTTCTAAAAGTTACAATATCCTAAGTAAGAGAATTAACTATACTCATTAGAGAGGATGTCTCTTATTTTTAAGCAAACTAAGCCAATTTTATTAACCACAAAAATAACAATTACAATTACTAATTCCCAATAAAGAAAAAAAAAAACAAAACAACCTATCATACGACCTATTCAAAATAAAGGAAAGCAAAAAATCCATCCGTACAACCTACTCAAAAAAACGAATAAATCCTATAACCTATAACCATCTATTCGAGCACTACTAGTAAGTGCAGAGATATTGGAATTAATATCCCCCTCCCGGTCCTGAGTTCGATCCCCCCTCCCCTATCGCCTTATATATATATATATATATATATATATAGCCATCTATTCAAGTATTCAACAACCAATACTAGAGAGCATAATAATAATGAGATAATCAAGCCAGACAAAAAAAATGAAAATAAAAATCAACATGTTAATTTTCTTTCCTTGACCTAAAAGGGAGATGTTACTTGTTACTATAAAGTCAGTTGCAAATTAACCTAATCTTTGATCTTTTTATTATAAACTCCCATTCCTTTAACTTAGCGTTATCTTTTACCAGACATTGTCACATCAGAATTAATAAAAGACATATGTCATCCTACATAAGTTTCTTAATTTTATGAAACTCTCATGAACTTTGACTAGTTGCAAATAACCCCTCTCATTTCAAAATTTTTATATTTGACCCCATTAAAATTTTAATTTTTAATATTAAACACCTTCAATTACTTCTAATCACCATCTTAATAAATTCAGTAATATACCATTTGTAAAGTTTAAATGTATATAAATAATTGCACTGTGTCAATAATAATAAAAATAATATAATAATCTGGTTAGACAAAAATAATAATATAATTAACACGTTGCTTTTTTCTTCCTTGACCTGAAAGGGAGATGTTACTAAGACAAAATAAAAGGATACAAAATATTTTAAACTAAAAATCTTAATGTAAAAAAAAAAGTTTATAAAAGTATATAATAAAGCAACAAAAGTAGACGGAAAAAATTACTACCAAAATATTCCTTTGTTCTTTTTTTTGGTTAAACTTGCACAAATGTTTTCTCCACTTCTTTTACTTTTTTAGCGAAGAACTTTTTCTCTACTTTAAATTGTACATAATACTAAGTAATTTTAATAATTCTTGAAAAGACATTTACATAATCTGTAATGAAAAGTTTTCATATATTTTCAAAAGAAAGAATATAATTTCACTAATAATTAGTAAAAAACTGTCAAGGGTGCATAATAAATTAATAATTTTGTATGGGAAAAAGAAGGGAGAATTCTATTTAAATCCATTTGAAATACCTAAATCTAGATTCAAGCGTCCACTTTTAAGAAATTCCTAATCAGAGGCTTCATTAAGGACTTATGAATATTTTTAAAGATCATAATGTCCCTCTAACTAAAATGACCATCAATCATCGGAAAAAATAGAAAAAACTAAGGTGAACACTATGACAATTTTAGCCACAAAATTTGAGAACCAAAGAAGAGAAGAAATAGAGTGATCTCGGCTAACACATAAAATCAAGAGGATAATCTCTGTCAATTTGAAAAAATCTCCTTTCAAAGCCAAGTAGATGTCATTTACGGTGATTGGGGTTTGAAATGTCAATGGTGATTGGTTTGGGAAAAGTCTCCCTGACCTAAATGGCCATACCAGGTTTAAAAAAAAAAAAAAAAAAAACCTAAATGGCCATGAAAACAAATTTTAGAATAATTCATTTCATTGATGCTGATTGACATTCGAATTGGGAAATGTGTGTGGGAGTCATTAATGACCAAAAAGTAAAAAATAAAAATAGGAGAATCTTTCCCATTTATGATGATTAGTACTTAAGTTATGAATCATTTTATGGAGAAGAAAAGAATAAAAAATATCTCTCATTTATGTTGTTGATAGGTTTAAATTTGGAAATGTCACTAAGAAAAAATATGAAAAATTAGAAAAAAAAAATTAAAATAAGCTCTCTCATAGATTGGTGATTAGGTTTCAAGTTAAAAGGACCCGTTTGGATGAGCTTTTAAAAAAATATTTTTTTAAGTGCTTATTTTTTAAGATCTAAATTGGAGTTTTTAAAAAAAGCAGCATATTTACTTTTTTTTTTTGTATTTTTTTTTTTAAAATATCATCTAAACACATAAATTATTTTTTTTACATTAAAAAGGTTTTTTTTTTCTCTCTCCAAAAAGCCCATCCAAAAGGGCTCAAAGTTTCATTAAACAAAAAATGTAGAAAAAAAAAAAGGAAAAAATGTGTGTATTAATGTGTCAAACCTAGCTATAGGTGATGCCTATATAGAATAGTTGAAGAGTAAAAGACACACAAAGAATTTCAAGAGAGAAAGGCGGCATGTTGTAAAAGTGCGATGGAAAAAAATGTTAGCAAGGAAAGGACAAAGGAGGACAGTTTTTATTTTTAAAACTCAGATAAATCTACTCTGACATAAAAATAAATTATGCAAACCTCCTTTCAATTTTTTAAAATTAACTGTATTTTTTAGTTATATATATATAACCTTTATTTAACATTCATGATTAATCATACAAAATTCTGAGTTTTCCTAAAATTATATAATTTTTATTTTAAATAAAATTGAAAGATGGTTGTGTTATTTTTTTCAATAGATATATAGTAAGTGGTAAAAGTTGAGACAAATTGCATTGAATTTAATGAAATTTAAATATTCATTTTATTTTTAAAAATAGAATGTGGTAAAAAATGTAGAAGGTTTAATCAAGGGTAATTTAGTATTTTTAAATTTTTATTTTGATAATTATAACTTTTATTGTCCTTCCCAATAAATATCATTTGCTCTAGGTGTTTCATTCTAATTTTCCCAATTTTAATTTAAATCCATTTGAAATATCTAAATCCAAATTCAAGCATCCACTTTTAATAAATCCCTAATGAGCTCAAGTGGCCTCATTAAGGATTTTTTAATATTGTTAATAGATCATAATGCCCCTCTCATTAAAATGACTATCCAATCATATTGATGGCCGAGATCATTAAAATAACCAAATATGGCTATGTAAAGGGTGCATTTAACTACGTGGAAAGCCAACACGATCCTGAATCTTAAGTGGTAAAATATATTGCAAATTTATTTTGCTGAAACTTCTATTTAAAGTATTTTCTTTTTTGCTTTATTCCTTGTTTACGATGTTAGGTAGCTTTTTTTTCCCGGATGATGAATATATAACCTCTGTTGCACGGATTGTTTAGGATTTATTCATGGTTTTTTATTTTATGATCATGTCAGAGGCAACAATGAATAATTTTTCTTATTGAAGCTATTTTAGTTAATTTTGAGTCCTTTCATTTAAAAATTCCTAATTAAGGGATTTATTGGTTTAAGAAAAATAAAAATATGAATCATATATGAGCAGCAAACTAAGATTACTATTAGTTAAGTTGTTATATTTTAACTAGTTAGAGTACATATGATGTTGCAAATCAAAATTGTAATATCTTGAATTTTGGGGCTCAAGACTTGAGGATAAACCTGTATCATGAAGTGTGACAAATAGTATGAAGGGAATTTCCCTTGATGCTGGCATATTAAGGCTTTTGGTAGGCAGTCATTTTTTGACGTATCTTTGATTGAGCAAATGATATCATCTTATCTTTAGAGCCTCAACTTACCGACCCTCTTTTCCTAGTTACATATCACCACTACTCCGTTCCTGTTAATATGTAATCAAGATTATTGTATCAGTATACTTATGCTATTTCTATTCGCCTAATGTGCTGCGCATTGTTGCTCTGATAATTATCAGAATATCAGTGGAGTATTACGTTTGGTGGTATTAGAGAATAGGTTCTAGCAGCAACAAAATAGCATACTGATACTTGATTACATTTCATGGTATCAGAGCTAGTTTGATATTAGATGGCGCATTTAGATATCATAATCGAGGGTTCTTAGAGTCTGATCTGTGGTGAAGGATTGACTCTTACCTTGACATGGTTAGGTGGCTATCCACCGTATCTAGTTGAATTGGGGGCGTATAGACGTACCCCGAGCCATGAGGAGGTGCGTAAAACTAGCTGTTGAGGTACCAAATGTTTCCACGGCGTATGGGCGCCACAGAGACATTTTCCAAATGTAATACCCTATTGATATTCCAATAATTATCAGAGTAACAATGTACAACACATTAGGCGAATAGAAATAGCATAAATATACTGATACAATAATCTTGATTACATAATAGGAGTATTCTCATTGTTTATACACATTACAGATAGTAAAGTTATTACACTGTCATTTTCAATTCTTCATCATTCTTCCTTTTGGTTCATCTCCAATCATCCGTCCCTTTTTATCTCGTGCTGCATTTCTTTCCTCTGCCTACATGTCTAATGGTTGGTTGGGAAAGTGTGAGACTTGGGGAATCTCATTAGCAAACAACACCAAACAATGCATGCTAGATAAATGCTAATGCATGATATGCTTGTGTTGCATAGACTCATATTAACATAATGACATTTCTGTATGCTCAATGCTTCGTACAACATACTCATGCCCATAATATAGTTAGAAACAGAGCTTCATTTATTCAAATATGTTATAGACAAACAAGCAATAAGAGCAATCATACATATCAACACACAAACAAACATATCACTACATGCAAGTAAGGTAAGTTTAAAGGTGGAATATCACCTAGAGGGGGGTGAATAGGTGATCTCAAAAATTCTTTCGACGTATGATGGATAAACGATGAAAGCAGTAAGAAAGGTAAAGAGAAATTACACAGAGGAATTATACTAGTTCGGTCCAACTCTTGACTTACGTCTAGTACCCAGACACTCTAGGATTTTCTACTATCACTCAAGAACAATTACACACTCTGTAACTCAGGATGATCCTTTCTCCCTAGGACTCACTCCCCCTTACAAGTTGTAATTGTAAACAATCAGATACACACTTTGTACTCGAAAGTTATTCTCTCTCTAAGATACACTCCCCCTTACAAGTTGTACTTTGATTACCCAATCTCCAAGTCCCACGACTTGAGATTTGTACAATGAATGATATACACGAAAATGAACTCTCTCACAGAGTAGATGTTGATAAACACTAAAGCTCAATAATATCCGAAGATATAAATAGAATAAAGATTGATCGCTTTGAGTGCTTTGTATGTGTATGCCTTTTTGTGCCTTCTGATAAATTCAATCCTTTGAGTATTTATAGTAGTTTGAAGATTGAAGAAATATACGTTGAGGCTCTTTAAAATGACCTTTAGAGATGAAGCAGAAGAGTCAAAATAATCGCCGTCATTATTCCTCTAATGGTGATTATGACCGTTTAATAATCGCCGTCGTTATTCCTGTAATTGTGATTATGACCGTTGAGTAATCTGGGTCATTATTCCTGTAATTGTGATTATGACCGTTGAAACCCAGGAAAGGAAATGAAATATTCTTGCCCAAAATGTTGCAGAGGTATGTTTGTTGGTTGAGTTTCTTGAATAAGCAAGTTTAATAAATGCTGGATTGCTATAGTCAATATCCTGTGTTGGTTCTCATTCTTATAATCTGTAACTCAATAACAAATTGATTAAATGCAATTAGGAATAATAATGAGTGATAATATGAAGTAAAGAAATCACACCGAATGATTTTTGATTTCCGAAGACGGTGATTTTGAAAAGTTGAAGAGTTAACTTCAAGTTAAAATAATTTTGACTTGAAATAAGAAGTTAACTTGGGTTCTTGAAGAAGTTAACTTGATAAGGTGTTGAAAGTTAACTTGAGCTATGGAGAAAGTTGAAATCGCAAGTTGAAGAGAAAAAGAGTTTAACTTGATATGTTCAGAAAGTTAACTTGATGTGTGGAGAAAGTTAAACCCGATAGTGTAAAAAGGAATAATTCACTTGTTGACTGGAGGCAATAGTAAATTTCAAGTTATAAGACAAAGTTAACTTGAAATAAGAAGTTAACTTGATAGTTGCTGGCAAGTCAAACACGATAACTTGAAGTCTTAAGTTCAAGGAGAAAGTTAACTTGAAATAAGAAGTTTTCTTGACAAGTCAAAAACGATAACTTAGTTTAAATAGAAAGTTAACTTGAGATAAAAAAGTTAACTTGATATTGATATTGGCTTTGCAAATCAGAAAGTTAACTTGGAATAAGAAGTTAAATTGTCAAGTCAAAAACAATAACTTCATGCTTTAACTTCAAAGAAAAAACTTGAGAAAGTTAACTTGAAATAACAAGTTAACTTGATAGTCAAAGACCATAGTTTCAAAATCTTAAGGTTAAAACATATGATTCGAGGCAACCAATGTAAAACTTCCAAAAACATTATAGATTCACGTTAACTATATAAAACATGATTTAACCATAAACCTATTAACTTATTTACATTATATCGAATCTATTAACTTATTTACATTATATTTGTTATCACCAAAACATCAAAACCATAGAGAACTAACAAAGTTTGCTACCTTGTGGACTAATGTCCTTCCTTGGTTTCCTCTTCTACCAACCATCAGAGTTGCTTGAAGTATCTTTCATTATTCTTCTTTACAAACTGCTCGTGGCCCTAAATACATAATTATATTATTAGAGCCATGAAAAATGAATGCCTAATGGAACTGCCTCAACCTCATAACCTTTGGCCCTTAAATTCGCATGGTAGCTAAAAGCCACCAGAATTTTCTATCAACTTTGAAAGTTCATAACTCATTGTACAAATATCCAAATAAGATATTTCCAAAAGCTATGTAACCCTTGTTGAGACTATTTTCAATGAAAAACGCCATATATAGTCAAACACATGCATACTGTTCCAGTTTCAATCAAACAATACACATTGTCCAGAATGATATTCCAAGTTCAAGGGTTAACTTCATAAATTCATATCTCAACATGCACAGATCCAAATTAAGCATATGACCTATTAAATTAAATCTTGATAAGTCTACTTTAACTTTGAAAATTTTCATAGCCATTGGACACTATATACTTATCCAAAAACATGTCACAAAGTGACTGCCTCGCAGGACACTTACACCAGAAATTTTAGGGTTTTGCACAATTCAATCTCAAAGCTTCCAAAATCATTACCTAACCATTATCCTACAGAATTTTCCATTTTAAACACATTGGAAGCATCAAAATAATCAAAATCACATTGCTTCCCTTTGTCCTACTCTAGCCGAAAATGAGTCATGAAGACAACAAAAAGGATTTTCCAAATCTCATATCAATAACACTGTAGTTTAGTCCCAAATCACTTCTAGCTTGTTGTATAGGCCTTCAATCTTACTTTGACCATTTTTAGACCAATTGGACAGCTCCTCCCCTTAGGGTTTAAGGCTTCCAAAATCACAAGAAAATAAGGAGAAGGCACCACAACCATCACCAAGTGTGAGAACAATCACAATAGGGTCAAGAACATCTCTTACCTTGGCTTTTTCTTTGTTAGTTCTCTATGTGTTTTGATGATAACTAACAATTGTAAACTCAAATTTGAAGTTTGTCTTTGTTAAGTTGAAAAACTTATTGTCAAAGGAAAACTCAAGTTTGTAGTTACAAACTCGAGTTTGAACTTGACAGAGAATAGCTCAAGTTTTTCTAAACTTAAGCAAACTTGAGTTTGTATTGGCAAATTCGAATTTATGTCAAACAAAGAGCACTACAAGTTTTTCAAGCTTAAGCAAACTTGAGTTAACTCTTGGAAACTCGAGTTTCCGTTAGACAGGGAGCTTTCAATGATTTGTGAACTTAAGCAAACTCGAGTTTGGTTTGTCAAACTCGAGTTTGTGGTTGGCCAAGTGCTTTAAGGTTTTTCTTGTTATAAGCAAACTCGAGTTTGTGATAGCAAACTCAAGTTTGCACTTGGCCGGGAGTTTTCAAAGATTTTACATTTTAAGAAAACTCGAGTTTGTTTTCTTAAACACCAGTTTGTGTCAAGCCGAGAGCTCCTCACTATTTTTGAACTTAAGAAAACACGAGTTTACTTTTGAAAACTCAAGTTTGAGCTTTGTGGATTTAATCTTACTTTTCATTTCAAAAGTCTCAAACTCGAGTTTGCTCCTATTTCAAAATGACCTTCAAAGCTCAATCGCGATGATCTCTCTAAGGAAGAACTAAACTTGAGTTTGGGTTTCTAAACTTAAGTTTGGTTCCTGAGCAAAAGTTGTAAACTCCAGTTTGCTTAAACAAACTCGAGTTTGTGTCGCTTAGTTTGAAAATCAGCTTTCTCGAATTTGTGAAATCTTCATATATTACCTAGATACTTCTTATCATTACTCATTACTATTCTTAACTATGTTTAATCAATTTGTTAGTGAGTTTCAGATAATTATAAGTGGGTTAAAATGAGGATTTAGCATAAAGCAAAAGTTGACGTCAGTACATTTATTGCAAGTCCAGAAAACCTTGCACCCTTTTGGTAAATCATTCCCTGAACTTTGCAAAGGATTAAATGTCGTCCTTCCCTCTATGGAAACATTCTTCTCCAACAGATTTATCTTAAAGGAAGTCAACCAAAAACATCTGACCACTTGGATTAACTTAAAGCTAGTGAGAGACTAGACCAAGTTTCAACCTAACAGCTAGATTAATGTCTCCAACAGTTACATTAATCAATTCAACGGTCATTTAATGCTTCCTTCATATATAAGCTAAAGAATTCAAGTCTCTACAACAACCAACTTACAGAAAACGAAAAGCATTCAAGTTTCAACTACTCTTATGGTTTTCTACCTCTTGTAAAGTATCTTTTGATACATTGTACTTCAGTGCTTATTCTATCTACTCATTGAGAGAGATTATTTATTGAAATCATATTGTAAGAATCTCAAGTCGTGGGACTTGGAGATTGAGATTATCAGTTTACAACTTGTAAGGGGGAGTGTATCCTAATGAGAGGATAACTTTCGAGTGCAGAGTGTGTAACTAATTTTGAATGATAGTGAAAATCCCCAGAGTGTCTGGGGACTGAACGTAGGTCAAGAATTGTGACCGAACCAGTATAAATCTTGTTGTGTCATTCTTCTCTACTCTTCCTCTGTTTTACCCTATTTTGCTGTTTGTTTTTGGGTGTTCAGAAAAGAATTTTTAAAATCCCCAATTCACCCCCCTCTTGGTGATTTCCTCCATTTACAGTCTTGTGTTCTTGCAACTTTTCCTTCCTCCTTGGCTTACTAGGGTTTCGGCCTCTTCTAATAAAAACCATAGCAAAAGAGCTTTTAGGGATGAGAAGTTGCCACAAGAGGAGAAGTAGAAGAGAACAAGCTCATAGTATACAAACTTACCTCTTGATTTCTTGCTCTTTCTTTCTTTCTTTCTTCCTCTTCTTCTTGCCTATGTTTCGGCCAACTCCTTTCTTTTGTGTGCAAGATGATCAAACCGACTTGAAAGCTTGAGAATGGAGTGTTTAGTGTCTTGAAAGATCATAAAAATCAACCATGAGGGTCCCGCCATGTGACAAAACTGACTTGAACTCTTCTCTCTCTTGGTTTTTTTTTTCTTTTTCTTAAATTTCATTTTACACCATGTGCCTTGATGAGTCATCCTCCACATGCTTCTTCTCTCTCTAAGACCACTTGGCAGAAATTCAAGCATTTTTGGGTGGCTTCTTGATCACACTTCTTGACTTAATAATTCCTCTCTTCCCTTCTTTCCACTTGGCCAAAAATTAGGGCACTTTAGAGGGGCTTATTGATCCCACCTCTTGACTTATCTTCGCATAAAAGGCAAAGCTGGCAGAATTTGTCAACCAACTATGGAAATTCATATCTCTATGTACACATGTCCAACCGCAATAATTGCAAAGGATATGTAACCATTATTAAGTTATTTTGAGGGAAAAATACCTCCAAAAAATGCTTGAACTTCGGCGAAGTGGCCCATCAAGGGGTAGATGTCGACCTAAACAACCCAACAATCCGGATATTAAGGGATCAAGATAATTCATTTAAGCCTAAAATTGATCTTTTTTGGGCAAAAAGGCCTAAAATTTATCTTAACATAAGAATCTTTTTTTTTGGGTTGAATCTTAACGTCAAAATCAAAGAATTATAACTATGATTTATTATGTTATAATATATATATATATATATACATATATGTATATATATATTAGGCTAAATTTTACAAAAACCCATTAAACTTTAGGTCAGTTACATATAAACCCCTCACATTTTAAAGTTTAAATATAACCTTCGGCCTTTCAATTTTTAACAACTAACTGATCCCTGTCATTAATTTACTATTATCTTTTAAACAAAATTTGCTACGTCAGATTATAAAATGACACGTGACATCTTATAAGGTATCCTGTGTAAATTACTAATTTCATAAAACCCCTAACTTTGATTAGTTATAAATAATTCCTTTGGCATTTCAAGATTTAAATTTAACTCCTTAAAATTTTTATTTATAATATTGAACCTAGAGTAGGGCCAGGCTGGCGATTGAACGGCCAAGGTTGGCCCTTTTAGAACCCAGGTAAGAAAAACATTTGTTTTTCAAAGCTTGGCTCGAGAACACTAGGGAAGGGCCAGCCCTACAAGGCCAAAAGTTATTATTCCAAATTTTAACTATTTTTCCTCCATTTTTTCTAAAGAAATATAATGTCACATTTGTCGACCACCATATTGTAAAAGACGTGTCTATTGTATTAAAGTAGTGTCTACTTTTACATTTTGCAGAGGGTGTTTACTTTAATAATGGTACTATAAGTTGCGAGTGTTTTACTTTAATGCTAGCCTAGTCTGTCGTGTTGTAAGTCCAAGTTTCTATATAAGTGAGGCTCCTCTCTCTCTCATCAGACATCAAAGGTTGTAAGAAACTCTTATCAATAAGAAAGAGTGTTTCTAATATGACTTGTGTTGGTCAAATTTCCTTATGGCAAGCGAACCAATCGAACAAGTAATAAAGTAAAAATAGAGTATCGTCCCACAGAAACTGAGATACTACAGAGTGACGCTTGGTTGCTACTATAGTTGCAGTAACTGAAAGTAAAGTAATTGGGTTAAGAGGTTCTAATAACTATGCTAATAGCAAAATTAAACGACGCAAATTAACTTGAGAAGATATCAGTAAGAGGTTAGGCAGACTCAGAAGTTCTCTTAAGTGCTTCATTCCCCCAGTTGCTTCACTCAATGCTATAGCGTCTATGCTGCACAGCTTCCGCAATGCTACAGCATAGCTACTATCTACAAAGCTATTTAGTCAACCCACCACGATAGCTTACCGAAGCTTCCACGTCCGATACATATGACACTAACTATACTCCTTCCATATTCTTATGGCAACTTTCTAGTCAGGACTGCTTTACACTCAGGGTGTTATGGTTATGAGAGGTAGACCCATTCTTGAAGTCTACAATAATAGGTCACGCCATGCACGAGCTGTCTAGCAAATACTGTTTCTCAGAGGTCTAACCTCAACTCCTTGTCAGTAAGCTGAGGCCACAAATGTAGCCCTTAACTTCCGTTAACTGACTAGTAATTAAAACACTGATATGCAAACCAAATTTATTAAATTAAAAACGTACAACTGGGTTCATTCAACAACTTAAGGACTCATCTCCAGCCATATGGAAATCAGTTCATGACTGACGAGGGACACACAAAACAGACAGTAACAGAATTACCCATGATCAGAAAACAAAATGAAACAAAAAGGAAAACAGAAAGCTTTGATGGAATTTCCGTTGGCGTGAATGCGGTCCTGTCACGGCACCACTCCACATCTCCTTCATTCCATCGCACTGCAAGGAAGGATGCTGGGTTGTCCTGGTAGTCTCGTGCTCTTGTGAAATCTCTCGCTCTTCTCGGGAGTCTGCCGAAATTAGAATCTTGTTCTAGGGCTCTCCTCCCCTTAGGGTTGGCTCTGCTGTTTCCTTTTATAACCAATCTTTCTTGCGGCGCAAGTTACACGAGCCGGACCTTTCCTAATCTGTCGGGATCTAGTGTATCTCTTGATCCGAGTAGATTTCTTCTATTGATCCTGCGGCGCAGGATTCTTCAAATCTTTTAGTTCCGATCCTCCGCATCTTCTATTCCGTTATGTCAGCAACCTATCTGTCAGTATCGCCCTTTTATTTTATTCCTGAAATCATCTGGGCAAAAAGGTCAGAAAATATGCCACATAGCATTGCGTCCTCTACTTTGCTATAGCATTTGGGATGCCTTGTATTGCGCTTCAAGTCACTGTCAAATTGCTATAGTATCGTATCAGCCTTGTTACACGTTCTTCCTTAAAAATCATGCAACTTGTTCCGTTTGTAGCACATGTAGATGATTACTATTCTTCAGTCCCTATATCATGAATGTATGCATTTTTGCTTAGATTATCTACAGTTAAGCTTGTATTTACCATTCAATTCAATCATAAAGTATAGGAAAAACATAGTACGATTTGTGCTAATCAACTTGCTTCTAATTCTTATAGTTTTTCTCTTATAGAGATTCTAGTATACTTTACACTTGTCTTATCTGAGGATCCTGTGGTCCAAAATAAATTTGATGCAATATTATAAGAAGATGTATTAATTTAAGAAAAGTGAGGGGCTCTTTGTTATTCATGATTAACAAGTTTTGTTAATAATAACCACTTCATTAACATATTTAATTTAACATTCCAAAAGCCAACTGTGAATATAGAATGACAATTTGTTATTAATGAAATAGTTATTGTTGATACCCTATTCGTTGTAGTTATTTTTCAGAAGATTTTTTGTGATTGCAATGCAAGTTTGCTCCTTCCACTTTAGGCAACTGTAATATAAAATAACTACTCATTTTAGTCTTTTATGGATTAGTTTTTGTGATTGCATTGTGAGTTTGCTCCTTCCATTTTAGCCCATGTGAATATAGAATGCCAAGTAGTTATTCATGAATACGTTTTTGTTAATATCCTATTCGGCTATTCATTTTAGTTGTTTTCAGAAGAGTTTTTGTGATTGCAATGTGAGTTTGCTCATTCCATTTTAGCCAAGTGTGAAAATAAAATGACAGGTTGTTATTCCTCGAATACTTTCTTGTTGATACCCTACTCGTTTTAGTCATTTCCAATTTAGTTTTTGTGATTGCATTGTGAGTTTGCTCCTTCCATTTTAGGCTAGCGTGAATTTGTTATTCATAAATCCGTTCTTATTAATATCCTATTTGTTTTAGTCATTTTCAGAAGATTTTTTGTGATTAGATTGCGAGTTTATTCCTTTAAGCACAGTTTTATTCGTGATTGAGTGATCTTGTTAATAACATAATTGTTGTAAGCAATACCAAAAGAGTGTCTTGATTTATTCCTTTTATGTTACCCAATGTCAACTTTAGATCTTAATGTTATTCCCACCACAGCAGTTATTGTTGATCCCCTATGCGTTTATGGCGACATCTCAAAATTTAGAGTCGTTCACTGAAAAATGGAAGATTCATCAATTTTATATCAAAATTTGCAATACTTTTAGCAGGATACCCTTGCATATAACTGATAATCATTGAATTAATATTATTATAAATGCAAAAAGAAGCTATAAACTCTGTCATTAGCATGCTTTAATGGAACAATTAGTGAAATATGTGATTTCATCTTCATAATGAGTTTTTAGATTTTATTTGCATTAATCTTGGTCACATCTTGAGGTTGGACTCAAAATTGAACTTTTGTCACATTCTTACTACAGTTGGGTCATGAACACTGTTCGGTATTTTGGGAATAACTTGAGATATGTAAATCCAATTGATACCCAATTTGCATTTTCAGAAAGCTAAGAGGAAGCCCTACAACTCCTATGAAGAGCCCAAAAGCTAAATCAGATGTTTAGAGGGCCAAACTTGGCCTGGAAACCAAAACAGGCTGCTTTCACTGGACTCTGGAATGACGTTCGGTATTCGACCCATATCTAGAGCTACAGACCTCCAAATGGGGCTCCGTTTGAACGACTGGAAAGCTGACATCCGGGGCGACATTTCATATGAAGATCACATGGCCAGATTCGGATGATTTCGTGGCCTAACATGGGCTGGAAAAGAGGACATTGTTTTGGAGCTGTAAAGTGATTCAAAGATGCTTCCAAGTTGGCCACTAACTAAAGTGACGAATTTGAGTTGTAAAGTGCATGGAAGAGATGCTCCTAGCTGCCTATAAATAGAAGGGTGTTATGAAGAGCAAGACACCTTGGAGATGATCCTTCTCTCCCATTCTAATTTCCTTCTTGTATTTCTTACCTCCTACATGGAAGGTTTTAGTTTTGCTTTATTAGTTTCATGTATTGTCTTTAATTCTTGTCTTTAATTTCTTGCCTCCTACATGGAAGGCTTTACTTTTCCTTATTAGTTTTATGTATTGTTTTTCTTTTGTATTCCTAGCCTCCTTCTTGGAATGGTTTAGTGTTAATCTTTCCTTTTTATTTTATTTTGATTTTATGTTCTTCATCTTTTTCTGTATGGATTCACTATGTTGTTGAGATTTATTTTGGAATAGAAGCTTTCATTTTCTTTAATTGTTCTTTGTGTTCTTTATGTTCATGTTGAACTTGTTCATGTTCTTCGTGGTCATAATGAACATCTTTACTTCTGCATTTTCATTTTATCCAGCCATGCTTGGCTAAGTTTCTGTGATCGACCCATGAGTTGAGGATTCCATGGTGTCATCCGGAGGACTTGTGCTTTAATCAGTAACTGACTTGTTTCTGTTAATTTTAATCGGATCCGATTATAATTATGGATTGGGTATCAGATTTAATATCCAGATTGAAATCCCAAGGACTTAGGTTGGACCGGGTTGCAGAGAACGTTGTGCGATTGTGCAGCGAGCTCACCACGTGTTCGATCAAATGCTAGGCGATCGTCTAGTCGAGGGAGTTTCTGGACAAATGCAGAGATCTCGGTTTGTCTAGAATCAATCACAGGTTCAGTTATTTTATTTTTGTTCAATGATGGAAGGTCTTGGAATCCCAATTCTGGGTTGATCCATTTCAATTTGATTAATCTCATCTTTCTCCATTCTGTCTTTAATTCCTGTTCTAAATCCAACAAAACCCAATCCCCCCTTGTTTTCATTTCATTTGCATGACATCTAGATTACTTAGGATTTAATAAAAGGCTCCTCGAGAAGAGAGAACGATCCTAGGTTTGCCTATATGCAATCCTTGGTTAATTGTTGATTGTAGACCCCAAGGCTAATGACAAAAGGTCTTCATCTATAACTTCGACAAAGGTTTCCCCAGATGAGCCATAGAGAACATTCCAAACAAAATAAAACCACAAAATTATAAAAGCCCCACTTACACTACCCACCAAAAAAAAAAAAAGACAATTAGTAGCGGTTCTGTAACACCCCAACTTTTCTAAAGCATTTTTGAAATTATTTGATCAGAGTTCAAAATAATTTAACTAGAATTGAGCAACGAAATGATTTTAAATACAGAGTAACTGATATTCAACCACTGTAGTGTACTGGTTTGCTGATACAAAGAGTTCGAAAGACTATACATATCTACAAGACTTTCTCCAGCTAGTCCTTCTGCCTGCTGCTTACCCTTGTTTCTGTTTCTGTTCACTCCGAAAATCCTGTAGCTACAGTAAGAGCTGAGGTTCAATACCCATTGAACCTCAGGTAACGGTTAACCTCATGCTTATGTATCAAATATGTATGACAGATATCCATGGCAAAACAGCATTTATTCACATACAATATTCATATATTCACATAATAACATTACACGGCCACTGCAACATGTATGTTATTACAGTCTGCACTATCTTCCAGTGCCACGGTGTACATCCGTGTCCTCAGCGCTAGGAAAACATAACGGCATTATCACGACTATAACCCGTATTAAGATGTATGTGTATGATCAATTTTCAAATATTGAATTATTCAAAAATGCACTATGCAGTATGCAGCCTCCCTTATATCACCACCTCCCTTATACCGCTGACTGGAACCATAGGCTAACATATAGTCCAATAGAAACTCATTCATTTGACTGGATGGTTTCAAGCTCACCAAAACTTAAGATACACCCGGCCAAAGGTATAGAGCTTAAATCTGGACTATGGCTCCCCTCCTTTAAAATAACAACTATGGAGGTGTCACATGTCCCACAACTCCAATGAAATCCCGGCCAGAGGAAAACATGGAAGATGGGGCCCTGAAACAAGTACCATCCACTGTGCACCGAGTGGTGGCATAAATCATTCTTATCATTCAAATCCCTCCTTACTCCACCCATCATAATACAACCGCCATGATGAATATGTTCACTCAAAATAATGCATTATTATACCATAAAGTTTTATACATCAATATGCGTATTTATGAATAGTAAATACTATGCGTATCTGTGAATAGTAAAATACGGTATATATACATGAATAGTAAAAATGAAGAGTACATACGGTATGTGTACGTGAATAGTAGATACGGTATACGTGGATAGTAAAATGAATAGTATACGGTATACGTGAATAGTAAATGTGAATAGTAAAAATGAATAGTAAATACGGTATATGTGAATAGTAACGTACATATAAATAGTACCTCTGTATGATCAATTTTCAAAACAATATCTCAGACTATCTATCACATATAAGCATACCATAAGCATCAGAGTTAGTGTTACAATACGCGTCCGTACCTTCCTTCCACGTGAATAGTAAATTACTATTCATGTATACGGCACTATTCATGTATACGGCACTATTCACGTATCCCCAAACTTCCTTTGAATCTGACTCCGGAATCCTCGGATATCCTATAATATCATTTTTATCAGTGACCATTAATTTTCAGCATTTGCGGAAACTATGTTGGATATTCACTATTCATGTGAATAGTACCAGTAAAAATATTTTTACCGTGCCGGTAAATATTTTTTTACTGTGCCAGTAAATAATATTTACTGCCCAAGGATAATTCTTTTCTGATGTGACAGATCAGACTAAGCTGCAGCCACAGAGCATACTCAGAAGAAACTCTATAGGCATTTCAGGTACAAATTACCAAAACTTAAGAACTAAAGAACTTACCCTTGAAGTTCTTGCTCCTTCTCTTCAACTCCAAGAACTTTACTCTAAACTCTCTCTCTAACTCTAAGAAATCTCACTCTTCTCTTAAACTCAATCGTTGTACTCTGAGTTTGGTGTGAAGAAAATGAAGAAATGAAGCCTCTATTTATAGTGTTGGAAAATGGGTCCTTAAGCGTAATTTTTATCTCTGGGTCATTATACGTAATTTTCCCCGTGACAAATTTTCAAACCTCCCGTGACTCTTCCCGTGGCTTGTTGCGGAAATAATTTTTTGTGGGTCCCACATGAATAGTAAATTATATTATAATAATATAATATTATTTTTCAAATAGTGAATTACTATTGAGTGGGTCCCGCATGCCACTTTTTTTCAAAACTCACGAGACTTCTGTAGGCAGAGGAGAAATAATTTGACGTGGGTCCCGCATGAATAGTAAATACGTATTTATGAATAGTAAATACCGTATTTTTAAATAGTAAATACGTATTTGTGAATAGTGAACACTATTCATATTTCACAAATTTCAAGTATTAAATACGTATTTGCGAATAACATATATATATATATATATATATATATATATATATTTTTTAATACGTATTTGTAAATAGTAAAAACGTATACGTGAATAGTAAATACTATTCACGGGTCCCACAAAATACTGATTTCAAATTTGTCATTTTCCAAAAATAGAGCCTACTAGTCTTCTCAAAATAGGTTTATGTTCAATATATTAGATTCAAAATTCAGGATGTTACATTTCTCCCCCCGTTCAATAAATTTCGTCCTCGAAATTTGACAATATAAAATCAAAAGGTTATCTAGACCTCTAGTCTATTCCTTCCTTATGCAAACTTAAATAGCACGCATCCTACTATTCAATGTCTCAATCTTATACCCAGGTATAGTACTAAATTACAGGACTTGCTGATCTATTCTCACAGTACTCGGTTACACAGGCCTCACTGCCTGATTTATTTAGCCTATCGGCTTAACACATATTGGCCTTCCGCATCTGCTCATCAATTTCATCTGAGTTTTTCCCATTCAAGTTCTCGAATTACTTTCACTTACTCAACACTATAGCTGACAGCTATTAATTGACTTAACTAGTTTAGTATTCCAGACCTTTCTAATAGTTGCTGTTCCTGTACCATAATTCCCAATTACACTGCTTTTCTTTTCAACACGATAGCGTCGACAATCATGTCATTGCTACCCAAAATTATTTTCTTGTCTCATTTTCAAATTTTCAAACATGAAAAATTTTCCGTGGTTTCAGTACATTTCACAATCTGCACTATACCACAAAGTAATAGTGCTATAACATTTTTAAACTTAATCGCTGCCATCACAAATTTATGAAAACATTTTTCACTGCCGGATCATTTTCAAAAACTTTTATTACCGGCACATATCTTTGAGGGAGCTAATTTATTTCACAAAATTTTACAATTGAGAGTACACACCATCATTTTAACCATTTGGTACAGTGAGCGCCTTATCCCAATCCTCAAATCCAGTCTCAACAGTACTATCAACAATGTGGGAGAACCTCCGCCCCTCTCTCAGGAGACCCAGTGTTCACACTGGCACATAAAGTAGCAACCCTATCTAGCGGAACTCAGTCCAGTCATAGACAGTCAGGTTTTACTAATCAAAACATACGCCCTAGGCGAAATGTTATGGATTGGGTGCGTTCACTGTTGGTGCGATTTCCATTTTCTCAAACAAAATCCCTCCAAAAACTTTTTGTTCAAAGAGAACATTTATCAAAAGCCAGCGATTTCAAACGTTTTAAAACATCTGGCAGACCCAGCAAACTGTGTACATCTACAACAGCTTCTGTCCTTCCAGTTTTGTACTGACTTTACCACAACATAGTTGAAAACTCAGTTTCAAACTCTGGGTTCTAACAAAACCGTTTGTACAAGACAACATCATAACCATCACTGTGGTCTCAAATTCTGTTGAAAAATATTTCATTTGAAAACTCGATTTCACAAATTTGAAAGTAAACTCCGAAAATTTCAAAATAGCAGGTGCATTGGTAAGTTCAAAAAATTCAATTTTTTTTTTTTTAAAACCTTACTTAGGAATCAGACAACTAACATTAGAAGGTCATTACTAACTACATACATCCGGACCTCTGTTCTTGACTACTCAAACCATATGTATAATGTTTAGTTTGTTCTACTTAACTCATCTGGCTATTCCAAACTTTGCCCGTTATCCTCGGGTTTTACAAGCTTTTTGGGACACTTCTCGTATTTGTTGTCTAACAATATGTACTATATAGCATTGGAGTAAACCATGGTGATATACTAGATTACTTAAACCTTCACTCTGGGGAACCTATTCGATGTGAGACTCATTATAATTTACTTACCTTGAGAACTGATGCACTGGTAACTCTACTTTATGGTTCGTTGTCACGGCGGCCCCACTCTACGGTTCGTCGTCACGGTGGCTCTGCTCTACGGCACATTACTCGGCGCTTCACTCAGTCTTCGCAGACCAGTCAGCTTTTCCGGTTAGCATCCTCTGTAGGTAAGCCTCCTTGATCAGAACTCCCCGTAGGTATCCTTCTCCGATTAAACTTTCCATAAGTAGCGCCAGTGATCGTCTTTGAATCATTATAATGAGAACTCAAATCTTAACAGGTTCCCATCCTTTAGTAGTTTCATAAACCGTTGTTTCTATGTCTGCCATCTTATCTAGGGTCATTCTATTTGTGGACTTTCACTTTCTATTTAGCTCCAAGCATAATTCTTAACTCAATTTTCCCTATCGGGTAGCCACTTACTTTAAAGGGAATTTATTAGCCACTAACATCTCTATGGTTCTTGGTCCCACCTTGAGACCATAACCTGGTGGCTACTGAGGTTTCCAGCTTTCGTATGGTTCTGTTAAGGAACTATCTCTTAGGTATTTGGAACCTAGGCAAAACTCACTCATATTTTCTCAGGGTTCTTACTCTCACAGGGGTCATAGTTCTGAGATTTCTCTCGCCTAAGCAATATTAACTTCATAATGTCTATTGATTCTTGGTACTAATATTGGTATACTTACTACTGGGTACCTACAACTCTCATAGGCACTAGTATGACATAACTGTCTCCCCAGAATTACTGGGTACTTTCCCTCTTCTGTCAATTGATCACCACCGTCAAGGACTTAATCAAAAGATCTTCGTCCCCGGAGCCACGCCCCTTTGCACGCATGGTGTCTGGCCTCTACAAGGTAGGAATTTTCTTCTCAGGGTACCTTAACAAGTTATTATTTTGACAAGGACATTAAATCGATAGGTTACTATCCAAGGGAAACCTAAACAGTAGGTTATTATTTACCGGAAAACTTAAGTCATACCAACTTCTCTGTACTACTTCCCTTGAAACTCTGGGCAGGGATTTAACTTAGACTCCAATTCCCATATCAAAAGTCTTAAAGTTCAACAATAGAAACCATATTCTATGTCATCCTTTCTATATCAGGGTTTTAATCTCTTAACCCTTTTCCTTAGGGTGTACGTCCTTTTTGTATCACAACACCAGTATTATATCAGTACTTGTACTTGTTTTTCGAAATACTTTTAAAACCATGGCTTAGAGCCTAACTTAGTTAGTCAAACCGATTGGCCAGGTAGGCGTCTATCATGGGAGCCTCACCGTGCTAGGGTGACTGATTGGCTGATCCACATAGACTCGGCCCTACCTTCGGCACCAATGGTCTACTGTAACTGAGTCGGGTTCATACCAGATAAAACACTTTTGAAAGCTTAGAACCTAACTCCGCTACTCAGACAATCCGACTAGGCAGGTGTATTTGTGGAAGGCTCGACGAATTCAAGGAAACTGATTGCCAACCACAAAACCCCTTTCTAGATATCGGACTGTTTGGAGTAACTTAGTTAACTCTGTGCCAGGATGTCTGCTCTGATACCAAAATATAACACCCCAACTTTTCTAAAGCATTTTTGAAATTATTTGATCAGAGTTCAAAATAATTTAACTAGAATTGAGCAACGAAATGATTTTAAATACAGAGTAACTGATATTCAACCACTGTAGTGTACTGGTTTGCTGATACAAAGAGTTCGAAAGACTATACATATCTACAAGACTTTCTCCAGCTAGTCCTTCTGCCTGCTGCTTACCCTTGTTTCTGTTTCTGTTCACTCCGAAAATCCTGTAGCTACAGTAAGAGCTGAGGTTCAATACCCATTGAACCTCAGGTAACGGTTAACCTCATGCTTATGTATCAAATATGTATGACAGATATCCATGGCAAAACAGCATTTATTCACATACAATATTCATATATTCACATAATAACATTACACGGCCACTGCAACATGTATGTTATTACAGTCTGCACTATCTTCCAGTGCCACGGTGTACATCCGTGTCCTCAGCGCTAGGAAAACATAACGGCATTATCACGACTATAACCCGTATTAAGATGTATGTGTATGATCAATTTTCAAATATTGAATTATTCAAAAATGCACTATGCAGTATGCAGCCTCCCTTATATCACCACCTCCCTTATACCGCTGACTGGAACCATAGGCTAACATATAGTCCAATAGAAACTCATTCATTTGACTGGATGGTTTCAAGCTCACCAAAACTTAAGATACACCCGGCCAAAGGTATAGAGCTTAAATCTGGACTATGGCTCCCCTCCTTTAAAATAACAACTATGGAGGTGTCACATGTCCCACAACTCCAATGAAATCCCGGCCAGAGGAAAACATGGAAGATGGGGCCCTGAAACAAGTACCATCCACTGTGCACCGAGTGGTGGCATAAATCATTCTTATCATTCAAATCCCTCCTTACTCCACCCATCATAATACAACCGCCATGATGAATATGTTCACTCAAAATAATGCATTATTATACCATAAAGTTTTATACATCAATATGCGTATTTATGAATAGTAAATACTATGCGTATCTGTGAATAGTAAAATACGGTATATATACATGAATAGTAAAAATGAAGAGTACATACGGTATGTGTACGTGAATAGTAGATACGGTATACGTGGATAGTAAAATGAATAGTATACAGTATACGTGAATAGTAAATGTGAATAGTAAAAATGAATAGTAAATACGGTATATGTGAATAGTAACGTACATATAAATAGTACCTCTGTATGATCAATTTTCAAAACAATATCTCAGACTATCTATCACATATAAGCATACCATAAGCATCAGAGTTAGTGTTACAATACGCGTCCGTACCTTCCTTCCACGTGAATAGTAAATTACTATTCATGTATACGGCACTATTCATGTATACGGCACTATTCACGTATCCCCAAACTTCCTTTGAATCTGACTCCGGAATCCTCGGATATCCTATAATATCATTTTTATCAGTGACCATTAATTTTCAGCATTTGCGGAAACTATGTTGGATATTCACTATTCATGTGAATAGTACCAGTAAAAATATTTTTACCGTGCCGGTAAATATTTTTTTACTGTGCCAGTAAATAATATTTACTGCCCAAGGATAATTCTTTTCTGATGTGACAGATCAGACTAAGCTGCAGCCACAGAGCATACTCAGAAGAAACTCTATAGGCATTTCAGGTACAAATTACCAAAACTTAAGAACTAAAGAACTTACCCTTGAAGTTCTTGCTCCTTCTCTTCAACTCCAAGAACTTTACTCTAAACTCTCTCTCTAACTCTAAGAAATCTCACTCTTCTCTTAAACTCAATCGTTGTACTCTGAGTTTGGTGTGAAGAAAATGAAGAAATGAAGCCTCTATTTATAGTGTTGGAAAATGGGTCCTTAAGCGTAATTTTTATCTCTGGGTCATTATACGTAATTTTCCCCGTGACAAATTTTCAAACCTCCCGTGACTCTTCCCGTGGCTTGTTGCGGAAATAATTTTTTGTGGGTCCCACATGAATAGTAAATTATATTATAATAATATAATATTATTTTTCAAATAGTGAATTACTATTGAGTGGGTCCCGCATGCCACTTTTTTTCAAAACTCACGAGACTTCTGTAGGCAGAGGAGAAATAATTTGACGTGGGTCCCGCATGAATAGTAAATACGTATTTATGAATAGTAAATACCGTATTTTTAAATAGTAAATACGTATTTGTGAATAGTGAACACTATTCATATTTCACAAATTTCAAGTATTAAATACGTATTTGCGAATAACATATATATATATATATATATATATATATATATATTTTTTAATACGTATTTGTAAATAGTAAAAACGTATACGTGAATAGTAAATACTATTCACGGGTCCCACAAAATACTGATTTCAAATTTGTCATTTTCCAAAAATAGAGCCTACTAGTCTTCTCAAAATAGGTTTATGTTCAATATATTAGATTCAAAATTCAGGATGTTACAGGTTCTATTGGAAATTATGCCCCTAGGGCAAATCATTGTACTTTAGATATTTATGTTATTTAAAGTATTCTCTTTTAGTTATCATTTCATTTGCAGGTTTATGTTGATAACTATATCCTTGGATATATCTTATGGATTATCTTAAATGTCCCTGGTCGGTCATCTACGCAGGAGCGAAGACGAAACAAGACTAGTATGACTTTGATAAGGTATGGAGATATGAATCAAAGTCAGGGCACTTGTAAGAGTATAAGGTGTTGAACCAACCCACTATGAGAAAGCTGTATGGATTAAGTCATAAGCTTATCACATGTATAACCGCGTCACAACGCCCTATGACCTGAGATCATCATGGATTCCTACATGATGAGTCACTGACCTTTGACCTAGTCAAAAGTCACCTTTGATCGGGTGATGATAAAGGCTGGGATCGGCATCAGTGATTTTCATGCAGAGGAATGTGAATGGTCAAGATGGAATTTGTCCCTCACATTTGTAGAGAGATAATACTGGGCCCCTCGATGAGTGAGTTTAAGAAATGTATAGCCATACTACGATGGAAAGGAGTTTTCATTTCAATTGTAGACTACTCGAGAATCGAGAATGTAATGATCAAGAACAGGAAGTTGACATTATCCATGCTTAATCCTTGACCAAATTATCGCGTGACAAAAGGGACGTGATATAGTTGTACGATAGGTTGTATCGTGTCATCGATCCCAATGTGAATTGGGTAGTTGCAATGTCTTACTAGAGGTCGCTTGCGACTTATGTGCTAGTACAATATTGGCCCACTACTAATCTCATATGGACCTGTAGGGTCACACACAAGAATAGCCCAACACGAGCAAAAGTGTCTAGATTCATTGAATCTTAGATACATCTAAGATTTAATGAATACTGAATTTAATCTAGGATAAATATATATATATATATATTAAATTCGAAAATAATATAATAATATTATTTAATGGAAATTATAATATTATTATATAATATTTGTTTTATAAATTAAATATGTAAAACAAATAGAGACATTATATCCCACATTTAATTTTTGAATAATGATATCGTATATCTATTTAATTTAAATTGAAATACTATATGTCGGGTTTAATTAAATAGATAGATATTATTTCTCAGATTTAATTTATAGCGATAAATTAAATCAGAAGGCTAATAGATTAGATTAGATCTATGAGATAGATTTAATTAATATATTTTTTAATCCAGATTCAAAATTTGAATTTCAGATCAGGATTTTAATTCGGATTAAATAAATAGATTAGATTAGATCTATCAGATAGATTTAATTAATATATTCTTAATCCAAATTTGAAATTCGAATTTCAAAATTAATGAGGATTAATTTTGAATATAATACACCAATCAGGTTTAGAAAAAAACTACGGAGCTTTTATTGAGCGTATTAGAAATCTGCAAGAAACCCTAAAGCGAAAAGTGAGAGACGCACAAGTTCGAAGGCGTTAGCATGCTGCCGCGTCTGTGTTCAGAGATTATTCGTGTGGATACCGGTAGAGGAAGCCGATTCGTAGAGTCGACTTCTGCTGATCGAGAAGGTAGCCCACCAGTTCAAATCACAAAAGAAGCATACCGTTTCAATGCATAGGTAATATTCGGATTCCTTTAGCCTTAATTTAAACACTGTTGAGTGATCCTCGGATGGGATTCGTAAATATTTTAATCCGTTGCATGTACATGGCATATTAGTAGCAGTTTTTAGCGCTACTAACGACATTTGTAGCGGTTAGCCTAACCACTACAAATTACATTTAGTAGCGGTTAAATTTATTTTTTCGCCGAAAAACTAATTACATTTACCATGTACATCCACCAGAAATCTGGTTGAACACGAAGACGACGGTCGGGGGTTCCCCTAGTCCCACTCGTTTCCTAGTCGATAAATTGCTCCGCCTCCGCTATAGGAATGTCAATATGGATCTCCTCATTTTCATTGATGATGTCGTCGAATGACATGACTTGCGCCTCGTCCTCCCCCTATGGTCTCTAGGGTCTCTAGGTTTGGGATTGGCTCATCGACGAAGAGATGTTCAAACTCAGTCCCCATCTCAGGGGGTGGAGGGGGAATATTTAGAGGCCCACACCCTCTTGTACGGCCCCCTCTGCTAGCACTACCCCTTATAGGCCTTTTCTCCCGTTCAATAGCTTTCGCTTTTCCCTTATCGTTAGAAACTATGATGTTGAAAGGTACAAGTACAAGTTGGAAAGGTTAAAAGGTAAAAAATCAAAACTTTGTGCGCGTTACTTTGAAAATGACGCTTGCAACCGCTACATTTTGTAGCGGTTTTATAAATTATTCACTACAAAGTTCATAATTTGTTGTGGTTTAGTCTAAACTGCTTCAGCAACCGTGACAAATATGCCTCGTTCTTCGTGAAATTTTGTAGCAGTTGGATAACTACTACAAAATGAAAGACCTTTGTGATTCTGTTGCGGTTTTAGGGCATAACCACTACAAATTGTTTGTCTTTTGAGATTCTGTAGCGGTTATTCTGAACAACCGCTACTAATTTAAATTTTTTCCAAAAAAATTTCCAAACTAATAAGTTTACTCTGTGAAAATAATTAGAATAAGAAACTCTCAATCAATTTAATAGTTTTTTTTTTAATTTCCCCAAATGAGTCAAGAGTAATAAATTAAGAGTAATAAGATTACTGAAAATAATCCAACATGCCCATGAAGATTCAGATTCATTATAGCCACCAATCTCCCAAGAAAAACTCACTGACTCATTTTGATCAGAGATATTTTCCAGAGACAATGGTGGCTATAATGGAACACAATCTTCGGTCGCATGTTGGACTCTCTTCAGAAGAGTAGAAGTCTTTAAGTCAAAAGAATAAGTAAATCTGGATTGTCACTGAAGGAACATCATTGGCTTCAATGATGAGAATGGAGGCAAATATCTGCAGTTCTCATCTCCTGAGATTAGGGAGATCAGGGCTGCAGATATTTGCATGTTTTCGACTACCAAGCCAAGAATGTTCATTCAGTGACAATGCAAAATTAGAAATTTTTTGAATAAGTTATAATTGATGTACGGATAGAGTTGCTATATATAGCATAAATTTTTGTAGTAGTTAAGGTGAAAACCGCGACAAAATTATAGGATTTGACGCGGTTAAGAAGTCGCTTTACTTTGCCTGCAATAAAACTCTGTCGTTTCGCTTTTTTGTAGTGGTTTTTTGGGAATAATCGTTACAAAAGAACCAAGACAAAGTTCGCGACATTACGTGCCAACACTAGCGCCAAATTTGTAGCGGTTATTCCCATCAAATCGCAACAAAGTTCGCGCCATTACGCGCCAAGCTGGCACCAAATTTGTAGCAGTTTAATGTCGGTTAACCGCTACAAATATCGGAGCAAACATGCCCGCCTTTTGGCACCAATGCTTTCGCTACTAATTTGTTGCGGTTTCCTCAAAAACCGCTACAAGTTCATGATTTTGTAACAGTTATTTATAACTGCTACAGATTAACTGTGACAAATGATGGTTTTTTTGTAATGTTAATTCAAAACATGAGAGGAAACAATTTCAAGGTTCAACCATAGAATCCAACGCGAAATCCAAAGGCACAAAGCACCCAAACAAGATTCAAGAGACTAAAATTAGGAGTGAAGCCCATGAACATGAAGAGTCTTGGTAGCTTTGCTGACCACAACGAAAAAGACATCAATTATATATATTACTACCTCTATCCCATGCATATATGTAAAGTCATTTCAACAGAATTGCAAGATTCTAAGAAATAATTAAAATTTGTTAAAAGTAATAAATATGTAGAAACTATAAGTTTTTCCAAAAATGCCATGATGTATGAATGAGTAGGAGTGCGAGTAATAATGAAAACAAGATGAAAGAGAATGTATGGAAAATAAATGATGAGAAGGTAATTAAGGGGAAAATAAGTAAAAGTGCATTTGCTATTGATACAAGAGATCTTATAAAAAGGGACAAGCCCTTTTTTTTAAAAAAAAAAAAAAAGAATCTTATATACAAGAATAGAGGGAGTACTGATGAAGTAGAGATAACTGAACTGACACGTGAAGAACATGATGCAAAAAAACTCCATCGGCGAAACATTAGTGGTTAATGGGGGCTAAGTTTTGAAGTCTAGGAAGAAATTAAGACGGAGAAGAAGGGAAAATGTTGATAGAAGGAATTGAGGCTTTTATACCACTACTATATAAGACACTTTTACCATCACTTTTAGAATCCAGGGTATGGAAGGAATTGAGGCTGTTATGACGGGTTTGGTGGTTTGGGAAGGAGGAGAGAGAGAGAGAGGGAGAGAGAGAAGAAGAAGAAGAAGAAGAAGAAGAAGAAGATGGGAGAAGAGCATATAGAGATCCAGGGACACTAAAATCTTTTTGCCTAAACTTCAAAATTCCGTTCTGTGTTTAGGGCTATTTTAGGATTTTTTTTTTTTATAATTGGAATCACTTTTCAAAGTTTTGTAAATGTCATAGATATTCTTATGGAATTCTCCCTAATTTTTTTAATTAGGGAGAACACTTTTGTATACAAGAATAGAAGGAGTACTAATGAAGTAGAGATAACTGAACTGACACGTGAAGAACATGATGCAAAAAAACTCCATCGGCAAAACATAGTTGTTAATGGGGGCTAAGTTTTGAAGTCTAGGAAGAAATTAAGACGAAGAAGAAGGGAAAATGTTGATAGAGGGAATTGAGGCTTTTATACCACTACTATATATTATAAGACACTTTTACCATCCACTTTTAGAACCCAGGGTATGGATGGAATTGAAGCTGTTATGGCGGGTTTGGTGGTTTGGGAAGGAGGAGGGAGAGAGAGAGATAGATAGAGAGAGGAGGAGCAGGAGAGGAGAAGAAGAAGAAGAAGAACATGGGAGAAGAGCATATAGAGATCCAGGGACATTAAAATCTTTTTGCCTAAACTTCGAAATTCCATTCTGTGTTTTGGGCTATTTTAGGATTTTTCTTTTTTAAATTGAAATCAGTTTTCAAAGTTTTGTAAATGTCAGAGATATTTCTATGGAATTCTCCCTAATTTTCAAAGTTTTGTAAATGTCAAAGATATTTCTATGGAATTCTCCCTAATTTTAATCCTGATGAATTTTATATTTATTTAAATATAATTTTTATTTAATAATAACATTTTTTAATTAGAAAATATATTTTAACTTAATTAATTTTACAAAATGAATTTTATTTTTAAATTAATTTTAGTATTTTATATTTATTATAATATACTTTTATTTTAAATTAATTTCATAAAAATATATTTTTAGTTATGAAACCATATTTTATTGCAATTTTATTATAATAATATTATAGCAATATTTTATTTTTTATAACATATTTTATAATTGCGTCACCATCCATCAGATGCAACGTGTCAATTTAACGGTACACGTGGCGATTCCGTTACAGTAGGGGCATTTTTGCTATGATTTTAATACTTCTAGGGCAAATAAGAGATAAAAAAAAACTTCCGTTTTATCAGTACTTTATAGTGAAAACTTCCATGGCATTTAAGATCCTTAACCTTTTTTTTAATACCAATATCCTAAAATATTTTTTCAAAATCATAAAATAATTTTTAAGATTATGAAGTATAAGTATCGTGAAGTATCTTTTTAGTACCCGTCTTTAAAATATTTTTCAATATCATGAAGTATATTTTCAAAGTATCTTTTTAACATCAGTTAGTACTTTGAAATATTGTTTCAAGATCTTAAAATAATTTTTCAAAATCATGAAGTATTTTTTTCAATATCATACAATATCCTGAAGTATCTTTTTATTATCAGTCACTACCTGAAGTATGTTTTTAAGATCATGAAGTAGTACCCGTTAGTATCTTACAGTATTTTTTTAGTATTAGTTAATATCCTAAAATATTTTTCCAAGATTTTAAAATACCTTGAAAAATTTTAAGATCTTCAAAAAAAAAAATAGGTACTAGATCTTTTTTAAAAAAAAAAGATTAGGTAATAACTAATGAGATAGGATATTATCACTATCAATTTTAGTCACCACCAATGTTACTACTATTTTTTTATGGTTACATCAGAATCTTATAAGAAAATACGGTATTTAGGGGGGGGAGTGAATAGTGCGTATTTCGGATCTAAACGGTGCGGTTTGACTGAACAGGAAAATGAGGGCCGTGGAACATAAGGAAGAAGGAGGAAAGCCGCGTCCGCATTGTCGCCTCTGTCCTCTACTCGTGGCCTATGCTCCTCCGGCCGCCGCCGACTGCGTCATCACTCCCCCAGTCCCCCTAGTTCTCAACGTCTCTGAGTTCGTTCTCTCCACCTTTGATTGGCATTTTGCAGATTCCTTCTTTCATTCAGTTGAGTGTATGAGTTCGTGCTCTATGGTCACATTTTTACTAGATAGAAGAATTTATTTTCCTTGCTGTGTCTATTTTGTGCTTTTGTATGAACTTCTCATTCAATTTTTTTTGAAACAGAGACTTCACTCAGGACAGCAGCTCTAGCTTTGCCTCTCCGGCGGTGTAAGAAAGAACGAGGTTTATTAGCTTTTTTTGTTAGTTAGGTCGAACATTGCATTATAGAGAGAGTGAAAGCAGGAGCAAGAGTTCGACTCACTCTAGTATTGTAAGCTTCGAACTTGGAATCTTCCCATGGAGCCCGATGGAGGCTTTCAGTCACGTCAGCGAGATGTATGATGGTGCACTCAAACCTCGCTTGCTTCGTACCCTTATCAAAGATCACCTTCCTGATGAGAAGCATCCCTATTTGAATCCCTCCGAGCTTTCTCGTGTTGTTTCCATGATTAGAACTCACCGTCTTCTTACTGAAGCCTTCACATATGACATGGACCAAAAGCAAATTGGGACATGGAAATCTGCCGTTGATACGTGGGTAGACTGCATTTTGAATCTCACATCTAGTGACATGGTAAATACAAAATAGGATTATTCTATGGTTGCACTTTGTTTTGAATGAACTGGGACATTTTTCATATAAGCAAAAGCCATGATTTTTAGACTGAATTATTGGTCATTTGGTTGGATTTAATAATGGGAAAATTATAATAAAGAACCTAAGAAAAATAATATTTATTAAGAAGGACCATAAAAAGTGGTAATTATTCTAAAGGACCAAAAATTAAAATATTAAAATAAAAGGACTAAATTACCCTTAGTCAGATTTCCTATCTTCTCATTAACTAAATCTGGAATGATTTTTTCTTACATGAGAATCTAGAGTAATTGATAGATAATAATAAATAGATATCAATTCAAATAATTCTTTTTCTATTGTAGAATCACAAATAGATATCAATTCAAATAATTCTTTTTCCATCGTAGAATCACTCAAAATTATTATGTTAGAGAAAAAATAGGAAATATGGAGCTTTTTATTGTTATAGCGAAAGGAAATAGGGATTTAGTTTCTTTAACCACGTTCTTCTCTTTTGATGGGGTTTTTTTGAGTTAAGAGTCTTTTGCTTTATTTTATGTTTCTCTGAGAATGGAACAACTAGTAATATTGAATGAATATCAGATACTTTTAGTTGCCTTAGCACAAAAAATCTCAGGTCTAACACAATAGACGGTTGCACAACGCACGAGGCTTCTTCTGCCACAACCATAAAAAGCTCTACCTTTGCTATCTTTTCTCTAGCATAATAATCTGGAGTGATTCTGCGATAGGAAAAGAATTATTTGAATTAATATCTATTTATTATTATATATTAATTACTTTAGATTCTCATGTAAGAAAAAATCATTCCAAATTCAGTTAATGAAAAGATAGGAAGAAAAAATCATTCCAGATTTAATTAATGAGAAGATAAGAAATCTGATTAAGAGTAATTTAGTCCTTTTATTTTAATATTTTAATTTTTGGTCCTTTAAAATAATTACCACTTTTTATGGTCTTTCTTAATAAATATTATTTTTCTTAGGTCCTTCATTATAATTTTCCCTTTATTATATTCTTTACTGCCACTTCACACACACAACTTGCTTGAGTTTTAATTGAGTATGTTCATTATGGGATATCGGAAGGTACATTTATGTGACTTTTATGGTCATATGTCTATCTCGTAGCCAGATAAATGCTGGGCAGGGATCTCTTTGCTGGGGTTTACTGTTGGAAATTATGCCCTAGGGTTAAATCGTTGTTCTCCATTAATTAAGTTATCATTTCATACGCATGTTTATGGTGATAACTATATCCCTGGATATATCTTATAGATTATCCTAAATATCCCTGGTCGGTCATCTACGCGGGAGCGAAGATGAGTTAAGACCAGTATAACTTTGATGAGGTATGGAGATACGAATCAAAGTCATGGGCACTTGTAAGAGTACAAGGTGCTGGACCGACTCACTATGAGAAAGCTGTATGGATTAAGTCATAAGCTTATCTCATATATAACCGCGTCACAACGCCCTATGACCTGAGATCATAATGGATTTCTATACGATGAGTCACTGACCTTTGACCTAGTCAAAAGTCACCTTTGGCTGGGTGATGATAAAGGCTGGGATCAGGATCAGTGGTTTTCATGCGGAGGAATGTGAATGGTCAAGATGGAATTTGTTCCTCACATTTGTAGAGAGATAATACTGGGCCCCAAAATGAGTGAGTCTAAGAAATGTATGGCCATACTGTGATGGAAAAGAGTTTCCATTTTACTTATTAGACTACTTGAGAATCGAGAAAGTAGTGGTCAAGAGCTGGAAATTGACATTATCCATGCCTCATCCTTGACCAAATTATCGCATGACAAAAGGGACGTGACATGGTTGTACGATAGGTTGTATCGTGTCATCGATCCCCATGTGAATTGGGTAGTCGCAATGTCTTGTTAGAGGCCGCTTGCGACTTGTGGGCTGATACGGTCTTGGCCCACTGTCAATCTCATATGGGCCTACAGGGTCGCACACAAGAATAATCCAACACGGGTAAAAGTGTCCAGATTCATTGAATTTCAGATTAATCTGAGATTTAATGAATACTGGATTTAATCTGGAGTAAATATATATATGTATATATATTTAAATTCGAAAATAATATAATAATATTATTTAATGGAGATTATAATATTATTATATAATATTTGTTTTATATTTAATTTATTTGGTAAATTAAATATCTAAAACAAATCGAGATATTGTATCTCATTTAATTTTCGAATAAAGATATCATTATCTATTTAATTTAAATTTAGATATTGTATCTCAGATTTAATTAAATAGATAGATATCATTTCTTGAATTTAATTTATAGAGATAAATTAAATCAGAAGGCTTTTAAATTTGGATTAAATAAATAGATTGGATTAAATCTATCAGATAGATTTAATTACTATATTTTAAATCCAGATTCAAAATTCGAATTTTCAGATCTTGCTTTTAATTCGGATTAGATAAATATTATTATATTAGATCTATCATATAGATTTAATTAATATATTTTAATCCAGATCTAAAATTTGAATTTCAAAATTAATGAGGATTAATTTTATATAATACGCTAGATGGCTTTAGAAAAACCTACGGAACTTTTAGTCGAGCGTATTAGAAAGCCGCAAGAAACCCTAGAGCGAAAAGGGAGAGACGCACAGTCTAAGGCGCTAGCACGCTGCCGCGTCCGTGTTCGGAGATTGTTCGTGTGGATATTGGTAGAGGAAGCCAATTCTAAGAGTCGACTTCTGCTGATCGAGAAGCCCACCAGTTCAAAGAGAGCGAGATGCAGATGAATTCACGACAGTTTCTTGATCGCCATGAGAAAATGTGCGCAAAGGGTTTGTGTAGATTCTTGATCTACTAGTTCGCTAAAATCAAAGGAAAACCTCCGGCTCCGGATGATTCCGAGTTCTCTATAAGGTATAATTCGGATTCCCTAACCTCGATTTAAACACACCTGAGTGTTCCTCGGGACGGGATTCGTAGAAAATTTTAATCCGCTGTGTACGGATCCCAACATTTACTTGCCAAGAGTGCAGCCCTCCTCGTTTCCTTGAATCCCACTGTGAGTGGTTTGAGAAGTTGCTACAATTTTTACAGGTAACAAGCTGTTTTTGCATGCATTTGGCTTCTTTGCTTTCTAGCTTTCTTGAACTTCCATTTTCTCTTTAAATTTCACCTGTGGGTTTGCTCTTGATTGGAAACTATATATGTATATTTGTCTCTCCCAAGTATGAACAAAGAAAATCCTGCACAATCTCTTTTAAAAATCCCGTCAATGAATTTTGGAAAAGAGAAGATAGTAACGTGGGATACAAAAAAGTGCCATTCAATTCATTTATCAATCAGTTGTGTCTACTTTATTCATCTTGTATTTGACTATTGTATATGTGAAACTTGCTTGGTTGGATTCCCTATTTGCATTTTTTTTCCAGTGTATCTATGTGCCTAACTGCCCAAGCGCATATATCACTTGTTTCCATGCATGGTTGACGTTCTGGATTTAAATTGTGTCATACTTTATTTATTTAGGGAAAATTATAATAAAGGACCTAAGAAAAATAATATTTATTAAGAATGACCATAAAAAGTGGTAATTATTCTAAAGGACCAAAAATTAAAATATTAAAATAAAAGGACTAAATTACCCTTAACAGATTTCCTATCTTCTCATTAACTAAATCTGGAATGATTTTTTCTTACATGAGAATCTAGAGTAATTGATGGATAATAATAAATAGATATCAATTCAAATAATTCTTTTTCCATGGTAGAATCACTCAAGATTATTATGTTAGAGAAAAGGTAGGAAATATGGAGCTTTTTATGGTTATAGCGAAAGGAAAGAGGGATTTAGTTTCTTTAACCACATTTTTCTCTTTTGATAGGGTTTTTTTTGAGTTAAGAGTTTTTTGCTTTATTTTATGTTTCTCTGGGAATGGAACAACGGGTAATATTGAATGAATATCAGGTACTTTTGGTTGCCTTAGCACAAAAAATCTCAGGTCTAACACAGTAGACGGTTGCACAACGCACGAGGCTTCTTCTGCCACAATCATAAAAAGCTCCATCTTTGCTATCTTTTCTCTAGCATAATAATCTGGAGTGATTCTGCGATGGAAAAGAATTATTTGAATTAATATCTATTTATTATTATATATTAATTACTTTAGATTCTCATGTAAGAAAAAATCATTCCATATTTAGTTAATGAGAAGATAGGAAGAAAAAATCATTCCTGATTTAATTAATGCATAAGAAATCTGATTAAGGGTAATTTAGTCCTTTTATTTTAATATTTTAATTTTTGGTCCTTTAAAATAATTACCACTTTTTATGGTCCTTTTTAATAAATATTATTTTTCTTAGATCCTTCATTATAATTTTCCCATTTATTTATTCATTTTTTTGGTTGTTGTTTTTACATTACTGATAAGGATATATTTTATAATTAAATAGGTATATATTTTATGAAATAATTAGCTGAATTTATTAATATTTTACCTATTTAATTATAAGAGGTCTATTTTTCCATCTTTTAATTAAATATAAGATAAAAGAATATTATAACAGAAAACCTATTGATATTCTATTTTACTTTGCGGAAGATATTATATGATTTAAGAAAAGGAACAAATTAAATTGAAAGGGATATAATATAATATATTATTATATTATACTAAATGGATAAAAGAAAAGAAGTTCCTGAGAGACGCAAGCATCATAGAGGATATATTACGGATAAGCAAAAGACGAAGATTACGCGTGGGACCCGCAGCAAATCAATCTAACTTATATCTATTAAAGCATATACACCACGCACAGAAGAGAACGCTTGAGACGCAAGGGACGCACGACGTGATCGAGCAGCAAGACGCATCAGAGAAAACGAGAAAACGCAGAGCAACAAAGACTCAGGGAAAGATAGACGAGGGAGAGGATCAGCAGCGAGCAATAAAGAGACAAAATTCCACAGTAGTGATGTCATCTCTGTCTTGTTTTTTCTCTTATTTCTTGATTCTTGAGTTTTATCTTTTTGTTATGGATTTTAATATAGTCATGTGTGACTAGTTTGGATTCTAGATATTATTCCCACTATTAGTTTTGAATAATTTTATTCAGTTTATTTATTCTTGTTTTTATTACTATTGCTTATTAATTAATTGGCTATTAGTAAGCATGTTTTGGGATTTAGGGTTGAACTTGGAAGAGAAAATCCTAAATTGACTTTAGGATTAAAAAATATGGAATTAGATTTTAATCTAATTTGCGTCTAGGATAAGCATAAACCTAGAAGCTCCGTATAATGAGTTCCATCTAAAACGCATCCTAGTTAGTTGTGTGAGGCATTACATAATTAATTAAGATAGGTTTATAAATGGACCAGAAGACATTTATAAACATTAATACTCTAGATTAGTTTAGTTAGTTAAATCAAAATTAATTTAGTGGGGGGATAAAATCAAAGAAATCAACAAGGGATTAGTGACTCTAGGTTGTGTCACTTAATATTGAAATTTATTCTTTTGATGTTATTAGTTTCTTATTAATTTTCCTTTTATTGAAAACAATTCTGATTCGCTCAACTTAAACAGAATAAGGGAATTTAATATCTAATCATTAGTTTGATTGAGTCCTTATGAGAACGATATTTTTTTCATCACTTTATTACTTGATACGGCCCGTATACTTGCGGAGTCTATAGACTATAAATTTTGCCCTATCAATTACATACCTATGTGTGACATGACTTTCTTGCTGCATATTTAAACAGTCCCCAGCAAGTTCTCATTTTGTGAGGGTGGCTTCTGTTGCTTCAATGTCTGATTTTTTGTTAAGGTTAGATCTTTCTTTTAACTCATTTTCCCCCTTTTTCATTATTGTACAATTGTAGACATGTCCTGTGAAATGCCCATTTTTGGTATTGTTCGACAAAATTCCTGGAAATCTTTTTGTGCTAGATTAGTAAATATAAAGATATACAATGAGCTTTCACTCGCACCTTATCTACACATCCCTGCATATGCACAAAATCATATCTACTCCGCACAAATCAAAACATGCTTTTTACTTTTATACACATTTCCCTTGGGGGAAATCAATTAAAAATGATCTATCTTGACTCTATTAGCTGGATCCTGTGCCTCATACTCTGTTCAAATTTAGGCTAAGTGGTTTTCCTAATGTCAAGAAAAATGGCTCTTCCTTTGTTGCAAAAGTTGTTCAATCAGTTCTGAAGCTGTTCAATGATGACAACTGAGAGGCTATATGGGTAAGTACTACTAGCATAATTTGAAGACTATGATTCTGTTTTCTCTTCTACTTAATTAATTATAAAAATATCAAGTAAAAAGGATCAAGGTACATATTTTGTTGTGTTGGAAACATTTCCTTTGGCAGGACTTACAAGAAATAGAAAAATTCTGGGATCATGTAGTGAGAATTGGGAGAAACAGTTGTTTTGAAGTGAAATTGTGTTTATGTTCCACTTTGACAGAATCATAGCTAAAGGCCCAATATATTAATTAACAGTATGTGTTGATAGATTCAAAGTAAGAAACCAGTTGTTTCACTGCAAAATGCCAAAAGAATGTGCTCGATTTCTATGGTTAGTTTTCTTGTGGCTGGATTTTTTTTTTTCCGGTTAAAAATAAAGTCTGCAGAATACCTCTAGTTTTTGCTCCCCCTCTAATTCATCACTTTGTCTCTCATACAAATAAATAAATGGGAAGCAGTGAAAATGTCTCTCTGTTAAAACTTTAGCTTGTTTGGAAGACCAAAAGTTTATCATGAATACTTTTTTGCACGATGCTGCAGACAGTTGACCTGACAATATTATTTTTCTTGGCATGCTTTTCGCCCTAGGTTATGCTTGTCAGTTCTTGTATATCTGCTTTGTTTACTTTATGGAGATTCAGTTGTTATCTGAATTGTGGTGCATGCAGGAAGGTGCACTTCATTTGTTATGTGCAATAATGACTTCATTCCCATTTGCTGTTCAACGTAATTATGATAGTGTAAGCTTCTTTTCTCTTTGTTGTAACCAACCTCGCATGCATTGGGTGTCCTCTGAATTCAGATCACCCTTTCCTTTTAATGTTATTGTGGCTTGATAAATATTTCAAATTTATGCAGGTTGAATCTGCTTTTGCTTCAAAACTTACATCAGGAGGATGCAGTCAATATTTGTTGAAGGTAATGTGCTTCCTCTTTCATGATTGTCTCACCAGTAGCCTGCTCATGAACTTTCTTACAGTCCCTACAGTTTAATTAGTTGCTCCAACTTTAAGTTGCATACTTATTTCTTACTATGAAAAGCTTAGGAGAGAAGGCAATTGGCTATATTTTATAGCAACCTTTTGTCCGTGGCAGGGCAGTGGCCTCATTAAGCATAGCAAAATTAGCAATGCTATTTCCAAAGTTTATTCTTACTCATGTGCTGTTGGATAAATCTGAGGTTGTGGATGAGTTGCTGCTAAGCATTTTATGGAAATCTCGGCTAAAGGTTCCTTTGTCCCCCCCCCCCCCCCCCCCCAACGTAATTATGATAGTGTAAGCTTCTTTTCTCTTTGTTGTAACCAACCTCGCATGCATTGGGTGTCCTCTGAATCCAGGTCACCCTTTCCTCTTAATGTTATTGTGGCTTGATAAATATTTCAAATTTATGCAGGTTGAATCTGCTTTTGCTTCAAAACTTACATCAGGAGGATGCAGTCAATATTTGTTGAAGGTAATGTGCTTCCTCTTTCATGATTGTCACACCAGTAACCTGCTCATGAACTTTCTTACAGTCCCTACAGTTTAATTAGTTGCTCCAACTTTAAGTTGCATACTTATTTCTTACTATGAAAAGCTTAGGAGAGAAGGCAATTGGCTATATTTTATAGCAACCTTTTGTCCATGGCAGAGCAGTGGCCTCATTAAGCATAGCAAAATTAGCAATGCTATTTCCAAAGTTTATTCTTACTCATGTGCTGTTGGATAAATCTGAGGTTGTGGATGAGTTGCTGCTAAGCATTTTATGGAAATCTCGGCTAAAGGTTCCTTTCCCCCCCCCCCCCCCCCCCCCAAGGCGCTCTTTCTCTTGTTTCAGAGGCTTGCCCATCATTAGTAACACTTAGTTTCCAGAGAAGTTACATATTTTAATATTTTATATATTAGAAACTAGAAGCGATGCCGATGCCCCTTTACTTCCGTTTATGGTTCTACAACTACATTCGGCCTAATAATAGGTTCTTCACTCCCCAGACCTAGGTCAAGCTGTTTTTTGGTTACTTTGCAGCTTTAAGGAAAGGCCCAACACCTATGTTTGTGCTATGAAAAACAAAAGGCATACCTACTCTCTCACTAGACGTAAGCTCAAATATTTTTGCATTACTTGGAGAAGGATTTTCCCTTTTTTGAATTTTCTGTTTAATTTGGGTGATTGCTCATCATGATTCTTTTGCTATATTTTTGACAAATACTCTTTCTCTCCCTTGAGTTTATTATGAATTTCAATTTCTCATATCAGTTTGTTTCCGCTATGTCCTGTCTTTGAAAAATTAATCAATCTCTTCCACGTCAATAGATGTTGGCAAAAAAAATTTAGATTTGCAAGTGATGCAGAAATATTTATTGATAACAATGCTTTTTTTGTTTATATTTTGAGCACTGTCTCATATCAGAAAATGGATTTTTTTCATTAGAAAATTGAGATTTTCGGCACAAGAATTAATGAGCTTTTGCTTGGTCCATACTTCGGGCCCAAAAAGCTTAGGTTGTAGTTATCTTGGGTTGAAAATTATAATGCAACTGTTTATGGAACTTCACTTAGCAGCTTAAGTTTTTGAATTGAAATGATTGTTGATGTCTAGTAGCTCCCTTACCATAAAGCATCAAAAGTATCTAAGGCCCCTTTTGGTTTGCCTGAGGGAATAGGATTCTCATTTTTATCATATAACAGCATCTATTGCCTTTTCATTATTTTTTTAAGTAGGGGTAGGAGAGTCACTTTTTATCTCCAAAATCTCTTTTTTATTCCATTTTATTGTATTAAATGAGCCCTAAATGATATCAAATATCCTACTCCTACTGCGACAATTTTGTACGAGCTAATAGAACTTCAGACCTAATAATCATTCATGAAATCCCTAATGAAATCTTAAATACCCCAATCACCCGTACCAACCTTATTTCATGATTATAATGATATCATTACAGACCTACATGAAAAAAAAAAATTAGTATTTTCTCATTATTTCTCTGGATGTATGGCCTGGTCATATCAAGAAAAAAGTGTTTCTGCATATGTAAAGACAGGGTCTTGATCATAATATCTATCCTATTCCTATCTTTTGTTTGGTGTTTCCAGAAAGAAACTAGCTTATTCCCTAGCATTACTTTCAAAATCAAGAGATGCAGAAAGCTGGTTTGTGCTGATTCAGAAAATTTTGGTTGTGATAAATGATCAGTTGAATCATTCCTTTCAAGGTCTAGAAGAAGGTATATGTCACTATTGTTTGTTTCATTGGTGCCAATTGACGTCAGTAGTTGCCTACTTTGCTCATGTTGCAGAAACCAGGCACTATGAATTTGTTAAATTATTGGTTCAACCTGGAAAAGATCCTCCTGCGGCTTTGGGAGGCTATGTATCTACTGAAAAAGCAAGTTACACAGCAACCAAAAAGCCTGAGCTGTCATCAGTCTCTATTATCTCTACACTTCTGCGTTGTTGTTGCACAATGCTTACAAATTCTTACCCCTTTAAGGTACTGTTAAGTTCTTTCGAGAGAAGGAATGAGGGCCCAATTTGTTTCTCTACAAATTTTTTTTCTTAAAAGAATGGTGGAAATCAATATGATGATTTTCTAGGTAAATGTTCCTGTTCGTATGTTATTGGCTCTTGTTGACAGAGTAGTCATGGTGAATGGCTCTATGTCACAAGTGTCAATCATAGTAGTCAATCTCAGATAGCGGCTGGTCCAAAAAACGCTATAGCGGTATAGTGGATTGCGAGATAGCCGCTACATCGAAAATACACACATAAATACTCAAAAATAAACATGTACTCAAAATTTAAGGCATATTTATCATTAAACAATAAATAATCCAAATCTCTAAAAGCCATAAACAAAATATTAACATATAAAAAATTCATAATTAAATTGGTCTTTAAATGCCATAAATAAAAGAAAAAATTCTCTTTAGTCTTCCATGAAATCTTCATCCAAGTCCTCTTCATCATTGTTGCTTTCACCACCACTAGACTTGTAGATCTTTTCATCCTCATTGTCACTTTTTTCATCATTTGCCTCTTCGTCTTCCATGGTACCCTTTCCATTATTGCTAGTTGAAGGCCTTGAAGTTGAAGTTGCAATATGTTTATTCTTTAATCTGTTTTGCTTCCTAGTGTATGTTCTAGGCTCACTAGCGCTAACTATATCAGCAACAACTCCCCAAGTCAAAGTGTCATCCTCAAAAACTAACTTGTCCTTAGCAACTTCTTCATCTCCACCCATTTCCCCACCAACCACTCATTACTATCATCAATGTCATTTAGGAGAATGTGATCAATCACACTCACGATAGTCAAAGCGTTCTTTAAGAGCTTGGTTATACTTGACAAAAACCAAGTCTTGCAACTTTCAATGCTCAAGCTTGCTTCTCTTCTTAGAATGAATCTGTTGTATAATTTACAACAAAAGAATGTTTATTTCACAAGCACTACTTGAAATTCTATAAAGTAGAATCATTTAAATGAATACTTCCATGCTCAAAAGTACCCCAATTATGCTCACATCCAAATGCACTACAAGTCAAGCTTAACACTTTGATGACAAGTTTTTGCAAACTTTGAGTAGATGCTCCATACAGCCTCCACCACTCAGCTGTAATGAGTGAACTAATTATCAATTTAGCAAAACCACTAGTTTTTATTATTTTATAATGTAATTGATATTATCAACGAATGCACTTTTACTTACCAGGAGCCACAATGGTCCTTTGTCTTATTGCTGACCTTATACCAAAGTTGCCTCCAGCTCTTTTATATAATGACAACTCCTTTATAATCTTATCTGCCTCTTCTTCAGTCGGTATTAACCTCTCAATGCATTTATAAAGTCCTGAAATCACTTCTTCATCAAATTCAATTTCTGAATTTCTATAACACAACTCTGGGTTTAGAAAATAAGCTGCTGCATGCAATGGATGATGAAGTTGGCTCTCCCATCTTCTGTCAACAATTGCAAAGATCTCCTTGTACTTGTCTTCATTTCCATTAAAGGATCTTTGAATAGCTTCTTTAGCCCTATCTGTAACACCTCATTTTAATACCCAAAAACTCGGTCAAAATATTGAAAATACCTTCAAAAGAGTTCAACAATATCCAAATCCTTTTACAATGTTACCATTTCGAATAAAACCCGTAATACATAATCAGAATAAATTCCAGAAAATATTTCAGAGTTTAATACAAAACAGAAGTCTTAGGTTCATGGCAAATATAATAACATAACATAATCTATTGGAGATCAAAAGAGCTTCCAGAGCTCACTCCATAGGTGCCTTCCCTTGCTCTCTACTAGAATAATCACCTGAAAAATGTTAATATGGGATGAGATTTCACGTCTCAGTAACTACTGAATATTTCTACCTTACCCAAGCAAATTACATATGACATAAATAGTAGATAGTAAAAAAAAAAAAATGGATTTAATATACACAGATATTTTTTTTAGATATACAGTAGTTCACATCAAATATCTTTATAAAATACTCATCATTCTTTATTGAATAATTCAGAATGCACTATGCAGTATGCAGCCTCCCTTATATCCCCTTCCAACCGTATACCGCTGACTGGAACCATAGGCTAACATATAGTCCAATAGAAACTCATTCATTTGACTGGATGGTTTCAAGCTCACCAAAACTTAAGATACACCCGGCCAAAGGTATAGAGCTTAAATCTGGACTATGGCTCCCCTCCTTTAAAATAACAACTAAGGAGGTGTCACATGTCCCACATCTCCAATGAAATCCCGGCCAGAGGAAAACATGGAAGATGGGGCCCTGAAAAGTACCATCCACTGTGCACCGAGTGGTGGCATAAACAATTCTTATCATTCAATTCCCTCCTTACTCCACCCATCACAATACAACCGCCATGATGAATGTATTTACTCAAAAATAATGCATTATTATACCATTATATACGTTGATATGCGTATCTGTGAATAGTAAAATACTATGCGTATCTGTGAATAGTAAAATACTATGCGTATCTGTGAATAGTAAAATACGGTATATACATGAATAGTAAAATGAGTAGTAAATACGGTATACGTGAATAGTAACATGAATAGTAAATACGGTATACGTGAATAGTAACATGAATAGTAAATACGGTATACGTGAATAGTAACATGAATAGTAAATATGGTATACGTGAATAGTAACATGAATAGTAAATACGGTATACGTGAATAGTAAAAATGAATAGTAAATACGGTATACGTGAATAGTAACGTACGTATAAATAGTACCTCTACAGATTTGCAAGTCAAAATTCCCACACCAGATCTTAAAACCATAAATATTTTCTAAATATTCTTGCCAAAATAGTAAACAAACAAATTTATAATCATACATAATTCACAAGTATAAGGAAGAATATTCAGAGTTACCTGTTACTTGCTAATACCCGAATCACCAACCAGCTATTATAACTCTTAAGCAAATATCTCTACTCTCTCTCTCTCTCTACCTCTCTCTATGGCTCTTAGAAGTTGTGAAGAATGAAATGAAATGGAAGGTCTATTTATAGTTGGTAAATGGGTCTTTAAGTGTAATTTTCGTCTCTGGGTCGTTTTACGTAATTTTCCCAAAATTATAAAAACAAACTTTCCCGTGACTCGCCCCGTGAACGTTTGTTTAAAAATTTTAATAATATTTTAATATATATTATTTTATTATTATAATATAATATTATTTAAATAATAAATTATTATTGAGTGGGTCCCGCGGCCATTTTTTTCAAACTTCACGAGAAAGTTTGCAGAATTATTTTTGGCCGTGGGTCCCGCAAAATACTGATTTCAAATTTATCACTTTCTGAAAATAGAGCCTACTAGTCTTTCCAAAATAGGTTTATGTTCAAGATATTAGATTCAAAATTCAGGATGTTACATTTCTCCCCTCCTAAAAGAAAATTTTGTCCTCAAAATTTCGCTATAATAAGAATTCTAACCTATATAAATAAATGAGGATAGGTTTGACGCATGCTCTCCTCCGTTTCCCAAGTAGCATCTCCGGGAGCCATTCCTTTCCACTCGACCTTTACAAGTCTAATGGTCTTGTTTCTTAATTTCTTGTCCCTTGCATCAACAATCCGCTCCGGCTCAGCTTTATACGTCATGTTATCCTTGAGTTCTACCTCTTCTACTTCTATAATGTGGGAAGGATCCGGTTGGTATTTCTTCAGTTGCGATACATGAAAGACATCATGAAGGTTCGCAAGCTGTGGAGGTAATGCAATTCTGTAAGCTACCGGTCCAACTTTCTCCAAAATCTCATAAGGACCCATAAAACGAGGCGAAAGCTTCTTTGCTCGTATTGCTCTACCAATGCCAGTCATTGGTGTGACTCTTAAGAATACATGTTCGCCCACCATGAACTCCAACGGTCGTCTTCTCTTGTCAGCATAACTCTTCTGTCGACTCTGAGCAGTGAGAAGTTTCTGTTGAATCACCTTAATCTTTTGAGTCGTCTCGTCCACAAGTTCTGGACCTATTAAAATTCGCTCATTCAATTCCGTCCAGCAAATAGGAGATCTACATTTTCTTCCATACAAAGCCTCATAAGGTGCCATCTCAATGCTGGAGTGATAACTATTGTTATATGCAAACTCTGCAAGATGAAGATAATCGTCCCAACTTCCTTTTAGTTCGATTGCACAAGCCCGCAACATGTCTTCCAGAGTTTGAATAGTCCTCTCAGTCTGCCCGTCAGTTTGAGGATGATAAGCGGTACTATAACTCATCCGAGTTCCCATAGCATTCTGCAATGCTTTCCAAAATCGTGAAGTGAATCGTGGATCACGATCAGATACGATGCTATTCGGTATCCCATGCAATCTGACAATCTCCTTCATGTAGATCTTTGCTAGTCTCTCCAATGAGTATTCTGCTGCAATTGCTAGAAAACGAGCTGACTTAGTTAACCTATCGACAATTACCCAAATGGCATTATGTCCAGATGTCGTTAGAGGAAGCCCCATGATGAAATCCATAGAGATGCTGTCCCATTTCCACTCTGGGATATCCAGATTCTTTAATAATCCAGGAGGTTTCCGATGTTCGATCTTGACTTTCTGACAAGTCAAACAACAAGTGACAAAGTCAGTCACATCTTTCTTCATGCCCCGCCACCACCAATTCCGCTTGAGATCATGATACATCTTGGTTGCTCCGGGATGGATAGTGTATTTACTCCGATGTGCCTCCTCTAGTATGAGCCTTTTTATTTCTCCATCATTAGGTATGCACACTTTTCCTTTATACCTTAATATCCCATCTCTATCGATCCCAAATTTCGATTCTTTTCCTTCTTCAATATCTTCCCTCACGTTTAATAGATACTCATCTTCGAGCTGAGCGAATTTAATCTCTTTCCAAATTGTGCTTTCAATAGTTAATGCTTCCATGGTGGCGACCAAACCTGACATTACATCAATAGATGTACTTGGTATCTCCTCGAGCAATTTATGTTCTCTGATCATCATCTGGGCTACATGGATTGTCTTTCTACTTAAGGCATCTGCTACAACGTTCGCCTTTCCTGGATGATACTTCAATTCGAAGTCGTAGTCCTTGATAAACTTCATCCATCTCCTCTGTCGCATGTTGAGCTCCTTTTGGTCGAACAGGTACTTCAGACTTTTGTGGTCACTATAAACCTCGAACTTTGAACCGTAGAGGTGATGCCTCCAAATCTTCAGAGCAAACACTACTGCTGCCAGTTCTAAGTCGTGAGTAGGATAATTCCCTTCATGTGGCCTTAACTGTCGAGAAGCATAAGCTACTACCCTACCATTTTGCATTAATACACACCCAAGACCTTTCTTGGAAGCATCTGTGTACAAAGTAAAGGTCTGAGCAGGATCTGGAATTATAAGTACTGGTGCCGTAGTCAACTTAGTCTTCAAATTTTGAAAAGCTGCTTCACACTTTTCGTCCCATACATATGGTTGACCCTTCCTAGTTAACTTTGTCAAGGGCATAGCTATCTGCGAAAAGCCCTTGATAAATCTCCTATAATAGCCAGCTAGACCTAGAAAACTCCTGATCTCAGTCACGGACTTTGGTCGTTCCCATTGGAGAACTGCTTCAACTTTAGTATGGTCCACTGCAACACCTTCAGCCGATACGACATGGCCTAGGAATTTTACTTCCTTCAACCAAAATTCGCACTTAGACAGTTTCGCATAGAGCTTGTGCTCCTTCAACACTTGTAGCACGATTCTAAGGTGCTCTTTATGCTCTTCTTCATCCTTAGAGTAGATAAGGATGTCGTCAATGAAAACCACTACAAATTTATCTAGATATGGTCGGAAAATTCTATTCATGTAATCCATGAATACTGCTGGAGCATTTGTTAGCCCAAATGGCATAACAAGAAATTCATAATGGCCATATCTAGTTCTGAATGCAGTTTTTGAGACATCTTCAGCTTTGACTCTCAGTTGGTGATAACCTGATCTGAGGTCGATCTTGGAGAATATGGATGCTCCCTTCAACTGATCAAGTAGATCGTCGATCCTGGGTAAAGGATATTTATTCTTTATAGTCACTTTATTCAACTGGCGATAGTCAATGCATAGTCTCAGGCTCCCATCTTTCTTCTTCACAAAGAGTACGGGCGATCCCCAAGGAGATACACTGGGTCTGATAAAACCCTTTTCTAACAATTCCTCAATCTGCCTCTTCAATTCTGCTAGTTCCGATGGAGACATTCGGTAAGGAGCTTTAGATATAGGTTCCGTTCCAGGTACGAGATCAATAGAAAATTCTACTTCTCTCTCTGGGGGTAAACCTGTCATTTCTTTCGGGAATACCTCCGGAAACTCGTTTACCACTTCGATATCTTCTATCCCTTCCTCTACTTCTGCTTGAATGGAGAAAAACACCATGTACGCAAGACAACCATGATGAACAGGCTTTTCATCTTGTACTATAGACAACAATTGTGGTCTACTATGACTCATAGAGTCATCCGCAAGAGAGATAGTCTTCCTCTTGCAGTCAAGGATGATGTCATTAGCTGACAACCAATCCATTCCTATTATTACATCGATACCCTTCGTGGGTAAACAAACAAGGTCTATATTTGAGATCCTATTATCAATCTCAATCGTACAATTTAAGCAAGCCCTAGAAGTTTTTACTGAAGCTCCCGCCGGTGTAGAAATAATCATATAATAAGGCAATTCACTCACTTTTAAATTCAATCGAGGCACACAGTCGTATGATATAAAAGAGTGTGTGGCACCAAAATCAAATAAGGCTTCTACTTCAAGACCTTGGAGTTTGAGGATACCTTTAATCAGATTTGGTGAAGCACTTGCCTCCTGATGTGATAGTGCAAACACTTTCCCTGGCACTGCAGTTCTAGCATCCTTGGCTCCTCGAGGCTCCTCCTCACAAAATCTGGAAATGTGTCCTGGCTTTCCACAGTTGAAACACGTCACACATGGTCCTTGGTGTATTCTTCCACACTTGGCACACATCTGATTGTTGGCGGTGCTTGCAACAGGAGCTGTGGATCCCCTATATGAACTCTGACCTCCACTGAAGTGACTCCTTTGAGGTCCTTTGAATTGACTCCTCGGTGGTCTGCTGAAATGACTTCTTTGGGGTCCAGTAAAATAACTCCTCGATGGTCCACCAAAGTGATTTCTGGATGGTTGGCTAAACCGCGTATTCACATTACTGAAGTTGTGACTCTGCTTCTTAGTAACTCCTCCCGTTGGCCTCATGAGGTGTGTAGATCTGGCCTGAAAACCCTTCATCTTCTCAGCTTCCTCTTCTCGTTTGTTCCTTGCTATCGTGCGCAGTTTGTCACATATTTCTTCAAAATCCCTTGTTTCATCAAGGAACGGTGATAGAGCTGTTTTTAGGTCTGGTCTAGCTTTTTCAACCAATCGAGCACTCAACCATTTAGAGTTGTTCTGTGAATATCCGCAGAATTTAGACAACTCTAAAAAGCGAGTAATAAATTCGTCTTCATGTAATTCCCCTTGCCTGAATGTGAGGAATTCAGTTTCTTTCTCTATTCTGATTGAAGGGGAAAAGTAATAATTTTCGAACTTTTCCTTAAACTCTTCCCACGTCATCTCAGCATTTCCTTTTGTTTTGGTGCTTTCCCACCATTCTTCAGCTGCTTTCTGCAACAATTGTTCAGCAACCATCACCTTTTGTTGTGAGCTAATCTCGATAACTCTGAAAATCTTTTCTACACGCTTCAGCCACTCCAGTGCTGCAATCGGATCTAGCTTCCCCTCGAACATTGGTGGAGTAAACTTCCGAAATTTTTCCCAAACCTCAGTAATAGGTAAGGGATGGTATTGAGAATGAGAACCGCTACTACCTCCATCTTCAGTGCGAGAATGACTTCCTCCCCTTGATTGATGGTCAGAAGGTGTGACTTCCAGAGCCTTCTCCTTTCCTTCCTTACCACCTTGGCCTCTTCCTTTTGCTAGTTCATCCTCGTGTCTATTCACTTTCTCTCTCATCTCCAAGATGACGTCTCGTAACTCTGCCAAAAGGGCATTGTTATCCTGAGGATAGGGACCATCTTGATGCGGAGGGAGACCTCTTTGGGACGGAGCAGGGGTTGAATTAGTTCTTCGAGTTCTTGCCATTATCTCCTCCTATGATTAATACTATAAGGACACTAAACAAATAAAAATAGCTAAATAAATTCTAAATCTAACAAAGGGAAGTGCTCATGTTATGATATTTAATTTGCCACGAACTTTTAAAAAAAATTTTTTTTTTAAAGCAATCACTTTAGAAAATAAACAAAATTGCCATGGAACCTTTAGCTCTGATACCAAAAATGTAACACCTCATTTTAATACCCAAAAACTCGGTCAAAATATTGAAAATACCTTCAAAAGAGTTCAACAATATCCAAATCCTTTTACAATGTTACCATTTCGAATAAAACCCGTAATACATAATCAGAATAAATTCCAGAAAATATTTCAGAGTTTAATACAAAACAGAAGTCTTAGGTTCATAGCAAATATAATAACATAACATAATCTATTGGAGATCAAAAGAGCTTCCAGAGCTCACTCCATAGGTGCCTTCCCTTGCTCTCTACTAGAATAATCACCTGAAAAATGTTAATATGGGATGAGATTTCACGTCTCAGTAACTACTGAATATTTCTACCTTACCCAAGCAAATTACATATGACATAAATAGTAGATAGTAAAAAAAAAAATGGATTTAATATACACAGATATTTTTTTTAGATATACAGTAGTTCACATCAAATATCTTTATAAAATACTCATCATTCTTTATTGAATAATTCAGAATGCACTATGCAGTATGCAGCCTCCCTTATATCCCCTTCCAACCGTATACCGCTGACTGGAACCATAGGCTAACATATAGTCCAATAGAAACTCATTCATTTGACTGGATGGTTTCAAGCTCACCAAAACTTAAGATACACCCGGCCAAAGGTATAGAGCTTAAATCTGGACTATGGCTCCCCTCCTTTAAAATAACAACTAAGGAGGTGTCACATGTCCCACATCTCCAATGAAATCCCGGCCAGAGGAAAACATGGAAGATGGGGCCCTGAAAAGTACCATCCACTGTGCACCGAGTGGTGGCATAAACAATTCTTATCATTCAATTCCCTCCTTACTCCACCCATCACAATACAACCGCCATGATGAATGTATTTACTCAAAAATAATGCATTATTATACCATTATATACGTTGATATGCGTATCTGTGAATAGTAAAATACTATGCGTATCTGTGAATAGTAAAATACTATGCGTATCTGTGAATAGTAAAATACGGTATATACATGAATAGTAAAATGAGTAGTAAATACGGTATACGTGAATAGTAACATGAATAGTAAATACGGTATACGTGAATAGTAAATACGGTATACGTGAATAGTAACATGAATAGTAAATACGGTATACGTGAATAGTAACATGAATAGTAAATACGGTATACGTGAATAGTAAAAATGAATAGTAAATACGGTATACGTGAATAGTAACGTACGTATAAATAGTACCTCTACAGATTTGCAAGTCAAAATTCCCACACCAGATCTTAAAACCATAAATATTTTCTAAATATTCTTGCCAAAATAGTAAACAAACAAATTTATAATCATACATAATTCACAAGTATAAGGAAGAATATTCAGAGTTACCTGTTACTTGCTAATACCCGAATCACCAACCAGCTATTATAACTCTTAAGCAAATATCTCTACTCTCTCTCTCTCTCTACCTCTCTCTATGGCTCTTAGAAGTTGTGAAGAATGAAATGAAATGGAAGGTCTATTTATAGTTGGTAAATGGGTCTTTAAGTGTAATTTTCGTCTCTGGGTCGTTTTACGTAATTTTCCCAAAATTATAAAAACAAACTTTCCCGTGACTCGCCCCGTGAACGTTTGTTTAAAAATTTTAATAATATTTTAATATATATTATTTTATTATTATAATATAATATTATTTAAATAATAAATTATTATTGAGTGGGTCCCGCGGCCATTTTTTTCAAACTTCACGAGAAAGTTTGCAGAATTATTTTTGGCCGTGGGTCCCGCAAAATACTGATTTCAAATTTATCACTTTCTGAAAATAGAGCCTACTAGTCTTTCCAAAATAGGTTTATGTTCAAGATATTAGATTCAAAATTCAGGATGTTACACTATCCATAGCTTCATATATGTAACCCATTGCACTCATTTTTTCATTATCAACAAGCCTAAGAACACGCACAAGAGGCCTCATAGCCTTAAGAGAATAAACAACACCATTCCAAAATGTAGGCGAAAGTATAGTGTTAGTTGCCCTTTTTCCCTTAGCATCTTTAGTAGCCTTAGACTTGGACCATTCTTCAGAGGTGACCATCATTCTAAGGTTATTTTTTAATTTGTGCAACCTTTGTAGTGTAAGGAAGGTTGTACCAAACCTTGTGACTCCATACCTAACCAATTCAGTCTTCTTTGTGTACTTCCTCATCGTGTTCAAGGCCAGTGAGTGGTTATAAATAAAGCCTACTAGACTGATGCCTCTTTGTATTGTCGTTTTAACTTTAGGAAGCTTCCCAATGTCTTCTAACATCAAGTCCAAGCAATGAGCAGCACATGGAGTCCAATAAAGATTGGTTCTTTTGGCTGTTAACAATTTACCAACTAAAACATAGTTGTTGCCATTGTCAGTTACCACTCGAACCACATTCTTTTCCCCAATCTCCTCCACAAAATCATCCAACCACTGAAATATCTTCTCCCTAGTCTTCATATATGATGAAGCATCAACGCTCCTCACAAACATAGTCCCACATAGACAATTCACCATGAAATTGATCAAGGTCCTATTCTTCTTATCAGTCCATGCATTCGACATAATTGAACGTCCAAATTTTGCCCATTCTTTCTTGTGACTCTTCAACATTTTGTTTTTTTGCTCAATCTCCTTCTTAAGGAATGGAACTCTCAATTCATAATAGCTTGGAGCCTTTAGATATTGACCATAGTTTCCAATAGCTTCAACCATCAACTTGAAGCTTTTTGTATGAGCAACATTGAAAGCTATTCCATTCCTATAAAAGAATTGAGCTATGTATTGACAAGTTCTATCCCTTGCTTCTTTATCACAAGCATCATTTACACTTGTTTGCTTCTTGTTCTTTCCCAATTTGATTGTTGCTTTAGGATTTTTAAAAAGAAGTAAATCCATAAGGCCTTTCACACTTTTGGTTTTCTTGGTAGATGGATCACTTGATGTTGCTAGTCTTTTTCTACTTTTTAAAGTATGAATTTCTTCCAGCTCTTCTTCCTCATTATCATCTTGCAACTCACTATAAGCATGAGTAACCTTCTTCTTAGCAGCTTCCTTAAGTAGGTTTTTAACTTCAGGTGGACATTTGGTACAAGCATTGACATCTCCTCTAATTCACATTTGGTGCTTTTTTGCTCGAGTAATCCTACCCTAGTCACCTTTTTACAGAAATCACATGTCACACTCTTCCTATTATTTATATCTTTCAAGCTATTCCATTACCATGTCATATCAATATTTTCACCCGTAGTTTTGACCATTACATAACCTACGGGTGAAAATATTGATATGATATGGTAATGGAATAGCTTGAAAGATATAAATAATAGGAAGAGTGTGACATGTGATTTCTATAAAAAGGTGACTAGGGTGGGATTACTCGAGCAAAAAAGCACCAAATGTGAATTAGAGGAGATGTCAATGCTTGTACCAAATGTCCACCTGAAGTTAAAAACCTACTTAAGGAAGCTGCTAAGAAGAAGGTTACTCAAGCTTATAGTGAGTTGCAAGATGATAATGAGGAAGAAGAGCTGGAAGAAATTCATACCTTAAAAGTAGAAAAAGACCAGCAACATCAAGTGATCCATCTACCAAGAAAACCAAAAGTGTGAAAGGCCTTATGGATTTACTTCTTTTTAAAAATCCTGAAGCAACTATCAAATTGGGAAAGAACAAGAAGCAAACAAGTGTAAATGATGCTTGTGATAAAGAAGCAAGGGATAGAACTTGTCAATACATAGCTCAATTCTTTTATAGGAATGGAATAGCTTTCAATGTTGCTCATACAAAAAGCTTCAAGTTGATGGTTGAAGCTATTGGAAACTATGGTCAACATCTAAAGGCTCCAAGCTATCATGAATTGAAAGTTCCATTCTTTAAGAAGGAGATTGAGCGAACAAACGAAATGTTGAAGAGTCACAAGAAAGAATGGCAGAATTTGGATGTTTAATTTTGTCGAATGCATGGACTGATAAGAAGAATAGGACCTTGATCAATTTCATGGTGAATTGTCCATGTGGGACTATGTTTGTGAGGAGTGTTGATGCTTCATCATATATGAAGACTGGGGAGAACATCTTTCAGCGATTGGATGATTTTTTGGAGGAAATTGAGGAAAAGAATGTGGTTCGAGTGGTAACTGACAATGGCAGCAACTATGTTTTAGCTGGTAAATTGTTAATAGCCAAAAGAATCAATCTTTATTGGACTCCATGTGCTGCTCATTGCTTGGACTTGATGTTAGAAGACATTGGGAAGCTTCCTAAAGTTAAAACGACAATACAAAGAGGCATTAGTCTAGTAGGCTTTATTTATAACCACTCATTGGCCTTGAACACGATGAGGAAGTACACAAAGAAGACTGAATTGGTTAGGTATGGAGTCACAAGGTTTGCTACAACCTTCCTTACACTACAAAGGTTGCACAAATTAAAAAAACAACCTTAGAATGATGGTCACCTCAGATGAATGGTCCAAGTCTAAGGTTGCTAAAAATGCTAAGGGGAAAAGGGCAATTGACACTATACTTATGCCTACATTTTGGAATGGTGTTGTTTATTCTCTTAAGGCTATGGGGCCTCTTGTGCGTGTTCTTAGAAAAAGAGTGCAATAGGTTACATATATGAAGCTATGGATAGGGCTAAAGAAGCTATTCAAAGATCCTTTAATGGAAATGAAGACAAGTACAAAGAGATTTTTGCAATTATTGACAAAAGATGGGAGAGCCAACTTCATCATCCATTGCATGCAGCAGCTGATTTTCTAAACCTAGAGTTGTATTATAGAAATCCAGAAATTGAATTTGATGAAGTGACTTCAAGACTTTATAAATGCATTGAGAGGTTAATACCGACCGAAGAAGAGGCAGATAAGAATATAAATGAGTTGTCATTATATAAAATAGCTGAAGGCAACTTTGGTATAAGGTCAGCAATAAGACAAAGAACCATTGTGGCTCCTGGTAATTAAAAACGCATTCGTTGATAAAATTAATTACATTATAAAATAATTAAAATTAGTGGTTTTGCTAAATTGCTGATTAGTTCACTCATTACAACTGAGTGGTGGAGACTGTATGGAGGATCTACTACAAGTTTGCGAAAACTTGCCATCAAAGTGTTAAGCTTGACTTGTAGTGCATCCGAATGTGAGCGTAATTGGAGTACTTTTGAGTTTGTAAGTATTCATTTAAATGATTCTACTTTGTAGAATTTCAAGTTGTGAATGTGGAATAAACATTCTTTTTTTTGTAAATTATAAAACAGCTTCATTCTAAGATGAGAAGCAAGCTTGAGCATCAAAAGTTGGAAGACTTGGTTTTTGTCAAGTATAACCAAGCTCTTAAAGAACACTTTGACTACCGTGATATAATTGATCCCATTCTCCTAAATGACATTGATAATAGTAATGAGTGGTTGGTGGGGGAAATGGGTGGAGATGAAGAAGTTGTTAAGGATGAGTTTTTAGGATGACATTTTGACTTGGGAAGCTGTTGCTAATATAGTTGGGTTTGGTGAGCCTAGAACATACACTAGGCAGCAAAGCAAATTAAAGAATAAACAGATTGCAACTTCAACTTTAAGGCCTTCAACTAGTAATAACGGAAAGGGTACCATTGAAGATGAAGAGAAAGAGGCAAATGATGAAGAAAGTGACAATGAGGAGGAAGAGATCTACAAGTCTAGTAGTGGTGAAAGCAACAATGATGAAGAGGACTTGGATGAAGATTTCATGGAAGACTAAAGAGAATTTTTGCTTATATTTATTTTATGGCTTTTAAAGACTAATTTAATTATGAATTTTTTGTTATATGTTTTTGTTTTGTTTATGCTTTTAGAGACTTGGATGGTTTATTATTTATGATGAATATGTCTTATATTTTAAGTACATGTTTATTTTTAAGTATTTATGTGCGTATCTTCAGTGTAGCGGTCATTCCGCAATGCACTATACCCCTATAGTGTTTTTTGGGTCAGCCGCTATGCGCTGCTATCTAAGATTGACTACTATGTCCTCTACATATGTTGTGTTTTGATTTCCTTGTTACTTAATTTTTTGTTGATGTTATTACTTTTGTTGTCAAATATTGTTGCCAACTATGCATATTTTCTAAGGTTCTTGGACATATTATTGGAACATTTCAACCAATGTTCTGCTGAATTTATATTTTTATCACATGTCACTCATGATATCAATCTCAAGTTTTGTGGTCAACAATTTTGCTCTTAACATAATTACTGTTATTTGGCCATTGTTGTTCCTCTAAATGCTGCTGAGTGAGTGTCAGTTATTTTTATCCAACCTAAAATCCGTTTCAAGCTTTCTACACTGTTCCTCTTCCTTTTCTTTTTTGTTTTGGCAAGAATTCTTCGTTGATCCATGTTCAAAAAGATTCGATAGAGTTTTACATTGGCTATCAAGGGCCTATAAAGACCCTTCTCCTTTATCAATGGTGTCGTATGATCCATGTAGCTGACACAACTTTGCAAGATAAGGCTTTGTTGTTGTTATTTATGTTTTTTGGCAAGATCTTTTTGCTTCAATTTATGATAAGTATATTGGTTTCTTTTAGTTCTTTTATTTCCCTGATCCACTTCTCAATCTCATCTTTCACTCTACACCATGTATGACTTGTATGTGATTAATTCCATTATTTATCTTTGTGTATTTTATTTCTTGCAAAACTGCAAAATTCTCCTAATTGACAATATCTTTATTGCAGTCAGCTGCTACCACATGCTGCCTTTACCGTACGAATGATTACAATGTACTTTTAAGACATGTGCATTGCCAAAATTAAGAATCAAACTCTACTTTGTCACAAAAATTCTCCTTATATTCATGGCTATTGGTATGCACAATTTCCTGACAAAGATGTCTCATTTCTGACTGTTGATATTATTTTGTCAACAAAGTGGCTGTTTGAACTGTCTTTTTCTGAACCATCAGAGATGTACATTCAAATTTTCATTTTTCTTTCGTTGGGTTTGACTATTGTGGCTAAAAGCTCAATGGAATAATTGCTTTACTTTTGGGTTCTATGCCAACATTTTATAATTATATAAAGTCAATAATGCCATGTACTAATAAAATATTTACATATTTGTTGTTTGCATCCTCTAATTACTGCTGTACTGAATTGCATAATATTATTGACCTTGCAGTTTACAATTTCTCTGCCGTTTGAATAATCGGAAGAGTGATGCACAAGTTATTGCTTTTGTCATGCAAATGTTCTAGATTATTTGATATCTGTGGAATATTTAAAGGGTCATTATCCTGCCCCATTTGTTTGTTTTTTGTTTATTTATTGTGTTTGTGTATTAGAGAGAGAGAGAGAGAGAGATAATTGAATTGTCTGTTACAAATTGAAGCTCTCCAGTGCATTTTTAATTGCTATTTTCTTGACTTTGTCTATTTATGCATCTCCAGTTGGGTTTTATCCTCTCAAGCTACTTTTTTATTTTCCTGTAGACTGCAGGAATGGTCCTTTTTTGACTCAAGTTTAGCGTCAAATCAATTTTGTTGTCATAGTTGTTATCTTAAGCTAGCTTTATTTTACTAATTATTCATTGTGAACAGGAATGGCTTTAGGCCTTGCATAGGAAGTGGTCAACAATTCCTTTGTTGATTTGAGTACCATTAGGAATAAGGGTCCTGGCGCATCGAGTCTTTCAAATTCAAATGCATATACTAAACCATTGCTACAACCAAAAAGTAAAAAAAGAAAGTGTAAGAGTATGGCAGGTTCTCTCTAGCATTAGGAGCATGATGAAGTTAGTGTTTTAGCTGCAAATGCTCCGGAAAACTACCTAGTGACTCCAATTTCTCTGAGGACAGCTGCGCTTGAAGCACTTGAGGTTCTTATCACTGTGGTATGTTTTATTTCACATCTTCATAGATTTTCTCCTCCTCCATTACCTTTTCAGTTTTTTTCTCTAATTTCCACATCATCATTGAAGTTAAGCTTTTGCTTGAACACAGAGACGGAACTAGGAATTGAAATTAGGAGGGGCGAAATTTATGGAATAGAACCTAAGTGTTCATGAAATTATATTTCAGCCCTATAATAATTTCAATATTTTCATTTTAGTCCCTTTAACAAACTTCCAATGAGGACTAAAGTGAAAAAACTTAAAGTTTTATGAGGTGGAAATATAATTTTCTAAAAAGTTGGGTCATCTTCTATAATTTTAGGAGGGGCAGGGGCCACCCCTAGGCCCTCCCTAGGTCCGTCCCTGCTTGAACATTGTGGAGCAAAATAATCAGAATTGCTTGATTCTTCATTCATGGAAAGGGTCTATATATATACATGAGGAGGGACCCTTGGCATTTATGGCTTTTAATAATAATATCTGTAGAAATCCTATTTGAGTGATCTTGATTTGGTTACTCAATAATTAGAAATATATATTTCCTAACACTCCCCTCAAGTTGGAGCCTAGATGTTAATCAAGCCAACTTATTACAAAGATAATCAATACGAGTCCTATTTAAGGCCTTCATCAAAAAATCGCCCAATTTGTCACTAGATTGCACATGCCCTATGTAATACCCGAGATTTTATTATTGAATTTTATTTTAGTTTCGAGGACGAAACTTGTTTTAAGGAGGGTAGAATGTAATACCCCGGATTTTTATTAATAATAATAATAATAGAAAAAGTAATAATAATGATAGATTAAAGTAATACTAATAAAATAATAATGATTAATAATAGAAATAAAAAATAATAATAATGACAGTAGATTAAAATAATAATAATAATAATAATATATTAAAAATTAATAATGTTGTATTGTTTCTATGGTAATTATATTATTTTATAAATAGTAATATTAGATTCGTTAGGATCAGATCCTAGAATCTAGGAGTAGTTAGATTAAATTATATTTTCAATTTTTGAATTCATCATCGGATTCAAAATATATCTAATAATTAAAAAAACTCCACAATTTGTTTTAATTCATTTATTAGGAATAATTAAAAGGTCCAGCTCATAGCCAAAACCCTAGATTTTAGTTATAAATTTAGGTCTGACCGCTTAAACTTAGAAAAGCACTGATACTTTTCTCTGCCGCTATACTCTCGTTCTTCTAGGAGGTTAGCAAACACAGAGACCAGGTAATTCTAATTCCCATGAGTTTAGGTAAATTTTAAATTTTGATAGATAATCCTGATCCCAAGGTCATAGAAATCAATTTGTTGTTTGATTTTGCCTTGCGTTTTCTTATGGATTCCTACATGCTTCAATTTCACAGTAAATCATGAATTCAATTCCCTTCTGTGCGTTTTTGTGTCTGAAAACCATATCCTCCGCCTCGACTTGCGTGAATGATATAGGTGAATTATATGTATATGTTCCATGTACGTTTTTTTTGTTCTAAATTGAAAGCTATGACAACGTCTCGGCTTGCGTGCGAGAATACAAAAGAAATAGAATTGCATGATAGTTTCCTGTGCGTCATTTTCTTTGATGAATAAATACAATTGCAACGTCTCGGCTTGCGTGCGCATGAATTACGTACACATATATGATCCTGTGAGTCATTCATCATCCTGTGCGCCGTTTTTTCTTTTCTTTTCTTCTTTGTTTGTCTTGTGGTTGCAGTATATATATTATACCCTGTACAATAAATTTGCATACTCCTTACAATACTATAATTAATAACCCCTGCAGATATTCAACCATGTTTTTTTTTCTTTTCTTTCTTCTTTTATTTTTATCTCCTGCGCAACAAGATAAAATACGAACAGATTTTAGTCCAAAATATCCTTATATCTATATTTTATTAAAATAATATAAAAATATATAAAAGATAAGTAAATAATAAAAATAATTTAGGAGTTTATTATGTGTGTGTTTTAAAACAATTTAACAGTGGGAGGATAGCTTTGGGATGGTACCCCCAAAGTGATGAACACAACCCTTTGGCTTTATGCCCTCGAAATATTATTTGATGTGAATTGATGATATTCGTTCTTCCCAAAGTGGTGTCTGGCAGGGTTTCCCGAGACACTAGTAGCAACTTTGGGAAGAAGTGTGCACACTAAGAAGAAATACTTGATGGCCAAATTTGATTGATTGTGACTGGCAGGGTTTCCCGAGTCACAGGGTAAACTGGCAGGGTTTCCCGGGTTTACCATGGTTCTCTTCCCACTAAATAGACTGGCAGGGTTTCCCGAGTCTAAATAAATTTAAAAAGATGATGAATAATATTATTTGAGTCGGTGAGAAGATATAGTTATGATGATATTGAAAATTGATATTTTAAATGTATACGATATTTCCTTATCATTATGTAATTATTTTATTTTTTTTATTTTTCGGTATTATCTTTGTTTATTAGGATTACTAGCTTTTGCTGATGTATGTGTTCATGGGCTGCGACGATCCTTCGGGGAAGCAGATTTTCAGTGAAACAGGTCTCGAAGTTGGGGCTGTTGGGGCTAGTAGTGAGAAGTGAGAAAGAACAATGAATAATTCTAGCTAGTTTTATTTTATTTTTTTTATGCTTTGAATAAAATACTTTTATTTAAGTTTGGATTTATGTTAATATAATAAGACAGCCTTGCACTTGTCCCAGTACAAGTGCGACGATGGCACTCGCGAAGGTTGATTATTTCGAATTTCATTAATTTATTTATGAAAATCATTTAATTTTTTTGTTATTATAACTGTTAGAAATCGGGGGTGTTACACCCTATATCACGTACAAAGTGACAGTCAATCTCAAAGTGTTTCGTACGTTCATGAAACAGAGTTGGAGGCTATGTGTATAACTTTATTATCACACTATAGTTTTAGGCTATGACGTGGCAAGACCAACTACCTTCCTAAATTGGTGAATCCACACAATTTGCTGTACTAACTAAGTCGTGACTCTATATTTGTCTTTTGCACTAGACGGAGAAATCACATCTTGCTTCTTAGTCCTCTAGGATACTAAAATTTCACCATAGACACGCAATGTCCTATGGTTAATCGCTTGGTAGCCTTTAACCCTGCATGATTTGCATCACAAAAGCATTCAATCTTGGTGTAGCCATGACTCATATCGAGTATACCATGACTAAGTGAGCCCTTCAAGTAATGAAATGCATGCTCCAAAGCTTCCCATTGAGCAATAGTTAGTGCTATCATTTCTTTGTCTCAAGAAACCCTGGTTCCTATGATCAGTAAGGCCACGACCAGCTAAAGCATTGGCATTAGGGTTAGAAGCCGGTTGAGATAGACTATCTACATGTAGCATGTGAGAGTACAAATCTTGAAGCGAAGGAAACTCAAAGTTAGTCGAAATTTGAGATCGAACTATCTCATAAGTCGGATCAAAGGTAGTAAGAAAGTTGATAATCACATGTTTTTCCATATTACCCACTTGTGTAATATCCTGAATTTTGGACCCTAAAAATTGAGAATAAGCCTAAAGTAGGCAGACGATTAAGCCCGGTTTGAGAAGATTCGCAAGAATGTTGAGAGATAAGAAGCTTTTTAGGGACTAAGTAACTCGGTTATACGAGTCAGTAGACCTAATATGTATGAACCGTTAAATTAAAAGTGCCAATCGAAAGGGGCACGAAGGACCTATACAGTGTTAACCCGTTGGTTAAAAAAAAACATTTAACTATGTCTTAAGGTATAAGACAATTAGCTAAATAAAAATGTGCTAAAATAAGTATGCACATGACATTTCCTAGTCAGGTAAGGATGTCCTGTGTTTTTAGGAAATAAGAAAGGGAAAAGACTCTGCAAAAAGACACGTGCCAAAAAGCAAAAGTTAATGTAATCATTACCTTGGGACACATGTCACCACAGGGTTAGAAGAGGAAAAGTAAGGGCAAAATAGTCAAATATTTATCCCTTAAGGCATTAATTTCGTCCACCCAAGAGAGAATGAAAAATCAGATGATTTTATCCATATTCAAGCCCAAACATGAAGTGTGAGTTCCACAAGCGATTGACTGATAGAAAGGGGACCGATAGGAACTAGTTAGGGGTTCCTTTTGGACTGAATGAGACAAGATTAGGGCCATGTTGGAAGTTAAGATGGCGCCACATATGAGTATGTAGTCAGGGTAAAATATCTGAAAAGTTGAAGAGAAGTACAAAGGAAAGTACCCTGTTAACTAGTGGGGCCAACGTGAAGCGGTGGAGGGAGATTGGACCAGATAAAATGGAAGAGTGAGAGGGAAGATTTGGTGGGGCCCAAATGGCACCCCTTAGCCCTTATAATTATTAAAAATTTGCTTGAAAGGAAAGAAAAGCAAAATCAGTCCAAAAGTCAAAGTGTGAGTCCCATTTTCTAGAAAAAATGGATAAATATGAAAAATTGGGAAAATAAAATAAAAATCAATGAATCTAATTTGTGGGTCCAAGATGGCGCCACCTAGCCCTAGGAATCATCTAGAGAGCTTGGGGAAAAAGAAAATAATACTAAATAAGTTTCGGGCCAAAACTAGTAATTTTCATAAATTTCGAGCCAAAGTAAGTAATTTCTCCATTTGGAAAATAAAATCTGACCTGAATGGAGGGGGATGTGCCACTTGTCCACTCCCTATAGATATCTGAAATTCTTTGGATTTTCTTGGGAAATAAGCCAAAAAGCTAGATCCAATTCATTAATTATTAGACAGGAATTTACACCAGTTATTTCAAATTACTTGGATTCTTTTAATTATTTTAAAAATGGCGTAAACTCTCTCTAAACCATAAGGCACGAAATTTTCAGAGAGGAGAGAAGGATCAGTTGAGCTTTCATAGCCAAGAACAAGATACTAATGACCAAGATCACCAAGCCAAACTCCGAATTCAGGTAAACACTGAAAATCTGAACCTTTGAACCTTAAACTTAAGGTTTTCATTCAAGTGGTTAGGGCTTGGTGTTACAATCTGATTTTAGTGTTTTTGATGGTCTCAAAGCATTTAAAACGTGATTTTGTATGGGTTTAAACTATGGCTTAAGTTTCCAAACTCAAAAACACCAAAAATCCTAAAAGCAAGCTTGTTGCCAGTTTCTGGAAAATCTGGGCAGCGAAGCTTCAAACAAGTTTTAAAAATAGTAAAGGAACTTGGATTAAGATAAAATTTTATAGAAAAAAAGTACACATCCTAAGGTCCACTGTAATGTATAATTTTGACTTTTGGATTTTTCTACTAGGAGATAAAAATTGATAAAGTTTATTCAAAAAGCATCAAGGCGAATTTGACTAGAGAGTGGAAATAAGGCTACATGCCAAACTATGAGTACTTTTGGAGTCTGGAAATATTTTTCTTAAAAAATAGACATCTTAATGGTTCAGATGGCATTGATTTTGTACAAATATGATTTTTTTGGAATTTATTAAAAATCATTGAAGTTGGGCCTGATGCACTGGATTTTTCTGGAAAATTGTTCAAGGCTCAGTTTTAATTAAAAATACAAGGATAATTTTGGAAAATGCTAAAATAAGGTATTTTGGTGTTGTTTAGGTCAAGAGCATATTTGGAAAAGCAATTGGGCATACTAAAATTTTAAGACGGTACATACTCCACTAGGTAGTAACCGCTTTACTCAGATATCTATATGTGTTTTGTTATATGTTTGTTTTTCCATGTGCGTGTATGTTTTTGTATTGGTGCCAAATATGCAATCAGAGTGTGTGTGGGTTCAAGTCTCTAGCTATGTGGTTCCTAGCGTTGAGGATGATCAGTCCGAGGCCGACCTTAATTGGCGGCTGTACGGGTTGACAGGTTTGGGGCTGTCTTAGAGCAAGCAGCTCTACAGGTCGTGACTCCAGTAAATCTGGGGCTTGCCTTGGTAAGGCATCCTGACAACATGTGGTAGTCGGTGATGTATATGTTCTATTAGCATATGTGGTATGATTGATATATTACCTGTATTTTTATATCTGACATAGTTACGTACACACACTTTACGCATTTGGTATTTGAGTATTGACGGTTACTCTGGGGGCCACTATTGGACTCCAAACACTTCTGTAAACATAGGGGGTCATGCCTGAAGCTTGAAGAACCTTTTCGGAAAGGTAGGGTGTATCGATGCAGTTGAAGAATAGGGGATGCCCTATTTATTTTGTATCTATATTTGGATAATTGTATATATTTTATGTGTTTATTTTTGAATGATTGTACCCTTAACCCTCTGAAGACTTTTACTTTCTATTTATTTACTTTTACCAGTACAGTAGATCATCCAAACCGGTTAGATACTCTGTTGCGCTCACTCTGATACATGTAAATGAACCTAATAACAAAGGAAAGGCAACCAATAAAGGGAATCCCTCTAATCCGCCACCCGAAAGGGCGAGGTTGGTAAGGGTGTAACAACTTGTGCCTGAAGATCAATTTTAGGTGGCATTAGCATCTTCATTTCTTCATACATTCTCTTAAAATCCATGAAGAAATTCTTTTGGGGGCGGCCCTTGTGAATATTCTATTCCCAGAATACAGGAACCCCAGATAGGTCATAATTTTTTCATAGTTGACAATAACTAACAAAGGGGTAGATGTCGCTTTAAATAGAATTTTGAATTTGCGAGAATAATTGGACATCAGCTCTGGCTTAAGCCAACTTAGGGTCATCCTTCAGAGGAGCTTTTTTCAAATGAGTCTCTTTTTCAATACTTAGTAAATACATTCAAACGATATTGCTCCAATCCAAATAGTTCATCTAGTTCAACTTATGACGAGTAATTTTATTTGAAATTAGAACAATGTTAGTTGGAAGAAAAGACTTAGAATCAACCATTAATATAAATTTAAGAGGCAGCCATGCAACAACGAATAAGTGGAATCAAACCACAGGGCCAAACAACCAGCAAAATAAACAAGTCTCAAGGGACCAACCAAGATAACAATACAGTCGCAAACCAACCACAATCTCCACAGAAAAAAGCAAACAGCAAGACGAGAATTTGGAAACACGAAGAACCAAACCTTGCTGGAAAAAGAAGACAAAAAAACCAACACAAGAACCCGATTACCAAACGTACTTGTATGAGCACAAACACACTAGAGGCAGACCGTGTTGGAAGAGTCGATTCATGCAAAGCAAACTGCCAACGAAAACTCTGGATCATGCGTCCTCATGCATCGATGACAGATTTTGACAGAGAAGCGTGTTTCGCCCTTGCATCGTTGGATGGTCCCTAAACTTCAGGCGTCTACTGCCAATCTGATGACGAAGAAGCTAATGGTAGGGTACATGTAATGATATCTCACCAAGTTCAAAACTCTCTCTCTCTCTCTCTCTCTCACTATGTCATGCAATGTAGAGGTGTTTCAACCAGTGTTGTCAAAAACTAGTGTAAAGACATAAAAACGTACGTTTTTACGTCTTTACCGGGGTCTTCAGTATTGAAACACAGGTAAACACTGTCCGAGGTAAAAACAGGTAGACAATAGTGTAAAAACGTAAAAACTGCTAGAAACATAAGTTTTTACCGTCTTGACCGTTTTTACTTAAGACTAACAAAAAAAAAAACTAAGTCAGTAAAACACCATTGAGAAAATTGCAAATGTCCCATTCTCTCCAATCTATATCGTGCATTCATGCTAGTTCCGGAGTTCCTAGACAGCCAAACCCTAAAACCTGAATCATCGGCTGCCTCCTCCACTCCGGCGTTGCCGTCCTCCACTCGTGGCATCGCCGGTCGTCCTCCTCCTTGACTGATCCACTCTGGCCCGTCGCCTCATCATGCCCTGCTCGTTCTCTACTCGTGCCAGGTTTATATGACTTACCAGGTTCTCACTTCTCTCTTTTTCCCCTTTTTGTGGTTTTGGAATGTCCGTTTGTGTTTTTTATATGAGGGATGTTTTGTTTTTTTAGCTTGAGTGATCAGATTTCAGTAACTGTAGCATTCTTGTTTCTGTTTGAATTCCGAGAAAGTCGTCATTGTGAGGGGAATTTGAGGCTTTACGCAATTATATTCCCAAATGCGAAACCTAAATGCTCATAGCATGTACAAATTAGTTTGTTGGAAATAAATCTTTACTAGTTACTTCTTTGTAGTGGTCAAGAGCGAATAATTATATGCACAAAGTTGTTTTTGACGTACATTGGTCTGGGTTATGAAGTTTTTCATTGAGTAGTGAACTAATGGTTTATGATTTTTTTTTCCATTGAATTTTGAGTAGTTATTTACTGATTTATAATTTTTTTATGCATATATATATATATATATATATATATATATATATATATATATATAATTTTGAACTCTAACCTTAACTAGTAGAAAGAAAAAACTTTACGTGTCATGTTGTTTCTACGATTTACGTTTCTACCATCCCCTTCCGTGTCTACGTAGAAACTTGTTTTTGACAACATTAGTTTCAACAGAAGAAAAAAAAAAAAAAGAGAAATTTACAACCCAATTGCTCTAATACCATGTATAGTAAAATAATCTGAATTTGTTGATTCTTCATTCACAGAAAGGGTCTATATAAATGGATTTGGCTTTCTTCCTATACCCTTTACTATCATTTTCCCTCATTTTCTTTTTTCTATCGTTAGATTAAGATCTCAATAATTAAGATTTATCATATGATAAAAATATTATTAAAGGGAAAAGGAGGGGAAAGTATGGTAAAAAAAATGATGGTAAATCTGGACAATCGAGATTTTAATCCAACGGTAGAAAAAAGAAAATGAGGGAAAAGAATGATAAGAGGTATAGGAGGAAAACTAAGTCCTATATAAATACAAGAGGGGGGAGCCTTGGCATCTATGGCTCTTAATAATAATAATGTCTAATCAAATCCTTGATTGTTAGTAATATCTAAACTAATCCCTGATTTCTAGTGATCATGATTTGATTGCATAATAATTACAAATATATATTTCCTAATAATAACAATTTTTGCAAACTGTAAAGTAAGATAGCCATCATAAAATCTAATCATATTGCTTTATGTAGATTTAATAGCCAGTTGACTTAAGATTTACAAAAGTAATGTTTTTTTATAAGATTTACAAAAGTAATTACCTTCAATAAAAATGTGTCTCTGTTTTTTTTTTTTTTTGGCCTTTTGTAAGAGACAGGCAGACAGCCTAGAGCACGGTTTCCACCATGCACGGGCTCCGGAGAGGGCTGGGCCCACTTTGGGTCGACTTTATGTAGTGATATCATTCATTTTCTTTTGTAGTTTTTTGTGTAGGTAAAAATATATCCAAAAAAAAATGTAGGTAAAAATTATTTATGATGAACAGAGTTAGAATATAAGAGAACGATACATCCTCTGAGTGAAATATGATCATAGACAAGCACAATGATCAGAAAAGACTAATAAAAAAAGCTGCCGAGCAACTCATTTTTGAACCAACTCATTTAGCCGAGTTAATAGAATTCTCTTCGTCCTCATTCCAACAAAAGGCTGGGTCATCAGCGAACCATAGATATGAATACGTCCCTTGGGGTCCTACATCAATTACATTTAACTAAATCCTCTATTCGCAGCTCCACAAAAATCTTAAAATTTTCTCATAATGATTTTCTTCTAGGTTAATACACCCAAGTGATTGCAGCAAGGTTTTTTTTTTTTCCCACCTTGAATAGAATATTAATTTGTGCACAATATTGAGGGTGGCAGTTTGAAATCTGAAAGGTTGAGGTTAAAAGTTGGTAATCTTTTGATAGTCACAGCAATTGACTCTTTTGAAGAAGAATGGACCAGTGAGGAAATAAATACATTTGAGCAAAAGGAGTCTGCTGTTACTTCTTCTGATTTGCAGCTTGCTGCATTACGTGCTCTTTTGGCTTCTTTTCTTTCATTTTCCCGAGCACGACCCCCACATTTAGCCCGGGGTCTTCAACTATTCCATAGAGGTACTTTTATTCATCGATATGGAACTCTTGTCGTTCTTGCCATTTTTTTTCCTAGTTAAAGTAGCAAACAATCAATACATTTTAAGCTTCCAAAGAAGAAATATTTGGAAAATTAGTAGCTCTTGTCTAGTAAAATTTGGCATAGCCTGTTGAAAGAAACAGGGCTTATACCTTACAGACGACATTTTGGGTTGATGCTTCAATTTGTTCAACATTTTGTTTTCTAATGTTTGCTGTGTAGATTAGGTGCTTTTTTTTTTTTAGAACATCTGAGTCAAGCAGCACCAAAAAAAACAAGTGAATTTATCCCCCAGCTTAGATAGTTTATGAACTTAATTCTATCTAGGAGACCTGATGGTGGTCCCTGATAACAATGGCTTTTTAATTTTTTTATGAGAACAGTCCATACCTGCTTTTTCTTCAAACTTTAATACGAAACTGTCATTAACTGCATGGAATCTATTTCTGCAGGAAAACAACTAATTGGAACGAAACTTTCTGAGTTCTGTGCTTATGCACTTTTAGCATTGGAACCGCTTATACATCCAAGGGCACTTCCATTGGTAGACAATTCTGCAATTCATAATTCCTTTGGTGAAGCTCACAGTAATCTTCGAGATGGTTATGCTGTTGGCCGGAACAAAAGTAGCCCTTTTGGGTCTCAGCAAGTGGGATATGATACTCCTGAATCAGATAATGATTTATGTCAAGAGTGGGTGGAAGACAGCACGGAGCCAGACGTGCCATTGGCCGAGGAGGGTACAAAGCAACCCGAAAAGCCTGAGAGGAACGAGAAGATGCCTGAGACTGCCACTTGTTCCGATATTGAAATGACAGCTGTCGAGGATGAAAATGTCAGCAAATCAGACTGTCCTGGTGAATCTGCCATGCAACTTCAGGATCCCATATCTTGCAGACACATTTCTCAGGCTAAAACATCTCGTAGATCTGTAGTTGTTGAGCCAGTTTCTGAGAAGATTGTTTCAGACGACACACTGCCTCATAAAGGCAATAAAATGGAATCAAGCCAAGAGGTCTCCATCAGCAAAGACAGTGAATCAGCTTACCTAAGCAACAAAATGCCAATGACCTCAGATTTGAACAAGGATAATCGATTTGCACTTAAATTGGATCATGATGATTCATCTGATGATGATGATGATGATATACCTGATATTGTGGATGCAGACCCAGATTCTGATTCCAGCTAGGGAAATCTGTCATTGATCCAAAGTTTCATGGGGAAGATGTACCGTAGCTTTAGAGTCATTCTTTTTTCTTCCCCCCTATGCTTAAACAAATATGGTTCTAAATTTCTTTGAAAGGCAGGAAAGGGGGAAATATATTATAAATTCACCAGAGTTACATATAGCTTAGCTGACAGTAAACTTACCAGGCAGTGCAGGTATTTGAGATATAATCTTATAGTGTAGTTAATGAGCTGTTTGGGTTAGCGGTGAGAGCAGTGACTTAAAAGTTATCTAACTTTTGCAAAAACTCGGTAGGAAAAAAAATTAGGTTGTAAATGAGTTGTGTTTGAATTATCCGTTTGACTTTTGTAGAATTGACTTTTTTGCTAAATTAGAGAGTGTTTAGATTATTATTTCAAAAGAAAGTTGAAATAAAAAATGACTAAAAAGGACATGAATTTTATTGAATATTCCATGAACCTAAATATAAGACAAAATTGGCATTTTTTGAAAATTAGAAAACTAGTTAAATTATTCAAGAGTATTCTTATTCTTGTTTTTTTATTTTTCTTTTACAAATTAATTAGGTTAACAAATAAATTAATATATAATCAAATAAATCATGATTTATAAAAGTTTTTGTCATTAATTAATAAAATAAAGCTCTTAATTAACCCCCCAAAAAAAAAAAAGTCCCAATTCACTGTAACTTTCTCACTTTCTCTCTTTTTTCGCCCATTCCCGTCTCTCTTCCTCTTTCTCCATGAGAGAAAATGGGCCTCACTAAGAAAAATACCCCTTCCCTTTTCTTTCCCTCTGTCTCAGAAAATCCAAAGAAAGATGCTCCTTCCCTTCACTCTCCTTCTATCTATCAGAAAATGGACCCCACAAACATTTCAGTAGCAAAAAAGTTAGAGGGGGGAGCTTTCTTTTCAATAATGGGCGTTTAGGTTAAAAGCCCATATCAAAAAAGTCAACCCAAACGCACTCATGTAGGCTTTTTTTAATACTGAAATGCCACTGAGATTTTTTTTATTTTCTTATTTTTTCAGTAAAAACTCTCTCTAAACAGGTCCAATATCCAATAAGTTGGGCAGAAACTATAAGAATTTTGAATGGTTATTTGGATATTATTGGGTCAAAATATATTAATGCGGACTCAAATTTTGTTTTGTTTTGTGATAAAGTATATTAACCGTTAAAACAAAAAGAAGTTACTCGATTAAAAAGAAAAAAGGTGGTTGCGTTTCTGCTAATGGTTCATTATTTCTTTCCCTTTTTTGGGGGGACTAATTTTTCCGTTCAGTTAAACATTTACTCTTGTAACAAGCTGGGCTAATGAACCGGCCTTTTTAAGAAAAGTTTTATTGTCCAAAATATGAGTTGTTTTCAAGGTTCTGAAACCCAGACCGGTCACTGAACCGGTCGAGTCACTGGGTTAAGGGTTAGTGGGTCAGTCCGGAGTCAGCCCGGAGTCAACCCGGGTGTAGACCGGTGAGGTAGACCGGTGAGGTATAAAAAAATGGGAAATATTTAATTTTTAATCACACCAACCTAAATTTGACATACTATATATCATTTCAATACTTTGGATCAATAGCAAAATAATCATGTACTCCAATACTTGTGATATATTCAAATATCATTCTTAACAATTTTGAATTTTCTTTACAACCTACATTTGAGACAAAATATTCATAGTAGCAAAATATCAAAAACAAGTATATAATAACAAAATATTCTCACCTTTGATAAACTAATAATCATCATCATTGTAATCAGCATTAACATCATTCAACTCTTTAGGTATTGAGACATCAGGAGGTGGAGCTATAGGAGGAAAAGGAAAGGCACTAGAAGCGACATGATCATCATGTAAAGATGGAGGTGCAATACTAAAATCATCATCACCTATATATGAAACGAATAGAATTATTAAAACATATGTGAAGACATAGTTATAATATTTTGTGTAGGAATATAATCTTATATAATAGAAGAAATAGTTAGGAACCTCCAAAATCCTTTGCCATTTGTTCAAGTTGAAGATTTGTTGCATCTATATCATCAAATTCAGGAGTTGAATCTTCCTCAATCACCCAAGAGTCAACTTTATCAATTGATTCATAATCAATGGGATCATAATTGTCTTTCTTCTTTTTCAATTGATTCCTATAATGCCAACATGATACGATACCAACATTAATAAAGTGTGTATATATATATATATATATATATATATATATATATATATATATATATATGTAATAAAAGTATAAAACTATAAAGCAAATAATCAAAAGTCAAGTTTACCTAAACTTTAACCTCAGATTGTAGTTAGTGAAAACCAAATCATTAAGCCTTTGATGCTCCAATCTATTTCTTCTTTTAGTATGGATACGTTCAAACAAGCTCCAGTTTCTTTCACATCCAGAAGAAGTAGAAGTTTGACTAAGAATGCGTAAAGCAATTTTTTGCAATTGAGGTACTGCGCCCCCGTAGTACAACCACCAATCATCTGCAAAATAAAATAAAAGACATTTAGTATGTCAGATATCTCAATATGTACTTTTGAATATGAAATACGTGGGACTAGTGTTTGGGCTGTTTTTTCACATGAAACTTTAGCAAAAGATTCTTTTCGTTCACGGTATACACCGATTTGCTTCATCATTGTTACATAATAATCAACATCGTCATTTGAGTTCGCCTCAAACAAATCAATCACAGCTTCCATACATCGATGCTTTCTGACAAAATCAGGACTATACAAAAATGCAGGATTCAACAAATACGCCGCTGCATGAAGTTCAGTTTTCAAATACTTATCCCAACGACTTTGGATAATATTTGTATAAGGCTTATACAGTTCCTTTTTCTTTTGAAACACGTCCTTGATCACATTCTTAGCCCTCTGCATACCTTCATAGACATATGGCATTGAAGGCTTCTCATCTGAATCAACAATTCTCAACAATTTGATCAATGGAGACACAAGTCTCACAATTTGAAAGCAATCACCCCAAAACCGATTATCTAGAATGATTGCACTGAAAGTTTTTCCGGCTTCAGTGGATGCTAACTTATGCTGCAAGAAATGCTGATCAATAGCCAAAGCTTGTAAGTCATGCTTGTGAGAATATATGCTATGTAGGGTGATAAATGTGGTGGCAAATCTTGTAGCACCAGGACGCACAATTTCTTTCCAATCAGATCTTTTTCTTAGCCATGACAAGAAGGTCAAATGATTATAAGCAAATACAGTGATTTTGGATGCCTTCTTCGCAAGGTCTGAAACATGAGGCATTGATGCAATATCTTTCAAAATCAGATTTAAACAGTGAGCAGCACAAGGTGACCAATAGATGGTTTTGTATCTCTCTTTTATCAACCTATCACATGCTACATAGTTTGCAGCATTGTCGGTCACAACATGGACAATATTTTCTGGACCCACCCACTCAATGACTTCTCTAAACAAGGAGAATAGTGTATTGGCATCTTTAATTAAATAAGAGGCATCAACTGATTTCACGAAAACCATGCCATGTACAGAATAAACTAAGAAATTAATCAAAGTTCGTTGTCTGACATCCGTCCAACCATCAGCCATGAGTGTGCAACCATTTTCTTTCCATTTCGCTCGATGGCTATCAATTAGAAGTTGGCATTCTTTTTTGCAATCACTCAACAAGCTAACTCTATACTCATAGTAACTAGGGACCTTAAATCCAGGCCCAATTGCAGTAGCAGCGTCGATGGCTTTTTGAAATAATGGACAAGTCAATGCATTAAATGGAATACAATTGGCATAAGCCCAATGAGCAAAAGCTTTTTTCGCATTATGTTGAGCTTCTTGACTTGTCCAAGCACTCTTGATGCTTGGTTGAGCACCAGGAGTTGTCCTAGGTGCAAAATAATTTTCAACCCTCACAGTGTTAGGCGCTTTTCTCTTTGATACAATCGGTTCTACACTTTCTGTAGCTACATTTCCTTCGTCTACATTATCACTATGAACAAGATTTTTCTTTGACCCTTCTACCAATGATGCTTTCATTCTAGCACGTACGTCATGAGAAACTTTTTTACAAGAAGAAACTTGACCACTAACACCAGCTAAATGTTGTTTCAACCTATTTATTCCTCCTCCCCTATAACTTGAACCACATAATAGGCATGTGAATACGTTTACTTTCCCCTCTTTTTTGTGAGATACATATTCCCAAGCAGGATCAGTTTTTTTAAAACTAGATTGTGTGGGAGGATTACTGGACTCGGGAGGATTAGGGGTGGTAGTATTCTGGGCACCTTCATTATTATTATTTCCCTCCATTAACAGCTTCAGGAATCCAAACCAAACCAGACAGAGCACCACAAGCAAACCGGACAGATATATATATATAGAACTATAAGTGTGTTGAATAGAGCACCACAGAAATGAAGCCTTCAGGAATCAAAACCAAGCCAGAAAGAAAACCAAGTCTTCAGAAATCAACAGCCACACAATAGCTTATATGAACCCGAAAAGGCAAAAACAGAGCCAACCACGAAGCTTCAGGAAATCAAAAAAGGAATCCAATCAAACCAATATGACATCCAAAATCAAAAATTATACACCAGAGCAGCAGCAGAATGCGGAATAAAGAACCAAAATATTCAAAAATAAATAACTAAAAAACCTGAAGCTCGAACAAATGATGCTCTGTAAAGGACTAAAGCCACGAACGAAGCTCTATACACTATACAGGCAAGAACGGCAACAAACTGAAGAAACTAACAGCATTGAGGAAAATTTTCAAAAAAAAAAAAGGTAAAAAACCTAAAACCGAGGAGGAGATGGTTACTTACCATCGACGGCGGCTCCTTCTCAAGCTCTGCAAGACTGCGATGGGCGACGGAGGAGGGCTTTGTCGGACGGAGGAAGACGTTCGGTGACGGAGGTAGAACCGTAGAAGAGTCGATGAAGTTGGGGCTGGAGTTGATGAGGAACAACGAACGAGGAAGAGCAGAGCTGGAGACGCGAGTTTGACAGGGAAGATCACGCAAAATCTGAATTCTGAAAATCAAATCATCTGATTTGATTAAAAAATCCCTTATTCGGTATTCCCTCCGTTTGAATTAAAAAAAAAAATAGAGGCCACGGTGTCGTTTCAAATCAGACAGGGAAAGGGAAGGAAAATAGGAAATATATAGTCCTTGACCCGGTGATCCAGCGAATCGGCCGGGTTACCCCGGTTTCACCGGTTTGGACCGGTTTCACCGGTTTGGACCGGTTCTGAACCAAACCGGACCGGTTTCACGACCGGTTGGCCGGTTCCCGGCCTGAACCGGCCGGTCCGGTCCGGGTTCATAAACATTGGTTGTTTTATAAGAGTTTGGAGTATTAATTGTTTTACTTCAAAGAAAAAAAGAAAAAGGAGGATTGAGTTTTATTTATTTATTTAATGTGAGATAGTATTCTTTCTAATTTTTAATATATGACATATTTAGAAAGTTTGATCTTAATCTTAAATATAAAATATATTTTTTATGGTTATCAGTCTTTTCTTAATCAAGAAACAGAGAAAATGTCCAAATTAAAGAAGATAATCAGGTGTTTTAGAAAATATATGTCATATTAATTAACTTATTTTATTAATCTAATCAAATTAGTAAAAATGTCTTATATTAAAGATCAGATAGAGTATTTTAATTTTAATTTGGTATATTTAATTAATTGGCCTTGGATTTTATATTTTATTTTTTGTTATTATTTTTAATTAACTTTGATGATGTAGGATTCATATCTTCCAAAATTGATGCGAAGTGCATACGTTCATATCTAGTTAAAACCGCACACACACATATGTATCTCTGTGTGTGTGACGATTCACCTTAATTATTCATTAGGAAAAATTATCAATTTGTGGCAACTTGTTACTTGAAACGTACGTGAATGAATCCATACCACAAAAAGGTCTGAATTCGCAACCCCAAGTACAAATTATTATTTTTATTAGATAATTTATGTATTTATTTTGGTTGATTCTCTCCTCATTACGCACAAGAGAAGGACCCGCCTGCTACTAGGCTTGAATTCCGTGGATCATCCATTCCCATTACCCAAAAGCCTCTGATTTTGTGGGCAATGGCTGAAATGAAATCAAGTATAATCTCATCGCAATGAGGGTGATATGCATGAACCTCCAAGAACTAAAAGAAATTGTTTTAACCTCTCGGTCTTTGGGTTCAACTAGTGTTGGGGTCGGTCTTCCTCACCTTAAGGGAGGGGGTTCGATTCCTGCGTTGGTCAAGGCGCTAGGGCCTAGTGGAGACATCCTAAGAATCTAAGAAGCAGTGGTAACGCTAGTAGAGATGGAGGCATGTGTATTCTCTGACTAGTATCCCTGCAGACTGGGCTCTAAGCGCCCTACCCTTGAACTATACCCCTTTCCTAAAATTTACGTATAAAAAAAAAATGAATTGTTTTATGCAGCACACTGTATCACTCGGGTGGTGTACTTATTATATTCCATCCACTTTACTAAATAGGTCATTTCAATTGATTCATCTGAAAAATAAAAAAATGGTAGCTTGCTAATAAAATTTTCCTTGAATTGAAAAAAAAAATCCCATATGAAATTAAGTACTAAATGAGAGAGATAAATACAAAGAGTCATATTTAAATATTAACTAAAGAGAAAACTTGATAAATAAGCATTTATTTCTCTCTAAATAATTTCTATCCTGGACCAAGACATTTTAACTAATTTTTTTGGATCTGGCTTCTCCTCTTTTCTTCTCATAGTTCCCACCCTTTACCTCAAAACTACATAGTTTTCAGGTAAACAAAGTAAGGAGGATATTTTATTTTTTAAAAAATGCAAGTAATATTTCAGTATCTTAAATTAATTTTTAGTACACTCACCACCCTAAAATACTTTGGGGACACCTAGTATCTATTAAAAAAAATACTTTAGAGTGTTGGGTGCTAAATACTTGATGCCACTTAAAAACATTTTAGTGCTAAATTTTTTTAAAATTAATTTAGGAACTACTGAAAAACATTTCAAAGTGATAGGCATTTTTTTAAAAAACAAAATGTGTTCCAGTGCTGTGTTTACCATCAAAACTATGTAATTTTGAGGAAGATGGTGGGAGCGGATGAGAAAAGAAAAGGAAAGAAATTAGGTCCAATTTTCATATATTAAAGAAGGATAGTTAAGTCATTAAATGCCTTAAATTATTATTATTATATTTCAAATTTAGCCTTATTGAAATTAGATTTCTCTACATTTACAAATCATTTGCATATCCCTCTCTTCTCTTTTTCGAATCAGAATTAAATAAAGGTAAAATCAAAAAACATTAATTAATAACCTTTAAGTGGACTTATATTAAGAATTAAGTTCAAAATAGTAAGCCACTTCAATTAATTCACTGGAACTAAAAAATGACAGTTAACTTATTAAATTTTTCTTCAACTAAAAACAAATTTTTTATGTATTAGTTGCAAATCATTAATTTTTTTTTCAATTTCTATGAAATATTTAAAGCTAGAAGATGTACCGTATAATAAACTAGAATATAAGTTATTTTAACCAATTCATGTTTATAAAATAAATATGGTTAAAATATTAAATTTATTACTTTTCTAAACATTACTCTCTCTCTCTTACTTATTAATAAGGATTTTAAAAATTATAATTATTTTTAGGTTTCCAAAATTTGATGATATCTCCACATATATTTTGATTAAAAAAACATCTATATAAAATTCAATATTTTTATGACATTTTCTCTGGTACATGTCGGATTATCTTAAGAGTTGCTCAAATTAAACAAGCCTCTAAAATCTCCAAATAATTAGAAGTCTACCTCTTTCTAGGTTTGTATTATTTTTAAAAAAACTTAAAAGAATCAGCAAAAAGTCTTATAATATATTTATTTTAAGAATATGTGATTTTTCATGGGAAAAAAACTCAAACAAACGGAATGCGCCCAAAAAAGAATGTTATAAAATGAAAAATATTAAAATTTAAAATTCTTAAATAAACTGTCAATATCACAGAAATATCAATTCCTATAGGACACAAGACCATCAATTAATAACTACCCTCAAATAATTTAGTTGTGGTTAGATAAAATATAGAGAGTTGGGTCAGGATTAATTTCATATATAATTGAATATTTATATTTTAATTTTTTACCCTTCAAAATAATTACAATTTTTAAGGATCATATTAATAATATTTCCTTTCCTAAGTCCTTTTCCCTAATTTTATATTTCAACTAATTCACATGTAATAATAAAAACAGTTATTCTTATAAAATGTAATTCTTCATAAATATTATTCTATTAATTGCATTAAATCTCAACATATATTAATTTCTATCCTCTTTTAATCCTTATTAAATATGGGTGTATATGAAGAAAATGTTATTCAAACTATCAAAACGTTACCTAAAATAGATGCCATCGTCCATTGGTTGAATGAATAATTGGGTGAAGGATTTAATTAAAAGTTGGCGGTGGAGAATCTTTGGGGACAAGGGGTCGGTGAGAAGGATTAGAAAAGTGATGGATTAGGCCCCCGTATCACATGCTCAAAATAAAATTTAAATTTATTATCTTGGATTATTTATTCTAACTTAAGATTCTTTTAGTCTTATTATTTAAGTTAAAAAGGGAAAATTCCATATAAAGTTACCTAAATTAGAAAAATTCTAAATTAGATTGATAAATTTAACAAATCATTAATTGAGCCCTAACCCAATATGGGATTTCAAAATGTATGTAAAATGACTTCAATGTCCTCTCCTCTCTCCCCTCTTAAAAGAGTTTCATTGCTTTATAACTGTATTGTTTTATGTATCAAAATTAATATATTATAAAATAAAATATTATTTTCTAAATAAATAAAATGATTTTGTAAACTGAGTTTTTTTAAGAAAAAAATAATGATGTAGTTATTTTTTATCAGGGGGGAGCATAAACATACTAATTACAGTTTCCAAAAATCAATTAAAATAAAAGTTACTTTTACAAATGTTTTTCTAAACAGGCTCTAAATAATTTTCCTAAACATAATGTGATTTTTGAAAAATATATATTTAGTTAAGATTTCAATTTTCCATTCTTTAATATAAATTATTAATATTAAATATTTGTTCCTAATAAGAGGCGTATAAATTTGATATACTTCTAAAGATATTTTAGTTAAAAAGATATCAAATACATTTTAAATTTCACAAAATGTTGTCCATATTAAAATATAGAACTTTCAAAAAAAAATTATAAAGAAACAGTTATGGTAAAATTTATACTTAATATATTTATTAAAAATATTTTTTTATAATCGCATATATTATACTTTTTTTAAAAAAAATTGTTTATGTTAATAAGATGAACTCTTTTTTAAAAAAACGTTGTACGTTTTTGTTCTTATAATAATAGTTAATGTACAGTTTTGTTGCCTGAAGGTTATAGTCAATACATATTTTGTTTTATTAAATATTAGTTATATATATATATATATATATATATATATATATATATATAGAGGAAAATAAGTTACAAAGTAATCAAACTCTTTAAAAAATAGCTAGGAGAGGTCATTTGAGTTGTTTTACACACATTTTGAAATCCCAAATTGTGTTAATGACTTAATTAAAGATTTGTTGGATTTGTCAACCTTCTTTAGAATTTTCTTATTTTAAGCAGCTTTATATGGGATTTAAAAAAAAAATGTGCAAGTACATATACTTTTCTTTAATTTTTTAATTCGGTATATGTGTATTGGCCCCCAAAATAAATGGGAAAATTACATGCAGGTCCCAAGGACAAGAAATAACTACAATGAGGTCCCTTGAAATCACCAAATTACATAGAAGTTCTTAGGGACTTTTTTTATATTATTTGTATTAACAACAGGAAATATCATATTTATAACAGAAAGTGTCATATTTACAACAACATTTAAATACTTGACCATTTACAACAGAAAAAACTATATTTACAACAACATTTAAACACCTAGATTTTGTTTCAAATTCAAGTCCCTAAACATACAAATGTCATTTACAACAGAAAAAGCCATATTTACAACATGAAGTGCCATATTTATAACAAAATTTAAAATCTGGCCATTTAAAACAGAAAAAACCATATTTATAACAGGAAATGTTAGACTTACAACAAAATTTAAAACCTAGAAAAAGCCATATTTGCAATATGAAGTGCCTTATTTACAACAAAATTTAAAATCTGGCCATTTAAAACAGAAAAAACCATATTTATAACAGAAATGTCAGATTTACAACAAAATTTAAAAACCTAGATTTTGTTTCCATAAAAATAATATTTAAAAAAATTCCTAGGGACTTCTATATAATTTGGTGATTTTAAGGGACCTAATTGTAGTTATTTCTAGTCCTTGGGACCTGCACATAAATTTCCCTAAATAAATGGTTTCATTTTGCTGAGTTAGTGACATTAACTTCTACATAGGGAGTAATAATGCTAATAGAGCAAAGTTACAAGTGTTCCAACAATACTTTCATTTAAGAGGGGGTGAATTGGATAACAATTAAAATATTTGGAATTTAATGCAAGCTTCAATAAAATAGAGTTGGAAAAGATGTCACCAAGGATAAACACATGATATTGATTCGATCCAATCCACTTAACTTATGTCCAGTCCTCAAAAGCCTTTTGAGATTTTTACTATTTTCTAAAATTCAACGAGTTCTTGATGTCTTAGTACAACCTAGTTTTTTTAAATAATCCTTCCTCCTTACACTTAACAATTTCATGCCCATTTAAGATCCCACAATTGTGAGTCTCTCATATAATAAATAAATCAACAAATGTCTCTTAAAAGAGTAGATATATGATCACTGAATCACAAACTCAAATTTAAGAATTTTAAGACTTTGCAATAAATGTCACATAAATTTTTCATTGAAGTTAGTTACTTCTTCTTTAATGCTATGACTATTTATAGGTAGAATGAATTAATAACCGTCCTTGTTGAATGTATTATTTGGAGTTTTCTTGGTCTTTGAATATACTTGTTGAAGTTTTTGAACATTCGTTGTGTCTTGGGAATTAGGTGTTGAAGTAGAGAGAATGTTTGACGTTTTAATGTCATTTGTATTTAATGCTTCGAACACAAAATTGTTTTTTCCAATTTGTGAGGTCTTGCTTGATCAACCGAAAAAACACTTAAGTATTAGTGTAGAGTTAGAATGATTAGTAGCAAGAAGAACACATTTCATAATTATTCCAGTGATTTAAAAGTTTCAAAGCGTTGCTCTGTTTTCTAGGAAAGCATCACTTGAGTGATCTTCTCTTTTGGTAGTTTGAAAATATTACAGAGTACTTGATAAAACACTGGAATAATATTGAGTTAATGATGTTTAAGAACAATAGAAAAACATTGTAGTTAAATTATAACATAAGGGAATAAAAATTGAAATTTTCAAGGCGATGTTTTTAAAAATTTGTTTTAGAAGTCACTCGAGTGACAACTTTCACATGTTCTATTATAGAGAGGTAACAAGTGATAATTATAAAAAATGTGAGAGAATTTTTGCATTTTACCATTTGGTAATCACTTGATTGCCTCGCTTTCTTTTTTAAAACATTGGTTGATCACTAACAAGTAACTAAAGAATGATAAAATGATTTTTTTATTTGTCACTCAAGTGAACAATTTGCACTCAGGTGATGTTAATTTTTAAACTTTGTTATGTAATCTCCTTCCAGTTATTAAAAGATAACTAGCAAATATTTGAGTATCATTCCAGTGATAACTTAGTAATTCAGTGGTTTATCAATTTTAGTTTCTAAAAATAGCTAGTTATCATCGAATATGTAGCGAAGTTTTGGGTATCACTCGACTAGCACACTACTTTTACTTTAAAAACTGACAAGTTACATTTAGGTACCTTACGGTGGTTTTGGCATTGGGGTTTACTTTTCTCATGTTGCATGAGAGAAACAAAATTCCTACACACATATAAAATGGTGGGATCCACACATATATATAGTGCTAATTATATATCTATGTAGGTCCTACTATTTTATGTGTGTATGGCATGAAAAAACATTTCTCCTATAACATGATAAATATTTTTCCCTTTGGCATTACATGAGTGGAGGAAGTAACATTCAAGACTCAACAACAACCAAAAAACAAAAACAAAAAGAAAGGGAAGAAGAAAAAATTTGAGAGATAGTCATATTAAAAAAGCATGTTATTCTTTATTTAAAATGCATGTTATACTTCATTGTTTAATCCAAGTTAGCTGGATTGTTTAAAATGCATGTTATACTTCATTGTTTAATCCAAATTAGCTGGATCTAATGGAAAGGACACCGAGGTACGACAATTATGCAAATATTTTACAAAACTATGTTATCCTCCATTGATTAACTTAATTAATTCTTTATTATTAGTTTTCCCCTTATGTTATTTAGTTTTCCATGTGATCTAAAAGAATGTCTACTTTAGTTTAAAATAATTGTGTTTATTGGACAAAATTTTCCTCCCATATTTTTAGACCTATGTTCCTACAAAACGAACTTGTAGTTAATAGCAGAACCTAGTAGAGAAATATATATATTTTATTTTATCCCTATTTAAATATGTTTCACTCCTTTTATTTTTCAAAATATCCTATATGCATTACTAGTAAATATGAGGAAAAAAAAATCAAATAATAAATTTTAAGTCACTTATATTATCATGAATCATGATGAACTTGATTCGTTTCTAAATGTGTCATATGTTTTGGACATGATGAAGTATAATATTAATTTAAAATTTAAAATTACCCTAAGATATTTAATATAGGACACATATTTCATATGTTTAGATTTTTTTTTCAAATTAATTTTATTTGATATTCTTTGCACAATAATTAGAGGAGATCGAATGAACTCAATAAAAAAATTAAAAAAGACTATTAAAACATTTTTAAAACCCATATATCATACTTATTAATTTAACTAACTTTACCAATTTATTAAAAATAGAATTAGATTTTATACTAACGGCAGAATATTTTTTAAAAAAAATCTTTTACTCGAAATTTTGGTTTCGCGGTGGAGTCCATTTACAGCTTAAACCGAACACTTCGGCGGTCACAGTTCCCACCCATCGCTCCACGTCATCTAGTTCGTGGTTACTCGAACAATCTCAATGCCCACCGGAGAAATCCACTCCGCCTCCCAGCCACCGTCCGCGACGGACTCGTCCGCCTACGAAGACGACGCCTGGATTTGGGCTCAAATCAAGGCGGAGGCCCGCCGCGACGCCGAGTCCGAGCCCGCCTTAGCTAGCTACCTCTACTCCACTATCCTTGCTCACCCTTCCCTCGAACGCTCCCTCTCCTTCCACTTGGGCAACAAGCTCTGCTCTTCCACGCTTCTCTCCACCCTCCTTTATGACCTCTTTATCAACGCCTTCGCTTCCGACCCTTCTCTCCGTGCCGCCGCCGTCGCCGACCTTCGGGCCGCTCGCGAACGCGATCCTGCTTGTGCTTCCTACTCCCACTGCCTCCTCAACTACAAAGGTTACCTCGCTGTCCAGGTAGTTCAATTTCTCATCTGCGATTTGTTGTCGTTCTCATCGCATGTTTTTGTACTGGCTTTTTGCCGCCACGATCTGTGCTCTCTCTTATCGCTATGCTATTATAATCAATTAAATACAACTTCGAGCAAAAAAATCAATTAAATACAATGGTGCTTCATTTATAACGTGTCTCATCATAAATCGAACTAGCGCTTTGCGCATCCGATTTCTATGGTTTTATGGATTTTGTTCCTTCTCACTTGAAGGGAAATTTTTATTTTGCAGGCACAGCGAGTGTCGAATAGGTTGTGGCAGCAATCTCGGAGGCCACTGGCTCTGGCACTTCAGTCTCGTATTGCAGACGTGTTTGCTGTGGAAATACACCCTGCGGCGAAGATTGGGAAAGGGATCTTGTTGGACCACGCTACCGGCGTCGTGGTGGGTGAGACGGCGGTGATCGGCAACAATGTGTCGATTCTGCATCAAGTGACTCTGGGAGGAACAGGGAAAGTTAGTGGGGATCGTCATCCAAAGATTGGAGATGGAGTTCTTATTGGAGCTGGAGCGACCATTCTTGGGAATGTCAAGATTGGAGAAGGTGCTAAAATCGGTGCTGGCTCTGTCGTTTTGATCGATGTGCCGCCATGGACAACAGCGGTTGGGAATCCGGCGAGGTTGGTGGGTGGAAAGGAGAAGCCGAAAAAGCATGAGGATGTGCCAGGGGAGTCCATGGATCACACTTCCTTTATCTCTGAGTGGTCAGATTATGTCATATAATTTGAAAGCATTTTGAATCGAAACATCACTAGTGGATGATGATGATTTTAGAACATGTCCTCACCTCTCCAACTTGTTGTAGATTTTGGGTTTTGAGAGATGGGAACTCCCAAAATATGATGTATAACGTGTTGGGGATGCCTGTATCAAACATGGTTTGATATTTATGTTAGATGTTTTAGGCTCATCTTCTGGTTTATATTCTTGACAGACCTTGGTTTTTAAGCACTGTTTCAGAAGTACTTCATGGCCAGGTGTTCATAATCAGATTGCTATCTTGCTACCTGGAACATGACATTGCATGAGCCATTTTAATTTTAAATGAAGAAACAACATATCCATAGGGTAGAATCAGATCTTTTTCTAATCTTTCCTATAGAAGTGAATGCATATTAGTATGATGGGATCTCAGATAAAGTTGTTCTTTGTGTTAGTGTTCTTCCAAATGCATGAATGCATAGAATAGCTTTGAGGTCATCTTTGGAAGGTGTTTTAGAGGTCTTTAATCATGGTTAGATGGTCCTTGCTTGCTGTCACCTGTAGTCGCAGAACAAGGAAAATGCCATGGTTGCTTGTCTCTGTAATGGTAAAGGTAATGATTGTTTCAGATCTATCACACCCCTCTCTCTCTCTCTCTGTGCAGCTCTCTGCAGGTAAGGTTAAGCTTTTGGTTTGATCTGCAATGAAATCATCTTTATTTTTTGAAACATCAAGTTGTCTGCATCTTGTGGATCTCAGGCTTTTCTTAGGCATTTTAGGAATAGATTATGATTATCAGTGTCAAATCTAAATAATGTAAGCTTGTCATCCAAAAATATGTTGGCTTGTCTTGCAAATGCACAATATAGCCACTTTAGTTGGATGCAAGTGTCCTGGTAAGTGTTCTATAGTGACCTAGTTATGGCCAAAAACTCTGATATTATGTGTTAGCTTCAAATATTGATGCTTGTTTTGTGCGAGGGAAATTACATTTAAGGACCTTGTGTAGGATTTATCTGTCCAAAGGAGAAAAAGCATAATGCTACCATGGAAGGAGATATTCCCATATAGTTCATGCCTCAGGTAACCTGATTCAGATTCGTTGGGAATGCAGTAATAGTCGAAAGACTTCCGACCTCATAGTGGGAATATTGAGGACCACATAAGCCTTATAATTTAAGTAGTTTTTTAATAGAATGTTTGATTCTTATAATTTCTCTAGTTTTGGTTTTGGTCTCAAAATTTAAACCATGAGTTTTGGTCTCTTATAAAATTCCGTCGCAAATTTTAAATTTCATTATTTAAGTTTATAATCTTACAACCATTTCTATAATAACATAATAAATAATATAAAGATTTAAATATATTTTCAATTACAAAATAAATTATTGCATTTATGGGGCTGGTTTTAACCTGGGCATCATCATCATTGAACTCATCGTTAGACACTTGTTGGGATATAAAGATGAATTTTCAGAAAACTTGTTTTATCACTTTAAAAAAAAAACCGCTGTAAATATCAGGATTTATAGCAATTTTAGAAAAAAAAAACGGCTATAAATTGGCAACAATAGGACTCAACCGCTACTAATAAATAAGTCACCTTTACAACTGTGGTGCTAGCTTGGTGCCACATTTTATAGCAGTTTATAATATGCAACCACTTCAAATTACTGGCTTAGCTTACCAGTACGCCATTTGGCATTTTTAAAATGAGATTAATGATTTGTACACTTGATAAATTTAAAGGATTAAATTGAAATTTAATAAATATCTAAGTAGATATATTATTTATCATTTATGAATAATGCATTAAATTTAATATATATATATATATATATATATATATATATATATATATTATTTTTGAAAAATATGACTTCTCCTATGGTCAATATTGTAATCTAACAAGGTTTAAAAGTCCTACATAGTGCCTCCAAAATTTAATATAATATCTATTTTCTACTGCAGTTTTTTTTTTTTTTTACTAAAATAAGTTTTATATTAAGGATAAGAGGTAGTAGTAGTTAAGGTAGTGGTATTGTGCATGCCAATTACTTTATACGACATTTATAGTCACTTTGTAGTGTTTATGTTATGAATGAGATCTTATACTAAAAACCAGTATTCTGTTAGTCCAAAAATCTTCTATCTACTCCCCTCGAGCCAGTATTAACTGGCCTCCCTCCCCTATGTCTAGGGTTTGAACCCTACCCCCTCCCTTACCATGATGTATCAAAAAAAAAAAAATCTTCTATCTACTCCCCTCGTTCCTTTTTTTATAAGATATTATTCTTAAATGTACCTAGTTTCATTTTATAAGCTAAGATAAGGGTATGTTTGAAAATTTTATTGTAAACTCTCCATTTTATCCTCACTTAATTATAAAATTACTTATGTCATTATTGTATTTAATTCTCATGCTTGACTAAAGAACCCAATATACCACATTTTCTCTCTTCCACAAAAATGATGGCATTTTGGAAAACAAATTTCATTTTATACGTATTTATTGTATCTAACTATTTTTAATTACCTTGTCGAACAATTCAATTTAATTATTAGTATTTTATAAAAAAGGAGTGGAGGGAGTAACGTTAAAGACTCAACATCGAACAATTTAAAAACAGAAAGAAAGAGAAGAATAAAAAATTTGAGAGATAGTCATATTCAAAAAGCTTGTTATTTACCGATAGGGGTTGACATAAGTGGTAAGCGACTTGTGTCGTTTAAACAAAGATCTCAAGTTTGAATCTTGTGAATGTAAAAAACCCTTGTTGGGAGACTCTTCCACAAAAGCCAGGTGTGTGACGTAGGTCGGATCCAGATTATTCGGAGCGAAGCTCTGGTGAATCGGGTGGGAAAAAAAATGTTATTCTCCATTGTTTAAAATGCATGTTATACTTCATTGTTTAATCCAAATTAGTTGGATCTAATGGAAAGGGGACTGACGTACGACAATCATGCAAATATTTTACTCAACTATGTTATCCTCCATTGATGATAAGGCGCGTAATTAATGTTTTATTATTAGTTTTCCATTTAAAGTTATTTAGTTTTTAAAGTATGTATATTTAATAGAGGTAAAATTTGAAAACTAATTAAAACTATAAATAAGGTTAATTAATTGTAAGTTTTTTCTTAATTCCATTCAAACACGTGCGTTGAAAGTGATTTGTTACGTAATGGAGTGGTATGCCATGATGACACCACCATGTGAATCAAGCATGAAATGTTGTTACAAAAGTTATTTTCTCCGATTCTAATTATAAGATATAGTTAAATTTTTTTTAAAGAAAAATTAAAGAAGTTAATTAAATTATTTTAAAGTATTTTAATTTTTATTTTTTCTTCAAACTAATTAGTTTGATTAATAAACTAATATATAATATAAAGATACACAACATATGAAATGATTAAGTAACTTATTTAGCTTTATTAATCTCTCCAAAAAAATCAACTATGTCTTATAATTAGGACAAGATGTAGTGTTAAAAAAAGAGGGGAATCCTAATTAAATCCAGTTGAAATATTAAAATCCAAATTTAAGTTTACACTTTTATCAAATTATTAATCAGGCTAAGAAATCTAATTAGAACTAGATTTCTATAATGTTGTTAAAAGATCAAAATGTCTCTCAATAGTAAAAAGATTGAAAACGCCTGAAGGTAGCAATAGGTCTAATTTTAGTAATGATTACTACAGCTGGATCTAAATGCAAATTCCCAAGCCGCCTTCCGTCCAGCAAATTGGTGACTGGCTCAAATAATTTGACCGTGGTTACGGTTGGATTTTATATATAAATCTCATGGATTATGAATAAGAAGTGCGGCCGAACTTGTACGTTCGTCACCATTGGTCGTGCCGGTTCACTCGGGAGTCTATTTGACCATTTTGTTATCCATAAATAGACAGAAAATATGCTTGATTTTCAACTGTTCGCTCTCATACATATAGTATTCTACATTCTACAATAATTTCATATACTGTGTGATTTCTTTGACATTCGGTTTGTATTCGTGAGGGCTCTTGATTGATAGTATCTTCTTTCTGGAGACGTAAACTGTTCTATTTTAGGAGATAACTGTTCGAGATCCTTCAGCATCAGTATAAAAGGAACTATTTGTCTTAATTAAGGAGACAAATTAATTGAGCTTGGATTTCATCAATTTTCTTTTGCATATGATCATCATATACCATGCGTTATTGTTTGATCGTTTATACATCATCATTGTATGTCTAATTCTGGATGACAGCACAGCCTCCGTGGCAAAGGCGTAGGAGACTCACTCTCTCAAAAGTCAAAGCACACCCATGCCCAATCCTATCTATATCTTTAAATATTCAAAAAATATTGTCTTTCCATAAGAAACAATTAAAATATTATTAAAAATAATTAAAATTAGGGAAACAACATATAAACTTAGAAAATCTCAAAATGTTTGTTAGATTAGTAAAACAACAAATAGATACTCTGGTAAGAATCTAGAATATCAAAGTTTAAAGGAAAAGATTTAAATGGCCTCCTCTCTATTTATCACTATTTCCCACCTCCCACTAGTTTTTCAAAGAAAATTTTAAATGCATTAAAAAAAAATAAAAGAATATCAAAAAAATATCAAAAAAATTTGGGTACCAGACTACCAGGTCAGGTTCATTAGTCTTGCTACCACAAAAAATCTGTTGAGAATATTATGTTAGGCTTGTAAGCTACTTATTATGTCATCTTAAATCAGAATGAATATGCTAATTAGGAGAAAGTTGATTAATTATCTTATTCCATTTTGTAGTTTGAGAATGTGGTTCCTTAAATTTAAGAGAAAATGCATTTAAGGGCTCTTTTTAGAGGAAAAAAAAAATCCTAAAAAAGGTCCCAAGATTATAAAAATCCTAAAAAAGGCCCCAACGGCCTTTTCTGGGATTTTCAGAATCTACATGAGTTGTTAATGGGGCTGATATAGTTGTTAACCGGGGCTGATATTGTTGTTAATGTGACTAATTTAGTTATTAAAATATTGTTGTTAATGCCACTGATTTATTGTTAATGGGTATTGATTTTATTGTTAATGTGGCTAATTTAGTTGTTAAAGTTTTAATGAAAAATTCTAGAAAAGGTCCTGAGGCCTTTTTTAGGATTTTCAGAATCTTGGGGTTCTTTTGAGATTTTTTTTCTCTAAAAACGGTCCCATATGAATTTTCCCTAAATTTAATTGTCAATAAGTGTAATCTGCGTCAATATAGCAAATAGCAATGTTCATATTTTCATTGGATTGTTATCCCCTTCGTGTTCAAATTCTAGCCTTTGTTAATGGTGGGTGAAGAGCAATATGTGCAGAAATGTTGCATATGCGAGAAAACAACAACAGTAACACCTAACTGTCAATGTTAGAGTATGTTGATGGATGTGACCTTTCGTGTTTGTTTATTGGGAAAATTCTCTTAGGTCTTAAATAAACAAGATATTATTAAAAAAAAATTTAAAGAAAAGTTATGTCAAAAAAAAGTTGTAGGGTCTTTTTAGGTATTATTTCAGAAGTGTTAGCAACTAAATCAGTACACATTAACAATTACTTTCCTTGATCTTTATTATAAAACACCAACTAACTTTTCTCGCAAACCAATAAAAACAGTTAAAAGTCAATAAAGTTGTTCTATAATTTAAGTAATTTTCAATATTATCCCTACTAATTGTACAAAACTCTAATATTATATTAATTACTATTCTCATCCACTACTCTTATTAATTATGGTCATACATGAAAAAAAATAATTAATGTTCCTTAGGAATAAATAAATGTCTTATAAAAAGGACTAAATAAACTTGCTAGTCAGTTCCTTATAATAAGAACCAAAGGGAATATATCTTAACAATTAAATTAGCGCACGTTAACAATTATATCACTACAACATTAACAACTAAATTAATACATGTTAATAACTAGAGACTTTTCTTTTCTGATATGTGATTTTTCTTTAAGTTTTTTTTAAACAATATCTTGATTACTTGAGTCCTAAGGGGTATTTTTCCTTATTTATTTTTTGAATTGATCAATATAAAATGCTAAAAAATAGAAAATTTCTTGTATGTTATAACTTTACATTCAGAATTTGTTGAAAGACGAGAGGAAGTCGGGGGCTATGGAAATTTGTAGGTAAATCTCGATAGAATCTAGTTGAAATAATTAAAGCTTAAATTATGCTTACATCTATTTCCAATTTTTCTTTTTTGACTAGAAAGGGGCATTTTTAGCCCCCTTAAGAACATTTAGAAATATAGGCTCGAATTTAGATTTTAATATTTCAATTGGATTTAATTAGAATTTAAACATACTAAGAAATTTAGGTAAATAAAAACTATTAAAAATTTTAGAGTTAAAGTGCAAAAGTGTCCATAAACTTTTTGAAAATGGGGTGTTTTTTGCCCTTGAGTTCGGTGCATTTTAACCCTTTTTTCAAAAAGTTCATGGATTTTTGGCGCTCTTTTAGAAAAGTTTATGAATATTTTTGCATTTTAATCCAAAATTTAAGTGAATGTCTAATTTAATTTAAAATAATTGATTTTATTAGGCACAATTTTTCTTACATACTTTTAGACCTATGTTCCTATGAAGAGGACTAGTCAATTGATGGTAGGAAACGATGGATAATTTTTATTTTTTAAAATTTTTTATCCCTATTTAAATATGTTTCACTCCTTTTATTTTTCAAAATATCCAATATGCATTACTAGTAAATATGAAGAAAATTAAAAAAAATATTAATTAATAACTTTTAAGTCACTTGTATTATCATGAACTTGATTCGTTTCCAGATGTGTAATATGTTTTGGACTTGATGAAGTATATTCTTAATTTTAATTTTAATAACTAGCCTATGATATTTAATATAGGACAATTATTTTATATATTTAGAGTTTTTTTGAACGAACTTTATTTAACATTCTCTCTGTAATAATAAAGAAAGTGATTGATTGAATTCGGTTACATAGTTAAATAAGATTATTAAAATATTTTTTAAAAAAACATGTTATATTAATGAATTTAGCAATTTAATAATCTATTTAAAATAGAATGATATTTTATATTAAGGGATAGAATAGTAAAAAAAAACTTACCCTTCGTTCTTGGGTTCAACTGGCAAAGGATCAGACACTCTCACCAAAGGAAGGGTTCGATTTTAGAGTTGGTTAAGGCGTTTGGGGAGGCATTTAACTCTTAGGTGCCTAGGTAAATGCTTGAGGGCAGCTCTTAAGTGCCTAAGTAAACGCCTGAGGGTAATAAGGTCTTGGGTGTCTAAGTAAATGCCTGAGAGTAATAGATAGCTCGTCCTGCCTAACATTGCTATCACTTAGCTGGTGCTGAGGTGAGGGTAATAAATGGCTCGCCTGCCCAACAATGATATTACCTAGGAGGAAGAGAGATTTCGTCTTCATTCTAAATGGTAGGTGAGTTCAACCCCTTTTTTAAAATTGGGAAAATTTCATTAAAATACCATTTGAATTTGTAAAACCCCCAGAAGTTTTCCAAATTTGTAAAAAAACTAAGAGATACCAAAGACCTATGAGGGATATGCAAATTCAGGTAAAATTATTTTTTATCCTTAATTTTAAATAAATAAAAATGCCCTCACCAGAGGCCCAATCGCTGAAGGGCCGCCATCGGCTTGGCGCCGACAGGTGACCATCGGCCATCGGTGGGTTTTTTTTTTAAACCCCCCCTCCAAAAAAAAAAAAAACACCTCTCACTGGTGGCTGGTGGTCGCCGGCCGGCGCCCAGTCGATGGTGGCCCTTTGGCGGCCGGCACTCTGATGTGGGCATTTTTATTTATTTAAAAGTAAGGGCAAAAAGATAATTTCATCTGAATTTGCATATCCCTCATAGGTCATTAGTATCTTTCAGTCTTTTTGTAAATTTGGAAGACTTCTGTGAATTTTACAAATTCAAATAGTATTTTAATGGAATTTTCTCTTTAAAATTTTTGTATAAAAAGAACAGTAAAAAACTTTTAAAATGTTTTGCTCGGGTGTGCATTCCATGCCCATTTTTATGTGCTCAATTATTAGAGGTATGAGCATATTTTTTAAAATTATTTTATATATTGTATTTATTTAGATTTAAATTATATGCTGCTTTCTGGAATTTTTTTTGCACCCAGTATCTCAAATTAATTAGTTTCCAATCCTGCATTTATCTGTAACACCAGTATCATGGAAACTAATTAATTTGAGATACTGGGTGCAAAAAAAAAATGTCAGAAAACAACATATAATTTAAATCTAAATAAATACAATATATAAAAAAATTAAAAAATATACTCATATCGAGGTATGACCGTATGAGCACATAATTAGGTTCATGGCCATGAGATGTGGACTCGTTTTACTCGGAGTTTTGGGTTCGCGGAGGACACTTAAACCGAACACTTGGACGGTCACAGTTCACACCAATCGCTCCTCGTTATTCAGTTCGTGGTTAGTCGAACAATCTCAATGCCCGCCGGAGAAATCCGCTCCGCCTCCCAGCCACCGTCCGCGTCGGACTCCTCCTCCGCCTACGAAGACGACGATGCCTGGATTTGGGCTCAAATCAAGGCGGAGGCCCGCCGTGACGCCGAGTCGGAGCCCGCCTTAGCTAGCTACCTCTACTCCACTATCCTTGCTCACCCTTCCCTCGAACGCTCCCTCTCCTTCCACTTGGGCAACAAGCTCTGCTCTTCCACTCTTCTCTCCACCCTCCTTTATGACCTCTTTATCAACGCCTTCGCTTCCGACCCTTCTCTCCGTGCCGCCGCCGTCGCCGACCTTCGCGCCGCCCGCGAACGCGATCCTGCTTGTGTATCCTACTCCCACTGCCTCCTCAATTACAAGGGTTACCTCGCTGTCCAGGTATTTCAATTTCTCTTCTGCGATTTGTTCTCCTTATCATCGCATGTTTTTGTCCGGGCTATTTTGCCGCCACGATTAGTGCTTTCTCTAATCGCCATGCTATTATAATCAATTAAATGCAAGGGTGCTTCATTTATAACGTCTCTCATCAATTATCGAACTAACGCTATGCGCGTTCCATTTCTCTGGTTTTATGGATTTTGTTCCTTTTCACTCGAAGGGAAATTTTTATTTTGCAGGCACAGCGAGTGTCGAATAGGTTGTGGCAGCAATCTCGGAGGCCACTAGCTCTGGCACTTCAGTCTCGTGTTGCTGATGTGTTTGCCGTGGAAATACACCCTGCGGCTAAGATTGGGAAAAGCATCTTGTTGGACCACGCTACCGGCGTGGTGGTGGGTGAGACGGCGGTGATCGGCAACAATGTGTCGATTCTGCATCAAGTGACTCTGGGAGGAACAGGGAAAGTTAGTGGGGATCGGCATCCAAAGATTGGAGATGGAGTTCTTATTGGAGCTGGAGCGACCATTCTTGGGAATGTCAAGATTGGAGAAGGTGCCAAAATCGGTGCTGGTTCTGTTGTCTTGATAGATGTGCCGCCATGGACAACAGCGGTTGGGAATCCGGCGAGGTTGGTGGGTGGAAAGGAGAAGCCGAAAAAGCATGAGGATGTGCCAGGGGAGTCCATGGATCACACTTCCTTTATCTCTGAGTGGTCAGATTATGTCATATAATTTGAAAGCATTTTGAATCAAAACATCACTAGTGGTTGATAATTTTAGAACATGTCCCTACCTCTCCAACTTGTTGTAGATTTTGGGTTTTGAGAGTTGGGAACTCCCAAAATTTGATGTATAACGAATTGGGATGCCTGTATCAACATGGTTTGATATTTCTGTAAGATGTTTTAGGCTCATCTTCTGTTTTATGTTCTTGAAGACCTTAGTTTTTAAGCACTGAGTCATAAGCATTTCATGTTCAGGTGTTCTTAATCAGATTGCTATGCTGCTACCTGGAACATGACATTGCATGAGCCATTTTAATTTTAAATGAAGAAACAACATATCCATAGGGTAGAATTAGATCTTCTTCTAATCTTTCCTATATTCATAGAAGTGAATGCATATTAGCATATGGGATCTCAGATAAAGTTGCTCTGTGTTAGTGTTCTTCCAAGTGCATGAATACATAGAATAGCTTTGAGCTCATCTTTGGAAGGTGTTTTAGAAGTCTTATCATAGTTAGATGGTCCTTGCTTGCTGTCACCTGTAGTTGCAGAACAAGGAAAAAGCCATGGTTTCTTGTCTCTGTAATGGTAAAGGTAATGATTGTTTCAGATCTATCACACCTCTCTCTCTCTGTGCAGGGAAAGGTAAGCTTTTGGTTTAACGTGCAATGAAGTCATCTCTATTTTCTGAAGCACTAAGTTGTCTGCGTTTTTTGGATCTCAGGCTTTTCTTAGGCATTTCAGGAATCGATTTATAATTATCAGTGTCAAATCTAAATAATTTAAGCTTGTCATCTAAAAATATGTTGGCTTGTCTTGCAAATGCACAACATATATAGCCACTTTAGTTGGATATAAGTGTCCTGGTAAGTGTGCTATAGTGACCTAGTTATGGCCGAAAACTCTGCTATTATGTGTTAGCTTCTAATATTGATGCTTGTTTTGTGCAATGGAAATTACATTTAAGGACCTTGTGTAGCATTTATCTGTCCAAAGAAGAAAAAGCATAATGCTACCAAGGTAAGAGATATTCCCACATAGGTTATGCCTCAAGCAAGCGGATTCAGATTCCCTGGGAATGAAGTATTAATCTAAAGACTTCCGACCTCATAGTGGGAATATTGAGGACCACATAAGCCTTATAATTTAAGTAGTTTTTTTTTAAAAAAATAATAATAATAATAAAAATCTCTGGTTCTTATAGTTTGCCTGGCTTTGGTTTCGGTCTTCAAAAATTCAAACTATATGTTTTGGTCCCTTAAGACGCTTTGTTCTAAATTGTCAGTCCTTCTATTTTAATTAAAACCTAAACCATTTTTTTCATTTTGGAACTGAAAATTATAGTTTGAAACTGTATTAACTTTCTCTTTTTTTGGGAGAACGTCACATAAGGATTATTGAGGGGAATTAATTATCTTACATCAATTCTATAGAATTACATAGAAGAACCAATCTTCATTTTAAAAATAAAAAGGAAGTGGTCGAACATGCCTTTACATAGTTGGCAAATAGTTAAATGTAAATCGCTTAGAATCATGTTCTTAAATCGTAAAAACTTGGTTGTGGATCTTGAAAAATTAGTTACAAATTAATTGTTAATTGTGAATTTTTTTAACTATAAAAAATCCGTTTTAAATTCTGAAAGCTAAGTTATAAATACAAGAAGATTAGTGCAGAATCAATTATAAATTGTGGTTTAAATTAATAAATGTTAGAATACTAGTTACAAATCAATTTTTTACATATTTGATTTATATATTATCTCTCAATATTTATTTATTAAAAACCTTACAATTACTTTAAACTAATTTCCTAAAACTTACAAAACTTCCACAATTTTCAAACGCATTTTGCAAGGAGTGAGTTTTCAAAAATTTACAACTTAGTTTTATGAAATTTGCATCTGTGCCAATGTGGTCAATTTACCGTTGTGATAAGTTGTTTTAGGGAGAATGACAAAGGAAATAATATTAAAAATGTCTTTATTGACAAGTAAACATTGGGAATTAACAAGTGAATCAGTTACCATTAATAACTTATAAGATTTTTCAATATATTATTTTTCTTAATTGGGATCTAGATGTCATTCTTGCATTTTAAGAATTGGTTAGTGATCACATAGCACAATGCCAAGGGAAAATGGTATCCAATACCTAAAGTGTTTAATAATCAGTGATCATATAGAACAAGGCATGTTTGGGTTAGCGATGCGAGTGGTTACTTATTCTCTATCTGACTTTTGCAGAAGTCTGATAGGAAAAAAGTTAAGTTTTAAATGTGATTTGTGTTTGGATTGACAGTGTCAGAAGTGGTTTTTTTGTTTTTGTTTTTTTGTTTTTTTGTTTTTCGTCAAACAGAGACATGTTTGGATTATTATTTGAAAAGTCAGTTGAGATGAAAAATAATATAAATTTTATTGAATACTACATATATTAATATGGGATAGGATATTGTTACTACCAACATTACTACCACTTTTCCACTATTAGATCATAATCTTAATAGGAGAGAGAAATTATAAAGGTAGATAAGATTCTAATCTAACAGTGGAAAAGTTGTAGTAACAAAAAATGGTAGTAACAATAATATTCTATCCCTATTAATATTAGTTGTATATATTGCAGTGATTGAAGATAAAAATTCAAATTTAAATTTTTTTAAAAAAATTAAATTATTATTAAAAAAATTAATAAAAAATAAAAGTCTTTAATTAATAAAAGAAAGATATTTCTGAAGGGAAATTGACCAAAATAATTATTTTTTTAAAAAAATTACCAGATTGATGCACTTTTGAAACTATTTACCGGACTAATGCTGTTGAAAACGTCAGACAGACTTGCGTCAGTAGTGGCGTGAGAGGGTCTCACGCCACTGACAGAAAAGCGTACTTTTGCGTCAGAAAAGTGTACTTTTTGTGTCAGTGGCGTAAAGAAGGTTCACGCCACTAGTGGCGTGAACCTTCTTTACGCCACTGACACAAAAAGTACACTTTTCTGACGCAAAAGTACGTTTTTCTGTCAGTGGCGTGAACCTTATTTACGCCACTAGTGACGTGACCTGCCCTTGCGCCACCAACTGCATTACTTTGGTAAAATGTTTCCAATTAGCTTTAATCTGGTAAAAAGAAAAAAAAATCTTCTTATTTTGGTGAAAAAGCCTATTTCTGAAAATAAAAACTCCCTCTCTCTCCCCCTCTCTTATTTTCTCTCTCCCATGTGATCCAAAAAAAAGCAAAAAGTAAGAAGCTAAGCCTAGAAGCTGCCATCCCTACCCTAGCTTCTAAAAATAAGCTAAGCCAAACATTTGGAATTACTTTCCTTGCCTATCCACAGGGAGAGCATTTTTTTCCTGGACCGTCCAGATCAGATCTGAACGGTCCAGATATTATTTTTTTACTTTATATATTTTTTAAAAAAATTATTTTAATGGGTAGAAAATCTAAAATAAAGATAATCTCCAAACTAACATTTTTTTTCAAAAAACAACATTTTTATTTAAAAAGAAGCAGTTAAAAAAAATTAAATCTGGACCGTTCAGATTTAATCTAGATGGCCCATATCAGATAGACAGATAGTATTGGGATAGGCACCGAAAGTGGTTCCCCAAACATTCTACTTTTACTCTATTGGACTTTTACTCTACTAGATTCCCAACGTTGCCCAAAAGCTCTCCACTAGGCTCTCCGAACAGGCACAATGTTGAGGGAGAATGATACCCACTTCAGCTAAATAACTAATTCGCACATATTATGAAAATTAGTTTTTTGTAAATTAGTATGTTAATTTTCTTAAAATAACTTAATCAATCATTATTTGCATTGAAGCTCATGAAAACCCTTTACTATTATTTGCATTGAAGCTGATGAAAAACCTTTACTAAGTGCCCTTAATAAGTTATAAATTTGAAATACAAAGTAGATTAAAACCTTATATTTAAGATCAAATTAAACCTCTGCTTCTATTTATAACTAGAGAGGGTACTTGTTTAAAAAAGAAAAAATTACCGAGATAAAAGAAATCATTGAAAAAAAATAGATTTTGTAAAATTAAACTACAACTTTCCTAAAATGTTTTTAGTCTTCTTCAAATAAATACCATTCATAATTAATTTAAAGCGTTCGTGGAATATAAAATTAAGAAGAGACGGAATAGTAAATAGAAATTTAATTTATTCTTAAAATTTAAAATTGACAAGTATCATGAAATATGAAAAGTAACATTTTTATAATTAAAAAAATGAAATTTTTGTTTTTTTTTTTGGGGGGGGGGGGGAGGTACTTCATTGTTATTTTTTCTCCGTTTTGTGCTTTTTTGTTTTGTTCATCAAGTGTTGAACAAATCAAATTTCATGCATGTTTATGGTGCTGTTATATTGGATTCCAAAGAGTTGCCTTCTATGGTTTCTCCGGATTGGCTATAGTCCTATGCTCTTATTGTCCTTTTTTTGTCTTCTTTCCCTCCACTACTCATCTCAGTCTTTAGATTAAAATTTGAATTGTTTAGATTTAACATTTTGTAAGAATATTAATAAAATATCATATTATTAAACAAATAAATAAATTTAAAAAATGCTAAATTGTAATTATGATAATTTAAAATTGCAATAAAAAAATTTTAAAAGAATATTTGTACAAAACATTAAATTTGAACCGCTCATGTTTTAATCTAAGAATCAAGATGAGCAGTGGAAGGGAAGATGATGAGAAGATGATAGGAAAAGAATGATAAGAGCAAAGGAAAGGACGGTAGTCAATCCTCTCTAAAGTTGCAGCTGGTCGGAGCAACAACTTGTGATTTAGCTGATCAAGTGTTCTTGTTGACTTTATATGTTTATTTTGTTTCTTTATTTTTTTTTTACTTGGTATGGTTTTTATAAATTGTACTGGGCTTCTATGATTTGCCCTAGCCCATGATCAACTTAATTAGGAAACTCTAAGTATTGTTACATTTTTAAAATAAATTTGACTTTTTATAAAAAAAATTTTAAAAAAATTGAGCAAAAACAGTTTTGGAGAGGTTTCTCCTTACTGCATGCTAGTGCCTTGTATAGTTGTCCACAACCACATTCATTAGTTTCAATTAGTTTAGAGCTAAAAGTGATACCACTAACCAATAAAAATCCCACCAAATTTATTTGTTTATATGCTTCATCTTAAATCTAGCAATTATTGTATATAAATACACAATTCAAAAATAGTATGAGGTTTAAATTATCGTACACTCCCGGATTCTCTCTTTCCCATACATATCCATGTTGTTTTTCTCATTCCCTTCCTCAATCACAAAAATATCAAATTCACAATCAAAACCTGCAATATTATTATCCATATATGGTGCATCGTAACCTACAATGAGCTCTAACTTGAAGAAACTCAAAGATGAAGAAGCAGAAGATAACGTACTGCTACATCAAAGCGAGACAATACCATTATCATCGCCGCCCTCACACGGGTTCTTGGAGCCACCATGGCTCTCCCATGTGGAGGAGGACAAGGGCGAGGAAGAAGATGTCGTGTATTCAGACAAGGTGAAAGTGCAGATATTTGTCTCAGAGTCTTCTTCCAACAACTCCACCACGGCGGTGCCACCATTCTCGTGGCGGAAGTTGTGGCTGTTTACGGGGCCGGGGCTGTTGATGAGCGTGGCGTTTTTGGACCCTGGGAATTTGGAAGGTGATTTGCAGGCAGGAGCCATTGCAGGGTACTCGTTGTTGTGGCTTTTGATGTGGACGACGATCATGGGGCTTCTGATACAGCTGTTGTCGGCTAGGCTCGGGGTGGCATCCGGGCGGCACTTGGCGGAGCTGTGCCGGGAAGAGTACACCAAGTGGGCGAGGTTGGTGTTGTATGTGATGGCGGAAATGGCATTGATAGCTGCAGATATTCAAGAGGTTATTGGTAGCGCCATAGCCATTAAGATTCTAAGTCATGGCATTTTGCCCATTTGGGCTGGAGTTGTAATCACAGCCCTGGATAGGTATGTACGTACATTTATGTTTCTCATCTTTTTTTCCATCTACATGATAAGTTTTTCAAATACTCATCTAGCAGTCACTTCTAACATATTTGACACTGAAAAAAAAACCTTTAAATATCATTAATTGATTTTTAAAGTTTAACAACTTTCTAAGATTTGTTCTACTTAATATACAATATATCCTATAGATGAAGGGTCAAATTATATATTTATATAAAAAACTTGAAGAGTTAATTTATAAGTAGGACAAAAATAAACCTTCTCGTTGTCCTATAAATAGGACAAGAGAAGTATTTTTTATATGTATTGTATATAATGCTTCTAAAAATAGCCATTGAACTTTTAATCTGTAATTTCCATTATTATGAACTTTCATTTAAAAATATTATAAGCTCCTAACCTTATAATTTTAATTTCACATGGCAATAAAAAATAGTAGTTTGTTTGGTAATATAACCAGCAGAGATTTTCTTGCATATGCTTCTTCAATTCCTATATATATGGGAATAATCAATTATGTACAAGTTGGTTAATTAAAGGCAACAAGTGAGTGACATAACCTGCAATAGGGGAATATAACATGTAATTAATGATGATGGAAAAAATGAAAAGAAAAAAAAAAGCAGTTGGTTAAAAATACAAACTTACTTCAAGAGTCTGTTTGGCATGAGGGAAATGGGTAGGAAAGGGAGGGTAAGAAAAATTTTAATGAGTTCAATTCAAAAGAAATGGGAAAGTGAGATTATGAAATTTTACTAATTAATTAAAAGTTTTTAACTACACTTCTTCAATTTTCTTAATTGTTTGTTTGGTATTGAAAGGAATGGAAGGTAGGGGAAATTTTTTATTGAGTTAATTTTAAGAAAATATGGATACATGATGTTATAAGAAGATATAACTTTAAAGAGTAAGAAAAATTAACTAAAAATTTTTAACCCCATTTTTCTGATTTTGTCGTTAAGGTTTTCTCTCATCTCCCCTAAGTGCAGTTTATAAGTACGCCTAAGCCATGACAAAAACCTTATTTTATATGTAAGACCGGAGGGAGAATTCTATAATTACTTTGGTAAGTAATTAAATATTTGTGTTTTAATTTGAACCCAGCTCTTACTATTTGAGTGAATTTACATACACAAGTACTCACTCAAATCTTCTGTCTTTGGTTAATAGTTTTATGTTCCTGTTTCTCGAGAACTATGGAGTGAGGAAGTTGGAAGGTGTTTTCGCAATATTCATTGGAACTATGGCCCTTTCTTTTGCTTGGATGTTCTTTGAGACAAAACCTAGTCCTAAACAACTTCTTATAGGTATACACACACAAACAAGTCTATGCACTTGAATCCCTCAATATCCATATATACTCCATAAATAAAAATATAAGTAACATTCCTTATTCTTCATTGCAGGTATTTTGGTCCCAAAAGTAAGCTCAAAAACTCTTCGTCAAGCTGTGGAACTTATAGGCTGTGTTATAACCCCACACAACGTATTCCTGCACTCAGCCCTAGTTCAATCCAGAGACATAGACATACAAAACAAAAGCCAGGTCCAAGAAGCTCTAAACTACTACACAATCGAGTCCACACTCGCACTTACCATCACCTTTTTCATCAACCTCTCGGTCATGACCGTCTTCGCTAAGGTTTTCTACGGCAACACTGAACAAGCTGACACCATCGGACTCGTAAACGCCGGCCAGTATCTTCAAGAGAAATATGGCGGAGGGTTCTTCCCTATATTGTATATATGGGGAGTAGGGTTGCTGGCGGCCGGACAAAGTAGTACTATCACTGGTACTTATGCTGGGCAGTTTATTACAGAAGGGTTTCTGAAACTGCGTTTGAAGAAATGGTTAAGAGCTTTGATCACTAGAAGCCTAGCCATTGTTCCTACCATGATTGTGGCTGTTGTGTTTAATACTTCTGAAGGTTCTTTGGATACTTTGAATGAGTGGCTTAATGTGGTTCAGTCTATTCAGATTCCTTTTGCTCTTATTCCTCTTCTTACGTTGGTGTCTAAAGAGGAGGTCATGGGAACTTTCAGAATTGGGCCTCTGGTGGAGGTGAGACACAGACACTAATTCATTTAACTATTTGATCATTTTATTCACTTAATTAGCACGTGTTTGGATTAACATTAGTAAAAAATGGTTTTTGTTCTAACTCACTTTTATTAGGTAAATCTAGGTTTAAAGTTAAATAGTGTAATGTGATTTAGATTTTTGGTATGCTTTTATAGAAAAAAGTCAAAATAAACTTGTTTGGATGATATATTAAGAAAGATTCAAATCTAAACTAAAGTGAAAAACTAAAAAAGGTGGTTTCATCTTCAACTTTTGACTTAGAAGCTAATTTCCTTACAAGTCATCCCAATCATCATATGTTGGGCCAAAGTGACTTTTCAGAGCAAAAAGGTCAGTTTGAATCCAGACAATGTTGTCTATTCATCTCCTTACAGTACCGTGTGTTGCAATAGAAAGAGATAGAGCCACTGGTTACTATTGTATGTTGTCATATGAATAGTGTTTGTTTTACCATGTCAAATGAAGAGAGTGAATCTTTCATAATTTCCATTTATTAATTAGTGAATATATTGATTAATGATGCAGAAAGTTGCATGGACAGTGGCAGTGGTGGTAATTCTGGTATATGGATACATGTTGCTGGACTTCTTTCTGTCAGAAGTGAAGGGACTTGTGTATGGCTTTGTGGTGATGATTTGTGCAGCTGCTTGGTTATCATTCATTGCTTATTTGGTTAAACACAGTGGTGCTTTCTCTTCTTTCTTCCACACTTCTCTTCATTCTCGTGGGTTCTCCTCTCTTTCTCCCAATTAGTTAGACCTAATCATGTAATTAATTTCTTCCAAGGAAATTTTGCAGCAGTAAGGTCGTTAAATTAGTTAAAAAGAAAAGAGAAAATCTAAAATTTACGTAATTAAATGCTATTAGTTTTTACTTGAGTTCGCTGCGTCAGCATTTTCCGTAAGTAACATTAACAATATTAAAATTATAAGACCAAAAATGTACTTTATAAAATTAAAGGAACAAAAATATACCTTATATAAACTTAAATAACTAAAACTTTTAGTCTTTTTTAAATGTTAAAGTTATTTGTTATCAATATTACACGTCTAAACTCTTAGGTGTCATAATTGTTTCCCAAAAGGAAGAAAATTCAAAAAATAATCTCACCTAATCATAATAACAATAGAAAAAGCAATTAGGCAGCTTTCAATTTACTACTACTACTTCTCAGCAAAGACACAAATTTCCATAACTAAAATTAACAATATATTGCATGCTAATTAATTCCCATATCACATTCATGCTTTAATTAAAGGCAATAATAAGGTTCTATAATTCACAGATGAATTAAAAAGTTTACCCATTTATTTCATTATTCCACGAAGCAAGCAAAGAATATTTTTCTAATTTTTCCTCTGTACCTATGTGGCCATGTTGGTTAAAGAATGGCCCTTGGTGGTGGCTCCAAAGATCACAAAACCTCCACCCAAGTACGCGCCCCTAACACTACTCTATGATCAATCAAACTCGTGCATGCATGGATGCATGTGACTAAGGATAACATGCATATCAGTGCTTCATGTATGTGTTCAAGGTCTGTGTATAAGGCTAAATATATAAGTGTGTGTTTGGCTATTTTCAAAAAAGTGCTGATGCGGACATAGGGGGCGACATGACCAAGGCAACAAACTTCAAAGACTCACACAAGGTAACAAGAGTGTAGATGAGTATTTTAAAGAGATGGAGGTGTCCTTGATTAGAGCAAATATTAGTGAAGAGCGAGAGGCTACTATGGCACGTTTCTTGCATGGGCTGAATAATGACATAAGGGATGTTGTGGAGTTGCAAAATTATGTGGAGTTGGAGGATTTGGTGCAACAAGCTAGTAAGGTAGAACAACAACTCAAGAGAAAGGGTGTCATGAGGAAAAACTCTTCAAATTTTTATTCTTCAAGTTGGAAGGATAGAAATAAGAAGGAGGGAGGTACTTCATCAAGCAACCCCACTGCTACACCTCAAAGGACTCAAACTAAATCCAATGAGGTCCCTAAAAAGACAAGGAGTAGTGAAATAAAATGCTTCAAGTGTTTGGGGAGAGGTCACATAGCTTCAGAATGTCCAACTAAGAAGACCATGTTACTTAAAGAGGATGGAGAGCTTACTAGTGAGTCTTCTTCAGATTCTACTTCACAAGATTCTGCTTCACAAGATGATATTGAAGAAATAATTCCAGAAGGAGATTTGTTTATGGTAAGAAGAATGTTGGGCAGCCAAGCAAAAGACATGGATGATAGTCAAAGAGAGAACGTCTTTCATACCAGATGCCTTATCCAAGAAAAGGTATGTTCTCTAATTATTGATGGAGGGAGTTGTACCAATGTTGCAAGTGCTAGAATGGTGTCTAAATTGGGCATGGAAACCAAACCTCACCCACTGCCATACAAACTTCAATGGCTTAGTGAGGATGGTGAAGTGACCGTAAGCAAACAAGTGGAGGTGAACTTCTCCATAGGGAAGTATGATGATACAGTTTTATGTGATGTGGTACCAATGGAGGCTTGTCATTTACTACTTGGGAGACCTTGGCAATATGCTAAGAAAGCTATGCATAATGGATACACCAACAAGTTCTCTTTTGTACATAAAGAACGCAAGATTATTCTTGCATCCTTGACACCAAGAGAAGTTAGTGAGGATAATCTAAAAATGAGAGAAAAAAGAAAGCAAGAGAGAAAAGAGAGTGGAAGAGAGCAAGAAAAAAAAGGAGAGGAAAAGAGAAAAGCGCCAAACTTGCTTATAAAAGAAAAAGAGGTGAAAAAGGCAATGCATTTAAAAAAGCCAATGCTCTTACTTTTGAGTAAAGAGAATAATGTTACAGATGCAAGTCCTACTAACTTTCTTCCAAATGAGGTTTCTAATTTGTTGCAGGAATTTAAAGAGGTTGATGATGCAATCCACACTGTAGATTTGTTCTTCAAGGAAGTGCATAAAGACGGAGACGAGGATTGCAATTTGAGGACAAATTCTTCTAAAGAAGGAGGGAATGATGCGGACATAGGGGGCGACATGACCAAGGCAACAAACTTGGAGGACATACAAGGTCTTGGAGATCCAATGACAAGAGCAAGAACTAAAAAGGCTCCAGATTGAAGACCTTGAAGAAAAAGCCCTAATGGATATGCATGGAGGCTTCATTGGGCCTTAGCCCAAATTCTGCATTTAGTTTTATTTTCTTACATTTAGTTAAACTTTTGTAATAAGGCTTATTGGGCTTGTTTATTGGGCTTTATGTGTAAGCAAAATTAGGTTAAACTTAATATGGATGTTGCCCATATAAGGGAACGCCATAGCTTTTGTAACGGCAGATTTGAATTGAGATTTCAACCATTTTGGTGAGAGGCAAGTTCTCTAGGGTTCTTTCGAGAATCTCTGAACTTATCAAGGGTTTCGATCCTTGTGGCGTTCTTGGGCTTATCAATTCCTTTGGAATTGTGGCGCCTACCTTTAATCTGCAGTTTTCAGTTTTCCTTCTAAAATTTCTCGGTTTCATATCTCCAGTTTCCCTTATCGTTTTCCCGTGTTTTCATAGTCAAAATCGTAGTTCAGAACGTGATCTTTCAGCTCGTTTTGGAAGCACTCAATTCCGAGGTCTGTAGCGCGAGATCCATTCCGTTCTTTAGGACGCGTCAGAGGCTGTTCTGGTGCGAAATTCCACTCCTAGTTGATCCGATCGTCCGTTTCCTTCGGGAATCACATCATTTGGTAATGATGCGGACATAGGGGGCGACATGACCAAGGCAACAAACTTGGAGGACATACAAGGTCTTGGAGATCCAATGACAAGAGCAAGAACTAAAAAGGCTCCAGATTGAAGACCTTGAAGAAAAAGCCCTAATGGATATGCATGGAGGCTTCATTGGGCCTTAGCCCAAATTCTGCATTTAGTTTTATTTTCTTACATTTAGTTAAACTTTTGTAATAAGGCTTATTGGGCTTGTTTATTGGGCTTTATGTGTAAGCAAAATTAGGTTAAACTTAATATGGATGTTGCCCATATAAGGGAACGCCATAGCTTTTGTAACGGCAGATTTGAATTGAGATTTCAACCATTTTGGAGAGAGGCAAGTTCTCTAGGGTTCTTTCGAGAATCTCTGAACTTATCAAGGGTTTCGATCCTTGTGGCGTTCTTGGGCTTATCAATTCCTTTGGAATTGTGGCGCCTACCTTTAATCTGCAGTTTTCAGTTTTCCTTCTAAAATTTCTCGGTTTCATATCTCCAGTTTCCCTTATCGTTTTCCCGTGTTTTCATAGTCAAAATCGTAGTTCAGAACGTGATCTTTCAGCTCGTTTTGGAAGCACTCAATTCCGAGGTCTGTAGCGCGAGATCCATTCCGTTCTTTAGGACGCGTCAGAGGCTGTTCTGGTGCGAAATTCCACTCCTAGTTGATCCGATCGTCCGTTTCCTTCGGGAATCACATCATTTGGTATCAGAGCGCGGTTCTAGGATTGGAATTGGGTTATATTTTCTTGATTGCTTACATCCTGATCTGGTAACCCTAATCCCTAAATTTGTGTTTTTGATTTTTGAATTGTGCAATTCTGTTTTAGCCGTCGTTCTTCGTTCTTAGTTTGTCTTTCAATCTTCTGGTTGTCTTTCCTGTCAATTTCTTGTTCAGTTCACATATTTCTGCACTTTGTTCTTGGTGTTCATCCCTTGTTCATCATTGTTCTTCAATTTTAATCCTTTTGATTCGTGTTTCTTGAGTGTTGTGTTGTTAGTGTGTTAAGTAATAGCTCGTTTTGTGGGGAATTCTATCTAGTTCAATTCTGAATTAGTACAATTTCAAAGTTTGATTCCAAAGTCACAAATTCCTCTTGTTTAGAATCAGGTGTTATATATAAAAAAAAAAAAAAATCAGTTGCTATATATAAAAAAAAAAGAAAAAAAAGAATCAGGTGTTAAAAAAAAAAAAAAAAACTATACAGCACCTTGCTATATTATTCAATTACACACACTACTACGTGTGAATCAGTGTTTTCCTTGAATAATCCCTACAAATTGTTTTGATTTTGGATTTTCTTTGTCTTGTCTTCTTTGAGTCCAAAAGTGTCTTCTTTAAATAATTCCTCCAAATTGATTTGGATTTTCTGTCTTGTTGTCCTCTTTGACATCTGTTCCAAATTGTATTGTGAGTCACCGCCAATTCCTGAGTTTGGGATTGTACTCTTTGAGTGTTCTTGGAGATTCTGTTAAGAACTTAAAGAGAGCTATTGAGTGGTAAAAGGCAAGAGAGCACACTACACAAAAGCCTTATAGAGACCAACAAACACGAGTGATACATTCTTAAGAGTGTAAACACGTGAGCGAGTGGTAAGGTCCTATTACTTTTATTCTTGTTCTTTTCCTTGAATTATGGCAGGTGGTGAAGATAATAGGTTGCTGATTGAAGCCATTACAACTCAAATGCAAAGGATGATGAGGGAACACACAGAGGAGTTATATGAGAGAATTGAGAGAATAGAAAATCAGAGGAATCATGATGAAGATAGACAGAGAGGGAGGGATGAAAGAAGGAGAAGAAGAGATTATGAGAATGATCCTAGAGAGGATAGAATTAAGGGAGTGAAGCTTAATATACCATCCTTCAAGGGAAAAAGTGATCCGGAAGCCTATTTAGAGTGGGAACTGAAGATTGAGCACTTGTTTGCATGTCACAATTATAGTGAAGAGAAGAAAATGAAGGTGGCAGCCATGGAGTTTAGTGATTATGCTCTCATTTGGTGGGACCAATTGCAAAAGGAGAGGGCGAGATATGAAGAACCATTGGTGGATAGTTGGGTGGAGATGAAAAGGCTAATGAGAAGAAGATATGTTCCTTCCCATTATCATCGAGACCTTCACAACAAACTTCAAAGACTCACACAAGGTAACAAGAGTGTAGATGAGTATTTTAAAGAGATGGAGGTGTCCTTGATTAGAGCAAATATTAGTGAAGAGCGAGAGGCTACTATGGCACGTTTCTTGCATGGGCTGAATAATGACATAAGGGATGTTGTGGAGTTGCAAAATTATGTGGAGTTGGAGGATTTGGTGCAACAAGCTAGTAAGGTAGAACAACAACTCAAGAGAAAGGGTGTCATGAGGAAAAACTCTTCAAATTTTTATTCTTCAAGTTGGAAGGATAGAAATAAGAAGGAGGGAGGTACTTCATCAAGCAACCCCACTGCTACACCTCAAAGGACTCAAACTAAATCCAATGAGGTCCCTAAAAAGACAAGGAGTAGTGAAATAAAATGCTTCAAGTGTTTGGGGAGAGGTCACATAGCTTCAGAATGTCCAACTAAGAAGACCATGTTACTTAAAGAGGATGGAGAGCTTACTAGTGAGTCTTCTTCAGATTCTACTTCACAAGATTCTGCTTCACAAGATGATATTGAAGAAATAATTCCAGAAGGAGATTTGTTTATGGTAAGAAGAATGTTGGGCAGCCAAGCAAAAGACATGGATGATAGTCAAAGAGAGAACGTCTTTCATACCAGATGCCTTATCCAAGAAAAGGTATGTTCTCTAATTATTGATGGAGGGAGTTGTACCAATGTTGCAAGTGCTAGAATGGTGTCTAAATTGGGCATGGAAACCAAACCTCACCCACTGCCATACAAACTTCAATGGCTTAGTGAGGATGGTGAAGTGACCGTAAGCAAACAAGTGGAGGTGAACTTCTCCATAGGGAAGTATGATGATACAGTTTTATGTGATGTGGTACCAATGGAGGCTTGTCATTTACTACTTGGGAGACCTTGGCAATATGCTAAGAAAGCTATGCATAATGGATACACCAACAAGTTCTCTTTTGTACATAAAGAACGCAAGATTATTCTTGCATCCTTGACACCAAGAGAAGTTAGTGAGGATAATCTAAAAATGAGAGAAAAAAGAAAGCAAGAGAGAAAAGAGAGTGGAAGAGAGCAAGAAAAAAAAGGAGAGGAAAAGAGAAAAGCGCCAAACTTGCTTATAAAAGAAAAAGAGGTGAAAAAGGCAATGCATTTAAAAAAGCCAATGCTCTTACTTTTGAGTAAAGAGAATAATGTTACAGATGCAAGTCCTACTAACTTTCTTCCAAATGAGGTTTCTAATTTGTTGCAGGAATTTAAAGAGGTTGATGATGCAATCCACACTGTAGATTTGTTCTTCAAGGAAGTGCATAAAGACGGAGACGAGGATTGCAATTTGAGGACAAATTCTTCTAAAGAAGGAGGGAATGATGCGGACATAGGGGGCGACATGACCAAGGCAACAAACTTGGAGGACATACAAGGTCTTGGAGATCCAATGACAAGAGCAAGAACTAAAAAGGCTCCAGATTGAAGACCTTGAAGAAAAAGCCCTAATGGATATGCATGGAGGCTTCATTGGGCCTTAGCCCAAATTCTGCATTTAGTTTTATTTTCTTACATTTAGTTAAACTTTTGTAATAAGGCTTATTGGGCTTGTTTATTGGGCTTTATGTGTAAGCAAAATTAGGTTAAACTTAATATGGATGTTGCCCATATAAGGGAACGCCATAGCTTTTGTAACGGCAGATTTGAATTGAGATTTCAACCATTTTGGTGAGAGGCAAGTTCTCTAGGGTTCTTTCGAGAATCTCTGAACTTATCAAGGGTTTCGATCCTTGTGGCGTTCTTGGGCTTATCAATTCCTTTGGAATTGTGGCGCCTACCTTTAATCTGCAGTTTTCAGTTTTCCTTCTAAAATTTCTCGGTTTCATATCTCCAGTTTCCCTTATCGTTTTCCCGTGTTTTCATAGTCAAAATCGTAGTTCAGAACGTGATCTTTCAGCTCGTTTTGGAAGCACTCAATTCCGAGGTCTGTAGCGCGAGATCCATTCCGTTCTTTAGGACGCGTCAGAGGCTGTTCTGGTGCGAAATTCCACTCCTAGTTGATCCGATCGTCCGTTTCCTTCGGGAATCACATCAAGTGCTTCTGAAAGCAAAACCTTCATTTTACAAAAAAGTTGTCAAACACTTTAAAAAAAGGCTAAAAGTATTTTTTTTTTGGCTAAAACTATAGTTTTATATTCCAATGGTTTTGGAGAAGCTGATTTTTCTCACTTTTTCATGTGTGGGCCTCAGCAACCTTTTCTCTCTCCTCCTTTCTTTTTTTCTTCTTCCTTCCTCCTTCTAATCCTCTCTGTTCCTTTTTTTCTTCTTCTTCACAATCTTTATTCCTTCCGTCTTCCTTGTTTCCATCTCCCTTTTGATTCCCTCAATCAAATTATCCATCCCTTCTTCCAAAAATCCATTTCTTTTTCAACACCCTCATCATGGATTGGAATTTGTAGACCCAAGCTTGAAGATCACGCACCCCCACTCAATTTTCCCACTTTGTCTTTGATCAATTTCATGTATGTTTGCCTATCATGGAGATCCTTCGCACAAGGCCCTTTGATTTCTTGTCATCTCTCTACCATCGTCAAGAACAACCCGTGCTACAACAATCTGATTCTCAGTCAAAATTTATTACTATTCCAGTCTTAAATATAAGTATAAGGTAAAGTTAACTTTTTTAAGAGATTAAGAAAAATAATTAAATTACTTTAAAGTATTTATATTTTAACTGTTTTCCTAAACTAATTAGTTTGACTAATAAACTGATATATAATTTAAGGATATACAAAATATGACAAGATTAAGTAACTAATTTAGCTTCCTTAATCTTTCAAAAAAATCAACTATGTCTTATATTTAAGATCGAAGGGAATATTTATTTCAATCTAAAATATAGTATTATTTTGGGTAATTACAGTTTACAAATGATTTTAGTCTATACAATATATATATATATATATGTTTGAGCTTTTTTTTTTTAAAAAAATCATGTTACATAATTAACTAATGTTATAATTTTAATTTTGTAGACAAATTTATTTAATTTTTGGTATTTATTTTGAAATTTAATGTTAAAAATATCTAAAATAAAATCTTATCTTTATATGTAATTATCACAAAAGCTAATATCTATTTTGATAATTTGAGTATAAAAAAGCTATTTTGATAACAAAGTTCAAACACTATATATTATTTTATCAAAATCATTTTTTTCACAGGATCTATTTTGAAAATGCACTTTTATCATTTTACTCTAGAAGCTATTTTCCAAAAACTAATCCAAACATTCTCAGCAATTTGAAGTTCTGTCTACTTTGTTTTATTCGTATTTTTCATATCATCAGTTCAATCCAATGGTGAGTTGCATTTCTATCAAGCCCGTTGGATTAATCTAATTTGTTTGCTTTTGAGGAATTAATTTGACGGAAGAGAAGATGAATAAGGCGAGACTCGAGGCAACACGATAAGCTAAGAGATTATTCGTAGCGTTGTGTATGTGGCTTCATGAATTGTTAAGCCCTAGTCTCTAGCTTCTTGAGTATTATATGTCCCGTTGTATAATTATCTGCTACATGTGTGTGTCTGGTGCACATCTATATACGTCTCTTCTTGATTTGACTTTTTATCCTCTAAGTAAGTTCACTCACTTTGTGTGTTATCCTTATCTGCAATAAAGTCTTATATTTTATAACATGAATTGTGCTCCTAATAACTTCCATATATATATATATATATATATATTTAAAAAAATGTATTGATATTAATATGTATATAAGGTAATTAAGGGAAAAACAACCCAGTGTGAATTGGCAAGTTTACCTACTCTTTTGTAAAACAAACTTTTGATTTACAAAGCACAACAGAAAATTGACTTGATGATTCAAAGTCACTTGAGTAAGTGTTAATGAGGATTGGTATAGTTGGCTAAAGTGTTGGTCTTCATTTCAAAAGGGAGGAGGTTTGATACCCACTAATTGATATGAGGGCTTTATTAGTGGGTGATTTGTAAGTACCTCTGTAAGAGCTCTTTGAGCCTGCAGACATGCTCTGGCAATATCAATGTCTACCCCCACTCAAACTTTTTTTATGAAAAAAAAGGTCACTTGAGTAAGTTTCTAAACATTTGAATGATAGAATTGTATTTGAAGAATTTGAATTAACAAGTCATTCGATTGAATTTTTTTTTCACTTCAAGCACTACAAAAAAATTGACTTTCAGCGGTGACAAAAGTTACATTGAAAGTACAAAAGTCGCCGCCGAAAGTGTTTCAACGACGACAAATTGTCGCTGTCTATACAATTGTCGCCGAAAGTGTTTCAGCGACGACAAAAGTTACCATTGAAAGTACAAATTTTGTTGCTGCCGAAAGTATACTTTTAGCGGCGACATTTTGTCGCCACTGAAAGTGCATCGGAACCACCAACATGAGTGTCGCCATCAAAAGTGGGGTATCAGTGGCGACTATTGTCGCCACTGATAGATGTTTTAGTGGTGACAAAATAAGTTATATTAGCAGCGACAAAATTTGTCGCCATTGAAAGATGTATCAGTGGCAACAAAAGTGTCGCCGAGGATAGATGTATCGGTGGCGAGAATTTTGTTGCCACTTATACATCTTTCAGTGAAAGCAACAATTTTTTTTTAATATATATTTTATAGTTTAAATTGCTAAAATTAAACCAACAACAGACTAAGTAGCAAGAATACTAATGATAAAGATTAAAAGTAATTTTAAATTAATAACATACTAATTAATAAGAATACTAACATTCTTTAAAATTAACAGCAAGTATTTAAATTTTCTAAACAAGGTCTAAATATTGTCATCAAACTTGAAAACTATGAAGGACTTGCTGGTGGAATAACAAGATAAAGTAGTAGTTGCAAATTGCTCATGTTGCATCAAGAGAGCTAGTTGAGCCTGTATTCTTTGCTCCATTTATTCCATTTTCTTGTTGGCGAAGTTCTTGCAAGCTAGCCTACAATTAAAGCATGAAACATATGAGATAAAAAATTCTTGAAGTCAGTTAATATATAAAGATACAACACATACGTGAAATTCTTTTAATTTTTATTTTTTCCAATCAAATCTTCATACCTTGTCAAAAGAAATTACTATTAAAGACAAACGACAGATGCAAAGTTCTTCAAGGACACTAAATAATTTACTCCATAAGAAGACAACTATTGGGAAATATAAGAAAAGGTTTGCCATTTATTCAAATTAAGGCAATCAGGTCAAAGTACTACTATCCAAAGACCAAAGAAGCAGCCTTAAATTTCCAAACGGAGTACATTAAGAACTTTGTCTGTGTTAGGAGAATGAGAAGGCTATTAAAAGAAAGACTTGCAACAATATATACCAAAAGTATCAATAACTAACATAGTAGACTCAGATCAAGTCCTTGGGCAAGATATCAATTTACCTCAACATCTTCAGGGATTTCAATTGATTTTGAAGGCTTAACCTGTGCACGTCCATCTCCAACCTTATTGGTCCTAGACTTCACAGAGCCACCCTTCTTGGGGACAGGCTGAAATTGTAAAAGCTCAGTGTAACAACTCAGACACAGCGAATGAAACCAAAAACATACGAGCAAAGACAGGTATACATACTGCTGCCTAAGCAGGCCTCTTTCCACTTAGCATGCTTGCTGCTGACTTTCTAACAAAAGTACTTTATGAGTTCTGACACACCAATAAGGAAAACCGTGTTAATGCCTCGCAAAAAATAAAATACACAAAACTACCAAGGAAAACACCACTGTTTTGCACAATAGATATATTTTCTAAATGCCCTTTGGATGATGCACTAATTCCCAGTCAACAAGTCGTTAGTGCTCAATTCATATTCTCCACTTCTGATATTCAAGGCAAGGCTTTTCCATTACAATTTTTTAAGGATTACAAATTTTGAGAGATAATAACCAGTTAAAGAGTAACAAACAAAAAGTAGCCAGGATGGCAGAGAACTCTAAATTTATCACCACCATCATTAAGTATATCACAGGACTACTATATCCACCTAGTCACATCAAATAAACCAACAGAATAAGCACACAAGATAATCAATCAATTCCATGTCCATAGTGAGACAAAATAACAAAGTTGAACTGAGAATTTTAAAACTAAACAACGGTATAAACTACAAAAAATAAAAATAAATAAAAAATAACCCCACCTCTAAAGAAGACACACTCCCTCGGGTATTTTGCACAGATGCTGGAAAAACATCATAAAGTGTCATTAAAAGCTACAAACTAAAATGTGGGGGCAATACCCAACAAGAGCTCAAATTTACAAACCTGCAGTGGAACCACTAAGTGGAGCAACTTCAGAACCTGCAATCATTTCAGAAAGCTTCTTTTCTTCTGACATCATCAAGTTTCTCAATTGATCTCTCAAGAGGTCTTAGGCATAGTGATACCAACATGTGCCACGTGGATTCATAGCAAAACTAGCACCTTTTTTTTTTTTTAAAATGAAATTAGCTTCTTCTTCTTTTTATGAGAAACTGACATGTTTTTGCCACTAGAGAATAGTTACCTACTTCCATTTGGACAAAAACACAGTGCAAATAACTCCTCCAGTGTACTCCTAAGTACATGGAAACTTACCAAGCGTGACACTAAACAAATGCATTTATCAGCAAAAGAATTTGCTGGTATCCGGTATGCATCTGCTATATCCTCACAGACTAGATCCCGAAAAGAGATGCAACTAACATATATTTTTGAACCATCACCCTCTGCATCAAACTTTAAAACATGAATATGATATCTTAGAATAATACCCACATGCCAAGGTAACAATTATGCAAGAAAACAAAACTCGCAACCCCATTGAAATCAACTCAAAAAATCTGCATAAAACTGGAGTAGTCATTTTAAGTGGTAAATGTAACACGTCCATATAAATACATGATTTGCTTTGGGAGCAATTGGATAGGTAGAAAATTCAGGAAGGGAATCTTGACTGCAACTAAATGAAGTAAATGTTCTTGGTTTTGAACCAGAATTCAGTTTGACATCTTCAGCAGGAAGTTCACTCCCATTAGGTAACCACCTCAGTTCATCATTTGATTTTACTGCAATGGTGTTAAAAAATCAAAAGAAGGAAAATGATATAAACAATGTAATTGTGAGTTCCAGGCTCAATTCTCTTACCAGTAATTTGAGGATGCCCTTTTTCACATCGAACTTTAAGTTTAAAGACAATAGTGTTCTTTTCATTCTTGTCATTTCCCGCATTTTCCAATGATAGCAAAAATGATGTATCTTCTCTTCCAAAAATTATGCAAGTCACTTGATAAAATTATGAAGTTATGCAAGATCACTCGAGTTAAAAATCCAGAAAATTGGGTAAGCATTTAAGTGATTCGACATCACTTGCAAGCATTTACAAGTGACTTACAAAGTTTTTGAAAGTTGAAGCATATCACTCGAGTGATGTTTTAGGGCACTCGAGTGATATGCTCAAAATCACTCAAGTGATGAGGTGATCACTCGAGTGATGGGAATCACTTGCAAATCTCAGTGAGGCACTCGCAGGTGAAACAAGAATGATATAATCTTAAAAGAAGATCACTTGAGTGATCTGAGATCACTTGCAAGAGTTTGCAAGTGATCTATAAAATCACTCGAGTCACCTAGCAATGTCAAAGCTTTTTCAAAAAAATAGAAGATCACTCGAGTGATATTTCAGGAACTTGAGTGATAAACATTTTCATAACACTTCACTACTTGTGCATTAACTTGAGTGTTAGTGCAATAACTTGAGTGATAAGGTATCACTTGAGTGATCCTAAGTCACACTCGAGCGCATATTCATCGTCTTTGAAAATCAGCGTCTCGATAATTTTGATACCTAAGATGAACATTCAAATTAATGATATAATCACTTATGCTAATTCTAAATGTTACTAATCTCGTTAATATATAAGTTTTAGGTAATTAAAACTTAAATTTAGTTCAAAATCAACAAAAGCAAAAATCTATCTGAAGCATTAAATGGTGCATTGAATGCGTTGCAGAAGCAAGAGAAAGCCAACGGAAACATTCAATTTCATCAACGGCTTTAATTACTCTCTAACAAACAAATTTGAATGCTCACAACGCTCATTTATGATGATCCACCTCTAAATACCTAAGCATTCAAGATGGAGCAAAAACAAAGCCAAAGACAAACATTTTGTATATTAATTGTTGTTATTCTCTGATATCCTCTGATATTTGTATTGTTCTTTAGTGTCTATTTATCAACTCTGAGAGAGAAATTACCCAACCTTATTTAACACTCTTGTAAAGAAAATCTCAAGGTATAGAGATCTTGAGTGAGGTTGTCAACTTACAAAGTGTAAGGGGGAGTAAATGTCCTGTAAGATACTCTCTTGTACTTTGTGCCAAGAACCTATCAAATATTGGAAATATAGTGGAAATCTCAGAGGTACTATAAGGACTAGAAGTATGTCAAAAGATCAAGGTCAAACCAGTATAAACTCATGTGTGCACGTTGGTGATATTGCTCCAACTCTTATCTTGTGATTAATTTTTAATTGCAATTGTTTTACTTTTTAATATCACCCAATTCACCCCTCTTAGATGAAACTGTTGACACAAACATTTTGTATCAGAGTCTCATCTTCTTATTTTAGGACTAACATCCTAAAAAGGATTCTATGGAAGGAATACTATCAGATGGTGTCTCCATTACTCGGCCTCCTAGCTTTATTGGAGAACATTTCTCCTTCTAGAAGGAAAAATTCATAGTATACGTGATGGCAACGGAATATGGCCTATGGCAAGTGATTCAAGATGGAGACTATGTCCCGATGAAAAGAGTTGAAGAAAGAATGTCTCCAAAGATCCTAGTAGAATTTGACAACAATGATAAGAAGCTGGTGACTTTCAACATCAAAGTTATTCTAATGATTCAAAGTGCATTGAGTCAGAAAGAATACTTTAGAATATGCAATCGCTCTTGTGCTAAAGAAATGTGAGAAGCACTAGATATTGTGTAATACCCCAAATTAACAATTATCATAAATGCAATATTTGGTTTGATGGCACCTATTTAAAATAGGTAAATATGTGGTCTCAAATTTTGAGATGTATTTATTTTGTCTATTAGGTTATTTTCCCTTAGAATTTAAGGTAGCTAATATTTTATTTTCCTAAATTTTGATTGGAATCATAAAATACCATAAAAATACCAACAACTCCCAAATTAAATTAGGGATTTTATAGGACCAAAAGAAAGCAAGGAAAAATTAGGAAAACACATTAAATAAATAGGGAAACATAATAGGAATTAGTAGACCCTTGAATTCTTACTAAACAAAATGATTATGTAAATTTTTATAATTAATTAAGGGATTAAATTAAGAGGACTTAAATCTCAAAATTCATAATTAAATAAGAAACTAGATTTTTCTAAAACCCTAGAATTAATACCTAGCACATACTAAGTTATAAAATGCCATAATAAATTACCAAAGCACTTGAACAAATAAAAGACTAATTACCAACATTTAATAGGCAATTAATTAACACTAATGGAAGGTTTAGTTAATTAATTACAACCATTAATTAAGAGGGATGATAGGCTAATTAAAAGTAAAGAACCAACAAGGGATTAAGATTAACACTAAAAATTGTTAGCAATCATAAATCATTCCATGAACCAATAAGCAACAAGCAAGTGGTAATTAAGCTTAGGATTAAGATGTTAATCAAATGCTAATCAAGAGTTGAAAAGTCAACAATTGCAACTATGATCTAAAGGCTAAGAATTAATCCTATAAAGCTAATCCAAAGGCCCTAATTAATTCTAATAAAGCTTAATCCATGAGATAAGGCAATAACCAATGAGATTTTTCCTTCCAACTATTATAAAACAAGAAAAACAAATTAAAACTAATTTAAGGGGGGTGGGGCACTTTTTTGCAAGAGGAGGAGAGGGAAAAATTGACCAAAAATCAACTCCATGCCACATACCCCTTTGAGTCATGAATCTAGACCTATGTGAGTCATGGATCTAAAAATGAGATGAATCATCAACCTAAACATGAATCACCACTCTAACTAATGAATCATCATCCTAAACTTTCATGAGTCACACACCTACATGATGAATCACAACCCTAATTAGATAAGATGATGTAAGGGATGATGGAAGAAGGTGATGTAAGGAAGTAGAGGTGGACCAATGAGATAAAAGATAATTAGAATAACTAAATTAGTTTATAAAAATAATTCTAGATAAAAACTAATAAAACCTATACAAATTAAATCATATCTTGAAATCCATGAACTAAGTATGAAAACCAAGTTGAGATTCATAATAAGCATAAATCAAGCTTGAAGACAAGTATAACCAAAGCCATTTTCATGATTGTTTGAGAAATAGAACAATAGGAAAGATAGGTAAAATTGGTCTCAAAATGAAGCTAAAAATTTATAGAGTTCAAAACCAATGAGTAATTGAGCAAACAACTTCATTAGATTACCTAAACACATCCATTTCAATGAATTCTAATTAGTATAAAGCAAGCCAAACTCTTAGGAAAATAGTCATTGAATGTGGAAGAGGATAATGTACCCAAATGGTGACTCATGGGGATGACTCAAAAGCAATTGGAAGGGCTAGGATTAAAGCTCCAAAATACCCTAGATCCAAGGGCCAAGAATTGCTAAGAAGAAGTTCCAATTAATTACCAATCTACCCAACCCTTCTACTATAAATAGGGGTCCTTGGCCCTTCACAAAACTCACACCAAAACCAAGCAATCTGAATATTAGAGAGAGTGGAAGAAGCTTGAAGGAGTTTAAGAAGAGGTAAGCAAGTTCTTTAGTTTCTAGCTTTTTAATTCTTAGTTAGAAGTAGCTTAGATCTTAAATAGTTTAGAATAATTTTAAATTCATGTTTTTATAGTTAAAATTGGTTTTATTTCGAAAAAATAGTGAAGAAAGGGTTTTAGCAAAATTTCCGGAAGAGAAACACCGAAGTAACGAAGTTCTGGCGAAATTTCATCGGTTCTGGAATTTCTGAACCAGTCACGAAAATACCATTATTTTATGCTGAAATCATGGTTGAAAAATTCTGGAAAACTTCATGGTTAAAGTAGCCATATAGGGATTTTTAAATATGTAAAGAACATGTCCAAATGATTTCTGTACAGGGAGATAAAAATTCCCAAAGTTAGGGCTACGAATTTCAGGAAAATTCTGGACAGAGGTTCAAAACTAAAAACCTGGGAATGAACCGTGGAATCTGGGAAAATTCTGATATTTTTTCTTGAAACTAGACATCCTAAAGATTCTGAGGAATTTTACGGATCCTCATTTCGATTTTTCTAGAATTAGTTATACTTTTTCAAAATTAGGCGAAATTCTGCCCAGATTTAAGGACCAGCGTTTTTTTTAAAAAAAGAGGAAATAATAAATTCATAAATCCACCAGGGGTAAAATAGTCATTTGTGGCTAGGATATCTATTGGGATATTGGTTGTGAATTAATAAATGAAATATTACCTCATAGGAAATCTGTGATCGCTGCGCAACCGACGACGTACCGTGACCACCGACAAAGGTACGGACGCGTACTGTAACACTAACTCTGATGCTTATCGTGCACTTGTATGTGGTAGATATGCTCATAGACTGTGACTCTGCTTGAAAACTACTTGAATATATACGGGTTACAGTCTTGGTAATGCCGTCTGAGTTTTCCTAGCGCGCTGAGGACACGATAGGCCATCGTGGCACTGGTGGAGAGTACAGACTGGATTGATGTGAATATGTGATGATTGTATTGATATGTGGTTATGCTATGCTGTCATGAAATACCTATCATATATAACTGTTCATAAGCATGAGGTTAACCGTTACCTGAGGTTCAATGGGAATTGAACTTCAGCACTTACCATAGCCTCAGGTTCTGGCGGAGGCAGAGTTGCTGACAAGGGTAAGCAGCCAGCTTGAGGATACGGGCGGGGGATTGTTCTGCTGATATTGTCTTTCTATTTTCGGCTTAGTTTTGAATACTCGGATTACTCGGATGACTGTACTAATATCAACAACAGATGATTATCAGTTACTCGTTTTGTTTTTGAAGGGAAAACTTTTTATGATGCCACTCTGATTTTTTTTCTCAAACGCTCTGATATTCCCTTTTGAAAACCACTTTTAAAAAAAGACGGGATGTTACATATTGCTCATGAAGGAACCTCTGGAATTAAAGAAAACATAGTCAACACTCTTGTCGTGGAGTATAACCTACTTCGCATGAAATCTAGAGAAAGTATAGTTGAGTTCGAACTCAAATACACACACTGAATTAATCAACTGACAGCATTAGGAAGAACATTGGATTTTGAGCATTGATGGTTGGAACACTGACTGATTAAGAATCATGTCCAGTAATCATATGAAGGCTCCAAATCTCTTTGAGTTACTCCATATATCTCCTTCTTGAGCCTGGATGTCCTCAAGGTAGGAAAACATTTATCTAGAAATGCATCCTTGAGTTGGGGCCAATCATGGTGGAATAATGTTGTGGCAATGTAATTAGCCACTGTCTTGCATTTCCTTCCAAGGTGAAGTGAAAGACACTTCTGAGAAAATCATTCCAATTAGCTCTAGACGGCTTCATTGTTTCACAGACTGAGTACGTAAGATCTATATGCTACTTGGCATTTATTAGTCCACTCTTAAGTTCAAATCCTAAATCATAAGCATGGAAACCTATAGGTGCACAGTTTATAGTAGAATTGTTAATTCCCCTCATGCTCGTAGTATCATCTTCCTCATTATTAGGCATATTATACTGTAAATTTTCAGCTTGCCTTTTCTCCTGATTAGGTCCATCCACGTGCATATCTGCATTTATTCATGCATGGTTCTGTTCCTGTCCATTAACTAAATGATTATGAACATCATGTGCATCCATGACTAAATGCAAATCACACAATCTTCCAAATAAAGAATCAGATGAAGAGTTACAAGGCAAAGTAGAACCAGAGGAATCAACAGATTATGAGGTCCAGAGATGTGCAAATTATTGTCAAGGAATTCCTTTTGTTTCTTTTTCTTTAAAATGTTCAAAGTCCTATTAATTTCCAAATCCTTAGGGCAGATTTCGGTCTGATGAGCTCTGGTCATACAAAACGGCAACAACAGGAGAACAATTCAACCAACTAACAAATTTCACAGAAAAAGAAGTGTATTCAGCTAAATTTACAAATCACTCAATCAGGCAAAGGTTGAAAAAAAAAACTTGAAGAGACTAGGCTCCCTAGCAACAGCGCCAATTTGATCTCCTTGTCGTTAAGTGGCATCAGCTCAAGATCGATCTCAAGGAGCCTTAACTTTTGATTTTAATTAACCAACCTTCAATAACTTACTATAATTTAGCAAGAATTGTCAGTGTGTTCTTCATCATATCAATAACAAAAAATGAAAGTAGTTCTAATCAAATTCAAGATCCCAAATTCAAGGCAAATGTTAGGACCTTTCAACAGATGAATTAGCATCCCTTAGAGAGAGATGTCATGGAATATGTCATCGCATATTTCTAATGATTAAGAATCATAGCTAGCTAGCTTCATCTCCAAAATCTTGTATTACCAAATTCAATTCCCTAATAGATTTCTCGAAGAGATTACTAATCACATTTCTCATTAATTAATCACTGTGAAATCAATCTAGATATTAACCATATCGAACCTACTCTCAGATACTCTAAATCTAGAAATCAACAGCTAGGAAAATCTATGAACCAGAATACATCATGTTCTACAAACGGAATAGATCCATACATAAGCTCATATCAGAATAGTTCTAAATCATTATAGTAAGATAAAGCTATGAATGGAGAAACAAGACTGGACTAAGACTCAATATACTTTCTTTGCACAATATGCTCAAGTTCCATGCTCTCTTCTCTAAGGAATAAAATTGTTCAGCCTCTAATAGAGCTCGTTATAGTCACAAACTTGTGGTTAATAGCTGTGAACATTGTTGAGCTCGAATTTGCATCGAGACTATTTCATCAACAAATGGACTCTATTTTTAAAAGCATGGAACACCAAGCAAAATCATATGAGAGATTAGGAAAGGAAATTGAGTAGCAATCACAAGTGTTGAAAATGAATTTTCAAGAAAACACTTCTCTCATGGCCACACATGCACAAGAAGTGAAACAAGTACAAAAGCATATTGAAGAGTCTTCCCTCCCATTTGGTAATGATCTTATCCTTATAAAAGTAGACTCTCATACTACTCTAACTAATAAAGCAATTTATGATTTGAGTGATGATGAGGTGGATGAGGAAATCATTGTTGAATCCCCTCAATTGTTTAGAAATGTAATTGCTCAACCAATTGGCTTTAATAGTGGTAATTTGATTGTACTTGTTGATGAGTGTGCTCCTATTTCTTCATGTAATGCTTTAACTGTTGAAGATGCTTCTCTTCGTAGTACTATTGCATGACAAATTTTCATGCTATTGTGAAAAATATCAAATATGTGTAGATTGTTATCATGAAAAATGTCATTTACTTGTTAAGCTTCAAAAGAAAGCATTTAGTGCAGTGGTTGATTCTACCATTGATCATAATGCACCCTCTTGTACTATTGATGATACTAAGTATGTCAATTGTGAAAATGTTGAATCAAGCATGGATGCCAATGTTGTTGATGATATTCTTGCTAGATGGCGTGCTGATTATCCTGGTTTTGCATCTGTTAGTGACTCTACCATTTGTGCATGTTCTGATAATGAATGGTGCTCTGTTTGCATTGACTTGGTTAATACTGCATTATTTGGTGATTCTGAATTAATTAGTGATACTGTATTAATTGCGGATTCTATTGGTGATATGAGTGAGCAAGATCATAGATTAGAAAACCAAATGCACAAAATTCCTATTGGATTACTTCCTTGTAGTCTTGTTGGTGATAAAGATTATGAGATTTTGATTGATAAAATTCTGCATGTTGATGAATCTTTCCAACAAGTGTTATCTTGTGATTTGCCATCCGATTTAGAAAAGAAAAACGATTGCTTTGAAATTTTGGAGCCCCTGGGTGGCGACAATTTAATAAATTCTCTTCGTTCTTCCAATCTTTTTCCTTCCATCTCTTGTGATTGCAATGATAATATGGTGTACTCCAACTCTAGGTTGGATTCAACACCTTCCATTTTGCAAGCACAAGAGAATTTTCACAATATAACCGGTTCCTTGACTCCTACTGATGGGAGTGTCATTGATTTCCTTGGATGTGATAGTTACTTGGAGAATTTGGAACTTAATATGAGTTGATCAAGTGATCTACCTTTCATATTTGGATACCATGAAGGCATCATCCCTCACATCGTCATTCACATTTAGTCGAGAGCAAAGATAGAGTATCATCTCTCCTAATTGACTAAATGTAACTATTTCAGAGAACTAGGAATCTTCTTATAGTAACTCTATAACGGATCATGACTCTTCATGATCACTTGTTGTGCGCACAGTTTCTCGAGTTAATTAGAAGCTATTCAAGCTCTACTGGTCTTGTGAATGACTAATCCCTTGTAGGGGATTGTGAGTCCTCTCAGCATGTCCATCTATACTCATGTATTCGAGTTACACCTAAGAGTACACTATTCTCCCCATTTTCAGGTGGATAGAGTTGTACAGTCAAAGTATAACCCTAGTGAAGGTGGAGCCAAATACCCAAGAGGGGTTGGGGGTGAATCGGGTATTTAAAAAAAATCTTGCTGAAAACTCTATTTTCTAACAGTGAAAATAGGGTAGAACTGAGCAAAGGGAAGAAAAGTTAAACACACGAGATTTATACTGGTTCGTTCCTAACCACTTGACCTACGTCTAGTCCCCAGCCTTACTGGGATTTCCACTATGTCAAAGATTACACACTCTGCACTCAAGAAATGATTCTCTCACTAGAACTCACTCCCCCTTACAAGTTGTAATCAATGAACCTCCCAATCACCAAGTCCCCTTGACTTGTGATTCGTTACAATAAATGATTTTCAGATAAAGACTCTCTCTAAGAGTAGATAATGATAAACATTGAAGCTTATAATGTCAAAAGACAAGATACAAGTGAAAACAGAGAAGTAGATGGAGAACTTGAATGCTTATACGTTTTCAGATGTTGTGGTTGTTGAGAAGACTTGAATGCCACTCTATTTATACACAGAAGGCATTAAATGACCGTTGCAAAGTGGATCAAACCGTTGGAGGTGTTCTGTTGCAACTTTGGTCTTCTTCTCTCTCTAATCTCCACTTAATCCAGGTGGATAATGACTCAGAGTTGACTCTCTGCAAATTAATCCGTTGGAGAAGAGTTTACTTGTTGTAGAAAACATTCTTTAATGCTTTGTAGACATGTACAGTTGGATTAGCCAAAAAGAAGCAACTCTCTGATCAGCATTTAATGTTCTGAACCACCTTTTTACTTTTGTTCCAACTCTTAATTAATCTTCATTAATTTGTCTAAAACTCACAAGTAGAGTGGTTAAACATAGCAGGGAATATGGAAGATTAATTCTGGAAAGTATTAAGTTCAATCACAACGCATATCCAAAATCGTGAAATTCAATTTTCAAACTCAACGATGGAAACTCGAGTTTGTTCATCAAAACTCGAGTTTTCAACTGTGCACTTGATACAAAACTTGAGTTTCAAAACTGAAACTCAAGTTTTCTACTTCCAGAGAGCAAAGTCGTGTTTTGAGCTTTTGGACCATAGTTTGGGAAAATCTCAAAACTCGAGTTTTCAATCCAAAACTCGAGTTTTGGACTTTTAATGAAAAAGGCACGTGGAAGTCCAAAACATCAAAACTTGAGTTTTCAAACTAAAACTTGAGTTTTCAAAAGGTTGGAAAATCATATGCTCTCTGTTTGGCCAAAACTCGAGTTTCCAAAGTGAAACTCGAGTTTTCACTTAATCATGAAAACTTTGTGAAGTTCAAGTCAGGCCAAAACTTGAGTTTCAAAAATGAAACTCGAGTTTTCAAATCATCGTGAAAATGCATTGCTCTTTGCCTGATCAAAACTCGACTTTTCTTATTGTTATGAAAACTTTGAAATTTGGCAATGCTCTCGGGTTAGGTCAAAACTCGAGTTTGTAAAACAAAACTCGAGTTTTCATCCATCGCTGAAAACTTTGAAAATATGCTCAAGTTGGAAACTTAAGTTTTCTCTTTGAAACTCGAGTTTTCAAAACTAGGTGAAAACGTGAAAACTCTTTGTTAAGTAAAAACTCGAGTTTTCTCTTAACTTAGAGAAAACTTGAAAAGATGAAGTCTTGGCGTAAAACTGAGTTCAAAAGTCAGAGACTCTCTGTATGGCCAAAACTCGAGTTTTCAAAACAAAACTCGAGTTTTGTCTTTAGTTGAAAAAGTCACAAGTCTCTACAAAAGTCAAAACTTGAGTTTTCAAACTGAAACTCGAGTTTTGTCTTGAGATGAAAATTGAGTGCTCTCTGTAAGCTTCAAAACTCGAGTTTCCAAAGGAAACTTGAGTTTTGCTCTTTTTCAATGAAATCGAGCAACTCTCTGCCAAGGCCAAAACTCGAGTTTTGAAACCAAAACTCGAGTTTTGTCTTGACAGTAAGTTTTTCAACTTACCAAGACAAAACTTCATTTTTGGGTTTGCAATTGTTAAATCATCATCAAAACACATAAAGAACTAACACCTAGGACATAGTGTTCAATGACATCCTTAAGTCCAGGATGATCTGTACTACCAAATGATGAGAGACTTTACATATCTAATGATATTCTCTACAATGAATCTTTGTGGAGTCTCTCGGCGGGTCTGTTCGGTACTATTTGTTCTCTAACAAGTATATATTAGTTCTATATGTGTTTTGATGATCACTAACAATTGTAAACACAAGTTGAAGTTTTGTCTTGATAAACTGAAAAATTTACTGTCAAGACAAAACTCGAGTTTTGGGTTTGACAAAGAGTGCCTTATTTCAATGAACAAAGCAAAACTCAAGTTTCCATGAGGAAACTCGAGTTTTGGACTTACAGAAAGCACTCAGTTTCTCACCTTAAGACAAAACTCGATTTTCAGTTTGAAAACTCGAGTTTTGAATCATACAGAGACTTCTTAATGTTTTCAACTAAAGACAAAACTCGAGTCTTGATTTAGAAACTCAAGTTTTGCCCATACAGAGTCTCTAACTTTTGAACCCAGTTTTGCGCTAAAACTCCAGAACTCCAACTTACTTTAAGATTTCCTAAGTTTTCTCTAAGTTAGGAGAAAACTCGAGTTTTGATTTCAAAATCAAAACTCGAGTTTTGACTTGAAAGAGAGTTTTTCAAGTTTTTACTCAGCAATTGAAAACTCGAGTCTTTAGAGAAAACTCAAGTTTCCAACTTGAACAGTTTTTCAAAGTTTTCATCTTTAAATGAAAACTCGAGTTTAGATATGGAAACTCGAGTTTTGAACCAACCCGAGAGCATTGCAAGTTTTCAAGGTTTTCATAACTATATGAAAACTCAAGTTTTGATTAGGCAGAGAGCAATGCATTTTATCAATGATTTGAAAACTCGAGTTTCTCTCTTAAAACTCAAGTTTTGGCTAGACAAAGATTTCTCAACATTTTCACATTAAAGTGAAAACTCGAGTTTCACTTTGGAAACTCGAGTTTCACTTTGGAAACTCAAGTTTTGGCCAAATAGAAAGCTTTGAAGTTTTTCAATGTTTTGAAAACTCGAGTCTAAGATGAAAACTGTAATATCCCGAATTTTGGACCCGGAAAATTGAGAATAAGCCTAAATTAGGCAGACTACTAAGCCCGATTCGGGAAGAAACCCAAGAATGACAAGAGATAGGAAGCCTTTGGTGGGGCCCAGGTTCGAAAGGTGCGGGCCCAGGATAAAACACCGGTGTGAAGTAAAGCCGGTAAAATCAAGCGGGGCCCGGGGAATATGACAAAACACAGATTCCTGACCTTTGGAAGTGTGTATGCGCCACACAGGGACACGTGTCATCATGGGATTAAAAGAAAATAAAGCACGGGCAAAATGGTTAATTCCTTGTCCTATGTGTTAGTTCTCAGTATGTTTTGATGATGACTGGAACAATTGTTAAACCATGAGAATCAAATTGACAGGTTTTCTCTTGCAAAAATCAGTTTCCTTGCTCTCAAGGGAAAACTCGAGTTTTGAGGTCAAAACTCAAGTTTTGGTTCTCTGATGAAAAACTAACCGAAAGGCAAAACTGCCAGTCTGTGTCTTTCAGTGAACATATGAAAAACTAGAGTCTTGTTTTGACAAAGTGTTTTCAAAATCTTCAAATCACAAAACCTCCAGATTTCAAAAACACTATCAAGTTTTGAACTATTTCGAGAAATTCATATGGTTTTACAAAATAGTTCAAAACTCGAGTTTTGGGGACAAAACTTGAGTTTTGATATGTCACTCTGGTATTTGGTTTTACAACAAACGAAAACTGCCAGTCTCTAAGCAAAACCTCTAGTTTTCATGTTGCACAGATTTGGAATCAAAACTCGAGTTTTGGTCTGGCAGAATGCACTCAACCTTTTACTCAGCTTAAAACCGCCAGCTTCAGTTTGAAAACTCCAGTTTTGATATGATCACTGGTTCTCAGAATTTTCACATGTTTTCACGCTTAAGTGAAAACTCGAGTTTTGCTCTGCAAACTCGAGTTTGTTTTTTCAAAGAGTCGTTATTTTTTAATGCAATTTCATGACAAGACTTCATCTTTCAAACTGCCTTTGAGAATTTCAAAGTTTTCTCTAAGTCAAGAGAAAACTTGAGTTTTGATTTCAAAACTCGAGTTTTGTTCTTATAGAGAGATTTCAAGTTTTCGTAGTATTTTGAAAACTCAAGTTTTAGCTTGAGCTGCTTTTTTTTTTTCAAAGTTTTCATCATTGGATGAAAACTCGAGTTTTGTTTTACAAACTCGAGTTTTGTTCCAACCCGAGTGCATTGCCAAATTTCAAAGTTTTCATAACTATATGAAAACTCGAGTTTTGATTTCAAAACTCGAGTTTTGATTAAGCAGAGAGCAATGCATTCTCACGATGATTTGAAAACTCGAGTTTCAGTTTTGAAACTCAAGTTTTGGCCAGATATGAACTTTTCAATGTTTTCACTATTTATGTGAAAACTTGAGTTTCACTTTGGAAACTCTAGTTTTGGCCAAACAGAGAGTATATAATTTTCCAACCTTTTGAAAACTCAAGTTTTAATTTGAAAACTCAAGTTTTGATGTTTTGGACTTCCACCTGCTATTTTCACTAAAAGTCCAAAACTCGAGTTTTAGTTTGAAAACTTGAGTTTTGACATTTACTCAAACTCTAGTCCAAAAGCTCAAAACACGATATTACTCTCTGTAAGTAGAAAACTCGAGTTTCAGTTTTGAAACTCGAGTTTTGCCTTAAGTGCAAGTTGAAAACTTGAGTTTCCAAGAACAAAACTCGAGTTTCCATCGCTGATCTGTAGATTTGAATTTAACGATTTTAGAATGCTTAGTTATTTGAGTTCAATACTTTCTAGCATTAATCCTCTATATTCCCTGCTATATTTAACCACTTTACTTGTGAGTTTAAGGCAGATTAACGAAAGTTATTGAAGATCTCAACTAAAAGCAAAAAGCTTGTTAGAACATTAAATGCTGATGACAGAAAAGCTACATACTTCTGGTTAATTCATCCACACACGTTTGTAAAACATTAAAGGATGATTTCCTCAACTAGCAGCTGCCATTCCAACGGATCTATTGTCAAGAAGTCAACTCTAAACACTTTGCCCAGCTAGATTAAGCAAAAGCTAGAGAGAGAACAAGACAAAAGCTGAACCAAAACCTTGACTGATATGGGCAACGGTCATAAACGGTCACATGCTATTCTCTACCTATAAGAGAAATGGATTCAAGCAGAAAAATAGGGAGAAACAAGCTTACACTTCCAACATGTTGAAACTCTGTTTTCACATCATTTACACTCTGTTTTTCATGTTTAGATAGCTTATAGAGTGAGATGATTTGTATTGTTATTCAGTGTTCATCTATTCACTTCTAAGATAGAAGATTTATTGTAATCATTCTATTCTTCTAAGAGTTACTCAAGATTGGGTGATCTTGAGTGGGAAACACATTGTGTTGATTACAACTTGTAGGGGGAGTGAATCCTAGTGAGAGGATTACTTCGAGTACTGATAATTAAATATTTTACACACTACTTTTTGTATCTCGAATAGTAATTTAGGACCCTTTAGCTAATAAATAATGGCTTTTATACTTATTTGGGCTTTGGGCCTTTTATTATATTTTAGCCATTATTTAATAATAAATTCTAGTTTTATATTGCTTCACTGTTTTTACCATAACTCTTGAACCAGACATCGGATTTGCCTCATTTTTGTCTCATATTTCAGATGATTCAGAGAGCTACAATTGTTATGAAGACATGAAGAGTAAATTTGAACAAGAGGGCGGTCAATTTTGGAGCCGAAGCATATGTATTTTTGGATTTTATTTTGGGCTCGAACTTTATAACTAAAGCCCAATTTTATTTTAATTTCGTTTTTGGGCTGACCCATTTCCATTTTAGGGTTAGGTTTAAGTTAGTGGCAGCCACAAACATGGGATTTATTCACGTTTTTACAAACTTGTGGATCAAAATAGAAGCTTTTATTTTCTCTCAACTGTTCTTCATATGTTCTTCGCGTTCTTCATCTGTTCTTCGACTTTCCTAGTTATGTTCGGCTAAATTCTTGTGATTAACCCAATGTTGAGGATTCCATCTACTGTCCAGAGGACTCACGCTTAATCGGTAACCGCTTAACTCGTTTCTGCATTCTTTAATCGGATTTGATTTCTGGATTTGGATTGGGTTTTTGATTAAAAACCCAGATCGATAATTCCCAAGGACATAACTCGAACTAGGTTAAAGTATTACTGTATGATCGTATAGCGATACGCCACTGATTCGAGTAAATTCTAAACGATTGTTCAGTTGAGGGAAATTCTGGGCAAATGCAGAGATTTCGGTTTGCCCAGAGTCGATCATGAGTTCGGTTAATAACCTGTTTGGTCCGAGGAAGGGAAGTAGAGGAATCCGAATCCTGGGTTAATCCTTTAATCCTCTGTTTGGTCTCTGTTTAGTTTAGTTTTGTCTCTTTTTAGTTACGTTTTTATTCCTTTCGAATTAAAACCCCCCAATTTTACCATTCTGTTTCTGTTTTGCTGTCACCAATCAAACCCGCTGTGAATTCATCGGAGAAACGACCCAGGTTACACTATACTACAAATCTTTAAACCCTGGTTATTTTGGGAGAACACGGCAAATTCTCTGCTAAAATATGGCGCCGCTGCCGGGGAATTTGCATCGGTTTGATTAATAACAGTAGTGTAAATAGTTTTGTTTCGGTAGTTTTGGTGGTTCGGGTGGCTGGACAGAAATTTTTCTGACCCAAATCACTCGACCTAGGTCTTATTCACAAGGAATTGGGCATTCTAAGCAAGAGTCACTTCCCTATTGGGAAGTGAGGTCTCACCTATTTTGCCCAAATTCCATCGTTTAGACCCTATTTTTACTGTTTTTTGGTCTCGGCAGGATATATCGGGTATTTTTGCAATTGTTTGACTTACTCCGATTGGGCTGATTTTTGGTGAGCTGAAGGAAAATGGCATTTAGGATAGGACACAGTGCTAAAGCACTGTGGTCTTGAGATATAAGCCAAATTCCATCTTTTAGACCACTTTTTCAATTTTTGAAGTTTTTTTATTCCATTTTTGGGTCTTCCAATGGTCTAGCAATTTCCCTGTCCAAGTCCCATAAATTTTAAAAATCATTTGATAGTGTTTCGGGATTTATTTTGGTCAATTTCTACCATAGGTTCTTGTTTTCTTTGTGTTTGCTTTTGTGTGTCTTAGTGTTTTTCTACTTTTTACGACTTTTAGTGTGGCATTTTCGTAATTTTGAGTTTCCAGTGGCATTTTCGGAATTCTTGATTTTCTGCAAATTCTGCCTTGTGATTATGCTGCATGAGTACTAGGAGCAGTGTCAATCCAGAAGACTTGTTGCCATTTGATCCTGAAATAGAAAGAACAATTCTTACCGCTAGAAGAGTTGTTAAGCAAAGTCGTGGGATTAACACTGAATCTGATTGTGACCATTCTGATTGTGTCCATTCTGTTGATCTTTCTGATTGTGTTTCTGATAGTACTTCTGATAGTCTTGTTGTTTTCACTGATTCTAGTAGCAATTTTGCTCGCTCAGAAATTATGGCAGAGCAAGCAGATCGTACTTTGAGACAATTAGCTACCCCTGATGTGGGCAATCAAAATTTGTGTATTCAATATCCTCAACTTGCTGCTAACTTTGAATTGAAATCTGGTCTTATCCATTTGTTGCCCAAGTTTCATGGTCTTGCAGGTGAATGTCCTCACAGGCATCTAAAGGAGTTCCATGTGGTATGCAGCACGATGAAACCTCAAGCAATTGATGAAGACCACATTAAGCTGAGAGCCTTCCCATTTTCCCTAGAAGGATTGGCTATACAATTTGCAACCAGCATCTATTGGGAGTTGGGATGATATGCAGAAGTTATTCCTAGTGAGGTTCTTTCCTTCCTCAAAAGCCATTGCTATCCAGAAAGAGATCACTAGTGTTAAACAAATCAATAGGGAGACCATGTATGAGTATTGGGAGAGGTTCAAGCGATTGTGTGCTAGCTATCCACACCACCAGATTTCAGACCAGCTTCTAATTACATATTTCTATTCTGGTTTGTTACCGTTGGATAAAAGTTTTGTGGATGCATCTAGTGGTGGGGCCTTAGATAGAAAGACACCTGAAGAGGCCCGAGAGTTGATATCTGCTATGGCTGCAAATTCTCAGCAATTTGGCACCAGGGCCAATAGTACTCCTGTTTACCAGATTCAAACACCTCCAGCCCAGTACGATTCTCAGAGATTAGAGACTAGACTTGATGATCTGACCTCCCTTGTGAGGCAGTTGGCAGTGACACAGACAGTCCAGTTTCCTCCTCCTCAGATTGGGTCCTCCTGTGGGTTTTGTTCTGACCCTTATCATCCTACTGATTCTTGCCCTACTTTGCATGATCCTACCTATCAAGACCAATCGGTAGCTGCAGTGGGTGTTTTTCCAGGAAAGCCACAATACCAGCAGAATAATGCCTACTCCAATACCTACAATCTGGGTTGGAGAAATCACCCCAATTTCCGTTGGAACTAGAATCAGGACTAGGGTAACCAATATCAGCAAAATTCTGGGAATTACCAATAGAGACAGTACAGACCACAGAACTTCCAACAGCAATCTGCTCCTCCTTTGCCTTTGCCAGCAGCACCCCATCGACCAGCCATATGTGCACCTCCACAGGCAACACAACAGCAGGCTAGTAGCAGTGGTAGTGGTGGTCTCTCACTTGAGGATATGATGAAGCAATTTGTCGCAGCCAATATGTAGTTCCAACAGCAAACATCCCAGCGCCAATAGCAAACTGACACTGCCATTCAGGGTTTGCAAACACAGATTGGGTAGTTGGCAACATCATTGAACCAACTTCAACCTCTGGGATCCAACACTCTTCCTTCCCAAACCATCCCCAATCCTAAGGGTAATGTGAGTGCTATCTCACTACGGTCTGGCAAACAATTGGAGGAGCCCAAACTAGCTGCAGATGTGACTTCCACATCAGAAAGAGAGTCAGAAAATGTGAAAATTGACTCTAACAATGAAAAGGCAATGCCGCAAGGTGAAGAGGAGGACATCCCCATCCCTCTTCCCTTCCCTCAGAGAGCGGTTCAATCCAAGAAGTTGGTAGAAAAAGCACAAGAGAAGGATATACTTGAGACATTCAGAAGAGTAGAGATCAACATTCCTCTCTTAGATGCAATCAAGCAAATCCCAAAGTATGCCAAGTTTTTAAAGGAGTTGTGCACCAACAAGAGGCGACTGAAGGGGGAACGAGTGAGTTTGAACCAGAATGTATCAGCACTCATCCAGCCTACAATGCCTCGCAAGTGCAAGGATCCAGGGATGTTTTCTATTCCTTGCTGTTTTGGTAGCTATAGATTTGATGATTGCATGCTAGATTTAGGTGCTTCTATTAATGTCATGCCTTCATCTGTTTATAAATCTCTTGGTCTTGGTCCTTTACGTCCTACTGGTGTTGTTGTTCAGCTAGCTAATAGGAGCAATGTCCATCCTTCTGGTGTAGTTGAAGATGTATTAGTCAAGGTTAATGAATTGATATTCCCTGCTGATTTTTACATCTTAGATATGGAGGATGAGTCTCCCAATAATAGGTCACCAATCATTCTAAGACGGCCTTTCATGAAAACAACTAGGACTAAGATAGATGTGTATTCTGGTACTCTTTCCATGGAGTTTGGTGATATATATGTGAATTTCAATATCTTTGATGCCATGAAACATCCTAGGGAAGAGCATTCTGTTTTCTGCATTGATGTTATTGATGATGCTGTGGATGATGTTCTTGCTGATTGGTGTTCTGATTATCCTGATTTATCCTCTGAGAGTGATTATGCCATTTGTGCATGTGCTGATAATGAATGGTGCTCTATTTGCACTAACTTGGTTAATGCTGCACTATTTGGCGATTCTGGCTTGCTTGGTGATTCTGCATTGCATGTGGATTCTGATATTGATTCTGAGTTTTAGCTTCATCCTGATCCTAATGTGCATCCTAATTTTGATTTTGATGAGTTTGACTCTGATTTTGATAAGCTGACTTCTGATGTTAACATTGAGCTGTATAGACCTAGTTCTTCTGCTTCTTTGAATGTGGTTTCAGGTATCTCTAGTGTGATGAAATCAGAATTGTTGCAACAACCACCCAAGCTTCTTCCCTCGATTGAGCAACCACCCAAGCTTGAGTTGAAATCCCTTCTGGATCACCTGAAGTATGCATTTCTAGAGGTGGATGAACAGTTGCCAGTCATTGTGGCAAATAATCTTCTTCCTGACCAAGAAGAGAAGCTGCTAAGTTTATTGAGGGCCAACAAGAAAGCCATTGGGTGGACATTAGCTGACATTGTTGGCATCAGCCCTTCCATGTGTATGCATCGAATTCTATTGGAAGAGGATTCTAAGCCAGTGAGGCAACCCCAGAGACGCCTTAATCCTCTTATCCTTGATGTGGTGAAAAAGGAGGTCACTAAGCTTTTGCAAGCTGGTATCATCTATCCCATTTCTGATAGCCAGTGGGTTAGCCCGGTCCAAGTGGTTCCTAAGAAGTCCGGAGTCACTGTGGTAGCCAATCAGAAGAATGAGCTCATCCCTACTCGAGTTCAGAATAGTTGGAGAGTTTGCATCGACTATAGGAGACTCAACCAAGCCACTCGCAAGGATCATTACCCTTTACCTTTCATTGATCAGATGTTAGAGCGATTGGCTGGTAAGTCTCACTACTGCTTCTTGGATGGCTACTTCGGATACTTCTAGATCCATATTGCTCCTGAGGACCAGGAGAAGACTACCTTCACATGCCCCTTTGGAACATATGCCTACCGAAGAATGCCTTTTGGCCTTTGCAACGCACCTGGCACCTTTCAGCGTTGTATGGTAAGCATTTTCTCTGAGTTTCTAGAGGACTGCATGGAGGTTTTTATGGATGATTTCACTGTATATGGGTCTGACTTTGATGCATGCTTAGCTAATCTGTCTAGAGTTTTGCATAGATGCATTGAGTCTAATCTTGTGCTAAATTATGAGAAGTGTCACTTCATGGTTGAGTCGGGTACAGTTTTGGGACACATAGTGTCTAGGAAAGAAATTGAGGTAGATCCTGCTAAGATAGATGTAATTATTGCTTTGCCTTACCCCGCATCTGTGCGGGAAGTTCGCTCTTTTCTTGGTCATGCAAGTTTCTATCGGCGTTTCATTTGGGATTTCAGCAAGATTGCCCGACCCTTGTCCAACCTTCTGCATAAGGACACTGACTTCGTATTTGATGATGGGTGCAAGGCGGCCTTCGATCACTTGAAGTGTTGCCTGACTACAGCTCCAGTGATCCAACCCCCCAATTGGTGCCTTCCATTTGAGTTGATGTGTGATGCTTCCAACTATGCAGTTGGTGCTATCTTGGCATAGCGGGTTGACAGAGCATCTCATGTGATTGCATATGCCTCTAAGACTTTGGATCCTGCCCAGTCTAATTACACCACTACTGAAAAGGAGTTGTTGGCTATTATATTTGCTTTTGATAAATTTAGGTCCTATCTGCTAGCAAGTAGGGTAGTGGTTTTCTCTGACCATGCAGCGTTGAAATTTCTTTTGAAAAAGGCAGATGCTAAGCCACGGCTAATCCGGTGGATGCTCTTGATCCAAGAGTTCGATGTTGAGATTTGAGACCGAAGTGGAGCACAAAACTGGGTAGCTGACCACTTGAGTCACATCACCCATTCCCCTTCTCACCCCTCTTCTATTCGGGATGATTTCCCTGATGAACAGCTTCTACAGCTGCAAGGTAAGCTTCCATGGTATGCTGATCTGGTTAACTACTTGGTAGCTGGTGTTCTGCCTGTGGATTCCACTAAGGCCCAAACCCTTAAATTAAAGAGTGAGTCTAAATATTATGTTTGGGATGACCCTTATCTGTGGAAATTTTGTAGTGACCAAGTAGTTAGGAGATGTGTGCCTGATCATGAGTTTCACTCTATATTGCATTTTGCTCATGCTTTTGCTTGTGGTGGTCACTTTGGACCCCAAAGAACTGCTAGGAAAGTGTTAGACAGTGGATTATTTTGGCCTTCCTTGTTTCATGATTCCCATATGTTTTGTAAGTCATGTGATAACTGTCAGAGAGCAGGGAGTATTTCCCGTAGGCATGAGATGCCTCAGAACCCTATATTGTTTTGTGAGATCTTTGATGTTTGGGGTATTGATTTTATGGGTCCATTTCCTGCTTCCTATGGTTATACTTACATACTACTAGCTGTTGATTATGTCTCAAAGTGGGTTGAGGCGAAAGCCACCCAGACTAATGATTCTTCTGTGGTAGTGGATTTTGTTAGGTCTAACATTTTCTGCAGGTTTGGTGTTCCTAGAGCCATTATCAGTGACATGAGTGCTTTGCTACGCAAGTATGGAGTGCTCCACAAGGTCTCCACAGCATACCATCCTCAGACAAACGGTCAAGCTGAAGTCTTGAATAGAGAGATTAAGCAAATCCTTCAGAAGACTGTTAACTCTACCCGGAAAGATTGGAGTAAGCGACTAGATGATGCTTTATGGGCATACCACACCACCTACAAGACTCCGATTGGGATGTCTCCTTATCGGCTTGTCTTTGGGAAGGCATGTCATCTCCCGGTTGAGTTGGAGCATCAAGCCTATTGGGCCATTAAGCAGTGCAACATGGATTTGGCTAAGTCTGGGATGGAGCGGAAGCTACAATTGCAAGAGTTGGATGAGCTTAGATTGGATGCCTGTGAGAGCTCGCGGTTATACAAGGAAAAGACTAAGGCATTCCATGATAAGCATATTTTGAGGAAAGAATTTTCTGTGGGCCAGAAAGTTTTCTGTTTAACTCCCGTTTGAGGTTTATGCCAGGTAAGCTTCGATCTAAATGGGATGGCCCTTTTAAGATCACTAACATATTTCCATTTGGTGCTGTTGAGTTGTGTGATCCAGCCACAGGACAGACCTTTAAGGTCAATGGGCATTGCCTCAAGCCATTTCATGAGGGATCCCAGCAGTAGCCTGAGGAAGCGGAGATTCTCCTCATTGATGCCACTTATGTTGGGATTCGTACACGCAGCAGATTAAAAATTTCTTACGAATCCTTCCGAAGGATCACTCAACGACGTTTAAATCAGAGTTAAGGAAACCGAATCATACCTTGTGTTGAACTATTCCACGTTCCGTTCCCTTGATCCGGTGGGCTACCTTCTCGAACAACACGTCCGCGTCTCGTTTCTTTGATCAGGTGGGCGATCAACACGTCCGCGTCTCGTTCTTTCGATCAGCAGAAGTCGACTCTTGGATCGGCTTCCTCTACTGGTATCCACACGAACAATCCCCAAAACACAGTTGCGGCAGCGTGCTAGCGCTTCTTGTGCGTCTCTCTCTCTCAAGTTGCTCTAGGGTTTCTCACGGCTTTTCTGTATACGCTCGACTGAAAATCCCGTAGGTTTTTCTAAACCCGATAAGCGTATTATATAACCAAAATTAATCCTTTATTAATTTTGGAAATCCGGATTTTGAATCTGGTCAACATATCAATCACATCTATCTCATAAATGTAATTGAATATATTAAAAGCCAGATTTGGAAATTCGAATTTTTTTTAAATTTAAATCAAATCTAAATTTAAAGCCTTTTGATTTAATTTATCATCATAAATTAAATCCGAGATATGATATCTATCTATTTAATTAAATCTGAGATACCATATCTCAATTTAATATTAAACAGATATACGATATCTTTATTCGAAATTAAATGAGATACAATATCTCTATTTGTTTCAGATATTTAATTTATCAAATAAATTAAATACTAAACAAATATCATATATAATATTATAATATCAATTTATAATATATATATATTAATTTCGAATTATATATATATATATATATATAAATCCTAGATCAAATTTAGTATTCATTTAATCTCAGATTAATCTGAGATTCAATGAACCTGGACACCTTCACCCGTGTTGGATTATTCTTGTGTGCGACCCTGCAGGCCCATATGAGATTGGCAGTGGGCCAACACTGTATCAGCCCACAAGTCGCAAGCGGCCTCTAGCAAGACATTGTGACTACCCAATTCACATGGGGATCGATGACACGATACTACCTATCGTACAACTATGTCACGTCCCTTTTGTCACGCGATAATTCGATCAAGGATGAGGCATGGATAATGTCAACTTCCTTTTCTTGACCAATGCTTTCTCGATTCTCGAGTAGTCTAATAAGTGAAATGGAAACTCCTTTCCATCACAGTATGGCCATACATTTCTTAGACTCACTCATCGAGGGGCCCAGCATTATCTCTCTACATATGTGAGGGACAAATCCCATCTTGACCACTCACATTCCTCCGCATGAAAACCACTGATCCTGGTCCTAGCCTTTATCATCACCCGGTCAAAGGTGACTTTTGACTAGGTCAAAGACCAGTACTCATCATGTAAGAATCTATGATGGTCTCAGGTCATAGGGCGTCGTGACGCGGTTATACATGAGATAAGCTTATGACTTAATCCATGCAGCTTTCTCATAGTGGGTCGGTCCAGCACCTTGTACTCTTACAAGTGCCCATGACTTTGATTCGTATCTCCATACCTCATCAAAGTCATACTGATCTTATTTCATCTTCACTCCCGTGTAGATGACCGACCAGGGACTTTTAGGATAATCTATGAGATTATCCAGGGATGCAGTTATCAATACGAACATGCAAACGAAAATGATAACAAAAGAGAATACTTTAAATAACTTAAATATCCAAAGTACAATGAATTGCCCCTAGGGCATAATTTCCAACAGACTCCCACTTGCACTAGGTGCAATCATTGATTACTCTAATTCCCATTGCCCTAACATGACGCTCATGTGCCGCTTGTGCAAGCGGCTTAGTGAGAGGATCTGCTACGTTGTCTTCTCCTGGTACTTTGCATATGTTTGTATCACCTCTTTCATTGATTTCTCTGATGAGATGAAAACGCCTGAGTATGTGCTTGGTCCTTTGATGTGACCTAGGCTCCTTTGTCTGTGCAATGACGCCGTTATTGTCACAGAACAAGTTTATTGGATCTGAGATGGTAGGAACCACCCCCAGTTCAGTGATGAACTTTCTGATCCAAACGGCTTCCTTAGCTGCATCCGATGCTGCTATATACTCAGCTTCCGTTGCAGAATCAGCTACAGTGCTCTGCTTAGAGCTTTTCCAACTCACCGCACCACCATTCAACAGGAATACATATCCTGATTGCGATCTTGAATCATCTTGGTCAGTTTGGAAACTCGCATCTGTGTAACCAGTCACACAGAGCTCATCCTCCAAGCCACCATATACCAAGAATAAGTCCTTAGTCCTTCTTAAGTACTTAAGGATATTCTTGACAGCAGTCCAATGACCCTCACCGGGATCTTGTTGATATCTGCTGGTCATACTCAAGGCAAATGACACATCCGGTCGAGTACATAACATAGCATACATGATAGATCCAATGGCAGAGGCATATGGAATCTTACTCATGCGGTCTCTTTGATCTTGTGTACTAGGACACAGATCCTTACTGAGATGAATGCCATGAGACATGGGCACGTTACCCCTTTTGGAATCCTGCATACTGAACCTATTCAGTATCTTGTCTATGTATGTGTTCTGACTTAGGCCCAACAGCCTCTTGGATCTATCTCTATAGATCCTTATCCCAAGGATATAAGTGGCTTCGCCTAAATCTTTCATTGAGAAAGACTTTCCTAACCAAGACTTGACCTTCTGCAAGGTAGGAATGTCATTCCCAATGAGTAGGATGTCATCAACATAAAGCACTAGAAATACAACTGTGCTCCCACTAACCTTCTTGTAAACACAAGGTTCATCCATGTTCTGAATGAAGCCAAACTCTTTGACTACTTCATCAAAACGATGATTCCAGCTCCGAGATGCCTGCTTCAATCCATAAATGGATCTTTGAAGCTTACATACTTTACCAGTGTCCTCTGGACGCACAAAACCCTCAGGTTGTGTCATGTACACATCCTCAAGCAGCTTTCCGTTAAGGAAGGCCGTTTTGACGTCCATCTGCCATATCTCATAGTCATAATATGATGCAATGGCAAGAAGGATTCTGATTGACTTGGCCATTGCAACTGGGGAAAAGGTCTCATCATAGTCCACACCATGAGTTTGAGTGAATCCTTTTGCAACCAGCCGTGCCTTGAAGACACTTACTTTGCCATCCATGTCGGTTTTCTCTTTGAAAACCCACTTGCACCCAACGGTTTTTACACCCTCAGGTGGATCAACTAAGGTCCATACCTTATTGTCGTACATGGATTGCATTTCAGACTTCATGGCATCAAGCCATTTTTCGGAGTTAGGTCCCACTAAAGCGTCTCGATAGGTTGTTGGCTCATTCTGCTCAATGAGCAAAACATCACGACTTCCAGTAATCAGAAATCCATATCTCTGAGGCTGTAGCCGTGATCTATCGGACCTTCGTGGGCCTTGTGTTACTTGAGTAGGCTCAACAACTTGTTGTGAGTCTTCTCTAGTTTCCATCTGTGGTTCTACATAATCCTGTGACTCTCGAACTTCTTCGAGGTTCACCTTACTCCCACTGGTTCTTTTAGAGATAAACTCCTTTTCCAGAAAGACACCATTCCGAATGACAAACACCTTGTGATCGGTGGGATTGTAGACGTAGTATCCTTTAGTTTCCTTAGGATACCCCACAAAAAGGCATTTTGAGGATCTAGATGATAATTTATCAGAGGCATGTTGTTTAACATAAACCTCACATCCCCAAATTTTAAGAAATGACAAACTGGGTTTCTTCCCAGTCCATATCTCATATGGTGTCTTTTCAACTGCCTTTGACGGAACACGATTTAGTGTGAATGCAGCTGTTTCCAGGGCATGGCCCCAAAAGGAAGGTGGAAGGTCTGTTTGACTCATCATAGATCGAACCATATCTAGTAGAGTTCGATTCCTCCGTTCAGAAACACCATTCCATTGAGGTGTTCCTGGAGGAGTAAGTTGTGAGATAATCCCACAACTCCTAAGATGGTCAATGAACTCTTGGCTCAAATATTCACCACCTCGATCAGATCGAAGTGCCTTAATTGTTTTGCCAAGTTGGTTTTGTACTTCATTCTGGAATATTTTGAACATTTCAAAAGATTCAGACTTATGCTTCATTAGATAGATATAGCCATATCTACTAAAATCGTCTATGAATGTAATGAAGTACAAATGACCTCCTCTGGCAGAGATATTCATTGGTCCACATACATCAGTATGAATGAGGCCCAATAAATCAGTGGTCCTTTCACTATGTCCAGTAAAAGGAGCCTTTGTCATTTTGCCCAATAAACAAGACTCACATGTATCAAATGATTCAAAATCAAATGAATTCAGAAATCCATCTTGATGGAGTTTCGAAATGCGTTTCTCATTTATATGGCCTAGACGACAATGCCATAGGTAGGTTGGATTCAAGTCATTTGACCTGAACCTTTTAGTAGTTATGTCATAGATTCGTCCATTATTAGGATGTTCTAAATTTAATACATAATGACCAGCATGCAAATCTCCATGAGCATAAAAAACATCATTAAGATAAATTGAACATTTACGGTTCCCAGTAATGGAAGTGAAACCTTCCTTATCCAAATAAGAAAGTGAAATAATGTTACTACTCAAAGCAGGAACATAAAAGCAATTGTTCAAAATTAACAAAAGCCCATTGGGCAGAACTAATTCATAAGTGCCTACGACTAAAGCAGCAACTCTTGCTCGGTTTCCAACTCGTAGGTCAACTTCGCCCTTCTTCAATCTTCTACTTTCCTTGAGACCCTGCACATTGGTACAAATGTGAGATCCACATGCAGTATCTAATACCCATGTAGAGGAAGTAGAAAAATGAATATCCATGACATAGATACCTGAAGCGATTGCCTCGCTATCCTTCTTGTTCTTTTTCAGACCTTCTAGATAGAGTTTGCAGTTCCTCTTCCAATGACCCGGTTCATTGCAGAAATAGCAGACCCCATCCTTTGGAGGCTTTGCCTTCTTGGCTGCAGGCTTAGATTCAGGTTTGTTTGACTCTTTGGTCTTACCAGCTGAGCCTTTACCCCATTTCTTGCCCTTGCCTTTCTTTTTCATACCCTTTCCTTTCTGAACCATCAAAACAGTGCTAGGCTTTTTCTTAATGCTCTGCTCAGCTGTTTTAAGCATCCCATGCAGTTCAGAAATTGATTTCTCCATGTTGTTCATGTTATAGTTCATGACAAACTGGTCATAACTATCCGGGAGTGAGTTTAAGATCATATCTGTGGCTAACTCCGGAAGCATGGGAAATCCCAGCCTCTCAAGGTGATCAATGTAGCCTTTCATCTTCAAAACATGAGGGCTAACTGACGCACCTTCAGCCATCTTGCAGGAATTTAAGGCTTTCATGGTTTCATACCTTTCTTGCCTTGCTTGTTGCTGGAACATTTCCTTGAGATGAGCAATCATCTCAAAAGCCTCCACATGTTCCAGATCTCTTTGGAGCTCTGGAACCATGGTGCCAAGCATCAAACATCCTACATCCACAGAGTCACGAGAATGCTTCGTGTAAGCATCTTTCTCAGCTCTTGGAGCATTGGCTGCAGGCTCCTCAGGAATGGGTCGATCAAGGACATATTGCTTTCCTTCCTGCTTGAGAACAATTCTCAAGTTTCTAAACCAGTCAAGAAAGTTTGTCCCATTCAGTTTTTCCTTCTCAAGGAGTGATCGCATTGATGTTGTTGCGGTGTTAGTGGTCGACATGATTCTACAATTAAAAGATATGCAAAGTCAGTTAATATTCTCCCACTAAATTAACAACCCTCATTATAATTAGTGGGCTAAGATCCATATTTAGCTTAAATTTAAGTCCGCTTTGGCAGGACGCTTAAAATAAGTTATTTAGGTAGGCAACTGCTTTGCCAATTACATCACATGTAACTCTTAGATCTTTATGGGATTCGATCATCATATGATCTGGCATGTTTAATCCCATCCAATGCCTTGAGATCCAAAACCGTTTTGATGATCTCAATTAAGTCAAGACAACAATGAATGTTGAGTATCACCATTACTCTCTTGCCTCATCAAGATTACTCAAATGCATCCACTTTAGTGGAACATACAAATGGGTGATCGAGATTTTGGCAAGTATTCATTAATTGACGGCATTGTGACTTAAGATTTTATTTTGAGGGCATTATTTCATTTGTGAACTAAATCTCCTATTATTCCTTCCTATATGAATGCAATCATTTATTGTATATCATATAAGGTCTAAACTAATCATGCAATGATCATATCAAAACATAATTAAAACTCGTGAACAATATGGCTCATCTAACCTGTAGTCCCCTCAAGCCAATGAGAGGACTTCTCTAAATAATATAAAAGAAAGTACATAATTAGAAACCTCGTTTCACATACGAGGGGAGTGAGATGAGAAGAGAATGTACATCAAGAATATTTAGAGAGAGGCATGGCACGCAGGCTATATTTAAAACTTCCAATCCTAGAGCCATCTTGTTCACCATACCCAAACAACACTTTGAAAGGTAAATTAAAACCATATTTTAATTCATACATTTATGAAATAAAATATTACTTATGATAAAATTCTTTAATTTATATCACTTTGATTTGATTACTCGCGCTACGACAATCAGCCGGTCCCTACGGCGGTCCCGCTAGCCGGTTAGCGGGCGGGGTCAAGGGGCAGCGCCCTTGCGGGGGGTGCAGGGGGGCAGCGCCCCCTGGAACTTTTGAAAACAACATATTTTTAAAAGAAAATTTCTTTCATAAAATCAAATTTTTAACCCCAAAAGGCGATATCCGAATCGAATTCTTCCATCTGCCGTCATGAACGTCCGAGTCGTCATAGGTCTCCGACGTGTAATCGACGTTCGAACCTTTCAGAACGTGATCTATGCGACCAGAAACATATGACGTCTCCGATCATGATTGACCCCTATGTTATCATCTTCTGATCTCATCAAGATCATCCGACCTCAACGATTCAGAACCACAAGAATAACGGCCGTGAAACCCTAACGCGAATTATCAAAATAGAACATTCAAGATTTAATTTCTTGATTCAAAATTCGGTTTATTACATACATATCACATATATCGGCATGTAGAGAAACCCAATTTAAACGTACGCTGAGTTGGCTTTGATACCACTGTTGGGATTCGTACACGCAGCGGATTAAAAATTTCTTACGAATCCTTCCGAAGGATCACTCAACGACGTTTAAATCAGAGTTAAGGAAACCGAATCATACCTTGTGTTGAACTATTCCACGTTCCGTTCCCTTGATCCGGTGGGCTACCTTCTCGAACAACACGTCCGCGTCTCGTTTCTTTGATCAGGTGGGCGATCAACACGTCCGCGTCTCGTTCTTTCGATCAGCAGAAGTCGACTCTTGGATCGGCTTCCTCTACTGGTATCCACACGAACAATCCTCAAAACACAGTTGCGGCAGCGTGCTAGCGCTTCTTGTGCGTCTCTCTCTCTCAAGTTGCTCTAGGGTTTCTCACGGCTTTTCTGTATACGCTCGACTGAAAATCCCGTAGGTTTTTCTAAACCCGATAAGCGTATTATATAACCAAAATTAATCCTTTATTAATTTTGGAAATCCGGATTTTGAATCTGGTCAACATATCAATCACATCTATCTCATAAATGTAATTGAATATATTAAAAGCCAGATTTGGAAATTCGAATTTTTTTTTAAATTTAAATCAAATCTAAATTTAAAGCCTTTTGATTTAATTTATCATCATAAATTAAATCCGAGATATGATATCTATCTATTTAATTAAATCTGAGATACCATATCTCAATTTAATATTAAACAGATATACGATATCTTTATTCGAAATTAAATGAGATACAATATCTCTATTTGTTTCAGATATTTAATTTATCAAATAAATTAAATACTAAACAAATATCATATATAATATTATAATATCAATTTATAATATATATATATTAATTTCGAACTATATATATATATATATATATATATATATATATATATATATATATATAAATCCTAGATCAAATTTAGTATTCATTTAATCTCAGATTAATCTGAGATTCAATGAACCTGGACACCTTCACCCGTGTTGGATTATTCTTGTGTGCGACCCTGCAGGCCCATATGAGATTGGCAGTGGGCCAACACTGTATCAGCCCACAAGTCGCAAGCGGCCTCTAGCAAGACATTGTGACTACCCAATTCACATGGGGATCGATGACACGATACTACCTATCGTACAACTATGTCACGTCCCTTTTGTCACGCGATAATTCGATCAAGGATGAGGCATGGATAATGTCAACTTCCTTTTCTTGACCAATGCTTTCTCGATTCTCGAGTAGTCTAATAAGTGAAATGGAAACTCCTTTCCATCACAGTATGGCCATACATTTCTTAGACTCACTCATCGAGGGGCCCAGCATTATCTCTCTACATATGTGAGGGACAAATCCCATCTTGACCACTCACATTCCTCCGCATGAAAACCACTGATCCTGGTCCTAGCCTTTATCATCACCCGGTCAAAGGTGACTTTTGACTAGGTCAAAGACCAGTACTCATCATGTAAGAATCTATGATGGTCTCAGGTCATAGGGCGTCGTGACGCGGTTATACATGAGATAAGCTTATGACTTAATCCATGCAGCTTTCTCATAGTGGGTCGGTCCAGCACCTTGTACTCTTACAAGTGCCCATGACTTTGATTCGTATCTCCATACCTCATCAAAGTCATACTGATCTTATTTCATCTTCACTCCCGTGTAGATGACCGACCAGGGACTTTTAGGATAATCTATGAGATTATCCAGGGATGCAGTTATCAATACGAACATGCAAACGAAAATGATAACAAAAGAGAATACTTTAAATAACTTAAATATCCAAAGTACAATGAATTGCCCCTAGGGCATAATTTCCAACAACTTATCCTCCATAAACCCCTTGGGGAGTATTCTTCTTTCTTCTCCCTCCTTCTCTTTTATTTGTTTTCCTTTTTCTGCTTTGCTTTTTGAAATAATACAGACTCTCTTTCTATGATTGCTACATATTATGAACTTGGACATGTTGGTTTTAATGGATCATTCTGTCTGGTTTGCAATTCTTGATTCTTCGATTACATGTTTTGGTAGTTGATTTGATGTTGTTGATTGCCTGAGTTGGTATTGACCTTGTGAGGTTTTGGGCCTGCATGAATGGAATTCATCTTTTGCCATTCTTTCTTTCATGTGTGCATCTGTTCATGATTTGCGTGCTCTAGAACTTGCTCCTTTTCTTTTTGAAACTACATTTTTCACTTATGTGCATAGGTATGATGGAAGCTTGTTTTCTTTCTTTTGTTTTCCCCACTTTGGCCAAATAGCCTTTCCCGTGCATTATTATTCCTTTGCTAACCCCTTTGTGCCTTTTTGTCCATTCTTTTCTAAGCCACATTACAAGCCTAAACGTAAAATCATTTTATTCCGCACCTTGAAAATTTATTGAGCATTGGTTTACCTTGGTTTTGTGTTTAAGTGTGGGGGTTGCTCAGGAGTGCAACAGTTTAAGTGTGGGGGGGAGATATTTGATTTTGCCATTATGATTATATATATAGTATAGTTTCAAAAAAGAAAAAAAAAGAAGAAAAGAAAAGAAAAAAAAGGGGCAAGAAAAAGAAAAAGAAAAAGAAAAAGAAAAAGAAAAAGAAAAGGGTGTGGAAAAAAAACCAAAAAACAAAACAAAACAAAACAAAACAAAAACATAGAAAGAAAGGAGGTATTTGAGTTAAATAAAAGCTTTCATACATAGGGAATGATTGTGTTAATCAGTGCTCTTTTTAATTTCTTTGGTTCTTAGCCCCTCATTCCATACTTTTACCTACCTTCACCCTAACCCCATTACAACTTGTAATAACAAGCTCTCTTGATTTGTGCATACATGTGTTATGAGTAGTAGAGACGTAGAAATTGAGCAAGCTTATGGTAGAACAATTTTCTTGAGTAGAATTTGAGCGATACACTTATATACCTTAAACACTTGAGAGATACATTTGAGAGGTTGATTGATTGAGCGCATCATTTGATAGACCATCTTTTGTGATTAGCATAATTGATGATATTACCATGAATTGTGATTTGAGATGAAGGGATTGTGGGCTTGATCGATTGATCTTTTGGAGCTGTGTCCCTAATTCAATTCTTGCATTGTTGGTAATTGTTGGAAAAGAAGAGTTTCTCCTGTAGGTCTTTTGCTTTGAATTTTGCTCAGGAGTGCAAAAAGATAAGTGTGTGGGAGTTTGATAATTAAATATTTTACACACTACTTTTTGTATCTCGAATAGTAATTTAGGACCCTTTAGCTAATAAATAATGACTTTTATACTTATTTGGGCTTTGGGCCTTTTATTATATTTTAGCCATTATTTAATAATAAATTCTAGTTTTATATTGCTTCACTGTTTTTACCATAACTCTTGAACCAGACATCGGATTTGCCTCATCTTTGTCTCATATTTCAGATGATTCAGAGAGCTACAATTGTTATGAAGACATGAAGAGCAAATTCGAACAAGAGGGCGGTCAATTTTGGAGCCGAAGCATATGTATTTTTGGATTTTATTTTGGGCTCAAACTTTATAACTAAAGCCCAATTTTATTTTAATTTCGTTTTTGGGCTGACCCATTTCCATTTTAGGGTTAGGTTTAAGTTAGTGGCAGCCACAAACATGGGATTTATTCACGTTTTTACAAACTTGTGGATCAAAATAGAAGCTTTTATTTTCTCTCAACTGTTCTTCATATGTTCTTCGTGTTCTTGGCGTTCTTCATCTGTTCTTCGACTTTCCTAGTTATGTTCGGCTAAATTCTTGTGATTAACCCAATGTTGAGGATTCCATCTACTGTCCAGAGGACTCGCGCTTAATCGGTAACCGCTTAACTCGTTTCTGCATTCTTTAATCGGATTCGATTTCTGGATTTGGATTGGGTTTTTGATTAAAAACCCAGATCAATAATTCCCAAGGATGTAACTCGAACTAGTTTAAAGTATTACTGTACGATCGTATAGCGATACGCCACTGATTCGAGTAAATTCTAAACGATTGTTCAGTTGAGGGAAATTCTGGGCAAATGCAGAGATTTCGGTTTGCCCAGAGTCGATCATGAGTTCGGTTAATAACCTGTTTGGTCCGAGGAAGGGAAGTAGAGGAATCCGAATCCTGGGTTAATCCTTTAATCCTCTGTTTGGTCTCTGTTTAGTTTCGGTTTGTCTCTTTGTAGTTATGTTTTTATTCCTTTTGAATTAAAAACCCCCCAATTTTACCATTCTGTTTCTGTTTCGCTGTCGCCAATCAAACCCGCTGTGAATTCATCGGAGAAACGACCCAGGTTACACTATACTACAAATCTTTAAACCTTGGTTATTTTGGGAGAACACGACAAATTCTCTGCCAAGTACAAAGTGTGTAATCAAGCAGTATGTTGATTACAGTTTGTAAGGGGGAGTGAATCCTAGAGAGAGAGGATTACTTTAGTACAAATTGTGTAATCAAGCAGATTAAAGATAGTGGATTGAAAATCCCAAGTGAGGCTTGGGGACTGGATGTAGGTCAAGGATTGGGCCGAACCAGTATAAATCAGTTTGCACACTCTTCTCCCTTATCTCTTACATTTCTAGCATTTACATTTGAATGTCTACCAATTGGTTGTGAACTTACTTTTGTTATTCAAGATGAATTTACTAAATTGCGAAAATATTTCAAAGAATGGAAAAGTTTATACTTCACCCAATTCACCCCCCCTCTTGGGTTTAGCCAGAACTTACACTATGGGCATTGAATTTCGTCCAACATGAGAGAGGAAAGAAAATCAGATGATTTTATCCATACCATGGTCTAGACACAAGACGCGGGACCTGCAGGCGATAAACCGATAGGAAAGGGGACCGATAGGGACCAGTTAGGGGATTATTTTTGGACGGAATGAGACAAATGTGGGGCCACCTTGGAAAAAGGGAAGGCACCACATGAATATGCCAAGCAGAGGAGAATATCTGGCAAAGTCAGAGAAAAGTACGAAAAGATGCGTTTTTGGACCCGACAGGACCTGTTAGGAGCCGGTAGACCCCGGAATTGACCAATAAAGTGGAAGAGTGGATTTAATTATTGGAGTTCTGATTTTGGGACATTCCATGCGCATGAAATCTGCCCAAATTTGACAAAAAGTTGATTATTCAAGCTTGGTCAAGTGAGTTAATGCATGTGGGCCCAAAAGCTTTTTAGAAAACACATGGGATAATTCATATAAAAATTAAAAAGGGAAAATCAGATCATGGGCAGCAAAACTCACGCCACTTGTGCTCCTAGAAAGGTCCAAAATCTGCACATGAAATTTATCCAAGTAATTATGGTTAGTTTCTAACTAAACTTGAGAATTTAATTAGTTACATGAACTAAAGATGCACTTTTGGGGATATTATAAAAAAGCTTGATCAACCATTTTCCTCCCCAAAATTTCGTGCTACAGCTGCAGAGGAAAGAGGAGACCATCAAGCTTCCATAGCTCAACTCAAGTTCTCAACCACTTGGTCCACCAAGCCAAAGCTCCGAAATAGGTAACTACCGACAACTTGAACCTCTAGAGCTTAAACTTTGGATTTTCGTGCTGCTGGTTGGGGCTTGGTTCTGGGGTCTGATTTTGGAGTTTTTGATGGTCCAAAAGTGTTTAAAACGTGATTTTGTATGGGGTTAAGCTATGGTTTAAGTTTCCGAACTCGAAAACCCCGAAAACTCAAAGAAGCAGCTTGCTGCCAGTGTTCTGGATTTTGGGCAGCGAAGCTTCAAAAATGTTTTTAAAATAGTACAGAAGTTAGTTTGAGCTGATATTTTACAGCTGAAAATTAGGCATCGGGGGCATCATTTTGATATGTAATTCGATATATTTTTGATGTACCGAATGAGAGATACAAATTTTCTAAGTTAGCTCTGTGTGCAACAAGGCGAAATTTGACCCCGGTATGAAAAGTGAGCACCACCCCAAAATAAAAGTACTTTCAGGGTCTAGGAGTATTTTTCATGGAAAACAGACATTTCAATGGTTAAAATGGTGCTGGAATAAAGCAAAAATGATACTTGTAGAATTTATTAAAAATCCCACAAGTTGGGTCAAAATCACTGGATTTCTGGAATTTGGTGTTGGGCTCGGTTTTAGCAAGAAAAATGTTATGGCAATTTTGTAAATATTGAACAAGTGTATTTTAATGATTTATAGGTCAAGGGAACCCTTGGGAAGTAAACGGGCCCAATAAAATATTAAGGACAATATTTGCCACACCAGGTAGTAACTGTTTTACTCAGATATCTTCATGTGTTTTGCTTTATGTTTGTGTTTGCCATGTGTATTTTTCCTGTATATGTTTGTGCCAAATATGCATACAGTGTTGTGTGATTCCTAGTGCTGAGGATGTTCAGTTCGAGGCTGGCCATGGTTGGCGGCTGTACGGGTTGAGTTATCAGTTCGGGGCTAGCCTAGAAAGGGCAACTCTATGGGTTGTGAGTCCAGTGAGTCCGAGGCTTGCCTTGGTAGGGTATTTGTACGGGTTCTTGGATTTTGTTATGTGCTTTGCTGTGGTATGATCTAGATGCATATCTGGTTTGTATTTAGCATGCTTTTATGATTCTGATTAGCATGGTAGCTTACATACTCCTTACACATTTGTTGTTTGAGTATTGACAGTTACTCTGGGGGCCGTTATCGGACCCCAGACTCTTCTATAGTCACAGGTAGACGTGCCCGATGTGAAGACCCTTCTTCGGAAAGATAAGTGCGTATTGGTATAGACTGAAGGATAGGGAATGCCCTATCATGTTTGTATATATATTTGAGATGTCGGTACGTTCTATTTCAGGATTTATTTTGGATAACTGTACCCTTAACCCTCTGGGGACTTTTATTTTCTGTTTATTTTACTTTTACCAGTACAGTAGATAGTCTAAACCGGTTAAATGCTCTGTTGCTCTCACTCTGATACATGCTAAATGGACTTAATAACTAAGGAATGTTAACTAAAAGAAGGAATCCCTCTAACCCGCCACCCGAAAGGGCGAGGCCGGTAGGGGTGTAACAAAAACTCAAGTTTTGATGTTTTGGACTAAAACACTTTCACTTCATTAAAAGTCCAAAACTCGAGTTTGGTTTTGGAAACTCGAGTTTTGAGTTTGTTTCAAAATGTGTTCCAAAAGCTCAAATCGCGACTTTCCTCTCTGGAAGGAGGAAACTCGAGTTTGTGTGTGAAAACTCAAGTTTTGCTTAAATGCACAGTTCAAAACTCGAGTTTAGCAGAACAAAACTTGAGTTTCAGTCGCTAAGTTTGAAATTCGAATCTGACGAATTTGTGAAATCTTTTTGTTTGATTCCAATACTTTCCAGTATCACTCTTCTATATTCCTAGCTATGTTTAACCACTTTGTTAGTGAATTTTCAAATGATATAGAAGATGTTTATTGAAGGTTAAAAGTAAAAGCAAAAGTGATGTCAGTTTATTAAATGCTAAGTCCAGAAAGTTGCATACTTTTGGGTAATTCATCTGTACACGGTTGCAAAGCATTAAAGAATGATTTCTACAACAAGCAACTGCTTCTCCAACGGATTAATCCAGAGGAAGTCAACTCTGAACACTTGGACAGCTGGATTAAGTGGAGAATAGAGAGAGAAGAAGACAAAACCACCTCCTAACTATTGCAGATCATATCCAACGATTTGATTGAAGATGCAACGGTCATTTAATGCTATCTGAGTATAAATAGAGCTGCATTCAAGTCTTCTCAACTAACACATCTGCTGAAAACGAATTGCATTCAAAGTTCTTCAACTACCCCTGTGACCTTATCCTCACCCTCTTTCACATTCTCTAGCCCTCAAATTACCCTTGCTGCCTCTTCACCTATCCCATCTACACCCATTTTCTCATCCCCAATTCCCACTTCTACACTTGCCACAGAAGTTCTTCCAACTCCCTCTACTGAGGCTCATCATTCATCTCACACTCCCTCTACTGAGATCTTTAATCCTACTCTCCATCACCATAGTTCACCTCCTCCCACTCCTTTGTTTGACCCTCTCCATGAACCCTCTATCACAGTATCTACTCCTTCCCATTTTGAGGATGACAAAGGGGGAGAGAAGCTAGGATAGAAAGAATTTGAGTTTTTAGGCATTTTGAATTGTGTTTTATAGTTCATGTATTAACTATTATGTTATCAATGAAATTTGCATTTTGTTTATTGCTTCTGCTGTCTTTCTTTGATTTGTCTCTGTATTGTGTTTAACAAGATTGCAAAATCAAGTTTAATGAACTTTATCAGATTTTTAAACCTTGGAATTTAAATCTGCTCAAATTCTTAAAATCTTGGTTTACAAATGTTGTCATCATCAAAAAGGGGGAGAATGTTAGTTCTATATGTGTTTTGATGATCACTAACAATTGTAAACACAAGTTGAAGTTTTGTCTTGATAAACTGAAAAGTTTATTGTCAAGACAAAACTCGATTTTTGGTTTCAAAACTCGAGTTTTGGGTTTGACAGAGAGTGCCTTATTTCAATGAACAAAGCAAAACTCAAGTTTCCATGAGGAAACTCAAGTTTTGGACTTACAGAGAGCACTCAGTTTTTCACCTCAAGACAAAACTCGAGTTTCAGTTTGAAAACTTGAGTTTTGAATCATACAAAGACTTCTTAATATTTTCAACTAAAGACAAAACTCGAGTCTTGATTTGGAAACTCGAGTTTTGCCCATACAGAGAGTCTCTAACTTTTGAACCAAATTTTGCGCTAAAACTCCAGAACTCCAACTTACTTTAAGATTTCCTAAGTTTTCTCTAAGTTAAGAGAAAACTCGAGTTTTGATTTCAAAACTCGAGTTTTGACTTAACAAAGAGTTTTTCAAGTTTTCACTCAGCATTTGAAAACTCAAGTCTTTAGAGAAAACTCAAGTTTTCCAACTTGAACAATTTTTCAAAGTTTTCATCTTTAAATGAAAACTCGAGCTTCGATATGGAAACTCGAGTTTTGAACCAACTTGAGAGCATTGCAAGTTTTCAAGGTTTTCATAACTATATGAAAACTCGAGTTTTGATTAGGCAGAGAGCAATGCATTTTATCAATGATTTGAAAACTCGAGTTTCTCTCTTAAAACTCAAGTTTTGGCCAGACATAGATTTCTCAACGTTTTCACATTAAAGTGAAAACTCGAGTTTCATTTTGGAAACTCGTGTTTAGGCCAAACAGAGAGCTTTGAAGTTTTTCAATGTTTTGAAAACTCGAGTCTTAGATGAAAACTCAAGTTTTGATGTTTTGGACTAAAACACTTTCACTTCATTAAAAGTCCAAAACTCGAGTTTGGTTTTGGAAACTAGAGTTTTGAGTTTGTTTCAAAATGTGTTCCAAAAGCTCAAATCGCGACTTTCCTCTCTGGAAGGAGGAAACTTGAGTTTGTGTGTGAAAACTCAAGTTTTGCTTAAATGCACAATTCAAAACTCGAGTTTAGCAGAACAAAACTCGAATTTTAGTCGCTAAGTTTGAAATTCGAATCTAACAAATTTGTGAAATCTTTTTGTTTGATTCCAATACTTTCCAGTATCACTCTTCTATATTCCTAGCTATGTTTAACCACTTTGTTAGTGAATTTTCAAATGATTTAGAAGATGTTTATTGAAGGTTAAAAGTAAAAGCAAAAGTGATGTTAGTTTATTAAATGCTAAGTGTAGGTGGAGCTTAAATACCCAAGAGGGGGGTGAATTGGATATTCTTAAAATTTTCGGCCAATGCTTTGTTTTGAAACACTAAAAACAAAGATGAATAGAGTAAGGGAAAGAATAGCTGGACACATAAATTTATACTGGTTCAGTCCTAACAACTTGACCTACATCCAGTCCCCAGACTCTCTAGGATTTTCCACTATATCAAAGATTACACACTATGCACTCAAGAAGTAGTTCTCTCTATAGAACTCACTCCCCCTTACAAGTTGTAATCAATGAACTCCCAAATCACCAAGTCCCATTGACTTGTGATTCTTTACAATAAATGATTTACAGAAAGAAACTCTCTCTAAGAGTAGATATTGATAAACACTGAAGCTCTTTGTATTAGAGGATACTATACAAGTGAAAACTAAAGAAAATAAATGTAGACTTGAATGCAATTCATTTTCAGTTGTTGTGGTTGTTGGGAAGACTTGAATGCATCTCTATTTATACTCAGAATTCATTAAATGACTGTTGCTTTTCCAATAGATTCGTTGGAGAAATTCTAGCAAGGTTAGGAAGTGGTTTAGGCACCTTCTCTCTCTAATTTCCACTTAATCTAGCTGGACAATGTTTCAGAGTTGACTCTTTGCAAATAAATCCGTTGGAGAAGCAGTTGCTTGTTGTAGAAATCATTCTTAAATACTTTGTAATCGTGTGCAGGTGGATTAGCCAAAAAGGTGCAACTTTCTGGACATAGCATTTAATGTTCTGAACTGCTTTTTGCTTTTTGCCTTAACCCTTCAATAAACATTCTCTAAATCATCTGAAATTCACTAACAAAGTCATTAAACATAGCTAGGAATATCAAAGAATAATATTGGAAAGTATTAAGATCAAACAAGAATGTTTTCCAAAATCGTCAGATTTGAATTTATGAATCACCGCTGTGAACTCGAGCTTAGTTCATGTGAACTCAAGTTTGGAGCTTCAATTTGTAAAAGCATTTCAGGTTTAAAACATATAAACTGGAGGTTTAAGATCAAAACCTGAGGTTCTCAACTTATTGAAAAGTCACATTGCTCTCAGGTTGATTTGAACTCGAGTTTGCAAATATGAACATGAGGTTCCTTCATTCAGAGAGGAATGTCGCGATTTTAAATTCTGGAGAGTTTATGACTAAGAGGCAAACTCGAGTTTATTGGTGACAGGCTCGAGTTTGACACTGTTTAAGACAAAACTTAGTTTTAGCTTTTAAAATGCAAACCAGAGGTTTCCAGGCCAAACTCTAGAGTTTTCTCAAGTTGAAAAATTCTTTACTCTCTGTAAGGTTTGAACTCGAGTTTGCAATGTTAGGCTCGAGTTTGTTCAACTTAGAAAAACTCTGAATGTTTTTGACCTGAAGTAAACTGGAGGTTTATGAAATGAGTCTCAAGTTTGCTTTGGTTGAAAAATCTTGAAAGCTCTCTGCTAAGTGTAAACTTGAGTTTGCAATGATGAACTCGAGTTTACATGTTTTGTAAACTCTTGAGATTTTTCAAACTGGAAAACTTTACTCTGAATGAAACAGTGCAGAGTTTATGAAAATCTCTTAATTTGAAAAATTCTTCCCGCCAGAGATGAACTCAAGTTTGTCATAACAGGCTCGAGTTTACAAGTTATGTAAACTATGAAAGATTTTCTCTTGAGGTTGCAAACTTGAGGTTTGAATGAAGAGGTGTCGAGTTTTAAAAATCTTTTCAAGTCAGGAACCTCTCTGCCACTGGTGAACTCGAGGTTGCAAATGTAACCTCGAGTTCACACAAAGTTTTTGAAAACTTTGAAAAACTCTTAAGTTCAAACTTTTGGTTCAGTCTCGAGTTTGAGGATTAAACTGGCGAGTTTACACCCTCTGTCAATGGCAAACTCGAGGTTGCACATAATAGGCTCGAGTTTGTCGCAGATAGAGTGTTTTTGCTTGAAATTGACAAGTTTTAATCCACTCCAAACTTGATCAAAAACATCTCCACATTGTTTACAATTGTTAGTAATCATCAAAACACATAGGGAACTAACACTAAGTCCAAAAAGTTGCATACTTTTGGGTAATCCATCTACACACGGTTGCAAAGCATTAAAGAATGATTTCTACAACAAGCAATTGCTTCTCCAACGGATTAATCCAGAGGAAGTCAACTTTGAACACTTGGACAGCTGGATTAAGTGGAGAATAGAGAAAGAAGAAGACAAAACCACCTCCTAACCATTGCAGATCATCTCCAACGGTTTGATTGAAGATGCAATGGTCATTTAATGCTATCTGAGTATAAATAGAGCTGCATTCAAGTCTTCTCAACTAACACATCTGCTGAAAACAAATTGCATTCAAAGTTCTTCAACTACTTTCAGTTTTCACTTGTAAAAGTATCTTTTGATACATTGTGAAGATGGAATATCACCTAGAGGGGGGGTGAATAGGTGATCTTAGAAAATTTAAGCTTCTTTTCGAATTGTATGCAAAATAGAGACCAATAAGCTAAATGAACACTAGAGAGATTATCCTGGTTCGGTCTAAAGCTTTGACCTACGTCCAGTCCCCAGAACACCTGGGATTTCACTATTTTTCGGAAGGATTACAAACTCTGTAAATGAAGGATGGTTCCCTTCACTCTCGGACTCCACTCCCCCTTACAAGTTGTAATCAGTACACCCACTCTTAATGTTCCACAACCTTAAGATACAAGTTTAACGATGAAATAAGTGTTTAGATACAGCTCACGAGTTGATAAAATATGAACATTGAAGAACAAACTCAATGGAACAATTGAAACTATAAATGCTAATAACTTCGAATTGAATGTACAGAGTTTCGGTAGTTGGCGGAATTGAATGAGGTGAGCTTTTATAATCTTCGTCATTAATGTCGTTGGAGAGTCTACAAAGTAGCCGTTGAGACTTTTTAATTTTCCGCTAGACACAGTGCAATTCCGTTGGTGAACAGTCGACCATTGCGTTATTAAATGCTTCGCCGTCAATGTGTTTGTGCAGAGGGAAGATCAGAATGTTAGTTGAGTTTAGTTTGCCTCGAAAGAGTTTCTTCGTCTGCTACACGCTTTAATTCCTTATGCATGTTTTGCTTTACTGGGTATCATTAAATGCGAGTGCCATGTCGGACTACTTTTCATTCAAAAACTTGGTTTAATCTGATTAGTTAACTGAAACACACTGAAAAGCATGATTTAGTATATCAAAGATAGATAAAAAATTTTAATCTATGGCGCAGTGGAATTAAGGAATTTATCTGTGTAACGGAGAATTCTACATACTCGAAAATTATCCAGTATTCATGTTTCAAAGATTCTCGAGTATTAATGTGTTGATACTTGAGAATTCCTTAACAAGACTCCATGGTCACATTGCATCTATTCTCGAGAGTTGTCTACCCATACTCGAGAATTAATATTTATCTGATCATTCGAGAAGGAGCCAGTAAGACATTATTCTCTTATACTTGAGAGTTACAATTTAATACTTGAGAATGTAGGAGCTATACTCGAGAGTTTTGATTTTAAATACATTCCAGAACTTTTACTTCAAAGATCTAATCCTTAATTAATTGTTGTTATCATCAAAACATGCTTGAGAACCAACACATTGTGCTTCAGTGTTCATTCATATCTACTCTTAGAGAGAGTTATTTCATTGTAGAACATTTATTGCAAAGAATCACAAGTCTGGGGACTTGATGATTTGAGAGTTCATTGATTACAACTTGTAAGGGGGAGTGAGTTCTAGAGAGAGAACTACTTCTTGAGTACAGAGTGTGTAATCTTTGATATAGTGAAAAATCCCAGAGAGTCTGGGGACTGGATGTAGGTCAAGTTGTTAGGATCGAACTAGTATAAATCTCTGTGTCCAGTTGCTCTTCCCTTTACCCTGTTCACCTCTGTTTTTATTGTCTTAAAACAGAGTTATTTTCGAAAATTTTGAGAATACCCAATTCACCCCCCTCTTGGGTATTTAGCTCCACTTTCAGTCTACCCATGACATCAGCTAAGGCATCTCCATGCCTATATTCCATGAGGTCCCTACCTTGTATCTCTATACAAGTAAATGATGTCGTATTAGTCTTATTGAGGTCATCAATGCCCTTTCTTGGTGGTTCAAGATTAGGAACAAGTTTTAGGTAATAGATATCAGTGTTCTCGAGTCCTCATAATCATGATCTCTATCATTGATCCTTGAGATTAACACATATTTTATTCCTAGGGCTTTTATCTTCAAACACATATTTACTTTAAAATAAATGCAAGATATAAATATGATAAAGATAAAATATGCTCATAATGAAATACTACAACATAGAATAAGGTGTTGATCTGTCTTTACAGATCGTCTCTAGGACACCTAAATACTAACAATAATAATCCTCCATTTATAGGTTTGCCCATCAACGAACATCACCCACCCCATTCACAGTTGATACAATCTCTACTAATATGATGCGGAAATTGAACATCAGCAGAAGCGTATGACAAACATATTTATAGTACTTCTCCTTCTCAACGGCGATACCTACAATAGGTGAGTATCCACTACAAAAAACATAATTCGTAACGGTTTAAAGCCAAACCACTACAAATTTGTAACAGGAACATTCTCGCACTGGTTGGGGATGAAAGTTATAGCAGTTATCTTGAACTAACTGTTGTTTCTAATGTATTGAGTAGGTAGAAATTGAATATACAGTAAAAAGTATATCATAACATGAATCTGTATTAACTAAATAGAACATACAGAGAACATTCAACAGATCTGTATAATATGAAAAAGCTACAAACCAACTCACAAGATTGCCGAAAAGGTATTGAACAATGCAGAAATTCAGGCCCAACTTTTGCTGTGTCCTTAAGACAATTTTGCTCCCTCAATATGGATGCCGAAGGTTTTCTGAGCAATTGTCTCCCAGGATAGAGCAGATTATTCGTCTCTAGAAAGATGGCTTTGTCTGTCTTAAGCCCAAGCGAATCCCACGAGTCTGCTTTCGAAACGCACAGAATGTATATGCAATCTACAGAGAGAGTGTAAGTAAAAAATCGGGATACATTTTCTATGACTAGGGCGCCCTATTTATACACTCTGAAAAAACACGATTAGATGGACTTGTCCGTTGCTGCGAACTAGTGTGTTGTGCAAACAGATGCACCAGAATGGAACAAACAAAGGCGACCTGCGTCTGTTGCCGGCGAACTGGTGCATTTCACGAACAGACGCACTAGAACGAGGAGATTGATCCGAACAGATCGCAATACATAGCCGCTAGTTGGAAAAGCATGGAGAGGCACGATGGAATCATTCAACGTTCGGAAATTCAAAAAAAAATAATAATTATTTCTTAATCCAAAAAATAATTTAATAAAAAATTAATTTTTATTTCACACACGCTTGAACCGAACTGGTTAGGCGGCGCGCGACTAACCGAACCGAGCTTAGCCAAGCCAGCCGGCCGGACGGATGGCGACGGTGCGCGTGTGTGTGGTGGACCAAGGGTCACCTAAGTCCTCACCCCTCCACAAAAGTGGGTTGGTCCAAGGGCCCAATTAGTAGGAGCCAAGTTGGGGCTTACATACCCTCCAACTTTTCTCCAACTAAGCAATGTGGGACTCTTATCCACACACACATTCCTTCTTACTTTTTCCTCTTCTTTTCCATCCTTCTTCTTATTCATAACCCATGTGATTTTATCCTAAAATTCCAACAATCCCCCACATGGATAAGAAGTTAGTCCATCATGACCAAATGCAAATGATCATGTATGCAAAGTGCAGTTCCTTTACGAGAAACAACTGCATCGAGAAAGGTAGGGGTTACCTTTGAACCTTCTCTCGTAAAAACCTATTTGATATAATGGTCAATCAGTGGATGCACTGTCTTGAACCGTCGACCTTTTAGTGTATACCAAGACAATAGGAGTTACACAGTTGCTCTTCTAGCATCGTTGCTACTTAAAAATACTTTAGCTTCTTCAAAGAACTTCCAATCTTCTTCAACCTCATCTTCATCTTCAATGATCTCTCCCCCTTTGTCATCATCTAAAAAGGAAGGAGGAGCAGAAGAGGAAGGAACATCATGGGTAGGAGCGGAGGTAGATGCGTGAGGATCAGGCTGGGAGTATTTCTTGAAAGACATTGCCTCGAGATATGTGTCCAACTCATGAACATGACCCTGAAGATTTCTAATTTCATTTGTCAGTTTAGTAGAAGTTTCTTCTTGAGCCTTGATGCATAGTTGAAAGCTGTCAGAGAGCTTTTTGCCTAACTTTTCAAACTCATCTGCAAGTCCTTTGACGATGGAGGTAACAACCTTTTTAAGTTGGTTTGCCAGAGTAGTCACTTGGTTAGCATTATCATACAATGGATTGATGGCATCAGTAAGACCCTTACGCAGTCCCCTTGCAATAGCTTGTTCAAGAGCAGAAGCATAAGGAATAGAGGGACCAGGAGTGAAAGAAGTTCCAGCCTGCGAAGATTGAGCCTCTTCTAGTTGCTTAGAAGAAGATGGCTTAGTCTTTGGAGAACTCTTGTCTTTCTTTCTTTTCCTTGTAGCTTCTGTAAAAGAGATATCCATGAACAAGAGCTGAGTAGTGGTGAATTGTTTAGGGAAAGTTACATTCTCTCTGTCCTGTAGGTACCAGATATTGTTGAGGGCGAGAAGCTGAGATAATAAATTAGGATATGGAATGGTGTTCTTCTTGGCCTTTCTGTTTCTGTAGGTGGAGATAAAATCAGACATCTCTGTTATGACTAATTTCCCAAGATTTCTAGGTTCCTGAGTGACAATAGAAGCCATGATGTCATAGTCTTTGCTCACAAAATGCATGAAACTCTATCCCTTATTCACTATATTTCGACTATAGAGATACCAAATAACCCTATATGTAGCAGACATTTTGGAGGGTTTGAATTTCAGAGGCTTGCCATCAAAAGTCTCATTTGGGAAAAGTATATTAAAGCTTTCATTTGCAGGAAGTTTAGGGGGATCAGGTATGTTAGGGAGACCAAAGATTGAATTCAAAGTTGAAGCAGTAAGTCTAATCTCTTGACCCTTAACAGATGTAGTTAAGACAGTTTCATTGTCTTCCTCAGTTACAATCATATTGTAATAAAAGATTTTGACTACTATGGGAGAAAATGGGATGGTAATTCCAAGCAAAGGCATATATCGAGTTAACCAGGGAGATAAGTCCAAATTGCATTTTTCCTTGAAGTCTTCTAAATCTAAATAAACAGGGGGACAGAAGGGTTTATCCTCAAAATTTGCCCAAAAAGATGGTTCAGATGGAATTACCAATTCATCCTGGCAGAAGCCTAGAGGACAATGCAGAGCACTCTTCTGCCCTTTAAGTTTGGAAGCAAATGATTGTTGTGAACAACTGGCTGAGGGAGGCTTCTGACGACTAGGATGCTTGTGAGGAGGTTTTTGAGGTCTATCTTCCAAGCTTTTTGACCTCATTTTGTGAAAATCTGGATGATCATCCTCAAATAGGTCAGATGTTTTAGTGGATACAGAGTGAACTCCTTTTCCTTTATCTGCTGGCAGAGAATGGGTTTGACTGCGGGTAACTGGTCGAGAGGGTTCCTCAATAAAGGCTCCTTTGGATTGAGACTTGGAACGCTTCGGCAGAGATGGCTCTTCGCTTGCATGGCCTTTAGATTGAGATTCAGAAGGTCCAGTCGATTTAACCTTGGGACGAAATTTTGTTCGTGGCTTTTTAGTGAGTGGTTTTGGCGGAGATTCTAAAGGAGATTTTTCCATTGAAATGTTAGAGAACTAGAGAAGAGGGAAATTCAAATGATGAAGAGCAGAGTGCTAGTTTGGTGATCCAAATAAGGTTGAAAGAAAAATACTCATGATTTAACCAAATCAAGCAACTCTGGGTTGCTATCGATGATGGAACAAAAAGAGAGAAAATGAAGAGGTAGAAATGGAAGAAGACGAAGAATAAATAATGAAAGATGATAAGAGTTTGGTCAGAAAAGATAATGAAGAGTCCATAAAGAAGAAAAAAAATAATAAAGAGTTCATAAAATGAAACGCCGCTGATGAATAGTGATTCTCGGGAGTTTTCTCATGGTTCTTGAGAGTATGTTTTAGTCTCAATGCATTTTAGTCAAAGAGGATGAGTGTGCATTGAATAATTCATCTGTAGTTCTGACAGATATGGGACGTAAGGTACTGAGAGAGACTTTTAAGTCAAGGAATCATTCAAAGAATGTACAGCAAAGCATGACGTAGTGGATGAGAAAAAAAAATAACGCCAAAAAGAAAGAAAGAAAAAAAAATGAAAAATCAAAGCAAATTGGTAAAGCATGTTCTCGAGTACCTTATGCATGTTCTCGAGTAGAAAGAATGAAGAGGTAAGAATAATGCAACATCAAATTGGTGAAGCAAGAAGAAAGAAAAGAAAAAGAAAAAAAATCAAAAGCCTGTGTACTCAAGTAGATGCTCGGGTATCACATGTGTACCACCATCATATCACAGTAAAGATGCTCGGGTATCACATGTGTACTCAAGTGGATGATATGAGAAATCAAAGAGGATTCTGAGGCAACTTTGGACAATTTGAAGTTCCCAATCTTCCAAAAGCCTGTGCGTGGCATGAAAAGTCAACAATAAATGCCTGTTATTCTAAATTTGTTATGCATTTTGAGAAGCCGATGAATACTACCGCCACAGGAAGAAAAAGAAGAGAAAAATAAAATAAAATACTCGAGAATCTTAAACTTGTACTCGAGTAGTCATTGAAAAAAAAAAAGTAAAGGCATTGAGAATGAACAATCAAAGCAAAGAAAAAAAATCTGCATGAAGTATGGAAAAGAAAAAGTAAAAGAAAAAGAAGAAAAAAAAATATACGTCAAAAAGACAAGAAATTGTTGAGAATTAAAAAGACAAGAAAATAAAAAGAAACTACACGTGAAGAGTTATTGAGAACAACAAAATTCTCGGGCAATATTGAAAGAGGAATATCGCCTAGAGGGGGGGGGGGATGAATAGGTGATTTAAAAAAAAAACTTTGAGCGTGCGATGGGAGAATAATAGGTATAGTAAACAGAAATAAAGTCGACACAGAGGGATTATACTAGTTCGGTCCAACTCTTTGACCTACGTCCAGTACCCAGTCAATCTGGGATTTCTCACTATCTCACAAATGCAATTACAACCTCTGTAATACATAATGACTCTCACTCTCTAGAATCACTCCCCCTTACAGATCGTAATTGTACAATCGTACTCAAGATACCACTACCTTGAGATTTTGAACTAAACTGAATACAATTGATAAATCTCTCTTATAGAGTAATTGATAAGCACTGAGGCACACTTATATCCGAAGATATGAACAAGTATAAGAACTGATCACTTTGAGTACAATTATCTGTGTATGCGCTGTTGTTATGGATGAACTCTGTTCTTCGTGAATTTATAGTAGTTGGAGAAATAGCCGTTGGTAGGATTTGAATTTGTCCGTTTGATTATGACCGTTGTTAGCATTTAACCATTCGCGCTAATCTCGCTTCGATTGAATTCAATGCATTGTCTCTGCTTTACGAATCCAATTCCGTCCGTTGATCAATCAGGATATGACCGTTGCTAAATTATCTGAAACTTATTAGCAAATTGGTTAAAAGCATTTGTTAATCATAGTAAGTAATAATCAGAAGAGATAGAATGATTTAGCTGAATCCATGATTTTCGAAGTCAGAGATTTTGAAGAACAGAGATGACTTTGCTCGAGTAAGAATCCAGGCATGCTCGAGCAAGCATGTTTTGATAGTTCAGAAAGGTGTTCTCTGTCGCTGATGCTCAAGCAGGAAAATGTCTTTGCTCAAGCATGGTTCCATCATGCTCGGGCAAGCCTTCGCTTGAATCAGATAAAAGCCCCTCAGTATCATTGATGCTCGAGCAAGCTATAGGAGGGTGCTCGGGCAACCTCGAGACAGAGACAGAATGGATTCAGAAACATGTTTGCTCGGGCAATCTTTTTCTTCTGCTCGAGCAAGCCTTTGTTTCTACTCGAGCATGACTCTTTAACCTGCTGTTTATTTGTTTAGATCAATGTTGCTCGAGCAAGCATTTTCCTTTGCTCGAGCATAGTGCTCGAGCAAGCCTTCGTCTTTGCTCGGGCATAATTCTTCAACTTGGTGAGTTTGTTGCTTGTCATGCTGTTGCTCGAGCATGCTTCATTCTCTGCTCGAGCATGACTCTCCATCTTGCACTTCTTCACTATGAACCTTCTAATCATGTGTGAGCATAATGCTCTTCAGTACAAAGCTCAATTTCCAGAATGTAGAGACTTTCAAGAACCAAGAATATTGGCTGCATAATTGTCAATTTCAGGCGAGCGTAGCTTCTTTGATATAGCTTCAATTTTGGCAAACCACCCATGCTCATAAATCTATTCAAGTCTTCTTTCCAACGCAAGAAGAATCAGCTCCAAACTCATTTTAGTTCGTCCATTATCATCAGATGAATGGAGGTTGATCTTATCCAGCGTTTTTGCTATATTCAGAACAGACTGTCAACTTCAAAACATCATAACTTCTTCAATTGATCTTATTTTTCTGTGTTCTTGATGTTTTTGGAAATATATTTGAGTCTAGTTTCAAATGGCGCTAGTTTCATCTCAATCCGATTTGTCGTTTGTAAGATATGCTCAAAATACCGAAGGTTAGTCTGGACAATGACGGTGATTCATGTTCCAAATTGTAAAATTCACAGATAATTCATATGAACTCCTTTGGGCATGAATTCTTGTCACCAATACGTGTTGGTAGTCTAGTTTCCGATGCCACTGGTTTCGTGTCAATTCGATTTCTGGTTTGAGAGATATTGTTGAATTACCGAAGGTCACCAAAAGCAGAGCTGAACAGAGGAAGCTGATGGAATTACCTTGCTCGAGCAAGGATTTTCTCTTGCTCGAGCAAGCATTTTTCCTGCTCGAGCAAGGACGGATTTTGGGTGAAAATGGGCTGGAAATGGACCTTGCTCGAGCATGACTTTGTTGTGCTCGAGCAAGACACTGTGCATGCCTAAAAAAGAGCTGAAATTACACAAATGCCCCAAAACAAACTAGTATTCTTCCGGAAGCTTGAACTTGCTCATTTTAACTTCGAATTGACCCGTTCCAACTTCTATTTGATCACAGAAACTTGAATATTGATATTTTCATGATAATCAACAGATTCTTCTTTCTTCAAACTCTAAGCGCTGAAATTACGTAAATGCCCTCCAACAAACCAGTATTCATTTGGAAGCTTGAACTTGCTTGTTTTAACTCCGAATTGAGCCGTTTCAACTTCTGTTTGATCATGGAGACTTGGATATTGATATTCTCATGATACTTAACAAGTTCTTCTTTCTTCAAACTTAATTCTTGATCATTCTCTAAAATTTGATTTCGACTAACCTATAATAAACAAGGTAATTAGTCAATGTATATGATATAAACTTTTTGCTCTAAATAATGGCATCAATATAAGACATCATCAAAACTAATCACAACTAACATTCTCCCCCTTTTGATGATGGCAAATACTTTAAGAAAAATATGTATGAATATGAAAATATGAAAATATATTTAATGCAACATATTTTTCTTGTCATTTCTCTCCCCCTTATTTGTCATTAGCAAAAAGTTGAAGTATAAAGAAGATATACTTGAAGAGGTAAATATTAAACCAGATTAGAAAGAGTCAAGAAACTGATTTTTCTCTTCCCTAATTTGAAATGATTTTCTTTCTAAATATGATGCAATTTGGAGTGTTTTTATGAAAACAATTTTGAAGAGGATTTGGAGAGGTTTTCAAGAAATCTTTCACATTTAAACATATAAATACCAAACATATGCAAAATATTCTACTGAATATAAAAAGATAGAGATTAGAGATGCTCATGTTGGTTTTGCACTTGATGAATGATTGAAGAAGTTCATTTGCTTATTGTATGCAATTTGGTTGAATCTCCGTGGCTTTGCAGAGCTTTTCTCAGCTTCAATGTGATTAAGTGTCAAAACTTCTTCCCTTAATGGAAAAGTTTATGCTTGTAGAGCATTAAGGAGGGTTTTTGCACTACTTTTTGAATGCTAGTCCTATATACTCAAGTATTTGCTCTGTGATACTCGAGTATTTATCAGTTCACACTCAATATTTTGATATCCTGCAAAACAAAGTTCTAGCTACTCCGATGCTTAAGTCAGTAGTTATTCATCATCAAAACTATAGTTAAATAGCAACATGCTAGCATTTTTACTTACAATTCATTGAGATTTACCATTCCCAATTCTCTTCGAATAAATATGAATTGTTCTTTTGCCAGCGGCTTGGTGAAAATGTCAGCAAGTTGTAAGTGGGTAGGAATGAACATCACTTTAACATCCTTCTTTTGCACATGATCTCTGATAAAGTGATGTCTCACATCAATATGCTTGGTTCTTGTATGTTGAACCCGATTTTTCGCCAAGCTTATTGTGCTTGTGTTGTCACAAAGGATTGGAATTTCTTTCAGATGAACTCCCAAGTCAGATAATTGTTGCTTTAGCCAAAGGACTTGAGCGCAACAACTCGAGGCAGCAACATACTCCGCTTCAGTTGATGATACAGCCACAGTAGTCTGCTTTTTGCTGAACCAAGATACCAGTGCCCCTTTGAAGAACTCACACTGCCCACTGGTGCTATTCCTGTCAGTCTTGTATCCAGCGTGATCAGCATCTGAGTATGCAACTAAAAACTCTTGTTGTCCTTTTGGGAACTAGAGACCCAGCTCCTTCGTATCTGAGAGATAACGAAAGATTCTCTTGACATGCTCTGCGTGTGATTCCTTGGGAGCTGATTGAAATCGTGCGCACATTCCCACACTAAACTGAATGTCTGGTCGACTTGCAGTTAGGTAGAGCAAAGACCCGATCATTCCTCTATATTTAGTTATATTAAAGTCTTTGCCCTTTTCTTCATCTGTATCCAGCGAGGCTGTTGAACTCATTGGAGTGTCTGCCCCATTACAGTACTCCAATCCAAATTTCTTGAGTAGATCACGAAGGTACTTTGTCTGTGAAATGAATATCCCGTCCTTCCGTTGCTTGATTTGTAATCCGAGAAAATAGTTAAGTTCTCCCATCATAGACATCTCGAATTCTCCCTGCATTTTCTTGGAAAATTCTTCACAGAGAATGTCATTAGTAGCATAGAATATTATGTCATCTACATATATTTGCACTACTAAAAGTTCGTTAAGCTTATTAGTTTTGATAAAAAGAGTTGTGTCTGCTTTCCCCCTAACAAAGCCTTGATCCAAAAGGAATTTAGTCAAACGCTCATACCAAGCTCTAGGGGCTTGTTTGAGACCATACAAGGCTTTCTTAAGGCGATAGACATGATCTGGATGATGCTCATTTTCAAAACCAGGAGGCTGTTCAACATATACTTCCTCTTGAATAAAACCGTTTAGAAAAGCACTCTTTACATCCATTTGATATAATTTGAATCTTTTGATACACACAAAGGCCAAGAGTACTCGTATTGCTTCCAATTTAGCCACTGGAGCAAATGTTTCTTCATAATCAATACCTTCTTCCTGATTATAGCCTTTAGCAACCAATCTAGCCTTATTACGGATGATAATTGCGGATTCATCTCGTTTGTTTTTGAATACCCATTTAGTGCCAATGACGGGATGGTCTTTAGGCCTAGGTACCAAATCCCAAACTTGATTTCGATCAAATTGATGTAATTCCTTTTGCATCGCTATTACCCAGTCATTGTCTGATAGGGCTTCATCGATCTTGGAGGGTTCCATGTGAGAGATAAAGGCATAAAAAGTAACTTCATTTAAGGTGCTTTTTCTGGTCCTCACTCCTTGATTAACATCACCTATTACTTGGTCCATAGGATGGTTCCTAATGAACTTCCAAGCTTTAGGTTGAGATTGATCAGGATTTTCTAAATTGCTGTGAGGATCAGTTTCAAAAACATCTTCAGAATTTTCAATTGATGCAGGAGTTGATTTCGAAAAGAATTGATTTTTGAAAGTATTTTCTTCATCGTTATCCAGATTTCTATCTAATTTTGACTCACAGAACACAACGTGTATTGACTCTTCAACTACACGCGTACGTTTGTTAAAGACTCTATATGCTTTGCTTCTATTCGAATATCCAAGAAAAATACCTTCGTCAGATCTAGAATCAAACTTGCCTAGATTATCCTTACCATTGTTGTGAACGAAACACTTACAGCAAAAAATGTGAAGATGTGCCAAGTTTGGTTTTCTTCCTTTATAGAGCTCATACGGAGTTTTGTTGAGCTTCTTCCGAAGATAGGCTCTGTTTGATACATATCATGCAGTACTCATCGCATTTGCCCAAAAAACTTGAGAGGTCTTGTTCTCATTTAGCATTGCACGAGCCATTTTAGTGAGAACACGATTCTTCCTTTCGACCACACCATTTTGTTGTGGTGTCCTTGGAGCAGAGAAATTATGGTCAATACCATGAGCATCACAAAACTCCCTGAAGGCATGATTTTCAAATTCTCCTCCATGATCCGTGGGTATTCTTGAAATACATATACCTTTCTCATTCTGTATTTTCTTGGCAAATACAACGAATAGATCAAATGTTGCATCTTTAGATGGTAAAAATATCGTCCAAGTGAATCGAGAGAAATCATCGACAATAACTAGGGTGTATAAATTACCACCAAGACTCTTAACTCTAGCTGGTCCGATAAAGTCCATGTGAAGTAATTGAAGAGGTCTATTAGTCGAAATTTCAAATTTGTTTTTGAAAGATGATTTAGTCTGTTTACCTTTTTGAAGGAATCACAAATCATATCATTTTTAAAATGTAGTTTAGGTAATCCAAGAACTAAATCTTTTCTTAACAACTTGTCTAGTTGAGACATTTACATGAGCCAGACGCTTATGCCATAGCCAATTTTCATCCAAATTGCTAACAAAACATTTTTCAGAGTTTGTATTGGGGAGATTTAGAGTATAGCAGTTACCTTCCCTGGTTGCTTTGAGCAGAGTTTTAAGATTACCTTTGTCAATTGGGAAGTCATCCTTGTTGACGATGAGACATTCTTCTGAGTCAAAAATGATCCAATTGTTCTTGTCTGCACTTTGACTTACACTAAGAAGATTATGGCATAGACCTTCTACATAGTAAACATCTTTGATCAGGGGTTTTCCTTTTTCTCCAATTTCACCAATTCCTGCAATCTTCCTGGTTTGATTTCCTCCAAAGGTTACTTTGCCACCATCTCTTGCATTTATTGTCATGAACTTGGATTGATCTCCTGTCATGTGTTTGGAGCATCCACTGTCTATAAACCATTTGTTTGTTTTTGACGCTCTCAGACATACCTATTATTCATATAAGATCAAGCCTTAGGTACCCATCTTTTCTTGGGTCCTCTTGGGTTAGTATGAGCAAAAGAAGTTGAGTATGTTCCTTTAGGCACCCATTGATAACTACCAGTTGGTTTTTCCTTTCTTTCCTTTCTATGAAAGCAAGATGACGTATTGTGGCCCTTTCGATTACAATAGTTACAATGAGCAAAAGGATTTGAAGAATGTACATATTTTTGAAAATAATTTAGATAAGATTTTCCTCCACTCTTCTTTTTCCCTTTCCTTTTATCCGAAATAGGGTCGTATCCTATACCAGAACGATCATTTGTGAATCTTTGAGTTTTCAAAATGACTTTGAGCATTTCACTACCTTGGGTGAACTTCTCAAGAGTTTGGGTAAGTTTAATGTTTTGTTTTTCAAGATCGGGACAATTTTTGCAAGGAAGTTTTTCGCAATCCAGAGGAGCATTCTTAACTTGTTCCTCAAGTAGTTTGATTTTCTTTCTTGAGTTAACACATTCTCTAGCTAATTTTTTAAACTCAGAAATCAGTTCATTGTATTCAGAGAATAATTCATCATATGTGGGATCAGAGTCATTTACCTCATTGTCACTTTCAGTTTGTTCCTTGGCAACAAGACAAACATTTGCTACTTCTTCTTCATCACTTTCTTCGTCTGAGGAATCTCCCCATATGGCAGACACATAAGCTTTTCTTTTTAAAGTGATTGAATTTCTTCTTCTCCTTTTCTTTATCCTTTAGCTGTGGGCATTCAGATTTGAAGTATCCCGGCTTCTGACATTTATAGCAAATGATTTGTTCTTTATCCTTTGGTTCTTGTCTGTTGCTAGAATTCCCTTTCTGAAATCTGTTTCTAAATCCTTGATCTAGTTTACAAAACTTTTTGAATTTTCTAACGAACATGGCCATCTCATCATCATCATCCTCATTTTCTTCTCTGGGATCTTTCTCAGCATTCAGAGCAATGCTTTTGCTTTTATTTTCGTTGATATCATCTAAGTCCTTACTGAATTTGAGCTTTCCTTCATATTATGATAGGCTTCCAAATAGGGTAGCTACTGATTGCATTGATTCTCCTCGGGCCTCCTCGATTGCTGTGACCTTAGCTTCCCAATCCTTTGTCAATACATTTAGGATCTTTCGGACTTGGGAATTTTGTTCGAATGTTTTTCCCAGAGCTGATAATTGGTTTATCAAGTGAGTAAAGCGAAGTTGAAACTTGCCTATGGATTCTCCGGTCTTCATTCGTAGGAGATTGTATTCGGTTGTCAATGTGTTAATCCGATTCTCCTTGATTCCTGAGTTTCCTTCGTATGCAATTTCTAATGCTTTCCACATATCTTTTGCACTTGTCAGATTGCAAATCCGGAAGTATTCTTATTGACTGAGAGCACTTTAGAGCATTAAAATAGCCTTGCTATTGAGAGTAACAAGTCTTCTATCATTTTCATCGTACTCTTCTTCACGTTTGGCTGTTGTGACTCCTTCCTTAGTTGTAGATGGTTGATAATCTCCTTTCTCGAATACATTCCACAAACCGAATTCAGTGGCCATAACAAAGACTCTGAATTTGGCCTTCCAAAAGGAATAATGTTCTCCGTTGAAACCAGGAGGACGATTGATAGAGGCTCCATCAGGCAATATTCCTTCCATGATCTTTTCTCGGGATGTTAAGCCCAACTGAGAAACCAATGCTCTGATACCAAATGAAAGAGGAATATCACCTAGAGGGGGGTGAATAGGTGATTTAAAAAAAACTTTGAGCGTGCGATGGGAGAATAATAGGTACAGTAAACAGAAATAAAGTCGACACAGAGGGATTATACTATGCTCGAGCAAGCCTTCGTCTCTGCTCGGGCATAATTCTTCAACTTGGTGAGTTTGTTGCTTGTCACGCTGTTGCTCGAGCATGCTTCATTCTCTGCTCGAGCATGACTCTCCATCTTGCACTTCTTCACTATGAGCCTTCTGATCATGTGTGAGCATAATGCTCTTCAATACAAAGCTCAATTTCCAGAATGTAGAGACTTTCAAGAACCAAGAATATTGGCTGCATAATTGTCAATTTCAGGCGAACGTAGCTCGATATAGCTTCAATTTTGGCAAACCACCCATTCTCATAAATCTATTCAAGTCTTATTTCCAACGCAAGAAGAATCAGCTCCAAACTCATTTTAGTTCGTCCATTATCATCAGATGAATGGAGGTTGATCTTATCCAGCGTTTTTGCTATATTCAGAACAGACTGTCAACTTCAAAACATCATAACTTCTTCAATTGATCTTCTTTTTCTGTGTTCTTCATGTTTTTGGAAAGGTATTTGCATCTAGTTTTAAATGGCGCTGGTTTCATCTCAATCCGATTTGTCGTTTGTAAGATATGCTCAAAATACCGAAGGTTGGTCTGGACTATGACGGTGATTCATGTTCCAAATTGTAAAATTCACAGATAATTCATATGAACTCCTTTGGGCATGAATATGTGTCACCAATACGTGTTGGTAGTCTAGTTTCAAATGCCACTAGTTTTGTGTCAATTCAATTGCTGGTTTGAGAGATATCGTTGAATTACCGAAGGTTGCCAAAAATAGAGCTGAACAGAGGAAGCTGATGGAATTACCTTGCTCGAGCAAGGATTTTCTCTTGCTCGAGCAAGCATTTTTCCTGCTCGAGCAAGGACGGATTTTGGGTGAAAATGGGCTGGAAATGGACCTTGCTCGAGCATGACTTTGTTGTGCTCGAGCAAGACACTGTGCATGCCTAAAAAAGAGCTGAAATTACATAAATGCCCCAAAACAAACTAGTATTCTTCCTAAAGCTTGAACTTGCTCATTTTAACTCCGAATTGACCCGTTCCAACTTCTATTTGATCACAGAAACTTGAATATTGATATTTTCATGATAATCAACAGATTCTTCTTTCTTCAAACTCTAAGCGCTGTGATAGGGCAAAACTTTAAGCCTAAAAAAACTCCGCAAGTGCACGGGCCGTATCAAGTAATAAAGTAATGAGAAAAGTATCGTTCCCACGAGTATTTAGTATCACAACCTTTAGTTAAGCATTGATTTCACAATTTCATTTAAGTTGAGAAAACCAAATTTATTTTAATTAAGATAAAAGAAATTAAAACTAAAATAAAAATAAGAAAACTACCACAATAATCAAATGGGCAACCTAGAGTCACTAATCCCTTATTTGTTTCCTAGATTTTATCCCCACTAAATTAACTTTGACTTAACCTAATCAGCTAATCTAGAGTATTAATGTCTATAAATGCCTTCCGGTCCATTTATATACCTATCTTAATTAATTATGTAATGCCTCACACAATTAAATAAGACGCGTTTTAAATCGGGCTCACTCTAATTTGATTATGTGGAGCTTCTAGGTATATTCCTATCCTAGACGCAAATTAGATTAAAACCTAACTTCACATTAAATTTAAATCTAATTCCACATTATTTATTCCCAAGGTCAATTTAGGATTCCCTCTTCCAAGTCCAACCCTAAATCCTCAAAACATGCTCAATGGTGGCCACTCACTAAGCAATAGCAATAAACACATAATTAAATAAACTGAATAAAATTAATCAAAACAAAAAAGTGGGAATAATCTCTAAAACCCAAACAAGTTCATAGATTCTCTAGGTTGCAAAACCAACTAGCCACACATGGTTTTATTCAAATCCATAAAAAAGATGAAAATTCAGGTTCAAAGAATAAGGAGAGAGAGGAAAGAAAGATTCTCCGTTGCCTCCACAGTCATTCTGTCCTTCTGTGGAGATGATGAAGATAACTGAAACGCTCAGCCTCTACTCCTCTGCTTCTTCGTTCCTTCTCGTTTTGTGTCTCCCGATCTTTTCTTCCGTCGTCTTTGCCTCCTTATTTATAATAATTTAGGTCGTGGGTTACTGATTCTCTTTTTCTTATTACAAAGATATCTCATATCTTGTAATTTATTCTATCAGATCACACAATTGATTTTGTTTCTATTTTTCTTGTGTGAGACCACTGAATTTGACTGATTGCATGTCCTATTATTGCCTTTTCTACTTCATTCCAAATCAGCTAATATTTCCTGCACAATAAAAATAGGATATGAGTAGATTTTATGTCGATTTATTCTTTGATCCCAAGTTTGATTCAATTATGGAAAAGTTCATAAAAGATAATTAAATAGGCATATAATATCAATAATTCCAATTAATTCTCATAAAATATACACCTATTTAATCATAAAATATATACTCATCACGTTGAAATTATGTAAATGCCCTCCAACAAACCAGTATTCATTTGGAAGCTTGAACTTGCTTGTTTTAACTCCGAATTGAGCTGTTTCAACTTCTGTTTGATCATGGAGAACTTGGATATTGATATTCTCATGATATTTAACATGTTCTTCTTTCTTCAAACTTAATTCTTGATCATTCTCTAAAATTTGATTTCGACTAACCTATAATAAACAAGGTAATTAGTCAATGTATATGATATAAACTTTTTGCTCTAAATAATGGCATCAATATAAGACATCATCAAAACTAATCACAACTAACAAATATGACTATGTACTCGAGAATGAGGTGAAGAGACAAGATGAAAACACATGGAAAAGAAAGGAGAAAAAAAAAACTCGGGAGCTTTATTCTTAATACTCGAGAATAAGGTGGAAAGAGACGCACATGGAATTGGTAAAAAAAAGAAAATAATAATATTGATCTCAATTTACTGCCACAGGGAAAAACAAACACTCGAGAATTTACCTGTGATTCTCGAGAATGCGAGAGGAATGAGCAATTTGAATGACGCTGATTCTCGGGAACTTCTTAGAAATTCTCGAGAGCCCTTGTTGATTTTCAGAGTCATCAAGAAATCTGAGTGAACAATTCTCGGGAGTCTGGTGAAGATTCTCGAGAATGTGAGTTTTAAGCTATCTGCTGATTCGCTGGTACTCGAGAATTCACAAAGAATTCTCGAGAATTCCTTGCTGTTAAATAACAGTTCTCGGGAATTTGGAGTTAATTCTCGAGCATGTGACTAATTCTGGAGTTCAGATTAATTAAACACATGATAAATTCTCGAGAGTATTAGAGTAATTCTCGAGAGCGATTTATCTTTCTAAGCTTAAATCTGCTACAATTCTCGAGAACTTTGTTTAATTCTCGAGAATAATCTTTTCGAAATATAACTATAACTCTCAGGAATTCTTTTCTCATCCAGTACTCGGGAATACTTGATGATTCTCGGGTATTAAAAAAAAATTCACATGTTGAATCTCATAGGCTTTGATAATTCTCGAGAGTTGATCTTCTGTACTCGAGAATGCTTAGTGGTTACACAACTAACTTATTCACTAATTCTCGAGAACACTACACTCATTCTTGAGAATTATTACACTCTGTAAACCTCTGTTTTTCGAACACTTAACAGGGGAACCTGCAAAATATAATTTAAACACTCCGATGCCTAAGTTAGTTTCCACCAATCATCAAAACACAATTAACCACTCTTAATTTAACATTTCTTACAGTTCATTGGGATTCACCATTCCCAATTCTCTTTGGATCAATATAAATTGCTCTTTGGCTAGTGGTTCGTGAAAATGTCAGCCAGCTGGAGGTGTGTGGGAATGAACATCACCTTTACATCTTTTGTCTATACGTGATCACGAATAAAGTGATGTCTTACATCAATGTGCTTGGTTCTCGTATGTTGAACTGGATTTTTTGCTAAACTGATCGTGCTTTTGTTATCACACAGAATTGGGATCTCTTTCAAGTGAACTCCTAAATCAGACAGTTGTTGTTTTAACCACAAGACTTGTGCACAGCAACTTGAAGCGGCAACATACTTTGCTTCAGTTGATGAGACGGCTACCGTAGTCTGCTTCTTGCTGAACCAGGATACCAGAGAACCTCCAAAGAATTCACACTGTCCACTGGTGCTCTTTCTGTCGGTCTTGTATCCAGCATGATCAGCATCTGAATAGGCAACCAAAAATTCTTGTTGACCTTTAGGGAACCAGAGACCCAACTCCTTTGTATCAGAGAGATATTGAAAGATTCTCTTAACATGTTCAGCGTGTGATTCTTTGGGAGCTGATTGAAATCGCGCGCACATTCCCATACTGAATTAAATATCTGGCCTACTGGCAGTCAAGTAAAGTAAAGATTCGATCATCTCTCTATATCTGGTTATGTTAAAGTCTTTGCATTTTTCTTCATCTGCATCTAACAAGGCTGTTGAGCTCATTGGAGTATCTGCACGGTTACAATGCTCCAATCCAAATTTCTTAAGTAGATCTCGGAGATACTTTATCTGTGAGATGAACATGCCATCCTTTCGTTGTTTGATTTGCAATCCGAGGAAATAATTCAGTTCTCCCATCATAGACATCTCGAATTCACCCTGCATTTTATTGGAAAATTCCTCACAGAGAGAGTCATTAGTAGCACCGAATATTATATCATCTACATATATCTGTACTATCAAAAGTTCGTTGAGCCTATTAGTTTTGATAAATAGAGTTGTATCTGCTTTCCCCCTAACAAAGCCTTGATCCAACAAAAATTTACTTAAGCATTCATACCAAGCTTTGGGAGCTTGTTTGAGACCATACAAGGCTTTCTTAAGACGATAGACATGATCTGGATGATTCTCATTTTCAAAACCAGGAGGCTGTTCAACATATACTTCCTCCTGAATAAAACCGTTTAGAAAAGCACTCTTTACATCCATTTGATATAATTTGAATCCTTTAATACACGTAAAGGCCAAGAGTACACGTATTGCTTCCAATCTAGCCACTGGAGCAAACGTTTCCTCATAATCAATACCTTCTTCCTAATTATAACCTTTGGCGACCAATCTAGCCTTATTACGTACTATAATTGCAGATTCATCTCGTTTGTTTTTGAATACCCATTTGGTGCCTATAACCGGATGGTCTTTAGGTCTGGGTACCAAATTCCAAACTTGATTTCTATCAAATTGATGTAACTCCTCTTGCATTGCTATTACCCAATCATTGTCTGATAGGGCCTCGTCAATTTTTGAGGGTTCAATTTGAGAAATAAAAGCAGAAAAAGTAACTTCATTTAGAGTGCTATTTCTAGTCCTCACTCCCTGATTCACATCACCTATTACTTGGTCTAACGGATGATTCCTAATAAATTTCCAAGGTCTAGGTTGTGATTGATCAGAGTTTTCTTAATTATTTTGAGGATCAGTTTCAAAAACATCTACAGGATTTTCAATAGAGGCAGGGGTAGTTTCCGAAAAGAATTGATTTTTGAAGTTATTTTCTTCATTATCATCCAGACTTTTGTCTAATTTTGACTCACAAAATACAACATGGATGGATTCTTCAACTACACGTGTTCGTTTGTTGAAAACTCTATATGCTTTACTTCTATTTGAATATCCAAGAAAAATGCCTTCATCAAATCTAGGATCAAATTTTCCTAGATTGTCTTTTCCATTATTATGAACGAAACACTTACAGCCAAAGATATGAAGATGAGCTAAGTTTGGCTTCCTCCCATTGTAGAGTCCATACGGAGTCTTATTTAGCTTCTTCCGGAGATAGGCTCTATTTGATATGTAGCTGGCTGTGCTCATAGCATCTTCCCAGAAAACTTGTGATTTTTGATTTTCATTCACATTGCATGAGCCATCTCAGTTAATACACGATTCTTCCTTTCAACTACACCATTCTGTTGAGGTGTCCTTGGAGCCAAGAAGTTGTGATTGATCCCGTGAGCATCACAGAATTCACCAAACGCTTGATTTTCGAATTCACCTCCATGATCTGTTCGAATAGCTGTAATACAAATACCTTTCTCGTTTTGCACCTTATTGGCAAACACAACAAACAAATCAAACGTTTCATCCTTAGAAGATAAGAAAATGGTCCAAGTAAATCGTGAGAAATCATCGACAATCACCAGTGTATATAAATTTCCACCAAGACTTCTAACTCTTGCTGGTCCTATTCAATCCATATGAAGTAGTTGAAGAGGCCGGTTTGTCAAAATTTCGATTTTGTTTTTTGATAACTCTCCATATTTTGTCTATTTAAAATACAATTTTGAAGATATTTGGAGAGTTATCTAAGCAATTTTAGGAGATTTTTATGAGATTATGTTATTTTAAGAGAAATCAAAGTGGTGCATTGTTTAGGGGATTTCATTGTAAATACCATAGTTTTCAAATTTAAATAGAAATACTTTGGTTTAAATAAAATAATGACAAGTTACTGAAATGAAAAAGAAAAAAGAAGAGAGAATATGGTTTTAGTTTATTATTAATAGTATATTATTATTATAAAATCTTTTTTTTTCTTTCAGTTGGATATGGCACACCGTTTGGAATCAATTAAACATTGATTGTTGAAGTTGATAAAATGGGTCAGGTGCAAAGATTATTTTTCTTGGGCCCACGAGTTGAATTGTAATGGAAGACCTAATTGAGCAAAAAAGGACAAATGGGAAAAAGAAGCAGAGAGGCGGCAATTAGAATGAAAAAAAAAAGAAGAAAGAAGATACGCACTGTTTTGGGGAAAATGGATTGCAATGAAAAGAAGACCTAAAGCTAATTGAAAAGAGGAAGGAGGCAGTGATTATTGAGGGGGGCACGATAAAGAAAAGCTACAGCAGAGGCGGCTGGAATTGGGATTTTTGCTAGACAGAGGACTCTCGCTGGCAGCAACTGAAGCGAAGAACAGAGCAGCGGAGGCATTTTGAAGGGAGCATTGTTCATCATCGGTGGAGGAGAAGAGATTGCAGTGAGAGAGAGACGAGCACGCAAGAACATTATGGATCTTCTTCTCCAAGAACCAGTAGCACCGAACCAGAGCAAGAAGCTGTTGCTGAGTCTATGCTTTCCTTCTTGGTTTTAATATTTCACTAGACTCTGTTTTCAGTTTCTTATTCCTTTCTAGTATGATTTTGAACCTGAGTTTTGATTTTGCTGAGATGGTTGGGATTAAAGCCATGTGTGGCTAACTTTTTATTTGCAACTTAGAGTATTATGAACTTGTTTGAGACTTAGGAATTGTTCCCACTAATTAATTTTGCTTCATTTTAATTCAGTTTATTTAATCTTGTTTTTATTATTCATTGTTTAGTGATTGGCCACCATTAAACATGTTTGGGGATTTAGGATTAAACTTGACAAAGGAAATCTTAAATTGACCTTGGATTAAATAATGTAGAATTAGATTTAAATTTAATGTGAAGTTAGGTGTTAATCTAATTTGCGTCTAGGATAGACATATACCTAGAAGCTCCACATAATCAAATTAGAGTGAGCCCGATTTAAATTGCATCTTAATTAATTGTGTGAGACATTGCATAATTATTTGAGGTAGGTGTATATGTGAACCGACAGGCACTTATAGACATTAATACTCTAGATTAGCTGATTAAGTTAAGTTAGAATTAATTTAGTGGGAATAAAATCTAAGAAACAAACAAGGGATTAATATCTCTAAGTTGTCCTCCTTGATATTTGAATTTGCTCTCTGTGAAAAGTCTTTGTTGTTATTAATTTTTTGTTTTATTCGCATTTCTTTTTACTCATCTTGAAATCAATTTTGATTTACTCAACTTAAATGAAAAAAAGGAAATTTAACACCTAATTACTAGTTGGACTGAGTCTCTGTGGGACGACCTTGATTTACCACTGACTATTTTCATGACCCGTACACTTGTAGTGTTTAATTTAAATTTTGGTAGCATCAAGTTTCTGGCGCCGTTGCCGGGGACTCAAGGCAACTGGTGATTAGTATTAGAAATCCTTTTGTAGTTTTAGTTTGAGTATTTTTTTTAAAATTTCGTTTTATTTGTTTATTTTTCTTTCTTTTAAGCTTTTGGTGTTAGTTTGATACTTTGATATTTGCTTGGGTTTTTGCTGGTACTTTGATATATGACCCGTAGAGCCAAAGCAACTAAAACACCACAGAAAACAAGGAGTATCCAAGAGCTTTTGGAACCTACAACACCTCAGATCCAAGAGGAGAAAGTAATACCTACTGAAGCTGAAGAGATGGCTGAGGATGAGAATGATAATTTGTGTATCCATGATTTTCTGGGAAGACAACCTCGGGGCTATCAGTCAGGAATCAGAGTGCCTGATTTTCAAGTCAACAATTTTGAAATCAAGTAGACTATGCTTAAGATGCTTGAACTAGAGGGTCAGTATTCAGGAAACGATTCAGAGGATCCAAATCAACATATGATACAATTCCTTGATGTTTGCAACTCATTCAAGCAAAATGGAGTTCCTAATGCTGTGATCCGTCTTCGGCTTTTTCCTTACTCTTTACAAGGGAAAGCCAAAGAATGGCTCAACAATTTAGAAGAGGGCAGTATAACTTCTTGGGAGACATTGGAAGAAAAGTTCAGATCACGATTTTTTCCACATAACAAGATGGTGGATGCAAGAGCCGCTCTTACTAATTTCTGTCAACAATTTGGGGAACATCTGTATGAAGCTTGGGAGAGGTTCAAGTTGCTTGTTAGGCAGAGTCCTGGTCACAATCTAGAGAAGTGGGTCTTACTTCAAATCTTCAGTACTTGGTTGACTTCTAAATCTAAATCAGAATTAAATGCTGTCACTAATGGGGGAATTGCAAAGCAACCGGTGAATTATGTCTGGAAATGCTTGGATGACTTGTCAGCTGACTTTATACAGAACAACAATGAAAGAAGACCAGTGAAATCAGTTGATAAAACTAGTGAGGAACCTTCTTCACAGTTGATGGCAATGTTGAATACAATCAACAAGAGATTTGATCACTTAGAAGCTCAAGTAAACCGATCTAATGGCAGACAGATGGGAGTCAATGCTATTCATGCTTCTTGTGATTACTGTAGACATGGCCATGATAATGGACAATGCCTCATATCTCAACAGGTAGAGCTAGTGAACTATGCAGGAAATTACCGAGGCAATAACCAGAACAATCCATACTCGAATACATACAATTCTGGGTGGCGTAAAAACCCCAACCTCTCTTGGAAATATGGCGCAACTCTTAATGATGCTTCAACCTCTAGTACAAGACAAGTTTCACCTCCTGGATTTCATCAATTGGAAAAAGAAGTCATTCCTACCCAAGAACCTAAACCTGATCTAGAAGCAATGATGTCTCAGCTTGTTAGTTTTCAATTAAAGAATGCTCAGGAGCAAGCTGCTACTAATGCAAGAGTAGATTCATCTATTGCAGAAGTAAACTCAACTATCAAAAATCTCGGGCTACAAGTGGGACAACTTGAAAATGCTGTGAATGTTTTACAACAAAGAGAATTGCCAAGCAATATTGTGCCTAATCCTCGTAGAGATGTGAAAGAGGAATGCAAGGCTCTTACATTGAAAAGTGGAAAGGAATTACCTGAGATTCCTCAACCAAAGAAGACACCTTCAGCTGCTACTGATCAAACCATTCCTACAGTCACTATAGAGGATGATGAAGGGGTTTTACAGAAGGTGAATGAAAAAGTTAATGAAGAGAAAGTTGAGGTTGAGTCTAAACAGGGTGAAGTGAAAGGGAAGGCAAACCAGGATAATCTCAAATGGGTACCGCCTTTACCATTCCCTCAAAGATTTCAGAAGAAAGCATTAGATGAGCAATACAAGAAGTTTTTGGGGATTTTCAAGCAACTACACATTAACATCCCTATTCTTGAAGCGTTAGAGCAGATGCCTCAATATGTGAAGTTTTTAAAGGAGATGTTGAGTAAGAAAAGGAGGTTTGGTGACTATGAAACTGTAGCCTTAACCGAAGAGTGTAGTGCTATTCTTCTCAACAAGCTACCTCTTAAACAGAAAGATCCAGGCAGTTTTTCCATACCTTGCATAATTGGAGAAAAGTTTCAGGGAAGAGCGTTATGTGATCTAGGATCAAGTGTTAACTTGATGCCACTATCTGTGTTTAGAAAATTGCAACTGGGTGAAGCTCAACCAACTTCTGTGACACTTCAGCTAGCTGATCGAAGTTTGGCTTTTCCAAAGGGTATCATCGAAGATGTTTTGGTTAAGGTTGACAAGTTTATTTTCCCTGCTGACTTTATTGTTTTGGACTGTGATGAAGATAGAGATCTACCGCTCATCGTAGGAAGAACTTTCCTTGCTACAGCTCGAACACTGATTGATGTTGAAAAGGGAGAGATCAAGTTGAGGGTGAATGATGAAGAAGTTATATTCAACATGAACAAGGCATTGAAGTATCCTAGGGATGTTACAGATTGCTTCAGGGTTGACATGTTTGATGAGATGATTCAAGAGACTTTAGAGTCATTTTCTATAAAAGAACCGTTAGCATCTGTTTTACATGAGACTGATGAAATAGAAGAAGAGCATATAGTTGAATGTAAGAAGTTATTTGAAGCCTCTCCTTATTACAGGAAATCATCACAGAAGTTTGAGTTGTTAGAGATGGAATCGAGGCAAACCACTTCTTTGAAGCCTTCTATTGAACAAGCACCAATTCTAGAGCTTAAACCCTTACCACCGCATCTTGAATATGCATACTTGGGTGAATCTGAGATACTACCTATTATCATCTCCTCTTCCTTATCTGAAGATAAAAAAGAACAGTTGTTGAAAGTTATCAAGAGCCATAAAGGTGCCTTAGGTTGCACAATTGCAGACATAAAAGGGATAAGTCCATCCATTGTAATGCACAAGATACTCTTGGAAGATGATCACAAGAAATCTATCGAGAATCAAAGAAGATTAAATCCTATGATGAAAGAAGTGGTCAAGAAGGAAATTATCAAATGGTTAGATGATGGGATCATTTACCCCATTTCTGATAGCTCATGGGTCAGCCCAGTGCAATGTGTTCCTAAAAAAGGGGGTATGACAGTTATTACTAATGAGAAAGATGAGATTATCCCCACTCGCATAGTTATTGGTTGGCGTATTTGTATGGATTACAGAAAGTTGAATGATGCTACAAGGAAAGATCATTTCCCACTTCCTTTTATTGACCAGATGTTAGACCGATTGGCTGGTAAAGAATTCTTCTGTGTCTTGGATGGGTATTCAGGATATAATCAAATTGTGGTTTCTCCCGAAGATCAAGAGAAGACAACATTTACCTGTCCTTATGGCACTTTTGCCTTTAGAAGAATGCCATTTGGTTTATGCAATGCTCCTGCCACTTTCCAAAGATGTATGATGAGTATATTCTCTGATATGATAGAGGAGATAATGGAAGTGTTCATGGATGATTTCTCAGTGTTTGGAGAATCATTTGAAGAGTGCTTGATAAATCTGGAAAAAGTGTTGAAGCGATGTGAGGAAACAAACTTAGTGCTCAACTGGGAGAAGTGTCATTACATGGTGACTGAAGGCATAGTTTTGGGTCATAGAGTTTCTAAAAATGGTTGAGGTTGACAGAGCCAAGATTTCTGTGATTGAACAGCTTCCTCCTCCTTTTAATGTCAAAGCTGTGAGAAGCTTCTTAGGCCATGTTGGTTTCTATCGTCGATTCATCAAAGATTTTTCCAAGCTTTCAAAGCCCCTTTCACAGTTACTGGAGAAAGATACTCCTTTTCAGTTTAATGAGGAGTGTATGAAGGATTTTGAAGAATTGAAAAGAAGATTGACTTCAGCTCCTATCATTGTAGCTCCTGATTGGTCATTACCTTTTGAAGTAATGTGTGATGCGAGTGACTATGCTGTTGGAGCTGTGTTGGGACAAAGGCGTGTGAAGATCTTCCATCCTATCTACTATGCAAGCAGGACCCTAATAGCAGCTCAGGTAAATTACTCTACTACTGAAAAAGGAATGCTTGCTATAGTGTTTGCTTTTGAAAAGTTTAGGGTATACTTGATGGGTGCTAAGGTTATAGTTCACACTGATCATGCTGCCATTAAATATTTGTTAGGGAAGAAAGAGTCTAAACCTACACTGATTAGATGGGTCTTGTTGCTACAAGAATTTGATGTGCATATAATTGATAGGAAAGGAATTACAAATCAAGTTGCTGATCATTTGTCTAGAATTGTGAACCCTTCTAATCATGTGAATGATTTGTTGGTGAATGAATGTTTTCCTGATGAGCAATTGTTTGTTGTAAGTAGTTGTGGTAGGCCATGGTATGCTGATATTGTGAACTATCTTGTGTGTGAAGTATTACCTCCTGATTTGAATTTCTATCAAAGAAAGAAGTTTTTGCATGATGTTGCCTACTATATTTGGGAAGAACCATTTCTTTTTCAGAGATGTGCTGATTTGATTATTAGAAAATGTGTGCCTGAGGTAGAACAAGAGGCAATTTTGAATGCATGTCATTCATCTGCATATGGGGGACATTATCGGAGGCAAAGAACCGCATCAAAGGTTCTTGAATCTGGTTTTTATTGGCCTACTTTGTTTAAAGATGCTCACCAATTTGTTACCCAGTGTGATAGATGTCAAAGAACAGGTAATATTTCTAAGAGACATGAGATGCCTCAATCTGGAATCCTTGAGGTGGAGTTGTTTGATGTTTGGGGGATGGATTTCATGGGTCCTTTCCCATCTTCAAGAGGAAACAAGTACATTCTTGTTGCTGTGGAATATGTGAGTAAATGGGCTGAAGCTATGGCTTGCCAAGCTAATGATGCCAATACAGTGATTCGATTCTTGAAGAAGTATATCTTGACAAGGTTTGGCACCCCCAGAGCAATCATTACAGATGAAGGGACCCATTTCAACAACAAGAATTTTAAGGCTCTCTTGGAAAAATACAGAGTGCACCACCGGATATCACTTGCATACCATCCACAGACTAATGGTTTGTGTGAGTTGACTAACAGGGAAATTAAGAGGATTCTTGAGAAGACTGTGGGTCCAACTAGAAAAGATTGGTCTGACAAACTTGATGATGCTTTATGGGCTTATAGAATAGCTTTCCGTACTCCAATTGGCATGTCACCATACCGTTTGGTTTTCGGAAAAGCGTGTCGTTTACCACTTGAATTGGAATATAAAGCATGGTGGGCAATCAAGAAGCTAAATATGGACCCTCATCAAGCGGAAGCTAAAAGGTTGTCTCAACTGAATGAGTTGGAAGAATTCAGACTTCAAGCATATGATAGTGCACGGTTGTATAAAGAAAGAACAAAGAAATGGCATGACAGTCATATCTTGAAGCGCTCTTTTGAACCAGGGCAATTGGTGCTTCTCTACAACTCAAGACTTCAATTATTTCCTGGGAAGCTTAAGTCAAGGTGGTCTGGTCCTTTCAAAGTGGTTTCGGTGTCATCAAAAGGTGCAATTGAAGTCAAAGATGAAAGAATAGGAGATTGCTTCAAAGTGAATGGGCAAAGATTGAAGCATTACCATGGTGGTGAAGTGAACCGGCAGAAAATGGTTCACCACTTGTCATCACCTACTTAGATTGTTGGTTTAGTCAGGCTGAGGACTATAAACCAAGCGCTTCTTGGGAGGCAACCCAAGGAATAATTTGATGCTTTGTTTGCTTTTGTAGAACTTTTAAAAGCTCCTGATGAGGTGTTCCACTTTGGTAGCAAAGCTTGAGAGTGCAAGTCAAGGATAAATAGGGGAGTTTTCTTCTACTTTTCTTTGATTTGTTCTATTTGATTGTTGATGATATATTGCTTGGGGAATGAGTGCTGGTCTTAGTTGGATGTGCATGTGAAGTCTGTTTGTGATGATTACTGAATGATTGTTAGCACTTGAGCTGTTTAATTGGTGAAAATTTGAAATCTCTAAAGTTGGTGTTACCCTTATACTTATATATGGTTGCTTTTCACTTCCATTATTTTTTGCTACTCGTTCACATTGAGGACAATGTGACATTTAAGTGTGGGGGTGAGGGTATCCTGCATTTTACATGACTTTTCTTGTCCTCAGATTTTCTGGGAAAAAAAAATTGTGGAAGTTTGAAGTTTTATTTGTGAGCATTATCACAATTGAGTTGATTTGAACATGAAAAGAGTGGATTTGATTAGAAATTGATTCTGTGTTCTTGAAATGTTAGTAAAGAGGTAAAGATTTGGTTTTGGTATTTTGCTTTAGGATGTCAAAGAACCTGTGAGGAATTTGAGCCTTAAGTTTCATTTCTTTCAAGAGGGAGTACACCTATTGTGATGTCAACTCTAGAACTTGTCTTGAATCTCTTTTGAAATTTGAAATCCTTTTGCATGCTCAAAGATGATCTAGGCATTCATTTCATAGCTAGTTTGGCCAAATGTCCATCCTTATCACATGAAAACCATTTATTTACCCCATTTGAGCCTTTACATATATATTTTTTTAAAAAAAAAAAGAAAGAAAAAAAATTGCATAGAATAAATAGCCCTTTGTTTGAGATATGCAATTTTTATATCTTTTTCGCCCCATTCATTTTTGTTACTTTAATAAGTGCTAAGTGAACCAATTTAAAAGAGTGAAGGAGTTGGAAAGTCAACACTATAAAAGTATGTGTGTATAGTGAAAAGCAAAAAAGCAAAAACAAAAAAAACAAAAAAGAAAGAAAAGGAAGAAGAAGAAGAAGTAGAGGGAAAAAAAACAGATAGAAACAAAGTAATATATATTGTTTAAAAAAAAGAGAAAAAGAAAAGGAAAATAGAGATCTTAAAAATAAAAATAAAAAAAAAATTTGTTGAAGTCAAAGGAATAAATGTTGTTTGTATATAGTGTTAGTGAGTTGTTTTCTTTTAGATGGTACTCCTTCATTCTTCATCATGAATTTCATTAAATTACTTGGCACTAATTAAAGTATTCTCCCATACCATTTGATCACTTTTATTTCATTATCCTACCTTGATCATTAAAACCTAGAGAAAGTCCTTTTGATTTGAGTGTGTAAATGGATAATATATAGTGGAGATTGAGATGATAAACAAGCTTATGGTAGATAAGTTGCAATAGGTGGAATTGAGTGAAATACAAGCCCTAGAATATCTTGAGAAATGAGCGTAAACACTTGACTTGTGAGGGACATTCTATTGTGATTTATCTTTGCCAAATTAATTATCTTGATACTTGTATTTTTGGAAGGTGGAAAAGATTTTTGAGAAAGTTTGGAATTGACTTCAATTGTGTAGTGCTTGCTTTAAAAATTTTGCTTCCATGGTTTTCATGAATTTGGTTGTTCTAGAATTTAAAATCTTGAGGACAAGATTTGATGCAAGTGTGGGGGTGTGATAACTCTCCATATTTTGTGTATTTAAAATACAATTTTGAAGATATTTGGAGAGTTATCTAAGCAATTTTAGGAGATTTTTATGAGATTATGTTATTTTAAGAGAAATCAAAGTGGTGCATTATTTAGGAGATTTCATTGTAAATACCATAGTTTTCAAATTTAAATAGAAATACTTTGGTTTAAATAAAATAATGACAAGTTACTGAAATGAAAAAAAAGAAAGAGAGAATATGGTTTTAGTTTATTATTAATAGTATATTATTATTATAAAATCTTTTTTTCTTTCAGTTGGATATGGCACACCGTTTGGAATCAATTAAACATTGATTGTTGAAGTTGATAAAATGGGTCAGGTGCAAAGATTATTTTTCTTGGGCCCACGAGTTGAATTGTAATGGAAGACCTAATTGAGCAAAAAGGACAAATGGGAAAAAGAAGCAGAGAGGCGGCAATTAGAATGAAAAAAAAAAAAGAAAGAAGATACGCACCGTTTTGGGGAAAATGGATTGCAATGAAAAGAAGACCTAAAGCTAATTGAAAAGGGGAGGAAGGAGGCGGTGATTATTGAGGGGGGGGGGGGGGGGGGGGACGATAAAGAAAAGCTATAGCAGAGGCGGCTGGAATTGGGATTTTTGCTAGACAGAGGACTCTCGCTGGCAACAACTGAAGCAAAGAACAGAGCAGCGGAGGCATTTTGAAGGGAGCACTGTTCATCATCGGTGGAGGAGAAGAGATTGCAGTGAGAGAGAGACGAGCACGCAAGAACATTATGGATCTTCTTCTCCAAGAACCAGTAGTACCGAACCAGAGCAAGAAGCTGTTGCTGAGTCTATGCTTTCCTTCTTGGTTTTAATATTTCACTAGACTCTGTTTTCAGTTTCTTATTCTTTTCTAGTATGATTTTGAACCTGAGTTTTGATTTTGCTGAGATGGTTGGGATCAAAACCATGTGTGGCTAACTTTTTATTTGCAACTTAGAGTATTATGAACTTGTTTGAGACTTAGGAATTGTTCCCACTAATTAATTTTGCTTAATTTTAATTCAGTTTATTTAATCTCGTTTTTATTATTCATTGTTTAGTGATTGGCCACCATTAAACATGTTTGGGGATTTAGGATTAAACTTGACAAAGGAAATCTTAAATTGACCTTGGATTAAATAATGTAGAATTAGATTTAAATTTAATGTGAAGTTAGGTTTTAATCTAATTTGCGTCTAGAATAGACATATACCTAGAAGCTCTACATAATCAAATTGGAGTGAGCCCGATTTAAATTGCATCTTAATTAATTGTGTGAGACATTGCATAATTATTTGAGGTAGGTATATAAGTGGACCGACAGGCACTTATAGACATTAATACTCTAGATTAGCTGATTAAGTTAAGTTAGAATTAATTTAGTGGGAATAAAATCTAAGAAACAAACAAGGGATTAATATCTCTAAGTTGTCCTCCTTGATATTTGAATTTGCTCTCTGTGAAAAGTCTTTGTTGTTATTAATTTTTTGTTTTATTCGCATTTCTTTTTACTCATCTTGAAAACAATTTTGATTTACTCAACTTAAATGAAAAAAGGAAATTTAACACCTAATTACTAGTTGGACTGAGTCTCTGTGGGACGACCTTGATTTAACACTGACTATTTTCATGACCCGTACACGTGCGGTGTTTAATTTAAATTTTGGTAGCATCATTTTTGAAAGATGATTTGGTTTGTTTACCCCGTTGACATGCATCACAGATCATATCATTTTTAAAACGTAGTTTTGGTAAGCCAATCACTAAATATTTTCTTAGCAACTTATCTAATTGATGCATGTTGACATGAGCCAACCGCTTATGCCACAACCATCTTTCATCTAGGTTGCTAACAAAACATTTTTCAGAGTTTATTTTTGGTAAATTCAAGGTATAGCAGTTTCCTTCACAAGGAGCTTTGAACAATACCTTTAGTTTACCTTTATCAATTGGGAGATCGTCTTTGTTGACTATGAGACACTCCTCTGAATCAAAGATGATCCAGTTGTTCTTATCGGCTCTTTGGCTAATGCTTAAAAGATTATGACAGAGACCTTCCACAAGATAGACATCCTTAATCTGAGTTCCATCTTTTGCGCCAACTTCACCAACACCAGTGATTTTCCCGGATTGGTTTCCTCCAAAAGTAACTTTGCCGCCATCTTTTGATCTCATTGCAACAAACTTGTCTGCATCTCCCGTCATATGTCTGGAGCATCCACTATCGATATACCACTATCGATATACCACTTGTTGATTCTTGATGCTTTCAAACACACCTGCAAGACCAAAAGAAATCAGGTTTTAGGTACCCATCTTTTCTTGGGTCCTTTCGGGTTAGTCTGGACTTTAGGAACATGAGTTCCCTTAGGTAGCCACTGATAATTACCAACTGGCCTATCCCTTCTATCCTTTTTATAAAAACAGGATGAAGTACTATGACCCTTTCGATTACAGTAATTGCAATGTGCAAACGAGTTTGAAGAATGAACTGTTTTTCGAAAATAATTTAAATAAGATTTTCCACCTGTTTTCTTCTTCCCTTTCTGTTTATCAAAAATAGGATTATATCTTATACCTGAATGATAGTTGGTAAACCTTTGAGCTTTCAAAATTACATTGAGCATTTCACTGCCCTGAGTAAATTTCTCAAGAGTTTTTATAAGATATGAATTCCTTTTCTCCAAATCCAGACAATCGTTACAAACAAGTTTTTCGCAAGTGAGGTTTTCAACATGCAATTTAAGAGTTATATTTTCTCTTTTCAGAGATATACATTCCTCCATGAGTTTTTCAAATTCAGATTGTATCTCATTATATTCATCAAACAGTTCATCATAGGTAGGTTGTGGATCATATACCTCATTGTCGTTCTCCGTTTGTTCTTCCTCTGCAACCAGACAGACATTGGCCATTTCCTTTTCTTCTTCGCTTTCTTCATCTGAGGAGCCATCTCCCCATATTGCCGACACGTAGGCTTTCTTTTTGAATTGATACGATTTCTTCTTCTTCTCTTTATCCCCATCTCTTAGTTGGGGACATTCAGATTTGTAGTGACCCGGCTTCTCACATTCATAACAGATGATCTGATCTTTATCCTTTAGTTCCCATCTGTTACTTGAGCTTCCCTTCTGAAACCTGTTTCTGAAACCTTGATCTTTCTTATAGAACTTCTTAAATCTACGAACAAACATTGCCATCTCATCATCGTCCTCCTCATCCTCATCTTTCTTGTCTTTGTCTTTTACCACATTAAGAGCAACTCCTTTGTTGCGATTGCTGCCGCTGTTGACTTCGTCTAGGTCCTTTTTTAATTTTAATTTGCTTTCATACTTAGACAAGCTCCCAAACAGAGTAGCGACTGAAGCCATCGATTCTCCACGTGCCTCCTCAATTGCAGTGACTTTCGCTTCCCAATCTTTTGTCAGAACATTGAGAATTTTCCTCACCTGAGGGCCTTATTCATATATTTTTCCCAAGGCTGCTAGTTGATTTGTCAGATGAGTATATCGAAGTTGGAATTCGGCAATGCTCTCTCCTTGCTTCATTCATAGCAAATCATACTTAGTGGTTAGTGTATTGATACAATTTTCTTTGATTCCAGAAGTGCCTTCATATGCTATCTCCAGAGCCTTCCACATTTCCTTAGCAGTTGACAAGTTACAAATTCGGAAGTACTCCTTTTGACTAAGTACACTTTGAAACATCAGAATAGCCTTACTGTTGAGAGTGATATTTTTCTTATCATTCTCGTCAAACTTAGCCTTTGTCTTTGGAACAGTAATTCCTTCTTCAGTCTTTACTGGTACATAGTCACCAGTCTCAAATACTCTCCAAAGACCATATTCGGTAGCCATCATGAACACTCGAAATTTTGCTTTCCAAAAGGAATAGTGCTGACCATTGAAGCTAGGGGGTCGATTGATTGAGGCACCGTCAGGTAATATTCCTTCCATGATCTTTCTCGGGATGTTAAGCCCAACTGAGAAACCAGCGCTCTGATACCAAATGAAGATGGAATATCACCTAGAGGGGGGGTGAATAGGTGATCTTAGAAAATTTAAGCTTCTTTTCGAATTGTATGCAAAAGAGAGACCAATAAGCTAAATGAACACTAGAGAGATTATCCTGGTTCGGTCTAAAGCTTTGACTTACGTCCAGTCCCCAGAACACCTGGGATTTCACTATTTTTCGGAAAGATTACAAACTCTGTAAACGAAGGATGGTTCCCTTCACTCTCGCACTCCACTCCCCCTTACAAGTTGTAATCAGTACACCCACTCTTAAGGTTCCACAACCTTAAGATACAAGTTTAACGATGAAATAAGTGTTTAGATACAGCTCACGAGTTGATAAAATATGAACACTGAAGAACAAACTCAATGGAATAGTTGAAACTATAAATGCTAATAACTTCGAATTGAATGTACAGAGTTTTAGTAGTTGGCGGAATTGAATGAGGTGAGCTTTTATAATCTTCGCCATTAATGCCGTTGGAGAGTCTGCAAAGTAGCCATTGAGACTTTTTAATTTTCCGCTAGACACAGTGCAATTCCGTTGGTGAACAATCGACCGTTACGTTATTAAATGCTTCGCCGTCAATGTGTTTGTGCAGAGGGAAGATCAGAATGTTAGTTGAGTTTAGTTTGCCTCAAAAGAGTGTCTTCGTCTGCTACTCAGTGGTTAGAATGTTGACGCGATTCTCCTTGATTCCAGATGTTCCTTCATAAGCTATTTCCAGCGCCTTCCACATCTCTTTAGCTGTTGACAAATTACAGATACGAAAGTACTCCTTTTGACTAAGAGCACTCTGAAGCATCAGGATAGCCTTGCTATTAAGAGTGATGTTCTTCTTATCATCATCATTGAACTCGGCTTCTGTCTTGGGAACAGTGATGCCTCCTTCTACCTTGACTGGAACATAGTCTCCAGTCTCAAAGACCCTCCATAGACCATATTCTGTAGCCATCACGAACACACGAAATTTTGCTTTCCAGAAAGAGTAGTGTTCGCCGTCGAAACCGGGAGGTCTGTTGATTGAAGCTCCATCTGGAAGAATTCCTTCCATAGTGATCCTTCTCGAGTGGTAAAACTCTTCTGAGAAGACCTTGCTCTGATACCAAATGAAAGCAGGAGCTTTATACCCAAGAGGGGAGGGGGGTGAATTGGGTATCTTTAAAAATTTCGAAACTTGTTCTGTTTTTGGTCACTCAGAACAAGGCACAACAGAGAGGATAAGGAGAAGAAGCTAAACACAATGCAATTTATACTGGTTCGGTCCTTTCCTGACCTACATCCAGTCCCCAAGTCTCACTTGGGATTTTCAATCCACTATAATCAAATATTGATTACACACTCTGTACTAAGAGTTGTTCTCTCACTAGAACACACTCCCCCTTACAAGTTGTAATCAATACACCCAACTACCAAGTCCCCTGACTTGTAGTTATCACAATCAGTAGATGATTTACAAGATGATAACTATCTCAAAGAGTAGATAGAATAAACACTGAAGTACAAAGTATCAAATTGATACTATTGCAGATGAAAGCTGTACACAATAAATGATTCTTAATAAATTTTCGCTCTCAGTTGGTGTATCAGCTTGAGAAGAAGTTAATGCTCTCTATTTATAGGCAGAGAACATTAAATGACCGTTGTAAGATGATTCCAACCGTTGGAAGTGATTAGCTTGGGTTCTGGTCATCTTCTCTTTCTAAATTTCTGCTAATCCAAGTCTTAATGAAGTCTGATGTGGCTCTCTGAGAATTTTCCCGTTGGAGATGGCTTTACTTGTTGTAGTAAGCATTCTTCAACGTTTAGAAGGCGTGCTCAGATGGATTAGCTGAGAATAGGTTGATTTGCAGAAGTGCATTTGATGCACTATTCACTTTTTGCTTTTTGGCTTTGACCTCCAATAATCTTCATCTGATCTTACTGAAATTCACTCAACAAACTTGTTAAACATAGCTAGGAATATGATTGAATGAATTATGGAAGCAATAAGATCAAACAATGATGATTTGCAAATTCGCGTAATTCAAAAACCAATTTTGACCGTTGTATACCGCGGTAAGTTCCTCTATACTGGAGTATGTCACTGTGCATACTGCAGTATCCAAGGGCTTACTGCAGTAAACAACTTCCAGAGACAAAAACCTCGCGAAATGATTTTGAAAGATATCCTCTATACTGCGGTATCCAACTAGTATACTGCAGTATACGAGTTTTTGTCAAAGAGAAGAGACCCCGTGATTGCCCAATACTGCAGTATGGAAGCCTATACTGTAGTATGCAATGGTTATGAAATTTAAAAGCCTTCCGTGAGAGCCTTTACTGCAGTATGCAACTCCATACTGCGGTATTTACTTGAGTGAGAAAATTTGGTTGCTCTCGGGTTGGCCCTATACTGCAGTATGTCATCCTATACTGCGGTATAGACTTGTTTTGAAAACATGGTTTCTCTCTGGAAGTCCCTATACTGCAGTATACATAGATATACTGCGGTATGGACTTATTTTGAAAACACGGTTGCTCTCTGGAAGTCCCTATACTGCAGTATACATAGCTATACTGCGGTATGGACTTACTTTGAAAATACGGTTGCTCTCTGGAAGTCCCTATACTGCAGTATACATAGCCATACTGCGGTAAAGACACCTATACTGCAGTATTGAGTAATCCCGAAAGATTATCTCCTTTCTGGAAGACTCTATACTGTAGTATGCAAAGCCATACTGCGGTAAGCAACTATCAGATGATGTTCAAAGGTTCTTGGAAACTTCATAACATGTTTTACAATTGTTGTTAATCATCAAAACACATTGAGAACTAACATTCTCCCCCTTTTTGATGATGACAACACTTGTAAGCTTTCTTTTTAAAGATTTTGAAAAATGTAATTTGTTTTGATTTGAAGTTTTCAGAAAGCATCCAATTTTGCATTTTAAAATCCAAATATCAGAGAACATCAGAGAATAGCAGCAGAAATGCAATGCATATTGAGATCATAAACGACCATGAATATATTCATTGAACAAGCTTCATACAAACAAGAACTGATATCAGAAAGGATGAACACTCTGATAATCACTGATATCAGCAAAACAAAGTTAAAATATTACAAGATCACAGATTTAGACATATGAACAAAAAATCTTCCTACACCTACATCAACTAATCATCCTACTAAACCTCTAAACACTAAGCATCTTTCTCTGCTTCTCCCCCTTTGTCATCATCAACATACTCGGGATCTAGGATAATAAGAGGAGGAGAATAGAGGACCATAGCTGTGTTGGGATCAAAATCGGAATCATGGGGCAAAGCATATGGAGAGGGTGTAGGGAAGAGCTCAGTAGATGGAGTAGGTGGAGATGGAAGTGGATTCGGAAGAATCTCTGTGGTAGGGGTGACCGGGGAAGAGGTGGTGTGGGGTGGGCTATGAGGTGGACTGGGAAATGAGAAAGTGGGTGATGATGGTGGTGAGAAGTGAGGTTCTGGTGAGGTTGTGGAAGGCTGGGATACGGGTATAGATGGTTGGGCTTCTGGAACAGGAGTCGAGGAGGATGGACCAGTGGTGAAGCCGAATGAAGATGAGCCACCAAGTCCAAAGTGCTGAAGAAGTTGCTGAGCCTTGTCTCTGGCATCTGAGGCTGCAGCTAAGGTGACTGACAATGTAGAGCCTAAGTTAAGCCCTTGATCATCAATAGCATCTTTCACCTTGACCAGTTCAGAGAGGACCTGTGACTGAGCCACTATCACATCCATAACCCCTAACTTGATGTCAGCCCGAATCATATCAAACTCTGCCTTCATCATAGCTCGGTGAGAGACAAGTGCAGCATCCACAATTGCTCTAATCCGCTCATCAAAATCTGTCGGTAGTGGTGGTGGAGCAGACTGTGCCTCATGTGCAACTGACTTAGATGCACGAGTCTGTGACCGCAGTGGAGCTCTCGACTGCCAAGATCCTTCCGGCTCGAATTGTATCTTCATTAAGTTGAGCTGAGTCTTGCCGAAGGCCGGGATAAACTTCATCTGCTCGGGAGGACCCACATACCATATCTTATGGTAGTACAATATCAGTGAAACCAGGGATGCAAAGGGCATGTAGGAGCCCTTGCGGGACACAAACCTAAAGTGGCTAATCTCCTTGAACAGCCACTGCCCAATATTGAGCGGATGCTTGCGGATGAAGGCGGTGAAGAAGCGGTAGTCCTTCTGTGTGAAGTGCGTGTAGCTCCCGCCTTTTTGCACAAAGTTACGTGAATACACGTACCATATTACACGGTGCAAATGTGGCATCTCTGAGGGCTTGAAGGTCAAGTGGACCCTCTGATCATCCGGTATGTCCTGACCAGGCATAAGTGTGGCATATACCTCCTCATTAGAGTACTTCGGTGTGGATGCCTCTGGAGGATTAACCACTTTGAGAATCTTGTTGAGGATGACGGCAGACAGTGTGAATCGTACTCCTCTGACTGATGTTGTGACCCTTTCCTCAATCAGTCTTCCTTCCGAGTCCAAGATGTGATCGGTCGCCATGTTGAAGTAGAACATTTTGACCAACTCAGGATAGTAGGCAGCCTCGATGGAAACGAGTGTAGCATACGGCCCGAACCATGGTGAGAGATTCACGTTGCACTCTCGGTATACTTGTTCCAGATCAACAGAGGTGACAGTGCAGAATCCTCGGCTCCCATAAAGATCTTTGAACTTCCCATTTAAACTGGGAGGAAGTGGGACATGAGTAACCTTGAATCCCTCTGGCGCGTTCTTGTGAATCTTGATCTCCTCAACTGCATTCGCTACCACGAGAGAGGAATCTTGCTCAGACTCAGTTTCTGACGAAGACCCAGAAACCTTAACAGTCGATGGTGAGGAAATCACAGTTGTGGAAGCTCTTTTGGACCTTGCCTTTTGAGGAATAGCAATTCTCTTCTCTTGTGATTTGCTCGGCTCTCCGGTCTTCTTCTTCTTCGCGGCTGAAGATGGGATAGATGCTCTGGATGAAGTTCCCCTCTTCTTGGGATTCGGTGAAGATGTTTCGGGTAAAGGAACACTAATGCCGGGAATCTGACGATCAATATTATCCCCTAATTTCTTAGGAATTGATTTCGATCTCGGTGCTCTGAGTGGAAGAGAAGAAGAAGGTTGCTTTGAAAGAGATTGTTCTTTGGACATTTTGATGCTAGGGTTTTGGCGAAAATGAGAATCAGAATGGAATGAGAGAGTTTTGGTGAGGGTTTGTGGGGGTTTGACTGGGATTTGTAACGGTTTCAGAGGGAGAGAGAAGAGAGAGATGCGTTACTGCTAGGTCTTTACTGTGGTATAGGCGCGAGTATGAAAGAACACAACGTTTCAGTATATATAGACAGACCCCTATACTGCAGTAAGGTTCTTGCATACTGCAGTATAGCATACTTTCATTTACATACTGCAGTAAGGATGGAAGTATACTGACCTGGACTTCAAAAATGTTGAGAGAATTTTTGAAAAACCCGATGGCCATACTGCAGTATAGCACTTACATACTACAGTATGCCTCTTGCATACCTGAAACTTCGTTTCTGTCTGACCCCATACTGCAGTATATGACTTACATACTGCAGTATGCCTCTTGCATACTCAGCTTTGGCTTCTGTCTGACCCCATACTGCAGTATATCACTTACATACTGCAGTATATCACTTACATACTGCAGTATACCTCTTGCATGTCTGAAACTCTGAAACCCCGATGGACATACTGCAGTATACCACTTACATACTGCAGTATGTATCTTGCACACTTGGAGATTTGGCCTCTCACACACCCTATACTGCGGTATAGCGCTTGCATACCGTGGTATAGTTCTTCTGAAACATCAAAACACCCTGCAAAAACAAAGACTAAACTCTCCGATGCTTAAGTTAGTAAGGATTAATCATCAATAACACATCTAACATTAAATTGAAAGAGAATTGCTTACAATTCATTGGGATTTACCATTCCCAATTCTCTCCTTATGAAAGCGAATTGTTCCTTAGCTAGAGGCTTGGTGAAGATGTCAGCTAGTTGAAGATGGGTTGGAATGAACATCACTTTCACATCTCTCTTCTGGACATGATCCCGGATGAAGTGATGTCTCACATCAATATGCTTGGTTCTTGTATGTTGCACGGGATTCTTGGCCAAGCTTATTGTGCTAGTATTATCACATAGTATTGGGATTTCCTTTAAGTGCACTCCCAAGTCAGCAAGTTGTTGCTTCAGCCACAACACTTGAGCACAGCAACTTGAGGTAGCCACATATTCAGCTTCTGTTGAGGACACGGCCACGGTAGTTTGCTTCTTGCTAAACCAAGAGACAAGTGAGTTGCCAAAGAACTCGCATTGCCCACTTGTACTCTTTCTATCCGTCTTATAGCCAGCATGATCCGAATCTGAATATGCCACAAGATGCTCCGGCTGACCTTTGGGAAACAATAGCCCAAGAGTCTTCGAATCAGAGAGATATCTGAATATCCTCTTCACATTTTCAGCATGTGACTCTTTAGGAGGGGATTGAAACCGAGCACACATTCCAACACTGAATTGGATGTCCGGGCGACTTGCAGTGAGATAGAGCAATGATCCAATCATTCCTCTATACTTGGTAATGTTGAAATCCTTGCCCTCTTCATCAGCATCCAAAGAAGTAGTTGTGCTCATTGGTGTGTCAGCTCCATTGCACTTGTCCATTCCAAACTTCTTCAGCAAATCATTTAAATACTTGGTTTGAGATATAAATATCCCATCCTTACGTTGTTTGATTTGCAGTCCAAGGAAGTAATTGAGCTCTGCCATCATTGACATCTCAAATTCACCCTGCATAGACTTGGAAAATTCCTCACACAAAGAGTCATTAGTAGCACCGAAAATAATATCATCAACATATATCTGTACAATTAAAATTTCATTCAATTTATTTTTCTTGATAAACAATGTTGTATCAGCCTTTCCTCTAATAAATCCTTGATTGAGTAAGAATTGACTCAATCTTTCATACCAAGCTCTAGGAGCTTGCTTAAGACCATACAAGGCTTTCTTAAGTCTAAAAACATGATCTGGAAATTGATCATTTTCAAAACCTGGAGGTTGTTCAACATACACCTCCTCTTGAATGAAACCATTTAGAAAAGCACTTTTGACATCCATTTGATAGAGTTTAAAACCTTTTGTGCATGCAAATGCTAGAAGAACTCTTATTGCTTCCAATCTAGCTACTGGAGCAAAAGTCTCTTCATAGTCTATTCCCTCTTCTTGATTGTAACCTTTGGCCACTAATCTGGCCTTGTTACGCACAATGATGGCTGATTCATCACGTTTGTTCTTGAATACCCATTTTGTCCCAATTACCGGATGGTCTTTGGGTCTAGGTACCAAGTCCCAAACTTGATTTCTATCAAATTGATGTAACTCCTCTTGCATAGCAATCACCCAATCATTGTCTGAAAGAGCTTCTTCTATCTTAGAGGGCTCTATATGTGAAATAAATGCAGAAAATGTAACTTCATTCAGAGTACTATTTCTGGTCCTAACTCCTTGATTTACATCACCTATGACTTGGTCTAAAGGATGATTCCTTATAAATCTCCAAGCTCTAGGTTGAGACTGATCAGGATTTTCTAAGTTGTTTTCAGGATCAGCCTCAAAAACATTTTCTGAATTTTCAGAAGGAGTAGGAGCATTTTTCGAAAAGAATTTGTTTTTGAAAATAGCCTCCTCTTCATCATCCAAGGATTTATCAAATTCAGATTCACAGAATACAACATGTATAGATTCTTCAACAATCTTAGTCCTAGTATTAAACACTCTATATGCCTTACTCCTATTTGAATAACCAATAAAAACTGCTAGATCAGATTTAGGATCGAATTTACCAAGATTATCTTTACCATTATTGTGCACATAGCACTTGCATCCGAAGACATGCAGATGACTGAGATTCGGCTTTCTTTCTTTGTAGAGTTCGTATGGTGTTTTGTTCATCTTCTTTCTCATATAGGCTCGGTTGGAGATGTAACATGCTGTACTCATCGCATCAGCCCAAAACACTTGTGTAGTGTTATATTCGTTCAGCATTGCCCGGGCCATTTCCGTGAGTACTCGATTCTTTCTCTCCACAACACCATTCTGTTGTGGTGTTCTTGGTGCCGAGAAATTATGATTGATCCCCATACTATCACAAAACTCAGCAAAGGCATTGTTTTCAAATTCTCCACCATGATCGGTCCTTATACCTGAAATTGAAAGACCTTTCTCGTTCTGGACCTTCTTGGCAAAAACAACAAACTGATCATATGTTTCATCTTTTGATGATAAAAATATAGTCCAAGTAAATCTAGAGTAATCATCAACAATGACCAAAGTATATAAGTTTCCACCAAGACTTTTGACTCTAGCTGGTCCAACTAGATCCATGTGAAGAAGTTGTAGAGGTCTATTTGTTGAAATCTCATTTTTGGCTTTAAAAGAAGATTTGGTCTGTTTTCCCTTTTGACAAGCATCACAAATCATATCATTTTTGAAATTCAATTTGGGAATGCCAATAACCAAATCCTTTTTCAATAACTTGTCAAGTTGATACATATTGACATGAGCTAATCTCTTATGCCATAGCCAACTCTCATTCAAGTTACTGACAAAACAATTTTCAGAAACAGAACCATTGCTAGAGAGGTTCAAAGTATAACAGTTTCCATCTCTAGGTGCTCTAAATAAGGCTTTGTTTTTCAAATCATTCATAGAGATCAAATCCTTTTTAACAATAAAGCATTCATCAGAGTCAAATATTACCAAATTACCCTTATCGGTGCTTTGGCTCACACTTAGGAGATTGTGACACAATCCTTCTACAAGGTAGACGTCTTTGATGAGTGGGCCTTCATTGTTGCCTATCTCACCAATGCCAGCGATTTTCCCGGATTGATCACCTCCAAATGTGACTCTACCTCCATCTTTTGGCTTTATTGATAAAAACTTTGATTTGTCTCCAGTCATGTGTCTTGAGCATCCACTATCAATGTACCACTTGTTCGGCCTTGATGCTCTAAGACATACCTGCAAATCACCAGAGGTCAAGTTTTAGGTACCCATCTTTTCTTGGGTCCTTTGGGGTTAGCATGCACCTTGGGAACATATGTTCCTTTTGGTACCCATACATAATTTCCTACAGGTTTAGCTTTTCCTTCTTTTCGATGAAAACAAGATGAAGTAGAATGACCCTTCCTATTGCAATATGTACAATGTGCAAAAGGGTTTGAGGAATGAACAGATTTAGTGAAATAATTCATATAGGATTTTTGTCCACTCTTTTTCTTTCCTTTCTTCTTATCAAAGTCTGGTCTATAACCAATGCCCGATCTATCGTTTGTAAAACGTTGTTGTTTCAAAATCACATTGAGCATTTCACTTCCCTTAGTAAATTTCTCAAGTGCTTTTGTAAGTTGTGAATTCTTTTTCTCTAGGATAGAGCATTCATCACAAATCAGAGATTGAGGGGAAGAGAGGTTTTCAATTTGCAGTTCAAGAAAAGAATTTTTCCTTTTTAAAGATATATACTTGTCTGCAAGTTTTTCAAACTCCTTTTGAACAACATTGTATTCAGCAAACAGTTCATCATAGGAAGGAAGAGATTCATATACCTCATTTGTTTCACTAGGTTGTTCTTCTTCCTCAGCAACCAGGCATATGTTGGCTTTTTCACTTTCATCCTCTTCAGCTTCATCCTCATCCGATGAGCTATCTCCCCATATAGCTGACACATATGCCTTCTTTTTGTATTTCTTGAATTTCTTCTTTTCTTTCTCTTGGTTTTTCAGCTGAGGGCATTCTGCCTTGATGTGTCCGGGCTTCTCGCATTCATAGCAGATGATAGGCTTCTTTGATTCATAGCTCGAACTTCCTTTCTGAAATTTCTTGAAGCCTTGATCTCTTTTATAAAACTTCTTGAATCTCCGGACCATCATGCCAATCTCTTCATCCTCGTCCTCATCTTCCTCATCCTTTTCCACATTGAGAGCCACTCCCTTGTTGCGATTGTTGCCACCATTGACATCTTCTAATTCCTTCTTGAACCTCAGTTTGCTCTCGTATTCAGATAAGCTACCAAACAATGCGGCAACTGAAGTCATTGACTCTCCACGAGCTTCTTCAATGGCGGTAACTTTTGCTTCCCAATCCTTTGTCAGAATATTGAGGATTTTCCTCACTTGAGCTCCTTGATCAAAAAGCTTTCCCAAGGCCGCTAGCTGATTGGTCAAATGAGTGTATCTCAACTGAAATTCTCCAATACTCTCGCCTTGCTTCATTCGCAACAAGTCATACTCAGTGGTTAGAATGTTGACGCGATTCTCCTTGATTCCAGATGTTTCTTCATAAGCTATTTCCAGCACCTTCCACATCTCTTTAGCTGTTGACAAATTACAGATACGAAAGTACTCCTTTTGACTAAGAGCACTCTGAAGCATCAGGATAGCCTTGCTATTGAGAGTGATGTTCTTCTTATCATCATCATTGAACTCGGCTTCTGTCTTGGGAACAGTGATGCCTCCTTCTACCTTGACTGGAACATAGTCTCCAGTCTCAAAGACCCTCCATAGACCATATTCTGTAGTCATCACGAACACACGAAATTTTGCTTTCCAGAAAGAGTAGTGTTCGCCGTCGAAACCGGGAGGTCTGTTGATTGAAGCTCCATCTGGAAGAATTCCTTCCATAGTGATCCTTCTCGAGTGGTAAAACTCTTCTGAGAAGACCTTGCTCTGATACCAAATGAAAGCAGGAGCTTTATACCCAAGAGGGGGGGTGAATTGGGTATCTTTAAAAATTTTGAAACTTGTTCTGTTTTTGGTCACTCAGAACAGGGCACAACAGAGAGGATAAGGAGAAGAAGCTAAACACAATGCAATTTATACTGGTTCGGTCCTTTCCTGACCTACATCCAGTCCCCAAGTCTCACTTGGGATTTTCAATCCACTATAATCAAATATTGATTACACACTCTGTACTAAGAGTTGTTCTCTCACTAGAACACACTCCCCCTTACAAGTTGTAATCAATACACCCAACTACCAAGTCCCCTGACTTGTAGTTATCACAATCAGTAGATGATTTACAAGATGATAACTATCTCAAAGAGTAGATAGAATAAACACTGAAGTACAAAGTATCAAATTGATACTATTGCAGATGAAAGCTGTACACAATAAATGATTCTTAATAAATTTTCGCTCTCAGTTGGTGTATCAGCTTGAGAAGAAGTTAATGCTCTCTATTTATAGGCAGAGAACATTAAATGACCGTTGTAAGATGATTCCAACCGTTGGAAGTGATTAGCTTGGGTTCTGGTCATCTTCTCTTTCTAAATTTCTGCTAATCCAAGTCTTAATGAAGTCTGATGTGGCTCTCTGAGAATTTTCCCGTTGGAGATGGCTTTACTTGTTGTAGTAAGCATTCTTCAACGTTTAGAAGGCGTGCTCAGATGGATTAGCTGAGAATAGGTTGATTTGCAGAAGTGCATTTGATGCACTATTCACTTTTTGCTTTTTGGCTTTGACCTCCAATAATCTTCATCTGATCTTACTGAAATTCACTCAACAAACTTGTTAAACATAGCTAGGAATATGATTGAATGAATTATGGAAGCAATAAGATCAAACAATGATGATTTGCAAATTCGCGTAATTCAAAAACCAATTTTGACCGTTGTATACCGCGGTAAGTTCCTCTATACTGGAGTATGTCACTGTGCATACTGCAGTATCCAAGGGCTTACTGTAGTAAACAACTTCCAGAGACAAAAACCTCGCGAAATGATTTTGAAAGATATCCTCTATACTGCGGTATCCAACTAGTATACTGCAGTATACGAGTTTTTGTCAAAGAGAAGAGACCCCGTGATTGCCCAATACTACAGTATGGAAACCTATACTGTAGTATGCAATGGTTATGAAATTTAAAAGCCTTCCGTGAGAGCCTTTACTGCAGTATGCAACTCCATACTGCGGTATTTACTTGAGTGAGAAAATTTGGTTGCTCTCGGGTTGGCCCTATACTGCAGTATGTCATCCTATACTGCGGTATAGACTTGTTTTGAAAACATGGTTTCTCTCTGGAAGTCCCTATACTGCAGTATACATAGATATACTGCGGTATGGACTTATTTTGAAAACACGGTTGCTCTCTGGAAGTCCCTATACTGCAGTATACATAGCTATACTGCGGTATGGACTTACTTTGAAAATACGGTTGCTCTCTGGAAGTCCCTATACTGCAGTATACATAGCCATACTGCGGTAAAGACACCTATACTGCAGTATTGAGTAATCCCGAAAGATTATCTCCTTTCTGGAAGACTCTATACTGCAGTATGCAAAGCCATACTGCGGTAAGCAACTATCAGATGATGTTCAAAGGTTCTTGGAAACTTCATAACATGTTTTACAATTGTTGTTAATCATCAAAACACATTGAGAACTAACAGTATTAACTAAATAGAACATACAGAGAACATTCAACAGATCTGTATAATGTGAAAAAGCTACAAACCAACTCACAAGATTGCCGAAAAGGTATTGAACAATGTAGAAATTCAGCCCCAACTTTTGCTGTGTTCTTAAGACAATTTTGCTCCCTCAATATGGATGCCAAAGGTTTTCTGAGCAATTGTCTCCCAGGATAGAGCAGATTATTCGTCTCTAGAAAGATGGCTTTGTCTGTCTTAAGCCCAAGCGAATCCCACAATTCTGCTTTCGAAACGCACAGAATCTATATGCAATCTGCAGAGAGAGTGTAAGTAAAAAATCGGGATATATTTTCTATGACTAGGGCGCCCTATTTATACACTGAAAAAACACGATTAGATGGACTTGTCCGTTGCTGCGAACTAGTGTGTTGTGCAAACAGACGCACCATAATGGAACAAACAAAGGCGACCTGCGCCTGTTGCTGGTGAACTGGTGCGTTTCACGAATAGACGCACTAGAACGAGGAGAATGATCCGAACAAATCGCAATACATAGCCACTGGTTGGAAAAGCACGGAGAGGCACGATGGAATCATTCCACATTCGGAAATTCAAAAAAAAATAATAAAACATTATTTTTTAATCCAAAAAATAATTTAATAAAAATTTAATTTTTATTTCACACACGCTCGAATCGAATTGGGTAGGCGGTGCACGCGAATGACCGAACCGAGCTGAGCCAAGCCGGCCGACCGGACGAACGGATGACGGCGGCGTGCGCGTGTGTGGTGGACCAAGGGTCACCTAAGTCCTCACCCCTCCACAAAAGTGGGTTGGTCCAAGGGCCCAATTAGTAGGAGCCAAGTTGGGGCTTATATACTCTCCAACTTCTCTCCAACTAAGCAATGTGGGACTCTTATCCACACACATATTCCTTCTTACTTTTTCCTCTTCTTTTCCATCCTTCTTCTTATTCATAACCCATGTGATTTTATCCTAAAATTCCAACAATCCGCCACATGGATAAGAAGTTAGTCCATCATGACCAAATGCAAATGATCATGTATGCAAAGTGTGGTTCCTCTACGAGAAACAACTGCATCGAGAAAGGTAAGGGTTACCTTTGAACCTTCTCTAGTAAAAACCTATTGGATATAATGGTCAATCAGTGGATGCACTGTCTTGAACCATCGACCTTTTAGTGTATACCAAGACAATAGGAGTTACACAGTTGCTCCTCTAGCATCGTTGGTTCTCATGCTGTGTCCATTTTGGCCCTGGACACTGCCTAGTTCGATGAGTGTTCTAGAGAATTGGCCATTTTAAATTCTCATAGAAGCATCTCGCACTTCACACTCACATAGGTGATTCCTTATGATGTAAGTCAACATACATCATCTGAACACATCAGATTAAGAAACCATTAAAAGCTTAAGAGCTTACCCTTATATATGCATTGTCTTGTCTAGGAATGAGTATGAGTTTAAAACTCCATAGTGTTAACAGTCGATCATCACTTAGTTGTCTCTTTGAACCTAGTTTGTGGGATCTCCACTCTTCTAAATAGAGTTACCGCAATAGTCAACAATGTATCAGCCTTAAACCTATTCCTTTGGACAATTTTCTAATTAACTTTCTAGGAATCCCTTTAGTCAATGGATCCACTATATTCTCTTTTGATTTCACATAATCAATTGAGATGATTCCATTTGAAAGTAGTTGTCTAACTCTATCATGTCTATGACGTATATGTCTAGACTTACCATTGTACATGACATTCTTGGCTCTACCAATAGCTGGTTGACTATCACAGTGTATACACACTGCTGGTACTGACGTTGGCCAACTAAGAATGTCTTCAAGAAAATTGCTAAGCCACTCGGCTTCCTCACCAGCTTTATCTAACGCAATGAATTCTGCTTCCATAGTTGATCTTGCAATGCAAGTCTGCTTAGATGACTTCCAAGACACAGCACCCCCACCAAGGGTGAATACATATCCACTTGTGGATCTTGTGTCATTAGAGCTGGTGATCCAATTTGCATCACAATACCCTTCTAGTACTGTAGGGTACTTCTCATAATGCAAAGCAAAGTTTTGAGTTTGCTTTAAGTAACCCAAAACTCTTATCATAGATTTCCAATGATTCATTTGGATTACTTGTAAAGCGACTCAACATGCTTACTGCATAGGCAATATCAAGTCAGTGCAGTTCATAACATACATAAGACTGCCTAGCACTTGAGTATATTCCTTTTGTTTAACAGCTTCGCCAGTGTTTTTTAACATTCGAAGACTAGTTTGTATAAGGGTCGACACAGGAGCTATGTTTAAACTTCTTGAATTTCTCAAGAATTTTATAAACATCGTGTGTTTGAGATAAAGCTAATCCATCAGAAGTTCTATGGATTTTAACTCCTAGAATGACATTTGCTAGACCCATATGTTTCATGTCAAACTTACTAGTAAGCAATCACTTAGTAGCTTTAATCATTTGATTATTACTACCCATTATCAACATGTCATCTACATAAAGACAAACTATGGCAAACCCATTTTCAGTATTTCGAATGTATACACAGTTGTCACATTCATTAATACTAAAGCCATTTGATAACATAACTTCATCAAATTTTGCATGCCATTGTTTGGGGCTTGTTTAAGTACATAAAGGGACTTTATTAAGTAGCAAACTTTCCGTTCTTGTCCTGAGACAACAAAACCCTCAGACTGTTCTAGGTAAATTTCTTTCTCTAATTCACCATTCAAGAAGGTTGTCTTTACATCCATTTGATGTAACTCGAACCCATTCAGTGCTGCTAATGCCATCAACATTCGAATGGATGTAATTTTATAACTGGTGAATAAGTATCAAAGTAGTCTAAGCCTTCACGTTGTCTGTAGCCTTTTACTACCAGCCTAGCTTTGTACTTATCAATAGTGCCATTTGCTTACATTTTCTTTTTGAAGATCCACTTAGTTCCTAGAGGCTTATTGTTAGGAGGAAAGTCAACCAACTCCCAAGTGTGGTTTGACATAATGGATTCAACTTCACTATTGATAGCCTCTTCCCAGAATGGCGCTTCAAGGGAACCCATAGGCTCTCTAAATGTTTGAGGCTCATTTTCTAGTAGATAAGTCAAAAAATCAAGACCAAAGGATGTTGAAGTCCTTTGCCTAGTACTACGTCTAGGTTCCTCCTATTCAAGGTTATCATTAGTTATAGTATCTTGAGATATCACAGTGTTGTTATTATCATTAATTTTATTGTACGGAAATATGTTCTCAAAGAACGTAGAGTTCCTTGACTCAATAACTTTATTCACATGGATATCTGATACATCAGACTTATAAACCAGAAAACGATATGCACTATTATTATGTGCATAACCAATAAACACACAATCTACTGTCTTGGGTCCAATTCTTAACTTTTTAGGTTTAGGAATCTCAACCTTTGCTAAGCACCCCCACATTTTAAAAAATTTCAAGGAAGGTTCCTTTTCTTTCCATATTTCATATGGTATGCTTTTTATCGTTTTATGAGGCACTCTGTTAATTAGAAAGTTAGCCGTTAGAATGGCCTCCACCCACAAATTTTGTGGTAAACCGGACTCAATTAATAATGCATTCTTCATTTCTTTCAAAGTCTGATTTTTCCTCTCTGCAATCCCATTTGACTGCGGAACGTAAGGAGCAGTTGTCTGGTGTATAATACCAGATTCTATACAGAATTCTTCGAAGGGGCCATCATATTCTCCCCCACGATCGCTCCTTATTGTTTTAATTTTCTTGTTAAGTTGATTTTCAACTTCAATTTTATGTTGTTTAAAAGCAATAATAGCCTTATTTTTACTATTAAGCAAATACACATAACAAGATCTACTGCAATCATCAATAAATGTAATCAAATATTTCTTATTACCCCTAGATGGTACAGATTTTATATCACATATATCAATATGTATTAAATCTAACAACTCAGTTGATCTTTCAACAGAAGAAAAAGGTAACTTAGAAAATTTTGATTCAATGCGTACTTGACATTTATCTTTATTTGAACAATCAACTTTAGGCAATAATTCTAAATGAATTAAATTTTTAATTGATTTATAATTAACATGTCCTAATCTTTGATGCCATAAATTAGAGGACTTAAGCATATAGATAGAAGCAATATTATTATTAATAGCACCGTTATTGGTGACAATCATTACATTAACTTTGAAAAGGCCCTCATTAAGGTAACCTTTTCCAACATACATATCATTCTTAGAAAGTATAAACTTATTAGAAACAAATACAAGCTTAAAACCATTCTTGCTTAAGAGAGATCGAGAAATCAAATTCTTGCGAATATCAGGCACATGAAGCACATCTTTAAGTGTTACGACTTTTCCAGAAGTCATCTTCAACACCACTTTCCCAAAACCTTCAACCTTTGAAGTAGAAGAATTTCCCATATACAGTTGTTCATCTTACTTCGTAGGGGTGTAAGAAGAGATCATCCACTTGTTTGCACATACATGCCTAGTGGCACCAGTGTCCACCCACCATTCCTTGGTATTTCCAACCAAGTTACATTGCATTACAACTGCTGAAAGACTCATATTATCCATCATACTAGCAGCATTGTCAACCAAATTGGTTTCAGTGTTCTTCTTCTTCAGATTCTTTGGCTTCTTGTACTCCTTAGCACGGTGGTCAGGCTTCCCACAATTATAACACTTGCCTTTGAATTTCTGGCCTTTCCTATGGCATTGTTTGAATGATCCCTCATTAAAGCGTTTGCATTTCTTAGGCTTCGGACCATTTTCCACAATGTTGGCCTTTGAAACTATAGGATTGTTGTTAGGTTTCTTTTTAGAAATCTTGTTGTCTTCTTCTATTCTCAATCTTACAATCAAATCTTCAAGTGACATCTCCTTACATTTGTGCTTGAGGTAATTCTTGAAGTCCTTCCAAGATGGTGGCAATTTTTCAATAAATGCAGCAACTTGGAAAGACTCACTAAGAGACATCCCTTCAGCATGAATCTCATGCACGATCAATTGACACTAGTACAAAAAAACGTTTTAAGAACGCCTCATTTAGACCGGACTATCGACACCCCGGTCTTAAAGGTATGACTGGTGGCAATTTTGTAAATATAAAGAATTTCTTGGATTAGATCATTTTTCCATAGGTCTTAAATATATTATTTAGACCGGCAAAAAAAAAAACCGGTCTTAAAAATGTTATTAAAAATATTGAAATATCAATACATTATTAGAGAAATCTCGTACAACCCAACTTATATTTTCTGCGGTCCAAAAAAATAAGGAAAAATTTAAATATATTGTCTAAAACTTTTAAGACTGGATATATATAAAAAGACAGTCTTAAAGGGTATACTTTTAAGGCCGGACATAAATTGTGCTCAATACTAAATATTGATTTTTTTTAAAGACCGGACATTAATAAAGGATGGTCTTAAATTGTAACGTTTAAGACCGTCATTTACTTCATCCGGTCTTAAAACTAAAGCGCCAAATATACTTTTCTTCGCGTGAAACCTTACCTTACGACTTAACGTTGTTCTCTCTGAACTTTGAGACCCATGCTGTTGTTGCGAAAGCCCTCTTCCTGTTGCATTACCTCTCTTCCTTGCCTACCACCACCATCCTCTATTACTCTCTCACTCTCTCAGGCATTCCTCTTTTGCACCCCCACTCTCAACTTCTCTCCCTTTCTCGAAAATGAATGGAGAAAACTGTTCTTCTCCTGTTCGTTCACGCCAGTTACTGGTGTGACTGGTGTGAGTTAGAACAAACCCTCTTCATCTCACAATGAGCCTCGTAACCGCCTTGCACGTTGTGGTAGAAGTGGTACACGAATGAAAGACGTATTCGTAAGTTGGACCTCTGGGTCAAAGCTCGAGATTTAGTTTGATGAAAAGTTGACTCTTTTCGGTCCTAATAAAGGCAAATATAATAGTTTTCTCGTCTATCTAGCATGCAGCAAAGCTAGCATCCTAACAGATGAGTAGAGAAATGTGGACCTTCACAATGTAAAGGAACCTATTTGGGACACTATCCGGCTTAGATACACTGTCCCTAACTACCCGAAGTTGAAAGACAAGACATTGTCTTATTGTGCTGATCGGTGGAGGAAGTTTAAGACCTTTCTAGCTAACACATATATTTTTGCCGAGGTTAAGCCTGACCAGAATCCTTGGGACAAGCAAACTTGGCAACAATTTGTTTAGCTGCGAACCACTCCTGGAGCTTTGGTGAGTTTATATTTAGTTTTGTTTGCCCTTTTTTGTTTGCTTATTAACTCGTGCGGATATGTGAATATTATTGTACGTGTTCATCTAATCCTGTTAGTTAGATGGTTTGGTGTGTGAATAGAAGTATATATTTCCATCCTTTGTCCTGCATAAGAGGAGCATGTCTTAGTTGTATGCAAGTCTGATATGTAAACCATGCAAAGGTAAAATACTAAGTAGGTAATTAGGGAAATAATAATGGCATAAGAGTCAAACCATTATTATAGTCTTAGCTAGTTCTTTTATAATAGGTAGGGGTTAGACATTGCTATTAGTTAGTTAGTATGTTAAATGTGTAAAGGAGGAAATAAGTAGTCTTAAAAGGGGGAAACTTTATCTACCCAATTGTTACTATCTAATGGGGACTGCTGATCCCACTGGATGCCTTAAAAAGGATCAAGGTTGTATTATTATGTAAGCATAATTCTCTTTTGTTTCTTAACCTATCTATCTAGTAGTACAAGACATAGCTCCAATTTCTTCTACAATTCTACATCTTCCTTAAATAAAATGTTGAAACTTGATGAAGTGAATTTGACTAGTGTTTGAGGTTCATATCAAGCAGAAGTTCTCTAATTTCTGTTAGTGAGATGGCTGGAATTTATAATTAATAGTTGTTTTCAATTCTGATTCACAGAAAAGAAGGGAATAAGCATAGGAGATAGGGAGAAAGAATGATTGTCCGCACAGGGCTTCTTGCGGCGGATATGAAAAGGCTGAAAAAGAATTGATGGCGACCAAGCGGAAGAGATTGGAAGATGAAGCAAAATCCAATCCTTCTACGATACATGATCCGCCATCTCCAATACGCTGCGAGGAGTTGTGGTTGTATATTCGGCAAAAGCCAAGCGGCGCCTACACGAGTGAATAGACTCGTCTGGTTGTTGAAAGAATTGTAAGTATCGTTATTGTTAATTTTTAGTTATTAGACATGTTTCATTACTAATTAAGCTTCTCATTATCTATATCTTACAGGAAGATCTAAAAAAGAAAGAAGCAAAGGGATCTTTTGTGCCGGACGGGAGGAATGATGTTCTGACCATTGCGACTGGAAAATCGGATCACTCGGGGCATGTAAGGGGGATTGGAGGACGAGTAGGCCTAAAGGAATACTTTGGTAAATCCAAATGTCATAAACAAAGTATGGTTACCCAGGAGGAGATGGAATAGACGCTGGCCAAAATGAGTGAGCAAGCAGTGGCTAAAGAAGCTTCATTGACTGCCTATTTTCAATTCCAGATTAAGGAGATGAAGGAGGAAATGAATCAAATGAAGCTGCTTGTGAGCTCTCGTGCAGAGACCAGTGTTCCCGTGTCACACTCACCTACAGCTGCTATGCAGTAGAGCACTAGAGGGAGCTGCATTGTTGGACAGTCAGAGCAACCTTGTGACCTTTATGTGGAGGATCCTGATCATCATGATAGACGATTGGTTGCAAAAGGGACTGTCCACAACTTGGGATCAATTGTACACCACCAACAAATGGGTGATCATGAACTCAGAGTGTCAGTTGAAGAGGTCATCATTGATGCACCTGTCCCTCTCCCAACTGGTGAGGTGAAGGTTGTGAGTGATGTCATTGGAACCTTCATCTCATGGCTAATGAAGCTTGTACATGTTTCTACTCCTCCTGAAGCTCCAGCCCCTCCTGAATTGGTTGACATGGCTAAGTTTAGTGCCAAGGACAAGCTTGTCCTTATGGTATCCAATAAACAAGTTGGATTTAATCAGTGGCATGTCAATACAAAAGTAGGTCTTAAAAGCAAGCACCTGGTTTTTGTTGACCAAGATGATATAATTTCCCTACTGTTTGATAAACAGGAGCTTACTGATGCAATTATTCTCATGTTTATAAAGTAAGTATCTTTTTCTATGAGTACATAACATAAATGTAAGACACTCACATATGTATATACTAATTCCCTGACGTCATTATTGTAGGTTCATGCATCGTGAATTAGAACAACAGGGCAGAAGCCAAGATATTGGATTCTTGTGCCCTCAGTACCTAAGTCAACCACCCTTAGCGGAGAGACAATCATACATAACATCAAGGTTGTCCACCAATAAGAGAAAGTGGTACTTGGCACCATACTACAATAGGTTCATATCATAATTCTTTTCTACAATTCCCTTAATACTGCTACATATTACTGAGTACTTGTCTGTTGTGAACTTTCAATCTCCATTGGCAGTTGGTCCTGATTTTCCCGAATGAGAATAAAGTGGTCTTTTTATGCTCTCTTCACTATGATCCACCACCTACATTGTAGCAGATGGTGAACAAGTAAGCATATGTCATCTTGATTGTCTAGTCTGAAATCTATGCTGTAAATTTTCAGTGACCATTATTGAGTAAATTTGTGATTTTGACAATAGGCCCTTGAAAGCATTCCAACAAAAGGTCAAGAAAAGGTTTGGGGCTGAGGTCAAAGAGCCTACATGGATCATACCAAAGGTTAGTACATATTTAGACTGGCACACTAGCTTGTGAACTTGGTCAGTAGCAATATATGCTCTTATATATTTCTTGTTCGTTTTTAGACCCGTCGGCAACCAAAGGAGTCCAACTTATGTGGGCATTACGTCTTGACACACATGTATAATATTGTCATGCAACCAATGATTACCATCACTGAAACGGTAAATGTATGTTACATAACTTTGCCTGTGCGCTGACCCCTTTGATGCAAGGAAGGACGACTAATATATATATATATATATATATATATATATATATTTCTTTCTTTGATGTAGCTACAGACGTTTGACTGTGTTGACCCCTTTCCTGACGGTGATATTGAGCGCACACACATAAAGTTAAGTGAATATCTGTATGATCTGATGATCTCGGAAAGTCGGAAAAACAATTGATTTGTAAATTCATTCGTCAATATATGTTGTATCAACAATCATCTTTGGTCTGTAAATGAACAATTGTCCAATTTGTGATAGTATACAATAATAATTTGTTAATTCATTTCAAACAATTTCCTTGTGTCCATTAGTGGTTGCTGAATGTATTGGATGGTGGATAAAACTATTTATTGCTTAATTTTAAAAAATATGCGAGAAGTTTAGGGCCAGAAATTTTATAAATGTCCAATCCTAAAAGTCATTGGAAAATATGCCAGTCTTTTTGGATCGTAGATTTACTAAATCGCCGGTCCTAAAAGTCTTCGTTTATCATCGGAAAAATATGCCAGTCTTTTAGGACCGTAAATTTACTAAATGTCCGATCCTAAAAGTCTCATTCGAAAAATATGCTAGTCTTTTAGGACTGTAGATTTACTAAATCCCTGGTCCTAAAAGTCTTCGTTTAATTTTTACAAAATGGTGGTGTTTTTAGGAGAGTAAATTTACTAAATGTCCGGTCCTAAAAGTCTCATTTGAAAAATCCTTTTCTTCTCAGTATCTTATCTTCACCGTCAGATTTTAAAAAAAAAATAAATGGTCCAGATTTAATATTTTATAAAACTATTATTTTAAACAAAAATAAATAAATTTAACTCTTAAATCATGATCTACACCATTTATGCCTGTAATACAAAAAAAAATTTATAAAACACTATTATCATTATCTTAGGAAATATTAACTATGAACTGTCCATTGTTTCATCTAAGGGTGGAAATGAGATTCTGAGAAGAAATGGAGAGAAAAGATTCTGAGGCCAGTCTTTTAGGACTGTAGATTTACTAAATCGCTGGTCCTAAAAGTCTTCATTTAATTTTTACAAAAATGGCAGTGTTTTTAGGACCCTAAATTTACTAAATGTCCCGTCCTAAAAGTCTTCGTTCTTTTATTATAATTTACAAAATACTGTGTACCTATATCATTCCATTATCCATATTTCATAATTGCCTTGCTTTTATTTATTTTATTTTATTTTTTTAATTTTATTTTTTTAAGTCTGCCATTATCCATATTCATAATTGCCTTGTTTCTTGCTTTCCAAGTTTCGATAATGCATAAACTAATTAATTAAAGTACCAAACTCGCATGAGAACAAAATTTAAAAATATTTTATTTAATAATTATAGGGCAGTGTTTACAAAAAAAAGAAAGAAAAAAGCAACAAAAAAACTATAAAACAACTAATCCTCCCCGTAGTCGGAGAGGGAGGGGGAGTTGGAGGCTTCGGAGTCGTCGGAGGTGTCGTCTTCAGCGGGATCGTACTCCACGTCATTGGTGTGGAGTACCATGTTCAGCTTGTTGTTCACGGTATGAACAAGCTAAACCAATTGGCCCAAGCGTCGATCGATGTTATCGACGCGAGCCACCAATGTCTGCACCAACTACTTCACAGTTGGATTTGGAGGAGGCAATGGCGGAGGGGGCTGAGGTTGAAGAGCAGGAGGAGGAAACGGAGGACTTGGGGGAGCAGCCATTATATTACAGTGGAGGCTAGGCAGTGAAGGAGGCTGTGTAGAAGTGATGGAGAAGAATGTGAAGGAACTAAAGTAACAACGGGTTTAAATAGAGAACCTATCCTGAAGAATATGAAATGCCAAAAACTTTTTACAGGGAGACGCATAGTTCCTCATAATACGAGGAGACGCATCGTTTGGCAGTTTACCTTGAAGCCGAAGAGACTCTCTCGATCAGTTTACAGAGTGTAAGGATACGATTCTGCTATCTGAGTAATTTTGAAGTTGTTAGTTCTCTAAGGGGTTTAATGATAACCAACAATTGCAAACAATGCATGAAGTTTTGCTTTGGAAGATTGAAAAATGTGTTGTCAAAGCAAAACTCGAGTTTTGGTTTCAAAACTCGAGTTTTGACTTTACACAGAGAAGCTCAAGTTTTCTGCGCATTTCAAAACCTGCAGTTTTCCAGTAAAACCTCCAGTTTTCATCACACAGAGACTCTTCAATGTTTTCTGGAAAATGCAAAACTCGAGTTTTGGTCATACAGAGAGCCTATTAAGTTTTGAACATTGAAAACCTCCAGTTTTGTCCTAAAACCGCCAGTTTTCATTAAACTTGAAAATCTCCAAGTTTTCCTCAGTTTTTGGAAAACTCGAGTTTTGCACCAAAACTCGAGTTTTGGTTTGACAAAGATGATTCATGTTTTAGCCAATTTTCGAAACCTCCAGTTTTTAGGGAAAACCTCCAGTTTTGGTTTTACATGATTTTCTCTAGTTTTCACAGTTAAGTGACAACTCGAGTCTTGATTCTAAAACTTGAGTTTTGACCTGGCAGAGAGCACCCATGTCTCTCGACTTTGAAAACTGCCAGTTCTCAAAGAAAACCTCAATTTTTGACTTGGCGAGATTTCTCAAAGTTTTCATGTTTAAATGAAAACTCGAGTTTTGACCGTAAAACTCGAGTTTTGGCCAGGCAGAGAGCTTCAATGTTTTTCTATTTTGAAAACCGCCAGTTATGGCACAAATCCTCCAGTTTTGATTTGGAGCGATTTCTCAAAGTTTTCATGTTAAAATGAAAACTTGAGTTTTGACCGTAAAACTCGAGTTTTGGCCATACAGAGAGCAATCGAAATTTTAGCACTTTGAAAATTGTCAGTTTTAATAGAAAACCTCTGGTTTTGATGTTTTGGATTGAAATCGATTTTACATGTTCAAGTCCAAAACTCGAGTTTTGAGAAACAAAATTCGAGTTTTCATAGGTGATTCAGAAATTCAAATTTGACGAATTTGGAAAACCTTCTTGTTCGATCTTAATACTTTCCAGTATTATTCTCTAATATTCCTAGCTATGTTTAACCACTTTGTTAGTGAGTTTCAAACGAATTAGAGAATGTTTGTTGAAAGTTTAAAGCAAAAGCAAAAAGTGATGTCAACACATTAAATGCTATGCCCAGAAAGTTGCATACTTTTGGGTAATCCTTCTGCACACGCTTGCAAAGAATTAAAGAATGATTTCTACTTCCAACAATTGCCATTCCAATGCATTAATTCACCAGAAGTCAACTCTGAACTTCTGCCTAGCTGGATTAAGTGAAGATTAGTGAGAGAAAAAGACCAAAGCTTAACCAAAACCTTGTCAAATGAAGGCAACGGTTATATTGATGGATCCAACAGTCATTTAATGCTTTCTCAGTATAAATAGAGCTGCATTCAAGTCTTCTCAACTAACCAATTTGCTAAAAACGAAATACATTCAAGTCTTGCATTTATTCTTTTAGTTTTCAGCTGTATTGTATCTTTTGATACATAGTGCTTCAGTGATTATCTTCATCTACTCTTAGAGAGAGTTCTTACTTGTAAATCATTCATTGTAAAGAATCACAAGTCAGGGGACTTGGTAATTGGGTGCATTGATTACAACTTGTAAGGGGGAGTAAGTTCTAGTGAGAGAATTACTATTAAGTACAGAGTGTGTAATCTTTTGATATAGTGAAAATCCCAGAGAGTTTGGGGACTGGACATAGGTCAAGTGGTTGGACCGAACCTGTATAAATTTATGTGTCTTGCTCTTCTACTCTTCTCTCTGTTTATCCATGTTTGTTATCCCCAAGCAGAGCAAGTTTGAAAAGTTTTGAAAATCCCCAATTCACCCCCCTCTTGGGTATTTTGCTCCATTTACATTTAGTATCAGAGCCAAGTCTTCTCAAAAGAGATTAACATCTCGAGAAGGATCATTATGGAAGGTATTCTACCTGATGGAGCTTTAATCAATAGACCACCTAGTTTCAATGGTCAGCACTACTCATTCTGGAAGGCCAAATTCAAGGTTTTCGTCATGGCTTCAGAGTATGGCTTATGGAGAGTATTTGAGGTTGGAGATTATGTTCCAACTGTGCTTCAAGATGGTCTTAGAGTTCCAAAGCCTGAGGATACTTTCGATGAGAATGATAGGAGAAATGTTACTCTAAACATCAAGGCTATTCTCATGCTGCAAAGTGCTCTTAGTCAACAAGAGTACTTTTGTATCTGCACCTACTCGTCTGCTAAGGCTATATGGGATACTCTGGAGATAGTTCATGAAGGAACGACTGGTTTCAAGGAAAATAGAGTCAACACACTCATGACAGAATACGATCTTCTTCGTATGAAGCCTGGCGAATCCATCAATGACTTCCAATTAAGGTTCACCCACTTGATCAACCAACTTACTAGCTTGGGTAAAACCTATGATCAATCTGTTCAAGTGAGGAAAATTCTCAACATCCTCAGCAAAGAATGGTAAGCTAAAGTGACAGCCATTGAAGAAGCTCATGGAGAATCAATGAGCTCAGTAGCAGCCCTGTTTGGCAGCCTGTCCGAATATGAAGGGAAACTCAAGTTCAGAAAGGAGCTTGATGAAGTCAGTGGCAAGAACAAGGGAATTGCTCTCAAAGCTGCTAAGGAAGCTAAAGAGTCAGAAGATGATGATGAAGATGGAGATCAGGAGATAGGCATGTTGGTCCGAAGATTCAAGAAATTTTACAAGAAGGACCAAGGATTCAAGAAACTTGACAAAGGTAGCTCTAGCTATGAGGCAAAGAAGCCTATCATCTGCTATGAATGTGAAAAGCCAGGCCACATCAAGTCTGAGTTCCCCAATTGAGCAACAAGGATAAGGAAAATAAGAAGTTCAACAAATTCAAGAAGAAAGCCTATGTCTCAACCATTTGAGGTGATAGTTGATCTGATAAAGATGAAGAGGATGAGGAAGAGAAAGCAAATATCTGCTTGGTTGCTGAAGAAGAAGAGCAACTTGCCACCAATGATGAGGTATATGATTCGAAACCATCTTATGATGAGTTATTTGCTGAGTACATTGTTGTGCAATCTGAATTTGAAAAACTTGCTGAGAAATACTTTGCTTTGAAAAATAAAAATACTACTCTTGAGCTGCAAGTGGAAAAACTCTCCTCTTCTGAAATTTTGGTTTGTGAAGAATGTCCTGATTTGAACAAAAAGAATTCACATCTTATTAAGGCACTTGAGAAATTCACAAGAGGAAGTGAAATGCTCAATGTCATTCTAAAACAACAAAGATTTATAAATGACAGATCAGGAATTGGTTACAAACCTGATTTTGATAGAAAGAAAGGAAAAAAGAAGAATGGTGAAAAATCTTATATGAATTATTTTCAAAAATCAGTTCATTCTTCCAATCCTTTTGCTCACTACAATTATTGTAATCATAAGGACACATTACTTCTTCATGCTTTCACAAAAAGGAAAGGAAAGATAAACCTGCAGGCAATTATCAGTGGGTACCGAAGGGAACCTATGTTCCTAAGGCCCAATCTAACCCCAAAGGACCTAATAAAAGATGGGTACCTAAGACTTGGTCCTTTGTGATTTACAAATTTGTTTGAGAGAATCTAAATTCAACAAGTGGTACATTGATAGTGGATGCTCTAGACATATGACCGGAGATCATATAAAATTTGCTACTCTCAAGGCAAGGGATGGTGGCAAAGTTACTTTTGGTGGAAATCAATCCGGAAGAATTGCTGGAATCGGTGAAGTTGGAGACAATGATGGACCGTAGATTAAAGACGTCTACCTCGTAGAAGGACTTTGCTATAACCTCCTCAGTGTAATCCAAAGCACAGACAAAGGTAACCTGGTTTTCTTCGACTCTGAGGAATGCTTGATAGTCAGTAAAAAGGATCTTTCGGTGATGGATTTCAAATCAAAAGCCATTTTTAGAGCACCTAGGGATGGTAACTGTTATACTCTAAACATTCCTAGTAGTTGTAATAAATATGTTTCAGAAAACTGCTTTCTTAGTAACTTGGAAGAGAGTTGGTTGTGGCACAAACATTTAGTCCATGTAAACATGTCCCAACTCGACAAGTTACAGAGAAAGGATTTAGTCATTGGTTTGCCAAAACTTAATTTCAAAAAGGATATGATTTGTGACGCGTGTCAAAGAGGCAAATAGGCTAAATCATCTTTTAAATCAAAAAATGAGATTTCATCTGACAGACCACTACAATTACTACATATGGAACTAATGAGTCCAGCAAGGGTGAGGAGCCTTGGTGGTAATCTGTATACATTAATTATTGTTGATGATTTTTCACGATTTTGTTGGACCATATTTCTATCATCGAAAGATGAAACATTTGATCAATTTGTTGTATTTGCCAAAACGGTCCAGAACGAGAAAGGTATATCTATTTCAAGTACAAGGACTGATCATGGTGGAGAGTTCGAGAACCATGAATTTGAAGAGTTCTGTGATGCTCATGGAATAGACCATAATTTCTCAGCACCAAGAACTCCTCAACAGAATGGTGTTGTAGAAAGAAAGACCTGTGTCTTGACTGAGATGGCTAGAGCAATGCTGAATGAGAATCAAACTTCTCAAGTTTTCTGGGCTGATGAGATGAGCACTACTTGCTATATTTCAAACCATGCATACATCAGGAAAAATCTCAAGAAGACACCCTATGAGCTTTACAAAGGAAGAAAACCCAATCTTGCCCATCTGCACATCTTTGGATGTAAGTGCTTTGTGCACAATAATGGTAAGCACAATCTGGGTAAGTTTGATTCAAAGTCCGATGAAGGTATATTTCTAGGATATTCCAATAGAAGTAAAGCTTATAGAATATTTAATACTCGAACTTGAATTGTTGAAGAATCAATTCATGTTGTGTTCAGTGAAACTAAATCTGAAAAACCTCTTGAGGATGATGAAGAAAATGTTTACAAAAATCAATTCTTTTCAAAAACTACTTCTTCATCTACTAAACACTTTGAAAATGTTTTTGAGGCTGATCCCCAAAATACTCTTGAAAATCCAGATCAATCTCAGCCTAGAGCTTGAAAATTTATCAAAAACCATCCTTTGGACCAAGTTATAGGCGATGTGAGCCAAGGAGTAAGAACTAGAAACAACACTTTAAATGAGGTGATCTTTCCTGCATTCAAATCTCTAATAGAACCCTCTAAAATTGATGAAGCCCTCTCAGACAATAATTGGGTGATAGCAATGCAAGAGGAGTTACATCAATTCGACATAAATCAAGTTTGGGGCTTAGTGCCTAGACCCAAGGACCATCCGGTTATTGGGACAAAATGGGTATTTAAGAACAAACGTGATGAATCTGCAATCATTGTCCAAAATAAGGCAAGATTGGTTGCAAAAGGCTATAATCAAGAAGAGGGAATTGATTATGAAGAAACTTATGCTCTAGTGGCAAGATTGGAAGCCATAAGAGTTCTTCTAGCCTTTGCTTGCATTAAAGGTTTTAAATTGTATCAAATGGATGTAAAAAGTGCATTTTTAAATGGTTTTATACAGGAGGAGGTTTATGTTGAGCAACCTTCTGGTTTTGAAAGTGAACATCATCTTGATCATGTTTATCGTCTTAAAAAGGCTTTATATGGACTTAAGCAAGCTCCTAGAGCTTGGTATGAGAAACTAAGCAAGTTTCTACTTGATCAAGGGTTTATCAGAGGCAAAGCTTACACAACACTTTTCATCAAAAGAAATAAGTCAAATGAGATTTGAATTGTACATATTTATGTTGATGATATAATTTTTAGTCCTTCTAACGATGCTTTGTGTGAGGAATTTGCAAAGAATATGCAAGGAGAGTTTGAGATGTCCATGATGGGAGAACTCTATTACATTCTTGGTCTGCAAATCAAGCAGAAGAAGGATGGAATTTTCATCTCTCAAACCAAGTACCTCAATGACTTGCTGAAGAAGTTTGGGATGGACAATTGCAATGGAGCTAACACTCCTATGAGTACAACAACTTCATTGGATGCTAATGAGAAGGGCAAAGACTTCAACATCACAAAGCATAAAGGAATGATTGGTTCATTGCTCTACCTGACTGCAAGTCATTTAGACATCCAATTCAGTGTGGGGATGTGTGCAAGGTTTCAATCTGCTCCCAAGGAGTCTCATGCTGAGCATGTGAAGAGAATCTTCAGATACCTTGCTGACACGAAGACACTTGGATTGTGGTTCCCCAAAGGTCAGCCTGAACATTTGGTGGCATATTCAGATTCAGACCATGCTAGGTACAAGACCGATAGGAAGAGTACAAGTGGACAATGTCAATTCTTTGGAAGTTCACTTGTGTCCTGGTTCAACAAGAAACAAACTAGTGTGGCTGTGTCATCGACCAAAGCTGAATATGTGGCTGCTTCAAGTTGCTGTGCTCAAGTCCTATGGCTCAAGTAGCAACTATCAAACTTGGGAGTCAATCTGAAGGAGATCCCGATTTTGTGTGACAACACAAGCACAATAAGCTTGGCCAAGAACCCAGTGCAATACACTCGAACCAAGCATATTGATGTGAGGCATCATTTTATAAGGGATCACGTTCAGAAAAAACATGCCAGATTTATGTTCATCCCAACACACCTTCAACTTGATGACATCTTCACAAAGCCATTGGCCAAGGAGCAATTCAACTTTATAAGAAGAGAATTGGGAATGGTAAATCCCAATGAGTTGTAAGTTTTGTCTTACTCAATGTTAGTTTAGGTTTTGATAATTGAAAGTTACTAACTTAAGCATCGGAGTATCTAGTTGTGTTTTATGCAGGATGCTTAAAAACTGAGTTTTTGCTGGCAAGAGGTGAAAACTCAAGTTTTGGTCTTGAAGTGTCGAGGTCAGAGAACACCTGAGAGTCTTGGAGAAATTGAAACCTCGAGTTTTCAAGTGGAACCTCGAGTTTTCAATAGACAGAGAGCAACCAAGTTTTGAAGAAGGGTGAAAACTCAAGTTTTGGAGTAAAACTCGAGTTTTGGTCGTTGATGTTTCAAAGGTTCACAGTACACCTTTGAAGTCCAGGTTAGTAACCATTCCTCAAAACTTGAGCTTTGGAATGAAAACTCGAGTTTTGTCACGACTATATATATGTGAGTCACCATTTAAGTTCTTCAAAACTTGCCCTAAAACTCTAGTTTCAACCTAGGTTTTTCTCTCTACTCTTTGATTCTCTCATCTCTTGACCCAAACTTTCTCTCAAAATACTCCAATGGCCTCGCAATCAAATCCCCATGAAGTTCATGACTTTGGTTCAAGCGATGAAAGCTCAAAGTCGTGGTCACCACCTCCTCCTCCTCCTCCTCAACGACCTGTGAGGATGAAGTCGATTCCCAAACATCTTCACCTTGGAGCAGATCGAGCGATCAGAGGCGTCAGCAAGAACATTCCTTCCGCTGATTCACCTCCTTCAAAGGGCAAGAAGAAGGCTCCTGTTGCTTCCCCCAAATCCAAGAATGTGTCGTTCCAAGAACCTCCAAAGTCACCGGCAAAGAAGAGGAAGGAACCTGAGCCAAAGGGAAAGGGGAAGAAGAAGATTTCTGAAGATCCTCTGTTAGTTCTCTATGTGTTTTGATTATTAACGACAATTGTAAATATGTTTTGAAGTTTCCAAAATCTGTTAAAAACCATTTGGCAAGTGTATACTCGAGTATAGAAAGCCATACTCGAGTATTGGATTGACAGTGGATTGCTCAAATGCATTTTACAAGTCAATACTCAAGTATTGGAAGTAATACTCGAGTATTGAAGTTACAGAGAGCAATCAAGTTTTGAACTTAAAGTGCATACTCGAGTATAGCACTAATATACTCGAGTATAGGTCATCCAGAGAGCATCCAAATTTTTCAAACTGAGTCAATACTCAAGTATAGGAAGCTATACTCGAGTATTGGACTTACAGAGAGCAATTGCTTTTTCAACTTGAGTGCATACTCCAGTATAGGCCTTACAGAGAGCCCCCAAAATTTTTATAACAGATGTATACTTGAGTACAGGTTTTACATACTCAAGTATTGGGCTCTTAAAATGTTTTTTTCAACTTAACACCTGATCTTGCATACTCAAGTATTGATTTGTATACTCAAGTATTGACATGGTATAACTTCACACTTTTTGAAAATTGAGTTGCATACTCGAGTATAGGAACGCTTACTCGAGTATTGGCCATATAGAGAGGTTATCCATTTTGTCAATGACTTGCATACTCAAGTATGGAAATGAATACTCAAGTATTGAGACTTCTGAACTTAAAGTTTTTTTTCACACAAACAGTTGCATACTCGAGTATAGTACTAACATACTCGAGTATTGACATTGGTTTTCAAAGCTTAAGTCACGATGGTTTGCCTCTGGAAGCTACATACTCGAGTATCAGTTTGGATACTCCAGTATTGACACTTGTACACAGTGCCATACTCGAGTATAGAGGAACATACTCGAGTATCCAACGGTAAAACCTGATTTTCAAATCACACGAATTTGAGAAACACTTTTATTTAATCTTATTGCTTTCATCTATCATTCACTTATGTTCTTAGCTATGTTTAACAAGTTTGTTAAGTGAATTTCAGTTAGCACAGATGAAGATTAATGAAGGTCAAAGGCAAAAAGCAAAAAGGTGTTCAGAGCATTAAATGCACTTTAGTAAATTAACCTCCTTTTGGTTAATCCACCTGAACATGCCTTCTCAATGGTAAAGAAGGATTTCTACAACAAGTAAACTCTTCTCCAACGGGCAAAATTCCAGAGAGCCACCTCAGATTAATCAGACACCTGGATTAGTTGGAGATTAGAGAGAGAAGCTGGCCAAACTTAATGCTAATCACCTACAACGGTTGGATTCATCATACAACAGTCAATTAATGCTCTCTAACTATAAATAGAGAGCATTAAAGTCTTCTCAAGCTGATACACTAACTGAGAGCGAAATTCATTAAGTGTTCATTCAATACTCTTAGTTTAGATCTGTAAAAAGTATCTTTTGATACAAGCACTTCAATGATTATCTTATCTACTCTTTGAGAGAGTTATTTCTGTAATCATTCATTGATTGTTAGAACCACAAGTCAAGGGACTTGGTGGTTGGGATAATTGATTGCAACTTGTAAAGGGGAGTGAGTTCTAGAGAGAGAACTACTCTTGAGTACAGAGCTTGTAATCAGTTGAAAGTTATAGTGGATTTGAAAATCCCAAGTGTGGCTTGGGGACTGGACGTAGGTCAAGGAAAAGACCGAACCAGGATAAATCATCTTGTGCAAAGCTTTTTATCCCTTCTCCTCTGATATACTCTGTTCTCCCTTGTCCAAAACAGAGCAATCCTTTAAATTTTTTAAAGATACCCAATTCACCCCCCCTCTTGGGTATCAAGGTCCAATCTTCATCCTCAACCCGTGAAAAAGAAGGCTACAACCTCTGCAAGGACAAAAAGAGCCTCTGTATCTCAACAAACCTCAAAGGGCCAATCCTTTTCCAAGGCACCTTTATCATCTCAACATCAGCAGGAAGAAGGAGAGTCTTCAATTATGGCCAATGCGATATCAGATATTTATCATCATCCCTCTCCACCTCAAGATTTTAGAATCTTTTTTGATGGTCTTACTGTTGAGCAAAATGATAAGTTTAAAGAACAATACATGAAAAGGGAATTTTGTCCAGTAGTAGCAATAATCCTAGAGGATTTCCATAAGGAATGTCATTTAGACTTGTCTCCTGGTTAAAGCCTTATGCGTCTTTCATTTCTATATCTGCTCCTTATGCTACCAACCTTGTTAGATTGTTTTACTTTAACATGGAGTATGACAATGTCTTGGATTCAAGTGGTGACTTAGTTGAGGAACGAATCACCACTACTGTTAGGGGGGTCAAGTTCACTTTGTCTGCCTCCATTCTGAGTTCTATCTTGAAAATTGACAACCCTCCTCCTTATTCCCCATTTCAATTATAGCAATTAGTAGATGTTTGAAACACTCAGACCAAATGAGCCATTCCCTCAAGACCAACACCACATGCTTTTGTTCAATCCTGGTTCAATGTCTGCCATTAATAGAGTCTTGTGGTATGTCTATTCCCGTAATTTCATTCAGAAGGGTGGCAATAACACCTATTTTGCCCAAAAAGACTACCCACTCTTTACTGCGTTTGTGAAGAAAGTTCAATTTAATCTTGGCCACTGGATCTTCCAGGAGATGGTCAAATTCAAATTCCCACATAGAAGGCTTTCTCACATTCCTTTTCCCTCTTTAATCTCTGTCATCCTATTTTATCACAAAATTTGGTATGTTGGAGCTGCTGCCACACTCAAGTATTCTCCCTTCTTTGGGAAAGCTCAGTTGAATTTGATGCATATCACATTTGAGGTTGAAGGGTCTGGCTAGTCTAGGGCTCCCTCAAGGTCACAACCAAGAACCTCTCAAGCCCGAGCTCAATCCCAAGCACAGGAAGCTCAGTCAACACCTCCTCATCTTCAATCACCACTGCCACCTCACTTTGCTTCTCATATTAAGGAGATAGTGGATGCTGCTCTTGCAGCCATGACCATTCGTATTGAGTTTGAGATGGGAAAATTGAAGGCTGAGATGACTTGCAAGCACAATGGGCTAATTGAAATTCAAGATGCCATAAAGGAGCAACTTGAAGTGGTCTCTGGATAGTCAGCTAAGATCAAGGAAAAAGTTGAAGATATTGATGCCAAGATCTCCACTCAGATTGTATCAAACTTGGACCTAAGTGACAGAGTGGACAAGATCTTGAAGCACTTGAACATTCAGTCCACTGCTGGACTTAGTGGATCTAGTCCTGCTTTTGGTTCTTCATCCCCCTCATTCACCTTCATGAGTCCCCAGATTCTCACATACTCACCTCAACCATCCACTCCTATTTTCCCATCCCTTCCCTCTGCAACTACTCCAACTGCAATGGTTCTTCCATCACCCACTACCCCAACCATTGAAGTTTTAACCTCTCCTTCTCTGGCCACTCCCACTACTGAACTACTTCATTATGATTCTCCTCCATCTACACCTTTGGTCAACCTTAATTTTGAAGATGACAAAGGGGGAGAGAAAAGCAAGGATTAGAATTTGAGTAGTTTGTTTAGTTTGAGTTTGGAGAACTTAGGCAGTGTCTGTAGCAATCTATGTATGAGTTTAAATTCTTTTCAGTTTGTGCTTTCTGAATATTTGTAACTTTTTGCAACTGAATGAATGAAAATGTCTATTTACATGTTGCTTCTGATGCCTACCTCTGATTTGTTTAAGTATTGTGTTTTATCAAATGAACAAAAGTGATTTCAAATGAATTAGAGACTTCAATTTGCCAAACCTGTCAATCTTCTGGAATTCTCATTGTTGGCTTTTTGATCAATTCCATTTCAAATTGTAAACTCTCTCAAATTCTTAGAATTGCTTGTTTACAAGTGTTGTCTGTTAGTTCTGATTAGTTTTGATGATGTCTTATATAGATGCCATTATCCAGAGCAAAAAGTTTCCATACTACATTTATCTTATACCTTGACTAATTCTTATCTATTAATGTAGATATGGAGTTTAAACAATGAAGAATGATCACGAATGGAGTTTGAAGAAAGAAAAACTTGTCAAATATCATGAGAATATCAATATTCAAGTCTCCATGATCAAATGGAAGTTGGAACGGTTCAATTCGGAGTTAAAATAGCATTCCTGAAGTCACTCTCAAGTGTGGTACTAGTAATTCTCGAGAATCATACATTAATTCTCGAGAATCCATGTTTCAAAAGCAATTCTCGAGTACAAACATCAATTCTTGAGTACAATCAGTGTTCTTCAGCATACTCTGTTCTACTCTGTTTCTGGCGACCTTCAGTAATTCAACGATATCTCTCAAACCATGAATCGAATTGACATGAAACCAACGGAAAATGAAACTAGACATCAAAAATGTATTTGTGACAAACATTCATTCCCAAAGGAGTTCTGATGAATTTTACAAGTCGACACGAAGATCAACGTCACAATCATGAACAGTCTTTGGTATTTTGAGCATATATCACAAACGGAAAATCGGATTGAGATGAAACCAGTGCCATTTGAAACTAGACTCAAATACCTTTCCAAAAACATCAAGAACATGAAAAACAAAGATCAATTGAAGGATTTATGATGTTTTGAAGTTGACATTCTGTTCTAATTACTGCAGAAAACGCTGATAAAGACAATCTTCATTCTTCTGATGTTAATGGATGTAATTCAACCATTTTGGAGTTGATTCCTCTTGCATGGAAAGAAGGTTTTGAAGAGCTTAAGTATTTGAATCAGAAGTAACTCATTTGCACCTCCATGTGAAACTGATTCCCGAATATGGTTCAATGATTCTCGAGTACGATTCAATGACTCTCGAGAATGCGTAATCCACAACGTCAAATGCTTTCTCCCACCTGAGTAATTTTCGAGAATGGATCAAGGATTCTCGAGAATGGTATGTAACAGAGTATAGATTGAGTCCCACTCTTTCGGTAGTAGGCTGCTCCGTAATCTGTCAAGAGTTGGTTGTGCTTAGCATTTTGGTTTGATTCAGTTGAGGATGAATTTAACTGGAGGGAAATTCCATCATGTGATCAAGGCCAAGAAAGACTAAGGTTGAATGGTATCCATCGCAAGCTTCTCTAAATAATTCTTCTTCGCCTACATCGATTCTCATCTGAATTCTCGAGAATAAGAAAGGGATTCTCAAGAATGCCTCTCAAGAATAGACAGACGCTTCTCTAATGTGGTTCTCGAGAATGCGTAAGTTGATTCTCGAGAATGCGCAGTAAAGTTCGATGATCTTGCTATTCTCCTTTTGCTGATTCTCGAGAATATCAACATGATTCTCGAGAATGATCATATCAATTTGTTCTCTGATCATAGCATTCTCGAGTATGAATGAACTGATTCTTGAGAATGATTAAACGCATCTGTGAAGAAGTTCTGCAGATTCTCAAGTATGTTGAAGAGCAAAGCATCTGGTATATCTGAAGCACTTGGATACTCAAGTATTGCAGAATGGCTTCTCGAGTATTGACGAGGTGTTGCATTTACAAAAGGATTCCAGTTTAAGGATTCTCGAGAATGACTCAAGCAATTCTCGAGAATATGTTCCTCACATTTCCATCATCTTCCAGTATCGCTGATCATCTGCTCGAAATCAATTGGGTCATTTTCTATTATGTGTTAATCATACTCAAACTCATTTATATCATATTTAATCATCTTTTTGATTGAGTTTCAGTTGATTAATCATGTTAATCTGAGTGTTTGAACGAAAGGCAATCTGATGTGGCAAACACATTAAATGCTCGTTCAAAAAAGCAGAGCCACAATCAGAATTAAAGTATGAAGCAGATGAAATTATTCTTTTGAGGATTACTCAATCCAGCTATCACTCTGAGCCACTCTCTGCACAAGCACAGTCGACGGCGAATGCATTTATGAAGCAATGGTCGATTAACTTCAACTGAAATCATTTGTGCCTAACGGAAATACGAAGAGACACAACAGCTAGTTTACAAAGCTTCTCAAGGGTCATTAAGGACGATCAACTATAAAAGGAGAAGGATTCAAATAGACAAAGAGAGACACAAGCTTGCACTGTCGAAATGCTGATATTCTGAATCCAACACTTATCTCATACACTCTCTGTTTCTCAATGTCTATATAGTCTACTGTAAAGAGTGAGGTGATCGATTATGTACTTCAGTGATTATCATTCATCTACTCTGTGAGAGAGTCTTATCAATCATTTTACAATTCGTTCAAATCTCAAGATAGAGGTATCTTGAGTGTGGGTGTATCAATTACAACTTGTAAAGGGGAGTGGAGTCTGAGTGAGAGGACCATCCTTCGTTTACAGAGTGTGTAATTGTATCCCTGTAAGGGAGAGTATCTCGGTAAGAAACTTAAAGCCTTTTCTCTTGTGCCCAGTTAAACAAGGAGATAGTGGATTGAAATCTCAGGAGGAACCTAGGGACTGGACGTAGGTCATCGTGGATTGGGTTGAACCAGTATAAATCACTGTTTGCATACTTTCTTCCCTCATCTCTTATATTTCTAGCATATATGTTTGAATGACTGAATATCGCTTTATAAATTATTACTGTCATACAAACTGCTTTCAATAAGTTTCAAAAAGATTTTCAAGTTTCGAAAGTTTTATCGAACACCCAATTCACCCCCCCTTGGGTGATAGCCAGATATAACATTGTCATCATCAAAAAGAGGAAGAATGTTAGTTCTCTAAGGGTTTTGATGATCACCAACAATTGCAAACAATGCATGAAGGTTTGCTTTGAAAGATTGAAAAATATGTTGTCAAAGCAAAACTCGAGTTTTGGTTTCAAAACTCGAGTGTTGGTTTCAAAACTTGAGTTTTGACTTTACACAAAGAAGCTCAAGTTTTCTGCGCATTTCAAAACCTGCAGTTTTCCAGCAAAACCTCCAGTTTTCATCACACAAAGACTCTTCAATATTTTCTGGAAAATGAAAAACTTGAGTTTTGGGTTAACAACTCGAGTTTTGGTCATACAGAGAGCCTCTGAAGTTTTGAACATGGAAAACCTCCAGTTTTATCCTAAAACCGCTAGTTTTCATTAAACTTGAAAATCTCTAAGTTTTCCTCAGTTTTTGGAAAGCTCGAGTTTTGCATCAAAACTCGAGTTTTGGTTTGATAGAGAGGATTCATGTTTTAACCAGTTTTCAAAACCTCCAGTTTTTAGGGAAAACCTCCAGTTTTGGTTTTATGTGATTTTCTTTAAGGTTTCACAGTTAAGTGAAAATTCGAGTTTTGATTTCAAAACTCGAGTTTTGACCTGGCAGAGAGCATCCATGTCTCTTGATTTTGAAAACAGCCAGTTTTCAAAGAAAACCTCAAGTTTTGACTTGGCGCGATTTCTCAAATTTTTCACGTTTAAATGAAAACTCGAGTTTTGACAGTAAAACTCGAGTTTTGGCCAGACAGAGAGCTTCAATGTTTTTCTATTTTGAAAACCACCAGTTATGGCACAAAACCTCCAGTCTTGACTTGGAGCGATTTCTCAAAGTTTTCATGTTAAAATGAAAACTCGAGTTTTGGCCATACAGAGAGCAATTGAAATTTTAGCACTTTGAAAACTGCCAGTTTTAATAGAAAACCTCCGGTTTTGATGTTTTGGACTGAAATCGATTTTACATGTTCAAGTCCAAAACTCGAGTTTTGAGAAACAAAACTCGACTCAAAACTCGAGTTTTCATTGGTGATTCAGAAATTCAAATTTGACAAATATGGAAAACCTTCTTGTTTGATCTTAATACTTTCCAGTATTATTCTCTAATATTCCTAGCTATGTTTAACCACTTTGTTAGTGAGTTTCAGACAAATTAAAGAATGTTTATTGAAGGTTTAAAGCAAAAGCGAAAAGTGACGTTAGCACATTAAATGTTATGCCCAGAAAGTTGGATACTTCTGGGTAATCCTTCTGCACACGCTTGCGAAGAATTAAAGAATGATTTCTACTTCCAACAATTGTCATTCCAATGGATTAATTCACCAGAAGTCAACTCTGAGCTTCTGCCCAACTGGATTAAGTGAAGATTAGTGAGAGAAGAAGAACAAAGCTTAACCAAAACCTTGTCAAATAAAGGCAACAGTTATATTGATGGATCCAACATTCATTTAATGCTTTCTCAATATAAATAGAGCTGCATTCAAGTCTTCTCAACTAACCAATATGCTGAAAACGAAATACATTCAAGTCTTGCATTTATTCTTTCAGTTTTCAACTGTATTGTATCTTTTGATACATAGTGCTGCAGTGATTATCTTTATCTACTCTTAGAGAGAGTTCTTACTTGTAAATCATTCATTGTAAAGAATCACAAGTCAAGGGACTTGGTGATTGGGTGCATTGATTACAACTTGTAAGGGGGAGTAAGTTCTAGTGAGAGAATTACTATTGAGTACAGAGTGTGTAATCTTTTGATATAGTGAAAATCCAAGAGAGTTTGGGGACTGGATGTAGGTCAAGTGGTTGGACTGAACCATTATAAATTTATGTGTCTTGCTCTTCTACTCTTCTCTCTGTTCATCCCTGTTTTGCTGTCCCCAAACAAAGCAAGTTTTAAAAGTTTTGAAAATCCCTAATTCACCCCCTTGGGTATTTTGCTCCATTTACAGAAGTGATTGAACATTTGATACTTGATCAGTTATTAAAAGTAATATTTTTTTTAAGGAAAAATTCTTAATTTACAAAAGTAAATAATTGATTAAAAAAATAATTAACTTTTAGGACTGGATATTAGATAAAAGGTCAATATTAAAAGTAATTGAATTGTTTGAAAAAATAAATAGTAGACATTTAGGACCGAATATAAAATACAATGACGGTCTTAAAAGTAATTTAATTGAAAAAATAAATAATATACTTTTAGGACTGGAGATATGATAAAAGGACAGTCTTAAAGTAGAAACACAAACATCATAATCAATCGTGTATCGATCTCTCTCTCTGTCCTTATTAACTCGTCACTCCTTATTAACTCCTTATCCACCACCTACATTGTGTATCGATCTCTCTCTCCGTCCTTTTTAACTCGTCACTCCTTATTAACTCCTCACTCCTCTTAATTCCTCTTTGTCCCAACTCCTCGTAACTCCTCTCTGCCCCAACTCCTCAAACCATGGTTAGATACAAGAGAACCGCTCATAGGAGTAGACTTACTAGTGATGCTCGTACCTTCTGTAGATCGTTATACGGTGCGCCTCCTCCAGTGAGAGAACGTTCTATTGTGACAGAAGAGTCTCGGGTTGTTGGACACATTGTTATTTTGGATGATGAAGATGTTGCCGCACCCCCCAACCTTCAGACCATGAAGAGGTTCCCGCTTTCTCTCTCCAACCTCTTGGCCCCAACGCGCCTACTACTAACCCCTCTCCTCTTTCCTCTAATGATGCATTGTGGCTGATGCGAGTAAGATAGGAACTTGATGATCTCCGGCAGGAAGTTAATACTGCTCACGCCGATATTGCCAAGGCATTGGAGGATAATAAGCTTTAAGATGTTTAGTTAGATTCTTGTCGTTTATAATGTTCAATTATTGTTTTTCTTTCTTTTTTTTCTTGTGTACGTGCATATTCTCTAGTTTTGTATGGAATCAGTAAGAACTAAGCTTGTGTCTTTCTAATATTCATATTCTCCAGTTTTCCTTTAATTTATTTTATTATTTTAGTTTCTGTTGCGCTCGCCAAAGGCAAACCTCTATTTTTTTTAGTTTTTGTTAATTAATAAACGAAATACTTGTAGGACCGTAGTTTTATAAAAATCCGGTCGTAAAATTAAATGAATAGTAAAAGTTAGGACCAGAGTATTTTTAACCGCTGGCCTTAAAAAGTAATTAATAAATATTTGACTTTTAGGATCGGACTTTTAATAAAACGCCGGTCTTAAAATTAAATGAATAGTAAAAGTTAGGACTGGAGTATTCATAACTATTGGTCTTAAAAATTAATTAATAAATATATGACTTTTAGGACCGGACTTTTCATCAAACTCCGATCTTAAAATTAAATGAATAGTAAAAGTTAGGACCGGAGTATTCTTAACCGCTGGTCTTAAAAATTAATTAATAAAATTATATCTTTAGGATCAGATACTTTATAATTAACCGGTCTTTATAAAATCTAAAATGCTTAAACATGTCTCTGTCGCGGGGAAAATTAACTTTCCCTCTCAGAACTTCTCTTCTCGCGCCGAAAGTGATTAATCAGGTTCTGTCTCCATTGTGTGTTGCGTCGTCACTGCTTCACGTTCCTCTCCCGACAATCACTTTCTGGTTCCTTAGCTAAACGTCTATAGACCAAGCTGTACGAGGTGTTTCGGTTATATAACTTTATGATTTTCCTGCTTATGGTTTTGGGTTTTTCATGGGCTGAACGAAATCGATGAAATGTTTTTGTGGGTTTCTCTGTTGTTGATGAATATTGTATTTTGAAGATTATATTAGCACTTTAGACCTACTGTACTGACCAACTAGTGTTTTTAGGTTACCATTGCTATCTGCAACATCAACGTTCGTGGCCGGAGAAGAAAGACTCAGTAAACGCATTTGAATTTATATGCTATAGGTGAGTCCACAAGACCTTCATGCTATGCATTTAATTTCCTCGTCATGCATTTATTTTGCTTATTGGATTCACTGTGATACATTTATGACCAAAAGTGATTCTTCGTTCTGCATTTAATTACCTCGTCATGCATTTATTTTCCTCGTTATGCATTTATTTTCGGATTATGTATGTTAAATCTTTCTGTCTATATATATAGGAATTCTACTATGGATCACAGTTGGATAAATGCTTTACGGACGAGTGTTGAATATTAGAATGGGGTGAAGGACTTTACAGAATTTGCTAAAGAAAATGCCCATGATGATTGTGGGAAGTTTTATCGCCCTTGTATAAAATGTTTGAATGAGAGGCGACTAAGTCCTGAAGTTATACACACACATTTAATTTGTGAAGGATTTTGTAAAACATATACGGTATGGTCATGCCATGGTGAAAAAATGCCAAGTGGGTCTCAACATGGGGAAGTGGCATTTGATGATAATGACACGGATATGGATGATCGCATAGAGGACATTATTCGTGATGTAGGAGAAGAGGCTTTTGAGCAATCACATGCATGTAATGTGTGCAGTGATGTAGAGACCCTGCTATACCCTGGGTGTAAAAAATACCAATTGTTGAACGTTGTATTGAAATTGGTAAGCTTGAAGGCACGTCATGGATGGAGCGACAAGAGTTTCTCTGAAATGCTTAAGGCTTTTAAGGACATGCTTCCGAATGATAATGTGTTGCAATACAAAAAGATTCATGCATGCCCAAATGATTGCATATTGTATAGAAAAGAGTTTGAAGAGAAGCAGAATTGTCCGATATGTGAAACCCCAATGTACAAGTCAAATAAGGGGCCTGCAAAAGTGTTGTGGTATCTCCCAATCATACCAAGGTTCAAGCAGTTTTTTGCTAATGAAAATGATGCAAAGAATTTGAGGTGGCATGCTGATGAGAGGATTTTAGATGGAAAGCTTCGACATCCAGCCGATTCTTCTCAATGGTAGAAAATCAATCAATTATTTCCAAACTTCGGCGAAGAACCTAGGAGCCTTAGGCTTGCCATTTGCACAAATGGCATGAATCCCTATGGAAGCCTTAGCAGCATACATAGTTCATGGCTTGTACTCCTTATTATTTACAACTTATCTCCTATGTTATGCATGAAACGGAAGTACATCATGCTGTCTATGTTGATTTCGGGACCAAAACAACCCGAAAATGACATTGATGTTTACCTTGAGCCCTTGATCGAAGACTTGAAGGAGTTATGGGAAGAAGGTGTTGATGTTTTTTTACTCTTTCAAGAAAAAGGTCTTTAAATTATGAGCCATGATATTCTATACTATAAACGACTTCCCAGCATATGGTAACTTGTCAGGGTATAGTGTAAAAGGCCATAAAGCATGTCCAGTTTGTGAAGAAGGCACATGCTACCATCAATCCAACATGGAAGAAAGACGGTTTATCTTAGACATAGGAGATTTCTTAGACAAGGCCACCCATATCGTCGATTAAAGAAAGCCTTTTTTGGTGGCCAAGAGTATGAAGATACTCCAGTGCCATTGACTAGGGAGCAAGTTTATGAAAAGGTGAAAAATTTCAGTGTCATCTTCAGTAAGACAGCCAAGAGTAGAAAAGAAACAAATATATGGAAAAGAGATCTGTATTCTTCGATCTTCAATATTGGCGCAATCTTGATGTGAGACACTGTATTGATGTCATGCATGTGGAGAAAAACATATGTGATAGTATTGTTGGCACGCTTCTTAACATACAAGGTAGTTCCAAGGATGATGTGAAGGCAAGATTGGATTTGCAAGCAATAGGAATATGCGAAGACTTACATCCAAGGCCATATGGGAAGAGAACTTACTGTCCCCCGGCCTCTCATACTTTGTCTAAGGATGAGAAACGAAGTTTTTGTGAGTGTTTACATAGCACAAAAGTTCCATCAGGGTATCCTTCAAATTTTAAGAGGCTTGTATCGATAAAGGACTTGAAATTAGTAGGCCAAAAGTCTCATGATTGTCACGTCTTGATGCAACAGCTACTTCCAGTAGCTATTCGAGGCATCGCCAAATATGATCTTCGAGTCGTTTTGACTAGACTTTGTTTCTTCTTCAATGCGGTTTGTAGTAAAGTTTTCAAGATTGAAAAGTTGGATGAATTGGAGAATGAAGGATATCTTATCTTGTGTCACCTTGAGAAGCTTTTTGTTGCTACATTTTTTGACATCATGGTTCATCTAATTGTTCCTCTAGTGAGGGAGATAAAGTTGTACGGCCCTATCCATTTACGATGGATGTACCCAATTGAAAGATCTATGAAATTCCTAAAAGGGTACGTGAAGAACGCATACTAGCTAGAAGCATCAATTGTTTAGAAATATGTTTCTGAAGAAGCCAATGAATTTTGTCAAAATTATTTGCCAAAGTATGACATATTGGCCTTCCTAAACATCAGCATGTAAAGGGGGTAGGTGAGTGGCTTCAGTAAAAAGTGTGGATCCTGATGAATTGTCACAAGTCCACTTATACATCTTGAATAATGTTGATGAAGTTCAAGACAGCATAGAAGCACATAAAGAAGCTGTAAGGAAAGAAAATCATAGAATGACTGAACAAAGGTTGATTAGGGAGCATAACAGAACTTTTGCAAACTGGTTCAAATAAAAGGTCGAGGGAGATGAATGTGTTTCTGATACAATCAAATGGTTAGCATGTGGTCTGGAGGTTGATGTCATAAATTGGAATTCGTATGTGATCAATGATTATACATTTTACATGAAGCCCCTAGATGATAGGAGCACCGTCCAAAATAGTGGTGTTATGTTAGAGGCTGAATCTATGCACTTCTCCAGTTCGAAAGACAAGAGGCCTAAATTGGCAATCATGCCATATTATGGGGTTATTGAAGAGATTTGGGAGGTGGACTATGTTCAAATTAGATTTCCCATTTTCAAATGCAAGTGGGTTAATGTCAATAATAGTGTTTGGATCGATCAGCTAGGATTTACATTAGTCAATCTCAATGGTAGAAGTTTTGGAGATGAACCTTTTATTATGGCAGATCAAGCGAAACAAGTGTTCTATATCATCGATCAAGAAAATAAAATGTGGTATGTAGCTCTCCAAGGAAAAAGGGTCATTGATATTGATGATGAAATTCATTCAAATTACGGTCTTCCTCATAGTACTCCTTTTTCAAGGGGTCTACCAGATATGAACGAAGAAGATGAAGCGGATAATGTGTTAGTTCTCTATGTGTTTTGATGATAACTGATAATTGTAAACAAGTATGGATGTCTTTAGAAAAGCTAAATTGATTTTGAAACTTGTTGATTTCAACAAAAAATATTCTGTCATCATCAAACTCGACCCTAGCTTTGGCAAACTTGAGTTTGCTACTAACAGGAAGCAAAACTCGCCAGTTTGCACTTTTAAACTCGAGACTGGAACATATTTGTGAACTTGAGATTTTCATAAAGGATTTTTCATATTAAGAGTAAACTCGAGGCTACACATAGTAAACTTGAGTTTACGAGAGGCCGAGAGCATTCTGACTTAAAAACACTTTTAAACTCGAGACCTCTACTTATAAACCTCAAGTTTGCATTTCCAGAGAAAGTTTTCAAAGAGTTTACAAAAACTGTAAACTCGAGTTTGTGGAGACAAACTCGAGTTTGCCTCTGGCGAGAAGAATTTTCCAAATTCATAAACCAGACATTACTCTCTTAAAAACAAAGACTTTCTCCAGTCTGAAAAATCAGAAGAGTTTACAAAACATGTAAACTCGAGTTTACACTTGGCCGAGAGCTTTCAAGAATTTTAACCAAAGTAAACTCGAGACTGATTTCATAAACCTCTAGTTTACTTCAGACCGAGAGCATTCAAATTTTTTGAGTTAAACAAACTCAAGGCTAAACTTTTGAACTCGAATTTGAGCCTTACAAAGAGCAATGTATCTTTTAACTTGAGAAAGCTCTAGAATTTGCACTGAAAACCTCCGGTTTCCTTTTTGAAAACTAAAACTGGTTTTTGACTTGAACAGTGTCAAACTCGAGCCTGTCTACTAATAGACTCGAGTTTTTGTTTTGCACAAAACTGTTCCAAAGCTCAAAATTGCGACATTCCTCTCTGGATGGAGGAAACTCGAGTTTAGATGTGGAAACTCGAGTTTAGGCCAACCCGAGAGCATTGTAGTTTTTAATGTATTGAAAACCTCAGGTTTTGGAAGGAAACCTCCAGTTTAGATGTTTTGAACTTAAAACGTTTTACATACTGAAGCTTCAAACTCGAGGTTTGATAAACCAAACTCGAGTTTGCATCGCTAAGTTTGAAAAATCAAATCTGACGATTTTGGAAATCACTCTTTTTTTTATCTTAATACTTTCCAGTATTATTCTCTACTATTCCTAGCTATGTTTAATCACTTTATTAGTGAGTTCCAGATGAATTAGAGAATGTTTATTGAAGGTTTAAAGCAAAAGCAAAAAGTGACGTCAGCACATTAAATGCTAAACCCAGAAAGTTGTATGCTTTTGGGTAATTCATTTGCACACGGTTTCAATGCATTAAAGAATGATTTCCACAACAAGCAACTACCTTTCCAATGGATTAATCTTGAGGAAGTCAACTCTGAACACTTGGACAACTAGATTAAGTGAAGATTAGTGAGAGAAGCAGACCAAAGCTTAACCAAAACTTTGGTTAATGAAGACAACAGTTATATTGATGAATTCAATTGTCGTTTAATGCTTTCTCAGTATAAATAGAGCTACATTCAAGTCTTCTCAACAACTACAACAGCTGAAAACGAAAATCATTCAAGTCTTGCATTTATTCCTTCAGTTTTCAACTATAGTATATTTTTCTGATATAAGCTTCAGTGTTTATCATTATTCACTTTTAGAGAGAGTTTTTATTTGTTGATCATTTATTGTAAAGAATCACAAGTCAAGGGGACTTGGTGATTTGGGAGTTCATTGATTACAACTTGTAAGGGGGAGTGAGTTCTAGTGAGAGAACTACTTCTTGAGTGCAGAGTGCGTAATCTTTGAGATAGTAAAAAATCCCAGAGAGTCTAGGGACTGGATGTAGGTCAAGTTGTTAGGACCGAACTAGTATAAATCTTTGTGTTCAGCTGTTCTTCCCTTCTCTCTGTTGATCCCTATTTTGCTGTTAGAAAACAGAGGCATTTGTGAAAATTTTCAAAATACCCAATTCACCCCCCCCTCCTTGGGTATTTGGCTCCACTTTCATAATGAACCCGGAATAAGAAATTATCATCAAGAAGGGATATGGGAGGATATCCCTTTATAAAAGAGTCAATTCATAAGGTAATATTCATATGCAGAATTCTTTGAAAACTTTAAGGTTTTAACTATATATATTCCTTCTATGTTCTTAAACAATAATGTTACTGATTGTGAAACTTTTGTTCTTGTTTTATTTTTGTGGCAAGATCGATATATATGTCATAAAAGGGGATATCATGTTACGTTGTTGGGTGGGATCAGATGAAGGCATGGTGCTGTATTTGTAACTCATCATAATTGTATTTGTAAGTTATCTTATTGCATATATTCATTAAGGTGTTGTACCATAGTATAAATTAAGAGACCATATAACTCATAGTGAATAATATTTGTATTCTTTTCCTAATTCAATTTATTCATAATGGATTGTTTATAGCTTGTAGCTTAAAGTATCAACTTTTTTGTACTAGATTGGGTGCTGGATGTGTGTATATATTATATATGATCAGGAAGAACAGAACAGGGAAAAATTCTGGAAAATTTAGACCGGGAAATAATAGCGTCGGTCTTAAAAGTTCAAATGTTAAGACCGGATGAATTTATGTGTTCTATGCCGATCTTATAACAGTTGGTCTTTTAAAACCGCTGTTTATTAAGACCGGATGTATTAACTACCCAGTCTTAAATTTAATTAATTTTAGAACCGGATTAGTTAGTCGTCTGGTCTTAGAAGTCGGTATTTTTTAGACCGGAGTTTCTTTATCCGGTCTTAAAAATGTCGATATTTGAGACCTGTCTATGGTTTAGCCCGGTCTTAAAAGTTGAGTTTTAAGACTGAACAAAATACATATCAAGTCTATATAGTACGACTTTTAAGGCCTAACTTTTAAAATGTCAGGTCTGAAAAAGTTTCTTTTAGACCAGTTCGAATCCGGTCTTAAAAGTTACAAATTTTTAATACCAGCTGGAACAAGACTAGTGTCGCGTCCGGTCTTACAGTACCTATTTTGTCCGATCTTAAAAGCTTTTTTTCCACCCGTGTGAAGTTCTTCAACTTGACTTACCACAGATTTAGAATCAAGCATCTTGAAGTCCAAAAATCTGCCAAGTATAAACTTCATTAAGCCAGCATCTTCAGTTTTGTACTTCTTGTCCAGACTCTCCCATAATGCTTTGGTTGTATCCAAAGCACTATATACAGTATATTGTGTATTGTCTAGACCATTGAGAATGTAGTTTCTACAAAGGAAATCAGAATGCTTCCAAGCATCTATCGCAGCAACCTTTTCCTTGTCAACCTGTTGTCCTTCTTCCAATTTTGGAGCATCTTCGGTGAGAAACCATGCCAAGTTCAATGTGGTTAAATAGAAAAACATTTTCTGTTGCCATCTTTTAAAATCATTCCTGAAAGCAGGAGCTTTATACCCAAGAGGGGGGGTGAATTGGGTATCTTTAAAATTTTCGTAACTTGTTCTGTTTTCGATCACTCAGAACAGGGCACAACAGAGAGGATAAGGAGAAGAAGCTAAACACAATGCAATTTATACTGGTTCGGTCCTTTCCTGACCTACATCCAGTCCCCAAGCCTCACTTGGGATTTTCAATTCACTAACTCAACAATATTGATTACACACTCTGCACTAAGAGTTGTTCTCCCACTAGAACACACTCCCCCTTACAAGTTGTAATCAATACACCTCAACTACCAAGTCCCCTGACTTGTAGTTATCTCAATTAATAAATGATTTACAAGTATTTGACTCTCTTACAGAGTAGATATGATAAACACTGAAGTGCTTGTATCAAGTATGATACTTTACAAGTGAAAGCTAATACACAATAAATGAACTTAGTAGAATTTCGCTCAGAGTCGTTGTGTTTTTTTTTTGAAGATGTTAATGAACTCTATTTATAGCTAGAGAACATTAAATGACCGTTGTAGCTTGAATCAGACCGTTGGAGAAGTTGCCCAAGTGTTCTGAAGTGGTTTTGGGGTCTTCTCTCTCTTGTTTTCACTTAATCTAGTTGGCCAAGACATCAAGGCTGACTTTCTGTGAATTAATCCGTTGGAGAGGAGTTTTCTTGTTTCAGCTAACATCCTTAAATACTTTGTAAGCGTGTGCAGAAGGATTTGGGTAGAAGGAGTAACTTTTGTGCTTTGCAATAAATGCTCTGAGTTGCTTTTTGCTTTATACTCTAACCTCTCACCAAACATTCTTTAATGCTCTGAAATCCACTAATAAATACATTAAACATAGCAGGGAATATCAGAGAATAATATTGGAAGAAGATAGGATCAAATAACATTGATTTCTGAAATGCCCAAATTCAAAAATTCTGAACCAGCGTCACGAACTCGAGTTCAGTTCTTACAGGCTCGAGTTCGAGGCTTTAGTGTTCAAAACTATGCAAGTTCAAAAAGTGTAAACCTGAGGTTTGTTTTATAAACCGGAGGTTCTCAAGTCATTGAAAAACTAAAAAGCTCTCGGGTTGAAATGAACTCGAGTTCATTAATGTCAGGCTCGAGTTCGAGACACTTTTGAGCAGACTTCGTTTTAGCTTGAAAGAACAAACCTGAGGTTTGCAAAACAAACTCTCGAGTTTAAAACATATCCAAAAGTTCTTTGCTCTCTGGAACTTTTAGGCTCGAGTTTGAAAGTCTCAGGCTCGAGTTTAAATAGCTTAAAAACAGTTCTTTGCTCTCGGCCAAAACTAGGCTCGAGTTTGAATATGTTAGGCTCGAGTTTGAGCATTGGTGAACTTTTCAAACCGAAAAACTTTTCTTTCAATGGAACAGTGCAAAGTTTGAAAATATCTTTAAGTTTCAAACAACTTGTCCCGCCAGAGATGAACTCGAGTTTGCCATGACAGGCTCGAGTTCATGCTCTTAAAATCTTTGAAAAACTTTCAAACCTGAGGTTTGAAGAAAGCAAGTGTAAGATTTAACATGTTTTCAAAGTTCAAAAACTCTCTGGAAAGAATGAACTCGAGTTTGACTTTAGTAGGCTCGAGTTCATGTGAACTTTTCAAAAGTTTAACTTTAAACTTCAGGTTCAGTCTCGAGTTTGGAAATCAACCGGACAAGTTTGAGTTCTCTGTCAAATCCAGGCTCGAGTTCAACACTAACAGGCTCGAGTTTGGTTTTGACAGATTGAAAAATACAAGTTTAAATTATTCTAAACTTTGTCAAACCTTATCAATATTGTTTACAATTGTTAGTAATCATCAAAACACACAGGGAACTAACAATTCCCATTGAACTTTTCTGGTTTTTCACCATGCATTGGAGCAGGACCACTTGGGTTAATCAGATTGGTACTTTTACTTGCCATTTTTGTTGTTAAAACAGAAACTCTGATTTAATCACACAGATTAATCCAAAACAGTATAATATTATTATTATTCACAAAAACTAAACATAGATTCAATTAAATATCACTACCAACGTATGAAATCAGCAAAGATATAAATTAATGTAAATTGATTTCAATCACTCAAAATTATCTTAAGATTGTTGTTTCTAATGTATTGAGTAGGTAGAAATTGAATATACAGTAAATAGTATAGCATAACATGAATATGTATTAACTAAATAGAACATATAGAGAACATTCAACAAATCTGTATAATATGAAAAAGCTATAAACGAACTCACAAGACTACAGAAAAGGTAATAAACAATGCAGAAATCCGGGCCCAACTTTCGTTGTGTCCTTAAGAGAATTTTGCTCCCTCAATACGAATGCCGAAGGTTTTCTGAGCAATTGTCTCCCAGGATAGAGCGAATTATTCGTCTCCAGAAAGATGGCTCTGTCTGTCTAAAGCCCAAGCAAATCCCACGAGTCTGCTTTCGGGCACAGAATGTATATGTAATATGCAGAGAGAGTGTATGTAAAAAATCGGGATATATTTTCTGTGACTAGGGCATCCTGTTTATAGACTCTGAAAAAACACGATTAGATGGACTTGTCCATTGCTGCAAATTGGTGTGTTGTGCAAATAGACGAACCAGAATGGAACGAATAGAGGCCACCTATGTTTGTTGCCAACGAACTGGTGCGTTTCACAAACAAACGCACCAGAACGAGGAGAACGATCCGAACGGATCGCAATACGCAGCCGTTGGTTGGAAAAACATGGAGAGGCACAACGGAATCATTCAACGTTCGGAAATTCAAAAAATTATTTAATGAAAAATTATTTTTTTAATCCAAAAATTAATTTAATAAAAAATTAATTTTTATTTCACACACGCGCAAACCGGGCGGGCGGCACGCGCGTGGTAGACCAAGGGTCACCTAAGTCCTCACCCCTCTACAAAAGTGGGTTGGCCCAAGGGCCCAATTAGTAGGAGCCAAGTTGGGGTTTATATACCTTCCAACTTCTCTCCAACTAAGCAATGTAAAGCTCTTATCCACACACACATTCCTTCTTACTTTTTTCCTCTTCTTTTCCATCCTTCTTCTTATTCATAATCCATGGGATTTTATCCTAAAATTCCAACACTAACTGCTAAAAAATATGACTCTAATAAGTTGGTAGCAGTTTGTTTGTAGCAGTGAATGGCGCGATGTGTGTGCAATAATTAATTTTCAAAGCCAAAAAGAGTGTGCGTGAATACATTGTATGGATTAAGATCAAAACTGTAAAGAATAAGCAAATATTGCAGTGCGTGCACAAAAGCATGAACTACTTCCAAGCGGCTGCAATATTTAGATGGAGGTGTTAAAATTTTATTTTACTAAAGAAAAAATCAGTAATGAACTTGTACGTATAATCTGTCTTTCCGAAGAAATATCAAAACAGTTTATTCCTGCAATCTTTGGCCAATCATCAGGTCAATGTAGATAGAAAACGTAAGGGAGCGCCCAGCACCTCGAAGTTTGCCTCAGGGAGCGTCCAGCACCACGAAGTTTTTTTTGAAGCAAAAGTACACACAAAGTTACGTTTTGGAGTGCCCAGCACTGCGGCCGTTAGTTGACCGTCAACTTGTATGGAACACTGACGTGGAATTAAAAAATTCAAAAAATTAGGAAAAAAAATAAAATAATTAGAAAAAATTTCAAATAATTAAAATAATTAGAAAAAAATTTAAAAAATCAAATAATTAAAATAATTTTAAAAAAATTTAAAAATTAGAAAAAAAAAATCAAAAAATTAACATAATTATGAAAAAAATTAAAATAATTAGAAAAAAAAATTAAAATAGTTAAAAAAAATTAAAATAATTAGAAAAAAAATTCAAATAATTAGGAAAAAATTCAAATAATTAAAATACCCCTGCCAGTGGGCCCCACTACTGGCCACCCTACCGCCAGCCGCCGGTGGCGATCAGTTGCCGGTGGCTGCCACCCAGCGACGACGGTCGGTCCCCAGTGGCGGCGGTCGAATTAGTTGATTTTACTTATTTTTCTAAAATGCCCTTATATAAATTTTGTACCTCAACTACCTTATTGATTTCATATAATCCCTCATTTATATCAATAGGCATCTTTTAGGAAGAAATTGACAAAAATTAGAATGTTGTATTATAATTAGGACCAAAACAAACTCTCAAATGTTGCCTTATAATTAGGACCAAAGGAAGTATATAATAAATTGTAAAGGTATTCAAAAGTGTCTTGAAATTTTGTTAGTTTCTTATTTTGGTCATTGTCATTTCCCCAAATGAGAGAGGACAGGTCATGCTGCAGGAACATAATTTTTTGCATTTTTTCCTAATTTTTTTCTAATTATTTTAATTTTTTCCTCATTTTTGAATTTCTTTTTTATTTTTTTCTAATTTTTTAAATTTTTTCTAATTATTTTAATTTTTTTGAAAGTTTTTTCCTAATTTTTTGAATTTTTTATTCCACGTCAGCGCCACATCAGCGTTCCATCCAAGTTGACGGTCAACTAACAGCTGTGGTGCTGGGCGCTCGTAAAACGTAACTTTGTGTGTACTTTTGCTCCAAAAAGAACTTCGTGGTGCTGGGCGCTCCTTTACCCAAATAAATAAATGCTCAAAAAAAAGATTGGGGGGGAATTGATGAATTAGAAGCAAGATCCACGTTTGTTTTAATTCTTACCTTAAAAGAAGCGTTCCTGTAGGATTTAGTAAAATAAATCACAGAGAGGAGAGGGTGATGATTGAACAGGAAGCCTAGGACCACAAGGACAGCCTCTTCTCTCTTGGATCTCAAGGGCTTTGCCATTCACTTCTCCATCAGTTCCAACAATATGAAATCAGATTGCCGAGGATGGGGAAAGGGATGAAGATGCAGGAAATACAACGTCATTAATGCTGGGCATCTTAATTAGAACGCTTTAATGAGACCAATGGAAGATATGTTTGGGCGGCCATGAGTATAATGAAGCATTTTAAATCTATATCTAAGATTGAGCCTCGTTGGTTCTTGAAGCCGTTGGAGAGGAACGTGTTGACTAAAGGCATGGATACGTAAGGAACGTAAAGGGTCATAAATGTTTTTGCATGATACGCATGGTATTTTAACCCAAGACCGCTACCAGACTGACTTTTGAGTGTTTACCTTATTTTTGTAATGACGTGGGCATGTTTTACCCTTTTTATTTTGGCCATTAGTGAGTGCAGTGGTTTAGAAACTGTTCAGTAAGGAATTGCATGACCTTCAAAAAATTAAGCAAGATGAAGGGCTTCAAAACCAGATGAATGAAGATTGAAAAATAAAGGGCTTCCCCTTTCTTCAGATGTATTAATTTGCCATCATATCAGATCGCGGTCGCAAAAATGCAGAAACTGACGTAAAACTAGAAAATGGAGTTCATCTTTCTTTTGTTGTAATTCAACTGGAGAGGGAGGAATTACATTCTCCCCCGACTCGGAGGCCGAGCCCGTCTGTGTGGAATTGGACGAGAAATCAATGAAGTCTTCCCCTTGAACACTTAACCAACTTCTTCAAACTTGGGCTCTGCACCAGCACCACCAGAGGATGATTTGCTGTAGCCACCATTAGGCATGCTTGCAAGTTGCACCGCCGTCCAAGGGAATATCGCTGCCGCTGTCACCTTGAGACATTTTAGATATAATGGGGTTGCACAATCCTTCCAATTCCTTCAATTTGTCCTGAAACTCATCCACCTCTGCTAATTGTCTTCCATCAAGCCACTCAATTGTTTCATCAATTGCCTTCTCAATCTTCTGCTTATCTGCCGGATCCAATTTCCCTGCGAATTTCTCATCCTTGATAGTGTTCCTAATATTATAGGCATAGTTCTCCACAGAGTTCTTCGCCTCCACCTTCTTCTTCACTTCCTCATCCTCTGCCTTGTACTTCTCTGCCTCCTGCACCATCCTCTGTATCTCTTCTTTGCTCAATCTACCTTTGTCATTATTAGTAAGACTAAACTTAACCTTCACGCCTGATGTCTTATTCTCTGCTGACACATTCAATATGCCATTTGCGTCAATGCCAAAGCACACATTGATTTGAGGAACTCCGCTTGATGGCCATGAGATCCACTTGAACTCGAATTTCCCGAGCAAGTTGTTGTCCCTGGTTCTTGCCCTCTCTCCTTCATACACCTCAATGAGCAGTCCAGGTTGTTTAACGGAGTGAGGAGAGAAAATCTGTTCCTTCTTGGCGGGAATTGCTGCGTTTCTGGGAAACAACACTGTCATCAGACCTCCTGCAGTTTCAATACCAAGGCTGAGAGGGGCAACATCAAGCAGAAGCAAGTCTTGAACCTTCTCGTTCCCTTCACCACCCAGAATTGCAGCTTGCACGGTAGCACCATAAGCCACAGCTTCATCTGGGTTTATGCTCTTGCACAGCTCTTTTCCAATGAAAAAATCCTGCAGAACCTGTTGTACTTTTGGAATCCTTGTAGAGCCACCAACAAGAACAACCTCATGAACTCTGCTCTTGTCAATATTAGAGTCCCTAAGACATTTCTCCACAGGTTCTATGCATTTTCTAAACAAGTCCCTGTTCAATTCCTCAAACCTTGCTCTGGTAATTGTACAGTAGAAATCAATATATTCATGGAGAGAATCAATCTCAATCTTTGTCTGAGCTGTTGAAGACAGAGTCCTCTTTGCCCTCTCACAAGCAGTCCTCAATCTTCTTAGAGCTCTTGCATTGGTGCTAATATCCTTCCTGTGCTTCCTCTTGAACTCTTGCACGAAGTGATTCACAAGCCTGTTGTCAAAATCCTCACCTCCCAAGTGAGTATCACCAGCAGTGGCCTTCACTTCGAAAATCACCTCTTCGATTGAGAGCAGTGAAACATCAAAAGTTCCACCACCGAGATCAAAGAAAAGAACGTTCTGTTCACCAGAGCTCGAAGCCTTCTTGTCCAAACCATACGCGATAGCAGCAGCAGTGGGCTCATTTATGATTCTCATCACATTAAGCCCTGCAATAGCACCTGCGTCTTTCGTAGCTTGTCTCTGAGAATCATTGAAATATGCAGGGACAGTCACAACGGCGTTCTTCACTGTTTGTCCCAAATATGCCTCTGCGACTTCCTTCATTTTCGACAACACCATTGAAGAAATCTCTTCGGCTGCGAACTGTTTCTCCTCGCCTTTGTATTGAACTACGATCATTGGCCTGTCGCCAGGACCAGACACGACTTTAAATGGCCAGTGCTTCATATCGCTTTGAACAGAAGGATCGGAGAATCGCCGGCCGATGAGTCGCTTGGCGTCGAAAACCGTGTTCTGGGGATTCATTTTGACTTGGTTCTTGGCAGCGTCTCCAATGAGACGCTCTGTATCAGTGAAAGCAACACAGGAAGGAGTTGTTCTGTTACCTTGATCATTGGCTATGATCTCAACGCGATCGTTCTGCCATACACCGACACAGCAGTAGGAGGTGCCGAGGTCGATGCCAATGGCCTTTCCTTTAGTCTGGGCCATTCATGCAAGAAAACTATGCGATGCAGAAAGGAAGATAGAATGTGAGGATTATGAAGGAAAAAGAAACACCAATTGAGAGGAGAAATATATGAGAAGAACGAAGACGGTGAAGAAAGTTTGAGAGATTACTAGAAACGACGGCTTCCAAGAGATCTGGAAATAGGTCCGACTAGATTGTTCTGGAATCTGGAGAGAAGACGGCCCCTGACTTTGGTGTTTATCATACGGACATGTCTTCTTAATATTATTGGCCATATAGTAATTTGATACTACTACAGTATGGAGCATACTTTTTGTTGTTGTACAGTATGGACAAAACTTTAATTTCGTAAAAAATGATCTAAACACTCTTTTTAATACTAAAATATATTTTTAAGTTAAAATCAATCTTGATTTAACCATTAATTATTTAAAATAGTTTATGATAATTAATTGTTATGATCAATTTTATAAATAATTAATTTTAAATAATAATTTTATTTAAAATCTACTATTCCTACCGTTAATCATTTTTTATCAAATTTTTCCCTGTTAATCTAAACACATAATAAAATGGTTGAATTATCCGCATATGTTGTAATTTTAATCCTAAGATCTTTATAGTTAAAGATTTTTTAAAACTTTTTTTTGGAATTGGGGACCTAATGGTCCCGGGCAGGGTCGAACCCTGATACAAAGGCTGGATAGGCCAGCGTCATACCACTGCACTACCTAAGTGCTTGGTAGATTTTTTAAAACTTTACCTTAACATCTTGCATGAATAAATTATATTTTATTAAAAAAAAATTGCCGGCTTAAATAATTGGCCGCCTAAAGGGTTCCTTTTTTATTTACGGGGTGAAGTTGCAGGAAATACAACGTCATTAATTCTGGGCATCTTAACTAGAAAGCTTTAATGAGACCAATGGAAGATATTTTTGGGCGGCCATGAGTATCTAACTATCTATAATGAAGCATTTTAAGTCTACATGTAGATTGAGCCTCGTTGGTTCTTGAAGCCGTTGGAGAGGAACATGTTGACTAAAGGCATGGATACGTAAGGAACGTAGAGGGTCATAAATGTTTTTGCATGATACGCATGGTATTTTAACCCGAGACCGATAGCAGGCTGACTTTTGAGTGTTTACCTTATTTTTATAATGACGTGGGCACATGTTATACCTTCTTTTTTGGCCATTAGTGAGTGATTTAGAATGCAGAATAGGATGATTAGTAGGACCATTCACTGTTCAGTAAGGAGACGTTGCATGACCTTCAAAAGATTAAGCAAGAAAAAGGGCTTCAAAACCAGAAGAATGAAGATTGAAAAATAAAGGGCTCCCCTTTCTTCAGATGTATTAATTTGCCATCATATGAAATATATACTTTATATCATAATTTTAAATACTACTACAAAAATTTGATATTACTACCCTTAAATACGTCCTAAATAAGAAATAGGTAATAAAAAATGAGGCCAGTGGCATTCTTATAATTATATACAAGGAAAATGAGCCTTCAACGTCCTGAATTATTGTTTAGAACTTGTAAAATTGATTTTTGACGTTCTAAATTTTTTTTAGGACGCTTTAATTGCTTCCCGCTGCCATGAGAAATATGAGAATTATTTGTTTGGCGCCATGGTATTAAATTTTTTTGGAATAAAATTCATTTTTGGCAACCTGATATTGTTTCAAGACGCCTAAAATCTATCAAATAATTTGGCGCCAAAGGGAAATATGGGAGAATTTTTTGTTTGCGCACCATGATATTTAATTAATTGCCAATATGGGAAAATTGGCGACCTGATAAATATTTTAGGTTGCCAATTTTTGAAAATTAGCGACCTAATAGTATTCAAGTCGCCAATTTTCTTTTTTTTTTTTTTGGAATAAAATTTATTTTTGGCGACCTGATATTGTTTTAAGACACCTAAAATCTGCCAAATAATTTGGCACCAAAGGGGAATATGGGAGAATTTTTTGTTTGCGCGCTATGATATTTAATTAATTGCCAATACGGGAAAATTGGCGACCTGATAGTATTCAGGTCGTCAATTTTCAAAAATAGGCAACCCGAATACTATCAGGTCGCCAATTTTCAAAAATTGCCGACCTGAAATATTTATGTGAAAATTGGCGGCCTAAAATATTTATCAAGTCACTAATTATCAAAAATAGGCGACCTGATAAAAATTTCAGGTTGCCAATATTTGAAAATTGGCGACCTGATTGTTGTTCAAGTCGCCAATTATCAAAAAACAAAAACAAAAATTGCCATAAACCCTTCTGCCAAATAGCCCGCGTCTGACACCCACTCTTACAATTTCTCAGGTATTTCCCTCTGCTTCTCTCGTTGAACCCTATCGACTCAGCCCCCTTGCTCAATTCACGACGAACCCTAATCGCGATCACCCTCACTCCATTGTGTGCGACAATTCGTCTCCTCCGTCTTCCCTCTTCGTGGTGTCCATCGGCTCTCGTTCTCTGTTTCCGGCGTGGCCTCCTCCTCCTTCGACGATTCCTGGCTATGTTTAACCACTTTGTTAGTGAGTTTCAGAAGGATTAGAGAATGATTTTTGAAGGGTTAAAGCAAAGCAAAAAGTGGCGTCAGCACATTAAATGCTAAACCCAGAAAGTTGCATACTTTTAGGGTAATCCATCTGCACACGGTTACAAAGCATTAAAGAATGATTTCTACAACAAGTAACTGCCTCTCCAACAGATTAATTCAGAGGAAGTCAACTCTTAATACTTGGACAGCTGGATTAAGTGGAGATTAGAGAGAGAAGAAGACTAAACCACCTCCTAACCATTGCTAAACATCTCAAACGATTCAATTCAAGATGCAACAGTCATTTAATGCACTCTGAATATAAATAGAGCTGCATTTAAGTCTTCTCAACAATCAGAATGGTTGAAAACGAAAATTTTTTCAAGTCTTGCATTTATTTCTTCTGTTTTCATCTGTATTGTATCTTTTGATATTTTGAGCTTCAGTATTCATTATTATCCACTCTGTGAGAGAGTTTATCTTTGAAATCATTTATTGTAGAGAATCACAAGTCAAGAGGACTTGGTGATTTGGGAATTCATTGACTACAACTTGTAAAGGGGAGTGAGTTCTAGTGAGAGAACTACTTTTTGAATGCAGAGTATGTAATCTTTGAGATAGTGAAAATCTCAGAGAGTCTGGGAACTGGATGTAGGTCAAGTTGTTAGGACCGAACCAGTATAAATCTTTGTGTTCAGCTTCTCTTCCCTTCTCTCTGTTTATCCCTGTTTTTACTATTAGAAAACAAAGGAGTTTGTAAAAATTTTTAAAATACCCAATTCACCCCCTCTTGGGTATTTGGCTCCACTTTCAAAAATTGTCATGGATGACATGTAGACTAACAGTTCAAAATATTTGATCAACTAATAGTTAAACTTAACTGAAATAACGATTATAACAAAATTGCTAAGAATTTAAAAATTTCCAGAGTAACATTGCTCCTCAAAAACCTTTCGAAGTGCTCCTAGTCTCCTGGGTGACAAGTTTTGAGATAAATTTGAACCTTAACCATTTATTTTACATTGAATTCTCAACAATCTTTTTATTCTAAAATAAGATTTCAATTTCAACAATCTCTTTATATAAAATTATAAATTGAAACTTAAGAAGGTTATCTAAATTCATCCTCATCAAACATTAAAAAAACAAATAAATAATAAATAAATTTTTCTTGGCATGGAATTTTTTTAGGGCTATAGGTCAATTTTTGAAGTAGTTCGTATATATTTTTTAATGGATAAAAATGCCAACATAATTTCTCATGCCTTATTACATATTTATATTTTTAAAATTATATCTCCCTTTTAGCAAATACTATAAGAAAACTACTTCTTTTCTGAAAAGAATATAAATTTTAAATTTATCAATTTCTTTTATATTATGATAAAAAAAATTATTATTTAAAAGGGTGACTTAGTTATCACAGGTTGGCTAATATTACTTTTAAGAAAGAGTGTCCTTTTAATTAAATTACTTGTCTACCAAATCTTTTGGAACGGTTATTTTTCCACATGCTTGTTATGTTTTTGGGACATTATTGGAATATTTTTACCCCCCTCAGTTGAGAGTTCCTTTTCATGAGATATAATTTTTCATATGCGTTGTTTATTTTTATAAATAGATTTAGGAGCTGTTTGAAAATTTTTTCTTGTAAACTCCTTATTTTATCCGTATTTAATTACAAAAATTATTCATACCATTATTATATTTAATTACCATGTATAATTAAAAACACTCAATTTACTCCCTTCGGTCTTTAATATAAGACATATTTACTTAATTTAATTAGATTAAAGAAGTTAGTTAAATTATTTAATATGACATGTATTTATAAAACACCCTAGCTAGTCAATCTAAATTTCCTTATTCCCTCTCCTCCTTTATTATTGTTGAGGAAGCATTAATAGAGTTAAATTAGGAAAAGATTGATGAACATGAAAATTATGTCTTATATGTATGATAATGATTAATTCCTTAAATATGTTTTATATTAAGGATGGGAGGAGTAACATATTATCTCTCTTTCACATAAATGAGAGTACTTTAGGGAAACGAAATTCATTTTTCAAATGTTATTGTCCCTAACTAATTTTAAATAAGAGAAATTCATTTCTTATGTTGTAAGAGAAGTGTAATCTCATGTCATAGATACAAAAAAATGTGGGACCCATCATTTCCATACTTGAGTTTCTTTTTTTTTCCCCTTTTTTTTTATAAAAAAAGAAGTTAGTCCCACCATTTCATGTGTGTATAAAAATCTTTTTCTTCTCATGCAATATGAGAAGTGTAAACCCCTTTAAGTAATCAACTTTTCAAATACCAACGGAGGTTGGCTTAAGTGGTAAGCGGTTTGTGTCGCTTAAGCAAAGGTCTCGAGTTCGCGCCTTGTGAATGCAAAAAAACTACCGCTTGGAGACTCTCCCACCATAGTTAGGTGCACGACGCAGGTCGAATCTGGATTAATTGAGGTGAAGCTACGGTGAACCAGGTGGATAACCAACAAAAAAAAAAAAAAAAAGTAACTTTTCAAATAACAGTTCCATTAATTGTATTTTATACAGGTCAAGCAATCACGTAAGTTAGATGGGTTTCCCAGGCAAGCTGACATCAACTTTATACCAAGGAGTTATTGGATGCTTTCATTTTGTATGGACAGGAGTCATTACAGATCATTTGCAGGAAGAGGCGCATAAAACACTTAAGTTTAGTTCTAAAATCAGGTGCTTGGTGAATGATGCCAATTAAGGCGATAGGAGTCATTACATGAAGAGGCGCGTAAAATTTGAGTTCATGGTAGAAAAATATATTTAAGTAAGTCGAAACAAAACTCCTCTCACAAACTTACATTATAAATCATGTTGAAAGAGCAGTTTCTACCACCAGTCCAAACATAAACTTAAGGTGCTCTTCACTTGCAGTTAATTGCCCTAAGAAATGCATACCTTCATCACATAATACAATAGCAATGCATACCTTACCCGACAAATGTTCCAGTGTTTTGTCATCTTATTAAGCGCTCACATGCGAAAATGATGATACTTAATAGGACGTACAATCTCATGGGCTATGACATGTTTACTATATGATATACGCTCTCTATGTTAGGGGGACTTTGGACCGTCCGGTTTCTCTCACATCCCACTCTCTCCTTTTTTTCTCCCAAGCACACCTGGACCAAAACTAAACAAAAAACAAAAAAAACAAAAATTTTTGTCTTTTTCGAAAAAGAAAAAAAAACAATTTTTTTTTAAAGATCTGGACCGTTGGATCAAGGATCCAACGGTCCAGATGCGCCTGTGAGAAAAAAGGAGAGAGAATGAATATGAGAGAATCTGCTCGCGACTTTGGACTTGGTTGAGGTAAAAAACCCATCAAACAATAAAATAAGCCTAGTAGAAAGGAGGGGGGGGGGAACTAATATAGATTGTTTGGATAGTTTCAAGAGTTAATGGGTTTATTGTAAAACAGTAGCTTATCTCATAAGTCACTTTTTTTAGCTTCTGAAAAAAAATATTGGGGATATGAGATTCAATTAGCAATGTACTATTAAATATATATTTGTATGCATTCTAATTTATTCATTAGAATATATTTAATTAAGTAATTTAGATTTTTTAATTTTTAAATAATAATTTATTTTTTTATTAAATTTAAATTTTTTTCTTCAATTATTACGATATATGCAACTTAGATGTGTGTTTGTGTATGTGTGTCTGTCTATATGTATATGTGCAGTGGCGGAGCCAGAATTCTAGGTTTGTGGGTGCACAATTAGTGGCGGGATTCGGGGGTTCGGGAGCAGCGCTCTCGAAAATTTTTTTTAAGGAAAGTTTTAAATGCATACAAAACTCTCACTTAATCATCAGCAAAATTTATTCCAAAGATTATTGATGTTAAATACATTGAAGGTTCTGGTGGAGATAAACGCTGGAGTGACCAAAATTTTCCTTGGACCAAAAAGCTGGAGGTATTTACTTATTGTCCACTTCTAATGCTTGTTAACCATCGGTCCAGTAGTATTTTATTTTTGCCTTGTCTTCCTTTTAGGTCAATAATAAAAAGGTTTTTGGAAATCATTCATTCCGCCCCAATCAGAGAGAGGTTATTAATGCGATAATGAGCGGATATGATGTTTTTGTCCTAATGCCTACAGGTGGAGGGAAGAGTCTGACTTTGACCTACCAGGTTATTAATGCGACAATGAACGGGAAAAAAAAAAAAAAAAAAAAGGGATGAGGGGAACAAGTATCGAATCGTTGACCTCTAATTAAGTGTCAGATGTATAACCAAACCAACCAATCACACCATCTGCATAAATTGATATAAGATCCTTTCAAAATATATATATTATCAAAATTTTTGTGGGTGCACTTGCCCCCACTTGCTCCAACGTGGCTCAGCCACTGTATATGTGTGTGTGTGTATATATGTATATATGTAGTATTCAATAAAATTTATGTCATTTTCCATTACAAATGATTTTTCAAACGCTATTCCAAATAAGAGCTATTTGGAAAAAATTCACTTTGTTACCGTTATTCTAAACACAAATCATATATAAAATCTAATTTTTATTCTATCCTCCGTTAATTTATAAAAGTTTATGTGAAAATAATTCGCTTCTTCTACCGCTATCCAAGTCACTTTATAAGCTATAATTAAGTTTATTGATAATGAGAAATTACATTTTCATTGGGAGAAAAAGGGAGAGGAGGCATCATACAATGAGTTATTTTGGGAACAAACGGCACTATATAAAATCTTTTTCAGTTCACTACGGCTTCAGTGCTCCATGCTCGTGTCAATTTGATTTGAGGGCGTAAGTGTGTGGTTGGGAAGTTTTTTTAAAATTAGCGAAAATTCCACTACACCCCTATGCAATAAATTATTTTAGAAAAACTTATAAAAGTTTCTGAAATTTCACTGAACCTTTAGGACTAAATCGAAGTTAAGTTTTTTTGGTTGAAAAAACATTTATGATTTTGTCTTGTACATGGCCGAGACGATCTTATAGATTCCCACAGGTGTCTTATAAATACATACATTTGACTTGTAAATTCTAATATGTATCTTATAAATAACATGCATTCTTGTAAATATGCTCATTATCTTATACATAGCTTAAATGGTGATGTAATTTTACTTATTTTTCTTGTAAGTAAACATATATGACTTATAAATTTTCACATGTGTTTTGTAAATAATCATATTTAACTTGTAAAATAAGGGCACAATAGACTTTTCACTCACAAATTTTATTTTTAGTTTAGTCCTCAGTGTGCAATGAAGTTTAGAAAGTTTTAGGAATGTTTGAGAATACTACCGAGGGAGTGGTGAGTGATATTTTCTCTTAAAATTATGGTTTTGGCCCAAAGTCATAATTTAAAAAGTGGAGTAGCCCCAATGCTAAATACTTCTTTGAAACCCAAAATAGAGTAACTTTTAACCCTCAAAAGTATAAATATGATTTGGGAAAGCTATCCAAAGGCAGATTACACTCTCACAATTATGGTTTGGCAAGAAAACTTAGAGGTCGAAAACCATATTTCTTTGTAAGTTTGTTTGTTTGTTTTTTTAAACTATTTTTCTAGAGACTATTCTTCAAAATTTATTTTTTCAAAATAACCTTTTTCATTTTTTCTGAATTTATTTTTGAATAGATTGAGCCCGGTTTGCTTGGGTTATGTAAGTTTACATGTTGAAGCCATCTAAAATAGATTTCATTTTACCTTATTGGTCATTTTTATAGGGACTGTTTTTTAAGGTAACACTCCTACCACTACAAAAAAAAGGACTTTCCGCAACGACTTTTGGTGGCGACAGTGGAAGTCGCCACTGAAAGTAAGACTTTCGGCGGCGACAATTTGTGTCGCCGCTGAAAGTATGACTTTCGGTGGCGACAAAAATTGTCGCCGCTGAAAGTCATACTTTCGGCGGCGACAAAAAAAGTTGCCACTGAAAGTACGACTTTCAGCGGCGACATTATGTTGTCGCCACCGAAAGTATGATTTTCAGCGGCGACTCTTATAAGTCGCCGCCAAAAGTATGTTTTAGCGGTGACTTAATGTCGCCGCTGAAAGTTTTTTTTTTTTATTTAAGATATTTATACAATAAATATATTTATTGATGAAATTTTTTATGAAAAAATAGATTAATTTTTTGGATTATTGTGAGATGAAGAGAGTTTGAGAGATAGTGTGTGTTGCTTAAAGTTGATTTTCAATAATTGTAGCAAGAGATTGTACATTTTAATGAAAATATATATAGTAGATTATTAATCTAATTTCAGAAGTCTATTTCAGAATCAAGTCTCTGTGATTATTATCTATAGTTTCCTTTTATCCCTTAGTTTATACGGCTTTAATTTGGCTATCGGTTTAGGTCATTATCAGAGTGGTTTCTAATTTATAGTTTATATATTTTTCCTTTGAGTCTATCTTTATATGTACTCCTATTTTTTCATATAATATAATTGGCTATGTTATAAAAAAATAATTAACTTAACTAATTTCTTTAATATCTATAAATTAATTACCTAGAACTAATTTTGAATTAACTAGATTTGAAAACAGAATGCTTAGGGGAAAATATGTAACATGACGCAGTTTATTATATAACTTCTGAATTATTTTTAAATAATAACTTTTGATAACATTTTGTCTCTACTGACTTGCTCATGGGTCCTGACTAGCTACTTTCATGGAGATGGCTGTATGAGATATTAAAAATGAAGGAGAAGCACACATGATCGCTTCAAATAATAAACAAACTTCTTCAGCATGCTACTGATGAAGACGTGTCAGAACTAATATCTAGAAACATCTCTGATGAAGATGTGTCACAAATAATATCTAGAAACATCTTTAAGCATCTTATAATTTCCCTGCCAGCACAAGAGGATAAAGGTAAACAAGATTCATGGAAATGTTAAGATGTTAGTTTATTAATCATTATTATTCATATGTAGAATTTGACATTTTAAAATTAATAAATCATTCTTCACCTGCAATGATGTTCACATAATTCTTTTCCGACAGACAACACCAAAAGATGAAATACACACTATTTAATAAGCTACATTAATAAATCAATTTTTTGATTTTTTTTCTTGGGTCCTTCCCTTCACTTGTCTAGTTAATTTATTTTGAAATTGGGTTTCATTTTCCAGCGTGTTAGAGAAAGGAGTTGACTTTCTATGTGATGTTTTGATGTTTAAGCAGTTAGATGTAATAGAGTTTGATACTTATTGCTTGTTCCATTTAGCACCGTTGTTCCATTTAGCACCGTTTCTCATTGAATTCCACTCATTTGGTTTCCCTGCATGTGAATCTAGCTTTATAAAGTAGGGCAGCTTTTTCAAATGAAAGAGGATTAACTCTCTGTGTTTAATGTTAAATGCTGGTGATTTCATTTGAAAAAGCTGCCCTACTTTATAAAGTAGGGCAGCTTTTTCAAATGAAAGAGGATTAGTTCTCTGTGTTCAAAAATCAATTATTTGCTTTCTTAGTATTGTTATGAGCTTGTGATTTCATCTGTCCTTTGTTGTTGAGTTTACTCTTCTTGGTTCAGGTTCATGATAACAAAAGACGAATTGAAAGCTAAACTTAAGGAGAGGCTGCATGAGAAATCTGATGTATTCAACTCAGATAATCCAGAAGAAGACAAGGTCTGAAGTTTTGAATTCATGTAGTTTTATTTTTTGGTTGTCCTGATGCATTACACTTCACAGTTTACATTTTAAATATTGAGTTGTCTATGCACAGATAATCCTGCATAAGTATATCAGTTTAGTTTCAAGGCTTTCTAAATTTCATGGATAAACTAGTTACCTGTTGTTGAAATTCACGTTGTTGGTGTTGTATTATTTATTTTTAAATAGATGTTTTCTTTGTCAGTTTGAATTTCTATTTTCTAATCATGTTTCCAACAAGTTAATTTGCCAATGGGAAAACAATTGGTGGCAAACTTGTTTTTAATTGGTGTAATTATTTATCCAGGTATGAAAAAAATTTCGTACCTCTGAAAATTATTTATTATGACCGTGGGAGGGGTTATAACATTAGCTACAAGAGTATATAAAAAATTTTTTTTAAAAAAAATGTGACTTTCAGTGGCGACTTTTGTCGCCACTGAAAGTTTTTTTTTAAAATTTTGACACTTTCAGTGGCGACTTTTGTCGCCACTGAAAAGACTATCAGCGGCGACAATTGTGTCGCCATTGAATAGACTATCGGCGGTGACCAAGTGTCGCCACTGAAAATGGTTTCCGTGGCAACAGTTGTCGCCGCTAAAACATGACCTTCAGCGGCGACAAGAGTGTTGGTGGCTTCTGCTAGAACTTTTAGCGGCGACAAAATGTCGCCGCTGATTGTATACTTTCAGCGGCGACAAAAAAATGTCGCCACCAAAAGTATCCGCGACAATCGTATAGGCAACGACTTGGTGGCGACGATTTGTCGCCACGGAAAACCCTTTAGCGGCGACTTTGACACTTTCAGTGGCAACTTTTGTCGCCACCGAAAGTCGTTTTTTTTGTAGTGTACTGTCCTTAACTTAAGATATATTTAGAAAGTTGATATTAGTTCTAAATATAATAATGATTTTTGTATTTATCAATATTTTTTAAATTTACCTTTATAGATACTCTCTCAACGACAATCGAGGAGATGATGCAATGAAGGAAGTGACGAAAATGACTAGAGTATTTTAGAAAATTATATGTCATATTAACTAATTTCTTTAATCTAATCAAATTAAATAAATATATATTATATTAGGAAGAGATGATGAGATGAGGAGAGGAGTATTAATAGTTCATACTTCATATAATGTACAAAATATACAATAATTTAGATATTGTATATTTCGTTGTTTGCAAATTATATTTATCAGTTTATCTATTTTTACATTGACTACGTTAGATTTGGTGACTAAATTACGCAAATTTTATTGGAAAATAATAATCACCTGGAGTTTTTTCCAATTTGAAGACAGGAAGTGAAAGTCCAACAAAAATAAAAAAGGGTTTAGGTCTAAAAATACCAATGAACTATTGCTGTAAGTGCAACCAGCACAATAAAATTTTTTTTGGACCAATAATACAAAAAAACTATTGAATTCGTAAAATCAGCACAATGTGCTAACGTCCGTCTGCAACCGCGTATTGAGTGAAATCAATTGAGATGTAGGAAACCACGTGGCTTGGTGAGGCGTGATTCAGCTACAACGTGAAAGGGAAGGGAAAAATCGATTAAAAGCAATCACCAGGCTAGGTTCAATCGATTAAAATTCACAAGTACGACTCTCAAAGCATGCACAACTAATACAAACATGATAAACCCCGACATTTTACGAATCAGTGCATTGTTTCTCCACTACGTTCTAGTTCATCCATGACCAAAAATTATAACGACGGTTATTCGAGGCATTCAAAATCCTTCATAGTGGAGTCTAAGATCACAGCAAAATCCCATTACCTTACATATTTTTCTTTCTCTGCGTCACTTAAAATTGCGATTTACAGGAAACTAAATTTGACACCAAACCCTAAAAAAGGTAAAGTACATTGGGAAAAGGAAAAGCGGCAAGGGGGAAAACGGGAAGGAAAACCTACTTGAAGTGCTCAATGGAGAAGCGATCGATGGATCACCAGAAGGTATGCCACATGGTGATGAAGGAGATCTGCGGAGGTGGTAATCGAAGTTTTGCATCGCCCTGAAAACAGACGATCTCCTGTCTCTGTTTTCCCCAAATCGATTGAACCTAGCCTGGTGATTGCTTTTAATCGATTTTTCCCTTCCCTTCCACGTTGTAGCTGAATCACGCCTCACCAAGCCACGTGGTTTCCTACATCTCAATTGATTTCACTCAATACGCGGTTGCAGACGGACGTTAGCACAGATATAACGTCATTGTGCTGATTTTACGAATTCAATAGTTTTTTTGTATTATTGGTCTAAAAAAAAGTTTATTGTGTTGGTTGCACTTACAGCAATAGTTCATTAGTATTTTTGAACCTAAACCCAATAAAAAATGAGGGGGAGTGAAATAATCTTATATTCTGACTAGATTACCCTTATCATATTTTCAATATGTCAAATTTACCCGATCGCACTTGCGACTTACGACTTACGACTTACGACCCTCCTTTCCCTGAAGCCGCTTTTGCTTCACGCCTTGTCTGCTTCGTCGGCGCCGCTGCCTGCTTCGTCGTAGTCGATCATCTCTGTATTCTCTCCCGTAGCCTTGTTCGTTCTAATATCCGTTCTCGTTGTCTCTGAGCCCGTTCTCTTCAGCTGTGATTAGCATTATGAAGATTCGGTCCTTCATTCAAGTGAGCGTCTGAGTTCCTTCTCTCAGCTATGACCGATTCTAATGTTTTTCAGCGTATTTTTCCGTTCTAAGCATTTATTGTTTGGTCTTTTTTTTCTTGCTATTCTTTTTTTTTTTTTTGGGTCTTTTTATTCTTGCTATTCTGTTTCAGAGTTAGCTACATTTCTCTGCTTGAGGCTTCAGCTGTGATTTTTCAGAGTTAGGATATGCTCTGCACTATATTATTCATTCCTTGTTGTATACTAAAATATTGGTGTATCTCAACAGGTTAATTTATGAAAATTATCAGGTACTTGGCAACGTTTGTGGGCATTCTGATTGGTTTTTTTAACTCCTTTCAAGCCACTCTTTGTGAAGCTATCTTGAGATTCTAAATATGCATAATTTTGTGCCGAGCGTCTCACTCACACGCGCGCGCACTAGTGGATTTCACTTCATTTACTTTTATCCCTTTGGTTGGAATGAAAAATACATATTCAAAGTGTGAAGAATCAAGATTGTTAGGCTTTAAATATAGTCAATCTCATTATATGAAGTATACAAGTCTCAATTCTACTTGAACTATAGTTGAGAAGAATATATTTCTCAATTCTGCCATTAGTTTACTTTATGCCCTATTTGGTAGAAGGAAATTGGTGGTAGGGAAGTGGAATTGGAACTGGAACTGTGACATTTGTGTGTTTGGTAGGCTTGAAGTTAGTTCCTTGTGAAATTAGATTCCATCAAAATTGAGGCTCATCTAAGGTTTGGCGTTGAGCAAGTAAATGGCTTGGCGGACCATGAAGTATTCATGCTCCCCTGATGCTTTGATGTTCTTCTGCTTTGAATTAAGCACCTTGATGGCCAGCCAGAGATGAGATTAATCAGGCTTCCCAAAGCACCCAACGGGTTCTTGGGCATGCCGGAGATCTTTAATGGTGGGCTCCATGGTGTTATCAGATGAGCTGTCATCATTAGCAATGGTTGCGCTGGTGCTGAGAATCAGAGCATTGGTTTGGTTCGTGTCTCGGCCTCTTGAATCGCCACTTCTTATATGTAAGCTTTTAATTCAATACAAATGAAATGCCTTCCGTAGGGATTATTAAATCTCAGGTTATGTTTGATTGGTAAGAAAATTTTGGCGAATGTTGTTTATGCAGCTTGTTTGGCTTCCAGTTTCCATCCATAAAAAGTTAGACTACTTCATGAGGCAGTTATATGGCAATTCACAGTTTCAAATATCAAATAAACCTTCTTTCTTTCATGCTAAGAAGATTGGCAATGCTTACCGATCACTTCTAAAATTTTTATTGTTTTGCGGAAAGTTGAACTAATGAGTTATCTGTCTGTTAAAATAATGACTGTTTCAGGCTTACCTCACCTTTTAGAAGCTGATGCTCCACAATTTGCAAGATTGGCCTTCGAAATGTTTAAAACGTATGTCAACATGCTTTTGTCTTTTATATTTTTCTACATTGCATTTAAATTTCATCAGCATATGATACATGTAATTTCTGTAAGAAACCAAAACAACTAATTGATACCAATGAGGGGAAGCTATCAGTGCCTACATTAGTATTTTTAGCATTACATATCATTTGAATTCCTCAACGAAATGCCATTATTTCAATGATCCCTTTTTATCATTTTCTTCTTAGGGATGGCCCTTTGCTGGTGGTTGCATCTGGACGAGATACTATTTCTGTTGCGAGCTCCATTAAACGGTTAGCTCCAGAAAACCTTTTTGTTGTTCAGGTCAAACTTTTCACTTATTCTTTTTGGTCCCTCAAAAGCATAAATATATATTACGGCATATAGTTTTTTAAGTGTCCTAATTTATTTTCGCAACTTTTTCTTTGCATTTGATGCCCTTTGTACCTTACAAGATTTAGAGGTCTTAGTCCTAGGATGCTATTGGTTTACTGGCAATTCATTACCTTGTTGGGAAGCAACTATGGCCAACTTGATGAATAAATATCTGTTGTCTCTCACCCCAGCATAAACACAAATTATCCATCTTTTGGCTATTTTGCTGCTTTTGAAGTGTAACATGAATTTCTTGTTCAGATTTTGCCTTATCAATAATTTTCCTCCTTTTGGCTTCATCCAGCCATGACCATGGTTATTGAAAGGCATTTGTCGTGTTGTTTTTCTAACACTCATGTAACTATTTCAGATACAACATCCTAGATGTGACTTGAATATGTTTGATCTTGTGATCACTCCTTGCCATGATTACTATCCATTGACTCCTCATGCCCAAAGGCAAATTCCTTGGTTTCTGCAGAGGTGGGTTACTCCACGAGAACCACCTGGACACAACGTGGTAGGTTCTGTGGTTGTATAATAGTTACTGATTTTCTTTTTGCCTTATTGAGAAGGTTACATTTTTCTCCAGATTCTTACTGTGGGAGCTCTTCATCAAGCAGATTCCACTGCCCTGAGGATTGCTGCTTCTTTCTGGCATGATGAGTTAGCAACTTTGCCTAAGCCTTTGCTTGTGGTTAATGTTGGTGGACCTACAAGTAATTTGTATTACATTTGTCTGATTATATTTGTTCTGTGTGATGCTGTTTGATAGAAATAAGAATTCTCTGTTCCAACTTTTCAATTTTCTTTACGTACTTGATTATACCTTATCATTTGATCTTACACGAATATCTCTCTCCCAGGAAACTGTCCCTATGATGAGGATCTTGCAAAACAGTTGACAACAATGCTTCAGAATGTTCTTTGGAGTTGTGGGACTATTAGAATATCTTTCTCAAGAAGAACTCCTAAGAAGGTATTAAAGATGATGTTATTACTTATCACAATAAAATTTGCCCCGTCTTCAAAATGGTGTGACCATAATCACCTTTGGCTCCCATCTTTGGCACTTTCGTGATAGGTGATGGGAGGTCCTCTTGGGATATCCTTTGCTAACTTTATTTCTTGTAATAAATTAAGCTTTTTATTGTTATGACAGATTTCAAAGTTTTTAATAAGAGAATTCAGCACAAACCCGAAGGTCACAATATGGGATGGAGAAGGTACATAATTACCATATTCTTGAAAGCGAAATCCGTACTTGCTTCCTGATATGGGAACTAATGTGTATCTTTTTTTCATATTTCATTTAGGACCAAATCCACATATGGGACATCTTGCCTGGGCTGATGCTTTTGATGTTAGAAGACATTGGGAACCTTCTTATAACCACTCATTGGCCTTGCACACCGTGAGGAAGTACACAAAGAAGACCTTATTGGTTAGGTATGGAGTCGTAAGGTTTGCAACAACCTTTATTACATTACAAAGGTTACACAAATTAAAAAACAATCTTAGAATGGTGGTCACTCAAATGAATGGTCCAAGTCTAAGGCTCCTAAAGGGAAAAGGGTAACTGACACTATACTTATGCCTACATCTTGGAATGGTGTTGTTTATTCTCTTAAGGCTATAAGGCCTCTTGTGAATGTTCTTAGGCTTGTTACTAATGAAAAAAAAAAAGTGTACAATGGGTTACATATATGAAGCTATGGATAAGGCTAAGGAAGCTATTCAAAGATCCTTTATTATAAATGAAGAAAAGTACAAGGAGATTTTTGCAATTGTTGATAGAAGATGGAAGTGCCAACTTCATCATCCATTGCATGCAGCAGCTCATTTTCTAAACCCAGCGTTGTATTATAGCAATCCAAGAATTGAATTTGATGAAGTGACTTCAGAACTTTATAAATGCATTAAGAGGTTAATACTGACCAAAAAATAGGCAGATAAGATTACAAATGAGTTGTCATTATATAAAAGAGTTGGAGGCATCTTTGGTATGAAGCAAGCAATAAGACAAAGGACCATTGTGGCTCCTGGAAAGTAAAAGCGCATTCCTTGATAAAATTAATTATATTATAATTCAAACTAGTGGTTTTTCTAAATTGCTAATTAGTTTACTCATTACAATTGAGTAGTGGACGATGTGTGGAGCATCTACTCCAAGTTTGCAAAAACTTATCATCAAAGTATTAAGCTTGACTTGTAGTGTATCTAGATGTGAGCATAATTAAAGTACTTTTGAGCACGTAAGTATTCATTTAAATGATTCTACTTTATAGAATTTCAAGTAATGATTGTAAAACAAACATTCTTCTTTTGTAAATTATACAACAGATTCATTCTAAGAAGAGAAGCAAGCTTGAGTATCAAAAATTGCAAGACTTGGTTTCTGTTAAGTATAACCAAGCTCTTAAGGAATGCTTTGAGTATCGTAATGTAATTAATCCCATTCTCCTAAATGACATTGATGATAGTAATGAGTGGTTAGTGAGGGAAATGGGTGGAGATGAAGAAGTTGATGAGGAAGAGTTAGTTTTTGAGGATGACACTTTGACTTGGAGAGCTATTGCTAATATAGTTGGGCCTTAGAACATACAGTAGGCAGCAAATTAGATTAAAGAAAAGACAAATTGCAACTTCAAGGCCTTCAACTAGAAATAATGGAAACGGCATTATTAAAGATGAAGAGGAAGAGGCAAATGATGAAGAAAGTAACACTAAGGAGGAAGACATCCACAAGTATAATAGTGGTGAAAGCGACCATGATGAAGAGGACATGGATGATCTTTTCATTGAAGACTAAAGAGAATTTTTCTTATATTTATTTCCTTTAAAGACTAATTTAATGTTAAATGTTTTATTATATGTTAATGTTTTGTTTATAGCTTTTAGAGACTTGCATGATTTATTGTTTAATGATGAATAAGTCTTAAATTTTGAGCACATTTTTATTTTTGAGTATTTATATATGTATCTTTGGTGTAACGGTCATCCCGCAATGCACTATTCCGCTATAGTGTTTTTTGGGCTAACCGCTATCTGGGATTGACTGCTTTGGATATAACCAGTGGTACTATCAAGCATAAGGGAAAGGATAGAAAAGTATGATTGGTTGAGAGGTGCAACTATTGGGTTGTCCTATTGAAAGCTTGGAAAAGGAGAAATGTTGCCATTGGTTTGATTCTTTTCATTTTTGGAGATCCCAATTGATTTGGTTTAATTCTTTTCATTTTTGAATATCCCAATTGCTGCAAACAATAGGCTATCTGAGAATGCTTTAGGTTTTCTTAAGGATTGAAGCCATGAATCAGCAAGTGTAGATATGGAGAAAAATGTGAATTGAAGAAATATTTATATTATTTTGGATTAAGGTGTAGATTTACCAACAAACTATTACCCGATGAGCATCTGACACAAAAAACAATTGATGGTACCAAAATTACCAATAAATAATTAAAAAGTGAAAAAAAAGCACCAAATAACTTTTTTTAAAAAACAACTATCACAATTACGTTAAAATATGAGGCATTGGCGTAGGACGGTGGTGGAGACGTTGGAGAAAAGAGCGGTTAAGCCTTCTTGTTTGATAAGGCAAATATCAACAGAGATGGGACCCATATGAGCAGGCACTGTGGTAGCGGCAGTTGCTGCTTGTGGCATTGGAGGGATGGAACCAAGGTGCAAGGTGCATGTCGGTCGAAAGTTGTGGACTAATGGTTTAATTGTGTTTTTTTAAAAAAAAAAAATTTGTTGATTGGTAATTTTGATACCCTCAATTGTTTTTTTTGTGTCAAATCCTTTTAGGGTAATAGTTCGTTGGCAAATCTACACCTTAATCCTTATTCTTGTGTTCTTCAAATTAAGCACCTTATTAACTAGTATTCAACTTGAGAGGGCACATTAGAGATATTAAGGTGATATTAATTTATTAGTTAGTTAGTTAATTAGAACCCTCGTTTATATAAAGGGTCTTAGCTAATATAGTTTAGTGTGTGGGATGTGAAGTCCTCACCAAAGAGAGAGAGTTAACTTGGTATCCCTCCAAGATCCTAATAGTTTTTAGGTGATTAGTTATTTCTCTCAAATAAGAATAGATTAGAGAAAACCCAAATGAGTTATAGTTTGTATGAGCATGTCGCTATTACGTGATTAATACAAGATTCAACTTCTTCATTATATTCCTCATATATTGCTATTGTTAACACTTGCATATGCTGGTTGTGAAATTCCTAAGTCTAAGGACGAAAATTGTCTCAGGCAAAGGGGAAGCATACATGAGTATGTGAGAGAGAGAGAGAGAGAGAGCTTGAGGGGGTGAGGCCATAAGTGAGGATTGAGGGGAAGAGAAAGATAGAGAGTGGGTGTGGCATGAGAGGAGAGATGGGTGGGGTGGGCGGTAGGGAGAGAGAGTGAATTTTTTCTTAAAAAAATGGGTGAAGGGTCAAAAATATACATGACCTTTTCCCTCAGGAACACCCAGTACCACGACCTTTCAACTGGATCAAAAATACACACGACGTTACGTTTTTGGGTCGCCCAGCACCACAGCCAACTAACGGTAATTAACGGTTGACTAACGGCCGTGGTGCTGGGCGACCCAAAAACGTAACGTCGTGTGTATTTTTGATCCAGTTGAAAGGTCGTGGTGCTAGGCGATCCTGAGAGAAAAAGTTATGTGTATTTTTGACCCTTCACCCTAAAAAAATTATCCATGTAAGAGAAGGAGAGGATGAAGAAACACGGACTTCTAAAACAACTACTCTATGTTATAAAAATAGAGGAAAGAAGATGTGAGATATAGGACATATAGGATTAAATGCTTGAGTTGTATTGGACAGTGCATAACTGCATAATTGACATGGTGTAGTGGGTGTATACAAGAATTACTCTCACAGTCATCCTTTTCTCATTGTTATTTTCTTTTATAAATATGGGTATTTTTTAGGAAAAAAATTATATTTCCTACATATTTATTTCTTTAAACTAATTTTAACTATTTTTTAGAATCTCGCTATTTGATTGAAAAGACCTCGGCTGATGAAGTAGAAATTTAGCATAAATCTGTGACACATTAATTAACTGCTCTTGTCATTGGCTGGAGCATTAAATACATTCATTAGGATGAAAAATATTGTCAAAAACACCAACATTATTATTAATAAATAAATTCATCTAATTAATACTGTCAATAATTTTAAAAATGTTGATATAATTGACATTTTTTGACCTTGAGGGTAATTGATTAACTGTTTACTACTACAAATTACCAAGGTTATCAAATCTCTTTTTAGATTTGATGCACTTTTTTAATTTTATTACATATATTTACTCCCTCGGGTTACATGCTGTCTTTTAGAATCTGTAATTGGTTATGATGCAAAATCTCAAAAGAGTTCAATTTTGACAAAAAAAATGGAAAACTAAGGTGGTTATAAAATTTTAAATAATGAAGAGAAGATTAAAGATTAATTTTTTTAAAAAAAAAAAATTAACTCCACTTATCCAGTTTTTTAAAATTAAACTCATTAAAATTTCTCATCTCCTCTCCACATATCATTTTAAATCCTATAGCTATAAGTTATCTAAGTGTCTATTTATTTTATATTTTTAACAGTATTTTTACTATTTACTAATTAAATATGTAAAAGGAGTTGTAATACCCGGATTTTTAATAATAATAATAATAATAGAAATAGTAATGATAATGATAGATTAAAATAATTTAATAAAATAATAAAAATTAATAATGTTGTATTGTTTCTGTGGTAATTATATTATTTTGTAAATAATAATATTAGATTAGTCAAGATTAGATCCAAGAATCTAAGAGTAGTTAGATCAAATTATATTTTCAATTTTTGAATTCATCATTGGACTCAAAATATATCTAATAATAAAACTCTACAATTTGTTTTAATTCATTTATGTAAAGAGCCCAACTTAATAGCTAAAACCCTAGTTTTAAGGGTTAAGGAGCAATTTAGCCAACAAACTATTAGTTAAGGAGCGTCCAGCAAAATTATGGACCGTATATACCAACAAACTATTACAAATGTTAAATGAACACAAATCCTTTATAATTAAGTTAACGTCTGTTTGGTAATTCAACTAATGAAGCAAAAGTAACAATTACAGAAGAGGATGTATAGCTTCAACAAATTTATGGGCTTTGAAGATATTTCAAACACTTGACCAGCTCTTTCGTTCTTTCATCCTTTACTGAATATGTTTATGAATCATCATCAATCATAATACAAACCGCATAAAAACCAGTAGCTAGTTATCACTTTTCCATAAACTCGAACAAAACAATTTCAATTGCATTATGAGAGATAGAGAGAGAAAATTAGAGATTGAACCTTGAGCTGCTGGAGAAAGAGAACAGAGAAGGAATGAGCAAAAAACCCATAATTGAACTTAAGGCCGCGATCAAGCAAGCAGACGGTGCCGTCATCACAGCCAATCATCACCTTCCCTCTCCCACTTGAGCAGCATTCGATCTTCCCTGTCACGTCCTCAGGAATCGCGCATTTTCCTGTGTATTTTTCCTCGAAGAACTCGAACTTCCTCCACTGGTACATCTGATTTCAAAGCAGAAATATGCGTACCAAAAAACTGAGGTTTTCACAATTTTGATGCCAAAAAAAGTGTAGTTCTAAAGCGATGAAGGGATTTACTAGTTTGATTCTGATTCAAGAAGCGTTCGTGAGAGGAGAGACTGATGTTGTCCTCGCGGGTTCCCTGTAGATCCGACTTTGTTTGGGGCAGATTTGAGAAAACCAAACGGACATTAACTTAATTATAACGGATTTTGTGTTCATTTAACATTTGTAATAGTTGGTTGGTATTTAAAGTCTAGTTAATAGTTAATTGTGCTGGACGCTCCTGAGTCAATAGTTTGTTGGCCAAATCGCTATTTAAGCCTAGTTTTAATTATAAAAATTAGGTCTAGCCGTCTAAACCTAGAACACTCGACATTTTTCTTCTTCGTTTCTGTATCCTCCTTCCTCATTCACGGCAATTTATTTTTCTAGGAGACTAGTAAAGACAGAGAGCAAGTAATCCTAAACCCAAGAACAATAATTTGTCAAATTATTTCTTTATGAATCCTAGTCATATCTCTTTGCGTTCTTTCATCTATCATTTGAAACTAAATGCTCACCTTGGTTTTCGTGCATAAATAATATATCATGTGTGTCATCTTTTCTATCAGGTGACAAATTAAATTATTAAAAGAAGAATTTAATTCTAATTTATTATTTTTATACTACTCCACGAAGATCTTGTTTTCCTCTACTTTCAATAGAGATAAAATGTATTTATTTTTAAATAAATTTAATAAAGGAAAACCCTAGAAAAATACAAATAAATTTGGGAAAAGACAAAATAGTCCTGTCAATTTATCAAATTCCAAGTCAAAATTGGAGGAGGAATATGAGATTTTCAATTGTGACCAAAAGACTAAATTGCCCTAAGTATTAAAAAAAAAGCAAAGCAGAGATATTACACACGATCGGGTCTTGGCACAAGAGTGAAAATTGTGATAGTGAAAAACCTAAAAAGAAGAAAATGATGAATGGCAGCTTGTGGTTTCGAAGGTGGTTGAGTGAAGAAGAGGAAGGGAACATCAGTTTTAGAGGGGCTTCAACGATTTGATGGTGTTGGAGTTGGAAGGTGGTTGAGCATAGAAGAGGAAGGGAACAATGAAGAATTTCATTGAACGTCATATGATGAATATATGAAGTTGTAAATCAAGAAACTAAAGTCGTTTATATAAATTGTCATGTTGTTAACCAAGAGAGTAATATCATTATTGACCCTTGAACTTTGTGTCCCAAAATTATCCTTGATAATGTGTTAATATTTAGGATATTAAGTTGTGAATAATGAAAGTGAAGTCATTAACAACATGAAAATTTACATTATCAAGAACTTTTTTTTTTGGGGGGGGGGGGGGGGAAGGGTTCAGGAGTCAATAACAACATTACTCTTTTGATTAACAATATGACAATTTACATTAACAACTTCACTTTCATGATTTACAACTTAATATCCCAAAAACCAACACATTATCAAGGATAATTTTGGGGCAAGAGATTTAGGGGTCAATAATAACATTACTTTCTTGGTTAACAATATGACAATTTACATTAACGACTTCACTTTCATCATTCACAACTTCATTTCATCATATGTTGTTCAATGACATTCTTCACCATTCCCTTCTTCTTCTACGCTCAATGACCTTCAAACTCCAACATCGTCAAACCATCGAAGCCCCTCAGAAACCCCCATTCCCGTCCTCTTCTTCACTTAACTACCTTCCAAAACCTTAAGTTGTCATTTTTCTTCTTCTTCTTCTTAGGTTTTTCTTTCTTGCGATTTTTAGTCCTCCGTCAAGACCCACTCACATATAGATATCTCTTCTCTGGTTTTTTTATTGTACTCAAGGTAAATTGGTCTTTTGGTCATAATTAGAAATCTCATATTCCACCAGTGCCTTGGGTAGCACAGTGGAACGTTAGTTGGCCTTGTACCAATGTCTGGCCGTGTGCCAGTTCTAGGGTTCAAACCTGCCTGGGAGACCATTAGGTCCCCAATCAAAAAAACAAAAAAAAAATTCTCATATTCCTCCTCCAATTCTGAAATGAGATTTAATAAATTGACATCACCATTTTGTCTTTCCCAATTTTATTTGTATTTCTCTGGGATTTTTCATTTAATAAATCAACTTCTTTTTGTTAATTTACATGAAGTCATTTGAAATTGACTTCACAACTTAACCAAAACAGAAAATGAACTACGTGATTCCATAAAAAAGGAATATGCTTGGAAGCACGAGACGTGCTGAGAGATCTCTCCCATTATTAATCCATCATCCAATGCCGTGACCAATACCAAAAAATCGGTATAATTTGATCTTTCATTGACGAATCCGCATCTTACCTCACTGTCTTATTTATTATTGCAGCTCCCCTCAGACTTTGAAGCTCCAGTAATGGCTTCTTTCTCTGCTCAAATCCGCATCATTACTGTTCCATGGCTATTCCTCGCAATTATCGTGGGCTCATTATGTGCGATTGACGAGGTGAATGGAAGCATCGTAGAAGCGCATCAGAGAGAGTTTGATTACTTCGCTTTGGCTCTGCAATGGCCTGGCACCTACTGCCGCCGCACTCGCTATTGTTGCTCCTCCAATGCTTGTTGTAGAGGGTATAGTAAAATTAAAACCCCTTTCAATTTTGTCACTTTCCCCCCCTGAAAAATTCTGTATATGGTTGGAACTTGTCATACTGGTTAAACAATCTGATGGGCTATTGGGAGAGATTTGATTATTGAGGCTTGTTGTATATAGAAATCATGGGCTTTGTTTAAGCATAGATTAAACACTCGGAATTCTTTATTAGCATATTTGTTTTTGGGAGGCTTGCATTTTTTGCTTTGACGAAGTTTGTCAGACTTGTTGTTTGTAATTATATCACATATTTACCCAAGATTAAGGATAATAGTTAAATAAGTTAGTTATATTCTTTTTTCCAAAACGCCCTTATTTAAAATTTAAAATGGCATCTATTTTCTGTTCTTTGTCACCTCTCCTACCTCACACACTTTTCCAAGCTCTCACATAATCTGGTGTCCTCAATCTCCCTCAACAACTTCCGATTTAGTCTGGGAGGTTGGAAGTGTAAATTAATAGTGACACCATTAGAAAATATGACAAAAATTGTTCAAAATTATTTTGTTAAAAAAAAAAAACAGTAGAATTGAGGTGTATTTGACATTAATGAGTTGTAAGCATTATTCACTTTATAAAATATATATGTGCATTATTAAATTATTATTAAGAAAATATCAATAGGGTATTTTGAGAAGAAATTGACAAAAATTAAAACTTTGTCCTATTAGGACCAACATCAACCCCTAAATATTGTTCTATAATTAGAATGGAGAGAGTAACTTATATATGAAATCCAAGAAGCAATACTGATAGAGTTTCATTTTGTCATTTTCCCCTTCCTTTTCAGCTCTAATGCTCCAGCAGAATTTACCATTCGTGAGTATTCAGGCTGCAACTTTATTTCTGTCATTATTTTATATGTTCCTTCTTGGTATATGATTCATGAAGAGATATAACTAACTCATCTTATCTACTTGTATGACAGATGGACTCTGGCCTGATTATAATGATGGAACTTATCCATCTTGTTGCTCCCGATCTGATTTTGATCCAAAAGAGGTACTGTAGAAGTGTTTGCTTGTTTCAGCACTTCATTATCTTTTTGGGTGGTGTTATATTGGGGCTCATGAGGTTATACATTCTTGGGCAAACACATTAAAGAAGTGTTGAGGGTTTTGATGTGGATGGTATTTAATGATGTCAGCTAATGGAGTTATGTTCAGGGATTGAACGAAATTGGGGAAGAGTCAATATGCGTAATGGAACATGCATCACAATGCAACCTTAGCATCAGGGGTTTCTTCAAAGCCTGCTCTTCTTTTTTTCTCTTTGAAAGAAAAGCTGAGCAGCTGAAGTTTCTCTTTGTCTAAATCAATTAATCAATATTAATAGATTTTATAAATAAATTTGGGGCCGAATAAAATTCAATAAACCTGTAATTCTACTAGCATGTTCTGTTTATTGTATTTACAGGATAGGTATTTACTGAGGACGCACGCACACACACATTTGGGTCTCTTATTTCAGATTGCGCATGAGTTACTATAACTATACATTTGAAACTGGAAATGATCTATATATTTTTGAAGTGTCAACTTTCTCGTTTTCACCTCTTCCTAAGTGCTATTATTCCATCTTCATTGTAGATATCAACATTGACTGAAGCTTTAGAGCAATATTGGCCATCATTAAGTTGTGGCTCATCATCAACGTGTCATGGTACAAGAGGGTCATTTTGGGCTCATGAGGTGGTCATTGGAAATTTCTTCGCTTTAATTTACCCTCTAGATTAATAAGAAACTAATGATTTTTCATCTCTTTGTTTCTGGGGCTACCTCGTGCACACATTGACAGTGGGGTAATAATCTTTATAAGTTTTTCTCTTACATGATTTAACAAGTTATGATTTCATCGTAGGGTATACATGAACTGCATAAATGATCTGAATGAGTCACAGAACCCTCTGTGATGTAAATGTTGCATGCTTTCATTAACATTGTGGTATTCTGAATTTTTTTCCTTTTTTAATTTTGCCTGCAGAGAAGCATGGCACATGCTCATTTCCTGTGATTCGGGATGAATACAATTATTTCTTGACAGGACTGAATGTCTATTTCAAATATAATGTGACTGTAAGTTCAAAGAAACAAAGTTTATGCATCTCTGAGTTTCTTTCTTGCTTCAATAGAAAATAAGCTAACCTTATTTTGGAAAGGCAGTGCTATTGGAAGGGACTATTTCTATATTTTGCTTGATGTTGCTGTTAGCCATGAGTGGTTGGATATGAAGGAAAATTCATACATGTTTGATTGCTTTGAGAGTTTGGTTTTATGGAACTGGAAACCTTTGTTTGCTACCAACTTTTATTAAATCTTTAATAGATAATTCAGGGAGAGTAAGATGGTTGGTTTTATCTCAGCTGGTCCACCACTTATTACGGTGCGTTTGGCGACCAGAAATCTATTGATCCATGTTCTTCATTGTCCTGTTGCAAGTACTTCGAGCATCCTTATTTCTTTGGTTTCATTTTGCTTTTCGTGGACCACTGATCATTCAGTCAGTTTTAAATTTAGGTCTGGAAGATGAATTGCTTTGAGATTGTATCTATTTCGATATGTAGATGTACTGTTTAGAAGGACAGCTTGGTTCTTAACGGAGTTAAATGTAAACATGAATATGATTTTTATGGGCACCAGACTAGTGCTCAGGTGGATTTCTGAAATATTCCTCCTATCTCACCTATTAGTAGAGTAGAGATATTGATTTTCATGGAATTGAAAGCAGCAGATACAGAATATGTTCTACCAGTATGGCCCAATCGACTTTACAATCGAATTTTTTTTTTTTAAAAGGACAACTCACTATCTGTAGAAGATTCTAACACATCCCAGTATTTATTTAGATTCAGGCTATCCTCTCCATCTACTCACTTCTTACTCTTGTTAGAGAATGACCAGTAGTAGCACACTTATACACACCCACCTGGTTGCTAGAAATATGTGTCGCAACAAATTGTTCGAGATTTTTTATTAATAATGTTAAATAAGGTGATTTAGAGAAATGCTGTTAGGAAACTGAGATGTAAGAAGTTATAAGAATACAAACTAGGGTGTTCATTTCCAGAAATGATGTGGAGAGGAATTAAATTTGGATAAGTCCTTGGCTAATGCTTTATATTTTATTATGTATTCAAGTAGAGATATATTTGAGGTGTTGATAAACAAATAGCATGAGTTGCTGCATATTGCAGGGCATTCATAATCAGACTGCTAGTTCTTCATTTAGTTAAAAATGTTGATTGTTCTTGTACTTTGAACTAATCTTGTTTTGGAGCTTGTTTGTTTTTGGATCCGCTCTTGATTGTATTTTCAAACCTTTTGTTATAAAAATGTGAAGGCTTGCAGCTTGCGTGCATATTCATGAGTTAGCCTGACCATTTCCTTTCCGTTTTCTTTTCTCAGAAAGTTCTAAATGAAGCCGGATATTTTCCTTCTAATAGAGAAAAATATCCCCTTGGAGGCATTATCTCTGCCATTGAGAACGCCTTCCATACATCTCCTCAAGTAATTTGCTCACATGGTGCAGTGGAGGAAATCCGTCTATGCTTTTATAAAGACTTCGAGGTTGTAACTCAGCTCTTTAATAATTTTGTCATATTGAGACGAAGATTTTGATTAAAGATTTCTCTTATTTATTGTTGGGAGTTAGAAAATTCGAAACTAGCTGACATGGTAGAGTCTGTATGTTCAATCTGTGGTATCTAGTATATTTGGCTAGTAGTGTCGTTACTGAACTTGTTTTCCGTTTAAGATCTATGATTGACAGCAGTGAGGAAGTCTGGAAGTTCTGATAAAATGTGAGGCTCATATTATTAATTTATAGCTCTTTAAAATTGTTTCCTTACAAGCAGGGCTGGATTTTCTTTTTCTTTTTCTTTTTAATAAAATCAAACTTTGTAGCCTCATTCTTCAGTTATGTGCTTCTAAGGTTTTAGAATTACTTTTGAAAATTACACAAGGGGTCTAATGACTGTTGTAGTTCGTTAATTTTGATTCTGTGATTGTTCATTATTCAACTAAGACACTATTTTGGTCATTCTCATTATTAAGAGAATTGTTTATTTTGCCACAGCCACGAGACTGTGCAGTTGGATCTGACATCAAAATTGACATGGTTACTTCAAGAAAATCATGTCCCAGATACGTCAGCCTGCCATTGCATGTATCATCTGGTAAGTCTATTACTTCATCTATTTTTTTATCCGTAGTTACAAGGAGCTTAGCTCTATGTATTGCTAGATTGATTTGATATCAAGTAAGAATGCGTCTCTAGCCTTTCTGCGTTAACGTCCTGTATTAGAAGAATTCTTCTCTAGCCTTTCTGCATTAACGTCCTTTATTAGATTTTTTAAAAATTTGTCGAAGCCCTCCTGAAAATGGCCAGTTTATGGAATCTGGTTGAATGTTGACCTGAAGCCACTGAGGGCCTATAGGTTAGAGATGACTCTAAGCAAGATGCCAAGACCCATATTACCTAAGCCAGTGAGGGGGATTCAAAGTGGCATGAAAAGAATATCCTTACCATTGTCAATAAGTAAGAATAAACCCTTTTAAATATAGATTTGATAAATAGTTTTTCATGAACTCAGAAAACTTGCAATTGAAAATAACTTTTTCCTAATCCAAACAAACTATAAATTAAAAGTCATTTATAATTCATTTATGTCTATTCTTCCGGATTTAATCCTAATTTGAACCATTGACCTTTGGCCAAATTACTGATTATGGCAATACTTCTTTTATTTGTCTGTTTGCAAGATGTAAAAACATGCTTTAGATCTTTTTTCTAAGCTGAAAAAGCAATATACGTTTAGATTTTAATATTTTATATGGCATGCTTGAATTGCCAGAATTGTCTTGTACATAATCTGTGTCAGTCAAGTTCTTAATGATCGAACTTAGATAAACTTTACGTACTGGACTTCCATTGTGTCATTGTATTCAATCTGTTCAACATAATTGATCGAGTGTCTTTTCTTAGATCTGATTTAGTATTTGCGTCAGTTCAGTTCATATAAAAGTGGTTTTTGTTTTAACTGTGACAGACCCAATCAATTTTTTGGACCAAATTGGCTCTCTTGAATTTAAGCATTTCTGTATTAAAAATAAATCATGCTTTTCATTTTTGATATAGTCCAAGCCATATTTTTCTTCTGTTTTCGTATCATTTCTTTTTGATTCAAATGAGATTGCAGGAGAGACTCTACTCCATGGACTTTTTCTGGTTAATATGGCATCATTAGTTGCGTTCATGCTGATTTTTCTTCTTGGTGTAACTGGTGGACCCCTCTAGTGGATAGAAGTTTGAAAAATCTTTTACGTTTAAAGAGTTTCTGTTTCACAACAAATTCTTTGATGGATCTTGTCTTTCTAGAAATTAGTTTGTTTTTTTGTTCATTGCCAACACTTTCTGCTACAGTTTCAGAGTCAAAGGCGAATTATGTATAGATATATGTAACAATGCAATCCCGTTTGCCTTCATATATATTCTTCCAAGATCCATAACATGCTTATTTGAAAGGTTTAGGTCACACTTAATTTTTGTGCCCTGCTCATACTTTATTTTTTTTCCTCGCCATAATCCATATCTTAAAAAACTGTTTTGCTTTTTTAATTCCATATTCTGATTTACATAGTATCGTTTGGAAGTAAATGAATCATCAACTCATTACTTTATCGGACATTAAATTCATTTTGTGCTAACGGGTAGTATGATATACAGTATCATAGATAGATAGTGTTTATGGTTCTAGTCGCCATTTTAACAGGCTATCACATGCATTCATAAATCTAGTAAGTGCTGACCATGGAAGATAGAGAAAGCACTGCATATAGTGTGTGTGTGTGTGTGTGTTTGTCACCCCTCTGCGTATATATTGCATAATGGAGATGACATTGTTTTTATTCATCATATTAATTACCGATCATTAATTGAGTGCTTACATCCAATAATCAAGTGATCAAACCTTATAGCTGTAGCTGTGAGAACTTCCATGGGAAATGAATATGACTAGCACTAACTAAAGGTTCAGATGAGTGAATAAATGCATATCATTTGACTATTGTTTATTCTATTGACACACATATACACGTGATTGTTCCATAAAATACTTGGAATTAGATTGTGGGAGTAGATCAAATCAATTTTATAGACACTACAAAGGTGCCTCATCCTGTTAAAAATGATGCCACGTTGACTTGTGCTGGAGTTCATGCTATTCAAATGCCCTGTACGCACAAATAAATGCATATAATACATTCCAAAGAGATCGAAAGGGGGGAAAGTAAAAAGGTTATGGGCGTAAAGATATGATGTAAACTTCATGCATAATCACATTCTTTCATTCTCCCTCTGGTCCTTGTAAGACTTATTTACTTGCTTGATTAGATTTAGTCAATATAACATGTTTTTTTCTAAAACGACCATCTTCCTTAATTCCCTCAATCTCTCTTACTTGATTCTTGTTGAGGGAGTATCAATAGAGGTAAATTAGAAAAAGATTGACAGATATTGGAAAGAGGTCTTACATTTAAGAGAAAGATCAACTCTCTAATTAGATCCTACGTTTAGGGCCAAATAAGTGTGTATATATAACTCTTTGAATTAATTTACAGCTCTGGTGGTACTCTGCAGATGTTTGTGTTTGTATTCTTTTAACTACTATTAATTTACAGCTCTGGTGGTACTCTGCAGATGTTTGTGTTTGTATTCTTTTAACTACTGATAATTAGTTTTCCACTTAACGGGTTTTGGATGAGGTTTTGATGAGATAATAGATAGATTGATTCCTTATCGTTGAACTAGTTATGAATATAACCCATCATTGTCTACTTGCATTGAATTGGAATATTTCTTCATTTCAAATTTATATCATCACCATGTGTGTCTGTAGAGAGCGGGGGACCTCAAGGTTGGTTTGCTGATGATAATGAAGCTCTATAAGGCTCTGGTGGGACTCTTCTGTCTCTGACTTTAAACACTCATCAGTTGGTGAGATGTTGTACTATATGTTATGATTTGGAGAGACAAGAATAAAAAGTGTCGGCAAGTTAATTACATTCATCAGTTGGCTTGTGAATTGTAATGGTAGCTATGGCCTTGAGTACTGTGTTGTGCTCAATGTCAATCATTCATGCATGATTTGGGATTATTTGAGGATAAAATTGCAGTTAAGGACCTAAACTTGGCAAAAATTATGTTAAAATTTTGAAGTTGTAATTACTATTTGCCCTCAATGATCAAAAGTTACTATATCAAAATTTAAGAAGTTATTGTTAAATTTCAAAGAAATTATTATTGATTACTTGAATTTGTAATTTTCCTAAATCTTAATAGTAACTTTCCTGAAACTTCATATCAAGTCTCTAAAATGAAATGTGTAGCCTTTGATCTTTGGGGGGTAATTATAATTTTTTTTTTAACATACTTTATTGTAATTTTTGTCAAGTTCAAGGCTTTAGGCATAATTTTACCTTATTGTGGCATGAATTTCATTTGCTGCATTTGTAATAGTAGCAATGCCATGTAATTTTATGTATTTCATCACGTATAAAGATGATGACGCCTTATTACAGTGTAATATGTATTGTATAATTCATCAGGGTTCATGATTTTTATTTTTATTTTTTGGTTTCTTGGCATGAGATTCTTGTTATATATTTTACTTTTTCCGTAACAGTTGAATGAGTTTAATTATTAATTAGTTTCATAAATAATGTTTACTTAAATTTAAAATTAAGTCGTTAAGCAAAAGTTTAATAATTTTATTGATAGTCTACTACAAACAGGGATTAAAATTACTAATTTCCTTTCCGACAATACTCAAATATAACTCGTTAGGATTGAATATTAAATGATTATATTTTAAAAATTTATTGACTTATTGTCATTGTTTATAGCACCGTTAATCATGGATCAAACGTTAATTTTTAAGAAAAGATGTGATGGAATTATTAAGTCACTAAACACAAAATCTATGGATGAGATCTAAATCCTGGTCCATTATCAATCATTCAATTTCAATAGATGAGGTTCAACCTTGGGTCAAATAATGGAAGTGAACAGATAGATTTTGTCAAGATTATCATTATTTTGCATTCTATTTCTATCAAAAACCTATTCATTACAAGCACATTCTCTGTTTTTAAACCTTTTTGAGTTTAAATTAAGTGACAGTCATGATAACTTACAATATTTAATAATAGATAACCACTCCATAATTAACAACTAGCACATTGATTTAAAATAATAATAATAAATGTTGATATGTGAAATTTTGAATTTTCAACACCAACAGGTGTTAGTCTTGACTGTTGATGGAAGGGTATTTGGCCATTTGAGAGCGAGCTCTCAAGTTTGAATTCTTGTGAATACAGAAAACATTTTTAGAAGAGGTAATCTCAATCAGACCTAACAATGCTTGAATCTAACCCAATTAGATGGTCATGCATAAAAAAGAAAAAATATATTCACCAACAGAGTTCAGGTCTAGCGGAATAGACTAGTCTTTCACAATGTAGTGAATCAAGGCTTGAATCCTTGGGACAAGATTACCTCCCATATAAGGACATACTGTGCTTAGAAAGAAAACATAAATATTCACCAGAACTACAACTACAGTATTCCTTATTGGTCTAAATAAGGATTACTTGTTAGTCTAAATAAGTCATAATTGGAAAAAGCCCCCACTCCCATGGTTAGTTACAAAATGACAATCATTCCCTGTTTTCTTTCACTTATCATCATCATCAATATGAAAAGTAATTGGCTTCCCAGTAACCATATCCAAAATAAATTTGAAGCCTGTTATGAAATTCCCAAACACAAAAAAGATCACATACTCACACTGATGGAGAGAAATAATGAATTGAAGACAAGTCTGCAAATATTGCTTATCTTGTTCTTCTTCTTCTTCACACTCCATTGTTATTGTGTCAGTTCACAACAAACAGACTCATGCACTTACAATCTCAACCTCCAAGTCCCTATCCCTTTTGATACCTCCAACCTCCATTGTCTCTGTGTCTGGGATTCTCAAAATTTCGTTCTCAGAGTAAGTTCTTCTTCTTCTTAACAGCTATTTGATTCTGAATTGCATTTTAATTATAAGATGAGTTACTGATATGGATTTGAGTTGTGTCTCTCATGTGAAGAAGAAAGATATATATGTGTGTGTAGACACACGAGAGTTAATCTCTTTCTTCTCCCTTCACATGAGAGATACAACTCAAATCCATATCAGTAGTGTGCACATATATAAGCACAAATATATGTATATATCATTATTTCTGATTCAAGTCTGCAACCTCATTTTGTACAGTATGTTCAGACATCTTCGAACTTGTGGAGCTTCATCCTCTCAACACCAGACACCAACTCGTACATAGCAATGGGGTTCTCAGCAGACGGAGCGATGGCCGGTTCGAGCGCGATGGTGGGGTGGGTGGCGGCCAGGGGAAGCAGCGGCGGGATAAAGCAGTATTATCTGGGAGGTTTAACACCGGACCAGGTGGTGCCGGACAAAGGGAACTTGCAAGTGATAGGGAATTCAAGCTTCATAACAATGGAGTCAGATCGTGTGTACATGGTGTTTCAGTTGGCAACCACCACCACTTCACCACCGTCGTCATGGCTTTTACTCGCCACCGGACCCACCGGGTTGTTTCCTTCAGCTCCAAGTTACCAACTTGTGAAGCACCTTGATAAGGTCTCCATCACTATTGACTACACCTCAGGTTGGTATATATATGTGTTACCGAAAATGACGCATTTACTGTACCTATTCAAAATCCAATTAACGTATAATAATCTTGAGCAAAAAATTAATGTATAATAATGAATAAAACTCCAAGGTTATTTTTTTTCTATTCACATATAAATAATTTAAAGGGAGAAAAATATATAAGGATTGCCGTAATACGGAAATTTTCAAAATTGATATCCCTAAAAAATAATTTAATTTCTGAGTCCTTAGATATTATTCTGGAATTAAGTTTTTTTGAATGACCTAATTGCCCTAATTAAGTGAAACTAGTTCTGATTGTCTTAATTATTATTGTCTTTTAGTAATTAGTCAAGATATTATTTGTTACGTTAAATTGTTGTTGGCATTAATATTCTGCAAATATTCTTGTAAAATTAGTTGTTATTATTACCTCAATCATTATTGACATTTAATAATTAAAATTATTTCTTGTTATACTATTATTTTCATTTTCCTATTTCAAATGAACGGCATATTGGTAATTTGGCTTCATAGTTTAGTCACAGATTAGGAATTTCAAGGTAATTACTAATTAGACCAGATCAGGGTCTTGAATTTGAGATTTGCATATTCTTCAAGGGTGTTTTGGTTTGAGGGGAGGGGAGGGGGGTTTACCTCCCTAATGTGAAAAATCAAATATGACCATGATTTGAAATACTTATGCGAAAAATAATACAAAAAGTTATGTAATTTATAAGCATATCAAACTTTTTACACGAAAGAGGAAGAGAAACTCCCCTATCCTCTCCTCAAACCAAACACAACCTAATATTTTGTCGTCTTTCTCCCTAATTTTAAAAGTTAAAATTTTTTTTAAAGAATTAATGTCAATATTTTCACCATATTTCATGAAATGTATGAGAGCTTAACTAGTTACAACTATGAGATTTATTTAGCATCCGCAAATAGAAGAAGGGAAAAATTGAAAAGGATTTGGTGATATGAGCAATGAAGCAATTAGTGGGAAATTTCATATTTTGTTTTTATTAATGTGAAGGCAAAACATGAGTACTTAGTGGTTAAAGGTCAAAGTACACATCATCATAGATCATTATGATTGTGGTTGTGATTGTGATTGAATTGAGCTATTTATATTTTATTCATTCACCTACAAATTTAGAGGTTAGGGAGTCGGCAAGGTGTTTTATCATTAAGAAGAAAAATTAAAAAATGCACAATTTCTGTAATTTTATTATTGAATTATGAAATTTTTCATTTTCAAACTCACATTGGAGTTTTCGATCTTCTTCTTTTCCCCCTTTATGCATTGCACGATTTCTTTAATTTTTTAATAAATTTTTATATAATTTAGAACTAAAAAACAAATATGTGTATTGTTTTTTTTAAGAAAAGTTTCTAAGTTTGTTTTTTTAAAAAAATAATTCGTGAGAATATTTAAAATTTGATTTATAATTCATAATTCATCTATGCTGATTTTATATTTAATTTTCTATTTATAATTATTAATTGTAGTAATAATAATCAATTTTCTTCATGTGATAGCGTGAAATATTTCAAACAAAAATGAAATAATTTTAATAAAAAGATATATATGCATCAAACAATATTAAGTCTAGTTTTTTTTTTTTTTTTTGCCCGAAAAGTCTAGTTCATTTATTTCTTAGATTTCACATAAAATGTCCCACAACCATTAAAAAAGGGAGCCAATATTATATAATACAGGAGTACCGGAATATGAAAAAGTTGAAATTATTTTGTTCATGAAACTTTTTTAGCTTTGAGATCCACCTTTGATTCTTTGAAGGTATATACATATTATATTGGCTAAAGGTTAGACCACCTAACATCATTCTTGATGCGATTCAATTATTTTAAATTAATCTATGACATAGTAGATATTTTAATTATTCCCCCTTTACACTATAAATAAAAATTTTATATTTATATTTTGAAGGTCCTTATGTTACATTATTTTTTATTATTATTATTATTATCTAAAATGGTCATTCTCGCGAGTATGAGTCTCTTCTCTTTCTGTTGAGCCAAAAAAAAAAAAAAAAGAAGTCTCTTCCCTTTCCTTTTTTCTTTGAATCCATATGACATTATAAATAGTGTTTGTGTTCAAAAAGCTCAAGCGAATATGTAGACTAAATATTGATATTAGGGGTTACTACTATTGTAATATTGATATTAAGGGTTACTACTGTTGTTGTTCTTATAATTTTATGGAATTTTGGTTTAAGTCTCTATAATTTCAAATTGTTGGTTTTCACCCCAATAGTTTCTTAAAGATTTGATGTCAATTTAATAGTTAATGTTATAGTTTTAATAAGTTTTGGTTTTGATCCCTAAACTCAGACTAAGCTTAATACGATAGAGACCAAAATCACAATTCGATTGAATTATAAAGACCAACAATAATATTAACTCCTTAATATTAATTAATTAATTAAGCAAGATAGAAATGAAAGCAAGTGGTAAATTAATTAATAGTTGTAATTAATATGAATAATTAATGAATGACTTGTGATAAATATTGTTCAGGCAACATTGGTAATTCACAGTCACAAGCAAGTGGAAGTTCTTCTTCACCTTCTCCAACAACACAGTTAGGTGACTCATGTGGCAATAAGCTGAATTTAAATGGAGTTTTTCCATTTGACACAACCAATCTCAATTGCTTTCCTGTTTGGAATGCTCAAGATTTCGTCTTCAGAGTAAGCCACAATATTCATCATCTTCTTCTACTTATTCCACTACTACAGAGATATAACATATAGATATTTAAAAATTTCATATTTTTTCATGCCTAACAACTTCACAAGTAATTAGGTTTCTAACAACATGGAAATTAAAATCCTTCATTCATCATTCTCATAAGACAAAAAAGTCTCTACACTGCGGACATGTGTATATATGGAATACTCTCTCCAATCTTAAATATTAAATGTAGAAGCTAGTTAGGGTTAGGACCAAAAAGTAGCAAAAAAAGGTCAAAAAAGGCCTAAAAAAAAGTTACATGTTAAAAAAGGTCCAGGGTCTTTTCTGGTATTATTTCATAAATGTTAACAATTAAATTAGTACCATTTAACAACTAAATCAGTAGCATTAACAACAATATCCTGATAACTAAATCCGTACCATTAACAACTAAATTAGTACCCGTCAACAATTACATCAGTAGGCGTTAATAACTAACACTTTATGAAATAATACCAGAAAATGCCTTAGAGCTTTTTTTTTGACATTGACTTTTTCTTGAGCCTTTTTTGACATTTTTTTACTAGTTTGGGTTCTAAGATGGATTTTTCCTTTTTTTTTTTTTTCAAAATATAAAGGCTTGATCTACTTTTTTATCTCTCATATTTATCATTTTTTAACAAAAACTCTTATTACATTGATACTCTGTTAATAATAATTAAATACAACAATAATTGGAATAACCCAATGATGAATAAGAGAGACAATGCTAAACTTGGTGAGTGAGCCATAAGAGCAGGATCAAAAACTTCAAATTAGAAGGCGAAAACTATGATTTAATGCCCCCCTTTTTGAAAAAATTTGCACTATTTTAGAGAGATCATATAAAATTTCTTACGCTTAGTTAATTTACCTAATTTCCTTAATTTGTATTTCTTCTACTAAAAACCGCATGCAATATAAAAGCATACACAAACCACATTATTCATTACGTCTTTTGAATTAGTATGCGTCCTATTTTTTTCCCTTTAGACACACTGGTTATCATTCAAAATCAAAATAAGTAATTACTAGCTATTATTGAATCAACATTTTAACACCAATATGAATATATGTATTAAAAAACTATGCAGTATTCTCAGAGTTCATCATACATATGGAGCTTCATTCTCTCAGCACCAGACAAGAACAGTTACATAGCCATGGGGTTCTCTCCCAATGGAGGCATGGTGGGGTCCAGTGCCATTGTTGGTTGGGTCCCATCCAGTGGTTCTGGTACTGCAGGATTGAAGCAGTATTATCTTGGTGGTACTGCACCATCCCAAGTTGTTGCTGATAAGGGAAACTTACAATTTGTGGCCAACTCAACCCTAATCACTTCCCAGTCCTCTCGTCTCTTCTTAGCCTTTCAGTTGCAGACCGCCCGGCCGTTGCCCCGGCTCGTTTTCGCGGTTGGACCGGCCGGTGTCTTTCCTTCGGCTCCAAGTTTTGCCCTGGCTCAGCACCAAGACAAAGCTTCCATTAGCTTCAATTACGCTACTGCAACAGGTTAGTCCAAACAAATATATTTAACCCTCATAATTCATTTTTCTACACACAAGATTGATTCACAATAGTTTTTATAAAGAGGTATCAATTACTATATGGACTGAAAGTAAATGTTTTGAAGTTAACTTTAATAATTTCATAATTAATGTGAAAAAAAAAAGTTGGGAAATTGAGGCAAGCTAATCAATATCATTATGCCATATTTGTTGCCATGTCATAAGAAAAGATTAAATAGTTGGACAAGATCGAAGTGGGTGACTTGTTTCATTAATTAATTTTTTTTAAAAAAAAAGTAATGAAAAGCATTTTGTTACTACCCTCTCATCCTATTTATAAAACTAGATTGACTTTTTTTTTTTGAAAAAATAAGTTACTTAATCATATCATATATATGTTGTGTGTGCTTATATTATATATTAATTTATTAGTCAAACTAATTAGTTTAAATAAAAAATAAAAATACTATAAAGTAATTTAATTAATTTCCTTTATCTCTTAAAAAAAATCAACTTAGCCTTATAATTAAGACCCACAGTATATTAATGTGGAATTATGATGCTATAAAGCTTGAAATGAGTTGGTTTTTTGTCGTGTCATGATCAGATTCAAAGGCCCACTTAATTTAAGTCAGATCAGAGGTTGTTGAGCGAACATTCTTCAAAGATGATGATAATTTGTTGCTTCTTCATATTAATGGAGTTGAAACGTTTGATCTGAACTGACCCTTCACCAAACCTAAATGATCCTACCAGCGTTATATTCTTTATCACGTGAAATTTATAATTAGCAGTTTTAGCTTCAATTATTTGACAGTCTAATCAAATAATGGGATTTTTTTAAAAAAAAAAAAGTTGTGTGTGGAAAGTTTATACATTTTTTGTTCTATTTTCAAAGGGCATGGTACATATATCTTGAACTTTAAGGAATGTAAGGAAATGTGCAAAACATGCATATCTATCTGAATTAGATAATCTAGATTTGGTTTAAATAGTTTTGATTATTCTTTTAAATTTAAATCATTTTTCGGCTAATAATAGGTGAAAAAAAATATGTTGTCTATGCTTCCTTCCAAATAAAATAAATCAAAATTAAAAAAATTCATACCCGAAATGTCGTAATTAAAACTATAAATGATGCACATCCCTCTAAGTTTAGGAAGCACATAAGGTGCTTCTCCCTTATGTGCTTCTTACATACTTCTCCCTCTAATTAGAGGGATAAACAATTTTTTTTTAATTTTTTTAAAATTTTTTATATATTCTATATATTTAGATTAAATTATATGCTGTTTTCTGAAATTTTTTTTGGCACCTAGTATCTCAAATTAATTAGTTTTCAGTATACTCATGTTGCAGGACATATTTCTGAATGCAGAACTGGAAACTAATTAATTTGAGATACAGGGCGCCAAAAAAATTTTCAGAAATCAGCATATAATTTAATCTAAATATATAGAATAGATAAAAAATTTAAAAAAATTTAAAAAAATTGCTTGCCCTTCTAATTAGAGGAAGAAGCATGTAAGAAGCACATAAGGGAGAAGCACATAATGTGGACCCCTAAGTTTATTTGTATTTGTAAGGGGGAAAAAAAACAAAAAGAGTTTAGGAAGTTTATTATCATCGTTGCGGTAACATATTTTGGAAAATAACTGAGTTCTAAACATCAAAGAGATTTTAGTTTGCACATAAAAAAAATTAAATGAAAAAGAAATTACTACTCAACTGGGTGAGTTCTGTATACATATTGTATGTATAAAATAGAAAAGCAGATTACACAATCACAATTTATGAATATATAGAATCATTCGTTATAAATTTTCTATTAACATATATTAATATAATTTTTTAACATTCACTATCAAAATTTAAATATAAAGAGAGATATATGAATATACAAAAAAGAAAACTAAAAATAATGCATGATTAATTAACCTAACAAAATTGATATATCAAGTCTATTACTTCTGACTAAACATATTTTTCTTCCTGCAATGCGTAAAATTTGAAAAATATTCAGATGTATTGTTTATCACTTATGAATAGTATGACTTATAATATAATTGTACATGTAATATATCAATTCTTTTTGTCTTTTAAATTTATAATTTTTTCCAAACTATCTCTATTAAAGGAGTAGAAAATTTTGGAAAAATGAATAAACATTTTTTTTATAAGTAACAACTTTAACTAATTTGCTTAATTTTTACAAATTAGTTTTATAACTCTTATGTTTATTAAGACCTGAGAAAGTTTATATTATGGTTATTCGATTGAATTGAAGCAAAGATTGACTCAAGATTATTACGTTATTGTGATTTTTTGAATGGGAAACAGGATCAAGTGCTTCATCATCATCATCATCATTATCTGGGAACTCAATTGTGAGCCTAAAGAGAACACATGGATTGTTGAACATATTGGGTTGGGGGATATTGATCATAATGGGAGCCATAATTGCTCGCCATTTCAAGCAATGGGATCCATTTTGGTTTTACTTCCATGTCTCTGTTCAATCAGTGGGTTTCATTCTTGGCCTCATTGGGGTCATCACTGGGCTTATATTGAATGATCAACTTCATGCTGATGTTGAAATCCACAAGGTCCTTGGCATCATTGTCCTTACTCTAGCCTGCCTTCAGGTATTTTCTTTTCTTTTTTGTTAATAATCTTCTTTTGATTTTTTTTTTTGGGGGTAAAAAAGAGGCCTCAGCTATCATATATTAGAAGGAACTAAAAGGTGATTAAATCCCATACAATCATTATAAAAGGGTAGATTGTAAAAAACCCCACTTTTGTTAATAATTTTCTTTTGATTGTTACTAAGACACTAGGTTATTCAGCTGGTCGAGATAGTAATTCAAGGGTCATTGATGTAATTGACATCAACCCGTTCATGATTAAAATGATTGGATTGTTCAAAACTTCAAGTTTTCATTTTAATAAGGTTAAAATATATGTTTAATCATCTAAGTTTTTATCAAGTTTCAATTTAGTTTTTTAAGTTTATAAAGTATATTTTTAAATTTTAATCTTAACACTGTGAATTACTCATTTAAGGGAAAGTAGTGAGTCAGTAAATTTAAACTACGACTCTACAATTAAGTAAGAACGAAGCATGTTTATAATCATTTTTATAATATAAATTAAAATAAACGTGCTAAACAACATGTCTATTTTAATTTTAAATATAACAATAATTACTCCATTCAGTCCTAAATATAAGAAAAAACTTATAGTATAAATTACACTATGAACTTTGTCCTATATTTAAAACCAGAAGTACATTAAAAGATCAAAATTTAAATAAACCTACTGATTCGCAAATTCAACATTTAAAAATATAAACCTACTACTACTACTATTATTATTATTACTACTTTATATATATATAACTTGCTGATATGCATAAGTATTTTAAATTTTAATTAATAAAATGATTTATAAACATGCTTTGTGAATATTTAATTACAGAGTGACTATTAAATTTGTTAAGTCAACATAGGTTAAGAGATTAAAATTATACTTTATAAACTTAATAGACTAATATGAAATTTGTTAGAAATGTCAATTACGAAATATATACTTTAGCCTTTTAATAAACGAGAATACATAATCAAGCTTGCCTTTTAATTGTGAATTTAAGAAAATAGGTTGAATAGATTTAAAGTGCTTGAAATAATTTAGATATATAAATCAATTCTAAATCTTAATAATTGAGCGGGGAATCTATATCCTAAATTGTGAAAGTTGAGAAATCTAATCTAATTTCATTCAAAAACTTCAAGGGCTAATAGTAAGTATGGGATCAAATTCCAAGTAATTAAATAGTAAAACCTAATTACTCAAAATAACAGTAATTAATTAATTAGTTAGAATGAATCAAACTAAACTCTAATTAATATGGTTTGATGCAGATGATGGCTATTCTGGCGAGGCCAAACAGGGAAGCAAAAGCAAGAAAATATTGGAATTTGTATCATCACAATACAGGAAGAATCTTGATCATTATTGCAATAGCTAACATATTCTATGGTATCCATTTAGGTCATGAAGGAAGTGCTTGGAAGATAGGTTATGGCATTGTTCTTGCCATTTTATTTTTCATTGCTTTCATTTTTGAGATGAGAAAGTGGAGTGATGATGAGGATGATGATGATGATTAAGACAATATTTAATTTTTTGAGTTTATACCTGTAGTTCTTGTTTTATTTATTTATTTTCATTGTAATATTCCCTTGAAAAAATTGCTATTTTTATTGTTGATCATAAGAAAATTGGAAATTGAAATTTATTCTTTACTGAAATTAGTTCAGACCAAATTACCCATTTTTTACAATTAAAGAAGCATTGTGTGATGTATATCTATCAAGATAAGCTTCCTTTAAACTTGCATGATCATTTGGAACAGATCTAAATATCTAATGAGAGTTTTTCCTGTTTTTTCAACCAAATAACTTGATTGATCGTAAATATATATAGTACGGTAGCCTTCATGTATATGTAAAATATTTCCTTATATTTATTTATATCGATTTCATTCTTCCTTGGTCAAGATATAAACTTAGTGAGTATAAATTATTTAAATTTAAGGGGGGGGGGGGGGGGGGGAAGCCACCTTCTATATAAGTATATTAGATATTGCTATTTGAATTTTTTAGTCATAACAACATATTGTTTCCATTAATAAATTATTATCTTCAAAAATTTCAAGCTCTAAATTTTAAAACAGTATATGACACAAAATTTTAGGCAAAGAGTTGGATTCACCCACAATCCAAGGCTCTTGGGTGATACCGATGTTAGGCATGGCTAACCGTACGTTTATTACCTTCAGGCGTTAACTTAAGTACCTAGAAGTTAGGATACCTCTCCCAACACCTTAACCAACTCCAGGATCGAAACACCCTCTTTTTGGTGAGAGTGTCCAATCCTTTTGCTAGTTGAACCCAAGGAGGACAGGTAAAATAGTATATGAACTTTAATATGTATAAAACATAATATTTTTATTTATTGTATTTCTAAGTGAAAGCCACTCTAAAACTTTAAAGCACATAATTTAATTTTAAATTTTAAAAATAATTTTTGTATATTAACTACTATAGAATCTCCCATCTATATGACCGTTGTCATAGTTGAATCGTCATATATAAAAGTGTAACATCCCAATTTTCTAAAGCGTTTTCAAAATAGTTTGATTAGAGTAGAACATTGGAGCAATTTAAAATACTGAGTAATTGATAAATCTGTGGTACAATATTGTCTGTGGCATATCTGGATAATATCAATACATTTATCTGAGTATTAAAAATCCTAACTACGTAGCAATATAAGTACACCTTCAAAATAAACTTTATCCAGTCCTCACACGCGCTATTTACCCTTGTCTCTTATCTTTAGTCCTCGGTCCTCCAGACCCTGAAGCTATAGTAAGGGTTGAGGTTCAATTACCATTGAACCTCAGGTAACGGTTAACCTCATGCTTATGTAACAGTTATGTATGACAGATATTCATGACATTACAACAATAATCAACATAAAAACTCATAACAGATTTGTCTGGATAACGGCACACAGCCACTGCATATGTCCGTTATCACTAGTCTGCACTATTCACCAGTGCCACGACGGCCCATCGTGTCCTCAGTACTAGGAAAACTCAACGGCATTATCAAAACCATAACCCGTATATAGCTGAATGTATATGAAAAACCTTAAGACAGAGTCTTAATTTATGAATACATCCATCACATATAAAAGTACAATAAGCATCAGAGTTAGTGTTACAGTACGCGTCTGTACCTTTGTCGATGATATCGGTACGTTGACATTCAGACTGTGATCACGTTTATTCTATAATAGTAATATCACATTTATTAATTCGTGAACAATATTCTAGAAGATATCCTAGTCACTAATTACCTTTTTTCTCTTGGTGGAATTATTTTCCAACTTTAACTTCCTTAATTCCTAAAAACGCTGGTCCAGAATTTTGGACAGGTTTTTGTCTATCTTTGAAAAATCATAACTAATTCTAGAAAAATCAAAACGAGGATCCGTAAAATTACTTGGAATCCTTAGGATGTATATTTTCAAGTAAAAATAATAACTTTTTCCCAGATTACATGAATCACTCTCAGTTTTAAAGTTTTGAGCCTCTGCCCAGAATTTTTCCAGAAATTCGTAGCCTAACTTTGAGAATTTTTATCTCACTGTACAGAGCTCATTTTAACATGTTATAGACATATTTAAAAATCCCTATATGTCTACTTTAACCATGAATTTTCCCAAAATTTTGTGACTATATTTTCAATATGAAATTTTGGCATGTTCATCACCGATTCCAGAATTTTCAAAACCGATGAAATTTCATAAGAACTTCGTTACTTTGATGATTCACTTCCAAAAATGTTTCTATATAACTTTCCTCATCATTTTTTCTAAATAAAGCCAATTTTGACCATAAAAACATGTAAATAAAATTATTCTAGAATATTTAAGATCTAAGCTACTTCTATCTATGAATTTAAGAACTACAACTTAAAGAATTTAAAGCTAGAGCTAGAGAACTTACCAAGAACCTTGCTACTCCTTCAAGAAGCTCTTCACACTCTTCCTCACTCTCTCAAATATGGTTAGTACCTTTGTGAATTGGTGAAGAATAATGAAAGCACTAACCCCCTATTTATAGTAAAATTGCATGACACTATTCACACCTTTTCATCTTGGATATGCTCCCTTGGATCTAGGGTAATTGGAAGCTCCAATCCTATCCCTTCAAGCCCTCAAAACTGTCCCCCTTCTCTCTCTCCCTCATCCTCTTCCATTTTCATTAATAACCCTATCCCAAGTACATCATCCTCTTCTAAAAGTGATTTCTAATTATCTCATGTTTAAAAGTTCTTGGCTTTCTCTTCAAGCTAAAATTGCTTTCTCTTCAAGCTAAAATTTCCTCCCTCTTATATTCTTTGTTTTTGCATTCCACTAAATAGAACCACTAGATAAAAATATGTTTGGGGATCTTAATGAAGTTTTATTCAAATTTTCTCATTGGTTTTGAAGTTTTGAAATTCTTGGCTTCATTTAGAGACCTCAAACACTCATTTTCTCATTTGGAAACAAACTTCAAAAGTTGAGGAAATGACTTTGGTTATAACCAATCTCAAGGTTAAGTTATGCTTGTTAATAATATCTCCCTATATCTGATTTATGATTAATGGATCTCAAGATACAATTTATTTTGTATAGATTTCCCTTTACTTATGTCTTGAATTACTTCCATTGATTAATCTAATTGATTTATGCACAATTTTCCTATTGGAGGATACTTTGACTCTTCCTCCACACACAACACTCACAACTCTCTCTCTCTCTCTCACACACACACACTCACCTCCTCTCCCTTTTCCCACCACCTTATCCTCTTCCATTTTATTTAAGAGCCCTAATTGCTTTTAGTACACTATCCTCTTCCATTTGCCTTTAAAGTCTTCATTGCATTTATGTTGGTTTATGACTCATCTTTTCATATTTGATTTTTGAACACATTCATTTCTTCCCTCCTAAGCTACAAACCCCCCCCCCCCCGGCGCGTATATGCTCTTCATTTTTGTGTTTTGTTGCTCTTACAAATCTCATGTGGAAGATGTATCATTGGTTGTTCTCTTAGTCACAAGGATTAAGCTTTATTAGAATTGATTAGAGCCATTAGATTAGCTTTATGAGGTTAAATCTTGGCCCTTAGATCATAGTTGCAATTGTTAACTTTTCAAAGCTTGATTAAAGTTTAATTACCATCTTAATCAAAAGCTTAATTGTCCCTTGATTATTGTATTATTGGTTCTTAGAGTAATTTATGATTGTTGATAATTCATCTTATGCTAATCCTAACCCCTTATTGGTCCTTGACTTTTAATTATCCTAATACACCTTTAATTGGTGACTATTAATATCAATTGTAAAGAATTACCTAAGTATTTTATTAGTGTAATTTTAATTGCTCATTAACTATTGGTAATTGCCCCTTAATTGTTCCAAGCATTTTGATAATTCTTTATGGCTTTTTATGAATTAAATATGAACTAGGTATTAGTTATAGGGTATTAGAAAATTTAGTCTCTTAATAATAAAAATTGGTATTTAAGACCCTTTGATTAATTACAATTTATTTAATTTAGTGAAGACTTAGTTGGTCATTAATTGTCATTGATTTTTCTAAATTTATTTAGGTATTTTCATAACACTTTCTTGCTCTTCTTGATTTTACATGAACCATAGCTTAATATGATATTTATTGTATTTTATGATGCCTAACAAAATTTATTAAATCATTGGTTACCCTAACCCTAAGGAAAAGTTTTCTAGAAAATAGAATAAACATATCTCAAAATTTGAGACTATATATTTACCTATTTTAAATAAGTATTTTTTATCAAAATATAGTGGCTATGCTAAATAGGATTTTTAGGGTATTACAAAAAGCGCTATATATACTTGACGGAGATATATAACGCTTCCAAACCGTAATGTATCGACTTTATTTTTTAATCATATATAATTATTTTTGAATATTTAGTTTTACTATTAATATTTATTATGTAAGACACATATAATCATTGATAATGAAAAGATATTAATATTGAATAAAAATTATATTTATATTATTCAAAATTCAATATAAAAGAAATTAATTACTTAAACACTCTTACAATAGAAAATTATTTTATAAATTTTTGAATTCTAAGAGTAAATCTATTAATAAAAGATTCTACAATGTTCTTCAATGTCTTTGTTGTACACTGTCCAAAGGTCAAGTATACTGGTAGTTCCCATCACATATTCTTTAACTGTAAAAAGATAATATAAATAGGAAAATAAGAATATTATATGTGTGTGTGAAAAATATAAAAAACTTGAGCAAATATCGGAATATAAAAGTCAAAATCACAATATACATAGTAAAAATTGGCAAATATAAATGCTTGAGCAAATATCAAATCTGATTCAACAAACCTAATTTGGTTGCTAAAGTTTAGAAACCTAAGATACTCAAAATTAAGAAATTAACGAACATTCAAATAGATCAAGGTTTAACTATTAAAATTAGGAGAATTTTTTATTTATAATTTGTTAGTGATTTTAGTCCATATAATCGGTGTAATTAGAATTATTTTTACTTGGTTATTTTCATAAATTAGATATCATTTTTTTTTTTTGTTATTCTTCTTAGATAACCCCTACAAGTGAGTTTGAGCCTCAACCAGTGAGCTCTTGTTACAAAAATAAAAAAAGTAAAATAAAACTTAAAACGTTAACTAGCAAAAAAAAAAAAAGAACACTTACATGAGGAAGAATCATGAAAGGAAGGAACTGCAAAGTGAAGAGCCAAGGCAGTGGTGTAGGATGAAACCCGTAGTGGTAGAGCAAAACCTAGGAAAAAAGGAGTATGAGACCCAAGAGAATTTCAAAAAATATTTGAGAAGGAGTTGGAAGAGTTGTGTCAAATAAATTTTCTTCAAATTCTGGCCTTCTTATATTTGACATTTTTTAAATCTCACTTTCTAATATTAAAAAATACATAATGACTCTTTGTGAAAAACAGTTTGGTATTGTCAAATAAAAGTTTTTAGAATCTTGTCTTCTTATATTTGATATTTTTTAGTATATCATTTTTTAACATATGATGATTATCATGTTTAACGTTAAGTGTTATTAAAAAATACATAACATTTCTTTGTGAAGAATCGTGAAGTATTATCAAATTATTTTTTCCAAAGTTTTCTTAAAATATAAATAATAGTTCTTTGTGAAGTATTGTCAAATAAATTTTTCAAAATCCTATCTCCTTATGTTTAATATTTTTCAAAATAACGCATTCTTATATATTTACAATCCCAATCTCCACAAAATCAATGATTGGTAGGGGGTACTTGTCCTCCCTGATTTATTTATTCTTTTTTTATACTACTACCACCGGTCCTAATTATAAGAGTTAGTTGACTTTCTTTGGAGAAATTAAGGAAGTTAAATAAGTTACTTAATCATTTCATATGTTAAATATTCTTAAATTATATATTAGTTTATTAGTCAAACTAATAAATTTAAAGGAAAAAATAAAAATAAAAATACTTTAAAGTAATTTAATTAGATTCCTTAATCTTTCTAAAAAAGTCAACTAGCTCTTATAATTAGGACCGGAGGGAGTATCATCCATTGACTTTATTTTTTCTTATCATATTATCAGATATTAGAACAATAGACTAATTTGATTCACATGGTTGCCCCTTCCACCATCGATGTTCTCTCTCTTGAGACCCTAGAATCTAGTATGATGCTACATTGTTAGGCCCAGTGGCAGAGCCCAAAATTGAAAATTGGGGGTGAAATTACAAAAAAGAAACCAAAGTTTCATGGAATCACATTTCAACCTCATAAAACTTTAAATATTTTTGTTTTAGTCCCTCAATGAAACAGACTAAAGTGAAAATATTGAAATTTTTATAAGGCCAAATTAAAATTTTCTAAAACTCTAGGTTCTTTTTTGTAATTTTAGGAGGGCCACCCTCCCCGCCACCCCCCAACCCCCCCCCCCCCCAAAAAACAAAATCGGCCACTTGCTAGACCAACTCTGTATTGATATTTACTCCCTCCAGTTCTTAATATAGGACATATTTAGCGAGTAGATCTTGGTCCTCTATACGACATAATTTTTATATTTGCCAATATTTCCCTAATTTTCGCATATTGATGCTCATTCAACAATAATCAAGGAGAAGAGGAAATGAGGAATTCAAGGGAGTGATAACTAAGTGTTTTAGAAAATACATGTCATATTAACAAACTTAACTAATTTCCTTAATCAAATTAAATTAAGCAAAGATGTCTTATATTAAGAATCAAATGGAGTATTTTTTTCGACCAGAGAATGTTATGTCTGCAGCTTCATTCTTTGACAAATTCTAGCAGACATTTTTTCAACACCTAGAAGTCCTTCTATATTTTACATACCTGAAGCATTTAAAAATCTACAACCCAGTAGATCATTTGAATTTCCTGAATGCCAAACTAAACTCCAAGATTGTACAAATGACCATTAATGATTTACAGTACTAAATCTCAATGATTTTTTGCCAAGTTCATGGAGGTAAAATGAGGTGTGAACAAGAAGAAAGCACACAAAAACTTGTCCGTTCATGATTTAGGTTTTCTGTTTCCTCTGGAAGAACAAATAAAAATCCATCTTTCCTTCTTGATCAGGATATATATATATGAATGAAGTTTCTAAATAAGGTTAAATACCATTTTTGCCATAGAAGTATTGGTTAGGGGGCATTCAGCACTTTGAAGTATTTTTGGTATCATTTTTACCCCAAAAGTTTACAAAAAGAAGCAAATATGCCCCGGAAGTTTTTTGTAGAAGCAAATTTGCCTCGGAAGTTTTTTCTAAGAAGCAAATTTTTGTAAACTTCCGAGGCAAAAATGATCAATCCAACGATCAAAATCAACCAATGGGCAAGATTGCTACGTTTGCAAACTTCCAAGGACAAAAATGATACCAAAAAAACTTCAGAGTGTTGGGGGCTCCAAAACCAAAACTTTTGTGGCAAAATTGGTATTTATTCCTTCTAAACAAGTATGTATTAATCAACTTTAACAATTACCTTAAATGAATTGCTCATTTACATTGCAGATGACCTTCAAGCCAACACAAGTTTTGATGATGAACAGTTTCCTTAATCAACAACCTCAGAAAATTGAGGCAAAGATGCTCTAATTCTAAGCCTAAGCTCATTCAATTTTCAACCGCCATAATTTCAGCCCACTTCATTGAAACTATACCTCAAAAAGTATAATATCTTGAAACCCAAAAACATCAATCTTACCTCTTGATCTAATTTAAGAGTACCCTTGAAGCAATCATGCTTGTGTGTGTCCCCCAAATCATGAAACCATGTTGAGAGTTTGATGCCCTTGAAAAATAGAGATTGACTAATAGGTGAATTGTGTATGTTTGTGCGCTCGCAGCTAGAAATTGTGCGTCAAGTGTTTGTGTGTGTTTGTGAAGCTTCTAAAAGTTTATGAAATTGTTTGTCAGGTATGTACACCTCAACAAAGAAAAACACTTTTGCGCTTTAAAACTCTTCACTTGGTTATTACTTAAAGGGTTAAGTAGCAATTTTGTCCTGGAAGTACACGTCTAGAAGCAATTTTACCTTGAAAGTTGTTTTTTGGGGCTCAATTTTACCCTGGAAGTATAAAAACACAGCAATGTTGCCCTCCACTAACATTGACCAAACGTTGACTGTGAACATGACAGCTAGCGGTCAAAAAAGAACAGGTGTGAGCCAAATTGGAAGACACGTGGAAAAGGGTGCTGAGTAGGAGTTAGGTAAGTTTGGACGTGTAACTAAGACACCAACGTTTTACCATAGACCAATGTTTTATGCAAAGGTTTGATTGATGAAAAGCAAAAAGATGAGATACTGAATTGAACAAAAGTTTCATTGTTTATGAGTTTTCATTACAACAGAAGGTTAGTTTTTAGGGTTCGAAAAAGGTGACACCCTAATAGAGGAAGTGGGTCGCATGTGCTTGTGAGACGTGGACAACATTGGGGAAAAGAAGGCAAAGCAGAGATTCGTTCGGATTTAAGAGGTATGGAATCTGTGAGTTTTAGGGACGTATGGGTATGTTATGTAGATTATCACAGTTTAAAGTGATTTCAAGACCATTTGTTTGTTTGAGGGTAAAAGTCTTTTGTTTTTTTTACCTAAATACATTAGGGTTTGGTTGAGATGGAATCGAAAGGCAGTGGAGGATCCTCTGGTGGTCCTGACGGTGGTGTGGGTAATTAAGGAAAGTCATGGACAATGGATTCTTTTTGTCGTGAGGTTGACAATGCAAAACAACTGGTGAGTGAAACTAAAAACAATCTATGGGGTAATGCCACGGAAGTGGGTAATGGGGGCGAAGGTGATGTTAGTGATTGGTCTTAATGGAGAGAGAAGAGAAATTATTTGGATTTATTGACAAAAAACCTGTATGACTTCTCGAAGAAGATAAAAGATGTTGTTACTGAGGAGTCAATGGATGTTGATGTTGGAAGTGAAGCAGTTGACGTTGAAGCTTCTTATGAAGCTATTCAGCGTGGTGATGTGGAGGAAGTGAATGTTGAAGATGGGGACAAAGCAGTTGAGGGTGCCTGTGGTGATGCAAATGAGGAGGATGTGGTTGAAGCTGTAGATGACAATGGGGACAATGATAATTTGAGTACAAATAAAGATAATTTGAGTGCAAGAAAAGGTAATAAGGAAGAGGGTGAGGACTATGATGAAGGTGATGCAAATATGGAAGGTGAAAGTGGTAGTGATAGTGATGATGAAGATTTTGTGGTCAAATATGAAGATGATGTGTTAGTTGATAATGGTGAGGAAGGGACTAGCTATGAGGAGGAGGACAATGTGGATGAATTGGGCCAAATTGGGGGAATAGGCCTTTAGCAGTTTTACCAAAAGTGAGATGGAGGTCAGAAAACATTGCACCCAATTGGAAACCCTTTTTCACTCTAGAGGATAGTTTTGCTAACAAGAAGCAGTAACTCCAAGCTCTGGATTAGTATGTAATAAAGGTAGGAGTAAATTTACACCTAACCAAAAGTGAGCAATTAAGAGTTAGGGCTGGATGTGAGAAGGGTTATCCTTTTGTCCTTTATGCTTCAAAAGATGGATCCAACCTCGGGCTTGTTGTGAAGACCTTAAAGTTGGAGCATAGTTGCAGCAGGGTGTTCAAAAACCCTAGGGCATAAGTGAAGTGGCTAGCTAGGTGCTAGGAGAAGGTGCAAGAGAGGCCACAATATAAGGTGGTAGACATGAAGAAAGATTGTCAAGATGAGTTGATGTTGCATGTTGTTAGTTCCCTATGTGTTTTGATGATAATCAACAATTGTAAACACACATTGGAGTTTTGTCTTTGGTAAAAACTTATGTCAAAGACAAACTCAAGTATTGATATGAATACTCGAGTATTGAACACTCAAGTATTCAATTGAATACTCAAGTATTGACTTGACAGAGAATTGCTCAAATCCATTACACAAAGCAATACTCAAGTATTGGACACAATACTCGAGTATTGGACTTATAGAGAGCACTCCAAGTTTTCACCTTGAGACAATACTCAAGTATTGGTTGCAATACTCGAGTATTGAACACACAGAGAGAATTTCAACATTGACATAAGTTCTCAATACTCAAGTATTGGTCATACAGAGAGACATCAAAGTTTTTACACCTTATGCATACTCGAGTATTGAACTTTCACAAAGTTTTTCAAATCAACATTTGTTTATGAATACTCAAGTATTCATTTGAAAACTCAAGTATTTACATGGAAAAACTCCACAAAATTTTCAAATGAGTGCATACTCGAGTATTGATTTGGAAACTCGAGTATTGGGCATACAGAGAGCTTTTCCTCTTGTCAATAACTTGAATACTCGAGTATTGATTTGAATACTCGAGTATTGTCCTTAAGGTCCAAAGTTCACATCACGATGATTTCTCTCTGAATGATGAATACTCAAGTATCAGGATGGATACTCAAGTATTGACTTAAGTGCACAGTGACATACTCAAGTATTGATGAACATACTCAAGTATTGAGTGTTGAACTTGAAAATCAAATCTGACAAATTTATGAAACATTCTTATTTGCTCTTAATACTTTCTTTTATCATTCTTCTATATTCTTAGCTATGTTTAACCATCTTTTTGATGAGTTTCAGACAGATTAACGAAAGTTAATTGAAGGTTAGAGGAAAAGCAAAAAGGTAGTTCAGAACATTAAATGTTGAACAAAAAGTTGCTCCTTTTTGGCTAATCCAACTGCACACGCCTACAAAGCATTTAAGAATGATTTCTACAACAAGTAAACTCTTCTTCAACGGACTAATTCGCAGAGAGTCAACTCTGATCATCTAGCCAGCTGGATTAAGAGTAAACAAGAGACAGAATATGCCAAAACCACTTCCTAAACATGGCAGAGCTTCTCCAACGGATCTATTGGGATAGCAACGGTCATATATTGATCTCTACCTATAAATAGAAGACAGATTCAAGCAGAAAAACGTGGAGAAACAAGCTTACACTTCCAACATGCTGAAACTCTGTTCTCACACCATTTGCACTCTGTTTTTCATGTTTAGTTAACTTAGAGAGTGAAATGATTTGTATTTGATCTTCAATGTTTATCCATTCACTTCTAAGAGAGAAGATTTATTGTAATCATTCTATTCTTCTGAGAGTTACTCAAGATTGGGTGATCTTGAGTGGGAAACACATTGTGTTGATTACAACTTGTAAGAGGGAGTGAATCCTAGTGAGAGGATTACTTCGAGTATAGAGTGTGTAATCAAGCGGTGTGTTGATTACAGTTTGTAAGGGGGAATGAATCCTAGTGAGAGGATTACTTCAAGTACAGAACGTGTAATCGAGTTGAAAGAAGATCGTGGATTGAAAATCCCAAGTAAAGCTTGGGGACTGGATGTAGTTCAAGGATTGGGCCGAACCAGTATAAATCAGTTTGCACACTCTCTTCCCTTATCTCTTACATTTCCAGCATATATGTTTGAATGTGTATACATGTTTAAATGTATGGTTATTGCTTTATAAACTGATTTCAGTAAGTTACAAAAAGAATTTCAAAGTTCCTAAATTTTTATACTTCACCCAATTCACCCCCCTCTTGGGTTCAGCCAGTTCTTACACATGTGAGTACTTACAAATGCAAAAGGGCAAAGAAGAAGATTATTGAAGAGATGGAAGGGAGTTATGTGGATGAGTTCAAGAAGCTAGAGGCATATTGTCATGAGTTAAGGGCTTCCAATCCTGGATCTGACATATCAATTGAAATTAGTAAGAAGGCACTTGAAGATGGAAGGAGAGTATTCAGCTGCATGTATGTGTGCTTTAATGTTGCAAAGTTGTGATTTTGACTTCTTATACTTATGTATTTAATATGGTATTACCTCTCATTTCCATGACATAGTGATATGATGTTTACTTATACTGACCTAAACTTTTGCTAGATTGGGTGGAAGGCTGGATGTAAGCTTATTATTGTTAGTTCTCTATGTGTTTTGATGATAACTGACAATTGTAAACACAAGTTGAAGTTTGTCTTTTGTAAGTTGAAAAACTTGCTGTCAAAGGCAAACTCGAGTTTTGAAATCAAAACTCGAGTTTGCCTTTAACAGAGAGTTGCTCATTTTCAATGAACAAAGCAAAACTCCAGTTTTCATGAGAAAACTCGAGTTTTGGTCTTATAGAGATCACTCAGTTTTTCACCTTGAGACAAACTCGAGTTTTTGACTGGAAAACTCGAGTTTTGCATTACACAGAGACTTCTCATTATTTTCTGATGAAGACAAAACTCAAGTTTTCAGTTGGAAACTTGAGTTTTGGCCATACAGAGAGTCTCCAACATTTTGAACATATGCAAACTCAGTTTTGATTTAAAACTCCAGGATTTCACATTGCCATGAATTTTCTAAGTTTTCTCAAAGTTGTAAGAAAACTCGAGTTTTGGTTTGGAAACTTGAGTTTTCACTTGGCAGAGAGTTTTCATGTTTTACTTAGTTTTTGAAAACTTCAGTTTTCTCAGAAAACTCCAGTTTTGACTTGGCTCAGAATTTTCAAAGTTTTCACACTTAAATGAAAACTCGAGTTTTATTTTGAAAACTTGAGTTTTGGCCAAGCCAAGAGAATTGCACCTTTTTCAATGTTTTGGAAACTCAAGTTTTGAATGAAAACTCCAGTTTTGATGTTTTGGACTAAAACTCATATTTCACATCAAAAGTCCAAAACTCGAGTTTAATTTTGGAAACTCGAGTTTTGAGTTTCTTTCTAAAATGTGTTCCAAAGCTAAAATCGCGACTTTCCTCTTTGGATAGAGGAAACTCGAGTTTAGTTATGGAAACTCGAGTTTTACCTTAAGTGCACAGTTGAAAACTCAAGTTCAGAAAACAAACTCGAGTTTGTGTCGCAGAGTTTGAAAATCGAATCTGACGAATTTGTGAAATCTTCTTGTGTGATCTTAATTCTTCATATCATCATTCATCTATGTTCCTAGCTATGTTTAACTACTTTGTTAATGAGTTTTAGATGATTTAGAAGATGTTTATTGAAGGTTAAAAGCTAAAGCAAAAAGTGACGTCAGCACATTAAATGCAAAACCCAGAAAGTAGCATACTTTTGGGTAATCCTTCTACACACGTCTACAAAGGATTAATGTCTGCTTTCTACATCCAGTAGCTGCTATTACAACAGATTAATATTCAAGAAGTCACCCCTAAACTTCTGTGCAATTGGATTAAGTGAAGAGTAGAGAGAGAAGAAGACTAAACCACTCCATAATCCTTGCTGAATGTCTCCAACGGTTATATTAGGGAAATCAACAGTCATTTAATGCTCTCTTAGTATAAATAGAGCTGCATTCAAGTCTTCTCAACTAACACAGTTGTTGAAAACGAATTGCATTCAAGTCTACACTTATTCTTTCAGTTTTCACTTGTAAAAGTATCTTTTGATACATTAAGCTTTAGTGTTCATCATTATCCACTCTTAGAGAGAGTTTCTTATTTGTAAATCATTTATTGTAAAGAATCACAAATCAGGGGACTTGGTGATTGGGTTCATTGATTGCAACTTGTAAGAGGGAATAAGTTCTAGTGAGAGAATTACTCTTGAGTACAGAGTGTGTAATCAATTGAGATAGTGAAAATCCCAGAGAGTTTGGGGACTGGACATAGGTTAAGAGGTTGAACTGAATCAATATAAATCTCTGTCTTGCTATTCTTCTCTACTCTCTGTTCACCTCTATTTTACCGTTGAAAAACAGAGCAACTACAAAAAGTTTTTCAAAATCCCCAATTCACCCCCTCTTGGTGATTTAGCTCCACCTTCAATTATTGGAGTTGATGGCACATTTTTGAAGGGAAATGCCAGAGGTATGATGCTTACAGCCACTGGACTGGATGTTGATGATTCTTTGTACCTGATAGCGTTTGTAATCACACAAAAGGAGAACACTCATAAATGGAAGTGGTTCTTTGAGTGGATTAAGAGATCCTTGGACTTGGACAATGGTAATGATGTCACAATAATGTCTGATATGCAAAAGGTTAGTTGTTTTCATTTGTTGTCTTATAGTCTTGCTCTTGCCTTATGTATTTTTCTTGAAATATCTGAGCCACTATTTTCCTATACAACATAGGGGTTAATAAATGTTGTTTCTAATGTGTTATCATTGGCTGAGCATCGATTGTGTGCGAGGCATATCTATGCCAATTGGAGCAAGGCTTGGTGTAGGAGCGAGTTAAAGAAGTTGTTTTTTTTCCTGTGCATGGAGCACCTTCCATGAACAATTCAAGGACAACTTGACTGCACTTGGGGAATTAAAAAAACAAGCAGCAGAGTCAGTTCTCATATATCTGTACAGAGCTGGGTAAGGGCATATTTCCATTGTAAATGCTTATGCTGGATAGTAGACAACAACCTTAGTGAAAGTTTCAATTCCTAGATTGATGACTATAGATATTTACCTATTATAAGGATGATAAATGGTATTAGGTTAAAGATGATGACTAAGTGGGCAGAGAGCAAAACTAATTTGCAGAGGTAGAGAGGAAACTATAGTCCTAAGTGTGTTAGTTTGCATGAGACAAATAAGGAGTTGTCAATGAGATGTACTTTGTTTTTTAATGGTGACGATGCATCTGAGGTATCTGAAGGGGGATGATAGACACAATGTTTTCTTAGCTAGAAAGCAATGTACTTGTAGGGCGTGGGACCTAACTGGTATCCCATATCAGCATGCCATTTGTGTGTTATTTCATGCTCAAATTGACCTAGTCACTCAAATATCAAGATTATATCACAAGAACACATACTTATGTAGTTATAGAATCAAGTATCAACCTGTTAGAGGGAAGGCCTTTTAGAAAGTGGATAAGTTCTAGCCCATGGAATCATCTCCAATGTGCAACCTGCTTGGTAGATCCATCGAGAAGAGGAACAGGACAAATGAGTCTGAGAAAAGAAAGAAAAGAGCAAGTGCTTAGGAATACAAGAGTTTCCCCAATGTGGACACAAACATTGATCTTCCTCTACCTCCTCCTGAGAAGATGTCCAAAAAAAGATCAACCGGAAAATGCTCCATTTGTCACAAAGCAGGGTACAATAGAGCCACATGCAAGCATGTAAGTGTTATAACCTTAAAACGTTGATGCTTATATACCTTTTATTGGTTATGCCAATTGTTTTATTCATTATTGATTATTGATATATATTGGTATTTGTTCCAGAGAAATAAAACTCCTATGCAAACTGCTGAATTTAATGTTAGTACCTAGCAATCTCAAACAAGCTCAAAACCACGTGGTGGACGGACTTTCTATAAGAGTCGAGTTGGAAGTGGCATGGGAGTTCGAATTGATGAGGACTTTGGACAGATTGTGTATAATGTAAGCAATTACTTCATGCTTAACGTGTCTCATTTTTCAATTCCAAACTCAACATTTTTCTTTTCATTACTATGTAGCCTGGTAAGAATGAAGAACTTGTCTTACATTAGTACATGTACCAACATGAAGACGACCCTGAAACAAGATTCCCAATCCCGAATAAGGCCACAATATGGAAAATAATGAGCATGACTTCACCTTCACAGGGCATTGGAACTCGAACAGTCTAGTATCATGGTGATGGATCAAGAGTCCCCATTCCTTTTGAGGAAAAAAAATTACACTAAAGTGTGATAAGTCACACTCGAGTATGATGTTATCACACTCCAGTGTGTGTCCCACTTCTATAAAGTAAAGGCAAGAAGAGGGTTTTAAAAAAAATCACATTGGAGTGTGACAAGTCACACTCGACTCAAGTGTGATAATGTGATATTATCACACTCCAGTGTGTGTCCCACTTCCATAAGGCAAAGGCAAGAAGAGTTTTTTTAAAAAAAAAAAAGAAAAAGAAAAGAAAAGACATTGGAGTGTGATATATCACACTCCACCCCAGTGTGTGTCCCACTTCCATAAGGCAAAGGCAATAAGAGTTTTTTTAAAAAAAAAAAAGAAAAAAAAACACTGGAGTGTGACACATATCACACCCCAGTGTCTCACTTGCAAGAAAGAAAAAGAAAACATATTTATTTAGAAATTGGACAGGTGTCCCACTTCCATAAGGCAAGACAACTTGCTTTCTCTATTTTTGAACCCCCAAACCCCTCTCCTTTCCCAAAAAAGCACTATTTCAGGGCCCTGTTCATGATTTCGAAATCTTCACTAGATCAGACTGGTGGATTAACGATCTCAGTAGCATTCACGATCTCCTGTTGGTGAATTTGGTGAAAAAGGTATTTGCTTTCTTGTGTTACCATTTTTAAATGTTTTTTTTTTTTTGGTTGTTGTTGGATTTGTGACCTGAAATAGTTTTTCTTACTGTAATGTTCTCAATCGTCATGATTCTTCAATGTTTCTTTCCCCCATAAATTTTATTTGTTTCTTTGAAATGTTTAGTACTAGTTTTTAACACTACATTTCACGCAACTTCTGTGGTGGTGGTGTGGTTTTTTGTGGCCGTTAGAGATAAGCGCACTTTGGCATTATATTCATCATCGTTGTTCCCTCCAAAACCCCCTCGTATTTCTTTACCATCTTCTTCCCCAAGCTGTGCTTTTCTTTCTGCCATTTTCCCTCACTCAAGCTTTTTCCCATCTTCAAGATTCCCTCAAGTTCATATAATTTTCAGCAATTTTGTTCCTCTAATTGTTTCTGCTACCAATCATTTGGATTCCTCGACATTCAGTTTGCTTCACAAATTTTAGTTTCGTCTTTATAGGATTCCTCTGAATTTTTTGTTGATTTCAATAAGACACATTCATCAACTGCTTTGCTTTTATCTTCTATAGTATATACACAACCAACACATCACTGATTAAATAATTCATGCGCTTCATATATATCACAACAATTAATACCTATCTCTTTTTTCTATTCTTGGAAGCCGTGAGTAATCCATTTAAATTGGATAAGACCCATGACAACAGCTATTTAGTGGATGCTCATATATAAATTTTAAAACCGTACCAAACTTGAACAGTTTTGGATTTTTTTTAATACTGTGACATTGACTAAGACAATGAATATGTCTTCAAAAGGTTGCTATGTTATATACTTCATCTAAGAGATTCGTTTGAATTGTTTCTAAATACATGAGGTTGTTTGAATATATGCTTTGAAAAGTTTCTACCTTGAACTAAATTTGCCAACTGAGAAGATAGTGTCCTCAATAGAGCATGTACCTTTCAATTCTATTTCATCTTTTTTGTATCTTTATTATTTCTATTGATGGTTATTTTTGTATCTTGGTTATCTAAGTGTTGAGTTCAATGGCGAGAACAAAGGGTTTGAAGGAAGATGAATCACCTCCATGGGCATCAAAGAAGGCCAAGATGGAGGCCAAACCAAAGGAGAGCAAGTATTGGCCAAAGCTTCAAGACACGGTCCTTAAGCTAAAAGTAAAAGGGATTTTTATCAACAAACCAACAAGGCCTCAAACTCAATCAAGCTCATCTCTACCTAGTAGCAGAGGAAAGGGGGAAGCCGATCAGCAATCAGAAGAAGAGATAGGGGTAGAAGCTCTCTCAAACACACCTCATTTGTACCTAAACCAGGTATTATAACTACTCCAATTCATATATCCGATCAAAAGTCTTTTAAATTTTATTATGGTGAAAGGAAATTTTGCACCACTGTGTATGTTGATCTGGCTAAATTGAAATCTTAATGCAACATAGACTTGTCACCATGGCCGAAGCAATATGAACCTCTGTTGAGTATAAGAATGGTGTAATTGTTTTATTTCAACATGAGAGTTGCAAATGAGACTAATGTGGAGGGTAATACTATCAAAAAGATTCTGGAGACAGAAGTGAGGGGAAAGAAGATCAAAATCACTGCTAAGTCTATCAACAATATTTTAGGATTATAGATGTTCTAAATACGCCTGTGAAGCTCCTAAATTGTGGGAAAACTCAATTTCAAACTTGCTTCTATGTGTGATACATTTCGGGTGATATGGTTTATTTATACAAGGAACATGGTATAGAAGGGTAACAATTTTACCTATTTCACGTCACGAGACTATCATCTGTTTGCTTCTATCATATCTCAGGAGCCTCGGAATGTTGGTAAATGGGTATTGGATGAGATGCAAAATTTTCTTAACAAAATGACATCCTCTATCCCATTTCCTAATGTGGTTTCCTTTATTTTGTTTGCACACAATGGTATCTTATTGATGAAGAGAAACTTGTGAAACCTTTGATGCTTGGTAAAGATCATGTGCACAAAATGCATATTTCTTTTCCTCAGGGTTTGGGTCAGTTGAAAACGAAGGTAGCTAAGATGAAGACTTTGTTGTGAAAGGCTGCAGATGACACCCAATCCACCCAAGCAGCACCCTCTCCTATTGCCTTTGGTCATTCTCCTTCCTTCTTTGGGGCCTCCTTATAGTCTTACATCCAGGATGCCTTAAATAAGGCTATTAATACAGTGCTAAGATCCAATACCTCCATTCTACGATCCAAAGAGTCCATTCTTAAGGCAAATGAGGTTTTTCTAAATACAATGGAGGCGGCAACTGACAAATTAGTGACTAACTTGGAGGACACACTTAAGACTTTGTTCAGTCGCATTGATCACAACTTCCAAGCTATCTTTGAACAACAGGATAAGCATGAAAAGAGAATTAGCAAACTTGAGAAGAATATGGATGAATTGGGATTCTCACTTTATGAGACTTCTGTACCTTCACCTTCTAGATCCACACATATAATTGAGCCTTCTCCAGTTTCTATACTAGCTAAGACCATCAACATACCACACACCATCCCTACTCGTCTTCCTTTGTCCACTGCATCCACACGTGATCCAGATCCCACTTTAAAATCTGTTGGATATGATTAGTTTTGATGATGTCTTATATAGATGCCATTCTTAAGAGTAAAAAGCTTGCATACTACATTTATCTTCTACTTTGATTAATCCTTATATATTAATGTAGATATGAAGTTTAAACAATGAAAAATGATCAAGAGAGGGGATTGAAGAAAGAAGAACATGTTAAATACTATGAGAATATCAATATTCAAGTCTCTATGATCAAACAGAAGTTGGAATGGTTCAATTCGAAGTTAAAATAAGCTTCCTGAAGTCGTTCTCGAGTATGACAATGTAATTCTCGAGAATGGTACTGTTCATGTGAAAATTGCAAGTCATTCTCAAGTATGAAACATCAATTGTCGAGAATGGTACTATGCTTCTCGAGAATGGTATTGTAATTCTGGAGAATGATCGTGTTTTAGCAACTCTGTTTAGCTCTGTTTTACGTTTCACTCAGGCAAGCTCTGGTAATTCGATAATATCTCCTAAACCAGAGATCAGATTGAGGTGAAACCAATTTTGTTGGAAACTAGACTTCCAATGCGTCATTTTGAGATAAAATTCAAGTCCAAAGGAGGTCAGATGAAGGAGCTATGAATTATGAATTTTGGAAGATGACAATGAAATTCACGCCACACAACAGACCAAGCTTCAGTATTTTGAATGTATCTCACAAACGACAAATCCAAATGAGATGAAACCAGTGCCATTTGAAACTAGACTTGCATACCTTTCCAAAAACATCAAGATCTTGAAAAAAAAAAAGATCAATTGAAGGAGATATGATGTTTTGAAGTTGATGGTCGGTTCAGAATGCTGCAAAAATGCTGGTCAAGAACAATCTCCATTCATCTGATGATAACGGACGAACTACAATGAGTTTGGAACTGATTCTTCTTGCATGGAAAGAAGGCTTTAAAGAGTTAAAGTATTTGAATCATAATTAACTCACTTGCATCTCCATGTGTAATTGATTCTTGAGAATGGATCAAGGATTCTCGAGAATGGATCAAGGATTCTTGAGAATGGTATGTGACAGAATCAACATCGCAGGCTTCTCTAAATGACTCTTCTTCGCCTACATCAGTTCTCATCTGATATGATTCTCGAGAATTAGTAAGGGATTCTCGAGAATGGTACTCGAGAATAGGTAAGTCAATTCTCGAGAACGAATTGACAGACTCAACGGTATGCTTCTCAGATATGATTACCGAGAATGGCCTCTTAATTCTCGAGTATGTTCATAGCTGCATGCACTCTTCAATTATCCATCTTCCATCAGAGCAATTCTCGAGAATGGGCAGGTGATTCTTGAGAATGCGTAAGTTAGTTCTCGAGAATGCGCAGTAAAAAATTTGATGATCTTATTATTCTCCAATAGTTACACTTTGCTGATTCTCGAGAATAACAACATGATTCTCGAGTATTGACGAAGAGTTGCATTTACAAAGGATTCCAGTTTAAGGAATTCTCGAGAATAACTGAAGCAATTCTCGAGAATGAATTCTTCTCAGTTCTGTGATTTCCCAATGTCACTAATCAATTTCATAAAATCAATGGGTCATTATGTATTATCTATTAATCATATCTGAACTTATTTATATCATGTTTAATCATCTTTTTGATTGAGTTTTAGTTGATTAATCGTGTTAATCTGAGTGTTTGAACGAAATGCAATCCGACGTGGCAGACGCATTAAATGCTTGTTCAAAAAAGCAGAGCAACAATCGGAATAAGATTTTCATTGCAATTGAAGACATTCTTCAGGAATACCTATTCTAGCTATTACTCTGAATCACTCTTTGCACAAGTACATTCGACGGCAAAGCATTTATGAAGCAACGGTCGATCAACTTCAATAGAAATTATTTGTGTCTAATGGAAATACGAAGAGACACAATGGCTAGTTTACTAAGCTTTTCGACGATCATTAAGGATGATCAAATATGAGGATTTACACTTACATGTTGATAATTTCTACATCCAAAGAATGTCCTATCTGGGTTTTGGTCGGTCTAGGACCTATACAGTTGTGCAACCACCCCACAGTGACACATCGTCAACGGACGAGGTTCTCCAACATCTCCATGAACACGTAGTCACATCATCACCCTCATCCTCCTTGTCAATGTTGTAGATGTTGTTGACTCTCATATTCCTCTTCTTTGCTCCATCCCTAGGTGTTACATAGCACAAATCGTCAACAACTTTTTCCATTTAAACGCCCATGGCTGACCACTCTAACCTAACATAGTCAGAACGTATTTGACCCATGAAATCCAACGTGGCTATGTTGGAAATTATGCCCTAGGGGCAATTCATTGTACTTTGGATATTTAAGTTATTTAAAGTATTCTCTTTTGTTATCGTTTTCGTTTGCATGCTCGTATTGATAACTGCATCCCTGGATAATCTTATAGATTATCCTAAATGTCCCTGGTCGATCATCTACACGGGAGTGAAGATGAAATAAGACCAGTATGACTTTGATGAGGTATGGAGATACGAATCAAAGTCATGGGCACTTGTAAGAGTACAAGGTGCTGGACCGACCCACTATGAGAAAGCTTCATGGATTAAGTCATAAGCTTATCTCATGTATAACCGCGTCACGACGCCCTATGACCTGAGACCATCATAGATTCCTACATGATGAGTCACTGGTCTTTGACCTAGTCAAAAGTCACCTTTGACCGGGTGATGATAAAGGCTCGGATCGAGATCAGTGGTTTTCATGCGGAGGAATGTGAGTGGTCAAGATAGGATTTGTCCCTCACATATGTAAAGAGATAATGTTGGGCCCCTCGATGAGTGAGTCTAAGAAATGTATGGCCATACTGTGATGGAAAAGAGTTTCCATTTCACTTATTGGACTACTCGAGAATCGAGAAAGCAATGGTCAAGAAAAGGAAGTTGACATTATCCATGCCTCATCCTTGACTAAATTATCGCGTGACAAAAGGGACGTGACATGGTTGTACGATAGGTAGTATCGTGTCATCGATCCCCATGTGAATTGGGTAGTCGTAATGTCTTACTAGAGGCCGCTTGCGACTTGTGGGCGGATACAGTGTTGGCCCACTGCCAATCTCATATGGGCCTGCAGGGTCGCACACAAGAATAATCCAACACGAGTAAAAGTGTCCAGATTCATTGAATCTCAGATTAATCTGAGATTAAATGAATACTAAATTTGATCTAGAATTTATATATATATATATATATATATATATATATATATATATATATATATATATATATATAATTCGAAATTAATATATATATTATAAATAGAGATTATAATATTATATATGATATTTGTTTAGTATTTAATTTATTTGATAAATTAAATATCTGAAACAAATAGAGATATTGTATCTCATTTAATTTCGAATAAAGATATCATGTATCTGTTTAATATAAAATTGAGAAATGCTATCTCAGATTTAATTAAATGGATAGATATCATATCTCGGATTTAATTTATAATGATAAATTAAATCAAAAGGCTTTAAATTTAGATTTGATCTAAATTCAAGATTCGGATTTCAAATCTGGCTTTTAATATATTTGATTACATTTATGAGATAGATTTGATTGATATATTGTCCAGATTCGGAATTCGAGTTTCCAAAATTAATAAGGATTAATTTTGATTATATAATACGCCTATCGGGTTTAGAAATAAACCTACGGACTTTTGGTTGAGTGTATTAGAAAGCTGCGAGAAACCCTAGAGCAGATTGAGAGAGACGCACAAGAAGCGCTAGCACGTTGCCGCAACCGTGTTCGGGGATTGTTCGTGTGGATACCAGTAGAGGAGGCCGATTCTAAGAGTCGACTTTTGCTGATCAAAAGAACGAGACGCGGACGTGTTGATCGCCCACCTAATCAAGAGAACAAAACGCGGACGTGTTGATCGAGAATGTAGTCCACCTGATCAAAGAGAACGGAACACGGACAAGTTCAATATAAGATATGATTCGGTTTCCCTAACCTTGATTTAAATGTCGTTGAGTGATCCTTCGGAAGGGATTCGTAAGGAATTTTAATCCGCTGCGTGTACGGATCCCAACAGGCTATCCAACTTGGTGTTCTACGTGTCATCTAATCCTATGTGGCAGACGTCTGTTAGTCTCACTATTAGTGGAGGACAACATTGCTACGTTTTTATACTTTTAGGGCAAAACTGAGCCCATAAAAACTTTCAGGACAACATTGCTCCTGGGCATGTACTTCCAGAGCAAAATTGCTACTTAACCCTTACTTAAAATAAGTGAGATTAATGATAAAGATGAACTAGATTGAAAGGCTCAAACATGTATAGGACCTATTCATTACTAAATGAATCAACTTTTCATTGTTAGGTTTAGGGATGGACCCAGGATTTTTTTTTTTTTTTTGGGGGGGGGGGGGAAATAAAAAATGCTAAATCAGATTTAACATACAAAAAATTAAAAGAAATCTATTTCCAATGAAACAAGATCAATTTCTTTAACTACCTTTTTATTTTCAATTCTAGAAGACTTTGAAGAAGGAGTCTTAGCATTTGAGAATTCAACATTAGGAGTAGACAAGGGCAAAGACTCGCTAGTTTTTCTCTCAAAATAAGTATCAATGGTAGCACTCTTCCCCATAAGAATCACCTACAAAAGGCCTGAATTATTTCATGATCAATATGATTTTAAAATATTATTAATAACAAAAGTAAACCGATTAAAATTAACTATTAATCATCATCTATATTCTCATAGCTATCTTTTAACAAAACTCAAAACTTATCCAAAATCCTAACCCTAAAATATTATCTAATTAGTATAAAAGTAGCATTGTTAAGAAGACGAAATCATATATAATAAATTTCATTAAGAAAATTTAACAAAAAGAAGTGATTTAGAGTACCTTTTTGATTCTTAAAATTTATCATAAGCTATTAGAAAAAAATGGCAGACGATGGACAAGATGCAATGGAGAGGAAGAAGAGATGAAAGATTTTGAAAAACTACAAACAATTTGGGGTTGGAGATAATTAAAGGTTGAGGGCCCCACCCTTTATTATTGTGTTCTTTATTTTTTTAAAAAGGGATAAATATCAATTTTGCCACGGAAGTATTGGCTAGGGACCATCCAGCTCCCGGAAGTTTTTATGGTATCATTTTTGCCCCGGAAGTTTACAAAATGGAGCAAATATGCCCTGGAAGTATTTTTTAGGAGCAAATTTACCCCGGAAGTTTTGTTTAGGAGCAAATTTGTGTAAACTTCCGGGGCAAAAATGATATCAATCCAACGGTCAAGATCAACCAATGGGCAAAATTGCTATGTTTGTAAACTTCCGGGGCAAAAATGATACCAAAAAAACTTCCGGGTGCTGGATGCTCCCTTAGCAAAACTTCCATGGCAAAAATGGTCTTTATCCCTTTAAAAAAATATATGATAGCAACTGTCAGGGAAGAAAGTAGCCCAAATGGGGGCTTTACTTGTGGGGCCCATCTTTCATTTGTTTATATATATTTTTTTAAAAAAAAAATTAGGGGGGGGGGTCATCCTTGCCGCCCTCTCTATCCACCCTTGACAGTGACCCGTCTTGTAACATCCTAATTTTTTAATTTTAGGATTTAAGATTAATTACTTAAATTATAGGGCTTTTTGTCCTTGAAAATTTTAGGAAAGACTAAATTCAAGTAGGATTTATAAATTAAGAAATAATTAAAACAATAATAACAAAAATCCATTATCCTCAATTCCTTAATTGAATTTCAACAGCCCAACACGTGAAAAGGGAATAGCAATATAGATACACACACAATTATAACCCAACCATGTAACCATCTAAATGTTCAACAGACCAAGCAAACCACGGCCCACGTACAAAAACCCAATCATTTTCATTATCCTTCCAATAATCCTACACGTGGCAACAAGTGTATATATGGATTCATTGTCACAAACCATTTTTCTTGGATTTGCTTCTTCTGGCCCATATGAATATAACCCATTTAACCCACACTTCTTCATTTAAACTCAGCAAACATCAAAACGCAGCAGTAGAATATCCTATTATGTATATCAGCAGCAGACCGTAAGCCACGCGATGCTCAACCAAACCAAACTGAACCCTCTCCATTAGCTTTCAAGACGTTGTAACGCAGGGCTTATTCGGTTGAGATATAATTGGAACGCAGAAACCAAAGAACTAAGATTGACTCACACTCTTGCCTACTGCAATACGGAAACCTGTCGGTGGGAGGCAACACTAGCTTTTTCAGACGTATACGCTCAACGCTGGAAACGCAGTGAAGGGAAGGAAAGGAAACCAGCGCCGTCCACGCAACGTCTTTCCCCCTCGAGCCTCACAACTCTGGGACCGATGGTCCCTTCTTCAAACTGGACCCTTGATCCAGTATAAGTGCACCGGTTGTCTAGCTCACTCTCACCGTAGCAAACAAAGAGTGAGGGAACGGGAAAGTAAGAGGAAGGTAGAGCGAGAGAGGGGGAGAGTGAGTGAATGTGAAAGTGGAAGAGAGACCGGGAACATAAGAGTGAAGCTGAGGAAGGAAGAGATCCAGCGGTGGGTACTCATTGATCACGCTTCCTCTGTAAAACGGCACCAAAGCAGAGGCTGGTTTCGGTGGTGAGGATTTGTGAGTTTGAGCGAGCAGACTAGTAGCTAATTAAAGGTATGTCATCGGGTTCCTCCTGCATTAACATTCCTGCACTGTCATGAATCCAAGCCTTTATATAGATGTGTATCGTTGCTGCACAACTTTGAAAACTGAAACAAGAACCTACTGCTTCTATGCATGTATAGCTACTGATAGGTCTCTGTGTTAGGAGTTTTTGTTTAAAACGAGAGGAAGCGTTTAGCATCTATATATATATATATATACATATCACTGTAATAGGTTGCTGTTCTTACTATTTAAAAACTCTGAAAAAGTGCTGAAACGTGATGCATAAACAAAAACCTAGCTGTCATGAACTTTACTACTGTAACAGCGATTTTCGAGCAAGTCAAGTAAAAACTAGGGCAAATGAACTCATTTAAATCTGAAATTTTGTGGACATATATTTCACATAACAATCTTTACATCAAGCATTGAATCACCTTAAACGGAGGTCTGTAGCCCAAGATATGATTTTTCAAAGTTAAGCTAAAAAAAAAAAAAAAACCTGCAAATTTTCGGTAGGGTTCTGAAGCAGCAAAATGGCGAAGCATTTCGGACCCAGTAAAGATTTGAGTTTTACCTGAAATTTTCCAGTTAAATAGTAGACACATAGAGGTTTAATTTGATAGGTAATTCGTCAAATTCTGATAAGAATCGAGGGAGATATGATTTTTCAAAGTTTAGCCAAAATCTGAAACGTTTTTCTGCAACTTTTGGTGAACAGCGATTTTTGAGCTTGATTTTGAAATGGCAAACATTTGAGTTTAATCTTGAAATTTTTACAGTAAATAATATACATCTGGATCTTTCCAACAAGCCAAAGAACACCTAAAACGGAAGTCTAAAACTTTAGTTATAATTTTTGGAAGTTAAGTCACAATTTTGTAAAGTTTGTTGGAAAACTTTGTATATGGCTTGTGTTTTTCATAAGTTGGAAATTTTCTCGACCATAAATTGACTTTGTGATTTTAATTTATGAAATAGACTAATCAAGGTTTAAGTAGAAATTGGAATCACTCCATTTGGAGTTGTATAGGTTCAGTTATGAATTTTCTAAATTCTCAGAAAAGTTAGAAGCTGGTTTTATATTTATGTAAGTAAATATCATAATATTATTACTATTAGAATTTGCATTTGTTTAGTGGAAATTATAAGTTATAATTGTGATAATGTAGAGCCTTCTTGTGAGCGGTGATTGTGCGGGTTGTGCACCTCACGCTAAGGTTAAGCTTGGAATTGAGGTAATCGGGGTTAATTTATTTTGTATGTTAGTTTTGGACTGTGAGGTATTTTTCTAAGTTTAATTTTTATATATACTACTTGTATGAGTTTTGAAAATTAATTGTATGTTTGAATATGAAATTAATTCAGTGAAGTAGTGTATTTTCCAATCTATGTATTTAAGTGATTATTATTGTTGGCTTTGTTATTGTTGTGATGGTTATAATATTTGTTGTGAGATGATGTGTATGGAATAATAATTTAATAAAATGTTGTTGAAAATTTTAGTACTATATTATTTATTCTGTTGTGGGATATGTTGGGTTGTGTGGAAGAGATTGAGGATGAAATTGTGCCCATTGGCTCTCTCATTCCTGGCCCGGAATTTGAGTTGAGTGTTTTGGGCAGACACCTTCCTGTTACGGTATATTGGTGGCGACATGGGAGGGGACAGTATTCTTGAAGTGACTAGCTAACCTTGGCCGGGTATACTAGCACCGATAGGCTGATCCACGTCCACGAGGAGATAAGGAGGAGCAGGATGGATGAGTGGGGATGGTTAATTGTTATGGTTATTATGTTTTAATGGTTTTATTTGTGGTTATTTAATTATTGAAATTATTATTATTATCATTATTAATATTAATCTATTATTACAAACCTGCTTCTCTGACTTGCAATCATTTCTTGCATATTTGATAAATTAATTTCGGTTACGGGGACTTTATGTCTCACCCCGTCATTATCAATTTTTTCAGGCGAGACCTCTAATCTTAGTAGAGGACAAGGGAAGAAACCTGAGGCATAAACGTTGTGAAACTCGTAGGCCTCCTTTTGGTATTAGTGATGTATTGATCTATATATTGCCATCTGAGGGCCCTCATATTTTGGAAATACTACAACAATTATTTTTGGATGACTGTTTATTTTCCGAAGGCCTTATCTATACACTATCATTATCATTGCGGATCCACCATTATATCTATGTGACCACTGTTTTGTGTAGACCCTTTTTTGTGGGTTCTTATTGTACGACTCATGGGCTATAAATTTCCTGTTCGATGATGGTGCCCTGTGTTATGGATTTTTCTGTTATGGGTTTGTGGGCAAAATTTTGTGCCCTAGACCCGAGGTGTGTGTATTTGAGAAGGAAGGTTTTCCTATAATTACCTACTAATCCGGTTCTGAGAAAACCTTATGGTTAAATGTTATCTTGTGAGAAGGGTCTTTTCACGTCTCAAGATAAAGGACAAAAAAAACTCAACCTTAAAGTCGAGGAGTCAAATGATATATATCTTGCATGATACTTCTACTTCCCCGGTCAAACAAATTTAATGAAAGGTTAAATTTTCAAAAGCTTATTTATTACCCTATAAGTAACTTATATTTTGAAACAAATTTTTTAGGTAGAAATACTCCATCTGGTCCTTATTATAAGGCACTAGTTAGCAATTATATTTGGTCTTTTTTATAAGACATTTACTTATTTTCAAAGTGCATTAATTATGTTTTTTCATGTATGCTCATAATTAATAAGAGTAGTAGGTGAGAATAATAATTAATACTCCCTCTGAACCTATTTATAAGATCTAGTTGACTTTTTTGGAGATATTAAGGAAGTTAATTAAATTACTTTAGAGTATTTTTATTTTTAACTTTTTCATCAAACTAATTAGTTTGATTAATAAACTAATATATAATCTAAAGAGACACAACATATGAAATGATTAAGTAACTTATTTAGCTTTCTTAATCTTTCCAAAAAAAAAAGTCAACTAGGTCTTATAATTAGAACCGGAGGTAGTATAATATTAGAGTTTAATGCAATTAATAGAGATAATATTAGAAGTTATTTAAATTGTAGGACAACTTTATCGACTTTAACTATTTTTATTGGTATGTGAGAATTATTAGTTGATGTTTTATAATAAGAACAAGAGGAAGTAATGTGTTTAGGAAGGAAGAGAGTTGTATGTTTATATATATTGAATGGTACGTAAACTTTAGTTCTGTTTTATTATTATTTTGCATCAGCAACAAAAGCATCAAGCACAAGTGGTCTAGTGGTAGAACAGTGCCCTGCCACAGTACACACCCGGGTTCGATTCCGGGCTGCTGGTGCTTTCCAGGGAGCTGTGATGATTCCTTGCACAACCTGCGGTTGATGTTCAATCGCTCTCATCTGATCCAACGGATGTTATATCGTGCTTCTGAGCTCCCTCTTTTTGCCCTTGTACACGTTTGACGTGGTCAGTGACTCTGTGTCCCCCTCAATTTCATTAATTTGTTGGGGCCAGAGACATATACTACTATAAGATTTGCCTATTTCCCTTCCCACACCTGTGCATGGGGTATTGGTCTCTGCTTCCACACACACGTTGCCTTTTAATGAATTTTATTTCCCAAAAATTAGAGTAACATGGTTGACACATTGAATTCCTCAAAATATATCATCATTGAATCAAATAATTAAGGTTGTCAGGAGTTAGGAGAGTAGCTCTAAGAGTCTTTGGGCAGGCACATTGGCATTTCGTTCGCTCTTTACATTTCTTGCATTTACATATTTTGACTGTGAAAACGATGTGGTTCGTGGATGGAAGTTCCTAATTAACTAAACCCGTCAGCTTTGTCCGATCCAACTTCTACATTTGTCTTCTCTTCTTCTAAGCCAGTAAGGGGCAATAAGAGGCATTTTCTGTTACACGTTGAACTCAGACCTGCTATTCGCAAAAACTCATCCTTCTGCATGCAGGTTAAAGTTGACCCTCCAAGTCTTCCTCTTTTTTCCTTTGTTTGTTGAGGTTATATCATTTGCACTAACACATTAAGAATAATGTCCCATTATTGTTGCTACACAATTTCGCAGCAGACGTACTACGTACTACAATCTCCACAATGTTTTTTGTCCCTCAAGAATATGGATTGAGGATACTTAAAGGTTAAAGACACAGGCTAATTAAAACCCCAAGCCCGGCCAAACTTAAAATTAGCCAATTCAATTACTAGCTCACCCTTTTCAATTCCATGTATATCTTGTCAATCAATAACCGTAATAGTAATCCTCCAATTATTTTATGCAACACTACTATACGCGTTTGACATGGTCAGCGAGTCTTGTTAATAGCTTAGGTTGAAAGTATTTGAATCAAGTAATAATTATAAACTTATGAACAGCACAAGAAAGTGTGTGTGAGTGTGTATATATTTGGATTTACTGTAAGAATGAAGCTATAAGGTGGCCAAACAAGAACACAGCGAAGAGAAGAGGTATAAAATCTATGTGCTGACGATCTACGTTTTGGTAACAAGAGCCTTGGGATGTCACCAGAATTGATATTGAGCTTATACAGAAAGAAAATTAAGAAGACGAAGGAGGAAACAAGAAAAATGCTTCATCATCTCTTCAACTTTATCAAATCAAAGCCAGATATAGCTAATTAAAAATAATAAGTAGGCAACTGCTTGATTTTAATATAAATATATATATATATATATATATATATATATAACTGCTTGATTTTTTTAATTAAAAATTTAGTATTTTAAAATACTAAATTTTTAATTAAACGATCGAGTAACTAGCACTTATTAATGATCTGAGAAAATATAACAAATAATTGTAAATTTAAATCATTGGAATAATCTAATGTTGGATGTAGATGATTTAATCCAATATATTTAAATTTTAATCATATTTATGATTTAAATTAGCATTTAAATCCCAAAATATGATATTTTACAAACATGACAGAGTTGTGAACAAATTTAAAATAAGAAAATTTAAATGGACATTTTGGTGGACATTTGAATATTAAAATACGCCCCCGCCGCCTCTATATAGGCTCCTTCATGAATTGTAAAATCATCCCAACAGTAGCCTTTCTGCTATCTCTCCTTCTTCTCTCTTTGTAGCCTGTGATCTCTGTCTTCCCTCTGCGTGTCTCACACCAAATTGTAGGAAAATGAAGAAATGCAAGCTTTCTTTGGATTTTAAGCAACAACTGAGATGGCGAGCTTTCTTGTGAGTTAGAGTCGTCCGAAAAGGAATCAAACATGGAGTTTGAGGAGAAAAAGAAAGATAGGGCTGACCTGAGATGTAAAATTGTTTCTTTTGAGTTTAAGCAACAACTAATAAATGAAATCTATCCCTGAGTTAGAGGAGAAGTACAATTAAAGATGCCACCAACCCGTGACAAGCATGCTGAGTTTGAGGAGAAACTAAAGAAAGATAGGGCTGACCAAAGTTGTATATTATATTGCAATGTATGAAATCTGAGTCTGAAGCTCTGATAAAGAATATTGATAGTCAAGAATCCTTTGTGAAGAAATGGTGGAAGAAATGGCAAAAGAAAGGAAAACACGAGAAAGAGATTGTACAAATTATGCATGTTATGGAGCAGCTAGCTGAGCAGGAACTGAGAAAATTGAATCTTCCTCCTAATAACCCTTATAATTATCATTTTAATTATAGGCCCTCATTTTTTAGCTCGTTTTCTTTGATGTAATCCTGCAACGGGCCCATTTTATTTTGATATCTATATTTACGCAATGATACGCTGTAATTATGACTATTCTGGATGTGTATGTTTTACCCAATCTAGCTCTTTTGTTTTGGCTAGATTTTTATTTCCACCTTTTGATGGAATTCTGTGTAATTATACGCTGCATTGATGCATGACAATTTGCTGCGTTTTAAATTTAGGTATTAAAATATTTATATTTCACTATATGTAATTTGAATATCACCTAATATATTATGTCTTTTATATTCAATTATCTTTTGACTCTTAAAACTAGTGTCTCATGACTTTGACATTCTCTCTTCTCAAACATAAAGTCTCAATCTCATAACACTACTATATAGATTTAGGCCTATATAACGCTTAATAAATAAATAAACCTGATGTATGTCGAGGTGGAAGTGCACAATAATATATAAAACTAAAACCTAATGGTTAAATATACACACCATCATATTTTGAGAGGCAAAATCTGTAAAAACATCAAAATAACGGTTGTAGTTAATAATTGTAATTTATTTAGTGACAAATATTGTGGTTCTTATGAAATAACCGTCATATAATACTTACAAACAATTTGTTTTTCAACCTTTTATGTCAACAAAGACAAAACATAATGGTCTTAAGAACCAACCATCGTCTAACACTTTCATAACCCTTTGTAACATTATCAGACCTTCATAATTGATAACTTATAACTCTTATAATCTGTTAGACTTTCATGAGTTATAAATACGCCGGTCTTAAATGTTTAACTATTAAGACCGGATTTATTTTTGTCCAGTCTTAAAATTCCAATCCTTTTAAGACCGGCCAAATTTTTGTCCGGTCTTAAAAGTTGGGTTTACCGAACAAAAAATATTTCAGGTTTATTTAATACGACTTTTAAGACCTAATGTTTTAAATGTCTGGTCTAAAAGATTTTTTTTAAGACCGGTTCGTGTCCGGTCTTAAATGTTAGACTTTTAATACCGTCTGGAACGAGACCGGCTGCGAGTCCGGTTTTACGGTGCCTCTTTTGTCCAGTCTTAAAAGCCTTTTTTTGCACTAGTGTCTCTCTTCTACTAAGATGATTTTGCCGCACAAGAAAGGATCCAAGTACATAAATTAAGTTATTTCAATAATGATTTAAATAGATTTTTTAAAACAACTTTCCAAACATATTTTTATTTTATTTTCAAAACTTGTTTCTATAAAAAAAAACACACAGAATAAAAGCAAATAAGGCCTAGTTTCTTGATATATGACTCTGTTTGTTTAGGTTTTGAAGACGTAATTTATTATGACATGCCTTGCTACTCAAATACACATTTATAGAACTTGTTATAAATTATCCATCAACAAGGTCCTTGCAGTATTAGTCTATTAGTGGCACTCAAGTTTATGCCCTTACCAGTCATGAGAATAAAGCTTGAAATATGGAGAGAAATGATATATTTGAAATTTAAAAGCCAAATGAATTAGCAGCCAAGTTTTGGGCCATTCATTGTTATTTCTTTCAGCTACTTTTTTGCCTTTCTCTGTTTCTGATCTTTTAACCTTCTTCTTAAGCTTTTTCCAAAATTTAACCTTCTTTCATAAAATCACACCAAATCTTGCCTTACCTTTACTTTCTTGGAATCCTTTTGACTATTAATTCTCAACTGATGGAATATTCCAAAGAGTCAAAGACATTAATTGACAAGAATTTGGTATATTTTGATTCAACATTGGACACTCATGAAGCAAAACCCAGAAGAACGTGATTTTCCTATTCCATTTAACTTATTTCCCAGAACTTCTCGTGTGTTAGCCAACCTTCTTTTCTGGTTACAAGACATGATGCCTTCTATTTCCTGTTGATGGCCATACACTTATATATAACATTTACATATTCCTTTGTTATGCTTCTTTAGCATTCTTTTATACTGCACTTTTGTTAAGTGTTTCTGCTTGATCAAAGCTAACAAGTAATATGATTTACAAGTCATAAGTTTATCCTTAGGCTCCACATAATGCGTAGCAATTCACATATAATGTAGAAAAATTTTGTAAGAAGAGGGCTTTTTGGCCTCCAATATCAGATTTAAACAGGACATTGCCTCTACTTTTCCTTCTAATTAAGTTTGGCTATCCAAGCATTTCCTTTGTAGTAACTCCATTCAGATAGTGAAAAGTTTCAACCTTTCCTTCTAACTTTGGTTTGCCTTTTTATGGCATCTAAAACCCTATGAAAAAATAAATTAGAGCTTTGGATTTTATCTGCATAATATATATCAAAGCAATCTCTAGAATGACTTTTGGTGAAATCTAACTTCATAATCTATCCCAAGTAATTCCTTACCTGATAATTCCATGCTTATATTGATTCTTTAGCATCTCAATTTTTTTGAAGATTTAACAACAACTAACCAAGTATGCAAACAAAAAATATAATACTCCATTCGGTCCTTAATGTAGGAGCAAGTTGGAGAGTTGATCTTGGTCCTAATTTATTCCTATTGATGCTCATTCAACAATAATCAAGTGAGAAAGATGAAGGGAATTAAGGAAGATGATTAGGATATTTTAGAAAAATACATGTCATATTAACTAACTTAACTAACTTTTTTAATCTAATCAAATTAAGTAGGTCTTACAATGAGAACTGGAGGGAGCACTCAAGAAGGGAAGTTTAGGTTTTAGGAAGTTCTTGTGCTTAAATTAAGATTTTCTTGAAAAGCAAGTATGGAGGTTCATTAAAAAGTAGTTTTGTTTTCATGTTCTTGTGTTGAATCCAAAAATAATAAAGGTATCCAAATCAACAATAGTTTGCATAATAATATTAACTCAACCTAACTAAAAAGAATCCACAAAACTTCATTATATATTATTGTTAGGGCGAAGGAGCAAAAATGTTCACGAAGTTTACCCTTGGGAGCGTCCAGCACCACCAAGTTTCAAAAGGAGCAAAAGTAGACACAAAGTTATGTTTTGGGGAGCAAAAGTGACACAATCAGTTAGTTGACCAAACGATCAACGGAAATGTGGAAGGAGTGATGATGTGGACGCTGAATAGGATTGACAAGAAGCCAACTAAGCAGATAAAATGCTGACTGGATTGAGTGTAAAGTAAATAATTAAAAAAAAAAACCATAAACACCCAAACTGAGAATTATCGGGTTGCATTCACACGCACGGGGAGAAAGGGGATCGAATTGGGAAAATCTGAAACCCTAAAACTTTGTCGCACCGTTGCTCATCATCTCCGACCACCATCTTGCCGACCACCATTCTTCCATCACCGTACCTCTCCGCCGTCGGCCGTCACTGACAATCACCTGACCACCATTTGTTGATGATTTCAAAGGATTAGGAAAAACAAAACAAATTGACAAGAATTAATACAAGATATTGAGATGAGGAATTAAGTACCTGAGAGTTGTTTATAGTCTGAGAGATTGCGAGAGTGAGTTTGGAGGTAATATCACTATGGGTTAAGGTACAAGCCCTGGGAAGCTTGCCTGGATGTTTATTTTCATCCACACCTAAGAACAGAACTTTAACCTTTGAAGCTTCAAAGATTGCAGGCCCGAACAACCTAGCAACCTGAAAAACCAAACCCACATCGCAAACAAGAAAAAGAAACAAACTTCATCAAAACCTTTAACACATCTTGCTTGCGAAATTCAAATTAAGACCTAAAGGAAAAAAAAAAGAAATTAAACAAACATACATACAGGAGAATTTGGCTGTTTCTTCTTGTAGGGTCGCCTTCTGTGGGGAAAAAAACAAAGTTGTTGCTCAAAAAAGGAAGGCTTAAGCATGGAAGGGACAATAGGAGAAGCAGACAGAGTACCCATCTCCGATCAGAGATGAAGTAGCAGTAATAATAATAATAATAATAATAATAATAAATGGATTGTTTCCAGAAGCCCCAATTTCTCTAGGTTAGGTTGGGACTTTGGAACAATTTGTTGAAGAGTAACAAGAGACTTTATTTATGCCTTGTGTGTTGGCTTCGGCTTTGGATTTTGGTAGGGATTTCAAGAATCTACTTTTCGTTTTGTGTTGGGCTTTAGCTTTTGCTTCTGAGCTTTAACTTTGAAAAAATTGAGAAACAAAACTTCCGGAACCCTAAGCCTCTGTTATTGTCGATTAAAGCCATCGGTATCCTCCCTGTCCAGAACCCTAGCTCACCATTCTCTACCGAATCGATTGACCTTCGCTAACTCAAATCTCTTCCTCACTATCCTCGCTGTCCAGAACCCTAGCTTCCTTGGTGAGCCAAGGTGAGATTCCTCGTTCGGTTTGCCAAGATGGGTTTAGAGTTCTGGTCTTTGGCTCAATTCCGATCGGGATTTCTTCCCTTTTCAGCGTACTGTGGGTTTTTTAATAAAACACAAAAAAAAATTATTTCACAGTCAGCATTTCTCACGCCTATGTGGCAAAAGATAACAGCAAGTTAACCAAGTTTCCCTCCCCCAAACGGATTGTGTCACTTTTGCTCCCCAAAACATAACTTTGTATCTACTTTTGCTCCTTTTGAAACTTGGTGGTGTTGGATGCCCCTAAAGGTAAACTTCGTGAGCATTTTTGCTCCTTCGCCCTTATTGTTATAATCTTATGTAAGATGGAAGGGATACTATAGTTATCTCAATCTGATAACAACCTTTGCTCCACAAACTTCTGAAGCTCCAAGGCCTAATTTAGTCATTTTACATTTGTAAGGCTGTTGGGGTGTTCAAAAAATAAAGTTAATCAATGACATATAATCTTTTTATTTCAGAATAAGTTTAATTTGGAATTGCATAATGACAAAAAAAGTGTTCCAAAATTATTTTTTGATATGTCTTTCAAAAGGTGTGATGGGGCATGGGTAGTAAATAGTAATTCCAGAACTCAAATACTCATGATGTAACCAAGAAAATAACTTGGAAACAACTAAGACCATGTTTAAAATATATAGTGTTCTTTAACCAGTAAAATAAAAATTTATGGCAGAAAGAAGTAAAGCACAGAAGCAATGCATAACATAAAGAATCAAGGAAAAAATATGAGCTGCAGATTTAACTCATAATTAATAGTGAATCTAACTCCTAATTAATTCCCTCATATGCATAAATAATTTAATACAAATGTCCCTGCCAACCAAGATTCCTTTAATGACCTTTTGGATTGCTCTGAACCCATACAAGGTCCTCTGTAGAACCTTTACAAACATGAGTATGTCTTTAGAGTAAAAGGGAAAGCTGATGGTTCAATGGTCAAGTTTTAAGGCTCATTTCATGGCTAAGGTTTATTTACATTAGGTTAGAGCAGAAAAAAATGAAGCATTATTTTCAAATCAGATAAGATTAAGTTTTTCCAATTTTTTTCACATTTAAGGAAGTTTTGTGCAACATATATCTATCGAGATAAATTTCCTTTAAAACTATATGATCATTTGGAATAGATCTAAATATCTAATAGGAGTTTTTCCTTTTTAACAACCAAATAACTTGACTGACATCTAAAACTGATGCAATGAACTTAGGCATTTATTGTTGATGATGTCCTGTATACGTACACTCAAATCAATAATAATAATAATATAGAAATTCACAAATCTCCGATTTCTCCTTCTAGATAAGAGAGACAAAAAGATAGTACCCCGCCATTACATGTTTCTTTCTCTCCTTAGAGGATAATCTTTCCACAAGAAACAATCTGAGGGAACAAATCGAGTTTCTTTATTTCTGATTCTTGTTTTTTACTCATGATTTGAAGCTGTAATTTACCAAGGACAAGTCAGACTTTGCTATTCAAAACCATATGTGTGGCATTGAAGTTTCTTTATAAATTACTGGTGGCATTGAAGTTTATTCCCTTGTGAACAACAGTAACAACAACAGCAAAGCTTTTATTTCGCTAGGTGGGGTTGACTACATGGATCTCATGATGCCATTGTACTCTGTCAAAAACCAGATCTTTAGATATATTATTATCCAAAAGATTAGTCTCTATGATCTCATTGAGTGTTTGCGTCGGCCTTCATCAACCTCTTTTTACAGGAATCCATACTACTTGATCAATCGTCCTCACTGGTGCACTCAATGACCTTTTTTGAACATGTCCAAACCACCTCAAATTGTTTTCTACCATTTTTTCTTCAATAGTGGCCACTTTAACTCATTTGCGTCTATGAACATTACGAATCTTGTATTTTCTTGTATGACTACACACTCATCTCAACATCCTCATCTCTACTACCCTATTGTATGTTCATGTTGTCCCTTTAAAAAGCCCAGCACTCACTACCATATAGCATTATTAGTCTTATAGCAGTGCGATAAAACTTGAGATAACCATTAACTAAAGAACCAACTTTTGTTCTTTCATGCACTTTCATTTGGTATAATCGTACCTTGAAATATTGAGAGAAATGATATATTTTGAAATTTAATTGCCCAAATGAATTAGCACCCAAGTTTTGGGGTTTTTATGTGATGCCATTCATTGTTATTTCTTTCTCTGTTTCTGATCTTTTAACCTTCTTCTTAAGCATTTTTCCTACATTACTATAATAGCTTCTCACTCTCCCACAAATAACACACCAAATCTTGCCTTTCCTTTACTATCTTAGAATCATTTGACTATTAACTCTCACATGATAGAACAGTTCAAAGACGATAATGGACAAGGTTTTGGTATATTTTGATTCAACTTTGGACACTTGTGAAGTAAAATCCAAAAGAACTTGATTTTTCCTATTCCCTTCAACGTATGTCTCAGCATTTCTCTAGTGCTGCCCAACTTTCTTTTCGCCTTATAAGTCATGGTGCTTTTCTTTTCGTGTTGGTGGAGAGACAGACACTCACGCGCACAACATTTACATGTTTTGTTTGCTATGCTTCTTTAACCTTCTTTCATGCTGTAGTTTGTAAGTGTTTCTGTTGGCAAGATCAAAACAAGTCATAAATAGGGCTTCTTGGCCAAACCTTTTGATCACCAATGTCAAATTTAAACAGGACATTGTTTCCTAATCTGAACACATAGCATACTTTTCATTCTAACTGTGGATATGCAAGCATTTCCTTTGTAATAACCCCATTCAGATAATAATATTGCATCCTTTTTCTTTGGTTTTCCTTTTTATGGCATCTAAATTCTATAAAAATAAATTAGAGCAGTGAATTTTCTCAGCATAATGCTTTTCGTTTAGATTTTGTACTTCCTGTGTCTCAATTATCAAGGTAATCTCTAGAATGGCTTTCGGTGAAATCTAACTTCACAACCTATCCTGAGTTATTCCTTGTCTGATAACTCCTTACTTATATTGACTCTTCAGCATCTCAATTGTGTTGAAGATTTAATATATTAGCTAACCGAGTGTGCATGTAGTACGTTTTAGGAAGTTCTTGTACTTTAATCAAGATTTTCTGGAAAAACAAGTATGGAATTTGATTGAAAAGTAGTTTTGTTTTCATGTACTTGTGTTGAATTCAAAATACTGAAGGGATTAAAAAACAATAGTTTTCATAATAAAGTTAACTCAACCTAGTTACAGAAAGGAATCTACAAAACTTCATATATATATATATATATATATATATACCTACCTCAACAAACAGAGACAAAAGTCTGCTAGAAGTGAGTTAATTAACAGTAAAAGGGAAAGCTGATGGTTCAATGACAAAGTTCAAGGCTGATCTTATGGCTAAGGTCCTTTATACAGGAGGTTAGTGCAGACAATATTGGAGCCATATGCTGTGTGGTGAACCACTTAACTCTCAGAATATACTTTCCTTGTATCAAGTTGACTATAAGGACGTGTTTCTCAAGAATTTGGATAATCCCTCAGAAGAAGTCCACTTGACCTGACCTGACCCTGTAGCTTTGAGCAACAATCTTCAATTTCAGTTATTTCAACCTCTCCTCTAGTTTGTAAACATGGCTAGCCTCTTTATGGTCTCAAATGAGGACCTTAGTCTTGGTTGGAGAAACAAGTGATCTTCACAATTTGAACTCTCTAAAGTTGACTCCTATTTGTTTATTCAATGAATGAGCTAATGACTTGCTCATCTGTCTTCTTTATCTCTCAAATGACAGATTCCTTCTGTTTAAAATATCGCTACACAGCAGGTTGAACTTGTTTTTGGATATTGAGCTTTGTCATGTTGAGGTTGGAATTTCTGTCTCAAGATATATTTCTGAACTTTTGCAGAAGAAAAAGCTTCCATGTTGGCTGGTAAATCATTGCCATCTCTCGTGGTCACAAAACCTTCACATATCTACTAAGAATGAAGAAGCAACACTTCTTCATGTGCTAAACTCTATAGGAGCATGCTTGGAGCTCTTCATTACTCTCTCTCTCTCTCTCACACACACACACATGTGCTAAACTTTATAGGAGCATGCTTGGAGCTCTTCATTACTCACACACACAACCTCCGGTCCTTAACATAATAGCTAGATAACTAATACCATTGATTTAATTAGAAAATGACCACAAAGAGAAGCCTTATAGAGACCTCCCAACTAGAAGATGTGTGCCGTTAATGCAGTGAAAAGGAAGGAGTGTAATACTTGGAACGAGCTAAGAAGCTAGATAACTAATTTATAAATATTAAAAAAATTAATTTAGTTAGTTAGTTCTAATAAATGGGTATTGGTTTCACTAAAATACCCCCTCTAATCATATTCATTGGAACTACCACTTGATTAAAACTCTCTTAATATGTGAAATCAGTTGGGATACTTAGGGAAATAAAGTGGATAGAGGTCTTGTATTTAGAACTAAAGCAAACCTCTTGTTTAACTAGTATATTGTAACACTCTCCCAAACGTTGCTTATGTAGTTAACAAGCTGAGCCACTTTATGCATGATCCCTTAGACACTCTCACTGGAGGTCTGTTAAATGGTTGTTGATTTATCTCACGACACTCTTTTTATCTTTATACACAAAGCATCTCATCAAATTATGACAAGAATTTGTTGATACTGATTGGGGCAGCAATCTTGGTGATTGAGATCTATTGGTGGCTACTACTTCTTTGAAGGTAATCCAAAGATGTTCTCTCCAAAAAAAACCAGGATGTATTTTGCTGGACAAAAAAGCTGGCCGATACCATTTAAGAATTCTGTGTTCACCCAGAAAGCACAAAGTATGTTCCATCCCTTGACCAATTTTCTGATATACTCACCAATATCTTTTTCATTCACTTAATTCTCTCATTGAGGCAAAAAGCTTTGGTTATAAACAGCTGATAAACTCACAAATTCATGTTCAGCTTAAAGATTCTTGAACTAATAATCTGATTCACCATAGCATTGTTGATTTCTTCACTCTACTGTTAGCATTGTGCTCTCCAATAATGCACAATAACAAGAATTCATTGACTATATAGTTGGAACTGCCTTCTTCTTTGCCTTTCCCAAACATGATTTGGTTTTTCTTAGATTTTGGTTGGAAACCTATAATTAATACTTCCAATGTCTTTTGTTCTGGAGATCTCTATTACCACCATAAAATCCTCTCGTGCTTCTAATTTCAAAGTGGGTATGCAATATCACTCTCCCATGTTGCTAGAATAACCTCTGTGAAATCTTTACTTTGTAGTTTGTAATGTATCCTGAGTTATTCTTTATCTGATATATCCTTACTGAAAAATTAGAAATTGATTCTCTAGCATCTTACAAAAGTTGAATAATGCAAGTTACTACCGATTGTACAGTAATGTGAACTCTTAGAGCTAGACTTTCACTTTATTCAAGTGAAAGTCATCAAGAGACAATTAATGCTCCTCTGTATCAATCTTAAGGTTCTTTTTTTGAAAAACTAGCATTGCTTTTTTCGTCATCCTGCTATTAGCATTCTTACCACTGTCACCTGTAAATGCATAACATGATGATATAATTGACTGTTAAGTTGGCATTCCAACTGCTTCACCTACTGAGAAAGAAAAGAACTTTCCAGATTTTGTTTCCTTGTTTCCTTGTTTCCTTGTTTCCTTTTCCTTTTCAGGTTGTTAGAGTGACTTTTTCATGAAATCTAACTCTGCAATCTATCCTATGTTCTTCTCTATCTGATATGAGACCCAATTGATTCTTTAGCAACTAAATTCCGTTTTGAAGATATGATAATAACAAACCAAGCATATGCATATACCAAATGGGACTCAAGACTATGAACCCTCCTACAGGAAGGAAGAGTTTTTTCTTGGCAAGCAAGAATTGTGTTTAATCGTAAAGTAGTTTTGTTATAATGTTTCTAGTGATGAATCCAGGACGTTCAAGTGATGAAGGGGATTAATTCAACCATAATTAGGGAAAGGAATCTACAAAACTTAGGATATAGCTTGTTATAATCTAATGTGGCAAGAGATATAGTTGTATTAGTATAAATAACAACCCCAACCAACTTCCAGAGTTTTAAAAGACACTTTTTTGAGTAAGGATGTTGGGATACTAAAAAGAAAAATGTAAATTAATCAATGACATGTATCTAAATCTTCACTTTTCCAGCTTCAAGAGATGTGCTGGTATTCTAGAAAAACCTTTTGGTATATGCATGATCCTCCTCTCATTTTCTTTTTCCCATCCCATCATTTTCACCCTTGGATTAAAAATTAAATGGCCAAGATTTTTAATTAAATTTATCTATCTATTTATAAAATATTAAATCATAGCCATTCAAATTTTGATCAAGGGATGAAAATGGGATGAGGAGTAGAAAATGAGAGAAATGATAAGTAGAGGATCCAAATTTTGCATGATCTTCATTATAATATCAACGGTCTTGTATTATCCACATTTAGAAAAAGTCCTTAAATATTTAGTTAGAAAACATTAGGGTTATAACCAAAAAAATTTTCGTGATAAGATTTTAACATGTGAGAAGAAATCAAGACTTGATATTTGTAAACTACGCTATTTATTAAATGAATGTAATAGTTAGTTAGTCATGACATGTTTTCTTCAAATATTTTTGTTCGTTGAAGTCATACTAGGATGAGATTAAAGTGATACATTCGTTAATTAAAGATTATAATAAATACATTTTTCTTTTAATATGGTTGCCCTCATACTTAGTAATCAAACCAACATACTCGTTTCTATTATAAATAAATTCTTAGACATATAAGTGTGTGCACAATATGTTTGCATAGTTATCTTGAATTTATAAAAGATGTCATGTGTTTATTCTATATACAAACAAATTATATACATTTTCTTTTTCAATCTATACAATTAAAAATAAATTACATGCACATATTTATAGATAATCCAGGCATTCTTTAAATAATATATATAAATAAAGATAACTTTTGAATATATTCTCTTACAATAAAAACCCAATCATATAATGTTAGTGTATATTGCTTTTGAAAATAAATGTAATAGCTAACATTTAAAAAAATTGCAATTAAGGTTTATACATTAAACAAAAATAACATAAATCTCACAATTATGGAATGATGATTTGATGGGTTCTGAATTGCATTTAAATTCATAACAACTAGTGAAGATTCACAAAATATGACCATTAATCATTAGGAAAAAATTACTAGTGAGAATCCAAATTGAGTTTGAATTGCATAAAAGTAAATTAATATGGAGAAAAAAGAAAGAACATTGGACTTGGATGAAGTGCAAATTTAAAAGTGAAAGGACAAACCCAGAGCCCTCTTGTGAGAAATACAAACACACCGTGAGCAGCACACACAAATACAAGAGACCAGAGGAAAGCCAAGAGAAAGAGGGAGAGAGAGAGGCGGGAAGAGGGAGAGAGAGATTACCCACGATTCCTTGATTTTTTTGGTTGTGGAGAGCGAAGATTTTTGTGAATAATCTTTCTTCAAGGCTTCAAAGTATATCCTCTAAAGCCAGCAAAGAAACAAAAGATCCTTTTCAATAATGGCCGACGGGGGCTACTTCAATCTGGTCATATAGATTTGATAGGAGGCATATGCATGGTATATATTGTGTATTCGTTCTACATTTAAGAATTTATTCGGTGAATCCTGTTTTACTTGCTGCAAATATGATTTAACTGGCGGTTCTTTGTTGATGTTACACGGATTTAGAAATAGTTCTGTGATATATGCTTATAGGGTTGTCTTTGCAAGATTGGAATTCTTGTTTTAAATTGCAGAGAAGACATGTAGTTGTACAGATTTCAGTGAGGAGAATGGGTTTTGGTTTCTTGGGAAATATTATTTTCGTGAACAAAGGTTTAATTGAATATTCTTCGTATGTTCTTATTTCTTTGGTAGAAAGCTTTATTAGAATATTCAATTATATCAATTAGGTTACGGGTTTGCTGGTCTAGTTTGGATCTGAATATGATGTTTAACGGCTGGGACTAGGAGAGAAGGGCTTCCTCCGATTGAAGAGTGAACAATGAATAATATGATGGCATAGAGACTAATCTGTTGGGAAAAATTGTTGCTTTGAACTCCATTATGTTAGGGCTTTCAAGGATTTAATTATTTAGTTTGGAGATTGTGAGCCCCATTCTTGCAATCTTTTGACTAACATGTTTAATCAGTCAAGAATTATAAAAAAACATTATCAATGGCAGCCAGCATGGGGGCATGGTGTGGTGGTTGTTATGGCCTTGTTTGTCATCATCGATGGTTAATGCCATATTAAAGATGATAAGAAGATGAGATTTTTTAATTCTTTCCTCATTTTGGCTTACATTTGGCTGACGCACTTGTTGGTTTTAAGGGTATAAATAGAGCACAGAAGAACATGTTTTTTCTTTGTTCTCAGACTGCTACAGAGCCTTTGAACTAGGGAGCTCTGGTGTTGTATTTTCAGGCCTTATATCTTCATGGACCTGGCCAAAATACTCATTCAAATTACTAGAAAGCTTTCCCTTCTCACCCCCTAATGTTTTCTTAGTATTTAGTCTTCTTTTGGTACCTATATCTGATTTTGTGTTCTTGATCTCTAAATGACCGTGTTGACAGCTATTTAAAAGTTAATGCCTTCTGGCCAAGGAATGTTGAAATAACATGGTGATCTTAAAGCTAAAGAGGGTTTGTAAGTGGTGCTTATGAAAGTGATGATGGACTTAATGATCTAATTGTTATGAAGAGTAGTTCTCTGAGTTATTAGAATTTCCTAAATGATGTTTCTTTTCCAATGAATTCCGATGAAACAATATTTTTTTTCATTGGTTGCCACTTGTTTTGAAGACATGTTATGTATTGATGGTGATACCTTTCTTTTTTCCATTGTATTCTTTTTTTGTGTGTATAAGTGCCGATTATATGGTGATACTTTTCTTTTTTCCATTTTATTCTTTTTTTTTTTTTTTTAATGTATGACGTGCTGATTTTATGTGGTAGTGAATGTTTCCAGGTTTTTTTGTTTTGTTTTTTTGATTTTTTTTTTTTAAAATATGATGGCGCTGCATCATTGAACATGGGGTTTTTCTTCGGGGTTGCAGCAGTTTCTTCTGGGTGTCATTGATTACTCTAATTGCAACTTATTTTTCTTGATGGCTAAAGATATTGGTTTTTGTCATTTTAGATGCATTGCTTGTTTTATACATTTTGGTTATCTTTGTTCCCAGTTCTGATCATGATTCATAAATCAGGATGCTACCAACGTGTTGATGAGATTGATGGGCCAGCTTCCTATAATTCAATAATCTGTTTGGTACATAGAAAGACGGTAATAAGGAGTTTTAACTTTGGGGCTTGTGGCGATATACTGCAAAGTTTTTCTGCAATAGATTCAGGTGATAATGTTAATGCAGAGTTCTCTTCCTAGTTCAATTGAAGCTGCTATATTTCATGTATCTGATAAAGGGAAGGAAGATGCTCTATGTGACTGGATGCCTAGTGCTGAAACTTGGCAGGTGTGCCTGAAATGCAAAAAATACCCTCTTTACTGCTGCAGAAAAGTTGAAGCAATGCAAAAACAAGAGGATAGAAGGAATGATGATGTTCCATGCTACAGAAAAGTTGAAGCAGAGCAAGAGGATAGAAGCAATGATGAAGTTCCATACTGCAGAAAAGTTGAAGCAATGCAAGAGCATGAGGATAGAAGGAATGATGACATTCGGTGCTGCAGAAAAGTTGAAGCAATGCAAGAGGTAGAGGATAGAAACAATGAAGATGTTCCATGCAGCTCAAACTGCATAAGCAGCTTAGGTCGACCATCAGCTGCCAGTTCAATTACTAGAAGTAGTGTGCCAAATCTAGTTTACAAGAGAAAACGTAAGCGTTCAACCACACCCCTTTTAAAAATAGGACCTATGTCTGTGCCAGCAAGTGCCAATTGCCCTTCATTTATTAGCCCCTGTGCTGATAGATCATCATTGGAGCATCAGCCAGCCAGCTCTCAAGTTGAGCAAGATATTGAAATGGTTAAAGACCCTGTTGCACCCATTGTCTTATGTGAAACAGCAATAGATAACAGCAGACCTAAAAATTTAGGAATTGACAGCATTAATGATAGTTGTTCCACATCAAAATCAATTATGGAAATTGTTTCAAATTCCAAAGAAACTGGAGTAGATGACACTGGCGAATGCTCCTCTTCTAGTGTATTAGTCATGGATGGTCCTAGAGAAGACCTATCAGCAAGGGATTTCTGCATCAAAGTTCTAAGAAGCCATGGACTCCTTGGAGGGGGTTCTTATGCTGATACTGTAGCTTCTCAAGAACAGGCTGCTTCCTCTGGTGATAGTTTCAGTTCCCGGTCATGCAAAATATGTGGCAATTCAGGTGGCTCATTGAACATGCTCATATGTGATCATTGTGAAGAGGCATATCATCCATCCTGCATCATTCCGCGTATGAAGAAGTTACCAATTGATGAATGGTTTTGTCATTCATGTATAAAAAAGAAGCAAAAAATTCTTAGGGAGAAGATTATTAAAAGTTCGCCAACTATCAACAGTGAAATGGAATTATGCAGATCTTCCTCAGCTAATGGAGGATTGAATCCTATACTGGTGATGTTGAATGATTCTGGGCCAAGTACAACTGGTGTACGGGTTGGTAAAGGTTTTCAAGCGGAAGTTCCTGAATGGTCAGGTCCAATAGGAAGGTATGCTCTTCTTGTATCCTAAATGTTTTTTTTATCATATTCTTCTGGCCTTTCCTTGATGTGAGTCTACGAAAATACTCCTTTTTTAAGTGGGAGTCTCTTATCAATTATGACAAGAGTCTGTATTGCTAGGATTAAGCATCTGGAGAAGTTATACTATCTTTTTAATACACAAAACTTTACCTGTTGCTGACCAATTTTTAACAGAGAAAGTGGAAATGTTTTGCGGCAAAAATAATGATGTGTATATTAGTATAGACATGTGCTATATTAAGGATATATGTAAATCCTTTGGTGAAAAAAGAATGGTATGGATGTGCCTGTTATGTTCTTCGTTTCAAAGAGTAGGATTCTATTGAAAAAAGATTAAAACAAGGGAACAACTCTAGAACAGTATCTGTAATTCCAGAGGAAAGAGTACAACATAATTCACTGAATATCAAATACACCCTCCATAATATGTCTTACACCTATATATAATGACAGCATAACATAACTGACTCTGGAGTCTCAACCTACAATAACCTCCTAAGGCACATGGCACTGCCACATACATTAGAAATAACTGAACATAGATAACTATGACACGATAATAACTGCTTCCTGAACCAAATTACTCTTTAACCATGTGCTTTCTCCTGGAATAGACCATGAGAGGCCATGGTATCCTAACACATCTCCCTCAAGATTGATCGCCACAAAATCAATCTTTAATTCTTCTGGAGTCTGATAATATCGAAAATACTTCTTGGCTTTCATAACCTAGCCTCGTGGATCCCCTCCTTCATATTTTGGAAATTCTACTTTCGAATGAGGCCATTTAGATGGGTTTTTACTCCACCTAGGATTCTCTAATTCTTCTCCAAAGGCTTTAGGTGTTTCATTTGCAGAAAGCCAAGACATTTTGCAAAAATTGTCCTAGAAAGACAAAAGGAGATGTTAAAATGATGCAGAAGCTTCAAAAGATTCTGATGATTTCAGATAACACAGCAGATATTGAAGATTATCTGGAAGAACAAGATGAGCAGAATGATGATATGCAATATGTCATTCTTTCTTATGAAGAATCAACAGACTCATCATACTCTGAATCTGATTATGAAGAAGACTACTCTCCAGGAATCATCAATCTTGTCCAGCACCTTTCTCCCCAAACTCCATCCATAGGATGTCTTGAATCCTTGAACTCTAATCCTGAACTTAATGTGAAAGCACCATTACCAAACATTCAAGTTCAAGTCCTACCTGAGAAATACTTAAAGCCCATTACTGCAATAGCCTTTTTTGATACAGGTTCTTCCTTGTCTGCATAATGATCCTTATGGCTAAAAGTCGACTGCCCTTGAATTATTATTGGTGACTTCTGCTTCTTCAAGTTGTTAATCTTGGCATTCATTTGATTCAATTGAGTGAGAATGACAGCAAATTGTTGCACTGATACATCAGAAGAGGCGTGGAGAGGTTGTTGCACCAAAATTACCATCGGATCATCTCTTGAATGAGAGTTTTGAGACTGATCCAAATTCTGCTTTGGTATGGGGGGATCGTTTTAATAAGAGGAATTGTGAGTGTTAACCGTTGTCCCTATTTGGTCCAAGGATTTATTGCTTTGATACCAAATTGTTATTTTCTCGCTTACAAAGGGTAGGATTCTATGTAAAAGAGAATAAAACAAGGGAAACACTCTAGAACCAGTATCTGTAATTCTAAAGGAAAAATCACAACATAATTCGCTGAATATCAAATACACCCTCCATAATATGTCTTACACCTATAGATAATGACAGCATAACATAACTGACTCTCAACCTACAATAACCTCCGAAGACTCATGGCAGTGCTACATACATAAGAAATAACTGAACATACATAGCTATGACACAATAATAACTGCTTCCTGAACCAAATTACTCTTTAATCTTGTGCTTTCTTCTGGAATAGACCAAGAGAGGCCTTGGTATCCAAACAGTGTCTTTACCCAGCATTTTCTTCTTGTTTGTATGAGTTGATCTTTATTGAGGTTGAGTGCTTCGTTTATTCTAGAGTTCATGACTGGATTTGTTGCAATAAGGTAGGTCTTGGGTTTTTGAAGAGTATTCCCATCATCTGCAACAAGTTTTGCCAGAGGAATTGTCTGTGTAAGATGCGTTAGTTTAAACATTTTTATACCTAGAAGAATATCAAAAACATGTTTTTTTTTGGCAAAATACCGTTTTGCTTTGTAGAATATAGGACTCTTTTATAGATGCATGATCGTATCATCACTCTTGAGAATATTATTAGCATGGACACTTAGTAAACCAACCTTTGACTAGTAAAAATAAGAGTGATCAAAATTACTCTTATGCTTACCTAGTAAGAGAGGTCCTTCTCTGAACTGCCCGAACCCCACATGTCAGCTCTGGCTTAACCATACATTGAGCCGATGACTTAAGGTAATATACCTCGCCACTCTACCCTGGCAACAAAATATTGTGGTTGTTCCATGGATGAAGATGGGTTTAACTATATGAGAAAATGTTCAGAACAATAAACACTCTGGCATGCCATATGGGAGGGGCACCAAATCCAAAATTTTTTTTCCTTTTTTTTTTTTGTGTGTGTTTTCACTTGTCATCCCCCTCCTACATTTCTTGCATCGTTACTTTCTGCAACTTGGAATTTGTATTCTTATAAACAAGTATCCACATTTTTCCATGCATTGCATGAGGTCTAAAGTGATTAGTGCTGTTTTTAGCTTTTAAATAACATGACTTGCTATAAATTTTATATTTTACATTCATATAGCTAATAGGCTGGGAGCCCAACTATCCTGGGCTCACTGCAGGCTATATAGTGAGCCTGTGCAGCTCATTACAGGCTGCTTTTGTGATATCTATGTTATGTTCTTGTTACTAACATCTTAATGTTAACATTATTGCAGTGATGATGCTTGTGCTGAACTGTTGGAAATTGATTCTTCAGAATTTTCCAGTTTTCAGGTAAAATAGCTGCCTAATGGGTTATTCACCTTGTGATCAGCGTTTTCGTTTGGTTTTGAAAATAAATGAACTATCATCTTGTTCTGTAGGAAAAGAATCTCAAAAGGTCAACCAGAATCAGCCCCATTTGTAATTGGCTTCAGTGTCAGGAGGTTGTAGATAGAGCCAAAGGAACTATATGTGGGAAATGGCGCAGGTAAGCCACAAGTGTAGTGCAGGGTGTTAACTGTAGAAAAAATTTAGTTCTAGCTAGGACGGCTGTTTGAATTTCTACTCTAGTTGAACATTATGTGTAGGATGGTCTCAGAACATTTGCATTATTTATTCCACAAGTTTTTTGCTGATGAAGGAATAGCCTCCTTGGTATTTTTTCCCTCAGTTGACCATCTCCTAACACTTGAGTAATTCTTTTGAATTGAATCTGAGGGATTTAGTGATAAGAATGATAATTTGTTGATTTTGATATTTTTGGTTGTGGAGGAGTGCTATTTATTTCTTTTAATGGTGCTAGTAGAAGGTACTCGTTGTATATATACATGTATTGCACCCCTATTTCTCTAGAAATAAGATGGTTTAGGAGGCTAAAAAAACAAGTTCATGTGTCATGAACTTCTCTTTTTTCTCTACATATACAGATGACGCATATAATGGGGTGAAAAGAGAGAAGTGTGAGGAAACATCTCTTGTTGATTTTGCTTGAAATGCCTAATGCGGCAAATATTTGTTATGGCAGGGCTCCTATTTTTGAAGTCCAAACTGATAAATGGGAGTGCTTCTGTGCCATCCATTGGGATCCAGCTCATGCTGATTGTGCGGCACCTCAGGTAAAGTGTTTAACATCATGATGATTCAATTTTTTTAGTGTTTTTGGGGATACTGTGTTTACAGAAAGATGGGACTATCATATTTATAAATATTGATTATTAGATCTGTGTCTGAAAATGGGGATTTTAATTTTTCTCTAGGACTTTTAACCCTGAATTGTAAGCTAGGCATAAATTCTGTTCTTAGTAGTAACATCATGGTCAGTGTTTGATACTGTTACCAGTGCGGTTGACTATTTCTCACCAGATCTTTTGTTTTCATTTTTATTTGTTCATTCTTTCTTGGTTTTTTAATTATTTTTTTAAAGGAAAGAAGGCTTGTTCTTCCTTTTGATCTTCTTTCTATTATAGATGATGAAGAATAAAAGGCCCAGTGGGAGATTGCATTACATAATGCAAAGTTTGCATTATGTTGAACCTGCTTTGTGGCAGCCCTTAAATAATTTTGCCTTTTGTTTTCCAGTTTTAGAGTAGTTTGCTGTCAATTTGGATAATATCTTGCTAAGTCCTGTTTTGTGTTTCAAATCCCTTTCTACTTTTTCAAGAGTTTTTCCATTTTTTTCCTTTTGTTGGTAAGTTTTTTACTATTTAAATTTCTGCAGGAGTCAGAAACAGATCAAATTCTGAAGGAACTAAAGCATGTAGAATTGGTACGTTTTTTATATGTAATTTTGAATAAATTTAGGGCTTTGATAGTTCTCTGAACCTATTTTATTGAATGTCAATAGTCAAAGGGAAACTGAAGAAAAACAGAGCAGAGTCTGCATTGCTAGAAAACTAACCATAAACTAATCCCCATAAACAAGGAAATAAGAACAATTTGTTGGCTATATGATAAAAACTATTCTTCTTCCGAACTAAAATGAATAAAGAGAATTATTTCCAAAAACCATGTCACCACAAGTTGGATAGTGTACAGTTATAATTTCTAACTTGTTCAATTTTTCAAACTTGATTCTTGGTAGGCCCTTGGTGAACACAATAGATGCTTGTGTGTTAATAGGAACATAGCTTCTGATTTGGTAGGAATGCTAGCAAGATCCTTTGTGCGTGGGTTTAATGGGGCCCACATGCTAACCTAGAATTCATATTCAGTAGTTTTCAACCTTTTATGTGTTTTCTCCTATTCTGGTTCATCTGAAAGTTAAAGAATCATCTTTTGAGAGTAATTTTGTTTACTGAGCTTCCTCATGTTTTTGTTTTGCCCTTACGACCTTTTGGCTGCCTACTGAGGAAATTAAGGGGGAAAGAAAATTAGGATGGAAACTCCCAAAAATAGTAACTTTTTTGACCATTTTGAGAAGTTTTCCTTCTTAGTGATCCCTCCCCCTATTTTCCCCTCACTTTTCTCTCCATCCTAACGTAGGGTTAATCTTGGCTAGGTTCTTGATGTCAAATTCATGAGTTGTAGTCTTGCATGATTTCTATATGTTCTCTATCTCGTCAACACAATGAAATTACAATATCATCCTCCATATTGACACATCTTCAGAGATGAAGTATCATCTATATGAAATTTATTGTACCCTAATGTCTTAAAAGTTGTTCTGAACTTTTTAACCTACGTGCTTTATCTTAGCTGTTTATGCATCCTTCAGTTGGTCGATGCTGGCAATTCATAAGCTTCAATAAAGTCTTGTAATAAAATAGGCCCCCTGATCCTAATTATAAGGGCTAGTAGAGGGGTTTGCCTTGGTTCTGAATAAAATACTCCATCCAAGCCCCTTTGATATTTAATTGAACATATTACGGGGTTTTTCATCAAGGAATGTAAATTGTTAAAAGGGTTATGACCAGAGGTGGTATAATATAGTATAACACTATAATTACAGTCATGCCGAGCTAGAGAGAGTAGGGGTTCCCCATTTCACTTTTGCACTCATCACATTGTTGAAATGAGTGGCACTGCTTTGATCTCTTGTAAGTTTGTTGATGGAGAGAAGGTTGCAGTTTAATTGAAACTAGAAGAACATGTAAGTGTAAAATCTTTAGATAATCTAAACATACCAAGTCCATCACCTTCAGCTGCAGAATCCTCTGCAATTCTGATCGTTATTTTTTCAAAAGTAGGAACAACATACAATCATATGCACAAGAGTCAATACAAGAATTCGATCTCTGAATTTGAGTATGTAATAACATTATATTTTACTTGATTGGTTAAAACAGTTTGATCTGGCCCTTGGGCTTCAATAAATTTCTGGAGAATCTTAAGTTGGTTCTAGTTGCTCATGATCAGTTCTAGGGAATTGGCAGCCCTCTTTCTGCCACAAACCATGAGACCATATGACCTTTTTTAGGACAACAATCACATGAAGGCCTGCCATTCTTTGAAGGCTTGGTCACTAGTTGTGTTGGTGTTCTTAGTGACCATAGCTAATGCTTTACAAAGGTGACAACCTTAGTAAGTGCCTCATAAAGAGAGAGTAGAGGAGTCTTGGCCATGATTCCCCCTGTGGTTTAGTCAAATGGCATGTTGAGACCTAAAAGAAAAGCAGAAACCCTTACCTTTCTCCACTATGTTGTAGGTATCAGCCTCCGTTGAATAGGTTCATTCATCAACCTTAAAGAGAGGTTGTGCCAAAATTTCACCAATGTGTTGTAGTACTAAGTGACCTTGCAGGCATCACCTTTTTTAGATCTTTCGATTTTCCTTTGCTTTGAAATAAAGCAATGTTTTCCACCTTAGATTGGGATTTATGGATGATTTCCCAAATTTCCTTCATGTCTTGTACTGGGGGTTGACTGGTTGAATAGCTTCATTAGTGATTGGTTGTATTGGGGATCATAAAAATAAGTTACCATTGTTGATTCTTTAAATTACAACCCATACTCCTTAATGTTGCAAATCTTTTGGGTGTTATAATGGTGTTCTCATCTAATAGTAGTAACAAATCTATATTACATTTTTGATATGTCAGAAAGATTATATTATGATTTTGAGTGTGAATGAGCAACTTTAGGAAGCATCAATAATGACTTTACTTCTATAGTTCTTGGGAGGAATTGGTTTTTTCAACATCCTTAGCTATAAATATTGGAAAAAACACTTCTCATGTTGTATGATTCGTGTTTTCTTATGTCATACACACAAAATAGTGGGATTCACATATATATATATTATTCGCATTATATATATGTGGGTCCCACTATTTCATGTGTGTGTAGGAATATTCTTTTTCTCATGCAACATGAGAAGTTTAAACTCCATAAATATTATAAATCATGAGTCTTCATGTATAATTTACCCTAGACTATGTGCATAGCCACTCCCGTGCATGCATTGGTTGTTACTCTGTACTTAGAAGCTTTTCCCCATTCAGATATCTATCATGCTATTTGTTTTCTTAATGGTCTGCTTGTGTCCTTAACTTGTTATATTCTGCGTGCAGTTGAGGACGCGACTAGCCGCGAAACGTTCAAAATGCTCCGGCAAAAAGGGTGGCCAATGAAGAATCCTGAGTCTGGGTTTTGTTTGAAGAGGATGAAGTTTGGCCTTTATAGTTTGTATATTGTTTGTTGAGGTCCTATAGGGAAGAATCAAGATATATCTCCAATTTGAATGGGACTCAACAAATTTTCAGTTAAGCTGTGTTATGGATTCAGAAAAAGCGTAGCTTCTCAATGATTAGCGTCTGTGGTTTGATGCTTCTGCGTATTATCTCTCTTAGACTATTGTTAAGTTCCCCAATAAAAATGATAGGTGAATTTGTGTATAGCTTTATATTGGTTTTTTTTTTTTTTACATATTAAAATTTTGTTGGAGAACCTAGTGCATTTTTTTATATTCTCTCTGATTCTAAGTATAAGACCCAATTGATTTTTTTTTTTTTTGAAATTAAGGAAGTAAAATAAGTTAATTAATCATATCATATGTTATGTATTATTATATTATATATCAGTTTATAAGTTGGATAAAATATTTTAAAGGAAAAATGATAAATATAAATGCTTTAAAGTAATTTAATTTATTTTCTTAACATATCTAAACAAAAATCAACATTATTTTATACTTTGGATATGAGGTGGTATATAGAAAGTCTGTATGGAATTATTTTATAATCATGGCTAAGAATCTTTGAATATATCTTGCAAATTATAAATAATTAGAAGTGAAAGTTTTTAAAGAAAAAACGATAAATATAAATGTTTTAAAGTAATTTAATTTATTTTCTTAACATATCTAAACAAAAATCAACATGATTTTATATCACACAAATCAACATGATTTTATACTTTGGATATGAGGTGGTATATAGAAAGTCTGTATGGAATTATTTTATAATCATGGCTAAGAATCTTTGAATATATCTTGCAAATTATAAATAATTGGAAATGAAAAGTTTTTGTTGGGATTTACACTATTATAATTGTCCTATGTATCAAAAGGGGGATTTACTTTTCTCATGTTGCATGAGAGAAACAAGATTCCTACACACACATAAAATGATGGGACCCACATATATATATAGTACTAATTATATATATATGCGGGTCCCACCATTTTATGTGTGTGTGGCATAAGAAAACATTTCTCTTACAACATGAGAAATATTTTTCCCAGCAAAAGGAAAGGTCAAAACATTTTGTAAATGAAATGGGCGTAAAATTTTTGATTGACTATGATGTATTAAATTATCATGAGGGCACAAGAGGTTTTATGAAAACTAATAAATAGTTATGTCAATTTAAAGTAATTTTTAATTAAATATTTTAAATAACTTAAGTGTGAAATAATTTATTTCACGAGAAGCCTATATGCGTTTTAAAAATTGATGGAAGTACCAAAATAGAAAATTGTTTAGATCTATATACCTCAATAAATTTCTGAAAGGCCAATGACTTCAAACTAGTATATTTGTGTCTTTATGCTTATTTTTTACCACACTTTTTTTTTTCGTAATTTTCATTCGAAAAAAATGTTTTTTTTTTTACATTTTTATTTATTTTTTCTGGTTTATGCTTCTCTCTTCAAATTTTATGATTTTTTATTTTTTTTTTAATCAACCACAATTTTCTTCATGTACTGTCACTGACGTAAAAAATAATTGCAGCGCCGACGTAAAATATTAACTTTTTATCAATGAAAATCGATTCCCAATTCCTTGTTTAAAAAAGAAAAGAAAAGAACCATAAATTGTTTTAATTTTTTGAAATTGTCACTTAGATCCTTTCAGGCCTTCATCTTTCTTTTACTGAATCCTCTCAAAAATCACAATATTCCAATCTTGAGACTTTCTGCTAGGAAAATGTTCATAATTTGCATATCTCTTAACAAAGACAAAAAAGGTGCAACCTTTGTTTGTCCTGAATTATTTAACCTTTTGCATTAAAATATACAAGGTTGGTTGATATTGATTTCAAGTATCCAATAACGTTTAATAATTAAGAATCTCACTTTTTAAGGCTCTATTGTTTTGTGGGCAACTCACAAACTTTTGGATCTTGAAAAGCTTTAAAGAAAAAGCCCTTCATTGATTGCTTTTATCATTTTTATTAAGATATTAAGGGCTAATATTATTGTTAATCTTTATAGTTTGGTTGAGTTTTAGTGTTAGCCCCTGTACTTTCAAATTATTGGTTTTGATCTCTTATAGTTTCATAAAAATATGGTGTGATTTTTAACTACGGCTTATTATACTTTTTATAAGTTTTGGTTTTGGTTTGTATGCTTAAACTCAAACTAGACCATATAAAACTATATGGGCTAAAATCAACGATTTGAAATCACATAGATTAAAACCAAAATTCAATAAAATTATATAAAGATCAACAATGATATAATTTTTTAAAAAATAAATTCTGGAAAATTTGTTTGCGTGCAACTTTGTTTTCCTATATAATAATGACCATCTTAGCTAATAAGCGATAATGGGCTCATTTTTTTTAATGAAAGAAATAAGAAATTATTTTGTCTAAAAAAAAAATCACTTGATTGGGAGAAAAATTTATTGAAGAATAAAACAAACAGGAACAAGTAATTTTTTCATGGTTTTGTTAAGAAAAATTTCATGTTTCATGTTTATTTAATGCAACTTGTTTATTAATTAATTTTCCATGAAGAAGATATAATAAAAGGCGTCTTCCAACAACTAAACAATAGGTTCCTACCAAAATTTTCAAGCAAGCAACTCGTTAACTTCAAGGATAAATAAATAAATAATGAAACAAATCTGTACGTAATTCCCTCAATCTATATATAAATAAAACCCAACCTTTCATCATCCTCAATACAATATCATTCCATCAACAATATCACCAAAGACGAACATTAAGATTTGCTGATATAAAAAAAGATGAAGCCATATTGTTTTGTTTGGCTTATTGTGTTGTTCACTATATTCAGCCGTACATCATTATCAAGGCTGGTCAGATCATCACAAATGAAAGACGGAATATCACTAAGAGGCGGTGAATTGGAGATATTAAAATTTTCTTCTGAAACTACCCCATTTTAGGATACCAAAAACAAGGATGAATAGAGTAAGGTAGAAGAAGAATAAACACAAGTGATTTTATACTGGTTCGGTCTAAATCCTTGACCTACGTTTAGTCCCCAAACTCTCCGGGATTTCACTAAATTAGATGATTACACACTCTGTACTCTCGGAGTAATTCTCTCCTAGAACTTATTTCCCCTTACAAGTTGTAATCAAGTAACCCAATCCCAAAGTCCCAATACTTTAAGATTCTTACAAGAAAGGATAATCAATAAAGAACTTTCTAAAAGAGTAGATTAATAAACACTGAAGATTGAAATATCCGAAGATATTAGCACTTAGAGTAGAAGACGTGGATCGCTGTGGATGGTCTTCAATTCCATTTTAATCAAGTAACCCAATGTCAAAGTCCCAATACTTTGAGATTTTTACAAGAAAGGATAATCAATAAAGAACTCTCTAAAAGAGTAGATTAATAAACACTGAAGATTGAAATATCCGAATATATTTAGCACTTAGAGTAGAAGACGTTTTAGGAACCTACCCGTAGAGTTGGCGTTGGTGTCCGGGCGCCAGTAAAAGGGTGCATTGGAAATCATGTAGGCCTTATCATACGCGGAGGCAGGGCCTATGGAAGCTGAAGAGTTAGTGGAGTAAGAGGAGGATGACGAAGTGGGTATGGGGGTGGAAGGCGCTTGCGCAGGTGGTGGGTTGGGTTGACAATGGGCGTAGACTTGCGGGGGCGCTTGGTGAAGCCGTGTCGTCTTCTTGACTCTAGGCATGGTGGTTGGGTAAGGACGTGGAGGAAAAGGGTCAAAAGGAGGTGAAAAGATGCGGGACGAACGGATGGAGAGAGTACGCAAGATAAAGGCAAAATTTGAATGTGAAGCATTACGACTCTTGAAATTGATGTGTTAAAGTGATTTGGCGCGTAGTGGGCCCAATGGAGATGGCCCATTATTAAAACTCATGCACATAGTGTTTATTCAAGAGGCGGGTGCGTACCTGACTAGCTTTTAGGGGCCTCTGCCGCATTGTTGTGATGGGGCCGAGTTGTCTTTTATCATGTCGTAGCATTGGCCATGCTGGACTCGTCCCCTCCTGCTGTTATGCTAAGGGAACAAAAAGTTGGGTTGCCTCCCAATAGCACTTTCTTTAAAGTTTTCAGCCGGACTTTGCCATAGCATTTTAATGCTGAGGTAGTGCAGGAAGGCTGCCCGCTTCCTTACTCGCCTTGTTGTCATCTTTAGAGGTTAAGTACTTCTTAGCTGGGTATTCGAATTTCACGGTCTTGAGGATTGAGAAGATGACCTGATCGTCATTAACGCGCATAGTGTTAGTTCTGATTAGTTTTGATAATGTCTTATATAGATGTCATTATCCAAAGCAAAAAGCTTGGATACTACATTTATGTTCCACTTTGACTAATTCTTATATTTCATGTAGATATGTGAAGTTTAAACAATGAAGAATGATCAAGAGAGGAGTTTGAAGAAGGAAGAACTTGTCAAATATCATGAGAATATCAATATTCAAGTCTCCGTGATCAAATGGAAGTTGGAACGGTTCAATTCGGAGTTAAAATAAGCTTCCTGGAGTCATTTGTGCGAATGGTACGGTTCATGCAAGTAATTCTCGAGAATCAGACTTCAAATTCTTGAGAATCCCATATTCCTGCATCCATTCTTGAGTACAAACATCAATTCTCGAGTACAAACATGTTCTTCAGCATACTCTGTTCTGCTCTGTTTCTGGCGACCTTCAGTAATTCAACGATATCTCTCAAACCAAGAATGGGATTGACATGAAACCAGCGGCAAATGAAACTAGACATCTAACACGTATTGGTGGACAAAAATTCATGCCCAAAGGAGTTCATATGAATTATTGATGAATTTTACAAGTTGACACAAAGATCAACGTCACAGTTAGGAACAGCCTTCGGTATTTTGAGCATATCTCACAAACAGAAAATCGGATTGAGATGAAACCAGTGCTATTTGAAACTAGACACAAATAAATTTCCAAAAACATCAAGATCACAAAAAACGAAGATCCATTGAAGGATTTATGATGTTTTGAAGTTGACGTTTTGTTCTGATTGTTGTAGAAAACGCTGATAAAGACAATCTTCATTCTTCTGATGTTAATGGATGTAATTCAACCAGTTTGGAGTTGATTCCTCTTGCATGGAAAGAAGGTTTTGAAGAGCTTAAGTATTTGAATCAGAAATAACTCATTTACACCTCCATGTGAAACTGATTCTCGAATATGGTTCAATGATTCTCGAGTACGGTTCAACGACTCTCAAGAATGCGTAATCCACAACGTCAAATGCTTTCTCCCATTTGAGAAATTCTCGAGAATGAATCTAGGATTCTCGAGAATGGTATGTGACAGAGTACAGATTGAGTCCCTCTCTTTCGGTAGTAGGCTGCTTCGTAACCCATCAAGAGTTGGTTGTGCTTAGCATTTTGGTTTGGTTCAGTTGAGGATGAATTTAACTGGAGGGAAAATCCATCATGAGATCAAGGCCAAGAAAGACTAAGGTTGAATGGTATCCATCGCAAGCTTCTCTGAATAATTCTTATTTCGCCTACATCGATTCTCATCTGAATTCTCGAGAATAAGAAAGGGATTCTCGAGAATGCCTCTCAAGAATAGACAGACGCTTCTCTGATGTGGTTCTCGAGAATGCGCAAGTTAATTCTCGAGAATGCGCTGTAAACTTTGATGAATTCTGCTATTCTCTTTTGCTGACTCTCGAGAACACAACTTGATTCTCGAGAATACACGATCCAGCTATTATTCACAAGTGCTGCGGACATGATTCTCGAGTATGAATGAATTGACTCTCAAGAATGATTAAACGCAAGGAATTCTGCAGATACTCGACTACTCAGGAAAAATTCAGAAAGCATTCAGGAAGTACTCAATACTCGAGTATGATCACTACAAATTCTTTGAAATATTTCTCTGATCTCAAAATACTCAAGAATGATCAAGATTAAAGCCTCTAGTATAATTGAATCACTGAGATACTCGAGTATTGAAGAATGGCTTCTCGAGTATTGACGAGGAATTGAATTTACAAAGAATTCCAGTTTAAGGATTCTCGAGAATGACTCAAGCAATTCTCGAGAATATGTTCCTCTCATTTCCATCATCTTCCAGTATTGCTGATCATCTGCTCGAAATCAACTGGGTCATTTTCTATTATATGTTAATCATACTCAAACTCATTTATATCACATTTAATCATCTTTTTGATTGAGTTTCAATTGATTAATCCTGTTTAATTCAAGATTGGCCAAAAGGCAATCCGACGTGGCAGACACATTAAATGCTCGTTCAGAAAAGCAGAGCCACAATCAGAATTATAGTAGGAAGCAGACGAAATTATTCTTTTGAGGATTACTTAATCCAGCTATCACTCTGAGCTACTCTCTGCACAAGCATAGTCGATAGCGAACGCATTTATGAAGCAACGGTCAATTAACTTCAACGGAAATCATTTGTGCCTAACAGAAATACGAAGAAACACAACGGCTAGTTTACAAAGCTTCTCAACGGTCATTAAGGATGATCAACTATAAAAGGAGAAGGATTCAAATAGACAAAGTGATACGAGCTTGCACTGTCGAAATGCTGATATTCTGAATCCAACACTTATCTCATACACTCTCTGTTTCTCAATGTCTATATAGTCTACTGTAAAGAGTGAGGTGATTGATTATGTACTTCAGTGATTATCATTCATCTACTCTGTGAGAGAGTCTTATCAATCATTTTACAATTTGTTCAAATCTCAAGATAGAGGTATCTTGAGTGTGGGTGTATCAATTACAACTTGTAAGGGGAGTGGAGTCTAAGTGAGAGGACCATCCTTCATTTACAGAGTGTGTAATTGTATCCCTGAGAGTATCTCAGTAAGAGACTGTAAAGGCTTTTCTCTTGTGCCCGGTTAAACAAGGAGACAGTGGATTAGAAATCCCAAAGTGTTTCTGGGGACTAGACGTAGGTCAAGCATTGGGCCGAACCAGTATAAATCGCTGTTTGCATATTCTCTTCGATATACTCTTATATTTCTAGCATATCTATTTGATTGATTGACTATCACTTTACAATTATTACTATCATACGAACTGCTTTAAGTAAGTTGCGAAAAGATTTTCAAAGTTATCTAAAGGTTTATCAGACACCCAATTCACCCCCTCTTGGGTGATAGCCAAGTCTACACATAGTAAGTTCTCCTTTTTCCACATCAATCAGAGTTCGCCCAGTTGCCATGAAAGGTCTTCCCAGAAGGATTGGGACTTTGTGATCTGCGTCGAAGTCAAGAATAATGAAATCCACAGGGAAGATGAATTTATCCACTTTTACCAGGACATCTTTGATTTTTCCTTTAGGTAGAGCGATGGAGTGATCGCCTAGTTGCAATGTAACTGTTGTGGGCTTGGCCTCCCCAACGGCCAACTTTTTGAAAATAGACATAGGCATGAGTTGATGCTAGCACCCAGGTCACACAGAGCATTCCCCGAATATTGAGGTCCGATTGCACAGGGGATTGTAAAGTTGCCAGGTCTTTTAATTTCGGTGGGAGCCGATTTGTTAACATGACACTACAATCCTGGGTCAACGCTACCATCTCAAATTCTTCTAGCCGTCTCTTTTTGGACAAAATTTCCTTCATAAATTTCATATAGCTAGTCATATGTTTTAATGCTTCTACTAGAGGGATATTAATGTACAACTGTTGTAGCATGTCCAGGAATTTCTGAAATTGTTTCTCTTGACCCTGCTTCTGTAGTCTTTGTGGGAAAGGAGGGGGCTGCTTTAGCATCTTTGAAGACTTGAGATCATGATTACGCTGTGATGATGATGCGGTATCATTCCTTGTTAGGTGTTGCACGTGATCATCCAGTGCATTAGTTGGAGGCAATGTTGCGGTGCTGATATTTGGTTCAGGTTGTAAAAGCCTTGGGTGCCTCTGCTTATCTTCAAGGAATTTGTCATTACTTTCTTGTCCTTCCGTTGACTTCCCACATTTCGAATCAGCAACTACCGTAGGTTGCTTGGTTACTCTCATGGGTTCCAGACTTTTGCCGCTTCGGAGCTCTATTAACTTGACTTCCTCTTTTCCTTGGATTCTGGGGACTTTAGTGTCACTTGGTAGAGATCCTGAGGGTTTATTGTTGAGAGAAGCAGCTAGTTGTCCCACTTGGTTTTTGAGGTTTCTCAGGGTTACTTGCTGATTTTGAATGATTGCATCGTTCTTTGCCATATATTCCTTCAGAAGGGTTAACATAGAGTGCTGTGACTTTGAATCACTGCCCTACTGCCGTGCTTGCTAGGTAAACCCTGGTAGATTTGATGTTCTATTTAGGTATTGTGGGCCCAATGATTGCGCCGCTGCTTGTTGACCTTGAGAATTTCATGAAAAATTGGGACGTTGCTTCCATCCAAGATTGTACGTATTAGAGTATGGATTGTTGATGTTGCTGCCCCTGTTAAAGTTGTTGACAAAGTTAACCGATTCGGGGTTGGCTAAGCACTGAGAGTAGGAGTGCTCACCGCCACAGTACACACAGGCTATCTGAGATGGTTGTAGTGATGTGTTGCTTGATGGAAGGGTTAGTCCTTTCACCATATTGGTTAGAGATGATACTTGAGCTGTGAGAGTAGTCATAGCATCCAATTCATGTATTCTAGCAACAGTTCGGGAGAAAGTAGCTCTGTTTGCTTGCCATTGATGGCTATTCATCGCCATGCGCTCCAATAAATTGTGGGCCTCTTCATAAGACTTCATTAGGATGGATCCTCCAAATGAGGCATCTACAATTGATCGTGTTTGTCCATGGAGACCTTTGTAAAATGTTTCTAACTGGACCCATTTGCACAGTCCATGTTGTGGGCATCTTCTGAGGAAGCCTTTGAATCTATCCCAGGCTTCATAGGTAGATTCACCAGCCTTTTGTTGGAAGTTGGTGATGTCCCTTTTGAGTTGAGCGTTCTTAATAGGTGGGAAAAATTTGAGCAAGAACTTACTCCCTAAATCATTCCAGAAGGTGATTGAGTTTGCTAGTAAGTTGTTGAGCCACGTTTGAGCCTTGTCCCTAAGAGAGAATGGGAATAGTTTAATTCGGACAGTGTCGACCGTGACTCCGGGAATGACAAATGAGTCAGACACTTCCATGAAGGCCTTTAAATGTAAGTGAGGATCTTTAGATGGGAGTCCTCCGAATTGTCCGGCTACATTTAGTATCTGAATGATGACACCCTTGATTTCAAAGTGTCTTGCATTTAAGGTCGGTGATGTGATAGCCAAATTCAATTTGTTTAGATCTAGAATCCCGAATTCCATGATATGATGGCCTTGTTAACATCTGGATTTGGAGGTAGAGGGATCTAGTTGTCCCTGGTTATTACTATCGGCTCTTGTCGATCCTGCTAATGGTTGACAAGCATATCCGCCATGCTTGCTGAGTCAAAAGGTTGACTTCTTCGCTTCTGTTTCCTACGCCTTTGCTTGTAAGTGCGTTCGATTTCTGGATCGTAAGGCTTTAGGTTGGCTGAAGGCGAGTGCCGAGTTGTGCATGCACTATAGAATGTAGCTGAAAATCAAGAACAAGGAAAGAGTGAACTTCCTTAGATAAATCACAACTATTAAGCAAAGAGGGCATCGTCACTAAGGGTATCTACAATCCTCGGCAACAACGCCAAAAACTTGTTGGTCGATTTCCTTGATGGCAAGTGAACCAGCCGAACAAGTAATAAAGAGTAAGTAGAGTATCGTCCCAAAGAGACTGGATACCAAATGAAGACACCGAATTGTAGAACGATTATGCTTAAGAAGAGAATAAATTTGATTTGATTGGGAGTTTTATGGCTATACTAATAAATAAGAAAATAAACAGAGTATCGTAGTCGCAGAAGATATCAGTAGGGAAATAGGCTGAGTTCGGAATCATTTTTAAGCATGTCAATCCCCCAGTTGCTTTGCACATTGCTATAGCATTTATACTACATAGCTTCCACAATGGTATAACATAATTACTAGTAACAACGCTATTCAGTTAACCCACCACTATAATCTATCGAAGCTTCCGCGTCCGATACATATAATACTAATTTTACTCCTTCCATATGCCTATGACAACTTTCTACTTAGATCTGCATTACAAAGCAAGGTGTTATGGTTATGAGCGGCAGACCCATTCTTGAAACCTACAATAATAGGTCAAGCCTTACACCAGTGATGAAGACCTTTTGTCATTAGCCTTGGGGTCTACAATCAACAATTAACCAAGGATTGCATATAGGCAAACCTAGGATCGTTCTCTCTTCTCGAGGAGCCTTTTATTAAATCCTAAGTAATCTAGATGTCATGCAAATGAAATGAAAACAAGGGGGGATTGGGTTTTGTTGGATTTAGAACAGGAATTAAAGACAGAATGGAGAAAGATGAGATTAATCAAATTGAAATGGATCAACCCAGAATTGGGATTCCAAGAACTTCCATCATTGAACAAAAATAAAATAACTGAACCTGTGATTGATTCTAGACAAACCGAGATCTCTGCATTTGTCCAGAAACTCCCTCGACTAGACGATCGCCTAGCATTTGATCGAACACGTGGTGAGCTCGCTGCACAATCGCACAACGTTCTCTGCAACCCGGTCCAACCTAAGTCCTTGGGATTTCAATCTGGATATTAAATCTAATACCCAATCCATAATTATAATCGGATCCGATTAAAATTAACAGAAACAAGTCAGTTACTGATTAAAGCACAAGTCCTCCGGATGACACCATGGAATCCTCAACTCATGGGTCGATCACAGAAACTTAGCCAAGCATGGCTGGATAAAATGAAAATGCAGAAGTAAAGATGTTCATCATGACCACGAAGAACATGAACAAGTTCAACATGAACATAAAGAACACAAAGAACAATTAAAGAAAATGAAAGCTTCTATTCCAAAATAAATCTCAACAACATAGTGAATCCATACAGAAAAAGATGAAGAACATAAAATCAAAATAAAATAAAAAGGAAAGATTAACACTAAACCATTCCAAGAAGGAGGCTAGGAATACAAAAGAAAAACAATACATAAAACTAATAAAGAAAAGTAAAGCCTTCCATGTAGGAGGCAAGAAATTAAAGACAAGAATTAAAGACAATACATAAAGCAAAACTAAAACCTTCCATGTAGGAGGTAAGAAATACAAGAAGGAAGTTAGAATGGGAGAGAAGGATCATCTCCAAGGTGTCTTGCTCTTCATAACACCCTTCTATTTATAGGCAGCTAGGAGCATCTCTTCCATGCACTTTACAACTCAAATTCGTCACTTTAGTTAGTGGCCAACTTGGAAGCATCTTTGAATCACTTTACAGCTCCAAAACAATGTCCTCTTTTCCAGCCCATGTTAGGCCACGAAATAATCCGAATCTGGCCATGTGATCTTCATATGAAGTGTCGCCCCGGATGTCAGCTTTCCAGTCGTTCAAACGGAGCCCCATTTGGAGGTCTGTAACTCTAGATATGGGTCGAATACCGAACGTCATTCCAGAGTCCAGTGAAAGCAGCCTGTTTCGGTTTCCAGGCCAATTTTGGCCCTCTAAACATCTGATTTAGCTTTTGGGCTCTTCATAGGAGTTGTAGGGCTTCCTCTTAGCTTTCTGAAAATGCAAATTGGGTATCAATTAGATTTCTATAACTCAAGTTATGATCAAAATACCTAACAGTGTTTATCACCCGATTGTAAAAGAGGTGTGATTTAAGCCCAATTTTTAACCAAACTTCAAATATGACCAAAATTAATGCAAATGAAGTCTAAAAACTCATTATGAAGATGAAACCACATATTCAACTAATTTGATCCATTAAACCATGACAATGATAGAGTTCTTAACTCCTTTTCGCATTTAAAATAATATGAATTTAATGATTATCAAACTCCCCCACACTTAGCCTTTTGCACTCCTGGGCAAAAATCTAAAGCAAGAAAACTTTTTTTTTTTTTCAAATAGTTGCCAGTAATGTAAAAATTGAACAAGGGATAGAAAGCTTCAAAAGATCGATAAATGAAAACCAAAATTCTTTTATCTCCAATCACAATTTTGGCAATTTCAATCAATGACACTAATTACATAAGATGGTCTTTCAAATGATACGCTCAATCAATCAACCTCTCAAATGAATCTCTCAAGTGTTTAAGGTATATAAGTGTATCGCTCAAATTCTACCCAAGAAAATTGTTCTACCATAAGCTTGCTCAATTTCAACGTCTCTACTACTCATAACACATACATGCACAAATCAAGAGAGCTTGTTATTACAGGTTGTAATGGGGTTAGGGTAAAGGTAGGTAAAAATATGGAATGAGAGGCTAAGCACCAAAGAAATTAAATTGAGCACTGATTAACACAATCATTCTCTATGTATGAAAACTTTTATTTAACTCAAATACCTCATTTCTTTCTAATTTTTTTTTTACACCCCTTTTTTTTTTCTTTATCTTTTTTTTTTCTTCTTTTTTTACACCCCTTTTTTTTTTCTTTATCTTTTTTTTTCTTCTTTTTTTTTTCTTTCTTTCTTTTCTTTTCTTTTCTTTTTTTTTTTTGAACTGTGCTATATATATAATCACAATGGCAAACTCAAATATCTTCCCCCCACACTTAAACTGTTGCGCTCCTGAGCAACCCTCACACTTAAACATAAAACCAAGGTAAACCAATGCTCAATAATTTTTCATGGTGCGGAATAAAATGGTTTAACGCTTAGGCTTGTAATGTGGCTTAGAACAGAATGGACAAAAAGGCACAAAGGGGTTACCAAAAGAATAATAATGTATGGGAAAGGCTATTTGGCCAAAGTGGGGAAAACAAAAGGAAACAAAAACAAGCTTCCATCATACCTATGCACATAAGTGAAAATGTAGTTTCAAAAAGAAAAGGAGCAAGTTCTAGAGAACGCAAATCATGAGCAGATGCACACATGAAAGAAAGAATGGCAAAAGATGAAGTCCATTCATGTAGGCTCAAAACCTCACCGGGTCAATACCATCTTATACAATCAACATCACCAATTCAACTACCAAGACATGAAATCGAAGAGTTCAGAATTGCAAAACAAATGGAATGATCCATCCAAAAAAAATGTTCAAGTTCATAATATGTAGCAATCATAGAAAGAGAGACTGAATTTATTTTGAAAAGCAAAGGAGTTAAAAGGAAAACAGATAAAAGAGAAAGAGGGAGAAGAAAGAAGAATACTCCCCAAGGGTTTATGGAGGATAAGTGGCATCGATGAGGAGAATCTCTGCTTCCTCAGGCTGTTGCTGGGGTCCCTCGTGAAATTGCTTAAGGCGATGCCCGTTTACCTTAAAGGTTCGTCCTGTGGGTGGATCACACAGCTCAACAGCACCAAATGGAAATATGTTAGTGATCACAAAAGGGCCATCCCATTTAGATCGAAGCTTACCAGGCATAAACTTCAGACGGGAGTTAAACAGAAGAACTTTTTGGCCCACAGAAAATTCTTTCCTTAGAATATGTTTATCATGGAATGCCTTAGTCTTTTCCTTGTACAACCTCGAACTCTCATAGGCATCCAATCTAAGCTCTTCTAATTCTTGCAACTGCAGCTTCCGTTCCAACCCAGACTTAGCCAAATCCATGTTACACTTCTTAATGGCCCAATAGGCTTGATGTTCCAACTCAACTGGAAGATGACACGCTTTACCAAAGACAAGTCGATAGGGAGACATCCCAATCGGAGTCTTGTAGGCAGTGCGGTATGCCCACAAAGCATCATCCAATCGCTTACTCCAATCTTTCCTGGTAGAGTTGACAGTCTTCTGAAGGATTTGCTTAATCTCTCTATTTGAGACTTCAGCTTGACCGTTGGTCTGAGGATGGTAGGCTGTAGAAACCTTGTGAAGCACTCCATACTTGCGTAGCAAGGCACCTATGCTTCGATTACAAAAATGGGAGCCTTGGTCACTGATAATAGCTCTAGGAATGCCAAACCTGCAGAAAATGTTAGACCTAACAAAATCCACCACCACAGAAGAATCATTAGTCCGGGTGGCTTTCGCCTCAACCCATTTCGAAACATAATCAACAGCAAGCAATATGTAAGTATAACCATATGAGGCAGGAAATGGACCCATAAAATCAATGCCCCAAACATCAAAGATCTCACAAAACAATATAGGGTTCTGGGGCATCTCATGCCTACGGGAAATACTTCCTGCCCTCTGACAGTTATCACATGATTTGCAAAACAGATGGGCATCATGAAACAGGGAAGGCCAAAATAACCCACATTCTAACACTTTCCTAGCAGTTCTTTGGGGTCCAAAGTGACCACCACAGGCAGAAGCATGAGAAAAATGCAATATGGAGTGAAATTCATGATCAGGAACACATCTTCTAACTACTTGGTCACTACAAAATTTCCACAAATAAGGGTCATCCCAAACATAATATTTAGACTCACTTTTCAATTTCAGGTTTTGGGCCCTAGTGGAGTTTGCAGGAAAAACACCAGCTACCAAGTAGTTAACAAGATCAGCATACCAAGGAATCTTACCTTGTAGCTGTAAAAGCTGCTCATCAGGGAAATCATCCTGAATAGAAGAGGGATGAGAGACTGAATGGGTAATACGACTCAAATGGTCAGCTACCCAGTTCTGTGCTCCACTTCTGTCTCGAATCTCAACATCAAATTCTTGGAGCAATAACATCCATCGGATGAGTCGTGGCTTTGCATCTGACTTTTTCAAAAGAAACTTTAAAGCAGCATGGTCAGAGAAAACAATCACACTACTAGCTAATAGATATGACCTAAACTTATCAAAAGCAAATACAATGGCCAACAACTCCTTTTCAGTAGTGGTATAATTAGACTGGGCAGGGTCCAAGGTCTTGGAGGCATATGCAATGACATGAGATGCTTTGTTGACCCGCTGTGCCAAGATAGCGCCGACCGCGTAGTTGGAAGCATCACACATCAACTCGAAGGGAAGGGACCAATCTGGGGGCTGGATCACTGGGGCTGTGGTCAGGCAATGCTTCAAGTGATCAAAGGCCGCCTTGCACTCGTCATCAAACACAAAGTCAGTGTCCTTATGCAGAAGGTTGGTCAAAGGTCGAGCAGTCTTGCTAAAGTCCCGAATGAAACGCCGATAGAAACCTGCATGACCAAGAAAAGAGCGAACCTCCCGCACAGATGCAGGGTAAGGCAAAGTAGTAATCACATCTATCTTAGCAGGGTCTACCTCAATCCCTTTCCTAGACACTATGTGTCCCAAGACTACACCTGACTCAACCATGAAGTGACACTTCTCATAATTCAGTACAAGATTAGATTCAATGCACCTATGCAAAACTCTTGACAAATTAGCTAAGCATGCATCAAAATCAGACCCATATACAGTGAAATCATCCATAAAAACTTCCATGCAATCCTCTAGAAACTCAGAGAAAATACTTACCATACAACGCTGAAAAGTGCCAGGAGCATTGCAAAGGCCAAAAGGCATCCTCCGGTAAGCATATGTTCCAAAGGGGCATGTGAAGGTTGTCTTTTTTTGATCCTCAGGAGCTATATGGATCTGGAAATATCCTGAGTAGCCATCCAGGAAGCAGTAGTGAGACTTACCAGCTAATCGCTCTAACATCTGATCAATGAAAGGTAAAGGATAGTGATCCTTGCGTGTAGCTTGGTTAAGTCTCCTGTAATCGATGCAAACTCTCCAACTGTTCTGAACTCGAGTAGGAATGAGCTCATTGTTCTGATTGGCTACCACAGTGACTCCAGACTTCTTGGGAACCACCTGGACCGGGCTAACCCACTGGCTATCAGAAATGGGATAAATGATACCAGCTTGCAGAAGCTTAGTTACCTCTTTTTTCACCACATCAAGGATAAGAGGATTAAGGCGTCTTTGGGGTTGCCTTACCGGCTTAGAATCCTCTTCTAACAAAATTCGATGCATACACGTGGTAGGGCTGATGCCAACAATGTCAGCTAATGTCCACCCAATGGCTTTCTTGTTGGCCTTTAATAAGCTTAGCAGCTTCTCTTCTTGGTCAGGAAGAAGATTGTTGGCCACAATGACTGGCAATTGTTCGTCCATCTCTAAAAATGCATACTTCAAGTGATCTGGAAGGGCTTTTAACTCAATCTTGGGTGGTTGCTCAGTAGAGGGAAGAAGCTTGGGTGGTTGTTGCAACAAGTCTGCTGTCATGACATTAGAAATACCTGAAACCACATTCAAAGAAGCAGAAGAATTGTGTCTATACAGCTCAATGTTAACATCAGAATCAAACCCATCAAAATCAGAGTTAAGCTCATCAAAATCTGGATCAGGATGCTCATTAGGATTAGGATTGAGCTCAAACTCAGAATCAATATCAGAATCTATATGTAATGTAGAATGACCAAGCAAGTCGGAATCATCAAGCAAGTCAAATTCACCAAGCAATGCAGCATTAAGCAAATTAGTGCAAACAGAGCACCATTCATTATCAGCACATGCACAAATGGGAGAATCACTCTCAGCACACCAACTAGCAAGAATATCATCCACAGCATCATCAATCACATCAATGGAGAAAACAGAATGATCTTCCCTAGGATGTTTCATGGAATCAAAGATATTAAAATTCACAGATATATCACCAAACTCCATGGAAAGAGTACCAGAATGCACATCTATCTTAGTCCTGGCTGTTTTCATGAAAGGCCTGCCTAGAATGATTGGTGACCTGCTACTAGGAGACTCATCCTCCATATCTAAGATGTAAAAGTCAGCAGGGAATATCAATTCATTAACTTTGACTAATACATCTTCAACTACACCAGAAGGATGAACATTACTCCTATTAGCTAACTGAACAATAACACCAGTAGGACGTAAAGGACCAAGACCAAGAGATTTGTAAATAGATGCAGGCATGACATTAATAGAAGCACCTAAATCTAGCATGCAATTATCAAATCTGTAGCTACCAAAACAGCAAGGGATAGAAAACATCCCTGGATCCTTGCACTTGCGAGGCATTGTAGGCTGGATGAGTGCTGATACATTCTGATTCAAGCTCACTCGTTCACTCCCCTTCAGTCGCCTCTTGTTGGTGCACAGCTCCTTCAAAAACTTGGCATATTTGGGAATTTGTTTGACCGCATCTAAGAGAGGAATGTTGATTTCTACTCTTCTGAATGTCTCAAGTATATCCTTCTCTTGTGCTTTTTCTGCCAACTTCTTGGACTGAATCGCTCTCTGAGGAAAGGGAAGAGGAATGGGGGTGTCTTCTTCTTCAACCTGCTGCATTGTCTTTTTATTTTTAGAGTCAATCTTCACATTGTCTGACGCTTTTTCTGATGTAGAAGTCACATCTGCAGCTGGTGTAGGTTCCCCTAATTGTTTGCCAGACCGTAGGGAGATAGCACTCACATTCCCCTTAGGATTGGGAATGGTCTGTGAAGGAAGAGTGTTGGATCCTTGAGGTTGAAGCTGATTCAATGATGTTGCCAACTGGCCAATCTGTGTTTGCAAACCCTGAATGGCAGTGTCAGTTTGCTGTTGGAACTGGGATGTTTGCTGTTGGAACTGCATATTGGCTGCGACAAATTGCTTCATCATATCCTCAAGTGAGGGACCACCACTACCACTGCTACTAGCCTGCTGTTGTGTTGCCTGTGGAGGTGCACATATGGCTGGTCGAGGGGGTGCTGCTGGCAAAGGCAAAGAAGGAGCATATTGCTGTTGAAAATTCTGTGGTCTATACTGTCTGTGTTGGTAATTCCCAGAATTTTGCTGATGTTGGTCACTATGGTTCTGATTCTGGTTCCAACGAAAATTGGGGTGATTCCTCCAGCCTGGATTGTATGTATTAGAAAATGGATTATTCTGCTGGTGTTGTGGCTTCCCTGGAAAAACACCGACTGCAGCAACCGACTGGTCTTGATGAGTAGGGTCATGCAAGGTAGGACAAGAGTCAGTAGAGTGATAAGGGTCAGGACAGAACCCACATGAGTACCCAATCTGAGGAGGAGAAGATTGTACTGTCTGTGTCACTGCTAACTGCCTCACTAGAGAGGTCAGATCATCAAGTCTATTCTCTAACCTCTTAGAATCGTACTGCACTGGAGGTGTTTGAAGATGGTAAACAGTAGGAGTAGAATTTGCTCTAGTGCCAAACTGTTGAGAATTAGCAGCCATAGTAGATATCAACTCTCGGGCATCTTCAGGTGTCTTTCTATCTAAGGCTCCACCACTAGATGCATCAACAAAACTTTTGTCCAATGGTAACAAACCAGAATAGAAATATGTAATCAAGAGTTGGTCTGAGATCTGGTGGTGTGGACAGCTAGCACACAGTCGCTTGAACCTTTCCCAATATTCATACAGGGTCTCCCCATTGTTTTGTTTAATACTAGTGATCTCCTTTTGGATAGCAATGGCTTTTGAGGAAGGGAAGAACCTCTCTAGGAATATCTTCTGCATGTCATCCCAATTCCCAACAGATGTTGGTTGCAAATTGTATAGCCAATCTTTAGCCACACCATCTAGGGAAAATGGAAAAGCTCTCAGCTTAATGTGGCCTTCATCAATTGCTTGTGGTTTCATCGTGCTGCATACCACATGGAACTCCTTTAAATGTCTGTGAGGACATTCACCTGCAAGACCATGAAACTTGGGCAACAAATGGATAAGTCCAGATTTTAGTTCAAAGTTAGCAGCAAGTTCAGGATATCGGATGCACAAATTTTGATTCCCAACATCAGGGGTAGCTAATTCTTTCAAGGTAGGGTGGATTACTTGTTCTGCCATATTTTTAGAGTCTGAAAAATTACTACTAGAATCAGAATTCTTAAGATCAAAATGTTCTAGTCCAGTGTCCAATTCTGTATTAATTTTATGACCTGACTTAACAGCTCTTTTAGCAATAGAAATTGTTCTTTCTATTTCAGGATCAAATGCAAGCAAGTTTTCTAGATGAGTGGTACTCCTAGTACTCATGCAACATCAAACACACAAAATTTCAAAAATGCCACCAGAAGTGGTAAAAACAGCAAAGTACAACAAAACAAAACAAAACCTGATGCTAGACCAATTTTTTTTTTTTTTTTTTTTTTTTTTAAGAAAACAAGTTAACAAAAGTTACCAAAAATGTAAATCTAATCAGCTTCACACGAGAAACCCCTTGTCAAAAGTCAATTCGACAATTAGATTACCTAGGGAGCCAATTACTTAGCTCCCCGGCAACGGCGCCATTTGATGAAGACCTTTTGTCATTAGCCTTGGGGTCTACAATCAACAATTAACCAAGGATTGCATATAGGCAAACCTAGGATCGTTCTCTCTTCTCGAGGAGCCTTTTATTAAATCCTAAGTAATCTAGATGTCATGCAAATGAAATGAAAACAAGGGGGGATTGGGTTTTGTTGGATTTAGAACAGGAATTAAAGACAGAATGGAGAAAGATGAGATTAATCAAATTGAAATGGATCAACCCAGAATTGGGATTCCAAGAACTTCCATCATTGAACAAAAATAAAATAACTGAACCTGTGATTGATTCTAGACAAACCGAGATCTCTGCATTTGTCCAGAAACTCCCTCGACTAGACGATCGCCTAGCATTTGATCGAACACGTGGTGAGCTCGCTGCACAATCGCACAACGTTCTCTGCAACCCGGTCCAACCTAAGTCCTTGGGATTTCAATCTGGATATTAAATCTAATACCCAATCCATAATTATAATCGGATCCGATTAAAATTAACAGAAACAAGTCAGTTACTGATTAAAGCACAAGTCCTCCGGATGACACCATGGAATCCTCAACTCATGGGTCGATCACAGAAACTTAGCCAAGCATGGCTGGATAAAATGAAAATGCAGAAGTAAAGATGTTCATCATGACCACGAAGAACATGAACAAGTTCAACATGAACATAAAGAACACAAAGAACAATTAAAGAAAATGAAAGCTTCTATTCCAAAATAAATCTCAACAACATAGTGAATCCATACAGAAAAAGATGAAGAACATAAAATCAAAATAAAATAAAAAGGAAAGATTAACACTAAACCATTCCAAGAAGGAGGCTAGGAATACAAAAGAAAAACAATACATAAAACTAATAAAGAAAAGTAAAGCCTTCCATGTAAGAGGCAAGAAATTAAAGACAAGAATTAAAGACAATACATAAAGCAAAACTAAAACCTTCCATGTAGGAGGTAAGAAATACAAGAAGGAAGTTAGAATGGGAGAGAAGGATCATCTCCAAGGTGTCTTGCTCTTCATAACACCCTTCTATTTATAGGCAGCTAGGAGCATCTCTTCCATGCACTTTACAACTCAAATTCGTCACTTTAGTTAGTGGCCAACTTGGAAGCATCTTTGAATCACTTTACAGCTCCAAAACAATGTCCTCTTTTCCAGCCCATGTTAGGCCACGAAATAATCCGAATCTGGCCATGTGATCTTCATATGAAGTGTCGCCCCGGATGTCAGCTTTCCAGTCGTTCAAACGGAGCCCCATTTGGAGGTCTGTAACTCTAGATATGGGTCGAATACCGAACGTCATTCCAGAGTCCAGTGAAAGCAGCCTGTTTCGGTTTCCAGGCCAATTTTGGCCCTCTAAACATCTGATTTAGCTTTTGGGCTCTTCATAGGAGTTGTAGGGCTTCCTCTTAGCTTTCTGAAAATGCAAATTGGGTATCAATTAGATTTCTATAACTCAAGTTATGATCAAAATACCTAACAGTGTTTATCACCCGATTGTAAAAGAGGTGTGATTTAAGCCCAATTTTTAACCAAACTTCAAATATGACCAAAATTAATGCAAATGAAGTCTAAAAACTCATTATGAAGATGAAACCACATATTCAACTAATTTGATCCATTAAACCATGACAATGATAGAGTTCTTAACTCCTTTTCGCATTTAAAATAATATGAATTTAATGATTATCAACCAGCTTGCCTAGCAATCACTGTTTCTCAGAGGTTTAACCTCGAATCCTTACCAGTAAGCCGAGGCCACAAATCTCGCCCTTTGCTTCTGCTAATCGACAAGGTAATTAAATCACTGATAAGCAAACTGAATTTATTGAATTAAGAACTAGTAAATGGGTTCATTCCAAACTTAAGAAATCATCCTCACTCAGCCATAGGAAATTTAGTTCATGACTGATGAGGGAAATGCAAAACAGAGAACAATAGAATGACCCATGATCAAAAGATTAACAACAAGGTATGTATGCTTGAGTACATAATTACCATGCTCGAGTAGGATCAAACCTTGCTCGGGAAAACAACTTGAAAGAGAGAATATTAGTTATTGAAAGGAACATGCTTAATCAAGAAAACCTTGCTTGAGTAGCATGCTCGTGTAAGGAATTTCCTTGCTTGAGCAAGAAGCATGCTCATGCAAATACTTACTTGCTTGAGCAACGTTTTGCTCGAGTAAGGAAAGTATGCTTGAGTAAGATTATGCTTTTCTTCACTTTTTATTGATTTAAAACTTTACTCATTTACAAGTCTTGTTATCATTAAAACATATAAATCGAGAACTCACACATTTACTCTTGTATGACACATTACTAAAACATTTATTATGATTAATGTACTTAAGGTAGTGAGACCTTGAGTGTGGACATTGATTGCAAAGTGCAAGGGGGAGCAAGTTGTTGGGATCCGTACAAGCAGCGAAATTAAAACTTACGAATTCCATTGGAGGATCTATCAATGACGTTTAAATCAAAGTTCGTTAGAAACCATACCTATGCGAATTAATAAGCATCTCTTTCGATTTGAACACGTGGGCTACTTACTCAATCACCAAAAGTCGACTCTATGAATCTCCTCCCTTTGCCGGTATCCATATGAATAGCCTTGAACACGGACGGCAGAGTGCTAGCACCTTAAAACCTTGCATCTCCCTTTTTTTTTCCTCTCTCTAGGGTTTCTCGTAGTTTTTCTAATACGTCTGACAAAATGTCCCTAGGTTTTTCTAAACCCGGTAAGCGTATTATATTCAAAATTAATCCTTATTAATTTTGAAATTTGAATTTGGATTAAAATAATACATTAATTAAATCTATCTAATAGATCTAATCTAATCTATTTATTTAATCCAAATTAAAAGCCTTATGATTTAATTTATCTCTATAAATTATTTCTGAGAAATAATATCTATCTATTTAATTAAATTTGAGATACGATATCTCAATTTAAATTAAATCATATATATGATATCATTTACTCGAAAATTAAATCTAAGATAGATATCTCTATTTGTTTTAAATATTTAATTTATCAAATAAATTAAATACAAAACAAATATTATATAATAATATTATAATCTCTATTAAATAATATTATTATATTATTTTCAAATTTAATATACATATACATACATATATATATATATATATATATATCCCATATTAAATATAATATTCATTAAATCTTAGATATATCTAAGATTCAATGAATCTGGACACTATTGCTCGTGTTAGGCTATTTTTGTGTGTGGCCCTGCAGGCCCACATGAGATTGGCAACGGGCTAATAGTGTACCATCCCACAAGTCGCAAGCGGCCTTTAGCAAGACATTGCGACTACCCAATTCATATGGGGATCGATGATACGATACTACCTATCGTACAACCATGTCACGTCCCTTTTGTCACACAATAATTTGGTCAAGGAGGAGGCATGGATAATGTCAACTTCCTGTTCTTGACCATTACTTTCTCGATTCTTGTGTAGTCTAATTGAAATGGAAACTCCTTTCCATTGTAGTATGGCCATACATTTCTCAGACTCACTCATCGAGGGGCCCGGTATTATCTCTTTACAAATGTGAGGGACAAATTCCATCTTGACCATTCACATTCCTCTGCATGAAAACCACTGATCTCGATCTAAGCCTTTATCATTACCCGGTCAAACGTGACTTTTGACTAGGTCAAAGATCAGCGACTCTTCATGTAGGAATCCATGATGATCTTAGGTCAAAGGGCGTTATGACGCGGTTATACATGAGAGACGTTTATGACTTAATCCATGTAGCTTTCTCATAATGAGCCGGTCCAGCACCTTATACTCTTACAAGTGCTGACTTTGATTCATATATCCATACTCATCAAAGTCATACTGGCTTATTTCATCTTCGCTCCCACATAGATGACCGGCTAGAGACATTTAGGATAATCTATAAGATATATCCAATAATACAGTTATCACTATAAACATGCGAATGAAATGATAACGAAATGGAGAACAATGACTTGCCCCTAGGGCATAATTTCCAACACAATTGTTCTCTAAAGAAGAACTTAATTGTACCGAGACGCCAAGAGCCCTATGGATCTTGGAGATAATGGAACTCTCATAAAGGATTCTGAGAACTGAACGTAGGTCACATGGTTTGGATTGAACTAGTGTAAATCTTATTCGTCCTCCTTTGATGATATCATTCTAACTCTATTCTCTATATTAAGTTTGCATTTGAGTTTTAAAATTTTTAAGATCACCCAATTCACCGCTCCTCTTGAGTGAAAGACTTGAACTGACAATAACTTACATTGGATGCCATGTGTCATTTGTTAATCTAATGTGGCAATTTTCATTACAAAGATAATCGTAAGTTAACAACAGGGGCTTACTAATAAAAAAAAAAATAGGGTTAAGGTGGAATTTAGCACCAAAGTTATTTACTAGGAGAGTCTTACACAAATAAGGTTTGCAGGGGGAAAAATACAGATAAACAATTTAAAATGGAGCTGTCCCAAGACTTCTCTACCTCTCACAATTAATTCCGCCTGTTACTTGCCTTTGTCTTCTTCTGTCAAAATTAACGAGAATGTTTGACCAAAAAATAATAATAATAATAATAATAACAACGAGAATGAACACTAGAATTGGTCCAATTTCTGAGGAAGAGAATGAACACTTGTAACCCTTAGATTTGACTCTAGATTATCCAGCCGGACAATTTCAAATAGCAAATAACAAACATTTGATAAAAGTTAACAGGGTTGTTAAATTTGCTTCATTTTAATTTGTTTATGTGTAATTTTGCTTTATACAAAACTTATTTGTGCTTGACGCTTCTAAGAAAAAATTTGTTGATAAAATTGCACTTTAACCTAAAAAAATAAAAGATCAAGGGGTTAAATTTAAAGTTTAGGGGGGGGAAGGTTTTGTATAATTTAATGAATAATAAAATACTTTTGTAGTGCTTCCCTTGAAAAAGTACTACAACAAGTAGAATTATTTTTAAGAAAATAAATGTCTTTTATAGCATTTTCATGAGAAAGTATTAGAACTATTTCATGTTTTTTTTTTTTTTTTAAAAAATAGAAGTTGTAGTGCTTCCATGAGGAAGCACTATATAACGTAATTTAATTTTATGTGGTAGTGATACCCAATCTGTAACACCCCGTTTTATAAAGCATTTTCGTAATAAAATTATCAGAGTTCAAAAAGGGTTTATCAGAGTAGAGCACCGGAATAGTCGTGAAAATGAGTAACTGAATAACATTCAATAATGATATATCTGTGTACTGTTACAGTCATCCACAATATCCGAATATTCAAAAAGTCGGTAAAATAAAAATTTCAACAGAATCTCCTCGTCCGCTCCGTCATGCTATCTGCTTACCCTTATCTTCGGTCTGACCTCCTGAGGGTCCTGGGCCTAGAGTCAGAGCTGAGGTTCAATTACCATTGAACCTCAGGTAACGGTTAACCTCATGCTTATGTATCAAATATGTATGACAGATATCCATGGCAAAACAGCATTTAATCACATACAATATTCATATATTCACATAATAACATTACACAGCCACTGCAATATGTATGTTATTACAGTCTGCACTATCTCCAGTGCCACGGTGTACATCCGTGTCCTCAGCGCTAGGAAAACATAACGGCATTATCAAAACCATAACCCGTATCAAGTTGTATGTGTATGATCAATTTTCAAAAACAATATCTCAGACTATCTATCACATATAAGCATACCATAAGCATCAGAGTTAGTGTTACAATACGCGTCCGTACCTGAGTTGATAATTCTGGTATTTCGGTGATCGGTACACGTTTGCAGATGTCCTATCATAGGAATATTGCGTTTATTAATTGTAAGTAATATTCTTGAATATATTTTGGCCACTACTAAATATTCTATCCTTGGTATACTTAAATCATTATTTTATTTCTCCAAAATTCGTGGAAAAACGCTGGGCAATATTGGGCAGAATTTCGCCTATCTTTGAAAAATCATAACTAATTCTAGAAAAATCGAAACGAAGATCCGTAAGAAGTTCCAGACTCCTTAGGATGTCCACTTTCCAGAAAAAATATCAGGCCTTGCCCAGAATTCAAAAATAATTCCCAGATTTCACGTGTTCATCATCTGCCCAGAATTTCCAGCATTTTCGCAACATAAACTTTGAGAATTTCTTTCTCTCTGTACAGAGATCATTTCAACATGCTCTTTACATATTTAAAAACCTCTACATGTCTACTTTCATCATGAATTTTCTCAGAATTTTTCAATAGCATTTTCAACATGAAATATGAGTGTTTCTGTTACTAGTTCAGAAATCGCCTAACCGACGAATTTTCGCCAGAACTTCGTTACTACTTGTTCTTGACCTGGGAATTTTTGCAGAACTACTTTCTTCACTGAATTTTCAAAATGAAGCTATTTTAAACTATAAAAACATGAAAATAAAATTATTCTAGGATTTAAAAGATTAAAGCTACTTCTACCTATGAATTTAACTCAAAAACTAAGAACTTTTCTTACCTAGAGCTTGAACTCCTTCAAGAACTCCCTTCAGCTCTCTCAACTCTCTCTCAAATAAGCAAGTGTTGTATTGCTTGGTGTGAGGAAAAGTGAAGAGCTTGGGTCCCTATTTATAGGAAAAAGGTTGGGCATTTGTGTAATTAAATGCAACTTTGCTCTTGTTTAATTCCCACCATTGGATCTAGGTTAAAGTTGAAATCTCACATCCTCTCCATCCACTTGCAAAAACCGAAAATCCCCTCTCTCTCTCCCTTCATCTTTTTCTTCCCTTCTTCAAGAAGCTACACAAACTTGAAATGCAAGAATGGAATAGTGTTTTGTGTTCTAGAAGCCATTGACTAATTGCACATGTTGGAAATCACTTCCTTCCCTTTGAAGCTCCCCCAAAACCGTGCCCCCCTCTGATTTTTGGGTCTTGGGTTGATTTTTGGGCTTTATTGGTGGTTGGACAATTTGTTTGGGTTACAAAAATGATCCACTTGAGTTTTTGTTGTGCCAAAAAGCCCTAATTTAATTCTTCCTTGTTTAGTATTAGATTAAGCTTAATTAGGTTTAGTTTGAAATGATTTTATTGATTGCCAATTAAATTTTAATCCTACTAAGTCCAATTGTTGCAATTATGGATTCCTTGTTAGGCTTTATTGTTGAATTTAGCCAAAATATTGTTAATTGTTTGCAAATATTGGTCTTTAAATTAATTATGCATGTCAATTCAATTAAGATTAATTTTTGGTGTTTACTAATTATTTTTAGTGTCCTCTAATTATTTTAGGCCTCCTCCTATCCCTTTACGTCTTAATCTTGCCCATATGTGCATTGTGTGACAATATATCATTAATGGTGAGTTTAATTGTTCTTTGAATTGTTGAAAATTCCATTTAATTGGTTTAAGGGCTTTTATGGTATTTTACAATATTTTATGACCCCTAATAAAATTTTGGGGAGTTGTATTTTGCCCTATTAAGCTCTACCGACAAGTTATTCGAGAATTAGAATAAATATACTTAATACTTTGGAGACAACATACTCTCCTACTTTAAATGGGTCCTAAATGGCCAAAATATTATATTCAAGAGATATACAAATTTGGGGTATTATACAATCAAGGGGGGTGAAGACACTTGTAAATTTGCAGAGGATTCAGCAGAGGTGAGCAATTTAATTAAACAACAAGATGATAAGAATTTGAGCCAAATTTCGGCCAGCAAATCATTATTAAAATACTAATAATAAGTAATAATACAAGCATATCCCTCCACACTAATGGAAAATTATTAAATAAGAAATAATGCAAAAGCATATAAAAAGTGAATGTCTAAAATGTCGCTTTCGAATAATTTGGATTCATTTTTATAAGAAAAAAAAATATTCAAAGTAAATTTTTGTCCGTCATGATGAAGTTGATAAAAAAAAACAAGGGCCGTCTAAACCCCTCATCCTTGATTCTAATATATTTATTTATTTATTTATTTTTGCTCAGAGATTCATATTTAAATTGAATATCGCTGAAAGCAACTGTAATCTAAATTCTCGATGTTCCGGTGAAATCACGATAATTCAACAAAAACCTAATTATAACGAGTTGACCTAGATAATACTCCTCTGATCTTATTAACAGGTAGTCAGTTCCAATATATTTAATCGGAATTAAGAAAAATCTTAAATATTATTAACTTTGTTTTAAAATTTATTAACTTTTCAACTTTATCCCAATATATACCATATATCCGATAGAAACAAAGTCTCCACAATTATATATTATTGGTAAAATTGGACATTCATATTGAAATTTGACTATGACTTGAAAATATATAGGAGCAAAAAAAATCCTTCTCATTTTGTCTTATAAATAAGATAAGAGGAATATAAATTAATTAGAAATAATTTTGTGTTGACCAACGAGATGGACAGGCATCACAGTTTAATTAGTACATTCCGAGGACAATTATTTTACTATTTTTTTCTTCTATAAAGCTCAACTGAAGCTCAACATAATGATTTAAAAGTATCCTAAGTAAGAGGCTTTCTTTTGCTTAATAACGTACAGTGATGAAGCCTTCTTTGCTTTGCTTTGTGTTGTCCATTATTATTTTCTGTTGTTCATCAAGTCTTGTGAGATCGCAAGACTCTTGTTCTCAAAAAGTGGATGATACCTTCAATATTACTTTTGATAGAAGTTCACTTCGCTGTGTTCTTGTTTGGCCGCATCATAATATTATTCTCCATTCAAACGCATCAAGATATATATGAGGGTTAGTTTGACTTAACTATACTCTAATTAGTCGTTTTTTCTAGCTATTGAACTAGGGCGGGTCAAGCATGGTAGTGAAAACATAGATTTTACCTAAAAACGGAAGGAGAATGAAAAATCGTAAAACATAAAATCGTAATACAAAACGTAAATTTTACCTATATATATATATATATATATATATATATATATATATATATATAATTCAAGAAAAGTAAGGCACTTGTCATCATCCATACATATACTGATCAATGTAATATATTGAGAACTTCTCATTTTTAATAGATTTGAGATATGTTTTAAGATATTTTTAGAAGTCATCAATGCTAAATTAAATAGATTTTATTGAGATTTTAAAAGATATCAATTTGGATGCATTATTTGGGGGATTTCAATTTAAAATATAAATTTCAATAAAATAATAGTACTAATAATAAATAATAACGATTTAAGATTTTGAAGAAGAAAAATATTTAAATGGAATAAGATAAGAAAAAGATTCTTCAAATCTTATTATTATTATTATTGTTATTATTAGTATTATTATCTATTATTTTATTATTTTAATGTTTGTTATCTTTTGCTGAACTGCTGGAGCGCACAAGGGATTCAAAACTGTGGCTCCCAGTCTTGTGGTGAAAGTTAATCAGTCTTTTGTACCTCATTCAACGCACCCCACACAAAAAAAAGGTCCTCCCTTCTTTAATTGTTCCGTCTACGTTTTTTCTAAAAACGTTGCGTTTTTACATTTTTACGTTTAAACGGAGCATTTTTACCGATTTTACATAGTCTACATTTTTTGTTTAAATGAAACACGTTTGTCTATAAATATAAAAATTTTTACCTTGTAAAACGCATTTTTGACTACCATGAGGTCAAGTATATATGTCCTTTTTTCTAGCTAGAGAACTAGTGTGCGTCATGTATATATATGTGTAGTATGTATATGAAAATTTTGATAATTAATTTTTATTACTCTTGATTTATAATATCTCTCTCTCTCACCCTTCGGTATCAACACACTCACATGCACACACTAAAATCTTCAACCTTCAGTTCAAAATATGGTCATTTAAGGTTACACATACAGTTTAAGAAAAGCTATAATAAATAATCTAGATTATGGCCCAATTTGATGTTACTTGAGAAAAATATCCTTAATTAATGGAGGGTCAATTAATTTAACAGGTATTATTAGAGAGATTGGATCTAGTTAGTCCAAATGTGGGTTTATGCACTGCAAACACTTATACCATTCATGATTATTTATTATACACATATATATTCATCTTGATCTGTTTTAACTTACATACCACTGGTAAAAACACACATATACTCCTTTATTTGGTCTTGTTTATAAATGGGAGAGAGAAAACTTACTTTGTTCTACTTATAAGTTGTATGGTTAAATATTTTATATAAATGTACAATTTTACCTTTCATTTTATGTGTGGCCAATAGTTTTGTTGAAAAGTATATATATTAGGTATTGGTAAAATTCGAAAAGTTATTAAATTTTGATGTAGAATTAATGAAGTTTAAGATTTTTCTTAATTTCTAGCCTAATGTAAATGTGGCATAATATGCAAAGCGTAAAGGTCTTTCTTCTACTTATAAGTTTCATAGTTAAATTGCAATTAATTATTTTTCTATGTAATATGAATATGTGGAACAGTATGCAAGGGTTTCAGAAGCGACAATAAACTATGTATGGTCATTCCCATCAGAAATAGGTGCATATGTAGCATTTGGGTTCTCCAAAGACGGCGCAATGGTGGGTTCCGATGCACACGTGGCGTGGATCGACGGTGGCAAATTCAAAGACTTATTTTACAGCTTGAATGGCAAAACGGCTGATCAGGTGACTCCCTCTGATCATGATCCTGATCCCAAATCCTTGGATCCCGGCTCTCAAACTACAGCATATCTGTGGAATATAGAACCAGTCGATGCGACACCGTATCTTCTATTCGCTATTGGACCTCCAAACTCCTTCCCTTCTGCTCCCAATTACCTCCTCACCAAACACCGCGATTACATTTCCCTCAAGTTCAATTATGATACGGGTAAGTATTATGGACTTTTCCCTTCCTTTTGAGCTAAAAATTTGATGTTATAAGAGAGATTGAACCAGTGACGTCTTACTTACAAAGGAACTTTCATGAATGCCATTAGGTCATAAGGTCATTAAAACAAAAAAGAAACCTCTGATCCATATGAACATGTAATTCCTTATCTTGCAATATTGAAAGCTAATTGGTACATAAAAGCGAACAAGAATAGTGATACTTCCTATGGAATTATTTTGTAGACCATTTTCTCCTTAATTGTTTAACGTTTTGACCATTTTATCCCTACTGCTTAGCTTCTCATATCTATACTCTCCCTCTCATCTATCCCCTCCCTTATATCTCTCTCTCTCTCTCTCGATGTATACCCTCTCATTTAATTTCCAAATAATTTTATTCTTTAAATTAATAGTATTGTGATCCCACCTAATGGGAGGTTCATGCATTGGGTCACCCTAATGGATGAGTTATGTGCTACCACAGGCAAAGTCACCTTAGTATCTTCTTCAATGCTACGAAGAAGCCATGGATGCCTAAATATGATAGGATGGAGTCTTCTTATGATGATAGCAGCCATAGTTGCGAGATACTGCAATCAGTGGGACCCACTTTGGTTTTATTTGCATGCTTCAATTCAAACACTTGCCTTCCTTGCTGGCGTCATTGGAACAATATGTGGATATGTGTTAAATCAGAGAGTTCACCTTACTCATCACAAGAACATTGGAATTCTCATTCTCATCCTCGGATGCCTCCAGGTTCGTCTCTGACTAGACAATACGGTCCTTATTATAAGAATTACATCCTATATATTTCATAGGGTTAAAGTCCTTTTGGCTCATGAAGTATTTGTGAAAGTGTAGACTAGGTATTCAGAAGTTTCTTCCCCCCCCCCCCCCCCTCCCTCAATACAGCCATGAAAGTATAAAAAATGAGGCACTGTTGCCTTACCGGTTAAAATGTTAATTTTGATTCTTAAATTTGACTGGCATACATGACACTCAATACATGCTACCTCATCATTTAAAATCAATAATTCCTTGCCAACACTTTGTCTCCACCGTACTGTAACCCTTCCGTTGCCTTGACTCTTCCTCAACTAACAGCTAGTTTGCAAATCAAGTTTGGACTGGGTCACCGTAATCCTTCCTTTCCCTTTTAACCTCTCTCTTCCTCCACTTTTATAGCTTTCTCAAACAAGTAAGAACCAAAATCTCTTCCATCCTGAATTATTTTCTTTCACGTGGAGCTGGTCGATGATGATAAATGGAGACCCTCATCAAACTCCAACAGGGGAAATGATGGAGGCTTTGATAGGCGAAAGCTGTCGAACCATTCATCTGCAGAGAGAACCTTGTTATAAAAGGGCGACATTATTACTCCATTTTTAAAACTTCCTGGGCAACATTGAGGGGAAAAAAACCTTCAGAATACCCAGGGCTCTTTTGTGACTAGTTTCAGGGGAGAAAATGATCTTTAATCTATTTCATAAGATAACATGTTTTGTCTTATGCATTATATGTTTTTCAACCTAGTATCTCTAACCGGCTATAAATCATCCTAATTCATTAACCAAACTTTTCTAACTAGAGAGAGTAACATCAAATTTTTATCAGGCAAACATTTTATTTACCCTAAAGAATATTTTCATGTACGTTTTCATAAGCATTAATCAATCAATGAATCTTTCTTAATGCATCTAATGATTCGACTAATAATTTTGATCTTGTTTCACAGGTTATGGCATTTGTATTACGACCACGAAAGCAATCAAGTTTATTAAGAAAATATTGGAATTATTACCATCATAACGTTGGAAGGATCTTATTGATCTTTGCATTGGTTAACTCCTTCTATGGACTAAGTTTGGGAGGAGAAGGATCAACATGGTTTGCTGGTTATGGAGTAACTGTTGCCTTCTTGGTTGTTGTTGCCATTATTTTGGAGATCAGAATGCGAATTCAATCTAAAAGGAAGGCCAAAATTGGTCAACGGCAGAGCCAGGAACTTGATTTATATTAGTGGGGATGTAATAATTTTTCCTTTTCTAATTCAAATAAGAGAAGGCTGATGAGCATTACTTCTTATATACTGATAATTACTCCTCATAGTGAGAGAGTATTTTGTATTCTTAATATGAATCACTTCATTAAAATTTATCATATGAATAACGTACAATTTTATCTCTAATTTGTTGTCCTTAGACATCGCAGTTCTCACTCGATAATTCCTATTAAATAGAGCTATAGGAGTACATTCCCCCCCCCCCCCCCCCCCCCAAAAAAAAAAGGGCTATAGGAGCATCATCCAATTCATGAGCTAACTCAATGAGTTTACTATTTTTACAATTTCAACTTACAAAATCATGTCAACTCATTTTTAACTTGTGCTAGCAACAAACTCCACTGATGATTTCACAATTGAGTTTACTCTTTTTACATTATTAGTTTACAAAATCATATTAACACTCTCTTAAACTCATTAACATTTTAAATTTAATCATATTTAGTGGTTTTAAATATGAATTTTATAGAAATTTATTTATTGAGTATGATAAATTATAAATTGTCATAGATTTTATTTCAATTTTTTTTCTTGGATTTGAAATATAATTAATTCATATTGTTGTTATTTTTATATTTTAATTATTTAATTAAATATTATTAATAGCTATCTATTAAAAGAAACCTTTTACTAATTTTCGATCCAAGTCATGATCAGATTTTATGTCTTTGTCACGAGTTTGCTTAAACTTATAAGTTTTATCATAAAAATAAATTTAAAATAATTAAATTCTAGGGAAAATTCCAACTAAATACCCTTAAGATTTTGAAACCTTGATTAAGGATTTGAACTTCACAAACGCCACATCAGTCCACAAATATCAATATGAGATTTCAAAATATTGTTAATTGACTTATACACCCTAATTTCATTTTCTCCTTCTCTCTCACTTTCTCTTTGCCTTGTGGCTCTCATGACAAAAATAAAATGCTTATTACCAATGGATTAGTGACGAAAACGAAATTGCATCAGAATCCATTTTGTCGCTACATTTTAGGTGGAAAATTGGTTTACCAATGAAATTACAGAAAATTATGATCTCATAAAAGAGGCCTAGCCACCTCAACACCTAGTCCACGTCATATATTCACATGAAGGTCAGAAGTTTGCATCGTATATGCCAAAATGGCCAAAGACACTAAGGAAATAAGTATTGCCCTACCAGCTAAAGAGATCAAAGAGCTAGATGTCCACCTAATGAGCCTTTCCTTCACCTTGTCCATCATCCCCTGAAACGACTCCTTCCTAATCCTCTTGTGATAGAGTTGCACCCCAATCTATCTACATACCGAGATCAGCCGTTTGAGAAAAACCAACAACCGGACGCTAAGCTCTGTGCTCCTGTTATAATTTATATTTTTCGAGAAGAATACCTGAGTCTTAGAAGCATTTACCTTTAGGCCAGAACATTCACAAAAATGTGCAAAACTATCTTGAACCATCTATCCTTGGTGAATGAAAGCTTCAGTAAATAGAATAATATTATCTGCAAAGAGCATATGTGATATTAGTGGTCCCTTCTTTGTAAGGCAAATAGGTTTCCATTCCCCTCTCTCCATTTGTTCTTGATCATATGGGCTAACTTTTCAATACAAACCACAAATAAATAGGGCAAAAGAGGATTACCATGTCTTACGCACGTGATGCTGTGAAACACTCCGTCATGTTTCCATTCCACAAAAGTTGGAAGTTTGCCATACTGATACAATGCTCAACCACCCGGATAATGTTACTTGGGAGATTCAATTCCTATAAATATTTGAGGAGGCTAGGAACTTCCAATTCACCCTATCATACGCCTTCTCTAAATCTATTTTAATTGCCAGAAAACTGTTCTACCCTCCCATTGTTCTCATAGATTGAATTACCTCTTGGATCATAATCATATTATCCAAACTATGCCTCCCTGGTACGAAGCTACTTTGGTTGGGGGAGATGACATGTAACATGAAGCATATCATTCTATTTGCTACTATCTTAAAAACCAGCTTATATACAACATTACATAGGCTGATTGGCCAGAGGTCTTTAAACATCTTGGGGTTATCCTTTTTTGGGATTAGCACTATAAGAGTCCCATTAACATCACAGAGTTTCTCATGATAAAGAAATACATATTTCATTAACTGAACAACGAGACCCCAAATTGTTTCCCTTTGGTGTTGAAAGAACAAAGCATTGAATCCATCCGGTCTTGGTGACTTGAGGGTACCCATACTAAATAGAGCATCTCTAATTTGAGCTTCTTCGACTACCTTTTGACACGCGTTCATGAACCTCTAATAACTTTGGATACAAAATGCTGCAGGAAAGGTGCAAAAGCTCCATTAACACCACCTTAAACAAATTCAAAAAGTGATATGTCGCGTGTGTTTTAATTAGCTTCTTGTCAAAGCACCATTAGCCTTCATTAATATAGATAGCATCAATTTTATTCCACTTCCTTTGACTGTTTGTATGTGCATGAAACAACTTTGTGTTCCGATCACCATCAATTGACCAATTGTGTCACACCCCAAAAATTAAGAAATGACCGGCTTGAAATATGAGGTAACTCACATTCCTTAAGCCTTAAAACATGTAGAATTTCTAATACTTATATACAGACATATTTACAATATATGTAAAATAAATATCATAAATATATTTCGTATAACAAAACTTATTAACATTTGTTGAAATTTCAATAGAGTCACCCTTGCAAGCGCGACTTCCCAAAAATTCTACAATAGCTTAATATTGTCAAGAGAAGCTTTCCTCCTTATCACCAAATATAAAACATGCAAATCATGTGAGGACCCTATCTATAACATATGTGGAGCACCTAAATCCCAACAATAAATACATAGGTGTAAGTGTTACATTAACTAGGAATTTTCAACATGACACTTCTGTTGGGATCCGTATATGTAGCGGAATTATAAAATTTTTACGAATCCCATTGGAGGATCTATCAATGGCCTTAAATCAAGGTTCGTTAGAAAAACCGTACCTATACGTGGGGTTGAGTGTTCCGTTCAATTCGGTTTGGTGCGCATCTTCTGCTTTATGCGTCTCGACCGTCATACGTCTTGAATGTGGTGCCATCTCGTTTGATCAAATAGGAGCATAACTTTTGAATCTCCTCCCTCTACCGGTATCCACACGAACAACACTGGAACACGAGCGGCAACGTGCTAGCGCTTTCAAACCTTGCGTCTCTCTTTTTCTCTCTAGGGTTTTTTATGGCTTCTCAAATTCATCCATCCACTTAATACAACTATATCAATATCTATTTAAAGGGTTTCTAAAACCCCAATGAGTTGTATTAAAATATTCCAAAATTAATTCAATTAATCTTCAAATTCGAATCTGAATTAAAACAATATATTAATTAAATATGTCCAACAGATTTAATCAAATATATTTATTTAATTCAAATTATGAGTCTACAAATTTAATTTATCTTTATAAATTAAATTTGAGATATGATATCTTTCTATTTAATTAAATCTGAAATACTACATCTTTATTCAAAAATTAAATCTCAAATACAATATATCAATTTATTATAGTTATTTAATTTATCAAATAAATTAAATACTATATATAATATTATTATCAATAAATAATATCGTTATTATTTTCGAATTTAATAATAAATACACACACACACACACACACACATATAAATCCTAGATTAAATACTATATTAATTAAATCTTAGGCATATCTAAGATTCAATGAGTCTAGACACTATTGCTCGTGTTGGGCTATTCTTGTGTGCGACCCTGTAGGCCCACATGAGATTAGCAGCGGGCCAATACTGTACCAGCCCACAAGCCGCAAGCGGCCTCTAGCAAGACATTGCGACTACCCAATTCATATGAGGATCGATGATACGATGCTACTTATGATACAACCATGTCACGTCCCTTTTGTCTCGCAATAATTTGGTCAATGATGAGGCATGGATAATGTCAACTTCATGTTCTTGACCATTACTTTCTAAATTCTTGAGTAGTCTAATAATGGAAACTCCTTTCCTTCGTAGTATGGTCGTACATTTCTCAGACTCACTCATCGAGGGGCTGAGTATTATCTTTCTACAAATGTGAGGGACAAATTCCATCTTGACCATTTGCATTCCTCTACATGAAAACCACTGATCCCGATCCAAGCCTTCATCATCATCCGGTCAAAGGTGACTTTTGACTAGGTCAAAGATCAGTGACTCATCATGTAGGAATCCATGATGATCTCAGGTCAAAGGACGTTGTGACGCGATTATACATGAGAAAAGCTTATGACTTAATCCATGCAGCTTTCTCATAGTGGGTCGATCCAACACCTTGTACTCTTACAAGTGCCTATGACTTTGATTCATATCTCCATACCTCATCAAAGTCATACTGGTCTTATTTCATCTTTGCTCCCGCGTAGATGACCGACCAGGGACATTTAAGATAATCTATAAGATATATCCAGAAATACAAATACAATTGTCACTATAAACATGTGAATGAAATGATAACTAAATGGAGAACAATGACTTGCCCTTAGGGCACAATTTCCAATAGCTTCATCTTCAAACAACAATTTGGACCTTCAACGATCAGCAAGAGAATCCAAATCAGCTGCACTATCTGAGACCAAAAATAATTTTCCGATGAATAACATCCCCATTAAAATAAGTAAATAAAATATTAAAGGAATAAATTAAGCAAGCACAATTTCATAATAATGAAATGACAATTATATTCAATTTCCAATCAATAACGTAGATGCCACTATATAAAAAGTTATTAATAAGAAAATACTAGGTAAACAAATAACTCATCGGTGAAATTAAGTACTAACTGATATGGAAAACTCATTCTGAGTGAGGACTTAAACAGAACGAGAAACAAGCGTGGGTACATAGTTCACAAGGGTAACTAACCAAGCGCAGTTAAAAGCCACGAAAACAAGCATGGACACACAGTCCACGAGGGTAAGTATAAGACCCACAAATAACAAGTGTGAGAACAAATCCCATGAATATCAAGCGGGCTCGAGGTTAACCATAGTACACCAAGGATTAACAGTACTGCTGTTAGTAACCAGCGTTCTGTATTCAGTCATTTCAAAATGTTTTAAGCATGTTTGGGGCCAATTTATCATAGCAATTGAAAAGATCTTTTGCTGATAATGAAAGCTCATAAAGTGTATCATAAAAGAAGACCCCAACACGAACGTTCACAGTTTCAAAAGATTTTCTTCAAATTCCACCATCAATCTATAAAGAATCCTTCACAATTAATAGAAACTTGCATAGAAACATTTCCACAATATATAGACCGTCTTAGCATGAAGTTTCATAAAGCATATATTGAAAGTTTTCTAGTCAATTTTGTGTAAAATTGTGAGTTGTACCATGAACCAATTGATGAAGAATAATGAACAAGCAAAATTCTTAAATCTTAATTCATTTCAGTACCAATAAGAAAATGAAATAAATCTAGTAAATTGTCCTTGAAGATATGATATCATGCTTGAGAAATGTTGCGATTAATATAAAACCATACAAGTAGTAAAAATATTGCCTACAAAAATTATAATGGGATGCTATTCACTCACCAAAATATATATATATATATATATATATATATATATATATATATATATATATATATAAAACTTACTCCATTTCTTGGATTTCGTAATAATTCTTACTGCTTGATTCCTAAACATCAATCATCACATAACTATCACTAATAATATCAAAACCTTATTCATCTTTTTGAATTAACAACAATCCAAATAATATAAAGGACACAACCAAAATCCGCAATCTCTGCAATTTATAAAGAGAAAATAAAAGCCCTTATCTTCAACTTAGTAAGCACAATCAACTACCTCAAAGGCATCCTAAAGGTTAACATAAGAGTAAACAAACCTAAACAATTTCAATGTAGAACAATAGTTGACTATTAGTTAAGCATTTAATCAACACCATGACTAACATATTCCATTCTCAAATCCATAAGAATTCCTTCTCAAGCATTTAACTAGACACTTCATATATATGCATCATGTAAAATCAACTCATAAGCTTAAACAATTTCAATTTAACTAAATTTCTCTTCTATACAATTTCACAAGCACCTTGGGTGAAATCAAGTCATAAAACAATCATCATCATCTCACATTGTTAACAAAGCAACTTCAAACATCCTTGTTAAATAGCAAAGCCACCAAAATCAAATTTCTTAACACTTTTAACCTATAACAAACCTCATATTCCACCTTTTAGCAATAATGTAACTTTCAAATATCAATGAAGTTTCACAAAGTCCAAACATTCCATTCAACACTAAAATTTAGCTTTAAATTATCCTTTCAAACATTTTATCAAACACCTCATGTGCATTTAAATTTTGCAAGTTCTAAAACAAAGTTACTCTTCTTGACAAATTACATGTGTATTTTTGCACCTTTGAAATGCCACGTCATCGTCCAGTCAGCAAAAAAGTCAAACTTAACGGTCAAAGTCAAACTTAAACGTTAAACGGTATTTTTGCATTTAATTTGTAACTACGTGTGCACTTTTGCACCTAAAAAAAACACTTGCTACTGGACGCTCCTCAGTGAAAAGCACATGTGTATTTTTGCACCTTAACCCTCCCAATAATTCAAAATATTATACAGCCCAAAAACAAAAAGAAACTCCGGCCAGATCTTCACACGGGCTGCTTACCCTTGTCGTCGGCACTTGGTCCTCCAGACCCTGAAGCTATAGTAAGGGCTGAGGTCCAATGCCCATTGGACCTCAGGTAACGGTTAACCTCATGCTTATGTATGACAAAATATGTATGACAGATATTATAACATTAATCAACACACAATCACACAGTAGATGTAAGTTTAATATATCAACAGTACACATCGCATGTATAGTTATCCGAGTTAACAATACACATCACATGTAAAGTTATTTATGTCAACAGTACACATCACATGTAAAGTTGTTCATGTACACATCGCATGTACAGTTGTCATCTATCACATATATAAGCATATAATAAGCATCAGAGTTAGTGTTACAATACGCGTCCGTACCTTCGTTGGTGATATCGGTACGTTCATCGGTCAGACTATGTTCACGTTTATCCTATAATGGTAATGTCGTATTTATTAATTCACAGATAATATCCTAGTAGGTATCGTAGTCACTAATGACCATTTTTCTCTTGGTAGAATTATTTTTCAATTTATTTCCCTCATTTTCTGAAAAACGTGGTTACAGTATTTTGGGCAGATTTTCGCGTAACTTTGAAAAATCATAACTAATTCTAAAATAATCGAAACGAGGATCTGTAAAATCCCTCGGAATCCCTAGGATGTCTATTTTTAAGTAAAAATACTCACTTTTTCCCAGATTACATGAATCATTCCCAGTTTTAAAGTTTTGAGCCTCTGACCAGAATTTTTCTAGAAATTCACAGTCAAACTTTGAGAATTCTTATATCACTGTACAGAGCTCAGTTTAATACGTTCTTGGCATATTTGAAAGTCCCTATATGTCTACTTTAACCATGAATTTTACCAGAATTTTTCAACTTCGTTTTCAACATAAAATATTGGCATCTTTATCACTGACTTTAGAAATTGCTTAACCGATGAAATTTCGCCAAAGCTTCGTTACTTTGATGTTTCTCTTCCAAAAATTTTTCTCTATAACTTTCCTCATCATTTTTTCGAAATAAAGCTAATTTTGACCATAAAAACATGAAAATAAAATTACTCTAGAATATTTAAGATCAAAGCTACTTCTAGCTATAAATTAAGAACTAAAACTTAAAGAATTTAAAGATAGAGCTAGAGAACTTACCAAGAACCTTGCTCCTCCTTCTCCAAGACTCTTCACTCTTACTTTCACTCTCTATATTGCTTTGCTAAGCTTGTTTTGGTGTGAAGAAAAGTGAAGAACCTAAGCTCCTATTTATAGCAATTTGGTGTGACATTTTGGTAGATCTTTCAAACCTAATTCATCTTGAATATTAGCCCTTGGATCTAGGTCATTTTTGAAGCTCCAATCCTCACCTTTCACTACCCAAAACCGTGCTCCCTTTCTCTGTTGGTCAAATTCCCTTATGGCAAACGAACCAGTCGAACAAGTAATAAAGTGAAAGTAGAGTATCGTCCCACAGAAACTGAGATACCAAGGAATGACACTCGATTGCTATGACAGTTGTGAAACAGAAAATAAATAAAATCAGGTTGAGAGGTTGTGGTGATTATGCTACTAGCAAAAGTAAACAAAATAACAATAAACATGAGAAGATATCAATATAAAATTAGGCTGGACTCAGAGTCACCCTTAAGTGCGTCAATCCCCCAGTTGCTCTACACAATGTTACGGCATCTATACTGCATAGCTTCTGGAATTGCTACAGCATAGCTGCTACTCACAAAGCTATTTGGTTAACCCACCTTTACAGTCTACCGAAGCTTTCGCGTCCGATACGTAGGATGCTAACTATACTCCTTCCATATTCCTATGGCAACTTTCTAGTGTAGATCTTTGCTATGCTCAGGGTGTTATGGTTATGAGAGGTAGACCCATTCCTGAAGCCTACAATAATAGGTCAAGCCGTGCACGGGCTGCCTAGTAAACACAGTTTCTCAGAGGTCTAACCCCAACTCCTTTCCAGTAAGCTGAGGCCACAAATCTAGCCCTTAACTTCCGTTAACCGACTAGTAATTAAAACATCGATACGCAAACCAAATTTATTGAATTAAAAACATGCAACTGGGTTCATTTGACACTTAAAGATTCATCCTCGTCCAGCCATATAAAAATCAGTTCATGACTGACGAGGAAGACACAAAACAAACATTAACAGAATGACCCATGATCGACATATGAAATAAACAAAAAGAAAAACAGAAAGCTTGAACGTAGTTCCGGGGTGTGGATGAAGTCCTGTCACGTTACTGCTCCACGTCGTCTTCTCTCCGTCGTACTGCAGGGAAGGATGCTGGGTTGTCCTGGAAATAGCATGCTCTGTGAACTTTCTCACTTTTCTCTTGAGTCTGCCGAAGATAGAATTCTGTCTAGGGCTTTCCGACTTCCTTAGGGTTCTCTTGGCGGCCTTTTATAATTGGGCTTTCTTACGGCGCAAGTCGCAGCGAGTTGAGACTTTCCTATTTCGTCGGGATCTTTTGTATCTTCTGATTTGCATAGATTAGATTGCTTCTGCTGATTTTGCGGGATTCTTCCAAATCTTTCAGTTCTGATCCTCCGCATATTCTATTTCGTTACGTCAGCAACCTATCTGTCAAAATCACCCTTTTCTTTAATTCCTGAAATCATCTGGACAAAAAGGTCAGAATAAAAGCCGCATAGCATTGCATCCTCTACTTTGCTATAGCATTCGTGTGCTTGTATTGCCCTTCGGTTTGTTGTCAGAATGCTATAGCATCCTATCAACTTTGCTACACAGTTTTCCTCAAAAGCTTCGCGAATTACGCAGTTATTAGAACATGCAGATGATTTCTATCTCTCAATTCCTATATCATGAATACATGCATTTTTACTTGTTTAAATCACAGTTAAGCTCATTTTTACCATCCAATTGGGTCATGAATTATAGGGAAAATATGATATTATTTGTGCTCATCACTCTCTCCTCCCTATCCTCTTCCATTTTCTTTATGACTCATCCCCAAGGTACATTATCCTCTTCCAAGTTTGAAGATTATTATCTCATGTGTGGTTTTGTTTATTGTAAACAATGCTTGCCTCCTTTTCAAGCAACAATTTCCCCCTTCTTCTATTATTTGTTTTGCATTCCACTAGAGGAAAATATATTTAGGGGTCCTCATGAAGTTTTATTCAAGTCTTCTTATTGGTTTTGTAATTTTGGAACTTATGGCTTTAATTAGAAACCTCTAATTCCCTTTTTATCATTTGGAAACAATCTTCACAAATTGAGGAAAAGACTTTGGTTATAACCTGTTCTGTATGAAGAACACAGAGATTGGACTTGACTAGGGTGTCAAGCCTAGAGCCTACGTACCCTCGAAGGGATCAAAGTCCACGTAGTTCGCAACAAACTTGAAGGCACGTAGCCAGGGGAGTGGGGTGTGTGCTCTGTGTGGCAGAAAGTAACAAGAGCATAAGATAGAACGTGTGCACCTGTTTAGGGTTTCCTTCTATTTATAGAGGAGCTTGGTGCCCGTATCTCCCTATTGATGGGCGATATCCATGATTGAGCCCTTCAGGGCTGATTGGCTGGTGCCATTATTGTAGGAGGATCTCCTATTAATGAGCTCCTAAATATAGGGGATCTCGGATCCTTTCCAAATATAGCGCGGATCCCTCAAAGGCGCAGTTGGGCCGGCGTCTGGACTTGGGCCTATTGGACCAGTCCGTAACAGTTGCCCCCCAGCTTGGTCGTTCAGGCTTCTGGACGGCCGAGATGCCTAGTGCCCCGGGCCCGTTATGGCCGAGGTCCTCCTGCTCGGACTGGGTCGGCCTTCGGATACCGTGGCCCTTAGCTCGGCTTGGGACTGCGGTCGGCTCAATCGGTTCTCGTCCTGCCCAGAACGTCGGGTTTGCTTGTGTCCGGGCGGTTTTTATCCTATCCGGGTCCCCAAGCGTTCTCTTGCCTTTTGGGATTCTTCGTACGCTTCGGTTTTCCCCCTACGTGAACCGTCACTGTGGTTTTACAGCTGTCAGATCCTTAGTGGAGGGAATCTGCAACCGTCACGCCTTTTCGTCTCTCGAGGCCAATGCGCATTTATGGCGCTGGCGTCGTGCTGCGCCAATCTCAACGCGCCTGCATGGGAAAATACCGTTGTACCCTTCTTGTGTTAGGATTTCGGTTTAAATAGCCTTCTCTACGCTTCTTTTCCACTTTTCCCGCTATTACATTTTCTCGCTCAGACTACTCTCTGGTTTCTCTAGAGCTTCAGAGGGGATTCTTTGTGCCCGGAACCTTCGCCGTCTTCCAGCATTCTAGTTCCTTCCTCTTTCACATAACAGGTATTGTGCCACTTTTCTGTCATTTTGTTCGGTATTTCCTTTTCTTTTACCGTTTATTCTTCGTTGATTGACGTTTGTGTCATCGCTCTTCCTTCCTTCTGGGTTTCTTGGGTTTCCTTAGAATCAGTGTACCCGAAATTCGTCCCATCGTTTCCTTAAACATCGTTCTTAGCGCTTTAGGTTTCTGACCATGGTGAGGGGTAGAGGTATTCCTAGTTCTGCAGCTTCCTTGACGCCGGAGGAGGAAATGCTCCTTCGTGCGCGTCTCCCGCGGGCTACTTACTGGGTTCTCGAGGGTGAACCACCTGCTTCGGGAATCCTGGATCCTTCGCGCCGAGGTGGCGTCGTGCGTCCGGGGCGAGGTGGGGCTCGCCCGTCCTCGGGAAGGGTTTCTGTTTCAATTCCACGCTCACCCTTCCGGGCGCTTGCAACCGCTCTTCCTTACGAATCGCCTGGTGGGGCCCTGGTGGGTTCCTCTTCCAGCTCCCAATCCCCGGTGGTGATGGCTCGACCGCTGAATTTTTACGAGGGTCCCTCTACTGCTTGCCGGTCGTCAGCTCTCGAGGGTTACGTGGGCCCCTGTTGGGACTGCCTGGCGGAGGCTTCCGTGTTAATGGCAGGAGATGGGGATACCATGGCTTCGTCCATTCTAGGCTCCTGTCGGCATTGGTCTGCCCCGGTTGTTTCTTCTCGCGACCCCATTCGTCCGAGTCGGTCGTCATTAGTACCTGCTGTTATGCCTGTACCAGGTATTTCTGCTTCTTTGCTAATACTGGCTTTGTTTATTTTCGTATAGGCTTATTTATGGCTCCCAAGTTGGGATCTTCAAAAAATCGTTTGGAGGCTGGTGGTTCGGACTCACCCAGTCCGTCCGAAGCCCTCATTCGCCGATACGGCTGGGTATCACACGACGTGCTGGCCACAACGTCGCTGATGTCGGAGGTAGACATAGCACGGCTGGAGGTCCCGGCCGTGCCCGGATGCGTCCTTAGGCGTCCGGGGCCTGAGGAGCCTGTATGTGCTGCTCGGTCCGAGGGTCAGCCAGACTTTTTCTTCTTTTACCGGGACTACTTGACTCGGGTCCAGGTTTCTCTTCCTTTCTCCCCCTTCCAGATGGAGGCGTTGCGGCATCTTCGTCTCGCCCCGTCCCAACTCCATCCGAACGGGTGGGCCTATCTTGTGGCCTTCGAGAGGCTTTGTAGCCATTTCTCGCCTCCCCTAGCTTGCTCGTCCAACCTTTTCTTTTACTTCTTCGGGCCTTTTACCCCTAGCTCGCCGAAGGGGGGTGACAAACTTAGGGGGTTGGTGTCCCTACGGCTTAATCCGGAGCGCAAGCTGATGACGCCCTTTTCTGATTCCTTCAAGCGTTTCAAGGGGGCGTTTTTCAAGGTTGAGGCCGTACCAGGAGAGGAGCCGTGGTTCCTGGAAGAGAGCGGTCGCTTCCCTTTGTACTGGGAGGAGGGCCATTATAAAGCCAAAGCCCTATCCTTTCAAGTGCCGCGCAAAAGTCTTCTTCCGGAATCAGCTTCTGCAGTGCCCCGGATTGAGGCTTTGGTGGCCGAGATCGGTGTGCAGCCGGCTGGCTTCTATATATCTACCGAGCCGCTGCCTCCTGCCTGTAGGGTTTTTAGCAGTGTATTGTTTTTGTTTCAGTATTGGTCTGTTGAATTTAGTGGTTTTGACCTACTCTGTTTGCCTTTGTTTGCAGCTAGAGCTATGGACGCCCTGCCGCTGTATGCCCGGCTGTCGCGTGCCGCCGCTGCTCCTTCCAGTCGCCAGAAGAAGAGGGCGGCTTCAGCTGACGCCGGTACTTCTGCTGCACCGGCTTCGAAGAAGACGAAGGGTCCTGTTGCCGAGGTTCCTTCTTTGGCCGCGGCTCCCAAGTCGGCCCCTGTGGTGGAGATTCCAGCTCAGGGGAGTCAAGAGGTCACTGTTGCTGCTGGTCCCTTCTCGGTCGTTGAAGCCTCAGCTTCTGAGCGGGGAGAAGTTGTCGCCGTATCTCCGAGTCCCAAGGGGAAGGACCTTGTCATAACTGATGAGGAGATTGACCGTCTGTTTTCTCCTGCTGGCTCGCCGTCACCATGTCTTCTCCAGTGCACCTTCCCCCTCCTCCACCTCTGCCAACCGGGCCTTCCTCGGTTCTGCCCCACAGCTTTTTGTGGGACAACGGGGTGGTCCCGGAGGTTGACGTGGCTTTCCTACCACCCCGGCACTTTTTGGAGGGCGGCCGCGCTTTATCCCCTGATGCCGAGGACCGTCTACAGGTGGCCCAGAAGGAGCTTATTAGGTCAGTGGGCTATCTTCAGGCTTTGAGGATGGTCCGGAACCTTTATGCTCGGGCGGAGGGCGAGGTTGTTAGGCTGAAGAAAGTGGAGGCCGAACTGAAGCCCCAGGCTGCGGCTGCTGCGGAACTGAAGAAGGAACTGGCCGAAGTTAGAGCGAGGGCCAATTCCTCTGAGGACGAGCTAATTGCGGCCTGGGCGGAGCGTGATGAGGCTCGGGCCGGGCTGGGGGCGGCGAAGGCTGAGCTGACTGAGGCTCAGGCTGAGCGGGATGCGGCCAGGGCGGAACGGGATGCCGCCAAGACCTCGGCGGTGAAGGCTGACCGAGAGCTTCAGCTGTCTCGGGAGCGTGCTGACTCGGTGGCCGAGGAGTGTGCTCGGGCGTGACAAGAGATGTCTGAGAGCCTGGCTGCGGCCAAGGCTTTGGAGGAGCAGCTCGCTACTCTGGCCGCCGAGAAGGAGGCGCTCGAGAAGGCCGTCGCGGCAGAGAAGGAGACTTCCCAGGAGCTTTCTGATGCCCTGGTACAGACCGCCGAGGCGTGCTTTAAGCAGGCTCTTCTCCAAATCCGGCATTTCAATCCTGGGGCCGAGCTCAAGGTAGATGGGTACGACCATCACGCCTTTGTGCTGGAAGACGGGTCCTTCCTTCCATTTGAGCCGCTAGCTGCCGAGGATCTTGCCGAGGATGAGGTGGAAGACGCCGCCGATACTGTGGGCCTCGAAGCGAAGAATGCCGACGTCGGACCTGACCCCCAGCTCTAGCTTTGTTTTTGTTGTTGTTGTTCCTTTTGGGGCGTTGGTGCCCTTGTAACTTTGAAGTATTCTGGCCTTGGTGCCATTCTTGTACAGACTTGAACAATTAATGACAATATTTTTCTTGCCTTGTGCCGCGATCTGTACTTGTTTTAATTTTTACCTTCACTTTTGTCTGGATTCGACAATGAACGATTTAACTTCGTATCATCCTTTTTCGTCAGTCGGCCGTGTGGGCGTTTAGATAACTTAGACAATGGGTGAGCTTCTCTCTCTTTTGTCTAAGTTTGGGTGTTCTTTCGGCTGTATGGTTGCAGGCCGTCTGGATGCTCTAGACAATGGATTTTGCAATCCTTTTGTCTGAGCTTAAGAGTCGGTCGGCCGGGTGGGTACGGGCCGTGTAGATAACTTAGGCAATGGATAATTTTATCGTTCTTTTGCCCAAGCTTTAGTGTTTGTCGGCTGCATATGTACAGGCCATTGTTTCTCTACCACACTTAGTGTGTGGGAGGTTGGGGCAAGGTTGTCTTGTTTCAGCCTCGTCAGGCATAACTAACCATACTGCCTCGGCCCGGCTTACAAGTAGCCGAGCTCCAACTTTCTTCTAGTTGGATCAAGTTGTACCGGCGTAAGGGCGGGACTACCACGTGTCTAACCGAGGCTTCGTCTGCCTGGAGTCGGACATTTTGACCTGATCAGGGTCGGCATGGCATGCCGCTTGCTTAGCCGGGCGAGCGTTGACGCGTCAATTTCGCAAAGGGCCGCGTTCGATTCCTTTGTCGAGCTCTAACCAATGCCTGTCGGAGTACGACGGCCGGTTTTCGTACATCTAGATGTTTTTGGTTCTGGCCGGGTTTATGACCTCGGGGCCGTCTACCGGTGCCGGGTTTAATAGCCCCGGCTTCCGGTTCCTTAGCCGGGCTTCATTGCCTCGGCCTTGTTGCTTTTGGCCGATCTAAGCGGCTCAGGCTTCATGCTTAAGCTTTGTGCGTATTGGTAAATATTCCCAGTGGGATCCTTTATTGATGAAAAGAAATAGCCCTACGGGGCCTTACAAAGCATCACAATCAGAAATGACATAACTTGGATTCAAAACGGAAGGAAAACAACTGCGAGGAAAGGAAGAATCGTAAAAGCAGACAAACACTGCCGAAAAAGAGTCTAGCTATAGTAGATCTTTAGCTTGTCGGCATTCCATGTCCTTTTGATTGGCTTTCGTGCCAACGTCTCGAGGATGTATGCTCCTCCGTCGAGCTTTTCCTTAATCCGGTAGGGCCCTTCCCAGTTTGCCGCCAGCTTCCCGTCCTTGGCATTCTTGTTGCCTATGTCGGCCCGTCGGAGTACTAGGTTGCCTCGGTTGAAAGACCGGGGTCTGACCTTTCTGTTGTACTTAGCCGCGAGTAGCTGCTTGGCGGCTAGTTCCCGGCAGTGTGCTCTAACCCGGATTTCATCAATGAGGTCCAAGTCAGTCCTCAAGGCGTCGTCATTCGATCCCTGCCCCTCCTGCCCGGCTCTCACCTTTCTCCAGGATGGCTGTCCGATTTCAACCGGGATCATTGCCTCACATCCATAGGTCAGCCTATACGGGGTTTCTTGAGTCGAAGACTGTACGCTCGTGCGGTATCCCAGAGGACACTGTGGAGCTGCTCGGTCCAGTTGGTCTCGGCTTGCAACATTCGCCTCTTTAGTCCGTCCAGGACGACTTTGTTGGCGGCTTCAGCCTGGCCATTGGTCTGGGGGTGTTCGATGGACGAGAAGTGCTTCTTAATGTCCAAGTCGGACATTAGTGCTTGGAAACGATGGTCCATGAATTGGGTCCCATTGTCCGTGACGACCTCGGCTGGTATGCCGAAACGAGAGACGATGTTGTGCCTGAAGAATTTCATCACTCTGGCCGACGTTATCGTGGCGAGTGGCTCTGCTTCGATCCATTTAGTGAAGTAGTCGACTGCGACGATGAGCCATCTACACTGCCCTTGCGCCGGCCTAAATGGTCCGAGGATGTCCATGCCCCACTTGTAGAAGGGCCATGGGGCTGGCATTCCTTTAAGTTCAGCGGGTGGTGGCCATATGACCCTGGCGTGCTTCTGGCAACTGTCGCACGTCTTGGCCTTCTCCATGGCGTCCTGACTCATAGTGGGCCAGTAGTAGCCGGCGCGCAACGCTTTCCGGGCTAATGCCTTGCCCCCCATGTGGTGGCCGTTAGCGCCTTCATGTAGCTCGGCCAGCACATATTTGGCTTCGGAATCTCCAAGGCACCGCATCATTGGGCAATGGAGTCCCTTCCTCTATAGTTGGTCATCGACCATAGCATAGAGGGCGGCCTCTCTGATCAGCTTTTTTGCGTCTGTCGGGTCGGTGGGGACAATTCCCCTCTCGAGGTAGTCTTCAATGGGTTTTCTCCAGTCGGCACCTCCAAAAATGGCCATGATGCAGCTAGGCTCGGCCAGGTTCTGTTGTATCACGGTCCTATGGTTGTCCGGCCCCTTAGTGCTTGCCAACTTAGAGAGGATGTCGGCTCTTGCGTTCTCTTCTCTTGGGATATGGGACACTGTGACCTCCTCGAATTCGGCCATCAGCTCTTTGGCTTTATTTAGGTACTTTGCCATGAGCGGGCCCTTCGCCTGGTAGGTGCCGTTTATCTGAGCCGTGACGAGCTGCGAGTCGGTTAAGACCTTTACTCGCTGGGCGCCATTATCCTTTGCCTGGAGTAGTCCGGCCAGTAGGGCCTCATATTCGGCCTGGGTATTAGAGGTCTGGAATTCTAACTGAAGGGAGTGTTCGGTGGCTACTCCCTGTGGGCTTTCCACTATGACTCCTGCACCGCTGCCCTTTGCGTTGGATGATCCATCTACATAGACCTTCCACGTCCCGTCACTGACTATGGCCGGGGTTAGTTCCCTAATGAAGTCTGCGAGTGCCTGGGACTTGATCGCCTGCCGGGCTTCGAAAGCGATGTCAAACTCTGATAACTCTATGGCCCAATTGGTCATCCTCCCTGCCAGGTCCGGTTTATGCAGAATTTGCCGGATCGGTTGGCTGGTTCGTACGACAATCCGGTGTCCCTGGAAATACGACCGGAGTCTTCTTGCGGCTGTGAGTAGAGCGAAAGCTACCTTCTCCAGCTTCTGGTACCTGATTTCAGAGCTTTGCAAGGCCCTGCTGGTGAAGTATATTGGTGTCTGTCCTGCCTCGGACTCCCTTACTAGGGCGGCGCTCACGGCTTCATTGCCGATTGATAGGTAGAGGAATAAGGTCTCTCCTGGGTCCGGCTTCGTGAGCACCGGAGGGGATGCCAAACATCTCTTAATTTCTTTCTTGGCCGACTTCGGCAAGAAGCGCGTCAATGCGGCTAGTCGGCCCGTTAGCTGCTGTACCTCCTTTTTAGACCCCGGGGGCCGCATGTCGAGCACGGCTTTGCATTTGTCCGGGTTGGCCTCTATCCCCCGGTTTGTTAACATGAAGCCTAGGAATTTCCCTGCTGGGACCCCGAAGGCACACTTGGCCGGGTTCAACCTGATTCGATGTCTTCTTAACTTCTCAAACGTCTGTTCTAGGTCCCGGATGTGATCTTCTGGGAGTTTTGACTTGACGATCATGTCGTCTATGTAGACTTCTATGTTACGCCCGATCTGATCCTCGAAAACTCGGTTCATCATCCTTTGGTAGGTGGCCCCGGCATTCTTCAGTCCAAAGGGCATGACGTTGTAGCAATAATTCGCCTTATCAGTTATAAAGGCGGTCTTTTCTTGGTCCTCGGGATGCATGGCGATCTGGTTATAGCCGGAGTAGGCATCCATGAAGGAGAGGAGTTGGTACCCGGCCGAGTTGTCCACGAGCTTATCAATGTTGGGCATCGGGTAGGAATCCTTAGGACAGGCTTTGTTGAGGTTGGAGTAATCGACGCATACTCTCCATTTGCCGCTGGGCTTGAGGACCATGACTACGTTGGAGAGCCAAGTGGTGTATTGTACCTCCCGAATGAAGCCGGCCGCTAGGAGTTCCTCAATGTGGTCCTCCAGGGCCTTCTGCCTATTGTCCGCGATGTTCCTCTTCTTCTGTGTCACGGGTCTAGACCCCGGCCATATGCCGAGCTTGTGACAGCAGAAGTGGGGGTCAATGCCGGGCACCTCGGCCGAGGTCCATGCGAAGACGTCACGGTTCTGCCTTAAAAGGCGTTTCATGAGGTCTCTCAGGCCGTGGTCCATATTACGGCCAATTTTGGCAGTTTTGGATGGGTCCTCGCCTAGCATTATCTCCTCCAGCTCTCCCTCTGGTTCGGGCCTGGGATTGTCCGGCTCACGGAGGTCCAACTCGACCATGTTGACTTGCTGCCGCGGGCGTCCACCTGAGGCGGCTTCGGCTACTTGCTCATTAGATCCGAGCCGGGGTGGAGACGATGCCCCTCCTTCCTCGACCCGGAGAGCTTCGTAGTAGCACTGTCTCGACTCTTTCTGGTCTCCAGAGACCACGACTATCTGGTTTTTACTATTGATCATCTTTAGCTTCTGGTGCTTGGTGGATACTAGTATATCCCAGTTGTGGATCGTTGGCCGGCCCAGGATGATGTTGTAAGGGGACCGGAAATCAGCGACTACGAATCGTACCCGCTCCGATTTGAAGGCTTCTTTGGTGCCCAGAGTTAACCGGAGGTCGATGTAGCCTTTTGGGAAGGATTGCTCGCCATTGAAACCCACCAAGGTGGTTTTGCAAGGCTTAAGGTCCTCTTTGTCGAGGTGCATCCTTTTGTAGGCATCCCAGCTTATGATGTCCGCTGAACTTCCTGCATCCACAAAAATTCTTTTAACACGACAGTTTATCAGGGTCCCGGTGATTACCAGCCCGTCCAGATGTCCGGGTATGACGTCTTCCAACTCTTCCTCGGTGAAGGTTAGGGCAGGCGGCCGAGGCTTCTTCGGGTCTTCCTTGAATTTAGGGGGGTCTCGGACGGTCAATACTTCGCGGAGATACTTCTTTCGCTGGCTTATTGTGTCTCCTCCTCCCCCAAATCCTCCGCTGACGACGTTGCACTGGAAATCGACGTCGGGAAATTCGTCGTCCGAGGCCGCCTTCTGCTTTTTTCCTGGAGTTCGGGATTCCTTGGGCGGACTTCTGGAGCGGGCGCGGTCGTTGCGTTTCCCGTTCGTCCTTCCCTGAGTCTTGATTACGTACTGACGCAGTTTCCCATCCCTTACGAACTTCTCGATTGCGTCGCGGAGGTCATAGCACTCGTCGGTGGTGTGGCCGTTGCAGTCGTGGAACTTGCAGAACTTGGAACGGTCCGTGTTGGAGCGTCCTCTGATCGGCTTTGGCCTGTCCACCCGCTTCATCTCGGTCTGGGCTACCTCCTTCCATACCTGGGACCGAGGGACGTTCAGCGGGGTGTAACTGTCGTACTTGGTCTTCTGGTTGGCCCGGTCAGACTTTGTCCGGCCGTCCCGACTGCGCTGTCTCGGGTCGGTCTTCTTCCTTCTCGGGCGTTCCTCGTCGCTGGGCGGGCTCTTCCTAGTTCGTTCAGGTTCATCGGCATTGGCCGCCTCCATCTGCTCCATTTCCAGGTACTTCTTCGCCTCGGTATAGAATTCGGTCAAGGTGTACGCTGGATTCTTGCATAGGTGACGAGCCAGCCGGGATGCTGGATCCAGTCCATTGACCAGGCAGTGTACGTGGACATCCTCGGGCAATGACCGTACTTGCATGGCCACGTCTCGGAACCGATCCAGATACTTCTGCAAGGCCTCACCCTTCTTCTGACGTACTTTGCTCAAGGTGAACGTAGTCTTCGGCTGCTTTTTGCTGGTGGCGAAGTGTAGCTCGAATTTTCGTCCGAGGTCTTCATAGTCTCGGATAGAGTTGTCCGGAAGAGATGTCAGCCACCTGTGTGCCGGCCCGTCCAGAGTAGCCGCAAACAGGCGCTGAATGACCGGACCGCTGATCTGTCGGACCCACATGAGCTTCTCAAAGGTAACCAAGTGGTTCCGGGGGTCTTGGCTCCCATCGTATTTCGGCAGGCTGCTTAAATCAAAGCGTTTTGGGAAACGGGCTGTTGCCGCCTCCCTCGAGAACGGGGATCTCCCCGTCTCTGATAGGTACGTCACCCGATATTCCCGAGGCGATCCGTGGCGAGGCCGGGGAGTTCTTTCCTCAGCGCGGGTTTCTTCTCGATCACGGTATTCCCTTTCATGCCGATTGGTGCGGTTAGGACCGGCACCGTGGTTTCCTCTGTCTCCCAGGGACCGTGGTCCGCCGTGGTTTGTAATCGGGCGCCGCCTCGGTTCGCCGTCGTCGCGGCGTGGGTTCCTCGGCTCAGAGTTGCTCGAGGAGCTGCTGTCGCCTGCCGAGGCTCTCCTTGTATGACCGCGACCCCTGTGGCGGCCTCTTACGCGGCGGTCATTCTCGAGCGCTTCTTGGATCATCTTTCCGATAGCTTCGAAGTCAGCCCGCCTCTGCAGGTCGTCGTGTTTTTCCTTGTTCTCTAGGCGTCGCATGAACGATTCCTGAGTCCTCCTCATCATGCGGACGTCGGCATCAACTGCTCGGACATCACGCGTTGGAGATGGCGCGAGTGCTTCTTCTGGATGCCGGTCTTCATGCCGCGGCTGCTCGTCATGGAGCGGCTGTTCCCTGTCCGGGGAGGAAGTCACCGTATCAGTAACATGTCCTTCTGGGGTGTTTCCTCTCCGAGGTAATGCCGGCGGCTGGTCTGGCGGCGGGCGGCTGGCTTGTGGGTCTCCTCCCACCGGTTGGGGATTTCTGCTGTGGCTTCTAGTGCTCACCATTAGTAGTCACGGGGATTGAAGTTTACGATCCCCACGGTCGGCGCCAATGTTCTGTATGAAGAACACAGAGATTGAACTTGACTAGGGTGTCAAGCCTAGAGCCTACGTACCCTCGAAGGGATCAAAGTCCACGTAGTTCGCAACAAACTTGAAGGCACGTAGCCAGGGGAGTGGGGTGTGTGCTCTGTGTGGCAGAAAGTAACATGAGCATAAGATAGAACGTGTGCACCTGTTTAGGGTTTCCTTCTATTTATAGAGGAGCTTGGTGCCCGTATCTCCCTATTGATGGGCGATATCCATGATTGAGCCCTTCAGGGCTGATTGGCTGGTGCCATGATTGTAGGAGGATCTCCTATTAATGAGCTCCTAAATATAGGGGATCTCGGATCCTTTCCAAATATAGCGCGGATCCCTTATAGAGGAGCTTGGTTATAACCTATCTCAAGCTTAGATTATGCTTGTTAATAATAACTCCTTATATTTGGTCTATGATTAACGTATCTCAAGATACAATTTATTTTGTATAGATTCTAATTTACTTATGCCTTGAATTAATCCCATTGATTAATTTAATTGATTTATGCCCAATTTTCCTATTGGTGGATGCATTGACTTTTCTCTCATATGAAGATGGAATATCACCTAGAGGGGGGTGAATAGGTGATCTCAAAAATTTGAACTTTTCTTCGAATTGTAAGCGAAATAGAGACCAATAAGATAAATGAACACAAGAGAATATATCCTGGTTCGGTCTAAATTCTTGGCCTACGTCCAGTCCCCAGAAAACCTAGGATTTCACTATTTTTCAGAACGATTGCAAACTCTGTAAACAAATGATGATCCCTTCCTCTCTTAGACTCCACTCCCCCTTACAAGTTGTAATCTATACACCCACTCTTAAGGTTCCACAACCTTAAGTTACAGACTTATCAAAGAAATAAGTGATTAAATACTCCTCACGAGTTGATAAGAATATGAACACTGAAGTGCAGTTAATGATACAAATGAAACAGTGAATGACAATAATATCGAATTGATTGCACAGCGTTTTCGGTGGTTGGCGAATAGAATGCTTCGGCTATTTATAGTTGATTCCATTAATGACCGTTGTTGAAGCACAAGAAGTAGCCGTTGAGACTCCTCAATATGTCTGTTAGACAGATGACACATTTACTGAGGATTTTGCCGTCTTTGGGTGGAATATTCAGACTGATCATTCTCTTTCATTCTTTCTGTTGTATCCGTTGTGAAATGGCATCAATTGCAAACTAGAGAATATCAGAGTTAGCTTTACTTTGCTCAGTATATCGGTCTCCGAGAATACACCAGTTTAGGTAGTTGCATTTAATGCTTCTGACAGTCGAGATTGGTTCATTCAAATTCACCGATAATTTATATCTAAATGATCTAAAACTCATGAACAAATTGGTTAATAGCATTTGGTAATCAAGAATAATAATAATCAGAAGAAGATTTAATCCATTCGATGATTCATGAATTTCAAACACGGTGATTTGAAAAATAGAGAGAAGTTGCTCGAGCAATGATCCATACTTGCTCGAGCACACTCCTTTGAACAAGTTAGGAAAGTGCTCTTCGGTCGCTGATGCTTGAGCATAAAAATTCTCTTGCTCGAGCATGACTTTAATCATGCTCGGGCATCCTCCTTTTAAAACTGATGAAAAAGCATCAACAATCCTGTTGCTCGAGCATGCTTCAAAAGTGTGCTCGAGTAACTCTTTTGTTTCAATTGAAACTGCCTGAAAATCACTGATGCTCAAGCATGCTCTCTTGCTTGCTCGAGCATGGTGTAAGTCATGCTCGGGCAACTATTTCCTAGTTAATGAAAGATACATGTTGCTCGACCTTGCTCGAGCAACGTTTTGTGCTTGCTCAAGCATCAATTTCTATGCTCGAGTAGATACTTTAGCAGCACACAAACACACAGGTTGCTCGATGTTGCTTGAGCAACCTTTTAAGCTTGCTCGAGCAAAGTGCTCGAGCATGCTTTTTCTTCTGCCTGAGTATGCCTTCTGCTTTTCTTTTGATTTTGCCTAGCTCGATGTTGCTCGAGTAAGGCCATGTGGTCTGCTCGAGCAAAGTCTTATCAAATCACATCTGATATACTTTGCTCATGATGTTGCTCGAGCAAACTTAATCCTTTGCTCGAGTAACATTCTAAAAAACAAGATTATCAACTCTTGCTTATTTAATTTCTCAATCTTGGAAATTGTAATCATCAAAACACAAGAACTAACATCATATACACTAGACTCACAACCCTCACAACATTTGCACACACACACACACACTCACAACACTCTCTCTCTTACACATACACACACTCAAAACTCTTTTCTCTTTCCTTTATCCTCTTCCAAATTCATGAATGCTTGTTCTAATAAGTACTCTTATCCTCTTCCAACATTAATGGTTGCATGTGAATATTTTAGCCATGTGTTTGTATAATTGTTTTAAACAATTTTCTCTTCTTCCAAGCCACAAAACTGTGGCTCTGATCTCCCACTCCTCCATACATTCTTGATTTTGTGTTTCTTTTAGCCAAGTAATAGATGCTTAAAGCTCTCTCATTGGTTCACAACTTATCACTTGGATTAAGCTTTATTTTATGTATTTAATTTACACTGGTGCAAAAAAGGGCTTTAAGACCGGACGAAATAGGTATGTAAGACTGGATCTGCGATCGATCTTGTTCCAGGCGGTCTTAAAAGTTACACTTTCAAGACAGGATGAACCAAATTTTTGAAATATCCAGTCTTAAAAGTGTTTCAAAATAATAAAAAGAAAAAAAAGAAAAAGCCCAAATGAAACAATCGGTCCCAAATCACCAGATCTGGTAATATTTTGAATGTTCCTCCATCATTAGTGACAGAGAACCAAGAGAAGGTTGGAAGCAACACCAATAAGAAAAACAGAAAAGAAGAGAAGATTGAAAGCAACACCAATAAGAAAAACAAAAAAGATGAATACAAAGTCCAGAAATAAGAAAATATAACAAGAAATAGAAATTATTTACCATGGAAATCGAATTTGAATCAATATAAAATCAGAAGTGAAATTGAAGTCCAAATCTACAAAAAAATCACAAACTTAAAGCAACCAAATCTGAGCAGGATCCTCTTGTCGATGCTGGCAAAGCTTCAAGCAACCAAAATCAAAGTCCAGATCTGAGCAGGAGTAGTCAAGGTAGGAGGAAACAAACTTAAACAAGAAGAGATCTGGGTTTGGTTTTAAGCCAGATCTGTGCAAAGATGGTGTGGGAGGAGCCATAGATCGAAGAGGAAGGAGCCACCGTCATCTAGAATCCTCGAAGCCTTGTGCCGTTGCTGAGGAATGGAGTTGATGCCATCGCTAAACCCTCGAAGCATCTCACTGCCAACGTTGCCAAGGAATTGATTGTGTGGCTCTTAGGATGACTTACGAAGATTGCAAGTAGATTAGAGGAAAAGGATGTCATTCTTGCTGAGGATTTGACTCGTTAGGCTCTTGGTACACTTGTTGAATCTATAACTAAGCAAATGTTATATCACCAAGAAGACAAGCACGCTCACGGACTTAACGAGTTTAGCGAATTTAGTTTTTTTTTTTTTAACACTTTTAAGACCGGATGTTTGTAAAATAGGTCTTAAAAGTATATTTTTAAGACCGGATCCTTTATAGTCCGGTTTTAAAAATATGACCAGTTGCAATTCGTAAATATATAAAACACTTTAAAGACCGGTTTTATAGTCCGGTCTTAAAAGTGTTTTATATATTTACGAATTGCAACCGGTCATACTTTTAAGACCGGACTATAAAGGGTCCGGTCTTAAAAATAAACTTTTAAGACCTATTTTTACAAACATCCGATCTTAAAAGTGTTTTATATATTTGTTGGAAATTCAAATTTAATTAGTTAGCATATACGATTATATTGTGCAATTATCTTAATTCAGTTGTGAGAGAGATTTTAGGAATTAAATGAGCAGATCATGGTTTTTTGAATTTCGTAATTATATTCCTGATTGTAATCATCTTAATTAAGTTGTTAGAGAGATTTTAGGAATTAAGTTAGCAGATCATGATTTTTTGAATTTCATAATTATATTCCTGATTGTAATCCCTAGATTATAGGAACTGCCTAGGTCAGAAGATTATTTATTTATTAGCATCTGTATATAATTCCAATTAAGTGAAGGAATAAATCATCGCATTCTCGGACTCATCGGTGTCTTCTCACAATATTTACGAAATTGTCACCAGTCATACTTTTAAGACCACATATTTTATAGTCCGGTTTTAAAAGTGTTCTATATATTTACGAAATTGTCACCGGTCATACTTTTAAGACCGCATATTTTATAGTCCAGTCTTAAAAGTGTTCTATATATTTACAAAAGTACCACCGGTCATACCAAAAAGTTCTTTTTATTTACGAAACTGCCACCGGTCATACTTTTAAAACCTGATTCTCTATAGTCCGGTCTAAATGAGGCGGTCTTAAAGCTCTTTTTTGCACTAGTGTTAGGCCATTAGATCTAGCTTTATGAGCTCAAATCTTTCCCTTCCATAACTAATCTTGATTAGTATTGTTAATTAGAGAGTTTAGTCTTTTGGATTAATTATGAAGACTTACCTAATTATTTAGTTTAGTGAATACTTAATTGCTTACTAATCTTTATTAATTTTTCTAAATTTGTTTTAAGTATTTCCATAGTATTTTAGATGTTGTTAAGTGTATTTGTCAAAGTGTGGTTTGCTCTTAGATTTAATCATGACAATTAGCAACTTAATCTTATGCTAATCCCAAACTCTTATTGGTCCTTTATTTTTAATTAAGTCCAAATATCCTTAATTGATTATTTTTATTTGCTACTAGTTTAATTATGAAAACTAATGCCATTATTTCAATTATTGTAGATTTAATTGTTCATTAGTTGTTAGTAATTTCCCCTAACTGGTATAAGTATTTTCAAGCCATTTAATTGTCTCTTATGATTAAATTAGGATTATACTTAGTTTTGGAGACTTTAGGGTATTTTATAACATTTTATGGCTCATTATGATTAAATATAAACTACGTTGTATTATGATAATTTTATGGTGTTTTATGATCCATAATGTAAATTAGAAAAATTGGGTTTTGCCCTATTTAAATTCTAGAGAAAATTTGCCCAAGAAATAAAATAAACTACAAAATTGGAGACAACATATTATCCTATTTTAATAAGTATTATTTACCAAAATATAATATTTATAATGAATATGAATTTTAGGGTATTACACCTGAAGCTATGGTAAGAGCTGAGGTCCAATATTCATCGGACCACACATAACGGTTAACCTCATACTTATATAAACAATATATGTATGATAGATATTCATGACATTACAACAATAATCAATACAAAAGCCCATAACAGATGTATGATTTGTTTGGATAACGGTACACAGCCACTGCATATGTCCGTTATCTCTAGTTTGCACCACTTCGTGCCACGATTGGCCTATCGTGTCCTCAGCGCTAGGAAAACTTGCGGTATTTTCAAGACTATAACCCGCGTAAAACTAAATGTGTAAGTAATGTACTAAGACAGCATCTTAGTTTATGAATACAACTATCATATATAAACATACTATAAGCATCAGAGTTAGTGTTACAGTACGCATCCGTACCTTAGTCCGTTCAGATAGCTGTACGCTTGCCTGGTCGGTATGTCTCCCGTTTTTTTCCAAATATCCTATAATAGTATTATCACATTATAACCTTGTAAATAATATCTTGGGAGATATTTTAACCACTACCGACGTTTTTACCCCTAGTGGATTTGTTATTCTAATTATATCCCTTTATTTCTAAAAGGAAACACTGGTTTCAGTGTTTCGGGTAGACTTTTCGCTAGCTTTGGAAATTCATAATTAATTCTACAAAAATCGAAACGAGGATCCGTAAAATTCTCCAGAATCCTTAGGATGTCTATTTTTAAATAAAAATACTCATTTTTGCCCAGATTCATTCCCAGGTTTAAAGTATTGAACCTCTGCCTAGAATTTTCCAGAATTTCGTAGCCCAACTTTGAGAATTTTTATTTCACCGTACAGAGCTCAAAATAATACATTCTAGGAATTTTTTAAAATCCCTATATGTCTACTTTAACCATGAATTTTTCCAGAATTTCATAACTTCGTTTTCTTCATAAAATACTGGCATTTTTAACACTGACTCCAGAAATCGCTAACCGACAAAATCTCGCCAGAGTTTCGCTACTTTGATCTTCAACTTCCAAGAATTTTACTCCATAATATTTTTCATCATATTTTTGAAATAAAGGCATTTTTAATCATAAAAGGATGAAATCAAAACCACTCTTTGAAGATTAAAGATCAAACTAACATTTATACTTAAAACTATAAAAAGCTTAAAGACTAAAACTTAAACTCAAGAGCTAGAAACTTACCCTTGAAGAACTTCCTCCTCCTTCTTGCTCCCCACTATGATTTTCTCTCTACTCTTGATTCTCTAAAATTCACCTATTTAGTTGAGTTTGGTGTGAAGAATGAAGAGAGGTTTGCTCTCTATTTATAGGAAAATGCTATGGCAAATTGGTAATTCTTTCAAGCCTAATTCATCTTGCATTTGAACCCTTGGATTTAGGTTAAAATGAGAGATTGCATCTCAACCTTTGCTTCAACTTTTTCTCTCTTCCCTCTCTCCAAAACCGACCTCCCCTCTTCTCTCTCCCTTCTATCTTCTTCCAAAATCCTATCCCAAATACTCTTATCTCCTTCCACCTTATCCCCCCATTAATGATCCCATGTGCCTCTTTTCATCATGTGTGTATTTTGTTTAATATTAACAATTAGCATTTCTTCTTCTTCAAGCCAAGTTGGAACCGTGCCTACATCCCCTTTGACTCTTGAAGTTGTGCTTCAATTATTAGTTACTCTAAGTGTCCTTTTTAACTAGATACAAAGTGATAGTTGGTTACCAATTAAGCAAGAATTATTTAGGGGTTAATTTAAGGTTCATCTTAGTCTTAATTTAGAAAATCATGGCCTTCATTAGAAGTCTCTAATTTGCCTATTATTATCTTAGGATTAAATGTATAAGTTGGTCAAAAATCATGGTGATATTCATCCCAAGCTTAATATATATGTTTGTTCAAGATTAATCCTTATTTAAATCTCTCATTGATCCAACTAATTAACTAGGGATTTAGATTACTTGTGTCTTGAATTTTCCCATTGATTAATTTAATTAACATAGGATTTATGCTCAATTTTCCTATTGGTGGATCAATTGACTTCTCTCTCTCTCTCTCTCTCTCCCCCTCACACACACACACACAAAAACTGTCCCCTCCCCCTTATTTCTCTCTCATTATCCTCTTCTAATTTCATTTATTATCCATGTGATCCCATTAATGCATTCTAGCCTCTTCCATTTTTATTAATTGAACCTTAGCTCAAGTACATGATCCTCTTCCAATTTGTTGACTTAAATTACACCATGTGTTTGATTCAAATAATACCTAGATATTATGAGCTTAAACTTCTTCCTTAAGCTAGTCCAAAAATTCGTCCCTTACCATGATTTTAGGAGATGGAGATTAAATCTTAATTAACATCCCTAAGTGTAGTGTTTTAGATGTTATTAAGTTAATTGATCAAGTGTGATTGGTCCTTTAACGGGTTATGATTTTTAATGCTTTATCTTATGCTAATATTGAACCTTTATTGGTTTTTGATCTTTCATTTAATTAATATATCCCTAATTGATGAATTCTAATATGCCTTTTAATTAATTATAAAAATAATGCAATTATCTTAATTATTGTAAATTTAATTGTCCTTTAATTGTTGATAATTTCCTTTAATTGATTTAGGTATTTTTATTATTATTATTATTATTATTATATATATATATATATATATATATATATATATATATATATTAATAACATTTTATGGCTATTTATAATTAAATAAGAACTATGTTGTAATATGATAATTTTAGGGTATTTTATGATCCCTAAATGAAGATTAGAAATTTTGGATCTTTGGTTTATTTAATTCTAAGAGAAAATTCCCTAAATTAAAATAAATAAGCTACAAAATTTTGAGACCACATATTCACCTATTTCAATAGGTATCTACTATCAAAATATAGTGGTCAAGCTAAGTAGAAATTTTAGGGTATTAGAGGGGTATTTTAGGAAAATTATCTCACTTGTTTGTATTTTAAAAAAATAGGTAACCTATTTGTTGTCCCAAAAAAAAAGTTTGAATTGATTAACCTGCTATCCTACATTTGGGATTGAACAGGGTACTATATATAAATTAGTACAACCACAAAAAACAGCTATATATTAAGAGAGAATGTCTAAGAACTGAGTTGTAAATAATAATTTAAATAACTGTGAATCCAAGAATTTATATTACAAATAAGACATTTTATATTTCAAATGTGTAGTTCTCTATTTACAGATGAGATTGATGTTTGCATTATTTAACTCTTTCTACGATTTACTTCGTAAAAACACTTGTAAGTTTGCGGAGGATTCAAGGGGAGGCAAACCACATGGTGGTCAGAACTTGAGCCAAATTTTGGCCAGCAAATTATTATTATTAAATATTAATAATAATTCAAACATAGCCCTCCACACTAATGGAAAATTATTAAATAAGAAATAATGCAAAAGCGTATAAAAAGAAAGCATGTTTAAATGTTGCTTTCGAAATCATATTTCTTTTTTTTATATAGAAACTAAATTAGTCGAAGTAAACTTTTGCCCTGCTGTATCAATCTTCCATCCGGATGGTGGACATTTTTTCTTCTATAAATTAAAAATACAAAAGTATTTTTTTGATTAATGTATATAATCTTGGTCAACTGGATAGATTGATTTAGTTGAATGATCGTTATTTCACCAATACAGTAAGAGAACTTAGAATAGTTGCTTTATTCAAATTCAATATTTTTATTCTTAAGATTTATATTCACTAATTTACTTTATATATATATATATATAAAATTTATTGTTTGTCATGTCACTTGACATAAAGTTTTGTCAAATTACACCAAAACTACATCGTTTTGTGAGTTAGAGGAATTAATATGGGAGTTAGGGAAATTAATGAATGATATTTTACTATTTTTATTTTGTATTTATTATATGAATTTGATTAAAACACCCTTCATTAGTTCTCCTAACTCCCAAAACGACGTAGTTTTAGAATGACTTGACACAATCTTATGTCAAGTGACATAACAAACAATAAACCCTATATATAAATATATATATTCACAATATAAATGCAGTTGGCTGCATACCTTTTTATTGTTGCTAAAAATGTTTTTGGCTCTGATCCTATTCTTCATTGCATCAACACGAAATATAACCAAACAAAAGAACCTGTCTTAAACATATTTCGTTTTTAAACGTACAAAAACTTAAGACGTCGTTAATTTTAGAGTTGACGTAGGAAACTCCTTTGAAGCCAAAACTGGCGGAGAACCAGGAAAAACCTTGCCAGTAAGTTATTATTATACAAATAGTGTTGAATTTTATATATGAGTAAATACCCTATTTGGTCCCTAGAAAAAAACACGGACCCCTTTTTCGTCCACAGGGACTAAAATGAGACATTTTTATAGACTAAAAAGGGGTTTTTAGAAATTTTCGAGGGACCAAAATGGGGTCCTTATTTTGAAAATTCATCCTTTTCAGGGACTAAAAAGGTGTTTCGTTGTTTGAGGGACCAAAATGAGGTCCGTATTTTTTTTTTAGGGTCCAAATAGGGTATTTACTCTTTATATATTGATATAGATTGAGGTTGTCTTTCAATCAAAATAACTTTAGTTAATTCATAGGACTTGCTGACTTTATATACCTTCAATTCCATACATGACTAATGGATGTGGAAATCTTCTTAACAAGTAAGACATGTTGAATTTTAAATATAGGCGAGGTGTAGAATAGAGTACCTTTCCTTATACAAAACTTAAGTGAATTAATTAAAATATATAGGACATATTCCAACCTTTATTGTCACACCCGACATTCGTATACTGACATCTCACCCAAGTAAGACACCACGAATGTCAAATTCTCTTCATATATTGAGATTCATCAGAGTAATAATGCACAGCTTAGGAAGAAAAGGGGTTCTGGCATAGTAATACTGATAACATGGTCTAAGTACATATATGAAAAACCATAAAAGGTTCTTAAAGTTATTACAAACTTTAACATTGTCTACTACAAAACATAGATAACCAACAGCAGTTCTTGATCTGACTCAGCATCAACAATTATCGGTATCCGCCGCCTTGCCTTGTGAGCCACGCCTATTGTACCTTTCACATCCTGAACTTTCGGGGATGTCTGGGATTCAAACGAATCCCAGTAGTAACGTTAATCACTCACATAAAATGCATGCACAGAATATGAAAGACAACCAGTTGCAATAATTCAACATTCAAATTCAAGTTCAATTGAACACCATTCAGATTCAAAATTCAATTCAAAAGCATTTCGGTACAATTCATTCAAGTGCACATTCATTCAGATTCAAAATTCATTCAAGTGCACATACATTCAAATTCAAATTCAAATTCATTCAAATTCAATTCAAAGGACCTACGGGTCCATTCCCTCAGCGCTGGGTATTCAAATGGGCATCAACCCTTCTTTCACAAATGTACCGAATTCCCTTATCAAACAAGCACTCTGGCTTATACTGTCGATAAGGTTAGGTGTTCAAAAATTCAAGTATCACAATGGTTCAAACATGCATATAAAGACATACAGGGTATGTGAGAGAAAAGTTACTACCTGGATGTCTTCACAACTTCTTATTCTCACCCGTGTTCTTCTTATACTGATTATCGTTTGGCCAAGGCAAGGATCCGAATCCTATAATATTTTAAGATGGGTCATTACTCATTTTAATCTTAATAGCAATATTAAGATTACACTTATTAGACCGTCCCATAATGTTTATCCTTTTAATTCACTTCAGTTGGTTATCCCAATTATGTATCCTATATTCTTCAGATTTCTGATCAATCTTTGAAAAATCATAACTCGGTCTAGAAAACTCGGAATCAGGTGGTTCAAGTTCCTAATCGAAGCTCTTTAAGTCTATTGTCTAGTAAAAATAATCCACTGGTAAAAACATAACTGAGTCATTCCCAGAATTTCGATTTGTAAAGACAACTTCAGTCTGCCAAACTGAATTTCCAGAATTTTATGTCCGACTTTAAAAATTCACAACTTGGTCTAGAAAGCTCCGATTGAGGTGGTTCAAATTTCTACTTAAACTCCTGTTAGTCTAGATCACAGGGAAAATTATTACCACCCAATTTAATGTCAGAATTAATACAGTTTTTATGATGAGTATCACTGACTCATTCTGGACAACAGATTTTTGACTCAGCTTCTAAAAATCATAACCGGAGATGTAGACCTCCGATTTGGGTGAACCAAAGCTTGTTTTAAAGCTTAAGGAGTCTATTTTCTACTATAAAAATTTCAAATCAAAGCTCAAAATTTCACTGGGTCCGAAATGCAACGCCATTTGGTTGCTCCAGTGTCATACCGAAAATGTTACAGATTTTTAGCCCAACTTTGAAAAATCATATCTTGAGCTACAGACCTCCGTTTAAGGTGATTCAAAGCTTGGTGTAAACATTGTCATGTGGACTATATGTCCAAAAAATTTCAGCTTAAAATGAGTTCATTTGCCCTATTTTCTACTTGCTCGAAAATCGATGCTCCAGCAGCAAAATCAATTTTTCAGAACATGGCAGCTTATCTTTTATGTTCAACAATTTATCTTGGCTTCCCTAAGCCTTCTAATTCTTAGATTTGACTTCCATACTTCTAAGTAAATATTTTAGATTCAGTTTATTGCTAAAACAGAACCATAAACACGTGAAATCATGCAGAACCTATGCTCATTGTGTTCATGTGGCTATTTGAAATTCTTGTACGTAGTAAACACATCAAAACCTCCTCTGTTTCAGTTCCATAAATAAAGAACCCACATGCAGAAACAATAACTTATATTTATGTATGACAGAAAGTTTTCCTTTCATTTGCTACATGCAACAACACCTACACACACACAAATGATAACCAAGTGGAGTTTTGACAGCTAACTCATCTTTCTTGCTTCCAGGTACGTTGGGGTGTGTGTGTGAATGCAGCTATGTACATCAGCAAATATCAATGCTCCTAAATCTTAAAAACTCAGACCTTATGTTGGGAAAATGACGAAAGCTAGGAGGGAGAGATTTTGATGCCTTACCTTGACTGAAACTCAAGCTTGCATGTGGCTCTGCTTAGCTTTCTCTGTCTCAGACCACAGCTTCCACACGTTACTCTCTCGGTCCTGGTCTGTTTCTTTTGTATACAGAACCGAAATGAGCAAGGAAAATTTGAGGGAGTACGTTGGAACGCATAGAAAACTAAGGGAAAGGTTAGGCTCGGTAGTTACGTTCAGTTGCTGGTTTTTATGATGATGGTCCAGCTGAAACTACCACTCCCAATGTGGCAACGTTAAGCATAGAAAGAGAAAGACAATTGCAGTACCTTCTCCCTCTCTATCTATCAAACGTTTTTCTCTCTTGCTCACTCACTCTCTATCTCTGCAAGCGTCTGAACTGAATGGTTAAACGAGAGTTGAGAAATTTATTTGCTGGCCAAATTGATTATTTGGCGCATGAAGGAAGTGAGGTGGCGAAAAAATGCAAGTTTGCTGCAATGAGCTGTCAACGAGAAGAATAAAGAAGCTGTTTATGGCGCTGAACACAGAGAAGCAGTGGTGTCGCTGCTCCATTACTTTGCTGTCGGTTAAAAGAATGAAGAAATTGATTGTGGAGCATGGCGCTGACTACACAGAGGAATAGTGGTCTGTTACTCCATTTCCTACTGTCGGGACAAGGAATAAAGATGCTGTTTGTGGAGTGTGGACGCAGACACACACATAATTCAAAAGAATGGGAATAGAAGTGGGTGCGTGTTGCTAAATTGCAGATCAACTTAATAATAAAATAATGATAGTGGGTATGAATGTGTCATGAGAAATAAAGAAAGGAATCAGCAATGAATTTTATATAATAGGTGGGATTAGTGGAACAAATGATTGTACTCGAATGGGTTATTGCACAGGAGTTGGAGTTAGTGTTCTGCAAAGTATTATTCACTGGACCCTCAAGAATAAAGAGACGAAGATTGAATAAATAATTTGAGACAAAGAATGAGGAGAATGTAATTTATTGAAGAAAAAGTAATGGTACATGCTTGTTCAAATAGTGGGATGTTACAATTCTCCCCCCGTAAAAGAAATTTCGCCCTCGAAATTTGACATATATTTGGCCATCAAATCAGGATATTGCTCCTTCATCTCTTCCTCTAGTTCCCAAGTTGCTTCCTTAGGAGATGTTCCCTTCCATAGTACCTTCACAGCTGCGATACTTCTATGTCTGAGCCGTCTCACTTCACGATCAATGATTCGTTCTGGCTCGACAGCATAAGTATAGTCTTCTCGTATGTCAACATCTTCGTACTCAATCACATGTGCATGATCTGGTTGGTACTTCTTTAATTGAGATACGTGGAAGACATTATGAAGCCTGCTCAGGTTTGGAGGTAATGCTATTTGATACGCCACTGGTCCAAGTCTAGCCAAGATTTCAAACGGACCGATGTAGCGAGGACTGAGCTTCTTCCTCTTGATCGCTCTACCGATTCCAGTGACAGGAGATACTTTTAAAAACACATGATCTCCAACTTCAAATTCTAGAGGTCTTCTCCTTTTGTCGGCATAACTCTTCTGTCTACTCTGAGCTGTAAGGAGTCTCTTTCTGATGACTTTGATCTTCTCCGCCGTCTGGTCAACTAAGTCCGTCCCATACAATTTTCTTCCAAACAATTCTGTCAGAAACAAGGGTGATTGACACTTCCTGCCATACAATGCTTCAAATGGAGCCATCTGGATGCTCGCATGATAACTATTGTTATAAGCAAATTCTGCAAGTGAAAGATAGCTATCCCAACTTCCCTTAAAATCCAATACACACGCTCTTAACATATCTTCTAGTGTCTGTATGGTTCTTTCTGATTGTCCATCCGTCTGAGGATGATAGGCCGTACTATAACTCAATTTCGTACCCAGGGCTCGTTGTAGTGCTTTCCAAAATCGGGAGGTAAAACGAGAGTCTCTGTCAGAAACAATACTTTTAGGCGTTCCATGGAGTCTGATTATCTCTTTGATATAGATTTCTGCTAACTTCTCAATAGAATAATTGGTATTGATGGGAATAAAATGTGCCGACTTTGTAAGACGGTCAACAATTACCCAGATCGCATCTATCTTTCTGATTCTGGGCAATCCCACCACAAAATCCATGGTAACATTTTCCTACTTCCATTCAGGAATTTCTAAACTTTGAAGGAGCCCTGGTGGTCGTTTATGTTCGATCTTGACTTTTTGGCAAGTAAGACATCTAGCAACGTATTTAGTCACGTCACTTTTCAGTCCCGGCCACCAAAACTCAGACTTCAAATTGTGATACATCTTGATCGCTCCTGGATGAATAGTATACATAGTTTTGTGTGCTTCATCCAGAATTTTAAGCCTCAAATCAGGCTCTGCCGGTACATATATGCGCTCTTTGTATCTAACTAGCCCACTCAGTGAAAGATTAAAATCCTGAGTTTTGCCCTGCATAATCTTTTCTCGAATAGACTCCGCTAGTTCATCATGCATCTGAGCTTCTCTAATCTCGGCTCTCAGATCACTTTCTCCTCGACTAACGTTGAGGCTAGCAAGAAGTACTTTGTTTGATACATTCCTGCTCAGAAACACTTGGTTTGACAGGTTCAAATCTCGAAATTCTTCTAGTAATTTACGTTCCTGTACCATCATCAATGCCACCTGCACCGCCTTTCTACTCAGAGCATCTGCAACGACATTAGCCTTTCCCGGATGATATTTGATTTCAAGATTGTAATCTTTCAGCAACTCCATCCATCTACGCTGTCTCATATTCAATTCTTTCTGATCATAAAGATACTTGAGACTCTTGTGGTCACAGTACAATTCAACAGTGGTACCATACAGGTAGTGCCGCCATATCTTCAAAGCAAACACAATCGCTGCGAGTTCCAAATCATGAGTGGGATAATTCAATTCATGAGGCTTCAGCTGTCGAGAGGCATACGCCACTACTCTGCCCTGCTGCATCAGGACACATCCCAATCCTTGCTTACTAGCATCACTGTATACCATGTAGGTCATACTAGGATTTGGGATAATCAACACTGGCGCAGATGTCAATCTTTCTTTCAGCTGCCTGAAGCTCTCTTCACAACGTTCGTCCCACACAAATGATTGGTTCTTTCTTGTGAGCTTTGTCAATGACAAGGCAATTCGAGAAAAATTCAATATAAACCTGCGATAGTAACTAGCAAGACCCAGAAAACTACGTATTTCTGTTACAGTTTCCGGTCTCTTCCAATTCAATACTGCTTCCACTTTACTAGGATCAACAGAAACCTCGTCTTGTGAGATAACATGGCCAAGAAATCTGACTTCTGTAAGCCAAAACTCACATTTACTCAATTTGGCGTAGAGTTGCTTCTCCTTCAAAATACTCAACACAATTCTCAAATGATTCTCATGTTCTGCCATACTTTTCGAGTATATTAAAATGTCGTCGATAAAGACTACTACAAACTGATCTAGATATTGGCAAAAGATTCGGTTCATGTAGTCCATAAACACGGCAGGTGCATTGGTCAAACCGAACGGCATTACTAAAAATTCATAATGCCCATATCTGATTCTAAAGGCTGTTTTTGGAATATCCTCAGCTCTTACTCGAAGCTGATGGTAACCCGATCGTAAATCAATCTTACAACCTTTTCATTCACTTTGTACCCGGTGTGTAGTATTCATTCATAAGACTCATTAGTCCATTCTCACAGCGCTTGGTTACTCAGGCTTCACTGCCTGATACATTCTGGCCTTTCGGCTTATTTCATTCTAGCCTTTCGACTAATTTCATTCAAGTACCATAGCGTTGGATATTCTTGCCTTATAGCCCAAGGAATTACCCTCAAGCCATAGGTATCACAACTACAACTCGGTACAATCTGATTGTTCTTCCAACCTCATGTATACTCTAGACACGTTGGTCTAATGTTACCAAGCTAGATAACAACACAGTGCTAGGCTTCTTCAATTCAAGTTCTTAAACTACTTCCTCTTGACTAACTCAGTGGCTATCAAGTACTATCTGGCTTAACTAGTTCATTCTCTAGACCATTCTATCAGTTTCTGTTCCTGTAACAATATAGTCACCTAATGCACCGCTTTTCAATTCAAAACATCAATGAAGACAATTACGTCAACGATTTTCAATTAAAAATATCAGTAATGATAATCACATCATTACTTTCAATATTGCTTCTATGTTGTCTCATATTCAAAATTCTGATTTTCAAATTCAAATATTCAAAATTCTGTGGTAGCAGTACATTTTCAAAATCACACTATAAAAAGTGGTGCTTTCACATTTTCAAGAAAAAACATAATTGCTGCCAGCTCAAATTCAAGAAAAATACATTCATTCTGCTGCAGACCATGATGGTCGCTTCATTTCAAACTGTAATATTCTCTTGCCAATGTACCACACCCGGCCTAGACCGCCGTAGCATTCAGGGTTACCCCAAATTCTAGGGCACTACCTCCCGGATTAACCGGCGACAAGATTACAGCATTCAAATTCCCTCATCGTATTACCACCCCCGGCTTAACCGTGATGGCATACAGGGTTACCCCACATTCTAGGGCATTACTTCTCGGCTTTAACCGGAGTTGAATTTTCTTTCATTCTCAGAATGAAATGTACAATTCTCGTGTGCACAATTCTTTCTTTCAATTCTCAATTCAAGATATTCAATTCCGTTGTGCACAATTCTTTCATTCAATTCTCAATTCAGTGAGCTTTTTCAATGGCAAGCGTTCAAAAACATTCTAAACATGTCTGGCAAGATCCAGCAAACTGAGTACTTTTATAACAGTTTCTGACCTTTCCAGTTCTGTACTGCTTTCACAACCACATAATTCAAAATTTACTTTCAAATTCAGGGTTCAAACCCATTCTTTGAGACAACATCATTTCAAAAGTGACCATTACCTTGGTCTCAAATTCTACTAGAAACATTTCATTCAAAACTTCAGTTCAAAAATTCAATTTCAATCCTGGGTTCCACAAAGATCCCTTCTGTGAAACAATATGTTCAAGTGACCACAAAACAGGTCTCAAATTCTGTTCAAAATATTTCATGTAGAAAAATCATTTCAAAAAATTTCACAATTCTGCAGGTGCATTGGCAAGTTCAAAATTCAAAATTCCAAACTCAGGAACTAGACAACTACTGTAGAAGGTCATTACTTCTTTCTAATCACATTTCCGACTCTATCATTGTCTATCTAAGCCATTCATGGGACATTCAGTCCATTCTATCACTATCGTGCTCACCACGATTCCACTGCGCAACAAGTCTACCCTTTCGATGAGTATCCTTCGTAGATAGCCCTCATACACATCGACACAACATTCTAGTGCCTTAATTCATTCAATTCAATCGGTACCCTATTCTAGTACCTCAATTCATTCAAATCAATATCCCAATACCTCAATTCATTCAGATCATTCTATTCAATATCCTGATACCTCAATTTGTTCAAATCAATTCAATTGCCTAAAGAATCAATTTAACTGTTATCTGATTCTTAGGTCATGATTCAATTGGTAGCAACCTTCTGGATGTCTACTCAACTTCTAGGTTCATCAACCTTACCGTATTCATTCTAGTATTCTCATGGCATCCGTAAGGATCTCCATATTTCATACCTCAAGGCACTCAAACCATAAATCAAGAGGTTTCAAATTTCTATGACACTTCCTAGGGCTTATCCATTATAGGATTTCTCTCGCCTAAACACACTTAATCATGGACTTCCTTTAGGATCCAGTCCAAAGGTTAGCTAGGTATCAAATTCTCTAAAGCTCATATCTTTTTCGATTAAATATACATCACTAATGCTCCGTTTCTTGTGGTTATGCAATCAAATATCAGTAGTCAAAACCTAAGTTCTGATTGCACTTCAAAATTAAGAGCAGATAACTCTTTTGCCAAAATTTCCATTCTAATTCTGACTTATTAATCAGAATTATTCAAGCATCGATACAGATACTATTCGCTTCATCAGAGTATACTAGCCAATTGCCAGAATCTCTACTCTTGTACATGCTCTTGTTGTGGCTGTCTTTGAACTTGTTCCTGCCTTCGAGGTCTACCTCTACCTCTGCTTCCGCCTCTGCCTCTACCTCTACCTCTACCAGTACCTCCACGAATGCTGGCCATTTTGACTTTTTCACGATTAAGAAAAGATCTTGTCAATATCGCAATATTGACATAGGATCGAAACATGTCAATTCACAAATACTCAGCTGTGCTATCCTATCATATCACTAAGACCATATCAGTATGCTATTCTGATATTGCCAGAACCGTGCTCTGATACCACGAATGTCACACCCGACATTCGTATACTGACATCTCACCCAAGTAAGACACCACGAATGTCAAATTCTCTTCATATATTGAGATTCATCAGAGTAATAATGCACAGCTTAGGAAGAAAAGGGGTTCTGGCATAGTAATACTGATAACATGGTCTAAGTACATATATGAAAAACCATAAAAGGTTCTTAAAGTTATTACAAACTTTAACATTGTCTACTACAAAACATAGATAACCAACAGCAGTTCTTGATCTGACTCAGCATCAACAATTATCGGTATCCGCCGCCTTGCCTTGTGAGCCACGCCTATTGTACCTTTCACATCCTGAACTTTCGGGGATGTCTGGGATTCAAACGAATCCCAGTAGTAACGTTAATCACTCACATAAAATGCATGCACAGAATATGAAAGACAACCAGTTGCAATAATTCAACATTCAAATTCAAGTTCAATTGAACACCATTCAGATTCAAAATTCAATTCAAAAGCATTTCGGTACAATTCATTCAAGTGCACATTCATTCAGATTCAAAATTCATTCAAGTGCACATACATTCAAATTCAAATTCAAATTCATTCAAATTCAATTCAAAGGACCTACGGGTCCATTCCCTCAGCGCTGGGTATTCAAATGGGCATCAACCCTTCTTTCACAAATGTACCGAATTCCCTTATCAAACAAGCACTCTGGCTTATACTGTCGATAAGGTTAGGTGTTCAAAAATTCAAGCATCACAATGGTTCAAACATGCATATAAAGACATACAGGGTATGTGAGAGAAAAGTTACTACCTGGATGTCTTCACAACTTCTTATTCTCACCCGTGTTCTTCTTATACTGATTATCGTTTGGCCAAGGCAAGGATCCGAATCCTATAATATTTTAAGATGGGTCATTACTCATTTTAATCTTAATAGCAATATTAAGATTACACTTATTAGACCGTCCCATAATGTTTATCCTTTTAATTCACTTCAGTTGGTTATCCCAATTATGTATCCTATATTCTTCAGATTTCTGATCAATCTTTGAAAAATCATAACTCGGTCTAGAAAACTCGGAATCAGGTGGTTCAAGTTCCTAATCGAAGCTCTTTAAGTCTATTGTCTAGTAAAAATAATCCACTGGTAAAAACATAACTGAGTCATTCCCAGAATTTCGATTTGTAAAGACAACTTCAGTCTGCCAAACTGAATTTCCAGAATTTTATGTCCGACTTTAAAAATTCACAACTTGGTCTAGAAAGCTCCGATTGAGGTGGTTCAAATTTCTACTTAAACTCCTGTTAGTCTAGATCACAGGGAAAATTATTACCACCCAATTTAATGTCAGAATTAATACAGTTTTTACGATGAGTATCACTGACTCATTCTGGACAACAGATTTTTGACTCAGCTTCTAAAAATCATAACCGGAGATGTAGACCTCCGATTTGGGTGAACCAAAGCTTGTTTTAAAGCTTAAGGAGTCTATTTTCTACTATAAAAATTTCAAATCAAAGCTCAAAATTTCACTAGGTCCGAAATGCAACGCCATTTGGTTGCTCCAGTGTCATACCGAAAATGTTACAGATTTTTAGCCCAACTTTGAAAAATCATATCTTGAGCTACAGACCTCCGTTTAAGGTGATTCAAAGCTTGGTGTAAACATTGTCATGTGGACTATATGTCCAAAAAATTTCAGCTTAAAATGAGTTCATTTGCCCTATTTTCTACTTGCTCGAAAATCGATGCTCCAGCAGCAAAATCAATTTTTCAGAACATGGCAGCTTATCTTTTATGTTCAACAATTTATCTTGGCTTCCCTAAGCCTTCTAATTCTTAGATTTGACTTCCATACTTCTAAGTAAATATTTTAGATTCAGTTTATTGCTAAAACAGAACCATAAACACGTGAAATCATGCAGAACCTATGCTCATTGTGTTCATGTGGCTATTTGAAATTCTTGTACGTAGTAAACACATCAAAACCTCCTCTGTTTCAGTTCCATAAATAAAGAACCCACATGCAGAAACAATAACTTATATTTATGTATGACAGAAAGTTTTCCTTTCATTTGCTACATGCAACAACACCTACACACACACAAATGATAACCAAGTGGAGTTTTGACAGCTAACTCATCTTTCTTGCTTCCAGGTACGTTGGGGTGTGTGTGTGAATGCAGCTATGTACATCAGCAAATATCAATGCTCCTAAATCTTAAAAACTCAGACCTTATGTTGGGAAAATGACGAAAGCTAGGAGGGAGAGATTTTGATGCCTTACCTTGACTGAAACTCAAGCTTGCATGTGGCTCTGCTTAGCTTTCTCTGTCTCAGACCACAGCTTCCACACGTTACTCTCTCGGTCCTGGTCTGTTTCTTTTGTATACAGAACCGAAATGAGCAAGGAAAATTTGAGGGAGTACGTTGGAACGCATAGAAAACTAAGGGAAAGGTTAGGCTCGGTAGTTACGTTCAGTTGCTGGTTTTTATGATGATGGTCCAGCTGAAACTACCACTCCCAATGTGGCAACGTTAAGCATAGAAAGAGAAAGACAATTGCAGTACCTTCTCCCTCTCTATCTATCAAACGTTTTTCTCTCTTGCTCACTCACTCTCTATCTCTGCAAGCGTCTGAACTGAATGGTTAAACGAGAGTTGAGAAATTTATTTGCTGGCCAAATTGATTATTTGGCGCATGAAGGAAGTGAGGTGGCGAAAAAATGCAAGTTTGCTGCAATGAGCTGTCAACGAGAAGAATAAAGAAGCTGTTTATGGCGCTGAACACAGAGAAGCAGTGGTGTCGCTGCTCCATTACTTTGCTGTCGGTTAAAAGAATGAAGAAATTGATTGTGGAGCATGGCGCTGACTACACAGAGGAATAGTGGTCTGTTACTCCATTTCCTACTGTCGGGACAAGGAATAAAGATGCTGTTTGTGGAGTGTGGACGCAGACACACACATAATTCAAAAGAATGGGAATAGAAGTGGGTGCGTGTTGCTAAATTGCAGATCAACTTAATAATAAAATAATGATAGTGGGTATGAATGTGTCATGAGAAATAAAGAAAGGAATCAGCAATGAATTTTATATAATAGGTGGGATTAGTGGAACAAATGATTGTACTCGAATGGGTTATTGCACAGGAGTTGGAGTTAGTGTTCTGCAAAGTATTATTCACTGGACCCTCAAGAATAAAGAGACGAAGATTGAATAAATAATTTGAGACAAAGAATGAGGAGAATGTAATATATTGAAGAAAAAGTAATGGTACATGCTTGTTCAAATAGTGGGATGTTACATTTATATACATTCAATTTATTGCCTAACTAATCAATATAGGACTAATCTCTTATTATCTAATAAATTGGAGTATGATTCTTATTAAAAAAAATAAATGGGAGATGACCCTTAGCATATATATTGACTATGCCTATGCATTCACCAGCCACCAGTTTGACATCGTAATCTCCGAATATCATTATATATAATTACTACTTGTTTTCATCTATATATATAACTCAAATGATCAAAGCAGGACATGTTGATTTGAAAGTCCTAAATTTAGAGACGCTTGCTTTGCTTTACAAACAGAGATAGATGAAGCCTTCTTTGCTCAGCTTTGTGTTGATCATGAGTATTATTTTCTGTTGTTCATCAAGCCTTGTGAGATCACAAGACTCTTGTTCTCAAAAATTTAGATGATAGGCTCAAATTACCTTTTGATACAAATAAACTTCGGTGTATTCCTCTTTGGCCGGCTCAGAATTTTCTTCTCAGAGTAAGTTCATTATGTATTCTCCATTATTCAAACTCTCACGATCTATGTTATATATAGTGTGATTCATCAATAACTTTTGGTTGGAAATCAGGTACAGCTTAATAAAATTTGATCTCATGATGTTTGTTTGTGAACTTTATTAGGGCTTGTTTGATTCTATTCTCAAAAACAATATTTTTTTTAAAAAAAAAACTTGTTTGGAAAACTATTTTCAATAATTTTTCCTTTTTTTTGTGTGAAAAAACAGAAACTTATTTTAAAAAACTAAAAAATCAAAACAGTTTCCAGGTGTTTTCTTATTTATGTATTCCTATTTCTTTTGTTTAGGTTGCCACCTATCCATTATTGACACCACACCACCACACTAACCGCTGCCATGTTACCATTGGCAACAGCCACCATCACATTACTTCAAAAACATTTTTTAAAAAAACAAATATCCAAACAGACTTTTTTTTCTCAAAAGTTATTTTTAAAAAACAAAATTATAAAACTGTTTTGGAAACAAAAAGCAGTAAACAGAAACAAACAAGCTCAGTTATTAGAGGGATTCTAGCTAGTTAGTCTATCTAGTTTTTTTTTTGGAACTAGCAAGGGTCCATCCGCTGCATACATCGAATCTAAAAACGGAATTATAATATTTATGGTTTAGAGTCTTGGATTAAATTCAATCAAGCCCCTATACGTCGTTAATTTGGTTTTTGGTTCCATACTTTTATTGATTTTTTGGTTTTAGTTCATACACACAAGTCACATCCGCCCCAGTGAGCAATCAACGTTAGTCTACTTAATGATGTTAATGATATATGAACGAAATAACACCATTAAACTCATCTCAATCGCTATAAAACTATAGGAATCACCATTTAGACTGTGTAAAATATAAGAACGAAAAACAACAAATATATATAGACAAAAATAAAACTCGTTAAAAGTATATGACTTGGAGTAGAGGTTTAACCCTATAATCTTTACACTAACACCCATACATACATACATAGAGAGAGAGAGAGAGAGAATAAACACCGCATGTGCACGCGCGTGTACACATGTGTGTGTTGATTGATATGATGATTTGAACCTTATTATAATCTTTACACACACACTTTCCCTCTATATTAACACGCACATTTACTACAGCAAATCACATTACTCATAGGTCATAAATACTTAAATTGATTCCTTACATTTCTTATATGTATTGATTGATGATTTGAATGTTGATCAACAGTATGAAAAGTCTCCAGAAGACAGAATAAACTTGGTATTCTCATTCCCGGCGGACATAAATGCATATGCAGCACTCGGGTTCTCAAAAGATGGCGGAATGGTGGGCTCCACCGCCTATGTCGGGTGGGTAGATGACAGCCAAATCCATGCCCTAGCGTACAGCTTGAAGGGCAAAACATCTGAGGAGGTGATCTCTGGTGGTCAACCTAATACCGAACCTTTCGATCCCACAACGCAACCTACAGCATATATATACAATAAAGACCCAGTCGCTGCCACTCCTTATCTCATTTTGGCCATTGGACCTAAAAACTCCTTACCTTCTGCTCCCAACTATGGACTCACCAAACACCATGATTACATTTCCCTCAAGATCAATTATAATACCGGTAAGTGTATATATGTGTGTGTGGATTTCGAAAAGAAAAGTGGAGATTATTATTTCCCATGTCTTTCATATAATACATATTTATTTAGTATAACGTCCAGTTGTGCTCCTTGATTTCTCCATTCCCTCTCCTCTTTAATTATTATTGAGGGCGAGCATCAATAGAGATAAATTAGGAAAATATTGATAAATATGAAAATTATATTTTGTTATTTAATAGTAAGGTCAACTCCATAAATATGTCTTATATTAATGATTGAATCAGCAACTAAAAGAGCTTTTTCACTTAGAGACTAGTCTTTTGGGATATATTTTGATATTTGAACTTGTGCTCGTAACACAGCTCCCATATGTATAGTCTTCATTGATATAAAGAATGTGAATTCACAAATTTTAATAATGTCCTGTTGCTTTGTGGAAATGGAGCAAGAATATTCCAGAATAATTCTAAGATGCGTGTTTGGTGTGTAGTATAAGCCACTCGCCCCCTCTTATACATGTAAACCTACCATGGAATCATGCATGCTATAGATACTTTCTATGGAATTATATTTTAGACCATTTTGCCCTCAATTGATTGATGCTTTGACCATTTTGTCCTTCTCTCATGATCTCTCTCTTCTCATATGATTTCCAATATGTAAATTGATAAATGTTATTCTCTAATTGATTAGTACTGTACTGTGTGTTGCAATAGGTATAGTCACCTTAGTATCGTCCTCGATGCTAAGAAGAAGCCATGGATGGATAAATATGATAGGATGGAGTCTCCTCATGATGATAGGAGCCATAATTGCGAGATACTGCAAACAGTGGGATCCACACTGGTTTTATTTGCACATTTCTATCCAAACACTTGCCTTCGTTGCTGGCGCCGTTGGAGTCATATGTGGATTTGCCTTAACTCAGAGAGTCTACGTCACTCATCACAAAAACATTGGAATTCTCATTCTCGTCCTTGGATGCCTCCAGGTTTATTTCTAAGAGACAAATATATTAGAGAATCCACTGCAATGTTTTAGGCAAATATTTTATTGCGGGAATTACATTGAGATCCCAAGAAAAACAGATTTTTACAACCAAATCCCATGAAATCATTAAATTATAATGAAGTCTCAAAAGACTTGTGAGAGATTTATTGAAATTGTGAAAAGATGAGTTTATCCTGACTTGTAATCAGTGACACATCATTAATGGCATTGTGACTTGTTATGCCTTGACTTTTCATTTGTGACACCTTGACTTGTCATTAGTGGCAAATGCATTGACTTGTCAATTAAGATGTCATGACTTGCCATTGATGTCACAATGACTTATCATACTGTAACTTGTCCATCGTACCACAATGACTTGTCAATTGATGTACTTGACTTGTCAATGTGCCACTAATAACAAATAAGGGTAAAATTGTCTTTTCACAATGTTATAAATCACCAAGAAGTCCCTTGAGACTTCATAGTATTTTGATTGTTTCATGACACATGGTTATGATAATATGTCTCTCTTGAAACCGCAATATAATTCTCCCAATTTTATTTACAATACAACTAAATTCTTGAGCTAGTCCTCTATATATAACTACATTACCTAGGTGAAAATTTTGGTTAAAATTAGTTAAAATCAATAAATGGATAGGAATATTCTTCTAGTCCATAATGTACGGCATAACTTAGAGGTCATAATTACCCCTATTAATATTTTCTCAATAATAATCAAGTAAGAGATGTGACAAGAATTAAATAAGGAAGATGATGAATGTGTTTTACGGAAAATATGTTATAATGTGGACTTACATGGCTAATGATTTAACTAAAATTTTAATCTTAATTCTTTCACAGGTTATATTATTGGTATTACGACCAAGAAACGAATCAAGTTTATTAAGAAAATATTGGAATTATTACCATCATAACGTTGGAAGGATCTTATTGATCTTTGCATTGGTTAACTCTTTCTATGGACTAAGTTTAGGAGGAGAAGGATCCAAATCGTTTGCTGGTTATGGAGTAACTGTTGCCTTCTTGGTTGTTGTTGCCATTATTTTGGAGATCAGAATGCGTATTCAATCTAAAAGGGAGGTCAAACTTGGTCAACAACGGAACCAAGACCTTCATTTAGTGGAAATGTATTAATTTTTCCCTGCTTATTATTTTATACGTTGTCAAGGAATTACATTTATCTTCTGATATCTGCATGCAATTTATACTTCATTAAATGTAAAAAAGCAATAAATATTGACACAAGTCAATGTGAAAAAATCTCCTCCTTAATGTTCGTTCAAGTCTTTCACCCAAGAGGGAATTAAATTGGATGAGATATTAAAGATTTAAACTTAAAAACAAAACTTAAAGACGTTAGAGTTAGAAGAATATCACCAAAGAGAATAGAAGATATGAACACATAAATTTATACTGTTTCAGCCTAATTACTTGACTTACAACTAATCTCCAACAGATTTTTTGAGTGTTTCACTATCGTTCCAAGATTCCTTGGGTTCTTAATGCCTCAGTACAAGCGAGTGTCTTTCTCTAAGACAACTTGTTTCCCCTTACACTTTGTAATTAATGCCCATATTTAAGGTCTCACTACCTAAAGCAACTCACAAGAGTATTAAATAAGATTTCAAAAACTCTCTGAGTAAATGTAGTAAGATCTGAGGTATAGAAATAATACAGAATTATAGCACAAGATTTAGACTTGAATGCAACAATAAATATCCGTTGTAGATTGTTGGCCCTGTCTTTTTTTTTTCCTTTTTTTTTTTTGATATTGGAGAGCGGAAAGGGAACGGGAAAGGGGAGGGGGGCGGGATCGAGCCCGCAACATGGGAAAAGCCAAGCTCTAACAGTTGGCGCGGCAACCATTGCGCTACTAAGCGCAACCTCTATTGGCTCTATCTTGAATGCTCTTGCATTTATAGGTTGAAAATAATTGATGATTGTTGGAATTATCCTTCTGACAATAAAATGCTTTTTGTTAATCTTGATGTTAATCCATGTTTAAACACCTAGAATTTGTACATAAGCTTTATTAGAAATGAATAGGAACAATTAGAAGCATTTTAATGAATGAGCACATAAAAATCTCTAAATGTTTTTTCCAAAATCTGTATTAATATCACTCAGATCATTAGGTAGTGTTCTCTTATCACTCGAGTGATAAGCCATTACTTGAGTGAAATTAGATGTTATACTCCTTCTGATCCTAATTATAGAAACTATTTACCAGAATTTAGAGGGATTAAGGAATGAGGTTAAATTAGTTAATTATGTGTATTTTCCTAAAATACCCTTATCTATTAAGTTATTTTTGTAATCATTCTTTTTTTATCGGGTTCATGAAGTCAATTACAAAACTATACCCTGACCATTCAAATGGAAACTGGAAAAATGGATTATCCGTGTCCTAGTATGCATCAAACACCTCAATCTTTTTATTTTATTCTTTTATGTTTTTTGAGTTAATTTTTTTATTTTTTATTTTTTAGGGAAAATGACAGTCAGATCTCAAAGACAATAAAAAATTACAAAAAAAGTCAATAAAATTGATATTTTTCAACAATTTAAACCTGTATCAAAAGAGTATCTATCTAATTGAGCATAATACAAATACAAGTTTATTTTTATTGTTTGAAAAAAGATAATGAAATTGATGTTTTATCAGTTAGTTTAGGGGAAAAAATTAATCACTTTGGACATATAGTTAAAAATATATATATATTCTAAAAGGAATATTAAAATTATTTTATTTAAAAATAAAAAATAAAGTAGAATATCTTACTTGATAAAACATAAACATGTTATTAAATTAATTATTGTGGAGGGAATATTAGTATGGGTGATATGGAAAAATATGACAAAAATTGCACAAAATTATTTTATATAAAAAAGTATAATTGAGGTGTATATGACATTAATGAGTTGCAAACGTTATTTACTTTATAAAATATATAGGTGTATTATTAAATTATTATTGTCTTTAATTATTATTGAGAAAGTATAAATAGGGGTATTATAGGAAAAAATTGACAAAAGTTAAAACTTGCTCCTATAATTAGAACCAAAACCAACTCTAAAATTTGTTCCTAATTAGGACAGGAGGGAGTAACACATTTTGTATTCCCTAACTCTAGGAACATCTAATAGAGGTATTTAGATAATTCTGAACCATTAATGACCCATTCAATAATCTAAAAAGATGGGCTTTAAAAAACTTTTCTTAAAACTCAAGGTATCATTCTTTTTTTTTTTTTTGGATACATTATGGTAGGGGAAGGGGGCAGGGTTCGAACCCTGGACATAAGGGAAGGAGGCCAGTTAATACTGGCTCCCATACCACTGCGCTACTAAGGTGCTGGCATATCATTCTTAATAAAGAACGAGTTTTGTTTTTTTAAGAACCTAAAAATCCTTAGCCAACTTGTATAAAGTCCAAACATAATGGTTCGAATTCACTCTTAAACCTTTTAGTAACCAAGTAAGTACCAGGTTATTTTCCATTTAACTTGACCCTTCACATCCTTTTCTATTTAACTTGGCCCTTCACATCCGTACTTTCATAACTTCATAGCTACTTCACCAAAGGTACTTAACTACTCGATTTTTAAAACATATAACGTGTAAGTTTGGCGTGTAAATATCTTAGGGCATAATCAAGTAATTGCCGCTTATATAAACATATTAGCTACTAGTCAAGCATACTTATATATATCCGTTTTTCTAAAAGAAGTAAAATAAAAGTGATGGCATTTTTGTAATTTTATGGAAGAATTAGGTGTCTTTATTTAGAATTGGGACGCCTAGAGTGAAGTTTAGGTGTCCCAATTTAAATTTGGGACACCTAAAATATACTTTTGGCGTCCTAATTAGAAAAAAGATGCCAAAAGAATGGGATTTTAGCTTCTCAATTCAAAAAAGAATGCCAAAAGTAGAGTTTTTGACGGAAAAAGCACTATTTTTGGCATCTCTTTAAGAGTTGGGACGCCTATTTGAACATTTTAGGTGTTGCAAATTCATATTGGGACGTATATATGAACACTATAAGCATCCCACATTTAAATTTGGATGCCCAAAGGGTTAAAAAAAATCAAAGTGCGTACAATAAATCTAATCTTTGCCTTGCATCTTATTCTTGTGCATCCCAAATCCCACCAGTCCCACTATACTCCTCCCACCACTCAACCTGCCCCAGCTCCTCAAGGTCCTCCGCCGCCAGTTCAGCAATCTTCGCCTCCTTCAGCTCAGTCTTCGCCACCTCCAGCTCAGTCTTCACCTCCTCTAACATCGACTACTCTGCCTATTAGCACACCCCCTGCTTTTCCCATACCATCCTCCCCTCTTCCGGCCTCCACCACCCATAACTCTACCACCAACCACGACTCCAGCTTCCACTCCGGCTTTGAGCATGGCTCCAACACTATCTCCAACCTATTGATAGCACTCTTAACTAGCCTCGATTTCTCTCCTCAAGGGTTAGAATTCTCACTCTTCACTACTCAAATCTTGATAGCCTTGTTGATTTGGTTCCTTTTCACTCTAAACTATTAGTCCTCAATGGATACGTATTCAAGCAACCATTCTAGCGATCTAGATGAGCAATGCTCATAACGCCATTACATCTTCCATGTTTGGGTTTTTTCAAAAAAAAATAATAATAAAATAAAAGAGTCTCTTACGGCGTCCTTTTACTACTTCACTCACATAAGCGTCCCACTATAAAGAGAGGTATGACGCCTAAAAACAGACATTAAAAGTGTTTTATGTAAGAGTGTACACACACACACAGACACACACATTTGTCATTATTGTAGATGACACTAACCTTTAAGCTACCGTAGCCTTAGCTCTCCTCCTTATGGAGGATATTTACATGCTAAGATATCTATATACATATACATAGACACATATCTTTGATATTAAAAGCAAACACAACTAAATAGATAGCCAATTTTTAAACATAAACTCCAATCTTCTTCAAGCTTTACCAACCACATCAACCTAGCCCCTGGAGGTACCTACTCTTGCCATATGTCATGGAAGAACAGGGTGAAATTTGAGAAGATCTCAGTCGCAACAACATTTCATCATGTTGCTTATTGAATTTAGAGGTATAAAACACACTGCATTAATCTCTAAATAAAAAAGAGTACCTATAGGCCTTTATATAAGCAAATTAGAGCTAACCCTGAAATCTAATCTAATCTAATTAATCAAAATAATAATTAAGATATAATATCCTATAATATAATATATCCATATCTAACCTTAAGATATAATAAATATCAAACTTAATAATAAGATAATGATTTAATCTAAATATCTAAATAATCCAAAATATTCTATCACTCCCCCTCAAGATGGAGAGTATATGTTGATTATTTCCAACTTACCTCGAAATTCTTCAAACTTTGTTCTACGCTTCAATCTTCAAAATCTTTATGCTTGTACTCCTTGAGTTTCAACAGCCCCATATTTTTGTTTGGGCTTATACTCCTTTTTTGAGTCTCAAGGGTCTCATATTTCTTTGGGCCTGTACTCATTTTTAGTTTCAGAGGCCCTATATTTTTGTTTAAGCTTTAAATTTGAAGAATGACATATTGGTCCTGCTAATGAATCTGCCCACAATTGCATTATCCAGTCACTGTGTCTCTCTTTCTTGCTTCTTCACAAACTTTTGAATCCAATGAGCCTTTTCTCTCTCTCGATTTGGTCTTGGCTCAAGATTCTCGACGAACTAGACAAAGGTTCTATCCTCAATTTCCAATCATCCAAAAATTCAAAGAAGAAGAAGATGATAACAGAGGTTGGGTTGGAGAAGAAGAACCCGATCAATGCTCTTCTCCACTCGTGGTTGTGTCTTTTTCGATAATGGAGTTTGTTGGGATAGCTAAGAAGACCCATAGTGATTGCTGTTGTGTAAAGCTACTGGTGAGCTCCTCTCCCCTCGAGTTGCATCTTTGTTCTCCACTCACTAGTGATGATGGACAATGAATGTAAGCTGCAGTGTGATCAGCGAAGTGCTTTGATGTGATGGAATGAGTGAGCAACCTCGACTGCACGACTGTGGCAAACTTCAAGCTAAGAATGATGACTACGATAGTCTGGATGATGACCGTGAGAGGCTACTTCTAGATCGATTTGTAGGTAACCTCTACGTCCCCAATCTTGTCTTTGCTTCTCTATTGCATCTCAACTCTAACGAAGATGATGGTGGATGTGAAATCATTGGTGATGGTGGTTGACGGTGGTAAAGAAGGAAAGTAATGGTGGTCTCTTTTCTCACCCTTGACTCGTTCAAATCAAGCTCCGGTGGTTTCTCTCCTCACCTTTGACTTGTTTGAATCAAGTTCAAGGTGGTCTTTCTCCTTACCTCTGGCTCATTCGAATCAAGCTTACGATGGTCTTTTTTTGCCCACCTATGGTTTGTTCGAATCAATCTCTCTCACTCTCCTCTCTCCTTCTCATCGCAGTTGTGCTCTATTTTGGTGATCTGTGGATCTATCTATGGTGGTTCACCACTCTCACTAGCAACCATGTTGTTGAATATGACAATTGTTCTTGCCTTCAAGTTCTACTTCTTTGGCCTCACAAGCTTTGAAATGTCGAGCTTTGTTTCTCACGGCTCAGCAATGAAGGTGAAGGTGATTCGAGAGGATGAAGTAGTTCCTATTTGTGTTTTCTAGGTTTAATCAGAGATGTGTGTCTCCTGGGGCTATGTGTCTCACTGCCTCTCCACCTTCTCTTTGAATTTTGAGCTCCAAATACTCGCCTTACTCAGACGATGGAGTAGAAGAGACAACCCTGGGAGGCAATGAGTCACCAACCAGCGCCGGAGAAACAAAACAAAATTCTATTTGTCTTCAAGGCTATGACACCATATTAAATTTAGAGGGATAAAACACACTCTATTAATCTCTAAATAAAAGGGAATACATATGGGTCTTTATATAGACAAACTTAGAGCTAACCCTAGAATCTAATCTAATTAATCAAAATAATTAATATATAATATTGTAAAATATAATATATCCATATCTAATCCTAACATATAATAAATATCAAACTTAATAATAAGATAATGATTTAATCTAAATATCTAAATAATCCATAATATTCTAACATGAATCATACAACGTTAATAACTAAGCAAGTAAAAACAAGTCACAGAGAACAAGACCTTGCGAGTAATTGAGCTGAAAAGCTAACTGGTGCACATATATCTTAGTGATAACTGAACTGAATAAGTAATTGGTGCACAAGATCTTGTAGATAGATAAACTATATAGATAACTTGTGCACATTCATTTTACAAATAGATAAAAATGAATAAATGACTAGTGCACATACTACGCAAATAATTGCTCCGCCCATCTATCTGTTGCACATGGTCATGGCAAATACTACGAAAGGATAATTTACATGTTCTCATGCTTAACAATAGCAAAATCGCACAAACAAGCATGCATAAAGGAATGCACAATAACATGAGAGGAACATAGTTACTGCATTTTTCTCTTTCTTTCGTATTACCTTCTCCATGTTTCTTTTTTTTGATAATTTCTTGGTGGGCTTGGGCAAATGCCAAAACCTATCATTTAGGAATAGGTATAAGGGTAGGTTAACACTTATTCCATCTATAATTTATAACTTGACTATTTATTCTTAAAATCCTAGATTTAAACAAACTCTACCCTAATTGAAAAGTGGTTCACCATCTTGAAAAACTTGTATTCATATTTTGTTTAGGGACATTTGGATTGTCCTACCACTCCTTAATTTCCACACACACATACATACATTCATACCTATATAATCCCAATTCACATTTATTAACATTCAACTTATTCTAACACCTATAAAAAGTCCCAATTCACATTTATTAACATTCAACTTATTCTAATACATGTAACCTCATTCTAACCATCTAAAATAATTGTCAAACATTTAGATACCACAAATGGAAATTTGGATAAAGTCCAGGTCCCAAAGACTTGATCATTTAATCATTCCTATGGATGCTTTAACACTTGAGTCACTAGCTTGTCATTTAGGAACCTAAAAAGGCAATAATGATCGATTTTAAAGATTTTCCATACAGCAACACAAGATAAGCTGTAAAATATTTCAGTTTTAAAAAATCATCACAACATCCCGGAAAGTTCCAGCTTTGTTAACAAGGTTTACACCTTCATTTTAAAGGCTCTAGGCCTAATTTAAACATCCATATTAATGATTTAGCATTGAGAAACTTACATCAGCAAGGTTCAAATTAGATTTCAGCTTTAAAATGCTAAGTTCCATAAGAATCATATATCACTCATTCTACATACTTCCTAACATTCATTATGCCTTGAAACATCATATGATGAGCTTAAAATCAGATTCTAGTCTCAAGATTTGAACCTGCGCATATTTCACCACGCTAAGCACTTATATCTTTCACATATCACTCTTACACTTCACATACTTTATAATTTAAACTCTCTCTCACATTTAACAGGTATCTAATTAGCTATTAGCCTTCAAAATGTTTAGACAGCATGGTACTATGATCTGGAAAATATTCCCAATTCATAAAAACTATTGTTCCAACATAATCTTAATCCTTAAAACCCAATCCAATAGTTTAAACTATTCTTTTTAACACTTAGAGACTCCAAAACAGAAACTATAATTAGCTTTTAAGCTTCAACTATTTTGATCTTAAAGCTGTCATCAATTGTATATCATATAACATCAACATTTGTATACCTTATCAACATATAAACACTCCTTTTAATCCCTTACCCATTCGGTCAAGACAAAATGACTCCCCTGAAACTTTTCAAGTCCTTTATCAGATGTTAAACCAGCATTTTAGCATCTTAAAATATAGTTTAGACAGCTAACACCATTATTTATTCTTAGTAGCATCAAACAGTGGAACTATATAGTTCATTTACAGCATTCAGCACCCTAGACTGAACAATACTAAGCCATACTTCTCTTAACAGTAGCAATCTATATAATTCATCACACATCTCTTTAAAATATTAAATAATAGGCTGTAAATTAGATTCCAATCCCAAAATTCCGACCCCACATCCTCAAGCATCATATACGGACTAATAAATGCAAACATATGTAAGCATCATGTACTTTATACTCCATTTAGACTTCCTTTAGCATTTTTCATTTTTAAACCTGACGCCAACCCATCAAAACAGGGGCTTCAAGTTCAGCAATTACCAAACAAAAGGAAATTCCACATGCAACCTCAAATACTATCTTTAATCTACTCTTAAATACTATTACAACCTTTATTCAGTGCTATTTCTTTACTAAGCTTCGAATTTTATCAGCCCAAAACTCCCAAAACATCCCTCAAATGACGAAATCGAAGACAGGAGGAGGATTAGGATACTTACATAGCTGAAATCTAGCCTTGCATGTAGAAAATCCCCTCCTTTTTTCCTCTTCTACAACTCCGACTCTCCTCTGCTCCCTCAAACCCTCAATCTCTCTGTGTTGCTCAGATGGGTGTGTCGAGAATGAGGAGGACGGTAAGGGACAACTGACCTATATTGCTCTCATGACCAATTCACCGTTCAAATAAACTTTACCCCAAACTTCATCATTTAACACCTCAATTAATCCCTATATATATATAAGTGTTGAACCAAAAAAAAAAAAAAAAATCTCTATAAGCTAGTCCCTAATAATTTATAAGGACTTTATTCCTTAATTATCTTCTTTAAACTGTAATATGATTTCTCAAAGATTTTCAGGCCACACGATAACTTCCAACCCTTTTTTTTGGGAATTATGTGAAGAAAATCGGCCCTTAATTCTATAAAATTAACTTCTCCATAATCTCCCTTATTTCCCAAAATAAATATTTATAATTTGTCTGTAATTTTTCTGGGCTTTTATATATTTTTAATAATCGTCCCATACTTTATTTTCTTGATACTCTGGCATGAAAATAAGCTTTTTACCAAGTAACTTATTTTTTAGGCTTTTTAATTTCTAGTTAACATCCCTAGGCCTCATAATCACTACTACAAAAAAGATTTTAAGACTATCTCAGTTAGATTAGATTATAGTGTATTAGGTCTAAAAAGATAATCAATGATAATTTCGTAAATATAAAGAACTTTTAGACTAGGTTATAGAGGGTCACGTCTAAAAAGTATAACTGGTGGCAGTTTCGTAAATATAAAAAACACTTTTTAGACCGGATTAGAGATGATTTGATCTAAAAAGTATAACTGGTGGCAGTTTCATAAATATAAAAAACACCTTTTCGACCAGATTATAGAGGGTTGTGTCTAAAACGTATTGTCATAACCTTCCAATAATATATCATACATTAAAGCATTAAAGCATAATGCCATGGCAAAATGGTTTAGGGGAAGTATACTGGTAATATATTGCAAATCTTGGATACAAATTTTAAACATAATTACATAAATTTTCTTGAAATATTCCCTGAATAATCTAAAACCAATCCGACACCTCCATTTGCTAGCATTTGCCACTTTATCCTAGGAGCTACATCTAATAAACTATAAAATTCACATGTAGCAATGTTGGCTGGAATCTCGAAGGATCCCAAAGTAACATATTAATCTTATATACAAAGCATATGTAGAGTATGCAAGCAAACCACAATTAGGAAAAATATTAACATACCACAATGTATTCACAACAATCCACATATCTTCAGATGTAGTAATATAAAACAATATGCCACATATGCAATGTTAACTGCAGAAGGACCCTACAAGTCCTAAATAAATGCAGGAATTCTCAACAAGTCCCAAATCCACAGCACTTGGAAAACCAGAAAGTTGCAAAAAGCAAAAAGCATGTCAGAACATTAAATGCTAAGCCCAGAAAGTTGCACATTTCTTGCTAATCCATCTGCATTCACCTACAAGGAATTAAAGAATGATTTCTACTTCCAACAGTAACCTTTCCAACGGATTTATTTGCAGGGAGTCAACTCTGAAGTCTTGCCTAGCTGGATTAAGTGGAAATTAGAGAGAAGATGCCTAAACCACTTCCTAAACCTTGGCACAACCTCTCCAACGGATCTATTGGAAAGCAACGGCCATTTAATGATCTCTGAGTATAAATAGAAGAGCATTCAAGTCTTTCCAACAACTACAACTGCTGAAAATGTATTGCATTCAAGTGTTCATTTATTTTCATCAGTTTTCACTTGTATAGTATCTTTTGATACAAAGAGCTTCAGTTTATCATTATCTACTCTTAGAGAGAGTTTCTGATTGTAAATCATTTGTCGTAAAGAATCACAAGTCAGGGGACTTGGTGGTTGGGTTCATTGATTATTACTTGTAAGGGGGAGTTAGTTCTAGTGAGAGAATCACTTTTTAAGGCAAAGTGTGTAATCATTGAGTTAGTGGAAAATCCCAAAGAGTCTGGGGACTAGATGTAGGTCAAGTTGTTGAGACCGAACCAGTATAAATCTCTGTGTCCAAGCTATTCTTCCCTTACTCTGTTCATCTTTGTTTTTAGTGTTGTAAAACATAGCTTTTGCCGAAATTTTTAAGAATACCCAATTCACCCCCCTCTTGGGTATTTAGGCTCCACTTTCAGCAACAACCCTAATGTGACAATGCAAGGCTAGTAAATATATCTCTATTTTACCAACAAACCATCCATTTATCAAGTAAACTTCAAGACAAGCATGATTTCAATCAAGTTCTACACCTAGATTAACTCTCTAGAGTCAAAACCTATGTGAATAAATCATCTAAATGGAGGCCAATCACTTAGAAGCATTAAGCAAAGGTTGAAATCAACACACATATATATATTTATCTATCAAAAGAGAGGAAAATCCAAGTATTAATCCATACAAAGAGTAAGAAGAACCCTAGAATGAAAGGTTTAACTACTCATGTTCAAATACAAAGAGATTCTAAGCAAAGAAACTGAAGACATGAAGAGACTAAGAAGAAAAGAGGAGAAAAGAGGAAGAACCAAGGTGAAATCCCCAAAATCTCTCTTGAGAAGAGTACCCAAGCCTCCAAAATGCTCCAAATCTCTCTCCCAAGCTCTTCCCTTGTGTGCCCACTTATTTCCTTAGGTTAAGAGTGTATTTTTTGGCCCTTCCCTTTAGGGTTTTTCTGTTTCTGAAATGTAAAACGCGCAGCTATACTTTCTACACTTTTTCACGACTAGCTGCGGCCAGTCGTGACTTTCCGTGGCCACTACTTGCTACGGCCAGTTGTACAGGTTCTTCTAACTTTGAACTGCTTCACCTCCTTTATTTCTTTCCTTGTTTCTTAGTTCTTATAGAGCTTCAAAACTTGTCTCCACTTCCTACAAAAGATGAAACAATTATCAATTCTTAATTGAATCATAAACTCTATAATAACAAGAATTTCTTTGATTTTTGCCTTATACTTTGATATACACATTTTCCTCTATAACTTCATTTCTATGCACATTTTGAACCAAAAATAGGTAAAAAGAGAGAGAAAATGTGCTGGAATGTTGTCAATTTCTAAGAGTTAACAGTAACGAGGCAAAATTAGTCATCACTTGAGTGATCCTTTTCAAAAAGATTGAAAAAATGGTTCATACCTATCGAGTGACCACTTAGTGACTCACATCACTCTAGTGAGCTTTTTAGCACTCGAGTAATCTGTTATAAAAGATCACAAAATTACTTGATCACTACTTGATGCCTTGCTAGTGAGATCTTGGGGATCAGAGAAATGATATATCACTCAAGTGATCCATTATCACTCGAGTGTTCCTTCAAATTTTTGAAGAGATCATTATGTGGTGACTTCATAGTGATGAGTTCTTCTTGGCATCACTTCAGTGGCTTGTCGTCACTTGAGTGATCTGACTAATTTTGATAGAAATACTCAATCACTGCTAGGTGAGGACTTTCTTGTTATAAAATGAACAATTATATCACTCGAGTAATTAAGTATCACTTAAGTGACTTGCCTCAACAAGTCATCTCAAACTTAGAAACTAATTTCAAAATTCATTTTAATCTTTTAGAACATTGATCTTAACATTTGTTATCATCAAAATATGAATTATGACTCTCAATTCAAGTAATTGCAAACAACCATGTGCCAAAGTGAAATATTCTACTATCTTCAAGATTAATAACATGTTTAATTAAGTTCTTTAAAGACAAGCTCAATTATAGGATAACCCCAAAAAAAAAATCACCTCGAACACAAAAATCACCCATTGAATATATATATATAAATATTTACAATAAAAACAACAAATAGAGCTGTAGAAAATATGTATCTCATTAGCCAAAGAAACAATATGTCTGTGCCAGATATCACCAAATTACAATCACACCACAGAGATGAAAGATTGGGTGCTGAAAAATATCCCATGCAAAAATAGAGATCAAATCACCAATTGCCTGTGCAATCACAACTCACACAAATTGCAGAACACAGAACGTGTTTCAATGTTCATGTATGCCAGACCTAACGATGATAGAAAGATTTAATCATCTCACTCCAGTCTGAGAAACCAAAAATAATGAATCTTTCATCGCGAAAGGTTGAAGAAGGACTAGAAACACCATCATAGACAAGAGTAGAAGAATCATAATCACTCACTCACTACCCCTACCAAAACCCACAAAAATATCCAAAGGAGATCCTATTTCTGTGCCCAACTTCCTATTCCCTTATTTTTACTGCAATTATGAAAGTTTCTTTTGATTAAACAGCAATCTTATTCCTCATTCCGTTAAAACCAAATACAATATGCGAGCCAAAAAAAAAAACCAAATACAATTAAAAAAAAGAAAAGAAAATCATATATCTAAAACATTCTTCGTTTTTAAACGTTTGTTAACTTTTTTAGAGCTGAACAAGGAAGGCCCCTTTGAAAGGCAACGCTGGAATAATCAAGATATCCCTAGCCAATGACACCGAGTAATTGTTGGAAATTATGCCCTAGGGGCAATTCATTGTACTTTGGATATTTAAGTTATTTATAGTATTCTCTTTTGTTATCATTTTCGTTTGCATGTTCGTATTGATAACTGCATCCCTGGATAATCTTATAGATTATCCTAAATGTCCCTGGTCGGTCATCTACACGGGAGTGAAGATGAAATAAGACCAATATGACTTTGATGAGGTATGGAGATACGAATCAAAGTCATGGGCACTTGTAAGAGTACAAGGTGCTGGACTGACCCACTATGAGAAAGCTGCATGGATTAAGTCATAAGCTTATCTCATGTATAACCGCGTCACGATGCCCTATGACCTGAGACCATCATAGATTCCTACATGATGAGTCACTGGTCTTTGACCTAGTCAAAAGTCACCTTTGACCGAGTGATGATAAAGGCTCGGATCGGGATCAGTGGTTTTCATGCGGAGGAATGTGAGTGGTCAAGATGGGATTTGTCCCTCACATATGTAGAGAGATAATGCTGGGTCCCTCGTTGAGTGAGTCTAAGAAATGTATGGCCATACTGTGATGGAAAAGAGTTTCCATTTCACTTATTAGACTACTCGAGAATCGAGAAAGCAATGGTCAAGAAAAGGAAGTTGACATTATCCATGCCTCATTCTTGACCAAATTATCGCGTGACAAAAGGGACGTGACATGGTTGTACGATAGGTAGTATCGTGTCATCGATCCCCATGTGAATTAGGTAGTCGCAATGTCTTGCTAGAGGCCGCTTGCGACTTGTGGGCTAATACAGTGTTGGCCTACTGCCAATCTCATATGGGCCTGCAAGGTCGCATACAAGAATAATCCAACACGGGTGAAAGTGTCCAGATTCATTGAATCTCATATTAATCTGAGATTAAATGAATACTAAATTTGATCTAGGATTTATATATATATATAATTCAAAATTAATATATATATTATAAATAAAGATTATAATATTATATATGATATTTGTTTAGTATTTAATTTATTTGATAAATTAAATATCTGAAACAAATAGAAATATTGTATCTCATTTAATTTCGAATAAAGATATCATGTATCTGTTTAATATAAAATTGAGAAATGGTATCTCAGATCTAATTAAATGGATAGATATCATATCTCGGATTTAATTTATAATGATAAATTAAATCAAAAGGCTTTAAATTTAGATTTGATCTAAATTCAAGATTCGGATTTCAAATCTGGCTTTTAATATATTTGATTACATTTATGACATAGATTTGATTGATATATTGTCTAGATTCGGAATTCGAGTTTCCAAAATTAATAAGGATTAATTTTGATTATATAATACGCCTATCGGGTTTAGAAAAAAACCTACGGACTTTTGGTTGAGCGTATTAGAAAGCCGCGAGAAACCCTAGAGCAGATTGAGAGAGACGCACAAGAAGCTCTAGCACGCTGTCGCAACCGTGTTCGGGGATTGTTTGTGTGGATACCAATAGAAGAGGCAGATTCTAAGAGTCGACTTCTGCTGATCAAAAAGAACGAGACACGGACGTGTAGATCGCCCACCTGATCAAGAAAACGAGATGCGGACGTGTTGATCGAGAAGGTAGCCCACCTGATCAAAGAGAACGGAACACGGACGAGTTCTATATAAGGTATGATTCGGTTTCCCTAACCTTGATTTAAACGTCATTGAGTGATCCTTCGGAAGGGATTCGTAAGAAATTTTAATCCGCTGCGTGTACGGATCCCAACAGTAATGTTATTAATTATCCCATATAATATATTCTTCGAGTTGAAGCTTAATTCATCCGTTTTGACCATATAATTGGATTTATTATGCTAATATAGCAGCATGATAACGACCCTTAATATTGACTAATTAAGCCTAGGCATTTGACCAACCAGATCGATGGACATTGTAAACTCCAAGGATAACTATATGTTACTATTTCTTTTCATCTAAAACAACTCAAATGAATCAGGAACTTGGATGGTACATTCAATATATTGATTTGAAAGTCCTAATTAACGTAGACGCTTGCTTTGCTTAATTACGTAGAGAGATGATGATGAAGCCTTCTTTTGTTTGCTTTGTGTTGCTCATTACTACTATTTTCTGTTGTTCATCAAGCCTTGTTAGATCACAAGACTCTTGTTCTCAAAATGTAAATCATGATCGCGATATTCCTTTTGATAAAAATTCAGTCTGGTGGGTTCTATCTGGCCGGCTCATAATTTCATTTTCAGATTAAGTCCGTGTGTGTATTCTCCATTAATTATTCAAACTAAACTCGTAATCATAGTTATTAAAATCGGACCGAATCAACCGGTTTGAGGTGAAAATTGGCAAATTGATCACCTAACCAATCTAGTCTGATTTTACCGGTTCAATATTTTTTATTGAAAAATAATTTAATTTGTTTTTAAAATTATTTAGAATTTCATATTAACAATGCTGAGATTTTCTATTCTTCATTGGTTTAATCAGTTTAGACTAGGTTAACTCCAGTTTGACTTCGATCTGAGCATTGACCCTTCACCCTATACCTCGACTTGTTCATCAGCCAGTATGGGTTTAATAGCTTTCTCATAATAGGATTTATAAATTCAAGAGGCACTCCCACCAAAAGACTAGTTATTGAGGATGAGTTCTTGATCTGTTTGAGCTTGTATTCTTAACACAACTCTAGTATATTCCACATAGCTATAAACAATAAAGTGAATTTGAATTCACAAGATTGAAAACTAGACTAATTAACACTTACGTTACCTCTCCTATTTATAATTAACTATAAAAAACAAGAATAAAATTATACATTTATGTGAAAAATTTAATAATGTGACTTATAAATAGAATAAAAAAATCATTCTCTTTTTACCTTGTAAATAGGACCATATGAGTACATTTTGTTTTATAGATATGAAATAGGAATCTTTCTTAATATATTAAGTGTTTTGGAGAGTAGGAAGCCCCTCCTATATACGTACGTGCATGTACAACCATGGAATCATACTAGCTACTACTGTTACACACTTGTCGGCCTCGCTCTTTTGAGTGGTGGGTAGTGTGATCCTTTACTTTTATTCAATTCTAAATTATTTTTCCCACATTAATTTACGTCACACATTGGAGTATTAACAATAGAGCATGCATCGGTCTGGACAATAATATACTGGTAAGATAAAATGCGGAAAGGTAAATTTCCTCGAAGGGATCAAAATCTACAATCATCTAAATAATGGTGTCTGACAGGCCAAAAATAAATACTACAGTCATCCAGAAATCAAAATAAATATCCAAAAGAAAATAATCAACATCCACCATCACTCAAGCCCTACTCTGGAGCCTTACCTTTGTCTCCCTTTTCCGCTTTAGATGAACTGCCAGAGGGCTTAAAAGGGGCTTGGATTCAAAAGTTTGAATCCTAGAGTAACCATTAATTTCATATAAAATGTATAAATAATGCATGTAAGAAAACCATAAATAAATAAATACCACATAACATTTAGTGTCAAAGCACACAGCTTAATCCGGAACTAGCAGTCCTAATAGCACACAGCACATACTACAGTGGTCCTAATTGCGCACAGCATAGACCACCGGGCACAACACACAGCAAAGCCCTTAATGCACACAGTATGTTCTAGTTCTAGAGCACTCGGAAGTAAATGATAACCAAATGTATGCAATATACATAGTAAAACATACATACACAAGTCACACAGAGTATATGAGGATTAAGGTTACTACTTGGCAGTCAACTATAGTTAAAAATAACCTTCCCAATGCAAAATATTTGTTAACTCTTAGAAATTGACAACATTCCAGTACATTTTCTCTCTCTTTTTACCTATTTTTGGTTCAAAATGTGCATAAAAATGAAGTTATAGAGGAAAATGCGCATATCAAAGTATAAGACAAAAATCAAAGAAATTCTTGTTATTATAGAGTTTATGATTCAATTGAGAATTGATAATTGCTTCCTCTTTTGTAAGAAGATGAAGACAAGTTTTGAAGCTCTATAAGAACCAAGAAACAAGGAAAGAAATAAAGGAGGTGAAGCAGTGCAAAGTTAGAAGAACCTGTACAACTGGCCACAGTAAGTTAACAACTGGCCACAGCAAGTAGCTCTTTGTGTCACTGGCGGCGACAAGTCGACAACTGGCCGCAACCAGTCGTGAAAAAGTGCAGAAAGTATAGCTGCGCGTTTTGCTTTTCAAAAGCAGAAAAGCCTTATTTAACCTAAAGGGAAGGGCTGAAAAACACACTTTGGACTTAAAGAAACAAGTGGGCACACAAGGGAAGAGCTTGGGAGAGAGATTTGGACAATCTTGGAGGCTTAGGTGCTCAACCTAAGAGAGATTTTAGGGATTTCACCTTGGTTCTTCCTCTTTTCTCCTCTTTTCTTCCTAGTTTCTTCATGCATTCAATTTCTTTGCTTAGAATCTCTTTGTATTTGAACATGAGTAGCTAAACCTTTCATTTTAGGGTTCTTCTTACCCTTTGTATGGATTAATACTTGAATATTCCTTTCTTTTGGTAGATAAATATATACATGTGTTGATTTCAACCTTGGCTTAATGCTTCTAAGTGATTGGCCTCCATTTACATGATTTATTCACATAGGTTTTGACTCGAGAGAGCTAATCTAGGTGTAGAACTTGATTGAAATCATGCTTGTCTTGAAGTTTACTTGATAAAAGGATGGTTTGTTGGTAAAATAGAGATATATTTACTAACCTTGCATTGTCAAATTAAGGTTGTTGCTTAAATATTTGATTCTCACTAATTGTAGCAAAAAATTGTTCATTTTCATGAGAAGAGAAACTTGATTTTGACTTGAGAGAGCATTTCAAGTGTTTTTGAACCCTAGACTAACACATATATGTATTGAAATGCTATTAGAGAGGAAGTTAACCAAGTTTTATGAAATGAAAAAGGGGAAAAAGAATCCTAGACTCCATTATCCTTAAAGTCAAAAGTCATTTGCCTTTATCAATTTTTAGTTTTAGAAATAGTCTTTAAACATTCTCATTCCATCTCAAAACTTTGTTCTAGCTCAACTTGATGAAATTCACTAAGTCTCTTGCTTGACCAATTTGTTAAAAAAATTCTCGTGAGAACGATACTTACTTATCACTTTATTACTTGCGAAACTCATGCACTTGCGAGGCGAACAAGTTTTTGGCGCCGTTGCCGTGGATTTGTACAAACAAATCCTTTGGTCAACCTTGTAAGTGGAGCCTAAATACCCAAGAGGGGGGGTGAATTGGATATTCTTAAAATTTTCGGCAAGTGCTCTGTTTTACAACACTAAAAACAGAAATGAACAAAGTAAGAGAATAATAGCTTGCACAAAGAGATTTATACTGGTTCGATCTCAACAACTTGACCTACATCCAGTCCTCAGACTCTCTAGGATTTTCCATTAACTCAATGATTACATACTCTGCACTTAAGAAGTGATTCTCTCACTAGAACTCACTCTCCCTTACAAGTTGTAATCAATGAACCCAACCACCAAGTCCCCTGACTTGTGGTTCTTTACAATGAATGATTTATAATCAGAAACTCTCTCTAAGAGTAGATAATGATAAACACTGAAGCTCTTTGTATCAAAAGATACTATACAAGTGAAAAACTGATGAAAATAAATGAATACTTGAATGCAATACGTTTTTCAGCAGTTGTAGTTGTTGGAAAGACTTGAATGCCCTTCTCTTTATACTCAGAGATCATTAAATGACTGTTGCTTTCCAATAGATCCGTTGGAGAGGTTGTGCCAAGGTTTAGGAAGTGGTTTAGGCACATTCTCTCTCTAATTTTCACTTAATCCAGCTAGGCAAGACTTTAGAGTTGACTCTCTGCAAATAAATCCGTCGGAGAGGTTGCTGTTGGAAGTAGAAATCATTCTTTAATTCCTTATAAGCGTGTGCAGATGGAATAGCCAGAAATGTGCAACTTTCTGGACTTAGCATTTAATGTTCTGACATCACCTTTTGCTTTTGCTTTAACCTTCATTAAATATCTTCTAAATCATCTAAAACTCACTAACAAAGTGGTTAAATATAGATGGGTATATAGAAGATTAATACTGGAAAGTATTGGGATCAAACATGAAGCATTTGCGAAAACGTGAAATTCAATTTTCAAACTTAGCGATGGAAACTCGAGTTTGTTCATCAAAACTTGAGTTTTCAACTGTGCACTTAAGACAAAACTTGAGTTTCAAACTTGAAACTCGAGTTTTCTTCTTCTAGAGAGCAGAGTTGTGTTTTGAGCTTTTGGACCGTTGTTTAAGTGAAACTCAAAACTCGAGTTTTCAAACCAAAACTCGAGTTTTGGACTTTTAATGAAAATAGCACGTGGAAGTCCAAAACATCAAAACTTTAGTTTTCAAATCAAAACTTGAGTTTCCAAAATGTTAAAAATTCTTAACCTCTCTGTTTTCTCAAAACTTGAGTTTCCAAACTAAAACTCGAGTTTTCACTTAATTGTGAAAACGTTGAGAAAAGTTCCAAGACTCTCGGTCTGATAAAAAACTCGAGCTTGTAAACCAAAACTCGAGTTTTCATTTGAACATAAAAACTAAGAAAAGTTCAGACCTCTCTGCCTGATCAAAACTCGAGTTTTGAAACCAAAACTTGAGTTTTCACTTTAAGAGTGAAAACGTTAAAAACATTGAAACCTATCTGTCTGGCTGAAACTCGAGTTTTCAAAGTAAAACTCGAGTTTTCATTTTTAAATGAAAACTTTTAAGATTTTGAGCCAGATCACTCTCCAATTTTCAAAACCTGTGTAAAACGTTGAAGATACTTAGTCAAGTCAAAACTCGAGCTTTGAAACCAAAACTCGAGTTTTCTCTTAACTCAGAGAAAACTTTAAAAAACTCAGAACAGGTTGAAGTTGCAGATTCTTGGCGTAAGATTGGGTTTAAAACTTAGAGACTCTCTGTATGGGCAAAACCTGAGTTCCCAAATCAAGACTCGAGTTTTGTCTTTGGTTGAAAACATTTTGAAGTCTCTGTATAAATCAAAACTCGAGTTTCCAATCTGAAACTCAAGTTTTGTCTTGGGATGAAAAACTTGGTGCTCTCTGTAAAGCTCAAAACTCGAGTTTCCAAAGGAAACTTGAGTTTTGCCATATTTTGAAAAGTTGAGCAGCTCTTTGTCAAACCCAAAACTTGAGTTTTGAAACCAAAACTCAAGTTTTGTCTTGACAGTAAGTTTTTCAACTTACCAAGACAAAACCTCATTTTGGATTTGCAATTGTTAGTCATCATCAAAACCTATAAAGAACTAACAAACCTTAGGCTTGTGTTAGTAAATTTCGCTTGAGCTTTTAGTTGGGTTTACAATTTTTCTTTCTGTTTTTCCTTTATTTGTTTATTGTTTTAGTTTGATACTCGGTCTTGCTTGTTTCTCTTGTAGGTACCATCTCAGTATATGCAAAACTTGCATCTGGACGGATTGGTAGTGGTACTCGACAAAGTGCCTCTCATTGAAGAAGAGACTAAATTTGCATCTGAAACAATGGCAGACGATGAATATGATAGAGCTACTATCAATGACTTTGCTAGTCAGAATATGCAAGGTCCTCAATCCTTCATTCGGATGCTGGAAATGCAAGCACATACCTTTGAGATCAAGCGGGTTATGATAACAATGCTTCAAATGCATGGGATGTTCCATGGTCTTTACAATGAAGATGTCTATAAGCACTTGATGTACTTCTTGGAAGTTTGTGACTCTTTCAAGTAGAATGGAGTTCCCGAAGATGTTTTGAGGCTATGTTTATTCCCTCTCTCTTTACAAGGCAAGGATAGGGATTGGTTCAACAATCTTCCGGAAGGATCTATCAATTCTTAGGCTGATCTTGAAGCTAAGTTTATAGCTCGATTCTTTTCTGATGACAAATTTGTGGAAGCTAGGGATGAATTTCTAAGCTTTAGACAACATCCAGATGAACATCTTTATGCTGCATGGGAGAAATACAAGATGTTAATGAAGCAATGCCCTAATCATGGGGTGGACAAATGGGTTGTAGTACAAATTTTTTGTACTCGACTTAATCCTCAATCTAAAGCAATGGTTGATTCTATGATCAATGGAGGATACCGGAATGTTCCTGTGAATGAGGTGATTCGATTGTTGGATCAATTGTCTGCAAACAATACTCAAGCCAATGATAGGAGGACTAACTAAACCATGCCTAATGCAAAAGAAAACTCTTCCTCACAGCTTGCAACTCTCTTATCTGCTTTGAATAAGTGTTTTGATGTGCTAGAGTCTCAAATGCAAAAGGGCACTTCTCAAGGTGTGCATTCTATTCATGCCACAATAATTGTATGTGATCAATGCCATGATGTCCATATGCCTGACTATTGTTCTCTTTACATGGCCATTGAATCTGTCAACTACATGGGCAAGTTTCAACATCCTCAAGTCAACCCATATTCACAAACCTACAATAGTGCTTGGAGAAGTCACCCAAATTTTTCTTGGAGTCAAGGTAATAGTTTGAATCAAGCACATGGGTCTACATCTGGCACTAAGCCTATTCCACCCGATTTTCAAATGCAATCAAGGAAGCTTCCTATCAAGGAAGAGGAGTCTAAAATGGACAAGATGCTAGCTCGAATCTTGTCTGAGGTGGAATCTTCAAGAGTTGAAACTAAGGCTACTTTTTCTCTCCATGAAACTGCTATTAAAAATCTTGAACTGCAAATGGGGCAATTAGCATCACAAGTGAATGCTATGTCAAGAAGCAGTCTTCCTAGTGATACCATTCCTAATCCAAAATGAGTTGGAAAAGAGGAGTGTAATGCCATTAACTTGAGGAGCGAAAAAATGCTACCGGATGTGCCTACCTCAAGTGCGCTTCAACCAAAGCATGATGATCAAGTGATTATTGAAGTTGATGAAGAAAGTGCAATGGAAGAAGATGTCACTAAGAAGAGAAAGCAAATTGAAGAAAGTTTGCAAGATGTTGGCAAACAAAAGAAGGTAGAACAAGAGATGAATGATGAGAAAAAGAGAAAGCCAACCACTACCTTTTTCTAAAAGGTTCAAGAAGAAAGAGGAAGATGCTCAATTCAAAAAGTTTGTGAACATGTTCAAACAACTCCATGTGAACATTCCTTTTGCCGAAGCTTTGGAGAGCATGCCTAAATATGCTAAGTTCCTTAAAGATGTTTTGTCCAAGAAGCGGCGATTCAATGAATTTGAGACCATGGCATTATCTAAAGAGTGTAGTGCGATCATTCAAAGGAAGTTACCTGCTAAGCTTAAAGATCCAGGAAGTTTCTATATCCCTTGCAACATTGGGACCAACTTTAATGGTAAAGCTCTTTGTGATTTGGGTGCAAGTATTAACTTGATGCCTCTAGCTGTTTTCAACCAATTGGGCTTGGGAGAGTCAAGACCTACTACAGTATCTTTGTCCTTGGCCGATCGAAGCATTTCTAAACGAGAGGAATCATTGAAGATGTCATAGTTAAAGTGGACAAGTTTATCCTCCCTGTGGATTTTGTAGTACTTGATTTTGAAGTTGATTAGAAAATTCCTCTAATCCTTGGGCGTCTGTTCTTAGCCATTGCTAGAACTCTCGTTGATGTAGAGAAGGGTGAGGTCACTTTGAGGGTTGATGATGAGCAAGTGATATTCAACATGCAAGAGGGCTTGAAATTTCATGACAATTCAACTCAATGTTCTTTTGTAGATATATTAGATGAAGTTATTCCTCAAGAATCATATGCTTCTATGATCAAAGACCCTGAAGGGGTATTCTTGATTGGTGAGAAGAACTTTGAGGAGTTTGATGAAGATCTTGTTGAAGAAATCTTTCATTTTGACCCAGTTCCTCATTCTAGATCGAGGACTTTTGAACCACTTGAGATGTCTGATGCCTTAAGTACTCTATTGAAGCCTTCTATTAAAGTTCCTCCGGTTCTAGAGTTGAAGCCATTACCTTCTCATCTCAAGTATGCTTATTTTGGGAAAGCACGTCACCTACCAGTGGAATTGGAGCATGGAGCTTATTGGGCTATCAAAAAGCTAAATTTTGATCCTAAAGCTGTGAGGAAGAAGAGGCGACTTCAGCTTAATGAGTTAGATGAATTTTGCCTAAATGCCTATGAGAATGCAAGGTATACAAGGAGAAGACCAAGCGGGATCATGACAGCAAAATTATACCCAAGAGTTTTGAACTTGGTCAAAGAGTGCTCCTTTATAATTCCAAGTTGAGGCTGTTTCCAAGAAAGCTAAAATCTCAATGGTCTGGTCCATTCACGGTGATTCAAGCATCTAAATTTGCTGATGTGGAGCTGGAAAATGAGAGAGGTGAAAGATTCAAGGCTAATGGTCAACGATTGAAGAATTATTGGGGAGGAGATGTGGATAGGCTTGTGTCCACTATCTACTTAGTTAATGAGGAGTGACACCCATGAAGAGTCGAGCTAAAGACTATAAATTAATCGCTTCTTGGGAGGCAACCCCAAGTTCTAAACTAAATCTTTTCAATTTTTGTGTGTGTGTGTGTGTGTGTGTGTTTATTTATTTATTTATTTATTTAGTAGGTTTATGTTTGATTTTTTTGTGTTGTAGGAAGAAAAGGTACCCAACTTAGAAATTGACTTTTGTAGCTAAGAGGAATATCAATGAAGGAGGAAGACTCATGACTGCCAAGGGGAATGCTTTTGAGGGAAGTTCATTTGACTCTAAGCTCATATATATATGATTCTGGGGTGAAATTGTGATGACTAGTCAATTTTGAGTATGTTGTGGCTATTGTGATTATTTGGTTGATTCTCTGTGTGAAATCCACTTGTGACCATTACTTGAGTGCTTGAATTTGATTTGTTGTGGTATTACCTATAAATATGTGTATATGTGTGCCTTATGGTCTTGGATGGTTTAAAATGCTTGATTTTGAGTAATTTGGTTAATAATGATTGGTATAAAGCTTATTGGGTGATTCTTGTGGTATTTGGGAATGTTTCTTGTGCTTTACTATTTTGCTGTTTGGTTTTGTTTTTGATAGCACAACTTGCCACAGCAAGTTTACAACTGGCTATGGCCAGTGGCTCAAAGTGCTCTCTGTGTTCACTTTCCGCGGCAAGTTTTGCAACTGGCCGTGGCCAGTGCTCTCAGTGTTCACTTTCCATGGCAAGTGTCGTCAGTGGCTGTGGCCAGTGTTCCAAAATTCCTTTTGAGGCAGTTTTTTCCCCTGCATTTAAATATCATTGTCGTTTTCAAAAAAAAATTATTATTATTTTTTGAAAAAAAATAAAATTTATTTTTTTTAAAAAAAAATTCATACTTTTTTTCCTTCCCACTTTACCCTTCATTGTCTAATTTAATCCCATTTTACCCAATGAACCTAGCCTCCATTAGCATCACATTCCTTTTATCTCATGTTGCACCAACATATGTCTCAAAATTTTTGGTTTTGACGAAATCGGGTAATTCAGGTAAAATTTTGGCTTTTGTCAAAATTCCACTATTTCATTTCTCCACTTACACATACTTCATGCATCAAAATTTTCAAAGAAAATTGAGGATATTACATTTCTCCCCCTGTTAAATAAATTTCGTCCTCGAAATTGTTTATACCTACCTCATGTTTTTTGGTCATAAACTCTGGATATTGTTTATGCATTTCCTCAATTGTCTCTCACGTAGCTTCTCTGGGAGATAATCCTCTCCACACCACTTTTACAAAAGGAATAATTTTACGCCTGAGCTGCCTCTCTTGATGATCAATGATTCGCTCTGGCTCGACTATAAAAGTATGATCCTCTTAAACATCAACATTTTTGTACTCGAGAACATGTTTTGAGTCCAGTTGATATTTCTTCAGTTGAGAGACATGAAAAACATTATGTAATCTACTCAAATTTGGTGGCAAAGCAAGCTGATAAGCCACTAGTCCTCGTTTTGCCAATATTTTAAAAGGACCAATATACTGAGGGCTTAATTTCTTTCGTTTAATGGCTCTACCCACTCCCATGATAGGAGATATTTTTAGGAATACATGATCACCCACATTAAATTCTAGAGGTCTTCTTAGTTTATTTGCATAACTTTCCTACTTGCTTTGAGTTGCAAGGAGCCTCTTCTTGATTAAATTGATTTTCTTGGAAGTTTCATCCACCATTTCCGGCCCGAACAATTCACGCTTAGATAACTCTATCCAACAAAGAGGGGGTCAGCATTTTCAACTATATAGAGCCTCTTAAGGGGCCATTTGGATACTATCATGATAGCTATTATTATAGGTAAATTCGAAGAGAGGTAAGTATTGATTTTAATTTCCTTTAAAATCCAAGACACAAGCTTGTAACATATCTTTGAGCGTCTGGATTGTCATCTTCGACTGCACATTTGTCTGGGGATGATAAGTGGTACTAAATCTTAGTCTATCACTTTCTTGTGCATGCATCCCAAGTCCACAACATAATCAGACACCACTCTCTTTCATCTTATACCCAGGTGTAGTGCTTAATTTCACAGGATGCTAACTGTCCATCTTAACAATGCTTGGTTACACAGATCCCACTGCCTGACTCATTTTGCCTCTTGGTCTGTCATATTCTAGCCTTTGGCTTATTCTATTACCATCGCGTTGAATATTGAAGTCTTACTATTTAAGGATTTCTCGCCAATTTATAGGCATCTCAACTATCACCTAGTATAGATTGAATATTATGCAAGTCTCGCGGCATTCTCTAGACATGCTAGTCCAAAATCATCACGCCCATCAATATTCCACCCAGTGCTAAGCATCATAGGTCTTACAACCTAGGGACTTCACCCCTATGCAAACTTGCACACCGGGTCTTACAACCTCAAGCCGATACTCATCTACTTCGTCTGAGCTTCCTTAATTTTAAGTTCTCAAACCATTTTCCTCTTGCTTAGCACGGTAACTGGTAAATATTGTCAGATTTAATCAATTCAACTTTGTAGACCATTCTATCGGTTTCTATTCCAGTATTAATACTATCACTAACTACACCGTTTTTTGTTTCAACACAACAGCGACGACAATCATGTCACCACTTACTATGTTACCTCATATTCAACATTTTGAATTTTCACATATTCAGAAATCTCTGTGGTCGCAGTACCTTTTCATATTTCATAAAACAATCTTTGTCACATTTTCAAACTCAATTGCTGCCAGCTCAAATTTCAAGAAAACAATTCATTGCCAAACTATTCTAAAAAATCGTTTACTACTGGCGCACTTAATGAGCGGGATTATTCATTTCACAAAATCAAACAACTAAGAGGCATAAGCTACCATTTCGCCCTGTCTCACCAAGACATATCCAATCTTTTCATACAAACCATCAAAGTGACAACACGCCTATTGGCCGATGTGGGAGATTTTTGTCCCCCCCCCCATAAAGGCTCTCCACCGCTTTCCTAATCGAGCCAGTCCGTAATCACGACCACTATTATGTACCGCTTTCCTAGCTGACTAGTTTGTAATCACGGCTAGTGTTGGCCCAACACGGCAAAATACGCGCCCCTCCAAGGCAAAACTACTCAAATTGAGAATATTCACCATTGATACAAGTGACAACCTCTACAAAAACTACCAACGATTTCAGAACATTTTAAAACACTTGGCAAGATCCGGCAAACTGAGTATGTCTACTACAGTTTTTGACCTCCTCCAGTTCTATACTAATTCCACTACGAACATGGTTCACAATTCAATTTCAAATATGGGTTCCATCAGGATCCTATTTATAAGACAACATAGTTCAAAAACAACTATTTCAAATTGGTTTCAAATTCCATAAAAACATTCTATTCGAAACTTCAATTAAAAAAAAAATCAATTACAAAAATTCACGATATAGCAAGTGCATTAGCAAATTAAAAAGTCAATTTTCAAACAAATCCAAGAACCAGAAAACTGACATAGAAAGTATCAACTCCTATTACATTTCAGGCTCTATCCTTGGCTACTCGAACCATCTATAAGACATACAGTCCATTCCATTTCATTTGTTCGGTCACTCCAAATATAATGCTTGTAACTCTCTCAGCTTGCATCTTTTTTGGCAATCTTCCCGATATTCATGGTCTAATAATTGTGAGTTTCTGCCAACCTAAGAACATACTAGTCACCTAGGATTTAGGCCTCTCATTGAACACATACTAAATTTAACAACCCAAATTCATATCAATCTTGTAGGTCTCCTTACCCACTGTATATACAAGCCTCAAATGTATTCAATAATAATACATATAACACTGGAGCACCCCTTGGCAATTCGTTACATCATATAAACCTCATCTGGGGTCGTTGTGTATATAAACTTCCGATAATAATCTAGCTCCAGGCATACTCTCAAATTCAATTTTTCCTATTGGGTATTCAACCCACATCTCAAGGGTCTATTAGCCACTATCATATCTACAACTATCAACCTAACCATGAGACCAAAACCTATGGTCACTAAGGTTCTAGCTACTCCTTGATTCCACCAAGGAACAAACTATTACTTATTCTTTATTAGGGAAAAATCATGAGATTGAAATCATTCCCTATTAGCTAGTAACCTCCAAATACCTCATACACACGGGTACTATACTCTAGTGCCTCAACGCATTTAGATCAATCAGATGCCTAAGAAATCTCTAGTTATCAAATCAAATTCTTAGGTTCATTAACTTAATACAAAAACCTCAACTATACCCAATAAACATGCTACGGTTATAGTGATTCATAGCTTACAACATTTAGGCACTATCCTTAAATAACCCCAAACAACAATAATTGTTAGATTCACAATTCAACTCCTAGAACCTCGAATATTAGATCGGCTAAGAAATCATATGGCCTCAACAATACCCAATATACAAACTATTATTATAATTCAGATTCCTAGTCTACACCTTGAAACATTTAAGTAACATCAACACTATTCTTTTACCTCAAAATCAAACATCAATCCTCAATCATTCCCAAATATGCTGAAAATTCATGGGAAAATCCTGTTCAGGGCCCTTTTTGCTAAAAAAATGCGAAAAAGGCCCAAACATTCCGAACATTTGAAAAAAGGCCCAAGATTCTAAAATTTCGAAAAAGGCCCAAGGTAGTTGTTAATGGGGCTGATATAGTTGCTAGCGGGGTATTGATATAGTTGTTAACTGGGTTGATTTAGTTGTTAAAAATAGATTTTGAAATTCTGGAAAAGGCCCAAGGTGAGTTGTTAATGGGGCTGATATAGTTGTTAGCGCGGGGTACTGATATAGTTGTTAATCGAGCTGATTTAGTTGTTAAAAATTATTTTTAACAACTAAATCAGCCCGGTTAACAACTATATCAATACCCCGCTAACAATTATATCAGCCCCATTAACAACTCACCTTGGGCCTTTTCCAAAATTTCAGAATCTTGGGCCTTTTTTCGAATTTTCAGAATGTTTGGGCCTTTTTTTGCATTTTTTTGGTAATATGGGCCCTGAACAGGATTTTCCCAAAATTCATCATCAATTAATATTCTCAAGATTCATATTCTCATTATTGGAATCTCAGTGCAACCTCATTCACATTTTGACTTAGGCACTGTTTCAACTTAGATCAGATTCAAGCCTAGTTTCAATAATTTCCTTATTCAATCTAACATCCTCATTGTTAGTTCTCTATGTGTTTTGATGATAATCAACAATTGTAAACATGTTTTGAAGTTTCCGCATTTGCTAAAAATCATCTGTCAATTGAAAACTTGAGTATTGGAATGAATACTCGAGTATTGACTTGACTGTGAATTGCTCAAATCCATTTTTACAAAGCAATACTCAAGTATTGGAAGCAATACTCGAGTATTGGACTTACAGAGAGCAAACAAGTTTTCACCTTGAGTGAATACTCGAGTATGGCATTTGACTACTCGAGTATTGGACTTATAGAGAGCAAACAAGTTTTCACCTTGAGTGAATACTCGAGTATGGCATTTGAATACTCGAGTATTGGACTTACAGAGAGCCTTCAAACTTTTACAACTTATGGAACTCGAGTATTGGTTTTACATACTCGAGTATTGGGCTTCTAAAAAGATTTTCAACTTAACACATGTTTATGAATACTCAAGTATTCATTTGAATACTCAAGTATTGACATGGAAAGACTTCACAATTTTTAAAACTGAATCAATACTCGAGTATTGATCTGCAAACTCGAGTATTGGGCATACAGAGAGGTTATCCACCTGTCAATGATTTGAATACTCAAGTATTGGAATGAATACTCAAGTATTGAGCTTTTGAACTTAAACTGATTCTCTCACAAAAGGTTCAAAACTCGAGTATAGACTTACATACTCGAGTATTGACATTGGTTTTCAAAGTTCAAGTCACGATGGTTTGTCTCTGGAAGAAGCATACTCGAGTATCAGCTTGGATACTCAAGTATTGACTCAAGTACACAGTGACAAACTCGAGTATTGAAGAACATACTCGAGTATTAGACACTAAAACTGATTTTCAAATCTGACGAATTTGTGAAACACTTTCTTTTGATCTTAATGCTTCCATTAATCATTCATATATGTTCCTAGCTATGTTTAACCACTTTGCTAAGTGAGTTTCAGTTGACTTAGAAGAAGATTAATGAAGGTCAAGGCAAAAAGCATAAAGTGTTCAGAGCATTAAATGCACTTCAGAAAATTAGCCTCCTTTTGGTTAATCCAACTGAGCACACCTACAGAACGGTAAAGAATGCTTTCTACAACAAGCAAACTCTTCTCCAACTGGCAAATTCACAGAGAGCCACCTCAGAGCAATTATACATCTGGATTAAGTGGAGATGAGAGAGAGAAGCTGACCAAAGTTATCACTAATCACCTCCAACGGTTTGATTCATATTACAACGGTCATTTAATGCTCTCTAAGTATAAATAGAGTGCATTCAAGGCATCTCAAAAACAAACAACATCTGAAAACGCTCAAGCATTCAATAGTCTCAACTACCTTCTGTTTTCAGTTGTAAATTGTCTTTTGACATTGTGAGCTTCAATGATTATCACTATCTACTCTTTGAGAGAGTTTTAATTGTTCATTGATTATTGATTGTAAAGAACCACAAGTCAGAGGACTTGGTGGTTGGGATCTTTGATTACAACTTGTAAGGGGGAGTGAGTTCTAGTGAGAGAACTACTCTTGAGCGCAAAGTGTGTAATCATCGATATAGTGGAAAATCCCAAAGTGTCTGGGGACTGGACGTAGGTCAAGTTGATAAGACCGAACCAGGATAAATTCTTGTGTGCAAGCTTTTCTTCCCTTACCTCTGATTTACCATGTTTTCCTTAGTTCAAAACAGAGCATTTTTCGAAAAATTTAAGTATACCCAATTCACCCCCCTCTTGGGTATCCAGCTCCACTTTCACTCATAGTATCTCTATGGTTCACCATATGTCATACCTGAAAAGTGCTAAAGCCTTAAATCAAAGAAATCTTAAATCTCTGTAATACTTCCCGAGTGGTCACCCATCCCGAGATTTCTCTTGTCTAAACACGCTTAACCTCAAAGTCCTGATAGGATCTAGGGATCTAAATCATATCCTGACTTAATTATCAAAAGCCCTAGGATTAACAATAGGATTTACCTTCTATGTCATCTCATCTATTTCTAGAGCCTCAACTCATGAAACCCGAACCCTATTCCTCTTGCCATTATAAGATTTGGCTTGATAATAATGGAAGAAATAAATATCATCTCCAAAAAACAATATCAATTATAAACCATTAACATAAAATTATAAGAAAACATACTGATATTTCACTTATGCCATTTTACAACATACTAATGCTTCAAAATATTTAAACATTAATAGTTCACATATTGTCATTACATGATCAAACTACCATACCACCTTTTGCTAGGTTATCATAATATAATGCCTAATACTTTGCAAGGTCTTCCTTCTGTCTTCTGCTTCCAAGTGGTTTCACATGCAGGTGTGAACACCCAATTGCAACGGTGCCATGAGATTGGGGAAATTGGGGGCCAGATTGAAGTTGATGATCCCATCTGCCATATTTACGTAGAAAGGGGTTCTAGGCATATGGTACAAGACAGCGTTCCTCTAGGTGTCAAAGGAAAAATCTAATCCTCTATCAAACCTCTGCACATACAGTCTATTCATCCTAGTCAGAAAATAGAGATACTGATTTAACTCATTTGGTATGTCCATGCTTGCCATGTTGAACTCAATTTGGGTCACGCCCGCCAACCTCTCATTAGGCTCCATGTTATGCCTAAAGCAAGGTATAGTGTGATCTAAGTGATCCCTTGATTCTCTCTCATCAACCTCAAGGTTTAAAGAATGCTCCGGAAAAGCCCCCGGCTATTCCATATCACCTATTGATGAATGATCTGAGTTATTCCTAGCTCCAGGCCCAAGCGAAGACACACGTCGCCTCCTAACTATAGCTCTAAGGGTTCTCACAAGATTGTCTCTCATCTTCTCACAAACCAACAAAACAAAATTATATCAGTTCCTCACCTTAGTACTATTTTTTACCAGTATCGTCCAAACCTGGCTCTGATACCACAATTGTTACACACCTACCGGCCTCGCCCTTTTGGGTGGCGGGTAGTGTGATCCTTTACTTTTATTCAATTCTAAATTATTTTTCCCACATTAATTTACGTCACACATCGGAGTATTAGCAATAGAGCATGCATCGGTCTAAACAATAATATACTAGTAAGATAAAATGTGGAAAGGTAAATTTCCCCAAAGGGATCAAAATCTACAGTCATCCGGATAATGGTGTCTGACAGGCCAAAATAAAATACTACAATCATCCGGAAATCAAAATAAATATCCAAAAGAAAATCATCAACATCCACCATCACTCTAGCCCTGCTTCGGAGCCTTACCTTTGTCTCCCTGCTCCACTCTAGATGAACTGCCAGAAGGCTTAAAAGGGACTAGGATTTAAAAGTTTGAATCCCAGAGTAACCATTAATTTCATATAAAATGTATAAATCTTGTAAGAAAACCATAAATAAATAAATACCACATAACATTTAGTATCAAGGCACACATCCAAATCCGGAACTAGCAGTCCTAATAGCACACAGCACAGACTGCAATGGTCCTAATAGCACACAGCACAAACCACTGGGCACAACACACAGCAAAGACCTTAATACACATAGCATGTTCCGGTTCCAGAGTGCTCGGAAGTAAATGATAACCAAATGTATGGAATATACATAGTAAAACGTACATACACAAGTCACACAGAGTATATGATGATTAAGGTTACTACCTAGCAGTCGACTATAGTTAAAAATAACCTTCCTGATGCAAAATATCACAACTATCCCTAAAATAATAAAATGTAAATATAATTAAGTTTCTTTCAAAAAATATTCCTTTGATAATTAAAAATAAGTCCACACAAGATTTTCCAGACATATTTCAAGGTTTCGATGCAATTCAATCCCGAAACTACCAAAATTTCTACCGAACCTCCACCCTACCACTCTGGTCCTATTTATAAGTCTCATTTTGACCAAATCACACATACCAAGGAGAAGTAGTTAGCTTAATGATTATGAGGTGAATTTTCAACTGTACCCTCATTTATGATTGGGTACTTTCAACTTTTTCTTCTCTCTCTATTTTCATTGGTACAATTAATATGGGCAAAATTGTCACAATCTCATGTATTTGGTCAAAGGGGACTTATAAATAGGACCAAATTTTTTTGGTCAAAAGAGACTTATAAATAGGACCAGATTGGTACATAATTTTGCATTTTGAACACAATGGAACCATCAAAATGACAAAAATCCCACTCCTTGACCATGCCCTGTTCAAACCGTAATTTAAGCTTAAATATGACAATTATCCAATTCACTATTTATCCACCAGATTAGGTTCATATGCTCTCAAATCACCATATAATTACATATTCATGAACAAATCATTATGAGACTCCAAAAATCCTAGTTGGCTGAAAATATAGGATTTTACAAAGTATTCAAAAACTCATCCAAACTTCAAACCAATAAGTTTAAAATGAATCTTGTGCTTACCTTATCACGATTCTACAGTCAGTTTGGAATTTCATCAGCAACTCAACTAACCCGATGACTTGAAACTCCTCCTATGAGAAAACTGAAACCATAGGATTGAAGCTCTCGATGTATAGGACAAAGTTTACGAAGAGAGTTTTTAGATTGGAAGTGGTTTGGTAGGAGTTTTGGCTTGATCTAATTTTCTCTTTCCTATTCTATTTCATACGCCATTTTTGGAGGATATTTTAAGCTCTTCTCTCTCTTGCTTGATTTGATCGAATGAGAATGATGATATAAACATGATAATTAATTAATACAAAAGGCTTAAAGTCGGTGGAAGCAAGGAGGAAAATATTAAGACTTTAATCTTCCACTTATTTGCCATTCTACCATTGAATCCAATTCCATTTGTTTTGCTGGTCGAAAATGACGGATGTGATTGGGCTTTAATAAATGCAATCCGACTTTTAAAGCTCAAGAGAATGGAATATTGGATATTAAAATCCACTTGACGGTTTGGGCAAGTAAAAGTGATGAGTTGGCTTGACCTTTTGGAATCATATAATCATATGAGTGTTTTATATGATTTGACTAAAAATTCATGAGAAAAAAGGCTGATGTGGCGTGATCTTTATGAAGCATGTAAAACATATATGCACCTTGGCTAATTTAATAAATTGGTGAAGTGAGGTGTTGTAGAAGTTCATTCCAATATGATTTTATTTAATAATCCACGAGACTTTTATTTGCAACTTAGTTCACTACCGATCTAGTTGCAAATATTGGATACATACCGAAAATTCATCCTTAATTCCATATAAGGATTTCTCTTCCTCAATTAGCTTCTCTATGCCACACAATATTGCCTCTACAATTTCCAAGCCAGACCCCTTTAATTACTAATTACTCTTTAATTTTTTCCTCATAATCTCTGATATTCATGCAACCTTCTTCTCATCCCCTTAGTCAAATTTAATAAACTAAAATCGAACAAATAAATGTTAATTCCTTTTATCTCATGTTGTACCAACATATGTCTCAAGATTTTCGGTTTTGACGAAATCAGGTAATTCGGATAAAATTTTGACTTTTGTCATAATTCCACTATTTCATTTCTCCACTTACACATACTTCATACATCAAATTTTTCAGAGAAAATTGAGGATATTACAACTACTTTCTACGGAATTATATTTTTCGATCATTTCATCCACAATTTTGGATATTTTGACCATTTTGTCCCCAACTTAATGGTAAAGTCACGTTTATATCTTCCTCGATGCAAGAAGAAGCCAAGGATGGATAAATATGATATTTTGGTTCCCGACGAATATCGTAAAACTGAGGCAAACAATGATTTAAATAACTGTAAATTGAGGAATCTCAATTTCAAATAAGGCATTTATGTTTGTAATGTACGTAACTCTCAATTGCCAACTGTGGTTAATGCATGTTTGCAACTATTTGAATTGATATTTGTAACCTATTTTTTAGAAAATTTTTTGGGAACTAACTATATTAATTCTCTCTTTCATGATTCAAATGAGATTGCCCCTATGCTTCCGGTTATATTCAATTTTAATATTTTATTCTTGAGCTTTATATTGTTGTGAAAAGAGATGTCTTTCTTTGCATCATTTCAAGAAAAGTTGATAAATTAGATGGATACGTAAAAGATATTCCTTTTTGTTTCATCACCTTTTTTTTTTTTTTGCTCAAGCCTTTTCCATCACTTTGAGATGTATGAAAAAAGAATTGTGACATTTCATTACTTACAGTATGTATGTATGCATGTGTGTGTGTATTTTCACTTCAGAAATACGAAAAGATAGCTTTCTTAATTCTTACTAGAAAAAGTTTGGCTTTGATCAAATGTCTATCTGGACCCTCATTCCATAAATCCAAATATAATCAAACAAAAAGAACATGTCTTAAACATTCGAATTTTTTATAAATAAATAAAACTTGGACATCGTCAATTATAGAGTTGTACTACTTGGAACGTTGGAGACTCCGTTGAAAGCCAAAACAAGAACCAGGCTGTCCGTAGCTAGACGATGAACATGTCTCAAACATACGTCGTATTTCGCTACAAATGTTATATTCCCTATTCCTATTTATAAGTAAGTTACTTTCAACATGTTTTAGCATGAGAGTATGAAAAACCTTAAACCCCATTAATTTTTATCTTATAATTTAACAACTTTATAACTTTATCCCTATTTAATATACACTATACCCCATGAAAACAAAGTTTATCCTATAATATAATATGGACAAAATTGTATATTCATATGAAAACAATTAATTATGTGACTTATAATTACAACCAAGAAAATCCTTCTATCTGGCTTATAAATAGGACCATATGAGAGTATTTGTGTGTGTTCGTTCTTAAAGTTTAACATTAATTTGTCCGTTTTGACCATAAATAATCGGATTGAAAACGACCCTTAACATTGACTATGCCTATGCATTACCGAAGTGATCAACATCGTAAATTCCGATGATAATTATATTACTTTTTTCGTTCTCATCTATAAAATTCTCTGATTTGAATCAACCCAGGTCGTGTCCCTTAGTGGTTAAATCGGGTATCCCCTGAGGGACCTCATCTATAAAACTCTAACTCAACTCAACATATGGATTAATTTGAAATTCCTAATTTTCCTTGATTTACGCACAGAGATGTGGCATTCTTTGCTTTGCTTTGTATTGAACATCATTATTATCTTCCATTGTTCATCAAACCTTGTGATATCACAAGACTCTTGTCCTGGAAATCTAGATAATGTCATTGATATTCCTTTTGATAAACGTTCACTTCAGCACTGTGTTCATATTTGGCCGGCTCATAATTTGATTCTCAGAGTAAGTTCATCATGTATTCTCCATTCAAACTAGCTCATGATTGATATATTATATATTATATATTATATATATTAGATAGGGATTATCGTTTGTCATGTCACTTGACATAAGTTTATGTCAAGTCACCTTAAAACTACGTCGTTTCGGGGTTAAAGAAATTAATGAACTCTCAAAACGACGTAGTTTTGGGGTCAGGAGAATTATTGAAGGATCTTTTGATAAAATTCATATAATAAATACAAAAACAAAAATAAAAAAAAACACTCTTCATTAATTTCCTTAACTCCCAAAACGACGTAGTTTTAGGGTGATTTGACATAATCTTATATTAAGTAGTGACATGACAAACAATAAACCTTATTACATATAAACATGTGTGTGTGTGTTCTAAAGTAATTCATCAACACGTTTTTAGTTGGAGAGGTACCGTTTAGTAGATTAATGTGTTAGAGTAGGAGTGAGTGAGCACTGTTCAATTGTCCTTTATTACATTTCTCAATTTTCAAGTCAATAAGTAGCATTTAGAGAACTTTAATCTTTGTTTTGCCCTCAAATTACTCTGATTTACCTTTGAGATGAAAATGGGAACTCGCATATCTAAAATGATGGAAACGAGTGTTTTGCTTGATTCTGCTTTTTATTAATAGTCCCTTTTTTTTTTCCTTTTTCAGCAAGAGAACTAGCGTGGGTCAAGTGGTAACATGTATATGGAAATTTGTAAATTATTCATGCTATTCATGAATTTATCATCTCTCTCTCTCTCTCTCTTACACACACACTAATTTCCATCCATATCAACGCATCTCTCTCTCTCTTACACACACACTAAAGTCCTAATTAATTTAGACTCTTGCTTTGCTTAATTACGTACAGAGATGATGATGAAACCTTATTTTGTTTGCTTTCTGTTGCTGATTATTATTATTTCTGTTGTTCGTCAAGCCTTGTGAGATCACAAGACTCTTGTTCTCGAAATTTAAATCATGCCCGCGATATTCCTTTTGATAAAATCACTCCGGTGTGTTCCTATTTGGCCTTCTCATAACTTGATTTTCAGAGTGAGTTCGTATATGTAAATTCTCCATTAGTTATTCAAACTTGCTAAACTCGTGATATATGTTATATTGAGTACATTATACTCATGAACACCTTTTCGTTGGAGAGGTACGGTTTAGAATATTAATATGCTTGTTACTAGAGAGATTCTAGTTAGTCCATTTAGTTTTTTTCTCCCTTCAAAACATTTTTATACCAGGTGCTCCTAGTATAATACTTCATTGGTCAATCTGCACCTTAACCCTATTATTAGTGACACTTAAAAGTTGTCTCAAATTTGTTTTATTTCTGATTTACCCTCCCATATCATTGAATTTAATTGTATACATTCTCTCTCTTCCACATATATTGAGAGTATTCTTTTTCAGAAAGAAAAAATTACATTTTTTACATCTTGATGGTCTATCTAATTTTAATCAACCTTTTGAATTCTGATAAATAGAGAGTAATAAATAAATAAATATGGTAATTCATTCCATATACATATATGAGTTGATAATTTTGAATATTATGTGTAACAGTTTGGAAAGGGTGATTCAGGCCAATTAAACTGGTTGTTGTCATACCCATCAGACACAGATTCATATGTAGCAATAGGGTTATCGAAAGACGGAAAAATGGTGGGCTCCTACGCCGATGTTACGTGGATCGACGACGGCAAAGAACAAATATTACGCTACAGCTTGGATGGTAAAACATCCGACCAGGTGAATCCAGCAGCTGATAATCCAGGGACCAGATATATCGATCCCAAAACTCAACCTACAGCTTATTTTGCCGGCACAGTTCCACTCAATATAGCTTCATATCTGCTTTTGGCCATTGGACGTAAAAACTCCTTCCCTTCTTCTGCCGACAACTACCGCCTCGTCAAACACCAGGATTACATTGTCCTCGAGATCAATTACGACAACGGTAACTATATATACATATATATATATATATATATATATAGACTTTGAAAAGAAAAGGAAAGGAGGATATACAACATGAGAGAAGCTTCCTAAAGATTTAATTCTTTGTCCTCTTAACAACTTGTTGTGAGTCCCACCTTTGTAAGCATAACAAGGAAAACAGAATTTATAGGTTCGAGAAGCTCTTCCATCCAATAGGCCAGTCTATGAGGATAAACTCTCTGTGTAAACTTGTACTCTTAACACAAAACTCTTATCTAATCCACAATAGCCATAAACAATGTGAACGTGAAATAACTGAAGCTAAGGATAACCTTACTTCATTAACTCTTTACACCTTTTAATATATATAGACTCTGCTCAGAGAGAAAAAAGTTCACAAAATAATAAATGAATGATAAAATTATACATTTATTTTAAGAAAATAATAATAATGTGACTTATAAATAGGACTAAAATTTATACTTTTACTTATGGAAATGGAACTGGAATATTTCTTAACAAATTAAGTTGTTTGGCAAGTAGGAAGCCCCTCCTATATATATACATCCACATACCATGGAATCATGCTAGCTAATTTTCACAAAATTATATTTTCAGATCATTTTGTCCTCAATTGCTTGATATTTTGACCATTTTGTCCCCAACAGGTAAAGTCATCTTAATATCTTCCTCGAGGCTAAGAAGAAGCCATGGATGGATAAATATGATAGGATGGAGTCTTCTGATGATGATAGGAGCCATAGTTGCTCGACACTGCAAGCAGTGGGACCCACTTTGGTTTTATGTTCATATTTCCATCCAAACATTTGCCTTCCTTGCTGGCGTCGTTGGAATCTTATGTGGATTTGTCTTAACACAGAGAGTCTACGTTACTCATCACAAAAACATTGGAATTCTTATTCTTGTCCTGGGATGCCTCCAGGTTCGTCTCTATCTTCTAGGAGACAAGTATACTGGACAATCAACTCTAATATTTGAATTATTTTAGGCAAATATTTTATTTAGAATAAAAGAAAGCTAAATAATGGGGATGATTACTTTGCATTACTCCCACTTGCACAAACAATGTATTCATTAAAAAGTTTCTTGATTTGTCAATATGTCATAATTTGTTATCATTTCCTACATTGGATATTATCATTGCATGCATCTCACTTATTGGGACTCTTTACTGATTAGATTGGTGATACGCTAACCTTTTGGGATTAGGCTCTCTTTTTGGACCAGTATTCATAATAAAGATGTTTTCCTCAGAAGTGGAAGCCCAATGTTCAATGAAAGGGCTGAAACCTGAGAATAGTGCCTTGGTTTGAAGTTGTCAAGGATGCGGGCTCTCAAGGGGGATGGTCCCATATTTGAAGGCTTCACAAGTGTGATTTGGTCTATAAATCAAGGGGGAAACCCGCCCCCCAAAAAAATAATAATAATAAAAGAAAGAAAAGAAGAAAGCTAGTATTTTCAGACTCTTCCTTTATACCTGTGTCCATAATTAATATTCTCATCTAATGATAGTTTCATTTATATGCATACATCCATGCACGTAACGTAGGCACATTTTTATACGCATTAACTAATCTGGACGTATAGGTGGCGTTATAATTTAACTATAATTTATATTCTTCTTTCACAGGTTATATCACTGATATTAAGACCAAGAAGGGAATCAAGTTTATTAAGAAAATACTGGAATTATTACCATCATAACGTTGGACGGATTTTATTGTTATTCGCATTCGTTAACTCTTTCATTGGACTTAGTTTGGGAGGAGAAGGACGCAAATGGTATGCTGGTTATGGAGCATCTGCTGGCATCTTGGTTGTTGTTGCCATTATTTTGGAGATCATAATGCGGATTCAATCTAAAAAGGAGGCCACACCTGCTCAGAAGTGGAACCAGGAACTTGAATTAGAGAGGATATAATAATTTTATGCCTTCTTAATTAGTATTTTATAATTTGTTAAAGCACTTCTTTTAATTATGTTGAAATTAATAACAAATGCATTATGTGGATGCATTCTAAAAACACATCCTATTTGGGAGAGTAATATGTCTGTTTCTGCATGCAATTTATACTTCATTAATTATACCTTTCATTCTATTATGCAAAATGAAATAATCAAATGTAAACTGTTGCTTATCATCTGATTATATGTCATGGATTAACGTTACTTTCTGCCATACTGCCTCAAACTTAAATGTAAGAGCTAATAAAGAGGTTTATTGTTTTTTTAATATAAGACCCCCAATCCACTTTCGATGCATGATAACATGAAGCTCTCAAATTGATGCTAGACTAACCCTATATATTACAGGGACAACCTAGGTCGATTCACTTGGTGGCGCGCTTAGTTATTTAAATGTCAATGTAACTGAGTGACTGATTAATGATCCTGACTAAGATAATCGTACTGATTTTTATTTTCTGTTAATGGTGAAGTGATAGTGTTTAGGCTTGGAAATGAATTAGGAAGTGTTGTATGGAATAATGGGGATCCCCTAGAAGTGTGAGTTTCGGCCTTGCTGGCTTAATTGATATTTGTCGCTCTAATATAGTGGTGAGTATTCCTGTTGGTCATGTAGGGCGACCTGGGTTTGATCTCTGCCCACAACGCCAATTTGACAAGTCGTGTCGTGGGGGCTATCAAATAAAAACTAGATTAATATGCACTATAGTTATGCTAACCTAGGTTGATTCTCTAATTGAAGCCTAATTATCTAAGTTTCTAGTTTAATTATGTGACAATGACAAATTAACAAGGATGATGATATGTTAAATGCATGCCCTTAGCTAATTCTTTTTATGATTTTTGGTTTATAAAAATGGAAATGGATGGTATGTGAATGGATGAATCAACTTTTCACTTTTAACTCCATAAACTTAAAATCAATCTAGCATTCTTCTCCCCATAATTTTGCATGTAGATTCCTTTTTTAAGCTCAATTTAATCAAAAGAAACTTCCTTCCCCTTCATATAGGCCAAAACAGAAACATAGTGCCTTTAAGAACCAAAAATTCTGTTTTGATGTTTAATGCTTCCAAACTTACTTTATCACTTGTACCCTACACAATTTCTCATTTTAAACTCATCAAAAGCATTAAAACAATAAAATTTCATCTCCCTTTTTCTGCCGTGTCTTGACCGAAATTAAATTACACATGGAGAAAGAGAAATTGGTTTTTTATCATTTCATTCAATAAACTTCGAAATTTTAGCTCTAACCACTTCCTTAATCATGAATTGAGCTTGAACCAAGCTTTCTATATTTCTTATAAGTTTTGATAGCACCTTCTCTTAGTTTTTTTATGTCACGTTGTTGGTCAAATTCCCTTATGGCAAGCGAACCAGTCGAACAAGTAATAAAGTGAAAGTAGAGTATCATCCCATAGAGACTGTGATACCGAAGAATGACGCTCGGTTACTATGATAGTCGTGAAACAGAAATTTAATAAAATCGGGTTGAGAGGTTTTGGTAACTATGCTACTAGCAAAATAACAATAAACGAGAGAAGATATCAGTGATAAGTTAGACTAGACTCAGAGTCATCCTTAAGTGCATCAATCCCCTAGTTGACTTACACAATGCTACGACATCTATACTGTACAGCTTCTGCAATTGCTACAGCATAGCTGCTTCTCACAAGGCTATTTGGTTAACCCACCTTTACAGTCTACCGAAGCTTCCGCGTCCGATACGTACGATACTACCTATACTCCTTCCATATTCCTATTGCAACTCTCTGGTGTAGATCTTTGCTATGCACAGGGTGTTAATGGTTATGAGCGGTAGACTCATTCCTGAAGTCTACAATATAGGCCATGTCGTGCACAGGCCGCCTAGCAAGCATCTGTTTCTCGGAGGTCTAACTCCACTCCTTGCCAATAAGTGAAGCCACTGATCTAGCCTTAACTTCCGTTAACCGACTAGTAAGTAAAACACCGATACGCAAAACCAAATTTATTGAATTAAAAACATGCAACTGGGTTCATTTGACACTTAAAGATTCATCCTCGTCCAGCCATATGTAAATTAATTCATGACTGACGAGGAAGACGCAAAACAAACATTAACAGAAAGACCCATGATTGAAATACAAAATAAACAAAAGAAAACAGAAAGCTTGAACGGAGTTCCGAGGTGTAGATGAAGCCCTGTCACGTCACTGCTCCACGTCGTCTTCTCTTCGTCGAACTCAAAGGAAGGATGCTGGGTTGTCTTGTAAATAGCGTGCTTTATGATCTTTCTCACTCTTCTGGAGAGACTGCCGATGATAGAATTCTGTCTAGGGCTCTCCGACTCCTTTAGGGTTCTCTCGGCTGCCTTTTATAATCAAGCTTTCGTGCGGCACAGCGGGTTGAGACTTTCCTATTTTGTCGGGATCTTCAGTATCTTCTGATTAGATTAGATTGCCTCTGCAGATTCTGCGGCGGGATTCTTTCAAATCTTTCAGTTCCAATCCTCCGCATCTTCTATTCCGTTATGTCAGCAATCCATATGTAAATATCACCCTTTTATTTAATTCCTGAAATCATCTAGACAAAAAGTTCAGAATATAAACCGCATATCATTGTGTCCTCTACTTTGCTATAGCATTCATGTGCTTTGTATTGCTCTTCGGTCTACTATTAGAATGCTATAGCATCGCATCAACTCTGCTACACAGTTTTCCTTAAAAAGCATCGCGAATTAACACATACTGATGATTTCCATCTCTCATTCCCTATATCATGAATACATGCCTTTTTGCTTGGTTAATTCATAGTTAAGCTCATTTTTACCATCCAATTCAGTCATGAAATATAGGGAAAATATGGTATTATTAGTGCTCATCAGTAACGAGGACTTAGCTTTCATCTTTTAATCGTTCTACCAACACCGGTTACCGGGGACATCTTCAAAAACACATGGTCTCCGACTTTGAATTCTAACGGCCTTCTCCTTTTATCGGCGTAGCTCTTCTGTCTACTATGTGTTGCTAGGAGTCTCTACTTGATCAGTGCGATTTGTTCAGAGGTCCTATCAACTATATCTGGCCCAATAAATTCTCGCTCAGACAGTTCCGTCTAGCATATAGGTGATCGACACTTTCGCCTGTAAATGCTTCAAACAGAGCCATCTGTATGCTCAAATGATAGCTTTTGTTGTAAGCGAACTCGGCTAATGGTAAATGTTGGTCCCAATGTCCCTTGAAGTCCAAAACACACACTCTAAGCATATCTTCTAGCGTCTGTATTGTCCTTTCAGATTGACCATCGGTTTGTGGGTGGTAAGCCGTGCTGGGTCTCAGCTTGGTTCCCAACGCCTCATGTAATGCCTCCCAGAATCAGGATGTGAATCGCGGGTCTCGATCAGAGACAATGCTCTTAGGTACGCCATGGAGTCTCACGATCTCTTTGATATAAATCTCCACCAATCATTCTGGTGAGTAGTTAACACTAATGGGAAGAAAGTGTGTCGACTTAGTCAATCCATCAACAATCACCCATATCGCGTCGTGATGCCTGATCTTAGGTAACCCTACCACTAGATCTATGGTAATGTTCTCCCATTTCTATTTCGGAATTTCCAGTCCTTGAAAAGGACCAGGGGTCGTTGATGTTCAATCTTCACTTTCTGACAAGTCAAACATCTGCCCACGTACTCGGTCACATCCTTCTTTAATCTAGGCCACCAAAACTCAAATTTTAAGTTCTGGTACATCTTGACCATTCTCGGGTGTAGAGTGTACTTACTCTTATGAGCCTCATCCAGTATCTTCTACCGCAAGTCATCGTCCTTTGGTATGTAGATCCGTTTCTTGTACCTGACCAAGCCACGAGGTGACAGGTCATGGTCCTGAGTCTCACCCTGGGAGATCATCTCTCGTGCTACAATGGGCCATTCGTCGTGCCTCTGAGCTTCTTCGACTGCATCTCTCAGATCATACTCCCCTTGACAAACAAGAAGACTCACAAGATAAGCTTCATCGGCCTTACCATAATTCATGCAAATTTGATTTGACAGGTTTAGGTCTTTGAAATCTTCAAGTAATCTCCGCTCTTGAATCATTATGTATGCCGTGTGCACTGTCTTCCTACTAAGAGCATCTGCAACGACGTTTGCCTTTCCCAGATGATATTTGATTTCTAGGTCGTAGTCTTTGAGAAATTTCATCCAACGACGTTGTCTCATGTTGAGTTCCTTTTGATCAAAAAGGTATTTCAGGCTCTTGCGGTCGCAGTATAACTCCACGGTCGCACCATAGAGATAATGTCTCCATATCTTCAACGCAAACACGATAGCCGCCAGCTCTAAGTCGTGCGTAGGGTAGTTTGATTCGTGAGGCTTCAACTGACGAGAGGCATAAGCTACTACCCTGCCTTGCTGCATTAGGAAACATCTCAATCCCTGCCCACTGGCATCACTATAAACTACATACGTTTCACTTGGATCTAGGATGATCAACACTAGTGATGTAGTCAACCTCTCCCTCAGTCTCTGAAAGCTCGTCTCATAGTCTTTGTCCCACACAAATGGTTGATTTTTCCTCATGAGCTTTGTCATGGTAAGGCAAGACGTGAGAAGTTCTGTATGAATCTGCGGTAGTATCCTGCTAGACCTAGAAAGCTATGTATCTCCGTCACTGTTTCTGGTCTCTTCCAGTCCAGCACTGCTTCCACCTTGCTGGGATCAACAGCAACTTCGTCGCGGGATATGACATGGCCCAGAAATCTCACTTCGGGTAGCCAAAATTCACACTTGCTTAGCTTAGCAAAAAGTTGTTTGTCACGTAGTATACCTAATACGAGTCGCAGATGTTCCTCGTGCTTCGCTCTGCTTTTTGAATAGATCAGGATATCGTCAATGAGCACTACAACAAACTTGTCTAGGTGTTGACAGAAAATTCGATTCATGTAGTCCATGAACACGGCAGGTGCATTTGTCAATTCAAAAGGCATCACAAGGAATTCGTAATGCCCATATCTGGTTCTAAAGGCTATCTTCAGTACATCACTGGCCTTTACCCGCAGCTGGTGGTATCCTGAGCGCAAATCGATTTTTGAGAATACACAAGAACCAGATAGTTGATCGAGTAGATCATCAATTCGGGGAAGTGGGTATTTGTTTTTTACAGTTACTTTGTTCAACTCGCGATAGTCGATACAAAGTCGCAAGCTCCCGTCTTACTTCTTCACAAATAATACTGGGGCTCCCCATGGTGATACGCTAGGTGGGATAAACCCTTTCTCCAGTAGTTCTTCAAGTTGCTTCTTTAGTTCTTGTATCTCGTTCGGTGCCATTTAGTATGGAGCTTTTGATATCGATCCGATCCCGAGCATTAATTCAATGGCGAACTCAACTTCCCTTTCAGGAGGTAACTCAGTAAGATCCTCTGGGAATACATCAGGAAATTCGTTTACGATTGGGATGTCTTTGAGTGAGGGTTCAACTTCTGCCTTGACGGAAAAGAACACCATGTATGCTTGGCATCCATGCTTCATGCATCTTTTAGCTTCTGCAATAGAGAGAAAACTCAGACTCACATCAACCTTGCCTCGGTTGCGCGGAGGTGAAAACAATATCTTCTTACTACTGCAATCGATTATCGCGTTGTTTGCTGTCAGCCAGTCTAGACCGAGAATGACGTCAATGCCACAGAGTGGTAATCGGATAAGGTCTATGTTTGAATCTCGTTCATTTACACTCACAACATAGTTAAGGCATGCATCAGAAGCTAAAGATTTTGCGCCAAGTGGTGTAGCTACTATCAAGTCATAAGGTAATCTATAGGCATGCATTCCTAGTCATTTTGCACAATCATATGAAATAAATGAGTGACTAGCACCCGAATCATACAATGCCTGGAGTAGATTCCCATTAAGAGAGATAATAACTTTAATCAACTCAGGAGATTTTCTGGCTTCTTTATTTGTCAGAGCAAAAACCCAACCTAGGTTTTGCAGCCTTGCCTCCAAAGCTCTTTGAGGAGAGTTCACACTGATGTGCCTTAGCTTTTGGCACTTGTAGCAAATATGCTTCCCCTCACAGTTAGTCTCCTGATGGTACCTTCCAAATTTTGGGCATGCATAGGATGTCTGTATCCTTGGAAAGGTTTGTTGCCCGGGTTGGAATGGCCTTTTGTTTCCCCCTCGAAAATTCCCCCAAGGTGCCTTCCTTTTCTGCATTGGGTTTCTGCGGTTAAAACTGCCACGGTTGGGACCACTGTTGTTGAAGACTCTGGTCTTACGAAGTTCCTTCAGGTTTCGTTTGATTAGTCGACAGGCTTCTACTGCTTGAGCTAGCTCTGAGAACTGCTACGATACTAGCCTTTCCCTTATGTCGTACTTCAACCCATAAATCAGTATATTCGCTATACTGCTCTCGTCATCGTTTCGTCTCAAGTGTGATGAGTATCGAGACAAGTTGGTGAAGTGGGCAAAGTAGTCGTCGAAGGACTCCTCCTGTCCTTGTCGGATGTGCAGGAATTCTGATTCCTTGATCATTTGTATGGAGGGTGGGAAGTATTGCTCGTTAAATTTTTCTTGAAATTTCTCCCATGTAATGGGACAGTAGTGTGCTCGCAGTGTTGCCGCAATGTTTCTCCACCATCGATTGGCATCTCCTTCTAGCTTGTAGATTGCCAGCTGAGCCTTTCTATTCTCCGGACATTCCATGACCTCAAAGATCTTGTCCAAGCACATAAGCCAGTTGATGAAGACCTTTTGTCATTAGCCTTGGGGTCCACAATCAACAATTAACCAAGGATTGTGTATAGGCAAACCTAGGATCGTTCTCTCTTCTCGAGGAGCCTTTTATTGAATCATAAGTAATCTAGATGTCATGCAAATGAAATGAAAACAAGGGGGGATTAAGTTTTGTTGGAATTAAAACAAGAATTAAAGACAGAATGAAAAGCGAGATTAATCAAATTAAGATAGATCAACCCAGAATTGGGATTCCAAGACCTTCCATCATCGAACAAAAATAGAATAACTGAACTTGTGATTGATTCTAGACAAACCGAAATCTCTGCATTTGTCCAGAAACTCTCTCGACTAGACGATCGCCTAGCATTTGATCGAACACGTGGTGAGCTTGTTGTACGATCGCACAACGCTCTCTGCAACCCGGTCCAACCTAAGTCCTTGGGATTTCAATCTAGATATTAAATCTAATACCCAATCCATAATTATAATCAGATTCAATTAAAATTAACAGAAACAAGTCAGTTACTGATTTAAGCACAAGTCCTCCGGATGACACTATGGAATCCTCAACTCATGGGTCAATCATAGAAACTTAGCCAAGCATGGCTTTGTGAAATGAAAATGTAGAAATGTTCATCATGAGCACGAAGAACATGAACAAGTTCATCATGAACATGAAGAGCACAAAGAACAATTAAAGAAAATGAAAGCTTCTATTGCAATATATAAATAATTCTCAAAAACATTACGAATCCATAAAGGTAAAAGATGAAGAACATAAAATCAAAATAATTAAAAAGGAAAGATTAACACTAAGCCATTCCAAGAAGGAGGCTAGGAATACAAAAGAAAAACAATACATAAAACTAATAAGGAAAAGTAAAGCCTTCCATGTAGGAGGCAAGAAATTAAAGACAAGAATTAAAGACAATACATGAAACTAATAAAGCAAAACTAAAGCCTTCCATGTAGGAGGCAAGAAATACAAGAAGGAAGTTAGAATGGGAAAGTTCTTGGTCTCTCCAAGGTTTGTCTTGCTCTTGCCAACGTCCATGTATTTATAGGCAACTTGGAAGAACTATTAAGCCACAATTTTTGACTTTTGAGCTCAAAAACCGCGTCAACTTTACAGCCTGTGAAACACCATGAAATCGGTGGAATTGGGCCAAGTGGTATTCATATGAAATGTAGCCCCGGATGTTAGCTTTCCAGTCGTTTAAACGGTGTCCCATTTGGAGGTCTGTAGCTCAAGATATGGGTCAAATACCGAACGTTGCTCCGGAGCCCAGTGAAAGCAGCCTGTTTCGGTTTCCAGACCAATTTTGGCCCTCTAAACATCTGAGTTAGCTTTTGGGCTCTTCATAGGAGTTTTAGGGATTCCTCTTAGCTTTCTGAAAATGCAAATTGGGGATCAATTGGATTTCTATAACTCAAGTTATTCCCAAAATACCGAACAGTGTTTATCACCCGATTGTAAAAGAGGTGTGATTTAAGCCCAATTTTTAACCAAACTTCAAATATGACCAAAATTAACGCAAATGAAGTCTAAAAACTCATTATGAAAATGAAACCACATATTTAACTAATTTGATCCATTAAAGCATGATAATGACAGAGTTTATAGCTTCTTTTTGCATTTAAAATAATATGAATTCAAAGATTATCACCAGTCTTCTATTGAGTCAGGCTTACCTCGGAAAGCTAGTGGTTTTAGCTTACAAAATTGGGTCACCCAGTACTGGGTGTTCTCGGCTGCTATGTCAAGTTGACGTAGCACCGCCATTGCTCTCTCCCGTCGGGGTGGTGACTGAGATCGATCGGATCTCTTAGATGCATTGCTTTGTTCATCATCTTGTTCGTTGTTGTCTTCTTCTTCCTCATGATTTTGTTGTTCTCCTTCAGCTCGTTGTCCCTCGTTTTGCCTTTCGTCTCTTCCCTCTTGTCTGTTAGTGAGGAGTGTATCAATGAGAACTCTTTGCTCCTGGAGCATTCTTCTCATCTCTTGAATTTCATTTTGAACTGGTGGTGGTGGTGGTTCATTTTGGTTGAGTTCGTGTATTGGGACCATTCGCAGTTGTCTACCTCTTAAAGTTGCCAAATTCTATCCCGAAGAATAATGGATAAAAACATTAGAGAAAGACAAAAACAGATTTAGACATCACACATCATATATATATTGATAATATATATTTTACATCATCAAGGTTCTATCGCTTACCAGCGTAGTTACTATATTACAACCCTTTTATCTAACAAATATTTTACACCTCATCAAGGTTTTTAGAGGAGTGTTAGCATATACTATACGTAGTCTTTTATATCATAAACTACTACTACTTTCCACAGCTCTCTTGGACTGGTGCAGGGTTGCCCTTGATTGTCTACATGTTCAAGTAGACTAGATGCTTGAGGCAGAAAATGCACGAACACACATCCTCGATGTGGCCCTCGTCTAGGATTTCATTGGTTTTGGTTATCCAGAAGGGGGTGTGGGGGAAATGATGGAAAGTGGATCTAACCCAATCTCCGGAAGGGTATGGAAACACGAAGCGTGAATTTGCTAAGTAAGACTCTTCAACTCGGGTCAGATACAGGAGATATTTATCTTTTTCAGTCTCAGTGGTGAGGGTAGCGTGGAGAAGTTCTGAGTGTAAAGCTAGGGTTAGGGTGGAATTGTCATCTAAGACGTATTCCAGGTCGTCAGAATTGGCATCAGAGTCGTGGTCGAGGTCTCGTATCTGAAGGTAGTCAAAGTTATCACCCACCGAGGAGTGATGTGAATTGTTAGGACTTCCGGGTACGGGTGGGTATACGATGTTTAAAGGCTCTGCATGGATGGGTACTAGATCGTATAGATGGTCGGGGTACTCAGGTCCAGGATGGTACTTTTGTTCTGGATCATCAGCAGGTGAAAGAGGGTTGTTTGGGAAATATGCCGAGTCAAAGTTATAGTCAGGAGTGGGGTAGAGTGGTTCTGGTACCGGCACAGGTAGTGGTACAGGGGGTGGGTATATCGGCTCAGGGTTCAGCCTCATCCCTACTAGTTTAGGAACTACCGATCTGCGCGCAGTTCGTCTCATCATCCCGTGGTAATTTATGAAAGGGGGACCTTCTCTGTCCATCTCTACAACATCACACCAAAGTTGTATCAGTACTCTTTTCAAAATAGGTTTTAAGATAATGGCTTAGAGCCCAACTTAGTTAATCAAATCCAATAGCCAGGTAGGTGTCTATCATGGAGGTCTCACTGATTTTACGGCGACTGATTGACTGACCCACATAGACTAACCCTGCCTTCAGCACCAATGGTTTATTATAACTGAGTGAGGTTCTTGCCAGGTAAAATGCTCTTTGAAAAGCTCTGAACCCAACTCCGTTAATCAAATAGTCTGGCCAGGCTGGTGTATTTGTGGAAGTCTCGCCGAATTCATGAGGACTCATTGACAACCACAAAACCCTTTCTAGACACCAAACTGTTTGGAGTAACTTAGTTAACTTCGTGCCAGAATGTCTGCTCTGATACCATAAATGTAACATCCCAATTTTCTAAAGTGTTTTCGAAATAGTTTGATCAAAGTTCAAAAAAGTTTAATCAGAGAAGAGCATCGGAATAGTTTTAAAAAAATGAGTAACTGATAAACATTCATAACTGGTGTGTCTGCATGGTTGCTATTACAGTCATCCGATTATTCAAATATCCAAAAGTACGGTTATACAAAAATCAAAAAGAAATCCTCCGTCTGCGACTTCATGTGGGCAGCTTACCCTTGTCCACAGTCTTGCCTCCTCCAGAACCTGAGGCTATTGTAAGAGCTGAGGTTCAATTCCAATTGAACCTCAAATAACGGTTAACCTCATGCTTATGTAACAGTTATGTATGACAAATATTCATGACAATACAGCAATAATCACATATTGAAGATAATAACAGAACATAGCCACTGCCTATGCATGTTATTACAGTCTGCACTATTCACCAGTGCCACGATGTACATCCGTGTCCTCAGCACTGGGAAAATTCAACGGTATTATCAAAACTATAACCCGTGTATAGCTGTATGTGTATGAACAACTTTAAAAAACAGAGTCTCAGACTATGAATACATCTATCACATATAAGTATACAATAAGCATCAGAGTTAGTGTTACAGTACGCGTCCATACATTCGTTGACGATTTTGGTACGTTCGTCAGTTGGTCGGTGATCACGTTTATCCTATCATGGTAATATCATATTTATTAATTCACCAATAATATCTTAGTAGATATCTTAGTCCCTAATGACCATTTTTCTCTTGGTGGAATTATTATTTAACTTATTTCCTTTATTTTCTTGAAAAACGCAGGTACAGTATTTTTGAATAGATTTTCGCCTAACTTTGGAAAATCATAACTAATTCTAGAAAAATCGAAACGAGGATCTGTAAAATTCTTTGGAATCCTTAGGATGTCTATTTTTAAGTAAAAATAATCAATTTTTTCCAGATCACCTGAGTCATTCCTAGTTTTTACGCTTTAAGCCTCTGCCCAGAATTTTTCCAGAAATTCGTAGAGGTTTGAAAATTTTTATCTCACTGTACAGAACTCATTTTAACATGTTCATTGCATATTCGAAAAGCCCTATATGTCTACTTTAACCATGAATTTTTCCAGAATTTTTCAACATCATTTTCAACATAAAATATTGGCATTTTTATCACTGATTCCAGAAATTACTTAACCGATGAAATTTTGCCAGAACTTCATTACTTTGATGTTTCTCTTCCAAAAAATTTTCCCTACCGCCTTCTTCATCAGTTTTTTGAAATAAAGCTAATTTTAACCATAAAAACATGAAAATAAAATTATTCTAGAATATTTAAGATCTAAACTACTTCTATATAAGAATTTAAGAACTAAAACTTAAAGAACTTAAAACTAGAGCTAGAGAACTTATCAAAAACCTTGCTACTCCTTCAAAAAGCTCCTTACTCTCACTCTCTACTCTCTATTTCAGATTGCTTTGCTTTGTTTTGGTGTGAAGAGTATGAGGGCCAAGGACCCCTATTTATAGTAGTTTGGTGTGGCAATTTGGCAATTAATTCAGACCTACTTTATCTTGCATTTTGGCCATTGGATCTAGATCATTTTTGGAGCACAAATCCTCACCATTCACTTATAAAAACCGTGCCCCCTCTCTCCAAATTATCCTCTTCCATTTCTTTTATGATTTTAGCTTTAAGGTACATTATTTTCTTCCACAATTTATTGCTATTATCCCATGTGTTGTTTAAGCAATTCTTGGCTCCTTCTCCAAGCTACAATCTCCTCCTTCTTCTATTCTTTGTTTGCATTTCACTAGATAAAAATATTTTTAAGGGTCTTCTTGAAGTTTTCTTCAAATTTTCTCATTGGTTTTGTAATCTTGGGACTTAGAGCTTTAATTAGAAACCTCAATTTCCCTTTTTCTCATTTGGACAAAATTTTCATAAATTTAGGAAATGACTTTGGCTATACTCTATCTCAAGCTTAGATTATGCTTGTTAATAATAACTCCTTATATTTGATCTATGATTAACAGATTTCAAGATATAATTTATTTTGTATAGATTCTCATATGCTTATATCTGGAGTTAATTCCATAGATTAATTTCATTGTTTTATGCTTAAATTTTCCTATTGGCTAATGTCTTGACTTTTCTCTCTCTCTTCATACTACACACACACACATGCACAACAATTGTACACACACACATGCACAACTCTTTTCTCTTTCCTTTATCCTCTTCCAAATGCCCCAAAAGTCTTCAAGCCTTCATGCTAGGGTTATGACTCATTCATGCATGTGTTTGTTTAATTAATTAAACAATTTTTGCTCTTCCCTTTTTGCTCTTCAAAAACCGCCCCCTCCCCCCTTTACTTATTTTAATTTTGTGTTTTATTTCTCTCACAATACCTACAAGGAAATTCTTCCATTGGTGGATTTGATTTCACATGGATTATGTTTTATCAAATTAATTCTAAAGCCCTTAGATTTGCTTTATTAAATCCAATCCAAGCCCTCCATATTTAATCCTAATTAGCATTCCTAATAAAGTGGTTTAGTGAAGTTGTCAAATTATGATTGGCCTCTAACTTAATTATGGCCCTTAGAGACTCTACTTATGCTAATCTTAATCCTTATATGCCATTGATTCTTAATTAGGGTCATAAATCCTTATTTATGTTTATTTAACTTTGTTATTAAATTTAATGTCTTTATTCTAATTATTGTAATTTTAATTGCCCCTTAATTGTTGATAATTGCCTCTTAATTGGTCTAAGTATTTTGATAATTCTTTATGGCTTTTTATGAACTAAATATGAACTTAGGTATTAGTTTGATAATTATAGGGCTTTAGAAAATTTAGTTTCTTAATAAATTATGAAAATTGAGGCTTAGGTCTTCATTAATTAATCCCTTGATTAATTATGAAAACTTACATAATTATTTAGTTTAGTGAAAACTTAGTTGTTTATTAATTCTTATTAATTTCTCCTATTTATTTAAGTATTTCCATAGCACTTTCTTGCTCTTTTTTATCATACAAGAATCATAATTTAATTTAGTAATTATTTGTATTTTTATGGTATTTTATGATCCCTAACAAAATTTAGAAAATAAAATATTGGTTATCTTAAATCCTAAAGAAAGATGTTTTAGAAAATAGAATAAATACATCTTAAAATTTAAAACCATATATTCACCTATTTTAAATAGGTATCATTTATCAAAATATTATTTTTATGAAAAATAATAATTTTTGGGTATTACAAACCACAGCTACAACTGAGAAGCAAATTGGAGCTCAGAAAGAAAATAGAGCAGTGCACCATAGGGAAGCTGGGTTGACACTAGAGCTTGAGAGAGAACGGAGAGCATCAGAGGGAACGAGATGGAGACTACCACCACATCGACAACTTCCCATCATCACCTCTCTCTCACACAACCATCTTCGACCTTCGTTCTACGACACAGATTTCAGAGCATCGCGAAGGTAGAGATCCAGAGAGAGGCCTAGCTTCAAGTCGAACAGAGAGAGAAGGGATGACGGCTGGGATCTTCAGTTTCAGTACCCTATTCATAATATACGAAAATTATGTAAACAATTAGTTGTTATAACTTATAAATTCAAGGATCAAACTTAGGTCCAGTAGGTCAAGTAAGTCAATAAGATTCTGCCACCTCAATTATTTTTACGCATATGCTTTAACCCCATTATGCACTCCATAGGCCGTAAAAAATTTCTACATCAAGGCCGGCGTGAATTCGACTTAAACATCGCGACCAAAGAGCAACGATTGGAGTTTCAAGATGTAAGAGCTACGAAGGGGAAAAATTAATATGAGATCAAATAACAAGCAAAACCTTCAGATGTGAAGCAAATCGTCCCAAATTTCAAGATGTGATAGCTATGGGAGCTGCGCGGGGAGGGGGAATGGAGATCATTACAAGGCAGTTTGATTCAACGGACGTTGTTGCCGCAGCGGGGGCGGGGCGGTGACTTTGGGGGATAGCGGTGTTAAATTTAGATGTAAAAAACTAAGGGAAAATATCGGTGAAGTTCTAAAAAAGAGAAAAAATAGCAAAAAGTCTGAACCCCAAATGCATTATAGGGACTTTTTTTATATTTATTACGGAATTTTAATATCAAAAAAGTTACATTACCAAAATGGTTTTTTCTTATAGTTAAAATATCCCTATAAAAATATTGTTGCCAAAATGGCTTTCCTGTTGCCAAAAATTTTCCAGGTTCCTAAAATTCTACACGGCGAAGAAAAAACTAGGAAAATTTTTTATAACAAGAAAAGTCATTTTGACAATAATATTTTAGGAAAAGCTATTTTAGCAACATGAAAAATCATTTTGACAACGAGTCTTTTTTGATATTGGAATTCTCTAATTAATATTTCTTATAAAAAAAAGTCCCTAGGGACTTTTTTGATAGAAGATTTGGAGTTAAGACTCTTTTGGTATTTTTTTTCCTCTTTTTTAGGACCTCACTAATATTTTCCCTAAAAATAATTGAGGTGGCAAGATCTCATTGCCTTACTTGACCTAATGGACCTAAGTTACTGGAGCTAATTAGTTGGGAAATCTCTTTAAGGTCTAAGGGGCTAAAAAAATATAAAAAATATCCCATTGAAAATTCTGATGTTAAAAAAATCTCATTAAGAACTCCTTCAGTTAGGTAATTAACAACTTCATCTGTGAGTTTTAACAACTCTCTGCAACCTTTTTAATATCAAAATTTTTTGTGAGATGCTTTTTTGACATTTTCTTGATCCCTTGGGACCTTAAAGGGATCTTTCCTAATTTGATTGGTCCTAAATTCAAATAACAATATCCATTACGCTTATTACATAGGAGGTGGCTTTTTTCTTAAATTTCTATAATTTAAAATTTAAATAATATATTCTAAGTTAATAACGCCATAAAGGAGGAATGAAATGAAAATTTAAAAAGTATTTAAATTCTTAAAATCGGAAGTCAAACATCACTAAAAATCAAGAATCAAGAATAATTTTTTTTAACAAAAATCCATCCACCGTATATAGGTTTCAAACTTCAAATTATACTTCTAAAATAAATTTATGAAAATTTCAAAATTCTATTGTTATTAAATTTATTTAGGTTTATAAATTTAGAAAAATACCTATGTCAAGTTCCATATATCAATTTTGTCAAATTCTCTAATCATATTGAACCATAAAGTGTCTTATTTTTAAATTATTATTATTTAACTATAAACTTATAAAAAATAGGACATATATGGTAATGTAATCAAAGAACTTGATATAATTAATATAAATAACTTGATATAAGTATAACTCTTTATTTTATTATAATATCATATTGAAAATAAGATAAAGAAATACCACCTCCAATCTTAATTATAGGAACACTTTTATAGAACAATTGTACTACAAAAGTATTCTTATAATTAGGACCGGATGGAGTATTTTAGATATACAGAAATGCTTTTTTTGGGGGGCTCAAAAACAAATGCTAGTTCTATATGACAAGACATATCTAGGGGGAGCGCTAAAAAACAAATGCTAGTTCTATATGACAAGACATATCTATGTTTGAGATACAAGTGCTATGAGTCTGGAGATAATTGAATATGACAAGACATATCTATGTTTGCAAAGTCTGGCCATGAAAGGCATACTAAATTTTAAAATATCAGGTGATATTCAAAGTGTGTATTAAAATGTAAATATTTTAATACCTAAAATTAAAATGCAGCGCAGCGTAATTACGCTGAATATCATTAAAGGGTGGAAATCTATCCTGAAAAACAGACGGGGTAAAAGTTATCCAAACTAACCAAGGTCGCGTGGGGTGGGTGAGAGGCCAAATATTTATGAATATGTTAACTGTTATATAAAAAATCATTTATATTTTTAAGGGGATAATCAAAATATTAAATTAACTAAATATTTTGTACCTACCACCCCATTATTAATTTAGAAAATGTTGTGTAACTACTTTCTCTATGATTCATCTTTCATGACTGCCTTGCTTTTTATTTTTTATTTAGATCCCTAAGGGAAAATTAAAATATTAAATAAAATATTTTGTGTCTACCACCTTATTATTAATTTACAAAATATTGTGTAACTACCTTCCTTATTATCAATCTGTCATAACTGCTTTATTATTATTATTATTAGTGTTTTGAACCTGTCATTTTGCTGATGTGTTAGCTAGGAGATGCTTATTGCTCTGGTTTTATTTACAGTTGTGTAAATATAATCAAGATATCAAAATAAGTAATGGGAGTAACATTACATCAAACCAAGGCAGCTAAAAACAGACACAAGGGTCAATATTATTTAACAATAATGTTAATAAGAACTATTTTTTATAAAATTAAATCTTGATCATTTCCAAATAAAATATACACAACTATAGACAACTTTCAGGAATCTTACCTCGTCCGGACACATTGGCTCCTTTAATTTGGATAATACATTTTAGGCCGACGTACACTTAACGATATTATTTCTCTTCTCATTGGCAGTTCAGGAAACATCGTTACGTAGCTAGCTAAGTTTAAACGTCCTGTGTCATTGACGGCAATTCCAAACACCTCGTACGTTAACACCTAGAGATGATAATAATAATTAAAATGTCAACCAAAAATTTAAAATTCTTCTATGAATGTAAAAGTGGACATTATATATACAATGACTGAATATATATGTGGTATGTTCAACCTATAGCTATATTTGGCTTTGATTGGATTGAATTTAAGAGATGATGAGGCATTTTCTTCTTTCCTTCTTCGTCTTCTTAATTGTTTTCTGCAGCTCGTCAACAACTCTGGTGACATCCCAAGACTCTTGCTCCCTAAACGTAGATCCTCAACACATTGATTTTGATACCTCTTCCCTTCGCTGTGTTCCGGTTTGGCCACCTCATAATTTCATCCTTAGAGTAAGTGTTATATATATCTATAATCTATATATTTATGGACACACACAAATATTTCTTAAAATTAGACTTCCTCGTTATAATTATTTTTCTTGTTGATTATTTACACCATATATAGGCTTCAAAATATGTGAATTTAAGTTTAATAATATTAATATGACAATATATATTATTCAACAGTATGCTCAGGTGTCATCAAACTTGTGGAGCTTTGTGCTCTCATTTCCCACAAACATAAACTCTTATGGAGCGATAGGGTTCTCCGAAGACGGCCAGATGGTGGGTTCGAGCACCATGGTCGGGTGGGACAATCCGGCCGGTGGCTCCAGCGGAGTGAAACAGTACTATCTAAGTGGAACAACACCAGCAGATGTTGTTCCCGATAAAGGAAACCTTAAATATACAAATGCGCCGGTTGTCTCAACTTCAAGCTCCATAGTATACGTAGCGTTTCAGTTGCAAACCAACCAACCATCCCCACATCTCATATTCGCACTTGGACCTCAGAACTCTTACCCTAGCGGTCTCTTGGCCCCACACATTGATATGATTTCCCTCCACGTGGATTATGATTCAGGTCTATCAAGGTTTTTATTGCGGCCTACATGTTTCATAATATAACATGTCTACATATAAATATATATAGACATACACACACATATACATATATATATGTGTGTGCATATATGTATGTGTGTGTCTATCAATATATATGTGTAGATATATATATTGTGTACATATATGAACACACACACCTATATATATATATATATCTGTGTGTATATGTGTGAGTGTATGCCTATGTGTGTGTATCTTTATGTTGCGCGCGCGCGCACACATATATATATATAGCAAGACTATTATTTTAATTAGACAGCTATGGAAAGAAAAATTCTAGGTCGAAGAGATATGTGACAAGAGCTATTGATTCATTTTTATTTTATGTCATATTAAATTTATAAAAGGGCATTTTAGGAAAATAAATAAAATTAACTAATTTAATTCATCTCCTTAATCTCTCCAAAATCAGTTAAATATATCCTACAATTAAGATTGGAGAGAGTCAAAACTATTTAACTAATTATTTATACCGATGACGATGATTGTGTGTGTGTGTTTTCCTTTTTTTTTCTTTTTTTTTTTCTTTAACTGCAGGTGCAGTTGGTGTAGTCTCTAACCTAAATCTAAAAAGAAGGCATGGATGGCTAAATATTGGAGGATGGAGTCTAGCGATGATGATAGGAGCCATAATTGCTCGTCACTGCAAGCAGTGGGACCCACTCTGGTTTTACTTGCACGCTTTGATCCAAACGCTTGGCTTTGGTGCAGGAGTAGCTGGATTCGTATTTGGTTTGTCTTTATCTAAGAAAGTCAGTTCCAACGTTACTCAACACAAAATTATAGGATTCCTCATCCTCGTCCTTGGCTGCCTCCAGGTTTGTCTACATATACATATTTCTATGATTGTTGTCGTAAAATATTTGTGATATTGATGTAGGTGAATTAGTCATCGATCCGAGCAAAAACCATTTTGCTGGTATCTATATTTTTCTACAATTGTTAATTTGATGCCTATACATTTTTCTCTCTTTATTAAATCACTTAACTTTGCTCTATTAGCATTGTGAGATAATCCGACTTTGGTTTGTTCACACCATTAGGTGTTAGCTCCTCCTGTGCAAGGGCTGGCGATGCTAACAGAGCAAAATTATATTACATCAAGATCTTAATACAAGATCCAGTTGATTAATTTGGGAAGATTAGGGATGTTAAATAAATTATTTAATTATAATATATGTGATTATATATCCATTTTTAAGTCAAGCAAACATACATTAATTTATTCAACTTTTTTTGTCTCCCTAAATTAATTAATCGGATCTTGTATTAAGAACCTGTAAGATTTAATTAAGAGAGAAAAAATATGGGCACTGGATTAAAATTTGAGAAAAAGTACACGGCAAAGTAGTTTTTCTTATATCTTAGGTACTTCAAGTCTTTTTTAAAAAATAAAAAATCGGAAGGTTCACTTCATTTGTCACTGAACAGCCCTATGATGAAGATTAGAGTGAACAGCTCTAATTTTTCTAAAATGTTGATTTTGTTTGACAGGTATTAGCAATTTTATTGAGACCAGGAAAAGAATCAAAAATAAGAAAATACTGGAATTATTATCATCACAACTTGGGAAGGATGTTGATGATATTTGCTTTAGCAAACTCTTTCTATGGACTTCACTTGGGAGGCGAAGCATCAAAGTGGTTTGCTGGTTATGGAGCAAGTATTGCCTTCTTGGTTCTTGTGGCTATCATTTTGGAGATCAAAATGCTAGTTAAACCTAAAACAAAAACACTTGCCTAATTGTTATATTCAATTAGTTTTTCATTTCCTTTAATTTTCTGATGTTGCAAATAAAAGATGTTAATACCAAATTTACTTGTGAGTTGTGACGCAGATCTGACTATTGGTCAATGTGGATCGCATTTTTAATGCCTTGCAGCTAGTCACTGACTTTTTATAGATCCATGAAGTCGCACTTTTCAAGGCTTATAGTACTCTTGTTGGGATTGAATTCATAATTTCTTATATATTTGATTTGGTTAAAAATGATCCAAACACGCGTCTAAACCAAAAATAATAATAATTTGGAACTAAAATGTTGATGATTTAACCATTTGAATAAAGTACACATTTTCTCATTTAATTTTGTGTTATGGTATTGATCAAAGAAATTAGATGAGAAGAAGAGAGAAACAGAGGAGAGAAACTGCTATGGCATTCTCATTAGGGAATGATCGACAAGACTGATTACAGTAGGCTAAGCATATTTATAGCCTTGACTTGTAACATCCTAATTTTCTAAAACGTTTTCGAACTATTTGATGATCAGAGTAGAGCATCGGAATAATTTCAAAAGAGCGAGTATCTGATAAAAACCTTCACTGTTGTAGTATTTGGTTGCTTACACAGCGGTACAGTAGTTTGAAAATAGTACAACAAGATAACGCTGAAATAAAAATTTCTCTGTCTTCGTCCTTGCGCTAGCTCCTTATCCTTGTCCTTGGTCCTGGTTCCTCCGGACCCTGACGCTATGTTAAGAACTGAGGTTCAATTACCATTGAACCTCAGGTAACGGTTAACCTCATGCTTATGTATCAAATATGTATGACAGATATCCATGGCAAAACAGCATTTAATCACATACAATATTCATATATTCACGTAATAACATTACACGGCCACTGCAACATATATGTTATTACAGTCTGCACTATCTCCAGTGCCACGACGGCCTATCGTGTCCTCAGCGCTAGGAAAACTTAATGGCATTATCAAAACCATAACCCGTATTAAGTTGTATGTGTATGATCAATTTTCAAAACAGAGTTTCAGACTATCTATCACATATAAGCATACAATAAGCATCAGAGTTAGTGTTACAGTACGCGTCCGTACCTGAGTCGATAGTCTCGGTACGTAATGGATCGGTCTGCGTTCTTTCGGACAGCCTATCAGAGCAATATCGTCCTATTAATTTAAAGATAATATTCTAAAAGATATTTTGGCCACTATTGACTATTCTACCCTTGGTATTTTAAACCATTATTTTATTTTCTCATAATTTATTGAAAAACCGCTGGAATTATTGGGCAGAAATTCGCCTATCTTTGAAAATTCATAACTAATTCTAGAAAAATCGAAACGAAGATCCGTAAAATTTTCCGGACTCCTTAGGATGTCTATTTTCCAGTAAAAATACCAGACTTTGCCCAGAATTTAAAAATCATTCCCAGATTTCACGCATTCATCCTCTGTCCAGAATTTCCAGCATTTTCGTAGCCTAAACTTTGTGAATTTCTTTCTCACTTTACAGAGCTCATTTCAACATGTTATTTACAGATTTGGAAAGCTCTATATGCCTACTTTCATCATGAATTTTCTCAGAATTTTTCAATAACATTTTCAACATGAAATATGCGTTTTTCTGTGACCCGTTCAGAAATCGTCTAACCGACGAATTTTCGCCAGAACTTCGTTACTACAGTGTTCTTAACCTGGAAATTTTGCTGAACTACTTCCTTCACTAAATTTTCGAAATGAAGCTATTTTTAACTATAAAAACATGAAACTAAAATTATTCTAGAATTTTAAAGATTAAAACTACTTCTATCTATGAATATAAACTCAAAACTAAAGAACTTTGCTTACCTAAAGCTTGGACTCCTTCAAGCTCTTCCTCCAACTCTCTCAACTCTCTCTCAAATAAGCAAGTATTGCTTTGCTTGGTGTGAGGAAAAGTGAATGCCCAAAGGCCCTATTTATAGGAATTTCTCAAGGCAATTTGGTAAATAAAAGCAACTTCCCTCTTGTCAATTTTCCACCATTGGATCTAGGGCAACTTTGCAACTTCAAATCCTCACCACTCTCCCTCTCATCTGCCCTCTCTCTCTCTCTCCCTTCTTCTCTTTCTTCTTCCTTCTCCTAGAAGCTAAAACAACTTGGAGTGCAAGAATTGAATAGTAAGTTGTATCCTACAAGCTTTGACCAATTGGCACATGTGATGAAACTCAATTCCTTCCTCATGAAGCTCCCAAAACCGTGCCCCCTCTGAATTTTTGGGTTTTAGGTTTGTTTTGGGCTTTATTGCTTGGTTGGGCAAAAGTTTGGACTCCCAAAAATTGATCCAATGTGCATGGTTGTGGTAAAAAGCCCTAATTTAATTTCCTCTTGTTTATTACTTGATTTAGCTTAATTAAGTTTAATTTGTAATGCTTTTATTGATTACCAACTTAATTATGATCCTACTAAATCCATTTGTTTCAATCATTGATCCCTTGTTAAGCTTTAATATAGAATTTAACCGAAAATACTCATAATTGTTGCTAATGTTTGCCATTAGATTAATTATGAATGTCAATTCAATTAATATTAATTTAGGTGCCCAATAATTATTCTTTAGCATTCCCTAATTACTTTAAACCTTTTCATACTCCTTTATGACTTATTCTTGAAAATATAAGAATTAAAGGTTAATATCTTTTTAAATATAGATTTAATTGTTCTTTACTTGTTGGAAATTCCCTATAATTGTTTTAGGTATTTTCATGATGTTTTATACTATTTTAGGAACTCCAATTTAATTATAGTCCTTAGAAATTTAAACAACTCTTGATTAGCCATTGGCTTTTAATTTGAATTATACATCTTTAATTATGCCTATTTTAATTTAGTTAAATTTAGTATCTTCATTGTTGTAATTTCAATTGCTCATTAATTGTTATTATTCACCCCTTAATTGGGCTCAGTGTGATGATAACTCTTTAGGGCTTTCTATGAGTCAATTATGATTTTATGCATTAGTGTGTTAATTAAGGGTATTTTAGTAAATTTCACATCTTAATAAGTTAATGATGCTTAATCAATTCCTTGATTATTAATAAAGATTTGGCACAATTATTTAATTTAATGAATACCTAACTATTTATTATTTTTCTCCTATCTTGTTTAAGTATTCTCCATAGTTCCTTATTGGTCCTTTTAATTCCATGTGAACCATAATTTAATTTGGTAATTATTTGCATTTTATGATATTTTATGGTTCCTAAAAGGATTCAATAATTAATTGCAAAAATCAATGCAATTACTTTAATTAATGTACAATTATTTGTCCAATCAATTATTGACACTTTCCTCTAATTTGTTTGAGATTAATAACATTTTATGCCCCTTTAAAATTTAAATATGAACTATGCTTCAATATGAAAATTATAGGGTATTTTATGATCCCTAAATGAACTTAAAATATTTGAGTTGCTTTGGTTTATTTAACTCTAGGAGAAAATTCTCTAATTTTAAACTAGATAAACTATAATATCTTTGAGACCACATATTCACCTACTTTAATAGGTATCATTTAGTGGTTATGCTAAATAGGATTTTTAGGGTATTACATGACTCCCATTAGCCACTGCCTTTCACTAATTCTAACAACTAACTAAAGCAAATCTTACACTAATTCTTGGGATACCTAACTTTTAACCCAATATTATATTGCATTAAAAGTTGGTTACCCTAAGAATTAGTGAAAGATTAGCTTCAGTTAGTTGTTAGAACATCGGGTTAAAAGTTAGTTACTGTGCGAGTTAGTTAGGGAATAAAAGGATTCTCGAAGATAAAAGAAACAATCTTAGGAGGAGCCGACACATCTTGGTGATCTCTTGCGTTAGTTGTTCAGTCGATCGTTGGCAATGTCGACTTGGGCTGGTGACAGCTAGCCGAATTTCCTCCAACGAGTTGGCTAGCGTATGACATTGGGATGCAATACCGTCAATCGTTTCTTGAAGGTGGGCAAATGTTCTTGGAAGATCACGGACTGTAGCCAACTGAGCTTCAAATTCTTGGAAATGGCTCTCCAGGTTTTTGTTGCTAATTGAACACGTAAGTGACCATAAGATGTAATACCCTAAAATTTTTATTTATCATAAATATTATATTTGATAAATAACACATTAAAATAAAGGTGAATATGTGTCTCAAAATTTTGTAGTTTGTTAATTATAATTTTAAGCAATCATCAATATATCCTTCTAAACCTTTAACTCTTTTATTCATTGGTCCACATGTTACACTATGATTAGTATCACGTCCACACACTTTTCTGATCTCTCAATCATCTTCCCTCCCTCATTGTAGTGGGACGGATTTAAATTTTTCTTCATAAAATCATTCCTAATCCATAATAAAATTCCTAATCCATTATCCCCCATTTTCTTTATAAAATCATTCCTAATCCATTATAGTATAACTTTTCCCATTTTTTTGAATTGAAATTATAAAATTTCCTTTATAAAATATCAAATGGATCAGCTCAAGTCCTATTTATCATATATGATTCCTAAACAGTAATTGGCCAGGGTCATTTACAAACGTAAGTCAATATAGTTTTTTTTTCCCATAAGAAGCCAACATTTTTCATGTACACTATGATAGATGCCATGTCCACACAATTTTCTGATCTCTCAATCATACGTCTTCCCTCCCTCCATTTTTCTGAATTCAAACTTAAGATTTTCCTTTATGAAATCTTTCCCTCCCTCCAATTTCGTGAATTCAAATTTTAAATTTTCTTTTATAAAATCACCTAATGGATCAGCTCATGCTCGCTGTACTCTAAACAAGTTTTCCTTTGTTTTACAAAAACAAACAGGCAATGACTGAGACGTACTTATCTGAAGTCGATGATAGCAAGGACACGTGGTCGATTGTTGCAAAAGTTCTCCGGATATGGGTTGTCAAGAAAAAGGCTGTACCATACCCGATATGGAAGATAGGGATGATACTGGCTGATGAAATGGTTAGATGTTATAAAGATTTATAGATCTACATAGTACCCATTTTCAATAATCTTTTTTTAATAGTTATTTCCTTACAATTGAAATTTTGTACTCTCAGCCAATTTGTTTTTCGTTTTTGGTTTTTGTGCCAGTAGACAAGAATGGAAGTTTCCATGACACAAAAAAATGCCATTCCAAAATTGATTGATGATCCGAAAGAAGGGATGGTGTACAACTTCCAAAACTTTAAGGTAGTCGAGAATTATGATAAGTATAGAGCAACTACAAATCCTTGGAGATTGAACTTCCATACTCACACGTTCATAGAAAAATCTGACGTTGTCATTAACCAACAAGCTTATAACTTCAAGTCCATTGTAGACATCAAGCATGGAAATAACCCAGACCCAAGGTTAATAGGTTTGTCTTTTTTGGACCCATTTTGTTAAATCAACTTATAACCTTTTATGCTTTAAGACGGAGTGCATTCCAATTAATTTAATGATGCATGACATACAAACAACTACAGACGTAATTGGGTTTTTGCAAGCTTTCGGACGTTTACTGGATCAAAGAAGGGAAAGTGATATTACTAGGAGGCTAAACTTTAGCATTGCTGATGAGAAGTAATTTTTTATTTTTTTTATCTATCTTTGTAGATCACTAAAAATCTGGTGTTCAAATTTTTTTTTTTAAACTTAAGTATAACAAAGAGTATTGAATATAATTATATTTCAACATCTCTTAGTGAAAACATTATAAATATCACTCTTAGGGGTGAGTGTGTTGAGGAGACTTATACAATGCTATAAATTATGAGTCATTGGGAGAGGACAAAAAATAGAAATCACTCTTTCATTTGTTCGGCCACTTTTTACCTACCCAACCACCTTCTCTCACTCTTTCTCTCATAATTATTTTATCCCTTATAATTACGTGTCATAAACTAGTTAAAAAAAACAAGAAGAAGAAGAAGAAGAAGATTTGTATATTACGTCAGAGAAGTATGTAGAAAAAACTCATGAGACATCACTATCAACACGGATCCGTTTTTAACTATTTAGGGTAATAAACTTGTCCAAATTAAGGAAAAGACAAAATATTTGGTGCATGAGGATACCTAAAATCAACCGTGATATAGATGTTAATATCATTGAGTAGATAATAAAGCTTGGTCATATTTAAATTTTTTATAAATTCACCCCTATTTAACTTTATTTAAATAATAATGTTATATTTTTATAATATACTACAATATAAAATTATTATAATACAATAATATAATTTTTTTCCTGTGTGTCCAAAGTAGTAGGTATAGGTCTCTAATATTTTTATTTCCAATGTTATTGGATTCTCGATAATTTCCTATTCTGTCCGTTCCTACAAAACATATTTTGGAGTTGGTCTTGATAAGTTTTAACTTTTGTCAATTTTTTCCTATAATACAACTTTTTATACTTTCTCAATAATAATTAAAGACAAAAATAATTTAATAATATACCTATTAATTTTATATAGTAAATAATGTTTGCAACTCATTGTATCATATACACATCAACTATACATTTTTGTATTAAATAATGTTGAGAAAAATTTATCATATTTTTTTCATATCACCCCTACTAATACTTTTTCTACAATAATTTATTTAACAACACTCTTGTATTTCATCAAGTAATATATTCTACTTTATTTTTAAATTTTTTATAAAATTATTTCAATAGGTCGCTAAAAATATTTTTTGTAATATAGCATTTTAAGGCAATTTAAGGCCATTTAATTTTTTCTGCCGGACAACTCATTCTCCAATTACCAAATTCAGGGAGATTGGAATATTAGGCATGACTACATCTCAATATAAAATAAAATATTACTAAGTTAGAAAATTGGAGAACTAATACATTCAATTAAGTACATATTACAGATATTAACATCAGTTCAACCTATATCTATATGCTATCCATTATGCCTCAAACTCATCCCTAATTTTTTGCTCATAAGGAAATCAACCCTAATTTTTTGTGGGTCAAGATGAACTATTTTAAGTTTGAAATTTCATTTCCAATTAACTTTTGGAGCGCATCACCAATAGCATTAATCACTCATTTTCATATACATTGATGCTGAATCTATTTATCATATATGATTCTGAAATAGTAATTGGCCAAGGTCATTTACAAACGTAAGTCAATACACTTTTTTTCCATAAGAAGCCAACATTTTTCCTAAACAGTAAAATTTTTTTTGAATTCAAATTATAAAATTTCCTCAATCCACGGTAATACTTGCTCATGACTCATCAATCTAAATAGATTTGATAGTGAAGATATTGTCAATTTTATCTCAATCCATGGATTTAAATTTTTCTTTATAAAATCATTCCCTCCCTCCATTTTTTTGAATTCAAATTATAAAATTTCCTTTATAAAATACCTAATGGATCAGCTCAAGTCCTATTTATCATATATGATTCCTAAACAGTAATTGGCCAGGGTCATTTATAAACGTAAGTCAATACAGTTTTTTTTTCCATAAGAAGCCAACATTTTTTCTAAACAGTAAAATTTTTTTGAATTTAAATTATAAAATTTCCTTTATAAAATTTCCTCAATCCACGGTAATACTTGCTCATGACTCATCAATCTAAATTGATTTGATAGTGATGATATTGTCAATTTTACCGTCATATCGTTTGGAATGAAGTGGTTTTCTTTGCCGACTTTGGAAATTTTTTTCCAAGTTACTTCAGTGCTGACTCTATAAATCATTTAGATCGTGTAAATGATAGTATCAAAGATCTATATGATACATAGTTCCTCAATTCAATTAAATATTCCGGGATTCCTCATCGTAAATTGGTTTTGAAGGTCGGTGTACCTGTTATGTTAATAAGGAACATTGATCAAGCATCAGGATTGTGCAATGGTACGAGGCTTCAAATTACAAAACTAGGGAAGAACGTCATTAAGGCGAAAGCGTTGAATGGCAACAGCGCAGGGCAAGATATTTTGATACATAAGATGGACATGAATCCATATGAATCTAAACTTCCTATCAAGATGACTAGAAGATAATTTCCAATCATCGTTTCATTCGCCATGAAAATTAATAAAAGTCAAGGACAATCAATGTCAAATGTAGGTCTTTACCTACCAAGACCAGTTTTCTCACATGGACAACTTTATGTTGCTGATAACCTTAGAATTTATGATATTTTAATTAGCTAAAAACTCTGTCATTGTCATGGTTTAATGGATCAAAATAGTTAAATATGTAGTTTCATCTTCATAATTAGTTTTTAGACTTCATTTGTATTGATCTTGGTTATATTTGAAATTTGGATCAAAACTGGGCTTAAATCACACCTCTTTCACAATTGGGTAATAAACACTGTTTGTTATTTTGGGTATAACTTGAGTTATAGAAATCCAATTGATCCCCAATTTGCATTTTCAGAAAGCTAAGAGGAAGCCCTACAACTCCTATGAAGAGCCCAAAAGCTAACTCAGATGTTTAGAGGGCCAAAATTGGACTGGAAACCGAAACAGGCTGCTTTCACTGGACTCTGGAATGACGTTCGGTATTTGGCCCATATCTGGAGCTACAGACCTCCAAATGGGGCACCGTTTGAACGACTGGAAAGCGGACATCCGGGGCCACATTTCATATGAAGATCACATGGCCAGATTCGGATGATTTCGTGGCCTAAAATGGGCAGGAAAAGAAGACACGGTTTTGGAGCTGTAAAGTGACTCAAAGATGCTTCCAAGTTGGCCACTAACTAAAGTGACGAATTTGTGTTGTAAAGTGCATGGATGAGATGCTCCTAGCTGCCTATAAATAGAAGGGAGTTGTGAAAAGCAAGACACACTTGGAGTAGACCAAGATCTCTCCATTTTTAGGTTCTTTCTTTCTTAGTTTCAGATTTCTCTTCATGTTCTTTCCTTCTTGTTCTTTGCCTCCTACATGGAAGGCTTAGTTTATTCTTATAACTTTCATGCAATTTATTTTCCATTGCTTTCCTTTTTGATCATTGCCTCCTACATGGAAGGCTTAGTTTTTATTTTTTTTAGTTTCATGTATTGTCTTTAATTCTTCTCTTTATTTTCTTGCCTCCTACATGGAAGGCTTAGGTTTTGCTTATTTAGTGTTATGTATTGTCTTTAATTCTTATCTTTAGTTTCTTGCCTCCTTCTTGGTATGACTTAGTTTTAATCTTTCCTTTTTGGTTGTTTTAATTAAATTTCATGTTCTTCATCTTTTACCATTTTATTGCTTGGCCATGATTAGCATGAACTAAGTATCTTTCTAAGGTCATGTATGGATTCTTTATGAAGTTTAATTGAAATTCTGTTTTTAATTACATAATCGTTGTCTTGGATATGTTTCTTTAATCCATGCTTAATGCCTTGGTTAGTTTGATCACCTAATTAAGGAATTGAAAGATTAATTAGACCTTGGGAAAGGCTAGTTAGTTCTAGGTTCAATTGATGAAAGAACATAAGGTACTAGCAAGGGAACTTGTCATAGGCTTTATGCAATCATAAAGAATTCTGGACTTAATGCATGAATTGATTCTAATGAGCATGGGAACATGACTTTAGGATTAAGGATTAGGCTAATTGACTTAGGGATAAGCAATTAGATTAAAATCTGAAATTCGATTGACATACTTCAATTCACGGGTTAAGTAGTTAATTTCTACCTTAAAAGAAGATTAGGTCTTAATCTAGCTTTTGGTAAAGGAAGAACATTTAAATGGATTATTGATGATATACATGACCCTAGGCTTTTGTTAATTTCATTTTACAAAGTTTAATTCAATTTCTGTGTGATTTTACTGTTTTTTAATATTTTTCATCAAAAACTCTTACGGTTGCATCAACTATAAATTAAAGTGATTTGGGTTGGTAGTTGGAACTTTGGTCCCTGTGGGAACGATATTTTATTACCTTGGGATACTTGCCGGTATTACATTGATAGTGTATACTTGCACTGGTTACCCATTCATCAAGTTTTTGGCGCCGTTGCCGGGGACCAAATTTGTCCCAATATCAACTATCTTTGCTTGTTTATAGATTGGTGCTTATTTTATTGCAGTTTTTAATTTTTCGTTTTGAGTTATTCCTTGTTCATTTCAATTGTGTGTTATTTTTACCTCAAAAAAAAAAGAAAAAAAATTAAATTGAGTGTGCTTTGTTATTATACTTTTGATTTTATGTGTTCTTGTAAGTTTGTAGGTGTGATAATTGAGTTGTTGGAAATTCATTTTCTGCAGAATTTCAATTAAGTATAACAAAAATTTAGTAGTCTATCTCTCTTCTTGACTTTCAGGTCCTTAAGAACTGATTTCTTGATTAAAGTGTATGCTAGACACAAATCTTTTATTTGATCAAGAAATAGAGAGGACGTTGCGGCGTTTGAGAAGAGAACAAAAAGCTTTGCTACAAGTTCAACAAGCTTCTTCATCCACAAATACCGAACCTAAAAAGATCACAATGGCAGAAGCAGCTGGGAATCATAGAAGTGTGGGAGATTTTGCTATCCCAAGGGTTAGTGAAATTGCTTCCAGCATTGTTAAGCCAAGGGTGGAGGCCAACAACTTCGAGATCAAGCCAGCAATTATTCAGATGGTACAAACAGCTGTGCAATTTTATGGCCTTCCCTATGAAGATCCAAATTTGCATCTGGCAAGTTTCTTGGAGATTTGCGACACATTCAAATTTAATGGTGTTACTGATGATGCCATTAGACTGAGGCTCTTCCCATTTTCTCTGAAAGATAAAGCAAGAGTCTGGTTGCAGTCACTTCCTCCTGGAGCAATCACCACTTGGGATGAATTGACAAAAAAATTCTTGGGCAAGTATTTCCCTCCTGCAAGAACTGCAAAGTTAAGAAACGACATCACCTCTTTCCATCAAGCTGACGGTGAATCACTCTATGAAGCCTGGGAGCGGTTTAAAGACTTACTTAGGAAGTGCCCACATCATGGCCTTCCTGAGTGGTATCCAGTCCATACATTCTATAATGGGCTACAAGGGAACACAAGAGGCATTGTCGATGCAGCTGCAGGTGGTGCTCTGATGGCAAAATCCGTGGATGATGCCTACAACATTTTGGAGAACATGGCTAACAACAATTATCATTGGAACGGGGAAAGGAGTAATACTAAGAAAGCAGCAGGAATTCACGAACTTGATGCTTTATCAACACTTTCTGCTCAGGTAGCTTCTATGACTAATCAGTTGAATAAGTTGACATCTGCTAATGTACAAGGAAGTAGGTGTGACTTATGTGGAGAAGGACACATTACTGAGAAGTGTGCTACAAGTCAGGAGAGTGTGCAGTATGTTGCTCATCAACATAAGCAACAGTACAATCCGCATTCTAACTATTACAATCCAGGTTGGAGAAATCACCCCAATTTCTCATGGAGTAATCAAGCAGGTACACAACAACAATCTGAACAGCCACGACTTCCCCACAATCCTCCTGGATATGCAGCACCAATCCAGCCACAAGAGAAAAAGAGCAGTCTTGAAGATATTCTTGCTCAATTCATGACTAGAACCGGCTCCATGCTACAGAACCATACAGCTTCTATCAAGAATTTAGAGATACAGGTAGGACAAATTGCCAACTCTCTAAATGTCAGGCAGCAGGGTACCCTTCCCAGTAATACTGAAGATCCTAGAGGTAAGGAAACTTGCCAAGCCATTGCTCTTAGAAGTGGTAAAGTATTGAAAGATGTCGAACCAGTGGCAATTGAAGCCCAAACGAATGAAGAAAATCAAGGTGAAAGTAGGGCTGAAAGTCAAACCAAGCAACTACACCAACATGTTGAAACTAAAAAGAAAGTAGTTCAACCTCCTTTTCCTCAACGGGTGAAATTTGATCCAAAAGATAGGCAATTTTCTAGATTTCTGGATGTATTCAAGAAATTGCAGATCAACATACCATTTGCAGAAGCTTTAGAAAATATGCCATCTTATGCAAAATTTATGAAAGAGTTGTTGTCCAAAAAGAGGAGATTGGTGGAGAACGAACTAGTTGCACTTACTGAGGAGTGCAGTGCGGTTTTGCAGAAGAAGTTGCCACCAAAGTTGAAGGATCCAGGAAGCTTCACCATCCCTTGCACAATAGGAAATCAGTTCGCGGGTAACGCCCTTTGTGATTTAGGGGCTAGCATCAATTTAATGCCCCTAACCATATTCAAGAGACTCGGCCTTGGGGAAATCAAATCTACATCTGCAGTTCTTCAGTTAGCTGACCGAACATTGGCATACCCAAAAGGTATAATTGAGGACATTCTTGTTAAAATTGATAAATTAATCTTGCCTGCAGATTTCATCATCTTAGACATGGAGGAGGACAGAGATATTCCTATCATTTTAGGAAGACCCTTCCTAGCCACTGGAGGAACATTGATAGATGTAAAAAAGGGTGAGTTGACTATGCGGGTTGAAGATCAACAGGTTACTTTTAATGTTTTTAAGGCGGTTAAATTTTCTGATAACTATGAGAATGTTTTCTCAATCGATGTGCTTGATAACTGCCTTAATAATTTAAAAGTAATGACACTTCCTTTAGACCCTTTGCAAGCAGCATTGGAAGAGACAGAGTCCTTTGATGGTAAGGATTATGAGTTTTGTTTAGATGATCTCTCTCCCTCTTTACAAGAACAAAACTTTGAAACCTTGCATGTTGTTGAAGGAAAAGAGGTAAGTGAACCACCTTCTACTCTTAACGATGTTCCTAGTCTTGATTTGAAACAGCTTCCATCACACCTTTCCTATGCCTATCTAGGAGAGGATGCTTCTTATCCTGTTATTATTGCAGCTGACTTAAATCAGGTTCAAAAGGAAAAATTATTGAGGGTGTTGAGGGAACACAAGAAGGCAATAGGTTGGACTCTAGCTGACATCAAAGGTATAAGCCCTTCCTACTGTATGCACAAGATCATTTTGGAAGAAGGGAGCAAACCTTCAATTGAAGCACAGAGGCGTCTAAACCCCCATATGAAGGAAGTGGTGAAGAAGGAGATAATCAAGTGGTTAGATAATGGAATCATCTATCCCATATCTGACAGTTCTTGGGTCAGCCCAATACAATGTGTTCCAAAGAAAGGAGGAACAACAGTGGTGAAAAATGGCAACAATGAGCTGATTCCCACAAGGACCGTGACTGGTTGGCGGGTATGCATGGATTACAGGAAGTTAAACAAGGCGACCAGGTTACAATCAGATAGTAATTGCTCCTGAGGATCAAGAGAAGACAACTTTTACCTGCCCTTATGGTACATTTGCATTTAGAAGGATGCCCTTTGGCCTTTGTAATGCCCCTGCCACGTTTCAAAGGTGTATGATGGCAATCTTCTATGATCTTATAGAAGACATAATGGAGGTATTTATGGATGACTTCTCTGTCTTTGGTTCTACCTTTGATGCATGTTTAGCAAATTTGACAAAAGTGTTGCAAAGATGTGTAGAAACAAACTTGGTTTTAAATTGGGAAAAATGCCATTTTATGGTACGTGAAGGGGTGGTATTAGGCCACAAAATTTCAAAAAGGGGAATTGAGGTAGACAAAGCAAAAATTGAAGTGATTGAAAAATTGCCCATTCCCACTAATGTCAAGGCCATTAGAAGTTTTCTAGGACATGCAGGTTTTTATAGGCGCTTTATAAAAGATTTTTCCAAAATTAGCAAACCTTTGTGCAATTTGTTGGAAAAAGATGCAATTTTTAAAATTGATGATGATTGTGTGAAAGCTTTTGAGACTCTAAAGAACAAGCTAGTTTCAGCCCCTATTATGTGTGCTCCTGATTGGAATGCTTCATTTGAACTAATGTGTGATGCAAGTGATCTTGCAATTGGGGCTGTTCTAGGTCAAAGAAAAGAGAAAATTTTTCATGCAATTTACTATGCTAGTAGGACTCTTTCAAATGCTCAAAAGAATTATGCAACAACTGAGAAAGAATTACTAGCTATAGTTTTTGCATTTGATAAATTTCGCGCTTATCTGTTGGGGTCCAAGGTAGTTGTTTACACAGATCATGCTGCCATTAAATACCTGCTGTCTAAGAAAGATTCTAAGCCGAGGTTGATACGGTGGATCCTCTTGTTACAAGAATTTGATTTGGAAATCAGAGACAAAAGGGGGTCAGAAAATCAAGTGGCTGATCACTTGTCAAGATTAGAAGGTAGTAATGAGGACAAGACGGAACCTGTGCATGGATTCTTCCCAGATGAACAGCTCTTTAGAATTGCAACTTCAATCCCCTGGTATGCTGACATTGTTAACTTTCTGGTATGTGGTATTCTACCTTCTGATTTTACTTTTCAACAAAAGAAAAAGCTCATGCATGATTCAAAATTCTATTTTTGGGATGAGCCTTTTCTTTTTAAGAGATGTCCTGATCAAATAATTCGGAGGTGTGTACCACAAGAGGAAATTAATAATATTCTTGTTCATTGTCATAATTCAGATTATGGGGGGCATTATGGGAGCACTAGGACAGCTGCCAAGGTCCTAGAAAGCGGATTTTATTGGCCATCTTTATTCCATGATGCTCGTGAGTTTGTTGTTTCTTGTGACAGGTGTCAAAGAACAGGTAATATATCAAGGAGGAATGAGATGCCCCAACATGGTATTCTTGAAATTGAACCATTTGATGTGTGGGGAATTGACTTCATGGGGCCCTTTCCATCATCCTCCAACTGCAAGTACATCCTGGTGGCAGTTGACTATGTTACCAAGTGGGTTGAAGCGGTGGCTCTTCCTACCAATGAAGCACACCAAGTGACCAAGTTTTTAAGGAAGAATATCTTCACAAGGTTTGGTACCCCAAGAGCCATAATCAGCGATGGTGGTTCTCACTTTTGTAACAAATGGTTTGAGACACTATTAGTGAAATATGGGGTCAAGCACAAGGTGTCTACCGCTTACCACCCTCAAACCTGTGGCCAAGTGGAAGTATCAAATAGGGAGATCAAGCGAATCTTGGAGAAAGTGGTAAGACCTACAAGGAAGGATTGGGCTATAAAGCTAGATGATGCTCTTTGGGCCTACAGAACAGCTTACAAGACCGTCCTCGGAACATCTCCCTACAGGTTAGTATATGGTAAGGCTTGTCACCTACCTGTTGAAATAGAACATAAAGCATATTGGGCCATAAAACAGCTTAATCTTGATCCCACTGTGGCTAAAGAACATAGGCTCCTTCAGTTGAATGAATTAGATGAGATTAGGAAGGATGCTTATGAAAGTGCAAGAATCTACAAAGAGAAGACCAAAGCATGGCATGACAAGAAGATTGCTCCACGTCACTTTGAGGTAGGCCAAAAGGTATTGTTATTCAATTCAAAATTGAAATTGTTTCCAGGAAAACTCAAATCAAGGTGGAGTGGTCCCTTTAAGGTAACAAAGGTCTTCCCTTATGGAGCTGTGGAATTGGAAGAGGAGAGTTCCAAAAGAACCTTCATTGTGAATGGCCAAAGATTGAAGCATTATTGGAGCCAAAATGTGCACCTGAGTGAGATTTCTCATTCACCCCAGCATCCCTAAATGAATATGGGTAACATGTCTGCTAAAGACTATAAACTTAGCAAGGTGTACTACTGTCTGTATATAATTTGCTGCTGATTGTGGTTCTGTTTTTCAAAAAAAAAAAAAAACATAAAAAAAAAAACAACAACAACAACTTTGGTTTGCTGTTCCTTATTTTCTATTTGCAGTTTTTTGGATTTTGTTTGCTGTTTGTGCAGAATTGTCAGCTTCAAACCTTTAGCGGCTGCCCTTACATTAAGCTTTGGGTGTCTTCTAAGTTTGGGGGAGTCCCTTTAACCTTTCCCTTTTATTTATGTTTTTCTCTCACTCCTTATTCACCTCACATGTTTAGATAACATTGAGGACAATGTTGGTTTTAAGTTTGGGGGTGTTGTTTGGAAACATAAATTTATTTTCTTTAAGGATAGGTTTTAAATACTTTTCCCCAATAAGGTTTGGTGTTTTCATTTCATGATTAGGTATTAGATGTTTTATTCAAAAAAAAAAAAAAAATCTTTTAAAACATGACATGAATGAATTCTAAGGTAGAGTAGATACCGTGAGATTGGAAAATAAGAATCATGTGTTTTTGGCAATGCAAAATGTGAATATCAAATACGTTATTCTTGAGTGAGTATGATCACATGTTTGAATAAACAAGTTACTGAATTTCTGGAGTAGTAGTTTAAAGTTAATGATCTTGAGGATGGTGTAATTGATTCCCATATCCGTGAGGGATTGAGCTTCATATACTTATATTCTTTTGCTGTGTGCACCTCACTATTTTAGCACTCTAGAACTTGTTCTATTTCTGGTTTGAGATGGCAAGTATTGCATGCATATTCTGAAATGATAAAAGGCAATTTATTTCTTGTATAAACCAGTTGGCCAAATAGCCCACCTAGCATTCTCCATTGATTAACCCTTTTGAGCCTGAGGCCTTGTTTGTTCTTATTATTAACCACTGTTATATAACCATTCCATACATATCCTACCTCACAATGGAAAGCAGAGTATGCTACAGGTGAAAGTATGAACTTAATTGATGAATTTTGGAATTGTATGACGGTTATGATCTGTATAATGAATATATTAGTGTAAAAAAAAAAAAAAAAAAAGAGTAATGGTACTGGTAGCTCAAAAAAAAAAAAAAAAAAAAGAAGAAGAAGAAGAAGAAGAAAGAAATGAGTTAGTGAAGGATGAAAACAGTTATATGAGACACAATTTGGATTTGACTGATGATTCATATTTTCTGTTTTCCATTGTTAAAGCTACTTATCCATATATTATCCTTCCCTAACCATAGCCAACCTTTGAAAGACCTTTTGATTGGTTTATGCATGTATTACAGAGCAGTGGAGAAGTAGAATATGAACAAGCCTATGGTAGTGTTATTAGAGTGATGGTTGATTGAGTGAAATACACACCCTAAAATACTTGAGAGTTTGAGTGGATTGAATATCCAAGTGAGGGGTTATTCCAATTTACTATTTTCCTCTTGATAACTCTACTTTCTACTACTCTGGAAATTAGTGAAGTGTTGATACAAGCATAATGTATTACTCATTTTTGAACTGTGCTTTCATTGATTGATATATCCATTTGCAATGCTAAGTTAAAGGAAAAAAAAAAAATTTTGGTCTAATAAGTTATCTTATTTTCCTCACTCACATCGATCTGCACATCCCCTTGTTTTTAAGCTATATCTGTTATCTTTAATTGATTTGCTTGAGGACAAGCAAAGATCTAAGTTTGGGGGAGTTTGATAACCTTAGAATTTATGATATTTTAATTAGCTAAAAACTCTGTCATTGTCATGGTTTAATGGATCAAAATAGTTAAATATGTAGTTTCATCTTCATAATTAGTTTTTAGACTTCATTTGTATTGATCTTGGTTATATTTGAAATTTGGATCAAAACTGGGCTTAAATCACACCTCTTTCACAATTGGGTAATAAACACTGTTTGTTATTTTGGGTATAACTTGAGTTATAGAAATCCAATTGATCCCCAATTTGCATTTTCAGAAAGCTAAGAGGAAGCCCTACAACTCCTATGAAGAGCCCAAAAGCTAACTCAGATGTTTAGAGGGCCAAAATTGGACTGGAAACCGAAACAGGCTGCTTTCACTGGACTCTGGAATGACGTTCGGTATTTGGCCCATATCTGGAGCTACAGACCTCCAAATGGGGCACCGTTTGAACGACTGGAAAGCGGACATCCGGGGCCACATTTCATATGAAGATCACATGGCCAGATTCGGATGATTTCGTGGCCTAACATGGGCAGGAAAAGAAGACACGGTTTTGGAGCTGTAAAGTGACTCAAAGATGCTTCCAAGTTGGCCACTAACTAAAGTGACGAATTTGTGTTGTAAAGTGCATGGATGAGATGCTCCTAGCTGCCTATAAATAGAAGGGAGTTGTGAAAAGCAAGACACACTTGGAGTAGACCAAGATCTCTCCATTTTTAGGTTCTTTCTTTCTTAGTTTCAGATTTCTCTTCATGTTCTTTCCTTCTTGTTCTTTGCCTCCTACATGGAAGGCTTAGTTTATTCTTATAACTTTCATGCAATTTATTTTCCATTGCTTTCCTTTTTGATCATTGCCTCCTACATGGAAGGCTTAGTTTTTATTTTTTTTAGTTTCATGTATTGTCTTTAATTCTTCTCTTTATTTTCTTGCCTCCTACATGGAAGGCTTAGGTTTTGCTTATTTAGTGTTATGTATTGTCTTTAATTCTTATCTTTAGTTTCTTGCCTCCTTCTTGGTATGACTTAGTTTTAATCTTTCCTTTTTGGTTGTTTTAATTAAATTTCATGTTCTTCATCTTTTACCATTTTATTGCTTGGCCATGATTAGCATGAACTAAGTATCTTTCTAAGGTCATGTATGGATTCTTTATGAAGTTTAATTGAAATTCTGTTTTTAATTACATAATCGTTGTCTTGGATATGTTTCTTTAATCCATGCTTAATGCCTTGGTTAGTTTGATCACCTAATTAAGGAATTGAAAGATTAATTAGACCTTGGGAAAGGCTAGTTAGTTCTAGGTTCAATTGATGAAAGAACATAAGGTACTAGCAAGGGAACTTGTCATAGGCTTTATGCAATCATAAAGAATTCTGGACTTAATGCATGAATTGATTCTAATGAGCATGGGAACATGACTTTAGGATTAAGGATTAGGCTAATTGACTTAGGGATAAGCAATTAGATTAAAATCTGAAATTCGATTGACATACTTCAATTCACGGGTTAAGTAGTTAATTTCTACCTTAAAAGAAGATTAGGTCTTAATCTAGCTTTTGGTAAAGGAAGAACATTTAAATGGATTATTGATGATATACATGACCCTAGGCTTTTGTTAATTTCATTTTACAAAGTTTAATTCAATTTCTGTGTGATTTTACTGTTTTTTAATATTTTTCATCAAAAACTCTTACGGTTGCATCAACTATAAATTAAAGTGATTTGGGTTGGTAGTTGGAACTTTGGTCCCTGTGGGAACGATATTTTATTACCTTGGGATACTTGCCGGTATTACATTGATAGTGTATACTTGCACTGGTTACCCATTCATCAGTTGCTTTATCTAGGGTAAAGAGTTCCAAGGGTCTAAAAATATTGATTTTGGATGAGTTTAATAAGTGTACTGATAACACAATTAATGTGGTATACAGAGAGGTTTTCCAAAACATTTTATCACATTAATAGTTGTCAAGCGAAAATTTCTTCCAATTTGTTATTGTTGTACTTTCAATGTAATGGTTATATGAATTCAGCTTTTTCATACTTTCATTTGAGTTTATTGTTACGTCTACAATTAATCTATTTACTAATAAAACTACATTGTTATTACATTAATACTTTAGTTGTCCGATTTAAGAACCGAATAAAACAACACACTCCATGCAACGCACGGGTCTAAGGTCTTGTTTCTCTTAGAATTAAGACAACCAAAGGCTAGTTTTAAGTCTACATATAAGGAACATAAAATGTGATAAAATTATCATATTAAATCATGGTTCTTATATAACCAAAAGAAGCAAGAAAATGTTATAAAAACACTTAATTAAATTAAACGACATAAACAATAATTATTGGGCAATTAAGCTTACACTAATTAAAATAATTTGTGTAATTCTACAAGATAATCAAGAGACAAATTAAAAAGTCCCCCTCATCTCTCTCTCACCTTCATCAATTCTTCAATAAAACTCCCATGTGAACAAGTACCTTATCCTCTTCCACTCTTGAATTTTTAATCCCCATGTGTTTAACTCAAATTAATATCTAATTTTTTATGATTTAATGATGACATTAGTTAGCTCTTAACTATCCTTGGAACCAGATGCAAATGGATGGTTGGCTACTAACTAAACAAATACATTTAGGTGTTAATTCCAAGTCTCCCATTTAGCTCTTAAGTTTCGAAATTTATAACTTTCATTAGATGTCTCCAATTGCTTTTACCATCTTGAAATTAAAGGCATAAGTTGGGTAAAAGTCATGGTGATATTTTATCCTAATGTTAATATGTAGATTTGTTTGAATTAAACCTTCTCCCTTAATTGTTTTTGATAATAATTAATCGATTAATTAATTGATCATGAAATTTAGTGTTCAATTAGGCAAATATCATCTCATCTTTATTGAATTAATTATTTGAAATATTATTTTAGAAAGCTTGGCCCTCATGGCTCCAACAAGGCTATTTGACTTTAACTACTCCATGGGAATTAGTTAAGATAATATCTTAGATTTTTCCAACTTTTCTTCCTCTAAGATTGCCTCCTCTCTCTTCAATTCACTCTTGGATTTGTGTTTATTATGTGACTCACTAATAAGGACTCATGCCTCCTATTGGTTTATCCCAATTCTCATGGATTTATGAATTAAGGCCATTATATTTCACTTTATTAGATTTAATCTTGGCTTTTGATCTTAGTTGCAATCGTTGACTTTTCAAAGTTTGATTAAAGTTTAATTAACATCTTAACCAAATGCTTAATTGTCCCTTGATTATCTCTATACTGTAATACCCCGTTTTCTAAAGCGTTTTCGAAATAAAATTATCAGAGTTCAAAAAGGGTTTATCAGAGTAGAGCATCGGAAGAGTCGTGAAAATGAGTAACTGAATAACATTCAATAATGATGTATCTGTGTACTGTTACAGTCATCCAAAATATCCGAATATTCAAAAGACGGTAAAATAAAAATTTCAACAGAATCTCCTCGTCTGCTCCGTCATGCTATCTGCTTACCCTTCTCTTCGGTCTGACCTCCTGAGGGTCCTGGGCCTAAAGTCAGAGCTGAGGTTCAATTACCATTGAACCTCAGGTAACGGTTAACCTCATGCTTATGTATCAAATATGTATGACAGATATCCATGGCAAAACAGCATTTAATCACATACAATATTCATATATTCACATAATAACATTACACGGCCACTGCAACATGTATGTTATTACAGTCTGCACTATCTCCAGTGCCACGGTGTACATCCGTGTCCTCAGTGCTAGGAAAACATAACGGGGTTATCACGACTATAACCCGTATCAAGATATATGTGTATGATCAATTTTTCAAAACAGGGTTTCAGACTATCTATCACATATAAGCATACAATAAGCATCAGAGTTAGTGTTACAGTACGCGTCCGTACCTGGGTTGATAATTTCGGTATGTCGGCGATCGGTATACGTTTGCAAGTGTCCTATAATAGGAATATTGTGTTATTAATTGTAAATAATATTCTTGAATATATTTTGGCCACTATTGAATATTCTACCCTTGGTACACTAACCCATTATTTTATTTCTTCAAAATTCGTGGAAAAACGCTGGACAATATTGGGCAAAATTTCGCCTATCTTTGAAAACTCATAACTAATTCTAGGAAAATCGAAACGAAGATCCGTAAAAAGTTCCAGACTCCTTAGGATGTCTATTTTGCAGAAAAAATATCAGGCCTTGCCCAGAATTCAAAAATCATTCCCAGATTTCACGTGTTCATCCTCTGCCCAGAATTTCCAGCATTTTCGCAACATAAACTTTGAGAATTTCTTTCTCACTGTACAGAGATCATTTCAACATGCTCTTTAAATATTTAAAAACCTCTACATGTCTACTTTCATCATGAATTTTCTCAGAATTTTTCAATAGCATTTTCAACATGAAATATGAGTGTTTCTGTTACTAGTTCAGAAATCGCCTAACCGACGAATTTTCGCCAGAACTTCATTACTACTTGTTCTTGACCTGGGAATTTTTGCAGAACCACTACCTTCACTATATTTTCGAAATGAAGCTATTTTAAACTATAAAAACATGAAACTAAAATTATTCTAGAATTTTAAAGATTAAAACTACTTCTACCTATGAATTTAAAACTCAAAGACTAAGAACTTTTCTTACCTAGAGCTTGAACTCCTTCAAGACTTCCCTTCAGCTCTCTCAACTCTCTCTCAAATAAGCAAATGTTGTATTGCTTGGTGTGAAGAAAAGTGAAGAGCTTGGGTCCCTATTTATAGGAAAAAGGTTGGGCATTTGTGTAATTTTTTGCAACTTTGCTCTTGTCAATTAAATACCATTGGATCTAGGGTAAAGTTGAACTCTCACATCTTCACCACTCACTGCCCCAGCCGAAAATCCCTCTCTCTCTCCCCTCTTCTCTTTCTTTTTCCTTCTTCAAGAAGTTTAAACAACTTGAAGTGCAAGAATGAAATAGTAACTTGTGTTCTAGAAGCCTTTGACTACTTGCACATGCTGAAAATCACTTCCTTCCCTTTGAAGCCTCCCCAAAAACCGAAATGCCCTCTGGTCCTAGTGGTTGGGTTGTTGTTTTGGGCTTTATTGGTGGTTTGGGCAATTGTTTGGGTTACCAAAAATGATCCAATGAGTTTTTGTTGTGCCAAAAAGCCCTAAATTAATTTCTTCTTGTTTATTATTAGGTTAAGCTTAATTAGGTTTAATTTGAAATGATTTTATTGATTACCAATTAAATTTTGATCCTACTAAGTCCAATTGTTACAATTGTGGATCCCTTGTTAGGCTTTATTGTTGAATTTAGCCAAAATATTGCAATTTGTTTATAAATATTTATCATTAAATTAATTATGCATGTTAATTCAATTAGGATTAATTTTTGATGTTTACTAATTATTTTTAGTGTCCTCTAATCATTTTAGACCTCCTCCTATCCCTTTACGGCTTAACTTTGCCAATATGTGAATTACATGACATTATGTCACTAATTGTGAGTTTAATTGTTCTTAAATTGTTGGAAATTCCATTTAATTAGTTTAGGGGTTTTTATGGTATTTCATAATATTGTATGACTTCTAATAAAAATTTAGGGAGTTGAATTTTGCCCTATTAAGTCCTACCGACAAGTTATTCAAGAATTAGAGTAATTATACTTGCTAATTTGGAGACAACATACTCTCCTATTTTAAATGGGTCCTAAATGGCCAAAATATTATATTCAAGAGATATACAAATTTTTGGGGTAGTATATATACTATTGCATTATTGGTTCTTAGGTTAATTATGATCATTGGTAAAATATAGAACCCTTATTGGTCTTTAATTTTTAATTAAGTTAAAACATCCCTAATTTATAACTTTTAACATGCCACTAGGTTAATTATTTATTTAATTATTTTAATTAGTGTAGATTTAATTGTTCATTAGTTGTTGATAATTTCCTTTAATTGTTTTAGGTATTTTTATAACATTTTATGGTCCTTTATGATTAATATGAACTATGTTGTAATATGATAATTTTAGGGTATTTTATGATCCCTAAATGCAAATTAGTAATTTTGGGTCTTTGGTTTATTTAATTCCAAGAGAAAATTCCCTAAATTAAATTAGATAAACTACTAAATTTTGAGACCACATATTCACCTATTTGTAATAGGCCTTTATCAAAATATAGTGGTTAAGCTAAATAGGAATTTTATGGTATTACACAAATTACCAAGAAAATTATTCTCAAGACCTTAGCTTTCATAGAAAGGTAAAAGAGAGAGAGAGTAGTTAAAAGTTCCAAGACCACAAAACCTACCTTAGCTTCAACCTTCTCTTCTTACTTGATCTCTCCTATGCTAGAAATTTTGGTGCTCTCTCTTCTCCCTTCTTCTCTAAACTGAAATGGGCAGCCAAAATGAAGGGAAAATGGCATTTTAAAATGCTCCACCCTTGTGTTTTGGTAGATTACCCTTATGTCTTTTCTCTTCATATTCCTTTGAGTTTCCTTGAAAACTCCAATTTTCTCCTCACCTTTTCCCTCTTGGACGAAATTTAAGGGCATTTTGGGAAAAATAAAATGCTTCCCAATTTCACTTAATTGTATTTTCCAATCTATCTTAAATGCCATGTACCATTTTCCTTTTCTTGAAGTGTCACATCCCAATTTTCTAAATCGTTTTCGAAATAGTATTATCAGAGTTCAAAAGGTTTGATCAGAGTAGAGCATCGGAGTAGATTTTGAATTAAATGAGTAACTGATCAACATTTATCCAAGGTGTATCTGTGTACTATTACAGTCATCCAAATTGTTAATATTCAAAAAGATGGAAAATAAAAATTCTCGACAGAATCTCCTCGGCTGCCTCTTCACGCCACCTGCTTACCCTTCTTCTCGGACTGGCCTCCTGAGGGTCCTGGGGCTAAGGTAAGAGGTGAGGTTCAATTACCATTGAACCTCAGGTAACGGTTAACCTCATGCTTATGTATCAAATATGTATGACAGATATCCATGGCAAAATAGTAATAATCACATACAATATTCTCATATTCAGATAATAACATAACACAGCCACTGCAATATGCATGTTATTATAGTCTGCACTATTCACCAGTGCCACGGTGTACATCCGTGTCCTCAGCGCTAGGAAAACATAACGGTGTTATCAAGACTATAACTCGTATCAAGCTGTATGTGTATGATCAATTTTCAAAAACAGAGTTTCAGACTATCTATCACATATAAGCATACCATAAGCATCAGAGTTAGTGTTACAATACGCGTCTGTACCTGAATCGGTAGTTCCGGTATAACGTTGATCAGAGAATGATTGCAGTCTTCCTATAATAGGAATATTGTGTTATTAATTTATAAATAATATCCTAAAATATATTTTGGCCACTACTGACTATTCTACCCTTGATACATTAAACCATCATTTTATTTCTTCAAAATTCGTGGAAAAACGTTGGAAATTATTGGGCAGAATTTCGCCTATCTTTGAAAAATCATAACTAATTCTAGGAAAATCGAAACGAAGATCCGTAAAATGTTCCAGACTCCTTAGGATGTTTATTTTCCATAAAAAATATCATGCTTTGCCCAGATTTCAAAAATCATTCCCAGATTTCACGTGTTCATCCTCTGCCCAGAAATTCCAGCATTTTCGTAACATAAACTTTGAGAATTTCTTCCTCACTGTACAGAGCTCATTTCAACATGTTCTTTACATATTTGAAAAGCCCTATATGTCTACTTTGATCATGAATTTTCTCAGAATTTTTCAATATCATTTTCAACATGAAATATGAGTGTTTCTATTATTAGTTCAGAAATCGCCTAACCGACGAATTTTCGCCAAAACTTAGTTACTATAGTGTTTTTAACCCGGAAATTTTGCTAAATTACCTTCTTCACTAATTTTTCGAGATAAAGCTATTTTTAACCATTAAAACATGAAATTAAAACTATTCTAGAATTTTAAAGATTAAAATTACTTCTAGCTATGAATTTAAAACTCAAAACTAAAGAACTTTGCTTAGCTAAAGCTTGATATCCTTCAAGCCTTCCTTCAACTCTCTCAACTCTCTCTCAAATAAGCAAGTATTGCTTTGCTTGGTGTGAGGAAAATGAATGAGCTTGGCCCCCTATTTATAGGAATTCTCTATGGCATTTGTGTAAATTTTCACAACTTTCCTCTTGGCTAATTACAACTATTAGATCTAGGGTAAAATTGAAACATCACATCCTCTCCATCCACATGCGAAAACCGAATTCACTCTCTCTCTCCCCCTTCATCTTTTTCTTCTCCTTCTCCAGGAAGTTAAAGAACTTGCACTTCAAGCAAGGAATAGTGATTTGTATTCTACAAGCTTTTGACCAACTTTGCAACATGTGTTGAAATTCATTTTCTTCTCTTTGAAGCCACCAAAACCGTGTCTTCCTCTGAATTTTTGGGTTTTATGTTTGTTTTGGGCTTTATTGATAATTAGGGCAAAAGCTTGGGTTACCAAAAATGATCCAATGATGTTTTGTTGTGCCAAAAAGCCCTAAGTTAAATCCCTCTTGTTTACTATTAGGTTTAGCTTAATTAAGTTTAGTTTGTAGTAATTTTATTATTTACCAATTCAATTATGATCCTACGAAATCCAATTGTTTCAATTATTGATCCCTTGTTAGGCTTTATTATTGAATTTAGCCAAAATAATGCAAATTGTTTGTAAATATTTAACATTAAATTAATTATGAATGTTAATTTAATTAAGATTAAGTTCTGGTGTTTACTAATTATTTTTAGTGTCCTCTAATTATTTTAGACCTCTTCCTACTCCTTTACGGCTTATTTTCGACAATATGTGACTTATATGACAATATATCCTTAAGTGTGAATTTAATTGTCCTTTATGTGTTGGAAATTTTAGCTATTTGATTTAGGTGTTTTTATGGCATTTTATAATATTTTATGACTCCTAATTAAATTCAGAGAATTTGATTTTGCCCTATTAAGTCCTACCGACAACTTATTCAAGAAATAGAGTAAATACACTACAAATTTGGAGACAACATACTCTCCTATTTTCAATGGGTCCTAATGGCCAAAATATCACATTCAAGAGAAATATAAATTTTAGGGTATTATATGAAGAAAAATCATGTCCTTTTTTGTTATAATTCTTCTAGGTAGCTAGGTGTACTTATGCTATCTTATCTTTTTTTTTCTCTCTCTTCTTCCCCATTATAGGTAATTTTCATATCTAACCCCATGTCTTTTGGTACTTGCCTCAAAAGTAGCCATCGTTCTCTTATAGGTATAAGTATTAGGTAGATGACTTGTTACTTTAAGTACACTTTTTCTTTAAGAGCAAAATTTTTGGTTCCCTTCATCCTATTAATTTTCAAATTGGGCCTTTGGGCTTCAAAATTATATATCTTTCCCATTTAGCCCAATAACCCATAATCCTTGGTTAAGTCCATAACACCTTCTTGGGCATTTTTAGAATTTTATGTGCTTTTCACTATTTCTTCTATTATGCATTTTGCCCAAGGATAAAAAGGGAAAATAAAATACGTTTTGACTCCATTGTCATCAATTCCTCCTTAGGGTTGTCCCTAACCATAAGCACTTAATTATACATAAATATATATTTAGAGTTCACATCCTCATCTTATTCTAATTATTTCGTACAAATAAATATTTATTTATAACACATGACTTCATGAAAATTCATGTATGCACATAGCTCCACATTAATGCATAAGAAAATTGGGGATGTTACAGTTGATCCGTTTTTGAGCCACTCAGGACCGGTGATTAAGCTGAAACCAAGATGGTATTTAAGAAAATCCGAGGGATCTGAAAATTTCTGGATCTAAAAAAAATCTTCCGCTTGCCATATTTTCTTTAGCTTCTTTTGTCCCTAGTTGATACTCCCGTTCATGGCGTTTGAGAGGTTTCAGAATCACAGGTAAGAAAAAAATGTTGCAGAGTTCTAACGAGCTAGAAGATTAAAAAGAGTTGCAAGGAAAGATGTTTCTACCAGCAAAGAAAAGTTTTTTAGTCACTCTCTTTTTTTGTCCAACATTCTGAAATCTTGGCAGATTGTAATGGGTGCAAGATTACATCAAACCAAGGCAGCTAAAAACATAAGGGCCAATAGTATTATTAAACAATAATGTTAATAAGAACTATTTTTTATAAAATTAAATCTTGATCATTTCCAAATAAAATATACACAACTATAAACAGCTTTCAGGAATCTTACCTCGTCCGGACACATTGGCTCCTTTTAGTTGGACAAAACATTTTACGGCGACGTACACTTAACGATATTCTTTCTCTTCTCATTGGCAGTTCAGGAAACATCGTTACGGAGCTAGCTAAGTTTGAACGTCATGTGTCATTGACAGCAATGCCAAACACCTCGTACGTAATTACCTAAGATGATAATAATTAAAATAGCAACCAAGAATTTAAAATTCTTCTATGAAAGTAAAAGTGGACATATATGTACACAATGACTGAATATATATGTGGTATGTTCAACCTATAGCTATATTTGGCTTTGATTTTATTGAATTAAAGAGATGATGAGGCATTTTCTTCTTTCCTTCTTCGTCTTCTTAGTTGTTTTCTGCAGCTCATCAACAACTCTGGTGACATCCCAAGACTCTTGTTCCCGAAACGTGGATCCTCAACACATTGATTTTAATACCTCATCCCTTCGCTGTGTTCCGGTTTGGCCACCTCATAATTTCATCCTTAGAGTAAGTGTTATGTCTATATATTTATGGGCACACACAAATATTTCTTAAAAGTAGACTTCCTCGTTATAATTATTTTTCTTGTTGATTATTTACACCATAAATATATAGGCTTCAAAAGATGTGAATTTAAGTTTAATAATATTAATATGAGAATATATATTATTGAACAGTATGCTCAGGTATCATCAAACTTGTGGAGCTTTGTGCTCTCATTTCCCACAAACATAAACTCTTATGGAGCGATAGGGTTCTCCCAAGACGGCGAGATGGTGGGTTCGAGCGCCATGGTCGGGTGGGACATGCCGGCCGGTGGCTCCAGCGGAGTGAAACAGTACTATCTAGGTGGAATAACACCAGCAGATGTTGTTGCCGATAAAGGAAACCTTAAATATACAAATGCTTCGGTCGTCTCAACTTCAAGCTCCATAGTATACGTAGCGTTTCAGTTGCAAACCAACCAACCATCCTCACGTCTCATATTCGCACTTGGACCCAAGAACTCTTACCCCACCGGTCCCAGATTTCTCTTGCGCGAACACATTGATACGATTTCCCTCCTTGTGGATTATAATTCTGGTCTGTCAAGGTTTTTATTGTGGCCTACGTGTTTCATATTTATAATATGTCTACGTGATGAGTATATATTTTATGATTAAATAGGTATATATCTCATGAGATTTAATTGGAATTATTGATATTATATACCTATTTAATTATCTTTTATGAACGTTTCCATAAATGAATAAAACTTGAGATCAAAGAATAAATCAACATAAAATCTACTCATATCCTATTTTTATTGTGCAGGAAATATTAGAAAAAGCAATAAGAGGATACGCAATCAGCCAAACTTGATGGTCCCCCGCAAGAAAAATAGAAACAAAATCAATTGCGTGATCTGATGGAGTAAATTACAAGATATGAGATATCTTTGTAATAAGAAAAGGAGAATCAATGACCCAAGATCTAAACTATTATAAATAAGGAGGTAGAGACAAGCAAAAAAAGGACGGACGAAGGCAGATCAGGAGACACAGAACAAGACGAAAAGAAGAAGCAAGGAGTAGCGGCTGAGCGTTTCGGTTCTCTTCATCTCCATGGAAGGACGGAAGGACTGTGGAGGCAACGAAGAACCTCTTCTCCTTATTCTTTGAATATGAAAGTCTTATCTTTTTTTTTTAATGGATTTGAATAAAGCCATGTGTGGCTAGTTGGTTTTGCAACCTAGAGAATCTATGAACTTGTTTGGGTTTTAAAAATTGTTCCCACTCATTAGTTTTGTTTAATTTTAATCAGTTTATTTAATCTTGTTTTTATTATTTATTGCTTAGTGGTTGGCCACCGTTAAGCATGTTTTGGGGATTTAGGATTGAACTTGACGAAGGGAATCTTAAATTGACCTTGGGATTAAATAATGTGGAATTAGATTTAAATTTAATGTGCCAAGCGCCTTGTAGCGCGATGGCACTAGGGCCAGCCTTAGGAGATGGCCTTCTCCCTTGTCCAAGGTTCGAACCCTGCTTCCCCCTCCCCCTACTGACTGTATCAAAAAAAAAAGATTTAAATTTAATGTGAAGTTAGGTTTTAATCTAATTTGCGTCTAGGATAGACATATACCTAGAAGCTCCGCATAATCAAATTAGAGTGAGCCCGATTTGAATTGCATCTTAATTAATTATGTGAGGCATTGCATAATTATTTGAGGTAGGTGTATAAGTGGACCGACAGGCACTTATAAACATTAATACTCTAGAATAGTTGATTAGATTAAGTCAAAGTTAATTTAGTGAGGATAAAATCTAAGAATCAAATAAGGGATTAGTGACTCTCGGTTGTTCGTTTGATTACTGTGGTAGTTTTCTTATTTTTATTTTAGTTTTAATTTTCTTTTCCTTTATCTTAATTAAATTCAATTTGTTTTGCTCAACTTAAACAAAATTGTGAAATTAATGCTTAACTAAAGTTGTGATACTAAGTCCTCGTGGGAACGATACTTTTCTCATCACTTTATTACTTGATACGGCTCGTGCACTTGTGGAGTTTTTTAGGCTTTAAATTTTGCCCTATCAAGTTTTTGGCGCCATTGCCGGGGGCTTGTGTGCCACAACTGTCTTAGTTGGAATTGATTGAGCATTAGTAGTTTAAGTTTGAGTTCGTAAATATTTTATTTATTTTTTTAGAAAAAAATTAAAAAACTTTTTTTTTAAAAAAATGGATTTCAATTGGCAACCAACTGGTCTTAATATTGAAAGGGAGATGAATTCTTTGTCTTCTATACAAGATGGATTGATTGCTATTATAAATTCTTTGAATGATAGGCAACATAAAAGGAGCATAAATGATTATTGTAGTCCATATGTTGATTCTTCTCAATATGTTTGCATGTCTTGTGTTTATTGTGGAGGGAATCATTTATATGAGCATTGTCCATATATTACAACTAGTCATTTTGTGAGAGATGATTTCACTAGGAACCAAGCTTGTTTTTGAAGAGTGGAGCTAAATACCCAAGAGGGGGGGTGAATTGGGTATCTAATAAAAATTAAGGATTGAGCTCTGTTTTTGACTAATGAAAACAGAGGCTAACAGAGGAGTAGGGAAGGAAAGCTTTACACAATGTGATTTATACTGGTTCGGTCCTTTCTCTGACCTACATCCAGTCCCCAAGCCTCACCTGGGATTTTCAATCCACTATAATCAAATATTGATTACACACTCTGTACTAAGAGTTGTTCTCTCACTAGAACACACTCCCCCTTACAAGTTGTAATCAATACACCCCAACTACCAAGTCCCCTGACTTGTAGTTATCTCAATCAATAAATGATTTACAAGTATTTGACTCTCTTACATAGCAGATAAGATAAACACTGAAGAACTAAGTATCAAAATGATACAATACAGATGTAAGCTTGATACAATAAATGACTCAATAAATTTTCGTTCTAAAATAGTTGTATCTTCTTGTGAAGAAGTTAATGCTCTCTATTTATAGGTAGAGAACATTAAATGACCGTTGTAAGATGATTCCAACCGTTGGAATTGATTAGCTTGGGTTCTGGTCATCTTCTCTCTCTAAACTTCTGCTAATCCAAGTCTTAATGAAGTCTGATGTGGATCTCTGAGTTTCTGCCCGTTGGAATTAACTTTACTTGATGTAGTAAGCATTCTTTAACGTTAACAAGGCGTGCTCAGATGGATTAGCCGAAAGTAGATGAGATTGTGCAGGTGCATTAAATGCACTGTTCACCTTTTTGCTTTTTCTCACAAATCTTCAATAATCTTGATCTGTGCTAACTGAAAAGCACTCAACAAACTTGTTAAACATATCTGGGATCATGAGTGAATGATTTATGAAAGCAATTAGATCAAACAACAAGATATAGCAGATTTCACAAATTTGAAAAAGCTTCAACGGTCACTAACCTCGAGGTTAGTTCATCCAACCTCGAGGTTGGCCTGAAATCTTCAGGCAAACCTTCGTTTTAAAATCATTCAACCTCGAGGTTGCAAAGTGAACCTCGAGGTTTCTCTTGAGAAGAAACCTTCTGATAAATCTCATTAACTTGCAAACCTTGAGGTTCCAAAGGTAACCTCGAGGTTTGAAGTTTGTTTCAAACCTTCAGTTTTCACTGGAGCCCGACAACCTCGAGGTTGTACATCTGTACTCGAGGTTGGCTCTTTGAAAGTGCAAAGTTCAAAGTTAAACATAAAGCCCAGCCTCGAGGTTACAATGTTAACCTCGAGGTTTTCAATACTTTGAAAACCAGTGTGCTCTCTGTAAGTGATAAAACTCGAGGTTGCAACATCATACTCGGGGTCCAAGGTGTTTTCATCGGGCTTAAGTTTCAAAACAAAGTGTCCAACCTCGAGGTTGAAATATGGACCTCGAGGTTCATGTGCTTGATGAACAACATGACCTTTCTGTATGAGTTGAACCTTGAGGTTAGCTTTGCATACTCGAGGTTACAAGTGTTAATGAAGAAACTTGGATTCTCCAACTGAACCAGAACCTCGAGGTTTCACATATAACCTGTGAAACCAAGTTTTGCAACATTCGAACACTTGATTTTTAAAGCTTCTGTAAGATCAAACCTCGAGGTTACAAACCCAACCTCGAGGTTTGCTCTTAACCAGAGTTTTGACACTTAAGAGCAAAACCTCTTCAATTGTTTGTAGTTGTTGACAATCATCAAAACCATCAGAGAACTAACAGTTTTTATAACTCATTTTGTTCTAGTGAAGGTTTTGAGCAACAAAATTTTAGGGATCCACATGTCTATTGTTCCTATGAAAATACCCCTCTTTGTTACTCTTATCCGTATGTTGAAGAACACACCATTGAGTATAGGGAAAAATCAAATTCGGAAAGATTAATTGAGGAGTGTGGGGAAGCATCAGAGAGATCTAGTAGAGAGCAAAAGGAGATGGCCGCTAGCCTTAAGTCAAGTGTCCAAAATATTGAGTCAAGTGTCCAAACCATAGGGGTATATGTGAGTCAAATTCTTTTAACCCTTGAGACTATGGTGCAAGATAATTCCTTAAACCTGATAACCACTTCGTGTGCTAATAATGATTATTGTGAGGAAGTTGAAGGTCTGGAGTTGCATGAGACTATGGGTAATGTAGAAAGTGATTGTGAGCTTGAAATTGATTTAAACGAGAATATTGGATGTTTAGAAGAGGTTCCGGCTGTGGAGCCTAAGGATTATGATGTTAGTGATCCAATTGATGTAAATATTCCAATGGTTGTTGGTCATGACCCTCCTCTTGAAGTGTTAACTCTTACTGATGAGAGTCAAGTTGATTTTATTGGATGTTCTAAATTCTTAGAAGTGCCTATATTTATTTTCAAGGATATGCATGTTGTGCTTAATTTGAATTCAATGATTGCTTGTAATCCAAGATTGTCTATAATTAAGGAATTACAAGTAATTAACTTGAATGATCAATTTTTGTGTGTGATACCTTGTGTGAAAAGGAATGAAGACAAGGTAATTATAGTGTTTGATACTTATGATTAGTGGTTTATTTTGAGAAGTCTGGCTAAAGACTATAAATTTAGTGCTTATTGGGAGGAAACCCAAGGGTTTTGTTTGCATCTTTTATTATTATTTCTTTCTTTCTTTCAGTTTTATTCAGGTTTGAAGAAGATCACTTCTCTTGTTGCTGCAAGGTCTTGCTTTAGCACTCCACATCAGAGTTAGAGGCCTAAACCAGGGGAGTATTAGTTCCTTTCCCTCTTTATATTTTTTGCAACATTGAGGACAATGTTTGATTTAAGTGTGGGGGAGGGATATAATTTCTTTGGTTATGATATAATTTCTTTGAATTATGTTTGTTCTTATGCAATTGAAAAGATTTTTGTTAATTTCAGATTTTTGCATTGTTGAGGATTAACCTTAATTTTGAATTTTCCCCATCTTAGAGAATATTATCAAGTCAAAAATTAAAATAGAAAAAAAAAAGTTTTAACCAAGTCTCTAAGCCTTAAGTTTTTTTTTTTTTTGCAATCTTGAGATGGACTATGAAAATGAGGATTAGTTTGTAATGTGATCAACAAATTATTAGTTCAAGAATATTTTGCTACATGATTTCTTTAGAAAATTAGATGATGATCTGTGCTAACCAAGTAAACCTTTTGTGTAGGGAAATAACTCAGGAGAAATCAAAAAAAAAAAAAATAGAGAGAGAGAGAGAGAAAAACAACTCCAATGACTTCTCTAGACCTTACTTAGTAACCGGGGGCACTTCATCACTAATGTTGGCACTCGCGTCAAACGGTAAAGTCAAAGAGGGTTATGAGTTGGGCTGAAAGCCTCTTGAGGTGCCTGTTGGAGTAACTAAGTAACCGGTGCTGCATCACCCATGTGCAGGGTCATGTCAAAAGGGGACCTACAACGGCTCAAGAAACAAAAAAAAAAAAGGAAGGAAGAAAAAAGAGAAAAAAAGGATAGAAAAAAAAAGGCAAAATGAGTTATTTCCTACCTGAGAATTCTTAATAAATTAAATGAAAAGCTTGGTTTGGTGGGGGCATTTGAATTTTTCTGGAGAAATTAAATAGCGTAATATTCTTTTACTAATCTTATGATTGAACTTATTGCTTGCCGATCTTTTGATCATGGGACGTTAAGAGATTGTTACACTCGATTGGCTTAGTGACTTATTTTTATACGACATTAACTTAAATAAGATTTAATGATATGATCCAAGTGTGGTGGTTTATTGCTCTCTATTTAGGAATTTCATAGGCAATATTCTTTTCAGATAATAAATTCTCTTTCTTTTACTTGAGGACAAGCAATGTTTAAGTGTGGGGGTGTTTGATGAGTATATATTTTATGATTAAATAGGTATATATCTCATGAGATTTAATTAGAATTATTGATATTATATACCTATTTAATTATCTTTTATGAACGTTTCCATAATTGAATGAAACTTGAGATCAAAAAATAAATCAACATAAAATCTACTCATATCCTATTTTTATTGTGCAGGAAATATTAGCTGATTTGGAATGAAGTAGAAAAAGCAATAAGAGGATATGCAATCAGCCAAACTTGATGGTCCCCCGCAAGAAAAATAGAAATAAAATCAATTGCATGATCTGATGGAGTAAATTACAAGATATGAGAATCGGAAACCACGAATACAGCTGCCCAGAGAAGCTGCTTTAAACTAAACTATAACAAAAGTCGCTATGTTTTCCAATGAGGAATAAAATTGGAAGAACTAGTACCGAAATTCCTGTACCTTGTACGGATCCATGAATAGGATTACTGCAGCGACTCGAAACGGGGAGAAGATGAAGAACAACTCCTTCGAAATAGGCGGCTTACTCCAACTAAGGTTATAAGGAGGAGTGGAGGGCCAGCGGTGTGACACAAGGAGGAGGGGAGGGCCAGAGGTGTGACGCAAGGCGAAGGGCTGGTGGTGCGCGGACTAGCGGGACAAAACCGGAGGCTAACTTGGATTTCCAGCGGCTGATCTGCGGCGACGTGGAGGGAAGCAGATCTGCGGCAGAGACTAAGAGCCTCAAGTGAGTGAGAGCGTGAAGATCTGAGGTAGAGGGCGTGAAGAAGAGTGTGTGGAGCTTCAATTTGAGAAGAAATCAGAGGATGAGAATCGATGGATACGCACGCAGGAGACAACGTGAGAATGGGTTTTGTGTTGGGAAAAATGATTTAAGGAGTCTAATTCTTGAACTTAGACTCCAAATTCCAATCTAGGGAGTCTAATTCTCAGACTTAGACTCCAAATTGTGTCCTTTTGTTCGCCTGGGCCCACTTTTCGCTTGCTTTTGGTGCTAAGGCTGCACTTTTGGCGTCTAAGAATTAAAATTAGACTCCAAAAGTCACCTACAAATTACAAAAATGCTACCGCGTTTTTTTTACTACCTTTTTTAAGAATAGGACGCCAATCAGGGACGCAAAAGCCAATTTTTGTAGAAGTGAGAGCACGAGACTTCCAGGACAACCCAGCATCCTTCCTTGCAGTACGACGGAACGAAGAAGACGTGGAGTGGTATCGTGACAGGTCTACATTCACGCCGACAGAAATTCCATCAAATCTTTCTGTTTTCCCTTTTTGTTTCATTTAGTTTTCCGATCATGGGTCATTCTGTTAGTATCTGTTTTGTGTGTCCCTTGTCAGTCATGAACTGATTTCCATATGGCTGGACGAGGATAAGGCCTTAAGTTGTTTAATGAATGATGAGCCCTACTTTTGTCGCTAAAGCAGTCAATTAAACTAGGTCCTAATTAATTATGCAATATAGGGTCAACCTAGGTCATTTTCCCAAGGAGCAAGTTGTGGGTTTTTCTTTAGGTTGAATTTAGGTGATGAAAAATGCAATAAAATGAAATTAAACTAACTAAATGCACTAATGCAATCGACTTTAAAACCTAAATGAGAATGCAACTAATGAAACTAACCTATATGAATATGGATGCAATTTTGGGGGTTTTTGTTATGAGAGAAAAATTAAAATCCTAAGAAGAAAATTGATTGAAATCAAATTAAATGACAGAGATCTAGTTCAGTTATGAGGAAGAAGGGGACAACTTAGGAATTGCATGGAGTTAACTTTCTTAGCCCAAACCAATTAATTAGACCAAAGGAAGATTAATGAATTTAATTACCTAATTGAACATGGGAAACCCTCTAGCTCAATAACACATATTCCACTAGAAAACTCATAATGAAATAAGCGGTGGCTAATTAAACTCATTAAAAATCAATCACAAAATAGTTTTGAAAATCTTGTTTACAATTATCCAATTGAACAACTAAATAATTTATCAACCCAATTAAACAATTAAGATGATAAACCAAATTGACAATTAAATTAATAATGAAAACTCAATTAATAATTCAATTAACAATCAAAAGGTTGCAAACAAAACTCCAACAATTGTCTCACACATAAAAACTTCAAATTATCAATCCAATCCAAAAGAAATATGTTTACAATCTAAAACTAGATTGTTCTCAATTAACACAACTTGAAATCCTTTAAAACTAAATAATCTCAAGTTTGAATTAAAAAGATAAAAAGAACAACACTCCCTTGTGGTCTTCAAGCGTAAACCCTAGGCTCTAGCTTTCTCCATGCTCCTCCCAAGTTGCCTCCTAAAAGTGCTTAAGCTTCCATGAAAATCTCCTCCTCACCAAGCTTTATGAAATTGCTCACAGCCATGAATGTTGATGAAATAGGAGATTCAATTGAGTTGATACGCAGGAAGCAAAGGTGGGTCCCGTGAGTGAAAAAAAATGAGAAGAATTATAATCAATTCCTTGCCTCGGTTCGTGCGCTTCAACCACTGGAGGAATATGTATGAATTGAAGTAGTCAAATGGATCAAATTGATTCTCCCAGCGTGAATCTCTAAACGTGAATGTCTCCTCGGCGTGCGCTTGTGTGTTTCTGCGTGCGTCTCTCTGTGTGTCCCTCCAAGGTCAACGGCTAGGTTAAATAAAATGGGGAGGAAGAGATTTTGGATACCAACTTGAGCCAATTAAAATTCCAAAGGCCCAACAAAATTCCACCATTAGATATTCTTTTAGCTTCCAAGGTTAATTCTGCATCGCAGGATCTTCCAATATGCTTTTTCTTATCCTGCAAGAATTAAATAAAATCGTGATCTATCATATATTTAGAAATATTATTCAATCACAAGATCTCAATCAGAATATTGATAATTTAAGTCCAATAATCTTATAATTAATTCTGATTTATATTATTTCCTAAAATAGGCTAACAATCCAAATATTGCCTAATAAATCCAAATTAGCCTAAAATAGTCCCCAAAATAAATGAATAAGGCGGGATAAAATATATTAAATTGGGATTTATCAACTCCCCCACACTTATCATTTGCACTCCTGGGCAAAACAAATCAAGACCAAGGGAGAACAACAATACAAAACAAAAACAAAACAAAAGCAAACTAAAGCTTCAAAAGTGAATGTTCCAACCACAAGCAAAAAGTAAACAAAAGTATTTCAGCACCTCTCATGTCCAAGTGATCTTCTCATAACTTAAGAAAGCAAACATCATGGCAATTTACTTGACAAATGGGAACCTAAGCTAGAAATCTCTTACCAAGGATAACGTGTATGTCACTCTTCACTCAAAAGTGTATAGGTTTGTGTTTACACTCAAATCATCCCTATCAAACACTCTTTCCATAGGCTTGACAAAAATCTAAGTTCTCCACCGCTAATAAAGCAAGTGTATTCATAAATCCAAAGGACTTTTATTAGGTTGTAATGGGGCTAAGGTTAAGAAAGAAAAGGTGTGGTATTTGGAAAAACAAAGTTGGATATCTTAAAAGATGAAGAGAATGATACAATAGAGAATATGGGATGCAAGAAACCAAACTAAATCTGAACTGAGTCATCATTCTTTTTCTTCTTCCTTTTCTATTTTTCTCTTCTTTTTTTTTTCCTTTTTCCAATTTTTTTTTCAACTCTTTTTCCCAATTTTTCTTTTCTTTTTTTTTTCATTTTTTTTCATTCTTTTTTCAAAATAACATACCATATTTTCCACAATGACCCAATTCCTAATAATTTTTTTCCGCATGTTCCTCCATCCAAAATAGAAATAATACAATGCTCTTCAATTCTCAAGACATTCAAAAGGGTAGAGATTTTTTTTTTTTTTGGCTATGGGTGTAAACAAAATGGAAAAATAAATAAACAAATAAGCTCAAAGGGCTAAACAAAGGATATGTGTATGAAAATGGTAGGCCTTTTGGCTTATCTGGCTAAAATGAAATGAATGCCTTTATCATCTTTATGAATACTTATGCATAAAATGCAGCCTCAAATAAGATTCAAGTCAAGTTCTAGATTGAGTAAAGAGATAGGGGTACACACTAAAACAAATGTATCTATATTAGGCTCAAAATCTCACTAGGAATATGATCACTAGCCTAAATTCACCAAAGTCAAATTCATTGCCACTAGGTTCACCAACTCAAAACATGATCAATCACTTTTTAAATCAAGAATGCATCATACTAAAGTTACTCAAAACTTGCAATTTTCGCATTCAACACAGTTGATCCCTCCCCCACACTTAAACACTGCAGTGTCCTCAATGCAAAACAGTCATAATAGATCACAAAGTCAAGTAATACGTAGTACTACACAACGCAGTAACATGACAATAAATAATATGACAAAGCAAAATAAAAGAGTGAAGGAAGGAATACAACCGAGATCTACGTGGTGTCATGTAGTGCAGCAACCTCCACTGCCTGAGTGGAGAATCCATCAAAGTACGGCTTTAAGCGGTGTCCATTGACAGTGAAGCATTTTCCATGTGGCTCCCTTTTGATCTTCACAGCTCCATAGGGGAAAACATCAGTGACAATGAAAGGTCCCTCCCATCGAGAGCGAAGCTTTCCAGGCATGAGTTTCAAGCGGGAAACGTAGAGTAGAACTTTCTGCCCCACTTGAAAGTCCCTCTTCATGATAAGTTTGTCATGGGCTGCTTTAGTTCTTTCCTTATAAATTCTAGCATTCTCATAAGCTTCTCTTCTTAATTCCTCAAGCTCTTGCAATTGCAACTTCCTTTCAATACCGGCACTATCAAGATCGAGATTGCACCTTTTAATTGCCCAATATGCCTTGTGCTCCACCTCCACTGGCAAATGACATGCTTTGCCATAGACAATCCTGTATGGAGACATGCCGATGGGACTTTTATATGCTGTGCGATATGCCCAAAGTGCATCATCGAGCCGTTTACTCCAATCCTTCCGGTTAGGTTGCACTGTCTTTTCTAAAATGAGCTTGATTTCTCTATTAGAGAGTTCTGCCTGACCATTCGTCTGAGGGTGGTATGGGGTGGCCACCTTATGCATTACCCCATACTTACCAAGTAAGCTCTGCAAACTCCGATTGCAAAAATGAGTCCCTTGATCGCTAATGATGGCTTTAGGAATGCCGAATCTGCAAAGAATGTAAGAGCGAACAAAAGAAACCACTACAGAAGAGTCATTAGTACGAGTGGGGATTGCCTCAACCCACTTTGACACATAATCCACAGCTAGCAGGATGTACACATAACCAAATGAAGTGGGAAAGGGTCCCATGAAATCAATTCCCCAAACATCAAAGACTTCACAGAATAATAAGGGTTGTTGGGGCATCTCATGCTTCCTAGAAATATTACCCACAAATTGACACCTAGAACACTTCTTACAAAACTCATGGGCATCATGAAACAGACTTGGCCAAAACAATCCACTTTCCAAAACTTTCCTAGCAGTACGCTTAGCACTAAAATGTCCCCCACATGCAAGAGTATGACAAAAAGTCAGGACAGAATCAAATTCATCATCAGGAATGCATCGCCTAATAATTTGATCACTACAAATGTGCCACAAGTAGGGATCATCCCATATATAGAATTTAACATCTCTCTTAAACTTATTCAATTGATGTTTATTCATGTCATCGGGCAGAACAGATGCAACTAGATAATTAGCAATGTCAGCATACCAAGGAATAGAAGCAACTACCTCACAGAGCCTTTGATCAGGAAAGTCATCTAAAGGTGGAGATGTTACAATAGGTGTTTTAATTCTACTCAAATGATCAGCTACCATATTCTCTGCACCACTCTTATCACGAATCTCCACATCAAACTCTTGTATCAGAAGCACCCACCTAATGAGGCGGGGTTTGGAGTCCAGTTTCTTAAACAAGTACTTGATCGCTGAGTGATCAGTAAACACAGTCACCTTCGCGTGAAGGATGTAGGATCGAAATTTCTCGAGCCCAAAGACAATTGCAAGTAACTCTTTCTCTGTGGTAGTATAGTTAGCTTGAGCAGCATCTAAAGTCTTAGATGCATAGGCTATGATACGTTGTCTCTTTTCTACTTTCTGGGCAAGAACAACACCTAATGCATAATCAGAAGCATCACACAAGAGCTCAAATGGAAGGCTCCAATTAGGTGGCTGAATGATAGGGGGTGTAGTGAGTTTCTTCTTTAACTCATCCCATGCATACCTGCAAGCATCATCAAAAACAAAACCCACATCTTTCTGCAATAAACGAGACAATGGCAATGCTATCTTACTAAAATCCTGAATGAATCTTCTATAAAATCCAGCATGCCCAAGAAATGAACGTACATCCTTCACACATGAGGGATATGGAAGAGAGGAAATAATATCAACTTTAGCTTTATCAACCTCAATACCATCATGTGAAACAACATGGCCCAAAACAATTCCCTTCTTAACCATGAAATGACATTTTTCAAAATTCAACACAAGATTATATTGAATGCTTCTTTCCAGAATCATGTCCAAACTAGCTAAGCATACATCAAAAGAATCACCATAAACAGTGAAATCATCCATGAAAACTTCCATGCAGTGCTCAAGAAAATTAGAGAATATGGAAACCATGCAACGCTGAAAAGTACCTGGTGCATTACATAAACCGAATGGCATGCGTCTATATGCAAAGGTTCCAAATGGACATGTGAATGTGGTTTTATCCTGGTCCTCAGGTGCAATAGAAATTTGGAAATAACCAGAAAAACCATCCAAAAAGCAGTAATGTGATTTACCAGCTAGTCTTTCTAACATTTGATCTATGAAGGGAAGGGGATAATGATCCTTTCGAGTCACTGAATTCAATCTTCTATAGTCAATACATACTCTCCAACTGTTTTGAACTCTAGTTGGAACTAGCTCACCTTCATCGTTACGAACCACAGTAATACCAGTTTTCTTAGGTACTACCTGAACTGGACTTACCCATCGACTGTCAGAAATAGGGTAGATTATACCTGCAGAAAGAAGTTTAGAGACCTCTTTCTTTACCACATCAAGGATTAGTGGGTTGAGTCGTCGCTGTGGCTGTCGAACAGCTTTGGCACCATCTTCTAATAAGATTTGGTGCGTGCACACATTTGGGCTGATTCCAGGGATATCAGCAAGAGTCCATCCAATAGCTTTCATCCGTCGCCTAAGTACTTCTAGCAGGCGGGTCTCCTCATCAGCAGCTATGTCACTAGCTACAATCACAGGAAGTGTCTTGTCTGTCCCCAAGTATGCATACTTCAATGAGTCAGGAAGTGGCTTTAACTCCAAAGATGGAGCTTGTTGAATTGAAGGTATGAGCGGCTTCAATTCAACATCAGTCAGACTAGAAACCTGCACGACAGACTCACAAACAGAAGAGCAAACTTTCCCACTTTGGGGAGTATTAGTAGAAACTGCAAGAGAAGAAGAATCACAATCAACATCAATAGTGCCATCAGTAGCACTCAGGTCAGAGATAGAATTAGAATCAGAGATCTCCCCATCAGAAATGTGATCAATGCTAATCAATAACTTGGAATCAGATACTGAAGATAAATCAGTTTTATCCATGGCATCAATCACACTAAGTAACTGAGAAAGTCCATCAGAATCAAGAGTAGTATCGGATACATGACTACTAGAATCACTAATGCTACAAATAGGCATAGAAACATCATGTCTAGAATGTCTCATAATCTCAATAGCATCAGTGAAAATATCAATATCAGTATCATTAAGGTCAGAACATGCATCACAATTACCAATTTTAGCACATGAGCAAGAGATAGTATCATCTAAACCAGCAATATCACAGGATCTACTAAGCATACTCTCTTTAAGATTTACAACAGAATCATCTGTAATAGCATCAATAGCATTAACATCAATCTCTGCACAATCATCAAGGGGATGTCTCATAGATTCAAGCACATTAAATTTAATAGTTTCACCAGCAAATTCTAGAGTAAGGCTACCAGCATGCACATCTATCATAGCTCTAGCAGTTTTAAGGAAAGGTCTACCTAAGATTAAAGATGAATGTCCTTTCTGCCTAAACCGACCATCATCCATATCAAGAACATAGAAGTCCGCAGGGAATATGAAATCTTTTACCTTAACCAAGATGTCCTCCAGGACGCCTTCTGGGACTGTGCAACGTCTATCAGCAAGGGATGCAACAAGATTTGTGGGTTTAAGCTCTACACCCTTGAGTTGATCAAAGACTGATTTTGGCGTAACATTAATAGCGGCTCCCAAATCTGCTAAGGCATCGGAGAATTCAACATCACCGATAGTGCAAGGTATGAGAAAACTACCAGGATCTTTACACTTCATTGGCATTGGCATTTGATAAAGAGAGGAGACAACTGCCCCTAAGTCAACCTTGCCTTCATGCTTAAACTTTCTCTTTGTAGTACACAATTCTTTCAAGAATTTTGCATATTTGGGCACTTGTGTGACTAAGTCAACTAGTGGAACATTAATCACCACCTTCTTGAATATATCAAAGATTTCATTGAACATCTCAGCTTCCTTCTTTCTCTTTTGAGTCTTAGCTACCATAGTAGGAAAAGGTAGGGCCTGCTTGATCACTTGTTTTCCTTCATCCTCCTTTTCTTGTTCTTCATTAGGCACCACATGTGTTTTTGGTAAGGTGGACGGATCCTGTAATGTGGAAGCAGAAGGAGAGTCATCAGCAACTTCCTTATCTTTTGAAGTATTGATGGTAACAGGATCTGCAGAGGGGATTGTCTTCCCACGTCGAAGAGATATAGCATTGACTCCACCTATATTAGGATTTTGCTGAGTTCCAGCATTTGGATTGGTTACCACTTGAGATGGAAGCCTTCCTGAACCTTGACTCTGTGTATTATCGTGTACATTAGACAATTGACCAAGATGAGTTAGAAGAGTTTCAAATTGTTGTTGCTGTAATTGCTGCTGTTGTTGCTATTGCTGCTGCAATTGCTGCTGCTGTTGCATTAGGATTTTCATCATAGCTTCCATCTTGCTATCCCATTTTGAACCCTCATCTTGCACTGGCACTGATTGTCTACCCTGTTGAAACATTTTGCCACTAGAATTTCCACTTTGATTAAACTGTGTTTGCTGAGGTTGGCCATTTCCATATAGAAGATTTGGATGGTCACGCCATCCAGGATTATATGTATTGGAGTAAGGATCATATTTTTGGCCACCTTGATTCATGGGTCGAGAGGGATATATTGCATTGCAGGATTCAACTCCGTCATTCAGGTAGGGGCAAGAGTCAGTAACATGAGTGGCTAGAGAGCAGATAGAACAGAGTGGCCCTATTAAAGCAGAAGAGGTAGGCTGTGGGGTGAAAGAAGTAGAGGGCCCCATAGGATTGACCATATTAGAAGAATTTTGCATATGGGACATAGCCATTTTTTCCACAGCAGATGTAAGCCTATCAATTTTACTCTCCAGGCTAGAATCAGAATTAGAAGAAAGCAATCCCACCTCATTAACTTTTACGGGTTGTCTAGAACCAAATTGTTGACTGTTCTTAGCTTTCTTTTCAATCAATTCCCAAGCATCATTGACAGTCAGGTCAAGAAGACCACCACCAGCAGCCGAATCTAACAATTCTCTCTCTAAAGGTAAGAGCCCTTCATGGAAGTATTCGATCAATAATGTATCTGCAATTTGATGGTGAGGGCAGCTAGCACATAGTGCTTTAAAACGCTCCAAGTACTCATATAAAGTTTCCCCAACAATTTGTTGACATCTACTTATGTCTTTCCTGATAGATGTGGTGCGAGAGGCTGGGAAATACCTTTCCAAGAATAGTTTCTTCAGTTGATTCCATGAAGTAATAAATCCAGGGGGCAAACCAAGCAACCAGCTTTTAGCAGATCCTTCCAAAGAGAATGGGAAGGCACGCATCTTAATTTGATCTTCAGTCACATTAACCAGTTTCATAGCAATGCAAACCATGTGAAACATCTTCAAGTGATTGTATGCTTCCTCCCCTGAAAGACCATTAAATTTTGGAAGTAAGTGTATCAATCCAGATTTCAACTCAAAATTCACATTAATATCAGGATAATTGATGCACCAATTTTGAAAATGCAAATCAGGTGAACCCAATTCATTAATGGTCATAGTAGGATTAACAACATGAGCATTTGGATTTACATTATTACCAGCATTAACAACAGCATGAGCGTTTGGAATTGCATTATTATCACCGTCCATATTGACCTTAGATTCAAAGGATTCAACAATGGGCTTAACAGAAGAACTATTGCCTACAAAAGTACTCACTCTAGTTCTTCTTCGTTGGTGAAAAGTCCTCTCAATCTCAGGATCAAAGTCAAACAATTTCTCAGAAGAGGATCGGGTCATGCAATAAACAACCACCTACGAAGTCACCTAAAAACTCAAACCTAAAGCCTAACCGTTGCTCCCCGGCAACGGCGCCAAAATTGATGAGCCCTGCTTTTGTCGCTAAAGTAGTCAATTAAACTAGGTCCTAATTAATTATGCAATATAGGGTCAACCTAGGTCATTTTCCCAAGGAGCAAGTTGTGGGTTTTTCTTTAGGTTGAATTTAGGTGATGAAAAATGCAATAAAATGAAATTAAACTAACTAAATGCATTAATGCAATCGACTTTAAAACCTAAATGAGAATGCAACTAATGAAACTAACCTATATGAATATGGATGCAATTTTGGGGGTTTTTGTTATGAGAGAAAAATTAAAATCCTAAGAAGAAAATTGATTGAAATCAAATTAAATGACAGAGATCTAGTTCAGTTATGAGGAAGAAGGGGACAACTTAGGAATTGCATGGAGTTAACTTTCTTAGCCCAAACCAATTAATTAGACCAAAGGAAGATTAATGAATTTAATTACCTAATTGAACATGGGAAACCCTCTAGCTCAATAACACATATTCTACTAGAAAACTCATAATGAAATAAGCGGTGGCTAATTAAACTCATTAAAAATCAATCACAAAATAGTTTTGAAAATCTTGTTTACAATTATCCAATTGAACAACTAGATAATTTATCAACCCAATTAAACAATTAAGATGATAAACCAAATTGACAATTAAATTAATAATGAAAACTCAATTAATAATTCAATTGACAATCAAAAGGTTGCAAACAAAACTCCAACAATTGTCTCACACATAAAAACTTCAAATTATCAATCCAATCCAAAAGAAATATGTTTACAATCTAAAACTAGATTGTTCTCAATTAACACAACTTGAAATCCTTTAAAACTAAATAATCTCAAGTTTGAATTAAAAAGATAAAAAGAACAACACTCCCTTGTGGTCTTCAAGCGTAAACCCTAGGCTCTAGCTTTCTCCATGCTCCTCCCAAGTTGCCTCCTAAAAGTGCTTAAGCTTCCATGAAAATCTCCTCCTCACCAAGCTTTATGAAATTGCTCACAGCCATGAATGTTGATGAAATATGAGATTCAATTGAGTTGATACGCAGGAAGCAAAGGTGGGTCCCGTGAGTGAAAAAAAATGAGAAGAATTATAATCAATTCCTTGCCTCGGTTCATGCGCTTCAACCACTGGAGGAATATGTATGAATTGAAGTAGTCAAATGGATCAAATTGATTCTCCCAGCGTGAATCTCTAAACGTGAATGTCTCCTCGGCGTGCGCTTGTGTGTTTCTGCGTGCGTCTCTCTGTGTGTCCCTCCAAGGTCAACGACTAGGTTAAATAAAATGGGGAGGAAGAGATTTTGGATACCAACTTGAGCCAATTAAAATTCCAAAGGCCCACCAAAATTCCACCATTAGATATTCTTTTAGCTTCCAAGGTTAATTCTGCATCGCAGGATCTTCCAATATGCTTTTTCTTATCCTGCAAGAATTAAATAAAATCGTGATCTATCATATATTTAGAAATATTATTCAATCACAAGATCTCAATCAGAATATTGATAATTTAAGTCCAATAATCTTATAATTAATTCTGATTTATATTATTTCCTAAAATAGGTTAACAATCCAAATATTGCCTAATAAATCCAAATTAGCCTAAAATAGTCCCCAAAATAAATGAATAAGGCGGGATAAAATATATTAAATTGGGATTTATCAATGAACCCAGTTGCATGTTCTTAATTTAATAAATTTGGTTTGCTTATCAGTGTTTTAATTACTAGTCGGTTAACGAAAGTTAAGGGCTAGATTTGTGGCCTCAGCTTACTGGCAAGGAGTTAAGGTTAGACCTCTGAGAAACAGTGTTTGCTAGGCAGCCTGTGCACGGCTTGATCTATTATTGCAGGCTTCAAGAATGGGTCTACCTCTCATAACCATAACACCCTGAGCGTAAAGCAGTCCTGACTGGAAAGTTGCCATAGGAATATGGAAAGAGTATAGTCAGTGTCATATGTATCGGACGCAGAAGCTTCGGTAGACTATCGTTGTGGGTTAACCAAATAGCTTTGTAGTTAGTAGCTATATTGTAGCATTGCGCAAGCTATGCAGCATAGACGCTATAACATTGAGTAAAACAACTAGGGGAATGATGCACTTAAGAGAACTTCTGAGTCCAGCCTAACCTCTTACCGATATCTTCTCAAGTTAATTTACGTCATTTAATTTTGCTATTAGTATAGTCATTAAAACCTCTCAACCCAATTATTTTACTTTTAGTTAGCGCAACTATAGTAGCAACCGAGTGTCACTCTTTGGTATCTCGGTCTCTGTGGGACGATACTCTACTTTCACTTTATTACTTGTTCGACCGGTTTGCTTGCCATAAGAGAATTTGACCAACTGTAGGAACCAGTTACGATGAATGAATGAATTGCCGGAGTTGGTAGCAATTCTGCAACTCCCTTTCCTTTGTTTCTCCCAATTTCTTCTACAATTCTATATCTTCCTTAAATAAAATGCTGAAACTTGATGAAGTGAATTTGACTAATGTTTGACGTGCATATCAAGCAGAAGTTCTCTAATTTCTATTAGTGACATGGCTGGAATTCATAATTAATAGTTGTTTTCAATTCTCATTCACAGAAAAGAAGGGAGCAAGCACAGGAGATAGGGAGAAAGAATGATTACCCACAATAGGGCTTCTCACGGCGGATAGGAAAAGGCCGAAAAAGAATTGATGGTGGCAAGCAGAAGAGATTGGAAGATGAAGCTTAATCCAATCCTTCTGCGATAGTTGATCAGCCATCTCCAATACGTCTCGAGGAGTTGTGGTTGCATATCCAGCAAAAGCCAAACAGCGCCTACACGAGTGAACAAACTCGTCTAGTTGCTGAAAGAATTGTAAGTATCATTATTGTTATTTTTTTAGTTACTAAACATTTTTCATTACTAAGCTTCTCGTTATCTATATCTTACAGGAAGATCTTAGAAAGAAAGAAGCAAAGGGATCTTATGTGTCGGACAGGAGGAATGATGTCCTGACCGTTACGACCAGAAAATTGGATCACTCGGGGTGTGTAAGGGGGATTGGAGGATGGGTAGGCCTAAAGCAATACTTTGATAAATTCAAACACCATAAACAAAGTATGGTTACCCAGGAGGAGATGGAACAGACGCTGGCCAAATTAAGTGTGGAAGCAATGGCTAAAGAAGCTTAATTGACTGCAATGTTTCAATCCTAGATGAGCCAGATGAAGGAGGAAATGAATAAGATGAAGATGCTTTTGAGCTCTTGTCTAGAGACCAGTGTTCCCTTCATACTTTCACCTGCACCTATACAGTAGAGCATCAGAGGGAGCTACATTGTTGGACAATCTGAGCAACCTTGTGACCTGTATGTGGAGGATTGTGATAGTCATAGACAATTTTGCAAAAGGGACTGTCCACAACTTGGGATCAACTGTACATCACCAATAAATGGCTGATGATGAAGTCAAAGTGTCAATTGAAAAGGTGATCATTGATGCACTTCTCCCTCTCCCAACTGATCAGTTGAAGCTTGTGAGTGATGTCAAGGGAACCTTCATCTCTTCGCCAGTGAAGCTTGTACATGTCTTTACTCCTCCTGAAGCTTCATCCCCTCCTCAAGCTCCATCCCCTCCTCAAGCTCCATCCACTACTGCTAAGTTGATTGCCAAGGAAAAAATATCTGATATGGTATCCAATGGATATTTAAAAATAAATTGTGGCCTATCAATGAAGTAGTGGGTGTCCCTCATCCTCAACCGATTTACATTGACCGCGATGATTTAACGTCCCTACTGCTTCCTAGAAAGGAGCTTACTGATGCAATTGTTCAAATGTTTATGAAGTAAGTAGATTTTTCTATGAGTACATAATTTAAATGCATCGTTTAAACACACATACATATATACTAATTCTCTGATCGATATCATTATTGTAGGTTCATACATCAAGAATTGGTTCAACAGGACAGAATCAATGATTATGGATTCTTGTGCCCAGTATATGCAAGTTTAACGAGGTTGTGTGAAGTGAGAAGAAAGGTGTACTTGTTTCCATACTACCAAGGATACATATCACAATTCTTGTCTGCAATTCACTTAATTCTGCTACATATATCACTGAGTACTTTATTGCTGTGAATTTTCAGGCACCATTGGCAGTTAGTCCTCATGTCCATGAAGGTGCATACAGTTATCTTCTTATGCTCCACTCACAACAATATAGGGCCTACGTTGATACAGACCATCAACGAGTAAATATATCATTTTGATTCTCTTCTCTGAAATCTCTACTGTGAATTTTCAGTGAACATGATTTATAAATTTGTGATTTTGATGATAGTGCCATGAGGACCTTCCAAATCTAGGTAAACAAAAAGCATACGTATGATGCCAAAGATCCTAAATGGCTCACACCAAAGGTTAGTACATATTTGGACACTGGCACACTGCCTTGTGAACTTGATCAGTAAGCTACATATATCTTGTTCTTTTTAGATCCGCCGACGACCAAAGGGGTCCAACTTATGTGACCAGTACGTCATGAAACACATATATGATATTATCACGCAAGGAAGGACTAAATTCCCTACAAAGGTAAATGTATTTGATGTAACATATTATGGCTGAATTCAGTTTCTGGCTTAATGTAAATATGCACGCAAGTTAATTCAGTTTCTGTCTTTGATGTTACAGAGGTTTGTCTATCCTGATCCCTTTTCTGATGATGAAGTGGAGCACATATGCGATGTGTTTTGTGAATATTTGTATATTGGCATCTTAAAGTCAAGACAATTATCCTAAATTAATTTGTTAATACATGCTGTAGCAACAAAAATTTTCTATAAATTTGTTTATTTTTTTGAACAATTCATTCATTTGTGAATACATATGCAATGTGTAATTCAATAATAAATTTGGTTATATTTTTGAACAATTTTGCTTGTGTCCATTTTGGGTTTCTGAATGTATTGGATGGTGGATAAAGCTATTTAGTACCTGAAATTTGAGGTATAGGATATTGTAAATGAGCAGTAAGAGACTCTGAAAAGTATTCACGACTTTTAGGACCGCATATTTTTTAAAGATCCGATCCTAAGAGTCTTCCTTTAATTCTAAAAGACTTTTAAGACCGTATATTTGTTAAAAGTCCGATCTTAAAAGTATTCCTTTATTTTAAAAATATGGCGAGACTTTTAGGACCGCATATTTATTCAACGTCCAGTCCTAAAAGTCTTCGCTTAATTCTAAAAAATAAGGCTAGACTTTTAGGATTGTATTTTTGTTAAAAGTTCGGTCTTAAAAGTATTCGTTTTAAAAGTATGGTGAGACTTTTAGGATCGTATATGTTTTAAAAGTCCGTTCTTAAAAGTATTCTTTAAAAATATGGCTAGACTTTTAGGACCCTATGGTTTTTAAAGGTCTGGTCGTAAAAGTCTTCAACATGGCTAGACTTTTAGAACCATATATTTATTAATTGTCCGCTCCTAAAAGTAAGAATTTAAAAGTATTCGTTTATTTTAAAAAATACGGCTTAACCTTTAGGACCGTGTAATTGTTAAATGTCCAGTCTTAATAGTCTTCCTTGAAATAGAATGACTCGCTTTTCAGACAAATCATTAGGGTTCAAAACAACCGAGGTTCTGGCATTCTGCTCAAGCTAGGACCTTCGTTGTCGTCATTTTTACCTCTCCTAAAGTTGAGCAACATTATCAATCTCCCTTTTCTTTGTCTTTTTTATTTTTGTCAGAAAAATAATGAAGATAATGAAAAAGACATTGAAAATATTCAAATCAGGGCAAGGTAAAACCGACGACAATGACGGTCCAACCTTGAGAAGAATTGTCACCGTGTTTGTTTTTTTTCTTTTTTGTTATCATCTTAACTATATTCTGTGAATTTTTAATGTTGATCACATGAGGAGAATGTTTTGTTTGTTTCCTTTCTGTCGGAAAGAAAAAGAAGATAATGAATAGGACAAGGCGATCGATATTGTTTCTTTGCCTTCAAGAGATGCATCAATATTACTTGTGAATTTCCTTTTTGTTTCTTTAGAAAAATTATATCCCCCTTTCTCCTCAGAAAGCAATTAAAATTCCCACCAAAAACAAAAAAGAAAAATCTATAGTGACAAGAGAATCTTGATATCATTTCTTTGAATATCAAATATGCTAATCTTAGTTTCCCACACTGTAAGATACTTGATTCATCAACCATAAATCACTTTAGTTTTACATCAATAAAATTCTCCATTCCTTTGTAACACTAGTTCTCCTACTTAAAAGTTATTTGATTTTTTCTCTTGAGTGTGATTCTCCTTTGACTTTATCATCCAGCAAAGAGATGCTAAGACATTTGAAGTTAACTTGCGATAAGAAATAGAAAACATGTAGAAATTGAAATATAAATTTTATTTATTATAATTTTTTTATGCTGCCCGGTGAGGGGCAGCAGTAGTACATACAAAAAAAACAAAACATAAAAATATCTAATCCTCCCCATCGTTGTTAGAGGGGAGGGAATCATCGGAGAGGTCGGAGATGTCGTCATCAAAAAGATGGTACTCAACGTCATGGACGTCAAGTACCACGGTGAGCTTGTTGTTAATAGAATGTTAGACCTAAAACAGTTGGCCTAAGCGTCGGTCTATATGATTGGCACAGGCCAAGAGGTGCTGCATCATCTGGTAGAATAACAGGTTCGGAGGCAACAGAGGAGGGTACGGAGGTGGAAGAGGATTAAGAGGAAAAGGAGGACCTGGTAGTGGTGGAGCAGCCATTAAGTGGAGGTTGTAGAAGTGATGGAGAAGAATGTGAAGAAAGTAAAGTAACAACAGGTTTAAATAGAGAACTATCCTGAACAATGTGAAATGCCGGAAACTTTAACAACGAGACGCATAGTTCCTCAAAATACGAGGAGACGCCTAGTGGGTCGACCAAGTAAAAGCAACCGTTGATGTCGTTTATAGAGAGAACCTGCTAGGAGCTGTTGGGAAGCACCTTCATAATCCTCCTCCAGAACGAGGACATGACCTTAAATCCATAGTTCCAACGCCTTTTTGCCCTCAGCATCTAGCAATCTCGGTGTATCTCGGCGTCTCGACATCTCATCTCGGTGTATCATCAACCTCAACTATCGCGATGGAGTCGAGACACGTTAAATCAGCCTCGGCTTAACAACAACCTCAGCTATCTCGATTTACTCGTTTGCCCTACCTCAACAATTTTGATAGAAGAAATAATAATTCAATGAGATCAAACACTATTGCTATGTGTTTGGAGGGTTTTAGTAATCCGCCAACTCTTTCTAATGTGAATAATATAGAAAAGACAAACACAAAGCAGATATAGCAAAGGCAAACATAAAGTAGTTTGTTCCAATTATTGACTTCCCTGCATCCCCAAGTCGTGAAAATAACTCCTTTAGACTAAATGGCATGGAGAGTTCAAATGTTGTGGTTGTTTATGATCCAAATAGGGCATGCCAGAATTGAAAAGTTTGGTTCCCAATGGGAGAGGATGATGATCCTAGGTTCTGAGGAGAGAGGATGATGCTCTTGGGTTCCCGAGGAGAGAGGATGATGATCCTGGGTTATAGAGGAGAGAGGATGATGATCCTTCATATTATCTTCTCATCATGTGGAAGCTTATGGTCCAAATAGAGCATCTAAATTTATGCCAGAGTTGAAAAAGTGCTCGTCTAAGGATTAAACGTATGGTTTATGTGCTTCCTGATACACACCCCCTCTTAACAGAATTCCCAAAGAGAGAACCTAGTGATCCTTTCAACTATCTTCTCGTCATGTGGATACAAGGAGAATTATAAGAAAACTCATGTGAAGTAGTTTAAAAGCAAAGTTGTTGCTGAAACAACCATTGTTTCTCTGAATCCCTTCACAGGCTGCTACGGTTTTTTATTTTGTTGCTACGAATTTTCAAGAACTGCTCGTGCAAAGGCATCTAACTGCTGCTTCTGGTATTGACCATCTTTGGTCGCGAGAATCGAAATTTACGGTTCCCCAGGTCGGCGCCAATGTTCTATTCTGAAAATAGGATTTATTAGACTTGACAAGGAGCCAACCATAGGGCCTACGTACCCTGTAGAGGGATCAAAGTCCACATAGTTCGAGACACACAGGCGTTTAGCCAAAGGGGGTGGGGTGTGTGCTCTATGTAAGTGGAGCTAAATACCCAAGAGGGGGGTGAATTGGATATTCTCAAAATTTTTGACAATTACTTTGTTTTAAGACAAGAAAGACAAAGGTGAACAGAGTAAAGGGAAGAGCAGCTGGACACAGAGACTTATACTGGTTCCATCCTAACAACCTGACCTACATCCAATCCCTAGACTCTTTGGGATTTTCCACTATCACAATGATTACACACTCTATACTTAAGAGTAGTTCTCTCACTAGAACTCACTCCTCCTTACAAGTTGTGATCAATGAACTCCCAAATCACCAAGTCCCCTTGACTTGTGATTCTTTACAATAAATGATTTTCAAGAATAAACTCTCTCACAGAGTAGATAATAATGAATATGAAGCTCAAAGTATCAAAAGATACAATACAATTGAAAACTGAAGAAATAAATGCAAGACTTGAATGATTTTCATTTTCAGCTGTTCTAGTTGTGTGAAGACTTGAATGCAACTCTATTTATAGTCAGATAGCATTAAATGACCGTTGCATCTTTAATTAGATCGTTGGAGTTGATCTGCAATGGTTAGGAGCTGCTTTGGTCTTCTTCTCTCTCTAATCTCTACTTAATCTAGCTGTCCAAGTGTTCAGAGTTGACTTCCTCTAGATTAATCCGTTGGAGAAGCAGTTGCTTGTTGTAGAAGTCATTCTTTAATGCTTTGCAACCTTGTGCAGATGGATTACCCAAAAGTGTGCAACTTTCTGGGCATAGCATTTAATGTACTGACATTGCTTTTTGCTTCTACTTTAAACCGTCAATAAACATTCTCTAATCCATCTGAAACTCACTAAAAAAGTGGTTAAACATAGCTAGGAAGATTAGAGAATAATACTGGAAAGTATTAAGATCAAACGAGAAGGTTTTCCAAATTCGTCAGATTTGAATTTCTGAATCAGCGATGTAAACACGAGTTTGGTTCATATGAACTTGAGTTCAAAGCTTCAGTTCATAAAAGCATTTCAAGTTCAAAACATCTAAACTAGAGGTTTGCAAACAAAACCTGACACACTGAAAAGTTACATTGCGCTCGGGTTGATTTAAATTTGAGTTTGCAAGTCTGAACTCGAGTTTCCTCCATCCAGAGAGGAATGTCGCGATTTTGAGTCTTGGAGCAAGTTTGTCCAAAAGACAAACTCGAGTCTATTAGTAGCCAGGCTCGAGTTTAACACTGTTTAAGTCAAAACTTAGTTTCAGCTTTCAAAACACAAATCTGAGGTTTCCAATGCAAACTCTAGAGTTTTCTCAAGTTGAAAAATGCATTGCTCTCTATAAGGTTTAAACTCGAGTTCACAAAGTTAAACTCAAGTTTGTTCAACTTTGAAAAACTCTGAATATTCTTGGCCTGAAGTAAATTGGAGGTTTATGAAATGAGTATCGAGTTTACTTTGGTTGAAAATCCTTGAAAGCTCTCGGCCAAGTGTAAACTCGAGTTTGCAATGATGAACTCGAGTTTACATGTTTTGTAAACTCTTAAGATTTTTCAAACTGGAAAAAGTCTTTACACTTGAGAGAGTAATGTAAGGTTTAATAATTTGAAAAATCTTCCCGCCAGAGGCAAACTAGAGTTTGTCATAACAAACTCGAGTTTACAGTATTTGTAAACTCTTGAGAATTTTCTCTAGAGGTTGCAAACTTGAGGTTTAGAAATAGGAGTCTTGAGTTTAAAATGATTTCAAATCAAAATCCTCTCTGTCTCTAGCAAACTCGAGTTTGCTAAGATAAACTCGAGTTTACTCAAAGTGTGAGAAAAAACTTTGGACAAACTCTCAAGTTCATTTCAAGGTCCAGTCTCGAGTTTAAAGTTCAAACTGGCGAGTTTACATCTTCTGTCAGTGGCAAACTCGAGGTTGCAAATTCTAGGATCGAGTTTGTCGTAGACAGCATGTTTTTGCTTGAAATTGACAAGTTTTAACCAACTCTTGTCTAACTCAAAAACATCTCTGTAAGTGGAGCTAAATACCCAAGAGGGGGGTAAATTGGGTATTCTCAAAATTTTTCGGTAAAAGCTCTGTTTTGAAACAATGAAAACAGAGGTGAACAGAGTAAGGGAAGAAATAGCTAGACACAAAGATTTATACTGGTTCGGTCCTAACAACTTGACATACATCCAGTCCCCAGACTCTCTGGGATTTCCACTATATCAAGGATTACACGCTCTGTACTCAAGAAGTAGTTCTCTTTCTAGAACTCACTCCCCCTTACAAGTTGTAATCAATGAACTCCTGAATCACCAAATCCCCTTGACTTGTGATTCTTTACAATAAATGATATTAAAAAAGAAACTCTCTCTAAGAGCAGATATTGATAAACACTAAAGCTATTTGTATCAAAAGATACTATACAAGTGAAAACTGAGAAAAATAAATGTAGACTTGAATGCAATTCGTTTTCAGTAGTTGTGGTTGTTGGGATGACTTGAATGCTACTCTATTTATACTCAGAGATCATTAAATGACCATTGCTCTCCCAATAGATCCGTTGGAAAAGTTCAGCCAAGGTTAGGAAGTGGTTTAAGCCTTCTTCTCTCTCTAATCTCCACTTAATCCAGCTGTCCAAGTGTTCAAGGTTGACTTCCTCTGGATTAATCCATTGGAGAAGCAGTTGCTTGTTGTAGAAATCATTCTTTATTGCTTTGCAATCGTGTGCAAATGGATTAGCCAAAAAGGTGCAACTTTCTAGACATAGCATTTAATGTTCTAAACTGCTTTTTGCTTTTTGCCTTAACCCTTCAATAAACATTCTTTAAATCATCTGAAATTCACTAACAAGGTCATTAAACATAGCTAGGAATATCAGATAATAATATTGGAAAGTATTAAGATCAAACAAGAATGTTTTCTAAAATCATCATATTTGAATTTTTGGATAAGCGTCACAAACTCAAGTTCAATTCATGCAAACTCGAGTTTGGAGGTTCAGCTTGTAAATGTGTTCCAAGTCCAAAACTTATAAACTGGAGGTTTGAAATCAAAACCTAAGGTTTTCAACACATTGAAAAGTCACATTGCTCTCGGGTTGATTTGAACTCGAGTTTGCAAGTCTGAACTCGAGGTTCTTTCATCCAGAGAGGAATGTCGCGATTTTGAGTTCTAGAGAGTTTATGATTATGAGACAAACTCGAGTCTATTAGTAGCCAGGCTCAAGTTTGACACTATTCAAGTCAAAACTTAGTTTTAGCTTTCAAAACGCAAACCTGAGGTTTCCAATGCAAACTCTAGAGTTTTCTCAAGTTGAAAACTTTATTGCTCTCTGTAAGGTTTAAACTCGAGTTTGCAATGTTAGGCTCGAGTTTGTTCAACTATGAAAAACTCTGAATGTTCTTGGCCTGAAGTAAACTGGAGGTTTAAGAACTCAGCCTTGAGTTTACTTTGGTTGAAAATCCTTGAAAGCTCATGGCCAAGTGTAAACTCGAGTTTGCAATGATGAACTCGAGTTTACATGTTTTGTAAACTCTTGAGATTTTTTAAACTGGAAAAACTTTTTTTGGAATAAAACAGTGTAGAGTTTGTGAAAATCTCTTAATTTGAAAAATTCTTCCCACCAGAGGTAAACTCGAGTTTATTATGACAGGCTCGAGTTTACAGGTTTTGTAAACTATTGAAGATTCTCTCTGAAGGTTGCAAACTTGAGGTTTGAGAGTAGTGGTGTCAAGTTCAAAAATGTTTTCAAGGCAAAATCCTCTCTGTCTCTGGTAAACTCGAGTTTGAAAGTATGAACTCGAGTTTACTCATTGTTTTAGAAATCTTGGAAAACTTCTCAAGTTCAAACTTTTGGTTCAGTCTCGAGTTTGAAGATTAAACTGGCGAGTTTGCACCTTCTGTTAATGGCAAACTCGAGGTTGCAAGTGACAGGCTCGAGTTTGTCGCAGACAAAGTGTTTTTGATTGAAATTGACAAGATTTAATCCACTCTAATCTTGATCAAAAACATCTCCACATTTTTTACAATTGTTAGTAATCATCAAAACACATAGGGAACTAACAATCTCCACATTGTTTACAATTGTTAGTAATCATCAAAACACACAAGGAACTAACATTCTCCCCCTTTTTAATGATGACAACACTTGTAAACACTCAATAACTTTTTTAAAAAAATGGTTTTGAGTATTTTTAAGAAAAGTGAATATAAAGCCATATTATCAGAGATTAGCAGCAGAAACCAAAGTGCAATGACAGAACATGTATATAGCAGAACTTAAACATTCATTAGAAAGTTAAATTTGTTGGTTATACTTAGTTTTGATGATGTCTTATATAGATGTCATTCTTATAAGCAAAAAGATTGAGTAATATAATTATCTCTTACTTGGACTAACTATTATATTTAATGTAGATCAATCCAAGTTGAATTATAAAGAAGATTAATCAAGAAGAAGATAAGAGTTGAAAGAAAGAAGTATCTGTAGAGGTTATCAAGAAAGCAAGATATTATCAATGGGTTTTGGTGATAACCAAGTAGAAGAAAAGAGACCAAATAAAGAAGAAGCATTCAAGGCTGAAGAAAGAGTTGCATTATCAAGAATGATCAAGAGAAGAGAAGAAAGAAAGAATTGATGAAGAATTATCAAGTTGGGAGATGGAAGAAGGAAGATCTTGTTGAATAGAATGAAGATATCACTATCCAAGTTCTAAAATTGATCCTAGAAGTCTCCATGATCAAATGGAAGTTGGAATGGGTCATTTCAGAGTTAAACCAGAGCAAATATGAGGTTTAGGATGAGACAACTCGAGGTTTGAGTATGAACCTCGAGGTTTGAGTGTTTTCAGCTTCTTTGGCGTCTCTGGACTAGCCAACCTCGAGGTTGGAAGTGCAACCTCGAGGTTGCAAGTGAAACCTCGAGGTTCCAGTCATAACCTCAAGGTTTCAGCAACTCTGGTGCACTCTGTTCCACGTTCAGCTTCTGGCGACCTTCAGTAAATTGATGATATCTCTCAAACCAGGAATCGGATTGACACGAAACCAAAAGCATTGGAAACTAGACATCCAACACGTATTTCGGACAAAAATTCAAGCCCAAAGGAGTTCAGATGAATTATTGATGAATTTTACAAGTTGACACAAATATCAGCGTCACAGTCAGGAACAGCCTTTAGTATTTTGAGTATATCTCACAAACGGCAAATCCGATTGGACTGAAATCAGTGGCATATGAAAGTAGACTCACATAGCTTTCCAAAAAGACTTAAACGGACCAAAACGGATTTCAGACCAGGGAGATATGGCTTTTGGAAGTTGACAATCAGTTCAGGACGACGCGAAAAGGGCTGATCAAGAACAGCCTTCATTCATCCGATCTTAATGGACATAATACAATGAGTTTGGAGCTGATTCTTCTTGCATTGGATTCTTACATCGAGCTTGGACATGTACAATTGAGTTTGAGGTTGGGTATTCTGTTTTAAACTTGAGATTTCATGAAAATACTTTGAACCTCGAGTATGGAGTTTCAACCTCGAGTATTATGGCTTACAGAGAGCAAATTGGTTGTCAAAGTATTGACAACCTCGAGGTCAAGTTTGCAACCTCGAGGTTGAGGCTTGTTTTCAAGAACTGAACTTTGCAATTTCAGAAGCAAACCTCGAGTATGGGTTTCCAACCTCGAGGTTATCGGGCCCCAGAGGAAAAATGCTCTTTCAACCAAGTTTCCAACCTCGAGGTTACTGTTTCAACCTCAAGGTTGTGAGTTTCTGAAACTGAATTTGCCTGAAACCTTCAGGCTAACCTCGAGGTTGGCCTCAAGGTTTGTGACCGTTGGTGCAATTTCAAATTTGGGAAATCTGCAATACCTTCTTGTTTGATCTCAATGCTTTACATGATTATTCTATATTGATTCTAGATATGTTTAACCATCTTTCTAGTGAGTTTCAGACAGATTAACGAAGGTTCATTGAAGGATTAGAGCAAAAAGCAAAAAACTGTCAGAACAATAAATGCACAGCCCAGATAGTTGCTTCCTTTAGTTAATCCACTTGTACACGTCTGCAAAAGGCTAAAAGGAAGATTACTACAACAAGCAAAGTCTTCTCCAACGGGCAAATCCACAGAAAGCCACCTCAGATCAATTATACAACTGGATTAGTTGGAGATTAGAGAAAGAAGCTGACCAAACTTAAAGATAATCAGCTACAACGGTCTGATTGATTCTTCAACGGTCATAAACGGTCACAGACTCTTCTCTACCTATAAAAGACATGGATTGAAGCAGAAAAACGTGGAGACATATGATTACCATGCCAAAATACTGATGCTCTTCTTCTACATCATTCTCACTCTGCTTTTCATATCTAAATAGCTTAAGAGTGTGAAATGAATTGTGTCTGTACTTCAGTGTTTATTTATCCATTCCTTTGAGAGGAAATTCATTGTAAACACATTATCCTTCTGAGAGAAACTCAAGATTGGGTAATCTTGAGTGGGTTATACATTGTGTTGATTACAACTTGTAAGGGGGAGTGAATCCTAGAGAGAGAGGATTACTTCGAGTACAAAGTGTGTGATCAAGCAGTGTATCCTTACGGTGTGTAAGGGGGAGTATCTCAGTAAGAGATTTGTAAAAGGCTGCACAAGTGCCCGGCTAAACTTGTGGGATTGTAGCGGTTCTCAAGTACCCGATTAAAGCTTGAGTGAGATAGTGGATTGAAAATCCCAAGTGAGGCTTGGGGACTGGACGTAGGTCAAAGAGGGCCGAACCAGTATAAATCTGTTTGCAAGCTCTTCTTCCTTATCTTTTACATTTCCAGCATTTACATTTGAGCAATTATCAATTGTTTGAAAACTTACTTTTGTTACTCAAGATGAAAACACTGAATTGCGAAAATGTTTTAAAGAGAGGAAATTTTTATATATCACCCAATTCACCCCCCCTCTTGGGTGATAGCCGGAACTTACATTTGGTATCAGAGCAGGTCTCTTGTTTAAAGGACTTAACCGTCTCAAGAGTCTCAACGACTGATTTTGGGTGTTTTTCATTTTCAGAAGGTTTTGATTTTACCATTCCACCTCTTTTTAAAGATATTGATTTTTGGTTTTGGAAAGCTAGAATGACTAGTTTTATCAAAGCAACTGATTTTTATATGTGGAATGTTTTTACAAATGCTTTTGATTTCAAACCAAGAAAGGATTGGACAGAAAAAGAAATGAAGATGTTTTCTTTGAACATTAGAGCAATGAAAATCCTTCATTCTGCTTTAACTGAAAATGATTTTCAGAAAATCAAGTTTTGCTCTAGTGCTAAAGAAATTTGGGATACTCTTGATTCTATATATGCTTCTAACAATTCTGTTGAAGTTGAAAGTGTTGACAGCTCATCTGAAACTATAAGTTGTGTATCCACAATTGATGAACAATTGGAAGTGGAGAATAAAGAAGGAGAAATTATTGAGTTCTTCCATGATCTAGTCAACACAACAGAACAAGAGGAAGAGAATTTCCAAGATGAACTCATAGACAATTATGATCAATCATTAGCTAGAGCTCAAGATGCACATGAGGTAAACAATTCCAATTCTTCTTGTGTAGGCAAGAAAAATGTTTTCAAACAATTGCATGGAAGTGTTTTTCAACCATTTACTGATTCTATTTTGAAAAACAAAAATAATTTCAAAAATGATGCTGGAAAATCATATGGGAAGAAAGAATACACAAATATGAGTCATTTGAAATTGCATCCACTAGAACCACATAATTCTTGCAAAGTTGTTCATAACAAGCATGATTATATTACTTGCAATTATTGTGGAAAATCTGGACATATTTCTTACACATGTTGTATTAGAAGAAATTTCAATGTAAGAAATAAGTTGGTTTGGGTTCCTAAAGGACAATCAAGGTCCAATACTAACAGTCAAGGACCCAAGTATAAGTGGGTACCGAAATGTCCATCTAGTACTCTATGTGTGCAGGATAATTTGAATATTAATGGACATCAAGGTACAAAGAAAGGAAAGAAGAAGCCAAGAGTTCTTCATGCACCAAAGAAGAAGATTAAAGAATCTACATCAAGCAAGAGAACTCACATGGCACCCATTGCTGAATCTACAAGTCTTAAACATCAAAAGAAGCATGGGTTACAAGCAAGAGGAGTATACCTTCCCTCAAGAACAAACTATCAGAGAGTGCCATACAACTATCTTGAGGAGAACAAGAATAAGAGAGCCCCTCCAATATCAAAGAAAATATACTTGAAGCCTATATCATCTGTGAAGACTTTGCAGACACCAAAGAGACAATGGGTATGCAAAGCCAATTCTTCAAGTACCTAAGGTAAAAGGTGCATAATGGTGAAACCTCCTACTCTTTCATCTAGAACATTTATTGAGGTTTTACACATTGGATAGTAAGAATGATCATTGAAAATTATTTTTAAAATTGAAAATCTACTTGATAGATTTATTTATACATAGTTTACAATATTCAAAAGCCTAACTCTTTATGCGCACATTTTAAGTCGAAAAATACATTTTGCATGCATAAAGTTATGTTCAATTCATTATGCTTGATTATCATAATCTGATTACATTTCTAGAGCATGTGAATTTTGTTCCTACAAGCTAACGATGATTGGATCCAAGGTTGGATACCAAGAAAAACAAAGATGTATAAAGTTTTGTAGGATGAAAGAGAGCTTCTCAAGAATGCAACATAAAGGAATGATTCAAGTCTTGAGAAAGCTCAACAAGCTATGCTTGATGTTGATGGTGAACAACCGAAAAAGGAGTTGTCTACACCAATCCATCTCAACTAAGCAAGTTTCTATGAGGACAAGGGGAATTACGGTGATATCTAATCCCTACCCCATATTGTGATTATATGAAATTCATTTTTGGGTAATGAATACTTGTCCATCGTTGCATTCCGTTAGCAATCAATCATTTATATTTTTCAAAGTGTTTTCAGATTGCTAAATGGACCATAAATGAATTTGTGCATAACTTTCTAAGTTCATGTTTCTGAAATGCACATTTTTTTAAACTTATTTGGATTTTAACTCATATTGTTTTGAGAAAATGCATACAAATGCTTTGAAAACATATCCATAATTTGATTGCATTCAAATAATGTTTCAAATTGGAAGTTAACATTGTATATTGAATGATGGATATGCTTCAAATTTGTCCAGTTGAGCTTTCCCTATTATTTACATATTGATCTTTGGTATTCAATGTGATGCTTGAACTCCTCATTCTTTATTCTTTATTAAGTTAGATCTTATATCTAACAAATTGATTATCTATATGAGTCTCAAGCTTATTTCCATAAAAGAATCCAATTTGTGAAAATCTCATGCTTATTGGATAAATTCTTATTGGTCAAGTTACTCCAAGCATTATGAATGTTCACTAATGCATTAACCATTATATGGAATAACTTACTAGGATAATATTTTGGAACTCTAATCATTTGGATTAATGAGTTTGTACTTCATTGTCTATGAATCCTAGTACTTCTTGTGTTACTCAAATACATCAGCATTCGTGTTCATCTATATTCTGAGTAACTATCTCTGCATATTCATACTCTTGCCTTGAATGTTCTTATATTTTCAAGACTCTACTCTCTAAGGCAAGATTATCTCTTGGTCAATAGCAAAGTCATTAAGCTTATTTATGTTGTTCTAAGCATGTCCTGATAATGCTTTACTTTCATGACTTTGGCTTTTCTGAAAATTCTTCAACATGTTAACTTCAATGTTTAACATGTTCTCCAAATCTGAAGCATATTGATATATTCATTAAACCTATTGACTTTCATCATATTTATAATGACCACTGTTTTCAAACATGTTTCAAAAATCTTTCATGTATGGAAAATATTGATTTCATAATGTGTCATCACATTTTTTTTTGAAAGATCATTCAAGATTTGAAATACTTTGCATATTTCACTATCTTTCTTGAAAAATTTGAATTTCAAATTGATAAATGCTTATCATTATAGATAAGGTTTTCTATACTCATCAATGACATCTTTTCTGCATCTAGTGTATTCACAAATTGTCATTGAGAAATAACATTTTTGGTATCATTTAGTTGTTACCCTATTCAATTAATTGGCTTGATCTTGTTTGGGTAAAACTATATTTTGATCTTTGATTGTTATACTTCTTGCTCATACGTCATATGGTTTAATCCTATAAGAGTGTAAGAGTTGTCATGTCTAATCTTGTGTGGACTCAAGAATCATTGAGTACCAAAGAACATTCATTTTATTGCAGGTGTTGGTTTTGCTGTCAAAGGCAGAACCTCGAGGTTAAGAAGCCAACCTCGAGGTTGACGAGGTGTCAAACAAAATCTCAAGGTTCCTGAAGGATGGAACCTCGAGTATGGAAGTGGAACCTCGAGTTTTGTGGTAGACAGAGAAGACATCTCATCCAAACAGACAGTGGAACCTCGAGGTTCTAGAGGTAAACTCGAGGTTGGAGTTATGAATGTCAAAGGGCAACCAGAAGGAAGTGTCACTCAAGGAACCGAGATGATAAGGAGCATGTTAACTTGATGAGAAGCTATGAGCAGAAACTAATCTTATACAAAGTTCATTTGGGATTTCAGCGTCTAAGATGCATTCAGAACATCTGATGGTTATGTGACTCTTCATCTTGAAGCTTAGTCACATCTGGGAAAGCTTCAGTATTGATCACATTATCAGATAAAAGCTAGCCCGTGATGCATCTATGGACTACAAACCATTATGACTCAAGTAATTACGACATTACTTGAGTGAGGTATTGTATTCTGTAATAATATTCATATATGATAATCATTTCTCTGTTTCATATCACTCTTCAGGCTAACTTGATTTTATTCACTTAAATTTTTCATGAACTTTAGCCTAAGCAAATCATTTTTAAAAAATGATCCTTATGCCTTAAACTCTATTATCATCATAAAAGGCATAAGTGATTTGTTTATAAGAATTTCAAGTCCACCCAAGTGAACTTGAAAGTTTTCAATTCTGAGGTACCATGTTGTGAGCAAAGATATTTTCAAACTTCATAACATTTGGTGTCATATTATTATTTGATATCATTAAAGGGGATTTCACTTTTTAGCCATGCATTCATTAAGAGGGAGCTTCATATTCACATGTGTTTGATATTTTAAAAGCTCATTTCCTTTACTTGAAGAATTTTTTTTGGGCATACTCATATGCATTCATTATCTTCTGTTAGTTTTGATGATGAGTTAATTTCGCTCTTGAAAACTTTGATATTTGGCTTGCACTAACAAATCTTTTGGAAAGAATGTTTTCAATTTGTAGCAGGAGATTATGTTATGTGCTAGAAAATAGCTATATGAAGAAAAGACGAAGGATTGAATCTGAATGCTGATATTATTCATTCATATGAGATACAACTCAAGAAGTCAGTAGTTTGGTCTCATTCCACATCTCAAAGGATGTTCAGAGCACATCACGGATCTCTTTCAACAAGAAAGCTATCAAATGGACTTCACAGATCGTTCATCAATTTGGAAAACCAACATGAGCATTTCTAATCTCCACTTTTTATATTCAGATAAATTTTGCACATGTTTGGTATCTATATGTTTTAAATGTGAAAGATGTCTTGAAAACCTCTCCAAATTTTCTCAAATTTGTTTTCATAAAAACATTCTACGCTGCTTCATATTTAGAATGAAAGCACTTTCAATCGGGGAGAGAAAATCAGTTTCTTTGACTCCTTTAATCTGGTTTCATATATTTTTTTTTAACATGCATAAGGTGCATAGGTTCTAGGTGTTGTATTTCATTGCATCTCATTGCATTTTGCTAATCTTGTAGTAACTATTTCTGATATCAGTGATTATCAGAGTGTTTATCCTTTCTGATATCAGTTCTGCTTGTATGAAGTTTGCTCAATGAATACATTTCTAGTTGTTTATGATACTAATCTGTTGATCTACTGCCATCCTCTGATTAACTTGTGTTAAAATGCAAAAATTGGTCATTTTCTGATAACTTAACATTCAACTTTTTGCTAATGACAAATAAGGGGGAGATAATGACAAGAAAAATATGTTGCATCTAATGTATTCTCATATTCATACATATTTTTCCTTAAGGTATTTGCCATCATCAAAAAGGGGGAGAATGTTGGTTATACTTAGTTTTGATGATGTCTTATATAGATGTCATTCTTATAAGCAAAAAGATTGAGTAATATAATTATCTCTTACTTGGACTAACTATTATATTTAATGTAGATCAATCCAAGTTGAATTATAAAGAAGATTAATCAAGAAGAAGATAAGAGTTGAAAGAAAGAAGTATCTGTAGAGGTTATCAAGAAAGCAAGATATTATCAATGGGTTTTGGTGATAACCAAGTAGAAGAAAAGAGACCAAATAAAGAAGAAGCATTCAAGGCTGAAGAAAGAGTTGCATTATCAAGAACGATCAAGAGAAGAGAAGAAAGAAAGAATTGATGAAGAATTATCAAGTTGGGAGATGGAAGAAGGAAGATCTTGTTGAATAGAATGAAGATATCACTATCCAAGTTCTAAAATTGATCCTAGAAGTCTCCATGATCAAATGGAAGTTGGAATGGGTCATTTCAGAGTTAAACCAGAGCAAATATGAGGTTTAGGATGAGACAACTCGAGGTTTGAGTATGAACCTCGAGGTTTGAGTGTTTTCAGCTTCTTTGGCGTCTCTGGACTAGCCAACCTCGAGGTTGGAAGTGCAACCTCGAGGTTGCAAGTGAAACCTCGAGGTTCCAGTCATAACCTCAAGGTTTCAGCAACTCTGGTGCACTCTGTTCCACGTTCAGCTTCTGGCGACCTTCAGTAAATTGATGATATCTCTCAAACCAGGAATCGGATTGACACGAAACCAAAAGCATTGGAAACTAGACATCCAACACGTATTTCGGACAAAAATTCAAGCCCAAAGGAGTTCAGATGAATTATTGATGAATTTTACAAGTTGACACAAATATCAGCGTCACAGTCAGGAACAGCCTTTAGTATTTTGAGTATATCTCACAAACGGCAAATCCGATTGGACTGAAATCAGTGGCATATGAAAGTAGACTCACATAGCTTTCCAAAAAGACTTAAACGGACCAAAACGGATTTCAGACCAGGGAGATATGGCTTTTGGAAGTTGACAATCAGTTCAGGACGACGCGAAAAGGGCTGATCAAGAACAGCCTTCATTCATCCGATCTTAATGGACATAATACAATGAGTTTGGAGCTGATTCTTCTTGCATTGGATTCTTACATCGAGCTTGGACATGTACAATTGAGTTTGAGGTTGGGTATTCTGTTTTAAACTTGAGATTTCATGAAAATACTTTGAACCTCGAGTATGGAGTTTCAACCTCGAGTATTATGGCTTACAGAGAGCAAATTGGTTGTCAAAGTATTGACAACCTCGAGGTCAAGTTTGCAACCTCGAGGTTGAGGCTTGTTTTCAAGAACTGAACTTTGCAATTTCAGAAGCAAACCTCGAGTATGGGTTTCCAACCTCGAGGTTATCGGGCCCCAGAGGAAAAATGCTCTTTCAACCAAGTTTCCAACCTCGAGGTTACTGTTTCAACCTCAAGGTTGTGAGTTTCTGAAACTGAATTTGCCTGAAACCTTCAGGCTAACCTCGAGGTTGGCCTCAAGGTTTGTGACCGTTGGTGCAATTTCAAATTTGGGAAATCTGCAATACCTTCTTGTTTGATCTCAATGCTTTACATGATTATTCTATATTGATTCTAGATATGTTTAACCATCTTTCTAGTGAGTTTCAGACAGATTAACGAAGGTTCATTGAAGGATTAGAGCAAAAAGCAAAAAACTGTCAGAACAATAAATGCACAGCCCAGATAGTTGCTTCCTTTAGTTAATCCACTTGTACACGTCTGCAAAAGGCTAAAAGGAAGATTACTACAACAAGCAAAGTCTTCTCCAACGGGCAAATCCACAGAAAGCCACCTCAGATCAATTATACAACTGGATTAGTTGGAGATTAGAGAAAGAAGCTGACCAAACTTAAAGATAATCAGCTACAACGGTCTGATTGATTCTTCAACGGTCATAAACGGTCACAGACTCTTCTCTACCTATAAAAGACATGGATTGAAGCAGAAAAACGTGGAGACATATGATTACCATGCCAAAATACTGATGCTCTTCTTCTACATCATTCTCACTCTGCTTTTCATATCTAAATAGCTTAAGAGTGTGAAATGAATTGTGTCTGTACTTCAGTGTTTATTTATCCATTCCTTTGAGAGGAAATTCATTGTAAACACATTATCCTTCTGAGAGAAACTCAAGATTGGGTAATCTTGAGTGGGTTATACATTGTGTTGATTACAACTTGTAAGGGGGAGTGAATCCTAGAGAGAGAGGATTACTTCGAGTACAAAGTGTGTGATCAAGCAGTGTATCCTTACGGTGTGTAAGGGGGAGTATCTCAGTAAGAGATTTGTAAAAGGCTGCACAAGTGCCCGGCTAAACTTGTGGGATTGTAGCGGTTCTCAAGTACCCGATTAAAGCTTGAGTGAGATAGTGGATTGAAAATCCCAAGTGAGGCTTGGGGACTGGACGTAGGTCAAAGAGGGCCGAACCAGTATAAATCTGTTTGCAAGCTCTTCTTCCTTATCTTTTACATTTCCAGCATTTACATTTGAGCAATTATCAATTGTTTGAAAACTTACTTTTGTTACTCAAGATGAAAACACTGAATTGCGAAAATGTTTTAAAGAGAGGAAATTTTTATATATCACCCAATTCACCCCCCCTCTTGGGTGATAGCCGGAACTTACAAAATTCAAGTAAACTACAGAATAGAGTTTCGAAAGAAAATATACAAGACAATACATACAATTGAAAAACAAAAGTCCTACAACTAAAAGGCAAAAGACATAAACAAAATTTAAATTTCCTCTATCACTCTAGCACTCTTCTCCCCCTTTGTCATCAACAAACAAGGGTGGAGTGGTGGTGGTTTGGGAAGACTCAGGTTCAGTGGCAAGTATAGGCTTGGGTTCAGTAGTGGAGGTTGGAATAGTTGGTTCAGAAGCTGGTTCAGTGGCTGAAGTAGAAGCTACCATGGGCTGATTCTTCAGTATCTGGTCCATCTTGTCACTAAGGCTCATCATGGTAACCAAGAGTGTAGAAATACTTGCTGAATGGTCACTATTTTGGTTCTTCAATGCCTCCTGCTCAACCCTAAAGCCCTCTTGAGTATCAACCAAATTGTTGTGGCCTTGGGTAACCTCAGAAACCAACTTCCCAACTGCTACCTCTACACTGTCAGTTAAATCAGACACTGTCTTGTCAATAATGTCCTTCACCCTAGCATCAAAGTCTGAAGGTAGAGTAGACTGAGGAGGAGGAGTTGCACTCTGAGCTTCCTATGCTCTAGAATAAGTGCCTCTGGATCTAGTTGGTCTGGACCTGGGTGGTGCTTTGGATTGATCAGATCTCTCCTCTGTATTGATTCCCATCAAATTCAGAATATGTCTGCCAAACTCTTGTGGTTTTATTGGTGGTTCATTGGCAGGCAAATACCAAGTCTCTTCATGGAAGAGGATGACTGAGATGAGGCTAGGAAAAGGAATTTGAGAAGTTTGCCTTGAGGTGAAGGCAAACTTGGACATCTCTTGGAAAATCCAATTGCCAACATTATGAGGCTGTTTATCTATGATGGAGGCAAAGATTGGGAAATCTTTCTTGGCAAAGTGGGTGAAGTTTCCTCCTTTTTGAAGCAAGTCCCTAGTGTAGATGTACCAAATAGCACAGTTTCTAAGAGGCATGGACGCAGGTGTGAAGTTTAGAATCTGCAAGCCGTCAGGAACAGGCTCATCGGGTTTAAGCAGTTCATAAATAGTTTTTTGATCATACTTGTAATCTTCAGGAGATGGAGCATTTGTAATCTGTAGTATGGACTTCAGGTAAGAGGGGGAAATTGTGATTTTCTATCCCCTCACTTTTGTAGTGATCATCTCCTCTATCAAATTCCCATCACTGTCCAGCAGGTTATCAGATTGCATGTGAAAGTAAAAGACTTTCACAAGCTTGGGACTATATGGGGCTCTAATTGAGATCAAAGACTCAAATTGCTTGAGCCAGGGATAAAGATCTAGCCTACAGTCCTCTTTTAGTTTAGCCAGATCAACAAACACAATGGAGCAGAATGATTTGTCATCATATTTATCTCTAAACTTCACTCGTTCCTCACTGGTCATTCTACAAGGCTCCTCAAAAAATCCCTCTGGTTTTCTAGTATGGTTATAAATTTCAACAATGGCTGGTTTTTCTGAAGATACCTAAGGAGCAAATTGCTCCTGTTTTTGTTGGGGTGCAGAGGGAACGTGAGAACTGGGTTGTCCAGGCGTGGGGACAGAGCACTGAGCAGTTTTCTTCCTCTTGATTGGTTGTTTTGCCCTTGGTGCTTTAGCTGTCTCTGAAGCCTTCCCTCCCCCTTGAGAAACATGCTCAGGTTCATGCCTCTTTGTGCGTTCTTCATTGAATGAGATCCCTCTGGGTCTAGGCGGCCGAGCTTCTGGGTTCTCTCCTTGTACACCTATGACTGATTTATCAATACCATGGCGTAGTCAAGTAAAACGAGTTTTCAATCTCACAGGATGTTCAGGACGAGACTAAGAGGTGGATTGGGTTGCTCTGGGGTTGGATTCTTGAGAGATTGAGTGCTTGGAGGCCATTTTCGCAGAAATTTGTTGAAGAAGAAGAGAGGTTTTGGGAGGATTTAGGTTTAAACTCGAGGTTTGAGTGAGGTGAAGAGGAAAAATTTAGTTTCAGAGTATATAACAGTCACGACAAACTCGAGTTCACAAGTGTAGGCTTGAGTTTGCCTACATTTTTACTAACCTGGACTGTAAGTGGAGCTAAATACCCAAGAGGGGGTGAATTGGGTAGTTTCAAAATTTTCGACAATAACTCTGTTTTGAAGCAATAAAAACAGGGGTGAACAGAGTAAGGGAAAGAATAGCTGAACACAGAGATTTATACTGGTTCGATCTTAACAACTTGACCTAAATCCAATCCCCAGACTCTCTAGGATTTTCCACTATATCAAAGATTACACGCTCTGCACTCAAGAAGTAGTTCTCTCTCTAGAACTCACTCCCCCTTACAAGTTGTAATCAATGAACTCCCGAATCACCAAGTCCCGTTGACTTGTGATTCTTTACAATAAATGATATTCAAAAAGAAACTCTCTCTAAGAGCAGATATTAATAAACTCTCTCTAAGTGTAGATTGAATTTGGCAGTTCTGGAATAAATCAGCATTTTTCTGTCGATGTACCAAAACTCGAGTTTTGAAGATCAAAACTGGAGTTTTGAACTGTTCAAGCTTCATAACCGAAGGTGATGAAATCAAAACTGGCAGTTATGAAGGTTTATAAATTCAGATGCTCTCGGGTTGTCCAAAACTTGAGTTTTGGTTCTCAAAACTCGAGTTTTGAATTATTCATGTGAAAACAAGAATTGAGTTCAAAATATCAAAACTGGAGTTCTTGAAGCAACACTGGCAGTTTTCATATCAGAAAAGATTAAAGGCTTTCTGCCTTGGCAAAACTCGAGTTTTGGAATCCAAAACTCGAGTTTTCATATTTTATGAAAACTTGGAAAATACACGTACAGTTGAAAACTGGCGGTGATGGTCTCAAAACCGGCGGTGATGAACTGGAGAAAAATCAATTGCTCTCTGTCTCTTCAAAACTCGAGTTTTGGTTCCCAAAACTCGAGTTTTGAACTTTCTTCCAATATAAGAGAAGTTCAAAACTGGCAGTGATGAATGAAAACCGGAGGTTTTGAGATGTGAAAAACTTAGAAGATTTGCAAACCTCTCTGTCAGGCCAAAACTCGAGTTTTGGATTCCAAAACTCGAGTTTTGAACTTTTCACAAGTTCAAAACTGGCAGTGATTATGAAAACCGGCGGTGATGGGTTTTGAGCAGTTTTGCCACAGATCAAAACTCGAGTTTTGAATCCCAAAACTCGAGTTTTCCTCTGATAGCAAGGAAAACTAATTTTTGCATCCTAAAACTTATCTTTTTAGTTTTCAAGTCTTTCCAATTGTTCAATCATTATCAAAACTCATCGAGAACTAACACTGAGTGCTCTTTGTAAATCCAAAACTCGAGTTTTCAAAAGAAAACTTGAGTTTTTCTTTGTCATTGAAAATGAGCAGCTCTCTGTCAAGTTCAAAACTTGAGTTTTGAAATCAAAACTCGAGTTTTGTCTTTGATAGTAAGTTTTTCAACTTACAAAGACAAAACCTCATTTTTGTGTTCGCAAGTGTCAATTATCATCAAAACCCATAGAGAACTAACATGGACTTCAAGAGTGTATATGTGAATTCTTGAACTTCACCCACAAACTCGAGGTTAATACTTACAGGCTCGAGTTTGTGTTAACCTCTAAACTTGGTTGCTCTTTGTATCCCGTAAACTCGAGGCTGCTAGTTTTAGACTCGAGTTTGCACATGTTGTTGAGTTCAAGATTGCTCTCTGCCTGAAATGAACTCGAGGTTGCTCACTTATAGGCTCGAGTTTGGCTATTATCAGATCCTAATTTCTTCTCTGCCTTTCTCGAGCTCAAGTTCATAAATGATAAGCTCGAGTTTACTCCCCTTTTCAGCTAACTTCTGAAAGAAACATCTTGCATAAAACATATCTAGACACTCCGATGCTTAAGTTAGTAACAATTAATCATCAAAACCTAAACTAATATTAAGTAAGTGAAAACTTACAACTCATTGGGATTTACCATTCCCAATCCTCTTCTTATAAAGTTGAATTGCTCCTTGGCCAATGGCTTTGTGAAGATATCAGCAAGTTGAAGATGTGTTGGGATGAACATAACCTTGACATCTCTTTTCTGAACATGATCCCTTATAAAATGATGTCTCACATCAATATGCTTGGTTCGAGTATGTTGAACTGGATTCTTGGCCAAGCTTATTGTGCTTGTGTTGTCACACAAAATTGGGATCTCCTTCAGATTGACTCCTAAGTCAGCAAGTTGTTGCTTAAGCCATAGTACTTGAGCACAGCAACTTGAGGCAGCTACATATTCAGCTTCTGTGGAAGACACAACCACACTAATTTGCTTCTTGCTAAACCAAGACACAAGTGAGTTGCCAAAGAATTCACATTGAACACTTGTGCTCTTTCTATTAGTTTTGTAGCCGGCATGGTCTGAATCCGAATATGGCACCAAATGTTCAGATTGACCTTTGGGAAACCACAATCCAAGTGTCTTCGTGTCAGCAAGGTATCTGAAAATTCTCTTCACATGTTCAGCATGGGACTCCTTTGGAGCAGACTGGAACCTTGCACACATCCCCACACTGAATTGGATATTGTTAGTTCTCTATGTGTTTTGATGATAATCAACAATTGTAAACATGTTTTGAAGTTTCCAAATTTGCTAAAAATCATCTGTCAATTGGAAACTCAAGTATTGGATTGTATACTCGAGTATTGAGTTGACAGTGGATTGCTCAAATGCATTTTACAAAGCAATACTCAAGTATTGGAAGCAATACTCGAGTATTGGAGTCACAGAGAGCAATCAAGTTTTTGTCCAGAGTGCATACTCGAGTATTGAGTTTGCATACTCGAGTATTGGACTTACAGAGAGCACTCAAGTTTTTCAAGCTGAGTCAATACTCAAGTATTGGGAGCAACACTCGAGTATTGGACTTACAGAGAGCAAACAAGTTCTCACCTTGGGTGCATACTTGAGTATGGGACTTGTATACTCGAGTATAGGACTTACAGAGAGCAAACAATTTTTCATCTTGAGTGAATACTCGAGTATAGGTTTTACATACTCGAGTATTGGGCTCTTATAAAGTTTTTCAACTAAACATCTGTTCATGAATACTCAAGTATTCATTTGAATACTCAAGTATTGACATGGAAAAACTTCACAAATTTTGGAATTGAATCAATACTCAAGTATTGGTCTGCAAACTCGAGTATTGGTCATACAGAGAGGTTATCCATTTGTCAATGATTTGAATACTCAAGTATTGAGGTTTTGAACTTAAACAAGTTTTCACATTAAACAGTTCAAAACTCGAGTATAGATTTACATACTCGAGTATTGACATTGGTTTTCAAGTTCAAGTCACGATGATTTGCCTTTGTAAGAAACATACTCGAGTATCAGTTTGGATACTCAAGTATTGACTCAAGTACATAGTGACATACTCGAGTATTGAAGAACATACTCGAGTATTGGGCACTAAAACTGATTTTCAAATCACACGAATTTGTGAAACACACTCATTTGATCTATATACTTGCATTAATCATTCTTATATGTTCTTAGCTATGTTTAACCACTTTGCTAAGTGAGTTTCAGTTGACTTAGAAGAAGATTAATGAAGGTCAAAGGCAAAAAGCATAAAGTGTTCAGAGCATTTAATGTACTTCAGAAAAGTAGCCTCCTTTTGATTAATCCAACTGAGCACGCCTACAAAACGGTAAAGAATGCTTTCTACAACAAGCAAACTCTTCTCCAACGGGCAAATCCACAGAGAGCCACCTCAGAGCAATTAAACATCTGGATTAAGTGAAGATTAGAGAGAGAAGCTGACCAAAGTTATCACTAATCACCTCCAACGGTTTGATTCATCTTACAACGGTCATTTAATGCTCTCTAAGTATAAATAGAGTGCATTCAAGACTTCTCAACAACCAAGAATATCAGAAAACGCACAAGCATTCAATAGTCTTACCTACCTTCTGTATTCTGTTGTAAATTGTCTTTTGACATTGTGAGCTTCAGTGATTATCATTATCTACTCTTTGTGAGAGTTTTAATTGTTCATTGATTATTGATTGTAAAGAACCACAAGTCAGGGGACTTGGTGGTTGGGTTCATTGATTAACACTTGCAAGGGGGAGTGAGTTCTAGTGAGAGAACTACTCTTGAGTGCAGAGTGTGTAATCAATCGAAATAGTGGAAAATCCCAGAGTGTGTGGAGACTGGACGTAGGTCAAGTTGATAAGACTGAACCAGGATAAATTCTCTTGTGCAAGCTTTTCTTCCCTTCCTCTGATTTACCCTGTTTTCTCTAGCTTAAAACAGAGCATTCTTCAAAAATTTTAAAGATACCCAATTCACCCCCCTCTTGGGTAACTAGCTCCATTTTCATTTGGTATCAGAGCCTGGTCTTCTCATAAGAGCTTTTCATCTCGAGAAGGATCAAGATGGAAGGTATTCTACCCGATGGAGCTTCTATCAACCGACCACCAGGCTTCAGTAGACAACATTATTCCTTCTGGAAAGCCAAATTCAAAGTCTGTGTTATGGCTTCTGAATATGGGCTATGGAGAGTATTTGAGGTTGGAAATTATGCACCAACTGTAATGGAAAATGGTCGTAGAATTCCAAAGCCAGAAGATGCCTATGATGAGAATGATCGAAGAAATATCACTCTTAACAGCAAAGCCATTCTCATGTTGCAAAGTGCTCTTAGTCAACAAGAGTATTTCAGAATTTGCACCATCAGCAAAGGCTATGTGGGATGCTCTAGAGGTAGCTCATGAAGGAACCACTGAGTCAAGGAGAATAGGGTCAATACACTCATGACAGAATACGATCTTCTTCACATGAAGTCTGGTAAATCCATCATCGATTTCCAACTAAGATTCACTCATCTGATCAACCAGCTTGCTACCTTAGGAAAAACTTATGAACAACCTGTTCAAGTAAGGAAAATCCTCAATATTCTCAGCAAAGAATGGGAAGTCAAAGTGACAGCCATTGAAGAAGCACGTGGAGAGTCAATGAGCTCGGTAGCTGCCTTGTTTGGAAGCCTATCTGAATATGAAGGAAAGCTCAAGTTTAGAAAGGAACTTGATGAAGTAAGTGGCAAAAACAAAGGAGTTGCCCTCAAGGCAGTGAAAGAAGTTAAGGATTCAGATGCTGAGGAAGAAGAAGATGAAGATGAAGAACTGGGCATGATGGTTCGAAGATTCAAAAAGTTCTACAAGAAGGATCAAGGCTTCAAGAAGTTCCAAAAGGGTAGCTCCAGCTATGAATCAAAGAGGCCTATCATTTGCTACGAATGCGAGTAGCCCAGACACATCAAATCAGAATGTCCTTAGTTGAAGAATCAAGAGAAAGAAAAGAAGAAATTCAAAAAGTTCAAGAAGAAGGCATATGTTTCAGCCATATGGGGAGATAGCTCATCCGATGAAGATGAAGCTGAAGAAGAAGAAGAAAAAGCAAACATATGCCTGGTAGCTCAAAAACAACAAGATGGTAGTGAGGTATATGAATCTCAACCTTCCTATGATGAACTATTTGCTGAATACAATCTTGTGCAAAAGGAATTTGAAAAACTTGCTGAAAAGTATTTGGCTTTGAAAAAGAAAAACATTACTCTTGAAGTGCAAGTTGAAAAACTTTCTTCTCCCGAAATCTTGATTTGTCAAGAGTGCCCTGATTTAAAGCAAAAGAATTTACACCTTACAAAAGCACTTGAAAAATTCACCAAGGGAAGTGAAATGCTTGATGTGATTTTGAAACAACAAAGGTTTATAAATGATAGATCAGGCATAGGTTACAAACTAGATTTCGATAAGAAGAAAGGTAGAAAGAAGAATGGTGAAAAGTTATACATGAATTATTTTACAAAATCAGTTCATTCTTCCAATCCCTTTGCACATTGTAATTATTGCAATAGGAAGGGTCATTCCACCTCATCTTGTTTCCATAAGAATGAAAGAAAGGCTAAACCTGCTGGGAATTATAAATGGGTACCAAAAGGAACTTAAGTTCCCAAGGTCCAAGCTAACACCAAAGGACCCAAGAAAAGATGGGTACCTGAAACTTAATCCTTTGTGGATTGCAGGTGTGTCTAAGAGCATCAAGACCCAACAAATGGTACATTGATAGTGGATGCTCAAGACACATGACGGGAGACAAATCCAAATTTCTTTCAATCAAGCCTAAGGATGGTGGTAAAGTCACCTTTGGAGGAGACCAATCAGGAAAGATTGCTGGCATTGGTGAAATTGGAAACAATGAGGGGCCACTCATCAAAGATGTGTACCTTGTAGAAGGATTATGCCACAACCTCCTTAGTGTGAGCCAAAGCACCGACAAGGGTAACTTAGTTATCTTTGATTCTGATGAATGCTTGATTGTGAAAAAGGATTTGGTTTCCATGAATGATTTGAAATCAAAAGCTTTATTTAGAGCATCTAGAGATGGAAATTGTTACACTCTTAACCTCTCTAGTAATGCTTCTATTTCTGAAAATTGTTTTGTAAGCAATTTGAATGAGAGTTGGCTATGGCACAAGCGGTTAGCTCATGTCAACATGTTTCAACTTGACAAGTTGCTGAAAAAGGACTTAGTGATTGACATTCCCAAGCTTAGTTTTAAAAATGATTTGATTTGTGAAGCATGCCAAAAAGGAAAACAAACTAAATCATCTTTCAAAAACAAAAATGAAATATCTACTAATAGACCATAGCAATTGCTATATATGGATCTTGTGGGTCCAGCAAGGGTGAAGAGCCTTGGTGGCAATCTATATACATTGGTTATTATAGATGATTTCTCTATATTCTGCTGAACTATATTCTTGTCATCTAAAGATGAAACGTTTGATCAATTTGTTGTGTTTGCCAAGAAGGTCCAGAACGAGAAAGGTCTTTCAATTTCAGGAATAAGGACTGATCATGGTGGAGAATTCGAGAACAATGCCTTCGCTGAGTATTGAGACAATATGGGGATTGATCACAACTTCTCAGCTCCAAGGACTCCACAATAGAATGGTGTTGTTGAAAGGAAGAATAGAGTGCTCACCGAGATGGCAAGAGCAATGTTGAATGAGAACAACACTTCACAAGTGTTCTAGGCTGATGCGATGAGCACCGTTTGCTACATCTCAAACCGAGCTTACTTGAGGAAGAAGTTGAACAAGACTCCATATGAGCTCTACAAAGGAAGGAAGCCAAATCTGAGCCACCTATACATCTTTGGATGCAAGTGCTATGTGCACAATAATGGTAAAGAAAATTTGGGTAAATTCGATTCCAAAATAGATGTGGGAATATTTATTGGTTACTCAAATAGAAGCAAAGCATATAGAGTCTTCAATACTAGAACTAAAGTTGTAGAAGAGTCTATACATGTTGTGTTTAGTGAACAAGAGATTGATAAATCCTTGAACGTTGAGGAAGAGATCATTTTCAAAAACCAATTCTTTTAAACTACTCCTACTTCTTCTGAAAATTCTGAAAATGTTTTTGAGGCTGATCCTGAAAACAATTTAGAAAATCCAGATCAGTCTCAGCCTAGAGCTTGGAGATTTATAAGAAATCATCCCTTAGACCAAGTTATAGGTGATGTGAATCAAGGAGTAAGAACTAGAAATAGTGCTTTGAATGAAGTAACCATTTCTGCATTCATTTCGCATATAGAACCCTCTAAGATAGAAGAAGCCCTTTCAGACAATGATTGGGTGATAGCTATGCAAGAGGAGTTACATCAATTTGACAGAAATCAAGTTTGGGACTTAGTACCTAGACCCAAGGACCATCCGATTATTGGGACAAAATGGGTATTTAAGAACAAACGTGATGAGTCTACAATCATTGTCCGTAACAAGGCAAGATTGGTTGCAAAAGGTTACAACCAAGAGGAAGGCATAGACTATGAGGAAACTTATGCTCCAGTAACAAGATTGGAGGCCATAAGAGTCCTTCTAGCCTTTGCCTGTGTTAAAGGTTTTAAACTTTTTCAAATGGATGTAAAAAGTGTTTTTCTATATGGTTTTATACAAGAGAAGGTGTATGTTGAACAACCTCCAGGTTTTGAAAACGATCAATTTCCTGATCATGTTTATAGACTTAAGAAAGCTTTGTATGGTCTTAAGCAAGCTCCTAGAGCTTGGTATGAAAGATTAAGTCAATTCCTACTTGATCAAGGATTTATCAGAGGAAAAGCTGACACAACTTTGTTTATCAAGAAAAATAAGTTGAATGAAATTTTGATTGTCCAAATTTATGTTGATGATATAATCTTTTGTGCTACTAATGATGCTTTGTGTGAGAAATTTTCCAAGACTATTCAGGGTGAGTTTGAAATGTCAATGATGGGAGAGCTCAACTATTTTCTTGGGCTGCAAATCAAGCAAAGAAAGGATGGGATCTTCATCTCTCAAACAAAATATCTCAATGATTTGCTGAAGAAGTTTGGGATGGACCAATGCAATGGGGCTGACACTCCTATGAGTACAACAACTTCATTGGATGCTGATGAAGAGGGCAAGGACTTCAACATCACAAAGTATAGAGGGATGATTGGATCATTACTCTACCTCACAGCAAGTCGCCCGGACATCCAATTCAGTATTAGAATGTGTGCAAGGTTTCAATCAACTCCAAAGGAGTCCTATGCTGAACATGTGAAAAGAATATTCAGATATCTCTCAGACACAAAGTCCCTCGGATTATGGTTTCCCAAAGGTCAACCTGAACATTTGGAGGCATACTCAGATTCAGACCATGCCGGCTACAAGACTGATAGGAAGAGCACAAGTGGACAATGTTGAGTTCTTTGGCAACTCACTTGTATCTTGGTTCAGCAAGAAGCAAACAAGTGTAGCCGTCTCATCTACTGAAGCTGAATATGTGGCCGCATCAAGTTACTGTGCACAAGTGTTATGGCTCAAACAACAACTTGCTAACTTAGGAGTCCATCTAAAAGAAATCCTGATATTGTGTGACAACACAAGCACAATAAGCTTGGCAAAGAATCCAGTTCAACATACTCGGACCAAGCATATTGATGTGAGGCATCATTTCATAAGGGATCATGTCCAGAAAAGAGATGTCAAAGTCATGTTCATCCCAACTCATCTTCAACTTGCTGACATCTTCACAAAGCCTCTAGCCAAGGAACAATTCAATTTCATAAGAAGATAATTGGGAATAGTAAATCCCAATGAATTGTGAGCAATTCTCATCCAATTCAATGTTAGTTATGTTTTTGATGATTAATCTATACTAACTTAAGCATCGGAGTGTTTAGTTGTAGTTTTGCAGGATGTTTTGAGATTTCAGATGATGCATACTCAAGTATTAGCTACAATACTCGAGTATGGAGATGCCAGAGAGCAATACTGAAGTTTTGAAAAGCTATACTCGAGTATGGACAATGGATACTCGAGTATCCACAAGGCAGAGAGCAACCTGTTGAGGAAGGGACTCAATACTCGAGTATGTAAGTTGGATACTCAAGTATTGGTCTCGGGGATTCAAAAGTTCACCACACACTTTTGAAGTCCAGGTTAGTATACTTCCTTCAATACTCGAATATATTAGTCCAGTATTCAATACTCGAGTATGGGTGTCAATACTCGAGTATTGGTGCTTGGTTATATATGCTGAGACTGTTCATGTTCTTCATTACTCGCATTAATACTTAAGTTTGCCCTAGACGTTCTCTCTTCTTCTCTCATTTTCTCTCTGAAACTGTCGCAACTTTCCCTAAATTTCATCTCCTTAGCTTCCAAAATGACTTCCCAATCCTCTTCTCGACAAAACCCTAACGTCGAAACATCCAAGGAAGCAGAGCAATCCAAGGCAGTGGCTCCTTCTCAATCTCAACGTCCACCAAGGATGAAATCCATCCCAAATCGATTGCGTCACGGCGTTGATCGTTCAATCAGAGGCGTAAGCCAAAATATTCCTAAAGCCACTTCTCCTAAACCCAAGAAGAGGGGTGTGATGATCCGAGAGCCGATTCCTTCTCCACCAAGGAAGAAGAGGACTGTAGCCAAGCAAAGCAAGGCACAAGGGAAGAAGAAAGCAACTCCGAGCAAGTCAAGGACCAAGAGGGCATCTACTGTCGTTACTTATTCTTCCGAGTCATCGGCCGAAGCTACTGATTCCTTTGAGACCAAGCCTGAGAATGTTCCTCCGGTCATCGCCAATGCTATCAAAGAGATCAAGCTTCACAAGTCGGCACCGAATGGATTCACCATAGCCACTGTACCTCTCTCGCCTGAGCTCAGTGTCAAGTTCAAGGATCAGTACACAAACTGTGGTTTTTGTGTCGTGGTGTCTGTAGATTTAGCCTCTGTTTATCAAGAGTGTAATGTGGACCTCTCGCCGTGGTTTGCCCCCTACAAGTCTTTTGTTTCCATTACCGCACCATTTTATCCTAACTTGGTGAATCTTTTCTACTTCAATATGGTGGCAGACAACATTCTGAACTCGGATGGCGAGCTAGTCGAGGAGCGTGTGACAACCACCGTTAAAGGCGTGAAGTTCACCCTATCTGCTTCTATCCTCAACACTATTCTCAAAGTCACCAATCCCCCTCCTGACACCACTCCTACCTACACAAATGAGGAGGTTTACTCAACCTTGGTCCCTAACACTGACTTCCCAGAAGACCAAAGACACAACTTGTCCTTCAAGCCGTCTGCGATGTCCCCTCTCAATCGAGTCATATGGTACATCTACTCGAGGAACTTCGTTCAGAAAGGAGGAAGCTTTACGCATTTTACTCAAAGGGACTACAGGTTCTTCACCGCCTTTGTCAAGCAACATCCATTGAATATTGGGCATTGGATTTTCAAAGAGATGAGCCAGTTCAGGTTTGCCTCCAGGAAGACTTCACATATACCCTTTCCATCTCTTGTGTCCTTGATACTATATTATCATCGGATTTGGTATGTGGGTCCTCCTGAAAGCATGAAGTACCCTCCAGCTTTTGGCAAGAGTCAATTCAACTTAATGAAGATCACATTTGAAGCTGAAGGATCCGGGCAATCACGAGCTCCTCCTAGATCCCAGGCTAGAGCTTCTCAGTCCGTAGCTCATGAGGCTCAGTCCGCTCTACCTCCTCCTCTACCAGACTTTGACTTGCGTGTGAAGGAAATTGTTGATGCTGCCATTGCTTCTCTTTCGATCCGACTTCAGTTTGAAATTGGCAAGCTGGGTGTTGACATCAAAATTGGGCTGAATGAGGTAGTTGCAGCACAAGAAGAGATGAAGACTCAGTTGGAACAGCTCAAGCAGCACACTGAGAAGAAGCAGGATGAGATCTTCGATCAGCTGATTAATTTGGACGCCTGTTTGTCCACTGCCATGATCACTACTGCTGTCACACGGGATAACATAGACAAAGTGATCAGGCACTTCGACATCGGATCCTCCTCTTCCACCTTTGGCTTCACCACTGCCCCTACCACATCCACCACTATACCTGAGGCCCAGCCATCCTCTCCATCTTTTGCATTCCCTAGTCCACCTCACTAGTCATCATCCTCTCCCGCATCCACTTCCACTCCGGCCACTGTCATTATACCTTCACCCTCTACACCAGCCACCATAGTATTACCTTCATCCACTACACCTCCCACTGAGATTCTACCATTTCCTCTTCCATCTCCAGAGACTCCTACTACTGAGCCCTTCCATCTTTCTCCTTCCACTGATCCTCCCCATTTTGAAGATGATAAAGGGGGAGAAGCAGAGAAGGACATTTAGGGAGTTAGGAAGAATATGAATATTTCTGATGTATAGTTTGTTTGCTTTGGTGTTTTTTTGCTTTGAAATTACTGATATCAGTGCTTAATGTTGTATGTTTTGACATTTGTGATATCAGTACTTGATGTATATGTGTTATCAATGGTTAATGAATGTATTTCTTGAATTCAAATGATTTCTGCTGCTAATCTCTGAGTTGTTCAAGTTTATATTGCTTTGAATGTATTTCTTGAATTCAAATGATTTCTGCTGCTAATCAATGGTCATTTAATGCTCTCTAAGCATAAATAGAGTGCATTCAAGACTTCTCAACAACCAAGAATATCAGAAAATGCACAAGCATTCAATAGTCTTACCTACCTTCTGTATTCTGTTGTAAATTGTCTTTTGACATTGTGAGCTTCAGTGATTATCATTATCTACTCTTTGTGAGAGTTTTAATTGTTCATTGATTATTAATTGTAAAGAACCATAAGTCAGGGGACTTGGTGGTTGGGTTCATTGATTAACACTTGTAAGGGGGAGTGAGTTCTAGTGAGAGAACTACTCTTGAGTGCAGAGTGTGTAATCAATCGAAATAGTGGAAAATCCCAGAGTGTGTGGAGACTGGACGTAGGTCAAGTTGATAAGACTGAACCAAGATAAATTCTCTTGTGCAAGCTTTTCTTCCCTTCCTCTGATTTACCCTGTTTTCTCTAGCTTAAAACAGAGCATTCTTCAAAAATTTTAAAGATACCCAATTCACCCCCCCTCTTGGGTAACCAGCTCCATTTTCAGATGTCTGGCCGACTTGCAGTCAAATAGATTAATGATTCAATCATTCCTCTGTACTTGGTGATGTTGAAGTCTTTGCCATTCTCATCAACATCCAATGAAGTAGTTGTACTGTAATACCCATGGTTTAGGAACCCGGACCGGACCGGCCGGTTCAGCCCAAAAACCGGCGAACCGGCCACGAAACCGGTCCGAGTTGGACTAAAACCGGGTTGACTCGGTGACCCCGGCTCAACTCGGAAAACTCGGCCTGAACCGGCCGAGTCAAGGAGTCACCGAGTCAATCAAAAGGGAAAAATCGACACAAAGCAGATATGGATAATAACACAGATCTGAAAAAAGAGACAAAGAAGAACATAGATCCAAAAAAGATAATAACACAGAGATCTGAAAATAGAGATGGAGAAGAACACAGATCCAAAAAAGATAATAACACAGAGATCTGAAAATAGAGATGGAGAAGAACACATATCCAAAAAAGATTTGGTTTTCAGTCAAGAATCATAGATCGATGGAAGCTATGGATAATGGAGTTCCTGTTGGCGAGGGTGCAAGCACCGGCGGCGAATCATCTCCACCTTCTCCATTGTCATCCAACTAGTCTCCAACCCACCCCAACAGAGACGGCGGTTTGTCGGTGTTCGAACTCATCTCCGACCCACTCCAACAAAAGGTGTTCGTCGACGACAGTGCTTGAATTCGCTGAAGAAGATGACTGTGAACCCTATGGAGAAAATCATAAAAATCTCTGCGTTTTGATAAGGAAATCCTCTCGCCATCGCTTTTGCTCTGTGTAATACTGAAGATTGAAGTGTATTGATATGAGCGAAAAAAGACGTACTGAAGTGTAAATAAACTAATAAAGTAATAAACTTTTGATTTTTTTTATATTAATAAAGTAATAAACTAAAAAAAAAAAGAAAGATATGATCAGATTTTGCCAAGCCCAAAGTTCAAACCGTATGATCTCCTTTTTCTAAGAAAATCAATATAAAATTACACATTCTTCTATATGACACATCTTCCCATATTTTTATAAATTTTTTTATTATTAAAATATAAATATTTTTATCTATTTTAATTGAATTATATTTTTAATTAATACCGGTCTGACTCCGGTTTGACTCCGGTCTGACCCACTGACCCTTAACCCAGTATTCCCACCGGTTCAATGACCGGTCCGGTTTTCAGAACCTTGGTAATACCCCAAATTAATAGTTATTATTAGTTATTATTAATAGTAATAACGCATTTATTTTATATAGCCTTGGTGGGCCAAATACTCCTAACCCTAATTGCCTTAGGAATTTTCTGCTTATGCACTAAGAAAAACCAAGTCACATTAATTCATATCATGATCGATTGAATTAATGTGATATACCCTATCACATTGAATTCACACCATTATTGATTGATGACTATGATTGTTTTAGGTAATAAGTCCATTACTTGCCAATCAAATCACATTAATTCATATCATGATTGATTGAATTAATGTGATATACCCTATCACATTGAATTCACACCATGATTGATTGATTGAATTTAATACATCCTATTAATGAGTTGGCAATAGTAAAGATCCCAGCCCATAGCTAACCCTAATTCTAAGTCATAATAGAGGTCTAGCCTAACCCTAAATATTCATCTTTTCTTATACGATTCTCTTCTACTACATCCTCTATTCTTTCTCTATCTCAATTATTCTTCTAAGAGGCTAGCAAGACGGAGACCAGGTAATCCTAATCCCCAAAACAACCTCGCGCCTCGTGCATCTTCTTTTTCACTACATCCTATTTTACTAATGGTTGTTATATATAAAATATATATGTAATCCTAATCCCCAGAACAATAGGAGTTAGTTGTTGCATGTCGGTCTCGCTTTTTGTGAAAAACCCTTAAATGTATACTGCACTTTTATATGTATGTATGTATGTATATATATATATATATATATATATATATATATATATATATATATATGTTTTCCTTTTTCGAATTACTTTATGAAAGCAAAACACTTCACCTCCTTGTATACATATATTTCTTCTTCTTGATTTGTGTTTAACTATTTTGCAAAACCCTTTATTGAAACTTTTAAATGCTTTCATATATATATATATATATATATATATATATATATATATATATATATTATTGAGAAATCCATTCATTATGAGTGTATTTTTAAAATATTTTAACAGTGGGAGGATAGCTTTAGGATGGTACCCCCAAAGTGATGAACACAATCCTTAGGCTTTATGCCTCGATATGTTATGTGATGTGAACTTGATTATATCTGTTCTTCTCAAAGTGGTGTTTTGCAGGGTTTCCCGGAACACTAGTAGCAACGTTGGGAAGAGGTGTGCACATTAGGACGAAATGTTTTATGGCCAATTTGATATTTGATGATTTGTGACTGGCAGGGTTCCGCGGGTCACAGGGTAGATTGGAAGGGTTTCCTGGATCTACCATGGTTCTCTTCCTACTAAACTAGATAGACTAGCAAGGTTTCCCAGGTCTAAATAACTTTAAAAAGATAATGAACAATATTTGATTCGATCTGAATATATAGATATGATGAGTATTAAAATTGATACTTTAGATTATATATATGTATATGATGTTTTTCTTTCATCCTATGAATATTTATTATTATTATTATTATTATTATTATTATTATTATTATTCCATATTATTTTTGTTCATTAGGATTACCAGCTTTTACTGATGTTTGTGTTCTGGGCTATGATGATCCTTCGGGGGAGCAGATTTTCAGTGAAGCAAGTCTCAAAGTTGGGGTTAGCAGTGAGAAGTGAGGAAGAACAGTCGGCTAGTTCTAGCTAATTCTAGCTTGTCTTTATTTCATGCTTTAGAGAAAAAAAAAACATTTTTATTTAAGTGTGGATTTATTTAATGTAATAAGGTAGCCTTGCACTTGTCCCAATACAAGTGTGGCGGTAACACTTCCCAAATTTTAGTTATTTTGAATTTCAGTAGTTATTTATAAAAATCATTGCAATTTATTATTATTATAATTGTTAGAATTTTGGGGGTGTTACATGTACTCATTGGAGAGTCAACTCCATTGCAATTGTCCATCCCAAACTTCTTCAGCAGGTCATTGAGATATTTGGTTTGAGAGATGAAGATTCCATCTTTCCTTTGCTTGATTTGCAGCCTAAGAAAATAGTTGAGCTCTCCCATCATTAATAGCACCAAAGATTATGTCATCAACATAAATTTGCACAATCAAAATTTCATTTAACTTATTTCTTTTGATAAACAATGTTATGTCAGCTTTCCTTCTGATAAACCCCTGATCAAGAAGAAATTTACTTAATCTCTCAAACTAAGCTCTAGGAGCTTGCTTGATACCGTATAAAGCCTTTTTAAGACGATAAACATGATCGGGATGATATTCATTTTCAAAACCAGGAGGTTGTTCAACATAAACCTCCTCTTGAATAAAACCATTTAAAAATGTGCTTTTTACATCCATTTGATAAAGTTTAAAACCTTTTACACATGCAAAGGCTAGAAGAACTCTTATAGCTTCCAATCTTGCTACCGAAGCATAAGTTTCTTCATAGTCAATTCCCTCTTCTTGATTATAACCTTTTGCAACCAATCTTGCCTTATTTCAGACAATTATTGCAGATTCATTACGTTTGTTCTTAAATACTCATTTTGTCTCAATAACCGGATGGTCCTTGGGTCTAGGCATTAAGTCCCAAACTTAATTTCTGTCAAATTTGTAGATTGGAGCTTGATACCCAAGAGGAGGGGTGAATTGGGTATCTTTAAAATTTAAAGATAAAACTCTGTTTTTGACACCTTAAAACAGGGTAAGACAGAGGAGTAGGGAAGAAGAAGCTTTGCATAAACGATTTATATTGGTTCGGTCCTTTCTCTGTCCTACATCCAGTCCCCAAGCCTCACTTGGGATTTTCAATCCACTAACTCAACAATATTGATTACACACTCTGTACTAAGAGTTGTTCTCTCACTAGAACACACTCCCCCTTACAAGTTGTAATCAATACACCCCAACTACCAAGTCCCCTGACTTGTAGTTATCTCAATCAATAAATGATTTACAAGTAAATGACTCTCTCACAGAGTAGATAGAATAAACACTGAAGCACAAGTATCAAATTGATACTATTACAAGTGAAAGCTGAACACAATAAATAAACTTAATAAATTTTTGCTCTGAGTTGGTGTATCAGCTTGAGAAGAAGTTAATGCTCTCTATTTATAGGTAGAGAACATGAAATGACCGTTGCAAGATGATTCCAACCGTTGGGAGTGATTTGCACTAAGTCTGGTCATCTTCTCTCTCTAGACTTCTGCTAATCCAAGTGTTAATTGAATTTGATGTGGCTCTCTGAGAATTTTCCCGTTGGAGATGACTTTGCTTGTAGTAGTAAGCATTCTTTAACGTTTATTAGGCGTGCTCAGGTGGATTAGCTGAAAGTGGATGGATTTGCAGAAGTGCATTAAATGCATTGTTCACTTTTTGCTTTTTGAGTTTGACCTTCAATAATCTTCATCTGTTCTAGCTGAAACGCACTTAACAAACTTGTTAAACATAGCTAGGAACATATGCTAGTGAATTATGGAAGCAACTAGATCAAACAACAGTGTTTCCTGAATTCGTGAAATTCAAAATTCAAATGTTACCGTTGTATACTCGAGTATGTTCTTCTTTACTCGAGTAAGGCACTGTGTGAGAGTGTCTTTACTAGAGTATCCATACGTTTACTGGAGTAAGCAACTTCCAGAGGCAAACCACCGTGAGTTGATCTTGAAAATCAAAACCTATACTCGAGTATGTTATGGTTTACTCGAGTATGGCACTGTATGTGTGAAAAATTTTAAGTTCAAATTGCCTCTATACTGGAGTAAGCATTTGTATATTTGAGTAAGCAAGTTCTTGACAAATTAGTAACCTCTCTGTATATCCCATACTCGAGTATGGAAACTCTTACTCGAGTATGCTACTCAATTTCTCAAAAAGTGAGAAGTTACTCCATGTCAATACTTGAGTACACAAACCTTTACTTGAGTAAGCAAGAACAAGTGCCACGTTTGAAAATCAGTTCAAGAGCTCTTTACTCGAGTATGCAAAACCCTACTCGAGTATGCATCAGTTATAAAATCTTTGGAGCTCTCTGTATGACCCTAAACTCGAGTAAGCATACCTATACTCGAGTATCCATTCAATTTCAAAAATAGGTTTGCTCTCTGTAAGTCCTTTACTCGAGTAAGCAAGTGTATACTCGAGTAAGCAATCAAGTTCAAAAATTCATTTGCTCTCTGTAAGTCCTTTACTCGAGTATAGCAGCCTATACTGCGGTAAAGACTTACCTTGAAAAACTTGGTTGCTCTCTGGATGGCCTATACTCGAGTATTGACTTGTAAAAACGCATTTGAGCAATCCTTCAACAGTCCTATACTAGAGTAAGCATACCTATACTCGAGTATGCAACTGTCAAACAATTTTTAACTGATTTTGGAAACTTCAAAACATGTTTATACTTGTTGTTAATCATCAAAACACACTGAGAACTAACAAAATTGATGTAACTCCTCTTGCATTGCTATCACTCAATCATTGTCTGAAAGGGCTTCATCAATTTTAGAGGGTTCTATATGAGATATGAATGCAGAAAAGGTTACTTCATTTAAAGTGTTGTTTCTAGTTCTTACTCCTTGATTCACATCGCCTATAACTTGGTCTAAAGGATGATTTCTTATAAATCTCCAAGCTTTAGGCTGAGACTGATCTGGGTTTTCAATAGAGTTTTAGGGATCAACCTCAAAAATATCTTCAGAATTTTCAACAGATGAAGGAGTAGTTTTTGAAAAGAATTGGTTTTTGAAAACATTTTTTTCTTCATCATCTAAAAGTTTATCGGATTTGTTTTCACTAAACACAACATGGATTGATTCTTCAACAACACGAGTTCTAGTATTAAAGACTCTATAGGCCTTACTTCTATTGGAATATCCTAGAAATATGCCTACATCAGCTTTAGAATCAAACTTACCCAAATTATCCTTACCATTATTGTGCACATAGCACTTACATCTAAAGATGTGCAGATGGGCAAGATTTGGTTTCCTTCCTTAGTACAGCTCATATGGTGTCTTGTTCATCTTCTTCCGGAGGTAGGCTCGATTCGAGATATAGCATGTGGTGCTCATAGCATCAACCCAGAAAACTTGAGATGTTTGATTCTCATTTAACATTGCTCTGGCCATCTCAGTTAGAACACGGTTCTTTCTTTCAACAACTCCATTCTGTTGTGGAGTTCTTGGTGCTGAGAAGTTGTGATCTATTCCATGAGCATCACATAATTCTGCAAACGCATGATTCTCGAACTCTCCTCCATGATCAGTTCTTATACCTGAAATTGATAAACCTTTCTCGTTCTGGACCTTTTTGGCAAACACAACAAACTAATCAAATATTTCAGCTTTTGATGACAAAAATATGGTCCAACAAAATCTTGAGAAATCATCTACAATAACCAATGTGTACAGATTACCACCAAGGCTCCTCACCCTTGCTGGACCCACTAGATCCATATGTAGTAATTGTAGTGGTCTATTGGTGGAAATCTCATTTTTCGGTTTAAAAGATGATTTGGTTTGTTTTCCCTTTTGACATGCATCACAAATTAAGTCATTTTTAAAACTAAGTTTGGGAATACCAATTACCAAATCCTTTTTGAGTAATTTGTCAAGTTGAGACATGTTAACATGAGCTAATCACTTGTGCCACAGCCAACTCTCATTCAAATTACTTACATACCATTTTTCTGAAACAGAAGCATTGCTAGAGAGATTAAGAGTATAACAGTTGTCATCTCTAGGTGCTCTAAATAAAGCTTTTGTTTTGATGTTTTGTAAATGGAGAAAATCTTTATTCACAATCAAACATTCCTCAGTATCAAAGATAACTAGGTTACCTTTATTAGTGCTTTGGCTAACACTAAGAAGATTGTGGCAAAGCCCTTCCACAAGGTAGACATCCTTAATCAATGGTCCTTCATTATTACCAATTTCGCCTATTCCATCAATTTTCCTAGATTGATTCCCACCGAATGTCACTTTGCCACCATCTTTAGGTTTGATTGATGTAAATTTTGATTAATCTCCCGTCATATGTCTAGAGCATCCGCTGTCAATGTACCACTTATTTGATTTTGATGCTCTTAGACATACCTGCAAATCACAAAGGATCAAGTCTTAGGTACCCATCTTTTCTTGGGTCCTTTGGGGTTAGATCGGACCTTAGGGACATAGGTTCCCTTTGGTACCCATTGATAATTTCCAAAAGGTTTTACTTTTCTCTCCTTCTTGTGAAAGCATCAGGAAGTGGTATGACCCTTTCTATTGCAATAATTACAGTGGGCAAATGGGTTTGAAGAATGAACTGTTTTTGTAAAATAATTCATGTAAGATTTTTTGCCATTCTTCTTTTTACCTTTCTTGTTCTCAAAGTCAGGTTTGTAACCAATTCCTGATCTGTCATTCGTAAACCTTTATTGTTTTAAAATGACATTAATCATTTCACTACCTCTAGTGAATTTCTCAAGTGCCTTTGTCAAATGTAAATTCTTTTTCTTCAGATCAGGACATTCTTCACAAACCAAAATTTCAGGAGAAGAAAGTTTTTCTACTTGATGTTCAAGGGAAATATTTTTCTTTTTCAACGCAAGATATTTCTCAGCAAGTTTTTCAAATTCTGTTTGTACAACAATGTATTCAGAAAACAACTCATTGTAAGATAGTTTTGAATCATATACCTCATCATTGTTGATAGGTTGCTCTTCTTCTTCTGCAACCAAATAGACATTTGCTTTCTCTTCCTCATCCTCTTCTTCATCAGACGAGTTGTCTCCCCATATGGCTGAAACATATGCTTTCTTCTTGAATTTGTTGTATCTCTTCTTTTCCTTATCCTTGTTGTTTAGCTGGGGACACTCAGACTTGATGTGGCCAGGCTTCTCACATTTGTAGCAAATAATTTGTTTCTTCGTTTCACTGCTTGAGCTACCCTTGTGGAATTTCTTGAATCCTTGGTCCTTCTTGTAAAACTTTTTGAACCTTCAGACCATCATGCCAATCTCCTCATCTTCGTCTTCGTCGTCGTCGTCTGATTCTTTACTTTCTTTGGCAGACTTGAGGGCAATTCCCTTGTTCTTTCCATGTACCTCATCAAGTCCCTTCTTGAACTTGATCTTTGCCTCATACTCAGAGAGCCTACCAAAGAGAGCAGCCACAGATGCCATTGAATCTCCTCTAGCTTCCTCAATGGCAGTGACTTTAGCTTCCCACTCCTTGTTGAGGATATTCAAAATCTTTCTCACTTGAACTAATTGATCATATTCTTTTCCTAGAGCAGCAAGTTGATTAATCAGATGGGTGAACCTCAATTGAAATTCTCCAATGGATTCATCAGGCTTCATGCGCATAAGATCGTACTCAGTCATAAGAGTATTGACACGATTTTGATTGACTCCAGCTGTTCCCTCATGAGCTATCTCCAAAGGATCCCACATGGCTTTTACAGATGGTAAGGTGCAAACACGAAAATATTCTTGTTGACTCAGGGCACTTTGAAGTAAAAGAACCGCTTTGCTATTTAGTGTGACATTTCTTCTATCATTGTCATCATAATCTTCTTCTAGCTTCATAACTCTTACGCCATCTTCAAGGATTGTGGGCATATAATCACCTCTTTCAAAGACTCTCTATAGTCCATACTCAGTTGCCATCACGAACACTTTTAACTTTGCTTTCCAAAATGAGTAATGCTCTCCATTGAAGCCAGGAGGTCTGTTGATTGAAGCTCCATCGGGTAGAATACCTTCAATGTTGATCCTTCTCGAGATGTTAAGCTCTTTTGAGAAGACCTTGCTCTGATACCAACTGTAAGTGGAGCTAAATACCCAAGAGGGGATGAATTGAGTATTCTCAAAATTTTTGACAATTACTCTGTTTTAAGACAATAAAAACATAAGTGAACAGAGTAAAGGGAAGAGTAGCTGGACACAAAGACTTATACTGGTTCGGTCCTAACAACTTGACCTACATCCAGTCCCCAGACTCTCTGGGATTTTCCACTATCACAAAGATTATACACTCTGTACTCAATAGTAGTTCTCTTACTAGAACTCACTCCCCCTTACAAGTTGTAATCAATGAACTTCCAAATCACCAAGTCCCCTTGACTTGTGATTCTTTACAATAAATGATTTTCAAGAATAAACTCTCTCACAGAGTAGATAATAATGAATACTGAAGCTCAAAGTATCAAAAGATACAATACAGTTGAAAACTGAAGAAATAAATGCAAGACTTGAATGATTTTTGTTTTCAGCTATTCTAGTTGTTGAAAAGACTTGAATGCAACTCTATTTATAGTCAGATAGCATTAAATGACCGTTGCATCTTTAATTAGATTGTTGGAGTTGATCTGTAGTGGTTAGGAGCTGCTTTGGTCTTCTTCTCCCTCTAATCTCCACTTAATCCAGCTGTCCAAGTGTTCAAAGTTGACTTCCTCTGGATTAATCCGTTGGAGAAGCAGTTGCTTGTTATAGAAATCATTCTTTAATGCTTTGCAACCGTGTGCAGATGGATTACCCAAAAGTGTGCAACTTTCTGGGCATAGCATTTAATGTGTTGACATTGTTTTTTGCTTTTACTTTAAACCTTCAATAAACATTCTCTAATTCATCTGAAACTCACTAAAAAAGTGGTTAAACATAGCTAGGAATATTAGAGAATAATACTCGAAAGTATTAAGATCAAACAAGAAGGTTTTCCAAATTCGTCGGATTTGAATTTCTAAATCAGCGATGTAAACTCGAGTTTGGTTCATATGAACTCGAGTTTGGAGCTTCAGTTCATAAAAGCATTTCAAGTTCAAAACATCTAAACTGGAGGTTTGCAAACAAAACCTGAGGTTTTCAACACACTGAAAAGTTACATTGCTCTCGGGTTGGTTTAAACTCGAGTTTACAAGTCTGAACTCAAGTTTCCTCCATCTAGAGAGGAATGTCGGGATTGAGTCTTGGAGCAACTTTTTCCAAAAGACAAACTCGAGTCTATTAGTAGGCAGGCTCGAATTTGACACTGTTTAAGTCAAAACTTAGTTTCAGTTTTCAAAATGCGAACCTGAGGTTTCCAATGCAAACTCTAAAGTTTTCTCAAGTTAAAAAATACATTGCTCTCTGTAAGGTATAAACTCGAGTTCACAAAGTTAAACTCGAGTTTGTTCAACTTTGAAAAACTCTGAATATTCTTGGCCTGAAGTAAACTGGAGGTTTATGAAATCAGTCTCGAGTTTACTTTGGTTGAAAATCCTTGAAAGCTCTCGGCCAAGTGTAAACTCAAGTTTACAATGATGAACTCGAGTTTACATGTTTTGTAAACTCTTGAGATTTTTCAAACTGGAAAAAGTCTAAACACTTGAGAGAGTAATGTCAGGTTTAATAATTTGAAAAATCTTCCTGCCAGAGGCAAACTCGACTTTGTCATAACAAACTCGAGTTTACAGTATTTGTAAACTCTTGAGAATTTTCTCTAGAGGTTGCAAACTTGAGGTTTAGAAATAGGAGTCTCAAGTTTAAAATGATTTCAAATCAAAATGCTCTCTATATCTCGAGTTGGCTAAGATAAACTTGAGTTTACTCAAAGTGTGAGAAAAAACTTTGGACAAACTCTCAAGTTCATTTCAAGGTCCAGTCTCGAGTTTAAAGTTCAAACTGGTGAGTTTACATCTTCTGTCAGTGGCAAACTCGAGGTTGCAAATTTTAGGCTCGAGTTTGTCGCAGACATAGTGTTTTTGTTTGAAATTGTCAAGTTTTAACCAACTCTCTTCTTACTCAAAAACATCTCCACATTGTTTACAATTGTTAGTAATCATCAAAACACACAAGAAACTATCACTTTGTGTGACTGTATGTAAATAGTTCAAAGTTAGAATGTAGAACCTGTGTTCCTTAAGGCTTGACCTCTGCATTTATAGAGTTTACCTTAGGTTGAGTCTGTAATACCCTAAAAATCCTATTTAGCATAACCACTAAATGATACCTATTAAAGTAGGTGAATATGTGGTCTCAAAGATATTATAGTTTAAAATTAGAGAATTTTCTCCTAGAGTTAAATAAACCAAAGCAACTCAAATACTCTAAGTTCATTTAGGGATCATAAAATACCCTATAATTTTCATATTGAAGCATAGTTTATATTTAAATTTTAAAGGGGCATGAAATGTTATTGAAATATCAAACAAATTAGAGGAAAGTGTCAATAATTGATTGGACAAATAATTGTACATTAATTAAAGTAATTGCATTAATTTTTGCAATTAATTATTGAATCCTCTTAGGAACCATAAAATATCATAAAATGCAAGTAATTACCAAATTAAAATATGGTTCACATGGAATTAAAAGGACCAATAAGGAACTATGGAAGAATACTTAAACAAGATAGGAGAAAAATAATAAAGGTATTCATTAAATTAAATAATTGTGCCAAATCTTTATCAAGGAATTGATTAAGCATCATTAACTCATTAAGAGGTGAAATTTACTAAAATCTCCTTAATTAACACACTAATGCATAAAATCATAATTGACTCATAGAAAGCCCTAAAGAGTTATCACCACACTGAGCCTAATTAAGGGGTGAATAATAACAATTAATGAGCAATTGAAATTACAACAATGAAGACACTAAATTTAACTAAATTAGGCATAAATAAAGATGTATAATTCCAATTAAAAGTCAATGACTAATTAAGAGTGGTATAAATGAATTTTTTTTAAAGACTATAATAAAATTGGGGTTCCTGAAATAATATAAGATATCATGAAAATAGGAAAGTATGTTGTCTCCAAAATAGTAGTGTATTTACCCTACTTCTTGAATAAGTTGTCGGTAGGATTTAATAGGGCAAAATTCAACTCCCTAAATATTATTAAGGGTCATAAAATATTGTAAAAATTTCCTAAAAACCCCTAAACCAATTAAATGAAATTTCCAACAATTCAAGAACGATTAAATTCACACTTAGGGGTATATTGTCATATAATTCACATATTGGCAAAATTACGCCGTAAAGGGATAGGAAGAGGTTTAAAATAATTAGAGGACACTAAAAATAATTAGTAAACATCAAAAATTAATCTTAATTGAATTAACATGCATAATTAACTTAATGATAAATATTTACAAGCAAGTTGCAATATTTTGGCTAAATTCAACAATAAAGCCTAACAAGGGATCAATGATTGAAACAAATGGATTTAGTAGGATCATAATTAAGTTGGTAATCAATAAAAGCATTACAAATTAAACTTAATTAAGCTAAATCAAATAATAAACAAGAGGAAATTAAATTAGGGCTTTTTACCACAACCATGCACATTGGATCAATTTTTGGGAGTCCAAACTTTTGCCCAACCAAGCAATAAAGCCCAAAACAAACCTAAAACCCAAAAATTCAGAGGGGGCACGGTTTTGGGAGCTTCATGAGGAAGGAATTGAGTTTCATCACATGTGCCAATTGGTCAAAGCTTGTAGGATACAACTTACTATTCAATTCTTGCACTTCAAGTTGTTTTAGCTTCTAGGAGAAGGAAGAAGAAAGAGAAGAAGGGAGAGAGAGAGAGAGGGCAGATGAGAGGGAGAGTGGTGAGGATTTGAAGTTGCAAAATTGCCCTAGATCCAATGGTGGAAAATTGACAAGAGGGAAGTTGCTTTTATTTACCAAATTACCTTGAGAAATTCCTATAAATAGGGCCTTTGGGCATTCACTTTTCCTCACACCAAGCAAAGCAACACTTGCTTATTTGAGAGAGAGTTGAGAGAGTTGGAGGAAGAGCTTGAAGGAGTCCAAGCTTTAGGTAAGCAAAGTTCTTTAGTTTTGAGTTTATATTCATAGATAGAAGTAGTTTTAATCTTTAAAATTCTAGAATAATTTTAGTTTCATGTTTTTATAGTTAAAAATAGCTTCATTTCGAAAATTTAGTGAAGGAAGTAGTTCTGCAAAATTTCCAGGTTAAGAACACTGTAGTAACGAAGTTCTGGCGAAAATTCGTCGGTTAGGCGATTTCTGAACGGGTCACAGAAAAACGCATATTTCATGTTGAAAATGTTATTGAAAAATTCTGAAAAAATTCATGATGAAAGTAGGCATATAGAGCTTTCCAAATCTGTAAATAACATGTTGAAATGAGCTCTGTACAGTGAGAAAGAAATTCACAAAGTTTAGGCTGCGAAAATGCTGGAAATTCTTGGCAGAGGATGAATGCGTGAAATCTGGGAATGATTTTTAAATTCTGGGCAAAGTATGGTATTTTTAATGGAAAATAGACATCCTAAGGAGTCCGGAACATTTTACGGATCTTCGTTTCGATTTTTCTAGAATTAGTTATGAATTTCCAAAGATAGGAGAATTTCTGCCCAATAATTCCAGCGGTTTTTCAATAAATTATGAGAAAATAAAATAATGGTTCAATATACCAAGGGTAGAATAGTCAATAGTGGCAAAAATATCTTTTAGAATATTATCTTTAAATTAATAGGACGATATTGCTCTGATAGGCTGTCCGAAAGAACGCAGACCGATCAATTACGTACCGAGACTATCGACTCAGGTACGGACGCGTACTGTAACACTAACTCTGATGCTTATGGTATGCTTATATGTGATAGATAGTCTGAAACCCTGTTTTGAAAAATTGATCATACACATACATCTTGATACGGGTTATAGTCGTGATAATGCCGTTATGTTTTCCTAGCGCTGAGGACACGGATGTACACCGTGGCACTGGAGATAGTGCAGACTGTAATAACATACATGTTGCAGTGGCCGTGTAATGTTATTATGTGAATATATGAATATTGTATGTGATTAAATGCTGTTTTGCCATGGATATCTGTCATACATATTTGATACATAAGCATGAGGTTAACCGTTACCTGAGGTTCAATGGTAATTGAACCTCAGCTCTTAACATAGCGTCAGGGTCTGGAGGAACCAGGACCAAGGACAAGGATAAGGAGCCAGCGCAAGGACGAAGACAGAGAAATTTTTATTTCAACGTTATTTGTTGAACTATTTTCAGACTACTGTACCGCTATGTAAGCAGCCAGATGCTACATCAGTAAATGTTTATCAGATACTCAAAATTTTGAAATTTATCCCGATGCTCTACTCTGATCAATTATTTCAAAAACTTTCTACTTTGGTTTAAATATTGTGAAAATGGATTTCAAAAATGAGGATGTTACATTTTGGTATCAGAGCAGACATTCTGGCCCGAAGTTAACTAAGTTACTACCAGACAGTTTGGTGTCTAGAAAGGGTTTTGTGGTTGGCAATCAGTCCCCGTGAATTCGGCGAGCCTTCCACAAATACACCGGCCTGGCCAGACTGTTTGAGTAACGAAGTTAGGTTCGGAGTTTTTCAAAAAGTATTTTTCTGGCAAGAACCCGACTCAGTTACAGTAAACCATTGGTGCCGAAGGTAGGGACGAGTCTATGTGGATCAGTCAATCAGTCGCCGTAAAGTCGGTGAGACTCCCATGATAGACGCCTACCTGGCCAATCGGTTTGACTAACTAAGTTAGGCTCTAGGCCATTGCCTTAGAGCATATTTTGAAAAAAGAGTACTGATGTAACCTTGGTGTGGTGCAGTAAGTGATGAACGGAAATGAATGAGTGAGATATACGGTGCGGAGGGCTGTACATAAGAAATTAACAGCGATAGGCAACCCTAGGCTAGTGTACCACCCTCTGTCGGTGCACCACTCTAAAATAGGGCTGGTATATCCATCGCCTGTATCTGCATTGAAATTGGACTCCGATAATCCTGATAATCCTGATAATTCTGATAATCTCCAGGTTGTACTAGACCTTAATTCCATTCTAACCCAGAGCTTATATGTAGAGCTGGGCTATGCCGGATGAAACTCCGAGATCAATAAAGATAAGTACATGTAGTATTTGACTCATGTAGGGGAACTCATGACACGTATTTCCGTACCCATCCCTGAGTAGACCATGAATCCTTGAACGTATACCATCCTGAGCAAGTATACGACCCTCAACCTGTACACAACCCTGATTCTGTGTACTACCTCAAATCAAAGGCTAGATACGGCCCTCAATGATGCCTTGATTATGATTATGCCCGGGTTCATAACGATAATCAAGACCCCAATGAAAACATTGCTCTGGGTATTGAAACTGGTTCTATTTGTGGTTGTTTGTTTCTACCACTGTATTGATTTCTATCTTTACCTTTGGGAAACTCTAGTCCCTTATAAATATCAAAACGAAGCAGCAATCAGCACCTATCACAAACATATGTATATTACATTACTGTAGTTGCTACGTCACATACTTCATAATACTCAACTATGTTCGATTATCAATATTTCCTTAGCTTCCCTTGACTGGTACTAGGTTCATATTCCGTTCTTTAACTACTCGTTATTTAAGACTAGCCTTTGATTTGAGGTAGTACACAGAATCAGGGTTGTGTACCGAGACTATCGACTCAGGTACGGACGCGTACTGTAACACTAACTCTGATGCTTATGGTATGCTTATATGTGATAGATAGTCTGAAACCCTGTTTTGAAAAATTGATCATACACATACATCTTGATACGAGTTATAGTCGTGATAATGCCGTTATGTTTTCCTAGCGCTGAGGATACGGATGTACACCGTGGCACTGGAGATAGTGCAGACTGTAATAACATACATGTTGCAGTGGCCGTGTAATGTTATTATGTGAATATATGAATATTGTATGTGATTAAATGCTGTTTTGCCATGGATATCTGTCATACATATTTGATACATAAGCATGAGGTTAACTGTTACCTGAGGTTCAATGGTAATTGAACCTCAGCTCTTAACATAGCGTCAGGGTCTGGAGGAACCAGGACCAAGGACAAGGATAAGGAGCCAGCGCAAGGACGAAGACAGAGAAATTTTTATTTCAACGTTATTTGTTGAACTATTTTCAGACTACTGTACCGCTGTGTAAGCAGCCAGATGCTACATCAGTAAATGTTTATCAGATACTCAAAATTTTGAAATTTATCCCGATGCTCTACTCTGATCAATTATTTCAAAAACTTTCTACTTTGGTTTAAATATTGTGAAAATGGATTTCAAAAATGAGGATGTTACAGAGTCGCTTAGGCCCTGTGATTCGAGGCCTTGATATCCTAACTACCAGATGTATGTTTAGATATACCTAAATTGTAGATAAAATAGGATCTCCCTTTATTATAGGCAAATCCTGATATGCAATATACTCCTTATTGGGCCATACATTGAATATAGGCTTTATCCAGATCCGTAACAAATGTAATTAATTAAGGCCATTAGATTCCACTTTATTAGATTTAATCTTGGCCCTCCATTTTTAATCCTTAATTAGCATTCCTAATGTGGTGGTTTATATGTTGTTAGGTGTAATTTGTCAAAGTGTGATTGGTTCTTAGGTTGATTATGTTCATTAGCAACTCATCTTATACTAATCTTGAACTCTTATTGGTCCTTTAATTAAGCTAAAATATCCTAATTGATGCCTTTTAATTTGCTACTTAATTTATTATGAAAATTTATACAATAATTTTAATTAGTGTGAATTTAATTGTCCATTAATTTTGTTAATTTCCTTTTATTTGTTTAAGTATTTGTCATGACATTATCTTGCTTATTTTGGTTGTACAAAAACCATGATTTAAGAAGATAATTTTGTTGTATTTTATGATCCTTAAATGTGGTCTTAAATTTAATCTTTGGTTTATTTAATTCCAAGGAAAAATTGCCTAAAATCTAATTAAGAATCTATCAAAATTTAGAGACAACATATTCTCCTTTATTTACTATGTATTATTTATCAAAATTAGTACTTATGTTAAATAAGAATTTTAGGATATTACAAGAAGATTAAAAAGAGTTGCAAGGAAAGATGTTTCTTTTTTTTTCTTTTTCTTTTTTTTGGTAAAAATGGGGCCTTAGCCCTTCCTCATTCCTGAATTAATATATCACGTGGGTATGCAACCCCCACATAGTCATTATACAGACATCTCAGTATAGCAAGAGGAGGATTTTCAAACACAGTATAAGACTCCCCATGCACAAGACTAAAATTAGCAAGAGAGTCCGCACAAGTGTTCCCCTCCCTATACACATGAACAAAATTATAATTCAAAAAATGACACAGGGCCAGACGAATCAGTGACAGCAATCTAGATTCACTTTTGTCTTCCACCTGCAAGTTAATCAGCATGCTAACAACAGATACAGAATCACATTCAATGATGATATTGTCCAAGTTGAAGCTTCTAGCAACTTCAAGGCCTGTCAAAACAACCCAAAGTTTGGACTTCACAGTTGTGCATCTTCCAAGCTTCCTCACAAATCCGCAGATCCATTCTCCACTGCATCCTCTGAGTAATCCGCCACATCCAGCAGCCATCTGTGCTCCCTTGCTAGCACCATCCACATTCATTTTAATCCACCCCACCCTAGGAGCCATCCACCTTACATGTGCTTGCCGCCTAGCCCCTTTAATCTTCCCAAACTCTACACTTGCTCTTTTAATTTCCTTGCAAGGAAAGATGTTTCTACCAGCAAAGAAAAGTCTTTTATTCACTCTCTTTCTTTGTCCAACATTCTAAAATCTGACTCATTGGAAAGGATGAAGTTAGCATTTAAATTTTTACTTTTGATCCAAGTAAGACGTGAAGGCCAATAAGTTAAGAGACTTCTAATCTTTTGGTAAAATCTTAAATAAAATATCCTTTAACTTTTAAATAGGTGATTTCCCAACAAAACGATTTGTGAATGCTTTATTGTTCTTGTTAAGTTTGTTACTTTTGTTGTTAACAAGATTTTGAAATTTAAATGGTATTTTTCTATCTTTTTCCCTAATATTTTCTTTCATTTACTTTTTTTTTCAATTAATTATCTTTTATATTTTTAATTTTATTGCCATATTCCATCAATTCAATACTTTTATATAAAATTATATATATCAGTGATCCCACACAAGCACTTGATATGGTACAATTTGACCAAGAAAGATCATTTGGAGTATTTCCGACAACCTTAATACAAATTTAAAAGACGATCACTCTCATCCATGAGGCTGAAAAATTCTTGAGCTGTATCATTGCTAAAGAAAACAGGTTCTGCACCCTAAACTTCTGCAGTGAAGTTGTTGTCTTGAAAACCAAAAGCATCGCAAACAGCTTCATTAACCAAATCATCTTGATCTATTTGATTTCCACTTGTGAGCTTCAAGGAAGATGATCCCCATATCTCATACCAAGTTTCTTACCATGAACTCCCCAGAACGTATATTCTTCCAAGGAAGGCTTCAGACGCTAGTGTTCCTTAGTAACTTCTTGTGTACGCCACTTCTTAAACTTGCATTGACAACACGGACACAAGATCTTGCCATTAAAGCTACCGTGAGAGAAAGCGAAATCTAAAAAAGTGTTCAATCTCCCTAAACATGCGAGAGAATTGTGTGGTAACTTGATCCATGACTTATCCATATGTAATAAACAAAGCTAGGACAGAATATAGATGAAGAGAGAGAATTTTTAATTATCTTCACAGCATCTGATCCTTAAATGCATATTGGCTAATTTGTAGCAGTTCAAAAACCGCTATACTAACTGCTACAACCTTAAAATAAGTTTTGTAGTAGCTTTAAAACCACTACACTAACCGCTACAAAATGTAGGCCATTACACATTTGTAGCAGTTTAGGATCGTAACTGCTACAAAGCTCTGCTGAGATTTTATTCAATTTGAATTTCAAATTTGTGGCGGTTAATGTTGTCTAAACAGCTGCTACAAAAGTTTGACTGTTTAAAAAAGTGGCGGTTTTAGGGTTTTGAATTTCAAATATCATACTTTAATAGCAGTTTATATATGTAAACCATCTCAAAAGTTGACAATATATATTTTATTTAACTCTCTAAATTTATTCAATTATTATGTGTATCATAAATATTATATATTTTTCACTATGATAAATTTATTTCACTAAATATTTATTCCATTATTTATTGAACAATATCTATTTAACTATGATAAATTTATTTCACTAAATATATTTTTCAATAACAATTGTTATATATTATAAGTAACATTAATAAACTAATATAAATTAATATAAGTGTTAAAATAGTACTCCATTATCAAAAAACAAATAAAATAAAAGATAACAAATATTTTAAAGAAATAAAATTGTTCAAAAACCAAATAAAATAAAATATAACAAACATTTTAAGTAAAAAATGTGTTTACAAATATAAGTAAAGCCTAATTGTATGGAGCCTAATGATCAGGTCCTATCTCAGGGGGCTCTCTCAAAAGGGCCTATCTCGTGGGGGAAAAGATCAACGTGTGTAGGAGCAAAGGTAACAACTCCCTCATCATCATCAGCAGGAGGAGGCAGAGGGGGAGGATCAAAGTTGAACGTAGGAGGAGGCGAGGGAGGTGGAAACCACCTGTCACGAAACATGTCTATGAAGGCACCGGCAACAACATGCCAACTCATCCTACGATAAGCATACCAACTGTCAATCTGGTCCTACATCTGCCTAGCAACCTCTTAAGCCTTGGGGTCAACCTGCTCGACAATCATCGCCTGAACCCCCTCAGCTGTCGGCCTTCTTCTGGAGTTGGAGGTTTTGGCCTAAGAACCGGCGGTCTTATCGTAGACCATTCTAGGCCTAGCGCCTAGCCCCATACCCCTAACATGCCCACGATGCTCGACTGGGCCCACGGCAGCTTTCAATGGGCAATAGGATCCACAGACCCCTATGACTCCAGGATTTGCGATGGTCGTAGCTCTGCCCGGGTTTGCTTAATCCGCCTCTGGTGTACACATTTCATAAAACATTAATCAAACAATTTAATTCAATTTAAATAAATTAAATTAACTATATAAATCATGGTTCGTTTGAGTGGTCGCCGTCCCATTACGGTGTCTATGGATGTATGTGAACAACTCCTCATAGTTCACTTGACAGTTCTCTGATTGAGCCTTCCTTTGCTGAAAGAATTAAAACAATATAAACTTTGTTATTTCAAAAATAAAGCATTCAATAAACGTAAATTAATTTAACTTTGAAATTACTAGCTCACTGTACATCACAGCAAACGTCTTGGATCCTGTCGTGTGATGGATCCTCTGTTGTTGCTGGCTTCTAATGTTCCTATAGGACAGAGCCTCACTACTACAAATATTGGATATCACTACCCTAAAAAACGTCCTTATTTAAATATAGGTAGTAAAAAATGAAGGCAGTGGCAATCTTGTAAATATATCTAAGGAAAATGACCCTTCAGCGACCTGAAATGAAATTTAGGACTTATAAAATTGGATATTGTCGTCCTAAATTTATTTCAGGTCGCCTAATAGCCATTAAGAATTTGGCGCCATAGGATTTTGTTTGTTTGGCGCCATGGATTCTTGTTGGAGTGTTGAATTTAGGCGACCTTAATTTAATTCAAGTCGTCTGTTAGTGAATTTACACGACCTAAATTCCATTAAGGTCGCTCAAATTGCTAAAAACTTTGCCGCCATGAGTCTTTTTTTTTGTCTAAAACTATTGAATTTGGCGCCGTTAGTTTTTTTTTTTAAATTTTTATTATGGGCGACCATTTTGGACAACCTGATATTGAATCAGGTCGCCTTTATTCAAAATATGGGCGACCTGATTCAATATCAGGTCGCCTTTATTTTAAAACTGGCGACCTGATTCTTTTTCAGGTCGCCCAAAATTTTAAAGAGGCGACCTGATTAAGAATCAAGTCGCCCAAATTGTTAAAGAGGCGACCTGATTAAGAATCAGGTCGCCCAAAATGTTAAATAGGCGACCTGATTAAAAATCAGGTCGCCTTTATGGACATAAAAAATCGAAAACCCTATTCTCCTCTCATTCCGACTGTTCTGGCTCGCGGCTCTCTCTCATTCCGCCTCCTTCCCCAAATCCGGCAACCACTTCCCCAAAGCGCACTGTTCTGGCTCGCGGCTCTCTCTCATTCGAGAATTTCGACTGTTCTGGCTCGCGGCTCTCTCTCATTCCGCCTCCTTCCCCAAATCCGGCAACCACTTCCCCAAAGCGCAGAAATCGCTGATATCACGATCCTATTGCACTTTTTGAAAAAGCTTTGTTCTTGATTCTCCACATCAAGAAGACTAGCCAAGACCCCAAAAAAACCAGAGGTAATGTTTCCTTTCTTTAACTACGGATTTATCAATAATGAGAATAATCTATGAGATTTGAAGTTATTTGCGTTTTGGTCTTCGCGATGCTTTGTTTAAGTATGTATATGCTTTTGTAACATTGCTCCTTAGCTGTTTGGTAATATGCTTTTGGTTCTTTTGAACCTTTTTCTTTTCCGGTTAAAATCTTGGTTTCTTCGATCTTGGTTTCTTCGGTTAAAACACATGACCTGCAGGTTTCCATACTCCTTGCCCAACTTAATGATCTCAGTCTTAACCTCGAGGTTTTAAAACAATACTCGAGGTTTGGCTAAAACATTGCAAAGCCAAAATGTTGAACCAAAGACACAACCTCGAGGTTTCAAACTGAACCTCGAGGTTTTCATTCCTTTGAAAACCTGTTTGCTCTCGGTATGCCAAAATACTCGAGGCTAAAAAACAATACTCGAGGGTTAAGTGTTTTCCATGAAATTTCAAGTTTAAGACAAAATGTCAAACCTCGAGGTTTCAAAACTGAACCTCGAGGTTTTCATACTTGATGAAAACCAAAACCTCTCTGGATGATTACAACTCGAGGTTTCATTCTAATACTTGAGGTTTCACTTAGTTTTTCAAAATATTCAGTTAGGCGCCAAAACACAAACCTGGAGGTTTTCAACCAAACCTTGAGGTTTCCTGTGTTGGTGCTAAACTTGTGTTTTTCTGAAAGATCCGGAACCTCGAGGTTAATTTACCAACCTCGAGGTTTCACATTGTTTTTGTGAAACCAAGTTTTGAACCAAGAGACACTTAACTTTTAAAGCCTTCTGTAAGGCCAAACCTCGAGGTTTCAGGGCAAACCTCGAGGTTTGCTCTTACTCAGGGTTTTCAAACCTTAAGAGCAAATCCTCATATATTGTTTATAGTTGTTGACAATCATCAAAACCATTAGAGAACTAACACTCTACTGCGTACAACCTCTTTCCCTTTCCTTCTATCTCCGCTAGAAACCATAACTCCTAAATTTTACAGTTCAAAGTAAGAAAATGAAAGTTAAAAGGTGATTTTTTAAACTCTGTGTGGTTTTATTTGAGGGGAGGCACTGTTTAAAAAGGCATCATTTTGTAGTGTTTTTCCTATAAAACCACTACAAAAGTTGACACTTTGTAGCAGTTAAACATTAACTGCTACAAAACACAAAAACCTACCTCGTGCAACGGGACACTTTGTAGCGGTTCCCTAACTGCTACAAAATGCTTGACCCTTGGCATTCTGTAGTGGTTATTGAGGGAAAACCACTACAAGGTCTGATAGTATGCATTTCGTAAAGGTTCGTGGAAAAACCACTACAAGATTATCTTTCTTATTTACTGAAGATAGTACAACATGCCATGTGAAGATCAGATTCAATACATATGCCAATCTCCCATGAAAAACTCATTGACTCATTTTTATCAGAGATATTTTCATGAGAGAAAGGCAACTATATTGCAACCCAATCTTTCGTTGCATGTTGTACTATCTTGAGAAAAACATTTGAGGGGTGAGTGTATATATATGTTGAATATTTGTAGTGGTTTTCTTAATAACCTCTACAAATAAAGAATATTTGTTGCGGTTTACACTTTTTTTTGCTAACCGCAACAAATATTGTGTCTCTTTACATTTTGTAGTGGTTATTTTTAGTTAACCGCTACAAAATTAACTGCCACAACCTTTGCGCCATAACGCGCCAATCTAGTGCCAATTTTCTAGCAGTTTATTTCATGTAACCGCTACAAAATCCTCGATGCTAACATTCGCTCCATAACGCACTAAGTTGGTGCTAACTTTGTAGCGGTTTTATTTATAGTAACCGCTACAAAGTCGTTGCAAACATGCACGCGCTTTGGCACCATTGTTTTTGCTACGAATTTGTTGCGGTTATTGTGTAAACCACTACAAATTTCAATATTTGTAGTGGTTAATATTGACCGCTACAAAATGTTGTTTTTTTTAGTGTAACTAGTATTGAAAACATACTTCATGGTCTTGAAAAATTACTTTAGAATCTTGAAAAAAATATTTAGGGTACTGAGTAATATTAAAAGGATACTTCAAGATACTAATTGGTACTGGAAAAATACTTCATGATCTTGAACAAGTATTTTAGGATCTTGAAAAAGTATTGTGGAGTATATTTTTGGTACTAGTCAGTACACTGAAATATTTTTTCAAGATCATAAAGTATTTTTCAGTACCAGTTAGTATCCTAAAATATCATGATAGTATTAGTCAATACCTTAAAATAATTTTTCAAGATCATGAAATATTTTTTCAGTATCGGTCAATATCCTAAAGTATCTTTTTAATACCAGTCAGTATCTTTTTAATACCTTTTATTTATAAAAAGGCACCAGGTCAATGTTTTTGCACCAAAATGGCGCAGTTTCAGCAAAAAGGATGGAAACGAACGCTATATGCAACAAACCAAAGCTAGGTCCAACGTAGCCAAATGCCTCATATCTCCCTAATCATATTTTGACCTCATATCTATCCAACGCCTCATTTCTTCTTCTTCACTTTCTCTCTCCCCCCTGTTGTCCTTCCCTCCTCCACCATAACCCAAACAGATCATATCAAATGCTTGATCTGCTTCTTCTTCTTCTTCTTTGATCTGCTAAAAGTGAAAATGGCAACCCAAACAAATCTCGCACCACCAATAAAAGATTTCTTTTACAAATCGCCGAAACCCAAACAAATCTTTGATCTGCTCATGTTCATCACCTTTTTCGGTGAATTTGAGGCACCGTCATTGACGAACACCGACAAAACTAGCCGCCATGGATGGATCTGCACCTTCGTCAACATCATCGTCTATTCTCTCTCATATCTCTATCTTTCTCTCTCTAAACGTCAATACCCATCCTCCTCTCTTCAATCGACATTAAACAAAAAGCAAAAACAAAAACAAAAGATTTTGTCACTCGGTCAACTCGGAAACCTGGGTTTCCCCTTAACCCAAACTAGTTTTCGAGCCGGTTCTCCTGTTTCCTGTCTGAACCAGCAGGTCCAGTTCAAGTTCCAAAACATCGGTGATCACATACATACATACATACATACATACATACATACATACATGTGTGTGTACATGGATATCTATATGTGTGTGTATCTACATGTACATGCGCAAGTATTATAATAAATCTTTACTAATACATTTCTTTTGATAAATTTTATTAATATTAATATTAATATATATATATAATATTAAAATAATGGTTTAAAATATATGCAACATAAAAATCACATAAAATAATAACCAATTCAAATACAAAGAGACAAACAAAGATTATGAAGACACTTAATTAAATAAAGTGTCAATTTGGCAAATACTAATTGACAAATTAGCTTGTGCATGTACTATAAATAATATAGTACCATTAAAATAATAAAATTTTCATTCATATTAAATTTATAATTTTCTGTTAATATATTAATAAATGGTTTAAAATATAATTTATATAAACAAAGAATAAAATATATTTATATATATAAATAGTTAAAAAAATAAATTTAATGATAAATTAGATTTTTTTTTCTTACTTATAAAGATATTTTATTTTAAAAATAATTATTTAAATTTTTTTAAAGGTTATTTTGATAATATTTTTCTAGCTTTTTATTATTTTTGTTTTTAGTATAAATTTATAAACATTAAATATTAAATTATATGATTAATCTTACATTTCAAGATAGTATCAAAAAAGGGGATATAACATGATATAAATATATTTTTTAGGAAAAAAAACCATGTTTATATCTAATATATATTTGTTTTAGGTCTGATTAGCCATTTGAGTTCTCAATCTCTCCTAGAATTTTCATGTATAGCGGTTCAAGTTTGCTCGGTCCAATCTACGCAATCTTGATCAAGTAGACAATCATATTTTGTGCTCGATTAAGCTAAAAAAAATTTAGGGGATTCGAAACACCCTATCCTATAAGAGCAGTTGGATTGGCAATTGGTTTCCTATCTTTCCAGTACTTGTCTTCTATTTTGAATATGAGAATGAAAGGAATTGTGGTGGGAAGATGCACAAATATCATATTAAATTTTACATATCAAATGAGTAGAACAATTTTTTTTAAGTATACACCATAACAATAAAGATTGAAATCGAAAAATTTAAGTGTCGATAACCGTTTGTTTCAAATTAAAGTATCAATTTAAGAATAAAATCATTGAATAAAATGAAAGCTCATTACCTTATTTTTCAAGAGAAATAGTATACTTAAAATTAAGTAAAAAATATGTATAAAATATTTTAGCTTTGTTTTATTACTCAATTTTCACCCTTATATTTTTATTATAAATAATTTAATCTCCTGCCACATATTTGAAATGCAAAATATTTTAACAATACTCATTTATTTATATTTTTTTCCAACACTCTTCTTTTATATTACATATGTCATAATATAATTAACAATTTTATTTTTGTTTAATTTCAGTAGTGTGAACCAATATATTTCAAAATGTATTTTTGGTATTCCAATTCTATACTTAATAATCGATATATAATTAAAAATAGTTTTTATTTCATCTTGTTGGATATATTGTGACTTTACTAAATTTTTGATTAAATTGGATTATCCCCCCCCCCCCCAAAAAAAAAATCTGCTTAATGACATGATGGTTAATTTTTCTTTATGTTCTAGTATAACTAATACTTTATAATTTTTTTATTAATATTGTTTTTCCTTATTATTAAAAAATATTAAATTGGATTACGGATTACTTATATTTTAATCACTATAAATTTATATAATGTTATTTTAATTTAATTATTATGTCACTGGCCCGAAGGGACAACCTAATCGATCTGACTGTTTGAACCATGAACTGAGGATCTTTCCGGCTCAACATTCGGTTTGGCTTTTAAAACAAATATTTAAATAGTGAGATGTAAACTATTATATTTAAATAAATAAAAATTACTTTCCTTATTAATTGAAAATTGCCTTCAAAAGTATTGCTTGTAGTGGCAATCAAAAAAAGCATCGGTAAAAATATGACCTTAAGCAACGGCACAAAAAGTCACTGCTTAAAGTATCACCTTTATCAACGACTCAAAAATGTTGCAGCTAAAAGTATGATTTTTAGAGGCCATAGAGAAAGTCGCCAAAAAAGTTCAACTTTTAGCCTCGATGAAAATTGTCACCATTGAAAGTCTCGCTTTTAGTGGCAACCTTGTAGTGTTGTCATTGAAAGTTTGTTTTTCAAGACTTTTAGTGATGATTTTTTTAGTCGCACTGAATTTTTTTTTTTTTTTTTTTTTGGTAATGTTGTCTTTAAAGATTTTCTTAAAAGCTAAAATAAACAAACACAAATACATTAGAGGAAGGTAACCGAAGGTTTCGTACTTCTTGTGTCATTAATTTGATTTAGTTTTCATGTCATTATTTTGATTATTTTGGTTTTTTCTTTGCACTTTTTTCTTTTCTTTTTGTGGGTTTATTTACTTAGTGTTTGTTTGGGAAGCGCAAAAAAAAAAAAAAAAATTTTAAAGTATTGCATATTATTCGTTGTATGTAAGCTAGTTTGTTGTAAACTCTTGTGGATTGCTTTATACTGGATCCTATTTTTCATTGAACAAAATTAGATGCGTCAAATTCTTCTCTCTCCTTGCAAATTATCCAACATAGATTAAATTATTCGAACTTTGGAATTTATTAAAACATGTTGTCTCAACTACGTTTTTTCACAGTTAAAAAAAACTACGTTTTTTCAAATTTTACATATTTATTTCATTTATGGGAGGCATTGACCATCCTATACCTCTTAAAGTGTGCATGGTAATGCTCCTAGAATAAGTTTTTTTTTTCTATTCCCAAAAACAAAAATGGATGGGACTTGTATTTGGTAAATCCTTTTTTTAATAAATGGTTTAAAATATAATTTATATAAACAAAAATGGATGGGACTTAAGGTGTGCATCTAATGTTATTTTACTTTAATTAGAAGCTAAGCTATTTTACATTTGAATGCACCATTTAAAAAGCACTTTTAAATAAAAACGTTGTTTGAATTTTAAAATAAAGAAGCACTTTTTTATTAGTAAAATTATTAAAATGGGCATATAAAACGTAAAATAACTTAAAACTTCATTATTATTAATGAGTAGTAATTTCCACTCAAAATTGTCAACTACTATATTATAACCAATGCATTTTAAAAAAAAAAGTCATATTGTACCATATTCCAAAAATAGAAATAATATTCATTGTACTACGAGTTACTAAAAGCTAACGACGCACCCGACCTCTATCTAACAATTCATCTCTAATAACATTCCTTGTTTCTTCCATCGATCTAGTAGAGTCTGGAGTTGGCCCTTCCCATTCATATTCTCTATAATCATCATTATTATCTTTAAACTCATCAATGTTCTCAAATATTCTAAGCAACAGCAACTACTCTAGTTGCAAGTAATGTGTTTTTTTGCATAATATATAATCGATTTACATTTTCGTAACTATTGTTGTTTGTGTCAGAGGTATCAAACATCCAGTGCAACTAAACAAAGTGTATCAATAAACAATTATGACAATATTGTCTAAACAAAATAACTCCCTTTCCATAATTTCCAAAAAAAAAAAAAAGTAATGAATAGACCATAACAACAATTCAGGTTCAAAGACAACGCCATATAATTTCATATTCAACATCAAATAGAAATTCATGTTAAGTTCAAACATAACACTATATTATAAACTATCTATAGTGTTGTACATCTTCAACTTCAAACATACTCAAAAATGAGAGCGTGATAAGGTTCATTTTCCATGTAATGAACAAATACCTCTCTATTTTGTTTGTTGATAAAGATTCGAGAGGCCAATATTCTTTGATAAACTCATCCTTCATAAAAGTTGTTATCCAAACATATACATTAATTAAAAAATCACTTAATTTTTTTAAAAAAATGACTTTTTTAAGGGGGGAAAAAAGCCGGGCTCTTATTCTTTGATAAACTCATCCTTCATAAAGGTGGCAGCACAAAATTGAAGCACACAACTTTCAAATCTAACCATTCATTCATAAAATGCACCAATTTATAACGCAATGCAGCGTAATTACGCAGAATACCATTATTAAAAGGTGGAAATCTGACCTAAATACATAGAGCGTAAAACTTATTTAAAAAAAATAGTCCTAGTTACACCATTCCGTAAATATAATCGAGAACATGTATAGGGTCCGTTGCAGGATTACATCGAAGCAAACGAGCTAAAATATGAGGGCCAATAATAGTAATTATGGGAACTATTAGGAGGAAGATTCAATTTTCTCAGTTCCAGTTCCGCTCGCTGTTGCATAGCTTTTCTCATCAGTTCTTGCTCTGCTTGATGCTGCATAACTTTTCTCATCAGTTCCTCCTCCGCTTGCTGCTGTATAACTTGCATAACTTGTGCGAGTTCTTTGTGGCGTTTTCCTCTCTTTTGCAATTTCCTCCACCATTTCTTCACGATAGGGTCTTGACGATCAATCTCTTTTATGAGAGCTTCAGCCTACAAAATAATGAATTCAAATAAACATTTATATTTTCTAAAAAAACAGAAGAAAACCGTGCTTTTGGACAGAAGAGAACAAACCTCAGATTTCATGGATTGAATTATACACTCCAAGTCAGCTCTATCTTTCTTTAGTTTCTCCTCAAACCCAGCGTTAGATTCCTTTACCTGCTGCTCAAACTCCCAAGAAAGCTCGTCACAGGTCGGTGGTATTTTCAACTTCTCCTCAAACTCAGAGATAGATTTCTCTAGTTGCTGCTTAAACTCCCAAGAAAGCACGCATTTCTTCATTTTCTTACAAGACACGCGACGAAGAACTGCAAGAGAGAAGTCGGAGAGATAATAGAAAATCTCAAACTGTTAGGATGATTTTCAATTCATGAAGTAGCCTCTATATATATAGAGATGTGGAGGGAATATTTTAATATTAAAATATCCAAAAATATATCCCTTTAATTTTCTGAGTTTAAATTTATTCAAATATCTATCATGCTTTTACAATATCAAATACTTGGATTAAATTAAATTCTGATTTGAATGATAAATATGATTAAAATTTGAAAATATTGAATTAAATCATGTACATCCAATATTTAGATTATTCCGATGATTTAAATTTTATTTTTCATTTAATTCATATTATATTTGATTAGGTGAATGAGCTTATTTATAAATTCAAATAAGCATATATATCTGTTTTCTCCAAACTCCAATGAACCATAATAGCTAGTTACTAGTTTATTTCAAGATTTAGTATTTTAATTTATGGGGTTTAAACTTCTCATGAGAAGAAGAAGATTCTTACACACGTGAAATAGTGGGACCCACATACATATATAATGCTAATTTTATATGTGTGTGTAGGTTCCACAATTTTATGTGTGTGACATGAGAAAACACTTCTCCTACAACATGTTTTTCCCCTTAATTTAAACTTATACATTTATATTATTTTATAGGCTTTATAACATTTCATATATATATAGACACACACGAAGTTTTTAAATTTATATTATTTTATAGGTTTTATAACATTTCATATATATATATATATATAGACACACACGAAGTTTATCTGCATGATTTTGACACTCTCGTGTGTGGTTTTCTAATGGAAATTGTGAAATAATCCAACAAAATAAATATCCCTCAAACGTGGATGCTCCCTTTCAGCTCTACTCTTTACCTACTTATTTTTCTTGGCCAAACTTTACCTGCTTGATATTTTTAATTAATTTTAATGTACGTATTTTATTTATTAAATTTAGTTATTTATATATATCTTGCAAGAAGAATTAGGTGAAGTACTCATTATTTAATTTGTTATCATAAAGTATATTAATTATACAATGAAGTAGATATGGGTTTAAACTTATTTAAAATCTCTATCATATAGTATTTATAATATTAAATACTTAGAATTAAATCATTAATATGATTACAATTTAAACATAATATTTACCTTTCCCTCTTCCCCACCCATGCGCAATATCACAGTTCACAACCCAGCCCTAGGGCCCAGCATTCTCACCAGAATGTTGACTTGAACCTGAGGATACTATATGTGACATTACAGCGCCTCTCTCTTGAAATTAACCGCTTTGGCGCCTATGACCTCTCTTGCCTTAAAAGAAGCAAAATAGATGTTAAATGTGTGTATAGGAAATCAAACATATACCTCATACTAATCTACCCCTTACTTATAAATAATAATAAATCAACTTACTATAAATTTTATGTTAATTTTAATATTGTTATAAATATTGTCATGTTTATGTGGATATCTATAGCCTTGTTTCTCCAATTAAATCAATATAACCTACAAATGAATAACCGAGAATTTCTTACCATCAATACACATAACCTTCCAATCTAACATATTTTACAATTATGTAGATTTATTCCCATGTATAAACTCGAAATGTAATTTAAAGAGTTGTGGCCTACAAATAGCAGATTTGTATAAGTGATTATACATATCCAAATGAAAATATTGTTCCCTCCATTTCTCTGTCATCTCACATAGTTTTTGTGACATTTATTTATTTATGTATACAAATATTTTAACATGTCGGTATATTAATATGGTGTTACTATATGATTGCGAGTTTCTCTTTCTATATAGAGAAGTCACATAGTTCTTTTGTAAAATAACACTGTCAACTCCAGGAAATGCTATGACAAGAAAAACTCGTGGCATTTTGTTGACCTAATCTTTACAAATATCAAGCCTTGAAGGCTACAAGTTCAAACATCAAATGACAAAAAGAAAAGGAGACATGTAGCTTTGAAAGATTTGGGCTTTTATTGGAGCTCACCTGTGTCGTCACTCCTGATCAACCTTGCCTTCATTCTTTGGTGTCATGTCCTCCCTTCTTGAATCTTTTAGATAACTTATGATCTCATAATATCAACCTTTGGTGTGTTCTGTAACACCCCAATTTTTAAAAGCGGAATAATTTTTTTTTTTTCAATCAAAGTAGAGCATCGGAGTGAGTAAAAGAGTGAGTAACTGATATATCATTAACTATAGCGTATTCATCTGTTCATAGCGTACAGTACATTTGTTAAAACAGTACAAGTCTAGAAGTAGGATCCTCAATCGGGTCTTTACACTTGCTGTTTACTCTGCTTACTGTAATATCCCGAATTTTAGGCCTATAGACTTGAAAATTAGTCTATTTTTGGAAGACTACTAGGCCATATTTTTAAAAGTGAAAAAAATAGTTGGATAATAAATATTGGTTTAGAAATTTTAGAGTGAATATTTTATGGCTTTTAGAAGCTAATTGAGAAAGACAAATCTTTATAAGGTATTAAGGATTTAAATTTCAATATATTTATGCTTGCAACTAATCACAAGAGGGGTTTGTATTGTGGGACAAGAAGGTTTCTCTATATGATAAACTAATACCCACTTATTTCCATTTGCCTTCCCCTTAGAATTATTATAATCATTCCATTATCTATCAAATATACTACCTTCCGTGAACCAAGATGAGCAAGAAGACAAGCTATTCTTAATCAAGCATTCTACTAGACTCCACTACATATTTAATTAGTATATTATATGATTGAGATGAGCAGCAAAGACATACGCATGAGACCCAAAGTTTCATTGTGTTCCTTCCTTTTAATTTACTAATGGACAAAGTGCTCCACCTTTCTCACCATAATTGCTAGACAAATACCTACCCAATATTTTAATCTTCTTCTCTGTATCATACGGATGGACAATGGTTCCTACTCAATACTTATCATAGAATAATTAAGGGATCCGATTGGCAAAAATTTCCTTCATTATATTCCAAATGAAATGCCAACTCACATTCCATTTTTAATCAATCATCCACTACCCATCGGTTTGTCTCCCATCTTATCCAATTATTCTTGGTTATAATATTGTCTTCCAATCCATTTAGATATGCTTAACCGACAGCACCTCTCATTCTTTTGTTTGTTTTTGGTAATTCACATATCACATGGTTCTTTAGGTAGAATGCTTTAATTATTAAATCTTATGTGGTCACGGGAAGGGGAAAAGTGAAAGATATATGTGAGATATATGAAGATATGCTTACGCTAAGGACAGCCATGCTTTGCAATTATCCAAAATGAATAAGAAAAGGTGCACTCATGTTAAATAAATATATACATAACAACCTTCTCTTGCATCGGTTGGGTTTCAAAGTTTATACAGAGAGGCGATACCGGGAGTGTGAAGAATAGTAAGAGTGTGAAAGAGACAGAGAGCTTCAAGTGAGTGAGCTACTTCCTTATATTAAATTTAATAGAGAAGGCCGGATGTTTTTTTTAGAAGTAAAAGGAGGGAGAAGTTGCTAAGGCTAAAGGAGCAAGACAAGTAAGTAAATGTTTTAACTTAAGTTATTTCATGAAGTTGGTTTCAAAACCTTATTTATCACTTCTTATATATTATTTTGGGTTAATTAAGAAGTGGTAAAACCATAAGGAGTTTGATGATTTTAAGGTTACCATAGTGTTTATCACGGAAAATGGAGTAAGAATAAGGTTGGAAATGATTTTTAGAATCAAAAAGAATTAATTAAGCAAGCTACCAAAACTGCCAGTTTTAACGGTTTGGAAGGCAGTCGAATTGTAAATGGTTTTCGGTCAAGTGAATGGTGTCTAAAAATCATGAAATCTTCCAGTTTTGAAGTAGACATCCAGAGCTTTCTTTTGATATATAATATGTAATTTTTAGAGCTCTGTACAAGGAGTTATGGATTTTACAATCTGGCCTAAAATACTGGAAGTATAAACTGGACAGCGAAGTGATTTATTTAAACTGGGAATAGTATGGATATTTTTGGCTGTTGAGAATATTTTTCGGTGAAAATAGACTCACCAAAGGACATTTAGGTTTTGGAAGCACATCATTTGGAGCTTTGTACAAATAGTTATGAATTTTCAAAGTTAATGAAAATTCTGGACAGAAAAGGATTTAATCCGAAAATTGTTGCAATAAGAATTTTAAATGGGTGATTTATCGTTTAAAGGGTCGCAAGGATTCTAAACGATAAAAAGAACCCTGTTGGATATTTTGGAAGAAATGGATTATAGTGAAGATTAATATTTATAATGATACTATTTTAGGAGTTGACTGTCAAGTGGTTCGAGCACCGGTGAATTTCTTTTAGCTATTCGGAGTTGAGGTAGTAACTCTAATCTTGCATTCTTTGTATGTCTTTATATGATTGTATGTACCATTCAATATGTATAAATATGTACTGTATGAATTGTTTGTGCTGTATGTGCTGAATGTATATGTGATGGTTATCTGTCATATACTGATCTATACTTAGAATGTAAGATTAACATGTTACTCTGGGAACCTTCGGGGTCCCAGTATTTGTTGCTACCTGTGGATTGTTCAGTTTAGAGAGCGTGGCTCACAAGGCAAGGCGGTACTCACTGTTGAATAGTGATGCTGGGACGGACCGAGAAATACTATAGGTTATTTTTTTTATTAGCCTATTTTAGAGACTAGAAATTTATTTGTATAGCTCTATGTGGATTTTGTTATGTAATCAGAATTTAATATCAGTATTACTATGCTAGAATGGCTATGCTCATTAGGCTGTGCGCTACAACTCTGATAATAATTGATATATCAAGGGGTGTTACACTTACTCCTGTCTTCGGTCAATGGTTCCCTGGACCTTGAAGCTATGGTAAGAGTTGAGGTTCAATACCCATTGAACCTCAGGTAACGGTTAACTTCATGCTTATGTAACAGTTATGTATGACAGATATTCATGACATTACATCAATAATCAATATAAAAACTCATAACAGATTCGTCTGGATAACGGTACACAGCCACTGCAATATGTCCGTTATCCCCAGTCTGTACTATTCATCAGTGCCACGATGGCCTATCGTGTTCTCAGCGCTAGGAAAACTCAACGACATTACCAAAACTGTAACCCGTATAAAGCTGAATGCATATAAAAAACACAGAGTCTTAATCTATAAATACATCTATCACATATAAAAGTACAATAAGCATCAGATTTAGTGTTACAATACGCATCCATACCTTTGTCGGTGATTTTGGTACGTTCGTCAGTCGGAGTGTGGTCACGTGTATCCTATAATGGTAATATCGCATTTATTAATTCACCAATAATATCCTGATAGATATCTTAGTCACTAATGACCATTTTACCCCTGGTGGAATTATTTTTCAATTTATTTTCCTTAATTTTTGGAAAAAACGTTGGTTCAGCATCTTTGGGCAGATTTTTAGTCTAACTTGGAAAAATCATAACTAATTCTAGAAAAATCAAAATGAAGATCCGTAAAATTCCTCATGACCCTTGACATGTCTATTTTCAAGGAAAAATATTCCCAAAAGCTAGAACATCAAGAATCATTCCCAGTTTAATATTTTCTCAACGCTACCCAGATTTAATCCTAGAAAACATGGCTTAACTTCCAAAATTCATATCTCCTTGACTGGAGATCAAAACGTTACATATTTTATATATTTGAAAAGCCCTACATGCCTAATTTATTTCTGCAAAATTTCATGATTTAATAACTTCATTTCATACATAAAATAATAGCATCTATTTTCGCTGCCAGCAAAGGATTTCCCCCTTCAGTTTTTCCAAACTTTTATCACAATGATCTATTAATTCTAAAAATTATTCCCTAACATGTTTTCCACTCCATTTTTTGTTTTAAAAGCAATGGAGACTTTCAAACATGAAAAGGAATATCTCTAACAATTTCCTAGATTAAACTACAATTTTACTAAGAACTTAAAAAAAACTAAAAACTAGAAAACTAAAAGCAAGCTTACCTCTTGAAGAACCTTGCTACTCCTCCTTCCTTCTTGCTTCACACTACTTCTCTCTACTCTTTTTCTCTCTAAACTCATTGGAGTTTGGTGTGAAGAATGAAGTGAACCCAAGCCTCCTATTTATAGGTAAAAGTCTAGGACACAAATGAAATTTAATTTGTTCATCTCTCACCCTAGCCATTGGATGCAACTTACTTTGCAAGAATTGATCTCATCCCTTCATGTGATTAGAAAACCCTAACTTGGCCACCAAGTTTAGAAAAGGTTTCAACTTAATCAACAAGTTTTGACTTTCAAACTTGCTCTCCAAGTTGTTTAATTTGTAAGCAATTAAGCTTCTTCTTCCACAAGCCACAAAAACCGTCCCCTCATCCCATGTGCCTTTATCCATGTATTTGATTAATATAATATTAAAATAACATAATTCTCCATCTTTCTATCTAACCGTGCCCTCTCCTTCATTCTTGGCTCTTGGAGTGTGCTCATCTTGTGTCTAATCCCTAGCATTTAAAGCCTCCTATTGGTTCATCCCAATTCACATGGATTAATTAGAGAATTAATTATGTAATACCCCAAAAATTATAATTTCTCATAACTACAATATTTTGATAAATGACACCTATTTAAACTAGGTGAATATATGGTCTCAAATTATGAGGTATGATTACTCTAATTTCTAGGAAATCCTTATATAGGATTAAGATTGATTTTTTCTAGGGATCATAAAATATTATAAAAATACAAACAATTACCAAATTAAATTAGGGTTCTTGTATGATCAAGAAGAGCAAGAAAGAGTTATGAAAATACATAAATAAAATTGGAGGAATGGAATATCCTAAAATTCATATTCATTAAAAATATTATATTTTGGCAAATAATACCTATTTAAAATAGGAGAATATGTTGGGCAAATTTTCTCTAGGATTTAAATAGGGCAAAACCCAATTTTAAAAATTACATGATGGATCATAAAATATTATAGAATGCTCTAAAGACTCTAAAACTAAGTATAATCCTAATTTAACCATAAGAGATAATTAATTGGCCCGAAAATATGTATACCAATTAAGAGAAATTATTAACAACTAGGGAACAATTAAATTACAATAACTAGAATAATTGTAGTAATTTTCATAAATAATCACAGGGTCTTAAACACCAATTTTATAATTGTTTAAGAAACCAAATTTTCTAAAACCCTAGAACTAATACCTAGTTCATATTTAACTCATAAAAGGCCATAAAGAATTATCAAAACACTTGAACAATTAAAAGGCAATTTCCAACAATTAATGAGCAATTAAAATTACACTAATGGAATATTTAGCTAATTGTTTGCAATTAATACTAATAGTCATCAATTAAAGATGTGTTGAGCTAATTAAGAATCAAAGACCAATAAGGGGATAAGATTAGCATAAAATAGATTAACAATGATCTTAAACTACCCTAAAAGTCAATAATACAATAATCAAGGTACACTTAAGCCTTGGATTAAGAAGTTAATTAAGCTTTGAAAAGTCAATAAAATCAACTATGATCTAAGGGTCAAGATTTAACCACATAAAGCCAATCTAAGGGGTTAAATAAATTATAGAGCTTAATCCTTGTGAAATTGGATTAGCCAATGATAAATCAAGAAAATGTTCTTAATCCTCATAAAATTCATTGGACCAATAAGAGATTAATACAAATTAAAGGTTTGGATTAAATCTAGTAAAGTTAGATCCTAAGGCTTAAATTAACTCTCATAAAACACAATCCATGTGAACTTAAAACAACCAATGAGAGGGAGTTGTGCATGTGTGTGGGAAAGAGAGAGAGTGTTGTGAGTGCTATTGTTGTGAGCCTAGTGGGAGAAGTCAAAGCAACAACCAATGGGAATTTAGTATAAATCTTATGTAAATTAAATTAAGTTAATCAATAGAAATAATTCAAGACATAAGCAAAGGGAAATCTATACAAACTAAATTGTATCTTGAAATCCATTAATCATTGATCAAATATAAAAAGAGATTATGAACAAGCATAATTCAAGCTTGAAAATGAGTATAACCAAGGTTATTTCCCCAAACCTTGCAAATTGATACCAAATGAGAGAGTAAGTGATATTGGTCTCTAAATGAAGCTAAGAACTTCAAGAATTCAAAACCAATGAGAAAATGTACATACAACTTCATTGGGATCCCCAAATGAATTCCTGTCTAGTGAAACACAAAATGGAAGAAGTAGGAAATTCTAATTTAAAGAAGCAATTATGCATATGCAAAATGAGTCATCACTCTAGAAATGAGTCATTAGCCTATGCATGAATGAGCCATTAGCCTAAGCTTGAATGAGTCATAACTCTAAAATTAATGTATGAAGACTTTAGGGGCTTTGGGTTTAATGAGTTGGAAGAGGATAAGATGATGCATATGATGATGTCATTGTTGTGCATGTGTGTGTATGCTATTGTTGTGCATATGTGTGTGTCTAGTATGAAGAAGGAAAGGAAGTCAAGGAAAGAACCAATGGGGATTTAGATAAAAGGAGTAAATAGAATAATCCAAGAAAACTAATTCTATACATAAACAAATGAAAATTCCTACAACCTAAATTGTAACTTGAAATCTACTAACTAAGTATCAAATCTAAATTAAGAACAATAACAAGCATAAATCAAGCATGAAAACAAGTATAACCAAAGTCATTTTCTTAATTGGTGAAGATTGAAACCAATAGAGAAGATGGACAAATTTGGTCTTAAAATGGAGCTAAAAATGTCTAGAATTCAAATCCAATGAGCAATGGAGCATACAACTTCAATAAGATACCCAAACAAATTCCTCTCTAGTGAACAACAAAGAGATAACTTACATAAGAAGACTAGGACACTTGGCAAGCTTGGAAGAAGATAAGGTGAGTCACTAACCTAGCATACATGAATCACTAATCTAGGTATGAAATGAGTCACAACTCTAGGGTTGAGTCATTAGTCTATTGCAAGACACATGGGGGGAAAATTGTCAAAGTTGGAAGAAGATAATGTAGTTGGGATAAGATAATTAATGAAAATGGAAGAGGATAGAGAAGAGAGAGGGGGAGCACGGTTTTGAGGCTTGAAGGGGGAGGATTTGAGCTTCAAATGTAACCTAGATCCAATGGCCAAGGTTTAAGATGAGCTATGTTTGAATAAATTGCAAAATTGCCACACCAAATTACTATAAATAGGGGTCCTTGGGCTTCATTGTTCCTCACCAATTCACAAGCAATAACATCTGAAACATAGAGAGAAAGTGAGTGTGAGAGCCTTGGAGAAAGGAGGAGCAAAGTTCTAGGTAAGTTCTTGAGCTCTAGCTTTTAAGTTTTTAGTTATTTTGTAGTTTAATCTTTAAATCTTCTAGATATAGTTCTTTTTATGTTTTCCTGGGTTTAAAATTAGCTTTATTTTGAAAAAAATATGAAGAAAGAGTTTTAGCAAAATTTCCGGAAGAGAAACACCGAAGTAACGGAGTTCTGGCGAAATTTCATCGGTTCTGGAATTTCTGAACCAGACATGGAAATGCTTATATTTTATGTGGAAAAAGTGGTTGGAAAATTCTGACAAAATTCATGGTTAAAGTAGACATATAGGGCTTTCTAAATATGTAAAGATCATGTCCAAATGATTTTTATACAGAGAGATAAAAATCCTCAAAGTTAGGCTGCGAATTTCTGGAAAAATTCTGGGCAGAGGCTCAAAACTTAAAAACTGGGAATGAACCGTGTGATCTGGGCAAAAACTATTATTTTTCCTTGAAATTAGACGTCCTGAGGATTTCAGGCAATTTTACGGATCCTCGTTTCGATTTTTCTGGAATTAGTTATGATTTTCCGAAGTTAGGCGAAAATCTGTCCAAAAATTTTGGACCAGCGTTTTTGAAGAATTAAAAGTGATAGGCTGAGAAATAATCCTACTAAGGGTCAAAAGGGTCATTAGTGACTAGGATACCTTCTAGAACATGATTTGTGAATTAATAAATGCGATATTACCATTATAGGGTGTAACATCCCACTTTTTGAGCACACATGCTGAGTTGATTCCTCTTGAACTTTGAACGTTTGCGCCATGCTCCATGATCGGTTTGTTTATTCTTTTACCCGACAGCAAAAAGAGACAGCAAGCACTATCTCTTCATTTTAGTTAGTGCAAGTCACAGCCCATACTCCACTTTTATTCTTCTATCCGACAGCAAGCATAACAGCAGCATCCATGCTCTATGTTTCTCTTGAAACTCGTTCGGACAGTCACAATCATACTCCACTCTTATTCTCTTGTCCGACATCAAAAATGGAGCAGCAGATTGCACTTCACCTTTTCTGGAATTTTCGGGCAGCACCCATTTATGACAACATACTTCATTTTTCAGTCAACACGTATGCCATTCGAACAGCTCGTTCATTCTCTTATTTGACAGCACACTCGTTCTTCTCTGAAGACGGGACACCTCACTGCTGCACCTCAATATATGACTACCAATATCCATTCCTCTCTCATTCCACTCGCTGGACCAGACGCAACGTTGAGAGGCGAGAGTCCGGGAGAGAATTCAGAAATGCAGAAGTTAGTAAAGACCGTGAGCGAGAGGACAAGAGTTTGATGGTTAGAGGAAATAGTGAGAAACCGTGAGCTGGGAACTGAGAACGAAGCTGTGAGGGACAGAGAGTGTAACATGATGGAGCTGTGATCAGAGACAAAGAACACCAAACGCTGAAAGAAGAAAGTACCGAGTACTCCTTCAAATTCTGGTTCATCTATTCAGCCAATCAAGTAGACGTAGAGAAACGAAGGAAGAGTCACATGCAAACTTGAGCTTCAGTTAAGGTAAGCCATCAATCTGATTTCCTATGTTTGAAGCTCAGATGATAAGTCTTTGGATCTGCATGTGATACCCTGTTACAAGAAAGCTAAAACAGAGAAAGTTTGGTATGCCTCTAAGCATGCTCCTTACGTCCAAAATTCCAGATTCTGTCATAGCGCCTCTCAAACCATCTGGAAGTGAATTAGGCAGTGACGTTGAAGATAAAAGAAGGACCAACGAGACAATCAAGTTTTGGTACCGACCAAGGTGAGCTCTGTATCTCTTCTACACGTTAGTTTTATATTTCAAAGCTATAGAAGTCAAGCTTTAGGTTCTGCATGTGTACTCTGGTTTAAATGCCAAAAACAGAGGTGTTTTTAGCATGTTCCTTACGTCTAAAATGTCTTGATAGCCATAAAAACCATTAGAGCATGAAAGAGGATAATTACATGATGTATATTCATATATGAATATGAGTCATACGCATGAAATGATAAGCTGATGTGTTTCTGGAAGTCTGATCTTGGCACTGAAACAGTAAACTTTGGGCAAAGTAAAAAATAGGGCAAATGAACTCATTTTAAGCTGAAATTTTTTGGACATATAGTCCACATGACAATGTTTACATCAAGCTTTGAATCACCTTAAACGGAGGTCTGTAGCTCAAGATATGATTTTTCAAAGTTGAGCTAAAAATCTGTAACATTTTCGGTATGACACTGGAGCAACCAAATGGCGTTGCATTTCGGACCCAGTGAAATTTTGAGCTTTGATTTGAAATTTTTATAGTAGAAAATAGACTCCTTAAGCTTTAAAACAAGCTTTGGTTCACCCAAATCGGAGGTCTACATCTCCGGTTATGATTTTTAGAAGCTGAGTCAAAAATCTGTTGTCCAGAATGAGTCAGTGATACTCATCGTAAAAACTGTATTAATTCTGACATTAAATTGGGTGGTAATAATTTTCCCTGTGATCTAGACTAACAGGAGTTCAAGTAGAAATTTGAACCACCTCAATCGGAGCTTCCTAGACCAAGTTGTGAATTTTTAAAGTTGGACATAAAATTCTGGAAATTCAGTATGGCAGACTGAAGTTGTCTTTACAAATCGAAATTCTGGGAATGACTCAGTTATGTTTTTACCAGTGGATTATTTTTACTAGACAATAGACTTAAAGAGCTTCGATTAGGAACTTGAACCACCCGATTCCGAGTTTTCTAGACCGAGTTATGATTTTTCAAAGATTGATCAGAAATCTGAAGAATAAAGAATACATAACTGGGATAACCAACTGAAGTAAATTAAAAGGATAAGTATTATGGGTCGGTCTAGTAAGCGTAATCTTAATATTGTTATTAAGATTAAATTAAGTAATGACCCATCTTAAAATATTATAGGATTCGGATCCTTGCCTTGGCCAAACGATAATCAGTGCAAGAAGAATTCGGGTGAGAATAAGAAGTTGTGAAGACATCCAGGTAGTAACTTTTCTCTCACATACCCTGTATGTCTCTATATGCATGTATGAACCATTGTGATACTTGAATTTTGAACACCTAACCTTATCGACAGTTTAAGCCAGAGTGCTTGTTCGATAAGGGAATTCGGTACATTTGTGAAAGAAGGGTTGATGCCCATTTGAATACCCAGCGCTGAGGGAATGGACCCGTAGGTCCTTTGAATTGAATTTGAATGAATTTGAATTTGAATGAATGAGCACTTGAATGAATTTTGAATCTGCATGAATGTGCACTTGAATGAATTGTACCGAAATGCTTTTGAATTGAATATTGAATCTGAATGGTGTTCAATTGAATTGAATTGAATTTGTACTTGAATGTGAATTATTGCAATTGGTTGTCTTTCATATTTTGTGCATGCATTTTATGTGAGTGATTAACGTTACTACTGGGATTCGTTTGAATCCCAGACATCCCCGAAAGTTCAGGACATGAAAGGTACAATAGGCGTGGCTCTCAAGGCAAGGCAATGGATACCGATAATTGATGATGCTGAGTCGGACCAAGAATTGCTGTTGGTTATCTATGTTTTGTATTAGATTATGTTTAAGTTTGTAATATTTGTAAGAACCTTTTATGGATTTCAAGTATGTACTCAGACCTTGTTATCAGTATTACTATGCCAGAACCCCTTTTCTTCCTAAGCTGTGCATTATTACTCTGATGAATGTCAATATATAAAGAGAATTTGACATTCGTGGTGTCTTACTTGGGTGAGATGTCAGTATACGAATGTCGGGTGTGACATTCGTGGTATCAGAGCGCGGTTCTGGCAATATCAGAATAGTATACTGATATGGTCTTAGTGATATGATTGGATAGCACAGCTGAGTATATGTGAATTGACATGTTTCGATCCTATGTCGATATTGTGATATTGACAAGTTCTTTTCTTAATCGTGAAAAGTCAAGATGGCCAATATTCAAGGAGGTACTGGTAGAGGCAGAGGCGGAAGCAGAGGTAGAGGTAGACCTCGAAGGCAAAAACAGGTTCAAAGACAACCACACCAAGAGCATGTACAAGAGTAGAGATTCTGGCAATTGGCTAGTATACTCTGATGAAGCGAATAGTATCTGTATCGATACTTGAATAATTCTGATTAATAAGTCAGAATTAGAATGGAAATTTTGGCAAAAGAGTTATCTGCTCTTAATTTTGAAGTGCAATCAGAACTTAGGTTTTGACTACTGATATTTGATTGCATAACCACAAGAAACGGAGCATTAGTGATGTATATTTAATCGAAAAAGATATGAGCTTTAGAGAATTTAATGCCTAGCTAACCTTTGGACTGGACCCTAATGGAAGTCCATGATTAAGTGTGCTTAGGCGAGAGAAATCCCATAATGGATAACCCCTAGGAAGTGTCATAGAAATTTGAAACCTCTTGATTTATGGTTTGAGTGCCTTGAGGTATGAAATATGGAGATCCTTACAGATTCCATGAGAATATTAGAATGAATACGGTAAGGTTGATGAACCTAGAAGTTGAATAGGCATCCAGAGGGTTGCCAACAGTTGAATTGATTTGAACAAATTGAGGTACTAGAATAGGGTACCGATTGAATTGAATGAATTAAGGCACTAGAATGTTGTGTCGAAGTGTATGAGGGCTACCTACGAAGGATACTCATCGAAAGGGTAGACTTGTTGCGCAGTGGAATCGTGGTAAGCACGATAGTGATAGAATGGACTGAATGTCCTATGAATGGCTTAGATAGCCAATGATAGAGTCGGAAATGTGATTAGAAGAAGTAACGACCTTCTATAGCAGTTGTCTAGTTCCTGAGTTTGAAATTTTGAATTTTGAACTTGCCAATGCACCTGCAGAATTGTGAAATTTTTGAAATGATTTTTCTACATGAAATGTTTCTAGTAGAATTTGAGACCAAGGTAATGGTCACTTTTGAAATGATGTTGTCTCAAAGAATGGGTTTGAACCCTGAATTTGAAAGTAAATTTTGAATTATGTGGTTGTGAAAGCAGTACAGAACTGGAAAGGTCAGAAACTGTTATAAAAGTACTCAGTTTACTGGATCTTGCCAGACATGTTTAGAATGTTTTTGAACGCTTGCCATTGAAAAAGCTCACTGAATTGAGAATTGAATGAAAGAATTGTGCACAACGGAATTGAATATCTTGAATTGAGAATTGAAAGAAAGAATTGTGCACACGAGAATTGTACATTTCATTCTGAGAATGAAAGAAAATTCAACTCCGGTTAAAGCCGAGAAGTAATGCCCTAGAATGTGGGGTAACCCTGTATGCCATCACGGTTAAGCCAGGGGTGGTAATACGATGAGGGAATTTGAATGTTGTAATCTTGTCGCCGGTTAATCCGGGAGGTAGTGCCCTAGAATTTGGGGTAACCCTGAATGCCACGGCGGTTTAGGCCGGGTGTGGTACATTGGCAAGAGAATATTACAGTTTGAAATGAAGCGACCATCATGGTCTGCAGCAGAATGAATGTATTTTTCTTGAATTTGAGCTGGCAGCAATTATGTTTTTCTTGAAAATGTGAAAGCACCACTTTTTATAGTGCGATTTTGAAAATGTACTGCTACCACAGAATTTTGAATATTTGAATTTGAAAATCAGAATTTTGAATATGAGACAACATAGAAGCAATATTGAAAGTAATGATGTGATTATCATTACTGATATTTTAATTGAAAATCGTTGACGTAATTGTCTTCATTGATGTTTTGAATTGAAAAGCGGTGCATTAGGTGACTATGTTGTTACAGGAACAGAAACTGATAGAATGGTCTAGAGAATGAACTGGTTAAGCCAGATAGTACTTGATAGCCACTGAGCCAGTCAAGAGGAAGTAGTTTAAGAACTTGAATTGAAGAAGCCTAGCACTGTGTTGTTATCTAGCTTGGTAACATTAGACCAACGTGTCTAGAGTATACATGAGGTTGGAAGAACAATCAGATTGTACCGAGTTGTAGTTGTGATACCTATGGCTTGAGGGTAATTCCTTGGGCTATAAGGCAAGAATATCCAACGCTATGGTACTTGAATGAAATTAGTCGAAAGGCTAGAATGAAATAAGCCGAAAGGCCAAATGTATCAGGCAGTGAAGCCTGAGTAACCAAGCGCTGTGAGAATGGATTAATGAGTCTTATGAATGAATACTACACACCGGGTACAAAGTGAATGAAAAGGTTGTAAGATTGATTTACGATCGGGTTACCATCAGCTTCGAGTAAGAGCTGAGGATATTCCAAAAACAGCCTTTAGAATCAGATATGGGCATTATGAATTTTTAGTAATGCCGTTCGGTTTGACCAATGCACCTGCCGTGTTTATGGACTACATGAACCGAATCTTTTGCCAATATCTAGATCAGTTTGTAGTAGTCTTTATCGACGACATTTTAATATACTCGAAAAGTATGGCAGAACATGAGAATCATTTGAGAATTGTGTTGAATATTTTGAAGGAGAAGCAACTCTACGCCAAATTGAGTAAATGTGAGTTTTGGCTTACAGAAGTCAGATTTCTTGGCCATGTTATCTCACAAGACGGGGTTTCTGTTGATCCTAGTAAAGTGGAAGCAGTACTGAATTGGAAGAGACCGGAAACTGTAACAGAAATACGTAGTTTTCTGGGTCTTGCTAGTTACTATCGCAGGTTTATATTGAATTTTTCTCGAATTGCCTTGTCATTGACAAAGCTCACAAGAAAGAACCAATCATTTGTGTGGGACGAACGTTGTGAAGAGAGCTTCAGGCAGCTGAAAGAAAGATTGACGTCTACGCCAGTGTTGATTACCCCAAATCCTAGTATGACCTACATGGTATACAGTGATGCTAGTAAGCAAGGATTGGGATGTGTCCTGATGCAGCAGGGCAGAGTAGTGGCGTATGCCTCTCGACAGCTGAAGCCTCATGAATTGAATTATCCCACTCATGATTTGGAACTCGCAGCGATTGTGTTTGCTTTGAAGATATGGCGGCACTACCTGTATGGTACCACTGTTGAATTGTACTGTGACCACAAGAGTCTCAAGTATCTTTATGATCAGAAAGAATTGAATATGAGACAGCGTAGATGGATGGAGTTGCTGAAAGATTACAATCTTGAAATCAAATATCATCCGGGAAAGGCTAATGTCGTTGCAGATGCTCTGAGTAGAAAGGCGGTGCAGGTGGCATTGATGATGGTACAGGAACGTAAATTACTAGAAGAATTTCGAGATTGGAACCTGTCAAACCAAGTGTTTCTGAGCAGGAATGTATCAAACAAAGTACTTCTTGCTAGCCTCAACGTTAGTCGAGGAGAAAGTGATTTGAGAGCCGAGATTAGAGAAGCTCAGATGCATGATGAACTAGCGGAGTCTATTCGAGGAAAGATTATGCAGGGCAAAACTCAGGATTTTAATCTTTCACCGAGTGGGCTAGTTAGATAAAAAGAGCGCATATATGTACCGGCAGAGCCTGATTTGAGGCTTAAAATTCTGGATGAAGCACACAAAACTATGTATACTATTCATCCAGGAGCGATCAAGATGTATCACAATTTGAAGTCCGAGTTTTGGTGGCCGGGACTGAAAAGTGATGTGACTAAATACGTTGCTAGATGTCTTACTTGCCAAAAAGTCAAAATCGAACATAAACGACCACCAGGGCTCCTTCAAAGTTTAGAAATTCCTGAATGGAAGTGGGAAAACATTACCATGGATTTTGTGGTGGGATTGCCCAGAATCAGAAAGATAGATTCGATCTGGGTAATTGTCGACCGCCTTACAAAGTCGGCACATTTTATTCCCATCAGTACCAACTATTCTATTGAGAAGTTAGCAGAAATCTATATCAAAGAGATAATCAGACTCCATGGAACGCCTAAAAGTATTGTTTCTGACAGAGACTCTCGTTTTACCTCCCGATTTTGGAAAGCACTACAACGAGCCCTGGGTACGAAATTGAGTTATAGTACGGCCTATCATCCTCAGACGGATGGACAATCAGAAAGAACCATACAGACACTAGAAGATATGTTAAGAGCGTGTGTATTGGATTTTAAGGGAAGTTGGGATAGCTATCTTTCACTTGCAGAATTTGCTTATAACAATAGTTATCATACGAGCATCCAGATGGCTCCATTTGAAGCATTGTATGGCAGGAAGTGTCAATCACCCTTGTTTCTGACAGAATTGTCTGGAAGAAAATTGTATGGGACGGACTTAGTTGACCAGACGGCGGAGAAGATCAAAGTCATCAGAAAGAGACTCCTTACAGCTCAGAGTAGACAGAAGAGTTATGCCGACAAAAGGAGAAGACCTCTAGAATTTGAAGTTGGAGATCATGTGTTTTTAAAAGTATCTCCTGTCACTGGAATCGGTAGAGCGATCAAGAGGAAGAAGCTCAGTCCTCGCTACATCGGTCCGTTTGAAATCTTGGCTAGACTTGGACCAGTGGCGTATCAAATAGCATTACCTCCAAACCTGAGCAGGCTTCATAATGTCTTCCACGTATCTCAATTAAAGAAGTACCAACCAGATCGTGATCATGTGATCGAGTACGAGGATGTTGATGTACGAGACGACTATACTTATGCTGTCGAGCCAGAACGAATCATTGATCGTGAAGTGAGACGGCTCAGACATAGAAGTATCGCATCTGTGAAGGTACTGTGGAAGGGAACATCTCCTAAGGAAGCAACTTGGGAATTAGAGGAAGAGATGAAGGAGCAATATCCTGATTTTATGGCCACATATATGTCAAATTTCGAGGACGAAATTTCTTTTACGGGGGGAGAAATGTAACATCCCACTTTTTGAGCACACATGCTGAGTTGATTCCTCTTGAACTTTGAACGTTTGCGCCATGCTCCATGATCGGTTTGTTTATTCTTTTACCCGACAGCAAAAAGAGACAGCAAGCACTATCTCTTCATTTTAGTTAGTGCAAGTCACAGCCCATACTCCACTTTTATTCTTCTATCCGACAGCAAGCATAACAGCAGCATCCATGCTCTATGTTTCTCTTGAAACTCGTTCGGACAGTCACAATCATACTCCACTCTTATTCTCTTGTCCGACATCAAAAATGGAGCAGCAGATTGCACTTCACCTTTTCTGGAATTTTCGGGCAGCACCCATTTATGACAACATACTTCATTTTTCAGTCAACACGTATGCCATTCGAACAGCTCGTTCATTCTCTTATTTGACAGCACACTCGTTCTTCTCTGAAGACGGGACACCTCACTGCTGCACCTCAATATATGACTACCAATATCCATTCCTCTCTCATTCCACTCGCTGGACCAGACGCAACGTTGAGAGGCGAGAGTCCGGGAGAGAATTCAGAAATGCAGAAGTTAGTAAAGACCGTGAGCGAGAGGACAAGAGTTTGATGGTTAGAGGAAATAGTGAGAAACCGTGAGCTGGGAACTGAGAACGAAGCTGTGAGGGACAGAGAGTGTAACATGATGGAGCTGTGATCAGAGACAAAGAACACCAAACGCTGAAAGAAGAAAGTACCGAGTACTCCTTCAAATTCTGGTTCATCTATTCAGCCAATCAAGTAGACGTAGAGAAACGAAGGAAGAGTCACATGCAAACTTGAGCTTCAGTTAAGGTAAGCCATCAATCTGATTTCCTATGTTTGAAGCTCAGATGATAAGTCTTTGGATCTGCATGTGATACCCTGTTACAAGAAAGCTAAAACAGAGAAAGTTTGGTATGCCTCTAAGCATGCTCCTTACGTCCAAAATTCCAGATTCTGTCATAGCGCCTCTCAAACCATCTGGAAGTGAATTAGGCAGTGACGTTGAAGATAAAAGAAGGACCAACGAGACAATCAAGTTTTGGTACCGACCAAGGTGAGCTCTGTATCTCTTCTACACGTTAGTTTTATATTTCAAAGCTATAGAAGTCAAGCTTTAGGTTCTGCATGTGTACTCTGGTTTAAATGCCAAAAACAGAGGTGTTTTTAGCATGTTCCTTACGTCTAAAATGTCTTGATAGCCATAAAAACCATTAGAGCATGAAAGAGGATAATTACATGATGTATATTCATATATGAATATGAGTCATACGCATGAAATGATAAGCTGATGTGTTTCTGGAAGTCTGATCTTGGCACTGAAACAGTAAACTTTGGGCAAAGTAAAAAATAGGGCAAATGAACTCATTTTAAGCTGAAATTTTTTGGACATATAGTCCACATGACAATGTTTACATCAAGCTTTGAATCACCTTAAACGGAGGTCTGTAGCTCAAGATATGATTTTTCAAAGTTGAGCTAAAAATCTGTAACATTTTCGGTATGACACTGGAGCAACCAAATGGCGTTGCATTTCGGACCCAGTGAAATTTTGAGCTTTGATTTGAAATTTTTATAGTAGAAAATAGACTCCTTAAGCTTTAAAACAAGCTTTGGTTCACCCAAATCGGAGGTCTACATCTCCGGTTATGATTTTTAGAAGCTGAGTCAAAAATCTGTTGTCCAGAATGAGTCAGTGATACTCATCGTAAAAACTGTATTAATTCTGACATTAAATTGGGTGGTAATAATTTTCCCTGTGATCTAGACTAACAGGAGTTCAAGTAGAAATTTGAACCACCTCAATCGGAGCTTCCTAGACCAAGTTGTGAATTTTTAAAGTTGGACATAAAATTCTGGAAATTCAGTATGGCAGACTGAAGTTGTCTTTACAAATCGAAATTCTGGGAATGACTCAGTTATGTTTTTACCAGTGGATTATTTTTACTAGACAATAGACTTAAAGAGCTTCGATTAGGAACTTGAACCACCCGATTCCGAGTTTTCTAGACCGAGTTATGATTTTTCAAAGATTGATCAGAAATCTGAAGAATAAAGAATACATAACTGGGATAACCAACTGAAGTAAATTAAAAGGATAAGTATTATGGGTCGGTCTAGTAAGCGTAATCTTAATATTGTTATTAAGATTAAATTAAGTAATGACCCATCTTAAAATATTATAGGATTCGGATCCTTGCCTTGGCCAAACGATAATCAGTGCAAGAAGAATTCGGGTGAGAATAAGAAGTTGTGAAGACATCCAGGTAGTAACTTTTCTCTCACATACCCTGTATGTCTCTATATGCATGTATGAACCATTGTGATACTTGAATTTTGAACACCTAACCTTATCGACAGTTTAAGCCAGAGTGCTTGTTCGATAAGGGAATTCGGTACATTTGTGAAAGAAGGGTTGATGCCCATTTGAATACCCAGCGCTGAGGGAATGGACCCGTAGGTCCTTTGAATTGAATTTGAATGAATTTGAATTTGAATGAATGAGCACTTGAATGAATTTTGAATCTGCATGAATGTGCACTTGAATGAATTGTACCGAAATGCTTTTGAATTGAATATTGAATCTGAATGGTGTTCAATTGAATTGAATTGAATTTGTACTTGAATGTGAATTATTGCAATTGGTTGTCTTTCATATTTTGTGCATGCATTTTATGTGAGTGATTAACGTTACTACTGGGATTCGTTTGAATCCCAGACATCCCCGAAAGTTCAGGACATGAAAGGTACAATAGGCGTGGCTCTCAAGGCAAGGCAATGGATACCGATAATTGATGATGCTGAGTCGGACCAAGAATTGCTGTTGGTTATCTATGTTTTGTATTAGATTATGTTTAAGTTTGTAATATCTGTAAGAACCTTTTATGGATTTCAAGTATGTACTCAGACCTTGTTATCAGTATTACTATGCCAGAACCCCTTTTCTTCCTAAGCTGTGCATTATTACTCTGATGAATGTCAATATATAAAGAGAATTTGACATTCGTGGTGTCTTACTTGGGTGAGATGTCAGTATACGAATGTCGGGTGTGACATAGGGTAAACGTGATCATGGTCCGAGCGACAGCGTACCGATATTGCCAACGAAGGTACGGACGCGTACTGTAACACTAACTCTGATGCTTATTGTACACTTGTATGCGGTAGATATGCTCATAGACTGTGACTCTGCTTTAAAAATTATTTGAATATATATACAGCTATATACGGGTTACAGTCTTGGTAATGCCGTTTGAGTTTTCCTAGCGCGCTGAGGACACGATAGGCCATCGTGGCACTGGTGAAGAGTGCAGACTGGTTTGATATGAATATGGAATAATATGGATATATGATGGTTATGTTTTTATGAATATAGAATATTGATATTGTTGTTTTATCATGAATATCTGTCATACATAACTGTACATAAGCATGAGGTTAACCGTTACCTGGGGTTCAATGGGAATTGAACCCCAGCTCATAGTCTCAGATACTGGTGGAGCCGGGACAAGAGCAAGGATAAATAGCACACAAGAGGGCATGGGCAGAAAAGTACCTAGGGGTCATTGTAATCGAAAATATTCAGAGATTTGTACCACTGTAATAGCAACCAGACTCAACAACAGGGAATGTATATCAGTTACTCGCTCTTTTAAAGAAAAAAGTTTATTCTGATGCTCTGATTGAGTTGTTGTTTTAAAAAGAAAATCTTTTCCGATGCCACTCTGATTAATTTCTTCGAAGCTCTGATAATCCCAATTGAAAACCACATTTAAAAAGGCGGGATGTTACAAATTAGACCCTTTGGATAAACTTTATTAGATTAAATCTTGGCCTTCTATTTGCTAATCTCCCATTGGATTAATTAATTTCATGAGGATTAGGAATATTTTCTGGACTTATCGTTGATCAATTCCATTACACAAGGATTAAAATTAATTGTTGGCTTTAATTACAACCATTGGATTTCTTGGTGCTTGCCTAGATTAAATCCTTACCCTTAATTGCCTTTGACATTTAGCTAATTGATTAATTAACTAATCCTAAAAATTAGTGTATAATTAGGCAAGTATTATTTCACCCTCATTGGCTTAATTATGTTCAAGTATGATTAGCCCTCTTTTGATGATTCTAATTTGCCTTTAATTATCTTGCCCCTTCCAAAAGGAATTTTCGCCACTTATATTAAAATGGGGAAGATTAAATTAATCTAGGATAATATCTCTAAGATAGTGTTTTATATGTTATTATACTTAATTGATAGGTTACTATATTAATCATAATCATTAGAGGCTACTTATATGCTAATCTTAATCCTTTATTAGCCATTGGTTCTTAATTAAGGTCATATATCCCTAATTATGCCTTTAACACATGTTATCAAATTAATTATGAAAGTTTATGAATTTAATTCAATTAATGTAGATTTAATTATCTACTAATTATTGGCAAATTTTCTTTAATTTGTTCGGGTATTTTAATAACATTTTATGGCCCTTTAGAAATAAATAGGAACTATGATTCAATGTGATAGTTATAATGTATTTCATTCTCTTTAATATCTATCATTTTCATTGCCATCTATCTCTTGTACTTAGGCTAAAATATACCCCTAATAGGTAGTTATATGTATTTGTCACAAATCTTATTTATTGCAAGTTCATTTGTTCATTTACTAATTTGCTTTAATATTTTTAAGTGGTTTCATACCCTTTGGTTATAAATTAATTACTAATTTATGTGTTATTTTCTTGCCTTATGATCATTCAAAATAGTTGTTATTTTATGTGATTTACTATAGCCTTCAATATGTAGTCTTATAATTGACCATTGGTTAATTAATTCCAAAGTGGAATTTAGATGAAAATATAACTAATAGATTATAACAAATTCACCTTTGTATTTTATTTTCTAGGATATGATATTCATATGAGTTATTATGGTATTTTATGATCTCTAAAAGAATATATTCGAAAATTTGCGTCTTTGGTTTATTTAACTCTAGGAGAAAATTCCCTAATTTAAATTAGATAAGCTATAATATCTTTCAGACCACATATTCACCTATTTTAATAGGTATCGTTTATCAAAATATAGTGGTTATGCTAAATACGATTTTTAGGATATTATATGTCCAAGCTTCCCACAATGATTTCACTTTAATGGTTTCCACTTGCCATCCCGTCACTTATCTCCATTCTCTTAGGAAGGACCGATGTTATGAGATGTAACTGTTTGGATATTAGAACCATGCTCTGATACCATGTGAAATGTTGAAATGAGAATGAATTGCACATCTTTTATTAATTGATTAGAGGTATATGTATAATGCTAGTACATACATATCATAATGGAGGATATCATAACAGCCATATTTCTATCCTAATATTTATTATATTAGTTAATAATAAAATCATAATATTATAATATGAAATCCCATGATATTTCTCTAAAATATATTACCTTCATGATAAAGATGGTGTTCCAAGCAAATTAACAATGGAAAGGGATACATTGACATGTCAACTGTTGTTGCTTATATTTCTTCCAAAATATCTGAGGTTAGCGTTGCTTGATGAAAAAACTTATCAAAAACCGATTTTTATATTTTTTTTTCCAACATTCATTTTTTATATTACATATGTCATAATTTTTATAATTAACAATTTTAATTTTTTTAAATTTCAGTAGTGTGAACCAATATATTTCAAAATGTATTGTTGGTATTCAAATTCTATACTTAATAATCGATATATAATTAAAAATACTTTTTATTTCATCTTGTTGGATATATTGTGACTTTACTAAATTTTTGATTAAATTGGATTATCGCCCCCCTATCTGCTTAACGATATGGTTAATTTTTCTTTATGCTCTAGTATAACTAATACTTTATAATTTTTTTATTAATATTTTTTCCTTATTATTAAAAAATATTAAATTGGATTACGGATTACTTATATTTTAATCACTATAAATTTATATAATGTTATTTTAATTTAATTATTATGTAACTGGCCCGCATAAACAACCTAATCGATTTGACCATTTGAACCATGAACCGAGGATCTTTCCAGCTCGACGTTCGATTTGGCTTTTAAAACAATTATTTAAATAGTGAGATGTTAACTATTATATTTGAAAGAGGAGCTTTATACCCAAGAGGGGGGGTGAATTGGGTATATTAAAAATTTTTGCAAACTGGTTCTGTTTTTACACTCTCAGAACAGAGCAGAACAGAGGAGATAGAGAGAAGAGCTTTGCACACAACGATTTATACTGGTTCGGTCCTTTCTCTGACCTACATCCAGTCCCCAAGCCTCACTTGGGATTTTCAATCCACTAACTCAACAATATTGATTACACACTCTGTACTAAGAGTTGTTCTCTCACTAGAACACACTCCCCCTTACAAGTTGTAATCAATACACCCCAACTACCAAGTCCCCTGACTTGTAGTTATCTCAATCAATAAATGATTTACAAGTATTTGACTCTCTTACAGAGCTGATAGGATAAACACTGAAGAACTAAGTATCAAAGTGATACAATACAGATGAAAGCTTGATACAATAAATGACTCAATAAATTTTCGCTCTAAGTAGTTGTATCAGCTTGAGAAGAAGTTAATGCTCTCTATTTATAGGTAGAGAACATTAAATGACCGTTGTGAGATGATTCCAACCGTTGGAAGTGATTTGCTTAAGTTCTGGTCATCTTCTCTCTCTAAACTTCTGCTAATCCAAGTCTTAATGAAGTCTGATGTGGATCTCTGAGTTTCTGCCCGTTGGAATTAACTTTACTTGATGTAGTAAGCATTCTTTAACGTTAACAAGGCGTGCTCAGATGGATTAGCCGAAAGTAGATGAGATTGTGCAGGTGCATTAAATGCACTGTTCACCTTTTTGCTTTTTCTCACAAATCTTCAATAATCTTGTTCTGTGCTAACTGAAAAACACTCAACAAACTTGTTAAACATATCTGGGATCATGAGTGAATGATTTATGAAAGCAATTAGATCAAACAACAAGATATAGCAGATTTTACAAATTTGAAAAAGCTTCAACGGTCACTAACCTCGAGGTTAGTTCATCCAACCTCGAGGTTGGCCTGAAATCTTCAGGCAAACCTTCGTTTTAAAATCATTCAACCTCGAGGTTGCAAAGTGAACCTCGAGGTTTCTCTTGAGAAGAAACCTTCTGATAAATCTCATTAACCTGTAAACCTTGAGGTTCCAAAGGTAACCTCGAGGTTTGAAGTTTGTTTCAAACCTTCAGTTTTCACTGGAGCCCGACAACCTCGAGGTTGTACATCTGTACTCGAGGTTGGCTCTTTGAAAGTGCAAGGTTCAAAGTTAAACATAAAGCCCAGCCTCGAGGTTACAATGTTAACCTCGAGGTTTTCAATACTTTGAAAACCAGTGTGCTCTCTGTAAGTGATGAAACTCGAGGTTGCAACATCATACTCGAGGTCAAAGGTGTTTTCATCGAGCTTAAGTTTCAAAACAAAGTGTCCAACCTCGAGGTTGAAACATGGACCTCGAGGTTCATGTGCTTGAAGAACAACATGACCTTTCTGTATGAGTTGAACCTTGAGGTTAGCTTTGCATACTCGAGGTTACAAGTGTTAATGAAGAAACTTGGATTCTCCAACTGAACCAGAACCTCGAGGTTGACTTCTCAACCTCGAGGTTTCACATATAACTTGTGAAACCAAGTTTTGCAACATTCGAACACTTGATTTTTAAAGCTTCTGTAAGGTCAAACCTCGAGGTTATAAACCCAACCTCGAGGTTTGCTCTTAACCAGAGTTTTGACACTTAAGAGCAAAACCTCTTCAATTGTTTGTAGTTGTTGACAATCATCAAAACCATCAGAGAACTAACATTCTCCCCCTTTTTGATGATGACAACATCTACAAGCAATACCTCTTTAAACATTTAAAAGATTATCAGTGAGATTATCAGAGTGTTTGAAAAAAAAACTGATTTTTGCACAAGTAGAGTTCTTAGATAAAGAGTCATATATTCTCAGAGATAAGCAGAAGCATGAAATTAAGACTGATATTTCAATTGATATTCCATTTCAACAAATTTATACAAAATACAATGGAATTCAATTAAAAAACACAATACAGACAGTACAAAAAAAACATGAAAATACACATGCTGCTGCAGACAAAAACTAGATCCCTAGACTCTAGTCCTCACTCATTGCTTGTCTCTCCCCCTTTGTCATCGTCATCAACATACTCTGGGTCGAGAATAACAAGAGGAGGCTGGTAAAGCACCATAGCAGTGGTAGGATCAAATGTGGGATCAAGAAGAGAAGGATGGGCAAAGGGAGAAGGTGTGGGGAAGATTTCAGTAGAGGGGGTAGGTGGAGATAGAAATGGTGGAATGAGAATCTCTGTAGAAGGGGTAGTGGGTGAAGGTTGAGACTGAGCAACAGGAGTGGTATGAGGTGGAGAAGAGTGTGGAGGGCTAGGGAATGAGAAAGAGTGAGAGGGAGGTGAGGATGGGTCAGGTATAGGGAGGGATGAACTAGGGTCATCAGCTGTAGCAGGGATAGGATCAGAATCCATCGCAGGAGCAGGAATAGCAGTGGAAGCTTGTACTGGAACTGAGGATGAACCAGGAGTGGATGAGGAAGCCCCGAGACCAAAATGTCTAAGTAGCATGTCAGCTCTGTCTCTGGCATCAGATGCAGCTGAAAGTGTGACAGCTAAAGAGGAGTCCAATTCAGTAAACTTGTGATCCACTTCCTCCTTTAGCTTATTTAAGTGGGACATCACCTCAGTCTGAGCCACAATGACATCCATAAGTCCCAACTTGATGTCAGCCCGTAAAATGTCGACCTCAGTCTTCATGAGAGCTCTGTGGGAGATTAGGGCTTGATCCACTATCTGTCTGATCTGCCCCATCAGATCATCTGGTATAGGAGCCTGAGAAGGTGGAGGAGCTGACTGTGCTTCCTCAGGAGCTTGAGATGCCTGAGACTGTGCTGTACCCTCTGTATCAAGCTTGATCTTCATGAGGTTGATCTGATGTTTGCCAAAATAGAGAGGGTATTCAAGCGTATCAGTTGACCCTACATACCAGATTTTGTGATAGAAAAGTATCACAGAGATTAGAGAAGGATAAGGTATGTGTGTCAATTCCTTCTTGGCAAATCTGAAACTCTTCATCCCTTGGAGCAGCCAATCCCCAATGTTGAAAGGAACTTTCTTCACAAATGCAGTGAAGGGTCTGTAGTCTAGTGATGTGAAGTGAGTGTAGTTCCCAGCCTTAGGAATGAAATTCCTAGAATATATGTACCAAAGGATTCTATGCACAGGAGGCATGTCACTTGGTTTGAATGAAAGCTTAATGGCTTGGTCACGAGGGAAGGGTTTGCCTGGGATGAGAGTTTCATACACCTCTTGATTGGTATATGAAAACTCAGGAACAGGAGGTGGGTTTTTGATTTTCAAAATTTTATTGATCTTCTCAGCAGTCAATGAGAATTCAACACCTCTGACTACAGTGGATACTGACTCTTCTAGCAGATCACCATCATCATCCAATGTACTACTATCCCTCATCTTGAAGTAAAACATCCTAACCAAACTAGGGGTATAGGGACAGTATATGGAAACAAAAGGTTCATATTGTTTTATCCAAGGTGAAAGATCTAAGTTGCACTCTTTATAGAAACTTTCAAGGTTTATTGCAACTGAAGCACAAAAGACTTTTGGGAGATAAATTTCTCTATACTTATCATTTTCTTCCTTGGAGGAGAAGGATGAAGCAGCAGTGACGAATCCTTCTGGGGGTGATCTGATATCCCGGATATCCTCTATTGCATTCACAGCAAATTTCTCCAACTTCTTTTGCTGTGAGGCCTGAGAGGATGATTGAACTTGAGGCCTTGAGGGATTCTTGGTCCTTGCCTTCTTGGCCTTTTCTCCTATTTTCTCTTTCCCTTTACCGGTTGTTTCAGGCACTTTCCTCTTTTTAGACTCAGCTTGACTGGGCTCTTTGATGGAAATGCCCTTCGGTTTGCTCTTCGGAGGAGGAGATGGAGGAGGATCAATGGGCATCCCTGGGATGTGCTTATCAACCCCAGAGCGCAAGCGAAGAGACCGAGTCTTCTTCCTCACAGGCTTGGTTGCTTGAGGTTCTGGGGAAGGTTGACGTTTTGGAGGTGGAGAGGGAGACCAAGATTCTGTCTCATTGTTCGAATGGGAGGAAGATTCTGACTGGGAAGGAGATTTCGAGGCCATTTGTGGACAGAGAGTGGAAGAAATGTGCAGAAAGATGAAGATTGGAAGAGGAAGTGACGAGAGAGAAAGAGTGAACTCGAGGTTAGGGTTCAGTAAAAATGAAATTTCACAGCAGCATATATATAGACACGCTCTCAACCTCGAGGTTGACTTCTCAGCCTCGAGGTTAGATGAACAAAAGTTCACTAAACTCTGCGATCAACCTCGAGGTTGACATCTCAGCCTCGAGGTTAGATGAATAAAAATTCACTAACCTTTGAAATTCTTACCTCCAACCTCGAGGTTGCCTCCAGAACCTCGAGGTTCGACTGTCTGATAGATGAGATGTCTCTTCTGTTTGCTACCAACCTCGAGGTGCTAATCCCATACTCGAGGTTCCAGCTTTTAAGCATTCTCAATTTTGACAGTTTGCCCCGATAACCTCGAGGTTAGCTTTTGAGCCTCGAGGTTCCATCCATCAGATATCTTGAACCTTTTGACACTCTTCCAACCTCGAGGTTGACTACTGAACCTCGAGGTTTGCCCCTTTGACAGCAAACCTAAGTCCTGCATAAGATTGTCTATGTACTCCGATGCTAAAGTTAGTGATCTATAATCATCAAAACCATATTTTAATATAAAAGTAGACAAGAATTACTTACAACTCATTGGGATTTACCATTCCCAATTCTCTTCTTATGAATGTGAATGGGTCCTTGGCTAATGGTTTGGTGAAAATGTCTGCCAATTGAAGATGAGTTGGGATGAACATCACTTTCACATCTCTCTTCTGGACATGATCCCGGATGAAATGATGTCTCACATCAATATGCTTGGTTCTTGTATGTTGCACGGGATTCTTGGCCAAGCTTATTGTGCTAGTGTTATCACATAGTATTGGAATCTCCTTTAAGTGTACTCCTAAATCAGCAAGTTGTTGCTTCAGCCACAACACTTGAGCACAGCAACTTGAGGCAGCCACATATTCAGCTTCTGTTGAGGACACCGCCACGGTAGTTTGCTTCTTGCTAAACCAAGAGACAAGTGAGTTGCCAAAGAATTCGCATTGCCCACTTGTACTCTTTCTATCCGTCTTATAGCCAGCATGATCCGAATCTGAATATGCCACAAGATGCTCCGGCTGACCTTTAGGAAACCATAGCCCAAGAGTCTTTGTATCAGATAGATATCTGAATATTCTCTTCACGTGTTCAGCATGAGACTCTTTGGGTGCGGATTGGAACCGAGCACACATTCCAACACTGAATTGAATGTCCGGGCGACTTGCAGTGAGATAGAGCAATGATCCAATCATTCCTCTATACTTGGTGATGTTAAAGTCCTTGCCCTCTTCATCAGCATCCAAAGAAGTAGTTGTGCTCATTGGTGTGTCAGCCCCATTGCACTTGTCCATTCCAAACTTCTTCAGCAAATCATTCAGATACTTTGTTTGAGATATGAATATCCCATCTTTACGTTGCTTGATTTGCAGCCCAAGGAAGTAATTAAGCTCTCCCATCATTGACATCTCAAATTCACCTTGCATAGACTTGGAAAATTCCTCACACAAAGAATCATTAGTAGCACCGAAAATAATATCATCAACATATATCTGTACGATTAAAATCTCATTTAATTTATTTTTCTTGATAAACAATGTTGTATCAGCCTTTCCTCTTATAAATCCTTGATTGAGTAAGAATTGACTCAATCTTTCATACCAAGCTCTAGGAGCTTGCTTAAGACCATACAAGGCTTTCTTAAGTCTAAAAACATGATCCGGAAATTGATCATTTTCAAAACCTGGAGGTTGTTCAACATACACCTCCTCTTGAATGAAACCATTTAGAAAAGCACTTTTGACATCCATTTGATAGAGTTTAAAGCCTTTTGTGCATGCAAATGCTAGAAGAACTCTTATTGCTTCCAATCTAGCTACTGGAGCATAAGTCTCTTCATAGTCTATTCCTTCTTCTTGATTGTAACCTTTGGCCACTAATCTAGCCTTGTTACGCACAATGATGGCTGACTCATCACGTTTGTTCTTGAATACCCATTTTGTCCCAATTACCGGATGGTCTTTGGGTCTAGGCACCAAGTCCCAAACTTGATTTCTATCAAATTGATGTAGCTCCTCTTGCATAGCAATCACCCAATCATTGTCTGAAAGGGCTTCTTCTATTTTAGAGGGCTCTATATGAGAAATAAATGCAGAAAATGTAACTTCATTCAAGGTACTATTTCTGGTCCTAACTCCTTGATTTACATCACCTATAACTTGGTCTAAAGGATGATTCCTTATAAATCTCCAAGCTCTAGGTTGAGACTGATCAGCATTTTCTAAATTGCTTTCAGGATTAGCCTCAAAAATGTTTTCAGAATTTTCAGAAGGAGTAGGAGCATTTTTCGAAAAGAATTTGTTTTTGAAAATAATCTCCTCTTCATCATCCAAGGATTTATCAGATTCAGATTCACAAAATACAACATGTATAGATTCCTCAACAATCTTAGTTCTAGTATTAAAGACTCTATATGCTTTACTCCTATTAGAATAACCAATAAAGATAGCTAAATCAGCTTTAGGATCGAATTTACCAAGATTGTCTTTACCGTTATTGTGCACATAGCACTTACAACCGAAGACACGAAGGTGACTGAGGTTTGGCTTTCTTCCTTTGTAGAGTTCGTATGGAGTCTTATTCAGCTTCTTTCTCAAGTATGCTCTGTTGGAGACGTAGCAAGCCGTACTCATGGCATCAGCCCAAAACACTTGCGAAGTGATGTACTCGTTCAACATTGCTCTAGCCATTTCAGTGAGTACTCTATTCTTTCTCTCCACAACACCATTTTGTTGTGGTGTTCTTGGTGCTGAAAAGTTGTGATCAATCCCCATACTATCACAGAACTCAGCAAAGGCTTGATTTTCGAACTCTCCACCATGATCAGTTCGTATTCCTGAAATTGAGAACCCTTTCTCGTTTTGGACCTTCTTGGCAAATGAAACAAACTGATCAAAGGTTTCATCTTTAGAAGATAAAAATATTGTCCACGTAAATCTAGAGAAATCATCGACAATGACCAAAGTGTATAAGTTTCCACCAAGACTTTTCACTCTAGCTGGTCCAACTAGATCCATGTGAAGAAGTTGAAGAGGTCTGTTTGTTGAAATCTCATTTTTAGCTTTAAAAGAAGATTTGGTCTGTTTTCCCTTTTGACAAGCATCACAAATCATATCATTTTTGAAATTCAGTTTGGGAATGCCAATAACCAAATCCTTTTTCAATAACTTGTCAAGTTGATACATATTGACATGAGCTAATCGCTTATGCCATAGCCAACTCTCATTCAAGTTACTTACAAAACAATTTTCAGAAGTAGAAGCATTGCTAGAGAGGTTCAAAGTATAACAGTTTCCATCTCTAGGTGCTCTAAATAAAGCTTTATTTTTCAAATCATTTATGGAGATCAAATCCTTTTTAACAATAAAGCATTCATCAGAGTCAAATATTACCAAATTACCCTTATCGGTGCTTTGGCTCACACTTAGGAGATTATGACACAATCCTTCTACAAGGTAGACGTCTTTAATGAGTGGGCCTTCATTGTTGCCTATCTCACCAATGCCAGCGATTTTCCCGGATTGATCACCTCCAAATGTGACTCTACCTCCATCTTTTGGCTTTATTGATAAAAACTTTGATTTGTCTCCAGTCATGTGTCTTGAGCATCCACTATCAATGTACCACTTGTTCGGCCTTGATGCTCTAAGACATACCTGCAGATTACCAGAGGTCAAGTTTTAGGTACCCATCTTTTCTTGGGTCCTTTGGGGTTAGCATGCACCTTGGGAACATATGTTCCTTTTGGTACCCAGACATAATTTCCTACAGGTTTAGCTTTTCTTTCTTTTCGATGAAAACAAGATGAAGTAGAATGACCCTTCCTATTGCAATATGTACAATGTGCAAAAGGATTTGAGGAATGAACAGATTTAGTGAAATAATTCATATAGGATTTTTGTCCATTCTTTTTCTTTCCTTTCTTCTTATCAAAGTCTGGTCTATAACCAATGCCCGATCTATCGTTTGTAAAACGTTGTTGTTTCAAAATTACATTGAGCATTTCACTTCCCTTAGTGAATTTCTCAAGTGCTTTTGTAAGTTGTGAATTCTTTTTCTCTAGGATAGAGCATTCATCACAAATCAGAGATTGAGGAGAAGAGAGGTTTTCAATTTGCAGTTCAAGAAAAGAATTTTTTCTTTTCAAAGACATATACTTGTCTGCAAGTTTTTCAAACTCCTTTTGAACAACATTGTATTCAGCAAACAATTCATCATAGGAAGGAAGAGATTCATATACCTCATTTATTTCACTAGGTTGTTCTTCTTCCTCAGCAACCAGGCATATGTTGGCTTTTTCACTTTCATCCTCTTCAGCTTCATCCTCATCCGATGAGCTATCTCCCCATATAGCTGACACATATGCCTTCTTTTTGTATTTCTTGAATTTCTTCTTTTCTTTCTCTTGGTTTTTCAGCTGAGGGCATTCTGCCTTGATGTGTCCGGGCTTCTCGCATTCATAGCAGATGATAGGCTTCTTTGATTCATAACTCGAACTTCCTTTCTGAAATTTCTTGAAGCCTTGATCTCTTTTATAAAACTTCTTGAATCTCCGGACCATCATGCCAATCTCTTCATCCTCGTCCTCATCTTCCTCATCCTTTTCCGCATTCAGAGCCACTCCCTTGTTGCGATTGTTGCCACCATTGACATCTTCTAATTCCTTCTTGAACTTCAACTTGCTCTCATATTCAGATAAGCTACCAAACAAAGCTGCAACTGACGTCATCGACTCTCCACGAGCCTCTTCGATAGCTGTGACCTTTGCTTCCCAATCTTTGGTCAGAATATTAAGAATCTTTCTTACTTGAGACCCTTGATCAAAGATCTTTCCTAGAGCAGCCAGTTGATTTGTCAAATGGGTATATCTGAGCTGAAACTCTCCAATGCTTTCTCCTTGCTTCATCCGCAACAAGTCATATTCAGTGGTTAGAATATTAATCCGGTTTTCCTTGATTCCAGAAGTTCCTTCATATGCAATCTCTAGTGCTTTCCACATCTCCTTAGCTGTTGACAGATTGCAAATGCGAAAGAACTCTTTTTGGCTAAGAGCACTTTGAAGCATCAGGATGGCCTTGCTATTGAGAGTAATATTCTTCTTATCATCATCGTTGAACTCAGCTTCGGTCTTTGGAACAGTGATGCCTCCTTCAACCTTAACTGGTACATAATCTCCAGTTTCAAATACTCTCCACAATCCATATTCTGTAGCCATTACGAACACACGAAATTTTGCTTTCCAGAAAGAGTAGTGTTCGCCATCGAAACCGGGAGGTCTGTTGATTGAAGCTCCATCAGGAAGAATTCCTTCCATAGTGATCCTTCTCGAGTGGTTAAACTCTTCTGAGAAGACCTATGCTTTGATACCAAATGAAAGAGGAGCTTTATACCCAAGAGGGGGGGTGAATTGGGTATATTAAAAATTTTTGCAAACTGGTTCTGTTTTTACACTCTCAGAACAGAGCAGAACAGAGGAGATAGAGAGAAGAGCTTTGCACACAACGATTTATACTGGTTCGGTCCTTTCTCTGACCTACATCCAGTCCCCAAGCCTCACTTGGGATTTTCAATCCACTAACTCAACAATATTGATTACACACTCTGTACTAAGAGTTGTTCTCTCACTAGAACACACTCCCCCTTACAAGTTGTAATCAATACACCCCAACTACCAAGTCCCCTGACTTGTAGTTATCTCAATCAATAAATGATTTACAAGTATTTGACTCTCTTACAGAGCTGATAGGATAAACACTGAAGAACTAAGTATCAAAGTGATACAATACAGATGAAAGCTTGATACAATAAATGACTCAATAAATTTTCGCTCTAAGTAGTTGTATCAGCTTGAGAAGAAGTTAATGCTCTCTATTTATAGGTAGAGAACATTAAATGACCGTTGTGAGATGATTCCAACCGTTGGAAGTGATTTGCTTAAGTTCTGGTCATCTTCTCTCTCTAAACTTCTGCTAATCCAAGTCTTAATGAAGTCTGATGTGGATCTCTGAGTTTCTGCCCGTTGGAATTAACTTTACTTGATGTAGTAAGCATTCTTTAACGTTAACAAGGCGTGCTCAGATGGATTAGCCGAAAGTAGATGAGATTGTGCAGGTGCATTAAATGCACTGTTCACCTTTTTGCTTTTTCTCACAAATCTTCAATAATCTTGTTCTGTGCTAACTGAAAAACACTCAACAAACTTGTTAAACATATCTGGGATCATGAGTGAATGATTTATGAAAGCAATTAGATCAAACAACAAGATATAGCAGATTTTACAAATTTGAAAAAGCTTCAACGGTCACTAACCTCGAGGTTAGTTCATCCAACCTCGAGGTTGGCCTGAAATCTTCAGGCAAACCTTCGTTTTAAAATCATTCAACCTCGAGGTTGCAAAGTGAACCTCGAGGTTTCTCTTGAGAAGAAACCTTCTGATAAATCTCATTAACCTGTAAACCTTGAGGTTCCAAAGGTAACCTCGAGGTTTGAAGTTTGTTTCAAACCTTCAGTTTTCACTGGAGCCCGACAACCTCGAGGTTGTACATCTGTACTCGAGGTTGGCTCTTTGAAAGTGCAAGGTTCAAAGTTAAACATAAAGCCCAGCCTCGAGGTTACAATGTTAACCTCGAGGTTTTCAATACTTTGAAAACCAGTGTGCTCTCTGTAAGTGATGAAACTCGAGGTTGCAACATCATACTCGAGGTCAAAGGTGTTTTCATCGAGCTTAAGTTTCAAAACAAAGTGTCCAACCTCGAGGTTGAAACATGGACCTCGAGGTTCATGTGCTTGAAGAACAACATGACCTTTCTGTATGAGTTGAACCTTGAGGTTAGCTTTGCATACTCGAGGTTACAAGTGTTAATGAAGAAACTTGGATTCTCCAACTGAACCAGAACCTCGAGGTTGACTTCTCAACCTCGAGGTTTCACATATAACTTGTGAAACCAAGTTTTGCAACATTCGAACACTTGATTTTTAAAGCTTCTGTAAGGTCAAACCTCGAGGTTATAAACCCAACCTCGAGGTTTGCTCTTAACCAGAGTTTTGACACTTAAGAGCAAAACCTCTTCAATTGTTTGTAGTTGTTGACAATCATCAAAACCATCAGAGAACTAACAATATTTAAATAAATAAAAATTACTTTCCTTATTAATTGAAAATTGCCTTCAAAAGTATTGCCTTTAGTGGCAACCAAAAAAAGCATCAATAAAAAGATGACCTTAATTGTATATTTGGTATGAGGGAAGGGGAGGGGAGGGAAAATTTTTTTGAAAGGACATTTACCATTTTGCCATTAATGAAGGGAATATTCTTTTTTTATTGTAAGTATATTTTAGGAATATTAGAAATTACCTATGGGCAATTTTGTAAAGATAAGAGAAAAGTTTGCTCTCTCTACTTTCTCTCCCATCCCCTCCTCTCCCATTCCCTCAAACCAAACATACAATAAGTGGCGACACAAAAAGTCACCGCTTAAAGTATCACCTTTATCAGCGACTCAAAAACATTGCAGCTAAAAGTCATACTTTTAGAGGCGATAGAGAAAGTAGCCGAAAAAGTTCAACTTTCAACCGCAATGAAAAATGTTGCCATGGAAAGTCTCGCTTTTAGTGGCAACTTTGTAGTGTCGTCATTGAAAGTTTGTCTTTCAAGACTTTCAGTGATGAATTTTATAGTCACACTGAAAGTACTTTTTTTTTTTTAATATTATCTTTAAAGATTTTCTTAAAAGCTAAAATAAACAAACACAAATACATTAGAGGAAGGTAACTGAAGGTTTCATACTTCTTGTGTCATTAATTTGATTTAGTTTTCATGTTATTATTTTGATTATTTTGGTTTTTTCTTTGTACTTTTTTGTTTTCTTTTTGTGGGTTTATTTACTTAGGCTGCATTTGGATGGGCTTTTTTTATTTTTTAAAAAAATCCTTTTTATTTAAAAAAAGTGCTTTTTTGTTATTTTATGTGTTTGGATGGGGGATTTTTAAAAAAAAGTCATAAAAAAGCTCAAACTTCTCCTTTTTTTTGAAGCTATAATCTGAAGCTTAAAAAAAAAGTTCATGCGGTAGATGAGAGAGAAAGTAAAAAATTGGGTTAAGGAGCGCCCAACACCACAAAGTTTGCCTCAGGGAGCGCCCAGCACCACGAAGTTTTTTTTGGAGCAAAAGTACTCACAAAGTTACAATTTGGGAGCAAAAGTGACACATGGAGTTAGTTTACCAAACGGTCAACGTCAATGTGGATGGAGTGAGGATGTGGACGCTTACTAGGACTGACAAGAAGCCAACTAAGAAAGAGAAAATGCTGACTGGATCAGTGTAAAGTAAATAGTTTTTTAAAAAAAAAACATAAACACCAAAAACGCCCAAACTCATTATCGGTCTTCATTCACTCTACGTTGGGGAAAGAAATCAAATTGGGGAAATAAGAAACCCTAAGTTCGACCACCGTCGTTCCTCATCTTCGACCACCGTCATTCCGACCATCGTTCATCCCTCACCGGACCTCGCGTCCGTCATCCGTCACCGACAATCAACTCACCACCATTGTTATTTTGGGCGAACAGAGAAGTGGAAGGGGAGGCAGGTAGACTGAAATCCCAGACTCACAGTGCCACGAAGAGAAGAAGGAGAGACGAGAGGAGCACGAACTTGCGCTAGTGAGAGATTGGGGAGAAATTTTTTAGCTAGGAATGAATTGAACGATTTTTAAGTTGCAAGATAGGGTTTCGGTTGTAACGCTAAACCGATAGCTTCTATTGAATCGAGAGGAGGGAAGATAGCTTCTGGTGAAGAAGTCAAATAGTTATTTTTCCTGTCGGGCTAACTCAGGGACGAGCGAAGGGTCAGAATCCTCTACAAAAACTAGGTGAAAGATCCTTTGTTCCTTTTGGCTTTTTTTTTTTTTGGTTGCTGAAGTTCTTTGATTGTAATAGCTGTTTTTCCTGTCAGACTTTTTTTTGTTTCTTTTAAATTCTCCAATTTGAGGAGTTTTGGAACAGAGCTTTTTTGAAAGGGAGAAAATTTAACCATCATGTTCCCTTCCTTTTCCTATGGATATATTGTCTTTGCTTCTCCTAACTTCTAGACGTACTGCTTTTGTTTCTTTACTCTAACATAACATAACAGATATAAGAATAATTCAACTAGGAGTCATTAGTGGTTAAGCTTACACTCTTGTTGTTGTCATTCGCTTCCCTTTCTTGTAAGAAGGCCTCTTTTGTTCTTTTCCCCGTTACCAAGCATAAAAAGTCTTATCTTCTTCTTAAACCTTGAGGTGTGACTGAAAGCTAATGTATGTCACAGGAAAATCATGGGCCAACCTCTTTCTTCTCTATGTTTATGTTCAAGCATCTAGGTGCATAGTAGTTGGAATTCTTTTTCCCTTCCTACGTTACTTTGGTTATGGTTTGGATTGGAAAGAAGCTATAATTCTCATCTGGTCGGGATTGCGAGGGGCAGTTGCCTTGGCATTATCATTGTCAGTTAAGGCAAGTATACATGGACTTGTGGTGCAAATTTGATTTTCTATTAATTATTACGAAGATTTTTACAAGAAGATTCCATGGGTAGATTTATTCAATTATTTTAGAGTAAATTGCTTATAGATCCTTATGAGATTCTAAACTTAACGTTCACTAAATAGTTTAACTTAAATCATTACTACAATGTTGCTTTTGATGAAGTGGAGTTGTTTAGTTATCTTAGGATTAATCCTAGTATCAAAAGCTGGTAAACAATAATTTTTCTATTATTTAAGCATTTGATGTGATATATGTATGACTATTATGTTTTAAGCTACATGTTCTTCTTATAAGTAAGGTTGCAATTGGGTTGGAACATTGAAAAGCAATTTGAAATGAATGTGAAAGCACCATAAAATAGAAGTCCTACATGACATGCCTTTACTTGGTCAATTTGTGTTTACATACTTATTTAATTATTAATATCAATTTCAAACATGAATTATGCAGCACCTAATTACTGTGTTTGGCTTTCTGATTGCTTTTTGTCCTTGGCATGCGTAGTGGCAATGGCGTCGAAGGGCAATGAAGAGGACATAGTAAGATCAAATGTCGAAGAGTTCATTGAACTCAGGGGACCGAGTGATGATTATGACGAAATTGAATACCTCAGTTCTGAGTACAATGTTCCAGAGGATGGTGAAGACAGTGATGTCAACGTGATTGCTAAACCGAGCTATGGGGCTGATGATGATGATGATAGTGATGATGGCTCTTATAGCGGGCAAAGTAATAGTTCAAACATACAAGAAAGCAGCTATGATGACTCAGAAGTTGAGGAGATTGTTGTGGAGGATGAGAGTGATGATAATGAGGAGGACTTGGGGAGCGATAATGAAAGAGTGCCTCTTCAACAACTTTGTGTCCTCCCTGAGGCTCAACCCTCAGGTACAATGCCATATTTTGCTCTTGGGATGACATTTCAAGATAAAAACGAGCTTAAAAGGGCTGTAGATGAGTATTCCATCAGGCATGGGGTTAACCTTACAATTGTGCGGAGTGATAGGAAGACGTTTAGGGCGGTGTGTCAAGATGGCTGCCCTTTTACACTATATGCGTCTAAACATGGGCAGAGTGTGGGGTGGGAAGTGAAGGCATTGTATAATGAACACATGTATGCCCGTGTGTTTGAAAATTCAAGAGCTTCGACAAAGTGGTTGGCCGAGTATTTCAAGTAAAAGGTGCAAGAAAACCCTAAATTCAAGGCAAAAGACATGAAGAATGAGGCACAAAGGGATCTGAAGGTCAAGGTTAGTGTGTATAAATGCAAGAGGGCAAAGAAACTCATAATGGACGAAATGGAAGGGGGTTTCAGGGATGAGTTTGCAAATTTAGAGGCATACTGTAATGAGCTGAGATTGTTAAACCCTGGTTCAGACGTGTGTATGGAAGTGAGCTGAGAGGGTTTGGAACATGGACGAAGAATTTTTAAGAGGATGTACGTATGCTTCAATGCCTCGACGGTATCATTACCACTTAGTAATTTAATTTTATATTTTCACTTTACAATACCAAGTTGTAATATATTTGGTGTTGCATAGCTAGTTATGTTTTTCTGTATTGACTGTTTTTCTATGTTGCAATCTGAATGTTCATATACAATGTAAATGTATTTAAAAATTCCAATGGTTATTTGAATTGAAATCTGTTTAATGGCTGAATGGAAAACTTGACAATGTAGAGTAATTTTTTTTATCATTTTGATTCATTGTAGCATGTTTTTATTTTTCAGGTTGGGTGGAAGGAAGGTTGTCGGCCACTGATTGGTGTGGATGGCACCTTCCTGAAAGGAAAGACTAGGGGAATATTTTTGACGGCTGTGGGGGTTGATGGGAATGATTCACTATACCCTGTGGCGCTTGGACTTGTTGAGAAGGAAAACGCACATCACTGGTCGTGGTTCCTTCAATGGCTGCAAAAATCTCTAGACTTGGCAAGTGGTGAGAATGTGACCCTCATGTCAGACATGCAAAAGGTAATAATATAACTTACAATGTTTGCAATCTGAATTTTTTATTTTAATGAATCACCACTGGTTTTAATGCCTTGTTTAATGTGAAAGGGACTTGCCAATGCCGTTCGTGAGGTGCTTCTGGGGGCTGAGCATAGATTTTGTGCCCAGCACATCTATGCAAATTGGAGCAAAAAATGGAGAGGCACCGAGTTCAAAAAGAAATTCTTCAATTGTACGTGGAGTACCTACACGGAGGATTTCAAAGACAACCTCAAACGACTGGGATCCCTAAATAAAGAGGTAGCAAAGATGCAGTAACATACCTTGTACAATGTTGGGTAAGAGCTTATTTTAGTTCAAGGTGTAAGTCTTGGGTGGTCGACAATAATATGAGTGAGTCCTTCAATGCCTGGATAGACGAGTATAGGTTTTTATCTATTATTAGGATGTTTGAAGGCATTAGATTGAAGATGATGTCTAAGTGGGCTGACAGTGAGAAACATGTTCATGGCTGGAAATGCAATTTTAGTCCTAAATGTATGGACTTGTTTGAGACGAATAGGTTCCTAGCTAATGATTGTAAAGTCTTTTGGAATGGGGTTGATAGAGGGGCAAGATAGACATGTAGTCCATATTTCAAGAGGAATGTGTACTTGTAAAGCATGGGATTTAACGGGAATACCCTGCCAACATGCAATTTGCGCTATGTATCATGCAAAGATAGACCCCATGACCCACATTTCACACTACTATCACAAGGACACATACATTGCAGCCTATAGAACTAAATTTCAACCTGTTAGGGGTAGGAAATTTTGGGACACACAAAATTTTGGACCATTGCAGCCTCCACTTGTCACTAAGTTGCCTGGTCGGCCTCCCAAGAAGAGGACCAGAACTGAGGAAGCTGATAGAAGGAGGAAGAAACCTAGAACTGACCACCACCGACCTGAGTCATCTGCATCTCGTCAGCCTCAACAAGGGAGAATGGAAAGATTAAGTAAGCGTGGTAAGACCCAGAAGTGCTCCCGCTGCAACAAACCAAGCCACAACAGAGCAAGTTGTAAGGAGATAAGTTATTACTGTTTTTGTCTCAACTTTAAGGCTTTTACACTTCAATATGTACTAATGCATGTTACAGTGGCAGGGGACATCTGGTCAGCAACAACCGAAGGCACAAGCAGCCACTCGCAGCCAACAGCCCCCTCACCCTCCCCAAGCCACCCAACATGAATCACCAACCCATTCCCTAACCTCTCAACAGCCCCCTCAACCAACCCAAGATGAAGCTAACACAAATCAAATTCCCCAAACAGCACCCTCCCATGCACAACCGTCTACAACAAGAAGGACCAGCACAAGGCACGCAAGAGGTGGATATGGGTTCGGGATTAGGTTTGATGAGGACAGTGGGCATACTGTTTACAATGTAAGATATTTGAAGGTTTAATCTACATTACCAGTCATGCTGTGAAGTTAGTATATCAGCCATGCTTCTTGTCTATGGTTCTAGGTTCTAGCTATTGACTGGAGCTATAGTTTTTTTTTAACATTCTAGCACAAAAACTTGCGCTGGAGGTATTTATATATGTTGAACTTGCCTCTGCAATTGGAGCAAAGTATGTTGTGTAGGACTGGGTGGTAGCCTTACCTTTGAATTGCCTACCAGTAGCTGGATCAAACTTAGTAACTCCTGCCAAAATCAAAACCAAACCAAGTCAGAGATCGGTAATATATTTAGTAAGCCAATACTTAATTATATGTGCTGTGAAATAATTGTGGTACACATTTACTTCTTTTTTTCCTGCTTCTCAGAGTGTAGTGATGGGCAGTAATTATGCAACATAACAGGTGCAGTTTTTACATATGCAAAGTATAGAAGTAAGGTATTTGGTGCATTCAAATGGCTAAATGACCAATGAGAATCTTGGGTGGATAGTGTTAATTAAACGAACACACACACATATAAACACAGAAGTCAGAGATTAAAATTAATTAGGCTAGCCAAATATGTAGCCACTAGATAGTTATATAAAGATCTGAGGTCAATGTCAACAGTAGTAGATCATTAATTGAGGCTTTAGGGATATAGATGATAGATCCTTGGTTTTGTCATTATGTGGAAAAAATTAGGCACTTTGCTATGTGACTGGGGCAAATGAACACTTGTAATTGTTTTTCATTCATGACTTTCTATATCATATTAACCTGTGCCCCACATGATACATACATACATACATACATACATACATATATATATATATATATATATATATATATAAATGTATCTTAATTAATTTGTGTGCCAACCACTTAATCTTCTATATATATATATATATATATATATATATATAAGTAGCTGCTTTTAAAATTGGAGTCAATGTGTGTGTGAACGCAGGAAAAAAGCAACGTAATTGACCCAAGTGTAGGAGAAAATGATATCGTAATAGTAAAACTAGCAATATACTAATAAGCTACAATTATTTCTTCTTGTTTATATATCTATCGGTATCTAGCCTAGCTAAAACCCTAGGCTTTTTAAAAACTCATGCATAGGGCCACCGATTTGTTTAGTTGCTCCCTGCATTATTTTCACTGCATTATATGAGAAAATGCTGTTAGTGCTCCATGTTTCTGTTTTATGGTATTAAAATCCGCTAATCTGTGTTCACTGCATTATTTTCATGTGACATTCTTGCAAGTCTTATATGGACATTCTTTCTCATTATATGAGATACATGGATCACAACTAAATTTCAGTTTTAATTTATATGAGAAAATGCTGTTAGTGCTCCATGTTTCTATTTTATGGCATTAAAATCTGTTGATCTGTGTTGAATTGCTTCTGGCCCTTTATTGTAGCCTGGGCAAAATTCTGAAGTTGTGATCGATGAGGGGACATCACAGGACTATATGCGAAGGACTGCTGATCCACAAACTCAATTTCCCATTCTAAATGAAAGGGAAATGAGATTGTCTCAAATCAGTCACTCCAATGAGGCAACGGGTTCAAGGTCCATTCAGTTTGTTCCCCAGTCAGTGACTATTGGTCCACCTTCTGACCTTCCATTTCAGCCGCGTGGTCTACAATGGAGAGGACAACCTTGTGTGACAACTTCACAGCTTTTATCACGTCTTCACACTAACAAGGACAAAGGAAAAAGGGCTTCTGATTAAATAGTGTTAGGGTACATGTAAAAGGGTTTGGGTTGGGTAATTATTTTGCTTATTAAAATTGTACAGCAAATGAAACAACATGCTAATTTTGTTGTACAAGAATGTTTCATATTAACCATATAGATAGGCTTTTTTGGTGCCTATTAAATAGTGTTACTCATGCCCAATTTTGGTTGTTACTAACTTTGTTGTACAAGAATGTTTCATATTAACCATATGGATAGGCTTTTTTGGTGCCTATTAAATAGTGTTACTCATGCCCAAGTTTGGTTGTTAAATAATGTTCAGGAATGCAAATACCACTCATGATCAGGGCATAATTTATTGCTTTTTGTGGCCTTTTTTATTCATATGTTGTATGACAGATTTTTGCCCTTTGGTTTACTATCATCAATTCCCAGCTGCTTATTCAATGTTGTACTTTCCCCATTAATCAAGCCGTTTGGTTATATATATGATATGTATATAGCTCGTCTGCCAGCAAAAAGAAAAACAGAAAAGGGAAAAAACCGACATGTTCATCTAACTGCAAAAGGATCTTGTGAATGGTACTTCTTTTTTGTTTTTCCCTTCAGTCACTTGAGTAAAGGTTCTACTTAGACTTCAAACCCTTCAAGTGATGTAGCATTTGATCAAAATTAGGCCAAATACATTACAGTCAAACCATTCACAATACATTACCATGGAGTATATTAACACAAGGGTGACATTACATATAGCTCTTAAACTTTGTCAAACTCACATAACTACAACAAAAGTAAACATCTACCCTAACAAATACATTAACAATAACAAGACCCAAGTCATTAACAATGTTGCTAATGCAAGTTTGAACTTGCATTGCACCTTCTTCACTTCACTTTCTTTCACTAAAAATTCAGATTTCATCTTCATCACCTCACGTTCAAGTGCAAGAAGCTCTTCCTACCACTTCGCACATGCATCCGCTCTTCGAAGATGGTTGTTTTCCTCATATAGATTGTCTATGTCATTGAGTAGCTCTTTGATCACTTCATTTGGCCTCGCCCCAAACCCGCCATCGTGCCATTCAAAATATCCACACCCACCATCCTATGAAATTTCATCACCCAACGTTAGAAATGAACAACCCACACAATTCAAAATGTCATCCCACATGTAACAAATCTAACCTGGTAGTAATTTCGGCACCCATAAAACCTATTACCTGGGTTTCCTTCAGACCACGATGTCCACCTGGGAGCTAACAACTTGTGATGGCAATACCGCCTCGAACCTTCGTACTATTCCTCACGGCTATGTCTTCTCAACAAAACCACCTTCCTCCTCGCTTTCTCTGCCCTCCCTGTCGATGTTGACGATGAAGCCATCCAGCTCCCTCTCGATTTAAAATTCCTATATATCAATTAGGACAAAAATCAACTTCAAATTAATAAGAAGTACCACTTATGGATTGAGCCAATTCATAAGTGGTAATGATAAATAATTCATGACATTTTCATATTACACAACCAATACTCATTTTAATTAAGAGTGTAGGCCTCAATCCAATAAATAATGGAAGCTAAGGACAAATCACACATGATTCAATGGCATGAAGAATAACAGAACCAATCTCATAATTTCGAAAGAACTTGCACGTTTCTGAGCCCACTCATATTAACAAATAAATGGTTAAATCAGAAAATGTAAAGTGAGAATTTAAACGAAGAAAGAAAAATATGAGTGGACTCCATCAGTTGGAACATTTGAGGTGCACGAATTCTATGGTAATCAGTAATATGCAAACGCAACTCAATTGCAGCAAGCAAATTCCAGGTTACAGAGATATGTCCAAGGCAGCAGAAGCAACAGTGAAACCAAGATTCTTGTAAGATTTTTCCAAAATCGCAACTACTAATGCAACCTGGAAATTCACTCAAAAATTGACGACTCCGCTTTTCACCACTAACGCCCACAGTCCAGCAATTAACTCACAGTCACAGTAGAAACAACATCCACAACTCACAAATGATGAAGCCAAAATTAAAGCTACGTACCTAAGCCTGCCTGGTCATCGATTTAAGCCACCGCTATCGTCGCTGTCTAGAACCCTAGCTCACCATTTTCTACCCAATCGATTGTCCTTCACTTACCGCCCATGAACAACCCTAGCTCCCCATTTTCTTCTTCGCTCACTCAATGTTCTTCCTCGCTCGATTTTCCATGATCAGTTCCCTCGCTCGATTTCACAAGATGAGTTTCCTCGCTCGATGGGTTCAGTTTTGTGGTCTCGATTTCCCTATCGCAAGTTCTTTCTTTTCACCGTTCAAGGTGTTGTGCGTTTTCTAATTTTAAAAAAAAAAAAATCCCTGTCAGCAAGTTCACAAACACATGTGGCAAAGGTTAACAGCAAGTTAACCACCGTTTCCCCCCCCCCCCCAAAAAAAACTCCATGTGTCACTTTTGCTCCCAAATTGTAACTTTGTGAGTACTTTTGCTCCAAAAAAAACCTCGTGGTGCTGGGCGCTCCCTGAGGCAAACTTCGTGGTGCTGGGCGCTCCTTAACCTTAAAAATTTGACCGGCTCTTTTGATTTTTGGATAAAATGACCACAATACCCTAATTTCCCGCCGTATACTCCCTCTTGTTCCGTCAAATATATTATTTCTATATTAGTCAATACAATAATATCGGGCCGTATACTCCCTCGGCATGAATAATAAAAGCTGGAAGAATATAACTATGCAATAATATACTCCTCAAATTTCACTCATTCTTTTATATTAAATAATAATAAATTTTTTATCGAAAAAATATGAAAATTGAAAGAGTTATTACATTTTAAAGTAAAATTAATATAGTAAGATTAAAGGTTTTTATTTAAATTTTATAAAAGTTAATTTATTATTCCATGTTCAATTATATTATAATTTTAAATTCAATTATTAAATATAATATTTCTAAAATTTTAACATAAGTGCTTTCTTTTCCAAACAAATGTAAAAAAAGGTGCTTTTATATGTCCATTTCAATAATTTTACTAATAAAAAAGTATTTCTTTATTTTAACATCCAAACAGCTTTTTTATTTAAAAGTGTTTTTTAAATTATGTATCCAAATGTAGAATAGCTTAATTTCTAATTAAAGCACTTTTTTAAAAAGCAATGGAAAAAAAGTCCTTTTTTTAAAGCTCATCCAAACGGGTCCTTAGTGTTTGTTTGGGAAGCGCAAAAAAAAATTTTAAAAAAAAAGTATTGCATATTATTCGTTGTATGTAAGCTAGTTTGTCGTAAACTCTTGTGGATTGCTTCATACTGGATCTTATTTTTCATTGAACAAAATTAGATGCGTCAAATTCTTCCCTCTCCTTGCAAATTATCCAACATAGATTAAATTATTCGAACTTTGAAATTTATTAAAACATGTTGTCTCAACTACGTTTTTTCACAGTTAAAAAAAAAACAAAAAACTATGTTTTTTCAAATTTTACATATTTATTTCATTTATGGGAGGCATTGACCATCCTATAACTCTTAGAATGTGCATGGTAACGCTCCCAGAATGGGTTTTTTTGTTTTTTAATTTCTATTCCCATGAACAAAAATGAATAGAATTTGTGTTTGGTAAATCCATTTTTTTTTTTTTGGTCTCAGGATGAATCGATTTATTTTTTGTGCTGGAAAAAAAAGAAGCAAAAAATTTCTGCTTTTCTATTCCAAGGCACAAAATCAAAATCTATTTTATGCACCCTCTCTTCTCTTGTGCAAACAACCTCAATCTCATCGGTCGTCTCTCACGGCATCCTTGCCTCTTCCTGGTTCTCTCGCGGCATCCTTTCCTTCTTGGTTCTCACGCAACCTCCTCCTCCCCCAATCTCGGCTCCAATCCTCCTCAAACCTTAGTCTCATCAGTAGTCTCCTTCGTGGCTCCATCTCAGGCTCTCGGATTCTCCTCCAGTCTCAGGCTCTTGGCTCCGTCTCAGGCTCTAGGATTCTCCTCCATCCCGGGAACTAACTATTGAGGTACTCTACTCTACCTTTGCTTTGCTTGCTTCTCCTCCAGTCTCAAGCTCTTGCTTGCTTCTCCTAATACGGCTTTTGGGTGATTTTGGTCCTGGGTTTGACGGTCACGTTTTGATTTCTCAGAATAAAAATAAAAATGTGTTAAACGTAATTCTAATTCTTGGAATGAAAAAAAAAATGTGTTGCCAAACCTAATTCTGATTCTGGGAGTAAAAATAAAATGAGTTAACAAATTAACATAATTCTAATTCTCGGAACTCTTCTAAGGCATAGAATCAGAAAAAAAAAATCTTTCATCTCAGAAACAGTGCTGGGGAACTGAATGGTTGTCATGCACACCCTTAGCTTCTCAAACTTGATTTTAACTTTCTTAGAGCCCATTTGATAGGCTTTCAGAAAAATTAAAGGACTTTTTTCATTGCTTTTTAAAAAAGTGCTTTAATTAGAAGTTAAGCTATTTTACATTTGAATGCACCATTTAAAAAGCACTTTTAAATAAAAATGTTGTTTGGATTTTAAAATAGAGAAGCACTTTTTTATTAGTAAAATTATTGAAATTAGCATATAAAATGTAAGATAACTTAAAACTTCATTATTATTCACTACAAAAAAACTGGCTATTTGTGGCGGTCAAAATAGTCCATTTGTGGTGATTATTGGCGTGACAAATGACATTAGTCGCGGTTAGATAAACCGCGACAAAAACCAATGAAACAAACCCATTTTTTGCGGTTTAAAAAAACCACTACTACATGCAAATAAACCGCTACTATAACTGTAGCGTTTCAAACTGACCGCCACTATATATGGCTAAGCTGACAACTTATATACACAACTATCATGGTAAAAAAAACCGTTACAAAATGAAAAACGTTTTGACGCCTTTTTTTTATTTTACATTTGTCGCGGTTACATAACCGTTACAAAATTGTCCAAATATCTGAAAAAGTTTACCGCCATAATATTTGTCATGGTTGGTAACCGCCACAAATAATTCCCGCCAAGATTTTTACAAAAAGTTTTGGCGCCATTTTTTGATCTCAGCGTACCATTTTGTAGCGGTAGAGGTTGCGGTTTCTGTAGCGGTTTTTCTTAGTAGTGGTTCTTTATATTGAAGCGGTTGAGGTTGCGTGATCTATACCTGCTGTTATTTTGGTATTTGTAGCGGGTTTGAAACCACTACAAAGTGGTGAAATTTAAAAAAAATTATTTCACAATTCTTATTGTAATTAAAAAATTTTAAATTATTATCTCATTTATATTTTTACGGAAAATGATACTAAAATATAATATTTGATTGTATAAGGTAGTATAGATATGGAAAATAATGAGAATATCTAAGTATAATAACAATAACTTATGAGTTAGTAAAAATAAAATGAATTATAAAACAAAAGTGTGAGAAAGTAGATCGATGAATAAGCATATGAAAGTAGAAAAGAAGTTGAAAATTGAAAAAAAAAATGTACCTGTAAAATAAAAGAAGTTGATATCAAGAGGGTAGAAGAAAAAACAAATATTATCAAGAGGGTAGAAGAAAAAACAAATATTATCAAGCTGAGTGACACTTACCCGATTATTATCAAGCTGAGTGACACTTACCCGATTCAAACACTTTGCCTCGTTGAGAAAACGTAAAAATATGAGAGAAGATGGAGAGAAAACGTGTGCAGAAATCAAAATGGGAGCATATTGAATGTGATTTGGTGGGGTTATTTATTTTGATCTGAGCGTATCATTTTGTAGCAGTTGAGGTTGCGTTTTTTGTAGCAGTTTATTTTAGTAGTGGTTTTGTTATGTTTTGTAGCGGTTTTTCTGTTTTTAGTGGCGGTTTAAAACCGCGACAAAATACTTTTTTGGCATTTTTTTTTAAAAATAAAAGTAAAATGAAGAGTAGGGATACAAATAACTTTTTTGGGTTTTTTTTTAAAAAAATAAAAGTAAAATGAAGAGTAGGAATAATTTTTCTTCTCAATCTTTGTCAGCCTCCCTGCAAAGAAAGTTTGTATAAAAAGTTACGTGTGAGTTAATATAGAATAAGACATAGAAAAATTTTTTGAAGTGAAATTTTTAAATTTCATGTTGCAGATATTAAAAGACATACCGAACTATAGGTAAAGTGTCATCGCCGTCTAGGAAGAAGTTTTCGAAACTGGCGGGCTGGAGCGGCTCACAATCGTAGGCGACGTTCTCACCATCGCCCATGTCGTAAAGGTCCCGAGGCTTTAAGTGAACCACCATATTCCAATCCCTGTGCCTCTCATCGGCGACGTAATAAACCTGATGGGCCTCTGAGGCAAGAATATACGGCTCGTCATCTTCAGATTAACCAGTGTGAATAGGGCGGGAGAAATTCACGGATGTGATGCCTAAGTCATCGGTCGTGAGTCCCCGGGATGTTGTCGTATTCGCCCACAAACACTTGAACAGCGTCACAGAGAAAAGGCCTTGGTAAGTTATCCTGACCACATCAAGCAGCTTTCCATAATACGAAACGTCATCAACCTGCATGTTCCCGTCACTGCTGCTCGCATAACTCCTCGTCCCAAACGTACCGTATACACCCGAGTTTTGGGTCAGCGATCCCTGATCTCATGAAACCGTGCAAAACTTGAAGCCATTGACATTGTATGTTGTAAATCTTTGGGCGTGGTCAAGCGGGCCGAGTGCGAGAGCTCTGAATTCTGGCGAGTGGGGGTTGTGTCATTCATTATTCTTTTCCTAAACCAACCCTGGAATTCTCTGTGGACCTTTCTATCAATTTCGGAGGATGTTCGTGTACGTATCCTCAGCTGACGCTTCACATGACTCCTGAATTCCCTGCAATTAAACATGTGATGACGAGCAAGAAATGTGCCTATAAAATGTAAGGAAACATATAGGATAACATATATATATATATATGTGCGCAATCCTTATTGAAGATACGGTTCAACTTTAGTACAATTGATCAAGACATGTCTATGTGCTTGAAACTTCTCAAGTGCCGTGAGTTTGAAGTTCTCACGTCCGCCAACTAGTTTACCAACACGAGGGAATAACAACTCTGAAGCTGATGGCTCTAGCTCTGGCTCAGGCTCAGGCTCAGGACAATCGTCCACACGAGGCAGTCTGTTGAATGACGTCTCAATGTCATCAAAGTACTTGGAACAAAAATACAAGACCTCATCCCCAATACAACCTTCTACTATTGAACCTTCAGACCACGCCTTATTCCTCACATAAGATTTCAGTTTCCCAAGGAACCTATAAAGTAATGAGGAAAAATGTCAATACATCAATGTTTAAACATGCGACTAGGAAGTAATGTAATGCTGAAGTAATTAATTTTAAAAGAGTACCTCTCAATAGGATACATCCATCGGTAGTGAACCGGGCCACAAAGCTTTGTTTCGTGAACAAGGTGTACTGTCAGGTGAACCATGACCGTGAAAAATGAAGGAGGAAAGATCATCTCCAAATGGCATAGCATAAGAATGATTTGCTGTTGCAACTGGTCGAGCTCCTCCACGATCAACACCTTGGAACACAACTTCCGAAAGAAAGTACAAAGGTCGACCAAAACAATCGACACATCGAGAGGCAGTGTATTTTTTATGGCCAGCGGAAGTAACTGCTGCATAAGCACATGTGAGTCATGACTCTTCAGCCCAGTAACCTTTCGAGTCTGCACGTCCACACATCGTGAAATATTGCTTGAATACCCGTCAGGAACTTTTATTTTCTTCAAAGTGGCAAGGAAGATTTCCTTATTCGGTTTTGTCAGGGTGAATTTTGCCGGTTGAAATCTGTCATGCTCATCCGGCCACGCGTCTGCACGAACCCCCATCTCCCATAAATCTTTCCTCGCTTGAAGATGATCTTTTGACTTGCTTGGTTCGTTCATAATCGTGTATAAGACATTGTCGCACATTCTTTTCAATGTGCATGACATCCAGACTGTGTCGGAGCAAATTATCTTTCCAATACGGAAGAGCGAAGAAGACACCTATCTTCCGCCATTGCTGGGTCCCAGAACCAAAAGCCCTGGCCGTCTTTGTCCCAGCCCTTGCTGGGTCGTCTTTTTTTCCATACTCAAATTCAACATTCACAATTTGCTCTATGATATCTGCACCGGATAAATTCTGAGGAGGTCCTCTTCTTTCCTGTTGCCCATTGAAACAATTGCACTGCAACCTAAGCCTGTGTGTGCCATCGAGAAACCTCCGATGACCCATGAAGTACCACTTACGACTGTGGGGAAGGCGCACTGTGTCAGAGTCAAAATTGCAAGCTGGACACGCAAGGCCAGTATGCACATTCCACCCGGATAATGTTCCCAGTCCAGGGAAGTCACTGATAGTCCACATCAACGCCACACGCAAGTTGAACAGTGTCTTCTCGTGCGCGTCATACGTCTCGACGCCTACGTCCCACAACTCCACCAACTCGTTGATAAGCGGTTGTAGATACACATCGATGTCATTTCCCAGTGCCTTTTTGCCCGGAATGATCATGGACATAATGAAGGAGCTCTATTTCATACACATCCAAGGGGGCAAGTTGTAAGGTATCAAAACAACTGGCCATATACTATAACTTGTACTAAGATTACCAAACGGATTAAAACCATCGGTCGCTAAAGCAAGACGAACATTTCTAGGGTCCGCCACGAAATCAGGAAAGTCTTAGTCAAACGCTTTCCACACTTCACCATCACGTGGATGTCTGAGTTTACCATCGTCGTTCTTGTCGGCTTCATGCCACCTCATATGCTCAGCTGTCTTAGACGACATAAACAATCTTTGTAAACGAGGTTTTAAAGGAAAATACCTTAGAATATTTGCGGGTTTCTTCTTCTGCTTTTTTCCCTTCTGAACTGTCCTGAACCTCGAAGTGTGACACTTCTTACAAGTCTCCCTCCGAGCGTCCTCCCCCATATAAAGCATGCAATCGTTGGGGCAGGCGTCGATTTTTTCGTAGTTCAATCCTAATCTGTTGATTATCTTCTTGGCCTCGTAGAAGGTTGTGGGAATGTCCGTATCAGGGAAAGCATCTCGTAATAATTCCAGCAGCATCGACATCGCCTTATCAGTGATCCCACACATGCACTTGATATGGTACAATTTGATCAGAAAGGATAATTTTGAGTATTTCTGACAACCTTGATACAACGATCGATCGCTCTCATCCATTAGGCTAAAAAATTTCTGAGCTGCTTCATTCCTGTAGAAAACTGGATGAGGACCTTGTACTTCTGCCGTGAAGTTGTTGTCTTGAACACCAAAAGCGTCGGGAACAGCTTCATTAACCGGATCATCTTGATCTAGTTGATTTCCTACTTGTGAGGTTTGAGGAAGATGATCCCCATATCTCATACCTGCCTCCTCACCGTGAATGCCCCAGAATGTATATGCTTCTGGGAAAGGCTTAGTAAGAAGATGTTCCATAGCACCTTCTCGTGTTTGCCACTTCTTAAACTTGCATCTACAATAAGGACACACGATCTTACCATTAATGCTAGAGTGAGAGAAGGCGAAATCTAAGAAATTTTTCAATCCCGCTAAATATACAGGAGAACTGCGCGGCATCTTGATCCATGACTTATCCATCTGTAGCAATCAAAGCTAGGAAAGTATACTAATGTGGAGACAATGTTTAATAAATTTCATCTCAGCACTTGAGATCTTTAAATGCAATCTTGGACACTTTGTAGCGGTTCAAAACCGCGACATCAACCGCGACTCAGTTAGAATTAAACTTTGTAGCGGTTAAGAAACCGCTACAAATTTGAATCGTCAAACAGTCACGGTTAGGAAACCGCTACAAATTTGAATTGAAAATCACACCGTAAGTTTGTCGCAGTGATAAAACTGCTACATCAACCGGTACCAAATGATGACTGTTTTTGAATTTTGGCGGATATTTTTTAAAAAAAATTCACATTTGTAGCGGTTTACTCTAAGAACCGTGACAAATATATTAATTAATAACATTTGTAGCGGTTTAGCTTGTAAACCGCTACAAAATTTATAATCATTACATTTTTAATTTTTTTTGCTCAAGAATCATACATTTTTAATCACAAATTATAAACTCTATGTAATAAAATTTAAATTTAAAAAAGCTAATGGAAAAAAAAAAGATAACAAATATTTAAATTTAATAGAATTGTTAACAAATATCCGGGGCGTACAAAATGAAATACTACAAAAAAATAATAACTAACTATCAGGAGCCTGATGATCAGGTCGTGTCTCAAGGGGGTCTCTCTCAGGGGCGACGCGGGCTCAACCAGAGGTAACATCGTCCTCGTCAGCAGCAGCATCAGGTTCCGGACGTGGAGGCGGGGCAGCTGGTGGGGAATCCTCGAAGATGAACGAAGGGGGAGGCTCGGGAGATGGAAACCGTCTGTTCGGCAGCAACTCTGTCAAGGCCCCGGCAAGTGACTGTCAGCTATGCCTCTGAGTAGCGAACCAACTGTTGAGACTCTCCTGCATGCGCCTAGTCCTGGCCTCATTCCTGGCCCTCTCTGCAACAACCTTCTCGGCAACCTTCTCATCAAGCTGCTCGGCAACCTGAGCGGCAACTTTCTCGGCAATCATCGCATCAACTGCAGCAGGTGGTGGCATGCTCGAGCCGGAGGTCCCGGCGGCAGAGGAGGAGGCCTTGCCGTACACCATGCTAGGCCTGGCGCCTAGCCCAAAGCCCCTAACACGGCCAGGATGCTCGACTGGGCCCACAGCAGCTTTCAATGCGGCCGTAGGATCAATAGAACCCTGTGACTCTGGGGGTCTGCGACGCTTGCAACTCCTGCTGGCTCTGCTCAATCCGGGCCTGACGCACATATTTCATAAAACATTAATCAATCAATTTAATTAAATTTAAATATACAATTTGTTTTTTGTAACTTACTATTATCTCTTCTGCTTCCTCAAAGATCGGCGTCCCATCACGGTGCCTATGGGTGCGTGTGAACAACTGCCCATAATCCGTCTGACGGTTCTCCTCCCGAGACTTCTCTTGCTAAAAAAATATAAACTTTGTTATATGTAAAACAAAACAATAGTCATTTAACGCGTCATTAACTCAACTTTTAACATACCATCTCACTGTACGTCACCGCAAAGTCTTGGATCCTCCCGTGTGATTGATCCTTTGAGCTGCCCTACTTCTGGTGTTCCTTTGCAATAAAGCCTGCAAAATAAATGAGTGTAGTTAATTAAAACAAATTTTAAACTATACAATACTTTCATGATTAATTAAAAAACAAAATTATGATTAATAAAAAACGTACCTGTCCATCTGCACTCCTCCTATATTGGACAAAAGCTACTCAGTCATTTGGCTCCACGCCGTCTGGGACGCTCTCCATCAGTTGCTGCAGAGGCATAGTCCCATCTCCATTCTTCTTGTCGTGGAGACGACCCCTCCGGCTCTTCCACGCTTCTCCCATTTTCATCTTTACATACCTCTTCGCCTCGGCTCGCAGTTTAAACTTTTTCTATATCATTAAATAATTATTAATTAATTAATAATTGTTTAAGAAATAAATAACTAAATTAACCACAATTTATACAACTTAAAACTATTAACATGTAAGATTTAATTACACAACATAACTTACCTGCACAACGTCCTTAAACGCCTTATCCTTGTTGCTATCCTGGACCTTTTTCCAATTTTAGGTGTTGTTCTCGTGATTGAGAGTGGGAACATCCAGCGTCCTCCTGCTGACGTTCCCATGTGGATCTGCACAATTATAACAAAATTGTTGCATTGTATTTAGATAAACAATCATTACATGCCAGATATTTAAATTTTATTTTTCGCCAATAAAATACTTATACTTACCTTCGACATCTGTAACATCCCAAATTTTGGAGTTGGGAAACTTGAAATAATTATGGGAAAATAAGGTATATTTTCCTTGAATTTTTGGGAAAATGATTATGGAAGTTAATGGCCTAGAATTATTGTTGGAATTTTAATGTACATTGTGGGCCATATAATTGAAACCAAGACGCTAAGCAAAGAATTAATAGAGGACAAGAGATTATAGCTCATGTGCTGGCATTTTCGGATAGTAAAGTCAGAATATTCTCTCTTGGAAATTCTGAATGATAACTTCCACACTCCACCATTTCGCAGCATATACCCACACACACTTAAATAATCCATTCAATTCCCTAACCAGCGTGTATATACATCAGCTAATGGCTACTCATTCCCCACTTCTTAATCCATATGGCCTAACATCAGCAGACCACACGTACTCGCAGTTCTGCAACGCCCATGCTCCATAAACAACTTCTTTATTCTTCTATCCGACAGCAAATGGAGCAGCAGGCATTACACTTTCATCCTAATTAGTGCCAGTCACGCCCATGCTCCACTCTTATTTTCTGCATGACAGCAGACCACTTTCTCGTCATTCTTCCATTCACTTCCCATCGGCCTCAAACAGAAATGCAGAAGTGAAACACGAAGTAGAGAAAAGCAGTGTGTGAGAGAACGAGAGTTTGATAGTTGGAAAAAGAGAGGAAATTCATTTGCTTCTCTACGTTTTAAAACGACGAAACAGAGGTGTGTGTGTGTGCTGGCGTGGGGTTTGAGAGTGAAAGCGTGAGAGAAGGAGCCAGTCTTCATTCTCATTCGCCTCTGCACAAAAACTCAGAACCAAGGACGAGAGACAGAAAACACAGTGGGAGTTTGACATATAGAGGGCGAGAATGAGAGCATACGTGAGATGAAGAAAATGGGAGAGAGACCAAGAAAGAAGCTGTGATCAAGAGCAACGAGAGAAACAAAACCGAGGGGAAGTGCTATGGCTCATTTCTGCACAGAAACGAAATGCAAACAGAGGGAGATGAAGCCGGAATTGAGAAGCACGGTAGTTGGAAGAGAAGGAGTATGAGCATGCATGGAAGCTTGGGTGTCAAACAAGGTGAGTTTTGAACCTCTTTCCATCTAGCTTCCGTGAGTTCTGTACGTTGGTTCTCAACATTGAAGCTTTTGCATGTTGAAACTCTGTTTTTATGGGTTGAAACAGAGTCAAAGGCGAATGCTACAGTAAAATCGTGGATGAACAGTGCATGTGTGAACAGGATTCGTATGCTGATGTCATTTGCTGGAAAACTGAATTGCAGCTGAAGCAGCGAAATTTGAGCAAGGTAAAACCAGGGCAAACGAACTCTTTTGACCCTGAAATTTTGTGGGTAATTAGTACACATCATAATCTTTAACATGAGCCAAAGAACACCCAAATCTGATGTGTACAATGAATGTTATAAATTTCCAAATTTAGAAGATGAAAACTGGAAAATGCCATTTGAAGTAATGAACAGTCTTTTTCGTGTTCCATTTTGAAAAAGTAAATGATAGAGTTTTGCTCTGAAAGTTTTACAGGAGACAGTACACTCCTTAAGCTTTAAAATAAGCTTTGATTCACCCAAATCGGAGGTCTACAACTCCAGTTATGATTTTTGGAAGTTGAGTCAAAAATCTGGAATATTCCTGGTATGTTTCTGGAGTCAGTGGATGATGTGGCATTTCCGGATGACCAAACAAAATCACTAAATTGTGAAATTTTCCAGTTAAATAGTAGACTCAGAGAGGCTTAATTTGATAGGTAATCCGTCGAATTCCGATAAGAATCGAAGGAGATACGGATTTTTGAAGTTGACCTATTAAACTGAAATGTTTTCTGGACAGCGAAGAAAGAATGAAAATCTGGGAATGATACAGAAAGAAATAAGTCTAGTGATTAGTTGTATATGAAACTAGACTTAATTAGTGACACATAGAATTTTGAACCACCCCAATCGGAGTTTTGTAGAATTAATGATGATTTTTCAAAGTTAGGTTAAATGCTGATAGCTTTTAGCTACGATGCGAAATTAAAAAGATATGGCTAAAGTAATGAGAATAAACTCCAAGGGTGTAAGAATGCCTATGAGGCAAAGATAAGCCATCATGTATTCGGTTTACTTGGCTCTAATAATATGACGTCGTGTTTAGGGCCATGAGAAGTCAAGACCAAGAAGAAAGAAAATAAATGGATGATACTTAGCTTCAAGCAACTCCGTAGTTGAAAGAGAAGTACAACCGGAGGACATAGGCTAAGGTAGTGGACTTACCCTACTTGCGTGTATTGATTTATCTGCTTGTGTGATAATATGCATGATTGCTTTACTTGCTTGTTTAATATATTTGAATGGTTGAAGCTCTGTTTCTATTTATGCTATGGCCATGAGTATATTTTATGAAGCATTGTAGCATGCAGAAATGTCATTATGTTAACATGAGCCTATGTAAGGCAAGCATATCATACACTAGCATTTATCTTACATGCATTGTTCGGTAATGTTTGCTACTGAGATTCCCCAGAATCTCACCCTCCACAACCAACCTTTAGGCAGGTGAGCACGACAGAGAAATGCTGCAAGGGAAGATTGCTTGAAGTTGCTGTAGAAAGTATGAGCAAAGCAGACACTCTGATAGTTGTGACAACGGCCCTGAAGAATGTTGACGCTTCCAACCGAATAATGTAGGGCCGGGTGTCTAATATTTGAGTACGTGTTTTGGGAAAGCTTCCGCATATGCCAAATTAAAAAGATCCAGATGGGTTTTTAGAATCGCACTAATCCGCCACCCGAAAGGGCGAGGCCGGTAGGGGCGTTACAGTAAAATGGTATCAGAGCATTCATTCGGTTTGAATGCTCTGAGGAAGTGGATATTATTTGAGATTTGGTAATAAAATTACCTGCTCTGTTGAAGTGAATAGTATCTGTATCGATACTTGGATAATTCTGATTGATACGTCAGAATTAGAATGGAATTCTTGGTTAAAGAATTATCTGCTCTTAATTTGGAAGTGCAATCAGAACTTAGGTTCTGACTACTGATAGTTGATTGCATAATCATAAGAAACGGAGCATTAGTGACGTATACCTAATCGAAAAGGGTATGAGCTCTAGAGAATTTGATGCCTAGCTAACCTTTGGACTGGATCCTAAAGGAAGTCCATGATTAAGTGTGTTTAGGCGAGAGAAATCCTATAATGGATAAGCCCTAGGAAGTGTCATAGAAATTTGAAACCTCTTGATTTATGGTTTGAGTGCCTTGAGGTATGAAATATGGAGATCCTTACAGATTCTATGAGAATATTAGAATGAATACGATAAGGTTGATGAACCTAGAAATTGAGTAGGCATTCAGTGGGTTGCCACCAGTTAAATTGATTCTTAGGCAATTGAATTGATTTGAACAAATTGAGGTATTAGGATATTGAATAGAATGATCTGAATGAATTGAGGTATTGGGATATTGATTTGAATGAATTGAGGTACTAGAATAGGGTACCGATTGAATTGAATGAATTAAGGCACTAGAATGTTGTGTCGATGTGTATGAGGGCTATCTACGAAGGATACTCATCGAAAGGATAGATTTGTTGCGCAGTGGAAGCGTGGTGAGTATGATAGGTAAAGAATGGACTCAAAGTCCTATGAATGGCCTAGATAGCCAATGATAGAGTCGGAAATGTGATTAGAAGAAGTAATGACCTTTTATAGCAGTTGTCTAGTTCCTGAGTTTGAAATTTTGAATTTTGAATTTGCCAATGCACCTGCAGAATTGTGAAATTTCTGAAATGAATTTTCTAAATGAAATATTTTGAATAGAATTTGAGACCTGTTTTGTGGTCACTTTTGAACAATATTGTTTCACAGAAGGGATCCTTGTGGAACCCAGAATTGGAATTGAATTTTTGAATTTTATGAACTGAAGTTTTGAATGAAATGTTTCTAGTAGAATTTGAGACCAGGGTAATGGTCACTTTTGAAATGATGTTGTCTCAAAGAATGGGTTTGAACCCTGAATTTGAAATTGAATTTTGAATTATGTGGTTGTGAAAGCAGTACAGAACTGGAAAGGTCAGAAACTGTTGTAAAAGTACTCAGTTTACTGGATCTTGCCAGACATGTTTAGAATGTTTTGAAACGCTTGCCATTGAAAAAGCTCACAGAACTGAGAATTGAATGAAAGAATTGTGCACAACGGAATTGAATATCTTGAATTGAGAATTGAAAGAAAGAATTGTGCACACGAGAATTGTACATTTCATTTTGAGAATGAAAGAAAATTCAACTCCGGTTAAAGCCGAGAAGTAATGCCCTAGAATGTGGGGTAACCCTGTATGCCATCACGGTTAAGCCGGGGGTGGTAATACGATGAGGGAATTTGAATGCTGTAATCTTGTCGCCGGTTAATCCGGGAGGTAGTGCCCTAGAATTTGGGGTAACCCTGAATGCCACGGCGGTTTAGGCCGGGTGTGGTACATTGGCAAGAGAATATTACAGTTTGAAATGAAGCGACCATCATGGTCTGCAGCAGAATGAATGTATTTTTCTTGAATTTGAGCTGGCAGCAATTATGTTTTTTTTTGAAAATGTGAAAGCACCACTTTTTATAGTGCGATTTTGAAAATGTACTGCTACCACAGAATTTTGAATATTTGAATTTGAAAATCATAATTTTGAATATGAGACAACATAGAAGCAATATTGAAAGTAATGATGTGATTATCATTACTGATATTTTTAATTGAAAATCGTTGACGTAATTGTCTTCATTGATGTTTTGAATTGAAAAGCGGTGCATTAGGTGACTATGTTGTTACAGGAACAGAAACTGATAGAATGGTCTAGAGAATGAACTGGTTAAGCCAGATAGTACTTGATAGCCACTGAGCTAGTCAAGAGGAAGTAGTTTAAGAACTTGAATTGAAGAAGCCTAGCACTGTGTTGTTATCTAGCTTGGTAACATTAGACCAACGTGTCTAGAGTATACATGAGATTGGAAGAATAATCAGACAGTACCGTGTAGTAATTGTGATGCCTATGGCTTGAAGGTAACTCCTTGGGCAATAAGGCAAGAGTGTCCAGCGCTGTGGTAATTGAATAAGCCGAAAGGCTAGAATGAAATAAGCTAAAAAGTTGAATGAAAATGAGGCAGTGAAGCCTGAGTAACCAAGCGCTGTGAGAATGGACTAATGAGTCCTATGAATGAATGCTACACACCAGGTAGGGATGGTAACTCTTCCACATTGACCAACAAGTGCGTTGTTACCTTGGTGGTCTGTGCATGAAAGGATTAGGATATGCCACTGTACCGAAGGGTTGAAGTGGCAGCGATTAAGTCGAAAACATGATAGCACTATTACTGTTTGTATAGTGCAGGTTGTGAAACGTACCTCGATCACAGAAATTTTCAATGTGGGAAATTTGAAAATGAGATAGTATAGTTGAAATGAAAAGCGGTGTAGTTAGTGATTATAATGATCTCGGAATAGAGACTGTTACAGTGGTCTAGAGATCTGAACCGAGTAGGTCAAATAGGAAATTGCCAGCGTGCTAAGCAAGAGGAAAGTGGTCTGAGAGCTTAAGTTGAAGAGGCTCAGATGATTGATGAACAAATAGAGACTCAAGGCTGTAAGGCCCGATATACAAGTTGGAACAGGGCGGTGTCCCTGGGTCGTAACACTTGTGTGATTAGCATTGTGTGGAATTCTCACAAGTATGATAGCTTTGGGACCAATGTGTCCAAAGAAGTTGTGAGTCTGGTAGAATTTCGGACTGTACCAGGTGGTAGTTGAGATGCTTATCGCGGATAGGTGATTTCTTGAACACTAAGGACAGGATGAATGAAAAGGTTGAAAGATTTGTTGCGTGCTTAGTGAGCATGCATAAGAAAGGAGAAGATTAAGTGTCCAAAATTATTCCCCAAAGTATGAATGTTCAAATTTCGAGGACGAAATTTTATTGAACGGGGGGAGTAATGTAACATCCCAAATTTTGGAGTTGGGAAACTTGAAATAATTATGGGAAAATAAGGTATATTTTCCTTGAATTTTTGGGAAAATGATTATGGAAGTTAATGGCCTAGAATTATTGTTGGAATTTTAATGTACATTGTGGGCCATATAATTGAAACCAAGACGCTAAGCAAAGAATTAATAGAGGACAAGAGATTATAGCTCATGTGCTGGCATTTTCGGATAGTAAAGTCAGAATATTCTCTCTTGGAAATTCTGAATGATAACTTCCACACTCCACCATTTCGCAGCATATACCCACACACACTTAAATAATCCATTCAATTCCCTAACCAGCGTGTATATACATCAGCTAATGGCTACTCATTCCCCACTTCTTAATCCATATGGCCTAACATCAGCAGACCACACGTACTCGCAGTTCTGCAACGCCCATGCTCCATAAACAACTTCTTTATTCTTCTATCCGACAGCAAATGGAGCAGCAGGCATTACACTTTCATCCTAATTAGTGCCAGTCACGCCCATGCTCCACTCTTATTTTCTGCATGACAGCAGACCACTTTCTCGTCATTCTTCCATTCACTTCCCATCGGCCTCAAACAGAAATGCAGAAGTGAAACACGAAGTAGAGAAAAGCAGTGTGTGAGAGAACGAGAGTTTGATAGTTGGAAAAAGAGAGGAAATTCATTTGCTTCTCTACGTTTTAAAACGACGAAACAGAGGTGTGTGTGTGTGCTGGCGTGGGGTTTGAGAGTGAAAGCGTGAGAGAAGGAGCCAGTCTTCATTCTCATTCGCCTCTGCACAAAAACTCAGAACCAAGGACGAGAGACAGAAAACACAGTGGGAGTTTGACATATAGAGGGCGAGAATGAGAGCATACGTGAGATGAAGAAAATGGGAGAGAGACCAAGAAAGAAGCTGTGATCAAGAGCAACGAGAGAAACAAAACCGAGGGGAAGTGCTATGGCTCATTTCTGCACAGAAACGAAATGCAAACAGAGGGAGATGAAGCCGGAATTGAGAAGCACGGTAGTTGGAAGAGAAGGAGTATGAGCATGCATGGAAGCTTGGGTGTCAAACAAGGTGAGTTTTGAACCTCTTTCCATCTAGCTTCCGTGAGTTCTGTACGTTGGTTCTCAACATTGAAGCTTTTGCATGTTGAAACTCTGTTTTTATGGGTTGAAACAGAGTCAAAGGCGAATGCTACAGTAAAATCGTGGATGAACAGTGCATGTGTGAACAGGATTCGTATGCTGATGTCATTTGCTGGAAAACTGAATTGCAGCTGAAGCAGCGAAATTTGAGCAAGGTAAAACCAGGGCAAACGAACTCTTTTGACCCTGAAATTTTGTGGGTAATTAGTACACATCATAATCTTTAACATGAGCCAAAGAACACCCAAATCTGATGTGTACAATGAATGTTATAAATTTCCAAATTTAGAAGATGAAAACTGGAAAATGCCATTTGAAGTAATGAACAGTCTTTTTCGTGTTCCATTTTGAAAAAGTAAATGATAGAGTTTTGCTCTGAAAGTTTTACAGGAGACAGTACACTCCTTAAGCTTTAAAATAAGCTTTGATTCACCCAAATCGGAGGTCTACAACTCCAGTTATGATTTTTGGAAGTTGAGTCAAAAATCTGGAATATTCCTGGTATGTTTCTGGAGTCAGTGGATGATGTGGCATTTCCGGATGACCAAACAAAATCACTAAATTGTGAAATTTTCCAGTTAAATAGTAGACTCAGAGAGGCTTAATTTGATAGGTAATCCGTCGAATTCCGATAAGAATCGAAGGAGATACGGATTTTTGAAGTTGACCTATTAAACTGAAATGTTTTCTGGACAGCGAAGAAAGAATGAAAATCTGGGAATGATACAGAAAGAAATAAGTCTAGTGATTAGTTGTATATGAAACTAGACTTAATTAGTGACACATAGAATTTTGAACCACCCCAATCGGAGTTTTGTAGAATTAATGATGATTTTTCAAAGTTAGGTTAAATGCTGATAGCTTTTAGCTACGATGCGAAATTAAAAAGATATGGCTAAAGTAATGAGAATAAACTCCAAGGGTGTAAGAATGCCTATGAGGCAAAGATAAGCCATCATGTATTCGGTTTACTTGGCTCTAATAATATGACGTCGTGTTTAGGGCCATGAGAAGTCAAGACCAAGAAGAAAGAAAATAAATGGATGATACTTAGCTTCAAGCAACTCCGTAGTTGAAAGAGAAGTACAACCGGAGGACATAGGCTAAGGTAGTGGACTTACCCTACTTGCGTGTATTGATTTATCTGCTTGTGTGATAATATGCATGATTGCTTTACTTGCTTGTTTAATATATTTGAATGGTTGAAGCTCTGTTTCTATTTATGCTATGGCCATGAGTATATTTTATGAAGCATTGTAGCATGCAGAAATGTCATTATGTTAACATGAGCCTATGTAAGGCAAGCATATCATACACTAGCATTTATCTTACATGCATTGTTCGGTAATGTTTGCTACTGAGATTCCCCAGAATCTCACCCTCCACAACCAACCTTTAGGCAGGTGAGCACGACAGAGAAATGCTGCAAGGGAAGATTGCTTGAAGTTGCTGTAGAAAGTATGAGCAAAGCAGACACTCTGATAGTTGTGACAACGGCCCTGAAGAATGTTGACGCTTCCAACCGAATAATGTAGGGCCGGGTGTCTAATATTTGAGTACGTGTTTTGGGAAAGCTTCCGCATATGCCAAATTAAAAAGATCCAGATGGGTTTTTAGAATCGCACTAATCCGCCACCCGAAAGGGCGAGGCCGGTAGGGGCGTTACAACATCCACCGTAAATCCGGTGGAACGAGAAGACGACGATCGAGGGTTCCCTTGGTCCCACTCGTTCTCCTGGTCGAGGAACTCCTCCGCTTCTGCTATGGGAATGTCAATCCGGATCTCCTCCTCTTCCTCTTCATCATTTAAGATGTCCTCAAGTGATAGACTTGCGCCTCGTTCTCCACCTACGGTCTCTAGGGTCTCTGGGTGTGGGATTGGGTCATTTGCAAAGAGTTTGTCAAACTCATTCCCAACCTGAGGGGGCTGAAGGGGGATATTTAAAGGCCCACGCCCTCTCCTACCTCTACTACTACCACCCCTGAGAAGCCTTCTTGGGGGTTCCACTACTTTCTCTTTTCCCTTGTCGTTAGAAGCCATGATGGTGAAAGGTAAAAGTTGAAATTGAGAAGCGAATAGTAACTATGCGCGCGTGAATTTCAAAAGTGAAAAGGAAAATATTATAACCGCTGCACTTTGTAGCGGTTACCCCAAAAACCGTCACAAAAGTAATGAATTTTGTAATGGTTACACCAAAGCCGCCACCTCCACCGCGAGAATGTGCCTCGTTCTTCGCGGAAATTTGTAGCGGCCTTTTAACCGCTACAAAAAAACATGACTTTTGGAAATCTGTAACGGTTTAGAGTATAACCGCCATCTAAACAGCGACAAATGTGCCTCATTCTTCTTGAAAATTTGTAGCGGTTACTAAACCACTACAAATTCAATAACCTTTGACACTTTGTAATGGTTTTATAGGAACCGCTACCAATTTAATATTTTTTAAAAAAAAAATCCAAACTAATTAGTTTAGATTTTTTTTTCTTTATTACAATAAAAACATTTCCAATTATTTTCTTTAATTTCCCTAAAAGAGCTAGGGTTAGTAATAACAAGTTTATTGAAAATTGGATTCAGTATAGCCACCGATCTCTCTAGAAAAACTCGCTGACTCATTTTGATCAGAGATATTTCCCAGAGAGATTGGTGTCTATATTGGACCCAATCTCCGATGGTATGTTGGACAATTTCAGAAGAGGAGACGTGTTCAACTGAATGGAATAACTAAATCTGGATTTTCACTAAACGAACATTCTCGGCTCTGCATCTCTTATCTCATCTCCCGACAACAGAGCAGAGAATGTTCATTTAGCGATAATCTTGACTTAGAATATTTTTTAATATTTCTAGTTGTTGGGCCTATTTATAGAATAAATTTTGTAGCGGTTACAGCAAAAACCGTAACAAATTTTGAATGTTTGTAGCGGTTTAGAGTATAACCGCCACCTAAACAGCAACAAATGTGCCTCATTCTTTGTGAAAATTTGTTGCGGTTTAGTTCAACAACCTTTGACACTTTGTAACGGTTTTATAGGAACCGCTACCAATTTAATATTTTTTTAAAAAAAAAATCCAAACCAATTGGTTTATCAAACTAATTAGTTTAGATTTTTTTCTTTATTACAATAAAATCATTTCCAATTATTTTCTTTAATTTCCCTAAAAGAGCTAGGGTTAATAATACCAAGTTTATTGAAAATTGGATTCAGTATAGCCACCAATCTCTCCAAAAAAACTCGCTGACTCATTTTGATCAGAGATATTTTCCAGAGAGAATGTTGGCTATATTGGACCCAATCTTCGATGGTATGTTGGACAATCTTCAGAAGAGGAGACATCTTCAAGTGAATGGAATATCTAAATCTGGATTTTCACTCAAAGAACATTCTCGGCTCTGCGTCTCTTATCTCATGTCCCAACAACAGAGCAGAGAATGTTCTTTCAGTGACAATCTTGACTTAGAATATTTTTTAATATTTACAGTTGTTGTACGGATGCCTATTTATAGAATAAATTTTGTAGCGGTTACAGCCTACACTGCTACAAATTGTAACATCTAGTCACGGTCAAGGTGTCGGTTTCTTCTCACCGCGAGAAAACTATGTCGTTTCGAATACATATTGTAGCGGTTACAGTTAAAACCGTTACAAATCTGGTGTCGATGAACTTTAGTAGCGGTTACTTCAACAAAACCGCTACTAAATAACTGCAACAAACTTCACGCCAAAACGCGCCAAGGCTGGCGCCATATTTGTGGCGGTTTGGTTTTGTGTAACCGCTACAAAAATCGAAGCAAAATGGTCACCATTTGGCGTCGATGTTTCCGTTACTAATTTGTGGCGGTTTGGGTTAAAACCGTGACAAATTCGCGCCAAAATGTGCATTTGTAACGGTTTCCTATAACTGCTACAAAGTAACCGTAGCAAATGACCACTTTTTTTGTAGTGATTAATGAGTAGTAATTTCCACTCAAAATGGTCAACTACTATATTATAACCAATGCATTAAATAAATTTAAAAAAAAATAATCATATTGTAATAGAAATAATATTCATTATACTACAAGTTACTAAAAGCTAACGACACACTCGACCTCTATCTAACAATTCGTCTCTAATAACATTCCTTGCTTCTTCCATCAGCCTAGTAGAGTTTGAAGTTGGCCCTTCCCATTCATATTCTCTATGATCATCATTATTATTTTCAAACTCATGAATATTCTCAAATCTTCTAAGCAACGCAACTACTCTAGTTGCAAGTAATGTATTTTTCTGCATAATATATAATCTATTTGCATTTTCGTAGTTATCGTTGTCTATGTTAGAGGTATCAGACATCCAAATAAAGTGTATCAATAAACAATTATGACCATATCGTCTAAACAAAATAACTCTGTTTCCATAATTTCCCCCAAAAAAAAATCTAATAAATAGACTATAACAACCATTGTTGTCAAACTCGCGAGTTGACTCTCCGAGTTTACCGTTTTTACGCTTCTAACTTACAAAAACGAGTCGAGTCAATGGTGAACTCGTGCTAGTTGTAAACTCGGTTAAACTCACGAGTTTATGCACCAAGTTTACCATTTTTACGTTTTTAGCTTACAAGACCGTGTTAACTTACTCTTAAACTCGTGTTAACTTTTTTTGATCTGATCATGCTCAGCGGCTTTATATAGAAATTTCTTTATTAAATATGATAAATGATTAATGTTGATGGATATAATTTTAATTATTTGAATTTAAGATATATTTAAATCAAATTGTTGTCATTTTTATATTTTAATTATTTAATTATACACTAGTAATACTTATTTAATAATAAAAGTAAACTCTTATGAGTTTACGATTCGAGTTCACGATACGTGTTTACGTCGCTGTCACGAGTTTACTTAAAATCGTGAGTTTGATAACCTTGATAACAACAATTCAGGGTCAAAAGACTACACCATATAATCTCATATTCAATATCAAATAGAAATTCATGTTCAAGTTCAAACATAACACTATACTATAAACTATCTATAATGTTATACATCTTCAACTTTAAACATGCTCTAAAATGAGAGAGGTTCATTTTCCATGTAATGAACAAAATGCCTCTCTATTTTATTTGTTGATAAAGATTCGAGAGGCCAATATTATTGATAAACTCATCATAAAGGTGGCAGCACAAAATTAAATTTGAAGCACACAACTTTCAAATCTAACCATTCATTCATAAAATGCACCAATTTATAACGCAATGCAGCGTAATTATGCAGAATACCATTATTAAAAGGTGGAAATCTGACCTAAATACATAGAGCGTAAAACTTATTAAAAAAAAAATAGTCCTAGTTACACCATTCCGTAAATATAATCGAGAACACGTATAGGGTCCGTTGCAGGATTACATCGAAGCAAACGAGCTAAAATATGAGGGCCAATAATAGTAATTATGGGAACTATTAGGAGGAAGATTCAATTTTCTCAGTTCCAGTTCCGCTCGCTGTTGCATAGCTTTTCTCATCAGTTCTTGCTCTGCTTGATGCTGCATAACTTTTCTCATCAGTTCCTCCTCCGCTTGCTGCTGTATAACTTGCATAACTTGTGCGAGTTCTTTGTGGCGTTTTCCTCTCTTTTGCAATTTCCTCCACCATTTCTTCACGATAGGGTCTTGACGATCAATCTCTTTTATGAGAGCTTCAGCCTACAAAATAATGAATTCAAATAAACATTTATATTTTCTAAAAAAACAGAAGAAAACCGTGCTTTTGGACAGAAGAGAACAAACCTCAGATTTCATGGATTGAATTATACACTCCAAGTCAGCTCTATCTTTCTTAAGTTTCTCCTCAAACCCAGCGTTAGATTCCTTTACCTGCTGCTCAAACTCCCAAGAAAGCTCGTCACAGGTCGGTGGTATTTTCAACTTCTCCTCAAACTCAGAGATAGATTTCTCTAGTTGCTGCTTAAACTCCCAAGAAAGCACGCATTTCTTCATTTTCTTACAAGACACGCGACGAAGAACTGCAAGAGAGAAGTCGGAGAGATAATAGAAAATCTCAAACTGTTAGGATGATTTTCAATTCATGAAGTAGCCTCTATATATATAGAGATGTGGAGGGAATATTTTAATATTAAAATATCCAAAAATATATCCCTTTAATTTTCTGAGTTTAAATTTATTCAAATATCTATCATGCTTTTACAATATCAAATACTTGGATTAAATTAAATTCTGATTTGAATGATAAATATGATTAAAATTTGAAAATATTGAATTAAATCATGTACATCCAATATTTAGATTATTCCGATGATTTAAATTTTATTTTTCATTTAATTCATATTATATTTGATTAGGTGAATGAGCTTATTTATAAATTCAAATAAGCATATATATCTGTTTTCTCCAAACTCCAATGAACCATAATAGCTAGTTACTAGTTTATTTCAAGATTTAGTATTTTAATTTATGGGGTTTAAACTTCTCATGAGAAGAAGAAGATTCTTACACACGTGAAATAGTGGGACCCACATACATATATAATGCTAATTTTATATGTGTGTGTAGGTTCCACAATTTTATGTGTGTGACATGAGAAAACACTTCTCCTACAACATGTTTTTCCCCTTAATTTAAACTTATACATTTATATTATTTTATAGGCTTTATAACATTTCATATATATATAGACACACACGAAGTTTTTAAATTTATATTATTTTATAGGTTTTATAACATTTCATATATATATATATATATAGACACACACGAAGTTTATCTGCATGATTTTGACACTCTCGTGTGTGGTTTTCTAATGGAAATTGTGAAATAATCCAACAAAATAAATATCCCTCAAACGTGGATGCTCCCTTTCAGCTCTACTCTTTACCTACTTATTTTTCTTGGCCAAACTTTACCTGCTTGATATTTTTAATTAATTTTAATGTACGTATTTTATTTATTAAATTTAGTTATTTATATATATCTTGCAAGAAGAATTAGGTGAAGTACTCATTATTTAATTTGTTATCATAAAGTATATTAATTATACAATGAAGTAGATATGGGTTTAAACTTATTTAAAATCTCTATCATATAGTATTTATAATATTAAATACTTAGAATTAAATCATTAATATGATTACAATTTAAACATAATATTTACCTTTCCCTCTTCCCCACCCATGCGCAATATCACAGTTCACAACCCAGCCCTAGGGCCCAGCATTCTCACCAGAATGTTGACTTGAACCTGAGGATACTATATGTGACATTACAGCGCCTCTCTCTTGAAATTAACCGCTTTGGCGCCTATGACCTCTCTTGCCTTAAAAGAAGCAAAATAGATGTTAAATGTGTGTATAGGAAATCAAACATATACCTCATACTAATCTACCCCTTACTTATAAATAATAATAAATCAACTTACTATAAATTTTATGTTAATTTTAATATTGTTATAAATATTGTCATGTTTATGTGGATATCTATAGCCTTGTTTCTCCAATTAAATCAATATAACCTACAAATGAATAACCGAGAATTTCTTACCATCAATACACATAACCTTCCAATCTAACATATTTTACAATTATGTAGATTTATTCCCATGTATAAACTCGAAATGTAATTTAAAGAGTTGTGGCCTACAAATAGCAGATTTGTATAAGTGATTATACATATCCAAATGAAAATATTGTTCCCTCCATTTCTCTGTCATCTCACATAGTTTTTGTGACATTTATTTATTTATGTATACAAATATTTTAACATGTCGGTATATTAATATGGTGTTACTATATGATTGCGAGTTTCTCTTTCTATATAGAGAAGTCACATAGTTCTTTTGTAAAATAACACTGTCAACTCCAGGAAATGCTATGACAAGAAAAACTCGTGCCATTTTGTTGACCTAATCTTTACAAATATCAAGCCTTGAAGGCTACAAGTTCAAACATCAAATGACAAAAAGAAAAGGAGACATGTAGCTTTGAAAGATTTGGGCTTTTATTGGAGCTCACCTGTGTCGTCACTCCTGATCAACCTTGCCTTCATTCTTTGGTGTCATGTCCTCCCTTCTTGAATCTTTTAGATAACTTATGATCTCATAATATCAACCTTTGGTGTGTTCTGTAACACCCCAATTTTTAAAAGCGGAATATTTTTTTTTTTTTTCAATCAAAGTAGAGCATCGGAGTGAGTAAAAGAGTGAGTAACTGATATATCATTAACTGTAGCGTATTCATCTGTTCATAGCGTACAGTACATTTGTTAAAACAGTACAAGTCTAGAAGTAGGATCCTCAATCGGGTCTTTACACTTGCTGTTTACTCTGCTTACTCCTGTCTTCGGTCAATGGTTCCCTGGACCTTGAAGCTATGGTAAGAGTTGAGGTTCAATACCCATTGAACCTCAGGTAACGGTTAACTTCATGCTTATGTAACAGTTATGTATGACAGATATTCATGACATTACAGCAATAATCAATATAAAAACTCATAACAGATTCGTCTGGATAACGGTACACAGCCACTGCAATATGTCCGTTATCCCCAGTCTGCACTATTCATCAGTGCCACGATGGCCTATCGTGTTCTCAGCGCTAGGAAAACTCAACGACATTACCAAAACTGTAACCCGTATAAAGCTGAATGCATATAAAAAACACAGAGTCTTAATCTATAAATACATCTATCACATATAAAAGTACAATAAGCATCAGATTTAGTGTTACAATACGCATCCATACCTTTGTCGGTGATTTTGGTACGTTCGTCAGTCGGAGTGTGGTCACGTGTATCCTATAATGGTAATATCGCATTTATTAATTCACCAATAATATCCTGATAGATATCTTAGTCACTAATGACCATTTTACCCCTGGTGGAATTATTTTTCAATTTATTTTCCTTAATTTTTGGAAAAAACGTTGGTTCAGCATCTTTGGGCAGATTTTTAGTCTAACTTGGAAAAATCATAACTAATTCTAGAAAAATCAAAATGAAGATCCGTAAAATTCCTCATGACCCTTGACATGTCTATTTTCAAGGAAAAATATTCCCAAAAGCTAGAACATCAAGAATCATTCCCAGTTTAATATTTTCTCAACGCTACCCAGATTTAATCCTAGAAAACATGGCTTAACTTCCAAAATTCATATCTCCTTGACTGGAGATCAAAACGTTACATATTTTATATATTTGAAAAGCCCTACATGCCTAATTTATTTCTGCAAAATTTCATGATTTAATAACTTCATTTCATACATAAAATAATAGCATCTATTTTCGCTGCCAGCAAAGGATTTCCCCCTTCAGTTTTTCCAAACTTTTATCACAATGATCTATTAATTCTAAAAATTATGCCCTAACATGTTTTCCACTCCATTTTTTGTTTTAAAAGCAATGGAGACTTTCAAACATGAAAAGGAATATCTCTAACAATTTCCTAGATTAAACTACAATTTTACTAAGAACTTAAAAAAAACTAAAAACTAGAAAACTAAAAGCAAGCTTACCTCTTGAAGAACCTTGCTACTCCTCCTTCCTTCTTGCTTCACACTACTTCTCTCTACTCTTTTTCTCTCTAAACTCATTGGAGTTTGGTGTGAAGAATGAAGTGAACCCAAGCCTCCTATTTATAGGTAAAAGTCTAGGACACAAATGAAATTTAATTTGTTCATCTCTCACCCTAGCCATTGGATGCAACTTACTTTGCAAGAATTGATCTCATCCCTTCATGTGATTAGAAAACCCTAACTTGGCCACCAAGTTTAGAAACTGTTTCAACTTAATCAACAAGTTTTGACTTTCGAACTTGCTCTCCAAGTTGTTTAATTTGTAAGCAATTAAGCTTCTTCTTCCACAAGCCACAAAAACCGTCCCCTCATCCCATGTGCCTTTATCCATGTATTTGATTAATGTAATATTAAAATAACATAATTCTCCATCTTTCTATCTAACCGTGCCCTCTCCTTCATTCTTGGCTCTTGGAGTGTGCTCATCTTGTGTCTAATCCCTAGCATTTAAAGCCTCCTATTGGTTCATCCCAATTCACATGGATTAATTAGAGAATTAATTATGTAATACCCCAAAAATTATAATTTCTCATAACTACAATATTTTGATAAATGACACCTATTTAAACTAGGTGAATATATGGTCTCAAATTATGAGGTATGATTACTCTAATTTCTAGGAAATCCTTATATAGGATTAAGATTGATTTTTTCTAGGGATCATAAAATATTATAAAAATACAAACAATTACCAAATTAAATTAGGGTTCTTGTATGATCAAGAAGAGCAAGAAAGAGTTATGAAAATACATAAATAAAATTGGAGGAATGGAATATCCTAAAATTCATATTCATTAAAAATATTATATTTTGGCAAATAATACCTATTTAAAATAGGAGAATATGTTGGGCAAATTTTCTCTAGGATTTAAATAGGGCAAAACCCAATTTTAAAAATTACATGATGGATCATAAAATATTATAGAATGCTCTAAAGACTCTAAAACTAAGTATAATCCTAATTTAACCATAAGAGATAATTAATTGGCCCGAAAATATGTATACCAATTAAGAGAAATTATTAACAACTAGGGAACAATTAAATTACAATAACTAGAATAATTGTAGTAATTTTCATAAATAATCACAGGGTCTTAAACACCAATTTTATAATTGTTTAAGAAACCAAATTTTCTAAAACCCTAGAACTAATACCTAGTTCATATTTAACTCATAAAAGGCCATAAAGAATTATCAAAACACTTGAACAATTAAAAGGCAATTTCCAACAATTAATGAGCAATTAAAATTACACTAATGGAATATTTAGCTAATTGTTTGCAATTAATACTAATAGTCATCAATTAAAGATGTGTTGAGCTAATTAAGAATCAAAGACCAATAAGGGGATAAGATTAGCATAAAATAGATTAACAATGATCTTAAACTACCCTAAAAGTCAATAATACAATAATCAAGGTACACTTAAGCCTTGGATTAAGAAGTTAATTAAGCTTTGAAAAGTCAATAAAATCAACTATGATCTAAGGGTCAAGATTTAACCACATAAAGCCAATCTAAGGGGTTAAATAAATTATAGAGCTTAATCCTTGTGAAATTGGATTAGCCAATGATAAATCAAGAAAATGTTCTTAATCCTCATAAAATTCATTGGACCAATAAGAGATTAATACAAATTAAAGGTTTGGATTAAATCTAGTAAAGTTAGATCCTAAGGCTTAAATTAACTCTCATAAAACACAATCCATGTGAACTTAAAACAACCAATGAGAGGGAGTTGTGCATGTGTGTGGGAAAGAGAGAGAGTGTTGTGAGTGCTATTGTTGTGAGCCTAGTGGGAGAAGTCAAAGCAACAACCAATGGGAATTTAGTATAAATCTTATGTAAATTAAATTAAGTTAATCAATAGAAATAATTCAAGACATAAGCAAAGGGAAATCTATACAAACTAAATTGTATCTTGAAATCCATTAATCATTGATCAAATATAAAAAGAGATTATGAACAAGCATAATTCAAGCTTGAAAATGAGTATAACCAAGGTTATTTCCCCAAACCTTGCAAATTGATACCAAATGAGAGAGTAAGTGATATTGGTCTCTAAATGAAGCTAAGAACTTCAAGAATTCAAAACCAATGAGAAAATGTACATACAACTTCATTGGGATCCCCAAATGAATTCCTGTCTAGTGAAACACAAAATGGAAGAAGTAGGAAATTCTAATTTAAAGAAGCAATTATGCATATGCAAAATGAGTCATCACTCTAGAAATGAGTCATTAGCCTATGCATGAATGAGCCATTAGCCTAAGCTTGAATGAGTCATAACTCTAAAATTAATGTATGAAGACTTTAGGGGCTTTGGGTTTAATGAGTTGGAAGAGGATAAGATGATGCATATGATGATGTCATTGTTGTGCATGTGTGTGTATGCTATTGTTGTGCATATGTGTGTGTCTAGTATGAAGAAGGAAAGGAAGTCAAGGAAAGAACCAATGGGGATTTAGATAAAAGGAGTAAATAGAATAATCCAAGAAAACTAATTCTATACATAAACAAATGAAAATTCCTACAACCTAAATTGTAACTTGAAATCTACTAACTAAGTATCAAATCTAAATTAAGAACAATAACAAGCATAAATCAAGCATGAGAACAAGTATAACCAAAGTCATTTTCTTAATTGGTGAAGATTGAAACCAATAGAGAAGATGGACAAATTTGGTCTTAAAATGGAGCTAAAAATGTCTAGAATTCAAATCCAATGAGCAATGGAGCATACAACTTCAATAAGATACCCAAACAAATTCCTCTCTAGTGAACAACAAAGAGATAACTTACATAAGAAGACTAGGACACTTGGCAAGCTTGGAAGAAGATAAGGTGAGTCACTAACCTAGCATACATGAATCACTAATCTAGGTATGAAATGAGTCACAACTCTAGGGTTGAGTCATTAGTCTATTGCAAGACACATGGGGGGAAAATTGTCAAAGTTGGAAGAAGATAATGTAGTTGGGATAAGATAATTAATGAAAATGGAAGAGGATAGAGAAGAGAGAGGGGGAGCACGGTTTTGAGGCTTGAAGGGGGAGGATTTGAGCTTCAAATGTAACCTAGATCCAATGGCCAAGGTTTAAGATGAGCTATGTTTGAATAAATTGCAAAATTGCCACACCAAATTACTATAAATAGGGGTCCTTGGGCTTCATTGTTCCTCACCAATTCACAAGCAATAACATCTGAAACATAGAGAGAAAGTGAGTGTGAGAGCCTTGGAGAAAGGAGGAGCAAAGTTCTAGGTAAGTTCTTGAGCTCTAGCTTTTAAGTTTTTAGTTATTTTGTAGTTTAATCTTTAAATCTTCTAGATATAGTTCTTTTTATGTTTTCCTGGGTTTAAAATTAGCTTTATTTTGAAAAAAATATGAAGAAAGAGTTTTAGCAAAATTTCCGGAAGAGAAACACCGAAGTAACGGAGTTCTGGCGAAATTTCATCGGTTCTGGAATTTCTGAACCAGACATGGAAATGCTTATATTTTATGTGGAAAAAGTGGTTGGAAAATTCTGACAAAATTCATGGTTAAAGTAGACATATAGGGCTTTCTAAATATGTAAAGATCATGTCCAAATGATTTTTATACAGAGAGATAAAAATCCTCAAAGTTAGGCTGCGAATTTCTGGAAAAATTCTGGGCAGAGGCTCAAAACTTAAAAACTGGGAATGAACCGTGTGATCTGGGCAAAAACTATTATTTTTCCTTGAAATTAGACGTCCTGAGGATTTCAGGAAATTTTACGGATCCTCGTTTCGATTTTTCTGGAATTAGTTATGATTTTCCGAAGTTAGGCGAAAATCTGTCCAAAAATTTTGGACCAGCGTTTTTGAAGAATTAAAAGTGATAGGCTGAGAAATAATCCTACTAAGGGTCAAAAGGGTCATTAGTGACTAGGATACCTTCTAGAACATGATTTGTGAATTAATAAATGCGATATTACCATTATAGGGTAAACGTGATCATGGTCCGAGCGACAGCGTACCGATATCGCCAACGAAGGTACGGACGCGTACTGTAACACTAACTCTGATGCTTATTGTACACTTGTATGTGGTAGATATGCTCATAGACTGTGACTCTGCTTTAAAAATTATTTGAATATATATACAGCTATATACGGGTTACAGTCTTGGTAATGCCGTTTGAGTTTTCCTAGCGCGCTGAGGACACGATAGGCCATCATGGCACTGGTGAAGAGTGCAGACTGGTTTGATATGAATATGGAATAATATGGATATATGATGGTTATGTTTTTATGAATATAGAATATGGATATTGTTGTTTTATCATGAATATCTGTCATACATAACTGTACATAAGCATGAGGTTAACCGTTACCTGGGGTTCAATGGGAATTGAACCCCAGCTCATAGTCTCAGATACTGGTGGAGCCGGGACAAGAGCAAGGATGAATAGCACACGAGAGGGCATGGGCAGAAAAGTACCTAGGGGTCATTGTAATCGAAAACATTCAGAGATTTGTACCACTGTAATAGCAACCAGACTCAACAACAGGGAATGTATATCAGTTACTCGCTCTTTTAAAGAAAAAAGTTTATTCTGATGCTCTGATTGAGTTGTTGTTTTAAAAAGAAAATCTTTTCCGATGCCACTCTGATTAATTTCTTCGAAGCTCTGATAATCCCAATTGAAAACCACATTTAAAAAGGCGGGATGTTACAAATTAGACCCTTTGGATAAACTTTATTAGATTAAATCTTGGCCTTCTATTTGCTAATCTCCCATTGGATTAATTAATTTCATGAGGATTAGGAATATTTTCTGGACTTATCATTGATCAATTCCATTACACAAGGATTAAAATTAATTGTTGGCTTTAATTACAACCATTGGATTTCTTGGTGCTTGCCTAGATTAAATCCTTACCCTTAATTGCCTTTGACATTTAGCTAATTGATTAATTAACTAATCATAAAAATTAGTGTATAATTAGGCAAGTATTATTTCACCCTCATTGGCTTAATTATGTTCAAGTATGATTAGCCCTCTTTTGATGATTCTAATTTGCCTTTAATTATCTTGCCCCTTCCAAAAGGAATTTTCGCCACTTATATTAAAATGGGGAAGATTAAATTAATCTTGGATAATATCTCTAAGATAGTGTTTTATATGTTATTATACTTAATTGATAGGTTACTATATTAATCATAATCATTAGAGGCTACTTATATGCTAATCTTAATCCTTTATTAGCCATTGGTTCTTAATTAAGGTCATATATCCCTAATTATGCCTTTAACACATGTTATCAAATTAATTATGAAAGTTTATGAATTTAATTCAATTAATGTAGATTTAATTATCTACTAATTATTGGCAAATTTTCTTTAATTTGTTCGGGTATTTTAATAACATTTTATGTAACACCCGCCTTAAATACCCCCTTTTGAGTGCGTATTAGAGTTTCCACTATTCACGTATACAGTATAATTCACTATTCACGTATACGATACTATTCACATATACATTACTATTCATGTATACGATACCACCTCAGAGTACTCTCAACAGAAAGCGTACATTAGCGTATGGACGATGAATTACTGATATAATAAGTCCAAACAGATTGCGAATTTTTAATTTCCGAAGAATATTCGCGAAATACAAACTTAAATCTGATAATAAACGGGGTTTATCCCTTTTGGAGGATGTTTAATAGTACAGTCATCCCAAAACTAGTCAAACATTTATTAAACAATCCAAACCTCATTATATATATATATATATAAAACCCCCAAAGTTAAATTCCCAACTCTGGGTCTTCTTCGCCTACTGTAGCTGTAATGCCTTACTTTCCGATCCAAAACATCTTCCTGAATCTTTAGGTAATTCTGAGATTCAGTGATCAGATGAATCCCAGGGTAACGGTTAATCTCATATTCAAAGTGTAAATTATACATGACAAGTATTTCATATATTGCAGACAATTATTAAAACATTTAACAGGATAACGCACCGCAACCAGTATACATAGCATTAAGCAAATGTAACATCACGGTGAAAGCACATACGAGTACTGGGTAAACAGGCATGCAGTATTATTTTATTAAAACAATAATCCACAGCCAATTAACTAAAACGCATGACTCGGACATACAAACCCGGCCACGAATCCACAAAAACATGAACATACAAAGCATATATAAAAACACAAGGAATCGGAGATTAAGTTACCAACCTCAACTTTGCAAATACTTATAAAATTCCCAACATAGAAACTCGATCCTCCTTCAGTATCCTAAAGTAAGATCATCATAAATATTAATCTCCTTTTTAGTTTATAAGGTATTATTTTAAATACCATTTCCTCCTTACTTTAGCACTAGATTATTGACAGAATTTCCACCAACTTTGAAAATTCATAGATAATTGCACAAAACTCCAAATGATGTGCTTCCAAAACCTAAATGTTCTTTGGTGAGTCTATTTTCACCGAAAAATATGCCCAACAACCATAAGAATTCATATAATTCCCAGTTTGAATAAAATACTCCGCTGACCAATTTGTACTTCCAGTATTTTAGGCCAGTTTGTAAAATCCATAACTCCTTGTACAGAGCTCTAAAAATTACATATTATATATCAAAATAAAGCTCTAGATGTCTACTTCAAATATGGAAAATTTCATAATTTTTAGACATCATTAACTTGGTCGAAATCTGTGAACAAGCTGTCTGCCTTCCAAAAGAATAAAACTGGCAGCTTTGGTAATTTGTATAATTTACTCCTTTTAATTCTAAAAAATCATTTCCAATCATATTCTTACTCCATTTTTCGTGGTAAACACTTTGGTAACCTTAAAATCATCAAAAATCCTTACGGTTTTACCACTTCTTAATTGACCCAAAATAATAACCAGCTTCACAAAGTAACATAAGACAAGTTAAAGCCTTACTTACTTGTTTTACTCCTTGGACTTTAGTAGCTTCTCCTTTCTTTTGCTTCTAAAACGAGCGGCCTTCTCTATCAAATTTAATATAAGAAGGTATCTCTCACTGTGGAAGCTCTCACACTCTCACTATTCCTCTCGGCGGAAGTGTGTCAATGTGGTGCACACTTGTATATGATTATTATGAAGAGCAGAGGCTACTCTCGTATCCGAATAAATAAAGCCATAACCACCATCCTTATGATATTCAATCAATTAAAAAGTAGGAACATGTGTCGTATATGTATAATTAAAACGGATAATGGGGTCTTCAGAGCACTTATGAATTTTTGTTGCCAAGCAAGTAAAATAATGAGAAGTGTTGTCGGCATGGTAGGACTAAATGGAATGGCAGGTAGTATAAAGAGGATTTTGGATAATGTTAATCTTGCCCACCAGTAACTTATGAATCACCCGTGATACATATGCATTCGTCCGGATTTGGGAATGAGGAATAAGTGGGATCAACCTTTTTGACCATTTGTTTCTATAATTGAAGTAATTGATTAATAAAGCACATGGGTTCCAAAATGGTAATGACTAATCCGTAAGTAGAGGCGACAAAATTAATGGAGTAGGTTCTTGGGTATATTAGAATAATATGTGTGGAAAAGGGAATGACAAATGTGATAGTGTGTGTGTGTGTCGGCATAAGAGAATTGAAAATTGAAGTAGATCAATATACCATCCAAAACGGATCAAAATGTCGAGTGGATATTTGTTTGATTATTATAATGAAACTAAAGGAAAACACATGATCCCACGTAAGATAAATTGAAAAAGGAGAGTTACGGATGAATTAAAAAAAACGGATGTTACATTTTATGGCCCTTTAGAAATAAATAGGAACTATGATTCAATGTGATAGTTATAATGTATTTCATTCTCTTTAATATCTATCATTTTCATTGCCATCTATCTCTTGTACTTAGGCTAAAATATACCCCTAATAGGTAGTTATATGTATTTGTCACAAATCTTATTTATTGCAAGTTCATTTGTTCATTTACTAATTTGCTTTAATATTTTTAAGTGGTTTCATACCCTTTGGTTATAAATTAATTACTAATTTATGTGTTATTTTCTTGCCTTATGATCATTCAAAATAGTTGTTATTTTATGTGATTTACTATAGCCTTCAATATGTAGTCTTATAATTGACCATTGGTTAATTAATTCCAAAGTGGAATTTAGATGAAAATATAACTAATAGATTATAACAAATTCACCTTTGTATTTTATTTTCTAGGATATGATATTCATATGAGTTATTATGGTATTTTATGATCTCTAAAAGAATATATTCGAAAATTTGCGTCTTTGGTTTATTTAACTCTAGGAGAAAATTCCCTAATTTAAATTAGATAAGCTATAATATCTTTCAGACCACATATTCACCTATTTTAATAGGTATCGTTTATCAAAATATAGTGGTTATGCTAAATACGATTTTTAGGATATTATATGTCCAAGCTTCCCACAATGATTTCACTTTAATGGTTTCCACTTGCCATCCCGTCACTTATCTCCATTCTCTTAGGAAGGACCGATGTTATGAGATGTAACTGTTTGGATATTAGAACCATGCTCTGATACCATGTGAAATGTTGAAATGAGAATGAATTGCACATCTTTTATTAATTGATTAGAGGTATATGTATAATGCTAGTACATACATATCATAATGGAGGATATCATAACAGCCATATTTCTATCCTAATATTTATTATATTAGTTAATAATAAAATCATAATATTATAATATGAAATCCCATGATATTTCTCTAAAATATATTACCTTCATGATAAAGATGGTGTTCCAAGCAAATTAACAATGGAAAGGGATACATTGACATGTCAACTGTTGTTGCTTATATTTCTTCCAAAATATCTGAGGTTAGCGTTGCTTGATGAAAAAACTTATCAAAAACCGATTTTTATATTTTTTTTTTCCAACATTCATTTTTTATATTACATATGTCATAATTTTTATAATTAACAATTTTAATTTTTTTAAATTTCAGTAGTGTGAACCAATATATTTCAAAATGTATTGTTGGTATTCAAATTCTATACTTAATAATCGATATATAATTAAAAATACTTTTTATTTCATCTTGTTGGATATATTGTGACTTTACTAAATTTTTGATTAAATTGGATTATCGCCCCCCTATCTGCTTAACGATATGGTTAATTTTTCTTTATGCTCTAGTATAACTAATACTTTATAATTTTTTTATTAATATTTTTTCCTTATTATTAAAAAATATTAAATTGGATTACGGATTACTTATATTTTAATCACTATAAATTTATATAATGTTATTTTAATTTAATTATTATGTAACTGGCCCGCATAAACAACCTAATCGATTTGACCATTTGAACCATGAACCGAGGATCTTTCCAGCTCGACGTTCGATTTGGCTTTTAAAACAATTATTTAAATAGTGAGATGTTAACTATTATATTTAAATAAATAAAAATTACTTTCCTTATTAATTGAAAATTGCCTTCAAAAGTATTGCCTTTAGTGGCAACCAAAAAAAGCATCAATAAAAAGATGACCTTAATTGTATATTTGGTATGAGGGAAGGGGAGGGGAGGGAAAATTTTTTTGAAAGGACATTTACCATTTTGCCATTAATGAAGGGAATATTCTTTTTTTATTGTAAGTATATTTTAGGAATATTAGAAATTACCTATGGGCAATTTTGTAAAGATAAGAGAAAAGTTTGCTCTCTCTACTTTCTCTCCCATCCCCTCCTCTCCCATTCCCTCAAACCAAACATACAATAAGTGGCGACACAAAAAGTCACCGCTTAAAGTATCACCTTTATCAGCGACTCAAAAACATTGCAGCTAAAAGTCATACTTTTAGAGGCGATAGAGAAAGTCGCCGAAAAAGTTCAACTTTCAACCGCAATGAAAAATGTTGCCATGGAAAGTCTCGCTTTTAGTGGCAACTTTGTAGTGTCGTCATTGAAAGTTTGTCTTTCAAGACTTTCAGTGATGAATTTTATAGTCACACTGAAAGTACTTTTTTTTTTAATATTATCTTTAAAGATTTTCTTAAAAGCTAAAATAAACAAACACAAATACATTAGAGGAAGGTAACTGAAGGTTTCATACTTCTTGTGTCATTAATTTGATTTAGTTTTCATGTTATTATTTTGATTATTTTGGTTTTTTCTTTGTACTTTTTTGTTTTCTTTTTGTGGGTTTATTTACTTAGGCTGCATTTGGATGGGCTTTTTTTATTTTTTAAAAAAATCCTTTTTATTTAAAAAAAGTGCTTTTTTGTTATTTTATGTGTTTGGATGGGGGATTTTTTTAAAAAAAGTCATAAAAAAGCTCAAACTTCTCCTTTTTTTTGAAGCTATAATCTGAAGCTTAAAAAAAAGTTCATGCGGTAGATGAGAGAGAAAGTAAAAAATTGGGTTAAGGAGCGCCCAACACCACAAAGTTTGCCTCAGGGAGCGCCCAGCACCACGAAGTTTTTTTTGGAGCAAAAGTACTCACAAAGTTACAATTTGGGAGCAAAAGTGACACATGGAGTTAGTTTACCAAACGGTCAACGTCAATGTGGATGGAGTGAGGATGTGGACGCTTACTAGGACTGACAAGAAGCCAACTAAGAAAGAGAAAATGCTGACTGGATCAGTGTAAAGTAAATAGTTTTTTTTAAAAAAAACATAAACACCAAAAACGCCCAAACTCATTATCGGTCTTCATTCACTCTACGTTGGGGAAAGAAATCAAATTGGGGAAATAAGAAACCCTAAGTTCGACCACCGTCGTTCCTCATCTTCGACCACCGTCGTTCCAACCATCGTTCATCCCTCACCGGACCTCGCGTCCGTCATCCGTCACCGACAATCAACTCACCACCATTGTTATTTTGGGCGAACAGAGAAGTGGAAGGGGAGGCAGGTAGACTGAAATCCCAGACTCACAGTGCCACGAAGAGAAGAAGGAGAGACGAGAGGAGCACGAACTTGCGCTAGTGAGAGATTGGGGAGAAATTTTTTAGCTAGGAATGAATTGAACGATTTTTAAGTTGCAAGATAGGGTTTCGGTTGTAACGCTAAACCGATAGCTTCTATTGAATCGAGAGGAGGGAAGATAGCTTCTGGTGAAGAAGTCAAATAGTTATTTTTCCTGTCGGGCTAACTCAGGGACGAGCGAAGGGTCAGAATCCTCTACAAAAACTAGGTGAAAGATCCTTTGTTCCTTTTGGCTTTTTTTTTTTTTTGGTTGCTGAAGTTCTTTGATTGTAATAGCTGTTTTTCCTGTCAGACTTTTTTTTGTTTCTTTTAAATTCTCCAATTTGAGGAGTTTTGGAACAGAGCTTTTTTGAAAGGGAGAAAATTTAACCATCATGTTCCCTTCCTTTTCCTATGGATATATTGTCTTTGCTTCTCCTAACTTCTAGACGTACTGCTTTTGTTTCTTTACTCTAACATAACATAACAGATATAAGAATAATTCAACTAGGAGTCATTAGTGGTTAAGCTTACACTCTTGTTGTTGTCATTCGCTTCCCTTTCTTGTAAGAAGGCCTCTTTTGTTCTTTTCCCCGTTACCAAGCATAAAAAGTCTTATCTTCTTCTTAAACCTTGAGGTGTGACTGAAAGCTAATGTATGTCACAGGAAAATCATGGGCCAACCTCTTTCTTCTCTATGTTTATGTTCAAGCATCTAGGTGCATAGTAGTTGGAATTCTTTTTCCCTTCCTACGTTACTTTGGTTATGGTTTGGATTGGAAAGAAGCTATAATTCTCATCTGGTCGGGATTGCGAGGGGCAGTTGCCTTGGCATTATCATTGTCAGTTAAGGCAAGTATACATGGACTTGTGGTGCAAATTTGATTTTCTATTAATTATTACGAAGATTTTTACAAGAAGATTCCATGGGTAGATTTATTCAATTATTTTAGAGTAAATTGCTTATAGATCCTTATGAGATTCTAAACTTAACGTTCACTAAATAGTTTAACTTAAATCATTACTACAATGTTGCTTTTGATGAAGTGGAGTTGTTTAGTTATCTTAGGATTAATCCTAGTATCAAAAGCTGGTAAACAATAATTTTTCTATTATTTAAGCATTTGATGTGATATATGTATGACTATTATGTTTTAAGCTACATGTTCTTCTTATAAGTAAGGTTGCAATTGGGTTGGAACATTGAAAAGCAATTTGAAATGAATGTGAAAGCACCATAAAATAGAAGTCCTACATGACATGCCTTTACTTGGTCAATTTGTGTTTACATACTTATTTAATTATTAATGTCAATTTCAAACATGAATTATGCAGCACCTAATTACTGTGTTTGGCTTTCTGATTGCTTTTTGTCCTTGGCATGCGTAGTGGCAATGGCGTCGAAGGGCAATGAAGAGGACATAGTAAGATCAAATGTCGAAGAGTTCATTGAACTCAGGGGACCGAGTGATGATTATGACGAAATTGAATACCTCAGTTCTGAGTACAATGTTCCAGAGGATGGTGAAGACAGTGATGTCAACGTGATTGCTAAACCGAGCTATGGGGCTGATGATGATGATGATAGTGATGATGGCTCTTATAGCGGGCAAAGTAATAGTTCAAACATACAAGAAAGCAGCTATGATGACTCAGAAGTTGAGGAGATTGTTGTGGAGGATGAGAGTGATGATAATGAGGAGGACTTGGGGAGCGATAATGAAAGAGTGCCTCTTCAACAACTTTGTGTCCTCCCTGAGGCTCAACCCTCAGGTACAATGCCATATTTTGCTCTTGGGATGACATTTCAAGATAAAAACGAGCTTAAAAGGGCTGTAGATGAGTATTCCATCAGGCATGGGGTTAACCTTACAATTGTGCGGAGTGATAGGAAGACGTTTAGGGCGGTGTGTCAAGATGGCTGCCCTTTTACACTATATGCGTCTAAACATGGGCAGAGTGTGGGGTGGGAAGTGAAGGCATTGTATAATGAACACATGTATGCCCGTGTGTTCGAAAATTCAAGAGCTTCGACAAAGTGGTTGGCCGAGTATTTCAAGTAAAAGGTGCAAGAAAACCCTAAATTCAAGGCAAAAGACATGAAGAATGAGGCACAAAGGGATCTGAAGGTCAAGGTTAGTGTGTATAAATGCAAGAGGGCAAAGAAACTCATAATGGACGAAATGGAAGGGGGTTTCAGGGATGAGTTTGCAAATTTAGAGGCATACTGTAATGAGCTGAGATTGTTAAACCCTGGTTCAGACGTGTGTATGGAAGTGAGCTGAGAGGGTTTGGAACATGGACGAAGAATTTTTAAGAGGATGTACGTATGCTTCAATGCCTCGAAGGTATCATTACCACTTAGTAATTTAATTTTATATTTTCACTTTACAATACCAAGTTGTAATATATTTGGTGTTGCATAGCTAGTTATGTTTTTCTGTATTGACTGTTTTTCTATGTTGCAATCTGAATGTTCATATACAATGTAAATGTATTTAAAAATTCCAATGGTTATTTGAATTGAAATCTGTTTAATGGCTGAATGGAAAACTTGACAATGTAGAGTAATTTTTTTTATCATTTTGATTCATTGTAGCATGTTTTTATTTTTCAGGTTGGGTGGAAGGAAGGTTGTCGGCCACTGATTGGTGTGGATGGCACCTTCCTGAAAGGAAAGACTAGGGGAATATTTTTGACGGCTGTGGGGGTTGATGGGAATGATTCACTATACCCTGTGGCGCTTGGACTTGTTGAGAAGGAAAACGCACATCACTGGTCGTGGTTCCTTCCATGGCTGCAAAAATCTCTAGACTTGGCAAGTGGTGAGAATGTGACCCTCATGTCAGACATGCAAAAGGTAATAATATAACTTACAATGTTTGCAATCTGAATTTTTTATTTTAATGAATCACCACTGGTTTTAATGCCTTGTTTAATGTGAAAGGGACTTGCCAATGCCGTTCGTGAGGTGCTTCTGGGGGCTGAGCATAGATTTTGTGCCCAGCACATCTATGCAAATTGGAGCAAAAAATGGAGAGGCACCGAGTTCAAAAAGAAATTCTTCAATTGTACGTGGAGTACCTACACGGAGGATTTCAAAGACAACCTCAAACGACTGGGATCCCTGAATAAAGAGGTAGCAAAGATGCAGTAACATACCTTGTACAATGTTGGGTAAGAGCTTATTTTAGTTCAAGGTGTAAGTCTTGGGTGGTCGACAATAATATGAGTGAGTCCTTCAATGCCTGGATAGACGAGTATAGGTTTTTATCTATTATTAGGATGTTTGAAGGCATTAGATTGAAGATGATGTCTAAGTGGGCTGACAGTGAGAAACATGTTCATGGCTGGAAATGCAATTTTAGTCCTAAATGTATGGACTTGTTTGAGACGAATAGGTTCCTAGCTAATGATTGTAAAGTCTTTTGGAATGGGGTTGATAGAGGGGCAAGATAGACATGTAGTCCATATTTCAAGAGGAATGTGTACTTGTAAAGCATGGGATTTAACGGGAATACCCTGCCAACATGCAATTTGCGCTATGTATCATGCAAAGATAGACCCCATGACCCACATTTCACACTACTATCACAAGGACACATACATTGCAGCCTATAGAACTAAATTTCAACCTGTTAGGGGTAGGAAATTTTGGGACACACAAAATTTTGGACCATTGCAGCCTCCACTTGTCACTAAGTTGCCTGGTCGGCCTCCCAAGAAGAGGACCAGAACTGAGGAAGCTGATAGAAGGAGGAAGAAACCCAGAACTGACCACCACCGACCTGAGTCATCTGCATCTCGTCAGCCTCAACAAGGGAGAATGGAAAGATTAAGTAAGCGTGGTAAGACCCAGAAGTGCTCCCGCTGCAACAAACCAAGCCACAACAGAGCAAGTTGTAAGGAGATAAGTTATTACTGTTTTTGTCTCAACTTTAAGGCTTTTACACTTCAATATGTACTAATGCATGTTACAATGGCAGGGGACATCTGGTCAGCAACAACCGAAGGCACAAGCAACCACTCGCAGCCAACAGCCCCCTCACCCTCCCCAAGCCACCCAACATGAATCACCAACCCATTCCCTAACCTCTCAACAGCCCCCTCAACCAACCCAAGATGAAGCTAACACAAATCAAATTCCCCAAACAGCACCCTCCCATGCACAACCGTCTACAACAAGAAGGACCAGCACAAGGCACGCAAGAGGTGGATATGGGTTCGGGATTAGGTTTGATGAGGACAGTGGGCATACTGTTTACAATGTAAGATATTTGAAGGTTTAATCTACATTACCAGTCATGCTGTGAAGTTAGTATATCAGCCATGCTTCTTGTCTATGGTTCTAGGTTCTAGCTATTGACTGGAGCTATAGTTTTTTTTTAACATTCTAGCACAAAAACTTGCGCTGGAGGTATTTATATATGTTGAACTTGCCTCTGCAATTGGAGCAAAGTATGTTGTGTAGGACTGGGTGGTAGCCTTACCTTTGAATTGCCTACCAGTAGCTGGATCAAACTTAGTAACTCCTGCCAAAATCAAAACCAAACCAAGTCAGAGATCGGTAATATATTTAGTAAGCCAATACTTAATTATATGTGCTGTGAAATAATTGTGGTACACATTTACTTCTTTTTTTCCTGCTTCTCAGAGTGTAGTGATGGGCAGTAATTATGCAACATAACAGGTGCAGTTTTTACATATGCAAAGTATAGAAGTAAGGTATTTGGTGCATTCAAATGGCTAAATGACCAATGAGAATCTTGGGTGGATAGTGTTAATTAAACGAACACACACACATATAAACACAGAAGTCAGAGATTAAAATTAATTAGGCTAGCCAAATATGTAGCCACTAGATAGTTATATAAAGATCTGAGGTCAATGTCAACAGTAGTAGATCATTAATTGAGGCTTTAGGGATATAGATGATAGATCCCTGGTTTTGTCATTATGTGGAAAAAATTAGGCACTTTGCTATGTGACTGGGGCAAATGAACACTTGTAATTGTTTTTCATTCATGACTTTCTATATCATATTAACCTGTGCCCCACATGATACATACATACATACATACATACATACATACATACATATATATATATATATATATAAATGTATCTTAATTAATTTGTGTGCCAACCACTTAATCTGCTATATATATATATATATATATATATATATAAGTAGCTGCTTTTAAAATTGGAGTCAATGTGTGTGTGAACGCAGGAAAAAAGCAACGTAATTGACCCAAGTGTAGGAGAAAATGATATCGTAATAGTAAAACTAGCAATATACTAATAAGCTACAATTATTTCTTCTTGTTTATATATCTATCGGTATCTAGCCTAGCTAAAACCCTAGGCTTTTTAAAAACTCATGCATAGGGCCACCAATTTGTTTAGTTGCTCCCTGCATTATTTTCACTGCATTATATGAGAAAATGCTGTTAGTGCTCCATGTTTCTGTTTTATGGTATTAAAATCCGCTAATCTGTGTTCACTGCATTATTTTCATGTGACATTCTTGCAAGTCTTATATGGACATTCTTTCTCATTATATGAGATACATGGATCACAACTAAATTTCAGTTTTAATTTATATGAGAAAATGCTGTTAGTGCTCCATGTTTCTATTTTATGGCATTAAAATCTGTTGATCTGTGTTGAATTGCTTCTGGCCCTTTATTGTAGCCTGGGCAAAATTCTGAAGTTGTGATCGATGAGGGGACATCACAGGACTATATGCGAAGGACTGCTGATCCACAAACTCAATTTCCCATTCTAAATGAAAGGGAAATGAGATTGTCTCAAGTCAGTCACTCCAATGAGGCAACGGGTTCAAGGTCCATTCAGTTTGTTCCCCAGTCAGTGACTATTGGTCCACCTTCTGACCTTCCATTTCAGCCGCGTGGTCTACAATGGAGAGGACAACCTTGTGTGACAACTTCACAGCTTTTATCACGTCTTCACACTAACAAGGACAAAGGAAAAAGGGCTTCTGATTAAATAGTGTTAGGGTACATGTAAAAGGGTTTGGGTTGGGTAATTATTTTGCTTATTAAAATTGTACAGCAAATGAAACAACATGCTAATTTTGTTGTACAAGAATGTTTCATATTAACCATATAGATAGGCTTTTTTGGTGCCTATTAAATAGTGTTACTCATGCCCAATTTTGGTTGTTACTAACTTTGTTGTACAAGAATGTTTCATATTAACCATATGGATAGGCTTTTTTGGTGCCTATTAAATAGTGTTACTCATGCCCAAGTTTGGTTGTTAAATAATGTTCAGGAATGCAAATACCACTCATGATCAGGGCATAATTTATTGCTTTTTGTGGCCTTTTTTATTCATATGTTGTATGACAGATTTTTGCCCTTTGGTTTACTATCATCAATTCCCAGCTGCTTATTCAATGTTGTACTTTCCCCATTAATCAAGCCGTTTGGTTATATATATGATATGTATATAGCTCGTCTACCAGCAAAAAGAAAAACAGAAAAGGGAAAAAACCGACATGTTCATCTAACTGCAAAAGGATCTTGTGAATGGTACTTCTTTTTTGTTTTTCCCTTCAGTCACTTGAGTAAAGGTTCTACTTAGACTTCAAACCCTTCAAGTGATGTAGCATTTGATCAAAATTAGGCCAAATACATTACAGTCAAACCATTCACAATACATTACCATGGAGTATATTAACACAAGGGTGACATTACATATAGCTCTTAAACTTTGTCAAACTCACATAACTACAACAAAAGTAAACATCTACCCTAACAAATATATTAACAATAACAAGACCCAAGTCATTAACAATGTTGCTAATGCAAGTTTGAACTTGCATTGCACCTTCTTCACTTCACTTTCTTTCACTAAAAATTCAGATTTCATCTTCATCACCTCACGTTCAAGTGCAAGAAGCTCTTCCTACCACTTCGCACATGCATCCGCTCTTCGAAGATGGTTGTTTTCCTCATATAGATTGTCTATGTCATTGAGTAGCTCTTTGATCACTTCATTTGGCCTCGCCCCAAACCCGCCATCGTGCCATTCAAAATATCCACACCCACCATCCTATGAAATTTCATCACCCAACGTTAGAAATGAACAACCCACACAATTCAAAATGTCATCCCACATGTAACAAATCTAACCTGGTAGTAATTTCGGCACCCATAAAACCTATTACCTGGGTTTCCTTCAGACCACGATGTCCACCTGGGAGCTAACAACTTGTGATGGCAATACCGCCTCGAACCTTCGTACTATTCCTCACGGCTATGTCTTCTCAACAAAACCACCTTCCTCCTCGCTTTCTCTGCCCTCCCTGTCGATGTTGACGATGAAGCCATCCAGCTCCCTCTCGATTTAAAATTCCTATATATCAATTAGGACAAAAATCAACTTCAAATTAATAAGAAGTACCACTTATGGATTGAGCCAATTCATAAGTGGTAATGATAAATAATTCATGACATTTTCATATTACACAACCAATACTCATTTTAATTAAGAGTGTAGGCCTCAATCCAATAAATAATGGAAGCTAAGGACAAATCACACATGATTCAATGGCATGAAGAATAACAGAACCAATCTCATAATTTCGAAAGAACTTGCACGTTTCTGAGCCCACTCATATTAACAAATAAATGGTTAAATCAGAAAATGTAAAGTGAGAATTTAAACGAAGAAAGAAAAATATGAGTGGACTCCATCAGTTGGAACATTTGAGGTGCACGAATTCTATGGTAATCAGTAATATGCAAACGCAACTCAATTGCAGCAAGCAAATTCCAGGTTACAGAGATATGTCCAAGGCAGCAGAAGCAACAGTGAAACCAAGATTCTTGTAAGATTTTTCCAAAATCGCAACTACTAATGCAACCTGGAAATTCACTCAAAAATTGACGACTCCGCTTTTCACCACTAACGCCCACAGTCCAGCAATTAACTCACAGTCACAGTAGAAACAACATCCACAACTCACAAATGATGAAGCCAAAATTAAAGCTACGTACCTAAGCCTGCCTGGTCATCGATTTAAGCCACCGCTATCGTCGCTGTCTAGAACCCTAGCTCACCATTTTCTACCCAATCGATTGTCCTTCACTTACCGCCCATGAACAACCCTAGCTCCCCATTTTCTTCTTCGCTCACTCAATGTTCTTCCTCGCTCGATTTTCCATGATCAGTTCCCTCGCTCGATTTCACAAGATGAGTTTCCTCGCTCGATGGGTTCAGTTTTGTGGTCTCGATTTCCCTATCGCAAGTTCTTTCTTTTCACCGTTCAAGGTGCTGTGCGTTTTCTAATTTTAAAAAAAAATCCCTGTCAGCAAGTTCACAAACACATGTGGCAAAGGTTAACAGCAAGTTAACCACCGTTTCCCCCCCCCCCCAAAAAAACTCCATGTGTCACTTTTGCTCCCAAATTGTAACTTTGTGAGTACTTTTGCTCCAAAAAAAACCTCGTGGTGCTGGGCTCTCCCTGAGGCAAACTTCGTGGTGCTGGGCGCTCCTTAACCTTAAAAATTTGACCGGCTCTTTTGATTTTTGGATAAAATGACCACAATACCCTAATTTCCCGCCGTATACTCCCTCTTGTTCCGTCGAATATATTATTTCTATATTAGTCAATACAATAATATCGGGCCGTATACTCCCTCGGCATGAATAATAAAAGCTGGAAGAATATAACTATGCAATAATATACTCCTCAAATTTCACTCATTCTTTTATATTAAATAATAATAAATTTTTTATCGAAAAAATATGAAAATTGAAAGAGTTATTACATTTTAAAGTAAAATTAATATAGTAAGATTAAAGGTTTTTATTTAAATTTTATAAAAGTTAATTTATTATTCCATGTTCAATTATATTATAATTTTAAATTCAATTATTAAATATAATATTTCTAAAATTTTAACATAAGTGCTTTCTTTTCCAAACAAATGTAAAAAAAGGTGCTTTTATATGTCCATTTCAATAATTTTACTAATAAAAAAGTATTTCTTTATTTTAACATCCAAACAGCTTTTTTATTTAAAAGTGTTTTTTAAATTATGTATCCAAATGTAGAATAGCTTAATTTCTAATTAAAGCACTTTTTTAAAAAGCAATGGAAAAAAAGTCCTTTTTTTAAAGCTCATCCAAACGGGTCCTTAGTGTTTGTTTGGGAAGCGCAAAAAAAATTTTAAAAAAAAAAGTATTGCATATTATTCGTTGTATGTAAGCTAGTTTGTCGTAAACTCTTGTGGATTGCTTCATACTGGATCTTATTTTTCATTGAACAAAATTAGATGCGTCAAATTCTTCCCTCTCCTTGCAAATTATCCAACATAGATTAAATTATTCGAACTTTGAAATTTATTAAAACATGTTGTCTCAACTACGTTTTTTCACAGTTAAAAAAAAAACAAAAAACTACGTTTTTTCAAATTTTACATATTTATTTCATTTATGGGAGGCATTGACCATCCTATAACTCTTAGAATGTGCATGGTAACGCTCCCAGAATGGGTTTTTTTGTTTTTTAATTTCTATTCCCATGAACAAAAATGAATAGAATTTGTGTTTGGTAAATCCATTTTTTTTTTTTGGTCTCAGGATGAATCGATTTATTTTTTGTGCTGGAAAAAAAAGAAGCAAAAAATTTCTGCTTTTCTATTCCAAGGCACAAAATCAAAATCTATTTTATGCACCCTCTCTTCTCTTGTGCAAACAACCTCAATCTCATCGGTCGTCTCTCACGGCATCCTTGCCTCTTCCTGGTTCTCTCGCGGCATCCTTTCCTTCTTGGTTCTCTCGCAACCTCCTCCTCCCCCAATCTCGGCTCCAATCCTCCTCAAACCTTAGTCTCATCAGTAGTCTCCTTCGTGGCTCCATCTCAGGCTCTCGGATTCTCCTCCAGTCTCAGGCTCTTGGCTCCGTCTCAGGCTCTAGGATTCTCCTCCATCCCGGGAACTAACTATTGAGGTACTCTACTCTACCTTTGCTTTGCTTGCTTCTCCTCCAGTCTCAAGCTCTTGCTTGCTTCTCCTAATACGGCTTTTGGGTGATTTTGGTCCTGGGTTTGACGGTCACGTTTTGATTTCTCAGAATAAAAATAAAAATGTGTTAAACGTAATTCTAATTCTTGGAATGAAAAAAAAAATGTGTTGCCAAACCTAATTCTGATTCTGGGAGTAAAAATAAAATGAGTTAACAAATTAACATAATTCTGATTCTCGGAACTCTTCTAAGGCATAGAATCAGAAAAAAAAAATCTTTCATCTCAGAAACAGTGCTGGGGAACTGAATGGTTGTCATGCACACCCTTAGCTTCTCAAACTTGATTTTAACTTTCTTAGAGCCCATTTGATAGGCTTTCAGAAAAATTAAAGGACTTTTTTCATTGCTTTTTAAAAAAGTGCTTTAATTAGAAGTTAAGCTATTTTACATTTGAATGCACCATTTAAAAAGCACTTTTAAATAAAAATGTTGTTTGGATTTTAAAATAGAGAAGCACTTTTTTATTAGTAAAATTATTGAAATTAGCATATAAAATGTAAGATAACTTAAAACTTCATTATTATTCACTACAAAAAAACTGGCTATTTGTGGCGGTCAAAATAGTCCATTTGTGGCGATTATTGGCGTGACAAATGACATTAGTCGCGGTTAGATAAACCGTGACAAAAACCACTGAAACAAACCCATTTTTTGCGGTTTAAAAAAACCACTACTACATGCAAATAAACCGCTACTATAACTGTAGCGTTTCAAACTGACCGCCACTATATATGGCTAAGCTGACAACTTATATACACAACTATCATGGTAAAAAAAACCGTTACAAAATGAAAAACGTTTTGACGCCTTTTTTTTATTTTACATTTGTCGCGGTTACATAACCGTTACAAAATTGTCCAAATATCTGAAAAAGTTTACCGCCATAATATTTGTCATGGTTGGTAACCGCCACAAATAATTCCCGCCAAGATTTTTACAAAAAGTTTTGGCGCCATTTTTTGATCTCAGCGTACCATTTTGTAGCGGTAGAGGTTGCGGTTTCTGTAGCGGTTTTTCTTAGTAGTGGTTCTTTATATTGAAGCGGTTGAGGTTGCGTGATCTATACCTGCTGTTATTTTGGTATTTGTAGCGGTTTTGAAACCACTACAAAGTGGTGAAATTTAAAAAAAAAATTATTTCACAATTCTTATTGTAATTAAAAAATGTTAAATTATTATCTCATTTATATTTTTACGAAAAATGATACTAAAATATAATATTTGATTGTATAAGGTAGTATAGATATGGAAAATAATGAGAATATCTAAGTATAATAACAATAACTTATGAGTTAGTAAAAATAAAATGAATTATAAAACAAAAGTGTGAGAAAGTAGATCGATGAATAAGCATATGAAAGTAGAAAAGAAGTTGAAAATTGAAAAAAAAATGTACCTGTAAAATAAAAGAAGTTGATATCAAGAGGGTAGAAGAAAAAACAAATATTATCAAGAGGGTAGAAGAAAAAACAAATATTATCAAGCTGAGTGACACTTACCCGATTATTATCAAGCTGAGTGACACTTACCCGATTCAAACACTTTGCCTCGTTGAGAAAACGTAAAAATATGAGAGAAGATGGAGAGAAAACGTGTGCAGAAATCAAAATGGGAGCATATTGAATGTGATTTGGTGGGGTTATTTATTTTGATCTGAGCGTATCATTTTGTAGCAGTTGAGGTTGCGTTTTTTGTAGCGGTTTATTTTAGTAGTGGTTTTGTTATGTTTTGTAGCGGTTTTTCTGTTTTTAGTGGCGGTTTAAAACCGCGACAAAATACTTTTTTGGCATTTTTTTTAAAAATAAAAGTAAAATGAAGAGTAGGGATACAAATAACTTTTTTGGGTTTTTTTTAAAAAAATAAAAGTAAAATGAAGAGTAGGAATAATTTTTCTTCTCAATCTTTGTCGGCCTCCCTGCAAAGAAAGTTTGTATAAAAAGTTACGTGTGAGTTAATATAGAATAAGACATAGAAAAATTTTTTGAAGTGAAATTTTTAAATTTCATGTTGCAGATATTAAAAGACATACCGAACTATAGGTAAAGTGTCATCGCCGTCTAGGAAGAAGTTTTCGAAACTGGCGGGCTGGAGTGGCTCACAATCGTAGGCGACGTTCTCACCATCGCCCATGTCGTAAAGGTCCCGAGGCTTTAAGTGAACCACCATATTCCAATCCCTGTGCCTCTCATCGGCGACGTAATAAACCTGATGGGCCTCTGAGGCAAGAATATACGGCTCGTCATCTTCAGATTAACCAGTGTGAATAGGGCGGGAGAAATTCACGGATGTGATGCCTAAGTCATCGGTCGTGAGTCCCCGGGATGTTGTCGTATTCGCCCACAAACACTTGAACAGCGTCACAGAGAAAAGGCCTTGGTAAGTTATCCTGACCACATCAAGCAGCTTTCCATAATACGAAACGTCATCAACCTGCATGTTCCCGTCACTGCTGCTCGCATAACTCCTCGTCCCAAACGTACCGTATACACCCGAGTTTTGGGTCAGCGATCCCTGATCTCATGAAACCGTGCAAAACTTGAAGCCATTGACATTGTATGTTGTAAATCTTTGGGCGTGGTCAAGCGGGCCGAGTGCGAGAGCTCTGAATTCTGGCGAGTGGGGGTTGTGTCATTCATTATTCTCTTCCTAAACCAACCCTGGAATTCTCTGTGGACCTTTCTATCAATTTCGGAGGATGTTCGTGTACGTATCCTCAGCTGACGCTTCACATGACTCCTGAATTCCCTGCAATTAAACATGTGATGACGAGCAAGAAATGTGCCTATAAAATGTAAGGAAACATATAGGATAACATATATATATATATATATATATGTGCGCAATCCTTATTGAAGATACGGTTCAACTTTAGTACAATTGATCAAGACATGTCTATGTGCTTGAAACTTCTCAAGTGCCGTGAGTTTGAAGTTCTCACGTCCGCCAACTAGTTTACCAACACGAGGGAATAACAACTCTGAAGCTGATGGCTCTAGCTCTGGCTCAGGCTCAGGCTCAGGCTCAGGCTCAGGACAATCGTCCACACGAGGCAGTCTGTTGAATGACGTCTCAATGTCATCAAAGTACTTGGAACAAAAATACAAGACCTCATCCCCAATACAACCTTCTACTATTGAACCTTCAGACCACGCCTTATTCCTCACATAAGATTTCAATTTCCCAAGGAACCTATAAAGTAATGAGGAAAAATGTCAATACATCAATGTTTAAACATGCGACTAGGAAGTAATGTAATGCTGAAGTAATTAATTTTAAAAGAGTACCTCTCAATAGGATACATCCATCGGTAGTGAACCGGGCCACAAAGCTTTGTTTCGTGAACAAGGTGTACTGTCAGGTGAACCATGACCGTGAAAAATGAAGGAGGAAAGATCATCTCCAAATGGCATAGCATAAGAATGATTTGCTGTTGCAACTGGTCGAGCTCCTCCACGATCAACACCTTGGAACACAACTTCCGAAAGAAAGTACAAAGGTCGACCAAAACAATCGACACATCGAGAGGCAGTGTATTTTTTATGGCCAGCGGAAGTAACTGCTGCATAAGCACATGTGAGTCATGACTCTTCAGCCCAGTAACCTTTCGAGTCTGCACGTCCACACATCGTGAAATATTGCTTGAATACCCGTCAGGAACTTTTATTTTCTTCAAAGTGGCAAGGAAGATTTCTTTATTCGGTTTTGTCAGGGTGAATTTTGCCGGTTGAAATCTGTCATGCTCATCCGGCCACGCGTCTGCACGAACCCCCATCTCCCATAAATCTTTCCTCGCTTGAAGATGATCTTTTGACTTGCTTGGTTCGTTCATAATCGTGTATAAGACATTGTCGCACATTCTTTTCAATGTGCATGACATCCAAACTGTGTCGGAGCAAATTATCTTTCCAATACGGAAGAGCGAAGAAGACACCTATCTTCCGCCATTGCTGGGTCCCAGAACCAAAAGCCCTGGCCGTCTTTGTCCCAGCCCTTGCTGGGTCATCTTTTTTTCCATACTCAAATTCAACATTCACAATTTGCTCTATGATATCTGCACCGGATAAATTCTGAGGAGGTCCTCTTCTTTCCTGTTGCCCATTGAAACGATTGCGCTGCAACCTAAGCCTGTGTGTGCCATCGAGAAACCTCCGATGACCCATGAAGTACCACTTACGACTGTGGGGAAGGCGCACTGTGTCAGAGTCAAAATTGCAAGCTGGACACGCAAGGCCGGTATGCACATTCCACCCGGATAATGTTCCCAGTCCAGGGAAGTCACTGATAGTCCACATCAACGCCACACGCAAGTTGAACAGTGTCTTCTCGTGCGCGTCATACGTCTCGACGCCTACGTCCCACAACTCCACCAACTCGTTGATAAGCGGTTGTAGATACACATCGATGTCATTTCCCAGTGCCTTTTTGCCCGGAATGATCATGGACATAATGAAGGAGCTCTATTTCATACACATCCAAGGGGGCAAGTTGTAAGGTATCAAAACAACTGGCCATATACTATAACTTGTACTAAGATTACCAAACGGATTAAAACCATCGGTCGCTAAAGCAAGACGAACATTTCTAGGGTCCGCCACGAAATCAGGAAAGTCTTAGTCAAACGCTTTCCACACTTCACCATCACGTGGATGTCTGAGTTTACCATCGTCGTTCTTGTCGGCTTCATGCCACCTCATATGCTCAGCTGTCTTAGACGACATAAACAATCTTTGTAAGCGAGGTTTTAAAGGAAAATACCTTAGAATATTTGCGGGTTTCTTCTTCTGCTTTTTTCCCTTCTGAACTGTCCTGAACCTCGAAGTGTGACACTTCTTACAAGTCTCCCTCCGAGCGTCCTCCCCCATATAAAGCATGCAATCGTTGGGGCAGGCGTCGATTTTTTCGTAGTTCAATCCTAATCTGTTGATTATCTTCTTGGCCTCGTAGAAGGTCGTGGGAATGTCCGCATCAGGGAAAGCATCTCGTAATAATTCCAGCAGCATCGACATCGCCTTATCAGTGATCCCACACATGCACTTGATATGGTACAATTTGATCAGAAAGGATAATTTTGAGTATTTCTGACAACCTTGATACAACGATCGATCGCTCTCATCCATTAGGCTAAAAAATTTCTGAGCTGCTTCATTCCTGTAGAAAACTGGATGAGGACCTTGTACTTCTGCCGTGAAGTTGTTGTCTTGAACACCAAAAGCGTCGGGAACAGCTTCATTAACCGGATCATCTTGATCTAGTTGATTTCCTACTTGTGAGGTTTGAGGAAGATGAACCCCATATCTCATACCTGCCTCCTCACCGTGAATGCCCTAGAATGTATATGCTTCTGGGAAAGGCTTAGTAAGAAGATGTTCCATAGCACCTTCTCGTGTTTGCCACTTCTTAAACTTGCATCTACAATAAGGACACACGATCTTGCCATTAATGCTAGAGTGAGAGAAGGCGAAATCTAAGAAATTTTTCAATCCCGCTAAATATACAGGAGAACTGCGCGGCATCTTGATCCATGACTTATCCATCTGTAGCAATCAAAGCTAGGAAAGTATACTAATGTGGAGACAATGTTTAATAAATTTCATCTCAGCACTTGAGATCTTTAAATGCAATCTTGGACACTTTGTAGCGGTTCAAAACCGCGACGTCAACCGCGACTCAGTTAGAATTAAACTTTGTAGCGGTTAAGAAACCGCTACAAATTTGAATCGTCAAACAGTCACGGTTAGGAAACCGCTACAAATTTGAATTGAAAATCACACCGTAAGTTTGTCGCAGTGATAAAACTGCTACATCAACCGGTACCAAATGATGACTGTTTTTGAATTTTGGCGGATATTTTTTTAAAAAAATTCACATTTGTAGCGGTTTACTCTAAGAACCGTGACAAATATATTAATTAATAACATTTGTAGCGGTTTAGCTTGTAAACCGCTACAAAATTTATAATCATTACATTTTTAATTTTTTTTGCTCAAGAATCATACATTTTTAATCACAAATTATAAACTCTATGTAATAAAATTTAAATTTAAAAAAGCTAATGGAAAAAAAAAGATAACAAATATTTAAATTTAATAAAATTGTTAACAAACATCCGGGGCGTACAAAATGAAATACTACAAAAAAATAATAACTAACTATCAGGAGCCTGATGATCAGGTCGTGTCTCAAGGGGGTCTCTCTCAGGGGCGACGCGGGCTCGACCAGAGGTAACATCGTCCTCGTCAGCAGCAGCATCAGGTTCCGGACGTGGAGGCGGGGCAGCTGGTGGGGAATCCTCGAAGATGAACGAAGGGGGAGGCTCGGGAGATGGAAACCGTCTGTTCGGCAGCAACTCTGTCAAGGCCCCGGCAAGTGACTGTCAGCTATGCCTCTGAGTAGCGAACCAACTGTTGAGACTCTCCTGCATGCGCCTAGTCCTGGCCTCATTCCTGGCCCTCTCTGCAACAACCTTCTCGGCAACCTTCTCATCAAGCTGCTCGGCAACCTGAGCGGCAACTTTCTCGGCAATCATCGCATCAACTGCAGCAGGTGGTGGCATGCTCGAGCCGGAGGTCCCGGCGGCAGAGGAGGAGGCCTTGCCGTACACCATGCTAGGCCTGGCGCCTAGCCCAAAGCCCCTAACACGGCCAGGATGCTCGACTGGGCCCACAGCAGCTTTCAATGCGGCCGTAGGATCAATAGAACCCTGTGACTCTGGGGGTCTGCGACGCTTGCAACTCCTGCTGGCTCTGCTCAATCCGGGCCTGACGCACATATTTCATAAAACATTAATCAATCAATTTAATTAAATTTAAATATACAATTTGTTTTTTGTAACTTACTATTATCTCTTCTGCTTCCTCAAAGATCGGCGTCCCATCACGGTGCCTATGGGTGCGTGTGAACAACTGCCCATAATCCGTCTGACGGTTCTCCTCCCGAGACTTCTCTTGCTAAAAAAATATAAACTTTGTTATATGTAAAACAAAACAATAGTCATTTAACGCGTCATTAACTCAACTTTTAACATACCATCTCACTGTACGTCACCGCAAAGTCTTGGATCCTCCCGTGTGATTGATCCTTTGAGCTGCCCTACTTCTGGTGTTCCTTTGCAATAAAGCCTGCAAAATAAATGAGTGTAGTTAATTAAAACAAATTTTAAACTATACAATACTTTCATGATTAATTAAAAAACAAAATTATGATTAATAAAAAACGTACCTGTCCATCTGCACTCCTCCTATATTGGACAAAAGCTGCTCAGTCATTTGGCTCCACGCCGTCTGGGACGCTCTCCATCAGTTGCTGCAGAGGCATAGTCCCATCTCCATTCTTCTTGTCGTGGAGACGACCCCTCCGGCTCTTCCACGCTTCTCCCATTTTCATCTTTACATACCTCTTCGCCTCGGCTCGCAGTTTAAACTTTTTCTATATCATTAAATAATTATTAATTAATTAATAATTGTTTAAGAAATAAATAACTAAATTAACCACAATTTATACAACTTAAAACTATTAACATGTAAGATTTAATTACACAACATAACTTACCTGCACAACGTCCTTAAACGCCTTATCCTTGTTGCTATCCTGGACCTTTTTCCAATTTTAGGTGTTGTTCTCGTGATTGAGAGTGGGAACATCCAGCGTCCTCCTGCTGACGTTCCCATGTGGATCTGCACAATTATAACAAAATTGTTGCATTGTATTTAGATAAACAATCATTACATGCCAGATATTTAAATTTTATTTTTCGCCAATAAAATACTTATACTTACCTTCGACATCCACCGTAAATCCGGTGGAACGAGAAGACGACGGTCGAGGGTTCCCTTGGTCCCACTCGTTCTCCTGGTCGAGGAACTCCTCCGTTTCTGCTATGGGAATGTCAATCCGGATCTCCTCCTCTTCCTCTTCATCATTTAAGATGTCCTCAAGTGATAGACTTGCGCCTCGTTCTCCACCTACGGTCTCTAGGGTCTCTGGGTGTGGGATTGGGTCATTTGCAAAGAGTTTGTCAAACTCATTCCCAACCTGAGGGGGCTGAAGGGGGATATTTAAAGGCCCACGCCCTCTCCTACCTCTACTACTACCACCCCTGAGAAGCCTTCTTGGGGGTTCCACTACTTTCTCTTTTCCCTTGTCGTTAGAAGCCATGATGGTGAAAGGTAAAAGTTGAAATTGAGAAGCGAATAGTAACTATGCGCGCGTGAATTTCAAAAGTGAAAAGGAAAATATTATAACCGCTGCACTTTGTAGCGGTTACCCCAAAAACCGTCACAAAAGTAATGAATTTTGTAATGGTTACACCAAAGCCGCCACCTCCACCACGAGAATGTGCCTCGTTCTTCGCGGAAATTTGTAGCGGCCTTTTAATTGCTACAAAAAAACATGACTTTTGGAAATCTGTAACGGTTTAGAGTATAATCGCCATCTAAACAGCGACAAATGTGCCTCATTCTTCTTGAAAATTTGTAGCGGTTACTAAACCACTACAAATTCAATAACCTTTGACACTTTGTAATGGTTTTATAGGAACCGCTACCAATTTAATATTTTTTTAAAAAAAAATCCAAACTAATTAGTTTATCAAACTAATTAGTTTAGATTTTTTTTTCTTTATTACAATAAAAACATTTCCAATTATTTTCTTTAATTTCCCTAAAAGAGCTAGGGTTAGTAATAACAAGTTTATTGAAAATTGGATTCAGTATAGCCACCGATCTCTCTAGAAAAACTCGCTGACTCATTTTGATCAGAGATATTTCCTAGAGAGATTGGTGTCTATATTGGACCCAATCTCCGATGGTATGTTGGACAATTTCAGAAGAGGAGACGTGTTCAACTGAATGGAATAACTAAATCTGGATTTTCACTAAACGAACATTCTCGGCTCTGCATCTCTTATCTCATCTCCCGACAACAGAGCAGAGAATGTTCATTTAGCGATAATCTTGACTTAGAATATTTTTTAATATTTCTAGTTGTTGGGCCTATTTATAGAATAAATTTTGTAGCGGTTACAGCAAAAACCGTAACAAATTTTGAATGTTTGTAGCGGTTTAAAGTATAACCGCCACCTAAACAGCGACAAATGTGCCTCATTCTTTGTGAAAATTTGTTGCGGTTTAGTTCAACAACCTTTGACACTTTGTAACGGTTTTATAGGAACCGCTACCAATTTAATATTTTTTTAAAAAAAAATCCAAACCAATTGGTTTATCAAACTAATTAGTTTAGATTTTTTTCTTTATTACAATAAAAACATTTCCAATTATTTTCTTTAATTTCCCTAAAAGAGCTAGGGTTAATAATACCAAGTTTATTGAAAATTGGATTCAGTATAGCCACCAATCTCTCCAAAAAAACTCGCTGACTCATTTTGATCAGAGATATTTTCCAGAGAGAATGTTGGCTATATTGGACCCAATCTTCGATGGTATGTTGGACAATCTTCAGAAGAGGAGACATCTTCAAGTGAATGGAATATCTAAATCTGGATTTTCACTCAAAGAACATTCTCGGCTCTGCGTCTCTTATCTCATGTCCCAACAACAGAGCAGAGAATGTTCTTTCAGTGACAATCTTGACTTAGAATATTTTTTAATATTTACAGTTGTTGTACGGATGCCTATTTATAGAATAAATTTTGTAGCGGTTACAGCCTACACTGCTACAAATTGTAACATCTAGTCACGGTCAAGGTGTCGGTTTCTTCTCACCGCGAGAAAACTATGTCGTTTCGAATACATATTGTAGCGGTTACAGTTAAAACCGTTACAAATCTGGTGTCGATGAACTTTAGTAGCGGTTACTTCAACAAAACCGCTACTAAATAACTGCAACAAACTTCGCGCCAAAACGCGCCAAGGCTGGCGCCATATTTGTGGCGGTTTGGTTTTGTGTAACCGCTACAAAAATCGAAGCAAAATGGTCACCATTTGGCGTCGATGTTTCCGTTACTAATTTGTGGCGGTTTGGGTTAAAACCGTGACAAATTCGCGCTAAAATGTGCATTTGTAACGGTTTCCTATAACTGCTACAAAGTAACCATAGCAAATGACCGCTTTTTTTGTAGTGATTAATGAGTAGTAATTTCCACTCAAAATGGTCAACTACTATATTATAACCAATGCATTAAATAAATTTAAAAAAAAATAATCATATTGTAATAGAAATAATATTCATTATACTACAAGTTACTAAAAGCTAACGACACACTCGACCTCTATCTAACAATTCGTCTCTAATAACATTCCTTGCTTCTTCCATCAGCCTAGTAGAGTTTGAAGTTGGCCCTTCCCATTCATATTCTCTATGATCATCATTATTATTTTCAAACTCATGAATATTCTCAAATCTTCTAAGCAACGCAACTACTCTAGTTGCAAGTAATGTATTTTTCTACATAATATATAATCTATTTGCATTTTCGTAGTTATCGTTGTCTATGTTAGAGGTATCAGACATCCAAATAAAGTGTATCAATAAACAATTATGACCATATCGTCTAAACAAAATAACTCTGTTTCCATAATTTCCCCCAAAAAAAAATCTAATAAATAGACTATAACAACCATTGTTGTCAAACTCGCGAGTTGACTCTCCGAGTTTACCGTTTTTACGCTTCTAACTTACAAAAACGAGTCGAGTCAATGGTGAACTCGTGCTAGTTGTAAACTCGGTTAAACTCACGAGTTTATGCACCAAGTTTACCATTTTTACGTTTTTAGCTTACAAGACCGTGTTAACTTACTCTTAAACTCGTGTTAACTTTTTTTGATCTGATCATGCTCAGCGGCTTTATATAGAAATTTCTTTATTAAATATGATAAATGATTAATGTTGATGGATATAATTTTAATTATTTGAATTTAAGATATATTTAAATCAAATTGTTGTCATTTTTATATTTTAATTATTTAATTATACACTAGTAATACTTATTTAATAATAAAAGTAAACTCTTATGAGTTTACGATTCGAGTTCACGATACGTGTTTACGTCGCTGTCACGAGTTTACTTAAAATCGTGAGTTTGATAACCTTGATAACAACAATTCAGGGTCAAAAGACTACACCATATAATCTCATATTCAATATCAAATAGAAATTCATGTTCAAGTTCAAACATAACACTATACTATAAACTATCTATAATGTTATACATCTTCAACTTTAAACATGCTCTAAAATGAGAGAGGTTCATTTTCCATGTAATGAACAAAATGCCTCTCTATTTTATTTGTTGATAAAGATTCGAGAGGCCAATATTATTGATAAACTCATCATAAAGGTGGCAGCACAAAATTAAATTTGAAGCACACAACTTTCAAATCTAACCATTCATTCATAAAATGCACCAATTTATAACGCAATGCAGCGTAATTATGCAGAATACCATTATTAAAAGGTGGAAATCTGACCTAAATACATAGAGCGTAAAACTTATTAAAAAAAAAATAGTCCTAGTTACACCATTCCGTAAATATAATCGAGAACACGTATAGGGTCCGTTGCAGGATTACATCGAAGCAAACGAGCTAAAATATGAGGGCCAATAATAGTAATTATGGGAACTATTAGGAGGAAGATTCAATTTTCTCAGTTCCAGTTCCGCTCGCTGTTGCATAGCTTTTCTCATCAGTTCTTGCTCTGCTTGATGCTGCATAACTTTTCTCATCAGTTCCTCCTCCGCTTGCTGCTGTATAACTTGCATAACTTGTGCGAGTTCTTTGTGGCGTTTTCCTCTCTTTTGCAATTTCCTCCACCATTTCTTCACAATAGGGTCTTGACGATCAATCTCTTTTATGAGAGCTTCAGCCTACAAAATAATGAATTCAAATAAACATTTATATTTTCTATTAAAAAAAAAAAACAGAAGATAACCGTGCTTTCGGATAGAAGAGAAACAAACCTCAGATTTCATGTATTGAATTATACACTCCAAGTCAGCTCTATCTTTCTTTAGTTTCTCCTCAAACTCAGCATTAGATTCCTTTACATTTTGCTCAAACTCCCGAGAAAGCTCGTCACAGGTCTGTGGCGTTTTCAACTTCTCCTCAAACTCACAGATAGATTTCTGTAGTTGCTGCTTAAACTCCCAAGAAAGCTCGCGTTTCTTCATTTTCTTACAAGACACACGACGAAGAACTGCAAGGGAGAAGTCGGAGAGATAATACAAAATCTCAAACTGTTAGGATGATTTTCAATTCATGAAGTAGCCTCTACATATAGAGGGGGGGGGGGATATTTTAATATTAAAACATCCAAAAATATATCCATTTAATTTTCTGAGTTTAAATTTATTCAAATCTCTATCATGCTTTTACAATATCAAATACTTGGATTTAATTAAATTCTGATTTGAATGATAAATAAGATTAAAATTTGAAAATATTGAATTAAATCATGTACGTCCAATATTTAGATTATTCCAATGATTTAAATTTTATTTCTCATTTAATTCATATTATATTTGATTGGGTGAATGAGCTTATTTATAAATTCAAATAAGCATATCTGTTTTCTCCAAACTCCAATGAACCATATATAACAGCTAGTTACTAGTTTATTTCAAAATTTAGTATTTTAATTTAAAATTTAGATATTTATTATTTTATAGGCATTAAAACATATCATATATATACCGCCTTATTATCAAAAAATATATATATATCATATATATATACACACATATACACAAGCACACATGAAGTTTAACGGCATGATTTTTACACTCGTGTGTGTGATTTTCTAATGGAAATTGTGAAATAAAAAACAAAACAAAAATATCGCTCAAACGTGCATGCTCCCTTTCACCTCTACCCTTTACCTACCTTTTTAAAAAAATAAAAATAAAAAAATAAAAAACCAAACTTTACCTAATTGATCTTTTTAATTAATTTCAATGTACGTATTTATTTATATAATTTAGTTATTTATATGTTGCAAAAATAATTAGGTGAAGTACTAATTATTTAATTTGTTACCGTATATATTAATTATACAATGAAGTAGACATGGGTTTACACTTATTTAAATCTCTATTTATCTATTATATTAAATACTTATATTTAAGTCATAAATATGATTACAACCCAAACATAATATTAACTCCCCCACCCATGTGCAACATCGAAGTTCACACCCCACCTCTAGAGCTCGACATCATCACTAGAATGCTAACTCAAAATTGACTTTGATACCACATGTAACATCACAGCCGCCTCAATCTTGAAATTAACCACTTTAGCACCTATTATCCCCCTTGTCTATAAAGAAACAAAATGGATGTTACATGTGTATATAGGAAATCAAGCATATGGCTCATACTGATCTATATTCATTACTTATAAATAATAATAAATCAATTTTCTATAAATTTTATGTTTATTTTAATCTTGTTATAGTGTAACACCCCCAATTTCTAACGGTTATAATAACAAAAATTTTAAATAATTTTTATAAATAAATTAATGAAATTTGAAATAAACAACCTTGGGAAGTGTTACCGCCGCACTTGTATTGGAACAAGTGCAAGGCTGTCTTATTATATTAACATAAATCCAAACTTAAATAGAAGTATTTTATTCAAAGCATAAAAAAAAAATAAAACTAGCTAGAATTATTCATTGGTCTTCCTCACTTCTCATTGCTAGCCCCAACAGCCCAACTTTGAAACATGTTTCACTGAAAATCTACTCCCCCAAAGGATCATCACAGCCCGTGAACACAAACATCAGCAAAAACTGGTAATCCTAATAAACAAAAATAATATAGAAAATAATAATAATAATAGAATATAATGATAAATAGAATATTCACATGATATAAAGAAAAATATATATATTTATATATATAATCTAAAATATTAGTTTTGATATCCAATATCATTCATTAATTTTTTTTATTAATTTCATTTGGACCCGGAAAGCTGCCAGTCCATTTAGTTTAGTGGGAAGAGAACCATGGTAGACCCGGAAACCTGTCAATCTACCTGTGACCCAGAAACCTGCCAGTCATTATCATCAATTGGCCATAAACATATCAACATATCTTCCTAGTGTGCATACCTCTTCCCAAAGTTGCTACTAGTGTCCCAGAAACCTGTCAGACACCACTTTGGGAAGAACGGATACTATCTTTTTATATCGGTGGCATAAAGCCCAAAAGTTGTGTTCATCACCTTGGGAAGTACCATTCCAAAACTATCCTCCCACTGTTAAATTGTTTTAAAACACACACAAAATAAACTCCTAAATTATCTCTATTATTTAATTATCTTTTATTTATTTTCCTATTAATTAATTAAATATAGGATACAAAGATATTCTGATATAAAATCTATTCATATCTTATTTTATTGTGCAAGAGATATTATATAAAAAAGGAAATAAAAAGGAATTAAATAATATAACATTGCACAGGCGCATAACTAGTATCTAGGTTAATATAGTGTATTGTATTATCTATAATATATATCATAATTGATGAGAGTATCACGCACAGGGCCATGTTCATGCACATTGAATAGGTTAAATGATGTTGCAAAGGAAACCGCACGCAAACCGTGAAGAGGCAAATCCATATATATTCAATTCAATCATCACAATTGAAAACCCACGGCAATGCAACACAGGGCGTCCCATATTCAATATCAAACCACTTTGTAGAGGGCTATTCGTGCAAATTGAAAAGCAAGAAAATGTATTTGTGCACGTATTCAGTATTAATTCCTATTGTTCCAGGAATTAGGATTACCTATCGAAATTAACATAAAACTAACCTACTCATGGGAATTAGAATTACCTGGTCTCCGTTTTTGCTAGCCTCCTAGAAAATAATTTGATGAGAGTCCGGAAGGAAGATTTGAGAAGAGAAGGTAGCGGAGAAAAAAAAAACTATCGAGCGTTACTAGGTTTAGACTGCTAAACCTAAGTTTATAATTAAAATTTAGGGTTTAGCTATAAGTTGGGTTTTTTTTTTTAATTATTCCTAATAAATGAATTAAAACAAATTGTAGAGTTTTATTATTAGATATATTTTGAGTCTGATAATAAATTCAAAAATTGAAAATATAATCTGATCTAACTACTCCTAGATTCTAGGATCTGATCCTAACTAATCTAATATTACTATTTATAAAATAATATAATTACCACAGAAACAATACAATATTATTAATTTTTACTATATTATTATTATTATTATTTTAATCTATTGTTATTGTTATTATTATTATTTTTTTAAATTTCTATTATTAATCATTATTATTTTATTAGTATTATTTTATTCTATCATTATCATTACTATTATTATTATTATTATTATTATTAATAAAAATTCGGGGTATTACATATAGATATTGTCATATTTAGGTGGATGTCCATAGCCTTGTAAAGGCGTCTTTTCACATTCTCCAATTAAATCAATATAACCTACAAATGACATTTTGAGAGTTTTTTATGATTAATAGACATAACCTCCCAATGTAACATATTTCTAGACTTATTCCCTTGTGTAACTCTTGAAATGTAATTTAAAGAGTTACGTGGCCTATAAATAGTGGATTTGTATCAAGTAATTGTAAGTATCTAAATGAATAAAATATTACTCCACCCCTTTCTCTCCAATTCTCTCTCTTATCTCTCTTCATCTATATCATCTCGATCAATATATTATACTTTTCCTATTTTCATAACAACATTATCAACATGAATTTGCTCTAAAGATTTGAGGTATAAGCTTATTATAGGAGTAATATGTTTTTGTTGTATATAATGATATTCTGTATTAGTTTTCCCTTATCCAGTTATTCTTCTCACCCAATTAGTATGTGCAATTTTAATTTTCCATACATTTCCTATATGTTTATTATTCTATTTTTCCTTTCTCTATGATATATTATTCTTCTATTTTTCCTTTTTACATACAATTCTTTTTCCCATGAGTTATACTTTTCATGACTTTTGCTTGTTGGGATTCAATTTATAATTACTTATACAGACCAGGTCAGGTCAGGCTCCACCTTTAACAGGTCATGCCTGTTTGGCTACAAAATGGCTTGAGCTTAGCTTGTGGCCTGCTACAAGCCCTTTTTTTCGATCTAAGCTTGGCCTGTATACCACAGGCCTATTAAGGAGGCCTTTTTTCAACCCAAAAAAAAAAACTTTTTAAGTAGGCCTCACCGTAAAACAAGCTACTTCAAACAAGCCGAAAACAAAGCTATTTTAAATAAGCTGAATTACATCAACGTGCCAAAATCTCAAGGGAAGGAAGAGAGAGTAATTACAAATTTACTGTTTTATCCTTATAACAAGTCGGCCTGACAAGTCTAAAAGGTTCATTAGAAAGCCTAGACCTACCTTTTAAGAAAAACAGGCCTTAAAACAAGCCTTGACTAAGCCTTTTAGCCTATCAAGCCAGGCCAAGCCAGGCTTCAAACAGGCTAGGCTGCATGCCCCTGATAGGCCACCTTACCTGTTTCTACCCCTTGAGTCGACACCTAGATCTAGTAAGAAAAATCTTCAACTAGATGTTTTGAACTGCTATGAGTTGGTTTTTTAAATTCCTCTCCCTTTCTGCTATATGACTTCTCTCTATGTCACTGGAAACTCGGAAAAAAGGAACAACAAGGAGAAAGTGAAAACCTAGAAACCAGATGTGAGATTAGAACGCTACAAACTAAATCCCCTGTTTCAGTGTCCAGTAGGAAGATGAACACTATTGACGAAGGCTAAGGTTCTATTAGGTCAAAATTGCTCCACTTTCAATTCATTAGGGGCAAAATTGCCCGACTACATAATAAATTATTTAGGGTGCTCCATGCATCTCCAAAAATAGTTTGAGATGTAAGATGTATTCCTAAGGTTAAAATGCAAATTTAATAAATTTAGCAACCAACTATTTTTTTATGGGCATTCAACATAATTAACTATTTTCGGGTATAGTCAATTTATTTGGTAACACTTATACTTTTGTTACCTTTTGTATTTTGGGTTCTATCAGTCTTCTCACTCTATGTTATTTTAATATATTTTTAAAAAGGTTTAGATATAAATTTAGTAATAAACTTTTTTTTTTGGCATCCAATACAATTTTTCTTTTTATAATAACATTTACCATACAAGTATAACCATTTTGTCTGACCGGATCCATTATGAATCTTAAGAGTAGAACGAAGATGGATAAGGGACGTTGGAGTGATGTGGACAAAGACTGGATTATAACAGTACAAAACCAGTTGGGACTTGATTGGACGGATCCGGCTGAGGTCCACGGCTTCCCAATCTCTTCCGCAATGCTGCGTCGTTTTGACGCAAAATGATGCCTGATGCCTTTTATATATATATATATATATATATATATTCAAGGTACAAAAAAAATACTTTAAAATACTGACCGGTACATAAAAAATACTGACAAGTATTTCATGATCTTGAAATATTATTTTAGAATGTTGAAAAAATCTTTCGGCTACTGACCAGTACTAAAAAGATACTTTAGGATACTGACTGGGAGTTACTAATTGGTACTAAAAAAAATGTTTCATGGGTCTACAAATTATGTCTGTTGAGTCCACCACGACCTTCTTCCAGGACAGAGGCATCACTTAAGCGCTGTTTGGTACACGGATTCATGGAAAAGGAAAGGAACATTCGCAAGTCCCTCCATTTGATACGCATTTTGGACAAATTTTCTCGGTAACTCATCTTTCAAAATCTTACCCCTTCCTTTCTTTCCTCTAAGTTCATTTCTCTCCTCAAATTTTCCTCATAGGCCTTAGAAGTTACTAGTCTTTTGTGTTTGTTTTATTTATAGTTATTTTTTCTCAGTTTAGTTGAATTTCCATTGTATAAAAGAAAAGGATTATATATCAAACTTGTCTTACATGTTCATTGGTTATCATTAGAGCTTCTTGTAATTAAATCTTTTTTTAGGACTTCAAAGCAATCCCCCCATAAATTATAAATAATTTGTTTGATTTATTTTTTATTCCTAACAAAAGAAAACTTGGACCCAAATCAACGCCAACCCCTATCGTCACCTGTAAGAAAAACGCCGAAGGCTATTGGGCCCAAAGCGCCAAACCAGAAGCGGGAAAACATTTGTCTCTGAGCTATAGCGAAGAGTCCCATAAGGCAGGAAGGGGATGACGTGGGACGCGTCCGTCCGTCCGATGTCACTGAGAAAGTTTAATTTAAATAATACCTCATTCAATTATAACTATAAAACATAATTAACTCTTATTTAAATATTAAAAAATTAAATAAATCATTTAGTCATATCATAGATTATTTATTTTGATTTATATATCAATTTATAAATTTAATAAAATTATTTGGAAAAATAATAATATAAATACTTTAAAATAATTTAATTAGTTTTTTTAATCTTAAAAAAATCAATTTTACTTTATCTTTTTTTTTTTGGTTACATTTTACTTTATCTTTTTTTTTGGTTACATTTTACTTTATCTTTAACACAATTAAAACGAATAATAACGATGTAATGAGGCATGACCATTGATATTTAAAAAAAAAAAATCCATCAATCTTGTGGCAAAAAATAATAATAATCCTGGGCGACCCACATTACAGCAATATGTTCTTCTTCATTTGCATGTTTTTTTCCCATCGTCTGCTGTGTGTTTGCTTATTGATAATATTAATGAGTAATTCGATAATTTCATAATCATTTTTTTTAACTTTTTCATTATTGCCTTTTTTTTTTTTGCTCTGAACATTATTGCCATTTTCATACATTGTTGAGGATAGTGAAATTGGTGAAGTGGATAAAATATAATGATTTTCATGGTATAAGTGGTTTCTGCTGCAAAGAGTGAGCGAGTGAGTGAGCGAGCCCGAGAAAAAGAGAGATGGAAGTAGGTTTTCTAGGTCTGGGGATAATGGGAAAGGCTATGTCCTTGAATCTGCTTCGCCATGGCTTCAAGGTCACTGTTTGGAACAGAACTCTCTCCAAGGTACGTCTTTATGCAGCTGTTTCTACTAATTGCAGTTATGCTTACACTGGCTCGCGTAATATTGGTTTGTTTTTTCGCTCTCAAGTGTCAATCTAATTTGTGTGGATTAGATGACTCGGTTTAGTATCGGCGTGGGGAACAATGGTAATTCGATGTTCATGCATAATATATGGTGATTTCTGTATAATTAACGTAAAAATTATTGGCTGATTGAGGCTTTTCTATACCAGTGCTGGCTTTTGATTGCTCTTTTTTATTGACTTTTTGGCTGAGTCAGTGGTTAGTTTTGTAGCTAAATGAGACGAGAGTTTTAAAAATTAGGATCAAACAAGAGTTGATTTGAATTTATGTTATAAAAAATTGTTATGCTTGGATTTTGTGAGGTGGAAACGGAAGGAGTTTTTGAACCTGAATGTCACCTTCATGCCCAAACTTTGTAAAGAAGGCTGAAAAAATAAAAACTGGATTCTGTAAGAAAGATAGCTTCTTGTACAGTTGTACCTGGTTCAAACTTAAGATTAGGTAACGCTTTTGTATATATATATATATATTTTTTCGAATATTTGATTTTTGTTTCGAAATCATGAATAACAGCGAAGCTAAAATCACTAAAAAGAAGGATTAAACGCATAGGAAAGTATTTTTATATGAGAACAGCGTCAAACGTAATGCCTTTTAGTTTCTTTTTTATTATTATTTTGGTATGATCTTATGGAAATAAATCTTACATTGAGTAATTTAACCTAGTGTGATGAACTCGTCCAACATGGAGCTTCAATTGGAGAAACCCCCGCTGCAGTAGTTAAGAAATGCAAGTATACAATTGCCATATTATCTGATCCTCCAGCTGCTCTATCGGTGAGTAATTACGGTCCTTATTTGAATTGTAAGTTCTCTTATGTGTAAGTTATCTTGCTCACTTGAATTTGCTTCCATGGTGGTTTATTAGGTGGTCTTTGACAAAGATGGTATTCTAGAGCAAATTAACAATGAAAAGGGTTACATTGACATGTCAACAGTTGATGCTGATACTTCTTCCAAAATATCCGAGGTTATTATTGCTTCATGTGGCTAAAATTTGTTTACCAGTCATTTAAAATTCTTTCAAATATGAAATAGCTATGATCTGTTTCTAAATCAACTTTTGGTTACTGCAATATATTAATATCTCAAATTGAGCTGGATGGAATTTTCTATTGCTCACCTGTGAAGACAGACTTATAAGTGAAAAAGTAAATGTTGTCTCTCTTGTTGCAGGGCATCTTTGTTTATATGTTTGAAGGTGTTCCTGTTAGAAATTAAGAAATTTCTGTCATTTAGATCACTCCATCCCCAATCCTCCAGTATTCTGGATTGTAATGAACGCATGGCAGAGAATGTTGCAGATCCTCCCTCCTTTTTTCTTATCTCAAATATCCCTAAACTTGGATTTGAAAAAATAATCTTAGAATTTTATTGGTAATTATACGTGTGTCCTTTTATTTGGTCATGTTATATGGGGTTTTTATTTAACACAAGCAATGAAGGGCATATTTTTTTGCCTAGAAGTATGCATTATTGAGAGATAGAAGGGTTATGATAGCCTACATGTATGAAAGGGCAAAAATATGCAATTAACACAAGCACTAATGACGTCTTTGCATTCATGAGAGAAGTGGCCATCAAGTTCTTGGCCACTATGTTCTCAAGGAGAATCTTGTGTCTAAATCAGAAGATCTGTGCTGCATTCCCGAGTTGCCAGAGTGCAAAATAGTAACCTTCTCTCGCCCTCCTTTCACATTAAAATTTTTTTTGGGTACAGTAATTACATATGTAAAACTTGGGTTATCCCAGCCAAGGAGAATGTGTAAAAGAATAAAGGAGAAGATGTTAGCCTACAGTTGAATATTGACAAGTTAGAGTCCATGCATAATTATGCATCTTTGAAGATGCATCTCAAATGCACTAACAATGTTACGATGATGAGCTTTGAATATCTGAGTTGTTGCTATTGACCAGTCATGTGATTGAAGTATGACAACACAAAAGAAGATCAGAACGAAGAAAGTTGGTTTTATTGGACACTATTCTTCCTTCTCTTCTTCAACTATTTTTGCTGGATTTACTTAGAGTTCTCAATGTTGAACATTCTACTGTTGTGAATCATACCTAAGATTGTCCATGCTATATTCAAAATCTGGTGGTTTGCATGCAATTGTTTCTTAAGATGAAACTAAAAAAATCGTTCCAGAGATTTTGACATCAACCTGATTTCTATAGGCCATTACTTCAAGAGGAGGTCGCTTCCTTGAAGCTCCAGTTTCAGGGAGCAAGAAGCCTGCAGAAGATGGCCAACTTGTAATACTTGCTGCTGGGAACAAGGTAAAGTAATACAATACTCAGAAAATGTGGAAATATGTTTAACTCTTGCTTGCTATTCTGCTGTCCTTTTAAATATTTGAGGCATATGAATTGTTAGTAGTTCTTTCTTCCCCGTTACTTCATGTCATGGTGTTTTATTAGAAATTATCAGATACAGTGGTGGTCCTTAATTATGTTACATCCTTCTAGTAATTATTTTGTTTGCCATTGACACTTTCTCATTTCTCATGTTGATATGCGTGGTGAAATACATATATTTGAGCAATACATTTAGTAGGAGATATTGTAGTCAAATGACAATAAGCTATGCATGTATATTCCTTGTTACCAGGATGAGCTACTCAAGATTCCACAGCTCTGGTGACCCTGAATAATCATGGAAAATTGCATATGCAGTGATAATCTTTCTGTTCAGAAGCCATATTTTTATGTCAAGACAGATAAATAACTCATGTAGATTGTAATAACTTAGTTGGAAGGGAGGAGGCAGAACGTATTTAACTAGTTAAGGGTTTGTTGAAATTCTTACTTATTTACCAGATAACTTGCCGGGTGGAGTACTAAGTTTGTAAAATGCTGGTGTCCTTAGGTGATAAATTTGAAATATTTTAGGAGAACTAAGGGTATGTTTGGTTGGGGGGAAGGGGAGGGGAGGGAAAATGTTAAAAGGGGAGAAAATTTTTGTGGGCCCCACCACAAATAACTTTTCTCTCTCTCCATTTTCCCTCCCCTCCCCCCAACCAAACATACCCTACAGGAAAGTCTCTCTCCGTTTCTTGCAAAACAAAGTTCAAGTGTTTGCAGCTCAGAATTGGCAAACCAAATGTTTCTGTTTTAACTCTTTATACAAAGTCTTGTCTTCACCTTTTAACTTTTTCTGGAATCATATCTCAAGCACACTGTGATTTAATTTAAACATATAAAAATAGGACTTTCTATCTTTGCTGCATATTGTATTAGTAAATCCTTTCATCCAGATTCGTTATTGCTCTTCTCACTCCATATGTAGGCATTGTATGATGAAGTACTTCCAGCATTTGATGTATTGGGAAAGAAGTCTTTCTTCCTAGGTGAGGTTGGAAATGGTGCAAAAATGAAACTTGTCGTAAACATGACAATGGGCAGGTAATCTTTTTCGTTCCCTGTTACCCTGTTTTGATGTTTTTCATTTCTTTCCTCTTGGGAGCATGGCAAGACTTCAGTTCCCATGTTGTTCTCGTAATAGTTAAATTCGAGCTGTTACCCACTCATCTACAGTATGATGAATGCTTTCGCTGAGGGAATCATGCTAGCCGGAAAAAGTGGTTTGAACCCTCAAAATCTTCTTGATGTGCTGGTAAGAATTTCTTACCTGGAAAATAATTGCAGGCACCTGATTATAACATTACTAAGCATGATTGAGATATTTTGTGCAGGATCTTGGTGCCATGAGCAACCCTATGTTTAAGTTGAAAGGACCAACAATACTCCAGAAAAATTACACCCCTGCTTTTCCGCTGAAACATCAGCAGAAAGACATGAGATTAGCTCTTGCCCTTGGAGATGAAAATGCTGTCCCAATGCCTGTTGCCGCTGCCGCAAATGAGGTTTATACTATTCTCATCACATTTTTGGGCTCACATCTCTCTTGTGGAAAGTGAACTTTCTATTTTAATTATAGTAAGAAAATCTGCTAATTAACCACATAGTCACAGGAGAGAAGTCTCTAGATTCATAAAACTCAACAAAAGAGGCAGGCATAACCTAATCATAAAGCATTTATTTTGGCTTATCTGCTATAACTTAATTGTTGAGTTTCTCTGCATAAACTGCAGAAGGATGCTTGGATGGCAGGTCTCTCCTACCTAAACTAGCGAGCACTGATGAAATAGGTATAGAATAAAGTAGTAGAACTGTAGAAGGAAGTTGAAAAAGAATACAGAACATAATTAGCAATAGGGTGAGGAGTTAGAATGCTTAGTATTATGGAAATGAAATGAAAGATGGTAGAGAAATAGAACAAAAACAGTAAATACACTTTGACACTATAGGTTTTAGCATACTAGGTTTCTCAGCTGGTACCATATTTTCCCTCTAGATCATCTGTATATAACCATTTCTAGCAACCAGCAATTTTGTTATGTCTTCAACATTTCATAATGAACACTAATTCTAATATTAAAATCCTTAGCAAATGCATCCACTAGCTGATCCATATTTATTGGGGTAACTTTAATTCAGATTCTAATTGAGACATTGAGTGGCATGCCTTTCTGCTGTCTAATCAGAACTTATGTCATTGGCGACCACTTTTGATTAAATAATGGAAGATGAGCGAGAAGAACCATTAACAATTTAATGTAAATATTTCATTATTATTGAACAATTATGAATTCATAAATAAATAATTTGAGGATTTAGTTAAGAGTTTAACAAAGAAATATGAACCTGAATGTTATTCCTTTGTATCATAACAGGACAACCATAATTTTGTTGATCATTGATAAATAAATCCTTTTTGGCTTTGATATATCTGTGATTTTTCGTTTATTTCATTTCCTCTCATACATCATTAAACCTTTTGAAATTAATAAATTGCAAATAGGTTGGAGTTGGACTCATTTACTTAGTTTCATGAAGACATAACCTTCCAATTCTGTGCGTTGTTTGTTTTGTAGGCTTTCAAGAAAGCAAGAAGCTTGGGGTTGGGAGACCTTGACTTTTCAGCCGTCTTTGAGACTCTGAAACCTATTGGACCTTCATCATCTTGATTTACAATCCTCGTCCATTGCCAATGCATTTTCAATAAACAGTGAAAGATTGAACCCCAGTTGTGAAGCAACAAGAATAGAGTGGTTGGTTATATATGAGAGAAACATAATGCATTTTAGCTGTGAGACAATGATTAGTTTTTACTTGTTGACTCGAAGCATCATTCTTAATGAGCCTGGCTTATCACTCTCTGATTTAAAATTATAAAGTTAGTTTTAGTGATATTAGTGAATGAACAACTTGTTAGCTGGTCTTCAGAGTTTTCTGGGTTCATTTCAAAAGAATCGTTTCTTCCCTGTTCTCGGTTCCTTTTTTTCTTTTTCTTTTTCTTTTTATTAATGTCACAAAGTTTATATGCGTTGAGTCTCGTCCCACCAAAGTTATCGTTCTATGTTTTTTTTGCTCCAATTTTGTTGGTAAATTTGGTTTTTTGGGATGAAGTGTGAACAGGAGAGGTAGGTCAATGATGCAAGACGCTGTGAGCTTGAGGCTCTTATATATGGATTTGGCTATGGTCCATTTCTCTTTCCGTCCTCTTTCTTATCTCGGCTGTTAGATTGAAATCTGAACGGTTCAGATTTAATGTTTTATAAAAATATTATTTTTATATTAATAAAATATTAAATTATTAAAAAATATATTTAAAAAATATTTTTATGAAACCTTAAATCTAAATCGTTAAGATTTTAATTTAACGGTTGAGATGAGGAAAAGAACGAGAAGAGGATGGGAAGAAAAGTGGACCATAGCCAACCCCTTTATATATGGCATAGAGGACTCAATCATAATATTTACAACTTTTAAATAATAACTTACTTGGAAAAATATTACTGTACCTAACACTATATAGACTAAAAAGTAACATTATATAGGCTAAAAAGTAGAGTTCACAGAGTAGAGGTAGGATATTGTCACTACCATTTTTTGTCACTACTTATGTCACTACCACTTTTTCACCGATCTAACGGTGAAAAAGTGATAGTGACATAGGTAGTGACAAAAAATGGTAGTGACAATATCCTATCCCCACGAAGTGTAGCAGAAGGAAATTATACAATCGCAAGTGTTTAAATAATTTTGAAGAAATAATTCTTATTTATTTTAATTAAATATTAAAATACCATTGTATAAATATAACAGGCATACAAAAAGTGATGAGTTTCTAATATATTCTTCCAGTGCTGAATATAGGACAAAGTTTGTGATGTAAATTGTACTACAAACTTTGCCCTATATTTAAGACTGGAAGTAGTAAGACATATTTATTTAATTTGATTACATTAATAAAGTTATTTTAGTTAAATAACATGTATTTTCCACACACCCTAGTCATCTTCCATAATTTCTTCATTATCTCTTCTCCTTGATTAACTAAAAAAATTAATCAAGATCAACTCCCTAAAATTATATTAAAAATCTGACAGTGAGGTTGTTTTTGTATTTTCTTTCCTTTTGCTATAACATTGTTATTGATAGGACCGAAGCCCAATATATGAGCACTGGAACGTGACCAAGTTAATTAACAAAGCCACTGTCATTAAAAGGTCCTGGGAATTTTTTGCGAGGAGCTGGACACTGAGGACTGTCCAGAAATAGTCACCGAACCAAGAATGGATAAATGGAGCCCTCCTCCTGTGGATTGGGTCAAGTTTTTTTTTTTTTTTGGATACATTATGGTAGGGGAGGGGTAGGGTTCGAACCCTGGACATGGGGGAAGAAAGCCAGTTAATACTGGCTCCCATATCACTGCGCTATTAAGGCGCTGGCAGGTCAAGTTGAATATAGATGGAGCAGTATGATCTAAGGAAAGGAAAGCTGGTTGCGGAGGTGTTTTTAGGGACCACAAGGGAATGTGGATTTCGGGGTTTACTCAGTTCTTGGGCCTCTGAAGCTTGAGGCTGAAGAATGGGCACTTTTCTATGGCATCAGATTTGCTTGGTTAGAATCCCTCGTCCTTGGATTCAACTGGCGTGGAAGTCGATCTTCCTCACCTTAAGAGAAGGGGTTCAATCCCTACGTTGATCAAGGCGCTGAGGGAGGTATCCTAGAAGTCTAGGAAGCAATGGTAACGCTGGTAGAGGTGAAAGCATGTATACTCTCTGACCAGTATCCCCTGTGGACTGGGCTCCAAGCGCTCTGCCCTTGGACTGTGGGTGAGCCCAACCCCTTTCCTAAAATTTATATATATATAAAAAAAAAAAGAAAAAAAAAAAAGAAGATTTGCTTGGTCAGAAGGGTATAAAAGAATTATAATTGAATCAGATGCAAAAGTGCTTGTTGACAAAATCATGGTGCAACGGGATGATCCTAACTGCAGCAATGTATTCCAACAGGTTAGAAATATGCTGCTTAGGAAGTGGGATGTGAAACTTCAGTTTGTACCTCGTTCTAGGAACAATTTAGCTGATGCATTAGCAAAGAAAGGTTTATCATACTCATCTATTTTGAATAGAGGACCTGAATTTCTTAGGATTGTGTTTTTGAAAGATTGTATGGGACTTGATCCCCTTTCTAGTTTTCAAATTAATATATAAGGTCGTGGCCTCTCTTTTATCAAAAAAAATAAAAAGAAAAAGAAAAGAAAGAAAAATTTCAAAGGTTCCGGTAATTTTTTTTTTTTTCCAGTCTTTGGGTTGTCTGCAAATGGGGCCGATTTTTTAAAATGTAACGCCTACTACATTTTGTTAATGACTGAAATGAAGTGATCAACTAGTGTTATACACTAATATCCCTCATTTTTGGGTTCAATTAGCAAAAGAGTCAGACACTCACCACAGGGAAGGAGTTCGATCATAAAGTTAGTCAAGGTGCTAGAAGAGGCATCCTAACTCCTGGGTACTTAAATAAACACCTAAAGGTAGTAGACGGCTCATCCTACACAATATTAATATCACCTAAGAGAAAGAGAGAGACTTCACCTGACATTATTGGTGTATGTTCTTATCTCAACAAACACTTCAGACAACAAGGGGGATTTGCTGGAGACAACAAATAAAAGTAAACGTTTCTTTTCTTTGTTCGAAATAAACATGGTCCTGCATGGGGTTCAAAGTACAAATTCTCATCAACATTATTGTTTATATAATTACGATTCTGATTTGGGAAGTTATTTCATAAAATGGGGTTCTTAGCCAAGTTTCAACAATGAGAATATAATTGTCGTTAAAAATATACACCAAACCATATCGGAAAACGAGATAAATTAGACCCCCAAGATAGACCAAGGAACAATTCTAAAACATAATCTTACGGTAATGCAATTATCTTGCACATAAGGGTATAACATTAAAACTCAAGACAAGGCGCAAGCACTAGGCTAAGTCGAAGAGTATCCAAAAATTGTCACCTAGAAAATGAACAGCACAAACAAACAAAACTTTCGCGGAGATAATTCTGAAACTGCAAATTAATGAAGTTCTAGATGGGAGGAGCATTTTCACTCATCGTCTTCCTCATCATCGTCATCATCATCATCATCAGCCCCAGCAGCTGAGTTGAGTGCCTGCAACCTTGCAACCAACCTAGCCTTCCTCTCGTCATAAGTCAGCTTTTTCAAGTTGAACCTAAAAAGGCATAAAAAATAATTATGCTTAGCAAATCCTTTATACAAAATCAAAAGACTTATTCATAGAAAATCATGTTTACTGATGCATAAGATTCAGTAACAGCGGGCCAGCAGAATAGATTAGTCAATGAGCTAGACTTATGGTTAATTGGATTAGATTAATAACCACCTATTCAAGATGAAATATGAGAATTTAATGATTTTATTCTATTTACCTCTTGTGTTCCTTGGGCGCTTCCTTCTCTGATTTCTTCACTGTTGGGTCTGCTCGAATAGCAGCATGGACCTTCTTGTACATCTCCTCAAGACCATCAGGCTCTAATCCTTGCTTGATATATTCACTAAAATGAGACTGGTATTTCTCGGGTTCATCTTCCATCAGGGTCTGAAAAATTATTGCAAGCAATGTCAAACTATTATCTTAAATCTCCCCAACGATAGGCAAATATAACGTCATCAGGTCCTGGCACTTGCCTTCATATAGGCAGCAACATGGCCACCAAAGATGTATCTACGGTGAACATCAGCATCAAGCTCCTTCTTGTCTTTGTTGAAACCAGCAAACCTTTTATCACTGTGAGGAATATCCAGACCCCCATCCAGTGCTCCCTGAAACCCAATATCATATTAATCAACTCCATAACCCCCCCCCCCCCCAAAAAAAAAAAACTCCATAACAACTATAGTAAAAGCACACTCAAAGGAGAAGGGGGGAAAAAGTAAAATCCAACTAAACCCAACAGAAAGAATTAACTACAGAAATAGAAGTGGTACCATAATCCTAGAAATGCTAACTTAGTACCTTAAGGGCACCAAATACCCGGTTGCCAGTGGTGGTCCTTATAAGACCAACGTCAAGAAGAGCACGGAAGGGCCTCCTGGTTTCAGCAGGTTCAACTGAATAGTCCTCCCCAGTTGCCTGATAGTGATAACACAAACAATCAGCACATATATGATTATAGATATAGAGTATTTGCAGATCGAATCCATCGATGAATACCTCAACATTTCCCTCATACTCCTCCTCCATTTCAAGCATCTTAAGGACACGACGGGCCAAGAGCAGTCCAGTGCAGTAAGCTAGTCATTTTATTAAAAATTAAAAAATATTATTCAAAAGCCAAAAAGCTGACAGTGGTGACAAGGAGTTGCTTGAACAATTAGTACCTGCAGCATAGTTTGTGAGACCTACTTCAAGGCCATAGCGTGGCAGCTCATGTGCATAAGCTGCAGCAAGGACAATATCGCCAGCTATGCTAGCAGATGTTATCTGAGCAATGATATCCTTGTTTGTCTATTGCAGGATTAAGGCTCACCAGGGAAAAAAACATCAATCAAATACATTTACGCAAGATAATATCATGTAACATGGCAACAAGTAAGAAGTGATTTATCAGCATCATTAATCAGCAGGATACAAATCGAACCACAAAGCGGTACTTTGGGGTGTTATACTTGTTCTTATCCTGGTTAATCAACCGAATCCTGGCTCTGTAGTCAGTTTTACCCTCTGCACATTTTTCAGTGGAAAAAAAAAAGTAAACTCACAAGAAATACACAAAAATCATTGAGAAAAACTAAACTGAAACATGAAATATTGCAACATTACCTCTTCTTCTCTTAAACTTAACTTGATACCTCTTGAAGTAGGCCTTGGATTTCTGAGACTTGACGAAAGCCTTTATTAAAAAAGAAATTACTATTAGAGTACTTGTTCAAAAAAATACAAGAAGGCTAAAAACACAAGGCATATAAAAACCAGTATAAATATTCAACAGTTCACAAATCTTCAATTAAGATCTACCAAAATCCCAGTGTAAGTTCGAGCGTGGCGGGCTAACGCAGAAAGCAAAAGTCCCCAAACGTCAATATAAACTTATAACTCAAGAACAAGTAAGGGGTTGGAGATGGAAGCACAAAACTCAGAATACTCAGCTAAATTATACTAGCAATAAAATAAACCAAATAAAACGCCATTTCAGCTCTTCCCTGGGCAGAAGTTCCTTGCAGAAATTCAGAACTCAGGAGACCAAATTTATATATGTTGAAACAAAATATGATTTCTTTCACATAAAAACCCACATTATCTCAGAGTCTCATAGCTTTGAATCTCAAACAAAACCAAACATCCAAGCAAATTCAAGCTTCGGAAGAAATGAGAATGCAATTCAATCGATGTACGTACCATTGAGCGGCGATCTGCTCCCACAAGAGATAGAAGTGGAGAACGCAGCGGCAGCAAGCTAGGTTAAAACTCTGGTGCGATAGTTAGGTTTTTAAGGAGAGTTGTGGGGCATATGGGGTTTATTGGGCTGGGTTATCGGGTCTTTTTGCCGCCTGGGTTACCGGGTTAATGGATTGACTTTTCCAAACAGATCCTAACCGGCCCATCAGTTTTTTTTTTTTTGGTATATAAATTCATGTTTTCGGTGACTAAGGACATACTTAATGAATGTGTATATCAAGGGGCTGGGGAGGCATCCTAACTTTTAGGTGCCTAGGTTAACATTTGAGGGTAATAGATGGCTCGCTCTGCCCAACATTGGTATTACCTAGGAGGAAGGGCGATTTCGTTCTGCCCTTGGATCATGGGTGAATCCAACCCCTTTTCTAAAATTTTTATATCAAAAGAAAATAATAATAATAAATGTTTATATTGCACGAATAAACAAACTCTTATTAAAAATAAAATAATGCACAAATACTATTGTATTATAATAATAGTTTTATATGATTATTTTGCATTCAGTGTTGTTTAAATAAGAGTTAAATATTATTAGTAAGAAAAGAGAAAATGATGAAAATTAGGTAAAATTATGGATTGGATGCTGGAACTGATCTCCATGAAGATATTTAGAACTTGTTTGATTGTTCTTATTGAAAAAAGAAAAAAAATAAAAAAATAAAACACTTGTTTGATTGTTTGATGGCATGGAAATAAAACTAATGAAAGGTGAACTTTAAATAGGTTAGGTTGTTAAATCTTTCGGCTACGTCCAAAAAAGGCTTTATTGTGTTTGAGAAAATTTTAAAGGCCCATTTAATGTCGACATTCTAAAATTATTTTGTGAAATATTAAATTTCAATCATTTAAATTTGATCCAACGGTTAAAATGGGAAGTCGAAGGGGGAAAAATAAAAAAGAGGCCAAGTCCATGTGTTTTAATTAAGAAAATATGGAAAAATGACACCAAGGTCTCAATTAACAGAAATAATATCAAAAAAGTCTCATAACTTGTCAATAATAGCTTTTACATTTGTCAATAACTACTCTTTCATTTGTCATCTATAAGTTATGAAACTTTTTTAATATTATATTCTTTAAATGAGACCCTGATGTCATTTTCCTAAAAAAAAAAATATACTCTAATGAGTAGAAGTTAAAAACTATAAGTAGATCAAATCTACCCATCAAACATTTTCTTACCCAACAAACCACAACACTACATTTCTTATGGCCTCTTGTTGGTCAAATTAATTATGGGTAGCCCGCTTTCTCAAAATACCAGCTTATTAGGAGGAAGTGTTCCCTTTACTCTCCACGTAACATAATCCAACTTGTGTTTTCACGCAATTTCATAGGTTTGAAGATTTATTGATTCGTTTTGATATTGCTTGGGGGATGATTTTATTTGTCGTGCTAATTGGAGGCAACATTAATTAGGTTCCCCCCAAAACCCATGACTTGTTATTTCACTTTGTTTCTGTTAGTTCCCTATGTGTTTTGATGATTACTAACAATTGTAAACAATGTGGATATGTTTTTGTACAAGATAAGAGTGGATTAAAACTTATAAATTTCAAGCAAAAACACTCTATCTGTGACAAACTCGAGCCTATTATTTGCAACCTCGAGTTTGCCATTGGCAGAAGGTGTAAACTTGCCAGTTTAATCCTCAAACTCGAGACTGAACCAAAAGTTTGAACTTAAGAGTTTTCCAAAGTCTTTAAAAACTTTGTGTGAACTCGAGCTTACATTTGCAACCTCGAGTTTACCAGAGGCAGAAAGGTTTCTAACTTGAAAACACTTTTAAACTCGACACCTCTCCCTTCAAACCTCAAGTTTGCAACCTCCAGAGAAAATCTTCAAAAGTCTACATAACCTGTAAACTCGAGCCTGTTATGACAAACTCGAGTTCATCTCTGGCGGGAAGAATTTTTAAATTAAGAGATTTTCACAAACTCTGCACTGTTTCATTCTATGTAAAGTTTTCCCAGTTTGAAAAATCTCAAGAGTTTACAAAACATGTAAACTCGAGTTCATCATTGCAAACTCGAGTTTACACTTGGCAGAGAGCTTTCAAGGTTTTTCAACCAAAGTAAACTCGAGACTCATTTCATAAACCTCCAGTTTACTTCAGGTCAAAAACATTCAAAGTTTTTCTAAGTTGAACAAACTCGAGCCTAACATTGCAAACTTGAGTTCAAACCTTGCAGAGAGTAAAGAACTTTTCAACTTGAGAAAACTCTAGAGTTTGCACTGGAAACCTTAGGTTTGTGTTTTGAAAGCTAAATGTCACGGCCTTAGACTTGATCACCCAAATACCGTGCCGGCCTTAGCTTGATCACCCCTCTCGATCTTGCTAAGTCAGCCGAATCCCCTCGAGTAGACAAGGAAAGGCAAAGAACACAAGAGAACTCTTAGAGAGAGAAAGAACTTAGAGAGAGAAGCTCTTGAACAACAAATGACTTGAAGACTCTTGGATTCTTGGATGTGTTACAAATGAAGGAGGCATCCCCTATTTATAGCCTATCACCTCCTCAATGAACGGCTACGATTAATTACATCCGACGGTGGAGAATAGCTCTCCAGAACCTTCCCTACAAATATCTAGATATTTACATAAGTCCTAGAGTTCTCTAGAATTCTCTACAAAACTCTACAATTATGTACACATGTCTACCACATTCTAGGAGCTTCTAGACTTCTCCACACTTGAAGTCTCAACCTCCTAGTCCAATGCAGAGTGTCCGTGCACGCGAATTATCCAGCGTTCCTTTCTGTGCGTGACACTCTCCCCCACCTAATCCAGTGACGCCCTCGTCACTGCACAGGCTCTTGTGTTTCTCTCGAAACACCTTCAGTCGCTGAGGAAGGAGGTTTGCCATCACCTTGTCTCTTACTTGGTATTCAGAGACGCATTCCTTCCCATCCACAATCTCCTTCCGTCCCTTGGCCGTCTTGCCCTGGAAGGATCTTACCGCCAGAACTCTTCGGCCCAATGCATCACCTATTGCACCGGCCATGCCAACTCCATGCTCCAACCCATGTTCCACCTTTCGTCTAGGCGGCAACCTTTCTTGGAGCCTTAGTGGCATTGGGTTCCCATTCCTCTTCACGACAGGGGGAAGATTCCCACGATCCTTCACATCAGGATCCACCACCTTCAAAGCCGCAAGGTAGGTGACTGACAAGCCAACATCCCGCTCGTTGCTTGTCGTAGGCACTGTGCAACCAATCCCCTTCTCAAGGAAGCACAATGAATCTTCACCTGGCATGAGGACAACTTTTGCCTTACGCAAGAAGTCCAGACCCAGTACCACATTGAAGTCGTCCATAGGGGTCACCGACAAATCCACGGTCCCCTTCCATGTTCCCATGCATAGCTCTACCCCACGAGCTACGCCATTGAGAGGCTTGGCAGGAGTGTTCACAGACTTCCACCATCCTCCTCGTGCTTGAGCAATTGAGAGACCTACCCGCTTGGCCTCTTCGGGAGTGATGAAGTTATGGGTAGCCCCGATGTCCACCATCACCTTCATTGGCTTCCCATTCAGCTTCACATCAACAAACATGAGACCTTTATTCCTCGCAATAGGTTCCTCATGTTTGGCCTTCAAGGCATTCAAGACTCTGAGAGATCCCATCCGCATGTTGGGTTCCTCCTCATCGGTTCCCTCGTTCCCCTGAACAAGGGCTGACAAACTACCCAGCTTGGGACACTTGCTCATGTAATGTGGCCCTTTGCACACGTAGCAGCTGATTGTCTTCTTCTTCTTGTCCTCAAGTTGGTCCTTCTGGGAAGACTTATCCGCTCCTCCCTTGACGAACTCCTTACCTTTGTCTCCCCCACCGTTCCCATGGTTGGGTTCAAAAGACTTAGGTCCAGAAGTCTCACCTTTCTCACCCCTTTGATAATCAGTGAGGCTTTCAGCAATGGCAATGGCTTCGTCCACACTTGCTGCACCACGCCGTTGGAGTTCATGCTTGGCCCAATTCTGAAGACCATCCACGAAGTAGAACAATGTCTCCTCGCTACTGAGATTAGGGATTTGCAACGTGAGGGTCGTAAAGTCCCTTACATAATCCTGAATCGTAGTCTTGTGCTTGAGTTCCCTCAACCTCTTGCGCGCCATGTAGACCACGTTCTCAGGGTAGAACTGTTTCTTCAGTTCCCTCTTGAAATCATCCCATGTCTCGACCTTGCAAAGGCCCCTTTCCATGTCTGCATGCTTCCTACGCCACCATAACATAGCATTATCACTAAGGAACAAGGAAGCAGTACGTACCTTGGTTGCATCATCAACCAAGTTCAGGCTCTCAGAATATCGCTCCATCTGCCACAAGAAGTTCTCAACCTCCTTGGCATCGCGAACGCCTTGAAATTCCTTCGACTTAGGGAGATCCAACCTCACCTCCCTTGCTCCATTGGTACCACCCACCAACGGAGTCTTTGATTGTCTCTCCAAAGAAGTCTTTAGAGAGTTGAGCTGTCCCTGCATCGCGGTAATGGCATCCATTACCTTTGCCTCGAGTCGCCTCATGGACTCAGTTCGTTCCTCCTCAACATTGAGGTGCGAATCAAGATCCGACCTCAAGTTGTCCAATTGGCTAAGGGTGTGGGTTTCAAGTGTCTCAAAGTCACCTTCCACCTTGTCCACCCTAATAGCCACCCCATGTAAGGTCTCCTCCAAAGCCTCCACCTTTGCCATCAAAGTGGCCATATCCACGGCTTGGCGGGACTTACTTGATCCTCGGGTCTTCTTTGCCTCCCGATCAACTTGGGTCTCCCTACCCCTTCCTTCTCCCGACACAACCACGTCCTCAGTTGTGCCTGACATCCTTGCTTACCAAATGGCTACCACGAACCACGTTCATAGCTCCGAACCTAGCTGCCTTGAACCAAAGCTCTGATACCACTTTGTCACGGCCTTGGACTTGATCACCCAAATACCGTGCCGGCCTTAGCTTGATCACCCCTCTCGATCTTGCTAAGTCAGCCAAATCCCCTCGAGTAGGCAAGGAAAGGCAAAGAACACAAGAGAACTCTTAGAGAGAGAAAGAACTTAGAGAGAGAAGCTCTTGAACAACAAATGACTTGAAGACTCTTGGATTCTTGGATGTGTTACAAATGAAGGAGGCATCCCCTATTTATAGCCTATCACCTCCTCAATGAACGGCTACGATTAATTACATCCGACGGTGGAGAATAGCTCTCCAGAACCTTCCCTACAAATATCTAGATATTTACATAAGTCCTAGAGTTCTCTAGAATTCTCTACAAAACTCTACAATTATGTACACATGTCTACCACATTCTAGGAGCTTCTAGACTTCTCCACACTTGAAGTCTCAACCTCCTAGTCCAATGCAGAGTGTCCGTGCACGCGAATTATCCAGCGTTCCTTTCTGTGCGTGACATAAAGCTAAGTTTTGACTTGAGCAGTGTCAAACTCAAGCCTGGCCACTAATCGACTCGAGCTTGTCTCTTAAACAAAAACTCTCAAGAACTCAAAATTGTGACATTCCTCTCTAAATGAAGGAACCTCGAGTTCATACTTGCAAACTCGAGTTCAAATCAACCTAAGAGCAATGTGACTTTTCAAAGTGTTGAAAACCTTAGGTTTTGATGGTAAACCTCCAGTTCATATGTTTTGAACTTAAAACACTTTTACAAACTGAAGCTCCAAACTCGAGTTCACAAGAACTAAGCTCGAGTTCACAGCGCTGATCCAGAAATTCAAATCTGACGATTTTGGAAAACATTCTTGTTTGATCTTAATACTTTCCAATATTATTCTCTGATATTCCTAGCTATGTTTAATGACTTTGTTAGTTAATTTCAGATGATTTAAAGAATGTTTATTGAAGGGATAAAGCAAAAAGCAGTTCAGAATATTAAATGCTATGGCCAGAAAGTTGCACACTTTAGGGTAATCCATCTGCACACGGTTACAGAGCATTTAAGAATGATTTCCACAACAAGCAACTGCTTCTCTAACGGATTAATCCAGAGGAAGTCAACTCTGAACACTTGGACAGCTGGATTAAGTAGAGATTAGAGAGAGAGGAAGGCTTAAACCACTTGCTAACCTCTGCAATCTTCCTCCAACGGTTGGATTGAAGATGCAACGGTCATTTAATGCTTCCTGACTATAAATAGGGTTGCATTCAAGTCTTCTCAATAACTACAACTACTGAAAACGAATTGCATTCAAGTCTACATTTATTTTCTTCAGTTTTCATTTGTATAGTATCTTCTGATACAAAGAGCTTCAGTGTTTATCAATACCTGCTCTTAGATAGAGTTTCTTTCTGAAAATCATTTATTGTAAAGAATCACAAGTCAAGGGAACTTGGTGATTTGGGAGTTCATTGATTACAACTTGTAAGGGGGAGTGAGTTCTAGAGAGAGAACTACTTCTTGAGTGCAGAGTGTGTAATCTTTGATATAGTGGAAATCCCAGAGAGTCTGGGGACTGGATGTAGGTCAAGTTGTTAGGACCGAACCAGTATAAATCTCTGTGCCTACCTATTCTTTCCCTTACTCTGTTCACCTCTATTTTTATTGTGTCAAAACAAAGCTTTTGCCGAAAAATTTTAAGAATACCCAATTCACCCCCCCTCTTGGGTATTGAGCTCCACTTACATTTGGTATCAGAGCAAGGTCTTCTCAAAAGAGCTTAACATCTCGAGAAGGATCAACATGGAAGGTATCTTACCTGATGGAGCTTCTATCAACAAACCACCCGGTTTCAATGGAGAGCACTACTCTTTCTGGAAAGCAAAGTTCAAAGTTTTTGTAAATCCTATAGAGTATGGGCTATGGAGAGTGTTCGAAAGAGGAGATTATGTGCCTTCATCTGTTGAAGATGGTGTGAGAGTTCCCAAACTAGAAGAAGAATACAATGACAATGACAGAAGAAATGTCACTCTCAATAGTAAAGCTGTTTTTCTTCTACAAAGTGCACTGAGTCAACAAGAATATTTTCGTATTTGCACTTTACCATCTGCAAAGCATATGTGGGATGCTCTGGAGATAGCTCATGAGGGAACGGCTGGAGTCAAGCAAAATCGGGTCAATACTCTTATGACCAAATATGATCTTATGCCTATGAAGCCTGGGGAATCGATTGGCGAATTTCAGTTGAGATTCACTCATCTAATTAATCAACTTGTTGCCTTGGGTAAAGAATATGATCAAACAGTTCAAGTGAGGAAAATCCTGAACATCCTCAACAAGGAATGGGAAGCAAAGGTCACGGCCATTGAGGAAGCTAGAGGAGATTCAATGGCATCAGTGGCTGCTCTCTTTGGTAGTCTTTCTGAGTATGAGGCTAAGCTCAAGTTCAAAAAGTGACTTGATGAAGTTCATGTTAAAAACAAAGGCATTGCTTTCAAGGCTGCAAAAGAAGATAAAGAATCAGACGAGGAAGATGAAGACGATGATGAGGAGATAGGCATGATGGTCCGAAGATTCAAGAAATTCTACAAGAGGGACCAAGGATTTAAAAAGCTTCACAAGGGTAGCTCAAGTCATGAGGCAAAGAAGCCTATTATCTGCTACGGGTGTGAGAAACCTGGCCATATCAAGTCTGCATTCCCTCAGCTGCAGAATAAAGACAAGGAAAAGAAGAAGTTCAACAAGTTCAAAAAGAAAGCCTATGTCTCTACCATCTGGGGTGATAGCTCGTCTGATAAAGAAGAGGAAAGTGAAGAAGAAAAAGCAAATATCTATTTGGTTGCAGAAGAAGAAGAGCAACCTGCCAACAATGATAAGGTATATGATTCAAAACCATCCTATGATGAGTTATTTACTGAGTACATTGTTGTGCAAACCGAATTTGAAAAACTTGCTGCAAAATATCTTACTTTGAAAAAGAAGAATACAACTCTTGAACTGTAAGTTGAAAAACTTTCTTCTTCTAAAATTCTTGTGTGTAATGAATGTCCTGATCTGAAGAAAAAGAATTTACATTTGACAAAGGCACTTAAGAAATTCACTAGAGGTAGTGAAATGCTCAATGTCATTTTAAAACAACAAAGATTTACAAATGACAGATCAGGAATTGGTTACAAACCTGACTTTGATAAGAAGAAAGGTAAAAAGAAGAATGGTGAGAAATCTTACATGAATTATTTTACAAAATCCGTCCATTCTTCAAACCCTTTTGCATATTGTAATTATTGTAACAGAAAGGGTCATTCCATCTTCATGTTTTCACAAGAAGGAAAGAAAAATAAAACCTTCTGGAAATTATCAATGGGTACAAAAGGGAACCTATGTCCCTAAGGTCCGATCTAACCCCAAAGGACCCAAAAAAAGATGGGTACCTAAGACTTGATCTTCTGTGATCTGCAGGTATGTCTAAGAGCATCAAAATCAAATAAATGGTACATTGACAGTGGATGCTCTAGACACATAACGAGAGATCAAACGAAATTTACTTCAATCAAACCTAAACATGGTGGCAAGGTGACATTCGGTGGAGACCAATCTGGGAAAATTGCTGGAATAGGTGAAATTGGGAATAAAGAAGGACCACTGATCAAGGATGTCTACCTTGTGGAAGGGCTTTGCCACAATATTCTCAGTGTTAGTCAAAGCACTGATAAAGGTAACCTAGTTATCTTTGATTCTGAGAAATGTTTGATTGTTAGTAAAGATTATCTCCCTTTACAAAACATTAAATCAAAAGCTTTATTTAGAGCACCTAGAGATGAAAATTGTTACACTCTTAACCTCTCTAGCAATGCTTCAGTTTCTGAAAAATGTTTTGTAAGCAATTTGAATGAGAGTTGGCTGTGGCAGAAGCGATTAGCTCATGTTAATATGTCTCAGCTTGACAAATTGCTCAAGAAGGATTTGGTGATTGGTGTTCCTAAACTCAATTTTAAGAATGATTTGATCTGTGATGCATGTCAAAAAGGGAAACAAACCAAATCATCTTTTAAACCAAAAAATGAGATTTCAACCAATAGACCATTGCAATTACTACATATGGATCTTGTTGGTCCAGCAAGGGTGAGGAGCCTTGGTGGTAACTTGTATACATTGGTTATTGTAGATGATTTCTCAAGATTTTGTTGGACCATATTTTTGTCATCAAAAGATGAAACATTTGATCAATTTGTTGTGTTTGCCAAAAAGGTCCAGAACGAGAAAGGTTTATCTATTTTAGGTATAAGGACTGATCATGGAGGAGAGTTCGAGAATCATGCATTTGAAGAATTCTGTGATGCTCATGGAATAGATCACAATTTCTCAGCACCTAGGACTCCACAACAGAATGGAGTTGTTGAGAGAAAGAATCGTGTCCTAACTGAGATGGTCAGAGCTATGCTAAATGAGAACCAGACATCTCAAGTTTTCTGGGCTATGCAATGAGCACCGCATGCTACATCTCGAATCGAGCCTACCTCCGGAAGAAGATGAACAAAACTCCATACGAGTTATAAAAAAGGAGGAAACCAAATCTTGTCCATCTACACATCTTTGGATGTAAGTGCTATGTGCACAATAATGGTAAGGATAATTTGGGTAAGTTTGATTCAAAAGCTGATATAGGCATATTTCTAGGATATTCCAATAGAAGTAAAGCCTATAGAGTTTTCAATACTAGAACTCGAGTTGTTGAAGAATCTATTCATGTTGTGTTTAGTGGAGATAAGTCTGATAAACCTTTGGATGAAGAAGAAGAAAATGTTTTCAAAAACCAATTCTTTTCAAAAACTACTCCTTCAACTGTTGAAAATTCTGAAGATATTTTTGAGACTGATCCTATATTCTATTGAAAACCCAGATCAGTTTCAGCCTAGAACTTGGAGATTTATAAAAAATCATCCTTTAGACTAAGTTATAGGTGATGTGAATCAAAGAGTAAGAACTAGAAATAGCACTTTAAATGAAGTAACCTTTTCTGCATTCATATCTCATATAGAACCCTCTAAGATTGATGAAGCCCTTTTAGACAATGATTGGGTGATAGCAATGCAAGAGGAGTTACATCAATTTGACAGAAATCAGGTTTGGGACTTCGTACCTAGACCCAAGGACCATCCGGTTATTGGGACAAAATGGGTATTTAAGAACAAACGTGATGAATCTGCAATCATCGTCCGAAATAAGGTAAGATTGGTTGCAAAAGGTTACAATCAAAAAGAAGGTATAGACTATGAAGAAACTTATTCTCCAGTAGCAAGATTGGAAGCTATAAGAGTTCTTCTAGCCTTTGCATGTGTTAAAGGTTTCAAACTATTTCAAATGGATGTTAAAAGTGTATTTTTGAATGGTTTTATTCAAGAGGAGGTTTATGTTGAACAACCTCCTGGTTTTGAAAACGAGCATCATCTTGATCATGTTTACCGACTGAAAAAGGCATTATATGGTCTCAAGCAAGCTCCATGAGCTTGGTATGAGAGATTAAGTCAATTTCTTCTTGATCAAGGGTTTATCAGAGGCAAAGCTGACACAACATTATTCATTAAAAGAAATAAGTTGAATGAAATCTTGATTGTGCAAATTTATGTTGATGACATAATCTTTGGTGCTACTAATGATGCTTTGTGTGAGGAATTTGCAAAGATTATGCAGGGAGAGTTTGAGATGTCCATGATGGGAGAGCTCAACTATTTTCTTGGGCTGCAAATCAAGCAAAGGAAAGATGGAATCTTCATCTCTCAAACGAAATATCTCAATGACCTGCTGAAAAAGTTTGGGATGGACAATTGCAATGGAGCTGACACTCCAATGAGTACAACTACTTCATTGGATGCTGATGAGAATGACAAAGATTTCAACATCACCAAGTATAGAGGAATGATTGGATCATTACTCTACTTGACAGCAAGTCGGCCAGACATCCAATTTAGTGTGGGAATGTGTGCAAGGTTCCAGTCTGCTCCAAAGGAGTCCCATGCTGAGCATGTGAAGAGGATTTTCAGATACCTTGCTGACACGAAGACACTTGGATTGTGGTTTCCTAAAGGTCAACCTGAACATTTGGTGGCATATTCAGATTCAGATCATGCCGGCTACAAGACTGATAGAAAGAGCACAAGTGGTCAATGTGAATTCTTTGGCAACTCACTTGTGTTCTGGTTTAGCAAGAAGCAAACTAGTGTGGCTGTGTCTTCCACAGAAGCTGAATATGTAGCTGCATCAAGTTGTTGTGCTCAAGTACTTTGGCTCAAGCAACAACTTGTTGACTTGGGAGTCAATCTGAAGGAGATCCCAATTTTGTGTGACAACACAAGCACAATAAGCTTGGCCAAGAATCCAGTTCAACATACTCGAACCAAGCATATTGATGTGAGACATCATTTTATAAGGGATCATGTTCAGAAAAGAGATGTCAAGGTCATGTTCATCCTAACACATCTTCAACTTGCTGATATATTCACAAAGCCATTGGCCAAAGAGCAATTTAATTTCATAAGAAGAGAATTGGGAATGGTAAATCCCAATGAGTTGTAAGTTTTCTTTTACTCAATGTTAGTTTAGGTTTTGATGATTAATTGTTACTAACTTAAGCATCGGAGTGTCAAGTTATGTTTTATGCAGGATGTTTATTCCTGAAGTTTGCTGAAAAAGAGAGCAAACTCGAGCCTACAAATAATGAGCTCGAGCTCGAGAGAGGCAGAGAAGAAATGAGGATCTGATGAAAGCCAAACTCGAGCCTATAAGTGGGCAACCTCGAGTTCATTTCAGGCAAAGAGCAATCTTGAACTCAACAACATGAAGGAACTCGAGCCTACAACTAATAACCTCGAGTTCACAGGATACAGAGAGCAACCAAGTTCAAAGATTGTCACAAACTCGAGCTTGTAAGTATGAACCTCAGGTTTGTAAGTGAAGTTCAAGAGTTCTCAGATACACTCTTGAAGTCCAGGTTAGTAAAATTTATGGCAAACTCGAGCCTACAAGTGTAACCTCGAGTTTGTCGCGATTGCTATACATTCTGAAACTTGTTTTTTCCTCTTCACTTCACTCAAACCTCAAGTTTTGACCTTAACTCTCCCAAAAACCTCTCTTCCTTCTCTTCCAATCTCTGCGAAAATGGTCTCCAAGCAATCAATCTCCAAAGAATCAAACCCTAAAGCGACCCAATCCTCTTCTCAGACTCGTCCAGAACGCCCTGTGAGAACAAAGACTCGCTCAACTTGTCTGCGCTATGGGGTTGACAAATCAATCAGAGGGGTTCAAGGGGAAAACACTGAGACTCAGCCGCCTAGACCCAAGGGAGTCACAATCAACGAGGAACGCACCAAAAAGAGACACGACCCAGAGCAAGCTCCTCAAGGAAGAGGGAAAGCACCTCAGACTGCCTCAGCTCAGAGAGAGAAACAACCTTTCAAGAGGAAGAGGACTGCTGAGCACTCTGTTCCTATTGCTAGGCAAGCTAGCTCTCAAGCCCACTCTGCACCTCAACAACAGGAGCAAGATGCTCCTCAGGTATCCCAGACTAATCCTGCTATCACTGAGATTTATAGTCATACTAGGATACCTAGTGGATTTTCTGAGGAACCTTGTAGGATGACTGCTGAAGAAGGAGCTAAGTATAGGGAAAAGTTTGATGAGAAATCCTTCTACCCAATTGTTTATGTTGTCTTAGCCAAGCTTAAGGAGGACTGTAACTTAGATTTGAATCCTTGGCTTAAGCAATTTGAGTCCCTAATCTCTATTAGAGCTCCATACAGTCCCAAGCTTGTGAAAGTCTTCTACTTTCACATGCAATCTGATAACCTCTTAGATGAAGATGGGAATTTGATAAAGGAAAGGATTACAACAAAAGTGAGGGGGGGGTCAGAAAATCACCATTTCCCCTTCCTATTTAAACTCTATCCTACAAATTGCCAATTCCCCAACTCCTGAGACTCACAACTATACCCAACAAGCTATATTTAGGCTGCTTAGACCTAATAAGCCTGTTCCTGAGGGTTTACAGATCCTGAATTTCACCCCGGCAGCTATGCCTCCTAGAAACCGAGCCATATGGTACATCTACACCAGGAATTTACTGCAGAAAGGAGGCAATTTCACTCATTTTGCCAAGAAGGACTTCCCTATATTTGCCTCTATCTTGGACAAACAGCCCCAAAATGTTGGTCACTGGATTTATCATGAGATGTCCAAGTTTGCTTTCACCTCCAGGCAAACCTCTCAGATTCCTTTCCCCAGCCTTATCTCTGTCATTCTGTTCCATGAAAAGATATGGTACTTGGCCGCCAATGATCCTCCAGTCAAGCCTCAAGAATTTGGTAAACACATCCTAAACTTGATGGGGATTAACACTGAGGAGAGATCAGACCAGTCCAGAGCTCCTCCTAGATCAAGGACAGCAAGGTCCAGAGGTACTTACTCTCGATCACAGGAAGCTCAAAGTGCTCTCCCTCCATCTCAGACTCTACCTGCCAATTTTGACACTCGGATGAAGGAGATTATTGACAAGGCTATCTCAGACCTAACTGACAGTGTGGAAGTAGCTGTTGGAAAGCTGGTTTCTGAGGTGACCCACGGAACACAACGAGCTGTTAAATGTCCAAGAGGGTTTTAGAGTGGAGCAAGAGGCTCTGAAGAACCAGTTCAGTGACTATTCAGCAAGCATCTCTACTCTCTTGGTCACTATGATGGGTCTCAGTGATAAGATGGACAAGATTCTGAAGAATCAGTCCACGGCAGCATCTACTTTAGCCATTCCACCATCTGCACCAGTCATTCCCCCTTCTAAACCTGTCCCTGAACCCGAGCCTGCCCAGACCACTACTACTCCTCCCTCTTTTGCTGATGATAAAGGGGTAGAAGAGTGTTGAGTGATGAGGAGATGAGGAGAATCTTGTTTCTTGTTTTTTTTTTCCTCCAGATTTCTGTTTTTAAGTGGTATGCTTCATTGTAAATATTTGCTTTCGAAACTCTATGTGTAGGTTACTTAATCTTTTAATGAATGTTCAAGTTCTGGTGTATAAATGTACTGTTTGCTTTTGTACTTTTGTTTCTGCTGCTAAACCTCTGATTAAACTTTCCAGTTTGCAAATAACTTGAACACTTTTCAAATATTCACAAAACTGAGTGTTTAAGAATTATTGATTGTTTACAAGTGTTGTCATCATCAAAAAGAGGGACAATGTTAGTTCCCTGTGTGTTTTGATGATTACTAACAACTATAAACAATGTGGATATGTTTTTGTACAAGATAAGAGTGGATTAAAACTTGTAAATTTCAAGCAAAAACACTCTGTCTGCGACAAACTCAAGCCTATTATTTGCAACCTCGAGTTTGCCATTGACAGAAGGTGTAAACTCGCCAGTTTAATCCTCAAACTCGAGACTAAACCAAAAGTTTGAACTTAAGAGTTTTCCAAAGTCTTCAAAAACTTTGTGTAAACTCGAGGTTACATTTGCAACCTCGAGTTTACCAGAGGCAAAGAGGTTTCTGACTTGAAAACACTTTTAAACTCGACACCTCTCCCTTCAAACCTCAAGTTTACAACCTCCAGAGAAAATCTTCAAAAGTCTACATAACATGTGAACTCGAGCTTGTTATGACAAACTCGAGTTCATCTCTGGCGGGAAGAATTTTTAAATTAAGAGATTTTCACAAACTTTGCACTGTTTCATTCTATGTAAAGTTTTCCCTATTTGAAAAATCTCAACAGTTTACAAAACATGTAAACTCGAGTTCATCATTGCAAACACGAGTTTACACTTGGCAGAAAGCTTTCAAGCTTTTTCAACCAAAGTAAACTCGAGACTCATTTCATAAACCTCCAGTTTACTTTAGGTCAAAAACATTCAGAGTTTTTCTAAGTTGAACAAACTCGAGCCTAACATTGCAAACTTGAGTTCAAACCTTACAGAGAGTAAAGAACTTTTCAACTTGAGAAAACTCTAGAGTTTGCACTGGAAACCTCAGGTTTGCGTTTTAAAAGCTAAAGCTAAGTTTTGACTTGAACAGTGTCAAACTCAAGCCAGGCCACTAATCAACTCAAGCTTGTCTCTTAAACAAAAACTCTCAAGAACTCAAAATCGCGACATTTCTCTCTGGATGAAGGAACCTCGAGTTCATACTTGCAAACTCGAGTTCAAATCAACCCGAGAGCAATGTGACTTTTCAAAGTGTTGAAAACCTCAAGTTTTGATGTTAAACCTCCAGTTCATATGTTTTGAACTTAAAACACTTTTACAAACTGAAGCTCCAAACTCGAGTTCACAAGAACTAAGCTCGAGTTCACAGCGCTGATCCAGAAATTCAAATCTGACGATTTTGGAAAACATTCTTGTTTGATCTTAATACTTTCCAATATTATTCTCTGATATTCCTAGCTATGTTTAATGACTTTGTTAGTTAATTTCAGATGATTTAAAGAATGTTTATTGAAGGGATAAAGCAAAAAGCAATTCAGCACATTACATGCTATGGCCAGAAAGTAGCACACTTTAGAGTAATCCATCTGCACACGGTTACAGAGCATTTAAGAATGATTCCTACAACAAGCAACTGCTTCTCCAACGGATTAATCCAGAGGAAGTCAACTCTGAACACTTGGACAACTGGATTAAGTGGAGATTAGAGAGAGAAGAAGGCTTAAACCACTTGCTAACCTCTACAGTCTTCCTCCAACGGTTAGATTGAAGCTGCAACGGTCATTTAATGCTTCCTGACTATAAATAGGGTTGCATTCAAGTCTTCTCAATAACTACAACTACTGAAAACGAATTGCATTCAAGTCTACATTTATTTTCTTCAGTTTTCATTTGTATAGTATCTTCTGATACAAAGAGCTTTAGTGTTTATCAATAGTTGCTCTTAGAGAGAGTTTCTTTCTTAAAATCATTTATTGTAAAGAATCACAAGTCAAGGGGACTTGGTGATTTGGGAGTTCATTGATTACAACTTGTAAGGGGGAGTGAGTTCTAGAGAGAGAACTACTTCTTGAGTGCAAAGTGTGTAATCTTTGATATAGTGGAAATCCCAGAGAGTCTGAAGACTAGATGTAGGTCAAGTTTTTAGGACCGAACCAGTATAAATCTCTGTGTCCAGCTATTCTTTCCCTTACTTTGTTCACCTCTGTTTTTATTGTGTCAAAACAAAGCTTTTGCTGAAAAATTTTAAGAATACCCAATTCATCCCCTCTTGGGTATTTAGCTCCACTTATAGTTTCTTCAATGGCTTATTTCATCTACTGTGACAATGAATAATTATAGGCAAATTAGGGTTGAAACTTGAAACTCTTGATTTATGACTCCGAATAAAAATAAAAAATCAGCATCCTCTTGGTGAAAGGCTTGAAGTAACATCATCTCTAATGGTTAATTCAAAGATTCTTCTTATTAACTTTTTTACTAACTCTAGCTCACATTAATTTTAATATATACTATGGTGTTTCCAATCTTGAGCTATATGATGCTTCTACCTTTGACACACTCACATAGAGCTAGGAATCAGAGCCAGCCATATAAGGTCCAGAGTAAGAAAAACATCTATTTTTCAAAGCCCGACCCGAGAGCACTAAGGCCAGGATCGTCCCTATAGGGCCCGGAAATTACTATTCCAAATTTTAATTATTTTTCTTTTATTTTTTTCAAAAAAATATAATTAGTAAATTACAACAATTAAAACTCTAATTTATTAAATAAATGTGTCAACATTAAAAATCAAACAACACGAATTATCCAACAAATAAACACATTCAGTATTCATAATCAAAAGCAAATTATCATCCACAAATAACTCACATAAAATATAAAAAAGCATACCTAGGTTTTAAATTTAAACTATTATACAAATTTCTATGGCAAGATTGACTCTATGACTTGTGATGAGAAGGTTGCCAATATAAGGAGTAAGCTGATTTTCATTTTCAATGAATATTTGAATGTAGGGACATCTTTTCTGACTAATTTTTAAATTAAAACAAATTAACAGGGTCTAACGAGCCTACCCTTTTTAAGCCTGAGACCCTACAGGGCCGGCTCTACGAGATCAATTTCATTTAACTCTTCTAATTTTCAAACCTAAGCCTTGAAAGGCCAGAGCTTCAAAGGGCCGGCCCGACTGACCCAGCTCAATTTTCCAACTCTACTCACACACATTATTTGCAACAGTTAGATTTTCAATATGAATTCTTGCTAGGGAACCTAACAGATTATACTAAAGACTCCTTTCCAATATCAATTATTGTGGCTCATATCACTTTGCATATTCAAACGAATCTAATCCTACAAGCTATCTGAAAAGAATTTCTTATGGTATGGAGGTTGACTGATAGCTTCCTAAAAAAGTTTAATGGCTTGGCGGTCCTTGAGAACGTGAAACACATCCTACAAAAAAGTAGTTGGTTTAAGTGGTAAGCAGCTTTACCTTATAAGTAAGAGAAAACAAATTTAAATCTCACAAAATATATTTATTGAGAGAGACAAAAATCCTTTATGTCAAAAAGGGAAACTCTTGATAATTTTTTTTTTTTTAAGCATAGGGTATCTTCCATCAAACCTTCACATCACAACATCTATTATAGTGTAAAGCCTCTCTTCCGTTTCATATTATAATGAACATGTTGGGTTTTATTATAAGGGAATCATACAATGATATTTATTTTAAATTAAAAGGAAAAAAAATCGTTAAATGACTCTTTTGACCTTAGTAAAAAGTACATTTTCCGTCCTAGCTGGGGTTTCTTCCTTGTGGTATCAACACCGTCATCCTTGTACTTGATCGAAATCTACACATAATCATAGTAAGATGAGACTAGAATTGAGATTGTAAGATTTTAGGGTAAGATCAAAATTTGCATAGAGGTGATTTTTGCATCTGGTAAGTCCTTTTTTTTTTTTTTGGGTAAACACATCTGTCAAGTTAAAATTGTGGATTGGAGCATTTATTAATATGGTTGAACCAAATCCCCCTTTAGGACATGTTATATATTGATTTTTTATTTTTTTAAAAATCCAAGTAGATTGTTATTGGAGATTCTATTTGACAAAATATACTGTGTATTGATTCTGTGACGTGTACTCCATCCCTCACTTAATATAAGGGACAATTTAGATTTTTTTTAGAGATTAATGTAACTAAATAAATTAAATTGAAATATTTATATTTATTATTTTTTGTAATACCCCGGATTTTAATGATAATAATAATAATAATAATAATAATAATAGGAATGATAATGATAGATTAAAATAATACAAAAAAAATAAATAATAAATAAATAATTAAATTAAATTAATAGTGTTGTATTGTTCCGGTGATAACCATATTATTTTGTAAATAATATTATTAGATTGGTTAAGATTAGATCCTAGATTCTAGGAGTTAGTTATATCAGATTATGATTTTAATTTTTTTTGAATTCATTATCGGATTCAAAATATATCTAATAATTAAAAGGTCCAGCCCATAGCCAAAACCCTAAATTTAATTATAAATACCGGGTTTGGCCGCTTAAACCTAGAAAACAAAAAAAAAAAACATCCGACACTTTTCTCTGCTCGTTCTTCTAGGAGGTTAGCAAACACGGAGACCAGGTAATCCTAATTCCCATAAGTCCATAGTCATAGGTTTCAATTTGAATAATTGAATTAGGAATATGTGCAGATTTATTCTCCTCGATTTGCGTGCTGGATATATATACATGCCTGTGCATTTGGTTTCCTTGTGTATTGTGATGGTAATTAAATTGCCTTGATTTGCGTGCGTCTTCTTTCCTTTAGTCATACCTCCTGTACGAGTTTTTTTTTTCCTTTAGTCATACCTCCTGTACGTGTTTTTTTCCTTTAGTCATACCTCCTGTACGTGTTTTCTTTTCTTTAAGCATACACCTCCGTTTGAATTGAATATGTATTGCAATCAAACATACTCCCTGTGCGTCTTCTTCTATCCATGTTGTAATTGGAAAAAAAAACTATTACTTTGCCTCGGTTCATGTGAAGGAATTCCATACACCCGTACGTTTTTTTATGAATAAGGAATAGAATAAAAGTGCATGTACACATCTGTCCATGTTATCTTCTTGTACGATTGGATTTTCTTTTTCTTTATGTAATATCTCATACACAATAAGATAAGATATGAATAGATTTTAGGTCAAAATTTCTTTATGTTTATATTTAATTAAAATAATATAAAAAATATAAAATACAAGTAAATAATAGAAATAATTTAGGAGTCTATTTTGCGTGTGTGTTTTAAATAACTTAATAGTGGGAGGATAGCTTTGGGATGGTACCTCCCAAGGTGATGAACACAAAAATTTTGGGCTTTATGCCACCGATGTGAAAAGATAGTATCCGTTCTTCCCAAAGTGGTGTCTGGCAGGTTTTCGGGACACTAGTAGCAACTTTCGGAAGAGGTGTGCACACTAGGAAGATATGAATATTATGTTTATGGCCAATTGATTGTGACTGGCAAGTTTCCGGGTCACAGGGTAGACTAGCAGGTTTCCGGGTCTACCATGGTTCTCTTCCCACTAAACTAAATGGACTGGCAGGTTTCCGGGTCCAAATAAAATTTAATTAAAAAAATTAATGAATGACAGTTGATATGAAACGAATATTTTAGATTATACATAAATATATATATATATATATATATATATATATATATTATATATATTTTCTTTTTATAACATGTGAATATTTTACTGTTATTTTTGTATTATTTTTTGTTTATTAGGATTACCAGCTTTTGCTGATGTATGTGTTGATGGGCTGCAACGATCCTTCGGGGGAGCAGATTTTCAGTGAAACAGGTCTCAAAGCTAGGGCCGCTAGGGCTAGCAGTGAGAAGTGAGGAAGAATAATAAAAAGCTCTAGCTAGTTTCTTTTTTCTTATTTTATGCTTTAGATGAGACATCTTTATTTAAGTTTTAATTTATTTTAATGTAATAAGTAGCCTTGCGCTTGTCCCAGTACAAGTGCGGCGGTAACACTCCCCAAGATTGTTATTTCGAAATACATTAGTTTATTTATAAAAATTATTTAAATTTTTGTTATTATAACTGTTAGAAATTGGGGGTGTTACATTTTTTCTCTAAATTGATTTGTCTAACTTATAAACTGTGTTAACAACTGTAATTAGAGAAACATTATACAGAAGATGAAGAATCATGTGTTATTCTCAAATAAAAGCAACATGCTCATATAAGAACTTAACCCATTTGGGTTATCACTAATCTACCCTCACTTGGGAAAGATGGCCAACCTCACTTGGGAACTAAGAGTGACTTCTCTTTCTAGAGAGACTCAAATGATCCTTTCTTTTAACATGGTGAGGATCTCTCTATCATCGACCCTCAACTCTTAGTAAGACTATTTATATAGACTAGAGTCTTAGCCAACTAACTAATCAATGAATTTCACTTTAATATTTCAAATACACCATCTCAAGTTGAGCACTCCTTAACCCAAGTGTTCAACTTGAACAACACAACTGGAAGTAACATCATCTCTAATGGTTAATTCAAAGATTATTCTTATTAACTTTTTTACTAACTCAAGCTCACATTCATTTTAATATATACTATGGTGTTTCCATTCTTGAGCTATATGATGTTTCTACATTTGACACACTCACACATAGAGCTGAAAATCAGAGCCGGCCATACAAGGTCTAGAGTAAGAAAAACATCTATTTTTCAAAGCCCAACCCAAGAGCACCAAGGCCAGGGCCGGCCCTCTAGGGCCCGGAAATTACTATTCCAAATTTTTATTTTTCTTTTATTTTTTCAAAGAGATATAAATAGTAAATTACAACAATTAAAGTTCTAATTTATTAAATAAATGTGTTAACATTAATATTCAAATAACACGAATTATCCAACAAATAAACACATTCACTAATTCATAATCAAAAGCAAATTATTATCCACAAATAACTCACATAAAACATAATAAACATACCTAGGTTTTAAATTTAAACAATTATACAATATTTCTATGGCAAGATTGACCCTATGACTTGTAATGAGAAGGTTGCCAATATAAGGGGTAAGCTGACTTTTATTTTCAATGAATATTCAAATGTGGGGACATCTCTTCCAACTTATTATTAAATTTAAAAAGAAAAATTAATAGGGCCTAACGGGCCGACTCTTTTAAATCTGAGGCCCTACAAGGTTGGCCCTGGGAGGTCAATTTCATTTAACTCCTCTAATTTGCAAGCCTAGCCCTTGAAAGGTCAGGGCTTAAAAGGGTTGGCCTGACGGACCTAGCTCGATTTTCTGACTCTACTCACACACATTATTTACAACAGTTAGATTTTCATTATGAATTCTTGCTAGAGAACCCAACATATTATACCAAAGACTCCTTTCAAGTAACAATTATTGTGGCTCATATCGCTTTACATATTCAAACGAATCCAATCCTACAAGTTATCTGAAAAGAGTTTCTTATGGTATGGAGGTTGACTGAGAGCTTCCCAAAAAAGTTTGATCGCTTGGCAGTCCTTGAGAATGTGAAACGCATCCTACAAATAAATTGTTGGTTTAAGTGGTAAGCGGCTTTACCTTATAAGTAAGAGAAAACAAGTTTAAATCTCAGAAAGTGTATTTATTGAGAGAGACAAAAATTCTTTATCTCAAAAAAGGAAACTCTTGATCAAATTAAAAAAACAAAAAGGCAGTGTATCTTCCATCAAACCTTCACATCACAACATCTATTATAGTGTAAAGCCTCTCTTCCATTTCAGATTATAATGAACATGATGGGTTTTATTGTAAGGGAACTATACAATGGTATTTATTTTTAATTAAAAGAAAAGAAAAAAATTGTGAAATGATTCTTTTGACCCTAGTTAAAATTACATTTTCCTTCCTAGCTAGGGTTTCTTCCTTGTGGTATCAACACCGTCATCCTTGTACTTGATCGAAATCTACACATAATCATAGTTAGATGAGACCCTAGAATTGGGATTGTAAGATTTTAGGGTAAGATCAAAACTTGCGTAGAAGTGATTTTTGCATCTGTTAAGTTTTTTTTTCGATACAAAAATTTTAGGAAAGGGGTTGTGCTCACCCACAGTCCAGAGTAGGGCGCAGTCCATAGGGGATACTGGCTAGAGAGTACACATGCCTTCACCTCTACCAGTGTTACTACTGCTTCCTCGACCCTTAGGATGCTTCCCCCAGCACCTTGACCAACGCAGGGATCGAACCCCCTCCCTAAAGGTGAGGAAGACCGACCCCCACGCCAATTGAACCCAAGGACGAAACTATGGATTGGAGCATTTTTTAATGTGGTTGAACTAAATGAACCTTTAGGACATGTTATATACTGATTTTTTTTAAAAAAAAAAAATCCAAGTAGATTGTTATCAGAGATTCTATTTGACAAAATATACTCTGTATTGATTCTTTGACATGTACTACATTCCGACCTTAATATAAGAGAGAATATAGATGTTTTTTTTTTTAGATTAATGTAACTAAATAAATTAAATTGAAGTATTTGTATTTATTATTTTTCTCTTAATTAATTTGTCTAACTTATAAACTATGTTAACAACTATAATTAGAGAAACATTATAGAGAAGATGAAGAATCATGTGTTATTCTCATATAAAAGCAACATGTTCATACAAGAACTTAACCTATTTGGGTTATCCTAATCTACCCTCACTTAGAAGAGATGGCCAACCTCACTTGGGAACTAAGAGTGACTTCTCTTTCTAGAAAGAGACTCAATTTGTCCTCTCTTTTAACATGGTGAGGATCTCTGTATCATACACTCACAACTCAATAGTAAGATTATTTATATGGACAACACAAATTGCAAGGGTAAAGTGAATTAAATTAAAAAAATTTCTATTTATTACAACATGATATCTTAAGAATTAAGGGATAAAAACACACATGTGCTTTTTTTCTGAGGTGCGCCTTAGCTAAACCCTATCTTAAAAACACTCTAATCCAAAAGGCTCTTAGTTAAAAAGAATTGACAGAGACAATTCTCAAATACAAATATATCATAATTGTTGGGTTATACTAAGTCTAACCTCAATAGATGATAGCCCAAACCCCATTTATAAATAGAGCACAAATAATAATAATAATAATAAAAAAACAGAGTGTCCGACAAATTAGCAAAAGGTCTCTCTCACCCAGCTTTTCTTAATGCCTACCCAGATTATTTAATCTTTCTGTCAAGCCCTCATTTATACCAAAACAAATAAAACATAATATAGAAACAAGTCATCCTTGTATCTTTAGGGGGGAGTTACACAACAAGCTTTTGCAATATATAATTAAAAAGAGAGTTACAATACCCTCCAGTGCGTTACATTATATGGGAGAGAGTTTCTAGTTTTTTGGCATACACTTAAGACCATATAACTCCCGTTTATAAAAACCAGGTTTCTTCTCTCAGTCCAGTGATTTTGTTGGGTAACATAAACAAAGTCTGCTGGATCGTGATTCAGTTTCGTATGGGCAGTTCAATCCATGAAATTTACAGGTATGCCTAAAATCTTTCAATCCTGTAAAGAATATATATACTCTTAAGAAAAAAAACAAACGTGGGCATCGACGCAAGTTTAAAATGGCATACAACCAAAGGAACTTGAAAATGAATTGTTGAAGACAAGTTTTTTATGTTCATTATTGTGAGATCATGTTCCTGTGTTGATGTTTATTTTTAAAATGGTAGGGGAGGGATTTTGATGCCCTCTCCTTAATTAAGAAGGGAAGGGGGGATTTCTTTTTAAAAAAATTCCATCCCTCCCCTCAAACCCCCCTGCCCACATTATATACTTAAATTTAGATGTTTATACCTTTAATTAATTAGACGTATAAACATATCTTTTTTAATTTTTTTATATTGTTTTTATTTAAATTTAAATTATATGTTACTTTCTGAGATTTTTTTGTATCTAGCATCTTAAATTAATTAATTTCTAGTTCTGCATTTATCTGTAACACCAATATTATGAAAATTAATTAATTTGAGATATTAGGTGCAAAAAAAACATATAAAAAAGCAGCATATAATTTGAATCTAAATAAATATAATATAAAAAAATATGCTTATACTCCTAACTTAAATCTAAGCATATAATGTGGACTCAACCCGCCCCCAAAAAAAAAAAGGAAAGAAAAAAATCGGTGTTTTGGAGGGGAGGGCAAAAACTTTGTCCCATTGGACTAAAATTGCTCCTACGCTTTTCTTTAACCCTAAAATTAACCTTTGCTTGTCTCATTCTCAATCCAACCTTCAACCTCCAATCTCCTTTGGTTTCGTATTTTTCTTCTTCTTCCTCGCCCTTGGGTTCTCTTGATTTTTTAAATTTTTATATCATGTTCCTTTTAATAGAAGCAACAATGTTTAAAATCCCTTTTATATAATAAATGATAAAGTTGTCAATGTGAAAATAATTTCTCTCCTCTCCCCTCCTATACCAAATAAAGTAACACTAAAATCCCTCTTCTCTCTTCTAATTAATTCAATTAAGGTAATACTCTCTCCGGTCCTAATTATAAGACATAGTTGACTTTTTTGGAGAAATTAAGGAAGCTAATTAAATTAACTTAGAATATTTTTCTTTTCATTTTTTTCTTCAAAGTAATTAGTTTGACTCACATACTAATATATAATCTAAAGATATACAACATATAAAATGATTAAGTAACTTATTTAGCTTCCTTAATCCCTCCAAACAAAGTCAACTATGCCTTATAATTAGGACCGGAGGGAGTAGTATTAAAATCATTCCCATCTTTTCCCTCAAATCAAACAGACCCTCTATGGATGACTGAATTGGGAGTCATATTTATTTTTTTCTCTCTAATTTATTTATTGATATTTTCTCAACAATAATTAAATAGGAAAGAGAAAAAAGAAATTAAAAAAAGATAATTACAATATTTTAAAAACACATGTGATATCAATAAATTAGGTAATATATTGGTGTTACATTAATGACTTGATGGAGTTTTATTTTTGTGCATGTGAACCACCTCGTTGAAAAGCTATAGTTTAACACGTAACCCGCCTAATACCTGGCATGGAAAGACAATTAATTACTTAATTATTTTATTATTATTTTTTTTTGAGAAAATTTGATTGAAAAGCCTACTGTATAACTTAAAAGTCTCAATTAGAACACAAAACCCATGATAAACAACACAAAAACCAACCGGCAAAAGTTTTCTTTTTAAATTTTATTATATAAATATTTTTATTGAAAATTAAAAAAGCTAACCAAAACGTCTGTCCAACAGCCAACTTTTAAAAAGTCAACTTTTTTTTTTCTTCCATCGAAAAAGAGAAGCAACTTTTAATAATTATTATTTCATTTAATAACTTTATTAATATAAATACAATTTATTATTGGTATTGATTATTTCATAATTTCCTTTTTTAATATTTCTTCATAATTCCTTCTAGCAGCATATCCCTCAATTTTGAGAGATATAATTTATTTATATCTTTGACTATATTACTTTCTTTTTGTGATTTTTTTTAAAGGTAGGGGAGCGTTACAAGATATTCTCTCAATTCTACCATCATTGAAATATATTAATTTATTATTGTTATTGATTATTTCATAATTTCATTTTTTAAATAATTTTTATAATTCATTGATTAAATAATTATAACTCCTTTTATTAACATATCCCTCAATTTTAGAAGATGTAATCTATTTTAATCTTTGACTATATTACTCTCTTTATGTGTACTTTTCTTTAGGTAGGGTGAGGGCTATAAAATGTTTTTTCAATTTTTCCATCATTGAATTATATTCATCCTGCCCAACGTGTGAAGAGTAAATTAATGTCTTAGATCTACCGCACACATATTTTTTTAAAAATAAATTTAAGAATAAAAATACTAATATTTTATAAAAAATAAAAAAAGACATATGCTCTAAATTATCGATAACATATATATAGCAGATTTTGTAAAATAGTTTCTTCCTCCCCTAGCTATTCTTATATTGATATGGATGCATATATCGCCTTAATTAAAATTTTAAATTACAATATGCTAAAATAGGTTTTTGGGTTTTAGAAAATTTATATACATAAGTAAGAAGACTAAGAAAATCCCATCGTGGAAAATTTAGAAATTCTCTGAAATTAATTTTATATTGAATATAAATTTGATTGAATTACATATAGGTCCCAAATAAGAGAAAAAATTAGAAATAAATCCCTTAAAATCATCAAATTGCATTGAAATTTATGGAACATAGGTTTAATTAATTTGAATTGAAAAAAAGACTACTTTGCACCTGTTAACTTATGACTTGATGGGGAAAGTGTCTTTTTTATTATTTGAAAGAGTTTGAACAAGGCAATTTTAAACACACTAAAAAATAATCACTTTATTCTTGTTAATTCGAACCAACAATTATAAGTCAATGAGCAATCATTTATAAGTTATGGTGCTATATTGAAACTTATTCAATAATTAATGACAAGTCAAGGTGTTACTAATAACTTAAGCTCTTGTCGTTGATTACTCAATAACTTATCATTGTAGTAACTTGATTTTTGATTGCTTGCTCAAATTCACACGGGCAAAGTGGTCTTTTCTTAATACAAATTAATGTAGCCCAGATCCAAGAGACTTCGATGTATTTTAATTATTTTAAGAGTTCTTATGAATTATTCTTATTTTTTTTTTTGGGGACTTGTACGTAATCCCCACTAAAAAATTTTGCGTCTTAATTTACAGGGCAAGGCCAGAATAACGTTTTGGGTTTTTGGACCCACCAAAGGACGGAGTACGACGATTAAAAAAAAAATGAAAAGAATAAAAAAAGTGAAAATAGAGCCCCGCCACCTGTGGATCTCTGAACGGACGAACAAGGCATCGACCAAAGAATTAACAAAGAATAAAAAAATAATAATAATACAGAATCAAAGAGATTAAGAAACCTAGATAGATCGCGTCAAAAGCAACGAAACTTGCAAGGAGGAGTAGAACTTGTTCCTCACCCTTTAATGTAATGCGATTTTGCGAACTTTGGTAGACCCAGAAGCTTCTTTTTTTCCGATTAGGGTAATTTTTCTTGAACCATCCTTGGACGCTTTCTGATTTCTAGGCTTAACGTTTCTTAATTGATCACAAACTCAATCTTTTGTGGATCAATGCGAATGAATCATCAAGACTTTGAAACAGTGTGGTGTGTCTGTTGGTTTACAGATAGATAACAATCTTTCATAGCTATGGAGTTGGCTCAACTTGAAGCTTTGTGTGAGAGGCTATACAACTCCCAGGATTCTGTAGAAAGGGCTCAAGCGGAGAACACTTTGAAATGCTTCTCCATGAATACCGATTACATTTCTCAATGCCAATACATTCTTGACCATGCTTTGACTCCTTATGCATTGATGTTAGCTAGTTCCAGTTTGTTGAAGCAAGTAACAGAACAAAGCCTAGCTTTGCAGCTTCGGCTGGATATAAGTATTTTACTTTATTTGATCTTATCACTTTTCGGTGACTGGAAAAAGCAGGAACCGATTTCTGTTAGCTCTGGGTTGATAACCTTATTTATTTTGTTTCATAGGGAACTATCTTTTAAACTATCTAGCTACCAGGGGACCAGAGTTACAGCCTTTTGTGACCGCTTCATTAATCCAACTTCTGTGCCGAATCACGAAATTTGGGTGGTTTGATGATGACCGATTTTGGGATCTGGTCAAAGAGTCAATGAGCTTCTTGAGTCAGGTGATCACTAGTGAATGTGCTATCCATTTGTCAAGAAGGAGCTGGCTAATGTTCACCATTATGGACAATTGAGTGTTTTGCAAGCTGGTTCCCTGCATTGAAAAATGATAAATTGCACTTTTAATCTAGTAACACTTGTGTAGAGCTCAATCTCAGAAAGAAAGAGGATTAACGTATTTGAATCAAATAATACAGCCAAGGACTGCAAAGCATGCAAACTTGACAATGGTGCTTGAGAGAGATGATAGAAAAGTAACAATATTGTTCATAAACAGAAAAAAATAAATAGGAAGGTGACAATATAAACTGCAATACTGACTAATGGTCAGTAGTATTGTTAAGGCTTGGCTGGTTCTTACCAGTTTTAACTGGGCCAACCCTAAGAGTGGATCTATGCTTCGAACAAGCTTGTTCCTCTGAGTGAATAGCAATTAAAGATATTTAATTTGGCTGGGAGTGCTTGGAGCTCTCACTTGCCCATGTTTCTAATGGGCAGTTTAAAATTCCTGAGATGTTTTGTTTATAGATATTCTGTTTTTAACAGGTAACACCTGGTCACTATGCAATTGGTTTGAAGATATTAAACCAGCTTGTTTCTGAGATGAACCAGGTAAGATTTTATCCTGTGATACTCAAATACATTCAATGCTGGAAGTGAGTAACACCATTTGCTATTGGTAGTCATCTTTGTGCAAATATCCCATGTATACAAGATGTTTAGAGGATTAATTGTCTTCTTATTTATTGATTTATTTTTCCTTTCCATTCAATATTAACTGTTTTTGAGTTGACATACCCAGAGAGAGTCATAACACCAGAATTCAGCTACATAACTTCTCTAGTTAACAATTTGCTTAGTGAAAAGCATTCATCAATTGCCAGCCACATGTAGTGGTTGGGTCTTGAGTCAGTGAGGACATAAGGATTACAAATCAGTTTTCCTTCTGTACTAAAGAACAGCATCCATTGTGTATGAGTGTATATAGCAATTTAGAAGCAAGTTTTTTTTTTTTTTTTTATAAAAAAATTGAAGTTATGATCTAGCACCACCTTCTTTGTCCTATAATGATAAACTGTTTTTCATTTCATTAATGGAAGCCATGTCACATAAAACTTCCATGGTTACCTACATTGTGATTGTAAGATCTATAAGAAGATTTTTTAGCCTCAAAACTTTACCATGAGATGGGGCCCTGTATTTAGTCTCAGAACTACTTTTGCCAACATTTTATTGCTCCTACAATAGACCCAATGATAAGTGGGAATTATAGTTTATTGCCACTTGTGTGCTCTTTGTATGTTTTCTGCTATAAGGTCTGTTGTTATTGTGTTTATGCTATGGTATTGTGTGTTTTTGACAATTAGGATACTATTTGGTATTTTTCTTCTATCTTCTTTCTACTATAGAAAACAGAGAAGATGAGAGACATGGTAATATAAATATTAAATGGAGTTCACCACTGAAGGAATATGAGATATTTCGAGCTTGACAATGTGAACTTTGAGAGAAAAAATATAATTCTTATTTAATCTCTTAATCTGAAAGGGTACATATAAGCCTTTATATAGGCAAACCTAGAGCTAAACCTAGAATCTCATAAAATCTAATCAAATCAAAGTAAATCAAACTAATTGAGATATAGTAGGAAATATTCTAAGATAGAAATATACCTATATCTAATCATAATAATAAGATAATAATCATAATAAATGCATAATATTCTCACACTCCCCCTCAAGTTGGATCATTGATGTTAATCATGTCCAACTTGCTTATACAACTTTATACTACTAACACTCCTCCTTAAGCTTGTACTTCTTGAATCTCAGAGGCCTAGTTAGAGAGCAACAGCTGAGAGGCACGATGACAGAGGAACTACCACCAACAGATGATGTTGATGAAGAATTGTGCCGGAAACGACGACGGGACCAGTCGTCGGACAAGATGAGCGGCACGATGACAGAGGAACTACCACCAACGATGACGTTGATGAACAACTGTGCCGCAAACATTACTAGGGTTGAATAACCTAGCTTTACTTCATAGACAACGATGAACCCACCGTTACTAGGGTTGAATAACCTAGCTTTACTTCACAGACAACGATGAACCCACCGTTACTAGGGTTGAATAACCTAGCTTTACTTCACAGACAACGATGAACCCACCGTTACTAGGGTTGAATAACCTAGCTTTACTTCATAGACAACGATGAACCCACCGTTACTAGGGTTAAATAATAGCTGTACTCCATAATCAGAAAACGATGATGTCACCGGAATCTGAAAATCTTACAGGAAGTGAAAACCTCACAAAAAAGCAACCTTATGGACACAAACACTCTATCTGGCTATTGTCACTGTTCAAGCGACACCTCACAGAAAAGCAACCTCACGAACACAAACACTCTATCTGGCCACTGTCACTGTACACGCAACAATATGGTTCACGCTACAGTGACAGCGGCCATCGGAAAACTCAAATTGGCCAAGAGCTAACCAAGCTCTGGTACCATGTGAACTTTGAGAGAAAAAATATAATTCTTATTTAATCTCTTAATCTGATAAGGTACATATAAGCCTTTATATAGGCAAACCTAGAGCTAAACCTAGAATTTTATAAAATCTAATCAAATCAAAGTAAATTAAACGAATTGAGATATAATAGGAAATATTCTAAGATAGAAATATACCTATATCTAATCATAATAATAAGATAATAATCATAATAAATGCATAATATTCTCACAATAACTAATAGTCAATTTTTCAATAATAAATTATTTTCCTGCATACTTCTCATTGGAAATTTTCAGAGAGACTGGTGCCCATTATTTTGCTGATATTTTTGTTTGGTTTTCTTTGTATCTGCATTCTTTTTGCAAGTATATCTGTTTTTGTACCTTTTCCTTGTTGATATTTTTAAAAAAGATGCATGTAAAAAACTTATTACTTTTGATAAACTATTAAAGGGTCATTTGATTGAGGGGAAGGGGAGGAAGCTATACTGGGAAATGAACAAATTCCATTTTTTCGGTTTATTGAAAGACTAAACTTCTCGGAAAGTTGGAGACCCAACTTACCTCGTGTAGAAATCAGAGAGAGAAAGATAGAGAAAATATACTTTCAAATGAATGTGTTTATTTATACACGAGAGAAGACAAGAGAGTAATGACTCATTATGATGATTGATTCTTTAATCACTCATAATTCCTGCAATCGTTGATTATATGCGATACTAATTAATTATGATATATTTGCACTGATATATTTCCTAACACCTCACAACTATGGAAGTAATTTGTTGAGTAGAATCCAAGTATTATTGTATATTCCCAAACTTATGCTTACAAGTTTTGAATTAAAATTTAATTAAACATATATATTTTTGTCTTTAACATTAAAAATTTCTATATTTTTTTGATATTGCTATTTGATTGGGTCAGATTCAAGCATTGTTAGACCCAATTGGAGGCATCTCTTCCAAAGTCGTTTTCTGCATTCACATGAACTCGAATTTGAGACTTCGTGCTTAAGCGGCGAAAGCCCTTTCTACTTGGACCAACACCTAAGCGGCGAAAGCCCTTTCTACTTGGACCAACACCTGTTAGTAAAACAAACTATATTTATCTAAAACAAAGTTTAGATTTTTCAGGAATTAGAAAAATGAAACAAACAATCAGCTATAAACTTCCTCAGAAGTTTGGCAAATTGAATCAAACAACCCCTAAGAAAAGTTGTTCAGATAGTTATTCCCGTGTAATCATTAGATCATTGTTGAAAAGTGTTTATCAAAGATCTTTGTATTCAAAATACTGTTACTTGTCTATGATGTTTTCTTGTGGTATGAGCTGTGTTGCTTTCCATAGTTATAGTTTGTTTTGGAATCTAATGTCTACTTATGGCATCCTGCTCAAGTATTATTTTGTTTCTGGAATTCTGCCTTAGGCTAACACTGGCTACCCTGCAACACATCATCGAAGGGTGGCTTGCTCCTTTAGGGACAATTGCCTCTTTCAAATATTCCAGATATCTTTAACATCATTGCATCAACTGAAGAATGATGGTAGACTCATTGTAAATTTTTGTTCTTTATTATTTATGTCTCTATAATTATAGTATTTTGAGGGCTGATTTTTTAATGAAGGGCAGTTGTCAGTCAGTTGCAAGAGTTGGCACTTTCTCTTTCTTTGAAATGTCTATCATTTGATTTTGTGGGGACATCTGTTGATGAAAGTTCAGATGAGTTTGGCACGGTTCAGGTAATTTCTTTTATTTATTACGAAATTCTTTTCTCTTTTGGAGATCTGCATGATCCTCAATAATGTTTTCTATCTCATAATATGATTGCCTACAGATTCCTTCTCCTTGGAAGCCGGTTCTGGAGGAGTCTTCAACCCTGCAGATATTTTTTGATTACTATGCCATTACAAAGGCCCCTCTTTCAAAGGAGGTCTGTGCATGTGTTTCTTTTCTGTATTTTGGAGTTTCCTGTATTAAATTTCTCTAATTGTTGAGTGCAAATAATTGATGCAATTCAGTTCTTAGGAACTTTTTCATGTGGCTTTGTTTTAGGGAATTGGATTGGTTCGTTAAGTTCTCTATTTCTTAATATTCGTCTCTAGTTATTAGAAATCTGAATTCCTTTGATGTGCATCAATAGACAACATTCATTGTGAAATGCCAGAAGACATTACCCATCTTAATCCTGCCAAAACCTCATGATTGTATCAAAATGAACTGCTCAAAATTCAGAGGATATGCCCAAGTTTCTCAATGCGCACCAAAAGACCTATTTTGTCCGGAGATGTCTGCTTGCCACTGTAAAAATATATGGGCTGCCACAGGCTGGTTGTTGTTGTTGTATTGAAATTAGAACAACACATCACACATGGAAAACAATTATTAGCAAGCATTACTTAAATATGCATATTGCAAGAATATTGGTTACCATAAAAATGTGCTAATGGAGCTGAGAAAGTCCTGAATTGAATTTCCTTAGTTATTCCATTGTGGTGTTTATCATGTTTGGTGAAAGAAAAACAATAATACTTGTACGCACACTATTTATTTGGATTATGTTGTCACTTGAAATTTTTAAAAAATTAAAGTATTTTCTTGATTCATGATGGGTTAATGTTTTCCTGATATTTATAAGTTCTTATGGTGGTTCATTGCTTTGCTACTTTTGATCCTTCTTAATTTGAGTTGTTTTTGTTTTCAGGCATTGGAGTGCTTGGTACGACTAGCTTCCGTAAGACGTTCTTTGTTTACCAATGATGCTTCTCGTTCTAAGTTTTTGGCGCATTTAATGACAGGAACCAAAGTAATACTTCAAACAGGGCAAGGTGTTGTTGGCTCTAGACTTCTTTGCATGATTAGTATTGCAATGACTCCAACTGGAAAGCTTACACACACACACATTATTTCTCCCTCTAATACACGTAAAAAAATGTATACCACTGATTCTGAATAGCACTTGGAACTTCCTTTTACTTGTTTTGAGAACAAATGATAAATTTTTTTCATTTTTGTCTTATTTATGAACTTGTTATTAGACAATTTATATCTGCCTTGGATGGTTCACCTTCAATCTCCCTCATGTGTGTGCACACACACATTATGTCTGTATACATATGACCAATTTTATGGTTTATTTTTGGAAATAGGTGAAGTTGAGCTACACATTTTGCTCATCAGCCCCAAGTCAAGAGGCATAAAAGTTAAATTTAAGACCTTTTTTTTTGGATACTTATGAATAGGCCTGATTCTTTTTAATAACAGTGGAAGTGGAAAGCTTAAGTAAATCATAAGCTTAGAAAATGTCGATTTCTTGGTGCAACAATGTATAACAAAGTTTTGGAATGAAAGAAGTAAATACACATAACAAAATATGAAAATTCTTTTTGCTGAAATTGCTGAGAGCCTGAGACTCTTGAAGCCAGTTTTGTCATTCATTTTTAGCAGTACTTTAAATCTTTATCTGCATATCATTGTTTTTTTTCTCTTTGTTCTCCATTCCGTAACAATTTTAATTTTGTTGTAAATCAGGACTTACAGATCACTACAATTACCATGAGTTTTGTCGTCTTCTTGGACGGTTCAGAGTGAATTATCAGGTGCAGTTCTCTTTTGACTTACCTGGTTTGTTTCTAGAGATGAGGGTGTATAGGTGGGTTGCTATTCACATTAGCGTGAATTTGAGGTTCATTGACTGGGGTTTATGAAGAATGTAACAACAAAGGGAACAATTCTTCCAATAATTTATTGTCATACAGATTATACATATGTACACCTCAGATCAGTTTGATCGAGGAAAAGAAGGCCGAGAATCATGAAGGCCCGAAAACGGTGGAAGAAGAATAAATAAAAAAATTGAAATTAAAATCCTATATTTGATAGAACTCAAGAAAATAAGAGCAGAAAAGAGAATTCTAGAGCCAGGATCCGCACTCCAGCCAAGGACACTATTTCTGAAATATCATATATTGCATAACCATCTTTCAAACATAATACAAATACTTATAGGTTCTGTCCTAATCTCCTAGATAACTAACTTCCTAGAATAACTTTCATAAACCAGATAAGAATAAACAACTGTCAACAGATAATAAAACATAACTTCCTAAAACTTCCTAAAACCGAAAAGAACTAATCTTTCCTACATCTACCCCTTTCTTCTTGAATACACCAGAAGAGGGCGTACATTCCTATCAATACCTTCCCCTAGGAAAGTAGCCTTGTCCTCAAGGCTGAAATGAGGAAATTGTTTTGCAATGTGGTCATAGGATTCCCAACTAGCCTCCTCTTGCGATCGTTCGTGCCACTGAATCAATAATTCAACCGTGGGATCTCCTGTCGTCTATGATACACGGGATTTTAGAATCTTAGCTGGTTGAAGGTTGAATTCCCAATTCTCATTCACTGGAAGAGGATGGACTGAAACTTGATCAGCACAGCCATGAGCTGGTTTAAGCAGTGAAACATGGAAGATTGGGTGAACTTTCGACCCAAGTGGTAAGTGTAGTTCATAAGCCACCTTGCCAATTCTGCGGCTGATGCGATAAGGCCCAAAGTATCGTGCTGAAAGCTTTGTATAGCGCTGACCAGACAAAGAAGCTTGGCGGTATGGTTGAATTTTTAGAAAAACTAAGTCTCCAGGCTAAAACTCAAGTTGTCGTCGATGAATGTCAGCTTGCTGCTTCATGTGAATCTGAGCTGTTTGCAGGTTGGATTTTGCCAACTCCAAAATAGCATCCCGTTTCAGGAAGAATTCATCAAGTTTTGCAATTGGAGTAGACCCGTGTACATAAGGTGCAAGAATAGGAGGATCTTTTCCATAGACAATCTTGAAGGGGCTGTAACCAGTAGATGTATGATACCCTGTATTATAAGAGAGCTCTGCCCAATGCAAATAACGAGACCACCCTTTTTGATGGTCTTGACAAAAACAACGAAGATAAGTCTCCAAACAACGGTTTACTACTTCTGTTTGACCATCAGTTTGTGGATGATAGGATGTGCTCATCTTCAGTTTTGTTCCTGAAAGACTGAAAAGTTCCTGCCAAAAAGAGCTGAGGAAGATAGGATCTCTGTCAGACAATAATGATTTGGGCATACCATGATGGCGGACCACTTCCTTGCAAAATGCAGCAACTACTGATTTGGCAATGAATGGGTGAGAAAGGTCAATAAAATGAGCGTACTTGCTGAAACGATCCACTACAACCAAAATGATATCAACACCATTTGATTTTGGTAACCCAGTAATAAAATCCAGTGAGATATCTTCCCAAATATGTTGGGGAATGGGCAATGGTTGTAATAATCCAGCAGGAGATTGAGGCAAATATTTACTCTTTTGACAAACTAGGCATTGCTGAATGAAAACTTGTACCTCTTTCTTCATGTCTTGCCAAAAGTAGTATTGCTGTAACCTTTTTAAAGTTTTCAAAACACCTCCATGTCCCCCAGTAAGAGAAGTGTGAGCGTTTGAAATGAGTATGTTGGTCAGAGTAGATTTTGCTGGAAGGACTAATTTGTGTTTGTAATAGAGTCTTCTTGCCACCAAGGAATAATGAGGCACTGATCGGGGATTGGTTTGAAGAGATTGTATAATCTTATTGGTGAATGTGTCTTGCTGTAATAGTGCTGGCAGATCAAAAAATCGGTAGCTTGAGGGATAGCAAGGTTAAAAAATTCTCCAGAATGAGGGTAACGAGACAAGGCATCGGCACCTTGATTATTGACACCAGGTTTGTAAGTGATGGTGAAGTCAAACGGAAGGAGTTTGAGGAGCAATCGTTGCTGATTTGGGGTAGTGATTCTTTGTTGCAAAAGATATTTCAAACTGAAATGATCAGTGAGCACTAGAAACTTGCGTCCTATTAAGTAATGTTTCCATTTCTCTAGAGCCATCACCAAAGCAAACAATTCCCTATCATATACAGATTTTTGCTGATAAAAAGCTGATAATCCTTTGCTGTAATAGGCGATTGGATGTCCTTCCAGCTGTAAAATCGCCCCAATACCGATCGATGAGGCATCACACTCAACAACAAAAGTCTTTGTGAAATCTGGAAGCTGCAAGATTGGAACTTGGGTGAGTGCTAATTTCAGTTTTTCAAAAGCAGCCAAAGAATTAGTATCCCAATGAAAAGCTCCCCTTTTAGTCGTGTCCACTAGTGGTTTTGCAATATGCCTATATTGATAAACAAACCTCCTGTAATAACCGGTGAGACCTAGGAACCCGCGAAGTTCTGTAAGGTCTTTTGGTAATGGCCAATCATTGATTGCAGCCACCTTTTCAGAGTCAACAGCCACCCCTTGAGCAGAAATAATATGGCCTAAGAATGCTATTTCCAATTGGAGAAAGTCACATTTTTTGGGGTTGGCATATAAGGCATTTTGCTGTAAAAGATTGAATATGATATGCAAATGCTCTATATGGTTTTCAAATGTCGTACTGTACACCAGGATATCATCAAAAAATACCAGAATGAATTTCCTTAAGTAAGGGCGGAACAAATCATTCATGGTAGCTTGAAAGGTTGCAGGAGCATTCGTGAGACCGAAAGGCATAACTCTAAATTCATAGTGACCTGAATGAGTGCGAAAGGCCGTTTTGTGTATATTCGAAGGATCCACTCGAATTTGATGATAGCCAGATCGAAGGTCAATCTTTGAAAAGAATTTAGCACCATATAATTCATCAATCGTAGAGATAGGATATTTATCTGGAATTGTAAGACGATTGAGCTCCCGGTAATCGACACATAACCTCCAAGTAGAATCCTTTTTTGGGACTAAAAGAACCGGACTTGCAAAAGGACTGACACTTGGCTGTATAAATCCCTTCTTTAATAATGAGGCCACTTGTTTTTCAATTTCATCTTTCTGGGCATATGGGTACCGATAAGGCCTAATATTAGGTGGGGCTGCATGAGGATAAAGGGGAATGGCATGACTGTGTTGTCTCATTGGTGGCAACGCTTGTGGTTCTTGGAATATAGGAGAATATTGTTGCTGTAAATCCTCTAAAACTTCAAATTGCTGAACCAATTGCTGGCAAACATAACTGCATAATGTTGCAGAAGTGACGTGTTGTGGGATTCCTTGTAATCTGTACCTTTTGCCATTCACCCAGAAAACCATAAAAAGTTGCTGCCAGTTTGCTTCCACAGTGTTTAATGATGCCAGCCATTTTATGCCTAGGACCATGTCAACTCCGCCCAGGTTGAATGGAAAAAAAATCATCTTTAATGGTTAAATCTTGAATGGTAACTTCCAATTGTTGACAAATTGATTTACAGGAAATCATCCGATCATCCCCAACTTGAACACCGAAAAGAGGGAGAGGAGTTTTCTTTAACTGCAACTCGTCAACAACTTTGTTTGATACAAAATTGTGAGTGGAACCGTTATCTATGAGGATTAAAACAGACTTGGAATTCAAGGACCCCCTGACTTTCATCGTTGGAGCCTATGACTTTCCCAGAATTGCATGTAGGGAAATTGTGGCTAAATGTTCAGTAACTGGCTGTTCTTCTTCGGTTTCTTCATTGTCGTTCATGTCTTCGTCTTGCACCTCCATTATTTGCAAAGTAGCAGGTCGACAGCGATGACCCCGTTGAAAGCGCTCACCACATCTATAACAGAGTCCCTTTTCGCGCCGATACTGTCGTTGCTGCTCGTCAGTTGGCGACGGGTATGTGATAGCCGGATTTGAGCGTTGTTGCTGAGTGGGTTGCAGATTTGTTGCGCTGGCTGGAAGTTGTTGCGTAACTGCCGGATATAACGGCTTATTAGAGAGGAGCACCGAATTTGAATTATAATTGGAGTCCCATTGCTGACGTGGCAAATTTCCTCTGTTTTCCCGATAATAATAATTCTATTCCATTCCACGTTGCGGCTGGTTCGACTGATAAGGATGTTGAGATTGCGTTTTGTCTTCAAACTCTAACGCTAGGCTTACTGCTTTGTAGACGGTGCGTGGTTTCTGAATTTTCACATCAGCCTTGTATTCTTCCTTCAATCCATTGATAAACACGCCTAAGAGACAGTGTTCAGGCCATCCCTGAACTTGTGCTTGGTGTCGCACAAATTCCTGCTTGTATTCACTCACCGTTCCCGTCTGCTTGATGCTGCATAGATGAACATCAGGATTCTGGAATTCCGCAGGGCCAAATTGTTCCTGAAACACTTGAACCAACTCGTCCCAGTATCGTATTGTCCGTCCTGATGAGACCCATGTGAATGTATCTAATGCATCGCCATCAAGATTAATTGCAGCGACATCCACCTTCAATTCTTCGGGTGTTTGATAGTACCGAAAATATTTTTCTGCCTTCAAAACCCACCCCCTTGGATCTCCACCTTCGAACTTTGGAAATTCAACCTTAGAATAGGGACGCTTTGAGGGGTTTTTATTCCATCAAGGATTCTCCATAACAACGTCTTCTTGTTCCCCATAAGTTTCTCGGTTGTTATAACTTGTTTCTCCTTGGAACATCGCTGGTCCCTTTTGTTTTTTCAGAGTTTGAATCTCTGAATTCATCAAGTTCAACTGTGAAAGAATTGCCGCTAAGTGTTGCTGATCAGGTTGTGGTTGATTTGGTATAGGCTGTTGTACCAAAATAACCGCTGGGTCATTCTGGGGATAGCTACGTGGTGGGTTTTCTGGATTCTGGTTTGCTTGTAATTGAGGATTATCCTCAAAAGAGGAATTTCTGGTGTTAACCATGGTATCTACAGGCCTTAAAGATGACGGCTCTGATACCAAAGATGATAGAACTCAAGAAAATAAGAGCAAAAAAGAGAATTCTAGAGCCAGGATCTGCACTCTAGCCAAGGACACTATTTCTGAAATTTCATATATTGCATAACCATCTTTCAAACATAATACAAATACTTATAGGTTCTGTCCTAATCTCCTAGATAACTAACTTCCTAGAATAACTTTCATAAACCAGATAAGAATAAACAACTGTCAACAGATAATAAAACATAACTTCCTAAAACTTCCTAAAACCGAAAATAACTAATCTTTCCTACATCTACTCCTTTCTTCTTGAATACACCAGAAGAGGGCGTACATTCCTATCAATATTCCTATCATATTTAAAACTAATAACTCGTATAATCTTGGGATTATATTTCCTCAGTATTAAGTCTTAATTTAGTTGGGCTGCTGAAACTTTAGATGCTTGTGTGGTACCCACTTGTGAACTACTGTCTAATATGAATTGACATAATTTGATCGGAACAGTCATATATTTCTGTTAAATCAATGTGATATTGTAGCAAAGAGATGTGTAAATGGTAGGGGATGTGATGTATAGTTGTTAATACCCATTGTTGTTTTATGGTTTGAGTGTCTAATAATTTTTTCAAGTCTTAAATCTATGTTGTTATAGTGCACGTCTTCAATTATCTAGGTTATGCATACATGTTAAGGGTAGTAATGGAACTAGGAGTGTGTTTTTTCATTGTGGATTTGTTGTGGCGTTGTGGTAGGGAGGTGTTTTCCTGATTAAAAAACTCAAGCACTGTTATGTTATTAGAATTGAGAAAGAGAGATAGAGAAGAGAGAATTATGAGATAAGAGGCAGAAGATGAAGAAGAAGAAATTCTGAATAATCTCTACAATTCTGTTATTCAATCACAAAAACAGGACAGTCTCGACTCAACAAAGATAGTAGGCTATTTATATTGTCATAACCTCACTAGGATTCCTCTCTAATGCCTTATAGCCGAATGATCATTTTAGGATTACAATCTGACTAACATATCAACTACCTATTTTACATATAGGTCCTTATTTCCATTTTACACACAGGTCCCTATTTACATTTATCTATATTACCCCCCCTTGAAACAACCTTTGTCCTCAAGGGTTTGGCACTTGGAACTCAGGAAACTGGTTACTCAAGTTGAACAATGAAAGCCAAGCAGCTTCCTCTTTTGGATACCCTTGCCACCGAACTAACACTTCAGTGATTATGCGACGCTTCTTCCTCCCAATTCGTTGGGACAATATCTTTTGTGGATATAGTGAATTAGGGACTGTTGGCCACTCAGTAGGAGGATGCCTCTGCCTTACACTCGGATCTGGACACAATTTCAAGAAAGAGACATGAAAAGTAGAATGGATTCTAGTCTCAGGAGGTAAATCCGGCTTATAAGCTAAGCTACTGGTCCTATCTTTTCCAGCACCCTATACGGACCATAGAAACTAAGAGCCAGTTTTTGATTGCTCCCTGTAGCTGCTATCTGTCTATAAGGTTGCAGCTTGAGAAACACCCATTGTCCCACTTCAAAATCCCTATTAGACCTCTTTAAATCAGCCCTTTGCTTCATGGTATTGGCTGATCGATGTAGATGATGCTTCAAAACTGCAATCATCTTTTCCCTTGATTGAACACTTCAATCCACAGCCTCCACTATAGCTGACCGGGGCACATAAGGGACATAAACTGAAGGCTTCTGACCATACAAAAGTTCATTTTGAGTGGCCTTTCTTGAAGTATGAAAATTGGTGTTATACCACAACTCCACGAAAGATAATTGTTGATTCCACTCTCTAAGACTTCCCAATACATAACATGCAAGTAGGATTCCAAACAACTGTTAAGAACTTTAGTTTGGCCATCACTTTAGGGATGGTAAGTAGATGAAAGGCTTTATTGCACTATTAAAACCTTGAGAAACTCGTTCCAAAAATTACCAAGGAAGAGAGGATCTCGATCACTTACAATCTATACTGGAGCACCATGCAACTTGTAAACTTGATCTAAGAAAGCTTGTGCTAGTATAGAAGCTGAATAGGGATGAGAAAGAGGGATAAAATGAGCATATTTACTCATTCTATCAACAATCACCCAAAATACTTCTTGTCCTCCGGACTTAGGTAACCCTTCTATAAAATCCATTGATATGCTCTGAGCTCTCCCATAACCTTACTTGGAATTGGTTATGGATTTAATAACCCAGGTGCAGCGGCAGTTTCATACTTACATCTAGCACGTGTATCACACCCTTTAACAAAGTCCTCAACATCTTTATGAAGATGTTTCCACCAAAACAGTCCCTTAACACTATAATAGGTCCCTTGGATGCTTGAATGGCCTCATTGAGGACTAGCATGGAGCCATTCCAGCGGCTTGTGCTTCAACTCAGCATCATTACCAACAACCAAATGATTGTTTTATCTCAAATAAGTGCCATCCCAAGAACACTTCTGGAACACCACCTTTATCTTGCACTTCAGCTAGGATAATTGCAACTTCTGGATCTGATTCCCAACTCTTCTGAGTTTCATCCATCAATTCAGGAGTAGTAGTATCCAAAGAAATCTGCAATATTTGGGAACCATGTAACCTTTATAAAGCATCGGCTACCATGTTGTCATTCGCCCTTTTGTATTGAATTTCTTTGCATGATGCTCTGCTTTATCTTCTGTCGAAAGGACCTTTGAATTGCACCACGATTTCGACGTTGCTTTTTCTGGAACATTTGAACTTTTGACAATGGAATTGTCCGAATTGACTGGTTTATCTTTTTGGTGGGACCCAGCATGCTTATATGTGAATCTATGTTCCTTGTGGTCATGGCAAGAACTTGTGACACCACCAAAGGATTTGAAACTGAGACAAGATGCCCTATTTTCTCGCCCGATGCCCTAGATTCTCTTCGGTTTATTGAAATTTCTTGAATTCTTGCTAACCTTCGAGCTTCGCCAAGTGTCTGGGGATGGAACATCAAGATTGAGTCGGCAATCTCAGTTTTGAGCATGTATATTGACTAGGAATTCTTCGGTAAGCTCCAATTTCATCGAAATTGCGTCAAACTTGGCGTTGAATTCTGCTAGTGATCCCTTTTGGCGTAATCTTGCCAAGTCGCTCATGGGCTTGTTGACTGGAAACCCGAAGGTGTCTTGGAGCACTACTACATATTTGGGCCATGTTGGCGGTTGTCTCCATCGTCTCTCGGCTACCACATGCCATGAGAAACGTGCATCGTCCAAGCTCATGGAAGCCATCATGACTTTCTCATTTTTTGGCGTTCCGTCAAGATAGAATAATCGTTCGCATTTCATGATCCAAGTGTCAATATTCTAACCTTGGTACTTTGGAAATTCCATCTTCGTGAATTGGGTTGGCCGATGATACCCTCCTCTATTGACGATTCCGATGTTGTTGATCACCATTGTTCCCTTGAGTCGCCATCACCAATGTCCTCAATTCATCCTAGAAGCCCAAGACAATGTCTTGAAGTTCATCCACTTTACTTAGCTTCTGCAATTGCTCTTTAATGGCCAAAGATTCTGTCTTCCATGTTTCTTGCTGATCTTGACTGAGTCAAGACCATTCGCTAGAGTACCGAAGCGAAAGAGAAAGAGAAAGAGCCAAGGAAGAACTGTTCTGATACCATTGTTAAGGTATTAACCAATAGAATTGAGAAAGAGAGATAGAGAAGAGAGAATTCTGAGATAAGAGGCAGAAGTAGTAGAAGAAGAAGAAATTCTGAATAATCTCTACAATTCTGTTATTCAATCACAAAAACAGGACAGACTCGACTCAATGAGGATAGTAGGCTATTTATATTGTTATAACCTCATTAGGATCCCTCTCTAATGCCTAACAGCCGAATGATCATTTTAGGATTACAATCTGACTCACATATCTGCAACCTATTTTATAAATAGGTCCTTATTTCTATTTTACACATAGATCCCTAGTTACCTTTATCTATATTCCATAACAGGCACCATGCTGAAGAGTTCTATAAATACTTAACTTGGTTCCATTTGGAATCAGATTTTGAGCAATAGAAGTTTTAAGTGGCCTTCATATTAGAAAGATTAGAAAAATTTTAAGTTAAAAGAATTTGAAAATATTTTTCTCAATTTTACATGAATTTTCTTCTCTTTGTGGTCTAGCATATAACTAGATGTGGGTGCCATGTATTAAGGGATGAGTTGCATTGTTCATTGTTAATGAAAATGTAACTTGCCATACATTTTATATTTATATTGGAGTTTGAGAGATGAGTTGTACTGTACGTCATTGTTTATGGATTGTGTAGCTTGCAATAGATTTTATATTGATATTGATTTAATGCTTAATTTCTTGTTTTCATTTTAACTATATGCATATCGTGGCCTATAACTACTTTGTTTGTTTGCCCTTTTGCATAAAAAGTTTACTCATTCATAAGGAAATGAAAATGTTATCTCCTATGTCTTGAGAAAACACTTGAAAATTTACTATATCCTCCGGAGGGAGCCTTGAGAGGAAAGAGATGACGATAAAAATGTGCAACTATACCAAAACCCAAAGTTAAAGATAATTTCTGTGGCTTTTGTCTTGCCTTGCAAAGAGTGAGCATCATTTGCAGATATGTACACTCTAGGTCCAATCCTGTATTGCAGTTGAAATGATGCTCGGTGGTGTAGGATGCTAAAGTCTTGTGATGGTGTGAAGGGTTTGGTGTGCTTTGATATCATTTTCTTTTAACAGAATTCCCATGTACTACAGGGTGTGGTTTACCACAACACTGGTGTTGTTTGTTGCTCCATTGTGGTTTTATGGTCAGGGTTTTCTTAAAGGACTGTCATTTCTAAATCTGATATTTATAGCAGTGTAGGAATTGGGAAGCCTTGTGACGTGTTTTAGAAATTGTTGCTGTTTTTCTCTAATATATATTTGGTAATCGGTGGTATTGTTTTCCTAATAGAAGTTTGTTTTTTTATCATAAAATTTCTGATATATAAACACATGTAAATATATATATTTTTTTCCTAAAAAAATCCTGCACAAGCCACCAAAACTAATAAAAAGACTGCTAGAGATCTCTCTTATAGCTCTATGCCTATGACTATGTTATTAATCTGTCGTCTAAATTTGACGAGCTTTTCTGATTTGTTTGTCTTTTTTGTTAACTATTGTGACTTGATGCTGCAGTTGTCGGAGCTTGTTAGTGTTGAGGGCTATAGTGATTGGATACAAATGGTTGCAGAGTTTACTCTCAAATCTTTGCAATCATGGCAGGTGAGTAGGTTTATATCATGCTTAAGCATTTTCAAGAAAATGATTAATGTGTTGTGAATGATATTATAAACTTCATTCACCTTGTGAGAATTACAAATTGAAATATACGTCAAACTTTTTCTTGGGGTTCATTTAACTGTAATTGGGATTCCAAGTCATATCCTTTAGCCCTGGAGACAACTGTAATGATTTTATTTATACCTTAATATATTATTAAAATGTGAACTAATTTATTTCAGCTGTATTTTTTTTAATTTTTTTTTTCAAGAAACTGTAATGTGAAATTCTGATCAAGTTGTCACTTATTATCAGTGGGCCAGCAATAGTGTATACTACCTGTTAGGACTGTGGTCGAGATTGGTGTCTTCTGTTCCATATTTGAAAGGTGATGCACCAAGCTTGCTGGATGAATTTGTTCCTAAGATTACTGAAAGTTTCATCACATCAAGATTTAACTATGTGCAGGTATTTACAATTTTTTGTACTTATCGTTTAGTTTCTACTTTCTGTTTGATCAATGAGCTATACTGTTTCAGAAATTTAGTTCCTTCTATCTGAATCTGTCAGGATGGAATACCTGATGATCTTTCTGAGAACCCCTTGGACAATGCTGAACTTCTGCAGGATCAGTTAGATTGCTTCCCTCAACTCTGCAGATTTCAGGTATTAATAAGATTGTAAGTATTTATTTGTTTGAAGAGAAGTTTTAGGAAAAGGAAATGATGATTGCAAATGTGGAGCGTAAGATATTCTCTTTATGCAAGGCAGCAAAAGAAAACAAAACTTGGACATTAGCTTAAGCGGGTCTTCTTGTTCCCCTGCATGTTGCATGTTCAATGACACCTCATATAGCTCTTCCTCTGGATGAGTGTTATGTGTAGATTTAGTTTAGAATATTTTTTCGAACTCATTGCGGAAAAGTTTTGGGAAGATATGGAGGGTTTGGTTAAAAGCATACCTCTCTTTGAAAAGATTTTTATTTGTGGGGATCTTAAAGGAAATCTTGGTAAGGAGGTAGGACAAAATGCAGGGGCTCATAGTAGCTTTGGGGTGCTTAATAGTGAAGGACAATCTATAATTGATTTCTCTCTTGCATACAATTTCAAGATTGTCAACACTTGTTTTAGAAGCGGGAGGAACATCTCATTACATACAAATTGGTGCCTCTAGGTCATAGATTGACTTCTTTTTGGTAAGAAAACCTGATAGAATACTCTGTAGTTGCAAAGTGGTTCCAGGGGATGGCGTGATTGCAATAGAGTCTTGGTCCTTGATGTGTGTATGAAATACAGAAAACAAAAGCGCTGACAAGTTTTAAACCCAAGGATTAGGTGGTGGTAGTTAAAGGGGGAGAAAAGAGAGATTTTCAAGAGAAAGCTTTTAGAGGAAGGAGTTTGGGAGTCATAAGGAAATCCTAACACTATGTGGAAGGAAATGGCCTAGATGGTTCAGAAGGTTGGCTAACGACGCTCTGGGAGAATCTAAAGGTCTTGGCTATTGAGATAAGGAGACTTGGTGGTAGGATGAGAATGCACAAGAGAAAGTCAAGAATAAGAGAGATTATTTTAAATCCATACAGTTGTGCAACAATGATGAAAATTGGGAAAGGTACCGTGTGGCTAAAAAGGAGACTAAGAAAGTGATATATAAACTATAAATAACTAAGTTAGTTATTAGGAAGGGATTAGTTAGTCGGTTAGTTGTTAGTAACTAATGGTAGTTAGTTGGGATTAGTGGGTCTAGAGGTATTGCCTTTTTAAGGCATATGACTCTTCATTGTATACCATGCTTTTCTTGTTAAGATGAATGAATAAGAGCATTAGATTTCTCTTCCCACTCCCTTTGTTTCTTCTCGTCTCTCACCTTCTCTTCCCAATTCCTTTAATCTTCTATAACAATTGTATTAGTGATATCAGAGTGAGTCATCCTTGGCTCCCCGCTGTTAAATCTCTGTAATTCTTGAATCAGTCCAAAGCCATTCTTCTCGGTAAGGACTGATAGTCAAGAAGCAACCAAGAAAACTCCCAAAAGAAGACCCAAGATCTTCGTCAACTAGAACTCTCTAAACCAGGTGCCATCAGAATCTTGGTAAGTTTTTGGTTATCCTAATAAGACTCGTTGAACAATTCTAACGATAAACAACAATTTTGGAAGCCTCAATGAGACACCCAAGAACAACTCTTGCTAACCCAGAAGTCAACGCCAATCTTCGAATTAGAAGTTTCAGTCCTTGGCTCATTTCACGCACTGTCGTTGCTTTGCCTCATCAAATTGCGTGCACAACTTTCTAGGTACTCGTCGGCCTTGTCAACTAATTCTAGATTTGTCATCTCCAATTGCATCGAAGGTTTCTGGGTATTCCTCTGATTGCATCGACTGGTTCAGGGTATCACTTTGTTCGATTGGTTCTGGGAGTATTGTGCTTGTCGGATTTGGCTTTGTTAGTTTTTGGGTATGCTCTGAATTGTCGGAAAGTTCGAATGCTGGGTTCTCGCTTATGTTCATCGATCGCTACGGGTTAGACCGCTCTCAAGAAGAGTCAACTTCCTCGGCCACGTTGATTCTTGGCTCGTTGCTTAGCTTCTTCCGTAGCAAGAAGGGTCAAAAATCATGTTTTGTGGCAACATAAAACAATGGAAGTCGCGTTCTTAGGGTCTGATGTATTTTTTTTTTAAAAAAATTCTCTTCTTGTTGGTATGGCTGTATGGAACAATAGCTGAAGGGGGAAAAAAAAAAGAAAAAGAAAGAAAAAAAGGAAAAAAAATCAAAAATTATCTTGTTGGTATGGAACAACAGCTGAAGGTCAATGGTGTTTTCTTTGAGAAACAGCTAATCGGAGAAGGCTACCTACGAAGGGTTCTGATTGATGGGGTTGACCGGAGGAGGTTGAGTGAAGCGCCGCGTAAAGTATCGTGGAGTGAAGTCGTCAGGAGGCTCTCGAAGGGGATGTTTTTGATTAATTCAGATTTGTATTTTTGAGTTTTGTATTTTTTTTTTGTTCTTTAGGTTTGTGTTTTTGTTGTTTCACATCCTTGAAGGCAAGGATGTCCTCGGGAAGGGGGTATTGATATATAAACTGTATATAACTAACTAAGTTAGTTAGGAAGGGATTAGTTAGTTGGTTAGTTGTTAGTAACTAATGATAGTTAGTTGGGATTAGCAAATCTAGAGGTATTGCCTATATAAGGCGTATGACTCCTCATTGTATGCTATGCTTTCGTTGTTAAGATGAATGAATAATAGCATCAGATTTATATTCCCACTCCCTCTGTTTCCTCTCGCCTCTCACCCTCTCTTCCCAATTCCTCTAATCTTCTACAACAATTGTATCAGAAAGCAGTGGGTGAAGTTTGTTCTAAAACATTTGAGGAGTTTTAGAAGGAGTCAGGGACAAACTTTGGGGAAAGAAAGATTAACAATATTGCATATAATAGGGAGAGAAAGAAGAGAGATTTGTATCAAGTAAGGTGTATAAAGGATCCAGAAGGCAATGTCTTGGTTTCTGATGGAGATATTAAGGATAGATGGGAAGCGTACTTCTACAAGCTGTTTAATGAGGTAGGAGGTTCAACCTTTGAGTTAGAGGATTTGTCGATTAGAGAAGGTGAACAAAATTTGCCATTCTATTGAAGGATTTGTGTTGGTGAGGTTAAGGACACTCTTAAGAAAATGGACAATCGTAAAGCCTTTGGTCCTGACAGTGTCCCTATTGAAGTTAGGAAGTGCTTAGGTGAAAAAGCGGTTTCCTAGTTTACTAAGTTTTTTAATGAGATTTTACTATCTAAGAAAATGCTAGATGATTGGTGGAAAAGCACTTTAGTCCTTATTTACAAGAATAAAGGGGATATCCAAATTTGTGCTAGCTAGAGAGGGATAAAGCTTATGAGCTACATGATGAACTTGTGGGCAAAGGTGATTGAATATAGATTTAGACTGGAGACTCGCATTTTGGAGAACCAATTTGGATTCATGCTGGGAAGATCCACAATAGAAGCGATTTATTTGTTTTTTTGGGGGGGGGGGGGGGGGTTAATGGAGAAGTATCAGAGTAAAGGAAGGGACTTGTATATGATTTTTGTTGACTTGGATAAAGCTTATGTCCACGTATCGAGAGATGTAGTTTGGAAAGTCTTAGAAAAGAAGGGTGTTCATGTTGCATATATTAAGGTCATACAAGGTATGTATGAGGGGGTAGCAATTAGTGTGAGAACGTTTGGATGTGAGACGAAGGACTTTACTATGAGGATTAGCCTTCATTAAGGATCATCTTTAAGCCCTTATTTGTTTAACCTGGTCTTAGACGTTCTAACAAAGTGTATACTTGAAGAAACCCCTAGTGTATGTTTTTGCAGATGATATTGTTCTTGTGGCTAAGTTAAGAGAATAAATTAATTCTAAACTTGAATTATGGAGGAAAACCTTAGAGTCAAAGGGTTTCTGACTGAGTAGGAGTAAGACAGAATATATACATTGCATTTTGATAAGAGGGGAGTAAGAAGTGATTTGGAAGTCAAATTGGGAGATTAGGTTATTATTCAGGTGACAGTTTAGATATTTGGGATCAATTTTACAACAAGATTGATAGAACTTAAAGAAAGTAAGCAAGTAAAGGTAATATAGAGCCAGGATTTGTAAACTTTAGTCAATACACAATAATCTTTTATATAATATATTGTCCTCCCCATTCATAAAACATATCACACACACACACATGTATATGTAGTTCTGTAATCCTAATTGCCCACAATAACTTTTAATGAAATTGAATATAATAATAAAACATATAATATAATTACAACTTCCCTAAACTAATACAAACTGACATTAACTACTTCTTAACTCCTAAAGTCTTCCTTCTGGATTGTACACGTGGATCCTTAACAATACCCTTCCCTTGAAAATAAGCCTTGTTCTCAAGGCGGGAAGGAGGAAATTTCAGCCAAGTTTGTGTTGGCAAGTTCCTCATCTTGTGAGAATTAGGCATCTTCCTTGTATCTTCGGTTATCTCCATTAATCTTAGGGTGGAAGTTTTACAATGATGACCCGGTACGAATCGGTTTCTACATTTGAAACATAAGCCTTTCTCTCGCTGAAATTGTCGTTGCTGATCATTGAAAGCTGGAAATTGCGAGATCGATGAGTTGCTCTGTATCAGATGATGCAATTCTATCGATGATGTCATTATCACTGGATGATTATGGGAATTTGACGGAGATAACGGTTTGACAGAGGAACTTGGATTGGAATAAGCAGTTGGGTCCCAAGACTGACGTGGCGAAAATCTTTATTTTCTCGCCAACAATAATTAATTTCTGATCCTTCAGTACCTTATCGTTCTTCCCGAGGAAACCCAAGTAAACGTGTCCAATGCATCGCCCTCAAGATTCATGGCTGCTACATCAATCTTCAAATCTTCTGGAGTTTGGTAATATCAAAAATACTTCTTAGCCTTTAAAATCCAGTCTCTTGGATCGCCTCTTTCATATTTTGGAAATTCAACCTTCGAATAAGGCTACTTAGAAGAGTTCCTATTCCACCAAGGATTTTTTGTATCATCTTCACCATGTGCACTGTAAGTTCCTCTGTTGTTATGGCTTGATTCTCCATAATATCATGGCTGGGACTTTTTGCTTTTTCAGAACATTAATTTCTGCATCCATCAGGTTTAATTGCGCAAGAATTTTTGCCCATTGTTGCTGATATGAATCTTGGTGCATTTGGGAAGGTTGTTGTACCAAGATGACAACGGGATCATTCTGTGGATTTGAATTTGGCGGGATTTTTGGGTTCTGATTTGGTTGTAAAGGAGAATTATTCTCATAAGAGGAATTTCATGTGTTAACCATGGTACCTATAGGTCCGAAGATTCAACGCTTTGATACCAAGTTGATAGAACTTAAAGAATACCGAGTCGATAGAACGTAAAGAAAGTAAGCAAGTAAAAATAATATAAAGCTAGGATCTGTAAACTCTAGCCAATACACAATAATCTTTCATATAATATTGTGTCCTCCCCATTCATAAAACATATTACATAATTATATATATATATATATATATATATATATATATATATATAGAGTTCTGTAATCCTAATTGCCTATAATAACTATTAATGAAAGATGATAATAATAAAATAGATAATATAATAATAACTTTCCTAAATTAATACAAACTGACATTAACTATTTCTTAACCCCTAAATAGGTGTCTTCCTTTTGGATTGGACATGTAGACCTCTAACGAAGATGGTGAAATTGATAAAGATGTTAATTATAGAATTCAAGTTGGGGGTTTAAATGGAGAAAAGCTACCAGAGTTATTTGTGATCGAAAAGTACCTAATAAAGTCAAAGGAGAATTTTATTGTACTATTATTTGACCAACAATACTTTATGGTAGTGAATGTTGGGTTATGAAGGGGCTACATGAGCACAAAGTGTAGGTAGCTGAGATGATGATGTTGAGATGGATGTGTGGTCATACGCGGAAAGATAAGATTCGTAATAAATTTATACAAGGAAGGGTGGGAGTGGTTCCTATTAAAGAAAAAATGGTAGAAAATCATCTGAGGTCATTTGGGCATGTACAGAGAAGGCCATTGGATGCGCCAGTGAGGATGGTAGATCTAATTGTTTAGAGCCTAGATAAAAGGGGTAGAGGAAAACTGAAAAGAACACCCAATAAGGTTATTGAGAGAGATCTCTTAGCTAACAACTTATGCAGAGATTTGGATTTTGACATAGCTCAATGGGTCGTTTGATCCATATAGCCGATCCCACTTAGTGAGATTAAGGATTGGTGGTTGTTGTTGTACTTTTCCAACTCATTTCTCCATGCTTGGGAGTGAGTTAACCTTTTTGTTAATTTTGGTGAGTGGAGTGTGTCCTAGCACTTAGTGATTTAACCTTCTTGTTGTTTGGTTTAAAGGTTTCACAACATGGAGGATGAAGCATTGTGGCATCATGTGTTTTATGGGCTTCTTTGTCTTGTTGGGTCGGAGAATACTGCTTGCATCGTCAATTGCTTTTCCTTTACTCATTTTACGTGATAAAATTGGTGGTCATATGGGTTTTCAGGGGAATCACTATATGTGATGTGTAAATGGATTGCCTGTTCCTTTTCACTTATGAGTTTTCTGGTTTGGTTTGGTTTTGTTTTGTTTTGTTTTGTCTTGTCTTGTTTTGTTTTGTTTTGTTTTTTTAAATTATCCATTGGTTTCGACCGGTGCTTGTTGAATTTCAGATGTGCAGACATGGGACTGCTTTGTTGTTTATTAGACTTCGTAGTTTTCTTTCAACTAATTGATGATCTTTTCTGTACTGTTTCTTCCCTCGAACTATTATTTTCTTCCTGATGTGTTTTTGTATTCCTTAAAAAATTAATATTCAACGAGTACGTTGTTAATTTGACATCTTTGTGTTTTTTATGCAGTATGAAAGCAGTAGTTTATATATATTAAACATAATGGAGCCAGTCCTGCAAATATACACGGTGTGCATTTAACTTTTGCTCAATGTTGTCTCCTCTATCTTTTGTACTTTCTCTTGGGTGGAATGAGTTAGTGATTGGAGTTTTCATTTACTGAATAGGAAAGAGCAAGAGTACAAGTTAGTGATAACAGTGATCTCTGTGTGATTGAAGACAAACTGGCCTGGATTGTTCATATCATTGCTGCAATTCTGAAAGTAAAGCAATGTACGGGTTGTAGGTAAAATGATTTTCACTTTTTAACTTTTTAATGTCTATGTATGTTGTAGATTCTCAAAGGAGTTATGCCAAAGATTTTATGCACGTGATCTTTATTTTTATGCTGTTTTTATATTCAGTGCGGAGTCTCAAGAAGTGCTCGATGCAGAAATTTCAGCTCGAGTTTTACAGTTGATAAATGTAACTGACAGTGGAATACATAGTCAGGTATGTATTAGTGTTTGCACAGGTTGTCATGAATTACTTTTCAGGTATTTAATACTGGATATATTAATCTGTACTGATAAACACTTTCTCATTTTTATTTGAATAAAATTAGATAGCACTTGTGAGCCTAAGTTTAAGGATCTCATGTCTGGGCACACTCGTTGACATAGGTGGTGGAGAACAACAAAGAATGAAAGCATTGACTTATAACAATTAAAACAAGATCAATAATTCAATATAAGCGATTTCAGCATAATAACCCATTTCCCATTTAAACTGGGACATAGGTATCAACGATCCTCAATTTAGTCTGAAGTTCTTAAATCTTGATAGAAGTATACGCTCGCTCCAAAACACTTGAAGCCACTTCTCCCTTGATGAAATGATAGTCTATTGCTTATTTCAACCATGTTGAATGGATTTCTGGCAATGTTAATGGTTGATGTGTGAATTACAACTTCTAGTGGTTGGTCAAGATCATTTTTTAATTCACCAAGCAACAGGTTCAACCACAAGCCTTAGCACAAACCTTGAGCTATAGTTCTATGTTCATTTTATGCATCACTCCTATAGTCCTATTGCCATGGATTGTTTCTTACAAGATGTGCATTATAGCCATCCATATCAAAGAATTGCTTGCACTTGTAAGACTGGCCAAAAAATTAGTCCAATTGAATTATTGGATATTCAATCTGAGAAAGTTTCATTAAAAAAGTAGCTATTATGGTTGTCCTAATAGGGAATCAAAATGTTGGCGAATGTCTAGTGTTCAACTAGTGTTGCACTTGAAGTTCTGATAGGGTATTAAAGTGGAATGGGGAACTCTACCCCAAAAGCTAGCTATTGATGTGGGAGAACCAACCCAACAAGCATCCCATACTTCTTAATGTGGGACTTAGCATCCCATACTTCTTAATGTGGGACTTAGCATCCCATACTACCAAAGTCTCCATCAAGTTCCCTCAGTCTAGTTGCCATGGCTTGTTGGAGCTAGTTTTAGCGATTTCAAAGAAATGTCAATTAACAAGTCCTCCATACAATGCATGCTATTTGGAGTAGTACATCCTAACTTGATGATGCTTGAGGCCAAGTTCAAGATCGTATAGGTAAGTCTAATAACGAGTATGTTTGGCCATCTTTGAAGGAATAAGCTAGTGCTAGTTCTAGAACTGTGGTTAAATCCCCAAGATGATGCAAGAGTCTTGGTAGAATGAGAATAGTATGAGAAACAATTCTATGACTGAAAATATTCGCAATTAGTCCGTTGAAGACAAGGCGTCTATCATTATCAGCATACTCATTCAGATGGTTCCACCCTCAAAAAATTCAACAATAAATATCCCTAGTTTCTCTCTCTTCAAACTACAGACTCCATCCTATTGAAGTATATCCTCCCAGAAAGTGGCTTCTATGTGAAATTGTTGAGGAACACGTTTCATAACTAGAAGCTGTCACCCAAAGTTAAAAGGAATGCAGCAGAAAATATTGCAATACATTAGAGCTACAAAAAACCAATGGCAAAGGATTGTGAAGATGAGTATACAGGCTCTCAATTCAAGGATGTTAGAAACTATGCATATCTAAATTCTTCCGTGTCTCCCCCATCTTCCTTGCTACCCAAACCATTTTCCTCCAATGCTCTTCTGATAGCTGATACCTCTCTATCCTGTTTTTCTCTTCTAATTTCCCTTGTAGATGTAATTTCTGCCCGCTGATCTTGTTTTAGCTTGATGCCCAATCTTTGTCAGTAGTTCAGTTCAGTGGCTTGTGCAAATTTGTCTTCATTGTGAAGTCAACGCTGCCTTTTTTCTTTCTTTTTCTTCTAAATATACTAAGAGTAGTACTCAAATTTTCTGTTGGATACTCTATTATTTCTTTTGCTTGGCTTTATTGTTCTACTTATGATGGCGTCATATCCATATTGTATAGAATATGTTTTTATCTACTGATATCATTGGTTTTGAACAGAGATACGGTGAAATAAGCAAACAAAGACTTGATAGAGCAATTCTTACTTTCTTTCAAAATTTTCGGAAGTCTTATGTGGGTGATCAGGCCATGCATTCTTCTAAGGTAATTATTTGCCTGTTTGGATAGACTTTTCTTGACAAAAAGTAGTTTTGTGACCAAAGGTTTATTAGGAAAAGTTTATATTTCACCTTCCAGAAAAAGCTGAAATCAAATTTTTATGGAGCCTTAGTTCTGTTTTTTGCAATCAGCAAAAATACAACATCTAAATTTTGCTCGTTTTATTTTTTTTGCTGCAGCAGTTATATGCCCGGTTATCTGAGCTTCTGGCACTGCATGATCATTTACTACTATTGAATGTGATTGTCAGCAAAATTGTGACTAACCTCAAGTCATACATCGAGGTGAGCATACAACTAACGTACTACTTTTTTCCTTCTCTTACTTAACTTCTCTCCTGTTTTGGTATACTATTTTCTTGATTGTGTTAATTGCAGTGTGAGGAGGTCATTGATCATACCTTGAGTTTGTTCTTCGAGCTTGCATCTGGGTTAGTATTACTTGGATTCAAGTGTTTATGCCATTTTACGTTCTTGTTGAAGATAAACCTCCCTGCTTTACTGACTACTTTGGATCTTTTCTTTCTGTTCTCTCACTCCCCACTGGAAGTTATATGACTGGAAAGCTACTTCTGAAGTTGGATACTGTGAAATTTATTCTTTCCAATCATACGGTATATATATATATCTCTCTCTCTATAATTGTTCTTCATGTCCTATTAGATTATCAGGTGTTTCAAAACCTATAGCTGACAACTAACTGATGCACATTCATATTAACCTCATAATAAATGTTGCCTCATAAATCACCAGATTCTGAACCCGGAAATTGAGCAATGTGATTTAAACGCCAGCTGCTTATTGGATCCCTTTGATTACTTATTCAACTAATGAGATCGACTCTCTAAGATTAGCATTCATGTTTCATTATGATATCAATTGCTCTGCATCTTGATCTAATGCTTCATGCCCGAAATCTTATTTCAGAGGGAGCACTTTCCATTTTTAGAAGCAAACAGATGCTCTCGAAGCCGAACAACTTTCTATTACATTATTGGCTGGTTGATATTCATGGAGGATAGCCCTGTGAAATTTAAGTCCTCGATGGATCCACTTCAGAAGGTACTCTCCTAGCTTGTGCTGAAAGAATTGAGCAGTATATGAACTACTTGGACATCAGGGGTTGTAATCCTAAACCCTAAACCCTAAACCCTAAACCAATTAATTACTTCATACCAACTCTAATATGACCCTACTTAAACCCAACTAAGAAAGGGTCAGTTGGTTTGGGTCATTTACCAGCCAGTTAAATGTGGGTTTCTATGTGTCAAAACAGTTAATATGAACCAGCACCTCAACTCTGCTTTTCCTCCCTTCAAATTGTGGCTGTTGAGCTGCATCATCATTATGATTCCTGCAAAATTTGTTTCCTTTCTTCTATTATCTGCTTATTTACACCTTTTGCCAGTGCTCATTACCTTGTATTTCTTTCCCCTTTTGGCCACTGGTCACTTAGAACACCAGGCTAATATTTGCCAGGATCCAATGTGTATTATGTTGTTTTCATTTGTATATTATTTTTTCGCTATTCAAAATAGGAAAAAAAGCATGAGGATAGTCTTTTCTATTCTTCTTGATTTGTTGTGACTGTTCCAAATACATATAGTTATTTACAAATCTAGTACTTGGACAGGTAACTTTCTTCAAAATTGTAATAGAAAAGTTGAAGACACTTTTGGTTTAATGCATTGCACTAAAGCCTGTTTGAATAAATTGCATTAGAAAAAAGTCAAAAGATATATCTTGTTACGAGTTGCGTAATTTGGTGATTGTTAGAATATTATCTGTTATATTTTGTGCTTTTTGCTTATATTTGGATATTTGGATTGGTACGTTTGACCATTATCTGTTTGTCTGTATAGTCCTACTTATGGGGAATTTTATTTTGTTCCCATTTGTATTTCTTCCTATCTATTTCTGCTAGGATTCAATGAATAATATGAAGTTCAGAAGCATTTTATTTGCTGTGGCATTCAATGCTGTAGTCCCTTAATACCAGATCTCAGCATTGAACGAATTGCAGTATACACTCAGCCTGGTGTGACCTCTAATTAGCCAGCATACTCCTATATCCATTACTTGAATGGCCACGAACGTCTCCAGTGGTCTTCAAGTGTGATTAGTAGACTGAGGATGCCAGGGCTCAAACACTTGACCATGAGTGGTCTATTAATATTTCTAACAAGATATAGTTTTGTAAAATTGACTTGATTGGAGTATCTGACTTGATATATATATATTAGGGACTTTATAGTAAATAACAGTAGGAGGAATACCATGTGATCAGAAGTTAGTTAGAGGAGAGAGAATATTAGCAATGACATGGCAGGGTACAAGGCTTATATATATTGTACTGAGGCATATTTCTTCTTTGGTGAATGAGTTTAGTCTATTTTCCTTTCTTAGTTATATCAAAGGTAGCAGAGCCATTTCTTTGGCCATGACGCCGCCACCGCCGGAGACGCGATCCCAGGACCACTTGGGTGAGCTGGAGCACTGCGTTGACACACTCCAAGCCATGGTGAATTCCCGTTTTGAACAGAGCACGCAAGAGATCACTGACCTGAAACAGACCGCCAATCGTCTTGAGGAATTGATGCAGAAACTTGAAACGCGCTTCTCTTCTCCTCCCAACCCTGCTATTGGGAAGCAACCTATCGTCAACCATGGCAAACAATCTATTACCGGTCCCATTGGCGGAGCCAATAGTGGTTCAGGTTCCACGACACATCCTCCAACACGGCCTTGTCTTCCTTCCTTCGGTACCTTCCATGAATTGCATCAATCGCAACCCCCGTCTGCTTATTTCATTCCCACGAAACAGAGTCGTGTCGAGTTTCCCAAGTTTGATGTCTTTGATTTCCGAGGCTGGCCTTGTCATTGCCGTCAGTTCTTTGACGTTGACGGAACACCACCAGAGCACCGCATCCGTCTCCTGAGTATTCATCTCGAAGGTCACGCACTTCGTTGGCATCAGACGTTTATGCGTCATCGGGGCTTCACTGACATTCACTAGGAGGATTATTTCCTGCAAATGGAGGCTAAATTCACGGATATCTGGGAAGAACACCTACTCATCGCCTTGAAGAAGTTGCAGAAAGAAGTGATGGTCCTATCTCTGATTATGAGCGCCATTTCAACGAGTTACTATCGGAGGTGGATATTCCGGAGGGTGTTGCTGTGAATTTATTCATAGGAGGCCTCCGCTTCGACATTCGTCAATTTGTTTTGAATTTTGCACCTCCATTGCTTGCTAGCGCCACCTGCTCGGCCAGGCTACAAGAAGCATCGATACGGACCCTCCACGAACATGCACCACACCGTGATCGCTGGTTGCCTTCCTTGGACTCATCTGGTCATGCAATGGATATGGGCTCCAAAGCCGCTACAGTACTGGGCTTGAAGGCTGGCCCATTCTCATCCCCAATATCTAACCCAGCAAAATTTTCAACCCCTCTCTCTAAACAGGGTTTGTTGGCATCCTCCTCCAATTCCACATCACTTCCGACGGCACCATTCTCTTCGGGTTCTAGCCCGAAGCCTGCTCGCCATCTCTCTAAAAAGGAAATGGATGAAAGACGTCGCTAGGGCTTGTGTTATTGGTGCCCTGAGAAGTATTCCTCGTCTCACAAGTGCAAGGACTCTCACATCTATATGCTAGTTGTCGATGATGATCCAGAAGCATTTGTGGATGCTCTGGGTGATGCTCAAGGACCCACAGCCGTGGCTTGACTACGGGACCTTGCTGCTGCTCAGACGAGGACCTCTCTATCATCCAATCTCAATTCCCTCACTTTCCTAGATGCCACTCGTGAAATCCTTGTGGACAAGGATTCTTGTTAGGGGGGGGAGTATTGATATATATATTAGGGACTTTATAGTAAATAACAGTAGGAGGAATACCATGTGATCAGAAGTTAGTTAGAGGAGAGAGAATATTAGCAATGACATGGCAAGGTACAGGGCTTATATATATTGTACTGAGGCATATTTCTTCTGTGGTGAATGAATTTAGTCTATTTTCCTTTCTTAGTTATATCATGACTTGATATTTCTTATAATTTAGTAATTGATCCCCAGCAATTAATATTTTGCATTCAGGTGTTTCTCAGTTTGGAATCAAATCCTGACTCACTGTTTCGAACTGATGCTGTAAAGTATGCACTTATTGGGTTAATGAGGGACCTTAGAGGAATTGCAATGGCGACAAATAGGTTGGTATTTGGTCATTACTAGCATCTGATGACAACATAACTGAATATACTAAGACCTTGCATATATGTTTTGCTTGCCTCAGCCGGCGAACCTTTGGCCTTCTATTTGATTGGTTGTATCCTGCACACATGCCGCTACTTATACAAGGCATCTCACAGTGGACAGACACTCCAGAGGTAATACAACTCATAGATGCTTTTTGATGGCTACCGCTATGTTTAAATGGTTTAATATAAAGTAATTCTCTATCTCTTGGAATCTCAAAGTTCCATTATCTTGATATCTTCTATATCCTATGCCCATACTCTGCAGATGTTGGCTTACATGACTTGGTACATATTACTATAAGTAACATCATAACTTACTCTTTGCAGTCTTATAGATAGCACCGTTTGGTAACTTACGTTATACTGGCTTTAAATTGTGCATGACAAGTCAAATAAACTTCTGATAGACCCTGAAAATAAAAGATCTGTGCAAGAAAGAAATATGGGGCTGTTGAGGGAATTTGAGAAGCAGGAACAAGTTGAATCTTTTTAAGGGAGGTTTCTATTGGTAGTTCGTTAGGGAAATGAGATTAAAATAATGGATGAGAGAGGAAGATATGGAGAACTTGGGGAAATCGACGTTCTTGTCCCTTGAAGAGAGTTTTTTTTTTTTTTTTTTGGCCTTTTGGTTTTATCAGTTTGTCTCTCTTTTGGGTCTGCATACACTCCTAAGAAGAAACTTGGATTTCCATCAAGTGGTAAGAGCTGGCAGATTTTGAGGATGGTTATTGTTTTTCTTTTTTTCCTGCTTTTTTCCTAGTTCTTTGGCTCCTCTTCTGTTGCTGCATAAATCTGACCAACATTTCTTCGTCTGTCGTTTCTGTATATATTCTATTTATATATTATGCAGGTTACTACTCCTTTGTTGAAGTTTGTAGCAGAGTTTGTCTTGAATAAAGCTCAGCGGTTGACATTTGACTCCTCTTCTCCAAATGGCATACTTTTGTTCCGGGAAGTCAGCAAACTGATTGTTGCTTATGGTTCAAGAGTTCTGTCTTTGCCAAATCCTGCTGATATATATGCCTATAAGTTCAAGGGAATATGGATATGCCTAACAATTTTGTCAAGAGGTAAAAATCTAGCCTGTCTTGTTCATGATATTTTTTGTCATGATGTGCGTAAGGTAGTGTTCAGGAGTTTTTTCTGGGATAGAATGGAAGGGAATGGGATGGCTAGATGCTCTATACTATTGTTTGGGAGAATTTTTTAAAAGGCAGTGGAGTGGTTGGGTATGGCCTGCCAATCCGTCCTTTTCCATCCAAAATCCACTTTTTTCTGACCCCCAAGTTATCCTTGTCCTTCTCACCCCCTACCCTTCCACTTCCTCCTACTCTAAAATTGGAACAACATAATTATTAACAATTCGATTCCCTTAATTTTATAATCATTTTTAAACAATGATTAAATGAAACTATTCCTCAACTCTTGAACAATAGAATAGAATGTTCCATTCCATTCTAACCTGTCCATCTCCACTCCACTCCGCTCCATTTATGATATCATTCCGTTCATGAACTCCCAAACATAGCCTCATGTAGTAAGAAGATCCTAAAAGCATGTGAAACAAAATAATGTGCAGTCCAGTTTATTTAAGGTCATTAACCAAGAAAGATCGATATAATATACCTATCCCAGCAAAGATGAGAGGAAAATTCGAACTTCCTAATCTTTGTAGCCAATAAAATACAAGATTTAAGCCATAGAAAAAGAAACAACCAACCAAGAAAGAGAGGTGCACATATTGTGTGCCTTGGTCCAGCCACATGGCCAGAGAAGCATCTGTGTGCAACATGGCCGTACTCTATCTAACACCAGAGTAGCATGTTAAAGACAGTAATAAAACCAATCTTGGGACATTTCTTGACAGCTCAAGAGTTATATTATTGGATGAAATGGTCTGTCAATGTCAAGGGGTGATTTGTATGACTTCTGATTACCATTTTATTAATTGACATATTAGAATAAAAATCGTTTGTGAGATTACTGATCTTGGTATTTTTGCCCCCAAATAACAGCGCTTTCTGGAAACTATGTCAATTTTGGTGTGTTTGAATTATATGGCGATAGAGCTCTTTCTGATGCACTTGATGCTGCTCTAAGGATGACACTCTCAATATCTTTGTCAGATATTTTGGCTTATCGAAAGGTATTTATAAAATACTTCTTTACTGACATTGTTGTCATGATTGAATGCTACTTTGAATGTTCTTCAAATTACATTGTTGATTTGATCCAAGGAAAAAACTTATATACTTAGGCTTATATACTTAAGGCGCTTGTTTGTAATTAAACCAGGACATGTGTATTTTTTATGTTATTTCTTCCATAACAAATTCTTATTATTGATATTTTTTACACTCCAAAGTCCATTTGTTCTGATTCGATTGGACAAAAGTATATTAAGTTTAGAAGACTAAATACCCTAGTCTTCTCCACTAAGTACCTTAGTACATTGTTGATTTGATGTAATCGTGTACTTTAATTCCACTTTGCTTATAATTGCTTTTATATCCAAGTGAAGGACAAAATTTCAAATATTTGTGCTGCTTTCAAGCTTTGTTTTGTTAATTTCTTTTGTTGATAAGCATAATTTTCAGTGCATCAATGTAAATTTTATAAGCATCATGCTTCATAAATCAACTGTGATGTATGAAAAATAAGCGTACAAGTTTTAACTCGATCTAGGGAACTAGGCATTCCAAATTATATCGAAGATCTTTTTTTCTGCTCACTTGTTGCATTTAATCACTTTATTACTTTTGGTTTGCAGCTAACAAGGGCTTACTTTGCATTCTTGGAGGTCTTATTCAACAGCCATATTTCCTTCATATTGAACCTAGACACTAGCACATTTCTTCATATAGTTAAATCCCTTGAATCTGGTCTTAAAGGCTTGGATATGGGTATCTCGTCACAGGTTATGCCAAAGGCCTTTTATCTTATCCAGTTTGTATCTTACTTTTTCAGAATAGATCAGTATAAACATAATCTTTTGAGCTTCTTTGGTATTATTATCGTGGGATTAAAATGCTGTCTATATCAAAGTTTTTCATTTACGACTGCCTTTATTTAATTCTTTGAATTTTGGATCACAGTGTGCATCTGCTGTTGATAATTTGGCTGCTTTCTACTTCAACAACATCGTTATGGGAGAGGCTCCGAATCTCCCAGGAGCAGTCAATCTTGCTTGTCACATTGCAGAGTGCCCCAATTTGTTTACAGAAGTATGTTGCGCTTTCTTTTTGCCAGTTAAGAAAGTTCTTTTAGTCTAAGATCTCAAAATTTGGAACAAGTCTAAGCTAATACTTGTATAACTTAATTACAAAAGTAATCATGCAATAAAAGACTATCACACTCCTTTAGAACAGTTTGAAAGATGTCTGATTTCTGTTTTGTTCTTTTACTATTTTGAGAGGAAAGGAAAACCATATTTCTGTTGTCTAATTGAGATGAGTATCTCTTTTACATGCTTAAGATTCTGAAGGATCTCTTTGAGATAATATTATTTGAAGATTGTGGCAACCAGTGGAGTCTGAGCAGGCCAATGTTGAGCTTAATTGTTATTAGTGAGCAGGTAAGAAACCTTTGAAAATTCTTAATCCTTCCATGCTTGTTAGGTTGTTGTTTATGGTTCAGAATATAAATTAATGGTGAATATTCTGACCTACCTTTTCACTTTACATATCTGATATGTTATTTTTGTTTTTAGAAAAAAAAATAAATTTATGGTAAATTTATGGGGTGAGAAGAGTAATACATCAATGATGACAAGTAATCCTCCCAAAGCATAATGAAAACAACTAAATCCACTCTTCAGCTGGTAGTACGATGCCCTTCTTGTTCACACTAAGTCATAAATTAATAACTCCTCCTCTGATCTTTATTATAAGGCACCAATTAGCAATTGTATTTGGTCCTTTTTATAAGGCATTTTCTTGTTTTCAAAGTGCATTAATTATTTTTTTCTATTTATGTCCATAATTAATAAGGGTAGTGTGAGAGAGTAATGATTAATATAATATTAGAGTTTAGTGCAATTAGTAGGGGTAATATTGGAAGTTATTTAAATTATAGGATAACTTTATTGACTTAAAATATGTACTCCCTCCGGTCCTAATTATAAGAGCTAGTTGACTTTTTTGGAGAAATTAAGTAAGCTAATTAAATTACTTTAGAATAATTTTATTTTTATTTTTTTCTTCAAACTAATTAATTTAACTAATAAACTAATATATAATCTATGGATATACAACATATGAAATGGTTAAGTAACTTATTTAGTTTCCTTAATTTCTCCAAAGAAAGTCAACTAGCTCTTATAATTAGGACCGGAGGTAGTGTTTATTAGCTTGCGAGAATTGTTAGTTAGTGCTTTATAATAAAGACTAGAGAGAGTTGTGTTCACGTACTTAATGTTAGCACATGGGGACAATGTTCCCTCGAATATTGGTTACTTATAGTAATCAGCACCTGAACTAAAGGAACAATTGGCAGCCGAAAGTGCAATTTTACCCTTAATCTGTTTAAATGGGTGCTATCTCACCCCTTCACTAACTGAGACCTGGATGACCATTTTCTTATTGCCACGTAAGTATTAAAAATGCCACGTGTGTCAAAAAGCACGTCATTCTGAATCGAAGCTTCGGGGCTTCTGAAATTGAACCATGTGCATGCGAAAACGGGACGCTGGCTGGCGACAGGGCAAAACTCATCGTCAGTCACAGACGGCGATTTGTAGAGCTCACTAGCCATCCTCTACCATGGATCTACAACGACCTTCAATTTTAATGACCTTCGTGTTGATCCCCTGGTATTGGTTACTGATCTGTTGTTGTCATGGGCCATCGAAGCTCACTGGTCCATGGGCAGTCTCAGCTTCAAGAGCTTACGTCTCTAGGGAAAGATCGAGGGTAACGTCTACAAGCTCCATGACGAACGTCAAAAGCCCTTCAAGAAGCTGAATTGCAGTTCTGTTTCTGTTTCTGTTTCGATTCCTTTTGGATCCAAAGGCAAGAACGTTGTAGATGGTAAGAGGGTGTCTTCAAATTCACTGCCACCGGTTCCCGTTGCGGCAAAGTGATGAAGATTCTTGGCTATGATTGAGGAGAGCGATGAAGAGGAGGAGGAAGAAAGTCCAGAGGAAGAGGAGGTTGAAATGGTGAATCATAAGGTTCATAGAAGGCTGGTGAAGAAGCTTGGCGATGATTTTGATAAGGTGGCCTTGGCAAGAGAGGAGTTCTGTCTGATTCTGGGAATGAAAGGGGTAACAATGGCAGCCCGTCGAAGAGTTCTTCGAACAGATCGGATTCAATGGCATTGAGCACCCGTAGGCGGAGATTGGAAAAAGGAGGTGATGATGCTGATATTATCGCAGTGTAGGAGGTTGAAGGGGCAAACAAGACCAGTGAAACGGGTGATGCTCTTTTCTTATATAAAGAAGTTACACGGGTGGCATTTTTTAATAATTATGCCACATTTTTAATTCCTACCTGTCAATGGGAAAACCTCCGTTCACTTCTCAGTTAGTGAAAGGGTGAAATTGCTCCCCTTTAAATACATTAAGGGCAAAATTGCACCCCTAAATACTTTAGAGTGCACCTTTAAAAATAATTCAGGGTGCTGAGCGCAGCTTTACCCTATATTAGTTTAATCATTTATTGTATGTACCAGTGCAGAAATTGGAATTCTCTTGCACATAAGAAATCCTTAGGCCTTATGGGGTTGAAAATTTAATTTTACCTTTGAAGTTCGGATGAAATTTTTCTTCACTTGAAATGTTTACTTATTCTTACATTGATTGAAAAAACTCCACATACATTATCAATGACCTTTGGGAGAACAACACCCAAGAGGTAAACCATGAGGTTGTAAGACAATATGATCTGTATATGCTCTGCATTATTTAAAACCCTATACTTGTGTGAGACAACTCAAATATCACACCTTGCAATGTTTTGGGTTGCTTTTCTGATTGGAGTTTTGCTTTCTGATGCTCCAAAGGCTAAATTTGGGAGAAAAAGTATTAATTTTACTTAAAAGTTATAAATGGATTTTCATGAGACATGCTTTGCTTTATGTATTTTGCCATTAAAAAAAAAACACTAATAGACTACTTTGGTAATGGTCGCAATTTATCTTGAGGGTATTATGCTAATATGCTTTTGTTACAATTGTTTCAAGTTCTATAAATATCCCAGAGTGATAATGGTTAGCTAAGGGGATCAAACCATCACCTATCCTGTCCTGACTTTAACACAGTTATTTTTGGCTGATTATTTGGCCTTGTGAATTTTCTGTTTCTTCTCTAAGTTACAAGGAACTAAGTGTTTTTTTTTCCTTGCAGATATTTTCAGATTTAAAAACTCAGATCTTGGCGTCACAGGTATGCGAACCACCCCCCCCCCCCCCCCCCCAAAAAAAAAAAAAAAAAAAAAGGAAAAACCAAATTTCTGTTAACATATTGAAAGCATCATGGATAGTGATTATCTTATGAAATGGAAAGTTTTAAAATGGAAAACAAGAAGATAGATGTAGTAATGGGTAAATTTTATGCCTGAATTTTTCTAATTTCACATTGCATGTCTTTTTTTTTTTTCTTAAAAAAAAAATCAGAATTTCAGATCAAATATAAAAATTTCAGGGATCCTAGTGCTAAAGAAATGTCAATTGGCCTCTAAACAGCGACATGCATGTCAAATGGGGTATTAGCCATGGCAATAACCCAAAAAAGAAAAATGATTTGAATTTGACAGACTCTGAACAATTAGTTCCTGATGTAAGACTAACATGGTTCAATGTCATATACTTTGATTTTCTGTTAAGGTACTGATTAGAGTAATTTAATAAGATGGGAAAGCTATAAGCTAATCTGTTATAAAGAGTAGGTAGGAATCTCAAATCTGTTATGATGAGTAGGTAGGAATCTCACTTTTTCTTTAAAACAACCTAGGAGAATCTCCTAAACCAAATTTACTTTCTGAAAAATTTGAAGGTTTGTTGAGGAGGCAATATACCAATTTATAAGAGCAGATTAGGAAGAGATTGACTCTAATTCAAAATTTAAATACGAAATTCAAATTCCGTGATTCTAGGAACTGACTCCTAATGGTGGAATAATCCACTTATTTTTCAACTTCCTAGGAAAATAATAATTAAAAAATAATATAGAACAACTAATTTACTAGGGCACGTATCCCTTCTTGCAATTTGATCAAACGAATTCTATCATTTTCCTTTACAAATCTAATGTTGGGTCTGGAAATAAGCCCAGCTCCATAACTGCGTGTATCTGGGTGATGGGAAGTGGTGGGTGCTGTGTTTTCACAACATTTCTGCATTGTGTGACTGAGGAGGCTCTTTCCTTTTTTGCAGCCAATGGATCAACGTCAGCGGCTCTCACAATGTTTTGATAAACTAATGGCAGATGTTAGCCGAAGTCTAGATTCGAAAAACAGGGACAAGTTCACCCAAAACCTCAATGTATTCCGGCTCGAATTTCGTGCCAAGAATAATTGAGCTCTGTACAGACTCGAGGTAAATATGACACTCCATCTTGCTTGTACAGTCTGTCTGTAGAATCAGCGTCTCTATCTTGGAGGCATCTTGGAATCTTGTCGTGTTACAATTACAAGAAACCGCATTATAGGGTGTCTTCATTGTCATGATATGAAGATATGAAGAAATGAAGAAAATGTATTCCTTGTACTATGATAGGTTTCAAGTGTCAGGTGTGACCTCAGCAGATTTACAGCATAGTTCTTATTGTACCCCATATACCAGAATTGGGGGAATTTAGGCACACTGATGATGGGGAAGGATTTGAACATCGACGTGTGTACTTGAGGTCAGAACGGAAGAAAGATATGGGAATCAAGTGGGAGGGTGAGATGGGAACCACCCAATTATTTATTGTAGATTTGGTGATTCTCTAGTTATATAAGATCAATTCTTTTTAGAGAAGTTTAGTGTTGGTGATATTTGTTTTAAAAAAATGTTCATCATTATTTGATGTTGTTTTGTCTGACAGTGTATATTTAATGTTGTTCTCTTAATTTGATTGTGTATATATGAAAAGTGGCCTGTGGAGTGGGCAAAATGTAGCATTGGTGTGAATAGCTTGATTCAACTTTATTTTGATCAAATCACACTCAATTGTATTGTTCCATAAATTAATTAATTTCTTGTTTTCTATTTTACTGTTTATCTGCTCTCTCTTACCATAAGATGATCTTTAGGATGAAATTATATATATATATTTTTATTATTTATTAACAATGAAGCATTTTTTTAGGCTGTGACGGTTATATGAATTTTGCTTCTGTACAAGCTAATTTGAATTCGCAAGCTTGATAATTTCGCTTACAACTCTATAAAGTACTACTGGGGTCCTTGTTATAATTCATTGTGGAAGAAAAATAAAATAAAAAAAATTCTGTAGCAAAAGTAGAAATATTAAATCCAAATATTAAACTTACCCAGAGGGTAATTAGTGAATGTTTTTAATTTTACTTTATTTAATTATCGTGGGAAAGAGAGAAAGAGGAGAGATGTGAGAATGATTTAAGAAACAGAAAATTTTAATAAGCACAAATGTGGAAAATTCTAAGAAGATATATTTAATGTCTTCACTTTTTGGTACCTGAGAATTAGTTGAAATTTATTTATAAGGGTTGGAGTGGTGGTTCAATTTGGTTTCGTGATGTTAGAGAATGAAATGGTGTGTGCCGTTTGTATCTCATTTAATGATCAGTATAATATATAGAAACAGTAAGGCAAGGCGAATAAGTGTTTTTTAATGTATTACTTTATAATTGCTTTGTCTTGTAGGGTAATACACTTTTATTTTCTTCGCAAAAAAATATTTTTCTACATAACAAGTTTTTCCTAAGATTTTTTTTTTCAGAAGAATTTTGGCATGATTTTAATTGCAAGTTGTGAACAATTAATTGCAAGTTGTGAACAATTTAAAAGTTATCACTTAAGGCATGACCAAAATCTTAAAATTGCATGATAATATTACTAGAAGTTCTTTATGATTCTGGAAAGTATATATACCAATAAGTAATTTGTGCCTTATTAATAAACTTTTGTTAGATGTTTGTGATGCAAGTAGTTGTACAGTTCTCTTTATTATTAATATTACTCTCTCCGGTCATAATTATAAGACATAGTTGACTTTTTTGGAGAAATTAAGGAAGCTAATTAAATTACTTTAGACTATTTTTATTTTTATTTTTTTCTTTAAACTAATTAATTTAACTAATAAACTAATATATAATCTAAAGATGCACAACATATGAAATGATTAAATAACTTATTTAGCTTCCTTAATATCTCCAAAGAAAGTCAACTATGTTTTATAATTAGGAGCGAGTAATTAAACTGCATTGAAAAATAACGTGGGCCTAAGTGTAATTGGAAGGGTCAATCTATCAATCATCTGTTGGCTCATTTGACGAGATCGAAATAATTATGTTCATTCCAACACCAACACTAAGGCCTTGGTTGTTATATGGAAGTCACCTGAGACAAAGGGAACATGAAGAGTTCCCATCCAAAAAACACATTTGGCGTGTGAAGGTTCTGTCAAACTAAGTTCCCGTGAGTGGTTGAGTTCCCTAAAACGTGGGGAAGTTAAATCCCTTTGAAAGTGGTGGGATCTTGAAATGTTCCTGGTAGAGGCGATCGGGACGAAAAAAACTCTTGTAAACAATCCAACTTTTAAACATGTGACAAACAAGCAGCAAGAAGGACGAGTTGAAGGCTGATAGTCAAAGTTGAAGGCAAGGACAAGTTTAAGGTAGGGTAAACGAAGCTCTAATTAAGGTAAGTCGAAGTGGGTGTTTATTTTGTGTGAAATTTTTCTGATACTGTGTCGCTTCCAGCTCAGGAACCAACTTTGGGTCACTGTTAAATTGATTGCATTTTAATGTGTATATACGTTTGTGGGTTGAGTAATATATAGTTACCAATTGTAATTGTTACTGGAGGCTCAAATAGCTGATGAAATATGTTGCATTTTATTGTACAGTGTGCTCTGCTTTTTGAAAGAATGAATGTGAGCATAATGTTGGATATATGTGTTATATATGAAAGTGAATGTATCTGTTGGTATATTTATTGAAGATGATAATTGGGTTTTCATTGGGCATAGAAAACATTTAAACAAAATGTTCAAGTGTTGCGTAAACCTGTGAAACAAATTATGGTTTAACTTGACGAGGGATCAATTTTTTTGTTTTTTTTTTAGGGTTGCCTTGGTGCATTAGATGGGATGAATATACATATACAAGTCCCTACGGAACAATGAGAGAAACAATGCTCATATCAAGATGCTAGGATGTGACAAACTGCTGAATGCCTTTGCCAAGATTCCTCCATTGTTTAAGCCCTCATGAATCTGAAGCCTTCTAAAGCAGTGGATAGTTTAAGTTAAAGTTGGGCACATTGTGTTTTGGTTGTTGCCCAAGGAATATTCAGATGTGTCAACATTTTTTGGACACAAGTATGTCTTTTGTTTCTATTGGATTGCAAACTTTAGACCATGTTCAGGTAGGGGGAATGTTAAATTGAACATGGGCTAAAGTTTGTGTCCTCCACCGTGTACATTTATATTTTGGTACAGTTTGTTTGTCGGGGCCATACGTATATAGGGTAGTGCAATGGATCAAGTGTGCATCATTGTAATTTTTGCTGAACTTATCTTATATGACCTTTTGTACTTCGTCGTCATATGTATATAGACTGGTGTAGGTGGTTAAGTGTGTGTCTTGTTATTTTGGAACAACTTAATATGAAACGGAATTTGCATGTTAAGCTTTGTCAACAAATTTATCATCATCCAACAATGTCCAGGTAATGTGGATTTCACCATGTCAATGTTGGACAAAAGTTTTTATTGTCATGCGTTTGTTTTTGTATTGTTGCTAAACAATTTCATTACATTTGGGAAGTGGTTGTTTGTCCTACAATATCCACCTATTTTGAACTTCATTGTTACTAGGTTAGCTTAAAAAAAATAATTGTGTTATCAACTTAAATTGTCATGTATTTTCATATTATGGTAATCACATAATGTTTTTCTAAGGAGGCTATTCACCATATATTCTAATATGAACTGATGCAGAAGTTTTGGGTACTGTCAAATTTTTCATTCAAACTTTGTATTTCTTTACCTACTTACTTCTGAACGTGTATTGTCGGTTTAAACGTATACATTGATGTAGTCTATTTGGTTCAAAAGTATACTTTGTATTCTTTTCCCTCATATTGAATTATGGTGCACGTCTTTTATTGGTGTGTGTTCAATGATCTTTATACTATTTTATTGTGTCTGCATATTTTTGGTCAAGTGCAGCAAATGTGACTGGCCACAAAATTTATGAACAATATCTATAGTTGATAAACTTTTCGATGAACATTTTATACTTGTCTTGTTGGCATGTATAAAGTCTTCATTTTCAGTTAAGAATTAAAGCCCACTAACTTTTTTGTTACTACATTCTAAGTTAATGTCCCAAATTCTTTATCAGTAGCACCTGTTGATGTTATGCAACATTTGTGGGGTGCGTGATGTTGTTTGCATCCAACTTTGTTTTCATTGTTATGCTGCATTTGAGAAGGCCAAACCCCATAATTTTAATTACTTTCACCCATGTCAATAATCAAATCATGCATGGTTTATATAATTTACTCAAACACTGTACTCAAATCTTGTTTCTTGGCTTGCCACATATTAATGTAGAATTTATTGGATTCTTTTCTTTTGGTTTATATAATATTCATTTTTATACATCTATTCTTGGTGTTAAGGCCCTTTTCCTTGTTCCATACTTTGTACAACCTTCTCCAACATGAAGTATCTATGATTGTTTTCCCTTGATGTCAAAAAATGTGGTTGCCAGTGGTATGATTTTGCACCCTTGGCATGCTAATCTCAATCTAGTGTTGCGTGGTCTCATAGATTGTCATCAAAATTACATAGGCAGCGCTTCAACAATTGTGAACATCTGCCAAGAGCTAAAGGATGGCATAAATGTGCGGTTCGAATTTTCATATTGATTGGTATGATGGGTGGAAGCATATGTTGGTTTCTACCTCCTCTAGAACTTCACTTTCATGATCTAATCTAATCCCAACTTTCTTTTCCATTGAGTAATGGTTAATTTTGCTTGCTAATATGCATCTTTTCTATTTTTCTGCTACTTATACTGTTAGTTCTCTATGTGTTTTGATCATAACTGACAATTGTAAATACGAGATAAAGTTTGTCTTAGGTAAGTTGAAAAACTTACTGTCAAAGATAGACTCGAGTTTTGGATTCAAAACTCAAGTTTTGGACTTGACAGAGAGTAGTTCAATTTTAATGAACTGAGAAAACTCCAGTTTGCGTAGGCAAACTCGAGTTTGTAACATACAGAGAACACTCTAAGTTTTTCACATTAAGGCAAACTCAAGTTTAGTTTTACAAACTCGAGTTTGTACCATACAGAGACTCTTCAATATTTTCTAAAGTAAACAAAACTCCAGTTTGCGTTAGTAAACTCGAGTTTTGAACATACAGAAAGCCTCCAATGTTTTAAGCCTAAGAAAACTCCAGTTTGCACTTAGTTAAGAGTTTTCTAAGTTTTCCAAAGTTTTGAGAAAACTCGAGTTTGTATTTGTAAACTCGAGTTTAGGCCTGACAGAGAGCTTACTTGTTTTAACTACTTTGTAAAAACTCCAGTTTGTTTAGAAAACTCTAGTTTTCACTTGGAATAGAGTTTGTTTAGAAAACTCTAGTTTTATAAGGAAAACTCTAATTTTCCTTATATAGGAAAGATGACTAAGAATAGGAAACCTCTAATAAATAGGAAATATCTAAAAAATAGGAAACCTCTAATAAATAGGAAACCCATAATCAATAGGAAATCCCTATAAAAAAAGGAAACCTCTAAAAATTGGTCTTTTATTACAAAATTCGAGCAAAATAAAAATCTAGAAAAATGTGTTTGTCTTTAGCTCCGATTTCGTCCATCTTCTTGTCCGAATCAGCCTTCCGAGTCTTCATAACAATTGTAGCTCTCTGAATCATCTAAAAAAGGAAAGAAGAATCAGGCTAATCGGATATCTAGATCAAAAGTTATGGCGAAAATACTAAATCACTGTAAATCTGGAATTTATTCATAAAAATGAAATTAATTACATTAAAAGCTCAAAGCTCAATTAAGTAATAAAATCCATTATTTAATGACTAAACAATCCTAAATTTATTCACCAAGAGATACAAATAAGTGTAATAATATTCAATTATCAGAGAGCAATGTGACTTTTCAATGAGTTGAGAACCTCAGGTTTAAACTACAAACCTCAGGTTTACATGTTTTAAAATGAAACATTTTTGTACACTGAAGCACCAAACTCGAGCTTGGAAGAACTAAGCTTGAGTTCATGACGCCAATTCAGAAATTCAAATCTGACGAATTTTGAAAACATTCTTGTTTGATCTTAATACTATGTTATATTATTCTTCGATATTCCCTGCTATGTTTAACAACTTTATTAGTGGATTTTAGATGTTTTAAGAATGTTTATTGAGGAGTTAAAGTATAAAGCAAAAAGCAAGTTTAGAATATTTAATGCAATGCTCAGAAAGTTACTTCCTTCGGCCAATCCATCTGCACACGTCTACAAAGCATTTAAGAGTGATTGCTACAACAAGAAACATCCTCTCTAATGGATTAATTCGCAGAAAGTCAACTATGATGACATGACCAACTGGATTAATAGTAAACTAGAGAGAGAAGATGCCAAAACCACTTCAGAACACTTGGACAACTTCTCCAACGGATCTATTTGGAAAACAACGGTCATTTAATGATCTTTGAGTATAAATAGAGTTGCATTCAAGACTTTCCAACTACTAAAACAACTGAGAGCGGATTTCATTAAAGTTTTCATTCATTTCTTTCAGTTTTCATTTGAGTAGAATCTTTTGATACAAGAGCTTCAGTGTTCATTTATATCTGCTCTATAAGAGAGTTTCATTTCTGATTATTCATTTATTGTAAAGGAATTACAAGTCAAGGGGACTTGGTGATTTGGGATCTTTGATTACAACTTGTAAAGGGGAGTGAGTTTTAGTGAGAGAATCACTTCCTGAGTATAGAGTGTGTAATCATTATGATAGTGGAAATCCCAGAGAGTCTGGGGACTGGACGTTGTTAGATATGATTAGTTTTGATGATGTCTTATATAGATGCCATTATTATGAGCAAAAAGATTGTATAATATATTTATCTCACTCATTGACTAATTCTTATATTTAATGTAGAATCAAAGATGTGAAGTTTATTTATGAAGAATGATCAAGAAGAAGAACAATAAAGAAGTATTGAATTAGAGAAAGAAATTGAATCAAATAAGATGTGAAGTCAGATGATAAAGAATGATGAAGAGAAGAGAAGAAAGAAAGAGTTGAGCTATGGAGAATGATCAAGAGAAGAAGAAAGAAAGAAGAGCTTGTTGAATGGAATGAGAAAATCATTATACAAGTTCTTCGATTGATTCAAGAAATCTCCATGATGACATAGAAGTTGGAATGGCTCAATTCGGAGTTAAGATAAGCAAAATCACGCTTCGGGATGAACTAACTCGAGCCAAGGGGTCTTAACTCGAGTTAGAACGTTTTTCTACAATATTTTACGCATCTGATGGTAGTTGACTCGAGCCAGGAATTCATAGACTCGAGTTTGACTCAAAACTCCAGCCAGCCAGCATTGGCTTGAGCCAACAGTGCTTTTCAGCAACTTTGTTCTACTCTATTTTATGTTCAGTTCGGGCGAGGTCTGGTAATTCGATGATATCTCTCAAATCAGAGATCGGATTGAAACAAAACTAAAGGAATATGAAACTAGACTCCTAATGCGTCACTGTGACAAAGTTTCAAGCCCAAAGGAGGTCAGATGAAGGAGTTATGAATTTCACAAGTTGGCACATCAGTTCACGTCACATAGCTGACCAAGCATTGATGTTTTGAGTGTATCTCATAAACTACAAATCGGATTGAGCTGAAATCAGTGCCATTTGAAACTAGACTCAAAATACGTTCCATCAAGAGTTGAACCAACCAAAACAGAGTTTATACCTGGGAGATATGGCCTTTGAAAGTTGACACTCGAAATTCTGGATTCATTTCAGCATAGATTCGGTTTTCTGGACATAGCTCACACTATACACAACCAAATGAAGTGAAACCAACTCTATATGAATCTAGACTCAACAAGTGTTTCATAGAATCTTGATCTAGTTCATTTACCTTGTGAAAATTCAATTTGCATTTTTATCTGTCAGATTGGCTCTAGCCAACTCCAGCTGACTTGAGCCAATATCCTATTTAGATTTGTCAGAATGCAAGTTTTGGCTCTAGCGAAGTTCTGCTGACTTGAGACAAGCCCTATACTCCAGCCAACCCCATCTGACTCAAGCCAAGCTCCTATCTAAATTTGTCAGAATACAAATTTTGGCTCTAGCCAATTTCGTCTGACTCCAGCCAAGCCCTGAACTCTAGCCTAAGAACATTGACTCTAGCCAAGTTTTAAACTGCTATTTTCAAATACTCAATTTGACTCTAGCCTTCTGAGTTTACCTCCAATTTTGGCCTACACTTGAGCCTAAAATTTGCAACTCAAGCCTAGAATGCTCTCATAGGACAATTTAACTCTAGCCTACAAATTGTGCCTCCAGTTTTTCATCCAGACTTGAGCCTGAATCTTTGATTCCAGCCAAGAGCATTTCCATTAAACAAACTAACTCCAGCCTATATAGTATACCTCCAGTTTTGGCTCAGACTTGAGTCTAAATGTTAGTGACTCGAGCTAATGTTTCTCTGATTATAAATCACCGTGTCCGAAATCGTGGATTCTCATCAAGAACATCCAGATGAATTCCAAATGATTATTTAATATTATTTATATCATTTTTGTATAAGTTTCAGATGATTATATGAAGGACTCAAGCATACAGCTTCTCAGACACAGAGCATAATTCCATAATGTCTCCGAGAATTCAGAAATGATTGTTATCAATTGATTTCTACTTGCTATACTTCTCAATACTATTAATCATGTTTATTAGCAAGTTTCAGATGATCAAATGAAGGATTAACATCAGATTATCAAAAGGTGAATGATGACGTCAGAAGCAACGGCTATATTTCTCCAACGGTCAAATAGTTCCAACGGTCATATACGCTCACAACGGCTAGTTTACAAAGCTTCTCAACGGTCATTAAGGACGATCAACTATAAAAGGAGAAGGATTCAAAATGGACATAGAGATACGAGCTTGCACTGTTGAAATGCTGATATTCTGAATCCAACAATTATTTCATACACTCTCTGTTTCTCAATGTCTATATAGTCCACAGTAAAGAGTGAGGTGATCGATTATGTACTTCAGTGATTATCATTCATCTACTCTGTGAGAGAGTCTTATCAATCATTTTACAATTTGTTCAAATCTCAAAATAGAGGTATCTTGAGTGTGGGTGTGTCAATTACAACTTGTAAGGGGGAGTGGAGTCTGAGTGAGAGGACCATACTTCGTTTACGGAGTGTGTAATTGTATCCCTATAAGGGAGAGTATCTCGATAAGAGACTGTAAAGGCTTTTCTCTTGTGCTTGGTTAAACAAGGAGATAGTGGATTGAAATCTCAGGAGGAACTTAGGGACTGGACGTAGGTCATCGTGGATTGGGCCGAACCAGTATAAATCACAGTTTGCATACTCTCTTCCCTCATCTCTTATATTTCTAGCATATATATGTTTGAATGACTGAATATCGCTTTATAAAGTATTACTGTCATATGAACTGCTTTCAGTAAGTTGCGAAAAGATTTTCAAAAGTTATCAAAATTTTTATCAGACACCCAATTCACCCCCCCTCTTGGGTGACAGTCAGGTCTTACAGACGTAGGTCAAGTGGTTAAGACCGAACCAGTATAAATCTCTTGTGTTTAGCTTTTCTTCCCTCACTCTGTTTACCCCTGTCTTCATAGTTTAAAACAGAGCAATTTCCGGGAATTTTTAAAATACCCAATTCACCCCCTCTTGGGTATTTGGCTCCGCTTTCATTTGGTATCAGAGCAAGGTCTTCTCATAAGAGCTTAACAACTCGAGAAGGATCAATATGGAGGGAATACTACCCGATGGAGCCTCAATCAACAGACAGTTTGGCTTTAATGTAGAGCATTACTCCTTCTGGAAAGCCAAGCTCAAGGTTTTCATAAATGCTGTAGAGTATGGTCTATGGAGAGTCTTTGAAAGAAGAGACTATATGCCAACAGTTCTTGAAGATGGTGTGAGGGTCATGAAGCTAGAAGAAGATTATGATGACGAAGACAAAAGAAATGTCACCCTGAATAGTAAAGCAGTTCTTCTTCTTCAAAGTGCTCTAAGTCAACAAGAGTATTTTCGGATTTGCACCTTACTATCTGTAAAGCATATGTGGGATGCTCTAGAGATTGCTCACGAAGGAACGGCTGGAGCAAAACAAAATCGGGTCAACACTCTTATGACCGAATATGACTTGATGCGCATGAAACCCGGAGAATCAATTGGTGAATTTCAGTTGAGATTCACTCATTTGATTAATCAACTCGCTGCCTTGGGAAAGGAGTACGATCAAACAGTCCAAGTGAGGAAGATTTTGAACATCCTCAACAAAGAATGGGAAGCCAATGAAAAAGGAGCTTTATACCCAAGAGGGGGGTGAATTGGGTATAATAAAAATTTTCAAAAACTTGTTCTGTTTTTATGCAATCAGAACAGGGCAGAACAAAGGAGATAGAGAGAAGAGCTTTGCACACAATAATTTATACTGGTTCGGTCCTTTCTCTGACCTACATCCAGTCCCCAAGCCTCACTTGGGATTTTCAATCCACTAACTCAACAGTATTGATTACACACTCTGTACTAAGAGTTGTTCTCTCACTAGAACACACTCCCCCTTACAAGTTGTAATCAATACACCCCAACTACCAAGTCCCTTGACTTGTAGTTATCTCAATCAATAAATGATTTTACAGATGAAACTCTCTCAAAGAGTAGATAGATGAATACTGAAGCACTAAGTATCAAAATGATACTATTACAAGTAAAAGCTAATACACAATGAGTGCACTTAGTAAATTTTCGTTCAGAGTAGGTGTATCCGCTGGAGATGAAGTTAATGCTCTCTATTTATAGGTAGAGAACATTAAATGACCGTTGTGAGATGATTCCAACCGTTGGAAGTGATTTTCTTAAGTTCTGGTCATCTTCTCTCTTTAAACTTCTGCTAATCCAAGACTTAATGATGTCTGATGTGGCTCTCTGAGTTTTTGCCCGTTGGAATTGACTTTACTTGATGTAGTAAGCTTCCTTTAACGTTCATTAGGCGTGCTCAGGTGGATTAGCTGAAAGTGGGTGAGATTTCAGAAGTGCATTAAATGCACTGTTCACTTTTTGCTTTATCTCACTAATCTTCAAATATCTTAATCTGTGCTAACTGAAAAACACTCAACAAACTTGTTAAACATATCTGGGAATATGAGTGAGTGATACATGAAAGCAATTAGATCAAACAAGAATGATCTCAGAATCTGAGTAGTTCAAAATTCAAATTTTACTGTTGTTAACTCGAGTTAGTTCTTCTCTACTCGAGTTAAGACACTGTGTGAGGTGACTTGTTTTTGAAACACAAAGGTCTCTACTCGAGTTGGATGATGTTTACTTGAGTAAGCAAGACTCTGAAAAATCAGTAACCTCACTGTATGGGCTCTTACTCGAGTTAGCCAACCTTGACTCGAGTAAGCATGTTCACTTTAAAAATATGTGAAGTTACTTCATGCCTTGACTTGAGTAAACATATCCTTACTTGAGTTAAGGAAGAACAGAGGCCAAGTTGAAAGACAATTCGAGAGCACTTGACTCGAGTTAGCAAAAGTTTACTCGAGTTAGCATCAGTTATAAAATCTTTGGAGCTCTCGGTATGACCTTTAACTCGAGTTGACACAACTCTACTCGAGTTGAAAAGCTCTTTGAAAAATAAGTTTGCTCTCTGTAAGTCCCTTAACTCGAGTTGGCATACCTTGACTCGAGTTAGCAATCACTTTGAAAAATTGGTTTGCTCTCTGGATGGCCCTTAACTCGAGTTAACATATCTTGACTCGAGTTAACAATCACTTTGAAAAATTGGTTTGCTCTCTGGATGGCCCTTAACTCGAGTTAACATATCTTGACTCGAGTTAACACATTTAAAAACTTTGATTGCTCTCTGGAAGTCCTTAACTCGAGTTATCAATCCTTAACTCGAGTTAACATCACTTAAAAACTTTGATTGCTCTCTGGAAGTGCTTTACTCGAGTTAACATTGCTTTACTTGAGTGAAGACTTCTCAAAACACATTTAAGCAATCCTTCATCAATCCTTAACCCGAGTAAGCTTACCTCTACTCGAGTTAACTATTGTCAAACTGATTTTACTTGATTTTGCAAACTTCAAAACACATTTACATTTGTTGTTAATCATCAAAACACATTGAGAACTAACAGCCAAGGTCACCGCCATTGAGGAAGCAAGAGGAGATTCAATGGCATCAGTGGCTGCACTCTTTGGAAGCCTTTCTGAGTACGAGGCTAAACTCAAGTTCAAGAAGGGACTTGATGAGGTTCATGGCAAAGGCAAAGGAATCGCACTCAAGGCTGCAAAAGAGGATAAAGAATTAGAAGAGGAGGATGAAGACGATGATGAAGAAATAGGCATGCTGGTCCGGAGATTTAAGAAATTTTATAAGAAGGACCAAGGTTTCAAGAAACTATACAAGGGTAGCTCCAGCTATGAGGCTTAAAAGCCTATCATCTACTATGAATGTCAAAAGCCTAGTCACATCAAATCGGAATGCCCCCAGCTGAACAACAACAAAGATAAAGAAAAAAAGAAGTTCAACAAGTTCAAGAAGAAAGCCTATGTCTCAAGCATTTGGGGAGATAGCTCATCCGATGAAGATGATGAGGATGAGGAAGAGAAAGCCAACATTTGCCTTGTTGCTAAAGAAGAAGAGCAACATGCTGAAAGCTATGAGGTATATGACTCTAAACCTTCCTATGATGAGCTATTCGCTGAGTATCTTTGTGTGCAAACTGAGTTTGAAAAACTGGCTGCCAAATATTTGAATTTAAAGAGGAAAAACACAACTCTTGAGTTGCAAGTTACAAGACTTTCTTCTCCTGAAACTTTTGTTTGCGAAAACTGTCCTGATCTGGAGAAAAAGAATTTACATCTTACTAAGGCACTTGAGAGATTCACTAGAGGAAGTGAAATGCTCAATGTCATTTTAAAACAACAAAGGTTTACAAATGATAGATCAGGAATTGGCTATTAACCTCATTTTGATAAAAGAAAAGGCAAAAAGAAGAATGGAAAAAGATCTTATATGAACTATTTTAAAAAGTCAGTACATTCTTCAAACCCCTTTGCACACTGCAATTATTGTAATAGGAAGGGTCATTCTACATCATCATGTTTTCATAAGAAGGAAAGAAAGATAAAATCGTCTGGAAATTATCAATGGGTATCGAAAGGAACACATGTTCCTAAGGTCCAATCTAACCCCAAAGGACCCAAGAAAAGATAGGTACCTAAGACTTGATCCTTTGTGAAATGCAGGTATGTCTTAGAGCATCGAAACACAACAAATGGTATATTGATAGTGGATGCTCTAAACACATGACGGGAGACAAATCCAAATTTCTTTCAATCAAGCCTAAGGAAGGTGGCAAGGTGACCTTTAGAGGAGATTAATTTGGAAAGATCGCTGGCATTGGTGAGATTGGCAACAATGAAGGTCCACTCATCAAAGATGTATACCTCGTAGAAGGACTATGCCACAATCTCCTTAGTGTGAGCCAAAGCACCGACAAGGGTAACTTAGTTATCTTTGATTCTAACAAATGCTTGATTGTGAAAAAGGAATTTATCCCTTTAGAAAATTTAAAATCAAAAGCCTTATTTAGAGTACTTAGAGATGGCAATTGTTACACTCTTAATCTCTCTAGTAATGTTCCAATTTCTGAAAAAATGTTTTGTAAGCAATTCATGTGAGAGTTGGTTGTGGCACAAGCGATTAGCTCATGTCAACATGTCCCAACTTGACAAATTGCTCAAAAAGGATTTGGTTATTGGCATTCCCAAACTTAGTTTAAAAAATGATTTGACTTGTGAAGCATGTCAAAAGGGAAAGCAAACTAAATCATCTTTTAAAACGAAAAATGAAATCTCTACTAATAGACCACTACAATTGCTACATATGGATCTTGTGGGTCCAGCAAGGGTGAGGAGCCTTGGTGGCAATCTATACACATTGGTTATTGTAGATTATTATTCAAGGTTTTGTTGGACTATTTTCTTGTCTTCAAAAGATGAAACATTTGATCAGTTTGTTGTGTTTGCCAAGAAGGTCCAGAACGAGAAAGGTTTTTCTATTTTAGGCATTAGAACTGATCATGGTGGAGAATTCGAGAACAATGCTTTTGCTAAGTATTGTGACAACATGGGGATAGACCATAACTTCTCAGCTCCAAGAACTCCGCAAGAAAATGGTGTCGTAGAAAGGAAGAATCGAGTCCTCACCGAGATGGCAAGGGCAATGCTGAATGAGAACAACACTTCTCAAGTGTTTTGGGCTGATGCTATGAGCACCGCTTGCTACATCTCCAACCGAGCATACCTAAGAAAGAAGTTGAACAAGACCCCATATGAACTATACAAAGGAAGAAAACCCAATCTGAGCCATCTACACATTTTTGGGTGTAAGTGCTATGTGTACAATAATGGTAAGGAAAATCTGGGTAAGTTTGACTCTAAGGCTGATGTAGGTATATTTCTTGGATATTCAAATAGAATCAAAGCCTATAGAGTTTTTAATACTAGAACTAAAGCTGTTGAAGAATCCATTCATGTTGTGCCCAATGAAGAAGGGACTGATAAATCCTTGAATGATGAGGAAGAAAATATTTTCAAAAGTCAATTCTTTTCGAAAACTACTCCTTCTTCCACTGAAAATTCTGAAAATATTTTTTAGGACTGATAAATCCTAGAACTAAAGCTATTAAAGAATCCATTCATGTTGTGTTCAGTGAAGAAGGGATTGATAAATCCTTGAATGATGAGGAAGAAAATATTTTCAAAAATCAATTCTTTTCGAAAACTACTCCTTCTTCTACTGAAAATTCTGAAAATATTTTTGAGGCTGATCCTGAAAATAATATTGAAAACCCAGATCAATCTCAACCTAGGGCTTGGAGATTTATTAGAGATCATCCTTTAGACCAAGTCATAGGAGATGTAAATCAAGGAGTAAGAACTCGAAAGAGTACTTTGAATGAAGTCACCTTTTCTGCATTCATAGCACACATAGAACCCTCTAAAATAGATGAAGCCCTTTCAGACAATGATTGGGTGATAGCTATGCAAGAGGAGTTACATCAATTCGACGGAAATCAGGTTTGGGACTTAGTACCTAGACCCAAGGACCATCCAGTTATTGGGACTAAATGGGTATTTAAGAACAAACGTGATGAATCTGCAATCATTGTTCGAAATAAGGCAAGATTGGTTGCAAAAGGGTACAATCAAGAAGAAGGGATAGACTATGAAGAAACTTATGTTCCAGTGGCTAGATTAGAAGCTATAAGGGTTCTTCTAGCCTTTGCATGTGTTAAAGGTTTTAAACTTTTTCAAATGGATGTTAAAAGTGCATTTTTGAATGGTTTTATTCAAGAGGAGGTTTGTGTAGAACAACCTCCAGGTTTTGAAAATGAACAGTACCCTGATCATGTTTTCAAACTCAAAAAGGCATTATATGGTCTCAAGCAAGCTCCAAGAGCTTGGAATGAGAGATTAAGCCAATTTCTCCTAGATCAAGGATTTATCAGAGGAAAGACTAACACAACATTATTCATCAAAAGAAATAAATTGAATGAAATTTTGATTGTTCAAATTTATGTTGATGACATAATCTTTGGTGCTACTAATGATGCTTTGTGTGAGGAATTTTCAAAGATTATGCAGGGAGAGTTTGAGATGTCAATGATGGGAGAGCTCAACTACTTCCTTGGACTACAAATTAAACTAAGAAAGGATGGAATCTTCATCTCCCAAACTAAATATCTCAATGATCTACTGAAGAAGTTTGGGATGGACCATTGCAATGGAGCTGACACACCAATGAGTACAACCACTTCATTGGATGCTGACGAAAAGGGCAAAGATTTTAACATCACAAAGTATAGAGGGATGATTGGATCATTACTCTATCTAACTGCAAGTCGCCTGGACATCCAATTCAGTGTTGGAATGTGTGCAAGATTCCAGTCTGCTCCAAAGGAGTCTCATGCTGAACATGTGAAGAGGATCTTCAGATATCTTGCAAACACCAAGACACTGGGATTATGGTTCCCCAAGGGTCAGCCTGAGCACTTGGTGGCATACTCAGACTCAGATCATGCCGGCTACAAAACTGATAGGAAGAGCACAAGTGGCCAATGCGAGTTCTTTGGCAATTCACTTGTGTCTTGGTTCAACAAGAAACAAACCAGTGTAGCTGTGTCATCAATCGAAGTTGAATATGTGGCCGCTTCAAGTTGCTATGCTCAAGTGCTGTGGTTGAAACAACAACTTGCTGACTTGGGAGTCAATCTGAAGGAGATTCCAATCTTGTGTGACAACACAAGCACAATAAGCTTGGCAAAGAATCCAATTCAATATACAAGAACCAAGCATATTGATGTTAGACATCATTTCATAAGGGATCATGTTCAGAAGAAAGATGTCAAGGTCATGTTCATCCCAACTCAACTTCAACTTGCTGACATCTTCACAAAGCCATTGGCCAAAGAGCAATTCAACTTCATTAGAAGAGTATTGGGAATGGTAAATCCCAATGAGTTGTAAGTTTACTCTTACCCAATGTTAGTTTAAATTTTGATGATTAATTGTTACTAACTTAAGCATCGGAGTGGTTAGATATGTTTTATGCAGGATGTTTACGTTTAAAATTTGCTGACAAAAGGAGCAAACTCAAGCCTATGACTGATGAACTCGAGCTCGAGACAGGAAGAGAAGAAATGAAGATTTGACTCTGGCGAACTCGAGCCCATAAGTGATGAACCTCAGGTTCATTTCAAGCAGAGAGCAAACTTGAACTCAACTACTTAAGAGAACTCGAGCCTACAAATAATAAACTCGAGTTCACGGGAGACAGAGAGCAACCCAACTCAAAAATCTTAGTAAACTCGAGCCTGTAAGTATGAACCTCAGGTTCACGAGAGAAGTTCAAGAGTTTTCAGATACACTCTTGAAGTCCAGGTTAGTAAATTTTTAAATGAACTCGAGCCTACAAGTGTAAGCTCGAGTTCATCGCGATCGCTATATATACTGGAACTTAAACCCTTCTCCTCATTTCACTCAAACCTCCGGTTTGCCCTAGAAACTCTTCTTCTTCTTCTCTCCAATTTCTACGAATATGGCTCCCAAGCAAGCATCTTCCAAAGAAACAAACCCTAAACCTACCCAATCTTCTTCTCAAACAATTCCTGAACGTCCTGTCCGGACAAAAACTCGTTCAACACGTCTCCGCCATGGAATCGATAAGTCCATTCGTGGTGTCCAAGGAGAAAACGAAGAATCTCAACCTCCAAGACCCAAAGGAATCACGATTAATGAGGGAAGGACTAAGCAACGGCACGACCTGGACCAGCTACTCAAGGAAAGGGCAAAGCTCCTCAACCAACGACGTCTCTGAGGGAAAAACAGTCGTTCGAGAGGAAGAAGACAGCGGGAGTTCACTCTGTTCCTGCTAGTGGGCAACCCAGTTCTCAGTCTCAGTCTGTGCCTCAACAACAGGAGCAAACTGCTCCTCAGGTATCCCAATCTCTTCTTGCTCTGTATGAGATTTATAACCACAAGAGATGTCCTAGTGGCTTTTCTGAAGAGCCCTGCAGAATGGCTGCCGATGAAGGGGTTAAATTCAAAGAGAAATTTAATGAAAAGAAGGTTTTCTGCCCAATTGTCCATGTAGATTTAGCCAAGATTAAGGAAGAATGTAATTTAGACTTATCCCCTTGGCTAAAACAGTTTGAGCCTTTGATTTCCATCCGAGCTGCATATAGCCCAAAGCTTGTGAAAGTCTTCTACTTTCACATGTAATCTGATAATATTGTAGATGCAGATGGAAATCTAGTGGAAGAGAGAATAACCACAAAGGTGAGAGGCCAGAAAATAACCATTTCACCTTCATACTTGAACTCAATCCTGCAAATCACCAATCCTCCAGCACCTGAAACACACAATTACAACCAACAGGCTATGTTCAGACTTCTCAGACCCAATGAGCCTGTCCCCGATGGATTACAGATCCTAAATTTTACTCCTGCTGTAATGCCCCCTAGGAACAGAGCAATTTGGTATATCTATACTAGGGACTTGCTTCAAAAAGGTGGGAATTTCACCCAATTTGCCAAAAAGGATTTTCCCCTCTTTTGCTCCATTCTAGATCAACAGCCTCAGAATGTTGGGCATTGGCTTTTTAACGAGATGTCCAAGTTTGCCTTTCAGTCCAGACAGTCTTCTCAGATCCCCTTTCCTAGCTTGGTCTCTGTGATTTTATTTCATGAGAAGATTTGGTACTTAGCTGTCAATGATCCTCCCGTTTATCCACCAGAGTTTGGGCACCACATTCTGAATCTGATGGGGGTTAATCCTGAAGAGAGATCAGACCAATCCAAAGCTATAGCTAGATCAAGGACAGTCAGGTCCAGAGGCACTCACTCCCGAGCACAGGAAGCTCAAAGTGCTCCTCCTCCACCTCAAACATCTCTTCCTCAAGATTTTGACACAAGAATCAAAGAGATTGTGGAAAAGCTAGTCTCAGATTTAACTGACAGTGTTGAGGTTGCAGTCGGGAAGTTGGTCTCTGAAGTAAACAAGGAACATAGTGATTTGGTGGATATACAAGAGGGCTTTAGAGTTGAACAAGAGGCATTGAAGAATCAAATCAGTGATCAAGCAGCCAGTATTTCTACCTTGTTGGTCACTATGATGAGCCTAAGTGACAAAATGGATCAAATCCTGAAAAATCAATCCTTGACAGCTCCTACTTCAGCTTCTGAGACAGTTCCCGCACCTACTATTCCTGAACCTCAGACTGAACCCGAGCCTACCCATCCTGCCTCTCCTCCACCCTCTTCTGCTGATGACAAAGGGGGAGAGAATGTTAAGTTAGAATGATGAGGAGAATTGTTGAAGTTTCATAGTTTCATGTTTTCTGTAGTCTTTCTGTAGTTTCTGCTGTTATGTGTATATTTGCTTTTGAAACTCTAGTTGTATGGTTCTTAATTTGTCAATGAATGTTCAAACTTTTGATGATATTGCTATTATACATGTTTCTGCATTCTGCTGCTTACTCTGATTGGATCACTTGAACATTTTTATTTTTTGCAAAAATACATAAAACTAAGCTTTAAGAATCATTGAGTGTTTACAAGTGTTGTCATCATCAAAAAGGGGGAGATTGTTAGTTCTCTATGTGTTTTGATGATTACTAACAATTGTAAACAATATGGAGATGTTTTTTTGTTCAAGGTCAAACTGATTTAAACTTGTCAATTTCAAACGAAAACATTCTGCTTGAGACAAACTCGAGCCTATTATTGGCATGCTCGAGCTTATCCTTGACAGAGAATGAAAACCTGCCACTTTGATTTCCAAACTCGATACTAAACCTGAAGTTTAGAACTTAAGAATTTTCCAAAGTTTTCAGAACTTTGTGTGAACTCGAGTTCACACTTTTAAGCTCGAGTTCACCAGAGACCGAGAGGTTTCTAACTTGCAAACAGTTTTAAACTTGACACACTCCTTCCACAAACCTAAAGTTTGCAAGTTTCAAAGAAAATTTTCATTGTTTTCAAAGATCATGAACTCGAGCCTGTTATGACAAACTCGAGTTCATCTCTGGCAGGGAGAATTTTTTCAAACTTGAAGGTTTTACAAACTCTACACTGTTTTATTCAGAGTAAAGTTTTTCCAGTTTAAAAAATCTCAAGAGCTTTAAACTCGAGCCTAAGCTTTGCAAACTCGAGCCTAAGAGTTCCAAAGAGCAACGAGCTGCTCAGAGTTGGACAAACTCGAGCCTAAGCTTTTCAAACTCGAGCCTAAAAGTTCCAGAGAGCAAAAGCGTTTTTCAACTTGAGAAAACTCAAAAGTTTATTTCATAAACCTCAGGTTTGAACTTTGGAAGAATGAACTAAGTCTTGACATGAATAGTGCCACACTCGAGCCTAACATGTTAAGCTCGAGTTCAAACCTTACAAAGAGCAAAGAACTTTTCAAATTGCTTTAAACTCTAGAGTTTGCTCCACAAACCTCAGGTTTGTTCTTTCAAAGCTAAAACTAAGTCTTGTCATGAATAGTGTCAAACTCGAGCCTGTCACTAATAAGCTCGAGTTCACCTCTTGAACTTAAACTCTCTAGAACTCAGAATCGCGATATTTCTCTCTGAATGAAATGAACTCGAGTTCATGAAGTTAAGCTCGAGTTCAAATCAACTCGAGAGCAATATGACTTTTCAATGAGTTGAGAACCTCAGGTTTAAACTACAAACCTCAGGTTCACATGTTTTAAAATGAAACATTTTTGTATACTGAAGCACCAAACTCGAGCTTGGAAGAACTAAGCTCGAGTTCATGACGCCAATTCATAAATTCAAATCTAACGAATTCTGAAAACATTCTTGTTTGATCTTAATACTATGTTATATTATTCTATGATATTCCCTGCTATGTTTAACAACTTTATTAGTGGATTTCAGATGTTTTAAGAATGTTTGTTGAGGAGTTAAAGCATAAAGCAAAAAGCAAGTTCATAACATTTAATGCAATGCTCAGAAAGTTACTTCCTCTGGCCAATCCATCTGCACACGTCTACAAAGCATTTAAGAGTGATTGCTACTACAAGAAACATCCTCTCTAACGGATTAATTCACAGAAAGTCAACTATGATGACATGGCCAACTGGATTAATAGTAAACTAGAGAGAGAAGATGCCAAAACCACTTCAGAACACTTGGACAACTTCTCCAACGGATCTATTTAGAAAGCAACAGTCATTTAATGATCTCTGAGTATAAATAGAGCTGCATTCAAGACTTTCCAACTACTACTACAACTGAGAGCGAATTTCATTAAAGTTTTCATTCATTTCTTTCAGTTTTCATCTGAGTAGAATCTTTTGATACAAGAGCTTCAGTGTTCATTTATATCTGCTCTATAAGAGAGTTTCATACCTGATTATTCATTTATTGTAAAGGAATCACAAGTTAAGGGGACTTGGTGATTTGGGATCTTTGATTACAACTTGTAAGGGGGAGTGAGTTTTAGTGAGAGAATCACTTCCTGAGTACAGAGTGTGTAATGATTGTGATAGTGGAAATCCCAGAGAGTCTGGGGACTGGACGTAGGTCAAGTGGTTAAGACCAAACCAGTATAAATCTCTTGTGTTTAGCTTTTCTTCCCTCACTTTGTTTACCCCTGTTTTCATAGTTTAAAACAGAGCAATTTCCGGGAATTTTTAAAATACCCAATTCACCCCCCCTTTGGGTATTTGGCTCTGCTTTCAATCAAGAATGAAGGGTACATTTATATATATGATTCAATAACCAATGCTTCCACGTACATGATAATATTTAGAAGGTTGAATGGTTTTGTAAAACAAATCAATTACGCCAATCGAGAATGAAAGGGTTGTCATTAGAAGTTATCATGACCATCATCTAAATCCCTAGCTCTACTCATTATCCATTTTACTCATGGGTTCCTATAAGGTTGTTATGAGAAGTTCTCATGACCATCATCTAAATCCATGGCTCTACTCCTACTCATTATCCCTTTTTGGCTTTACTTCCTATAAGGTTATCATGAGAACTCATAACTCTTATGGTACTCATGATAATAAGTATTACTTAATGTTTTTAGACTTCTAATCATGTGATTAAAATAATTGGTACTTTAGGAATCCCATTTAAATCTTTAGGAGCTTTGTCATCATCTGAATGAAAAATTAGTGCTCATGAGAACCCATAACTTTTATGGTCCTCGTAAGTTAAAACCCATATTTAAAATAATACTCATGGGTTCCTATACAGTTATCGTAAGAACCCATCATAAATGTTGCATTCAATGGTATTACATATATTAATGAAAAGATGTATATATAAATATATATTCAATATATATATTTCAATTGTAAAGTCAAGGCACCCAAAACCAACTACGTACAGCCATTTCAATGGCAAATAGTTTGGCAAAGAAAATTATCACGCAAGTCAAGAATGGATAAATATATGTGGATGCAATTCAATTACAAAACCGAGGCACCCAAAACCAATTGCGTAGGGGTATATTCAATGATAAATAGTTTTGCACAAGGAGTTGATCACGCAAGCCAAGAATGGAGAAATATATATGTATGTAGGGTGAGGCGTTTTGTTTAAAAGAAAAAGCAGCAATCTCTAGGGATTAGGATTACCTATCAAAATTTACATAAAACTAACCTAAGACTTATGGGAATAAGAATTACCTGGTCTCCATTTTTGCTAGCCTCCTAGAAAATAATTTGATGAGAGTTCGGAAGGAGGATTAGAGAAGAAAAGGTAGCGGAGAAGAAAAGTATCGAGCGTTGCTAGGTTTAGACGACTAAACCTAAGTTTATAATTAAAATTTAGGGTTTAGCTATGGGCTAGGCTTTTTAACTATTTCCAATTATAAAACAATACAATTAAATTTCTAAATTTCTATTATTACTATAATTATTGCCAATTAATAAATTGTAAAATAATACAAACATTATTAAATTCTAAATATTTATTTACTATATTATTGTTGTTATTATTATTATTATTATTTGAACAATGTTGTTATTATTATTATTACTATATTATTATTATTATTATTATCATCATCATCATCATCATCATCATCATCATCATCATTATTATTATTAATCCGGGGTATTACAATTGTTGTGGGGCAAGAAATTCTTCATATCATGGGGAAATTCTTTATTAAAGGTAGATGCATTCAAGCTTATGACCGAATTAATTGGGAGTTTTTGAAAGGGGTATTGCTTGAGGTGGGGTTGGAAAGTGCGTTTGTTGATTTTATCATTGATTGTGTGTCTTCAGTTTCATATAATGTTATGGAATGGATCTTCTACTGAGTTCTTCAAACCAAGAAGGGGACTTAGGCAAGGAGATCCTTTATTCCCTCTTCTATTTGTTTTGTGTATGGATAAGCTTTCCCATTTGATTTGTGATGTGGTGGAGGAAGGCAATTGCAAGTCGATTTATGTATCTAGGGGGGACCTAGTGTGTCTCATTTGATGTTTGCGGATGATTTTTTTGCTGTTGGGGTGGTGTCTATGGCTCAAACCACTTGTATGATAAAGTGTGTAGAAGACTTTATGAGAGCTTCTGGGGGGAGGGTTGATACGGCTAAATCTTCTTTATTATTTTCTTCTAGGGTGCCGTTGCATACTAAGTTAAGAATTAAGGATTTGACCCAGATGCATATTTTGAGTGAGATTGGGAGATATTTGGGTTTCCCTCTTACACGTAATAGGAGTTCTATTGCGAGATTTCAGTATATTATTGATCGAGTTAAAGCTAAATTAAGCGTTTAGAAGGCTAATAGTTTATCTATGGTTGGGAGGATCACTTTAGAAAAGTCGGTGGTGAGCACTATTCCTTTGTATCTTATGTTTGTTGCTAAAATTCCAAAGAAAATTTTCCAGGAAGTTGAAAGGCTTCAGAGGAACTTTATCTGGGGCTATAGTGAGGATTCTAAGGGCTTTCACCCAGTTGGATGGGACCAAATCACGAGGCCTTTTGAGTATGGTGGCCTAGGATTTAGAAAGCTTTCTTCTATGAATCAAGCATGTGGGGCAAAGTTGGGATGGGGACTCATTAATGGCTCGGTGGGTTTATGGGCAGACGTCCTTACTCATCACTATATGCTTAGAGATAGCAAATCGGTGCTTTCCTATAAAGTTGGTGATTCTTGCTTATGGCGTTTCATTTGTGCACAGAAAGAGGTAGTTGACAGTGGAATGAAATGGCAAGTTAGAAATGGATGTGTGGTTATTTTTTTTTTTTTTAATGATTGCTAGGTTAGGGAAGGGGTGTTGATGAGAGATTTTACTAGGAGGTCCCTCTCGGAGGAGGAACATGCTTCACTAGTGGTGGATTGGGTATGTGGGGGATGCTGGGACTTTGAGAAGCTTGCTGGTATAATTAATTCAGAAGGTATTCGGCGTATGGCTGCTGCTCTCCCTCCTAGATCAGGGGCTGTTAATGATTGTATGGTTTGGGGGGCAACTAGTGATGGAAGGTTTTCTCTCAAAAGTGCCTATTTTCTTATCGAACCTAACCTGGTTTTGTTGAAGGATAGGTTGTTTAAAGAAATTTGGAGATGGAATGGAGTAGAGAGAGTGCGTGTATTTATGTGGAAAGCCTTGCTTGGTAAGCTACCAACAAATGTTTGGCGGAGTACCTGGTCATCTCAGCTTTGTGCACTTATTGTTTTGTTGGTTTAGAGGATACCTTGCACATCCTTAGAGATTGTAGATATGCTAGAAGTATGTGGTGTAGGCTTAATAAACCAATGTATGTGTCCTCTTTTTTTTTTTCCCTCGCAATTTTAGAAGTTGGTTGATTTTAAATTTCACTAATCAGGTGGGGGGAAAATTGGGGTGATTGCTAGAAATTATTTTTTAGGGTGGCTATTTGGAAATTATGGAAGTGGAGAAATCATTGTATTTTTAATAGTTCTTTTGTCAAACCTTGTAATCCAGCTGTTGTGTTATCTATGACTTGGTGGAGATTTGTTGTTTTAGATGGTGTGGAGGGACCAACTGCCTTTTATGATTCTGTGCAGGTTAACAGTTGGGAAAAACCTCCTAATGGTTGGTTCAAGTTGAACGTTGATGGGGCGATGGAGTCACAGTCTTCTATGGCCGGGTGCGGTGGTATTATCCGTGACTTTTTGGGCAACTGGATAGCGGGTTTTAGCAAGAAAATAGGCATATATCCATTGACTTCTGATGAAGAATGGGTGGTGGCTGAGGGACTCCAATTGGCTTGGGATTTAGGGATGAAGAAGATTATTCTTGAGTATGATTCGGATGAGGTCATTAAATTGATTTTAGATGAATTTTGTCTTACTTGTAGCAACTTGATTGTTAAAGTTAAGGATATGTTGCATTGGGATTGGCAGGTGGATATTCGTGTTATACCACGTGAGTTTAATCGGGTTGCTGATGCCTTGGCTAAATCGGGCATTTCTAATTCTGTTATTTTAGATGTGTGTCCTAGCCATCTGAGAATCTTGGTTGATCAGGATAGTGTAGGATTTAATTCCTCCTTTGTGTAATTTTCTATTGCTATGTAGGCCGTTAGCCATCTTTTATATATATATATATAAAGTTCACGTTTGATATAATTTGGGGGTTTAGATTTACCCATTTTGGGGGTTCACATACCTTACCTAGTAAATCTTTTCTTCACTCTATTGTTTTGGATATGTTTGCAGTGGTTTCTTTATGCTCTCTATCTTTGAGTTTTCCTCATCCTTTACCCAAGCTTCATACCACCCTTACTTTTATTGGCATTGGGTCATCCTGTCACAGATTTAACAGTTTTATTTAGAAAATTTTGAGTCGTCTCCCTCCAATTCCTTCCATTTCTGTCATCCTTCTCACATCCGGTTGTTCTGCTCATCTCCCTCTGCTATCCCACCAACATCTCCTTCTATTTTCCTTCTCAACCAACACGCCATCTAGTTTTAGGGTTCGTTTATGTAAAATATACAAAATAAATTTCACTCAGGTTATTTTCTCCATTTTTTTTAATTATAGGGGCATTATGGGAACTTTACCTCACCTTCCCACTTAACCAATAGCCTAATTCTTCTTACTAAACATTTTATTTTCCCTCAATTCCAGGTCTGCCAAACATCTCAACTTTCTAAGTTCCCTCTTAATATTTCCTTCCATTCCTTTCCCTCCTCTATGTTATTTTCCCTCCTTAAATTTTCCTCGTACCAAACAAGGCCCAAGGGCCAAGAATGTTTGAAGAGGGCAAGGAACTTAAATGTAACAGCCCGGAAAAAAAATGAATGGAAGGACCGAAGGAAAGTAGTGCAAAGATTAGTTATTTATTTATTCATTCATTTGGTGCGTTTTGGCATTGGGGGGCAATCGTTTTTTTAAAGATTGGGAGTAATCATCGAAGAAGGAAGGGCCGTGGGTTTCGTGGGAGACAGAGGGTTGGGAAGCTTCGCGATTTTGGAACCAAAACCCTAGCTTGAGCGTTCGATCTCTCCACCGTCGTTCTCCTGGGTTTCGATGCCACTGTCGCTCAGCCAATCACCGCCGGCGTCTCCTTTTCTGGTTCGGAACTTGTTGTTTCTGCTGTTCGTTTGTTTTTCTTTCTTTTTCTGTTTCGTTCTGTGTTCTTGGGGTCGTTGGTTCTAGGGGATCTTCGGTGCTGTTTGAAATCGAGGCTAAGGGTGGATTTGTCTGTGTTATGGGTTTAAGGAAGAGGATAGTTGGGGGGGCTGATCTGTTGCTTTGATTTCTTTATGTTTTCTTCCTTGTCACCGGTTGGAATCAGGGAAAAACATTCATAGGTTCCTAAATCTTCTTCCGTTTATTATTTTGTCTTCAGCTGTGCTTTTCGAAGGGGGTGTGAGAAGTGGGGTTACGTATGCATTGGGTGTGGTTGCCGAGCCGCTCAACGTTCTGGATCTCAGGTTGGTTATTTTTGGTTAGTCATGCTTTTTCTTGTAGATGTATTTTTAGGAAGCAGGGAGGTTCCTTGCTTTATTATTATTGTTGGTATGAGTTAAAATAAGGGGTTTTATAGGTGACGTTATTGAATCCATAAGGTTGTGTAGAGGGCGAGATCAGGGTTAAAAAGGGTTGAGTACCAACTAGAGAGGTTTCAAGTGTATGTGGAAAAAAAAAAACTAATTGTGTGCAGAATTTTTAATTGAGGTATTTTGTTGGGTGTTAGTAGGTGAAGGAGTATTTAGTTCGGTAACCGATAAAGGGGAGGAAAAGGCGTAGCGTAAGCCTTCAGGTGAGTGAATAACGTCCCATTGAATTTTCATAAGTGATGTTTTCTCATTACAATTTTTATAAATGATATTTCTATTACTTATCATCTTTTTCTGTTCATCACATTTAAAGGTATGGTTTCGCAAAAAGGGAAGTTTACAAGATTTGTTGCATTTCCTTACTGTTTTCACATGAGTAGAAATCGATGATTTTAATGGTTATTATCTATTTCCTTCAGTTACTTCATGGTCTAATTCATAATTTTGTACTTGAAAGGCAGAGAGAGTTTTGGGATATTTCTCATAAATTTCATATCAAGCTAGTCTTGGAATTTTGAAATCATATTATGTAAATTCCTGAAGTTGGAAAAGGATATGGGTGACATATTGAGATTATCTTGCAGTTTGGAAAGTTCATTCGCCAGAATGTATTTTTGAAAGGATTTTGTTATTTTATTGACTTTGAAGGGAAGCTTGAGATATTGTTATTGAAATTTCATGCTGGGGTATCTTATTATAAGTATTTGATACGAGCTATTTCTGCCTCAACACAAAGGGATTTTTATTGTTTTTAGTAAGTTAGCCCCAAGCATTCTTGAAAACGTTTTGAGAGGGCCGAATACAGATCGCTGGCACTAACAGCAGTACTGTTAGTCCTTGGTGCACCATGGTTAATCTCGAGCTCGCTTGTTATTCGTGGGATGTGTTCTCACGCTTGTTTTCGTGGGTCTTGTACCTGCGCTTGTTTCGTGGCTTCGTGCTGCGCTTGTTTCGTGGACTGTGTGTCCACGCTTGTTTTCGTGGCTTTGCCACGCTTGGTTAGTTTACCCTCGTGGACTGTGTGTCCACGCTTGTTTTCGTGGCTTTGCCGCGCTTGGTTAGCTTACCCTCGTGGACTGTGTGTCCACGCTTGTTTCATCGTTCTGTTGAGGTCCTACTAAAAGATGTGGTTTGAGACTTACTGTTTGAACTGATTCTTGTTAAACAGATGATTTACTACATATTTCAAAATTAAGTGATTTCATATTTCAAAGTACTTGATTTTTCATCCTTATATATATACTTTTGCTTCAACCATATTGGTATGACATAGAACTGTGATTCATTGCTGAAACCGATATTATCAGAGAATTCATATTTTAACTGTTTACTTCTGTACTTATTAAATTACTGTATATGGGACGTTATTCACCGGAAAATTTGCTTGGTTCAGATAGTACTGCTGACGTTGGGCCTGTGGCCAATCTGTGTGAAGCCTCTTGAAATCCGAGGTTGCTGGCATTTCTTTGTAGAGCCTCTTTGTGATGTAAATTTTGGCTGCTTGCTTGTATTGCTGTTGAACAGGATAGATGCTCCACGTATACCTTAGGCAGGATCACGGCCCATATTTTAGTTCAAAGCAGGTATCCAGTGTGTACGGATGGAGCTGAGCTCTATATTCTGGGCTGTCAATTATTTTGAATATTCTATTATGATATGGTCTAACCATGGTAGTAACTGCGCTGTGAAGGTTATGGTATTTAGCAGTGTTGGTTGTGGTCCTACGGTCTGGGAAGGGTAGGTTTCCTTCACTTTCCATATCCGTCACGTTGCTAAATTTCGGGGCGTGACATTAAAAGGGTATTCTTTTTGGTAAAAAAATGAGAATGGAAGATAATAATTTTTTTAAAAAAAAATTCAAATTCAAATTTAAGATTTGAAATGTCCAAAATACCCTTAGCATAAAAAACACATTCCTCGTTCTTCATCTATGACATCGCTGAAACAATACAAATTGAAAAAAAAAAAGTTTCAGGTCAAGGAAATTGTCACAGGTTTCGACGATGGTGGTGGTTTGGTGGTCGCAGGTTCTGACGGTTTTCCCTCTCTCGCCACTGTCTATGTCGCTGACGATGCGTGGCAGCCGATGGTTTTCCCTCTATCGCCGCTGTCAATGTGCGATGTCTTCGGCACGATGAATGTGGAAGTTTTCGCTGGTGACAAAGAGAGTCAAAGGTGAGGAAGAGAATCAAAGTTGAAGCTCGATGAGAAAGGAGGAAGAAGATAGGGGACCCAATGAGAATTTTACAGAGGGAAGTTCAAATCCCACCTATATTTGAGGGATTAGATCTTCCCTTAAACATGGGAACTTGAACAGTCGATGGAACTTGCCTTCCCGGATCTTCCATGTACCAAACGTCTTTTGCCATAGGAGCTATAGAGTATTCCCTTTCCTTCCCAAATATTCTTTGTACCAGATAGGCCCTAAGTTGAATATTGTCCTCACCAGAGCTTGTGCATTCCTGGACTATAAGACACACTCATTTGGCAAGTGGTTAGACTTGAACCTCAGACTACGAATGTGACTTCGTTTGTAGAGGTTGATGGAGCATTTGTTAGTTCTCAATGTGTTTTGATGATTAACAACAATTGTAAATATGTTTTGAAGCTTCCAAAATCAGTTAAAAACCATTTGACAGTTGCATACTCGAGTATAGGTATGTATACTCGAGTATAGGACTGTTAAAGGATTGCTCAATTGCATTTTACTAGTCAATACTGCAGTATGGGTAGCCATACTCGAGTATTGAAGTCACAGAGAGCAATCAAGTTTTTGAAAATAGATGTATACTCAAGTATAGGTATGCATACTCGAGTACAGGCCATCCAGAGAGCAACCAAACTTTCAAGATAAGTCAATACTGCAGTATAGGTATGCATACTCGAGTATCGGCACTTACAGAAAGCAAACAAATTTTGATCTTCAGTGCATACTGCAGTATAGGTATGCATACTCGAGTATAGAGCCTTACAGAGAGCTCCAAACATTTTATAACTGATGCATACTCGAGTAAGGGTTTGCATACTCGAGTATTGGGCTCTTAAACTGATTTTCAACTTGGCACCTGTTCTTATATACTCAAATATGGTTTTGTATACTCCAGTATTGACAATGAAAGACTTCACACTTTTTAAACTGAGTTACATACTCGAGTAAGGCATTTCATACTCGAGTATGGGACCATACAGAGAGGTCACTCATTTTGTCAAGGACTTGCTTGCTCCAGTATACAAATGAATACTCCAGTATAAAGGCATTTTGAACTTAAATTTTTCAAACAAACAGTGTCATACTCGAGTAAGCCACTAACATACTGGAGTATAGGTCTTGATTTTCAAACTCAACTCACGATGGTTTGCCTCTGGAAGCTGCATACTCTAGTATCACTTTGAATACTCCAGTAAGGACACTTACACACAGTGCCATACTCGAGTAAGGATGAACATACTCGAGTATGCAACGTTAAAAGCTGATTTTTGAATTACACGAATTTGCAAATCCTTATTGTTTGACCTAATTGCTTTCATATATCATTCACTTATGTTTTCTACTATGTTTAACAAGTTTGTTAAGTGAATTACAGTTAGCACAGATGAAGATTATTGAAGGTCAAAGCCATAAAACAAAAAGTGTACAGTGCATTTAATGCACTTTTGCAAATCAACCTACTTTCAACTAATCCATCTGAGCACGCTTTCTAAACGTTAAAGAATGCTTACTACATCAAGCAAAGTCATCTCCAACGGGCAAATTCTCAGAAAGACACATCAGATCACATTAACACTTGGATTAGTTGAAGGTAAGAGAGAGAAGATGACTAGACTTAGTGCTAATCATCTACAACGGTTGGATCCATCAAGCAACAGTCAATTAATGCCCTCTACCTATAAAAAGAGTGCATTAACTTCTTCTCAAGCTGATACACCAACTGAGAGCGAAAATTTATTAAGTGTCATTAATTGTTCAGCTTTCATCTGAATTGTATCAATTTGATACTTGTGCTTCAGTGTTCATTTTATCTGCTCTGTAAGAGAGTCATTTCTGTAAATCATTTATTGATTGTGATAACCACAAGTCAGGGGACTTGGTGGTTGGGTGTATTGATTACATCTTGTAAGGGGGAGTGAGTTCTAGAGAGAGAACTACTCTGAGTACAGAGATTGTAATCAATTTTGTGAAGTTAGTGGATTGAAAATCCCAAGTAAGGCTTGGGGACTGGATGTAGGTCAGGGAAAGGACTGAACCAGTATAAATCGTATTGTGCAAAGCTTCTCTTCTCTCCATCTCTGTTATACCCTGTTCTTAGTTGTGCAAAACAGAGTTAGATCTTTAAATTTTTAAAGATACCCAATTCACCTCCCTCTTGGGTATCAAGCTCCAATTTTCAGCATTCTCTTTAAAGATTCAAGAAGGCTGCATGTGGTGGTAATGATTCCCTGGTTGAAGTTTTTATGCTCAAATTAGAGAATGGAGATCACCTCACAGCTGAATTGTGGGGTTGTCTCATGGGACTTAAGCAAGCATAGGATAGAGGGGAAAATATAATTCTAAATATGATTCTACCGAGGCCATTCGATTAATCATAAACAAGATTGCAGAGAAACATGAGGATTCAAAAGTGGTCTTAGAGATTAAGATTAGGGAAAATTACATCAATATCCCAATTAAAAGAAATAATATCATAAATGTTTTATAGATTGTTAATAACAAATAAAAAATCAAGAGTAAAATACTCTTATCACCCTCCTATTTTGCCTTAATTACACAAACCCTCTCTATTTTAAAAACCCATAGAAACTTCCCTTAATTTAAAATGTATGTTACACAAACCTCCCTTATATGAGTAAAATACTCTGACAACCCTCTTGTTTTGTCTTTATTATACAAACCTCCCCTCTATTTTAAAAACATATACGCTTAAGTCCAAATAATTAACTCCATTAAGAATATTCTAAAAAGATTCCAAAAATATAGTATTTTTTAATTAACGTTTATATAAAAATAAAGTTTATATATTATTTTACCCTTAATGTTGTACTTAATCCCTAGTTTTACTTTTATATTTTGACTAATATTGTTTTAAATAATTTAAGAGGTTTTTATCTTTACAAATAGTTATCTCTTTGATTATTTTAGCATTGGTTAATGTAAATATCACAGAATGTTGAATATTCAAATAAATTTTTAAATAAACATGTGCTTGATCAAATGTGTCTATAAATATTTGTGAAAAAAATTATTAAATTAGAAATTTAAATGACACATGAAATCTCAAACTTATATAGTTTATTACATATATTTGATAAAAAATATATGTGTTTAATTTATGTTTTTAAGTCAAAATTAATTTATAAGATCAAAACTAATAAATTTTTTAACAAATTAGAAAGTTAGAAAATCTATTAGAATACATTTTTGGTTGTATAAATTTAGTTTTATATACTTAAATAATTCTAATACTGAAGAGGGACATTTTGGTATAAAAAAAAAGTTTAAAAGTCAAACTTAATGGTTAACTAACTATTTAGGTGGATGGAAATAGAATTTTAAAATATAAGGGAGGTTTGTGTAACATAAATTTTAATTTTAAGGGAGGTTTTTATGGGTTTTCAAAATAGAAGGAAGTATGTGTAATTCAGAGAAAATAGGAGGGTGGTCAGAGTATTTTATTCTAATTTTAAGGGAGGTTTCTATGGGTTTTCAAAATAGATGGGAGGTTTGTGTAATTAAGGCAAAATAAGAGGGTGGTCAGAGTATTTTACTCAAAAATCAATCATTGACAAATGGATGAACTATTGTTAACAAATTTTAAGAATGTTCTAATTTTTTTTTTTAATTAGGACCTTAATGTCATTTTCCCTTAAAAATATCCTTAAGTGAAGTTCGGAAATTGACTTCCAAGTTATATGTAGAGAAGATAATAGCTAGTGTGGAGGACTTACTCGCAAAGGATGCTCCAAACAATGACGTAATATGGCAAGGGGTTGGATTTATTTCATAATTTTTTTTTTATTATCCATAATCATTTTTAAATCATATCTATTAAATTAATCATAACACTACTTTAACTTATATCTCATCTTCCAAATCAACGATCTAGATGGGTTAATGAGGGAAAATGATAAAATAGATGAGGAGAGAATAGTCTTCTCATATAACAAACTCACTCATAAAGGAGGGTCTAAACAATGCCATTGGCTTATAAATCCCAAATAAAGAGTCTTTGGTAGATTTTATTGTTGTTGTGTATGCTATGTAGGATCTTTAGTTTAGTTTGATTTGTTTCTTATGTATCAAAAAATATTGATTAAACTAGCACCTCAAACTCATTAATAATCAATAAATCAATATTAGTTAAACTATAAACTTATCAATAATCAATGGATTTATGAATCACGAGAATTAATATATATATACAAAGAATTTATGAATCCGTTAAAAAAAGTACAAGTAAAATGAATTTTTCTAATTTATTATAACAAGAAATTGTAAAAGACGTATTTTTTGTGGTAAAGAAGTGAAAATAAAATTATTTTTTTGGCGACCTATCGGATAGTGTGTGGACTGAAGAATGACCTACCAGAATCTCCATAAAGGTCCTGTCTAATACATAGATCTTCTTCTTCTTCTTTTTTTTTTTTTAATATGAAGGTAAAATACAACTTGAAAATAAAATTATTTTTACTGTTTATAAATTAAAATTTTATATAACGATAAAAACAATAAATATAGATTGTGATTTTCTCATGATGAAACAATAAAAAAAAATTATAAATTATTATTTTTGCGTGATGAGTTTTCTTTGTAATGAACCAAGCCTAGGTATGTTTGGTTTGGGGGAGGGGAGGGGAGAGAAAATGGAGAGAGAGAAAAGGGGTTTGTGGTGGGGCTTACAAAAATTTTCTCTCCTTTTAATATTTTCCGTCCATTTTCCGTCCCCCTCCCCTCCCCTCCCCTTCCCTTCTCCCCAACCAAACACACAAATTTGTTATTCTTTATAGTTTCAATCCTCATGTCCCCCGCTATAAACGAATGAGAGAGCAAAGATGAGGAGGGGAAAAAAAAGTCTAATAGAAGCCTCACAATTGATGGAGTGAATATAATTATATTTAGAGTAAAATACTCTAACCACCCTCCTGTTTTGCCTTAATTATACAGACCTTCCCCCTATTTTGAAAACCCATAGAAACCTCCCTTAAATTAAAATGTATGTTACAGAAACCTCCCTTATATGAGTAAAATACTCTGACCACCCTCATGTTTTGCCTTTATTACATAGACCTCCCATCTATTTTGAAAATATACACTTAAGTCCAAATAATTAACTCCGTTAAGAATATTTTAAACAGATTCCAAAAATATAGTATTTTTTTAATTAAAGTTTATATAAAAATAAAATTTATATATTATTTTACCCTTAATATCGTACTTAATCCCTAGTTTTACTTTTCTATTTTGACTAATATTGTTTTAAATAATTTAAGAGTTTTTTGATCTTTACAAATAGTTATCTATGATTATTTTAGCATTGGTTAATGTAAATATCACAGAACGTTGAATATTCAAATAAGTTTTTAAATAAACATGTGCTTGATCAAATGTGTCAATAAATATTTGTGAAAAGATTATTAAATTAGAAATTTAAATGACACATGAAAGCTCAAACTTATGTAGTTTATTATATTTGATAAAAATATATGTGTTTAATTTATATTTTAAAGTCAAAATTAATTTATAAGATCAAAACTAATAAATTTTTGGGTTAAAGACCATCCAGCACAATAAACTATTGCCTCTGGATCATCCAGCACAAAAAACTAATGGGTGGACCAATATTACAAATAAACTATAAAAAACAATTAACAAGCACAAAACCGTCATTTGCCCCCTAACGGACGTCAGATACAATAAAATGAGGGAAAAATAAAAGCCACGTCAAAAACACGTGGCCAAGTCGGGCAAAACAAAAAACGTGAGACCGGATCGAGTATTTAGGGCTGGAGATCGAAAGGAGCAATTAGGGCTCCGACACTTGGGGAAAAAACGAGATTCGAAGGAGAGTCGAAGTGAGCTAGAGATTGGAAGAAGCATTTAGGGCTGGAATGTGGTGGTGAGATCGTCGCTGCTGGTTAGGAAAGTTTGGGAGATTGTTGGTGCTGGAATCCCGTCGACGATGGCGATCATGGTTGAAGAAGCTCACGACAATGGCGCACAGCTGGACGGAATCGACAATGGCCTAGGGTTTTCGTTAATCTGAACTGGACAGGTAACTTTGCTTTTCTCTGAATGGATTTGATAATATGACGGAAATTTCTCCAAGTTCTGTCTGCAAATTTGAGGTGACCGATATGAGTTCGTTAGGGTTCCGTTTATGGGGTTTTCTGAAATTTCTGAAAATCTAAAAAAAAAATCCCATTTTGTGAGCAAATTCTGTTGTAAGGAGGTTTTTTGTTGTCATTCTCCCCTTTTGGTTTTTGTTGTCGGTTGTGTGTCGATAAATTTAGATGTCGGTTGTGTGTGTTGCATAAGAATGGAGTTGGAAGTTTACAGATCTCTAGGGCGTTGAGTGTATTGTAACGCAAATAAAGTTTTTTTTTTGGTAAATGACGCAAATGTTGTTAAATTGTTCTGTGTTGAGGATGATGCATGATAGAAAGCCCATTAAACAAAATAGTGCGAGTGTGAAAGATCATTCCCTAATGAACGCAACAGGGAAGTGAATGAGTTGAGACTACACATGTATCTAAGAATTTCCTAGTTACAGGGGAGTGGATGACTACACATGTATCTAAGAATTTGGCAACGCCTACAACCCTGAAAATGCTGTTCATTAAATTCTAAAATAATTTCAAAGCCTATGTGCATCTTTATTGAGCAATAGAACAAATGACAAATAATAAATTCCCGTTAGGCAACTAGAGCAAACTAAAAAAAGTCATAGATAAGTCTCTCTAATTGTGACCGGTTGAAAGTTGGAAGAAGTCGGGGTTAAGGAATGGCCAATTGGACTATTAGAAACTAATTATAGGTACATCACGCGCACAGAGATAAAGACCCAAAAGGGTAAGAATCAATTAACAGGGGCAAGTTAGGTTAGGTGTGGGAATTGAATCAGCAAAACCACTCCATCAGTATCTGAATTAGACATTGCCATGAATAAGACAGAATACTAATAATAGCCCAAGCAATGCATGTGCTATGGTTGGCCACAATCTATGTACAATTAAACTCTTGTGATCTTTCAGGTGAGTGGGCACTCATTGATTAATGTCTTGGTCTGGCACTAGTCACTGAGGAAGATAGAATTTTATTTTCTGAGGATTAAATTTTTTGAATTCTGTTGTCACTGCTCCGCTGGATTTCCTGATCATCCACATACAGGTTTGGAAATTTTCCCTTCTGTGTTATCACATAGAGGATTTCGTGATCATGCAATCTTCTTATGTGATATTCTGATTTTCCCCTTTTTCTTATTCTCTGTGTTTGACTGTTTTCTTCTCGCTGCAGGATTTGAGACTGTGACATACAAGTTGCAGGTATTTACCAAATTTATCATTTCAGTTTAATTTCTTTCAAAAACTCTATTGGCGTTTTTTCCTCTCCCGATGGCTGACAATTATTGTCATGCTTGAGTTCCATACAGGTGTAATGGCTTCAATAGGTAAGGATGATGAGGTAGATGATTATATAGAATTTGAAAATACTCCTGGAGCAGATGATTATATAGAATTTTTAGGCGAGGAAGATGAATGTGGAAATTTTCAACCTACCAAAGATTATGTACAATTAGGTGAGGTAAATGACATAGGTGGGATAGGTGATTGTCACAACATTGCTGGGGATGATGAAGTTGGCTATGATAGTTATGATGAAACCTATATGGAAAATTTAGAGTCGGGGTCAGAATGTAGTGATAGTGAAGAGAGTTTAGTTGATGATTATGAAATACATGAACACTCTGAGGATACATCTAGTGATGAGGATGAGAGAAATTTGAGTCCACCTCTACAAGTGTTGGCTAGCTGAAGGGAGTTGGATGCCTCTCAAAAAAGGGCCTCCTTCACATTGGGTGAAACATTCTTGGATAGAGGTGAGTTGAGGAAGGCAATTGATAACTACTCTATTGAGAATGGGGTAAATGTCAAAATAGTTAGAAGTGACAAAAAGATGGTCATTGTCACTTGTGAGGAGGGCTGCCCATTTAGGTTGTACGCAGCTAGTGATAGCGTAGGTCCTGGGTACATGGTGAAATCGTTGAATCATGAGCACATGTGTGTTCGGGTTTATAAGAATCAAAGGGCGAGTGCGAGGTGGCTAGCTGAATACTTCAAGGATAAAGTCCAAGATAATCCTCAATTTAGTGTAATTGAGATGAGGAAAGAGGTTGAGCGTGATTTGAAAATATTTGTCAGTAGGTATAAGTGTAAGAGGGCTAAAAGGATGATAATGGAGGTCATGGATGGGGGACTTGCAGATGAGTATGGCAAGTTAGAAGCTTATTGCAATGAGCTGAAACTGTCAAATCCGGGATCCGATGCGAGTGTGGAGTTAAGTGGCGAAGCTTTAGATCAAGGAAGGAGGGTGTTTAGACGAATGTACATCTGTTTTAATGCATCTAAGGTATGTATGTCATTTTCTCTTACAATATCTTTTACATGTCGCTGACTGAGAGTGAATTAGTTTAATTTTTTGTTAGTAAATTTATTGCTTGCTGTTTGTCAATTAATTGCTGTCTGACTGTTTGTGAATTAATTGCTCTTTGGTTGTGCATTTTTCTAGCTCTGTTAGTGACTAAATTGCTGACTGACAGTGAAGTAGCTGCTGTCTGTTAGTGCATTTTCTGGCTCTGGTAGTGCATTTTTCTGGCTCAATTAATTGCTGTCTGTTTATGAAGTAGCTGTTGTCTGTTAGTGCATTTTTCAGGCATCTGGTAGTGCATTTTTCTGGCTCAATTAATTGCTGTATGTTTGTGAAGTAGCTGCTGTCTATTAGTGCATTTTTCTGTCTGTGGTACTGAATACCATGCTCGCTGTTTGCCAATTAATTGTTGTCTGTTAGTTAGTTAGTTAGTTGCTGTTGGTGAGTGCATTAGTTGGGTTAAGTGTCTCTAATGTGCTCTCTTATGTCATTACACTATTAGGTCGGTTGGAAATTAGGGTGCAGGCCATTTATTGGCCTAGATGGGGCTTTTTTGAAAGGAAAAGCTAGGGGAATTTTGTTGACCGCTGTGGGTCTAGATGCGAACGATAGTATGTTCCCACTAGCGATTGCTTTGACTGAAAAGGAGACAACTGTAAATTGGACTTGGTTCATACAATGGCTAAGATCCTCACTTGACCTAGATGACGGTGGCAGGGTTACAATAATGTCGGACATGCAGAAGGTATAGTTTTTTCCATTTATTTGTGCAGATAGTAATTGTAGCCATACATTGTATAACTGACTTGTTCTTACTTGTAGGGATTGCTACAAGCTGTCAGTGACGTCCTTCCATTCGCTGAACATCGGCTGTGTGCAAGACATGTTTATGCGAACTGGAGCAAGCGATGGAGGGGAAATGAGCTGAAGAAAAAATTCTTCAGTTGCGCGTGGAGCACCTACAAGGAACAATTCAATGACAACCTAAAGGCATTGGAGAAAGTGAACAATAATGTTTATGGTGGTAGACAATAATGTGAGTGAGAGCTTTAATGCCTGGATTAATGAGTATAGGTATTTGCCTGTAATTAAAATGATTGATGGCATTAGGATTAAGTTAATGGAAAAATGGGCTGCTAGTGAGCAAATAGTAACCACTTGGAAGGCCAGCTATAGCCCAAAATGTATGGAATTCTTTGAGACAAATAAATACTTGTCGGTGAATTGTAGGATATTCTTTAATGGTGATGATGGGTATGAGATCAGTGAGGGGAAGGATAGGCACACAGTGGACCTTAGTAGGAAAGTATGTACTTGTCAAGCTTGGGATTTAACTGGAATCCCATGCCAACATGCAATTACTGCGATGTACCATGCGAAGGTTGCTCCCATCACTCAAATTTCACGGTATTACCATAGGGATACATATCTAGCTAGCTATAGAACCAAATTCCAACCTGTAAGAGGACAAGTATTTTGGGAAACACACAAATTTGGCCCACTTCTACCCCCACCCATAACCAAATTACCTGGCAGACCTCCCAAGAAAAGAAAGAGGACCGAAGAACCCCAAAGAAGGTTGAATAGTTGCAAATCCTTATCTCACGCCATGAGTAGCCAAGTTGATGACAACATGGCTTCAGGTTCAGCATCCGGTGTTGAAAGAATCAGTAAAAAAGGCATTGTTATGAAGTGCAGCGTCTGTAAATCTGCAGGACATAATAGAAGCACGTGCAAAGAGGTAATTTGCTTATGAAATTGTAGTTATTTACTGAATTTGGTATGTTGGTATGCATAGTATTGTTATAATTCCATATTACGCTCATATCTAGTAGATGCTTTTCTAGATAGTGCAGCGGTTATAAATTCATTATTTGAGCTCGGATTGGCTCAAATGAGACAGGGAGGCCAAGAAGGAAGTTTATACAACAATCTTGATTTGTTTGTGAATTAATTATGCAGCAATCTGATTAGATCCATTGTTCTGTTTGCTGATTATTTTGATTAGCAATTATTAATGTTTTGAATTAATTCTGTCTTATTTTTGTACTATTCTAGGCACCCCCCGAGAGCAATCCTGTTCCACGAAGGAAGAAACCTCATGCGCAATCCAGTCAACAACAAGCTTCCTCTACAAGCCATGCGCCTAATCCAGCTGCCTATGCCCAACAAACTCCAATACCTTCTGAATCTGGAAACCTGTCAACCAAAAGGAGACGTTGTCATAGGCCATCAATGCCAATGGGGTTTGGAATAATGGTTGATGAGGGAAGTGGTAGAAGTGTTTTTAATGTAAGTTACACTTATTACAAAACTGCTCAGATTTCATAAAATATTAGGTGCTAGTTATATATATGACCCTCTGAATTTTTTTATTGTAGCCCGGATTAAGGTCTGAAAAGGTCATTGAACATGGTACACCGGCTGAGTTTATGCATACTCCCAGCCCTACAACAAAATTCCCAATTCCGAATGAGAAGGAGATAAGAAAGTCATCAGTTGCAATACCATCCTCCCAAGATGGATCGAGGAAGATTCAGTTCACCTCTCCTAGCTATACTGATTCGTCACTACCTGTGAAGCCACCTGGATTGCGGTGGAAGGGGCAACCAAGTATCAGCAGCTCATGACTCATTATGCAAAGCCAGCAGAGCATGACAAGGCTAGCATCACAACAACAGCTACAATGGGAGCAGATTAAGACGAGGAGGATGGATAACGCTACCAACTAGACTTAAAATATTAGGATGCATTTTTTGTTTGGGTCCTTTTGGTGTATATGTGGAATCATCCATGTGCAGATGTTTTTGTATATTTTGGGCTACTAGTAGCAAGAAACACGGGTGAAGGAGTTTTTTGTATGTACATTGGTCCTTCCTACTTGCAATCAGTGTGCTTACTGTATGTTATTTAAGTCGTTGGATTTGGAGCTATGCTCATTGGAATCAGGTGTATATTGATCCTTGTGTACAAAGTTGGTGTGAATCTGATAGGGGCCATTTTTTTGGTGTCAAACTGATAGGGGCCATTGACACACCGGTTATTTGTAACAGACCATTTGAGAATTTTGATAATAGAATGATTATACTAATGACATTGTGCTATCCGTGTAACTTGCCTCACTTAGTGAGATAAAGTTTGTTGTTGTTAATGATTATGCCAATCTTATTATCTATGAAAGCGTTGGAATCAGTGGGCATTATTTGCTGGTGTTTCAGGGTGCAAATGGAATTATTCAGGTGAAGCATATTCTTTGCAAAACCTTCATTGCTTGGATCTCTCTTTCAACAATCTATCTAGACAAATAGTCCGATGTTTCCAAAACTTTACACCAATGGCTCAAAAGAGCTCTTTTGAATTTTCTGATATTGAGCAATATTGGTATGGAATCAGTTCTGAGGTGGAATTCTCTTATGATCATCACTTACTTTTAAGGCATTGATCTTTCAAGCAACAAGTTAACTAGAAAAATTCCACTGGAACTAGGGAAATTAGTTGAATTTACATCATTGAATCCATCAGGAAATCAATTAGCACAAGCAAATATAAACATCTTCAGATATTCCTAACCTCCCACAGCTTCAAACAGGAGATATAAACATCTATTGCATACTACACCTACATAACTACCTAATTTAAAGTACAAGCAAATTACACCTACCAATTACATCTTCAGATACAGTACACACAACCAAACACATGTAAAATATAACAATGTCATTGCTACTTTAAACTTGTTTTTGCCCTTCCTAAGTTCCCTATCGTATAATTCATTTTTGCGTTTAAGCTTCCTCAATTCACTATATATTGCATCGATCTCTTCACCAAGTCTCTGCCCATGCTTTGCTCTGCGGAGATTGCAATTTTCATCGTATAATTTGTCTATATCATCTAAAAGCTCCTTAATCACGGTATTTGCCCTCTCTCCAAGCTCGTTATCATGCCAAGCGAAGAAGCCACACGCCTCATCCTGTGTTCACAAATTCGATCATAAATCAAATAAAGGTACTTGAAATACAATACATAATCATGCAAGGGGATGAGTTGTTCAAACAAAGGTACTTGAAATACAATACTTAACCATGCAAGGGGATGAGCTCTATCAACAACTAAATGTTTAAAGAAATTATTAGTTAAAAGAGATTGCTAATAAAACAAATCATAAAAAACTAAAAAGACTTATTTTAAATGCTCCTAAACAAGCACTAAATGTACTTGAAATGGAGTCTCTGTTGGTATCCCGGTGTGTATTTTTTCATTCTTCTCCCTTAACACACACACACAAACCTAGATTCATTGATGTTAAAGAACAGAGTTATGTTGTCTGGTTTTGTAGATCGCATTGAGCTGGCTCTATGTTTGTCCAAAGGGACTTTATGAGCTTTTGATCTATATGAAGCTCAAATACAACAACCCACCTATTTATATCCATGAAAATGGTACGTATGTACGTACATATGTATATGTTAAGCACTCATTAATCCATGACTTGTTTTTGTAATTAATTAAGCAACACACACACACACATAAATAAGAGACACATAATTATATTATAGTTTACAATAATTATTTGATAAACTTGCTATATTGGAACTCAGGTGTTGCTGAAGGAAATGATGCATCAAAACCAATTAACGAAGCCATCAAGGATAGTATAAGGATCAGATATCATGATAGCCATCTCAGAAATCTTCTTCAAGCCATCAAGTGAGTGTGAAATTTTATATATATTGAACTATATATGTACGTATTTATATAATATATTCTTGTTCATACACACACACTGAATAATATAAGTTTTTGTTTTTTTCCTTCAGAGAAGGGGTGAACGTGAAGGGGTATTATGTTTGGGCATTCACGGACAACTTTGAATGGGAACATGGTTACACATTTCAATTTGGACTAACGTACGTGGATTACAACAACTTGAAAAGAAAGCTCAAGTATTCTGCTTATTGGCTCAAGATGTTCCTCCTCCATTAGTTATAGTCGGGGATGAGTTCTTTCTGATTCTTCTTTTGAAAGTCTGAGACGAAGGAGAACATCAACAGGGCTGAACACAAAAATACTGTATTCTAGGCTCATTTCTTCATCAAGGTACACAAACAAAGGTTTAAAACAATCTGAAAAAAGCTATATTGACTGAAAAATTTGCGTTTGGGAAAAACTCATGCCGATCCTCAGAATTATTTGAATTTGGACGCAGAAGATCTACAAACTTGATATATAGAAAACATCATTAACATTAAGGTGAAATTACAACAAATATGAAATAATATTATAAACAGAAATTGCTTACTTGGTTGTATAATGGGCAGCCGTAGAACCTCCGACCTGGGTTGCCATCAGTCCACGCCGTCCATCTCCACGCCACCATTCCGTGATTGCAATACCTCCTCGGAGGTTCATACTCCTCCTCGCGACTCGGTTGTCAAAGGAACACCACCCTTCGCCTGCATCTTCCAGTCGAAGATGACGCCATTCAAGACCGCCTGATTGCCTTCTAGTTGCCCCCGTACACGATTTCCCCTGCCTCTTGTTTTTTCCCCAAATCAGATGGACCCTGATCTGGTTTTTTCCCCAAATCATTCGGTTGGAGCCCTAATTTTGTTCCCTTCTCTAGTTGCTTCGATCCGGTCTCACATTTTTTGTTTTGCCCGACTTGGCCACGTGTTTTTGACGTGGCTTTTATTTTTCCCTCATTTTATTGTATCTGACGGCCGTTATGGGGCAAATGACGGTTTTGTGCTTGTTAATTGTTTTTTATAGTTTATTTGTAATATTGGTCCACCCATTAGTTTTTTGTGCTGGATGATCCAGAGGCAATAGTTTATTGTGCTGGATGGTCTTTAACCCTAAATTTTTTAACAAATTAGAAAGTTAGAAGATCTATTAGAATACATTTTTGGTTGTATAAATTTAGTTTTATATACTTAAATAATTCTAGTATTGAAGATGGACATTTTGGTTTTAAAAAAAAAGGTTCAAAAGTCAAACTTAACAGTTAACTAACGGTTTGGGTGGATGGAAATAGAATCTTAAAATATAAGGGAGGTTTGTGTAACATAAATTTTAATTTTAAGGGAGGTTTCTATGGGTTTTTAAAATAGATGAAAGGTCTATGTAATTAAGACAAAACAGGAGAGTAGTCAGAGTATTTTACTCTAATTTTAAGAGAGGTTTCTATGGGTTTTCAAAATAAAGGGGAGGTCTGTGTAATTAAGACAAAACAAGAGGGTGGTCAGAGTATTTTACTCTTATATTTATAATAAGAGGGAAAAACTTATGAATCACACATTCATGTGTTGTTTATATGCTTCTAAAGGAAGAGATTTGAAGTTATTTATATAGTGGGAATTAAGGAGGGCATATATAGGAAACAAGTTGCAGCCAGCTGAGAATGATTCAATGACTACATTTGCAAGCAAATTCTAGGCTCTTTTTTTTTTCTTTTTTTTTTAAAAAAGAGAATATATGTATATGTGTATTGTGTAATTGTCCTTAATTATACAGTTTATACAAGCGACGTTCATAAAAACATAAAACGAACAAATATAAAGGTAGACTAAAGAAGCCTATGATGATATTTGGGGTGAATTTCTTATTGGCTTTATTATATCACCTCTAGTCCATGATACAAAAACTAGATAAGTGATTTGCATATATTTTTTTAAAAAAATCAGTTAAGTTAATTACTCTCTTCAATCCCTTTTTATAAGTAACAACTACTCAAGCACATATTGACATCTTAGCTAAAATTAGTTCAAAACGATAAATGTTATATACACACACATTACTTACATCCTTGTTTATGAAGAAATGAGTGGGAGAATATGAGCGGGAAAAGATGAGAGAGAATGAGTGGGAAAAAGGGATAAGAAATACATATACATATAATTAGTTAGAGGTAAAATGAAAAAAAGTGCACTATTTCTTTTGGACAAACATATGCATTTTTTCTTATATTTAGGACCAACCCTATGAAAGAGAATGTTACTTATATGTATAAATAGGATTGGAGGAAGTATTCGTTAAAAATGTGTGTTAGTCTTCCTAAAATATCTTCTTTAATTTTTTACGATGGAACTACCAGTCAAAAGCTCTTTAATGTATGTAATTAATATTGATAGTTCATAAAGGAAAATTTAAAATTTGTGAGACAAAGTAAAATGAAGTTTTATATTTAAGATTAAAAAAAATCCTAACTAAGGCGTATATTTAAAATCGGAGCAACAAGTAAAGCAAAAAAGATAAATTAGAAAAAAAAAAAAACAGAATGCCTCTTATGTATGAAATAGTACACACACTACTCTCACTGGATATAGTAAGAATACTTCCTACTTCCTTTGTATAGGTCACATTTTAAAACTTGTGGTATTGAGGGGGTTAAATGTACTTTTAGTCCTTGTAGTGTATTACAATTTAGTCTTACCTCCTTGAACTCTTAAACGGGTGGTTTATTTTGGTTTTTCAAGTTTTCTTCATCAAAACCAGTTAGTTTCTATAGATTTAACAGGACTAACATTAGCGTTAATTTTGCTGATGTATCATTGATTCCATTAATTTTGCTAACATAGTTCAATGAGGGTTTACTTCTCTTTTACGTGCTCATCCCTCTAAATGTAGGGCGGGGTCATTATTTATTTGTTTAGATTAAATTACATGATGCATTCTAAAATGTTTTTTACACCTGTATCTTAAATTAATTAATTTTTAGGATATTGGTGTTACAAGAAAAAAAATATTTCAGAATTTATCACTAGAAATTAATTAATTTAATTGGAAGCAAAAATTATTTTAGGATATAACATATAATTTAATCTAAATAAATTATATATATATATATATCGCCTATCCCAAGATTAGAGAGATAATTAAACATATAAGGGATATAAGGGAGAAGTAGCTGAACCCATTCAACATTTGATGATTAAATAAGATGACATTTAAATAGGGCATTCATATGGCTATATCACCTCCTTAGTCGTAGGCCAATTTCTGGCGAAGGACGACGAAGGTGATGGAGAGAGTGCCTCGCTCTTTGATCTTGTTTTTATGACTGCAACAAAAAGCTTCTTTATCTTCTCCTTCTATCTGCGACGGCAAAACAAAACGGTACCGATGGCAAAATCTGAGACGATGAGATCGACAGCAAAATACAACAGCAACGACAGTGAGACCAAAGACGATGAGTGATAACTTCTACCTGCCGTTCCTCCATGATTTTTATCATCAATGGATGATGGCTCTCCGCCATGGTTGATTTAGATGTAGTTTGATTTGTTTTCTATTTGTTAAATCTGGTTAATGATGTCTGACAAAAAAAAAAAAAAACAGGTTCATGTTGAGTGATTTAACCTCCATTGCCCCTCCCTCTTCAATATCCTCAATCGTCCCTCACTCTCTTCAATCTCCTTTGTCAATGGGATTTTGTCATGGTTGGGTGGAAAAGATTATGAAATGTATATCCACTGTTGAATTCACGCTGCAAGTAGATGGACATAATGCTGATACTTTTAAACCTGAAAGGGGTGTGAGGCAAGGTGATCCTCTCTCACCATACATGTTCATTTTTGCTTCGGAGGTCTTATCGCTGATGATATAAAAGCATATGGAAAGAAAGGAGTTGAAGGGTGTGAAGCTGGCAAGAGGTGCACCACCATTATCACATTGTTTTTTTGCGGACGATGCATTGTTGTTTATTCGGGCTGAGGAGGAAAATTGTATGATTTTGAAAAAAATTCTGGAGGTTTACTGTGAGGCATCGGGGAAGATGGTAAATATGGAGAAATCCAGCATATTTTTCTCTTCAAATACCCCTGTGAGAGTTCAGGAAAAGATATCTTCTTGTCTTGGTATTAACTACTCAGATCAGCCGGGGAAGTATCTGGGTCTCCCTATCATCTGGGGGAAATCTAAGGCAGCTGCACTTGCTTTTGTGAGGGACAGAATTGGGTTGAAACTTCAGGGGTGGAAACAAAAACCCCTCACTTTCGCTGGGCGTGAAATCCTGATTAAGGCAATAGCGAATGCCATCCCCACGTATCCCATGACCTGCTTTCTATTCCCAAAAAAATCCTGCAGTGAGATTGATAGTTTGTTTGCTAAATTCTGGTGGGGGCAGCAAGGCGATGAGGGCTCCATTCACTGGAAAAATTGGAATCACATGACCAAGAAGAAAGGAGATGGAGGGATGGGATTTCGGGACTTATTATGTTTTAACAAGGCATTGCTAGCTAAGACGGCATGGAGGCTAATCACTCAACCAAATGACTTATGGAGCAAAATCCTTAAAGGAATTTATTTTCCCAAAGGAAATTTCTTGGATGCAAGGAAAGGTAGACATGCTTCATGGGGATGGATCAGCTTATTGGAGGGAAGGGACCTGTTATTAAGAGAGTTATGTTGGAAGGTGGGGTCTGGAACAAATCTCAGCATATGGAAAGACCAATGGATCCAAGGAATTAGTGGATTTGAATTGCACAGTGAGAGGCTAACGGTAGAGGATGAAAAAGCTACAATGGCAGAATTGATAAGGAATGGGTGCTGGGACCTCAGTCCAATCATCTCACGGATTAGTAGGGAGGAAAAAGAGATGATCCTAAAAATTCCTATTCCTACTAACTCTCATCCTGATCGTGCAGTCTGGTTGGCGTCTAGGGATGGTGTTTATACAGTCAAATCAGGATACATAGTAGCTAAGGCTAGCATGGAAGTGGTTAAAATCAGAGACCCATGTACATCTTTTTCTGTGCCTAAAGCCCTCTGGAAGTGTATTTGGAAAGTGGTGGTTCCACCAAAAATTCAACACTTTTTGTGGAGATTAGGTAATGGGGCAGTTGCAACTAAGGATTCACTGTTTAAAAGAAAATGTGCCAGCAGTCCTATTTGCCCCATTTGCTTGTCTGAGAAAGAAACTATTGAGCACCTGCTATTTTTGTGCCCCTGGACTAAATTGTGTTGGTTTGGATGCCCCTTAGGACTTAAATTTAGCAAGTGGTCCATGAAAAGATGCGAGGAATGGCTTTGTGCTTTGTTGTATGAAAGGGAAGGCCTGGATGAATATGGAAAATCATCATTTGCAACAATGTGCTGGTGGATTTGGAAGAAATGGTGCAGCTGGGTGTTCAAAGAGGAAGTACCTGATGCCAATGTGGTAGTGCGAATGGTTACATCTCAAGTTGAAGAGTTCTGGAACAATAAAACAAGAGGAGGAAATGACTACAGGAAAATTTTCTCGGCTCAGTTAGTGAGAAATTGTTCATGGGTGGCGCCTCCATCAGGATCTGTGAAGATTAACGTGGATGGCTCTCACAGAGGCTCTACGGGTATGGCAGGCATCGGATTGGTTAGTAGGAATGAGAGGGGGGGAGTTTGTTAGTGGCCTGGGTGCTGCTGTTGCTGCAGGAACTCCATTTATGGTAGAATGCATGGCTATGAGAGAGGCCTTGCTAAATAGAAGTAAGTTCCAGGAAAACCATATAATTGTTGAAACTGACTGTGAAATTTTGTATAGAATGATTGTAGGGAAGTCAGTGGTTGGATGTGAATGGGAAAGTCGAGACCTGATGCAGGAAATCCTTGGGTTGATAGAATCTCTGGATAACGTGTCTTTCTCCTTGGTTTCTAGATAGGGAAATAAAGTTGCCGATAGATTTGCAGCTGATGCCGTAAGGAAGATGTACCGCCATGTTTGGTTGGAATTCATTCCATCTTCTTTAAGCAATATATTAATCCAGGATTTAACTCAACACAGGAAACATAATGCTAATTTTGCTGATATGAAGTAAAGGGAAGGCGAGGGCTGATATACTCTCTGCTGTTACTGATATAGCAGTTTTTTTTTTCTGATATAGGTATACTGTGATACTAGTTTAGCATTTAGCTTTGGTATGATATAGGTTTTGTTTGATATAGATATACTGATATAGCATTTTATTTGATTTGTTATAGGTGTGTTTAGTAAGATGTGTGTTAGGTTGTATCCATAGGTTTTTTTGAGTGTTTACTTTGGCTACGGCTATTGGTGTTTGTAGCTCTCATTTTTTTGTTATTAATAAAATTGATCTTTTTGGTCAAAAAAAAAACCTTGGTTTTACATATATTTGAACATTTGGTTTTACATATATTTGAACATACTAGCACCTTGATAATGTAATAGTATGACACTAGGCTTTAATAGCTCTGGTCCAAGGTTTGATCCCTGCCTGCAAGCTTTGCTTGCCAATTTCCAAAAAAAAAAAAATGAACGTATTTCTCTCAAACTCTTACCCTATGTTATGGGGGAAAGAATACTAGGTGGGAAAACTCTCAAAATATTGAGTTTTTTTTTTTACCATTTTGGGAAGTTTTTTTTCCCTAGTATTCCCTCCTCCTATTTTCTCCTCACTTTTCTCTCCATCCAAACATACCCTTAGTATATCTAAAATGTTCATTTTTTTTTATCTCTTGGTCATTCTGATACTCCTCAATCTCTAATATAAGATTTATTTAATTAATTTGAGTAAATTAATGAAATAAAATAAATTGGTTAATCGAAGCGATTGTAACATGATCCCTCTAAAATATCGCAATATAGCTGATGTTAGATATGATTAGTTTTGATGATATCAAATATAAATGCCAAGTATTGAGAGCAAAAAGTTTGTATAATGTATTTACCTCTTACATTGACTAACAACTATATTTAATATGACATATCTTGTAGATTAGTAAAGTGAAGAAAGAAGTTATTGTAGGTTCTTAGATTTTGTTTTTGATGATAATAAACTTTGGAATACAATGTGAACTTGATGATACAAGTCACTCGAATGATAGAACTGCTTTGAATTAAACTTGAATCAACAAAATCATTCACTTCAAGTGATCAAGATGATTACTCGAGTTGCAAATGCACTTGAGTGATGTTCCTAACTTCTAGTGATTTTACAAGTCACAAGTGATGCAAAATCAGTTGAGTAATTAAGTTAGTACTCAAGTGATCCTCCATCACTCACAGCTTTCTGCCAATCACTCGTAGTATTTTTTGGAAGTTGTGGCGGATGGCTCAAGTGATGGTTCTCATCACTTGAGTGATGAACTCAAAGATCACTCGAGTGAATAGGTAGCTACTTAAGTGATGATGAGCACTCACAGTGACTTAGCAAGTCACTCGCAATATTTTCTAAAAGTTAGAACATCTCACCCGAGTGGGTAAGTGATCACTTGAGTGATGGTGAACAACTCGCAAGTTTTCAGCGAGTTACTCACAGATGAACCAAGAGTGATGTAATCTTTTACTAAAGGTCACTTGAGTGATCTTGAGAATCGCTCGAGTGATCCAAGGTCACTTGCAAGCAAGTGCAAGTGATCCAACTACTCACTCGAGTTACTAGTAGTATTGAAAACCTTTTCAAACAAACAGAAGATCTCTCGAGTTACGGTTTAAGCACTCGAGTAATATGATCTTTCAATACTTCACTACCAGAAGTTGAAGTTCATCTAACACTTGAGTTAGACTGTAAAGCACCTGAGTGGTAAGTGTTCACTCGAATGGTCCTGATATACACTCGAGTGGAAGTTCATCATCTTTTGAAAACCAACGTCTCCTTAAATTTGAAACTCATGATAAACATTTGTTTAAGCTTGATTATTACTTATTCATCTTCTCATTGCTACTAATAATGTTTTTGTATAAGTTTCAAATGATTAAACTATGGATTAATCCCCAAAGCAACAAAAGCAAAATTTTCTGTCAGAAAATTAAATGGGAAGTAGGAAACAAAGCAGATCAAAGGGATTGTATCTGAAACCTTTGTTGAAGCGAAGACGAAAGCAAATAAACATTAAAATAGTTCAACGGCTTCAATCTATCTCTAACGAACAATTTGAATGCTCATAATGGTCATTAATGGCAACTGCCTATAAATATCTAAGCATAGGAACCAACTAAGCCAATGACCAATCTTTTGTTCATTTATTGTTTAGTTCATTCTCTAAAATATCTTTTGATATTGATATTGTAATTTAGTGATTATCTATTTACTCTTTGAGAGAGTTTTTACCCATTGTATTCAATTCTATAAAATGTCAATGTAGTGGGACCATAAGTGTGGTTGTAGAATTACAAAGTGTAACAGGGAGTGTCTCATGTTGAGGATCCCTCTTTGTATTGTGGTGCCAAGAACCTATGGAATCTTGGGCATATAGTGAAAATCTCCAAGGATTGGACGTAGGTCAAGAGGTTACGACCAAACCAATATAATCCTCTATCTACACTTCAGTGATATTTTTCTAACTCTTATCCTTTGATTTAATTGTTGATTACATACATTTTTAATTTTTTAATATCACCTACTTCACCCCATCTTTGGTGAAACGTTGAAACTAACAATTATTAAATAAAAGAAGAGCAAGTAAAGAAAATAAAGAAGATATTAAGATGGGTTATGGAGATTGATCAAGAAAAAAGAAATAGTGAAGAACTAAGTTATCAAATATGGGGAGAAGAAGTCAAGAAAAGAAATAAATTATTGAGTTGGACTATTGACAATGATTAAGAGGAAGATGAAGAAGAAAGAGATTGAAGATATTAGTCAAAAAAAAGCATTGAGTTATTAGAAAGGTTTGTGGAGATTAATCAAGAAGAAGGATAAGAGATTGAAGAAAAGAGAACTTTCAAGATATAAGGAGAAGATTAAGATTCAAGTTCTTAAGTGTGATATTAAAGGTCTTTATGATTAAATGGATGTTGGAATGACTTAATTCAAAGTTGAGATGTCTTATATGAAAGTTATACCAACTTCACTCCGAGTGACACCTCTATAGATGGATTTTTTATGATCACTTGAGTGATGACTATTTTGTTCTACTTTGTTTTTGTTTAGCATGACAAAGACTCAATATTTTAGATATATATATTAAACCACACATCTAATTGAAGTAAAACTTGTTGCACATGAAACTAGACTCAATTAGAGCAAATGCAATTTTAGACCGTAATCTAAACATAACTCCTATACTACAACTCCAATTAAGACGAAATTTATTGAATATGAAACTAGACTTAAAAGGAATTCGATGACGTCAAGATCAAGCTCAAAGAGGTTTGGATGAAAGAGATGTGAATTTTGGAATTTGACGCTAAAAATTCAATCACTATTAAGACCCATAGTCATTCTTTTGATCATAACTTTTAAAATACAACGAATTTTGAACTGGTTCTTGTTGCATTTGAAAGTAGACTTAAAGATCATTTTGTGAATACGTTATTTGCTGTACAGAAGTTTAGAGTTGACTTCTTGAAGATTAATCCGTTGGAATGGTAGTTGTGGATGTGGAAATCATTTTTTAATTCTTTGCTAGACGTGTGTAGAAGGATTACCCAAAAGAATGCAACTTTTCTGGGTTTTGCATTTAATGTGCTGATGTCACTTTTTGCTTTTGCTTTAACCTTCAATAAATATTCTCTAATTCATCTGAAACTCACTAACAAAGTGGTTAAACATAGCTAGGAATATAGGAGAATGATAATGAAAAGTATTAAGATCAAACAAGAAGGTTTTCCAAATTCGTAAGAATTGAATTTTTAAAACAACGATGTAAACTCAAGTTTGGTTTATCAAACCTCGAGTTTGAAGCTTTGGTATGTAAAAGCGATTTAAGTTCAAAACATCTAAACTAGAGGTTTCCTTCCAAAACCTGAGGTTTTCAATACATTAAAAATTGCAATGCTCTCGGGTTGGTCCAAACTCGAGTTTCCTCCATCCAGAGAGGAAGGTCGCGATTTTGAGCTTTGGAACACATTTTGTGCAAAACGTAAACTCGAGTCTATTAGTAGACAGGCTCGACTTTGTCACTGTTCAAGTCAAATATTAGTTTTAGTTCTCAAAATGTAAACCATGTTAGTTCCCTGTGTGTTTTGATGATTACTAACAATTGTAAACAATATTGATAAGGTTTGACAAAGTTTAGAATAATTTAAACTTGTATTTTTCAATCTGTCAAAACCAAACTCGAGCCTGTTAGTGTTGAACTCGAGCCTGGATTTGACAGAGAGCACAAACTTGTCAAGTTGATTTCCAAACTCGAGACTGAACCTGAAGTTTAAGATTAAACTTTTGAAAAGTTCACATGAACTCGAGCCTACTAAGGTCAAACTCGAGTTCATTCTTTCCAGAGAGTTTTTGAACTTTGAAAACATGTTAAACCTTACACTTGCTTTCTTAAAACCTCAAGTTTGAAAGGATCCAAAGAAAGTTTTAAGAGCATGAACTCGAGCCTGTCATGGCAAACTCGAGTTCATCTCTGGCGGGATAAGTTTTCCAAACTTGTAGGTATTTTCAAAGCCTGCACTGTTCCATTGAAAGAAAAGTTTCCAGTTTGAAAAGTTTCAAATACTCAAACTCGAGCCTAGCATTCTTGAACTCAAGCCTAGTTTTGGCCGAGAGCCTCCAAAGCTTTTCAAAACATTCGAACTCGAGCCTAATCATTTTGAACTCGAGCCTAAAAGTTCCAGAGAGCAAAGAACTTTTGGATATGTTTTAAACTCGAGAGTTTGTTTTGCAAACCTCAGGTTTGTTCTTTCAAGCTAAAACGAAGTCTGCTCAAAAGTGTCTCGAACTCGAGCCTGACATTAATTAACTCGAGTTCATTTCAACCCGAGAGCTTTTTAGTTTTTCAATGACTTGAGAACCTCCAGTTTAAAAGACAAACCTCAAGTTTGTTCATTTTGAACTTACATGTTTTTAAACACTGAAGCCTAGAACTCGAGCCTGCATAAACTGAACTCGAGTTCGTGTCGTAGTTTCAGAAAATTTGAATTTAGGCATTTTAGAAATCAATGTTATTTGGTCTTAATCTTCTTCAGTATTATTCTCTGATATTCCCTGCTATGTTTAACGTATTTGTTAGTGGATTTCAGAGCATTAAAGAATGTTTGGTGAGAGGTTAGAGTATAAAGCAAAAAGCAACTCAGAGCATTTATTGCAAAGCACAAAAGTTACTCCTTCTACCCAAATCCTTCTGCACACGCTTATAAAGTATTTAAGGATGTTAGCTGAAACAAGAAACCTCCTCTCCAATGGATTAATTCGCAGAAAGTCAGCCTTGATGTCTTGGCCAACTAGATTAAGGGAAAACAAGAGAGAGAAGACCCCAAAACCACTTCAAAACACTTGGGCAACTTCTCCAACGGTCTGATTCAAGCTACAACGGTCATTTAATGTTCTCTAGCTATAAATAGAGTCCATTAACATCTTCACAAAGTGGATACACCTACTCTGAGCGAAATTCTACTAAGTTCATTTATTGTGTATTAGCTTTCACTTGTAAAGTATCATACTTGATACAAGCACTTCAGTGTTCATCATATCTACTCTGTAAGAGAGTCAAATACTTGTAAATCATTTATTGATTGAGATAACTACAAGTCAAGGGACTTGGTAGTTGAGGTGTATTGATTACAACTTGTAAGGGGGAGTGTGTTCTAGTGAGAGAACAACTCTTAGTGCAGAGTGTGTAATCAATATTGTTGAGTTAGTGAATTGAAAATCCCAAGTGAGGCTTGGGGACTGGATGTAGGTCAGGAAAGGACCGAACCAGTATAAATTGCATTGTGTTTAGCTTCTTCTCCTTATCCTCTCTGTTGTGCCCTGTTCTGAATGATCGAAAACAGAACAAGTTTCGAAAATTTTAAAGATACCCAATTCACCCCCCCTCTTGGGTATAAAGCTCCTGCTTTCAAACCAGAGGTTTTCAGTGTAAACTCTAGAGTTTTCTTAAGTTTAAATCACATTGCTCTCTGTAAGGCTCAAACTCAAGTTTTAGAAACTTAACCTCGAGTTTGTTTAACTCGAAAAACTTTGAATAATTCTCGGCCTGAAGTAAACTGGAGGTTTATGAAGGCAGTCTCGAGTTTGCTCTTGTTGTAAAAACATTGAAAGCTCTCGGCCAAGCGCAAACTTGAGTTTGTCAACGACAAACTCGAGTTTACATGTTTGTAAACTCTTGAGGATTTTCAAAATGATAGAAAAGCTATACTCAAAGAGAAATAGTGTAGAGTTTATGAAAATCTCTCAATTTGAAAAGTTTTTCGTGCCAGAGGCAAACTCGAGTTTGTCTTTACAAACTCGAGTTTACATGTTTTGTAAACTCTTTGAGTTTTTCTCTGGAGGTTGCAAACTTGAGGTTTAGAGACAATAGTCTCGAGTTTAAAAGTGTTTCTCAATCCAAATGCTCTCGGTCTCTTGCAAACTCGAGTTTACCATAGGTAGCCTCGAGTTTACTCCTGATATGAGAAAACCTTTATGAAAATCTCAAGTTCACATATAGGATCCAATCTCGAGTTTAAAAGTGCAAACTGGCGAGTTTTGCTTCCTGTCAGTAGCAAACTCGAGTTTGCCAAAGCTAGGCTCGAGTTTGACGATGACAGGATATTTTTGGTTGAAATCAACAAGTTTCAAAATCAATTTAGCTTATCCAAAAACATCCATACTTGTTTACAATTGTCAGTTATCATTAAAACACATAGAGAACTAACAATATTGACATCACATCCATATCATTGCAGTGAACTAAAAAGTAATACACTATGAACTTTTGAGCATCAAGGAAGATCATTCAAGTGAGTACTTGAGTGATAACCTATCACTGGCAGGAATTACTCCAGTGATATGAAAGTGATGATTCTTCACAATTTTAATCACCATATCGGATTTCACGATTCTCTTCTAAATTCATTCAAACCTTGATTATATCATTCCTAAACATCACTAATCAAGTTTATATAATGTTTTATGTAATTAAACTTGGATTAGAATGGGTGAAAGAGTTGTAGTGGTTTCGCAAGTGCCTAGATCAAATGTATGAGATTATAGTGGTTCTCAAGTACCCGATTTAAACTAGAGGAAGATATTGGATTAAGAATCTTAAGAGAAGCCTGGCTCATTTCATATTAGACCAAACTAGGATAAATCGTTGCTTGCATATTCACTTCCTTAATCTCTTGTATTTCTAGCATGGCTAATTTGAATAGTTGATTATGCATCATTGGTTATTTATTGTCATACTCATTACTTTCATTAAAATACAAAAAGATTTCTTAAAGTTTTATTTTACATCCAATTCACCACCCCTCTTGGGTATCAGTCAATTCTAACAGCTAATATATAAATGTAATAAGGAGTTAAAATTTAATTAGTTTGTTCGTTGGGATATAGCCACTATAATAGTTTCTATTAGTAAACTTGCATTTTGAGCTAGTTAGTTAGTTGGGATTTGTCTCTATATAAAAGGGCCTTATGCTATTGTAAATAAGACCTACGATGATGATGGAATAATAGATTTCTTTGTGCCTTTTGTTCTTCTCTCTAATCATCTACTCCATCTTCTCTAGTCTCTCTCTTTCCCTCTTTCTCTTTCATACAAAATTCCAATTATGTAACAATGGTATCAGAGCGGTTATTGCAATTCCAAAAGAAAAATAAGAAAAATCCTCCCAACATTGCTTCTACATATTCATCTCAATTTCTTTCAAGAAGCTTCGAGGAACACCGTTAGCAAATAGAGAAAAGACTTCAGCTATGGAACCTTCGACAATAGGGACCAGTAGCAAATTTTAATTACTTATTCAATTTCCTCTCAGCCAACCTAGATGTGCTAGAGGCTTGCTCTTTTGATGCATGTTTATGGCTTGAAGGATGAGAATGCAGAGTCAATTAGTGTAACACCTCATTTTCAAAAATAGGGTCTAATAGTCCTCCAAAAATAGGCTAATTTTCTAGTCTGTAGACTCAAAAATCAGGATGTTACATTTCTCCCCTCCTAAAAAAAAATTTTGTCCTCAAAATTCATCATCTTCCGCTGCGCCACTCTGATAAAATATCAAACCTTATTCACAATCTAACCTTAATCACAACCTCAAACCATAAATCCTCAATAACAATTATAGATTCCACAAAGACACTAGACAAGCTAAACAATTAACCAAATAAATTTTTTTTTCCAAATCTAAATGCAAGGAAGCACATATGTTATGAAATTTTAATTTGCCACGACCTCAATTTTTTTTTATAGAAAAATTGTTAGAAAATCAACAAATTGGCCAGAACTTTGCTCTGATACCAAAAATGTAACACCTCATTTTCAAAAATAGGGTCTAATAGTCCTCCAAAAATAGGCTAATTTTCTAGTCTGTAGACTCAAAAATCAGGATGTTACAATTAGGCTTTTCAACCCCCTTACTATGTGCGAGGTCAGATCCTTGGCAAGAGTGTAAGAGATTTCATCGCAATGGTGAGCCAAGAAAATGAGGAAAGTATAGGATGATCAAGAAACCGATCGATCTCATTTGTTCAAGACTTAAGAAAAGTTCACCAGGATACAAGAATCCATGGAGCAAAATGAAGACGAGAAGACAAGGGTAATCATTGACTTCTACAACCATTGGACATCCACAACCATGAATACGATGTTGAATGAAGTTGGTTTGTCACCAATAGGCCTCTCTTCTACTTGCCCAAAAATTACAGGGACTTGTTCAGATTCCTTTTAAGAAGATGACAAAATTCTTGAACACCCTATTTTAGATCAAGAAATAAAGAGTGCTGATAAGGCCAAAACCATTCAACTAAGTTCTTTAGGGTCCACACAAGCACACTCGCAAGTGACAGAGAGAAATACAAAATAGGACGGTAGTGAGGTGATAGAAATAGTGTGTGATGATAAGGCCAAAACCATTCAACTAAGTTCTTTGGGGTCCCCACAAGCACTCTCGCAAGCGACAAAGAGAAATACAAAACAAGACGGCAGGGAGGTGACGAACATAGTGTGTAACACCCCAAATTTAACTTGTGAAAACTTGGCTAAAATATTTGGAATACCTTAAATGCAGATGCTTAATATCTAAATCATCAAATTACATAATTCAAATAAAATTTATATAACAAAGACATAATAAATTCCCAAAATATTTCAGAGTCAAATACATTGCGGAAGTCCAAGGGCCATGGCAAATAAAAATAACATAACATGAGTTATAAGAGTATGAAAGAGCTTTCAAAGCTCACTCCATAAGTGTCTTCCCTTACTCCCTACTAGAATATTCTCCTGAAAAATGTTAAATGTAGAATGAGATTTCATGTCTCAGTAACTACTGAAAGTTTCTACTGTACACAAGCAAATTACAGATAACAAAAAGTAGAGGCTAATTTCAAATATATTCTCATACAAACTTATTTTGCAAAAGTAATTATCATTATGTCGATTTATGAACTATACAATTATACAATATGCAATATGCAGCCTCCCTTAACACATAGTCCAACAAAAACTCATTCTTTTGATTAGATGGTTCCAAGCTCACCCAAACTTAAGATACACCCGGCCAAAGGTAAACATGGAAGATGGGGCCCTGAAAAGTATCATCCATCGTGTACCGAGTGGTAGTATAAAGAAATCATATCATTCAAATTTCTCCTTACTCCAACCCATTACACATACATCCGCCATGATAATTATATTCAATAAAAATAAAGTGTATTAGAATAAACTTACATTTATATAAAATATCATCACAAGGTAAACCAAACATCTCATAAAAATCTCATTGGATCAATCTGTCTTTTTTTAAAAAAAATTTCGAGGGACTAAACTGTCATTTCTAAAATTAGGGGGTAAAATCGTAATTTTTGCTGAGCACAAAACTGTAATATTCAGCTTTTATTATAATAATATTATAATGCATATACACATAATTTATTCTATAAAAATAATATAATTTACAATCATACACAATTCACAAGTATATGGAAGAATATTCAGAATTACTTGTTACTCGCTAATTTCCAAATAATCACAAAAAGCTACCATAAGACTCCCAAATAATTACCACCTTACTCTCCTTCTCTCTTTTCTCTTTCTCTCACGCGCTCCTCTATGAACGAAGGTAAAAATGTGTGTGTGTTAGTGTATTGAGGTGGGGGTATTTATAGAAAAATCCCTCACCTCTTTTTTCAATGGGCGGCAACAGCAATCCCCATAAATTGTGGCACCGCTACCTCCCTCATTTTCAAAGGTAGGCACCCCCTACCTAAATTTTCAAAAGTAGTGGGGTCTGCCACTTTTAAAATTAATTTATTTTTTTTTCTTTCCTTCTTTCTTCTTTTCCCCACTTCCTTCCTTCCGTCACCTTTTCTCTTTCTCCATTCCTACTATATATATATATATATAATATTATTATACAATATATTTATTATATTATTAAAATATAATATTTATGTATATGAAAATTTAAATTCTAACCTTAGAAAATTCACTCATACTAAATACTTGATAAATCAATCATCATAAATTAATCTACCCTATAATATTATGGTTCCAAATAAAAATTTAGGATGTTACATAGTGCTTGGAGTAGGTTAGTCATCACATCGCAACTTGTTTGCACGTTTTTTGGGTGTGTCAAATAACTCAACTTCAATCTCGCCACCATTGTTATCTATCTCCTCTTTCCTCCCCATTGTTAACTATTTTTGCTTGTTCTCTGCCAATGGCTTTTTTCCCTTCAATGGCTCTGTTTCAATTGCATGGCAGAAAGAGTTTGCAAAGAATCAATTTAGAGTGTACATGGATGAAAGAGGATGAACAAATTGGCTTTAAAAAATGTAGCAACAAGAGCCCAATAGAGTTACAATTGAGTCTCACACATTCTATAGGTATTTTCAGTAAAAAGCTGTTAATTCATGTTTTAAGAGACTGTGATTATGCGAAGCAAGTATGGCTGAATCTAGTCCCACCGAGGTATGTTCCCTTTTTTTTTTTTGCCTTATATTAAAGTCTGGTTATCTATGAATCTATCTGGTAGATTTTGTGTTCAAATGGGTCCTTACTGGTCTATCATCTTTGGGGTTTCAATATGGAAATTGTGGATTTGAAGGAATACGGCTGTCTTTGAACCTAGTTTCACTAAACCTATGAAGCCTCATGCTGTTATTTTACATATTTAGCGAAGATTTTCATGCTTCTTTTTTTATTCATTCCCACTCCCTTGCTGTTGTTCCATTTTGGCAAACCCCAAATGAGGGATGAGTGAAATTAAATGTGGATGGAGCCATGGTCTTAAGCACCTCTAAGGCTGGTCGTGGTGGTGTTTTAAGAGATAGTAAAGGTGTATAAATAACTAGGTTTTCTAAAAATCTGGGCATATGCAGTGCCAGGACAGCGGAGGAATGAGCAATCTTTGAAGCTTTAATGCTTGCCTGGGATTTGGGTTTTAAGAAAGTCATTGTCGAATTCGCTGAGCTTGAGCTTGTTAACTGCTTCATTGATGCTCATTATTGTTTTGGTAGCTTGTTGGTACAATAACATCCCAAATTTTGGACCCAGAGAATTGAGAATAAGCCTAAAATAGACGGACAACTAAGCCCAGTTTGGGAAGAGTCCCAAGAATATCGAGAGTTAGGAAGCCTTTCTGGGACTAAGTAACTCGGCTATATGAGTCAGTGGACCTAGTATGTATAAGTCGTGGAATTAAAGTGCCAATGAAAAAGGGGCACAAAAGACCTATACGGAGTAAATCCGGTTGGAAAGGATGCCGCCTAACTATGTCCTAAGGTATAGGATAATTAGTTGAGCGGAAATATGCCGGTACAAGTAAGTATATAGCATTTTTAGGGCAGTCATGGATGTCCTACGTTTTTTAAGGAGACCGTTAATCTGGGCCCACACAAGTCTAATTGAGTGGCACAAGTCCTGAGGAAAGGTGTATTCGGCAAGAAGTAGCCAAGCGGGACCGGTTCAGGGTTTCTGGAGTCTGGCCCAGGCCCCAGATGCAGAGAGAGGGAGAAATTTGGTGGGCCCAGAAGAGAGAGAAAAGTGACTTGGAGAGAAAACAAAAGGTTACATCAGGTAATAATAAAAAGAGAGAAAATAAAATAATCAAAATTAATTTAGATCACACAATTTGAATCTGACATGACCAATGGAATGACAAGCAATTATGACCCCACATGGATCATTAATGGAGCAATCTAGGGCAGATTTGGTGGGTCCCACTGACTTGGAAGAAGAGCAGTACAAAATGACTGTTTTACCCCTGAACCAAAAACCTACACCTAGCAATTTTGGAAACCACCTTCAAGGGCAATTTTGAAATCTTATTTTTGGGTATTGGAATGCACCACCCATATGCCAAGAATTCTCTAGAATTCTTGAGAATTAAGTTAAGAAATTATATTTAAATCCGAAACACTCTTTTGACTAATGGATAATAACCAAACTTAGGTAAAAGCCTTCACCCTTGGAGTCTATATAAGGGCACTTTCCCCTCCATTTTTCACCTGCCAAGGACGAGCTCAATGTGAAGAGGGAGAGTCTTCAGCTAAAGCTAGTGGTTCAAGAGGTGAAGAAAGCCATACGTAACCGAAATTCCAAAGTAAGCCCTTAACCGACAGCTTTGAAAATTCTTGCTTCTGCCATATGGTGCTTTTCGTGAGTTTGCAGTACAATTTTCATATTTTTGAGGTTCTCAATGGGTCCAAAATGTGTTTTTGTATGGAGACAAGTGGGATCACTTTTTTTCTAAACCTAAAAGGCTCAAGTCTTTAAACTACATAAATTTGTCGACTTAGGCGTTTTATGGGCAGCGTGTGTTCATTGACGATTTTAAAATAGTAAATGGATTTTGTTTGCTTTGAAATTTTTCATAGTAAAAGTATACATCTTGAGAATGATTTTGGTATAAGATTTTTTTGTCATTTTGATGTTCCAACGGAGAGTTATTTAAGATTGAAAATGACCCAAAAACATGGATTCTGTCTCGAACCAGTGGCTAAGTTTTGAGAATCTGAGAAGGACTCGAACCTAGATGGCTTTGGTAATTATTTTTCCTATAAAATAGACATCTTAAGGGTTCCGTGGCCATTGATTTCATGTCTATACAATTTTTCTAAAATTTATCAACAATTGGCAAAGTTGGGTCAGTGTTTCTGGGAAATCTTGGTGGTAGGCGAAATACATGAAACTTGTAGCAAAGTTTGAATATATGATTAAAAGTATAATGTTTTCATGTACCTAGGGTGATAGCACGTGTGGGACATATCTCCAACGTCAAGGGAAGAGTTCATTATTTTGCAAGGCATAACAGGTAGTAACTGTTAACTTGCATACTCTATATTACTCTTGCATGTGTGTTTTTATCATGAGGTAAAGGATTGGACTATAATACCTAGTAGACTGTGTGTCCTTAGGTTACTGCTGAAGTCCAGAGTATTTTGGGCTATGGAACCTATTGGACTACATGTCCTTAAGTCACTGCGGAGTCCCTTGGCATGTAGGGTAGGTAGTACCTATTGGACTGCATGTCCTTAGGTGACTACTGAGGCCCAAGATATGTGAGGTAGGTGGAGTCTATATGACTGTGTATTCATAGGCGGCTACTGAGGCCTCTTGGGGTAGGTAGGGGACTGCAGCCTTGACTACCGAGACCCCTAAGGGCTAGTGGTTTTGGGGGCTTGTCTTGACCAGGCGGTCTTGCAGAGGAATTACATGCCAATATATTGTGCCTGAGGTAGACTTATTTTCCCTATTATGATTTACATTACATGCATTGCATACATATTGTATATGGGTTTAACAATTACTCTGGGGTTCAACTTTGAACTCCAGGCTGGTTCAACTTTGAACTCCAGGCTGGTTCAAAAGATACAAGGGTAAGGTAGTAGCGGCTGGAGGATTTGAAGAAGGTAGGGCTTAGTGCGGAAAGACGAAGAAATAGAAGATGCACGGTTGCTTCTTGTACTTCCATATTTGGGATGACTGTATGACTCATACTCAATGTTCAGTATTTATTTTGGATGTTGTACCCTTAACCCTATGGGGAGTTCTTTATGTTTTTGTTTGTACATTTATCAGTGTAGTGTAAATTGTCCAAACTAATCATATACTCTGCTGCGCACACTCTAATGTTTGTAAAAAGGAAATAATCAACCGAGGAAAGGCAATAAGCGAAAAGGATTCCTTTAACTCGCCACCCGAAAAGAGGAGGCTGATAGGGATGTAACAAGTACAACGAATTAAGGAGTTGGTGGCTAGAGAGTCGACGGTGTCCATATGCTATAACCCTAGAGAGGTTAATCGTAGTGCCGTTGTTGCTTTGGTCAAATAGAGCCTTTCCAAGTCTTTTTTTTCTTTTTTCTTTTTTCGGTGAATGCCCTAAGTTTTTAAGGGTTTTAGCTAATAAGGATTCTCTGCGATTCATTGTATGGACGTGTAATTTTGTTTAATGTCGTTTGGCTCTTAGCCTCTCTCATATATAATCTAACAAATCATCAACCCAAAGCAACTCATATTATTTTTGTATAAAGGCAATTTTATTTTAAAAAATAAAATGATACATAAACTATTGAGCCCTTTTAATGACCCTTTTAATGATAGAAAACCACACTTGGCTTCTTAGATAACTTTTATGGTAAAAAAGTGTGGCCGTGTTTGGTGAAATTCCATATTATATATATATATATATATATGTATTTAAATCGGAATCGGTTGCTCTACTTGGCGTCTTTTAGCCTTTTGCCATAGTCAAAAGCTAAGGCCAAGGCATTTCACCATATCAATTCTTATCGTCGTTGTCGTCTTTGTCATCCTTCTCCTCTGCTTCTTCGCTTTTCTTTCTCGCTGGTCGGTACAGTCAGAAGCTAAATGGCTGCTTCAGCCATCACCGGAGCTGGCCTCACCTTCGGGCTGTCGCGCCCTACGACCCGTTCTCGAGCTCATTCGGTCACAATGGCCGTTTCCGTCGATGAGAAAACCAAGAAGAACCTCATCCTTCGTAAGTCCGAAGAAGCCTTCGCCGCTGCTAAGGTACTGTTGACCTAATTCCTACTATCATTTTCGTTTTTTTTTTGTTTTTGTGACTGATTGATTGTATCCTTGCAACGAGCTTTTCTTCCCTTTGAATTTTTGGGAGTTTTGAGATTCGCTCTTTCGCTGGGGATTTTTATGTAATACTCAATTGATCAGCCAAAAGCTTTGTAGTTCTTTCCCAATATTTAGCATATCGGTCATTGTCTTGTGGACATCTTTCTAAATATGTTCGATTAAAATTGCATTTATCCGTAATTAGTGATGCTATATAGCTTTTTCCCCCCGTTTCAGACTGCAGTGACATGACTTGTTTACATTGTCTGAGATGTAAACAAATGAAACGGATAAGATTAGAATTTCACAACTTTAAATTGATATCTAGCGAGTAATTCAATGATGGCCTGTGGTCACTGATTGATTCAAATCCTCTTTTTTGGTTATTATAGGAATTAATGCCTGGAGGTGTCAATTCTCCTGTTCGAGCCTTTAAATCTGTTGGTGGACAGCCAATTGTGATTGATTCTGTCAAGGGATCTCGTATGTGGGACATAGATGGCAACGAGTACATTGACTATGTGGGTTCTTGGGGACCTGCAATAATTGGCCATGCTGATGACGAGGTTTTGTTCCTTCCCAATATACTTCTGCTGTTACTCTGATATGTTTTATGCAGCTGACTTTGTTTTTTACTCCTGCAAAATCATACTACCTCCGGGGACCGGAGGGAGTACTATTTATTGGTGATCTTGGTTTGGCCTATGGATTCTCCTAGCTTGAGAAATCTTTTATTTGGTATCTTAATAATGATTTCATAGAAAACTAAGAAACGAAAACATTGCCAGTTCACTTTGTCTGATATTACTCTGAGATATCTTGACCTTGCTAGGTAATATGTTATGAACTTCTGCTTCATGGCAAGATTTTATGATTTGTATACATTTCAGGTGCTTGCAGCTCTAGCTGATACAATGAAAAAGGGAACCAGCTTCGGCGCTCCTTGTCTTCTGGAAAACATTTTGGCGGAGATGGTTATTGATGCAGTGCCAAGCATTGAAATGGTTCGGTTTGTTAACTCAGGCACTGAAGCATGTATGGGGGTCCTCCGCCTGGTCCGTGCTTATACTGGCAGGGAGAAGATCATCAAGTTTGAGGGCTGTTACCATGGTCATGCCGATCCTTTCCTTGTTAAGGCCGGTAGTGGAGTCGCCACATTAGGACTTCCTGACTCCCCTGGTGTTCCTAAAGCAGCCACTTATGAAACCCTTACAGCACCATTCAATGACTTCTCAGCTGTTGAGAAGCTCTTTGAGTCAAATAAAGGAGAGTTAGCAGCAGTAATCCTTGAACCTGTGGTTGGAAACTCTGGTTTTGTTGCTCCCAAACCCGACTTCCTTAATTTCTTACGCAAAATCACCAAGGAAAACGGTAGCCTCCTAGTCTTCGATGAAGTTATGACTGGATTCCGCTTGTCTTATGGTGGAGCTCAAGAATATTTTGGCATCACTCCTGACTTAACTACTCTTGGAAAAATCATTGGTGGGGGTCTACCAGTTGGTGCGTATGGAGGGAGGAAAGATATTATGGAGACGGTGGCACCTGCCGGACCTATGTACCAGGCTGGAACCTTGAGTGGCAATCCTTTGGCCATGACTGCAGGCATACAAACTCTGAAGCGCATTAAGGAGCCAGGAACTTATGAGTATTTGGATAAAATAACCGGCGAGCTAATTCAAGGCATCATTGAAGCCGGGAAGAGAGCTGGTCATGCAATATGTGGCGGCCATATTAGGGGCATGTTCGGTTTCTTCTTCACTGAAGGCCCAGTTTACAATTTTGACGATGCCAAGAAGAGTGACACAGCTAAGTTTGCTAGGTTCTATTGGGGAATGTTGGAAGAAGGTGTATACTTGGCACCATCACAATTTGAGGCCGGATTCACTAGCTTGGCACATACTTCTGATGACATAAAAAAGACTATAGCAGCTGCTGAGAAAGTTTTCAAGCGGATTTGAGTATCGAATTCTGCGACTTTTCTGAGTTTCTTGAAGGTCAAAGTCCTCTTTCCTGAAGCCTTGTTTAGGAAGTTAATGTAGAGTGTACCACCTGATGGTTTTGATTGAGCCTGTAATAGTTTTTGCTCCTTGTCTCTTGTCAGTGTATTATTATAAATTGTAACTTTATGCTTTTTCAGTTCGTAGTTAATAATAAGAGTTAGAAATCTTTTTTTTTTTTTTTTTTTTTTGGTATAAGAGTTAGAAATCTTTCTTTGACTCGTGAAAATCTCATTCCTTCCCGATTCTTCTTCGTTTTGGGCCAAGGTGGGGATCCTTTTCTGGGTCTTCTCTTATTTCTATACTAATAAGGACGCAATAAAAACAGTTGGAACTATGATTGAATTTCATTTTCAGCTCAAAATATAGACAAGAATTATTTATTTTTTTAAAATGTTATAATGGTTGAGTCTTAGAAGAGACATTTGTGTTGGGAGTGACAACTACAAACCTTGAATTGGATATCGGATGAAAATAGTAAAAAGGGGGAAAAAACGAGGATAGCCACACTAATGGAAATAGATAATTTGTATAATCTTGGCTCACTACATTTGCAGCTGATGCGAAAGAAAGTACCATGGCCATGAGGTAATTTTTAATAGAAATGGGATTCATAGAAATTGTGAAAAGTCAATCTAATTTCATAGAACGATGATAAAACTATTTTCGAAACTAATATTTGAGCTGGACATAGTTTGTTATAAAGTGAAAAATGTGTTGGGAATGTCATACGACATATAGTTAATAAAAAGGGGAAAAATTTATACCTTCAGTCATATATATTTAAGGCACTTGTTTCTAAGAAAAATTTAACGCGTATTGATTTTTTTTATATTATTTATTTTACAACAAATTCATGTTATTGATATTATATTTATAAACACTTTAAAATCTACTTGTTCTGATTTGATTGGAAAAAAATAGGGAAAATTAGAAAGAAGGACCAAGGGAGAATAATATTTATTAGGAGGGACCATAAAAGTTGTAATTATTTAAAAGGACCAATTATTAAAATGTAAACTTTAAAACACTAAAATGCCCCTAATTAAACTTCCAATATTCTCTCCTTCAATATCTCCCACATTCTATTTTAAAACTAATTTGAATTATATTTTAATTTTTTGCAAAATTGCAACGGCCAAATCATAATTTTTTTAACTCTAACTAACATCAACATAATCATATCGTCATTATATCATTTAATTATTAGCATAGACACTGATGCATTTATATCATCCAGGTTTTTCTGATTTATGCAAGTTATATAAATCAAGAAAAAACTTTATCAACCAAAACAAACAAAAATAAACACATTTCATATTTTATCAGCATTAGTTCTTTGGGCTCAAACGACAAAAATAAAACGTTATTAGATTGTGTGGAAAATTGAAACATCATAAATATATTAATATAAATTAATATGATGTCGATTTATTAATTTAAAATTTATAACATGTTCTAAACATGACTTGGTCAATTTTAAAAATTTTAAATATATATAACATGGGAAAAAGATTTCTCCTGTCACTGGAGATAGAGTTATCTCCAGTGATCCAAAAACTACGTCGTTTTGAGTTAATGAAGAATTTGTTAGTAATTTCATGTGAATTAATGAAGGGTGTTTTGGTAAAATGTATATGATTAAAAAATAAACAGAATTACAGAAACACCCTTCATTAATCCAAAACGACGTAGTTTTAGGGTCACTGGAGATAACTCTATCTCCGTTGACAGGAGAAATCCTTTACCCATATAACATATATAAAAAATGTGAGTTGTCCTTAAATTATATGATTTTTAATTTCAGCTAAAGTTTGTGTCAATTTTAAAAATAAAATTATAATTTTGTAAAAATGAAAGATGTTGTGTTATTTTGTTCTATCAATATCTACATAATAACATAAGGGGTAAAAATGAGAAAAATTGTGTTTAATTTAATGAAATTTATAAATTCATATTTGTTTTAAACATAGAATGTTGAAGAAAATATAGGAGGTTTGAATAGGGACAATTTAGTATTTTTTGAATTTTTACTTTGTTGATTGGTCCTTTTAAATAATTTCAATTTTTACGGTCCTTCTCAATAAATATTATTTATTTTAGGTCCTTCATTTTAATTTTCCCAAAAAAATATATTAAGTTTATAGGACTGAATACGTAAGTTTTTTCTAAATAAAAATTAAAGTGAAAATTTATTTTTATAATAAGAATAAAAGATTATATTATTTTTTTAATTTAATAAATTTTCTTTTTGGGAAGAAATTAATGAAGGAATTCGAAATATATATAGCAACAATAAAAGAGTTTCAAGAAGGATTGCAACACGGTCCTGGTGGGAAGAGCCTAGGTTGTTTAAGTATGAGATCTCGAGCTATTAGTACACGAGAATGCAGAAAATAAAATTGAGAGACTTACCCCTAATTTCCGGAGAGAAAAAAGAACTTACCTTTTTTTCTTTTTGCTTAGGTATTGGTATCCTCCTATTGGAGATAATCCTATTTGAAGTATATAGGACACTAAATGTGCACACATCTTTTAACAAGAATTCAAACCTTGGTTCGCCATTTTATGAAGGACTAGCCTATTTCACTAAACTCAAATCTAATGAGACTTACCCCTAATTAAAATGCCTATTTTAAAACGTCTGCCCCCAACCTTGGATTTGAAGTGGTCGGCCCCCGGGATCATAAGCCCATTCAGAACCCAGGATTAAGGTTTAACGTTAAGTATTTACGGGAAAAACCACATGTAATGTGCTATGGTATAAAATTACGTATATAAACAGCAAACAAGCAGTGAATAATCATATAGCAATACATGATAATCACTGCAAACATTGTTGTTATAGTTCCATTCAATACATGTTATCATGATTACTCATTTTAATTTTTGAAAAACCAACCACAACTATAAACCATCTTCACATTAGAACTTAAAACTACTTTCAAACAAAAGGGAAATCAGGACGCTTCTGGGAGAAAGAAATTGGAAGAACTAACTCATTGAGGTAAACCAAAAAATACCACTTTTTTACACCAACCCAAATTATGTACAAATCTAAACCTCAACAACAATTTTAAATTATAATTTCAAATGTGTCACAGCCTTCACATGAAATATATAATGCTGTTAAATTAAATCTTGTCTTGAGACAAAATTTGGGCTTCAATCTGCAGCCGTTGTCAAGATGCTCAGTATGAGCTTCAGCTAATCGGTCTCGCAGGAAGTCCAGAGTGAGCTGAAATATTATTAATTGTATTATCATAACTACATATATACACAGTTATTTTTGGCAGTAAAGGAAGTATACTAAGTGAGAGGAAAAGATATACTCCAACGAAAGATTGTAAAAAGATATTGGTAATCAACCATTATATTATAAAGATGAAGCATAAGAGAATCTTAAGGTCCATTAAATTGCTATCCTTTTCCTATAATATATAACCTTATAATTGTTTTATACTTGTCAATATCTATTGGCTTTTTTTACATTTCAAAAGTTGAAACATGGAGGCCATTTATTATAGAGTTAAGGTGCAAATTTATCTCAGAAGTTTTCGGTGAAGAGCAATGTTTGACTTGGAAGATTTTTTAGGTTCAATATTATCCAAAAAGTATTAAAATGAAGCAATATTGCTCTTCACCATTAAAAAGTTAACGATCAATGTTAGTTTTTTATCGATATGGGGCAAGAATGTAACATTTTAAAACTTCCAGAGTGACATTAAATTTGAAAAAAAATTTGGGGCAACATTGCTTCTCAACAAATACTTCCGAGGCAAATTTATCCCTTTTTATCTCACCTTGTAATTGTTCTACAACCTTACACGGAGGCCATTTTTTATGTAACCTTGTAATTGTTGTATACTTTTCAATATCTGTTGGCTTTTTTCACATTTCAAAAGTTGAAACACACAGGCCATTTTTTAATCTTTGAAATCCCTTTATTCCCAATTTATTTTTCTCTATCTTCAAAATAACCTAATTCATGAAGAACCCATAACATCTGTCCATTGTGTCATCTGGATTAGAAAAAAGCTCATGGAAGATGAGAATTCCAGTTTAGCACCTAATATATTCAGTGTGTTTGGGTAACACACTGCAAACACTGGGGGAAGTAAGTTTTCCCCATCAACTAAAGGAGGGTTTAGATGTCTCTTTCAAACCCATTGTTTGGTTCAACAGAGTGGAGGGGAGTGAAGAATTTTATGGAAGAGAAATGGGGGAGGGAAAGGGTTTTAATAATTCTTTCAAATCTTCCAATTTATAGAAATGAGGGATTTTGATGTTCTCTTCAAATCTCCCCATATTTGGAGGAGAGGGATGGAAGGAGAGGGAAGAGAAAATTCATTAAAATTTTTCATACCCTCTCCATTTTCTTTTAATCAAAAAAATCCCTCCAACCAAATAGACCATAAACTTATGAAATCCATGATGAACAGAGTGAATTAGTGAGAGAGGTGGACTTCATAATTCTAAAACCACATCCTAAACATCATTAGAAGTTGACAACTATATAATGAAATCAGTTCTTAAATGGTAGAGTATAACAGTCTTGATGAAGCAAGGAAAAGTAAGTACCTCATTGGCTTTACTCAGTCGAAGTTCACAATGGGTGCAGTATATAAGATCACGACTCTCTTTAAGCTCTCCTTTCTTGCAAATAGGGCACCAAAGCTCTTGTCTATAGGTCTATCATCATTATCAAATTTTAATCATCACAATGAGAGTCTTCATGCAAGTTAATTAGGGAAAGGGGGAAAAATATGTTTGAACGAGAACAGAATATGAAAAGGCTACATATAAATGGACAAGTTTTGCAACATAACATAAACACAGAATCCAGGTTCTAAGGAAGTTGTATTTTAGTGGTGCCAATGCATGTACTGATTAAAACGTGATGTGGATAATTAAACTAAAGAATGGAAAAGGAAGATATCAGGAAGCCATGTTCTTAATAAAGCAACTATAAAAGTAAAGTCTAGTATCTCGTATACAAGCCCGAACCAAACAATACATGCAGACACTGCGTTCACATAGTCAATTGAAAGAGACCACCTATACAAAAGGCACCAGATATAAATATATGGAATTAGGTCCTACCAACCAGTGTTGCTCAAATAATCTCCACAGAAAATTGAAAGGTTTATGGTATTTTCTGGAAGATGTTTTTGGTGGTTGGGGGGGGGGGGGGGGCGTGAAGGAAAAGTGGGTTATAGGATATGTAAATAACCTGGACAAAGTTCTAGAGGGAGTAAGGAAAGGGTCCATAAAACAAAGATCAAACACTAAGACTGCTAAAGGTCATGGAAAATTATATTAAGGTTTGAATAAAAGATAGCTGGCATCTTAAGCCCAAGCAGTTTACCACTGAGCTCATGTATAATTCTAGAGTGTTTGGGTTCAATCAAAATCAAAACTTTTCAAGATCCTGTTAATCCCCCACGCCCCACTAACTGGAATAGAAGAGAGAAATATAACAAAGGGGCGTAAAGGAAAGACAAGATTAAATGAAACGCACAGGCCATAGCCCCCTTCAAATTATTGAAAAAATTTAAAAGAAAGTCTCTAGGTTGCAAAAAAAAAAAAAAATTGCATTGGCTCAATAGAGATATCCAAAATCGAAGAGGACAAACACAGAATAACGGAAAAAACGCATTAGCTCAATAGAACCCTCCAAACCTTCAGTATATCAAACAAGGGAAAAGCCTGGAGGAAACGTTAGACAAAACAACGTATTGCTTTTCTCAGAAAAGAGAGGACAAATATTGAGTAAAGTTAACAAAATTTCAAGTTCACCCAAAAAATATGCCCACTATGACCATAATCACCTCCCATATGCATCATGTTATTGTTCGATATCCAGTATTTCCCATTCATTACAGAAGACAGCAGACCTGTAATAGAGAATACAGAAGAAAACAAGAAAATATTCCCAGAACTTTGAAGTACTAGAGACTCACAATGGAATGCCCAAATTACCTATTTCTTCCTCTTCCCTCGCCCACTATCTATCTCTAGTAGCTTAACCAATCATCTAGAAGTGCTCCTGTTCTCTCTACAAACAACTCACCCACTTCTTGCATATGCAAGTGTAAAGAAACCCAAAAGTCATCACATTATCAATTAAATTACATTTATGTATGTAGAAATATAATCTGAATGTCATGTTTATTCATGTATAAGGAAGACGTATTTATGCAAGGAAGAGGAGCCTCAGAATTGATGGCTCTTAATCACTATTAATGGGGATTATTCCCCCAATCCCTGATTTATAGGGATCCTAACATATCCCTGATTTCCTAATATACGCTGATTTCCTAACACTCCCCCTCAAGTTGGAGTATTGATATTAATCAAGCCTAACTTGTTACAAAGATAGTCAACCCGAGTACCATTTAAAGCCTTAGTCAGAAGGTCACCTTACTCTGACGCAGACCAAATTTCTGAACCACAGAACTAAACCTGTCAAACCAAGCACGAGGACTCTGCTTTAAGCCATATAAAAACCGTTGAAGACGGCATACCTTCCCATGCTCCCCCTGAGCAACAAAACCAGGAGGTTGCTCCATGTATACTTCCTCAAGAAGATCACCATTTAAGAATGCATTCTTAACATCTAGCTGATAAAGATTCCAACTATAATTCGCAGCCATAGAAATGAAGAGGCGAACAGAAGACAATTTGGCCACAAGAGAGAAGGTTTCTGAGTAATCAACACCATAGGTCTGAGCGTAACCTTTGGCAACCAGTCGAGCTTTCAAACGTTCTAAGGTGCCATCAGCTTTTGTTTTGACCGTGAATACCCACTTACAACCAATAGCCTTCTTTCCAGGAGGTAAATCACCGAGAGTCCAGGTACCGGCCTTATCAAGGGCCATCATTTCCTCTTTCATAGCAGCACACCAACCGGGATGGGCTAAAGCTTGGTGGAGATTAGTTGGGACAGTAATAGAATCTAAGGAGGCTATGAAAGAACAAGATGAAGGGGAAAGATGATTGCAAGAAGCAAAAGAAGAAATGGGATAGGTGCAAGATCGCTGACCTTTACGAAGGGCAATGGGCAAGTCAATAGAAGTAGGAGAGTCAGGCACGGGACTTTCTGGCGAGGGAGAGTCAAGTACGGTCTCTGGCTCTGGTGGGGAGTCAAGAGAGTCAAGCATAGTCACTGGGACTAGGGTAGAGACAGGAGAGGATGCAACTACTGCTAGATCCGACGCCGAAGCAGGTACTGGGGGGGCTGGAACCTGTTCAATGCCATTACTTGCCTTGGGACGCTTCCGATACACATGATAGATAGGTGATTTAGTAGGTTCCGGATCTGGCGCTTGCATTGGTGATAACTGAACCTTATAGATTAATGCATCATCAAGACTATCAGTGGTGTCAGGGGATGGAAAAACAGGGGTAGAGACAGGAAAGAATGGGGTCGACTCATGGAAGGTAACATCTGTGGACATCAGATATCGCCGAAGAGTGGGGGAATAACATCTATAACCTTTTTGAACCCTAGAATATCCTAGGAAAACACATTTTAGGGACTTGGGATCAAGTTTGGTAGTAGTAGGTCGAACATCACGAACAAAGGAAACACACCCAAAAATCTTGGAATCAATAGGAAACACAAGATTGAACAGAAACAAGGTGGTGGAGGGAGTGGCATTGCTAAGAACAGGGGACGGCATACAGAAACAAACGCCAAAGAGCAGCAACAAAAAAGGTCACACAAGGACCAACATAACAATATCACCACTGCCAAATCCAACAGCAACCCACAAAAAACAAAACGTACAGAACCTTCAATGAAAGAGCCGTCACTGGAAAAACAAAATAGGAGCATGAAAACACCTGGGACAGGACGAGGATGAGGAGTCGATCCCAGAACAGCAAACGGCGGTGGAAAACTCGCCGGAAAACTCTCTCACGTGCCAGTGCGTGTAACTGACGGCGGAAGATAGGGAGGCGCGTGAACCCCCACGCGCTGCCGGAACGGCGACCTGCTGACTGGGTTCCGCCGATTGGGACCCCCTGAACATGATGAGGTGGCGCGTGGCAGCTGAAGGAGACCAGAACAAGAAATCGAAATGACACACACTCTCTCTCTCTCTCTCGCTGTCGTCAAACGCAGACTGGAAAAAAAAAACGATTTTGAACCACTCTCTACCTCTCGCTGAAACTCTCGAACCACTCTCTCTCTCGCGCTAAAACACTCTGATTCTGTAAAAAAAAATTTGGAACCTATGGCTCTGGTACCATGTAGAAATATAATCTGAATGTCGTGTTTATTCATGTAAAAGGAAGACGTATTTATACAGGGAAGAGGAGCCTCAGAATTGATGGCTCTTAATCACTATTAATGGGGATTATTCCCCCAATCCCTGATTTATAGGGATCCTAACATATCCCTGATTTCCTAAGATTTCCTAATATACACTGATTTCCTAACAATGTAAAAAGCTGTTAATGATGGAGACCTTATAGGCACTCCAACTCAAAAGCAAACTGATTAGGTCGGAGATCACAAAGTCCAAACAAATCCTACATTGGGAACTCATACTTCTACTATAGTATTCGAGTTCCATGCTTTGCAACCAGGTCCTAATGTTTGGTCACCATACTTTGTATCAATGCAGGCTGTCTTTGTGCTACCTTTCTAGCCCTAGGCAAACAACAACTTATGATGGAAACTAGGAAGAATCATGCTTCAAAGCTAGAAGGTTGGAGAACCCAAGATCAATATAAAGCCCATATCAAAATCCCATCTTCCAATATTGTACAACCAGAAAACTTATCATTATGTAGATGACGTGGAATATAAATTCATATATATAATCTATGCTCATGGTGCACATTTATGCATAAAAATGCCATGCTTGTGAAACTTTCACCTCATCTGCATTTAGCTTCATATGCTCAAAAAGTACACGAGCCAAGAACTCATCTTCATCTTCACATGTTTTGCTTGTGCAATCAATAGCTGCAAGGAGACATGTAATAACCTTAAACGAAAAAGTGAATTACAACAACCACAACAGCTAAGTCAAACTGGCAAGAAGAGAATGGAATTTACATTACAAAATATTTTCAAATGTTTTCTGTTATCTGTAAAATCACTGAGGGTGAAGCATATTAAAGAGATATTAAATGATATGATAAAAGAACACATAGGTTCATAACACATGCAGGGGAAAACTCTAGACAGATTAATTAAATTCAGAAAACCAAATACTTATTAGAAGATATCAAGAATAGGCAAAGAAACACAATTAAGAAACCATAATAGGTTCTTCAGAAACAGTTGTGCCTTTATACTTTGTATCACAGGCCTCATACATAACAGTTTATTCCAGCCATAATACAGTTTGCAAAGAGCTCCAAGTTGTTTGAAACAGGTAACGTAATTTACCTTCTATGTTTGGTTCAGCTTTTAGATCTTCATAAAATATTCTTTGCATTTCTAACAGTATGTCTTCACATTCACCCTGGTAAGTATGAACACCATCGTACTCCCATAATAAATCATCAAACTCATAATCAGAAGTTGGATCCTTGAGTGCATTCGATAATGATGATTCCTTCATTTTCTTCAATTCATCATATACAATATCCTGGAATGCAGATCTGACCATATCCTGCCACCAGGTAGATATTCAAGATTTGACAAATGCAATCACATCTATTATATTAAAACACAGCAATGTAACCAGAATCCCTCAAAATTTTGTAAATTGACCAATTAAAGGTCTGAATAACAAAGCAATTACATTTTCAAAATGCATCAACATATCACATATTCACATTATTAACAAATGCTTCAGCATGAGATGTTCACAAGTTGCTCTATGTTGCCTTTGCTAAGGCTCCATCCATGGCTGAAACAAGCTACTTCAGTTATATGCCAACACGTTGTCATAAAATTGCTCTATCTTCCAGTTATTCTAAATATGTTTTTGATCTATGTGAACATTGTTTCAGCAAGCTACGCAGCATTCTTGCATGCCTGGAATTAATACTTGAGCTTAAAATTCACTTATGTGTCTTCTAGTCTTAAAGAAGTCTCAGTTAAATTCCCCCATTTCCCATGTTTCCACTTAGTTTTTGAATACGTGCAGTCAAGGCCCATAATTGATGTAAAGTTCAATTGTCAACAGAATTTTTTTTTTTTGCCAATGGTCCAATTGTTCTGATGATGTGTCACCAAGGTTGACTGACAAGTTAATTTACATGTGATATAGAACCACATCAATCCATGTCAACTTCAGGAATCAAAATGTGAATATATAGTTAAATGGCACTAATTTATGTTAATAATTGAATGCTCCATTAACAATGATTTGATATTACCCATTTGAGTAAAAGCAGGAATTGGAGGTGGAGCCAATTGAATTGAAAATTTCATTAAACTATAGAAGTTACGCACGCACTTATGCTATAGAAGTAAAGTGCATGATTTGCGAATTTGAAAAGAATGCATGTAATCATCGAGAATATTTGACTCCTAAATGGAATTTCAGCCTTATACATGGTTGGAAATCCAAAACCAAGCTCTGCAGGATGCCGCGTTTGAATCAGAACCAGCTCAAGATTGATATTTGATAGCACTTTGGTTTAGCATAGTGTAGGTCACTTTTCTAGTTCAGACATATGACCATATCCTAGTACTGATGCTCCCTCAATCTTTCTTTCAATATTAAACAAAAAATGATGGTTATTTCTTTAGAAACATACAGATTAGATAGAATATTAGTTATAGCACAATGTGGAGTCCAGTGAAGCGCCTAATCAGCTACAATAGCTCCTTAAAAATCAAGTTATCGAAAAATAAAGATTTTGTTTGCACAATCATATCATCCAACTCACAAGGGAAGCAACAAGGGGAAAAGTGAAGATGAGAAATCAAGCTAATGTCCACAAAATTATAGGCACAACATTTCCAAATTTTTTAAAAGATACAAGACATTGTTAAGTGACAAAGAGAAACCTCTTGATCTTTTTTGCATGGCTGAGAAGCGGGCAGCCTCATTTTCCAGAGCAAGCGGGTTCTGTCCTCTCGGACCCTTTTATAGCAACCTTCCCTCAACTATAAATTGGCAACAATTCACAGTTATATCTGCTTCAGGATATGTTGTATAAAAAACAAACTACCAAACAAGACCAAAACAAATTAAGGAACGCGAATTAAGCATAAGATGAACTTGCGTCAATTAACTAACGAAGCGATATTAGCGATGATCTTCGCAGAAAAGAGGGGATATAAGGAATACAACCTTGTCTTTCCAGATGTTATATTTGTTGAAATGAGAACCGGATTTCAGAGATGGTCGCTTTGACGGGGAAGACACCGTATCTTGCCGGTTCTCCATTGTTTTCCCTCGCGCGAAGGCGAAAGGGTGGTCTTGAAATTCTATTTCCTTTGGCGCTGAGTTGGCCCCCTGCAGCGCGGCGGATATATATATTATATATTCAAAAAAAAAATCTTACCATGTAAAATTTATTTTCAAAAATGCAATAATTAGTTAATGGGGTTTGATTTTCTCATGTTGCATGAAAAAATAAAGATTCTTATACACACATAAAATGGTGGGACCCACATATACATATAATGCTTATTATATGTATATATGGGTCTCACCATTTTATGTGTATGTAACATGAGAAAACATTTCTCCTACAACATGAGAAATGTTTTTCCCTTAGTTAATTACTACTATATGTCTATATATTAGTTGTTTGTTAAAAAAGCTATTGATTTTTCTTAAATACTCTTCTAAATTTTACGAAAATTTTGAAATACTGAAATATATATTAAAGCCTACAGTTTTAACAAATTTCTAATTAGGGTATGAAGATTTTTGAATGTTGTCAAAAGACTACAATACTCCCCCGCTGGGAAAAAAAAAAAAAAAGATGATGAAAGTGGTTTAAGGCCTAATTTCTTGGGTTGGATTTAATTAAAATTTCCTCATTCCTTTATATATATCTAATACACATAATCACTTATTACAAACATTCTATACATAATATCTAAATTGTTATGAATATTAATTATATGGATGTCCATAACTCAAGAAGCTTCCTCTCTAAGCTAACAAGTTGCTTGCTCTTCAAGCCAAGAGATAAGTTGCTTGCTCTCCAAGCCAACAAACTTGTTTCCCAAGTTTACTTTCTCCCCAAGTAAATACATTCACCAAGTTTTCCTATAAATAGAAGTATTGTACAAGCATTGTAGACACACAAGTAAATAAGAATTACTCTCATCTTTTTCTCTTGAGTCTTTCTTCTTTATCTCTTGCTCTTTTATCCCAGATTTATCTTTATTTTCATAACACGTTATCAGCATGATAGCTTCAAAATATATGTTTCCATGTGAGATCGGAGAAGGAACACCATGTTTAGTTCATATTAACATGTCACAAACTTTACTTTTTCTCTTTGGATATGTAATTTTTCTTGTTTCTTTTCTGGGATGATTTTGAGCCTTTTGATAGGAAAGTAATGGCCTTCTTTGAAAGGCTGTCATCGCTTTACCGTCGAAACCCATGGTCGAAATTAGAGATTGATTTATTTCTCTCTTCTCTTCATTTTGCAAGAGCGTTGTTTTTTATATAATTTTTGACCTGCATGGGACCTACATTTTTTAATCAAAACGTCCTGGTCACCCTAAATAAATTATTGAGATAAGGGTCTTAAATGCCATGGAAGTTTTTGCTCAGGAGCATTGGTAAGATGAAAGTTTTTTTTGGACAAAAACTACCATGGAAGTTCACAAAACGTAGTAATTTTGCCCCTCCGTTAATTTTGACCGTTAAGTTTAACTAAGTACACATGTGGCATGCCACCTCATCACACATGGCATGACACCTCATCAATCATAAGTATCATTTTTGCCTCGGAAGTTTTCACTGAAGAGCAATTTTGCTTCGAAAGTTTTCACTGAGGAGCAATTTTGCCCCGGATGTTGCCCTTCTTTCCCCCAATATTAAATTTGACTATTAAATCAGTCAAAGGTCACACATGTCATGCCTTGAAAAGATCGAACTTGAAGTCATAGAAGGAGATTCTTGAGATATTGAGCTCAATGCGGCAAAAATTTATGAAGCTGAACTGGTCAAAGGGACTGAAAGGTCTATCACAAAACCCAGAGGGAGCATCACTTATGATCTAAGCAAATGATCAGTCTATACAAAAGTAAATATTATCACTATTGATTTGTTTTATTGAACCAATTTTTGGAACAATTCATTTCTTGTTTTGCATTTCATTTGCTTAGATTATAAGTGATGCTTCCTCTAGGTTTTGTGACAGACCTTTCAGTCCCTTTGACCAGTTCGGCTTCACAAATTCTGGCCGCCTTGAGCTCAACATCTCAAGGATCGCCTTCTCTGACTCCAAGTTTGACCTTTTCAAGGCATCACTTATGTGTGGTCTTTGACTAATTTAGTAGTCAAATTTAATATTGGGGGAAAGAAGGGTAAAATTACTACGTTTTGTAAACTTCTGGGACAAAAACTATACTTAACTAATTTTATTGATGAGGTGGTATGCCACGTGTGCACTCAGTTAAACTTAATGGTCAAAATTAATGGAGGGACAAAATTGCTATGTTTTGTTAACTTCTGTGGCATTTTTTGTCCCAAAAAAAAAACTTCCGTCTTACCAGTGCTCCTGAGCGAAAACTTTCATGGCATTTAAGACCCTTATCCTTAAATTATTCAACTTATATGGTAAGATCAAAGTTTGTGTTATTAAAATTGATAGTTTCGATTTCACCTACCTTTATTTTATTTGTTTAGGATAATTTGAACTATTACATGGAATTAAAGTGATACTTTTACCGATTGTTCTTAACATCAGGTTTCATAGTTAAGATTTGAGATTATTTACTATTCTTACTATACATCACTATTCATTTTTATTCATGTACATTATTTTACTGATTGCATAATATATTATATATTGTTGCTAGCTTTAATATTTATTTTTATTGCTAACATTTTATTATTGTTTTAATTTGAAATTTTATTATTATTGTTAATTTGACTCATACATGGAAGGTTCTACCTTCTACATGGAATTCTAGATTTAATATTTCCTTATTATTGTTTTAATTTAATTTGAGATTCTATTACTGTTACTAACTTTAACATAACATTTTTACTGTTATTGTTGCTAACTTTTAATGTTATGTTATTTTATGTTTAATTCTATACAAACTCTTTTTTGTTATTAATATTATTATGGCCAAAAGCTATACACCTCTGTTTTCTTATTCTAAAATTATATGCCTAGAAGTCATATCATTTTGATTTCTTATTTTGATATAATATGACTAGAAGTAATATATAACTTTTGTTTATCCTGAAGATAAACGGCCAAAAGTCATAAGGAGACACAAATTGGCCTGAAGCCATGAAAGCCTGATCCATGATTTTTATGTCACCATTTGTATGGAGGCTTCACAATTTAATATTTGGCTGTAAAAGATATCCCTGTTCTTTAGAGCAAATTAATGGGATTGTATGACCACCAGAAGATGGTTGTTCTTCTAAAAGTTCATTATAAATGAACGTATTCAATTTTCTCCTGCAGTAGCAATATTGTGAAAGAGGTTTTAAGAAATATATTGAATTAATTTTTTGACCTCATATGGAACAAAATAATGAGTTTTTGTGATAAGAATCATGAATCTTATCCCATGACTCCATTCCCATAAGTGAATGAAGAAATGAGTGGAACTAATTGTGGCCATGGACGTAAGTGTAAACATGTTGTGGGCATGAACATGATGATGATGGTTCAAATTATCTCCTGAAATGGAGAAAGATAATAAATAAGAACCACAAAAGGGAACTTATTGGGTATCATAAATATAATGAAAATTCATGTTAGGACTATGATATCTCGCTCCTCATTATGTACATATTTTATATTTATTTTAATAAATTATGATATGATTTTATATGATTATGAAAAATATTTTATGGTTTATAAGGTTTTGACATTTGATATAGGATCTTCAAATCTATTAAAATTTATTTCACTCAATGTTACTAATTGTATAGTAATTTACTATTTGCATAGTAACAGTAACGTGTGCTTGTACAATAATTTATTATTTGCACAGAAGTAGTAAACATGTGATTACGTAGTGATACATAACTATTTACATAGTATTACAATTTATGAGATATTTGGTCCTTTAGCCTCTATATCCACGAAAGAGGTATAGGAGCTTGTTCACACCAAGAGATGAAGGGTGGACAAATGAGTGGTATTGGGTTGTTACACATAATAATGCAAGGGATTGTAAACACAAACCAGAAGTTTTCTAATGAAAATCAAATATTTGTCAATGCTACCAATGAGACATTAAAAAGGCAAAGAGTTGCAGAAAAATATGTCCAGATTTACTTTGAAGCCAAGAGAAATACAAAATAAGCCCAAAAGGTAATATGATTTCAATTTATTGTTATTTACCTTTATTATGATCACATCTCATAAATCTATTACCTATGAAAATTTTTTGCTTAATCATTTTCTTGTAGTTTTAAGTTGTTTGGATCATGAATATCTTCATATGCGATAGACTAGATACTTTGCATATATAAGCAAATTGAAGTATATAATTAAGTAATGAGATTATATAGTAATATAATACTATATGGTAGTTCCTGAAGAAATATATAAATGCAGCATGATTATATGACTCAAACTTGAGGGAGAGATTGCTAGAATACAAGTGTGAGTTAATTTTTGAATAGTCATACTCATATACTTCTTGTACAAAGCATAATAGATCTCCCAAAAATGGATGTCAGATTATGATTGAAAAGTTTATGATTGGTTGATACATATGTTACAATAAACCAGAAGTTTATTGATTCAAGCAAATTTGTTGTTGGCATGACTTGTTTGATCATCCAAGTCACACACACACACACACATATAAATATAATGCAAATAAGACTATGATGAATTGACATCCATTGAAGAACCATTTATGAATTATGTGCCGTTTGTTCTTATTGATCATGATTAAGTAATGCATCTCAGTATTTTTGGAAATATATCAAACATTATTATATGAGCCCATTGAAATAGCATATAAACCGTACAAAATTTTGAAAGATGCATCTAAAAGATGGTTACATGTGAGATTATTAGCTTACAACTAGAAGTTTGTAAGAATGCAACCTAAAGTTTGCAATAATGTTTGAATAAATTAAGCGCGCTATTTCCAGATTATATGATCCAGGAATCATATATTAAAGCCTCCATAAATAAGTTGGATGAAAGCTTATGAGAACAAAATTTTATGTTTACATGTTTGATGTTATATAGCAACATTTATATAAGCCAACAAAATTCTGCCGATATAATTGGCTTTAGGTCAGGAACCAGACAAATTCTATCTTATAAAGTTTGAATGTGCAATGATTATTAATCCACCACATTGCACATAGATGGATATGGAAAGAAAGTTGAGATAAATGTTATATAAGGACCTTCTTCTTGTTGTTTGTCTTTATATGAAACAAAATGATGTTTCTAAAGGAAACAAATGGATTAAGGAGACTTATACTGTATGATTAGTCAATTAATATTTGACATTATTTTCTCAACATGAGGGGGAGAAATTGAATAGCTAGAAAAGAGAATACATGAAATGCATTATAGCAAAGTATATATCCTCGAATAAAGAAGTATAAACTAGAAGTTCATCAGGTTATGCATTCATGATATATTTGCCAGATAGAATTATTGACCTAAATGAGATTTATAAATCTCATATTCCAGCTAAAAATGCTCCAATTAGTAACATGCCTAAAGCATGAGTAACTATTCGGTTCCAAATATAAACGTTATGGATAAATTGGAGCAATAATTAAGATGATCATATTATAATAGTTAAGGACTTGAAGTCCAAATTGTGATATATGATTTTGTGATGGATATGACAAATCTAGCATTTTATGAATGATAAATTCTGCGTCTATTAGATATTGTTATATAGCATATTCATGTAGTTTACTAAATTATGAAGATTGCATAAGAATCTTCAAAGGATCCAAGAGTGCTAGTAGCACATGTCCCTGAAGGACTCAAGATGCTAGAAGCATCTAATTCAAAGTTCTCGAGAACAATACTTAATAAGTTTTGTATGACTTAAAGCTATCAGAGCATGTATGATATAATCGTTTTAGTGAATATCTGTTGATATGCATCTAGATATATCTTATACGAATGCTTAGAAATCATGTTAGTATTATTATGATTTTGCTGGAAATATTTAGTTCTTGCAGGTACACAATAGAATGTTTGATGACCAAAAAGAAGATATGCTCAAAAGACATTGAAAGTAATGTAATTAGTCATCAAGGGGAGAAAATCTGATGTAATTAAGAGGGGGAGATGATACACACTCTACTCTTTTTCCCTTATTTAGGTTTTGTTCTATTGGGTTTTCCTAGAAAGGTTTTTAGTGAGGCAACACTAGATAGTGTATCAATGAATGTTGTACTCTTTTCTCTAGCTAGGGTTTTTCCCAGTGGGTTTTTCTTAGTTAAAGTTTTTAACGAGGCACATTCATAATGGGCATCCAAGGGGGAGTGTTATGAATATTAATTATGTAAATGTTCATGACTCAAAAAGCTTCCTCTCTAAGCTAACAAGTTGCTTGCTCTTCAAGCCAAGATATAAGTTGCTTGCTCTCCAAGCCAACAAACTTTTTCCCAATTAAGTTTGTTTTACTTGTTCCCCAAGTTTACTTTCTCCCCAAGTAAATACATTTACCAAGTTTTCCTATAAATAGAAGTCTTGTACAAGCATTGTAGACACACAAGTGAATAAGAATTACTCTCGTCTTTCTCTCTTGAATCTCTCTTCTTTATCTCTTTCTATTTTATCCCAGATTTATCTTCATTTTCATAACATAAATATACCTTTTCGTGATCATACTTTAATTTTTAATACTCTGTTCAAGCTTATAGAAAGCATCTCTCTCATCACTGATGATTTCATATAAAATTAACTAATTAATTAACATTGGATTTCATAAATTCAGTACAAACAAAATAAAGGTGTCAACGCTGTGGTTGGATCAATTAAATAAAATTCTGAACATATAATCAAGAGGGAAACCTAAAACTTATAAAAAAAGTGGTAGTGGGTAGGTTGATTGAAGCATAGAGGGTATGGGTTGGGATCATAGTTCATACAATACTATTGTAACACCCCCAAATTTCTAACACTTATAATGATATAAATTTGCTATAATTTTTATGAATAAATACTGAAATTCAAAATAACCAAAATTTGGGAAGTGTTACCGCCACACTTGTACTGACACAAGTGCAAGGCTACTTATTACAATTAAAAGAAAAATCCAAACTTAAATAAAAGTATTTTATTCAAAGCAAAAATAATAATAATAATAATAAAATAAAACTAGCTAGAATTATTCATTGGTCTTCCTCACTTCTCACTGCTAGCCCCAACAACCCAACTTTGAAACCTGTTTCATTGAAAATTTGCTCCCCCGAAGGATCGTTGCAGCCCATGAACACAAACATCAGCAAAAGCTGGTAATCCTAATGAACAAAGATAATATAGAAAATAATAATAATAAATATAATGATAAATAAAATATTCACATGATATAAAAAGGAAAATATAAATATATATAATCTAAAATATTAGTTTCAATATCAAATATCGTTCATTAATTTTTATTAATTTCATTTGGACCCGGAAACCTGCCAATTCATTTAGTTTAGTGGGAAGAGAACCATGGTAGACCCGGAAACCTGCCAGTCACAATCATCAATTGGCCATAAACATATAAACATATCTTCCTAGTGTGCACACCTCTTCCCAAAGTTGCTACTAGTGTCCCGGAAACCTGCCAGACACCACTTTGGGAAGAACGGATACTATCTTTTCGCATTGGTGGCATAAAGCCCAAGAATTGTGTTCATCACTTTGGGAGGTACCATCCCAAAGCTATTCTCTCACTGTTAAATTGTTTTAAAACACACACATAATAAACTCCTAAATTATTTCTATTATTTACTTATCTTTTATATATTTTTATATTATTTTAATTAAATATAGATATAAGGATATTTTGACCCAAAATCTGTTGGTATTTTATCTTATTGTGCATGAGATATTACATAAAGAAAAATAAAATCCAATAGTAAAAGAAAATAACATGGACAGATATGTACATGCATTTTTAATTGATTCCTAATTCATAAAAAACGCACAGGGATCAGGTGTATGGAATTCACTCACAAGAACCGAGGCAAAGTAATGGTTTTCTTTTTCAATCAAAAAATGAACAGAAGACGCACAGGAAAAAAAATGGATGCAATCATATATTCAACATTAAGCATGTTGACCAAGGCAATTCCATTGCATTCCATTCTGTAAGGGAAAAAAAATGCACAGGCATGAAAAGGTACAGGAAAAGGAAAAAAAAGGGGTGACTTGGGGTAGTGGGATATGTTAAAGGGTTACTTTTTTATTATTATTATATTTAGCCATATTCCCTATTGGCTCTTTTTTGTCTTCTTGCCCATGACTTGTCAAAGGGAAATTTGGACCAAATTCTAACTGGCTCTGACGGTGACGTCGTTGCTTAGGAATACATGTTTTTGGAAATAGTGAGTCACGTGAATGGAAACAGATGATGGGGTAAAGGCTAGGGGTGAGCAATCGGTTTTTCGGTTCAGTTTTCGGTGAAAACCGAAAAAACGAAACACCCATATTACTGCCACCGAACCGAAACCGAACTACCGTAAAAACCGAAACCGAATTAACCGAATTATTTCGGTTCGGTTTCATATATAATTCGGTTTTTGGGCTTTTTCCTGGGCCTTTTTTAGGCCTTCTTATTTTGGCTAATTCTGTGTAAAAAAGCCAATCCGTTTTTTTTAAGAATCCAATTCAAAGCTTTGAAACCTCATTAGTTACAATAGAATTCATTTAAAAAAAAAAGAATAAGAAAGGGAAACAACCAGAAGAATTACCACAGTTAAAGCTTAAGAATTACAACAACCAGAAATTTAAATTACAGACGGGAAACAATTCCCATACAGCACTTTCCTGCCCTATCAAAGAGGACAACAAAACCTAGGCACATCTTCAAACTATATCAGAAATATTAATGTCTTGCTTAGCCAACACATCAGATTCTAAAATCAATTTTTTTAAACCCTACATCCGAACACATCAAAATTTTTACACCCATGATCAAACAAACAATAAAAACACAATGTTGAAAAATGCCCACATCATCATCAGCCAGGATCCCCCCCTCCCCCCCCCCCCCCCGAAGCATTAGCAATGCAAAGTTCTGGTTTCCTTCTGAACCATCCAAGCCAATGCAATTTTCTGCAACATACAACAGTTAAAGCTCTACAACATGTGAACAGCCTGACAAACCAACAAATCAGAGTAGGCAAGCATACCAAGCATAACATGAATAATTGCTCTACTATATGTCTACTATATAAATATTAACATAATACAAATATTAAGTGAGACTAAAACAAGAATAAATCAAATAAAAAGAAAAAGAAATAATCTAATAAATATTAACAAAATACAAAGATAATGAAAAATTACTTACACAGATATTTGCATTGCATCTACTATATGTCAACAGTTGCCTCCAATGCAATTTTTTGAAAATCTAATAAAAAACAAAATTAGACATCCGTTGAAAGATCATAATAAATATTATGCTAATAAAAAGAGGAAATAGATGTAAAAAGTATTACCAAGTTCTATTTGCTGAAAATCATTGTCTCCTACTTCTGCAACATAGTTAAGTGAGTGCCTAACCCAATCTTGAGCACAAATTAGTGATTGTACAGCTTTAGGTGTTAAAGAGCTCCTAAACAAATCTAGAACTCTTCCTCCAGTGCTAAAGGTAGACTCAGAAGCAACAGTAGAAATTGAGATAGCCAACACATCTCTTGCTATTTGAGAAAGAAAAGGGAATATAGGACTATTCACCTCCACCAACTTAATATGTCAAAATCATCCTTTCTAGGCTCAATTTCTTCATTTAAATATCTATCCACTTCTATTCTACTAGTCTTTCCACCAAGATGCTTATCCATGAATAATTGCTCCTCAATATCAAGCAACTTTCTAACTTTTAGACTAGGGTCATCATCATCAAGATCTTGTGTCACACAAGATGGTCCCGTTTCAGAGTGGGATGAAGGAGAAATAACTTGACTATATTCATTATATACAGAAATCAAGACATCTTTAATATGTACCCCCAAATGTTCCCCAACAGAAAGTGTATGCATCTTACAAAGTGCAAATTGCACCCAATCTAGCTTATATCGGGGGTCAAGAACAGTGGCAATATAAAGAAGTTTATTGATCTTCATAGGATCTCCCCAATACTTGTCATATTTCTCCTTCATTCTACTTGCCACATTAGATAACTCCACCAAATCACTTTTTGTCCACTCATCCAAGAAACGATAAACCATGTAAATTTCACGGAAGAAGTTATTGGAAGTGACATATAAAGATCCAGAAATTCGATTAGTCAAATCATAAAAATGACTCAATACCATAGTCATCCTCCTAACATTCTTCCAATCTTCCTTTTCAGGCACCCCATCTTCAAGATCAAAACTAAAGTATGGATCTTTGTCCTCATACCTCTTAAAGGCTGCCTCAAATTTTTGAGCAGTCTCTAACATCAAAAAGGTAGAATTCCACCTAGTAGGGACATCCAAGCATAACATTTGCTTGCTCTAAATTTTCTCATCAACACAGCTCTCTTTAAACTTTCTCATTCTCAGTGGTGACTATCTAATAAAGTGAACAGCCTCTCTAACTTTTTTAATTGATTGCCCTACTTCTTTTAGCCCGTCACTGACAATCAAATTGATTATGTGTGCCACACATCTCATATGCAAATGCTGACATTTCAAAACAGAATGCCCCCACCTTACAGTTTTGCCTTCCAAATATTCAATTGACACATCATTAGAGCTAGCATTATCTACAGTAATTGTGAGCACCCTTTCAATACCCCATTCAAGCAAACACTTCTCAATTTCAATTCCAATGTCCCTCCCCTTATGACTAGATATAGGAATGAAATTCAAAACCCTCTTTTTCATTGACCATGTGTCATCTATAAAGTGGGCAGTAATACACATGTAATTAATTCTTTGGATAGATGTCCAAGTGTCAGTAGTAAGACAAGTCCTTTGTCTTTTTTGTTCCGTCTTGATGGAATTTTAAATTTGGGTTGTGCATACAACATAAAATTCTTAAACCCAACACCCTCAACAAACTTATAAGGCAATTCATCAACAATTAGCATAGATGCCAAGGCTTTCCTAATACCATCTTGGTCAAATTTCCAATTCACAAGGTTAAATTTCTCATCTTCAGCATTGAAGTTTAAATGACTTTGTTTAAGTTCTTCAGGAGGGTCTTCTTCTTACAAACATTCGCAAAATGATTATTTAGGGCAGTGGTTCCATTAGATTTTGGATCACAAGCAAGAACACTTGCACAGTAATTACACTTACCCTTTATCTCACCAGCATCATTCACAAATTTGGTGAAGTGGTCCCACACTTTGGATCTTGCCTTCATAGCTTTCCTTTTTCCAGCTGCAATAGATGAAGGCTTATTGGTCACACTTGCACTTGCAGTTGCACTACCCCCAGTATTTGGTACAGAAGCAACTTGATCAGCCATAATTTCACCTGGACATGAATAATTATTTTAAGTTAAAACAGAAAATTGAATCACCGAATACAGAAAATTGGTCAACCATAATTTGCTATCTGCACTGCTGACAAACACCAGATTACAAGTCAGATGAGATTCTATTCTCCCAACACCAGATGTACTTTCTTCCCAAAAACTCCCAATACCTAGTTCAATGCACTAATGCAGCATGAATCACCGAAAGGCCAAGTTAATTCTTATGAAACTTAAAGTCAGGCAGAAAGAAAATCAACATAAGTTACTCTAAAAAAATGAAGGGAGAGACATAATAACCAACAAAAAACCACATGCACTCCCTAAACCCAAAAAAGAACCTTTCAAGCTGTGCACCACCCTCATCTAAATTCATGAGACATTTACTTGGGTACAATAGAGGAAAACAATCAATCAAATGGCTACAAGCCAGAAAGAAAAGTCGCCTAACCAAGAAATACGAGCATACCGAGGATCCCCAAGCAAAGTCTAGCAAGATGGAGCTTCGATCGAACAACTGGAGAAGAGGCACATCGAAGTCACAAATCAAGATTCCAATGAGAAGTGAAGAGAGGAATACGACGGGAAGTGAAGAGTTGAGATTCTGAGCGGCGAAGTGAGTGAAAGCGTGACTCTGTTTGTGCGACGATACTGGGAAATGGGAACCTGGGAAGTGAAGAGTTGAGATTACCAGTGGCGAAGTGAAGAGAGGAATAAGACGGTCGACGGGAACTGAAGAGCTGACCTTCCAAGCGGCTGGGATTCGCTGATTAGGGATTTAGGGTTAGGGATGAGATGAGCCGTGTTCGATTTGGGGTTTCGGTTTTTGAGTTTTGAAATTTTGATTGCTGATGGTGAAGAGTGAAGAGTGAAGACGCCGTGCGAAGTGAGTGAAAGCGAGCGAAGTGATTGCTGTTCGGACTAAGGATTTAGGGTTTCCCAAATGGATTTGGGTTGGGTGATTTAGGTGGGCCGTGGGGTCTATCTTTTTTTTGTTTTCGCTTGAATGTTTGAAGTTTGAACGTGGTCCGGCTACATATTAAACAACGTCGTTTTTACACATAATTCGGTTTTTCGGTTAAAATCGAAATAAATTTAAAAACACCGAACTGAAAACCGAGATATACTTATTTCTTAAGCTGAACCGAAACGAATAGACCGAATCGAAAAAACCGAACACCGAATTATTCGGTTCGGTTTTCGGTTTCGGTTCGGTTTTGCTCACCCCTAGTAAAGGCAGACATATTAAACTATAGTTTTTATTCACCCAACACAGTTTTTATTCATGCAACACTGACAGAGATTTGTCGTATCTCCCAAAATAACCAAGTTCAAAAACGATTTTGCAGAAATAGAGAACCTGAGTCGTTTCCCCGATGAATTCGTAGCGCGTTTGATCAAAAGCAACAGTGAAACAGAACGGTAAAATAGGGGGGTTTTGTTGATTCAAACAGAAATAAAAACGAAATTAAACATAAACAAAACGAAATGCAGAAATAGAATGGATTAAACAGAAACAGATTAAAAACGATCAACCCAACATTTAGATTCCAGAAACTTCCATCATTGAGCGAAAAATGAACGAATTCGTATTTGGTTCTGGACGAACCAAAATCTCTACGTTCGTCCAGAGAATCCCTCGACTAGACGATCGCCTAGCATCTGTCCGAACAGAGGCGTCTTACTGTGCGATCACACAGCAACACTGAAACCCGGTTCGAACTCAGTCCTTGGGATGAACCAAACCGAATATTAAAACTAATATTCGAACTATTTTCAGAAATCGAATCCGATAAGATGAAAACAGAAACAAGTAATGTTACCGATTAAGCACAAGCTCTCAGGATGAATCATGGAATCATCAACGTTGGGTTAATCACAAACGTTTAGCCAAACATAACTGGAAAAAATGAAGAACAGACGAAGAATGTGAAGAACATTTCAGAGAATTTGAAAGCTTCTATTTTGATCCACAAAATTCTAAAAAACGTGAATGATGATGTGTTTTTGGCTGCTGCCTCACTTAACCTAAAATGGAAAAATGAAATGGGGCTCCAATCCACAATTCAGGCCCAAAACAGAAATAAAATAAAAGTGGGCTTTATTTACAAAATTCGAGCCCAAATAAAATCCAGAAATATATATAAACTTCTGCTCTAAAATCGACCGCCCTCTTGTCTAAATTTGCCCTTCATGTCTTCATAACAATTGTAGCTCTCTGAATCATCTGAAATATGAGACAAAAATGAGGCAAATCCGATGTCTGGTTCAAGAGTTATGGTAAAAATAGCGAAGCAATGTAAAACTGGAATTTTACTATTAAAAATAGCTAAAATAAAATCAAAGGCCCAAAGCCCAAATAAGTATAAAAGCCATTATTTATTAACTAAATAGTCCTAAATTATTAATCAAGAGATAAAAAGAAGTGTGTAAAATATTCAATTATCAAACACGTAGCAGGTTTTTGGATAGATTTATGACATGACTTGTCAAAATCATATTAAAAATAAGAGTAACAATCAAATTAAAAAGCCTATTAAAAAAATCCTAAAGTAGAGACATTCATTGTGATTTAAAATATTTAAAATACAATAAATGCCACGGGGTTTATTTTGAAAAGGAAAAGATGTCATTTCTCTTCATCACCATCACGCTTCCCAACCCACTTTTTATTCACCCAACTCGCAGTCTTGCCTTGTTTTGGACAGAATTATGACATGACCTTTCAAAATAAGATTAAAAAATACAAAGCAAAAATCAAATTCAATCACCCTTAGCTTTTCCAGCTCATCTTTATGGAAAACCCTTAGTTCTGCATAAATTTTGTCTTCATTGTCGCATTGAGACAGAAATACTCCATTCTTTGTTGGAAGCTCTTCTAGGAGCTTAAAAAATGCTACAAAAGAAGAAGAAGAAGAAGAAGACGATGAAAAGTGAAGAATGAGAGAGATCAAAGATGAAGGAAAGAATGACTGAAGAGTACAAACTTTCTTAGCATCGAGAAGCTACAAAAGAAAAGGACAAGAAAACTTCACCATGGCGACGATAGAGATCACCTTTACCCTTTAGAGTAGATGACTGAGGGAGGGAGTCGGAGAAGAATAAATGACACACATAGCATAGAGAAAATCAGTTGGAGGAGGGCTACATAGATGAGAAGCTATGAGAGTCTAAGGAAAAAGAGAAAAGAGGAGGAAAAGTTCTCGAGAAAGCAAAATTGGGGTAGGAAAGGTTTGCAGAGGAGACGTGAATCATGTGAATGAGCTGATCTACTTTACAATGGGTCATAGGATGAAAAAAAAAACTCTTGAGAATGGAAAAGTAGGGGGGAGAGAGGAAGGATTTGTGGAGGAGACATGAATCCTGTGAATGAGCCAACGTGAAGCCAAAGACAAGAATGATGATGTCATCGGCTTATGAATAGTGTTTTGTGAAGGAAGCCAGTGATAAACCACAAATTTGTCAGCTTAGGAATAAGATTATATATATATATATATATATATATTGATATTTAATTTGTATACAAGATCCTCGTTTACTCACGTGATATTATTATCTAAAAGCATTGTCAACAACTTTATCTTTTCAGTTTCTTTTTGTTTTCTGACATAACTGTTAGTACAAGCTTTTCACACAAGGGGATGAATTGAGTAATTTTAAAAATTTAAATTTTCAACATAGGCTAAATAAAAATAAGAGAGTTAGAAGGATATAATCAAAAGAGAACACAAGAGATTTATAGTGGTTCAGTCCAATGCACTTGACCTACGTTAAGTCCCTAGAAAGCAACTATGACATTTCCACTATCTTTCCAAAATTCAGCAAGCTCTTAGTGCCAATACAAGCTAGTTCTTCTTCTAAGAACACATGCTCCCCTTACACTTTGCAATCAATGCCCACTCAAGGTCTCACTACCTTGAGTATCTCAGACGAAGTGAATGCTTAAATACAATTTTTCACAAGAGTAACTAAATTATCACTAAAATACAAATTCACATAGAGGTCAAGCTTTGAACACCATAGTTCTTTTATTGTAGTCGTTGCAGCATATGGTCTTTGCTTTTAGACGTTGAGATTATCAAATTATTCTTTATGTCTTTGGATTTGGTCGTTGAGAGTTGTAACATCCTAATTTTTAATTTTAGGATATAAGTATAATTATGAAATTAATCATTGGAATTTAAGGCATATTTTTCCATAAATTAAGGACAGATAATTAGGGAATATTTTTTTTTGTATAAATATTTTAAAGATAATATTTTAAGGCTTAAAAAAATTTAAATTTAGTTGAGAAAGAAAATCCTTAAATGGAATTAAGGATTTGATTTTAATATTTATCTAATTTGCAAGAGATAATTTTGGAACACACACCCTCTTATTATTTAATTGGGACACCAAGTGTATATACATAAACACTTCCATATGCCTAATAAATTTGCTGCTTGACCACCATTTTTGTTGCTGGCCCAACATCCATTCCACCTCTAGGTTCACACGTACACACAACATATGGCCCATGATTTAAAAACTCAAAACAATTATATCATTCATTTATTCATTTAAACTGCACAGTACTTGTTCCTTGCTTCCTTCCCTCAAACCCAAAACGCAGCAGGGGAAAATTACAGCAGCAAATCAGATTTTTCACAACTCCCATGTCATTGAATACAGACCCCCTATGCTTCACGACCAGTAGCAACTATACACAAACAAGGAAGCCATCCTCCTCGAGCTCCAAACCCGCTACCTGTATGTCTCAATCTTAACAACTCTTAACGTTGAAACCTATTGGTCCATTCTTCGAACCTGACCCTTGTTTCAGTATATAGTCACTGCTCTTAATAGTGTAATTCATTCTTGCCATCCCAAACAAATGTTAGTTCTCTATGTGTTTTAATGATAATCAACAATTGTAAACATGTTTTGAAGTTTCTAAAATCTGTTAAAAACCATCTAGCAGTGCATACTCGAGTATAGGAAGCCATACTCGAGTATTGGATTGATAATGGATTGCTCAAATGCATTTTACAAGTCAATACTCAAGTATTGGAAGCAATACTCGAGTATTGAAGTTACAGAGAGCAATCAAGTTTTGAACTTAAGTGCATACTCGAGTATAGCACTAACATACTCGAGTATTGGACTTACAGAGAGCAAATGATTTTTCAACTTGAGTGCATACTCGAGTATGACAATTGTATACTCGAGTATAGGCCTTACAGAGAGCAAACAAGTTTTCACCTTGAGTGAATACTCGAGTATAGTATTGACATACTCGAGTATCGGTCTTACAGAGAGCTCTCAACATTTTATAACTGTTTCATACTCGAGTATAGGTTTTGGATACTCGAGTATTGGGCTCTTACACTGATTTTCAACTCAACACTTGTTCTTGGATACTCAAGTATTCATTTGAATACTCAAGTATTGACATGGAATAACTTCACAATTTTTGAAAGATGAATGCATACTCGAGTATTGCTCATACCGAGAGGTTATTCATTTTGTCAATGATTTGAATACTCAAGTATTGAGCTTTTTGAACTTAAAAATTTTCTCACAAACAGTTGCATACTCGAGTACATACTTACATACTCGAGTATAGACATTGGTTTTCAAAACACAAGTCACGATGGTTTGCCTCTGGAAGCTACATACTCGAGTATCACTTTTGATACTCCAGCATTGTAACTAGTACATAGTGACATACTCGAGTATAGAGGAACATACTCGAGTATTGAACGGTAAAGACTGATTTTCAAATCACACGAATTTGAGAAACACTCTTATTTGATCTTATTGCTTTCATCTATCATTCACTTATGTTCCCAGTTATGTTTAACTAGTTTGTTGAGTGAATTTCAGTTAACATAGATGAAAATTATTGAAGGTCAAAGCCAACAAGCAAAAAGTGCTCTGAAGCATTAAATGCACTTCAGTTAACTAGCCTCCTTTTGGCTAATCCACCTGAGCACGCCTTCTCAACGGTCAAGAATGTTTCCTTGAACAAGTAAACTCTTCTTCAACGGGCAAATCCTCAGAGAGCCACCTCAGTTCAATTAATCACCTGGATTAGTTGGAGATTAGAGAGAGAAGCTAACCAAACTTAATGCTAATCACCTACAACGGTTGGATACATCCTTCAACAGTCAATTAATGCTCTCTAGGTATAAATAAAGTGCATTGAAGTCTTCTCAACAACTCTGAACAACACACAACAACTGAAAGCGAAATTCATTAAGTGTTCATTCATTTCTTTCAGTTTTCATCTGTATAGTATCTTTTGATACAAGAACTTCAGCGTTCATCTTATCTACTCTTTGAGAGAGTTATTTCTGTTATTGATTGTTGCTTGTAAAGAATCACAAGTCAGGGGACTTGGTGATTTGGGATATTTGATTACAACTTGTAAGGGGGAGTGAGTTCTAGAGAGAGAACTACTCTTGAGTGCAGAGCTTGTAATCAATTGAAAGAGTTAGTGGATTGAAAATTCCAAGTGTGGCTTGTGGACTGGACGTAGGTCAAGGATAAGACCGAACCAGGATAAATTATCGTGTGCAAGCTTCTTCTTCCCTTCATCTCTGTTATAACCTGTTTTCACTTGTCCAAAACAGAGCTGTTTCTTAAAATTTTTAAAGATACCCAATTCACCCCCCTTCTTGGGTATTAAGCTCCATTTTCAACAAAGAGGGAGCCGAGAGAGAGAGAGAGAGAGAGAGAGAGAGAGAGAGAAGGAGGGAGTAGTTGAGACAAAGAGTTCAGCCATTTTCTCACGCTCTGCAATGCAAATCGTGAAACAGGCGTGGGGGTTTCAGCTAGACCTTCACCATAAAAACTAGCAACCAGAGGTAATCACCAGGCCTAGTTTCCTATTAGTTTTCTATAAGTTTTGATTATAAAACCGTTGAGGATGTAGTGATAATTCCACATGAAGTTTGCTGCAACAAGAGTAATAAACAAGGGCTAATATGCGTTGGTTTTGGTGTGTGTGTATATATAATTAAGATATAAGAGGAAATGAAAGGAAAACTTGGTTTAGCTTTGGGTGTGTATGAGACGCTGGATATATATATATATATATATATATATATATATATAAAGGAAGAGAAGGATTTTTCTGCTATACGTGTGTGTTTAAGTATTGATATATTGTTTTTTTTACTATTCATGAAATGATAAAAAGAAAGAAAAGAAAACATGATAGGAAAACGTGGCTATATAAGTATCAGTTTTTGTACTTGGGAAATGGGGGTCTAAACATATTAATTTGGTATATATATGATCACTTTTTATGAGAAAGAAAGAAAGGAAGGAAACTGAATTAGTTACTGTCATATATGAGTATGTATATATATATATATATATATATATATATATATATATATATATATATATATGTTCTGGAAATCATTGAACCCAGAAAAGTTACTATTTTAGAAGTGTGTGTGTGTGTGTTTATGAATCAAAATACATATTTATATATATAGAAAACAGAACTTACTATATAGGGGGAAAAAAAGAAGGAAACAAGAACTATATATATATGGGTACAAGAACGTTGCTACACCAACCTTGCTGATATAAAACAATGTGTACGTACATATAAAAGAAAAGGAAGGGAAATGATAAGATAATATACACACACAATATAGATAAGACAAAACTTTGTTGATACTTAGCTGCACAGGGAAAGCAAAAAGGGAAACGTTGCTATATGTGTGTATATGTATATCAATGGTTACTGATTGAAAGTACATAAGTATATAGATATCATGAATCATGGAAGACAAGAGATTCATTGCATGCTTAGGACCCGTTTGTTTCACGGAAAGAGGGCGCTGGAAAGGGAAGATGGGACACTTCCCACGGTAAAATCGTGTTTGTTTTCCTCTCCTTCCTTCGAGTAGCATTCCCGCCAGTTCGAATCTTCCATCATCTGTGGGAATGTGCATTCCATCCAAAAATGGAGGGAAAGCTTAAATCTTCCCGGGAGAGTGAAATTCTGTGACGAAATTGGCCCTGAAAAATTTTGCACGCAGTTCTTCTTCTTCCTGCTTCTTCTTCATCAGATATAGCAAACTAAGATTGGCAATTTCATGGCCGCTTGCTTCGATGCTTCAACTCTCTGAAATTTCGTTGACCCTCTTGCTCCGATCGTGTCTCCGATGTGCCCAGTTGCAAAACCCAACCCAAAACCCAAAACACCCACCACAAAGTTCTTGAGAAAATCAATGAGAATGACAGCAAAGAGGAAGTGGAACAACATGAGCAAGAACAAGAAGACGATGTGTGGGTCTGTGATGTGGTTTTTTACTGTCTTGCATTTATATTACTTTTGTTTCTGTCAAAAAAGGCTACTTTTGTTTCTATCATTTTGTTGTTCCTCGAATGTTCTGATATAAACAGCTGCACAAGTTTGGTTACTATTCAATTTTTCGTTTGAACCGCGTTGTCCCTTTAGTGCTTTACGTTCGAACCAGACACCAATGTTCGAACGGTTTAAGGGCATTGTGGGAATTTCACCTAATCTTCCCATTTAACCAACACCCAGTTTTTCATACCAAACATATCATTTTCCCTCAACTAACTTCCTTTCCCTAGTGTACCAAACGGCTCACATTTTTAAAGTTCCCTCCTAATCTTCCACTCCTTTCCTTCCCAAAATCTTCTTTATAACAAACGGGGCCTCATATATATATATATATAGGGATAATCATATATCCTGTCACAGGATATATGGTTGTGTCCAGTGAGCTCCTTGCGACGTCGTTATGCTCTCTTTGTCGGTGTCAATTAAAACACGAGCTGTGCAACCACAAAAAAAGCTGTGTGATAATGAGTACAAAAAAAAAGTAGCAAAAGCAATAATGAGTCAAAAGCTTTGCAATCAATGACAGATCAAAAAACTCTCTCTCTCTGGGAACCATGTCTATTGCTTCAGATGCTTCTGCAACTTCAAAACGCATGAAATGTAGAAGACCAAGAAACCATTTTGGTCATCTCGTCTCTTCTTCCCTCTACTTTCTCTAACAACTTGACACATGAGAGAGTGGACAGGGCAACGGAAGAATGACCCCTGTTTTTGCCACTAAATGCAAAGGAAGAATGAACAAGAAAAATCTCAATTTGAGTCTCTCTCTCCCCCTCCTCGTCCTTCTCTTTCTTGTTCTCGGTCTCAGCTTTGGTTGAGGCAACGTGAATGATGAAAGGCCAAAGAGCATAGATATATAATGAACTAAGGGGTACACAGGGAGTATTGAGGCGTTGAATCAGAAGAAAGGAATAGCTACAGACATAAGAAATTATTTTTGATCTATTTTTTTTTTACTCATTATTACACAGCTTTTTTTGTTGTTGCACAGCTCGTGTTTTAATTGAAACGGACAAAGAGAGCATAACCGACGTCGTAAGAAGCTCACTGGACACAACTATATATCATGTGACAGGATATATGATTATCCCATATATATATATATATATATATATATATATAGCGTGATTAAGCATGATCCAGGTGTTGATGAATAGTATAAAAAAATAAATAATAATAAAATGGAAAAAAAAATTAAACCCCAAAATGTCATATTCAATTTTTGTAATAATATATAATTATTATTAGAATTTGTATTTTTAGGAAATTATAAGCTTTAATTTTGATACTGTAGAGCCTTTTGATAAGCGACGATTGTGCGGGTTGTGCTCCTCAAGCTAAGGTTAAGCTTAGAATTGAGGTAACTGGGGTTAATTTATTTCATATGCTTGTTTTGGACTATAAGATATTATTTTAAGTTTAATTTTCATATATACGACTTGTGTGTGTTTTGAAAAATTATTTGTATGTTTGAATATGAAATTAATTCAGTGAAGCAGTGTATTTTCCAATTTATGTATTTAAGTGATTATTATTCTTGGGATTGTTATTGTTGTGATGGTTATAATGTTTGTTGTAAGATGTTGTGTATGGAATAATAATTTAATAAAATGTTGTTGAAATTTTAGTATTATATTTTTTGTTCTGTTGGGATATGTTGGGTTATGCGGAAGAGATTGAGAGTGAAATTGTGCCCATTGGCTCTCTCATTCCTGGCCCGGAATTTGAGTTGAATGTTTTGGGCGGACACCTCTCTATTACGGTATATTGGTGGTGACATGAGAGGGGACAGTATTCTTAAAGTAACTAGCTAACCTTGGCCGGGTATACTAGCACTGATAGGCTATACCATGTCCAGATAATATAAGGAGGAGCAGAATGGATGAGTAGAGATGGTTTTAATTATTGTCAATTATATATATGTATATATATTTTAACTGTTTTGGGATTTAGTACACTTATGGAAAGTGAATTTGGAATTGTATTTTTGTATTGATGGCAATGGATGTTCTGTAAGGGTTGGTGGACGGAAATTGTACCCTAGACTCTGAGTTTGTAGGCGATATTTGTGCCTTAGACTCCGAGTTTGTGGGCTGAAGCTGTGTCCTCAACTCTGATAAGGATGATCTATGCATCAATGTTGTCTGAAATATAAGTGAGATCTTTCACTAAATATTAGAAAATAAATTATGATATTTTGGAACCCTTTTTGGGAGGGAGTTTTTGGTAACCAAGCCGAGAACTATTTTGGTGAAAGGTTTTATGTAAATGAATATATATATTTTCATTATTATGGATTTTTAATTTAATTAATATTGATATTATAATTATGTTAATAAACCTTCTTCTCTGACTTATAATCCTTTCCTACATATTTGATAAATTAATTTCGGTTACGGGGACTTTATGTCTCACCCGTCATTGTTAAATTTTTCAGGCAAGTCGTCTAACCTTACTAGAGGACAAGGGAAGCAGCCAGACGCATAGACGTCGTGAAACTTGTAGTCCTCTTTTTGTTATTAGTGTTGTATTGACTTGTATATTGCCATCATAGGGCCTCATATTTTCAAAATACTACAATAACTACTTTTGGATGACAATTGTTTTTCTGAAGGCCTTAATTTATACACTAACATATTAAAGTGGATCCACAATTATATCTTGTGTGAATTTTTTTGTATAGACCCTTGTTTGTGGGGTTAATGTGGTAAGACTCGTGGGCTGTATATTCTCTCATTCGATAAATTGTGCCCAGAGTTATGAATTCCTGTGGGGAGGGTTTGTGGGCAGAACTTGTACCCTGGACCCCGAAATGTGTTGTCTTGAAAAGTAAAATGGTTTTCTATAATTACATGTTATTCCTATTTTATGAAAACATTATGGTTAATTATCGTTAATTATGTTCATATTTTATTTTAGTGGGACAGGGTCTTTTCAACTTGGTATCAAAGCCCTGTGTTTATCTTTTCCTGGCCTTGTTTTGCATTGCATTTAGAGTATGACAATATATAATCTTTACACACTTGCTTCCCTGTTGTGTTGTGTTTTGTTTCTTGTTATTCTTGTTCTCCATCCCCGGTGTGTTTTACCCTTAGGTGGGGAGAGATGGTGAATACCAGGCATACAGAATACGGTGACAACCCACGTACAGACATTGATAACAACGGCCACCAGGAAACTAATGGGCCCTAAGATCAGTTAACCGAGGCTGAAATGTTGCGGCATGTGTATAGATAGACCTGTACAACGGAGGAATGGTTAAGAAGACTCGAGGAAGTTAGAGCCAATGGAGGGCCGAATGGTGGAAGCAATGGTCATACCCAAGAGATTTCCATAAAATCGGAGGAAGAAAATACTATTCATTCTTGGGAGATAATTCCAAATCCACCAAGCTTTGAAACGGAGGAGTCAACAGAACAAAGGGTTGTTTCTAACATGCTTATAATATAGAAACATTTAGATCGTTTGCATCCTGAGACCTTCTCAGGAGGATTACCAACAGATGCTTTAGAGATAAACATAGCGGCAGAATAAGGATTGTAATGCTAATCCTAGGGCTTCTGACATGGAGATAGGATATAATTAAATCTCACTCTATGTTATGGAAATATATAGGGTAGTTATACCAAGAAGTTGGTATAGTATGACCTAGATCATATCAGAGCCTAGAGGTTAAGCGTGCTTAGGTAAGAGAAATCTCGGGATGGGTGACTTCCTAGGAAGTGTGAGGAGATAATATATGAAGAAGGAATAAAAAAATAAATAAAGAATCAAGTAATATTGCATTAGGCTCAATTAGCATAATATAATATATTATATTATCCATAATATATCCTATTTGATGAAAAGAAGTTAGGAAAATCATGGTTCATTTAACATGCCCGCAAAACAAAACCTTAATTGTTCTTTATTTAGATAACAATCCATGGTGGTACCAAGTTGAAAATAACATAAAATCCTTATGAACAATATGTAATTTAAAATAACTATTAAGTTGGGCAAGTGTTACCGCTGCACTTGTACTGGGGCAAGTGCAATGCTACACTTATTACATTTATCATAATTCCGAACTTAAATAGGTGTGTTTTATTCAAAACAAATAAAATAAAATAAAATAAACTAGTTAGAATACTGAATGATCTTCCTCACTTCTCACTACTAGCCCCAACTTTTGACACCTGTTTCACTAAAATTCTGCTCCCTCGAATGATCATCGCAACCCATGAATACAAACATCAGCAATTGCTGGTAATCCTAATAAAATTGTAACACCCCAAATTTTCTAACAATTATTATAACATAAAATTGTAATAATTTTTATAAAGAATTACTGAAATTCAAAATAATCAAATTTGGGAAGTGTTATCGCCGCACTTGTACCGAGACAAGTGCAAGGCTACCTTATTACAATAACATAAACCAACACTTAAATAAAAAGTCTTATTCAAAGCGTAAAATAAAATAAGAAAAACTAGCTAGAATTAGCCGACTATTCTTCCTCACTTCTCACTGCTAGCCCCAGCCTTGAAAACCTGTTTCACTGAAATTCTGCTCCCCTGAAGGATCATTACAGCCCAAAACACAAACATCAACAAAAGCTAGTAATCCTAATAAACAGAGAAAATATAGAATAATAATAATAAATTAATAAATAAAATATCCACATGATGATAAGAAAGAAAAAAAATGCCATATACATATATATAATCTAAAATATTAATTTCAATACTCATCATATCTATATATTCTCATCGAATCAAACATCATTCATTATTTTTATTAATTTCATTTGGACCCGAAAACCTGCCAGTCCATTTAGTTTAGCGGGAAAAGAACCATGGTAGACCCGGAAACCTACCAGTCTACCCTGCGACCCAGAAACCTGCCAGTCACAAATCATCAATTTGGCCATATCACAATAAAACAATTCATCCTAATGTGCACACCTCTTACCAAAGTTGCTACTAATGTCCCGAAAACCTACCATACACCACTTTGGGAAGAACAGATATAATTAGTTCACATCAAATAATATATCGAGGCATAAAGCCTAAGGGTTATGTTCATCACTTTAGGAGGTATCGTCCCAAAGCTATCCTCCCACGATTAAGTTATTTTAAATACACTCACATAATAAATGGATTTCTCAATTATATATATATATATATATATATATATATATGAAAGCATTTATAAATTTTAATCACACAAAATAGATTTCTCAAATTTTCGAAAACCAAACCTAGTATATATACTACTATTTGTTAATTATGAAAACCCAAGGTAAAACCATTTAAAAAGGGAACATGTATATATTTTAACATAGGCGCAAATTGGGCAAATTAAAAAGGATATATATATACACACACATGCATATATACATACATACATACATACATACATGCAAAAGCTGAAGCACCCAAGGCAAAAGATGTAAGGTATTATATATATTAATGAAGAATATATGTAATTTTCAATCACAAAAACCGAGACACCCAAAGTATACATGTATATTCAATGACAAAGGGTTTTAAAAAGTTAAATGCAAATCAAGAAGGAGAAATATATGTATACAAGGAGATGAAGAGTTTTGCTTTCATAAAGTGATTCACGCTAACAGAAAAGGACAACACATATAAACATATACAAATGCAGCAACACATTTAAAGGTTTTTCACAAAGATCGAGATGGACATGCAACAATTAACTCCTATTGTTCTGGGGATTAGGATTACATATAATGTATTTCATATATAACAACCTTATCAAAACTTATATAAAACTAACCTAAGACTCATGGGAATTAGGATTAACAAAATAGGATGTAGAGAAAAAGAATAAGCACGAGACGCAAGGTTGTTCTGGGGATTAGGATTACATATAATATATTTCATATATAACAACCCTATCAAAAGTTATATAAAACTAACCTAAGACTCATGGTAATTAGGATTAGCAAAATAGGATGTAAAGAAAAAGAAGAAGCACGAGATGCAAGGTTGTTCTGAGGGTTAGGATTACCTGGTTTCCGTTTTGCTAGCCTCTTAGAAGAATAATTGGCACAGAGGAAGAGTAGGGAAAGTAGTAGAAGAGAATAGTAGAAGAGAATATGAATATTCAGGGTTAGGCTAGACTTCTATTTATAACTTAAAATTAGGGTTAGCTATGGGCTTGGCTCTTTACTATTGCCAACTCATTAATAGAATATATTAAATTCAATCAATCAAACATGATGTGAATTTAATATTACTTGGTTGACAAGTAACAGAATTATTACCTAAAACAATCGTGGTGTGAATTTAATGTGATTTGGTTGACAAACAGAGGATTTATTACCTAAAACCTCTTTCTTAGTGCATAAGCAGAAAATTCCTAAGGCAATTAGGACTAGGAGTATTTGGCCCACCAAGGCCATATAAAATAAAATAGAATAAATGGGTTATTACTATTAATAAAAATCTAGGGTATTACAAAAACAAAACAATATAGAGAAAACAAAATATTTATGTAATAAATAAATATCTTCTATATATATATATATATCCAAGAAAACAATTTTATTATTCTTTATTCAATTTAATTAGTGGAAAGAGAACCATGATAGACCCGGATATCCTGCCAGTCTACCTTGTGACCCGGAAACCTGCCAGTCACAAATCATCAAATTTAGCCATAAAATATTTTCTTCCTAGTGTGTACACCTCTTCCCAAAGTTGCTACTAATGTCCTAGGAAACCCTGCCAGACACCACTTTGGGAAGAACGGATACTATCGGTTCACATCAAAATATATATCAGAGGCATAAAGCCTAATTGTCTTCATCACTTTGGGAGGTACCACCCGAAAGCTATCCTCCCACTGTTAAGTGTTGGGATCCGTACACGCAGAGGATTTAAATTTTCTACGAATCCCGTCCCGAGGATCACTCAGGTGCGTTTAAATCAAGGTTAGGGAACCTGAATCATACCTTATAGAGAACTCGGAATCATCCGGAGCCGGAGGTTTTCCTTTGATTTTAGCGAACTAGTAGATCAAGAATCTACACAAACCCTTTGCGCACATTTTCTGATGGCGATCAAGAAAATTCAAATTGTAGTGAATTCGTCCGCGTCTCGTTCTCTTTGAACTGGTGGGCTACCTTCTCGATCAACAGAAGACGACTCTTAGAATCGGCTTCCTCTACTGGTATCCACACGAACAATCCCCGAACATGGCTACGGTAGCGTGCTAGCGCCTCTTGTGCGTCTCTCTCTTTTTCGCTCTAGGGTTTCTCGCGGCTTTCTAATACGCTCGACTAAAAGTCCCGTAGGTTTTTCTAAACCCATCGGCGTATTATATTCAAAATTAATCCCCATTAATTTTGAATTTCAAATTTTAATTAAAAAAATATTAATTAAATCTATCTGATAGATTTAATCTAATGTATTTATTTAATTAAAATTAAAAGCCTTCTGATTTAATTTATCTCTATAAATTAAATCTGAGAAATTATATCTATCTATTTAATTAAATTTGAGATACAATATCTCAATTTAAATTAAATAGATAATGATATCTTTATTCGAAAATCAGATGAGATATAATATCTCTATTTGTTTTAGATATTTAATTTATCCGATAAATTAAATATAAAACAAATATCATATAATAATATTATAATCTCCATTAAATAATATTATTATATTATTTTCGAATTTAATACACACACACACACACACACATATATATTTATCCTAGATTAAATTCAGTATTCATTTAATCTCAGATTAATCTGACATTCAATGAATCTGGACACTTTTACCCGTGTTGGATTATTCTTGTGTGCGACCCTGCAGGCCCATATGAGATTGGCAGTGGGCCAAGACTTTATCAGCCCACAAGTCGCAAGCGGCCTCTAGCAAGACATTGCGACTACCCAATTCACATGGGGATCGATGACACGATACTACCTATCGTATAACCATGTCACGTCCCTTTTGTCACGCGATAATTCGGTCAAGGATGAGGCATGGATAACGTCAACTTCCTTTTCTTGACCATTACTTTCTCGATTCTCGAGCAGTCTAATAAGTGAAATGGAAACTCCTTTCCATCACAGTATGGCCATACATTTCTTAGACTCACTCATCAAGGGGCCCAGTATTATCTCTCTACAAATTTGAGGGACAAATTCCATCTTGATCATTCACATTCCTCCGCATGAAAACCACTGATCTCGATCCCAGCCTTTATCATCACCTGGTCAAAGGTGACTTTTGACTAGGTCAAAGACCAATGACTCATCATGTAGGAATCCATGATGATCTTAGGTCATAGGGCGTTGTGACGCGGTTATACATGAGATAAGCTTATGACTTAATCCATGCAGCTTTCTCCTAGTGAGTCGGTCCAGCACCTTGTACTCTTACAAATGCCCATGACTTTGATTCGTATCTCCATACCTCATCAAAGTCATATTGGTCTTAACTCATCTTCGCTCTCGCGTAGATGACCGACCAGGGACATTTAGGATAATCTATAAGATATATCCAGGGATATAGTTATCACCATAAACATGCGTATGAAATGATAACTTAATGGAGAACAATGACTTGGCCCTAGGGCATAATTTCCAACAAACTCCCACTTGCACTAGGCGCAATCATTAATTACTCTAATTCTCATTGCCCTAACATGACGCTCATGTTTTGCTTGTGCAAGCGGCTTAGTAAGAGGATCAACTACATTGTATTCTCCTGGTACTTTCTCTGATTTCTCAGATAAGATGAAATTGTCTGAGTACATGCTTGGTCCTTTAATGTGACCTAGGCTCCTTGGTTCATGCAATAGCGTGGCTATTGTCATAGAACAAGTCTATTGGATTTGAAATGGTTGGAACCACCCCAAGTTCATAAATGAACTTTATAATCCAAAAGGCCTCCTTTGCTGCATCCTATGCTGCGATATACTCAGCTTCTATTGCAGAATACGCTACAGTGCTCTGCTTAGAGCTCTTCCAGCTCACTGCACCACCATTCAACAGGAATACATATCCTGATTGCGATCTTGAATCATCTTGGTCAGTTTGGAAACTTGCATCTGTGTAACCAGTTACACAGAGCTCATCCTCCAAGCCACCATGTACCAAGAATAAGTCCTTAGTCCTTCTTAAGTACTTAAGTATATTCTTGACAACAGTCCGGTGACCCTCACCAGAATCTTGTTGATATATGCTGGTCATACTCAAGGCAAATGACACATCCGGTCGAGTACATAGCATGTCATACATGATAGATCCAATGGCAGAGGCATATGGAATCTTACTCATGCGGTCTCTTTGATCTTGTGTACTAGGACACAGATCCTTACTGAGATGGATGCCATGAGACATGGCCATGTTATCCCTTTTAGAATTCTGCATACTGAACCTATGCAGTATCTTGTCTATATATATGCTCTGACTTAGGTCTATCAGCCTCTTGGATCTATCTTTATAGATCCTAATCCCAAGGATATAAGTGGCTTCGCCTAAAATTTTCATTGAGAAAGACTTTCCTAACCAAGACTTGACACTCTGCAAGGTAGGAATGTCATTCCCAATGAGTAGGATGTCATCAACATAAAGCACTAGAAATACAACTGTGCTCCCACTAACCTTCTTGTAAACACAAAGTTCATCGATGTTTTGAATGAATCCAAACTCTTTGACTACTTCATCAAAACGATGATTCCAACTCCGAGATGCTTGCTTCAATCCATAAATGGATCTTTGAAGCTTGCAAACTTTACCAGTGTCCTCTGAACGCACAAAACCCTTAGGTTGTGTCATGTACACATCCTTAAGAAGCTTTCGGTTAAGGTAGGCTGTTTTGACGTCCATCTTCCATATCTCATAGTCATAATATGATGCAATGGCAAGAAGGATTCTAATTGATTTGGCCATTGCAACTAGGGAAAAGGTTTCATCATAGTCCACACCATGAGTTTGAGTGAATCCTTTTGCAACCAGTCGTGCCTTGAAGACATTTACTTTGCCATCCATGTCAGTTTTCTCTTTGAAAACCCACTTGCACCCAACGGTTTTTACACCTTTAGGTAGATCGACTAAGGTCCATACCTTATTGTCGTACATAGATTGCATTTCAGACTTCATGGCATCAAGCCATTTTTCGGAGTTTGGTCCCACTATAGCGTCTTGATAGGTCGTTGGCTCATTCTGCTTAATGAGCAAAACATCACGACTTCCAGTAATCAGAAATCCATATCTCTGAGGCTGTAACGGTGATCTATCAGACCTTCGCGGGCCTTGTGTTACTTGAGTAGTCTCAACAACTTGTTGGGAGTCTTCTACTATTTCCATCTGTGGTTCTACATTGTCTTGTGACTCTCGAACTTCTTTGAGATTCACCTTACTCCCACTGGCTCTTTTAGAGATAAATTCTTTTTCCAAAAGGATACCATTCCGAATAACAAATACTTTGTGATCGGTGGGACTGTAGACCTAGTATCCTTTAGTTTCCTAAGGATACCCCACAAAAAGGCATTTTGAGGATCTTGATGATAATTTATCAGAGGCTTGTTGTTTAACATAAACCTCACATCCCCAAATCTTAAGAAATGACAAGCTAGGTTACTTCCCAATCTATATCTCATATGGTGTCTTTTCAACCGCCTTTGACGGAACACGATTTAGTGTGAATGCAGCAGTTTCTAGGGCATGACCTCAAAAAGAAGATGGAAGATCTGGTTGACTTATCATAGATCGAACCATATCAAATAGAGTTCGATTCCTCCGTTCAGAAACACCATTCCATTGAGGTGTTCCTAGAGAAGTAAGCTGTGAGATAATCCCACAACTCTTATAATGGTCAACGAACTCTTGGCTCAAATATTCACTACCCCGATCAGATCGAAGTGCCTTAATTGTTTTGCCATGTTGGTTTTGCACTTCATTTTGGAATATTTTGAACATTTCAAAAGATTCAGACTTATGTTTCATTAGATAGATATAACCATATCTACTAAGACCGTCTATTAATGTAATCAAGTACAAATGACCTCCTCTGGCAGCTTCATTGGTCCACACACATTCGTATGTATGAGGCCCAATAAATCGGTGACCCTCTCGCTGTGTCCAGTAAAAGGTGCCTTTGTCATCTTACCCAATAAACAAGACTCACATGTATCAAATGATTCAAAATCAAATGACTTCAGAATTCCATCTGTAATGGAGTTTCGAAATACGTTTCTCATTTATATGGCCTAGACGACAATGCCATATGAAGGTAGGACTCAAATCTTTTAACTTGATCCTTTATATCACAGATGTCCATTCAATTTTCTACTGTCCTTGAGTTCCTATACATTTATACAAATGCGTGAACCACATGTAGTATCTAATACCCATGTTTGAGGAAGTAGAAAAGCGAATGTCTACGACATAGATACTTGAAGCGATAGGCCCGCTATCCTTCCTGTCCTTTTCTAGATCTTCTTAATAGAGCTTGCAGTTCCTCTTCCAATGACCGATTTCATTGCAGAAGAAGCAGACCCCATCCTTCAGAGGTTTTGCCTTCTTGACTTTTCGTTTCATACCCCTTCCATTCTGAACAGACAAAATAGAACTGGGCCTCTTCTCAAGGCTCTGCTCAGCAGTTTTGAGCATCTCATGCAGTTCAGAAATTGATTCCTTCATATTGTTCATGTTGTAATCCATGACAAAGTTATCATAACTTTCTGGGAGTGAGATCAAGATCACATATGTAGCTATCTCCTGGGATATGGGGAATCCAAGCCTTTCAAGGTGATCTATGTAGCCTTTCATTTTCAAAAATGAGGACTAACCGGTTGACCTTCAACCATCTTGCAAGAGAATAAGGCCTTTGTGGTCTCATACCTCTCTTGCGTCGCCTGTTCCTGGAACATTTCCATAGGATGATAAATCATCTCAGACACCTCTATGTGTTCTAGATCTCCATCGAGGTCTGGAACCACAGTGGAAGGCTTCAGGCATCCTGTATCCATAGAGTCATCCTAATGCTTCTATAAGCATCAGTCTGATCTCTTGGATCATCAGTTGTAGGCTCGTTAGGGATGGGTTGATCGATAAGATACTCCTTTCTTTCGTGTTTAGGATCAACACTTAAGTCCTCAAACATGTCAAGAAAGTTTGTCTCATCGAGTTCGTCCTTTTCAAGGACCGATCGCATTGATGGTGTTGTGGTGTTACTATTCGAAATGATTCTACAATTTAAAAGATATTCAAAGTATAATCAATAACCTCCCACTGAATTAATAACCCTCATTATAATTAGTGGGCTAAGATCCATATTTGGCTTAATCTTAAGTCTGCTTTGGCAGGACGCTTAAAATCAAGTTATTTAGGTAGGCAACCTCTTTGCCACTTACATCACATGTAACTCTTAGATCTTTATGGGATTGGATCATCATATGACCTAGCATGTTTAATCACATCCAATGTCTTGAGATCCAAAACTGTTTTGATAATCTCAATTAAGTCAAGACAATAATGAATGTAGAGTATCACCATTACTCTCTCTTGTCTCCCCAAGATTACTCAAATGTATCCACTTTGGTGGAACATACAAATGGGTGATCGAGGTTTTGACAAGTATTCATTTATTGATGACATTGTGACTTAAGATTTTATTTAGAGGGTATTATTAGATATAATCAAATTAATCCTATTAATTTAATTCTAAATTAATTATGAGTGATCTAATCAAATCATAATTAAAACTCTAAATTAATTATGAGTGATTAAATCAAATCATAATTAAAACTCTAAATTAATCATAACATATGTTAATTCATACAATTATGATTAAATTATTAAGACTTGCAGCTGTCGCTTCATTTTAATACGACTAGATCTAAATCTTATAGGATTTCTAAAACCCTAATTAGCCGTATTAAAATATTCAAAATTAATCTCAATTAATCTTGTACTCAAATTTTAGATTAAAATAACATTAATTAAATCTGTCCAACAGACCTAATCTGATCTATTTATTTTAATCTAATATAAAAGACTGCCTATTTAATTTATCTTTATTAATTCTACCTATATGAATGCAATCATTATTGTATATCTCATATAGAATCTAAATTAATCATGCAGTGATCATATCAAAATATAATTAAAACTCGTGAACAACATGGCTCATCTAACCTGTAGTCCCCTCAAGCCAATGAGAGGACTTCTCTAAATAATAAGAGAAAACACATATTTAAATTTACAACACTAGTAAAATCTAGAGCCATGTTGTTCACCATACCCAAACAACACTTTGTAAGGTTATGAACATACTTTAATTCATACATTTATAAAATAAAATATTACTCATGATAAACTTCTCTAATCTTATATTACTTTATATCATGATTTAAATTCTCACACTACAAACAATTTCATTTCTCGCGCTACAAACAATCAGCCGGTCCCTACGCCGGTCCCGCTAGCCGGTTAACCGGAGCGCCTCCGGAGCTTTTGAAAACATCATATTCTTTTAGAAAGAGAGTTTCATAAAACTTAATTTCAAACCCCTAGGGGCGTTGTTCGAGCATGATTGAAAATTCTGAACGATGTTGGTTATACTTAGTGTTGATGATGTCTTACATAGATGTCATTCTTATAAGCAAAAAGATTGAGCAATATAATTATCTCCTACTTGGACTAACTATTGCATTTAATGTAGATCAATCCAAGTTGAATTATAGAGATTAATCAAGAAGGAGATAAGAGTTGAAAGAAAGAAGTATCTGCAGAGGTTATCAAGAAAGCAAGTTGTTATCAATGGGTTTTGGTGATAACCAAGTAGAAGAAAAGAGACCAAATAAAGAAGAAGCATTCGAGGCTGAAGAAAGAGTTGGATTATGAGGAATAATCAAGATGGGAGATTAAAGAAGGAAGAACTTGATGAATAGAATAAGAATATAAGTTTTCAAGTTCTTATATTGATGTTAGAAGGCTACAAATTCATATGGAAGTTCAATTGACTCAATTCTGAGTTAAATCAAGCAAATATGAGGTCCAGGTCGAGAAAACTCGAGGTTTGAGCATAAACCTCGAGGTTTGAGTGTCTTCAGCATTTTTGGTGTCACTGGACCAGCCAACCTCGAGGTTGCAAGTGCAAACTCGAGGTTGCAAGTGCCAACCTCGAGGTTGTAGTCATAACCTCAAGGTTTCAGCACTATCAGCAACTCTGGTGCACTCTGTTCCACGTTCAGCTTCTGGCGACCTTAGGTAATTTGATGATATCTTCCAAACCAGAGATCGGATTGAGACGAAACCAAAAGCATTGGAAACTAGACTCCCAACACGTACTTTTGACAGAGATTCAAGTCCAAAGGAGTTCAGAACAAGGAGAGATGAATTTTACAAATTTACACAAACATCACCATCACAGTCAGAACCAAGCTTCAATGTTTTGGGTGAATCTCACAAACCACAAATCCAATTGAGTTCAAATCGGTGCCATTGGAAAGTAGACACACATAGCTTTCCAACAAGACTTGAACGGACCAAAACGGATTTCAGACCAGGGAGATATGGCTTTTGGAAGTTGACAATCAGTTCAGGACAACGCAAAAAGGGCTGATCAAGAACAGCCTTCATTCATCCGATCTTAATGGACATAATACAATGTGTTTGGAGCTGATTCTTCTTGCATTGGATTCTTACATCGAGGTTGGACATGTAAAATTGAGTTTGAGGTTGGGTATTCTGTTTTAAACTTGAGATTTCATGAAAATACTTTGAACCTCGAGTATGGAGTTTCAACCTCGAGTATTATGGCTTACAAAGAGCAAACTGGTTTTCAAAATATTGAAAACCTCGAGGTTAAGTTTCCAACCTCGAGGCTAAGCCTTATTTTCAAAAAACTGAACTTTGCATTTTCAAAGGCCAACCTCGAGTATGGATTTCCAACCTCGAGGTTGTCGGGCTCCAGTGAAAAATGAAGGTTTGAAAATAGCTTCCAACCTCGAGGTTCACATTGTAACCTCGAGGTTACATGTTTTAAAACCAGTACTTGCCTGAAACCTTCAGGCTAACCTCGAGGTTGGCCTCAAGGTTTGTGACCGTTGGTGCAATTTCAAATTTGGGAAATCTGCAATACCTTCTTGTTTGATCTCAATGCTTTCCATGATTATTCTATATTGATTCTAGATATGTTTAACCATCTTTCTAGTGAGTTTCAGACAGATTAACGAAGGTTCATTGAAGGATTAGAGCAAAAAGCAAAAAACTGTCAGAACAATAAATGCACAGCCCAGATAGTTGCTTCCTTTGGTTAATCCACTTGTACACGTCTGCAAAAGGCTAAAAGGAAGATTACTACAACAAGCAAAGTCTTCTCCAACGGGCAAATCCACAGAAAGCCACCTCAGATCAATTATACAACTAGATTAGTTGGAGATTAGAGAAAGAAGCTGACCAAACTTAAAGATAATCAGCTACAACGGTCTGATTGATTCTTCAACGGTCATAAACGGTCACAGACTCTTCTCTACCTATAAAAGACATGGATTGAAGCAGAAAAACGTAGAGACACAAGATTACAATGCCAAAATGTTGAACCTCTGCTTCTTCATCTTTTTCACTCTGTTTTACATGACTAGATAGCTTAGAGAGTGAAATGAATTGTATCTGCACTTCAATGATCATCTATTCATTCCTTTGAGAGGAATCTCATTGTAAACACATTATTCTTCTGAGAGTTACTCAAGATTGGGGAATCTTGAGTGGGAAATACATTGTGTTGATTACAACTTGTAAGGGGGAGTGAATCCTAGCGAGAGGATTACTTCAAGTACAGAGTGTGTAATCAAACAATGTGTTGATTATAGATTGTAAGGGGGAGTGAATCCTAGAGAGAGGATTGCTTCAGTTACAGATCGTGTAATCAAGATTATTGAAGATAGTGGATTGAAAATCCCAAGTGTGGCTTGGGGACTGGACGTAGGTCAAGGAGGGCCGAACCAGTATAAATCTGTTTGCAAGCTCTTCTCCCTTATCTCTTTCATTTCCAGCATTTACATTTGAGTGTTTATCAATTGTTTGTGAACTTACTTCTGTTATTCAAAGATAAAAGCACTGAATTGAAAAAACCTTTTGAGCAAGAACGTTTTTATACTTCACCCAATTCACCCCCCCTCTTGGGTTCAGCTGGAACTTACATTTGGTATCAGAGCTAGGCTCTTGTTTAAAGGACTTAACCGTCTCAAGAGTTTCAATGGCTGATTTCGGGTGTTCTTCGTTTTCAGAGGGTTTTGATTTTACCATTCCACCTCTTTTTAAAGATATTGATTTTTGGTTTTGGAAAGCTAGAATGACTAGTTTTATCAAAGCAACTAATTTTTATATGTGGAATGTTTTTACAAATGCTTTTGATTTCAAACCAAGAAAGGATTGGACAGAAAAAGAAATGAAGATGTTTTCTTTGAACATTAGAGCAATGAAAATCCTTCATTCTGCTTTAACTAAAAATGATTTTCAGAAAATCAAGTTTTGCTCTAGTGCTAAAGAAATTTGGGATACTCTTGATTCTATATATGCTTCTAACAATTTTGTTGAAGTTGAAAGCGTTGACAGCTCATCTGAAACTATAAGTTGTGTATCCACAATTGATGAACAATTGGAAGTGGAGAATGAAGAAGGAGAAATTATTGAGTTCTTCCATGATCTAGTCAACACAAAAGAACAAGAGGAAGAGAATTTCCAAGATGAACTCATAGACGATTGTGATCAATCATTAGCTAGAGCTCAAGATGCACATGAGGTAAACAATTCCAATTCTTCTTGTGTAGGCAAGAAAAATGTTTTCAAACAATTGCATGGAAGTGTTTTTCAACCATTTACTGATTCTATTTTGAAAAACAAAAATAATTTCGAAAATGATGCTGGAAAATCATATGGGAAGAAAGAATACACAAATATGAGTCATTTGAAATTGCATCCACTAGAACCACATAATTCTTGCAAAGTTGTTCATAACAAGCATGATTATATTACTTGCAATTATTGTGGAAAATCTGGACATATTTCTTACACATGTTGTATTAGAAGAAATTTCAATGTAAGAAATAAGTTGGTTTGGGTTCCTAAAGGACAATCAAGGTCCAATACTAACAGTCAAGGACCCAAGTATAAGTGGGTACCGAAATGTCCATCTAGTACTCTATGTGTGCAGGATGATTTGAATATCAATGGACATCAAGGTATAAAGAAGAGGAAGAAGAAGCCAAGAGTCCCTCATGCACCAAAGAAGGAGATCATAGAATCCATATCAAGCAAGAGAACTCCCATGGCACCCATTGCTGAAACTACAAAGCTGATTCATAAGAAGCAATGGATACAAGCAAGAAGAGCGTCATCTACCTCAAGAACAAATCTCCATAGAGTACCATTCAATTATCTTGAGGAGAACAAGAAGAGGAGAATCTCTCAAGTATCAAACAGAAGACACTTGAAGTCCATGCCCTCTAGGAGAGCTTTGCAGACACCCATTGAAAGACATATGACGAGTCAATGTGATAAGAAGAGGCAATGGGTTAGCAAAGCCAATCCTCCAAGTGCCTAAGGAGCATGTGAATTTAATTTTGGCTCCTACAAGCTAACGATGATTGGATCCAAGGTTGGATACCAAGAAAGACAAAGATTTATAAAGTTTTGTAGGACAAAAGAAAGCTTCTCAAGAATGCAACATAGAGAAATGATTCAAGTCTTGAGAAAGCTCAACAAGCTATGCTTGATGTTGATGGTGAACAACCGAAAAAGGAGTTGTCTACACCAATCCATCTCAACCAAGCAAGTTTCTATGAGGACAAAGGGAAATACGGTGATATCTAATCCTTACCCCATATTGTGTTTATGTGAAATTCATTCTTGGGTAATGTATACTTGTCCAATACTGTATACCATTAAGCAATCAATTACTTGTGACCTTAAAAATGTTTTCAAGATTGCTAATGGATAACAAGTGAATTTGTGCATAATTTTTCTGACTTGAAAGTTTCTGAGATGCACAAGTCAAGATTTTTTTTGAAATACAATTCATTCTGTGTTTGGAAAATGCATTCCAATGTTTCTAAAAATATGCATGTCTTGATTCAAATGATATCTCAAGATTGGAATTCAATTTCCACCATACTTTGCAAATGCATTGTTTCTCTAAGTACTTCTACAAAGATGAGTTTTCATATCATCAACATCTCAATCTCATATAACATTATCACGATTGATATTTGAGATATTGAAAACTATTTGCATAGTTTATGAAAAGTTCATATCAATGACATATTTTCCATGAATGTATTTTCAAATCGTCATTGAACACTGAATTTCTTGGTATCACATATTCGCTTATGTATCTACTCAAATTTGTAAGATTATTTGTGATACATATTTTTGGAAATATCGTATTCATCTACGAGCAATTCGATTGGATAATGAGAAATTTTGGGAATGTCTAATCCCAATAGATTGTGAATTGCCTCCACTTAATGTTAGTTCTGCGTTTTGATGATTAATTGGTTACTAACTTAAGTATTGGAGAATCTAGATGTGATTTTCATACAGGATGATTATTATCCTCTGAAATCCTGCTGAAGTTTGCTACCAAGAGAAGCAAACTTGACACTGACAAGCTAAATTCAAATCCACAACAAGCGAAGAAGAAATGAAAGTCTGAAGAAAAAGATGAACTTGAGTTTGATGCTTCACCATCTGAGTTTATTCTTTTGTTATGCGCGATTCTAAAACTTGTTTGAATTTGAATTCACCCTGTTTTGTGAAAATGCATACGCATGATTTGAAAAATGTTCATACTCTGATTGCATTCAAATAATGTTTCAAATTGGAAGTTAACATTGTATATTGAATGGTAGATATGCTTCAAATGTGTCCAATTGAGTTTTCCCTGTCATTCACATATTGATCTATAGAATTCAATGTTTTGCTTGAACTCTTATGTTTCATTCTCTAAATGGTAGGACCTTATGTCAAATAAGTGAATCATATATGAGTTTCAAGCTAATTTCCAGAAATGAATTCAGTATGTGAAAACTTATGCTTGTTGCATAAAACCTTATTGATTAAGCTATTCCAAATATTATGAATGTTCATTAATGCATCATGTGCATTAACCATTATATGGAATAACTTTCTAGGATAATTCTTTGGAACTTTAGTCATTTGGACTAAAGAATCTGTGTTTCATAGTCTATGAATCCTAATACTACTTGTGTTACTCTAATATATAATTATTTGTCCACATTCATGTTTAGAGTAACTAGTTTTGTATTCTCATAATTCTTGCCTTGAATGCTCTCATATGTTCGATACTCTACTCTCTAAGGCAAGATTATCTCTTGGTCAATAGCAAAGTCATTAGCTTATTTATGTTGTTATAAGCATGTCCTGATAATGCTTTACTTTCATGACTTTGGCTTTTCTGAAAATTCTTCAACATGTTAACTTCAATGTTTAACATGTTCTCCAAATCTGAAGCATATTGATATATTCATTAAACCTATTGACTTCCATCATATTTATAATGACCACTGTTTTCAAACATGTTTCAAAAATCTTTCATGTATAAAAAGTACTGATTTCATAATGTGTCATCACATTTTTGAAAGATCATTCAAGATTTGAAATACTTTGCATATTTCACTATCTTTCTTGAAAAATTTGAACTTCAAATTGATAAATGCTTATCATTATAGATAAGGTTTTCTATACTCATCAATGACATCTTTTCTGCATCTAGTGTATTCACAAATTGTCATTGAGAAATAACATTTTTGGTATCATTTAGTTGTTACCCTATTCAATTAATTGGCTTGATCTTGTTTGGGTAAAACTATATTTTGATCTTTGATTGTTATACTTCTTGCTCATACGTCATATGGTTTAATCCTATAAGAGTGTAAGAGTTGTCATGTCTAATCTTGTGTGGACTCAAGAATCATTGAGTACCAAAGAACATTCATTTTATTGCAGGTGTTGGTTTTGCTGTCAAAGGCAGAACCTCGAGGTTGACGGGGTGTCAAACAAAATCTCAAGGTTCCTGAAGGATGGAACCTCGAGTATGGAAGTGGAACCTCGAGTTTTGTGGCAGACAGAGAAGACATCTCATCCAAACAGACAGTGGAACCTCGAGGTTCTAGAGGTAAACTCGAGGTTGGAGGTATGAATGTCAAAGGGCAACCAGAAGGAAGTGTCACTCAAGGAACCGAGATGATAAGGAGCATGTTAACTTGATGAGAAGCTATGAGCAGAAACTAATCTTATACAAAGTTCATTCAGGATTTCAGCGTCTAAGATGCATTCAGAACATCTGATGGTTATGTCACATCTTGAAGCTTAGTCACATCTGGGAAAGCTTCAGTATTGATCACATTATCAGATAAAAGCTAGCCCGTGATGCATCTATGGACTACAAACCATTATGACTCAAGTAATTACGACATTACTTGAGTGAGGTATTGTATTCTGCAATAATATTCATATATGATAATCATTTCTCTGTTTCATATCACTCTTCAGGCTAACTTGATTTTATTCACTCAAATTTTTCATGAACTTTAGCCTAAGCAAATCATTTTTAAAAAATGATCCTTATGCCTTAAACTCTATTATCATCATAAAAGGCATAAGTGATTTGTTTATAACAATTTCAAGTCCACCCAAGTGAACTTGAAAGTTTTCAATTCTAAGGTACCATGTTGTGAGCAAAGATATTTTCAAACTTCATAACATTTGGTGTCACATTATTATTTGATATCATTAAAGGGGATTTCACATTTTAGTCATGCATTCATTAAGGGGGAGCTTCACATTCATACATGCTTTATACTTTAAAAGCTCACATTCTTTATTTGAAGAAAAACCCTTTTAACCATACTCATCTGCATTCATATCTTTTGTTAGTTTTGATGATGAGTTAATATCATATTTTCCTTTCATTAGCTTTATTTTAAAAATATCACATAGAAAAGGATACTTTGATATTTGGCTTGCACTAACAAATCTTTTCGAAAGAATGTTTTCAATTTGTAACAGGAGATTTTGTTGTGTTACAATTTTCCTTAACGCACTACAAGGAAAAACTATTAAATTAGGGAAAGATGTCTTGGCGGTTAATCATTGAAGCTGAGATGTGCTCTACATGGATGATTTATGAAGAAAAGGCAAAAGATGGAAGCTGAAGTATTGATGATCATATTCATTCAGATGAGATACAACTCAAGAAGCCAGTACTTTAGTCTCATCCCAGAGGCTATTTAGAGCACATCACATATCTCAAAGCTAGTAAATGGACTTCACAGATAGTTCATCAATTTGCAAAACCAACATGAGCATTTCTAATCCCTATCTTTTTATATTCAGTAGAAATTGTGCACATGTTTGGTATACACATGCTTTAATTGTGAAAGATTTCTTGAAAATTTCCTCAATTTCCTTCAAATTTGTTTTCATAAAAACATTCCAAATTACATTATATTTAGAATGAAAAGCACTTTCAATCGGGGAGAGAAAATCAGTTTCTTTGACTCTTTTAACATGCATAAGGTGCATAGGTTCTAGGTGTTGTGTCTCATTGCATTTCATTGTATTTTGCTGATTTTGTAGTAATTGGTTCTGATATCAGTGATTATCAGAGTATTTATCCTCTCTGATATCAGTTCTGCGTTTATGAAGTTTGTTCATTGAATACATTTCTAGTTGTTTATATGTTTATCTACTGTCATCCTCTGATCAACTTGTGTTGAAATGCAAAATTAGTCGTTTTCTGATAACTTCAATTCAACTTTTTGCTAATGACAAATAAGGGGGAGAGAATGGCAAGAAAAATATGTTGTATCTAATGTATTCTTATATTCATACATATTTTTCTTAAGGTATTTGCCATCATCAAAAAGGGGGAGAATGTTGGTTATACTTAGTTTTGATGATGTCTTACATAGATGTCATTCTTATAAGCAAAAAGATTGAGCAATATAATTATCTCCTACTTGGACTAACTATTGCATTTAATGTAGATCAATCCAAGTTGAATTATAGAGATTAATCAAGAAGGAGATAAGAGTTGAAAGAAAGAAGTATCTGCAGAGGTTATCAAGAAAGCAAGTTGTTATCAATGGGTTTTGGTGATAACCAAGTAGAAGAAAAGAGACCAAATAAAGAAGAAGCATTCGAGGCTGAAGAAAGAGTTGGATTATGAGGAATAATCAAGATGGGAGATTAAAGAAGGAAGAACTTGATGAATAGAATAAGAATATAAGTTTTCAAGTTCTTATATTGATGTTAGAAGGCTACAAATTCATATGGAAGTTCAATTGACTCAATTCTGAGTTAAATCAAGCAAATATGAGGTCCAGGTCGAGAAAACTCGAGGTTTGAGCATAAACCTCGAGGTTTGAGTGTCTTCAGCATTTTTGGTGTCACTGGACCAGCCAACCTCGAGGTTGCAAGTGCAAACTCGAGGTTGCAAGTGCCAACCTCGAGGTTGTAGTCATAACCTCAAGGTTTCAGCACTATCAGCAACTCTGGTGCACTCTGTTCCACGTTCAGCTTCTGGCGACCTTTGGTAATTTGATGATATCTTCCAAACCAGAGATCGGATTGAGACGAAACCAAAAGCATTGGAAACTAGACTCCCAACACGTACTTTTGACAGAGATTCAAGTCCAAAGGAGTTCAGAACAAGGAGATATGAATTTTACAAATTTACACAAACATCACCGTCACAGTCAGAACCAAGCTTCAATGTTTTGGGTGAATCTCACAAACCACAAATCCAATTGAGCTCAAATCGGTGCCATTGGAAAGTAGACACACATAGCTTTCCAACAAGACTTGAACGGACCAAAACGGATTTCAGACCAGGGAGATATGGCTTTTGGAAGTTGACAATCAGTTCAGGACAACGCAAAAAGGGCTGATCAAGAACAGCCTTCATTCATCCGATCTTAATGGACATAATACAATGAGTTTGGAGCTGATTCTTCTTGCATTGGATTCTTACATCGAGGTTGGACATGTAAAATTGAGTTTGAGGTTGGGTATTCTGTTTTAAACTTGAGATTTCATGAAAATACTTTGAACCTCGAGTATAGAGTTTCAACCTCGAGTATTATGGCTTACAGAGAGCAAACTGGTTTTCAAAATATTGAAAACCTCGAGGTTAAGTTTCCAACCTCGAGGCTAAGCCTTATTTTCAAAAAACCGAACTTTGCATTTTCAAAGGCCAACCTCGAGTATGGATTTCCAACCTCGAGGTTGTCGGGCTCCAGTGAAAAATGAAGGTTTGAAAATAGCTTCCAACCTCGAGGTTCACATTGTAACCTCGAGGTTACATGTTTTAAAACCAGTACTTGCCTGAAACCTTCAGGCTAACCTCGAGGTTGGCCTCAAGGTTTGTGACCGTTGGTGCAATTTCAAATTTGGGAAATCTGCAATACCTTCTTGTTTGATCTCAATGCTTTCCATGATTATTCTATATTGATTCTAGATATGTTTAACCATCTTTCTAGTGAGTTTCAGACAGATTAACGAAGGTTCATTGAAGGATTAGAGCAAAAAGCAAAAAACTGTCAGAACAATAAATGCACAGCCCAGATAGTTGCTTCCTTTGGTTAATCCACTTGTACACGTCTACAAAAGGCTAAAAGGAAGATTACTACAACAAGCAAAGTCTTCTCCAACGGGCAAATCCACAGAAAGCCACCTCAGATCAAATTATACAACTAGATTAGTTGGAGATTAGAGAAAGAAGCTGACCAAACTTAAAGATAATCAGCTACAACGGTCTGATTGATTCTTCAACGGTCATAAACGGTCACAGACTCTTCTCTACCTATAAAAGACATGGATTGAAGCAGAAAAACGTAGAGACACAAGATTACAATGCCAAAATGCTGAACCTCTGCTTCTTCATCTTTTTCACTCTGTTTTACATGACTAGATAGCTTAGAGAGTGAAATGAATTGTATCTGCACTTCAATGATCATCTATTCATTCCTTTGAGAGGAATCTCATTGTAAACACATTATTCTTCTGAGAGTTACTCAAGATTGGGGAATCTTGAGTGGGAAATACATTGTGTTGATTACAACTTGTAAAGGGGAGTGAATCCTAGCGAGAGGATTACTTCAAGTACAGAGTGTGTAATCAAACAATGTGTTGATTACAGATTGTAAGGGGGAGTGAATCCTAGAGAGAGGATTGCTTCAGTTACAGATCGTGTAATCAAGATTATTGAAGATAGTGGATTGAAAATCCCAAGTGTGGCTTGGGGACTGGACGTAGGTCAAGGAGGGCCGAACCAGTATAAATCTGTTTGCAAGCTCTTCTCCCTTATCTCTTTCATTTCCAGCATTTACATTTGAGTGTTTATCAATTGTTTGTGAACTTACTTCTGTTATTCAAAGATAAAAGCACTGAATTGAAAAAACCTTTTGAGCAAGAACGTTTTTATACTTCACCCAATTCACCCCCCCTCTTGGGTTCAGCCGGAACTTACAAACGATTCAGAACGTCTTCGATGTGCACGAACGTGACGGACGATTCCGAATATCGTGCGCTCTGAACAATTCAGAACTGTACCCGCGGCACCATTCTAGAGACCCGTCTGAAACCCTAACACGAATTTTCAAATTAAAGCATTCAAGATTTGATTTCTTGATATAAAGATTCAGTTTCTTGCATACAAAGATTCAAATTCTTGCATACAGAGATTCAGATTCTTGCATATATATCACATATAATAGCATGTACAGAAACCCAATTTAAACGCATGTTGAGTTGGCTCTGATGCCACTGTTGGGATCCGTACACGCAGCGGATTTAAATTTTCTATGAATCCTGTCCCGAGGATCACTCAGGTGCGTTTAAATCAAGGTTAGGGAACCTGAATCATACCTTATAGAGAACTCGGAATCATCCGGAGCCGGAGGTTTTCCTTTGATTTTAGCGAACTAGTAGATCAAGAATCTACACAAACCTTTTGCGCACATTTTCTGATGGCGATCAAGAAAATTCAAATTGTAGTGAATTCGTCCGTGTCTCGTTCTCTTTGAACTGTTGGGCTACCTTCTCGATCAACAGAAGACGACTCTTAGAATCGGCTTCCTCTACTGGTATCCACACGAACAATCCCCGAACACGGCTACGGTAGCGTGCTAGCGCCTCTTGTGCGTCTCTCTCTTTTTCGCTCTAGGGTTTCTCGCGGCTTTCTAATACGCTCGACTAAAAGTCCCGTAGGTTTTTCTAAACCCATCGGCGTATTATATTCAAAATTAATCCCCATTAATTTTGAATTTCAAATTTTAATTAAAAAAATATTAATTAAATCTATCTAATAGATTTAATCTAATGTATTTATTTAATTAAAATTAAAAGCCTTCTGATTTAATTTATCTCTATAAATTAAATCTGAGAAATTATATCTATCTATTTAATTAAATTTGAGATACAATATCTCAATTTAAATTAAATAGATAATGATATCTTTATTCGAAAATCAGATGAGATATAATATCTCTATTTGTTTTAGATATTTAATTTATCCGATAAATTAAATATAAAACAAATATCATATAATAATATTATAATCTCCATTAAATAATATTATTATATTATTTTCGAATTTAATATACACACACACACACAAATATATATTTATCCTAGATTAAATTCAGTATTCATTTAATCTCAGATTAATCTGAGATTCAATGAATCTGGACACTTTTACCCGTGTTGGATTATTCTTATGTGCGACCCTGCAGGCCCATATGAGATTGGCAGTGGGCCAAGACTGTATCAGCCCACAAGTCGCAAGCGGCCTCTAGCAAGACATTGCGACTACCCAATTCACATGGGGATCGATGACACGATACTACCTATCGTATAACCATGTCACGTCCCTTTTGTCACTCGATAATTCGGTCAAGGATGAGGCATGGATAACGTCAACTTCCTTTTCTTGACCATTACTTTCTCGATTCTCGAGCAGTCTAATAAGTGAAATGGAAACTCCTTTCCATCACAGTATGGCCATACATTTCTTAGACTCACTCATCGAGGGGCCCAGTATTATCTCTCTACAAATTTGAGGGACAAATTCCATCTTGATCATTCACATTCCTCCGCATGAAAACCACTGATCCCGATCCCAGCCTTTATCATCACCCGGTCAAAGGTGACTTTTGACTAGATCAAAGACCAATGACTCATCTTGTAGGAATCCATGATGATCTTAGGTCATAGGGCGTTGTGACGCGGTTATACATGAGATAAGCTTATGACTTAATCCATGCAGCTTTCTCCTAGTGGGTCGGTCCAGCACCTTGTACTCTTACAAATGCCCATGACTTTGATTCGTATCTCCATACCTCATCAAAGTCATATTGGTCTTAACTCATCTTCGCTCCCGCGTAGATGACCGACCAGGGACATTTAGGATAATCTATAAGATATATCCAGGGATATAGTTATCACCATAAACATGCGTATGAAATGATAACTTAATGGAGAACAATGACTTGGCCCTAGGGCATAATTTCCAACATTAAGTTATTTAAAATACACGCAAAATAGATTCCTAAATTATTTCTATTATTTACTTATCTCTTATCTAGTTTTCTATTATTTTAATTAAATATAGGATATAAGGATATTTTGAATTAAAATCTGTTCATATCTTATTTTATTGTGCGGGAAATATTATATAAAGAAAAAGAAAATCAAATAATTAGAAAAACGTGGACAAACATGTGCAAATGATATTAACTGTAGCATTGCATAGGAGTATAATATATTGCAATGTGTTGTTCAGGAATATAATATATTGTAACCACAAAAGTGACGCATAGGGATATACAACTCACGCACAAAAGTCAAGGCAAGCAATGGTTTTCAATCCAAAAAAAGACAAGAGACGCATAAATTGGATTCAGGGAAAAATTGGATTTAAACATATATATGTGCAATTAAGCACGAAGGTCGAGGCAAAGAAAAAATATTCAATAAAAAAAAAGACGCACAGTATATTATCTAATTGAAGCACGCAAACCAAGGTAAGCAATTGTGTTTAATTCATAAGGAAAAACGCACAGGCATATCCGCATATGCATAGAATTGGATTACGCAAGCTGATGAAAGCAATTACATATTCTATATATATATATATATATATATATATATATATATATATATATATATCTATATCTATATGCACGGAAATCAAACAACAATTAGTTTCTATGACCTAGGGATCGGATTACCTATCAAGATATAAAATTAGCCTAAGACTCATGGGGATTAAGATCATAGGGATTAGGATTACCTGGTCTCCGTGTTGCTAGCCTCCTAGGAGAATAATTGACGAGAGTACGGAACGAGGATGTAGTAGCAGAGAAAAATTTAGCGGTGAAGAAAAGTATCGAGTGTTTTCTAGGTTTACGCAGCCAAACCTAAGTTTATAATTAAAATCTAGGGTTTTAGCTATGGCTGGGCCTTTAAATTATCCCCAATTAATAAATTAACAATACAAACAGTATAAATTTCTAGATTCTAATATATTATTATTATTATTTTAATCTATTATTATTATTATCCAAACATGAGCCATTTTATATATTTCATGTTGGTATTGTAAACCACGAAGGAGGAGGAGGAAAGGAATTAATTGTTAGATGTTTAGATGAATCATTCTTGAGAAGATAAGAAACATGAAATATGGATTGTGCTTTTTAAATTTATTATTCTGACTAGGCCTTGAGCTTGATGTGTTGTGTGTTGAGTGTGGACTTGGGTTACAGCGGATTGGAATTCTATTTGTGGTGGTCGTTATTGGCAGCTAATAGAGAATAGAGAAGGGGAGAAGTTCCACACACCTCACACTGTACTTGCTGTGGAAGGAAGGAATTCCAAGTCTGATAACGCGTTGACGTGGCGTTGGTAGGAAATAGGTATGGATTAGATTTGGTAACTGTGAAACTAAGAAACAAAGTCCGCTCTTTTGTTCGTTTGATGGTGTTCATTAGATTTTTTCTAGATGCTTCTTCAATCTACTAAGTCAACATCCATGTCATCATAATTGGTCAAAAAACTTTCATTTAATGGTCAACGTTTTCCACTTAACAGAAAAGTGTGACTTTTGCACCTATTTTATAACCACAAAACCACTTTTGCACTTAAAAAATACATTTGGTGTGTGGCAGTCCTAAGGACAAAGCATATGTGCATTTTTACACCTTTACCCTCTATATATAAATCTTTTTATATTCTAACCTCTTAAATTTAAATTTCAAACTTAAATTCTAATTGGCCTAAGACCTCATTGGGCCTTTTAACTCATTGGGCTTATTAGTGGAGGAACTAATTTCCCACCAAAGAGACATATGTAGCACCATTTTCATTCTATTAGGCTTGGAGTCCCACTCCAACCAAAATACACCTTTTGTCTTGAAAAGCCCAATTTGGCCCAAGTTTGCTCATTTTTAAGGAATCAAGAATAACCTTTATGTGTAACCTATTAGGCCCAATTAGTCACTGAGATGAATAAACTTGAACAAATTAAACTCTTTCAATGGGTCCAATTTGTTTAATGACCATATAAGACGCTAGCAATGCTTTGCGGCCCTATAACTATTCAAGTTGATCAAGTGATCTACCTTTCTAATTTGGATACCGCCTTGACATCATCCCTCACATTGTCATTTACATTTAGTCAAGAGCAAAGATAGAGTACCATCTCTTTTGGTTGACTAAATATAGCTTTTTATGGAATAAGGAATCTTCTTCTACTGACTCTAAGACGGATTATGACTCTATATAATCGATTGCTATGCACAGTCTCGAGTCAACTAGAAGTCATCTAAGCTCTACCAGTCTTGTGAATAATTAATCCCTTGTAGGGGACTATGAGTCCTTTCGGCATGTCCATCTATACTCATGTATACAAGTTATACTCAAGAGTACATTGTTCTCCTCATTCTCAGGCGAATAGAATTGTATGGTCAAAGTATCACCCTAGGACATAGTGTTCGATGAAATCCTCAAAATTAGGACGATCCGTATTACCAAAGGATGAGAGACATTACAAATCCAATACTACTATCTACAATGAATCTTTGTGAAGTCTCTTGGCGGGTTACTTTAGTGCTATCTGTTCTCCAACAAATCCAGCCATGACATCAGCTAAGGCATCACCACACCTATATTTCATGAGATCACTACCTTGTATCTCTATAGAAGTAGGTGATGTCGTACTAATCTTATTGAGATCACCAATGCCTTTTCTTGGTAATTCAAGACTAAGAACAAGTTTCGAGCAATAGACATGTGGTGTCCTCGAGTCCTCATGATCCCTTATAGATCCTCTAATGAATACATGTTCTATTTCTAGGGTTTTTTTCTTCAAACGCATATTGACCTTAAGTAAATGTGAGACATAAATATGATGAAGATAAAATGTGCTCATTTATATCAATCATGAAATACTACAATGTAAAAAGTTGTACATTCATAAAATAGATTGTCTTTAAGACACCTAAATACTAACAAGATACACTTTAGAATGCCTTAGGAAAGAAGAGGGTGTGGGTTTCATATATCAAAGCCAGTCAGAACATGTATGAAGGGGTTACAAGAATGTTAGAATGCCTGGAGGTGTTATAAAGGATATTCCTATGAGGATTTGCCTACATCAGGGATCAGCTTTGAGCCCTTATTTGTTTGACATGGTGGTAGATGTTCTAACTGTTGGTTATGATTAGTTTTGATGATGTCTTATATAGATGCCATTCTTAATAGCAAAAAGATTGAGTAATATTGTTATCTCCTATATTGACTACCTGCTATATTTAATGTAGATTATTTGAAGTTAAATTAAGAAGAATAATCAAGAAGGAGATAAGAGATGGAAGAAAGAAAGCATTTGCAGAAGTTGAAATGAAGCTTCATCATGTTCTGAATGTTGAAGAAGGCAGAAGCTGCAAATAATGATGAGCCCAAGCTAATTGATGAAGAATGATCAAGTTGGGAGATGGAAGAAGGAACAACTTGTTGAATTTAATGAAGAGATCATTATTCAAGTTCTTATATTGATGCTAGAAGTCTCCAAGGTCATATGGAAGTTGGAATGGCTCAATTCAGAGTTAAATCAAGCAAATATGAGGTCCAGGACGAGTAAACTCGAGGTTTGGGTATAAACCTCGAGGTTTGAGTGTCTTCAGCATTTTTGGTGTCTCTGGACCAGCCAACCTCGAGGTTGCAAGTGCAAACTCGAGGTTGCAAGTGCCAACCTCGAGGTTGTAGTCATAACCTCAAGGTTTCAGCACTATCAGCAACTCTGGTGCACTCTGTTCCACGTTCAGCTTCTGGCGACCTTTGGTAATTTGATGATATCTTCCAAACCAGAGATCGGATTGAGACGAAACCAAAAGCATTGGAAACTAGACTCCCAACACGTACTTTTGACAAAGATTCAAGTCCAAAGGAGTTCAGATGAATTATTGATGAATTTTACAAGTTGACATAAATATCAGCGTCACAGTCAGGAACAGCCTTTAGTATTTTGAGTATATCTCACAAACGGCAAATCCGATTGGACTGAAATCAGTGGCATATGAAAGCAGACTCACAGAGCTTTCCATCAAGAGTTGAACGGACCAAAACGGAGCTCGGACCAGAGAGATATGGCCCTCAGAAATTGCTCTACTGCAGTATGAGAAGCCATACTCGAGTATCAGTTTTGAACCTCGAGTATTATGACTTACAGAGAGCAAACTGGTTGTCAAAGTAATGACAACCTCGAGGTCAAGTTTGCAACCTCGAGGTTGAGGCTTGTTTTCAAGAACTGAACTTTGCAATTTCAGAAGCAAACCTCGAGTATGGATTTCCAACCTCGAGGTTATCGGGCTCCAGAGGAAAAATGCTCTTTCAACCAAGTTTCCAACCTCGAGGTTACTGTTTCAACCTCAAGGTTGTGAGTTTCTAAAACCAGTACTTGCCTGAAACCTTCAGGCTAACCTCGAGGTTGGCCTCAAGGTTTGTGACCGTTGGTGCAATTTCAAATTTGGGAAATCTGCAATACCTTCTTGTTTGATCTCAATGCTTTCCATGATTATTCTATATTGATTCTAGATATGTTTAACCATCTTTCTAGTGAGTTTCAGACAGATTAACGAAGGTTCATTGAAGGATTAGAGCAAAAAGCAAAAAACTGTCAGAACAATAAATGCACAGCCCAGATAGTTGCTTCCTTTGGTTAATCCACTTGTACACGTCTGCAAAAGGCTAAAAGGAAGATTACTACAACAAGCAAAGTCTTCTCCAACGGGCAAATCCACAGAAAGCCACCTTAGATCAATTATACAACTCGATTAGTTGGAGATTAGAGAAAGAAGCTGACCAAACTTAAAGATAATCAGCTACAACGGTCTGATTGATTCTTCAACGGTCATAAACGGTCACAGACTCTTCTCTACCTATAAAAGACATGGATTGAAGCAGAAAAACGAGGAGATATATGATTACCATGCAAAAATACTGATGTTCTTCTTCTACATCATTCTCACTCTGTTTTTCATATCTAAAGCTTAAGAGTGTGAAATGAATTGTGTCTGTACTTCAGTGTTTATTTATCCATTCCTTTGAGAGGAAATTCATTGTAAACACATTATCCTTCTGAGAGAAACTCAAGATTGGGTAATCTTGAGTGGGTTATACATTGTGTTGATTACAACTTGTAAGGGGGAGTGAATCCTAGAAAGAGAGGATTACTTCGAGTACGAAGTGTGTGATCAAGCAGTGTATCCTTACGGTGTGTAAGGGGGAGTATCTCAGTAAGAGATTTGTAAAAGGCTGCACAAGTGCCCGGCTAAACTTGTGGGATTGTAGCGGTTCTCAAGTACCCGATTAAAGCTTGAGTGAGATAGTGGATTGAAAATCCCAAGTGAGGCTTGGGGACTGGACGTAGGTCAGAGAGGGCCGAACCAGTATAAATCTGTTTGCAAGCTCTTCTTCCTTATCTTTTGCATTCCCAGCATTTACATTTGAGCAATTATCAATTGTTTGAAAACTTACTTTTGTTACTCAAGATGAAAACACTGAATTGCGAAAATGTTTTAAAGAGTGGAAATTTTTATACTTCACCCAATTCACCCCCCCTCTTGGGTGATAGCCGGAACTTACATTTGGTATCAGAGCAAGGCTCTTGTTTAAAGGACTTAACCGTCTCAAGAGTTTCAATGGCTGATTTCGGGTGTTCTTCGTTTTCTGAGGGTTTTGATTTTACCATTCCACCTCTTTTTAAAGATATTGATTTTTGGTTTTGGAAAGCTAGAGTGACTAGTTTTATCAAAGCAACTGATTTTTATATGTGGAATGTTTTTACAAATGCTTTTGATTTCAAACCAAGAAAGGATTGGACAGAAAAAGAAATGAAGATGTTTTCTTTGAACATTAGAGCAATGAAAATCCTTCATTCTGCTTTAACTGAAAATGATTTTCAGAAAATCAAGTTTTGCTCTAGTGCTAAAGAAATTTGGGATACTCTTGATTCTATATATGCTTCTAACAATTCTGTTGAAGTTGAAAGTGTTGACAGCTCATCTGAAACTATAAGTTGTGTATCCACAATTGATGAACAATTGGAAGTGGAGAATAAAGAAGGAGAAATTATTGAGTTCTTCCATGATCTAGTCAACACAACAGAACAAGAGGAAGAGAATTTCCAAGATGAACTCATAGACGATTGTGATCAATCATTAGCTAGAGCTCAAGATGCACATGAGGTAAACAATTCCAATTCTTCTTGTGTAGGCAAGAAAAATGTTTTCAAACAATTGCATGGAAGTGTTTTTCAACCATTTACTGATTCTATTTTGAAAAACAAAAATAATTTCAAAAATGATGCTGGAAAATCATATGGGAAGAAAGAATACACAAATATGAGTCATTTGAAATTGCATCCACTAGAACCACATAATTCTTGCAAAGTTGTTCATAACAAGCATGATTATATTACTTGCAATTATTGTGGAAAATCTGGACATATTTCTTACACATGTTGTATTAGAAGAAATTTCAATGTAAGAAATAAGTTGGTTTGGGTTCCTAAAGGACAATCAAGGTCCAATACTAACAGTCAAGGACCCAAGTATAAGTGGGTACCGAAATGTCCATCTAGTACTCTATGTGTGCAGGATGATTTGAATATCAATGGACATCAAGGTACAAAGAAGAGGAAGAAGAAGCCAAGAGTCCCTCATGCACCAAAGAAGGAGATCATAGAATCCATATCAAGCAAGAGAACTCCCATGGCACCCATTGCTGAAACTACAAAGCTGATTCATAAGAAGCAATGGATACAAGCAAGAAGAGCGTCATCTACCTCAAGAACAAATCTCCATAGAGTACCATTCAATTATCTTGAGGAGAACAAGAAGAGGAGAATCTCTCAAGTATCAAACAGAAGACACTTGAAGTCCATGCCCTCTAGGAGAGCTTTGCAGACACCCATTGAAAGACATATGACGAGTCAATGTGATAAGAAGAGGCAATGGGTGAGCAAAGCCAATCCTCCAAGTGCCTAAGGTATAAGGTAGACAATGGTAAAACCTCCTTTGTTATCATATGAAATATTCATTGAGGTTTTATATTTTGTAACCTTAGAAATGATCATTGCAAACTACTTTTAAAATCAAGTTTTTCACATCCTAATTTATTCTTCAAAAAGATTGCAATGTTCAATGATTTAATTCTTTATGCTTGCATGATGATTAGAAAAGAAAGTATCTCCTTTATGCAAAGAGTCATGTTTTATTCACTATACTTTATTATTCTGAATTGATTATATTCATAGGAGCATGTGAATTTAATTTTAGTTCCTACAAGCTAACGATGATTGGATCCAAGATTGGATACCAAGAAAGAAAAAGACTTATACGATTTTGTAGGATCAAAGAAAGCTTCTCAGGAATGAAAGATAGAGAAATGATTCAAGCCTTGAGAAAGCCAAACAAGCTATGCTTAATGATGATGGTGAACACCGAAAAAGAAGTTATCTACACCAATCCATCTCAACCAAGCAAGCTTCTATGAGAACAAGGAGAATTTCGGTGATATCTAATCTTTACCCCATATTGTGTTTATGTGAAATTCATTCTTGGGTAATGTATACTTGTCCAATACTGTATACCATTAAGCAATCAATTACTTGTGACCTTAAAAATGTTTTCAAGATTGCTAATGGATAACAAGTGAATTTGTGCATAATTTTTCTGACTTGAAAGTTTCTGAGATGCACAAGTCAAGAATTTTTTTTTGAAATACAATTCATTCTGTGTTTGGAAAATGCATTCCAATGTTTCTAAAAATATGCATGTCTTGATTCAAATGATATCTCAAGATTGGAATTCAATTTCCACCATACTTTGCAAATGCATTGTTTCTCTAAGTACTTCTACAAAGATGAGTTTTCATATCATCAACATCTCAATCTCATATAACATTATCACGATTGATATTTGAGATATTGAAAACTATTTGCATAGTTTATGAAAAGTTCATATCAATGACATATTTTCCATGAATGTATTTTCAAATCGTCATTGAACACTGAATTTCTTGGTATCACATATTCGCTTATGTATCTACTCAAATTTGTAAGATTATTTGTGATACATATTTTTGGAAATATCGTATTCATCTACGAGCAATTCGATTGGATAATGAGAAATTTTGGGAATGTCTAATCCCAATAGATTGTGAATTGCCTCCACTTAATGTTAGTTCTGCGTTTTGATGATTAATTGGTTACTAACTTAAGTATTGGAGAATCTAGATGTGATTTTCATACAGGATGATTATTATCCTCTGAAATCCTGCTAAAGTTTGCTACCAAGAGAAGCAAACTTGACACTGACAAGCTAAATTCAAATCCACAACAAGCGAAGAAGAAATGAAAGTCTGAAGAAAAAGATGAACTTGAGTTTGATGCTTCACCATCTGAGTTTATTCTTTTGTTATGCGCGATTCTAAAACTTGTTTGAATTTGAATTCACTCTGTTTTGTGAAAATGCATACGCATGATTTGAAAAATGTTCATACTCTGATTGCATTCAAATAATGTTTCAAATTGGAAGTTAACATTGTATATTGAATGGTAGATATGCTTCAAATGTGTCCAATTGAGTTTTCCCTGTCATTCACATATTGATCTATAGAATTCAATGTTTTGCTTGAACTCTTATGTTTCATTCTCTAAGTGGTAGGACCTTATGTCAAATAAGTGAATCATATATGAGTTTCAAGCTAATTTCCAGAAATGAATTCAGTATGTGAAAACTTATGCTTGTTGCATAAAACCTTATTGATTAAGCTATTCCAAATATTATGAATGTTCATTAATGCATCATGTGCATTAACCATTATATGGAATAACTTTCTAGGATAATTCTTTGGAACTTTAGTCTTTTGGACTAAAGAATCTGTGTTTCATAGTCTATGAATCCTAGTACTACTTGTGTTACTCTAATATATAATTATTTGTCCACATTCATGTTTAGAGTAACTAGTTTTGTATTCTCATAATTCTTGCCTTGAATGCTCTCATATGTTCGATACTCTACTCTCTAAGGCAAGATTATCTCTTGGTCAATAGCAAAGTCATTAAGCTTATTTATGTTGTTCTAAGTATGTCCTGATAATGCTTTACTTTCATGACTTTGGCTTTTCTAAAAATTCTTCAACATGTTAACTTCAATGTTTAACATGTTCTCCAAATCTGAAGCATATTGATATATTCATTAAACCTATTGACTTTCATCATATTTATAATGACCACTGTTTTCAAACATGTTTCAAAAATCTTTCATGTATGAAAAATATTGATTTCATAATGTGTCATCACATTTTTTTGAAAGATCATTCAAGATTTGAAATACTTTGCATATTTCACTATCTTTCTTGAAAAATTTGAACTTCAAATTGATAAATGCTTATCATTATAGATAAGGTTTTCTATACTCATCAATGACATCTTTTCTGCATCTAGTGTATTCACAAATTGTCATTGAGAAATAACATTTTTGGTATCATTTAGTTGTTACCCTATTCAATTAATTGGCTTGATCTTGTTTGGGTAAAACTATATTTTGATCTTTGATTGTTATACTTCTTGCTCATACATCATATGGTTTAATCCTATAAGAGTGTAAGAGTTGTCATGTCTAATCTTGTGTGGACTCAAGAATCATTGAGTACCAAAGAACATTCATTTTATTGCAGGTGTTGGTTTTGCTGTCAAAGGCAGAACCTCGAGGTTGAGAAGCCAACCTCGAGGTTGACGAGGTGTCAAACAAAATCTCAAGGTTCCTGAAGGATGGAACCTCGAGTATGGAAGTGGAACCTCGAGTTTTGTGGCAGACAGAGAAGACATCTCATCCAAACAGACAGTGGAACCTCGAGGTTCTAGAGGTAAACTCGAGGTTGGAGGTATGAATGTCAAAGGGCAACCAGAAGGAAGTGTCACTCAAGGAACCGAGATGATAAGGAGCATCTTAACTTGATGAGAAGCTATGAGCAGAAACTAATCTTATACAAAGTTCATTCAGGATTTTAGCGTCTAAGATGCATTCAGAACATCTGATGGTTATGTGACTCTTCATCTTGAAGCTTAGTCACATCTGGGAAAGCTTCAGTATTGATCACATTATCAGATAAAAGCTAGCCCGTGATGCATCTATGGACTACAAACCATTATGACTCAAGTAATTACGACATTACTTGAGTGAGGTATTGTATTCTGCAATAATATTCATATATGATAATCATTTCTCTGTTTCATATCACTCTTCAAGCTAACTTGATTTTATTCACTCAAATTTTTCATGAACTTTAGCCTGAGCAAATCATTTTTTAAAAAATGATCCTTATGCCTTAAACTCTATTATCATCATAAAAGGCATAAGTGATTTGATTATACCAATTTCAAGTCCACCCAACTGAGTTTGAAAGTCTTTCAATTCTAAGGTACCATGTTGTGAGCAAAGATATTTTCAAACCTCATAACATTTGGTGTCTCATTATTATTTGGCATCATGAAAGGGAACTTCACTTTTTAGCCATGCATTCATTAAGGGGGAGCTTCATATTCACATGTGTTTGATATTTTAAAAGCTCATTTCCTTCACTTGAAGAATTTTTTTTTGGGGCATACTCATATGCATTCATTATCTTTTATTAGTTTTGATGATGAGTTAATATCATATTTTCCTTTCATTATCTTTATTTGAAAAATATCACATAGAAAGGGATACTTTGATATTTAACTTGCACTAACAAATCTTTTGGAAAGAATGTTTTCAATTTGTAGCAGGAGATTATGTTATGTGCTAGGACTTTCCTTAATGCGCTATAAGAATAGCTACATGTAGAAAAGGAAAGGATGGAAGCTGAAGTACTGATGATCATATTCATTCATATGAGATACAACTAAAGAAGCCAGTACTTTAGACTCATCTCAGAGGTTATTCAGAGCACATCACAGATCTCAAAGCTAGCAAATGGACTTCACAGATCGTTCATCAATTTGCAAAACCAACATGAGCATTTCTAATCCCTATCTTTTTATTTTCAGTAGAAATTTTGCATATGTTTGGTATCTATGTTTTAAATGTGAAAGATGTCTTGAAAACCTCTCCAAATTCTCTCAAATTTTGCTTTCATAAGAACATTTTAAATTGCATCTTATTTAAAATAAAAGCACTTTCAATCGAGGAGAGAACATCAGTTTGTTTGTCTCTTCTAATCTGGTTTCATATTTTTTTTAACATGCATAAGGTGCATAGGTTCTAGGTGTTGTGTCTTATTGCATTTCATTGTATTTTGTTGATTTTGTAGTAATTGGTTCTGATATCAATGATTATCAGAGTGTTTATCCTTTCTGGTATCAGTTCTGCTTGTATGAGGTTTGCCCAATGAATACATTTCTAGTTGTTTATGATACTAATATGCTTATCTGCTGCCATCCTCTAATTAACTTGTGTTGAAATGCAAAATTGGTCATTTTCTGTTAACTTACAATTCAACTTTTTGCTAATGACAAATAAGGGGGAGAGAATGGCAAGAAAAATATGTTGCATCTAATGTATTCTTATATTCATACATATTTTTCTTAAAGTATTTGCCATCATCAAAAAGGGGGAGAATGTTGGTTATGATTAATTTTGATGATGTCTTATATAGATGCCATTCTTAATAGCAAAAAGATTGAGTAATATTGTTATCTCCTATATTGACTACCTGCTATATTTAATGTAGATTATTTGAAGTTAAATTAAGAAGAATAATCAAGAAGGAGATAAGAGATGGAAGAAAGAAAGCATTTGCAGAAGTTGAAATGAAGCTTCATCATGTTCTGAATGTTGAAGAAGGCAGAAGCTGCAAATAATGATGAGCCCAAGCTAATTGATGAAGAATGATCAAGTTGGGAGATGGAAGAAGGAACAACTTGTTGAATTTAATGAAGAGATCATTATTCAAGTTCTTATATTGATGCTAGAAGTCTCCAAGGTCATATGGAAGTTGGAATGGCTCAATTCAGAGTTAAATCAAGCAAATATGAGGTCCAGGACGAGTAAACTCGAGGTTTGGGTATAAACCTCGAGGTTTGAGTGTCTTCAGCATTTTTGGTGTCTCTGGACCAGCAAACCTCGAGGTTGCAAGTGCAAACTCGAGGTTGCAAGTGCCAACCTCGAGGTTGTAGTCATAACCTCAAGGTTTCAGCACTATCAGCAACTCTGGTGCACTCTGTTCCACGTTCAGCTTCTGGCGACCTTTGGTAATTTGATGATATCTTCCAAACCAGAGATCGGATTGAGACGAAACCAAAAGCATTGGAAACTAGACTCCCAACACGTACTTTTGACAAAGATTCAAGTCCAAAGGAGTTCAGATGAATTATTGATGAATTTTACAAGTTGACATAAATATCAGCGTCACAGTCAGGAACAGCCTTTAGTATTTTGAGTATATCTCACAAACGGCAAATCCGATTGGACTGAAATCAGTGGCATATGAAAGCAGACTCACAGAGCTTTCCATCAAGAGTTGAACGGACCAAAACGGAGCTCGGACCAGAGAGATATGGCCCTCAGAAATTGCTCTACTGCAGTATGAGAAGCCATACTCGAGTATCAGTTTTGAACCTCGAGTATTATGACTTACAGAGAGCAAACTGGTTGTCAAAGTAATGACAACCTCGAGGTCAAGTTTGCAACCTCGAGGTTGAGGCTTGTTTTCAAGAACTGAACTTTGCAATTTCAGAAGCAAACCTCGAGTATGGATTTCCAACCTCGAGGTTATCGGGCTCCAGAGGAAAAATGCTCTTTCAACCAAGTTTCCAACCTCGAGGTTACTGTTTCAACCTCAAGGTTGTGAGTTTCTAAAACCAGTACTTGCCTGAAACCTTCAGGCTAACCTCGAGGTTGGCCTCAAGGTTTGTGACCGTTGGTGCAATTTCAAATTTGGGAAATCTGCAATACCTTCTTGTTTGATCTCAATGCTTTCCATGATTATTCTATATTGATTCTAGATATGTTTAACCATCTTTCTAGTGAGTTTCAGACAGATTAACGAAGGTTCATTGAAGGATTAGAGCAAAAAGCAAAAAACTGTCAGAACAATAAATGCACAGCCCAGATAGTTGCTTCCTTTGGTTAATCCACTTGTACACGTCTGCAAAAGGCTAAAAGGAAGATTACTACAACAAGCAAAGTCTTCTCCAACGGGCAAATCCACAGAAAGCCACCTTAGATCAATTATACAACTCGATTAGTTGGAGATTAGAGAAAGAAGCTGACCAAACTTAAAGATAATCAGCTACAACGGTCTGATTGATTCTTCAACGGTCATAAACGGTCACAGACTCTTCTCTACCTATAAAAGACATGGATTGAAGCAGAAAAACGAGGAGATATATGATTACCATGCAAAAATACTGATGTTCTTCTTCTACATCATTCTCACTCTGTTTTTCATATCTAAAGCTTAAGAGTGTGAAATGAATTGTGTCTGTACTTCAGTGTTTATTTATCCATTCCTTTGAGAGGAAATTCATTGTAAACACATTATCCTTCTGAGAGAAACTCAAGATTGGGTAATCTTGAGTGGGTTATACATTGTGTTGATTACAACTTGTAAGGGGGAGTGAATCCTAGAAAGAGAGGATTACTTCGAGTACGAAGTGTGTGATCAAGCAGTGTATCCTTACGGTGTGTAAGGGGGAGTATCTCAGTAAGAGATTTGTAAAAGGCTGCACAAGTGCCCGGCTAAACTTGTGGGATTGTAGCGGTTCTCAAGTACCCGATTAAAGCTTGAGTGAGATAGTGGATTGAAAATCCCAAGTGAGGCTTGGGGACTGGACGTAGGTCAGAGAGGGCCGAACCAGTATAAATCTGTTTGCAAGCTCTTCTTCCTTATCTTTTGCATTCCCAGCATTTACATTTGAGCAATTATCAATTGTTTGAAAACTTACTTTTGTTACTCAAGATGAAAACACTGAATTGCGAAAATGTTTTAAAGAGTGGAAATTTTTATACTTCACCCAATTCACCCCCCCCTCTTGGGTGATAGCCGGAACTTACACTAACTAAGCCTATGAAAGAGGAGATCTCTAAATGCATACTTTTTGTGGATGATATAGTTTTGTTGGCTGAATCCAGGGAGGAAATTAATTCTAAAGTCGAGATATGGAGACAAACTCTAGAATTGAAGGGCATTTATCTAAATAAGGACAAAACTGAATATATCCATTGCAATTTTGATAAGGGATAAAGTAGAAGTGAAGTGGAAGTTAAATTGGAGGGTAAGTCATTCCACAAGTGACGAAATTTAGATATTTGGGATCAGTTATACAACAAAATGGTGAAATTGATGGAGATGTTGATCACAGAATTCAAGTGGATGGTATAAATGGAAAAAAGCTACTAGATTTATTTGTGATAAGAAAGTACCTAATAAAGTAAAAGGGAAGTTTTATCGCATTGCTATAAGACCGGAAATGCTATATGGTAGTAAGTGATGGGCTTTAAAGGGACAACATGAACATAAAATAGGGTTAACTGAGATGAGAATGTTGAAATGGATGTGTGGTGATACAAGAAAAGACAAGATTTGTGATACTCATATACGTGAAAGAGTTGGAGCTTCTCTATTGATGAAAAAATGGAAAAAGTCGTTTGAAGTTGATGAGGACATAGGAGGCGGCATGACCAAGGCAACAAACTTGGAGGACATACAAGGTCTTGGAGGCCCGATAACAAGAGCAAAAGCTAAAAAGGCTAAAGAGGCTCTAAATCTCTTAGTGACCACCTTACTTGAGGCAAGCCCAAGTCTAAAGGAAGAAGAGACCACGATGATACACTTAATTCAGATTGAAGACCTTGAAGAATAGGCCTCAATGGGTATGCATGAAGGCTTATTGGGCTCGCTTAGTTTTACTTGGCCCAAATTCAACACTTAGTTTTATTTTTCTTACCTTTAGTTAAACTTTTGTAATAAGGCTTATTGGGCCGCTTATTGGGCTTTGAGTGTAAGCAGAATTAGGTTAAACTTAATATGGATGTTGTCCACTAGGTAAGGGAACACCATGGTTTTTGGAACGGAGATTTGAATTGAGATTTTAACCTTTTTGGTGAGAGGCAAGCTTCTCTAGGGTTCTTTTGAGAATCTCTGAACTTATCGAGGGCATCGATCCTTGTGGCGTTCTTGAGCTTATCAATTCTTTGGAATTGTGGCGCCTACCCAAATTGCAGTTTCGTGCTAAATTTCTTCGTTCCGTATCTCCAGTTTCCCTTATCCTTTTTCGGTGTTTAATTAGTCAAAATTGTAGTTCAGAACGTCATCTTTCAGGTCGTTTTGGAAGCGCTCAAATCCGAGGTCTGTAGTACGAGATACATTCTATTCTTTAGGACGCATCATAGGCTAAAAATTCTGGTGCGAAAATTTCATTCCTAGTTGAGATCCGATCATCCTTTCCTTTCAGGAATCATATCAAAAGTGGTTTAGACATGTTTAATGAAGGCCATCGAGTGCTCCAGTGAGGAGGGTTGATCAAGCAGTATGAAATCCTATAAAATGAGGTCAAGGAAGGCCGAAGCTAATGCTCTATAAGTCATAGAAAGGGATCTTTTGGTTAATAATATATCTAAAGATATGGTTTTCGACAAAGCACAATGATGTCATGCAATCCATGTAACCTGTAACATCCCAAATTTTTAGGATTTAAAGTTTGAATAATATATGGAAGTTAATTTTGAAATTTGGGCTTAAAATAACTATGAGAATAATTATTGGGGATTAAGGCCCATTTTTCCTTTATTTATGTTGGGAAAAGAATAAATTTAAGGAAAATTAGTAAGGGACAATTTAGGTCTAAAAATTATGGAATCAATATTTTATGGCTTAAAGGAATTAATTGTGAAAGAAAAATCCTTAAAAGAAAATAAGGATTAATTTCCATCACATATTTAATGTTACAACTAAATTGGAAAAGGTATATAGGTGTAGAAAATGAGTGTTGTGTGTATACTTGTGGCATATACTTATGCATGTGCATGGCAAGTGTTTCTATTCATGCAAAAACAACTAATTCATTGATACAGCACGAAAAATATACTCTACTCCCTCAATTCATCTATTACCAAAGCCCAAACTCCCTTCATCCGGCCCACACACACATAAACTCTCCCTTTACTTCACGCATAGACAAAACACACACACACTTCACTTCACTTCACTTCATTCTCATTCCCACTTTCATCTCCTGCAAACCTCACGACACGGCCCATGAATAATATACAAAACCCAACCCTTTACCTTTACTTAAGCCAACTCATTGTTTCTACGAATCGGTATCCCTTTCTCTCGTCATGTCTGAAAAAAATGTTGACATAGAAAACAATGACAGCAAATCCATCTAACTCACACAAGTCCATTATCTCTCTCATCATTCCGTTTTGTCCAAAACACGCAACAGCTAAACACGTTACAAATCTTAGCATTACCACGTTGCAGAGGTCAGCGCCGAAAACACAGAAAACCTCAGAGCTTTTCGATTAGAGTCGCAACAGTGAAATCAGTGAGCCCACACTTCTTAGGCACAGGCACCTCGAGCCCATCACAGATCATTCCCCATCGGTCTATCGTTTTCCTCGGTCTACTCTTGTGTTGAACTGGACCCTCAGTTCAGTATATAACCATGCTCATTGTTGTTTCCTTATCATGGCTTTGCCTCAACTTGAGCCAAGCCTGAAACCAAGAAGGGGAGGGGGAGGGGGAGGGGGAGGGAGAAGGAGAGAGAGAGAGAGAGAGAGAGAGAGAGATGTGTGAGTGTGCTCTGTTGTAACCAGCAAAAACAGGGAAGACGTTGATGATGTGAAGCTGAGAGTCCAAGACACAGCAAGAGTGTAAAAGTGAGAATCCAACGGTTTTATTCCTTTGCGTACTACATCTCTGAAAAACAGAGGTACCTTTTAGCTCTCCTCCTTCTGGTTTTATGTGTTCTTTTCCAACATAAGCCTGGAGTTTTGTTTGGTTTTAGGCTGGAAACCCTGAACCAGAACCTGAACCCAAGCTGTTGTCAAAACCGTGCTTGGCTGTGTCCTATTTGTAGTTATATAGGTGGTAATGTTTTTTTTATAATGAGGGAAGGAGGCTTGGCGTCGCTGTCATAACTTGCTGATATAAATGAACAAACTGAATACATACACACACACACATGTGCGTTGGTGATAAAAATCTGAAACATTGCAGTGGTTTATGTAAGGGGGAGGAACAAAAGATACATGATAAAAAAATTTGTGGTCATATATAAAAGGTCACTGGAGGTAGCTTTGTAGGATGGAAACTTTAGGAAATAAAGAAAAGTTTGAGCTATCTCTAGAGTCAAAGAATTGATGAGCCATGACTTTACCATGTTGGATTGTACCTTGTATATAGAATTTGTTGCGATGGTTCAGCTACCTCTAAGATAGTCCTCTTTTCCCTTGCTAACCACGTACTTGAGGATGCCTTTGAAACTAATTACTCCCTTCGGTCCTTATTATAAGGCACCAACTAACTTTTCTCACAAACCAATAAAAGCAGTTAAAGTCAATAAAGTTACCCTACAATTTAAGTAACTTCTAATATTACCCCTACTAATTGCACTAAACTTTAATATTATATTAATTATTACTCTCACCCACAACCCTCATTAATTAATTAGGGGTAGACATGGAAACAAATAATTAATGCTCATTGGAAACAAGCAAGTACCTTATAAAAAGGACCAAATAAACTTGTTAGTTGGTGCCTTATAATAAGGACCGGAGGGAGTAGTTGTTGAAACTTAACAATTGATTATAGTTGCTATTTTGGAATTCTTAAATGTAGTAAAAGGGACCCAAAATCTTAAAGAATGCATAATAGTAATAAAACTTCAAGGTGTTGTTCATTGGGATAGAATGCCACACTGGAGTGCAGGGAAGAATGTGAACAAATATATATATTTACTCATGAACAAATGAGTTTTGCTTGCTGTCATAGTAAATACATATATAAACATGTGATAAGTTATTTCATGTGCACTATTAAAGCATGATTTATATGATGGTGGGTATTTATAAACTCCTAGTTTAAAGTGTTAGAATAACTTTTGAGGGTTCAAAACAATTGTAGATAAATGAAAAAATAATGCGTTAAATAAATAAAATAATAATAATACATAAATAAATAATTAGTATTGTCATTATTAGGAAATGGGAATTTTTAATTAAAAATCGAGAGAAAAGGAGATTATAAATTAATAAGTAATAAATAATAATAAATAGTATTATTATTTATTAAAAAGGGGATTATTATTAAAGGAACTTTTAGGGATTAATTACTATTTTTAATCCTCTAAAAATAATTCGTGTAATTAGTTACTTTGCGACGCTAGAAGTGACTAATGACAATGATAAACATTTATAGGCATACTTTGATATTTCTACTGATCCCAACAACTTCAGACGAGTAAGGATTCAAGCTTGAGATGGGTAACTATTATCTTATTAATTGTATGTATGTACTTCATGTATGACTGATCATGGTTGCTAGATAATTTACATATGTCTATCCTAGCTATAGATCGGGGCTGCGTGTCCCATAGGGCTGCATGTCTTAAGAATGGAGCTACGTGTTCCATAAGGGTTGCGATTCTTGGTCGTTAACTGCGGTTACGGTGCGACTTGTTTACTGTGAATTATTCTATACTTATACATGTGTTATACTGTGATTTATATTTCATACCTGCATATGGGATTAACTGTTACCCCTAGGGTTCATTCATTTGAACTCCAGACCGTATGAAAGAAACAGGTAGTGGATCGGGATCAAAAGGGAAGAAGCAGCTATAAGGGTTACAGCAGATTGGACATTTTGGAAAAATGGAATTAGATAGACTGTATTGTATCGTTTATCATTTGTCTATTCTTGGATTATTGTATTAAGATACCCCTAAGGGATCGATTCAAATCACGAAAAATCTATCCTCATATTTTCGAACTAAGTTATTTTATGAAAGATTTATTCCGCAACTAAGTCGTCCAAATCATTTTGATGTCTGTGCGCTACTACTCTGATAAATAAAGGCGTATTTAGGACGGGCGTTACATAACCGACCTCACCTAGTGAGATAATGGCTTTGTTGTTATTATTCAAAGTGTATATAGTACATAAAACATGTCTTCTATTTATAGGTATAACTTTACAATCTCAATAGAATCAATATTTATCTACATATTTTACCCAAAAAAAAATATTTATCTACATATATATTTGATGACAATAAAAAATAATGGTGAGATACTAGAGATAATGGAGAGATATAGACATCTTTACAAATATTATATTCATAGCACGTCTTTTTTCCCTCAAAAAATCTCATGAATATTTAATATTTATTTACGGAAGATTTGTCTTTGGGGAAAAAAATGTCTATATAAAAAAAGGAAAATTGGAGAAAAATACTTGTTAAAAATTTATTGGTGAGAATTTGTACACCCAAAAGTACCTACACCATGATTTAAGTCATTTTCATCTATAAAATTTTTAATAAGACTTTTTCCCAATTTTTCTAAAAATAATAATAAATTGTGAGGCATGTTATTTAACGTGAGTCACCCCCCCCGGGGCGGCGCCCAAAAAAAAAAAAAAAAAAGCAGCAACGACATCTTTTCATTACACAATTAATTTCATTTTATTCATCCATCCCTTCCTGCTTCTACTGTAAAGGTGAAATATATAAATTTTAATCAGGCGCAGATGATCAACAAACCATATAATGCTTCTTGGAATTGGTCATTAATAGTTAAGCATACAGATATCATTCTTAATCATCTCCTACTGCATAAGGTCCTTTTGGTTGGAATCCTATTCATTGGAATCGTCAACTGTATGAACTTTCTATCCTCCAAATTAAATGTTGCTCAAGCTATTTTAAAATCCCCACTTTCTTTCTCCAATATTTCTTATCATTTTGGACTGATAATCCTTCTGGTACATAATTAGTTGAGGATAGTTTCTGTGTGTGTTGTACTTTTTATTGGATTCGTAAGAGTGGGGGTGATGTGTTTTTTCAACTAAAAATGTCTACAATCTATAAAACACTTATTCCGACACGGCTTTTCTTATACTCTCTTAATATGAGACGTTGATACGTTACTTCAAATACTATTGGCTTAATTCTGACACGGCATTTCCAATATATTCCCAATACGATTTTTCTTTTTTTTGGGGGGGGGGGGGGGGGGAGGATAGTCTACAATTTTCATTTGGCTGGATTGTTAACTCCTTTTTCTCATTTTACACCTATCCTTTGAAAATTATGTTCTTTGTAAGACTGATAGCCTACCTTACAAGCATATCATTCGCACCAGTATACAACATCAGAGAAGATAACTTACATTTATCTTCTAAAACTAATGTTGAAGTTATTAACTCTTATCTTGCATCTTTTTCTGATTTATTTTCTTGTTGTCCATTTAAAATTAAGACTTTGTAATGTTTATATTTTATTAATATATAATTTTCCTCTCTATAAAAAAATAATTTACTCCAAAAAAAAAACCATGTAGTGAACCGTTTGGATTAAAGAAAAGATGGAAATGGAAAGGAATGGAAATGAAAAGAATAGAATAGAATGGAAAATATTTTGCCTTAATGTGTTTGGTTGGTACTGGAAAAGAAAATGGGTTGATAGGAAAAATTTTATTTGGTTGAAAGAAAATAAGGTAGGAAAATACCATTTTACTCTTAAGATAAAATATTTTTTTTACCCTTAAGATAAAATAATGCCCATAGCACTGTGGAGAATGCCCAAGCATTCTCCAGAATGCCTCCTAGGCATTCTCCAGAATGCCTGAGCATTCTCCAGAATGGCATTCTGGAGAATGCCATTCTGGAGAATGCCCTTGGCATTTTCTCGAGAATGCCCAAGCATTCTCTGGAGAATGCCATGACATTGTCTTGCTCTCCTTCCTTCATCTTTACCGCCACCTTCCTTCTTCTTCGCCGTCACCTCTCTCGCTCTCTTTCTCTCTCTCTTCCACCCCTTCAGTCTCACTGATAGAGGTCATACCCTCATCAATATCATAATCGAAATCTTCATCTTGTAGGGATGAATGGAAGGTCGATCGCGGTCTCGTCGGAAGCCATAGATCACTTTGTTCAGTAAAAGAAACAAAGAAAAAGAAAGTAAGAAGCGATTGAGCGAGAGAAGCAGAGACGACAACGACGCTAAAAAGGGTAAGTTGGTCTTCCTCCTCGGTCGGAAAATGGGTTTCCATCAAAATAGATGGGAACCGATTTTCCCATGTATAAGGGAAAATGCCTAGCCGCCGGAAAATATTCTCTAGGGAAAATGCTAACCAAACATTGGCCGCTGACAGAAAATACCTATTTTCCATTTCCTTCCCCCAATTTTCTTTGAACTAAACGGGCCCTAAGGTTTTCTTTTTCGATCGGGTCTAATTATAAGTTAAGTTTATTATGTGGTCCAAAGAATGACATTGTCCCATCTTTTATCCTCCTTATTTTGTCGAAGCGTCACTTTCAAATTTTCCAGAATCAAATCTCCAAATCCCTCGTGCGCCAGTCTGATTCGCGCTCTAAGTTCTTGTACTCGCCAGCGGCTCAGCCTCCAGCTTCAAGCCCTCAAACTCCGCTCAGGTACGTATCCCCTGTCACGCTACTCCTTCCTCCCTTGCTGCCCTCTTGTTTGATCGTCCGTCGTCGGTTTCCGTCTTCTACCTCGGCAAGTTAGTATACTATTTTGTGTTACTCGTCTCTCATCGTATGTAATTCTATATACCTTTTGTTTGTTTGAATCTTGCATGACCTCTACCTCCACGAATCCTTCTGATTACATATTCTTCATGCTGTTCCATATTGAAAATTGAAAATATTTAAATACTCACACACATAATGAAATCTCTGTTATGGTATTCATTTGTTTATCAATTTGCCTTACAACGATTAACAAGAATTAAAGAGTTGCGGATTGTATGTGCAAGTTGGCTTAGATTATTAGCATTTTGGTTCTGTTTCTGATTTCTCCTACTCAACGGGCATAACTGCAGGTTATTTAGGTCTGCTTCGGATGAGAGATTTGGTACGAGGGAAGAGATTTTGCTCCCGTACCCTTGTTTAGCTTTATAAAATTTGTAGGAGTTTAGGGAAAATTTTCTCTCATCTACCCCCAAAATTTGGGGATTTGAAGGGGCGGACGACCCTAATTTCATGGCTTCTTTTTAGTGCATTTTATTCAGCTGACTATGAGTCAAATCATAAATTTGTGTGGGATATATAGTTATGGAGTATGTAACAGTAAGCTGTGTAATTTTTAACTTCATTCTGCTGTGTTAACTATTAACTCACCCTTATTGTTATGGGTTCAATTGTGTCTTGATTGATACTTTTATATATTGATAGCTTGGTGTACGTTTATGGGGTAACTTGGTACTTGTTTAGGTGTTTAACTTAGGGTAATTTTTTCTTCATATGTTAGATGAATTCTGAAGAGGAATATTTTGTACAATGGTTGAAAATGCGTGGGGAACTTGTTGCCCAACTTGTCTGTCTTGTTGTCCAATATGTTGTGACCATGGATAAAGAGCCTTCACAAATGTCTCAAATTATAGAGAAGATGGATGTCATTGCAGCAGTTCTTAGTGAAGCAAATCAATTATTTAGAGAAAGATATGTCCCACAAATTTCAGGTAAAGAAACTTTGAAGCTGATTCAAGATTGTGAATGTGATGAAGAGAAGATCCCTAAAATTTATTGTTTTCTCATGAATGATGTGGCCAAACTCAAGACAGTTATTGAATGTCCCTCTCGATTGCGCAAGCAAGTGATTATGAAGATGGTTTTTGATTCTTAGATTAGTATGTTTTTGCCTGGGAGGAAAACTATATTTTTTTTGTTAGCACTCGTCACTTTTACATTGGCATGGTGTCTCCTTTTGATCATGACTTTTGTTTAATGACATGCCTGATGATATTTTGTTGATGACATTCTTAGATTAGGATGATTATCACCTCTTTATTTAATACTTGCTTGATAATGTTATATTGAATGTCAATGGGTTTATATAAGTTTACTAAATTAGTATGATTATAATATAATTTAAAAAAGTTTGCCTAATGTATAAGGCTCCCATCACATGGGGTTTAAAAGACTAGAGAGGGACATAAATACTTGTCTCACAAATAGAAATGTTGTTTTCATGGTTATAATTAACAACACCACCAAATAATAATTACTAAATACTTATTTCTTCGAAGACCTCTAACCTCTTGATGTCAATTTCAAGTTTTCTGGCCCCTTTATTTTTTAATTTGATCACTTCTATGAAGTTTTATTACTGTTCATATTTTAGTTGGGATTGGGATTCTGGAAGTTTCATGGCTTCAAAATTTTTGGTTCCAGCTAGTAGTTTCTGATGAAGTTTCTTCTAGGCTCTATTCTGTATCTCTTCTAGTAGGGTTTTAGTGAAATTTTCATATTTGTTTATGACTTTTCTGACAGGGTAACTAAATCTTGAGTCTCCTTTTCTTATTTGTGTTTGTGCGCTTGTTGATTTCCATCTGTGTTGATAGTTCGTAAAGAAATGGTTTTTTTCATGATGAATTCTGGAAGTAACAAGATGCAGGGATGAATGAGAGAGGTTAGGAGGGAGCGGGTGATTTTTTTTGAGCCGGGGCAATCTGGTACTTTCACATGGCGTGAACACTAGCGTGTCACAAGCTAACGGAGGTTTTGTGATATTAAAGTTGTTATTTTTGCCCTGTTTTTTAAACGCCATAGTTACTTGTGCTTATTTAGTTTATTTGGATTAGATTTTGGAAAAAAACCGATAAAAAGTTATTTTAGAGAAATTCTAAGCAAAACATATTCTCTGAAAAAAGTAATTTTGATAAAATAATAGTATATGGATAATTGTTACTATAATCACTTTTTTTTTTTCATGTTCAAATTATCAAAGAAGACATTATCTTTTGGGATAATTGCATGTAAAGGATAATATTTCAATCAAAGATTTTTAACATTAAATGTCATAGTCACCAAAATTTAAGTAAATTTATCTACAAAATTAAAATTATAACATTAGTCAATTTCATAAGATGATAAAAAATAGCTCAAACATATATATATATATATATATATTGTATAGACTAAATTTGGGGTTGAAGAGAAGATGTGAGAAGATAATTGAAGCAAAATAATCGACTGAAAGCGGATATGCAGAAGTTGGGAGAGTCATGCAGAGGCTTGGAAGAGAATAACAAACAATTGCTTTCTGAAGTAGAATGCTATAGAAAGACTGCTGATGAAGCCATTATTGAGAGGGATAATATCAAGAAGGCGTTTGACAAGGAGAGCAAGCTTATATGTAGAGTAATAAATTGTATAGAACAAATTGTAAGCATGTCATCGTGAAATGAGAGAAATGGGAACAGGGAGAATGACAAAAGGAAGAAGGAAGAAGGAAGAGGAGAAGAAGGAAAGAGAAAAGTTTGGTTAATTATGATACAATAATGATACCTCAACTATTGGAAAAAGGGGGAAGATGAGCTTTTTGAAAACCATGATTTTCATGTCCAAAACCATGACTTTTGAGGGGGGGAAAAATGATGCTGGAATTTAGGGTAGAGTAATGGGCGGGTTGGGTAACTCGAGGCTAAATCCATAGTCCGTTCATTTAATTTTAAATAGGTATGGTCAATGTACGTTGGCATAGATGGTAAGAGATCCAGGACTAGGCTCTTGGGTCGTGGGTTTGATCCCCTCTGCCGTCGCTAGGACTCCTTTGGTAGGCGATCTCGTAAGTCCCCAGTAAGTGCTCATAGAGCCCGGGGCCGTGCCCTGGCCTTGGTAGGGGGATTGATGTCGAACCCTCCAAAACTTTTTTTTTAGCAAAAAAAAAAAAATTTAATAGGTATGGGTTAGCCCATACCCGTACCTCAACTCATTTAAACCCATGTAAATGGGCTAGCATATAAATGAGCGGGCTAACCGGGTTTTGGGTAATCCATTTACATTTGACTTGTTTATTTTTCTTTAAAAAAAAAAACATGCATAAGCATTAAGCGTCCATCCAAATTTATCATTCCAATTACTAAAATCTGAATCTTCAAAGTTCCATAATTACAATTCATACAAAACAATATAAATTCAGACAAATACCATCATTATATAATCTTAAGAGTTAATGGCCATTATGGTTATGAATTAAAGGTGATTGAATATTTAAATAGGAAGGAATTCAGGGAATGCTTTAAGTGGAATGCAGAATGGAATAGGTAGTTAATTAAAAAATTACACTAAATGAGCGGGTATAGGCAGCTCGTAGGTGTGCCCATAGCTCGCCCATTTAAATCTTAAATAAACAGGTTCTAACCCAACCCGTTATAAAATCTTTTTGGGCGAGCTCAATATGGCCCAATTATATTAGATTTTGGGCAGGCTCATGAGTTTTGGGTTTCATGCTCAGTCCTATTGGAATTTATTTTAAGTGATTAGGTAATTTTTACCAAACCATGATTTTCACCCCAAAAAGTGTTTTTTAAGTACTTTTCTGAAAGCTGAGAAAAAACTCCTCACCTATTTACCTTAAACATTGTAAAATCACTTTTAAAAAGCTAAAACAAATTGGCGCTTTGTGTTGGTTGACCTTATTTTGATCTTTCGGTGCATTTTCGTGGTTGTATGGAGACCCAATTAGTTTTCTTTATGAATGATCATGACTGGCAAAGGAAAAAAAAGACATTAATTCATTATTAATTTATATAAGGAAAAAAAAGACATTAATTCATTATTAATTTATATAAGGATACATAAAGACTAATACATTATAGTAAAGGACAGATAGGTGCTTCCAATTTCAAAAAACCTTATAATATGCTAGTCTTCTATTTGTCCTTTGTGAAATTAGAATGGAATGACACAAATGCCCTTTATACAAAACTTTTTTTAAAAAGTCATTGGTGAGAATAATTGATCATTTTTAAATGGACAGTTATTATTTCTAAATCCAAAGATGTTATTTTCAAATCCAAATTTGGTAAACTAATATCGAGTCTAAAACTAGGAGTTAATCCATGCATACTTTCTCATTTTCAAAAGTGATCATTTTTAATTGGATAGTTGTACTTCCATATCCGAAGTTGATATTTTCAAATCCAAACTTGGTAATCCCACATACATTCTAAGAATCAATCTATGCATGCCTTTTCATTTTTACAAGTGGTCATTTTTAAATGGATAGTTGTTATTTCTATATCTGAAGTTATATATTATTTTCCAATCTAAACCGGATAAATCCATATCAATTCTAAGAATTAATTTATGCTTATCTTCTCATTTTCACAGGTCATTTTTAAATATTTAGTTATCATTTCCATAATCTGAGTTGCTATTTTAAAATTCATAGCTGGAGCCTTAACACCGATGGGGTATGCATAATGGTTCACCTCCAGACTCTTCTATCATGAAACCAACTCAAATCCAAAAAATTTGAAGTCATAACTCGGGATATCTTTGTCAAAAATAAACAAACCAAAAAATATATATATATATATGTGCTTCCTTTGCATTCTCATCCATCACACACCTTGACCTTCGCCACACAACCATCAACCATCCACCCAAACCTCCAACAACCCACTCAAGAACCAAAAACAAGAAGAAGGCCACAAGTTGATTTAGAAAAATAAAACAAATCACAAATCAAAAGCATCAAAATTAAAAAATTAAAAACCTATATGAAAAATAGACACTAGTTGAAGCTGTGCAGACCTAATCACCACCATCGCCGAAGAAATGGCAAAACTCCACCACAGGTCGATTGAACCCACACATCTCACATGACACTGAAGCAATGTCGGAGGAGGAGGAGTACTGAACGCCATCACACATATGATCTTTTTTATTCATCATTAATTTATTGGGTTTTTCGATCTAAACAAAGATGAGTGGGAAGGTGTTGCAATCATAATCAAGAACAAAGATGAGAAAGGGAGGCATCACAGACCAAAGAGGAGTGCCAGTGAAGGAGACGTTGCTGTTCCAGATCGGAGAGGGGTACCAGAGGGGGAGGCCGTAGGGTTTGAGGAAGAAGAGGGATGAAAAATAATTGTAATTATGATGGGCATTTGTATCATTTCTTTTTAATTTCACAAAAGACAAATAGAAAACTAACATGTTGCTAGATTCCATGTTTTGATGATAACAAAGCTTAGGAAGGATTTGCAAAAGATTTGAAAGATAAACAAAGTGTTTTGAACAAGTAAAAGATCATTTTCTGCACAAACCAAAAAAAAAAATGCTAGGCCACTCGAGCGAGGTGTTTTCATCACTGCAAGTGATCACTGGAGTAGAAAAACAGATTACACGAGTGACTACTCAAGCGATATGATAAAACATAGTTAAATCATCATGGTGATCTTTCTGGTGAAATCTTTTTACAAAAGAAGATCACTCAAGTGGTATGTTCAAAAATTTATCACGCCAAATCACCACAATGAATAATCTAGTGATCAATGTTGTGGAAAATTTTTAAAGGGAAGATCTCTCAATTGACCACTTAAGTGATGTTCCAAGCTTACTCGAGTGATGTGTTAAATATCACCACTAGCACAACACTCAAGTGATTTGTCCTAGTAATGCTGTTCTAAAACGTTTTGAAGAAAAACGTCACTCAAGTACCACTCGAGAGATGACTTGAAATCACTCGAGTGATGAGTCAAAGAGCATCACTAACACAATACTACAGTGATCTTGGAAGTGTTATGGATTTTGAAAATTTTCCTAAGTGTAAGATCACTCGAGTGATGTGTTAAAACAACATAGCTAGCATAACACTCCGGTGATGTAATCAAGTGATATGTTTTTCTCAAAATCAAAGGAAACAAGATCACTCGAGTGGCTCTGTAATACTTCATCACTAGTTGATCACTTAGGTGATGCGACTAGTGATCTGAAACAAGATCACTCGAGGGATACCATTTTATGCATCACTAGCACATCACTCCAGTGATCAATCCAATGCTTTACAAGGTTTTCAAACTACTTAGAGAAAATGACTCGAGTGATCACTCAATGATGCTTTCGCAGAAAATAGAGCCTTGCTTTGAAACTTTTAAAATCATTGGAATGATTGTGTAACTTGTTATTCTTGCTTCTAATTACTCTAACTCTTCATTATATTAGTGCTTAAGTGTTTTCAAGGTGATCAAACAAGGATTAACACACAAATTGGGAAAAACACTTTTGTGTCAGAAACATTAAATGCAAAGGACATTTAAACGATGGGCATTCTCTCTGCTCCAACAGCTAATTCCTTAGCCACAGAATGTTTAGAGACGTCAACAACTATAACAATGACCAAGGACACCACAACGGATACATTCAACAAGACAACGGTCACCATTTCACTCTACCAATAAATACCCAAAGCATTGAAGATAAAGCAAGGAACTTTTGTGAAAAACTTACTGTTACAGCCATTGCAAAGCCTTAAGATCTTAAATTCAAGTTTATACTATAGTTATCATATATCTACTCTTGTTAGAGACATTTATTGATTCATTTATTATCTGAGAGACTAAAGATTGTTGAATCTTGAGTGGGCATTAAATTGCAAAGTGTAAGGGGAAGCAATTGTTCTTTGAAAAAGAACTAGCTTGTACTAAGGTACCAAGAGGCTGACGAATCTTGGAGAATAGTGGAAATCTCAAAAGGCTTCTGAGGACTGGAAGTAGCTCAAGTGGTTTAAATCGAACTAGTATATAAATATCGTGTGTTTATCTTTGGTGACATCTCTTCAACTCTATTTTATTTATTTAAAGTTTGCATTAAATTTTGAGTTTTTAATTATCACCCAATTCAATCCCTATCTGGGTGAAAGTCTTGTTCTAACACATGTTATATGGTTCTTGAAATTGAAAGCACCTCTCTATCCTTTACTATTTTTATTGGTCTTTGAGTCTTTTTCCCTTTATATAAAGTCATTAAATCATTAATTTTTTTAATTACCCAAAGTAATTAAATCACTACAAAAAAAAAAATGGTTTTTGCGATGGAAAAAATCCGTCGCAAATTGCTTGCAAAGAACGAGTGGCAATTGCGACGGATTCCGTTGCAAATTCCGCGATTTGAAATCCGTCACAAATTTTGAAATTTGCGACGGATAGTGTTATTGGCATGCTCACCTCTAGGTGCCGTAACTTTTCAACATTAAGCTCAAAAGCACAAATTTCTCTAAAGAACATGGAAAATTCCATCAGAATAGACCATATATGCTTCGGTAGTGCTTTGAAGGCCCACGGCAACAATCTCTAGAAAAAAACATGACAATCATTACTCTTCTTCCTGAATAACTTCGCCTTGTGCAGGTTGACACATATTTTCAAGTTTGACGCATAACCATCTGGGAGTTTCAGATCTTTAACCGATTGCAACAATTCTAAATTCTGCTGTTTGTTTAATGTGTACGGCGCTCTAAGTTTGGAAGTCCCTCCCTTGCCATTCTCCACCAAATGCAAAGCATGCCTTCTACAAATCACTTCTATGTCCTGTCTTGCGTTGATTGTGTCCTTCGTCTTGCCTTTGGTGTCCATCACGGTGTACATAATATTGCAAAACACATTGCTCTCAATATGCATGACATCAAGGTTGTGTCTTAACAATTGATCTTTCCAATATGGTAGTTCCCAGAAGATGCTGCGTTTGTTCCAATGATAATCAACGCCATATCCCTCAGGTTCGCTAGAAGCAGCCCCCTCTTCGACACTTTGAATATATTTGACCCTGTCCCATATTTCTTGGCCACTTAAACGACGAGTTTGATTTGCTTGTTCGACCACATTTCACGTGAAGTCTTTTCTATTTCTCCTAAACGGATGATCGGGGAGTAGGAATCCCCGGTGCCTATCAAACCAACAGACTTTGTGGTTGTGTTCCAAGCTAAAACCCATATTCTGTTTAAGACATACCGAGCATGCAAGCTTTCCCGACGTTTGCCAGCCACTCAACATCCCATGTGCAAGGAAATCATTTATCGTCCACATTAAGGCAACACACATTGTGAAATTCTGGCTCAATGATATATCATATGTTAGAACCCCTTCACTCCACAACATCTTCAACTTGTCCATCAAAGGCTTGAGGTACACATCTATCTTCTTTTTTGGGTTGGATGGCCCAGGGATTAATGCGTTAGAAAAGAAAAACTCTCTTCTCATGCATATAGATGGTGGGAGGTTGTACGGTGTCACAATGATAAGCCAACAGGAATAATTCCTGCCCGTATTGATGAAAGGAGCGAACCCATCCAAACATAGACCAAGATGGACATTATGGGGATCCATAGCAAAGAAAGGGTTCGCCTCGTCAAATTTACGCCAAGCTTCGGCATCGGATGGATGCGTCACAAAGTTTTCATCCCTGTGATGCTCTCAGTACCATCTCATATGAGCAACTGTTTGTTCTGATACATAGAATCTCTGAAGTCTGGGCACCAGAGGAAAGTACCACATCTTGCTTAATACTTGACGGGTCATTTTCCTTCCATTCCTCACAACTTTATATCTATCATGTCCACATAATTTACAATTGGTCAACTCAGTATCATCCTTGTAATACAACATATGTAACATCCTAATTTTTATATATTAGGATTTAATTACAAATAAGAAAAATTAATTAATCATGATACATAAATTTATTATATAGTTGTCAAAATAAAGGTTTTTATATAAGATATTGTTTATGATAATAAAAGAATTAGTAGAATAAGGATATAAAAATAATTAATAAAATGATATTTTTATTTTATTGTTGTAAAAAAAAAAGAACAAAACGTGTGCAAAAGAAAGGCAAAAGAAAAAAAAAATTATATAACATGGTGGCAGCTCGTGCTGCCACCTGTTTCTTTTGTGGGGAGTGCACAATGGCGGTGGAAATGGAATGAATATTTCTACCGCCACTTCCCTTCTATTTAAATGGGAGGGCGAGAACACGAACACCAGGGAGATGCTTCATTACTGTCATTATCTTCTAATGGAAAACGCAGCTAATCATGAACTAATCCACCAAATTTTCCAAATTGGCAGGTCAAATGAGAAGTCTTGGACTCCTCCTCCCAAGGATGTGGTTCGTATTGATGTGGATGGATCGGTACAATATCTTCAGCAAGCCGCTTGCGGGGGAGTTATCAGGAATTCCCAAGGTCATTGGCTAATGGGGTTCTAGAAGACTCTTGGAATGAAAACTGTCATTGAAGCGGAGCTTCATGCTATCTTGGCTGGGCTAACAGTGGGTCATCAGATGGGATTCCAGAAGGTTCTTCTATATTCTGATTCGCTGGAGGCCATCAACATTCTTATGAGAGATTACAGCACAGGACACCCGCTCAGAGACATCATTGGGGAATTGAGAGACCTTCTTCTTAGGGACTGGGACGTTGATATCCATTATACTGCAAGAGACAACATTGTTTGTGCTGACTATATGGCGAAGCATGCCCATGATGCATCAGATAACTCAGATTTGACCCTTGTCCCAACAGTCCCAAGGGGTTGTCAGGATGAGTTTTTGAAAGACCAAATGGTCTGTCAGTCCTAGTTTTTAATATTTCCTTCTGTATCTTGGGTTAGACTTATTTGGTCTTGCCCTTTATCTTTATCAAGCTTCGGCTTGCCGCTTGTTTACAAAAAAAAAAAGAAAAAAAATGGGTGTGTAGTGTGTGTATTTTTTCCGGAAACTGAGAGGCGGTGAGCGCGAGGTGAGGGTGAGAGCGAGGTGAGAAGAAAGAGAAGAGAAAAGAAGAGTCTAAAAGGTACGTTATTTATTCTATAAGATCATTTAAGTAGTTGAATTGATTTCTTTTTAATAAACTTTTTCTATGAAAGTTATCTACGCATTTTTCTCTTTCTAATGAAGGTAATATAGTATTGATTAGTAAAAATTTTAGGATTAGAATATTGGTAAAGTTTTGAATTTTGATAATAGAAGGCTGTATATATGTTAAGCATAATTAATAAATAACTTTAATCGGTTTAGATTTCTTATTTGGTTATTAGAGGAATTTAGAGTTATTTTCTATCTAAAAGAAATTAGGATTTTTGTCATATAGGATATTTTCACCGATTAAATGAGAATTTAAGTATTTAGTTGGATTGCTAGAGGCATTATTTAAGGTTTAATCGGTTGGTTTTGCTAAATCTTGAATTTCATGAAATTATGAATTGGGATTTGAGATTTTAAATTAGAGATTGATATGATTATGAGTATTTAGAGGTCTGGAGATTGTTTAATAAATTGGGTTATAATTATAAAAGTTGGTATTAGGTTGAAAATTGAAGAATAGATAAATTGTCATTTTTAAGAAAATTAAAGTGAGATAATAATTTAATTAATTATTTAATTATGGCGGCAGGGATTATTTTTGTTAATTCTAGTAACATATAATATATTATTTATTTTTAAAGGTGACTGATTTCTCTTATGCTTAGTGTCGTGTTAAGAACTTGAGGTAACCACTTTCCACTCATTGTACTTGCTTGTATGATTATTTGTGAGTGATTTTTAATCTATGAAAGTTATGTTTTTGACAAAGTTGCCTTGTGGAATTTATTTTGAAATGAATAGTGATATTATGTGTTGAAAATGTACTTTTATGGTTTCTTGAGCTGAGATAATATTGTTATCCTAATGATTATTGTGTCGATATATTATTGTGATAAATCTTGTTTGGAATTTCATTTATTCATGCCAAGACTACGATGATGTGGAGTAATGATGGTTGTGGAGTGATGATGGGAGTTATTGTGTATTAAATACCACGTGGTATTGCCGCCATTGAGCGCACAGTGGATGGCCGGATATTGCCCTTGGTATCATCCTAATCCTTTGGCTGGGATTAGGGTTAGCCCTTAGGACAGTGACACCTTTCCATACTTGAAGGAAAGGGAACCCATGGTCCGATATAAGTTATGTAGTCTTCGGCCGGGCTAAACCTCATCATCGGAGAGCTTGATGCAGTCTTGTCACAGAGACTACACCTGTTATATTACAGCTCATGGGTTCTGTCAGCGGTTATAAGGATGGGGGTGATAAGGATTGTCAGGGTATCGACCTATTGCTTGGCATGTTATATATGTGATTCGTGATATGAAATTTGATTTAGAAATTGTGATATAGAAATTGCGATCTGATGATTTTGTAAATTTGATATGTAGTATTTTGTTATTTAAAATGTTCCACTTGGCACCTCACGAGCATGTATTGGCATTTACAATGAGCTGGATTGATGGTTACAAATATTTTTTAGGTGATAGTTTTCGTGTGGGTCAATCAGGGAAAGCTTCGGAAGCTTAAGTTACTTCTGCTAAGGCAATGCTTCCACCTTTTTGGTACATGTTGAATTATTGTATATTGCCACGTCATTAGGGCTCACATGACATATTCTAGTATATTTTGGATATTCTGGTAAATTCTAAAAGAAATTTTTAGTTTTAAAATATAGGCCTAGTTAAATCCAAAGCTTAGTTGCGTATAAAACATTTTAATAAATGGTTTAATTAAGTTAATAAATAATTAATTGTCCTCTAAATTGGAGGATGTTACAACATACATCCTCTAGAGCAGCAATGGATTTTTTCACATCCAAGCCCAAGCTCTTTCACCTTTTTTTTTTTTTGCTTGGTAAAAATCCTTTGGCAAATTATTGTCTTTGGGAACAACCTTACTCATGATCTGCATCATTTCATTGTAATTCCTCTCACTCATACGGTAATCAGTCTTCAAGCTTAGTGTTGCTAGGGTGGCTTCAACCAATGAATATTCATTATTTTCAAAGTGTTCGCAACCTTCCCATAGCAGACATTGCGATTCTTGAAGCATTTTATAGAACCTATCTGCTTCCGGATGAGGATCCTCTCCCATGTATGATGGTTGAGTATGCGTACCGGTCTCCTCTCTCATGTATGACGGTTCAGCATGAGTAACGGAATCAAAATATCTGCCGATTGACAGTCCCGCGGCATCCATAACCAACTGCTCATATCGATTAAGGTTTTCTTGATGACTACTGTCCCCGTAATAACCACTTGGTGTCTGTCGGACTTCGCCATGACATTCCCAACATTCATAATCCTTCATGAATCCCTTTTGACACAAATGAATTTTGACTGTGCTCGGATCTTTAAATCTTAAACACCTACATTTAGCACACAGACACCTGATCGCCTTACTTGAATTATTTGAATGCGCCAAAGCAAAATTGATGAACTCTTTCCAAACCGCCAAGAATGCTTGATTTAGTTGTTTTCCATCAGTTAGACGATTGTACATCCAACTCCTATCGTGATTGCCTTCCATACTTCCTAGCTAGTTCAGTTACTAACCTAATTAACATCTCAATATGCCACAAATATATATAAGTAGCCAATACAACTAGCCACTTATGTCAACCAATTGCCACTTAATCAAGAAAGTAAAAAACAAACACATGCATTGAACAAAGAATAGATCCTAGCAAGCAACCAGAGAATGAGGATAGCACACCAGAACATGGGGACATGCTTGTGGAGGGGCAAACAAAGAATAGAACACTATAAGTATTTTGGAGTTTCTAACATATAAAGATTATTTAAGACTTAATCAAATTTATATAATATGCAAAATTAACTTTATCTTTTGTATTTATAATTACCTATTTATCTAAGCAGTGTTTATAATTTTGTTTTTTAAATTATCGATCTTTATTGTATAACTTGTTAAAGATAGATTCAAATAAAAAATTGAAATAGAATATTTTTTAAGAATTTATTAACAGTCATTTTTATAAGAGCCTAAATCAAATAGTAAATTCTACTAATTTTTATAATACATACAAATTTGATTATTCTTTAATGTCACACCTTCCTCCTCCTACTTTACATTAATTAATTAATTTCCTTATCCCTAAATATCATTTCTCAACACTTCACTTTTCTAATTTCAACACCATCATATTTATAAATTTATGTATCATTACCAACTAATACAAAATCATAATTTTATCACACCAAAATCAGAATTGGAATTTCTAAATTCCTAACAAATTCATTCCATTAATGTTATTCATGTATATTTTTTATTAAAGTGCAAGTGGTCTTTAAAGTGCCATTAATACAAAATCATAATTTTATCAACACCATTGATTTGAAATTTTAAAGTGCAAGTGGTCTTTTTTTTTTTCCATGTACACTTTTTTAGTCATATCTATAAGATATTTTTAAAAAGAATATTTAGCCGAATAATTTTTTTTTTCAATTTTCATTTTTTACGCCTTCTAATGTTTATTGCTATTTTTTGCTCCTTTTTTCATTTAAGCGTGAGTTTATATTGCAAACTTACCTTTCCAAACAAAAATTAATAAATTTACAAATATTTATTATTGAAAATACTAAAACTGCCTTGAAAGTACAAACTTTCTATAAAAAAATATACTTTCACCTAACATAAAAAGTGCTAGATAAATTAATATCCTATACTTTTGGGAATATTTTACTTTAAAGGGAACAAAAAAACATTTAACAAAGTAAACTAATTAAAATAAAATATTATTACCAACATAGGGTTGATTTAGTGGTGTAAGGCTCTGATAGTTCCTTTGAGTCTCGAGTTCAAATTTTAGAAGAATCACTTATGCTAGAAGAGGTAGGGGTAGTTCCAATCTTGAAACCAAATAGAGGATCATAATATCAAAAAGTGAAAAATAAAATACTATTAAATGCTGTGATTTTAAGAATTATTATATAATAAAAATTGATGTCAACTCAACTTATACCCACAAATATATTCTAAATTGGAATGAAAGCAACACAAAATACAATTTTTCGTAAAAAAACAAAAATGAAAATGAAAATACTTCACATAAAATAATTCTATACGTTTATTAACTGTGTTTACTTGTAAAAATTACTTTTTTAATTTATTTTTGTCCCAAAAAACAATGCAAGATTAAGAAAATCAATATCATTAATAAAAATCATTAAAAACCAATAATTAAAAAAATCATGGAATCTCCTACAAACTATAAGGGTGTGCATGGCAACCATTCTGTTGCCTAGTACTGTTTCTGAGATGAAACAATATTTTTTGATTCTGTGCTTTGAAAAAGTTCTGAGAATCAGAATTACGTTTGTTAACCCATTTTATTTTTACTCCGAGAATCAGAATTACGTTTGGTAACACATTTTTCCTCCCCTTGTTTGGGAGTTAAAAAAATAGGAAGGGAGGAAGATGAAGGATTAATGAGTTATTTTTACAATTTTGTCTTTTTTTAATAATTAATATAATTATTATACTTTACAAATAAACTTAAATTTAAATTTCCTAAAAAATTACAGAAGTAATTTTTATATTCAAAAAATTATTTTATATGGCGGCGGTGATGGCGGCGGTGATGGTGGGGTGGTGGCAGGGTGGTGGCAGTGGCGGTGGTGGCGGCGGCGGAGGTGAGGCGGTAGTGGTGGTGGGGGTGGCAGTGGCGGTGGTGGTGGTGGTGGGGTGGTGGCGGTGGGGTGGTGGTGGTGGCGGTGGCGGGGCGGTGGCAGTGGTGGTGGCAGCGGCGGTGGTGGGGTGGTGGCGGTGGTGGTGGTGGTGGGGTGGTGGCGGTGGTGGTGGTGGGGTGTTGGGGGTGGCAACGGTGGTGGTGGTGGTGGTGGTGGTGGTGAACGAGGGTAAATTTATGCTTCGATTAAGGGAAAATTAAATTCTGATTTTTTGCCCTGAAATAGAGAAGTCAAAATTTTTAGCTTCTTTTTTTACTCTCCAGCACAAAAAATAAACCGGTTCATCCCAGGAGCAAAAAAAAAAGGATTTACCAAACACAATTCCCATCCATTTTTGTTCCGAGGCATAGAAATTAAGAAAAAAGTCATTTTGAGAGTGTTGCCATGCACACCCTAAGCATAATCCAAATTAATAAATACATTAAGTATCAAGATCATTATGTAATTAATAGATTCAGCCAAAGGAGAAACTAAAACCAAAAAAAAAAAAAGATTTAAACTCATGTAATTTATAATCTTCTACTAACATACATATTTCGATTATGTAATAAAGCAAATTTAATATAGATATTTCCATATAGTTATATAAATATATATATATACTTCAAGCTAACCTGGAAAGTGGAGGTTGCGGTGGCTAGGATGGGGAGGCAAGGAGGGGCAGAGGCGACTGGAGGAGGAGCGGCTGCAGCGACTGGAGGAGGAGCGGCTGCAGCGACTGCAAGGACGAACGGCGGTGACCGGAAGGGAGAAGAGGACGACGATCGAGCTGAGAGTGGGGGAGGAGCTGAGGGAGGGGGAGGGGGACGAGCTGGGGGCGTGGGGGCGGAGCTAGGGGGCGGGGGGACGAGTTGGGGCGCGGGGGTGGAGCTAGGGGCGGGGTGGGGGGACGAGCTGAGGGGCGGCGGGGAGGAGCTGAGGGAGGGGGGCCGGATGAGCTGCCCGGGGGGGGGTGAGGGTGAAGGACATGTCTCAATAATGAAACTTTAAGGGATTTTGTGACGCAAAATCAGCTTTTTGCGACGGAACTGTAGCGGAAACTGGCAACCTTTTTGGCCGCTAGTTAGCGACAGACGTATATTATGTCCATCGTAATAAAGAGGGAGCTGGCAGCCAAAAAGACCACCAGTTAGCGACGGACAGGATGTCCGTTGCTAAATGTCGCAACGGACACACTGTCCGTCACAAAAACGTGCCTACTGGCGGCCCTTTTGGCCACTAGTTAGTGACGGACATGATGTCCGTCGTTAATTCTTGCGATGGATCTCCTATCCGTCGCAAGACACAGACAACTGGCGGCCAAGCGACGGACATGTTGTCCATCGCTAATTCTTGCGACGGACACGTTGTTTGTCGCTAATCTGTGACGGATTTATACTGTCCGTCGCAATTTTTCTTGTTTCGCGATGAAATACTAATTCTGTCGCAAAATTACGTGAATTTCGCAAATTCTGTCGCTATTTCCCTTTTTTTTTTTTTAGTAGTGAATCCAAACCAAACTGGCCAGTTCGACTGGGAAACTAGCAAACCAGTAAGTAAACTTGCCAAGTTCAAGCATCAACCCAGTTCACTTTTGATAGCCCATCCTCACTAATAAAATTTTGGAAAATTTGCACTAAGGTCCCAAGCTAGGCAAAATACGATATGAAGGACCCTTGAAATCTTCAATTTGCAAGCAATTTCGTAATAAAATTGAAATGTGAAAAGACCAAATACCAGTAGTAAAAAACGCCAAATGCTTACCCCTAATTCAAACTCCCCCTCCCCCCATGGCTGACACTCTTCATTATTGTTGTCGTCGTTGGATAAACAACACTCACCATCGCTTAATCGTCGTCGCCATCAAAACCTCTATGGGTGGCTTGTTAATGCTTTTACTTGTCGCTAGTGTAGCTTTTCCTCATCGCTAATGAAGCTTTTCCTTGTCATAGTCAAGGTGTTTGTCATCCCCATCAATTTATGAAGTCATTTCTCAATCTCATTTGCATTTGGTGTATGGAGTCAGAATATGTTGTTACAGGGGCATAGATAGTTGCTAAAACAAACCCATGAACTTGTCAGTGGATACCTATGAAAAGTTTAATAGATCTCCCAAAATGGATGTCAAAATATTGAAATGTTTATTATTTGTTGAGACAAATATTACAGTAAACCAGAAGTTTACTAATTCAAAGAAATTGATTGTTGGCATGACTTGTTTGATCATCCAAGTCATATAATAGAAATAAAATTACGTATTGACATCCATTGAAGAATCAAAAGATTCTTCATGAATAACCAACATATTATTTATGAATTATGTGCTGCTTGTTCTCAAAGCAAATTGTCTTTGAGACTATCATTGATCATGATTAGTACTGGATTTCAGTATTTCTGGAAATATATCAAACAGAATTTTATGGGCCCATTGAAATAGCATGTAAACCATATAAACTTGAAAGATGCATCTATGAGATGGTTACATGCGAGATTATTATCTTACAACCTGAAGTTTGTAAAAATGTTTGCAACCCGAAGTTTGCAATAATGTTTGATGAATTAAGTGCACAATTTCCAGATTATACGATCAAGAAATCATGAATTAAAGCCTTCATAAATAGCTAGATCAATTCTTATGAGAACAAAATTTTATGTTGGTATATTTGATCTTACATATTGCAGCACTTATATAAGCCAACAAAATTCTCCCAGTAAAATTGGCTCTTGGTCAGTAGCCAGACAAATTCCATCTTAAAAAGGTTGAATGTGCAATGATTATTAATCCACCACAATGCACATAGATGGATTTAGAGAGAAAGTTGAGATAAAAGTTATATGAAGATCTCCTTTTTAATTGTTTGTTTCTAGAAGAAACAAAATGATGTTTCTAAAGGAAACACATGGAGACTTATATTAGTCAATTGATATTTGACATAGTTTTCTCAACATGAGGGGGAGAAATTGAATAGCTGGAAAAGAGAATAAGTGGAATGCATTATAGCAAAGTATATATCCTCGAATAAAGATGTATGAACCAGAAGTTCATCAGGTTATGCATTCATGATATATTTGCCAGATAGAATCACTGACCTAAATGAGATTTATTAAATCTCATATTCCAGCTAAAAATGCTCTAATTAGTAACATGCCTGAAGCATGAGTAACTATTCGGTTCCAAATATAAACGTTATGGATAGATTGGAGTAATAATTAAGATGATCATATTAAGGAGGTAGATACTCCAGAAGAGTATCAAGACATAACTTATTGCAAAACCTAAAGAGAGGTTCAGGTCTGAGTAATATTGATATTGTTATGTCGAATTGGAAAAATAGAACCTAAAAGATAAAGTTGTCGACAACAATTTTGATGATGATATCACGTGATCAAATGAGGATATTATATAAAAATTATTGGCTAAGAGGATAAGTGAAATTGAGAATGACGCAAATATAATCATACTATGGTAGTTATGGATCTGAAGTCCAAATTGGGATATATGATTTTGTGGTGGATACAATAAATCTGGCAGTTTATGAATGATACATTATGCGTCTATTAGATATTGTTATATAGCATATGCGTATGGCTCTCATGTCCCTGAAGGACTTAATGTGCCAGAAGCACAAGTCCCTGAAGGACTCAATGTACTAGAAGCAAAAATCCCTAAAGGATTAAAGGTGCCAGAAGCACATGTCCCTGAAGGGCTCAAGATTCCAGAAGCATCTAATTCAAAGTTCTCGAGAACAATACTTAATAAGTTTTGTATGACTTAAAGCTATTAGAGCATGTATGATATAATCATTTTAAAGAAAATCTGTTGATATGCATCTAGATATATCTTATAAGATGCTTAGAAATCATGTTAGTATTATTATGATTTTGCTGGAAATATTTAGTTCTTGCAGGTACACAATAGAATGTTTGATGACCAAGAAGAAGATATGCTCAAAAGTCATTGAAAGTAATGTAGTCATCAGGGGGAGCAAATCTGATGTAATTAAGAGAGGGAGATGATACACACTGTACTCTTTTTCCCTTATCTAAGTTTTGTCCCACTGGGTTTTCCTAGAAAGGTTTTTAATGAGGCAGCATTAGAAAATGTATCAATGGATGATGTACTCTTTTCTTTGGCTAGGTTTTTATCCCACTGGGTTTTCCTAGTTAAAGTTTTTAACGAGGCACATTCATAATGGACATCCAAGGGGGAGTGTTATGAATATTATATTTGTGGATGTCCATATCTCCAATTATTTCCTAATCTCTCATAGTTTCCTATTTCTCATCCATGAATCCCTATGATTGTGGAATCACATTAATTGTAGATTTGAGAGTTGTGCCTATAAATAGAAGGCATATGTTATGTATTGATACACATCAGAATACACTGGAATAAGAATTACACTCCTCTTTTTCTCTTCTCTATTCTCTTGTTCTTATTCTCTATCTCTTATCTCAGATATCTCGTGAAATTTCAAAATCTTAAATTAGGTTTGTTACTAAGTATTGATAATGATAAAACTTAATAAACAATTCACAACTTATTTTTTGGAAAATACCTTATTTGAAATTTTTTAATTTCAAAATTATTTGTATGTCATTTGCTCTTTATTTATCTCCATGATATCCAATTCTCTAATTAAAATTTGGGATAGGATATTGTCACTACTAATTTTATGTTACTACCAAGTAATGAGATTTTGATCTAATAGTAAAAAAGTAGTAGTGACAATATCCTATCCCTTAAAATTTTCTCTGTGTGATTTTCATATTAATGACACTTTGACATCTTCTCTAGTCTCTATTTTTGTTATTAGAAAAAAAATCACGTACTAAGATTTGATTGGAAAATTTTATACATTACAAATGGACATGAGTTTTGCCCCTTTGATAATACAGATAATACTTTAGTATATTAATTTTATTTCTTAATCTATACACTACATCTTTAACAAAACTTATATTTTGGAAGGAGGAAGTAAATACAAAAATAAAGACAAAAGGGCAACTTGAGTTCTTTAATTTTATACCAGAGTTTATTTTAATCATTTAATTTTATGAAGTAATTTTTTTTAGTTCTCTACCCTTTTTTTTTTTTGCTCAGAAGTTCTCTACCCCTTAACACTATTAGATCGTGTCATAAAAAACATGTAAATGTTAAAATTTTAAAGTTTTACAAGATATTATAAAATAATTATTTCAGAAATAGTGTAAAGGTTAGATGGTTTAAAACGAGTTTCTAAAATTCACCCAACAAGTAGCATTTTTTATAAATAGTCAAATTTCTAACAACTTGCATGAATGTCCAGATCAGACCGTACCATACTGTAAAAACTAAAAAGTGAAGAGAGAGAATCTGCTCGGAGGAGGGCCTTCCGACGCGGCCTCATTTATCCGACCCAGGGAGGCTCATTATCTCCGAACCTGGTCAAAAAGTCAATCGTCCCTGATTTCTCTCTCCTCGCCTCCTACGCATTCCAGAAAAGAGAGGAGAGAGGGGGGAGAGAGAGAGAGAGAGAGAGAGAGAGAGCCAGGCAGAGCGAGAGAGAGAGAGACGAAGACATGCTTGAAAACCCTCCTCCCGCACCATTACAATCTGCAGCAACGGATTCGCCGGCACCTGTCAAGCGCTATGCGCCGCCGAATCAGAGGTAAACATGGCGTCTTGACTTTCTTCTTTGTAAATGAATCACAAACTGTGTTCTTCTGTTTCTGATTGGCCTTTCTTTGCATTTCGCCCTCCGGATTCTGCAACTGGATCGCAGGAATCGTTCTAACAACAGGCGCAAGTCTGCCGGTCAGTCTATTTGTGATTCCCATTCTTTTTGAATGATTTTCACTTCCACACGTGTTTTATATTGTTAAAATTTATATGTGATGTGATATTCATGTTGGAATATGCTGCCGAATCTGTCTTCATTACGTTGTCTTTCAAGGCTAGGGAAAAAAGGCAGTTTTGTTCTCTTTATTTCAAGGCAATGGGTACTCTTATTATTTTTGCTTTAAGCTCAAACGGAGCGCACGAAATGGGGTCTTCTGACCCCATCTTAGAACTTGTTAAGCTGTTTTCTTAATGGATTCAGCATTGCCTCACATCTATAAACCCTTGTTTAGTGAGCGGGAAGTCATAATTTATATTTTTGGGGTTAAAGACGTTGGAGTTTTCTGGTGTGAGCTATTTATTATTAGTCATTCAATTATGGAATATCGATGATCTATTTTCGTTGGTTTAGTTGCTCCTCCTATGACCTATAATGTTTGTCTGTTTTAAAGGGAAGGCAGTCAGCAGGAGATATTTATTAGTTAAAGCTTGACTGCAGAAAGTCATGTAGGGGTTGTATTATTGTTTATGGAAGGGCAAATATAGGGAAAAAATCTAAGTGCTGCAAATATTTTTGGAACAAATAATATGGCTGAAATAAGTATGATTCCTGATCAAAGTTTACCTATTTTGGGGATTTAGTAAGTCTGATTCGTCTTTTCTTTGTTCTTCTGCTACCTGTTGCATGATACAACAACAAAAACAATCGGCCTTGTCCCACTAGGTGGGGTCAGACCTGCTGATGATAAATAAGCAAATGAATGAATAAACTTTGTCTTTGTACTTCCAAATCTTTTGTTATTGATTTTTTTTTAAAAAAAATTTAAATCTATGACTAGTTGGAAGCTTGAATATCCTGGAGTTGATGTGATCTAACTATAATCATTTTATATTATTATGTTGCCAGAGTTTCTTATGTACAGTTTAAGCAATTACTTTGGCATTTACCGCAGCTCTTAAAATCCTGGTCTTGCTTATAATAGGCTAGAAGCTTCTTGTATAGCTCCTTCTATGAAACAAAGGTGTGATAGTAATAATGTACCAGTTTTTATGAATCAAAGGCATAACTTACTGCCTTAAATATCACCATGATATTGTTAGGAACTAACAAAATCAGTAACTGAAAAACACTTCTGAACTGATATATTGCTGATAGCAAGATTACAACACACTGTTAGGCGCAAAACAACACCTAACAGCCAAGAATAGTCTCAGGACTAACGTAAGACCTGACCCTCTTCTCCTTATACACGCTCAAAATATTCCATACCTCCCCCTAAAACACTAATGGCTCATATAGTCAAAATAGAGGAGCTTTCACAGTCTCCTATGAGCCACTCTAACAAAACAGCTACTATTCCTACTTAAACATTAAAAGGAAGTAAAAACAGAAAAGGTCAACCCTGCAACCTTAAAAGGCATATTGCCTCTTTGTCTGCATTGTTTGTGTCCTCCTTGGAGTCCGTGCGTAGACCTTACCACTAAAGGGAAGGGTTCTTTCATTACCCTCCCCTAAAAGCTTCACCTTGTCCACACGGTGAAATTCAGAAAACTGTGTTGATATGGCCTCCCAGTCTTCCCACGAATTCTCAGATGATGGCATATCCTTCCACTTGATCAAGACTTCTGTCTGCCCATTCATGAGGCGTCTGACTTGGCAGACTTCTTCTGGTTGTACCTGCAACTCCAGCTGCTCGGTCAGCGTTGGAGGAATTGTAGGTGCCACCCACCCTGACTGAACTGATTTCTTGAGGACCGATACATGAAAAACCGGGTAAATTCGGGTGGTGGGAGGTAGATCTAAGTGGTAGGCCACTGCTCCTACCTTACCGACAATGGTGAACGGGCCATAGAAGCGAGGGCTCAGCTTTTCATTAACTCTTTTGGCCAATGACCGCAACCGATAGGGCTGAATCTTAACATAAACCTGATTCCCGACTTCGAATTGAATATCCCTCCTATGCTTGTTTGCTTGTTTCCGCATTTCCTCTTGAGCCTTGATCAAGTTGTCCTTTAACGTTGCAATAAGGGACCTGATTTGCTCACTCACTTCTTCTACAGCCGAAGGCTTATCTGTCAACTTGAGAAAAGTGGGTGGATCTGTTAGGTTCTAGGAAAAGAAAGTAAGAAGGAGAAAAGATTCTAGAGCCAGGATCTGAAAACTCTAGCCTTTAAAACAATAATTCATTATCTTCACATCTCTCCTGCCATAACGTATTACAGTCCTATATAGAAACAGATAATAAACTACCTATAACTTCCCACTAAAACCGTCAAACAGATAAATCTAACATAACCACTGAAAACTACCTAATAGATAAGACAAAATAACTACTCCTCCCTATCTATTACACGCCTCTTCTTCCTAGAGTAAACTAAGAGAGGTTGTGGGGTCGTAACAATATTCCCCCCTTGAAAAGAAGCCTTGTCCTCAAGGCTGAAATGAGGAAATTGAGTGGCAATATCATCATATGGCTCCCAGCTTGCATCCTCAGTTGGACGATTCTGCCATTGGATTAAAAGTTCAATGTCTTGATTGCCTGCCTTGTTGATGACACGAGCGTCTAGAACTTGTGATGGCTGAAGAGTCAGTTCCCAGTTTTCTGTGACTGGAAGTGGAGGAACCTCATCCAGAGCAGTGCACCCATAAGCTGGTTTGAGTAAGGACACATGAAAAATGGGATTTATTTTGCTGTCAGGAGGGAGAAGTAATTCATAAGCTACTTCCCCTATGCGTCGAATCACTGAATATGGGCCAAAGTATCTTGCTGAGAGCTTGTGATACTTGTGTCCAGAAAGAGATGTCTGTCGGTAGGGTTGAATTTTAAGGAAAACCATATCACCCGGTTGGAATTCAATGTGGCGGTGGTGTGAATCTGCTTGAAGCTTCATGTGGGCTTGGGCATTCTGTAGATTGGATTTGATTAACTCCAAGGCAGCATCTCTTTCGGTTAAAAACTCATCCAATTCAGCTATAGGAGTTGAGTTGATGACATAAGGCACCAAAGCAGGCGGTTCTCGTCCATAAACAATGTTGAATGGGGTATGACCCGTAGACGTATGATACCCAGAATTATATGAAAATTCGGCCCAATGAAGAAAACGGAACCAGCCCTGTTGACGGTCTTGGCAAAAGCAACGTAGGTAAGTTTCCAAACTTTTATTAACAATCTCTGTTTGCCCATCAGTTTGAGGATGATACGAGGTGCTCATCCTTAATTTTGTACCTGAAAGTTTAAACAATTCCTACCAAAAAGAACTTAGAAAGATAGAATCCCGGTCTGAAATAATTGATTTAGGAGTCCCATGGAGACGAATTATCTCTTTACAAAAGAGAGAAGCAACCGTTCTTGCTGTATAAGGTTTGGACAGACCAAGAAAATGGGCATATTTGCTGAAGCGATCCACCACAACTAAAATTACATCAAATCCATTTGACTTAGGGAGTCCAGTAATAAAATCCATAGAGAGATCTTCCCAAATGTGGTGAGGAATAGGTAGAGGTTGTAGTAAACCAGCATATGATTGAGGAGGAGTTTTACTTTTTTGACAAATTAAACATTGCTGGATGAAGTCTGTCACCTCTTCCTTCATATGAGTCCAATAATAGTGATTCTGCAATCTTTTGAGAGGCTTCAGAACTCCTCCATGGCCACCAGTTAAGGAAGTATGGGCTTCAGAAATTAGTAATTGAGTCAATGATGATCTGGCTGGAATGACTAAACGGCTTTTGTAGTATAACCTCCCTGAAACCAACGAATAGTTAGGAAGAGACCGAGGATCTGCTTGTAAAGTTTGAAGAATCTGATTTGTGGCTGCATCTTGTTGTAATAGTGTTGGCAAGTCCTCCAAGTCAGATGAATGAGGGATAGCCAATGTAAATAATTCTCCTGAATGTGGACAGCGTGATAAGGCATTAGCACCATGGTTAGAGCTACCTGGTTTGTAGATAATCTGAAAATCGAAGGGTAGCAACTTGAGGAGCAAACGTTGTTGAGATGGATTTGTAACACGCTGTTCAAGAAGATATTTTAAGCTAAAATGGTCTGTATGAACCAAGAATTTGCGCCCAAACAAGTAATGACGCCATTTAGTCAAAGCCATCACTAGTGCTAGCAACTCACGCTCATAAACTGATTTATACTTGTTAGAAGCTGATAATCCCTTGCTGTAATAAGCAATAGGATGTCCTTCCTGTTGTAATATAGCACCCAAACCTGTAGAGGAGGCATCACATTCCACAATAAAAGTTTTAGAAAAATCAGGTAAATGCAAAACCGGAACATGAGTGAGGGCTGTCTTGAGATTTTCAAAGGCAGATGTAGATGCTTGGTCCCAATGAAAAGTGTCCTTTTTAGTCATGTCAACAAGAGGCTTGGCTATATGACCATATCGGTAAACAAACCTTCTATAATATCCCGTAAGGCCTAAAAACCCTCGCAAGGCAGAGATATCCTTTGGTAAAGGCCACTGTGTAATAGCTGAAATTTTGTCAGGATCAACAGATACACCTTGAGCTGAAATAATATGTCCCAAATAAGATATGTCCAACTGGAGGAAATCACATTTCTTGGGGTTAGCATAAAATTCATGCTGTTGCAATTTCTGGAAAATCATCTCCAAATGCCTCATATGTTCTTCAAAACTTGTACTATATACCAAGATATCATCAAAAAATACCAAGACAAATTTCCTTAGGTAGGGACGAAAAAGATCATTCATGGCTGCTTGAAAAGTAGCAGGGGCATTGGTAAGGCCAAATGGCATGACCACAAATTCATAGTGACCAGAATGGGTACGAAATGCAGTCTTATGTACATCCGAAGGAAGAACCCTGATCTGATGATAGCCCGATCGTAGGTCGATTTTAGAAAAGAATTTGGAACCATGTAGTTCATCAATCAACTCATCAATGGTAGGAATTGGGTATTTGTCGGGAATTGTAATTTTGTTAAGCTCTCTATAATCCACACAAAATCTCCAAGTATTGTCTTTCTTTGCTACCAAAATGACCGGACTAGCAAATGGGCTAACACTAGGTCGTATAAAGCCTTTTTGAAGTAAATCAGCAACTTGCCGCTCAATTTCATCCTTCTGTGCAAATGGATATCGATAAGGTCTGATGTTAGGAGGTATGGCAGTAGGTAAGAGAGGAATGGCATGGCTATGTTGTCTGAATGGTGGTAAGGATTGGGGTTCTTGAAGTACTGAAGAATACGTTTGCAGTAGGTCCTCCAAAGAATTGAATTGTTGGATCATCTGTTTGCACATATAACTGCGGAGAGATGCTGATGACACTTTTTGTGGAACACCTTGGAACTTATAGCGTTTTCCTTTGTACCAGAATATCATATATAACTCGTTCCAGTTTGCCTCCACTGTGTTCAGAGATGCTAACCATTTAACTCCTAATACCATGTCAACCGACCCCAAATTAAAAGGGAAAAAATCTTCTTGAATGGTGACTTCTTGTATCTTGATCTCCAATTGTTTACAAATGAATTTGCAAGGGACCATTCTATTATCTCCTACCTGAACACCTAATGGCGGAATGGGATGAAGCTTCAGTTGAAGTTCCTTTACAATCTGATTGTCGATGAAATTGTGTGTTGAACCACAGTCAATCAGAATGAGAATTGTTTTATTATTCAATATTCCTCGCACCTTCAGGGTTGTTGCTGAAGTTTGACCGAGAATTGCGTGTAATGAAATTTCAGCGAAATTCTCTTCAGATTGCAATTCTTCTTCCTGATTTTCCGCCGATTCTGCCTGATCATCCGTTATATCCATAATTCGTAAAGCAGATGTGGCGCAACGGTGCCCTGGAGTGAATTTCTCTGCACACCGAAAACAGAGCCCCTTATCCCGTCTATTCTGCCGTTCAGATTCTGATAGCCGAGGACCAGGCGGATTTGTAGGATAATTACGGGGATTGGACAGTTGGTTTAATTTTGGAAAATTGGAATTTCCAAAATTGGAATATTGTGAATTAACCGATGACACCGCACCGGCAGGGGAAGAGGAATTCGAATTGAAATTTGTTCCCTGATTTTGCGCACCGAAATAGGAAACCGACGGCTGATTTCCATAATTTCCAGAATTATAATTGTGGAATTGATTGCGTGGATTGGTGCGACTTTCTCGGTTCCATGATTCGCTGCCACGCAAATTTTGCTGACGCTGATTTGTCCTTTGTAACCCCTGTGATTGATTTTTTAATTCGTATTCCAGCGCAAGGCTTACGGCCTTATAAACCGTCCTAGGTTTATGAATTTTCACATCCGTTTGCAATTCTTCTTTAAGCCCGTTGATGAAAACTCCCAATAGGCAGTGCTCCGGCCACCCTTTAACTTGCGCTTGTCTTCTCACAAACTCCTGCTTGTATTCAGCCACTGAGTATAATTGCTTTATTCCACACAAATGAACATCGGGGTTTTGAAACTCGGCAGGTCCAAACTGCTCTTGAAAAATTTGCACGAGATCCTCCCAGTATTGTACCGTCCTTCCAGAAGATACCCATGTGAATGTATCCAATGCATCTCCCTCAAGATTGATGGCAGCGACATCAACTTTTAATTCTTCTGGCGTTTGGTAATAACGAAAATACTTCTCTGCCTTCAGAATCCAGCCCCTAGGATCACCCCCTTCATACTTGGGAAATTCTACTTTTGAATATGGTCGTTTTGAGGGGTTCCTACTCCACCAAGGTGCATCGGCTTCACCATCTTCTTATTCTTCGTAAGTTTCTCTTTGGTAACGGCTTGATTCTCCTTGAACCATTATGGGCTCCTTCTGTTTCTTTAATGAATTAATCTCAAAATTCATTTTATTCAGTTGCGCCATGATTGCTGTGAGTTGTTGCTGGTTGGAGTCTGATGGTTGCTGAGAAGGCTGTTGAACCATGATGACCGCAGGATCACTCTGAGGATCAGGGTTTAATGGCAGTTCAGGAATAGGATTTGGACGAATTGGTGAATTTTCTTCATAAGAAGAAGTACGGGTGTTCACCATGATGATTTATAGGTCCAGAGATCTGCTGCTCTGATACCAAGTTGTTAGGTTCTAGGAAAAGAAAGTAAGAAGGAGAAAAGATTCTAGAGCCAGGATCTGAAAACTCTAGCCTTTAAAACAATAATTCATTATCTTCACATCTGTCCTGCCATAACGTATTACAGTCCTATATAGAAACAGATAATAAACTACCTATAACTTCCCACTAAAACCGTCAAACAGATAAATCTAACATAACCACTGAAAACTACCTAATAGATAAGACAAAATAACTACTCCTCCCTATCTATTACACGCCTCTTCTTCCTAGAGTAAACTAAGAGAGGTTGTGGGGTCGTAACAGGATCCCTTCCATAAATAGCTAGGAAAGGAGTCATGTTAGCTGATCCTTGGTGATTAGTGTTGTAACAATATTCAGCCCATGGTAGCCACTGAACCCATTGATCTGGTTTTTCGCTAGTAAAACACCGAAGATAAGTTTCAAGCCCTTTGTTGAGCACCTTTGTTTGTCCATCCGTCTCGGGGTGATAGGCTGAACTGAGGCATAATTGAGTTCCAGCCTGTTTAAACAATGCCCGCCGGAAGTGGCTTACAAACACATGTCTCTATCAGAAACAATGGTCTTGGGGAACTCGTGCAACCGAACAATTTCCTTGACAAAGACATCAGCAACGTCCTTAGCATTGAAAGGGTGTTGGAGAGGCAGAAAATGGGCATATTTAGTCAGTCGATCTACGATGACTAGTATAGTATCAAACCTTCGGGATTTCGGTAGTCCGGTGATAAAATCCATACTTATGTCTTCCCACACAGCTTATGGGATTGGCAGTGGCTGAAATAACCCAACTGGAGAAAGGGCTTGATGCTTGTTTCTTTGGCAAATTGCACATTCAGCGACATACTTCTGTATTTCTCGCTTCATTCCCTCCCAATAGACTACATTAGCCAATCGTTTGTAGGTCCTCAAATATCCTGAGTGACCTCCGATGGGTGAGTCATGATATTCTTGTATTAACAAAGGAATCCTTGCTGAATTTTTGGGTAAAACCAATATGCCATTATAGTGTAGACACCCTTTAATTAAGGTGTTTCAACGCCATCTTTATCGGTAAGTAATTGTTGCAAGATGTGCTGCGATTTGGGATGAGCTTGTACTTCCCTCTCCCACTTTTCTATATCAGCATTCTGCCACATGGAAAACACCATTAGTTGCAGGGGTTCTTCTTGTCGTGACAGCGCATCAGCTGTTCAGTTCTCTTTCCTTGGTTTATATAAAATCTCAAAGTTGTAACCCATCAATTTGGAGACCCACTTTTGCTGGTTTTCCTCCAAAATCCGCTGTTCCACCAAGTATTTCAGCACCTTCTAATCAGTCCGGATGACAAAATTCTGTCCCCACAAGTAGTGTCTCCATCTCTTCACCGCGAATACAATTGCCATTAACTTCCTTTCATAAATTGAGCATTGCTGGGCCCTCTTGGACAACTTTTGACTGTAGTAAGCAATGGGGCGACCTTGCTGCATCAGCACCGCCCCCACACCGGTTCCCGAAGCTTTGGTTTCTAGTTCAAAGGGAATAGAGAAATCAGGCATGGCGAGCACGGGAAGTGTGGTCATGGCGGTTTTGAGTGCCTCAAAGGCGTTGGTGGCTTCGGTGGTCCAATTGAATGCCTCTTTCTTGAGAAGATCAATCAAGGGGCTCGCTATTTTCCCATATCCCTTGACAAACCGCCGGTAATACCCAGTCAAGCCTAGAAATCCCCGTAGTGACCTCATGTTCTTCGGTTGGGGCCAAGCCTTCATGCTCTCAATCTTTTTAGGGTCAGCCTGTATGCCATGCTTAGAAATCAGGTGGCCAAGGTACTCTATTCTTGGTTGCATAAAGTTGCACTTTTTCAGATTAATGACCAAATGATTTTCCTGCAAGATAGTCAACAACTTTTCTAGGTGTTCTAGGTGAGTATTGAGATTGCAGCTATAAATCAGTATATCATCAAAGAAAACTAGCACAAATTGTCTTAAATACCCTCTAAAAGTCTTGTTCATCAAAGCTTGAAATGTAGAAGGGGCATTGGTAAGACCGAAAGGCATCACCTGGAATTCATAGTGCCCTTCATGAGTTCGAAACGCTGTTTTGTGTTCATCACCAGCCTTGACTCGAATCTGATGGTAGCCAGACTTTAGGTCTAATTTGGAGAATACAGAGGCCCCTTTTAACTCGTCCAGAAGCTCATCAATGGTGGGAATTAGGAACTTATCAGGGATAGTTATCTTGTTTAAGGTCCGGTAGTCGACACAGAAATGCCAACTGCCATCTTTTTTTTTTTTAAACCAATAACACAGGATTGGAGTAGGGGCTGTTGCTTGGTTGAATGATGCCAGCTTGTAGCATATCCCTTATCAGTTCTTTTATTTCCTTTTTCTGCGAGTGAGGATACTGGTATGGCCCAATGTTAGGTGGTTGCTCGCCTGGCATAATTTCAATGGCGTGGTCCTGTAAACGTCTAGGGGGTAGTGTGTCGAAGGGTTGGCATACTGCATTGAATTTGTTCAACAGCCGCCGAATTTCTAGATTCATCGGATGGTCGTTGTTCCCCTCTCTCTCCAGACTATAGCACTCCACGAGGAATCCATCCCCCTTTTTTTTTTACTGTTCTGATGATAGCTTGCAGAGAAGCTTGGGTTCTAGATAATGTTGGGTCCCCGGTTAAGCAAATTCTATTGCTTTTCCCCCCAATCTTCATAGTCATTAATCTCCAATTCACCTTAACCTCCCCAAGGGTACTCAGCCACTCAATGCCTAGCACGACGTCAATTCCTGTTAGGGGGAACGGGTAGAAAGTTTGCTCAACATGTAGGCCCTGTATATTAATTATCACGTTGTGGCATCGCTGGTTGTGTTTGACTGTGTGACCATTGCCCACCGTTATGGTGTAATCAGCCACTTCCTCTGTGTGGATTCCAAGTCGATTCAAAAGGTGTTCTGCAATGAAGTTATGGGAGGCGCCATTGTCAATTAATATCACCATGACTTCTCCAGCGGTTTCGCCTTTGACCTTCATAGTGTGGTTGTTCTCGAAGCCTGCCAAGGAATTCAATGATAATTCCATTCGGGTAGGGTCCTCTTCAGTTTCAGATAGTTCCTCCGTCGCTTCCCCTGTTTCGCCGACGTTCTTGTCCCTATTCTCAGCGTCAACGTCGACCAAGAATACCTAGAGGTGTTTCTCTCGACATGTATGTGCAGGGCTGTACCGTTCGCCGCACTTGAAACATAGTCCCAATTCCTGCCGGCGTGCCATCTTGGAGTCCGGTAACCGGCGACTCCACCCCGGTTTGCGAGTTGTCGAGTTCATCGATGAAGAGCTCCTCAATTTGGCTTCACTGGTCTTTGGCTCGGGTTTAGTTGTCTAGGTCAGTGGATTGTGAGTCTGGATGGCTCGGTTGGGTTCAAAAAATGGAATGGCCCTTGAGTAGGTGGATTGGGCTAGGTATTTTTTATACCTATTATTGTTGGTTGTCTTCAAGGTCCGCACAACTTTATCCAGTTCAAGCATCCGGTTCTTCCCATCCACACGAATAGCCGCCGTGATCAACCCTTCCAAAGCTGTTTCCTCAGCGACTTCGACCTCGGCCTGTATTTTCGTCTTTAATCCATAGAGAAAAGCTCCCATCAGGCATTCCTCAGGCACTTCTTTTAATGGGAATGAGAGGCGCTCAAAGACCTCAAAGTATTCCAAGACGGTGCCTTCCTGCTTGTTCGAGAACAGCTCCTTTTACTCCCCACCTCGTTGAAATGAGTGGAAACGCTCCATTAACTTTAGTTTGAGCTCCTGCCAACTATTCAAAGTGCCGCGTGCTTCCTTCCTCTGGTACCAGTTGAGGGCTTGGTTTTCCAGACATACAACAGCAGCTTCGAGCTTCTCCGATTCAGGAACATGATTTATGTTGAAATACCTCTCCACTCGACAAAACCACCCAATAGGGTCATCACCGTCGAACACCAGTAACTCTAGCTTCCTGAACCTTGTTGCTCCTCTATCTATGTCGTCGTTGCTTTCCGTCTGTGTTTGAATGGGAATCATTGTTATCCCTCTTGTTCTTTTTCTTCTTGCTGGAATTCTGATCCATGCGTAGAAGTAATTCCCTCATTACATTCATGCCCTTAGTCAACTCTAAAACCTACTTAGACAGCCCTGAAATCTCGTCTGCTTTCTTGGTTAGGCTGGCCACGGATTCTCTTAAGTCCCTGATTTCGTCTGCCATCTCCCAAGGAAACTACTGCTTTGATACCAATTTGTTAGGAATGAACAAAATCAGTGACTGAAGAACACTTCTAAACTGATATATTGCTGATAGCAAGATTACAACACACTGTTAGGAGCAAAACAACACCTAACAGCCAAGAATAGTCTCAGGACTAACGTAAGACCTGACCCTCTTCTTCTCATACACTCAAAATATTCCATACCTCCCCCTAAAACACTAACGGCTCATATAGTCAAAACAAAGGAGCTTTCACAGTCTCCTATGAGCCACTCTAACAAAACAGCTACTATTCCTACTTAAACATTAAAATGTAGTAAAAATAGAAAAGGTCAACCCTGCAGCCTTAAAAGGCATATTGCCTCTTTGTCTGCATTGTTTGTGTCCTCCTTGGAGTCCATGTGTAGACCTTACCACTGAAGGGAGGGTTCTTTCAGATATTCTCAAAAATTAGTTTGAGTTGATCAACATTTGAATAATAGAGGGGCAATGGTGATAACTTGAGGTCAGTTAAGGTTAATTGAAATGAATAATCCCAAGTTTAATCTTAATGATAATTTGTTTCCTAATTTTGTAAGGCTACAAAATATGAGCTAACAAAACACAAGGCCCAGAAGCCATAAATCAAATCCCTGTTTATTGAAAAATGTGAGGCTGTGTAGTACAGTATAAGCTAGTCCTTTTTGTTATTGGTTTTCTCCTGGGAGGGATGTGCTATGAAATTTAACTAATGGCCAACATAGTATTGTAAAGCAGGAGAAGTAATAGTCTAATATTTTAAAAGTAATTTGTAGTTATGATGTGTAAAAAATACTTTTTCTCAGCACCTCCTTTTGAAATTGAGATGAAGAACTTCTCTGCCAGCATAGATGAATGGAAGATGGCCTCTTCTCCACATGGAATCTCCTAATTGGAATCTTAGCACCATGCTCTCTGACTGTGTAAAATGTACAAGAACCAATGAACAAATTGAGAGCTATTGCTTTGAAATCATGAAGAGGTTGCGCTTAGGAGGCAAAATGCAATGATTTGAGGCTTAGAAACCAGAAACAGTGTAACTTTTGAAGAATTGTGTTATGGAGAAACATAGAGGAAAAGAGAAGAAGGAATAAAGAGAGAAAAAAAGGAATGGAAATCAAGTATCAACTCTCACTAACAGCTTCTCCTGCCATAGACTTACGAGAGTTAGTAATTAGTAACGGTCTGACTCAGTTGATACAACAATATTCCGTTCACTTACAAGTCTCATATCAATACCCCCTCCCCCACCCCAAAAAGAATGAAGTAGAAAATAAAATTTCAGGGATGTTGACCCATGAATTGGAATTGGAAGGGATAAATCAACCTCCTTTAAAAGCAACTAATACTGCAGAGAGATTTTTTTTTTTGCCTGAAAATACTGCAGAGAGATGAATATGTGGTTTTATTACCCTCATAAATGGTGTTTATATTTTTCCTGCAAGAGGGTGCTAGGGTGCTCTTATTTTGTGGGATTTGATTGGAGATTTGCCTCCTTGTGTTCCCTATATATGTACTCCCTTCTCATTCAATAAAATTTGAATTCAGAGTTCAACATCTTTGAAATCTCACAAAATTCTTTGTTTCATCAACGTTACAACATAAAAGTAGACCACATATATGCATTTATACAATATTCAGTGGCAAATGGCAGAGCTGTGGGGCATTTGTTGTCTGTTCTGAATTATGATTGTTTTTAATTGCTAATTCCTGGTTATTGATTATTTATTAGTTTCTATGAAAATGTGTAGATGGGCTTGATCGAGCAAACAGTCTTGGGAATGATTTAGAAAAGAATCAACATGCTTCAAAAAGTGTTCCAGTTACTGATCCTGGAGATGCTGGTGGCAATAATCATAGAGAGAATCGCTATTCAGGACTCATAGGATTAGAAGGGTGTAGTACTAGTGTAGCTTCACAGCTTTTGAATGATCGTATGTATCTCCAACTACTGCTTGAGACGATATTTGTAAATGTTAATTGCATACTTTTTGTTCTATTATTCAATAGGCTTTATCATAGAAAAATGGTGACCATGACTTTGTTTTAACTGGTTTACTCAGGCTGAAGAATTGAAAATTGTTTAGTTTGTATTCAACAACCCTTCTAGGCTTTTAAGGTTCTCTGTGGAGTGCTTTGTTGGTAAATTGATATATGTTGGACTCTAATATGCGAATTTTTGTTGGGAAGTATAAGGATTAGGTGGTTTTCCTTAGGTTGTAAGGTGTACTGGGGTAGTTCAGAACCGGGTTATAAATTGTTTTATCCATTTGATTTGGTTATTACATTGTTTATGCATTTTTCCTGTAAAATTTTCTGTTTCCAAAATAGAGGGTAATCAATTCCAAGTCTAACAAGCATTGTCCACACCATTAGTTTCTTTTGCTGTCGATTTATGTTAATGGATATTTCTGTTTAGCAAGCATGTCAAGTTCACTTGCTTATGTTAAAGCGACTTACAAGATTGGATTTGGTTCCCCTTTATCTAGTCTTTTTAAAAAAATTTGTTTCAAATTTCTGCAACAACATGAGAGCTCCCACCATAGAATGTATATGGATATTAAGGAATTTGTAAAGTTCACCATGGAAACCAAAATTTTACAGGAACATATCAGTGTTGGGGGATCTAGTTTATAAATATTGATCTTATACTCACTACTTAGTTACATGATTGTGGAACTTTATGTGAGTAGAAGAGTCTCAAGTCTTTTGACTTTGAACTGTCCATGACACAGAAATTGCATTTATTGGTCTATTGAGAGGTGAGGTAAGAAGGAAAATCAAGCTATGATTATTGTTAATTTACTTTTGTGACTTTAAATATAAATGATTTTCAATATCTGTTATCTATTTTGTTGGTCATTTATATATTTATATTTCAGGTTGGACAGCTGCAATGCAGTCTTACAATAATTCCAAGGATTCATCTGGTGAGTGGATATCATTGAACTATGATAAACTTTCCCATTCTTTTAAAAATTTTACACTTTGTTAATCTGTTTATTAACTAACCTTTTGATGATGATGGAACTTGGACTGTACTGATCTTGTTACGTAAAGTCAGGTCATCAATGAAACAATGAAATTGAGACAGACAAATTATTTAGATGAGCCAAGTTTTCATGTGTTGATGGGCATTTCTGTGAGTCAAATTGATTTTATGCTGAATTTGCTATTTGGGAGGAAGAAACAAGTACTGTCAACTTAAAAATCTGAGATCTAGCTTAGTCATTTGAGTTGAATTTGGTAACTTTCTTTTTTTATTTTCTTTTATCCAGTAGAAAAATGATCTTGCTCTTTTAATGAAACATCAAGTATCGATGTTAAACCATCTAATAAATAACGCTTGTGTCTTTCATAATCAAGGCGGATAACAATTTGAGTTAGTAGTGTTGTGGTCTAGGATAGGTTAAATCATTAAAAACACAATGTAATAGTTTGTATTAATATATATAGTGTTTTTTCAATTATTTGTGTGCATATGTTGCCTTGTCCTTGATGATGGTATATAGACTGCCTCTCCCTCCCCCTCCCTCGCTCCATCCATCCCTCTCTCTCTCATTTTCTTTCGACATTAATTTGCAGAAAAGCCAGTAATGCATTCAGGAGGGACAGCAGCTTGGACTAATTTTAGACTTCCTCATCAGGTATAAGCTTGAAGGCCCAATTTCTCTCAATCTTTTTAAAGGAAAATATCACTCTGATCTCTCATGAAAGATGCCCAAACCACTAGCCAGGAAGAATTTATCTTATGTTTAAATTTTTAAATTGTATGAACTCTTTCAGGTTGTGTCATCAGCACCAGGTAATGCAGCTTCTGCTCCACATATGGACTTCCTGGGAGAACTCCGCCGTCAAATGCACAGTGCTAATTCTGAATTTAACCCCTAATCCTTGCATGACATGATTTCCTTTAAACAAGTTCTTGACTGATGTTCAAATTACCTGTCTTGTCTGAGACTTGTGCTGGTTTTGTGGCATGTCAGAAAGCAAAATATAATGTAATTGGGGATCAAATCGATAGTCTACCATGCCCATTTATGAAATGGGTATACTATATGGTCCTATATAACTCATGTTCACTTTTTTGCATGTCTGATAGCTGTAGTGTGATTCCAATTATCTAAACAGTTTAGCTATTAGAGCTTGCTCCTTGCTGTGTTTGAAACAGGAAAAATGCTATGGGGTTTGGGAATCTAAACTCTTTTAGATGGGAAGAAAATTAGAGAGGAAAGAATATTCCTCTCGGTTCCTTTTTATAATATATGATTAACTGAAATGTGTTCTTTGAAAAGTTATTAAAATAGTCAGGTGTGATAACGTAAAAAATGAAAAAATACCCTCATTTATATGGAAGAGAGATATTATGCCGTGGAGAAAGAATGTGGAATAGAGAGAGGAAGTTATCTTGAAAATGGGGAATTAAATGAGTAAATTTTGTAATGAGGTGAGGGTAAAATAGAGAGTTTATAAATAAATAAAAAATTGAGACGTCCTCTAAACCTATCTCATGCTGCCTCTGTTGCTTATTTCTAGTTACTACTATTCTTGACTGTACCTCATTCCTATTTATAAGATATTGTTAGGATATGTCTGAAAAGTTTCTAGTAAACTCTTCATTTTACCCTCGTTTAATTACAAAAATTACTCATGCCGGCCATTATTTCATTTAGTTTCCCTATTTGACTAAATAAATTAACATAACATATTCTCTATCTTCCACATAAATAAAGGCATTTTTGCAAAACAAAATTCATTTTATATATATTTATTGACTCTAACTATAGTTATTAAAATCAAATTAGACCGGCCTGTTCGACCATGGAACCATGAAATCATCCAACCGATCATTGAAAGTTGAAGAAAGAAAATTGAGTTTGAAAAGATACCTTTTACAAAGCCGAAAGAGCTAGAGTTTTTCGATCACTTGTGGAAGTTTTCAAATGTCAAATTGTTGGATGTTTTACAAATAAGTCCATGTTGGTAAAAACCACTAAATGTTTTACTTTAATAGCAGTTATTTTCAAATAATCGTAAGGTATGTTATTAAAAAAAATTTACACTGTGTTTAATTAAGGTTACATAATATTCAGTTGGTTATCACGTTCTTTAATAACAACTGTAAGGTATGTTATTATTATTTTTTAAATATATGTTGGAGCCATTATATTAATATATATTTATAAGAAAACTAAAAATGGAAATAGTAAAGGGTTAAGGTGTAAAAATGTACATGTGTTTTACCTATAGGAGCGCTTAACACCAAGTGGTTTTTTAGGTGCAATAGTGACTACGTGGTTAAGAAAGTAGAGCAAAAGTCCCAGTTGCCGTTAATGAAGAAGACGTCCACCGTTAGCTTGAAATGGTTGATTAACAGTGCTGACGTATATGCTGTAGTGGACTTTGTAGAAGCCAAGTGGAAGCTAAATTGCTGATAAGGAAAGAGGGTGCATAGGCTTCGCGGTTATAGCGTCATGTAGCATCCAAAATGTTAGCTCAAAACCCCATTTTCTCCTTCATCACCTCTTTTATCTATTCATATTGCTTCCCTCTCCCTCTTCTTCAATCAATCTCAACATATACTTGGTATTTTCGTTTCCTCCCACCTCGAACCACACCACCATGTCCCTGAATCTCTCTCTATGGGATTCTGTGATTCTTGGGAAGAGTATCTTGTTGGATATTATTAGTTTTGATTATGTCAACTATAGATGACAATATTAAGGGCAAAAAGTTTGCACAATATGTTTATCTCCTACATTAACTAACTACTATACTTCATATAGATTAGTTCAAGTTAAATTATGGAGAATGATCAAGAGGGGAAATTGAAAAAAGAGGAACTTGGCAAATATAATGATAATATCAATATTCAAGTTTCTATGATCAAATGGAAGTTGGAATGGCTTTATTTGGAGTTAAAATGAGTTATTGAAGAAATTGGATCAAAAGTGGAAAATGGCAATTTGGGCTCAAATTTTTGAAATGATAGTTTGGTACCACAAATTTCAGAAATGACATTTTGGTACCATGAATTTCATGTATGTCAATTTAGTTCACCCTTGAAGTGCTGGACGTGGACACTTGAAATGCTGAAGGAAATGATGAAGCAAAACCACAAAACAAAATGTGCATTTTTCAGTATACTAGAGTGTGAATTTTCAGCACTCGAGTGTTACACTATTTCAGCTCCTTTGTTCACCTTTGTTCGACGTTCAATATGAGTGAGGTCCAGTTTCAACCATATCTCTCAAACTAAAAATCCGATTGAGGTGAAACCAATTCATATGAAAATAGACTCATAATATGTAACATAGACGCAAAAATCAAGCCCAAAGGAGTTCATATGAAAGAGCTATGAATTTTAGAAGTTGTTGCTTGAATTCACATCACATAGCAAACACAACTTCGGTAACTTGGGTGTATCTCGCAAGTTACACATTCAATCGAGTGTTGCTCCAACATCAACAATACCAATACCTAACCCTTGTGTTCATTCTAAAGCAGCAAGGTAAACCCTTGAGTGTCAAAGTAATTTCCTTTAAACTCAATGCATAATACTTGATGATGAACTACTGCTTTGTGGCACACTTGAAGTGTTATTTGTAACACTCAAGTGTGATTCTGTAACACTCGACTGTCTGTAGAGATCAATACTTCTTTTCTAACTCCGTTCCTTGAACAATATTCTACAGACACATAAGCATCAACACTTGAGTATAATAAAAGATACTCAAATGTGAAACTCAAGTGTGGATTTATGATACTTGAGTGTCTAGAAGAATACACTTATCTCCAACTAAACTTTGTTTTGAACAAGTATTCTTCCAGGGTGCAAATTCATCAACACTCGAGGGTTGAGGAACAACACTCGAGTGTCACTTGTTCTTGCATTGAACCTTCATCTTCATAAATTCAAATTAACTTATTATCATCTTTTTTATTTTGATTATTAATCATTATTATTCTCAATGCTTCTAAACATGTTCATTAGTGAGTTTCATAGGATTAGATGAAGGATTACTTGCACTGCCAGATTTGTGCCAGAACATTAAATGTCGAGATAGAAAAAAGAGCTTACACGGAAACTTATTCAGAGCAGTTCAAATGATGATTTGTTAAGACACCCCTTCCGGTGAAAGCGAAAGGGAGTCAACCTAAGCAGTCCCAGAGCTGACCAAATGGATTTTGTGTTGAAGCAAAGCGAAAACGACTAAATCTTGTTTTCTGCCAACAAATCCAAAATGTGACTAACTGAAAGCTTTTGAGTCTAACGAATAGTTTGAACATTCTATTGAGCCTTCACAACGATCATTGATACAACACTCAAGATGGAGCATTAACGAAGCCAACCACAAACATTCTATGATTAAACTTGGATTAAAGCTCAACCGCCAAAAAGTAACAGAAGCTTCAACGGCTACTTCCAACAGACATCCAACGATCACATTCTAAATGGGAAGAATTGCTCAATGATTGAATGCTTTTTATCAATTATAAAATGGAGAAGCATTCAAGATAGATGGTGAGACATGAGCTTGCACCTTCACTGTCAAAATGCCAATACTCTGACGATTATATCACTTACTCTCTATTATCTTAATGATCATATAGTTTATCATAGAGAGTGAGATTATTTATAATGTACTTCAGTGTTCATCTTATTCACTTCTGGGAGAGAAGATTCATTGTAATCATTTTATCTAGGAGTTACTCAAGATTGAGTGATCTTGAGTGAGAAACATATTGTAACCTTACAGTGTGTAAAGGGGGAGTATCTCAGTGAGAGATTTGTGAAAGGCTGCATAAGTGCTTAGCTAAACTTGTGGGATTGTAGAAGTGTCTCTTGTGCCTAGATTAAACAAGAAGATAGTAGATTGAAAATCTCAGGAGGAGCCTAAGGACTGGACATAGGTTCTTGTGGATTGGGTTGAACTAGGATAAATCTTAATTTGCATATTCTCTTCCCCATACTCATATCTCTCCATCATAGATGCTTGAATGATTGATTATTGCTTTATAACTCATTATTGTCATATGAACTGTTTTTACTAAGATATACGAAAAGATTTTCAAAGTTCTTAAGTTTTTATCATCTAACCTATCTTTCTCCTCCTTATGTTTTAGGTTGAACTAAACCAGAAGTAGCAGTTATACACTTTTCCTTCTCTTACCCATCGGCCCCTGAATTCAGCAACTCTCATGATTGAATTCACTTCCCTTTCTTTGTTTGTGCAGTCCATTTTTTAGATCTCTCACAACCAGCTGATAACTCAGGCTCCTTCTTTCCACATCGAAGATGGTTGAGAATGGCACTGCCAACGCATTTCAAGTCACCATTGATGTTGCTCCTCAAGGTGGGTCCAAGTGCTTCAACGACGATGGATGTCTCAAATGAACTGGTATGTGTTAGTTCTCGATGATTGTTTTGATGATTACAACTTCATAAGGCATTGAATTAAGCAATTTCTGTATAAGTTGTAGCATGCTTGAGCAAGAGGTAATTCGTGCCTGAGCATAGTTCATTTGACACATTGTTTAAGTGTTACAGAAAAGCTACTTGAGCAAGAAGCATGATGTCCAAGCATAACTCAACAAGTTTGTCTAGTAATACTCGAGTAGGCTAACAAACTTGCCCGAGCATCATCACGTTATAGCAATACTCAGTGGAGAAATGTGCATGTTCGAGCAGATGAGTAGCAATGCTCGAGCATCATCGAAAGACAAATGCAAAATAAGAACCATGCTCGAGTAAAGAGTAAGTGCTGCTCGAACAGCATGCTCGAGTAAGATCGTAAGCCTCTTAATCTTTACTTCTGCATTTCTCATGCTCGAGCAAGTTATTATCATGCCCGAGCATGGTGCTTGAGCAGAAGCATTATATTGCTCGAGCAAGCATGTCTCAACGCCTTTGATTGCTCTCTGTTTGAACGATGCCCAAGCATGACCTCTATATGCTCGAGCATCAGTGATGATTGAAGTTTCTTTCGACTTGGTTTCTTTGAAGCATGCCCGAGCAAGTAAATACAAATGCTTGAGCATGGTGCTCGAGCAGTAGCTCGACGTTACTCGAGCATAGAATGATCTTCTATACTTCTAGGTGCATTTTCTCTTTGATTGCTTGAGCACACCAACATTCATGCTCAAGCAAGATCACTCTCTGTTGAAAAAAACGAGAAGTATTAAATTCAAAATGAATGAATTATCTTTAACTCTTCTCTTATCTCACTCAAGCCTACTCTGATCAAATACTAATCATCATTTTGAGTATGTTTCACGCCATTAACCATTGTTTAGGTGAAAAGTAAAAGCTCTGACAGAAGCATTAAATGCAGTTGCTAAACCAGTGATATCCTCGGTAATCACCTTTCTGATCAATGTAAAGCATTCTTTGTTATTCCGCTGGCGCAGTAAATACTATCTCTCAATGGTCAAAACAAAAGGAATGAAGAATGTTGCTAAGACCAAGAATCGTTGACGACAATTCTATGAACGCTTCAACGGACAATTTTGAAGAAGACTCAACGATTACATTCAAGCTTCTCCAATGGTAATTAATTACAACATCTATAAACAGCCGAAGCATTGAATTCGCCAACTACCAAAACACTGTGCATTCAACTCGAACTTATTACAACCTATCGTTTCAACTGTTTCCTTAATATCTTCATATATTTCATTATACTTAGTGTTTATCATTTATCTACTTGTGAGGAGTTTCTAAACACTTATTTGATTATTGTTTTGAAAATCTTAAGGTTATGGGACCTTAAGTGTGGGTGTACAATTACAACTTATAAGGGGGAGTGAGTCCAAGTGTGAAAGTATCATCCTAAGTTACAGAGTGTGTAATTGTAATTGTTTTAAAGAGTTAGTGGAAATCCCAAGGTGTGATTGGGGACTAGACGTAGGTCAAAGTATTAGACCGAACTAGTATAAATCGCACTGTGTCTATCCTTCTCTCTTTGTCATTGTTTTACCTGCATTTATGTGTGACTTGCAAAAGGAAATTTTTTTTATCACCTATTCACTCCCTCTAGGTGATATTCCATCTTCAGTATGTTTTCCGATTTAATTATTCAACTGATCCATTTTTTTGTCCTATCTCTTTGGCTCATTCTATTTTGCGGTTTCCAAAACAAGGACTATTTAGACGGCTAGCACCCGTATCATCACTACCATTATAGGGTCCGGTGTGCTGTCCTTTTGCCTGGGCTATAGCTAAGCTCGGATGGATTGCAGAACCTGCAGTGATTATTCTTTTCTCTCTCGTCACTTACTACACCTCCTTCCTCCTCGTTGCTTAATATCGTTTAGGTGACCCTTTAACTGGCAAGAGAAATTACACTTACATGGACAATGTATGATCAAACCTTAGTATATTTTAGTTCATTCCTATCTTGATTTACTCTTGGGTTCCTACAAAGTCCACTTTAGTGTACCCATCAGCATTGTTAATAAACCATTCCAAGTTAATGGTGGACGTCTTCTCATTAACAACATCTGGGACTTTTGCTCCAATTTCTTAACCACGTAGTCACTATTGCACATAAAAAAAGTACTTGGTATTGGACACTCCTGTAGATAAAACACATGTGCATTTTTACACCTTGACCCAATAATAAAATATACCCATCATGCTCAGAGGAGTGATTTGAATCATGTAAGAAGACTAGAACGAACCTGTAGTGGACGCTATAGCGGCACTGACCGTAGGTTAGAGGTAAAGGTAGAGGTTGTTAGTTCAAGCCTTTCACCTAAGAAAGGGTGAATTGGGTGACATTAAAAATTTTAAACTTAAGAGCAAAGTTTAATAAAGATTTTGGAGTTAGAAACATATTACCAAAGGAAGACACATAAGATTTATATTGATCCGGTTTAAACCACTTGATCTACGTCCAGTCCTCAGAATCCTTTCTGAGACTTCCACTATTGTCCCAAGATTCCAGGGCTCTTGGTTCCTCAGTACAAGCAAGTTATTCTTCAAAGGAAACTCTCTCCCCTTACACTTTGCAATCAATGCCAATACTCAAGGTCTCATTACCTTGAGTAACTTAATCGTAATAAATGATTCAATAATGTCTCGCAGAAGGGTAAAAGAATAACAAGTAAATGCATCTAATCATAACAAGTGCATGGAGATTAGCAATACATTGGGTTTTGTTCCAACGACGGATCTTGGAAAATATCTTGAGTGCCTTTGCATCATCAGAGAGTGGTAAAAGATACTTGCCACGAGGTTATTGACAAAGTTAAGTCTCTGTTACACAAATGGAAGTGTTTTTCATTTTCTCTTGTTGAAAGGACAACATTAATTTCATCTATCACTTCTGTAGTTCCTGATTACACTATGCAAACCTTGCAACTTCCATATAATGTTTGTGATATCATCGATAAACAAAATAGATCCTTCTTTATGGGGAAGTACTGGTCAGCACCGTCGGATCCCTTTAGTAGCCTGGGATAAGATATATAAGGAGAAAAAAGAAGTGGTCTTGGGCTACGTCATGCAAAATACCAAAAATCAATATCTTCTCATGAATTGGGATGGAAATTGGTGACTCGTGGAGATGCTTTATAAGTGAAGGTAGTTTGAAACAAGTACAAATGCGGGAACGGTCTTCTATCGACGATTAATGCTAATTAGTTCGCATCTAACATTTAGGTTGGTATTAAGAAGACATAAGAAAAAGCGCATGAAGGTCTCATGCTTAGTAATGACACTCGTGATGTTAAATGGAGATGGGAGATGCATTGTGGCTTTATAGTTCAATCTGCATATATTGCTAGCTTAGGGGGCTTCAATGATCACGGAAAAGAATGGAGAGGTTGTGGAAAATACGAGCTCCTCATCGTTGTAGAACTTTTCTTTGGTTGGCTTCATGAAAATGTCTTCTTGTGACCGTGACTGGATTGAATTGGTGAAAGACCCCATAAATCAGTGTGTATAAGTTCAAAAGGAGAGAAAGCACGAGACACAGAATTAATAAATGGTAATTGTTTGGATTTGCCATATTGACAAGCTACATAGACATAATCATCGCTAAACTTAATACTAATATTACAGCTTTGTAAGATTTGTCTAAGTGTTTTATTGCTTGGATGTCCCAGTAGGCGATGCCAGCGTAAGTACTCAGAACAGTCATCCTTCTTAGATGCAGTTGCAAGATGGACATGAGGCGGCGAATTGACTTCAGTCATGGGGTAGAGGCCCTGCTTTGGAATTCCTTGCATTAGTGTTCTATCGGTGTCCCTTTCCTTCACAACACAACCAGCATTAGTAAAGGTTATAGCAACAAGATTGTCTTCAACTAATTTATGGACAATAATAAGCTTCTTGGTTGCCGATGGCACCAGTAACACTTCAGTGAGTTTGAGATTAGAGTAAGAGATAGAGGAGTTACCAACGCCCAAGATACGACTCTTATCATCGGTGTAGGTGTAGAGATAGTTTTTACCTAGTGGAGCAGAGATAGTAGAGTCTAACTGAGTCGGATCAGGGGTAAGATGGTGAGTGGTGCCGCTGTCCATGTACCAGGTAGGGTTGGCAACTATCTGGTTGTCAGTGTAGTAAGCCTGCGGTGGATCAGAACCCCAGAACCTTATGGATTCCTGCCTTTGGTAGCATGTTTTGAAGTAATGACCATGACGTTCACAGTAAGTGCAATATGGAAGGCCACCACCACGATGGCTGCTCTGACCTCCTTTAGAGTGTCGACCACCACCGGTGTAACGGCCATGATGAGTCTCGCGAGGACCTCTCTAGGGTCCTCTGCCTCGACCAGATGGAACAGGGAATCAGATTGATAGGCAGGGAGAGCTCTTCTCTCCTGGACCATCCAGATCAAATCTAGATGGTCCAGATCTTATTTTTTTTACTTTATATTTTTGCCAAAAAAAAAATATTTTAATGGTTAGAGAATCTAAAATAAAGATAATCTCTCAACTAACATTTTTCCAAAAATGATTTTTTTATTCAAAAAGCAACATTTTAAAAAAATAAAATCTGGACCGTCCAAATCTGATTTGGACAACCCAGATCAAATAGGTAGATGGTGCCTATCCTTAGGATAGGCACCGAAACTGGATCCAATGGAACAGGGGGTCCTCGGGTAGCAACGTTGGCAACTGGTTGTAGAGACAGAGTAGCGAAATGGTTAAGCTGCTCTAGATGATTTTCAAAGGCAAGAAGGGAAGCTTGAGCTTCCACCCAGGTGAGATCGAGGTTGTCGATTAACTTGACAACAATGGTGTTGTACTCGGCGTCAAGGCCATTGAGAGTATGAAGAATAAAATCCGAGGGGGAGATGGGAGATCCAACGAGAACAAGCTTATCAGAGATGGACTTCATCTTAGCTAGTTACTCTTCCATACACAAGGCATTTTTCCTTGTGCGATGGAGGTCAGATTGAAACATCATCACACGAGAGCGAGAGAAAGCAACAGTGAGGTCACGAGCATTGGTCCAGAGTTCGACAGCGGTGTGGCAATGGAGAAGTTGGGCACTGACCTCCTGAGTCATGGTATTACGAAGCCAACCGACAAGCATATGGTCGATAGAATACCATTCCTCAAAATCCGGATTGGGTACTGGTTGAGTTGAACCAGAAACACAGCGAGTTTTTGACGGTGTAGATAGGGTGCCGTCGATGTGGTGTTGCAGCCGATTCCCTTCGATAAGGGGAAGAACCACAGACTCCTATACCAGATAGTTGGTCCTGTCTAGCTTGAGGGACGTGGTTTGGCTGGAGGAGTGGAACAGAGAGTATGAGTGAACGACAGACGAAGTAGAGAGCTCATCGGAAGTTTGAGAAACAGAGGAAGCAGAAGACGTCATTGTAGTGACGCTATGCTCTGATACCAAGATAGATTTTAGAATACCAGAGAGGATTGGAAAATACGGAGTGAGTGAGCCTCAGTCCTTATCATTCTATATATAGCAGAAGAATCATAACGGAATTTCTTACAGATGCATATGGACCATCCACGTGGTGAGAGATGGATACAATACAGACAAAATACAATCGGTATAGAATAACGTGAGCCTACAATGACACAATGCGTAAGCCTACAATGGTACAATGCTAATCATAATTACAACAACTAATTATCAATCTTAACACTCACGATGGATGCTAGTTGCCCTCTCTACGAGGCAAATACTGAGGATATGTCACATATTCTTCGGGGTTGCTATCATGTAAAATCACTATGGCGAAAACTAGTGCCGTTATCTAGATGGCATACATTCTTCTTCATGAACTTTTCGGACTGGCTTTGGTCGAATGTAAAAGCACACAAGATTGTTGAGACTGATTGGGCTCCTTCATTTACATTTATCTATTGGTGGGTATGGTAGAGAAGAAACCTATTTGTTTTTTTAAAAGAAATATGTTTCGAATGATGCTATTACAATTATCGCTTAGGCCATGATAAGTAGTAAGAAAATGGCCAAGGAATGGTTACTAGTGACCAATGTACCTGGAGCGAGTTACATACTGAGTAAAGGGGGGTGGTGCTCGTGAAGCTTCATTTTTTTTTAATAGAACATGAAGCTTCATGTTGATGGAGCTTACTCAAGAATTACTTATTCCAACATATGTGGTGGTCTTATTCACAATACAATAGGTTCGTTCACGATTTTATTCATCAAAATGGGAATGGGGATGAGTTGTCTGCAGAATTCTGGGCTTGGTTACTTGGCTTGAAGACAACTTGGTGTCACGGTCTTAGACAAAATCCACCCAAAACCGTGCCGGCCTTAGCTTGACCACTCCCTTGATCTTGGCTAAGTCAGCCGAACCTTCACAAGTAGGCAAAGAGCACAAGAACAAAGAGAACTTTTAGAGAAAGAAGTGAACACTTAGAGAGAGAAGCTCTAGGATGCAAATGGCTTGTATTGCACTTGGATGGTTACAAATGAGGGTGGCACCTCCTATTTATAGGCATCCACCTCCTCAATGAACGGCTAAGATTTAATGCATCCAACGGTAGAGATTTGTTCTCCAGAACCTTCTCCCAAGCTATCTAGATATTTACATCTTTCATGAGAGTTCTAGAGATTTCTATACAATTCTGTATCTATGTACAAGTATCTACAATAATCTGGAGTTCTCTAGAAACTTCCTTTGGAGTGTCTTGTGCACAAAATATCTTGCGTTTCTTGCAGTGCGTGACACTTTCCCCCACCTAATCCACTTACGTCCTCGTCACTGACTTGTCTTTGTACCGGTGTAGGTGGTCTTCAAATTGCCAAAGATCCTCCTAAGGTTCCCATGTGGCTTCACTCTCTGGCAACCCTTTCCATTTGATTAAGTATTGGGTACTTGGTTGTACCTGTCGGAAATTATGCCCTAGGGGCAAGTCATTGTTCTCCATTAAGTTATCACTTCATACGCATATTTATGGTGATAACTACATCCCTGGAGATATCTTATAGATTATCCTAAATGTCCCTGGTCGGTCATTATGCGGGAGCGAAGATGAAACAAGACCAGTATGACTTTGATGTTGTATGGAGATTGATGGTGCTTACTTTCGTCGCTAAAGCAATCAATTAAACCAGGACCAACTAATAATGCAATATAGTGGCAACCTAGGTCATTCTCCCAAGGAGCAATCTGTGGGTTTTTCTTTAGGTTGAATTTAGGTAATAAAAAATGCAACGGAATGAATCTAAACTAAAATGTAGAATGCTACTACCTAAATGAAATTAAACTAACTAAATGCACTAATGCAATTGACTCTAAAACCTAAATGATAATGAAACTAACCTATATGAATATGAATGCAATTTTTTTTGGGGGGGGGGGGGGTTTTGTTATAAGAGGAAAATTAAAATCCTAAGAAGAAAATTGATTAAAATCAAATCAAACAACAAAGATTTAGTTCAGTTATGATGATGAAGGGGACAACTTAGGAATTGCATGGAGCTAACTTTCTTAGCCCAAACCAATTAATTAGACCAAAGGAAGATTAATGAATTTAATCACCTAATTGAACACGGGAAACCCTCTAGCTCAATAACACATATTCCACTAGAAAACTCATAATGAAATAAGCGGTGGTTAATTAAACTCATTAAAAATCAATCACAACATAGTCTTGAAAATATTGTTTACAATTATTCAATTGAACAACTAGATAATTTATCAACCCAATTAAACAATTAAAATGATAAACCAAATTGACAATTAAATTAATAACGAAAACTCAATTAATAATTCAATTGACAATCAAAAGGTTGCAAACAAAACTCCAACAATTGTCTCACACATAAAACTTCAAATTGTCAATCCAATCCAAAAGAAATATGTTTACAATCTAAAACTAGATTGTTCTCAATTAACACAACTTAAAACCCTTTAAAACTAAAGAACCTCAAGTTTGAATTAAGACGATAAAAAGAAAGACACTCCCTTGTGGTCTTCAAGTGTAAGTTCCTAGGCTCTAGCCTTCTCCATGCTCCTCCCAAGTTGTCTCCTAATGCTTACGTTGCCATGAAAATATCCTCTTCAAATCTCGAGCAACAAGTCACAGCCATGAATGAGGAATGAGAACAATTGATTAAATCAATTGCCTTGTTCACCACGCATGTACCAGGGAAATATATATGAGTTGAGATGCTTGATGTGGGCCCGTGGATAGAGAATTGGAATGACGAATTGATGAATGGCTGGAGGAATTAATCAAATATCAGTGCTCTGCGTCTCTACGTGAATCTGTGTGCGTGAACGTGAGTGAGAGATCTTTGGCTCTCCAAGAGAGCGTGAAATCTTTTTGCAGCTGCTAGGTTAATTTTATAGGAGAAAGAGAGGGTTTTGGGGTACCAATTTGAGACAATTAAAATTCCAAAAGCCCAACAAAATTCCACCATTAGATCTTCTTTTAGCTTCCAAGGTTAATTCTGCATCGTAGGATCTTCCAATATGCTTTCCTTATCCTGCAAGAATTAAATAAAATCGTGATCTATTATATATTTAGAAATATTATTCAATCACAAGATCTCAATCAGATTATTGATAATTTAAGTCCAATAATCTCATAATTAATTCTGATTTATATTATTTCCTAAAATAGGCTAAATATCCAAATATTGTCTAATAAATCCAAATTAGCCTAAAATAGTCCCCAAAATAAATGAATAAGGTGGGATAAAATATATTAAATTGGGATTTATCAGAGATACGAATCAAAGTCATGGGCACTTGTAGGAGTACAAGGTGCTAGACCGACCCACTATGAGAAAGCTGCATGGATTAAGTCACAAGCTTATCTCATGTATAACCACGTCACAACGTCCTATGACCTGAGATCATCATGGATTCCTACATGATGAGTCACTAACCTTTGACCTAGTCAAACGTCACCTTTGACCGGGTGATGATAAAGGCTGGGATCGGGATCAGTGATTTTCATGCGGAGGAATGTGAATGGTCAAGATGGAATTTGTCCCTCACATTTGTAGAGAGATAATACTGGGCCCCTCGATGAGTGAGTCTAAGAAATGTAAGGCCATATTGTGATGGAAAGGAGTTTCCATTTCACTTATCATACTACTTGAGAATCGAGAAAGTAATGGTCAAGAACAGGAAGTTGACAATATCCATGCCTCATCCTTGACCGAATTATTGCATGACAAAAGGGACGTGACATGGTTATACGATAGGTAGTATCGTGTCATCGATCCCCATGTGAATTGGGTAGTCGCAATGTCTTACTAGAGGCCGCTTGCGACTTGTGGGCTGATACGATCTTGGCCCACTGCCAATCTCATATGGGCCTACAGGGTCACACACAAGAATAATTCAACACAGGTAAAAGTGTCCAGATTCAAACAGGTCTCTAGAATGGTGCCATGGCTGCTTTGTACAATTCTGAATTGTTCAGAGCGCACGATATTCGGAATCGTCTGTCGCGTTCATGCGCATCGAAGACGTTTTGAATCGTTCAGAATTTTCAATCATGCTCGGACAACGCCCCTGGGGGTTTGAAATTAAGTTTTATGAAACTCTCTTTCTAAAAGAATATGATGTTTTCAAAAGCTCTGAGGGCGCTCCTGCTAACCGGCTAGCGAGACCGCCTTAGGGACCGGCTGATTGTTTGTAGCGCGAGAAATGAAATTGTTTGTAGTGTGAGAATTTAAATCATGATATAAAGTAATATAAATTAGAGAATTTTATCATAAGTAATATTTTATTTCATAAATGTATGAATTAAAATATGTTTATAATTTACCTTTCAAAGTGTTGTTTGGGTATGGTGAACAAGATGACTCTAGGGTTGTAAATTTTAAATATGGCCTGCGAGCCATGCCTCTCTCTAAATAATTTTGATGTACATTCTCTTCTCATCTCACTCCCCTCGTATGTGAAACGAGGTTTCTAATTATGTACTTTCTTTTATTATTTAGAGAAGTCCTCTCATTGGCTTGAGGGGACTACAGGTTAGATGAGCCATGTTGTTCACGAGTTTTAATTATGTTTTGATATGATCACTGCATGATTAATTTAGACCCTATATGATATACAATAAATGATTGCATTCATATAGGTAGAAATAATAGGAAACTTAGTTCACATATCCAATAATACCCTCTAAAAAAAATCTTAAGTCACAATGTCGTCAATAAATGAATACTTGTCAAAACCTCGATCACCCATTTGTATGTTCCACCAAAGTGGATGCATTTGAGTAATCTTGGGGAGGCAAGAGAGAGTAATGGTGATACTCTATATTCATTATTGTCTTGACTTAATTGAGATTATCAAAATGGTTTTGGATCTCAAGGCACTGGATGGGATTAAACATGCTAGGTCATATGATGATCGAATCCCATAAAGATCTAAGAGTTACATGTGATGTAATTGGCAAAGAGGTTGTCTACCTAAATAACTTGATTTTAAGCGTCATGCCAAAGCGGACTTAAGATTAAGCCAAATATGGATCTTAGCCCACTAATTATAATGAGGGTTATTAATTCAGTGGGAGGTTACTGATTAAACTTTGCATATCTTTTAAACTGTAGAATCATGTCGAATAGTAACACCCCAACACCATCAATGCGATCGGTCCTTGAAAAGGACAAACTCGATGAGACAAACTTTCTTGACATGTTTGAGGACTTAAGTGTTGATCCTAAACACGAAAGAAATGAGTATCTTATCGATCAACCCATCCCTTACGAGCTTGCAACTGATGATCCAAGAGCTCAGACTGATACTTACATGAAGCATCAGGATGACTCTATGGATACAAGATGCCTGAAGCCTACCACTATAGTTCCAGACCTGGATGGAGATCTAGAACACATGGAGGTGTCTAAGATGATTTATCATCCTACGGAAATGTTCCAGGAACAGGCGACGCAAGAGAGGTATGAGACCACAAAGGCCTTATTCTCTTGCAAGATGGCTGAAAGTGAATTAGTTAGTCCTCATTTGTTGAAAATGAAAGGCTACATTGATCACCTTGAGAGGCTTGGATTCCCCATATCCTAGGAGTTAGCTATAGATGTGATCTTGATCTCACTCCCAGGAAGTTATGGTAACTTTGTCATGGATTACAACATGAACAATATGAAGGAATCAATTTCCGAACTGCATAGGATGCTCAAAACTGCTGAGCAGAGCCTTGAGAAGAGGCCTAATTCTGTTTTGTCCGTTTAGAGAGGAAAGGGTATGAAACCGAAAGCCAAGAAGGCAAAACCTCCAAAGGATAGGGTCTGTTTCTTCTGCAATGAAATCAATCATTGCAAGAAGAATCGCACACTCTACCTCAAAGATCTGAAAAGAACAAGAAGGATAGCGGGGCTATCGCTTTAGGTATCTATTTCATAGACATTCGCTTTTCTACTTCCTCAAACATGGGTATTAGATACTACATGTGTAACACCACAATTTTAATACCCAAAAAAACTCGGTCAAAATATTGAAAATACCTTCAAAAGAGTTCAACAATATCCAAATCCTTTTACAATGTTACCATTTCGAATAAAACCCGTAATACATAATCAGAATAAATTCCAGAAAATATTTCAGAGTTTAATACAAAACGGAAGTCTTAGGTTCATGGCAAATATAATAACATAACATAATCTATTGGAGATCAAAAGAGCTTCCAGAGCTCACTCCATAGGTGCCTTCCCTTGCTCTCTACTAGAATAATCACCTGAAAAATGTTAATATGGGATGAGATTCCACGTCTCAGTAACTACTGAATATTTCTACCTTACACGAGCAAATTACATATGACAAAAATAAAAGGTAATATAATGTGAATTTAATATACTCAGATATTTTTAGATATACCGTTGTTCACATCAAATGCCTTTACAAAATACTCATAATTCTTTATTGAATAATTCAGAAATGCACTATGCAGTATGCAGCCTCCCTTATATCTCCTTCCAACCGTATACCGCTGACTGGAACCATAGGCTAACATATAGTCCAATAGAAACTCATTCATTTGACTGGATGGTTTCAAGCTCACCAAAACTTAAGATACACCCGGCCAAAGGTATAGAGCTTAAATCTGGACTATGGCTCCCCTCCTTTAAAATAACAACTAAGGAGGTGTCACATGTCCCACATCTCCAATGAAATCCCGGCCAGAGGAAAACATGGAAGATGAGGCCCTGAAAAGTACCATCCACTGTGCACCGAGTGGTGGCATAAACAATTCTTATCATTCAATTCCCTCCTTACTCCACCCATCACATTACAACCGCCATGATGAATTTATTTACTAAAAAATAATGTATTATTATACTATTATATACATTGATATGCGTATTTATGAATAGTAAAATACTATGCGTATCTGTGAATAGTAAAATACTATGCGTATCTGTGAATAGTAAAATACGGTATATACATGAATAATAAAATGAGTAATAAATACGGTATACGTGAATAGTAACATGAATAGTAAATACGGTATACGTGAATAGTAACATGAATAGTAAATACGGTATACGTGAATAGTCAAATGAATAGTAAATACGGTATATGTGAATAGTAAAAATGAATAGTAAATACGGTATACGTAAATAGTAAAATGAATAGTAAATACGGTATATGTGAATAGTAACGTACGTATAAATAGTACCTATACAGATTTGCAAGTCATAGTTCCCACACCAGATCTTAAAACCATAAATATTTTCTAAATATTCTTGCCAAAATAGTAAACAAACAAATTTATAATCATACATAATTCACAAGTATAAGGAAGAATATTCAGAGTTACCTGTTACTTGCTAATGCCCGAATCACCAACCAGCTATTATAACTCTTAAGCAAATATCTCTACTCTCTCTCTCTCTCTACCTCTCTCTATGGCTCTTAGAAGTTGTGAAGAATGAAATGAAATGGAAGGTCTATTTATAGTTGGAAAATGGGTCTTTAAGTGTAATTTTCGTCTCTGGGTCGTTTTACGTAATTTTCCCAAAATTATAAAATGGAAACTTTCCCGTGACTTCTTCAGCCGCCTCGTGAACTTTTTTTTAAAAAAATTTAATAATATTTTAATATATATTATTTTATTATTATAATATAATATTATTTAAATAATAAATTATTATTGAGTGGGTCCCGCGGCCATTTTTTTCAAAGTTCACGAGAGTTGTGTTGGGAGGAAGAATTATTTTGGTTGTGGGTCCCGCAAAATACTGATTTCAAATTTATCACTTTCTGAAAATAGAGCCTACTAGTCTTTCCAAAATAGGTTTATGTTCAAGATATTAGATTCAAAATTCAGGATGTTACATTTCTCCCCTCCTAAAAGAAAATTTTGTCCTCAAAATTTCGCTATAATAAGAATTCTAACCTATTTAAATAAATGAGGATAGGTTTGTCGCATGCTCTCCTCCGTTTCCCAAGTAGCATCTCCGGGAACCATTCCTTTCCACTCGACCTTTACAAGTCTAATGGTCTTGTTTCTTAATTTCTTGTCCCTTGCATCAACAATCCGCTCCGGCTCGGCTTTATACGTCATGTTATCCTTGAGTTCTACCTCTTCTACTTCTATAATGTGGGAAGGATCCGGTTGGTATTTCTTCAGTTGCGATACATGAAAGACATCATGAAGGTTCGCAAGCTGTGGAGGTAATGCAATTCTGTAAGCTACCGGTCCAACTTTCTCCAAAATCTCATAAGGACCCATAAAACGAGGTGAAAGCTTCTTTGCTCGTATTGCTCTACCAATGCCAGTCATTGGTGTGACTCTTAAGAACACATGTTCGCCCACCATGAACTCCAACGGTCGTCTTCTCTTGTCAGCATAACTCTTCTGTCGACTCTGAGCAGTGAGAAGTTTCTGTTGAATCACCTTAATCTTTTGAGTCGTGTCGTCCACAAGTTCTGGACCTATTAAAATTCGCTCATTCAATTCCGTCCAGCAAATAGGAGATCTACATTTTCTTCCATACAAAGCCTCATAAGGTGCCATCTCAATGCTGGAGTGATAACTATTGTTATATGCAAACTCCGCAAGATGAAGATGATCGTCCCAACTTCCTTTTAGTTCGATTGCACAAGCCCGCAACATGTCTTCCAGAGTTTGAATAGTCCTTTCAGTCTGCCCGTCAGTTTGAGGATGATAAGCGGTACTATAACTCATCCGAGTTCCCATAGCATTCTGCAATGCTTTCCAAAATCGTGAAGTGAATCGTGGATCACGATCAGATACGATGCTATTCGGTATCCCATGCAATCTGACAATCTCCTTCATGTAGATCTTTGCTAGTCTCTCCAATGAGTATTCTGCTGCAATTGCTAGAAAATGAGCTGACTTAGTTAACCTGTCGACAATTACCCAAATGGCATTATGTCCGGATGTCGTTAGAGGAAGCCCCATGATGAAATCCATAGAGATGCTGTCCCATTTCCACTCTGGGATATCCAAATTCTTTAATAATCCAGGAGGTTTCCGATGTTCGATCTTGACTTTCTGACAAGTCAAACAACAAGTGACAAAGTCAGTCACATCTTTCTTCATGCCTCGCCACCACCAATTCCGCTTAAGATCATGATACATCTTGGTTGCTCCAGGATGGATAGTGTATTTACTCCGATGTGCCTCCTCTAGTATGAGCTTTTTTATTTCTCCATCATTAGGTATGCACACTTTTCCTTTATACCTTAATATCCCATCTCTATCGATCCCAAATTTCGATTCTTTTCCTTCTTCAATATCTTCCCTCACGTTTAATAGATACTCATCTTCGAGCTGAGCGAATTTAATCTCTTTCCAAATTGTGCTTTCAATAGTTAATGCTTCCATGGTAGCGACCAAACCTGACATTACATCAATAGATGTACTTGGTATCTCTTCGAGCAATTTATGTTCTCTGATCATCATCTGGGCTACATGGATTGTCTTTCTACTTAAGGCATCTGCTACAACGTTCGCCTTTCCTGGATGATACTTCAATTCGAAGTCGTAGTCCTTGATAAACTCCATCCATCTCCTCTGTCGCATGTTGAGCTCCTTTTGGTCGAACAGGTACTTTAGACTTTTGTGGTCACTATAAACCTCGAACTTTGAACCGTAGAGGTGATGCCTCCAAATTTTTAGAGCAAACACTACTGCTGCCAGTTCTAAGTCGTGAGTAGGATAATTCCCTTCATGTGGCCTTAACTGTCGAGAAGCATAAGCTACTACCCTACCATTTTGCATTAATACACACCCAAGACCTTTCTTGGAAGCATCTGTGTACAAAGTAAAGGTCTGAGCAGGATCTGGAATTATAAGTACTGGTGCCGTGGTCAACTTAGTCTTCAAATTTTGGAAAGCTGCTTCACACTTTTCGTCCCATACAAATGGTTGACCCTTCCTTGTTAACTTAGTCAAAGGCATAGCTATTTGCGAAAAGCCCTTGATAAATCTCCTATAATAGCCAGCTAAACCTAGAAAACTCCTGATCTCAGTCACGGACTTTGGTCGTTCCCATTGGAGAACTGCTTCAACTTTAGTATGATCCACTGCAACACCTTCAGCCGATACGACATGGCCTAGGAATTTTACTTCCTTCAACCAAAATTCGCACTTAGATAGTTTCGCATAGAGCTTATGCTCCTTCAACACTTGTAGCACGATTCTAAGGTGCTCTTTATGCTCTTCTTCATCCTTAGAGTAGATAAGGATGTCGTCAATGAAAACCACTACAAATTTATCTAGATATGGTCGGAAAATTCTATTCATGTAATCCATGAATACTGCTGGAGCATTTGTTAGCCCAAATGGCATAACAAGAAATTCATAATGGCCATATCTAGTTCTGAATGCAGTTTTTGAGACATCTTCAGCTTTGACTCTCAGTTGGTGATAACCTGATCTGAGGTCGATCTTGGAGAATATGGATGCTCCCTTCAACTGATCAAGTAGATCGTCGATCCTGGGTAAAGGATATTTATTCTTTATAGTCACTTTATTCAACTGGCGATAGTCAATGCATAGTCTCAGACTCCCATCTTTCTTCTTCACAAAGAGTACGGGCGATCCCCAAGGAGATACACTGGGTCTGATAAAACCCTTTTCTAACAATTCTTCGATCTGCCTCTTCAATTCTGCTAGTTCCGATGGAGACATTCGGTAAGGAGCTTTAGAGATAGGTTCCGTTCCAGGTACGAGATCAATAGAAAATTCTACTTCTCTCTCTGGGGGTAAACCTGTCATTTCTTTCGGAAATACTTCCGGAAATTCTTTCACCACTTCAATGTTCTTTATCCCTTCCTCCACTTCTGTTTGAATGGAGAAAAACACCATGTACGCAAGACAACCATGATGAACAGGCTTTTCATCTTGTGCTATAGACAACAATTGTGGTCTACTATGACTCATAGAGTCATCCGCAAGAGAGATAGTCTTCCTCTTGCAGTCAAGGATGATGTCATTAGCTGACAACCAATCCATTCCTATTATTACGTCGATACCCTTCGTGGGTAAACAAACAAGGTCTATATTTGAGATCCTATTATCAATCTCAATCGTACAATTTAAGCAAGCCCTAGAAGTTTTTACTGAAGCTCCCGCCGGTGTAGAAATAATCATATAATAAGGCAATTCACTCACTCTTAAATTCAATCGAGGCACACAGTCGTATGATATAAAAGAGTGTGTGGCACCAGAATCAAATAAGGCTTCTACTTCAAGACCTTGGAGTTTGAGGATACCTTTAATCAGATTTGGTGAAGCACTTGCCTCCTGATGTGATAGTGCAAACACTTTCCCTGGCACTGCAGTTCTAGCATCCTTGGCCCCTCGAGGCTCCTCCTCACAAAATCTGGAAATGTGTCCTGGCTTTCCACAGTTGAAACACGTCACACATGGTCCTTGGTGTATTCTTCCACACTTGGCACACATCTGATTGTTGGCGGTGCTTGCAGCAGGAGCTGTGGATCCCCTATATGAACTCTGGCCTCCACTGAAGTGACTCCTTTGAGGTCCTTTGAATTGACTCCTCGGTGGTCTGCTGAAATGACTTCTTTGGGGTCCAGTAAAATAACTCCTCGATGGTCCACCAAAGTAATTTCTGGATGGTTGGCTAAACCGCGTATTCACATTACTGAAGTTGTGACTCTGCTTCTTAGTAACTCCTCCCGTTGGTCTCATGAGGTGTGTAGATCTGGCCTGAAAACCCTTCATCTTCTCAGCTTCCTCTTCTCGTTTGTTCCTTGCTATCGTGCGCAGTTTGTCGCATATTTCTTCAAAATCCCTTGTTTCATCAAGGAACGGTGATAGAGCTGTTTTTAGGTCTGGTCTAGCTTTTTCAACCAATCGAGCACTCAACCATTTAGAGTTGTTCTGTGAATATCCGCAGAATTTAGACAACTCTAAAAAGCGAGTAATAAATTCGTCTTCATGTAATTCCCCTTGCCTGAATGTGAGGAATTCAGTTTCTTTCTCTATTCTGATTGAAGGGGAAAAGTAATAATTTTCGAACTTTTCCTTAAACTCTTCCCACGTCATCTCAGCATTTCCTTTTGTTTTGGTGCTTTCCCACCATTCTTCAGCTGCTTTCTGCAACAATTGTTCAGCAACCATCACCTTTTGTTGTGAGCTAATCTCGATAACTCTGAAAATCTTTTCTACACGCTTCAGCCACTCCAGTGCTGCAATCGGATCTAGCTTCCCCTCGAACATCGGTGGAGTAAACTTCCGAAATTTTTCCCAAACCTCAGTAATAGGTAAGGGATGATACTGAGAATGAGAACCGCTACTACCTCCATCTTCAGTGCGAGAATGACTTCCTCCCCTAGATTGATGGTCAGAAGGTGTGACTTCCAGAGCTTTCTCCTTTCCTTCCTTACCACCTTGGCCTCTTCCTTTTGCTAGCTCATCCTCGTGTCTATTCACTTTCTCTCTCATCTCCAGGATGACGTCTCGTAATTCTGCCAAAAGGGCATTGTTATCCTGAGGATGGGGACCATCTTGATGCGGAGGGAGACCTCTTTGGGACGGAGCAGGGGTTGAATTAGTTCTTCGAGTTCTTGCCATTATCTCCTCCTATGATTAATACTATAAGGACACTAAACAAATAAAAATAGCTAAATAAATTCTAAATCTAACAAAGGGAAGTGCTCATGTTATGATATTTAATTTGCCACGAACCTTTAAAAAATTTTTTTTTAAGAAATCACTTTAGAAAATAAACAAAATTGCCATGGAACCTTTAGCTCTGATACCAAAAATGTAACACCACAATTTTAATACCCAAAAAAACTCGGTCAAAATATTGAAAATACCTTCAAAAGAGTTCAACAATATCCAAATCCTTTTACAATGTTACCATTTCGAATAAAACCCGTAATACATAATCAGAATAAATTCCAGAAAATATTTCAGAGTTTAATACAAAACGGAAGTCTTAGGTTCATGGCAAATATAATAACATAACATAATCTATTGGAGATCAAAAGAGCTTCCAGAGCTCACTCCATAGGTGCCTTCCCTTGCTCTCTACTAGAATAATCACCTGAAAAATGTTAATATGGGATGAGATTCCACGTCTCAGTAACTACTGAATATTTCTACCTTACACGAGCAAATTACATATGACAAAAATAAAAGGTAATATAATGTGAATTTAATATACTCAGATATTTTTAGATATACCGTTGTTCACATCAAATGCCTTTACAAAATACTCATAATTCTTTATTGAATAATTCAGAAATGCACTATGCAGTATGCAGCCTCCCTTATATCCCCTTCCAACCGTATACCGCTGACTGGAACCATAGGCTAACATATAGTCCAATAGAAACTCATTCATTTGACTGGATGGTTTCAAGCTCACCAAAACTTAAGATACACCCGGCCAAAGGTATAGAGCTTAAATCTGGACTATGGCTCCCCTCCTTTAAAATAACAACTAAGGAGGTGTCACATGTCCCACATCTCCAATGAAATCCCGGCCAGAGGAAAACATGGAAGATGAGGCCCTGAAAAGTACCATCCACTGTGCACCGAGTGGTGGCATAAACAATTCTTATCATTCAATTCCCTCCTTACTCCACCCATCACATTACAACCGCCATGATGAATTTATTTACTAAAAAATAATGTATTATTATACCATTATATACATTGATATGCGTATTTATGAATAGTAAAATACTATGCGTATCTGTGAATAGTAAAATACTATGCGTATCTGTGAATAGTAAAATACGGTATATACATGAATAATAAAATGAGTAATAAATACGGTATACGTGAATAGTAACATGAATAGTAAATACGGTATACGTGAATAGTACATGAATAGTAAATACGGTATACGTGAATAGTCAAATGAATAGTAAATACGGTATATGTGAATAGTAAAAATGAATAGTAAATACGGTATACGTGAATAGTAAAATGAATAGTAAATACGGTATATGTGAATAGTAACGTACGTATAAATAGTACCTATACAGATTTGCAAGTCATAGTTCCCACACCAGATCTTAAAACCATAAATATTTTCTAAATATTCTTGCCAAAATAGTAAACAAACAAATTTATAATCATACATAATTCACAAGTATAAGGAAGAATATTCAGAGTTACCTGTTACTTGCTAATGCCCGAATCACCAACCAGCTATTATAACTCTTAAGCAAATATCTCTACTCTCTCTCTCTCTCTACCTCTCTCTATGGCTCTTAGAAGTTGTGAAGAATGAAATGAAATGGAAGGTCTATTTATAGTTGGAAAATGGGTCTTTAAGTGTAATTTTCGTCTCTGGGTCGTTTTACGTAATTTTCCCAAAATTATAAAATGGAAACTTTCCCGTGACTTCTTCAGCCGCCTCGTGAACTTTTTTTTAAAAAAATTTAATAATATTTTAATATATATTATTTTATTATTATAATATAATATTATTTAAATAATAAATTATTATTGAGTGGGTCCCGCGGCCATTTTTTTCAAAGTTCACGAGAGTTGTGTTGGGAGGAAGAATTATTTTGGTTGTGGGTCCCGCAAAATACTGATTTCAAATTTATCACTTTCTGAAAATAGAGCCTACTAGTCTTTCCAAAATAGGTTTATGTTCAAGATATTAGATTCAAAATTCAGGATGTTACAACATGTGGTTCACGCGTTTGTATAAATATATAGGATCTCAAGGACAGTAGAAAATTGAATGGACATCGGTGACATAAAGGATCAAGTCAAAAGATTTGAGTTCGACCTACCTATGGCATTGTCGTCTAGACCATATAAATGAGAAACACATTTCGAAACTCCATCAATATGGATTTCTGGATTCATTTGATTTTGAATCATTTGATACATGTGAATCTTGTTTATTGGAAAAGATGACAAAGGAACCTTTTACTGGACAAAGTGAGAGGGCCACCGATTTATTGGGCCTCATACATACGGATGTGTGTGGACCAATGAAGCTGCTAGAGGAGGTCATTTGTACTTCATTACATTAATAGACAGTCTTAGTAGATATGGTTATAACTATCTAATGAAAAATAAGTTTGAATCTTTTGAAATGTTCAAAATATTCCAAAATGAAGTGCAAAACCAACTTGGCAAAATAATTAAAGTACTTCATCTGATCGGGGTAGTGAATATTTGAGCCAAGAGTTCATTGACCATCTTAGGAGTTGTGGGATCATCTCACAGCTTACTCCTCCAGGAACACCTCAATAGAATGGTGTTTCTGAACAGGGGAATCGAACTCTATTAGATATGGTTCGATCTATGATGAGTCAACCAGATCTTCCATCTTCTTTTTGGGGCCATGCCCTAGAAACAACTACGTTCACACTAAATCGTGTTCCGTCAAAGGAGATTGAAAAGACACCATTTGAGATATGGACTGGGAAGAAACCCAGCTTGTCATTTCTTAAGATTTGGGGATGTGAGGTTTATGTTAAACATCAAGCCTTTGATAAATTATCATCTAGATCCTCAAAATGTCTTTTTGTGGGGTATCCTAAGGAAACTAAAGGATACTATGTCTACAATCCCACCGATCACAAAGTGTTTGTTATTCGGAATGGTATCTTTCTGGAAAAAGAGTTTATCTCTAAAAGAGCCAGTGGGAGTAAGGTGAACCTCAAAGAAGTTCGAGAGTCACAGGACAATATAGAACCACAGATGGAAACTGGAGAAGACTCACAACAAGTTGTTGAGTCTACTCAAGTAACATAAGGCACACGAAGGTCCGATAGACCACGCTTACAGCCTCAGAGATATGGATTTCTGATTATTGGAAGTCGTGATGTTTTGCTCATTGTACAAAATGAGCCAACTACCTATCGAGAGGCCGTGGTAGGTCTAAACTCTGAAAGATGGCTTGATGCCATGAAGTCTGAAATGCAATCCATGTACGACAATAAGGTATAGACCTTAGTCGATCCACCTGAAGGTGTAAAAACCATTGGGTGCTAATGGGTTTTCAAAGAGAAAACTGACATGGATGGCAAAGTAAATATCATCATGGCACGACTGGTTGCAAAAGGATTCACTCAAACTCATGGTATAGACTATGATGAATCCTTTTCCCCAGTTGCAATGGCCAAATCAATCAGAATCCTTCTTGCCATTGCATCATATTATGACTATGAGATATGGCAAATGGACGTCAAAACAGCCTTCCTTAACGGAAAGCTGCTTGAGGAAGTGTACATGACACAACCTGAAGGTTTTGTGTGTCCAGAGGACTCTGGTAAAGTTTGCAAGCTTCAAAGATCCATTTATGGACTGAAGCAAGCATCTCGGAGCTGGAATCATCGTTTTGATGAAGTAGTCAATGAGTTTGGATTCATTCAAAACATCGATGAACCTTGTGTTTACAAGAAGGTTAGTGAGAGCACAGTTATATTTCTAGTGCTTTATGTCGATGACATCCTACTCATTGGGAATGACATTCCTACCGTACAGAGTGTCAAGTCTTGGTTAGGAAAGTCTTTCTCAATGAAAGATTTAGGCGAAGCCACTTATATCCTTGGGATAAGGATCTATAGAAATAGATCCAAGAGGCTGATAGGCCTAAGTCAGAGCACATATATAAACAAGATACTGCATACGTTCAGTATGCAGGATTCTAAAAGGGGTAACATGCTCATGTCTCATGGCATTCATCTCAGTAAGGATCTGTGTCCTAGTATACAAGATCAAAGAGACCGCAGGAGTAAGATTCCATATGCCTCCGCCATTGGATCTATCATGTATGCCATGTTATGTACTCGACCGGATGTGTCATTTGCCTTGAGTATGACCAGCAGATATCAACAAGATCCCGATGAGGGTCACTGGACTATTGTCAAGAATATCCTTAAGTACTTAAGAAGGACTAAGGACTTATTCTTGGTATATGGTGGCTTGAAGGATGAGCTCTATGTAACTGGTTACACAGATGCAAGTTTCCAAACTGACCAAGATGATTCAAGATCGCAATCAAGATATGTATTCCTGTTGAATGGTGGTGCAGTAAGCTAGAAGAGCTCTAAGTACAGCACTGTAGCTGATTCTGCAACTGTAGCTGAATATATAGCAGCACCGGATGCAGCTAAGGAAGCCTTTTGGATTAGAAAGTTCATTTATGAACTCTTGGGTGGTTCCAACCATCTCAAATCCAATAGACTTGTTCTATGACAATAGCAACGCTATTGCACGGACCAAGGAGCCTAAGTCACATTAAAGGACTAAGCATGTACTCAGGCAATTTCATCTTATCGGAGAAATCAGAGATAGTGGTGATATAAAAGTATGCAAAGTACCAGGAGAAGACAATGTAGTTGATCCTCTTACTAAACCGCTTGCACAAGCAAAACATAAGCGTCATGTTAGGGCAATGAGAATTAGAGTAATTAATGATTGCGCCTAGCGCAAGTGGGAGTCTGTTGGAAATTATGCCCTAAGGGCAAGTCATTGTTCTCCATTAAGTTATCACTTCATACGCATATTTATAGTGATAACTACATCCCTGGATATATCTTATAGATTATCCTAAATGTCCCTGGTCGGTCATCTACGCGGGAGCGAAGATGAAACAAGACCAGTATGACTTTGATGTTGTATGGAGATATGAATCAAAGTCATGGGCACTTGTAGGAGTACAAGGTGCTGGACCGACCCACTATGAGAAAGCTGCATAGATTAAGTCATAAGCTTATCTCATGTATAACCACGTCACAACGTCCTATGACCTGAGATCATCATGGATTCCTACATGATGAGTCACTAACCTTTGACCTAGTCAAAAGTCACCTTTGACCGGGTGATGATAAAGGCTGGGATCGGGATCAGTGATTTTCATGCGGAGGAATGTGAATGGTCAAGATGGAATTTGTCCCTTACATTTGTAGAGAGATAATACTGGCCCCCTCGATGAGTGAGTCTAAGAAATGTATGGCCATACTGTGATGGAAAGGAGTTATCATTTCACTTATCAGACTACTTGAGAATCGAGAAAGTAATGGTCAAGAACAGGAAGTTGACATTATCCATGCCTCATCCTTGACCGAATTATCGCGTGACAAAAGGGACGTGACATGGTTGTACGATAGGTAGTATCGTGTCATCCATCCCCATGTGAATTGGGTAGTCGCAATGTCTTGCTAGAGGCCGCTTGCAACTTGTGGCTTGATACAGTCTTGGCCCACTGCCAATCTCATATGGGCTTGCAGGGTTGCACACAAGAATAATCCAACATGGGTAAAAGTGTTCAGATTCATTGAATCTCAGATTAATTTGAGATTAAATGAATACTGAATTTAATCTAGGATATATATATATATATATATATATATATATATATATATATATTATTAATGGAGATTATAATATTATATATATAATATTTGTTTTGTATTTAATTTATTTGATAAATTAAATATCTGAAACAAATATAGATATTGTATCTCATTTAATTTCAAATAAAGATATCGTATATCTGTTTAATATTAAATTGAGATATAGTATCTCATATTTAATAAAATAGATAGATATCATTTCTTGGATTTGATTTATAAAGATAAATTAAATTAGAAGGCTTTTAATTTGGATTAAATAAATAGATTAGATTATATCTATGAGATAGATTTAATAAATATATTTTTTAATTGAAATTCGAATTTCAAATCTGGTTTTAATCGGATTAAATAAATACGTTATATTACATCTAACAGATAGATTTAATTAATATTTATTTAATTCATATTTGAAATTCGAAATTCAAAATTAATAGGATTAATTTTGAATATAATACGCCGATGGGCTTAGAAAAACCTACGGGAGTTTTAGTCGAGCATATTACAAAAAGCCGCGAGAAACCCTAGAGTGAAAAATTGAGAGAGACGCACAAGAGGCGCTAGCACGCTACTGTAGCCGTGTTCGGGGATTGTTCATGTGGATACCGGTAAAGGAAGCCGATTCTAAGAGTCGTCTTCTGCTGATCGAGAAGGTAGCCTACCTGTTCAAAGAGAATAAGACGCGGACGAGTTCAATATAAGGTATGATTCGGGTTCCTTAACTCTGATTTAAACGCACATGAGTAATCCTCGGGACGAGATTCATAAAATTTTTAATTCGTTGCGTGTACGGATCCCAACAGTACCCCTCGTCGCCGCAGCACTCGATCAGCCAGCACCTCTTCTACCTCTCAATCGAATGACTTGGTCATGGTTGGAGGTGCTCTCGTCAAGATGGTTCGATCAGGATCATCCTTGTCTTCATGGAATGGCTTGAGCATACTAACGTGGAAGACATGATGAATCTTCAAGTTTGGGGGTAGGTCCAGCTTGTAGGAAATCTTTCCTACCTTCCCCATGATCTTGTACGGGCCTACATATTTACGGATGAGGCCCTTGTGCACCTTTTGGAAGACTTTGAATTGTTGAGGAAGAAGCTTCACCATTACCATGTCTACCACTTGGTATTCAGAAGCGCGCTTCTTCCTATCTGCAAACTTTTTCATCCACTTGGCCGCCTTGACAAGAAAGGACCTCGTTACCTCAGCTTGTTCCTGCCAAGATTTGGCCATGTGATAGGCTCCTAGACTCTTGCCCTTGTAGGTGGTGGCAAGGGCATGAGGAGTGAGTGGTTGTTGTCCCATCACCACTTCAAAGGGACTGCTTCCCATTGCCTCACTCTTCTGTAAGTTATAAGAGAATTGAGCCACATCGAGTAGCTTGGCCCAATCCTTTTGGTTGGCACTCACAAAGTGCCGTAAGTAGCATTCCAACAAAGAATTCACCCTTTCAGTTTGTCCATCGGTTTGAGGCTGAAAACATATGGAGAAGTGTAGCTCGGTGCCCAGGAGCTTGAACAACTCAGTCCACAATTTCCCAGTGAAGCGGGGGTCTAAGTTGCTGATGATTGTCTTAGGTAACCCCCAATACTTCACCACATTCTTGAAGAATAGCCTGGCTGCCTCTTCTGCTGTACAATCCGTAGGGGCAGTTATAAATGTTGCATACTTTAAGAATCGGTCGACCACTACCATGATGGAGCCACACCCTTTGGACTTTGGCAAAGTTGAAATGAAGTCCATGGAAACACTTTCCCATGGTTACCCTGGTATAGGGAGAGGCTCCAACAGTCCTGCAGGTTACTGGTTTACTACCTTGTCTTGTTGGCATACAAGACAAGTCTTCACATAAAGTTCCACCTCGTCCCTCATCTGCGGCTAGTAATAAGCTGCTTCCAGTAAAGCAAGTGTGCGTCTTTGTCCCGGATGACCCACTTGGAGTCATGACACTCCTTGATGAGCTCTTTTCGCAAGTTATCCCATTTCGGAACAAAGACTCGTCTTCCAATAGTATAGAGAAGGCCATCTTCTAACCAAAACCTCTTGGTTTTCCCTTCCTTGGCCATCTCTACAAGTTGTCGAGCAACGGGATCATGGTTCATACCTTCAATGATTTTTGTGATCAAGTCACCCTTGGCTTGACTCATTGATGCCAACTCTGCTTTCTGGCTCAATGCATCCGCCACTACATTAGCCGTGTCGGGTTTGTACTCCATTACAAAGTCAAACTCGGCTAGGAAGTCTTGCCAACGGGCTTGTTTGGGCGTTAACTTCTTCTGAGTTTGAAAATAGTGAGTCACCACATTATCAGTCTTGATCACAAACCTGAATCCCAGCAGATAATGCCTCAAAGTACACAAGCAATGCACTACAACTGTCATCTCCTTCTCTTGGATCGTATAATGCCGCTCGACATCATTGAGCTTGCAACTCTCAAATGCTATTGGATGCCTTTCTTGCATTAGTACCCCTCCAATAGCAAAGTCGGAAGTATCCGTGTGAACTTCAAAAGTCTTGGAGAAGTCCAAGAGAGCTAGTACGGGTTCCTCCATTACTGCTGCCTTCAAGTCTTCAAAGGCATCATGGCACTCTCTAGTCCATTCCCATGACTTGTTTTTCTTCAACAAATCGGTCAAAGGGGCTGCTCTGTCAGAGTAGCCCTTGATGAACCGCCTATAGTAATTCACCAACCCAAGAAATGATCGCAACTCAGATACTCGGGTGGGTGGCTCCCATTCCTCAAGAGCACGAATCTTCTCCTTATCCATCATAAGGGTCCCCTAGCGAATGATATGTCCAAGGAAGTGCACCTCCTCTTTGGCAAAAGAACATTTCTCTGTTTTAACATATAGCTCGGTCGCATGCAAAGTCTGGAACACAGCCCGTAGGTGTTCTACATGGGTCTCCAAGGTGTCACTGTAGATTTCTGTGTCATCCAAATAGACCACCACGAACCGATCAAGGAAAGGATGAAAGATCTTATCCATCAATGTGCAAAATGTCACCGGTGCGTTGGTTAGTCCAAAAGGCATCACCAACTACTCAAAGGATCCGTACCTCGTTACACAAGCGGTCTTAGACAAAATCCACCCAAAACCGTGCTGGCCTTAGCTTGATCACTCCCTTAGTCTTGGCTAAGTCAGCTGAACCCTCACAAGTAGGCAAAGAGCACAAGAACAAAGAAAACTTTTAGAGAGAGAAGTCAACACTTAGAGAGAGAAGCTCTAGGATGCATGACAGAGATTTGCCGTGTCTCCCAAAATAACCAAGTTCGAAAATGATTTTTGCAGAATAGGGAACCTGGGTCGTTTCCCCAACGAACTTGCAGCGGGTTTGATTGAAAGCAACAGCGAAACAGAAACAGTAAAAATGGGGGGGGGGGTTGATTCAAATAGATTAAGAAAATGAATATAAATTGAAACAGAATGAAATATGCAGAAACAGATTAAAAACGATCAACCCAACATTTAGATTCCAGAAACTTCCATCATTGAACGAAAAATGAACAAACTCGCGTTTGGTTCTGGACGAACCGAAATCTCTGTGTTTGTCCAGAGAATCCCTCGACTAGACGATTGCCTAGCATCTGTCCGAACAATGGTGTCTCACTGTGCGATCGCACAGCAACACTGAAACCTAGTTCGAACTCAGTCCTTGGGATGAACCAAACTGAATATTAAATATAATATTCAAACTATTTTCAGAAATCGAATTCGATAAGATGAAAACAGAAACGAGTGATGTTACCGATTAAGCACAAGCTCTCTAGAAGAATCATGGAATCATCAATGTTGGGTTAATCACAGACGTTTAGCCGAACATGGCTGGGAAAAACGAAGAACAGATGAAGAATACGAAGAACGTGAAGAACATTTGAGAGAATTTAAAAACTCCTATTCTGATCCACAAAAGTCTAAAAACGTGAATGACAATATGTTTAGCCACCATCTGACCTAAATTAAACCTAGAATGGAAATGAGCAACAATGGTTCAGCCCAAAACAAAAATAAAATAAAAGTGGGCTTTAATTAGAAAATTCGAGCTCAAATAAAATCCAGAAATATACATCGACTTCGGCTCCAAAATCGACCGCCCTCTTGTCCAAATTTGCCCTTTATGTCTTCATAACAATTGTAGCTCTCTGAATCATCTGAAATATGAGACAAAAATGAGGCAAATCCGATGTCTAATTCAAGAGTTATGGTAAAAATAGCGAAGCAATGTAAAACTGAAATTTACTATTAAAAATGGCTAAAATAAAATCAAAGGCCCAAAGCCCAAATAAGTATAAAAGCCATTATTTATTAACTAAATAGTCATAAATTATTAATCAAGAGATAAAAAGAAGTGTATAAAATATTCAATTATCAATGCAAATGACTTGTATTGCACTTGGATGATCACAAATGAGGGTGGCACCTCCTATTTATAGGCATCTACCTTTTCAATGAACGGCTAAGATTTAATGCATCCGACGGTGGATATTGGTTCTCCAGAACCTTCTCCTAAAAGATTTAGATATTTACATCTTTCATGAGAGTTCTAAAGATTTCTATACAATTCTATATCTATGTACAAGTATCTACAATAATCTGGAGTTCTCTAGAAACCTCCTTTGGAGTGTCTTGTGTACAAAATATCTTGCGTTCCCTACAGTGTGTGACATTGGGCTTTGGATTATAGGAATGTGTGGCTTGAGACTACTCTACTGAATGCCTTGATCTTATCTTTCATGAACATGGCAATACCCACTGAGACTCTTCGATCTTAAGATAGATCAAGTTGCTATTGAATATGCAATGGGATACAAAGGTGTCGTATGTGCCATGTAATTGTAATATTGCTCCAAATTGGCGAGGAAGGGCCTTGATGAGACTCGAGGCTTGCACTCTATTATTACTATTACGAGTCCGGTTTCTCTGTCCATCGGTTGTCTGCCCATCCCTCCTCATCTTCGATCCTGGCTGTCGAAATCTTGATCCAAGGGTCCAGGATCATTTTTCAAAAAACCGCATAGAAAAATGCTATGGAGAGTATCTTCATCCCTATTATTACCAGCCTCCTAAGGCTCTCGATGTTTTTTTTTTATTTTGTCCAAATAGACTATTGATATTTTACTTTATAAGGATTGTAATAGGTGTGGCGACCATAAATATTAATTGAGGTGTCTTTATTATTTATAAAAAAAAAGAATTAAGAGTTTTACACTTCTCATGTTGTATAAGAAAAAGAAGATTTCTACACACACATGAAAATGGTAGACCCACATCTTTTTTATTAAAAAAAAAAAAACTCAAACATGGAAATGATGGGATCCATATCTTTTTATATTTATGACATGAGAATATACTTCTCCTACAACATGAGAAGTGCATCTCTCAAGAATTAATGTACCTTTTCTATTTTCACCCTAATTAAATTCATGTCTCTTTCTTATCATTTTCCCACTTATTTTCACAAATATATTACGAGTAGTAGTTAATTGTAGTTTATTGAAAAATAAATTGAATATTAATAACGGAGACGGAGATAAACTGTTTATTTGTAATACTGGGGATGTCTCACCGGCAATCCTATCCCATTTCACTGCAGGCACAAAGACAATGCTGCTGGGGCAAGCTTCTCGTGTTAGTTTCAGAACCAAACCCAATTGCTTCGAGTTGCAGATTCAAAGCCATGCGCGTCCCTTCTCCTTTGCTCAGACTTGTTTCTGTGACACCTCATGGACGAAAGTGTTGCGCACAAGTGTTGGAAATGCATTTCTCGTTAGAGCTGGGCATTCTTCCGCACCCAAAGACGTTGTTTCTTGGAACCCTAACACCGCCAACGATGATTTGAGCTCAAATGTAGAGAATTTATCAGATATAACCATTGTAACTGAAGGTACAGATTCTTGGTGCTTTTGTTCTTTCAAATTGTTGCGCCTTTGATAGAGGAGCTTATCTGTGAACTTGATAGTTTGTTCTTATGTCTTTTTTATTACAAGGATGATTTCTTTGATTTATTGAACCTTAAATGTTGTCTTCCTACGGTTCTTTATATGATAAAATGTAAAATGTATTTAGATAGACAAAGTGCATTCTTCCATTTATTGCACCGTCTTTTCATTCTTCAGAAAAAAAATTGATGTTCTATTTATATAGTCACGCTAAAGTAGTGATTTTTCTTATTCCTTATATTAGGATACAAGTTCCACATTTTTTGCAACAGAATGATGATTTGAATACATAGTACTTCATTTATCTATTGAATATAATACATCATGTGTAAATTTTTTATGAAACCATACAAGAGCTTATCAAATTATGGATCTAAGTTAGAAGTAGATAATCAAGCATCATGTATGGCTGGAGGTTCAAGGGTGCTCTGGTCTTTGATGATATAGTTATCTCAAATATCTATTTCTAAAGGCGTGGACCTTTTTCTTAGCTTGGATTGTACTTTTTCCCCCCTTTTAGGCTGCAGGCATGTCTTGATGTATGTTACATATTCAAGACAGGCGCCTTACTAATTCATGAGCGCTATGACCGATCACTGTTACAGTTTTCTTCACCAGTGTTGAGCATTCCATGTTTTCCCTCTATTTCTTAAGGCAGGCACCTTCCTTAACTATGAATCACATTTTTTTGATTTTTTGAGGGCTCAAATTATGTCTTACTTTTATGATAGCATATATCTCCTAGTTATAATTTTTCATTCACTCTTTGCTCACATTTTTTTTTCCGGTTTGACAGGCTTTGAGAGTGACCCGGTTATTACAAATAGTAACTCTACAATAAAATCTAAGGGGAGGTTATCTGGAAGTTTTGGCAAACTGAAAGCACAGAAAGTCAAGGCCCTCATCCACAGAACTATTCAGAAGAAGCAGGAAAGAAGCATTAATGATGATAACCTAGTTGTAGAACATCCAGAATTAAGAATAGAAGACAATTGGGAACAATCTGAGGGATCTAATTCTCACATAGGATATCAGAACACACCCAATAAATCTCAAAACAATGACAACAGAACAGAGAGTTCAGATATATTAGTTGAAAGGCATTCCGTCCCTCGTTCAAAAGGATGGGGTGGTGGAGAATCTTCACGTTCTTTTAAGATTGAATCACAAAAACTGTTAAAGGAACAGAGAAAACCATTGTCTCACAGTGACTTTTTCAGTCGCAAGTCCTTCAAAGATCTAGGGTATAGTGAATATATGATTGAATCTCTGGCAAAGCAATTTTATCGGCGGCCTTCACATATACAGGTAACTTTGGGCTCTGTTGCTGAAGAGTAATTATTTAGCTCATGAACGTTTGTGTGTTTTCATATGTGAACATGAGATGTTATGCTTTACAGAAAATAATGTGGTTGTGGGAAAGTACTTTAAATATGTGATAGTTTGCATTTCTGAGATAATGGTTTGTCCATTCAATATTCAACACATTTGATGATTGACCATGTGTTTGAAACTGACTTTCAATTCCTAGAAAAGGAAAGAATTTCCTCTTCTATAAAGGCTTTCTTTTACTCTTCTGATGGATTGGAAATAATTATTACTGCTTGCTGCTTGAACACATAAAAAGATGCCTTTTTTTGGCCAATTGCCTCTCATCCTTGGTTAGAATTTCTGTACTTAAGTCACTGGGTGTTGCTTATTTCTTCATAACAACTGAGCTCTGCTGTTAATATTTTGGTTAACTGTAGGCCATGGCATTTGAGCCAGTATATACTGGAAAGAGTTGTATAATAGCTGATCAAAGTGGTTCTGGAAAGACTCTAGCATATCTTGTGCCAATTATTCAGAAGCTTAGACAAGAAGAATTGGAAGGAATTGGTAATTCCTCTTCACAAGCTCCTCGAGTGGTTATATTGGCACCAACAGCTGAGTTAGCTTCTCAGGTTAATTGCTTTACTTATATATTCTTCATGACTGTCAGTTTCTTTTTCATTATTCTTCGATCCCCACCATGTTCAAAATAATTTTTTTCTAGCTTTCACTGTTTTCTGTTTCCTGCTAAGGAGGCATATTATGCGTGAAGGCTTATTATACAGAAGGACAATAATTCTTGTATACTCCAATGACAAGATTAACTTAATGCTAACCATATCTTGATTAAAACAGAACACTTAAGACAAGTTGATAGGGATAATAGTAATAATGAGGGAAATAAATCCCCTTCACCCTTGCTGGTCTATTCTAGGCGCAAGAAGGGAGTTGAGAAGTTGAGAGAATAGGATAACTATTATCTATTGTCGGTTATGTTATTAGATAATGGAGAAGTTATGTTTCAGTTATATCTCTTAGGCAGTTATATGTGTGTTGTGTAAGAAAACTCTATATATGTACGGATGTGTAGTATCTTGTGGATTATGAATGAAGAATTATTACATAATGTGTTGTGTTGGCTAGAATTAGATCCTGATTCTAGAATTACCTTCTTTTATGCTTTCATTACCTTCTCTTTTTATAAGTTCTATCAACTTGATATCAGAGCGGACAATCTTAGGACCTGTAGGGAACAATGGTGAACACACGAAATTCCTCATACGAGGAAACTCCTTCACAACAACCCACCAATAACCCTTCTCAGCAACCTTCCCATATTCCAGAAATTCTTCCCTCATCCAATCCACAAATCGAGTCAGCCACAATTCTTTTGCAAACACCACCAGAAACTGGACATCCACAATTATCAGCCATCATGGCACAATTGAATCAGATGAATGCGGAGATCAATAACTTAAGGAAGCAGAAATCACCAATTTTTGCTCAAGGAGAATCAAGTCAAATTAATCAAGAAACTTACAATGAGATGGAAGATGGTGAAGATCCTTATTGGCAAAAGAACAATTCACGTCGACCTTACTCAAAAATTGAATTCCCAAAGTATGATGGAGGAGACCCGAGGGGTTGGATTCTACGAGCAGAAAAGTACTTTCGGTATTACCAAACATCTGAGGACTTGAAAGTTGACATAGCCGCGGTAAATCTTGAGGGAGACGCATTGGATACCTTCACTTGGGTATCTTCTGGGAGAACCATACAGTATTGGGAGGAGCTGGTACAGATTTTTCAAGAACAATTCGGACCTGCTGAATTTCAAAATCCTGATGCTCATCTTTGTGACATCAAGCAATTAAACTCAGTGACCGAGTATAAACAGGAGTTTGTAAGACGCTAGGCACAAGTAAAGGGATGGTCGGAGCATTGCCTATTAGGGGTTTTTATTAATGGCCTCAAAGAGGAATTGCAGGCAGATGTTAAAATCCATAAACCACGTACCGTGTATAAAGCCGTAAGCCTGGCCCTGGAATTTGAGTCCAAATTAAATTCCCAGAATATTCAGAAATCCTACTCACGGTACACTAACACATGTGGCAACGAAATATCCAACTGTGACTACAAATCAAAGAATCGAAACACGGGCGGTTAGACGTACTCCACAACTTCCGGGAATTATGCGCTGAATAACTCATTCGGTGCAAACAATCAAGGAGTTAATATTAATTCAAATCTTTCCTATCCTAGCGGTTCGGCGTTAGCGGTCAATTCTCACAATTCAAGTTTTGGAAATTCAAATTTTCCAAAACCGTTCCAGTCAGCCAATTATCGTAACAATCCGACAATTCCGCAGGTACCGCAACTTTCAGAAACAGAGAAGCAAAATCGTAGGGATAAGGGACTTTGTTATCGGTGTGCAGAGCAATTTACGCCGGGACACCGCTGTACGACTTCAACGCTACGAATTATGGATGTGACCGATGATAAGGAAGAATTACTGGAAATAAAGGAAGAAGATTCGCAGTTTGATGAGAGTTTTGCTGAAATATCGTTGCATGCGATTCTCGGCAACACGTCTGCATCCACTTTGAAGGTACGAGGCACGGTGAAAGGGAAAACACTTCTTATTTTAATTGATTGCGGTTCAACACACAATTTCATCTCCCACAAAATAATCGAAGAACTCCAATTACGTCTTCAGTCTCTTCTTGCCTTTGGAGTTCAAGTTGGTGACAATCGCATGGTGCCTTGTCAAGCTGTTTGTAAACAATTGGAAGTCAGAATTCAGGATGTTACCATTGTAGAAGACTTTTTCCCTTTTAATTTAGGGACAATGGATATGGTACTGGGTGTCAAATGGTTGGCGTCTTTGAATATCGTGGAGGCTAATTGGAACAAGTTATTTATGATATTCTGGCATAATGGAAAGCGCTACAAATTCCAAGGGATTCCTCAGAAAGTAACTTCGGCTTCGCTTCACAGCTATGTTTGTCACAACATGATTCAACAATTTGATATTTTAGAAGAATTGTTGCTGGTTTACTCATCAGTGTTTACTGAGCCTCAATCACTACCACCTTTTAGGCAACATAATCATGCCATACCTCTTATTTCCACTGCTGTACCCCCCAACATCCGACCTTACAGATATCCCTTTGCACAGAAAGATGAGATAGAGAAGCAGGTGGCAGATTTGTTACGAAAAGGGTTCATACAACCAAGTGTTAGCCCATTCGCCAGTCCGGTTTTGTTGGTGGCCAAGAAGGATTCTACCTGGAGATTTTGTGTAGATTACAGAGAACTTAATCGACTCACTATCCCAGACAAGTATCCCATCCCTACCATTGATGAGTTGATTGATGAGCTACATGGAGCCAAGTACTTCTCAAAAATAGACCTACGATCAGGTTACCATCAGATCAGAGTTTCTCCTTCAGATGTACACAAAACAACGTTTCGAACTCATTCCGGACACTACGAATTTATTGTCATGCCCTTCGGTCTAACCAATGCACCAGCTACTTTTCAAGCAGCCATGAACGATTTGTTTAGACCTTTCTTGAGGAAGTTCATACTAGTATTTTTTGATGATATACTAGTGTGTAATGAAAGCTTTGAAACCCATATGGAACACTTGCATGTCATTTTCCAACTCTTACAGGGAAATGAATTTTATGCCAACCCCAAGAAATGTGATTTCTTGCAATTGGACATTTCCTTCTTAGGTCATGTAATTTCTGCCAGGGGTGTTGCTGCTGATCCGGAAAAGATAGCTGCCATTAACAATTGGCCATTGCCTAAGAATATTACTAAACTACGAGGGTTTTTGGGTCTCACTGGTTACTATTGAAGATTTGTACAACATTATGGACAAATAGCGAAACCTCTTGTGGATATGACAAAGAGGAATGCTTTTAATTGGGACATTGCCTCTCTATCAGCATTTGAAAATCTCAAGGCAGCACTCATCAAGGCCCCTGTTTTACACCTACCGGACTTTACTAAACCATTTACTGTTGAATGCGATGCTTCCTCAACTGGTATAGGAGTGATTTTACAACAAGAGGGTCATCCGATCGCTTATTACAGCAAGGGATTATCTACATTTCATCAGCAAAAATCTGTATATGACCGTGAACTTTACGCCTTGGTGATAGCATTACAAAAATGGAGACACTACCTACTTGGGCGCCAATTTTGGGTACAAACTGATCACTTTAGTTTGAAATATCTCTTGCAACAGCGAGTCACTACACCTTCTCAACAACGCCTTTTGTTGAAGCTGCTTCCATTTGATTTCCATATACAGTATAAACCAGGTTCAATCAACCAAGGGGCTGATGCCTTATCTCGCTGCCCTCATTCTGGGGAGTTTTTCAATTTGGCAATACCACATGCTTCAGATTTTTCAAATTTGCCAACTCTGTTACAGCAAGACCAGTTTACTAATCAAATCTTACGAGCTCTGCAACATGATCCACATTCTGTACCTCATTATACAGTAGTGGCTGATAAGTTATATCATAAGAACAGACTAGTCTTGCCTGCCAAATCCACTTTGACTGCACTAGTGATTTCAGAAGCTCACACATCCCTTATTGGAGGTCACGGTGGTGTTAATAAGACTTTAAGAAGGCTGCAACAACACTATTTCTGGCGCAACATGAGAGAGGAGGTATCAGATTATATTCAACAATGTACAGTATGTCAGCATAGCAAATACATTCCTCAATCTCCGGCAGGTCTTCTTCAGCCCTTACCAATTCCACAACACATTTGGGAAGATATTTCATTAGACTTCATCACTGGCCTACCCAAATCTAATGGATTTGATGTCATCCTAGTCATTGTTGATCGTTTCAGCAAGTATGGTCACTTTCTTGGTCTGGATAAGCCTTTTACTGCAAAATCCGTGGCTACTGTGTTTTGCAAAGAGATCATTCGACTTCATGGATTCCCTAAGTCAATCATTTCTGACAGAGATCCCATTTTCCTTGGCTCTTTTTGGCAAGAAATGTTCAAACTGTCTGGAACGAAGCTTAAAATGAGTACATCCTACCACCCACAAACAGATGGTCAAACTGAAGTGGTCAATCGATGTTTGGAGACTTATCTCCGTTGTTTTTGTCAAGATCATCAAAAAAGTTGGTATCGTTATTTACACTGGGCTGAGTTTTTTTACAACATAGGATATCACACATCTACAGGATACAGTCCTTTTAAGATTGTCTATGGCAAGGATCCACCAAACTTAGTGCCATACATCCAAGGAACTACTCCTATTGCAGAACTGGAAGCCTTTTCAGTGAAAGAGATGCTGTTTTGGAATTAATAAAGACAAATTTATCAGATGCTCAAACTCAAATGAAAGCTCAAGTAGACTCTCATAGATGGCCAATGGAATTCCAGCCAGGAGATTTGGTATTCCTTAAAATTCAGCCTTACTGCCAACATTCCATCTCTACTCAGAAATTTACCAAGTTATCAGCGCGTTATTTTGGGCCTTATTCCATCATCCGGCGAATTGGAACTGTTGCTTATGAGCTCCTTCTTCCTCCAGGCTCACGTGTTCATCCCATTTTCCATGTCTCATTGCTCAAAAAGGCGTATGGATATTGAACGCAACCTTCAGTCCAACCACTTCTAGTCAATGATAATTTGGAATTCAATCTTCAACCAGCAAAGGTGCTGTCTTCCCGTCTTAACACAGCAGATGACATCCAAACAGTGGAAATACTCATACAATGGCACGATAGGCCACTAGAGGAAGCTAGTTGGGAATCTTATGACCAGATTGCAGATCAGTTTCCTCTTTTCAGCCTTGAGGACAAGGCTGTTTTCCTAGGGGAGGGTATTGATAGGGATAATAGTAATAATGAGGGAAATAAATCCCCTTCACCCTTGCTGGTCTATTCTAGGCGCAAGAAGGGAGTTGAGAAGTTGAGAGAATAGGATAACTATAGGATAACTATTATCTATTATCGGTTATGTTATCAGATAAGGGAGAAGTTATGTTTCAGTTATATCTCTTAGGCAGTTATATGTGTGTTGTGTAAGAAAACTCTATATATTTACGGATGTGTAGTATATTGTGGATTATGAATGAAGAATTATTACATAATGTGTTGTGTTGGCTAGAATTAGATCCTGATTCTAGAATTACCTTCTTTTATGCTTTCATTACCTTCTCTTTTTATAAGTTCTATCACAAGTATTCTAATAAAAAAGAGATGATTTTATTTAATTCCAAGTGGATGCAAGTGTTATCAAATAATAACTTCAATAAATAAATAAATTAAAATAAAATAAAAATGACTAAGAAGAATTTGATTAAAATAGATTGATTTTCAACACCTCCCCTCAAGCATATTCCTAACTTGGAGCTATTCCTCCATTGTCAATTGTCTTCTCTAAGACCAATTTCTGAGTGTTTTGGTCCTTGTGTCCCATGATGTGTTACTAGACTACCAGTTAGGAAGACAATGATTTCCTTTTTCATGCGGAAGTTTCATGTCAGCACTATTTCTGTTAAAAGTAAATGTCCTTTTTCTTCCTTATATCTTTTTTTTAAAAAAATGATTTTACATTTTCTTTTGTTATGTTCCAAACATATGGATTAGATGTTTGAAAAACTTATTTTAAATCCAATGTTAATGGTATTGAGGTTATTCGTTAGAGATAATTGTTCCATTTCATAAATTTTACAACCCCTTGTTCTTTTCACTGGCTTTCTTTTGAAGTTTTCTGTAGATGAAATTATTTAGATGTTTGGAAAATTGAAAATTTGATATCATGAATAGCCTGGTGAGGTGTGTAGGCTAATCACCTGGCTACTTATTTCAGTTGAGAAAAAGATATTTTGCATTTTCATCCTTCTAATTGATCTAGGGCCAGAGAATAAAGAAATAAGAGAAGAAAAAAGTGGTAGACATAAAATAGGAATAAGAAAGTTGACATTTTAACTCACTGGTGAAACCTATCTGTCAAGTCTGCAGTTAGGTTCCGGTATAGGAAGCCAAGAAAATAACCACATGGATTAAAATAAGCACAAGAAATGTATCTAAGGGCCTATTTGTTAGGAAGAAGGTTGGAGATGGAAAGGGAAGATTCCAATCTTCCTTTGGTTTTAGGTGTTTGTTACACAGAATTCACCTTCTAGTGAGGCACCATCTTCCTTCACTCATGGGAAGATTCCTTCCTTAATCTTCCCTCACATATTGGATGGAAGATGAAATCTTTCCGAAAGATTGTGAGCAAATTCCCATTCGGTCCCTTTCTTCTTCCTCTTTTTTGACCATCTCCGACTTCATCTTCTTCCTCTCACCTTCGGTTCTCTTCGTCACCGGTGAAGACTTCCTCCTTCACCGTCGGAACCCACGGACGACCACCACTGTCGGAACTCGCTTGGATCTGATTTCCTATTTATGGATCTGAAGCTTTCTTCTTTTTTTGGTTCTGTCGGTCGGGCATCAGGGATGAAGAAGATGGGATAACAGAGCGAGAGAGGGACAACGTCGGAACCCACGATCTCCACCACCACCGGTCGGAAACTGCGACAAGATCAAAACTTTTTTTTTTTTTTTTTTTCGTTTTGGCTGTCGGTGCTCACTGGTCGGGCGTAGAGATGAAGAAGGAGAAAGTTTTTTTTCCCCCTCTAATGTAAAGGGTATTTTAGACATTTTAGATGTTATATTTTAATTTTGATTTTTTAAAAATCATCATCTTCCATCTCAATTTTTATGTCTACCAAACAGAACACCCTTTTAAAGTTCCCTCTCAATCTTCCTTTCCATTCCTTTCCCTCCTCTAAGTTCCTTTCCTTCCTTAAATTTTCCTCATAACAAACGGGGCCTAAGGGGAAATCCATAGTTCAGGCCTTACTATTAAAAGCCTAATACTATTATTACATGCATGTGTCTGAATTATTGTTCCATTCTTTTATTATGCTCTCCATTAGTAGAATAAATGCTGGTTTCAATTGTTTTGGTGGCAGGTGTTAGCTAATTGTCGATCAATGTCAAAATCTGGGGTTCCATTCAAATCTATGGTCGTAACAGGTGGCTTCCGACAGAGAACTCAACTAGAGAATTTAGAACAGGGTGTTGATGTTTTAATAGCAACACCTGGCCGTTTTATGTTCCTCATCAAGGAAGGCTTCTTGCAGTTAGCAAATTTGAGATGGTAAATGTAGAAATTCAGGGTTTCTTCTATTACACAAATAACTTTGTATTTGTTAACAATAAAGGGAGAACAAAGTTTTACTCTATTAAAGATGACTGTGTCCTGTTACAATAGGAAAATAACTTAATCAAACCTAACAATAAGCTTGTCCGTTTAGGATTATATGACTGTTGGTTCACAAATTTCTTTTTCTACTTTCAAATTCTGGCATTTATTTTTATCTTTTCCTTTTTACTCCAAAAGCAGGCAGTAGTACTCTAATTGTCTTGCTAATTTCTTTTACAATTAAAATAATGATGAACCCAGGGCAAACCAGTGCATTGTAGGAGGGTTCAAGTGTGTTATGATAGTTGGTGAGGTGTCCAAAAGGGTGGAAAAGGGAACCCATAATGTTAATTACCCATACATGTCGTGAAATGTGAAATAGAGGTAGAGAGAGAAAAGGGTGCTGTGGTTGAATAGTTATTGGAGGCTCTTGGCAGTTAAGGAATAAATTGGTTATTGCGTAAGGAGAGGGCCCAAGCTTGCATTAGACTTCTGTTCACTGTTCATTGAGTAGAGGGATATTTCAGTTTCATTTTGGCTTGGATTTCATCACATAGAAAAGAAAACCAACTTTAGATAATTACAAGTAACTGTAAGCTTGCTCCTTTACTATTATGACTGTTAATGGCTTATAAGTTTGATGTTCTGCATTCAAATTTTGGCATTTATTTTTTCTCTGAAAGCAAAGAAGTGATATGACAATGATCTTGTTAATTTTCATTTTGAATCTTCATTAAAATACTTCAACTGACTTGTATTTTTTTTGTCAACATGGTTCAGCTGACTAATGACATTATGAACTAACAACATGTAGTAATGAAAATTTAGTCTGACTTCTCAGTTTCATCTAGGTTTTGCTTTAAGGTTAAGAGGCAATTTTGCCTCAGAAGTTGTCGCTAAGGGGCAATTTTGCCCTAGAAGTTTTTCGAGAGTCAATTTTGCCCCATAAGTGTAAAAAAGGGGAGCAATTTTGCCTTGACCGTTATCCTAGTTAATTTTAATTTCTAGTTGACCAAATATACTGAGTTGGCAGTCTATATGTCATCCACATTATTTTTGTTAGGTTGCAAATTTGCCCTAGAAGTTGAGTAGGTGTCACAAGAACTTCCAGGGCAAATTTGTACCTTAACAAAAATAATGTGAATGACATACGGACTATCAGCTCAACATATTTGGTCAACCAATGGTCAAAATTAATTGGGATAATTGCTAGGGCAAAATTGCCCCTCGGTGACAACTTCCGGGACAAAATTGCCCCTTAACCCTTTGCTAAGCAGATAGGATAAAGGTGACTTCTTGTTGTCTTAGTACTCCATGGGACCTAGCAAATCTACTATCCTATTCTCCAAGTTTACTTCTTTTTCGTTTTGTATTAAGTGCAATAATACATGCTATCATTTTCATGTTTATTGTTAAAATCTTGTTTAACAACTAGCAATTTATGTTACAGCGCAGTGTTGGATGAGGTAGATATACTTTTTGGTGATGAGGATTTTGAAGTGTCGCTTCAGTGCTTGATTAATTCTTCACCTGTTGCCACACAATATCTATTTGTGACAGCCACATTACCAAAAGATATTTACAACAAACTAGTTGAAGTTTTTCCTGATTGTGAAGTGATCATGGGACCTGGTATGCACCGGATAAGCTCTCGACTTGAGGAGGTTGGTAATGGGTTGCAAACTTCCTTTTGGTGTTTTCTGTTTATTTTTATGATAGAGTACCAGATTAGCTGGAGATAATGGAAGTTGTGGAAAGTTAAAGTTAGAGATTTTAGGAAATAATATTTAATTGTGTCTATTTTTATTATTATTTTTAGGAATTAGGAAATAAGAGAATATCTTATTAGATAAGATATAGTGGTTAGGATTATTAGTTATCTAAATCTTAGATTTAGATATATTTTTAAATTTAGTATTTTAATTTTGAATAGAGTCTAATCTTTGTAAATTATTATAAATAGGCCTAGTGCCTCATCAATAAAGTGTCGAATATTTCAAAGAGTAAATTGAAACGGGAGATTCTCCTTGGGCTTTGATAGTCTGATGAGTTACAGATTCTGGCTCATCTACTATTAAGGATGTGGGCTGATTTAGAGAAGAGGTGAGATTCTTGCCCACTCTCTATCTCAGAGAGGCTGTTCTTAGAGAGCTAGTGAGATCCTTACTTCTCTTTAAAAACAGAGAAATATATTATTTTCAGAATTCTCTTTCTGTTCCCATTCACATTTAACCTTCTCATCAGTATTATAATCAGTATCCTACCATTTTATCAAACAGAAGATATCATAATTTAAAATGAGAAATATAAAGCCTATATTTTTTGGTTGAAATATTTGAACTGAAAGGACAGAAGGTTCAAATTTTATTTGTAAGGTTTTCCCCTAATAACTTGTTCTCAATGTTTTTGAATATTCTTCAGCACCATCCTGTTTGGAACTTCAGCGTGAAGAAGTTATAAACCTATTATGCCAGATCTCTTGTGATATATTTTGGAGTACTGGTGTTTTGAAGCCAGATTGAAACACACACACTTTGATTCACACATAAACAGGTTAGATGTATGAGAAAGAGACAGAAACGGGTAGTTTAGAGAGGAACTGAAGAAACAGAGGAAGGGAGAGGGAGATACTGATAGAGATGAGGGGGAATAAAATAGAAACAGAGGGGAAGTGAGAGAGTCAGATGAGGGGGAAAAGGGAGAGATCACATACTCAAATATTCATTCATCAAAGCTGATTTTTACATGGCTCATATAAGCTATTTATAGAAGGAGATTTCCTTCTCTTTAAGAAAGCTACAACTTGCAAAAGCTTTCCTTCACATGAGGTATCAAAAAAAAATAAATAAAATAAAAAAAAATAAATAAATAACATTCAGCCACTAGCCAAAATCTTAAACTAAAATATACTAATATTAACTCTTACTTCTATGCTAAGTTTCCCCCCAAAATATTTTAATTCCATATCTGGACTGCTTTGAACTCTGGCTTATGTTATATTCAAACAACTATATTTTCACGCGGTTTGTATTCCAGGAACATTTATTTCTGCTCCATTGTATGTTATCATCAGCTTCTCTGTACTTCTCCTTTGCTCTATATTCAGGTTCTAGTTGATTGCAGTGGAGCTGATGGGGAAGAAAAATCCCCGGATACAGCATTTCTTAATAAGAAGACAGCTCTTCTACAAATTGCAGAAGGAAGTCCTGTCCCAAAAACCATTGTCTTCTGCAACAAAGTAAGCTCCAATTCTTACTTTTAGGTGTTCTCTCTTAGGGCCATTTTGATACATTGAAAGATCTGGTTTTTTGATAGAGCACAATAGTGCCGTGCGATTCATGTAGCTAACTCCATCTAATGGGATAAGATTTATTATTGTTGCAATGACTAAAATGATGCAAGAAACATTGTACAGAGAATTTCTGAGTGGGCGTTGTAGTTTCTCTACCTCATTCATAGAGTTATTTCCATTATGGTATAATTCTCTTAATATAATGAAGAATGGAGTTTCTAAATTTTATTGCACAAATTACAGATTGAAACTTGCAGAAAAGTTGAGAATGCATTAAAGCGTTTTGATAGGAAAGAGACTCGTGTACAAGTTCTACCTTTCCATGCTGCCATGACACAGGAATTACGGCTTGCTAATATGGAAAAGTTTACACGTTCTCAATCAAAAGAAGTATCCCAGTTTCTGGTTTGTACAGACAGGTATGCCACTTGTTAGTTATAATGATGATGTTCTTCTTTTTCCCTGTTTTATAAAACCCCAAATTTGAGCCATTTGAAGCCCCATATGAGAGGAAGCTCTTCTAACTTGCCTTTCTTCTCCCTAAAGTCCATATGGCTTGAATTTGAGATTAGTATGATTAATCCATATTTATCAGCTACTTTGCGACTTGTTAAAATCATAAGATTTGAATTGTGAATCATAAGATCCATATCCATTTTCCATTCAAAGCTCAATTCATATTGTGAAGTTTTGTGACTGTTATGGAGTATTGAGATATAAACCGTGGATCGCATGTGTTTTATTACTATGCTGTAACCTGATGCAGAGCATCACGAGGGATTGACTTTACTGGAGTGGATCATGTTATACTTTTCGACTTCCCACGTGTTCCAAGCGAATATGTGCGCCGTGTCGGAAGAACAGCAAGGGGTGCTGCTGGAAAGGGCAAGGCATATATATTTGTGGTTGGCAAGCAAGTATCACTTGCGCGTAAAATCATGGACAGAAATAGGAAGGGTCATCCTCTACATGATGTGCCTTCGGCCTATGAGTTCATGAAGTAGAAACCCTGATTCTCCCAGAGAAATTTTCACCTTTGTGAGCCCTATTCAACTTGTGTATATATTATAAATCTCTCCAGTCAAAGTGTAACTTTGATAGCTTCCTCCATCACAAAGTTGCATGATATCTTATAGCCTAATGGTATGTAAGCTCTCCTCGTAACTGGGAAGTCGTGGGTGGGATCCTAATTGTAAGTGTAATTTCTGGGTTCATGTGATCATTTAAGAGGTCTTATCACTTATCTAGAAAGGTCATAGAGAAGTTTGCTAAATAGAAAGGTTATAGAGAAAGAAATTAGTTTTGCATCTGCTTTGGAGTCCAAAAATTGAAATGGATATAAGAGCCTATACTTATTGAAAAAGGAATAATCCATAGGGGGAAAAGAACATTTTGATAAAAATCGAAGACGGATGATTTTGGCCTAAGATTCTTTTATATTGAATATTTTTTACATATTATAACAATTTATAATTTTGGGGAAATCCCACAAAAGCTTTAAAAATAGAAAAGGACTGTGTTTCGAATATTCATAGTAGTAGAGACATGTTAACACCTTTTTTTTTTTGTCATTTTTGAAATATAAATGAAATGACAAAAGTACGATACACGTGTGTGTTCTTAAAATCACCCCACCCGAGGGGGGTGAATTGGGTGTCTGATAAAATCTTTGGAACTTTGAAAATCTTTTCACAACTTACTAAAGTAGTTTGTATGACAGTAATGATTTATAGAACAATAAACAGTCATTCAAACATATATGTACATTCAAATATATATATGCTGGAATTTAAGAGATAAGGGAAGAGAATATGAAAACTGATTTATATTGGTTCGGCCCAATCCTTGACCTACGTCCAGTTCTCAAGCGCCGCTTGAGATTTTCAATCCACTATTTTCGTTCAACTTGATTATACGTTCTGTACTCAACTGTACTCAAAGTAATACTCTCACTAGGATTCACTCCCCCTTACAAACTGTAATTAATACACCCACTTGATTACACACTCTGCACTCGAAGTAATCTTCTCACTAGGATTCACTCCCCTTACAAGCTGTAATCAATACAATGGGTTTCCAACTCAAGATCACCCAATCTTGAGTAACTCTCAGATAGAAGAATAAGATGATTACAATAAATCTTCTCTCTCAGAAGTGAATGAATAAACATTGAAGAACAATACAAATCACTTCACTCTCTATGATAAGCTATCTAAACATGAAAAATAGAGTGTAAATGATGTGAAGATCAGAGTATTAGCATGTTGAAGATGTAAGCTTATGTCTCTGCGTTTTTCTGCTTGAATCTGTCTTTTATTTATAGGTAGAGATCAATATATGACCGTTGAGAAAATTCAATAACTATTGGATAAAGAAATATAGCCGTTAGACTCAAATGGAACTAGCCGTTAGAACTTTTGCATAGCTTTTGATGTTCTGACACAAATCTGACTTTTTGAGATTTGCTTCTAATCCTTCGTTTAATCACCTGAAACTTGTACGCAAATGATATAAATAATGTTCGGAAGTAGTATAAGTCATTTGGGTAATCATCTGGATGTTTATCAAAAGAATCACGATTTTCAAAACGGTGATTTTCTGAAGCGGAGATGAAAACTTGAGTTTTCATTGTAAACTTGAGTTTTAAAGTTGTTGTGTTACTCCAGATTGCTCTTTGTCTGATCATAACTCGAGTTTGGAAGATGTTCTGAAGTTTGCTGCTCTTTGTAACCTGAAAACTCGAGTTTTGTACTTACAAACTCAAGTTTTGACTTTGTTGAGTGTTTTTACAGCTTCTTGAACTGACTATCAACTTTCGAAGGCCATATCTCCCTGTTCTAAACTTCGTTTTGGTCCGTTCAACTCTTGATGGAAAGCTCTATGAGTCTACTTTCATATGCCACCGATTTCAGCTCAATCGGATTTGTAATTTGTGAGATACACTCAAAACATTGAAGCTTGGTTTGCTATGTGGTGTGGATTCCTCTCTCAACTTCCACAATTTATAGCTCCTTGATCTGAACTCTTTTGGGCTTGAATTTTATATCAAAATGACGCATTGGGAGTCTAGTTTCATACAAAATTGGTTTCACCTCAATCCGATTTCTAGTTTAGAAGATATCATCAAAATACCAAATGTCGCCCATGCTGAACGTGAAACAAAGTGGAGCTGAAGAACTGATGATCGCTGAAAACTCGAGTTTTGACTTGAAAACTCGAGTTTTGCTAGTCCAAAGACACCAGAGATGCTGAAGACACTTGTTAACTTGAGTTTGTGATGGGTGACTCGAGTTTTGATTCCTAAACTCGAGTTTTGAGTCCTAAACTCGAGTTTTGAGTCCTAAACTTGAGTTTTCTTATACCAGAGGAGCAAATCATTGTAGCGAAGCAGGAAACTCGAGTTTTGAGTTGTGAACTCGAGTTTTCTCATCCTGAAGCTGATTTTTGTTGATCTTAACTCTAAATTAAGCCATTCCAACTTCTATATGACCTTGGAAACTTCTAGCATCAACATAATAACTTGAATAATTATATTCTCATTCCACTCATCAAGTTCTTCCTTCTTCCATCTCCCAACTTGATCATTCTTCATCATTTAACTTGGGCTCATCATTCTTTGCAGCTTCTACCTTCTTCAATATCCAGAAAGTGATGAAGCTTCATTCCAACTTCTGCTTATCATAGAGACTTCCAGTATCACAAGAACTTGAATGTTGATATTCCTACTATATCGTGCAAGTTCTTTTAATAACATATTTCTCTAGTCTCTTCTCTTCTTTTTGGTTATCCTCCAAAATCTATTGATAACATCTTTCTTCCTTGACAACCTCTGCAAGTTCTTTTTTTTCATTAATCCCTTATCTCCTTCTTGATTATTTTGCATGATTCAACTTGGACTAATCTACATTAAGCATAGTAGTTAGTCAATGTAGGAGATAACTATATTACTCAATTATTCTCAATCTTTTTGCTTTTAATAATGGCATCTATATAAGACATCATTAAAACTAATCATAACTAACATTGACAAGTTCTGATAAGATTTTCTCAAATTTTAATTCAAAAATCACCACTTACTACGATAGCAAGGTATTGATTTCCACTTCTTATAGGGATTTTGCAAGTTTAGATAAGGTTTTAACAAGTCCTGATAAGATTTTCACAAATTCCAATTAAAAAATCACCACTTGCTACATTAGCAAGGTGTTTATTCCCACTTCTAAGGGTTTTACAAGTTCAAATAAAGTTTTAGCAGTTTCTGATAAGATTTTTACAAAATCTAATTCTAAATTCACCACTTGCTACATTGACAAAGTGTTGATTCCCACTTCTAATAAGGTTTTCACAAGTTCTGATAATGTTTTAACAACTTTTGTTAAGGAACTCACTACATTTCATTAACTTTTAACATATTTCGTTTACCAAGAAACAAATCCACACTTTCATATTATTCACAAGTTTTGTTAAGACATTCTTCATACTTTATTAAGTTTTATCAACTTTTATTTATTAAGTAACAAATCCAGAACAACATTGAATCACGTGGAAGCATCTTAAATAAGGCAGATTGATCCAATAGAATCAAAGTATATGGAAAATCTCTCATCATGACAAGTCCTAACCCACAGTCCCACACCTACACACATATCATCAAATGTTATGTTTTCATTTGAATCAATGTCAAACTCTAATATGAAATTCAAATTATATATGAAACTCTAATAGAAACACAACTTTCTAGCGGGGAAAAAAAAAAGAAACACAATTTGTTTCAATCAAGAAGCATAATGGAATTGCACAAACTAACCTATCATTCACAACAAACAAATCAAAACCCACTAACCTAGGACAAGAAAATTTCCAAGGGATTTTTTCCCTAAAAAGAATGTTTAAATTCACCTTATCGCCTGCTGGTACATAACCATGAATTGAATTTTTCTTTATGCCTAAACCAAAGGTGACCATGGACTATGGAGTCACTATTGAAGTCAGAGGCAAGAAAGGAGGAAGGAGAGGACTACTCAAATGATAGAGATTGAAGGTGACTAAACTAAGCTAAAGATCATGTGAGAGTGACTGGACAATGAGTATGAGTGATGGTGTTGTAGCTTGTGGTGGTTGTCGGATTTGAGTCTGTCCATGGAAGTGATTAATAGAGAACGTGAGGTGAAATGAACAATATTGATGGAGTGAAGGGGGATGGATGGTGGAAAGTAGTGGTGGGATGGTCAGAGAGAAGAGAGAAAGAGGAGAGGAAGATTCAACCAAATGAGAGAGAGGGAGAAGTTGAGAGAATGAAGATAGTGAAAGAAAGAATAAGACAAAAAAAAGCTAATGAATAGGCTAGAGATATATTTCCTCCTCTGGCTCTATCTTTTATATAATTAATGTATTGGGTCTAACAATATATTGTTATAAATGAATCTTGACCATCCATGTGGCATATTGGAATATTTATAAAGATATGACTACTAGCATATCTACAATGAATATTATAAAGAATCAACTAATGACTAATTAGTTATTTGTCCTAACATTCCCCCTTAAACGAGAGGGTGCGGGAGACACACCAAGTTTGTTCCTAAAATAAGAGAACTGAGAGTGAGATAAGGCTTTTAGTGAAACAATTAGCTACTAGACGAGATGAAGGGACATATCTAACTCCTATATAGATCCAGAAAAAACTTGGTCTCTAATAAATTGAACATTTATATCAATGTGTTTGCTTCTAGCATGATGTACTGGATTTGAAGCAAGAGCTTGAGCACTCAGATTGTCACACCATATTATTGAGGGTTGCCGAATCTAAAGACCAATTTCTGTCATGAGAGAATTTAGCCATTTACGTTCTGTTGCCCCATCAGATAGAGATCGATACTTTGATTCTGAGCTTAACCTGGAGACTACCTTTTGTTTCTTAGAGCACCATGATACAAGTGTTCCTCCTAGATATACACAATATTCACCCATGGATTTTCTATCATCAATATTTGTAGCCCAATCAACATTTGTATATGCCATCAAACGAAGAGATCCTACTGGTTTGATATGTAAACCATAATGAAATGTACCTTTTAGATATCTTAGAATCCTCTTAACGCCTTGAAAGTGCACCTCAGTTGGTTTAGCAAGAAATTGACTAAGCTTATTAATAGAGTAAGCTATGTCAAGTCTAAAGGTTGTTAAATATTGTAATGATCCAATGGTTCTTCTATATAAAGATGGATAAGTCATTATCTTCCAATCCTTAGCTGAAAATGTCTACCAGTAATCATAGGTGTCAGCATAATGTTAGTTCTCTATGTGTTTTGATGATAACTGACAATTGTAAACGTAGGTTGAAGTTTGTCTTTGGTAAGTTGAAAAACTTAATGTCAAAGACAAACTCGAGTTTTGATTTCAAAACTCGAGTTTTGGAGTTAACAGAGGATAGCCCAAGTTTTAATGAACTTAGCAAAACTCCAATTTTTATAGAAAACTCTAGTTTTCACCAAATAGAGACTCTTCAATATTTTCTAAAGAGAACAAAACTCCAGTTTTCAAATAGAAACTCGATTTTTGGGCATACAGAGAGACTCTGATGTTTTAAGCATAAGAAAACTCTAGTTTTGATTTAAAACTCCAGTTTAGACCCTATCATGAGTTTTCTAAGTTTTCCCAAGTTTTGAGAAAACTCTAGTTTTAGTTTTGAAACTCGAGTTTACACTTGGCAGAGAGTTCTTCAAGTTTTACTCAATTTTTGAAAACTCCAGTTTTCATAGAAAACTCCGGTTTTGATTTGGCATAGATTTCTCAAAGTTTTCATACTTAAATGAAAACTCTAGTTTGGATTTAGAAACTCGAGTTTGAACCAACCCGAGAGCTTTGCTTATTTTAACGCTCTTGAAAACTCCAGTTTACATTGGAAACTCCAGTTTTGAGTTTTTGAACTTAAACATGTTTTACACTATAAAAGTCCAAAACTTGAGTTTGTCATTAATAAACTCGAGTTTTGCTCGTATGCTGAAATGTGATTTAAAGATAAAATCGTGACGGTTTTTCCCTGGAAGAAGAAAACTCAAGTTTCAGATGGAAACTCCAGTTTTGTCTTCTGAGCATAGTTGAAAACTCGAGTTCTGATAAACAAACTCGAGTTTGTGTCGCAAATTTTGAATTTCAAATCTGACGAATTTGTGAAGCCTTCTTGTTTGATCTTAATACTTCCTATCATCATTCATTAATATTCCTAGCTATGTTTAACCACTTTGTTAGTGAGTTTTAGATGATTTAGATGATATTAATTGAAGGTTAAAAGCAAAAACAAAAAGTGACTCCAGCACATTAAATGCAAAACCCAGAAAGCTTGCATTCTTTTGGACAATCATTTTGCACACATTACCAAAGGATTAAAGTCTGCTTTCCACATCTAGTAGTTGCTCTTCCAACGGATTAATATTCAAGAAGTCAACCACAAACTTCTGTGTAACTGGATTAAGCAAAGGATAGAGAGAGAAGAAGACCTAAGCTCACCCTAATCCTACATAAACGTCTCCAACGGTTATATTAGAGATTTCAACGGTCATTTAATGCTCTCTTGATATAAATAGAGTTGCATTTAAGTCTTCTCAACAACCAATCTGCAGAAAACGAAAATCATTCAAGTTTCCAACTACTTTATGAGTTTTCTTGAGCAAAGTATCTGTTGATACATTTTGTACTTTAGTGTTCATGTTTATCCATTCTTAGAGAGAGTTCATTTATTGTAAGTCATTCATGATAAGAATCTCAAGTCTGGGGACTTGGAGATTGGGTTATTGATTGCAACTTGTAATGGGCAATAAGTTCTAATAAGAGAATAACTCTTGAGTTACAGAGTGCGTAATCAATTGAAATAGTGAAATCCCAGAGTGTCTGGGGACTGGACGTAGGTCAAGAGGTTGGACCGAACCAATATAAATTTTATGTGTCTTGCTCTTCTTCTCTATACTCTGTTTAGCTTTGTTTTTAGTGTTAAAAAATAGAGCAATTCAAAAAGTTTTTAAAATCCCCAATTCACTCCCCTCTTGGTGATTTAGCTCCACTTTCACATAAGAGCATAGTCATACATACCAAATCTTTTCAACAAATCTAAAGTATATTTGATTTGATTCATATAAATGCCATAGCTATCTCTATGAATTTCTAATCCCAGAAAATAATAAATGAGACCTAAATCCTTTAAAGAGAAAACCTTATTAAGCTTGAAAAAGAATTTCTAGACAAAAGCTAAATTATTGACGATAATAAGAATATCATCAACATATATGTGAATAAATACCATGAGTTTTTTAGTCCTGTGAAAGAATAGGGAAACATCATCACAAGCATTTTGAAATCCCTAATTGACCAGTATGTGTTGAAGTCTTTCAAACCATGCCCATGGATCTTGTTTGAGCCCATAAATCGCCTTAGTGAATTTGCAGATATGATACGGCTTTGTAAAATCTCTAAACCCATATGATACGGCTTTGTAGAATCTCTAAACCCATATGATACGGCTTTGTAGAATCTCTAAACCCTGGTGGCTGATTCAAAAATACTTCTTCTTTCATATACTCACTAAAGAAAGCATTGTTGACATCAAATTGACGTATTTCCCAGTAGTATGTGATAGCAAGAATAAGAATGAGTTGAATAGTCGTTGGCTTCACAACGAGACTGAAGGTCTCTGAAAGACGGAATATCACCAAGAGGGGGGGTGAATTGGGGATATAAAAATTTTCTTCTTAAAAATACTCTGTTCACACACACAAAGAACAGAGTTAAACAGAGAAAGGATAAAGAAGAATGAACACAAGGAATTTATACTGGTTCGGTCTAAATCCTCGACCTACGTCCAGTCCCCAGACTCTCCGGGATTTCACTATCTCAAATGATTACACACTCTATACACTCGGAGTAATTCTCTCACTCTAGAACTTACTCCCCCTTACAAGTTGTAATCAATACACCCAATCTCAAAGTCTCAATACTTCGAGATTCTTACAATAAATGATAATCAATGAAGAACTCTCTAGAAGAGTGGATAAGGAAACACTGAAGATCAAAATATCTGAAGATATTGAATTCTTAGTCGAAACAATAAATGAAGTAGCTTGCTAATTGAATGCACAAAGTTTTCGGTAGGTGGAGACTTGAATGCTTCTCATATTTATAGATGCTTGTATTTAATGACCGTTGAGAAGTGATTAATTAGCCGTTGTGAGTAATGAATGTGACCGTTGTGAGTTCAAGGCTTTCGTCTCTTCGTATGTCTCCGACATTCGTCCGTTATTCTCCGTTGACATTCTTTATTCAAATTGTCCGTTGGAGCTCTTTAGGAATGCTGTCTGAAAAATAGCCGGATTGCTTTTCGCTGGCTCAGATGGTTTCTTGCCGAATTGGTGAATGTTCTGAGCTTTGCATTAAATGCTTCTGACAAAAAGTGCTTTATGATAATCTGAAGATTTAACCTTGTTAATCCTGTCTAAAACACACTGGAAACATGATTAATAATGATTAGAAATGATAAGAAACAATAAAATCAAGTACCCATTGCATAATCATTGAGTTCCAGAATTCGAGAATGCTGATTTTCAAAAACTGATATGAGTAACTCGAGTTGCATAGTAATAACTCGAGTTATTTTTAAGTTCAGATTTTCTGAAAACGAAGGCCAACTCAAGTTGCACAGTACCAACTCAAGTTACACAGTACAAACTTGAGTTGTACAGTAATAACTCGAGTTGTGTTAAGCTCAATTTCAAACAGAGAACATTTACGTTTGGCATAACTCGAGTTGCATAGTAATAACTCGAGTTGTGTTAAATAAAATTTCAAACAGAGAGCAACTGCTACAGAAATAACTCGAGTTATGATGAAAATAACTCGAGTTCTAACTGTTCACAAAATTTTGATTTCGCGAGAAGCTTTCTGAATAGCAAAGTACAATCCATAACTCGAGTTCTTAAGTGGTAACTCGAGTTATGACACTTTGAAAAATGATTTTCAACTTGAGTTGTGATTATTCAACTTGAGTTATGAGTTTTTTGAAAAATTCTTTAAGTCCTATAACTTGAGTTGTAATCAACCAACTTGAGTTACACTCTTAAAAACATTTTCAAAGATCTTAGACATTGATTTCAAAGATTTCATTAATTTCAACAATTGTTAGTCATCATCAAAACATATAGAAACTAACAGTCTCACCATAATCAATTCCTATTGATTTCTAAAATCCTTTAGCCATTAATTTGGCTTTATGCTTAAGTATGGAACCATCAACTTTGAATTTGGCTTTTAAAACCTATTTGCAATCAACAAATTTCTAACCTTTATAAGGTACTAGTATCCAAGTATGATGTTGACAGAGTACTTCATATTCATTTTGCATAGCATTCAACCAATGAGAAGATGCTAGAGGTTCTACAAGTGTTTGAGGTTCAGTCGCATAAGAGAGAAGTCAAGATGTTTCGCTTTCACAAAGACCTACAAAAGGGTATTGGGTTTGAAAATGTCAGATTTGGCTCGAGTTACCTTAGGATGGTGATTAGAAGAAGAAGGACGATAATGGGGGTGACTGTCTAAGGGCTCAGAATGAAGACTCGAAGAGAGATGAGGAAGATTTTGAAAGTGGAATATCACCTAGAGGGGGGGTGAATAGGTGATCTCAAAAATCTTTTCGCTTATGGCTCACGAAGACAATTAACAATGAAGAGAATAGAGAAATAGGTCAGAGAAGGGAAATAGACACACAACAGTTTATATTGGTTTGGTCCAAAATCTTTGACCTACGTCCAATCCTCAGAACACCTGGGATTTCACCATCGTCAAGAACAATTACACACTCTGTAAACGAAGAATGGCCTTGTCACTCTCAGACTCCACTCCCCCTTACAAGTTGTAATTGATACACCATCTCTTAAGGTTCCACAACCTTAAGATACAATTAATAATAAGATAAATGTTTAAGTACTCCTCACTGAGTAGATGAAATGTTGAACACTGAAGCACAAAGTAATAAAACAGTAGAAACAACGAATAGTATTAAACTCAAATTGATTGCACATCGTTTCGGTAGTTGGCGAATTCAATGCTCCGGCTATTTATAGATGTTGCAATAAATGACCGTTGGTGAAGCTCATGAAATAGCCGTTGAGAGACTTGAATGAGTCCGTTAGACTGATGAAGCTTTCGTCGAGGATTTCGCAGTTGAAATATTCAGGTCAAATGTGCAGAGTTGACATTCTCTTTCATTCCTTTTGTTTTGCCGTGAGATAGCATTTAATGCGCATACGGAATATTAGAGACGCTTTACTTCGATCAGAGTTGCTTTGCGTGTTTATCACTGTTTCAGGTAGCTGCATTTAATGCTTTTGACAAATGAGATTGCTTTATTCAAATCTGCTGGTAATTCATGTTTAAATGATCTGAAACTCATGAGCAGATTGGTTAAAAGCACTTGGTAATCACAATAAGTAATAATCAGAATAAATAAAGATTTATTCAATGATTCATGTTTCTTGCAGAACGTTGATTTGAAAACAGGGACAACGTTGCTCGAGTAATGATCTATGCTTGCTCGAGCAAGCTCCTTTAGATTGTTCAATAAAACGCTCTTGGTCGCTGATGCTTGAGCAAGCAAATTCCTTTGCTCGAGCATGCTTTTACCATGCTCGGGCAAGGCTTTCATGAATCTGTTAAAAGCACTTCAGACTCGCAAATGCTCGAGCACACTTTTCTATCTGCTTGAGTACGATGCTCGAGCATGAATTGATTCATGCTCGAGCAAGCTTCCAAGATAACTTGTTGCTCGACTTTGCTCGAGCAACCTCTTTATACTTGCTCGAGCAATCTTTTGCTCTTTGCTCGAGCAAAGACTATTCTTACGCGAGAACACAGGTTGCTCGACTTTGCTCGAGCAACCTTTCAAGCCTGCTCGAGCATGCCTTTACCTCTTGCTCGAGTATGATAAACTTTGCCTTGCTGATCCTTTGCTCGATGTTGCTCGAGCACGTTGAGGCTTCTGCTCGAGCAAGGCTCCAAACTCTTCATAGTGTTTTCAATTGATGATGCTCGGGCAAGCTGATAAGATATACTCGAGTAGGACGCTAGAGAAGTTGAGAGCTCGATATTGCTCGAGCAAGACTATACAATCTACTCGAGCAAGCCTTCTGTGAAGAACTTGCTTTTGCCTTGCATTCGATATTGCTCGAGCAAACTTGACCCTCTGCTTGAGTAACCTTCTGAAAAATGCTTTTATCAGATTATCTTATCAAATGTTCTTTTCTTATTTTAATTCAAAAGCTTGGAAATTGTAATCATTAAAACACAGGAGCTAACATTCTCCCCCTTTTTGATGATGACAATTTCGAGAGCTAGTTTGACATAAAAAATTGAGACAACAAATTTTAGCATATTGTTAAACCAAGTGACTGATAATTGAACTGAAACAATAAATTGACAATGTGATATTGATTCATAATAAGTTCAAATACAACCAATCAACTAACAAAAATAAAGAACTACAAGCAAAATAGCTACCTACTCTCCCCCTTTGTCATCAATAAAAAGGGAACCCTGAACAGAGGGAGAAGGAGGAGTGCTATTAGGGAAGTCTGAAGAAGAAGAAGAAGATGGAAGAGGAACAGTAGAGGGATCAATGGAAGGAGAACAGAGGCTAGTGAAGGAGGATGAGGAGCAGTAGGAGGATGATCAGCAGCAAGATCAAATGCAGACAGAGCAGGGGAAGTAGTAGCTGGTGAAGGAAAATCAGTTGTTGGACCATCAGGGCGAAAACTGGTCACAAAATTGTCCAAAGTATAGTCGAAGTGTTGAACTGCTTTGTGAATCCCATACTCTTGGTGAGAAAGACGTTGAACTTCCTTTTTGATCTCCTGTTGTTGATCTTAGATGACTGAAAATCTTTTGTCCATCTCAAGCTAGAAGTCTCCCAAGTCAGTAACCATTTGCATCCCGAGATTAGCCTTGAACTTGATCATATCTGAAGAAAATGCTTTGATCATCTCGCGGGTCAGCTGCTGATACACATCCAAGGATTGAAGAACAGGCGCAATGGCCTTCTGAACCGATGCCTCTACAATAGACTGGATGGCTGTCTTAGAGAAGGATGGCGCTAGAGTAGAGGTAGATGTCCCGGCCTTAGAAGACTCTGCTTCATCAGGAGGTTGAGAACCAGATTGCTTGGGACTGGATGGCTGGGCAGTCTTGACTGGTTCTTTACCCTTCTGTTTCTTCTTGGATGTGGCGCCAGTGAATGAAATCCTCAATCTTATCAAGTGTTCCTTTCCAAACAATGGAGGATACTCTTCCTTGTCATCCGAGAGGTACCATATGTTGTTGACCTCCAAAATACGAGAGATCAAAGTAGGATATGGTATAGTAGCCCGAAGCTTCACTTGTGCCTCAGAGTTGAAGGAAACCATTTCTTCCATAATCCAATTGCCCAGATTTCCTGGTTCCTTGGCAACTAAGGAAGAAAAATGTTGAAAGTCTCTTAGAACAAAGTGTGTGAAACTCTATCCCTTCTGTACTAAGCTGTGACTATACACATACCACAACACTCTATATTCATCCTTCATCATAGCCGGAGTAACATTGATCTTCTTGCCGGGCTCCAAAGGTACTTCAGGAAGCAGAATATGATGACACTCGACTGAGGAAAGCCTTAGAGGATCCTCTGGCGGATCAACAATGCCAAGAATGACATTGAGATCATGAGCTGTGATCTTGACCTCTTGTCCTCGAACTTGAGTAATTAGGACATCCTCGTCACTCTTGTGATTCTTCTGTTGAAGGTACATATTGTGATAAAATAAACGAATGACTTCAGGTGAGTATGGCTTACTAAGACCGAGGAGAGCCATAAATTGAAGAAGCCAATCTAACATGTCCAAATTACACTTTTCTTTGAAATGCTCCAGATCAATGTACACGATAGGACAGAATGGCCTTGACTCGAAATAGCGAGCATACATGGCATGGTCATCTATTGCAATGTTACCAGTGATCATACCCGGTGAGGGTTCTGGGAGCTGGCCATCCTTAAGGCGACTGGTTGGCACTTGCTTTGTTTTGCTTTCTGAGCCTTGGGATTTTAGTGAGAACGAGACCCTCGCTTTCTTGCTTCCAGAGCCCTGAGACTTCTGACTGATAGCAGGTTTAAGAATCTGAGGTTGATCTACCTTTGTTTTAGAACCAAGTTCATCAAATGTATTCTCAGAGTTGTCAGATGCCGAAGGCGACTTGGCTCTTTTTCCTCGTTTTGGTAGAGACCCAGATGGAAGATGAGATTTAGGCTTTGGGGATTTAGGAATTGACACTTCCTTCTGAGATTTCTTGGAGACTGATGGTTTCTTCGCAATCTTGGATTTGCTGGGTTTTGCTGATGCATCAACCTTAGGACGATAGTATCTGGATTTTTTTGTAGTAGGAGAGAGTTTAGGTTGAGATTCTTCACCAGAATCCGCCATTGGTTGAAGCTAAGATGAAGAAAAGAGTGAGATCTTTGGTACGATGGGTCAGTTGGCGATGAAGGGTCCGACGAAGGTGGCTTGAGATAGGAGGAAAACGATCAAATTTAAGGAAATTAATCGGTTAAATCTGTTACATTTGGTGGTTTGAACAGTTGAAACGGTGGATTTTGAGAATCAATTTGCAAACAGACGTAACAGATGAAGGGATTTGAGAAGAGGAAAGTTAGGGTTTCAACGGAAGAAAATAGGATTGTCTGTCAAATGAAATGACGCAGACTCTTTATCACACCTAGTGACCGACTTTGCTTGAGCAGGATTTTCTGCATCCTCGAGTAGAGGTCTTTACTCGAGCAAGTGTCTTGTCTTGCTCGAGTATAGGCAAGCGAATTAGTTGAAAAGAAGACTGACTAATTAAAAAAAAAAAAACCTCCATTGTTGCTCAAGCAGGCATCTGGGTTTGCTCGAGCAACTCCCAATATTATACTAAGTTAACACCCAACGTTGCTTGAGCAAAAAAGTCACTTGTGCTCATGCAACTCTTCATTGAACTTGCTTCTTTCTCGCTATTGCTCGAGCATAGCTTTTAGTGTGCCCAAGCAAGCATCTCCCTTTTTGATTCTTATTCAATCTTCTCGTTGTTGCTCGAGTAGATTTAAGGGGTATGCTTGAGCATCCCTCTTAGCCTACCTTTCCAGCTTAATTGTTCCTTTAGGTTGCTGCTCGAGTAAAGACCATTGTGATACTCGAGCAAAACCTTCTCTGTTTGACTTTGTTCTTTCTCATAAGAACAGAGCATCCTGCATAAACACAAACAAGAAACTCTGATGCCAAAGTCAGTAGACTTATATTAAAAATGAATTAATTAAAGACGGAATACTTATAACTCGTTGGGATTAGCCATTCCCAATTCTCTCTGAATGAATAAGAATTGTTCCTTTGCCAACGGTTTAGTGAAAATGTCAGCCAATTGAAGATGTGTGGTAATGAACATCACTTTAACATCTTTCTTTTGCACGTGATCTCTGATAAAGCGATGTCTTACATCAATGTGCTCGGTCCTTGTATGTTGAACTGGATTCTTCGCCAAGCTTATTGTGCTTGTGTTGTCACATAGGATTGGGATTTCTTTCAAGTGGACTCCCAAGTCAGATAATTGTTGTTTTAACCACAAGACTTGTGCACAACAACTTGAAGCAGCAACATATTCTGCTTCGGTGGATGAGACTGCTATGGTGGTTTGCTTCTTACTGAACCACGATACAAGTGAGCCACCAAAGAACACGCATTGACCACTTGTGCTTTTTCGGTCAGTCTTGTATCCAGCGTGATCAGCATTTGAATATACAACCAGAAATTCTTGTTGACCTTTTGGGAACCAGAGACCTACTCCTTCGTATCTGAGAGATATCGAAAGATTCTCTTAACGTGCTCTGCATGTGATTCTTTAGGAGCTGATTGGAATCGCGCACACATTCCCACTGTTACACCCCTACCGGCCTCACCCTTTCGGGTGGCGGGTTAGAGGGATTCCTTTACTTAGTTACCTTTCCTTCATTATTAGGTCCATTTAGCGTGTATCAGAGTAAGCGCAACAGAGCATTTAACCGGTTCGGACAATCTACTGTACTGGTAAAAATAAAATAAACAGAAAATAAAAGTCCCCGAAGGGTTAAGGGTACAGTTATACAGAATACATACCGAAACAAAACATACCGTCAGCTCAAATATATATACAAACGTGAGAGGGCATTCCCTATTCTTCAGTCTGTACCAAAAAACACTTATCATTCCGAAAAAAAGTTCTTCACATCGGGCACGTGTCCCTGTGACTATAGAAGAGTCTAGGGTCCGATAGTGACCCCCAGAGTAACCGTCAATACTCAAATACTAAATGTGTAAGGAGTATGTAAGCTACCATGCTAGACAGATATATAAGAGCATGCCAAATACATACCATATATGCATCCAGATCATACCTCAGCAAAACACATATCACAATCTAAGAACCTGTACAGCTGCCTTACCAAGGCAAGCCTTGGACTCACTGGACTCATAACCCATAAAGCCACCCTTTCTAGGCTAGTCCCGGACTGATAACTCAACCCATACAGCCGCCAACCAAGGCCGGTTTCGAACTGAACATCCTCAGAGCTAGGAATCATACACAACACTGTATGCATATTTGGCACAACATATACAAAGAAAAACACACATGGCAAATACAAATATACAGCAAAACACAGAGATATCTGAGTAAAACAGTTACTACCTGGTGTGGTAAATATTGTCCTTAATATTTTATTGGGCCCGTTGACTTCCCAAGGATTCCTTTGACCTATATATCATTAAAATACACTTATTCAGTATTTACAAGAATGCCATCACGTTTTTCTTGTCAAAACCGAGCCCAACCCAAAGTTTCCAGAAATTCAGTGATTTTGGCCCAACTTGTGGGATTTTTAATAAATTCTACAAAAATCCTTTTTGCATGATTCCAGTGCCATTTTAACCATTGAAATGTATATTTTTCATGAAAAATATTCCCAGACCCTGAAAGTACTTTTTATTTTGGCGTGGTGCTCACTTTTCACACCTAGGTCAGATTTCGCCCTGTTGCACACAGATCCAACTTTGCCAATTTTTGTCTCTCAACTGGTTTCAGATCTTCTACATCCATGTGCATTCTTTTATATGCATCCCAGCTGATGATGTCGGCCGAGCTTCTAGCGTCCACGAAAATCCTTTTGACCCGACAATTTACCAGGGTGCCTGTGATAACTAGTCCGTCTTGGTGCCCCAAGACTATGTCATTTAGTTCTTCCCGAGTAAAGACCAATGGCGGCGGTGCCAGCTTTGTCGGGTCGCCCTTGAATTTCGAGAGGTCCCTCACTGAGTGGACTTCTCTCAAGTACTTCTTACGCTGGCTTATAGTGTCTCTGCCCCTGCCGAGTTCGCCGCTGACTACGTTGCAATGGAATTTGGCTTTTGGGAACTCATCATCCTCACTGCTCAACTTCCGTTTTTATCGTCTTTCTTTGGATCCAAGGCCAGACTGGTACTTCGGCCTCCCGATTTCCGCTTGCCATTTTTCCTTCCTTGAGTTTTTATTACGTATTGACGCAACCTCCCTTCTCTTACGAACTTCTCAATAGCGTCGTGGAGATCGTAACACTGATCCGAGGTGTGTCCGGGTCCGTCGTGAAACGCACAGTAGCTGGCTCGGTTTGTAGTTGGTCGGTTGCGGAGAGGCCTTGGCCTTTCTACTCTCTTCATTTCTGTTTGAGCTACCTCCTTCCAAAGCTGTGAGCGAGAGACATTTAAGGGGGTGTAGCTATCATACTTCGCCTTCTCATCAGGCCTTTCCCCCCGGGGCCGGGTATCTCAATTTCGTTTATTGGAATTGTCTTTTCGCTTGTCGGTCCGGTCCTTCTCTTCTGGTGACATGTTCCTTCGTTTATCAGTTCCTACCACATTGGCTATCTCCATCTGCTCCACATCTAAGTATTGCTTCGCTCGGGTATAGAATTCAGTAAGAGAACAGACCCAGTTCTTACACACATTCTTGGCCATTTGCGACTAGGGGTGGAAAAAGACTAGGGGCCTGTGGCCTGGCCTGCTAAAAGCCTGATCAGGCCTGTCCTGTCAGGCTAACAGGCCAGGCCAAGGCCTAATTTCAGGCCTGTTTGCCTTAAAAGGCCCGGCCTGTTAAGGAGGGTAAAACTGTAATTACACACACACACACACACACACACACATATATATATATAATTTTTTTTATATCTGCCTGAAAATAAGTAGATCAGTGATTAATTAAAAGAAAAACCTATTCACTTGATCACTTCGTCCAGTCACCCGTGAGTCATGACTCTCGTCTCTCGTCCTCTCAAGAATTTCTTTGCCAAAAAAACCCTAACCCCCTAAAATTTCCAGATCTCAACCTGTCCGGCTATCCCTCACCATGCTCACCGTCGGCCGTCGGCCGTCGCACCTTTCTCTCTCAATCCTCAGCTCGTCCAGTTACGTTGTTGGTCAACACATGTGCAGCACACAGCTTGTCGACGGAAGCTCTCAGACTCTCACTCTGGACCTGTTCTATACGGCAGTCTGTTTCTATTCCTACGATGAAGAAGGTAAGGGGTTCTTGCTTGAGAATGGTAATATTTCACTCTGGACCTGTTCTACATCGCTTTGTCTCTCTCTCAGTCCTTATGCTTGTGTCAATAGGTTTGATGTGTTAACAAGCTTGGCATAAAAAAGATGTTTGAGAAGGTTTTTTTAACAGAAGAGGGTAGGAATTGACATTGAGGAACAAAACAATAATCTTCACAAACAATGTTTCCAGGGATTTCCTAGACTTTGATTACATTATATTACCAAGAAGAGAATAAACCTACTGAGATATCGCTAGATCTGCAATCCCCTCCTGGTGCTGCATTACAAACATTCCCAACGGCCACCACGTCAGAGCACACCCCTGCCTCCCCGTAGTTATATCAGTAAATAATTAAGATTTAAATGAAGCAAGTTTCTTTCATCCTCTTCTAGCATTGTGAACCTGATGAATAAGATCTGTCGCCAGATATTATCAGAGATTAATCTACCTTTAAGAAATGCAATTTGGAAGGGAGAAATTAGCTTAGGAAGCACAACTAATTTCAGCCTATTGCATATGACCTTAGAAAAGATCTTGTAAGAGACATTGTAAAGGCTAATAGGCTTGAGATCAGTGAATGAATGGGGGTTATTCCATTTTGGAATCAATGTGATGAAAGTTTTGTTTAATTCTTTTAGCAGGAAACCTAACTGCCAAAAAGATTTAACTGAAGCAATAATATCTTGTTCAACCAAACTACCAAAGACCAATTCTTTTAGTAGAAGGAGGCATGAGTCCCATTTAGTCTAGGAGTACTATTTTTTGTTTGGTTGGAAATTTCCCTTTTAATCTCCTCATGTGTCAATTCTGAATAAGGAAGCTTCCATCATTTTCATCAACTTCAAGAACAATCTTTTTCCCCCTAGTTCTTGTACTATAGGAATACCATTGTTAGAAGTGGAAACAATGAAAATTGAATGAAAATCTTTGGCCTTAATTGACAAATAATGTATGGGGATTATTCAAGCTTATTTACGACAAAGCTTATTTATATTATAACATTTATCACTTGATATCTTTGGCCTATTTTTAACCCCACGGCCACCATATGGTGAATTGGTGATTCCTTTGCATATGTTCTTATTAGAACTTGTCATAGATGACGCGTGTTGGGTTCCTTTTATTTGTTTTTTTATGGTCCAGTTAATTAATTAATTTTTATGTTTCAGTTCTAGTTCATGTCATCTCCATTTCAAAGGGAAACAATGTCATCTAATTCAGTTCCTCCTACTGCTATTGAGGTCTCTCAACAAGCACCAACAGATTCAAGTGGACAAACTACTCAACAAACTAATGATGCTAGTAAGAAAATTGCTAGTGATGATGATGCCTTTAATGATGATGATTTCTTCATGATAGAAATGGCAATCTCAATGAAAGAGAAGTTTGACAAATATTGGGGAGAATGCAACATGGTAATGGCTCTTGCTAGTATTCTTGATCCTAGATGCAAATTATATGTGATTAATTATTGCTTTCCTTTGATTTACAAGCCTGATTATGTTGCTTCTGAGAATATAGATAAAGTGGTGAAAGCTTTAAACTCAATATATGATGGCTACGTTGCTGTGTATAAGGGAGAGGCATGTAATGAAGATCATAATGTTGGCAACAACTCTTCTTCCGATGTACCTAGTTCTTCTATAGTTACTGGATTTGATCAAATCATGAACATTGTTCGTGAAAAGCAAGCAATTCCCCCTATGAAATCAGAATTGGAAGCTTATCTTGAGGAGTCTATTTTTATACCTGATGGCAATTCTAACTCCTTTACTACTCTAGAATGGTGGAAAAATAATAGTGTGAAGTATAATATTTTATCTAAGATGGCTGCTGACATACTAGCTATTCCAATCTCAACTGTGGCATCAAAGTCCACATTTAGTGCTGGAGGTAGAGTTATTGATGAATATCGTTCTAGATTGAATGAAAAATCAATTGAAGCACTTATTTTTGGTGGGGATTGGCTTTGCAACAAGTATGGATTAAAAAAGAAACAAAAGGTATAAATTTTGCATTGTTAAAATAATATCATTTGTTGTACATATTACTTGTTTAATTGTGTTATACTCTAATTCTATATATTTGATTAATTTTTTTCAAGGTCTTTGAAGCCGAAGAATAAATTATATTGAAGATTTGATGTCAATGTCCAATGGCTTAAAGAAGAATCTGTATGTTGGTTTTTGTATGTTGGTAACTTGGTGGGATGTTGTAAACTTTATTCATAGGATGTTGGGTGTTTAATTTGTATGTTGGATGTTGGATATTGAATTTGTATGTTGGATGTTGTATTTGATTTCATTTTTTATGTTGTTGTAAATTTGGCCTGTTTAAACAATTAGGCCTGTTTTCGACCTGTTTACAAGAGACCTGTTTTCAGCCTGTAAACACAGGAGGCCTGTTTTCGGCCTGTAAACACAGGGGCCTGTTTTCGGCCTGTTTTGCTTGAGGCCTGTGGCTTGTTAGCCTAAGTACAGGATTTTTAAAAATACAGGCTTCTTAACAGGCCATAGGCCAGACTCAGGCCAAAAAATAAGCCTGTAACAAGCTTCAGGCTAGGCTCAGGCCGCCTCCCTACATAACAGGCTTGGCCTGTTAAGGGGCCTGTTAAGGGGCAGGCCTGGCCTATTTCCACCACTATTCACGACGAAGGATCCAGGCCATCAACCAGGAAGTGTACGTGGACCTCCTCGGGAAGCGTGGGTACTTGTAATGCCACCTCCTTAAACTGGTCCAGATATTTTTGGAGGGTCTCCCTTTTTTTGTTTTATCTGGCTTAATGTGAACTGGGACTTCGGTTGTTTCTTACTGGTCGCAAAGTTCAACTCGAATTTGTGTCTGAGGTCTTCAAAGTTATGCACGAAGTCGGCTGGTAGAGTGCAGAGCCATTTCTGAGCCGATCCGGTTAGTGTGGCTGAAAAAAGCCGTGAAACGACCGGACCCTTGATTAAGCGAACCCACATGAGGAGCTCGAAAGTCTCAAGATGGCTACGCAGATCTTGGGTTCCATCATACTTTGGAAGGTCGGCCAGGTCGAAGTTCGTCAGATACGGCGCTGTGGCGATATCTTATGAGAACGGGCTCTCGTCTAGATCTATCAAGTACTTCATCTTGTACACTCTGGGAGAGCCTCGGGTCCGGGCTCTTCTTTTCACCTCCTGGTCTCTCTTTGTGCCTCGGTATCCCTCGGCATCTCAGTCCTCTTCATCCGCGATCCGTGCCAACCGCTGCCTTTTTAGCTCCAAGGCCGGCAAGTGATCCTTCCCGCTACGTGAGCCTTCGCGCCCTTCTCTCTTGGTGAATGTCTGGAACTTTTTTGCTTGGTCGTTCATCATTTGTTGCATAACCCAGAGGTCTTCTTGGTGCTGAAGTTGATGACGTTTTTCATTGTCCTCCATTCGCCTCAGCGTTGTTTCTTGAGTTTTCTGAATGAGGCGGATATCTGGATTTGGGGCTGCGGTCTCCTGCTCAGTTTCTTCTAGCGTCTTGTCTGGGATGGACGGGGATGAAGCCATGTCTGAGACGTGGCCCTCCTAGAAATCGTCGCGGTGCTGTTGCGCTTGAAGCTGCTGACTAGCCCCAGCCTGCTGTGGATTTGGAGGCTGAGGGTTCCGATTGTTGCTTCTTGTGTTAGCCATAGGTAGTCACGGGAATCGTAATTTAGCGATCCCCACGGACGGCGCCAATGTTCTGGTGTAGAACACAGATGTCCAGCTAAGGGTTGGTGCTTTGGACTTGACTAGGAGCCAAGCTTAAAGCCTACGTATCCAGTGACGGAATCAAAGTCCACGTAGTTCGAGACACACGACGGCGTTAGCCAGAGGGGTGGTGTGTGTGCTCTATGTGGCAGAAAGTAAAGGTGATGGGTTAGAACGTGTGCACCTTATGAGTGGTCCTCTGTATTTATAGAGTTCACCGTGGAGGAGATCTCGGTCCTACGTGATCTGCGATGCGAGTATCTTGGTGTGGATACTCCTACATTATCGCTGGATATGATTTCCTAGGACATAGGCTATACCTATATTATAGGTGTGCGCTGATATCCCCCTGGTTGGGCTTTGTTGGCATTGGGCCGTTATGCAGGTCCGTAACAATATGTTTTATATATATATATAATGGGATTTATAAGACTGATCAAAATTTCTTATGGAAATAACAAGTTCATTAATGAGATTTACAGGTTCAGTAATGAGATTTATAAGAGTATTTATTGATGGAAAAAATGTTAAAAAGAATATATATATTTGTTAATGCATATATATATATATATATATATATCAAAGAAACCAAGTGGCTCAGTGGTTGGACTACATGGTCCCTTGAAGGTAAGGTCTGGTGGCTAGCCACGGTGGCCCTCTGGCGAGAGCCTTTTTTAAAAAAAAAAAAAAAAATTTATTTCAAAACTGAGGGCAAAAGGATAAATTCACCCGAATTTAAAATCTCAATTTGATCCCTATCACCTTTAAGTCCTTTACAAAGTTTAACAGATATTTGAGGGTTTTATAATTTCATTTAGTATTTAAATAGAATTTTCCCATTAAAAAACTAATAATTCAACATAGAAATGAAACGCCCCGCGCATTGGCGTTTTGTTTCCTTCACCAGTACGGACAGTCAAATTATCAGAAGATTCGATCGGAGCATTATTCACTTCACGTTTTGACTGAGAGTCTCTTCTTCTATACAATTTCATTGCTGCATGATTCGCTTCTCTTTTCTCTTTTTTATCTGAATCCTATGATCGCGGTTCTGTCGGATACTACCTAGGTATTTGGTTCGAGACCATATATAGCCGTTGTTGGCCGGCTATCGCCGATTTGATGCTGACACCTGCAATCAATTACGAGAAGTTGAGTGACTTCCCTAACTTAGGACAAATCTAAAGGGGGAATTTTGTCGTGGGTGCACATTCTGATGTGGTAAGAGGTCTAATTTCATAAACTTGTGGCTCTTAATTACATATTTAGGCATATAGATAAGAGCATTATCTAGTTGTTGCTGAACGGGTGATTATTTTGCTTGATTCTTGCATGCTGTGAATTTACTTATTACTGAAGCTTAATACAAGTTATTATTTTCATTTCCAGCCTTATGGGATTTCAAGTTTCCACCTTCTTCTGCATAATCCATTGGTTGTGCGGTTAACTATTATTTGTGTTGTGGTTTACTTAATTTTAAAAAACTTGCTTGCTTTGCTCATTTCAAACTATTAAATATATGTATTTGTGTATTGACAACACGGGTACTGGTGTTAATTCATTTCTTTCCATCATACAAGCATGCAGTCCAATCTAATAATTAAATTGTAAAAATGAAAGAAAATGATTAGTAATCAGAATGATAATCGATTAGTTACAAGAAATATTGTCATAGGTATTTAATTTATTTTTGTCTGTTGGCTCTACAATCCTGCATATATTGCCTTGAGGAAGAGTACAAGTCTTGAAAAGTTATATGTTACTTCTCCATTCCTTAATATAAGACATATTTACCCAACTTGATTAAATTAAGGAAGTTAGTTTAGTTAGTTAATATGATATGTTTTTTCAAAAATACCCTAGTCATCTTCCTTATTCTCCTCATTCTCTCTCCTTAGTGATTATTGTTAAAGGAGCATCAATAGGGGTGAATTAGGAAAAAATTGACAAATATATAAATTATGTCTTTTATTAGAACCAAGATCGACACCTCAAATATGTCTTATATTAAGGACTGGAGAAGTATTAACTACTTGTGAAGTTTTTATGATTATTACAAATTTCTCGATGGTATCAGGACCACTTGAATTCTTTAGTATTTTTGCCTTAAAAAGATTTTATTTTCTTATTTTTATACTTTTATTTCAGGTATTTCCAAATGACTTGCATTTTCTATTAAATACTGGAAATTTATCCATGGAGATAGATCTTGAGCTGTCCACATGTCATCAGGGGGAGCCAGAATTTGGATCGTTTAGAAATGGTGTGGCCAATTCTGCGTGTGGTATATGTGTGGAAGAGCAATGTGCTAATTGTCCAACGGTGATTGAACACTGTAAGGAAATCTCTTGCGAAAATGCTTCTTTGTTTTGTCAGGAGCACGTGCATGCTATTAATCAAAATCCTGTAAAGGAACCTCAAAATGGCTTGGAATTTGAATCAAAGGAGGCAGCTTATTGTTTCTACAGAGAATATGCTCGCTCTGTGGGATTCAGTATTACAATAAAAGCCAGTCGGCGCTCAAAAAAGTCTGGTAAGTTTATTGACATTAAAATTGCTTGTTCCCGATTTGGAAGCAAGCGTGAATCTGGTGCAACTGTTAATCCACGACCATGTATGAAAACAAACTGCAAGGCTGGCATGCATTTGAAGAAGAAGCCAGATGGCAAATGGATCATATATAGTATTGTGAGGGAGCATAACCATGAGATCTGTCCAGATGATTTTCTCAGGGGACGGAACAAACAGCCTAGTGATGTAGCTTTTCAGAAGAAGGGTTTACATTTGGCGCTTGATGTGGAAGATGCACATTTGATGATTGAATACTTTGTGTCCATGCAAAGCGATAATCCCAACTTTTTCTATGCCATAGACCTGGACGATAATAAATGTTTGAGAAACGTGTTTTGGGTAGATTCAAAGGGTCGACTTGATTACCAGAATTTCAGTGATGTTGTTTTTATTGACATTTTTTACTTGCAAAAAAAGTATAAAATTCCATTTGTTCCTATTGTGGGAGTCAATCATCACTTTCAGTACATTTTACTTGGATGTGCTCTGATTGGGGAGGTGAGTACTTCTGCTTTCGTATGGCTAATGGAGGCATGGCTTAAAGCGATGGGTGGTCTAGCACCAAAAGCAATTATCACAGATCAAGAAAACTTCTTGAAGGAAGCCATTGTAGAAATCTTGCCACATACACATCATTTTTTCTGTGTATGGCACATCTTAAGAAAAATTAGTGAAAATTTGGGTTATATAATAAGTCAAAATAGTAATTTTATGACAAAATTCAGGAAATGTATTCATGACTCTTTGTTTGATGAGCAGTTTGAAATGCGTTGGCAGAAAATGATCAATAGATTTGAACTAAAGGACAATGGATTGGTTCTATCATTGTTCGAGGATCGCAAAAAGTGGGTTCCAACATACATGCAGGATGTGTTGTTGGCTGGAATGTCAACAGCTGAGAGGTCTGAAAGTATAATCTCATACTTTGACAAGTACATTTGTGTTGATTCTACATTTAATGACTTTATTGAACAATATAAAGTTTTCTCTATAGAGAGATTGGACATGGAAACCGTAGCAGACTCTGAAACAAGGGAAAAGCGGCCTGCATTAAGATCCCTATCATCTTTTGAGAAGCAGCTCGCGATGATTTATACAGATGCCATTTTTAAAAAATTTCAATCGGAGATTTTGGGAGTGTTGTCTTGTCAGCTTCAAAAGGAAAGAGAAGACGGTGCTATTGTAACTTTCCAAGTTGAGGATTTTGAAGTTAAAAGGAAATTCATTGTGTCTTGGAAAGAATCAGAGTTGAATGTTTGTTGTTCTTGTCATTTATTTGAATACACGGGTATTCTATGCAGACATGCAATGCTTATCATGCAGGTGTCTGGTTTAACAAACATTCCATCCCACTATATTTTGAAACGATGGACGAGAAATGCAAAGGTGAATCACTTTGTGGGTATTGATACAAACAGAAGGCTTACTGATAGAGTGCAACGTTTTAATGATATATGTAGGAGGGCTATCAGATTAAGTGAAATTGGGTCTTTGTCTCCAGATACATACCAAGTTGCATTTCAGGCATTGGAGGAAGTTTATAAACAATGTGTGACTGTAAATAATTCTGTAAAAAGCATATCAGAGCCCAACAACTCGGTACTTAATCGTGCTGCTGATATTGAAGAGGAGAATCATCTCAATCATACGACCAAAACAACTAAGAAAAGGAAGTCATATAACAAAAGGGTTAGTTGGTGATCGACTTGTGTGGGGATGCTAGAACTTGTTTTGACTTGTAGCAAGTGGTGGGCATTCTTAAATGGTTTTGCATATTACAGGGACGCTCTGAATCCGAAAGAACAAATATCAGGACGCTGGATACCTTTCAAAATATGGTTTGTGACATGTTGCATTTTATGAAATGATCACTTATATTGCTGGAATACGTTTGTATTTGCTATGTTGTTTGCATCAACACATCTGCAATTATTTTTATTTGCAGGAACAAATGAATACAAGAGCACACAACTTTGACAACTGTTACATTCCTAGACAGGGCACAGAAACAGTGGTATGAGACATCTTTCATGATGTTGATATTGATATTTCAAGTTGTCTTACTATAGAAGTAATGTTGTGACATTATTAAATGTGGGTCGTCTATATCTTCAATGCAAAAATATTGTTCGGCTTGTTTGTGTAGGACTTGGATTCTAGAGCTCTAACTCTTGATAGCTGTTTTGAGGTACAACAGAATGTGCCTGGAGATGTATCCTCTAGTCATCTCTCTACTTTTTTCAGGTGGTATGCTATGAGAAATATATGATTTTTTTTTTTTAAATATTTTTAAAGGACCAGATGAACTCAGTTTCTCATGTGCAAGATGGCTATGATGGCAATCAACCAGCAGCATTGAGGCTGGTAGGGACTTGTATACTAGACTTCCCAAGCTCAATTTTTGGAGATGTGTATGTATCTCATGATCTGTTGTTATCTTCAGGGTCAATTGCATTCTGTGCCTAGCCGCAGTCACCATTACCAGAGCATGCAGGGACTGGTACTGCTTTACATTATTTGACTCAATTTGGCTTTAGGGTTGGCTGTTGGGCCTGATGGTGTAGGCTTTTAAGCATATGTTCTTGTCTTTTTCTTCCTTATTTGATTTCATACTCATCTAATATTTTTTACTGGTTTTGTAATTCTGTCTTATAGGAGCAATCTGTTGTACCCTACCAACTGGCCCATCCTGAAACAGAAAAGAATAACAATTGTTGTCTTCTAATAAAATATTTTTCAAATTGGTCCATTTGTCCATATAAATATTGTAAGAAAGATTTATACACAGCTACTTATTTAGCTTGAAAATGAGAATATTTATATTTTTATACGAATTTTACTATTGATATTTTTATTGATTTTTATTACATAGGGATTACGGAGCAGGCTCAAGGCAAGACACAAATCAAAGTTATCTTGTCTTGATCTCGTTCCAAATCTGAGTTAAATGTTGAGGAATGAACTTGATTGGGGTTGGGCAGGCTGAGTGCCTATCAATTGGTTCTAAATTGCCATATCTATATGGCTTATTATATTAACAATACTCAACTTTGGCTAGATTTGTTTTGCTGCTGCAGGGACAACTCAGTCTTGTAACTTCTACAATTCATGGTTCTTTTGATCTTCAAGAAAATCTGGATGAAATGGTAAGCAGTTTCAAAGTTCCTATACTAATTTTGTGATGAAGCCTTAGTTCAGCGGATATAATTTCTCACATTGCAAACTATTTTCATGGACAAATGATTTTACCTCAGGAACAACTGCCTGCTGGGGAGTCGCAGTTTCACAGGGATTCCTAAGCAAGTACCCAAGTACATGATAAATCCCTCTCAGGATAGCTGAAAGAGTGCCTTTTCTTTGTCAGATTAGGTTGTTAGATGTATATAATAGTGTATTATTTATTTTGATTTTATTTTAATTTTTTAGTTAGTTAATTTTGTATCATGAACATCTTTGCCTACTGTCCTTCTGGTACTGAAAACTATTCAATCCCATATTCAATTTTCAAGACACAAGTTTTGTATTGATTTGAATGAATCAAATTTTTGTATTCCCATTTTTTGGGGATTTTTTCCGTAATATTCTCTGCTCCATATTTTTGTGTCTATTGTTTGATGATTGATGAGGATATAGGAGGCGGCATGACCAAGGCAACAAATTTGGAGGACATACAAGGTCTTGGAAGCCCAATGACAAGAGCAAAAGTTAAAAAGGCTAAAGAGGCTCTAAATCTCTTTGTGACCACTTTACTTGAGACAAGCCCAAGTTTAAAGGAAGGAGAGACCGAAATGATACACTTAATTCAGATTGAAGACCTTGAAGAATAAGCCTCAATAAATATGCATGAAGGCTTCATTTTACTTGGCCCAAATTCTGTACTTAGTTTTATTTTTCTTACATTTAGTTAAACTTTTGTAATAAGGCTTATTGGGCTGTCTTATTTTCCTTTGTATGTAAGCATAATTAGGTTAAACTTAATATGGATGTTGTCCACTATATAGGGGAACACCATAGCTTTTGGGAGGGGAATTAAAATTTAACCTTTTTGGTGAGAGACAAACTTCTCTAGGTTCTTTTTAGAATCTCTGAACTTATCAAGGGCATCAATCCTTGTGGCATTCTTGGGCTTATCAATTTTTTGGAATTGTGGCGTCTACCTATAATTCATAAACTGCAATTTTCGTTCTAAATTTCTTGGTTTTATATCTCCAGATTCCCTTATCTTTTTTCGGTGATTCTTGAGCCAAAATCGTGTTTCAGGAAGCCATCTTTCACCTCGTTTTGGAATCACTCAAATCCGAGGTCTATAGCATGACATACGTTCTGTTCTTATCAGGACGTGTTGGAGGCTGAATTTCTGGTGCGAAATTTCATTTCTAGTTGATCCAATCATTCTTTTTCTTTTGGGAATCATATCAATGATGCTAAGTTGCAATGGGCAAGTTTGAAATACTTCACATTTTTTCATTAATGTTGGACCTAATTCAGGAGTTGATCTTGGTTCTAAATGTAAGATCTATTTCTCATTATCTCATAATTGTCAATTTTTTTTTTTCAATTTACTGTTATTGATATTTCCTCACTAATAATCAATTAAGAGAGAGATTAAGGGAAATAACGAAGATGAATACAGTATTTAAAAAGTATATGTCATATTGGCTAACTGAATGAATTTTCTTAATTTACTCAAATTAGGAAAATAGATTTGTACATTAAGGGTGAGAGGGAGTATCAAAAAGTCTAGAACTAAGATAATGGTGTTGAAATAAGCTTGTGGCCTTTTCCTCTAATTCCTCCCAATTTTGAAAGAATGAGGGAAGGACAAACTTTGGAAAAATCCCTCTCAGGGCCCAAGTTATTTAAATATTGTCAAAAAAGGCTAAAAGAAAAGTTAGATGTTTTTTCTGGTATTATTTCAAAAAAGTTACATTGATATGGTTTTTAACATGTACTGATATAATTGTTAACGTGTATTGATTTAGTTGTTAGGATATTATTGTTAATGTATATTGATTTAATTGTTATTGTACTGATATAGGGCCTGTTTGGAGTGCAGCATTAGAAGCGTTGGGAGCGTTTATTTTGAAAAAAAGTTCAGTCTAGAAGCCAACTTATTTTTGATCCGTTTGGCAACAACTTTAAGTTTACTAGACTTTAAGTCAAAAAAGCTTAAAAAGCCAGTTAAGGAAAAAGCTCTTAGCTTTTTTATATGGGCCCCGCCACTTCTACTACTATTAATCCAAACACAAATCATTATTTATAACTTGACTTTTTTCCTACCGAGCTTTTTCTAAAGTTAGATAGTTTTTAAGCCACCGCTTTTACTACCAACCCAAACAGGCCCATAATTGTTAACGTTTATCATAAAATACTAAAAAAAGCCCTAGGACTTTTTTAACATGTGACTTTTCTTTATACCTTTTTTGACAATTTTTTGGTTAGTTAGACCTTGATGGGTATTTTCCAAAAAAATATCCTCTTTATAAAAAGGGAGGGTAATGAGAAATCTCTACCCTTCCATTCAAACCCCTGTAAATTTCATTTGGCTAACTATGTTTGGTAGTTTGATTGAATCTATATGAGATTTCATTTGGCTTACTATGTCAACTCTTTTTTTTTAAGTATATTTTAGTTATTTTGTTTTCTATTTAAATAAATATCTGTCTGTGGTAAGGAAAGTCTTTAAAAAGGAAAGAAAAAATGTTGAGGCATTAAAGCAAATTTATTATTCCAATTAAAATGGAACCTAAATTCATAGTACATATAATTATATAAGAATTTAATCGTCAACATGATACGCCTAGTCTATTTATGTAAATTATAAATGACATGGTAGGCCATGGTTTGTTTTCACCCCTCTTTCCAACTTATCCATACCACATTATGTTATTGTTTGCGTATTTATCTCATCGTTATGGTAGTTTGTGGATGGCAAGGGGGAAAAAACAAGAGTTATGGTAGTTTGTGAATTTAAAGGCTTCCATAGACTACAAAAAATTTTCCATCTAAAAATTCCTTGGCCAGTAGTTAATAAACATAATGTAAATTAAATCATTGTTCTTATTTATGACAATTTTGTATTTATCTATCCAAGTATGTTAAAAGTCGAAGTGATGGGCAGCCAAGAGATTCTATAAAGGGTTTAGGAGCAAAAATGCACATGTGTTTTTCTCCAGGAGCACCTAGCACCATGTGTTTTTTTTTGGAGCAAAAATACATATGTGGTTACATTTTAGGAGCAAAAGTCACACTACTGTTAAAATTTTGTTGTAAATACCACAATTCTTGTTGTAAATCTATCCTGTTGTAAATATGACTTTTTCTGTTGTAAATGACAAGATTTTAAATTTTGTTGTAAATACAACACTTCCTGTTGTAAATCTAGCATTTTTCTGTTGTAAATGACCTTTCTATGTTTAAAATCCAGGTGTTTAAATGTTGTTGTAAATATGGTATTTTCTGTTGTAAATATGGCTAGATTTTAAGCTTTGTTGTAAATACAACATTTCTTGTTGTAAATATAGTTTTTTTTTTTGGTTGTAAATGATATTTCTATGTTTAAAATCTAGGTGTTTAAATGTTGTTGTAAATATAATATTTTCTGTTATAAATATGACACATTCTGTTGTAAATGCATCGTTAGTTAGATTTTAAAATCGTTAATTAGATTTTAAAGGTGGAGTTATTTTTACTCTTGAAATGTAACTACATGTGCATTTTTGCTATTAAAAAAAAAAAAAAACATGGTGCTGGGCGCTCTGGGGAGAAAAACACATGTGTATTTTTGTCCCTTTACTCTCGGCCTTCTATAAAACAAAGCACGGTAAGTTGTAAGCCTGAAGATATAAAATAAGTTTCATTTTAAATTCATGAATGTGTACTACTATAAAACTTCCAAATTTCATAACCTAGTTAAAATATTTTCCCTATCAGAAGTCTCACCTAAAATCTCACCTACGTTGTGGATTTCTGCTATACTTCAACGTGGCACTTACCTTGATTTGTGCTTGGCTCTCACGCTCCTCCTTATGAAGCATATATACTTGTCATCACATAATTGAATTTACATACCTTAAGGTGTAGTAAACTTTAGCAATTTAAACTAAGCGCACACATATATACAATATTAGCCACAAATATAAATAACATAGAAATTAGCACTAACTAATAGCTTCCTATAAGTCTCCATCTTCAGAACTTTTTCCATTCTCTTTCCTTTTGACGAACTAGCTCTTAGTAGGGAGGAAATTCATCAGAAGAATGTCAGTAGCAAAATATCAAGAGAAATTGAGGAGTGTATATTTCCTAACTGTTCCGGTCCATTTACAGTTATTACTTTTGTGAACATAGTAATTAAATAATCCCAACGTGTTACATAAGGCAGATAAGCGCTGAATTGGCTTAAGCCTTAAGTGAAGAGGAAAATAGTTTTTTATTTTATTTTTTATTGCTTTGGTTTCCGCACACAAACAACTTATCACATAGGCCTCTTATTTTATCATTTTGTGAAGTCCAAACCAAATCTGATGCTCTCCTTTTTGGGCTTGGAGCAGCGCATCCTAGGCTTTTAAATTTGAGACGAACACTGGCCCAATTTCACTTTTGGGCTTAGGAAGTAGGGATTGGTCCTTTTTACTCCACTCTATCAATACTAAAATTATCAAATAAATACCCTTCGTCCTTGGGTTTAACTGGTAAAAGGGTCAGACACTCTCACCTAAGAGAGTTAGTTTGATTTTGGAGTTGGTCAAGGTATTAGGGGAGGTATCCTAGCTCCTGGGTGCTTATGTAAATACCTTAGGGTAATAGATGGTTTGCCCTTCCTAACATTAGTATCACTTCGAAGTAGGGGCGGACCCAAGAATTTTACCAAGGGGGTGAAAATAAAAAATGCTACATTATAAATAAAAGTACTTGGAATACGACATAGACCTAATGTACAAAAAATTGAAAGAAATGTATTATAAAAATGAACATTATTTCACTTAACTCTTCATTTATTTCACTTAACATTATTTCAAATGTATTACAAAAGTGATTTTAATTACTTTATTGATTCTCAAAATTTCTTATAAGCTGTTGAAAAAAAAAATTACGGACTACTGGACAAGCCATGAGGGAGAGGAAGAAGAGACTCAAGATTTTGGAAAAGTACAAACAAGTGGGGTTGGAGATAATTAAATGTTGTAGGCCACACCTCTTTATTATTATATTCTTTTTTTAAAAAAAATATAAATGAAAAGGACCAGTCCTATTTTATACTTTGGACAATTTGAGATGATCCCAAGTATAATAAGAAATGGATTGAGCAAACATCAGTCTACATATAATAAGAAATAGGTGGGCCCTTATATATTTGGACCACTTTTATACATAGGGGAGTTGAAAACAAAGAGCCCACCTATTTCTTATTAGACCCTTTTTTCGGACAAATATTTTTATTAGACTCTGAACTGATGTTTATTTTATTTTTTTGTTTTTTAAAAAGAAAAAATTAGGCGGGGGTGTGTCCACCCCTACTTAGGAGGAAGAGAGACTTTACCCTGCCCTTAGATCATAGGTGACCCCAACATTTTTCCTAAAATTATCATATAAAAAAATCAAATAAATTCTTGAAATTAATGCCTAATACTTTATAAGGCTTTTCTAACTTAATTAGCTTCATTACCTTATGAAATATTTTTTCCAAAATTTTCAAACCAAACACTAACCTCTAACTAATTTTCTTGAATTATTTTGGAAAATACGCCCTTAATTTCAAAATAGTTCTAAAACTATTTAGGCCACTTTTGGGGATGATGAAACCTATTTAAGAATTATTCTTAAGCTTCTGTGCACAAAATTCGGGATGTGACAAAGATTGTGGAGGATTTTTTATTGGTAGCTAAGGACTAATTTTGCTAATAAAAAAGCTTATAGGGAGTGCATCGTAACTATCCAAATTAGATTTTGGACAGTGTGTCACAGTGACGAGCTGTTGATGCTCATCAGTTCGCTTACCATCGAAAATCGTTCTGTGTATGGGTGGGCAGAAATGCCTTTTTAATTACTTAAAGTAAAACTCAGCACTGATCAAGCATGGGAAATTGAGAGGACTAGTGCATATATATAGTGAAAACAGAAGCTCATACAAATTACATGGATCTAACCAAACTTGTTTCAAAAACATGACGCTCACAAACTAGCTATCTAGCTACACTCGATCATGTAGTGAAAACATAATTCAAAGCAGCAGTGATGAAATCTCAAAGGGATCAAACACAGAAGAGGAGACTACATCCACAAGATCAACAGATTCATCAAAGGGAAGAACTTTATCATCAGCAGACAAAAGCTGGCCACCATTCCATGAAGATAAAAGAACATTGTTGTTGATAGAACTGGTGGGAAGTGTCATGGATGGTAAGAAAGTGATAACGTTATTTTTTTGGAGGTGAAAGTTTGTATTGTTGTTGTGGGGAGTATAATCATTATTATTATTATTGTTGTTGTTGTTGTTGTTGTTGTTGTTGTTGTCATGGAAGCTGATTATAAAACTAGAGGTTGAAAGATCGTTAGAATTATCAAACATGTGGGCATTAGAGCAAGTGTGGTAGCCAAAATAGGTAGTTCTGAAGAGAGGAGGGTCGTCTTGGATTCTCTGGACTTGTTTGATTGCTTCACATCCCTGCTCATGCTTGTAACTACATCTGAAGTAGCTCCTGCATGCATCATCATTTTATTATAATTAAATACATGTGGAGTAGTAGAAGAAAACCAAAGGGATCGTAGTGAATCTTATAAAAAAGAGCAACCAAAGAAAATACAGAACAAGAAAAAAGGATGCAAAACGAGTTAGGCAGAAGATTTCTATATAACATAAGTAAACTTTTGCTTTTCTTTTTGGACCAAATAATTTGAAGTTGTTCACCCAAAAAAAAAATACCGAAAGTTTAAGTAGAGGAGTAGGATGCAAAACGTACCATTTTCTAAATTTAAAATTATAAAATGGAGAAAAGGAGGAGATCAAACCTGGAATACTTGGCATGTTGTATGATTTTTTCGCCATACTTTCTCCACACATACCCATCTTGCTTTGGACTAATTTTGGAGTCCTCCTCCCAGGTAATAAGAGTATTGAGTTTCCTGCCACCAAATTCATATATTAATTATTTCCTTATTATAAAGGAATGAACTGTAAAAAGGGCACAATTCCTTAAGCAACCACACTCTAAAAGCTAGCTATTGGAGTGTGAGACTCGTTACAATGCACCCCCTTGAGAGCCAACGTCCCAGTGGCTCCACTTTACGATACTTTACTCAGTGCTTTACTCAGCCACTAATTGGTCAGCTCCTCCGGTCAGAACTCTCTGTAGGTAGTTCTCTCTAATTAGCTGTCTCTCAATGAAAACACCATTATAACAGGCACAAGTCCTTGTTAAAACTACACCTCAAAAGCTAGCTATTAGAGTTGGGAACCTAAGGCCTTATAATGAAAACCTAAGAACTTTGAAGTTGAAAGAGAGATGAAGAAATTTAATATATATAGTAGATTTAATTTAAGCACCTTTTTTTGGGAGAGCAAGTTGTTCCATATAAATTAACAGTGGTGGGGCTTTTGCTTTTAGAAGGACTTTGGTGATGAGATTTATGAGAGTTGTTGTTAGGTGGCAAAGAATCTGCAGAAACATGATGAGAGTGGCGATGATTGTTGAATAGCTGAATGGCATTTGTGAAAGAATCCAACTTCTTCGCCGCAAGATCCTGAGCATACAACGTCGTCCAAGAATCTTCATCTTCTCCATCACTACTTGACTTTAAGATCATTCGTCCAAGCTGCTTCGCAAACTCATGCCCTTTCTCCAGCTCATTCTTCATTGCCACTTTGTCCATATAACCACTCCCCCTCTCTCTCTCTCTATATATATATAAAACCTGTATAGTGGTTGTATCTCTCTCTCTCTCTCTCTCTCTCTCTATATATATATCTGTTTGTGTAGGGAAGAAGTGGAGAGTACTAGAAGTTGTACGCTGCGTGTGAGCTTATATAGGAAGGAGAAGGGTATGATAGTATTTTTGACAGCAAATTGAGTTTGAATCTTAAATTCTGTCATCAAGGAATTGCAGAGAGATTCTTCCACGCCTACATAAGCTGTGTGGGACACTACTGATCGACGGTCACGATTTCTCAAGTTCGTTGGTGGTGGGCTTATCTTATTTGCCTGGGAATGGGATGGAGGTCTGTATTTGGGAGTTGACTTCCTGATGACGCGTTGACCACTAGGAGATGGCACGTGGCAAACATTCTTTGGCTGGAGTCCTAATCAATGTTGTTTTTGGTACGTAGTTTTTGTTAAATTGAAGAAAATAAATTCATAGTGCCTAAAAATGGTCAGTTTCCTTTGTTGATTTTCCAAATGTCAAAGGATGCATATAACCGGAAGAAAGCAACCAAATTAATATTACTAGCTCTGGTCTTAAATATACTTATATTTAAGACCTGGATATAAGACTTTGTAATTTGTAATTATATGGTTTATGGTAAAAATAAGTATTAAATGATTGATATATCGTCTTTATTTTTTGATGCATATAGTAGGGGAGGGGGGGTCAGGATTCGAACTTTAGACATGGGGAGGAAAATCAAGCTCTCATACCACTGCACTACTAAGGCGCTGGCATATCGTGTTCATTAATTACACACAAGAGTCTTTCATTCACTGTTCTTTTCTAATCTTTGTACATTACTCAATTAGTTTCTTGGACCCAAAGAAACAACCCTACTAGATTCGGGAAACTAATTTTGCAGTTATCGTTGCTTTCCCTCAATTTTTAATTTGGTACCTACATTTTTTCTTAATTAAACCATTTATTTTTTATTTTTATTTTTTGTGAATCATTAACTTTGTAAAATGGCTTTGTTAGCATTATTAGCCCTTTACCGAAATTAATTATTGTGCTAATAGAGCAAAGTTAAGGATTTAAGTAATAAATAAAAATGTACAAGTACCAAATTAAAAATTGAGAAAAAGTATAAGAGTTGTATTTTGGTGTTATAAAGGCCAGTGACGTCACTAGGATGTAATTATTTGTTTGAGCCACGAATTAAACCAAATCAATACTACCTCTAATCTTTAAAATAAAATTGTTTGTACGTCAGTCTTATATCAAAAACAACCAGAGATATAGCATTTGGTGTTGACTTAGTCAAACATGAATTGACTAAATTGATATTTGATATAACCTTTCAAGTCACCGTCATATTGCCATGAAATTCATGATTTTAAAACAAATGTAAATATTATATCCCTTATCATATATTAATATTAAATGAAATTTGGGAGGCCTATTTGTATTTAATTTTATTGGTCTTGGACTTTTGAATAATATTTCCTTATATATATATATATATATATATATTGCAAATTGCCAATCTAAAGTAAAAAAAATAAAAATAAAAATCTCCTTTATAGAAGTTGGTCAAGCTATTTTATTAGGAAAACTGGAACCTTAGCTCTCAAGTAGCTAAAACAAACAAAAATATAATTTTTAATACATTTAATTTTTATCTCAAACAAATAATAAAAATCAGAATTCCTAAATGATGATTATATATTATATTAAGTCAAGAAAAGTAAAATCCAAAGGGCGTGGACTGGTGAGTCATGCATTGAGTTGCCATGTTGATTTTTCAAACATCAAATGATACATGGTAACATGAAGAAAGAAACAAAATTAGTGGTCATCGTCTTAGTAGCGCAGTGGCATGGGAGCTTGGCTCCCCTTCCACATATCCAGGGTTCGATCCCTGTCCCCTCCCCTAATATGTGTATCCAAAAAAAAAAAAATAGTGCTCCATCTCATCCGATCATAAATACAAGAGCTAGTTGATGATTTATTTTGGCCTTAAATGTGAAATCTCAATTTATTTTATTTCTCAAATTTATAAATTTTTTTCTCAAACAATATCCATATTAGTTGCACATATTAAAAGAGAAAGTTTCATCTACAATAGGTGTCTTAGGAAAAGTAGCACATTTTTTTACAAATAAATTACTTAACTAATTTTTTAATATCTATAAATTAATTATCTAGTTTTTACATTTAGAATTACTGTAACACTTATTGTATGTATGGAATCGAGCATATGCCCTTACGTACTACAACTTTTATAAACTTTTTTGTAATTTGTAATTATGGTTTATGGTGAAAAAAAGATCATAATGCTCAAAATGAGTGTTAAATGAATTAAGGATATCATCAATATATGAAGGTGTATATAATATATGATGACATATACTCCATTCATTTTTATTTATTTTATTATGTTTTTTTTCCTTTTTTTTGGTGAAATTATTTTTCCTCTCACTCATTTCAATTTAAATATTAAAATTTTGGTCAGAGGAAAAACTCTAATCTTGGCACATTTAGGTTAATTAGTTGCTCAGACCCTTATTTAGTTTTAATATGCTCTTGTCGCAGTATAAAGTGGGAACGCTCAATCATGCTGAGAAAATTGTGGGATGGAGAAAGGGTAAGAAAAAGGAATTTAAATATGTGCTCTTGATCTTGATGTGGTTATACACACACAACGGAAAAGCTGTCGTATATGCTCTAAGGTCTTTAATATAAGAGTTAGATAACTAATTTGTTAATATTAAAGAAATTTATTAAGTTAGTTTTTTATATAACAAATATGCTTTAGTTTATTTATAATACCCTTTCTAATAATAAGCGTTGTTACTACCTTTAATGGAAATCCCCTTCTTATGTGCAAAGTAGATTGAGATAATGAGTCATATGTGAGCTAAGAAGCATACTTTGGGGAGAATATTATAAATTTGAGGGACAAAGTGTACTGAGGTCATATCTTTATGATTAAAGTAAGCTCTTCATTTAACTTTTATAATAAGTAATTATTTTTAATATGCTCTTGTAGTTGTTTGAAGTGTGAACCTTTGAAAGTTGTGGAATATTGGAACAAGAGCAAGAAAATAATTTTTAATATTTGGATGGTTACCTAAATTAGTTTTAAATAATGGCTATACAACACTATTTAATTCTTTAGTCATCAATTTATCTTTAATATTCATATATATATATTTTAAATACATGACAACGATTGGGCATATACAATATGACACAATCCATTCATCGTACTTGTGGATGCACATTCATCATCCCTACTATGTATTGATCTTTATAACTTCAAAAAAAAAAATATATATATATATATATATATATTATCTCTATTAGCTTCAATATTTAAAATCAGTAATTTCTACTAAAATAAATTATTAATTACTATACTCTTTTAGTCAACATCAATACTCATTACTAAAAATATAGATTTTACTTCCATAAAAAACGTCTGTTCTTTAAAAAGGGAAGTAAAAAATAAAGGCGGTGACATTTTTGTAATTATGTGCTGGAATTTTGACATATTGGGCATCCTTTTTATAAAAATGAACATCAAAGGTAGGGATTTTGGCGTCCCAATTTTGAAAGGGACTCCAAAAGTACATTTTTTGACATCCCAATTTAGGAAAGAGACGCTAAAAGCAGGGACTTTTGACGTCCTAACTCTAAAAGGGACGCAAAAAGTAGAATTTTTGGTGGCAATAGCACTACTTTTAAAATTAGAACGTCAAAAGTGGTCTTTTGGCATCCTCAACTTAAAATTGGGATGCCTAAAAATTCAAACCACCCACATGACACCCCTACTCTGACATGCAACCCCACTTCCTATCACATCCTCCAACATCACTGTCAACGTCGGCCCTCCACCACACATCAGGCCATTCTCCTTCTTCATCCCATTCGTTACTAGATTCGAGCTTTAATGTTCAAGCGTTAAAGAAACCAAGAGCAGAGGAAAGCCTAAAGTTGTACAAATCTCGACACAATCCTAGCGTTAAACAAGCCCAGAGTTGAGGGGAAAACAAATCCGACACGATCTTAGGCCAACAAATCTAAGGTGGGGGAAGCCAAGAGCTATGCAAGATGAAGAGTGGGGGGAGAGGGGTGGAGAAGGAGAATGCGATTTTGACGAAAGAGATTTGAGATATGAGATTGAGAAAAAGGGAAGGACTCAGTCGCCACTGCAACTTCGAAGGTTGAGGAAGTAAGAGGGGAAGGAGACAAGGTCTGGTGTGGGATGTGACAGCAAAGGCGGATGGTGGTTGGGAACGAGGTCTGGAGAAGGAGGAGAGGTTGCGGCTAAGAGAGGTAATGGAGGTGATATGCTAGCGTGAATCTACAAACGACATTTGAGTTGTTGAGGATTTGCAAAGAGTTGAAGGGAAGGTATGAAGAGGGGGAGTTGTTGTTCCTGATTGTGCACAATGGCGATGATGTCGTTGTCTGCGATCCTACTTGTGTGAAGGAGTTGTATGCATGCGTCGCTAGTAAAGATAAGACCTTCCTTTGGAGATTTTTTTTTTTTAAAAAAAAAACCTTAGGCGTCCCCTTTAAAAAGGGACACCATAAGCCTCTTACATCGTCCCTTTTTTAACGGACGTTGTTGACAGACTTTACTACGTCACTCACATAGGCGTTCTGTAACACCTTAATTTCATCACCCAAAAACTTGGCCAAAATATTTGAAATACCTTCAGTAGGGATATTCGATATCCAAATCATTAAATTTCGTAACGATTTAGAATAAAATTCACAATACATATTCAAAATAAATTTCCGAGAATATTTCAGAGTTTAGCACAAAGCGGAAGTCTTAGGTTCATGGCAAATAAAATAACATAACATAAACCATAGGAGTACAAAAGAGCCTCCAAAGCTTACTCCATAGGTGTCTTCCCTTGTTCTCTACTAAGATATTCACCTGAAAAATGTTAATATGGGATGAGATTTCACGTCTCAGTAACTACTGAATATTTCTAACGTACACTAGCAAATTACATATGATAAAAAGCATAGGCTAAACTCAAATATATTTGTATATAAATATATCATAATTTCTTAGACAAAATTATGTGCAAAAGTAATCATAATTATGTCGAATTGTATATTATTCAAAAAAAAAATAGAATGCAATATGCAAAATGCAGCCTCCCTTATATCACCTCCTCCCTTATACCGCTGACTGGAGCCATAGGCTAACACACAGTCCAACAGAAACTCATTCATTTGACTGAATGGTTCCAAGCTCACCAAAACTTAAGATACACCCGGCCAAAGGTATAGAGCTTAAATCTGGACTATGGCTCCCCTCCTTAAAAATAACAACTAAGGAGGTGTCACATGTCCCACATCTCCAATGCAATCCCGGCCAAAGGAAATACATGGAAGAAGGGGCCCTAAAAACGGTACCATCCACTGTGCACCGAGTAGTGGCATAAGATCATATCACAACAATTCCTCCAAACTCCAACCCATCACAATACGTCCGCCATAATGAATGTATTCAAAAATCATATTCTATTACTAAAATATTTAAATATGTCAAAATGCATTTTTTGTGAATAGTAAATTACTATGCGTATTCGTGAATAGTGAATAGTACAAATACGGTACAAATACGTGAATAGTAATTCAGTATGTATAAGTGAATAGTAAAATACGGTAAATATACGTAAATGATGAATAGTAAATCCGTATGTATAAGTGAATAGTAAAATACAGTATATATACGTGAATAGTAACATACGCATAAATAGTACCTTTGCAGATTTGTAAATTCAAAATTTCCACACCAGATCTTAAAACCAAGAAATATTTCCTACATATATTCTTGTAAAAAAATAGTAAATAAATAAATTTATAATCATATATAATTCACAAGTATAAGGAAGAATATTCAGAGTTACCTGTCACCCTTTAGCTCCCAAATAATTACCAAAAAGCTACTGCAGAACTCCCAAATAATAACCACCCTAATCTCCTTCTCCCTCTTCTCTTACTCTATCTGACCGTGTAAGTGTGTGTGGTGTGTGTGTGATTGGTGTGTGTGTCGTGGGTGTGCCTGGTGGGGGTATTTATAACCCCTCCACCGAAATAATCAGGGCAGTCGGCCCCAAAATTAATGGGGGGCGCCACACCGGTTGCTCCCCTTTTTTTCAAAAAGGGTGGGCGCCTCCACCACATTTTTCAAATGTGGTGGACCCCACCTATTATAATATATATTTATTTATACAAAAACTTCACGTGATTACGTGGTGGGAGGGGAAAATATTTGGACGTGGCTCCCGCATGAATAGTAGTACTATGCAAATAGTAAATCACTATGCACAAATAGTAAATACTATTCACGGGTCCCACAAAATACTGATTTCAAATTTGTCACTTTCCAAAAATAGAGCCTAGTTGTCTTCCAAAAATTGCCTTATTCTCAAGACTTTAGGTCCAAAATTCAGGATGTTACACGTTCATCTTAAAAGTGACGTGAAAAGGGATGTAAAAAGTGGCCTTCTATATAATCTTACCCTTATACTTAGGTTTTTGGGTTAGCCTTATATTGTTTTTGTATATATGTACATATATGAATGAAGTTGTGTATAGTAGTGATGGTATCAGTATACAAGGCGGTGGTGGTATTAGTACACCTAGTGGTGGTATCAATACATATAGTACTGGTATCAGTATTGTCATTATGCTTAATTAGTGATATAATGATGGGCACAAGGATGGATTAAGCCCATAACTTAATGAATGATTAAGCATAGAGCAGAGCATTAAATTAAACATGATATCCAAAAGGAACTATGATACTATCAAGCTTGGTTTAAGGAATGATGAGATTTTTAATAAAGAGTTTGAACCATTAATAAACCGTTTTCAAAATTTTTAAACTTTTCAAAAAAGTCTATTCGAATCATAGGATCAAATCCTATGTTTGGATTAAGTTTTGGAACTCTTTATAACAGTTTACTTACCAGCACCAAACCTAGCTTAGTGGTTCAAAATCATTGTTAAGTAATACATCAGAATTATGTAAATGCAAGGCCTTACACTAGTTTAGTATTAGAGCTTTAGTCAAGGCTTCACACCCATTTGGTATCATAGCTAGGGCGCCACCTTGAGTGGTGTCAAAGCCTGAGGCCTTATGAGGTTTAAAGTAATGTGTCACTCTAATCTGAGCTAAGAGCAAGGCTTCACATACTCTCTCAAGTTGTTATTACAATTTACAAGGAAAATCTAATTACACTTCATCAAAATGTGGTTAAGTTATTACTCCTTTTGGTTCAAAACATAAGAACTAAACTTGTGAGGGGATGTGAGTTTGTGACACGTCGATTTTGTCTCATCATTTAATGGTTTTTTTTAAATAAAAAATTACCCCTAATTAATTATATAGCTCTCATTTCTTTTTTCTCACTCACTCTCTGCCATATTTATTTCACCCATTCTCTCTCCTACTCACCCTCTCCATAAATAAATGTGTTTTAGGAAAAACAAGTTATATATATTTTTACATATTTATTGGCTTTAACCAATTAGAACCAACTTTTTGAAATGCGTAATTTAGTTATTTGTATCTTATATTTTGAACAAAAGGTAGTAACTTTGTTCGAAAATTGAAAAAAAAATTGGGTTGATGTCCAACTTTGCCCCGGAAATTATCATGAATGTATAAGAAATGTTTGCTTAGAAGTATTTTGAGGAGTAATATCGCATCGAAAGAGTGCAAATCCTAGATATTTCGCCTTGGCAATTGTCTTAGTCAAACTTGACTGTTAGTTGACAAAATATATTAAGTTGATAGTCCACTTGTTATCCATATAATTTTTTAGGTTTTGGTGCAAACTTACCTTGAAAGTTTTCACTCAAGAGAAAATGTTGTCCCGAAAGTTTCCAAATTATAGTAATTTCACCCTGGTTGTTATTTAGTCAAACTTAATCTAGATATCGGTTAAGGTAACATTGCTAGGATGGGAAGACCTTTATGGCTACTAGCAGAAATTGATTGATGTGGAGAAAGGAGAACTCACTCTCAGAGTCAATGGTGAGTATGTAACCTTCAAAGTCCTAAGGGCTGTGCAGTATCTAGATGATGGGGAAGAGTGTTCAGCCCTCATAATTGTGAACAATCCTAATACTGGTTAAATCTAACCTAAATCAGGCAATTGTCTGATCTTCATGACTCAGGCAGGGCATACAGCACCAGATGAATTCACTCAAGTGCTACTATGGATGCCACCAAATGACCCAAAGTTTAGGATCTACTAGGATTGAAATGAGGATAAGGGGAAGGCCATCCTGCCTCTTCACCAAAACTAGAAGTTGTAACAAAGTCAGGCTGAAGACTTAAAACCAAGAGCTACTGGGAGGTAGCCTAGATTTTCCTTACGTACCTTTTCTTTATTTGATTGATCAGTCCAATGCAAGTCAAGAGAGGAATACAATTAAATGCATGTGGGGGAGGTAACAACCCATGCGGATTGCACGTTGTAACAAGGCGAGGACACATGGGGATTGTGATTGGGAAGTAAGGCGATGATGGAAAAACAAGAGTAGCATGCATGATAAGGAATTGCTGTAGCAAACTAGGTAGTGATTAGGTTAAGTTAGCGGCTTTTGTGAGCTGGTCTTTTGGACCCTAGGCATTATAGCTTACAAACAATAGTGGGCCACACGTAGTGGCCTAAGAATTCAATTTCCCTCCTTTCCACTTCCCCAATATTGAACACCCTCTCTTCAACCGTCTATTAGCCCCCAAAAATCACCTGTTGTAACTTTAGTACTCTACACACTATCTCTCCAATCCCCTTGACAATGCACCTTCCAACATCTACTATTATCGCTCAACCCTTTGATCACCTTAACCACTCCAGTACCGCTTGCCCACCTCCCTCAACCTTAATCTTTTCTTCCCATTCCTCCCTTATAAAATCCAGTCCTTTCTGTTCACTCGACCACCACCTTTACTCTCCAACCCTCCAAAAAATATCTATCCTTACTCGATCCATTGCACCTCAGCCTTGCCAGTCTTCTTGCTCACCCAATGGCTCATATAAAGCATGTGTGCCATAAGGTTTCTCCATTGGTTGGAATGCCCCATCCGGAATTTAACTCCTGAGAGGCTAAATCACACTTTCAAGCAATCACCACAGATAAAAATCTCATCCCCGAGCAAGGGTTTAAAGCCAATCTCCTAGACCAAGGCGCATATCCAGCCTATGTGATGTAAATCATCCAGGACCAAAAATGGGAGAAATTTTGCCAAGCACCAGCTTAGGCATCATCCTGCTTGCTCGTGAGTTTTGCATGAACTACATTAGCGCTTGCCTTACTTCATCACTGTCTGCAGGGTCTGCATCCTTACAGCCGCGAAAGACATTCGCAAGATTTATTAACTGGACGCTGCTGACAATGAATATTCTGTTATACTTATGTGAGCCAATGATTTGGAGCTACGCCAAGCAAGTCATCACCAGACTTTATGTCCCTAACATCACATGCCACACATCGAGGGAGGGTTTGCTCACTTTTGCTGGAGGCCGCCTCCTACCAGAAGCACGGGTCTAGTTCCACTTCGTCCGTTATCGTCTCCTTCCGACCTTACATACTCAAACTGTTTCTTGAGATAGGTTCTCTTTGCTCTATTGCATCCTTGAAGGGAAAACAATTGATATCAACCCCATCATCTACCGTGAACTCTGCACGACAATGAAAACCACCTCTTCCAACATGTAGTTCCTTGCCCTGACCACCGAGCTCTACCGGGATGTAGGCATCCTTTTTGACGCTAGGGAAGAATGCCTGGAACTCCCAGCCACTATTTCGCTAACCACAATTTAGCGCTTATCTGGCCAAAAGACACCAAGTCATGCTGCTAAAGCCAAACTGGCCGTCTCTTTCGAGGGTTACTCTTCGGTACCTCTTCTAGACTCCAACTTCGATGGTCTGACACAACAAGTGGCCGCTTTGTATCGCCAAGTATCAACCTTGTTCCTCTAGCAACAAATGGTCTGGCAATAAATTGCCGACTGCGATCGCTGTCTTGTCGCCAACCTCAGGGCCAACGTTCCCAAATATACTCCTTTACCACCATTCCCTGAGGAACTATTTGACAGGAATAGAGACGAATCCCCTACCCATGATGCATTTGACGCTCGCAAACGATGGAGGGATAAGAGCCCGTTTAATAGAACTTTTTGATGAGACAACAAGAGAGACTGCTACTGATGATGAAGGCACATTATCCACTGGTATTGCTCACATGACGAAGGACTAGTGATAACATCTGGCACTGGCTAGCACAATTCCCTTTTGTGATACCTCTCTTGTCAACCTGCCTTATCCCCATCTGATTGTATTACTTTTTGTATTTTTCTTTATTTATCTCTATTCCCCTGCTGACTAGCAGTAGGGCCCAAAAAAAAAAAAGAACACACCACCCTATTGTTCTTTCCCTTTTTGAATCATTGGTTTGTCTGTTTCCTTGCTCTCCATTATACTTTTCTCTTGCTTGATGTTTATCTGCTAACATCACACATTATTGCTTGCTATGTCTTGCCTTCCTCTCAGGTTGACTGTCACTTGCAATGAAGACATTGCAACATTTAAGTGTGGGGGAGGTTTATTCTTGATATGTGTGCTGATAGTATGATGAATTACTACGCCATAAATACCCTAATTAGTTTTTTTGCAAAACTTGGGCCAATTTTAAATTCTAAAAGAAAAAAAAAACCATTTCAGTAAGCAAAACCACTTGGCAATGGATGAAATGTTTGCAGAACCTTGTAAAATAGAGTTGTCTTAAGAGAATTGAACTATGGATGTAATACCCGAGATTTTATTATTGAATTTTATTTTAGTTTCGAGGACGAAACTTGTTTTAAGGAGGATAGAGTGTAATACCCCGGATTTTTATCAATAATAATGATAATGATAATGATACTACTAATAATAAAAATAATAAAGTAATAATGAAATTTAATAATAATAACAATATAGTAAATAAAGATTTAGAATTTAATAATGTTTATATTATTCTATAATTTATTATTTGGAAATAATTATAGTAATAATAAAAGTTTAGAATTTAATTGTATGGTTTAAGAATTTATTAATTGGGAATATATTAATTAGATTATATAATATAATCCATTTCTATTTTTATTAAATATATAATTAAGTCATTTTAATTTACCTTACTGTTGGGTAGTGATATTAGTGATCCTATATATTAGCTATGATCCTAAATTTTAGCTATGATAAATAGAAATATAAAATGTAATTGAAATATATTATATATATATATATATATATATATATATATATATATATATTGTATCGTGATAAATTGTAATAGGAATATATTAATTATATTATTATTTCATATTATATATTTTATTTATATTAGAAAATCTTATTATATATTCTATTTATTATATAGAATATATATCTGTTTATTTTATATTTGTAGTACTCCTGATTAATAATAGAATTAATAATATATTTAAATAATAACAATAATAATATATTAGAATCTAGAAATCTATAGTGTTTGTGTTGTTAATTTATTAATTGGGAATAATTAAAGGGCCCAGCCCATAACTAAAACCCTAAGTTTTAATTATAAATCTAGGTCTAGCCGTCAAAAACCTAAAAACACACGATACTTTTCATCCTCCGTTGTTTTCTTCTCAAACCCTCTTTCTGTGCATCAAATCAAAATTAGGTCGCTAGCAAGAACGGAGGCCAGGTAATCCTAATCCCCATGAGTAGGTTAGATTTATGTAAATTTTGTAATCCTAATTCCCATAAGCATTAGGTTAATTTTATATCTTGATAGACCCCTAGCTTATAGAAAACAATTATTTGATTCCCGTATATGTGTGTATATATATAGATTAATATGTGATTGTTCTCCTCGACTTGCGTAATCCATTACAATGCTTGTGCGCATATGCCTGCATTCTTTTCCTCAAGAATTAATGGCAATTGTCATGTCTCGGTCCACGTGCATCAAGTCATATATATAAATGCAATGGTGCGTTTTTCCTGGATGGAAAACCATCTTGTATGCCTCGGCTTTTGTGCATGAGTTGCTGTACATCCTATGCATTTTTTGTGTGTGTGAAACCATGAATGATATAGTGAGTGGTATAAATATGTTCCTGTACGTTTTCGTTCCAGAATGAAAGCTGTACGTTTTTTTTTCTTTCTTTTTTTTTTATGGAAAGCCATCTCGTTTTACGTGCGCAAATTGAACTCCCCACCTATACGTTAGTTTCGCTATGAATTAAGAAGACCATGAATGTTGTGCGTTTTTTTTTTCTTTTCTTTTGTGATTGAAAAATATGATACTCCAATGCAGTAAGTTGTGATATATTATGTGAAGCTAAAATTGATAATTCTTTTACCATGTTTCTTTTATTATTTGATTGTCGTTTTCCCTACATAATATCTCCTACGTAATAGGATAAGTCATGAACAGATTTTAGGTTAAAATATTTTTATTTATATTTAATTAAAATAATAATATAAAAATATATATATATATATATATAAGATAATTAAATTAGGAGGTTGTTTTGTGTGTGTCTAAAACATTTTAATAGTGGGAGGATAGCTTTGGGATGGTACCCCCAAAGTGATGAACACAACCTTAGGCTTTATGCCTCGAAATATTATGTGATGAGAAAATTGAGAATCCGTTCTTCCCAAAGTGGTGTCTGGCAGGTTTCTGGGACACTAGTAACAACTTTGGGAAGAGGTGTGCACACTAGGAAGATATGATTATTATGTTTATGGCCAATTGATTGTGACTGGCAGGTTTCCGGGTCATAGGGTAGACTGGCAGGTTTCCGGGTCTACCATGGTTCTCTTCCCACTAAACTAAATGGACTGGCAGGTTTCCGGATCCAAATAAAATTTAATAAAAATTAATGAATGACAGTGAATATGAAACAAATATTTTCGATTATATAAATATATAAAGTTTTTCTTTTTTTTTTACATGAGAATATTTTATTGTTATTTTTGTATTATCTTTGTTTATTAGGATTACCAGCGTTTGCTGATGTATGTGTGTTGGGGGATTATAAATACCCCCACACACCCACACACAACACAGACACACACGTTGCTCAGCAGAGGGAGGCGCGGGAGAGTGTGAGAGCGAGGAAGGAGAAGAGAAAAGAGAGGTTTGAAGGCTTTTTAGTCTTTTTTTAAGGTATGTCTTTTATCTTATAAGATTATTTAGGTATTTAAACTAGCTTTTTTTCAATAAACTTTCTTCATGAAAGTTATTCCATACATTTTTCTCTTTCAAATGAGGTTATTATTATGTTGGTTAGTGAAAATTTTGAAATTATGATTTTGGGAAAGTTTTGAGTTTTGACAATAGAAGACCATATATATGTAGTGGATGATTAATAGTATATATTCATCGGTTTAGATTTATTGTTTAGTTGTTTTAGAAATTTAAAATGAATTTTTCTATCTATGAAATTTAGGTTTTTTTATCCTATAAATGTTTTTAACCAAAAAAAAAATGTTGTGAAAATAATTTATTTGGTCATAGAGCGATATTATTAGAATTTTAATTGGTTTAGATTTATTGTTTGGGTGTTAAAAAAAACAAATTTATTAAAATGGATATTTTTCTATTCAAGAAGTTTAGGATTTATATCCTATAAAATATTTTAACTAATTAAATGTTATAAAAATAATTTATTTGGATTAGTGGAAATGTTATTGGAACTTTTATTAGTTTAACTTTTATATATGAAGGATTAAAACTGTAATTTCAAGATTTTTTTGAGTCAAACTGTAATTTCTGGAATTTTTGTGTCAAACTGTAATTTCTGGAAATTTTGAGACAAAACTGTAATTTCTGAAATTTTTGTGCCAAAACTGTAATTTTTGGAATTGTTGGGCCAAAACTATAACTTATGAAATTTTTGGGAGCAAAACTGTAATTTCTAAAATTCTAGGGTCAAAACTAAAATTTTTGGAATTCGTGGGACTAAAATGTCATTTTCAGTTTTTTTTATGATAATATATATATTTATTAGAATTTTTATTTTAAGTTATAGGAAATTATAAGTTATAATTGTGATGATGTAGAGTCTTCTTGTAACCGGTAACTATGCGGGTGGTGCTCTTCAAGCTAAGGTTAAGCTTGGAAGTGAGGTAACCGGGTTTAATTTATTTTATATGCTTATTTTGGACTGTGAGGTATTTTTTTTAAGTTTTACTTTTATATATACTACTTGTATGTGTTTTGAAAAAAAAATTGTGTATGTTTGAATATGAAATTAATTCAATGAAGCAGTATATTTTTCCAATCTATGTATTTAAGTGACTATTATTATTGGGATTGTTATTGTTGTGATGATTATAATGTTTGTTGTGAGGTGATGTGTGTGGAATAATAATTTAATAAAATGTTGTTGAAAATTTTAGTATTATATTATTTCTTCTGTTGGGATACGTTGGGTTGTGTTGAAGAGATTGAGGGTGAAATTGTGCTCATCGGCTCTCTTATTCCTGACCCGGAATTTGAGTTGAGTGTTTTGAGCGGACACCTCCCTGTTACGGTATGTTGGTGGTGGGTTTGTGGGAAAAATTTTGTACCCTGGACCCCTAGGTGGTAGCATGGGAGGGACAGTATTCTTGAAGTGACTAGCTAACCTTGGCCGGGTATACTAGCACTGATAGGTTGTGCCACGTCTAGATGATATAAGGAGGAGCAGGATGGATGAGTGGGGATGGTTTTAAATGTTGTTAATTATTATGTATATTTTTATATTGATGAGAATGGAGTTCTGTAAGGGTTGGTGGACGGAAATTGTACCCTGGACTCCGAGTTTGTAGGCGGTATTTGTGCCTTGGACTCTGAGTTTGTGGGCTGAAGATATGTCCTCAACTGTGATAAGGATGATCTATGCATCAATATTGTCTGAAATATATGTGAGATCTTTCGCTAAATGTTAGAAAATAAATTATGATATTTTGAAACCCTTTTTTGGAGGGAGTTTTTGGTAACCAAGTTGAGAACTATTTTGTGAAAGGTTTTATGTAAATGAATATATATATATATATATATATAATGATTATTGTGTATTTTTAATTTAATTAATATTGATATTATAATTATGTTAATAAACTTGCTTCTCTGACTTGCAATCCTTTCCTACATATTTGATAAATTAATTTCGGTTACGGGGACTTTATGTCTCACCCCGTCATTATTAAATTTTTCAGACGAGACCTTTAACCCTATTAGAGGACAAGGGAAGCAGCCAGAGGCATAGACGTTGTGGCACTTGTAGACCTCTTTTTAGTACTAATGTTGTATTGATTTATATATTGCCATCATAGGGCCCTCATATTTTGAAATACTACATTAACTACTTTTGGATGACTGTTAATTTTCCGAAGGCCTGATTTTATACATTATCATATCATCGTGGATCCACCATTATATCTTTGTGACCACTGTCTTGTGTAGACCCTTTCTTGTGGGTTCTTGTTGTATGACTTGTGGGCTATAAATCTTCTGTTCGATAATTGTGCCTTGAGTTATGGATTTTCTGTTGTGGGCGAAAAATTGTGCCCTGGACCTCAAGGTATGTGTTTTGAAAAGGAAGGTTTCCCATAATTACTTACTAATCCGGTTTTGAGAGAACTTTATGGTTAATTGTTATTTTGTGAGAAATGGTCTTTTCACTGGTTCACCAGTTCAGGCAATTCGCTACCTTCCATCTCCTGTCTTCACATAACAAAGATATCTGTTCACTATTCTAATCTTGCCCAAAACTATGGATTTAATACCAAATATGTCTCTATAGCACCCTTATGCTGTAGCAACACCTAGTACCTCAGCTGTTAGTCTTACGTAGTGCCTCTTGGCTTAAGGGTAGCGCCCATATAGGTGCAACCAGGCAGGTGGCTAGCCCTCTTGGCCATGTTAGGGTAAGAGCGAATCCTTCACCATAGATCAAACTATGAAAACCCCCGATCATGGGCCCGAATTTTCTATCTAGCCAAACTAGCTTTGATACCAAAAATGTCATACCCCTTGTAATTACAACATTTATAAGAGTAATACAGCGAAATTCAGTGAGAAACATATGTATAACATGGCTTTTTTCCCTATTTGCCACTTTTTAGATAAATAATTACTATTTTGCCACTCTTTTCAAAATATTTCTCCATCTGCCACTTTTAGTCGACTAAACCACAGTTTAGTCGACTAAAAGTCGTGGTTTCCCTTTTTTTTTTGGTTGACCGCTCATTTAGTCGACTAACCCACTTGGGTTAGTCGACTAAATCTCGGCTGGAGGGTTAGACTAAATGTAATATACTGGATTTAATTTACCGTGGCATTAATATAAAAAAAGGTTAATAAAAAAACAGCAATATAATATTTACCGAGGCATTGATATAATAATAAAAAAAATTCATTTATACCTAAAAAAATTTTATTTGTTTCTTTAAACATATATATACTGAATTTAATTGTTTTTAATAAGATAAACTTCAGCTTTTTGATATATTTGGCGAAACTGGAACATATATATTATCAACATATATATACTGGGCATTTGTTTCTTGAAAGTAAAATATTTTTGTTGGAATCTCGAAATAATTAAGGGCAAATTTTCTCTCACTATAATCTTGATTATTGGAGAGATCTTAGGATCTAGTTAGAAGATTATGTAAATTTGTAATTCTTAGATATTAGGATCTATCTCTAGATATTAGGGTTTATCTAGGCTAGCAGTTAATATTTTCTACCGTATATAATCCCACGAGCTGTGTTAAATAAAAGTAAGTTTTTGAGATCAATAGATTAAATTCGACAGGGAACTTCAATTTTAATAAAATATAAAATTCAGCTTTTTATAAAAATATATATTTGGCGAAACAAGAACATATATATGATCAACAGTAGTAGATAGATTTTTGAATAGCCGAAATTGGTTGGATGAATCGTTCAAATTTATAAAAATTTAATTTGAATATATAAAAATTGGTTGGATGAATCGTTCAAATTTAATTTGAATAGCCGAAATTAAAGATTTTCAAGATTTTTTAAATGATAAATTCATTTTTCTAAACAGTAGTAGATAGAAGATCTTTATTTTGAATTTATATACATTTAGTCGACTAACCCGAGTGGGTTAGTCGACTAAATTTCGTGGTCATCCAAAAAAAAAAGAACCCACGACTTTTAGTCGACTAAACCACGGTTTAGTCGACTAAAAGTGGCAGATGGGGAAATATTTTGAAAACAGTGGCAAAATGGTAATTATTTATTTAAAAAGTGGCAAATAGGGAAAAAAGCCTGTATAGCATAGTATATTGATAATATGTTATTCTTGATTACAGATAAGATTAACTCTAGATTTCACAATATGGTCATCCAAAACACAAATGTCATGGTATAATAGTTCCAAAATAAACTTAACTAAACGGTTTATACCCAATAGTACTATTAAAAAATTCTAAACTGTAACCATCAAGTTTCTACGTCTGTTGTCTTCCCTTTGGAGCTTTGCCAACCATTGACCATGTCCGACCTCACTAAGTATGTTTTGAGATTCTATAGGTAGTAACAGGGGTTGGAATCCCAAAGAATCTTAGAGTAACAGATTAATCTCACAAACAAATTACAAACATTATATGACAGTTAATCATAAACATAAACAGTCTACAACAACATGTATAGCATTTAGAAATCACATCATATACAGCTAGATAGGCATACACATATCATACAACTATAGCGCTAGGTATAACCAATTGGCATGCACCAAGAGACCTCATGTTCTTCATAGTTCTCAATCAGAAGTATCCCAAGTCGCCTGAATGCAACTAGGTTAGCCACCTAAGGACTTCCGTCAAATAGGTCCTATACCTACTTTTAACACTGTGACATTCACATATTTGATTCAAATAGACATACATAGTCATACAAAGTATGTGGGATTAGAGTTATTACCTGATTACTTTATAATTATCCAAGTCATTTCCAGGTACTTTACTTGTTTCGGGCAATTATAAGTTCCTATAAGGATGAATTACGGACAATGATCATTCCTTCAATTCTTGTCATTTTAAATGTCATCTAGCATATCATACTTAAACATAAAACTAATAGGCCCAACTATGTCCAAAAATCCATTTAATATATGAATACCATACCAATCATCATATACCATTACTTGTCTCATTTTGGGCCCTTTAGACCAAAGTTTCCGGAATTACCATAATTTTGAAAATTCATATCTCTTAGTACAAGTGTTGAAATGAGGTGATTTTTCCAAATCCTATGAACTTCTTATTAGATCTGATTTCAAAGGAAAAATTGTTCCAGCAACTAATCACATGCGCACTATTCCCAGTCCAATAAATCACTGTCCTCTATCTAGATTTAATTCTAGAATTGTAGGTCATTTTCAAAAATTTATAGCTCAGTGTGCACAAGTCCAAATTCGACAAATGACCTATAAAAATAAAGATCATTATGTCTACTTTAATCTTAGAAAACTTTCATTATATTTTGACATCATTTGCTGTCCCAAACATTCATTGCAACATCACTGCCTAGACAAGATTCTCAAGACAGTTTTTCGGTGTTTTGACACAATTCAATTCTGGAGCTTCCAAAATTCCTACCGAACCTCTACCCCACACAATCTTTTGTTTTAAATACAATGGAACCATCAATTGGGCCAAATGACAACTCCTTAGGTCTTCCCTGTACCCAACCAAAATTAGGGTTCAATATGGCCAACGACCCATTTGCCAATTTCACTTCACAAACACTCTAATTTTGGTTCCTAACCACATTTTGTCTTGTTATTTGAATCATAAAAACATGTCAGCACACTATGACATTTAGAACAGAACCTGGTCCTAGGGTTCCAATCATCCAAAATTCAAGAAAAGTAGAGAAACCACGAACAAAATCCAGTATACTACCAATTAATAGGCTTATAATCGTTTATTGTAATAATCGTTGTTCGGTATATTTCACAAGATTTCTCTCTTCCCTTAGCTGTATGAATTTCGACCAGATTCCTAAAGGCACTGAACAAGAGAAATTTCCACGATTAAGGAGTAGGAGAAGAGAAGAACTAGGGACTACAAGTCCATAACACAAGAAATTACCTCGATTTCACAAGATTTTTCTTTCTCTTCTTCTTCCTTGAGTTTTCAGCTTCCCTTTGTTATTTCAACTTAAATGATGATGGAGAATGGAGGAGGAGAGAGTATTGGCTGATAACTGAGGGTCCAAAGTTGGTTTAGAGGGAAAAAGACCGAATTGCCCGTCAACTTCCATGTAATTACCAAAATGCCATTTGCTGCTTTTTAGTTGTATTTCAACTTCTCTTTGTCTATCCAATTTGGCCGAAATATTTAGGCCATTCATAGGAGGATTTTGATCCATTTTAATGGATTATAACCCATGATCATGTATCCATAATTTTCAATAATTATGAGACATACAACACAAATTTGTAAAAGGTGTAATTTTAACCTTCCTTCAAATTTTCTCAGAATTTCCAATGAAACTTAAGCAACTTCTTTTCATTCATTTTTAGTCTAATTTAATACTCTAAAATGGAACAAAGAAGTATTATTTCCATATATCCATTGGTGCCAAATATGTCTCACTCTCCTCAATTAAAATCCCTCTCATTCCCTCCTTAAAAAGTTTTCAAGCCAAATGAGGGGAGGGGCGCAGCTCTCGCCCAATCCCCTCCCCTCCCCTTTAAAAACCCCGTACCAAACACAACATAAATTTAAGGTTTGGAGTTCAAACCTTCTATGAATATAATGCCTAGATGAGTTATAATAAAAAAATAGACTCATCAAAGTCAAGATGCTTGGGTGATCTGTTGATTAAAATTAAGGATCAATAAAGAACTATAGCAATGGCATTAGAATGAACAAATATATGATTTCTCATTCGTCAAGATCTTATTAAACACATAAAACTCTAAGAATAGGCATTAAGACAATGTCTCAAAAGATGGAACAATTGCAAACACTCTTATTTGTTATTCAAAAAAGATCAATGCAAATTAATATCTCCGGAGACAACTGACCAAAAATCCATATACATCAATGCTATATGACAATTGTAACAAAAGCATAAGAAAAGAGATCATAGTATTAATCCATAAGTACAGTACGCAAAAAGCCCCCAACAATAAAAGTATAGTCTAAACACCAAATTGTATCCTCAAAAAATGTAATTTTATGATCACTATTGAATTTAATTAAGATTTTCACAAGGAAGAACTTCACGAGCAAGAAACAGATGGCAACCATTCAATAACCAAAACAAAGAAACACTATCATTGATGATATAAGGGTAAATATTGTTGTTGGTTCTTACAAATTCATTGAATCTCAGTTTTTGTCCTTATAGTTTTAAATCATAGGTTTTAGTCCCATAGTTTCATATTAAATATTTGGTTTTAGTAAGAATAAGGACCAAAATTTAAATTAGTTAAAAGTATATAGGTCATATGACTCGTTTACTTTTAACGAATTTTGGTTTTGGTCCTTATACTTCATATAGTTAATGCAATTAAACTTAGATCAAGTACTTATGAAATTATAAAGACCAAAAACCATAATTTGAAACTACAAAAGCCAATACCAAAATTCAATAAAGCTATAAGAGTCAACAATGGTATTAACACTTCATATAACGTTTCTCTAATTGCTTGCTATTCTTATACTCCTCCAAATTTTGGAAGAAGAGATCAAATCTATAAGTTCATCAGAATGAAAAAGAAGAATTTCACCAGTAGGAGACAGATGGCAGTCGTTTGAAGTCGACGATGAAGGAGCTTAATCATTATTGCTCTATTGTTTGCAGTTATTGTTTTGGTCCAAGGTTGTTCTGTTATTATTGGTTTCATCGAAGCTGATCAAACCAGTACTAGAGCTTGAAAGATAATGAGGATCCAGAAATATATGAGGCTTTGAGCAAGTGTGGTAGCCAAGATAGGTGGTTCTGTAGAGAGGAGGGCTGTCATGTATTATTTGTACTTGTTTGGTTGCTTCACATCCCTTTTCATACTTGTAAGTGCATCTGAAGTAGCATCTGTATTATCATATATTAAATCAGCGTCATTTTCTTAATTAAATATATATTTTTTATATTTGTCAATCTTTCTCTAATTTACCGCTATGGATACTTCTTTAACAATAATCAAGTAAGAGGGAGATGAGGGAATTAAGGAAAATGACTTTAGTGTTTTAGAAAAAATATGCTATATTAATTAATTTAACCAACTTCTTTAATGTAATTAATCGTATTAGGTTAATATATCTCACATTAAGCATCGGAGGCAGAATTATTTAAGGACAAAACTTAGGTAAAGTTCATAAGTGAATTTACAAGTACATGTATACATCTTAATTAACAACTAACAATAGCAAAATAACAAGTAGCCATATGAAAATCTAAATATCTTAATTTTAGAAACTAACAATAGCAAAATAACAAGTGCGATCACACCACTCGACTTAAGGGATATAAGCAACTTGACTTAAGTTTTGTCCTTTTACACACACACACAAACACAAAAGGATTAACTAGTTAATCTCAAACTCCATTAGAGAATGTCCATACAGTAAATTTTATATATAATAACTTCTAAACATTTCTTTATTTGGAGAAGTTTGAAAGGTAATATAACAAAATTTCACAAGTCTTCCTTGAAATTTGGGATGTGGGATTGTAGTTATGCCTATTCTTTCAAAGAAGGATTGGGAATTAATATAAATTGATTCACGCAAAACTAACCATTAGCAGGAGTTTAAGCAGGGACAAGAACATTTGTTTTAATGTAAATGAAAAGTCTTTTGCTATGTTAGAGTCGAGCACTATTACAAAAAGTAGATTTTACAGCAGAATCTTTTCTACGATTAAAAACAAACTGGTATATAAAAGTGTAGATGGTAGCATTTTTAAAATCCGGTATATGACATTTTTCTATATAAATTGTAGTGATATTAGATATTCTGATCCAATTTTTAAAGTAGCTGATGCAGAAAACATCTTCAAATGGGATAAAGGAGAGGATAGATACATCTAGAAAACATCTTCAAAAATGACTATTTATTTGATTATTTGGAATTGGTCTAGCTCAAAGAAAATCAAATGTTTCATGTCTCTTTGCACAGGGAGAGGGGTCTCTCCATTGAATGTCCTCTCCATTGTGCCTCCATTGAGATAACATAGCAACGTTTGCTTGTTAAGGAAAGATTGGGAAGCTTTTATATTTCCTTAACAAGCAAACGGCGCCATTTTACCTCAAAGGAGGCGCAATGTAGAGGATATTCAATGAAGAGACCCCTCTCCCCTTTGCACACCCTATATATCACGATGACATATATAGATAAAGCATGACGAATATGCATATGCATTTGAATTCTGGCATTGAGTATGAATATTTCAAGAATATTTTATGGAACTAAAAATAATGAATGGATGAGTAGGATTAAAACCTGGGGTGTTTGGCAAAAATAATGAATGGATGAGTAGGATTAAAACCTGGGATGTTTGGCATTGAGTATGAATTTTTCACCATACTTTCTCCATGCATAACCATCTTCCTTTGGACCAATTTTGGAATAGTCCTCCCATGTTTGTATACTTTTCCTGCACCAACAATTTCAATTCATTAAAAATAATTCACTACTTGACTAATTAGCTCCTTAATTGTTCTATTCTCTGCAACAGCCGACATTTCCTTTTGTCTCAGCTTTAATTTAATTAATGATTAAAATTAATGAAGTACGGCAGCACAATTTCAGATTTTCAGCTGGAACTGGTGGTTTTGAAATCTGAAATAGGGATATACGTAGTGTTGTGCATATTGACCTATGACATTATCTTTTTTTATGAGTTTTGATGATAACAAATGTTAAAGTAATACTCCCTCCGGTCATTAAGACATATTTAACTAATTTAATTAGATTAAAGAAGTTAGTTAAATTAGTTATGACATTTATTTTTCTAAACACTTTAATCATCTCTTTAGACGTGTATTCAACTCCTTGGCAGTTGTTCGATCTCCTCTTTTGGCAGCGGGAGTCCTTAGTTGCTGAGGTTTCCTTTTTCTCAACCAATTTGGTTGTGTTAGCCCCGTCTGGCTTTCTTGATTTCTTCTCCTTCTCCTTTTTGATTATTGTTGAGGAAACATCATTAGGAAAGTATTGACAAGTATGAAAATTATGTCTTATATGAAGGATCTAAGGGAGCATTTACTACAACCAGAAAACATATGTTCATATTACATGTATTTTGGGAGAAATGATTTATATACTTAAAAAACTTCTTTTATATGTTATGAATTTCTTCCTTGAGGTCTTTCTCTTAAATTGATTCTACATCCAATAGTGTTCAAAGCTTTATTTTCATATAGCTTTGGTAAGTGTGTGGGATGCGGCTGACGTCCACTTCCTTTATGGTCCATTGCAGTTCTCTTCTCCCAAAATTGCGTCGTTTTGGCGCAAAATAGGTAAGGTGATGTCTTTTATATATATATATATATATATTTATATATATATATATATATATATATATATATATATATATAGGGTACTGAAAGGTATAAAAAATACTTCATGATCTTGAAAAATATTTTAGGATCTTGGAAAAATATTCTAAAATATATTTTTAGTAACAATCAGTACGTTGAAATATTTTTTTAAGATCATAAAGTATTTTTTTTAGTATTAGTCAGTACCCTGAAATATTTTTTCAAGATCCCTGAAATATTTTAGTACCTGTTATTATCTTGAAGTATCATTTTAGTCTAAAATAATTTTTTAAGATTATGAAGTATTTTTCCAGTACTAGTAACAATCAGTACCTTAAAATATTTTTTCAAGATCCCTGAAATATCATTTTAGTAACTGTTAGTACCGTAATATATATATATATATATATATATATATATATATATATATATATATATATATATAAAAGACATCATCTTATCTATTTTGCGCCAAAACAGTGCGGTTTTGGGAGAAGAGAACCGTAGTGGACCATAAAGGAAGTGGACACCAGCTGTGTCCATGTCTGTACGTATGTGTGTGTGTTTTGTTTGCTTATTAAGTATATGGATTATTCTATGCATGATTCATAGGACTAGATTCATCTGTCTCATGGATTATTCATATGCATGATTCTTAGTACTAGATTCATTTGTCTCATGCATATAGTTTGTAGTGTAATTTGCACTACAAACTAAGTCCTACATTTAGGACTAGAAGTAATATATTGAATGGTATGCAAAATAATAGTGAGTATCGAGATGAATAAATATCGAAGAGGAGCATAAGAAGACTAATGATATCTAAGCTCGGGTGCATCACAACCTAGTTTGGTCTTCACAGATATAATTGTTATAGGCTAGAATTTTTATGTGAAATTCTTCTATATGATATACATCTTGTTGGAAATTATGCTCTATTGTACTTTAAACATTAACGTTATTTAAACCTCATACGTTCTCTCATTCAATCTCTTCCAGATTCTATTTTAAAACTAACTTGAATTTTATTCTCCACAAACATTAAATTTAAAACCTCAGAATCATGCATGGCAGATAATTTTAGGGAGAACTATATAGTACCCGCGCAAAGCACAGGTTTGAATAGGTGGTGTTAATAAGTGTTGGACTTGAGTGAAGAGTGCGAATAGATCATCCTTGCATCAAAGATTGAATGTTGCTCTTCAATATAGGACTTTAACCCACACTGTCTCTCTCATTAATACTTTTTTTCTTCATTACCCTCATTAATTTCACTTTCCCACTTTCTTTCGTCCTACATTTAATACATTAATATTCATTAAAGTGCGTCTTTTACGGGGGAAGTGACAGTTTTTACATAGTGGCAAATTACAAGTTTAACTAATTTCTTTAAGCCTTATAAAGAATTAGGTTTTCTATTTAGAATTAAATTAACAAAGAACCATATAGTAAATTAAAATTACAAGTTTAACTAATCTTTAATCTTCATAAATGAATTAAGTAGGTCTTGTATGTAAAATTAATTAAGAAGCGTAAAACTTTGAAAAGACAAAGGCATACGAGCTATGATTGTTTTGTGAAGTACCTTTTTTGGGGAGAAAATCTTGTTGGATCTTTAATGGTGTGGCTTCTGCTCTCACAACGCCCATGAGATTCATCAGAGTTAGGTGGCGAATCTGCAGAAACGCTAGACAGTTGACAGTTGAGGAGTAAAATTGCATTTCTCAAAGAATCCTCCACCTTGGCAGCAAGATCTTGAGCATACGAGGTCATTAAGGCCTCACCATCTTCTCCATTATCATACTTAAGAATCATTAATTGTTTAAGCTGTTTCACATACTCTCGCCCTCTCTCCAGCTCCTTCATTGCCAGGTTCTCCATAACCAATCAATATAAAATAAAACCTTTGTATAAGTAAAAGATTGATGTCTCTGTGTGTCTATATATAAACAGTGAAGAAGAAGAGAATATTAATCAGGCTGCGTATGTGATGAAAGAAGGAACAAGGAAGTAGGGTTTGAAGATGACGATAGATGAGATAGAAGAAGGGTAAGATGGCACTTATCATTAGGCGACCACGCATACCCACTTGTGCTTCTTTATTTTATTTTAGCATTTCTTCTTTCTGTAGATTCCTTGATCCCTCAGCTAATTTTTAAAGGACCCTTATGGTTTGTTTTGATCATTTGTGAATTTTTTAAAATATTATCTCCTGCATTAATTGTTTTTCCAGAAACACTCCCTCTAGTTTCTATTACAATTTACAAGGCATATGTAATACCACTCATCAAAATGTGGTTAAGTTATTACTCCCTCAAGTTCAAAATATAAGAACTAAACTTGTGAAGGGATGTAAGTATGTGACACTTCGATTTTGTCTCATCATTTATTTATTTTTTTAAAAAAATTTACCCCATATTAATTATATAGCTCTCATCATTCTCTCTCTTCACTCATTCACAGTCATATTTGTTTCGCCCATTCTCTCTCCCACTCACCCTCTCTGTAAATGAGAGTGTTTTTGGAAAACAAGTTATCTGACAGTCCACGTATTATCCATATCTTTTTTTTTTTTGTTTAGGTGCAAACCTGCCTTGAAAGTTTTCACTTGGGAGCAAATGTTGTTCCGAAAATTTCCGAATTGTAGCAATTTCATCCTGGCTGTTATTCAGTCAAACTTAATCTAGATATCGATCAAGTAAACATTTCTAGGATCTGGAAACTTCTAAGGGAACATAGCTCCCAAGTAAAAATTTTTGGTGCAAATTTGTACATTAACAAAAATAATGAGGCTGACATACGGCATTCCAACTCGGTATAATTTGTTAGCTAACAGTCAAACTTGACTTGGATAATAACCAAGTCAAAATTGCTTCAGTTTGAAAACTTCCTAGGCAATATTGGTCCTAACAAAACTTTCAGGGTAACATTACTCATTGATGAGTACTCCAGGGCAAAAATGAACTTTAATCCAAAAAACAATCAAATTTATCCATATGTAATACCATTAATTATATTTAAGAAGTGTTAGAAGTTGTAATTGATAAGGACCATATATTTCTATTGAAAAATGTCTTATAATAAGGACATGAAGGAGTATATTCTTAAATAGGTTGAAAGTAATCGTGAGAGAAGATGCAACAAGTCTTTGGACTATTTTAGGGAAATTATACTCCTCTAGTCTAATTTACAAGTGATTTCTACAATATTTTACTGAAACTAAAAAAAAAAAAACCTCAAACCTCAATAACTTTACCTTACATTTTAACAACTTTCTAACTTTAGTTCTATTTAATATACATTAACATGAAAATAAAATCTGCATAGTGGTAAATGAAGGGGCATCACCGTTGTAAATAGGAGAATATCAATTTGAATCTTGAGAATCACACTTGTTGGGAGAAATGAGAACTCTTTATCCTTTGAACCTTGAGGGGAAAATTCTTGATCAAATTAAAAAAGAAAAAGAAAAAGAAAAAAAAAAGAAAGGTAGAAAGGTACATTCAAATGAAATTTGACTTAGAAACATAACCAAAAAAACTTCTCTTTCGACCTTATAAATAGAATCATAGGAGTACAAATTGCTCTCATGAAGTGATTAATAAGGCACCATATATGAGACGGGGAAGTAATATATAAGAGTGAATAGAAATAATAATTGTTAGTAACTTAATAAATGATATTAAATTCCTTGCTAAGAGCATAATATTTATTTTTCTATTGATATTATAAAACAACTACTAAATATGTCTAAGAGAACTTAACCAAAATCCTGAAGGACCAAAACATATTATTTGAAATTATGAGGACGGAAATTAAAATGTGGGAGTACTAAATATTGTATTAAACCTAAAAATGCTCTTCAATGCTCAACCCATCCCCCCTCTTGGCGTGCTCTTCAATGGTCAACCCCATTCTCGCCGGCCTTGGTGCTTGCGATGCCTCCTCCTTTCACATACTTCAACATCCTCGCCGTGCTAGTTATAGGGTGTGGATTCATGCTTTAGCTGTCGCCTTTGGGTGTTGCTAGGTGACATCACTTTGATTATGTCACAATGATGCATTAACCACTAGCACTCTGCTACGTAGCAAAAACTACATTAGACATCATATATTAATTATATAATCATCACCTTGTTTGTTATCTTCTAGAAACAATAGAAAGATTTCGTGAGTTGCATCTAGGGAAGAGAAATCTCCTCTGTAAAAGAAAAGCTGTGAAGACATCAGGAAACTAGCTACTAGTTTGATTTATAATAATTGAAATGTTTTTGTTAATTTTATACATAGAGAATCCAACATTTTTGTTAATAGCTTAGTTAGGAAAGATGATACTAAGTTGGATAGCGTTTTGAATATATCTTTGATCAATAAAACCACCTTTCATTGAGATGATGGATGATGAAAGAGTTTTTGTTGTTACCATTTTCTTTGTAATTAATGTCTAGATCTTCATGGTAGTTTTCAAATTCCGTTAAAAAAAACAAAGTAGGTTTAATTTAGCAAATAATGAAAGTAAGCCGTATTAGACAGTAATAATATGCTTATATTAAGAGCAGATTTTTGTCGATTTCCCAAAAATTTTTAGTTACCATATACTCATATACCAAAAAAAAGAAAAAGTATTATTATGAAATTAAATAGAGAGACTCTCCCACTTGGCTTTGCTGAGAGACTCTCCCACCAAAGCCAGGTGCGTGACGCGGGTCGGATCCGGATTAGTTGGGGCGAAGTCCTGGTGAACCGGGTGGGCAACCAAAAAAAAAAAAAAAGAAAAGAAAAGAAAGAGAGAGTGTGCATAAATAATACGTGAATTATTATAAGATTTATGTCTTTGTTATGCTTGTTGCTGGAAAAAACAAAGAGTCATTAAGGTTGTCTATTTGTACTTGTCTTTATTCCAAATGAATCTTCACAAAAGAATTTTGTAAATTAATTAAATTAAGGATCTCATCTGCATTGAAGGTGTTAACATGAACTTCCATCTTAACAGATAAGCCTTCTGCATTGACCATACCCTCATCCTTTATTTTATTTTTTATTTCTATTTAATCTATATACTTTAAAATTATAATACTAGGCGGAACCAAAAAAAAAAAAAAATTGCACACTTGTAAGTTGCGGACGCCCAAAGAAGCTGTAATATAACATACACCCAAAAATGTGACTTTGCTTTGTTAGCATTGTTAGCCTTTGTATATAAGCTAATTGTGTTATAGTTATCTCAAGAATGGTTTTCCCAAAACTCATATTAATTACTTGTAAACTAAATTAAATCATATTACATACTATTATATAAAAATTTGAAAAATCATAAACAAGATAGGCCTAGCCTATTTATAGAACCATGCCCCAACTATAGGTTCGTCAGTAAGCTACGTGCCTATTTTCACCCTCATTTTCAGCTTAAACTTGTAACATTCTTTTGTTTGAGTATTTATCTCATTTTTACGATAGTTTGCAAATTTAATGGCTTTGATAGACTTTTAATAACAATTTCATATCTTAAAAATTCCTGGTCAGTGCTTATTTTTATCAAATTCTTGTTGTTTGGGGAGAAGCTATACTTGTTGAACGAACTCCAAGCTATAAATCTTCAGGCTTTTCAACATTCTGAGAAATATATCAGTAACAAAGTAATTAAAATATAGAGGAGAAGAGAAAGAAGAAGAAGAAGAAAAAGGGGATAAGAAGGTAAAGCATGATGACCAGAGAGAATTGCTTTGTAATCTCTATCATATTATTGATTTTATCAATCAGTTACAGTACACACCTATCTCATTTACATAAGGAGAATAACTTCGAGCACGTCATCTTAGCTTGGTATAACAAACTGAACCTCTTTTGTATAGCTGGCAACACTAATACTAATTAAGTGATAGCTGGCCTAACTTACTAATTACACTTTAATAAGGCTTACAATCATTACATAGCTCTGTTTTGTAGGAAGTTTTAATAACTTATCACTTCAGCTTTTAACAGACTTGGATAATACAAGGATTTCATAAACAAGAACAACGATTTAATTTACGTTATTTACTTGGTTAAGTCTATCAATGCCACTAAGCTTAGAAACTACCATAAATATTAGTGGAACACAGATACAAGATAATGAGACATGTGACTTGATTCCTTCACTGCCTCGCCATCGCCACTGAACCCTCCATTATGATGGCACCCAGTCTATTATCTTGCTTCCGTAGATGTGGCAAGCCGCACTGACTGCGGTGGAGAGGAGCTCATAGTCGTTCGTGAGAGTAACATGACGGTAGAGGAGAAGGCCGGGGGACCGGTGTTGGTGGACCTCTTCTCGTCTCAGGGACATGCGACGTTGCCAGCGACGGAACTGGTGGTGTTGAGGTTGAGCTGGCGAGATTTCTTGCTGGAGATGTCAGTGGTGGTGCTGGCCTTCTTTAAATTTGTTTGTTACCCAGAAAAACATGCTTTTTCGTTTTCAAGATGATGATTCACTTCCTCTGTAGCTTTTCTTGAATCTGGTTTTGGTTTTTGAATTTGGTATTGTCGTTTTGAATTTGGTTTTGGCATTTTCATATGATGATTCACTTCCTCTGTAGCACCATTTTCTGTTTCTTTTTGAATCTGGTATTTTCGTTTTGAATCTGGTTTTGGTTTTTTCAGATGATGATTCACTTCGTCTGTAGCATCGTTTTTTGTTTCCTTTTGAATCTGGTTTTGGGTTTTGAATCTGGTTATGTGAAATCATTCTTGTTGTCCAACACTTGATTCCAACAACGGCTTCTAGATTATCAGCTCATTCTCAAGATCCCAACGATACACTCTTCGTTATTGTCATTCTTCCTTTTTTTCTGAGTTCAGGGGCATTTTGGTATTTTCACTTTACTAATAACGTCAGTTAATACAATGTAATGGTGGTGGTAGTTTTCCATTGTTTTTGAAAGTTCATGTATAGTTTTGCATTAAAAAAAAAACATTTGGTGCTAAGTGCTCCTTAAGGTGAAACATATGTATATTTTTGCACCTTTACCCTTCTTATAAACATCGTATTTTGGCAAATAATTAGCAAAATACAAAAGTGAATATGTGGCTTAAGGGGTTATAATCTATTGATTATATTTTTATCCAAATTTCACTTTGGAATTAATTAACTGATGGTTAATTATAAGACTACATTTAGAGGCTATTAAATCTGATATAAATAGCACATAGAATAATAGCTAATTTTTAACCGAAAGAGATTAAAAAAAAAGGTTATGGAGACACTTAATTAAATTAGAACAAATTAGCAAATGCTAATTGGCAATTAAGCTTGCACTAAATAAAGACTAGTAGCATATGTCTTCAGCTTGATAAAAGACAATCGAAATAAGTAAAGATTAAAGTGCATAAAGCTTGATTAATGAAGCACTAATGATCATGCTTAACTAACAAACTAATAAGGCATGGGCATGTAGCATCAAGGGCACCTAATCCCATGATTATGTCATCAAGATGACATTATAATTGCCATTGCTTTTAAAACACAAAATGGAGTGAAAAACATGTTGGGGAATAAGTTTTAGAAACAATAGATCATTATGATGAAAATTTAGAAAACTGTCAGTTTTAAATTCAAGGTTGCAGCGAATGTTGTAGGCGTTTTTTTGTATGAAATGATCTTCAAAAATCATGAAATTTTGCATGAACAAAGTAGACATTTAGGGATTTATATTGATATAAAATTTTTAATGTTTTGAGCTCTAGAAAAGGCGGTATGAATTTTTGAAGTTAGACCTTGTTTTTGAAGTTATAATCTGAACAGTGTTGGGGAAATATTAAAACTAGGAACGACCTGTGATTTTTTGTCTTATGGGAATATTGTTTTATGAAAATATACATGTCAAGGGTCATGTATATTTTTGAAACACTCAAATTAGATTTTCATAGAATTAATTATGATTTTCTAAATTTGTTATAAAATTTGCCAAGAAAATCCAGCAATTCAAATTTAAGGGAAAACAATGATAAAAATTGGATAAATAATTCACTAGGGCTAAAAAGGTCAAAAGAGGTGAAAATATCGTTTTTGACATTATTCTAAGAAATATGATATTGCTGGCGGCCGGCCAAGGCTTCTGTGGCGAATAACGGCAGGAAGTTCTGAGGTGTACGGCAAAGACCATGGGGGAAATGGGCAGCAAAGATTCGAGATCCAACAAGATGAGTACGGCTCTGGTTGGGGACCTATTATACAACAGAGGAAGCGGCCATGGTGTACGATAATGCGGCGATTAAGCTACGAGGTCCCGATGCTATGACCGGCAAGGGAAAAGGTCGAAGAAGTTGAAGTAGAAGTGATTGAAAAAGCCACGGTAGCATGTGGAACATGGCGGAAAGAGCAGAAACTGGGAAGAGCCATTTGGGGAGTGCGAAGAGGAAACAGGTCAGAGGAGATTGTGGGAGGAGGAGGAGTACTGGAGGATAGAGATGCTGGTGTGGGATGAAGATGAACCCACTAGTTTCAGTTTTTCATCTTTATGATGTTGTAAACGCCCCTGTCTAGAGACTTGAGCCTGAAAACAAAGGTTGAAGGTTACTAACGGAAGGTTGCTAATGGACATTGAGATGACTTAAAGGTTTTGTTCTAACTTCACATTTTAAAAAGTTTTTTGATATTTAAGGTCCACTTAATAGTTGTTTGTGTTGGGCGCTCATGGGGTAATAGTTTGTTGGCCAATTCGCTCCTTAACCGTAAAATCTATTTCATCAAACTTGTGGATATGCACATTCATCATCCCTGCAACTCGGTATTGATTATCTATATTACTTCAAATCTTAATTGTAAAATAGCGTCTTTCTGAGTTTTTGATGTCGGACAAAAAATGTTGGTAAAAAATATATACAAAGAGTTAAGATAAAATAAAAGTCACTCCTGACTCTTGAATGTTGTAGGAAAACATTCTTCATGTTATTTGGTTCAAAAATATTTTTTCAAAAAATTAAAAAAAAAACTTTTTATGTCATTATAACATTTTAAGAAGTCACTCCTGACTCCTGAATGTTGTAGGAAAACATTCTACATGTTATTTGGTTCAAAAATATTTTTTTTTTCAAAAAACAATTAAAAAAATCATTTTATGTCATTATAACATTTTAATCATGCCCATGTCTTTTTTTAGTATTTATGTTATGATTTTTTTCATTTCTACTTTATACTACTAAGTTTTTGGCCTGATACTGTTTAATAAAGGGAGGATTATCTTGCATAGATATCTCAAACAGGAAAATTAATTATCCATAGGTATGAGTCACCTATAAACGGTTTTAACATGTAAATAATGAACTTTGAGCTATAAATAAGATGCAGAAGAGTTCATTAATAATTTTCTTATTAAGGACCTGATTGTAATTTTTTCTTTTAATAATTTTTTTTTGTTGAATACATATTCAAATTGCTGTAGCAATAATTATATATGTATGCATGTTGAATATTTTCTGTATAAGGGTTTGAGGGAAATGGAGGGGAGCAGAGGCCTTATTTTGAAATTTTCCCTCCCCTTTCCTCATAACCCTCCTTGACAAAATTGGGGAATTTGAACGAGAGGGGTAATATAATATGTTACATTCATGTGGCTGATTTAACAATGATAATTTTTTAAAGAGTTAAGGATTAATTCTACCCAAAAGATTTTCAGAGAATAATTTTGATCCGGATGTTAAAAAGGGAACATGATGAGTATATATTTTATAATTAAATAGGTGTATATTTTATGAGATTTAATTGGAATTATTATATTATATACATATTTAACTATCTTTTATGAACGTTTCCATAATTGAATCAAACTTGGGATCAAAGAATAAATTGACATAAAATCTACTCATATCCTATTTTTATTGTGCAGGAAATATTAGCTGATTTGGAATGAAGTAGAAAAAGGCAATAAGAGGATATGCAATCAGTCAAATTCAGTGGTCTCACGCAAGAAAAATAGAAACAAAATCAATTGTGTGATCTGATGGAGTAAATTACAAGATATGAGATATCTTTGTAATAAGTGAAAGAGAATCAATGGCCCAAGATCTAAATTATTATAAATAAGGAAGCAGAGACAAGCAAAAGAGAAGACGGAGCAGATCAGGAGAGACACAGAACGAAGAAGCAAAGGAGTAGAGGCTGAGCGTTTCAATTCCCTTCATCATCTCCACAGAAGGACGGAAGGACTGTGGAGGCGACGGAGAAATTTTCTTTCTTCTCTCTTCTTCTTCTCTGAACTTGAATTTTCATCTTTTTTTATGGATTTGAATAAAGCCATGTGTGGCTAGTTTGTTTTGCAACCTAGAGAATCTATGAACTTGCTTGGGTTTTAGAGATTATTTCCACTTGTTAGTTTTACTTAATTTTATTTTAGTTTATTTAATCCTGTGTTTATTGTTATTGCTTATTGACTGATCACCATTGAGCATGTTTTGGGGATTTAGGGTTGGACTTGAAAGAGGGAATCCTAAATTGACCTTGGGAATAAATAATGTGGAATTAGGTTTAAATCTAATAGAGAAATTAGATTTTAATCTAATTTGCGTCTAGGATAGACATATACCTAGAAGCTCCGCATAGTCAAATTAGAGTGAGCCCGATTTGAATTGCATCTTAATTAATTGTGTGAGACATTGCATAATTATTTAAGGTAGGTGTATAAGTGGACCGACAGGCACTTATAAACATTAATACTCTAGATTAGCTGATTAAATTTAGTCAAAGTTAATTTAGTGGGGATAAAATCTAGGAAACAAATAAGGGATTAGTAACTCTAGGTTGCTCGTTTGATTTTTGTGGTAGTTTTCTTATTTTTTTTATTTTAGTTTTAATTTCTTTTATCTTAATTAAATTCAATTTTTGTTTTCCTCAACTTAAACGAAATTGTGAGATTAATGCTTAACTAAAGTTGTGATACTAAGTCCTCGTGGGAACGATACTTTTCTTATCACTTTATTACTTGATACGGCCCGTGCACTTGCGGAGTTTTTTAGGCTTTAAATTTTGCCCTATCAGAACAATTTTGTTTTGGTCATTATCTCAGTTAATTTTGATCATTGGTTGACCACATATATGCTAATTTAATAGTCTACATATCATTTTTGTTAAAGTGAAAATTTGCCTTGAAAGTTTTAAATCTTATACTTTGATAAATAAAAAAAAATGAGGTAGATAACACATGAACTTTTATGCAAATTTGTACATTATCAAAAATGATGTGGATGACAATATGTGCACTGTCAACTCAACATATTTAATTAACTAATGGTCGAAATTAATTAGGATAATGACTAGGGCAAAGCTGCTTGTTCTTTTTTACACTTCCAGGGTGAAAAAGCCCTCAAAAAACTTTCTAGACAAAATTGTCTCTTAACCTTTTCTTTTATTACATAATTACCCTTCTTTCCCGAAATCCCAAGCTCACTTGTTGCGTCTTCTATTCCTCCTCCTCATCCTCGACGATCAAAACCTCTTTGCCTTGTCATTATAAGTTCACCTCCGTTAACGGTCTTCAGCCGTTGAGTTTATGATTGTAGTCAATCCTGAACTATCTTCCTCATTCTAGGAATGCTAGTTCTTCTTCCTCTCTCTCCTTTCGTCTTCATTGATTTTCCATTTTATCCAGTGTTCCCCTCTATTCGGTTCAACTATCCTCTGGTCATTTAAAAATTATTTATAATTATATTTTATTAAAAGTTTTACAAATTAAAGTTTCAAAAACATAACTTCTATTTAAAGTAAGGATAAAATTGTTCTATAAATTATTTCCTTCCCTCCCAGACCAAATATATAAGATAACATTACAATTACTCCCCTCCCCTCTTAACAGTCCAAATGGGATAATATCAAAATTGCTCCCCTCCCTTCCCCTCCATCAAAATCCCTCTCATTCATTTCCTTTCAGGGAACCCTAATTTTGGATGGGAGGCTAGAAAGGGGAAAAGGAGGGGAGGGGAACCCCTCCTTTCTTTAAAATTATTTTATCCAAACAGGGGGAGGGGAGCAATTCATGTCCCTTACTTAAGAAGTTTTCAAGCCAAACAAGGGGAGGGGCATAGCTCTCCCCCATTTCCCTTCCCTCCGCTCCACTCCAAAAACCTTCTATGCGAGGTTGGGGGTTCAAACACAATGTAAATGCGATGTTGGGAGCTAAAACCTTCTATGTGAATATAATCGCTGCATGAGTAGTAGTAGTAGTACTACTACTAATAATAATAATAGGCTCATTAAAGTCATGATGTATGGGTGAGTTGTTGAATAAAATTAAAGGATCAATAAAGCACTATTGCAATGCCATTTAAATGAACAATTCGATCTATGATTTCTCATTCGTCAAAATCTTATTAAAGAAATAAAACTTTAGAATAGGCACAAGGCAATGTAATGCTCCAAAGATGGAACAATTGCACACCACTCTTATTTCTTATTCAAGAAAAACCAAAGCAAATAAATATCTCAGGAAACAACTGACCAAAAACCCATATACACCAATGTTATATGACAATTGTAACAAGAGCATAAGAAAAAAGATTATGAAATTAATCCATCAGTACAGTGACAAAAAGACCCCACCGACAGAAGTATAGTCTAAACGCCAAATTGTATCCTAAAAAATCTAATTTATGATCACTAGTGAATTGCATTAAGAACTTCACCAGCAGGATATAGAAGGCAACCATTTGATGACCACAACAAATGAACACTATAATTGATATAAGGGTTAATGTTATTGTTGGTTCTTACAAATAAATCAAATTTTGATTTTATTTCTACCTATAGTTTCAAATCATAATTTTTAGTCACTATAGTTTCATATTAAATACTTGGTTTGAGTATGTATAGAGACTAAAAGCAAAACTCGTTAACCGTATACTTTTAACAAGTTCTCGTTTTGGTCCTTATACATAATGGACTTAATACAATTAAACTTTGACTAAGTACTTATAAAACTATAAGGACTAAAACCATAATTTGAAACTATAGAAACTAGAATCAAATTTTGAAAATCAATAATGGTATTAACCCTTAATATAATGTCCTCTAATTGCTTGCCATTCTTATAGTACTCCTTCATATTTTGGAAGAAGAGATCACATCCATAAGATCATCATATTGAAAAGGAAGAACTTCACCAGAAAGAGACAGAAGGTAGTCATTATATGTCAACGATGAAGGAACATAATCATTAACGCTCTCTTGCTTGCAATTATTGTTTTCGTCCAAGGTGGTTTTGTTATTATGGTTTTCATCAAAGCTGATCAAATGCGTTGTAGAGCTTGAAATAAGATCATGAGAATCCCGAAACATATGAGGCTTTGAGCAAGTGTGGTAGCCAAAATAGGTGGTTCTGTAGAGAGGAGGGCTGTCTTGGATTATTTGTACTTGTTTGGTTGCTTCACATCCCTTGTCATACTTACAAGTGCACCTGAAGTACCATCTGCATTATCATATTTGTTATATATATATGCGGACAATTTGTGAGAGTAAAAAGATTCTCTATTTTTTTAACAATAGGGTAAAAATATTCTTGTTGCATAAAATGTTATGATACAATCACCTATTTATATACAAAAGAGAGGGACATAATAGTAAAGATTAATGAAAGCTAATAAATACTAATAATTACTACTAATTACAAATTAGCAAATAACTACTAAAAAAAGAGAGAATATTTACAATAAATACACAATATTCTCACACTTTCTCTCAAGTTGAATAATAGATGTTAATTATGTCCAACTTGCTTATGCAACTTTCAAAAGTTTGAATAATTCTTTTGTCAACACATCAACAATTTGAATATTTATTGGTAGATAAGTGAGACAATACATATGACCCCTTCTACTTTTCCCTGATGAAGCGTCTATCTATCTACACATGTTTTGATCATTTATGTTGAATAGGATTTGAGGTCATACTTATGGCAGCCTTATTATCACAATCGAGTTTCAATGGTAATCCACGTCGACTTGTATCTCATTTAAGACCTATTTTAGCCACAACTTATCCATTTTCCTTGAATTAGTGCCCTTAACTTAGCTTCAACGAAGCTCTTAGATACAACCCTTTGTTTATGGCTTTTCCAAGTAACCATGTTTCCCCATATTAAGGAGCAATAACCAGAGGTGATCTCTTGTCAGGATCAGTTCCTCCCCAATCTGCATCAATGCATACTTTTATAGTTCTTTGTTCCTGTTTTTGAAAGAACAAGCCTCTATCAAGAGTACCCTTTAGATATCTCAAAATTCTATAGGTTGGTCCATGTGCTTCTTCGTTGGCTCTCACTCTTGGTCTTTATCTTCTTCTTCTTCTTCAATCTCATCCTCTGAGTCCTCTTTTTCTAACTCCTCTTCATTGTTTTGCTTAGATTTCTTCTTCCTCTTTTTCTGATACACAATAGAAGATCAAGTATATACTTCTTCTGAGAGCCATTGATGCCTAGTCTTGACCTAGCAACCTCCATTCCAAGGAAGTATTTCAAGTTTCCAAGATCCTTGACTTGAAATTCTTTCCCAAGTGCAACTTTTATCCTAGATATTTCCTCAATATGATCTCTTATAAGGATTATGTCATCAACGTACACAATGAGGATGCACTTCATTCTGTCCTTTGTATTGACAAACATTGTATTATTTGATAATTCGTGTTTCTAGCCTTCTAAATTCAAGAGTTTTGAGAACCTATCGGACCATGTCTTGGGAGATTACTTTAAACAATATATCAACTTCTTCAGCTTGCACACTTGATCAATTCTGCCCTTTTTAAAACCTAGAGGTAGATTCATGTATACTTATTCTTGTAGCTCTCTATTTATAAATGCATTTTTGATGTCTAGTTGGTGAAATGGCCACTCTAGGTTGGCTGCCACAAATAATGGAACTCTAATAGTGCTTCACTTCACTTCTAGTGCAAATATTTCTTGATAGTCTAAACCATATGTCTGAGTGAACCCTCAAGCTACCAGGCAAGCTTTTAGTTTGTCTAGAGTACCATCATCTAGATATTTAGGGGTAAATACCCATTTGCAGCTTACAAGTTTCTTGCCTCTTAGTTTTTCAAATACATCCCAAGTTCCATTCTTTTCTAGTGCTCCCATCTCCTTCATAACCGCTTTTCTCCATTCTGGTATCTCCATTGCCTCTTCGATATTGTTAGGAATGCATACTTTATCTAAATTAGTAACAAATGGAGATACCATAATGGAGAAAAGAGGTTATGGAGTATATGGGAGCACTAGAAAGAATGGAAAGTGGGATATAGTTGGGAACATACACTTTATCTAGATTATTAACAACGGCTTGCTAATGAGGACAAAGAGCCTTATAAGACATATTTTTGAATTGGATGCAATGTGCAAGATCGAGGTTGTTTCCTAAGAGCAATTGGCAAATCAAGATCATATTGTTTACTAACATCTTTAGATACTATCGTTTCTACCTCTTTTGATACTGCAAGAACTACCACTAGTTTGAACTCCTTTGGTGCTTCATATGCAAGGTGTTCTTCTCCCTTAGATTATTGTTTTCATGAGTACACCAAATCCTTATACTGATGTTTCTACTTCTGTATCTCCCCTGGCTTGTCTATTTTTTGCTAAGGTTTGCATAAGAGATAGTAAAGGTGGCGGTAATAACTTTAGCTCAATTTGTGGTGATGGCTCTGGCTCTATTAATGGTATAGGTGGTGGTAATGGTTCAGATGGTGTTATCACTACATACTCTCTATTGGGTTCAAGTTCCCAAGTTTGAGGCTCATCACCCTCACACATACTTTCCCTTGAATAGAAAGGAATAGAAAGGAACCTCTTCATGAAAGGTGACATCAAAGCTAACAAAGGTGTGTCTAGAAATAAGATCAAAACATATGTATCCCTTTTTAGTAGAAGCAATTGCAAGAACTATACATTTCATGACATGAGGGTCAAACTTACTATTAGACTATATATTGACATACACAGAGTAGTTTAACACGTGAAAGGAAATGTCGAATTCAAGGTGGGTTTGGGAAAGGTACTCTTGAACCGTTGGAAAGGGATTTTAAAAGTTATGACTCTATTTGGCATTCGGTTATAATGAGATAGGTGGCATGTAACATGGCAATAGAACTTTGGCACATTGCAAGTAAGCATTAGTGCTCAAGCGACATAGAGGATATGTCAATTTTTATGCTCAGCGATCCCATTCTGTTGGAGAGTATTACAACATGAGCTTTTATGGATAATACCATGTGTTTGGAGGAAGACACTCAAGGTTTGGTTGAAGTACTCCATGCCATTTTCACTATGCAACACTTTAATGTTCATATTGAATTGATTCTTAACAATTGTGAAGAATTTCATGAATGCTAAGGGAGCTTCATAGTTTTCTTTTAAGAGATAGAATCAATAAAGGCGAGTGTGGTCATCTATGAAAGAGATGAACCATTTTGTTTTGGTACGGTTTGGAATGTGATAAGGTCCCCATAGATCACTATGGATAGTAATGAAATGCTTTGATGGTGTATATAAAGCTCTAGGGTATGATGAGCGGTGGTGTTTGGCTAATTCTCATATCTCACATCTCATATTAATGGTAGTATTTGGAAAGAAAGATGGGAATATGCTAGATAGGTAATGAAAATGGGGTGGCCCATTCATTCTCTTATATCATAACAAGACATCATCAGTTTTAGAGGTTGATACAGAGTTGCATACCCTAATCGGATGTTAGTGACTTACTTCAACGTCATCAAGAAAGTAAAGCCCCTCGTACACTTTAGCACAACCAATTGTCATCCTTTATAATAGATCTTGAAAGACATAATGAGATGGCAGAAATTTGGCACAAAAGTTAGCTTGCTTTGTTAATTGGTTAACATATAACAAATTGCACACTAATTTTGGTACATGGAGAACAAATTCAAGAGTGCTAAACTTAGAAATCCAAATACTTCCTTTCCCGATGATAGGAGTAAGAGAGCCATAAGCAATCTTAACCTTTTGGCTACCAGCACATGGGACATACGTTGTGAATAATTGATGGTAACTAGTCATGTGACCAAATGCTCTAGAATCAACTATCCGTATTCGTTGATCCCGTGAGGTTTTGAGGGCATGAAGAAAGTTACCTTTTTTGGCTAGTAGCACCGAAGCTATAGTCTCTGATATGTATCCCAAAACTACTTAGGGTTCCAACAATACCATTCTTGAGAGTCGGCACACTAACCAAAACTGAAAATGGCTGTTTTGGGGTTCAAATTTCAACATGACAATTTAGTCCTACAATGTCAGAAATGACAATTTAGTCCTACGAGTTTCAGAAATGAGAGTTTAGTCCTTCAAATTTCAAAAATGACATTCTAGGCCTATGAATTGTCAAATCGACAGAATGATCCTTCAAATTTTAGAAACTACCAATGTGACCGAGTGTGATCAAACTCCTTTGTTTCAACAAGATCGACTTTCTCTGTTTTAGTGAGCAATGGTGTGATCGAATTTCTCTTATTCGGAGAGCAACAGTGTGATCCAACCCTTCTGTCTCAGTGAGCAAAGGCATGATATCAGTGGCTAGAGATGGTGAAGAAGAACGTTAGGATTTCGATCTAAGCTTTTCCCTCATTTTCAATCTTGATCCGTGGCGATGTGAAGGTCCAATCATGTCCACGTCACTCCATTCTCAACCTTTGTCAAGCTCTGACTCTCTATTGGTTCTTGACTATGGAAAAAACAGATGTTGGTAACAACGCGATTATGACGATGGAAATAAAAGTGACGGAAAAACTTGACGATGCTGGGAGTTTTGGTGGTTCTAGAGAAATTAGGTTAAGCTTTGATACGATATGGACAATTTGTGGGAGAAAATACATTCTTATTGCATAATTAAAATGTTGTGATATAATCGCCTATTTATATACAAAATAGACAGATATAATTGTAAAGACTAATTAAAGTTAATAATTATTAATAATTACTAATTAGCTAATACAATATTCCCACAATATGTAAATATTTTGTTTTCTCAATTAAATCATCATCATTTAATACTCAATATGAAATATTAAATATAGAACAAAATTTCGGTTAAGTTACTTATATTCATTAGGTTAAGTTCATAGATCAATTTATAAGTGCACATACGCATTAACAAAAGCAAAATAACAAGTGTCCATATGAAAAATTACAAAGCCTAGTTTACAATATAAGAACCTATACAAAAAGTTACAAGAACAATAACCATAACCTTTAAATATTCTTTTTTTGTTAGAGAACTTTGAATGGCAATAAATTTTTTTTTTTACAAATCTTCCTTGAAATTTCGAATATGGGAATGAAGTTATGCCTATTCTTTCGAAGAAGGATTGGTAATTAATATAAATTGGTTCACACTAAACAAACCATTAGCAAGAGTGATAGCAAAGATAATAACCTCTGTTTTATTGTAAATAAAAAAAGTGTTTGACCATTTTACAGAGTCAAGAGCTGTTAGAATTAGCAATTATAAATAGAGATTAGTATCTTCTAGAGTGTGCTAGCTGTCATATGACACATGTATGGCTAAGATTATCTTGTAACAATATACTAGTATACCCATTTATTATATAATGCATAGTGGTCTCAAGAGGTCATTACTCTCTGGATGATTCATTCTTCATTTGTCCTTTTGTCTTTCTTGGTACCAGAGTGCAGGAAACTTTCTCTTTTTGTCCTTTTCTCCAATTCATTTTTCTACTGCGATGGCCTCCTCCCCAAATTCTCCTTCTGGCTCATCACATAATGACGCCCTTCTCGTCTTCGACGGCGTCAAATCTTATGCCTTATTTCAGTCCTCTAGTCAGACATCTTCAATCAAGTTGGATTGAAATAATTACTTGGTATGGGAGTCCGTTGTTCTACCTCTGATTGAGGGAAATAGACTCCAAATGCACATCGACGCTGATGCCTCCATCCATCGTTCACCATCGTTCTACCGGGCACAGACATGATTATCCCAAATCCAGAGTTTGAAGAGTGGTACTCCGTTGATCAAATGCTTATGGGATGAGTTTGCATTACGATGTCGCAAGATGTAGCCACTCAGCTCTTACATTGCCGCACTTCTCATCAACTATTGATTGAAACTCGAGCCCTTACCTCTGCCATCTCCAAATCCTAGATTATGGTGTATAGATTTGAGCTCCACAATACCCGAAAAAGGTGGTCTCTCGATGACATAATATTGTAACAAATGAAACGCATTGCGGATCATCTAGCATTGGCTGGAGCACCAATTTCAGTCGATGAACTTGTTCTATATACTTTGAATGGACTTGATAGTGAATATAACGCCATCGTCGTTAAGCTTATAGACCAAGATGGCCTCTCGTGGGTTGATGCTCAGTCCGTGCTTATGGCATTTGAGAGTAGGTTGGATCAACTAAATCAATTTTCCTCTCTATCTATTCAAGCTACTGCTAATTTTGCACATTGAGGTGTCAATTCTAATCGTGCTTGCCCTTTTGCTTATTCTGATCGTGCTCCAACTCGTGGTCCATGGCGAGGAGGTCATTCTGGACCTGGGCATCGTTCACGGGGCAGGTCCAACCAAGGTGGTTCTAGGCATCCATACTGTGATCTATGTGAGTGTCAAGGTCACAAAGTTTCCAGCTGTTATAAACGATTTGATAAAAATTTTCAACCTCCTTCTCACTCTATTCCTCAGTCTTATTTTGCTGACTTTGAAATTGTTGATGATCTTGACTGGTATATAGATAGTAGTGCAAATCATCATGTTGTCTCCAATCCTTCTCAGCTTGATTCAGTGAAATCAATAGGTAAGGTGAATTTAATTTCCTGAACTAGCTCTAAAGCCAAAATTTCTGGTATTGGCTTTGCTTCAATTCCTTGTTCTGGGTTTGAAATTTGTCTTAACAATGTTTTATTTGTGCCTCATATTGCTAAAAATTTACTGAGTGTTCATCACCTTATTTCGCACAATCCTGTTTCAGTCTTATTTACTTATGAAGGCTGTGTTGTGAAGGACAACCAAACAGGGCGAATTCTGATGAAGGGAACTCCAAGGGAAGGACTGTATCCAATGAGTAAAGAGGATTTTCATGCTCATTTTGCCACTACCTCAGTAAATGATGAAGAATTTCTTAGCTGGCACTACAAACTTGGCCACCTAAGCAATAAAGTTTTACACAAGTCCTCAATAGTTGTAATTTCAAAGTTAAAATTCGTGACAATTTTGTGTGTGAGGCTTGTCAGTCTGGGAAATCACATAAATTACCTTTCTCAAAATCTTTATCTCATGCTTCCTCACCTTTTGAGCTTGTTCACACTAATTTATGGGGACCTTCCCCAGCACAATCTGTTAATGGATATCATATTATATTCCTTTTGTTGATGATTTTAGTAGATGCACTTGGTTATATCCTCTCAAGCACAAGGGAGAAACAATTACCACTTTTAAACTTTTTCAACAAATGGTTGAGAATCAATTTTAGACCAAGATTAAATCCATTCAGTGTGACAATGGTATAGAATTTAAACCTCTCATACCAATTGTTGATAGTTGTGGTATAATAATGAGATTTACTTGTCTTTATACTTCCTCACAAAATGGTAGAGCTGAAAGGAAGCATAAACACATTGTGGAAATGGGTTTGAATCTTTTGCCTCAAGCCAAAATTCCTCTTACTTATTGGACTGAAGCTTTTCAGATGGCAGTTTATTTGATTAATCGTCTTCCTACTCCAACATTGAATGGAAAATCTCCTTTTGTGTGCTTATATCAAAAGGAGCCTGATTATCTAGCATTAAATCCTTTTGGGTGCACTTGTTACCCTTGTTTGCAGCCTTATAATTCTCACAAGTTGGAATATCATAGTAAAAAATGTGTCTATCTTCAGCCTCTAATAAAAAAGGCTTTAAATGTCTCAATCCAACTGGAAGGATTTATATTTCTAGACATGTGATTTTTGACACTACTGTGTTTCCTTTTCATACAGGGTTTAAAAACAAAAGAGGCTCCTTTGATGAGAACTAGTCATATTTTCCCTTAATCATTGTTGATGAATCACTTGAGGGACACAACCTCTCTACAAGCCCAAATCCACCAAACTTCCAAACACATGACCATTTCACTCCTCGGCCCAACAACAATACCCAATCAGATCTTCCTACTCTTGGCCCAACTCACACATCGTCTTTTGATTCTCCCAACAATAAAACCCAATCAGCTCTTCCCACCTCTAGCCCAACTCATGCCTCCCCATTTGAGTCCACACTGACAACCACATCAAATCCTACCATTCTCTTATTTCCAGCTCTCCTGTCCTCTCGACCTCCCCTATTTCTTCAACTAATCCGAACCAATCCTCCTCATCTTCTTTCTCTTGCACTCTTCTTCCCAGCCCTAACTCGCCTTCTTCTACTTCACCTGATAATTCACCCTCCCTGACCCCATCTCCCTCTAATATTCACCCAATGACTACCAGAGCTAAGGTCGGAATCTCCAAACCAAAATATCCCTTTGTGGGTCTTTTTGCAACTGAAACTCCTCAACAAATTACTCATGCTGCTGAACCCCAATATATTCCTGAAGCTCTTGTGTCTCCTCAATGGTTTGAAGCTATAAAGATTGAATTTGATGCCCTCTGCCGCAATCATACATGGGTCTTGGTTCCCAATCGTGGTCAAAAACTTGTAGATTGCAAGTGGGTGTTTAAAACAAAATTTAAAGCCGATAGTTCTATACTCAAGCACAAGGCTCGCTTAGTTGCCAAAGGTTTTCAGCAATCAGCAAGGATCAATTGTGGGGAAACATTTAGTTTGATAGTCAAGCCAACTACCATTCATCTTATTCTCACATTTGTAGTCACTTTCAAATGGGAAGTTAGAAAGTCAGATGTCAACAACACTTTTCTGAATAGATATCTGAAGGAAGAGGTATATATGAGACAACCGTCAGGTTTTTATGACTCCAAGAAGCCTGGATTTATTTGTAAGCTCACAAAGGCTATTTATGGACTTAAATAGGCTCCTTGCGCCTGGTTTAACCGCCTTCGCAATATGCTGCTCATCTGGGGTTTTCATAATTCCTTGAGTGACATCTCACTGTTCTTTCTCAGGACTAAGCATGTTATGGTATTTATTCTTATCTATGTTGATGATATGCACATAACTGGCAATATTTCCAAAATTTGTTTAGCGATTTATTGTTCAACTCAATGATGTTTTCTCCCTCAAAGATTTAGGCCCTCTTTACTACTTCTTGAGATTGGAAATTTATAGGGACAATCATGGTCTTTACATTAATCAAACCAAATACATTTTGGATTTGTTAAAAAGATTCAATATGTTTGATTGTGCTCCTGTATCAACACCTATGGTGACAAGCAGACATTTTTCTGTTAAAGATGGAACACCTATGATGGATCCCTCATTATACCGTAGAGCAGTTTGGTCTTTACAATATCTCACAACTTCCAGACCAAATATAGCCTATTCAGTGAACAAGCTCAGCCAATTCCTGGCTAGTCCTACTGAGGAACATTTTCAAGGGGTTAAAAGGATCTTAAGATACTTGAAGGGCACCTATCACTATGGCTTACATATAAAACCTGTTGGATCACTTCGTTTAATGGCTTTCATAGATGCTGATTGGGCTATAGACATTGATGATAGAAAATCCATGGGTGGTTATTGTGTATATTTGGGTGGGACACTTGTGTCTTGGTGCTCCAAGAAGCAAAAAGTTGTCTCATCGTCAAGTTCAGAATTAGAATATTGTTCCCTATCTTATAGAGCAGCTAAAGTTAAGTGGTTAAGCTCTCTAATGTCAGAGTAAGGACTTTTTACTCAGAAACCTTCACCTTTTTGGTGTGATAACATGAGTGCTCAAGCTCTTACTTCAAATTCGGTTCATCATGCTAGAAGCAAGCATATTGCAATCCAATCGATGTACATTTCATTACGGATCAAGTTTTATCTAGATCCATAGATGTTAGATATGTCCCCTCTTCTCTTCAAGTAGCTGACTATTTTACTAAAGCTTTATCTTTTTCTCAAATTTCTTATTTTAGACACAAACTCGGTGTATGTGCCACACCCTCTCGTTTAAGGGGGAATGTTATAATTAGCAATTGTAAATAGAGACTAGTATCTTCTGGAATGTGCTAGTTGTCATAGGACACATGTATGGCTAGGATTCTCTTGTAACAATATTCTGATATACCCATTTATTATATAATGTACAGGGGTCTCAGGAGGTCATTACTCTCTGGAAAATTCATTCTTCCATTTGTCCTTTTGTCTTTCTAGAGCACTAGTACAAAGTAGATTTTACAGCAGTATCTTACTTTGATATATTAAAAACAAACTGGTATAGAAAGTATAACTGGTAGAATTTTTAAAATCCGGCATATAACATTTTTGAAAACAAAGCTTGTAATATTAGATTTCCTAATTCAATTTTAAAAGTAGCTTATGCAGACAGCATCTTCAATTCAAATGGGATAAAGGAGAGGAGAGCTAGAAAACATCTTCAGATCTGACTATTTATTTCTATATCTGGAGTTGATCTAGCGTAGAGAAAATCAAATATTTTACCTCTCTTTACACACAACAAGGCGTACACTAGGGCATTAACCCTACTTAGTTTGGATGGAAAGAAAATTATGGGGGAAAGAATATTAGGAAGAACGTAAACTTACAAAAAAAAGTTAAGGTACAAAAAAGCACTGTGCTTTTATCTGAGGAGCGCCCACTAGCAAGTGTTTTTTTTAGGCGCAAAAGTGTACACATAGTTACAAATTAGGTGCAAAAATACCGTTTGACCGTTAAGTTTGACTTTGACCGTTAAGTTTGACTTTTTTTGCTGACTGGACGATAACGTGGCATTTCAAAGGTGTAAAAATACACATGTGATTTGTTAAGAAGAGCGTCCAACACCAAATTATTTTTTTAAAATTTGATAATTTTACTTCAATTAAAATTAGTTTAGGATCTTGAAAAAATATTACCGGTACTAAAAGGATACTGACTGATACTGAAAAAAATATTTTAGGGTACTGATCGGTACTAAAAAGTACTTTCAAGATATTGACTGGTACAGAAAAAATACTTCATAATCTTGAAAAATTATTTTAGGATCTTGAAAAAATATTTTAGGTATTGACCAATACTAGATACTGATTGATATTGAAAAAAATAGTTTAGGGTACTGACTGGTACTAAAAAGTACTTTCAAGATACTGGTTGGTACAGAAAAAATACTTCATAATCTTGAAAAACTATTTTAGGATCTTGAAAAAATATTTCAAGCTATTGACTGGTACTAAAAGGATACTGACTGGTATTAAAAAATATTTTAAGATACTGATTGGTACTAAAAATATACTTCATCTTATTTTTTTAAGATTCTAAAATAATTTTTCAAGATTATGAAGTATTTTTTCTGTACCAGACAATATTCTCAAAGTATCTTTTTAGTACCAGTCAGTACTCTGAAATATTTTTTCAGATCTTAAAATAATTTTTCAAGATCATGAAGTATTTTTCCAGTACAGGTCAATATCCTGAATATCTTTTTAGCACCCGGTAGTAATTAAAATAAAATTATTAAATTTTTTTAAAAAAATTTGGTGTTCGACGTTCTTTTTGACAAACCACATATATATTTTTGCCCCTTTGAAATGCCACGTCATTGTCCAGTCAGCAAAAAAAAGTCAAACTTAACTGTGAAAGTTAAACTTAACGGTTAACCGGTATTTTTACACCTAATTTATAACCACATAGTCACTTTTGCACCTAAAAAAAACACTTGTTACTATACGCTCCTCAGAGAAAATCACATGTGTATTTTTGCACCTTAACCCCTTACAAAAATAGTAAATTTACTAATTTTGTGAGCTTTTCGTTCTACTATTCTCTCCTTCAATTTTCCTCTTACATTTTCCTCCATCCAAACATATCCTAAAAGTGACATGAGGTTTACATTATTGCAGGACTATACCTGTATATGCTAGATATAATACCCTAAAAATCTTTTTTAGCATAACCACTAAATGATACCTATTAAAGTAGGTGGATATGTGGTCTCAAAGATATTATGTTTTATCTAATTTAAAATTAGAGAATTTTCTCCTAGAATTAAATAAACCAAAACAACTCAAATACTCTAAGTTCATTTAGGGATTATAAAATACCCTATAAACTTTCATATTGAAGCATAGTTCATATTTAAATTTTAAAGGGGCATAAAATGTTATTGAAATATCAAACAAATTAGAGGAATGTGTCAATAATTGATTGGACAAATAATTGTACATTAATTAAAGTAATTGCATTAATTTTTGCAATTAATTATTGAATCCTCTTAGGAACCATAAAATATCATAAAATCCAAGTAATTACCAAATTAAAATATGGTTCACATGGAATTAAAAGGACCAATAAGGAACTATGGAGAATACTTAAACAAGATAGGAGAAAAATAATAAATAGTTAGGTATTCATTAAATTAAATAACTATGCCCAATCTTCATCAAGGAATTGATTATAATACCCCAAAATTTGTATATCTCTTGAATATAATATTTTGGCCATTTAGGACCCATTTAAAATAGGAGAGTATGTTATCTCCAAATTAGTAAGTATATTTATTCTAATTCTCGAATAACTTGTCGGTAGAACTTAATAGGGCAAAATACAACTCCCTAAATTTTTATTAGGGGTCATAAAATATTGTAAAATACCATAAAAGCCCTTAAACCAATTAAATAGAATTTCCAACAATTAAACTCACAATTAGTGATATATTGTCATATAATTCACATATTGGCAAAGTTAAGCCATAAAAGGATAGGAGGAGGTCTAAAATAATTAGAGGACACTAAAAATAATTAGTAAACATCAAAAATTAATCTTAATTGAATTAACATGCATAATTAACTTAATGATAAATATTTACAAGCAAGTTGCAATATTTTGGCTAAATTCAACAATAAAGCCTAACAAGGGATCCATAATTATAACAATTGGACTTAGTAGGATCATAATTGAATTGGTAATCAATAAAATCATTTCAAACTAAGCCTAATTAAGCTAAATTAAATAGTAAACAAGAAGAAATTAATTTAGGGCTTTAGTCACAACATTGGATCATTTTTGGTAGCCCAAATCATTGCCCAAATCACCAATAAAGCCCAAAACAAAAATCAAACCCAAAGGACCAGAGGGGATTTCGGTTTTGGCTGGATTCAAAGAGAAGAAAATGAATTTCAACACATGTTGCAAAGTTGGTCAAAGCTTGTAGAACACAAATCACTATTCATGGCTTAAAGTGCAAGTTTGCTTGAGCTTCTTGGAGAAGGAAAAAGAAAGAGAAGAGGGGAGAGAGAGAGGGATTTCAGCTGGAGCAATTGAGTGGTGAGGATGTGAGATTTCAACTTTAACCTAGATCCAATGGTGTTTAATTGACAAGAGCAAAGTTGCATTTTATTACCAAATTGCCCAACCTTTTTCCTATAAATAGGGACCCAAGCTCTTCACTTTTCTTCACACCAAGCAATACAACACTTGCTTATTTGAGAGAGAGTTGAGAGAGCTGAAGGGAAGTCTTGAAGGAGTTCAAGCTCTAGGTAAGAAAAGTTCTTAGTTTTTGAGTTTAAATTCATAGGTAGAAGTAGTTTTGATCTTTAAAATTCTAGAATAATTTTAGTTTCATGTTTTTATAGTTTAAAATAGCTTCATTTCGAAAATTTAGTGAAGAAAGTAGTTCTGCAAAATTTCCAGATCAAGAACACGGTTGTAACGAAGTTCTGGCGAAAATTCATCGGTTAGGCGATTTCTGAACTAGTAACAGAAACACTCATATTTCATGTTTAAAATGATATTGAAAAATTCTGAGAAAATTCATGATGAAAGTAGACATGTAGAGGTTTTTAAATATGTAAAGAACATGTTGAAATGAGTTCTGTACAGTGAGAAAGCAATTCTCAAAGTTTATGTTGCGAAAATACTGGAAATTCTGGGCAGAAGATGAACACGTGAAATCTGGGAATGATTTTTGAATTCTGGGCAAGGCCTGATATTTGTTCTGGAAAATAGACATCCTAAGGAGTCCGGAACTTCTTACGGATCTTCGTTTCGATTTTTCTAGAATTAGTTATGAATTTTCAAAGATAGGCGAATTTCTGCCCAATAATTCCAGCGGTTTTTTTTAATAAATTATGAGAAAATAAAATAATGGTTTAAAATACCAAGGGTAGAATAGTCAATAGTGGCCAAAATATATTTTAGGATATTATCTTTAAATTAATAGAACGATATGGCTATGATAGGCTGACCGGAAGAACGCTGACCAACCGATTTCGTACCGAACTACCGATTCAGGCACGGACGCGTATTGTAACCTTAACTCTGATGCTTATGGTATGCTTATATGTGATAGATAGTCTGAGATTTTGTTTTTGAAAATTGATCATACACATACAACTTGATACGGGTTATGGTTTTGATAATGCCGTTATGTTTTCCTAGCGCTGAGGTCACGATAGGCCATCGTGGCACTGGAGATAGTGCAGACTATAATAACATGCATATTGCAGTGGCTGTGTTATGTTATTATCTGAATATGAGAATATTGTATGTGATTATTGCTGTTTTGCCATGGATATCTGTCATACATATTTGATACATAAGCATGAGGTTAACCGTTACCTGAGGTTCAATGGTAATTGAACCTCAGCTCTTAACATAGCGTCAGGGTCCGGAGGAACCAGGACTAAGGACAAGGATAAGGAGCCAGCGCAAGGACGAAGACAGAGAAATTTTTATTTCAGCGTTATCTTGTTGTACTATTCTCAAACTACTGTACCGCTGTGTAAGCAGCCAGATGCTACATCAGTAAATGTTTATCAGATACTCAAAATTTTGAAATTTATTCCGATGCTCTACTCTGATCAATTATTTCAAAAACGCTTCTACTCTGGTTTAAATATTGTGAAAACGGATTTCAAAAATGAGGATGTTACATTTTGGTATCAGAGCAGACATTCTGGCCCGAAGTTAACTAAGTTACTACCAGACAGTTTGGTGTCTAGAAAGGGTTTTGTGGTTGGCAATCAGTCCCCGTGAATTCGGCGAGCCTTCCACAAATACACCGGCCTGGCCAGACTGTTTGAGTAACGGAGTTAGGTTCGGAGTTTTTCAAAAAGTATTTTTCTGGCAAGAACCCGACTCAGTTACAGTAAACCATTGGTGCCGAAGGTAGGGCCGAGTCTATGTGGATCAGTCAATCAGTCGCCGTAAAGTCGGTGAGACTCCCATGATAGACGCCTACCTGGCCAATCGGTTTGACTAACTAAGTTAGGCTCTAGGCCATTGCCTTAGAGCATATCTTGAAAAAGAGTACTGATATAACCTTGGTGTGGTAAGTGAAGAACGAGTGAGATATACGGTGCGGAGGGCTGCCCAGAAGAAATTAACAACGATAGGCAACCCTAGGCTAGTGTACCACCCTCTGTCGGTGCACCACTTTAAAATAGGGCCGGTATATCCATCACCTGTATCGGCAATGAAATTGGGCTCTGATAATTCTGATAATCCTGATAATTCTGATAATCTCCAGTTTGTACTAGACCTTAATTCCATTCTAATCCAAAGCTTATATGTAGAGCTGGGCTACGCCAGATGAAACTCCGAGATCAATAAAGATGAGTACATGTAGTATTTGACTCATGTAGGGGAACTCATGACACGTATTTCCGTACCCATCCCTGAATAGACCATGAATCCTTGAACGTATACCATCCTGAGCAAGTATACGACCATGAATCTGTACACAACCCTGATTCTGTGTACTACCTCGAATCAAAGGCTAGTCTTAAATAACGAGTAGTTAAAGAACGAAATACGAACCTAGTACCAGTCAAGGGAAGCTAAGGAAATATTGATAATCGAACATAGTTGAGTATTATGAAGTATGTGACATAGCAGCTACAGTAATGTAATATACGTATGTTTGTGATAGGTGTTGATTGCTGCTTCGTTCTGATGTTTATAAGGGACTAGAGTTTCCCAAAGGTAGAGATAGAAATCGATACAGTGGTAGAAACAAACAACCACAAATAGAACCAGTTCCAGTACCCAGAGCAATGTTTTCATTGGGGTCTTGATTATCGTTATGAACCCGGGCATAATCATAATCAAGGCATCATTGAGGGCCATATAGGTGGTCCATCTTGCTCTACCCCTCTAGGCTAGTTTGTCTTCATAGATAGTACAAGATATCTTAATGATGAGAGAAGGATTAACTAAAGACTCTTTATGGAGTATGTACTCAAGGAAGAAAAAGTGTTAGCAGACTAAAATATGTTAGGAGACAAGTCCAGAAAATAGTTAATTTCTCGAAATCCATACTAATGTTTAAATAAAGAAACTAGAAAACACATAAGATGAGAAGTGAGGTTTATGTGGAATGTGATTTTTGGATTTCCTAATATGATTGATTATGGTTCTAAAAGTTTTAGATGTGTCTTAGTTACAAAAGATATGCTTTGTTTTGACAATCGTTTGTATCACTGAAATTTGTGATAAAATAAGTAATGCCTTTTATGAACTCTCTTCTATTGTTGGGACCATTTATTGGCCATAATTGCAAGAGGTACATCTTATTAGTACTCAAAAACATGGAAAAATCTCTAGATTATGACATGTTAGGTTGGTAACTTTTATTGAAACAATCATTATTAGAGAAAGGTTAAAAGAATCTAGATATAATTAGATCTTTATCTGATATTCTCTCTATTGATATTAAAAATCTTTTGTGATCATCTCTTCATCGTATGTTCTTTGTAGGTTCATTTTAAATGGTGGAGAAAGAAAATTTTTATAGTTTACGTTATACAACTTATGCTATTCATCTTGTTGAATAGTTATATTTCTAAAGATTGTTCCACCTATTAAGTGGAATTACTTATTTTCCAGCTTAAAAAAAAAAATCTATTTATAAAGTGACCAATTGCTTGTAACTGAACGTGTTTTATGAAATTGCATGGGATATTTGTGTTTTGAGCTTATTGTCGTAATCTTAAATTTGTATGAATTATTGTTGCTAGTGTTATCTAAATTTTTGTATACGTGTGTTTCGAGCATTTATTTTATTCTGAAAATTCCCGCTCAGATTTAACCTAAGTATTTCCCTTGAATTTTCCAAACTAAGTTAGTGTGAAACTATGTTTAAAATTAAAAAAAACAAACAAACAAACAATATAATAATAATAATAATAATAATAATAATAATAATAATAATAATAATCCTGAATATGTTAAAAGGTTGAATATTGCGAAATGTGCATAGTTGTCATACTTCATAAAATTATTTTAGTTTCAACCAGCTAGCTATAAGAACTGTAAATGGTGACACTTGCGTAGGGTATTGGTATGAACTAATCGTATGATGGAAATAATACTTAAATAATTAGTTGAAAATCTAAATGTTTGTGTTAACTTATTCAAAAAAAAAAAAAAGAGTTTGTATGTCTAATGATGCTATGACTTGTACATCCTTGAAATATTACGTGCCTCATTTATTTTTATCTGAGTTCGGAAATTTACTTTAAAATCTTTAACTAATTACATTCATGAAATTGGTTTGTGCTATAATAAGTCCCATTATGTATGTGCATCATCACTCTTTGAATTTCTAATATCACGCTTTATGAAATTTGGACAAATAGTTATAGTTGATATCATTTTTTTCAAAATACCAAGTCGACCACTATGTTTGGTAATCTCTATTGATGTAAACTTGGTGTTAGTCATTGATATGTTAAACAAAATTAGCTTCAAATGGTGTATGCTAGAATTAGATGAAATCTGATGAATAAACTGGTTTTGGCAAATAAAAACGACACTTGGTGAAATTTTGTGGCATAGGAACTTTGTCTTGAAATACGTTGTATTGAAATAAAGATTTCTTATCACTTTATTATAATAGGATAACCATGCATTATATGTATCCTTGTTCCATATTGAACTTATGATGAACGCCTTCAAGTTGACATAAACTATTTGACTTGGCAATTTTGCATTTATCTGTTGCACTTATAGAAACAGAAACCATAAGGATTAGCTTCCTGGATTTTAACCCAAAAAAAAATGAAGTTTTAAACATGAACTTTTGAGTATACACTTTAGTGAATTTTGAGCATCTATCTAAATTGAGAATTAGCATATTATTATTGATACTCTTGGAACCCTACTATAATGTGCACCACTGTACAAATATTGTTGAGCAAAATTTTTGGCCAAACTAATAGATTCTAGACATATAAAACATAAATTGGAATGTGTTAGTTATAGTAGTAATTAAAGACGAATTTTGTCTTCCCATATCATTTACATCTGTTGTGCTCTTATGATATATAATAAACATGAAATTTGTGATAGCATGTGAATTTCATAGAAACTAAATAGTACTTACAAGCTGTTAGGATTTTGTTGAAACTATTTCTCGGTTGATTTGTACGTTGATTTCTCCTCACTTCTGATAAAAATATTGAGAATATAAAATTCTCATTGTATGTTAAGAAATTGGCATAGTGTCTGCCTTAGCGAAGAAAAGATTTACCGTTGCAATCAAGAATTCTTATTTTTGTATAGAAACTAGTAAAACCCTAGATACCTAAGGAATTATTGAGTTCCTAATATAGACTGAGAACTTGACTGGGAAAAAGGTTCAGATAAAATAGTCGAGCAATTGCTCAAAGATCTAGGTGTATAAATATGCATAGGGCGGTGTCTCTAGGCCTTAAGACAGTGTTACTTAGCACTGTGTAAAATGCGAATTGATATCGTGACTTTAGACTTGTATGTCTACAGTATGTTTTGCGTTCGGCAAAACATTTATTGTACCAGGTAGTAGTTGAAATACCTTAAGCCTAGGGATAATCTCCTAGGTATTAGGGCTAAAATCCCTAGTGTTGTGATAATGGATTGAGCCAGAAGGCCAATATGTATTAAGCCAAGAGGCTAGATGGTCAGGCAGTAAGGCCTGTGTAACCAAGTAAGTTGGGGATGGACAAAAAGGTCCTGTGTCTGGATACTATACCTGGGTACAAAAATAAATAAAATTATTATTCGAATATTGGAGTACGTGCTAAGCAAGCACGCATAGTAAAGGAATAGACTAGATGTCTAAAGTTTTCTGAAGTTATACGATCAAGTGTCAAGGGTGAACGTATCGGTCACCCTTATCTAAGCAGAAGTTACTTGAATCGGATCTGATTGATCAGACACTCTACTGTGATCAAAAGACAACTCCTAAGCAACACAAAGCAGACAGAAGAGCTACGTTGACGAAAGAAGAAGACCTCTAAGAGTTCGAAATCGACGATCATATGTTTTAAAAGTTATTCCCAGTAACCAATGTCAGTCGAACACTGCAGGGGCAAAGATTTAGTCCGCGTTATTAAAGACCATTCGAAATCCTTGTTAAAAGTGAACCAGTCTTTTACCAGATAGACACACTCCCGAACCTGAATGATCTTCATAACATTTTCCATGTTTCCTCAATTATACCTCGACCTTATCCTAGAATACGAGATGCCTTACGTTGCTGCCATATATAGGCAACACAGAAACATTTCATACAAGGAAGTCAAGGTACGACCTGACAATACCTTTGTAATTAAACCGGAGCAAATTTTCTGTCACCAAGAGAAACGGCTTAAACGTAAGGGTGATCCAACTGAGTGAATATCCAGAGTGTACGGTCTGAAGTCTAATTAGTGTAGTGTAAGTTTCCAGAAGTTGTGATTCAAAGTCTAGCACATAGTATAGAGCAAATTTCGAGGACGAAATTTTATTTAACGGGGGGAGAAATATAATACCCTAAAAATCTTTTTTAGCATAACCACTAAATGATACCTATTAAAGTAGGTGGATATGTGGTCTCAAAGATATTATGGTTTATCTAATTTAAAATTAGAGAATTTTCTCCTAGAATTAAATAAACCAAAACAACTCAAATACTCTAAGTTCATTTAGGGATTATAAAATACCCTATAAACTTTCATATTGAAGCATAGTTCATATTTAAATTTTAAAGGGGCATAAAATGTTATTGAAATATCAAACAAATTAGAGGAATGTGTCAATAATTGATTGGACAAATAATTGTACATTAATTAAAGTAATTGCATTAATTTTTGCAATTAATTATTGAATCCTCTTAGGAACCATAAAATATCATAAAATCCAAGTAATTACCAAATTAAAATATGGTTCACATGGAATTAAAAGGACCAATAAGGAACTATGGAGAATACTTAAACAAGATAGGAGAAAAATAATAAATAGTTAGGTATTCATTAAATTAAATAACTATGCCCAATCTTCATCAAGGAATTGATTATAATACCCCAAAATTTGTATATCTCTTGAATATAATATTTTGGCCATTTAGGACCCATTTAAAATAGGAGAGTATGTTATCTCCAAATTAGTAAGTATATTTATTCTAATTCTCGAATAACTTGTCGGTAGAACTTAATAGGGCAAAATACAACTCCCTAAATTTTTATTAGGGGTCATAAAATATTGTAAAATACCATAAAAGCCCTTAAACCAATTAAATAGAATTTCCAACAATTAAACTCACAATTAGTGATATATTGTCATATAATTCACATATTGGCAAAGTTAAGCCATAAAAGGATAGGAGGAGGTCTAAAATAATTAGAGGACACTAAAAATAATTAGTAAACATCAAAAATTAATCTTAATTGAATTAACATGCATAATTAACTTAATGATAAATATTTACAAGCAAGTTGCAATATTTTGGCTAAATTCAACAATAAAGCCTAACAAGGGATCCATAATTATAACAATTGGACTTAGTAGGATCATAATTGAATTGGTAATCAATAAAATCATTTCAAACTAAGCCTAATTAAGCTAAATTAAATAGTAAACAAGAAGAAATTAATTTAGGGCTTTAGTCACAACATTGGATCATTTTTGGTAGCCCAAATCATTGCCCAAATCACCAATAAAGCCCAAAACAAAAATCAAACCCAAAGGACCAGAGGGGATTTCGGTTTTGGCTGGATTCAAAGAGAAGAAAATGAATTTCAACACATGTTGCAAAGTTGGTCAAAGCTTGTAGAACACAAATCACTATTCATGGCTTAAAGTGCAAGTTTGCTTGAGCTTCTTGGAGAAGGAAAAAGAAAGAGAAGAGGGGAGAGAGAGAGGGATTTCAGCTGGAGCAATTGAGTGGTGAGGATGTGAGATTTCAACTTTGACCTAGATCCAATGGTGTTTAATTGACAAGAGCAAAGTTGCATTTTATTACCAAATTGCCCAACCTTTTTCCTATAAATAGGGACCCAAGCTCTTCACTTTTCTTCACACCAAGCAATACAACACTTGCTTATTTGAGAGAGAGTTGAGAGAGCTGAAGGGAAGTCTTGAAGGAGTTCAAGCTCTAGGTAAGAAAAGTTCTTAGTTTTTGAGTTTAAATTCATAGGTAGAAGTAGTTTTGATCTTTAAAATTCTAGAATAATTTTAGTTTCATGTTTTTATAGTTTAAAATAGCTTCATTTCGAAAATTTAGTGAAGAAAGTAGTTCTGCAAAATTTCCAGATCAAGAACACGGTTGTAACGAAGTTCTGGCGAAAATTCATCGGTTAGGCGATTTCTGAACTAGTAACAGAAACACTCATATTTCATGTTTAAAATGATATTGAAAAATTCTGAGAAAATTCATGATGAAAGTAGACATGTAGAGGTTTTTAAATATGTAAAGAACATGTTGAAATGAGTTCTGTACAGTGAGAAAGCAATTCTCAAAGTTTATGTTGCGAAAATACTGGAAATTCTGGGCAGAAGATGAACACGTGAAATCTGGGAATGATTTTTGAATTCTGGGCAAGGCCTGATATTTGTTCTGGAAAATAGACATCCTAAGGAGTCCGGAACTTCTTACGGATCTTCGTTTCGATTTTTCTAGAATTAGTTATGAATTTTCAAAGATAGGCGAATTTCTGCCCAATAATTCCAGCGGTTTTTTTTAATAAATTATGAGAAAATAAAATAATGGTTTAAAATACCAAGGGTAGAATAGTCAATAGTGGCCAAAATATATTTTAGGATATTATCTTTAAATTAATAGAACGATATGGCTATGATAGGCTGACCGGAAGAACGCTGACCAACCGATTTCGTACCGAACTACCGATTCAGGCACGGACGCGTATTGTAACCTTAACTCTGATGCTTATGGTATGCTTATATGTGATAGATAGTCTGAGATTTTGTTTTTGAAAATTGATCATACACATACAACTTGATACGGGTTATGGTTTTGATAATGCCGTTATGTTTTCCTAGCGCTGAGGACACGATAGGCCATCGTGGCACTGGAGATAGTGCAGACTATAATAACATGCATATTGCAGTGGCTGTGTTATGTTATTATCTGAATATGAGAATATTGTATGTGATTATTGCTGTTTTGCCATGGATATCTGTCATACATATTTGATACATAAGCATGAGGTTAACCGTTACCTGAGGTTCAATGGTAATTGAACCTCAGCTCTTAACATAGCGTCAGGGTCCGGAGGAACCAGGACTAAGGACAAGGATAAGGAGCCAGCGCAAGGACGAAGACAGAGAAATTTTTATTTCAGCGTTATCTTGTTGTACTATTCTCAAACTACTGTACCGCTGTGTAAGCAGCCAGATGCTACATCAGTAAATGTTTATCAGATACTCAAAATTTTGAAATTTATTCCGATGCTCTACTCTGATCAATTATTTCAAAAACGCTTCTACTCTGGTTTAAATATTGTGAAAACGGATTTCAAAAATGAGGATGTTACACTAGAGCAATAAATAAATAAATAAATAAATAAAATAAAATTGATTACTAGGGAAGGGGAAAACACACCCTATATATAAAGAAATTACCAGTAAATCATGAAGAATATGCAAATGTAGCTGAATTCTGGAATTCAGTATCAATATTTCAAAACTATTATATGGAATTAAAATGAATGAATGAATGAAAAGGGGGAAAACCTGGGATGTTTGGCATTGAGTATGAATTTTTCACCATACTTTCTCCATGCATAACCATCTTCCTTAGGACCAATTTCGGAATAGTCCTCCCATGTTTGTATACTTTTCCTGCCACCAAAAAGTTCAATTCATTAATAATAATTAGAAACTTGCCTAATTAGCTCCTTAATTATTCTATTCTTTGCAAGAGGTAGCATCTCGGTTTGCTTCAGGTTTAATTACTGATTATAAATTCAAGTACAGCAACAGAATTTCAGATTGTGGGCTGGTGATTTATAAATTTTAAATAGGGAGATACGGAGTGTTGAACATAATGATGTATTACATAATGTTTAATATAAGTTTTGATGACAACAAATGATAAAGTAGAATTAAATACAACCACGAAACATATGTTTTGAAGTGTTTTACTCATATTGTTTCATATTACATGTATTTTGGGAGATATGATATGTATATTTAAAACTTCTTTTATACATTATGAAATCATATTTTCCTTAAAGTCTTGCTCTTAAACTCGTTCTATATCCAACAGTGTTTAAAGCTTTATTTTCTTATAGCTTAGATATATATTTAGTGTAAGGCTTTCTCATATGCATGATTCATTGTACAACATTCATTAGTCTTTTGCATATTCAACTTAAGGTATATCAATATCACGCTACACCCGAGATTATAAAGACATAAAGATGAAGAAATATCCAAGAATAGCTTAAGAGGACAAAAGATATCTAAGCGTGGATGCACTACAACCTTTATTTTCATAGATATCATTAGTAGATATGCATTATAGGCTCATGATACTTCAAATCATAACAAGCATATTAATTTTAGAAAGAAAAGTGAGATATGGTTTTTAGTATTGGCATTTAGTCATATATCAACATATCTTAATTTGGAAGTGTTTTGAAATGAAGTTTCATCTTGTTTAAAGTCTGATTCCATAAGCCTCTCAAAGTTATATATTTTACTCAAAGTGAGGTTCGAATGAAAAAGTTTAATAAACACTTGAGGTTTAAGTATTGATATGGGGATTCTGCACTAAATATGTTTTGAATTTTGGTCACCTTTTGGACACCTTTGCAATCATATCTCATAAAATATAAAATATACTACCTTTTGTCCTTAATAAAAGATTTAGCTACCTAATTTGGGTGGATCAAGGAAATTACTTATGTTAGTTATTTGTAATAAATATATATTGGTTTTCCCAAAATCCCTTAATGTGTACAATCAATAGGGATACTTTGAGGGAAAAAATTATGAACTTAGGAGATAAAATAGATTAATGTCTTATATTTATACTTAAGTTCAATCCTCGACTAGCTCATATATTATAGACCAGAGATAGTATATATTTCATTTAATGTGAATGTTCTTTTTATTAAAATCTAAATTTCAATACCTTTTCTTTTGTATATGTGTGTGTGTATAATAATTTTAATAGCTTTTCAATGACATATCATTCGCAAAATTAGGAGTTGTGTTATGAGTTATAGCCCTAGGACTTAACAGAAGAATATCAAGTAGTCAATCTTACTTAACGTGCTACCTTAACACATTATTGGACATATGGACTTAGAGATGAAGCTAAACCAAGATAAGTCATAGTTTTTAATCTATCATCCCTTAACTCTCAACGTTTCCAGCATATCATCCCTTACTATCTTATACACATAACTTAATTTGTTTAAGAAATCATTTTCAAGCTTCCACAAACACTTTGTGTTTGTAAAACTAATTCAACTATCTTTACAAAAAAGCTTTTGAAGTTTGGATTCATACAAACTCTAACTTATAGTAGTCTCCTTTATTATTAAAAAAGTTTAAACATCCCTAAAGTTTGTAAACGCTCAATTCGCCCATTTTTAGGTTTGGGTGTGTGGCCATTTCTAACATATAGCGCGCACACATTCATGTGTGTGTAAAGCAAAATCACAATCATGATAGCAGTGATACATGCAATATTATTTAGGGAAAATTTCGGATTGCACCCACTATAACAAAATAATTTCTAATTGCCCCCATAAAAAATCTGAAACATCAAGCACACTTTTGAAGGACAAATGCAATTAACTTGTGGAGGCAATAGACAAAAACAACCCTAATAAAAGAAAGGAAGAAAGAATAAACAAAACTTATAAGTTAAATATGTGACACATGTGGAAAACTACAAGATTATCTTGGCCATGTACAAGACAAGGGTCATATGTGAGAATTTACAAATCAAATATTATTATTTACAAGACACACGTGAAATTTATAACTCAAACATGCTTATATATGAGACAAATAAGTTAACTTACAAGACCATCTTGGCTGTGTGGACATGAGAAGAAGCATATTTACAAGAATATATGTTATTTACAAGACACAAGTGAAAATTTACAAGTCAAATATCAATTTTTTCAATATATATACATGTTATTTGACTTGTTATGTATATATGTGTGTGTGTAGTAATTTACAGTTTACAAGACCAACTAAGCCATGTACAAGACAAGGCACTCACAAGGACATATGTTATTCATATGCCACATGTAGGAATTTACAGGTCAAATATATTTATTTATAAGAAAAATAAGTAAAATTACAAGACCATCTTGATTATATACAAGACAAGGGGAATATTCACATGAGCACATGATACTTACAAGGAAAATGTGCCTATTTAATTTACATGACACATGTGAAAATTGACATGACAACCTCGGCCATAAACGAGACAAGCGCATAAATGTCTTTTCAACCAAAAAATAATAATTTTAGTTTAGCCCTAAGAAGGTAATGAAGTTTCAGAAAGTTTTGGGGATGTTTAATTTGATATTAAATGTTTATAGCAAGGGTGACATTTTCCCTATTATTTATGTTTAGATCGACTAGCTCATAAAAGTTCTGAGAGGATTAGAAGTTGGACAATTAATAACCAATTATTAGTTGATAATACTCCAGCTAGTCCTAAATAGAAAACCTTATTGATAGACGTAATTTGGTCTTAAATATAAGACTTTGGTACACATTGTCTCTCTCGTTCAATACCATTTTCCACATTATCCTCATTAATTATACAATTTTTCCCATTTTCTTCTCGCCCACATTTAATACATTAATGTTCATTACTAGCGTTTTAAGCCAAAAAAAAAAAGCATGACACCATTTTTACATAAAAATGGAAAATAACTAATTTAACTAATTTTTTTAATCTTCATAAATGAATTAAGTGGGTGTTATATTTAGACTTAGAACGAGTAAAATTAACTAAAAACCATAAAATAAGTAGCTTAACTAATTTCTTTAATATTTACAAGTGAATTAAGTAGGTCTTATATTTAGAATTAGAATGGTATGGGGGTCCGCTGCTTAGCTCCCATTGCCCCTCTATGACCCCTTAAATTTTTATTGCTTCCCAAATTTTTTTCCATATTTATTTTTATCTTTATATTTTATATAAAAGAAGTCCTTTTAATATGAAATTTTTTAGGACTTATCAAAGAAAAAGTACTCTAAATTTTAGAATATCTTTTTCATTGAAAATTCGTAAAAACTTTTTTTAAAAAAATACGTCATTTTTTTTGGGGGGAGTATTTTTTGGGCGGACAACCCAATCCGAATAAGGATGAGTAAAATTAACCAAGAATTATAAAATATTGAAAAGGCAAAGGAAGTTGGATTACTATGATTTATGCTTGACTTTTGAAGTACCTTTTTTGCCGAGAGAATCTTATTGGATCTTCAATGGTGTGGCTTCTGCTCTTAGAAGTCTGGTAAGATTTATCAGCGTTTGCAGGGGAATCTTGATAGTTGAGGAGAAAAATTGCATTTCTCAAAGAATTATCCACCTTGGCACAAAGATCTTGAGCATACGACATCGTCAAGGCCTCATCATCTCCTCCGTTATGGTACTTCAGGGTCATTAATCTTTGAAGCTGGTTCACATAATCATGCCCTCTCTCCAGCTCTTTCATTGCCAGATTCTTCATAACCAATCAATATAATATAAAACCTTTATATAATTATCAGATGGATGTGAAATATACAGTGAAGAAGATGAGAATGTTAATTAGACTGTCTACGTGATGAAAGAAGAAAGGAGGAAGTAGGGTTTGAAGATGACGATGGATGAGATAGAAGAAGAATAAGATGGCATGTATACCCACTTGTGCTACTTTATTTAATTTGATTTTATTTTAGTATTTATTCTTTCCATAGATTCCTTGATTCCCCAGCTAATTTATCCAGCACCCTTTTTGTTTGTTTTTTATCATTATGATTTTTTTAAAAAAATTATCTCTTGAATTCTTTCCATAGACTCCCGGCCTCAAGTTCTTATTATATTACATGGCACACATCTAATAGCACTTTATGAAAATGTGGCTATTAACTTCATTTGAGAAAGGGCGACCTAGCTCACAAGACTCTTATTAAGTGAGATTTGGGGAGGGTTAGATGTACACATTTTTTCTTTCTCAAGTGGAGAATGTAATACCTTAAAATAAATCAACCTAAAACTTAACCAAAGTATTTTAAATATTGTCAATAAGGATGCTCAACATCTAAAACATCAAAGAAAAATTTAGTTCAACTACATCCCACATCATAGTGTCAAATTAAATTCTTAAAATTTCAATAAACAAAATGAAATGTGGAAATATTAAGGTCATGGCAAACAAAACGACACAACATGAGCTATAGGAGCACAAACGAGCCTTCAAGGCTCACTCTATATGTGTCTTCCCTTGCTCCCAACAAGAATAGTCACCTGAAATATTATTTATATAAAGGGTGAGATTCTACGTCTAAGTAACTATTAAGTGTTTCTACTGTAGTAAGCAAACTACATATGATACCATAACCCTCATACAAAATAATTACAAATTAATTTATCATTCTGTCAATCTGTATTTTCCTCACATTGTATACTATACAATTATGCAATATGCAACCTCCCTTATATCACCGCCCATATATACTGCTGACTGGAGTCATAGGCTAACACATAGACCAATAGAAAACTTATTCATTTCACTGAATTGTCCCAAGCTCACCAATTCTTAAGATACACCCGCCTAAAGGTGCATAGCTTAAGTCTAGACTATGGTTCCCCTCTTTAAAAGAATACAACTAAGGAGATGTTACATGTCTTAAAGCTCCAATGCAATCACGGTCAAAGGAAAACATGAAAGAAGAGACCCTAACAAGTATCAGAAGATCGAGTATCTTCTCCTTATCCTTTTTCTCCTTTTCTTTCATCTGCTCATTTGGGACATTGATTGAGGAGAGGAGAGATATGTTAAAGTGGTATTGTGATTGATAGGATGGATATGATTTAGAGATTATGAGAGATAATAAAAAAAGGATTAAGAGAGAAACCCAACCCGACAAACATTATCCAATGTGTCCTGAGTGATGGCATAACACATCTTTAATGAAGATATTTCCCCTACATATTTTATTTTCCTTATTATTCTTATCAATATTATTTATCATTGTTAATTAATCAACTTTAATTGTTCCTCCTCCTAAATCACAACTGACTCCCTAAGTCCCAAAAATCACAACTGACTCCCTAAATCCCAAAAATCATAATCATCATCATCAGCAGCATCTTTCTCAACTGACTCCCTAAGTCCCAAAAATCATCATCATCATCATCATCATCTTCTTCTTCTCCTCCCTCCTAAATCATAGATGACTCCCAAAGTCCCAAAAATCAGCATCAGCATCATCATCTTCTTCTTCTTTCACAACTGACTAAGTCCCAAAAGTCCTCCTTCTCCTCCTCATCCTTCTTCTTCTTCTTCTCCTTCTCCTTCTCCTCCTCCTCCTTCTCCTCCTCCTCCTTTTGCTTGAAGGCTCACCCTCTTAATAACTTTATTTGAAAATTAGAAAAAAATTTTTACTTATATTTAATGTCAGTTATTATATCCTAAAAGTCATAGAAATTGTAATTAATGAGATTTTAAATAGGCATAATCACAAACATGCGTAAATAATCAATATCACATTCATTATCTACAATAATCAATATGATATTAAGTAATCAACTAATGAAGGGTGAAATTGTATATTCATATGAAAATTTTGTTGATATGACTTGCAAATATTTGTATAGTATTTTTTTATAGTAATTAACTTATTAAGATCCCTTTGATTCTCAAGTTCGGGTCCAGAGAAGGCACTTATGTTGGCCACATGACTTAGAAATATAACAAAAGAAAGTTCTTACGTATCTGCCTTATAAATATAACCATAAATAGCTTTCATGTAGTGATTTATCCTCTGCCATATATGAGATGGGGGAGTAACGAATAAGAGAATACAACAACAATAATTAGTAACTTAATAAGTAATAGTATTCCCTCCTCTCCTTTTTTTAAGAAGATACTGAAAATCTAAGTTCCTTACTCCTTTTTATAAGATCCGACTTGGGGTTATCTGAATATTTAATTTTTTTTAAATCATTTTTGTCCCTAATTAATCTCTCCATATCTCTATTTTTTTCTCCTTATGTTTTTCTTATACAACATTCTCTTTCTTATTTTCTCTAATTACTACTCTATTTCTCTCTACTACTTGTTCCTTATGAATAAGGGCATATTTTTTATTAAAAAAAATCATTTATGACATATTTATTGTTTTAAACTAAATTTAACTAATTTTTCAATCATGGAATTTGGTTTTCCTGTTCTTATAAAAAGGATCGGAGGGGTATTAATTACTTGCTAAGAGTATAGTACTTTTTGTCTTTTGATATTATTAAGCAACAACTAAAAGGAAAAGATATATTGCCTCTGGTTATTTATAAGATTTACTTTAATAAGTAAATTGAACTACAAAGTAAATATTATATTGAATTATTGATGATCAGGGGGAGTATTTACTAAGAACCAATGAAGCTAAACTGATAATTGGTAATAGAATTAATATAGTTGAAGTAAGCATTGGAGTTTGAATATATTCTACAAATAAAAATATTAATTCATCCCGTCATTTTTATAAGGAAATTTCTCTTTCATAGGATGGTCTTAATATAAGGAAGAAATCTTTTTTCATTTGAAATTTTAAACTAGTTTTTAATTCCATTTTTGCCCCCATTGAATAAATGTCACTTATTATCTGTCTACAATAAATTTTCACTCATGTATTCTCTTTTAAATAATGATATAATTGAAAATAGGAGTACATATTGGATATATTTGTTGTTTCAAACTAATATTTTGAACAGCGTGATTTAAGTAATTGTTCTGTATAAAAAGAACAATAAAGAGTATATATGGGAAAAATTTTATCCTAAATATTGGAAAAGTTAAGTTTATCCTATATAGGGGGAAAGATTATCCTTTAATTAGGATTTGAATTGAATTGACTGGAAATTAAAATGTGGTTCAATAAAAAAATAAATATCGTCCAAGAGAACCTTCCACGCGCTGTCCTGTCTTGTGCATTGTAGGGCATTAAAGCCTGGTTTGACATGGAGGTTTCAATTTTGATTGATTGAACAATTGAAAATAAGAATGAGATTGAAAATGGGATGAGGACGAGATTTTTAAAATTATATGTTTGATATGGAATAATATTTGTATGGAATGCTTGCATTAATTTTATTTTATAATTAATAATGAATTATGAAATTTATAATCTAGAATCTATATATTTTCCTCTCTTAATATTAAATCCTTTTTTTTTTTTTTGATACAGCCAGTGGGGGAGGGAGAGGCAGGGCTCGAACCCTGGACAAGGGGGAAGGCCAGCTCCTAAGACTGGCCCTAGTGTCATCGCGCTACGAGGCACTTGGCTTAATATTGAATCCTTTAACTTTGTTATGTTTGCCCTCATATTTCATTTTGGTACGTTTCAAATTATAAGTTTTGAACCCTCAACAGGTAAAATGATCTAAGTTTTAATTAAAACATAGCAACAAATGTTTTTGGACAAAAAGAAATTTGATAGAGCAAAACCTATTATTTAAAATTATAGAGGCCAAAATAAAAAATGAGAGTAAATTATAAATAGCAAACGTGGTATTAATATAATACTAGTACTATTTTTGTTTAAAGACCCCATCCTCTCTCCCCGCGTGCTCTTCAATGGTGAACCCCATTCTCGCCGACCTTACCGCTTGCCATGCCTTCTCCTTCACATACTTCAACATCCTCGCCGCGCATGCATGTGATAAGGTGTGGATTCGTCCTTTAGCTGTTGCCTTTGGCTGTTATGTCACCGCGATGCAGTAACTGTTGGGTTAATGTGCTCTTTAGTCATTTAAGCCTAATAAGGCTTATTTGAGACTACAGTCCAAGAACTCTATGGCCCATGTGGTTTAGGATTAGGTCTTGGGTGTAGTAGCATATATAAACCCACTTTCACCTACTTGAGAGTAACACAAGGAGGCTCTCATCAGAAACAAATCCTAGAGGCAGACGTTCATTATCTGAACGGTTGCCCACACAACCATCCTATTCCCCTCGAGAGATAATCTAGAAGATCGATCATAGAGCGGACGAGGACTATTCGTGGAGAGGATTTCAAATCGCTGCTTCAGATACGAGGACTATTCGTGGAGAGACTTTCAGATTGCTGCATTTTTCCAGGTAATCAAAACGATGAAGGTTTTAACTTTTCCTATATCGCGTGGTACGATATGCTTCCGCGTTTCTGATGAGATTCCAACAATAACCACTAGCACTCTGCCAAGTAGCTAAAACAAACTGCATTGGAGAGCAAATATTAATTCAATAATCATCACTCTGCTTGTTTTCTTTTCTAGAAACAATACAAAGATTTCGTGAGTGTTGCTTCTTGGGATGAAAAATCTCCTTTGTAAAAGAAAGGTAGAGAAAACATCAGAAAGTAGCTCCTATTTTGATTTAAAGAAATTCAAATGTTTTTGTGAATTTTAGATATTGAGAATCCAACAGTATTGATAAGTTGGATATTGTTTTGAAAGAGGTTTTACCGTCACCATTTTCTTTGTAATTAGGCAGTGCATGACAACGCTCCAAGAATCAATTATTTTTTTCTCCCTAATTATAAGAGCTAGTTGACTTTCTTTGGAGAGATTAAAGAAGCTAAATAAGTTACTTAATCATTTCATATGTTAAATATTTTTAGATTATATATTAGTTTATTAGTCAAACTAATAAGTTTGAAGAAAAAAATAAAAATAAAAATACTTTAAAGTAATTTAATGAGCTTCCTTAATCTTTTCAAAAAAGTCAACTAGCTCTTATAATTAGGACCGGAGGGAGTACTATTTTAAAATGAAATCGAGCATGTGCATAAATAGTAAATACTTCAACTGTTATAAGATTTGAAGTCATTATTATGCTTCTTGCCGGAAAAAACAAAAAGTCGTGTTGTCTGCTTGTACTTGTCTTTATTCCAAAACAGACAAGTTTTATTAATTAATTAAATGAAGGATCTCATATGCATTGGATGTGTTAAATTGAACTTTCATCTTAAAGATAATAAAGTCAACATGACCATACCTCCTTTAATTTTATTTTATTTTATTTTTAAATTTCTTCGTAATCTATATACTTTAAAATTCTAATATTTTAGGCTGACCTAAAGAGGGGAAAAAACTCTTGGCACATTTATTTGTTGCTAATAACACCCAAAGAAACTGTAATGAAAACTAAGGGTTTACGGTTTAGGGGAATTAAGGCTAAATTATATAAAACCCTACGAATTTTGAATCAATTGCATATAACATTCTTAACATTTTATTTCTTCACTCTTAACTCTCTACCGCTATGTGACCGTTATACTTTTAGATAGTGTATGTGATGACAGTACGAAGGATGAAGTAGGGTTTGAAGATGACGATGGATAAGATAGAAGAAGGGTAAGATGGCACTTATCATTAAGCCACCTATATCCACTTGTGCTACTTTATTTTATTTTAGTATTTATTATTTCCATAGATTCCTTGATCCCCCAGCTAAATTATATAGGACCCTTTTTTGTTTGTTTTTTATCATTATGAGTTTTTAAACAATATTATCTCCTGAATTCTTTCCATAGACTTCCGGCCTCAAGTTCTTACTATATTACAAGGCACATCTAATACCATTTCATGAAAATGTGATTATTAACTGCATTTGAAAATGGACGACCTAGTTCACAAGGCTTTTACTAAGTGGGATCTGTCAAGAGTTAGATGTATGCATTTTTTCTTTGCAAATGGATATGTTGTTTTTAGGATTTGAATTCACTATGACCTATAGATTACAGGGTCGCATTATTTACCCTTAATTTGCTCACAAGCTCACCCTCTTATTAACTTTATTTGAAAAGTAGTTATATTTAATAGCATCTATTACATCCAAAAAATCTTAGAAAATGTAATCAATGAGGTTTTAAAAAGGTACAATCATAAACAAGTGTAAATAAGTAATATCCTTTTCATTATTTATAATCATAAATATGTTATTAATTAATTAATTAAGGGCTCGATTATATATTCATATGAAAATTTTATTGATATGCCAAAAAATATTTTTCTAATGGTATTATTCAATATCTAGTTTGCTATTTGTGGTTACCCCTTCCAATACAAATGCCTCATTTGGAACTTGAACTTGAGACTCAAAGGATGTAATACCCTAAAATTTATATTTATCATAAATACTATATTTTGATAAATAATACATATTAGACAAAGGTGAATATGTGTCTCAAAATTGTGTAATTTGTTAATTGTAATTTGGGCAAATTTCGTTGAGATTAAATTAACAAAAGGCAAGATATAAGACCAATATTAGGGATTATGTAATGTGATAATATAGCACATAAAATGATAATTAATTATGGCTAAAGTAAGCAAGAAAATGTTATGAAAACACTTAAACATGTTAAAGGAAATTAGCAAAACCTAATGGACAATTAAGCTTACACCAATTAAAAATGTTTATGTAATTCTTTAAAATTAATCAAGAGGTAAATTAAAAAGCATCAATTAAGGGATGTCTTAATCAAGGACCAATAAGAAGACAAGATTAGCCTTGTATGAAGCACTAATGATCATCATTAGCTAAAGAACCAATCACACTATGGCAATTACACCTAATAACATATAAAAGACTACATTAGGGATGTTAATTAATTAGGATTAAACATTGAACCCCCAAAGTCAAGTGAAGAGGACGCATGGCACATGGCAAAGAGAAAGAGAGATTATAATATGATATTAATAAGGGCACATATGTTTTCACTAAAAAGATCTTCAATAGTAATAAGATTTTTCTAACATCAATGAAAGGTTAGGATTAAGTTTAATAAAGTTAAATCCAATGGTGCTAATTAATCATCAAAATAGCTAAATCCTCATGAAAATAGATGAACCAATAGGAGGCTTGAATCACTAGATATTAGACACATAAGGAAACATACTCCATGAGCCAAGTAGAGGGGGAGGGGCACGGTTAGCATGGAAGAGGAAGTTTATTATATTTTAATTAAGATAGTATAATTGAACAAGCACATGGGATAATGTAAGGGGACAAAGTGGAAGAGGATAAGGTGATAAGGGAGTGGAAGAGGATAAGATGATAAGAAATGGAAGAGGATAAGGAGAGAGAAGGGGGGGGGGGCGAATTTGGAAGCGGAAAGAAAGAGGAAAAAGAAAACTTATTGAAGAAGAAAAGGGTAAATTGGTAAATGCACATGCAGGGCCCACAAGCTTTGACATTTTCCTATAAATAGGAAGGCAAACCTCTTCATTCTTCACACCAAATCAGCTCCAAGAAGGTGATTTCTAAAGTAGTGAGAGTGAGTGTGGAGAAGCTTGAAGAAGTAGAAGCAAAGTTTAAGGTAAGTTCTTAGGCTTCGGTCTTTAGATTTATAGTAAAATTATGCTTTGATCTTGAATCTTCAAAAGTAATTTTGTTTTCATGTTCTTGAGGTTAAAGATGAGTTTAACACGAAATTTTGATGGAAAATATGGTGGATATCATTTTTGGAAGTTGAAGATCACAGTAGCAAAACGTTTGTAGATTTTCAGTTTGAAGTTTTCTGGAGTTAGTCACATCGAAGCCATTATTTTATGGATCAGGTGAAGTCATTAAATTCTGAAATTTTTCATGATTAAAGTAGACATCTAGGGCTTTCTAAATATACTACAATCATAGTGTTTTGTGTAATACCCAAAAATTATTATTTATCTTAAGTGCAATATGTTGATAGATAAAACCTATTTAAAATAGGTAAATATGTGGTCTCAAATTTTGAGATGTGTTTATTCTATTTTCTAGGTAATCTTTCTTTAGGATTAAGGTAACCAAAGATTAAATTTTCTAAATTCTGTTAGGAATCATAAAATATCATAAAATACAAATAATTACCATATTAAATTATGGTTCATGTATAATCAAAAAGAGCAAGAAAGTACTATGGAAATACTTAAACAAATTAGGAGAAATTAATAAAAATTAATGAACAACTAGGTCTTCACTAAACTAAATAATTGTGCAAATCTTCATAATTAATCAAAGGACTAATTAATGAGGACTTAAGCATCAATTTTCATAATTTATTAAGTGATTAAATTTTCTAATTATAGAATACCCTATAATCAACAAATTAATACATAGTTCATATTTAGTTCATAAAAGGCCATAAAGAGTTGTCAAAATACTTAGACCAATTAAGAGAAAATTACCAACAATTAATGGGCAACTGAATTTGCAATAATTAGAATAAAAACATTAGATTACGAAATTAATAACAAAGTTAAATAAGCATAATTAAGAATGTATTACCCTAATTAAGAACCAATGGCTAGTGAAGGACTAAGTTTAGCATAAATAAGTCTCTATGGGCTGTAATTAAGCTAGGAACCAATCATAATTTGACAATTACACTTAACCACTTTATAAGGGATGCTAATTAGGATTAGCTATGGAGGACTTAGATTAAATTTAATAAAGCTAAATCCTAAGGCTTTAATTCAATTTCATAAAATGAAATCCTTGTGAAGTAAAAACAACCAATGAGATGCCTTCCACTTGGATTTTGTGAGATAAACAAAACACAAAATAAAAATAAAAAAAGGATGAGGGGGGCGGTTTTTTGGGGCATCAAAGAAGAGCAAAAATTGTTTAATAATTGACAAATTCCACATGCAAGAATGAGTCATAAGACTTTAGTGGCAACTGGAAGAGGATAAGGGGTACCTTATCATAAAGTCTCTTAATGGTTTTGGAAGAGGATAAGGAAAGAAAGAGGGAAGGATCAGAGAGAGGCGTGTGATATGTGTGTGTGTGAGAGAGAGAAAGAGAGAGAGTGTGTGTGTTGTGAGAGTTGTGAGTCTAAGGGTGTAGGAGAGAGAAAAGTCAATTGAACCACCAATAGGAAAATTAAGCATAAATCCTATGTGAATTAATCATTGGAAATAATTCAAGACACAAGTAAATGAGAATCTATGCAAAATAAATTCTATCCAGAGATATATTAATCATAGATCAAATATAATGAGTTATTATTAACAAGCATATTTTAAGCTTGAGATGGGTTATCACCAAAATCTTTTCGTCAATTTTTGAGATTTGATTCCAAATGATAAAAAGGAAATTAGAGGTTTCTAATTAAAGCCATAAGTTCCAAAATTACAAAACTAGTGAGAAGACTTGAATAAAACTTCATGAAGACCCCTAAGTATATTTTTATCTAGTGAAATGAAAAACAAAGAATAGATGATGGGGGAAATTGTTGGCTTGAAGATAAGGCAAGAATTGTTTACAATAAACAAAACCACACATGGGATAATAGCCATCAAACTTGGAAGAGGATAAGGTACTTTAGGGTTGAGTCATAAAGCAAATGGAAGAGGATAGAGAGGAGAGAGAGGGGGCACGGTTTTTAGGGGTGTATGGTGAGGATGTGAGCTTCCCAAATACCCTAAATCCAATGGCCAAAATGTAAGTGGAGCTTAAATACCCAAGGGGGGGTGAATTGGGCATTCTTAAAATTTCTCAACTTAATCTCTGTTTTGACACAATAAAAATAGGGTTAAATAGAGTAAGGGATAGAAAAGCTGGACACAGAGATTTATACTGGTTCAGTCCTAACAACTTGACCTACATCTAGTCCCCAGACTCTTTGAGATTTCCACTATATCAAAGATTACACACTCTGCAGTCAAGAAGTAGTTCTCTCTCTAGAACTCACTCCCCCTTACAAGTTGTAATCAATGAACTCCCAAATCACCAAGTCCCCTTGACTTGTGATTCCTTACAATAAATGATTTACAGAAAGAAACTCTCTCTGAGAGAAGATATTGATAAACACTGAAGTTCTTTGTATCAGAAGATACTATACAAGTGAAAACTGAAGAAAATAAATGTAGACTTGAATGCAATTCTTTTTTAGTGGTTGTAGTTTTTGAGAGGACTTCAATGTCACTCTATTTATACTCAGAAGACATTAAATGACCGTTGATTTTTGGATTAAACCGTTGGAAGTGATCTGCAGAAGTTAGGTGCAACTTTGGTCCTCTTCTCTCTCTTAATCTCTGCTTAATCCAGCTGGGCAATGGTTCAGAGTTGACTCTCTGCAAATTAATCCGTTGGAGAAGAGATTGCTTGTTGTAGAAATTATTCTTTAATGCTTTGTAAACGTGTGCAGAAGGATTAGCTAGAAAAGTGCAAGTTTCTGGACAGCATTTAATGTTCTCAACTACTTTTTGCTTTTACTGTGTTCTTCAATAAACTTTCGTTAATCTGTCTAAAACTCACCAAGAAAGTGGTTAAATACTTCTAGGAATATATAAGATTAATGCTGGAAAGTATTAGAATCAAACAAGACAGATTTCCAAAAACGCGAAATTCAAATTTCAAACAGCGTAGAAACCTCGAGGTTTGTTCTCCAAACCTCGAGTTTTGGACTTGGCATGTGAATCTGGATTTATATCCAAAACATCAAAACTTGAGGTTTCTAAGCAAAAACTGGAGGTTTTCAAAACTTTGAAAAGCTCGATGCTCCCTACCTGGGAAAACCTCAAGGTTTCATTACAAACCTCGAGTTTTTTCTCATGTATGTAAGTTTTGAAAAGTTCTGTCAAAAGCAAAACCTTGAGGTTTCTGTTGAAACCTCGAGTTTTTTATTTTTAGTGAAAACCTCGTTTGCTCTCTGTCTTCCAAAACCTTGAGTTTTCTTTGAAAAACTCGAGTTTTGTTCAAATATAAAAATTTTGAGATTTTGTGCCAAGGCAGAAACCTTGAGGTTTCAAAACCAAACTCGAGGTTTTGAAATATTTGAAAATTTAGTTGCTCTCTGCTTGGACAAAACTTGAGGTTTCTCCCAAAACCTCGAGTTTTCACACTTTGTGAAAACTTAGACAATTTTCTGTCAAACTCCAAAACTGGAGGTTTTCTCTCAAAACTGGAGGTTTTATAAAACGTTAAAGTCTAAGTATTTTCAGCTTCCACAAAACTCGAGGTTTTGTCCAAAACCTCGAGTTTTCACTCAATGTGAAAACTTTGAGAAAGTCTTGTCAATTTCAAAACTGAAGGTTTTATGTAAAACTGGAGGTTTTGAAACTTGGATAAAATCATATTTTTACTTGTCAGTCAAAACCTCGAGGTTTTTTGCCAAACCTCGAGTTTTCTCATGTCTTTGAAAACTTGAGATCCTCTCTGTAAGGCGAAAACTCGAGGTTTCTCTGTAAACCTCGAGTTTTGCTCTCACAGTGAGGTTTACACACTTGACAGCAAAACTCCAATCTTTGTTTACAATTATTGGCAATCATCAAAACCCTTAGAGAACTAACATTCTCACCCTTTTTGATGATGACAATACTTGTAAAACAAATATCTTTGAGAATTTGAGAAGGTTTTCATTTTGAATCAAGATTGAAAAATTTTAGAGTTCTTTTGATTTTGAAAACTTTTGAGAATCACAACACAAGCTATTTTTAAATATCAGAGTGAAACAGCAGAAGCTTAAAAGCACATATAATTCATATCAAACTGCATTTTCATATTTTGAAGTTCAAAGTACAAGATCAAAAATGAGAATCACAAAATGAAAATATCACAAAATGAGAATCACAAAATGAAAATACAAAATCTCAAATTCTATCTATCCTACAAAAACTCAAATTCTATCTATCTTTGTGTTTCTCTCCCCATTTGTCATCTTCAAAATGGAGAGTAACCAAAGGTGTGGAAGGAGGAGAAAGATGAAGAACTTCAGTATGGCCAAAAGGGTGAAAGACCTCAATGGCTGGGGTAGATGGTGATGGAAGAACAACAGTAGGTGGAGTGGTAGCTGCCACTGGAGATGGGAAAATGGGAGTGGATAGCTCTAGAGATGAGGTAGGAATCTGAGGGTTAGTGAAGGTGAAAGATGGTGAGGATGAGCCAGAGGCTGGACTGGTAGTGCTCGGACCAGATGGAGTGTCAGACTGAGGAGTGGAGCCAATGTTGAAATGATTGATAATCTTATCCATTTTATCACTGAGCTCCATGTTGAACACAACTTGTGTGGACAATCTTGTATCGATTTCTTCTGTCTTCTCCCTCATTTCAGCAGACTGTCCAGTAATGAGCTCAAGTTGTTCCTTCATTGCATCTTGAATTTCAATCAAACCATTGGTCCCTCTAGTCATCTCAGCTCGTAGCTTTCCCAATTCAAACTCAACTCTTATGGTCATTGAGGCAAGTGCAGCATCCACAATTGCTTTGATCTGTGCAGAGAAATCAATAGGCAATGAGGATTGTGGAGGTGGAGGTGCAGACTGAGCCTCTTGAGCATTGGATCTGGCTCTTCTTGGCTGTGACCGAGAAGGTGCTCTTGACTGACCTGAGCCTTCTTCCCCAAACTTGACTTTCATTAAGTTCAACATATTATTCCCAAAGAATGGGGAATATTCCAGTGAGTCAGGGGAACCCACATACCATATCTTGTGGTAGTACAAAATCACAGATACTAAAGAGGGAAAAGGTATGTGAGACAACTTGCGACAAGCGAATTTGAATTTGGTCATAGCTTGTAGAAGCTGTAAGTTACGACTGAACCCAAGAGGGGGGGTGAATTGGGTGAAGTATAAAAATGTTCTTTCTTTGAAATACTTTCGCAATTAAGGAAATTCATCTTTGATCAACAATGATAAGTTTGCAAGCAATTGGTTAACACTCAAATGTAAATGCTGGAAATGTAAGAGATAAGGGAGAAGAGCTTGCAAACAGATTTATACTGGTTCGGCCCTCCTTGACCTATGTCCAGTCCCCAAGCCACACTTGAGATTTTCAATCCACTATCTTCAATAATCTTGATTACACGATCTGTAACTGAAGCAATCCTCTCTCTAGGATTCACTCTCCCTTACAATCTGTAATCAATACACTGCTTAATTACACACTCTGTACTAGAGATTATCCTCTCACTAGGATACACTCCCCCTTACAAGTTGTAATCAACACAATGTATAACCCACTCAAGATTACCCAATCTTGAGTTACTCTCAGAAAGATAATGTGTTTACAATAAATTTCCTCTCAAAGGAATGAATAAATGATCACTGAAGTTCAGATACAATTCATTTCACTCTCTAAGCTATTTAGATATGAAAAACAGAGTGAAAATGATGAAGAAGCAGAGTATCAGCATTTTGGCATTGTAAACTTGTATCTCTTCGTTTTTCTGCTTGAATCCATGTCTTTTATAGGTAGAGAATGATGTGTGACTGTTTTTGACCGTTGTAGGATGAATCAGACCGTTGTAGTTGATTGTCATTAAGTGTGGTCTGCTTCTCTCTCTAAACTCCAACTAATCCATGTGGTAATTTGATCTGAGGTGGCTCTCTGAGAATTTGCCCGTTGGAGATGACTTTACTTGTTGTAGTAAGCATTCTTTAACGTTTAGAAGGCGTGCTCAGATGGATTAGCTGAAAGTAGGTTGATTTGCAGAAGTGCATTTAATGCACTGTTCACTTTTTGCTTTTTGGCTTTGACCTCCAATAATCTTCATCTGATCTTACTGAAATTCACTCAACAAACTTGTTAAACATAGCTAGGAATATGATTGAATGAATTATGGAAGCAATAAGATCAAACAACAGTGATTTGCAAATTCGTGTAATTCAAAAATCAGTTTTTACCGTTGTATACTGCGGTATGTTCATCCATACTGGAGTATGGCACTGTGCATAAGTGTCCATACTGCAGTATCCAAAGTGATACTGGAGTATGCAGCTTCCAGAGGCAAAACATCGTGACTTGTGCTTGAAAGTCATGACCTATACTGCGATATGTTAGTAGTATACTGCAGTATGGCACTGTTTGTGTGAAAAAGTTTAAGTTCAAAAAAGCCTCTATACTGGAGTATACAAATCTAATATCCTTCGTTTTAATCATCTGAAACTCACCAATAAAGTAGTTAAACATATCTAGGAACATTAGAGATTAATCATAGGAAGTATTAAGATCAAACAAGAAGGCATTGCAAATTCGTCAGATTTGATTTTCAAGTTTGACGTTCAATACTTGCGTCAATACTGGAGTATGTTAGTGAAAGTATGCAATACTGGAGTATAGAACTCCATACTGGAGTATGCAAGAACATGTGTCAAGTTGAAAACAAGTTTAAGAGCTCAATACTGCAGTATGCAAACCTATACTGCAGTATGCAATAGTTATAAAATTTGGGAGCTCTCTGTATAAGCCTATACTGCAGTATACATACCCATACTGCGGTATTGACTTGTCTTGAAAAACTTGGTTGCTCAATGGATGGCCCTATACTGCAGTATACATACCTATACTGAGGTATTGACTTGCCTTGAAAAACTTGGTTGCTCTCTGGATGGCCCTATACTGTAGTATACATACCTATACTGCGGTATTGACTTGACTGAAATAATTTGCTTGCCCTCTGGAAGTCCAATACTGCGGTATAGCATCCTATACTGCGGTATTGACTTTACTAAAAAAATTTGATAGCTCTCTGGAAGTTCAATACTGCGGTATAGCACCCTATACTGCAGTATTGACTTTACTGAAAAAATTTGATAGCTCTCTGGAAGTCCAATACTGCGGTATAGCACCCTATACTGCGGTATTGACTTAACTTGAAAATTTTGGTTGCTCTCTGTAAGTCCAATACTGCGGTATAGCACCCTATACTGTGGTATTGACTTATAATGGATTTGAACAACTTCTTGAACAGACTATCAACTTCTGAGGGCCATATCTCTCTGGTCCAAGCTCCGTTTTGATCCGTTTAACTCTTGATGGAAAGCTCTGTGAGTCTATTTTCATATGCCACTAATTTCAGCTCAATCGGATTTGTCGTTTGTGAGATATACTCAAAATACCGAAGGCTGTTCCTGACTGTGACGCTGATCTTTGTGTCAACTTGTAAAATTCATCAATAATTCATCGAAACTCCTTTGCGCATGAATTTTTGTCACCAATACGTGTTAGATGTCTAGTTTCCAATGCTTTTGGTTTTGTCTCAATCCGATCTCTGGTTTGTGAGATATCATCAAATTACCAGATGTCGCCCGTGCTGAATGTGAACAGAGTGGAGCTGAAGGGCTGATCACGTTGCATATGATCTTGGAGCCTTCTAGCCGCTGATTTTTGCTGACTTTAACTCCAAATTGAGCCATTTGAACTTCCATATGATCTTGGAGGCTTCTAGCTTCAATATAAGAACTTGAATAATTGTATCTTCATTCCATTTAGCAAGTTCTTCTTTCTTTCTTCTCCTCTTGATCATTTTCCATAACTCAACTCTTTCTTCGTTCTCTTCTCTTGATCACTCCATATCATTTGACTTCACATCTTCTTTGATTCAATTTCTTCTTCTTGTAATCTCTTATCTCCTTCTTGTTTATTTTCCATAACTCCACTTGGACTAATCTACATTAAACATAGTAGTTAGTCAATGTAAGAGATAACTATATTACTCAATATATTACTCAATCTTTTTGCTTTTAATAATGGCATCTATATAAGACATCATCAAAACTAATCATAACCAACAGAAGCCAATGGCCGATGTTAAATGGGACCTTCTTGACAAAAGCAGTGAAGGGTTGGTAGTCTTGTTAGGTAAAATGGGTGAATTTTCCACCCTTTTGAATGAAGTTTCTGGAATAGACATACCATAGGACCCTGTTCTCAAGAGACATAGAGTCAGGGGTAAAGGACAACTTGAGTTGTTGGTCTGGTGGGAAAGGCTCTCCTGGTCTAAGTGTCTCAAAGACTTCTTGATTGCTATAAGAAAAGTTAGGGATTTGTTGGGGATTGGCAATTTTCAGAATTTGGTTGATGATTTTCGCAGATAAAGTGAATTTGACCCCTCTCACAACAGTGGTCACTTTCTCTTCTATCAACTCACCATCTGGCCCTAATTCACTAGCATATTCCATATTATAGTAAAACAATCGAACCAAATGTGGAGTATAGGGAGCTGAAATTGAGACAAAGTTCTCATACTATTTCAGCCAAGGAGAGATGTCTAAGTGGTTTTCCTCATAAAAATCAGTTAGGTTGACAGCAACCACTGGATAGAAGTCTCTATGAAGATAAGCTTCCCTAAACTTATCATTTGCTTCTTTAGATGGGAAAGTAGAAGGAGCAGTAGAGAAACCTTCAGGAGGAGACATGTTTCTGTAGATGTCAGAAATAGCTTTTTCCATGACTGCAGGCACATGATCCTCTTGGTTCTGTGTAGAATCAGTGGCTTTAGAAGAAGCTTGATCTTTGGAGCTTGGCTGGACAGTAGCTCTAGATGAAGTCTGACCCTGAGCAGACGGGTTTGACCGAGTAGCAGTGGCCCTCTTCATCCTTACTTGTCTCTTCTTCTTGGCTAGTTCAGCCTTCTCAGTAGCTTTCTTCTTAGCAGGTTCTGATTTTTCAATCACTTTCTCCTTGCCTTTCCCCTGAACTTCAGGTTCTTTTTTCTTCTTAGAAGGAGTTGGAGTGGGTTTGTTGATTTGAACACCTTTGGTGCGCTTTGAGGGAGGAGGCGAGTCTTTAGACGGAATGTCTTGAGTAATCCCTCTAATTTTCCTGTCTGCTCCATGGCGAAGACGTTTAGCTACCGTCTTCAAGCTCACGGGACGCTCAGTAGCAGGAGGAAGAGGTGTTCTGGAAGGTTGACGAGGAGGAGGAGGAGGAGACCATGATTTGGAGGAATGTTCAGTGGATTTAGGGTCGGAAGTGGCTTGGATGTTTGATTTTGAAGCCATTTTGGAGTTTTTGAAGACAATTGAGATAGGAGAAGAAGATTTCAGAGAGAGACGAGAGAGACTTAGGGCAAAACTTGAGTTTTAGGTCGAGTTTTGAAGAACACTACAGTGCCCATATATATATAAACCTATTCAAAAACTCGAGGTTTTCAACCTAAACCTCGAGGTTTAAGGCATTTATGCTAACCTGGACTTCAAAGGTGTTCTGTGAACCTTTGAACCTTTAGAAGCCAAAACTCGAGGTTTGTTTCAAAGACTCGAGGTTTGTTTCCAAAAACTCGAGGTTTTTATACAAAACTCGAGGTTTTTATACAAAACTCGAGGTGTGCTTCATTCTTCAAGACTGAATTACTCTCTACCTCATGAAAACTCGAGGTTTCATTGTCTTCAGAAATCTCAGAATTGTTGGGAAGCTCTTTGTTTGATGAAAACTCGAGGTTTTCTTGGAAAACTCGAGTTTTCACTCTTCTTCAATATCTCAGATTTTCTTTGACCCTGACAATCCATTGCCAAAACTCGAGGTTTTTATCAAAACCTCGAGGTTTCGCTCCTTGATAGCAGAACTCAGGTTCTTAATATCCTGCATAAAATATGTCTAGACACTCCGATGCTTAAGTTAGTACCTTTTAATCATCAAAACCATAATTTAACACTAGATTGAGCACGAAATACTTACAACTCATTGGGATTTACCATTCCCAATTCTCTCCTTATAAAATTAAATTGCTCCTTAGCTAATGGCTTTGTGAAGATATCAGCAAGTTGAAGATGTGTTGGGATGAACATGACCTTGACATCTCGTTTCTGAACATGATCCCTTATGAAGTGGTGCCTCACATCAATATGCTTGGTTCTTGTGTGTTGAACTGGATTCTTCACCAAGCTTATTGTGCTTGTGTTGTCACACAAAATTGGGATCTCCTTCAAATTGACTCCCAAGTCAGCAAGTTGTTGTTTCAGCCATAGCACTTGAGCACAACAACTTGATGCAGCCACATATTCAGCTTCGGTTGATGACACAGCCACACTGGTTTGTTTCTTGCTGAACCAAGACACAAGTGAATTGCCAAAGAACTCACATTGGCCACTTGTGCTCTTCCTATCAGTTTTGTAGTCGGCATGATCCGAATCTGAGAATGCCACCAAGTGTTCAGGCTGACCTTTAGGGAACCACAAACCCAGTATCTTTGTGTCTACAAGATATCTGAAGATCTTCTTTACATGTTTAGTATGAGACTCCTTTGGAGGAGATTGGAATCTTGCACACGTCCCCACACTGAATTGGATGTCTGGCCGACTTGTAGTTAAGTAGAGCAATGATCCAATCATTCCTCTATACTTGGTGATGTTGAAGTCCTTACTGTTCTCATCAGCATCCAATGAGGTAGTGGTACTCATTGGTGTATCAGCTCCATTGCAATGTTCCATCCCAAACTTCTTCAGCAGATCATTGAGATATTTGGTTTGGGAGATGAAGATTCCATCTTTTCTTTGTTTGATTTGCAGTCCAAGGAAGTAGTTGAGTTCTCCCATCATTGACATCTCAAATTCTCCCTGCATAATCTTTGCAAACTCCTCACACAAAATGTCATTAATAGCACCAAAGATTATGTCATCAACATAGATTTGCATAATCAGGATTTCATTTAGTCTGTTTCTTTTTATAAACAATGTTGTGTCAGCTTTTCCTTTGATAAACCCTTGATCAAGAAGAAATTGACTTAATCTCTCATACCAAGCTCTAGGAGCTTGCTTAAGACCATATAAAGCTTTCTTAAGTCGATAAACATGATCAGGAAAGTGCTCATTTTCAAAACTAGGAGGTTGTTCAACATACACCTCCTCTTGAATAAAGCCATTCAAAAATGCACTTTTAACATCCATTTGAAAGATTTTAAAACCTTTAACACATGCAAAGACTACAAGAACTCTTATAGCTTCCAATCTTGCCACTGGAGTATAAGTTTCTTCATAGTCTATTTCTTCTTCTTGATTGTAAACTTTTGCAACCAATCTTACCTTATTTCGGACAATAATTGCAGATTCATCATTGTTCTTAAATACCCATTTTATCCCAATAACCGGATGGTCTTTGGGTCTAGGCACTAAGTCCCAAACTTAATTTCTGTCAAATTGATGTAACTCCTCTTGCATAGCTATCACCCAATCATTGTCTGAAAGGGCTTCATCTATTTTTGAGGGTTCTATATGAGATATAAATGCAGAAAAGGTTACTTCATTTAAAGTGCTGTTTCTAGTTCTTACTCCTTGATTCACATCACCTATAACTTGGTCTAAAGGATGATTTCTTATAAATCTCCAAGCTTTAGGCTGAGACTGATCTAGGTTTTCAATAGAGTTTTGAGGATCAGTCTCAAAAACATCTTCAAAATTTTCAACAGTTGAAGGAGTAGTTTTTGAAAAGAATTGGTTTCTGAAAACATTTTCTTCCTCATCATCTAAAGGTTTATTAGATTTTTCTCCACTAAACACAACATGTATAGACTCTTCAACAATTCGGGTTCTTGTATTGAACACTCTATAGGTCCTACTTCTATTGGAATATCCAAGAAATATACCTATATCAGCTTTAGAATCAAACTTACCTAGATTATCTTTACCATTATTGTGCACATAGCACTTACATCCAAAGATGTGCAGATGGGCAAGATTCGGCTTCCTTCCTTTGTATAGCTCATACGGTGTCTTGTTCATCTTCTTTCGGAGGTAGGCTCGATTCGAGATATAGCATGCAGTACTCATTGCATCCGCCCAGAAAACTTGAGATGTCTAGTTCTCATTCAACATTGCTCTTGCCATCTCAGTAAAGACTCGATTCTTCCTCTCTACAACACCATTTTGTTGGGGAGTCCTTGGGGCTGAGAAATTGTGATCAATTCCCAGGTTGTCACAGAATTCTGCAAATGCATGATTCTCAAATTCTCCTCCATGATCAGTCCTTATACCTGAAATAGACACACCTTTCTCGTTCTGGACCTTTTTGGCAAACACAACAAATTGATCAAATGTTGCATCCTTTGATGACAAAAATATGGTCCAACAAAATCTTGAGAAATCGTCTACAATAACCAATGTATATAAATTACCACCAAGGCTCCTCACCCGTGCTGGACCCACAAGATCCATATGTAGTGATTATAATGGTCTATTGGTTGAGATTTCATTTTTTTGTCTGAAAGATGATTTGGTTTGTTTTCCCTTTTGACATGCTTCACAAATCAAGTCATTTTTAAAATTGAGTTTGGGAACACCAATCCCAAATCCTTTTTGAGCAACTTGTCAAGTTGAGACATGTTGACATGAGCTAATCGCTTGTGCCACAGTCAACTCTCATTCAAATTGCTTACAAAACATTTTTCTGAAACTGAAGCATTGCTAGAGAGGTTAAGAGTGTAACAGTTACCATCTCTAGGTGCTCTAAATAAAGTTTTTGATTTAATGTTTTGTAAAGGGAGAAAATCTTTACTAACAATCAAACATTCCTCAGAATCAAAGATAACTAGGTTACCTTTATCAGTGCTTTGACTAACACTGAGAAGATTGTGGCAAAGTCCTTCCACAAGGTAGACATCCTTGATCAGTGGTCCTTCTTTATTCCCAATTTCACCTATTGCAGCGATTTTTCCAGATTGGTCTCCACCGAATGTCACCTTGCCACCATCTTTGGGTTTGATTGAAGTAAATTTCGTTTGATCCCCTGTCATGTGTCTAGAGCATTCACTGTCTATATACCACTTGTTTGATTTTGATGCTTTTAGACACATCTACAAATCACAAAAGATCAAGTCTTAGGTACCCATCTCTTTTTGGGTCCTTTGGGGTTAGATCATACCTTAGGGACATAGGTTCCCTTTGGTACCTATTGATAATTTCCAGATGATTTGACTTTTCTTTCTTTCTTATGGAAGCATGAGGAAGTAGGATGACCCTTTCTATTACAATAATTACAATGTGCAAAAGGGTTTGAAGAATGGACTGATTTTGTAAAGTAATTCATATATGATTTTTCACCATTCTTCATTTTACCTTTCTTCTTATCAAAGTCAGGTTTGTAACCAATTCCTGATCTACAATTTGTAAACCTTTGTTGTTTTAGAATGATATTGAGCATTTCACTACCTCTAGTGAATTTCTCAAGTGCCTTTGTCAAATGTAAATTCGTTTTCTTCAGATCAAGGCAATCATTACAAACAAGAATTTAAGAGGAAGAAAGTTTTTCAACTTGAAGTTCAAGAGTTGTATTCTTCTTTTTCAAAGCAAGATATTTTGCAGCAAGTTTTTCAAATTCTGTTTGCACAACAATGTATTCAGCAAATAACTCATTATAAAATGGTTTTGAATCATATACCTCATCATTGTTGGCAAATTGTTCTTCTTCTTCTGTAACCAAGCAGATATTTGCTTTCTCTTCCTCATTTTCCTCATCTTCATCAGACGAACTATCGCCCCAGATAGCAGAGACATAGGATTTCTTTTTGAATTTGTTGAACTTCTTCTTTTCCTTGTCTTTATTCTACAACTGAGGGCATTCAGACTTGATGTGCCCAAGTTTCTCACACTCATAGCAGATAATTGGCTTCTTTGACTCATAACTTGAGCTACCCTTGTGAAGTTGTTTGAATCCTTGGTCCCTCTTGTAGAATTTCTTGAATCTTCAGACCATCATGCCTATCTCCTCATCATCGTCTTCATCTTCCTTGTCTGACTCTTTAACTTCTTTTGCAGTCTTGAGAGCAATGCCTTTGTTCTTGCCATGAACTTCATCAAGTCCCTTCTTGAACTTGAGCTTAGCCTCATACTCAGAAAGACTACCAAAGAGAGCAGCAACTAATGCCATTGAATCTTCTCTAGCTTCCTCAATGGCAGTGACTTTTGCTTCCCACTCTTTGTTGAGGATGTTCAGAATCTTCCTTACTTGAACCGATTGATCATACTCTTTTCCCAACGCAGCAAGTTGATTAATCAGATGAGTGAATCTCAACTGAAATTCGCCAATAGATTCACCAGGCTTTGTTAGTTCTCTATGTGTTTTGATGATTACTAACAACTGTAAACAATGTAGAGATGTTTTTGCTCAAGATTAAACTGTTTTGAACTTGTGAATTTCAAGCAAAAACTTTCTGTCTGCGATAAACTCGAGCCTATTATGTGTATGCTCAAGCTTAGTTTTGACAAAGAGCATAAGCCTGCCAGTTCAAGGCACAAACTCGAGACTGAACCTGAAGTTTGAACATTAAGCTTTCTCAAGAGTCTGCACAAACTCGAGCCTACACTTGCAAACTCGAGTTCATCGATGGCAGAGAGTTTTTAATCCTTAAACTCGACACCTTCCCATTTTAAACCTCAAGTTTGCAAGTTTCAAAGAAAAGTTTTCACAGTTCACAAAGATCATGAACTCGAGCCTGTTATGACAAACTCGAGTTCATCTCTGGTGGGACAAATTTTTCAAATTCAAGACACTTACAAACTTGCACTGTTTTATTGAAAGAAAAGTTTTCTAGTTTGAAAAGTTTACAAGACTTTTAAACTTGAGCCTACCTTTTCAAACTCAAGCCTAATTTTTGGCCAAGAGCTTTCAGAGTTTTTCAAAGTTAAACAAACTCGAGCCTAAGTTTTTAAACTCAAGCCTAAAAGTTCCACAGAGCAAAGAGTTTTTAGAGTTGGATAAACTTGAGCCTAGATATCTCAAACTCGAGCCTAAAAGTTCCAGAGAGAAAAGAGTTTTTAGAGTTGGATAAACTTGAGCCTAGATATCTCAAACTCGAGTCTAAAAGTTCCAGAGAGCAAAGAACTTTTCAATATGTTTTAAACTCTAGAGTTTGCTCTACAAACCTCAGATTTGTCCTTACAAGCTAAAACTAAGTTTTGCCCTGAACAGCTTTAAACTCGAGCCTGTCTCTAATAAGCTCGAGTTCATCATTTAAACTTAAAGTCTCTAGATTTCAAAATCGCGATATTCTTCTCTAAATGAAACAAACTCGAGTTCATTTCAACCCGAGAGCAATATGATTTTTCAATGACTTAAGAACCTCAGGTTTAGGATACAAACCTCAGGTTTACATATTTTAGACTGAAATAATTTTGTACACTGAAGCACTAAACTCGAGCCTGCAAGAACTAAGCTCGAGTTCGTGACGCTGATTCAGAAATTTGAATATGTCGATTACAGAAATCAATATTGTTTGATCTTAATCCTTTGCAATATTATTCTCTGATATTCCCTGCTATGATTAACAACTTTATTAGTGGATTTCAGATGTTTTAAGAATTTTTATTGAGGAGTTAAAGCATAAAACAAAAAGCAAGTTCAGAACATTTATTGCAATGCTCAGAAAGTTACCTCCTCTGACCAATCCTCCTGCACACATCTACAAAGCATTTAAGAGGGATTGCTACAACAAGAAACATCCCCTCTAACGGATTAATTTTGTAGAAAGTCAACTATGATGACATGGCCAACTGGATTAAGAAGTAATCAAGAGAGAGAAGACCCCAAAACCACTTTAGAACACTTGGGCAACTTCTCCAACGGATCTATTTGGAAAGCAACGGTCATTTAATGATCTCTGAGTATAAATAGAAGAGCATTCAAGTCTTTCCAACAACTACAACAACTAAGAGCGAATTACATTCAAGTTTACATTTATTCTCTTTAGTTTTCATCTGTAAAGTATTTTTTGAAACAAGAGCTTCAGTGTTCATTTATATCTGCTCTTTAAGAGAGTTATACTTCTGAATATTCATTTATTGTAAGGAATCACAAGTCAGGGGACTTGGTGATTTGGGGAATCATTGATTACAACTTGTAAGGGGGAGTGAGTTCTAGTGAGAGAATCACTTCTTGAGTGTAGAGTGTGTAATCTTTGATATAGTAGAAATCCCAGTGAGGCTGGGGACTGGCGTAGGTCAAGTGGTTAAGACCGAACCAGTATAAATCTTCTTGTGTCTTGCTATTCTTTTCTTACTCTGTTTTTAGTATTAGAAAACAGAGTTTTCAACAAGAAATTTTAAGATACCCAATTCACCCCCCTCTTGGGTATTTGGCTCCACTTTCAGGCTTCATGTGCATAAGATCATATTCGGTCATAAGAGTATTGACCCGATTTTGTTTAACTCCAGCTGTTCCCTCATGAGCTATCTCCAGAGCATCCCACATATGCTTTGCAGATGGTAACGTGCAAATACAAAAATATTCTTGTTGACTCAAAGCACTTTGAAGTAGAAGAACGGCTTTGCTATTCAGTGTGACATTTCTTCTGTCATTGTTATCATAATCTTCTTCTAGCTTCATAATTGTCACGCCATCTTCAAGGACTATAGGAATATAGTCTCTTCTTTCGAATACTCTCCATAGCCCATACTCTGTATCATTCACGAAAACCTTGAGCTTTGCTTTCCAGAAAGAATAATGTTCACCATTGAAGCCGGGTGGTCTGTTGATAGAAGCTCCATCAGGTAAGATACCTTCCATGTTGATCCTTCTCGAGATGTTAAGCTCTTATGAGAAGACCTTACTCTAATACCAAATGTAAGTGGAGCTCAAATACCGAAGAGGGGGGTGAATTGGGTATTCTTAAAATTTCTCAACTTAATCTCTGTTTTGACACAATAAAAATAGGGGTAAACAGAGTAAGGGATAAAAAAGCTGGACACAGAGATTTATACTGGTTCGGTCCTAACAACTTGACCTACATTCAGTCCCCAGACTCTCTAGGATTTCCACTATATCAAAGATTACACATTCTGCAATCAAGAAGCATTTCTCTCTCTAGAACTCACTCCCCCTTACAAGTTGTAATCAATGAACTCCCAAATCACCAAGTCCCCTTGACTTGTGATTCCTTACAATAAATGATTTACAGAAAGAAACTCTCTCTGAGAGCAGATATTGATAAACATTGAAGCTCTTTGTATCAAAAGATACTATACAAGTGAAAACTGAAGAAAATAAATGTAGACTTGAATGCAATTCGTTTTTAGTAGTTGTAGTTTTTGAGAGGACTTCAATGCCACTCTATTTATACTCAGAAGACATTAAATGACCTTTGATTCTTGGATTAAACCGTTGGAAGTGATCTGCAGAAGTTAGGTGCAACTTTGGTCCTCTTCTCTCTCTTAATCTCTGCTTAATCCAGCTGGGCAATGGTTCAGAGTTTGTAAGAACCGGCTGAACCCAAGAGGGGGGGTGAATTAGGTGAAGTATAAAAATTTAGGAACTTTGAAAATCTTTTCGTAACTCACTGAAATCAGTTTATAAGACAATAATCACACATTTAAATATGTATACGCATTCAAACATATATGCTGGAAATGTTAGAGATAAAGGAAGAGAATGTGCAAACTGATTTATTCTGGTTCGGCCCAATCTTTGACCTACGTCCAGTCCCCAAGCCTCACTTGGGATTTTCAATTCACTATCTTTTTTCAACTCGATTGCACGTTCTGTACTTGAGGTAATCCTCTCACTGGGATTCACTCCCCCTTACAAACTGTAATCAATACACTTGTTTGATTACACACTCTGTACTCGAAGTAATCCTCTCACTAGGATTCACTCCCCTTACAAGTTGTAATCAACACAATGTGTTTCCCACTCAAGATCACCCAATCTTGAGTATCTCTCAGAAGAATAGAATGATTACAATGAATCTTCTCTCTTAGAAGTGAATAGATAAACACTGAAGATCAAATACAAATCACTTCACTCTCTAAGTCATCTAAACATGAAAAACTGAGTGCAAATGGTGTGAGAGCAGAGTTTCAGCATGTTGGAAGTGTAAGCTTGTTTCTCCATGTTTTTCTGCTAGAATCTGTCTTCTTTTATAGGTAGAGATCAATATATGACCGTTGAGAAGATTCAATGACTGTTGGATAAAGAAATATAGCTGTTAGGAACTAGCCGTTAGAACTTTTGCACAGCTTTCGATGTTCTGACACAAATCTGATATTTTGAAGATTTGCTTCTAATCCTTCGTTTTAATCATCTGAAACTCACCAATAAAGTGGTTAAACATATCTAGGAGCATTAGAGATTAATCATAGGAAGTATTAAGATCAAACAAGAAGGCATTGCAAATTCGTCAGATTTGAAATTATGAAGTTGTGAAGAAACCTTGAGGTTTGTTCTCAAACCTGGAGGTTTTTCAAAATCAGTGAAAAGTCGTTTGCTCTCTGTTTGCCCAAACCTAGAGGTTTTCAAAAACCTGGAAAGTTCATTTCCTCTCTGGAACTTAGAAACCTTGAGGTTTGTGGCAATACTCGAGGTTTTGCTAAAATCATTGAAAATCAGAGTTTTGATCCAAAGCCAAAACCTGGAGGTTTTGTTGAAAACCTGGAGGTTTTCAAAGACTGAAAAAGTTGTTTGCTCTCTGGAAGCCAGAAACCTGGAGGTTTCTCTGGAAACCTGGAGGTTTCTCTGGAAACCTGGAGGTTTTCAAAATCAGGAAATGTTGTTCGCTCTCTAGATGCCAGAAACCTGGAGGTTTTCAACAAATACTCGAGGTTTCATCTATTTTTCAAAATTCTTAGTTTTTCGCCAAAACAGAAACTTGGAGGTTTTGAAGGAAACCTGGAGGTTTGGTAACTTGGAAAAATGCAGAACCTCTCTGTCTTGACAAACCTCGAGGTTTGTCCAGAAACCTCGAGGTTTCTCATAATCTTGAGAAACTTGAGAAATGTCATTTTAGCTCAAACCTGGAGGTTTCCCATAAACCTGGAGGTTTTGCTTTGTTCAAAAAACTTGGAAAATTCTTGGTCAATTTCAAACTCAAGTTTACATGTCCAAGCTTGAGGTAAGAATCCAATGCAAGAAGAATCAGCTCCAAACTCATTGTATTATGTCTGTTAAGATCCGATGAATGAAGGCTGTTCTTGATCAGCATTTTTGCGATGTTCTGAACTGACTGTCAACTTTCAAAAGCCATATCTCCCTGGTCTGAACTCCGTTTTGGTCCATTCAACTCTTGATGGAAAGCTCTGTGAGCCTACTTTCATATGCCACTGATTTCAATTCAATCGGATTTGCCGTTTGTGATATATGCCCAAAATACCGAAGGTGGGTTTGGACTATGACGTTGATTCTTGTAGCAACTTGTAAAAATCACATCTCCTTGATCTGAACTCCTTTTGGGTTGAATTTTATATCAAAATGACGCATTGGGAGTCTAGTTTCATATGCCACTGGTTTCGTCTCAATCCGATCTTTGGTTTGGGAGATATCATCAAATTACCAGACCTTGCCTGGGCTGAACGTGAAACAAAGTAGACCAGAGTTGCTGATCAGTGCTGAAACCTTGAGGTTTTGCTTGAAACCTCGAGGTTTCACTTGCAACCTTGAGTTTTCACTTGCAACCTCGAGGTTTGCTAGTCCAGAGACATCAGAGATGCTGAAGACACTCAAACCTCGAGGTTTGTACTCAAACCTCGAGTTTTCTCGTCCTAAACCTCATATTTGCTTGATTTAACTCTGAATTGAGCCATTCCAACTTCCATATGATCTTGGAGACTTCTAGCATCAATATAAGAACTTGAATAATGATATCTTCACTCCATTCAACAAGTTCTTCCTTCTTCCATCTCCCAACTTGATCATTCTTCATCAATTAACTTGGGCTCATCATTATTTGTAGCTTCTACCTTCTTCAACATTCAGAACATGATGAAGCTTCATTCCAACTTCTGCTTATCATAGAGACTCCCAGTATAACAAGAACTTAAGTGTTGATATTCCTATTATATTGTGCAAGTTCTTTTGATAACATCTTTCTCTAGTCTCTTCTCTTCTTCTTGGTTATCCTTCAAAATTCATTGATAACATTTTTTTTTCTTGACAACCTCTGCAGATACTTCTTTCTTTCATCTCTTATCTCCTTCTTGATCATCCTCCTTAATTTAACTTGGACTAATCTACATTAAACATAGTAGTTAGTCAAAGTAGGAGATAACTATATTACTCAATCTTTTTGCTTTTAACAATGGAATCTATATAAGACATCATCAAAACTAATCATAACCAACATATCCGTTGGAGAATAGATTGCTTGTTGTAGAAATCATTCTTTAATGCTTTGTAAACGTGTGCAAAATGATTAGCTAGAAAAGTGCAAGTTTCTGGACAGCATTTAATGTTCTCAACTGCTTTTTGCTTTTGCTGTGTTCTTCAATAAACTTTTGTTAATCTGTCTAAAACTCACCAAGAAAGTAGTTAAATACTTCTAGGAATATATAAGATTAATGCTGGAAAGTATTAGAATCAAACAAGACAGATTTCCAAAAACGCGAAATTCAAATTTCAAACACAGTGCAGAAACCTCGAGGTTTGTTCTCCAAACCTCGAGTTTTGGACTTGGCATGTGAATCTGGATTTATATCCAAAACATCAAAACTTGAGGTTTCTAAGCAAAAACTGGAGGTTTTCAAAACTTTGAAAAGCTTGATGCTCCCTGCTTGGGAAAACCTCAAGGTTTCATTACAAACCTCGAGTTTTCTCTCATGTATGTAAGTTTTGAAAAGTTCTGTCAAAAGCAAAACCTTGAGGTTTCTGTTGAAACCTCGAGTTTTTTATTTTTGTGAAAAACTCGTTTGCTCTCTGTCTTCCAAAACCTCGAGTTTTCTTTGAAAAACTCGAGTTTTGTTCAAATATAAAAACTTTGAGATTTTGTGCCAAGGCAGAAACCTTGAGGTTTCAAAACCAAACTCGAGGTTTTGAAACATTTGAAAATTTAGTTGCTCTCTGCTTGGACAAAACTCGAGGTTTCTCCCAAAACCTCGAGTTTTCACACTTTGTGAAAACTTAGACAATTTTCTGTCAAACTCCAAAACTGGAGGTTTTCTCTCAAAACTGGAGGTTTTATAAAACGTTAAAGTCTAAGTATTTTCAGCTTCGACAAAACTCGAGGTTTTGTCCAAAACCTCGAGTTTTCACTCAATGTGAAAACTTTGAGAAAGTCTTGTCAATTTCAAAACTGAAGGTTTTATGTAAAACTGGAGGTTTTGAAACTTGGATAAAATCTGATTTTCGCTTGTCAGTCAAAACCTCGAGGTTTCTTGCCAAACCTCGAGTTTTCTCATGTCTTTGAAAACTTGAGATCCTCTCTGTAAGGCCAAAACTCGAGGTTTCTCGGTAAACCTCGAGTTTTGCTCTCACAGTGAGGTTTACACACTTGACAGCAAAACTCCAATCTTTGTTTACAATTATTGGCAATCATCAAAACCCTTAGAGAACTAACACAAAATGCAAGATGAGTTAGGTTTGAATTAATTACCAAAGTTGCCATAGCCTTTTTCTATAAATAGGGGCATTGGGACTTTATATTCTTCGCACCAAAACAAGCAAGAGCAATCTGATATAGAGTGTAGAAAGTGAGAGTGAGGAGCTTCTTGAAGGAGTAGAAAGGTTCTTTAAGGGTAAGTTCTCTAGTTCTTAAGTTTTAGTTCTTAAATTCATAGATAGAAGTAGCTTAGATCTTAGATATTTTAGAATAATTTTATTTTCATGTTTTCATGGTAAAATTTAGCTTTATTTCAAAAAAATGATGAGGAAAGTTATAGAGAAAAATTTTTGTAAGAGAAACATCAAAGTAACGAAGTTCTAGCGAAATTTCATCGATTAAGCAATTTCTGAAATCAGTGATAAAAATGCCAATATTTTATGTTAAAAATGAAGTTGCAAAATTCTGGGAAAATTCATGGTTAAAGTAGACATATAGGGATTTTCAAATATGCCAAGAACATATTAAATTGAGCTCTGTACAATGAGAAAAAGATTCCCAAAGTTTGACTACGAATTTCTGGAAAAATTCTGGACAGAGGCTCAAAATGTTAAAACTGGGAATGACTCAAGTGATCTGGGAAAAAGTGATTATTTTTACTTAAAAATAGACATCCTAAGGATTCCAAAGAATATTATAGATCCTAGTTTCGATTTTTTTAGAATTAGTTATAATTTTTCAAAGTTAGACGAAAATCTGTCCAAAATTCTGGACCAGCGTTTTTTCAGAAAAATAAAGGAAATAAGTTGAAAAATAATTCCACCAAGGGAAAAATGGCCATTAGGGACTAAGATATCTACTAAGATATTATTTGTGAATTAATAAATGTGATATTACCATTATAGGATAAACGTGATCACAGTCCGACCGACGAACGTACTGATATCATCAATGAAGATACGGACGTGCACTATAACACTAACTCTGATGCTTATTGTATACTTATATGTGGTAGATGTATTCATAGACTGAGACTCTGTTTTAAAAGTTGTTCATACACATATGCACGGGTTATGGTTCTGATAATATCGTTGAGTTTTCCTAGTGCTGAGAACACGAATGTACATCGTGGCACTGGTGAATAATGCAGATTATAATAACATGCATAGGCAGTGGTTGTGTTCTGTTATTATCTTTCATATGTGATTATTGCTGTAATGCCCTGAATATCTATCATACATAACTGTTACATAAGCATGAGGTTAATCGTTACCTGAGGTTCAATGGGTATTGAACCTCAGCTCTTATTATAGCCTCAGGTTCCGGAGGAGCCAGGACCGTGGACAAGGGTAAGCTGCCCGCGTGAGGTCTTAGACGGAGAATTTCTTTTTGATTTTTGTATAACCGTACTATTGAATATTCGGATGGCTGTAATAGCAACCAGACACACAATGTTTATCAATTACTCACTCTTTAAAACTATTCCGATGCTATACTCTGATTAAACTATTTCGAAAATGTTTTAGAAAATTGGGATGTTACATTTTGAGTTCTGTACAAGGAGATAACAATTCTTGAAGTTGGGTCACGTTTTTTGGAAGAAAACCTGGACAGTGTTTGAAAAGCATAAAACTGGTATTGACTCAGTGTGTTCGAGGTTAAGTTGTTATTTTTCTTTGAAAATAGACTTGACAAGAATTTCAGGAAATTTTACGGAACCTCGTTTCGATTTGTTTAGAATTAATTATGATTTTTCAAAGTTCCAGAAAAATCTGGCAAAAATGCTTAAGGTTGCGTTTTTAAGGAAATAAAAGGGGTATAATTGGAAAAGCATATCCATCAAGGGTAAAAAGGTCATTAGTGGCTGAAATATCTCTTTGGATATTATTTTTAAAGGAAATAATGTAGTGATAATATTATAGGATATCTAGGAAAATCAGGGATTGTACTGAACAGACGAATGTACTACTAGCTACACGGACTAAGGTACGGACGTGTACTGTAACTCTAACTCTTATGTTGTCTTGTATGCTGATATGTACCCATTGAATCTCAGGTAACCGTTAACCTCATGCTCAAGTATAAACAATATATGTATGACAGATATTCATTACAGTTCGGCATTAACCATACATAGCACACAACACATGTAAGGTTACAACAATATATAGCATGCAGCAAATGTAAAGTTAACAATACAACAATACATAGCACACAACACATGTAATGTTATCCACGTTTGCACTAACCAGTGCCACAACAGCTCCTTGTGTCCTCGGCGCTAGGAAAACAACACTACGGTGTTATAAGACTATGGCCCGCACACAGCTGAATGTATATGAATAGTGACCTAAGACTGAGTCTTAGCCACGGTGCATGACTCAAGACCTAGTCTTGTTAATGACCCTATGAATTATCTATCACATATAAGCATACAAGACAACATAAGAGTTAGAGTTACAATACGCATTCGTACAATGCCTCAAACGGAGCCATTTGTATGCTCGCATGATAGCTGTTGTTGTATGCGAATTCTGCCAATGGAAGATGTCGATCCCAATTCCCTTTAAAATCCAACACACATACTCTCAGCATATCTTCTAGCGTTTGTATTGTCCTTTTAGACTGGCCATCGGTCTGAGGGTGGTAAGCCGTACTGAATTTAAGCTTCATTCCCAGAGCTTCATGCAATGCTTGCCAAAATCGAGATGTGAATCATGGATCCCGGTTGGAGACGATGCTTTTAGGTACACCATGGAGTCGCACAATTTATTTTATATAAATCTTCACCAACCGTTCTAGAGAATAGTTGACACTGATGGGAATAAAATGTGACGACTTGGTTAATTGGTCAATAATTACCCAGATCGCATCGTGATTCTTGATCTTGGGTAAACCCACCACCAAATCCATGGTAACACTCTCCCACTTCCATTCTGTAATTTCTAGTCCTTAAAGAGGACCAGCGGGTCGCTGATGTTCGATCTTCACTTTTTGGCAAGTCAAGCATCTGGCCACATACTGGGTTACATCTTTCTTCAACCTAGGCCACCAAAGTTCAGATTTTAAATTCTAGTACATTTTAACCATTCCTAGATATGGAGTATACTTACTCTTGCAAGCTTCATCCAGCATCTTCCGCCTTAATTCGTTAACCGATGGTATGTAGATACGCTTCTTGTACTTGACCAACCCACTGGGTGATAGGTCATGGTCTTGAGTTTCGCTCCGAGAGATCATCTCTCGTATTGCAATAGCCCGTTCATCTTACCTCTGAGCTTCCTCGACTTCATCCCTCAGATCATATTCTTATTGACAAACAAGAAGACTCGCCAGATAGGCTTCATTGGGCGCATTCAGACTCACGCAAACTTGATTTGATAGATTCAAATCTCTGAAGTTCTCAAGCAATCTCTGCTCTTGAATCATTATGTATGCTACCTACACTAACTTTCTACTCAGAGCATCTGCAATGACATTTGCTTTTCCCAGATAATACTTGATCTCCAGGTTATAGTCTTTTAGCAACTCCATCCAGTGACGTTGCCTCATATTGAGTTCTCTCTGATCAAACAGATATTTCAAACTCTTATGGTCGCAGTGCAATTCTACAGTTGCACCATATAGGTAATGCCTCCATATCTTCAAAGCAAACATGATAGTCGCAAGCTCTAAATCATGTGTAGGATAGTTTGACTCATGTGGCTTCAACTGACGAGAGGCGTAAGCCACCACTCTGCCCTACTGCATAAAGACACATCCCAGTCCATGCCCACTGGCATCACTATAGACTACATAAGTCTCACTCGAATCAGGGATAATTAACACTGGTGTTGTAGTCAACCTCTCCCTCAGTTTCTGGAAGCTCCTCTCACAGTCCTCATCCCATACAAACGATTGATTCTTCCTCGTGAGCTTTGTCAATGGTAAGGCAAGATACGAGAAATTCTGTATAAATCTGTGGTAGTATCCCGCCAGACCCAGAAAACTACGTATCTTCATCACTATCTCTAGCCTCTTCCAGTCCAAAATTGCTTCCACCTTGCTGGGATCAACAACAACTCCGTCGCATGATATAAATTTAAAAACATAGCAATTTTTTCCTTTTCGTTAAAAAATTAATGTTGACCGTTAAAAAAGTGACATTGACCATTAAATTTTTAATGGAAAAGAGCAAAATCGCTATATTTTTATACTTTCAAGGCTACATTAACAAAAAAAAAAAACTTTTAAGGCAAAATTGTTCCTGAGCATGTACTTGTAGGGTAATTTTGCTGCTTAATTAACCCTAAAAGGAACAAAAAGGACTATATGAGAAAAATTTATCCCAAATATTGGGAAAATTAAATTCATCCTATGTATGGGAAAAGATTATCCTATAATTAGGATTTGAATTGAATTGATTGGAAATTAAATTGTGGTTCAATAAAAAATAAATATTGTCCAAGAGAACCTTCCACGCGCCGTCCTGTCTTGTGCATTGTAGAGCATTAAAGCCTGGTTTGACATTGAGGTTTCAATTTTGATTGATTTGAATAATTGAAAATAAGAATGAGATTGAAAATGGGATGAGGAAGAGATTTTTAAAATTATATGGAATAATATTTGTATGGAATGCTTGCATTAATTTTATTTTGTAATTAATAATGAATTATGAAATTTGTAATCTGGAATCTATATATTTTCCTCTCTTAATATTAAATCCTTTAACTTTGTTATGTTTGCCCTCATTTTTCATTTTGGTACGTTTTAAATTATAAGTTTTGAACCCTCAACAGGTAAAATGATCTAATAAGTTTTAATTAAAATATAGCAACAAATGTTTTAGACAGAGACTTTTGATACGCCAAAAAACCTATTATCTAATATTATAAGGGCCAAAATAAAAAATAAGAGTAAATTATAAATAGCAAATGTGGTATTAATATAGTACTACCTCTGGTACTAATTATAAGACCTAGTTGACTTTTTTGAGAAATATTAAGAAAGCTAAATAAGATACTTAATCGTTTCATATGTTGTGTATCTTTAGATTATATATTAGTTTATTAGTCAAACTAATTAGTTTAAAGAAAAAAATAAAAATATTCTAAAGTAATTTAATTAGCTTCCTTAATCTCTTCAGAAAAGTCAACTAGGTCTTATAATTAGGAAAAGAGGGAGTACTATTTTTGTTTGAAGACCCCATCCTCTCTCCTCGCATGCTCTTCAATGATCAACACCATTATCGCCGGCCTTAGCGCTTGCGATGCCTCCTCCTTCACATACTTCAACATGCTTGCGGCGCTAGTGCTAAGGTGTGGCTTCGTCCTTTAGCTGTCGCCTTTGGGTGTTATGGCCAGTTGCCGTCACCATTATATTTTCTCTGTAATTGATGTTTAGATCTTAGTGGCAGTTTTCAAATTCCAATAAATAAATAAAGTAGGTTTAAGTATACGATTGATTTTCTAAATTTATATTAAAATTATGTGATAATGTCTTTTGAACCCCTTAATTTTAACAAAGTTTGTTTCATTTAACAGAATGCTGACAAATTAAATTTAGCTGGCGATTCTGCGAATAAATACTAATAAAATATGTTTATAATCATTTTTATTATCTTAAAATTGAAATCCGATAAGCAAGATAAAATATTCATTGTGTTTCTATGTCAAGAGAATAATGAAGGCAAGAATCACTAAACAATGACGTTATCATTATATCAAGAGCATATTTTTGTATCGATTTTACAAAAGTCGGTTGCACTACCATACATGCAAATATAAAAAAAATATAGTACTATTTTAAAATGAAATCGAGCATGTGCATAAATACTTCAACTTTTATAAGATTTGAAGTCATTATTATATTATGGTTGTTGCCGGGAAAAACCAAGAGTCATGTTGTCTACTTGTACTTGTCTTTATTCCAAAAGAGACAAGTTTTTATTAATTAATTAAATGAAGGATCTCATATGCATTGGATGTGTTAACATGAACTTTCATCTTAACAAATAATTAAGTCAACATGACCATGCCTCCTCCTTTAACTTTTAGGCGGAACTAAAGAGGGAAAAAACCCTTGGCACATTTGTTTGTTCCTAATAACGCCCAAAGAAACTGTAATGAAAACTAAAGGTTTAGGATTTTGGGGAACTAAGTCCAAATTATATAAAACTCTACGAACTTTGGGTTAGATGCATATAAACTTCTTGACCTTTCATTTTCTTAACTCTTAATCCTCTTCCATTAAGTGACCGTTATCCTTTTAGACAGTGTACGTGATGAAAGAAGGAAGGAGGAAGTAGGGTGTGTGAAGATGACACTAGTGCAAAAAAAGGTTTTAAGACTACCTCATTTAGACTGACAATCGACGCCCCGGTCTTAAAGGTATGATCATTGGCAGTTTTGTAAATATAAAATATTTTCAAGGTATGACCGTTGGTAGTTTTGTAAATATAAAGAACTTCTTATAGTGGATTATTTTTTCATAGGTCTTAAATATATTATTCAGATCCTTTAAAAAAACAACCGATCTTAAAAATGTTATTAAGAAAATTGAAATTTCAATTATTTTATAGAGAAATATCATACAATCGTACTTATATTTTCTGCGGTCTAACATAAAAAGGAAAAATTTAAATAGAAAACTCTAAAAGTTTTAAGACCGCACATATTTAACAGCTGGTCCTAAAAGTTATTCTTTTAAGACTGGACATATAATACGGCCGGTACGAAATATAGAAAAAATTAAACAAAAAATTCATTAATTTTAAGACCGGAGGTTTATAAGGACCGGTCTTAAAGGTTAACTTTTAAGACCATCTTATAATTTGTCCAGTCGTAAAGTTAAATATTTTAGGACCGGACTTTTATTGTGGCCAGTTCCTAAAACTTAAACATTACTTTTAAGACCAGACTTTAATATGACCGGTCTCGAATGTTAAATATTAAGGCCATCTCTTTTTTCTGATCTTAAAAATGAACCGCCAAATATACATTTCTTCGCGTGAAAGCTTTTGTTACTCTCACTGAAGAACCTCTGTTCACGTTGTGAAACCCTTCCTGTTGCATTGCTTCTCTTCCTCGCCCACGTACCATCAGCCTCTGTTACTCTCTCATTTGCTCAGGCATTCTTCTCTTCCTGTCTCGAAAATAAACGGTTAAAACAATTCTATTCGTGTTCCGGGAACGCCAACTACTGGTGTGATTGGTGTGAGTCATAACTAACCCTCTTCATCTCACAATGAGCCTCGAGACTGCCCTGCATGCCGTGGTAGAAGAGGCACACGAATGATGGATGTATCCTTAAGTCGAACTTCTGGGTCAAGGCTCAAGATTCAATTTGATGAAAAGTTGGAACCTTTCGGTCCAAATGAAAGCAGATTTACTAGTTTTGTCGGCTATCTAGCACGCAGCAAGGTTAGCATCTTGACAGATGAGTGGAAAAGTGTGGACTTTGGCGCAGTAAAGGATCCTATTTGGGACACTATCCGGCTTACATACACTATCCCTGACTCTCAGAAGCTGAAAGACAAGACATTGTCTTATTATGCTGATCGGTGGAGGAAGTTTAAGACCTTTCTAGCTAACAAGTATATTTTTGCCGAGGTTTAGCCTGACCAAAATCCTTAGGACCATTACACATTTATTGATGAACAAACTTGGCAACAATTTGTTCAACTGCGGACCACTCCTGAAGCTCTGGTGAGTTTATATTTAGTTTTGTTTGCCCTTTTGTTTGCTTACTAACCTGTGCAAATATGTGAATGTTATTGTGTTCATCTAATCCTGTTAGTTAAATGGTTTGGTGTGTGAATAGAAGTATATTTCCTGCCTTTGTCTATGCAAGTCTGATATGTAAACCCTAAAAAGGTAACATACTAAGGATGTAATTGTGTAATGGTTTGTCTTGCAAAGGAGGAAATGAATAGTCTTAAAAGGAGGAAACTTTATGTACCCAATTGTTACTATTTAATGGGAACTGCTGATACCAGTGGATGCCTTAGAAAGGATCAAGTTTGTATTATTCTGTAAGCATAATTCTCTTTTGTTTCTTAACCTATCTATCTAGTTGTACAAAACATAGCTCCAATTTCTTCTACAATTCTACATCTTCCTTAAATAAAATGTTGAAACTTGATGAAGTGAATTTGACTAATGTTTGACGTTCATATGAAGTAGAAGTTCTATAGTTTCTGTTAGTGACATGGGTGGAATTCATAATTAATAGTTGTTTTCAATTCTGATTCATAGAAAAGAAGGGAACAAGCACAGGAGATAGGGAGAAAGAATGATTGCCTGCATAGGGCTTCTCGCGGCGGATATGAAAAGGCCGAAAAAGAATTGATGGTGGTCAAGCGGAAGAGATTGGAAGATGAAGTAGAATCCAATCCTTCTGTGATACATGATCCGCCATCTCCAATACGTCGCGAGGAGTTGTGGTTGCATATTCAGCAAAAGCCAAGCGGCGCCTACACAAGTGAACAAACTCATCTAGTTGCTGAAAGAATTGTAAGTATCGTTATTGTTATTTTTTAGTTACTAAACATGTTTCATTACTAAGCTTCTCGTTATCTGTATCTTACAGGAAGATCTTAAAAAGAAAGAAGCAGAGAGATCTTTTGTGTCAAACGGGAGGAATGATGTTCTGACAGTTGCGACCGGAAAACCTGATCACCCGGGGTGTGTAAGGGGGTTTGGAGGACAAGTAGGCATAAAGCAATTCTTTGGTAAATCAACACGCCATAAACAAAGTATGGTTACCCGGGAGGAGATGCAACAGACGCTGGCCAAATTAAGTGAGGAAGCAGCAGCTAAAGAAGCAATGTTTCAATCCTAGATAAGCCAGATGAAAGAGGAAATGAATCAGATGAGGTTGCTTTTAAGCTCTCGTCCAGAGACCAGTGTTCCCTTCAAATATTCACCTACATTTATACAGCAGAGCACTAGAGGGAACTGCATTGTTGGACAGTCAGAGCAACCTTGTGACTTGTATGTGGAGGATCGTGATAGTCATAGATGATTAGTTGCAAAAGGGACTTTCCACAACTTGGGATCAACTGTACACCACCAACAAAGGGCTGATGATGAAGTCAAAGTGTCAGTTGAAAAGGTGATCATTGATACACCTCTTTCTCTCCCAACTGATAAGCTGAAGCTTGTGAGTGATGTCAAGGGAACCTTCATGTCTTGGCCAGTAAAGCTTGTACATGTCTCTACTCCTCCTGAAGCTTCATCCCCTTCTCCTCAAGTTCCATCCCCTCGTCAAGCTCTATCCCCTCGTCAAGCTCCATCCTTCCTCAAGCTCTATCCCCTACTGCTAAGTTGACTGCCAAGGAAAAAATATCCAATTTGATGAAGAGTGGATATTTTAAAGATAAATCATGGTCTGTCAATGAAGTAGTAGGCCTCACTATTCCTCAACCGGTTTATATTGACACCATTGATGTAGAGTCCCTACTGATTCCTCGATAGGAGCTTACTGATGCAATTGTTCAATTGTGGATGAAGTAAGTATCTTCTTCTATGAGTACATAATTTAAATGCATCGTTTAGACACACATAAATAATATATTAATTCCCTGATCGATTTCATTATTGTAGGTTCATGCATCAAGTATTGGTTCAACAGGGCAAAATCAATGATTTTGGATTCTTGTGCCCAGTCTATGCAAGTACAACATCCAAGGAGGAGAGACAGGAGTATATATCAACGAGGTTGTGTGAAGTGAGAAGAAAGGTGTACATGTTTCCATACTTCCACATGTACATATCACAATTCTTTTATGTAATTCACTTAATTCTGCTACATATATCACTAAGTACTTTACTGCTGTGAATTTTCAGCCGCCACTGACAGTTGGTCATCATGTGCATGGAGCAACATAAAGTTATCTTCTTATGCTCCACCCACAGTGATCCAAGGACTACATTGGTGCAGACCATCAACGAGTAAGCATGTCATTTTGATTCTCTTGTCTGAAATCTCTGCTGTGAATTTTCAGTGAACATTTTTGGTAAATTTGTGATTTTGATGACAATGTCATGAGGACCTTCCAAATCTCGGTAAACAAAAAGCGTGGGTATCAGGCCACTAATCCTACATGGCACGCACCAAAGGTTGGTACATATTTGGACACTGGCACACTGCCTTGTGAACTTGGTCAGTAAGTTATATATGCTCTTATATATCTTTCTTGTTCTTTTTAGACCCATCAGCAATCAGCAGAGTCCAACTTATGTGGCTAGTATGTCATGAAACACATATATGATATTATCACTAAAGGAGTGACTAAATTATTTGCAAAGGTAAATGTATTTGATGTTACATATTATGGCTGAATTCAGTTTCTGGCTTAATGTTACATATGAAATATGCATGCAAATTAATTCTATTTTTGTCTTTGATTTTACAAATGTCTGCCTGTCCTGATCCCTTTCCTGATGATAAAGTGGAGTACATATGCAATTTGTTTTGTGAATATCTGTATGACCTGATCTTAGAGTTAGAACAATAATTAATGTCCTAAATTCATTTGTAAATATATGCTGTAGCAACAATAATTTTCTGTAAATTTGTTTTTTTCGAACAATTCATTCATTTGTAAATACAAATGCAATGTGTAATTCAATAATAAATTTGTTTATTTTTTCGAAGAATTTATTCATTCATTCTAGCTATTTAGTGCTTGTAATTTGAGGCACAGGATGTTGTAAATAAGCAAATAAGAGACTAAAAAGTAAAAAGTATTCGCGACTTTTAGTACCGCATATTTTTGTCATCCGGTCCTAAAAGTCCTCGTTTATTTAAAAAATATGGCGTGACTTTTAGGACCGTATAGTTATTATACCCCCGGTCCTAAAAGTCTTCGTGAAATGACCGGTCTTAAAAGAAGACTTTTAGGACCGTTTGATTTTTAAATGATCGGTCTTAAAAGTCTTATTTATTATGACTGCTCCTAAAAGTAAGTCTTCGTTTATTTTTGAAAATTGCTTAACTTTTAGGACCGTGTATTTATTAAATGTAATAGTCTTCCTTTAAATATAAATGACTCACTTTTAGTACCGCATATTTTTTGTCATCTGATCCTAAAAGTCTTCGTGAAATGACTGGTCTTAAAAGAAGACTTTTAGGACCGTAGAATTTTTAAATGATCGGTTTTAAAAGTCTTATTTCTTATGATTGCTCCTAAAAGTAAGTCTTTGTTTATTTTTGAAAATTGCTTAACTTTTAGGACCATGTATTTATTAAATGTCCGGTCTTAATAGTCTTCCTTTAAATATAACTCGCTTTTCGAACAAATCATTAGGTTTCCAGACAACCGAGGTTCTGGCGTTCTTCTCAAGCTAGGTCCTTCGTTGTCGTCCTTTTTCTTTGTCTTTTTTCTTTTTGTCGGAAAAATAAGGAAGATAGTAAAAAGGACACTTTGTTTAAAATCAGGGCGAGGTAAAACCGACGTCAATGACGGTCCTACCTTGAGAACAATAGTCACTTTGTTTGTTTTTATTCGAATAAGGTAAACGTTCTTTTTTTTTTTTGTATGTTCTTAACAGTATTCTGTGTATTGTTATTTTTGATTTACATGAGGATAATGTTTTGTTTGTTTCATTTTTGTCGGAAAAAGAAAGATGATAATGAAAAGGACAAGACGATCGAATATGGAAACCAAAGAAATTTATTATATTTTTTTAAATGCTGCCCTCACGAGGCAGCAATAGTACAGACAAAAAAAACATAAAAACATCTACTACTCCTCCAGCGAGAGTGCGTTCTATTGAGACAGAAGAGTCTCGGGTCGTTGCACCCATTGTTATTTCGGATGATGAAAAGATTGCTACACCCCAACCTTCAGACCATGATGCCCTGATGCGAATAAGACAGGAACTTGCTGATATCCGGTGGGAAGTTAATGTTGCTCACGCCGATATCGCCAAGGCTTTGAAGGATAATAAGCTTTAGGATGTATATATAGTCAGATTCTTGTTTTTGATAATTTTCTGCTTGTTTTTCTTTTATATTTTTTCTTGTGTACATGCATATTCAAGTAATATATGTAGCATTAAGAACTAAGCTTGTGTCTTTTTAATTTTTTGTTCATATTCTCCAGTAATTAAAGAAATTAAACTCCAGTTTTCCTTTAATTTCTATTCATTCAGTTGCTGCATTCGCCAAAGCCAATCCTTTTCTCTCAAAAAAAAATTGAGAATTTAAGACTGGAGTTTTAGGAGACTCTGGTCTTAAAAAGTTATATATTTAGGACCGCCTACTTTATAATTAACCAGTCTTAATAAAATCTACGTGCGTAATAAATGAATAATTAAAATTTAGGTCCGGAGTATTCTAAAACTCCAGTCTTAAAATTTAATTATATATTTAGGACCGGATACACGATAAGAATTCGGTTTTAAAAGTAATTGAATTAATTTTAGACTTTTAGGACTTAAAAATTAAATTAATAAAAAAATCTTTAGGATCGGATAGGTTATAATTAATCGGTCTTAATAAAGTACAAATACTAAAACATGTCTCTGTCGCGCAAAAAATTAAATTTCCCTTTCTGAACTTCTCTTGTCGCGCCGAAAGTGATTACTGAGGTTCTGTCTCCAGTGTTTGTGTGTTTCTCCGTCGGTGCTTTGCGTTGCTCTCTCGACAATCACGTTCTAGTTCCTTAGCTAAACATATATAGACCAAGCTGTAAGAGGTGTTTCAGTTATATAACTTCATGATTTTCCTGCTTATCGTTCTGGGTTTTTCATGGGTTGAATGAAATCGATGAAATGCTCTTGTGGTTTTCTCTGTTGTTAATGAATATTGTATTTTGAAGATTATATTTGCACTTTAAACCTACCCAACTAACCAACAAAAATTTTTAGGGTACTCTTGCTGTCTGCAACATCAATGTTCGTGGCAGGAGAAGAAAGACTCAGGAAATGCATTTGAATTTATATGTTACAGGTGAGTCTACAAGACCTTCATGTGATGCATTTAATTTCCTTGTCATGCATTTTTTGGATTCACTGTGATACATTTATGACCAAAAGTGATTCTTCATTATGCATTTAATGGGAAGTTTCACCGTTTAAAAAAAAAAACATAACTGACATTGAGCATAAATATGCATTTGGTGTTACCTTATTTTATATGAAAGTGTCAATTTTTTCGGATTACACATGTTAAATCTTTCCGTCTATAGGAATTCTACTATGGATCATAGTTGGATAAATGCTTTACGGACGAGTGTTGAATATCAGAATGGGGTGAGGGACTTTATAGAATTTGCTAAACAAAATGCCCATGATGATAGTGGGAAGTTTTATTGCCCTTGTGTAAAATGTTTGAATGAGAGGCGACTAAGTCCTGAAGTTATACACACACATTTAATTTGTGAAGGATTTTGTAAGACTTATACAGTATGCGTTTGGCATGGTGAAAAAATACCAAGTGGGTCTCAACATGGGGAAGTGACCTTTGATGATAATGACACGGATATGGATGATCGCATAGAGGACATTATTCGTGATGTAGGAGAAGAGGTTTTTCATCAATCACATGCATATGGTAATATGTGCAGTGGTGCAGAGACCCCACTTTACCCTGAGTGTAAAAAATACCAATTGTTGAATGTTGTATTGAAATTGGTAAGCTTGAAGGCACGTCATGGATGGAGTGACAAGAGTTTTTCGATACTATAATGCTAAGAAAATACTTTGTCCACTGGGGATGGAGTACAAAAAGATCCATGCATGCCCGAATGATTGCGTATTGTATAGAAAAGAGTTTGAAGAGAAGCAGAATTGTCCGATATGTGAAACCCCAAGGTGCAGGTCAAATAAGGGGCCTACAAAAGTGATATGATTCCTGAAAGAAAAGGATGATTGAATCAACTAGGAATGGAATTTCGCACCAGAAATTCAGCCTCCAGCACGTCTTGATAAGAATGGAACGTATCTCACGCTACAGACCTCGGATTTGAGTGATTCTGAAATGAGGTGAAAGATGGCTTTCTGAAACACGATTTTGACTCAAGAATCACCGAAAAAGGATAAGGGAATCTAGAGATACGAAACCAAGAAATTTAGAACGAAAATTGAAGTTTATGGATTATAGGTAGGCGCCACAATTCCAAAGAATTGATAAGCCCAAGAACGCCACAAGGATTGATGCCCTTGATAAGTTAAGAGATTCTCAAAAGAACCCTAGAGAAGCTTGTCTCTCACCAAAAAAGTTAACTTCCAATTCAAATTTGCCGTCCCAAAAGCCATGGTGTTCCCTTGTATAGTGGGCAACATCCATATTAAGTATAACCTAATTAAGCTTACACACAAAGGAAAATAAGACAGCCCAATAAGCCAGCCTAATAGGCCTTATGACAAAAGTTTAACTAAATGTAAGAAAGATAAAACTAAGTGCAGAATTTGGGCCAAGTAAAATGAAGCCTTCATGCATATCCATTGAGGCTTATTCTTCAAGGTCTTCAATCTGAATTAAGTGTATCATTTTGGTCTCTTCTTCCTTTAGACTTGGCCTTGTCTCAAGTAAGGTGCTCACCAAGAGATTTAGGGCCTTTTTAGCCTTTTTAGCTTTTGCTCTTGTCATTGGGCGTCCAAGACCTTGTATGTCCTCCAAGTTTGTTGCCTTGGTCATGCTGCCTCCTATGTCCTCATTATTCCCTCCTTCTTCAGAAGAATTTGTCCTCAAATTGTAATCCTCGTCTCCTACATCAAAAAGGGACAAATCAGCCACATTAAAAGTAGCACTTACACCATACTCACCAGGGAGATCTATTTTATAGGCATTATCATTAATCTTGGATAGCACTTGGAAAGGACCATCTCCCCTTTGTTGAAGCTTAGATTTCCTTTGGGCAAGAAACCTCTCTTTTCTCAAATGAACCCAAACCCAATCACCTGGTTCAAACACTACCTTTTTCATTCCTTTGTTCGCTTGCTTGACGTAACTCTCTACCTTTTTTTCAATGTTTGCTTTTACCTTCTCATGTAGTTTCCGCACATATTCAACCTTACTCTTACTGTCTTTATGCTGAAAAACAGAGTTGTTAGGCAAAGGCAACAAATCAAGAGGAGTGAGAGGGTTTAAGCCATAAACAATTTCAAAAGGAGAATAATGAGTAGCACTATGAACAGCCCTATTATATGCAAACTCAACGTGAGGCAAACATTGTCCCATGACTTGATATTCTTTTTAATTATAGCCCTCAAAAGAGAAGAAAGAGTTCTATTCACTACCTCAATCTGGCCATCAGTTTATGGGTGACAATTAGTAGAAAACGGAAGTTTAGTTCCCAGCTTACTCCATAATGTCCTCCAAAAATGACTTAAGAATTTAGTATCATGATCAGAGACAATGCTTCTTGGAAGCCCGTGGAGTCTTACCACTTCCTTGAAAAACAAATCAGCAATGTGGATTACATCATCAACCTTTTTACACTGGATAAAATGTGCCATCTTAGAAAACCTGTCCACCACAACAAAAATATAATCTTTGCCATTTTTAGACCGAGGTAGTCCTAACACAAAATCCATAGAAATATCAATCCAAGGGCAATCTGGAATAGGCAAAGGAGTATACAACCCATAAGGCAATAATTTAGACTTAGACTGCTTACATACAATGCATCTTTCACACAATTTATGTACATCACGCTTCATGTGTGGCCAATAAAAATGTTCATACAGCATGTCTAGAGTCTTTTGGATCCCAAAATGTCCCATTAGTCCCCCCTCGTGTGCCTCCTTCACGAATAATTCCTTAATGGAACCTTTATCTCTTTTCTTTAAACAAGTAATCATTATGCCTAAAAAATCCATTTTGAGCAGCATGCACACAAGTTTTATAGATTTGTGCAAAGTCTGGATCATGCTCATACAATGCCTTAATATGATCAAAGCCAATGAACTTAGTTTCAAGAGTAGAGAACAGAGCATACCTTCTTGAGAATGCATTTGCAACCACATTAGACGTACCTTTCTTGTGCTTGATCACATAGGGGAACTACTCTAAGAACTCTACCCATTTGGCATTCCTTTTGTTAAGCTTGCCTTGTCCTTTTAAATGCTTTAAGGACTCATGGTCACTGTTGATGACAAACTCTTTGGGCAAGAGATAATGTTGCCAAGTTTGCAAAGCCATTACTAATGCATACAATTCCTTATCATATGTGGAATAATTAAGAGCAGCCCCATTCAATTTTTCACTAAAATAAGTAATGGGCACTACTACAAAAAATGGCTTTTGCGTCCCTAATTAGCGTCCTATTATGGAAAAAGGAAGTAAAAAAGAACCCGGTGGCATTTTTGTAATTATGAGGTGACTTTTGGAGTCTAATTTTAATATTAGGACGCCAAAAATGAGCTCTGGCGCCAGAAGAAAGCGAAAAGTGTGCTCTTTGGAGTCTAAGTCCTAGTATTAGATTCTTTAGGTAAACTCTTTGGAGTCTAAGTTTCAGTATTAGACTCCTTAGGTAAACCCTTTAGAGTCTAAGCTTCAGTATTAGACTCCTTAGGTAAACCCTTTGGAGTCTAAGTCTCAATATTAGACTCCCTAGGTCTTTTCCCCAAACCCAAAACTCATTCCCGTGAGCGTTGTCTCCTGCGAATCCATCGATTCTCAATCTCTTGGATTTCTTCTCAACCCTAGTCCACCTTGTCTCTTCCCACACTCCGCCGTTGCTCCGTCGTCCCCTTCTCTACCATAGTTCCTTCCATCTCTGTCCTCTCTCTCACCGTCCTCCTTGTCTCCTCTCTCACACACACACACGTAAAGTTTTAAACCTTTTTTTTTTGGTGACCTAAATCTCGATCTCTCATCTCCCAGCTGCACTCTTCTTCGTCTCCTTCCTCCAACTCTGGTTCTTCATCCACCTATATTCCTTCCTCCAACTCCGGCGATCTTCTTTTTCCCATTATAGATGGTGACAGTGGCAGAGACAGAGTTGCGGATTGAAAAGAAAGCACCGCGATTTCGAACCAAATCGAGGGAGACCTTTAAGCGATTGTGGTTTGTCTCTCCTTTTCTGCTTCGATTTTACTGATTTTCCTAGATCTGTGTGTTCAAATTTCAAAGAAAAACACTAAATGTTTCATTTGGTTTTTCTGTCTAGTGTTTAGTTTGATTTCATCATCGTTCAAATCTCTGTTATGGAGGTGGATTTTTTATTGTTCTGTAGAAAATGAGTCTGAAGGTGGTGAATCTGTGTGTTCAAATTTCAAAGAAAAACACGAAGTTTTCGTTGCCGGTTCCAAAATCTAAAATTTTAGTGTTCGAATTACGAGATTCTCCTTCAAATTCTTTTATGGGGCTGGATTTGGTTATTGGTTTTCGTATTCGACCAATATCAATCAATAAAGCTCTGAAATTGGGATTGATTTCAATGTCTCCGAGTGGTCTGCTACCGTCTTTGTGATTTTCTTTTGGTGAGTCGGTCAAATCTTGCTGAATGGGGTTTCGTCGTTTTATCCTTCTCATCCAATTTTCATGTTTTGACCCTAGTCCATTAGATCTTCATGAAGTTCTATTTGCTCCTTTGGGCAGCGTGGTAGAACTCCTTTTGCTAGGATAATATTGAATTTCACCATACATATCTAAGCCTTCGGTGCATATCCGTCTGGCTCGGCATATGCGTTCCTTATAGTAGAGCATGGAATTTGCAGCCCCTATATCTTACAGTACCTTGTTGTATGAAATTTTCTATCTTTTGAACCATAAAACTCTTTCCTTGTGATTTTTGTGAATTTTAATGCAATATTTGCTGAATATGTGCTCAATTATCTCTCTCTACTGTGGTTTGCTAGGTGTTGCCAAAGCTGTTGTTTTTCTAAAATTTGCCAATCAATTTTTCAGATTCACAATGCAAGGGTGCGTCTATAAGGGAACAAAAAGGGGGCAGTGGAGACAACATGGTAGCCTTGAAGGTATTTAAAGCATTTGAATATTGATTACGCAACACAAATCTAACATCTTCTTGTGAACTTCTTGATGTATATTGAACTCCTGGTTTTGTTTCGTTTCCCCTTTCTCATTTTCTTCGTCTTTTCAGAAGGATAATCAATTGTGGAAGCTGGGCCATTGTGTAAAAGGGTTCTCATGGTCAAGGTCTTCGAAGACTTGTAAGAAATGAAGAAAGCACTATGAGTCATTTAGATGGAATGATTTAAAGATATCCGTGAGTAATCTCTTGTTTTGAATTTTTGTTGTTTAAATCATAGATTTAAGTATGCAACTTGTTTTCTGGAGTTGTTTGTGTCATCGAGGATATTGCTAGCATCGTGTAAACTTACTTGCATAAACTATGATTAATTTCCTTTTGTTGGTGTAAATTTTGAACTAAGACTGTTCGAATTAATCTACCAATTTGATGCCTGAATTGATTTTTTTTTTTTTGCCATAAGTTGATGTGCCTGCTAATGGACTATGTTTATGGTTTTTCCTGTGTTTCATTCTGCTGGGATTTTGGCCTTGACATAATTCATTGATACCTTAAATGATCTCTTTCATTTGGAGCCATGACTTATTTGATGTCTCCATGAATGCGCTATCAGATGTCTCTTTTCCCATATCCTCCATTGGTGTGTGATCTTGCCTAACATTTGGATTATAAACTCTACTTTGTCAAACATATAATTTTGAATTTTTTATTATTTTGTATGTCATCTGGTTGGAATTGTGAAGAAATTGTTTGATTTTGCTGTTTTCTTCTTATATTGCTTACCATACAGAATTCTAATATATAGTAAGAGTTTTTATTTTTATTTTTCGGCCAATCTGATATATAGTTAGACTACTTGAATAAACAAATTTCTGCTGAGATGGTTTCTTCCCTTAAGCCACTGTCTGTTCCCTATTACTTTTTTGTCACTTTTTGTAGTACTCACTTACTTGATCCAGGATCTAAATCTCAAGCCTTAGGGTTTCCCCAATATGAAGCCAATTATGTTGCTCTTACTTGAGGTGTTTAGATAGGACATACCCGTTGCAATATCCTAATTCTCTGTTCAACGTCACAGCCTAATTAATCATATTAAGCTTTGAATCTATTTGACTGATTTATGAAATATTAAAATTGACTTTTGCCATTCAAAAAAAGAAAAAAAGTTGGATTGTGTGCGCTTGTTGTATTTTCTACATCTGCTTATATAATTGTATAAAAATGGTTATTATATTAATATACCATTATTAGCAATAAAACATGTTCGGTTATCATTTTTTTTCTATTGTTTTTTCCTTAACAGTTAAAGAGTATAAATATCATGACAGGAAGGTGTGGCACCAATAAATTTAGTTGTTGAGAATGAATTACATCGGGCAACTCCTGGAGGTGTGAAGACCATTGGCAACTATGCTGCTGTAAGCTACATTTGTATGCCTTCCGTTTTTTCTTTGTTCACTAAGTGGTGTTTTGCAAGTTTTCCCTTTTTTCCCCCGTGGTATTTACATAGTTCTTTTGTTGAGAATTTCCTACCTTTCTAGTCACTTTTTTTTTTGGGGGGGGGGGGGGTGTGAATGAAAGAAAATGTTTTCCTACTCATGCTAGTTAGAACTAACATGATTGGTATTGCACTCTGTTTGATTAAGTCATCTTTGTTCGGTAGCTTTTGAACTCATTTTTTCCTACTGGCGTACTTACAACTTTCCCCACTTTTCCTGTTTGTGATGCAAATATTCTCAAGGTTCTGAAGGCACAATCTGCAGCAAAAGCTAAAGGCTACTCTGATGTTTTATATCTTGACTATGTCCATAAAAGATATTTGGAGGAAGTTTCTTCCTGCAACATTTTTGTTGTTAAGGTATTATACTGAGCGAATGGGTTAGCACTTCATCTTTGCTTAAACAGTAGTTTTTTCTCTCCCAGTTGGTTTGTGACTGGTATATGTACATGCTTAGAACTATTTATGTCTTTCCCTTTTTGCTTGATACATTCCTCTCTGTTTTTCTTTATAAGCCAGAAAAGAGAACTTGATACATTCTCTCTGACACTATATGAACTGGTGTTACCTCCACGTGCTAAAATATTAAAATTATTCTTAATAGAAGTTGAGGGGACTGAGAGCAAATGAGAGATTCCCTCCACAGCGCTTTGCATCCTCTTTGGTACAAATTTTTTTAATTCAATTGAGGTTACACTTCTGAGCTGTGAGTATGGATTTATTTGAATCTTCATCTCTAGACTTTGCCTGAGGTCTTAGTACTTTGGCTGGAGTATTACTTTAAACGACATTTTCTAATTGGTGTCCTAAAAATTTTCACTAACTACTAAAGAAATTGAAGTTGTCAAACTCATAAAAATATTATAATCACATGCCACCTAGTGTTTCATGGTTTTCATAAGGTATGTCTGACCTGCATTCGAAATCTTTACATAACTTCTACTAATTTCTCTGTTTATTTTTTTTGGTGCTGTTTATGGGACATATGAGGCTGTTAGGTATAAGGTATGCCATGCGATTGTACCCAAAGCATGCATGTGTGGTTTCCAGTTTTCTTTTCCTTATAGATGAGTCCTATTCTTTACATTCACTGCTGTCCAGACTATGAAAATTATTGATAACTTGGTGTGATTGCTTCTCGGCGAACAGGTGTAACATCAGAACCTGAGCTGAAAGACCCTTCAAATAATATTCAACCAGATTACTATACAGGCCAACTATCTGATATGCTGAAATTTTTGGAAGCTTAAATTAATACCTTCCAATTTGGGGTGATATCTATGACGAAACTGTAAGTATAGGAATTCTGAAATCTCTAGCTTTTACTGAAATCTCAATGAAATTTTGTAAATTTTGTTTGCTTCAAGAATGGGAATAACTTGGTTAGTATATCAACTTTTGCATTAATTGTTTATATGAATAACTTGGAGCACCGATTAAGAAGTTCTAGAACTGTAAGGTGCATGGTTTTGGATTTCTTTGTTAATTCAGATTATCTATTTAGTTTCTGATGTGAAATTAGTGCTTCTAGTTGTCACATTTATTTTCTTCTACTTTGACATGACATTAATGGATCGGTTGTTCATAAATGCATTTGGACTCATACATCTTTTCTCTCAATCTTTTGCATTTTAGGTGTTTTTTACTTCAGAAGGAAAAGCATGGGGTCTTCATACCTTAGAGGAGCTGCCAAAAGGTGCATTTGTGTGTGAGTTTGTGGGAGAAATATTAACCGTCAAGGAGTTGCATGAGAGGAACATTCAGTGTGCCCAAAATGGAACATACACATACCCAGTTCTATTAGATGCAGATTGGTGTTGTATTCTGTTTCTGTACAAGATTAGTTGAGCTAACCTTTTAGCACATAGCTAGGTGTTGTATGCAATTATCACATTCTGGTGGTGCATGTATTCTATTTCTGTACAAGGCTAACCTTTTAGCACATAGCTAGGTGTTGTATGCAATTATCACATTCTGGTGGTGCATGTATTCTGTTCATGTAAGGATGTTTTTTGCAAGGAATTGTGGGATAGTGAATATACGAAGCAATTATTTTTTTTTTTTTTAAAAAAGAGCGCTTAAGGAGTCTAAATAATGGAATTAGACTCCTAAAGTGAGACTTACGGAGTCTAACTACTGGAGTTAGACTCCTAAAGTGAGACTTAAGGAGTCTAAATACTGGAATTGGACTCCTAAAGTGAGACTTAAGGAGTCTAAATAATGGAATTGGACTCCTAAAGTGAGACTTAAGGAGTCTAACTACTGGAATTAGACTCCTTAAGTGCCATCAAAGAGCGTAAATGTCATGATTTAAGGAGTCTAAGTTATGGAATTAGACTCCTTAAGTCATAACTTAAGGAGTCTAAGTTCTGGAATTGGACTCCTTAAGTCATGACTTACGGAGTCTAATTTTAAAATAGGACTCCGTAAGTTTTCCCTACTGCGCCCCCCAGATAGACGTCCCCCCCGAATTGGACGCCAAAAGTATAAAAAATAGGACTCCATATCTCTATTTTGTAGTAGTGGGGATGCCCTTCTTGCATCAAAACAGCCCCTATCCCCACATTGGATACATCACATTCAAATTCAAATGACTTAGCAAAATTAGGCAAAGCAATAATAGGTGTATTGGTTAATGCTTCCTTGAGGGCAGCAAAGGCTTGCTCTTGTTCCCCCCCCCCCCCATTTAAAATCAACATGCCTTTTAATCACTTCATTTAAAAGTGTAGCTATTGTACTAAAGTCTTTGACAAACCTCCTATAGAAACTAGCTAAGCCATGAAAGCTTCTTACCTCACTTACATTCTTAGGAGTTGGCCACTCTTGAATAGCTTTCACCTTCTCTTGATCAACCTGCACTCCTTGTGAGCTAACAACAAAACCAAGAAAAACTACATGGTCTATGCATAACACACATTTTTCCACGTTAGCATACAATTTCTCATGCCTAAGAGCTTCCAGAACACACCTCAAATGCACAAGATGATCATCATAGGATTTGCTATAAATTAGAATATCATCAAAATACACCACAACAAACTTCCCTAAAAATTCCCTTAACACATGATTCATTAATCTCATGAAGGTACTAGGAGCATTAGTTAAACCAAATGGCATAACCAACCATTCATACAGCCCATATTTAGTCTTAAAAGTTGTTTTCCATTCATCCCCTTCTCTAATCCTAATTTGATGGTATCCACTCTTTAAATCAATTTTAGAGAAGAAACAAGCACCATGCAATTCGTCCAATAAATCATCTAATCTAGGAATGAGATGTCAATACTTTACCGTGATGTTATTGATGGCTCTACAATCAGTGCACATCCTCCATGTTCCATCTTTCTTAGGTACTAGAATGACTGGAACTGCACATAAACTTAAGCTTTCTTGCACCCACCCTTTTTGCATCAAGTCTCCAACTTGTCTTTGAATCCCCTTGGTATCTTGGGGGTTACTCCTATAGGCTGGCCTGTTAGGCAATGAAGCTCCTGGAATGAGATCAATTTGATGTTCTATGCCTCTTAGAGGCAGTAGTCCGTGAGGTACCTCTTTAGGAAAAACATCTTTAAATTCTTGCAACAAATTAGAAACCTCATTTGGAAAAGAGTTAGTAGGACTTGCATCTGTAAAATTATTCTCTTTACTCAAAAGTAAGAGCATTGGCTTTTTCAAATGCATTGCCTTTTCCACCTCTTTTTCTTTTATAAACAAGTTTGGTGCTTTTCTTTCCTTGTCTCTCTTTTTTTTTTCTTGCTCTCTTCCTCTCTCTTTTCTCTCTTGCTTTTTTTTCCCCTCTCATTTTTAAATTATCCTCACTAACTTCTCTTGGTGTCAAAGATGCAAGAATAGTCTTGCGTTCTTTATGAACAAAAGAGAACTTGTTGGTGTAACCATCATGCATAACTTTCTTATCATATTGCCAAGGTCTCCCAAGTAGAAAATGACAAGCCTCCATTGGTACCACATCACATAAATCTGTATCATCATACTTTCCTACAGAGAAGTTCACCTCCACTTGTTTGCTTACGGTCACTTCACCATCCTCACTAAGCCATTGCAGCTTGTGTGGCAGCGGGTGAGGTTTGGTTTCCATGCCCAATTTAGACACCATTCTAGCACTTGCAACATCGGTATAACTCCCTCCATCAATAATTAAAGAACATACCTTCCCTTGGGTGAGGTATCTAGTATGAAAGATGTTCTCCCTTTGACTATCATCCATGTCTTTTACTTGGCTACCCAACATCCTTCTTACCATAAACAAATCTCCTTCTGGAATTATTTCTTCAATATACTCATCTTCATCATCTTGTGAGGAAGAATCTGAAAAAGACTCACTAGTAAGCTCTCCATCCTTTTTAAGTAACATAGTCTTCTTAATTGGACATTCTGAAGCTATGTGACCTCTCCCCAAACACTTGAAGCATTTTATTTCACTACTCCTTGTGTTTTTAGGGATCTCATTGGATTTAGTTTGAGTCCTTTGAGATGTAGCAGTGGGATTTCTTGATGAAGTACCTCCCTCCTTATTTCTATCCTTCCAGCTTGAAGAATTAAAATTTGAAGAGTTTTTCCTCATGACACCCTTTCTCTTGAGTTGTTGTTCTACCTTACTAGCTTGTTGCACCAAATCCTCCAACTCCACATAATTTTGCAACTCCACAACATCTCTTATATCACTATTCAGCCCATGCAAGAAACGTGCCATAGTAGCCTCCCGTTCTTTACTAATATTTGCTCTAATCAAGGACACCTCCATCTCTTTATAATACTCATCTACACTTGTTACCTTGTGTGAGTCTGTGAAGTTTATTGTGAAGGTCTCGATGATAATGGGAAGGAACAAATCTTCTTCTCATTAGCCTTTTCATCTCCACCCAACTATCCACCAATGGTTCTTCATATCTCACCCTCTCCTTTTGCAATTGTTCCCACCAAATGAGAGCATAATCACAAACTCCATGGCTACCACCTTCATTTTCTTCTCTTCAGTATAATTGTGACATGCAAATAAGTGCTCAATCTTCATTTCCCACTCTAAATAGGCCTCTGGATCACTTTTTCCTTTAAAAGATGGTATATTAAGTTTCACTCCCTTAATTCTATCCTCTCTAGCATCATTCTCATTATCTCTTCTTCTCTTTCTTTCATCCCTCCCTCTCTGTCTATCTTCATCATGATTCCCCTTATTTTCTATTCTCTCAATTCTCTCATATAACTCCTCTGTGTGGTCCCTCATCATCCTTTGCATTTGAGTTGTAATGGCTTCAATTAGCAATCTGTTATCTCCTATAGGAGGAGGAACACCTTCACCACCTGCACCTACCATAATTCAAGAAAAAGAACAAAAGTAATAGGACTTCACCACTCGCTCACATGTTTACACTCTTAAAAATGTATCACTCGTGTTTGTTGCTCTCTATAAGGCTTTTGTGTAGTGTTCTCTCTTGCCTTTTACCACTCAATAGCTCTCTTCAAGTTCTTAACAGAATCTCCAAGAACACTCAAGAGTACAATCCCAAACTCTGGAATTGGTGGTGACTCAAAATACAAATTGGAAAAGATGTTAAAGAAGACAAGACAAAGAAAATCCAAAACAATTTGGAGGAATTATTCAAGGAAGACACTTTGGACTTGATTCACACGTAGTAGTGTGTGTAATTGAATAGCAAGGTGCTGTATAATTTTTTTTTTCTTTTTTTCCTTTCTTTTATTTTATTTTTTCTTTTATAACACTTTATTCTTCAACAAAAGGAATTTTTGATTTTGAAATCAAACTTTGAAATTGTACTAATTCAGAACTAAATTAGATAGAATTCCACATAAACTGAGCTATTACTTATCACACTAACAACACACTACTCAAGAAACATGAATTGAAAGGATTAAAATTCAAGAACAATGATGAACAAGGGATGAACACCAAGAATCAAGTGCGGAAATATGTGAACTGAACAAGAAATTAAAAGAACAACAACCAGAAGATTGAAAGAACAAATTAGGAACAAACAACAACAGCTAAAATAGAATTGCACAATTCAAAAATCAAAAACACAAATTTTAGGGACTAGGGTTACCAAATGTGTGACCAGATTGGATGTAAACAATCGAGAAAAGATAACTCAATTCCAATCCTAGAACTGTTACACCCCTACCGGCCTCGCCCTTTCGGGTGGTGGGTGATAAGCACAATTCATACCATGTTTTTCCCTATATTTCATGACTAAATTGAATGGTAAAAATAAGCTTAACTGTGAATTAAACAAGCAAAAAGACATGTATTCATGATGTAGGGAATGAGGGATAGAAATCATCTACATGTGCTAAGAACGGAGTAATCTGAGTTGTTTTTAAGGGAAACTGTGTAGCAGAGTTGATACGATGCTATAGCATTCTGATAGCAACCCAAAGTGCAATACAAGGCATCACGAATGTTATAGCAAAGTAGAGGAAGCAATGCTATGCAGTGTGTTTTCTGACCCTTTTACCCATATGATTTCAGGAATTAAAGAAAAGGGCGATAATGACAGGTAGATTGATGACACGACGGAATAGAAGATGCGGAGGATCGAAACTAAAAGATTTGAAGAATCTCGTAGGATCAATAGAATCAATCTATTTGGATCTGGAGATATGATAGATCTCGGCAAATTAGGAAAGGCACTGCAACTTGCGCTGCAAGAAAGCCTGACTATAAAAGACAGCAGAGCCAACCCTAAAAGCCAGAGAGAGCCCTAGAACAAGATTCTAGTTTTCGGCAGACTCAAGAGAAGAGTGAGAGATTTCACAAGAGCACGAGACTTTTCAGATAACCCAGCATCCTTCCCTGCAGTTTGACGGAACGAAGAAGACGTGGAGTGGTGACGTGACAGGTTCGCATTCACGCTGTCGGAAATTCCGCCAAGCTTTCTGTTCACTCCTTTTCATTTAGTTTTCCTATCATGGGTCATTCTGTTAATGTCTGTTTTGTGTATCCCTCGTCAGTCATGAACTAATTTTTATATGGCTGGACGAGGATGAATCTTTAAGTGTTGAATGAACCCAATTGCAAGTTCTTAATTCAATAAATTTGGTTTACTTATCAGTGTTTTAATTACTAGTCGGTTAATGGAAGTTAAGGGCTAGATTTGTGGCCTCGGCTTACTGGCAAGGAGTTAGGGTTAGACCTCTGAGAAATAGTGTTTGCTAGACAACCCGCGCACGGCTTGACCTATTATTGTAGGCTTCAGGAATGGGTGTACCTCTCATAACCATAACACCCTGAGCATAAAGCAGTCCTGACTAGAAAGTTGCCATAGGAATATGGAAGGAGTATAGTTAGTGTCATATGTATCAGACGCGAAAGCTTCGGTAGACTATTGTGGTGGGTTATCAGAGTTAGCACGGCAGAGCACGGGATCTGGTTGGACAAGTTCAACATATTGATAAACATTTATAATTCAAGTAGCACAATAAGTCCCCGAAGGGTTAATACAGTCATCCAAACAAAGTACTATTTAAAAGCAACAGTTATCCAAAATATAGAGTACAAAATGAGATAGGGCATCCCCTATTTATTCTTCAATTCACCGCTTCAGGCCCTACCTTCTTTACGCCACCAACCACAACTGTCTTACCCCTGTAGCTCAAAATGGTCTGGAGTTCAAGATTGAACCCCAGAGTAACTGTTACACTCAAGTATAATATGTACATAGTGCATACAAGTAACCACAATCAGGAAACAAATGGCATACCATGAACATGCATTCAGAACACAACCACAACCTCAACGACGTACCGTTGAGTTGCCTTACCAAGGCAGGCCCCAAACGCCCGCGTACCGTCGAGCAACCTTAACAAGGCAACCCCAGACGCCTGCGTACCGTCTAGTCATCTCACAAGACAACCCCGGACGCTCGTCAACCGTCGAGTCGTCTCTTAAGACTGACCCCGGATACCATCCTCAGCGCTAGAATCAACACAGTAGCTAAGGACTTTAACCCTAACTACCCCAAATGCATCTCAGGCTTAGTAGCAACCTAAGGACACACGGTCCACTAGGCCCTACAGCCTTGTATCCACAATCATTGAAAACAGACATACAACAATAACATAGAATACGTGAGTCAACAGTTACTACCTGGTACTTCACGAAAGTGGTAACTCTCCCCTTTGAATCAAGATATGTTCCACTCGTGTCAATACCCTAGTTACAGTCAAACACCATGTTTTTAATCACATGAACAATCTTTACTTCAAGTTCCTTAAAATTTTGCATAGCATCAAAATGTCCAGAATTTCTGACTCATCTTTGCCGATTTTTAATAAATTATATAAAAATCATTTTGAAATGGGATTAGTGGTCTTAGAACCTTTAGGATGTCTATTGTATAGGAAAAATAATTACCAAAGCCATCTTGGTTCGAGTCCTTTTCAGATTCTTAAAACTCAGCCACTGGTCTGAGGCAAACATCATGTTTCTAGGTCATTTTCGACTTAAAAGAGATCCCGGTTAGAAACTCCAAATGACACAAAATATTATACCAAAATCATTCTCAAGATGTCTACTTTCACCATGTAAAATTTCAAATCAGTCAAACTCCATTTACACCTTCAAAACTACTGATTAATATTTGCTGCCCAAAAACTGAAAGAATCGACAGATTTTCGTATATTAAGGATTTAGGTTTTTGGAGTTCAGAAAGAGGTGACTTCACTTGACCCTACACAAAAACACCCTCTGGACCCATTGAAGACCTCAAAAATATGAAGAACCTATTTCATTTCCATGAAACACTTTAGGGCAGAAGTGAAGATAACTCGATTGCCGGTTTAGGGACTTACCTCGGGATGTCAGTTGCGTATGGCCTTCTTCACCTCCTGGACCCAAGACTTCAGCTGAGCACTCTCCTACACTCCTTGAGATCATGGTTAAGGTGGGGAAAATGAATGGAAGAGTGCCCTATTTATAGGCTCCAAGGATGCAGCTCTTTATCCAACTATGGTTATTGTCCATCGAGTAAAAGAGTGCTTCGGATTAACTTAATATTTCTCTTGCTTGGCAATCAAGTCTTCTAGGAGCCTCTAGGGTTTTCCATGGGCATAAAGTGTCACATTCAAGGCCCAAAAATGGAGTTCTAGATTTGCCCCTAGGTGGTCTTAGTTGTAGGTTTAAGGTGTATGGGCAAAATGGTCATTTGCACTGTTCTTCTTCCAAAGCTATGGGGCCCATGAAATCTGCCCTTAAATATGCCATAATTACTCTTTCCAAGTCATAATTACATGTCCTTTCTATGTCACATCAGGTTTGAATTGTGTGCTCCAGATTAAACTGGGTTATTTTATGCTTTCTCTTTCTTCATTATGACCCTGATGTGACATTCTCTCTCTTCATTATTACATGACAAGACCATTTCTCTCTTCTCTGGACCACTAAAATTTTGCCCCTGATCAGTGTCCTAGGCCTGGGCCTGACTCCAGGAAATCCTAATCGGTCCCGCTCAGCTTTCGGTTGCCGGTTACATGTTTCCCCATAATGTGTGCCCTTCCACTGGACTTTTGTGGGCCCGGATCATCAGTCCTTTCTCCCTAACCACAAGGGATTCGAATTTTAGTGTCTGGGATGGTAAGAAACTCATATTCCTGTACTTAAGATCAACCTTGTAATGCGTGCTACCCGGTAGTCGAACTTCTGGCACAAGTTACCTCTCAATTGGTCAGGGTTTCTTCTTACTTCGACTTAGTAGTTTCTCTTCTTAATTTTATCCAATAGTTTCCCATCTTAAGGCCTTTAAAATAATTTATGCCAATAATTTCAGAAGATAAATACTTCAAAATAAACTCAATGCTTCATATTGCTATGCAATCATTATAGAAGTAGGGGTGTTACAAGAATCGTGCTTTGGTACCAAATGATATGATTCCCGAAAGAAAAGGATTATTGTGGTGCTAGAAGGAGGGCATGAACCTCCGGTTGTGGTATCTTCCAATCATAGCAAGGTTCAAGCAGTTGTTTGCGAAAGAAAATGATGCAAAAAATTTGTGGTGGCATGCAAATGAGATGATTTGTGATGGAAAGCTTCGTCATCCAGCCGATTCTTCTCAATGGAAGAAAATAGATCAGTTATTTCTGAACTTCGGCGAAGAACCTAGGAACCTTAGGCTTTCCCTTAGCATGGATGTCATGAATCCATATGGAAGCCTAAGTAGCATACATAGTTCATGACCTATACTCCTGATTATTTACAACTTATCTCCTATGTTATGCATGAAACGAAAGTACACCATGCTGTCTATGTTGATTTCCAGACGAAAACAACCCGGAAATGACATTAATGTTTACCTTGAGCCCTTGATCGAAGACTTGAAGGAGTTGTGGGAAGAAGGTGTCAATGTTTTTGACTCTTTCAAGAAAGAGGTGTTTAAAATACGAGCCATGATATTTTGTACTATAAATGACTTTCCAACATATGGGAACTTGTCAGGCTATAGTGTAAAAGGCCATGAAGCATGTCCGGTTTGTGAAGGAGGCACATGCTACCATCAACTTCAACATGGAAGAAAGACGGTTTATCTTGGACATAGGAGATTTCTTAGACGGGGCCACCCATATCGTCGATTAAAGAAAGCCTTTTTTGGTGGCCAAGAGTATGAAAATGCTCCGGTGGCATTGACTGGGGAGCAAGTTTGTGAAAAGGTGAAAAATATCAATGTCATCTTTGGTAATACTACAAAGAGTAGAAAAGAAACAAATATATGGAAAAAGAGATATTAGTCTTTGATCTTCCCTATTGGCGCAATCTTGATGTGAGACACTGTATTGATATAATGCATGTGGAGAAAAACATATGTGATAGTATTGTTGGCATACTTCTCAACATACAAGGTAGTTCCAAGGATGGTGTGAAGGCAAGATTGGATTTGCAAGCAATGGGAATACGAGAAGACTTACATCCAAGCCCATATGGGAAGCGAACTTATTGTCCCCCGACTTCTCATACTTTGTCTAAGGTTGAGAAACGAAGTTTTTGTGAGTGTTTACATGGCACAAAAGTTCCCTCGGGGTATTCTTCAATTTTTAAGAGGCTTGTATCGATGAAGGACTTGAAATTAGTAGGACAAAAGTTTCATGATTGTCATGTCTTGATGTAACAGCTACTCCCAATAGCTATTCGAGGCATCACCGAATATGATCTTCGGGTCGTTTTGACTAGACTTTGTGTCTTCTTCAATGCGCTTTGTAGTAAAGTTTTCGAGATTGAAAAGTTGGATGAATTGGAGAATGAAGGATACCTTATCTTGTGCCACCTTGAGAAGCTTTTTGTTCCTACATTTTTTGACATCATGGTTCATCTCATCGTTCATCTAGTGAGGGAGATAAAGTTGTGCGGCCCTATCCATTTACCGTGGATGTACCCGATTGAAAGATCTATGAAATTCCTAAAAGGGTACGTGAAGAACGCATACCGGCTAGAAGCATCTATTATTCAGAAATATGTTTCTGAAGAAGCCATGGAATTTTGTCAAAATTATTTGGCCAAAGTAAGACATATTGGGCTTCCAAAACGTCAGCATGTTGAAGGGGGTAGATGAGGGGCTTCAATAAAGAGTGTGGATCCTGATGAATTGTCACAAGTCCACTTATATATCTTGAATAATATTAATAAAGTTCAAGCCAGTATAGCTGCACATAAAGAAGCTGTAAGGAAAGAAAATCATCGAATGATTGAACAAAGGTTGATTAGGGAGCATAACAGAACTTTTGCTAACTGGTTCAAACAAAAGGTCGAGGGAGAGGAAAGTGTTTTTGATACAATCAAATGGTTAGCATGTGGTCCTGAGGTTGATGTCATAAGTGGGAATTCGTATGTGATCAATGGTTATACATTTTACATGAAGTCCCTAGATGATAGGAGCACAGTCCAGAACAATGGTGTCATGTTAGAGGCTGAATCTATGCACTTCTCCAGTTCAAAAGACAAGAGGCCTTTATTGGCTGTAATGCCATATTATGGGGTTATTGAAGAGATTTGGGAGGTGGACTATGTGAAAATTAGATTTCGCATTTTCAAATGCAAGTGGGTTAATGTCAATAATGGTGTTCAGATCGATCGGCTAGGATTTATATTAGTCGATGTCAATGGTAGAAGTTTTGGAGATGAACCTTTTATCATAGAAGACCAGGCAAAAAAAGTGTTTTATATCACTGATCAAGAAAATAAAATGTGGTCTGTAGCTCTCCAAGGAAAAAGGGTCATTGATATTGATGAGGAAAGTAATTTAAATTATGGTCTTCCTGAGAGTACTCCTTTTTCAAGGGGTCTACCAGACATGAATGAAGAAGATGAAGCGGATAATGAACCCGACACAAGAAATCATCAAGAAGGGATATGGGAGGGTATCACTTTATAAAAGAGTCAATTCATAAAGTTATATTCATATGCAGAATTCTTTGAAAACTTTAAGGTTTTATCTATAATTATTATTCCTTTTTATGTTCATAAACAATGTCACTGACTATGAAGTTTGTTCTCGTTTTATTTTTGTGGCAGGTGTTAGTTCTCATTGTGTTTTGATGATTAACAACAAGTATAAACATGTGTTGAAGTATTTCAAAATCAGTTAGAAATAGCTTAACAGTTGTTTACTCGAGTAAAGGTAAGCTTACTCCAGTAAAGGATTGTTGAAGGATTGCTCAAATGCGTTTTGGCAAGCCTTTACTTCAGTAAAGAAGTTTTACTCCAGTAAAGGACTTACAGAGAGCAATCAAAGTTTTTGAAGTAGTTGCTTACTCTAGTAAAAGTAAGCTTACTAGAGTAAAGGCCATCCAGAGAGCAACCAAGTTTTTCAAGAACCAGTCTTTACTCCAGTAAAGAGTTTCTTACTCGAGTAAAGAACCTCCAGAGAGTAAAATGAATTTTTGAATTTAAGTTGCTTACTCGAATAGAGAGTTGTTTACTCCAGTAAAGGTCTTACAGAGAGCAAACCTGTTTTTTAAAAGAAGTAGCTTACTCGAGTAGAGTTTGGCTTACTCCAGTAAAGAACTCTTAAGTTGTTTTTCAAACATAGCACATATTCTTCTTTACTCAAGTAAAGGTTCGTTTACTCCAGTAAAGACTTAGAGTAACTTCTCTTTTTTTGAGGAACAAAGTTACTTACTCAAGTAAAGGTTAGTCTACTTGAGTAAAGCCCATACAGAGAGGTTACTAATTTGTCTAAGTCTGGCTTACTCCAGTAAACAAATCCCTACTCCAGTAAAAAGGCTTTTTGAACTTAAAAAGTTTTCACATGAATGGTGCCTTACTCGAGTAAAGTACTAACTTACTCCAGTAAAGCTCTTGGATTTCAAACTCAAGCCTCGATGGTTTGTCTCTGGTAAGAGCTTACTCCAGTAAACTTTGGTTACTCCAGTAAAGACACTTTTGCACAGTGCCTTACGCAAGTAAAGAGGAACTTACTCGAGTAACCAACGGTAACTTATGGTTTTTGAATTTCACGAATTCATAAATCATTGTTGTTTGATCTAATTGCTTTCATATATCACACACTCATGTTCCCAGATGAGTTTAACAAGTTTGTTGAGTGTTTTTCAGTTAACACAGATCAAGATATTTGAAGATTAGTGAGATAAAGCAAAAAGTGAACAGTGCATTTAATGCACTTCTGAAATCTCACCTACTTTCAGCTAATCCACCTGAGCACGCCTAATGAACGTTAAAGAAAGCTTACTACATCAAGTAAAGTCAATTTCAACGGGCAAAAACTCAGAGGGCCACATCAGACATCATTAACACTTGGATTAGCAGAAGTTTAGAGAGAGAAGATAACCAGAACTTAAGCAAATCACTTCCAACGGTTGGAATCATCTCACAACGGTCATTTAATGTTCTCTATCTATAAATAGGTAGCATTAACTTCATCTCCAGCTGATACACCAACTCAGAGCGAAAATTTTCTAAGTTCATTTATTGTGTATTAGCTTTCACTTGTAATAGTATCATATTGATACTTTGTTCTTCAGTGTTCATTCTATCTACTATGTGAGAGAGTTTCATTTGTAAATCATTTATTGATTGAGATAACTACAAGTCAGGGGGCTTGGTAGTTGGGGTGTATTGATTACAACTTGTAAGGGGGAGTGTGTTCTAGTGAGAGAACAACTCTTAGTACAGAGTGTGTAATCAATATTGTTGAGTTAGTGGATTGAAAATCCCAAGTGAGGCTTGGGGACTGGATGTAGGTCAGAGAAAGGACCGAACCAGTATAAATCGTTGTGTGCAAAGCTTTTCTCTCTATCTCCTCTGTTCTGCCCTGTTCTGAGAGTGTAAAAACAGAACAAGTTGTCGAAAATTTTTAATATACCCAATTCACCCCCCCTCTTGGGTATAAAGCTCCTCTTTCAGCAGGATCTGATCCAAAGGGGCATGTTATAAAAGAGAATGTTACGTTGTTGGGTGGGAATCAGATGAAGGCATGGTGAATATTATATTGGGCATGTATGTTGTATTTGTAACTTATTGTATTTGTAAGTAAGTTATCTTATTGTATAAAATAATTTAGGTGTTGTAGTCATAGTATAATCACTAATTAAAAGGCCACATAACTCATGGTGAATAATAATTGTATTCTTTTTACCAATTCAATTATTCATAATTTGTTCATAGCTTGTAGCTTAAAATATTGACTTTTATGTGCTGGATTGAATGGTTGATTTGTGTATTATTATGATCAGGAAGAACAGAACAGGGAAAAAATTCAGGAAAATTTAGAGCGGAAATAAATACGCCAGTCTTGAATGTTGAACTATTAAGACCAGATGTATTTATGTGTCTGGTCTTAAAGGTCAAGTGTGATATTAACCCCGTCTTAAAAGTTGGTCTTTTACGACCAGTTTATTTATACGTGTGGTCTAAAATAAAATTTTTAAGACCGGAAGTATTTCAAATCCAGTCTTGAAAGTCAGTCTTTTAAGACCGATTATAATTAGTCGTTTGGTCTTAGAAGCCGCTATTTTTTAAACCGTATTTATTTTTGTCCGGTCTTAAAATTCCAATCTTTTAAGAGCGGTCTAGTTGTTGGCCGATCTTAAAAATTGAGTTTTAGGACTGAACAAGAAATCTTTCAGGTTTATTTGATATGAGTTTTAAGACCCAATGTTTTAAATGTCCAGTCTAAAAGATTTTCTTTAAGACCGGTTCAGTTCCAATCTTAAATGTTAAACTTTTAATACCGGCTGGAATAAGATTGGTCGCTGGTCCAGTCTTACGATGCCTCTTTTGTCCGGTCTTAAAACCCTTTTTTGCACTAGTGTGACTATGGATGGGATAGAAGAAGGGTACGATGGCACTTATCATTAAGCCACCTATGTCCACTTGTGCTACTTTATTTTATTTTAGTATTTCTTATTTCCATAGATTCCTTGATTCCCCAGCTAACTTATATAGGACCCTTTTTTGTTTGTTTTTTTTATCATTATGAGTTTTTAAACAATATTATCTCCTGAATTCTTTCCATAGACTTCCAGCCTCAAGTTCTTACTATATTACAAGGCACATCTAATACCATTTCATGAAAATGTGGTTATTAACTGCATTTGAAAATGGACGACCTAGTTCACAAGGCTTTTACTAAGTGGGATCTGTCAAGAGTTAGATGTATGCATTTTTTCTTTGCAAATGGACCGATAGGGACCAGTTAGGGGATTATTTTTAGACGGAATGAGACAAATGTGGGTCCGTATTAGAAAGAGGGAAGGTGCCACATGAATATGCCCAGGCAGGGGAGAATATCTCCAGAGAAAAGTACAAAAGACACACTTTTGGACCCGGTGAGACCCGATAGGGATCGGTACACTCCGAATTTGACCGATAAAGTGGGAAACTGGAATTCATTATTGGGGATCAGTTTTGTGGGACCCCATAGGCACATAAGGCCCTTTCTAATTAGTAAAATCTGATTTGAAGACAAAAAAAAGCTTGACTAGTGCATTAAGTAATTTGTGGGGCCCGCCAGTAAGTCAACATAGCATTGTGAGTCAAATTGGATAATTCAAGTCAAATTAAAAGGTGGAATCTGATTATTTGGGCAGAGAACACGCCACATATCCCTCCTAGAAGGCTCTCAAATTGTCACATGGGATAAAGATCAAACTAGATCAATTAATTACCAACTGAATGGAGGAATTACCCGATTACTTTGGAACTAGTTTGTTACTTTTGCTATTATTAAATATATATGCTCTCTCTCTCCTTGACCAAGAGGAGCATGAAATTTACAAAGAAAATAGAGAGTATTCAGCCAACCTCCATAGCCAAGCTCAAGCTCCAAGCACCTAGGATTATCAACTCAACTTCTGATTCAGGTAAACACCGAAAACTCAACTCTTTGAAGTTCAAAGTTGGGATTTTCGTGCTTCTGGTTGGGGCTTGGTTTTGGGGTCTGATTTTGGAGTTTTTAATGGTCCCAAAGTGTTTAAAATGTGATTTTTTGTGGGGTTAAGCTATGGTTTAAGTTTCTGAACTCGAAAACCCCGAAAACTCAAAGAAGAAGCTTGCTGCCAGTGTTCTGGGATTCTAGGCAGCAAAGCTTCAAAAATGTTTTCAAAATAGTACAGACGTTGGTTTGAGCTGAAATTTTACATGTGAAAAGTAGACATCTGGGGAATCATTTTGATATTTAATTTGATATATTTTTGATGTACCAATTGAGAGATAAAAATTGGAAAAGTTAGATCTATGTGCAACAGGGCGAAATCTGACCCAGGTGTGAAAAGTGAGTACCACGCCAAAATAAAAGTACTTTCAGGGTTTGGGAATATTTTTCATGTAAAATGTACATTTCAATGGTTAAATTGGCGCTGGAAGAATGCAAAAATTATTTTTTTGGAATTTATTAAAAATCCCACAAGTTGGGCCAAAATCACTGGATTTCTGGAAAATTTGGTGTTGGGCTCGGTTTTAGCAAGAAAAGGTGATGGCATTTTTGTAAAAACTGAATAAGTGTATTTTAATGATTTATAGGTCAAAAGAACTCCTAGGAAGTTAACGGGCCCAATAAATTATTAAGGAAATTATTTATCAAACTAGGTAGTAACTGTTTTACTCAGATATCTTTATGTGTTTTCTTGTATGTTTGTGTTTACCATGTGTGTTTTCTTGTGGTATATGTTTTGCTAAATATGCATACAGTGTTGTATGATTCCTAGCGCTGAGGATGTTCAGTCCGAGGCTAGCCTTGGTTGGCGGCTGTACGGGTTGTGAGTCCAGTGAGTCTTATATAGATGCCATTATCAAGAGCAAAAAGTTTGCTTACTACATTTATCTTATACCTTGACAAATTCTTATATTTAATGTAGATGTGAAGGTTAAATAATGAAGAATGATTAAGATTGGAGATTGAAGAAAGAAGAACTTGTTAAATATTATGAGAATATCAATATTCAAGTCTCTATGATCAAACAGAAGTTGGAACGCCTCAATTTGGAGTTAAAATGAGTTACAAGTGCATTCCTGTTGTTCCTAAAGCAATACTTGAGTATTGCAACTTAATTCTCGAGTATTCAGGAAAAACTCACTTCAATACTTGAGTATTGAAGTTCAATACTCGAGTATGGCACCAATACTCGGGTAGAAACCTTCAAATACTCGAGTAACAATGTGATTTCCAGCTGCTCTGTTCAGCTCTCTTTCTAGCAACGTTTGGTAATTCAATGATATCTTTCAAACCAGAGATCGGATTGTGGTGAAACAAGTGGCATATGAAACTAGACATCTAACACGTCATTTGTAAATAAAATTCATTCCCAAATGAGTTCAAATGAAGGAGATATGAATTTTTGAATATGACATTGACATCACCATCACAGTCTAGACCAACCTTCAGTAATTTGAGTGTATCTCACAAATGACAAATCCAATTGAGCTAAAACCAGTACCATTGGAAACTAGACTCAAATAACTTTTCAAAAACATCAATAACACAGAAAAAGAAGATCAATTGAAGAAGTTATGATGTTTTGAAGTTGACAATCTGTTCTGGTTGCTGTAAAAACGCTAGATAAGAACGACCTCCATTCATATGATATTAATAGACGAAATACAACTAGTTTAGAGCTGATTCTTATTGAAATAAAAAAGTAGACTTGAAGAGCTTTTTGAGATGGGGTCATTTGCTAAATTTGGATTTACATCGAAGACGCTACCTTACTAGAAATTGCACAGAGTATTGTCAATAGTGTTGCATTTCTGGAAATCTGAAATTTGCACAAGGATATAATATATGGAATTTAGGAGTTTGACATTCGAAGACCATACTCGAGTATGCCACTTAAATACTCGAGTAATATCGGGTTTCTCACTTCGCTGCAAAAGGACATTCATCAATACTCGAGTATCCAAGAGCAAAACTCGAGTAATGAAGAGACAGAAACTCCATCAGATTTCTGAAATGGTGCATACTCGAGTATCCACAAGTAATACTCGAGTAATATCAAACGAAAGAGGGTCCTGCTAATAGATCATAACAACAATACTCGAGTAGGTAAGAACAATACTCGAGTACTGATCATTGTCATTTGAGAAAAGCAGTCTGAATAATCATACTGATGCACAAAGATCAATCTTCACATCAAAGAAATTCAAGTGTTCACAATATACACTTGAAGTGAGAACAAGTGCTACACGAGTATGAGCAAGAACAAAGCTTCTGGTATTTCTGAGCAACATAGATACTCGAGTACTAGAGATTGGCTACTCGAGTATTGATCTGAATCAAGCATCTGGTATATCTGAAGTAGCTGAACACTCAAGTATTGGAAATTGGGTACTTGAGTATTGGCGAGTATGAAGCATCTGACAGATGGTTATAAACAAGCTACTCAAGTATATGAATTTGGCTACTCGAGTATGGTATATCAGCAAGAACATCAACAAGCACATATCCGCAACATTAATCAAATGGATTAATTATTCAATTGATCTTTCTTCTACATCACTCAATATTATTTATGATATTATTAATTATCTTCTTGAGTGATTTTCAGATGATTAATTGTTGTTTGAATTTTGATGAGCTGTCAAGCACTGAAATTAACGAAGAAACACAGACGACGCGGTGAACCCAATTAAGGCTAGCCCATTCTACCAAACGCACCAAATCAATATTTTAAGCTATCCTCTGTCCAAGATCACATGAAGACAACTTGGAAAGAAACACTATCAAGCGGACACTCAATTAGGGAAATGGAAGATGCAGATATTTGAAGATTGCAACATTCAAATCCTTCCAATGGATATATATGCCGATCAACGAAGCTGAGTAAGAAGTGTGTAAGTTCTGGCTGAACCCAAGAGGGGGGGTGAATTGGGTGAAGTATAAAAAATTTCTTTCTTTAAAATGTTTTTGCAATTCAGTAAATTTAGCTTCCCAAAAGGATGTGAGTTGAAAAACCAGATGACAAAACAATCAAATGCGAATGCTGGAAATATAAAAGATAAGGGAGAAGAGTGTGCAAACAGATTTATACTGGTTCGGCCCAATCCTTGACCTACGTCCAGTCCCCAAGCCACACTTGGGATTTTCAATCCACTATCTTCAATAAGCTTGATTACACGATCTGTAACTGAAGCAATCCTCTCTCTAGGATTCACTCCCCCTTACAATCTGTAATCAATACACTGCTTGATTACACACTCTGTACTAGAGATTATCCTCTCACTAGGATACACTCCCCCTTACAAGTTGTAATCAACACAATGTATAACCCACTCAAGATTACCCAATCTTGAGTTACTCTCAGAAAGATAATGTGTTTACAATAAATTTCCTCTCAAAGGAATGAATAAATGATCACTGAAGTTCAGATACAATTCATTTCACTCTCTAAGCTATTTAGATATGAAAAACAGAGTGAGAATGATGAAGAAGCAGAGTATCAGCATTTTGGCATAGTAAACTTGTATCTCCTCGTTTTTCTGCTTGAGTCCATGTCTTTTATAGGTAGAGAATGATGTGTGACCGTTTTTGACCGTTGTAGGATGAATCAGACCGTTGTAGTTGATTGTCATTAAGTGTGGTCTGCTTCTCTCTCTAGACTCCAACTAATCCATGTGGTAATTTGATCTGAGGTGGCTCTCTGAGAATTTGCCCGTTGGAGATAACTTTACATGTTGTAGTAAGCATTCTTTAATGTTTAGAAGGTGTGCTCAGATGGATTAGCTGAAAGTAGGTTGATTTGCAGAAGTGCATTAAATGCACTGAGCACCTTTTTGCTTTTTGCCTTTGATCTCATTAATCTTCATCTGTGCTGACTGAAATTCACTTAACAAACTTGTTAAACATATCTGGGAATATGATTGAATGAGTTATGGAAGCAATAAGATCAAACAATAATGATTTGCAAATTCGTGTAATTCAAAAATCAATTTTGACCGTTGTATACCGCGGTAAGTTCATCCATACTGCAGTATGGCACTGTGCATAAGTGCCTATACTGCGGTATCCAAAGTCATACTGCGGTATGCAGCTTCCAGAGACAAAAACATCGTGAATTGATTTTGAAAGATATGCTCTATACTGCGGTATGCAACTAACATACTGCAGTATGCGAGTTTTTGTCAAAGAGAAGAGACCCTGTGATTGCCCAATACTGCAGTATGAAAACCTATACTGCAGTATGCAATGGTTATGAAACTTGAGAGCCTTCTGTGAGAGCCTTTACTGCAGTATGCAACTCCATACTGCGGTATTTACTTGAGTGAGAAAAACTTGATTGCTCTCGGGTTGGTCCTATACTGCAGTATACATACCTATACTGCGGTATTGGCTTGACCAAGAGATTTAGTTGCTCTCTGGATGGTTCTATACTGCAGTATACATACCTATACTGCGGTATTGGCTTGTTTTGAAAAACTCAGTTGCTCTCTGGATGGCCCTATACTGCAGTATACAAAGCTATACTGCAGTATTGACCTGATTACAAAAATCTTTGCTTTCTGTATGGCCCTATACTGCGGTATACGGACCTATACTGCGGTATAGCAACTTCTTGCACTGACTATCAAATTCTGAGAGCCATATCTCTCTGGTCCGAGCTCCGTTTTGGTTCATTCAACTCTTGATGGAAAGCTCTGTGAGTCTACTTTCATATGCCACTGATTTCAGCTCAAACGGATTTGTCGTTTGTGAGATATACTCAAAATACCGAGGGCCGTTCCTGACTGTAACGCTGATGTTTGTGTCAACTTGTAAAATTCATCCATAATTCATCGGAACTCCTTTGGGCATGAATTTTTGTCACCAATACGTGTTGGGAGTCTATTTTCCAATGCTTTTGGTTTCGTATCAATCCGACTTCTTGTTTGTGAGATATCATTGAATTACCAGACGTCGCCCGTGCTGAACATGAACAGAGTTGTTGATCACGTTGCATACTGCAGTATATCACTTATATACTGCAGTATGCCTTTGGCATACTTGGAATTTTGGCCTCCGTCTGATCCTATACTGCGGTATAGCATACCATACTGCAGTATACAGTCACTTTTCTCAGCAATGTGCTCTCTGCCTTCTGGATACTCGAGTATCCACTTGCATACCGCGGTATAGCCCTTCTGAACTTCAGTTTTAGCTTTCTGCAACTTGAATATTTATATTCTCATTCCATTTAGCAAGTTCTTCTTTCTTTCTTCTCTTTTCTTGATCATTCTTGATAATTCAACTCTTTCTTCCTTCTCTTCTCTTGATCATTCCATATCATTTGACTTCACATCTTCTTTGATTCAATTTCTTCTTCTTGTAATCTCTTATCTCCTTCTTGTTTATTTTCCATAACTCAACTTGGACTAATCTACATTAAATACAATAGTTAGTCCAAGTAGGAGATAATTATATTACTCAATCTTTTTGCTTATAAGAATGTCATCTACATAAGACATCATCAAAACTAAGTATAACCAACAAAGTGAAACTGAAGGAAGCAATTGACGGAACAAACAAAACGACAAAGCATTTAAATTTGTTAATGGCTATCTCTCCAACGGACCGATATTCAAATTGGTTACTATTCACAATGGTAGCATTACACAACGGTTGAAAGATGATTGGCTATAAATAGAGAAGCATTCAAGATAGACAAAAACAAAACACATCGATATGAGCTTACAGCGTCAGAATGCCAATACTCTAATATTCACTTACTCTCTATTCTAAATGCTTACATAGTTTATCGTAGAGAGTGAGATGATCGATTATATACTTTAGTGTTTATTTATTCACTTCTAAGAGAGAGAAGATTTATTTGTAAACATTCTATCTGAGAGTTACTCAAGATTGGGTGATCTTAAGTGGAAACACAATGTGTTGATTACAACTTGTTAGGGGAGTGAATCCTAGGGAGAGGATTACTTCGAGTACAGAGTGCGTAATCAAGCGATGTATTGATTACAGTTTATAAGGGAGAGTGAATCCTAGTGAGAGGCTTGCTTCGAGTACAGAACGTGTAATTAAGTTGAAAGCAAATAGTGGATTGAAATCTCAGGAGGAGCATGGGGACTGGACGTAGGTCATCGTGAATTGGACCGAACCAGGATAAATCACAGTTTGCATATTCTCTTTCCTAAACTTTTATATTTCCAGTATATGCTTATTTGAATATCTAACTATAGATTTAGAAGTTGCGAAGAGATTTTGAAAGTTTGTAAAGTTTTATCAAACACCCAATTCACCCTCCCCCCCCCCCCCCTCTTGGGTGATAGCTAGGTCTTTCAGACCTTAGCTAACTCACGTCTAGGCTTTATCTTTTAAATCGTCTTGTGAAAGGAGATGAACTCCTGACTCAAGCCACTCCGTTTTAACTCAAGTCAATCCAATCTTTGTTTACAAATCAACGTGTCCAAACTTCTTAAATCTCTAAGATTTTTTTTATCTACTTCATATCATTACTTATTATTATTCTTAACTATGTTTAATCAGTGTGTTGATGAGTTTCAGATGGTTTTGATATGGATTAACACCAAGTTGCAATAAAAGCAATTATGTGTCAGAGCATTTGATGTAAAGCAAATACAAACACTGTTTTGGCGAATAATCCTCTGATCATTCATAAAGCTTTCTGGCCATTTCCATTTTTCACTTTTTACTGAGTCTCAACAGACAAATGGAATAAGGAATGTCAATGGAGGATAATGGAGAACATTTGGACAATACGAAGAGTCCAACTAATGTTCTTCAATAGCTATATTCATTACTCACAACGGCTCTTTTAAGGACTTCAACGGTCATTGCTGAAGCCATCTATATAAGCCAAAAGCATTCAATTCTCCAACTACTGAAACGCTGCACATTCAATTTGAAGTTTTAGCATTTACTGTTTCATGCTCTAGCAATATCTTTAGATATTTATAATCTTCAGTGTTTATCTATTTTCTCTTTTAGAGAGTTTTAAACTTATTCATCCTGTAAGAATCTCAAGGTTGTGGAACCTTTGAGATTGGGTTTATTTGATTATAACTTGTAAGGGGAAGTAAGTTCTAGTGAGAGAATTACTTGAGAGTTACGGAGTGTGTAATCAAGTTCTGAGATAGTGAAATCTCAGAGTATCTGGGGACTAGATGTAGGTCAAGATTTGGACCGAACTAGTATAAATTTCTTTTGTGCAATCTTTCTCTCTTCCTCTCTGTTTAGCTCTATTTTACGGGTGTGTTCCAAAGTGTTTCAATAAAATTTTAAATCACCCAATTCCCCCCACCTCTTAGGTGATATTCCATCTTTCAAATAAGTCATGGTTTGAGGTTCTTATTCTTCCTTTAATCTCTGTTTCTTGACAAAAAAAAAAAAAAAACAAAGCAATCTATGCATGTCGACTCCAAGAGCTATAGTTTCAATCTATGTATGAACTTTGGTGAGGAAATAGTACATCTGCTAATATTTAAAACGAGTCCTAGATCATGTTAATTAGATCTCTATAACTCAAGTTATGATTTTTCAAAATCAAACAAGGAGAACTATAGATTTTTTGTTTTCCATATTTTAGTTTTGATATCGTGCAAGGTTTTGGCCGGTTAAATGATTTCCAATAGCTATGAAAATTTTCAATTTTTAAGTAGACATGATAAGCTTTAAAATGATATATAATATGAGGCAAATAGATTAGTCTATTAGAAGTTGTGAATTTTCCAATTTCAACAGGAAAAATTCGACAAAATTGTTTTTCCAGATTTGAAGTTCATGTTCGTGCGAGATAAAACCAAGAAAAATGAATTCTTCTAACCATGATATTTGGTGGACCTTTAATACACATGTTAATATTTACAATGAATCCAATAACACATTAATTGGGTGTGTATTATGAAAGTTATCGATTTCCTAACTTTGTTCATGAAAACTGGGGGATTCCTGTTTCCAGATTCAAGTGTAGCTGCCTCTGCACAATTCTTGGAAGGTTACAACCATAAATTGATTTGGTGATTATTTTTCCTTAAAAACAGATTTATCAAGCTTTAATTCGATAGGCCATTTTTTTCCATTTGGACTAGGACATTAAGAATTATGAATTTTTAAAGTTAGGCATTGAATCAAGAATGAATTCTGTGGTAATGAGCCTTTATACGTAGTTCTAGAATTATGTAGCAAGAATTGGCTCTGGGTAATATTTTATCTTTGAAATATACTCAAATATATTTGAATAGGAATTTGAATCACCCCAATTGAAATTCTATAAAATTAATTATGATTTTTCAAAGTTTAGTCAAAATGCTAACAGTTTTTAGCTACCATGCGAATTTAAGAAGAAAAGGGAAAATGTAATAAGTGTAGACTCTAAATGTGAAAGTTCTATTTGCTATCATGATTTTAGCATCCATCTTGCATCCATTATTAGTACTATTTGCTACTGAGATTCCCCATAATCTCACCCTCACACAACCAACTACATAGGTATGTGAGCGCATAGAAAGGAGTACATGAAGTTGCATAAGCCAAGAGACACTCTTATTAGCTGTGAGGATGACCCTTAATAATATTGATGCTTCCATACAAGTAAGATAGGGCTGGGCATGACACAAAAGTATTAGAAATAGTAATTAATGAGATTTTAAATAGGCACATTCATAAACAAGTGTAAATAATTAATATCATATTCATTATTTATAACAATAAATATGATATTAATGAATATAAGCTTATTTTCTCTAATCTTTTTTTAACTCTTACCCCTTGTCGTTAAGTGAACATTATCATTTTAAAGAAAATTACCACGTCAGATGATGAAATGACATGTGGCATCCTACATGACATCATGTGTAAGTTACTAATTTCATAACACCCCCTTGAACTTTGAATAGTGTTAGACAACTACCTCCAACTTTGATAAATTGCAAATAACCCTCTTGATATTTCAAATTTTAAATTTAACTCCCTTAAAATTTTGATTTATGATATTAAACCTCATGTTGTCACTTAAAAATTAGGAAGTTTTTTAATTCCATTTGTCAATTAAAATAGTTTTCTTGTATTACAAACATAAGAAGAATAATACTTAAAATATACAATAAAAATATCATCATTTGTATAACATTTACTTATTTTCTTGGGATTGAGAATTGATAGTACAAAATTGTTATTAGTGGTGTTAAATATAGTACTGGGATGATTGAACATTGATGATTTAACTATTACATTTGTGTTAGAGGAGAACTTTTTCCCTCATCATTAATTATTTATTACTAATGCATATTTTTTCTTGAGTGAGATTCAACATTTATTTTTATATTTTTATAAATATTATTCTTCTAATTTTTTGCATACAAAAGAACTAGTCATTTTAATTTAATTCACAAATGATAGTGAAAATCTTAGTAAACTTATTAAAATGATAAAAGGAAATGGCATGTGGTTTACTAACAAAGTTCAATTTAAATTTTGAAATGTTAGGGGGATTATCTTTAATTGATTAAAATTTAGGAGGCACTAGTGGAAAAAAGGCTTTTAAAACCGGACAAAAGAGGCTCATAAGACTGGACCAGCGAACGGTCTTGTATCAGCCGGTATTAAAAGTCGGCATTTAAGATCGGACTACGACCGGTCTTAAAGGATCTATTTTAGACCGAACATTTAAAGATGCGGTCTTAAAATTTGTACTAAACAATCCATGGATTCGCTTTCTGTTCGGTCCTAAAACTCAACTTTTAAGATCGGCTAAAACTTGGCCGCTCTTAAAAGATATGACTTTTAAGACCGGACAAAAATAAATACGGTCTTAAACTTAGAGACTTCTAAGACCGACTAATTATACACGGTCTTAAACATAGCGACTTTTAAGACCGGACATATAAATACGTCCGATCTTAAAATATCAACTTTTAAGAGCGGCTAAAACTTGGCCGCTCTTAAAAGATATGACTTTTAAGACCGGACATATAAATACATCCGGTCTTAAAATCTCAACTTTTAAGACTGGAAAATTTATTTGCGGTCTAAATTTTCCTGAATTTTTCCCTGTTCTGTTCTTCCTGATTATATTACACACAAATCACTTACCCAATCCAGCACACAAAAGTCGATACTTTTAAGCTACAAGCTATGAACAATTATTTGAATAAATTGAATAAAAATGATACAAATATTTATTCACCATGAGTTATTTGGTCTTAATGATTATACTATGTCTACAACACCTAAATTAATTCATACAATAAGATAACTTACTTACAAATACAATAAGTTACAAATATACATGCGCCCAAAATAATATTCACCATGCCTTCATCTGATTCAGTTCAACAATGCAGCTCCCTCCAGTTCAACATGCCCCTTTGGATCGGATCATGTCACAAAAATAAAACAAGGAACAAACTTCATAGTCAAAAACATGATGAACATAACATAGAAGGAATAAATGTTATAATTAAAGACTTAAAGTAGTTTTCAAAGAAAGCTACATATATATGAATATTACCTTATGAATTGACTCTTTTATAAAGTGATATCTTCCCATATCCCTTCTTGATGATCACTTCTTATGCCGGGTTCATTATCCGTTTCATCTTCTTCGTTCATGTCCTGTAGACCCCTTGAAAAAGGAGTACTCTCAGGAATACCATAATAAAAATTTATTTCCTCATCAATATCAATGACCTTCTTTCCTTGGAGAGCTACAGACCACCTTTTATTTTCTTGATCAGTGATATAGAACACTTGTTTCGCCTGGTCTGCCATAATAAAAGGTTCATCTCCAAAACTTCTACCATTGACATCGACTAATGTAAATCCTGGCCGATCGATCCGAACACCATTATTGACATTAACCCACTTACATTTGAAAATGAGAAATCTAATTTTGACATAGTCCACCTCCCATATCTCTTCAATAACTCCATAATATGGCATGACTGCCAATAAAGGGCTCTTGTCTTTCGAACTGGAGAAGTGCATAGATTCAGCCTCTAACATCACCCCACTGTTCTGGACTATGCTCCTATCATCTAGGGACTTCGTGTAAAATGTATAACCATTGATCACATACGAATTCCAACTTATGACATCAACCTCAGGACCACGTGCTAACCATTTGAGGATATCAGAAACACATTCCTCTCCCTCGACCTTTCGTTTGAACCAGTGTGCAAAAGTTCTGTTATGCTCCCTAATCAACCTTCGTTCAGTCATTCGAGGATTTCCTTTCCTCATAGCTTCTTTATGTGCAGCTATGCTGGCTTGAACTTCATCAACATTATTCAAGATGTAGAAGTGAACTTGTGACAATTCATCAGGATCCACAGTCTTTACTGAAGCCCCTCGCCTACCCCCTCAGCATGCTGACGTTTTGGAAGCCCAATATGTCTTACTTTGGCCAAATAATTTTGACAAAATTCCATGGCTTCTTCAGAAACATATTTCTGAACAATCGAGGCTTCTGGACGGTATACATTCTTCACGTACCCTTTAAGGAATTTCATAGATCTTTCAATTGGGTACATCCACCATAAATGGATAGGGCCGCACAACTTTATCTCCCTCACTAGATGAACAATTAGATGAACCATGATGTCAAAAAATGTAGGAACAAAAAGCTTCTCAAGGTGGCACAAGATAAGATATCCTTCATTCTCCAATTCATCCAACTTTTCGATGTCAAAAACTTTACCACAAACCACATTGAAGAAGACACAAAGTCTAGTCAAAACGACCCGAAGATCATATTCAGCAATGCCTCGAATAGCTATTGGGAGTAGCTGTTGCATCAAGACATGACAATCATGAGATTTTTGGCCTACAAATTTCAAGTCCTTCATCGATACAAGCCGTTTAAAATTTGAAGAATACCCTGATGGAACTTTTGTGCCATATAAACACTCACAAAAACTTCGTTTCTCATCCTCAGACAAAGTATGAGAAGCCGAGGGACAATAAGTTCTCTTCCCATATGGCCTTGGATGTAACTCTTCACGTATTCCCATTGCTTGCAAATCCAATCTTGCCTTCACACCATCCTTAGAACTACCTTGTATGTTGAGAAGCGTGCCAACAATACTATCACATACGTTTTTCTCCACAAGCATGACATCGATACAGTGTCTCACATCAAGATTCCGCCAATAGGGAAGATCGAAGAATACAGATCTCTTTTTCCATATATTTGTATCTTTTCTACTCTTGGTTGTCTTGCCGAAGATGACACTGATATTTTTCACCTTCTCATAAACTTGCTCCCCAGTCAATGGCACCGAAGCATCTTCATATTCTTGGCCACCAAAGAAGGCTTTCTTTAATCGACGATATGGGTGGCCCCATCTAAGAAATCTCCTATGTCCAAGATAAACCGTCTTTCTTCCATGTTGGAGTTGATGGTAGCATGTGCCTTCTTCACAACCCGGACATGCTTTATGGCCCTTTACACTATACCCTGACAAGTTACCATATGCTGGGAAGTCGTTTATAGTACAGAATATCATGGCTCGCAATTTGAAGACCTCCTTCTTGAAAGAGTCAAAAACATCAACACCTTCTTCCCATAACTCCCTTCAAGTCTTCGATCAAGGGTTGAAGGTAAACATCAATGTCATTTTCAGGTTGTTTTGGTCCCGAAATCAACATAGACAGCATGATGTACTTTTGTTTCATGCATAACATAGGAGATAAGTTGTAAATAATGAGGAGTACAGGCCATGAACTATGTACACTGCTAAGGCTTCCATATGGATTCATGCCATCCGTGGTAAGGGCAAGCCTAAGGTTCCTAGGTTCTTAGCCGAAGTTGGGAAATAATTGATCGATTTTCTTCCATTGAGAAGAATCGGCTGGATGACGAAGCTTTCCATTAGAAATCCTCTCATCTGCATGCCACCGTAAATTTTTTGCATCATTTTCATTCGCAAACAACCGCTTGAACCTTGGTATGATTGGAAGATACCACAACACTTTTGCAGGCCCCTTATTTGACTTGTACCTTGGGGTTTCACATATCAGACGATTCTGCTTCTCTTCAAACTCTTTTCTATACAATACACAGTCATTCGGGCATGCATGGATCTTTTTGTACTCCATCCCCAGTGGACAAAGTATTTTCTTAGCATCATAGTATCGATGCGGCAACACATTATCATCCGGAAGCATGTCCTTAAAAGCCTCAAGCATTTCAGAAAAACTCTTGTCGCTCCATCCATGACGTGCCTTCAAGCTTACCAATTTCAATATAGTGTTCAACAATTGGTATCTTTGACACCCAGGGTATAGCGGGGTCTCCGCATCACTGCACATATTACCATATGCATGTGATTGTTGAAAGGAGGCCTCTTCTCCTACATCACGAATAATGTCCTCTATGCGATCATCCATATCCATGTCATTATCATCAAAGGCCACTTCCCCATGTTGAGACCCACTTGGTATTTTTTTCACCATGCCATACCCATACTATATAAGTCTTACAAAATCCATGACAAATTAAATGTGTGCGTATAACTTCAGGACTTAGTCGCTTATCATTCAAACATTTTACACAAGGGCAATAAAACTTCCCACTATCATCACTTCCATTTTGTTTAGCAAATTCAATAAATTCCCTCACCCTATTCTGATATTCAACGCTCGTCCGTAAAGCATTTATCCAACAACGATCCATAGTAGAATTCCTATGGACGGAAAGATTTAGCATACGTAAAATAAGGCACAAGTAAATGCATAACGAAGAATCACTTTTGGCTGTCTTGCATATCACAATGAATCCAAAATAAAATATCACGAAGCAAAATAAAATGCATGACGAGGAAATTAAATGCTTCGCATGAAGGTCTTGAGGACTCCCCTGTAGCTCAAATGCGAAATAAGAGTCCCTAATCTCCCGCCACGAACGTTGATGTTGGAGACAGCAAGAGTACCCTAAAAACATTTGTTGGTCAGTTGGGTAGGTCTCAAGTGTGAATATAATCTTCAAAATAGAATATTCATTAACAACAGAGAAACCCACAATAGCATTTCATCGTTTTCGTTCAACCCATGAAAAAACCCAGAACGATAAGTAGGAAAACCATGAAGTTATATAATCGAAACAGCTCTTACAACTTGGTCTATATACGTTTAGCTGAGGAACCAAAAAGTGATTGTCGAGAGAGCAACACGAAGCACCGACGGAGCAACACACAAACACTGGAGACAGAACCTCCTCAGTAATCACTTTTGACGCGACAAGAGAAATTCAAAGAGGGAAATTAAATTTTCCCCGTGACAGAGACATGTTTTTGTATTTGGAATTTTTTAAGACTGATTAATTATAAAGCATCCGGTCCTAAATATTTTTAATAAATTTTTAAGTATTACTTTTATGACCGAATTATTATCCAGTCCAGTCCTAAATATTTAAGACCACAGTTTTAAAATACTCCGGACCTAAGTTTTTATTATTCATTCGTAGATTTTATTAAGACTGGTTAATTATTAGTAGACGGTCCTAAATATATAACTTTATCTGAAAAACTAAGAAAATAAATTCCCAATTATTTTTTTCAAGAAAAAAGTATTGGTTTTGGCGAGCGCATATTCTTAATCAATGCTATTAAAAATTACTTGAACAAAAAATTTAAAAGAGACAAGCTTATAGTTCTTAATTAATGCTATTCTTAATTAATGCTATTATTAATTACTTGAAAAAAAAATTAAAAAGAGACAAGCTTATGGTTCTTAATTAATGCTATGATTAATTACTTGAATATTGCCGTACACATTGCAATTAAAAAAAATTATCAAAGCTTATTATCCTTCAAAGCCTAGGCAATATCGGCTTGAGCAGCATTAATTTCCCGCCAGATATCAGCAAGTTCCCGTCTTATTCGTATCAGGTCGTTAGAGGAAAGAAGACGAGGGTCAGCGGTCGGTGTGCTGGGGCCAACTGGTTGGAGAGGTGGAGCAGGAACCTCTTCATGGTCGGAAGGCTGGAGGGGAGGTGTGGCAATGTCTTCATCATCGGAAATAACAATGGGTCCAATGACCCGAGACTCTTCTGTTTCAATCGAACGCACTCTTGATGGAGGAGGCGCACCGTATAACGATCGACGGAAGGCACGAGCATCACGAGTAAGAGCACCCCTACGAGCAGTTATCTTGTATCTAACCATGGTTTGAACAGTACGTTGGTGCAAAGAGGTATGAGGCGTTTATTAATAAAGGTAGAGCTAGAGGTAGTTTTGAGTTACGAGGTAGTGCGGAGTTAATAAGGAGTGTTAAGGACAGAGAGGTAAAGAGCAGACAAATGGTCTACACTTTACGAGTGAGTTTTATAAATATTATTTATTTTTTAAATGGATTAATATTAAGACCGACCTTTTAACATTTCTCCTGTCCTAAAAGTATATTATTTATTTTTTTAAATGAATTAATTTTAAGACCAACCTTTTATCACTTCTCCGGTCCTAAAAGTATATTATTTATTTTTTTAAATGGATTAATATTAAGACCAACCTTTTATCATTTCTCCGGTCCTAAAAATATATTATTTATTTTTTAAATGAATTAATTTTAAGACCGACCTTTTATCACTTCTCCAGTCCTATAAGTATATTATTTATTTTTTTAGTCAATTAAATTACTTTTAAGACTGATCTTTTATCAGTTTTCCGATCCTAAAATTCATTTATTTTTTTCATATTTTTTAAAGTAAGATTTAATTTCGTAAAAAAAGTTCATTGTTTCAAATTCCGATAGCAGCGTCGTATCCTTACACTCTATCAGAGGATCTCTTCGTCTTCCAGATAAACTTCCCAACGTAACTAGGCGTCTCCTTGTATTCTGATGAACTATGCGTCTACTCATTAATGGTTCCGACAGTTCACTCCGGATGGGTTCTCTATTTAAACCCGTTGTTACTTTACTTTCTTTACATTCTTCATCATCACTTCTACAATGGCTGCTCCACCGCCCCAAGGTCCTCCACCACCACCAGGTCCTCCTTTTCCTCCTCCCACTAGGCTTAACAATCCTTACCCTCCTCCTCTGCCTCCGAACCCGACCACCAAACAGCTGCTGCGCCACCTCTTGGCCCGCGTCGATCATATCGATTTACGACAGGGCCAGCTTTTTCAGGTCTACAATGCCGTCAACAACAAGATCAACGCGATACTCGATGCCCAGGACGTTGAGTACAATCCGCTCGATGACGACATCACCGACCTCTCCGACGAGTACCTCCCCTCCGACAACGATGGGGAGGAGTAAATATTTTTATGTTTTTTTCTTTTTTTATCATGTACTACGCTGCCCCCCACGGGGCAGCATTAAAAAATCTATAATAATTAAATGTTACATGCTTTATTTCGATCGCCCTTGTCCTTCTCAGTACATTCTTTCTTTTTCCGACAAGTAGGAAAAAAACAAAACATTGTCCTCATGTGTATGATCAACATTAAAAACTCGCACATTAAAAAATCCAACGATATACAGTTAAGATCCAACAAAAGATTCTTTCTGTTTCCAGCAAGAAGGAAAAAAACAAAACATTGTCCTCGTGTGTATGTGATCAACATTAAAAACTCGCACATTAAAAAATCCAACAATATACAGTTAAGATCAGACTAACAAAACAAAAAGATCGTTTACCTTATTCGAATAAAAACAAACATAGTGACAATTCTTCTCAAGGTTGGACCGTCGTTGTCCTCGGTGTTACCTCGCATGATTAGAAACAAAGTGTCCTTTTCAATATCTCCCATCTTTTTCCGACAAAAAGAAAAGGGACAAAGAAAAGGGAAAACAATAATCTAAATCAGGAGAGGTAACATCGACTACAATGAAGGACCTAGCTTGATCAGAACGCCAGAACCTCGGTTGCCTTGAACCCTAATTAATTTGTCCGAAAAGCGAGTCAATACTCTATTTAAAGGAAGACTATTAGGAGCGGACGGTAAAAGGAGATACGGTCCTAAAAGTCTTGAATACTTTTAGGACCGTTATTTTACACTATACGGTCCTAAAAGTCTCACCAATATTTAGTGGAATACTTTTAGGACAGGAATTTTACAATATACGAAAGTTTAAAATATGCAGTCCTAAAAGTCTCATATTATTTAGACGAATACTTTTAGGACCGGAAGTTTACAATATGCGGTCCTAAAAGTCTCATATTATTTAGACGAATACTTTTAGGACTAGAAGTTTACAATATGCGGTCCTAAAAGTCTCATTATTTAGACGAATACTTTTAGGACCGGAAGTTTAAAATATGTGGTCCTAAAAGTCTCATATTATTTAACCGAAAACTTTTAGGATCGGAAGTTTACCCATATACGGTCCTAAAGTCACGAACTCTTGCTTATTTACAGCATACTGAACCTCAACTTTCAAGCACTAAATAGCTATATCCACCATCCAATTTCAGATACCCAAAATGGACACAAGAAAATTGTTCAAAAAATTAAACAAATTTATCTATTGAATTTTACATTGCCTGTGTATTATTTACAAATTGTTCGAAAAAATAATCAAATTTTACAGAATATTTACAAATGAATAACATCATTAATTATTGTCCTTGATCACTTAAGATCAGGTCATACAGATATTGACAAAACAAATTGCGTATGTACTCGAGTTCAGCATCTGAAAAGGGGGCAGGGCATTGAAACATCTGTAACATCAAAGACAAAAACTGAATTAACTTGCGTCCATATTTCAGATTTAACATTAAGCCAGAAACTGAATTAACTTGCGTGCATAATATGTAACATCAAATATTTACCTTTGCATATAATTTAGTATTTCCTTTAGTGATAATATCATACATGTGTTTCATGACGTATTGGCCACATAGGTTGGACGCCTATGGTTGCCGACAAGTCTAAAAAGAACAAGAAATATATAAGTAATATATATCTTAATGACCAAGTTCACAAGGCAGTTGACAAGTTTACAAATATTATATTGTACCAACCTCTGGTCTGAGCCAATTAGGCTCTTTGGCCTTTGAAGGACAATTTTTGAGTGCATCGATTTGGAAGGTCCTCATGGCACTATCATAAAAAATGCATATTTATCAATTCACTGAAAATTCACAGCAGAGATTTCTGACAAGAGAATCAAAATGACATGCTTACTCGTTGATGGTCTGGACCAACGTGGGCACTGGCTCGCCGTGAGTAGAGCATAAGAAGATAACTTTATGTTCTGCCATGCACATGAGGACCAACTGCCAGTGGCGGCTGAAAATTCACAGCAGTAAAGTATACTCAGTGATATATGTAGGCATGTAGCAGAATTAAATGACTTGTAGACAAGATTTGTGATATGTACCTGTGGAAGAATGGCAACAAGTATACCTTTCTTCTCACATTACACAACCTCCTTGATATGTACTCTTGTCTTTGCTCCATGGTAGTTTGACTCATATACTGTGGGCACAAGAATCCAAAATCGTCGCTCCTGCCCTCATTCTCCAATTGTTGATGCAAGAACCTACAATAATTAGATCAATCAGGGAATTAGTATATATATGTATGTGTCTAAACAATGCATTTAAATTATGTACTCATAGAAGAACATACTTACTTCATCCAAATTTGAATAATTGCATCAGTAAGCTCCTGTCTAGGAAGCAGCAGGGAGTCAATACAATAGTGTCAACTTGGACTGGTAGGGGATTTGTGACGCCTACTACTTCATTGACAAGCCACGATTTATCTTTAAAACCTCCACTTTTCACCATATCGATTATTTTTTCACGGCCAGTCAACTTAGCAGTAGGGATTCGGCTTGAGGAGGGGATTGATCAGCTTGAGGAGGGGATGGAGCTTGAGAAGGGGCTTGAGGAGGGGATAGAGCTTGAGAAGGGGCTTGAGGACGAGGGGTTGAAGCTTCAGCAGGAGTACAAACATGTACAAGCTTCACAGGCCAAGAGATGAAGGTTCCCTTGACATCACTCACAATCTTCAGCTCATCAGTTGGGAGAGGGAGAGGTACATCAATGATCATCTTTTCAACTGACACTCTGACTTCATCATCAAACATTTGTTGGTGGTGTACAGTTGATCCCAATAAGTTGTGGACAGTCCCTTTTGCAACCAATAGTAGTCTATCATGATGATCAGGATCATCCACATAAAGGTCACAAGGTTGCTCTGACTGTCCAACAATGCAGCTCCCTCGAGTGCTCTGCTGCACAGTTGCAGGTGAGTGTGTGAAGGGAGCACTGGTCTCTGGACGTGAGCTCAAAAGCAGCTTCACCTGATTCAGTTCCTCCCTCAACTGGCTAATATCAGATTGATACTTTGCTTCTTTAGCTGCTGATTCCTCATTTATTTTGGCCACTGTCTGTTTCATCTCCTCCCGGGTAACCACTTCTTTCCTATGGCGTTTAGCGAATGAACCAAAGAATACCTTCAGGCCTACCCGTCCTCCAACCCCCCTTACACGCCCACCGTGGTCCGGTTTTCTGGTGGCAACAGTGAGAACATCACTCCTACCGGACGACACGAAAGATCCCTCTGCCTCTTTCTTCTTAAGATCTTCCTGTAAGGTACAGATAACGAGAAGCTTAGTAATGAAACATGTTTAGTAACTAAAAAATAACAATAATAACGATACTTACAATTTTTTCAGCAACTACACGAGTTTGTTCACTCGTGTAGGCGTCACTTGGCTTTTGCCGAATGTGCAACCACAGGTCCTCGCGACATATTGGAGATGGCGGACCATGTACCGCAGAAGGATTGGATTCTGCTTCATCTTCCAATCTCTTCCGCTTGGCCGCCATCAATTCTTGTTCAGCCTTTTCATATCCGCCGCGAGAAGCCCTATGTGGGCAATCATTCTTTCTCCCTATCTCCTGTGCTTTTTCCCTTCTTTGCTATGAATACGAATTGAAAACAACTATTAATTATGAATTCCAGCCATCTCACTAACAAGAATTAGAGAACTTCTGCATGCTTGACATGAACCTCAAACACTAGTCAAATTCACTTGATCAAGTTTCAACATTATATTTTATTTATGGAAGATGTAGATAGGTTAAGAAACAAAAGAGAATTATGCTTACAAAGGAGCTATGTTTTGTACTACTATGTAGATAGAATAACAAGAAACAAAAGAGGATTATGCTGACAGAATAATACAAACTTGATCCTTTTTAAGGCATCCAGTGGGATCATCAGCCCACATTAGATTGTAACAATTGGATATATAAAGTTTCCCCCTTTTAAGACTATTCATTTCCTCATCATTTGCAAAACAAACCATTATCCTTAGTATTTTACCTTTTCAAGGTTTACATATCAGACTTGCATAGACAAAGGCAGGAAATGTATACCTTTATTCACACACCAAACAATTTAACTAACAGGATTAGATGAACAAATATAAGCTCACAGGTTATATAAGCAAACAAAACTAAATATAGACTCACCAGAGCTTCAGGAGTGGTCCGCAGAAGAAAAAATTGTCACCAAATTCGTTCATCAATGAATGCGTACTGTTCCCAAGGCTGTTTGGCAGGCGGAACCTCGGCAAAAATATACTTGTTAGCGAGAGAAGTCTTAAACTTCCTCCACCGATCAGCACAATAAGACAATGTCTTGTCTTTCATCTCCTCAGAGTCAGGGACAGTGTATGTGAGCCGGATAGTGTCCCAAATAGGTTTCTTTACTTTGTCAAGGTCAACACTTTTCCACTCATCTATCAAGATGCTAACCTTGCTGTGTGCAAGATAGCCGACAAAACTATGATATTTGCTTTTATTAGGACTGAAAGGTCGCAACTTTTCATCAAACTAAATGTCAAGCCTTGACCCAGAAGCTCGACTTAGAGATACATCCATCATTCGTGTGCCTCTTCTACCACGGCATGCAAGGCGGTTAAGAGGCACATTGTCAAATGAAGAGGGTTCGTTCTGACTCACACCATTAACTGGCGTTCCCGGAACACGAGTAGAATTGTCTTCACCGTTCATTTTCGAGAGGAATGCCTGAGCAAATGAGAGAGTAACAGAGGCTAATGGTACGTGGACGAGGAAGAGTGGTAATGCAAGAGCAAGAGTGACTTCACAACAAGAAGAGGGTTTCAGAGTTCGGACAACGTAAGTCTTAAGGTAACGTTTCGCGCGTAGATATATTTGGCGCTTTATTTTTAAGTCCGGATGAAAAACATAGGACAGTCTTAAATGTTAAGTTTTAAGACCGTCCTTTGTTAAACTCCGGTCTTAAAAGTAATAAACTATTTAACACCGGGCACGATTTATGTCTGCTCTTAAAAGTATAATCTTTAAGACCTCCTGTTATAAACATCCGGTCTTAAAAGTTTTTATTTAATTTTTTCCTTATTATTTTGGACCGCAGAAAATATAAGTCTGCGTGTTCGAGATTTCTCTATAAAGAAATTCGATATTTCAAATTTTTTTTAATTACATTTTTAAGACCGGTCATTTTTAAACAATCTAAATAATATATTTAAGACCCATTGGTAAACGATTCGATCCAAGACGTTCTTTATATTTACAAAACTGCCACCGGTCATACCTTTAATGTTCTTTATATTTACAAAACTGCCACCGGTCATACCTTTAAGACCGGGGCGTCATAGTCCGCTCTAAATAAGGCGGTCTTAAAAGCGTTTTTTGCACTAGTGAGGGGTTCTTTGCAACTGTTCAAATTTTAAAGGAGGTTTTATGAAATTAATAATTTATATAGAATACCACGTGTCATCTTATAATTTGACGTGGCTTTTTCCATTAAAATGAAAAGTCAGGGGAGTTAAATTTAAACTTTGAAATTTCAGGGAGATTATATATAACCAACTCAAATTACACAGGGTTTTCGTATAATTTAGCTAGGAATTAATAAGTTATATTGATAATCTCCCTATATGCTTATAACGTTTCAAAAGAAACAATGTTCTGCCTTGTAGTCTTGTAGCTTGGAGTTTGTTCAAAGTATAGCATCTCCCTAAGCAATAAGAACATGACTATGAACAAGATATGCATATATTGGAAGAGTGACAAATAACACAAATTTGGAAAAGAATGTGTTTTCCCCAAAAATCTCCTCAATAACATGAACAATGATTTAATTTCTGTTCAGTTTGAACTTTCAAAGATTACATTGAACCATGGGGAAAATAATAACCTCTAAAATATTAGTGATTAGTTCTTGAATTAAAAGAGAGTACAAGTAAGCTTTTATATAGGCAAATCATAAGCTAATTAACTAACTCTAGAATCTAACATAACCTAATCTATTAAATCTAGTCAAATCAAACCATAATATCTAAAATATAATTGTAAGGTTTCATATCCATATCTTATTCCAAGATAAATATTAAATAATAAACATCAACCCTAATAATATTAATTAATTAATATCTTAAGACTAAACTTGCTACTCTCAACACTCTCCCTCAAGTAGGAAGTAGTTTGAATGTGAGCAACAATTGAACATCTAATAAATAATGGTTGTCATATCCATAGCTTCTACCAATAATCATCTTCAATGTAAAGTCCAGAATTAAGGAGCAAGCTTCACAAACATCCAACAAAGGTTGACCAAATGTCACATGGTGGACATTCAAACAAAGATATATTCAATAGACACACTAGGGGCTTAATGATAGAGGATACCAGACAATTACTATTCACCATACAAGACATTTCGGTAGATATAACATCCGTCATTTTACCACTTTTTGTATGATTAATAAGTGTTATGGTTCAAGGCAAAATGCAAATTAAAGCCCATAAACTGAAACTTGCATTTTAAACATGGGTAAAGGAGCAAAAATATACATGTGCTTTAGCCTCGGGAACGCCTAGCATCATATGCCTTTTTTGGGAGCAAAAATACACACGTGGTTACCATTTTGAAGCAAAAATCACACACCACAGTTAATTCACCAAACGTCCATCATGTCACCATTAAAAATGTTGTTACGCGCTCATGACCCTCCACTACAACGAAACTGAAAAATCCTATTAAAATATGCATTCTAACTAAATCTAGGAGTGGGATGGGAGAGGCGTTTGTTGGAGGGAAACGAGCTGAAACAGGCCTGAGGTGTAATAGAGAGGGGATGGTTTCAGAGTAGAAAGCAACTGAATCTGTTGTTCCATTGGGTGCTATCATAGTCAAACGTAATTGAAGCGAACAGTCTCGATTCTTAGAGGATAGGTTTCATTAATCTATTGACCGATACAATAGTGCAGAAGACAAACTGAATCGTAATAATTACACACAGCAATGGCCAAAAACATTAAAAAAAATTAAAATAAAAAAAATATCGCATTCCGTTTTCTGCTTTTAGAACAGAGTAACATTGTGCTTATGATTGCTTTCTTGATGAGAGGATACAGACAAGAGACCAGCTTGCCTGGTTGACATCGTTATAACATGGCATGACAAAAGCACAACATACATTATAGCACATTAGAATTGAGTTTTGATATAGGAAAGCTTATATGTAATGAAAAATTGATTTATTCAAAGGAGAACTACAAATTTAAGCTATGATTAAGGTTAAGCTTCTCTCGTTGACTCATCAGAACTATAGCACATTCTAAAACAAAAGGTAATGGTTTAATTTACAACTAAAGATGAATTATCGGTTGCTTTCCAGGTTTTACATTTCAGAGTTGAACACAAACTCTTATATTAATGCTAATGAATTGTTGAGTCCGTCATGAACTAATAAAGGTGAGGACGAGTAATTAGTTCTATTTCCTTGACCATTCATAATGGTCATACTAAGACTGGGCAACTCACAGGAAGAGAAGAAAGAAGGAACGGGGTTTGCCGATTACGAAATTACTACAACTCTGGGCATTGGCAGTTTCGCAAAGGTGAAATTGGCCAAACACTTCCATTCTCATGAACTCTTTGCCCTCGAGATCATTGACAAGAACAAGATTGTCCAACTCGATATCGCTCATCAGGTCTCTCGATCTTCACGCATCTCTCTTCACTTTTGCGTAAGCTTTTCATTCTAATTTTAACAACAACAAAAGATTGCAGATAAAGAGGGAGATAGCCACCCTCAAGCTTCGCAAGCATCCAACATCGTCAGATTACACGAGGTACGTACTGTCCTATCATCTTCTTCCCAATGACAGATTGCTGGCACCCATGTAAGCTAAGTTAAGATTACAGCTAGTAATCAAGCAGTGACGAAACTTGGTGGAAAAGTTTGGAGGGGCCAAATAATAGTGTGGAGATTTGGGGGTTCGCTGCCCCCGAAAATTTTTTTTAAGGAAAGTTTTAAATACATTAAAAATGAAAAGAATAAAAAAAAATATATTCATGAAATTAAGTCAATTAACTTCATCTACAAGTGTAGTGTAGAATGACTAAAAGCATAGTAAGGGATACACCACAAAAGTAAATTTCACTGATAAGCTAAAAATTTTAGGTAATTAGAATGAAATATAGAAAAGAATTATAAAATTAACATAAATCATATAAGACCCCACATGGAATAAAGATTGAATTATAAACCCAAAGATATAAAAAGAAGGAAAAATGAGAAGAAAAAGAAGAAGTTGGGGGGACAAAATTTAATTTTACTACTTTGGAGGGGCCAAAGTTGTATTATTATACTAATACTAAAAAAAATTCCACTAAAAATTTTTAAACAAATTTTTTTTGGGGGGGGGGGGCCATGGCCCCCTCTAGTCATTAACAAGTTCCGTCATTGTAATCAAGATCATTAGTTCTGCATGTCGGTCCGAGGTGTTTGAAGCTTAAAATGTCGAGGTTCAATTCTGCATGCGTGCTCTGTTTTTGGAGTCCCGAAACAGAGGAAGTTTGCCATGTCTGAAATTTCCAGATTATGCACATGAACCATTAGGAAATAAAAGAGGATGCTTAATGGTGTTGCATGCACGTCATGTTGAAGTTTTCTTTAGTTTTTGTGAATTTTCTGCAAATGCACCGAAACAAAACATGAAATAAGGTTTGCCATTAGTTATAGCCGAAGCAAAGACAGAGACATGACGAAAGTTTGGTGAGTTAACTGTGGTGTGTGACTTTTGCTCCAAAATAGTAACCACGTGTGTATTTTTGCTCCCCCAAAAAAGCATATGGTACTAGGCGTTCCTGAGGATAAAGCACATATGTATTTTTGCTCCTTTACCATTTAAACATTGGATTACTATCCATTTCGTATTTCCAATTTTGTGGTCCAGCATTGAAAAATCATAAGAGGATGCTCTAAATTTATATTGAAAGCTCTTGAAGTCATTTACATGATAAAAATATCCTGATCATGTTCAGATTCATATATTTAATTCGTTTTCTAATCTTGCTCTGTTTCACTACTGGAAAAAAAAAATAGCAACGAAATTTTTTCCGTCGCAAATTCACATAATTTTGTGACAGAAACAATATTCCATCGCAAAACTAGGAAATTTGTGACGAATATCATAAATCCAAGTTTCTGTCGCAAAAATTAGTGACAGAAATCTCCTCTGTAGCTAACTGGTGGCCATAAAGGCCACCAATACACGACTTTTTGCGACGGATCTCGTATCCATCACAAAAAGTAGCGACGGATGCCATATCTGTCGCTAACTACACGGCTTTTTGTGATGGATATGAGATTCGTCGCAAAAAGTAGCGACGAATCCCAGATCCATCTCTAATTGGCAGCCAAAAAGGACACCAGTACACGACACAGATCCGTTGCAAAAAGTAGCAACGGATCCCAAATCCGTCGCTAACTAGCGGCCTACACCAAGGTGCGATCTGTCGCTAAATGGCATCCAAAAAGGTCGCCAGTACAAGGCTTGCAAAAAGTAGTGACGGGTCCCAAATCCATCGCTACTTTTCTCCTACTTTTTGCGACAGAAATCAATTTCTGTCGCAAAAAGCTGATTTTGAGTTAAGTGCTCCTTGTATTGGAAATCAGTTTGGTGAGTTAACTGTGGTGTGTGACTTTTGAATAATGTCTCATTAATGAGACATTACCCTTGGCTTGTAACCCCCCCCCCCCCCCACCCCCCACAGCTCATCTGCCCTCAGCTCTCCTCCCCCCACCTTCAGCTCCTCCGCGTCGACCCTCAGCTCCTCCCCGGCCCCCAGCTCGTCACCCCCCAAGTCCCCCCCCCTCCCGCATGTAGCTCCGCCTCCCACCCCCCCCCCCAATTCGTCCCCCCCACCCCCAGCTCCTCCCCCGCCCCACCCCTCAGCTCCTATTTTCCTATACACACTCGCCGTTCTCCAGTCACCAATGCTCTTCTCCACCGTCTGGCTACCCTCCCCTTCTAGTAAGCTCCCTTTCTTTCTTTGTTTTTTTTTTCACCACATTATTTAATATGAGAAATTAGTATAGATAAAAATTGGAAAAATTTGTCATATTTATTACTCATGAATAAATAGGTTATAATTTAACATTATTGTTTATTTAGGTTATAATTTGGTTAATAATGTAAGTCTATTAAGTATTTAGAGGAGCAATATAAATATTATTGCAATGTATAGATGATTAATTTTGATTTTTCAAATCAATTTTGGGTACAAATTCATTCGGTTAAGGCCATAGGGGAAATTGTTATGGACAATCCTGTATATGTTTGGTGATTGTAAATTATGCATAGTTTTGTTCATGTACATAATTGTTATTGTAGGCTTTAATTTACAATACTTAGTTCATACGATATTTAATTTTGTGCTCTGAAGATGATACACTACTCATTGTTAAGCTGCACATCAGTTGCTAGGCTCACTAAGGTAGTTTTAGCACCACCACCTTCTCTTTATTAGTATTGTTCAAGTAACCGTATGATATGTGTTTTACGGTTGTAATTAACACCAAATTAAAAATGTTTTCTTCAATACTTGTATCATTTTTGCCTCTCTGTGTGTACTCCTAGTATGGATTTAAATACTTTAATTAGCACAACCCCTTATTGATTGAGTTAAGTGCTCCTTGTATTGATTTAAATACTTTAATTTTAAACTTAATTATGGTTGAGTGAATATTTTACATTATAGATATTTGTAAATTTATTAATTTTTGTTTGGAAAGGTAAGTTTGCAACATAAACTCACGCTTAAATGAAAAAAGGAGCAAAAATTAGCAATATGAAAATTGAAAAAAAAATTATTTGGTTAAATATTCTTTTTAAAAATATCTTATAAATATGACTAAAAAAGTATACATGGAAAAAAATACCGATTGCACTTTAAAATCTCAAATCAATGGTTTCTTTTTATTAAAATAATTTTTAAATTGTTATATTTTATACTAAATACTTATTCTGTTGTAGGCCACAAAAATGATTTAAGACTTTGAATTTTAAGTGATATTTTATTTCTTCTTTTAATAAAAAAATATACATGAATAACATTAATGGCATGAATTTGTTAGGAATTTAGAAATTCCAATTCTGATTTTGTTGTGATAAAATTATGATTTTGTATTAGTTGGTAATGATACATAAATCTATAAATAGGATGGTGTGACATTAAAGAATAATTAAATTTGTAAAGTAGGAGAAGGAAAGTGTGACATTAAAGAATAATTAAATTTGTATGTATTATAAAAATTAGTAGAATTTACTATTTGATTTAGGCTCTTATAAAAATTATTGTTAATAAATTTTTAAAAAAAATATTCCATTTCAATTTTTTATTTGAATCTATCTTTAATAAGTTATACAATAAAGATCAATAATTTAAAAAACAAAATTATAAATACTGTTTAGATAAATAGGTAATTATAAATACAAAAGATAAAATTGATTTTGCACATTATATAAATTTGATTAAGTCTTAAATAATCTTTATATGTTAGAAACTCCAAAATACTTATAGTGTTCCATTCTTTGTTTGCGCCCTCCACAAGCATGTCCCCATGTTCTGGTGTGCTATCCTCATTCTCTGGTTGCTTGATGGGATATGTTCTTTGTTCAATGCATGTGTTTGTTTTTCATTTTTTTGATTAAGTGGCAATTGGTTGGCATAAGTGGCTAGTTGTATTGGCTACTTATATATATTGGTGGCATATTGAGATGTTAATTAGGTTAGTAACTAAACTAGCCAGGAAGTATGGAAGGCAATCAGGATAGGAGTTGGATGTATAATCGTCTAACTGAGGGAAGACAACTAAATCAAGCATTCTTGGCGGGTTTGAAATAGTTCATCAAATTTGCTTTGGCGCATTCAAATAATTCAAGTAGGGCGATCAGGTGCCCGTGTGCCAAATGTAGGTGTTTAAGATTTAAAGATGTAGGCAAGGTCAAAATTCATTTGTGTCAAAATGGATTCATGAAGGGTTATGAATGTTGGGAATGTCATGGCAAAGTCCGACAAACACCGAGTGGTTATTACGGGGACAATAGTCATCAAGAAAGCCTTAATCGATATGAGCAGTTGGTTATGGATGCTGTGGGACCGCCCATCGGCAAATATTTTGATCTCGTTACTCATGCCGAACCGTCATACATGGAAGAGGAGATCAGTACACATACTCAACCATCATACATGGGATAGGATCCTCATCCGGACGCCGATAGGTTCTATAAAATGCTTCAAGAAGCACAATGTCCGCTATAAAGTAGTGAATATTCGTCGCTTTCGGCTACCCTAGCAACACTAAGCTTGAAGACTAATCACCATATGAGTGAGAGGAATTACAACGAAATGATGCAGATCACGAGTAAGGTTGTTCCCAAAGACAATAATTTGCCGAAGGATTTTTACCAAGAAAAAAAAAAGTGAAGGAGCTAGGGCTTGGATGTGAAAAACTCCATTGCTGCCCCAGAGGATGTATGTTGTGTTAGTTCTCTATGTGTTTTGATGATGTCTAAGAATTGTAATAATCAATGGGTTAAATTGCAAAGACTGAAGGATAGACAAATTACATTTGAAATCTCTTGAAAAATGCTTTTGAAGATTAGTATTTCAAGTTATTAAATACAACTCAAGTTACATGTTACTATTCATTTCTTCCTAAAAGCATAACTCAAGTTATAAGTTTAAGCAAAATGAATTTGATATAGATCATAACTTGAGTTACCACTTAGTAACTCGAGTTATGGACTGTACTTCTATGTTTCAAAAAGGTCTTTGCGATATCAAATTTTAATCAACTGATATAACTCGAGTTACCAAAGAGCAACTCGAGTTATAAGCATACCAGAAAAGCCAATTGATATGAGTTACTGATATAACTCGAGTTACAGGGAGCAACTCGAGTTATCGTATTAGCAAATCTTCTCTATTTAATATTTTTGTTAATATAACTCAAGTTATGGCATGTAACTCAAGTTACACAACTCGAGTTACATCATCTAACTCGAGTTGTCCAATATGCCATTTCTTCTCTGTTTGAATTAAACCCAATATAACTCGAGTTAAGCTGTATAACTCGAGTAACAAAAGTTGAACTTTTTGTCTCTGTCTAAGCTTATTTAGTGCTACAACTCGAGTTAACCTTATTGATTAATATTCATTGAACATTATTTCAACTCGAGTTAACACTATACAACTCGAGTTATCCTTATCAGATTTTGAATTTACCGTTCTCGTAATCTGAAATCCTGTGATTATGCTTTGGGTACTTGATATTATTGGCTCTTATCATTTTTAACCAAGTTTAATCAATTTTCTAGTATGTTTTAGACAGGACTAACAGGTTTAAACTTCAAATTACCATAAAGCAAGATATCTGTCAAAAGCATTAAATGCAAAGCAGACACATTCACCATTTTGGCAAGAAACTTCCTGAGCAACTGAAAAGCATTCCGGCTATCTCTCAGATACATTCTAACCGAGTCACAACGGATTATTTGAATGAAGAATGTCAACGGGGAATAACGGACGAATGTCAGAAGAATGCGAAGAGACAAGAGGAACATAATCTCAACGGATAGATTTATTACTCACAACGGCTCATTAATTTCTTCTCAATGGTCATTAAATTCCAGCCTCTATAAAAGCTAGAAGCATTGAAGTCTCAACCACCGAAACTCTGTGCATTCAATTAGCAATCAATAACATTTACTGTTTCAACTCTAATAGTTAATATCTCTGGATGTTTCAATCTTCAGTGTTTATTAATCCACTCTTCTAGAGAGTTCTTCATTGATTATCATTTATTGTAAGAATCTCAAAGTATCGAGACTTTGGGATTGGGTTATCTGATTACAACTTGTAAGGGGGAGTAAGTTCTAGAGAGAGAGAATTACTCCGAGAGTACAGAGTGTGTAATCATTTGAGTTAGTGAAATCCCAGAGAGTCTGGGGACTGGACGTAGGTCAAGGATTTAAATCTCTTGTGAACCAGTATAAATCTCTTGTGTTCATTCTTCCTCAACCTTACTCTGTTCATCCCTATTTTTGTTGTGCACAAACAGAGCAGTTAATGGAAGAAAATTTAATATCCCCAATTCACCCCCCTCTTGGTGATATTCTGTCTTTCATGTTGTATTACAAGGATGATGCTGAGCTGACCGAGTGTAAATTCTGTGGACATGATAGATATAAAGTTGTGAGGAATGGAAGGAAAATGACCTGTTAACCATTAAGCAAGATGTGGTACTTTCCTCTGGTGCCCAGACTTCAGATATTGTATGCATCAGAACAAACAGCTGCTCACATGAGATGGCACTGGGAGCATTACAGGGATGAAAACTTTGTGACACATCCATCCGATGCCGAAGCTTGGCATAAATTTGATGAGGCGAATCCTTTCTTTGCTATGGATCCCCGTAATGTCCATCTTGGTCTATGTTCGGATGGGCTTGCTCCTTTCAGCAATACGAGCAGGAAATATTCCTGTTGGCCTGTCATTGTGACACCGTACAACCTCCCACCATCTATATGCATGAGAAGAGAGTTTTTCTTTCTTAATGCGTTAATCCCTGGGCCATCCAACCCAAAAAAGAAAATAGATGTGTACCTCAGGCCTTTGATAGATGAGTTGAAGATGTTGTGGAGTGAAGGGGTTCTAACGTATGATATATCATTGAGCCAGAATTTCACAATGCATGCTGCCTTAATGTGGATGATAAATGATTTCCCTACATACGGGATGTTGAGTGGCTGGCAAATGTCGGGAAAGCTTGCATGCCCGGTATGTCTTGAACATAACATGGGTTTTAGCATGGAACACAGACACAAAGTCTGTTGGTTTGACAGGTACCGACGATTCCTACCCCCAATCATCCGTTTAGGAGAAATAGAAAAGACTTCATGCGGAATGTGGTCGAATGAGAAGATCAACCTCGTTGTTTAAGTGGCCAAGAAATATGGGACAGGGTCAAGTATATTCAAAGTGTAGAAGAGGGGGCTGCTTCTAGCGAACCTAAGGGATATGGCATTGATCATCATTGGAACAAACACAACATCTTTTGGGAACTACCATATTGGAAAGATCAATTGTTAAGACACAACCTGGATGTCATGCATATTGAGAGCAATGTGTTTTGCAATATTCTGTACACCGTGATGGACACGAAAGGCAAGACGAAGGACACAATCAATGCAAGATGGGACATAGAAGCGATTTGTAAAAGGCATGCTTTGCATTTGGTGCAGAATGGCAGGGGACGAACTTCCAAACCTAGAGTGCCGTACACATTAAACAAACAATAGAATTTAGAATTGTTGCAATGGGTTAAAGAGCTGAAACTCCTGGACGGTTATGCGTCAAATTTGAAAAAATGTGTCAACATGCACAAGGGGAAGTTATTTGGGATGAAGAGTCATGATTGTCATATTTTTTTCCAGAGATTGTTGTCGTGGGCCTTCAAAGCATTACCAAAACATATATGGTCTATTCTGACGGAATTTTCCAGGTTCTTTAGAGAAATTTGTGCTTCTGAGCTTAATGTTGAAAAGTTACGGCACCTGGAGGCGAGCATGCCAATAACACTATACAAGTTAGAGATGGTGTTTCCTCCTAGCATGTTTGACTCAATGGAACATTTGCCTGTTCACTTGGCCTACGAAGCAAAGGTAGAAGGTCCTCAACAATATAGGTGGATGTATCCGTTTGAGAGGTAATATATATATATTTTTCGTGTAGTTATTTCTTTCACGCACTTTAGTCTATAAATACCCTCTAATTGTCCATTGTAGGTTTTTACGCACTCCTAAGCAAAAAAAAAAATCAAAAATCCAACCCACGTTGAAGGATCTATCATTGAAGTGTATCTAGTCAAAGGCCACAAAATTTGTGTCACACTATTATCCCCCTGAAATGATATCAAGATGGAGAGGGGTACCTTGCAACGATGATGGCGGTAATACGAGCGAACAAAAATCAATATTTAATTTTCTAGGCCGAGTTGTGAGAAAACATTGGAGGTCAACTCTTGAAGGAAGAGATAAGCAAGTAGAGGTGTGGTACATTCTAAGCAACTGTGAAGAGGCCGCCCAGTACTTAAAGTAAGATTTCTTTTCTTTTTACTGTTACGGTAAGTATTAAAGTATTAACTTCATTTTTTTGTTACAGTTATTTCTCTAATTCGGTCCGATCAGGAAATCCTTCAATGTTGAAATCCCAAGTTGATCAATTCACGCTCTCTAAGTTTCCAAAATGGTTTCGATCCTACTTCGTGGAAAATTCATCAGATCCCAATGAAGTTTCATGGAGTTTATCTTATGGAGTTGCAATTAGTGTTACCTGATGCAACAAATATGTAATCAATGGGCATCGATTTTCAACTATTGAAGCGAACGCAGGTACACTATGTTGCAATTACGGTGTATGTTGTCGAGGTGACCACGTTAACGGGGTGGAGGGTGACTACTATGGGAAGTTAATTAACATAATTCAGCTGAGTTACCCATGGGACAAGGTGGTGACACTTTTTAAATGTGAGTGGTTTGATAACAGTCCGCGTGGGACAAAAGTGGGCAAACATTGAAATATTGAGATCCACTGGACAAGGAGATATACAATTGGTTAAAACCCATTCATCTTTGCTCAACAAGTAGAACAAGTTTACTATACATTATACCCCACATCCCGCCAAGGGTGGGTGGGAGTTATCAAAACCAAAGCACAGAATATTATACCTAAGTCGGAAGAGTCGGAAGCAAATGACGGCATGAAGGAACCGTTCCAAGCTGATGTGGAACATGTATTGCCCATAAACATTACCGACGATGAAGTACCAAGCAATCTGTTTGATTCTGCTACGGACTTAGAGTTGATTCCTATCCAAGTTGACGATGAGGAATCAGACGATCAGACAGAAGAGATTTACTCTGATAGTGAATCTGAGTTCGACGACTATAAGACTCCAGAGGAAGGCATGCAAGCAGATGTCGAAGAACAGGAATCGTCTGATTGATTTGTGTTAGTTCTTTGTTTATGACGATCTGTTATACTACATACTCCATAATTACGTTACTGTCATATTAAGTAAATATCTTATTTTTATATATATTTTGACATAATGTTTGTACGTGTTTAAAGATGGAGCATCCTGGAGGATGTTCAGATAGTGGACGTGGTGGTGGTCGACCCCGACCCCGTCCTATCAAAGGGGCTAGGGCAACGCCATCTGCTCCCTTTGTAAGCAAGGGGGAGAGGCGCTTCCCCAGAGGTTTCACCATTTGAGATGTCATCTTCACCGTCGGTTTATTTGTCCACTTCACCCTCGCTTTATATGTCATCGTCTCCGCCTACCTCCACTGATCCCCAGCAAGGGGGACACCAGGTTTACTTTACCATTTCTGATTGATTTACATATGTTTAGTTTTCTTTAACCGTCTATGTACAAACATCTTTAATATCCTTCAACACACTACGTCGCCTCATAGCTAGGTCGACAAAGGAGGTAGTTCCTCCAATACACCAATATAGGGAGAGAAAGATCCTGTGATAGGGAAGCTTTGGATCCGTCCTTCTGGCACCGAGGAGTGAGTCATGTAAAGTTATCAATAACGCTACGATTTTTTACCTTTAGTTTGTATGCTCATATTTGCATCATATCATTTGTCTTCAGATTTGAGGCATATAATCAGGTGGCTGATGTCATCTCAAGCCAAATATTTCGTAATTTCAATCAACCTTGGGGCAAGTGGACAGACATTCCTAAGGAAACTCAGGATACTTGGTTTAATGAGTCAGAAAAGTGAGTAGAATAGGGCCAAGCAGGAAGGACCTTCATATGCTGGTGTCTCCATTCCACTGAGTGAGCATAGACGAAAAATTGTGAGTACACATTATTTTCTATTAAAGTATTCAATATTTTGTACATTGAAACAATTTATTAACGATCATACTTTGTGTTTGCAAGCACTGTCTGGGGAAGTTCCTCCAAAAGATGTTGAGTGGACTGCCTTTGAACTGACCCATACCCAGCAGTCTGAAGGGAGTGAGAGGCGCTAGATTAACACTAGGTCGCAGCAAGTGGCAGTGAGACATTTTATATTGCATTTATTCTTTGTTTCGGACACCAACATGTTTATTTCATTTCACATGGCTTATTTCTGATGTATTTTTTTGTTTATAGGAAACATATCAGAGGTTGACACAGGAGAGAGACTCACAGAGCGGAACCAACCTCGCATCCTCTCAGTCCGATAACGAGAGTCTATTCTTTCAGGCTACAGGTGGATTTAACAACAAAGGCAGAGTCTTCGGGTACGGTGCCTCTGCCAGCCAACTTAGGCAAGCAAAGCGCTCCACATCCGGCACTGAAGGTGTTTCTGCAAGTAAACGTAATACATTTGATATTGATTGTTACATTTCCATTCCCTGGTCCATTTAAATGAAGTACAAAAAAGACTATTATATTTCCTAATGTTTTTGTAGATGAGCTAAAGAAGATGAAGGCGTTGGTGGAGGAGTAAGTAGTTGAGCTGATGGAGACAAGGCAACAGCAAATGAGCTAAGCGAGACAAGGCAACAACAAATGCAAACAGCAAATGAGCTCCATGAGACACGCGAGATGGTTAGGTAGATACAGCTTCAACTCATGTCCCTAATGAAAAACAAGGGTCCGGAGCTGGCTCCTGGTGGTGATCCTGCTGATGCGGAAGATGATGATGATGATCACAATGTTGCTGTTTAGACTACTTTTTTAGTACATGTTTTTTTAAACACTATTTATATTTTGTCTCTTCTATGTAAAACACTTTATGATTGTTATGAAAAATTAGTTTTTATGTTATACAACTTTTTTTAAAATTTTATTATATAATTTTTTAAAAAAATAAAATAAATATATTTTAAAAAATAATGGAAAAGAATATAATTTTAAAAAAAATTAAAACAAATAATTAAAGCATAATTAAAAAAAATAAAGAAATTTCAAAAAATATTTTTTTTAAAAAAATTAAAATTTGTGACAGATTCAAATCGGTCACAATTGCGATGGATTTATGTCCGTCATATTACCGTCGCAAAAATTGCATTTTGCGACGGATGATGAATTGAAATCCGTCGCAAATTGGGACGGATTTCAAATTGCGATGAATTTAAAAATCCGTCACAAAAATTTGAATTTGCAACGGAAATTTTGAAATCCGTCGCAATTGCCACTCATTTTTTGCGACGGAAAATCATGGTTTTGTGACGGATTTTTTATGTCGCAAAAACCCTTTTTTTTTTGTAGTGTCTCCTGATTGCCCTTTTACCTTACTTGAGTTTGAATCTAGTTTTTTGTCATTGTAGGGAGGATGACATTTTTCAATTCCAGTGGCAACACATGCAAGCAATTCCACAGATACATAAACCATTTCAAAGACATCCATTTTCAAACTATACAAGATATATCTAGGTATGATATACACTATGCTTGCCATGGACAAATCCAATTCAATCATTCGTGCACTCAAATGTACGTGGTACCACATTTGCAGTAGATATAATTTCTATTCAGGCATGGAATTGCAAAGAATACCATAGTCAAAACAACCAGTAAACAAATTTATGTACCATTGAAAAAGCAAGGCCATCACTACCTTTAACATTTAGTTTCTCTCAAACAAACTTTTCAACCTTGAAATATCTTTCCATCCTCTACACATTCATTGCATGCTTTCCTTGATGACCCTAAACAGATTTTATATCAAGGATAATACATAAACCAACTATTCCAAATCATCTAAACTAACAATCTCTCCCTTAGTTCAATTGGTCTTCCTTTTTGGTTAAATAAAGATTTTAATTCCCTTGAATTTTGACTTGGTTCGTTCACTACAATAAAGTAGAGATTTAACATCTCCAATTAACGCCCTTTTTTTAAATAAAAAATAAAAAATAAAAAATGGACGTTAAAAAGTAGGCACTAACATTTTTGTAATGATTGTTTCTATATAAATAATCATTGAAAGTTAATTTCAATGAATGCTATAAAAAAACATTCATTGAAAGTTTAGAAGAAAAATTTAAAAAAATAAAATAAAATATTTGAGTTCCAATGACTATTTTTCTAAAATAGTTGTTGAAATGAGACCTTATTCCACATTCAAAACTATGCTGCCATGTGTCCTCTCTTTTTTTGGTTAATATTCAACAACTGTTTTGGGTAAAATAGTCATTGAATATGTTTCTTATCCAAGGACTGTTTTGTCCAAAACAGTCGTTCAATATGTTGTTTTGGTTAAAACCGTCGTTGAATAGCTTTCGTGATTCCCACCTATCCATTTTTTTATTCATCCCACTTCCCTCCAAGCAACAGACTCACAGACATCCATTCTTTAAACTCTCTCCCCCACGCCTTCTTGCTACATCTGTTAGAACTGTCCAAAACTTTGTCACCAACAACAAGCTTATGGGTTTCTTTGATATTAGCCTTCTAAAACCGACCCCTCCCCTTTTGGTTCTTATTTGCCGAGATTTTGTTTCTTCACGTGGATTTCAGTGGGATTCTTCCGGGTTTTGCTTGCGATATTCGGATATCCCTTAGGTAGGCTTCACTTTCATCTCTTCTATGAATTTCAGCTGAGTTGACAGAAATTTTTTATTCAATATATGTGCTTGTGAGATGAAGCTCTTCTCTGAATTTCAGCTAAGTTGACAGAAATTTTTTATTCAATATATGTGCTTGTGAGATGAAGCTTAAGGTTCTTTGACCATACTCTTGTTTCCTCATTAACTCGTTGAGGTTGGTCCAGTTCATTCATTTCTTCATAAATGCGATTTGATAACTCACCTAGTTGGTTGGTTTGTCCTTAACTTGTTTAGGGTTAGGTCCCTTAGGCAAGAGTCTGCAAATGAACTAGTAGGCATGTTAGTAAACCATCATGACTTAGTGTGACCATGCTTGATCCAAACCCCTTATACATATGTAGGTTCCTGGAACTCCCTTGGTATTGCCACAGTATGTATTCTCTTATGGTATTAGGCCATATGCTCATTTGGGTCATCGTGCCATCATAATAATGAATTTGAGGTAATATGAACTTCTTGGGAATCTTGATCAATGCTATATTATCTATGAAGGAGAGTGTACGAAGCTATCGGGGGCACTCTTCTTCATAAGCAACAGTACACTAGGAAATTGGAGTATCATAGCTTCCAACTCTTGACAGCTCTTCTCCCAGCCGTCGTCGTCGTCTGACATAGCATGGGGTGGCACATTTGCTACTCAGGGTTTTGTGGTTGTTCTTTGTACTTCTCCCCTAAGTGCGTCATTGACATCAGTTGTGCTACGAGAAGTGTCATTAATCGGTTTGAAAAATTAAAAGAAGTGGGGGAGAGAGTTTCTGAAACACTATCCAACTCACGGACACACTTCGGGGAGAACCTAGGTTTTTCTAAGGATTTGTTGCTGGGTCCTCATAGACGGCGCCAAGCTATTTAACCTAATTTCAGTTAGTTAGGATCTCACGTATAAGGTCACTAGCAATAAAGGAGTTACTATGATAAATGATAAAGAGGAAAGAAGATGATTTTAATAATGGCTTCTCAGGTAAGTACACAGAGAAAATGTTGAGAAAAGAGTAAGAATTCAGTGATCTAGTGATACCATAAAGAAAGAAAGATGTCCAAGAGGAAAAATCCCCCTTTCTTTTATCCCTTTGTTCCATTTGTCTGTTCTTGTCTTTTTCGGGTCAGGGGGATGCAGTCATTACTATATTCACTCATGTAATACCCAATTTTCACTTTACTGAAAATCTTGTGTTATATGAAATTGTGTCCATATGAATTGGCTTTTAATGTGACATAAAATCACATTAAATAATGGTCATTCCCAGTCTAAAAGAGTCAAGAGAGGGAATGAAAGGCACTTAGTCAAATCAGTACATATTATTAACAACTCCCTAACAGTCTTAAATGAACTTGCACTAATTGAGATTAAGGGAAAACATTTGTAACTACCTAATAGGGTTATACTTTGGCCTAAAGTTAAGGGGTTGAAGACATTGAAAATAAGTAATTGTTAAAGGGAATAAAATACATTGTAGTTAATGTACTTTGTGTCAAGTGTAAGGTCCGTCCTAATTTAGCCTATATTTATTAGAGTTTAAGCGCACAGGCATCGAAATGATTTGTGTTAGTTCCCTATGTGTTTTGATGATAATCAACAATTGTAAACGCACATTTGAGTTTTGTTTTTGGTAAAAACTTACTGTCAAAGACAAACTCAAGTATTGATATGAATACTCGAGTATTGAACACTCAAGTATTCAATTGAATACTCAAGTATTGACTTGACAGAGAATTGCTCAAATCCATTACACAAAGCAATACTCAAGTATTGGACACAATACTCGAGTATTGGACTTACAGAGAGCACTCCAAGTTTTCACCTTGAGACAATACTCAAGTATTGATATGAATACTTGAGTATTGAACACTCAAGTATTCAATTAAATACTCAAGTATTAATCATACAGAGAGTCATCAAAGTTTTACACCTTATGAAAACTTGAGTATTGTTTTGCATACTCGAGTATTGATTTTCACAGAGATTTCATACTCAACAATTGTTCATTAATACTCAAGTATAAATTAGAAAACTCAAGTATTGGCTTGAAATCATTTTATCAAAGTTTTTCAAAATCCTTGAATACTCAAGTATTCATTTGAAAACTCAAGTATTGACATAGGAAAGACTTCTCAAAGTTTTTGTAAAATGAATGAATACTCGAGTATTGATTTGGAAACTCGAGTATTGGGCATACAGAGAGCTTTTCCCTTTGTCAATGATTTGGATACTCAAGTATTGGGAACAATACTCAAGTATTGAGGTTTTTGAACTTAAACTTATTTTCTTACCAAAAGCTCAAAACTCGAGTATTGATTTGAATACTCGAGTATTGTCCTTAAGGTCCAAAGTTCAAGTCTCAATGATTCTTCTTTGGAAGATGAATACTCAAGTATCAAGATGGATACTCAAGTATTGACTTAAGTGCACAGTGACAAACTCGAGTATTGATGATCATACTCGAGTATTGGACGCTAAACTTGAAAATCAAATCTGACGAATTTTTGGAACTATTTTATTTGATCTTAATACTTTCTCTTATCACTCTTCTATATTCCTAGCTACATTTAACCACTTTGTTAGTGAGTTTCAGATGATTTAAGGGATGTTTATAAAAGGATAAAGTGAAAAGCAAAAAGTGGTTCAATTCATTAAATGCACTACTCAGAAAGTTGCATAAACTTGGCTAATTCTTCTGTACATGGTTGCAAAGCATTAAAGAATGTTTTCTACATCAAGAAACTTCATCTCCAACGGATTAATTTGCAGAAGAACAAATTAGATTACTTGGCCAGCTGGATTAAGCTAAGTTTAGAGAGAGAATATGCCAAAACCACTTCCTGAACATGGCAGAGCTTCTCCAACGGATCTATTGGGATAGCAACGGTCATATATTGATCTCTACCTATATAGAAGACAAATTCAAGCAGAAAAACGTGGAGAAACAAGCTTACACTTCCAACATGCTGATATTCTGCTCTCACACCATTTGCACTCTGTTTTTCATGTTTAGATAAGTTAGAGAGTGAAGTAATTTGTATTTGATCTTCAGTGTTTATATATTCACTTCTAAGAGAGAAGATTTATTGTAATCATTCTATTCTTCTGAGAGTTACTCAAGATTGGGTGATCTTGAGCGGGAAACACATTGTGTTGATTACAACTTGTAAGGGGGAGTGAATCCAGTGAGAGGATTACTTCGAGTACAGAGTGTGTAATCAAGCGATGTGTTGATTACAGTTTGTAAGGGGAAGTGAATCCTAGTGAGAGGATTACTTCAGTTACAAAACGTGTAATCAGATTGAAAGAAGATAGTGGATTGAAAATCCCAAGTGAGGCTTGGGGACTGGACGTAGGTCAAGGATAAGGCCGAACCAGTATAAATCAGTTTGCACATTCCCTTCCCTTTTCTCTTACATTTCCAGCATATATGTTTGAATGTGTATACATATTTAGATGTGTGGTTATTGCTTTCTAAACTGATTTCATTGAGTTACGAAAAGAGTTTCAAAGTTCCTAAATTTTAATACTTCACCCAATTCACCCCCTCTTGGGTTCAGCCGGTTCTTACAATTTGGACAACTTAATTTTGGAATAAAGACTTTCTTAAAAACAACCTAGTTTGAAAACATAAGGATAAGTTTTTTGCGATTCGAATCTGTCCCATAGTAGGATATTAAACAATAATCCAAAATGAACAAGTGATAAACGTTAATTATAGTCCAACTACTCAATTATGACAAAATATCCCTTCCGTTGTATCCCTTACAGCTGCGTCTTTCCTCTTGAACCCGATCCACTACCTATTCCTTTCATGCGGTCTGGAGTTCAAATGAATGAACCCCAGGGGTAACAGTTAATCTTATATGTAAATAGGAAATGTAAGAGACAGTATAACACATGTATCAGCATAGAATAATTCACAATAAACAAGTCGCACCGTAACCGCAATTAACAGCTAAAGACCGTAGCCCTTTAGGACACGCAGCCCTATGATACACGTAGCCTCAATCCATAGCTAGGATACACACATGCAAAATTATCTAGCAACATGATCAATCATACATACAATACATTCATACAAGCTAATAAGATAACAGTTACTCACCTCACACTTGAGTCCTTAGTCCAGTCGGCTTTACTGGGATCAGTAGAGATGTCAAAGTATGCCTAAAAACGTTTATCATTGTCATTAATCACTTTCGGCGTTGCATTATACCCTACTACGCGACTTATTAATAATACTCTTTTTAATAAATAATATTATTATTTATTCCCTTTTCCTAATAATAATAATAATTTATTATTATCGTTATTTTCCTTGCAATTATTTCACCGGGTTAAGGGGGTTCCGGGTTGGGGTGCTAGGATGGGGTGTTAGGATCTGGAATAGGGTGCTAAGGTCTACGGTAGTGTTGCTAAGGTAATGAGGTCTGGGGTAGTATTACTGAGGTGGGAGTACTGAGGTCCGAGGTAGTGTTGTTGAGGTACTGAGGTTCAGGGTGGTGTAGCTAGGGTGGTGAGGTCCGAGGTGGTGTTGTTGAGGTGCTGATGTCGGGGTAGTGTTGCTAGGGTGGTGAGGTCCGAGGTGATGTAGTTGAGGTCCGAGGTGATGTAGTTGAGGTCTGAGGTGGTGTAGCTGGGGTGGTGAGGTCTGAGGTGGTGTTGCTGAGGTACTGAGGTCCGGGGTAGTGTTGCTGGGATGGTGAGGTTCGAGGTGGTGTTGCTGAGGTGTTGAGGTCCAAGGTGATGTAGCTAAGGTGGTGAGGTCCGAGGTGGTGCTGCTAAGGTGCTGAGGTCCAGGGTAGTGTTGCTAGGGTAGTGAGGTCCGAGGTGGTGTTGCTGAGGTGGTGAGGTCCGAGGTGATGTAGCTAAGGTGGTGAGGTCCGAGGTGGTGTTGCTGTGGTGCTGCCAAACTTTGAAAAACCATAACTCCTAATCTACTCGTCAGTTTTGGCTGTTCTTTTGCTCGTTTTAAACCTTATTAAGTCTACTATCTACTGTATAAAATTTCATGTAAAATCTCAGTAATGGCTAATCTTTTTCACTATATATAAATATATACAACCAACTTCCTAGCTTCATATAGACATTAAGCTTGGGTTTCAATATGCTAAACTTTCTCTGTTTAAACTCCTAAAAACAGAGTCCTATAAGCAGCAACTAAACCATGAAAGCAAGGCTGAAGGATTACCTCTTACAAAGCTCAAACTCCCTTGCTATCATTGCTTCTCAATGCCACAACAACGTTTGCTTTCTGAAGCTAGAACAGGGCAACCAATTCTTGAACTTCCTCACTTTCTCAACTTCTTCGCCCTCTATCAAGCTCTCTCTCTCTCTCTCTCTCTCTCTCTCACTTCTGCTTTCTTTCCTTTTGGTGAAAGGTGCTGGATCTAAATGAGAAACAGTGAACTATATATAAAGACCCAAGGGTCCCATGCAAATGAAAAAACGATAATGAAGAGACATGGGGGGTCTATTGCCGTAAGCATATTATCAACTGGAACAATATGGCCTCTCCAGTTTTTGCATGAACCAAGAGTGAAATAATCATGATGGCTGATTTAATGACTGAAATCAACGCCTCTTACGTGATTAAGGCGAAGTGTGCAAGTAAAGGAAAAGAAAACTGATTTAATGGATATTACTTCTGCTGTTGCATTTTGGTTGAAGTCAAATGGGTTGGTTTTTTAGTTGTTGGGCCTTGTCTTGTTGAATGTATTAAATCCACTAAGGGAATATGGCTATTATTACGTATTGGGCTAAGGGAGTTAATGAGTTGGGTATTATCCCCAAAATTATCTCTTGAAATTATTTCCTTAATTTTATTTTCTAATTCTTACCAAGAAATTAATTCTAAACTTCCCAAACAATTATTCTCATAATTGTTTTAAACCAAAAATTTATAATTAATCTCCATATATTATTCAAACTTTAAAATCCGAAAATTTGGGATGTTACATCAAGTTAACACTTGTCATGCAAGGGATAAATTTCTAGATAATTTTTATTCAACTTCTATGTGAGTGATTAATCTAAGAGAGCCATCAAGACCCCTTAGAAGGGCTGTTATTTTTTTTAAAAAAAAAATAAGGGCCAAATAAGATGACATTATAGCTTCATTAATACACAAATACACCTTGACAAGTCAACCAACCAACCATATGTTGACACTTGGCATTTAGGGACACCTAAGCTCTTTAGAGGTCATCAAAATGACATCATTAACTTGCCCAAGAAGTCCATAGTTGCAGCTGAGTATTGGTGGGGGATTATGAGCCAAGTTTGCAAGATAATATCACATGCAATTAAGTCTAAATCCTCTTAAATTTGCTTGAGCCAATGAGAGCAATTAGACCATAGGATAAGGATACTTGGAAAAGCCATCCAAGGGTTGAAAAAAGGGCAGCGATTTCGTCCAAAAATGTGTGGAGGAGAAGAGGAAGAGAGAACTTGCAAACTAAGTCTTGAAAATGGGATATTTTGCAAGGGTAAAAGGGTAATTTGACCTGTGGGGCCCACAAGGGGCTAATCTTCCACTATAAATACATGGTCCCTCTCTTTGTAAATCCTCACACTTGAAACACAAATCAGATCTTAGATAGAGAGGGAGGAGGACAAAATCATAGACAAGAGAGAAGGAAAGAGAATTTGAAGCACATACAAGATAAGTTCTTCTTATGGTTGCTTAATGCGCTTATGCTTTTCCTTTGAACTCTAGCCTTAGTAAGAACACTCTTGTGTGGTGCTTTTGGAGGAGAGGCCTAATCATTTGGAGTCAAGGAGGAAGAGGAAGTTGCAAGAACACAAGGCAAGTTAAGGTAAGAAAAGATCTTGATCCTATATGTTATATTCTTGAACTTGTTGGTAATTTACCTTGATTTGGAAACCTCAAAACCTAAGGGGAGGTTTTGCCCAAATAGTTTAAAAACATGTTTAAAAGCCAAATAATGAGTTTGGAAGTGATTTGGTACATAAAATAATAAGCTTTGTGCAAATGTGTAAATCTGCCAATTTTGGTTTGTAGAGTCAGTCAGCTTGCATCCGAGTTTTGACTAAGTAAATGGACTCCAAAAAGTCATGAAAGTTTTTCATAACAAAAGTAGACATATAAAGATTTTTTTTCTATATAACTTGTAATTTTTACAGCTTTGTACAAAGAGAAATTAATTTTTGAAGTTGGATCATGTTTTTGGACATGAGACTGGAACAGTGGTCAAAGAAAACAAAACTAGGAATTACTCAGATCTTCATGGCGTCTGAGATTATTTTTCCATGACAATAGACATGTTAAGGGTCATTTAGGCTTTGGAAAAACATCATTTTGATTTTTGTGCATTTATTTATGATGTTTCAAAGTTTCTAAAAAATCTGCCAGAAAATCCAGAAATTCAAATTTAATGAAAAGTAAGGGTAAACATGAAATAACTTATCTACTAAGGGTAAAAAGGTAAAAAGAGGTGAAAATAACCCTTTAGGATATTATTCTAAGCGATATGATATATATTATAATATCATATAAAATATGGAAAAGGAAATAATCCGACAATATTATAGGATATCCGAGAAGTCCAGGGCCGGATTAAAAGGGCGAGCGTATTACTAACTACGTGGTGAAAGGTACATTCGTGTACAATAACTTTAACTCTCTTATGTTTTGTATGGGTTTATATGCTTGTATGATTCATGATTGTGGAGTCATAAACAAGACTAGGTCTTAGGCCATGCACCATGACTAAGACTGGGTCATCGATTACATGTGTGTTTACATTCAGTATAGCTGCTGATTATTGTTGTATATGATAACGTTATGTGCTTGTTTCCCTATCGTTTAGGATATGTGTCTAGGACATGTAGCATTGGTGAGATTCGCCATTAATATTACATATGTTGTGTGCGATGTATTGTTGGTTGCTCAATGTTGTTATGAATATCTATCATATACTGTTTATACTTTGCATATAAGATTAACTGTTACCTGAGATTCAATTCGATTGAATCTCAAACTTCACTAAAGGTTCAGGAAAGGAATTTGGACCTAGGAAGGCGATAAGGATGAAACTGTGGAGAAACAAATGCCGAAAGTTATTAAGGCATTATTTCTGGTAATGAATCTAATAAAGTTAGCTCAAACCGTTTGATGTCTAAGGGAAGGTTGGTCGATGTGGCTACTTAGTTAGACACTGATGTGAATGCACAGAGAGACTCCCACTAGATTCAACTCTGACTTGGTCAATAGATATGATTAACTATGTTGGGTTCATAGCTATAAGTCTAAGTTAGACCCTGCTTTGAGATTGTATAATTTAGGTTAAATTTTTAATTATACACAATTTAAATAATTGTATTACACATGTATCCTTAAAGAGAATTTAAATTAACCAGCATATATTTGGACATATAATATTAGTTTTTCATCGTTCAAATGCTAATGCATGCTCTCTGTTGTGAATTATTCTGATCTACCGCATCGTCAACTCTATTGATATTCCTAATACTACTTGTCAACAAACATAATAAGTAGTAAGGAATTTGGGGTGTTACAGCTAGTGCCTGGACTTTTCTCATGTTAGCAGTTTGAGCAGGTATCTCACCAAGATATTTCCAAGCTAACGATGCGAGTTCGACTCTCGCTACTTTTATTAGATCTCTATATTCTATTCAAAGCTCAATTTGTGTATTATAGATATAGAATAGAATTAATATTCTAATTATAGAATTAATAAACAAAAACTAATTTATTTAGTTATTTAGTTTTTATTTTTTAAAAAATCAACTAGAATTAGAAGGAGAAAAAAATAAAATTTCTTAATTCATTCTAATTCTTTAATTTGAATCTAATTATATTAATTTAATGTAAAAATCGTAAAAATAGATATGCAATTGATCATTAAGTTGAATATACAATCCCACATCACATATTCGTTTTTCGAATAGAACAATAAAAGAAAGGGAAAATTACGCGCAAGTCCCAAGGAACAAAAAAATTACAAAAAAGTCCCTTAGAATCACCAAATTACATAGAAGTCCCAAGGGACTTTTTTGATATTATTTGTATGGAAATAAAATTCAGATTTTTAAATGTTGTTGTAAATATAGGCATTTCCTGTTGTAAATATGACATTTTTATTGTAAATGGCTAGATTTCAAATTTTATTGTAAATATAGCACTTCTTGTTGTAAATATAGTCTTTTTCTGTTGTAAATGACCTCTTTATGTCCAAAATCCAGATGTTTAAATGTTGTTGTAAATATAGGCATTTCATGTTGTAAATATGACTTTTTCTGTTGTAAATGGCCAGATTTTAAATTTTGTTATAAATACAACACTTTCTGTTGTAAATCTAGCATTTTTTCTGTTGTAAATGACCTCTCTACATTCAAAATCTAAGTGTTTAAATGTTGTAGTAAATATGGGCATTTCTTGTTGTAAATATGGCTTTTTCTGTTGTAAATGGTCAAGTGTTTAAATGTTGTTGTAAATATAGTATTTTCTATTGTAAATATGACATTTCATATTGTTAATATAAATAATATCAAAAAAGTCCCTTGGGACTTTTGTGTAATTTGGTGATTTCAAGGGACTTTTTTGTAATTTTTTGTTCCTTGGGACCTGCGCATAATTTTCCCTAAAAGAAATTGAAATAAAAAGAAAAGCTTCCATTGTCTAATGGATAGGACAGAGGTCTTATAAACATTTGGTATAGGTTCAAATCCTATTGGACGCAAATTATTTGCATATATATTTAATTTGATTTCTATGTTAAGAAAAAGATTTCAAATGCTTTGAATTTAACAAAAGACACTTAGGCTTTTAGAGTAGTTTTTTGCATAATAACTTATTTACATAAGTTATACAGAATTTGTATCTTGACCCTCTCCTCTATTTTTTATAGAATCTTATAAAATCAAATCGTGGGTTTCTTAAAAAATTAGAAAATATATTTAATTCTCATTTTTAATTAATTAAGATCAATATAAAATGAATGTTATTACTTAAATATTAATATTAATTAATAATAAATAATATATTCTTTGTCAAGTCTCATGGGTTCGTTGGGTTGTTTCTTCGTTATTAAGCTTGCTTCATATGTCATCCCAGATGTTGGTTTTTTAGGGCATACAGGTCTCACCAGTCTTCTCTCTCTATGGGAAAATTTCACTTAGACCCCAAGGAAACAATTTTATTTTATTTAACCATGTCTAGAATTCTATGCAGGTCTTTACCACCACCAATGTCCAAAGAAAAATTATCTTGATCAGGATGTGAAATCTCCATTATTGTTTCTTGAATTGATGAACCATAAAATAGAGAATCTTCATACATCTAGCAGACACTAAGGAGCTTGGACTCTGGTTTCCCAAAGGTCAAAACTAATATCTTGTGGCTTACTCAAATTCAAATCATCCTGGCGACAAGACAGATAAGAAGAGCACAAGTGATCAATGTCAATTCCTCAAAGGATCTCTTGTAGCTTGGTTTAGCAAGAAGCAAACCATTGTCTCATTATCCTCTACTAAAGCTAAGTATATTGCTGCATCAAGTCGTTGTGCTCAAGTACTATGGCTTAAGTAACAACTTCAAGACTTAAGGATCCATCTTAAAGAGATTCCAATCCTCAATGACAACATAAGCACTATAAGCTTGGCCAAGAATCCAGTTCAGAATACAAGAATCAAGCATATTGATGCGAAACATCACTTTATCAAAGACTATGTTTAAAAGAAAGATGTCAAAGTCATGTTCATTCCTACTTACCTTTAATTTGCTGACATCTTCACTAAGCTGTTAGCCAAAGAAGAATTCATGTTCATCATAAGAGAATTGGGTATGGCAAATGCCAATGAACTGTGAGTAATCCCTTTCATCCTAGTTCTACTTCAATTTTAATTGTTTAATTAGGACTAATTTATGAAAGTGGAGCCAAATACCTAAGAGGGGGGGTGAATTGGGTATTTTAAAAAATCTTGCAGAAAACTCTGTTTTCTAACAGTGAAACAGGGTAGAACAGAGCAAAGGGAAGAAGAGCTAAACACAAGAGATTTATACTGGTTCGGTCCTAACACTTGACCTACGTCCAGTCCCCAGCCTCACTGGGATTTCCACTATGTCAAAGATTACACACTCTGCACTCAAGAAGTGATTCTCTCACTAGAACTCACTCCCCCTTACAAGTTGTAATCAATGATCCCAAATCACCAAGTCCCCTTGACTTGTGATTCCTTTACAATAAATGAATAATCAGAAGTAAAACTCTCTTAAAGAGCAAATATAAATGAACACTGAAGCTCTTGTATCAAAAGATATTACACAGATAAGAACTGAAAGAAATGAATGAAGACTTCAATGAAATTCGCTCTCAGTTGTTGTAGTTGTTGAGAAGACTTGAATGCCACTCTATTTATACACAGAAGGTATTAAATGACCGTTGCAAAGTGGATCAAACCATTGGAGGTGTTTTGTTGCAACTTTGGTCTTCTTCTCTCTCTATTCTCCACTTAATCCATGTGGCTAGATGATCAGAGTTGACTCTCTGCGAATTAATCCGTTGGAGAATAGTTTACTTGTTGTAGAAAACATTCTTTAATGCTTTGTAGGTGTGTGCAATTGGATTAGCCAAAAAGAAGCAACTTTCTGATCAGCATTTAATGTTCTGAACCACCTTTTTGCTTTTGTTCCAACTCTTAATTAATCTTCATTAATCTGTCTAAATACTCACAAAGAAAGTGGTTAAACATAGCAGGGAATATGGAAGATTAATTCTAGAAAGTATTAAGATCAATCACAAGGCATATCCAAAAACATGAAATTCAAATCTGCAGATCAGCGATGGAAACTCGAGTTTGTTCATCAAAACTCGAGTTTTCAACTGTGCATTCAACACAAAACTTGAGTTTCAAAACTGAAACTCGAGTTTTCTACTTCTAGAGAGCAACATCGTGTTTTGAGCTTTTGGACCATAGTTTGAGAAAATCTCAAAACTCGAGTTTTCAAACCAAAACTCGAGTTTTGAACTTTTAATGAAATATGAATGATTGAGTCCAAAACATCAAAACTTGAGTTTTCAAAACGTTGGAAAACTTCATAGCTTTCTGTTTGGCCAAAAATCGAGTTTCCAAAGTGAAACTCGAGTTTTCACTTAAGCTGTGAAAACATTGAGAAGTTCAAGTCAGGCCAAAACTTGAGTTTCAAAAATGAAACTCGAGTTTTCAAATCATCGTGAAAATACATTGCTCTCTGCCTAATCAAAACTCGAGTTTTGAGATCAAAACTCGAGTTTTCATATTGTTATGAAAACTTTGAAAACTGGCAATGCTCTCGAGTTGGGTCAAAACTCGAGTTTTCATCCAACGATGAAAACTTTGAAAATCTACTCAAGTTGGAAACTTGAGTTTTCTCTTTGAAACTCGAGTTTTCAAAACTGGGTGAAAATGTGAAAATTCTCTATTAAGTCAAAACTCAAGTTTTGAAATCAAAACTTGAGTTTTCTCTTAACTTAGAGAAAACTTGAATAGATGAAGTTTTGGCGCAAAACTTGTTTCAAAAGTCAGAGACTCTCTGTAAGGTCAAAACTCGAGTTTTCAAAAACAAAACTCAAGTTTTGTCTTTAGTTGAAAAAGGTATAAGACTCTGCAAGAGTCAAAACTCGAGTTTTCAAACTGAAACTCGAGTTTTGTCTTGAGATGAAAATTGAGTGCTCTCTGTAAGGATCAAAACTCGAGTTTCCAAAGGAAACTTGAGTTTTGCTCTTGTTTAGTGAAAACGAGCATCTCTCTGTCAAGGCTAAAACTCGAGTTTTGAAATCAAAACTCGAGTTTTGTCTTGACAGTAAGTTTTTCAACTTACCAAGACAAAACCTCTTTTTGGGTTTGTAATTGTTCAATCATCATCAAAACATATAGAGAACTAACAATTTAAGCTTCAGAGTGTCTACTAAATAGTTTTGTAAGATCTCTGTTCAAGAAAAGGAAAATAGGGTTAAATAGGGTTGCGACAACACTCGAGTGTGGGATTCAAGAGAAAAGGGATTCCATTGGAAGTGACAAGTGCAACAATCAAGTATAACACTCTAGTATGGGTAAGCGTACTCAAGTGCCCTTGAATGTTATGATTTCTTTCTCAATTCTAACATTGCTCATTTGTGAAGACTCTTTGAAACACTAGAAGTGTAAAGCTTGGTACTCGATGTTGGTTCTGAATTTTGATGATTACAATTTCAAGAACAAAATTAACTTAATCTGATAATCTGATCTTTAGCATGTTACTCAAGCAAAGTGTTGAGTTTGCTCGAGCAACATCATGAGTAAGGCATATCAGATTCCATCTGATAAGACCTTGCTCGAGCAGATCAAAAGTTTTTGCTAGCAAAAACTTTTGATCTGCTCGAGCAAGGTCTGGTAGCAGGTGTTCTTGTGTTGAAAATCAGCCTGCCCGGGCATAAGAATTATGCTACTCAAGCATCATACTCGAGCAGTATAAAATCCTTACTCAAGCAACGTGGTTGCTTAAGCTTTTATCAGACTCAGAAAATACTTGCCCAAGCATGACAATAGCCATGCTCAAGCAATATACTTGAGCAGGTTGAATTTCTTGCCCAAGTACAAGACTTTCCAATACTTTCAAATAAAAAGAAAAAGGTCCTACTGCCTGAGCACTATACTCAAGCAAGGCAAATTTCATACTTGAGCATCAGCAAGCAGAAGAGGATTATTCATTATTTCAAAATGCTTGCTCGAGCAAACCTTAAACTCTACTCAAGCAAAGTAGTCCCTGTTTTTCAAATCACTGTCTGCGAATTTCCTTTGTGCTTAAATGGATAAATTACTCATCTGATTACTTGTGATTAAGATTACCAAATGCTTTTAACCAATTTGTTCATGAGTCTCAGAGTATTTAGACAGAAATTACCAGCGGACTTTGATATTAACCATCGGGACGATTGAACGCATTTAATGCAACTACCATAACTGTTGTATTCTCCGAAACCAATGTGCTGGACAAAATAAAGCAAAACGTTGATACACTCAATCCAGCATTCAACGAAATCTCACAACGGCTACAACAGAAAGAATGTAAGAGAATACCAGATCAAATATTCAAACCGAAAGAGCAAATCCTCAGAAAATATTCTATCTGGCTAACTGGCATTTTGCGAAGACTCAACGACTAGCTCTGTGCTTCAACAACGGTCATCAATGAAGATATCTATAAATAGTTGAAGCATTTATTTTGCCAACTACCGAAACACTGTGCAATTAACTTCACATTAAATTCTTCTGTGTTTCAAATTTATTGCTAAGTTTCTGTTCTTCAGTGTTCAACATTATTCAACTCGTGAGGAGTATTTAAACATTTATCCTTTTCAAATTATAACTTAAGGTTGTGGAACCTTAAGAGTGGGTGTAAAGATTACAACTTGTAAGGGGGAGTGTTGTCCAAGAGTGAAGGAAACCTTTCTCGTTTACAGAGTCTGTAATTCTTCTGAAGATAGTGAAATCCCAGGTGTTCTGGGGACTGGACGTAGGTCGAAGCTTTAGACCGAACCAGGATAAATTGCCTCGTGTTCCATTGTCTTACAAGTCTTTCATTTTTGTTCATCAGAAAGGGTTTCATATTTAATTGGTAAAAATTTTTAGATCACCTATTCACCCCCCCTCTAGGTGATATTCCACCTTCACTCGAGTGTAGCACTCGAGTGTTGATGTACACAAATTATGTCATGTTTTTCCTATATTTTCATGACTGAATTGTATGGTGAATATAAGCTTAACTGCGAACAATCCAAGCAAAAAGGCATATATTCATGATATAGGGACTGAAGGATAGAAATCATTTACATCCTAAACATGTGCCAAGAACAGAGCAATTTACATGGTTTTTAAGAAAGAACGTATAGCAAAGCTGATATGATGCTATAGTAATCTGACAGCAACTCAAAATGTAATACAAGGCATCATGAAAGCTATAGCAAAGTAGAGGACGCAATGCTATGCGGCATGTTTTCTGACTTTTTTATCTAGGTGATTTCAAGAATAAAAGAAAGGGGCGATACTGACAGGTAGATTGCTGACATAACAAAATAGAAGATGCGGAGGATCAAAACTAAAAGATTAGAAGAATCCCGTAGGATCAGCAGAATCAATCTACTCAGATTGAGAGATATGATAGATCTCGACAAATTAGGAAAGGCCCAACTCGCTATAACTTGTGCCGCAAGAAAGCCTGATTATAAAAAGAGATAGTAGAACCAACCTTAGAGGAGTTGAGAGAGCCCAAAACGAGATTTCATATTCGGCAGACTCAAGAGAAGAGTGAGAGATTTCACAAGGCACGAGATTTCCAGGACAACCCAACATCCTTCCTTACAGTTCGACGGAGAGAAGAAAATGTGGAGTAGTGACATGACAGGGCTTCATCCACGCCATCGGAACTTGATCAAGCTTTCTGTTTTTCTCTTTTATTTTAGTATTTAGATCATGGGTCATTCTGTTACTATCTCTTTTTTGTTTCCCTCGTTAGTCATGAACTGATTTCCTATGGCTGGACGAGGATGATTTCTTAAGTGTTAAATGAACCCAGTTGCAAGTTCTTAATTTAATAAATTTGGTTTGCTTATCAGTGCATTAATTACTAGTCGATTAGTGGAAGCTAAGAGCTAGATTTGTGGCCTTGGTTTACTGATAAGGAGTCGAGGTTAGACCTCTGAGAAACAGTGTTTGCTAGGCTTGACCTATTATTGTAGTCTTCAGGAATGGGTCTACCTCTCATAACCATGACACCCTGTGTGTAAAGTAGATCTAACTAGAAAGTTGCCATAGGAATATGGAAGGAGTATAGTTAGTATCATATGTATCGAACGCGGAAGCTTCGATAGATTATAGTGGTGGGTTAACCAAATAGCTTTGTAGTTAGTGGCTATGCTGTAGCATTGCGAAAGCTGTGCAGTATAGATGCTATAGCAATGGGTAGAGCAATTGGGGGATTGATGCACTTAAAGGTGATTCCGAGTTCAGCCTAACTTCTTACTGATATCTTCTCAAATTTAATTCACTCTATTTATTTCTGTTATTAACATAACTACAAAAACCTCTCAAACCAATTATATTTACTTTTTGTTGCACAACTATCCTAGCAAATCGAGCGTTACTTCTTGGTATCTCAGTCTCTGTGGGACGATACTCTACTTACACTTTATTACTTGTTTAACTGGTTCACTTGACATCAAGGAAATCGACCAACAAGTGTTGGTAAGGAATACTCAAGTGCCAGGGTTGTCTTCCATAAATAAATACTTGACAACTAACTTGTATTTTATTTTGTAGATGATATGCAAACTGTAACACCCCTACTATTGTAAATGGTATAACTGTAATCTACGATAAATTAATAAAGAGTTTTGACTGTGATTTAATTTCTATTATTTGTGTAATATTTTATAATAAGATAATAATTGTAAAAAGATGTCTGCATAGTGGGAGACAGGGTGATGGACCCTAGAAAGAATCAAAAATTCGTCCACTTTGACCAGAGGAAAAGAGTCTCTGGCGGGCCCAAGTTCGAAAAGTGTGGGCCCAGGGCAAGATACCGGTGGGGTATAAAGCCGGTATAATGAAGCGGGGATCGGGAAAGATGACAAACACAGATTCTTGACCCCTGGAAGTGTGTATGCACCATACATGGACAGGGGAAGAAAAAGACACTGAAATAGACATGTTCCGAAAAGCAAGAAATAGGGTAATCATTGCATAGGGACACATGTCACCACGACATTAAAGGAAGATAAAGCAAGGGCAAAATGGTCAATTCCTTGTCCTTTGGACATTGAATGTCCAACATGAGAGAGAGAAGAAAAATAAGATGATTTAGCCATACTCTGGTCCAAATACAAGACGTGGGACCCACAGGCGATAGACCGATAGAAAAGGGACCGATAGGGACCAGTTAGGGGATTATTTTTTGGACGGAATAAGACAAAGGTGGGGCCATATTGGAAAGAGGGAAGGCGCCACATGAGTATGCCCAAGCAAGGGAGAATACCTGGCAAAGACAGAGGAAAGTACGAAAAGATGCACTTTTGGACCCGGTGGGACCTGATAAGGACCGATAGACCCAGAATTTGACTGAAAAAGTGGGAAATTAGAATTAATTAATGGGGATCAGTTTTGTGGGACCCCCTAGGTGCATATGACCCTTTCCAATTGATAAAAATATGATTTGAAGGGGGGGAAAAACAAGTTTAATTAGTTCATTAAGTAAGCGTGGGCCCTACCAGTAAGTCAAGATAGCATTTTGAGTCAAATTGAGTAATTCGTATCCAAATAAAAGATAGAATCTGATGAAAAGGCTTGGGGATGCGCCACATAAACCCCCTAGAAGTCTCTCAAATTTGCACATGGGATAAAGATTAAATAAGGACAATTGGTTACCAACCAAACAAGAAATTTATTTAGTTACATTGGAACCAATTAGCTACTTTTAGATTAATATTAAAAGGAGCTCAATTTGTCTTTTCTCTTCCTAAAAGGGTGTGGCTCAGCTGAAGAAGAGAGAGGGGACCAGCAAGCTTCCATAGCCAAGATCAAGCTCTCAACCACCTTGTCCACCAAGCCAAAGCTCCGAAATAGGTAACTACCGACAACTTGAACCTCTAAAGCTTAAACTTTGGATTTTCATGCTTCTGGTTGGCGCTTGGTTTTGGGGTTTGATTTTGGAGTTTTTGATGGTCCCAAAGGGTTTAAAACGTGATTTTGTATGGGGTTAGGTTGTAGTTTGATTTTCTGAACTTGAAATCACCGAAAAAGCCTTAAAAGCAAGCTTGTTCTTGATTCTAGAAATTCTGGCAATGGAGCTTCAAGTGAGTTTTAAAAATAGTAAACGAATTTATTTTTGACTGAGATTTTACAGGAAAAAATTAAACATCCTGAGGTTCATTGTGATGTATAATTTTATGATTTTTGGATTTTCCTACTAAGAGATAAAAATTGGTGAAGTTGGCTCTGTGTGCAATAGGGAGAAATCTGACCCAGGTGTGAAAAGGAAGCAACATGTCAAAATAAAAGTATTTTCAGGGTCTGAAAATATTTTTCGTGAAAAATAGACATTCCAATTGTTAAAATGGCACTGGAAGAATGCAAAAATGATTTTTGTAGAATTTATTAAAAATCCCACAAGTTAGGCCAGAATCATTGAATTTCTGGAAATTTTGGATTTGGGCTCAGTTTTGACCAAAAAAAAAATGTGATGGCATTTGATATATAGGTCAAAGGAACCCTTAGAAAGTCAATGGGCCCACTAAAATATTAAGGACAATAATTATCACACCAGGTAGTAACCATTTTACTCAGATATCTTCAAGTGTTTTGTTATATGTTTGTGTTTTCCATATGTGTTTTTCCTTGTATATGTTGTGCCAAATATGCATACAATGTTGTGTGATTCCTAACGCTGAGGACGTTCAGTCCAAAGCCGGCCTTGGTTGGCGGCTGTATGGGTTGAGTTTCAGTCCGAGGCTGGCCTAGTAAGGGCGACTTTACAGGTTGAGAGTTCAGTGAGTCCGAGGCTTGCCTTAGTAGGGCAGCTGTACGGGTTCTATGGATTGTGATGAATATTTTACTGTGGTATGATCTAAATGCATATATGATATGTATTTGGCATTATTTTATATTTCTGCCTAGCATGGTAACTTACATACTCCTTACACATTTACTATTTGAGTACTAACAGTTACTCTAAGGGCCAATCTCAGACTCCAGGAGCTTCTACAGCTGCAAAGGAGCGTACTGATAAGTGAAGACCTTTTGAGATAAGGTAGGGTTCGGAGATGCGATGAAGAGTAGGGAATGCCCTACCATATTTTGTATCGTACTTTTTGGATGACTGTATTAAATTTTTAGGGTTTATTTTGGATTACTGTACCCTTAACCCTCCGGGACTTATACTTGCTGTTGTTTTTACTTTTATCAGTACAGTAGTTAGTCCAAACCGATCCTGCGCTCTATCTCGCGTACTCTGATGCAAGCTAAAGTACTTAATAGTTAAAGGGAAGGTAATTAATAAAAGGAATCTCTCTTACCCGCCACTTGAAAGGGCGAGGCCGGTGGAGGTGTAACACAAACACTTGAAGTAAGAAGATTCACACTCGATGTCAATAACACTTGAGTGTAGGGAGCCAACACTCAAGTATTGCCTGTCAACACTTGAGTATGACACCTCCTCTTATATATATCTATTTTCCTTCTCTTAGAACAGTTGCATCTTTGGCTCTTTTGCTCTCTCCTTTGACCTCCCTTCTCAAACTCATTTCACTATTTTATTTCAAAATCTTTAAACAACCTTCTTAAATCCTCCAATCTATTACATCTCTTCATCTATTTTCAATATATACTCGCTCATTCCCTTAGATTTCTCTCTCTCTCTCTCTACCAACACTCGAAGCCTTATTGCTCCGCCACTCAAGTTTTGCAATAATGAGAACAAAAAATCCTCAATTTCATTTCAATTCTTCCTCTTCCCAACCATCCTCTGACGATGAAGTCACCCTTTCCTCTAATCCTCCCTCTCCTCCACCAACCAAAAACTTCAGACTGTCATTACCCAAAAATCCAAGAAGTACAAACCAAAGGTTCAGTGTGACTCTCCTACACCAAGACTCAACCCAAGACCAAAGACCAAGGGCGTTGTGATCAGAGAACCCTCTGAAAACCCTCACCAAACAAGATCTTGGACCATATCTGTTTCTCCTATTAAGGGAAAAGGGAAAGCTTAGATTCAAGAGGCTAATCAAGAGGCTCAAGAGAGCATATTAATATGGTTCCTCAGAGGCAGAGAAGTAAATCTCAATTGGGGAGTGGTTCTTCTCGTAAAAGGCTCCTCAAAGTATTTTATTCAATCCCTCTCTCCTTGAGGTTACTAGCTCACTGAGGCTACCCCCAAGTTTCATTTCCTCACCATTATCTATCGCTGAGTCTGACTTGTTTGATTTTTAAACTCATTACGGGTCTTGTGCTTTTTGCCCAACTATTTATGTGGATCTAGCCAAACTCAAATCGGACTGCAACCTTGATTTATCCCCATGGTTGAAACCTTTTGAAAACTTGTTGGCTATACGTCCCATTTATTGCCCCTCAATTGTTAAGCAATTCTACTTCTTTATGAGGATTGAAAATCAGGTAGATGATGACGGTACTCTTATTGAGGAACAGTTAGAAACAGTGGTCAAGGGCAAGAGAATTAAGATCATTGCTAACTTTCTAAATGCTCTGTTAGGAATCACTGATCCTCCTACTAATTTGCCAAAGCCCTTATCTTCTGCTACCATATTCTCTATACTTATACCAGGAGGACCATTGGGGTCTCTTACCTTTGAGGCTGTTAAGATGTGTCCCACCTACAGAGCCATTTGATACATTTTCTCTTAGAATTTAGTTCAGAAAGGGAAAACTTCACTTATTTTACCTCTAAAGATTACCCCCTCCTAGCCTCAATTATCGCAAAGCAATCTCTAAATATAGGTCAATGGGTTCTCAGTGAGATGAAACACTTCAGATTTGGTGTCAAGGGTGAAGTCAACCATTCCTTATCCTTACCTTGTTTCCCTCATATTGTTTTACCACAAAATATGGTTTCTTGAGAATGGTGGAAAGACAGTGAAGCCTCAGCTATTTGGTCAGAGTCACTTGAATAGAACGAAGATATCTTTCAAAGAGTCTTCTAGGCAATCTAAGGCCTCATCTAAATCCAAGATCAAGGCCTCATCTACTAGAGCTGATGAAGCTCAATCTTCTCCAGTTGCCACACCTTCAGTCCCTTCTCAAGCTACTCAAGTCCCTTCCTTTATTGGTGCTGCTTTGCAGCCTCTGATAGAGAAAGCTGTTCAGAAGGTTGTGGATGCTATGACTGAGTCTTTTAATCAGTTCATAAGCTGATTTGGAAACTCAGCTTGGTCTGGTATTTAGTGAGATTTATTCTACCTCTGAGAATATCTTTGAGACTCAGGCTGGCCACACTAGGAGATTGCAGCATATTGAGGCTCTCCTTCAAGGCATGGGATTCTCATTTGGTGGGCCATTTGGTGGCATTGGTCCTTCTGGAGCCGATCCTTCTGGTGATGGCCCTTCACAATCTCATGATTGTTCCCCTATTGCCACTAAGTTTTTCCCTAACCCTGAACCTACTCTACACTAGATATCCTCCTCCACCTTCCTCTGCCATCACAGTTTACACTCCTCCTCCTGCTCTCGTTCAATCAGTAACCCCTTTCTCCATTGCCCCTCTCCAGTTTGTTCCTTCCTTTGATATTACCTTTCCCACCTTTTTGCCTGATGACAAAAGGGGAAAACAGTGATATTTTTGCTGTTCTGATAGGATGAAATTTATTCCATTGTCTTTTGTTGTCTTTTGCTTCCATTGTACCTTACTGTTCTTGTACTTTGACTATTAGCAATGTACTAATCTTTTGATTATTAATGCTATTTGTTTATCAATGAAAATATCTGGTTATTCTATCTCATCTTACTATCTAACAAACTCTTCCTTGCTAATATCAAAGTATTTTTAAACTCTTTTTCAAAATTGACAAGTGTTGTTATCATCAAAAAGGGGGAAAAAGGGGGCGAATGTTAGTTCTCAGTTTATAAGTTTTGATGATAACAAGAACTTGTGAAGAGTTAAAGACTTAAAGACTCAAGTCACTTAAGTGTGTATGAAACAACACTAGAGTGTAAAAAGGTTTTTGAAACCAAACCTTGAATCATGAAGCCTATTTCAAAGTGTTTGTTGCAAACACTCGGGTGTTAATCTTCAACACCTTAGTGTTGGCTTTGAAAGTGCGAGAAAAGAAGATGTGATTCAACTTAGTTGTAAAGAAACTGATTGAATGCTCGAGTGCTCAGGTAAGACACTCGAGTGTCGTGTCAACATCTCCAATGCCACTCCCTCTCAGATAGACTCTCTAGAATCAAGAGACCAATACTCGGGCATCTGTGATAACACTTGAGTGTCAAGGTAATTTCTGAGATTGGTTTAATTCACTGACTTGATGAATTGTGTTTGTGCCATACTCTAAGTGTCATTTATGACACTAAAGTGTGATATCTCAAAACTCAAGTTTCTGGTAAAGGTCACCCAATCTTCATGTTTTAAATCTATGCTTTACCTGTCACAAACATCAGCACTCGAGTGTAATCTCTAAGAACTTGAGTGTTAGGAAGAACTTATATTTCTTATCAAACCTTCTTATAACAGTTCATCAACACTTGAGTGTTGTTATACAACATTCGAGTGTAACACTCGAGTCTGTGTATTCAGCACTCGAGTGTCTCCTATTTTTAAAATTCAAAATCTCATAAATTCAAAAGTACTGATTTGCTTGATGATACTTATGTTATTACTCATTATTATTCTCAATGCTTTTAACCATGTTTATTAGTGAGTTTCAATTGATTAAACAAGTGATTACATGAAAATATTCTAAAGCAAGATTTGTGTCAGAAATGTAGCTGCAAAACAGAGCAAAAACACATAAACAAATTCAGAGCAGACAAATGATCATATACCCAAAAGACCCATTCCGACAAAAGGCTAAAGCAACTCTTTCCTGGTCAAATACTCAGACCAAGAGCATGTCGTGCAAATCCTGCCAACAATGGTAAGACGAAAACGATAGCTTGTTAAACCTTTCTAACAACTCCAATGTGTGTCTAACGGAAAAGTCTTATGTGCCTAACGAAATAGTTGACGTCTCATAACGGCTATCTTAAAGCTTCAACATTGGTCATTTATGGTGCTAAAGTATAAATTCAAAGAGCATTAAATTCAGAGCTAACAACCAACAACGATAATAATCTTAATTGCTCATTTATTGCTCATTAATTCTCTGCAATTTTCCTTGAGATATTCACATACTTCAGTGTTCATTCATCTACTCAGTAAGAGAGTTATATACTTTCAATTGAGCTTTGTAACATCTCAAGATAGTGGGACCTTGAGTAGGTTGTTCGATTACAAGTTGTAAGGGGGCGTGAATCTGATAAGATTGCTCTGAGCTTATTGTTATCGTTTCGTGAAAGATAGTGGAAATCTTAGAGTACCTCTGGGAGCTGGACATAAGCCAAGTTGATTAAGGCTGAACCAATATATATTTGTGTGCACAATTCAATGATATTTTTCCTTTCTCTTGCTTCCTAATTTAATTAGTCGTTAATTCCGATTAAATTTTATATCTCACCCAATTCACCACCCCTCTTGGTATGTCTTTGACTAACAGTATTTTTTCAGTTTTAACCTAATAACAATAATCTTAAAAAGAAGTTGGCCAACAGTAATATATTTTAATTTTTAGACAGCTCTTCTCTTTAGAAAACAATTTTAGTTGTGATTTGTAATTATGTTTGAAAAATTTGTTATGATATTCCTAAAATAATTTCACATAACATTTCATTTTTAAGGAGGATACATTTTTTCAGGTAAAAAGAAAAAATGTTTCATTGAAATTGAGATGTAATTTGAGAGAAAAAAATTTAAATATTTATTATGTTTTTTAAATGAAAACACATATAATAATTATTATAAAATAAAATGTTTTTTGTATATAGATGAATTTTCTTGTCTTATGTGTGTATTAGTTTTTTTTTTAAGATTAAAACTATTTATATTAATATACACTTTAAATAAATATCTTATAATTTTATACTTATGTCATTGTACATAATGTTTTGTTTATTTAATTATTATGAAAACAGTCCATCTGAACAGCCTGACTATTTTAACCGTTTGATTCATGACCTTCTGCCCCATCTGGCTCGTTTTCCAATCGGGCTTTTAAAATGTTGACAATTGGGATTTAATTTCTTTTCCATTTATTTTATTGGGCTAATTTGGGTGTTCATATTTGGGTTAGTATTGTCTATGTTATGGGCTACACATCAGGCATGTGGGCACACCACATATTAGGCCCAATTCCATTACAACCCCCCCCCCAAAAAAAAAAAAAAACTTTTCAGCCGACACTCTCAACCATTTGAAGACCAAGGGGGTGCATAGTTGGACATAAGGGGAGGGGAGAGAAAAAAATGAGGAGAGGAGAAAATTGTACCAAAATTTAGTATAGTGAGGCCCACAAAGTTTTCCTCTCCATTAAATTTTTTCTCTCCTCTCCCCTTCCCTCCAACTATGCACACCTTAAAAACGTCTCTCATTGATCAATTCAGATATCTTAATGGTTTTCTAAATATAATCTTGGGTGTTTCGCGCCTAAATTGACTCAACATATGATTATTAGGATTAATTTATGTCAAGTTTGATTGTGAACTTTGTAGTTCTTCTTGGTTTTATCTAAATTTGGTGGCAATGTCCTATTATTATGGACTCATGACGGATAAATTGTTTGATAGGGATTGTGCTGGTTATGTTGCTTCCTAGAGAGGTTCAGATTTTTTATTTCCATTTCAACTACAAGTCAAGTGATGCTTCAACCATTAAAGTTTTATTATTATTGATATTATCATCCGATATTCTGTTTCGAGTTCATAGTTGTCATTCCCAATATAAATGACTCCTCTAGAACTCGAACTCGAGACCCAGGAGATCTAACAGGTTTTACACTCACTACTACAGAAATTGGATTTAACGTCCCTGATTGGCGTCCTATTAATAAAAAAGAAAGTAAAACAAAACGTAGTGGCATTTTTATAATTAACAGGTGACTTTTGGAGTCTAATTTTATTTCTTAAACGCCAAAAGCAAGCGAAAAGAAGTCTAAGTCTGAAAATTAGGCTCCTTAAATTGGAAAAAGCAAACCATTTGGAGTCTAAGTTTGAAAATTAGACTCTTTAGATCGGAAAAAGCAAACCATTTAGAGTCTAAGTCTGAAAATTAGACTCCTTAGGTATACATTTGGAGTCTCCTTAGGCCATCCCAAAAACACCAATTCCTACGATGCCATCGCGCGCGATTCTCATTCTCTCGGACTGGAGAACACTTAGGTCTTCGTCTTCCTCCTCGTCGCCTGAAGCTCAGCTCCCAGCACCTCAGTGCTCGCGGCGATTTGGATCTTGGTTGTGATATGAAAATGTGAATTGAAAATTTAGTGACTATCGTTTTACTTCTGTTCTTCGTCTTTCTTTCTCCTTCCTCTGCTTGACTAAATGTAAAACGCCCGGATCTTTCATTCTCATAGCTTTTTCTTTCTTTGTCTGATATCAACCATTCAGAACTTTCAGTGATTTCCTTTCGTTTTGGTTGCACTGAGTTATTTTGGCTCATACACAATTTATTTTCCATTTAGGACTTAGGGTTTTTCGCTTTCGCTTTCCTTTTCCCACTGAATTCTTCTTGCTGGAATTGCGCGTAGGTTTTTCACTCCTCCAATTCGTCTTCCTCCTCGAGTCTCTAACGCTGTGGCAAAATTCATTCGCGCGCAGGTCTATCTCAGCCCTCTGAAGGTTCGCCGCTCTCCCCACAGTCGTCACTACCGTTGCAGTCGCCCCTCAGCAATCTATCCTGCTGTCGTCGCCGTGGTTACCTGGTTAGTCATCAAGATTTAATCTCCATTCTTAATGCCTTATTTTCTAAACAATAACAACGATTAACTTAGTGTTACATACTTCTAATGCTCCTTTTAGTTGGATACACCAAATTAACTATGCTTGAAGCCCATAATTTGACTGGTTAATCTCTCTGTATTGGGGACAATATATATTACTCCTCTTATATTAACAAATTTGAGTCGTTGCTTTTATTTGTACTACATGTGTGTGTATGCAGGAATTTCTGAGAGACTGTTTATTTCCCCTTATCTCATGAGGTGACATTGGTGGGTGTGTTTCTGCTTCATGCTTCTTTTTCCATTTACTTTGACTTTCCCATCGTCTACATTAGCTAATAAGTTACATGGGCAGGGGAAAAAAACATTGAATGTTCTTTGATATTGAAATGTAAAAAGTAATTTATTGAGAATGATGCTGACGTGCTTTTGGGTCTCAATTGCAGAACAAAAGTGAAGTAGTGAAGGACACTTTGATCTCTGTAAAGCAAAAGCTGCTATATATGCAAGCATATCAATAGTGTGGATTTATTTCAGCAGACTTACCCACTTACGGTTATGGTTTTTCTGCTCTGGCCAGGTCTCAAGTTCTTCAGTCACCTCTAAGGCAAACATGTATCCTCTGCAGCCTCCTTCCAGGCAGCACAAGTCCTGGTTGCTTTTGCTTCTAAATTCCCACATTCTTAAGGGAGTTTCCTGAGCAAGGAAGAGTAAGTCAGCCTTTTACCTAATGATGATTTCAAAAACTCAACACAACGCCATCTGAACATGTTGGGATCCTCTAAATTCGCCTCTTTGTGTTGGTGGTTTGTATGGGATACAGAGTTGATTAGGCGGGATGGTTTTAATTTTCTTTTTTCTTTTTAAGAAAAAATCCATAGCTAAATTTGTGGAGTTCTAGAGAGGCAAAATTAAGGGGATTGGAATCAACATGCCCTGCATCCCAAGAGTTACTGTATTATTTGCCTTGGAAGATTTGATTACCAGAAATAAGACTGGAAGTTTTTGCAAACCGGTGCATTTTTTAGGGGGAGATCTCTATCCTCTTTATCCGAAATATTTGAATTCGATCATAGTTTTCATTTCATAGAACTAATATGGACAAAATGTGGCATGTTTTTTGCCTCTCATGTTATAAACACTCCACAATGAACTGATCTCTTCATTTACATTCATGATGTAGTGGAGAATTGAACCTACTCTTAGTATTCCTTTGACACTCCACAATAATTTATTTTTGATGAACTGTAAAGGATGGAAGTAGTGAAGGACACTTTGATCTCTGTCATTTTAAGCATTGTTAGTTATGTTGTTGATAAATAGGACTGAATTGTTTGAGCCAAGTTGGGTTGCTATCAATCATAAATTTTTGAATGAAATGGAATGTGTTAATATAGACAATCAGAGGATATACAGCTAGCAGTCCAAAAACAGGACATATAAAGAAGTTAAGCTTACTCTAACAACTAAGCCTATCTTAGCAGTGACGAAAAATGGATCTTATCAAAACAAGACTGTGTGTGCACAGCTAGGGACCTAATATGGGCTATTATCCCACCAATGTTGAACTTTTCATCTGTAAATAATTTCTTGTTGCGCACATCCCATAACTTCCAGCAAGTGAGGCAAATGCCGACTTTCCAAGAGCTGTGAAGCGTTGCTGATTGAATGATGCTATATAGCCAACTCTGGATTGGTAGCCTGAAGAAATCAGCAAGAAGGTCCTTGGGCAAAATCTTTTTCCAGACCGAAGAGGCCATAAGACAGCCTTTAAAAATGTGATCCAAGGTTTCATTATCCGATTGACATAAGGAACAACTTGGGTCATCAGTCATCTTTCTTCGAAAACGTTCTCTGTTAGTTAGTAGTTTGCCTTTGAGGAGTAACCAAGTGAAGGTCCTTACCCTTTGAGCCATGGGGAGTTTCCATACTGAGGTCCATACACGATTGTAATTATGCCAGTTGAGGGACTCTAAATTCTGGTAGGCTGATCTAGTGGAGAAGTCCCCTGACGTTGTTAGGGTCCATCGACAGGAGCAAGGTGTGGTGGCTGGTTGAATGCAAATTTTGGAGATCTCTCTAAGCACCGAGGTGGGTAGCAAGTGGTCAAACAGGTTCCAATTCCAACTCCCATCAGATAACACAAAGTCAGAGATGGTTTTGGACAAATCATTGACTGGGATAGGAGAATAGGAGATGTTTTTGAGGGGTCCATGTTCACCCACCCAAAAATCAGTCCAAAATCTTAATCTAGTACCATCTCCAGGTGTCCATTGAATGTGAAAAGCACAATCATCCCATAGATTTCTAAGAGATTTCCACAAATGGGACATACGTGCACGTCTAGCAGGCCTCTCTAGATCCGATACAGCATACTTTTGTCTCAGAACTCTCACCCATAGGGCATTAGGTTGGGAATGTATCTGAAATATCAGCTTCATCAAAAAAGCTTTATTTTGGGATTCCAGGTTTAATAAACCGCATCCACCCTGACTAGTTGGTTTACAGAGATCTTCCCACTTGACTAAATTGATCCCACGCCTTTGCTCAGAATGTCCCCAAATGAATTTCCTAATAATCTTCTCTACTTTTGCTAAACAAGAGGATGGAAGTAAGGAGCTCTGCATGGTGTAAAGAGGGATAGAGGCCAAAACAGACTTGGCGAGGGTGATCCGCCCCGCAAGGGAAAGACTGTGGCTCTTCCAACCTGCAAGCTTGGATTGAATTCTATCAACAATGTACCCATAGGTGAGTTGAGTAGCTCGACCAGTCAGTAAGGGAACTCCAAGGTATTTCCCTAGAGAGCCTGTGCGTTTATAGCCCAATTTCTCACAAATGGCTTTGCAGACCTCTGTATTGGTATTCTTTGAGAAAAATATCTTAGTTTTGGATTGGCTCACCTTATGACCAGACGAGATGCAAAACTCTTTCATTGTTTTGTAAATCAGATTCGCTTGCCCAGTAGAGGCTTGACAGAAGAGGATCAGATCGTCGGCAAAGAAAAGGTGAGAGAGATGAACACCTCTTTGGCCAACTTTGATAGCCTTCCAAGCTCCCGATTGGACTCTTGCCTCTATCAGCTGAGATAAACGTTCCATACATAATACGAAGATGTACGGGGAAAGGGGATCCCCTTGACGCACACCTCGTTTAGGATTGAAGGGAGCAGTGGGCTTGCCATTCCATAGAACTTGCATGGAAGAGGAGGTTATGCAGTCCATAATTATCCTAACAAGAGAATTTGGAATACCAGCATCATACAGGGTCGCTTCAATGAAATCCCAGCGCAATCGATCAAATGCCTTTTCTAGATCTACTTTGATTGCCATCCAACTTGTTTTACCCTTTTTCCCTTGCATTGAATGGATAACTTCCTGGGCAATGATGACATTGTCAGTGATGCTTCTCCCTTGGATAAAACTAGTTTGATGTTGGCTAATAAGATCTGCCATAACAGGTTTCAAACGGTTTGCGACAGTCTTCGATAAGATTTTATAAAGCACAGTACAGAGACTGATTGGACGAAATTCACTGATGAGGCAGGGTGATTTAATTTTGGGAATAAGTGCAATAAGCGTGTGATTTAAGAGTGGAGGTAGTGGCGAACCTGACCAAATGCTACGGATCAAGGTGAGGATACTAGCGCCAACTGAGTTCCACTGGGATTGGAAGAATAGGGCGTGGAAGCCGTCATGTCCCGGAGATTTCAGTGGACTCATTTCAAACAAGGATTGCTTGATCTCTTCTAGGGTTACCAATCTCTCCATGGCCAAAAGGTGATGCTCTGCGATTCTTGGGAAGGCTCCAACTAGAGAAAGAGGGGAGGATAGTGGGTCGTCTAGCGAGTAAAGGGATTTAAAAAATCCTCTAGCGTGAGACGCTAAACTCCTTTCATCCGTCATCCACGAACCGTCGCTATTCTTCAACTGGGTTATTTGATTTTTCCTTCTTCTCATCAGTGCTTTCATGTGGTAATAGTGAGTGTTTCGATCTCCCAAACAAATCCAATCAGAGGAGGATTTTTGAAGCCAGAGAAGTTCTTCTTGAAAGCACGTATTCTCGAATTCGTCTCTCAAAGATGATTCCAGATCAGAAAGGAAATCGGAAGAGCTATTTGGGTGTCTTTCCAGCTTAGTTTGAATGGCCCTGATTCTGTTGAGAAGCGATCTCTTCCGCTTTCCAATTGCGCCAAACGTCTGAGAGTTCCAGACTTGTACCTCTTCTGTGAAGCTTCTAAGGCAGTTCAGAATGTCAGGATCACGATCCCAAACCCGCTGGACTAGCGGTGTAAAATCTTGATGAGTGAGCCATGAGGCTAGAAACCTGAATGGCTTTTGGGTTGGACTTACATGACTGTGGCAGTCTAATTGGATTAGAATGGGCCTGTGATCTGAGGCTATTTTTGGCAAGTGGTCCACGCCATATCGAGGAAAAGATTGGATCCAATCTGAGTTGCAAATAGCCCTATCTAAACGCATGAGAAGTGTGCCCTTTCTCCAAGTAAATTTCGGGCCCTTGGAGCCCATATCCAGAAGCCCATTAGAGTGAATGAAATGGATAAAGGATCCACAGCCCCGAGCTCTATTAATGGATCCTCCTTGTCTCTCATTTGCATTAACAATAGCATTGAAATCTCCTGCAAGTAGCCAAGGAGAGGATATTGTTGTTGCTAGCCGGGTGAGATCCGCCCATAAGAATTCTCTAAACTTCTTCTGAGGACTACCATAAACTGCTGTAAACAGGCATTTTGATTTTTGATTGATCCAGTCGATTTCCGTGTGGATGAATTGAGTCAATCATAAATTGATTCTAGATGAATCATCCTTAAACTTAACTACTAAATTGTTTTGCGTAGAGGGGACTGAGCGAACTTGTTTCTGGACCTAAACCGTTTGTTTATTTTGCAATTGCTTAGTCTAAATTTGGTAGTTAGCTTGACCTCTTACTGACTCCTATATATGTGTGTCTTTCTCTGTGTATCTATGTGTGCAAATGTAGTCCATTCTATGGACGAAGACGCCCTATGCTGCAGAGTGGTGCCAAACTTTTGTGTGTTAGTGACCTTTTATTTTTAGGAAGAAAAACCATTGAAGAGACCCGAAATCTTTTACACTGGTTGGATACTGAGGAAGGTTTTGGCAAGATGGGTGTTTGTGGACTTAGTATGGGTAAGGTTCATCTGGACTGGAACCCATGTTATAAGCTCAGGGCTCAGGCTACTAGATCTTGATTGTTCTTTTTTCCTTTTGACCATTGCTAATTTTTTCAATTTAAGCACAACACATGGGAAAGAAATTAACAGAATTGGTTGAACTACTTAGTGTCAATTCAGTTATCAAAAAAACAGTGACATCTGCGTAGTAGGGTCACTGGACATTTGAATTCTTAACTTTTGGAACCTTGCAGTGTCCAATTTCATATATATTTGGATATTGTTATGAACTTTAGGAGGAGTACATGCAGCAATGGTCGGATCACTTCACCCTACACCCATTGCAACTCTCCCTTTTCTATCACCACATTCTGCTGTCGTGGCATTCTGTGAGGGAATTTTAAAGCATGGCACTGCCTGGGAAGCACTAAGAGAGTATCTTGCAATGTTGGCTATGCTTTCATCAATATGACTGATCCTAGTCAGATTATTCCCTTCCACAAGGTGATTCAAGAACTTTTATGTAACTGGATTTTGATTTATTTATCTGTGTAATATATTTTTTGGCCAAAATTGATGAAGCTGATAAATTAGCAAAACGTTATGCCCATAGATGAATGAAGTTAGTCTTTATATTACTTGACTAGTAGCAGGTAGCTAGACAACATTTTGACACTTTGTGGTGATTGTTGTATATAGAAGTAGTAGTAGTTACCACTTGAATTAGTTAGAGCTAATTGGTTGAAATGATTTGAAGTTAGCCAAGTTTGTTGTTACTACTTTGTACCTCTATGTCCAACTCATCATGAACTATGTATCTTGGGATATTTGTTATATAAAAGGTGCATGTATTCTGTTTCTGTATAAGGTTAGCTGAGCTAACCTTTTAGCACATAGCTAGGTGTTATATGCAATTATCACATTCTGGTGATTGTTTATGTAAGGATATTTTGTGTAAGAAATTGTGGGATAGTGAATATACGAAGCAATTATTTTTATTTTTTATATTTTTTTTTAAAAAAAGAACACTTAAGGAGTCTAATTTTTGGAATTGGACTTCTAAAGTGAGACTTAAGGAGTCTAATTTTCAGAATTAGACTCCTTAAGGGAGACTTAAGGAGTCTAAGTTCCGAAAATTAGACTCCTTAAATGAGATCTGAGAACATAATTGTCATGATTTAAGGAGTCTAAGTTATGGAATTAGACTCCTTAAGTCATGACTTAAAGAGTCTAATTCTAAAACTTAGACGCCTTATTTTAGGACTCCGTAAGTTTTCCCTATTGCGCCCCCCAGATAGACGTCCCCCCCGAAAAGGATGCCAAGAGTACAAAAAATAGGACTCCGTATCCCTGTTTTGTAGTAGTGACTTTTAGATTAAACCTATGTTGGTGTAGCTACTGCCAAAGTTAGTGCTATGGTAAATTCGGGATTTGCGTGCTTTGCTCATCGCATTTGTGATTAGAGCATTCTTATCACCTAATTTTGGGAGTGGAACCCACTTTTATATATATATATATATATTCTTATTGATATGGTAGAGAAAGAATTTTGGAGCGGAAAAGAAAAATAATTTAAGTTGAAACATACGACCAATTAAGTTGAAATCAACATTATTTAACATATTTGATTGATTTTTAACCACCTTTCCTGCTTGCGTCCCCCACCCCCCATTTGTTAAATAATATTTGCTATAATTTTGAAATTTAAAATATGATTGAATATTAAAAATTATTATTAAAATACATTAAGCAATTCTTGAAAGTTTTTTCTGGTGAAAAATTCCCCTTATGAACTATTTGACTCTAGATTTTATCTTATTTGTTTAATTTCTATTACATATATGTTAGAAATTAAAAAGAAATATCAAATCTGGAAACTAATGCGTATATTTAAAAGCATACCAACATGTAAATAAAATAAATGAACAAAAATATAGCCAAGTTGAATCAATTCTAAATTTAGTATATTTTATTCTTTTTTGACAACCTTTTTTGTTTGTTTACTTGTCCTCTATAAATATCTCTCCATACGCGTTTCTTTTTATCGAGGGTCCAATACTTCGTTGTTAAGGCTCTTATATTACAACAGACATGTTTGATTTCTTGACCTTCTCATTAAATTAATATAAATTAATAAGGGGCTCTAGCGCAAGGGTTAATATGTCATAATGGGTCAAATCATGATTTGACTTTCCCGCTTGAAGTATTGCTCACTTTAACGCCCGACCAGCATCCGTTGCTCAAGTCGATTTAGCCACTGGAGCAACTGTCTCGAATATCGTTGACATCATTAATTAGAAAGATACTAGTGCCTATAAAAGTTAGATTTTTTTAAATACTATTTAAATATTAAAATTCTAATTACGTGATTTTTTACTGTCAATTGTATTATTATTGTTGTTAACCTTATTACTCTTGTAAACAATATAATTTAAAAATTCAAGTGATATTTTTCTATCATTTTTTTTTAAAAAAATATAATTAACAAAAGAAAAAATAATTCAAAACAACTGTGCTGAGAGTCAGGTAATTAGGAGTAAGAAATGATTTAGATTCTATTGACCGAATCCTTTTTAGGGACAATTGGTATGAATGAACTAGGAAAAATAAAATTTATTAGATAGGGACCATAAAAATTGTAATTATTTTAAATGACCAAATATCTTAATACAATTTTTTTTTTAAAAAAACTAAATTGTCCCTGATAAAATCCAATATCTTCATAACTTTAATTATGGCGGTAAATTCAAAGGTGTGGCGCAACTTGGGTGGATTTCTTCCACACCCGCCATAAATAACATCATCACCTAATCAATCTTTGTGGTATTCAATTGAAGAAGAGAATTGCCATCCCATCGATATCCATCTGGATTCCTCTGAACTTTTATTCGAAGTTGGGTCTTAATTATTATGATATGTTCATAAGGATGAGGGATCTGAGTTCACACTCTCCACTGAATTGTCATCAACCTCAAATAATACCAGCCACTGTTAGAGTTTGGGAATCCCACAGTTTATAAACCAAAATGATGGCCAGAGGCTAGGTCCAATGGATTTGAGTAAGATCTAGAAACCATTTTCTTAGGAAAACCCAAAAGCTACAGTACTAAACTAACAAACAAAATCACTCCTTCTAGCCTAGGTAACTCCTGAAAAAAGAGATTTTGAGATGTCAATCAGAAAACACTACTTGTCTAGAATTGGAAAACAAGAGATAGAGATTACAAAACGTGAAATGAGAGGAGGGGGTGATTAATTTGTGAATAAGAAGAAGGGTAACCAACATTACTACAAAACAGGGTTACGACGTCCTATTTTTTACACATTTACACATTTAACAAAATAGGGCTACAGTGTAGTAAGTAAAACTTACGGCATCTAATTTTAATAATCAGACGTCGTAAGTTATGACTTACAACATCTAATTTTAATAATTAGACGCCTTGAGTATGGTACAAATCATCTTACAAAGTATACTTAAGGCGTCTAATTAATAAAAACAGGATGCCGTAAGTCAGAACTTAAAGCGTCTAATTTTTAAAATTAGATGTTGTAAGTCCACTTTTATATATATATATATATATATATATATATATATATATATAAAAACCAGATCTAAGTGTCATCACAGATTAGAATTCAAAACCATAAAAATATAGAAAACACTTAAAATCAATAAATATCTAAATTCTATAAAGAACAAAAAAATAGTCACTTAGTCATTCAGCTTATGGTGAAGATAATATCAATGACTAAAAACTAATAACTGTTTAACAATTGCTCCCACCACTACTAAGAATTTTCAAACTTGCAAATACAATTGATAAATTCAATCTAACATTTCGCAGTTGGATCTTATTGCTATAGAACTAAAATAGACACCATTTTCGTAGACATATTGTTAATAAATTCTTATAAAATAAGCATACATGAAGGCAAATCTTGATATTCTTCTCTACAGCATCAACTCCCGTCACAATAGCTCCCATCCGAGCCGATGGCATAATAGTCATTGCTTCACACCAAGGTAACATTCATACAACAAAAATTAATATGGAAGAACAAGTTACTTAATGCAGCAAAAGTGACAGAATTTTCACAAAATCACTGAAGAGTTATCATTAGATTAAGAACTTGCAGTGTTGTGCACTTGTTTTCAATCCTGAATTGCAATTAATGTAATGACAAGAAATCATATAGATGCACATGTTACATAAATTTATGAGAAAATTGAATACCTGCTGCATTGTATTCTCTGAGAGGCAGTTGTTATGCAATAGACTCTCAAAGATTGCTTGGCAAACTTCAGTTTGTTGGGGGTCTGACGTCCTTCCAAATTGATCAAAACTAATATTGAACCAATCATAGACCTCCTTATGAATAACATAATATCTACAAATAGGAAAAGAAGAAAAATCATCAACATTTTGCTCGAGGTATTACTGAATTCTCTACACCATAATATGCCTTAAAGAAATACAAATTAGATGGAACAAAGACTTGGTTGTTTTCTGAATTTCAAATAGAATCATCCAAAATTAACAAAGTTGAATGCTATTAGCAAAATATAATCTAGATAGAATCAACTATACACTTGCAATGCTCCTTTGATTCATTGACTAGTTTGATTCAGGGCTAGTAAACCTTTACAATTAATACTAAAAGCTTGACTTGGTTAATCTGTAAACCCCAAGAATAACAACTCCAGGGGACCAACTTTCAGAAACCAAATAAATGTCACAGGAATAATTCGAACCTAGGTTGAATTCTGAAGGATAAATACAAAATCACTACAAACAAAAAAAAACGGTTTTTGCGACGGAAAAAATCCATCGCAAAAACATATTTTTTCGTTGCAAATTACGTTTGCAACAGATTTGTCGCAAAAAATGGATTCAAAATCCGTGGAAAATCTTGGGATTTGCGACGGATTCTGTATCCATCGCAAATTTTGAATTTTTTTTAATTTTTTTTAAAAGTTTGTTTTTTAAAAAAAATTACAAAATAAAATATTAAAAAGCTGTATACCGTAAAAATATATATAATAACAATCATTAAAAGTTTACATAGAGAAAAAAAAATATAAATAATAATGTTGTGAGAACAATATGTACTAAAAAAAAAAAGTCTAAACAGCAGCAGTATGGTCATCATCATTACCAGGAACCGACCCCGCACCCTTGTCCTTCATTAACGACTGAAGTAGAATCTGCATATGCTTCATTATCTCCTGTGTCTGATGCACCAGTATGGTCATTCCGTCGCAAAACTCGATTCCTAAATATATATATATATATATATATAAATACGAAATAAAAAAGAAATGTATAAAATCCTGAGTTTTTTAATTTTTATTATTCATATGCCTTCAGGATTTTGTGCACGTAGATACTCTAATATCTAGGAATTATAAAACAGAAAAGCAATTATAAAATTCAAATTCTATAATCTACTGATTGGTTTAGGCCGATCCTAATATCTAGGATTATAAAAAGCAGATCCTAATATCTAAGAATTATAAAAGGTAGATCCTAATATCTATGAATTATAAAATAGAAAAGCAATTACAAAATTCAAATTTCATAATCCGATTAGATCCTAAAATATCTCTAGCTACTAAGATTATATATTATACACAAATTTAACATATAACAAAAAAAAAAGGTTCCATAGAGTACAAATCAGAACAAGTTTAAATAATATTCAAATGATTCAGACAAAACAAATTAAAGAACGAAATTAATATATCTAATTAATGACCTGGATTTATTTGCTTATATAATATACTCATCTCATTTAAGTCATCAATGCAATGGGAATAGAAATTAAAGTCATATTTACTCACATACAAATCATATAAAAATGTAATATTGTTAATTGATACACCGTATTGTGCCAATCGAATAGCTAATTAATATAGATACAAAAATTCTTCTATGTTTAGAAAATCTTTAGGACCTGATGGCATACGCTAATACTAGTGATAATATATATATATGAATTTCCTGTATAACTATACAAATCATTATTTCAGAGGAAGATATTAGGAAAAACTTATAATCCTCTACCAATATATATAGATTCAAATAAAGGAGAAACCCAAAAAAAAAAAGATCTAAATTCATGTAATTTATAATCTTCTACTAATATAGATCTTTGGATTATGTGAGAAAGCAAATTTATATACAAATATTTCCAAATAGTTAAAAAAAAAACTTCAAACTAACTTGGAAAATGGCAGCAGTGGTGATCGAAAAGGAGGAGCAGTGGCGGCGGCGACCATAACGACAAACGGTGGTGGCCAGAAGGGAGAGGAGGAGCGACGAGGTAGGAGAAGAAAAAGGATTTTGAATGTGAGACGGAGGAAATGTCCCAAAATTGAGACTTAAAGAGAATCCGTTGCAAAATCTTGCTTTTTACGACGGAAATAAAGTTCCGTCGCAAAAAGCTTTTTTTTTTTTTTTTGCGACGGAACTCAAAATAGGGGGAACCGGTGGCCTTTTTGGCCGCCAGTTAGCGACGGAAATATAATCTGTCGCAAAACCCCTCTAGGTTTTGCGACGGATTCCTCAATCTATCGCAAAACCCTTCTGACACAAATGGATTTTGCGACAGAATTTGAATTCCGTCGCAAAAAGCAAGGTTTTTGTAACGGAATACCAAATCCGTCGCAAAACCCAGAAAGGGATTTTGCGACGGAATTGAAATTTTGTCGCAAAACGAATTGAAATTCCGTCGCAAAACCGAGGTTTTTGCGACGGAATTTCAATTTCATCGCAAAAAGCAAGGTTTTTGCAACAAAATTCCAATTCCGTCGCAAATACCCCTTAATTTGCGACGGAAAAAATTCCATCGCAAATTCCGTCACTAATCAGCTTTTTTCTAGTAGTGAATGACTTCATAGCAAATAAGTACTTGTCACAAATCTCTTTAGGGGAGCATTTCTCTTCCATGGCTTTAGTCTCGGTTGCTGTTCCATATTCAGTGGATCATTAATAAGAGTTTAACAATTGAACAAGCATAATGCAAAATATTTTTTTAAAATAGTTTAACAATTGAATAAGCTTGTCTGTAATGAGCTTCTATATGGAAAGAAGATTGTTACATTCAGGCCTTTCAGGATTGTCAAACTCTAAGCTGTAAGGTCCACCACAAAAGTTCAAAAACAGTAACTAAATAGAACTAGCTGGACAGTAGATATTAACAATGATTTATGAAAAATGGAGGGGGTAAGAATTTTTAGACAATTCCTTCAAGTACTCAGATCATCATATCTTAATATGCAAATAAAAGAATGAAAAATACCCACCTAGTGAATGCATCGGTTTTGCAACGTTTTATTTTGTTTGCTATCAACTACAAAACGAAATAGGCTCAGAGCAAGTGGATGAGAGGAAAATTAACAGCAATTAGGTAGGATTTATTCAGTCATACTTCAATAGTCAGGATAAATTTCAACATAGGCAATAATAAAAGCATAGTAGAGCTGAAAATGCTTGCAGTGATGCCTAATTATATCATGTCAATCAATAGAGCAAAACGTTTCAAAAAGGACTCATGCCTACACACTCATATCAGACAACACTAGCACAAGACACTTCAAACTTTGTCATATCCCTGTGTTTGTCTCAACATTCATAATTTGTACTGGTAGGGGAAAATTAAATAATAATTCCAAGGCTAAAGCACCTGTTTCCGATGATACAATATACATTGAGATGTTATGTGCTAAATACAATTATTGCTTCTAATATTACCTATCTTCAAGCCACAACAAAACTCCAGAAATAATGAAATGGAATTTTTTTTTCGAAAATAATAAAAATGATACATTTAAAAAAACAAAGAATTATAAATGCTACGGTGTGCAGTAAGGCTAACATATAAACAACACAACAAGTGAAACTGTATTCATACTTACATCTTTTGGATCAAGAAGATTGATTATGGATTGATTAGAAGGTGCAAACTTTGACATCTATTAGATGGACCCTATAACACCCCCAAATTTCTAACAAATCTAATAACATAAAATTGTAATAATCCTTATGAACATTACTGTAATTCAAAATAACTAAGTTTGGGAAGTGTTACCGCTGCACTTGTACTGGGACAAGTGCAAGACTACACTTATTACATTAACATAAATCAGAACTTAAATAGATGTGTTTTATTCAAAACAAAGAAAAGTAAAATAAAATTTTTTAAAAAAAAAAACTAGCTAGAATACTGAAGAATCTTCCTCACTTCTCATTACTAACCTCAACTCTTGGCACCTATTTCAGTGAAATTCTGCTCCCCTGAAGGATCATCGCAGCCCATGAACACAAACATTAGCAATTGCTGGTAATTCTAATAAAACAAAGTTATATAGAGAAAACAAAATATTTATGTAATAAAAAAATATCTTCCATATATAGAAATATATATACATCCAAAAAAACAATTTTATTATTATTTATTCAATTTAATTAGTGAGAAAAGAACCATGGTAGACCTGGATATCCTGCCAGTTGATGAGTATATATTTTATGATTAAATAGGTATATATTTTATGAGATTTAATTGGAATTATTGATATTATATACCTATTTAATTATCTTTTAAGAACGTTTCCATAATTGAATCAAACTTGGGATCAAAGAATAAATCGACATAAAATCTACTCATATCCTATTTTTATTGTGCAAGAAATATTAGCTGATTTGGAAAGAAGTAGAAAAGGCAATAAGAGGATATGCAATCAGCCAAACTTAATGGCTCCCTGCAAGAAAATAGAAACAAAATTAATTGTTTGATCTGATGGAGTAAATTACAAGATATGAGATATCTTTTTATTAAGAAAAGGAGAATCAATGACCCAAGATCTAAATTATTATAAATAAGGAAGCAGAGAAAAGCAAAAAGGGGACGGAGCAGATTAGGAGAGACGCAGAACGAAGACGCAGAGGAGCAGAGGAGGCTGAGCGTTCCAATTCTCTTCATCATCTTCACGGAAGGACGGAAGGACTGTGGAGACGACGAAGAATCTTTCTTTCCTCTTTCTCTCCTTCTTCTTTGAACCTGAGTGTTCTTTTCTTTTCTTTTTTTTCCTTTTGTTTTTATGGATTTGAATAAAGTCATGTGTGGCTAGTTTGTTTTGCAACCTAGAGAATCTATGAACTTGTTTGGGTTTTAGAGATTATTCCCACCTTTTAGTTTTGATTAATTTTATTCAGTTTATTTAATCCTGTGTTTATTGCTATTGCTTAGTGAGTGGCCACCATTGAGCATGTTTTGGGGATTTAGGGTTGGACTTGGAAGAGGGAATCTTAAATTGACCTTGGGAATAAATAATGTGGAATTAGGTTTAAATTTAACGTGAAGTTAGGTTTTAATCTAATTTGCGTCTAGGATAGGATTATACCTAGAAGCTCCGCATAATCAAATTAGAGTGAGCCCGATTTAAAACGCGTCTTATTTAATTGTGTGAGGCATTACATAATTAATTAAGATAGGTATGTAAATGGACCGGAAGGCATTTATAAACATTAATACTCTAGATTAACTGATTAGATTAAGTCAAAATTAATTTAGTGGGGATAAAATCTAAGAATCAAATAAGGGATTAGTGACTCTAGGTTGCTCATTTGATTATTGTGGTAGTTTTCTTATTTTTATTTTAGTTTTGATTTGTTTTTCTTTATCTTAATTAAATTCAATTTGTTTTACTCAACTTAAACGAAATTGTGAGATTAATGCTTAACTAAAGTTGTGATACCAAGTCCTCGTGGGAACGATATCTTTCTTATCACTTTATTACTTGATACGGCCCGTGCACTTGCGGAGTTCTTTTTAGGCTTTAAGTTTTGCCCTATCACCAGTCTACCTTGTAACCTGGAAACCTGTCAGTCACAGATCATCAAATTTGGCCATAAAACATTCTCTTCCTAGTGTGCACACATCTTCCCAAAGTTGCTACTAGTATCCTGGAAACCTATCAGACACCACTTTGGGAAGAACGGATACTATCGGTTCACATCAAAATATATATCGGAGGCATAAAGCCTAATTGTGTTCATCACTTTAGGAGCTACCATCCCAAAACTATCCTCCCACAATTAAGTTATTTAAAATACACGCATAATAAACTCCTAAATTATTTATATTATTTAATTATCTTGTATATGCTTTTCTATTATTTAATTATCTTTTATATACTTTTCTATCATTTAATTAAATACAGGATACGAGAATATTTTGATATCAAATCTAATCATGTCCTATTTCATTATGCAGTGGATATTATATAAAGAAGGAAAGAATATTAAATAATATAGCATCAAACACAACTAGCATAAACATTAAAATTATTGTGCTTACTTTATTGATAAATAATGAATAATATATAAACATTGCATTGTGATAGCATGATTCTTTTAGCATAGTTAGTATAGAAAGGGTTCGCTTCGCATGATATGTGACCAAAATATGTAAAATATAAAATAAATAGATATATATTCTATGTAATAAATAGAATATATAATAAGATTTTCTAATATAAATAATATAATAACAAAGATATATAATATGAAGTATTAATATAATTAATAGAAATAGAAATAGATTATATTATATTATATAATCTAATTAATATTAATATAATTAATATATTCCTATTACAATTTATTACAATACAATATATTTAACATTTTAATTACATTTTATATTTATATTTATTATAGTTAAAATCTAGGATTATAGCTAATATCTAGGATCACGAATATCACTACCCAACAGACTCGGTAAGGCAAATTAAAATGACTCCAATACTCCCAAAAATAGCTAACCACATGTTTTTAATAATATATATTAAAAAAATCAGCACACAATAAACATTTAAAAATCTAAATGACTTAATCCCTCTTATTGTAGAGATCAGCAACGTCCGAAAGTCCGAAAATATACAACATTAACCACGTAGAGAAAAGAAACTGGGATTATTAACTTCAACACATTTAAAGAAGTGATCAGATGGGTGAAAAGTATGGCCAGGGAACACATTGTACATCTAATATATTATATTATATTATACTACATATAATGCATTACATGGGATTATAAAAAATGGTAATATGCCACGAGGAAAAAAATAACAAATGGGGGCTTTACGTGAGGAATAGATAAAGCTGATGCAAGTATATGATATACCATGTCTTTAAGAAATTTGGAAGAGACGGACTGCACAATAAGAAGATCAATTAGAATAAAAGTACGCATAGACACACGAAAAGAAAGAAAATCACGGAGAGCAGTGAGCAATTGCACGAGTTTTGGATTAAAGAACATACAACCTATAAATAAATTATTTCTATTGATTTAGGGATTAGGATTACCTATCAAAATTTACATAAGACTAACCTAAGACTCATAGGGATTAGAATTACCTAGTCTCCGTTTTGCTATCCTCCTAAAAGAATAATTGATGAGAGTACTGAACGGGGATGAAAGAAGGGATAAGGTTCTTATTTGCCCCAAAAGTTTTCGCTCAGGAGCACTTAGTACCCGAAAGTTTTTTTTAGAGTAATATTACTCCGGAAGTTAACAAAATGCAGCAATTTTGCCTCAGAAGTTTTTTTTAGGAGTAATTTTACCCTGGAAATTTTTTTAAAGAGCAATTTTTCCCTGAAAGTTTACAAATTGGAGTAACAATTTAACGGTCAAGATTAACAGAAGGGCAAGATTGTTACGTTTTTAAACTTCCAGGGCATTTTTGTTCCAAAAAAAAACTTTCGGGTGCTGAGTGCTCCTGAGCGAAAACTTCCGAGACAAATAAGACCCTTATCCCAAGAAAAAATGTGTGGGAAAAAGATATGGGAGAAACATATACTTATTGGAGTAAAATGGAAAAATGTGCATTAAATTTTTTGACAAAGTCAAATTAATCCTTTTACATTAGTACATAACATCAACTATATGTGAGAGGTTATTACTTATAAATAGGAGCGGACAGTATTTTAAAAAAACCAAATGCAAGGTGCAATTTAATCACAAGTCAAATATTAAGAAAAAACGTAACCTACCTACTTCCTTCCTTCCTTCAGACACAAGTGATTGGCTTGAAGAAAATGTCTAGTTAACCGGTGAATAAGTTCTCTTCTAAAATGGTTAGTTTTTGTTTATTACCACTTCTTGTTGCATATTTGAAATAATAAAAATCCATGTCGATTTGAGAAACTTCCCCTAGTTCCCTGAAAACATGTATTATTATTATTATTACTGCAGCTACTACTACCCTACTACTGTTATTGTTGTTGTTATTATTATTATGAAAAAAATACAAAGAAACCATAAACAATCTATGCAAGTGGCGATTATATTATATTATATGATAAAAATCAGTCTATATTATTGCGCTAACAACGGTGTAGTTGCACATGCAACCATTAAACGTTGAAATGGAATCGTTCTTGCTTTCAAACCGTTTTTTTAAATGACTAATTAAAAAAACAACAACAACAATAACAACAATTAAAATATGTTAATATCAAATAAGGATGAAATGGTCCAATCCTCCTGAATTTTTCAGGATCTGGTCTGAGATTAATTGTTTGTAAAGTTACTTTAATACCCTTAATCATTAACAATTATATTCATGTATGAAAACAATTAATGACAACTTCAAATTAATAAATGATAATTCTGACTTTACCAAATAACAATAGTAACAAATTTTATCTCTTTCGTTTTTTTCCCCCTGTGGTGAGGTTTTGAGTTCTAAACTGTAGATTATATATATATATATATATATATATATGTTAGTTCTCTATGTGTTTTGATGATAATCAAGAATTGTAAACACACTTTGAAGTTTTGTCTTTGGTAAAAACCTACTGTCAAAGACAAACTCGAGTATTGTTATCAATACTCGAGTATTGACTTAACAGAGAGTTGCTCAAATCCATTTCACAAAGCAATACTCAAGTATTGGATGCTATACTCAAGTATTGAACTTACAGAGAGCACTCCAAGTTTTCACCTTGAGACAATACTCAAGTATTGATATAAATACTCAAGTATTGAACACACACAGAGAATTTCAAGAGAGAATTTCAACATTGACTTAAGTTCTCAATACTCAAGTATTCAATTGAATACTCGAGTATTGGTCATACAGAGAGTCATCAAAGTTTTACACCTTATGAAAACTCGAGTATTGGTTTTGCATACTCGAGTATTGGATTTTCACAAAGTTTTCATACTTAACACTTGTTTATGAATACTCAAGTATCCATTTGAAAACTCAAGTATAGACTTGACATCAATTTATCAAAGTTTTTCAAACTGCTTGAATACTCAAGTATTGGTATAGACACTCGAGTATTGGACTGACAGAAGGATTACAAGTTTTAGGTATATGTTGAACACTCAAGTATTCATTTCAATACTCAAGCATTGACTTGGGAAAGACTTCACAAAGTTTTTTTCAAAATGGAAGCATACTCGAGTATTGAGTTGGAAACTCGAGTATTGGACATACAGAGAGCTTACCCTTTTGTCAATGACTTGAATACTCAAGTATTGAGGTTTTTGAACTTAAACTTATTTTCATACCAAAAGTTCAAAACTCGAGTATGGATTTGTATACTCGAGTATTTTCCTTATTTCAACATTAAGATCCAAAGTTCAAGATTCCTCTCTGGAAGAAGAATACTCAAGTATCAAGATGGACACTCAAGTATTGACTTAAGTGCACAGTGACAAACTCGAGTATTGATAAACATACTCGAGTATTGAACGCTAAACTTGAAAATCAAATATGACGAATTTGTGAAATCTTCTTGTTTGATCTTAATACTTCCTCTTATCATTCTTCTATATTCTTAACTATGTTTAACCACTTTGCTAGTGAGTTTCAGATGATTTAAAGAATGTTTATTGAAGGATAAAGTGAAAAGCAAAAAGTGGTTCAGCTCATTAAATGCATTACTCAGAAAGTTGCATAAACTTGGCTAATTCTTCTGCACACGGTTGCAGAGCATTAAAAAATGTTTTCTACATCAAGGAACTTCATCTCCAACGGATTGATTTGCAGAAGAACAAAGCAGATTACTTGGCCAGCTGGATTAAACTGAGTTTAGAGAGAGAAGATGCCTAAAACACTTGCAAACACCTAAAGACTTCTCTCAACGGTAATATTGAAGATGCAACGGTCAATTAATGCTTCCTGAATATAAATAGAACTACATTCAAGTCTCTACAACAACTACAACTGCTGAAAACGTATTGCATTTAAGTGTCCATTTATTTTCATCAGTTTTCACTTGTATTTTGTCTTTTGACATTATAAGCTTTAGTGTTTATCATTATCTACTCTTAGAGAGAGTTTTCTTTTATTGTTAATCATTTATTGTAAAGAACCACAAGTTAGGGGACTTGGTGGTTGGGTTCATTGATTACAGCTTGTAAGGGGAAGTGAGTTCTAGTGAGAGAATCATTTCTTAAGTGCAGAGTGTGTAATCATTGATATAGTAGAAAATCCCAGAGAGTCTGGGGACTGGATGTAGGTCAAGTTGTTAGTACCAAACCAATATAAATCCTTGTGTCCAGCTATCTCTTCCCTTACTCTGTTTACCCCTGATTTCATTGTTTGAAAACAGAGAACTTATCAAAAATTTTGATAATACCCAATTCACCCCCCCTCTTGGGTATTTAACTCCATTTACAATATATATATATATATATATATATATATATATATATATATATATAAATTTGTCTGATATTCAAGCTGAAGAGTCATGTGCGCCTGCAAGTGTATGAAAATAAATATTCTAAAATATTTAATGTGACCTTAATCCTCACTTTTTTTATTCAATAAAACAAAAATTAAAAAAACAAAAGCAAAAGAGCAGTATGAACATGCATTCATCTATGTGAAAGTGATGGTTTAGAGTTTAGACCCTAATCTCTTACTTCGGATTTAACTCGGCTGCGTTGAAATTAATAGATAAAACCTACCCAAGGTATCTCTTTTCTCATTTATTTATAATGTTACTTTTAGTTCGTTTCGTTGGACTTTTGCCTCTTTAATATAAAATCTACTTTTAGACAATAAATATTTTTACCTTTGCATTAAGTTAATACAACAAATAAAACATACTAGTATTCAACAACAACATAAACTTGCCCAATAGATCAAGAAGCTCAAGCTGTCTCATGTACTGTGGTGAAATTCAGATAATTAGGTGTGTAAGCAATTATTTGAATAAATCAAATTCTAGGCTAGCCACTTAGAAACTTTTGATGAGTTGTTTCATCCCATCAATATATCAATTTTTATTATTTGGTCCTTGATACAAAATCTATTTAACTAACTTAAATATATTATGAGTTAAATAAATTACTTTATAATAATAAATGTGATATAATCTCTCTAAAATACTCAGATATTTCCTTTAGTCTTTATTATAAGGAACCAACTAACACTTCTAACAAAGCAATAAACATTAAAGTCATTAAATTTGTCATAAAATTTAAGTAATTTCTAATATTATCTATACTAATTACATTAAACTCTGGTATGATATTAATTATTACTCTCACCCACTACCCTTATTTATTATGGGCATACATGGGGAAACAAAATTTAATGCTCTTTGGAAACAGGTAAGTGCCTTATAAAAAAGACCAAATACACTTGTTAATTGGTGACTTATAATAAGAACCAGAAGGAGTACAACAATATATTATATCTTAGTTGCTAACCAACCTCCTTAGTTTCTAACCAACCTCCTAGATTCTAAAATTACCTTTTAATCAAAAGGACCTATTATGCTTTTATACTCCATCCAGTCCTAATTATAAAAGCTAGTTGACTTTTTTGGAGAAATTAAGGAAACTAATTAAATTACTTTAAAGTATTTTTATTTTTTTCTTCAAACTTATTAGTTTAACTAATAAACTAATATATAATTTAAGAATATTTAACATATGAAATGATTAAGTAACTTATTTAGCTTCCTTAATCTCTCGAAAGAAAGTCAACTAGCTCTTATAATTAATTAGGACTGGAGGTAGTACTTAGTATTACCAATACTGGACAGGATATCATCTACAGAGAGTACCAATACTCAAATTCAGATCATATTCTCACAAATAAAATATTTAAACAAGAACTTTTCACTCAGTTTTCCAATGATAAATCTGTTATGTTTGAATTAGTGAGGCTTTGGATTTATTCACGTTGGCCAAAAAAGAAAGGTAGAAAGGTGTAATATATCAAAGGGCGAAAAACAATAATTTACGAATAAACGGTAGGAAGGTGTGATTAATTTCATCACGTTGGCAATAACTAATTAATTTAATCACTAATCAACCATGAAAAAAAAAAAAAAAACCCCACTTCTTTCCTTCAGACAAGAAAATGTCTTGTTGACATGTGAATAAGTTCTCTTCTAAAATGGTTTGTCTTTGTGTAACTTTGTTAAAAAAAAATAAAAATATATGTTGGTGATTATTTGTTTTTTAATATGTGCGTATCTAATGACTTGATCAAATCTAGAATTGACAAGGTTAATTAGGATTAGCTCTAACAAAGTTTTATATATATTCACACGGATTTAAAATCGAGATGTCGTGTTTCATCGGTCAAAACCTCTTTCCTTAACACTGGTTGGTTTAGATCCAGATCAACAAGAAAACGTTGAAATGGAATCATTCATGCCTTTATTTATTTAATGGTTTGGTGAGGGTTCCAGATTCAAACTGAAGAGTTATGTGTATGCAATGCAAGTGTGTAAAAATAAATATTAATATATTCTAACATATTTAATGTGATTTTAATCTTCAATTTTTATGCAAAAATAAAAAAATAAAAAGAAAGAAAAGTAGTATATGAACATGAGTTATTCATCCTCATAAATACTTTGTCAAAGTAATAGTCGTGTGGTTTTAGATTTACCCCACCCACTTTGGGGATAACTCTGGATTTAACTCGCTTACTTCGAAATTATGAAACAAAACCAACCCATGTACATGTGCTGTCTCGTTTGATCATAATCTTAATCCTTTCATTTATTTTTTTCTAAATTATATATATGAAACTCTTCTGAACTTATTGTCATCTATAAATACCCTCCACAATCTTTAAAACATCACAATAAACCTGCTTAAACTATTTAGTATACGTAGATATAACCACCAAACTATCGATTTTATACTCCTTTAAACTTAATTTTATATACTTATAGTCCCCTCAAAGTTTGAGCTATATGCAAATAATCCCCTTAGAAAATACTCCCTTATGTCCTCTTTCCACACAAAAAATTTTAGATTTTGCTACGAAAAAATTATGTAGCAAAATCCGTAGCAAAACGATTTTGCTACGGAAAAATATGGATTTTCCGTAGCAAAATAATTTCTCTTCCGTCGCAAATTTGCTATGGAAATAAATTCCGTAGCAAATTTGCTACGGAATTTATTTCCGTAGCAAAATCTTTTTTTTCTTTATTTATTTATTTATTTATTATTTTTATTATTTTATTATTTTTATTTTTATTTTTTATTTTTTTTCCTTATTTTATTTATTTTTTTATTTTTCCGTAGCAAACTTGAAATTTTGCAAATTTCCCCATATTTGATCGTTTGCTACAGAAACAATTTCTTAGCAAAACTAATAAAGATTTTTAATTTTTTTTTAATTTTAAAAAATTGAGTACAAAAAATAGTGATTCATGGATATAATAATAATTATAAGGAGTGCACATTAAGAGTAATCTAACAAATACCAAATACTAAAAAGTAGTCTAATAATGTTACAAAGGGCAAATTCTAAACAGTAGTCTAAACAGCAGCATTGTGATCATCATCATCATCACCAGCATGGTCATCATCACCAGGAGCCGACCCCGAACCCTTGTTCATTAGGGACTTGAGTTGAAGCTGCATCTGCCTCATCATCTCCTCTTGCATCTGCCTCATCTGCTCCTGCATCATCTCTCGCTCCTTAGCCATCCGCTCCTCCATCATCTCTCGTTCCTGAATCATCATCTGCCTCATCTTCTCTTGCTCTTCAAGCATCTGCTCCTATTCCTGAGTCATCTGTGCTGTCAAAGCCTTCATCTTCTTCATCTCATATGCAAAAACAATATCAAGTACATTCATTATTTGGACTTCATTTGAATGGACAAGAGAATGGAAATTATAAATATCAAATACGTTGACCTGCAGAAACATCTTCAATGCCAGATGAGGAGCGCTTTGTTGGCTTCAGTCGGCTAGCAGCGGCACCGTATCCAAAGACTCTCCCTTTCTTGTCAAATCCACCTGCAGCCTCAAAGAACAGACTATCATTATCGGACACAGAGGATGAGGGGTCAGTCTCACGCTGTGAGTCTCTCTCCTGCGACAGCTTTGTATAATTTTCCTACAAAGACAAAAATACATAACAAATAAGACATGTAAAATGAAATAAATATTGTGGTGCATAAAACAAGTAATAAATGCAATAAATGTCTAACCGCTACTGTGTGGCCCTTGAGTTAATCCATTCCCTCTCATCACTTCCTTGAGATTGCCGGGAATGGGTCCGCTCAAAGGCAGCCCAACCTACCGACTCTGGAGGAACCCCAGTCTCTGCCTGCAAACGCAAATGATGATCATAGTTAATTACTTCAAAGTACAAAATATTGAATACCTAAATAGAAAATAGCGTGTACTCACAAGTTTCCGTCTCCACTCGGTCATTGGAATAGAGCCGCCAACATATGAAGGGCCTTCCATTTTGGCCCTATTTTGCTTATTTTTCGCACGCTTCTCCTGAAACTTTTCATTGGTGGCCCAATTGTCAAGTAATTCGTTTGCAGTGTCCTGTGGAAGCCAATTTCTCCTGCCTCTTCCCTCTCTCAAGTTATAAAGCCTTTGAGACAACCACCGGGCTGCCCTGGCGTTATAAGCTTTTCTCAAACCTTCACGATGTTCAGGCAACGACATATGCTTCCTCTGAAAATCAACAACGAACAATTAGTGCGGTAATTTGTAAAAGTACTTAATTAATAACCATAAACAAATAACTTACCATAAACTCATCGAACCAAGCATCTCGATTTTCCGTAGGAATCGCTGTCCAGCTGGTCCAAGCTTGATTGTAGTTACGGAATAATTGGTCCGAGATGAAAGCCATCACCGGATCACGAGGCACAAAGCTAAAGACAGAGGACATCATGCAAATATTAAGCATACAAACTAATTAGAGAAGGGATTCGTAACATTACTGGTAACTTGGCATGACTTACTACTCGTGGTCAGGACAGATCCAAAGCATCCCTGTCTCAGGATCTGTTGTGCCCCAGATCGGTGTATTGGAGGAACTACCTTCTTCCTCGACGTGGCTTTGAGGCGACGGGGTGTGCTAAGTAAGGGATGTGAAATATTAAAGATGTTTGTACATAGATGGTTTCATGAAACTAAACATATGTAAATCAATCAGAATTAGGCTAGTAAACCTGTTGTCCCATTTGCTACGGATCAGTGGGGGTAGAAGGCGACGACGACGTATACAGCGACGGTGAAGATGCCAAATAACTCGACGGTGACGATGTCATATTAAATGGTGGCACCTCTGGGGCACCGCCCCGCCCTCTGCCTACAGAAGGGGCAGATGACGACGCCCTACCCCCTCTGATAGGACGGGGCCGGGATCGACTACCACCACGTCCACTACCTGAAGATCCTCCTTGATGCTCCATCTCTGAACACTTATAGACATTAGGTCAAAGAATGAAAAAAAAACTACAAAGATATTTAGGGTTGATTACAGTAGTGAAGTAACAAAGTATGTAGTATAACAGATCGTCAAAATTTATGAACTAACAAATCTCAACCGGACGATTCCTGTTCATCGACTTCTGCTTGCCCGTCTTCCTCTGAAGTCTCATAGTCGTTGAACTCAGATTCACTGTCAGAGTAAATCAATTCTGCCTCATCGTCTGATTCCTCATCGTCAATTTGTATAGGAATCAATTCTAAATCTGCAGCAGAATCAAAGAGATTGCTTGGTATTTCGTTGTCTTCGATGTTTATGGGCAGTAGATGTTCCACATCAGCTTGGAACGGTTCAGCCATACCATCATTTGAATCCGACTCTTTCGACTTCGGTATGATATTTCGTGCTTTGGTTTTAATAACCCCCCTCCACCCTTGGCGGGATGTGGGATATAATGTATAGTAAACTTGTTCTGCTTGTTTGAATGGGTCATAACCAACCGCATATCTCCTTGTCCAGTGGATCTCAATATTTCCATGCTTGTCCATTTTTGTCCCACGCGGACTGTTATCAAACCACTCACACTTAAAAAGGGTCACCACATTGTCCCACGGATATTTCAATTGAATTATGTAACGTAACTTCCCATAGTAGATAGTCTCCACCCCGTCAACTTGGTCACCTCGACAACATACACCGTAATTACAACATTGTGTACCTGCATCCGTGTCAACAGTTGAAAACCGATACCCATTGATTATATATTTGCTGCATTGAGTAACACTAATTGGAGCTCTATAAGATAAACTCCACGCAACTTCATTAGGATCTTCTCGATGTTTCACGAAATAGGTTCGAAACCATTTTGGAAACTCAGAGTTCGTGAATTGATCAACCTGGGACACCGACATTGAAGGATTTTCCGATCGGACCCAATTAGAAAAGTAACTGCAAAAAGAGATATATATATATATATATATATATATATATATATATATATATATATATATATGAAGTTAATACTTTAATACTTATCGTAATAGTAAAACGGAAAAACAAAAATCTTACTTTAAGTACTCGGCGACCTCTTCACAGTTGTTTAGAATGTACCACTCCGCTACTTGCTTATCTCTTCCGTCAAGAGTTGATTTCCAATGTTTTCCCACGACTCGACCTGGATAATTAAATATTGATTTTTGATCCCTTGTATCACCGGCATCGTTGCGAGGTACCCTTCTCCATCTTGACATCATTTCAGGGGGATGATAGTATGACGAAAATTTAGCGGCCTCTTCGACTAGATATGCGGCAGCAATAGATCCTTCAACGTGGGTTGGATTTTTGATCTTCTGCTTAAGTGTGCGTAAAAACCTACAATGGAATATCATAGGGTATTTATAAACTAAAGTACCATGTTTTTCAATTAATAACAGATCGAAAGACATATATATTACCTCTCAAACGGATACATCCATCTATATTATTGCGGGCCTCCTACCCTTGCTTCTTAAGCCAAGTGAACGGGCAAATGTTCCATTGAGTCAAAAAAGGTAGGAGGAAACACCGTCTCTAACTTGCATAGCATTATGGGCATACTCACCTCCAGGAGCCGTAACTTTTCAACATTAAGCTCTGAAGCACAAATTTCTCTAAAGAACACGGAAAAGTCCGTTAGAATAGACCATATTTCCTTCGGTAGTGCTTTGAAGGCATAAGGCAACAATCTCTGGAAAAAAACATGACAATCATGACTCTTCATCCCGAAGAACTTCCCCTCGTGCATGTTGACACATCTTTTCAAGTTTGACGCATAACCGTCCGGGAGTTTCAATTCTTTTACCCATTGCAACAATTCTGAATTCTGTTGTTTGTTTAATGTGTACGGTGCTTTAGGTTTGGAAATCCGTCCCCTGCCATCCTGCACCAAATGCAAAGCAGGCCTTCTGCAAATCTCTTGTATGTCCAGTCTTGCGTTGACTGTGTCCTTCGTCTTGCCCTTGGTGTCCATCACGGTGTACAGAATATTGTCAAACACATTCCGCTCAATATGCATGACATCGAGGTTGTGTCTTAACAGTTGATCTTTCCAATATGGTAGTTCCCAGAAGATGCTGCGTTTGTTCCAATGATGATCAACACCATATCCTTCAGGTTCGCTGGAAGCAGCCCCCTCTTCGACACTTGGAATGTACTTGACCCTATCCCATATTTCTTGGCCACTTAAACGAAGAGGTTGATCTGCTCGTTCGACAACATTCCGCGTGAAGTCTTTTCTATTTGTCCTGTACGAATGATCGGGGGGTAGGAATCGCTGGTGCCTGTCAAACCAACAGACCTTGTGACTGTGTTGCAAGCTATAACCCGTATTCTGTTCAAGACATACCGGGCATGCAGGCTTTCCCGACGTTTGCCAGCCACTCAACATCCCATATGCAGGGAAATCATTTATCGTCCACATTAAGGCAACACGCATTGTGAAATTCTGACTCAATGATATATCATACATAAGAACCCCTTAACTCCACAACATCTTCAACTCGTCTATCAAAGGCCTGAGGTACACATCTATCTTCTTTTTTGGGTTGGATGGCCCAGGGATTAACGCGTTCAGGAACAAAAACTCTCTTCTCATGCACATAGAAAGTGGGAGGTTGTACGGTGTCACAATAATAAGCCAACAAGAATAATTCCTGCCCGTTTTATCAAAAGGAGCGAACCCATCCGAACATAGACCAAGACGGACATTACGGGGATCCATAGCAAAGAAAGGATTCGCCTCGTCAAATTTACGCCAAGCTTCAGCATCCGAAGGATGCGTCACAAAGTTTTCATCGCTGTGATGCTCCCAATGCCATCTCATGTGAGCAGCTGTTTGTTCTGATGCATACAATCTCTGAAGTCTGGGCACCAGAGGAAAGTAGTGCATCTTGTTTAACACTTGACAGGTCATTTTCCTTCCTTTCCTCACAACTTTATCTCTGTCATGTCCACAGAATCTACAATTGGTCAGCTCAGCATCATCCTTGTAATACAACATACATCCCCTAGGGCAGCAATGAATTTTTTCACATCCAAGCCCAAGCTCTTTCACCTTTTTTTTTTGCTTGGTAAAAATCCTTCGGCAAATTACTGTCGTTGGGAACAACCTTGCTTATGATCTGCATCATTTCATTGTAATTCCTCTCACTCATATGGTGATCAGTCTTCAAGCTTAGTGTTGCTAGGGTAGCCGATAGCGATGGATATTCACTATTTTCAAAGTGTTCACAACCTTCCCATAACGGACGTTGCACTTCTTGAAGCATTTTATAAAACCTATCGGCTTCCGGATGAGGATCCTCTCCCATGTATGATGGTTGAGCATGTGTATCGGTCTCCTCTCCCATGTATGACGGTTCAGCATGAGTAACAGGATCGAAATATCGGCCGATCGACGGTCCCGCAGCGTCCATAACCAACTGCTCATATTGATTAAGGTTGTCTCGATGACTACTGTCCCCGTAATAACCACTAGGTGTCGGTGTCGGTGTCGGTCGGACTTCGCCATGATATTCCCAACACTCATAATCCTTCATGAATCCCCTTCTACACAAATGGATTTTGACCTCCTCAAAATCTTCAAATCTTATACACCTACATTTGACACACGGACATCTGATCTCCCTACTTGAATTAGTTGAATGTGCCAGAGCAAAATTGATGAACTCTTGCAAACCCGCCAAGAATGCTAGAGTTAGTTCTCTTCTCTCAGTTAGGCGATTGTACATCCAACTTCTATCATGGTTGCCATCCATATTTCCTAGCTAGTTCAATTACTAACTTAATTAACATCTCAACATGTCACAAATATATAAAAGTGGTCAATTCAACTAGCCACTTATGCAAACCAATTGCCAATTAATCAAGGAAATGAAAAAACAAACACATGCCACAAATAATTTTATCACACCAAAATCAGAATTGTGATTTCTAAATTCCGGACAAATTCATGCCACTAATGTTATTCATGTACATTTTCTATTAAATATAAAATATATATCATGTAAAATTCAAACTATAGTGAAATATATATCATGTAAAATTTAAACATAGTTTTAGGATATATAGATAAGTTTTAATTATTTTCGACACAACCAAATTAAACTTATATTTCATCATTAATCAAACTATAGTGATCCATTTCTATAATTAATGATATAAGCAAATTGACATTCTTCTCTTCGATGTTGTGGATATGGATGCATGCTATCAACTACATTAATCTTTATTTGCTTCACTCAGATATGAACATATATGAATACGAAAGATTAGACATTAATTAATTAATCTTTATTTGCTTCACTCAGATATATATGATCATATGAATATGAAAGATTAGAGATTAATTAATTTCGCACTCCAGATTAGCAAACCGAACATACCAGTAAATCAATATGAAGTGATTTGCAACTTGATGGATCAGGCTAGCGATGCAACACAATCTACAAAAGAATCCATCCAAGCGGTATTAATCAATTACATAAACATGTTTATGAATTAATTTCCAAATACATAGATCATTATTATAAATATGATTTTTGGAGTATATAAATATAATATGTTTAATTATATATATATATATATATATATATATATATATGATGGGGGTGTTTGTGTGTGTAGGGAGGTCAACAGGTAAAGGCAAAGGCGCAAGGAGCCGTTGATGCACTGAAGGATGCAACAGGCACCAAGTGATGAAACTAACGTTAATTAATTACTGATGAAATTTTGAATAATAATGTAACGATCGATGATTCGTTAATTTGTGTCTTGATTGATTATGATCAATTGATCTAGAGCTAGGAGTTTCAAATTGATTTTTCACGTAATTTCATCTTTTTTTTTGGGGGGGTCATAATCAAGACTTCATTTTGTTTTTTCATATTCATATATTTAATTTGTTCCCTCTTACCTATGATCTCCAATCACCCCAAATTTATTTATGAGTGTGCATGTATGTATATAATCAAAATAAAACATATTTCTCCCTGATTATCAAACAAAGCACCAGCTTGCTCATTTAATTCGATTAAAAAAAATCATTTGCAAGAAAATTACCATTTTTGTGTAATCTTGAATTTCCAGATTGGACCATTTATAAGAAAATGAAAGTATTCAAAATCCAAACCGTGACTCCAAGTTTTCAAAATCCAAATCTTGATGTTCATACAGATATTTCTGGTGATCAAGTGACATGAATGTTTCATTGAAAAAATTCGTTACTAGGGTGGCTTGGAGCGTCTGCTTTGCTGTAGTCTGAAGGAAATATTTGGTCTGAAAGTATATTTTGGGACGCTGGTTTTTTTAGATGACTTGGAGTCAAGGCTTGAACATTGGGTTATTTTTCTATTGTTTTCTTTAAAAATCACTTCCATTTATTTTTTTTAAAAAAATAGAGAATTTCTCATAGATATATGGATTAATAAATCGCGATAAACATGAACATAGACACAGACTTATAGAGCCAAATACTTCTATGATCCTGAATATAAGAACTATTTAACTAATTTAAATATAGTAAAAATGTTAATTTTTTTCTCTAAAACATGTACCCTAATCGTCTTTCTTAATTCTCTTCCTCCCTGATGATCAAACAAATTTTATTCAAGATGGTCAAACAAACAAGCAATGCAATCAGTGATGCTTAACAAACAATGTGGAAAATAAAAAATCGAACCAATCAGTCTAAATAATGTGGAAAAATAAAAAATCAATCTAAATAATCAGTGATGCTTAACAAACAATGTGGAAAATAAAAAATCGAACCAATCAGTCTAAATAATGTGGAAAAATAAAAAATCAGTCTAAATAATCAGTGATGCTTAACAAACAAATCGATCCAACAAAGCAAAAATAAAAAATCGAACCAATCAGTCTAAATAATGTGGAAAAAAATTAAAAAAAAACAAAAAAAAACTATGATACCACGTTTTTTCTGAGCTGAGGGCGCTGGAAATTTCAGATCTGCCGGCGCTGGGGGGAGCTGGGGGCTGACGGCGAGCCTTTCTGGGGGCTGAGCTGTGGGTTGAGGGCGGACGGAGCTGGGAGTGTGGTAGAGCTGTGGGTTGAGGGCGGACGGAGCTGGAGGTGTGGGGAGGTGCAGAGGTAGAGCTGTGGGCGTGGATGTGCCGAGGTAGAATTGAGCTGTGGGCGTGGGTTCCGACCGAGCTGGGGGTGGGAAGCTAAAGGGGGGAACGAGCTGGGGGAGGCGGACCGGCGGCGGAGCTGAGGGCGGCGATAGGGGATCACCGAGATGAGGGCGGTGTCGTCTATAACATAGCTGGGGGCGAAATGTGACATAATGACGGGAGCTGAGAGTTAACCCAGCTTTTTGCGACGGAAAGCCAATCCGTCGCAAATTTGCGACGGATTGTTAATCCGTTGCAAAAAGCAGCCATTTTTGCGACGGAAAGATATTTCCGTCGCAAAAAGGCAAAAAGTGGCGGCCATTTTGGCCGCCAGTTTGCGACTGAAGATATTGCGACGGAAATATATTTCCGTCGCAAACCCAATTTCCTAGACCTTTTTTTTTTACTTTTATTTGCGACGGAATTTGTTTTCCGTCGCAAATTTTCCTATTTTGCGACGGATTTCTTAGTTTGTCGCAAATTTCATGGATTTTGCTACGGAATTTATTCCGTAGCAAAATCTGTCGCAGAATACCCTTTTTCTAGCAGTGTTCTAAAAAGGACTGAAGGGAGTATTTTGTATGCTTCCCTTGTTGCAATTTTTAGGAAACCTTTGGAAAGAAATTTAAAATTTGATGCATTTTTTTCATGCTCTTAAGTAAAAGTAAAATTAAAAAAATTATTTTCAATAAAATTACTGTTTTAACCTTAGAATGTGAGCTTTGACGCAATGGTAAGATTACTACTATATGACCTGAAGGCCACGAGTTTGATACTTGGAGACAATCTCTCTGATTGTAGGGGTAAGGCTGCATATACACTATTACATATTTATCTATATTTAACGATTACTTTTACCTATATTTAACGGTTTTCAGTCGTTAAATATTTGAATGCTAAATATTAATATTTGACAATTTTTAACCGTTAAATATTGAGCAATATATTTCACGGTTGTCTAAATACAATTATTATTTATAGGTCCCTATATTTCACAATTTTTAGTCAATGACTGTTACATATGGCAAACTATATTCCACGGTTGTTCACTAAAAACCGTAAAATATATTACCAAATACATTACCGTTCATATGATGAATGGTTAAGTATTTGACACCAGTTTTGGTCATCAATAAGGCGTATGCCTGACAGATGTTGGCAATTAACAGTAAAATATATGCATACATTTAACAATTGTTTGAAAAAACCGTGATATATATGTCGATTTATGAAGTTTATTAGATAATAACCGTGAAGTATTGGGGATAATTTTTTTTGAAAAACAAATGAGGTCATTTTCGATAAGCCTCCATATGCCATATTACATACATATACAAAAACCAAACAGATCTACCAATCATCAAAAACTTTGTACATTACAAAAACCAATTAAAAGATCCATTCCAATTTTCAAAAAGTACATGTACACAAATACCTGTACATTACATAAACCAAAAGTTAATCCAACTTACCAACCAAAAGCAAATCAATTAGAGCAAAAGAGAAAATAAAACAAAAACCAAAAGCAGGAACCAAAACATAAGTCAAAACCGAATCTAAACTAGCTAAATTAAAAACTTAATATACAACAAAAACAAATGGTAATCTATAGCTAACTCCATTATGCTCTAATCCATTGACGATAATCAGTCATAGCTAATCTTCTATGACTTCTTCAGTTTGTCCAAACAAATATTGCTCACAATAACAATTCTCAAAGTGTTGCATGCAAAAACAAGTATGTTGATATATGTGACTTGACTTTTAACTTAACTTAAACACAAATATATATATATATATGTGTGTGTGTGTGTGTGTGTGTGTGCATACCACTGTATTAATTGAGCCGAGATGGTAAGTGACAATGTGCTTCATGAACTTCATGACACAGCACCCACAATAAGAGCGCTTGTCTAGTTTTTGTGGACACTATACAAAAACAAATGAAATGTATCAATCTAGCACAAAAAACCAACTCTAACAAGTCTAACACAAAATGGTAAGTATTGATGAATTACCGCTACTCTTTTCCATTTGTAAGCAGATGCAATGCCTTTGCCATGTAACGCAAGGCAGCAGAGGCCTTCATTCGTGGCATAATAATAAACAACTCTGACAATAGCACAATAAGAAATTAAAGCACCAAATTTATGTTAGTATTTAGGTGTCCTAGAGACAATCTGTAAGGATAGATCAACACCATTTCTATATTGTAGTATTTCATTATTAATAAATGAGCACATTTTATCTTTATCATATTTATGTATCGCCTTTATTTTAAAGTAAATATGTATTTGAAGATAAAAGCCCTAGGAATAGAACATATGTTATTCTTGAGGATCAATGATAGAGATCATGATCATGATGACTCAAAAACACTAGATATCTATTACCTAAAACTTGTTCCTAGTCTTAAATCACCAAGAAAGGGCATTGATGATCTCAATAAGACTAGTACGAAATCATCTACATGTATGAGATACAAGGTAGAGACCTCATGGAATACAAGCATGGTAATGCCTTAGCTGATGTTGTGGGTGGATCTGTTGGAGAACAAATAGCACCGAACTGACCTGCCGAGAGACTCCACAAAGATTCATTGTAAAGAGTATTATTGAATATGTAAAGTCTCTCATTGTTTGGCAGTGCGGATCATCTTGGACTTAAGGATGTCATCAAACACTATGTCCTAAGGTTATACTTTGACTGTACAACTCTATCCGCTTGAAAATGAGGAGAATAGTGTACTCTTGGGTGTACTCGAATACATGAGTATAGATGGACATGCTAAGAGGACTCACAATCCCCTAAATGGAATTAGTCATTCACAAGACTGTAGAGCTTAGATAACTTCTAATTAACTCGAGAGTCTTTTCACACAGCAAGTGATCATGAAGAGTCATGATCCCTTATAGGGTTAATATAAGAAGATTCCTAGTTCTATGAATTAGCTACATTTAATCAATTAAAAGAGATGATACTCTATCTTTACTCTTGACTAAATGTGAATGACTATGTGAGGGATGATACCTGCATAGTATCCAAGTATGAAAGGTAGATCATTTGATTAACTCAATTAGTTTTGGGGCCGCAAAGCATTGTTAGTGTCTTATGAGGTTATTAAATAAATTGGGCCCATTAAAGGAGTTTTAATTGGTTCAATTTTATTTATGTCAGTGACTAATTGGACCTAATGGGTCACACACAAAGGTTATTCCCGATTGCTTAAAATTAGTAAACTTGGGCCAATAATTGTTATTGGGCTTTATTAAGAGTAAAGGTGTAATTAGGTTGAAGTGAGACTTCAAGCCTAATAAGAAGCAAAATAGCGTCACATTTATGGTTCCTAGTGGGAAATCAGTTTCTCCACAAAAGGGTCCAAATGTATTGAAGACCTAACGGGATCTTAGGCCAAGTTGAATTTAGAATTCGAATTTTGAATTTAAGTTTGAAATTTGAATTTGAATTTGAATTCAAAAGGTTAGGTTATAAAAGATAATTCTGAATTATCTAATAAATATATGTGTGTGGGTGTGTGTGTGTGTATATATAAAAGATCCAATAATGATTGGATAAAAATTGGAGAAATAATAAATAAAGATTGAATTAAAAATGATTTTGAATTTTAGTTTAGAAGATGAATGTGATCCATCATTTTAAATTATTATTCAATTAATCAATAATTATGATCCATCATCTTAAATGGTTGACTTAATCAATCAATCAAGAAATTAATGTGATCCATTATCTTAAATGATTGATTCAATTAATCAATCAAGATATGAATGTGATTCATCATCTTAAATTCAATTAATCAATCAAGATATGAATGTGATTTATCATCTTAAATTCAATCAATCAATCAAAATATGAATTTAATTCAATGTGATTTGGATTTTCCAATTCAAGCTTGTATTGATTCTTTCTTGTAAGCACTTAAATTAGGGTTAAACTCTTATAAAGTGCTGATTTTTTGCGTGTCTTTTTCCTACACGTTTTTTTTAAGAGAAAAACAAGATCTTTATACTCTCTAAATTTCAGTCTTTACCAAAGGTTTAGGGAGGAAAAGGCACCATTCATAGAAAGGCAAGGTTCCAATGATTTTGCTCCTCCTATCTTTAACCTAATCCTAAGAAATCATCATCTTCTTGAAAAAAGAAAAATCCAAGGAAACCAAACCTCAATTTTGTCTTCGCCTAGCAAGCATCCAAGGAGCGGGAGGTTTGAAGAGAAGGATTTATCGTTGTAATTGTGGGATAGCCATGTAGATCAACGTTAGAGGATATCAACAACATTGAGGTCTTCAAGTAATCTAAGGTAATCCTAATCTTTGATAGTTGTGTTATCAAGTTATCCTAATCCCCAATAGTTGTTTTAACGAGTAATCCTAAAGCTCATGAATATTATAAATTGTTATGAATTCTCATGAGTACTGTGAAGAGTTATGGATTAATAATTATTAACTTATTAATGTAATGAGTTGAGGTTAATAATTCATGAGGACTCTAAGGAGCTACAGGTTTCCGCAACGATGAAACAAAATTTTTGTTTTCAACCTCATGAAACTTTGTATGAAAGTCATGTCATATGCAAAATTAACCAACAATTTATAATAAACTATGACAAGACAATAAGAAATTAAAGTACCAAATTTTAATTCTTCAACTTACTTATTGAAAACCTCAACCATCTGTGATCGATTTTCTGCATCCTCATGAACTGAATCAAGCTACCAAATCCTTTGCTTAAAGGGATTTATCATGATGAGGAGACAATGACCTCTAAGTACAATAAACATAATGAGAACAAAACTACTTAATTAACAAACAATTTAATGAAGTAGTATACTTAGTCTTGGCAATACGACATCAAGAAAATAAATAAAGCATAGGCTTTAGACATGAGTCACACTACCTCAAGTAGATTCCAAGAGGGGAATGTGCAGCTATTGTCAGCACATGGGGTGTGAGCCTTTCCCTACTTCCCAGCTATGTCCCAACTCATGAATTGATCAATAATAGCTTATTGTTCTTTAACCTGCTGCTTCAGCATCTCGGTCATCTCCATATACTTTTAAAGCTTCTGATCAAAAACCCTTGTTGGCCTTTTCCGCTTCTCGGAGTATTCTTTGTTGCCAACTCCACAGCCAAAACCCCTCAAAAGACCACTATAGTCAGGACCCGGAGCCTTTTCCAAGACATCCTCATCCCCAGGAGCTCGACTCTCTCTAATTCTTGACTCAAGGTATCCTCTAGCAAAATAAAAGGTTAAATACCTTTTTATATATATCAAGCATCAGTACTTACCATTCTTGAGACTACTCCTGCATGTAAGGATTATCAATATTGCCCTTTTTATTTTGCCTCACAGTAGCCCATAACACTCCACAGTTGATAGTGACATCTGATCCTGACCCTTGCTTCTCTATCAACTATTGCTCGATGTTTACATTCATCATGGGGCCTCCACGGTACAAGTATTCGTTGTTCTTCACCCTCTCACAATTTGTCGTGCTTAATTCATGTGAAAATAAACAACAAAGATGTCAGAGTTATACATTAATATAGAAGTACCATTGACTTTTTATTCCTTTAAATTTAATTTTCTTGGTACACTCTAAAGCATTGTGAATGTACAAAAGCCACCCATTTGGGCTTTTTTACAACTTCTTTTACCAGCATTGGAACCACCTACTCATTTACAAATTAATAGGCATGTTGCTTTTTGTTGCATACCTGAGGTAGCTAACGAACTTGTTTGATTTCACAACTTGACATTTTTTGTTTCATCTCACTTTGCTTTCTGGACCTCCTTCATCATAACAAGACCATTTCTCATTGCTCTTTCCTCTTGTGATATAAGTTGTGCATCATCATTATGCACACTAGAGCTAGGGATTGGCGAAAGGGGCTGAAAGGGCTACTTGGGTGGCTTGGGCGGAGGAGTTAGGACCCTCAGTATTTGAGCCACTATCGATATTGAATCCCAACATATTAACCTGTAACAAATCATAACAATAGTATCTAAGTCATTCTCTTGTATTGTAGTTTACATAAAGTTTCCTTGAACAAGCATAAATCATAATTGATTCAAATAGTATCTAAGTCATTATCCACCATCAAAATATTATGCAAACACCTTAAAGGCACTCAAAATTAATTCATATGACAAGCATCATAATTCCTAAGTTAATAAGCATAACTTCAAATCATCCAATCAATATCATGCCTCAAGTTAATCAAAACTAAACAAAACCATTTCCTTCTCAAGTTTCAGAGCTCAACTAGTACTTAATCCTTTTCACACATGCAAACTCATATTCAAACATGACAAAACAGCTAATATAATGCCTGCTAGAAACAGAACATAAGCATAATAACAGGAAAGCACAATATTACAAACATTAAAATTCAGTTTCAAACATGAAAAAACACACACACACACAAACATAATGGATGACAGAAACCTAAGAGAAATGTAATAGCAAGGAAGCATAATATCTCAAATCTACAAACTCACAAACTCAATTTCAAATACAAATATAATAAGATTAGGTACAATTATATTGTCTACGACAATAAACCCATAACACATCCTACAAACATAGAGCATCAATTTTATTATTAACTCCAATAAAAAGAAGACATCTTTCACCTTTATGCAAATAGACGTGAAACTTGTAGAGCTTCAATAAATACCGAACCCAGAACAAGTCATGAACGCCTTTACAGACAACACAGGAAGGAGGAGAATTATGATTTTCACAACAATGGGGAGGAAAATAATGATGGGAATGCCAAAAAAGAGTGGTCAAAGCTATTCCACAAGCACGCGGAGAAATGGTGGGTAATTTGAAATCGTGAGAATAAGGCTCAGAAAGAGACTTTAAAGCCATATATTTGACGGTTTTTTTAATTTTTTTTTTAAAAAAGAAAACCATCAAATATATAAGTTTCACGATGTTTCGATAAACAACCATCATATATTAATAAAATATATATAATGGTGTTTTTGATATAACCGTCAAGTAAATGATATGTTTTTCTTTCAAAAAAACCAAACTTATAAATCGCAATGGTCATGTAACATTGTGAAATATTCTCTCATATACGTGAGGGTTGTTTTAAATAACCGTTACATATTTCTTTCCCATAATTCGGCCTATTTATATTTAACAGTTTCATGAAAACCGTTAAGTATGGAGCGTCAAATATATGTGATTATGTAGTAGTGACGCCTATCCCTCCGAAACCTCACTTTGTAAGAGCATTGTGCAATGGGCTACCTTTTGTACCTTTTTAACCTTGTTTGCTTAAAAATTAATCTGTTAACCTAATTCTAATTAGTTGTTAAACATAAGTTATAAGAAATACAATTGGCTCCATGTCTACATCAACTCCCTTGGGTCTAAAAATACATGTTATCCCACTTCTTATTATAGGTCAGCTTCAACCATTTCACGTGGTTAAAATTTTAATTTTACTTAAAAATAAAAGAAATTTTTTAAATATGAATTATGTTTATAAAAACCTATAAATTACATTTTGAGAAGCATAAAAGGAAAATTGTAAATATTCCCCTAAAGTTTTAAATGTAACATTGAAAAAAGATGAAGTAAATTATGCATGGACTTCTGGCATAAATTTATGCTTTAAAAAATGATTTAGATGACATGTGGATTGTTAGCTCAATATATTTGATCAACTAACAGTTGAAATTAACTAGAATAATAGTAAGAACAAATTACTCCATTTCTAACACTTCTTGAACAAAATTTCCTTCAAAAAACTTCTAAGGCAAGATTGCCTTTAACCCCTGTGTGTGTGTAAAGTTTATGTTGTGGAGCTTAGACCTAATATTTGGACTTTTGAGCTGGTTGGAAAGCTTGAGTTATTCAATTATTAGGGATTTTCTATTTTTATTTTTTAAAAGAGTATTCTATATTAACAATGACATTTCAACTAACACTTTTTAGAGTATCCATCAGCTACTTACTAATTTAATAATTATATAAATATTTGAGAGTGAACTAAGTAATTTTATTTTTATTTAAAGCAATAAAAAAGGAGTTGTCCTCCTACGCTCCAATAGATGAATTATCCTAAATTATTATAAGAAAATTATTTTCTTTTGAGATAATTATCTTATGCTAGTGATTATTTAAACCATTGACCTTGACCTGGAGCTTTATAGCTTAATGGATTGGAGAATGGGGATGTAAAGACAAAACCAGTGATTAAGAAAATAAATTTTCTTATTCTACCAATGTTTACGCGTTAGACTATAAATTTGTATAAACACTGTTATTGCGCTAATTAATTAATTAATTACTCCACTATTATTTAATTAACAAAACATGCTAGTGGTATGAGTGAGAATACTTAAAATTAACCTACTAAACTACTCATTTATGTCTTAAATGTAAGACTTAGTTTTAGAGGGAATTTTAACCTGACCTTTATGTTATAACTAAGTAATTTATTTAGGTTTCTTAACTTTTTTTTAAATTAGATGAATATGTCTTGAATAAATATAAGAGGAAAACTCAAATGAGGTAGTAATTAAGAGTCATTGATCTAATGGTAGTTGAACAACGTGAACTAATCATTAAAATAATATCATTGTAATTAAAATATAAAAAATTCATACATAATTTAATAAAACTTATTATTTAAATAAAAAAATAAATTAATTTATAAGTGAATGGAACATTTATATAAAAATTCCACATAACCTGACAAAACGCAATTTTTTTTTTCCTGGGCACATATTATTTTCTATTAGGCAACTGTGGTCAAGCACTAAATGTGGGGAAAGGCAGTGATTCTAACATTTGTCGCGACGTTGTGATTTATTCGTTACATTGTGTGATTAGCCCTTTTACTGAACAATCCTATTAATTTACTTCATCAGTCCCTATGTCCATATGTATAAGTCTTTTTTTCTATCTAGATCTTTTTTTCTAAATGGGATTGTCCATTTTTATAAGGTTGTATTTAACTTTATTTAAATAATAAATACACTTTTACACATTTTATCATCATTCTCTCATATCATTTATTTATCATATGCATTTTACTTTTTCTTTTTATCACCATTACTCATTCATAAATAATGGTCTTTTTAAAACAAATTTATATTTTTTATATATTTATTACTTTTAACTATTATATGCTTTTAGGCTAAGTTGAAGGTGTTTCCTTGCCTAGGATAGACAAGGGTGCTCGGCTCATCTAAGCCGCTTAAATGGGATATGGATTATCTATATTTAAATTTTTATTTAGTGATTGAGAAAATTATAATAAAGGATCTAAAAAAAATAATATTTATTAAGAAGGACCATAGAAAATGGTAATTATTTTAAAGGACCAAAAATTAAAATATTAAAATAAAAGGATTAAATTACCCTTAATCAGATTTCCTATCTTCTCATTAACTAAATCTGGAATGATTTTTTCTTCCTATCTTCTTATTAACTGAATATGGAATGATTTTTTCTTACATGAGAATCTAAAGTAATTAATATATAATAATAAATAGATATTAATTCAAATAATTCTTTTCCCATCGCAGAATCACTCCAGATTATTATGCTAGAAAAAAGATAGGAAAGATGGAGCTTTTTATGGTTGTGGCAGAAGAAGCCTCGTGCGTTGTGCAACCGTTTGCAGTCTTAGACTTCAGATTTTTTGTGTTGAGGCAACCCAAAGTACCTGATATTCATTCAATATTACCCATTGTTCCATTCCCAGATAAACAGAAAATAAAGTAAAAGGCTCTTAACTCAGAAAAATCTCATCAAAAGAGAAGAACGTGGTTAAAGAAACCAAATCCCTCTTTCCTTTCGCTATAACCATAAAAAGCTCCATCTTTCCTATCTTTTCTCTAACATAATAATCTTGAGTGATTCTACAATAGAAAAAGAATTATTTGAATTGATATCTATTTATTATTATTCATCAATTACTCTAGATTCTCATGTAAGAAAAAATCATTCCAGATTTAATTAATGAGAAGATAGGAAGTCTGATTAAGGGTAATTTAGTCCTTTTATTTTAATATTTTAATTTTTGGTCCTTTAAAATAATTACTACTTTTTATGGTCCTTCTTAATAAATATTATTTTTCTTAGGTCTTTCATTATAATTTTCCTTTAGTGATTTTTAAATAAAAAATATTTTTTAAAAATAATAATTAAGAGATTACCTTTATTTTAGGTTTTATATATATTAAATCTTTTTCTGAAAAAAATTCAAATAGTCTGGATTTCATTTAGATAACGCAGATGAACCGAGTGCAGCCTACCTATCAAAAGTAAACGTGTTCCCAGAGGATGACTCCTAATCTATAGTTCATTATGAAATGTTGACAAGAAAAAATCATTAAAATCTCAATTATGGAAAATAATGTAGAAGAACTCCCATTGTCCATATATAACCTATCCTGTATATATAGGAGTATAATATATTCATGATCCGGACAGAACTTCGATTCGGACTAGGTAGAACAAAGCTTTGGTGAACCGGGTGTAATAGAAAAAAAAATATATTCATGATAAAACAACGCTTCAAAATAATTATCAAGTTGTACTTAATTTATTTTGAAAAATTTTTATAACTCTGCGGAATCATACATCGTTTGCGCGAATCTTAGGCTCGAAGTTTTCTTGAAATATAATTTGGTTTTATTACATCAAATTAAAAATATTAAAATCCAAGTAGAGAGACCCGGGAGTGGTCAACCAAAAACAAAAACTTGAATCGGGAATATAAAATGCAGAAAATAGCCGTGACTGTGTCAAAGTACACACCAAAGAATATAAGACTCATCAGAGCAGTTCAAAGTCTTTGAGCCAAAAAAAAAAGAGCAGTTCAAAGTCCCTCACTCCCTCCATAACCAGAGAGCGTCAAGTGATGGCACGACGATAAGCGGAGATCTCAGAGAGAGAAAAAGAGGAGAGAGATAGGGATCGTGAAGAAGAGAGAGAAGAAGAAGAATGACCGGAGGTGGTGGTGGTGAAGATTCAACCAGTTTAGAATTCACTCCGACATGGATAGTGGCTGTCGTTTGCAGTGTAATCGTTGCCGTTTCATTCGCCGTCGAACGTTCTCTTCATTACGGCGGAAAGTACCTCAAGAAGAAGGACCAGAAGCCGCTTTTCCAAGCGCTCCAGAAGATCAAAGAAGGTTTTCTCGTGTTTCTTCTTTACCGTTTCATTCCATTTCATGCAATTGTGGATGTCGTTTTGAAGTCCGTTCATTTGTAATCTTCAAAACTGATTACGTTTTGATCAGAACTGATGTATGTTTCAATTCTTGTTCACTTTCTCTCTGTTTTGATCAGAACTGATGCTGATGGGTTTCATATCTCTGCTTTTAACTGTAACCCAAAACGGCATAACTAAAATCTGCATTCATCCGAGTTGGAATCGCCATATGCTTCCTTGTAAAAAAGAATCAGAAACTGCCACATCGCATGTTCAGAGGCACCTTCTTGCTGCGAAGTCCGGGGCCGGATATTGTACTAGTAAGGTAATATATGTCATAATACTCAGCATCGATTAGTTTATTTTGTAGTTTTGTTTCTGTGAAAAATGTCCTTTTGGACAATAATATGAACACGGTTTCTGTCATGAGTTCTATGGTTTGGGTAGACAGAGGCGTTTCAGAGAGGGTGAAGACAAAATTTCAATAGTCGAGGGGGGGGGGGAATGATACTAGGGTCGAATAATAATATTAGAAAAATCTCATAGTCTCATAATTTGTCAATAACAAAGTGAAAAAAAACCCTTAACAAGTGGAAGAGTAACCATTAACAAGTTATGAGATTTTTCTTAATTTAGATCTGTGTCATTTTCCTTTTTTTCCCAATAGTGACAAGATTTTAGTGTCTACCATCAAATATTCTCTCCCTTATGATTATAAGACATATTTACCTAATTTAATTAAATTAAAAAAGTTAGTTAAATTAGTTAATATGAAATTTATTTTATAAAACACCCTATTTATCTTTTTTAATTTCATTAGTAGGGGTAAGTTGGTTAACATGACGTTTGAAATTAATGCAGAATTAAAGTCAGGAGTAATAAAAGTGCAGCATTTATGACTTTTGGCTAATTGGCCTTATGTTTTGGTTTCTTTCTTCACTTTATTTTTTCCCCGAATCTCATGGTCTTTTTTACTCGTTTTTCTCTTAAATATTATTAAAAATACAATGAATTTTTGCTTGGCAATGGGCTATGTAGCGAATGAAATTGGATGGTCAACGTTCTAGATCACCTGTTTTATGTAAATCTTTTGATAGACGATTGGTTCTTCAGATTCTTCTGTAACTGTGGTGGTGGCATTTATATTGCATTTCTATTAATGGTTCAATTGAAAAATGGTCAAGCCCTTGTTCTTGTAAATAGTTGGCTCTGTTCTTCAACTACTAAATAAACAACATGGGTCATTTATCGATTATATATCATCTTAATTTTGGATCTTTCTTGGATTATATTAAGTAAATTAGGTGTTTCTTGGATTATATTAAGTAAATTAGGTGTTGCATGACTATGTATTTGGTAACAGTTCGTATGTCATTAAGTTGAAATATAGGTTTAAGGCAATAATCTTCTCTGTTTTATCTAATTGCTTACAATGTTTCTAATAACAGAAATCAAGCTCTTTGAAAATATTATATGCATAGAATGGGAAAATTATATTGTCTAAATTAAAATAATGGGTGTCCTGTTTGTTTTGAATTGATAAGTAATTTTCTTTATATAACAAAATACATTTTAATCTTTTCATCTTTCAACAGTCACCTAGTTGCCCTGTTTCTGTTTATTTTGATTACAATGTTTGAAGAATTCAACTTCATTTAGAATTACAGGAAACATCTTTGAAAGAAAAATGAAATGGGAAAGTTTTCTGATGAATAATATATCCTTTTCTGGTACCATTTTTACCCAAAAGAAAATCTTTCTTACTGGTCTTAACATTTATCCCCTATCTTCATGAAGGTCATTTGGATAACCCAATATAAAATTAAATTTAGAGGACAGTGTTAATAGTTTTGTAAGTCAGATTCTATTACATGGAAATACATATACATACATATGTATGTATGCATGCATGTACGTACGTATGCATCTTAATACATTGATTGATTGGCCTTATATTAGCTTAAGCGTTAAAAATGACTAAGCATTTGAACATTTACATGCTATGCTAAACCATTTACAGGGTAATGGAACTATAATATGTCATAATCAGGCAGTGAAAAATATTCTTCATAACATTCAAATTCAGTATGTTCTTTTTTTTTCCTATTTCCATTTTTTCTATCAGCATCATGTCATATATTCAATATTATTGAAAGGATTTCTCTGGACTCTCATTTTTACCAAAGTATCATTGCCTTCTGCGTCAAACAATATACACAATGTTACCTTGAATTGAATTCTTTCTACGATTTTCCCTAGTAACTCATGTACTATTTCCAATTTTTTTCCCCCACGTGCTACAGTATCTTATTGTGATTTTATTTTTTATTTTTTTAAAAAAATAAATTTCAGGGCAAGGTACCATTAATATCTGCAGAAGCAGTGCATCACCTACATATATTTATTTTTGTTCTAGCTGTCGTCCATGTTACATTCTGTGTGCTGACTATTCTTTTTGGAGGTGCAAGAGTAAGTATATCTAATAATCTCTTTTTTTTCCCCCTCTTAAATGCCTCTTCTTGTTTAGATTCTCTTCAGTCTTCTTCTTTACTGATCATCCAACTTTCTTTATATAGATAAGTCAGTGGAAGCGTTGGGAGAACTCAATTGCTAGAGAAACCAATGAAACAAACCCAGGTACGCAATTTGACCATTTACTGTACTGTGTTTGTCATTCCAATAATATTGTTAACTTCTTGAGCCTTTGATAATCTTTGAATTTAATACTAGCTTGTTCCAAATATAAGACCTCAATACATTTTGTCTCCCAAATTTATATTTTTTCCCAAGTACCATTGTTGATTGTACACAGCAAGTAAGGGGTTTCTATCCAAGGTAGTTTTGATGAAAGATGGTAGTATTTCAGAAAAACTGAGCTATTGTTGCTACAAATAATTAACATGATGAACTTTTTTCATCTACCCGAATTAGTCAACTAACTCCTGTATTAAAACTCTGGAGGTAGTAATTCTTGATTCAACGGTACGTCACTTTAAATATGTCAATAAACAATGGAAAACTCGAGAGCAAGTTAAATCTCTTTTATTTAAGTTCCAGAAATCCTCTTGAAAGTTGTTATATCTTTTCTGATTGTTTGCATATTGAATTGGTGCAGATAATGGACCAGCATTCACTAACGTTCACCAGCATGATTTTATTAAGCGTCGATTTCTGGGTTTCGGTAAAGATTCGACTATTCTGGGCTGGCTGGTAAGTTATTTTGTGCTTTATATTTACAAGAAACCTTTATATCCATCTGCCACGTTTAATGAACTTTTAGTTATTCCTTATAAACTTTTGATGTTTCTTTCAGTATTCCTTTTTTAAGCAATTTTATGCCTCTGTGACAAAATCGGATTATGAGACATTACGGCTTGGTTTTATTATGGTATGGTTCTGATTGACAATATTTGCTTCTCCATATTCTCTTAACCTATTATTGGCCAGTAGAATGAAAACCAGAATAATAACATAATTCTTTGCATTGTTTTCCGTTTTAGACTCATTGGAATCAAAATCGAAAGTTTGACTTTCACCAATATATGATGCGTGCACTTGAAGACGATTTCAAAAAAGTTGTTGGCATAAGGTAAGTGCTTCATTAAAAATGACTTTGCAGTTATAATTCTTCTTAGCTTACCACATATAATTAGCAAATTAATTGGCCTTAATATCTTTTGCAGTTGGTACCTTTGGATCTTTGTAGTCATCTTCTTGTTGCTTAATGTTCACGGTAAGCTGTATGGCTTTAACAGTCCTGCTATATGACACATATTCTCTTTGAACTGATGGATGTCTTTACACATGCATTTATTGTGGGTGTGTAATGATCACAAGTCCAAAAGAAAGAACCCAAATCCTAAAAGACTAGCCTATTATGAGAGAAACCTACATGAACTTATAAACCACACCATACTTATAAGGCTTCCGAATGTGGGACTCATAGCAGGCTGCTGTTTATGAATGCAGTTGCTTTGGCTGTTCTCTGTCTTTCTACATGTTCGTTTGCGATAGAAATCTTTTGTTTTTGAATGGAAAAAAGCTTAGATTGTTGATATGGTTCGCTATGAACTAGTTCTAGCATAGAGTGATCAATCAAATTGCTTCTTCTCATTTTGCTACTAGACAACGAAGATTACTTGCATTTCCTAACTAAGATGGTTTCTGTTCTCATCCAGGTTGGCATGCATATTTCTGGATCGCCTTCATTCCCTTCATTGTAAGCTTCCTGAAGTAAATTTTGAAGTGTAGTTACTGGATTCACTGTCTTATAGTAAGAGTTGATTAATTTGCAGATTGAAATATGCCTTAGGATGAGAGAATCACAAATGCCTAATACAAGTGATCTGTTTTGGCTAGAATTGTAGATAACAGATCATTATCAAATAACCATTAATTTAGGAGGGATCCCTGCTTCTCCTACAAATCCCCTGTAGCATTTCAAAAGTTTAAAGACTGAAGTTAAAAAGCTGAATATGAAACCAATTATTTTGAGGATCCTGTACAGTGCAAGTGTGGATTTTATAACATTCCCGATAAGGTCCAATATGTATCAAACACGTCATTCTAAGGTTGATGGTAGTATGAAAGATGAGCTTTTGCTTCTGTTGCCTGTAAAATTTTACCCATAATGCAAACTACTACCTCTGGTCCTATATATAGGAGCTGGACAAGGGGTTTACTTTGATCCAAAATATACGAGCTCAATTCACTTTGTTCCCTAAATTTACAATTTTCTCCCTGGAGTATCCTTATTGATTTCACATATAAAGGGTGTTTACATCTAAAGCAATTATAATGCACATGATTAGAAAGGGTATTCCAGGCAAGATAACACTAATTTGTTTCAAAAAGCAAGCTTAACTAACATCCTTAATATTCACAAATTAGTTAGTTATCTAGCTCTTATATTAACATCAAAAGGAGTCCCACCTGTGAATTGTCTGTCTTTTTCCAACAAACTTTCCGTTGTAGAGAATGTTTCTATGTTTAAAAGTCATGTTCTTGTCGTCCACATTATTGCATCTTCTTCTTTTCATTGATTGTGCTTTTTGGTTTTTCCGTTCTTTAAAGCTTCTACTGGCTGTTGGAACTAAGCTGGAGCATGTAATTATTCAATTAGCTCAAGAAGTAGCTGAGAAGCATGCAGCCGTAGAAGGAGCTTTAGTTGTCCAACCATCAGATGATCACTTTTGGTTTCATAAGCCCAAATTTGTTCTCTTCTTGATTCACTTTATCCTTTTCCAAAATGCTTTTGAGATTGCGTTCTTCTTTTGGATATTGGTAAGCAGATTCTTCTGAAGCATAACTCATTATGTCTTTTGGTTTTTGTTTTTTCGTTTTCTCTTCTCTTTTCCATTTTCCCCTTCATTTAAGACACTATCTACTTCTGCATCTTAGTTTACTTATGGCTTTGACTCCTGCATAATGGGACAAGTTGGATACATCGTCCCCAGGCTTGTTATTGGGTAAATGCTACACTATTCTTCCCCTTATGACCTCTTTTTCGGTTTTTATAGCGAGACCCGAAGCTCATTCAATTTGTTTTCCCCCTCCTCTTTCTTACCTTTATCTGTTGGGATTGCAGGGTATTCATACAAGTACTTTGTAGCTACAGCACCCTACCCCTTTATGCCATTGTTACACAGGTGAGTTTTGAGTTACTAGCGAGAATTAGTTGCGTGGAAATTGTTACAAACTTTAAGTTTCAGTTATATAATACAATAAGTCAATATAAATTGGTTAAAGGGAGCTTATCAGTGCACTTTATAACCTTAAAACAACTAAACGAGCTTTCATTGGATCACTCTGATTGTGGTGAAATTTACAGGAAATACATGTTACTGCTTGATTGTTGAACAAGTCTATGTAAAATCATTAGAGTGTATCAGTGAACTTTATTATCCAAAGCATCCACATTTATGTGTTTTTAGTAGACAGTGTGAGAGGTGAAACAGTAACAGCCATTAGAAGGTATCAATAAAATTTTCATCACTTGAAACCCCAATTTCGATGAGTATCCATTGGATCGGTACACGGTCATGTAATACTTTACATTCATAGATTATATGAACCTGAGAATTTCTGGTAGGTTCTGATGCATTAACATTCATAATTCATAATTTCAAATCCCTGCAGATGGGAACTCATTATAAGGCGGCGATATTTAACGAGCATATACAAGAGGGTCTAGCTGGTTGGGCAGAGAGGGTGAGGAAGAAGAAAGCACGAAGGGGTGAAAGCCCAGATGAAAGTTCTTCTGCAGGAGGAATTCACCTCGGTGCAATTCTCCGAACACAAACTGCACCGGCAACCCAAAGCCCACCTAACCCCTAGAGGGATCAAACTCATGCAGGCACGCACGCGCAAGCGGACACATAAAGGTTCTGTATAGTGAAGACAAGTAATGGTTCTGTACAGTGAAGAAAGGCAAAGTTGTTTTGTATTGTATGTTCTGTTTGTATGTTATGTGCTGGTTCTGTATAGTGAAGGAAAAGTATTGTTTAAAAAAAGGGGAAAAAAAAAAGTAAGGAAAAGTTGTTTCTTTGTATTGTATGTTCTGTGCTAGTACATTGTGAGATATGTTTGTGAGGCTCCTTACTACAGGTGTTTCTTTGTTGTACCAAAAGCGTATAAGGTGTGAGTTGGGGTGAGTTGGGGGTAGGAATTTATTTGAACTGTTTTAATTTAATTGCTTGATACTAGTCTTGAGTTTCCAGCATTTGATCATTTATTTTTGAGTAGTGTTCCAATCAAAGATATACTTCCTTTCCCTTCTTATTATAAGGCATCAATTAACAATTGTATTTGATCATTTTATAAGGTACTTGCTTGTTTTTAAAGTGCATTATTATTATTATTATTATTTTTTATGTATGCCCATAATTAATAAAGGAATAATTAATATTGTATTAGAGTTTAGTACAATTAATAGAAATAATATTGGAAGTTACTTAAATTTTAAGACAACTTTATTGATTTTAACTGTTTTTATTAGTTTATGAGAATTGTTGGTGTCTTATAATGAGCACCAGAAGAAATAGTTAGAATTGGATTGTTGGTGTCTTATAATAGAAAAAATAGTTAGAATTGGTTTATGAGGATGAGACTCTCCTGTCATTAACATAATACTTGATTGAAGAGTAGACCTTGATACTCCTTCCGGTCTTAATTACAAGACATAGTTGATTTTTTTGGAGAAATTAAGGAACCTAATTAAATTACCTTAGAGTATTTTTCTTTCTATTTTTTTCTTCAAAATAATTAGTTTGATTAATAAACTATTATATAATTTAAAGATACACAACATATAAAATGATTAAGTAACTTATTTATTTCTTAATCTCTCCAAACAAAGTCAACTATGTCTTATAATTAGGACTGGAGGTAGTAATAAATATAAGAAATATTTCCCATATTAATCAATTTTCCCCAAATTACCCTCATTACTCCTTCAAATAGGAGAGATGAAGGATATTAAAGAAGATAATTAAGGTATTAGGGGAAAATGTCGTATTTATTAAATAATTTACTAACTTATCTAACTTCTTTAATCTAATCAAATTGGTTAAATAAATCTTATATTAAGGACAAGAAAACCAAACCACGGCACTCATAATAAAATTATTCATTAAAATAAATAATTTATAAGACATGCTAGATATATAGGCACCACAACATGGCATTTAAAACATAGAACTGAGATAATTTAATAGCTAATACATTAAATGACCAACCAACAAGAAGGGTCTGAAATGAAGACAAATTCCTATCACAGTGATGAATAAATATAGACGTCACAGAACGTACTCAAATAGGCATTTAAGGGGAAAAAAACACAGAAGAGGGCTACTTTTAATAGTTCAGACACTAAAATCATAAACCAACAAGATTTTTGACCCTATATTTTCTGCTACATGTACACAAGAACATATTCTACTGACAGCAACAAGTTCTCACTACACAACATCATTCGCTGCTAGGCGTAGGAGTATACCGCAGGTGTTGCTCATAGAAATTGATCAGCTGCAACAACCGAAAAAAGGTCATTAGATGTAGGCATGAGGCCAATGGGAAGCACATCCTCTCTTTTTCTTTTTTCTCATTTTCTTCTTAGTATCTCATATCAAATGTTGGATTAAAAAATGAATAGTTCAAATTTAATATTTTATAAAATTATTATTAAATAATATAATATAATTTTAAATGAGATAATTTAAAATGTTAAATCTGAACCATCCATTTTTTAATGTAAGGATGGAATATGGGATACTGAGAAATTAAAGAAGAGGAAAAGGAGACAACCCAAACCCGATGCCAATGAAAGAAAAAACAATTTTTTTGCAAGTCTCAAACTGTGCAACATTAATAAGCCAAGATTCCACATAACAGTCTGCATCTAGATGACAAATTACCATATTTGGATAGTTCAACTTGAGATATTTATTATCCACCATCACTTTGGCTCCATCATTTCTGGACAAAAAAACCAGAAAAGGCGACTGTGAAGAAACATACAACAAAATCCAGTTCACTCCTTAGAAAGGAGGATAAATGGGTACAAATGCCATCTCCAACAAGAATAATGAATAGAGAGAATGAAATCCAGGTCAAAGTAAGAGATAAAAATGGATCAACAAATTCCAAAATTGGGGAGAGTACCAGCAAATGGCTTCAAATCAATGAAAGGTTTAAGAAAAAGGGAACCAAAATGCCTCTTCCCCAAGCATTTTACACATCCAAAACCTTGAAAATGTCTCCACAAAAAAAGATGACAAACAGACCAACAAATCCATGAGTGTCTTCAAATGTAAATTGTTTGTTTCCTTCCCAGAGAAATTGATTGCGATTTTATTGAACAAGTAAATTGATTACAACTTAATATCTTCAAATGTTAAAAGAATTCAACTGCTTGATTGTCTCCTTCCCAGAGAAATCAAGAGTGAAAAATTCTTGATTGAAAGATGCTTTCTTTTTCAAAAAAAAAAGGGGGGGGGGGACAAAAATCCTATTTTAGTCCCAAAAAGATGGTATCATCATCTGTTGAATAATCTACATCCACATAAAACCCACAGGGAACCCAATAAAGGTACTCTGTTCAATTCCAAACAAACCGCAGATGTTTATATTTTTATCCATTGATTCAAACAATCAAACGGTTTGTTACCCAACCAAACAGCTTTAGACAATTTATCTCCTACAGCCAAATCACTTACAATTAGCAAGTCCAAACATCCACTAAGAATCCACAAAGCACAGGTACAAGTATTTATACTCTATCTGTCCCCACACCCCAAAAAAAGAGGACACATCGACAACCCAAACTATCAGTTAGTTAATTGTTTAATTCCCTTCCAACTCCTTACTGATTCGCTCATAACATTTACCTGTAGAATGTAGAAATTAAAACCTCTTTATAATCCAAGGGACATCCCTTTTGTATTGATTTAAGCAATGTTTGGTGCCCAATTGCACGCTAACATCCAAGAAATTGAATAACTGATGTACTGATGTAGTTTAGTAGTTTACATTATATAATTAAAATTGTGAAACTATTATATAAATAAAGATCTGATCAGTTGATGTGTGTTAATAACTATAATAAATAATTGCATAAAATTCCTTAATTTAGCACAAGTGGAAATGCTTTCATGTATGCTATGATACTCACTCATCCAGTATGCTCTATTTTGACAAGATTATTCATGTCTTTACTGTATAAAATAGTCTACTGATCTAATTATCAAAGCAGTGGAGGAATTTTACCCGTACAGGATTAGATACCTCGCAGTTCTAGTAAGTAGTAACCATGGTTACAATACAAGTGATCTTAACCTTCAACAATGTGAGACAGAATACATGCTTAACATCAATGAGCTATACAGTTTAATAATTATAATAACTAATAATTATTCAAAGTGAAAGGTTAATTTCCTTTGGTCATGACCTAACGGATGTTATAGATAAGAGGAAATATACATCCAATAGAACCATACTTCCCATTCATAAGGTTTCAAACAATATGAGAAGAATTCTACTGACATTCTATATCAGCAATGCAATTACCAGGAAAACTTTAAAATGATTATTAGAGGTTATAACTGAATAAATTTGGAGTAATCAGTTGAACAACTAACCTCAAAGCCACAAAAGTCACCATAATGTTATGCCCATTGCCATCAGCTATAGAAGCTTGATAGCCTACTGGCCTTAAAAGCTTGACGATATTGCCATCAGTATCAGCATCATTCAACTTGCTATTACTATTGTTCCCTCCAGGAGCAAGAGTGCCTCTGTGCACATGTTCCATTGCACCACTTGACAAGGCCTGTTGAGTATCAACAGGCTCTCCTGACAGAGAATCCGTCTTAAACCTCTTCACAGAACCAGATTTTCTCCTCTTTGCTCCTCGGCAACGGCCAATTTGACCCGGTTCTCCAGAATCCACTTTACATTGACCTCCCATTTGACCATTGCCAGTTGAAGTCTTGGCTTCTTGGGAGTGCCCTACAACCTTATCCGCATCATTTCCATTGATTGTAGTCCCTTTAAGCTCGCTAAGCTTTGGGTCATAATCAGGTTCCTCATTCCTTTCAACACTTTTCTTTGAAACATTTGCAAAACCATTTTCAACAGTTCGATTGGCATTTCCACAATTTTCTCCATCATCAGCAAATAAGACCGTATGAGGACGAGCAGGAATATCAGGAGTGTTGGTATCAATAATTTTGAGAGGAGCAGATTGTTCATGTTTATCAGCAACCGGAGGAGTAAAATTCCTGAGACTGTAAGAAGTAGCAGAACGTTCTACCCTCTTCTTGATTTGAGTGTGTTGAACCACATGGCTGCGCTTGCGCTTCTTAGGCTTCCCTGATTTCAAGCTTCATAAACCCAAAAAGAACAACAAACACTTGTCAACCAGCATATTTAACTAGTCCAGCCACTATGTCCATCTAATTTCTAATTAAAATCAATAACACAAAGGAAAAGCTTATAACTTTATCAGCCATTTTGAGACTCAACTCATAAGTTACCTATTCTTGATACTGCATAATTTTTCTAAGAAAAGACGAGTCTTTCATGCTCATTCATTTTGTATATAAACATAAAAAGATCATGAAAAATAAATGGAAAAAAGAACAAGGGTTTACCTCTTTTCAAAAGCGTCAATGACATCAGGAACCGAGTTCAGATTTTCCAGGGGCTCCCAAGTGTTAGCAGATTCAGGCCAATTGCTCCTTTGAGGGTTAAAAAAAGAAAAGAAGAGAAATTATTGCTTCCCTTCAGGTCCAGCTAAACAATGAGAACAAAAAGACGACAAAGTAAGAGGAACACTCACCACTTGACAAGGTACTGGAGCTGACCCTGTACTTGTAACATTTGAGCATGAATTAGAACAACGAAAGCCCATGGTCAGAAAGAAGGAGAAAATAATATACCAAAATCACCTCCAATACAATATAAGATAACCAACCAAGAAAAAAAATACCCCTATTTCACGGTGAATGAAAGAAAAGGAAACCACAAAAGAAAGAACAACAAAATAAAGAAAAAGAAAGAAAAAGAAATGAACTTTCAACACTCTACCTTGCGCATCCTTTTTCGACGTATTGCTTCAACCTCATAAAAGTCATCGTCAAGCTTTGGACCCTGACCCTCTTTATCTCCATCCTTCTTCTCTTTCTCCTTCTCATACTCTTCTTCTTCTTCTTCTTCATCTTCTTCCTCGGATCCTTCTTCATCCTCTCCTTCCGAATCTTGCAAAGGGGTCTCTTCTCCTTCTTCCCCTTTCTGCAAGAAGGCATCGTTGTTGTCCTTTTCCGCAGAAGGAGCCAATGAATCAGCAACCCCATTAATGGCAGCTTCACCATCACCAGAAGTAACACCATTAGAAGCATCAATTGGTACCTCCGAACCAGTCTTCTTCTTCGCGCTTCCCTTCATTGTAGCAGAGAAAGACAAACCAGAAAGAAATCACCTCAAGAGGGAAACGAGAAGGTACAAAAGCTCTGTGTTTAAGTGGGTATCGTTGGAGAAAATGGCGTTCCTTAATGTAAGAAAAACGCCAAGAAGCTAGAGAGAGAGAGACAAAAGAGAGAGCTTGTGAGCCAACTTCACACTCTGATGTCTCTCCCGAGTGAGGAGTGAGGACAGTCCCAGTCTATTTATATTTTCCTCACCTCTCTTCCCTTTTTGGGTGTCCTTTGTTTTTATGATAATTTATTGTATTTTGTTTTCCCTCTCCCACTCCTTATCCCGCGAAATCTTTTTTCTTGTTTTTATGCATTTGTTTATTTGGTTAAATTTGTTGTTGTCATGGGGTGAATTTTATCAACTTAGTCATAACTCATGAGTCGTGACTCGTGAAGATTAAATTGTAAGAAAATTCATATGGAAACCTGTTTTCAAGATTTAACCAATTATTGAATGCTGAAACGGTGTGAACATTCGTAGTTGGGTTCAGTTAATTTATATAATGCAATTAACAAATAAAACTTTTATCTATTTTTAATCAGCTCTAAAATGGCCTAAATTTGATGGCGTTTTGCATTAAATTACAATTCATCTCATCAATCAATGAATCATCACGTCCCATCTGAATTTGGCAACATTATTATAGTTAATTCTCTGAATCTTTGAAAGCTGGGGTATCTCCGCGTGAATCTAATAAATTTCTAAATTCGTGTAGATAACAATATTGTTATTAGCCAACGTGTCTCGATAGTGGTGAGAAAGCATTTAAACTTATCTTTTTATAAGGATTAATGTATAGATTGGCTCCCGAAGTTTTCAATTAGGAACGTAACATATTTGAAAGTTTTATTTGATTTAATGTTACCATGAAAATTATTCAATGGTATCAAAGTTTGACGGTTAATTGATTAAGTACGAATTTACTTAAAAGTTCTCACTTAGGGATATTGGATATTATTACCCTAAAAATATCCAAACGGTAACAATTTTGTCTTGCTGTTAAATAATGGTTTTTTATTTTTTATTTTACCATCAATCATTGCACGAAGCCAACTCCAATCCATGCCATGGAGCTGTTAATATAACATTAAAGCACCGACAGAAAATTCCATCGGTAATTTAGTGACAGAATTTTCTATCAGTAATTTATTACTTCTTCCGGTTCTAATTATAGGAACACTTTTATAGCATACTATATAAAAGTGTTCCTATAATTAGAATCGGGAATAATATTTTTTAAGTAAAAAATCCACATGGAACAACCCCTCCCCCCAAAGGTGGACTCACGTTATGCATAAGGGGGGCAAGTGCCCCCCCTTAAATTTGTGATTTTCTTAAAAAAAAAAAAAAACCAGACACATTTGAATGATAGGCCACCGATCGCCGTTAAATTAAATGCCCACCTTTGATACATTAATACTGTGCTTCGTAATCAGATAAGGGATGAATGATTGTTTAGTGCCTTGTATTGAAAAAGATGTATTTGACAGCATTTATAATAAGACAATTATGATAGAATTCCAAAAAATAAGACCTAGAATGATGAAATTGTAATTATTTTTATTGTAATATACTTTTGTTATTAAAATATATGTACTTAACTTATTAAGTGTCCACCCTTCATTATAATTTATGTAAAGGGTTAAGAAGCAATTTTACCAATCAACTATAGGCTTGAGAGCACTCAACACAATAAACTCTCAACTGGACTATAAATACAAATTAACTCTTGAAAATCTTAAATGGGCACAAAACCGTTAGCTACAACCAAACGTCCGTTTGTTGAAATTTATTTGAAAGAAATAAATTGATTCTAGTACAGCACTCCATCGTGTCCTCTTCCCAAAAAATTTGCGAAAACTTCAGAAACCCTCACAGTGACCCAAAGTAGCCGTCGTTCTCTAGTAGTCCAGGACTCCATCGTGTCCTCTTCCCTACCTTCGTCTCGTCCACCATCTCTCTACAAAAGTTTTCCTTAGTCTGCCTCCTCAGGGAATTGATTCGAGCTTTACCGTTTGAGGTTGGAGCAACGCTGTGGCGGGAAGAGGATATCGATCTTATACTTGAGTTTAGCCGGTCGGTGCCTCTCGTGCCGCCATTAGTTTAGTTTCTTGCCAAGATGGCTGAGTTGCTAGATAATGACACTGTTGCAAGGGAAAAGCCTTCCACTGAATAGGTACTTGCTATTTTATAATTCAGTAATCGGTGGATGAAGAAAAAGCACACTGTTAATACCGTTTGGATTGGTGTTTTGGGAATCTAAAGCACTTGAACGTTGGAGAAGTATCAATGAAAAAAAAAACACAATTTCTTCCTCACTCTCAGACTCCATGGCTAATGGAAGCTCTGTTTTTTCCTTCATTGTTTTGCCTTGAAAGGTGGATCCAGCTTTGTGCCATGTAGGGTTTCTTAAGTCTTGCAAGCCGTGGATTTGAAATCAATTTATTTCCCTCAATTTTTTTTTTGATACTGAAGAAATTAACAGAAAGTAAAATTACAAGAGAGGGGAAATTAATCCCAAGGCTTCAGAAGCACACAACTCCCGCAAAAACACCGGGCAAGCATCTAAGAAAGGCAAAGAAGAAGATGTCCCCTTCTTAGCAAGGCTATCAGCTACCATATTGCAGCCACGAGGGATACATCTAATAGCTAATCTCCAATCTCTTCTCAAAAGATTCTTAATTTCCCACACTACGAGCGAAGCTCCAAGGGAAGAACCACAATCAGCAAGCAGAATATCCACCACTTCCTTCGCATCAGACTTAATTTAATTCCAACAGACGGACGTTTGCTCACACTTAACGGTTTTGTGATCATTTAACGTTTTTAAGAGTTAATTTGTATTTATGGTCCAGTTGAGAGTTTATTGTGTTGGGCGCTCCTGAGCCTATAGTTGATTGGTAAAATTGCTCTTTAACCCTTATGTAAATGCATTTCTAACAGCAATTAGCCTTGCTTTTCTTATTACATCATCAATGTTCACTTGATTTCATGAATATTTTTTTGATATTCTTTTCTTTTATTGTTTATATTCTTTTGTTTTTTTAACGCATTTAAAACTTTTCTTTAAAAAAAAAAATTGCCCCCTCCCCCCCCCCCAAAAAAAAAAAACTACCTCATGGAAAAAACTACCTCATGGCAACTCCAACCGCTGTCATACCACATTAGCACCACATGTCTTGCCACCTCACGTCCATGGTAGCGCCTCATCTACATCACAATTTGTTTTATTTTGTGACAAATGAATGATTTGAACTATGGTATTGAAAACATAGATTTTACCTGAAAACGGAAGAAGGAAAAAAAATCATAAAACGTAAAATCGTAACGTAGTAAAATCATTAAAAAAAACGTAAAAGCTTAAAAGTGTTTGGAAAATTAGTAAAATCATTTTAATGAAAAAAATCCTAAAAACGTAAAATCACACTGATAAATCGAGTTTTTAACTACTATGATTTGAACCCTTAACTCTGCATGTGTGCGCTAATGCGTTTGCCATTTGAGTTGTTAAATATAAATTTAACTTCACGGTTGATTTTGACAACCCATCAAATAGTTATCAATTTTTGGAAAATAAAAAATGATTTGATGGTTGTTTTAAATAACAGCCATATTATATTAGCTTATATTTATTTGGAAGAAAAAAAAATAATAATCAAATAGGCCTTGCTCAACCTCTGTCTGCCTCACGTTACTTGACACTTTTGTACGTAGTTAACCAAGGATTAGTTATCAGATATCATCAAACATGTTGTCATGCAATTAGACCGAAATCAGTTAAATAGTTGTGATGATCTCTCTAATATCTACTTGTTGCGCTCAATTTTTGAGTTTTAAGTTTTGTTTTAATATTATTGGTAGTGCTTATAGTTTAATCAAATCTTATTTTAAATCCTTTAGTTTTAAATCATTAGTTTTGATCTTTATAGGTTCAAAATAGTTTGGTCTTCTGAGTTTAATTATTAGTCCCTTAGTTTATAATTAGTTTTAGATTTGGTCTCTATATTAAAACTCATACTAAGTCCTTAGAAAATTATAGGGAGCAAAATCAACAATTTAAAATAACAAAGACTAAAAATAAAATTTGATTAAACTGTAAAGAACAACAATAATATTGTCCCAATTTTCATAAACCCCTATTTGGCATCCAGTCAACTAAGAATAGGTACATTCATCTAATATAATCAAATTAATTTATATGATAAAGGTTTCAAAAATACTTGATCTATTTTAGCCGATTCTTAAAAGGCCTAACTTTGATTGTATTATTAGAGCTATCAAAACGAGCCATCAAAAAGCCCCCATATTAAATAGCCCGTATGGACCAAAAAAATTTATAGCCCTAAGGGTTAGGGCTGGCCCGCGGGCCAAAAATCATTTTAAATAAACATGATCATTTCTTAGTTTCTAGATTCCACCTACTGAAACTTTCTTTAATGTCTTTGACAAACTCCAAAACCAAAACAAACAAATCTATACATTAATTAGATGGATATGTGATCCGATTTCGACATGATTCAGTATAATAACACAACAAAATTCTCTACAAAGTCGATCATTTTCATGAAAGGGTCAGATCCTGATCTGTTCATCAACATTTACTAGGAAAAAATTCATTCATGTTCTCGTAATGATACGTTGGTTCAAGCCTAGAATTCATACCATATTTACAGTTGAGAAGCAAATTATTACATTGATAAAGCAAAGTCAGCTCAATTACAAAATAAAACAAGAACTTAACTATAGTCAAAGTAATTAAAGAGAACTGTGAAATTTCAAAACAAGAACTTAACTACAGCCTAATCATAAATTGATTCATCTCTGCAGCTTCTTTGAATTCTGAGTTCATCACTGTAAAGTTCCTACAAACTAAAGATTTTTTGAAACTTTCTTTCTTTCTTTCTTTTGGAAATGTTCTTGAATTTTCTCAAATTTTTAAGTATTTTTCCATAATTAAAATGTTGCCTATAGCATTTTCCTATGTTTCAGTGTGTTAATATATGTTAAAGAGTAAGAGATGAAAAATAAATTAAAATCTATCAAATTTTAAACAATCATAAGAATTACTACTGCAAAGAGTAATTGTTATTTACTAGTAATTGAAGTAATATTTTCTTTTTTTGCCAAATTGGAGTAATATTTTTCTAAACTACAAACAAATGTTTGTTTTTTTAATAGGAATAAATTATTTTGCATGTATATATACTTTCTCTCAAATTTTAATTTGGTACTTATATATTTTCCCCCTTTACTAAAATTTTTAACTTTTTCTTAATCCTTGTAACTTTGCATTGTTACATAATTTAATTAGGAGAAAAGAAGTATAGGTGCCGGATTTAAACATTAAAAAAAAAATGTAAGTACCTACAAAATAATTTGGAATATTTCCTTGCAAGGGAATGAGAAGTTTTCTGGTTAAGTGTTATTAATTAATATAGATAACTTCAAAATATTGAAATTTAAATTGATAAATTGTAAGATATTTAGGTGCCAAAATACTCGTCTCATCATCTGTAATTTTATATAGGCAAAAGCAACAATGACAATTGAATCTATAAAAATTTCTACGAAAACCCTAAGAAACATAATACTGCAATGATTTTCCTCAATCAAATTCAGTCTTGAAATTTTACTCATAAATTTACAGAAACGAACAGCACACACAGAAATTAAGAGAGAGCAAGAAAGGGAATGAACCGGAGTGAAACAAGAGAAATTCAAATTCCATAAGCATAAATTTAGATCCTTAAATTTGAAGAGAAACTAAGCAGGAAATATGATAATGGTGGTGAAGGAGATTGAACTAACATCAACATTGGCAAGTGATGAGCGAGAGAGCGAAGAGAGTGGTGCGATGGGTGAGGGGCGCAAGTAAAAATCACTTTTTGCCTTCAGATTTGCGTTCATTGCCTCGTGTTTGTCGCCGCTGCCGCCGGGTTAGTGCTCATCGTCGCATCCAACGCTGTGGGATTAGGGCTTGGCGCCACCGCCGCGTCGCTACTGGTTAGTACTAGAGCTTTTTTTTTTGGTCAAAAGAAGGATTCTATTAAAAGCTCAAAGTCAACACAATACAAGGAAATGATACAAACAAAGACAGGAAAGAAAAATAACCACTAGCAGACAAAGGCCAAACAAAGGAAACCAAAACAATACAACCGAAATGAAAGACAAGACACAGAAACACCAACAAGACGATAAGAAACACTAGCCACCATCCAAAGCAGAACTGGGAAGGGAAGGATCATCCGATCCAACATCGGCCATCTGAGCCTCCAGGGTTAGAAGAGAAAACAAAGCGGGTGATGGTTGTGAAACCCACCCAATCGGGCACACCCCTTTATAAGCTTCAGCTGCAAGAAGATCCGCAGTACGATTACCCCCTCTTGGGGAAAAAGACAAGGAAAACCCAACCCCAGAAGACAGAAGACAAATAATGTCCTGGATAATACTCCTGCAAGTCCAATCATACAACTCCGGTACATAAGAGGAAGACAATCAGATTCAAAAATAACTTTGTCATGACCCAGGTCAAGGGCCAGAAGCAGGGCCCTTTTTAGAGCTAATGCCTCGGTCATAAAAGCAGAAATAGACTTTACTTTATCAACAAATCCCCACTTGAAGAAGCCAGTAAAGTCACGACAGATAACCCCAATAGCAGCATCTTTCTGATACGGAGAGAAAGCTCCATCACAATTAATTTTAAGGCTATCATGAATGGGTGGAAACCATTTATTGCCAGGACTATCACAGCCCCTCGACAAGCAATGGTCCCGCACCCCATTGGCACCTTGAGCCCAAAATTCAAAATTACTATTCCGGGCCTGTTCAATAATCATCCCAGGAATCGGCTTCTTATGATGAAATGCCATTTCATTTCTAGCCTTCCAAATAAACCACAGAAGCCAACAAATCAAAGAAAGATCCTGCTTAATTAGTGATGGGGAGTCTAACAAAGAAATCCACCAGGCAGTAAAATTGGAGATAGTGGAAACATCAAGTCTAACCCCCAGCGAACAGCCAAACCAAACGTATCGTGTCCAAGAGTAGTGAAAAAAGACATGTTTAGTAGTCTCCTCTGCCTCTACACATACAGGACACAGATTATCTGGGGATCTCCTTCGTCTAAATAGAGCCGCCTTGGTTGCAACTGCATTACTCAGAAGGCGCCATATGAATTGTTGAACCCTTGGAATCACTTTAATCTTCCACACTGACTTCCAACATGAATTGGTAATGACAGTGGAAGAACCAGCCCTGTGCATCCTCTTGGACCTCCACTCTTTCCGACTATGGTACCCCAACTTTACTATGTATACACCATTCTTTGCACTCATCCACACCAGCTTATCCTCCAGCCCATTGGAAGGGATAGGGATTTGGTATATTGCCTCCTTGACCTCATCATAGACATGTTGGTTAATAGGTGAAAAGTCCCACCGACCATCTACAATCAGATCACAGACCCTACCCTCAGCAATTATCGGCACATCAGTGTAACGTGGTCTCTCAGGAAATATATCGCCTGGGACCCAAGGGTCACCCCAAATTCTAACAAATGAACCATCACCAATGTCCCACCTCAGATCCTTCTTCAAGAAATCTCTGCCCTGTAATAAACTGGACCAGCACCAAGATGCCTTATAACCTATCTCCGCATTAATGAAAGCTTGATCAGGGAAATACACACTCTTAAGCACCTTTACCCACAGATCATTAGGTTTCATCATCAACCTCCATGCTGTCTTTGCCAAGAGGGCATGATTCATCGTCAGAAGATCCCGAAAACCCATACCACCATCCCATTTGCTAGTAGTCATAGCATCCCAAGCTTTCCAATGAGTCTTACCACCCGAGGCACTCCCCTCCCACCAAAAATTAGCAATAAGGCTATTGATCTCCTTGCAAGTCTTGAGAGGGAATTTGAAATAGTTCATTGGATAGATTGGAATAGCCTGGATAACCGCCTTGATCATTACTTCCCTCCCCGCAAAAGATAAAAGGGAATGACTCCAACCATGGATTTTGCTTGCAACCCGCTCTCTGATATAAGCCATAGCCTGTGTTTTTGTTTTACCCCAAATGCTAGGAATGCCAAGATAAGTTCCCAGGGCTTCTGTTGCTGGGATCTTTAAGAAGCCAGTCACCATACTTATAACTGCAGGAGGGGTATTAGAGGAGAAAAAAATACTAGATTTATCAAGATTAATGACCTGCCCAGAGGCTGCACAGTACAAGTCCAAAATATTAGCCAAGGAGGTACAGTTTCTACGACTAGCACGCATGAATAATAGGGCATCATCTGCAAAAAAACTGTGAGTGAGAACAGGACATCCATTACTAAGTTTAATACCTGTAAGCCGCTTATTATTCTGATTTTTACTTATCATAATAGACAGTACCTCTGCAACTAGAATGAATAAGTATGGAGAAAGAGGATCACCCTGACGGATCCCTCTGGTGGGAGTAAAAGATTTAATGTTTCCACCAGACAAACAAATATTTAAACTCACTGATCGCACACATTTCATAACAAGGGACACCCAATGGAGATAGAAACCGAATTGAAGCAACACATTCTCAATGAACTCCCACTCAACACGATCATATGCCTTACTCATATCCATCTTGAGAGCAAACTCATACTTACCTCCAGTTCTCTTACGGTGAAGATAATGATACACCTCATGCGCTATAATGATATTATCATGAATACAACGGCCAGGTACAAAAGCACTTTGATTATGTGAAATGCAATCATCAAGCAAAGGTTGCATCCTATTGGCCATGATTTTAGAAATTATTTTATAAGAAAAATTGCATAGGCCAATAGGACGAAAATGCGAAACATGCTCTGGCTTTTGAATCTTAGGAATAAGAGTAATGTTCGTTGTATTAATGCTATCTAGGACAGAATTGCCTGCAAAAAAATCAGTGACTGTAGAACACACAGAATCAGCAATTTCAGACCATGCAGAATGATAAAATTTACCGGAAAAACCATCAGGTCCTGGTGCCTTTGTACTCCCCAGACTAAAGGCTGCAGCTTTGATCTCCTCCCTAGAAACCGGCAACATAAGGCCTTGATTCATTTCCTCAGAGATTTTGGGATCAATGTAGTTCAAGGCATCCTCCATGGATTGTGGATCCGAGGTCGAAAAAAGATTCTGGAAAAAGCTGGCAATATTTTGGGAGATAGCATCCTCCTCCATTAACCAGTTGCCCGCATCTTCTTTAATACAAGAAATTCGGTTTCTCTGTCTCCTTTTAATGGTTGAAATATGAAAAAAGCGTGAATTTCTATCCCCAGCATTCAACCAATTAATCCGAGAGCGCTGCCACCAATATTGTTCCTCCAATTCCAGCAGATGATCCAGATCACCCTGAGCCTCCAGAATCTGCCTAGCAATGTTTGTGGTACGGACTTGATGAGTCAAATTGGCTAGCCGATTTTTTAAGAGTTCAATACGTTTAACATTGTTTGGGAACTCCTTCTTGCTCCAAGCAGTAAGATTTCACCTACATGTGTTCAGATTGTTTAAGAAAGATTCTATAGACGACATGTCCTGATCAGAGAGAATTTGCCAGCTTTCTTTAACTACTTCCAGGAATTGACCATGTGAGGCCCAGACGGCCTCAAAGCGGAAATCCCTTTTCTTCTTATAAGCTTGGTATTGACACTGGACGAATAGAAGATGGTGGTCAGAGGACCTAGCCGGATCAATATTGAAGACCTGGAGAGTCGAGAATTGCTCTCTCAAATGTACGTTTCCGAGCGCCCTATCAATGCGCTCCCAGATAGTATCCAGGCTATCTCGATTGTTACACCACGTAAAACTAGGACCATTAAAACCCAGATCTTCCAATTCACAATCAGATAGAAAGCCCTTGAAGTTTAGGATCCTTCTCCACGCTCTGGGAATACCGCCACACTTCTCAGCTTGAGATAAAATATCATTAAAATCACGGATAAATAACCAAGAAGACCTGATGTTGTTGCTTATTCTCCTGATTTCTTGCCAGCATGACATTCTTAGATCATCATCAGTGGGGCCATAAATAAAGGTGATATAAGATGGAGTAGATAGCTCATCAGACAGAACACTCGTGTGAATAATATTGGATGATGAGAATAGAACGTTGACCACAATGTTATCAGACCACCATAAAGCCAGGCCACCCCCTTTACCAACCGGATTTACTAACCATTCTTCACTGAAGCCACATCTACGCCTCACCTTCCTAACATAACTTGCTTTCTGTTTAGTCTCCATTAAGAAGACCAAATGGGGCTTTTTCCGGAAGCATTCTTCCTTCAAGTTTCTAACTGTCAAGGCAGCCTCCAAACCCTGACAGTTCCAAGCTAATAGATTCATGGCGAACCGGTGGTTGGTCCCATCCAACCACCGGCGTTTTGATCAGAGAAAAGACCCCGAACAGCTGAAACTTGGCTATTAGCGGCACTTGACTGTCGGATATATCTCTTAACAGAGCGAAAATTTCTGTTTCTCCTCTTTGGTGAATGAATCATTGTAGCTGACCCTTTTTGACACTCCTCCTCAGAATCAGAAACTACAATCCTGCATTTCTTGTTTCACCTTGATCATCCTCCATGGGACGCTTAAGGCTTATCCCCCTCACACGAGAGTTATGAAGAGTGGAGCTAAATACCCAAGAGGGGGGGTGAATTGGGTATCTAATAAAAATTAAGGATTGAGCTCTGTTTTTGACTAATGAAAACAGAGGCTAACAGAGGAGTAGGGAAGGAAAGCTTTACACAATGTGATTTATACTGGTTCGGTCCTTTCTCTGACCTACATCCAATCCCCAAGCCTCACCTGGGATTTTCAATCCACTATAATCAAATATTGATTACACACTCTGTACTAAGAGTTGTTCTCTCACTAGAACACACTCCCCCTTACAAGTTGTAATCAATACACCCCAACTACCAAGTCCCCTGACTTGTAGTTATCTCAATCAATAAATGATTTACAAGTATTTGACTCTCTTACAGAGCTGATAGGATAAACACTGAAGAACTAAGTATCAAAATGATACAATACAGATGAAAGCTTGATACAATAAATGACTCAATAAATTTTCGCTCTAAGTAGTTGTATCAGCTGGAGATGAAGTTAATGCTCTCTATTTATAGGTAGAGAACATTAAATGACCGTTGTGAGATGATTCCAACCGTTGGAAGTGATTTGCTTAAGTTCTGGTCATCTTCTCTCTCTAAACTTCTGCTAATCCAAGTCTTAATGAAGTCTGATGTGGATCTCTGAGTTTCTGCCCGTTGGAATTAACTTTACTTGATATAGTAAGCATTCTTTAACGTTAACAAGGCGTGCTCAGATGGATTAGCCGAAAGTAGATGAGATTGTGCAGGTGCATTAAATGCACTGTTCACCTTTTTGCTTTTTCTCACAAATCTTCAATAATCTTGATCTGTGCTAACTGAAAAACACTCAACAAACTTGTTAAACATATCTGGGATCATGAGTGAATGATTTATGAAAGCAATTAGATCAAACAACAAGATATAGCAGATTTCACAAATTTGAAAAAGCTTCAACGGTCACTAACCTCGAGGTTAGTTCATCCAACCTCGAGGTTGGCCTGAAATCTTCAGGCAAACCTTCGTTTTAAAATCATTCAACCTCGAGGTAGCAAAGTGAACCTCGAGGTTTGACGTTTGTTTCAAACCTTCAGTTTTTCACGGGAGCCCGACAACCTCGAGGTTGTACTTCTGTACTCGAGGTTGGCTCTTGAAAGAACAAAGTTCAAAGTTAAACATAAAGCCCAGCCTCGAGGTTACAATGTTAACCTCGAGGTTTTCAATACTTTGAAAACCAGTGTGCTCTCTGTAAGTGATAAAACTCGAGGTTGCAACATCATACTCGAGGTCAAAGGTGTTTTCATCGAGCTTAAGTTTCAAAACAAAGTGTCCAACCTCGAGGTTGAAACATGGACCTCGAGGTTCATGTGCTTGATGAACAACATGACCTTTCTGTATGAGTTGAACCTTGAGGTTTGCTTTGCATACTCGAGGTTACAAGTGATAATGAAGAAACTTGGGTTTTCCAAATGAACCAGAACCTCGAGGTTGACTTCTCAACCTCGAGGTTTCACATATAACTTGTGAAACCAAGTTTTGCAACATTCGAACACTTGATTTTTAAAGCTTCTGTAAGGTCAAACCTCGAGGTTACAAACCCAACCTCGAGGTTTGCTCTTAACCAGAGTTTTGACACTTAAGAGCAAAACCTCTTCAATTGTCTGTAGTTGTTGACAATCATCAAAACCATCAGAGAACTAACATTCTCCCCCTTTTTGATGATGACAACATCTACAAGCAATACCTCTTTAAACATTTAAAAGTTTATCAGTGAGATTATCAGAGTGTTTGAAAAATTGATTTTTGCACAAGTAGAGTTCTTTAGATAAAGAGTCATATATTCTCAGAGATAAGCAGAAGCATGAAATCGAGACTGATATTTCAATTGACATTCCATTTCAATAAATTTATACAAGATATAATGGAATTCAATGAAAACAAAATACAGACAATACTACAAAAAAAATACATGAAAATACACATGCTGCTGCAGACAAAAACTAGATCCCTAGACTCTAGAAACTAGATCCCTAGACTCTAGTCCTCACTCATTGCTTGTCTCTCCCCCTTTGTCATCGTCATCAACATACTCTGGGTCGAGAATAACAAGAGGAGGCTGGTAAAGCACCATAGCAGTGGTAGGATCAAATGTGGGATCAAGAAGAGAAGGATGGGCAAAGGGAGAAGGTGTGGGGAAGATTTCAGTAGAGGGGGTAGGTAGAGATAGAAATGGTGGAATGAGAATCTCTGTAGAAGGGGTAGTGGGTGAAGGTTGAGACTGAGCAACAGGAGTGGTATGAGGTGGAAAAGAGTGTGGAGGGCTAGGGAATGAGAAAGAGTGAGAGGGAGGTGAGGATGGGTCAGGTATAGGGAGTGATGAACTAGGGTCATCAGCTGTAGCAGGGATAGGATCAGAATCCATCGCAGGAGCAGGAATAGCAGTGGAAGCTTGTACTGGAACTGAGGATGAACCAGGAGTGGATGAGGAAGCCCCGAGACCAAAATGTCTAAGTAGCATGTCAGCTCTGTCTCTGGCATCAGATGCAGCTGAGAGTGTGACAGCTAAAGAGGAGTCCAATTCAGTAAACTTGTGATCCACTTCCTCCTTTAGCTTATTCAAGTGGGACATCACCTCAGTCTGAGCCACAATGACATCCATAAGTCCCAACTTGATGTCAGCCCGTAAAATGTCGACCTCAGTCTTCATGAGAGCACGATGGGAGATGAGGGCTTGATCCACAATCTGTCTGATCTGCCCCAGCAGATCATCTGATATAGGAGCCTGAGAGGGTGGAGGAGCTGACTGTGCTTCCTCAGGGGCCTGAGAGGCTTGAGACTGAGCCGCCCCCTCTGCATCAAATTTGATATGCATGAGGTTCAGCTTATGCTTCCCAAAATAAAGGGGATACTCAAGGGTATCAGTGCTTCCCACATACCAGATTCTGTGATAGTAGAGTATCACAGAAACGAGAGAAGGGTAGGGTATATGAGTCAATGGCTTTTTGGCAAATTTGAATGACTTCATCCCCTGAAGAAGCCAATCCCCAATATTAAAGGGCACCCTCCTCACAAAGGCAGTGAATGGTCTATAATCGAGGGAGGTAAAATGGGTGTAATTCCCAGCCTTAGGAACAAAGTTCCTTGAATAAACATACCAAAGAACTCTGTGTTCTTGTGGCATGTCCCTAGGCTTGAAGGTTAGCTTTATCTGTTGGTCAGGTGGAAAGGGTTTGCCTGGAATAAGAGTTTCATATACCTCTTGATTGGTATAAGAAAATTCTGGAACAGGAGGTGGGTTTTTGACTTTCAGAATTTTGTTTAAGGTATCAGCAGAAAGTGTAAACTTGACACCTCTTACTGTGGTTGACACCCTTTCCTCTACCAACTCTCCCTCAGAGTCCAGTACACTCACATCTTCCATTTTAAAATAGAACATCCTAACCAGACTAGGAGTGTATGGGCAGTAAATGGAGATAAAGGGTTCATACATTTTGATCCAAGGACTGAGATCAAAATTGCACTCTTTGTGGAAGTTTTCTAAATTAATGGCAACGGAAGCACAGAAAACTTTAGAGAGATAAGTTTCTCTATACTTATCATTTTCTTCCTTGGAGGAGAAGGATGAAGCAGCAGTGACGAATCCTTCTGGGGGTGATCTGATATCCCGGATATCCTCTATTGCATTCACAGCAAATTTCTCCAACTTCTTTTGCTGTGAGGCCTGAGAGGTAGATTGAACTTGAGGCTTTGAGGGATGCTTGGTCCTTGCCTTCTTGGCCTTTTCACCCACTTTTTCTTTCCCTTTGCCGGTTGCTTCAGGGACTTTCCTCTTTTTAGGCTCAGCTTGACTGGGCTCTTTGATGGAGATACCCTTTGGCTTGCTCTTCGGAGGAGGAGATGGAGGAGGATCAATGGGCACCCCTGGGATGTGCTTATCAAACCCAGTATTCAAACGAACAGACCGAGTCTTCTTCCTCACAGGCTTGGTTGCTTGAGGTTCAGGGGAAGGTTGACGTTTTGGAGGTGGAGAGGGAGACCAAGATTCTGTCTCATCGTTCGAATGGGAGGAAGATTCTGACTGGGAAGGAAATTTCGAGGCCATTTGTGGACAGAGAGTGGAGGAAATGTGCAGAAAGATGAAGATTGGAAGAGGAAGTGACGAGAGAGAAGGAGTGAACTCGAGGTTAGGGTTCAGTAAAAATGAAATTTCACAGCAGCATATATATAGACACGCTCTCAACCTCGAGGTTGACTTCTCAGTCTCGAGGTTAGATGAATAAAAGTTCACTAATCTCTGCGATCAACCTCGAGGTTGATATCTCAGCCTCGAGGTTAGATGAATAAAAAAAAAATTCACTAACCTTCGAAATTCTTACCTCCAACCTCGAGGTTGCCTCCAGAACCTCGAGGTTCGACTGTCTGATAGATGAGATGTCTCTTCTGTTTGCCACCAACCTCGAGGTTCTAATCCCATACTCGAGGTTCCAGCTTTTAAGCATTCTCAATTTTGACAGTTTGCCCCGATAACCTCGAGGTTAGCTTTTGAGCCTCGAGGTTCCATCCATCAGATATCTTGAACCTTTTGACACTCTTCCAACCTCGAGGTTGGCTACTGAACCTCGAGGTTTGCCCCTTTGACAGCAAACCTAAGTCCTGCAAGAGATTGTCTATGTACTCTGATGCTAAAGTTAGTGATCTATAATCATCAAAACCATATTTTAATATAAAAGTAGACAAGAATTACTTACAACTCATTGGGATTTACCATTCCCAATTCTCTTCTTATGAATGTGAATGGGTCCTTGGCTAATGGTTTGGTGAAAATGTCTGCCAATTGAAGATGAGTTGGGATGAACATCACTTTCACATCTCTCTTCTGGACATGATCCCGGATGAAATGATGTCTCACATCAATATGCTTGGTTCTTGTATGTTGCACGGGATTCTTGGCCAAGCTTATTGTGCTAGTGTTATCACATAGTATTGGAATCTCCTTTAAGTGCACTCCTAAATCAGCAAGTTGTTGCTTCAGCCACAACACTTGAGCACAGCAACTTGAGGCAGCCACATATTCAGCTTCTGTTGAGGACACCGCCACGGTAGTTTGCTTCTTGCTAAACCAAGAGACAAGTGAGTTGCCAAAGAATTCGCATTGCCCACTTGTACTCTTTCTATCCGTCTTATAGCCAGCATGATCCGAATCTGAATATGCCACAAGATGCTCCGGCTGACCTTTAGGAAACCATAGCCCAAGAGTCTTTGTATCAGATAGATATCTGAATATTCTCTTCACGTGTTCAGCATGAGACTCTTTGGGTGCGGATTGGAAACGAGCACACATTCCAACACTGAATTGAATGTCCGGGCGACTTGCAGTGAGATAGAGCAATGATCCAATCATTCCTCTATACTTGGTGATGTTAAAGTCCTTGCCCTCTTCATCAGCATCCAAAGAAGTAGTTGTGCTCATTGGTGTGTCAGCCCCATTGCACTTGTCCAATCCAAACTTCTTCAGCAAATCATTCAGATACTTTGTTTGAGATATGAATATCCCATCTTTATATTGCTTGATTTGCAGCCCAAGGAAGTAATTAAGCTCTCCCATCATTGACATCTCAAATTCACCTTGCATAGACTTGGAAAATTCCTCACACAAAGAATCATTAGTAGCACCGAAAATAATATCATCAACATATATCTGTACGATTAAAATCTCATTTAATTTATTTTTCTTGATAAACAATGTTGTATCAGCCTTTCCTCTGATAAATCCTTGATTGAGTAAGAATTGACTCAATCTTTCATACCAAGCTCTAGGAGCTTGCTTAAGACCATACAAGGCTTTCTTAAGTCTAAAAACATGATCCGGAAATTGATCATTTTCAAAACCTGGAGGTTGTTCAACATACACCTCCTCTTGAATGAAACCATTTAGAAAAGCACTTTTGACATCCATTTGATAGAGTTTAAAGCCTTTTGTGCATGCAAATGCTAGAAGAACTCTTATTGCTTCCAATCTAGCTACTGGAGCATAAGTTTCTTCATAGTCTATTCCTTCTTCTTGATTGTAACCTTTGGCCACTAATCTAGCCTTGTTACGCACAATGATGGCTGACTCATCACGTTTGTTTTTGAATACCCATTTTGTCCCAATTACCGGATGGTCTTTGGGTCTAAGCACCAAGTCCCAAACTTGATTTCTATCAAATTGATGTAGCTCCTCTTGCATAGCAATCACCCAATCATTGTCTGAAAGGGCTTCTTCTATTTTAGAGGGCTCTATATGAGAAATAAATGCAGAAAATGTAACTTCATTCAAGGTACTATTTCTGGTCCTAACTCCTTGATTTACATCACCTATAACTTGGTCTAAAGGATGATTCCTTATAAATCTCCAAGCTCTAGGTTGAGACTGATCAGAATTTTCTAAATTGCTTTCAGGATTAGCCTCAAAAATGTTTTCAGAATTTTCAGAAGGAGTAGGAGCATTTTTCGAAAAGAATTTGTTTTTGAAAATAGTCTCCTCTTCATCATCCAAGGATTTATCAGATTCAGATTCACAGAATACAACATGTATAGATTCCTCAACAATCTTAGTTCTAGTATTAAAGACTCTATATGCTTTACTCCTATTAGAATAACCAATAAAGATAGCTAAATCAGCTTTAGGATCGAATTTACCAAGATTGTCTTTACCGTTATTGTGCACATAGCACTTACAGCCGAAGACACGAAGGTGACTGAGGTTTGGCTTTCTTTCTTTGTAGAGTTCGTATGGAGTCTTATTCAGCTTCTTTCTCAAGTATGCTCTGTTGGAGACGTAGCAAGCCGTACTCATGGCATCAGCCCAAAACACTTGCGAAGTGATGTACTCGTTCAACATTGCTCTAGCCATTTCAGTGAGTACTCTATTCTTTCTCTCCACAACACCATTTTGTTGTGGTGTTCTTGGTGCTGAAAAATTGTGATCAATCCCCATACTATCACAGAACTCAGCAAAGGCTTGATTTTCGAACTCTCCACCATGATCAGTCCGTATTCCTGAAATTGAGAACCCTTTCTCGTTTTGGACCTTCTTGGCAAATGAAACAAACTGATCAAAGGTTTCATCTTTAGAAGATAAAAATATTGTCCACGTAAATCTAGAGAAATCATCGACAATGACCAAAGTGTATAAGTTTCCACCAAGACTTTTCACTCTAGCTGGTCCAACTAGATCCATGTGAAGAAGTTGAAGAGGTCTGTTTGTTGAAATCTCATTTTTAGCTTTAAAAGAAGATTTGGTCTGTTTTCCCTTTTGACAAGCATCACAAATCATATCATTTTTGAAATTCAGTTTGGGAATGCCAATAACCAAATCCTTTTTCAATAACTTGTCAAGTTGATACATATTGACATGAGCTAATCGCTTATGCCATAGCCAACTCTCACTCAAGTTACTTACAAAACAATTTTCAGAAGTAGAAGCATTGCTAGAGAGGTTCAAAGTATAGCAGTTTCCATCTCTAGGTGCTCTAAATAAAGCTTTATTTTTCAACTCATTTATGGAGATCAAATCATTTTTAACAATAAAGCATTCATCAGAGTCAAATATTACCAAATTACCCTTATCGGCGCTTTGGCTCACACTAAGGAGATTGTGACACAATCCTTCTACAAAGTAGACGTCTTTGATGAGTGGGCCTTCATTGTTGCCTATCTCACCAATGCCAACGATTTTCCCGGATTGATCACCTCCAAATGTGACTCTACCTCCATCTTTTGGCTTTATTGATAAAAACTTTGATTTGTCTCCAGTCATGTGTCTTGAGCATCCACTATCGATATACCACTTGTTTGGCCTTGATGCTCTAAGACAAACCTGCAGATCACAAAGGATCAGGTTTTAGGTACCCATCTTTTCTTGGGTCCTTTGGGGTTAGCATGTACCTTGGGAACATATGTTCCTTTTGGTACCCAGACATAATTCCCTACAGGTTTAGCTTTTCTTTCTTTTCGATGAAAACAAGATGAAGTAGTATGTCCCTTCCTATTACAGTAATTGCAATGAGCAAAAGGATTTGAAGAATGAACAGATTTTGTAAAATAATTCATGTAAGATTTTTGACCATTCTTTTTCTTTCCTTTCTTTTTGTCAAAATCTGGTCTATATCCAATGCCCGATCTATCATTTATAAAACGCTGTTGTTTTAAAATTACATTGAGCATTTCACTTCCCTTAGTGAACTTCTCAAGTGCTTTTGTTAATTGTAAATTCTTTTTCTCCAAAATAGGGCATTCGTCACAGACTAAAGATTCAGGAGAAATAAGACTTTCAACATGTAATTCAAGAAAAGAATGTTTCCTTTTTAAACTCATATACTTATCTGCCAATTTTTCAAACTCCTTTTGAACCACATTGTACTCAGCAAATAGTTCATCATAGGAAGGAAGAGATTCGTATACCTCATTTGTTTCACTGGGTTGCTCTTCTTCTTCAGCAACAAGACATATGTTGGCTTTTTCACTTTCATTTTCTTCAGCTTCATCCTCATCTGATGAGCTATCCCCCCATATGGCTGAAACATATGCTTTCTTCTTCTTGAAGTTCTTGAACTTCTTCCTTTCTTTCTCTTGGTTCTTCAGCTGAGGACATTCAGATTTGATGTGTCCGGGCTTCTCGCATTCGTAGCATATGATAGGCTTTTTTGATTCATAGCTAGAGCTACCCTTTTGAAACTTCTTGAAGCCCTGATCCTTTTTATAAAACTTCTTGAATCTCCGGACCATCATGCCGATTTCTTCATCCTCATCTTCATCTTCTTCATCTTTATCAGCATTGAGAGCGACTCCCTTGTTGCGATTGTTGGTACCATTGACTTCTTCCAAGTCCTTCTTGAATTTCAACTTGCTCTCATACTCAGATAGGCTTCCAAACAATGCAGCAACAGAAGTCATAGACTCACCACGAGCCTCTTCAATAGCAGTAACCTTGGCTTCCCAATCCTTCGTGAGAATATTGAGAATTTTTCTCACTTGAGATCTTTGATCGAAGATCTTTCCCAAGGCTGCTAACTGATTTGTGAGATGAGTATATCTAAGCTGAAATTCACCGATAGTTTCTCCTTGCTTCATTCGCAACAGGTCATATTCAGTTGTTAGGATGTTGATGCGGTTCTCTTTGATTCCAGATGTTCCTTCATATGCGATTTCCAGAGCTTTCCACATATCCTTTGCTGTAGACAAGTTGCAAACACGAAAGTACTCCTTTTGACTAAGAGCACTTTGAAGCATCAGAATAGCCTTGCTATTAAGAGTAATATTCTTCTTATCATCATCGTTGAACTCAGCTTCGGTCTTTGGAACAGTGATGCCTCCTTCAATCTTAACTGGAACATAATCTCCAGTTTCAAATACTCTCCACAATCCATATTCCGTAGCCATCACGAACACGCGAAACTTTGCTTTCCAGAAAGAATAGTGTTCGCCATCGAAACCGGGAGGACGGTTGATTGAAGCTCCATCAGGAAGAATTCCTTCCATAGTGATCCTTCTCGAGTGGTTAAGCTCTTCTGAGAAGACCTTGCTCTGATACCAAATGAAGAGTGGAGCTAAATACCCAAGAGGGGGGGTGAATTGGGTATCTAATAAAAATTAAGGATTGAGCTCTGTTTTTGACTAATGAAAACAGAGGCTAACAGAGGAGTAGGGAAGGAAAGCTTTACACAATGTGATTTATACTGGTTCGGTCCTTTCTCTGACCTACATCCAGTCCCCAAGCCTCACCTGGGATTTTCAATCCACTATAATCAAATATTGATTACACACTCTGTACTAAGAGTTGTTCTCTCACTAGAACACACTCCCCCTTACAAGTTGTAATCAATACACCCCAACTACCAAGTCCCCTGACTTGTAGTTATCTCAATCAATAAATGATTTACAAGTATTTGACTCTCTTACAGAGCTGATAGGATAAACACTGAAGAACTAAGTATCAAAATGATACAATACAGATGAAAGCTTGATACAATAAATGACTCAATAAATTTTCGCTCTAAGTAGTTGTATCAGCTGGAGATGAAGTTAATGCTCTCTATTTATAGGTAGAGAACATTAAATGACCGTTGTGAGATGATTCCAACCGTTGGAAGTGATTTGCTTAAGTTCTGGTCATCTTCTCTCTCTAAACTTCTGCTAATCCAAGTCTTAATGAAGTCTGATGTGGATCTCTGAGTTTCTGCCCGTTGGAATTAACTTTACTTGATATAGTAAGCATTCTTTAACGTTAACAAGGCGTGCTCAGATGGATTAGCCGAAAGTAGATGAGATTGTGCAGGTGCATTAAATGCACTGTTCACCTTTTTGCTTTTTCTCACAAATCTTCAATAATCTTGATCTGTGCTAACTGAAAAACACTCAACAAACTTGTTAAACATATCTGGGATCATGAGTGAATGATTTATGAAAGCAATTAGATCAAACAACAAGATATAGCAGATTTCACAAATTTGAAAAAGCTTCAACGGTCACTAACCTCGAGGTTAGTTCATCCAACCTCGAGGTTGGCCTGAAATCTTCAGGCAAACCTTCGTTTTAAAATCATTCAACCTCGAGGTAGCAAAGTGAACCTCGAGGTTTGACGTTTGTTTCAAACCTTCAGTTTTTCACGGGAGCCCGACAACCTCGAGGTTGTACTTCTGTACTCGAGGTTGGCTCTTGAAAGAACAAAGTTCAAAGTTAAACATAAAGCCCAGCCTCGAGGTTACAATGTTAACCTCGAGGTTTTCAATACTTTGAAAACCAGTGTGCTCTCTGTAAGTGATAAAACTCGAGGTTGCAACATCATACTCGAGGTCAAAGGTGTTTTCATCGAGCTTAAGTTTCAAAACAAAGTGTCCAACCTCGAGGTTGAAACATGGACCTCGAGGTTCATGTGCTTGATGAACAACATGACCTTTCTGTATGAGTTGAACCTTGAGGTTTGCTTTGCATACTCGAGGTTACAAGTGATAATGAAGAAACTTGGGTTTTCCAAATGAACCAGAACCTCGAGGTTGACTTCTCAACCTCGAGGTTTCACATATAACTTGTGAAACCAAGTTTTGCAACATTCGAACACTTGATTTTTAAAGCTTCTGTAAGGTCAAACCTCGAGGTTACAAACCCAACCTCGAGGTTTGCTCTTAACCAGAGTTTTGACACTTAAGAGCAAAACCTCTTCAATTGTCTGTAGTTGTTGACAATCATCAAAACCATCAGAGAACTAACAAGTTATGTCAGATATAATAGATGGTCCCATAACCGGAACAATAGCTTGAGTATCTGAATCTTCCTCTGGAAATTCAACCTTGTATGGATGAGAATTAGTACATGAATCAAGATTCCCATTTCCCCTGTCAGAGCAAACCGGTACCGAAAAACATGATGGATTAATTGAGGATAGCAACCCGCTAATATTGCGTCCCACAGGATGAATAACAAGAGAGGTAGTTGGGCCATCCGTTGGACTCGATGAAATGGCAGCCTCGGTTGGGCTGATTGCCTTGGAGGAAGAAGAGCTAAAGGCCACGGGTTCCATAGCCTTTTTAGAAACATTGGGCTCAGCCTGCAAAGAAAGGTTAGATTCATAAAAATAAGAAAGCCCAGAAGAACACATACCTCCATCAGCCATAAGGCCCAACAATGAGGGCCCAGATCCACTCTCCCCCTCTACATCCGCTGATTTGCTTCCAATACGTTGATCCATCAATATCACGCTAGCGTCATCACCAGCTTTCACAGTCCCCCACGTAATCGGTGCTTTCGGCGTTGACTGCACAAAATTCCCCTTTGTAGCAGCTTTTTTTCCAGAGTTGACCATTGGAGGTGGACACCCGGTCAGGACACCGTCACCCATCGGAGAAGATTGCCGACGGCCAAGAAAAGCAATCTCCAGCTCAGACCGAAGAGAGGTTACCGGCATTTTACCACGCATACTCATATCAGACATGGGTGCATCTTTACAGTCCGGTGTTGAGCTCCACGGCAGACTGGGATGAATACCTCCACCGTTTTCCGACGAGACAGGCCCCTCACTCCTTCGGACATGGGGACTGCAAGCTTTTTTAATGTAGGGGACCTCACACCAGCCTTTCACACAAATTTGCAGAGCCTCTTCATTAGTTTTGACAGTTGATGTGCTAAACCAATCGCCATATTCTTTCACCGCGTCTTCCCTTTGCTGAGCCAAGGTTTCTTTGCAGCGACGGCCATCGTGATTTAAACGGCCACAATAATGGCAAAAGGACGGTAACCGTTCATATTTAACTGATATCCAGGCAGGAGCCATTTCACTGCGAGGAATCCAAAAACCAGTCACCAGCGGTTCGTCCACCCTGATCAGCGAACGAACTCTTACAAAGCTTCTATCCAATCTGCCCTCCATTTTTGGTTTTTCAAACATAACCGTTGAGCCGACCGAGTCACCCAGAATTTTTGCGTTACCGTTATTGAATGCTTCAACCGGTAATCCATGAAACTGAACCCAAAAGGGTGTCTCATCAAATTTAACATCCTGAAGCACCGTGTAGCGTTCCCAAACTTGGAGATTCAAGAGGAAACCCTGGACTGACCATGGTCTTCCCTTAAGAATACGAGCAAAATCGGAGGTATTTTTGAAGCGAAAGCGAAAAGTAAGATTCTCCCTGTCAAGCTCATGAATCTCCAAATCCTCCTCAAGCTGCCAGCCTCTTCTTATCATAGAGTAGATCGCAGGAATGTTAAGTTTTTTGCTGGTGTATATCTTTCCTACCAGAGTGCCACCACATAAGTCAGAATCATTCTCAAGGTCCAGCACAACGTGGTTTGATCTCCTTGAACCACAACTTTGCCCGACTTCCATTTCGACACCCTTCGCCAGAGAAAGAGGAAAAGAAAAACCAGAAACACTCTCACAGAGAATACACACAGAAAAGGAGAGAAAAGAGAGAACAGGAAAACAGGGAAAATGGGAGAGAGGGGGGAGTGGAAACAACGAACAAACAAGGCGATGGACAAAACAGGTCCCTCAGGGACCAAGGAAGACTCAAGAGGAGCAGGGAACTCTCACGCATGGAGAGAGGGCCAAACCCTTATTGGTATCAATTGCCTGGTTAGTACTAGAGCTAGGGCGCAAAGCTAAGGCGATATTTTTTTTGGGTCAAAAAAGCTAAGGCGATATGAAGTTGATGGAGATGAAATAAATTTGAGAAAGTGAAGGCTCAGATGAAGATGAAAATGAGCCTGGGATATTTCAAAAAAAAAAAAAAAAGTCAAAGTCACGAGTTAACATGGTATGGTGTAATTTTTGTCCTCCTAAAATAACTTTTAGGATGCCAAAAATGTTGATTTTCTTGAGGAAAAAAAAAGTTGATTTTGGCATCTGAACTATGACGTTTTTGACATCCCAAAAATAATTTAGTATGTCAAAAACTTCTCCTTTAGGATTTCTAAATTAATTTTAGACGTCTTAAAAGTAGTTTTAGGATGCCTAAATCTTAAAGTTTAAGTAGATAATTACGAGAATGTCTTTTACTTCCCTTTTTATAATAAGGACATCATTTAGGAAAATAATATCCCCTTTTTTTTAGTAGTGTAAGATGATCTCAATCTAATAAGTTTAGGTGCTTATCACTTTTGAGGAGCTCCTAAACCACAAGATTTGGAAATTAGCAACTTAATTAATTTGTGGAACTAATTTTGGTGCTCATCACTGCACCCTGATGCTCATGGACAGTGAGATATGCTTTATCCAAATATAGTTTCAATAGTTCAGATTTAAAATTTTTAACAAATAATTTTTAAATAAAAATTTCATTTTTGAGAAAACGACAATTGAGAGATTATCTATTTTAGATTTTGCACCTATTAATTTTTTTTCCAAAATATAAAAAGTAAAAAAAGTAAAATTGGTTGATAAGCCTTGAAACTAAATCCTTATTAGGGGTCTAGATCGAGACTATGATCCCACGAGTCAATAGTTTAATTGTCTCAATAGGGGTCCAAGTCAAGACTATAATCCACGATTCAACAGTCTAATTGTCATTAAACTAAAGTCAACGAGTAAATGGAGTGCTCATATATAAACTATTATAAATTAAATATAAAGCATAAATTTGATGGACAACTTTTTTTTTTTTTTTTTTGAATACAGCACGACATCGTTTCTAACTCTGTAAGAGGAGAAAAAGAGTATAAAATTCAACCCGTTGTATGTAAAATCCGATTGTGTTCCATCCCATGAGAATTTGGGCTGAAAGGTCGCTTTTTTGTTTTCTTGCTTTTGTTTTTGTTTTCTTTCTTTTTTGTTTTTGCATTTTGGGCAAGATGGGTGATAGCCCAAAAACAGAAGCAGCTAAGTTAAATTTGTCCCCAAAAAAAAAAAAATTGTTCAAATAGTCCGAATGGAAATTTTTCTGGATGAACGAAGACCAGACTCGAGAGTTTCAATGGTAGTACCGATATCTAATGGCTTCATCCCGTTTGTTACAGCTACACAACTACACTACCCATGGTAGCGCAGGTGCTTCGTTGCCGCATAGGGCTGCGAGGGTTGCTCTTTCGTCGCTATTACTACAAACTTCACTTTCTCTTCATCCTCTGTCTTCTCTTCATTATCATTCGCACTGTTACTGTAGCAGCAGAGATGTTCATGTTGCTGAAGTAGCAGAAAAGCGCTCGAATAAAGTGCATTTGAGTAGCCCCGAGCTGGTGGCGTTGGAGTATGCAGATCTTAATCTTTCGTACAAGTTGGTAATTTTATCTTGCGGTTAATTTTGCCGAGTTCACAGGGGTTTTTGTTTGATGCTTTTTTTTTTTTTTTTTTAAAAAAAGGCTTAAGGGCTAATATTCTGTTGTTTTACCATATAAATTCAACGCAGGACTTGGGTCATGTGAGAATCAGACAACATGTCAATCCCCTAAGTTCCTCTTTCTCTGTATGTTCCTTTGTAAACTCCAGCAATCCATTTCACTATAATTTTTACTGATTCTATTGGCAGTTTTTATTTTGATGTTAGTGGCAGGAACAAGTTTACTAAATCAGATTTTAAAAAGTACAAAATGATATTAAAAGTCAGTAAATTGTTTTATTGGCATTTTTGCAGATTAGGGTTGAGAAGTTGGAATAATAATTTGAATGTAAAGGTTTATAGTGTCAACCTAAATGACCCTGTAAACCTATCACACATATGTCTGTAACACACACATACAAGCACCCACTATAAAGAGTTTTACATGGATTGTTGAACCCTGTAGCTGCATGACGTAGGACTTGAAATTGAGGGATTGCAAGAGTCTTGTATCTGAATGAGTAAGGAATATTGAAGATTCTTGATTTTTCTTAATTCGAAATTCAAGATTGCAAATCACATGCTCTTGTTGACTGCTTTTGAATTCCATTTATTCAACCTAAAAATTTTATTTCAATTAGAATTTGACTATTCAACATGTATGAGGAAACCTGCTAGTCATCTTTGGCTGAATGGTCATAGCACCCAACTCAATTGACAACTTCTTAGTTTCAGTTACCACAAGATGAATGCTATTGAGACCCTCTAATAACTCTATTGTGATTGGCCCCATATCATAGGTATTTAACTGGATTCTTACTTTATTTCCTTGGTATGGGATTCAGTTTTTTAATGTTTCTATTTCTTGATAGGTACCCACGCAACCTCCAGACTGGAACCAAGTCTTTAGTGACCCAACATTACCACTCATGGCCGACATTGGATGTGGTAACTTGTTTGCTTCGGTGATAAAATCTGCTGGCAGTATTTGTCCTTATATATTATTAGTATTTAGAAGTGATGCTTAGTATGCTGGGGACTCATATCTGTGTCATCCAAGCATGTATGATAGATAATGAAGTAGGTATTCCCTTTTCTGATATATTGGGCTAGATGTACATCATTTTGTTAATTTTCTTCTCATCATAAGCAATTTTTTTTTTTTTACTGGTTGTCAAACTATTATGTCAGTACTTGGAAGGCAAATTGTTTCCACTGTTGTTCGTGTGCATCTGAAATTTGTATGTATTCTCAGGTAGCGGAAGGCTTCTTTTATGGCTTGCTAAACAAAATCCTGGAGTAACAAATTATCTCGGTTTGGAAATAAGGCAAAAGGTTAGGAAATTTTTTGTTTTTAATAACCTTTAGCTTCAAATATATGGTATTATAGTGTATTCCATTCATGTGCAGTTGGTCAAGCGTGCTGAGGTATGGGTAAAAGATCTGGCTCTTAATAACATGTACCAGCCACAACTTTGTTTTTGATGGTAATTTAACCAAAGGAGGTGCTAAACTTTTGAGTAATTGAGTGTTTGCCTAAAATGCAGTTATTTCTTGTTTGCAAATGCCACGATTTCCTTCAAGCATCTGGTTACATCATATCCTGGGCCATTGATGTTTGTTTCGATTTTGGTGAGTGCCTCCTCACTCTAGGATCAACTAGAAGGCTTTTGTCCAAAATATCTTGGTTAAGAACTTAACTTGAAACTCTTTTTAATTGCAATCTTATAATCTTACTCAATAAATGCAGTGCCCAGACCCACATTTCAAGAAGAGGCATCATAAAAGGAGACTTTTGCAGAAGCCTTTGGTCGGTGCTATTGTAGAGACATTGATGCCGGGGGGACAGGTATTTATGTGTGTGTTTACATGTCTTCCATGATTCCTTACAATCATATACTCCACATGGTTTATCCAGTGGTTTAGCGTATAGCTTCTTGTCTAACTTACTTGTGTCTTGAATAATTTTGCATGAAAATTGCATGTTGTTATGTAATAGGCATTAAATTATCATAATTATTCTATGATTCCTGTCTATACTCCACATATTGTTTGCAAATTGCATGTTGTTATGTAACCTTTGTGTTAGGAATTAGGAAATATATTAGAATCTCTATAAATCAAGGATTAGGGAATAATCCTCATTAATAGCTCTTGAGAGCCATTATGATTGAGGCTCTCATATTTTGTATATATATGTAACTTTTGTACATGAATAGATTAAGACATTTAGATTATTCACTTACATAGTATCAGAGCTCTAGGTTATTCCTTGGTTTAGCTTTCTCTCATTTTTTTTCCTGTAGCCGATCTTTGTTTCTGTCAATGGGAGTTAGAGAGAGGGAGTGTGTGGGGTTTTAGGTTCACGTGTTCATCGTGTTTTTATTTTTTTTTTAGCGCCACACACGCCCCACCTCTGGTATCCCCATCCCCTAATCGGCGCTTGCCTGAAGTCTGGCGGCTGTCTGACGTCTCTATGACAGCGCGTGGAGTACATAAGCTCCACCAGCAGCCACGATGTGGCGGTGTGTGGGAAGGCATTTTCGACAGCGAATTCCTGTTTTGGTCTTCTCTCCTCATTTCCGGTGGTTTTCAGTAGTTTCATGTTCTGGGTTCATCCTTTCCAGATCGTGGTTTTTGGCAATTGAGTTTGTGGCATTTTTGGTTCCGGCACTAGGTTTGGCACTTTTTTGGCTGTAATTTGCATTTTCCTTTATGGTGGAGTTAGTCTTTGGCTTTTTTGTATTGTTGGTTTGCTGTTGGTTGACATCTCTTTGGTGACCATTTTGTATCTTTGGTGTGTTTTGTCCGTTGTCTACTATCTTGTGCCTTTGTTTTTTGGCTGCTGGGATTGTGTTTTATCACCTAGGTTTGGTATTTTTTTGGGGAGACTTCTTCTGCATTGTTTGGTCCAATACGAGATAGCGTGTTTGGTTGCCGCTCTCTTTGGTTTCATGGTGTTGTTGTTTGGATTTTGCCCTCTTTGGTGAGATTTTGGTTCATGGTTGGGAATAGTGTTCTTTATTATTAGTTGCACATACCTAGGTCTTTTTTAGTAGCTGGTGATCTTGATCGGAGAGTTTGTTGTGAACTCAACTTGTTTTTTGGGTAAGGATTGATAGCTGAATCTAAGTCTAGCTCTTCCATTGGTCTTGCTATAGGTAATATTGCTTCTAGTCTTGTTACTTCTTCCTTGAAGTGGATCATCGATTCAAGTGCTACTGATTATATGATAGGTAACCACCATTTGTTTTCCTCATATGCGCCTTATGCCAATCCCTCTAGTATAACCATTGCCAACGGTTCTTATTCTCGTGTTATTGGCTTTGGCACTGTTGAACCTACTTCGTCCGTTTCCTTATTCTATGTCCTGAATGTCCTTGACCTTACATTTAATCTTTTGTCTCCTAGGAAACTCACTTGACAATCAAACTGTTTCATCACTTTATTTTTTGACAATTGTTTCATTCAGGATCTCACAACGAAGTGAGTTATTGGTTGGCGCTATGAATTTGGTGGCCATTACTTCCTTAAGGATCAAGTACTGCATTCAGTTGCTTGCTCTGGTGGTTCGTCCCCTTTTGACATTCATTGTCGTGTAGGTCGTGTGTCTTATCTTCTTTGAAGAGGATGTAGCTTCAATTCCATCATTTGTCGTCTTTAGAATGTGAGTCATGTCAGTTTGCTAGACATTATCGTGTTCATTTGGCACCTCAAGTTCATAAACACGCTGCATCTCCCTTTGATTTAGTTCACTTTGATGTTTGGGGTCCATGTCTTGTTGAGTCCAACGCTGGTTTTAGGTACTTTGTTACTTTTGTTGATGATTTCTCTCTTACCACTGGCTCTATTTAATGAAAACTTGTTCCGAGTTGTTTTCTCGTTTTTCCAATTTCTGTGCTAAAATCAAGACTCAGTTTGGTGTATCTGTCAAAACCTTACGGAGTGACAGTGCTAAAGAATATTTTTCTGCCCAATTTCAAATCTATATGCTCCAGCATGGCATGCTTCATCGGTCCTCCTTTCCAGATACACCAGTTCAAAATGGTGTTGTAGAACGTAGAACCGACATTTATTAGAAGTCGCTCGGGCTCTTATGTTTCAAATGAATGTTCCTAAGCTCTTTTGGGCTGATGTCGTATCTACTGTGTGCTTTCTTATTAATCATATGTCCTCTCCTCTCCTCTCCTTGTTTCCTTCCAAACCCTTGTTTCTTATTGACCCTAAAATCTTTTGTTGTGTCTGTTTTGTTCGCGATGTTCATCCTACTATTACCAAACTTGATCCCAAGTCTCTTAAGTGTGTCTTCCTTGGGTATTCTAGGGTTCAGAAGGGTTATCGGTGCTATTCTCCCACTCTTTGGCATTATCTTGTGTCTACAGATGTCACATTCCATGAGTCGACCTCGTTTTTTTTCCTATCTCTACTTCACCTCCATCTCGTCTCTACAGATGACACCTCCAACAGTTTTGATGATCTCTTGGTCTATACGGTTCAGTTATTACTGGTGCAAGCATCTGACTCGGCACCTTTTAAACCACCTATCTATCATGTTTATCGGAAACGCCCTAGGGCGAGCAATGTAGTCAATCAGGTTCATGGCCCACCAGTACCATCTTCGACGTCTGATCCAACATTAGTTCCTTCTGCTCCTGCTTCTAAACCAACACCAGTGCCAGATATTCTTGATTCTTCTGATACTTCCGCTTCCACCTTTGAACCCGACACAGTGTCTGATAGTTCTTATGACTTGCCTATTGTTTTACGCATTGGTCAACGTACTTGCACCTATCCTATTTCTTCCTTTGTTTCCTATAACCATTTGCCTCCTCCATCTTGTTCCTTCATAGCATCTTTAGACTCTATCACTGTTCCCACTACTCTCCAACAAGTCTTGACCCATCCTGGTTGGCGTGCTGCGATGGAAGAAGAAATGGTGGCCCTTGATAAGGCCGGTATCTAGAATCTCGTTGATTTGCCTCTTGGCAAGAAGGCTACCGGGTGTAAGTGGGTGTTCACAGTCAAAACAAAAGCTGATGGCACCTTAGAACGTTTGAAAGCTCGACTGGTTGCCAAGAGTTATGCTCAGACTTATGATGTTGACTATTTGGAAACCTTCTCCCCTGTGACAAAACTGTCTTCTGTTCGCCTCTTCATTTCTATGGTAGCCAATTATGGTTGGGATCTTCATCAGTTAGATGTTAAGAATGCGTTCTTGAATGGTGATCTTCTTGGGGAAGTATACATGGAGCAACCACCTGGTTTTGTTGCTCGGGGGGGAGTGTGGGAAGGTATGCCATCTTCAGAAGTCTTTATATGGCTTCAAGTAGAGCCCTTGTGTTTGATTTGACAGGTTTAGCTCTGTGGTTAAGAAGTTTGGTCTGAGTTAGAGTAAGTATGATCGTTCTGTGTTTAATCAGCAAACAGATGCCGGCATGATTTTGTAAGTGGTATATGTTGATGATATTGTTATCACGGGTAGCAACGCTTTGGGAATCACATCACTCAAGGCCTTTCTTAATTCTCATTTTAAACAAAGGATTGGGTCCGTTAAAGTACTTTCTTGGAATACAAGTTATGAGAAGTAAGAAAGGCATCCTTTTGACATAGAGAAGATATATTCTTGATCTGTTAAAAGAAACTTGGAAACTTGAAGCAACATCGAGTAGCTTTCCTATGATTCCTAATCCCTTCTTGGACATTGATGAGAGCATATCGTTTGAAGAGCTGCCTGAGGGTGTAAGAAAGAAAGTTGATCAGGAGAACATCAAGTCGTTTGCTTGTCCTTAGATATACCATAGATTAATTGGGAAATTGAACTATCTCATGGTAACTCGCCCCGATGTGACCTTTCCAGTTAGCGTGCTTAGCCAATTCATGACTGTACCAACCGTTGCTCAGTGGGAAGCTTTGGAGCATATCGTTTGAAGAGCTGCCTGAGGGTGTAAGAAAGAAAGTTGATCAGGAGAACATCAAGCCGTTTGCTTGTCCTTAGATATACCATAGATTAATTGGGAAATTGAACTATCTCATGGTAACTTGCCCCGATGTGACCTTTCCAGTTAGCGTGCTTAGCCAATTCATGACTGTACCAACCGTTGCTCAGTGGGAAGCTTTGGAGCATGTCTTACATTACTTGAAGGGCTCACCTGGTCATGGTGTACTCTACATGAATCATGGCCACAACAAGATTGAATGCTTTTGTGATGTAGATCATGCGAGGTCAAAGGCTATCAGAAGATCTACCACAGGATATTGTGTGTTTGTGGGTGGAAATTTAGTATCATGGAGGAGTAAGAAGCAAGATGTAGTTTCTAAGTCTAGAGTCATGGCTCAGTCAGTACAGGAAATTGTGTGGATTCATCAGTTAATGGAGGAGGTTGGTCTTGTCACATCATTACCTGCGAAGTTGTGGTGTGATAATAAAGCTGCTCTACATATAGCCACCAATTTTGTGTTTCATGAACGAACAAAACACATTGAGATTGACTATCACTTTGTACACGATAAGATCAAGGGGAACTTTATTTCTACAGGGTATGTGCGGTCTAGTGACTAATTGGGTAACCTTCTAATTAAGGCCTTAAATGAGACTCATGTTGACTATCTTTGTAACAAGTTGGGCTTGATTAAAATCTACCCTTCAACTTGAGGGGGAGTGTTAGGAATCAGGAAATATATTAGAATCCCTATAAATAAGGGATTAGGGAATAATCCTCATTAACAACGATGATTGAGGCTTTCATCTCTTGTGTGATAACTTCTATATATGAATAGATTAAGACATTTAGATTATTCACTTACACTTAGGAAATGAGTTGCAGTTATTTGGGTAGAGAAATGTGTGCTCATAAAATATATTGCAAATGAGTGTTTTGAAGTGAAAAATGAGGATGAAAAAAAAGTGATGGAGCTCTTGGTTGATGGCTTAGAACTTCGAAGAATATGGTTGCGGTGATGGTGTATCTTTGGGTGTGAATGCAATAGTGGTGATCTCAGATTTGGTCTTCTTCCTTTGGCAGTTCTCTCATCCAGCTCTAACAAGGGTCAGATGCCCTAGGAAAAGTTAATTCACTTGATTCATTGAGGGAGTGAGAGGGACAACCGAGAGTCCAAGACAGAAACTTTCCACGCCAAACTTAATTTTTAATTGTTAGGTAGATCTGGGAGAGAAATGAAGTTGTAAGTGACACCCTTGCTCAAATGCTGTTGGTACGAGAGGTTTTGGTTATTTTTTCGATTTTGATTTACAAGTGATGCCTTCTTTCATATGTGACTACCTTTTCTTTTTGGTGATTAATTGGAAGGAAAACAATGCATCACACTCACCCATGCAAAGTCTAGGGGTATTGTATCCCAACTTGTCTTTTACAGAATGTCCGCAAGCCCCCTGGGAAACAAAAACAAAATGACTGCCAAGAGGCAATTCACTAGGATTTTTAATATATGAAGTATGAAGATATCTTCTATTTGATAGGGCTTGGTTACTTCTGTGTAGGAGGATTTCTCCCCCTGATTGATAAAAGAGACTCTTCCATGTCCCGTTTTATATCATATCCCTCCCCTTAGATCTGGCTAGTTGAAGTGGGATCTGACTCCATTTGAGGTTTAGAACAAGTGGATTATCACCATTCTTCTTAACCTAGTGGGAAGAGTGTTCTGCCACAGGTTTGGAGTAAAGAGGTCTTAGTTTATGAGGAAGCTGAAGTGTATGAGGAGACATTGAAAATCCGGAGCGTGGGGGTTTTTTGAACTAAAAAGAGGAATATTCTTATGCAGTTTGATGTTTTGGATAGGCTTGAAGTTGATTAAAATATCAAAATGCACGCAGATTAAATATAGAAATGAATTAAATAAAATTCTCAATTTGAATAAATTACGTGGTGGAAAAAGAGTAGGATTACTTGGGAAGAGACAGAATGTTGTTGTTTCTAAATTTTTCACTTCACATGTTAGGAGACTTACAAGTATGATAGAGGTTGGAGATAAAGAAAGGAAAAATCTTACAGATGGTGCGGCAATAATAGTTGAAGTATTTTGGATTTTTGGTATTAAAATGAACTTTATCCTGAAGAAGTCTCAGAAGTTTCGTGATGATTTAGATTGAGATCCTACAGCTTGTTACCCACCCCTTACTTGCATTGTACCTCTTCTAATCTGCACCAGTGGCTGCCCCGATTGCCAGCAGTTCTACCTGAACTTACGCAATCCTGCACCTAGATGTTGCCGTCTGTGCTGGCATGAAAACTGTGACTATAAAATATAGTGTATCTAGAAGGCTATAAAGATGCTGAGATAATTTTTACATTTTCATTGATGGCTGATTCTCCAATTGAATTTCTTACCGTACATGGTTCAGCATTCCTTTATTGATGATTCAAATATGATATCCATTCCCATTACATGTTCCCTTTCTCTTCCCACACTCATTTATTCATTTATGCTAGAAGAAAATGGCTGACGATGACACAAAATTATGAAAGTGGAAATGGAAAAGTAGGAAAAAAATGATACTTCCTCTGTTCCTTTTTATAAGATACTATTCTTGACTATACTTTGTTCCTTCTTATAAGATACTGTTAGGGGATGTTTAAAAGTTTCTTGTAGACTCCCCATTTTACCCTAACTTAATTACAAAAATTAATTACTCAAGCAATTATTACATTTAATTCCCATGTTTGACGGAAAAACTCAATATAATATATTCTTTCTCTTCCACATAAATGAGGGCATTTTTGGAAAATAAATTTCATTTTATACATATTTATTGCATCTAACTACTTTTAACTACCTCATCGAACAACTCAATTGGGTTATTAATATCTCATGAAAAGGAATGGAGGGAGTAATATGAACATAGTAGACATTGTATTTACTTTGCTTAAGAGAATGACAGACACTTTACTTCACTATTCACATTGATATACCAAACAAGCCTTTGGAGGATATGAATTTCAATTATTGAAAAATTTCAGTTAATGACTGAATTTCTGGCTCAAAAATAAGGTGTTGTGGTTTGTGTTTGGGCAGGTTCTTATACAATCTGATGTTGTTGAAGTGGCACTTGACATGAGAAATCAGTTTGACGAAGTTGAAGCACTTCTACATATGGATGCTGTGAACCCAAGTATGTTGTGTGACAGTGAAGGATGGTTGTTAAGCAATCCCATGGGAATAAGAACAGAGAGAGAGATCCATGCTGAATTGGAAGGTCAAAGAATTTTTAGGAGGATGTACCAGAAGAAACAGATGTAATGACGTTATAACAAGAGATGGTTAACATTTATTTTAGAGTTAAGTTGGAAATCCATCCCGGAAGTATATACCTAGGAGCAATGTTACCTTTGAAGTTTTTTCAAGTTTAATGTCGCCTTAGAAGTCTAAAAATATAGCAATGTTGCACTTTTCCATTGAAAACTAACATTAACCGTTAACTTTTTAATGGAAAAAGGCAACATTGCTATGTTTTTAGAATTTCGAGGCAACATTGAGATCAAAAAAACTTCTGAGACAATATTACTCTTGGGTGTATACTTTCAGGACTGATTTGCTACTTAATCCTTTATTCTATTAGTAATATTATGTATCGTGTAGAGTCTGATGAATGAGCCGCATTAGATGTACTGGGTTAGAGGATGGGTTAGGAAGGAACAATCTCTAAATTCTACTACAGAATAAAAGGTATTTCTCTCCCTTTCTTTTTTGTAGGAGACAATATTTAAATATGGCTTCTTTTTAGGGTTAACGAGCAATTGGGCTAACAAACTATTATCTTAGGAGCGCCCAGTACAAATAGCTTTTAAGTGGATTAAAAATGCCAAAAAACTTTTAAAAATGTTTAGTCAGCATAAAAAACTTTTACTCTGAGAGCACTTAATATAAAAAAGTTTTACTCCATTTTTGTGCTGATTGCACATTTTTAAAAGTGTTTTAGTATTTTCAGTACACTTAAAAGTTATTTATGTTGGCGCTCCTGAGGTAATAGTTTGTTGGCCAAATTGTTCTTTAACCCTTATTATTTATTGAGAGGCTGTCCATTTTTTTCCCCTGGTTAATTTTCCAATTCCATGATACTCCATCCAATTACTCATTATTGCTCTACCACACATCAATTTTTTCCCCTAATAAATACTAGTAAGTTTTTTATTCTCTCTCTTTCACACTTACAGATAGAAGAGTTTTTTTTTTTTTTTTTTAAGTTACATTTTTACATTTTTATTGTTTTTAAATAATTTTAATTTCATTTTTAATTAATGAGATTCAGTATCTCTTATAAAAAAGTATCGGACGTTGTAAGCTTTCTTATTCAATTTTGGTAAAATTTATCCTCACCTTAGAAATGGTTGCTGTTCATCTGGAAATTATTGCTTAGAGCATTATCTATTGTTGATATACTTTGTGAACATCACCTCCATAAATGGGGTCAATGTTTTGTTTGGATGCTCAATTGATGAAGCTTTTGATCATTTGATGTTGAGGTGTCCTTACCCTGAAGCCATATGGTTTGGATGTTTTTCAATTAGGCCACCTGATTTATTAAGCCTTCAACTCTTTATATGGATGAAATATTTTTTGCTTCATCTTCGTTCTTGTGATCAGATAGATGTAGCTATAGATATTATTGTCCTCCTTGATACATTCTGGCGCAAGAGGAACCTAGTACTTCATGAAAGAAAGGCCACGTCATCCTACCTAGTTATTCTTGAAATTCTCGGAGCAATTTCATTCTGTAATATCCCACATTTTATTCACCAATTTGTTACATTAAATGGAATAAATTGGTGAATTTTCGTACACTTGAACTGGCAAAATATTAGAAGTAGAGGTTATATGGAATTTGACTAAGGCATAAAGGTTCAACTTTTATCTTTGTAAAGGCCTAATATTGTAACCCAAAATTATTTTAGGCCCAATTTATTTAGTAAATTTTGGCCGAAAATAAAAAGGGGAAAAAGGAGACAATATTTAATTCAAAAATTGAGGAAATGTAAGGGCAAAATGGCCATTTGGCTAATAAATCAAGAAGCTTTTATTTTCTCCAATACTAAAGGCCGAAGCCAGGACAAGCAGGAGAAATGGAAGAGAAAATAAATATTTGGACACAAATCAATTTGTGGAAGTATGTGGAAGTATATGAGACCAAGTGGAAAAAGAAGAAATAAAATATTGGGAAAATTACACATAGGTCCCAAGGAACAGAGATATTTACATTTAGGTCCCTTGAATTCATGAAATTACACAGAAGTCCCTAGGGACTTTTGTGTAATTATTTGTGGAAGCAAAATTACTTTTTTGCCCAAAGGAGAAAACGCTTCTGGACCTCAGAATTGAAAAAATCCAGGTTTGCAACAAGAAATTCTATATTTACAACAGCAAATTCCTATTTTAACAACAAGTTTTGAAAGCCTGGATTTTTTCAATTCTGAGGTCCAAAGGCCATTTGCAACAAGAAATTCTATATTTACAACAACAAATTCCTATTTTGACAACAAATTTTGAAAACCTAGATTTTTTCAATTCTGAGGTCCAGATGCCATTTGCAATAAGAAATTCTATATTTACAACAGCAAATTCATATTTTAACAACAACTTTTGAAAGCCTGGATTTTTTCAATTCTGAGGTCCAGAGACCATTTGCAACAAGAAATTCTATATTTACAACAGCAAATTCCTATTTTAACAATAACTTTTGAAAACCTGGATTTTTTCAATTCTGAGGTCCAGAGGCCATTTGCAACAAGAAATTTTATATTTATAACAGCAAATTCCTATTTTAACAAGAACTTTTAAAAACTTGGATTTTTTCAATTCTGAGGTCTAGAGGCCATTTGCAACAAGAAATTCTATATTTACAACAGCAAATTCCTATTTTAACAACAACTTTTGAAAACCTGGATTTTTTCAATTCTGAGGTCCAGAGGTCATTTGTAACAAGAAATTCTATATTTACAACAGCAAATTCCTGTTTTAACAACAACTTTTGAAAACTTGGATTTTTTCAATTCTGAGGTTCAGAGGCCATTTGCAACAAGAAATTCTATATTTACAACAGTAAATTCCTATTTTAACAATAACTTTTAAAAACCTGGATTTTTTAATTCTAAGGTCCAGAGGCTATTTCTCCTTTGGGCCAAAAAGTAATTTTGCTTCCACAAATAATTACATAGAAGTCCCTAGAGACTTTTGTGTAATTTCATGAATTCAAGGGACCTAAATGTAAATATCTATGTTCCTTGGGACCTATGTGTAATTTTCCCTAAAATATTTAAGACATGCGAAAATTCATTAAACAAATATTATTTTTAAAGAGGTGGAAGGTGATATTTCAAGAAGCCATTTAGCTCTTCCAAACAGCCAAATTTCGGCCAACTAACAAGAGAGAGGGCACAAGTTTGAATAACACAAGTATAAAGGGAAGGGACAAAGATTCAAGAAGAAAACCTATGTTTGCAAGCAAAATTCACTTGTTCTTGTCTCCAAATCCTTAGAAAAAACCTCTTATAATTCTCATATCCTTCTTGAAATCACACGAAGTGAGAAGAAAATCAAAAGGAAGTAAGAATCAGAGGGGACGGTTTTTGAAGAGAAATGAGAGAGAATCAAGAGGTAATTAAAGAAATCTTGTTTTACTTGTTGATTTATAGTTGTTGTTGATGGTTTAGTTGATCGTTTGGCTTGATTGTCATTTTTATGTAATTTGGAAGGAATAAATCCTAAGGGGAGGTGCTGCCCAAATTTTGTTTAATCATGTGAGAATTGTAATTAAAAGGTTCAAGAAGTGATTTAAGGTGAAAAGAAGATGTTATTGTCACACTCTTCCAATAATATATTACACATTAGAGCATTATAGCACAACGAAGTGGCAAAATGGTTTGAACATGATATATTGATAATATATTACAAATTTTGGTTACAAATTTTCAACATAATTACATAAATTTCCTAAAAAGATCCCCCACATAATCTGAAACCAATCCGGTACCTCCATTTGCTAACATCTGCTCGCTTTTGTCTGGGAGCTATATCCACCAAGCTGATAAGTAGATATTTTATAATTAAATAAGTATAGATTCTGAGATATATTGGATTAAATTTATTAATATTATACTTATTTAATTATCTTTTATATATTTATCTATCTTTTAATTAATTATAGGATAAAAGAATATTGTAACAGAAAATCTATTGATATCCTATTTTATTATGCAGGAGATATTAAAGAGATAAAAATGACCCAAATAATAAAGCATTTGGCGTGAGCAAGGCATTGAATGGTTACATATATCCACATATATTATATAGAATATAATATATTGGATATATCATATTTGAGAAAAAGGAAAATCTAAAGACATATCTCAAGATCATGACGGGCTCTGATATAAAAGAAAGGGAATTAAAGATTTGGATTGCAAAAATTGGATGGAGAAGCACCAGCCAAAACGTGGACCCCACGTAAAGAAAAAGACAAAAAAAATCTATTGATGTAATCTTGGGAGATGATTCACGCAAATATATATATCCCTGAATATATTGATATTAATGAAGGAGGAGAGATAGATAAAAGATTGGAAGAAAGATCACAGAAGGCGCAAGTAGAGCACTATATATTAGACTTGTACGACGCAATTGGGGGAGAGGCAGAAAGCACGGACGAGACATAGGCGAGTGGAGCAGCAGCGCTTTGGTGATCTTCATCATCTCCATGAAAGGACAAAAGGACCGTGGAGACGATGAAGAAACTTTCTTTTCTAGCTCTTTTTATTCTTTAAACCTGAAGTTTTATCTTTTTTATTATGGATTTTATTAGAGCTATGTGTGGCTAATTTTTCTTTTCAACCTAAAGAACCTATGAACTTGTTTAGGTTCTAAAAATTATTTCTACCGTTAATTTTGATTAATTTTATTCAGTTTATTTATTCTTACTTTTATTGTTATTGCTTAGTAATTGATCACTATTAATCATGTTTTGGGAATTTAAGTTTTAATCTAATTTGCGTCTATGATAGGAATATACCTAGAAGCTCCGCATAATCAAATTAGAGTGAGCCCGATCTAAAACGCATCTTATTTAGTTGTGTAAGGCATTACATAATTAATTAAGGTAGGTATATAAATGGACCGGAAGACATTTATAGACATTAATACTTTAGATTAGCTGATTAGGTTAAGTCAAAATTAATTTAGTAGGGATAAAATCTAGGAAACAAATAAGGGATTAGTGACTCTAGGTTACTCGTTTGATTAGTGGTAGTTTGTTTATTTTAATTTTAGTTTTAATTTATTTTCTCTAATTAATTAAATTCAATCTGGTTTGCTCAACTTAAATGAAATTGTGAAATTAATGCTTAACCAAAGTTGTGGGTACTAAGTCCTCATGGGAACGATATCTTACTTACTCTTTATTACTTGATACGTCCCGTGCACTTGCGGAGTTTTTTAGGTTAGAACATTTTGCCTTATCACAAGCTATACAATTCACAGGTACCAACAGGAACTGGAATCCCGAAGGATCCCAAAGTAACAGGTTAATCTAATATACAAAGTATATATAGAGTATGCAAGCAACCACAATTAGGAAAATAACCTATCACAAAGCATTCAGTGAATCACAAATCATCACGTGCAATAACATAAAACAGCATACCACATATGCATTGTTAATAGTAGAAGGACCAACAAGTCCTAAGTAAATGCAAGACTACTCGACAAGGCAAGCCCCAGATCCACAATGCTTGGAAAATCAATCGGAGTCAAGTCTCAACCCAACATAAATGAATGCGTAATAGGCTTAGTAGCAACCCAAGAACCTCCAGTCCACTAGGCCCTTCAGCCTCAAACACATGTCCCCCTCACGAGACACAGGTCCACAATCATGACAAACATACATACAATGATACAAAAGGCATATGAGATTATAGTTACTACCCAATGGATTTTAAATTGACAATTATTCCCAAATCCTTTTAAAAGCTCCTGGTGATAACACTACCTACAATTATAAATAATACTTGTCACTTTTACAAACTCTCCATAATTAAAATAATACTTGAATTAATTATCATTTGGTTCAACTTTTGACTAAAAGTCCTTTATTAATTGTAAAAATGTCAAAATAATTAATCTTGACTAATAAATCTTTGGGAAAATTCCATATAAATACAAATTGAATTTGCAAAACCCCAGAGCCCACTGCATTTGTTAGAGGACTGAGAAGGCATATGTGGCAATGAGGGATATGCAAATTCGGGAGAAAAGTAGCGGCCATTCTCGAGAATCCTTATCATGTTCTTGAGAATTAAGTTTAACACAACAAACACAATTTTTCATTTTTCAAACTTTACATCTTTGTTATCATCAAAACATTAAGAGCCAACAGTGCGCTTACCTCATTTGCATGTATTTGATATCGTTGCTTATTTGTATATGTATGATTGCTACACTTGCTTGTTATGTTTAACATACTTGAATGATTGAAGCCATGTTTATGATTATTGTAATACCCCAGATCAATAACAACAACAACAAGGACAACAACAAAATATAGTAATAATAAAATTTAGAATTTAATAATGTTGGTATTGTTATATAATCTATTAATGAGTTGGCAATAGTTAAAGAGCCCAACCCATAACTAAACCCTAATTTTAAATTACAAACAGAGGCCTAGCCTAACCCTAATTAACGCTCAATACTCCTCTTCTCCTCTACTACTTCCTCTATTCTTACTCTGCATCAAATTATTCTTCTAGGAGATTAGCAAAAACGGAGACCAGATAATCCTAATCCCTAGAACAATAGGAATTAATTGTTACATGGCGGTCTCGATTTTTGTGAAAAAACCTTAAATGTGTCATTGCATTTGTATATGTATATGTATGTTTCCTTTTTTGGTTAGCATGAATTGCTTTACGAAAACAAAATGCCTCACCTCCTTGTATACATATTTCTCCTTCTTGATTTGCATGATTAACCTTTTTACAAAACCATTTACCATTGAATATACTTGTACGTAGTTGCTTTGGGTGCTTCGGTTTTTGTGATTTAAAACATATATATCCTTTCATTAATATATATAGTACTTGTATGTCTATTGCTTTGGGTACCTCGGTTTTTGTGATTGAAACTATATATCCTTTCATTAGTATATATATAATACCTATACATCTTTTACTTTGGGTGCTTTAGTTTTGTGATTGAAACATGTATATGTGCCTTTCATTAATATATATATATATATGTATGTATCCTTTTTAATTTGTTCAATCTGCACCTGTGTTAAAATATATACTTGTACTCTTTTTAAATAGTTTTGCCTTAGGTTTTCGTAATTGACAAATAGCAATATATATCTGGTTTGGTTCCGTAAATTTGAGAAATTCATTTTGTGTGTGATTGAAATAATTTAATCGTGGGAGGATAGCTTTGGGATGGTACCTTTTAAAGTGATAAATACAACCCTTAGGCTTTATGCCTCCAATATATAATATGATGTGAACAGATATTATTTGTTCTTCCCAAAGTAGTGTCTGACAGGGTTTCTCGGGACACTAGTAGCAACTTTGGGAAGAGATGTGCATACTAGGAATAGATGTTTTATGGCCAATTTGATTATTTGTGACTGGTAGGGTTTTCCGGGTCTACCATGGCTCTCTTCCCACTAATTAAACTTAATAAAGAATAACAAAATTAACTTTTTTCTTTGGTTATCTATGAATGCTATTTTTACATAATTATTTTATTTTCACTATATTATCTTTATCTTGATTAGGATTACCAGCTTTACAGATGTTTGTGTTTATGTGGTTGCGATGATCCTTCGGGGAAGCAGATTTTTAGTGAAACAGGTTCCAAAGGTTGGGGCTAGCAGTGAGAAGCGAGAAAGAACATTCAGTTAATTCTAGCTCTTTTTTTTGGCTATGAATAAAACATATTTATTTAAGTTTTGGATTTATGTTAATGTAATAAGTTAGCCTTGCACTTGTCCCAGTACAAGTGCGGCGGTAACACTTCCTAAATTTGGTTATTTTGAATTTAAGTAATTATTCATAAAAGTCATTGAAATTTTATGTTATTATAATTGTTAGAAATTTGGGGGTGTTACAATTATGTTATGACCATGAGTATGATGCATGAAGCATTAAGCTTGTAGGAATGTCATTATATTAACATAAGCTTGTGCAAGACAAGTAGATCATACATTAACATTTATCTTGCATACATTGTATTGGTATTGTTTGCTATTAAGGGTGTGCATGGCAACCATTCTGTTGCTCAGTACTGTTTCTGAGATGAAACAGTTTTTTCTGATTCTGTGCTTTAGAAGAGTTCTGAGAATCAGAATTACGTTTGTTAATCCATTTTATTTTTACTTCGAGAATCAGAATTACATTTGGTAGCACATTTTTCCTTCCCTTGTTTGGGAGTTAAAAACATAGTAAGGGAGGAAGATGAAGGATTAATGAGTTATTTTTACCATTTTGTCCTTTTCTTTAATAATTAATATAATTATTATACTTTACAAATAAAATTAAATTTAAATTTCCTCAAAAAAATTATTTATGTAATTTTTATATTCAAAAAATTATTTATGTGGCGGCAGCAATGGCGGTGGTGGTGGTGGTTGGGTGGTGGCAGTGGCAAGGTGGTGGCGGTGGTGGTCGGGCGGTGGCGGTGGTGGTGGTGGTGGGGTGGTGGCAGTGGTGGTGGGACGGTGGTAGTGGCATTGGTGGCGGTGGTGGTGGTGGTGGGGTGGTGGCGGTGGCGGTGGGGCGGCGGTGGTGTTGGGGGTGGCAACGGCGGCGATGGTGGTGGTGAACGAGGGTAAATTTATGCTTCGACTGAAGGAAAAATAAATTCTGATTTTTTGCCCTGGTATAGAGAAGCCAAAATTTTTAGCTTCTTTTTTTTACTCCCCAGCACAAAAAATAAACTGGTTCATCTCAGGAGCAAAAAAAAACCTGATTTACCAAACACAATTCCCATATATTTTTGTTCCGAGGCACAGAAATTAAGAAAAAAGTCATTCTGGAAGTGTTACCATGCACACCCTAAGATTCCTCAGAATTTCACCCTTCACTACCAACCAATAAGCTAGTGAGCACAGGTGAGAAGTGTTGCACAAGGCTCAAGGAGGGAGCGTTGCTTGAAGAGGGCCCAACAGAAGGATAGTTGAAGAATAGAGGGATGATAGTATTTAATGTTGTTTTTAATTTGCACTGTCTGTAATGAATGTAAACGTTTGTAAAGGGATGTAAACCTTGGGTATACCCATGTTATGTACTCAAAATTTAAGTTTGTAGCAGTATATTGAACTATTTCTGTTTTTGCCCTACAACTGCATATGAGCTACGTAAGATTATGATCAAGTGTATGTCGGTACCCTAGTGGGGTGTCATAATAAATGCAGTATACAAACTTTTTTGCTCTTAATATTTGGCATCTATATTTGACATTATAAAAAATAATCATATTTAACACACATAACTTCCTAATTAGTGGATTTTGTAGACCTCTATAGATGAGATGTGCCTCTCACATACGAGCCCCACCTCTTCCATTAAGCTATTTGGAAATCTCTTCTCTCCTACCATCGTTCTAATTGGGCTCTAGTAGTCTAATAATTGCGTAGGAATTATCTTGCTCAAGTTATGTAGCATTGGAGCTTTGACACTGGATTCAAAGGTAGGTCCATCTTGGTACTTAAGTCTCTTCTCTCTTCTAATTTTCCTTTAGTCTTCGAACTCACTAAAAGTGTTGTAAAGATTGACCTTGAAGACATATCCAAGAATGACATACGGAGAGACCACACTTCTTTTGTTTTTAACTTAGTAGTATAATAGACTAACTTGTGTTGTTAAAGACTGTATGTAGAGGCTGCAAAGAATTATTTGGACCCACAAATGAATTAGCCTAGTTATGAGTGAAGGCCAGATTAAAGAAGGATAAGATACTCTTGATCTCTTGCACAATGAGGGGGTTTGATATATTCTTATCGTGCAAGGCAATGTTTCTCTTCCTCCATATAACATTAATGAGAATCACAATACCCTTCAAAAGAGACAAAGGACCATATTGATACAAGCTAATAAGTGTTTCCTTCAACCACTGATGAAATTGGTGAATGTTAAGATTGTCAAATTGTATGAGCAAACATTCAAACCAAACTATTGTGGAAAGAGGGGCATAGATAAAATAAATGTGCGAGAGTTTCCTCTTTGATGACAACCAAATAAACATAGGCCTAAATCACTAAGAAGATTATGCATGAGAATATCACATGAAGGCACATCTTTATGCAGCAATTTCCATAAAAAGAAAATGTATTTCAGAGGTTTAGAAATAGAGCACAAGTAATTCCAAAAATGATCATGAGCCCATAATAGCACTCCAACAAACCCAAAGAAAAACCATCCATAGCAGTATAAACGCTAGACTCATTTCTAGCCCAATGTATTTGATAAGGAATATTAGATAAGGAGAGTGAAATATTAGTAATAGTGCTAACAACATTAAGAGAATAAAGAGACCAAACCAAAGAACGATTCTATCCTATAGGATTATAACATAAAGGAATCATGCAGTATGAGATTAGCCACTACTTGAGGATGCTCTGACAGGTGTTACATAGTGAAATTGTAATTAGTTGATTAGATTATTATTCAGTTAGTTGTTGATATATAGTTTGTTATATAATTGTATTGTTTGTTACATATTCATTTTGTATATAAAGCACATTGGTTATCAATAATATTCAAGGAATTATTCTCCCAAATAATTTGGTCACATGGTATCTAGAGTCACCCAAAATATTTTTTTTTCTTTTCTCTCTCCCATTTCATTCTTTTTCCCGTGACTGTACTTCAGCTTTTCCATTAAACTTTTTCTTGTGATTGTACTTTACCTTTTCCATTCAACTTTTTCCTGTGACTGTACTTCACCTTTCCCATTCAATTTTTTTTCTTCTTCTCCAGTTGTAACTTCTCGTTCACTCCGCCACACCACACACCCTCCACCAAATTGACCTCCATCCTCGCCGATTCTCATGGCATCGGTCACCACTTTCGATCAACCATCCTCCCACACATCTCCTGCTGTTGTCTCCACCATTCCTCTTCCGGCGATGGATCCGCCATCACCATTCTACATTCACCCAAACGAGAATCCAGCTCTTGTCCTCGTCAATCCTCCTCTTGATGGTGTCAACTACCATAGTTGGTCCAGGTCCATGCGATTTGCCCTTCTCTTGAAGAACAAGCTTCAGTTCATTGATAGTTCAGTCACTCCTCCACCGTTGACTTCTCCTGAATTTCAGGCATGGGAACGCTGCAACAATCTCGTTCAAGGTTGGATTACTCGTTCTCTTTCTCCTACAATTGCCAAGAGTATTTTGTGGTTTGATTCTGCTGCTGCCATCTGGAGTGACCTTCAGTCACTGATGAGGACCTTTTGTCATTAGCCTTGGGGTCCACAATCAACAATTAACCAAGGATTGCATATAGGCAAACCAAGGATCGTTCTCTCTTCTCGAGGAGCCTTTTATTGGATCCTAAGTAATCTAGATGTCATGCAAATGAAATGAAAACAAGGGGGGATTGGTTTTTGTTGAAATTAAAACAGGAATTAAAGACAGAATGAAGAAAATTGAGATTAATCAAATTGAAATGGATCAACCTAGAATTGGGATTCCAAGACCTTCCATCATCGAACAAAAATAGGATAACTGAACTTGTGATTGATTCTAGACAAACCGAGATCTCTGCATTTGTCCAGAAACTCCCTCGACTAGACGATCGCCTAGCATTTGATCGAACACGTGGTGAGCTCGTTGTACGATCGCACAACGTTCTCTGCAACCCGGTTCGACCTAAGTCCTTGGGATTTCAATCTGGATATTAAATCTAATACCCAATCCATAATTATAATCGGATCCGATTAAAATTAATAGAAACAAGTCAGTTACTGATTAAAGCGCAAGTCCTCCGGATGACACCATGGAATCCTCAACTCATGGGTCGATCACAGAAACTTAGCCAAGCATGGCTTTGTGAAATGAAAATGTAGAAATGTTCATCATGACCATGAAGAACATGAACAAGTTCATCATGAACACGAAGAACACAAAGAACAATTAAAGAAAATGAAAGCTTCTATTCAAAAATAAATCTCAACAACATAATGAATCCATATAGAAAAAGAAGAAGAACATAAAATCAAAATAAAATAATTAAAAGGAAAGATTAAAACCTAAGCCTTCCATGTAGGAGGCAAGAAATTAAAGACAAGAATTAAAGACAATACATGAAACTAATAAAGAAAAACTAAGCCTTCCATGTAGGAGGCAAGAAGTAGAAGAAGGAAAGAATGGGAGAGATCTTGGTCTCTACAAGGTGTGTCTTGCTCTTCACAACACTCTTCTATTTATAGGCAGCTAGGAGCATCTCATCCATGCACTTTACAACCCAAATTCGTCACTTTAGTTAGTGGCCAACTTGGAAGCATCTTTGAATCACTTTACAGCTCCAAAACCGTGTCTTCTTTTCCTGCCCATGTTAGGCCACGAAATCATCCGAATCTGGCCATGTGATCTTAATATGAAATGTAGCCCCGGATGTCAGCTTTCCAGTCGTTCAAACGGTGCCCCATTTGGAGGTCTGTAGCTCCAGATATGGGCCAAATACCGAACGTCATTCCAGAGTCCAGTGAAAGCAGCCTGTTTCGGTTTCCAGTCCAATTTTGGCCCTCTAAACGTCTGATTTAGCTTTTGGGCTCTTCATAGGAGTTGTAGGGCTTCCTCTTAGCTTTCTGGAAATGCAAATTGGGGATCAATTGGATTTACATAACTCAAGTTATTCCCAAAATACCGAACAGTGTTCATGACCCAACTGCAGTAAGAATGTGACAAAAGTCCAATTTTGAGTCCAAACTCAAGATGTGACCAAGATTAATGCAAATAAAATCTAAAAACTCCTTATGAAGATGAAATCACATATTTGACTAATTGTTCCATTAAAGCATGATAATGACAGAGTTTATAGCTTCTTTTTGCATTTAAAATAATATGAATTCAATGATTATCAAACTCCCCCACACTTATCCTTTTGCACTCCTGAGCAAAATTAAAAAGTAAGGAACAAGAGAAATTTCTCTTTTCTAACAATTGCTGAAATTTCAAAGCTCAACAAGGATCACAAAAGCTTCAAAAGATCAACCATTCAAGACAGAAATCTCTTCATCTCAAATTACTAATCATGGCAGTATCATTCAATGATGCTGATCACACAAAATAGTCTCTCAAATGATGCCCTCAATCAATCTCTCAAGTGTATATGGTTAATCAGTGTATCACTCAAATTCTGCTCAATGAAATTGTTCTACCATAAGCTTGCTCAAGTTCTACTTCTCCACTACTGATAACACATGCTTGCACAAATCAAGAGAGCTTGTTATTACAGGTTGTAATGGGGTTAGGGTGAAGGTAGATAAAAGTATGGAATGAGAGGCTAAGCACCAAAGAAATTAAATTGAGCACTGATTAACACAATCATTCTCTATGTATGAAAATTTTTTTTTAACTCAAATACTTCCTTTCTTTCTAATTTTTTTTTTACACCTTTTTTTTTTCTTTTGTTCTTTATCTTTTTTTTTTGTTCTCTTTTTTTTTTGTTCTTTTTCTTTCTTTTCTTTTTCTTTCTTTTTTTTTTGAACTGTACTATATATATAATCACAAAGCCAAAATCAAATATCTTCCCCCCACACTTAAACTGTTGCACTCTTGAGCAACCCCCACACTTAAACACAAAACCAAGGTAAACCAATGCTCAATAATTTTTCACGGTGCGGAATAAAATGGTTTTACGCTTAGGCTTGTAATGTGGCTTAGAACAGAATGGACAAAAAGGCACAAAGGGGTTACCAAAGGAATAATAATGCATGGGAAAGGCTATTTGGCCAAAGTGTGGAAAACAAAAGGAAACATGAACAAGCTTCCATCATACCTATGCACATAAGTGAAAATGTAGTTTCAAAAAGAAAAGGAGCAAGTTCTAGAGAACGTAAATCATAAGTAGATGCACACATGAAAGAAAGAATGGCAAAAGATGAATTCCATTCATGTAGGCTCAAAACCTCACCGGGTCAATACCATCTTATACAATCAACATCACCAATTCAACTACCAAGACATGAAATCGAAGAGTTCAGAATTGCAAACCAAATGGAATGATCCATCAAAACAAAAATGTTCAAGTTCATAATATGTAGCAATCATAGAAAGAGAAAATGCATTGTTCTTATTTTATTTAATAAACTACATTATTTCTCTTTTTTCTACTGGATTGTGTCCCTCCCCCACACTTATCTTCCTCGTACAATAATTAAGCCCAAGTAATCATATGAATTTGGAAGAAAATAAGTGAGGAAAGAGACAACCTGGGTTAGAAGATCTTGAGTCGCTTAAAGGAGAAATTCTCATCCTTGAAGAGAATCATGCATTTGTCTTTAAAAACATCTTCTCCCATATTTAATTTCCTTGGTGGAGGTGGTTCAGGATCCATTGGAAGAGGTCCAAGAATGTACGGTGGATGTTGGTTCCATCGAGGACCTTTCCAAGAATGTGCCTGTAAAGAAGACAAGCAACCGGCAGTATCCCTTCCAAAAATAGAAACATGGAGAAGTTTCAAGTGAATTAAAGGCATGCTAAGTACCAAACTTTCCAAGTAACTATCACAACCAAGGAAATCAATGATACTCCCATCAGTAGGAGTCAAGGAACCAATTATAGTTTGAAAATTCTCTTGTGGTTGCAAAATAGAAGGTATGGAATCCAACTTAGTGTTGGAGTATACCTTATCATTGTCACAATCACAAGAGATGAAAGGGAAAAGAGTGGAAGAAGGAAGAGGATTTTTGAAAGTGTCACCACCCAGAATGTGTAAAGATTTAAAACAATTATCTTGTTTTTCTAAATCAAGTAGCAAATCACAAGAGAGTACTTGTTGGAAAGATTCATTGACATGTAGGATTTTATCAATCAAAATCTCAGAATCTTCATCACCAACAAGACTACAAGGAGGTAATCCAATGGGAATTTCGTGCATCGGACATTCCAAGCTATGATTGTTCTCACTTATATCAACAGCAGAATCCACAATCAATGCAGAATTACTAATCAATTCAGAATCACCAAATAATGCAGCATTAATCTCAGTGCAAATAGGACACCATTCATTATTTGAACATACACAATTGGCAGAATTACTTGTCCATGCAAAATCAGGATAATCAACATACCATTGAGCAAGAACATCATCAACAACATTGGCATCCATGCTTAATTCAACCCTTTCAGAATTAACATGCTTACTATCTTCAATACTATAAGACGGTGCATTTTGATCAATGGTAGAATCAACCACTTCACTAAATGCTTTCTTTTGAAGTTCAACAAGTGAATGACATTTTTCATGATAACAATTTACACATATTTGATATTCTTCACAATAGCATGAAAATATGTCATTCAATTGATTACAATCATCACTAGTACTATGAAGAGAAGCATTTTCATCAATTAAAGTATCACATGAAGAAATAGGAACACACTTATCAACAAGTACAGTCAAACCACGACTACTAAAGTCAATTGGCTGAGCAATTTCATTTCCAAAAAATTGAGGGGATTCAACAATGATTTCCTCGTCCACCTCATTATCGCTCAAATTATGAATTGCTTCATTAACCAAAGTAGTAGGAGAGACTACTTCTATAAGGGTATGATCATTACCAAATGGATGAGAAGATTCTTTAATGTGCTCTTGTACTTGTCTCACTTCTTGTGCATGTGTGCCCATGATAGAAGGAAAACTCATTTTTAAAACTTGTGCTTGCTGCTCAATTTTCCTTGCTAATTTCTCAGTTGATTTCGCTTGTTGTTCCATCATTCTAAGCATAGAGTCCATTTGTTGATGAAAGTCATCCTTATGTGACCACTCCTCATTTATAGCCCAAGCCGTTTGATTGTGAAAATCTCCAATGACTTCACAAAATGAAGGATCTGGGTTGGGCAGACATGATTGAGAATGAGGTTCATAAGGTGGCTCAAATGGGTATAGAGATTCATGAGATGGATGGCATGGTATGGAAATGGGATAGAATGAAGGATGGTAAAGTAAGTGAGAGGATTGATGATATTGTTGGAATGGAGGTTGCTGGTATGGTTCATGATATTGGTGGAATGAGCCATCACATTCTTGATTGCCTGTAAAAAAGTGAGAATTGAAAGGTAGATCATGATTATCGTACAACCAAGCCATGAAAGTTCACTACAACTAATTCCCAATGGGTCACAAGATAACTAAAAATAAACAATTAATAAAAGGAATCTAAGAAAATACAAATGCAAATAAAAAAGAAAAGAAGGTTTTTTTTTTCAAAATTATAAAATATGTAATGAATGCTATGCAAGTTACTTAAATGCAAAAATCCTAAACTATATGTAATGAAAAATCAAGAATGCAAAACTAACAAGCTTCACACGAGAAACCCCTTGTCAAAAGTGAATTTGACAATTAGATTACCTAGGGAGCCAATTACTTAGCTCCCCGGCAACGGCGCCATTTGATGAGGACCTTTTGTCATTAGCCTTGGGGTCCACAATCAACAATTAACCAAGGATTGCATATAGGCAAACCAAGGATCGTTCTCTCTTCTCGAGGAGCCTTTTATTGGATCCTAAGTAATCTAGATGTCATGCAAATGAAATGAAAACAAGGGGGGATTGGTTTTTGTTGAAATTAAAACAGGAATTAAAGACAGAATGAAGAAAATTGAGATTAATCAAATTGAAATGGATCAACCTAGAATTGGGATTCCAAGACCTTCCATCATCGAACAAAATAGGATAACTGAACTTGTGATTGATTCTAGACAAACCGAGATCTCTGCATTTGTCCAGAAACTCCCTCGACTAGACGATCGCCTAGCATTTGATCGAACACGTGGTGAGCTCGTTGTACGATCGCACAACGTTCTCTGCAACCCGGTTCGACCTAAGTCCTTGGGATTTCAATCTGGATATTAAATCTAATACCCAATCCATAATTATAATCGGATCCGATTAAAATTAATAGAAACAAGTCAGTTACTGATTAAAGCGCAAGTCCTCCGGATGACACCATGGAATCCTCAACTCATGGGTCGATCACAGAAACTTAGCCAAGCATGGCTTTGTGAAATGAAAATGTAGAAATGTTCATCATGACCATGAAGAACATGAACAAGTTCATCATGAACACGAAGAACACAAAGAACAATTAAAGAAAATGAAAGCTTCTATTCAAAAATAAATCTCAACAACATAATGAATCCATATAGAAAAAGAAGAAGAACATAAAATCAAAATAAAATAATTAAAAGGAAAGATTAAAACCTAAGCCTTCCATGTAGGAGGCAAGAAATTAAAGACAAGAATTAAAGACAATACATGAAACTAATAAAGAAAAACTAAGCCTTCCATGTAGGAGGCAAGAAGTAGAAGAAGGAAAGAATGGGAGAGATCTTGGTCTCTACAAGGTGTGTCTTGCTCTTCACAACACTCTTCTATTTATAGGCAGCTAGGAGCATCTCATCCATGCACTTTACAACCCAAATTCGTCACTTTAGTTAGTGGCCAACTTGGAAGCATCTTTGAATCACTTTACAGCTCCAAAACCGTGTCTTCTTTTCCTGCCCATGTTAGGCCACGAAATCATCCGAATCTGGCCATGTGATCTTAATATGAAATGTAGCCCCGGATGTCAGCTTTCCAGTCGTTCAAACGGTGCCCCATTTGGAGGTCTGTAGCTCCAGATATGGGCCAAATACCGAACGTCATTCCAGAGTCCAGTGAAAGCAGCCTGTTTCGGTTTCCAGTCCAATTTTGGCCCTCTAAACGTCTGATTTAGCTTTTGGGCTCTTCATAGGAGTTGTAGGGCTTCCTCTTAGCTTTCTGGAAATGCAAATTGGGGATCAATTGGATTTACATAACTCAAGTTATTCCCAAAATACCGAACAGTGTTCATGACCCAACTGCAGTAAGAATGTGACAAAAGTCCAATTTTGAGTCCAAACTCAAGATGTGACCAAGATTAATGCAAATAAAATCTAAAAACTCCTTATGAAGATGAAATCACATATTTGACTAATTGTTCCATTAAAGCATGATAATGACAGAGTTTATAGCTTCTTTTTGCATTTAAAATAATATGAATTCAATGATTATCAGTCACGATTTTCACAATCTGATCTCTTCCGAATTACTGATCTCCAAGAAGAGATTTGCAATCTTCGACAAGGTAGTTTGACTGTTAGTGATTATTTTACTTGTATGAAGATTCTTTGGGATGAAATGGCAAATATCCGTCTGTTGAAGCCCTGTACGTGTGGTTCCATCAGTCAGGCTTTGCTTCATCAGGATGAGGATCAGGTAATTCACTTCTTGAAAGGCCTGAATGAGTCTTTTACCTTTGTGAAATTTCAGATTATGCTACTTGATCCTCTTCCCCCAATTACTCGTGTGTTTTCACTGATTGTTCAACAAGAACGTGAGATGCGTTTGCCTCTAGTTCCTCTTGAGTCATCTGTTTTAATGGCTAAGGGCTCTCAGTTTCCTAATAATTCTGGTTCAAAGCCGAAACTCTGCTCATATTGTGGCAAACCACGTCACACTGAGGAAACTTGCTATAGGAAGCATGGATTTCCTCTTGGATTCAAGTTTAGGTCTTCTAGTTCTTCATCTACGGTGAATCATCTGTCTATTAAGGATTCTAATTTTGGTTTTGTTCAAACCCCTTCTGCTGCTATGGTTGCATCTCCATCAAACTCTCCTTCACAAGCTGCTGTTCTTCCTCAGTTATCCGCTGCTCAATACACTAGCCTCCTCAGTCTCCTGGAATCTCCATCTCCTTCAACACGTTCAGTAAACCACTTGTCTGCTTCTCTGTTTGTCCCTACTGAAGGTAATTCTATGTCCAATTCAACTGTATCTTGGATCATTGATTCTGGTGCAACTGATCATGTGTGTTGTTCCTTACCTTCGTTTTCATCCTATGTGTCTATACCTTCAATTAATGTTTGTCTGCCAACTGGTTCTAAGACTGTAGCACAATTTTCTGGCACAATTTGTATTTCTGATTCCTTAACCTTACATAATGTTCTTTTACTTCCTCATTTTTCCTGTAATATTCTATCCGTATCTCGATTAACAGCTTCTCATGATTGTTTTTTAACATTTTCTTCTCAATCATGTTAGATTCACTCAACCCATCCTTCGCTGATGATTGGCACAGCTAGACTTTTTGAGGGCTTATACTTCCTTATTGCAAATGTGAAATCCCCAAAGGCTTCACCTTAGGTTTTCATGACCAATACTGTCTCCTCTTCAATTGCTCATATCTGGCATCTGCGATTAGGTCATCCCTCTGCCAATACACTTTCTATTTTACATAAACAAGTTTCAGATATTACTGTATCTCCTTTACTTCCTTGTGACGCTTGTCATTTTGCCAAACAAAAACGTTTACCTTTTCCTGTAAACACAAGTTCATGCAATAAAACTTTTGATTTGATTTATGTTGATATTTGGGGTCCATTTTCAATTTTTCTATTCAAGGTTATCGTTATTTTCTTACCATTGTCAATGATTTTTCTAGATATAGTTGGCTGTTTTTAATGAAAACCAATTCTGAAACTCAAATACATATCAAGCAATTTTTCACTCTTGTTCAAACTCAATTTTCCACTGCTATAAAGATTGTTCATTCCGATAATGGTACTGAATTTCATATGCCTGAATATTTTGCTTCTCATGGTGTTATTCTTCAAAAGTCTTGTGTTGCTACTCAACAACAAAATGGTTTAGTTGAACGAAAGCACCAATATAATTTTAAATGTTGCACATGCTCTTCATTTTCAATCTCATATTCCCATTTCTTATTGGTCCTTTTTAGTCCTTCATGCTACACATATCATCAATTGTTTACCTTCTTTTCTTCTTCAAAACTCTACACCATTTGAACGTTTATATGTTTTCTCCTACTTACTCTATATTCAAAGTTTTCAGCTCACTTTGTTTTGCTTCCACATTAAGTCATAATCGCTCCAAATTTGCTCCACGTGCACGTAAATGCATTTTTTTTTGGTATTCCACATGGTTCCAAGGCTTTCACCTTACTTGATATATCTACGAATCAAATTTTTGTCTCTAAAGATATTATTTTTCATGAACTTGTGTTTCCATTTAAAATTGACAGCACAACACCCACCTTGCCTTGGCCTGAACCACAACCTTGTTCCCCTTTATTTGATGACATTCCTACTGTTTCTCAGCCTCCTATTTCTATTTCACTGTCGTCACCCATTTCTTCTCAAAAATAGGGCCTTCTCATTCCATTCCCTCTTCTCCTAACCCTCCTCTTTGTCAGTCTATTAGACTTCACCACCCACCTTCATATTTGCAAGATTATCATTGTGCCCTCACATCGTCTACTCACGCATCATGCAAAGGTGTAACATCCCAGGCGCCCGCTTGTGGATATTGTCCGCTTTGGCACACACAAGGCCTCACAGTTTTGTTTCTGACTGAGCCTAGCCCATCAAAACGCGTCTACAAGGGAAACGTCTCCGCATCCTTATAAGGCATGCTTCGTTCGCCTTCCTAGTCGATGTGGGACTTCACACTCCACCCCCCTTGGGGCCCAGCGTCCTCGCTGGCACATCAGGACGCTGGCACATCAACCCAAGCCCTGGCTGTGATACCAATTGTAACATTCCAGGCGCCCGCTTGTGGATATTGTCCTCTTTGGCACACACCACTGTGAAGTCTCACATCGATTGGGAAGGTGAACGAAGCATGCCTTATAAGGATGTGGAGACCTTTCCCTTGTGGACGCGTTTTGATGGGCTAGGCCCAGTCAGAAACAAAACTGTGAGGCCTGGTGTGTGCCAAAGTGGACAATATCCACAAGCGGGCGCCTGGGATGTTACAATTGGTATCAGAGCCAAGGCTCGGGTCGATGTGCCAGCGAGGACGCTGAGCCCCAAGGGGGGTGGAGTGTGAAGTCTCGCATCGATTGGGAAGGCGAACGAAGTATGCCTTATAAGGATGTGGAGACCTTTCCCTTATGGACGCGTTCTGATGGGCTAGGCCCAGTCAGAAACAAAACCGTGAGGCCTGGTGTGTGCCAAAACGGACAATATCCACAAGCGGACGCCTGGGATGTTACAAAAGGTAATCCTTGTTATCCCTTGTCTTCATTTCTTTCATACTCCTCACTCTCTCCCTCTTATAATTCCTTTGTTAATGTTGTTACTGTTCATCCTAACCCTTCCACTTTCAAACAAGTTGTGAAACTTTCCATTTGGAGAGATGCCATAAATGCATAAATCAATGCCCTTGAACAGAATCAAACCTAGACCCCTACTCGTTTACCACCAAGTAAAAGAACAATTAGATGTAAATGGGTTTTCAGAACCAAATTCAAGGCCAATGGTGATATAGAAAGGTACAAAGCTAGACTTGTAGCAAAGGGATATACCCAAACTGAGGGTGTGGATTATTTTGACACTTTTTCCCTTGTTGCTAAGATGACTTCTCTCCGTTTGTTACTGTCTATTGCTGCTGTTAAAAATTGGCATTTACACCAATTAGATGTTAATAATGCTTTCTTACATGGGGATTTACATGAAGAAGTGTATATAGACCTCCCTCAAGGTTATGTTTCCTCTGATTCTACTCTAGTCTGTAAACTGCAAAAGTCCCTTTGTGGTTTAAAACAGGCTAGTCGTCAATGGCACTCTAAACTCTCTTCGGCCTTGCTGTCCTATGGTTATTTTCAGTCTTTTTCGGATCATTCCTTGTTTTTTAAAGCATCTTCCACCTCATTTACTGTAATTCTTGTATATGTTGATGATGTGTTGCTTGCTGGAAATGATTTGGTTGAAATTAACTTGATTAAGCAACAATTGCATGCTGCATTTACCATCAAAGATCTTGGTGAGCTTCATTATTTCCTTGGACTCGAACTTGCTAGATCCAAGAGTGGCGTTTTTTTGTCTCAACATAAATTTGCTCTTGAATTACTTGACGATGTTGGATTTTTGGCATGTAAACCTGCTTCTTGTCCTATGGATCCTCACTTAAAGCTTTCAGCTGATTCTGGTACTCTTTTGGTTGATCCTCTTCCTTATCGGAGACTCATTGGTTGGTTGCAATACCTCACCACCACTCGGCCAGACTTAAGTTTTGTTACTCAACAACTTAGTCAATTCATGTCTCACCCTCGAGACACTCATTTGGCCGCCGCTCATCGTGCTCTTCGGTACATTAAATCTTCACTTGGTGTTGGTATTTTCTTTTTTGCTGATTCTGATTTGCAATTACGGAGTTTTAGTGATTTTGATTGGGGTAGTTGTTTAGACACACGTCGTTTGGTCACTGGTTTTGCTGTTTTCCTTGGATCTTCTTTAATTTCTTAAAAAGCCAAGAAGCAAGCAACTACTTCTAAGTCCTCTTCAGAAGCTGAACATCGTGCCTTATCTTCTACTACATGTGAATTACAGTGGCTTATCTATATCTTGAATGATTTTCACATTTCTCATGTTACTCCTACTTTACTCTATTGTGATAATCAGTCTGCCATTAAAATAGCTACCAATCCTACTTTTCATGAGAGAACCAAGCACATAGAGCTTGATTGTCATGTGGTTAGAGGAAAGCTTCAAGCTAAGGTCATCCATCTTCTCCCGGTTCGGTCTGTTGATTAGCTTGCTGACATTTTTACAAAGCCCCTTTATCCTACACAGTTCCATGAGCTTAAATCCAAGCTAGGCATTTAAGACATCCATGCTCCAGCTTGCGGGGGGTGATAAGTGTTACATAGTGAAATTGTAATTAGTTGATTAGATTATTATTCAGTTAGTTGTTGATATATAGTTCGTTATATGATTGTATAGTTTGTTATATAATTGTATAGTTTGTTACACATTCATCTTGTATATAAAACACATTGCTTATCAATAATATTCAAGGAATTATTTTGCCAAATAATTTGGTCACATGCTCTAAAGCGACTGATCCCGATTGCATCTACCACCTCAAGGGGTGGTTAAGAGGAATGGAAGTACCAGATCCCACTTTCCATTGAAGACGATTGACAACGATATCAGCATGATTTTCTATTCCTGACCAAATCCATGAGGCATTATAAGGATTTTTGATAATTGAAGCCTAATTAACATCAACGAATTTCAGCTTTAGAGTGGTTGCAAGAAGAGATGGATGAGAAGATGTGAGGTTTCTCTAGACTTGTTTTTGCTACCAATGATCTATTGATGGTCGAATACCTAAACCCCCTTCATCCACAGGTAAGAAGAGTTTGTCTTTATCAAGCAAACAAATCGTCTTTTGCCTCGAGTGCTCCCCCAAAAGAAACCCACACAATGAGAATCAATCCGAATAAATAATCTATTGAAGATATTGACACGAAAGAAGAGGATCATGATGAAAAATTAAAATTATAAATTTTATAATATAATAAAAACTATTAAATTTTGTAACATATTAGAAAGCTGAAAAATATATATTATAATCATTTTTTTATTGTATAAATTTATTTTTGACAAATACAAGTTTTAACAAATTCTTATGTTTAAGAGAGGTATTTTGTTCGAAAAAATTTTAAGAGTTAAACTTAAAGGATTAAAGATTAACTAATGGTTTGAGTAGATAAAAAAAAAAATCAAACATATATTTTACCAAAAAAAATCAAATATGTAAAGGAGGTTTATAAAAAAAATATTTTAATTTTAAAAGAAGTATAATGAGTTTTCAAAAAAGAGTTGAGAGGTAATTAATGTATTTTTACCCTTTAATTTTTAACGGAATATTTTGTTTATTTATTTATTTTTCTTTTTAGAGGGAAGTAGTTTAGTTGGCCGTATGAAGCCCCTTTTTGGATAGGTTTTTTAAAAAAGAACTCTTTTTACATTACTTTTTTAAAAAAGTATTTTAATTAAAAGTTAAAGCTGAATGTATCATTTAAGAATCACTTTTTTTAAAAAAAAAAATAATAATAAGAATCACTTTTAAATAAAAAAGTTGTTTGGATGTTAAAATAGAGAAATATATCTTTTTTAGTAAAATTACTAAATTGAGCATAACAAAATCATTCTTTGAGATAGTGTTCTTTGATCAATTTGCAAAATCAAACCCTTGGATTTTCTCAATGTCTCAACCAGAGGCAAAATCAAACTTTGAGGACAAGGTTCTTATTTTATTGAAAATCAGTGGTAATTTGTGTCAAAACAAATCACTAAAAAAGAGCCCGTCATTTTTTTCCTCCTTTATCTCTCTTAGGGTAGAGCAATGGGCGGGTTGGGCAACCCGATGCCAAACCCATAACCCGCCCATTTAATTTTAAATGGGTATGAGTTAGCCCATATCCGTACCTCAACCCATTTAAACCCGTATAAATGGGCTAGCACATAAATGGACGGGTTAAACCGGGTTTTGGGTAACCCGTTTACATCAACTTGTTTTGTTTGTTTTTTTTTAACATACATAAGCATTAAGCATCTATCCAAATTCATTTTTCTAAATTCTAAAATCTGAATTTTCAAAGTTCAATAATCACAATTCACACAAAATAACATACATTTAGATAAATACCATCATTACATAATCTTAATGTTCAAACTCCAACTTTTAAATTAAAATATTACAACCACAACTCTACAAGTTCATAGATTAACAAAATGGTATGCTTCCATTGAATTTACATGCTTCAGTCTTCATCATCTTCAGATTCATTGAAAGAATCTAGTATCCGACCTAGTACTAAAAACCAATTTTGAAGATACTGTAGATACTAGTATACCCAACAAATCACGTGCCAATAGATTTAAAACTTGATACTTGGAAGCATTCATTCTCCACAATGCTAAAACATCAAATTTTGGATTAAGAAAACCAACTATTGAATATATTCATCCACTTCTAAAATCTTCTCTACATTACATGTAGAATCAATAGCAACTCACAAGTTCGAATAAACAGAGCCATAGAGAGAGAAAATAAGCGAGATTGAGAGTTGATGGCCATTATGATTGTAACACCCCCAAATTTTTAACAATTATAATAACTTAAAACTACGATAATTTTTAAGATTAATTACTGAAAGTCAAAATAAACTACTTTGGGAAGTGTTACCGCCGCACTTGTACTTGGACAAATGCAAGGCTACTTATTACATTAACATAAATCAGAACTTATACATATGTGTTTTATTCAAAACAAATAAAATAAACTAGCTAGAATGATGATCTTCCTCTCTTCTCACTGCTAGCCCCAACTCTTGGCATCTGTTTCACTGAAATTTTGCTCCCCCGAAGGATCATCACAACCCATGAACACACACATCAGCAATTGCTGGTAATTCTAATAAAACGCAATCTATATAGCTCAAATATATCAGTCAAATCAAATATACAATCACATGGCGATTGAATCAACTATTAATTCCAATAATAATCATGTATACATACACGTACATATATTCACACCGGATCAAATATTGTTCATTATCTTCATTAATTTCATATACACCCGAGAAACCTTGCCAGTCTATTTAGTGGGAAGAGAACCATGGTAAACCCGGGAAACCCTGCCAGTTTACCCTGTGACCCGGGAAACCCTGCAAGTCACAATCATCAATTGGCCATAAACATATCTTCCTAGTGTGCACACCTCTTCCCAAAGTTGCTACTAGTATCCCGGGAAACCCTGCTAGACACCACTTTGGGAAGAACGGATACTATCATTTTCACATCAGTGGCATAAAGCCCAAAAGTTGTGTTCATCACTTGGGAGGTACCGTCCCAAGCTATCCTCCCACTATTTATTCATTACAATCACACACAATCAGGAAATTCAATCTTGTCATAATTATCAATTTCTTTATTGAATGTATTGGTTACTCAAGGGCATCATGACTTTCCAAATTATTCAAGAGTATAATAATTCAAGTATTCGATACAAGAGCCAACACATATTATAACTCAAATACCTATCTGAGTAAAGTCTAATTATTTAAAACACACACATAATAAAATTCCTAAATTATTTCTACTATTTAATTATCTTTTCTTTATATACTTTTCTATCATTTAATTAAATGTAGGATACGAGGATATCTTGATATCAAATCTAAGCATGTCCCATTTCATTATGCAGCGGATATTATCTAAAGAATGAAAGAATATTAATTAATATAGCATCAGACACAACTAGCATAAACATTAAAATTATTGTGCTTCCTTTATTAATAAATAATGAATCGCTTCGCATGGTATGTGATCAAAATATGTAAAATATAAAATAAATAGATATATATTCTATATAATAAATAGAATATATAATAAGATTTTCTAATATAAATAATATAATAAAAAAAGATATATAATATGAAATATTAATATAATTACTATAAATAGAAATCAATTATATTATATAATCTAATTAATAATAATAAAATCAATATATTCGATACATATTCTATATAATAAGATTTTTTAATATAAATAATATAATAATAAAAAAAAGATATATAATATGAAATATTAATATAATTACTATAAATAGAAATCAATTATATTATATAATCTAATTAATAATAATAAAATCAATATATTCGATATATATTCTATATAATAAATAAAATATATAATAAGATTTTCTAATATAAATAATATAATAAAAAGATATATAATATAAAATATTACTAGAAATCGATTATATTATATAATCTAATTAATAATAATAAAATCAATATATTCCTATTATAGTTTATTACGGTATAATATATTTAACATTTTAATTACATTTTATATTTCTATTTATTCTAGCTAAAATCTAGGATCATAGTTAATATCTAGGATTACTAATATCATTACCCAACAGACTCGGTAAGGTAAATTGAAATGACTCCACTACTCCCAAAAATAGTTAACCACATGCTTTTAATAATATAAAAAAAATCAGCACACAATAAACATTTTTTTTAAAAAAATAATAATAAAAGTGGAATTGGTGCTGCAAGCTACACGCACAATTGAAAGATGTAGTTAGACGTACAAAGTGACTTTGCAAAAAGCTACTCCAAAAGAAATATATATCATTTGGTTACCAAAGTCCCAAATACCAAAATCTAAAACGTATGGTGATCTTATGTTAAAGGATATGTGACTTTTGCAAAAACAAGTTATCACGTAAAGCGAGAAAAAGCAATATATGTATATTAAATTGCCAAAGCCTAAAATACTCAAGGCCAAAACGCACATAATCATTACTTATGACTAGTGAAGATCAACCAGAATTATATCCTAAGATGAAAACATCTTTCTCATAGAGGAAGACAAACTCAAGATTTATATACTGAATGAAAATCACGAGAAAGAATGAGACGACAATTTTGTGGATTTAAAAGAATCATGCTCTGTAGCAACGGATTCCTATTATTCTAGGGATTAGGATTTCCTATCAAAATTTACATAAATCTAACCTAAACCTCATGGGGATTAGAATTACCTGGTCTCTGTTTGCTAGCCTCCTAGAAAAATAAATTGATGAGAGTTCGGAAGGAGGATTTGAGAAGAGAAGGCAGTGGAGAAGAAAAATATCGAGCGTTCGCTAGGTTTAGACGGCTAAACCTAAGTTTATAATTAAAATTTTGGGTTTAGCTATGGGCTGGTCTTTTTAACTATTTCGAATTATAAAACAATACAATTAAATTCTGAATTTTTTTATTATTACTATAACTATTGCCAATTAATAAATTATAAAACAATACAACTATTATTAATTCTATTTTTTTAATTATTATTACTATATCATTATCATTATCATTATTATTGATAAAAATCCGGGGTATTACAATGATTGTAGATTAGAGGTGGCTAAATACTTAGATAGGAAGGGATTCAGGGAATACTTTATGCGGAATGGGGTGTGTAGTTTTTTTTTTATTAAGAAAAAAAGATACACTAAATGGGCGGGTATGGGTAACCCGTAGGTGTGCCCATAGCCCGCTTATTTAAATCTTAAATGGGTGGGTTCTAACCTAACCCATTATAAAATCTTTTTGGATGGGCTCAATATAACCCAATTACATTGGGTTTTGAGCAGGCTCATAGGTTATAGGTTTCATGTTCAGCTCTAATCTCTCTTTTTTCATAGTTGTGTGCGTGTGTGTGTGTGTTTTTTTTTTAAGCTACACATTAGTGCTAAAAAGAAAAAAGAAAAAAGAAAAGGCAGAATTTTAGCCTCCCCCAAAAAGCAAACGCATTTATTAATTAAAAAAAAAAAAAAAAGCCGTCCATTCAGTATTAAACTATTAATCGTATTTTTATTTGCCCATTCTATATTCCGTCGGGAGGACAATGCTTGCTGGTTTCCAATCATTCTTGATTCTTCTTGGTAAATTTCAATTTTAAAGGCATCATAAGCTATTGTGATTTTGATTGTTTCTTTTCTTATGTAGCATGAAACAGCGTCTATCTAGATCATGATAAAATAATACATGAGTGTGCTTATAAAGTTTCTTTCTCTGTGGTTTTAAGATTGATCGATCCATTACGAGTTTCCATGGTTTCAATGTCATTTTTGGAGAAGAATGAATAATTTATCGGGGGTTTGGAAGAAGAAAAGGGAACCTACGGGTTATATTTCATTCTTTATTTGGTTCTGTTTAGAATCAGTTTGGACCTTAAATCTTGAATCAATGGAAGAATGAATTCAGTACAAAATGATAATCAGTGATTCTGTCATGACATATGTCTTGCCCATTATGTTTCATAATTGAAATTTCTGTTGTTAGGGTTTTTCTTGGTAAGCTGTGGAAAAATATGGTTTCTGCCAACGTTGTGCTTATTTTAGGAATCCCGTTTTTTCTTTAGCTTATGGGTAGGTGGAGTGTCCCTTGTTTATAGAGCACAATGGTGTCATTTAATTCATAATTTCATGTAGTGGACCCCCCTAGTGGGATAAAGCCTGTTGCTGTTGCTGGTGTTGTTTACCCTTGTGAATCTTTAAAGGTGCTGGAGAGCTCCTGGGAGTTGAGTCTTTTTCCCCCTCGTTGAAAATTTGGTTGGGTTGGATGTATTTCCTCTGTTTTTATTTGTTGTGCATTGTTCACTCTTTTCTCGAATATAAATTCTCTGTTTTTAATAAATAAAAGTGGTCATTCTATCACTTTTGCCTCTTCAGAGGCATAGAATTTCCTGATAGCAATATGATGGCATCATCATTTTATATTTATCTACCCATATTCCTACTTTTACATTGTAAATTGAAAGATAAGATTTCTGATGTGTCTTACCTCAGCCTCTTGAATTTATTACCCAGTGTTTGCTTGTGAAAATGAAGTTCTTTTGTTTATGAAATTTGACCAGTAAAAATATGCCTTTTTTGTATTGTTCTTCTATTCTGAATAGTAGACGGGAGGATGGTTTTTTCTGAGGTGGACAATATCATTCATATTAAACTCAGAAAAAATTGACATTTTTGGTTATTAATCTCATAATCTCTAAGAAATTGATTGGGACTGGTTTTTACGTACCCCATCTCTATTTCATGGTCTTTCTCTTGCTTAATTTTCAAGGATTGTGGTAAATTAAGTGTTCAGAGTTGCAAATTATTTCTAGTTTTTATCTAGCTTAAGAATAGTGTGGATAATTTCAAGATAATTATGGTCATTGACTTGTGGATGAACTGCAATAACTAATGTTCTATTGTTTGAGAATTTGTTAAATTGGCATTCTTCTAATATTTCTTTTGCAGAATTTTTAATGTAATCTTAAGTTGAAGCAATGAGTGGTGAAAACGACAAGGATAAAGGTCTGTTTTCTCATCTACATGGTTATCCTTCAGCCCCATATCCTCCTCCACCTGGATCTTATCCAGCAGCAGCGTACCCACCTCCAGGTGGCTATCTCCCACCTTCATACCCACCAACTGGATATCCGCCAGCCGGTTATCCTCCTTCCAGTGGGTATCCACCAGCTGGTTATGCTCCTTCCAGTGGGTATCCACCTGCCAGTTATCCTCCTCCAAGTGGGTATCCACCTGCCGGTTATCCTCCTTACAGTGGATACCCCCCAGCCGGATATCCTCCCTCTGGTTATCCAGCCGCTTATCCAGCTTCACATGGCTATCCAAGTGCACCAGCTCCATATCCTTCAAGTTCAAGTATGCCTATCTACCCCAATTTGTCCTATATTAATGTAGTGCATGGAGATGCTATTTGGATTTCTATTGTTCTTGCTAGAACTTCTTTTATGGATAGAAATGACTCTCTTCAGATTGTTTCTTTGAAATCATGGAAATAAGGAGAAAATAGAATGAAACTGTATTTTTGATAAACAACATAGCGTATTTGTGAATAGTAGGGGAAATGGTTGTCCTTGTCTTGCATTTGTTGTTCAGAGCTTGATGTGCCTGAACCCTTTGTGGAGATTATTATATAGTAATTATGTTCTATTTGCGTTTTCTTTTTTATTATCCCCTTCTAAGTCATCTCAAAAGGAAAAGAATCACACCCCATCATTTGTTATGTTTGAGAGAACTATATGGAGCAAAGTATTGCTAAAATTTGAGTAATCTGGATATTCTACTATCAGAAATTGAATGTTAAAATGAGATAGGAAATGAGTCTAATGCAGAGTTTGACTCTACCGTGTCACTTTCTTTTTAAGCATACAAGTAAATGAGGAAAAGGATATAACCTCAATCACTGATGTTACTTTACTAACCATTTTTTCATACAGTGCATGGCCATGGCACGGGATCATTGCTTGCAGGGGGTGTTGCGGCTGCAGCTGCTGCATATGGTGCTCACCGCCTATCTCATGGCATGTTTCATCATGGTCACCATAAGTTTCATCATGGAAAGTTTAAGCACGGTAAATTTGGCAAACGTTGGAAGGGTGGCAAGTTTAAGTTAGGGAAATTTGGCAAGCCTTGGAAAAGATGGAAGTAACACAGTTGCCAACGTAATAAGTATTGCTAAACTTGGTAAAGATGGTTTATTTTCTTGTGTGAATGCTGTTGATGTTTCCTATCAGCTGCATATGCTTTTCCATTGCTTATATATATCCCTGTTAGTGTTAGTGTGTGTATGCGCGTGTGCGCGTCTATGTCACAGGCTTGCTTCTTTTGCTCTATTTAACAGTTCAATCTAACTCAGTTACTTTGTATGCTCCAATGGTTACTGTTTCAACCATCTTCTAGGTGCATGCGATGTTGAGAGAAGCCTCCGTGGATGAGATAATTCTTTAGATATTTTTATTATTACTACAATTTCTACTACTACTCCCATTACTATTCAAAAGCATATGAATAGTTGATCTTGGTCATAAATATAAAATGTATTTTTTATGTTAATGCTCCTTCAACAATAATCAAGGAAGAATTATTATTACAATTACTACTACAAATATACCTTATAATTTTCTAAGATGTGCGCCCACTATTCCGTGATTAAGTTATCATTATTCATTTTTAAAATATAAAGCTGAAAATCTGAACCCCATAAATTAAAGGGAAAATATCAATGAGGCCTCAAGAAAGAGGAAAAAATATAAAAAGAAGTCTCAATCCTAAATCCCTTATCTAAAAAGTTCATAGGGGCTTTTTAAATATTAATTATGGAATTTCAATATAAAAAGTTTCATTATTAAAATGACTTTTCTTGTTATCAAAATAATTTAATTTCCATATGAAAATATCATTGTCAAAATGATTTTTCGTATTGTCAATTTGAGTTTTCCTGTTGTCAAAAATTTTCAGAGTTTTTCTTTCAGCTATAATTTTAGAAACTTGAACAATTTTTAACAACAGGAAAAGTTATTTTGACAATATGAAAAGCCATTTGGACAACGATATTTTCATAAGGAAATTTTAATAAATAATATAGTCATTTTGACAACAAGACACCTTAGTATTTAGTTTTCTTGATACACTACGTCACGAAATTCTACAAACAAGATCTGTAACTTCTTTTTGTGATCAAGGAATCAAATATTGATGCTACCAAAATTTAACTAAGTACCGCAAGTGTACGGGTCATAAAAATAGTAGGTGGCAAATCAAGGTCATCCCACAGAGACTCAGTCAAACTAGTGATTAGGTGTCAAATTTCCTTTTTTCGTTTAAGTTGAGAAAATAAGAATTGTTTTGAAAAAGAGTAAAAAGAAATTTAATAGAAGCAAGAACTTTCACAAAGAGCAAATCTAAATCATAAGAACGAGCAACCCAAAGCCACCAATCCCTTATTAGCTTCCTAAACTTGGTTTTCATTAATTTAATTAGCTTTAAGATCAATTTTGTTAATCTCAAGTATAAATAGCTATAAGTGCCTATCTGTCCACTTACAACCCTCTTTTAAGTATAATTTGTTATGTCTAACATAATTACCAGAAGAGGCAACATAACTCAGACACACTCTTCAACAATTATATGGGGTCATTAGCTATATGTCTATCCTAACCACAAATTAAACTGTAATCTAATCTCATATCACTTAATCTCAGAGCCTAATTAAAATTTAAAATTCCCTTCGTCAAGGTAAATCCTAATACTCAAATTCATATTTAATGATGGTCAATCACAAAATAAATAAATTTAAACAAGATTAAGCAACCAAAATCAATATCAAATTTAACTAAACAATGAAAACCAAATTTAATCCAGTTCATAGCTACTCTAGGTTGCAAAAAAAATTAGCCATGCATGACCATACTAAAATCCATGATAAAAAGATGAAACTCAAGAATCAAGAAATGAGAGAAAGAACAAGACAAAGAGATGACACGACTGCTATGGAGCTTTGACTCTTTATTTGCGCACTGCTGATCCTCTCCCTGGTCTCTCTTTCCTTGCGTCTTTGTTGCTCTGCGTTTTCTCGTTCTCACTAATACGTCTTGCTGCTTTTCGTGCTTCTTGTTTCACGTCGTGCGTCCTTTGTGTCTTTGAATTGCCGTGATCATTCTCTCTAATGCGTGCTTTTCAATTGATTCAAGTCTCCTCCTTTTGATGACTAATTCCTCGGGCCCACATATGTTAGGTTTTATTTTTTTTTTCTTTCTCATTCAAATCCCAACTGATTTATCCATCTGATGCCTTCAACTAGGGGTGAGCAAGTGACCCGCTACTCGCCCAACCGCCCGCAGCTCATAGAATTTTTCCCGGATTAAGCCCGCCTAGATTGGGCTCGTCATGGGTACAGGGCTACCCTGTACCCGTTTTCATTATATGTGTGGGTCAGGGGTTGAGGCACGAGTTACCCGTGACCGCCCGTACCCGTGATAAGTGGTTTATTTTATTTTTATTTATTTTTGGACTTCCCCTCAGCCCTCAGCCTCACACAGAGAAATGAGAAAATCAGACCATTAGAGATTCAGAGAGCCACCAGCCCACCACAGCCCAGGTCCACTTTCCCCTTAGCCTCAGCTACCCGACTTGCAGTGCCAGAGACAGATTTTTGATTGAAACCCTAGCAGGCTAGCACGTCGTCGCACCGTCGCAGCTTGCAGTAGCCCTTACACCTCTCAGCAGTCGTCGCAGTAGCTTGAACATCGTCAACCGTCGCGCGAAAAAAATCCCAAATGCTACCACGTCTGCCTCTCCCTCTCCCTCTCACCATCGATGTTTGCCTTTTGTAAGTTTTGAATCTTGAATCTTGCTTCCTTTCACTTGCCATCTCGATGCCTATTTTTTCATGAATCTTGCTTGAGCACCGTCCACCGTCTTGAATCTTGCTTCCTCTCATTGTATCTGTATGTTCCTGTCTGCATGTTTCTCTCCCTCTCCCTCTCACCATCGACTTCTCACTCTCCCTCTCACTGTATTGAACTGTCTGTATATAAAGAAATTGATTGTGAGATTCTCCTTCACATCTCACTCTCGGCCCCACTGCGCACTTGTATGTCCCTGTCTAGGCGTTTGGCTGTCTGTAATCTGTATAAATAATTGTGTTTGTGTGTGTGAAATGTGAATCACAGCCCCACCATCCCTCAACCTGTCTCCTGCATTTTTTTATTCCTCTGCATTGAATAGTGGATTAGTGGTCAATATGTGTTGTGTGTTATCTATTTTTTGACTTGTTCCAGTTTGTTTTTTTTTGGCCTTTTCTGTTTGTCTTTTGCTTTAAATGAGTATTAAATGACACACACCACCTCCTGCTCCCTGCATTGAATAGTGGTCTTCGTGTGTGTGTCTCAATTTTTCACTTCTACAGTTCTACTCTTGAATCTTGACCACTTGTTGAGAAATTAAGAAATGTGTTTAAAAGTTTTATGAATATTTTATCTTACATGCAATATGAGATAACGAAATAATTTTGGAGTTTGATGGGACTCAAAAAGTTAATATATGAGATCAATGAACAAGGAAAATCAAAGAATTAGTTAGTTCTGTGCATATCCAAAATAATTATTTGAAACTCGACACTCTCCCAATTTAAATTCAAAAGCTAGTTCTGTGCATATCCAAAATACTTGGCATCAGGTTACAAAAATCAAAACCCAAAAAACATTTTAAAATAGCTCTGTGTTTTTGGTTTTTAAAAACAAATTATTGTTTTTTTCCCATGACACCTAACTAAACATAAGGTAGGGAGTTCCTAGTTTGCTTTATTTTGCTTGCTAAACATTTTGTCAAGTCTGGAGAGTGCTTTATGAATGTGCTATATTTTGCTTGCTAAACATTATGAATGTGCTTTATTTTGCTTGGTCTGAACTTTTATTCTGATTATATGTTTTCATCTTGAAATTAGCATGGCACATATACCACAAGATAATGTGCAAGGGTAAGCTTCAAGTGTTGTAGGGGAAGCTACTAACGAAGATGTAGTCCCAACAGTACAACGTAGTGCTTCCCATGTTGATAATGAGACGACGAATGAGGGATAAGATAATGATTCCCAACCTAAAAAATAAAAAAAGAAAAGAAAGAGTCATCTAGTATATGGAACCATTTTACAAGGCTGCCACTAGCAGAAACTAAAGGGAAACACATGTCAAAGTGCAACTATTGTCCAGCAAATTATGCAAGTCATCCTTCGAATAATGGCACTAAGTAATTATGGAGACATTTTGACAAGTGTCCAAACAGTCCCAATAAAGCAAGCAAGGGTCAAAGCTTATTCTCGGCTACTACAAATCAAACACTGACTCATCAGTTATTCAGTCAAGAGCGAGGTAGAAAGGCTATTGCTAGGTATATCATAAAGGATAAGGTGCCTTTCCGATGTGTGGAAAAGGAAGGGTTGACAGAACTTTGTCAAGAGTTTCAACCTAAATTTCAAATGCCATGAAGATGGACAGCTGCTAGAGATTGTCATGGCATATATAAAGAACAAGCAAATCTCTTGACAAAATATTTCAAGACTTCTAAAGTCCGTGTGTCTTTCACAACCGATTGTTGGACATCTATGCAAAATAACAACTATATGTGTTTGACTGCACATTGGATTGATGATGATTGGATTTTGCAAAAATGCATTCTGAATTTTTGTGAGATTAAAGATCATAGAGGTGAGTCAATTGCCAAACAAATTGAGGATCGCTTATTTCAATGGGGGCATTGACAAAGTCTTTACTATCATAGTTGACAACACTACCACCAATGATTCTGCAATTGCAATCCTAAAAAAGCGTTTCAAGAGTTGGGATGGTTTTGCAATGGTATGTGATGAGGAATTTTTGCAAATGTGGTGTGCTGCTTACATATTGAACTTGGTTGTTTCTAAAAGTCTAAAAGAAATGAACAAGTTTATTGAGCTCATCCGACATGCAGTAAAATATGTTAAATCTTCTCCATCAAGGAAGCGTAAGTTCATAATGTTGGCTGAAAGAGAATGAGTTGAATCAAAAAGCCTTCTTATCTTGGATTGTCCCACGAGGTAATTTTTTTTAATAATTTGTTTGAATAAGCTTTGATATGATAATGTATTGTAGTTCAATTGTTTTTCATTTCTATCATGTTATTAGGTGGAACTCAGCATACCTTATGCTTGAGAGCGCTGTTAAGTTTGTCAAAGTCTTTACTCAGATGGAGGAGGAGGATGAAGAATACAAGCAATACTTCAAGAAGAAGAACATTGATTCCAGTTGAGACACTTTCATCTTGATTGATGCTCGTGAAGGTGTTGATGATGTATTGGATGATACAACTACAAGCAGGAGTGTTGAACCTACAATTATGCCTCCTAGTGCATATGATTGGAGTACTGCAAATGAGTTTCTTGGATTTTTAAAATTTTTTTACAACATGACATTGAAGTTTTCTGGATCAAGCTATGTTACAAGTTTCACTTGTTTCCAACACATAGTTTCAATTCAGACAAGCCTTGAATCAAATGCAAATAGCTCCCACTCTCTGTTGGGTCACATGTCAAGAAGAATGCTATCAAAGTTTAACAAATATTGGGGGTCAGCTGAGAAAATGAATCCTTTATTGGTTGTGGTTGTGATATTAGACCCCAAATATAAATTGACATATGTCAAGGTTGCTTTCGCTGACCTTTTTCATGAACCAACAAAGTGTGAAGCTATGTTGAGGAAGGTTGCAACATTATTGTATCGTTTATATGACCACAATTCAACTACTGTTCATGTTGGTGAATCTTCTTCTCAACCAACATCGGAGCAAGGGGATCATGTTGAGTTAGAACTTGAAGTTCCCTTGGCATCTGGTGATGCTACATTCCAAAAGTTATTGGCCCAGGTAGATGTAGAGAGTAATGTTGAGAAAATTTAAGAAGTGGATGAATACCTTCGAGCTAAATTAATTGGTTATCGTGATTCAAAATTCGATCTCTTGGCATGGTGGAAAGCCAATGCTTGTAAGTATAAAGTGTTAAGCTTGATCGCACGTGATATATTGGCTATTCCAGTCTCTACTGTCTCTTCAGAAGCAACTTTTAGCACCGGGGGTCGAGTATTAGATGCATTTAGGAGTTCTTTATCCTCAAAGATGGCTGAGGCACTCATATGTGCACAATATTGGCTATCAGTGAAACCACCCAACTGCAATGACTTTGATTGTGATAATTTTGATGAGACTGAAGCTATTGTTATCGATATATTAATTTGCATTTTCTATTTTCGGTTATTAATGTTTCATTTCTATTTTCGTATTAGTTAATACATATTAATTACAATTTATCTTTTTTCATTTTCTAGAGGAAGATGCAGCTGCAGAAGGCGAATCTAAGCAATGAATATTAATATTGTTATGTTGGTGAATTTTTTATGTTTGAAGTCATCAAGTTTGAACTTCAATTATTAATATTGTTCTATATTTATGTTTGAATTTGAATTGTGAAGTTGTGATGATTGAAGTTTGATTTAATGAATCTGTCATTATTGTGAGTTTGAATTGATGAATATTAATCTGTTGGTGAATTTTTTATGTTTGAAGTCATCAAGACATTAATAGCTATGTGCATATTTTTTTTTTATTCCCACCACATATTTTGAGTTTTCTTCTTTTTTCATAATGCTGTAGCCCTTTTCTTTAATTTGTTTGTTTTTTTTAATAATGGATTGGTTTCATATTCATTGTACATTTGTACCTAACTTAATTAACGGTGTGTATTAATGTTATTTTGATTAATAGTACATTAATTATCATAGTTTATACTTCATATGAGCAAGTTAACAAGTGTTGTAAAAGTTCAAATGACATTTTTTTTTCTGGGCAATATGTAAAAAAACGAAAAAAAAAGGACACTATTCTGGCCTTCTAGGCCCAAAAAACGCAAGAACAAATATGTTTGGGCCCAAAAATAGCTCTTGGCCAAAAAATGCAAGAGCACTATCCTGGGCCAAAAAACAGTTTTTTTTTTTAAATAAAAGGCCCAGATATTATAAACGGGTTCCCTGTACCCGTTCATAATACCCATAACCGCCCTATACCCGTTTAATACGGGCCAAACGGGGTTTCCCATGGGTACAGGTTGCCCTATACCCGTGATGACAAAAACAGGCGGGACACGGGTCGACCTCCGGGGCAACCTCGCCCACCTGTTGCTCACCCCTACCTTCAACCATTAAAATCTCATGGTGATTGCTTTTGTGTGGGGTCCACGGTCTTCTTTTCATCAATTGATATATTATAGACAATATATCATGCTATATTAATTTGCTGCTAGCTCATGCCTGATGTTTCTTTTTAATCAATTAATATATATATATATATATATGTATGTATGTTAATTGATTACTTTTTATCTTTTTCTTCCAATAATATCTCCTGCACAATAAAATAGGATATCAATAGATTTTCTGTTATAATATTATTTTATCCTATTTTTAAATTAAAAGATAGATAAGTATATAAAAGATAATTAAATAGGTATAAAATATTAATAAATCCAATAATTATACCATAAAATATATACCTATTTAATTATAAAATATATATTTATCGAATTCCCCCACACTTAAACATTGGCTTGTCCTCAAGCAGAAGAAAGATAATTCATTATTTGAAAAGAACATTGCTCATGAAATCTCTAAACAGAAAGCAATAAACCACCATACTTAGATCATATAATCAAATCTGATTTAAGTTAATGTTTTATAAGGATAGATTACTAGGCCAATAGTCTGAAACAACTGTAACAATCTTTTAACATCCCATGATCAAAAGATCGACACGCAATAAGTTCAATAATAAGATTAGTAAAAGAATATTACGTTACTCAATTTCTCCAGAAAAATTCAAATTCCCCCACTAAACTAAGCTTTTCAATTAATTTAATAAGGATTCTCAGGTAGGAAGTAACTCAATTTTTTTTTCTTTTTCTTTTCCCTTTTTTTCCTTGAGCCGTTGTAGATTCCCTTTTGACGCGACCCTGCAAATGGGTGATACAACACTGGTTACTCAGTTACTCCAATAGGCACCTCAAGAGGCTTTTAGCCTAACTCATAACCCTCTTTGACTTTATCATTTGACGCGAGTGCCAACATTGGTGATGAAGTGCCCCTGGTTACTAAGTAAGGTCTAGAGAAGTCATTGGAGTTGTGTGTATGTGTGTGTGATTTTTTTTTTTTTTGGTTTTTTACACACTACCTGAGTCATTTCCCCAAACAATAGTTTTACTTAGCTGGCAAAGGTCATCATCTAATTTTCTAAAGAAATCATGTAGCAGAATATTCATAAACTAATAATCCATTGATCATATTACAAACAATCTCTATTTTCATAGTCAATCACAAGATTTAAAAAAATTCAAGACTTGGCTTAATTAGATCATTCTCTCTCTCTTTCTCTCTTTAATTTTAGACTTGATAATATTTTTCTAAGATGGGGAAGGCTCAAAGTTAAGGTCAATCCTAAACACTGCAAAAATCTCAAATAAAAAAAATCTTTTCAATTGCATAAGGACAAGCATGGCCAAAGAAATCATATCCCTCCCCCATACTTAAATCAAACATTATCCTCAATATTGCAAAAATATAAAGAGGAAAGGAACTAAAACTCCCTTGGTTTAGGTCCTCAACTCTGATGTGGAGTTCTTTCTTTAGTACCATCCATGATATTTCAAATTTCGAGGTCGGAAGAGTGCACAAGAAAAACTTTGTAGCAACAAGAGGAGTGATCATCTTCAAACCTAAATAAAAACAAAATTAAATAATAATAATACTAAATAATGCAAGCAAAACCCTTGGGTTGCCTCCCAAGGAGCGCTTGATTTATAGTCTTCAGCTTGACTATATCAGCAGTCTACATAGGCGATGACAAGTGGTGAACTATTGTTTGCTGGTTCACTTCACCACCATGGTAATGCTACAGTCTTTGTCCATTCACTTTAAAGCAATCTCCTGTTCTCTCCTCTTTAACTTCAATTGCACCTTTTGATGACACCGAAACCACTCTGAATGGACTAGACCACCTTGATTTAAGCTTCCCCGGAAATAATTGAAGTCTTGAGTTGAAGAGAAGCACCTACTGCCATTGCTTAAAGGAGCGCTTCAAGATATGACTGTCATGCCATTTCTTTGTTTTTTCTTTATATAGTCGTGCACTATCATATGCTTGAAGTCTAAATTCTTCCAACCCATTAAGTTGCAGTAGCCTTTTTGAGCCCGCTTGATTGTGATCCATATTTAGCTTCTTGATTGCCCACCATGCTTTTTATTCCAATTCAAGTGGTAAATGACACGCTTTTCCGAAAACTACACGGTATGGTGACATACCAATTGGAGTACGAAAAGTTTTCCTATAAGCCCATAAAGCATCATCAAGCTTGTTAGACCAGTCTTTTCTAGTTGGGCCCACAGTTTTCTCAAGAATCCTTTTAATTTCCCTGTTAGTCAACTCGCACAACCCATTAGTTTGTGGATGGTATGCAAGTGGCATTCAGTGGTGCACTGCATATTTGCAATACCCCAAATTTTTAATAATAATAATAATAATAGAAGAAATAGTAATGATAATTATAGATTAAAATAATACAAATAAAATAATAATGATTAATAATAGAAATAAAATAATAATAATAATAATAACAGTAGATTATAATAATAATAATAATAATATACTAAAAATTAATAATGTTGTATTGTTTCTGTGGTAATCATATTATTTTGTAAATAGTAATATTAGATTAGTCAAGATTAGATCCAAGAATCTAGGAGTAGTTAGATCAAATTATATTTTCAATTTTTGGATTGATCATCGGACTCAAAATATATCTAATAATAAAACTCTACAATTTGTTTTAATTCATTTATCGGGAAGAATTAAAGGGCCCAGCCCATAGCCAAACCCTAAATTTTAATTATAAACTTAGGTCTGACCGCTTAAACCTAGAAAACACTCGATACTCTTCTCGGCCGCTAAATTTTTCTCTGCTACTACATCCTCGTTCCGTACTCTCGTCAATTGTTCTCCTAGGAGGTTAGCAACACGGAGACCAGGTAATCCTAATCCCCTTGAACAATAGGTTAGTTTTATATATAGACTTCGATAGGGCTGTTATGTATAAAATCCTAATCCCTAGAACAATATAACTTGTGATCAATTTGTCGAATTCCTTCTTTATCAAATGAATGTAATAGTTTTGCCTTTGCTTGCGTACCTCAATTATATATGAATAGCCATGCGTCTTTTTGTGATTGAGCAATATTTCGTACTTGACTTGTATACGCATTTGATGGAATATCCAATTCTTGGATTGAATTTCCCCTGTGCATTGAATTTCCCTTGTGCTTTTTGTTATTCAGATGATGATGATTTAGATGGGATTCCCAAAGTACCAATTATTTTAATAACATGATTAGAAGTCTGAAAATATTAAAAGATACTTATTATCATGAGTACCATAAGAGTTAACAGTTCTCATGATAAACTTATAGGATGTAAAGCCAAAAAGAGATTGTAACACTCCCTTATAGCTCTCGATCATAATTAGAGTTCATACACAGAGGAGCGTATGGATTTGGTTTGGACGAATGAGTAACTGATAAAAATGCGGAAAATATTTAAACTTAACTTGGTTTTGCAAAAATAAACTCAATCCCTCTGGGATATTTAAATATATACAATCATCCCAAATTTAAAACTTCAGCATTAAACTCCAAAATAAGTAAATACACACAAAACACAAAAAAAATCTGCTTCCAAGTTCAACCTTCTTCTGTCTACACTCACAGCACCGCCTTCCTCTTCTTCACACTTCCGTTACCTGCGGCTTTGTTCAAATCTGAGATTCACGAATGAATCTCAGAGTAACACGTTAACCTCTATGCATGGAGTATAAGTATATGTAATAAATAAACCACCATAATTAGGAATACCATAAAGCATACAGACAATATAAAACACAGTTCGAAATCCCAGTGCTAGGAAACATGTGCAGAACCTACCCGGTTCAATATTCCGTAGTGCTTGGAAAGACAAGCAGGACCTACCCGATCCTGTGCCTATCTCTCCGAGGCCCAACCCAGAACCTACCCGGTCCCGAGTCCCTCAGCACAAGGAAACCACAACACGGAACCTACCCGGATCCGAATTCCTTAGCACAAATGTGTATGGCCAACACAAACTCAGCATGCAATCAAATATGTTTATAAAACACATTCAACAAATCATGGTATTTAAAACATACACAAGTACACTCACAAATATAGAAGGTTAGAGTTACTACCTGATGCGTAGTAACCTTAATTTCGTCCAAGTAATGTTTCGGGGTGCGTGCGCTCAAGAAATTTCCTATAATTTGGGATAACTGGTTACCACTCTGGTCCTATTTATAAGTCCAGTTTGACCAAATCTCACATACCAAGGAAAGGTAAGTATCTCAATGATTATGAAACAAATTTTCAACTTTACCCTCATTTATGAATGTGTACCTTTTAAAATTTATTGTCAAATCTATCTCATCTTTTTCTCTTTCCAACATAGCTAGCCAATCTTTTTCATCATCATTACTATGGGCAAAATTGTCACAATCTCCTTTAATTGGTCAAAATAGACTTATAAAAAGGACCAAATTTTTTGGTCAAACTGGACTTATAAATAGGATCAGAGTGGTATTAATTAAACCATAAATATTAAACATGATAAATATGTCCTTATTATCATGTTTAGTCTCTTTTTAACCTTATTTCATTGGGGTTTAATTTAATAACCCAAACTTGTCAAATTCTAGCTCTTAACCATAACTCTTCTTAAAAATACAGTCAAATACAGTCACTTCGTAGAAAAGTCCTTTTTGAGTGATTCCAACTCTCACGTGCTCTTTGACCTCTCTGCTTTCAAGGAAAAATATTTCCTAAACGCGTAATGAGTCCTCTGCATGCATGTAAAAGTTTACCCCATTCTAACTACTTTAACCCATTCAAAACACAAGTTTAATTCTTTTGCCAAGTTTTGGTGTGCATGACGCAGGGTCATTTTGTAGAAATTATTACTCTCTGCCCAGATGTAAAAATAATGCAAACTACCCCTCAGGTTAAGGATATGGATGTCTTCTATGTCCTGGAATATTTTCATAATTTTTAAAGGACATTAATCTAGTCAAAACACGCCCACAAGCTACTTGGGTTCAGTTGTTCAAAGCTGGCAGATTTGCCTTTTCCTTCTAGCTCTTTAATTTATGTGTAAACATACCTTTAAAAATTCACCAAAAATATTTTTCCCACACAATTTTTCATAAGGAAGGCGATGGTGATCTCAGATTTCCAAAATTTCAATTTTTTCTTGTTGTTTACCACGAATTCCTATCTCTGGGTTTTAAACCAAACTCAGAAATTTTGGAGAAGAAATAGAGATGCTTACCACTAGGCTTGCCTTTGGATTTGTGGTCTCTTTACCACACTAATCCTTGCTCAGACTTCAGCCTATACTCAAAGGAATCACATGCATGTGAGTTTTGGACCATCAACATTAACATGCATGTATGAAAATCCAAGATACTATAGTTTGAGTTCAAGTTTCTCACCTTGAACTACTTGTGGTTCTTCTTCTACCTTCAAACCAACCTTGAAGATGAAATAATAATTGAAGGTGATGAGGAGGAGGATGAAGCCATGAGGAAGTTGAGAGGGTTGAGGGGAAATTGATTGGTGTAATGAGAGGGAGAGGATGCGTATGATTCAAGTGAGAGGTGGAGTGTTCATTGAATATTGATGTGTGTGTGTGTTTTGGGTTCACGGCATTTAGAGAGAATGAGAGGACAAAACAAAATCTGATTCAATTCATATGTGTGGGTTAGGCTACGGTTTGGAAGGGAATAAAAAGGATAAATGTGTATGTTGTTGCTTGTGCCGTGGAGAATGAGTGTAATGATCAGATTTGCGTGTGATTATTCATGGTTAACAAGTATCTAAAATTTGCATGGTGTGTGTGTGTGTGATGCCACGGTATAAGAAGGAAGATAAATGATCAATTTGATCTTGTGTGTTGTTGCCACGGCAATAAAAGGAAGCAAATTCAGATTTGCCATTTTGCCATGTGTCATTTTGTTTACAATTTGCATTGTGTGTGTGTTGGCTTTATATTATGGTGCCGTGAGTGTTTGGAGAGAATGAGAGGAAATCTTGTTTTGAATATGTGTGCTTGTATATATGTTGCCACGGCATAGAACAATTAAAAACCCAAAATATGATTTACTTTAAGCCTTCCCAAAATATAATGCACGCACAAGACCACATGTTAGTTTGTGTGAAGATGTATTGCCTAGTGTCATGGGTTTTTGCATGTGTGTGACATGTGTGTCGTTGTCTTGGTTTACATGCTTGGGTTCCAGTGTATTTGTCTTGGTTTGTGTGTTTAGGTGTTCAGTGTTGTTTTCTCGGTTTGCGTGTTTGGGTTTTGTTGCATGTTTTTTGAGGAGGTATTGTTAGGTTGTTTTTCATCGTTTGTTGTCATTTTCCTCTCAAGTAATCAATATTCAATAATAATTCTTATCACACTGGATATTCAACCTTGGCAAATGTTATTGAATATTCTCAATCTTACAGGGTCTTTGGTAAAGCAAAAGCCAGTACATTACATTTCTTCCCCCCTAAACAAAATTTCGTCCTCGAAATTTTATTGCATTGATTGGAGACTCTGAGCCATAAACTCTAGGTATCGCTTCTTCATGTCCTCCTCTACTTCCCAAGTTGCTTCCCTAGGAGACATTCCCTTCCAGACCACTTTAACAATTGTGTCTGAGCCGCTTCAAATCATGATCAATTATTTGCTCCGGCTCGACCACATACGCATGATCATCATGCATATCCACATCGTCATATTCAATAACATGTTCTGGGTCTGGTTGGTACTTCTTCAACTGAGAGACATGAAACACGTTATGGAGCCTGTTCAGATTTGGAGGTAAAGCTATTTGATACGCCACTGGTCCCCGTTTAGCCAAGATCTCAAATGGACCAATGTATCGTGGGCTTAACTTTCTTCTCTTTACTGCTCTACCAACACCTGTAACTGGAGACACTTTCAAAAATACATGATCTCCAACTCCAAATTCCAGAGGTCTTCTTCTCTTGTTGGCATAACTCTTTTGTCGGCTCTGAGCTGCAAGGAGCCTCTTCTTAATTAATTTTATTTGCTCGGAGGTTTGATCTACAATATCAGGCCCGAATATCCTCCTTTCAGACAATTCGGTCCAGCATAAGGGTGACTGGCATTTTCTTCCATACAATGCTTCAAACAGAGCCATCTGAATGCTCGAATGATAGCTGTTATTATACGCAAATTCTGTCAATGGAAGATACTTATCCCAATTCCCCTTGAAATCCAATACACACGCCCTTAACATGTCTTCAAGCGTCTGTATCGTTCTTTCTATCTGACCATCAGTCCTGGGATGATAAGCTGTGCTAAATCGTAAATTCGACCCCAGAGCTGTATGCAAGGCTTGCCAGAATCGAGATGTAAACTTGGGATCCCTGTCAGAGACGATATTCTGTGGTACACCATGGAGTCTCACTATCTGCCTTATGTATACTTCAGCTAATCGCTCAGGAGAATAGCCAGCACTGATTGGAAAGAAGTGTGCTGTCTTGGTGAGACGATCAACAATTACCCAGATCGCATTAAGGTTCCTGATCCTGGGTAATCCCACCACTAGATCCATGCTAACACTTTCCCATTTCCATTCTGGAATTTCCAGTCCCTACAACAATCCACCAGGATTTTTATGCTCAATCTTCACTTTCTGGCATGTCAGACATTTGGCCACATAGTGAGCAACATTTTTCTTCAACACTGGCCACCAGAAATCGGGTCTCAGATTTTGATACATCTTTATTACTCCTGGATGTAAAGTGTATTTGCTTTTGTGGGCCTCATCCAGGATTTTCCGCCTTAACTCATCTCTTGGCGGTACATAAATACGCCTCTTATACCTTATTAGCCCACTAGGAGAGAGGTTGTATTCCTGAGCCTCGCCTCGAGATATCATCTCATGAATAGCTTTAGCTTGATCATCATGCATCTGAGCTTCTTTAATCTCAGCTCGAAGGTCACTCTCTATTCCACTAACCTGGAGACTTGCAAGATAAGCTTTGATGGGCACATTAAGTCTCGTATAGATTTGATTTAATGGATTTAAATCCCTGAAATCCTCGAGCAATCTCTGCTCTTGGATCATCATGAATGCCACCTGCACCACCTTTCTGCTTAAAGCATCTGCGACTACGTTTGCTTTACCAGGATGGTACTTGATTTCCAGGTTATAATCCTTTAGTAACTCCATCCATCGCCTTTGCCGCATATTGAGCTCCTTTTGGTCATACAAATATTTGAGGCTCTTGCGGTCATAATACAATTCTACCGTCACCCCGTACAGATAATGCCGCCATATTTTTAGAGCAAATACAATTGTTGCCAATTCCAAATCATGTGTAGGATAATTCATCTCATGAAGCTTCAGCTGTCGAGAGGCATAAGCCACCACTCTTCCCTGCTGCATCAGGACACATCCCAACCCATGCTTACTCGTATCACTATAGACAACATATGTCTCACTCGGGTCTGGGATTATCAACATTGGGGCTGTTGTCAACCTCCTCTTCAACTTCTGGAAGCTCTTTTCACATCGCTCATCCCATATAAATGATTGGTTCTTTCTAGTCAGTTTTGTTAATGGCAAGGCAATTTGGGAAAAATTCTGTATGAATCGGCGGTAATACCCTGCAAGACCCAAAAAGCTCCGTATCTCAGTCACTGTTTTTGGCCTTTTCCAATCTAGTACCGCTTCCACTTTACTTGGATCCACAAAAACCCCATCACTTGAAATTACATGACCCAGAAATTTGACTTCTGAAAGCTGGAACTCACACTTGCTCAATTTGGCATAGAGCTGCTTCTCTTTCAGCACGTTCAACACCAGCCACAGATGGTCTTCATGTTCTTCTCTACTCCTCGAGTAGATTAAGATATCATCGATAAAAACTACGACGAACTGATCTAGATACTGACGAAAGATCCTGTTCATGTAGTCCATGAAGACTGCAGGTGCATTTGTCAAACCAAATGGCAACACCATAAACTCGTAATGCCCGTATCTGGTTCTAAAGGCTGTCTTCGGAATGTCTTCAGCCCTTACTCTCAATTGGTGGTACCCCGATCGCAAATCAATCTTCGAGAATACCTGAGAACCAGATAATTGATCAAGTAGATCATCAATTCTTGGAAAAGGGTATTTGTTCTTGATAGTTACCTTGTTGAGCTCCCTACAGTCAATGCAAAGTCGGAGACTACCATCCTTCTTCTTCACAAACAATACAGGAGCTCCCCAAGGAGAGACACTCGGTCTAATGAACCCTTTCTCCAGGAGTTCCTCGATTTGCTTTTTCAACTTTGCCATCTCATTAGGGCCATTCGATACGGTGCTTTTGATATTGGTCCAGTGCCAGGCAACAACTCAATTGAAAATTCTACCTCCCTTACCAGAGGCAATCCAGTGATATCATCAGGAAAAACCTCAGGGAATTCACGTGCCACTGGTATATCAGCTAACTGTTGTTCAGGTTCTGCCTGGACTGAGAAGAATACCACGTATCCCTGGCAACCCTGCCTTAAGCACTTATCAGCTTCCATGGCGGTCAGAAAATTTAGGCTTACCTCAGTCTTAGCCTTCCCATGTGAATCAGGATATATAATCCTTTTCCCACCACAATCAACTAGAGCATTATTTGTTGTCAACCAATTTAAGCCCAGAATGACATCAATGTCATGAAGTGGTAGGCATATTAGATCGACTATCGACTCATGTCCATCAGCGCACACCTCGCAGTTCAGGCATACATTAGTAGTTAAAGACCGACTCCCAAGCGGAGTAGACACAACTAAGTTATATGGTAATTTATGGGTGTTCATTTTTAGCCATTCAACACAATTATAAGCAACAAATGAATGGCTAGCATCCGAATCATACATAGCTTGAATTAAATTACCATTAAGGGAGATCATACCTTGAATCATCTCCGGGGATTTCTTGGCCTCTTCCTGTGTCAGTGCAAAGACCCTTCCTTGCTGCTGTGGCCTTTTGTCTCCGGCTCGCTGAGGACATTCTCTAGTAAAATGACCTGGCTGGCGACAGTTGAAATAGACCATCTTGCCATCACAGTTTACACCAGGGTGTTGTTTCCCGCATTTGATGCAATTTCCAGACTCAGGTAGTCTTTGATAACCACGTGATCCAGATTGGAAAGGTTTCTTGTGGCTGTCTTGAGATTTGGACCATGACCCCTTCCTCTTCTGTGAAGAACTCCCATGGCTTTGGGTCACTTGGCCTTTTGTTGTGCGTAGGTCCTTCAAATTTCTCTCAATCATTCGACACTCTTCCACCGCTTGATGGAACTTATCAAATTGATGAGAAACGAGCTTTTCTTTCATTTCGTACCTCAAACCTCTGATCATCCTGTGTGCACTCCAGTTCTGATTATCACATATTTTTAGGTAGGCTGAGTATCTAGACAGACTGACATAGCGTGCAAGGTAGTCGTCAAATGTCTCCGTTGGACCTTGCTGGATTGTCAGAAATTCTGTCTCTTTATCTGCTTGAACAGATGGGGGAAAGTACTTTTTGTTGAACTCATCCAAAAATACTTCCCATGTAACAAGAATATGCTGGTTGCGTAATGTCATGGCCATATTTCGCCACCAACGGTCGGCATCTTCTTCAAGCTTATAGATGGCCAATTGTGCCTTCCTATCTCCTGGACATTCCATAACTTCAAAAATCTTCTCTAGCCTCATGATCCAGTTTTCTGCCACAACAGGATCATATTTCCCCATGAAAGCTAGGGGGTGATGTTTGCAAAACTTTGTGATCCAATACTGAGTAGTTTCCACGTCTCTGATTGGTCGTGGATTAGGAGGTGGAACTTCATGTTGTTGTTCATCAAATTGTGCAGACTTATCTATCCACTCCCTTGAAGCAGTCTCAGTCTGTTATGTTTCTTGATTCTTTTGAGCCTTTAATTCCTGAACTTTAGCACGAAGGTCATTAATAATAGTCCTATGCTCATTAAGCATCTCCAAAATCTGCTTTAGATATTCTTGTGCAAGCGGATTAGCATCTGGTACTTGTTCTGGTTAGGATTCAAGTGTAGGCTGCCTATTTGCCCTTCCTCTTCTGGTGTTTACCATTTTTCCTTTAACTTACTACAACATACCAAGAGGAATAATTTTATTTATGGGTGTATGATAATTCATTCAACATTTATATTCCACAAGCATAACAATAAACTTTCATTAATCATAAAGTTCAAATACCTTAAACATAATAATAATTCGGCAACTTACAATAAGAACATAGAGCCCTAGGTTGCTCCTCAACCTATTAATGTTAGGGCTAGCATAACTCATCTACCTCAGTGGCCTACAGATTATTATCCACTAAAAACCTCTTATGGTCCAGGAATGCCTCCATATTATGGACAAGATCCTCCTTCCCTCCTAGGACTTCATTTCCCTCACGAATCCAAAAATCAGTTTGAGGGAAGAAGTTTAGGGTCATTTATATCCATGACTCTGTAGTAAACCCTATCCCATACTTCCATCTATTAGCATACGACACCCTAACTGTAATATCCCGGATTTTTAATAATAATAATAATAATAATAATAATAATAATAGAAATAGTAATGATAATGATAGATTAAAATAATACTAATAAAATAATAAAAATTAATAATGTTGTATTGTTACTGCGGTAATCATATTATTTTGTAAATAGTAATATTAGATTAGTCAAGATTAGATCCAAAAATCTAGGAGTAGTTAGAAATTATATTTTCAATTTTTTGAATTTATCATCAGACTCAAAATATATCTAATAATAAAACTCTACAATTTTTTTAATTCATTTATTAGGAATAATTAAAAGGTCCAGCCCATAGCCAAAACCCTAGCTTTAATTATAAACTTAGGTCTGGCCGCTTAAACCTAGAAAACACCCGATACTTTTCTCTGCCGCTATACTCTCATTCTTCTAGGAGGTTAGCAAACACGGAGACCAGGTAATCCTAATTCCCATGAGCTTTAGGTTGATTTTATATCTTGATAGGTAATTGAGTACCCTAGGCTATAAAACTCAATTTCTTCCCCCCCACAGTGCGTTCTTGTTTCTGTTGTGATTGAAAAATAATTTCTTCGCCTCGGCCAACGTGCTACAATCTTTATACATATAATTGCATCCAAAATTTTTCAACGTGGGCCGCCTGTTTCTTTTGTGGTTGAATAACCTTTACTGCGCCTCGGTTTCCGTGCAAGAAATTCATATGCCTCCTATACGTCTTTTTTTTTAAAAAAATTTTTTGTTTTCCTGTGAGTGCAATATGCTATACGTATGGGCAATAATCTGCAACGTTCTATACTCCTGCACAATACTAAAACTAATGACTCCTGCCCATGTCTATCCACATTATCTTTCTTTTATTATTTGGTTTTCTTTTTTTTCTTTATGTAATATCTCCTGTGCAATAAGATAAGGTACCAACAGATTTTAGGTCAAAATATCCTTATATCTATATTTAATTATAATATATATATATATATATATATATATATATATATGTAAGATAAGTAAATAATAGAAATAATTTAGGAGATTATTATGTGTGTGTTTTAAAACAATTTAACAGTGGGAGGATAGCTTTGGGATGGTACCTCCCAAAGTGATGAACACAAATTTTTTTGTGGGCTTTATGCCACCGATGTGAACCGATGATATCCGTTCTTCCCAAAGTGGTGTCTGGCAGGGTTTCTCGGGACACTAGTAGCAACTTTGGAAAGAGGTGTGCACACTAGGAAGAAATACTTGATGGCCAAATTTGATTGATTGTGACTGGCAGGGTTTCTCGGGTCACAGGATAAACTGGCAGGGTTTCCCGGGTTTACCATGGTTCTCTTCCCACTAAACTAAATAGACTGGCAGGGTTTCACGGGTTTAAATAAATTTAAAAAGATAAAGAATATTATTGAAATTGATGAGTATTGAGATTGATATTTTAGAGTATAAAAATGTATATGGTATTTTCTTTTATCATCATGTAAATATCTTATTTATTGTTGCTGTTAATATTATTATTATTATTATTATTATTATTATTATTATTATTTTCTATATTATCTTTGTCCATTAGGATTACCAGCTTTTGCTGATGTTTGTGTTCATGGGCTGTGACCATCCTTCGGGGGAGCAGATTTTCAGTGAAACAGGTTTCAAAGTTGGGCTGTTAGGGCTAGCAGTGAGAAGTGAGGAAGACCAATGAACAATTCTAGCTAGTTTTATTTTATTTTATTTTTTTATGCTTTGAATAAAATACTTTTATTTAAGTTTGGATTTATGTTAATGTAATAAGACAGCCTTGCACTTGTCCCAGTACAAGTGCGGCGGTACACTTCCAAAATTTTAGTTACTTTGAATTTCAGTAATTAATTCATAAAAATTATTGAAATTTTATGTTATTATAACGGTTAGAAATTGGGGGTGTTACACTAACCTTCTCCAAAAATACTCTATATAGATTAGTTGGCGTATGTGTATCCCAATCAGCCTTCATATATATATATATATATATATATCCCTAATATATTCCCATAAGTCCATGACTTGGGAAAACCTTTGTCCCATCAGAACTTCAAACTCAGTATCGTATCCCCTTGTTGAGGAATGTTCAATCTCCTCAATGTCTAACGGCTCTACTTTTACAGTTACTGGTGCAACTGGTTGAGGGGGTCTTCCATCATTGTGGGGTTCTCCGTTCATTTTCCTAACACCACAAAACCAAGTTATATCAGTACTCAGAATAAAAATTTTAAATGTCCAAACCAGGCTCTGATACCACCAACTGTAACACTCCCTTATAGCTCTTGATCATAATTAGAGTTCATACACAGAGGAGCGTATAGATCTGGTTTGGACAAATGAGTAACTGATAAAAATGCGGAAAATATTTAAACTTAACTTGGTTTTGCAAAAATAAACTTAATCCCTCCGGGATATTTAAATATATACAATCATCCCAAATTTAAAACTTCAGCATTAAACTCCAAAATAAGTAAATACACACAAAACACAAAAAAAATCTGCTTCCAAGTTCAACCTTCTTCTGTCTACACTCACAGCACCGCCTTCCTCTTCTTCACACTTCCGTTACCTGCGGCTTTGTTCAAATCTGAGATTCACGAATGAATCTCAGAGTAACACGTTAACCTCTATGCATGGAGTATAAGTATATGTAGTAAATAAACCACCATAATCAAGAATACCATAAAGCATACAGACAGTATAAAACACAGTTCGAAATCCCAGTGCTAGGAAACATGTGTAGAACCTACCCGGTTCAATATTCCGTAGTGCTTGGAAAGACAAGTAGGACCTACCCGATCCTATGCCTATCTCTCCGAGGCCCAACCCAGAACCTACCCGGTCTCGAGTCCCTCAGCACAAGGAGACCTCAGCACGGAACCTACTCGAATCTGAATTCCTTAGAACAAATGTGTATGGCCAACAATAAGTCAAACTGCTGTGGTGGTTTACTGTAATACAAAGATGTTTCAAGTAACTTCTTACATTCAAATGTATTCTGTTCTTCAATTTCATCAGTCCCTTGTAACACAGCTGCTAAAGGTTCTGTTGATTATGATTAGTTTTGATGATGTCTAATATAGAAGCAAAAAGTTTATATAATATATCTTCTACATTGACTAACTACTATGTTTACTGTAGATTAGTTTAAGTTGAATTATAAAGAAGATTAATCAAGAAGGAGATAAGGGATTAATGAAAAGAAGAAATTGCAAACAATGTCAAGGAAGCAAGAAGCTATCAAAGTATTTTGGGAATGATCAAGAGAAGAGAAGAAAGAACGAGTTGGGTTATGAAGAATAATCAAGATTGGAGATTAAAGAAAGAAGAACTTGCTAAATGGAATGAAGATACAATTATTCAAGTTCTCATATTGAAGCTAGAAGCCTCCAAGATCATATGTAATGTGATCAGCCCTTCAGCTCCACTCTGTTCACGTTCAGCATGGGCGACGTCTGGTAATTCGATGATATCTCACAAACCAGAGATCGGATTGAGACGAAACCATAAGCATTGGAAACTAGACATCTAACACGTATTGGTGAAAAAATTCATGCCCAAAGGAGTTCAGATGAATCATTGATGAATTTTACAAGTTGTCAGAAAGATCAGCGTCACAGTCAGGAACAGCCTTCAGTATTTTGAGTATATCTCACAAACGAAATCCGATTGAGCTGAAGTCAGTGGCATATGAAAATAGACTCATAGAGCTTTCCATCAAGAGTTGAACGGACCAAAACGGAGCTCAGACCAGAGAGATATGGCCCTTAGAAGTTGATAGTCAGTTCAAGTATTGCTCAATTGCATTTTATAAGTCAATACCGCAGTATAGGGTGCTATACCGCAGTATTGGACTTCCAGAGAGCTATCAATTTTTTTTTAGTAAAGTCAATACCGCAGTATAGGGTGCTATACCGCAGTATTGGACTTACAGAGAGCAACCAAATTTTTCAACTTAAGTCAATACCGCAGTATAGGGTGCTATACCGCAGTATTGGACTTCAATACCGCAGTATAGGGTGCTATACCGCAGTATTGGACTTCCAGAGGGCAAGCAAATTTTTGAAGTAAAGTCAATACTGCAGTATAGGATGACATACCGCAGTATTGGACTTCCAGAGAGCAACCGTGTTTTCAAAACAAGCCAATACCACAGTATAGCTATGTATACTGCAGTATAGGGACATCCAGAGAGCAACTAAATTTCTAAGTTAAGTCAATACCGCAGTATAGGGTCCTATACCGCAGTATTGGACTTCCATAGAGCAACTAAATTTCTAAGTCAAGCCAATACCGCAGTATAGGCATGTATACTGCAGTATAGGGCCAACCCGAGAGCAATCAAATTTTCTCACCCAAGTCAATACCGCAGTATGTATTTGGATACTGCAGTATAGGCTCTTACAGAAAGCTCTCAAAATTTTATAACTATTGCATACTGCAGTATAGGTTTTCATACTGCAGTATTGGGCAATCACGGGGACTCTCAACTTTGACAAAAACTTGCATACTGCAGTATGTTAGTTGCTTACCGCAGTATAGAGCATATGTTTCAAAATCAATCACGATGTTTTTGTCTCTGGAAGTTGCTTACCGCAGTATGACTTTGGATACTGCAGTATGGACACTTATGCACAAGTGCCATACTCCAGTATAGAGGAACATACTGCAGTATACAACGGTCAAAATTGATTTTTGAATTACACGAATTTGCAAATCACTGTTTTTTGATCTTATTGCTTCCATAATTCATTCAATCATATTCCTAGCTATGTTTAACAAGTTTGTTGAGTGAATTTCAGTAAGATCAGATGAAGATTATTGGAGGTCAAAGCCAAAAAGCAAAAAGTGAATAGTGCATTAAATGCACTTCTGCAAATCAACCTACTTTCAGCTAATCCATTTGAGCACGCCTTCTAAACGTTAAAGATTGCTTACTACAACAAGCAAAGTCATCTCTAACGGGCAAATCCTCAGAGAACCACATCAGATCACATTAACACATGGATTAGTTGGAGTTTAGAGAGAGAAGCAGACCACACTTAATGACAATCAACTACAATGGTCTGATTCATCCTACAACGGTCAAAAACGGTCACACATCATTCTCTACCTATAAAAGACATGGACTCAAGCAGAAAAACGTGGAGATACAAGTTTACAATGCCAAAATGCTGATACTCTGCTTCTTCATCATTCTCACTCTGTTTTTCATATCTAGATAGCTTAGAGAGTGAAATGAATTGTATCTGTACTTCAGTGATTATCCATTCATTCCTTTGAGAGGAAACTTATTGTAAACACATTATCTTTTTGAGAGTTACTCGAGATTGGGTAATCTTGAGTGGGATATACATTGTGTTGATTACAACTTGTAAGGGGGAGTGAATTCTAGTGAGAGGATTACTTCGAGTACAGAGTGTGTAATCAAACAGTGTGTTGATTACAGATTGTAAGGGGGAGTGAATCCTAGAGAGAGGATTGCTTTAGTTACAGATCGTGTAATCAAGAAGATTAAAGATAGTGGATTGAAAATCCCAAGTGAGGCTTGGGGACTGGACGTAGGTCAAGGATAAGGCCGAACCAGTATAAATCTGTTTGCAAACTCTTCTCCCTTATCTCTTACATTTTCAGTATTTACATTTGAGTGTTTACCAATTATTTGTGAACTTACTTTTGATATCCAAGATGAATTTACTGAATTGTGAAAATACTTTGATGAATGAAAATTTTTATACTTCACCCAATTCACCCCCCCTCTTGGGTTCAGCCGGAACTTACAGGTTCTTTTATAGAAAAGGACTCTAAAGTCTTTTGAATCACCTCATCGAGCACATCAACCCTGAAGCAATCTATAACTTCTCTAGGATACTTCAATGCCTTGTTCATGTTAAATATAACTTCATTATTTACCCTCAACTTGATCTCTTCTTTTTCAACATCAATCAGAGTTCGAGTTATGGCAAGGAAGGGTCTTCCCACAATGAGTGGTATATCTCTATCTTCATCACAGTCCAAGACAATGAAGTCGACAGGGAAAATAAACTTGTCAACTCTAACCAACACTTCTTCAATAATACCCTTTGGAAACGCTAAACTTCGATCAGCTAGCTGAAGTGTCACAGAAGTTGGTTGAGCTTCACCCAGTTGCAATTTTCTGAACACAGATAGTGGCATCAAGTTGACACTTGATCCTAGATCACATAATGCTCCTCCCTTAAACTTTTCTCCAATTATGCAAGGTATGGAAACACTTCCTGGATCTTTCTGTTTAAGGGGTAGCTTGTTGAGAAGAATAGCACTACACTCTTCAGTTAAAGCTACGGTCTCATAGTCACCGAACCTCCTCTTCTTACTCAGCATCTCTTTTAGAAACTTCACATAGTGAGGCATCTGCTCTAACGCTTCGAGGATAGGGATGTTAATGTGTAGCTGCTTTAAAATCCCCAAAAACTTCTTATATTGCTCGTTTAAAGCTTTCTTTTGAAATCTTTGAGGAAATGGTAGGGGTGGTACCCATTTAGGATTCTCTTGAGTTGTCTGCTTTTTCATTTCACCCTATTTAGCTTCAATCTCAACTTTCTCTTCATTGATTTTTTTTATTCACCTTCTGTGCAACCTCTGCATCATCCTCTATAGTGACTGTAGGAGTTGTGCGATCATTCAACATTGAGGGTTCCTCGTTGGTTCTGGAGTCTCGGGTAATTCCTTTTCACTTTTTAGTGTAAGAGCTTTGCATTCCTCTTTCTCATCTTTACGAGGATTAGGCACAGTATTACTTGGCAATTCTCTCTGTTGTAAAACATTCGCAGTAATGGCAATTTGTCCCATTTGTACTTGAAGTGTCTTGATAGATGAGTCTAAATCTGCATTAGTAGTAGCTTGATCCTGAGTACTCTTTAATTGAAAACTTATAAGCTGAGATATCATTGCTTCTAGATCAGATTTAGGTTCTTGGGTAGGAATGACTTCTTTTTCCAATTGATGAAATCCAGGAGGTGACACTTGTCTTGTATTAGAGGTTGATGCTTCATTAAGAGTTGCACCATATTTTCAAGAGAGGTTGGGATTTTTACGCCACCCAGAATTGTAGGTGTTTGAGTAGGGATTGTTTTGGTTGTTGCCACGATAGTTTCTTGCATAGTTCACTGATTCTATCTGTTGAGCTATGAGGCATTCTCCATTATCATGGTCATCTCCACAGTAATCACAAGGAGCACGAATAGCATTTACTCTCATGTGTCTACCATTAGATTGGTTTACTTGAGCTTCTAAGTTATCAAACCTCTTGTTGATTGTATTTAGCATTGTCATCAATTGTGAGGAAGGGGCTTCAATAATTTTATCAACTGACTTCACTAGCCTTCTTTCATTGTTGTTATGTATAAAGTCAGTTGATAAGTCATCTAAACAATTCCAGACATGATTCATCGGTTGCTTTGTAATCCCCCCATTGGTGACAACATTTAACTCTGATTTAGATTCAGGAGTTAACCGAGTACTGAATATTTGAAAGCAAGACCCACTTCTCTAGATTGTGAGTAGGGCTCTGCCTGACAAGCAACTTGAACCTCTCCCAGGCCTCATACAGATGTTCACCACATTGTTGACAAAAATTTGTAAGAGCGGCTCGTGCGTCCACAATCTTATTATGTGTGAAAAATCTTGATCTGAACTTTTTTTCCAATGTCTCTCAAGAGGTTATGTTGCCCTCTTCTAAGTTGTTGAGCCATTCTTTAGCTTTCCCTTGTAAAGAGTAAGGAAAAAGCCGAAGGTGAATCACACCATCAGGAACTCCATTCATCTTGAATGAGTTGCAAACGTCAAGAAATTGTATCAGATGCCGATTTGTATACTGACCATGTAGTTCAAGCATCTTGAGCATAGTCTGCTTGATTTCGAAATTGTTGGCTTGAAACTCAGGCACTCTGATTCCTAATTGATATCCTCGCATTTGTCTTCCCAGAAAATCATTAATACACAAACGATCATTTTCATCTGCAGCCATCTCTTCAGTTTCAGTCTGTATTACTTCCTTCTCTTCGTTCGGAGGTGTTGCAGCTTCCAAAAGCTCTTGGATATTCCTTGTTTTCTATGGTGTTTTAGTAGATTTGGTTTTACGAGACATGTACCGAGGTACCTGCAAAACCAAATAAATCTCAAAGTACCAGCTAACACCAAAAATTGAAAAGAAAAGAAAAGATTTTTTTTTTTAAAAAAGAAAAATACTCAAACTAAAACTACTAAAGGATTTCTAATACTAGTCACCAAATTGCCTTAAGTTCCCGACAACGGCGCTAAAAACTTGATGCTACCAAAATTTAACTAAGTACTAAGTGTAAGGGTCATAAAAATAGTAAGTGGCAAATTAAGGTCATCCCATATAGACTCAGTCAAACTATTGATTAGGTGTCAAATTTCCTTTTTTCGTTTAAGTTGAGAAAATCAGAATTGTTTTGAAAAATAGTAAAAGGAAATTTAATAGAAGCAAGAACTTTCACAAAGAGAAAATCTAAATGATAAGAACGAGCAACCCAGAGTCACTAATCCCTTATTAGCTTCCTAAACTTGGTTTTCATTAATTTAATTAGTTTTAAGATCAATTTTGTTAATCTCAAGTATAAATAACAATAAGTGCATGTCGGTCACTTACAACACTCTCTTAAATATAATTGTTATGTCTAACATAATTATTAGAAGAGACAACATAACTCAGACACACCCTTCAACAATTTTATGGGGCCATTAGGTATATGTCTATCCTAACCACAAATTAAACCATAATCTAATCTCATATTACTTAATCTCAGAGCCTAATTAAAATTTAAAATTTCATTCGTCAAGGTAAATCCTAATGCTCAAATTCATATTTAATGATGGCCAATCACAAAATAGATAAATTTAAACAAGATTAAGCAACCAAAATCAATATCAAATTTAACTAAACAATGAAAACCAAATTTAATCCAGTTCATAGTTACTCTAGGTTACAAAGGAAATTAGCTACACATGGCTATATTAAAATCCATGATAAAAAGATGAAAGTCAAGAATCAAGAAATGAGAGAAAGAAAAAGGCAGAGATGACACCACTACTATCACCACTACTATGGAGCTTTGTCTCTTTATTTGCGCGCTGCTGATCCTCTCCCTCGTCTCTCTTTCCTTGCGTCTTTATTGCTCTGCGTTTTCTCGTTCTCACTGATACGTCTTGCTGCTTCTCGTGCTTCTTGTTTCACGTCGTGTGTCTTTTGTGTCTTTGAATTGCCGTGATCATTCTCTCTGATGCGTGCTTTTCAATTGATTCAAGTCTCCTCCTTTTAATTACTAATTCCTCGGGCCCATGTATGTTGGGTTTTTTTATTATTTCTTTTTCTTTTTATTCAAATTCCAACTGATTTATCCATCTGATGCCTTCAACCATTAAAATCTCATGGTGATTGCTTTCGTGTGGGGTCCACAATCTTCTTTTCATCAATTGATATATTATAGACAATATATCATGCTATATTAACGTGCTGCTAGCTTATGCCTGACGTTTCTTCTCTTTTAATCAATTAATATATATATATATGGGATAAGTTATTTTATCTACTCTTGTTTTGTTTACCTTTGCCTACCTCTCTCTGTATCGTTAGATTATAATCTCATCAAACATATGAGATTTGAAAGATATAATAAATCTTTTTACTCCTTCCTCTCTCCCACTGCCCTGTCTACCCCCACACTCTCTCTTCTCCCTTGGCATGCACGACCTCATCCCCAAATTCACCATTGGAAAACCCATCTCTCCAGTTTAACCACCATTGCCACCATTTTAACAGAATCAATGAAGTGGGTTGGGTATGTGATAGAAATAACGGTGAAGGCGGAAAGTTTTATGGTGACAGCTTCAAAACTGGCAACAAACAAAGGTCTAGAGGGCGAACATTTGAAGACGCTTGGATTGTTATTGCATACCCCTCTAATAAATGAATTAAATAAAAATGGTGTTTTGATTAGATGCAGAAGCAAATTGGGCTATGGCTGCCTGATCTTTGATCTTTTCAATTTCTTTTCTCCAATCATTCCATTAGGGTTTCTTGAAAAAGATAACCGGAGAAATCCCAAATCCTTATTTAATTTATCTCTTCATAATTAATTTGAATCATACTTTGATTTCACAATCAGAATCTCAGAAAGAAATATTCACCCCAATGCAACTCGAGGGAGAGGAGAAGAGGGAGGGAGACCGAGAGGAAGGGGTAAACGGGTTTATTTTATTCCTCAAATCTCCAATATTTGATGAAATTATAATCTAACGGTATTCAGAGATGTAGGCAAAACAGGAGTAAGCAGAATAACCTATCCCATAAAATATATACCTATTTAATTATAAAATATATATTTATCAAATATACATCATACACGCTTAATACAACAGCAAACCAATATGATCAAAACATCCCATTGAACTACAGGAACAATGAACAAGCTTAGGGCAAATCACAACGGGAAAAAGCTTTTTTTTTAAAAAAAAAAATCCATTTCAATCTGACATTGGGCTTGTAATCGTGTCGTGATATCACCCCGAAAGAGTGAAAGCCTCCTTTTCGGCTTTACCTTTTGGGTGATGTTCTGCCGTGAAGATAACCAATAAATAACTCCGGAGAATGAAGTCAGGTTTGAATGTTTCTTTCCACTTGCCTTCACTTCATGTCTGCCGTATTAGCTTATCAGTGCAATATGATGCCTACTCACTATTTACTAGCTATGAATGCTTCCTTTCCCACTTTCCTTCACGTCTGTTGTCACGTTCTCGGCGTTCTCCACTTTGCCTAGACTTGGTTCCCCTAGAGCTATGTCTTTGTGATCCATAACCACTAGATTGGCCATCAAATGCAGAAACCAATTCAGGATCTCCGATGCTGCCTGTATCACCTGAATCCTTGCTTCCATCAAGATTTTCTTCATAGAGGCTGCAGCTGTCATCCTGACGATCACGTGACTGTAGGATGGTGGGCAGCTGGCCTGAAAATTGCCGCGAACCAGATAGAACAATGGTTGGTGAGGCAGCCATGGATGAACTAGCGGTGGTAGGCACTTCAGACTGCAAATTTCCACTACTGCCTCTAGTGCTCCCTTCATTACTTGATCTTCCATTCTCTCTTTCACGGAATCTTTCCCGAGGTCGACTGCAAGAATGGGAATCCCACAACACAGCAACTTATTACACAAAAATCATTCATGAAAAAAATTGAACGGTTGATTTTCTTCAATACCATGAAAAAAGGAAAGATCAAAATAAACAAAAGCACTAGAGCTTTCCAGTTTAATAATAAATTCCCAAGTGATCCCCCTTCAATACTCCATATATTGAAACGCGCATGAAAACCGCTAAAATTTATTATCACCCAAATAAGACTCGATGAAAGAAAATTCTCACTAAAATGACCCGATGTTGCATTCTCTGATTAAGATTTTCTGGAAACAGGAAGTTTCAGGAAACAGTTTGTTTAGGAACAAGTTGACTGTGTTGGACCCTTGGCTAGTGGACTCTTCTATAAATGGGTCAAGGTTACGTAATGTGAAGTGCGTGACTAAGAAATATTAGGAATACTAGTTGCAAATATTGGGGAGGGGGATTCAGGAGGGGTTTACGGAAGCAGAATATGAGTAGTATGTAAGAGTCTCAAGCCTCTCAAACACTAAGGGTGATTTTATGTTTCTGTTATTTCCTTCCATTTTCAGGATTAGACCTACACCCTAAGGATTATTACTGATTTAATGTCAATTCTGAAAACAGATGTGGTTGTGCTAAGGTCAAAGAAAGGCTTTTGCAATCATTATACTTGGGAGTCCATCTGGATAAAGTACAGGCATCACAAGAATGAAGGCAGCAGTAGGGTCAAACCTCAAATTCTAGATCATTTGACCAACCAAAGTAGACATTTTCAACTTTAAAGCAAGGGCCCAAGAATGATTCTTGTGGGAAGTCAGAACCTAATCGGCCAATCATGGCCAAAACCCTAGTCGCCACCCTAACCCTAATTAGTGTTAGGTTAATTATCTTATTTATTATTATTAAGATTATTAGATTATTTTGTTATGAATTATTCAGTTATGATGTTTTTATTTAAATTTTGAATACTCCTTGATTATAAGAGATATTCTAGGTTTAGTTAGACCTAAAGATACGGAGTTGCTGCATAAAATTCATTGCTTTATTTCATCATATCTACCGAGCAACTCTGAATAGCCCGCCGTGAGTCTTTGCAGTCGATGATGGAGAACATTGAGCCACATCAACCAATGATAGCTCAAAAAGGCTGGATACACAAAATTCTGGGGGTTTGAGGGGTGCTAACTCGTCCCTGCCTTCCAAGATGTATGGTATCGTGCCAGAGTCCCTCACAAGTTATGGTCACTCATCGTTTCAAACTGATTGAGATATAATAGGAAATATCTTACGATATAAAATACCTATATCTAATATAATAATAAGATAATAATAAATGCATAATATTCTCACAGGAACAAATGCAGCAGTTTATAGAATTCTCATGTAACTTAGAGGGACTCAGAGACTCAGTTTAATCTTTGCTAAAGGAAATAACAGAGGTGTAGAGTTATATACAGATGCTGACTAGGGTGGTTCTAAGGGTGACCGATGTTCTACTCCAGGCTACTAGACATATGTATGGGGGAACCTTGTAACATGGAGAAGCAAGAAACAACTAGTTGTCTCATGCAGCTAGAATCAGAATATAGAGCTGAAATCAAAGTAGAGATTGATGGACCCCTTAAAGCGTGGTGTGACAACATGTTAACAATGAAAATTGCTAACAATCCTATCCAACATGGCAAAATGAAGCATGTTGAGATTAATAGGTATTTCATTCAAGAAAAATTGGAGGCTAAGATCATTGATTTGTCATACATTCCATCAGGACAAATTGTAGATATTATGACGAAATCACTAACTAGGAGAAAATTGAAGGTCTTAGCAGCAAGCTGGGAATGATAACATCTATTCGCCAGTTTGAAGGACAGTTTTGGAAGTCACAACCTAATCGGCCAATCATGGCTGAAACCCTAGCCGAGTGTTAGATTAATTATCCTATTTATTATTATTAGGATTATTAGATTATTTATGAATTATTCAGTTATGATGTTTTTATTTTGAATTTCGAATGCTCCTTGATTATAGGAGATATTCTAGGTTTAGTTAGATCAAAACTCTACTCTATATTACCCTATTAAGTATTCCACTTGATCAATTAATAAAAGATATAGAGCAGCTGCATAAAATTTATCGCTTTATTTCAACTCTAATAGAAAACACATTTGAATAATCTTGTTTAGAAATGATGTAAATTGGAGCATTAGACGCTCCTGCGTGTGTATGTGGGGGTTGGGGGGTGCTGAGGCTACCACAAATTTTCTACTTTCAGAAAAAGTAGGAAAAAATAAATCAAGATGAATAAATCTTTCCATGAATGATAGTCATGACTAACTTTACAGCTTACCTGCTATGAGTTGAAGAATAGTCACGGCGAGATGGTCGTTGTCCTGATTCTGCTTGCTCTAGTTCACGCTGAAGTTCTCTCTGCAAATAATGAAATGGTTTATATTTACTGCTATTGTAAAATCTTTGTATAAAAAGGAAAAAAAAAAAATAATAATCCTACAGTAGGAATTTATAACGCAGAAAATAACCATAAACAATAATTAAATAAATAAAACATCCATGAGTCCTTTAGAGAGTGGTGCTAGTGTTGCTCCCCTTAGGGGATGCAGTGTCTATACCCTCTTTCCCCACTTTTTCATTTTGTTGAATTCCCACCTTCTGATCACAAGTCTCCTCTTTTAAGCACCTGTGTCCTACACCTAGTGCAGGAGATTAATGGCCTCACATCATATAGACATTAGCTCATGTTGCAAAGCTTTACACAATTAAGGTCTTCTCATTAATCTCTGGCAGCCATGCTTAACAAAATTTTGGAGTAGGCAATCAAGTGATTGATGATGATCCAGTAGTAGAAGGAAAGAACTTCCAAGGAAACAGAAAGCCTACTCTAGTTTAGATCAGGTAAAGTGGGAAGCTATATTACCTGCATTTGCCTCTCCTTCTCCATATCAAGATTGTGACGGAGCTCCCCAGTTTTTGCACGCTCTAGTTCCAGCAATCGCTGTCTCTCAAGCTCCTTTTCCATTTCTGCTGTTCTCTCCCTAATGAATGTTAGGACATTACTCAGCTATCAGCACAACCAATCAAAGCAGCATAAAAGAACCACCGTAAGGCAATAAGAAGCTGAAACCTATCAAGTTCTTGCAGAAGTTCTGCTTCCCGTGAAGCTGCCTCTTCCAAAAACTTTTGACGGGCATGCCTTAGACCAAGTTTTTTTTGCCTGCGGGCTACAATATCTTCTTTAAGTTTGGACCTTTCTCTGATAATAACATAAGAACAACGAGTTTCTCAGCTCAAGCACTTCACACAACTTAAGCAGCATTCAGGATCGAAGTCTCAGAAAAATAAAAGAAAGGAAAAAGGATATCAATTAAAAAAAACAAGTTGCTGCCTCAACAAAGAAAATCTCAAAATATCTTGACACACTAGCAACTATATAGAATTCGTAAGAGAAGTATAGATTTTTTGAAAGAAACTAAAGAATAAGAACACAGGACAATATATGCTATTAAACAACCAAAAGATATGTGGCCACAAAAACAAAGACTACAACAACAAAAAACCAAATGATATGGGAAAGAGAATTAGGAAAATATATATATATATATTCAACAACTCAACAGGACAATATCACATTGCTTTGCTATTAAACTAAATTTCACAAAGAAAATAAGAGCTTAAATACACAAGAAACTCCATTTCACAGATGATACCAACATACATACACTGAACTAAGTAATGCATGAAGAAATTAAGCTTATATGATATGCGAGGAAGAGTTATAGCTATTCCCTTCTTAAGTTTATAGTTCCTTGAAATCAGATGTCTGTTGCTGCTTGTAGAAGCTTAAAATTACAGGCACTTACAGGGAAATAATGCTATCTCTGATTTGCTGAAGTCGATTTTCCTTCCCTGATGGTGCAAAGTTCAAATTTTGCAGAACATCCAAATAAGTGAGAGGAAAATCTTTTGCGCAACTCATTGTAAAATAATTGCTAGATAACAGTATAGCAAACTTTATAACAAATTTCAGGCTCATGAACACCAATTCTTAAGTACTACCTTGACTCTGATTTCTGTCTTTGGACTCTTCGAGCAGATCTGGTTGTCCATATTCCTTCCGTATAATGTCTAGTTCCATTTCAACCTCCTCAAGCACCTAGAAAATGTTCAAATATTTATAATCAATCACGCATAATCTTTTTGAAATAATGCATGGGTTTGATTAGCAATCAACTCTTACAATGTCATCTTGATCAGTTTTCTTTGAGAATAAATCAAAGTATGAGTGAACAGAGGTTAAATTGGAAAGGACCTGTAGCAAGCAAAAAATCATCAGACAGATTAAAAATATAAAAAGAAAGTAGACAAGATAAGCAAAAATGACCAAACGGAGCGCAAAGATCCATAGCAAGTGAAGAAGAGAGGTTTCGAGGAATCATCAAATGCCAATTGGAATCTAAGTTGTGGGAGCTTGGAATCTATTCTAATAATTTCACTTTATTTTTGGCTTAATATTGACATCACCTGCTATGTCAACTTCAATCACTTGAAAATTTTCAAAATATCACAAGAAAAAAAAAAAAGAGGTTTATTACATTGATACTCCAGCTAATGCTTTCATATTGACTTTTCCGTCTGGATGTAGATGGCTTTAATTAGAAATCAAAACTTTCAAGTCCCAAGGAAGAGAAAAAAATCACAAGCAAGTCTCTGAAATCTTCAAATTGCATTAGGTCCCCTGAGACCTCTGCTAGATTAAAATTCGAATTGAGAAAAGGCCATTTTGCCCTTGTTAATTTAAGCCACCAATGACATATCCTCAAATTGTTGGTGGCACCCTGACTTGTTATTGGTTGCTCAATGACTTGCCATTGGTTGCTCAAAATAAGAAGGGAAAAATGATCTTTTCCCAATTCGAATTCATCTAACCCAGGTTCCATGTAACTTCACTACAATTTGATGATTTCAAAGGACCCGCTTGTGATTTTTTTCTCTTCCTTGGGAATTGTATATGTGATTCTCGCTACCATTTTGCTTACTTACCTCAACCATTTTATATGTTAAACAGTACCAAGAGAACTGCTGAATAGTGCTACTATTTCAAGACTGCATGCTAATTTAGACATGAGAGATGTAGCTAGGATCAGGGAGGGTGCCAGTTACTGTTAATACAATGGTGTTACAATTAAGGAGTTAATATGATGTCATCTCTAGCTATCCCATGTGAAGCTTTTCAATAGGACTCCTAGATAGGATAAAACACACTTGAACTTGAAATCATTTTTCAAAATTGTCTTTGAAGAGAATCAGATAAGAGAATAATAGTTGTGTATATTCAGATGAGAGAATGATTACATTTATAGACAAAATAGAGAATCATATTTGAAATTTGAAAAGACTAATATCCTAACAATAAGCCTAACAATAGCCTCCATAATCTCTAAGTTTAGTTAATCCCTATAATTATGGAATTAATAACAGATTCTACACTCCCCCTCAAGTTGGATTATAGATGTCAATCAAGTTCAACTTGCCAATTAGATACTCAAATCTGTCCTTGGACAATCCTTTGGTGAGGATGTCTGCATTCTGTTCTTTAGAAGGTACATACCTTAGATCAATGATACCTTCATCAACTTTTTCCCCTATAAAATGTCTGTCTATCTCAACATGCTTGGTTCTGTCATGTTGAACTGGGTTATAAGTAATGTTAATCGCGGCCATATTATCGCAATAGATCTTGATTAGTAGATTTATGTACTTCCTCAAGTCTTCTAGGGCACGCTTTATCCATATGCCTTCACAGATCGCCAGTGCTACAGCCCTGTATTCAGCTTCAGCATTGCTTGTAACTACACTTTGCTTTTTACTTCTCCATGTGACCAAGTTACCCCACACATATGTACAATACCCAGATGTCGATTTCCTGTCATCTTGATCACCTGACCAATCAACATCTATAAACAACTCTACATTTCGTTTGTCAGTTTTCTTAAATAGCAAACCACGTCTCAGAGATCCCTTCAAATAACGAAGGATCCTGTAGACTTCATTTAAATGTTTCTGTTTAGGAGCATGCAAATGTTGGCTAACAACACTTACTGCAAATGCAATGTCTGGTTTGGTATGAGACAGATATATTAGTTTGCCTATCATCCGTTTATAATTCCCTACATCCACCGCTTTACCGAGATCTGTTTCTTCATCTACTTTGTTAACCTGTATAGGTTTGTCACTGGGTCTACAACCTGTCATCCCTGTTTCGTTTAGGAGGTCTAGTACATACTCCCTTTGGGAGATAAAGATTCCTCTCTTGGATCAAGCTACTTCCATCCCAAGAAAGTACTTCATTTCTCCAAGATCCTTGATTTGGAATTCACGAGCTAGGGCTGCCTTGATTTGATTAATTACTACCTTGTCATCTCTAGTAAGAATTATATCATCAACATACATGGCTAATACAACCATCTTACCCTAGTGATGTTTAACGAACAAAGTGTTAGGATCTGTACACGCAACGGAATTAAAAAAAAAAAAAAAACTTATGAGTCCCAAAGAGGATCGCTCAACTGTGTTTAGATCAAGGTTCGTTAGAAAAACTGCACATATATCGAACTGGTGTGCATCTCGTTCTATTTGAACTCGTAGGCTACCTGCTCGATCACCAGAAGTCGACTCTATGAATCTCCTCCCTCCGTCGGTATCCACACGAATAGCCTTAAAGATGGACGGCAACGTGCTAGCGCCTTCAGTATTCTCGCGTCTCTCCTTTTCTCTCTAGAGTTTCTTACGACTTCTCTAATTTATCCGTACTCTTAACACGACTAGATTAATATCCATTTAAAGAGTTTCTAAAACCCTAATGAGCCGTATTAAAATATTCAAAATTAATCTAATTAATCTTGAAATTCGAATTCGAATTAAAATAATATATTAATTAAATCTATCTAACAGATCCAATCAAATATATTTATTGAATAAATACTCTATTAGGTCCCTGGAAAAAAAACTCAGACCCCTTTTTCGTCCCCAGGAACTAAAATGGGACATTTTTATGGACTAAAAAGAGGTTTTTGGAAATTTTTTAGGGACCAAAATAGGGTCATTTTTTCGGAAATTCATCCTTTTCAGGGACTAAAAGGGGTTTCGTTGTTTGAGGGACCAAAATGGGGTTCGTGTTTTTTTTAGGGACCAAATAGAGTATTTACTCATATTCATTTAATCCGAATTATGAGCCAACAGATTTAATTTATCTTTATAAATTAAATCTGAGATATGATATCTTTCTATTTAATTAAATCTGAGATACTATATCTTTATTTAAAAATTAAATCTGAAATACAATATCTCAATTTATTATAGTTATTTAATTTATCAAATAAATTAAATTCTATAAATAATATTATTATTATCTATAAATAATATCATCATTATTTTCGAATTTATAATATAATATAATATAATATAATATAATATAATATGCTATATAGATATATATCAACCCTAGATTAATAGTATTTATTAAATCTTAAACATATCTAAGACTCAATGAATATGGACACTATTGCTCGTGTTGGGCCAATACTGTACCAGCGCACAAGTCACAATCGGCCTCTAGTAAGATATTGCGATTACTTAATTCATATAGGGATCGATGATATGATACAACCTATCGTACAACCATGTCACGTTCCTTTTATTACGCGATAATTTGGTCAATGATGAGGCATGGATAATGTCAACTTCCTGTTCTTGATCATTACTTTCTCAATTCTTGAGTAGCCTAATTGAAATGGAAATTCCTTTCCATCGTAGTATGGTCATACGTTTCCCAGACTTACTAATCGAGGGGCCCAATATTATCTCTCTACAAATGTGAGGGACAAATTCCATCTTGACCATTCACATTCCTCTGCATGAAAACCACTGATCCCTATCATAACCATCACCCGATCAAAGGTGACTTTTGACTAGGTCAAAGATCAGCGACTCATCATGTAGGAATCCATTATGATCTCAGGTCATAGGGCGTTGTAATGCGGTTATACATGAGATAAGCTTATGACGAAATCCATGCAGTTTTCTCATAATGGGTCGGTCCAACACCTTGTATTTTTACAAGTGCCTATGACTTTGATTTGTATCTTCATACCTCATCAAAGTCATACTGGTCTTATTTCATCTTTGCTCCCGCGTAGATGACCGACCAGGGACATTTAGGATAATCTATAAGATATATTTAAGGATACAGTTATCACTATAAACATGCAAATGAAATGATAACTAAAGGTGAATACTTTAAATAACATAAACGTTTAAAGTACAATGACTTGCCCCTAGGGTATAATTTCCAACACAAAGTGTGGTCGCTCTACCCTTAAGTATACCCGTGTCTCTTCAGAACTTGAGTGAATCTGTCAAACCAGGCACGTGGAGATTGTTTCAACCTATATAATGCAGACTTGATTAGCCTTTTTTACTTGGGAACCCTAATACTTCTTCCTTGAGGTCTCCATTGAGGAAGGCATTCTTTACATCGAGTTGGTGCAGATCCCAGTTTAAATTAACTGCAACACATAAGAGAATTTTGATGGTATTCAACTTGGCTACTTGAGCAAATGTTTCAGTGTAATCTTCCCCATATATTTAAGTGAAACATTTTGCAACCAATCTAGCTTTGTATTTAAAGTGTCTCGTCTGCTCTATACTTTGGGGTGAATACCCATTTGCATCCAACAGTCTTCTTTCCTTGAGGTAGATCTACTATATCCCATGTCTTATTTCTTTTGAGGGCCTCCATCTCTTCCAAGACAGTTTGCCTCCACTCAGGTATAGTCATGGCCTCATCAACAGTGTCGAGTACCCTTATACTTTCAAGATGAGAAACAAATGCCCTATATTTAGATGAAAGGGCCTTATAGGAGACAAACTACTTAGTAGAATGTTGAGTGCATAACTGGGATTTTTCCGTACTGCAACGGGAAGATCAATGTCAGAGCCCTTCGTTACCATTGGTTCTCCCGGACCTACCTCTGGTTCTAACTCCTGGTGAGTGCTAATAACTTGTGACTCATTACCCTTTTTATTTCGTTGTACGTAGGTCTTACCCCACTTGTCTGTGTCTCACCTTGGAATTGGCACATTATCAGGGTTATCAGGATTATCAGAGGTATCTAATTCTGTTTGGATAGGTGTATAGATTGTAACTATTTGGTCATCTTTTGGTGTTTGGAATTCACCATATCTCTCCCCCTGAATTGCAGACAAGGAATAATAAGGAGTAGTTTCATGAAAGGTAACATCACAGGTAACGAAAAAACGTTTGGAAACCAGGTCATAACACTTGTATCCCTTTTGGTTATCAGCATTTCCATGATCTTGGTTAGCTGGTCATTTTGGGATGGTTCTTTTGAGGCTTCAGCTACATAACCTTTTCCTCTTCCTTTCTTTAGCTTCCAATCAGCAAGTTTACCATGAAGATTAGCAGGTGTCTTTGGTGTGCCCTAGTTTCTTACAATGATCATCGAATGGTTGGCCTTTAGATCCTTTGGATTCTGTGGATCGCACAGCAAGTGTTGAGGCCTCAGAAGGTACATGAGTAGCAGCGGAATGATTTTGATTCTGAAGCATTGATTTGCGCCTATCCTCTTCGTTGTGCAAAGTGGTATAAACTTCACGCACAGACGGCAAGGGCTTGTGACTGAGGATCTGTGCCTGAATATCATCATAAATTACATCAAGACCGGCCAGCAACTCGTAAACTCTTTCCTCTTCTTTCTCTTTGCAGTCCTCTTTAGCATCAGCCCCACAATGTTAAGTTTTATTTGTTAGGGCATCAAACTCTTGCCACAGAGCTGATTTTTCCAGATAATAATCATCGAGTGACATGTGGTCCTATTTCAGCAGCCACAATTTCTTAATGTCAAATATACAGGAGCAATTACCTACAGTACTATATGTCTCACAGAGAGCCTCCCAAATCTTGCTGGCTAATGGAAGATACATGAAACTCTTCTTCAGTAAGGAGGACATAGCATTAATCAACCAAGAGGAAACCAAAGCATTTTCTGACTTCCATTTTCGAAATGTTTGGGTTTCTATTTTGTAAAGCATTTCAGCTTCACCATTAACATATTCAAGTTTGTCCCTTCCATCTAGAGCAAGAATCATGGATTGAGACCATTCTCGATAATTTGTCACTAGTAAGTTTCTCAGAAACAATAAGAACAGTAGAGACATTAATAGACCCAAATCGTGACATGGAGGACGAGGCATTAGACTTTGAAGACATATTTAATGCGTAATAAGAAGATGCTTCAAATGGTAAAAAACGATACAGCAGCCCAAATAATGAAGCAAAGTGACAACAGCCCAAATAATACTCGATATGCAACAAGAAAAAAGGAGAATCCACGGATCTTAAGGCACACTGAGACTACAGGAAGACTGAGACAGGACACCATGACAAGACGCCGTGACAGAAGGCCAAGACGAAGGTGAACAAGTTGGACCTGAGTGAGATTCTGAACTTCGGACGACACCAGTGATTGCAAAGGATGACAAGACTTGAAGGATGTTGTAGGATGAGGCAACATTCGACGAGGCTTTGGAGAGATGAACTTGACTATGACGGAGATTGAGAGTGACGTCGAATGAGTTCTAGAACTGCAGCGGAGAACGACGACTGGCAATAGAAAGCCTGAGATGGCAGAGGACGATTGTGAAGGACCAGTCGGACGTGTTAGGAAATATATATATTAGGCAATATATTCTAATTAGTATAGCAATCAATCTAGGATTATAGAGATTAGGGAATCAATCTCCATAATGAGTAATTGATCCTCATTAATTCCCTTGCCCCCTTTCTTGTGTATAAATGGCTCTTACCACGTACATGAATATACAGACTTTTGAGTATACTCTTCTCTTTCTCTCTCTAAATCTATATGGTATCAGAGCAGCCATTTTTAGCGTCAATTTCTGTGGGTTTTTTCGGTCTGAACAGTGGCTGACAGTGTGAAACAGTGAGAGAGAAGAGCAAAAAAATGAGTTCTTGTTCCGACCGTTTCTCGGACCACGTGCCCTACCATCATCTTCCCCATGCTCCAATCGGCGAACGCCTGAAGTTTGGCGGCCATCCGACACCGACACGACGGCGCGTGGGCTTCACGCGCTCGCAGACAGTTTCACGGTGGTGGCGCGTGACGGCGCGTGAGGACTCCATTTCACCGACGACTTCTTGTTTCAGCTTTCTCGTCCCTTTTGCGGCCTGATCCGTGAAATTTGCAGTGTTTGGTCACTGTTTGAATTTTTCCGGCAAGCTTCCGGTGTTTGTATCTTCCGGTGAGTTTTTTTTGATCCGTGAAATTTGTGGCTTGTTTTCTTGGTTTTTTTTGGGAGACTGGTTGTAGTCTCGGATTGGCTCTTGTGTAGCCGATTTCTTGTTCTTTCTTGGTGGTTCTTCTCGGTTTGGCCCTTGTGTGGCTGGTTTCTGGTTCCTTTTTTTGGTGATTCTTCTCGGTTTGGCCCTTGTGTGGCTGGTTTGTAGTCTCCTTGCATTTGACTCTAGCTGCTGTTTGAGTATTCACCTTGTGTAGTCCCTTATGGCTGATTCTAAACCAAGTGTTACGACTGAGATGGTCTCTGATCACTGACCATAAGTTGAATTGGACCAATTATTCGGACTGGATCAAAACCATCCGGATGCACTTACTCAGTATTGAGAAAGAGGGTCATTTGACTGAGTTGCCCCCTAAGGATGATCCTAAGATGAAATGGGCTTGAGCAGATGCCAGGCTCTTCTTACAAATTCAGAATTCCATTGAGGGCGATATTCTTCCTTCGGTTTGTCATTGCAACACGGTTAAAGAACTTATTGACTATCTGGAGTTTCTGTATTCTGGGAAGGGAAATATTATTCGCATTCATGAGGTTTGTCAAGGGTTCTATCGGGCTGAGCAGCATGGTCGCCCCCTGAAGAATTTCTTCATAGAGTTCAACAAGATATCCTCTGATATCACTGATCCTGCTCCCTCAGAGCCAACTGCACTTGCTACAGGTAACTTTGATTCGTGCCTTGCTACTTCTTCGAAGTGGATCATCGATTTCGGGGCTACTGACCATATGACAGGTAACCATCATTTGTTCTCTTCTTATGCACCTTACGCCAACCTCTCTTCAATCACACTTGCCAATGGTTCTTATACCCGTGTCCTTGGATCTGGGAATGTTACACCTACTCCGTCTGTTTCCTTATCATCCGTTCTTAATATTCCCGATCTTGCTTTTAATCTTTTATCCCCTAGTAAGCTGACTCGTCAGATAAACTGTTTTATCTCACTTTTTCCTGACCATTGCTTAATTCAGGATCTTATGACGAAGCGGATTATTGGTAGGGGGTATGAATCTGGCGGCCATTACTTTCTTGACGATCGGGTGCCGTGTTCCATTGCTTGCTCTGGTGGTCTCTCTCCTTTTAATGTTCATTGTCTGTTGGGTCATGTGTCTTTGTCATCTTTAAAGAGGTTGTATCCTCAATTTCAACATTTGTCTTCTCTAGAGTGAGTCGTGTCAGTTTGCTAAACATCACTGTGTTCATCTGGCACCTCGAGTCAATAAAAAGGCTGCGTCCCCTTTTGATTTGGTTCATTCAGATGTTTGGGGTCCGTGTCCTTTTGAGTCCAAGTCTGGTTTTCGATACTTTGTTACTTTTGTTGATGATTTTTCTAGAACCACCTGGCTTTATCTAATGAAAAATCGTTCTAAGTTGTTTTCTCATTTTTTCCATTTCTGTGCTGAAATCAACACCCAATTTGGTGTTTCTGTGAAAACTATATACGAAGTGACAACGCTAAAGAATATTTGTCTGCCCAATTTCACAACTATATGCTCCAACATGGCATGATTCATCAGTCCTCGTGTGTGGATACACTGGCTCAAAATGGTGTTGTCGAACGAAAGAGCCGGCACTTATTAGAAGTTACCTGAGCTCTCATGTTTCAAATGAACGTTCCCAAACCTTTCTGGGCTGATGCTGTGTCCACTGCTTGTTTTCTCATTAATCGTATGTCGTCCCCTATCCTTAGTGGTGCCACTCCCTACACCACCTTGTTTCCATCCAATCTTGTGTTTCCTATTGATCCCAAGATTTTTGGTTGTGTTTGCTTTATTCGTGATGTTCGACCTACTACCACCAAACTTGATCCCAAGTCTCTAAAATGTGTCTTCCTGGGGTATTCTAGGGTTCAAAAGGGTTACAGATGTTATTCCCCCACTCTTCGGCGTTATCTGGTGTCCACAGATGTCACCTTCCATGAGTCGACCCTGTACTTTCCTGTCTCTGTCCCTGCTTCTCCATCCCTCGACACCACTGATAGTCTTGATGATGTAATAATCTATAAGGTTTAGTTATCACCAGTGCAAGCGCCAGACCCAGAACCTGCTAAACCACCTGTCTATCATGTGTAACGGAAGCGTCCCAAAGCAAGTAATGGCACTGAACAGGTTCCAGCCCCCCCAGTACCTGCTTCGGCGTTGGATCCAGCAGTAGTTGCATCTTCCCCTGTCTTTACCCCAGTCCAGTGACTATGCCTGACTCTCTTGACTCCCCACCAGAGCCGGAAACCGTACCTGACTCTCCTACTTCTGTTGACTTGCCCATAGCCCTCCGAAAAGGTAAGCGATCTTGCACTTACCCTATCTCGTCTTTTGCTTCCTATAATCATCGCTCTCCTCAATCATGTTCTTTCATAGCTTCCTTAGATTCTATTACTGTCCCCACTAATCTTCATCAAGCCTTAGCCCATCCCGGTTGATGTGCTGCTATGAAAGAAGAAATGATGGACCTTGATAAGGCAGGTACCTGGAATCTAGTTGATTTACCTCCTGGAAAGAAGGCTATTGGATGTAAGTGGGTGTTCACGGTCAAAACAAAGGCTGATGGCACCTTGGAACGTTTGAAAGCTCAACAAGTTGCCAAGGGTTATGCTCAGACCTATGGTGTTGATTACTCGGAAACCTTCTCCCCTGTGGCAAAACTGTCCTCTGTTTGCCTCTTCATTTCTATGGCTGCCAACTATGGTTGGGATCTTCAACAGTTGGATGTTAAGAATGCTTTTTCGAATAGTGATCTTCTAGAGGAGGTATACATGGAGCAACCGCCTGGCTTTGTTGCTCATGGGGAGCGTGGGAAGGTATGTCATCTTCAAAAGTCTCTATATGGCTTGAAACAGAGCCCTCGTGCTTGGTTTGACAGGTTTAGCTCTGTGGTAAAGAAATTTGGTTTGAGTCAGAGTAAGTGCGACCATTCTTTGTTTTATCAGCAGACAGATGCTGAGATGATTCTGTTGGTGGTATATGTTGATGATATTGTTATTACGGGTAGCAATGCTTTGGGAATCTCTTCACTGAAGGCCTTTCTCAATTCCAACTTCCAAACGAAGGATTTGGGTCCTTTAAAGTACTTTCTTGGGATAGAGGTTATGAGAAGTAAGAAAGGCATCTGTTTGACCCAGAGGAAGTATGTTCTTGATCTGCTAAAAGAAACTGGGAAACTTGGAGCATCACCAAGTAATTTTCCCATGATCTCTAATCCCCTCCTGGACCTTGATGACCGCATACCGTTTGATGAACTACCTGAGGATATACGAAAGAAAATTGATCCAGAAAAGATTAAGCCATTTGCCCATCCTGAGAGATACCGTAGGCTGATTGGGAAGTTAAACTATCTTACGGTAACTCGCCCCGATGTGACTTCCGGTTAGTCACCTTAGTCAGTTCATGACTGCACTAACAGTTGCTCAGTGGGAGGCTTTGGAACATGTCTTACATTATTTGAAGGGCTCACCTAGTCGTGGTGTTCTTTATACAAATCATGGTCATAACAAGGTTGAATGCTTTTGTGATGTAGATCATGCAGGGTCAAAAGCTACCAGAAGATCCACCAGAGGATATTGTGTGTTTGTTGGTGGAAATTTAGTATCATGGAGGAGTAAGAAGCAAGATGTGGTTTCTAAATCAAGTACAGAAGCTGAGTATAGAGCCATGTCTCAGTCGGTACAAGAAATTGTGTGGATTGACCAATTAATGAAGGAGGTTGGTCTTGCTACGTCATTACCTGCGAAGTTGTGGTATGATAATAAAGCTGCTCTACATATAGCCTCCAACTCTGTGTTTTACGAACGAACGAAACATATTGAGATTGATTATCATTTTGTGCGTGATAAGATCAAGGAGAATTTTATTTCCATTGGACATGTGCGGTCTAGTGATCAGTTGGGTGATCTTCTAACTTAGGCTTTAAATGGGACTCGGGTTGAATATCTTTGTAACAAGTTGGGCTTGATTAATATCTACGCTCCAACTTGAGAGGGAGTGTCAGGAAATATATATATTAGGCAATATATTCTAATTAGTATAGCAATCAATCTAGGATTATAGAGATTAGGGAATCAATCTCCATAATGAGTAATTGATCCTCATTAATTCCCTTGCCCCCTTTCTTGTGTATAAATTGTTCTTACCACGTACATGAATATACAGACTTTTCAGTATACTCTTCTCTTTCTCTCTCTAAATCTACAGGACGGACTGAACTATGATCGTCAGACGATCTTCAAGGACCAATCAAACGAGACTGGGACAGAGACGCTTGAGATGGATTACATTGCAGTGGGCAACGTTCACGAGCTGGATTCTGATGTTACAGAGTCGGACAAGACTTAGGTAACATTTGGACCAGAGCTCTGATGATATTGCAGTGCGCAACGTCTCAGAATTTGAAGATGTTACAATGGGCAACGTCTGGTTGACAATAATCAATTAATCTCTTCTACTTGCTCGGATACCAGGTAGAGAATCAGATGAGAGAATAATTGTTGTGTATATTCAGATGAGAGAGTGATTACATTTATAGACAAAATAGAGAATCATATTTGAAATTTGAAAAGACTAATATCCTAACAATAAAGTAATAAACCTAACAATAGGCTCCTATAATCTCTAGGTTTAATTAATCCCTATAATTATGGGATTAATAACAGATTCTACAGTCTTTCTATCTCTCAATTCAAATCCTGATCCCCCATTCTGTAGGCCTCTCTTTCAATTTGGCCACTAAGCAGGGTTCCAGCATTTTGCAGCATCAACTATGACAACACTATTTACTCAAGATTTGCAATAAGACACTAGCAAGCTTGCACATGGCCGGCAAAAACCCATGCTACATAGGTTTTCAAATTGGTATATCATAGCAGGTGGTGTTTTTCTCCCTAGACAGTAGACATCTTGCATTACTTTTACTTCCACATAACAACACTATCAAATCAAGCATCAGAGTGTAAACTATCAAGGTGAACCTTAAACATAAGACAAAACACTAGTATATTGTCCAACCTTTATCTATACTAGTACAATATCAACTTGCCAGAAAAAATGATAACCAATTTTAAATGCACACTCCATAGTTAAAGTCAACCTCTGTTTATTCAAATACTTCTTCACTTACATCTTTTCCCTCCATATATATGGTTTGTCCAAAAAAAAAGGCACGTTCATTCACATGCATTAAACATGGCATCATGTACACAATGACTAACTGCATTACAAGCAAAAAATTTTCCTTACAAGACAATAATAGGTTTTTATTTTACCTGGAGGATGGATTCACGTGTGCTAGCAAAATTTGGATCATAATTCTTCGATGAACTTGAAAAAAGCATCGCTTTTAGGACCTTAAATTTAGGCAGAATGGAGCAAATCAGAATGGGATAAGAGGAGACATAGAAGACTAATAAACTGTTTAAATAGGAAAGAATTTGGTGAGCAACAGATAAAAATTCAACATCACTAAGTTCATTGCAGCAGGTACCTCTTTTGCTTCATGGCCTTCATCCCTCAAACTACACAACACTTGGCAAACCCTTTTTCCATAGTCCTCAAGCTTGCCATCTAGAAAGCACAATGCAAAACATGTTTTTGAGAACATAAGTTAACAAATATAGTACGCCTCTTCATACATATTTGACAGGGATAATTTATATTCTTTATTTGGTGCTGACATTAGGGATAATTTAATTTTAATACCATGTTTTATTGACCCTAGTGCTTCAACATTTCTCCAGACATTTTGAGGGATCAAAGAAATATCTTCAGCTGGTGAGTACAAGCAGGCATCAGCGATAAGAGCCAAGGAAAGGTGTAGGATAGGACCATCATGCGTGGGTTGTAGATTTTGCAGACGACAAATATCATCAGCTGCCACAAGAAAAGATTGCAATTGATGGCGCTCAGCAAATGGGATGTAATCAAAAAGAAGCATCATGGCTTGAATCCTTATTTGAAAGGTTGATTCTGATGATGCAAGTACAACCACCTCATCCCACGTACTTGAAACCAGATGAGATATAACAGAATCAGGAATAGATGCAACTAACTTTGTTGGAACAAAATCACTGCAAATCTTAAGAGACACCACCGGCCTTTCTCCATTTGTACACTGGCCAATAAGTTTTCTCAAGTGTTTAATTGCTATTACACGTTGCTCAGGTTCAGCATGGCCCAGCAATGTACAAAATAGATCTATCAAAGGAACCTCACTTTCTTGAACGTTATATATGCCTCTTGCAATTAAAGAAGACAGCCATTTATCAGTCTGCAGACGCCAACAAATTTTGGGGGCAGAGCAGGAGACATTCTTTATTGCAGAGCATATGATGCCTATGGCATTATCCAGGTAAAAATTATGGGGCACTTCAAGTAAACAATCAATTATTAGGCTAGAAACTCTCCAGCAACTAGTTTCCTGGAGCATCAAGATCATTTCAATAAGGCCTTCAAGACCAGACCTCCAATGAAGTGTGACCAAATCAACCGATTTAGATGGTGAAGAATTTTGATCATCATCATCATTATAGAATTTCTGTGCAACTGATATTAAGCACTTCAAAAAGACAAAACACTCGGCTGATGCTATAGTCAATTTTCTGGCAAGCTGATGATGAAGACTCCAACATTGCTCAATTGCTATATTAAGCTTAGTAATGAGATGCTCTATGTCTTTAGAAATTCCTTCTAAATCATCAGAAGATATATTATATTGATCTACAAGAGTGTTTGAATTGACACTTTCCATTTTCTCAGCATCATTCTCATGTGATGTTTGACAGACTTCACTAAGAAACCCAATAGTTGGTACTGGATCAACATCAGATAGCTCATCACCATTCATATTAGGAGAGGGAGGCAGCTGAGGAGGAATAACACCAAAAGCTCTTAACAAGCGCACAAGTAATGATTTGCAGCTATCCATAACGCATTGAAATGCACTGAAATAATCATAGAAAGACGTTGTTGGCTCAAAAGCATAAAATTTCACCGAATTAGACAAAGACTGCAAAAATTCCCTTTTATGATGAATGGACAAATCTGGAAAAACAGAAGCCAAAATAAAAATAGACAGTGCTATGTTGCATCCTTTATCCTCAGAACTATGTTGATTCTCATTCTTCTGTTTAATTTTATCAAAAAGAACACTAAAGCATAACTCCTCAAAGTTATGACATGAGTCATTGGTCAATAAACTTTCATCATGAGAGACCTTGGACAATGAATATGAAATAATTGGCTTCAATAGACGCAATGCAGATTCAAGAAATGAGACATCACAGTAAGCAGCACTGGAGAGGGACATGAGCACCTGTACCATTCTAGGTATCTCAGGAACCATAGCGTCCATGTGCTCTGCTATAATAGCTTCAAGAATATAAATAATTATTGTTCTCGCATTCTTGGCATTACAACCTTTCAGGATATCTTTACCACTTGGAGAAGCAGAAGGATATGGCCATGAGCACAACTCTGAAAACCAACTAATAACATCAGGCACCAGGGTAGAAGAAACAGATCTTAGCTGCAACCCAACAGCCTCTAGAATGGCTTCTCCAAATGTTTGAAATTGCTTTTTCATATTCGGGAAGAACTTCCAGAGTTCTGGATAAATTACAGGGAAAGATTGATCATCATGATTTTCAAGTCCTTTTTTAGTTGAATAACCATTTTCACCCTGTGAGTCATCGTCACCAGTAACCTCTTCATATTTTCGATTGACAACATTATCAACAACAGCAAGATCATCAGCAAATATTGAGAGCAAATATGTCAGCTGAGACAAATCCGATACAAGAAAAATGTGATCCTTCATGTACTGTTTAGCATTACGAGACACGGCCATCCAGCCAAGAAAACGAACCAAAGGGTAAGCAGACCCAGAAAATTGAGATATTTTCTGCATCCATGCTGAAGAGGGAATCAAATTTCCACATCGGTATTTATTGTGGATATTAGTTCCAAAATCTCCCTCTTCATCTCCATTGCTAGTAGCAACTACCAATCTTTGAAGTAGTATCCACCGTCGTTGTAAACCATGTATTCTTTCTGATCCCAAATTGAAACTGACTTCTTTCAGCTGCAGATGTAAAGACATCAGCATCATATTAAATTCTTCAGCAGATTTTAATGTGATTTCAATTACAAGTTCAGGAGGACAATACAATTTGGTGGCTGTGTGTAAAACATAGATAAGACTCTGCAAAAGAATTTCATGCATTGAATTTTGTTGTCTGTGCAGACGTTGAACAAGAAAATTGCATAGCAGAGCTTGGTTTTGACGAACAAGCGTAATTGAATCTGCAGATTGTACATCAAGGGGAGACATCTTGATAACCTGGTCATCTACTCCTTCAGCGGAATAAGGACAATCTTTCCCATTGGATAGTTTTGCAAGGTATTTCCTGTCCATTTCTGCAGCCTCAAGCAATATTTGAAGAACGACTCTATCTCTTTTCCTCTCAAGATGTGCTATAGTTTCTAAATTAGTTTTACTCTTTCCAAAAGTTCTTTTTAGCTCAACATCATCAGACCCTGAAATTTTTTTATCATTGGTCTTTAAAACGTCCATGAGTTTTGGAGAAGCTCCAAATGATAACATAAAATAAGGATTCACATAGCATTCTGCAGCCAGCAGCAAAGCATCAATTGCAGCATCATGGCTTTCAACAGTAACATCATTTTGCGCATGTAAATCTAAGGCCAGGTGTCGAAACTCAGAAGCTCGAAGCTCACAATCATGATAGTTTACAAGTTGTGAATAATCTGCCTGTAGGTTGAAGTATTCAGCACCAAAACCAGCATCTAATACAAAATTAGGAGAATGGTCAGTAGAACGTTTCATGACATGTTTTGATTCCAAGCTGATGCCCACAAGGTTAGAGGTACTTTGATTAGGAACATTGGAAAAGTTTGTCAATGTAATGCTCTGTAATTCTGGAGGGGCAAATAGTAGACTGCGATCTTCAATGGAATCTGATTTCCCAGCTGACTCTGAAACATCTAATTTACCATCAGGCTCGTCATGACTATTTGACTTGGACAAAGGACCTCCATGATTCAAAACAGAGGAAAGAGGAGAGAGAGACGCTGCCTCAAGTTCAACTGGTTTAGCAGCAGATTTACACAGGTCAATATCAGGTGGCAATTGCATGTGGGGTTCTACTATTGATAGGAGTACACTGCAACAAACAGCAAAACAATGTAAGATAACAGACAAGCTTCTGCCAGTCAAGTAATGCTAAACCAAATGCATCCACAGAAAGGGTGACAAATTAGCTACTTTACTCTACTTTTTTTCCTAAGAAAAAGTAGTTTTACTACAAAAACGTGAATTAAGAAATAGAATCAAAGGACATCCTCCAAATATAAGTCACAAAATACTATCCGTTCCTTTCTTGCAGTAGCTGATGAAAAAGGATACTCCACTGAGCCCTCCAACTTAATACACCACAAAACCACAAAAATATACATTGTGACATGGCTTTGGCCACCTTTCCCCTTCCAAACTTTTAGGACTAATCAAAGGAAACCCCTTCAACATCCAAGTTACATATATTGTTCATCAACACCAAACACCATATTATACATATATGAAAGTGAATAGCCGGTTTGAAATTTTCATACAAGCAATAAAAATAGCAAGAGAAAAAGCTGCTAATGTCCCTAAACTTGCCTCAAACCATGAACGATAGTCCTACTCAGTACTGTGATATAGATAGACAATTTGAACCGAGGGGAAGCCTCAAAGTTCCAAGAGGACTCATCACCTTTTAAAGCAAATATGGGTCCACATTAATTATACAAACAAAAATTTCAATATTGCATATCATAGTTTTAGGAATAGGACTTGCCATTGATCCAGTGAGCTGTTCTGCACTGGCCATAAAGTTAGGCGATCAGCTAAACCATTTGAGCCCTCTAATTGTATATAACAACTAAAAGTACTATAGTATTATTAAACCAGTGTTTTGGCATACATGTGCAAAAGGTCTTGAAGTATTTAAAGTTGGAGAAATAAGAGGGGGTATGTGACTTCCAAAGACACACATTAGCAGAATGGAGACTTAAACATCTATAAAACGTTGAAGCTAGAAGAGATGCTAAGATCAAAGTTCTTTTAGGAATTTGTGAAGATGAACCCACATTTCTCTCAAGGGAGATCATCAGTACAAATTCATCATTTTAATTTAATTTAATCTATTTTAAGTTTGGGGATGATCTGAATAAGGTTTTCTACAAGGTTGATGGCTGGTTCACTAGGTTATTGGTCTACTCTATAATTCTCTGTTCCATATACCCCCATATGGAAGGGATTCTAAATGGAACTAGAGGAGATTGCAAATCCTGAATATTCCTGTCATATAATTTCCTATGGAAGTGGCAATTCTAAGACAGAAAAATCCCTACAAAAGAATATCTGCATGCTAAGAAATTAGAGTCTACTAGACATTGAAAAACTAACCAGACTCCTCTGAAATTCTGATACGAGACTTGTCACCCATTCTTAATAAACATTAGGTGCTTGTAATAAACAGTTTTAGGGACATGCGGGAGCAAGCATTAAGTGTCAGGATTACCACTGGCTGCAAATACCCTATGTGAATTACATAATTCAGCGGTTTTCCCAAGGAAAACACCACTGCCATTTACAAACCAATGCTACGCTTTACCAAATTTACAAGAACCAGTTCCCCTCCTAAGGCCTACATATGTCTCATCTAGATGGTGCACTCTTATAACGGATGCCAAACCACAAATATCCTTCCCGATCTCAGAAACCTATGCACCACACCTGAGATTTAAACAGAAAAGATAATAAAGGGGAGTAATATGCAAACAGGACTTAACAGGGTGATGAAGACATCTAGTGAGAATAAAGCTCTCTCTCCAAATTTAAGGCAATTTTCTCAACCGAAATGCTAATAAGATAGAGTAGTCAAGAAATTTTTTTTTTTTTTTTTTTAAAATAATAGATAGTGTATCAGTATAATTGCAAAATAAAATATTAATTGTCAAAAGTCAGAGCAGACGATAAAATTCTGCAAACACAAGATAGCCAAGAATTACCTTGGAGCAACTGATCCGTGCCTCCATTCAGATTCCAAAGATGGTAACACAGCTGGTTTTCGTACAGCAGTGCGGATGATATTCAGTGCAATCAAACAGTTGTTCTCCTGCTTCTCTGGAAATACGGAAGATAGATCTCCAAAAGCTATTTTACTCTTTGAAGCAGTTATGGCCGGATCTAGAAAAGGCTCTAGCATCTCCACAAGAAACAGGATCTTATGCTTAACTTCCTAAAAGAATATTAAAAGTATTTGCATTATTTATACATTTACTCCTTGATTACCTAAGGAAAATTAAAAATACAAATTCTATCTCATATGCAAGTTGCCTATTTCATTACCAGCAAATCATCATACTGAATTTTATTGCAATGTAGCTAAGTTGTTGATACTCATAGTCAGGCTTATCAAATCACAACTCATATAAATACCAGAATACTCACCCTATTAATTGTGGGCAACTACAAAAGCCCAAAATATCGACTCATTTAGCACAATAATCAAGGTAGTCAAGATCGCGATTCTACTTAAGATCGGAAGGGGGTAGCAAGATCGTAAATCGTGGGATCGGCACGGATCGTAAAGTTCTTACTTTTTTAATTTTAGTAATAATAAAAAAAATATATGCATATAAAACAACATTTAACTCACAATTTAATCCTAAAAGACAATTCAATCTTTAAATAAAAATATATAGCATACAAAATAATAATTAATTAGTCCTAAAAACAATTCAAAACATTCCAATATATATATATATATAGTCACATGTCATCTGCAAATGCTAAACAGCACTAGAGGAGGCAGCAAAAGAAAAAGACATGGGAATACGCGTATCAGAAAGAGTCAAACTTCTGGGATATAGTCAAGTGGCATTTTGGTTATTTGTTTCAAAATGAAGGGCATTTTTTATTTTAGCTCAAAACAAACCTAAATGGCTAAATCCCTAAATCGATGTCGCCCGCATCTGCACTATGAAATCTGAAATTCGCTCATCTGAAGTCTCAAATCCCCTCCATCGCCCCACTCTGAAGTCGCCTCTGTTTCCCCATCTGAGTCGCCTCCATCGCTCTCAAATCGGTGGTTCTTTAGTCTTCGATCTTCATTGGTCGCACGCAAGTTTCCCGTCTCTCCTCGACTTCGTCTTCGCTCTCGTTGTGAGTGTTCCTACTTCTTCGAATCTGTATGTGACTAACGAAGATCGTCGATCTCACACGATTGTACGACCTTACGAGTTTCCACGGCGATCCTGAACGATCTTGCTCCAGTCCGGTCTTGCAAGCGAGTTGGATCGTTTTCCTCCCAAAAACACGTAAACTTGGCAATCTTACAAGTTAACTCGGCGATTTTGACTACCATGACAATAATCTGTTATGGAAAATAAATAAATAAATGAAGTTCGTTATCTGTTATAAGCCGCTACGGTCGGTTGGGATCTTATACTATTACCGTCCCTGATGCTATTGTTGTATTTAGTGACAATTGACAGATTAATGAAACTCAGTTTCCTCTCATCTCTCCTTCACTTTGCTTCTAATTCCCCTGTGAATCCCTCTCTGTTTCTCTCCCTATCTCTCTCTTATTCTCCTTCTCATCATCTTACCATTACAAAATCTTATATCTCATCGTTCTTAGTTGTTCCAAGTTTGTTGGGATATCAAGTTTTGACTATATTTTGAGTTCCTATATCTTTTCCTCCTTTATTGGATTGAATTGCAGGACTATAGCCTGTTAATTCTCTATATGTTTTGATGATAACTAACAATTGTAAACACAAGTTGAAATTTGTCTTTGGTAAATTGAAAAACTTAATGTCAAAGGCAAACTCAAGTTTTTGTTTGGAAACTCAAGTTTTGACTTTGACAAAGAGTAGCTCATTTTCAATGAACAAAGCAAAACTCCAGTTTTTATAGGAAAACTCGAGTTTTGGTCTTACAGAGAGCATTTAGTTTTTCATCTTGAGACAAACTCGAGTTTTGACTGGTAAACTCTGTTGGAAATTATGCCCTAGGGGCAAGTCATTGTTCTCCATTAAGTTATCATTTCATATGCATGTTTATGGTGATAATTATATCCCTGGATATATCTTATAGATTATCCTAAATGTCCCTGGTCGGTCATCTACACGAAAACGAAGATGAGTTAAGACCAGTATGACTTTGATGAGGTATGGAGATACGAATCAAAGTTATGGGCACTTGTAAGAATACAAGGTGCTGGACCGGCCCACTATGAGAAAGCTGCATGGATTAAGTCATAAGCTTATCTCATGTATAACCGCGTCACAACGCCCTATGACTTGAGATCATCATGGATTCCTACATGAAGAGTCACTGACCTTTGACCTAGTCAAAAGTCACCTTTGACTGGGTGATGATAAAAGCTAGGATCGGGATCAATGGATTTCATGCAGAGGAATATGAATGGTCAAGATGGAATTTGTCCCTCACATTTGTAGAGAGATAATATTGGGCCCCTCGATGAGTGAGACTAAGAAATGTATGGCCATACTGTGATGGAAAGGAGTTTCTATTTCAATTATTAGACTACTCGAGAATTGAGAAAGTAATGGTCAAGAACAGAAAGTTGACATTATCCATGCCTCATCCTTAACCAAATTATCGCGTGACAAAAGGGACGTGACATGGTTGTACGATAGGTTGTATCGTGTCATCGATCTCTATGTGAATTGGGTAGTCGCAATGTCTTGCTAGAAGCCGTTTGTGATTTGTGGGCTGGTACAATATTGGCCCACTGCCAATCTCATATGGGCCTACAGAGTCGCACACAAGAATAACCCAACACGAGCAAAAGTGTCCAGGTTCATTGAATCTTAGATTAATCTGAGATTTAATGAATATTGAGTTTAATCTGGAGTGAATATATATAGAGATATATATTTAAATTCGAAAATAATATAATAATATTATTTAATGGAGATTATAATATTATTATATAATATTTGTTTTATATTTAATTTATTTGATAAATTAAATGTCTAAAACAAATAGAGATATTGTATCTCATTTAATTTCGAATAAAGATATCGTATATCTATTTAATATTAAATTGAGATATAATATCTCAGATTTAATTAAATAAATAGATATCATTTCTCGGATTTAATTTATAGAGATAAATTAAATCAGAAGGATTTTAATTTGAATTAAATAAATACATCAGATTAAATCTATCAGATAGATTTAATTAATATATTTTTAATTCAAATCAGATTTGGTTTTAATCGGATTAAATAAATATGTTGCATTAAATCTAACAGATAGATTTAATTAATATTTATTTAATTCATATTTGAAATTCAAAATTTAAAATTAATAGGATTAATTTTGAATATAATACGCGAATGGGTTTAGAAAAACCTACGGGAGTTTTAGTCGAGCGTATTATAGAAAGCCGCGAGAAACCCTAGACTAAAAAAATTGAGAGGGACGCACAAGAGACGCTAGCACGCTGCCGTAGCCATGTACGAGAATTGTTCATGTGGATACCAGTAGAGGAAGACGATTCTAAAAGTCGTCTTCTGTTGATCGAGGAGGTAGCCCACCTGTTCAAGGAAGAACGAGACACGGATGAGTTCACTACAGGTAATATTCGGTTCCTTAACCTTGATTTAAACACGCTTGAGTGATCTTCGGGACGGGATTCGTAGAAAATTTTAATCCGCTGTGTTGTACGAATCCCAACAAACTTGAGTTTTGCATTACACAAAGATTTCTCATTATTTTTTGATGAAAACAAAACTCCAGTTTTCATTTGGAAACTTGAGTTTTGACCATACAGAGAGTTTCCAACATTTTGAACATATGCAAACTCAGCTTTGATTTAAAACCCCAGGATTTCACTTTGCCATGGGTTTTCTAAGTTTTCTCAAAGTTGTGAAAAAACTCGAGTTTTGGTTTGGAAACTCGAGTTTACACTTGGCAGAGGTCTCATGTTTTTACTAAGTTTTATGAAAACTCCAATTTTGACTTGGTATAGATTTCTCAAAGTTTTCATACTTAAATGAAAACTTGAGTTTTGTTTTGGAAACTCGAGTTTTGGCCAACCCGAAAGCTTTGCTCTTTTTCAACGATTTGAAAACTTCAGTTTTGTATGAGAACTCCAGTTTTGATGTTTTGGACTAAACTCATATTTCACATTAAAAGTCCAAAACTCGAGTTTAGTTTTCGAAACTCGAGTTTTGAGTTTCATTCAAAAATGTGTTCTAAAGCTCAAATAGCGACATTTCTCTCTGAATGGAGGAAACTCGAGTCTTGTTATGAAAACTCGAGTTTTGCTATAAGTGCACAGTTGGAAACTCGAGTTCAGAAGAACAAACTCGAGTTTGTGTCATAGAATTTGAAATTCGAATCTGACGAATTTGTAAAACCTTCTTGTTTGATCTTAATACTTCGCATTATCATTCTCTAATATTCCTAGCTATGTTTAACCACTTTGTTAGTGAGTTTTAGATGTTTTAGAGAATGTTTATTGAAGGTTTAAAGCAAAAGCAAAAAGTGACGTCAGCACATTAAATGCAAAACCTAGAAAGCTTGCAGACTTTTGGGTAATCCTTCTGCACATGTTAACAAAGGATTAATGTCTGCTTTCCACATCCAGTATATGCTATTCTAATAGATTAATTTACAAGGAGTCAACCCTAGACTTCTGTGCAATTAAATTAAGTGAAGAGTAGAAAGAGAAAAAGACTTAAGCACTCCCTAATCTTTGCTGAATGTCTCCAACGGTTACATTAGTGATTTCAACGATCATTTAATGCTCTCTTAGTACAAATAGAGCTGTATTCAAGTCTTCTCAACAAACACATCTGCTGAAAATGAATTGCATTCAAGTCTTACACTTATTCCTTTAGTTTTCACTTGTAAAGTATCATTTGATACACAGAGCTTCAGTGTTTACCATTATCCACTCTTAGAGAGAGTTTCTTGTTTGTAAATCATTTATTGTAAAGAATCACAAGTCAGGGGACTTGGTGATTGGGTTCATTGCTTGCAACTTGTAAGGGAGAGTAAGTTCTAGTGAGAGAATTACTCTTGAGTACAAAATGTGTAATCAATTGAGATAGTCAAAATCCAGAGAGTCTGGGGACTGGATGTAGGTCAAAAGGTTGGACCGAACCAGTATAAATCCTTGTGCCTAGCTCTTCTCCTTTACACTCTGTTCATTTCTGTTTTTCTTGTTCAACACAGAGCATTTCGAAAATTTTTTTTGAAATCCCTAATTAACCCCCCCTCTTGGTAATTTAGCTCCACCAGCCATTTATTATCTCTATATCATTGCACACAATGCTTGGCCAAGGAATATCCAAAAATCCTATTTTCTGGATAGATCCATTAAGGAAAATAAGGTATGTTCATCTTCCACAAAAGTATAACTGAAATTTCTAGTTTTAACTCTTCAAATAAAGAAACAATATCAGCAGGAAATGAGAAGTAAAACTAGAAGATAAGATCAACAAGAAGCCTTATCCCATTAGATGGGGTCATTTACATCGATCGCATGACACTATTGTACTTTGTCAACAACCAAAGCATTAGACATAAGGTTGACCAAAAGGTCATGTTCAATGACTTTATGAAACATTCTCTTTGGTTTTCCTCTACCCCTTTTTAGAGGATTATGTAATGTCTTATCTACCCTTCTCACTAACGCTTCCAACAGCCTTCTCTGTATAAGTCCAAACCACCTCAAACGATTTTCAACACACCACTCCTACTCATTCTCTAGTATGATAATTCTTAATATCATCTTTCTATAGCTGTCAACACAGGCAAGGCGGGCCCTTGTCAGGCCAGGGCCTAAAAGGATTGGGACTGAAATGCCGATTTATCCTAAAACAATCTTATTATTGAAGCCCGGCCATAGGACATGTGGGCTCAAGGCCAGCTCTAGGCTTCATGCCATTATGTCAAAATTAGACAGTTCTCAGCTATTTTGAAATATCCAATAATAAAATAGTTGGTCTTATAAATTTTTAATTCAAATAAAAAAATATTAGTAAAATAAGGTATCAACTATCAAGCTATTGTCCAAATTTCCAAACCAATACAAATCAAACCTCAAACACAAATAAACTTTCATCCAAACTCGAAAGGGACCAAAACTAAAAAAAGATGACAAATCAGAAAAATAGAAGCCAAATAAAATTCACTTTCAAGCATTCACATTCTAATCCTATAACCAAGACATCATACTATTCAAAAGAAATACATTGCTCTGTTTTGTAATTAGCTTGCCCGTATCAAGACCCAGCACATAGAAATTCATATGGTAGATAAGAGAGGCAACAATTCCGTGGTTCGCTTTGAAGCTAAATAAATGCAGATCAATAAATTTGATTTAATTAAGACTGATTATTTGATTTTAGTCACACGATTATCATGTCATTCCAATATATATTGGTGTTGTTGAACAAAGAGTAGACAAAAAATAATAATAAAGCACAGGCTGCTAGGTACGTGGCATGGGGAGAAGAAGAATAAGGAAAAAGTCTTGATTTGATTTCTTTGTTTGGAACTAGAGACGATTCGAGAATCAATCACTCCACATGTTTATCTTGGGTTTTTTAATAATTAGTCAGGTTTAAAAAACAATAAAAAACTAGGCAAGCTTAAAGGGGCAGCCCTCAGCTCAAATGGGCTGACCCTTTTATTTTTTAGCCCATTCCCGTTTAAGCCTGATTTTCTTTTGAACCCTGTAAACACAAGCCCAGCCCTCCACTTTAATGGACTTAAACGAGCCGGCCTGATGGGCTCGGCCCATTTTTACTGCTTTATTCTTTTCTTGTATGACCACATATACATCCTTCTCCAATAACATGAGACACAATTTTATACTCTTCAATGAAGACCTTTAGGAAAACAAGTGCACATGTTCATCACCAGTCATTTTCTATTGAATTTAGAGGGATAAAGCATACTCAATTCATCTATTAATAAAAGAGAGTACATAGGGGCCTTTATAGAGGTAAACGTAGAGCAAACCCTAGAATCTAATCTAATCTAATTAATCAAAATGATTAAGATTTAAAATATTAACATATAATATCCTAAGATAAAATAAATATCAAACTTAATCTAAAATAATCCATAATATTCTAACACTCCCCCTCAAGTTGGAGAATATATGTCGATCATTCCTAGCTTGCCTCGAAATCCTTCAAACTCCGACTTCCTTTGTGTCTCGTCTCTTTCTACAGTGCTCGAATCAACAGCAGTGGTGATGGAGCAAGACTGTGGTATGTAACTATGTATCACCTTTGGCTCATTCGAATCAAGGTCACGGTGGTCTCTCTCCTTACCTCTGGCTCGTCACTCCTTTCATTTTTGGATGGCTCTGATCTAGTATTATGGGCTTGTACTTATTTGTTAAGTCTTAGAGGACCTTCATTTTTTTATAGGCTTGTACATATTTTTGAGTCTCAGAGGCCCGTTATTTTTGCCTGGGCTTGTACTTCTTTTTGAGTCTCAGAGGCCCATTATTTTTTCTTGGGTTGGTACTTCTTTTTGAGTCTCAAAGGCCCATTATTTTTGCCTGGGCTTGTACTTCTTTTTAAGTCTCAACGGCCCCTTCTTGTGTAGCAGATCACTTTCAAAAAGAATTTCACGTGCCATTCTCAAGAAGTCTTGTTTTGTCTGATCAATCTCACGTCCCATTTTCTAGAAGTCTTGAGTTTGAGAATTTGTACAGGTTATAAAAGTGATCAGAGTCACTGTTTTGACGATCATAGTGATCAGACTTAGTGTGTTGGACAGAAGAGAGTTGCTATTTTGTTTTGACGATCACAGTTATTGGACTCACTGTATCTGACAGAAGAGAGTTTTGTTGCCTCTACGCCTTCAAATAGAAGGCCCTAGCTCTGATACCATGTTGAATTTAGAGGGATAAAGCATACTCTATTCATTTGTTAATAAAAGAGTATATAAGGGCCTTTATATAGGCAAACCTAGAGCTAACCCTAGAATCTAATCTAATCTAATTAATCAAAATGATTAAGATATAATATCCTAAGATATAATAAATATCAAATTTAATCAATGATAATCCAAAATATTCTAACATTTTCTAAGGTAACATGTCAAGACTGCATCTTGCAAAAGAAATCATTACTTCTATTAAAATATGTGTAAGATTAAAGGATGCAAAATATAATATGCATAGTAATCTTACAGTTTTGCCCCTATATTCCAGGACAGAATATCAATCAATTATACACAAAAAAGAAAAAGTAAATCTTAATAACAAAATAATACAGTTCTTTGAAGTATGTCAAGTACCTTATATTTTCCCATGATGTCATCCATATGACCAGAGAGAGCAAGCACAAGGTACTTCAAAGCAGCACGAGCACGGACAAGGGAATGGCATGCATCCTAACAAACATAACAAAAAATTTTAAATCAAGTTTGGAAACACAGATCCACAGGATAATGAGAAAACTGGCTCATCAGAACTGAAGTGCAAACTTCAAACATGTTAGGAAATAAATCAGTATAAATATAATATAATTAATTAGTATCACACATAATCAGGGATTATAGGAATTATATGTGATTAGGAAATCAATCATCATAATTAGTCATTAATTCTCATTAACCCTCTTGTTCCCTTTCTTATGCATAAATACCTCATCAATCTACATGAATATATACACTTTTCAGAATATCTCTCTCTTTCTCTCTGAGTCTACATGGTATTAGAGCTTGGTTAGTTCTGGGCCAGTTTGAGTTTTTCGGTGGCCGCTGTCACTGTATAGTGACAGTGGCCTGCCTCCCGACTCTGGCATGTGTGTTCGTGTCATTTCAGTTTCCGTGGTGCTCCTTCTTTTCTGTTTGTGTCAATTTGCTGTATTTTTGGTACTGTTCCATCTGTTGTTTCGTGAACAGTGAACCATGTCGTCATTGTTCATAGGGGGAGAGAGAAAGTGTGAACCTCGTTGTATGGTTGTCGTTTGGTTGTTATGACCATTTTTTGGTCATGTTTCATTCTCCGACGTCGAGCCTTCATTCCCGATATGTATAGGCCGGATCTTTGCTTCGAAGGTTGCGTTGTGAGATTGGGTTTCTACTATTTCAGCACAGTAGGCATTTTGTTTCGTGCCTGTTAACTTGTCTCTAGAGGCTGGGTTCTTCGGTTGTTACGTTTTCCACCACGTTTGTGAAGTGCTATTTTGTCTTGAATGTCGTGCTTGTAATTGGGTAATTCCGTTGGCATCTACTATGCTTTGCCTCCAATGGTGAAGAGTTTGGTGGTCCTTGTGTGACCCATTTATTTTTTGCCTCTGATGAGGTGTTTCTTTGGTGTTTGTCTCTGTTGAGACGTTTAGAGTATTGTTTGGTCCCTGGTGAGACTGTTTGGTATTCGTCTCTGATGAGACTTCATTGTTGCTTTGTCTCTGGTGAGACATTTAGAGTATTGTTTGGTCTCTTGTGAGACCGTTTGCTGCAGCTTCTACTTTGGTTTGGTGCTCTTTGTTATTCGAACTCTTGGTGAAGTTGTTGGATTCTTGGATCGTTTCTTTTGATTGTCCTTGGTGTAACATTTGGTTGAACTATTCTTGGATGTGGCCAAACTTGCTGATGGATTCAAGATCTCATGAAGGAGAAACTTATTTTGTTTGGATTCATTTATATTATGTTTTCTTGTAACAAGTTGGGCATGATCAACATCTATGCTCCAACTTGAGGGGGAGTGTTAGGAAATAAATCAATATAAATATATTATAATTAATTAGTATCACACATAATCAGAGATTATAGGAATTATGTGTGATTAGGAAATCAATCATCATAATTAGTCATTAATTCTCATTAACCCTCTTGTTCCCTTTCTTATGTATAAATACCTCATCAATCTACATGAATATATACACTTTTCAGAATATCTCTCTCTCTTTCTCTCTGAGTCTACAAAACGCGTAACAAATTCATTAAATAATTTTTTCTTGAACAGAATTTAATTGCTTCACAATGAGTGGGCATTGTACATTGATATGAGAAACATCCAATAAATATACACTCAACCATGCTTTAAATTGCGTTCTTCAGCTTTTATTGCCACCACCATGGCAGCTGCAATCATATTTTGCTTCAACTGCAATCCTCATAGATTGCTTTTGTTAGTTCTTTCCACTATTGGAAAAGATCAGTTTCTACAACAGAAACCTCAAGTTACACATCTACTCATCTTGCATCATTATAAACCATCATAAATGACACACCCTTCCCCCACCCTCATATTAAGTGTTTGTTAACAACAATAAAATTTCAAAAAAAAAAACCCTACAAACGTACAGCTACTATGATCAAGCACCAACTCCCAATATAGTTATCAGAAACTCTCAGACAACAGAAGTGACTCTCAGGACAGTTCAATTAGGGTTCCAAAGTAATAGTGTGAAAAGTATCCTAACAAGGATCATTAAGAAACTAAGGAAATAAGACTTGGCCCCTGAACTACAGTTACATCATGCAAACAATGAGATCCAATAATTTAAGCATGAAATGAAATCAGCATCCACGAATTAAATAGCCTATGAAAGGTTAGAAAATTAACCTGGATTATGCCCAAAAGATCCTCTAGAAGCTCTACTGCGAGATCAACCTACATGCAAAAGAGGCCCATAGCTGAGGAAAGCATAATTACAATTATGATCATTATCAACACCTTAATTACACACAAGAAGAAAACCGTAACTAACTAAAACCTGGTAAACAATGCATTCCACTCTAAATAAAAAACCTTAGCATACCTTTGCAATAACCTGTGACATCAAGGGTGCAAGCACACCAGAGCACAAATCAATCAGCACACACGCGGCCCTAGCCTACGAAAAAGTAAGGTAAAGTCAACTGCTAAACAGGAAGACAGTAACTTCACGTAAAATTAGAAGACCATGTAGATTTAGCGAGAGAAAGAGAAGAGTATACTCAAAAGTCTGTATATTCATGTACGTGGTAAGAGCCATTTATACACAAGAAAGGGCACAAGGGAATTAATGAGGATCAACTATTCATTATAGAGATTGATTCTCTAATCTCTATAATCCTAGATTAATTGCTATACTAATTAGAATGTATTTCCTAACACTCCCCCTCAAGTTGGAGCGTAGATATTAATCAAGCCCAACTTATTACAAAGATATTCAACCCGAGTCCCATTTAAAGCCTTAGTTAGAAGATCACTCAACTGATCACTAGACCACACATGTACAGTGGAAATAAAATTCTCCTTGATCTTATCGTGCACAAAATAACAATCAATCTCAATATGTTTCGTTCGTTCGTGAAACACAGAGTTGGAGGCTCTATGTAGAGCAGCTTTATTATCACACCACAACTTCGCAGGTAATGACGTAGCAAGACCAACCACCTTCATTAATTGGTGAATCCACACAATTTCTTGTACTGACTGAGACATGGCTCTATACTCAGCTTCTGCACTTGATTTAGAAACCACATCTTGCTTCTTACTCCTCCATGATACTAAATTTCCACCGACAAACACACAATATCCTGTGGTGGATCTTCTGGTAGCTTTCGACCCTGCATGATTTGCATCACAAAAGCATTCAACCTTGTTGTGGCCATGATTTGTATAAAGAACACCACGACCAGGTGAGCCCTTCAAATAATGTAAGACATGTTCCAAAGCCTCCCACTGAGCAACTGTTGATGCAGTCATGAACTGACTAAGGTAACTAACTGGAAAAGTCACATCGGGGCGAGTTACCGTAAGATAGTTTAATTTCCCAATCAGCCTACAGTATCTCTCAGGATGGGCAAATGGCTTGATCTTTTCTGGATCAATTTTCTTTCATATATCCTCAGGTAGTTCATCAAACGGTATGCGGTCATCAAGGTCCAAGAGGGGATTAGGGATCATGAGAAAATTACTTGGTGATGCTCCAAGTTTCCCAGTTTCTTTTAGCAGATCAAGAACATACTTCCTCTGGGTCAAACAGATGCCTTTCTTACTTCTCATAACCTCTATCCCAAGAAAGTACTCTAAAGGACCCAAATCCTTTGTTTGGAAGTGAGAATTGAGAAAGGCCTTCAGTGAAGAGATTCCCAAAACATTGCTACCCGTAATAACAATATCATCAACATATACCACCAACAGAATCATCCCAGCATCTGTCTACTGATAAAACACAGAATGGTCACACTTACTCTGACTCAGACCAAATTTCTTTACCACAAAGCTAAACTTGTCAAACCAGGCACGAGGGCTCTGTTTCAAGCCATATAGAGACTTTTGAAGATGACATACCTTCCCACGCTCCCCCTGAGCAATAAAGCCAGGTGGTTGCTCCATGTATACCTCCTCTAGAAGATCACCATTCAAAAAAGCATTCTTAACATCCAACTGATGAAGATCCCAACCATAGTTGGCAGCCATAGAAATGAAGAGGCGAACAGAGGACAGTTTTGCGACAGGGGAGAAGGTTTCCGAGTAATCAACACCATAGGTCTGAGCATAACCCTTGGCAACCAGTCGAGCTTTCAAACATTCCAAGGTGCCATCAGCTTTTGTTTTGACCGTGAACACCCACTTACATCCAATAGCCTTCTTTCCAGGAGGTAAATCAACTAGATTCTAGGTACCTGCCTTATCAGGGGCCATCATTTCTTCTTTCATAGCAGCACACCAACCGGGATGGGCTAAGGCTTGGTGAAGATTAGTGGGGACAGTAATAGAATCTAAGGAGGCTATTGAAGAACATGATTGAGGAGAGAGATGATTATAGGAAGCAAAAGACAACATAGGGTAGGTGTAAGATCGCTTACCTTTTCGGAGGGCTATGGGCAAGTCAACAGAAGTAAGAGAGTCAGGTACGGTCTCCGACTCTGATGTGGAATCAGGAGAGTCAGACATAGTCACTGGGACTGGGGTAGAGACAGGAGAGGATGCAACCACAGCTGGATCCGACGCCGAAGCAAGTACTGGGGGGCTGGAACCTGTTCAGTACCATTACTTGCCTTGGGACGCTTCCGATAAACATGATAGACAGGTGGTTTAGCAGGTTCCGGGTCTGGCGCCTGCACTGGTGATAACTGAACCTTAGAGATTAATATATCATCAAGATTATCAGTGGTGTCAGAGGATAGAGAAGCAGGAATAGAGACAGGAAAGAACGGGGTAGACTCATGGAAGGTAACATCTGTGGACACCAGATAACGCCGAAGAGTGGGGAAATGACATCTATAACCCTTTTGAACCCTAGAATATCCCAGGAAGACACATTTTAGAGACTTGGGATCAAGTTTGGTGGTAGTAGGTCGAATATCACGAACAAAGCAAACACACCCAAAGATCTTGGGGTCAATAGGAAACACAGGATTGGACGGAAACAAGGTGGTGTAGGGAGTGGCACCACTAAGGATAGGGGACGACATACTATTAATGAGAAAACAAGCAGTGGACACAGCATCAGCCCAGAAAGGTTTGGGAACGTTCATTTGAAACATGAGAGCTCGGGCAACTTCTAATAAGTGCCGGTTCTTTCGTTCGGCAACACCATTTTGAGCCGGTGTATCTGCACACGAGGACCGATGAATCATGCCATTTTGGAGCATATAGTTGTGAAATTGGGCAGACAAATATTCTTTAGCGTTGTCACTTCGTAAAGTTTTCACAGAAACACCAAATTGAGTATTGATTTCAGCACAGAAATGGCAAAAATGAGAAAACAACTCAGAACGATTTTTTATTAGATAAAGCCAGGTGGTTCTAGAGAAATCATCAACAAAAGTAACAAAGTACCGAAAACCAGACTTGGACTCAACAGGACATGGACCCCAAACATCTGAATGAACCAAATCAAAAAGGGACGCAGCCCGTTTATCGACGCGAGGAGCCAGATGAACACGGTGATGTTTAGCAAACTGACACGACTCACACTCTAGAGAAGACAAATGCTGAAATTGAGGATACAACCTCTTTAAAGACGACAAAGACACATGACCCAACCGACAATGAATGTCAAAAGGAGAGAGACCACCAGAACAAGCAATGGAACGCGGCACCCGATCGTCAAGAAAGTAATGGCCGCCAGATTCATACCCCCTACCAATAATCCACTTCGTCGTAAGATCCTGAATCAAGCAATGGTCAGGAAAAAGTGAGATAAAACAATTTAACTGACGAGTCAGCTTACTAGGGGATAAAAGATTAAAAGCAAGATCGGGAACTTTAAGAACGAATGATAAGGAAACAGACGGAGTAGGTGTAACATTCCCAGATCCAAGGACACGGGTGTAAGAACCATTGGCAATTGTGATTGAAGAGGGGTTGGCATAAGATGCATAAGAAGAGAACAAATGATGGTTACCTGTCATATGGTCAGTAGCCCCGGAATCGATGATCCACTTAGAAGAAGAAGTAGCAAGGCACGAATCAAAGTTACCTATAGCAAGTGCAGTTGGTTCCGAGGGGGCAGGATCTGAGATATGAGAGGATTGAGCCATATGAGCAGATCCGCGCTGCCTTTGTTGCACCTATTGTAACTTTCGACAATAGCGTTTTGTATGCCCGAGTTTCTTACAATAATAGCAGACAATCCCACTGGGAGGATTGATAACGGGCCTCTGTGGCCCGGAGTTCCTAGGAGCCGGAACAGCAGAAACAGGGTATGGTGAACCATGTCTTTGGAGCGAGGAACCCTGGTTCCGAGTGTCAGGTGGACCTTGACCAGCTAGAGCACTAGCATTAGGATTGGGAGCCGGATGGGCTAAACTGTCGGCACGTAATACACGAGAGTACACATCCTGCAGTGAAGGAAGCTCAAAGCTAGACAACATCTGAGATCGAACCATCTCATAAGCTGGGTCAAGAGTAGTAAGGAAACTCATAATCGCCTGTTTCTCCATATTGTCAATCTGTGCCTGGAGGTCAGTCGTTGGTGGCATCAACCGCCGCATTTCCTCATACATCTTGTTGAACTCTATGAAGAAATTCTTCAAGGGGCGACCTTGCTGCTCAGCCTGATAGAACCCTTTACAAACCTCATGAATACAAGTAATATTTCCCTTCCCAAAATACAGGAACTCCAGATAGTCAATAAGTTCCTTAACTGTGTTGCAATGACAAACCAAAGGAAGAATATCACCCTCAATGGAATTCTGAATTTGTAAAAAGAGCCTGGCATCTGCTCGAGCCCATGTCATCTTAGGATCATTCTTACGAGGCAGCTCAGTCAAATGACCCTCTTTCTCAATACTGAGTAAGTGCATACGGATGGTTTTGATCCAGTCCGAATACTTGGTCCAATTCAACTTATGATCAGTAATTTTGTTAGAAACAGGAACTATCTCAGTCGTAACATTTTGTTTAGAGTCAGCCATAAGGGACTACACAAGGTGAATACTCAAACAGCAGCTAGAGTCAAATGCAAGGAGACTACAAACCAGCCACACAAGGGCCAAACCGAGAAGAACCACCAAGAAAGAACAAGAAACCGGCTACACAAGAGCCACTCCGAGACTACAGCCAGTCTCCCAAAAGAAAACAACCAAGAAAACAAGCCACAAATTTCACGGATCAAAAAAAAAAACTTGCCGGAAGATACAAACACTCATCGGAAGGAAAAATTCAAATAATGACCAATCACTGCAAATTTCACGGATCAGGCCGGAAAAGGGACGAGAAAGCCGAAACAAGAAGTCACCGGTGAAATGGATTCCTCACGCGCCGTCACGCGCCACCACCGTGAAACTGTCTGCGAGCGCGTGAAGCCCACGCACCGTCGTGCCGGTGTCGGATGGCCTCCAAACTTCAGGCGTTCGCCGATCGGAGCATGGGGAAGACGAAGGTAGGGCGCGTGGTCTGAGAAACGGTCGGAACAGGAACTCGTTTTTTTTTGTTCTTCTCCCTCTCACTGTTTCACACCGTCAGGCACTGTTCAGACCGAGAAACCCACAGAAATTGACGCTAAAACATGGAAGCTCTGATACCATGTAGATTTAGAGAGAGAAAGAGAAGAGTATACTCAAAAGTCTGTATATTCATGTACGTGGTAAGAGCCATTTATACACAAGAAAGGGGACAAGGGAATTAATGAGGATCAACTACTCATTATGGAGATTGATTCCCTAATCTTTATAATCCTAGATTGATTACTATACTAATTAGAATATATTTCCTAATATATATATTTCCTAACAGACCACAAACTATTAGATGTCCAAATGGAGTCTCTGCACTCAATATTATTGACAGATAGGTAGATTGTAACATCAATGCAGCAAGTCACTCAGAATGAAAGATGTTACTGAGTCACATAACTTGTTTATAGTCCAATTTTTAGCTTCCATGGTTACAGAAAATATTGATTCATGAGAAACCCTAACAGCCAGACAACATTTACCATATTAAGACCATTTCCAGACATCTAACAGAAATGTATTTAAAATCTTATATGCAGCCTCATCTCTAATCTTTTAAAGAATCAATATCCATAAGGAAACAGAATACAGTCCTTCAAAAATCCAAATTCAGTTTATGGTTTTGCCAAATTTTTATCCTCCCATGACTTAGGAGTTATGTTTATGTTAGATACTTTGTGACTTGTGAAATTTCTGACTTGTTTAATGAAAAACATGATACTTAAATATTTTCAAGCTAATTTTATAATCTCTATACACTATATATGCAAATGTAAGGTTGACTAAAGAAATGACAAAATAATGTCTTTCAAGTCAAGCATTAGATGAAAAGTAATAAATACAATTCTACTGGAAAAACTATTAATAGTTGTCCGACTAACATGAGATGGTGAAAATGATGACAGATAGCCAGCACAAGCATGAAGAAGTGAATGATAAGCTTCTGAAATTGTTGTTGCAACAATCTGGAAAGACAACAAAAATAATCAGCAGCATGTTGTCTTGGAGCTTTGCAGAGATCGCATAAGAAACAACAGGTCGTTTCTGCCTAAATGAAAGCATGTCGTATACAACCTGAGATAAGGCGTGCTGCACAACAGGTTGCGTCCATGGTGAAAAGGTATCATCAACAATGTCAAATGGACTGCTCACACATGGGCGTAAAGCTAAAAAAAAAAAAAAACAAAAACAAAAAGAAGTAGAAGAAAAAACCAACAAAGCATTTGTAAGAAAAGTGATCAGAGATGGCCATGACAACCGCAATACTTGATCAATACCACAACTCAAATTATTTGGAATAACTTGTAGTAGGAGTTTGAGGATAAATTTCAAGTTCCCAATTATTCTATGCACTGTCACAATGTAAACAACATGTTGCATGGCATTTAATCTTCTTTGGGATGGTAAAAGAAATTACAGTAGAAATAAAGAGACATGTTGCATAGCATTTAATTTTCTTAGCGATCGTAAAAGAAATTACAGTAGAAATAAAGAGTGCTACACATGAGGATGATAAGACAATCTCCTAAAAGGACAGCAAAGAAAGGAAAAGAAAAGGAAAACATTCAATTTTAAATAAATAGATAATGATGTTGCCTAATCCCCATCAAAATCGAACAAGAAAGTCAATTAGAAATCATTGAGCAAAACAAAACAGGGATGCAAACAATAAGACCCTTCCGATAAGTCATTATGCCAAAGCCTTTACTACCACAAACAGTGATCTTTAAAGAACACTCAACCTGGAAGTAGAGCTTGTACAAGTGGCAGTGCATCCCAAAAATCAGAATTTCTCTCTGCCAACTTGCTGCAAAGAACAGGCTGTGAAATGCAGATAGTTAGGGGAGTGTACATCACATAATGGAAAGGAAAACATCAAAAATACAACAGGGGATCAGGTGTTTTATATCATATTACTGCAAGTAACCTGCGATGCACAAGCATAAAGAACATGTAAAATCCCTTCTTCCACTGCCCCGACATCTAATATGCTAAGATAGCTGTAATCCCAGTGCTGATCAGGCATTTGGAACTCTTCTCCAAAGAGGTTCGAATAATTAGGAAAGGTGAAAGAACTAAATGTTTCCACGTTTGATGTCTCTTCCAAGACTGATGTCCCTTCACCATGAGAATTTGATGCATCTTGAACAGTATCAGGACCAATGAGCTTCTGCATGATTCTTGACGCCTAAGGAACATATAAAAAATATGGGCATGGAAACACATTAGAAGATTTAGAGAGAGATTCCTCCAAATTGAAAACAGACATGACATACCATCCTACAAACTGATCCTAGATCGGGATCTTTATGTGCCTTTCTTAACAACACAAAAATTGCATCTGGCTGAAAAACAATGCAACTGTATGCAGACAAACTGAAAGGTGATGCGCCTCGCGATCTCCTTGGCTGCATGGAAAGAAAATGAAGCAAAAGGGTGGAAAAGATAGATGGTGGCAATAGACCATCACTCAACCATTGCATAGAAAGGTAAGTAAAGAATGCATAAAAAGCAGAAGTAACATGGCAAAGGGATAGGAAATTCTGAGTAACAATTGTGTGAAGAAGCTTGTATTTACAGGATTGATAGCAGAATCATTCAGGGCCAATTTAAACCATAACCCGTCCCCCAAAAAATATAAAGAGAAAAAAGAAATTCACTTCTGAGCAATAATGCCACATCTTATTTCTCTGGTAAAGGATAATGATCATCTGAAGGAAAATGATAATTGTTGTTGTTAGGAAATATATTATGATTAGTATAGCATACAATCAGGGATTATAGAGATTAGGGAATCAATCTACATAATGAGTCATTAACTCTCATTAACTCCTTTGTTCCCTCTCTTGTGTATTAATACCTCATGCTACGTACATGAATATACATACTTTTCAGATTATATTTCTCTCGCTTTGTCTCTGATTCTACATGGTACCAAAGCTTTGGGTTCCAAGTTTTTTTTTCCCGCTGCTACTCCTGTTTCTGTTTGGCAACAGAGAAAGAGAGGGAGAGGGTGCGTTCGTTTTTAGTTCTTGGAGATTTCAGCTGCCACGCGCCGCCTCATTGTGCTCAGGAGGTCCCAATCGGCGGAACCTAGTCAGTTGATCGTCGTTCCAGCTGCGTGTGGACATTCACGCGCCTCCCGAAGCTCCACTGTCAGTTGCACGCACCGGCGCGTGATGCTATTTTCTAGCGAGTTTTTGGACGCTGTTTGCTTTTCTGGGATCGACTCAGTGCCCTCGTCCTGACCCAGGTTGTTTCGTGCTCATTCATTGTCATCTCATCCTATGCTTAGTTCTATTTGACCTATTGTTGCTTGGTTTGCTCGTTTCTGTTGGGAGACTCTATGTTTGTAGTCTCACTTTGGCCCTCATGTGGCTGTTTTCCGGTAATTCCTTGGTTGTTCTTCTTGGTTTTGCCCCTTGTGCCTGCTGTTTTCTGGTGGATCTTCCGTTTGGGTTTGCCTCTAGTTGCTGTTTGAGTCACATTTGCAAGTATTTACCTTGTGTGTTCGTAGTTGTTCCTTGTGGCTGATTCTAAACAAAATATGAATGAGATGGTTCCTGTTTCCAACAAAATTACTGATCACAAGTTGAATTGGACTAATTATTCGGATTAAATCAAAACCGTTCGCATGCATTTACTCAGTATTGAGAAGGAGGGCCATTTAACTGCATCCCCTCCTACGGACGATTCAAAGATGACACGGGCGAGGGCTGATGCCAGACTATTTTTACAAATTCAAAATTCCATCGAGAGTGACATCCTCCCTTCGATGAGTCACTGCAGCACTGTTAAGGAACTTATTGACTACCTGGAGTTCCTATACTCTGGAAAAGGGAATATTACTTGCATACATGAGGTTTATAAGAGTTTCTATCGGGCTGAGCAACAGGGTCGGCCCCTGAAGAATTTTTCATGTAGTTCAAACAAATGTATGAGAAAATGCGACGGTTAATGCCACCAACAACTGATCTTCAAGCTCAGGCGATAATATGGAAAAAATGGCGATTATGAGTTTTCTTACTGCTCTCGACCCATCTTATGAGACTGTTAGGTCTCAGGTGTTATCTAGTTCTGAGCTTCCTTCACTTCAGAATGTGTATTCTCGTGGGTTGCGCGCCGATAGTATGGCCCACCTAGCTTCTAACTCCCACAAGAGTGTTTTAGCTGGCCGAGGTCCGAGTGCTGATAGGCACCAGGCCTTTTCACGACAAGGAACTAGTACACCAAATCCACCCTCCGCTACTCACAGGAAACCAAGCCTCCCAAAGCTTGGTACCAATCCTTCTGCTTCTGGTGTTGTTGGGATTGTCTGCTATTACTGTAAGGAACCGGGTCATACGAAACGCTACTGCCGTAAGTTGCAACAGAAGCAGCAACTCCAAGGGTCTGCTCATATGGCCTAATTATCTGATATCTCTAATGATGCTTTGTCCACACCAACTGTGCTTGCTATAGATAACTCTAATTCGTGCCTTGTCACTTCTTACTCGAAATGGATCATCGATTCCTGGCCACTGATCACATGACAGGTAACCATCATTTATTCTCTTTTGCCAACCCCTCTTCGATCACAATTGCCAACGGTTCTTACTCTCGTGTTCTTGGTTCTGACACTGTTCAACCTACCCAGTCTCTCTCCCTATCATCTGTCCTTAATGTTCTTGACCATGTTTTTAATCTTTTATCTCCTAGCAAGCTTACTTGTCACTTAAACTGTTTCATCTCACTTTTTCCTGACCATTGTTTGATTCAGGATCTTACGACGAAATGGATTATTGGTAGGGGGTATGAATCTGCAACCATTACTTCCTTGACGATCGGGTGCCGCATTCCGTTGCTTGCGGTGGTGGTTCCTCTCTTTTTGATATTCACTGTCGGTTGGGTCATTTGTCCTTGTCGTCTTTAAAGAGGTTGTATCCTCAATTTCATAATGTGTCTTCTTTAGAGTATGAGTCATGTCAGATTGCCAAACATCACCGTGTTTATCTGGCACCTCGCATCAATAAACGGGCTGCCTCCCCTTTTGATTTAGTTCATTCAGATATTTGGGGTCCGTGTTCTGTTGAGTCCAAGTCTGGTTTTCGGTACTTTGCTATGTTGATATTTCTCTCGAACCACCTGGCTTTATATAATGAAAAATCGTTCCGAGTTGTTTTCTCATTTTTGCCATTTATGTGCTGAAATCAACACTCAATTTGGTGTTTCTGTGAAAACGTTACGAAGTGACAATGCTAAAGAATATTTTTCTGGCCAATTTCAAAACTAAATGCTCCAAAATCGCATGATTCATCAGTCCTCGTGTGCAGATACACCAGCTCAAAATGGTGTTGCTGAAAGAAAGAACCAGTACTTATTAAAAGTAGCTCGAGCTCTCATGTTTTAAATGAAAGTTCCCAAACCTTTATGGGCTGATGCTGTGTCCACTGTTTGTTTCCTCATTAATTGTATGCCCTCTCTTGTTCTCAGTGGAGCCACTCCCTACACCACCTTGTTTCCTTCTAATCCTGTGTTTCCTATTGACCCCAAGATCTTTGGGTGTGTTTGCTTTGTTCGCGATGTTCGACCTACTATAACCAAACTTGATCCCAAATCTCTTAAATGTGTCTTCCTTGGGTATTCTAGGGTTCAAAAGGGTCATAGGTGTTATTCTCCCACTCTTCGGCGTTATCTTGTGTCCACAAATGTTACCTTCCATGAGTCGACCCCGTTCTTTCCTGTCTCTACTCTGACTCCATCCCCTGACATCCCCGATAGTCTTGATGATATATTGATCTATAAGATTCAGTTACCACCAGTGCAGGCGTCAAACCCGGCACTTGCTAAATCACCTGTCTATCATGTTTATCGGAAGCGTCCCAAGGCACGTAATGGCATTGAACAGGTTCCGGCCCCACTAGTATCTACTTCGGAGTCTGATCTAGCAATAGTTGCCCCTTCTCCTATCCCTACACAGACCCAGTGCCCGTGCCTGACTCTCCTGTCTCTACACCAGATCAATGCCTGTGCCTGACTCTCCGGATTTTACACCAGACCCAGTGCCCGTGCCTGACTCTCCTGCTCCTATTGACTTGCCCATTGCCCTCCGTAAAGATCAGCGATCTTGCACCTACTCTATTTCGTCTTTTGCTTCCTATAATCATCTTTCCCCTCAATCTTGTTCTTTCATAGCCTTGAAACATTTGAAAGCTCAATTGGTTGAAACATTTGAAAACAAAGGCTATTTCGTTTTTTGAATAGTGATCTTCTAGAGGAGGTATACATGGAGAACCGCCTGGCTTTGTTGCTCAGGGGGAGCATAGGAAGGTATGTCATCTTCAAAAGTCTCTATATGGCTTGAAACAGAGCCCTCGTGCCTAGTTTGACAAGTTTAGCTCTGTGGTAAAGAAATTTGGTCTGAGTCAGAGTAAGTGTGACCATTCTGTGTTTTATCAGCAGACAGATGCTGGGATGATTCTGTTGGTGGTATATGTTGATGATATTGTTATTACGGGTAGCAATGTTTTGGGAATCTCTTCACTGAAGGCCTTTCTCAATTCTTACTTCCAAACAAAGGATTTGGGTCCTTTAAAATACTTTCTTGGGATAGAGGTTATGAGAAATAAGAAAGGCGTCCTTTTGACACAGATGAAGTATGTTCTTGATTTGTTAAAAAAAATTGGGAAACTCGGAGTAGCACCGAGTAACTTTCCCATGATTCCTAATCCCTTCTTGGACATTGATGACCACATACCATTTGATGAGCTACCTGAAGATGTACTAAAAGATGCAGCCATTTGCCCATCCTGAGAGATACCATAGGTTAATTGGGAAATTGAACTATCTTATGGTAACTCGCCCCGATGTGACCTTTCCAGTTAGTATGCTTAGTCAATTCATGACCAACTGTTGCTGAGTGGGAAGCTTTGGAACATGTCTTACATTATTTGAAGGGTTCACCTAGTCGTGGTGTTCTCTATATGAATCATGGTCACAACAAGATTGAATGTTTTTTGTGATGCAAATCATGCAGGGTCAAAGGCTACCAAAAGATCCACCACAGGATATTGTGTATTTGTTGGTGGAAATTTAGTATCATGGAGGAGTAAAAAGCAAGATGTAGTTTCTAAGTCGAGTGCAAAAGCTGAGTATAGAGCTATATCTCAATCAGTGCAAGAAATTGTGTGGATTCACCCGTTAATGAAGGAGGTTCGTCTTGCCACGTCATTACCTGCGAAGTTGTGGTGTGATAATAAAGCTGCTCTACACATAGCCTCCAACTCTGTATTTTATGAACGTATAAAACACATTGAGATTGATTGTCATTTTGTACGCGATAAGATCAAGGAGAATTTTATTTCCACTGGGCATGTGTCGTCTAGTGACCAATTGGGTGACCTTCTAACTAAGGCTTTAAATGAGACTCGGGTTGATTATCCTTGTAACAAGTTGGGCTTGATAAATATCTATTTTCCAACTTGAGGAGAAGTGTTAGGAAATATATTATAATTAGTATAACATACAATCAAGGATTATAGAGATTAGGGAATCAATCTACATAATGAGTCATTAACTCTCGTTAACTCCCTTATTCCCTCTCTTGTGTATAAATACCTCATGCTACGTACATGAATATACATACTTTTCAGATTATATTTCTCTCTCTTTCTCTCTGGTTCTACAGTTGTTATTAGTAAAACTTGATCCGTGGAAGTAAAATGAACATCTGATACTAGCTTTCGGATGTACTGTAGAAACTACCTCGAAGTTAGAGGAAACAGTTAGAGCTGGTGATAATTGATTGCTTTTGGATGTGTTGAAGTCTATATTGCCTGGACATTTTGAAGTTGTCCTGCAATTGCACAAGTACTCATGATAAAGCAATTCACCATAGCAAATATAGGGTCATTTTATGAATTAATAAATCTTAGCAAACACCATCCCAAGCCACAATGCTCATTATACTATTTGAAAGTACACAAAGCCCAAAGCCAATCTAGACTCAATATAATGATACCTTAAAAGTCTAGAAGGTTTTTAACACTGAAAGTTCAGTCAAAGGAGTTTTTGCGTGAATACTAAGAGGAACAAAGGATTTGGTTCATAGATCGTGAGAAACTAGAAGATAAAAAATTATCTGTCTTCATAAAGAAGGGAGACAGAAGAAAAAAGTAATCATCAGTACTGCCAATCCAAATCATGGTGAGATGGCCTGACAAAAATAAGGAACCTAAGCATTACAATTAGATAATTCAGTCAAACATTTGTATAAAATCATACATCAATTAATTCATTATTCAAAAGTTCAAACTGTGAACAGATTAGAATACCATCCAAGATAAAGAAGATTTCACTTTAATGGGAAAGAATTTTGTATAAAATTAGTTCTCCTCAACTAGACATTGAATTTTCCTTAGCTTTCGAAATAAATTGTTGAAGGATGCAAGAAAGCCTAAAATTTTCAATTACGCAATTAGAAAGATGGTGATGTGTGGGAATATCGAGCATTGATTGTAATAATCCTTATCATTGTATGGCCATTATAAGTGTTAAGAATAAAAAGGTCAGAATTAAGATATTAATTAATATTATTATGATTGATGTTTATTACTTAATATATATTAGGATTTGATATGAATATTTTATCATTATGATTCGATTTGACTAGATTAGTGGTGGTGTGCGGGAATATCGATCATTTATTGTAAATAATCGTTATTATTATATAGGCATTATTAGTGTTAAGAGTAAAAAGTTTAGAATTAAGATATAATTAATTAAGAATTGTTTGAAGTGTTGTTTGATCCCTGGTGAGGCCTTTGGTGTTTTTCCTTGGTGAGACATTTGAAGTGTTGTTTGGTCCCTAGTAAGACCTTTGGTTGTTGCTTTAGTCCCTTGTGAGACCATTAGTTGTTGCTTTGGTCCCTTGTAAGACCATTGGTGGTTATTTTGGTCCATTGTGAGACCTTTGATTACTACTTGATTCAGGATCTCACAAAGAAGCAAATTATTAGTGCTGCTCATATTCAAGTTGTTTCCAGCTTGAGGGGGAGTATTAAAAATAAAAAGTTTGGAAATAAGATGTTAACTAATATTATTATGATTGATGTTTATTACTTAATATATTTAAGGATTTGATATGAAAATTTTATAATTATTATTTGATTTGATTTAATTACATTTGATTAGATTAGTTTCTTGGTTTATGGGTTAGTCTATTAGGTTGCCTATATATAGGCCTTTTTGTATTCTCTTTTATTCTAATAATATTAGTATTTTTCCCGTGTTTCAATGTGATCCTTCAATCTCAACAATTAGTATTTATTAGCTTGCACTTATTAGGTTTCATGAACCTTTAATCCCTAGGTGTTTATTTTGTGTATATAAGAAGGTTATTTTAGCCATCATTTTAATTTTAGGCGATATGTTTCCCAATAAGAATCATTCAGACACTTGAGAAACATATTGGCATTTGACATCAATCATTGGACATAATTAGTTGGTAGAAAATAATTGAAACTTTAAAGAAAGATGCAGGACAAACTGACAGACAAGATATTTTTGACAAAATTAAAACCCACTCCCCAGACTATAATGCTTTTGACCACAATTAGACCATTAAACCACAAGCTACTCTGTCTACAAGTAATGACTAGTCTTGCTTTTACAGAATTGCTATTGACAGAAAATTAGAGCCATTAAGACCGTATCCTCAAAACAAGGAAAATTACTAACCTTTCATTCACAACATGAAGAATAGGATAAAAAGGACCCGCAAGCATGGCAAGAAAACATATGCTAGACTCTGGAGAATCTTGGAAGTTTGCAAGGTCTGCCTGAAATTATATAAATGTGATGCTAAATAGCTGTGTCACAAGGGAAAACCAGGGGGGGAACAAAAAACAAGGGGATGAGAAGAAGAAGAAGAAGAAAAGGATTTGTACATGGAAGAAGGAATTTATTCACTTTACCTCTAATTGTGGAAGAAACACAAGCAACCGATCTGTCATGTCTTGCAGCAACTACAAACCATATAACATCAGAAAGCAAACACAAACAATAATGAATAAAGCATGAACATTGACACAACCATGGGACGTGCCACAAACATGGTTACACAAAAACCTATTATATCTAATTTGAAAATGCCACATAGTGTCTAATACAAGTGTCAGCTTATGTCAAACAAAGGTAAGGATACTGCCAGCCTCATTGTGAGGTGTTCATGCTTCATTAAAAAATAAATAGATTACATATAAGGATGTTGATCGAAGAGCAGTGTAACCAACCTGGAGATGCATATCATGAGGATCCTGTTTGTGGGACATAATATGTGGTAACAAGTAATTAACAACTGGTTGAAACTCAGGCTCTAGACCAGACACAGTAGCTCCTATAAGCTGTGACAGAAGGTAGAAAACAAGCTCAGTACTGACTCATTTCATACTTCAAAACAGAAGTTTGCAATAATTTAGCTTAGTACAAAGACTTTTAAAAGATAAAGAAGAGAAAAGAGGGAAGAGAGGGGAAGAAAAGAGAGATTCAGAGAGGTACACGAGAGAGAAGGGAGAGATTAGAGAAAACAGTTGTCATTTCATTGACCAAAAGCTTGAATACAATTAGTTCCTAAACCATCTATTGATAACCACTAGCTAGTAATAGTCATTTCTCCCAATTACCCTAACTAACTTCATTTATTTATCACACTCAATCCAAAAAAGGCCACAAAAAGTTAGTAAACCAATAAAGATGAGTCATATGTGCCTTTTGGAGATACCTTTTATGTTCAGGATTAATGCATATATTAAATCAGATACAAGCAATAACTTATTCTTTTATATCTTTGGCGGGTAAAAATTGGTTACAAGGAAATTTCATGGTGTTTAGCCCATTCAATTTAAGTTAGGATGTCTATGATGAGTAATCCAGTGGAGCAACTCATGTTCAAAGCAACACAATCAAGCATTTCACTTGAAGGTAGATTTCAGTTTATCTTTCTTCAGCAGCATAAGTGATCGTAAATGGTAAGCACAAATCTTGGCTTCAAGGGAAGCAAATAGTTAGACAAGGACTCTTTTTCTCTAGCTCTTGTGGATGATCAGTTCACTAGAATGCCTTTCAGGGTTATAGGACAGGTCTTGTAAGGGATTACAAGTTACTTCAGAAGAGGTTGAGTTGGCTCTAACTTGCAGAAGAGGTTTGACATTATTCACCTTCACTTTGCAGATGATATATTTATTTTTCTACAGCTGGATAGGATACTAGAAATAGTTTTGAGAATTTCTTTTCAGCGTCCATCTTTTTCCTTTGCTTCTGATAGTTGTCAAGTTCTTAAAGGGCCTCTAACATATCTATTCATTCTTTTTTGAGGTAATATTAAGCCTAATTGTTCGCGAGTAGGAGTAACCTACTTTCAAGGAATCAGTTGTTCAAAAAGAACCTAAAATCAAGATGGATCATCCTTCCCATGAGGAGGCTACATCACTCTTAATTATGACTCTCCAATACTCGCACGCTATCATCCTCTTTTGCTGCTCTCCAGAAATTCAAGTAGATTTTGTGAGATTTCCTTCTGTCAGGCATGAGCAAGTTAAGGAGAGTCAGGTGGTCTGTCATATGGAAAAGAAGTGGGCCTAGATGCTTGCTAGGAAACCACAAACTTGTAGTTTCAAAAGCCCTTTTCCACAAGACAAAAATCCTCTCACACTTGCCTCGTAAATGCTATTCTCCAAAAGCTAATCCAAACGTGCACTAGATCTTCAAACCATGGTTTCCAAAAATATTGCAATGACAGGTAAAAGGCTATAACATTTTCTACAAGAATGGTTTTACTTTAATGGTTCGACAGAGTAAGCATGATTTAGCGTGGAGCAAGTAGGATGCTAATCTTGCATATTTGGTGACTAGATTAAAGAATCCATCTCTTCTAGATCTTACAACACCTAGAGCAATTGGTTATCTTTGAATTAGCATTTATGAAGACCTATCAATGGAAAATATTCCTTTTTTGTCAAGTTTTTTCCAAATAAGGTTCAACTTTCTTGGTTTTATGACCTCCTATTCATATTTTAGTCATTTCACTAGGATAAGTGTTCTCCGAATTCTCATTTTACTAGAAATCACTTCTGCAAATAAGCTCATAAAATTGAGGCACTGTAACTCATTGATCTTTATTCCTCTTCAGATATGGAAGTTGGGACTCTAGATTGCTGCAAGTCATATTTTCATTTTCTTATTCCATATCCCAATACGGCACTATTTCATCTTGAAAAAACAATTGAATATTATAAAACAGCATTATAGGTGAAATGCTTTGGGTAGACCCCCAAGGCCAAGAGTCAAAACTCAAGAGTTGCTACCAAATTGTTAGAAATCTGTTTAAATTTTAAATGTTAAAATTTTCAATTAGAGAATTTCATGATTATCTCATTGATTGAAATTCCTGATTTAGTTCTTCCAGTTCAGGATATAATATCTTATAGCAATCCCTTTATTTTCTCCACTAATTACTCTCTAGAGTCTCTATATTGCACCCCTTCTAATCGAATAATCAATAAGAGAGCATTATGTTTTCGCCTCTGATTTAAACATGGTATCAGAGCCAGAAAGTTTGATCAGAATTCAAGGGAAGAAAGAAATAGTGAGTATGCAAGAGGCCGAGAGAAACACAAGAGACAACTGAGAAAAAGAGTGCCAGCATCTAGGGTTTCCAAACGATAGCGAGTTACAAGACACCAACGCCACCACTAGAACCGAAAGGCGACAATCGACAAACCCCCAAAAGATTGACTAAGTTTCAAGCAGTGTGTGACCCTGATGCACTACCTCTACTCTAGCATGTGAATCCAACAACCATCACTGTTATCCACGCGCCGTCGTCATTTTTCACCAAAACATGGATTCTTTTACTTCCCCCCTTTATTCGATACTTTTCCCAAATATGCAACAAACTCCAAAGTCAATCTCATGGCTCTTATGTCAAGTTTTGACTCTCAAACTCAAATCAGCATTGTTTCTTCTTTCTCATCTACAGCACCTCCTAAGGTTTAAAAGATGGCACCAGAATTCTCAGAAAACCAAATTAAGACCATTAACTATAAACTTTATGGAAAGAACTACCTCTAGTGGTTCCAAAGTGTGCTAAGATGTCTACGTGGCAAGAGGAAGGAGAAGTATAATAACAGAGAAATCCAAATTTCGACACTTGGTTTGCTAAGAATAACCAAGTAATGAGTTGGTTGTTTAACGCGATGACTCTTCGTATTAGTGAGGGCTACCTTTTTGCAATCACGGCAAAAGAAATCTAGGATGTAGCTACGAGAACATCCTCCTCCATTGACAACACCGCTAACTTGATCCTAAAGCGAAAACTCCGTGATTTGAGACATGGCATCATGATGGTGACTGAATATTGTTGAATTTAGAGTGATAAAACACACACTATTAATCTCTTGATAAAAAGAGAGTACATATGGGGCTTTATATAGGCAAACCTAGAGCTAACGCTAGAATCTAATCTAATCTAATTAATCAAAATAAATCACATCAAAATAATTAAGATATGATATGTCCATATCTAATATTAAGATATAATAACTTAATAATAAAATAATGATTAATCTAAATAATCCTTACTATTCTAACACCCCCTTCAAACAAGAGAGCATATGTCAACCACTCCTAGCTTACCTCAAAATACTTCAAACTTTGACTTCCTTTGCGTCTCGTCTCTTTCTACGGCACTCAGATCAATATGGTGGTGACGAAGCAAGACGGTGGTATGTGTCACCTCTAACTCGTTCAAATCAAGCTCCAGGTTCCTAACCTCTGGCTTGTTCGAATCAAGCTCACGGTAGCCTGTCTCCTTACCTCTAGCTTGTCACTTCTTTCATTTTTGGCATAGCTTTGATCTAGTATTATGGGCTTTTACTTAATTAAGTCTCAAAGGTCCTTTACTTTTTCCTAGGCTTGTACTTGCTTTTGAGTCTCACAGGTCCGTTATTTTTTCCTGGGCTTGTACTTCTTTTTGAGTCTCAAAAGCCCCGAATTTTTTCCTAGGTTTGTACTTCTTTTTGAGTATGAGGCCCGTTATTTCTGCCTAGGCTTGTACTTCTTTTTTAGTCTCAAAGGCCTGTTATTTTTGCTGGGCTTGTATGTCTTTTTGAATCATAGAGGCCTCATATTTTTGTTTGGGTTTGTACTCCTTTTTGAGTCTCAGAGGCCCCGTATTTTTGTTTGAGCTTGTATTCCTTTTTGAATCTCAAAGGCCTCATTATATCTTCAAAAGAGTCATTCAAGAGGGAGAATGAAAGGATCCATGATTTTGGTCAGAAAAGGTCGCTAGAGCTCACTGTTCACAACGTGCTGGGAAGGTGGTGGTCACGCGCCGGTCAGATCACGATCGTGTTGCAAGGTTCTGCCAATCGACACATGCCGATTCTGTCTATGGTGGCAGTGTAGCTCCACGCGCCTTCCTCAGGTAGATCTGAAAGTCGTGTTTCTGCTGTTTTGTGCTCTTCGTCGCTCTCTAACACATTCCTCGTGTCTCCTCTCTCTCTCTCTCTCTCTCTCTCTCTCTCTCAGGCTCACATCTCCCTCTTCGCCACTGTGATTTTCGACACAGTAGGTACAATGGGATGGTCATTGTTTTGACGATCACAATGATCAGCCTCACTGTGTCGGACAGAAGAGAATTGTTGTTTTGTTGCCTCTATGCCATCAAATAAAATGTCCTAGCTCTGATACTGAATTTAAAGTGATAAAACACTTCTTTAATCTCCTGATAAAAAGAAAGCACATATGGGGCTTTATGTAGGCAAACCTAGAGCTAACCCTAAAATCTAATCTAATCTAATTAATCAAAATACTTAAGATATAATATGTCCTGGACTTGTTACATGAGACGGGAATGTTGGGTGCTTAACCTGAGGGGACACCAATGGAAGAATGATGTCACCTTGAGATCAATCCATAAGGTGTTCTAGTTGACGCAGAAAGATACAAAAGACTTGTGGTAAAATTGATATCTTATCCCACACACGTCCAGATATCAATTATGCAGTTGGAATAGTAACATGCATTAGCTACCAGAAACACACGAAGGCTACATATAGAATTCTGAGCTGTCTTAAACTTAACCCTGGTAGAGGAATCTTCTTTAAAAAAGGCACTATAAAAAATATTAAAATCTACACCAATGCAAACCTTAAAAGGAATAGAGAAAATAGGAGGAAAACCTCAGGTATTGCACATGTGTGGGGAAATCTAGTTATGTGAAGAAGCAAGAAAACAAATTGTGGTGTCAAGTAGTGCAGAAGCAGAGTTGAGAGCTATTAACTGCGAGAAGCATAAACACTCTCAACGTTATCTTTATTCATAGGAAAGGATTACACTTATATAAACTCTAGGAGAGCTATCAAAGGTAAGATTAAAGGGATTACAATATAAAGGATTGATTACAATCAATCAGAAGTCTTTCCTAAACTAATGCAACTAGAATTAAGAGATATGATAGAGCTAACATCATGGAATGAGATAGAGCTAGGATCATGGCTAGTATCATGGGTAATAATTTGATTTCCAGCACTCCGCAAGCTAGAGAGTATATGTCGATCATTCCCAGCTTGCCTTGAAATCCTTCAAACTTTGTTCTGCCTGCTTCAATCTTCAAAATCTTTAGACTTGTACTTCTTGAGTCTCAACGACCCCATGTTTTTTTTGTTTTGGGCTTGTACTCTTTTTTGAGTCTTAGAGGTCCCATATTTTGTTTGGCCTTGTACTCCTTTTTTAGTCTTAGAGGTCCCATATTTTGTTTGGTCTTGTACTCATTTTTAAGTCTCAAAGGTCCCATATTGTGTAGCAAAACACGTCCAAAAGAATTTAACGTCCCATTCTCTAGAAGTCCCAATCGTCGTCCTCATTTTTAAATCCAAATTGTACCAGATTCACACTGGAAATAATAGAATTTAACTTATTCTACTTCTCAAGTATCTTTCGAAGCATCTGTAATTCTTCCTTACTTAGGCAATCATCATTTTCAACCGTTGGTTCAGATGGGGTAATGTGACTTTGGAAGTTCAAGATTCCACTGGAAGGTTTTCCCGAGAGTTTCCAGCATTCTTCTCTATTATGGCCCTTCTTCTTGCAATAGTTGCACCATTTGGTGGTCTTGCATTCCCCATGTAGTCCTTGGACTGTGAGTGCTGAGGCTTCGATTTGACTTGGGCCACTTCGGTTCAGGAGTTTCCTACTTTCATAACAGCATCAAAGAGTTGTGAGAGTAGCTTTAGCCCCATGATTCTGCCCCCTTATATCCTTAAAAGCGTCCTTTAAGCCTAGGAGGAAGTCGTGTATCCTTCCTTCTTCCACGATCCTTCTGTACAATTGTGCATCATCGAGGTTTTTCCAGGGATGAACCTCAAATAAATCTTGTTGTTGCCACAACTTTAGCAAAGCATTATAATATTCAGTCACCGACATGTTACCTTGCCTCAAATCCCGGAGTTGTCGCTTTAGGTGAATCAAAGGCAGCGGTGTTTTCAAGTGAGGAGTAGGTCCTCCGAGCAGCATCCCAAATTTCCTTTGTCATATGAGCAAGTAGATATCCCTCGCTGATCTCCACAGTCATCAAGTTGCACAACCAAGTCATGACTTGATTGTTTTCAGCAAACCAAGTGCCAAAATTGGGGTCATCAGGGGCTGGTTGAGGAGCTGCCCCATTTGTATATTTTTCCTTTCTCTTTCGACAAATATACCTCAACACACTTTGTGACCATTGGAGATAGTTGTGACCATTAAACTTATGGTTAATAACCATAGTGTGATTTTCTGAGAAATCTGGTGCATCTCTGTGCTTTTGGTTGCTACTGTAGTACTGATAGTGGAGGAAGAAGACGAAGAGCTTTGGGTTTGAGAACTTGTATCGAACATAAAAGCGGTGGGAATTATTTCAGTTGATTTTTCAGGAATTGATCCGAACAAGGGAGGGGAAATTGAGAGGGATCCATCTTACTGGAAAAATCAGTGTCACCGGAGATCACTCTTCATGGCCGTGCATGGGTGTCACGCGCTTGGGAATGTGGTGGCACGTGGTGGTCACGTGCCGATTGTCGTCGCTCCTCCAGGATCCGTCGATCGGAAAGTGCTGATGTCGTCTATGGTGGAGGTGTGGTTCCACATGCCATCCTTCAGGTAGATCTGGAGGTCGACGTGGGTGTTGTTTTCCTCTCTATCTTTGTCCCTCTGTAATCACAAATTCTGGCCAAACAAAGGGGGTTGACTAATTAATGAGTGGCAATGGAAGGTGGATGGTGGTGGTGCGACTCTGTGACCTTCGATTTCAACATTGGGACCTTTTGACACAATGAGTTTGGTCACTATGGTCAACCAAGCACATTGACCTCTCTCTGCCTTCGACCAGAAGGCCTACAGGCTCTGATGCCATGTGAGAAGCATAAACACTCTCAATGTTATCTTTATTCATTGGAAAGGATTACATTTATATAAACTCTAGGAGAGCTATCAAAAGCAAGATTAAAGAAATTACAATATAAAGGACTGATTACAATCAATCAGAAATCTTTCCTAAACTAATGCAACTAGAATTAAGGGATACGATAGAGCTAGGATCATGGGATGAGATAGAGCTAGGATCATGGCTAGTATTATGGGTAAAAATCTGATTTCCAACATTAACAATGGAGTATGTGGAGGAATCTGTGTTATCAAGTTATTGAAGGAGTTGGGAATCCCACACGAGGGATCAATGCAACTTTGGTGTGACAATAAAGCCAACACTGAAATGGTCAAGAACCCACTATATCATGACAAAATGAAGCATGTTGAGCAGACAGACACTTCATTAAAGAACTGAGCTTTTGTTCTTGTCAAGGTTATTAAACCCGGACCGGTCCGTGAACCGGTCGGAGTACTGGGTTAAGGGTCAGTGGGTCAGACCGGAATCAAACCGGATCTAAACCGAAGCCAAACCGGTAATATATTAATATAAAATTATAATAAGATAATAAAATAAATAAAACTTTAAGTTTATTTTATATTGAGAAATGTGATGCCTTTTTCTGCAAACCTAACTAACCTGATAAAGTAGTAGCGTGCAAGGAACAACTTTTTTCTCCCTTCACAATGCTTTTGAAACTTATTTTTTTTATTCAACCGATGCTATTGAAAATTGAAACTAGATCCCCATATCATAATGTCCTAGCCTCTTAGGCTCCAATCTTCTTTTGTGTCTTCTCTCTTCTATGAGTTCTCTCCATTTTTGTTTTGCTTGGGCCTTCAATTCCGATCTCTCCTCTCTCTCACTCCCATTCTCTGCTTTCTCAAAGCTTGATTTGTTCAACTTCAAAAAAATCAACTCCGGCCTTCTACCTAGCCAACGCACAACCCCCACTTGCTCGGCATGGTCCAGGCTCGACGTTTTCTAGTTCGTGCTCGGCGTCTCTGGATCTAGGTGGACTGAATCTGTTCGCGGGCTGTTGACCTCGTTTCCTCACTCCTTGGTCTGTCACCGTCGTTCTCTTCCTTCGGCTTTGTTTTCACGGGATCTATTGTTTTTTTTTTTTTGGTTTATCAAATTTGGATCTGTTGTTATCACTGCTTCTTATTGGCTTTGTTTCTCTCCATCTCTCACTCTCTTTCTCTCCCCGTAAACATCTTCAGTTTTCAATCGATCTCAAAGAGAGGGAAAAAAAATAAAAATCTGACCCCGGTTTCTATGGCAGACCGGACCGGTTCGGCGGTTTCCGGTCTGAACCGGCCGGTCCCGTTTTAATAACCATGGTTCTTGTATTGTACAATGATACCTCACTTCCAAAAAAGTTGTATGGTATTTTATATCAGAGTCTAGTATCCCAAAACATTGGATCACCTAGTAAACAAGACTAGTCCATGATAAAGATGAACAAGTTCCATGACAACGAGAAGTTTTCACTGTGATTTGGAGTATTGTGCTGGGCTTGGAAAGTAATGATAAGATATTCAAAGGTTCATTGAGTATATATGACTAATGGGATTTAACTTATTATCTTTGTCTGATATGAAACTCACCAGGAAACACTGTTACCTGTTTAAGTTCAATTATTATTTTCTTTTTCCTGTTTTCTATGCTTTGTTCTCTTTTAGGAGGCTGTCTTATCCTCCTTTCATAATTATTTATATATGCATCAAAAAGCTCCTTTTGCTATGACAGCAATAAAGATATTGGTAGCATAAAAGCATTAACGAAGAGCAAGAGGAAAAAGTTTGGACAGCAGACCTGAACAAAGAAAATAGCAATGGGATTTCCACGCAAACAAGATACTTTTACATAGCGACATGGAGTGTAGTTTGTAGGATAGATCATGTCACGTCTGGGTGCTTCACAGCGTGATCGAACTTTCTGAAAAGTTTCTGGCTGACAAGAAAATACCAATCAGTAAAGCATGCAACACACTTTCACCCACTAGAATGAAAAATTTTGAAGTATCACAAACAAGACAAAGTTGAAGAGGAAGCCTTTAATTTATAAAGATCATAAACATAGAAAATATTGAAGGAAATAGTAGATCTTTCAACTTTTCATGGAAAAGAAATTGCTTTAGTAGATCAACTGAAGAAAGTCCATAATGAGATATGGTTCAACGTTCTTTTTAGTTTTGGAAGTTAATAAAATATATTAGGTTTAATTATTAGCCACAGTGAACCTGGGCCAATAATTAAGGCCTAAAGAGTCATACTACATAATTGGGTTTAATTACTAGCCATAGTGGGATTAGGCATTTGGGCCAATAATTCAAGCCCATCACACTTTTCATCATTAGTTTAGCTGTAAACCTCTAAGATCTAGATAGTGGCTAGCAAAAAGCTAATCATGAAGCAAGACACATGTAGTATGCCTACCAAGAGTCGCTTACAGAGAGAGGAAAGAATCTCCAAGAATGCCTAACTAGAGTGTCTTCTAGCAAAGACATTGAGTAGGGTCCTGATTAATTGCATAGATGCGAAGGATATTATTTCCCAAGGTGATTCAACACTCAATAACATCTCCAATCAAGAAAAGCATCATCCCTATTTCTATATCTAATGTAACGTAATAATTCTTGTCATAATCCTGGACGAGATTAGAAAAACTTTAATTTCAGTTCAGCTTTCTAATCTACATTCCACAATAATTAGGCACGGGAGGGGTCAAATCAATGTGGCTCGGATACCACGTGAACAATACAACAAATTCAACAAGACAAGAATATTAAGTACAATAAACTTTGGTCAGAAAAAGGGTAGCTCAGCGCTAAAATGATGCCAAAAGGGAAAGAAATCAACACTAATTAAGGCAACAAAACGCTATAACGGACAGGTCACAGAACCATGAATAAATGAGAAATAAATACGTGCATATGACCTCCTTAAAATAGAGAACCAGCCATTAGATCTAAATTAAGATGTTGAAAATTAAGCTACCAGATCTGATCCTCTAAGTTTTAAGCCAGCTGGTTCCCAACACTAAATAATATAAAAATCAGGAAACAAAAATACAACGCAACAAAGCTGAATTGTTTGACAACTTAAAGCAACTAACCTTGTAACGTAGGCCTACTGCTATTTCCCACTCAAGTACAGACTTGTTATATATCTGTATATGTGATAATAAGCAAGGCTCCTGCAACCAAAAAGCCAAAACAGACAAATAAATGTCCAGTATTTAATAATTCAACAGGATCCAGAATTAAATATAATTAAACATTAAAAAATCTGAAGAGCTTTCATATCACATGCAAAGGGATTATTGGAGCTTTAATTTCCAACCATAATATTCTGGCTTTTAAAAATGATACTAAGCAAGTAATTCTAATGGTTATTCCAGTGGGATGCCCTCCTCTAAAGGCTAGCTATTGATGTAGGAAAACAGTCCCACTTAAATATCATTAAGCATCCAATGCTACTTAATAAGGGATGTTAGAATCCCATACTACATAAATCTCTTTGAATTGGCCCCCTTTGTCGAATCAACATCCTAGTGGCAACATTCCAAAACACTTCCCTAGATGACACTTCACTCGACTTCAGTCAAAACCCTCCATCGGAATGATCACCAGCTCCAATACTGATTAACAGGTACTCAAATGGAACAGGAACCCCTTCCAAAACTAGCTATTGAAGTGAAAGAAAAACCATTTAAATATCCCATTTAGCAACCCCCCATGCTATTCAAGTTCAAAATTAGGCCACCATTCAACCAAAGTCTCCATCAACTTCTTTCACAAATGAAAACTCCAACCTCGAGATCAAACCATAAACTTAATATAACAGTTTCAACAAAAAGCTTCAATATTGCTCTCAAGGATAATAAAATTATTCATCTAGTTCTGCTACCACCACAAATCACCTTACTCTTTCCAAAACCTTATAGGAAAATAAATGTGACAGGGAATCTTATACATCCTTTGCACAAGTAACGGACAGAAAGCTTCATAAAAAAACCTTGATCTGCTACTACCCACCCATATCATAGCAAACAACAATTGAATGCTTACATCTAACTTATGTACATGGCCTATAAGCCAATAATCTGTTACTTAACCAGAGCAAACCAACAATATATAGACTTCAGCCCCTTAAGGAGCCTTCAACTTCCAAAAGGGTTCAAGTAAATTCAAAAAACAACTTGGAAGTCTCACCTTCATTAAAGCCCTTAATAAAGTGAAAGCTCCAAGTTTAAGGGAAAATTATTACTCAACTAGAGCAGAGAAGATATCAAGGTTTGAACAACATGCCTCTAAATCAAGGAAAATACTTGCTATTCTAATACTTGAACAAAACAAAGAATACAAACGTACAAAATTAGTGTATAGGCCATCCTTACAAACCAATTTAAGGCAAAGAGGACTGCTAGGAAGAATATTAATGTAAATATATTAGAATCAATTAGTATTGCACATAATCAGGAATTATAGAGATTATGATTACGATTAGGAAATCAATCATTATACTGAGTAATTAATTATTAGGCTCTTCCCTTATGTATAAATACCACTATTACATACATGAATAAGCAAGCATTTGAGAATACATTTTTTCCTCTATCTCTCTTTCTAGCATTACATAGTTACATAGTATCAAAGCAACATGGATTGCATTTTCTTTCCAGTTCGTGCTCCGTTCAATTTTATGGTGGTCTGATACAGTGGGAGAGAAGAGAGAATTTGGGTTCTACCTCATCCAATTTCTCAGTACACGCACCACACCGCTGCACTCTCCACCCTCTGATCAGCATTCACTAAAAATTTGGTGACTGTTAAACGTCTTCTTGACGGCACATGACATACCAGCACTTTGCCGGCAACAACTCCTGACAGCGTGTTGGTGGGGTTTTTAACAACGGATTTCTCTCCAAGCATCAACAGGTAGAATCCAGCCTACCCCCAATGGTTTTGTGCTCGTCCAATCATGTCTAGGAATCGGGCTTTCTCTGTCATCGTTATTTTCCGACAATGTTGTGTTTCCATGTGTTGGTCTCTTGTTTCTTTGCTAGGGAAGTGTTGTTTCTTACCTCTAACTTGCTGCCTAGTTGGTTTAGATTATTAAGAGCAATATTTGACGCTTGTTGTCCCTTTGTTATTTGTGGTTTATTGCTTTTTGGTTTCCATAGTAACATTTGTTGCTCTCTGGTTGTTGTTTCTACCAATTTGTGCTTCTTGCCATGTGACATATCTTCTTTTCCTTATGTGGGCTTGAGCTGATGCTCAATTATTCTTGCAAATTCAAAATTCCATTGAGATCGACATTCTTCCCTCTATAATTCTAAGGGAGCGTGGAGTATAAAGGCTTTTATCGTGCTAAGCAGCAAGGCTGCCTCCAAAAGAATTTCTTCATGGAGTTTAAGCAAATATATGAGGAAGTTAATGCCACCTACAACTAATCTTCAAGCACAAGTGAATAATATGGAAATATTGGCGATTATCAGCTTCCTAACTGCTCTTGATCCAGTTTATGAGACTATTCAATCTCAGATATTGTCTAACTCTAAGTTTGTTTCCTTCACTTCAGGATGTGTACTCTCATGCTGCGTGAAGATAGTTTGACTAACCTAGGTTCTAATCCTACCGCCAGTGCTTTGCCTGGCTGTGGTCCGACCAATAACAAGAACCAGCACTTCTCAAGACAAGGAAATGGTAGACCGAATCCTATTTCTGCTGCTAACAGGTGTTAGTTCTCAATATGTTTTGATGATTAACAACAAGTGAAAAATATGTTTTGAAGTTTCCAAGATTCTTTGAAAATCATTTAAGAGTTGCTTACCGCAGTATGGGATGGCATACTGCAGTATAGGGTCTTCCAGAAAGTCAATACTGCAGTATAAGGTGATATACCGCAGTATAGGACTTACAGAAGATCATCAAATTGATGAAGTTAAGTCAATACTGCAGTATGTTAGTTACATACCGCAGTATTGGACTCCCAGTGAAAGGCCATACCGCAGTATAGGATGTCATACTGCAGTATGAGGCCAACCCGAGAGCAACCGTATTTTCAAAATAAGTCCATACCGCAGTATAGCTATGTATACTGCAGTATAGGGACTTCCAGAGAGAAACCGCGTTTTTCAAAACAAGCCCATACCGCAGTATAGCCTTGTATACTGCAGTATAGGGGCATCCAGAGAGCAATGAAAATTCTAAGTCAAGCCAATACCGCAGTATAGGTATGTATACTGCAGTATAGGGCCAACCCGAGAGCTATCAAATTTTCTCACCCAAGTCCTTACCGCAGTATGGAGTTGGATACTGCAGTATAGGAAGTTCTCTAAGTTTATAACTATTGCATACTGCAGTATAGATTTTCATACTGCAGTATTGGGCAATCACGGGCTCTCTTCTCTTTGACAAAAACTCGCATACTGCAGTATGTTAGTTGCTTACCGCAGTATAGAGGATATCTTTCAAAATCATTTCGCGAGTTTTTTGTCTCTGGAAGTTGTTTACTGCAGTAAGCCTTTGGATACTGCAGTATGCACACTGGCTTACTGCAGTATGGATGAACTTACCGCGGTATACAACGGTCAAAATTGATTTTTGAATTACACGAATTTGCAAATCATTATTGTTTGATCTTATTGCTTCCATAACTCATTCAATCATATTCCCAGATATGTTTAACAAGTTTGTTAAGTGAATTTCAGTCAGCACAGATGAAGATTAATGAGATCAAAGGCAAAAAGCAAAAAGGTGCTCAGTGCATTAAATGCACTTCTGCAAATCAACCTATTCTTAGCTAATCCATCTGAGCACGCCTTCTAAACGTTAAAGAATGCTTACTACAACAAGTAAAGACATCTCCAACGGACAAAAGCTTCAACAGATTCAATATTCAAATATCAAGCCCACAACAGAGAATCAAATGAAGGGATAGCTTGTGCAACTTGCAATATAATATTATATCCTTCAAGACAAAAGGGAATGGACCACAGCCTGGCGTGATAAACATTCAGCATACCTTGCAGACAATTTAGGCTCCTCTGAATAAAGTTGAATCAACAAACAAGATAGTATGGGCCTCATCATTCAGCTGCAAGAAAGTGAAAAACGTGCAAATCTGAAAGTGGTGACAGCATATTCACTCAACAGCTTCTGCAGCAACTTTACACATGGAGAAACACTTGCAACAGCTAGTTTTTCAAATGGGAAGAAGCTCCAACGGTTACCTAACGTCCACAAGCTTCAAACTACCATAAATAGCTGAAGATTTGAAGAAACAACATAGAGAAGACAGCTACAAAACTTCTGCACGAAAATACCTATTCTTTCTCTGTATATACATTAGATTGTATCTTTGATACATAGAGCTTCAGTGTGTAACCTTATCTGCTCTTAGAGAGAGTCTATTTCATTGTATATCACTCATTGTAATAATCTCAAGTCAGTGGGACTTGGAGATTGGGAAAATCAGAGTACAACTTGTAAGGGGGAGTGTGTCCTAGGGAGAGGAACATCCTGCATTTACAGAGGGTGTATTGATTACAACTTGTAAGGGGGAGTGTGTTCTAGTGAGAGAACAACTCTTAGTACAGAGTGTGTAATCAATATTTGATTATAGTGGATTGAAAATCCCAGGTGAGGCTTGGGGACTGGATGTAGGTCAGAGAAAGGACCGAACCAGTATAAATCACATTGTGTAAAGCTTTCCTTCCCTACTCCTCTGTTAGCCTCTGTTTTCATTAGTCAAAAACAGAGCTCAATCCTTAATTTTTCAAAGATACCCAATTCACCCCCCCTCTTGGGTATTTAGCTCCACTCTTCATTTGGTATCAGAGCAAGGTCTTCTCAGAAGAGTTTTACCACTCGAGAAGGATCACTATGGAAGGAATTCTTCCAGATGGAGCTTCAATCAACAGACCTCCCGGTTTCGACGGCGAACACTACTCTTTCTGGAAAGCAAAATTTCGTGTGTTCGTGATGGCTACAGAATATGGTCTATGGAGGGTCTTTGAGACTGGAGACTATGTTCCAGTCAAGGTAGAAGGAGGCATCACTGTTCCCAAGACAGAAGCCGAGCTCAATGATGATGATAAGAAGAACATCACTCTCAATAGCAAGGCTATCCTGATGCTTCAGAGTGCTCTTAGTCAAAAGGAGTACTTTCGTATCTGTAATTTGTCAACAGCTAAAGAGATGTGGAAGGCGCTGGAAATAGCTTATGAAGGAACATCTGGAATCAAGGAAAATCGCGTCAACATTCTAACCACTGAGTATGACTTGTTGCGAATGAAGCAAGGCGAGAGTATTGGAGAATTTCAGTTGAGATACACTCACTTGACCAATCAGCTAGCGGCCTTGGGAAAGCTTTTTGATCAAGGAGCTCAAGTGAGGAAAATCCTCAATATTCTGACAAAGGATTGGGAAGCAAAAGTTACCGCCATTGAAGAAGCTCGTGGAGAGTCAATGACTTCAGTTGCCGCATTGTTTGGTAGCTTATCTGAATACGAGAGCAAACTGAGGTTCAAGAAGGAATTAGAAGATGTCAATGGTGGCAACAATCGCAACAAGGGAGTGGCTCTCAACGTGGAAAAGGATGAGGAAGATGAGGACGAGGATGAAGAGATTGGCATGATGGTCCGGAGATTCAAGAAGTTTTATAAAAGAGATCAAGGCTTCAAGAAATTTCAGAAAGGAAGTTCGAGCTATGAATCAAAGAAGCCTATCATCTGCTATGAATGCGAGAAGCCCGGACACATCAAGGCAGAATGCCCTCAGCTGAAAAACCAAGAGAAAGAAAAGAAGAAATTCAAGAAATACAAAAAGAAGGCATATGTGTCAGCTATATGGGGAGATAGCTCATCGGATGAGGATGAAGCTGAAGAGGATGAAAGTGAAAAAGCCAACATATGCCTGGTTGCTGAGGAAGAAGAACAACCTAGTGAAATAAATGAGGTATATGAATCTCTTCCTTCCTATGATGAATTGTTTGCTGAATACAATGTTGTTCAAAAGGAGTTTGAAAAACTTGCAGACAAGTATATGTCTTTGAAAAGAAAAAATTCTTTTCTTGAACTGCAAATTGAAAACTTCTCTTCTCCTCAATCTCTGATTTGTGATGAATGCTCTATCCTAGAGAAAAAGAATTCACAACTTACAAAAGCACTTGAGAAATTTACTAAGGGAAGTGAAATGCTCAATGTGATTTTGAAACAACAACGTTTTACAAACGATAGATCGGGCATTGGTTATAGACCAGACTTTGATAAGAAGAAAGGAAAGAAAAAGAATGGACAAAAATCCTATATGAATTATTTCACTAAATCTGTTCATTCCTCAAACCCTTTTGCACATTGTACATATTGCAATAGGAAGGGTCATTCTACTTCATCTTGTTTTCATCGAAAAGAAAGAAAAGCTAAACCTGTAGGAAATTATGTCTGGGTACCAAAAGGAACATATGTTCCCAAGGTGCATGCTAACCCCAAAGGACCCAAGAAAAGATGGGTACCTAAAACTTGACCTCTGATGATCTGCAGGTATGTCTTAGAGCATCAAGGCCGAACAAGTGGTACATTGATAGTGGATGCTCAAGACACATGACTGGAGACAAATCAAAGTTCTTATCAATAAAGCCAAAAGACGGAGGTAGAGTCACATTTGGAGGTGATCAATCCGGGAAAATCGCTGGCATTGGTGAGATAGGCAACAATGAAGGTCCACTCATCAAAGACGTCTACCTTGTAGAAGGATTGTGTCACAATCTCCTAAGTGTGAGCCAAAGCACCGATAAGGGTAATTTGGTAATATTTGACTCTGATGAATGCTTTATTGTTAAAAAAGATTTGATCTCCATAAATGATTTGAAAAATAAAGCTTTATTTAGAGCACCTAGAGATGGAAACTGTTATACTTTGAACCTCTCTAGCAATGCTTCTACTTCTGAAAATTGTTTTGTAAGTAACTTGAATGAGAGTTGGCTATGGCATAAGCGATTAGCTCATGTTAATATGTATCAACTTGACAAGTTATTGAAAAAGGATTTGGTTATTGGCATTCCCAAACTGAATTTCAAAAATGATATGATTTGTGATGCTTGTCAAAAGGGAAAACAGACCAAATCTTCTTTTAAAGCTAAAAATGAAATTTCAACAAACAGACCTCTTCAACTTCTTCACATGGATCTAGTTGGACCAGCTAGAGTGAAAAGTCTTGGTGGAAACTTATACACTTTGGTCATTGTTGATGATTTCTCTAGATTTACTTGGACAATATTTTTATCTTCTAAAGATGAAACCTTTGATCAGTTTGTTTCATTTGCCAAGAAGGTCCAAAACGAGAAAGGGTTATCAATTTCAGGAATACGGACTGATCATGGTGGAGAGTTCGAGAATCAAGCCTTTGCTGAGTTCTGTGACAGTATGGGGATTGATCACAACTTTTCAGCACCAAGAACACCACAACAAAATGGTGTTGTGGAGAGAAAGAATAGAGTACTCACTGAAATGGCTAGAGCAATGTTGAACGAGTACATCACTTCGCAAGTATTTTGGGCTGATGCCATGAGTACGGCTTGCTACGTCTCCAACAGAGCATACTTGAGAAAGAAGCTGAATAAGACTCCATACGAACTCTACAAGGAAAGAAAGCCAAACCTAAGCCACCTTCGTGTCTTCGGCTGTAAGTGCTATGTGCACAATAATGGTAAAGACAATCTTGGTAAATTCGATCCTAAAGCTGATTTAGCTATCTTTATTGGTTACTCTAATAGGAGCAAAGCATATAGAGTTTTTAATACTAGAACTAAGATTGTTGAGGAATCTATACATGTTGTATTCTGTGAATCTGAATCTGATAAATCCTTGGATGATGAAGAGGAGACTATTTTCAAAAACAAATTCTTTTCGAAAAATGCTCCTACTCCTTCTGAAAATTCAGAAAATGTTTTTGAGGCTGATCCTGAAAACAACTTAGAAAATCCTGATCAGTCTCAACCTAGAGCTTGGAGATTTTTAAGAAATCATCCTTTAGACCAAGTCATAGGTGATGTAAATCAAGGAGTCAGGACCAGAAATAGTACTCTGAATGAAGTTACATTTTCTGCATTTATTTCACATATAGAGCCCTCTAAGATAGAAGAAGCCCTTTCAGACAATGATTGGGTGATTGCTATGCAAGAGGAGCTACATCAATTTGATAGAAATCAAGTTTGGGACTTGGTACCTAGACCCAAAGACCATCCGGTAATTGGGACAAAATGGGTATTCAAGAACAAACGTGATGAGTCAGCCATCATTGTGCGTAACAAGGCTAGATTAGTGGCCAAAGGCTACAATCAAGAAGAAGGAATAGACTATGAAGAGACTTATGCTCCAGTAGCTAGATTGGAAGCAATAAGAGTTCTTCTAGCATTTGCATGCACAAAAGGTTTTAAACTCTATCAAATGGATGTCAAAAGTGCTTTTCTAAATGGTTTCATTCAAGAGGAGGTGTATGTTGAACAACCTCCAGGTTTTGAAAATGATCAATTTCCAGATCATGTTTTTAGACTTAAGAAAGCCTTGTATGGTCTTAAGCAAGCTCCTAGAGCTTGGTATGAAAGATTGAGTCAATTCTTACTCAATCAAGGATTTATTAGAGGAAAGGCTGATACAACATTGTTTATCAAGAAAAATAAATTGAATGAAATTTTAATTGTACAGATATATGTTGATGATATTATTTTCGGTGCTACTAATGACTCTTTGTGTGAGGAATTTTCCAAGTCTATGCAGGGGGAATTTGAGATGTCAATGATGGGAGAGCTCAATTACTTCCTTGGACTGCAAATCAAACAACGTAAGGATGGGATATTTATATCTCAAACCAAGTATTTAAATGATTTGCTGAAGAAGTTTGGAATGGACAAGTGCAATGGAGCTGACACACCAATGAGCACAACAACTTCTTTGGATGCTGATGAAGAGGGCAAGGATTTCAACATTACCAAGTATAGAGGAATGATTGGATCATTGCTCTATCTCACTGCAAGTCGCCCAGACATCCAATTCAGTGTTGGAATGTGTGCTCGGTTTCAATCCGCTCCTAAAGAGTCTCATGCTGAAAATGTGAAGAGGATATTCAGATATCTCTCTGATTCGAAGACTCTTGGGCTATGGTTTCCCAAAGGTCAGCCGGAGCATCTTGTGGCATATTCAGATTCGGATCATGCTGGCTATAAGACGGATAGAAAAAGTACAAGTGGGCAATGCGAGTTCTTTGGCAACTCACTTGTCTCTTGGTTTAGCAAGAAGCAAACTACCGTGGCCGTGTCCTCAACAGAAGCTGAATATGTGGCTGCCTCAAGTTGCTGTGCTCAAGTGTTGTGGTTGAAGCAACAACTTGCTGACTTGGGAGTGCACTTAAAGGAAATCCCAATACTTTGTGATAATACTAGCACAATAAGCTTGGCCAAGAATCCCGTGCAACATACAAGAACCAAGCATATTGATGTGAGACATCACTTCATCCGGGACCATGTCCAGAAGAGAGATGTGAAAGTGATGTTCATTCCAACTCATCTTCAATTAGCTGACATCTTCACCAAGCCTCTAGCCAAGGAACAATTCACTTTCATAAGGAGAGAATTGGGAATGGTAAATCCCAATGAATTGTAAGTTATTCTCCCTCAAATTAATGTTAGATGTGTCATTGATGATTAATCTTTACTAACTTAAGCATCGGAGAGTTTAGTCTTTGTTTTTGCAGGGTGTTTTTGATGTTTCAGTAGAGCTATACCGCGGTATGCAAGTGATATACCGCAGTATAGGGTGTGTGAGAAGCAAAAATTCCAAGTGTGCAAGATGCTTACTGCAGTATGTAAGTGGTATACTGCAGTATGTCCATCGGGGTTTCAGAGTTTCAGACATGCAAGAGGTATACTGCAGTATGTAAGTGATATACTGCAGTATGGGATCAGACAGAGGCCAAAGCTGAGTATGGAAGAGGGATACTGCAGTATATAAGTCATATACTGCAGTATGGGGTCAGACAGAAACGAAGTTTCAGGTATGCAAGAGGCATACTGCAGTATGTAAGTGCTATACTGCAGTATGGCCATCGGGTTTTCAAAAATTCTCTCAACATTTTTGAAGTCCAGGTCAGTATACTTCCATCCTTACTGCAGTATGTAAATGAAAGTATGCTATACTGCAGTATGCAAGAACCTTACTGCAGTATACAAGTCTGTCTATATATACTGAAACACGGTGTTCTTTCATACTCGCGTCTATACCACAGTAAGACCTAGCAGTATCGCGTCTTTCTCTTCCATCTCTCTTTGAAAGCGTCACAAATCCTCGTTAAACTACCAAAAATCCTCACCAAATCTCTCTCATTTCCTTCCCAATCTCATTCTCACCGAAACCCTAGCGTAAAAATGTCCAAAGATCAATCTCTCTCCAAACAACCCTCTTCTTCTCTTCCTCTCAGAGCACCAAGATCGAAATCAATTCCTAAGAAATTAGGGGATGGTATTGATCGTCAGATTCCCGGCATTAGTGTTCCTTTACCCAGAACATCTTCGCCAAATCCCAAGAAGAGGGGAACTTCATCCAGAGCATCTGTCCCATCTTCAGCCGCGAAGAAGAAGAAGTCTGGAGAGCCAAGCAAGACACAAGAGAAGAGGACCGTTGTTCCTCAAAAGGCAAGGTCCAAAAGAGCCTCCACGACTGTCATTTCGTCTCCATCGTCTGTTGATGTTTCTGGGTCTTCGTCAGAAACTGAGTCTGAACAAGACTCCTCTCTCGTGGTAGCAAATGCAGTCGAGGAGATCAAGATTCACAAGAATGCGCCAGAAGGATTCAAGGTTACTCCTGTCCTACTCCCTCCCAGTTTAAATGCCAAGTTCAAAGATCTTTATGGGAGCCGAGGATTTTGCACTGTCACTTCTGTTGATCTGGAACAAGTCTACCGAGAGTGCAACGTGAATCTCTCACCATGGTTCGGGCCATATGCTACGCTCGTCTCCATCGAGGCTGCCTACTGTCCTGAGTTGGTCAAGATATTTTACTTCAACATGGCGACCAATCACATCTTGAGCTCTGAAGGTAGACTGATTGAGGAAAGGGTCACAACTTCTGTGAGAGGAGTTAAATTTACACTATCTGCCGCCATCCTCAACAAGATCCTTAAGGTGGTCAACCCTCCAGAAGCATCCACTCCGAAGTATTCTAATGAGGAAGTATATGCCACACTTATGCCCGGTCAGGACATACCGGATGATCAGAGGGTTCACTTGACATTCAAGCCCTCGGAGATGCCTCATTTGCACCGTGTGATATGGTACGTGTATTCACGTAACTTTGTGCAAAAAGGCGGGAGCTACACGCACTTCACGCAGAAAGACTACCGCTTCTTCACCGCCTTCATCCGCAAGCATCCGCTCAATATTGGGCAGTGGCTGTTCAAGGAGATTAGCCACTTCAGATTCGTATCCCGCAAGGGATCCTACATGCCCTTTGCATCTCTGGTCTCTCTGATATTGTACTACCATAAGATATGGTATGTGGGTCCTCCCGAGCAGATGAAGTTTATCCCAGCCTTTGGCAAGACTCAGCTCAACTTGATGAAGATTCAGTTCGAGCCAGAAGGATCTGGGCAGTCGAGAGCTCCACCGCGGTCACAGACTCGTGCATCTCAGTCAGTTGCACATGAGGCCCAGTCTGCTCCACCACCACTTCCTTCAGATTTTGATGAACGGATTAGAGCAATTGTGGATGCTGCACTTGTATCTCACCGAGCTATGATGAAGGCAGAGTTTGATGTGATTCGGGCTGACATCAAGTTGGGGGTTATGGATGTGATAGTAGCTCAGTCACAGGTTCTCTCTGAACTGGTCAAGGTGAAAGATGCTATTGATGATCAAGGGATCAACTTGGGCTCTACATTGTCAGTCACCTTAGCTGCTGCCTCAGATGCCAGAGACAAGGCTCAGCAACTCCTTCAACACTTTGGACTTGGTGGCTCATCTTCATCTTCATTCGGTTTTACCACTGGTCCATCCTCTCCGACTCCTGTTCCAGAAGCCCAACCATCTATACCCGTATCCCAGCCTTCCACAACCTCACCAGAACCCCACTTCTCACCACCATCATCACCCACTTTCTCATTTCCCAGTCCACCTCATAGCCCACCCCACCCCACCTCTTCCCCGGTCACCCCTACCACCGAGATTCTTCCGAATCCTCTTCCATCTCCACCTACTCCATCTACTGAGCTCTTCCCTACACCCTCTCCATATGCTGTGCCCCATGATTCCGCTTTTGATCCCAACACAGCTATGGTCCTCTATTCTCCTCCTCTTATTATCCTAGATCCCGAGTATGTTGATGATGACAAAGGGGGAGAAGCAGAGAAAGATGCTTAGTGTTTAGAGGTTTAGTAGGATGATTAGTTGACGTAGGTGTAGGTGTAGGAAGCTTGTAATGTTTTAATCCTGTTTTGCTGATATCAGTGATTATCAGAGTATTTATCCTCTTCTGATATCAGTTAGATACAACTCATGTATGATGTTTTAAATGAATATGAACATATTTTGCACATGTTTACGAGTTCAATTATATATCTGCTGCTATTCTCTGATGTCTATGCAAATTGGATATTTTTCTGATAATTCAACTCTGATATTTTGAAAACTTCAATCTGAAAGCTACACATCTTTCTAAATCTTTCAAAAGAATGTTTATAAGTGTTGTCATCATCAAAAAGGGGGAGAATGTTAGTTCTCAATATGTTTTGATGATTAACAACAAGTGAAAAATATGTTTTGAAGTTTCCAAGATTCTTTGAAAATCATCTAAGAGTTGCTTACCGCAGTATGGGATGGCATACTGCAGTATAGGGTCTTCCAGAAAGTCAATACTGCAGTATAAGGTGATATACCGCAGTATAGGACTTACAGAAGATCATCAAATTGATGAAGTTAAGTCAATACTGCAGTATGTTAGTTACATACCGCAGTATTGGACTCCCAGTGAAAGGCCATACCGCAGTATAGGATGTCATACTGCAGTATGAGGCCAACCCGAGAGCAACCGTATTTTCAAAATAAGTCCATACCGCAGTATAGCTATGTATACTGCAGTATAGGGACTTCCAGAGAGAAACCGCGTTTTTCAAAACAAGCCCATACCGCAGTATAGCCTTGTATACTGCAGTATAGGGGCATCCAGAGAGCAATGAAAATTCTAAGTCAAGCCAATACCGCAGTATAGGTATGTATACTGCAGTATAGGGCCAACCCGAGAGCTATCAAATTTTCTCACCCAAGTCCTTACCGCAGTATGGAGTTGGATACTGCAGTATAGGAAGTTCTCTAAGTTTATAACTATTGCATACTGCAGTATAGGTTTTCATACTGCAGTATTGGGCAATCACGGGCTCTCTTCTCTTTGACAAAAACTCGCATACTGCAGTATGTTAGTTGCTTACCGCAGTATAGAGGATATCTTTCAAAATCATTTCGCGAGTTTTTTGTCTCTGGAAGTTGTTTACTGCAGTAAGCCTTTGGATACTGCAGTATGCACACTGGCTTACTGCAGTATGGATGAACTTACCGCGGTATACAACGGTCAAAATTGATTTTTGAATTACACGAATTTGCAAATCATTATTGTTTGATCTTATTGCTTCCATAACTCATTCAATCATATTCCCAGATATGTTTAACAAGTTTGTTAAGTGAATTTCAGTCAGCACAGATGAAGATTAATGAGATCAAAGGCAAAAAGCAAAAAGGTGCTCAGTGCATTAAATGCACTTCTGCAAATCAACCTATTCTTAGCTAATCCATCTGAGCACGCCTTCTAAACGTTAAAGAATGCTTACTACAACAAGTAAAGACATCTCCAACGGACAAAAGCTTCAACAGATTCAATATTCAAATATCAAGCCCACAACAGAGAATCAAATGAAGGGATAGCTTGTGCAACTTGCAATATAATATTATATCCTTCAAGACAAAAGGGAATGGACCACAGCCTGGCGTGATAAACATTCAGCATACCTTGCAGACAATTTAGGCTCCTCTGAATAAAGTTGAATCAACAAACAAGATAGTATGGGCCTCATCATTCAGCTGCAAGAAAGTGAAAAACGTGCAAATCTGAAAGTGGTGACAGCATATTCACTCAACAGCTTCTGCAGCAACTTTACACATGGAGAAACACTTGCAACAGCTAGTTTTTCAAATGGGAAGAAGCTCCAACGGTTACCTAACGTCCACAAGCTTCAAACTACCATAAATAGCTGAAGATTTGAAGAAACAACATAGAGAAGACAGCTACAAAACTTCTGCACGAAAATACCTATTCTTTCTCTGTATATACATTAGATTGTATCTTTGATACATAGAGCTTCAGTGTGTAACCTTATCTGCTCTTAGAGAGAGTCTATTTCATTGTATATCACTCATTGTAATAATCTCAAGTCAGTGGGACTTGGAGATTGGGAAAATCAGAGTACAACTTGTAAGGGGGAGTGTGTCCTAGGGAGAGGAACATCCTGCATTTACAGAGGGTGTATTGATTACAACTTGTAAGGGGGAGTGTGTTCTAGTGAGAGAACAACTCTTAGTACAGAGTGTGTAATCAATATTTGATTATAGTGGATTGAAAATCCCAGGTGAGGCTTGGGGACTGGATGTAGGTCAGAGAAAGGACCGAACCAGTATAAATCACATTGTGTAAAGCTTTCCTTCCCTACTCCTCTGTTAGCCTCTGTTTTCATTAGTCAAAAACAGAGCTCAATCCTTAATTTTTCAAAGATACCCAATTCACCCCCCCTCTTGGGTATTTAGCTCCACTCTTCAACAGGAACCAAAGCCTCCCAAGGCAAGGTAACAATCCTCATAATTTTGGTGCTAGTAGGATTGTCTGTTACTATTGTAAGGAACCAGGTCATACCAAACGTCACTGTCATAAGTTGCCAAATAAACTGCAGCATAGTAGTTCTGCTTATATGACCCAATCCTCTTACAACTCTAACAATGCTCCATCAACACCAAGTACACTCACTACAGGTAACAGTGATTTATACCTTACTACTACTTCCTCGAAGTGGATCATTGATTCTAGTGCCACTAATCATATACAGATAATCATCATTTGTTCTCTACTCGTGCACCTTATGCCAACCCCTCTTCGATAACGATTGTCAATAGTTCTTACTCCCATGTTCTTAGATCTGGCACTATTACATTTACTCCATCTGTTTCCCCATCGTCTGTCCTTAGGGTATGTTTGGTTTGAGGGGAGGGGATGGGAGGGAAAAAATCTTTTGGGAGGACATTGACCATTTTGCTATTAATAAGAAGAATATTCCTTTTTGTTGAGAATATATTTTAGGAATATTGAAAATTATTTATGGGCAATTTTGTAAAGATGGGAGAAAAAATTTCTCTCCAACTTTTCCTCCCACTCCCCCCCCCCAAAAAAAAAAAAAAAAAACCAAACATACCTTCAATGTTCTTAATCTTACTTTTAACCTTCTGTCTCTTAGCAAGCTTACTTGCCAATTAAATTGTTTTGTCTCACTTTTCTTTGACCATGTTTGATTCAGGATCTCATAACGAAACAACTTCTTGGTAAGCGATATGACTCTGGCGGCCATTACTTCTTTGACAATTGGGTGTCACATTCCACTACTTGTTCTGGTAGTTCATCCCCTTTTGAAATTCATTATTGGCTAGGTCATATATCGTTATCCTCTTTAAAAAGGATGTATCTTCAATTTCATCATTTGTCATGTTCAGAGTAAGTCATCTCAATTTGCCAAATATCATCATATTCACCTAGCACCTCACATCAATAAACGGGTTGCGTCCCCTTTTGATTTAGTTCATTTTGATATTTGGGGTCCGTGTCATGTTGAGTCCAAGTCTGGTTTTAGGTACTTCGCTGCCTTTGTTGATGATTTTTCTTGAACAACCTGGTTCTATTTAATGAAAAATCATTAGGAGTTGTTTCCTCACTTTTGTAGCTTCTGTGTTGAAATAAAAACTCAGTTAGGTGTATCTGTGAAAACGTTAGGGAATGACAATGCTAAAGAATACTTTTCTACCTAATTTCAAAACTATATGCTCCTAGCATAGTATGATTCATCAGTCCCTATGAGCAAATAAACCTGCTCAAAATAGTGTTGCAAAAGAAAGAATCTACTCTTATTAGAAGTCGCCTGAGCTCTACTATTTCAAATGCAAGTTCCTAAACTTTTTTGGGCTAATGTCGTGTCAACTGAATGTTTTCTTATTATTCATATGCCCTCTCCTATTCACTCCATACACAACATTGTTTCCTTCCAACCCTTTGTTTCCTATTGACTCCAAAATCTTTTGTTGTGTCTCTTTAGTTCACAACATTCGTCCCATTGTTAAACTTGATCCCAAGTCTCTTAAGTGTGTCTCCATTAGGTATTCTAGAGTTCAGAAGGGTTATCGATGTTATTCTCTCATTCTTCAGCGTTATCTTGTTTCTACAAATGTCACCTTCCGTAATTCAACTCTGTTCTATCCTGTCTCTACTCCATCTACATCCCCTAACACCACCGAAGGTCTTGATGATATATTGGTTTATGAGGTACATTTACCACTAATGCGTGCGTTTGTTCCGACACCTACTAAACCACCTATCTATCATGTTTATCAGAAATGTCCTAAGGCAAGTACTGTAGTCAATCATGTTCATGACCCACCAATGCCAGCTTCAGCGTTTGATCCGGAATTAGTTCTCCCTGCTCCTGCCTCCAAACTAGAAATAGTGCCTCATACTTCTGATGGCGTGCCCATTGCCCTCCGCAAAGGTAAACATACTTGTACCTATCCTATTTCTTCTTTTGTTTCCTATAACTACTTTTTTCCTCCATGTTCTTTCATAGTTTCCTTAGACTCTATCACCATTGGCACTACTCTCCACTATGCCTTGGCCAATCCTATTTGGCGTGCTACAATAAAAGGAGAAATGAAGGCTCTTGATAAGGAAGATACCTAGAATCTCGTTTATTTACTTCTTGGAAAGAAGGCTATTGGGTGCAAGTAGGTGTTCACGGTAAAAATAAACAATAATGGCACCTTGGAATGTTTGAAAGCTCAACCGGTTGCCAAAGGATGTACTTAGACCTATAGTGTTGACTATTTGGAAACCTTCTCCCCTATGGCAAAATTGTCCTATATTCGTCTCTTCATTTCTATGGCAGCCACTTATTGTTAGACTCTTATTGTTAAAAATAAACACTAATGTTTTCTTACATGGTGGTCTTCTTGAGGAAGTTTACATAGAGCAACCACCTGGTTTTGTTGCTCAAGCGGAACGTAGGAAGGTATGTCATCCTCAGAAGTCCATATATAGTTTGGAGTGGAGTTATCATGCTTGGTTTGACAGGTTTAGCACAATGGTTAAGAAGTTTGGTCTGAATCAGAGTAAGTGTGACCACTATGTGTTTTATCCATTATGTGTTTTATCAGTGGACAGATACTAGCAAGATTTTCTTAGTGGTATATGTTGATGACATTGTCATTACAGGGAGCAATACTTCAGGAATCTCATCATTGAGCACCTTCCTTAATTGTCATTTCCCAACGAAGGATTTTGGTCCATTAAAATATTATCTTGGGATGGAGGTTATGAGAAGCAAGAAAAACATCCTCTTAACACATAAAAAATATGTTATAGATCTGATAAAAGAATCTAGAAAACTTAGGGTAGCACCAAGTAGTTTTCCCATGATTCCTAATCCCTTTTTGGACAGTGATGACAACATACCATTTGATGAGCTACTGAGCTATTTGAGGATGTGAGAAAAAAGGTTGACTCAGAGAAGATCAAGTTGTTTGCCTATCTTGAAAGATACCGTAGATTGATTAGGAAATTGAACTATCTCATGATAACTCACCCCAATGTGACCTTTCCAATTAGGTGCTTAGCTAATTCATGATAGCATCGACTGTTGCTCAGTGGGAAGCTTTGGGGCATGTCTTACATTACTTGAAAGGCTCATGTGATTGTGGCATGCTCCATACGAATCATGGCCATACCGAGATTAAATGTTTTTGTGATACAGATCATACGAGGTCAAAGGCTATCAGGAGATTCACCACAGGATACTATGTGCTTGTGGGTGGAAATTTAGTGCCTTAGAGGAGCAAGAAGCAGGATGTGGTTTCACAATCTAGTGCAAAAGTTGAGCATAGAGCCATGGCTCAATCAGTACAGGAAATGCTTTGCATATAGCCTTCAATTTTGTGTTTCATGAACACACGAAACAAATTGAAATCGACTGTCACTTTATACGTGATAAAAATCAAGGAGAACTTCATTTCTACAGAACATATAAGGTCTAGTGACCAATTGGATAATTTGTTGACTAGAGACCCAAAGGGGACTCACGTTGATTATCTTTAAAACAAATTGGGCATAATTAACATCTACATTCCAACTCAAGGAGGAGTGTTAGGAAGTATATTAATGTAAATATATTAGAATCAATTAATTTAAGCAAGCATTTGAGAATACATTTTTCCTCTATCTCTCTCTGGCATTACAAGGACAAAACAAACAAAGCACTATCTTCTCCGATTTCTCTTAAAATATCTCATGGAACCCTCCTGAAATAACATAAAAAGAAATCAATAAAGAACCTGGAAATCAAACAGCCCATAATGAGTTGTGTTAAAAAATTTGTGACTTGCACCACAAACCAGCAAATAAATTAGCATTCTCTCTAAGCCGTTCACCCTCCTTCCACCCAAAATCCTGTAGGTGAATAAAAATAGAACAAATCGAAGATGGCCACTAATCTGAGTTAAAAGACCCATAAACATCAGATGTCATATGCGCCACTTTAATACCCGGTTTTCAATAATTTATCCAACCTAACGCTGCTATACTCAAAGGGATGTGAATGACATTTCAATTAAGGGAAAAGCTGTCACAAGAAATGAACAATATCCATTAGAGCGTGTGCATAATTGCATGCTCCGGATATATGGGCTAAAGTACAACAACTACGAATTCATCCCAACCACTTACGCTGACCAAAAGATTGAGCACTAAAAGCAAAAGGCTTTATAATTCTTAGCAACGCTTGGGTTCAATTCAAACAATTTAAACAAAGGGTAGAAAGTGCCAACTAAATATTTAACATAGAAGCCACAGATTAATCATGTCAGTGATCAGTCAAAACTAAAAAACCACTCTCACCAAAGTTTCCCTGAGGGTTTATCAAAACCAAACCAGCAATCCCCTGAACCACAGAAAAAGCAGGACGGAAAGCAGGAAGTGACGAGGAAATAGAGAAACAGAGGTCCACAGAGTAAAATACGTACGTCAAGTTCAAGCAAAATCCATTCTTTTGTATTGGTCCCGGTGGACCAGTGACTGCGAAGGTCAGTGTCGAGGACGTGCGCCGCCTTCTGCGACGGCGCTTCCCTAGACATGGCCTTGACCTTGTAGGGCAGTGGTTTCACCCGAGGTTCCAACTCCACCTCCATATCTATCAGCCTCCGCTTCGGAGTCGAAGAGTATACTAATTGCTAAATATTACGGACGTGGCTTGTATCCTTTGCGGATACTGTCCGCTGCCCGCTGCCCGCTGCGCACCAACGTCACCGTTTTCATTGTTTTTCCTACAAAACACACACCTGGTTCCTTTTTTTAAAAAAAAAATCAGAACTTACTAGGTAGTAAAATGATAATTCATAATATCGAATGTACCGAAAAAAATTTTCATGATCTTAAAAAATTATTTCAAGGTACTAGTTGCTACTAAAAGAATACTGACTGGTACTGAAAAATAATTTATGGTCTCTAAAAATTATTTTGAGATCTTGAAAAAATATTTCAGGTAAAAATGCTACTAAAAATATAATTTATGATATTTTTTTCAACATCTTTAAATAATTTTTGGAGACCATAAATTATTTTTGCAGTACCAGTCAGTATCCTTTTAATAGCCGCCAATATCCTGAAATAATTTTTCAAGATCCTGAAATAATTTTTCAAGATCATGAAGATTTTTTTCGGTATCATTCAATATTATGAATTATCTTTTTACTACCCAGTAGGTTCTGATTTTTTTTTTTTAAAGGAACCAGGTGTGTGTTTTGCAGGAAAAACAATGAAAACGGTGGCGTTTGTGCGCAATAGACAGTATCCGCAAAGGATACAAGCTAGGTCCAAATATTACTCACTTTGGAGACTTTTCACTTCGACCAAACTTCGTAGTGATCCTCCGCTCGAGCCAGAAAAGCCTGAAGCATGTGTTGGAATCGGGTCGGGTCAAAACAATGTCAGTGATAGAGGTGGGAAAGTGCAAGCGGCCGGCTTAAGCATGACGTCCCCATTTTAAATTTCTTTGGGGAAATATTAAGAACCAAATGATAGATAAAATTAAAATTGAGTAATATTTTTTAAAAAAAATAATTAGAAAATTTTTAACTAATTATAATGTTTCTTTTTTTTTTATGAGAAAACTAACTATAATGTTATTAGCAAGCTTCTTAGCTTTATGATAAGAATATAATCAATTTTTCCTTTCAAATGTTCAAATAGCAATACTATATGATTCGAAAAACATTTCCAATTTTAAAAAGTAATTTTTTCAAGGGTAAAGGTACAAAAATGCACATATACTTTGCCCTCAAGAGTGTCCAACACCATTGCTTTTTTTAGGTGCATAAATGCACATGTGGTTAAAAGAAGAGCAAAAGTCGCACCCTCCATTAAAACCAAAACGTTGACTGTTAAAAACAATTTTGACTAACATTTGATGAATGGACACTGACTTGGCATATGCATCTAAAAAAATAATAATAATAACACCTAGAGCACAAATCGAGGGGGAGCTCCGATGAAGATGTTGTTGATTAGATCTGTAACTTGAATGGCCAACAATGGCTTGGAAGATGAATGAACGACCGTCTCCGAGGGCAACATGGGATCTACTATGCGCTTCCGTTGGTGAAGTGGATTGGATGAAGATGGATATGACTTCAACCATCAACGAGGGTTGGCACCTTCTAGGAAGCCCTCTCCCGTGATCTTACCTGTGAAGAACCCCATGTTGGAAATTATGCCCTAGGGGCAAGTCATTGTTCTCCATTTAGTTATCATTTCATTAGTATGTTTATAGTGATAACTTATCCCTTGATATATCTTATAGATTATCCTAAATGTCCCTAGTCGGTCATCTACGTGGGAGCAAAAATAAAATAAGACCAGTATGACTTTGATGAGACATGGAAATACGAATCAAAGTCATAGGCACTTGTAAGAGTACAAGGTGCTGGACCGACCCACTATGAGAAAGCTGCATGGATTTACTCATAAGCTTATCTCATATATAACCGCGTCACAACGCCCTTTGACCTGAGATCATCATGGATTCCTACATGATGAGTCATTGATCTTTAACCTAGTCAAAAGTCACCTTTGACAGGTGATGATAAAGGCTTCGATCGGGATCAGTGGTTTTCATCTAGAGGAATGTGAATGGTCAAGATGGAATTTGTCCCTCACATTTGTAGAGAGATAATACTAGGCCCCTCGATGAGTGAGTCTGAGAAATGTATGGCCATACTACGAAGGAAAGGAGTTTCCATTATTAAACTACTCAAGAATCGAGAAAATAATGGTTAAGAACAGGAAGTTAATTGTGAAAACATTGAGAAAAATTTCAACGCTCTCGGTCTGATCAAAACTCGAGTTTTCATTTGAATATGAAAACTAAGAGAAGTTCAGACCTCTCTGCCTGATCAAAACTCGAGTTTTCACTTTAAGAGTGAAAACGTTGAAAACATTGAAACCTCTTTGTCTGGCTGAAACTCGAGTTTTCAAAGTGAAACTCGAGTTTTTATTTTTGAATGAAAACTTTGATGATTTTAAGCCAGATTACTTTCCAGTTTCCAAAAACTGTGTAAAACGTTGAAAATGCTCAGTCAAGTCAAAACTCGAGTTTTGAATCCAAAACTCGAGTTTTGAATCCAAAACTCGAGTTTTGAATCCAAAACTCGAGTTTTCTCTTAACTCAGAGAAAACTTTGAAAAAACTCAAAACAGATTGAAGTTGCAAATACTTGGCGCAAAACTGGATTTAAAACTTAGAGACTCTCTGTATGAGCAAAACTCGAGTTTCCAAATCAAGACTCGAGTTTTGTCTTTAGTTGAAAACATTTTGAGGTCTTTATATAAGCCAAAACTAGAGTTTCCAAACTGAAACTCGAGTTTTGTCTTGAGATGAAAAACTGAGTGCTCTCTGTAAAGCTCAAAACTCGAGTTTCCAAAGGAAACTGGAGTTTTGTCATATTTTGAAAAGTTGAGCAGCTCTCTGTCAAACCCAAAACTCGAGTTTTGTCTTGACAGTAAGTTTTTCAACTTACCAAGACAAAACCTCATTTTGGATTCGCAATTGTTAGTCATCATCAAAACCTATAGAGAACTAACACAAATGAATTAGAAAGCCGCGAAAAACCCTAGAGAGAAAATAGAGAGACATACAATTCAAAGGCGCTAGCATGCTGTCGTCCGTGTTCGAAGGATGTTTGTGTGGATACCAGTAGAGGGAGGAGATTCGTAGAGTCTGCTCCCAATTGATCGAGTAGGTAGCCCACGTGATCAAATCGAAGGAGATGCTCACAATTCACATAGGTATGGTTTCTAAAGAACCTTGATCTAAACGTCGTTGATGGATCCTCGATGGGATTCGTAAAAAATTTTAGTTCTGCTGCGTGTACGGATCCCAACACCCCAATCCTGATGTTGGGTTTTACCACCAACCATCGCTTTCTCACCATCAATTGCAGATAGCCCAAGTATGACCAGTCGTAGTTCTATGATGTAATAGGTTTGGTTTCGTATTTTTGCTTGTTTGAGGCTCATTTGTGTTTTTTCCCTATTACAGTTTCAGATGCTGAGGCAGCAACAGTTGTCCAAAGTTGCTTCAGGAAGTGGGTTTAACTAACAGAGGCAAAGGAAGTAAACGTTCTCTAACAGGGGAGTGAGGAGTGGCGAAGCTATTGGTGGTTGCAGAAACATCGGTCAGCCTATTGGTTTATCTTCATCTGTATGGCCTCCTCTGGTTCCAGTGAAGCAGTAGCACGTTGGGTCTGGAATGAGAGTCATTTTTCTTGAGAACCCTACCGAAAAAAGGGAATGTGTCAGAACTGGTGTCTTCTTGCCTCGTCGAGTTGACAATCCTACGGAATCACCGAGGATGACAGGTAAACTCATACTTTCTCAACAAAACTCCAAAGAATTTCATCAAAGTTCTTGCAAATCGCTACACTAATAAATGTTTTCAGATGCATATGCCAAGTCAGCATGCATTCATCAAGTGTTAGTCAAAATTTGTTTTTAACAGTCAATGTTTTGCTTTTAACGAAGAGTGTGACTTTTGCTCCTGTTTGATAACCACATGTGCATTTTTGCACCTAAAAAAGCACATAGTGTTGGGCGCTCCTGAGGGCAAAGCACATGTGCATTTTCGCACCTTTACCATTTTTTCAAACCAAAATTCAACTAGTAGTCATTTAATAAATTTAAAAAAAAACAAATTGATGGACATAAACAAGCCTGCCTGTAGCTCTGCACGGCTGAACCATTTAAGCCCACGGCCCTACAGGGCTAGCTCCTTAAAGTCTGACTCCTTCTAGAGGACCTAAATCATAAGTTCTTCATTAGGCTTAAACAAGATAGCTCGATGGGCTCAGTTTGACTTCCTAGCTTTAGCCAATTACCAGTTTTTGCGAGTGAAACGGGGATGTAGTGGAGGCAGTACCACATCTACAAAAACGGGCCTTCCTGAGCCATGCCTGAAAATTTCATTTGCTAAATACTTATAAAAATGAAGTGGAGTCCTTGAGGTCCTAAGCTCAAATTTAGAACTCTCGATTGGACAAAAAGTCTAGAATCTCTTTGCACTAGCAAAGTGGTTGAGACAATCACAACAATGGCATATCTGGTGATGCTAAATCTATTCAAAATCATTGATTCGCTCTTAACATCAGGAAAAGCCATCAGTGAGCTTGTAGATGGCATTGCTACCATGGCAACCGAAGCCATCACCTTCCATGGAACAACCATCGGCAACTCACCTAGAGAAGAAGCCTGAGATTGTTGAGCCATTGTCGAGCTTAACAATAAAGCAGAACTAGCTTCAAGACAACTTTAGAGCTCGCCATTGTAGAAATAAATAAATTCTAAGAAGAGAGAGAGAGAGTAATGTGCCTGAGAATTCAAATGTTTTGGTAATGGTGCTCATGCAAGGTTATGAAATCCAATTAACTTAGGGAAAGAGAAAGAAGGCTTTTAGTATTTAGGTGTCCTAGAAACAATCAATAAGGACAGATCAACACCTTTTTCTACGTTGTAGTATTTCATTATTAATAAATGAGCATATTTTATCTTTTTCATATTTATGTCTCACATTTATTTTAAAGTAAATATGTGTTTGAAGATAAAAGCCCTAGGAATAGAATATGTGTTAATCTCAAGGATCAATGATAGAGATCATGATTATGAGGACTCGAGAACACTGAATATCTATTACTTAAAATGTGTTCCTAGTCTTGAATCACCAAGAAAGGGCATTGATGATCTTAATAAGACTAATACGACATTGTCTAATTGTATAGAGATACAAGGTAGGAACCTCATGGAATACATGCTGATGGTGGAATATCACCTCGAGGGGGGTGAATAGGTGATCTCAAATAATTCTTTCGCGGTATGATGGATAAACGATGAAAGCAATAAATAAGTAAAGAGAAATGACATAGAGGAATTATACTGGTTCGGTCCAACTCTTTGACCTACGTCCAGTACCCAGACACTCTGGGATTTTTCACTAACTCACAAATACAATTACCCACTCTGTAACTCATGATGATCCTTTCTCCTTAGGACTCACTCCCTCTTACAAGTTGTAATTGTACACCCACACTCAAGATACCACTTTATGAACGAATTGTAAAACAAATGATAAAACTCTCTCACAGAGTAGATGAATAATAATCACTAAAGCTCAATAACATCCGAAGATATAAACAGAATAGAATTTGATCGCTTTGAGTGCTTTGTCTGTGTATGCATTTTTCCATATTGATGAATTCAATCCTTCGAGTATTTATAGTAGTTGAAGATTAAAGACCATTGTAGGATCTGAATTTGTCTGTTTGAATATGTCCGTTGAGAGCATTTAAGCATCCGCGCATATTTCAGCAAAATGGGTTGATTTTTCCATATATATCAGACATATATAATCACACGAAAAAGCCTAATTTAAATGCACGTTAAGTTGGCTCTGATATCACTATTGGGATCCGTACACGCAGCGCATTAAAATTTCTTACGAATCCCGTTCTGAGGATCACTCATGTGCGTTTAAATCAGAGTTAAGGAACCCGAATCATACCTTATATTGAACTCGTTCGCGTCTCGTTCTCTTTGAACAGGTGGACTACCTTCTCGATCAGCAGAAGACGACTCTTAGAATCGGCTTCCTCTACCAGTATCCACACGAACAATCCCCGAACACGGCTACGGCAGCGTGCTAGCGCCTCTTGTGCATCTCTCTCAATTTTTCACTCTAGGGTTTCTCGCGGCTTTCTGTAATACGCTCGACTAAAACTCCCGTAAGTTTTTCTAAACCCGATAGGCGTATTATATAATCAAAATTAATCCTCATTAATTTTGAAATTCGAATTTTGAATCTAGATAATATATTAATTAAATCTATCTCATAGATCTAATCTAATATATTAAAAGCCAGATTTGAAATCCGAATCTTGAATTTAGATCAAATCTAAATTAAAAGCCTTTTGATTTAACTTATCTTTATAAATTAAATCCGAGAAATGATATCTATCTATTTAATTAAATCTAAGATACTATATCTCAATTTAATATTAAACAGATATACGATATCTTTATTCGAAATTAAATGAGATATATCTCTATTTGTTTCAGATATTTAATTTATCAAATAAATTAAATACAAAACAAATATCATATATATAATATTATAATCTCCATTAATAATATATATATTAATTTTGAATTTAATATATATATATATATATATATATATATATATATAGATAGATTAAATTCAGTATTCATTTAATCTCAGATTAATCTGAGATTCAATGAATCTGGACACTTTTACCCGTGTTGGATCATTCTTGTGTGCGACCCTGTAGGCCCATATGAGATTGGCAGTGGGCCAAGACTGTATCAACCCACAAGTCACAAGCGGCCTCTAGCAAGACATTGCGACTACCCAATTCACATGAGGATCGATAACACGATACTACCTATCGTACAACCATGTCACGTCCCTTTTGTCACGCAATAATTTGGTCAAGGATGAGGCATGGATAATGTCAACTTTCTGTTCTTGACCACTACTTTCTCGATTCTCATGTAGTCTAAAAGGTGAAATGGAAACTCTTTTCCATCACAGTATGGCCATACATTTCTTAGACTCACTCATCGAGGGGCCCAGTATTATCTCTCTACAAATGTGAGGGGCAAATTCCATCTTGACCATTCACATTCTTCCGCATGAAAACCACTGATCCCAATCCCAGCCATTATCATCACCCGGTCAAAGGTCAGTGACTCATCATGTAGGAATCCATGATGATCTTAGGTCATAGGGCGTTGTGACGCGGTTATACGTGAGATAAGCTTATGACTTAATCCATGCAGCTTTCTCATAGTGGGTCGGTCCAACACCTTGTACTCTTACAAGTGCCCATGACTTTGATTCGTATTTCCATACCTCATTAAAGTCATACTAGTCTTAATTCATGTTCACTCCCGCGTAGATGACCGACCAGGGACATTTAGGATAATCTATAAGATGTATCCAGGGGTGCAATTATCAATACGAACATGCAAACGAAAATGATAACAAAAGAGAATACTTTAAATAACTTAAATATTCAAAGTACAATGAATTGCCCCTTGGGCATAATTTTCAACAGACTCCCTTGCACTAGGTGCAATCATTGATTACTCTAATTCCCAGCCCTAACATGACGCTCATGTGCCGCTTGTGCAAGCGGCTTAGTGAGAGGATCTGCTACATTGTCTTCTCCTGGTACTTTGCATATGCTTGTATCACCTCTTTCATTGATTTCTCTGATGAGATGAAATCGCCTGAGTATATGCTTGGTCCTTTAATGTGACCTAGGCTCCTTTGTTTGCGCAATAACGCTGTTATTGTCACAGAACAAGACTATTGGGTCTGAGATGGTAAGAACTACCCCCAGTTCAGTGATGAACTTTCTGATCCAAACGGCTTCCTTAGCTGCATCCGATGCTGCTATATACTCAGCTTCCGTTGCAAAATCAGCTACAGTGCTCTGCTTAGAGCTCTTCCAGCTCACCGCACCACCATTAAACAGGAATACATATCCTGATTGCGATCTTGAATCCTCTTGGTCAGTTTGGAAACTCGCATCTGTGTAACCAGTCACACAGAGCTCATCCTCCAAGCCACCATATACCAAGAATAAGTCCTTAGTCCTTCTTAAGTACTTAAGGATATTCTTGACAGCAGTCCAGTGACCCTCACCGGGATCTTGTTGATATCTGCTGGTCATACTCAAGGCAAATGACACATCCGATCGAGTATATAACATGGCATACATGATAGATCCAATGGCGGAGGCATATGGAATCTTACTCATGCGGTCTCTTTGATCTTGTGTACTAGGACACAGATCCTTACTGAGATGGATGCCATGAGACATGGGCATGTTACCCCTTTTAGAATCCTGCATACTGAACCTATGCAGTATCTTGTCTGTGGATGTGCTCTGACTTAGACTTATCAGCCTCTTGGATCTATCTCTATAGATCCTTATCCCAAGGATATAAGTGGCTTCGCCTAAATCTTTCATTGAGAAAGACTTTCCTAACCAAGACTTGACACTCTGCAAGGTAGGAATGTCATTCCCAATGAGTAGGATGTCATCAACATAAAGTACTAGAAATACAACTATGCTCCCACTAACCTTCTTGTAAACACAAGGTTCATCCATGTTTTGAATGAAGCCAAACTCTTTGACTACTTCATCAAAACGATGATTCCAGCTCCGAGATGCCTGCTTCAATCCATAAATGGATCTTTGAAGCTTGCAAACTTTACCAGAGTCCTCTAGACGCACAAAACCCTCAGGTTGTGTCATGTACACATCCTCAAGCAGCTTTCTGTTAAGAAAGGCTGTTTTGACGTCCATCTGCCATATCTCATAGTCATAATATGATGCAATGGCAAGAAGGATTTTGATTGATTTGGCCATTGTAACTGGCTAAAAGGTTTCATCATAGTCTATACCATGAGTTTGAGTGAATCCTTTTGCAACCAGTCATGCCTTGAAGATATTTACTTTGTCATCCATGCCAGTTTTCTCTTTGAAAACCCACTTGCACCCAACGGTTTTTACACCTTCAGGTGGATCGACTAAGATCCATACCTTATTGTCGTACATGGATTGCATTTCAAACTTCATGGCATCCAGCCATTTTTCAGAGTTTGGTCCTACTACGGCGTCTCGATAGGTCGTTGGTTCATTCTGCTCAATGAGCAAAACATCACGACTTCTAGTAATCAGAAATCCATATCTCTGAGGCTCTAGCTGTGATCTATCAGACCTTCGTGGGCCTTGTGTTACTTGAGTAGGCTCAACAACTTGTTGTGAGTCTTCTCCGGTTTCCATCTGTGTTTCTACATTGTCTTGTGACTCTCGAACTTCTTCGAGGTTCACCTTACTCCCACTGGTTCTTTTAGAGATAAACTCTTTTTCCAGAAAGATACCCTTCCGAATAACAAACACTTTGTGATCGGTGGGATTGTAGACATAGTATCCTTTAGTTTCTTTAGGATACCCCACAAAAAGGCATTTTGAGGATCTAGATGATAATTTATCAGAGGCTTGTTGCTTAACATAAACCTCACATCCCCAAATCTTAAGAAATGACAAACTGGGTTTCTTTCCAGTCCATATCTCATATGGTGTCTTTCCAACTGCCTTTGACGGAACATGATTTAGTGTGAACGCAGCTGTTTCTAGGGCATGGCCCCAAAAAGAAGGTGGAAGGTTTGTTTGACTCATCATAGATAGAACCATATCCAATAAAGTTCGATTCCTCCGTTCAGAAACATCATTCCATTGAGGTGTTCCTAGAGGAGTAAGTTGTGAGATGATCCCACAACTCCTAAGATGGTCAATGAACTCTTGGCTCAAATATTCACCACCCCGATCAGATCAAAGTGCCTTAATTGTTTTGCCAAGTTGGTTTTGCACTTCATTTTGGAATTTTTTGAACATTTCAAAAGAATCAGACTTATGTTTCATTAGATAGATATAGCCATATCTACTAAAATCGTCTATAAATGTAATGAAGTACAAATGACCTCAACTGGCAGAAGTGTTCATTAGTCCACACACATCTGTATGTATGAGGCCCAATAAATCGGTGGCCCCCTCACTATGTCCAGTAAAAGGAGCCTTCGTCATCTTCCCCAATAAACAAGACTCACATGTATCAAATGATTCAAAATCAAATGAATTCAGAAATCCATCTTGATGGAGTTTTGAAATGCGTTTCTCATTTATATGGCCTAGACGACAATGTCATAGGTAGATTGGATTCAAGTCATTTGACTTGAACCTTTTAGTAGTTATGTCATAGATTCGTCCATTATTTGGATGTTCTAAATTTAATACATAATGACCAGCATGCAATTCTCCATGAGCATAAAAAACATCATTATGATAAATTGAACATTTACGGTTCCTAGTAATGGAAGTAAAACCTTCCTTATCAAAATAAGAAAGCGAAATAATATTACTACTTAAAGCAGGAACATAAAAGCAATTGTTCAAAATAAACAAAAGCCCACTGGGCAGAACTAATTCATAAGTGCCTACGGCTAAAGCAGCAACTCTTGCTCGGTTTCCAACTCATAGGTCAACTTCGCCCTTCTTCAATCTTCTACTGTCCTTGAGACCTTGCATATTTGTACAAATGTAAGATCCACATGCAGTATCTAATACCCATGTAGAGGAAGTAGAAAAATGAGAATCTATGACAAATATACCTGAAGCGATATCCGCGCTATCCTTCTTGTTCTTTTTCAGACCTTTTTGATAGAGTTTGCAATTCCTCTTCCAATGACCTGGTTCATTGCAGAAATAGCAAACCCCATCCTTTGGAGGCTTTGCCTTCTTGGCTGCAGGCTTAGATTCAGGCTTGTTTGACTCATTGGTCTTACCAGCTGAGCCTTTACCCCATCTTTTGCCCCTTGCCTTTCTTTTTCATACCCTTTCCTTTTTGAACCATCAAAATAGTGCTGGGCCTTTTCTTGATACTCTTCTCAGCTGTTTTGAGCATCCCATGCAGTTCAGAAATTGATTTCTCCATGTTGTTCATATTATAGTTCATGACAAATTGGTCATAACTATCAGGGAGTGAGTTCAAGATCATATCTGTGGCTAACTCTGGACTCATGGGAAATCCTAGCCTCTCAAGGTGATGAATGTAGCCTTTCATCTTCAAAACATGAGGGCTAACTGATGCACCTTCAGCCATCTTGCAGGAATGTAAGGCCTTCATGGTTTCAACCTCTCTTGTCTTGCTTGTTGCTGGAACATTTCCTTGAGATGAACAATCATCTCAAAAGCCTCCACATGTTCTAGATCTCTTTGGAGCTCTGGAACTATGGTGGCAAGCATCAAGCATCCTACATCCACAGAGTCATTAGTATGCTTTGTGTAAGCATCTTTCTGAGCTCTTGGAGCATTGGCTGTAGGCTCTTCAGGAATGGGTTGATCAAGGACATAATAAGCCTTTCTTTCCTACTTGAGAACAATTCTCAAGTTTCTAAACCAGTTAAGAAAGTTTGTCCCATTCAGTTTTTCCTTCTCAAGGATTGATCGCATTGGTGTTGTTGCGGTGTTAATATTCGACATAATTCTACAATTTAAAAGATGTGCAAAGTTAGTTAATAATCTCCCACTAAATTAACAACCCTCATTATAATTAGTGGGCTAAGATCCATATTTGGCTTAAATTTAAGTCCGCTTTGGCAAGACGCTTAAAATCAAGTTATTTAGGTAGGCAACAACTTTGCCAATTACATCACATGTAACTCTTAGATCTTTATGAGATTCGATCATCATATGACCTAGCATGTTTAATCCCATCCAATGCCTTGAGATCCAAAACTGTTTTGATGATCTCAATTAAGTCAAGACAATAATGAATATAGAGTATCAACATTACTCTCTCTTGCCTCACCAAGATTACTTAGATGCATCCACTTTGGTGGAACATACAAATGGGTGATCTAGGTTTTGACAAGTATTCATTTATTGACGGCATTGTGACTTAAGATTTTATTTAGAGGGTATTATTGGATATGTGAACTAATTAATCCTATTAATTCTCCCTATATGAATGCAATCATATATTGTATATCATATAGAGTCTAAATTAATCATGCAGTGATCATATCAAAACATAATTAAAACTCGTGAATAACATGGCTCATTTAACCTAGAGTCCTCTCAAGCCAATGAGGGGACTTTTCTAAATAATAAAAGAAAATACATAGTTAGAAAACCTTGTTTCACATACGAGGGGAGTGAGATGAGAAGAGAATGTACATCAAGATTATTTAAGAAAGGCATGGCACGCAGGCCATATACAAAATTTACAACCGTAGATGTTAGTTCTCTATGTGTTTTGATGATTACTAACAATTGTAAATAATATGGAGATGTTTTTGTTCAAGACTGAACTGATTTAAACTTGTCAATTTCAAACAAAAACATTCTGCTTGCGACAAACTCGAGCCTATTATGGGCATGCTCGAGCTTATCTTTGACAGAGAGTGTAAACCTGACATTTTAATTTTCAAACTCGAGACTGAACCTGAAGTTTAGAACTAAAGAGTTTTCCAAAGTTTTCAAAGCTTTGTGTGAACTCGAGTTCACATTTGCAAGCTCGAGTTCACCAGAGATAAAGAGGTTTCTAACTTGCAAACAGTTTTAAACTTGACATATTCTTTCCTCAAACCTCAAGTTTGCAAGTTCCAAAGAAAAGTTTTCATAGTTTTCAAAGATCACAAACTCGAGCCTAAGTTTTTCAAACTCGAGCCTATCTTTGGCAGAGAGCTTTCAAAGTTTTCTAACTCAGCTAAACCTGAGACATATCTTACAAACCTCAGGTTTATCTCAACACAAAAACATTGAGAGTTTTTCAAAGTTGAACAAACTCGAGCCTAAGATTGTAAACTTGAGCCTAAAAGCTCCAGAGAGCAAAAGCATTTTTCAACTTGAGAAAACTCTAGAGTTTGTTTTATAAAGCTCAGGTTTGAACTTTGGAAGAATGAACTAAGTCTTGACATGAATAGTGCTACACTCGAGCCTAACATGTTAAGCTCGAGTTCAAACCTTACAAAGAGCAATGAACTTTTCAATTTGTTTTAAACTCTAGAGTTTGCTCCACAAACCTCAGGTTTGTCGTTTCAAAGCTAAAACTAAGCTATGTCTTGAACAGTGTCAAACTCGAGACTGTCACTAATAAACTCGAGTTTGTCAACTTAAACTTAAACTCTCCAGAACTCAAAATCGCGACATTTCTCTCTGGATGAAATAAACTCGAGTTCAGTATTGTAAGCTCGAGTTCAAATCAACCCGAGAGCAATGTGTTTTTCCAATAAGTTGAGAACCTCAGGTTTAGATCACAAACCTCAGGTTTACATGTTTTTGAACTAAAACATCTTTAGACACTGAAGCATCAAACTCGAGCCTGCATGAACTAAGCTCGAGTTCACAATGCTGATTCAGAAAATTTGAATCTGTAGATTTCAGAAAACAATGTTGTTTGATCTTAATCCTTTGCATTATTATGCTCTGATATTCCCTGCTATGTTTAACGTCTTTATTAGTGAATTTCAGAGAATTAAAGTATGTTCATTAAGGAGTTAAGGCATAAAGCAAAAAGTGGTTCAGAACATTTAATGCAAAGTCCAGAAAGTTACTTCTTTTGACCAATCCAACTGCACACGCCTACAAAGCATTAAAGATTAATTTCTACAACAAGAAACATCCTCTCTAACGAATTAATTCATAGAGAGTCAACCCTGCTTACTTGGACAGCTGGATTATGAAGAGTATTAGAGAGAGAAGTTGCCAAAACTACAACTTCTCCAACGGATCTATTTGGAAAGTAACGGTCATTTAATGATCTCTGAGTATAAATAGAGCTGCATTCAAGACTTTCCAACAACTACAACATCTGAAAACGCATAAGCATTCAAGTTCTCCAACTACTTCTCTATTTTCACTTGTAGCTTGTCTCCTGACATTATAAGCTTCAGTGTTTATCATTACCTACTCTTAGAGAGAGTTTTTATCTGTAAATCATTTATTGTAAGGAATCACAAGTCAAGGGGACTTGATGATTGGGAAGTTCATTGATTACAACTTGTAAGGGGGAATGAGTTCTAGTGAGAGAATCACTTCTTGAGTGCAGAGTGTGTAATCTTTGATATAGTGGAAATTCCAGAGAGTCTGGGGACTGGACGTAGGTCAAGTGGTTAAGACCGAACCAGTATAAATCTCTTGTGTCTTGCTATTCTTCCTCATACTCTATTCTACCCCGTTTTCATAGTTAGAAAACAAAGTTGTTTGCAAGAATTTTTAAAATACCCAATTCACCCCTCCTCTTGGGTATTTGGCTCCACTTTCACTAGAGCCATCTTGTTCACCATACCCAAACAACACTTTGAAAGGTAAATTGTAAACATATTTTAATTCATACATTTATGAAATAAAATATTACTCATGATAGAATTCTCTAATTTATATTACTTTGTTTTAGAAAGTTTCTTTCATAAAAAATAATTTTAACCTCAAAAGGTGTCGTCTGAACATGGCATTCACGTGGATGAAGAAGGTCGTCCTTAACATGTTGATTTGAACGTCCGAACGCGATCATGTCTCACACGACCATCGTTGAATCTGGACAGCTCAGAAAAACGACGTTAGAGGACGAACCCTAACATTCGCGCGAAGTCATTCTTTCATCTGCCGTCATGATCGTCTGAGTCGTCACCGGTGTCCGACACTTACTCAGCGTTTGAACCCTTCAGAACGTGATCTATGCGTCCAGACACGTATGACGTCTCCGAACATGATTGACCCCTTGCGTCATCATCGTCTAACCTCATTGTGATCGTCCGACCTCAATGATTCAGAACCACACGAAAAATGGCCGTGAAACCCTAACGCGAATTATCAAATTAAAGCATTCAAGATTTGATTTCTTGATACAAATATTCATTTTTTGCATACAAAGATTCGAATTCTTGCATATATATCACATATAGTGGCATGTAGAAAAACCCAATTTAAATGCATGTTGAGTTGGCTCTGATACCACTGTTGGGATCCGTACACGCAGTGGATTAAAATTTCTTACGAATTCCATCCCGAGGATCACTCATGTGCGTTTAAATCAGAGTTAAGGAACCCGAATCATACCTTATATTGAACTCGTCCGCGTCTCATTCTCTTTGAACAGGTGGGCTACCTTCTCGAGCAGTAGAAGACGGCTCTTAGAATCGGCTTCCTCTACCAATATCCACACGAACAATCCCCGAACACAGCTACGGCAGCGTGCTAGCGCCTCTTGTGCGTCTCTCTCAATTTTTCACTCTAGGGTTTCTCGCGGCTTTCTGTAATACGCTCGACTAAAACTCCCGTAAGTTTTTCTAAACCTAATAGGCGTATTATATAATCAAAATTAATCCTCATTAATTCTAACTCCACTCCTTGCCAGTAAGTGAAGCCACTGATCTAGCCCTTAACTTCCGTTAACCGACTATTAATTGAAACACCGATAGGCAAACCAAATTTATTGAATTAAAAACATGCAACTGGGTTCATTCGACACTTAAGGATTCATCCTCGTCCAACCATATGAAAATTAGTTCATGACTGACGAGGAAGACGCAAAACAAACATCAACAGAAAGACCCATGATTGGAATACAAATAAACTAAAAGAAAACAGAAAGCTTGAACGGAGTTCTGAAGTGTGGATGAAGCCCTGTCACATCACTGCTCCACGTCGTCTTCTCTCCGTCGAACTCAGAGGAAGGATGCTGGGTTGTCCTGGAAATATCGTGCTCTGCGATCTTTCTCTTTCTTCTCGTGAGACTGCCGAAGATAGAATTCTGTCCAGGGGTCTTCGACCTCTTTAGAGTTCTCTCGGTTGCCTTTTATAATCGAGCTTACGTGCAGCGCAGCGAGTTGAGACTTTCCTATTCTGTCGGGATTCTTCAGTATCTTCTGATTAGATTAGATTGCCTCTGCAGATCCTGCGGGATTCTTTCAAATCTTTCAGTTCCGATCCTCCGCATCTTCTATTCCGTTACGTCAGCAATCCATCTGTCAATATTGCCCTTTTATTTAATTCCTGAAATCATCTAGATAAAAAGGTTAGAATATAAGCCGTATAGCATTGCGTCCTCTACTTTGCTATAGCATTCATGTGCTCTGTATTGCTCTTCGGTCTGCTGTTAGAATGCTATAACATCGCATCAACTCTGCTACACAGTTTTCCTTAAAAAGCATTGCGAATTAGCACATACTGATGATTTCTATCTCTCAATCCCTATATCATGTATACATGCCTTTTTTGCTTGGTTAATTCATATTTAAGCTCATTTTTACCATCCAATACAGTCATGAAATATAGGGAAAATATGGTATTAATTGTGCTCATCAAATACCCCCACACTTGGCTTTTTGCACTCCTGGGCAAAAATAAGACAGAGCGAACAAAAGCTCATAGCCGTAATCTTCCTGCCTGTATAACCTTGCTTGCACACCTGCTTTCAGTTTCCATGCCCTCTTCGGCAATCCCACTGCCCAGTGCCAACCGCCCGTCGGCGTGGTATCGTTCCAATGAGTAAGTCTCAAGGGGCTCTCAGGATTCAGTATTTGCACTCACTTACCCAAGGGGTTTTGATTTCTCTCTTGTCTAGCGGGCCCGGAAGATCCATAGCCTAGTCAGAGTTCTAAGATTACTTCTCAGCATCTGAGTATTCGTTCATCAAAAGGACTTTTTCGGATGTGCTGTAGGAATGGCTAAGTGTTGTGAGGTATGAAAGGATGGTGGATGCTATAGCAGCTCGGGTAGATCATTCCTCCTCTTGCTCTTGTTGGCTTCAGCAGAGTGTTCCTTCTTGAACTTTGCACTTTAAGCTGTTCCCTTATTCCAAGTCATCAATTTTTTTTTAACACAACAACAACAGTTCTTCAGTCTCTTTTGCCTTTCACGGACACACTCTACTGTAGCAACATTTTTTACAGTCTCCTTCAGCTTGCCTTCCTAACCTATTCTGCTATAGCATAATTGTTTGGCTCAAGGGGGTGGCAATGTGGAGCTAATGATAAATGGCTTGTGTATGGGAGCAATGGGTACGACAAGAATGCCTCTATCCCATGAACTTCAACTCAGACGCCAAGTAGCTTATCAAAGAACTAGGACAAATCAAGGGTCAAATACAGGCTAGCAAACATACACACAAGATAAAACACTAAGGCTCAAATTAATTCTTCCATGGGGGTTCTTCCCTTTTAACATCATCATTATCACTCTACCCCACATTAGGTTGGCTAGCAACGTCAATTTCCCAAGCCTAAAGGTTCAGTTCCCTTCGGCCCTTATGCTATGCTCAGTCATACAGGCACTCATTCCATGGCTACAAGATTCAATTCTTGCTCTACAAGAGTTTTGAAAAAAAAAATTTCCAGTTTGTGCAATCAAAACTAAATGTAGGGTCAATCTCAATTCGAGCAACCATCAGCAGATTATATCATGATAATCCCCCCCACACTTAAACGACGCAATGCCCCCATTGTGACAGCGGAATAAGATGTAAAAATTAGCGCAGAATATGGGGATGGGGGCAACGAGCAAGCATGAACAATATACAGCATCATTCACAAAAGGTGCCTTGGGGAAAACGCCCAAGGCATTGAACAAAGTGTCAGAAAAAGGAAAACAAAAAGGAGACAGAAAAAACAAAGAAAAGGGAAACTACGGGGCAGGGGGAACAAGAGGGACCGGGGTTGGGGCGCTGGTGGCCGTGTCGTCTTCCTTCGATGAGTCCCTGAGGGTGTTGACCACCGGGATACCGGAATGCGAGAGAGAGAGAGAGACGGCCACTGGTAGGTGACGACTGTGAGATTCCAGTTTCGTCCAAGAATCGCGCCGGAGGGTCTTGCGTTCCTTGCGGAGGTGACCGAGGCGACAGAGAAACTTGTGGGACGACATTTCGTCGGTGTCTGGCCGCCAGTAAAGGTGGGCATGGGTGTTAATGTAAGCACGGTCTGAGGAGTCAGTGCTACCTAACACCGAAAAGGGTTTCATGGATGAAGACGAAGGGGAGGAGACCTCGATGGGGATGGGTAGTGGGGTCCGACTAAACGCTCGGTAAGCGGAGGCCGGTGGGAGCGCCCGGCCTTGCCGTGCCGTACGCTTTGTCTTGACCATGATAGGCTGGGAGTGAGGGAGGTGAAGGACGGGGTGAGTCGGTGGGTATGTGAAAAGACGCGGGAGGTGAGACTAGGAACAGGTGATGTTTCAGAAGCAATTTGAATAAAGGACGGTTCAGTTCCTTAAACGAGTAGATATGTCTTGTAGTTGACGTGCAGTGGGCCCATTGGGGTGGCCTACTAACCGTCGCTATGTTAGTTCTCTGATGGTTTTGATGATTGCCAACAACTACAAACAATTAAAGAGGTTTTGCTCTTAAGTGTTAAAATCTTGTTGAAGAGCAAACCTCGAGGTTGGTTTTTCAACCTCGAGGTTGAGCCTTACAAATGGTTTTTAAGGTTAAGTGTCAAAACTTGGTTTCACAAAGGAAATACGTGAAACCTCAAGGTTGGAAAGTTAACCTCGAGGTTCAGGCCTTATTGAAAACCCCAAGTTTTACATTTAGACTTATAACCTCGAGTATCAAGAGCTAACCTCGAGTTTTGATCCATCCAGAGAAGTCATGGTTTTCATCAAGCATGGAAACCTCGAGGTTCATGTTTCAACCTCGAGGTTGGATACTTTGGTTTGAAACTTAAGCTTGAAGAAAAACACATTGACCTCGAGTATGAGTTATCAACCTCGAGTATTATGACTTACAGAGAGCAACAGGTTTTTCAAGTCTTTATGAAAACCTCGAGGTTAAGGTTGTAACCTCGAGGCTAAGCCTTATGATTGAAGAGTGAACTTCTTTCTCTCAAAGGCTAACCTCGAGTATGGTTTTATGACCTCGAGGTTGTCGAGTTTCTATGAAAACTGAAGGTTTGAAAATAACTTCAAACCTCGAGGTTACCTTTGGAACCTCAGGGTTTGTGAGTTTATGAAAGGTTTGAAAAGTTTTTTTAAGGGAAACCTCGAGGTTCATATTGCAACCTCGAGGCTGGACGGTTTAAAATCAACAAATTGCCTGAACCTTTCAAGCTAACCTCGAGGTTGGATGAACTGACCTCAAGGTTAGGTGCTTTTTCAAATCTGTGAAATCTGCTATATCTTGTTATTTGATCTAATTGCTTCCATACATCATTCACTCATGATCCCAAATATGTTTGACAAAGTTTGTTGAGTAATTTCAGTTAGCACAGATCAAGATTAATGAAGAATTGAAAGAAAAAGCAAAAAGGTGAACAGTGCATTTAATGCATCTGCACAATCTCACCCACTTTCAGCTAATCCTTCTGAGCACGCCTAATGAACGTTAAAGGAAGTTTACTACATCAAGTAAAGTCAATTCCAACGGGCAAAAACTCAGAGAGACACATCAGACATCATTAGCACTTGGATTAGCAGAAGATATAGAGAGAGAAGAAGCTTAAAACTTGCACCAATGTTCTGCAAATGATCTCCAACTGCAAGAATTATTTCTCAACGGTCATTTAATGTTTTCTACCAATAAATAGAGAGCATTAACTCCATTTGCAGTTGATACACCTACTCTGAGCGAAATTCTACTAAGTTCATTTATTGTGTATTAACTTTCACTTGTAAAGTATCATACTTGATACAAGCACTTCAGTGTTCATCATATCTACTCTGTAAGAGAGTCAAATACTTGTAAATCATTTATTGATTGAGATAACTACAAGTCAGGGGACTTGGTAGTTGGAGTGTATTGATTACAACTTGTAAGGGGGAGTGTGTTCTAGTGAGAGAACAACTCTTAGTACAAAGTGTGTAATCAATATTGTTGAGTTAGTAGATTGAAAATCCCAAGTGAGGCTTGGGGACTGGATGTAGGTCAGGAAAGGACCGAACTAGTATAAATTGCATTGTGTTTAGCCTCTTCTCCTTATCCTCTCTGTTGTGCCCTGTTCTGAGTGACCAAAAACAGAACAAGTTTCGAAAATTTTAAAGATACCCAATTCACCCCCCCTCTTGGGTATAAAGCTCCTGCTTTCATGCTACATACATGCGGTGTTTAGATGAGGAGCGTACCTGACTGCACTGGGCCTATGCTTTGTTCTTTGACTTGGGGCCTCGATGCCATATCCTATGCCGTAGCATATACCAAGCTGGGCTTGTTCCCTCGCGTGTTGATGTTAAAGAACTATGACCTTAGGCTGCCTCCCAATAGCACTTGCTTTAAAGTCTTCAGCCGGACTTTGCTATAGCAATTTAATACTGTGGTGGTGCAGGGGGCTCCCCTGCCTCTGTAGTGATCTTGCTAGTATCTGAACAAGTCAGGTTCTTCTCAGTTGGGTCCTTGAGTCTCATGTTCTTTAGTATTGAGAAGGTAACCTGATCGTTATCCACCCGCATAGTGAGTTCTCCTTTTTCTACATCAATCAGCGTACGACCAGTTGCCATAAAGGGTCTCCCCAGCAGAATTGGGACATCATGATCGGCTTCAAAATCTAGGATAATGAAATCTACAGGGAAGATGAACTTATCCACTTTCACCAGCACATCTTCGATCTTGCCTTCAGGTAGCACTATAGAGCAGTCGGCCAGCTACAATGTAACGGTAGTAGGCCTGGCTTCCCATACGGCCAACTATTTGAAAATCGACATAGGCATGAGATTAATGCTAGCGCCAAAGTCGCACAGAGCCTTTCCCGAGTAGTTGGGACCGATAGCACAGGGGATTGTGAAACTGTCAGGATCTTTCAATTTCAGAGGCAGTCGATTAGTTAGCAGGCACTGCACTCCTGGGTCAATGCCACCGTCTCAAACTCTTCCAATCGCCGCTTTTTAGACAGAATTTCCTTCATAAATTTCACATAGCTAGGCATCTGTTACAAAGCTTCCATGAGTGGGATGTTAATATGTAATTGCCGCATCATGTCGAGGAACTGCTTGAACTACTTCTCCTGTCCTTGTTTCTTAAGCCTTTGTGGAAAAGGCGGATGTGGTTTGGGAATTGCAGGAGGTGCACGGTCAGAATTATGCTTTGGTAGTGCGGTAGCATTCGGTATAGGAAATTGATCGTGATCTTCCAACACTATTCGTGGAGGCAGAACTGTTGCACCTGTATTTTGTGCTGGTAGTGTCGGTCTTGGCTGCCTCTGTTCGTCCTCTTGGGGTAGCTCACTACCCTCTTGCCCTTCCTTAGATTTCTCTGGTCGTGGATTAGAGATCGCCATTGGTTGCTTGGTTGCTGTCATGGGTGCAAGGCTTTTACCACTTTGGAGCCCGATCATCTTAACTTCTTCCCTTCCTTGAATCCTAGGGACTTCAGTGTCATTGGGTAGGGCTCCTGAAGGTCGGTTATTCAGAGCAGTTGCTAACTGTCCTACTTGAGTATCAAGATTTCGCAGAGTCACTTGTTGTTTCTGGATGATCGCATCGTTTTTTGACATATAATCCTTCAGAAGGTTCAACATAGAGTTCTGCGGGTCTGAATCCCCACCTTGCTGCCTTGCTGACTGGGTGAATCTCGGCGGGTTTGATGCTCGGTTGGAGAATTGCTGGTTTGTGGATTGTCCTGTTGCTTGTGCACCTTGGGAGTTCCATGAGAAATTGGGGTGCTGCCTCCACCCACGGTTGTAGGTGTTTGAATATGGGTTGTTAGCATTGCCTCCCCTATTAAAGTTATTAACGAAGTTTATGGACTCAGGGTTTGCGGAGCATTGAGCATACGAATGCTCTCCACCACAATACATGCAAGGTACTTGGGATGGTTGCGTTGATGGAAGGGTCAGTCTTTTCACCATATTGGTCAGAGCTGAGACCTGTGCTATGAGAGCAGTCATGGCATCCAGTTCATGTATTCCTGCAACAGTGCGGGACGGAGTAGCTTTGTCTGTTTGCCACTGGTGACTGTTCATTGCCATGCGTTCCAGTAAATTATAGGTCTCCTCATAAGATTTAATTAGCAGGGATCCTTCTGAGGAGCGTTTACTATTGATCGTGTCTGAGTGTCGAGGCCCTTGTAAAATGCTTCAATCTGTACCCAATTAACCAGCCCGTGTTGGGAGCATTTTCTCAGGATATCCTTGAATATATCTCAGACATTATAAGTAGATTCACCAGGCTTCTGTTGGAAGTTGGTGATTTCTCCTCTGAGTTGCGCGTTTTAAGTAGGTGGAAAGAATTTCAGCAAGAACTTACTTCCCAGATCATTCCATGTGGTGATGGAATTAGCAAGCAGGTTATTCAGCCATATGCGCGCCTTGTCCCTTAGTGAGAATGAGAATAATTTAATCTGAATGGTATCGGGAGGTATACCAGGGATTACAAAAGAATCGCACACCTTCAAGAAGGTCTTGAGGTGAAGATGTGGGTTTTCAGATGGGGAGTCCTCCAAATTGTCCAGCAGCATTCAGCATCTGAATCATGACACTTTTGATTTCAAAGTGTCCAGCATTTATAGTTGGTGGTGTGATGGCCGAGGTCAATTTGTTCAGATCTGGAATCCCGAATTCCATAATGGCCTTGTTCTCATCTAGGTTTGGTTGATGTGGTGGAGGGTCCTGGTTATCCCTGTGCATCTCGATGCGCTCTCATTGTTCTCGTTTGTGATCATTAGGTATATCCGCCATGCTTGCTGTGCCAACGGATTGGCTTCTCCGCTTCTGCTTTCTGCGCCTTTGCTTGTAGGTGCGATCTATCTCAGGATCGTAAGGCTCTAGATTGGCTGAAGGCGAATTGCGCATGCATTACAGACTGTACCGGAAAAATCACGAATAGAGAAAAGTGAGCTTGTTACTAGGTAGATCACAACTATTAAGCAACAGGGCGTCGTCACTAGTTGTATCAGTAGTCCCCGGCAACGGCGCCAAAAACTTGTTGGTCAAATTTCTTTATGGCAAGCGAACTAGTCAAACAAGTAATAAAGTGAAAGTAGAGTATTGTCCCACAGAGATTGTGATACCAAACAGTGACGCTTGGTTGCTATGATAGTCGTGAAACAGAAAATAAATTAAATCGGTTTGAGAGGTTTTGGTAATTATGCTACTAGCGAAAATAACAATAAACAAAAGAAGATATCAGTGATAAGTTAGGTTGGACTCAGAGTCGTCCTTAAGTGCGTCAATCCCCCAATTGTCTTACACAATGCTACATCTATACTGTACAGCTTCCGCAATTGCTATAGCATAGCTGCTACTCACAAGGCTATTTGGTTAACCCACCTCTATGGTCTATCGAAGCTTCTGCGTCCGATACGTAGGATACTACCTATACTCCTTCCATATTCCTATGGTAACTTTCTAGTGTAGATCTTTGCTATGCACAGGGTGTTATGGTTATGAGAGGTAGACCCATTCCTGAAGTCTACAATATAGGTCATGCCGTGCACGGGCCACCTAGCAAGCATCTGTTTCTCGGAGGTCTAACTCCACTCCTTGCCAGTAGGTGAAGCCACTGAACTAGCCCTTAACTTCCGTTAACCGACTAGTAATTGAAACACCGATATGCAAACCAAATTTATTGAATTAAAAACATGCAATTGGGTTCATTCGACACTTAAAGATTCATCCTCGTCTAGCCATAGGAAAATTAGTTCATGACTGACGAGGAAAACGCAAAACAAACATCAACAGAAAGACCCATGATTGGAATACAAATAAATGAAAAGAAAATAGAAAGCTTGAACGGAGTTCTGAAGCGTGGATGAAGCCCTGTCACGTCACTGCTCCAAGTCGTCTTCTCTCTGTCGAACTCAAAGGAAGGATGCTAGGTTGTTATGGAAATATCATGCTCTGCGATCTTTCTCACTCTTCTCGAGAGATTGCCGAAGATAGAATTCTGTCTAGGGCTCTCCAACTTCTTTAGGGTTCTCTCAGCTGCGTTTTATAATCGAGCTTACATGCGGCTCAATGAGTTGAGACTTTCCTATTCTGTCGGGATTCTTCAGTATCTTCTGATTAGATTAGATTGCCTCTGCAGATCTTGCGGGATTCTTTTAAATCTTTCAGTCCCGATCCTCTGCATCTTCTATTCCGTTACGTCAGCAATCCATCTGTCAATATTGCCATGTTATTTAAGTCCTGAAATCATCTAGATAAAAAGGTTAGAATATAAGCCGTATAGCATTGCGTCCTCTACTTTGCTATAGCATTCATGTGCTCTGTAATGCTCTTCGGTCTGCTGTCAGAATGCTATAGCATCGCATCAACTCTGCTACACAGTTTTCCTTAAAAAGCATCGCGAATTTTCACATACTGATGATTTCTATATCTCAATCCCTATATCATGAATACATGCCTTTTTTGCTTGGTTAATTCATATTTAAGCTCATTTTTACCATCCAATACAGTCATGAAATATAGGGAAAATATGGTATTAATTGTGCTCACCAAGTGCCTGAAAATAAAAAATAAAGAGAGTCAGAATTTGATAAAAAACACAACTTTTAAACAGTAACATACTAGCATAAACAATAATTTTAATCCGTAACAATGGCGCCAAAAACTTGTCGGTTGGTTTTGAAAATGCCTATAGCAAGTGTACTAGTCGAACAAGTAATAAAGGATAGAGTAGATTATCATTCCCACGAGGATCCAAACACCGATCTTATGCAGCAAATAGTTGAAGGAAAGTCGAATGTTAATAAGAGTGATTTGTTGAGTAATCTATTACTAAGTCTAACGAAGTAAGAAAATGGTGTGAAAGTGAAGACGATTGAGAAATCAGATGTTAAATAGGCTAAGCTTGGACTTCCCCTTAACTTGCATTCATCCCGCAGACTACTTTAACACAATGCTACAACAATGTACTATAACAGCTTCCGCAATACTACAACAAATTGCCTACAACAAATTTATCTAGCTAACCCACCACTAATATATATAGAAGCTTCAACAATTATATAAAGACACTCTTTACTTTACTTCTTCCATAATCATATGCAAATTTTCAAGCTTAAAGTATTAGATTAACTTAGGTGTAAAGGATATTTGAGAGAAACTCATTCTTGTAGCCTACAATTTAGATAGAGCTCTATACAAACTCTACTAGGACACACTTCTTAATAGAGGTCTAACCTTAACTCCTTTCTAGTAAGCTAAGGCCACGACTCTTGCTTATTAATGGCCACCTAACACACAAGACCAACGTTCAAAACACAATTAAGCAAACTGAATTTATTTAAATGAAAACTAGCCATCTGGGTTTAAAATACAAATCAAGGTTCTATAGTCACTCAGCCAAAGGAAAGTTAGTTCATAGCTGAGGGACGAGACAAAAACTGAAACAATATAATCCATAAAGAAAAAAAAGGAAACTAAAACACAAAAGAATCATTGAAGGGTGTTGACGTCACAGAGAAATGTTTGTCTCATAACGCCTCTGTTGGAAATCATGCCCTAGGGCAAGTCATTGTACTTTAAGTACTGTTATTATTTAAAGAATTTCTCCATTTAGTTATCATATTGTTTGCATGTTTATTATGATAACTGTGTCCTTGGATGTATCATAAAGATTGTCCTAAATGTCCCTGGTTGGTTATCTATGCAGGAGCGAAGATGAAATAAGACCAGTATGACTTTGATGAGGTATAGAGATACGAATCAAAGTCTTAGGCACTTGTAAGAGTACGAGGTGTTGGACCGACCCATTATGAGAAAGCTACATGGATTAAGTCATAAGCTTATCTCATATATAATCGCGTCACAATGCCCTTTGACCTGAGACCATCATGGATTCCTACATGAGAGTCGTTGATCTTGAACTTAGTCAAAAGCCACCTTTGAGCGGGTGATGATAAAGGCTGCGATTAGGATTAGTGGTTTTCATGTAGAGTGGTCAAGATGGAATTTATCCCTCACATTTGCAGAGAAATGATACTGGGCCCCTCGATGAGTAAGTCTAAGAAATGTATAGTCATACTGTTGGTCGAATTCCCTTATGGCAAGTGAACCAGTCGAACAAGTAATAAAGTGAAAGTAGAGTATCGTCCCACAGAGACTGAAATACCAAGGATTGATGCTCAATCGCTACTATAGTTGTGCAAAAAGAAAGTAAAATACTTGGTATGAGAGGTTTGATTGGCTATGCTACTAGCAGAAGGAAACAACGTAAATTACTTGAGAAGAGATATCAGTAGGAAGTTAGGCTGGACTCAGAATCACCCTTAAATGCATCAATTCCCCAGTTGCTCTACCCATTGCTATAGCATCTATACTGCACAGCTTCTGCAATGCTATAGCATAGCTACTCATCGCAAAGCTATTTGGTTAACCCACCACGATAGTTTACCGAAGCTTCCGTGTCTGATACATATGATGCTAATTATACTCCTCCCATATTCCTATGGCAACTTTCTAGTTAGACCTGCGTTACGCTCAAGGTGTTATGGTTATGAGAGGTAGACCCATTCCTGAAGCCTACAACAATAGGTCAAGCCGTGCACGGGCTGCCTAGCAAACACTGTTTCTCAGAGGTCTAACCTCGACTCCTTGCCAGTAAGCCGAAGCCACAAATTGAGCCCCTAGCTTCCTCTAATCGACAAGTAATTAAAGCACTGATAAGCAAACCAAATTTATTAAATTAAGAACTTGCAACTGTGTTCATTTAACACTTACGAATTCATCCTTGTCCAGCCATACGAAAATTAGTTCATGACTGATGAGGGAAACACAAAACAGATACTAACAGAATGACCCATAATCGAAATACTAAAATAAAGGCAAAAACAGAACAGAAAGCTTGAGAGGAGTTCTAAGGGCGTGGATGAAGTCCTGTCACGTCACCCCTCCATGTCTTCTTTTGTCCTTCGCACTACAGGGAAGGATGCTGGGCTGCTCTGGAAATCTCGTGCTTCGTGAAATCTCTCACTTTTCTCTTGAGTCGGCCGAATATGGAATATTGTTTAGGCTCCGTGCGACTCTCTTTTAGGGTTGTGTTCCTATTTCCTTTTATAAGCAGCCTTTCTTGTGGCGCAAGTTCCAGCGAGCTAGGCTTTCTAAATTTGTTGAGGTCTATCGAATCTTCTGCCCTTGATAGATTGATTCTGTTGATCCTGCGGGATTCGCCAAATCTGTCACCTTTGATTCTCCGCATCTTCTATTTTATTACGTCAGCAATCTACCTGTCACTCTCGACTTCTTTATTCCTGAAATTATCTAGATAAAAAGGTCAGACAAAATGCCGCATAGCATTGCGTCCTTTACTTTGCTATAGCTTCCATGATACCTTTTATTGCACTACGAGTTGCTGTCAAAATGCTATAGCATAGTATCAGCTTTGCCTATGCGTTCTTTCTTAAAAACCTTGAATTGCTCCTTTCTTAGCACATGTTCAGGATGTAAATGGTTTCTACCCTCCAGTTCCCTATATCATGAATATATGCCTTTTTGCTTAGATTGTTTGCAGTTTAAGCTTATATTTACCATACAATTCAGTCATGAAATATAGGGAAAACATGGTATAATTTGTGCTCATCAATACCCCCACACTTAGCTTTTTGCACTCCTGGGCAAAATAAGATGAAGCAAACAACGACTCATAGCCATAGCACTTCTGTCTGTATAACCTTGCTTACACAATTGCCTTCAGTTCTCATCCCCCATTTGGCCATCCCACTACCCACCAGCAACTCACAATGCATGGTATTGCTTAGAGGAGGAAGTCTTCAGAGGCTCTCAGGTTCAGTGTCTACGCTCATCTACCAGAGTATTTTAATTTCTCTCTTGTCACACGGGCCCAGAAGATCCATAGCCTTGTCAAAGTTCTAAGACTGCTTCTTGGCAATCTGAGCATTCGTTTATCAAAAGGGCTTCTTAGGTTATAATGTCAGGGTTACTTGGTGTTTGTGATGGGAATTGCTATTGGGTGCTATAGCAAAGCAAGTAGACAAATCGTTTTGGCCTCGGGCGAGTGCTCTCTCTCTTTTTTCTTTCTTTTAAGTTGTTGTTTCTTGCTGCTTTCTACTCTAGGTCTTTTCCTTTCTTTTTCTTTTCTTTCCTATATATGTGTGTGTGTGTGTATATATATATATTAAGCTGACCTCCTTTTTGCAGCATTTTATTGGAGCACTTCGCCGTAGCATTTTCACAGTTCTTCTTCTCGCTTTTCTGTCTAACTAGGTCCGCTATAGCACAAACGTGTGGCTCAAAGGCGTAGCAACATGGATATGATGTAAAGTGGGTTGTGTATGGGTTTGAAGGGTATGAAATGAATGCCTTTATCCTGTGAACTTCAACTCAGATGCCAAATAGTTTATCAAAGAACTATGACAAATCAAGGATCAAACACAAGCTAGCAGACATGCACACAGAATAAAATAATTAAGCTCAATTTAATCCTTCCATTGGGGGTTCTTCCCTTTAAACTTCCTCATCGCCACTTTACCCCGCATCAGATTAGCTGGCACTGTTAATTTCCCAAGCCTAAGGGTTCAGTTTACTTAGGCAATCATGCTATGCTCAGTTATACAAACATTCATTCCACTGCTACAAGATTCTGTTCATGCTCAATCATGTAATTTGAAAACTTTTCAGTCAGTTTGTGCAAAAACTGAATGCAAGGTGAATCGGATCACACACACAGTTAAGTCAAATTATGTCTAATCCCCCCCCACACTTGAACAAAGCAATGTCCCCATTGCAGCAGTAGAATAAAAAATTAAAATTGGCGTGTATCAAGGGGGCAGGAGCAAAGAGCAAGAGAAACACATTCACAACAACATTCATAAAATTGCCCTGGGGAAACGTCCAGAGCATGAGCAGATTGTCAAAAAACATAGAAAACGAAAAGTAACATAATAAATAAAACTACTGTGCAGGGGGAGTAGTGGGGGCTAGTTTACTGCTAGCTGTATCTTCTTCCGCAACCGAATCGTCGACCCCCTTTACGATCAGAATCCCTAAATGTGATTGAGATAGGGAGAGGGCAATCGGAGCGCCTCGACGATGAGCGGCAGAAAACGCTCGTGGGTTGTTGTGGATGGTCTTCAACTCCATGTGTAGCAGGCGAAGACGTTTGCGGAACCTGTTCGGGGAGTTGGTATCTGTCTCCGGTTGCCAGTACAGGGGCGCATTAGCGATCATGTAGGCCTCATCATAGACAGAGGCGGGTCCCGTGGAAATCGAGGAGTCAGAGGAGTAGGAAGAGGACGAAGATGTGGGCATGAGCATGGTTGGACCTTGCACCGGGGGTGAATGAGCCTAACGGTGCAAGCGGGCCAGTGGTTGTGCTTGGTGAAGCCTCGTTGTTTTCAAGACCCTCAGCATGGTGATTGGATAGGGGCAATGATAGAGGGGACAAGCAGAGGTGATGTGAGAAGGCGCGGGAGGAGTGGATGAGAAGAGTAGATATCGAAGAGGAAGAATTTTGAATATGAAGTGTTGTGACTCCTACCGCGGTGAGTTAAGCTGAGTTGGTGCATAATGGGCCTACGAATCCATTTAAGCGACAAATTATGCATAGGCAGAGGGGGACGCGTACCTGGCTAATGGTGGGCTTTTGCTGTGGTGCTCTGTTGGGGCCTTAATGCCTCGTCCTGTGTCGTAGCATACCCGTTGTTAGATTTGCTCCCTCCTATGGCGATGCTAAAGCACCATCAACTTGGGCTGCCTCCCAGTAGCGCTTGCTTTAAAGTCTTCAGCCAGACTTAGTGCTTGCGACTTAGGGTGATCTAAGATCAATAACTGTCCTATCCCGTACAACCGGATTTGACCAATAATGTTCAACCCTCTGACCATTGACTCGAAAGACGTTTCCTGTTGTTGGGTTTCTGAGGTCCACTGCGCCATGTGCTGTTAAGGCATTGATAACAAAGGGACCTGCCCACCTGGATTTCAGCTTTCTTGGGAACAGTTTCAGGCGAGAGTTGTACAACAAAACTTCTTGGCCAACCACAAAAGTGCGCGGGATCAGTTGCTTGTCATGCCATCGCTTGACCTTTTCCTTGTAAAGCTTTGCATTCTCATATGCGTGTAGACGGAATTCGTTCAGTTTATGCATTTGTAGTAGCCGTTTGTCACCTGCTGTGGTAGGGTCCATATTCAGCTGTGCTATTGCCCAATAGGCCTTATGTTCCAATTCAACCGGAAGATGACAGGCCTTCCCAAACACAAGTTGATATGGGGAGACCCTTAATGGAGTTTTATATGCAGTGCGGTACACCCATAAAGAATCATCGAGCTTGTCAGACCAGTCTTTACGGTTTGGGTGAACCACCTTTTCCAGGAAACGTTTGACCTCTCTGTTTGAGACCTCTGCTTGACCATTCGATTAAGGGTGATAGGTGATGAGCACAAATAATACCATATTTTCCCTATATTTCATGACTAAATTGGATGGTAAAAATGAGCTTAACTATGAAGTAATCAAGCAAAAAGGCATGTAATCGTGATGTAGGGAATGAGAGACGAAAATCATCAGAATGTGTTAATTCACGATGCTTTTTAAGGAAAACTGTGTAGAAGAGTTGATGCAGTGCTATAGCATTCTGACAGCAGACCGAGGAGCAATACAAAGCACATGAATGCTATAGCAAAGTAGAGGATGCAATGCTATGCAGTGAATATTCTGACCTTTTTATCTAGATGATTTCAAGAATTAAATAAAAGGGCAATAATGACAGATGGATTGCTGACGTAATGGAGAAGGAGATGCGGAGGATCGGAACTGAAAGATTTAGAAGAATCCCGCAGGATCTGTAGAGGCAATCTAATCTAATCAGAAGATACTGAAGATCCCGACAGAATAGGAAAGTCTCAACCGCTGCGCCGCATGAAAGCTTGATTATAAAAGGCAGTCGAGAGAACCCTAAAAAGGTTGGAAAGCCCTAGACAGAATTCTATCTTTGGCAGTCTCTCGAGAAGAGTGAGCAAGATCACAAAGCACGATATTTCTAGGACAACCCAGCATCCTTCCTTTGAGTTTGACGGAGAGAAGACGACGTGGAGCAGTGACGTGACAGGGCTTCTTCCACGCTTTGGAACTCCGTTCAAGCTTTCTGTTTTCTTTCATTTATTTTGTATTTCAATCATGGGTCTTTCTGTTGATGTTTGTTTTGTGTCTTCCTCGTCAGTCATGAACTAATCTCCATATGGCTGGATGAGGATGAATCTTTAAGTGTCGAATGAACCCAGTTGCATGTTTTTAATTCAATAATCTTGGTTGTGCTATCGGTGTTTTAATTACTAGTCAGTTAACGGAAGTTAAGGGCTAGATCAGTGACTTCACTTACTGGCAAGGAGTGGAGTTAGACCTCCGAGAAACAGATGCTTGCTAAGCGGCCTGTGCACGGCATGACCTATATTGTAGACTTCAGGAATAGGTCTACCGTTCATCACCATTAACACCCTGTACATAGCAAAGATCTATACTAGAAAGTTACCATAGGAATATGGAATAAGTATAGGTAGTATCCTACGTATCGGACGCATAAGCTTCAATAGACAATAGAGGTGGGTTGACCAAATAGCCTGCTGAGAAGCAGCTATGCTATAGCAATTGTGGAAGCTATACAGTATAGATGCCGTAGCATTGTGTAAGGCACTGGGGGATTGACACACTTAAGGACGACTCTGAGTCCAGCCTAACTTATCACTGATATCTTCTCTCGTTTATTGTTATTTTGCCAGTAGCATAGTTACCAAAACCTCTCAACCCGATTTAATCTACTTTCTGTTTCACGATAATCATAGCAACCGAGCGTCAATCTTTGGTATCACAGTCTCTGTGGGATGATACTTTACTTTCACTTTATTACTTGTTTGACTGGTTCGCTTACCATAAGGGAATTTGACCAACAATAGGTTGTAGTGATTCGATGAGTAACCCCGTATTTAGCAAGCAAAGCTGCAATCTGGCGGTTGCAAAAATGGGAGCCTTCATCACTAATTATGGCCCAGGGGGTGCCAAATTTCATGAATATCTGCTTCTTTAGGAACCTGCTTACGGTTTTGGAGTCATTTGTTGGCAAAGCGGTCGCCTTGACCCATTTAGAAACATAGTCAACAGTGACTAGTATATACTGGTTGCCTCTTGACGGAGGGAAAGGACCCATAAAGTCAATCTCCCCGACGTCAAACACTTCCACCTCCAGAATTGGTGTTAGAGGCATTTCATGCCTATGAGATATGCTCCTAGTCCTTTGGTAGTTGTCGCATTTGGACTCAAATTGATAGATGTCTTTAAACAGGGTGGGCTAGTAGAATCCAGACTGGAGCACCTTAGCGACTGTACGAATTCCTTCATATTGTCCCTTGTAGGGAGAGGAATGGCAGTGTCTCAGAATATCATCGGCTTCATCATCTGGTATGCAACGTTGAAGCATCTGGTTCGGGCATTGCTTAAACAGGTATGGCTCATTCCAGAAAAACTTCCTGCTGTCATATAAGAACTTTTTCTTTTGGTGATATGTTAGGTTCGTTGGGAATTCTCTTGTGACTAAAATGTAAATGGAGCTGTATACCCAAGAGGGGGGTGAATTGGGTATACTTAAAAATTTTATCGAATGGCTCTGTTTTGAACTTGTAAAAATAGAGTATAACAGAGGAGAAAGAGAAGGGAAGCTTAGACACCAAGATTTATACTGGTTCGGTCTTATCCTTGACCTACGTCCAGTCCCCAAGTCTCACTTGGGATTTTCAATCCACTAAACTCTTTTAACTTGATTACAAGCTCTGTACTCAAGAGTAGTTCTCTCTCTAGAACTCACTCCCCCTTACAAGTTGTAATTAGATATCCCAAATCACCAAGTCCCCTGACTTGTGATTCTGTACAAGCAATAATCAATAACAGGAATAACTCTCTCAAAGAGCAGATAAGATGAACACTGAAGTGCTAGTAACAAAAGATACTATACAGATGAAAACTGAAAGAAAATGAATGAACACTTAATGAATTTCGCTCTTAGTTGTTGTTTTTGTAAATACTTGAATGCTCTTCTATTTATACTCAGAGATCAATAAATGACCGTTGCTTTCCAAATAGATCCATTGGAGAAGTTGCCCAAGTGTTCTGAAGTGGTTTTGGGGTCTTCTCTCTCTCTTGATTACTCTTAATCCAGTTGGCCATGTCATCATAGTTGACTTTCTGCAAATTAATCCGTTGGAGAAGAGTTTACTTGTTTCAGCAATCATCCTTTAATGCTTTGTGGTTGTGTACAGAAGGATTTGGTTAGAAGGAGTAACTTTCTGAGCTTTGCAATAAATGCTCTGAGTTGCTTTTTGCTTTAAGGTTTAACCTCTCACCAAACATTCTTTAATACTCTGAAATCCACTAATAAACACGTTAAACATAGCAGGGAATATCAGAGAATAATATTGGAAGAGATTAAGATCAAACAATATTGATTTCTGAAATGCCCAAATTCAAATTTCTGAACCAGTGTCACGAACTCGAGCTTAGTTCTTGCAGGCTCGAGTTTGATGCTTCAGTGTTCAAAATCATGTCAGTTCAAAATGTGTAAACCTGAGGTTTGTATTCTAAACCTGAGGTTCTTAAGTCATTGAAAAGTCAAAATGCTCTCGGGTTGAAATGAACTCGAGCTTGCTAGTTCTGAGCTCGAGTTTGTTTTATCCAGAGAAGAATGTCGCGATTTTGAAATATGGAGACTTTAAGTTTAAATGATGAACTCGAGTTCATTAGTGTTGGGCTCGAGTTTAAAGCTGTTTAGAGCAAAACTTAGTTTTATCTTGAGAGGACAAACCTGAGGTTTGTAGAACAAACTCTCGAGTTTAAAACACATTGAAAAGTTCTTTGCTCTCTGGAACTTTTAGGCTCGGGTTTGTAAAGTCTAGGCTCGAGTTTATTTGACTTTGAAAAGCTCTGAAAGCTCTCGGCCAAAACTAGGCTCGAGTTTGAAAGAGCTAGGCTCGAGTTTAAAGGATTTGAAAACTTTTCAAACTGGAGAACTTTTCTTTCAATAAAACAGTGCAGAGTTTGAAAGTGTCCTTGAGTTTGTACAATTTGTCCCGCCAAAGATGAACTCGAGTTTGCTATGACAGGCTCGAGTTCATGATCTTTGTGAACTTGAAAACTTTACTTTGAAAACTTTCAAACTTGAGGTTTGAAGAAACATGTGTCGAGTTTAAAGGTGTTTTCAAGGTTCAAACTTCTCTGTCAATGATGAACTCGAGCTTAACCTATGCAGGCTCGAGTTCACACAAACTTTTGAAAAACTTTGAGTTCGAACTTCAGGTTTAGTCTAGAGTTTAAAATATAGACTGGCAGTTTGTGCTCTCTGTCAAAATCAGGCTCGAGTTTGACACTGACAGGCTCGAGTTTGATTTAGACAGAATGTTTTTGCATGAGATCAACAAGTTTAAACCATTCTAAACTTTGACAAACCTTCTCCATATTGTTTACAATTGTTAGTAATCATCAAAACCCATAGAGAACTAACATAAAAAGTTCGCGATGTCTGCATACCATGGGGTATGGATGCATTCAATGGCGTAGAGCTACTCATCTGGGAAAAATTCCTGAATTGGGATGCTCGGCCTATCTGAGGTGTGTCCTTCTAGTTGTGAGAGATGGTCTGTGACTTGGTTTTCTGTTCCCTTTTTGTCTCGTACTTCCGCGTTAAACTCTTGTAGCAGCAAGAGCCATCTCATTAGTTGTGGTTTGGCATCCTTTTTTGTTACCAGGTATTTTATTGCTGAGTGGTTTGTGAATTAGTGCCTACTAAGTAGGATCAAAATTTTTTTAATGTAAATACCACTGCCAACAATTCTTTTTCTGTGGTGGAATAATTCATCTGGGCTCTAGATAGAGTCTTGCTTGCATAGTGGATGGAGTGGAACATTTTATCACCTCTTTGACCCAGTACTGCTCCAACTGCTGAGTCGTTGGCGTTGTACATGAGCTCAAAGGGTAGATTCCAGTCAGGGGTTGAGATGATTGGGGCAGTAGTAAGCTTCTTTTTTAGAGTTAGGAATGCCTCCAAGCATGCTGCATCGAAATTAAATGGAGCGTTAAGTTCGAGTAGTGCACATAATGGCTTGGCGATTTTGGAGAAGTCTTTAATGAAGCGCTGGTAAAAACCAACATGTCCCAGAAAGCTTCTGATTCCTTTTACTGTGGTGGGCGGCGTGTTGGGATCCATACACGCAACGGATTAAAATTTTCTACGAATCCCGTCCTGAGGATCACTCAAGTGCGTATAAATCGAGGCTAAGGATACCGAATTTTACCTACGCGCTGAAATGGTCCGCATCTCGTTCTCTTTGAACAGGTAGGCTACCTTCTCGATCAGTAGAAGCCGACTCTGTGAATCGTCCTCCTCTACCGGTATCCACACGAACAATCCCGAACACGATGGCAGCAGCGTGCTAGCGCCTTTAGAATTTTGCGTCTCTCTCAATTTCACTCTAGGGTTTCTCGCGACTTTCTAAAAAAAATACGCTCGACTAAAGTCCCGTAGGTTTTCTAAACCCGATCGGCGTATTTAATGCAAAATTAATCGTCATTAATTTTGAAATTCAAATTTTTGATCTAGACTAAAATATATTAATTAAATCTATCTGATAGATCTAAACTAATAATATTTATTTAATCCGTATTAAAAGCCAGATCTGAAATTCGAATATTGAATCTGGATTAAAAAAATATATTAATTAAATCTATCTGATAGATTTAATCTAATCTATTTATTTAATCCAAATTTAAAAGCCTTCTGATTTAATTTATCTCTATAAATTAAATCCAAGAAATGATATCTATCTATTTAATTAAATATGAGATACAATATTTCAATTTAAATTAAATAGATAATGATATCTTTATTTGAAAATTAAATGAGATACAGTATCTCTATTTGTTTTAAATATTTAATTTATCAAATAAATTAAATATAAAACAAATATTATATAATAATATTATAATCTCCATTAAATAATATTATTATATTATTTTCGAATTTAAATATTTATACACATATATATATTTACCCCAGATTAAATTCAGTATTCATTAAATCTCAGATTAATCTGAGATTCAATAAACCTGTACACTTTTGCTCGTGTTGGGTTATTCTTGTGTGCGACCCTGTAGGCCCATATGAGATTGGCAGTGGGCCAATACTGTACCAGTCCACAAGTCGCAAGCGGCCTCTAGCAAGACATTATGACTATCCAATTCACATGGGTATCGATGACATGATACAACCTATCATACAACCATGTCACGTCCTTTTTGTCACGCGATAATTTGGTCAAGGATGAGGCATGGATAATGTCAACTTCCTGTTCTTGACCACTACTTTCTCGATTCTCGAGTAGTCTAATAAGTGAAATGGAAACTCTTTTCCATCATAGTATGACCATACATTTCTTAGACTCACTAATCGAGGGGCCCAGTATTATCTCTCTACAAATGTGAGGGACATATTCCATCTTGACCATTCACATTCCTCCGCATGAAAACCACTGATCCCGATCCCAGCCTTTATCATCACCCAGTCAAAGGTGACTTTTGACTAGGTCAAAGGTCAGTGACTCATCACGTAGGAATCCATGATGATCTTAGGTCATAGGGCGTTGTGACGTGGTTATACATGAGATAAGCTTATGACTTAATCCATGTAGCTTTCTTATAGTGGGTCGGTCCAGCACCTTGCACTCTTACAAGTGCCCATGACTTTGATTCATATCTCCATACCTCATCAAACCCATACTGGTCTTATCTCATCTTCGCTCCCGCATAGATGATTGACCAGGGACATTTAGGATAATCTATAAGATATATCCAGGAATTCAGTTATCAATACAAACACGCAAAAGAAAATGATAACTTAAAGAGAATTCCTTAAATAGCATAAATATCTAAGGTACAATGACTTGCCCCTAGGGCACAATTTCCAACACGGTGGCAGTTGTTCAATTACGGATATTTTTGCCCGATCAACTTCAATTCCCTTTTTTGAAATTCTGTGCCTAAGTACTACTCCCTCTGTTGCCATAAAGTGACATTTCTCCCAATTGAGCACCAGGTTTGTTTCCTCGCAACGCTGAAGAACCGATTCAAGATTTTACAGGCAGTCCTCATATGATTTTCCGAACACTGAAAAGTCGTCCATGAAAATTTCTATGGATATTTCTACCATGTCAGAGAATATTGCCATCATACAACGTTGAAATGTGGCTGGTGCATTACATAGACTGATGGGCATTCGCCGGAATGCAAAAGTACCATATGGGCAGGTAAAGGTAATTTTATGCTGGTCTTGGGGTGCTACAACAATCTGATTGTATCCGGAATAACCGTCCAGGAAACAATAGTACTCCTTACCTGCCAACCTATCCAACATTTGGTCAATGAATGGTAATGGGAAATGGTCCTTGAGGGTGGACTTGTTGAGTTTTCAGTAATCCATACAGATTCTCCACCCAGTGACTGTGCGTGTCGGGATTAGTTCATTTTTATCATTCTCTACTACAGTAATCCTTCCCTTCTTGGGTACACACTGTATGAGACTGACCCATTCGCTGTCAGAGATGGGATAGATAATTCCTGCATCTAACCACTTGATAATTTCCTTTCGTACCACTTCCTTCATAATGGGGTTTAACCTTCGTTGTTGCTCAACTGAGTGTCGACATCCTTCTTCTAGGCGTATTTTGTGCATGCATAGGGATGGACTGATCCCTTTTATGTTAGCTATCGTCCACCCAAAAGCTCTCTTGTATTTGGTGAGCACGGCCAGGAGTTTGGTTTCTTGGTCACTGGTGAGCTGTGCAGAAACAATGACTGGCAGAGTTTGATTTTCTCCGAGATAAGCATATTTCAAGTTGTCAGGCAGTGGCTTGAGATCCAAAATTGGTGGCTCCTCTATGGATGGTTTGACCGGATACTTCTATTGTTGGTCATTTTCTAGTGATTCGAACATTGTGCTTTTTGCTAGGTTAAGGTGGCTATGGTCTTTACTACCTAGCATCGCTGCCTGACCAGGCACTTCCTCACCTGTTGCTAATTCTAACTCTCCGGGCACCTTGTTGTACAACTCTTGGAAGGTCTCCTGTATAACTTTGTCCCCTGTGCCGAATGCAGAGCATGTTTCTGTATCATCTGTGTGTTGCATTGCCTTGACTAGATCGAAATTTACCTTCTTGCCACTTATACTTAGTGTGAGTTCCCCTTCATGCACATCCATTAATGCTTGTCCTAGAGCTAAGGATGGTCGTCCCAGAATGATTGGCACCTCGTGTCCACCAGCTTGATCATGTATAATGAAATCCACGGGGAGCGTTAATGTCCCAACTTGCATCAGGACATTATGGCTTTCTCTTGTTGGGTGGAGCATGGTTCTGTCTGTTAGTTGAAGGCTGGCTGTAATGGTTTGCTCATTGCCGGTGGGTAGTCGTGGAGACACTAGTTTTGGCATTATATTTACTTGAGATCTCGGATCACATATTGCCCTTATGGTAGTATGATCGTCCATTATGCATGGAATTTTAAGGGGCTCAGTGTCTTGTAACTTAAATGGTCTTCCTGGTTGGCAGGAACTACTTGAAGTCTGGGTCAACAGAATGACCTCAAGTCCTGACCATTTTTTCCTTGGGGATAGGGTGTCCTTGAGGAATTTCACATAGGTGGATATTCTTTCTACAGCCATTGTTGGTGTCATGTGAACGTGGGACAGCTGTAGGAGCTCTAAAAATTCTCGAAATTGCGGGTTGGAGATTTGTTTGGTGGCTATGTCATGTGTGGTCGACTCTGGAGTATCACTCTTCAGAGACTCTGGTATGTGTTTGTTTATTACCACTGTTGGTGAGCATGTTGCGTCATTGTCCGCCAAGTTGTCTTGCTGTAACGTGACCTCCTGCTCGTTACCCTCGGTAGTTGCATTGGCTCTGCTGTGAGATGGAGGTCCCGCACTTTCCTTAGTGAGAGCTGCAATTTGCATGATTTTCTTCTCTAACTTCTGAAGAGTGGGATGCTGACTCAGAACTTTTGAGTTGTTTCCTGCTATGTGCTTCCCCAGAGTGTGAGTAAGATGCATTTTTAGGTACGGGTCCTCCTGATTGTGGGCATAGATTACTGGATTTTGGAGATTGGCTCATACGATGGGACTGATTAGTCCTTCAATGGCGTTAGTCAAAGCTGTAACCTAGGTTGTGAGGTTAATTAATGCATCGGTCGTGCTGATACTGGTGACCTCCCTACGTGTGATCTTACTGTTGTCAATCCACTGATAACCGTGTGCTGTTATTTTTTCCAACAGTTGGCATGCCTTGGTATATGGCTGCATGAGAATAGATCCGTTTGCGCAGGCATCCACAAATGATCGTGTGTCGCTGTTCAGCTCACAGTAGAAAGTTTCCAATTGTGCCCATTCTTGCAGTCCATTTTGTGGGCATCTGCTAAGCAGATTCTTAAATTGATCCCAAGCTTCGTGGGCTAGTTCCTCAGGATTCTGCTTGAAGCAAGCTATATCTTTCCTTAATTGTGCATTCCTTGTTGGTTGGAAAAAGTAAAGCAGGAATCTTCTCTTGAGGTCCTCCTAGGAGGTGACTAAATTGGTTGGAAGGCCTCCAAATTGCGCAGCTGCATTCAGCATTTGAATCATGACACCCTTGATTTCAAAGTGTCCTACACTGACGGTTGGTGGTGCCATGGTTGAATTCAGCTTGTTAAGATCTGAAATTTCGAATTCCATGATGGCCTTATTAGCATCTGGGTTTGGCGGTGGAGTGACCTGGTTGTCCCTGTTTACCATTATGTGCTCTCGTTGATCTTGCTCATGGTGTTGGGATCCGTACACGCAGCGGATTTAAAAATTTTACGAATCTCATCCGGAGGATCACTCAACCACGTTTAAATCAAGGTTAGGGAACTTGAATCATACCTTCAGTGAACTCGTCCGCGTCTCGTTCTCTTTGAACTGGTGGGCTACCTTTTCGATCAGTAGAAGCCGACTCTATGAATCGCCCTCCTCTACCGGTATCCACACGAAAAATCCCAAACACGATTGCGGCAGCGTGCTAGCGCCTTTCTGAGTTATGCGTCTCTCACTCGCTCTAGGGTTTTCTCGCGGCTTTCTAATACGCTCGACTAAAAGTCCCGTAGGTTTTTCAAACCCTATCAGTGTATTATATAAAATTAATCCTCATTAATTTTAAAATTCAAATTTTAAATCTGGATTATAAATATATTAATTAAATCTATATGATAGATCTAATCTAATGTATTTATTTAATCCGAATTAAAAGCCAAATCTGAAATTTGAATTTTGAATTTGGATTAATAAATATATTAATTAAATTTATCTGATAGATATAATCTAATGTATTTATTTAATCCAAATTAAAAGCCTTTAGATTTAATTTATCACTATAAATTAAATTCGAGAAATGATATCTATCTATTTAATTAAATCTGAGATACTATATCTCAATTTAAATTAAATAGATAGATATATGATATCTTTATTCGAAAATTAAATGAGATATAATATCTCTATTTGTTTTAGATATTTAATTTATCAAATAAATTAAATAGAAAAACAAATATTATATAATAATATTATAATCTCCATTAAATAATACTATTATATTATTTTCGATTTTAATATATATATATATATATATATATATATATGTATGTATGTATTCACCCCATATTAAATTCAGTATTCATTAAATCTTAGATTAATCTAAGATTCAATGAATCTGGACATATTTGCTCGTGTTGAGTTATTCTTGTATGCGACCTTGTAGGCTTACATGAGATTGGCAGTGGGCCAATACTGTACCAGCCCACAAATCACAAGCGGCCTTTAGCAAGACATTGCGACTACCCAATTCACATGGGGATCGACGACACGATACTACCTATCGTACAACCATGTCACGTCCCTTTTGTCACGCGATAATTTGGTCAAGGATGATGCACGGATAACGTCAACTTCTTGTTCTTGACCATTACTTTCTCGATTCTCGAGCAATCTAATAAATGAAATGGAAACTCCTTTCCATCATAGTATGGCCATACATTTCTTAGACTCACTCATCGAGGGGCCCAGTATTATTTCTCTACAAATGTGAGAGACAAATTCCATCTTGACCATTCACATTCCTCCGCATGAAAACCATTGATCTCGATCCAAGCCTTTATCATCACTGGCGCCGCTGCCGGGGAATTTGCATCGGTTTGATTAGTAACAGTAGTGTAAATAGCATTATTTCGGTAGTTTAGGTGGTTCGGGTGGCTGGACAGAAATTTTTCTGCCCAGATCACTCAATCCAAGTCTTATTCACAAGGAATTGGGCATTCTAAGCAAAACTCACTTCCTATAGGAAGTGTGGTCTTACCTATTTTCCCCAAATTCCAACATCTAGGCCATCTTTGTGCTGTTTTAAGTTTCAATAAATTAGTGTAAATAAAAAAAATTGAAAAAGTGGCTTAAACGATAGAATTTGGCTTAAATCTGAGGACCCACTGTTGGTTCTCTATATGTTTTGATGATTACTAACAATTGTAAACAATGTAGAGATATTTTTGTTCAAGATTAGAATGATTTTAAACTTGTTAATTTCAAGCAAGAACATTTTGTCTGCGACAAACTCGAGCCTATTATGTGTATGCTCGAGCTTGACTTTGACAAAGGCTGCAAACTCGCCAGTTCAATTTTCAAACTCGAGACTAAACCTGAAGTTTGAACTTAAGACTTTTCAAGAGGTTGTGTGAACTCGAGTTCACACTTTCAAGCTCGAGTTCACCAATGGCAGAAAGTTTGAGTTTTTGAAAACAACTTTAAACTTGATACCTCTCTGTTTCAAACCTCAAGTTTGCAACCTCCTGAGAAAATCTTTCATAGTTTTCATAACTGATGAACTCGAGCCTGTTATGGCAAACTCGAGTTCATCTCTGGCGAGAAGAATTTTTCAAACTTAAAGATTTTTACAAACCCTGCACTGTTTTATTTAGAGTAAAGTTTTCCAGTTTGAAAAATCTCAAGAGTTTACAGAACATGTTAAACTCGAGCCTATCCTTTCAAACTCGAGCCTACATTTGGCCGAGAGTTTTCAAAATTTTTCATGCTAAACAAACCTGAGACTTATTTTACAAACCTCCGGTTTATCTCAAGACAAAAATGTTGGGAGTTTTTCAAAGTTGAACAAACTCGAGCCTAAGATGTTAAACTCGAGCCTAAAAGCTCCAGAGAGCAAAAGTGTTTTCCAACTTAAGAAAATTCTAGAGTCTGCACTACAAACCTCAGGTTTGTCTTTTCAAAGCTAAGACTAAGTTTTGTCGTGAACAGTGTCAAACTCGAGCCTGTCATTAATGGACTCGAGTTTGCCTCTTGAACACAAACTCTCCAGAACTCAAAAATCGCGACACATCTCTATGTATGAAGAGAACTCGAGTTCATGGAAGTAAGCTCGAGTTCAAAACAACCCAAGAGCAATGTGATTTTTTGAATGAGCTAGGAACTTCAGGTTTAGACTACAAACCTCAGGTTTGCATGTTTTAAACTAAAATGTCTTTATACACTGAAGCACCAAATTCGAGCCTGGAAGAACTAAGCTCGAGTTCATGATGCTGGTTCTGAAATTCAAATCTGACGAATTCAGAAAACATTCTTGTTTGATCTTAATACTTTGTTATATTATTCTTTGATACTCCCAGTTATGTTTAATGACTTTATTAGTGGATTTCAGATATTTAAAGAGTGTTTATTGAGGAGTTAAAGCATAAAGCAAAAAGCAGTTCAGAACATTTAATGCAATGTTTAGAAAGTTACTTCCTCTGGCCAATCCATCTGCACACGCCTACAAAGCATTAAAGATTGATTGCTACAACAAGAAACATCCTCTCTAACGGATTCATTCACAGAGAGTCAACCTTGCTTTCTTGGACAGATGGATTAAGTGAAATATTAGAGAGAGAAGATGCCTAAACCACTTCAGAACACTTGGACAACTTCTCCAACGGATCTATTTGGAAAGCAACGGTCATTTAATGATCTCTGAGTATAAATAGAGCTGCATTCAAGACTTTCCAACTAACACAACAACTGAGAGCGAATTGTATTCAAGTTTTTATTTATTCTCTTCAGTTCTCATTTGTATAGTATCTTTTGATACAAGAGCTTCAGTGTCCATTTATATCTACTCTTTGAGAGAGTTTTATTTCTGATTATCATTTATTGTAAGGAATCACAAGTCAAGGGGATTTGGTGATTTGGGGATCATTGATTACAACTTGTAAGGGGGAGTGAGTTCTAGTGAGAGAATCACTTCTTGAGTACAAAGTGTGTAATCATTGTGATAGTGGAAAGTCCCAGAGAGTCTGGGGACTGGATGTAGGTCAAGTTGTTGAGACCGAACCAATATAAATCACTGTGTCATAGCTATTCTTCCCTTACTCTGTTCATCTCTGTTTTAGTGTTGTAAAACAGAGGATTTACCGAAAAATTTTAAGAATACCCAATTCACCCCCTCTTGGGTATTCAGGCTCCACTTTCATTTGGTATCAGAGCGAGGTCTTCTCATAAGAGCTTAACAACTCGAGAAGGATCAATATGGAGGAAATCCTACCCGATGGAGCCTCAATCAACAACCTCCTCGCTTCAATGGAGAACACTACTCGTTTTGGAAAGCTAAATTCAAAGTGTTCGTGATGGCGACAGAGTATGGGCTCTGGAGAGTCTTTGAAAGAGGAGATTATGTGCCTTCAACCGTAGAAGATGGTGTAAGAATTCCTAAACTAGAAGAAGAGTACGATGACAATGACAGAAGAAATATCACACTTAATAGCAAGGCGGTTCTTCTGCTTCAAAGTGCTCTGAGTCAACAAGAATACTTCCGTATTTGCACTTTGCCGTCTGCGAAGCATATGTGGGATGCTCTTGAGATTGCTCATGAAGGAACCACTGGAGTCAAGCAAAATAGAGTTAATACTCTTATGACAGAGTATGATCTTCTTCGAATGAAGCCTAGCAAATCTATTGGAGAGTTCCAGCTGAGATTCACCCATTTGATTAATCAACTTGCTGCCCCTGGGAAGGAATACGACCAACCAGTCCAAGTGAGGAAAATTCTGAATATCCTCAATAAGAAATGGGAAGCTAAGGTTACAGCTATAGAAGAGGCATGAGGAGAATCAATGACTTCAGTGGCTGCGCTCTTTGGAAGTCTATCAGAATATGAAGCAAAAATCAAGTTCAAGAAGGGACTTGATAAAGCTCATGGGAAGAACAAAGGCATCGCTCTCAAGTCTACAAAAGAAGATAAAGATTCAGACGAAGAGGATGAAGACGAAGATGAGGAGGTAGACATGTTGGTCCGACGGTTCAAAAAGTTCTACAAAAAGGATCAAGGCTTCAAAAAGTTTCACAAAGGAAGTTCTAGCTTTGAATCAGAGAAGCCTATCATATGCTACGAATGCGAGAAACTCGGACACATCAAATCAGAATGTCCTCAGCTGAAGAATCAAGAGAAGGAGAAAAGGAAATTCAATAAGCACAAAAAGAAGGCATATGTTTCAGCCATATGGGGAGATAGCTCATCCGATGAAGATGAAGCTGAAGAAGAAGAGAAAGCAAACATATGTCTGGTTGCACAAGAACAACAAGATGATAGTGAGGTATATGAATCCCAACCTTCCTATGATGAACTAGTTGCTGAGTATAACCTTGTGCAATTGGAATTTGTAAAACTTGCTGAAAAGTATTTGGCTTTGAAAAAGAAAAACACTACTCTTGAGTTGCAAATTGAAAAACTTTCATCCCCAGAAATTCTTGTCTGTGACAAATACCCTGATTTAAAGAAAAAGAATCTACAGTTGACAAAAGCACTTGAAAAATTCATTAAGGGAAGTGAAATGCTCGATGTGATTTTAAAACAACAAAAGGTTTATCAATGATAGATCAGGCATAGGTTACAGACCAGATTTTGACAAGAGGAAAGGTAAAAAGAAGAATGGCCAGAAATCATACATGAATTAATTTACGAAATCAGTTCATTCTTCTAATCCTTTTGCACATTGTAGCTACTGCAATAGGAAAGGTCATACAACTTCATCTTGTTTTCATAGGAAAGAGAGAAAGGTTAAACCTGCTGGTAATTATCAATGGGTACCAAAAGGAACATATGTTCCCAAGGTCCAGTCTAACCCCAAAGGACCCAAGAAAAGATGGGTACCTAAAACTTGATCGTTTGTGGTTTGCAGGTATGTCTTAGAGCATCAAAGCTCAACAAATGGTACATTGACAGTGGGTGCTCAAGACATATGACGGGAGACAAATCCAAGTTCCTCTCAATCAAGCCTAAAGAAGGTGGCAAGGTGACTTTTGGGGGAGATCAATCTGGAAAGATTGCTGGGATTGGTGAGATTGGCAACAATGAAGTTCCACTCATCAAAGATGTCTACCTAGTAGAAAGACTTTGCCACAATCTTCTTAGTGTGAGTCAAAGCACCGACAAGGGTAACTTAGTTATCTTTGATTCTGATGAATGCTTGATTGTGAGAAAAGAATTTCTCCCTTTAGAAAATTTAAAATCAAAAGCCTTATTTAGAGCACCTAGAGATGGCAATTGTTACACTATTAATCTCTCTAGCAATGCTTCAATTTCTGAAAATTGTTTTGTAAGTAATTTGAATGAAAGCTGGCTATAGCACAAGCGACTTGCCCATGTCAATATGTTTCAGCTTGACAAATTACTGAAAAAGGATTTGATGATTGGTATTCCCAAACTACATTTCAAAAATGACATGGTTTGTGATGCATGTCAAAAAGGGAAACAGACCAAATCTTCTTTTAAAGCAAAAAATGAGATTTCAACAAATAGACCTCTTCAATTACTCCATATGGATCTAGTTGGACCAGCTAGAGTAAAAAGTCTTGGTGGAAATCTCTACACTTTGGTCATAGTTGATGATTACCCTAGATTTGCTTGGACAATATTTTTATCTTCTAAAGATGAAACATTTGATCAGTTTGTTGTATTTGCCAAGAAGGTCCAAAACGAGAAAGGTCTTTCTATTTCAGGAATTAGAACTGATCATGGAGGAGAATTCGACAACAATTCATTTGTTGAGCTTTGTGACAACATAGAAATAGACCACAACTTCTCAGCCCCAAGGACTCCTCAACAAAACGGTGTTGTAGAAAGGAAGAATCGAGTCCTCACCGAGATGGCAAGGGCTATGCTGAATGAGAACAATACTTCCCAAGTATTTTGGGTTGATGCAATGAGCACCGCTTGCTATATCTCAAATCGGGCATATCTACGAAAGAAGTTGAACAAGACTCCCTATGAGTTGTACAAAGGAAGAAAGCCCAACCTGAGTCATCTGCATGTATTTGAAAGACCTGGCTATCACCCAAGAGGGGGGGTGAATTGGGTGTAGGATAAAATTTTACGAACTTTGAAAATCTTTTCAAACTTCTAAATCGACAGTTGCACAATCAAATAAGCATATGCTGGAAATATAAAAGATAAGGGAAGAGAATATGCAAACTGTGATTTATACTGGTTCGGCCCAATCCTTGACCTACGTCCAGTCCCCAGAAACACTCTGGGATTTCCAATCCACTGTCTCCTTGTTTAACCGGGCACAAGAGAAGAGCCTTTACAGTCTCTTACAAAGATACTCTCCAGGGATACAGTTACATACTTTGTAAACGAAGGATGGTCCTCTCACTCAGACTCCATTCCCCCTTACAAGTTGTAATTGATACACCCACACTCAAGATACCTCTATCTTGAGATTTGAACAAATTGTAAAATGATTGATAAGACTCTCTCATAGAGTAGATGAATGATAATCACTGAAGTACATAATCCATCATCACACTCTCTATTTAAAAACTATCTAAACATTGTGAAACAAAGAGTATATGAGTTGAGCGTTGGATTCATAATATCAGCGTTTCGACAGTGCAAGCTCATGTATCTCTGTCCATTTTTAATCCTTCTCCTTTTATAGTTGATCGTCCTTAATGACCGTTGAGAAGCTTTGTAAACTAGCCGTTGCGAGACTTGAATGTGTCCGTTAGACTGATGAAGTTTTCGTCGTTTTAATCTTCAGGTCGAATGTGCTGAGTTGACATTCTCTTTCATTCTTTTTGTTTTGCCGTTGTGAAATAGCATTTAATGCACAGACGGAATATCAGAGACGCTTTACTTCGATTAGAGTTGCTTTGCGTGTTTATCACCGTTTTAGGTAGCCACATTTAATGCTTCTGACACGATTATGCTTTATTCAAATCTGCTGTTAATCCATGGTTAAGTAATCTGAAACTCATAAGCAAACATGTTAAAGGCATTTGGTAGTTGTAATGAGTAATAATCAGAAATGTTAAAGTGATATATTATGATTCATGATTTCCGGAGTCTGAGATTCGAAGAATAGAGTATTCAAATTTAGTTCATCATTCTCGAGAATTAGTCATGGCATTCTCGAGAATCATCCAATGCACATTGAATCTTGACTCAACCATTCTCGAGAATTTATGTGATAATTCTCGAGAATCCTAATAGCAGAATGAATTCTGGAGTATCAGTATTTATGTTCTCGAGAATCACTTTGGGTTAATATCCATGGCCAAATCCATTCTCGAGAATTCGATTCAATTCTCGGGAATACAAGGTTGAAGCACTTCTTGACATAGTCAATTCTCGAGAATCACCCTTGGATTTTTGAGAATATAAGGGAATAGGATTGTTGTTCTGATTGACCATTCTCAGGAGTTCAAAATGGATTCTCGAGAATCCCTTTCTTATCTTAAACAAAAACGAATTGCTTACTGAGAGTTCTCGGGAATTAAAATCAATTCTCGAGAACGTGAGAATGAGATGCAATTGAAGAACACTGATTCTCGGGAGTACAGGGGCTCATTCTCGAGAATTGCATGGTGTAACTTAAAACCTTGATCTCTGCAATACTCGAGAATTAGTATATAATTCTCGAGAATTCAAAAATTTTAGCCAAAGGATGAAATAATGACCATGAACAAGTATTCTCAAGAGCTCCAAGTGCACTCTCGAGAATCCTTGTTATGTGAAGGTATTTAAATTTTCAATGATGCTTCCATTCTCGAGCATCATTGACACATACTCGGGTGCAAGTGAGTTAATTCTAATTCAAATACTTAAGCTCTTTAAAACCTTCTTTCCATGCAAGAGGAATCAACTCCAAACTGGTTGAATTACATCCATTAACACCAGAAGAATGAAGATTGTCTTTATCAGCGTTTTCTGTAGCAATCAGAACAGAATGTCAACTTCAAAACATCATAAATCCTTCAATTTATCTTCATTTTTTGTGATCTTGATGTTTTTGGAAAGGTATTTGAGTCTAGTTTCAAATGGCACTGGTTTCATCTCAATCCAATTTTCCGTTTGTGATATATGCTCAAAATACCGAAGGCTGTTCCTGACTATGACGGTGATTTGTGTTGTAACTTCAAAAATTCATAGATAATTCATATGAACTCCTTTGGACATGCAATTTTGTCACAAGTACGTGTTGAATGTCTAGCTTCATATGCCTTTAGTTTCGTGTCAATCCGATTCCTGGTTTGAGAGATATTGTTGAATTACTAGAGCTCGCCAGGAACAGAGAAGAACAGAGTATGCTGGAATCATGACCATTCTCGAGAATTGAGTGAGGATTCTCGAGAATTGCTGCTGAACCACTCGAGAATCACCTCTGAATTATGCATGAACAGTGCATTCTCAAGAATTAGATGAGGATTCTCGAGAATTGATCCTTCATACTTGAGAATTCCTCCAGGAAGCCTATTTTAACTTCGAATTCAACCGTTCCAACTTCCATTTGATCACAGAGACTTGAATATTGATATTCTCATGATATTTAACAAGTTCTTCCTTCTTCAAACTCCATTCTTGATCATTCTTCATTGTATTAAACTTCAAATATCTACATTAAATTTAAGAATTAGTCAAAGTAGAAGATAAATGTAGTATTCAAGCTTTTTGCTCTGGATAATGGCATCTACATAAGACATCATCAAAACTAATCATAACTAACAGTATTTGGTTGTAAGTGTTTCATTCATAATAATGATAAGGATAACTTGGGAAAGTTTGATCCCAAGGCAGATGAAGGCATATTTTTAGGTTATTCTAATAGGAGTAAAGCTTATAGAGTCTTTAATATTCGTACTCGTATTGTTGAAGAGTCTATACATGTTGTTTTCTGTGAGTCCAAGTCTGATAAAGCTCTAGATGATGGTGAAGAAAATGTTTTCAAAAACCAATTCTTTTCGAAAACTACTCCTGCTTCACTTGAAAATCCTGAAAATGTTTTTGAGGCTGATCCTGAAAACAACATTGAAACCCCTGATCAGCCTCAGCCTAGGGCTTGGAGATTTATTAAAAATCATCCTTGGACCAAGTCATAGGTGATGTAAATCAAGGAGTAAGAACAAGGAACAGTGCCTTGAATGAAGTCACTTTTTTTGTATTCATCTCACACATTGAACCCTCGAAAATAGATGAAGCCCTTTCAGACAATGTTTGGGTGATAGATATGCAAGAGGAACTGTATCAATTTGATAGAAATCAAGTTTGGGATTTGGTACCTAGGCCTAAGGACCATCCGATCATTGGCACTAAATGGGTATTAAAAAACAAACGAGATGAATCAGTAATCATTGTCCGTAACAAGGCAAGATTGGTTGCCAAAGGTTATAATCAAGAAGAAGGAATTGATTATGAAGAAACTTATGCTCCAGTGGCAAGATTGGAAGCCATAAGAGTTCTTCTAGCCTTTGCATGTGTTAAAGGTTTTAAACTCTTTCAAATGGATGTTAAAAGCGCCTTTTTAAATGGTTTCATTCAAGAAGAAGTTTATGTTGAACAACCTTCTGGTTTTCAAAGTGAATAGCATCCAGATCATGTTTATCGCCTCAAGAAAGCTGTTTATGGGCTTAAGCAAGCTCCTAGAGCTTGGTATGAGCGATTAAGCAAATTTCTTCTCAATCAAGATTTTATTAGAGGAAAAGCAGATACAACACTGTTCATAAAGAGTAATAAGCTGAATGAAATTTTAATTGTGCAAATTTATGTTGATGACATAATCTTTGGTTCTACTAATGATGCTTTATGTGAGGAATTTGCAAGCATTATGTAGGGAGAGTTTGAGATGTCAATGATGGGAGAGCTCAACTATTTCCTTGGGCTGCAAATCAAACAAAGAAAAGATAGAATTTTCATCTCCCAAACCAAATATCTCAATGATCTGTTGAAGAAATTTGGGATGGAACATTGCAATGGAGCTGATACCCCAATGAGTACCACTACTTCATTGGATGCTGATGAAAATGGCAAGGATTTCAACATCACCAAATATAGAGGAATGATTGGATCATTGCTCTATCTCACAGCAAGTCAACTTGACATTCAATTCAGTGTGGGGATGTGTGCAAGGTTTCAGTCTGCTCCAAAGGAGTCCCATGCTGAGCATGTGAAGAGGATTTTTAGATACCTTGCTGACACAAAGACACTTGGATTGTGGTTTCCCAAAGGTCAACCTGAACACTTGGTGGCATACTCAGATTGAGATCATGCCAGCTACAAAACTGATAGAAAGAGCACAAGTGTTGGGATCCGTACACGCAGCGGATTAAAATTTTCTACGAATCCCGTCCCGAGGATCACTCAAGTGCGTTTAAATCAAGGTTAGGGAACCCGAATCATTCCTTATAGAGAACTCGGAATCGTCCGGAGCCGGAGGTTTTCCTTTGATTTTAGCGAACTAGTAGATCAAGAATCTACACAAACCCTTTGCGCACATTTTCTCATGGCGATCAAGAAAATTCAAACTGTAGTGAATTCGTCCGCGTCTCGTTCTCTTTGAACTGGTGGGCTACCTTCTCGATCAGCAGAAGACGACTCTTAGAATCGGCTTCCTCTACTGGTATCCACACAAACAATCCCCGAACACGGCTACGGTAGCGTGCTAGCGCCTCTTGTGCGTCTCTCTCTTTTCGCTCTAGGGTTTCTCGCGGCTTTCTAATACGCTCGACTAAAAGTCCCGTAGGTTTTTCTAAACCCATCGTCGTATTATATTCAAAATTAATCCCCATTAATTTTGAATTTCGAATTTTAATTAAAAAAATATTAATTAAATCTTTCTAATAGATTTAATCTAATGTATTTATTTAATTCAAATTAAAAGCCTTCTGATTTAATTTATCTCTATAAATTAAATCTGAGAAATGATATCTATCTATTTAATTAAATTTGAGATACAATATCTCAATTTAAATTAAATAGATAATGATATCTTTATTCGAAAATCAAATGAGATATAATATCTCTATTTGTTTTAGATATTTAATTTATCCGATAAATTAAATATAAAACAAATATCATATAATAATATTATAATCTCCATTAAATAATATTATTATATTATTTTCGAATTTAATATATATATATATACACACACATATATATATATTTATCCTAGATTAAATTCAGTATTCATTTAATCTCAGATTAATCTGAGATTCAATGAATCTGGACACTTTTACTCGTATCGGATTATTCTTGTGTGCGACCCTGCAGGCCCATATGAGATTGGCAGTGGGCCAAGATTGTATCAGCCCACAAGTCGCAAGCGGCCTCTAGCAAGACATTGCGACTACCCAATTCACATGGGGATCGATGACACGATACTACCTATCGTATAACTATGTCACGTCCCTTTTGTCACGCGATAATTCGGTCAAGGATGAGGCATGGATAACGTCAACTTCCTTTTCTTGACCATTACTTTCTCGATTCTCGAGCAGTCTAATAAGTGAAATGGAAACTCCTTTCCATCACAGTATGGCCATACATTTCTTAGACTCACTCATCGAGAGGGCCCAGTATTATCTCTCTACAAATGTGAGGGACAAATTCCATCTTGATCATTCACATTCCTCCGCATGAAAACCACTGATCCCGATCCCAGCCTTTATCATCACCCGGTCAAAGGTGACTTTTGACTAGGTCAAAGACCAATGACTCATCATGTAGGAATCCATGATGATCTCAGGTCATAGGGCGTTGTGACGCGGTTATACATGAGATAAGCTTATGACTTAATCCATGCAGCTTTCTCATAGTGGGTCGGTCCAGCACCTTGTACTCTTACAAATGCCCATGACTTTGATTCGTATCTCCATACCTCATCAAAGTCATACTGGTCTTAACTCATCTTCGCTCCCGCATAGATGATCGACCAGGGACATTTAGGATAATCTATAAGATATATCCAGGGATATAGTTATCACCATAAACATGCGTATGAAATGATAACTTAATGGAGAACAATGACTTGCCCCTAGGGCATAATTTCCAACAACAAGTGTGGGGATGTGTGCAAGTCGACTTGACATTCAATTCAGTGTAGGGATGTGTGCAAGGTTTCAGTCTGCTCCAAAGGAGTCCCATGCTGAGCATGTGAAGAGGATTTTTAGATACCTTGCTGACACAAAGACACTTGGATTGTGGTTTCCCAAAGGTCAACCTGAACACTTGGTGGCATACTCAGATTGAGATCATGCCAGCTACAAAACTGATAGAAAGAGCACAAGTGGCCAATGTGAGTTCTTTGGCAATTCACTTGTGTCCTGGTTCAGTAAGAAACAAACCAATGTTGTCGTGTCATCAATCGAAGCTGAATATGTAGCTGCATCAAGTTGCTATGCTCAAGTTCTATGGCTTAAGCAACAACTTGCTGACTTGGGAGTAAATCTGAAGGAAATCCCAATCTTATGTGACAACACTAGCACAATAAGCTTGGCGAAGAATCCAGTACAACATACTCGAACCAAGCATATTGATGTAAGGCATCATTTCATCCGAAATTATGTTCAGAAGAGAGATGTCAAAGTCATGTTCATCCTAACTCATCTTCAACTTGCTGTCATCTTCACAAAGCCATTGGCCAAAGAGCAATTCAATTTCATTAGAAGAGAATTGGGAATGGTAAATCCGAATGAGTTGTAAGTTTTACTTTCACCTAATGTTAGTTTAGGTTTTGATGATTAATTGTCACTAACTCAAGCATCGAAGTGTCTAGACATGTTTTGTGCAGGATGCTTAAATCTGAAGTTTGCTAAAAAGGGGAGCAAACTCGAGCCTATGAGAGATAAACTCGAGCTTGAGAGAAGCAGAGAAGAATGAGAACCTGATTAAAGCCAAACTCGAGCCTGTAAGTGAGCAACCTCGAGTTCATTTCAGGCAGAGAGCAAACCTGAGCTGAACAACATGAGCGAACTCGAGCCTACAAATAATGAACTCGAGTTCACGGGAGACAGAGAGGAACCCAACTCAAAGATTTCTGTAAACTCGAGCCTGTAAGTATGAACCTCAGGTTCACAAGAGAAGTTCAAGAGTTCTCAGATACACTCTTGAAGTCCAGGTTAGTAAAATTTACGATGAACTCGAGCCTACAAGTGTAAACTCGAGTTCATCGCGATTATTATATATACAGTAACCTGAACTCTCCTCCTCATTTCACTCAAACCTCTGGTTTTGCCCTAAAACTCTTCTTCTTCCTCACTTTAATTTCTGCGAAAATGGCTTCTAAGGAAACAACCTCCAAAGAAACAAACCCTAAATCAACCCAATCAGCCTCTCAAACTCATCCAGAACGTCTTGTTCGAACGAAAACGCGTTCAACTCGTCTACGCTATGGCATTGATAAATCCATTCGAGGTGTTCAAGGGGAAAACATTGAGCCTCTGCCTCCTCGACCCAAAGGAATCACGATCAACAAAGGTCGAACCAAGAAGAGACACGAACCAGAGCCAGTCACTCAAGGAAAGGTCAAAGCTCCTCAACCAGCCGAGCCTCTGAGACAAAAACAACCTTTCAAGAGGAAGAAGATAGCTGGAATACACTCAGTTCCCACTGCTGGTCAGGCCAGTTCTCATGCCCAGTCTGCTCTACAACAACAGGAGCAAAATGCTCCTCAGGTATCGCAGGCAAACCCAGCCATTTACGAAATTAATCTTCACTCTAGGATACCTAGTGGGTTCTTTGAAGAACCCTGTCGGATGTCTGCTGATGAAAGGGTTGCTTTCAAAAAGAAATTTGATGAAAAGAAAGTCTTTTGCCCCATAGTGACAGTAGATTTAGCAACGATAAAAGAAGAGTGCAATATTGACCTATCCCCTTGGCTGAAACCTTTTGAAACCTTGATTTCTATAAAAGCTCCTTACAGTCCAAAACTTGTGAAAGTATTCTACTTCCACATGCAGTTTGACAACATTCTAGATGAAGAAGGGAACCTTGTAGAAGAAAGAATCATCACCAAGGTTAGGGGTCAGAAAATCACTATTACCCTTTCCTATTTGAACTCCATTCTTCAAATTTCCTATCCCCCAGAACCAGAAACACACAGATACAAGGAACAGGCTATGTTCAGGCTCCTCAGACCCAATGAGCCTATTCCTGAGGGTCTAGAGATTCTTAACTTTACTCCTGTAGCTATGCCTCCTAGGAATAGAGCAATCTGGTATATATACACTAGGAATTTGCTTCAAAAAGGTGGGAATTTCACCCACTTTGCCAAAAAGGATTTTCCCATCTTCTGCTCCATCCTAGATCAACAACCTCAGAATGTTGGGCACTGGCTCTTTCAAGAGATGTCCAAATTTGCATTCCAATCTAGGCAATCATCTCAAATTCCCTTCCTTAGCCTTGTGTCTGTGATTCTCTTTCATCAGAAAATTTGGCACTTGGCCGCCAATGATCCTCCTGTCTACCTAGATAAATTTGGAAGACACATTATGAATCTCATGGGGATTGATCGTGAGGAGAGATCAGATCAATCCAAAGCTCCATCCAGATCAAGGACAGTCAGGTCTAGAGGCACTCACTCATGAGCACAGGAAGCTCAAAGTGCTCCTCCTCCACCTCAAACATCTCTTCCTCCAGACTTTGACACTAGGATAAAAGAGATTGTGGACAAGGCAGTATCGGACTTATCTGAGAGTGTTGAGGTTGCAGTTGGGAAGCTGGTCACTGAAGTCAATAAGGAGCATAGTGATTTGGTGGATATACAAGAGGGGTTCAGAGTTGAACAAGAGGCATTGAAGAATCAGATTAATGACCAAGCCGCTAGCATTTCCACCTTGATGGTCACCATGATGAGCCTAAGTGATAAAATGGATCAGATCCTGAAAAATCAGTCCATGGCAGCATCTTCTTCAGCCTCTGGTACAATTCCAGCACCCACTATTCCTATACCTCAACCTCAACCTCCCATTGAACCCGAGCCTGCCCAGCCTTCCTCTTCACCACCCTCTTTTGCTGATGACAAAGGGGGAGAAAGTGTTGAGTGATGAGGAGTTGTTTTGTTGTTTCATGTACACTTGTTTTCTGTAATATTTTTCTGTAGTTTGCTATTTTATAGTCGTGAATATTTGCTTTCGAAACTCTAATTGTATGTTTTCTAATGAATGTTCAAGTGTTTTGCTATCATACATGTTTTGCTCTTACATCCTGCTGCTAGTGCTCTGATCATATTTTAACAACTTGAACATTTTCTCGCAAAACTAAGTTTCAAAACTAATTCTTCAAAGCTAATTGTTTACAAGTGTTCTCATCATCAAAAAGGGGGAGAATGTTGGTTCTCTATATGTTTTGAAGATTACTAACAATTGTAAACAATGTGGAGATGTTTTTGTTCAAGATTAGAATGATTTTAAACTTTTTAATTTCAAGCAAAAACATTCTGTCTGCGACAAACTCGAGCTTATTATGTGTATGCTCGAGCTTGACTTTGACAAAGGTTGCAAACTCGCCAGTTCAATTTTCAAACTCGAGACTAAACCTGAAGTTTGAACTTAAGACTTTTTAAGAGGTTGTGTGAACTCGAGTTCACACTTTCAAGCTCGAGTTCACCAATGGCAGAAAGTTTGAGTTTTTGGAAACAACTTTAAACTTGACACCTCTCTGTTTCAAACCTCAAGTTTGCAACCTCCTGAGAAAATCTTTCATAGTTTTCATAACCGATGAACTTGAGCCTGTTATGGCAAACTCGAGTTCATCTCTGGCGGGAAGAATTTTTCAAACTTAAAGATTTTTACAAACCCTGCACTGTTTTATTTAGAGTAAAGTTTTCCAGTTTGAAAAATCTCAAGAGTTTACAGAACATGTTAAACTCGAGCCTACATTTGGCCGAGAGTTTTCAAAATTTTTCATGCTAAACAAACCTGAGACTTATTTTACAAACCTCCAGTTTATCTCAAGACAAAAATGTTGAGAGTTTTTCAAAGTTGAACAAACTCGAGCCTAAGATGTTAAACTCGAGCCTAAAAGCTCCAGAGAGCAAAAGTGTTTTCCAACTTAAGAAAATTCTAAAGTCTGCACTACAAACCTCAGGTTTGTCTTTTCAAAGCTAAGACTAAGTTTTGTTGTGAATAGTGTCAAACTCGAGCCTGTCATTAATGGACTCGAGTTTGCCTCTTGAACACAAACTCTCCAGAACTCAAAAATCGCGACACATCTCTATGTATGAAGAGAACTCAAGTTCATGGAAGTAAGCTCGAGTTCAAAACAACCCGAGAGCTATGTGATTTTTTGAATGAGCTAGGAACCTTAGGTTTAGACTAGAAACCTCAGGTTTGCATGTTTTAAACTAAAATGTTTTTATACATTGAAGCACCAAACTCGAGCCTGGAAGAACTAAGCTCGAGTTCATGATGCTGGTTTAAAAATTCAAATCTGACGAATTCAGAAAGCATTCTTGTTTGATCTTAATACTTTGTTATATTATTCTCTGATACTCCCAGCTATGTTTAATGACTTTATTAGTGGATTTCAGATATTTAAAGAGTGTTTATTGAGGAGTTAAAGCATAAAGCAAAAAGTAGTTCAGAACATTTAATGCAATGTTCAGAAAGTTACTTCCTCTGGCCAATCCATCTGTACACGCCTACAAAGCATTAAAGATTGATTGCTACAACAAGAAACATCCTCTGTAACGGATTAATTCACAGAGAGTCAATCTTGCTTACTTGGACAGATGGATTAAGTGAAATATTAGAGAGAGAAGATGCCTAAACCACTTCAGAACACTTGGACAACTTCTCCAATGGATCTATTTGGAAAGCAACGGTCATTTAATGATCTCTGAGTATAAATAGAGCTGCATTCAAGACTTTCCAACTAACACAACAACTGAGATCGAATTGTATTCAAGTCTTGAAAAATCCTTTGCTCTCTGGAACTTTTAGACTTGAGTTTGAAAGACTTATGCTCGAGTTTGCTTTTCTTTGAAAAACTCTAAAAGCTCTCGGCCAAAACTAGGCTCGAGTTTGAAAACATTAGGCTTGAGTTTGAAGATAAAACTTTTCTTTCAATGGAACAGTGCAGTGTTTGAAAATATCTTCAAGTTTCGAAAACTTGTCCCGCCAGAGATGAACTCGAGTTTGCCATGACAGGCTCGAGTTCAGGCCCTTGAAGACTTTACTTTGAAAACTTGCAAACTTGAAGTTTGAAAAGTACAAGTGTCGGGTTTAAAACATGTTTTCAAGTTCAACAACTCTCTGGCAAAGATGAACTTGAGTTTGACCTTAGTAGGCTCGAGTTCATACAAACTTTTCAAAGGTTTGATTTTAAACTTCAGGTTCAGTTTCGAGTTTGAAAATTGATTTGGCAAGTGTGTACTCTCTGTCAAAGTCAGGCTCGAGTTCATTACTGACAGGCTCGAGTTTGGTTTTGACAGATAGAAAATGACAAGTTTAAAACATCCTAAACTTTGACAAACCTTCTCCATATTGTTTACAATTGTTAGTAATCATCAAAACACACAGAGAACTAACAGGAATCACAAGTCAAGGGGACTTGGTGATTTGGGGATCATTGATTACAACTTATAAGGGGGAGTGAGTTCTAGTGAGAGAATCACTTCTTGAGTACAGAGTGTGTAATCATTGTGATAGTAGAAAATCCCAGAGAGTCTGGGGACTGGATGTAGGTCAAGTTGTTGAGACCGAACCAATATAAATCACTGTGTCATAGCTATTCTTCCCTTACTCTGTTCATCTCTGTTTTAGTGTTGTAAAACAGAGGATTTACCGAAAATTTTTAAGAATACCCAATTCACCCCCCCTCTTAGGTATTCAGGCTCCACTTTCACCCACAATGCCTTAATGGACTATGTTCATCTTAAAATAGGGTTTTCCTTCAGTCCACCAAAAATCAGCCCAATCGGAGTAAGTCATACAATTTTGAAATACTCGTTACGTCCACTTTTAGTGGCATTTTTGTAATTCTGATTGTCTGATGGCATTTGCGAATTCTGCCTTGTTTTTATGCTGCATGAGTACTAGGAGTACTACTAATCAAGAAGACTTGTTGCCATTTGATCCTGAAATAGAGAGAACAATTCTTACTGCTAGAAGAGTTGTTAGGCTAAGTCGTGGGATTAATACTGAACTGGACATTGAACTTGAGTCTGATTGTGTCCATTTTATTGATCTTTCTGATTGTGTTTCTGATAGTACTTATGATAGTCTTGTTGTTTTCACTGACTCTAGTAGCAATTTTGCTAACTCAGAAATTATGGCAGATCAAGTAGATCGTCCTAGTTTGAAAGAATTAGCTACCACTGATGTGGGCAATCAAAATTTGTTTATTCAATATCCCAAACTTGCTGCTAACTTTGAACTGAAATCTGGTCTTATCCATTTGTTGCCCAAGTTTCATGGTCTTGCAGGTGAATGTCCTCACAGGCATCTAAAGGAGTTCCATGTGGAATGCAGCATGATGAAACCTCAAGCAATTGATGAGGATCACATTAAGCTGAAAGCCTTTCCATTTTCCCTAGATGGTGTCGCTAAGGACTGGCTATACAATTTGCAACCAAAATCTATTGGGAGTTGGGATGATATGCAGAAGTTATTCTTAGTGAGGTTCTTTCCTTCCTCAAAGGCCATTGCTATTCAGAAGGAGATCACTAGTGTTAAACAAATCAATAGGGAGACCATGTACGAGTATTGGGAGAGGTTCAAGCGATTGTGTGCTAGTTGTCCACACCACCAAATTTCAGACTTGCTTCTAATTAGATATTTCTATTCCGGTTTGTTACCATTGGATAAAAGTTTTGTGGATGCATCTAGTGGTGGGGCCTTGGATAGCAAGACACCTGAGGAGGCTCGAGAGTTGATATCTACTATGGCTGCTAATTCTTAGCAATTTGGCACCAGGGCCAATAGTACTCCTGTTTACCAAATCCAAACACCTCCAGTCCAGTATGATTCTCAGAGATTAGAGACTAGACTCGATGATCTGACCTCCCTTGTGAGGCAGTTGGCAGTGACTCAGACAGTACAGTCTTCTCCTCCTCAGGTTGGGTACTCATGTGGGTTCTGTTCTGACCCTTATCAACCTACTGACTCTTGCCCTACCTTGCATGATCCTGCTTATCAAGACCAGTCAGTAGCTGCAATGGGTGTTTTCCCAGGGAAGCCACAATACCAGCAGAACAATGCTTTCTCCAACACCTACAACCCTGGTTGGAGAAATCACCCCAATTTCCGTTGGAACCAGAATCAAAATCAAAGTAACCAATATCGGCAGAATTCTGGGAATTACCAGCAGAGGCAGTATAGGCCACAAAATTTCCAACAACAATATGCACCTCCTTTGCCTGCACCACCTCCTCGACTAGCCATATGTGCACCTCCACAGGCGGCACAATAGCAGGCTAGTAGTTGTGGTTCCTCATTGGAGGATATGATGAAGCAATTTGCCGCAAATACTATGTAGTTCCAACAGCAAACTGAAACTTCCATTTAGAGTTTACAAATTGGCCAATTGGCAACATCACTGAACCAATTACAACCTTAGGGATCAACACTCTTCCTTCACAAACTGAAAGTGGAGCCTGAATACCCAAGAAGGGAGGTGAATTGGGTATTCTTAAAATTTTTACAAAATGCTCTGTTTTAAGCACACGAAAACAGAGATAAACAGAGAGTAGGGAAGGAGAGCTTGAACACAAGAGTTTATACTGGTTCGGTCTCAACAACTTGACCTACGTCCAGTCCCCAGACTCTCTGGGATTTCCACTAACTCAATGATTAGACACTCTTCTCTCAAGAAGTGATTCTCTCACTAGAACTCACTCCCCCTTACAAGTTGTAATCAATGATCCCAACCACCAAGTCCCCTGACTTGTAGTTCTTTACAATCAATAATCAATAAGCAATAAAAACTCTCTCTAAGAGTAAATGATGATAAACACTGAAGCTCTTTTTGTCAAAAGACAATATACAAATGAAAACTAAGAAGTAGTTGGGAAAATTGAATGCTTGATCGTTTTCAGATGTTGTAACCTCTGTGTAGTCTTGAATGCAAGCCTATTTATACATAGAGATCATTAAATGACCGTTGCAGCTTGGATTGAACCGTTGTGAGACTTCAATTGAGGATTGGGTCCTCCTTGGACATCTTCTCTCTCTTATTTTTGCATAATCCAGCTGGCCTTTGGTTCAGAGTTGACTCTCTGTCAATAAATCCGTTGGAAAGGTTGTTGCTTGTTGTAGTAATCTTCCTTTTAATCTTTTGCAACCGTGTACAAGTGGATTAGCCAAAAGAAGGCAAGTTTCTGGGTTGAGCATTTAATGTTCTGACACACTTTTTGCTTTTGCTCTAATTCTTCAATAATCCTTCTTTAATCTGTCTGAAACTCACTAAAAAGATGATTAAACATATCTAGAATCATCATAGATTAATCATGTAAAGCATTGAGATCAAATAAGAAGGCATAACAGATTTGACTATTTTGAATTTCCAGCAACGAATAGAAACCTGGAGGTTTGTTCCACAAACCTCGAGGTTTGCTTCATGTCCAGGTGAAAGAAGTTCAAGAATAAAAGGCAAACCTGGAGGTTTTAAAGTGAGCCTGGAGGTTTTCATGAATACTTAAGGTGTTTTTAGTTTCTGAGATATATAACCTCGAGGTTTCTTAGTAAACCTCGAGGTTTCTTTTGAAAAAGAAACCTTATGAAGAATTTGATAAGACCAAACCTAGAGGTTTCAATCTTTGTGAAAACTCATTTGCTCTCTGGAACTCACAAACCTCGAGGTTTTCAACAATACTCGAGGTTTGGCTAAAAGTATTGAATAGCCAGAGTTTTGTACTAAGGGCACAACCTCGAGGTTTTGGAATGAACCTTGAGGTTTTCATTCATGTAAAAACCTGTTTGCTCTCTGTATGACATAAACCTGGAGGTTTATAGTAATACTCGAGGTTTTATGTAATTTTCAAAAGATACAAGTTTCAGCCAAACACCAAACCTCGAGGTTTAGAAGGGAACCTTGAGGTTTTCATGTTCAATGAAAACCAATTGCTCTCTGGATGAAGAAACCTGGAGGTTTCTTCAAATACTTGAGGTTTCACATTGTTTTTCAAAAGTTTCAGTTAAGCGTCAAACCACAAACCTGGAGGTTTTGTCACAAACCTCGAGGTTTGAAGTGTTGATGTGAAACTGAGTTTTCTCTGGAAGTGCAGAACCTCGAGGTTTCACATAAATTTGTGAAACCAAGTTTTTGAGTAATGAAAAGCTGAACCTTGAGACTTTCTTAGCAAGGCCAAAACTCGAGGTTTTACTGCAAACGTCGAGGTTTGCTCTTACTCAGAATTTTCAACCTTTAAGAGCAAATCCTCATTCTTTGTTTACAATTGTTGGCAATCATCAAAACCATAAGAGAACTAACACAAACCATTCCCAATCCTAAGGGGAATGTGAGTGCTATCTCACTACTGTTACACCCCTACCGGCCTCGCCCCTTTCGGGTGGCAGGTTAGAGGGATTCACTTACTTAGTTACCTTTCCTTCGTTATTTGGTCCATTTAACTTATATCAGAGTGAGCGCAATAGAGCATTTAACCGGTTTAGACTATCTACTGTATTGATAAAAGTAAAATAAACAGAAAATAAAAGTCCTTGAAGGGTTAAGGGTACAGTTATCCAAAATAAATACCGAAATAGAACGTACCGGCATCTCAAATATATGTACAAACAAGATAGGGCATTCCCTATTCTTCAATCTGTACTGATAGCACTTATCATTCCAAGGAGGGCTCTTCACATCGGGCATGTCTCCTTGTGACAACAGAAGAGGCTGGGGTCCGATAACGGCCCCCAGAGTAACCGTCAGTACTCAAATACTAAATGTGTAAAGAGTATGTAAGCTACCATGCTAATCAGAAACATAAGAACATGCCAAATACATACCATATATGCATCCAGATCATACCACAGCAAAGCACATATCTCAATTCAAGAACCCGTACAGCTGCCTTACCAAGGCAAGCCTCGAACTCACTGTACTCACAACCCGTAGAGCCGCCCTTTCTAGGCTAGCCCCGGACTGATAACTCAACCCGTACAGCCGCCAACCAAGGCCGGCCTCGGACTGAACATCCTCAGCACTAGGAATCACATAATACTATATGCATATTTGGCACAACATATACAAAGAAAACACACATGGCAAACACAGACATACAACCAAACACATAGAGATATCTGAGTAAAACGGTTACTACCTGGTGTGGCAAATATTGTCCTTAATATTTTATTGGGCCTGTTGACTTCCCAAGGGTTCCTTTGACCTATAAATCATTAAAATACATTTATTCAGTATTTACAAAATTGCCATACCAATTTTCTTGCTAAAACCGAGCCCAACACCAATTTCCAGAAATCCAGTGATTTTGACCCAACTTGTGGGATTTTTAATAAATTCTACAAAAATCCTTTTTACATGAAACCAGCGCCATTTGAACCACTGAAATGTGTAGTTTCCATGAAAAATACTCCCAGACCCTGAAAGTACTTTTATTTTATCGTGGTGCTCACTTTTCACACCTGGGTCAGATTTCGCCCAGTTGCACACAGAGCCAACTTCAACAATTTTTATCTCTCATTTGGTACATCAAAAATATGTCAAATTATATATCAAAATGATGCCCCAGATGTCTACTTTTGAAGGTTCGCTGCCCAGAATCCAAAACACTGGCAGCAAGCCTCTTCCTTGAGTTTTTGGGGTTTTTGAGTTAGAAAACCTAAACCATAGCTTAACCCCACACAAAATCATGTTTTAAACACTTTGGGACCATCAAAAACTCCAAAATCAGACCCCAAAATAAGCCCCAACCAGAAGCACGAAAATCCCAACTTTGAGCTTCAAAGAGTTGAGTTTTCGGTGTTTACCTGAAATCGGAAGTTGAGTTGATGATCCTAGATGCTTGGAGCTTGAGCTTGGCTATGGAACTTGGCTGAATACTCTCTCTTTCCTCTGAAAATTTCGTGCTCCTCATGGTCAAGGAGAGAGAGAACTTGTATATTTAATAATATCCCAAAGTAGCCATTTGGTTCCAAAGTAACCGGGTAATTTTTCCATTTGGTTGGCATCCAATTGTCTTTACTTAATATTTATCCCATGTGACAATTTGAGAGAATTCTAGGGAGTATATGTGGCGTGATTTGGCTGCCCAAATATTCAGATTTCATCTTTCAATTTGATAAGAATTATCAATTAAGACTTCAAATTCCATTTGACTTACCGGCAGGCCCCACGGTTAATTCAATGAATTAGACAAGCTTATTTTGGTCTTCAATTCAAATTTTGCTGCCCAAAAAGAGTGTTACACGTCCAAGGGGTCCCACCAAAATGATCCCCAATAATTAATTCCAATTTCCCACTTTATCGGTCAATTTCAGGGTCTACCGACCCCTATCGGGTCCCACCGGGTCCGAAAATGCGTCTTTTTGTATTTTTCTCTGTCTTTTCCAAATATTTTCCTTGGCCTGGGCATAATCATGTGGTACCTTCCCTCTTTCCAAGGCGGCCCCACATTTGTCTCATTCCGTCCAAAAATAATCCCCTAACTGGTCCCTATCGGTCCCTTTTTCTATCGGTTAATCGCCTGCGGGTCCCGCGTCTTGTGTCTGGACCAGAGTATGGATAAAATCATCTGATTTTCTTTCCTCTCTCATGTTGGACGAAATTCAATGTCCAAAGGACAAGGAATTGACCATTTTGCCCTTGCCTTATCTTCCTTTAATCTCATGGTGACACGTGTCCATGTGCAATGATCATCCTATCTCTTGCTTTTTGGAACATGCCTATTTTAGTGTCTCTTTCTCTTTCTTGTCCCTGTATGGCACATACACACTTCCAGGGGTCAAGAATCTTTGTTCTGTCATTTTCCCCGGGTCCCGCTTCATCACACTGGCTTTATACCTCACCGGTATCTTGCCCTGGGCCTGCATCTTTTCAAACCCGGGCCCATCAGAGACTTCCTATCCCTTGTCATTCAAGGGATTCTTCTTGAACAGGGCTTAGTAGTTTGCCTAATTTAGGCTTATTCTCAATTTTCCGGGTCCAAAATTCGGGATGTTACAACTACGGTTTGGAAAACTATTGGAGGAACTTAAACCAGTTGTAGATGCGACTTCCACAGCAGAAAAAGAGTTAGACAATGTGAAGATTGACTCTAAAAATAAAAAGACAATGCAGCAAGGTGAAGAGGAAGACATCCCCATTCCTCTTCCTTTCCCTCAGAGAGCAACTCAGTCCAAGAAGTTAGCAGAAAAAGCACAAGAGAAGGATATACTTGAGACATTCTGAAGAGTAAGATCAACATTCCTCTCTTAGATGCAGTCAAACTAATTCCTAAATATGCCAAGTTTCTGAAGGAATTGTGCACCAACAAGAGGCGAATGAAGGGGGTGAACGAGTGACAGAGATTTGCCGTGATCTCCCAAAATAACCAGATTAGAAAAGGATTTGCAATATAATGTAACCTGGGTCGTTTCCCAACGAATTCACAGTCGATTCGGTTTGAACAGCAATAAAATAGGAACAATAAAAATAGGGGTTTTTTTTAAAAAAATTCAAACAGATTAAAAACGAAAATATGCAGGAACAGAATGAAATATGCAGAAACAGAATGGATTAAACAGAAATAGATTAAAAACGATCAACCCAACATTTAGATTCCAGAAACTTCCATCATTGAGCGAAAAATGAACGAACTCGCATTTGGTTTTGGATGAACCAAAATCTCTGCGTTCGTCCAGAGAATCCCTCGACTAGACGATCGCCTAGCATCTGTCCGAACAGAGGCGTCTCACTGTGCGATCGCACAGCAACACTGAAACACAGTTCGAACTCAGTCCTTGGGATGAACCAAACTGAATATTAAAACAAATATTCGAACTATTTCCAGAAATCGAATCCGATAAGATGAAAACAGAAACGAGTAACGTTATCGATTAAGCACGAGCTCTCTGGATGAATCATGGAATCATCAACGTTGGGTTAATCACAAACTTTTAGCCAAACATAACTGGAAAAAACGAAGAACAGACGAAGAACGCGAAGAACATTTCAGAGAATTTGAAAGCTTCTATTTTGATCCACCAAAATTCTAAAAAACGTGAATGTAAATCTATTTGTGGCTGCTGTCACACCTAACCTAAAATGGAAAAACGAAAATGGGGCTCCAATCCACAATTCAGGCCCAAAACGGAAAAGAATAAAAAAATGGGCTTTAATTACAAAATTTGAATTTAAATAAAATCCAAAAATGCATCAACTTCGATTCCAAAATCGACCGCCCTCTTGTCCGAAATTACCCTTCATGTCTTCATAACAATTGTAGCTCTCTGAATCATCTAAAATATGAGACAAAAATGAGGCAAATCCGATGTCTAGTTCAAGAGTTATAATAAAAATAGTGAAGCAATGTAAAACTGGAATTTTACTACTAAAAATGGCTAGAATAAAATCAAAGGCCCAAAGCCCAAATAAGTGTAAAAGCCATTATTTATTAACTAAATAGTCCTAAATTATTAATCAAGAGATAAAAAGAAGTGTGTAAAATATTCAATTATCAAATTCCTCCACACTTATCTTTTTGCACTCCTGAGCAAAATTCAAAGCAAAAGACCTAAAGGAGAAACTCTTCTTTTCTAACAATTGCTAACAATGCAAAAATTGAATAAGGGACACAAAGCTCCAAAAGACCAATCCATCAAGACCAAAATCCCTTCTTCTCAAATCACAATTCATGGTAATCTCATCAATGATGCTAATCACAAAAGATGGTCTCTCAAATGATGCGCTCAATCAATCAATCTCTCAAGTGTTTAAGGTACATAAGTGTATCGCTCAAATTCTACCCAAGAAAATTGTTCTACCATAAGCTTGCTCAATTTCTACGTCTCTACTACTCATAACACATGCATGCACAAATCAAGAGAGCTTGTTATTAAAGGTTGTAATGGGGTTAGGGTGAAGGTAGGTAAAAGTATGGAATGAGAGGCTAAGCACCAAAGAAATTAGAAAGAGCACTGATTAACACAATCATTCTCTATGTATGAAAACTTTTATTTAACTCATATACTTCCTTTCTTTCTATGTTTTTTTTTTCTTGTTTCTTTTCTTTCTTTCTTTTTCTTTTTTTTTGAAAGCCTTTTTTTTTAGGAACTATACTATATACATAATCATAATGACAAAATCAAATATCCCCCCCCCCCCCACTTAAACTGTTGCACTCCTGAGCAACCCCCACACTTAAACACAAAACCAAGGTAAACCAATGCTCAATAAATTTTCAAGGTGCGAAATAAAATGGTTTTACGCTTAGGCTTGTAATGTGGCTTAGAAAAGAATGGGCAAAATGGCACAAAGGGGTTAGCAAAGGAATAATAATGCACGGGAAAGGCTATTTGGCCAAAGTGGGGAAAATAAAAGAAAGAAAACAAGCTTCCATCATACTTATGCACGTAAGTGAAAAATGTAGTTTCAAAAAGAAAAGGAGCAAGTTCTAGAGAACGCAAATCATGAGCAAATGCACACATGAAAGAAAGAATGGCAAAAGATGAATTCCATTCATGCAGGCCCAAAACCTCACAAGGTCAATACCAACTTAGGCAACCAACAACATCAAATCAACTATCAAGACATGTAATCGAAGAGTCAAGAATTGTAGACCAAACAGAATGATCCATTAAAACCAACATGTCCAAGTTCATAATATGTAGCAATCATAGAAAGAGAGATTGTATTTATTTCAAAAAGCAAAAGAGGAAAAAGGAAAACAAATGAAAGAGAAATAGGGAGAAGAAAGAAGAATACTCCCCAAGGGTTTATGGAGGATAAGTGGCATCAATGAGGAGAATCTCTGCTTCCTCAGGCTGCTGCTGGGTTCCCTCATGAAAGTGCTTGAGGCGATGCCCATTGACCTTAAAGGTCCGTCCTGTGGCTGGATCACTTAGCTCAACAGCACCAAATGGAAAGATGTTAGTGATCTCAAAAGGGTCATCCCATCTAGATCAAAGCTTACCTGGCATAAACTTTAAACGAGAATTAAACAGAAGAACTTTTTGGCTCACAAAAAATTCCTTCCTCAGGACATGTTTGTCATGGAATGCGTTAGTCTTTTCCTTGTACAGCCATGAACTCTCATAGGCATCCAATCGTAGCTCATCTAACTCTTGCAACTGTAGCTTCCTCTCCATCCCAGACTTAGCCAAATCCATGTTACACTGCTTAATAGCCCAATAGGCTTGATGCTCCAACTCAACTGGAAGATGACATGCCTTACCAAAGACAAGCCGATAAGGAGACATCCCAATCGGAGTCTTGTAGGTGGTTCAATATGCCCACAAAGCATCATCTAGTCGCTTACTCCAATCTTTCCGGGTAGAGTTAACAGTCTTCTGAAGGATTTGCTTAATTTCTCTATTCGAGACTTCAGCTTGACCGTTGGTCTGAGGGTGGTATGCTGTGGAGACCTTATGGAGCACTCCATACTTGCGTAACAAGGCACCCATGCTTCGGTTGCAAAAATGAGAACCCTGGTCACTGATAATGGCTCTAGGAATACTAAACTTGCAAAAAATGTTAGACCTAACAAAATCCACCACCACAGAAGAATCATTAGTCTGGGTGGCTTTCGCCTCAACCCATTTCGAGACATAATCAACAGCCAGTAGTATGTAAGTACAACCATATGAAGCAGGAAATGGACCCATAAAATCAATACCCTAAACATCAAAGATCTCACAAAACAATATAGGGTTCTGGGGCTTCTCATGCCTACGAGAAATACTCCCTGCTCTCTGACAGTTATCACATAACTTACAAAACAGATGAGAATCATGAAATAAGGAAGGCCAAAATAATCCAAAGTGACCACCACAGGCAGCAGCATGAGCAAAATGCAATATAGAGTGAAACTCATGATCAGGCACACATCTCCTAACTACTTGGTCACTACAAAATTTCCACAGATAAGGATCATCCCAAACATAATATTTAGATTCACTCTTTAATTTAAGGGTTTGGGCCTTAGTGGAATCGATAGGCAAAACACCAGCCACCAAGTAGTTAACCAGATCAGCATACCATGGAAGCTTACCTTGCAGCTGTAGAAGCTGCTCATCAGGGAAATCATCTCGAATAGAAGAGGGGTGAGAGGGGGAATGTGTGATGCGACTCAAGTGGTCTGCTACCCAGTTTTGTGCTCCATTTCGGTCTCGAATCTCAACATCAAACTCTTGGAGCAATAGCATCCACCGGATGAGCCATGGCTTAGCATCTGCCTTTTTCAAAAGAAATTTCAATGCTGCATGGTCAGAAAATACAACTACTCTACTTGCTAGCAGATATGACCGAAACTTATCAAAAGCAAATACAATAGCCAACAACTCCTTTTCAGTAGTGGTGTAATGAGACTGGGCAGGATCCAAAGTCTTAGAGGCATATGCAATCACATGAGATGCTCTATCAACCTGTTGTGCCAAGATAGCACCAACCGCATAGTTGGAAGTATCACACATCAACTCAAATGGAAAGCACCAATTAGGGGGTTGGATCACTGGAGCTGTAGTCAGGCAACGCTTCAAGTGATCAAAGGCCACCTTGCACTCATCATCAAATACAAAGTCAGTGTCTTTATGCAGAAGGTTGGACAAGGGTCGGGCAATCATACTGAAATCCTTAATGAAACGCCGATAGAAACCTGCATGACCAAGGAAAGAGTGAACTTCCCGCACAGATGCGGGGTAAGGCAAAGCAGTAATAACATCTATCTTAGCAGGGTCTATTTCAATCCCTTTCCTAGACACTATGTGTCCCAAGACTATACCCGACTCAACCATCAAGTGACACTTCTCATAATTCAGCACAAGATTAGACTCAATGCACCTATGCAAAACTCTAAACATATTAGCTAAGCATGCATCAAAATCAGACCCATATACAGTTAAATCATCCATAAAAACCTCCATGCAATCCTCTAGAAACTCAGAGAAAATGCTTACCATACAACGCTGAAAGGTGCCAGGTGCGTTGCAGAGGCCAAAAGGCATCCTTCGGTAGGCATATGTTCCAAAAGGGCATGTGAAAGTCGTCTTCTCCTGGTCCTCAGGAGCAATATGGATCTGGAAGTATCCGGAGTAGCCATCCAGGAAGCAGTAATGAGACTTGCCAGTCAACCGCGCTAACATCTGATCAATGAAAGGTAGAGGGTAATGATCCTTGCGAGTGGCTTGGTTGAATCTCCTATAATCGATGCAAACTCTCCAACTATTCTGAACTCGAGTAGGAATGAGCTCATTCTTCTGATTGGCTACCATAGTGACTCCGGATTTCTTAGGAACCACTTGGACCGGGCTAACCCACTGGCTATCAGATATGGGATAGATGATACCAGCTTGCAGAAGCTTAGTGACCTCCTTCTTCACCACATCAAGGATAAGAGGATTAAGGCGTCTCTAGGGTTGCCTTACCTCCTTAGAATCATCTTCCAACAGAATTCAATGCATACACATGGAAGGGCTGATGCCAACAATGTCAGCTAATGTCCACCCAATGGCTTTCTTGTTGGCCCTCAATAAGCTTAGCAGCTTCTCTTCTTGGTCAGGAAGAAGATTGTTGGCCACAATGATTGGCAACTGTTCATCCACCTCCAGAAATGCATACTTCAGGTGATCTGAAAGGGATTTCAACTCAAGTTTGGGTGGTTGCTCAGTGGAGGGTAGAAGCTTGGGTGGTTGTTGCAACAAGTATGCTGTCATCACATTAGAAATACCTGAAACCACATTCAAAGAAGTAGAAGAATTGTGTCTATACAGCTCAATGTTGACATCAGAATTTAGCTCATCAAAATCAGAGTTAAGCTCATCACAATCAGAATCAGGATGCACATTACGATCAGGATGAAGCTCAAACTCAGAATCAATATCAGAATCCACATGTAATGTAGAACCAGCAAGCAAGTCAGAATCATCAAATAATGCAGCATTGACCAAGTTAGTGCAAACAGGGCACCATTCATTATCAACACATGCACAAATGGCAGAATCACTCTTAGATGATAAATTAGGATAATCAGAACACCAATCAGCAAGAACATTATCCACAGCATCATCAATAACATCAATGCAGAAAATAGAATGCTCTTCCCTAGGATGTTTCATGGCATCAAAGATATTGAAATTCACAGATATATCACCAAACTCCATGGAAAGAGTACCAGAATGCACATCTATCTTAGTCCTAGCTGTTTTCATGAAAGGTCTCCCTAGAATGATTGGTGACCTACTACTGGGAGACTCATCCTCCATCTCTAAGATGTAAAAATCAGCAGGAAATATCAGTTCATTAACTTTGACTAATACATCTTCAACTACACCAGAATGATGAGCATTACTCCGATTAGCTAACTGAACAACCACACCAGTATGGAGTAAATGACCAAGACCAAGAGATTTATAAATAGATGCAGGCATGACATTAATAGAAGCACCTAAATCTAGCATGCAATCATCAAATCTATAGTTACCAATAATGCAAGGGATAGAAAACGTCCCTGGATCCTTGCACTTGCGAGGCATGGTAGGCCGGATGAGTGGTGATACATTCTGGTTGAAACTCACTCGTTCACGCCCCTTCAGTCGCCTCTTGTTGGTGCACAACTCCTTTAGAAACTTGGCATATTTAGGGATTTGTTTGACTGCATCTAAGAGAGGAATGTTGATCTCTACTCTTCGGAATGTCTCAAGTATATCCTTCTCTTGTGCTTTTTCTGCCAACTTCTTGGATTGAACTGCTCTTTGAGGGAAAGGAAGAGGAATGGGGATGTCTTCCTCTTCACCTTGCTGCATTCTCTTTTTATTTTTAGTGTCAATCTTCACGTTGTCTAACTCTTTTTCTGATGTGGAAGTCACATTTGCAGTTGGTTTAGGTTCCTCCAATTGTTTTCCAGATCGTAGTGAGATAGCACTCACATTCCCTTTAGGATTGGGAATGGTCTGTGAAGGAAGAGTGTTGGATCCTTGAGGTTGAAGTTGATTCAGTGATGTTGCCAATTGGCCAATCTGAGTTTGCAAATTCTGAAGGGAAGTCTCAGTTTGCTGTTTGAATTGCATAGTGTCTGTGGCAAATTGCTTCATAATATCTTCCAATGAGGAACCACTGCTACTAGCCTGTTGTTGTGTGGCCTGTGGAGGTGCACATATGGTTGGTCGAGGAGGTGGTGCAGGTAAAGGAAGTGCAGATTGTTGCTGTAAATTTTGTGGTCTGTACTGCCTCTGCTGGTAATTCCCAGAATTCTGCTGATACTGGTTACTTTGATTCTGATTCTAGTTCCAACGGAAGTTGGGGTGATTTCTCCAACCAGGGTTGTAGGTGTTGGAGAAGGCATTGTTCTGCTGGTATTGTGGCTTCCCTGGGAAAACTCCCACTGCACCTACTGACTGGTCTTGATGAGTAGGATCATGCAAGGTAGGGCCAGAGTCAGTAGGATGATAAGGGTCAGAACAAAACCCACATGAGTACCCAACCTGAGGAGGAGAAGACTGTACTGTCTGAGTCACTGCCAACTGCCTCACAAGGGAGGTCAGATCATCAAGTCTAGTCTCTAATCTCTGAGAATCATATTGGACTGGAGGTGTTTGGATTTGGTAAACAGGAGTACTATTGGCCTTGGTGCCCAATTGCTGAGAATTAGCAGCAATGATAGATATCAACTCTCGGGCCTCCTTCGGTGTCTTGTTATCTAAGGCCCCACCACTAGATGCATCCACGAAACTTTTATCCAATGGTAACAAACCGGAATAGAAATATGTAATTAGAAGCTGGTCTGAAATCTGGTGGTGTGGACAGCTAGCACACAATCGCTTGAACCTCTCCCAATACTAATACATGGTCTCCCCATTGATTTGTTTAACACTAGTGATCTCCTTCTGAATAGTAATGACCTTTGAAGAAGGAAGAACCTTACTAAGAATAACTTCTGCATATCATCCCAACTCGTAATAGATGCTAGTTGCAAATTGTATAGCCAATCCTTAGCGACACCATCTAGGGAAAATGGGAAGGCTCTCAGCTTAATGTGGTCCTCATCAATTGCTTGGGGTTTCATTGTGCTGCATAGCACATGGAACTCCTTTAGATGCCTGTGGGGACATTCACCTGCAAGACCATGAAACTTGGGAAACAAATGGATAAGGCCAGATTTTAGTTCAAAGTTAGCAGCAAGTTCAGGATATTGAATACACAAATTTTGATTGCCCACATCAGGGGTAGCTAATTCTTTCAAAGTAGGACAATCTACTTGATCTGCCATAATTTATAAGTTCGCAAAATTGCTACTAGAATAAGTGAAAACAACAAGACTATCAAAAGTACTATCAGAAACACAATCGGAAAGGTCAATAGAGTGGACACAATCAGAATGTTCAAGTTCAATGTCCAATTAAGTATTAATCCCACGACTTAGCCTAACAACTCTTCTAGCAGCAAGAATTGTTCTTTCTATTTCAGGATCAAATGGCAACAAGTCTTCTGGATTGACATTGCTCATAGTACTCATGCAACATAATCACAAGGCAGAATTTACAGAAAATCCAAAATCACGAAAATGCCACTGGAAACTCAGAATTACGAAAATGCCACACTAAAAGTGGTAAAAAGTAGAAAAACTCTAAGACACACAAAAGCAAACACAAGGAAAACAAGAACCTATGGTAGAAATTGACCAAAACAAGTCCAGAAACGCTATCAAATGATTTTTAAAATTTATGGGACTTGGACAAGGCAATTCCTAGACCATTGGGGAACCCAAATATGGAATAAAAAAACTTAAAAAAAATTGAAAAAGTGGTCTAAACGAGGGAATTTGGCTTATATCTCAAGACCACAATGCTATAGCTTGTGTCCTATGCTAAATATCATTTTCCTTCAACTCACCAAAAATCAGCCCAATCGGAGTAAGTCAAACAATTGCTAAAATACCCGATATATCCTACCGAGACAAAAAAAAACAATAAAAACAGGGTCTAAACGATAGAATTTGGGCAAAATAGGTGAGACCTCACTTCCTCCTAAGGAAGTAACTCTTGCTTAGAATGCCCAATTCCTTGTGAATAAGACCTGGGTTGAGTGATCTGGGTCAGAAAAATTTCTGTCTAGCCACCCGAACCACCAAAACTACCAAAACGATGCTATTTACACTACTGTTACTAATCAAACCGATGCAAATTCCCCGGCAACGGCGCCATATTTTGACAGAGATTTGACGTGATCTCCCAAAATAACCAGATTAGAAAAGGATTTGCAGTATAATGTAACCTGGGTCGTTTCCCAACAAATTCACAGTTGGTTCGGTTCGAACAACAATAAAACAGGAACAGTAAAAATAGGGGTTTTTTTTTTAATTCAAACAGATTAAAAACGAAAATATGCAGGAACAAAATGGAATATGCAGAAATAGAATGGATTAAACAGAAATAGATTAAAAACGATCAACCCAACATTTAGATTCCAGAAACTTCCATCATTGAGCGAAAAATGAACGAACTCGCTTTGGTCTGGACGAACCGAAATATCTGCATTCGTCCAGAGAATCCCTCGACTAGATGATTGCCTAGCATCTGTCTGAACAGAGGCGTCTCACTGTGCGATCGCATAGCAACACTGAAACCCAGTTCGAACTCAGTCCTTGGGATGAACCAAACCGAATATTAAAACTAATATTCGAACTATTTCCAGGAATCGAATCCGATAAGATGAAAACAGAAACGAGTAACGTTACCGATTAAGCATGAGCTCTCTGGATGAATCATGGAATCATCAACATTGGGTTAACCACATACGTTTAGCCGAATATAACTGGAAAAAATGAAGAACAGACGAAGAACGCGAAGAACATTTCAGAGAATTTGAAAGCTTCTGTTTTGATCCACCAAAATTCTAAAAAACGTGAATGTAAATCTATTTGTGGCTGCTGCCACACTTAACCTAAAATGAAAAAATGAAAATGGGGCTTCAATCCACAATTCAAGTCCAAAATGGAAAAGAATAAAAAAATGGACTTTAATTACAAAATTCGAATTTAAATAAAATCCAAAAATACATCAACTTCGGTTCCAAAATCGACCGCCCTCTTGTCTGAAATTGCCCTTCATGTCTTCATAACAATTGTAGCTCTCCGAATCATCTGAAATATGAGACAAAAATGAGGCAAATCCGATGTCTGGTTCAAGAGTTATGGTAAAAATAGCGAAGCAATGTAAAACTGGAATTTTACTACTAAAAATGGCTAGAATAAAATCAAAGGCCCAAAGCCCAAATAAATGTAAAAGCCATTATTTATTAACTAAATAGTCCTAAATTATTAATCAAGAGATAAAAAGAAGTGCGTAAAATATTCAATTATCAACGAGTGAGTTTGAACCAGAATGTATCAGCACTCACCCGGCCTATTGGTAACTCACAAGTGCAAGGATCCAGGGACGTTTTCTATCCCTTGCATTATTGGTAACTATAGATTTGATGATTGCATGCTAGATTTAGGTGCTTCTATTAATGTCATGCTTGCATCTATTTATAAATCTCTTGGTCTTGGTCCTTTACTCCATACTGGTGTGGTTGTTCAGTTAGCTAATCGGAGTAATGCTCTTCCTTTTGGTGTAGTTGAAGATGTATTAGTCAAAGTTAATGAATTGATATTCCCTGTTGATTTTTACATCTTAGATATGGAGGATGAGTCTTCTAGCAGTAGGTCACCAATCATTCTAGGGAGGCCTTTCATGAAAATAGCTAGGACTAAGATAGATGTGCATTCTGGTACTCTTTCCATGGAGTTTGGTGATATATCTGTGAATTTTAAAATCTTTGATGCCATGAAATATCCTAGGGAAGAGTATTCTATTTTCTGCATTGATGTTATTGATGATGTTGTGGATGATGTTCTTGCTGATTGGTGTTTTGATTATCCTGATTTTTCATCTGAGAGTGATTCTGCCATTTGTGCATGTGCTGATAATGAATGGTGCCCTGTTTGCACTAATTTGGTTAATGCTGCATTATTTGATGATTTTGACTTGCTTGCTGGTTCTGCATTACATGTGGATTCTGATATTGAGTCTGAGTTTGAGCTTCATCCTAATCCTAATGTGCATCCTGATTCTGATTGTGATCAGCTTAACTTTGATTTTGATGAGCTGAATTCGGATGTTAACATTGAGCTGTATAGACACAGTTCTTCTGCTTCTTTGAATGTGGTTTCAGGTATTTCTAATGTGATGACAGCAGAATTGTTGCAACAACTACCCAAGCTTCTACCCTCCATGAGCAACCACCCAAACTTGAGTTGAAATCCCTTCCAGATCACCTGAAGCATGCATTTCTGGAGGTGGATGAACAGTTGCCAGTCATTGTGGCCAACAATCTTCTTCCTGACCAAGAAGAGAAGCTGCTAAGCTTATTGAGGGCCAACAAGAAAGCCATTGGGTGGACATTAGCTGACATTGTTGGCATCAGCCCTTCCATGTGTATGCATTGAATTCTGTTGGAAGATGATTCTAAGGAGGTAAGGCAACCCCAGAGACGCCTTAATCCTCTTATCCTTGATGTGGTGAAGAAGGAGGTCACTAAGCTTCTGCAAGCTGGTATCATCTATCCCATATCTGATAGCCAGTGGGTTAGCCCGGTCCAAGTGGTTCCTAAGAAATCCGGAGTCACTATGGTAGCCAATCAGAAGAATGAGCTCATTCCTACTCGAGTTCAGAATAGTTGGAGAGTTTGCATCGATTATAGGAGATTCAACCAAGCCACTCGCAAGGATCATTACCCTCTACCTTTCATTGATCAGATGTTAGCGCGGTTGACTGGCAAGTCTCATTACTGCTTCCTGGATGGCTACTCCGGATACTTCCAGATCCATATTGCTCCTGAGGACCAGGAGAAGACGACTTTCACATGCCCCTTTCTGGAGGCGGAAGCTTCGGTAGACCATAGAGGTGGTTAACCAAATAGCCTTGTGAGTAGCAGCTATACTGTAGCAATTGCGGAAGCTGTACAGTATAGATGCCGTAGCATTGTGTAAGACAACTGGGGGATTGACACACTTAAGGATGACTCTGAGTCCAGCCTAACTTATCACTGATATCTTCTCTCGTTTACTGTTATTTTTGCTAGTAGCATAATTACCAAAACATCTCAACCCGATTTTGTTTATTTTCTGTTTCACGACTATCAAAGCAACTGAGCGTCACTTTTTGGTATCACAGTCTCTATGGGACGATACTCTACTTTCACTTTATTACTTGTTCGACTGGTTCGCTTGCCATAAGGGAATTTAACCAACAAGTTTTTTGACGCCGTTGCCAGGGACTGCTGATACCTCTAGTGACGATGCCCCGTTGCTTAATAGTTGTGATCTATGTTACACCCCTACCGGCCTCACCCTTTCGGGTGGCAGGTTAGAGGGATTCCTTTACTTAGTTACCTTTCCTTCGTTATTTAGTCCATTTAGCGTGTATCAGAGTAAGCGCAACAGAGCATTTAATCGGTTTAGACTATCTATTGTACTGGTAAAAGTGAAATAAACAGAATATAAAAGTCCCTGAAGGGTTAAAGGTACAGTTATCCAAAATAAATACTAAAACAAAACATACAGTCATCTCAAATATACGTATAAACATGATAGGGCATTCCCTATTCTTTAATTTGAGCCGATAAGTACTTACCATACCGAGGAGGGCTCTTCACATCAGCATGTCTCCTCTTGACAATAGAAGAGGCTGGGGTCCGATAACAGCCCCCAGAGTAACCGTCAGTACTCAAATACTAAATGTGTAAGAAGTATGTAAGCTACCATGCTAATCAGAATCATAAGATCATGCCAAATACATACCATATATGCATCCAGATCATACCACAGCAAAGCACATATCACAATTCAAGAACTCGTACAGCTGCCTCACCAAGGCAAGCCTCGGACTCACTGAACTCACAACCTGTAGGCCGCCCTTTCTTGGCTAGCCCTAGACTGATAACTCAACCCGTACAGCCGCCAACCAAGGCCAGCCTCGGATCGAACATCCTCAGCGCTAGGAATCACACACAACACTGTATGCATATTTGGCACAACATATATAGAGAAAACACACATGGCAAAACACAAACATACAGCAAAACACATAAAGATATCTGAGTAAAACGGTTACCAGCTGGTGTGACATTTATTGTCCTTATTATTTTAGTGGCCCGTTGACTTTCCAAAGCTTCCTTTGACCTATATATCATCAAAACACACTTATTCAATATTTATAAAAATTGTTATCACGTTTTTACCCAAAAACCGAGCCCAAAACTAATTTTTCCAAAAATCTAGTGTTTCTGACCCAACTTGTAAGATTTTTAATAAATTCCAAAAAAATACTTTTTACATGAAACCAGCGCCATTTGAACCATTGAAATGTCTATTTTTCATGAAAAATATTCCCAGACCCTAAAAGTACTTTTATTTTGGCGTGGTGCTCACTTTTCACACCTGGGTCAGATTTCACCCTGTTGCACACAGATCCAACTTTACCAATTTTTATCTCTCAATCGCTACATCAAAAATTTAATTACATATCCAAATGATTCCCTAGATGTCTAATTTTCTCTTGTAAAATTTCAGCTCAAACCAACGTCTGTACTATTTTAAAAACATTTTTGAAGCTTCGCTGCCCAGAATCCAGAACACTGGCAGCAAGCTTCTTCTTTGAGTTTTCGGGGTTTTTCGAGTTCGGAAGCTTAAACCATAGATTAACCCCACACAAAATCACGTTTTGAACACTTTGAGACCATCAAAAACTCAAAAATCATACCAAAAAACCAAGCCCCAACCAGAAGCACGAAAATCCCAACTTTGAACTTCAAAGAGTTGAGTTTTCGGTGTTTACCTGAAATCGGAAGTTGAGTTGATGATCCTAGGTGCTTGGAGCTTAAGCTTGGCTATGGAGGGTAGCTGAATACTCTCTATTTTCTCTGCAAATTTCGTGCTCCTCATGGTCAAGGAGAGAGAGAGCATGTATATTTAATAATAGCCCAAAGTAACCAATTAGTTCCAAAGTAATCGGGTAATTCTTCCATTAGGTTGGTAATTGATTGGCTTAGTTCCATCATTATCTCATGTGCAAATTTGAGAGTCTTCTAGGGAGCTTAAGTGGCGTATTCTCTGCCCATGAAATCAGATTCCACTTTGCAATTTGATAGGAATTATCCATTAAGACTCAAAATTCCATTTGACTTCCCGGCAGGCCCCCGCTTAATTCAATGAATTAGTCAAGCTTGTTTTTGATCTTGAATTCAGTTTTTGCTGCCCCAAAAGAGTCTTACACGTCCAAGGGCTCCCACCAGAATGATCCCCAACAATTAATTCCAATTTCCCACTTTACCGGTCAATTTCGGGGTCTACCGGCCCTTATCGGGTCCCACCGAGTCTGAAAGTGCGTCTTTTTGCACTTTTCTCTGTTTTTTCCAGATATTCTCCTCTGCTTGGGCATACTCATATGGCGCCTTCCCTCTTCCCAAGGCTGCCCATATTTGTCTCATTTTGTCCAAAAATTATCCCCTAATTGGTCGTTATCGGTCCCTTTTTAGGGTTTATCGCATGTAGGTCCTGTGTCTTGTGTTTGGACCGAAATATGGGTAAAATCATTAGTTTTTCTCTCCTTTCTCATATAAAACGAAATTGAATGCCCAAAGGTTAAGGAATTGACCATTTTGCCCTTGCCTTATCTTCCTTTAATCTCAGGGTGACACGTGTCCATGTGCAATGATCACCCTGTCTCTTGCTTTTTGGAACATGCCTTTTTCAGTGTCTCTTTCTCTCTCTTGTCATTCAAGGGATTCTTCCCGAACTGGGCTTAGTAGTCTGCCTAATTTAGGCTTATTCTCAATTTTTGGGGTCCAAAGTTCGGGATATTACATTTCTTCCCCCGTAAAATAAATTTCATTCTCGAAATTTCGGTGATACACTAATCATGTTTCAGGACATAAAATTAGCATAGTAGTTATTCATATCCTTAACTATCTCCCACGTCGCTTTCTGGGAAGACAATCCAACTGTTTTAACATATGGAATACTTTTCAATATGGAAGATGTCATGTAATCTGCTAAGGTTTGGTAGTAGTATCAATTGATACACTACTGGTCCTTAGTATTTCAAAAGGATTGATATCTTGAAAACTTAGTTTTCTGTGCTTTACCGTTCTTTCAATTTCAGTAATAGAAGATAATTTGAGAGAAACATGATTTCTCACATCAAATTCTAGAGGTCTCCTTACTTTATTAGTGTAACTCTTTTGCATACTTTCTGCTATGGGAAACCTCTTTTGGATCAACTCAATTTGTTCTGAAATTTCATCAATGATTTCTGATCCGAACAATTTCCTCTTAAATCATTCCATTTAATAGATAAGAGATCCATATGTCTCTCATACAAGGCTTCACTGCCTTACTCATTCTACCTCTCATTCTGTCACATACTAGCCGTGTGGCTTATTTCATCTATCAGCTAGCACAAATTGTATGGTTTTCCAGCCTCAAGAGGTACTTTAGACATACCAGTCTAAAGTCTCCATGCCAGTAAGTATTCCACACAGTGCTAAGCAATCACAGGTCTTACAGTCCAGGGGTACCGCCCCATGCAAACTTGCACATCGGGTCTCACTGCCCTGAGCCTCTGCTCATCAATTTGTCTGAGCTTCCTTAATATTAAGCTCTCAATTCATCTTTCTCTTGCTTAGCACGGTAACTGGAAAATACTATCTGATTTACTCAGTTCTAATTTGTAGACCATTCTATCAGTTTCTATTCCTGTATTAACATAATAACCAAATGCACTGCTTTTATTACAAAACAACAGCGATGATAGTCAAGTCACCGCTTGCTGTGTTGTCTCATGTTCAATACTTTGAATTTTCACATATTTGAAAATTTCTGTGGTCGCAGTACATTTTCATAATCACACAAAACAATATTTTCACATTTTCAAATTCGATCGATGCCAGCTCAAATTTTCAGGAAACAGTTCATCGCCGGACTATTTTCAGAAAATATTCTCCACCGGCATACATTATTGAGCGGGATTATTCATTTCACAAATTCAACATTCAAAAGATCTCGCCACCACTTCAATTTTTAAGTACAACAGTACATCCCAATCCTCTCATGTACAAACACTGCACTTGTCGGCCAATGTGGGAGAGTTTCCATCCACGAGGGACCCAGTGTCCACACTGGCACATACAATAACAGGCCACCCACTGGAATCCCATACCCGGGACAAGGACCATCGTCCACGGAGCCCTGCTCCAACCGCTTGCATGGGTGCCGGCCAGACAAGGCAAAACACATGCCCTCACAAGGCAAAACTACTCGGATCGGGAGCATACACCACTGGTGCGAGTATCAGCTCGGTAAAACTAATCCCCTCAAAAGAATTTTCAACAATGGCCAGCGATTTCAAAACATTTCCCAGAACACCTGGTAAGATCCAATAAACTGAGTACATCTACAACAGTTTCTGGCCTCTACCAGTTCAGTACTGCGTCCACCACAAACATAGTTCACAACTCAATTTCAAATCTAGGCTCCATCTGGACCCTACTTATGAAATAACACAATTTAAGTACACTCATTTCAAATTGTTCTCAAATTCTGAAGAACATTTCATTTGGAAATTTAGTTTAGCAAAATTCAATTTCAAAATTTCCTATACATAGCAGGTGCATTGGTAAATTCAGAATTCAATTTTCACATATACCAGGATCCAGACAACTGACATAGAAGGTCATCAATTTCAATTACATCTCGACACTATCCTTGGCTACTTAAGCCATTCATAAAATACTTAATCCATTCCAGTATCTCATAGGCTTACAATCTTTTGGCACACTGCCCGGTATTCATGGTTTAGTATCTGTAGATTTCTGCCAGCCTATGCACATTTAAGTCTCACAGAACTTAAGGCTTCTCATTGACCGAATATCCAATTGAATGATCTGGAGTCTTACCTATTTGGTAAGTCTCATCGCCCTCTGTATATTTATATCATAGCTCCTCTCATAGCGCTGGAGCACCCCATAGCAATAATCCTCATTCGGGGTCATTTTGAATATAATCTTCTGATAATGATCCAGCTCCAAGCATAATTACATGTTCGACTTCCTCGAACAGGTATTTAACCCACATCTTTCCGGAAACCGACTAGCCACTCCCAAACCTACAGCTATCGATCCTGGTCATAAGACCGAAACCTGTAGCTATTGGGGTTCTAGATATTATTCGGTTCCATTGAGGCATTAATTCTCAGCCATACACTCTCAGGGAATATTCTTTGTTCAAGATCTTTCCCTATGCTGATACAGCAACTATCAACCTCCAAGTAACCCATAACGTATAGGTACGATCCTCGAACATACCGCAAATAACACCGTGTCAATCAATAGTATCACAGTCTCTACCTTCAAGCTTTCTAAGGGAATATCATGAGATAAAAATCATCCCCCAGCAGCTAGTAACCTCAAATTACTTCTTTCATATAGGTACTATACTCTGATGCCTCGATGCATTTAGATCAATCAAATACCTAAGGAATCTATTATTATCAAATCAGATTCCTAGGTCTCTATTTGATTGGCAGCAACCTTAAAGATGCCTACCAGATCTTAGGTTCGTCAACCTAATTCTGAAACCTCGACCATACCCAATCATCATAATTTATAATTGATAGCGTTCAAGTACTAACCTCAAGTAACCTCGAACAAATGATTATCAGATTCACAATCGATTTCTAGAACCTCAACATCAAATAGGCTAAGGAATCATATTACCTCAGCAATACCCAAAATACAAATTAGGATCATGATTCACAATTCCTAGTTTAAACCTCAAAACATTCACATAATATCAACACCATTCACGGGGTTCAGATTTAAATCCTCAATATCGCAGGAGTATAATCTAATATCATTCTATTACCTCAAAGAATTAAGGTCTTAAATTTATAGGATCCCACATTCCTATGGCACTTCCCAGGAGGTCACCCATCCCAAGAATTTCTTTCGCCAAGCACGCTTAACTTTCAAGCGCCTATCAGATCGGGGGTACAGATACTGGTACAAATCCATATTTTATTGGATATCAGTAGATCATATAGTTACAAGCACTAATACGACATATCTGCCACCCAAAGATGATAGGTATTGTCTCCGCCGGAAAGTTTAAGTAGTACACGCTTCTTCATGCAACTCCTTTTTGAGTTCTTGTAACACCGAGTGAGAATTTTACTCAGACCTTGATTTTCGTATCAAGAGCAATAGAATCCATATTCTGTGCTACCATTTCTATCACAAGAGCCTTATCTTACTGGAGCCCAACCCTTTTCTTAGGGTATATGTCCTTTTTGTTCCATTTGCATCAAATTACTTCAGTACCCTTAACCTCTTACCTTTTACTAGTACCGTCCAAACCAGGCTCTGATACCAAAATTGTTACACCCCTACCGGCCTCGCCCTTTCGGGTGGCAGGTTAGAGGGGTTCCTTTACTTAGTTACCTTTCCTTCGTTATTAAGTCCATTTAGCGTGTATCAGAGTAAGCGCAATAGAGCATTTAATCAGTTTAGACTATCTATTGTACTGGTAAAAGTGAAATAAACAGAAAATAAAAGTCCCCGAAGGGTTAAAGGTATAGTTATCCAAAATAAATACTAAAAGAAAACATACCGTCATCTCAAATATACGTACAAACATGATAGGGCATTCCCTATTCTTCAATCTGAACCAATAAGTACTTATCATACCGAGGAGAGCTCTTCACATCAGCATGTCTCCTCTTGACAATAGAAGAGGCTGGGGTCTGATAACGGCCCCCAGAGTAACCGTCAGTACTCAAATACTAAATGTGTAAGGAATATGTAAGCTACCATGCTAATCAGAATCATAAGATCATGCCAAATACATACCATATATGTATCCAGATCATACCACAGCAAAGCACATATCACAATTCAAGAACTCGTACAGCTACCTCACCAAGGCAAGCCTCGGACTCACTGAACTCACAACCTGTAGGCCGCCCTTTCTTGGCTAGCCCTGGACTGATAACTCAACCCGTACAGCCACCAACCAAGGCCGGCCTCGGACTGAGCATCCTCAGCGCTAGGAATGACACACAACACTGTATGCATATTTGGCACAACATATATAGAGAAAACACACATGGCAAAACACAAACATACAACAAAACACATAAAGATATCTGAGTAAAACGGTTACCACCTGGTGTGATATTTATTGTCCTTATTATTTTAGTGGCCTGTTGACTTTCCAAAGCTTCCTTTGACCTATATATCATCAAAACACACTTATTCAATATTTATAAAAATTGTTATCACGTTTTTACCCAAAAACCGATCCCAAAACTAATTTTTCCAAAAATCCAGTGTTTCTGACCCAACTTGTAAGATTTTTAATAAATTCCAAAAAAATACTTTTTACATGAAACCAGCGCCATTTGAACCATTGAAATGTCTATGTTTCATGAAAAATATTCCCAGACCCTGAAAGTACTTTTATTGTGGCGTGGTGCTCAATTTTCACACCTGGGTCAGATTTCACCCTATTGCACACAGATCCAAATTTGCCAATTTTATCTCTCAATCGGTACATCAAAAATATATCGAATTACATATCAAAATGATGCCCCAGATGTCTACTTTTCTCCTGTAAAATTTCAGCTCAAACCAACATCTATACTATTTTAAAAACATTTTTGAAGCTTCGCTGCCCAGAATCTAGAACACTAGCAGCAAGCTTCTTCTTTGAGTTTTCGGGGTTTTTCAAGTTCAGAAACTTAAACCATAGCTTAACCTCACACTGGCAGCAAGCTTGTTTTTGTTCAAGATTAGAATGATTTTAAACTTGTTAATTTCAAGCAAAAACATTCTGTCTGCGATAAACTCGAGCCTATTATGTGTATGCTCGAGCTTGACTTTGACAAAGGCTGCAAACTCGCCAGTTCAATTTTCAAACTCGAGACTAAACCTGAAGTTTAAACTTAAGACTTTTCAAGAGGTTGTGTGAACTCGAGTTCACACTTTCAAGATCGAGTTCACCAATGGCAGAAAGTTTGTGTTTTTGAAAACAACTTTAAACTTGGCACCTCTCTGTTTCAAACCTCAAGTTTGCAATCTCCAGAGAAAAACTTTCATAGTTTTCATAACCTATGAACTTGAGCCTGTTATGCCAAACTCGAGTTCATCTCTGGCGGGAAAAATGTTTCAAACTTGAAGATTTTTGCAAACCCTGTACTGTTTTATTTAGAGTAAAGTTTTCCAGTTTGAAAAATCTCAAGAGTTTACAGAACATGTTAAACTTGAGCCTATCCTTTCAAACTCGAGCCTACATTTGGCCGAGAGTTTTCAGAGTATTTCAAAGTTGTACAAACTCGAGCTTAAGATGTTAAACTCGAGTCTAAAAGCTCCAGAGAGCAAAAGTGTTTTCCAACTTAAGAAAATTCTAGAGTTTGCTCTACAAACCTCAGGTTTGTCTTTTCAAAGCTAAGACTAAGTTTTGTCGTGAACAGTCTCAAACTCGAGCCTGTCATTAATGAACTCGAGTTTGCCTCTTGAACTGTAACACCCCCAATTTCTAACGGTTATAATAACAAAAATTTAAATGATTTTCATAATTAAATTAATGAAATTTGAAATAAACAACCTTGGGGAGTGTTACCGCCGCACTTGTACTGGGACAAGTGCAAGGCTACTTATTACAAATAAGGTAAATTCAACTTAAACAAAATATGGTCTATTCCACCCAAAAATAAAGTAAAATAAAATAAAATTTAGTTGAAGGTGCTTTCTCACTTCTCACTGCTAGCCCCAATTCTTGGCACCTGTTTCACTGAAATTCTGCTCCCCCGAAGGATCATCGCAGCCCATAAACACAAACATCAGCAAAAGCTGGTAATCCTAATAAGGAGAGATAATATAGAAAACAATAATAATAATAATAATAAATAAAATATATACATGATAAAAAAAATATTTATTTTATATATATATATATATATATATATATATATATAATCTAAAATATCAGTTTCAATATCAAAAATTATTCATTAATTTTTTATTAATTTCATTTGGACCTGGAAACCTGCCAGTCCATTTAGTTTAATGGGAAGAGAACCATGATAGACCTGGAAACCTACCAGTCTACCCTATGACCCGGAAACCTGCCAGTCACAATCTTCAATTAGCCATAAACATCTCTTCCTAGTGTGCACACCTCTTCCCAAAGTTGCTACTAGTGTCCCGGAAACCTGCCAGACACCACTTTGGGAAGAACGGATACTATCATTTTCACATCAAATAAATATCGAGGGCATAAAGCCCATAAGTTGTGTTCATCACTATGGGTGGTACCATCCCAAAGCTATCCTCCCACTGTTAAGTTACTTAAAATACACACAAAATAGACTCCTAAATTATTTCTATTATTTACTTATCTTTTATACATTTTCCTATTATTTTAATTAAATATAGAATATAAAGATATTTTGACTTAAAATCTGTTCATATCTTATTTTATCAAGCGGGAAATATTATATACAGAAAAGAAAATCAACTAATAGAAAAACATGGACAGATATTCAGGTGATATTAACTGTAGCATCGTACAGGAGTATCATATATATATATATTGCAATTTGTTGCACAGGAATATAATATAATGTTTCTTTGACAAAAAAAAAGAATATAATATAATGAGACTACAAAAAAAAAAAAGACGCACATGTTCATGGGTATTCAATTGACACACAAAAGCCGAGGTGAAGAATTGGTTTTCAATCACAAAGAAAAAGAGACGCACAGGGACAAATTTGGATTCAATCATATATCTATGCAATTAAAGCACACAGGCCAAGATGAAGAAATAAAACAATTGTCAAATGTATTCAATTCATCCTTCAAGAATTCGACAATTGATTGCAAAAAGTTACTCACATAATCCAAAACTATATTACAATGCAACGCCTTTAATATTGTTCCTATCGATCCAGGGTTAGGATTTATAATATTTTTCATATATAAGAACCCTATCAAAATTTATATAAGACTAATCCTAAGACTCATGGGAATTAGGATTACCTGGTTTCCGTGTTGCTAATCTCCTGAGAGAACAATTGAAGAGAGTATGGAATAAGGGTGTAGTAGCGGAGAAAAATTTAACGGCCAAGAAAATATCGAGCGCTTTCTAGGTTTACGCGGCCAGACCTAAGTTTATAATTAAATCTAGGGTTTAGCTATGGGCTGGGCTCTTTACTTATTCTCGATAAATGAATTAAAACAAATTGTAGAGTTTTATTATTATTAGATATATTTTGAGTTCGATGATGAATAAAAAATTTGAAAATATAATTTGATCTAACTACTCCTAGATTCTTGGATCTAATCTTGATTAATCTAATATTACTATTTACAAAATAATATGATTACAACAGAAACAATAAAACATTATTAATTTTTATTATTTTATTAGTATTATTTTAATCTATCATTATCATTATTATTTCTATTATTATTATTATTATTAATAAAAATCCGGGGTATTACATGAACACAAACTCTCCAGAACTCAAAAATCGTGACACATCTCTCTGAATGAAGAGAACTCGAGTTCATGGAAGTAAGCTCGAGTTCAAAACAACCCGAGAGCAATGTGATTTTTGAATGAGCTAGGGACCTCAAGTTTAGACTACAAACCTCAGGTTTGCATGTTTTAAACTGAAATGCTTTTGTACACTGAGGCACCAAACTCGAGCCTGGAAGAACTAAGCTCGAGTTCATGACGCTGGTTCAGAAATTCAAATCTGACGAATTCAGAAAATATTCTTGTTTGATCTTAATAATTTGTTATATTATTCTCTGATATTCCCAACTATGTTTAATGACTTTATTAGTGGATTTCAGATATTTAAAGAATGTTTATTGAGGAGTTAACACATAAAGAAAAAAGCAGTTCAGAACATTTAATGCAATGTTCAGAAAGTTACTTCCTCTGGCCAATCCATTTGCACACGCCTACAAGCATTAAAAATTGATTGCTACAACAAGAAACATCCTCTCTAACGGATTAATTCACAGAGTCAACCTTGCTTACTTGGACAGATGGATTAAGTGAAATATTAGAGAGAGAAGATGCCTAAACTACTTCAGAACACTTGGACAACTTCTCCAACGGATCTATTTGAAAAGCAACGGTCATTTAATGATCTCTGAGTATAAATAGAGCTGCAATCAAGACTTTCCAACTAACACAACAACTAAGAGCGAATTGTATTCAAGTTTTCATTTATTCTCTTCAGTTTTCATCTGTATAGTATCTTTTGATACAAGAGCTTCAGTGTTCACTTATATCTGCTCTTTGAGAGAGTTTTACTTCTGATTATCATTTATTGTAAGGAATCACAAGTCAAGGGGACTTGGTGATTTGGGGATCATTGATTACAACTTGTAAGGGGGAGTGAGTTCTAGTGAGAGAATCATTTCTTGAGTGTAGAGTGTGTAATCATTGTGATAGTGGAAAATCCCAGAGAGTCTGGGGACTGGATGTAGGTCAAGTTGTTGAGACCGAACCAGTATAAGTCACTGTGTCATAGCTATTCTTCCCTTACTCTGTTCATCTCTGTTTTAGTGTTGTAAAACATAGGTTTTACCGAAAATTTTTAAAGAATACCTAATTCACCCCCGCTCTTGGGTATTCAGGCTCCACTTTCATTTGGTATCAGAGCAAAGTCTTCTAATAAGAGCTTAACAACTCGAGAAGGATCAATATGGAGGGAATCCTACCCGATGGAGCCTCAATTAATAGACCTCCTAGCTTCAATGGAGAACACTACTCGTTTTGGAAAGCTAAATTCAATGTGTTCGTGATGGCGATAGAGTATGGGCTCTGGAGAGTCTTTGAAAAAGGAGATTATGTGCCCTCAACCGTAGAAGATGGTGTAAGAATTCCTAAACTAGAAGAAGAGTACGATGACAATGACAAAAGAAATATCACACTTAATAGCAAGGCGGTTCTTCTGCTTCAAAGTGCTCTAAGTCAACAAGAATACTTCCGTATTTGCACTTTGCCGTCTGCGAAGCATATGTGGGATGCTCTTGAGATTGCTCATGAAGGAACCGCTGGAGTCAAGCAAAATAGAGTTAATACTCTTATGACAGAGTATGATCTTCTTTGAATGAAGCTTAGCGAATCTATTGGAGAGTTCCAGCTGAGATTCACCCATTTGATTAATCAACTTGCTGCCCTTGGGAAAAAAATACGACCAACCAGTCCAAGTGAGGAAAATTCTGAATATCCTCAACAAGGAATGGGAAGCTAAGGTTATAGCTATAGAAGAGGCGCGAGGAGAATCAATGACATATGGTAATCTTTCTGATATCCGAATTCTATGAGAAACTTACATACATTTTTGTGAAAAAGAAAAAAGAGAGAGAAAAAGCGGGTTTCTAATATCACTCCACATACATTAGTTAAAACGGGAACTTCAGTGGCTGCGCTCTTTGGAAGTCTATCAGAATATGAAGCAAAAATCAAGTTCAAGAAGGGACTTGATGAAGTTCATGGGAAGAACAAAGGCATCGCTCTCAAGTCTGCAAAAGAAGATAAAGAATCGGACGAAGAGGATGAAGACAAAGATGAGGAGATAGGCATGTTGGTCCGACGGTTCAAAAAGTTCTACAAAAAGGATCAAGGCTTCAAAAAGTTTCATAAAGGAAGTTCCAACTTTGAATCAAAGAAGCCTATCATATGCTACGAATACGAGAAACCCGGACACATCAAATCAGAATGTCCTCATCTGAAGAATCAAGAGAAGGAGAAAAGGAAATTCAATAAGCACAAAAAGAAGGCATATGTTTCAGCCATATGGGGTGATAGCTCATCCGATGAAGATGAAGCTGAAGAAGAAGAGAAAGCAAACATATGTCTGGTTGCACAAGAACAACAAGATGATAGTGAGGTATATGAATCTCAACCTTCCTATGATGAACTAGTTGCTGAGTATAACCTTGTGCAATTGGAATTTGAAAAACTTGCTGAAAAGTATTTGGCTTTGAAAAAGAAAAACACTACTCTTGAGTTGCAAATTGAAAAACTTTCCTCCCCAGAAATTCTTGTCTGTAACAAATGCCCTGATTTAAAGAAAAAGTATTTACAGTTGACAAAAGCACTCGAAAAATTCACTAAGGGAAGTGAAATGCTCGATGTGATTTTAAAACAACAAAGGTTTATCAATGATAGATCAGGCATAGGTTACAGACCAGATTTTGACAAGAGGAAAGGTAAAAAGAAGAATGGCCAGAAATCATACATGAATTACTTTACGAAATCAGTTCATTCTTCTAATCCTTTTGCACATTGTAGCTACTGCAATAGGAAAGGTCATACAACTTCATCTTGCTTTCATAGGAAAGAGAGAAAGGTTAAACCTGCTGATAATTATCAATGGGTACCAAAAGGAACATATGTTCCCAAGGTCCAGTCTAACCCCAAAGGACCCAAGAAAAGATGGGTACCTAAAACTTGATCCTTTGTGGTTTGCAGGTATGTCTTAGAGCATCAAAGCTCAATAAATGGTACATTGACAGTGGGTGCTTAAGATATTTGACGGGAGACAAATCCAAGTTCCTCTCAATCAAGCCTAAGGAAGGTGGCAAGGTGACTTTTGGGGGAGATCAATCTGGAAAGATTGCTGGGATTGGTGAGATTGGCAACAATGAAGGTCCACTCATCAAAGATGTCTACCTAGTAGAAGGACTTTGCCACAATCTTCTTAGTGTGAGTCAAAGCACCGACAAGGGTAACTTAGTTATCTTTGATTCTGATGAATGCTTGATTGTGAGAAAGGAATTTCTCCCTTTAGAAAATTTAAAATCAAAAGCCTTATTTAGAGCACCTAGAGATGGCAATTGTTACAGTCTTAACCTCTCTAGCAATGCTTCAATTTCTGAAAATTGTTTTGTAAGTAATTTGAATGAAAGCTGGCTATAGCACAAGCGACTTGCCCATGTCAATATGTTTCAGCTTGACAAATTACTAAAAAAGGATTTGGTGATTGGTATTCCCAAACTACATTTCAAAAATGACATGGTTTGTGATGCATGTCAAAAAGGGAAACAGACCAAATCTTCTTTTAAAGCAAAAAAAGAGATTTCAACAAATAGACCTCTTCAATTACTCCATATGGATCTAGTTAGACCAGCTAGAGTAAAAAGTCTTGGTGGAAATCTCTGCACTTTGGGCATAGTTGATGATTACCCTAGATTTGCTTGGACAATATTTTTATCTTCTAAAGATGAAACATTTGATCAGTTTGTTGTATTTGCCAAGAAGATTCAAAACGAGAAAGGTCTTTCTATTTCAGGAATTAGAACTGATCATGGAGGAGAATTCGACAACAATTCATTTGCTGAGCTTTGTGACAACATGGGAATAGACCACAACTTCTCAGCCCCAAGGACTCCTCAACAAAACGGTGTTGTAAAAAGGAAGAATCGAGTCCTCACCTAGATGGCAAGGGCTATGCTGAATGAGAACAATACTTCCCAAGTATTTTGGGCTGATGCAATGAGCATCGCTTGCTATATCTCAAATCATGCATATCTACGAAAGAAGTTGAACAAGACTCCCTATGAGTTGTACAAAGGAAGAAAGCCCAACCTGAGTCATCTGCATGTATTTGGTTGTAAGTGTTTCATTCATAATAATGATAAGGATAACTTGGGAAAGTTGGACCCCAAGGCAGATGAAGGCATATTTTTAGGTTATTCTAATAGGAGTAAAGCTTATAGAGTCTTTAATACTTGTACTCGTATTGTTGAAGAGTCTATGCATGTTGTTTTCTGTGAGTCCAAGTCTGATAAAGCTCTAGATGATGGTGAAGAAAATGTTTTCAAAAACCAATTCTTTTCGAAAACTACTCCTGCTTCACTTGAAAATCCTGAAAATGTTTTTGAGGCTGATCCTGAAAACAACATTGAAACCCCTGATCAGCCTCAGCCTAGGGCTTGGAGATTTATTAAAAATCATCCTTTGGACCAAGTCATAGGTGATGTAAATCCAGGAGTAAGAACAAGGAACAGTGCCTTGAATGAAGTCACTTTTTCTGCATTCATCTCACACATTGAACCCTCGAAAATAGATGAAGCCTTTTCAGACAATGATTGGGTGATAGCTATGCAAGAGGAACTGCATCAATTTGATAGAAATCAAGTTTGGGATTTGGTACCTAGGCCTAAGGACCATCTGGTCATTGGCACTAAATGGGTATTTAAGAACAAATGAGATGAATCAGCAATCATTGTCCGTAACAAGGCAAGATTGGTTGCCAAAGGTTATAATCAAGAAGAAGGAATTGATTATGAAGAAACTTATGCTCCAGTGGCAAGATTGGAAGCCATAAGAGTTCTTCTAGCCTTTGCATGTGTTAAAGGTTTTAAACTCTTTCAAATGGATGTTAAAAACGCCTTTTTAAATGGTTTCATTCAAGAGGAAGTTTATGTTGAACAACCTCCTGGCTTTCAACCTCGAGTTCATTTCAGGCAGAGAGCAAACCTGAGCTGAACAACATGAGCGAACTCGAGCCTACAAATAATGAACTCGAGTTCACGGGAGGTAGAGAGCAACCCAACTCAAAGATTTCTGTAAACTCGAGCCTGTAAGTATGAACCTCAGGTTCACAAGAGAAGTTCAAGAGTTCTCAGATACACTCTTGAAGTCCAAGTTAGTGAAATTTACGACGAACTCGAGCCTACAAGTGTAAACTCGAGTTCATCGCGATTACTATATATATAGTAACCTGAACTCTCCTCCTCATTTCACTCAAACCTCCGGTTTTGCCCTAAAACTCTTCTTCTTCCTCACTCCAATTTCTGTGAAAATGGCTCCCAAGCAAACAACTTCCAAAGAAACAAACCCTAAATCAACCCAATCAACGTGTCAAACTCATCTAGAATGCCCTGTTCGAACGAAAACGCGTTCAACTCGTCTACGCTATGGCATTGATAAATCCATTCGAGGTGTTCAAGGGGAAAACGTTGAGCCTCTGCCTACTCAACCCAAAGGAATCACGATCAACGAAGGTCGAACCAAGAAGAGGCACGAACTAGAGCCTATCACTCAAGGAAAGGGCAAAGCTCCTCAACCAGCCGAGCCTCTGAGACAAAAACAACCTGTCAAGAGGAAGAAGACAGCTAGAATACACTTAGTTCTCACTGCTGGTCAGGCCAGTTCTCATGCCCAGTGTTCTCCACAACAACAGGAGCAAAACGCTCCTCAGGTATCGCAGGCAAACCCAGCCATTTACGAAATTAATCTTCACTCTAGGATACCTAGTGGGTTTTCTGAAGAACCCTGTAGGATGTCTGCTGATAAGGGGTTGCTTTCAAAAAGAAATTTGATGAAAAGAAAGTCTTTTGCCCCATAGTATTTGTAGATTTAGCAAAGATAAAAGAAGAGTGCAATATTGACCTATCCCCTTGGCTGAAACCTTTTGAAACCTTGATTTCTATAAAAGCTCCTTACAGTCCAAAACTTGTGAAAGTATTCTACTTTCACATGTAGTCTGACAACATTCTAGATGAAGAAGGGAACCTTGTAGAAGAAAGAATCATCGCCAAGGTTAAGGGTCAGAAAATCACTATTACCCCTTCCTATCTGAACTCCATTCTTCAAATTTCCAATCCCCCAGCACCTGAAACACACAGATACAAGGAACAGGCTATGTTCAGGCTCCTCAGACCCAATGAGCCTGTTCCTGAGGGTCTAGAAATTCTGAACTCTACTCCTGCAGCTATGCCTCTTAGGAATAGAGCAATCTGGTATATATACACTAGGAATCTGCTTCAAAAAGGTGGGAATTTCACCCACTTTGCCAAAAAGGATTTTCCCATCTTCTGCTTCATCCTAGATCAACAACCTCAGAATGTTGGGCACTGGCTCTTTCAAGAGATGTCCAAATTTGCATTCCAATCTAGGCAATCATCTCAAATTCCCTTCCCTAGCCTTGTGTCTGTGATTCTCTTTCATGAGAAAATTTGGTACTTGGCTGCCAATGATCCTCCTGTCTACCCAGCTGAATTTGGAAGACACATTATGAATCTCATGGGGATTGATCGTGAGGAGAGATCAGATCAATCCAGAGCTCCAGCCAGATCAAGGACAGTTAGGTCCAGAGGCACTCACTCACGAGCACAGGAAGCTCAAAGTGCTCCTCCTCCACCTCAAACATCTCTTCCTTCAGACTTTGACACTAAAGAGATTGTGGACAAGGCAGTATCGGACTTAACTGAGAGTGTTGAGGTTGCAGTTGGGAAGCTGGTCACTCAAGTCAATAAGGAGCATAGTGATTTGGTGGATATACAAGAGGGGTTCACAGTTGAACAAGAGGCATTGAAGAATCAGATCAATTACCAAGCTGCCAGCATTTCCACCTTGATAGTCACCATGATGAGCCTAAGTGACAAAATGGATCAGATCCTGAAGAATCAGTCCGTGGCAGCATCTACTTCAGCTTCTGGTACAGCTCTAGCACCCAATATCCCTAAAACTCAGCCTGAACCTCCCATTAAACCCAAGCTTGCCCAACCTTCCTTTACACCACCCTCTTTTGCTGATGACAAAGGGGGAGAGAGTGTTGAGTGATGAGGAGTTGTTTGTTGTTTCATGTACACTTGCTTTCTGTAATATTTTTCTGTAGTTTGTTGTAGCTTGCATGTCGTATGTTTCAATGTGAATGTGAATATTTGCTTTCGAAACTCTAATTGTATGCTTTCTAATGAATGTTCAAGTGTTTTGCTATCATACATGTTTTGCTCTTACATGCTGCTGCTAGTGCTCTGATCATATTTTAACAACTTGAACATTTTCTCACAAAACTAAGTTTCAAAACTAATCCTTCAAAGCTAATTGTTTACAAATGTTGTCATCATCAAAAAGGGGGAGAATGTTAGTTCTCTATATGTTTTGATGATTTCTAACAATTGTAAACAATGTGGACATGTTTTTGTTCAAGATTAGAATGATTTTAAACTTGTTAATTTCAAGCAAAAACATTCTATCTGCGACAAACTCGAGTCTATTATGTGTATGCTCGAGCTTGACTTTAACAAAGGCTGCAAACTCGCTAGTTCAATTTTCAAACTCGAGACTAAACCTGAAGTTTAAACTTAAGACTTTTCAAGAGGTTGTGTGAACTCGAGTTCACACTTTCAAGCTCGAGTTCACCAATGGCAGAAAGTTTGTGTTTTTGAAAACAACTTTAAACTTGACACCTCTCTGTTTCAAACCTCAAGTTTGCAATCTCCAGAGAAAAACTTTCATAGTTTTCATAACCTAAGAACTAGAGCCTGTTATGCAAAACTCAAGTTCATTTCTGGCAGGAAAAATGTTTCAAACTTAAAGATTTTTTGCAAACCCTGCATTGTTTTATTCAAAGTAAAGTTTTCCAGTTTGAAAAATCTCAAGAGTTTACAGAACATGTTAAACTCGAGCCTGTCCTTTCAAACTCGAGCCTATCCTTTCAAACTTGAGCCTACATTTGGCCGAGAGTTTTTAGAGTATTTCAAAGTTGTACAAACTCAAGCCTAAGATGTTAAACTCGAGCCTAAAAGCTCCAGAGAGCAAAAGTGTTTTTTAACTTAAGAAAATTCTAGAGTTTGCTCTACAGAAGGAACACTCGGCTGAAGCCAACAAGAGCAAGAGGAGGAATGATCTACTTGAGCTGCTATTGCATCCACTATCCTTTCCTACCTCACAACACTTAGCCATTCCCACAGCACATCCGAAAAAGTCCTTTTGATGAATGAATACTCAGATGCTGAGAAATAATCTTAGAACTCTAACAAGGCTATGGATCTTCCGGGCCCACAAGACAAGTGAGAAATCAAAATCCCTTGGGTAAGTGAGTGCAAATACTGAATCCTGAGAGCCCCTTGAGACTTCCTCATTGGAACAATACCACGCTGACAGGCGGTTGGCACTAGGCAGTGGGATTGCCAAAGAGGGGATGGAAACTAAAAGCAGGCGTGCAAGCAAGGTTATACGGGCAGGAAGATTACGGTTATGAGCTTTTGTTCGCTCTATCTTATTTTTGCCCAGGAGTGCAAAAAGCTAAGTTGTAACACCCCCAAATTTCTAATAACTATAATCACTTAAAACTACAATAATTTTTATGATTAATTACTGAAAGTCAAAATAAACTACTTTGGGAAGTGTTACTGCCGCACTTGTACTGAGACAAGTGCAAGGCTAACTTATTACAATAATTTAAATTCAAACTTAAACAAACTATGTTTTTACTCCAAACAAAATAAAATAAAATAAAATTAGCTGAAGGTGCTTCCTCACTTCTTACTGCTAGCCCCAACTCTTGGCACTTGTTTCACTGAAATTCTGCTCCCCCAAAGGATCATCGCAGCCCATGAACACAAACATTAGCAATTGCTGGTAATCCTAATAGACAAAGGTAATATAAAATAATAATAATAATAATAATAAAATATTTACATGATGATAAAAAACATTATATACATATATAATCTAAAATATCAATTTCAATACTCATCATATCTATATATTCTCATCGAATCAAATATCATTCATTAATTTTTATTAATTTCATTTGGACCCGGAAACTTGCCAGTCCATTTAGTTTAGTGGGAAGAGAACCATGGTAGACCCGGAAACCTGCCAGTCACAAATCATCAAGTTGGCCATAAAATATTTTCTTCCTAGTGTGCACACCTCTTCCCAAAGTTGCTACTAGTGTCCCAGAAACCTACCAGACACCACTTTGGGAAGAACGGATACTATCTTTTCACATTAGTGGCATAAAGTCCAAAAGTTGTGTTCATCACTTTGGGAGGTACCATCCCAAAGCTATCCTCCCACTATTAAGTTATTTCAATACACACAAAAATGGATTTCTCAAATTAAACTGTAAAATAAATTCTCATGAGTTTCTATAAGGCTGTCATAAGAAATTTCCGTGACCATCATTTAAATCCTTAGCTCTACTCATTATTCATTTTACACATGGGTTCCTATAAGGTTGTCATGAGAAGTTCTCATGACCATCATTTAAATCCTTAATTTTTCATTATCCATTTTACTCATGGGTTCCTATAAGACTGTCATGAGAAGTTCTCATGACCATCATTTAAATCCTTAATTTTTCATTATCCATTTTACTCATGGGTTTGTCATGAGAATATATAATCGAGATATCGATTCATTTATTGACGAAACAAATATAATCACAATATGTTATAGGATAGGATTTTAAGCCAAAGGAAAACAAACATAGAACCCAGAGCCAAAATGTACAGGTATCTTATGACTTTGCAAAAAGCTAATACACAAGACGAGGAAAAGAATTACATATATATTCAATCACCTAAAACCTAAATCCAGAGAACTCACATTCGTACGGGCATCATGTATTCATTTACAAAAGACTTTAAAAAAAAAAACCCCTCATTGCAAAATGTGAGAAGGGGAGATATGAATGAAAGACGGAATATCACCAAGAGGGGGGGTGAATTGGGGATATAAAATTTTCTTCTTGAAAATACTCTGTTCACGCACACAAAGAACAGAGTTGAACAGAGAAAGGATAAAGAAGAATGAACACAAGGAATTTATACTGGTTCGGTCTAAATCCTCGACCTACGTCTAGTCCCCAGACTCTCCGGGATTTCACTATCTCAAATGATTACACACTCTATACACTCGGAGTAATTCTCTCACTCTAGAACTTACTCCCCCTTACAAGTTGTAATCAGTCAACCCAATCTCAAAGTCCCAATACTTCGAGATTCTTACAATAAATGATAATCAATGATGAACTCTCTAAAAGAGTGGATAAATAAACACTGAAGATCAAAATATCTAAAGATATTGAATTCTTAGTCGAAACAATAAATGAAGTAGTTTGCTAATTGAATGCGCAGAGTTCCGGTAGTTGGAGACTTGAATGCTTCTCATATTTATAGACGCTTGCATTTAATAGCCGTTGAGAAGTGATTAATGAGTTGTGTTGAGTAGTGGATGTGACCGTTGTGAATTCAAGGCTTCATCTCTTCGTATGTCTCCGACATTCGTCTGTTATTCTCCGTTGACATTCATTATTCAAATTGTCCGTTGGAGCTCTTTAGGAATGTTGTCTGAAAAATAGCCGGATTGCTTTTCGCTTGCTCAGATGGTTTCTTGCCGAATTGGTGAATGTTCTGAGCTTCACATTAAATGCTTCTGACAAAAAGTGCTTTATGATAATCTGAAGATTTAACCTTGTTAATCCTGTCTAAAACACACTGAAAACATGGTTAATAATTATTAGAAATGATAAGAAACAATAATATTAAGTACCCATTGCATAATCATTGAGTTTCAGAATTCGAGAATGCTGATTTTCAAAAACTGATATGAGTAACTCGAGTTACACAGTAACAACTCAAGTTATTTTCAAGTTCAGGATTTTCTGAAAACGAAGGCCAACTCAAGTTGCACAGTACCAACTCAAGTTGCACAGTACCAACTTGAGTTGTACAGTAATAACTCGAGTTGTGTTAAGCTTAAATTCAAACAGAGAACATTTGCGTTTGGCATAACTCGAGTTGCATAGTAATAACTCGAGTTATTTTAAATAAAATTTCAACCCGAGAGCAAATGCTACAGGAATAACTCGAGTTATGATGAAAATAACTCGAGTTGTCACTGTTCACAAAATTTTGATTTCGCGAGAAGCTTTCTGAATTGCAAAGTACTGTCCATAACTCGAGTTCTTAAGTGGTAACTCGAGTTACGACACTTTGAAAAATGATTTTCAACTTGAGTTATGAGTTTTGTGAAAATTCTTTAAGTCCTATAACTTGAGTTGAAGTCAACCAACTTGAGTTACTACTTTCAAAAACATTTTCAAAGATCTTAAGCATTGATTTCAAATATTTCATTGATTTCAACAATTGTTAGTCATCATCAAAACATATAGAAACTAACAATGAAATCATATAATCTGGTGCAATATGTGAATTGGTCAGAGGTAAACAAAAGGTGTGGGACCGTAGCAGCATGAAAAAAAAAAGGAAACCCTAAGTTATATCTGATCTGTTAGAAGCAACACGATGCACAAAAGAGCATATACTCAGACCACGCATACAGGAATGACAATATAGGATGTAGAGAAAAAGAATAAGCACGAGATGCAAGGTTGTTATAGGGATTAGGATTACCTATCAAGATATAAAATTAACCTAAGACTCATGGGATTAGGATTACCTATCAAAATTTACATAAAACTAGCTGTGGACAATTGAGAGAAAAAGTATTCTCATTTCATTGATTTATGTTGAGATACAAACCCTCCTTAAATACAAAACAGAGAGATAAGACTAAACAAATTAAAGAGAAAAATAAGGAGTAACTAATGGAGTAGATGTAGGAGAGTAACTAATGGAGTAGAGGTAGGAGAGAATAGGGGAGAGAATAAAGGGAGAAAATAAAGGAGAATTTAGAGTATAATATTCCCACACTAGCCTAAGACTCATGGGATTAGAATTACTTATCAAAGTTTTCATAAATCTAACCTAAGACTCATGAGGATTAGAATTACCTACCAAAGTTTTCATAAATCTAACCTAAGACTCATGAGGATTAGAATTACCTATCAAAGTTTTCATAAATCTAATCTAAGACTCATGAGGATTAGAATTACTTGGTCTCTGTGTTCCTAACCTCCTAGGAGAACAATTGACGAGAGTACAGAACGAGGATTTGAGAAGAAGAAGTAGCGAAAGAGAAAAGTATTGAGCATTTGCTAGATTTAGACGGCTAGACCTAAGTTTATAATTAAAATCTAAGGTTTTAGCTATGGGCTGGACTCTTTAACTATCGCTAATTAATAAATTCTTAAACAATACAATTAAATTCTAAATTTTTATTATCACCATAATTATTTCGAATTAATAAATTATAAAATAATACACACATTATTAAATTCTAAATATTTATTTACTATCTTATTATTATTAATAAAAATCCGGGGTATTATATAAGTGTGGGGGTATTTGATGAGCACAATTAGTACCATATTTTTCATATATTTCATGACTGTATTGGATGGTAAAAATGAGCTTAAATATGAATTAACCAAGCAGAAAAGACATGTATTCATGATATAGGGATTGAGAGATAGAAATCATCAGTATGTGTTAATTCGCGATGTTTTTTAAGGAAAACTGTGTAGCAGAGTTGATACGATGCTATAGCATTCTGACAGCAGACTGAAGAGCAATACAGAGCACATGAATGCTATAGCAAAGTAGAGGACGCAATGCTATACGGCTTATATTCTAACCTTTTTATTTAGATGATTTCAGGAATTAAATAAAAGGGCAATATTGACAGATGGATTGCTGACGTAACGGAATAGAAGATGAAGAGGATTAGAATTGAAAGATTTGAAAGAATCCCGCAGGTTCTGCAAAGGCAATCTAATCTAATCAGAAGATACTGAAGAATCCTGACAGAATAGGAAAGTCTCAACTCGTTGCGCCGCACGTAAGCTCGATTATAAAAGGCAGCCGAGAGAACCCTAAAGAGGTCGGAGAGCCCTAGACAGAATTCTATCTTCTGCAGTCTCTCAAGAAGAGTGAGAAAGATTGCAGAGCACGATATTTCTAGGACAACCCAGCATCCTTCCTTTAAGTTTGACGGAGAGAAGACGACGTGGAGCAGTGATGTGACAGGGCTTCATCCACGCTTCAGAACTCCGTTCAAGCTTTCTGTTTTCTTTTCGTTTATTTGTATTCCAATCATGGGTCTTTCTGTTGATGTTTGTTTTGCGTCTTCCTCGTCAGTCATGAACTAGTTTTCATATGGCTGGACGAGGATGAATCCTTAAGTGTCGAATGAACCTAGTTGCATGTTTTTAATTCAATAAATTTGGTTTGCGTATCGGTGTTTCAATTACTAGTCGGTTAACGGAAGTTAAGGGCTAGATCAGTGGCTTCACTAAATAGCAAGGAGTGGAGTTAGACCTCCGAGAAACAGATGCTTGCTAGGCGGCCCGTGCACGGCATGGCCTATATTGTAGACTTCAGGAATGAGTCTACCTCTTATAACCATAACACCCTATGCATAGCAAAGATCTACACTAGAAAGTTACCATAGGAATATGGAAGGAGTATAGGTAGTGTCCTACGTATTGGACACGGAAGCTTCGATAGACCATAGAGGTTGGTTAACCAAATAGCCTTGTGAGTAGCAGCTATGTGGTAGCAATTTTGGAAGCTGTACAGTATAGATGCCGTAGCATTGTGTAAGACAACTGGGGGATTGACGCACTTAAGGAGGACTCTGAGTCCAACCTAACTTATCACTGATATCTTCTCTTATTTATTGTTATTTTCACTAGTAGCATAATTACCAAAACCTCTCAAACCGATTTAATTTATTTTCTGTTTCACGACTATCATAGCAACCGAGTGTCACTCTTTGATATCGCAGTCTCTGTGGGACGATACTCTACTTTCACTTTATTACTTGTTCGACTGATTCGCTTGCCATAAGGGAATTTGACCAACACAGTCTAGTGACCGTCATCGGGATCTTAGACGTATCTACTGGTCATACTCAAGGTAAATGACACATCTGGTCGAGTACATAACATGGCATACATGATAGATCCAATGGCGGAGGCATATGGAATCTTACTCATGCGTTCTCTTTGATCTTGTGTGCTAGGACACAGACCCTTACTGAGATGGATGCCATGAGACATGGGCATGTTACCCCTTTTAGAATCCTGCATACTAAACCTATGTAGTATCTTGTCTATATATGTGCTCTGACTTAGGCCTATCAACCTCTTACATTTATCTCTATAGATCCTAATCCCAAAGATGTAAGTGGCTTCGCCTAAATCTTTCATTGAGAAAGACTTTCCCAACCAAGACTTGACAGTCTGCAAGGTAGAAATGTCATTCCCAATGAGTAGGATGTCATCAACATAAATCACTAGAAATACAAATGTGCTCCCACTAACCTTCTTGTAAACACAAGGTTCATCCATGTTTTGAATGAATCCAAACTCTTTGACGACTTCATCAAAACGATGATTCCAACTCCGAAATGCTTGCTTCAATCCATAAATAGATCTTTGAAGCTTGCAAACTTTACCAGAGTCCTTTGGACGCACAAAACCCTCAGGTTGTGTCATGTACACATCCTCAAGTAGCTTTCTGTTAAGGAAGGCTGTTTTGACGTCCATCTTCCATATCTCATAGTCATAATATGAAGCAATAGCAAGAAGGATTCTAATTGATTTGGCCATTGCAACTGGGGAAAAGGTTTCATCATAGTCTATACCATGAGTTTGAGTGAATCCTTTTGCAACCTGTCGTGCCTTGAAGATATTTACTTTGCCATCCATGTCAGTTTTCTCTTTGAAAACTTGTTGGTCGAATTCCCTTCTGGCAAGTGAACCAGTCAAACAAGTAATAAAGTGAAAGTAGAGTATTGTCTCACAGAGAATGAGATACCAAGGAGTGACACTCAATCGCTACTATAGTTGTGCAAAAGAAAGAAAAATACTTGATATGAGGGGTTTGATTGTCTATGCTACTAGCAAAAGGAAACTACGTAAATTACTTGAGAAGAGATATCAGTAGAAAGTTAGGCTGGACTCGATATCACCCTTAAATGCACTAATCCCCCAGTTGCTCTACCCATTGCTATAGCATCTATGCTGCACAGCTTCGGCAATACTACAGCATAGCGACTCACCACAAAGTGAAAGTGGGGCCAAATACCCAAGAGGGGGGTGAATTGGGTATTTTAAAAATTCTTGCAAATAACTCTGTTTTCTAAGAATGAAAACAGGGCAGAACAGAGTATGCGGAGGAATAGCAAGACACAAGAGATTTATACTGGTTTGGTCTTAACCACTTGACCTACGTCTAGTCCCCAGACTCTCTAGGATTTCCACTATATCAAAGATTACACACTCTGCACTCAAGAAGTGATTCTCTCACTAGAACTCACTCCCCCTTACAAGTTGTAATCTATGATTCCCCAAATCACCAAGTCCCCTTGACTTGTGATTCCTTTACAATAAATGAATATTCAGAAATAAAACTCTCTCAAGGAGCAGATATAAATGAACACTAAAGCTCTTGTATCAAAAGATACTATACAGATGAAAACTGAAGAGAATAAATGAAAACTTGAATATAATTCTCTCTCATTTGTTGTGTTAGTTGGAAAGTCTTGAATGCAGCTCTATTTATACTCAGAGATCATTAAATGACTGTTGCTTTCCAAATAGATCCGTTGGAGAAGTTGCCTAAGTGTTCTTAAGTGGTTTAGGCATCTTGTCTCTCTAATATTTCACTTAATCCATCTGTCCAAGTAAGCAAGGTTGACTCTCTGTGAATTAATCCGTTAGAGAGGATGTTTCTTGTTGTAGCAATCAATCTTTAATGCTTTGTAGACGTGTGCAGATGGATTGGTCAGAGGAAGTAACTTTCTGGACATTGCATTAAATGCTCTGAACTGCTTTTTGCTTTATGTCCTAACTCCTCAACAAACATTCTTTAAACATCTGAAATCCATTAATAAAGTCATTAAACATAGCTGGGAATATCATAGAATAATATAACAAAGTATTAAGATCAAACAAGAATGTTTTCTGAATTCGTCAGATTTGAATTTCTGAACTTGCGTCATGAACTCGAGATTAGTTATTCCAGGCTAGAGTTTGATGATTCAGTGTATGAAAACATTTCAGTTTAAAAGCATGCAAACCTAAGGTTTGTAGTCTAAACCTGAGGTTCCTAGTTCATTCAAAAATCACATTGCTCTCGGATTGTTTTGAACTCGAGCTTATTTCCATGAACTCGAGTTCTCTTCAATCAGAGAGATGGATCGCGATTTTTGAGTTCTGGAGAGTTTGTGTTCAAGAGGCAAACTCGAGTCCATTAATGACAGGCTCGAGTTTGACACTGTTCATGACAAAACTTAGTCTTTGCTTTGGAAAGACAAACCTGAGGTTTGTTGTGCAAACTCTAGAGTTTTCTAAAGTTGGAAAAACGCTTTGCTCTCTGTAAGGTTTGAACTCAAGCTTGTAATGTTAGGCTCGAGTTTTACACTGTTTGAGTCAAACCTTAGTTATCCTTTTAAAATGCAAACCTGAGGTTTTCTGAGTAAACTCTAGAGTTCTCTCAAGCTGAAAGACGCTTTTGCTCTCTGGAGCTTTTAGGCTCGAGTTTGTTCAACTTTAGAAAAACTCTCAACATTTTTGTCTTGAGATAAACTGGAGGTTTGTGAAACAAGTCTCAGGTTTGTTTAGCATGAAAAACTTTGAAACCTCTCAGCCAATGTAGGCTCGAGTTTGAAAGGATAGGCTCAAGTTTACATGTTCTGTAAACACTTGAGATTTTTCAAATTGGAAAACTTTACTCTGAATAAAACAGTCAGGGTTTAAAAAAGTTTGAAAAAATTCTCCCAGCCAGAGATGAACTCGAGTTTGCCATAACAGGCTCGAGTTCATAGATTATGTAAACTATGAAGGATTTTCTCTGGAGGATGTAAACTTGAGGTTTGAAAGAAAGACGTGTCAAGTTTAAGTTTGTTTTCAAAATACAAATCTCTCTGCCATTGGTGAACTCGAGCTTAGAAATGTGAACTCAAGTTCACTTAACCTCTTGATGAATTCTTAAGATCAAACTTCAGGTTTAGTCAAGTTTAAAAAATTAAACTGGGGCGTTTGCAGTCTCTGTCAAAAGCAAGCTCGAGCTTGCACATAACAGGCTCGAGTTTGTCGCAGACAGAATATTTTTGCTTGAAAAGGACAAGTTTAAATCATTCTAATCTTGAACAAAAATATCTCCCCATTGTTTACAATTGTTAGTAATCATCAAAACATATAGAGAACTAACACAAAGCTATTTGGTTAACCCACCACGATAGTCTACCGAAGCTTCTACGTCCGATGCATATGATGCTAACTATACTCCTTCCATATTTCTATGGCAACTTTCTAGTTAGACCTACGTTATGCTCAGGGTGTTATGGTTATGAGAGGTAGACCCATTCCTGAAGCCTACAATAATAGGTCAAGCCGTGTACGGGCTGCCTAGCAAACACTGCTTCTCAGAGGTCTAACCTCGACTCCTTGCCAGCAAGCCGAGGCCATAAATCTAGCCCCTAGTTTTCACTAATCGACTAGTAATGAATGCACTGATAAGCAAACCAAATTTATTAAATTAAAAACTACAACTGGGTTCATTTAACACTTAAGGGTCCATCCTCGTCCAGCCATACGGAAATTAGTTCATGACTGACGACGGAAACACAAAACAGAAACTAACAGAATGACCCATGATTGAAATACTAAAATAAAAGCAAAAACAAAACAGAAAGCTTGAGCGGAGTTCCGAGGGCATGGATGAAGTCCCGTCACATCACCCCTCCACGTCTTCTTCTTCTCTGGAAATCTCGTGCTTCGTGAAATCTCTCACTCTTCTCTTGAGTCAGCCGAATGTGGAATCTCGTTTAGGCTCAGTGCGACTCTCCTCTAGGGTTGCATTCCTATTCCCTTTTATAAGTAGCTTTTCTTGCGGTGCAAGTTCCAGCGAGCTGGGCTTTCCAAATCTGTTAAGGTTCACAGAATCTTCTGCCCTTGATAGATTATTTCTACTGATCCTGCGGGATTCTCCAAATCTGTCAGTTTTGATTCTCCGCATCTTCTATTTTATTACGTCAGCAATCTACCTATCGCTTTCGACTTCTTTATTCTTGAAATTATCTAGATAAAAAGGTCAAACAAAATGACGCATAGCATCGTGTCCTCTACTTTGCTATAGCTTTTGTGATGCCTTATATTGCACTTCAAGTTGCTGTCAAAATGCTATAGCATCGTATCGGCTCTGCTATACAGTCTCCTAAAAAACCATGTAAATGACTCTTCTCCTCACACATGTTCAGGATGTAAATGGTTTCTACCATTCAGTTCCCTATATCATGAATATATGTCTTTTTTGCTTAGATTGTTTGCATTTTAAGCTTATATTTACCATACAATTTAGTCATGAAACATAAGGAAAACATGGTATAATTTGTGCTCATAAAAAACCCACTAGCACCCAATGGTTTTTACACCTTCTGGTGAATCGACTAAGGTCTATACCTTATTGTCGTACACGGATTGCATTTCAAACTTCATGGCATCAAGCCATCTTTCAGAGTTTGGTCCCACCACGGCCTCTCGATAGGTAGTTGGCTCATTTTGTTCAATAGGCAAAACATCATGACTTCGAGTAATCAGAAATCCATATCACTGAGGCTGTAGTCATGATCTATCGGACCTTCGTGGGCCTTATGTTACTTGAGTAGGCTCAACAACTTGTTGTGAGTCTTCTCCGGTTTCCATCTGTGGTTCCACATTGTCATGTGACTCTTGAACTTCTTCGATGTTCACTTTACTCCCACTGGTTCTTTTAGAGATAAACTATTTTTCCAAAAAGATACCATTCCGAATAATAAACACTTTGTGATCGGTGGGATTGTAGACATAGTATCCTTTGGTTTCCTTAGGATACCCCACAAAAAGGCATTTTTGAGGATCTAGATGATAACTTATCAGAGGCTTGTTGTTTAACATAAACCTCACATCCCCAAATCTTAAGAAAAGACAAACTAGGTTTCTTCCCAGTCCATATCTGATATGGTGTCTTTTCAACCGCCTTTGACAGAACACGATTTAGTGTGAACGCAACTGTTTCTAGGGCATGGCCCCAAAAGGAAGGTGAAAGATCTGTTTGACTCATCATAGATCGAACCATATTTAATAGAGTTCAATTCCTCCGTTCAGAAACACCATTCCATTGAGGTGTTCCTAGAGGAGTAAGTTGTGAGATAATCCCACAACTCCTAAGATGGTAATGAACTCTTGGCTCAAATATTCACCACCCCGATCAGATCGAAGTGCTTTAATTGTTTTGCCAAGTTGGTTTTGCACTTCATTTTGGAATATTTTTAACATTTCAAAAGATTCAGACTTTATGTTTCATCAGACAAATATACACATATCTACTGAAATTGTCTATGAATGTAATGAAGTACAAATGACCTCCTCTGATAGATGTATTCATTGGTCCACACACATTAGTATGTATGAGGCCCAATAAATCAGTGACCCTCTCACTGTGTCCAATAAAAGGAGCCTTTATCATCTTTCCCAATAAACAAGATTACATGTATCAAATGATTCAAAATCAAATGAATTCAGAAATCCATGTTGATGGAGTTTTGAAATGTGTTTCTCATTTATATGGCCTAGATGACAATGCCATAGGTAGGTCGGATTCAAATCATTTGACTTGAACCTTTTAGTAGTTATGTCATAGATTCATCCATTGTTAGGATGTTATAAATTTAGTACATAATGATCAGCATGCAAATCTCCATGAGCATAAAAACATCATTATGATAAATTGAACATTTACGATTCCTAGTAATGGAAGTATAACCTTCCTTATCCAAATAAGAAAGCGAAATAATGTTACTACTCAAAGCAGGAACATAAAAACAATTGTTCAAAAATAAACAAAAGCCCACTGGGCAGAACTATTCCATAAGTGCCTACGGCTATAGCAGCAACTGTTGCTTGATTTTCAGCTCGTAGGTCAACTTTGCCCTTCTTCAATTTTCTACTATCCTTGAGACCTTGCACATTTGTACAAATGTGAGATCCACATGTAGTATCTAATACCCATGTAAAGGGAGTAGAAAAGTGAACATCTATGACATAGATACTTGAAGCGATAGCCCCGCTATCCTTCTTGTTCTTTTCCAGATCTTGTTGATATAGTTTACAGTTCCTCTTCCAATGACCGATTTCATTGTAGAAGAAGCAGACCCCATTCTTCGGAGGTTTTGCCTTCTTGGCTTTCTGTTTCATACCCCTTCCTCTCTGAACGGACAAAACAGTACTGGGCCTCCTCTCAAGGCTCTGCTTAGCAGTTTTGAGCATCCCATGCAGTTCAGAAATTGATTCCTCCATATTGTTCATGTTGTAATCCATGACAAAGTCATCATAACTTCCTGAGAGCGAGTTCAAGATCATATCTGTAGCTAACTCCTGGGATATGGGGAATCCAAGCTTCTCACTGGTTTGTGGTCTCATACCACTCTTGCCTTGTCTGTTGCTAGAACATTTCCATAGGATGATCAATCATCTTAGAGACCTCCATGTGTTCCAGATCTCCATCGAGATTTGGAACCATAGTGGCAGGCATCAGGCATTCTGTATCCATAGAGTCATCTTCATGCTTCATGGATCAGTCTGAGCTCTTGTATCATCAGTTGCAGCTCGTCAGGAGTGGGTTGATCGATGAGATACTCTTTTCTTTTGTGTTTAGGATCAACACTTAAGTTCCCAAACATGTCAAGAAAGTTTGTCTCATTGAGTTCGTCCTTCTCAAGGACTGATCGCATTGATGGTGTTGGGGTGTTACTTTTCGACATGATTCTACAATTTAAAAGAGAGGCAAAGTTTAATTAGTAACCTCCTACTGAATTAACAACCCTCATTATAATTAGTGGGCTAAGATCCATATTTGTCTTAATCTTAAGTCCGCTTTGGCAGGACGCTTAAAATCAAGTTATTTAGGTAGGCAACCTCTTTGCCAATTACATCACATGTAACTCTTAGATCTTTATGGGATTCGATCATCACATGACCTAGCATGTTTAATCCCATCTAATGCCTTTAGATCCAAAACTGTTTTGATAATCTCAATTAAGTCAAGACAATAATGAACGTTGAGTATCACCATTACTCATTCTTGTCTTACCAAGATTACTCAGATGCACCCACTTTGGTAGAACATACAAATAGGTGATCGAGGTTTTGACAAGTATTCATTAATTGACGGCAGATTAAATTATTGAGATTTGCGGCTGTCGCTTCATTTTAATACGACTAGATCTATATCTTATAGGATTTCTAAAACCCTAATTGGTCGTATTAAAATATTCAAAATTAATCTCAAATAATCTTGAATTCGAATTTTAGATTAAAATAATATTAATTAAATCTGTCCAACAGATCTAATCTGATCTATTTATTTTAGTCTAAAATAAAAGCCTGCCGATTTAATTTATCTTTATAAATTAAATCTAAGATATAATATCTCTTTCAAAAATTAAATCTGAGATACAGTATCTCTATTTTTTTTAGATATTTAATTTATCAAATAAATTAAATACAAAACAAACATTATATAATAATATTATAATCTACATTAATAATATCATTATTATTTAATTTCGAATTTATGTTATATTATAATATAATATCATGATTATATATAATATACATAATCCAGGAATCCTTTCTAATTGCAATTACGGTTTGCAATTTCGAATTACAATTTTGATTGCAATTTCACATTGCAATTTCGGATTGTAATTTCAATTGCAATTTCAAATAATTCAATTATGTAATATTCACGAACCTTTTCGAATTGCAATTTTGACTTGCAATTTCGAATAATTCAATCACGTAATGAACTTGCATATGCACAGCGCATGCAATGGCTTGGCTTGCATCATCCTTCACCTTTTTCCGGTTAAAACATACATATATCATATAGAGAAACCCAATTTAAATGCGGGTTGAGTTGGCTCTGATGCCACTATTGGGATCCGTACACACAGCGGATTTAAAAATTTTATGAATCTCGTCCTGAGGATCACTCAAGCACGTTTAAATCAAGGTTAAGGAACCGAATATTACTTATAGTGAACTCGTCCACGTCTTGTTCTCTTGGACTGGTAGGTTACCTTCTCGATTAGTAGAAGCCGACTCTATGAATCGCCCTCTTTTACTGGTATCCACACGAATAATCCTGAACACGATTGCGGCAGCGTGCTAGCACCTTTCTGAGTCGTGCGTCTCTCTCACTCGCTCTAGGATTTTCTCGTGGCTTTGTAATACGTCGACTAAAAGTCCCGTGGTTTTTTCCAAACCCGATCAGCGTATTATATAAAATTAATCCTCATTAATTTTGAAATTTGAATTTTAAATTTGGATTAAAATATATTAATTAAATCTATCTGATATATCTAGTCTAATGTATTTATTTAATTCGGATTAAAAGCCAGATCTGAAATTCGAATTTTGAATTTGGATTAAAAATATATTAATTAAATCTATCTCATAGATATAATCTAATCTATTTATTTAATCCAAATTAAAAGCCTTCTGATTTAATTTATTTCTATAAATTAAATCTGAGAAATGATATTTATCTATTTAATTAAATCTGAGATACTACATCTCAATTTAAATTAAATAGATATATGATATCTTTATTCGAAAATTAAATAAGATACAATATCTCTATTTGTTTCAGATATTTAATTTGTCAAATAAATTAAATACAAAACAAATATTATATAATAATATTATAATCTCCATTAAATAATATTATTATATTATTTTCAAATTATATATATATATATATATATATATATATATATATATATATATATCCACCCTAGATTAAATTAAGTATTCATTAAATCTTAGATTAATCTAAGATTCAATGAATCTGGACACTTTTGCTCGTATTGGGTTATTCTTGTGTGCGACCCTGCAGGCCCATATGAGATTGGCAGTGGGCCAATACTGTATCAGCCCACAAGTCGCAAGCGGCTTCTAGCAAGAATTGCAACTACCCAATTCACATAGGGATCGATGAGCCATAATTCGAATTAAATAATATATTTGATTAGATCTGTTGGACATATTTTAATTAATGTATTGTTTTAATTCAGATTCGAATTCAAGATTAATTAGATTAATTTTGAATATTCTAATAAGGCTCATTAGGGTTTTAGAAACTTTATAAATAGATATTGATCTAGTCGTATTGAGTGCACGGATGAATTAGAGAAGCCGCAAGAAACCCTAGAGAGAAAGGAGAGACGCGAGAAAACGTTGAATGCGCTAGCACGCTGCCGTCTGTGTTCAAGGCTATTCGTGTGGATATCGGTAGAGGGAGGAGACTCGAAAGTTCTACTCCTGTTTGATCGAACGAGATAGCACCACGTTCAAGACGTACGATGGTCGAGATGCACGAAGCAGAAGATGCACACTAGACCGAATGGAACGGAAAACTCAACCCCACTCTTAGGTACGGTTTTCCTAACGAACCTTGATTTAAACGTCGTTGATAGATCCTCCGATGGAATTCGTAAAAATTTGTAAGAACCAGCTGAACCCAAGAGGGGGGTGAATTGGGTTAAGTATAAAAATTTAGGGACTTTGAAAATCTTTTCATAATTCATAGAAATCAGTTTATAGAGCAATAATTAATCATTCATATATATATATACACATTCAAAAATATATGCTGGAAATGTAAGAGATAAAGGAAGAGAATGTGCAAACTGATTTATACTGGTTTGGCCCAATCCTTGACCTACATCCAGTCCCTAAGCACCGTTTGAGATTTTCAATCCACTATCTTCTTTCAACTCGATTACACGTTATGTATAAGAGGTAATCCTCTCACTAGGACTCACTCCCCCTTACAAACTATAATCAACACACCACTTGATTACAGACTCTATACTCGAAGTAATCCTCTCACTAGGATTCACTCCCCCTTACAAGTTGTAATCAACATAATGTGTTTCCCACTCAAGATCACCCAATCTTGAGTAACTCTCAGATAGAAAGATAATGTGATTACAATAAATCTTCTCTCTCAGAAGTGAATAGATAAACACTGAAGATCAAATACAAATTGTAACACCCCAAATTTTGGACGCTAAGAATGAAGAATAAGCCTGAAATAGACGGACGACTAGGCCCAGTTTGGGAAAAGTCCCAAGAACGTCGAGAGTTAAGGAAGCCTCTCTGGGATTAAGTAACTCAGCTATACGGGTCAATAGACCTAGTATGCTGAAGCCGTGGAATTAAGGTGCTAATGTGAAATGGCCATAGAAGGTGTATACGATGTAAGTCTAGTCGAAAAAGATGCCGCCCAACTATGTCCTCAGGTATAGGGCACTTAGTTGAGCTAAAATATGCCAGTACAGGTAGGTATGCGGCATTTTCAGGGCAGTTATGGTTGTCTTGCGTTTTTGAAGGAAATAAGAAAGGAAGAGAGAGAGAATATGTATCTGGACCCGGTATAGAAGGAAAAGTTAGTGGAAGCAGTGCTACGTTGGACACGTGGCATTTTAGGGCCAGAAGTTGGACTACCAGGTAGCATGCATTACGAGGTGGATCTGAAGTACGTGAATATGGATTTCTTATCCTCCAAGACACTAAAATCCGAATCCCTTGGAGTTAGGGAGAAAGGACTGATGATTTGGGCCCACACAATTCCAGTTGAAGGGCACAAGTTACGAGGTAAGGTGGGACCGGCAACCAGGAGCTGAGCGGGGCAGGATAGGATTTCCCGAAGTCAGACCCATGCCCAGGACACTGATAGGGGATGAATTCTAGTTGACCCAGAGGAGAGAGAAAATATCTGGTCATGTAATTATGAGGAGAGAGAATGTCACATCAGAGTCATAATGAAGAGAGAGAAAGAATAAAATAACCCGGTTTAATCTAGACCACACAATTCAAACTTGATATGACATTAAAGTGACATGTAATTATGACTTGGAAAGTGCAATTATGGCATATTTAGGGGCATATTTCGTGGACCCCACTGCTTTGGAAGAAGACGGCGTGAAATGACCATTTTGCCCCTACACCTTAAACCTACAAGTAAGACCACCTAGGGGCAAATCTGGAACTCTATTTTTGGGCCTTGAATGCGCCATTTTCTGCCCATGGAGAAACCTAGAGGATTCTAGAAGACTTGATGGCCAAGAAAGGGGAAAAGTTAATTTAATCCGAAGCATCCTTTTACCCGATGGACAATAACCAAAGTTGGATAAAAGCTTGCATCCTTGAGGCCTATAAGTAGGGCACTCTTCCATTCATTTTCCCCACCTCAACCATGTGCTCAAGGAGTGTAGGAGAGTTCTCAGCTGAAGCTTTGGGTCCGGGAGGTGAAGAAGCTCATACGCAACCGATATCCGGAGGTAAGTCCCTACACCGGCGACTAAGTTATCTTCACTTCTGCCCTATGGTATTTCATGGTGTTGCAGTGGGTATTTCATATTTTTGTGGTCTTAAATGAGTCTAGAAGTCATTTTTGTGTAGGGTTAAGTGGGATCACCTCTTTCTGAACTCAAAAACCCTAAGTCTTTGTTATACGAAAATCTGTCGGTTCTTATGGTTTCTGGGCAGCGAATGAACATCGGTAGGTTTGAAGTAGTAAATGGAGTCGGATTGCTCTGAAATTTTACATGGTGCAATTAGACATCCTGGGGATGATTTTGGTATAATATTTTGTGTCATTTGGAGTTTCCAACCGAGAGATATTGTAAGATAAAAATGACCTAAAAACTGGATTTTTCTCTCAGACCAGTGGCTAGTAATTGGGGATAAGGACGATTTTTGAACCCAGATGACTTGGGTAACTATTTTTCCTATAAAATAGACATCCTAAGGGTTATAAGCCCACTAATACCATGTCAAAATGATATTTCTAGAATTTATTAAAAATCGGAAAAGTTGGGTCAGCGTTTCTGGGAAATTCTGGTGCTATGCGGATTTTATGGAACTTGAAGCAAATTGTGTTCATATGACTAAAAGCATGACGTTTGGCTGTATCTAGGGTGTTTGCATGCGTGGACCCTATTTTCAATGTCAAGGGAAGAGTTTGCTATTTTCAAGGCGTGCCAGGTAGTAAGGCAAATGTAGGATCGGGCTGCAGTACCTATTGGGCTGTGTGTCCTTAGGGTGTTGTTGCAGTACCGAGGTATGTGGCTAGGTGGAGCCTATATGACTGTGTGTTTATAGGTGTCTACTAAGGCCTAGGCTAGGTGGTTGGGGTCGCTCCCTTACTACTGAGGCCTGTTTGTGCGCTGAGTCTGGGGGCTTGTCTTGACCAGGCAGTCCTACGGAGTTGCTACATGTCAATTGGTTGTGACAGAAGCAGGTTTATTTGTACTTCCTGATTGTGATTGGCATTGCATGCATTGTATACATATTGTATATGAGTCTAACAGTTACTCTGGGGTTCAACTTTGAACTCCAATCTGGTTCAAAAGGATACAGGTGTAAGGTAGTAGCGGTTGGAGGACTTGAAGAAGGTCGGGCTTGGTGTGGAAAGATGAAGGAATAGAGGATGCCCAGTTGTTTCTTGTACTTCTATAATTGGGATTGCTGTATGAGTTGCACTCACTGTTTAGTATTTATTTTGGACGATTGTACCCTTAAAGCGATGTGGACTACTTTATGTTTTTGTATGTACATTTACCAGTATATTGTAAGTTGTCCAAACCAATCAAATGCTCTGTCACGCATACTCTGATGTATGATTAAAGGGATTAATCAACAAGGAAAGGTAATAATTGAAAAGGATCCCTCTAACCCGCCACCCAAAAGGGCAAGGCCGGTAGGGGTGTAATAGTTTGTTATCAGAGCCAGGTTTGGACTGTACTGGTAAATGGTACATGGTTAAGGGTACAGATGGGCAAAGGGAGCATTAAGGATATATACTTTAAGGAAGAGGGTTGTGCTCCAATAAGATAAGACCCTGGTGATGGAGGAAGTAGCATAAAGTATGAGTTCTGTTGCTAACCTTGGGTCCTCTAATAAGGGAATCATGGACCGATTTCCACAACAAAAATTAGAAGGGAAGTGTATGAAGAAGTTGATATCTGGTTTTTAAAAAGGCGAACGGTTGGTACTAGCATGAGTAACCCCGAACAAGAAGGGCACCTAGAAGTTAAGCGGGCTTGGACAAGAGAAATCTCGGGATGGGTGACCCCTTGGAAGTATTGTAGGAATTTAAGATTCCTTTGTTTGAGGCTTTAGTACTTGAAGTTTTGGCTTATAGTGATCCCTATAGATGTTATGAGGATATAATTGAGACTAGGCTTGAATCTGATCTAAAATGTGAATAAGGTTGAACTAAGGTCCTAGTACCTAAGAGTAGGAACCTTGTGATTTTGATCGATACTGAATTGTTTGGGTATGATTGAGGATTGATGAGTAACCCTTGAGGTAATAGAACGATATTAGATATACCCCTGTGATATTGAGGATTGAAATAGAAATTAGAACCTCGTGAATAGTGTTGATGATTGAGTGTTTTGAGGTTTAGACTAAGAAGGTGAATTATGATCCTAGTTCCTATTTGAAGGTAATATGATTCCCTAGTCTACTGATATTGAGGTTCTAGGAGTCGAATGTGAATCCGACAATTATTGATTTGAGGTTATTCGGGGATAATGACCGAATGTTAGAGGTAATGAATCATGATTATCATAGCATTGATATTGGGTATGTTTGAGGTTTTAAAGTTAGGTTGATGAATCTAATGATCTGATTTAATGATGAGAGATTCTTTAGGTGTTTGATTGATCTGAATGGATTGAGGCATAACACCCATATATATGAGGTATCTATTGGGATCTGTACACGCAATGGATTAAAGTTTCTTACGAATCTCGTTCCGAGGATCACTCATGTGCATTTAAATCAAAGTTAAGGAACCCAAATCATACCTTATATTGAACTCATCCACGTCTCGTTCTCTTTGAACAGGTGGGCTACCTTCTAGATCAGCAGAAAATGACTCTTAGAATCGGCTTCCTCTACCGGTATCCACACGAACATCCCCGAACACGACTACGGCAGCGTGCTAGCGCCTCTTGTGCGTCTCTCTCAGTTTTTCACTCTAGGGTTTCTCGCGGATTTCTGTAATACGCTCGACTAAAACTCCCGTAGGTTTTTCTAAACCCATCGGCGTATTTAATGCAAAATTAATTGTCATTAATTTTGAATTCAAATTTTAGATCTGGATTAAAATATATTAATTTAATCTATCTGATAGATCTAAACTAAAAATATTTATTTAATCCGAATTAAAAACTAGATCTAAAATTCAAATTTTTGAATCTGGATTAAAAATATATTAATTAAATCTATCTGATAGATTTAATCTAATCTATTTATTTAATCCAAATTTAAAAGCCTTCTAATTTAATTTATCTCCATAAATTAAATCTAAGAAATGATATCTATTTATTTAATTAAATCTGAGATACAATATCTCAATTTAAATTAGGGTTAAAGTGCAAAAATACACATGTGCTTTTCTCCGAAGAGCGCCCAGTAGCAAATGCTTTTTTTGGGTGCAAAAGTGCACACGTGGTTACAAATTAGGTGCAAAAATACCGTTTGACCGTTAAGTTTGACTTTAACCAATGATGTGGCATTTCAAAGGTGCAAAAATACACATGTGATTTGTCAAGAAGAGCGCCCAACAACAATTTTGTTTTTAATTTAATAATTTAATTTTAATTACTACCAGGTGCTAAAAAGATATTTAGAATACTGACCTATATTGGAAAAATACTTTATAATCTTGAAAAATTATTTTTAGATTTGAAAAAAAATATTTCAGGGTACTAACTTGTACTAAAAAGATACTTTGAAGTATTTTTTCTGTACCAGTCAGTACCGTGAAAGTACTTTTTAATACCAGTCAGTATCCTGAAATATTTTTTTCAGTATCCTTTTAGTACCGGTAAACACTTGAAATATTTTTTCAAGATCGTAAAATAATTTTTCAAGAATATGAAGTATTTTTTATGTACTATTCAGTATCTGAAAAAATATTTTAGGAAATTGACTAGTACTAAAAAGTACTTTCAGGATACTGACTGGTACAGAAAAAATACTTCATAATCTTGAAAAATTATTTTAGGATCTTGAAAAAATATTTCAAGTATTGACTGGTACTAAAAGGATACTGACTGATACTAAAAAAAATATTTCAGGGTACTGACTGGTACTAAAAAGTACTTTCAGGATACTGACTGGTACAGAAAAAATACTTCATAATCTTGAAAAATTATTTTAGGATTTTGAAAAAATATTTCAAGTATTGACCGGTACTAAAAGGATACTGACTGATACTGAAAAAATACTTCATAATCTTGAAAAATTATTTTAGGATCTTGAAATAAAATTATTAAATTAAAAAAAAAATTGTTGTTTGGCGCTTTTCTTGACAAATCACATGTGTATTTTTGCACCTTTGAAATGCCACATCATCGGTCAAAGTCAAACTTAACGGTCAAAGTCAAACTTAACAGTCAAACGGTATTTTTGCACCTAATTTGTAATCACGTGTGCACTTTTGCACCCAAAAAAAGCATTTGCTACATAGAGCTCCTCAGAGAAAAGCACATGTGTATTTTTGCACCTTAACCCTTTAAATTAAATAGATAATAATATTTTTCTTTGAAAATTAAATGAGATACAGTATCTCTATTTGTTTTAGATATTTAATTTATCAAATAAATTAAATATAAAACAAATATTATATAATAATATTATAATCTCCATTAAATAATAATATTATATTATTTTCGAATTTAAATATATATCTACATATATATTCACCCCAGATTAAGTTCAATATTCATTAAATCTCAAATTAATCTGAGATTCGATGAACCTGGACACTTTTGCTCGTGTTGGGTTATTCTTGTGTGCGACCCTGCAGGCCCATATGAGATTGGCAGTGGGCCAATACTGTACCAGCCCACAAATCGCAAGCGGCCTCTAGCAAGACATTGCGACTACCCAATTCACATGGGGATCGATGACACGATACTACCTATCGTACAACCATGTCACGTCCCTTTTGTCACGCGATAATTTGGTCAAGGATGAGGCATGGATAATGTCAACTTCCTGTTCTTGACCACTACTTTCTCGATTCTCGAGTAGTCTAATAAGTGAAATGGAAACTCTTTTCCATCACAGTATGGCCATATATTTCTTAGACTCACTCATCGAGGGGCCCAGTATTATCTCTCTACAAATGTGAGGGACAAATTCCATCTTGACCATTCACATTCCTCCGCATGAAAACCACTATCCCGATCCCAGCCTTTATCATCACCTGGTCAAAGGTGACTTTTGACTAGGTCAAAGGTCAATGACTCATCATGTAGGAATCCATGATGATCTCAGGTCATAGGGCGTTGTGACGCGGTTGTACATGAGATAAGCTTATGACTTAATCCATGCAGCTTTCTCATAGTGGGTCGGTCCAGTACCTTGTACTCTTACAAGTGCCCATGACTTTGATTCGTATCTCCATACCTCATCAAAGTCATACTGGTCTTAACTCATCTTCGCTCCCGCGTAGATGACCGACCAGGGACATTTAGGATAATCTATAAGATATATCCAAGGATATAGTTATCACCATAAACATGCGTATGAAGTGATAACTTAATGGAAAACAATGACTTGCCCTTAGGGCATAATTTCTAACGGTATCTTGAGGTTACTAGTTGCTAGGGAATGATTTTAATCCCATGATATTCCCTTAGGAAGAACGATTGAGTTGAGAACCTTGATAATATTGATTGATATTGTGTTATTTGAGGTATGTTTGTGGACTGTACCTACATGATATGGGATACTTTGAGGTTGATAGTTGCTGTAGCAGCATAGGGAAAGATCTTGAATATAGAATGTCCCTTGAGGAAGTGTAATTGAGGATTAGTGTCTCGATGGAATTGATTGATAGCTAGGACCTCGATAGCAACAGGTTTCGGTCTCGTAATTAGGATCGATAGCTGTAGATGATAGTGGCTAGTGGTTTCCCGGAGAGATGTGGATTAATTCCTGTTAAGGGAAGCTGAATCTGTAGCCGTGCCTAGAGCTTGATTGTTATAGGAAGTTCATATACAGAATGACCCTAAAACTGGATTGTTTGATGTGATATCGAGGTATTGCCATGGGGGTGCTCCAGCGCTATGCGTACTGTTGAGAGAACTGTGACACAAATATACAGTGGGCAATAAGACATACCAAGTTGGTATGACTTCAGGTCATGGAATTGGATAAATGGTCAATAAGAAGCTCTAAGTCCTTTGTGACTAGCATGATCATAGGTTGGCAAAAGGCCATGACCATGAATACCGGGTGAAGTGTCGAAGAGATTGTAAGCTTGAGGGTTATAGGCATGGTATCTACAGTGACTTGACAAATGAAATACAAAGGACTAAGTATCCTATGGATGGCTCGAGTAGCCAAAGATAGAACTTGAGTTATAATTGGACTTGATGACCATTAATATCAGTTGTTTGGTTCCTGGTGTGTTTGAAAATTGAATTTTTAACTTGCCAATGCACCAACTATATGTGAAATTCTGAAATTGAATTTTTTGAATGAAATGTTTTTCAGCAGAATTTGAAACCGGTTTGAAATAATTGTTTTTGAAATAATGTTGTCTCATAGAAGGGGTTTGGTAGAACCCAGAATTTGAAATTGAGTTTGAACCATGTTGCGGTAGAAGCAGTACGAAACCATGTTGTGAAACTGTTTTGAAATCGCTCGCCATTGTTGAAAATTCTTTTGAGGGGTTTTGTTTTGAGAAGCTGATACTCGCACCAACGGTGTGTGCACCCAATCTGAGTAGTCTCACCTTGAAGAGGTGTGTGTTTTGCCTTGTCTAGCCGGCACCCACGCAGGCTGTTTGATGCTACCAAAATTTAATTAAGCACCACAAATATACGGGTCATGAAAATAGTGAGTGGTAAATCAAGGTCGTCCCACAGAGACTCAGTGAAACTAGTGATTAGGTGTTAAATTTCCTTTTTTCATTTAAGTTGAGCAAATCAAAATTGTATCCAATAATAATAAAAAGAATTTTAATAAAAACAACAACTTTCAAACAGAGAGAATTCAAATATCAAGAAAGACAACTTAGAGATATTAATCCCTGGTTTGTTTCTTAGATTTTATTTCCACTAAATTAATTCTAACTTAACTTAATCAGCTAATCTAGAGTATTAATGTTTATAAGTGCCTGTCGGTCCACTTAAACACCTAGCTCAAATAATTATGCAATGTCTCACACAATTAATTAAGATGCAATTCAAACCGAGCTCACTCTAATTTGATTATGCGGAGCTTCTAGGTATATGTCTATCCTAGTCGCAAATTAGATTAAAATCTAATTCCACATTATTTAATCCAAGGTCAATTTAAGATTTCCTTCATGAAGTTTAATCCTAAATCCCCAAACATATTTAATGGTGGCCAATCACTAAACAATGAATAATAAAAACAAGATTAAATAAACTGAATTAACATTAAGCAAAGTTAATTAGTGGGAACAATTTTTAAGTCTCAAACAAGTTCATAATACTCTAAGTTGCAAATAAAAAGGTAGCCACACATGGCTTTAATCCCAACCATCTCAGAAAAATCAAAACTCAGGTTCAAAATCATACTAGAAAAGAATAAGAAACTGAAAACAGAGTCTAGTGAAATATTAAAACCAAGAAGGAGAACATAGACTCAGCAACAGCCTCTTCCTCTGATTCGGTGCTATTGGTTCTTGGAGAAGAAGATGAGGACTCTCTAGAGGTTGAAGACAATGGTGATTGAACAGCCCCACAACAGCGCCTCTGCTCTTTTTTTCCAGTCGTAAGCTCTCTTCTCACCGCCAGAATCATCCCAGTTGTACGCCTCCAAGTCGTGCTCTCTCTCCAGCGAGAAATGACAACCCCAATATATATGCAGCCTCTATTTCTGTGAATTCTTTTCTGCCTCCCTGTCCAGCGAACTATTTTTTCAATCCTCATTACTTGCTTCCCCCATTTAGGTCTCCAATTCTATTCCATTTGTGTGAGCCCCCGTAGCTTTTAGGTTTTGTCTTTTTTTTTTTTTGATTCAATTCATTCCAATCCATCCATTAGCCCAAACGTTGTGCTTCCTTGCTTATCCTGATGGTGAAAAAAAAAACAAACAAAAACTATATAATAATAGTAATAATTAAAACCTAAACCTAAATCTTTTTTTTTCTTTCCTTTTTTCTATCTACCTTGCATCATTAAAATTTATTTGTTCTTTTATATAAGCCTAAATATATCTATTTAATTAAAATTGAGATATTTGTAATAAAATCCCCTAAATAATGTGCCAAATTGATATCTTATGGAAAGTCATCACACCCCCACACTTGCATCAAATCTTGTCCTCAAGATTTTAAATTTTAAAACAACCAAATTCAAGAAAACCATGGAAGCAAGACCTTTAAAGCAAGCACTAAAAAATTGAGGTCAATTTAAATTTTCTCAAGAAAAACTTTTCCACCTTCCAAAAATGCAAGTAGCAAGGTAACTAATTTGGCAAAGATAAATCACAATAGAATGTCTCTCACAAGTCAAGTGTTTTACACTTATTTCTAGGGCTTGTGTTTCACTCAATTCCACCTATTGCAACTTATCTACCATAAGCTTGTTTATCATCTCAATCTCCACTATATATTATCCAATTGCACACTCAAATCAAAAGGACTTCTTCAAGGTTTTAATGATCAAGGTAGGATAATGAAAAGAAAATGATCAAATGGTATGGGAGAATACTTTAATCAGTGTCAAGTGATGTAATGAAATTCATGATGAAGAATGAAGGAATACCACCAAGAGAAAACAAACTTACTAACACTATACATAAACAACCTTTATTCTTTTGACCTTAACAATCTTTTTCTTTCTTTTCTTTTTTTTAATCTCTATTTAATTTTTTTTCCTTTTTCTCTATTTTTTTAAAAAAATATATTCCTTTGTTTCTTTTTTTTTTTCCTTCTTTTTGTTTTTGTTTTTTTTTTGTTGTTTTTTTTTTCACTACCCACACATACTCTTTTAGTGTTGACTTCCTAACCCCTTCACTCTTTTAAATTGGTTCACTTAGCACTTATTAAAGTAACAAAAATGAATGGGGTGAAAAAGATATAAAAATTGCATATCTCAAACAAAGGGCTATTTATTCTATGCAAATTCCTTTTCTTTCTTTTTTTTTTTAAAAAAATATAAAGGCTCAAATGGGGTAAACAAATGATTTTCATGTGATAAGGATGGACATTTGGCCAAACTAGCTATAAAATGAATGCCTAAATCATCTTTGTGCATGCAAAAGGATTTCAAATTTCAAAAGAGATTCAAGACAAGTTCTAGAGATGAAATTACAATAGGTGTACTCCCTCTTGAAAGAAATGAAACTTAAGGCTCAAATTCTTCACGGGTTCTTTGACATCCTAAAGTAAAGTACCAAAACCAAATCTTTACCTCTTTACTAACATTCAAAGAACATAGAATCAATTCATAATCAAATTCACTCCTTTTCATGTTCAAATCAACTCAATTGTGATAATGCTCACAAATAAAATTCAAACTTCAACAATTTTTTTTCCAGAAAATCTGAGGACAAGAAAAGTCATGTAAAATTCAGGATACTCTCACCCCCACACTTAAATGTCACATTGTCCTCAATGTGAACAAGTAACAAAAAGTAATGGAAGTGAAGGCTAACCATCTATAAGTGTAAGGGTAACACCAACTTCAGAGATTTCAATTTTTCACCAATTAAATAGCTCAAGTGCTAACAGTCACTCAATAATAATCACAAATAGTCATCACATGCAAATCCAACTAAGACCAGCACTCATTCCCAAGCAATATATCATCAACAATCAAATAGAACAAATCAAATAAAAGTAGAAGAAAACTCCCTTATTTGTCCTTGACTTGTACTCTCAATCCTTGCTACCAAAGTGGAACAACTCATCAGGGGCTTTCAACAGTCCTACAAAAGCAAACAAATCATCAAATTATTCCTTGGGTTGCCTCCCAAGAAGCGCTTGGTTTATAGTCCTCAGCCTGACTATACCAACAATTTAAGTAGGTGATGACAAGTGGTGAACCATTTTTTGCCGGTTCACGTCACCACCATGGTAGTGCTTCAATCTTTGCCTATTCACTTTGAAGCAATCTTCTGTTCTCTCATCTTTAACTTCAATTGCACCTTTTGATGACACCAAAACTACTTTGAAAGGACCAGACCACCTTGACTTAAGCTTCCCAGGAAATAATTGAAGTCTTGAGTTGAAGAGAAGCACCAACTGCCCTGGTTCAAAAGAGAGCTTCAAGATATGACCGTCATGCCATTTCTTTGCTCTTTCTTTATATAGCCGTGCACTATCATATGCTTGAAGTCTGAATTCTTCCAACTCATTCAGTTGAAGCAACCTTTTAGCTCTTGCTTGATGAGGGTCCATATTTAGCTTCTTGATTGCCCACTATGCTTTATATTCCAATTCAAGTGGCAAATGGCATGCTTTTCCGAAAACCAAACGGTATGGTGACATGCCAATTGGAGTACGAAAAACTGTCCTATAAACCCATAAAGCATCATCAAGCTTGTCAGACCAATCTTTTCTAGTTGGACCCACAGTCTTCTCAAGAATCCTCTTAATTTCTCTGTTAGTCAACTCACACAAACCATTAGTTGTCGATGGTATGCAAGTGACATCCGGTGGTGCACTTTATATTTTTCCAAGAGAGCCTTGAAATTCTTGTTGTTGAAGTGTGTCCCTTCATCAGTAATGATTGCTCTGGGAGTGCCAAATCTTGTCAAGATATACCTCTTCAAGAATCGAACCACTGTGTTGGCATCATTAGCTTGACAAGCCATAGCTTCAGCCCATTTACTCACATATTCCACAGCAACAAGAATGTACTTGTTTCCTCTTGAAGATGGGAAAGGACCCATGAAATCCATCCCCCAAACATCGAACAACTCCACCTCAAGGATTCCAGATTGAGGCATCTCATGTCTCTTAGAAATATTACCTGTTCTTTGACATCTATCACACTTGGTAACAAATCGGTGAGCATCTTTAAACAAAGCAGGCTAATAAAAACCAGATTCAAGAACCTTTAATGTAGTTCTTTGCCCCCCATAATGTCCCCCATATGCAGATGCATGACATGCATTCAAAATTTCCTCTTGTTCTACCTCAGGTACACATTTTCTAATAATCAAATCAGCACATCTCTTAAAAAGAAATGGTTCTTCCCAAATATAGTAGGCAACATCATGCAAAAACTTCTTTCTTTGATAGAAATTCAAATCAGGAGGTAATACTTCACACACAAGATAGTTCACAATATCAGCATACCATGGCAAATCACAACTACTTACAACAAACAATTGCTCATCAGGAAAACATTCATTCACCAACAAATCATTCACATGATCAGAAGGGTTCACAATTCTAGACAAATGATCAGCAACTTGATTTTTAATTCCTTTCCTATCAACTATATGCACATCAAATTCTTGTAGCAACAAAACCCATCTAATCAGTCTAGGTTTAGACTCTTTCTTCCCTAACAAATATTTAATGGCAGCATGATCAATGTGAACTATAACCTTAGCACCCATCAAATATACCCTAAACTTTTCAAAAGCAAACACTATAGCAAGCATTTCTTTTTCAGTAGTAGAATAATTTACCTAAGCTGCTATTAGAGTCCTGCTCGCATAATAGATAGGATGGAAGATCTTCACACGCCTTTGTCCCAACACAGCTCCAACAACATAGTCACTCGTATCACACATTACTTCAAAAGGTAGTGACCAATCAGGGGCTACAATGATAGGAGCTGAAGTCAATCTTCTCTTTAGTTCTTCAAAAGCCTTCATACACTCCTCATTAAACTGAAAAGGAGTATCTTTCTCTAGTAACTATGAAAGGGGCTTTGAAATCTTGGAAGAATCTTTAATGAATCGGCGATAGAAACTAGCATGGCCCAAGAAGCTTCTTATAGCTTTGACATTAGAAGGAGGAGGAAGCTGCTCAATCATAGAAATCTTGGCTCTATCAACCTTTAAACCATTCTTTGAAACTTTATGACCCAAAACTATGCCTTCAATCACCATGAAATGACACTTCTCCCAGTTGTGCACTAAGTTTGTCTCCTCACATCGCTTCAACACCTTTTCCAGATTGATCAAGCACTCTTCAAATGATTCTCCGAATACCGAGAAGTCATCCATGAATACTTCCATTATTTATTCTATCATATCAGAGAATATACTCATCATACATCTCTGGAAAGTGGCAGGAGCATTGCATAAACCAAATGGCATTCTTCTTAAGGCAAAAGTGCCATAAGGACAGGTAAATGTTGTCTTCTCTTGATCTTCAGGAGAGACCATAATTTGATTATACCCTGAATACCCATCCAAGAAACAGAAGAATTCTTTACCAGCTAATCGGTCTAACATCTGGTCAATAAAAGGAAGTGGAAAATGATCTTTCGTTGTAGCATCATTCAGGTTTCTGTAATCCATGCAAATATGCCAACCAGTAACTATGCGAGTAGGGATAATCTCATCTTTCTCATTAGTAATAATTGTCATACCCCCTTTTTTAGGAACACATTGCATTGGGCTGACCCATGAGCTATCAGAAATGGGATAAATGATCACAGCATCTAACCATTTGATAATTTCCTTCTTCACCACTTCTTTCATCATAGGATTTAATCTTCTCTGATTCTGGATAGATTTCTTGTGATCATCTTCCAAGAGTATCTTGTGCATTACAATGGATGGACTTATATCTTTTATGTCTGCAATTGTCCAACCTAAAGCACCTTTGTGGCTCTTGAGAACTTTCAACAACTGTTCTTTTTTATCTTCAGATAAAGAAGAGATGATAATAGGTAGTGTCTCAGATTCACCCAAGTATGCATATTCAAGATGCAGTGGTAGGGGTTTAAGCTCTAGAAATGGTGCTTGTTCAATGGAAGGCTTCAAAGAAGTAGCTTTCCTTGATTCCATCTCTAACAACTCAAACTGTTGTGATGATTTCCTATAATAAGGAGAGGCTTCAAGTAACTTCTTACATTCAACTATATGCGCTTCTTCAATTTCATCAGTCCCAAGTAAAACAGATGCTAACAGTTTTTTTATAGAAAATGACTCTAAAGTCTCTTGAATCATCTCATCAAACATATCAACCCTGAAGCAATCTGTAACATCCCTAGGATACTTCAATGCCTTGTTCATGTTGAATATAACTTCTTCATCATTCACCCTTAACTTGATCTCTCCCTTTTCAACATCAATCAGTGTTCGAGCTATAGCAAGGAAAGGTCTTCCTACGATGAGCGGTAGATCTCTATCTTCATCACAGTCCAAGACAATAAAGTCAGCAAGGAAAATAAACTTGTCAGCTTTAACCAAAACATCTTCAATGATACCCTTTGGAAAAACTAAACTTCGATCAGCTAGCTGAAGTGTCACAGAAGTTGGTTGAGCTTCACCCAATTGCAATTTTCTAAACACAGATAGTGGCATCAAGTTGACACTTGATCCTAGATCACATAATGCTCTTCCCTAAAACTTTTCTCCAATTATGCAAGGTATAGAAAAATTGCCTGGATCTTTTTGTTTAAGGGGTAGCTTGTTGAGAAGAATAGCACTACACTCTTCAGTTAAGGCTACAGTTTCATATTCACCAAACCTCCTCTTCTTACTCAACATCTCCTTTAGAAACTTCACATATTGAGGCATCTACTCTAACGCTTCAAGGATAGGGATGTTAATGTGTAGTTGCTTGAAAATCCCCAAAAACTTCTTATATTGCTCCTCTAAAGCTTTCTTTTGAAATCTCTGAGGGAATGGTAAGGGTGGTACCCATTTAAGATTCTCCTGGTTTGCCCTCTTTTTCACTTCACCCTCTTTAGACTCAATCTCAACTTTCTCTTCATTAACTTTTCTATTCACCTTCTGTAAAACCTCTTCATCATCCTCTATAGTGATTGTGGGATTGGTTTGATCAGTAGAAGCTGAAGGTTTCTTCTTTGGTTGAGGAATCTCAGGTAATTCCTTTCCACTTTTCAATGTAAGAGCCTTGCATTCCTCTTTCCCATCTCTACGAGGAATAAGCACAGTATTGCTTGGCAATTCTCTCTATTGTAAAACATTCACAGCATTTACAAGTTGTCCCATTTGTAGCCCAAGATTTTTGATAGATGAGTTTACTTCTGCAATAGATGAATCTACTCTTGCATTAGTAACAGCTTGATCTAGAGCATTCTTTAATTGAAAACTTGCGAGCTGAGATATCACTGCCTCTAGATCAAATTTAGGTTCTTGGGTAGGAATAACCTCCTTTTCAAATTGATAGAACCCAGGAGGTTGCACTTGTTTTGTACTAGAGGTTGATGCTTCATTAAGAGTTGCACCATATTTCCAAGAGAGGTTGGGATTTTTATGCCACCCAGAATTGTATGTATTTGAGTATGGATTGTTCTAGTTATTGCCCCGGTAATTTCCTGCATAGTTCACTGGCTCCACCTGTTGAGATATGAGGCATTGTCCATTATCAAGGCCATTTCCACAATAACCACAAGAAGCATGAATAGCATTGACCCCCATCTGTCTGCCATTAGATCGGTTTACTTGAGCTTCTAAGTGATCAAACCTCTTGTTGATTGTATTCAACATTGCCATCAACTGTGAAGAAGGTTCCTCAATAGCTCTATCAACTGATTTCACTGGCCTTCTTTCATTGTTGTTCTGTATAAAGTCAGTTGATAAGTCATCCAAGCATTTCCAAACACGATTCACCGGTTGCTTTGTAATTCCCCCATTAGTGACAGCATTTAATTCTGATTTAGATTCAGAAGTCAACCGAGTACTGAAAATCTGAAGTAAGACCCACTTCTCTAGATTGTGACCAGGGCTCTGCCTAACAAGCAACTTGAACCTCTCCCAAGCTTCATATAGATGTTCCTCAAATTGTTGACAGAAATTAGTAAGAGCGGCTCTTGCATCCACCATCTTGTTATGTGGAAAAAATTGTGATCTAAACTTTTCTTCCAATGTCTCCCAAGAAGTTATACTGCCGTCTTCTAAATTGTTGAGCCATTATTTGGCTTTCCCTTGTTGAGAGTAAGGAAAAAGCCGAAGATGGATCACAACATTAGGAACTCCATTTTGCTTGAATGAGTTGCAAACATCAAGGAATTATGCCAGATGCCGATTTGGATCCCATGAATCGTTTCCTGAATACTGACCCTGTAGTTCAAGCATCTTAAGCATAGTTTGCTTGATTTCAAAATTGTTGGCTTGAAAATCAGGCACTCGGATTCCTGACTGATAGCCCCGAGACTATCTTCCCAGAAAATCATTGATACACATATTGTCATTTTCATCCTCAGCCATCTCTTCAGCTTCAGTATATATTACTTCCTCCTCTTGGATCTGAGGTGTTGTAGCTTCCAAAAGCTCTTGGATATTCCTTGTTTTCTGTAGTGTTTTAGTAGCTTTGACTCTACGGGTCATATATCAATGTACCTGTAAAACCAAACAAATCTCAAAGTATCAAACTAACACCAAAAGCTAAAAAGAAAAATAATAAAATAATAAAAAAATTACTCAAACTAAAACTACTAAAGGATTTCTAATACTAATCACCAGTTGCCTTGAGTCCCCGGCAACGGCGCCAGAAACTTGATGCTACCAAAATTTAATTAAGCACCGCAAGTATACGGGTCATGAAAATAGTGAGTGGTAAATCAAGGTCGTCCCATAGAGACTCAGTGAAACTAGTGATTAGGTGTTAAATTTCCTTTTTTTCATTTAAGTTGAGCAAATCAGAATTGTATCCAATAATAATAAAAAGAATTTTAATAAAAACAACAACTTTCAAACAGAGAGAATTCAAATATCGAGAAAGACAACTTAGAGATATTAATCCCTGGTTTGTTTCTTAGATTTTATTCCCACTAAATTAATTCTAACTTAACTCAATAAGCTAATCTAGAGTATTAATGTTTATAAGTGCCTGTCGGTCCACTTATACACCTAGCTCAAATAATTTTGCAATGTCTCACACAATTAATTAAGATGCAATTCAAATCGGGCTCACTCTAATTAGATTATACAGAGCTTCTAGGTATATGTCTATCCTAGTCGCAAATTAGATTAAAATCTAATTTCACATTATTTAATTCAAGGTCAATTTAAGATTTCCTTCGTCAAGTTTAATCCTAAATCCCCAAACATGTTTAATGGTGGCCAATCACAAAACAATGAATAATGAAAACAAGATTAAATAAACTGAATTAGCATTAAGCAAAATTAATTAGTGGGAACAATTTTTAAGTCTCAAACAAGTTCATAATACTCTAAGTTGCAAATAAAAAGTTAGCCACACATGGCTTTAATCCCAACCATCTCAGCAAAATCAAAACTCAGGTTCAAAATCATACTAGAAAAGAATAAGAAACTGAAAACAGAGTCTAGTGAAATATTAAAACCAAGAAGGAGAACATAGACTCACAACAGCCTCTTCCTCTGATTCGGTGCTACTGGTTCTTGGAGAAGAAGATGAGGACTCTCCAGAGGTTGAAGACAATGGTGATTGAACAGCCCCACAACAGCGCCTCTACTCTCTTTTTTTCCAGTCGTAAGCTCTCTTCTCACCGCCAGAATCATCCCAGTTGTGTGCCTCCAAGTCGTGCTCTTTCTCCAGTGAGAAATGACAACCCCAATATATATGCCACCTCTGTTTCTGTGAATTCTTTTCTACCTCCCTGTCCAGCGAACTATTTTTTCAATCCTCGTTACTTGCTTCCCCCATTTAGGTCTTCAATTCTATTCCATTTGTGTGAGCCCCCGTAGCATTTAGGTTTTGTCTTTTTTTTTTTTTGGATTCAATTCATTCCAATCCATCCATCAGCCCAAACGTTGTGCTTCCTTGCTTATCCTGATGGTGAAAAAAAACAAACAAAAACTATATAATAATAGTAATAATTAAAACCTAAACCTAAATCTTTTTTTTTCTTTCCTTTTTTTATCTACCTTGCATCATTAAAATTTATTTGTTCTTTTATATAAGCCTAAATATTTCTATTTAATTAAAATTAAGATATTTGTAATAAAATCCCCTAAATAATGTGCCAAATTGATATCTTATCAAAATCTCCAATAATTCCCTTTAATTTAGCATTGATGACTCCCCAAATATATTAAAATATGTCTCAAATCTACTAAAAATGGGAAGTCATCACGGTTGGAGCGAGGCTCCTGGACAGAGGTCCTTTGTCTCGGGTAGGGGATTTCGGTGGGTGGCCTGTTATGGTAGGTGCCAGTGAAGAACACAGGGTCTTGTAAGGGACGAAAACTCTCCCACATTGGCCGACAAGTGCGTTGCCATTTCGGTGGTAGGTATTGAAAGGATTGGGGTGCGCCACTGTACCGAAAGGTGGAAGTGGTGGCGAGAGCTTTTGCATGTTGAATTTGTGAAATGAATAATCCCACTTAGGAATGTGTGCCGGTAGTAAATGTTTTCTGAAAATAAACCGGCAGTGTATTGTTTTCTTGAAAGTTGAGCTGGCAGCGATTATGGTTTTACAGTTTGTAAAAATGTACTGCGACCACAGAGATTTTCAAATGTGTGGAAATTTGAAATTTTGAGTATGAGACAACATAGTAAGCGGTGACATGATTGTCGTCGCTGTTGTATTGAAATGGAAGCAGTGCTGTTGGTAATTGAGTTAATACAGGAACAGAAACTGATAGAATGGTCTAGAAACCTAAACCAATTGAGTCAGATGCCAGTTACTGTGCTAAGCAAGAGGAAAATGGTTCAAAAGCTTGAAAATGAGGAAACTCAGATAGAATAAGTGAGCAGAGGCTCAAGGCGGTAAGGCCCGGTATGCAAGCTTGCACGAGGCAGTCTCCCTGGGCTGTAAGACCTGTGATGCTTAGCACTGTGTGGAATACTTAATGGCATGGTGACTTCAAACTAATGTGACTTGAGTGCACCTTGAATTGACAAGACATATGACCTGTACTAGGTCGAAGATTAGATGCCTAAGACTTAAGGGTGACTCCCTGGTCAATAAGGCAAGAAAACTCAGCGTTATGGTAATTGAATGAGTCGAAAGGACAGTATGTGAGAGGTCAAAGGCCAAATAAGTAAGGCAGTAAGGCCTACATAACCATACGCTGTGAAGATGGATCGGTTGATCTTGGATGGTTAAGTACCACACCTATTACAAAATAGGTAAGAATGTGGTATGTCAAAAGGTGTGCAAGTAGCACCTATAATGATAACAGAGCAGAGGTTGATTGAGGATTTAAAAGATTTGGATCAGTCGTGACGAGTGGTGACAAGTAGGAGTAAATTCCTTGGAGTTTACATCGCTAATCTCCTTGTTAGTCATGAGGAGAACGTTTTAAGATCGGAAATCGCAGAAGCTCAGGAGCAAGATAAATTGGCGAAGTCCATTCGAGAAAAGATCTCTCGTGGTGAATCGACGGATTATGACCTCTCACCGAATGGACTAGTGCAGTATAAGAAGAGGATCTATGTGCCATCAGTGGAGGAATTGAGACGGAAGATATTGGATGAGGCATATAAAAGTAAGAACACCATTCACCTAGGAATAGTGAAGATTTAGCAGAATCTGAAAACAAAATTTTGGTGGCCTGGTATAAAGAAAGACGTGGCAAGGTATGCTGCCGGATGTTTAACTTGCTAGAAAGCTAAGATCGAAAGTCAACAACTGGGAGGTTTATTGCAGAGGATCGGGATTCCCAAATGGAAATGGGAAGACGTTACCATGGATCTAGTAGTAGGCCTTCCTAAGGAAAGGCACTATGATGCTATTTGGGGTAATTGTTGATCGACTCACAAGATTGGCACATTTTATAAGTGTAAATTATTCTCAAGGAAAGTTGGTGGAGATTTATATCAAAGAGAACGTACGAATCCATGGTACCCCGAAGAGCATCATTTTGACCGAGATCCCCGATTCACCTCCCGATTTTGCCAACCGTTATATAGGGCAATAAGAATGAAGTTGAAGTTCAATACAGCTTATCACCCCAGACCGACAGAAGAGGACTATTCAGACATTAGAAAATATGTTGCGAGCCTGCAAAGGAAGCTGTTCGGACCAGAGATGGTTGATGAGATGTCTAAGCAAATTAGTTTGATTCGAAAGAGGCTCCTTGCTGCACAGAGCAAACAAAAGAGTTATACAGTAAAAGAAGGAGGCCCTTGGAATTTGAAGTAGGAATTGGTAGAGAAATAAAGCAGAGGAAACTAAGTCCCCATTATATTGGTCCTTTTGAGATACTAGAGAAGCAGGGATCGGTGGCATATCAGTTGGGCATTGCCACCAAACCTCAGCAGGTTACACGACGTCTTTCATGTTTCCCAACTGAAGGAATATTAGTCGGCCCCGGAGCATGTGTTGGAATGTAAGGATGTCGATGTCCAAGATAATCACACCTTTGTGGTAGAAGCTAAACAAATTATTGGTCAACAAGAAAAACAGCTCCGGTGGAAGAGTATTCCTTCAGTCAAGGTTGGCTGGAAGGGATTATCTTCGAAGGAAGCAACATAGGAAATAGTTGGGGATATGAAGAAGTGTATCCAGATTTTATGTCTAAAGGTATGACTGAAGTATAGCCAAATTTCGAAGACGAAATTTATTTAACGGGGGGAGAAATGTAACACCCTGAATTTTGAACCCTAAGAATGAAGAATAAGCCTGAAATAGACAGACGACTAGGCCCAATTTGGGAAAAGTCCCTAGAACGTTGAGAGTTAAGGAAGCCTCTCTGGGACTAAGTAACTCAACTATACGGGTCAATAGACCAAGTATGCTGAAGCCTTGGAAATAAGGTGCTAATGTAAAATGGCCATAGAAGGTGTATACGATGTAAGTCTGGTTGAAAAAGATGCCGCCCAACTATGTCCTTAGGTATAGGGCACTTAGTTGAGCTAAAATATGCCAGTACAGGTAGGTATGCGGCATTTTTAGGGCAGTCATGAGTGTCTTGCGTTTTTGAAGGAAATAAGAAAGGAAGAGAGAGAGAATATGTATCTGGACCCAGTATAGAAGGAAAAGTCAGTGGAAGTAGTGCTACGTCGGACACGTGGCATTTCGGGGCCAGAAGTTGGACTACCTGGTAGCACGCATTATGAGGTGGATCTAAAGTACGGGGATATGGATTTCTTATCCTCCAAGACACTAAAATCCGAATCCCTTAGGGTTAGGGAGAAAGGACTGATGATCCGGGCCCACACAAGTCTAGTTGAAGGGCACGAGTTACGAGGTAAGGTGGGACCGGCAACTAGGAGCTGAGCGGGGCCAGGTAGGATTTCCCGGAGTCAAGCCCAGGCCCAGGACACTGATAGGGGACGAATTCCAATTGACCCAGAGGAGAGAGAAAATATCTGGTCATGTAATTATGAGGAGAGAGAATGTCACATCAAAGTCATAATGAAGAGAGAGAAAGAATAAAATAACCTGGTTTAATCTGGACCACACAATTCAAACTTGATATGACATTAAAGTGACATGTAATTATGACTTGGAAAGTGCAATTATGGCATATTTAGGGGCAGATTTCGTGGACCTGATTGCTTTGGAAGAAGACGGCGCGGAATGGCCAGTTTGCCCCTGCACCTTAAACCTACAAGTAAGACCACCTAGGGGCAAACCTGGAACTCTATTTTTGGGCCTTGAATGCGCCATTTTATGCCCATGGAGAACCCTAGAGGATTCTAGAAGACTTGATGGCCAAGAAAGGGGAAAAGTTAATTTAATCCGAAGCATCCTTTTACCTGATGGACAATAACCAAAATTGGATAAAAGCTTGCATCCTTGAGGCCTATAAATAGGGCACTCTTCCATTCATTTTCCCCACCTCAACCACGTGATCAAGTAGTGTAGGATAGTGCTCAGCTGAAGCTTTGGGTCCGGGAGGTGAAGAAGCTCATACGCAACCGATATCCGGAGGTAAGTCCCTAGACCGACGACTAAGTTATATTCACTTCTGCCCTATGGTATTTCGTGGTGTTGCAGTGGGTTTTTCATATTTTTGAGTTCTTCAATGAGTCCAGAAGTCATTTTTGTGTAGGGTTAAGTGGGATCACCTCTTTCTGAACTCAAAAACCCTAAGTCTTTGTTATACGAAAATCTGTCGGTTCTTACGGTTTCTGGGCAGCGGATGAACATCGGTAGTTTTGAAGTATTAAATGGAGTTTGATTGCTCTGAAATTTTACATGGTGAAAGTATACATCCTGAGGATTATTTTGGTATAATAGTTTGTGTCATTTGGAGTTTCCAACCGAGAGATATTTTAAGATGAAAATGACCTAAAAATTGGATTTTTCTCTCAGACCAATGGCTAGTAATTGGTGATAAGGACGAGTTTTGAACCCAGATGACTTGGGTAACTATTTTTCCTATAAAATATACATCCTAAGGGTTCTAATTCCACTAATTCCATATCAAAATGATTTTTCTAGAATTTATTAAAAATTGGAAAAGTTAGGTCAGCGCTTCTGGGAAATTCTGGTGCTATGCGGATTTTATGGAACTTGAAGCAAATTGTGTTCATATGACTAAAAGCATGATGTTTGTCTGTATCTAGGGTGTTTGCATGCGTGGACCCTATTTTAAATGTCAAGGGAAGAGTTTGCTATTTTCAAGGCGTGCCAGGTAGTAACTGTTGGCTTGCATACTCTATGTTGCATTTGCATGTGTGTTTTATCATGATGTAGGAGATTGGGCTGCAGTGCCTCTGCTGCAGTACCAAGATCGGGCTGTAGTACCTATGGTGCTATGTGTCCTTAAGGTTTTTGCTATAGTACCGAGGGCATATAGGATCAGGCTGCGGTACCTATTGGACTGTGTGTCCTTAGGATGTTGTTGCAGTACCGAGGTATGTGGCTAGGTGGAGCCTATATGACTGTGTGTTTATAGGTGTCTACTGAGGCCTAGGCTAAGTGGTTGGGGTCGCTCCCTTACTATTGAGGCCTGTTTGCATGCTGAGTCCGGGGGCTTGTCTTGACCAGGCGGTCCTGTGGAGTTTCTAAATGTGATTTGATTGTGACAGAGGCAGGTTTATTTGTACTTCCTGATTGTGATTGGCATCACATGCATTGTATACATGTTGTATATGAGTCTAACAGTTACTCTGGGGTTCAACTTTGAACTCCAGACTGGTTCAAAAGGATACAGGTGTAAGGTAGTAGCGGTTGGAGGACTTGAAGAAGGTCGGGCTTGGTGTGGAAAGACGAAGGAATAGAGGATGCCCAGTTGTTTCTTGTACTTCTATAATTGGGATGACTGTATGAGTTGCACTCACTGTTTAGTATTTATTTTGGACGATTGTACCCTTAAAGCTATGTGGACTACTTTATGTTTTTGTATGTACATTTACCAGTATATTGTAAGTTCATCCAATGCTCTGTTGTGCGTACTCTGATGTATGATTAAAGGGATTAATCAACAAGGAAAGGTAATAATTGAAAAGGATCCCTCTAACCTGCCACCCGAAAGGGCGAGGCCGGTCGGGGTGTAACATAAATCACTTCACTCTCTAAGTTATCTAATCATGAAAAACATAGTGTAAATGATGTGAAAATAGAGTATCAGCATGTTGGAAGTGTGGGCTTGTGTACTACTCTTTTTTGTCTGGAATCTGTCCTCTTTTATAGGTAGAGAACAATATATGACCGTTTATAACCGTTGCCTATATCAGACAGGGTTCAGGTTAAGCTTTTGTCTTCTTCTATCTCTTATTTCTGCTTAATCCAGCTGTGCATAATGTTCAAAGTTGACTTCTAGCAAATTAATCCGTTGGAATAGCAGTTGCTAGATGTGGAAAGCAGTCTTTAACTCTTTGTAGACATGTGCAGAAGGATTACCCAAAAGTATATAACTTTTGCTTTAAAAGTGCTGACGTCACTTTTTGCTTTTGCTTTAAACCTTCACTAAACATCTTCTAATTCATCTGAAACTCACTAACAAAGTGATAAAACATTTCTAGGATCATAGAAGAATGATAATGGAAAGTATTAAGATCAATCAAGAAGGTTTCACAAATTCGTCAGATTGAATATCAAAATCTGCGACACAAACTCGAGTTTATATATTGTAAACTCGAGTTTTGGACTTTAACATGAAGGATCGATTTTAAGTTCAACACATCAAAGCCGGAGGTTTTCTTTTAAAACTGGCAGTTTTCAAAACATGAAAAACATAAAAGCTCTCTGCCAGGTCAAAACTCGAGGTTTGTCCTCAAACCTCAAGTTTTCACTTCTTGTGAAAACTTTGAGAGAACTTTATCAAACTCAAAACTGGAGGTTTTTCACAAAACTGAAGGTTTTGAAACATTGGTTAAAATCTAAGTTTTCTCTGCCAGTCAAAACTAGAGTTTCCATATCAAAACTTGAGTTTCCTCCATCCAGAGAGGAAAGTCGTGATTTGAGCTTTGGAACACATTCTAAGTGAAATGTAAACTCGAGTCTATTAGTAAGTAGCCTTGAGTTTGTCACTGCTCATGTCAAAAATCAGTTTTAGTTCTCAAAGTGTAAACCAGAGGTTTTCAATGCAGGCTCTAGAGTTTTCTTAAGTTAAAATCACATTGCTCTCGGTTTAGCCAAAACTCAAGTTTTCAGAGTGAAACTCGAGTTGTCATTTTATATGAAAACATTGAGAAATCTGAGCCAAAGCCTAAACTGGAGGTTTTCATGGAAACCGACGGTTTTCAAAAACTGAGAAAACATGAGTTCTCTCTGCCAGGCCAAAACTCGAGTTTTGTAACCAAAACTCGAGTTTTCGCTTAATTGTGAAAACTGTTCAAAAACCAAAACTGGAGGTTTTCAATAGTTCAGAATTCAGGTGAATCTCTGTAAGGCGCAAACTCGAGTTTAACATCTTAAACTCGAGTTTTCTTAACTAAGAAAAATATTTGAAAAACTCTTGGCCTGACACAAACTGGAACTTATAAATATAACCTTTAGTTTGTTTAATTATAAAACATTGAAAGCTCTCAGCCAAGTGCAAACTCAAGTTTATGAATTTTGTAAACTCTTGTGATTTTCAAGACAATCAAAAACTCTACTTGTAGAGAAGTAGTCTAGAGTTTATGAAATGTTTTCAATTTAAAATTTCTTCCAACCAGAGGCAAACTCGAGTTTGTCTCCACAAACTCGAGTTTTCAGGTTTTGTAAACTCTTTGAAAATTTTCTTTGGAGGTGCAAACTTGAGGTTTAAAAGTAGAGGTCTCGAGTTTAAAAGTGTTTTTAAATCAGAATGTTCTCGGCCTCTTGCAAACTCAAGTTTCCAATGTGTAAACTCTAGTTTACTCAAAATATGATAAAACTTTGGAAAATTCTCAAGTTCATATATATGGTCCAGTCTCGAGTTTAAAATGCAAACTGGTGGAGTTTTGCCCTCTGTCAGTATCAAACTCGAGTTTGCCAATTCTAGGCTTGAGTTTGGCGCTGACAGAATGTTTTTGGGTTGAAAAACAGCAAGTTTCAAAATCCATTTAGCTTATCTAAAAACATCCATACTTGTTTACAATTGTCAGTTATCATCAAAACACATAGAGAACTAACAAAATTTAATAATTCCGTTGTGTGTACGGATCCTAACACATCCCTCATCTTCATTCTTCTTTAGGTAGGAGGAGTAGCGGGACAGATTGATGAACCATGATAGATACTTATCAAAAGACTTTCCTGGTTTTCTGTTTGATGGTTATGAACTCGCGCTCCATCTCTACTTGGACTGAGTGAGGAAAATACTCCTCATTGAACTTTTCTTAGAACAGCTCCAAAGTAATTGGTATATATTGGGTGCACAGACCCTTGGCTATGCTCTTCCACCAATAGTCTGCATCACCTTCCAGCTTATAAATGGCTAGTTGTTCATTTCGCTCTCCAAGGCACTCCATGACCTCGAAGATTTTCTTCAATTTGAGTAGCCAAATCTCAGCAGCTTCCGCATAGTGCTTACCAGTAAATGATGGTGGGTTGTTCTTACAGAATTGAATAGTCCAGATTGGGACTCCTTACCAGCTTTCTGTCGTGCAGTTAAACAGGAGGTAGAGCCTCTACCAGTCAAGGGTCATCCTTTTGGTTTTCCTCTTCTTCTGTCTCCTCTCTCTGAGCTAGCCGTGCTTCTGCAGCTTCAGCATGCTACCTTTCTTCATTTGGTTTAGTCCTCAACAGAAAGGCCTCTTCCCTGAGTTCTCTCAAGGAATCTTGATGTTCGTCTAGTATCCAAAGTACTACTTGCATGGCATCTTGGGCCAGAGGTTCTTGTTGATTAGGCCTTCCCCTGCCTCGTCCTCGGCCTCTGCCCCTTCCACATGTAGGTGGATTTGCTTCTTGTAGGGGTGCTTGCTCAGGAATTGGCCTCCGTCTAGCTTTTAGTACTTTATGTCAAAAAGAAATTTATTGTTAATAATAGAGCTATAATAATCATTCTTGATATTCATATGCATTTAAAACATACATCATACTTGTTACAACATTCCATAATCTTGTCAAAACATGAAGTACTTACCAATACAAAATGTCATTCTTTAATATACTTCCCTAGGACTTCAGGGATAGTTGATATATGCCTACTACAAATACTAAGTTGGTTTTCTCCCTTCACCTAAGCCTCATCTACTTATGACCGGTTGCGTACTCATCCATGTACTCTATGAAGTATTCAAAGTCAGAAAACTCATACTTCTCAAAGATTGCCTCTACCCTATTACACCAGGCTTTGGTAGGGGGAAGTGGAACATGGTTGCACTTATCCAAGTGTCAAGGTCATAGTCCCCAAGACCATCCCTTTTCTTGTTGGCATAGAGGTTGTCGACTTTTTCCAGGTATGTCCGGTATAGGATCTCTTGGTCGGTTATGTCCACATAAGTCTGCATGAAAAGCTTGTTAATATGATCAAACAAACAAGAATCTAATAGGTGGACAGGTGAAGGTTTGCTGGCTTTAACAGGTCCAACCTTAGTGTCCTCTTCAGATGAATGATCTGTGAGTATGACAACCTTTCATTTCTGGTGCAGCTTTATGGGCTCAGGTATGAGTGGCACTCGCTTCCTAGTGGTTCGTGCTCTTAATGATCCTCCGTGTGTATGGTAGAATCTGTAAGGTATGTCAGGGGGTAATTCTCCCTCAAATTCTCCTCATTCTGTTTTCAGAATAACTGAGTTTTGTCAAATCCTTTTCAAAAATTTTATCCAAATATATGCTCTAATACCAAACTGTCACGCCCTAACTTAATAAGCCTATATTTATCAAAGTTTAAGCGCATAGGCATCGAAATAATTTGGACGACTTAGTTGCGGAATAAAAACTTTCTTAAAATAACTTAGTTTGAAAATATGAGGATAAATTTTTCGCAATCCGAAATTATCCCATAGCGAAAATCTTAATACAATAATCCAAAAATAGACAAATGATAAACGAATTAGTGTAGTCCAACTTTCTATACTATCACAAAAATCCCTTCTGCTATAATCCTTACAGCTGCGTCTTTCCTCTTGATCCTGATCCACTACCTGTTTCTTTCATGCGATCTGGAGTTCAAATAAATGAACCCCAAGGGTAATAGTTAATCTTATATGCATATATGAAATGTAAAAGACAATATAACACATGTATCAGCATAAAGTAATTCACAATAAATAAGTTGCACCGTAACCGCAATTAACCACCAAGGACTGTAGCCTTTGAGGACACGTAGCCCTATGAGACACGCTGTAAGTGGAGCTAAATACCCAAGAGGGGGGGTGAATTGAGTATTCTCAAAATTTTCGACAATAACTCTGTTTTGAGGCAATAAAAACAGAGGTGAACAGAGTAAGGGAAAGAATAGCTGGACACAGATATTTATACTGGTTCGGTCCCAACAACTTGACCTACATCCAGTCCCCAGACTCTCTGGGATTTTCCACTATATCAAAGATTACACACTCTGCACTCAAGAAGTAGTTCTCTCTCTAGAACTCACTCCCCCTTACAAGTTGTAATCAATGAACTCCCAAATCACTAAGTCCCCTTTACTTGTGATTCTTTACAATAAATGATTTACAGAAAGAAACTCTCTCTAAGAGCAGATATTGATAATCACTGAAGCTCTAAGAGCAGATACAAGTGAAAACTGAAGAAAATGAATGTAGACTTGAAAGCAATTCGTTTTCAGTAGTTGTGGTTTTTGAGAAGACTTGAATGCAACCCTATTTATACTTAGATAGCATTAAATGACCGTTGCATCTTGGATTAAACCGCTGGAGATGTTTTTTCAGGTTAAGAGCAGGTTTGGTCTTCTTCTCTCTCTAAAACTTCACTTAATCCAGCTGAGCAATGGTTCAGAGTTGACTCTCTGCAAATAAATCCGTTGGAGTAGCAGCTGCTGGAAGTAGAAATCATTCTTTAATTCTTTGTAGACGTGTGTAGATGGATTACCCAAAAGAATGCAACTTTGTGGGTTGAGCATTTAATGTTCTGACATCACTTTTGCTTTTGTCTTAAACCTTCAATAAACTTTCTTTAATCTGTCTGAAACTCATCAAGCAAGTGGTTAAACTTATCTAGGAACATTAGAGATTACTCATGGGAAGTATTAGGATCAAACAAGAAGGCATAGCAAAATCGACATATTTGAATTTTTGAAGACGTGATGAAACCTCGAGGTTTGTTCTCAAAACCTCGAGGTTTTGGACTGTAGCAAGTGAAAGAGTTTTAAGTCCAAAACGTAAAACTTGGAGGTTTTACCTAAAACTGGAGGTTTTCAAAAATACAGAAAGCGTCAGTCTCTCAGCCTAAGCTAAACCTTGAGGTTTTCTCAGAAACCTCGAGGTTTCACTTTGAAAGTGAGACATTGCAAAATCGTGCCAAGAGCAAACCTAGAGGTTTTCTAGAAACCTGGAGGTTTTCAAAGTCATTGGAAAGGTGCTTGCTCTCTGGATGCCAGAAACCTGGAGATTTTCTCTAATACTCGAGGTTTCTCTTAAATTTCAAAATTCTCAGTTTTGCGCCAAAACAGAAACCTGGAGGTTTTAGAGAAACCTAGAGGTTTTCAAGGTCAGTGAAAAGCGTTTGCTCTCTGGATGCCAGAAACCTCGAGGTTTTCTCTAATACTCGAGGTTTCTCTTAAATTTCAAAATTCTCAGTTTTGCGCCAAAACAGAAACCTAGAGGTTTGAGAGAAACCTGGAGGTTCTGAAAACTTGGAAAAACGCAAAACCTCTCTGCCTTGACAAACCTCGAGGTTTCTCATAATTTTGAGAAATTTGTGAAACATTGTTTGAGTTCAAACCTGGAGGTTTTCATCAAACCTGGAGGTTCAGAAAATTGGCGATAAACTGAGTTTTCTCTGGAAGGGCAAAACCTCGAGGTTTCTAGCCAAACCTCGAGGTTTCACACAATTTTGTGAAACCTTCAATTTTCAAGTTAAAAATAGGATTTTGACACAAAAACTTCATGCTTTGTTTACAATCATTGGAGATCATCAAAACCTATAGAGAACTAACACACGCAGCCTCAATCCATAGCTAGGATACACACATGTAAAATTATCTAGCAACATGATCAGTCATACATGAATACATACATACAGGCTAATAAGATAAGAGTTACCCACCTCAAACTTGAATCCGTAACTGGTCCGGTAGGTTTTTAGATCGGTTGAGGTGTCAAAATATGCCTATAAACGTTTATCATTGCATTAGTCACCTCTGGCGTTGCAATACACCCTACTGGACTTAATAATAATACCCCTTTTTTATAAATAATAATATTATTTATTATTATTTATTCTATTTCCTAATAATAATAATAATATTTATTATTATTATTATTATTTTCTTTGCAATTGTTTCTCTGGGTTGAGGGGTTTCTAGGTTGAGGAGTTCCAGATTGGAGGTGCTGGGATGGGGTTGCTAAGATAGGTTGTTGAGATGGGGTTGCTGAAATCTGAGATAATTGATCCGGGATCTGAGATCCTGGGTTGAGGGGTGAGTGGTTGAGGGTGGAAGGGTAAGGTGTCTGGGATCTGAGATTTGAGATAATACCAAGTTTTCCCTACACTTAAATACATTTAGCGCCATATATATATACTCCGACATACGGTCCATAAAAAATTCCAGATTTAATAGGTCAACTTCAAAAACTCGTATCTCTTTGGATACAACTCCAAATAAAGCGTGTGACCTATCAAATTAAATCTTGTTGTGTCCACTTTATTTTTGGAAAACTTCATGACAAAATTTGATTATTTACTATTTCAAAACTTCTCACAAAAATCACTGTTCATTTCTGGAAAATGACAGTTTTCCAATTTTGCTGTCAAACTTTGAAAAATCATAACTCTCGATCTACATGTCCGTTTTGGCTGTTCGTTTATTCGTTTTAAACCTTATTGAGTCTACTATCTACTGTAATAATTTTGTGGAAAACCTCAAACGTTTGACTATGAAACAGAAGCACACAAGATTTTCTGTTTCAGACAAGAAAAACAGAGCATGATCACGTTTTTCCTCTAACTAAACCACTTGCAACAGATTAAAGTCACACAAATAGAAAGGACAATGCTTAAGGAAATCACCTTAGTTGATTCCTCAAGCTTCACAATCAGATCCTCCGTTTTTTCTCCAACCATCGCTCTCTTCTCTCTTTCTCACGTTTCTCTCTTGCTCTCAGTTTCACTTGAGCTAAGCAAAGTGAATAAATGAAGATCAAGGAGCAATGCTTAAATAAGAACGTATGCAGAGTCTGTTGTCGAGAGCGTTTAAACCATTGGATGAGTATGGTGCTTCTGATATTGCGTGATAAGTTAATCACACTGAAGAAGTATGGCTAATGACTTTTGCTGATAGCTCTCCATTGTCACGTGCTTCAGCTAAGGGGAGTTATTGGGGATAATGGATTTATGGTGAATATTATGTTAAGCGGCCCTTTTAATACCTAATTGATCCCCTTCCAAACCTTTATTTGCAATTAGGTATTTAACTCGATTAATTGCAAATATTGAAATAATGATAACATTGAATCCTTAATTCCGTATAAGGATTTGTTTTCTTTATTAATTAATTCCATAAATGTTTAGGCCTAAAATAATCCTTTATAAAATAAAGGTTTTATGAGAAAAACATATGGCAAAGCCGATACTATGCTATAGCATTCTGACAGTATATCGAGGTGCAATACAAAGCATATCGAAAGCTATAGCAAAGTAAAAGACACGATGCTATGCGACATATTTTCTAATCTTTTGTCAAGATTGTTTCAGGAAATAATTAGGAAGGTCAAGAAAAGACAGGTAAATTGCTGACGTAACAAAATAGAAGATGCATAGGATCAAAACTAAGAGATTTGAAGAATCTCGCAGAATCAGCAGAATCAATCTACTGTGATCAGAAGATACGATGGATCTTGACAGATTTGGAAAGCCCAGCTCTCTGGAACTTGTGCCGCAAGAAAACTTGACTATAAAAAGAAATAGCAGGCTAACCCTAAAGGGAGTCGCGCAGAGCCAAAACCAAGATTACACATTCGGCCAGACTCGAACGAAGAGAGGGAGATTTCATGAGGCACGAGAACTCCAAGAGAACCCATCATCCTTCCTTTTAGTAAGGTGGAGAAAAGGAGACGTGGAGTAGTGACGTGACAGGGCTACTTCCACGTTGTTGGAACTTTGTCAAGCTTTCTGTTTTCTTTTGCTTTTAATCTTTTGATCATGGATCATTTTTGTAAATGGAGCTAAATACCCAAGAGGGGGGTGAATTGGGTATTACCAAAATTATTGATAGGTGCTCTGTTTTTAAGCAATAAAATCAGGGGTGAACAGAGTAAGGGAAGAGATAGCTGGACACAAGGATTTATACTGGTTTGGTCCTAACAACTTGACCTACATCCAGTTCCCAGACTCTCTGGGATTTTCCACTATATCAATGATTACACACTCTGCACTTAAGAAGTGATTCTCTCACTAGAACTCATTCCCCCTTACAAGTTGTAATCAATGAACCCAACCACCAAGTCCCCTGACTTGTGGTTCTTTACAATAAATGATTAACAATCAAAGAAAACTCTCTCTAAGAGTAGATGTTGATAAACACTGAAGCTTATAATGTCAAAAGACAAAATACAAGTGAAAACTAAAAGATAGTTGAAGAACTTTGTTAGTCCTCAATTGGTTTTGATGATTAACAACAAATGTAAATGTGTTTTGAAGTTTGCAAAATCAAGTAAAATCAGTTTGACAATAGTTAACTCGAGTAGAGGAAAGCTTACTCGGGTTAAGGATTGTTGAAGGATTGCTCAAATGTGTTTTGAGAAGTCTTCACTCAAGTTAAGGATTGCTAACTCAAGTTAAGGACTTCCAAAGAGCAATCAAAGTTTTTTTTAAATGTGTTAACTCGAGTCAAGATATGTTAACTCGAGTTAAGGACTTCCAGAGAGCAATCAAATTTTTTAAATGTGTTAACTCGAGTCAAGATATGTTAACTCGAGTTAAGGGCCATCCAGAGAGCAAACCAATTTTTCAAAGTGATTGCTAACTTGAGTTAAGGTATTCCAACTTGAGTTAAGGGACTTACAGAGAGCAAACTTATTTTTCAAAGAGCTCTCTAACTCGAGTCAAGATATGTTAACTCGAGTTAAGGGTCATACCGAGAGCTCCAAAGAATTTATAACTGAGGTTAACTCGAGTTGACCTTTTCTAACTCGAGTTAAGTGCTTTTCAACTTGGCATCTGTTTTTCCTTAACTCAAGTCAGGATTTGTTAACTCAAGTCAAGGCATGGAGTAACTTCACAAAGTTTAAAAATGAACATGTTAACTCGAGTCAAGGATGTTTAACTCGAGTTAACACCCATACAGAGAAGTTACCCTCTTGTCAAAGACTTTCCAACTCAGTTAACAAATGCTTACTCAAGTTAAGAGGCAACTTGAACTAAAATCTTCTCACATGAACAGTGCCTTAACTCGAGTCAAGATGATCTAACTCGAGTTAACAACGGTAACTTCCAGTTTTTGAATTTCATGAATTCACAAATCACTGTTGTTTGATCTAATTGCTTTCATATATCATTCACTCATATTCCCAGATATGTTTAACAAGTTTGTTGAGTGTTTTTCAGTTAGCACAGATCAAGATATTTGAAGATTAGTGAGATAAAGCAAAAAGTGAACAGTGCATTTAATGCACCTGCACAATCTCACCTACTTTCGGCTAATCCACCTGAGCACGCTTAATGAACGTTAAAGGAAGTTTACTACATCAAGTAAAGTCAATTCCAACGGGCAGAAACTCAGAGAGCCACATCAGATTCAATTAAGCCTTGGATTAGCAGAAGCTTAGAGAGAGAAGATGACCAGAACTTAAGAAAATCAATTCCAACGGTTGGAATCATCTCACAACGGTCATTTAATGTTCTCTACCTATAAATAGAGAGCATTAACTTCATCTCCAGCTGATACACCATTCTGAGCGAAAAATTTACTAAGTGCATTCATTGTGTATTAGTTTTCATTTGTAATAGTATCATATTGATACTTTGAACTTCAGTGTTTATTTTATCTACTCTTTGAGAGAGTTTCACTTGTAAAATCATTTATTGATTGAGATAACTACAAGTCAAGGGACTTGGTAGTTGGGGTGTATTGATTACAACTTGTAAGGGGGAGTGTGTTCTAGTGAGAGAGCAACCCTTAGTACAGAGTGTGTAATCGATTACATTGAGTTAGTGGATTGAAAATCCCAGGTGTGGCTTGGGGACTGGATGTAGGTCAAGAAAGGACCGAACCAGTATAAATTGCATCGTGTCAAGCTTTTCTCCTTCCCATCTTTGTTTTGCTCTGTTCTAAGGTATTAGTAACAGAACAAGTTTAAAAATTTGTAGATACCCAATTCACCCCCCCTCTTGGGTATCAAGCTCCTGCTTTCAAACTTGAATGCTTATACATTTTCAGATGTTGTGGCAGTTGTAGAGACTTGAATGTGTCCTATTTATACTCAGGAAGTATTAATTGACCGTTGCATCTTCAATGTTACCGTTGAGAGAAGTTTACAGTTGTTTAGCAAGTAGCTTAGGCATCTTCTCTCTCTAAACTCAGCTTAATCCAGCTGGCCAAGTAATCTGATTTGTTCTTCTGCAAATTAGTCTGTTAGAGATGAAGTTTCTTGATGTAGAAAACATTCTTTAATGCTTTGCAACCGTGTGCAGAAGAATTAGCCAAGTTTATGCAACTTTTCTGAGTAGTGCATTTAATGAGCTGAACCACTTTTTGCTTTTCACTTTATCCTTCATTAAACATTCTTTAAATCATCTAAAACTTACTAACAAAGTGGTTAAACATAGTTAAGAATATATAAGAATGATAGGAGAAAGTATTAAGAGCAAATAAGATGCTTCCACAAATTCGTCAGATTTGATTTTCAAGTTTAGCGTTCGATACTCGAGTATGTTCATCAATACTCGAGTTTGTCATTGTGCACTTAACTCAATACTTGAGTATTCATCTTGATACTTGAGTATTCATCTTCTAGAGAGGAATCATCGGGACTTGAACTTTGAACCTTAGGACAATACTCGAGTATACAAATCCATACTCGAGTTTTGAACTTTTGGTGAGAAAATAAGTTGAAGTTCAAAAACCTCAATACTTGAGTATTGTTCCCAATACTTACGTATCCAAATCATTGACAAAGGGAAAAGCTCTCTGTATGCCCAATACTCAATTTCCTACTCAATACTCGAGCATGCATTCATTTAAAAACTTTGTGGAGTCTTTCCCAAGTCAATACTTGAGTTTTCAAATGAATACTTGAGTATTCAAGGAATTTGAAAAACTTTGATAAAACAATGTCAAGTCAATACTTGAGTATGCAAAACTAATACTCGAGTTTTCATAAGATGTAAAACTTTGATGACTCTCTGTATGACCAATACTCGAGTATTCAATTGAATACTTGAGTATTGAGAACTTAAGTCAATGTTGAAATTCTCTCTGTGTGTTCAATACTCGAGTATTCATATCAATACTCGAGTTTGTCTCAGGGTGAAAACTTGGAGTGCTCTCTGTAAGGTCCAATACTCGAGTATAGCATCTAATACTTGAGTATTGCTTTGTGAAATATATTTGAGCAACTCTCTGTCAAGTCAATACTCAACTATTGATAACATTACTCGAGTTTGTCTTTTACAGTAAGGTTTTACCAAAGACAAAACTCCAAAGTGTGTTTACAATTGTTGATTATCATCAAAACACATAGGGAACTAACATTCTCCCCCTTTTTGATGATGACAATACTTGTAAACCAACACTTCCAAGAATTTGAGAGATTGTTCACTTTTGAAATGAGTTTTTCATAGTATTAAAAAAAATTCAGAAATCTGACAGAAGTGATAATTTTGAAATTATTTGAACATTTGAAAACGTTTTTGCACATTGATACAACACAATAAAACCAAAAGCTAGCAGCAAAAGCAAAAAGATATTTCATACTTGAATTGGATCAATATATATCAGTTAAAAAAAACAGAAACAAGTGCCAAAACAAACTGATATGAAAGGATATGCAGAATACTACATGGTAAACCACAAAACACTACAATTTAGAAACATAGTACACCATAAAGTGCTAATCATGGTAAACCACAAAATGCTACATAACCAGAAAATGCTACAATCCTACAATCAGAAACACATGCACATGCCTCGAAACTCAAATTCTTCTAAGTGTCTTTCTCTTTTTTTCCCCCTTTGGCATCTTCAAAATGGGGAGGATCACTAGGTGGAGTGAGATGGAGAGTGAAGATGAAACAGCTCGATGGTTGGAGTAGAAGGGGAAGGCAACACCACTGTGGTTGGGGAAGAGGGTGAAGGGAGAATGACAGTGGATGGGGTTGATACAGAAGCTGGAGATGAAAAAGAAACAGGAGGACAGGGAAAAGTAAAGGAAGGGGAGGAGGATGGAGCTGGTGCAACCTTGGGAGAGGATGAGGTTGGACCAGTAGTAAAGCCAAAAGTGGAAGAAGATCCAATATCAAGATGCTTTACTACTTTCTCAATGTTGTCACTTAATTGATGGTTGTGATCAAGGTAGTGGATAGTGATGATTGAATATTATTACACTTAATTGTATCTCTTGGTGAATAAATTTAGGATTGTTTAGTTAATAAATAATGGATTTTATTACTTAATCGAGCTTTGAGCTTTTAATTGGATTTAATTCATTTTTATGATTAAATTCCAGATTTTCAGTGATTTAGTATTTTCGCCATAACTTTTGATCTAGATATCCGATTAGCCTGATTCTTCTTTCTTTTTTTAGTTGATTCAGAGAGCTACAATTGTTATGAAGACTTGGAAGGCTGATTCAGACGAGAAGATGGATGAAATCGGAGCTAAAGACAGACGCATTTTTCTGGATTTTTATTTTGCTCGAATTTTGTAATAAAAGACCAATTTTTAGAGGTTTCCTTTTTTTATAGGGATTTCCTATTGATTAGGGGTTTCCTATTTATTAGAGGTTTCCTATTTTTTAGAGATTTCCTATTTATTAGAGGTTTCCTATTCTTAGTCATCTTTCCTATATAAGGAAAATTAGATGGTGGCTACAAACATATTCTCAATTACCCTTTATGGGTTTTTCAGATTAAATTAGAAGCTTTTTATTTTCTTTGAGTTGTTCTTCATGTTCTTCTTCATCTTTTCTTCTGCGTTTTTCCTAGCCATGCTTGGCTAAGCTTTTTTGATTGACCCAATGTTGAGGATTCCATTATTCGTCCAAAGAACTTGTGCTTTATCGGTGATTTAACTCGTTTCTATTTTCATCTTATCGGATCCGATTTCTGAAAATAGTTCGAATATTAATTTAATATTCGGTTTGGTTCATCCCAAGGACTGAGTTCGAACTAGGTTTTAAGTTTTGCTGTGCGATCGCACAGTGGGACGCTGCTGTTCGGACATATTCTAGGCGATCGTCTAGTCGAGGGATTTTCTGGGCGAATGCAGAGATCTTGGTTCGTACAGAGCCAAACGTGGGTTATTTATATTTCGTTCAATGATGGAAGTCTCTGGAATCTGAACGTTGGGTTGATCGATTTTAATCTGTTTCTTCTCCTTTTCTTATATTCTATTTTATCTTTGCTTCATTTAAATTGCATTTCTATTTTAGTTTATTAATTTAAAAATCCAAAACCCAATCCCCCCTTGTCTTCATTGCATTTCCATGACATTTAGATTACTTAGGATTCAATAAAAAGCTCCTCGAAAAGAGAGAACGATCCTAGGTTTGCCTATACGCAATCTTTGGTTAATTGTTGATTGTGGACCCCAAGGCTAATGACAAAAGGTCTCCATCAAATGGCATCGTTGCCGAGGAGCTAAGTAATTGCCTCCCTAGGTAATTTAATTGTCAAATTCACTTTTGACAAGGGGTTTCTCTTGTGAAGCTTGTTAGATTTGCATTTTTGATTTTTTATTGCATATAGTTTAGGATTTTTGCATTTAGGTAGCTTGCATATAATTTATTGCATTGTCTTGACTTGGTAGCTTCTGTGTGGTGTGTTTGTATCAAATTCGATATGATTTTGGGCGTATTTGTTTGAATTCACCATGTCTTCAAGTTAATTCATAGCATACTTGCATCTTTAATCATTTTCCAAAAAAAAAAAAATTCTTTTTCACTTGGATTTGTATTTTATTAGATTCCTTTTCTTATTTTTTATAGTTTATAGTTAGACAGTTTTCTTGTAATTCTTTGGAAACTAATTGTTTTGAAATTTCATGGCTTGGTTTTATGGCAATCATAATCTACCTTTCAATTCTCACTCTTTTGTAGGCAATCAAGAATGTCATGGTCCTTTCCACCACCCATTACATGAACCATGCCACCACCCATTTCAACAATATCATCAACCCTCTCACTTACCATACCATCCTTCATTCCATCCCACTTCAAGACCATGTCATCCATCTCATGAATCCCAATACTCATTTGACCTACCTTATGAACCTCATTCTCAACCATGTATGCCCAACCAAGATCCTTCATTTTGTGAAATCATTGGAGATCACCAAAATCAAATGGCTTGGGCTGTAAATGAGGAATGGTCACATAAGGATAACCTTCATCAACAAATGGAATTTATTTGTAGAATGATGGAACAGCAAGTGAAATCATCTGAGAGATTAAGAAAGGAAATTGAGCACCAAGAACAAATGTTGAAAATGAATTTTCAACAAAATCCTTCTCTCATAGTCACACATACACAAGAAATGAAGCAAGTACAAAAGCACATTGAAGAGTCTTCTCTCCCATTTGGTAATGATCCTATCCTTATAGAGGTAGACTCTCCTACTACTTTGATTAATGAAGCAATTCATGATTTGAGTGATAATGAGGTGGACGAGGAAATCATTGTTGAATCCCCTCAATTGTTTGGAAATGTAATTGCTCAACCAATTGGTTTTAGTAGTAGTGATTCGACTGTACTTGTTGATGAGTGTGTTCCTATTTCTTCATGTGATGCTTTAACGGATGAAAATGCTTCTCTTCATAGTACTAGTAATGATTGAGATAAATTACATGACATATTTTCATGCTGTTGTGAAGAATATCAAATATGTGTAGATTGTTATCATGAAAAATGTCATTTACTTGTTGATCTTCAAAAGAAAGCATTTAGTGAAGTGGTTGATTCTACCATTGATCATAATGCACCCTCTTGTACTATTGATGATAGTAAGCATGTCAATTTTGAAAATGTTGAATCAAGCATGGATGCCAATGTTGTTGAAGATGTTCTTGCTCAATGGTATGTTGATTATCCTGATTTTGCTTGGACAAGTAATTATGCCTATTTTGCATGTTCTGATAATGAAGGGTGCGCTATTTGTTACACCTCCACCAGCCTCGCCCTTCCGGGTGGCGGGTTAGAGGGATTCCTTTTATCGAATTACCTTTCCCTTAATTATTAGGTCCTTTAGCATGCATCAGAGTACGCGAAACAGAGCGCAGGATTGGTTTGGACAAACTACTGTACTGATAAAAGTAAAAACAACAGAAAATATGAGTCCCCGGAGGGTTAAGGGTACAGTAATCCAAAAGTAAAACCCTAAGAATAAGATACAGTCATCCAAAAAGCACGATACAAAATATGGTAGGGCATCCCCTACTCTTCACCGCATCACCGGGCCCTACCTTATCACGGAAGGTCTTTACTTATCAGTACGTTCCTCTACAGCTGTAGAAACGTTTGGAGTCCATGGTTCGGGCCCCAGAGTAACCGTCAGTACTCAAATACTAAATGTGTCAAGATTATGTATGCTACCATGCAAACGGAAATATATTAACATGCCAGATACATACCAAATATGCATCCAGATCATACCACAGTGAAGCACACACCACAAACCAAGAACCCGTACAGCTGCCTTACCAAGGTAAGCCTCGGACTCTCTGAACTCAACCCGTAGAGCCGCCCTTTCTAGGCTAGCCCCGGACTGATAACTCAACCCGTACAGCCATCAACCAAAATTGGCCTCGGACTGAATGTCCCTAGCGCTAGGAATCACACAACACTGTATGCATATTTGGCACAACATATACATGGCAAACACAAACATACAACAAAACACATAGAGATATCTGAGTAAAGCGGTTACTACCTGTTGTGATAATTATTGTCCTTAATATCTTAGTAGGTCCGTAGACTTCTCAAGGATTCCTTAAACCTTTCAACCATTAAAATACACTTATTTAGTGTTACAAAAATACTACTACTTTTATTACCTTGTTTCCTTCAAAATCGTACCTCATCTATATACATCTTTCCATTTAACAACACTATAAAGTCATCAACTCTACCAAACTTTAACTCCTCCAAAGAAAAATTATACTAACCGAAAAGAATAAGGCAAGGGAAAAAACAAAGTCCTTAACTTTTAATTGCACCAATCATAATATGGGCTCTTTCTTCAAAATTGGCTTCCAAAAATTCAGGTTTATATTAAAGTATCTGAAAGTCTCCTTTCCTCGGTGACCAAAACAGCATGAATATATATATATAACCAAACATTTTTCCCCCTTCAATCGGTCACAAGCAGCTAGGAAATATAACAAAATAGCATTCCTTCTTCATTCGGTGACAAGGCAGCAAGGAAAAAAATAATAATAAACATTAATTCCACCATGCTTCTTCATACCCAAACATACATACCAAACTCCTAAGTTTCAATTCATGATTTTCCACTTGCTTCAAATATTTCTTAATCCAAAACCAAGTTTTCAGAATTTCATATGCCCTCCTAATTACCATACGTGTTGAACAAGAAGCATTAGAACTTATCCCTTGATCAATTTGCTGAACCAGCTAGCCTTCTCGGTTTCTCTTCTTTCTTTTAGTCCTACTTGGTTACTCACGCTTCACACTCTTTCGGTATGCCTCGGTGAGTTGTCCGAATTAATCAAGGAATTGGTCTTGTGAATTAATCATTCTTGGCATGTCGGTTAAGCTATGGGACTTAATGTCCAGACTTGAATTCCTTTAAATTTACAAATTTCCATTCGGTTACAATCCAAGGAAATCGCTGGTCGAAGCTTAAGGAATTAAGAGTTCTGGTTCTTTAATCTAATTGTATCAACCAATCAATTTTTAGCAAGGAAGCTATAAGTCGGTTGAGCAATACGGTGACCAAGCTGGACTTTTTTTTTTTTTTTTTAACATTAATAATTCACTTAATTACCTACATGCCATGCCTTTAAATTAATTCTAATTGCTTGTGTACCGAAGTAATCCGTGAGGGTTGTTTCAACGTCATCTTATGAAGCATGTACCAATATGATCCCTTTAATCACCCACATGACTTTATTTGCAACATAGTTCATTGCTTACTTAGTTGCAAAGACTGGATTAATGTCAAAAATTAAATCCTTAATTCCGTATAAGGATTTCTCTTCCTCAATTGACTTCTCTAAGCCATAAAATAATGCCTCTAAAATTTCTAAACCAAAATCATGCCTTAATAATTATTCTTTAATTAATTTCCTTGTTCATAATCCCTAATAAATTTTCATGTAACCTTCTTCGCATCCCCCCTTGGATCAAATTTAATACACAAGACCTCATAAAAATAAAATTCACTTATGCAAATAAAATTCACATTGAGGTATATGAAAAATGGGGATGTTACATTTCTCCCCCCGTAAAATAAATTTCGTCCTCGAAATTGCTTATACGTACCTCATATTCTTGGACATAAACTCTGGATACTGTTTCTGCATATCCTCAACTGTCTCCCACGTAGCATCTCTGGGAGATAATCCTCTCCAGACTATTTTTACGAAAGGGATATTTTTATGCCTTAGCTGTTTCTCTTGATGATCAATAATTCGCTCTGGTTCGACTGTAAAAGTATGATTCTCTTCCACATCCACATTCTCATATTCCAAAACATGCTCCAGGTTCGGCTGATATTTCTTCAATTGTGAAACATGAAAGACATCATGCAATCTACTTAAATTAGGTGGTAACGCCAACTGATATGCAACTGGTCCTCGTTTGGCAAGGATCTCAAAGGGTCCAATGTATCGAGGACTCAACTTCCTTCGCTTAATTGCTCTACCCACTCCAGTAACAGGTGATATTTTAAGGAAGACATGATCTCCCACCTCAAATTCTAGAGGTCTTCTTCTTTTATCTGCATAGCTTTTCTGTCTACTTTGCGCCGCAAGAAGCCTTTTCTGTAGTAGCTTGATATGATCAGAAGTTTCTTCAACCATCTCTGGACCAAATATTTTTCTTTCGGATAGCTCGGTCCAACAGATCGGAGATCTACACTTTCTTACGTATAAGGCTTCATAAGGTGCCATTTGTATACTGGAATGGTAGCTGTTATTGTATGCAAATTCCGCCAGGGGAAGATATTCATCCCAATTTCCTTTGAAATCAAGCACACAAGCACGTAACATATCTTCCAACGTCTGAATAGTCCTTTCTGATTGACCATCCGTCTGGGGATAATAAGCAGTACTATACTTCAATTTCGACCCCATTGCCTTTTGTAAAGCTTGCCAGAATCGTGAGGTAAACCGAGGGTCTCTATCAGAAATGATACTTTTTGGCGTACCATGGAGTCGTATGATCTCTTTGATATAGATCTTTGCCAATCGCTCGAGTGAATATTTCACACTTATAGGAATAAAATGTGCAGATTTTGTAAGTCGATCGACGATTACCCAGATTGCATCATAATGCCTGACCTTAGGGAGGCCTACAACCAGATCCATGGTAATGTCTTCCCATTTCCATTCAGGTATCCCGATCTCTTTCAAGAGACCTCCAGGTCGTTGATGTTCAGTTTTCACTTTTTGACAAGTTAAGCACGTTGCCACATATCGAGCAATGTCATTTTTCATACCAGGCCACCAGAATTCCGTTTTCAGATTATGATACATTTTAGTGGCTCTTGGATGTATAGTGTACTTGCTTTTATGAGCTTCGTCCAGAATCTTCTTCCTTAGTTCTTCTACTGGTGGAATATAGATTCTCTTTCTATACAGGATTATTCCATCCGATGAAAGTTCATAGTCTGGCAATTTGTTTGCTGTGACCTTTCTCCGAATAGATTCAATCTCATCCTGTTCATCTTGCATCTGAGCTTCTTTTATTTCTAATTTCAGATCATTTCTTTCGTTATAGACACGAAGATCTGCGACATACACATCACATGTATGGTTATTATGTATGAAGATCCCTTTCAATAATTGTGAATCTAGAAAATCCTCTAACAACTTTTGCTCCGTTATCATCATTAATGCTACCTGTATCGCTTTCCTGCTTAAAGCATCCGCAACAACATTCGCTTTGCCTGGGTGGTATTTAATATCTAGGTTGTAATCTTTAAGCAATTCCATCCATCTGCGTTGCCTCATGTTTAATTCTTTCTAATCAAACAAATACTTAAGACTTTTGTGGTCGCAGTATAACTCAACAACAGCACCGTATAGATAGTGTAGCCATATCTTCAAAGCAAATACAATAGCCGCAAGTTCCAAGTCATGTGTAGGATAATTTAGTTCATGAGGCTTCAGCTGACGAGAGGCATAAGCCACAACTCTGCCCTGCTGCATTAGGACACATCCCAATCCCTGTAAACTCGCATCACTGTAGACCGTATAAGTCTCAGTCGGATCAGGGATAATTAACACAGGTGTCGACGTAAGCCTCTCCTTCAGCATTCTGAAACTCTCCTCACACTGAGCATCCCATACAAATGACTGGTTCTTCTTAGTAAGCTTCGTCAATGGCGACGCAATCCGTGCAAAATTTTGTATGAAACGGTGGTAATATCCCGCAAGACCCAGAAAACTACGGATTTCAAACACAGTTTATGGTCTTTTCCAGTTTAATACTGCTTCCACTTTACTAGGGTCAACCGCAACCCCATCCTTTGAAATTACATGGCCCAGAAATCTAACTTCCGAAAGCCAGAATTCGCATTTGTTAAATTTAGCATAGAGTTTCTTTTCTCTAAGAATACTCAATACAAGCTGCAGATGGTGTTCGTGTTCTGTCTCACTTTTAGAATAGATTAAAATGTCGCCAATGAATACCACAACAAACTTATCCAGGTAAGGTCGAAATACACGATTCATATAATCCATAAAGACAGCAGGAGCATTCGTTAATCCAAAGGGCATCACCAAGAATTCATAATGCCCGTATCTGGTCCTGAAAGCAGTTTTTGGAACATCTTCAGCTCTTACTCGCAACTGATGATATCCAGATCGCAAATCAATTTTCGAGAATACACAGGATCCAGATAACTGATCTAATAGATCATCAATCCTGGGGAGTGGATATTTGTTCTTAATCGTTACCTTATTCAACTCCCTGTAGTCAATGCAAAGCCGCAGACTACCATCTTTCTTTTTCACAAAAAGTATCGGAGCTCCCCACGGTGAAACACTAGGCCTGATAAAGCCTTTTTCTAGTAACTCCTCAAGTTGCTTTTTTAATTCTGCCATCTCATTAGGTGCCATCCGGTAGGGTGCTTTCGATATGGGTCCAGTGCCAGGTATAAGTTCAATGGCAAACTCAACTTCTCTTTTTGGGGGTAGACCACTAATGTCGTCTAGAAATACATCGAGAAATTCTTTCACGATCGGAATTTCATCCGGTGTGAGTTCTGCCTTTGCCTGTACTGACAGGAATATTACATATCCCTGGCAACCCTGTTTAAGACATTTTTCTGCTTCGATGGCCGACAAAATATTACGGCTGTCTTCACTGTCATTGTTGCTCAGTAACTCTCGGTATGCAATTTCCTTGCTTCCAAGATCCATAATTACATTATTAGCTGACAACCAGTTCATACCCAAGATCACATCAATTTCTCGTAAAGGTAGGCAGATCAGATCAATGGTCGTCTCACGATCATTCACCGTTACAATGCAATTCAAACAGACATCAGCAGTAATGGTTTTAACCCCTAAGGGTGTAGACACATTCAAATCATAAGGCAATTTATGCAATTCAAAGTTCAAACTCGTGGCACAGTCATAGGAAATAAATGAATGACTAGCACCTGTATCAAACAATGCGTATAAAGGATGACCGAGAACAGAAATTGTACCTTGTACCATCTCAGGGGATTTCTGTGCCTGGTCCCTAGTCAGAGCAAAGACTCTGCCTTGATTCTGAGGTCTTTTTGTCATCTTTTGCTGTGGACAATCCCGGCTAAAATGCCCAGGTTTACGACAGTTGAAACAGATAATCTGCCCAGAGCAATCTGTACCAGAATGACTCTTTCTGCACTTACTACATTTCTGTGGCTCTAAAAGTTTTTGAAAATTTTGTCGATTAGATTGAAAAGATTTCTTCCCATCACCATGCCTATTGCTTCCCATTCTCTTCCGCTTATATGAGTTCCCGCGGCTAGACTCACCGCGAATAGTTGTGTTTTTAGATGCCCGTAGATCCTTGAGATTTCTTTCAACAACTCTGCACTCTTCAACAGCTTGATAGAGAGTATGAAATTGTCAAGCAATAAATTTTTTCCTGATTTCATATTTCAAACCTCTGATCAGAACATCTGCCAAGCTTCTCTCAGCACCTGGATTTTTATGATAAGTAGAATATCGAAATAGACGAGTAAATCTAGCATAATAATCCTCAAAGGACTCGTTATCACCCTGTTTGATCATGAGAAATTCATATTCCTTAGCAAGACGGATAGATGGTGGCTGATATTGCTCATTAAATTTGTCTTGAAAGATTTCCCACGTCACGGGGATATTCAAAGCTTGCAAGGTAGTCTCTGTATTTCTCCACCACCTATCTGCATCACCTTCAAGTTTATAGATGGCCAACTGAGCTTTCCTTTCATCAGGGCAGCCAAGAACCTGGAAAATTTTCTCAAGTCTCAAGATCTAGTCTTCAGCCAGGTCAAACCGCCCTTTGAACACCGGAGGATTCTGTTTACAGAATTTTGATACCCAATAAAGAGAAGTTTCTACATCCCTGCGTTCTTCCTCCTGCTCTCCGTTGTGATCATTATTGTTTTCATCATCATGATCATCATCGCTTTCTGTCTGGTTCCTGTCTTGACGAGCCCTTAATTCATTAATTTCAGTCCTCATCTGTTGCATCATCTGCCCCTGCTCTTGAAGCATTTTCATCATTTGCTCAGTAAGATTAGGCTCTGGTGGATTTTGTTCTGGTTCTGGCCCCCTCTGAGCTCTAGTTCGACGTCTAGCCATTATGCTCGTCTTGCTACATCACAGCATAAACAAATAACTTATCAGAGGTTAAACGATTACATAAACATACTTATATTATTCACATAAAAGTTTACTTTCAGTACATACTCAATCTCCTACCACTATATCATACAATATCATACAGTCAAAATTCTATATTTTTACCCTATCTCCCTACATATATGCTCTCTTACTACTAGACTCATCCTCACCCACTGCCAACGGAACAGGATCAATAGAAATCTCTGTAAGGTCTTCTATGTCACTGACAGATGATTGCATTGGATCGTTGTTATTCTCCATACCTACTTCTTCTGGCATCGGAGGCACCACAGCCATGGGTGGTTCAAACATAGGTACGTCATACAAAGGAACTAGGGCAGGTGCATCAAAATTTAACGGTATAAATATAGGTGCCGGATCAAACGGACCAAAGAAATCTGGAGCATATGGGTCATCAGGAACTATCGGATAAGGTGGCATCGGAAGGTCCGGTGCATCTGCAAAAGGCTCAGGCACAATATCAGATACCACTATAGGATCCATACCTGGAATAGGGGGTAATATCGGTACATAGGGAGGTATCTGATCGGGAATCCGTAGCAGCTCCAGCTCAGGTTCAATCGGTGGATAAAGAGGATTCTCTAAAATAGGGACAAGTGTCTCCAGCGGCCAGGAAGGAAAATCTGGTTCTTGCAGAGGTACAAGTGGAGGTAAACAAGGAAAATCAGACTCCAGAGGAAGCATCTCAAGTGGTATTGACGCTGGTGCCTCTAGGGGTAAAAGTGGGAAATCTGCCTCCGGCAAAGATACCAACGAAGGTAAATAAGGAAAATCAGGCTCTAGAGGAGGTAATTCAGGTGGTACTGATGCTAGTACAGGTGGTTCAGCCCTGTGCCTCTCTCTGCCAATTATTCTTGGTTTATGCCTCCTTCTTCGATAGACCTGTCCGTACATCGGGTCAAATGCCATCTTCCGCCTATCCATCCAATACAAAATTCATTAGTACCCTTAACCAGTAACCTTTTATTAGTACTGTCCAAACCGCGCTCTGATACCAAAAATGTTACACCTCCACGGCCTCGCCCTTCCGGGTGGCGGGTTAGAGGGATTCCTTTTATCGAATTACCTTTCCCTTAATTATTAGGTCCTTTAGCATGCATCAGAGTACGTGAAACAGAGCGCAGGATCGGTTTGGACAAACTACTGTACCGATAAAAGTAAAAACAACAGAAAATATGAGTCCCCGGAGGGTTAAGGGTACAGTAATCCAAAAGTAAAACCCTAAGAATAAGATACAGTCATCCAAAAAGCACGATACAAAATATGGTAGGGCGTCCCCTACTCTTCACCGCATCACCGGGCCCTACCTTATCACGGAAGGTCTTTACTTATCAGTACGTTTCTCTGCAGCTGTAGAAACGTTTGGAGTCCATGGTTCGGGCCCCAGAGTAACCGTCAGTACTCAAATACTAAATGTGTCAAGAGTATGTATGCTACCATGCAAACGGAAATATATTAACATGCCAGATACATACCAGATATGCATCCAGATCATACCACAGTGAAGCACATACCACAAACCAAGAACCCGTACAGCTGCCTTACCAAGGCAAGCCTCTGACTCTCTGAACTCACAACCCGTAGAGCCGCCCTTTCTAGGCTAGCCCCGGACTGATAACTCAACCCGTACAGCCATCAACCAAAATTGGCCTCGGACTGAATGTCCCTAGCACTAGGAATCACACAACACTGTATGCATATTTGGCACAACATATACATGGCAAACACAAACATACAACAAAACACATAGTGATATCTGAGTAAAGCGGTTACTACCTGTTGTGATAATTATTGTCCTTAATATCTTAGTAGGTCCGTAGACTTCTCAAGGATTTCTTAAACCTATCAACCATTAAAATACACTTATTTAGTGTTACAAAAATACTACTACTTTTATTACCTTGTTTCCTTCAAAATCGTACCTCATCTATATACATCTTTCCATTTAACAACACTATAAAGTCATCAACTCTACCAAACTTTAACTCCTCCAAAGAAAAATTATACTAACCGAAAAGAATAAGGCAAGGGAAAAAACAAAGTCCATAACTTTTAATTGCACCAATCATAATATGGGGTCTTTCTTCAAAATTGGCTTCCAAAAATTCAGGTTTATATTAAAGTATCTGAAAGTCTCCTTTCCTCGGTGACCAAAACAGCATGAATATATATATATAACCAAACATTTTTCCCTCTTCAATCGGTGACAAGTAGCTAGGAAATATAACAAAATAGCATTCCTTCTTCATTCGGTGACAAGGCAGCAAGGAAAAAAATAATAATAAACATTAATTCCACCATGCTTCTTCATACCCAAACATACATACCAAACTCCTAAGTTTCAATTCATGATTTTCCACTTGCTTCAAATATTTCTTAATCCAAAACCAAGTTTTCAGAATTTCATATGCCCTCCTAATTACCATACGTGTTGAACAAGAAGCATTAGAACTTATCCCTTGATCAATTTGCTGAACCAGCTAGCCTTCTCGGTTTCTCTTCTTTCTTTTAGTCCTACTTGGTTACTCACGCTTCACACTCTTTCGGTATGCCTCGGTGAGTTGTCCGAATTAATCAAGGAATTGGTCTTGTGAATTAATCATTCTTGGCATGTCGGTTAAGCTATGGGACTTAATGTCCAGACTTGAATTCCTTTAAATTTACAAATTTCCATTCGGTTACAATCCAAGGAAATCGCTGGTCGAAGCTTAAGGAATTAAGAGTTCTGGTTCTTTAATCTAATTGTATCAACCAATCAATTTTTAGCAAGGAAGCTATAAGTCGGTTGAGCAATACGGTGACCAAGCTGGACTTTTTTTTTTTTTTTTAACATTAATAATTCACTTAATTACCTACATGCCATGCCTTTAAATTAATTCTAATTGCTTGTGTACCGAAGTAATCCGTGAGGGTTGTTTCAACGTCATCTTATGAAGCATGTACCAATATGATCCCTTTAATCACCCACATGACTTTATTTGCAACATAGTTCATTGCTTACTTAGTTGCAAAGACTGGATTAATGTCAAAAATTAAATCCTTAATTCCGTATAAGGATTTCTCTTCCTCAATTGACTTCTCTAAGCCATAAAATAATGCCTCTAAAATTTCTAAACCAAAATCATGCCTTAATAATTATTCTTTAATTAATTTCCTTGTTCATAATCCCTAATAAATTTTCATGTAACCTTCTTCGCATCCCCCCCCCCTTGGATCAAATTTAATACACAAGACCTCATAAAAATTAAATTCACTTATGCAAATAAAATTCACATTGAGGCATATGAAAAATGGGGATGTTACACTATTTGCACTAAGATTAATGCTGCATTATTTGGTGATTCTGAATTGATTAGTGATTCTGTATTGATTGTGGATTCTGTTGTTGATGTGAGTGAAAACAATCATAGCCTGGAATGTCAAATGCACGAAATTCCTGTTGGATTACTTCCTTGTAGTCTTGTTGGTGCCAAAGATTCTGAAATTGTGATTGATAAAATCCTGCATGTTGATGAATCTTTCCAACAAGTACTTTCTTGTGATTTGCCACCTGATCTAGAAAAACAAGATAATTGTTTTAAATCTTTACATAGTCTAGGTCGTGATGATTTGAAAAATTCTCTTCATTCTTCCACTCTTTTCCCTTCCATCTCTTATGATTGCAATGATGATGTGGTGTACTCCAACACTAAGTTGGATTCCACACCTTCCATTTTGCAAACACAAGAGAATGTTCACGATATGATTGGTTGCTTGACTCCTACTGATGGGAGTATCATTGATTTCCTTGGATGTGATAGTTACTTGGAGTGTTTGGAACTTAACATGTCTTTCATTCACTCAAAATCTCTCCATGTCTCTATTTTTGGATGGGATACTGCTATTTGCCTGTCTTATTTGCAGGCACATTCTTGGAAAGGTTGTCGATGGAACCAACATCCACCGTACATTCTTGAACCTCTTCCAATAGATCCTGAGCCACCTCCACCAAGGAAATTCAATGCGGGAGAAGATGTTTCAAGGGAAAAATTCATGATTCTCATCAAAGATGAGAACTTCTCCTTCAAGCGACTCAAGATACCCTAATAAAGGTTGTCTCTTTCCTTACTTATTTTCTTCCTAATTCATATGATTACTTGGGTTTAATTATTGTATGAGGAAGATAAGTGTGGGGGAGAGACACAATTCAGTAGAAAAGTAGAAATAATGTAGTTTAGTAGGTTAAAAACAAAAGCTTTTATGAATAACACGCTCTCTTTCTATGATTGTTCTACCTCTTGTGAACCTTGACATCTTCATTTTGATGGATCCTTCTTTTTGAGTCTGAATTTCTAGACTCTTGGATTATATTTTTTGGTAGTTAATTTTGGGATGCTGGTTGCATGATTTGGTATTAACCTTTGTGAGGTTTTGGGCCTGCATGAATGGAATTCATCTTTTACCATTCTTTCTTTCATGTGTGCATCTGCTCATGATTTGCGTTCTCTAGAACTTGCTCCTTTTCTTTTTGAAGCTAATTTTTCACTTATGTGCATAAGTATGATGGAAGCTTGTTTTCTTTCTTTCATTTTCCCACTTTGGCCAAATAGACTTTCCCTTATATTATATTTCCTTTGCTAGCCCCTTTGTGCCTTCTTGACTCATTCTTTTCTAAGCCACATTACAAGCCTAAGTGTAAAACCATTTTATCCCACACCTTGGAAATTTATCGAGCATTGGTTTCACCTTAGTTTTGTGCTTAAGTGTGGGGGTTACCCAGGTGTGCAACATTTTAAGTGTGGGGGGAGTATTTGATTGTGTATCATTCATCATTTGGCATTGATTTTGGTCATTGTTATTCTAAAAAAAAAAAGGAAAAAAAAGTACCCAAAAAAAAAAGAAAAAAAATACAAAAGAAATAGAGAAAAAAGAAAAGAAAAGAAAAGAAAAGAAAAGAAAGAAAGAAAGAAAGAGAGAGAGAGAGAGGAAGCAATGTAAAGAAGGAGAAATAAAAAGAAATGTTATTGAGGTGATTTGCTACTATTAACTGATGTTCTTTGAATTTCTTGGGTGCTTAGCCTATCGTATCCATACTTATTCACACCTATACCTAGCCCCATTACAGCCTTCAATAACAAGCTCTATTGATTTTTGCATGCATGTGTCATAAGTGGTGGAGAAGTAGAAATTGAGCAAGCCAATGGTAGGACTATTTTCTTGAGCAGAATTTGAGCGATACACTTGTATATCCTATACATTTGAGAGATTGATTGAGGGCATCCCTTGAGAGACCATCTTGTGTGATTAGCATCATTAATTGAGATTGCCAGGATTTGTAATTTGAGATGAAAGGATTTTGGTCTTGATTTATTGGTCTTTTAAAGCTTTGTGTCATTTGTTAAATTTTTCCATTGTTAGCAATTGTTAGAAAGGAAGAATTTTTCATTTTAGTCTTTTTCTTTGAATTTTGCTCAGGAGTGCAAAAAGATAAGTGTGGGGGAATTTGATGATTGAATATTATTACACTTAATTGTATCTCTTGGTGAATAAATTTAGGATTGTTTAGTTAATAAATAATGGATTTTATTACTTAATCGAGCTTTGAGCTTTTAATTGGATTTAATTCATTTTTATGATTAAATTCCAGATTTTCAGTGATTTAGTATTTTCGCCATAACTTTTGATCTAGATATCCGATTATCCTGATTCTTCTTTCTTTTTTTTAGATGATTCAGAGAGCTACAATTGTTATGAAGACTCGGAAGGCTGATTCGGACAAGAAGATGGACGAAATCGGAGCTAAAGACAGACGCATTTTTCTGGATTTTTATTTTGCTCGAATTTTGTAATAAAAGACCAATTTTTAGAGGTTTCCTTTTTTTTATAGGGATTTCCTATTGATTAGGGGTTTCCTATTTATTAGAGGTTTCCTATTTTTTAGAGATTTCCTATTTATTAGAGGTTTCCTATTCTTAGTCATCTTTCCTATATAAGGAAAATTAGATGGTGGCTACAAACATATTCTCAATTACCCTTTATGGGTTTTTCAGATTAAATTAGAAGCTTTTTATTTTCTTTGAGTTGTTCTTCATGTTCTTCTTCATCTTTTCTTCTGCGTTTTTCCTAGCCATGTTTGGCTAAGCTTTTTTGATTGACCCAATGTTGAGGATTCCATGATTCGTCCAGAGAACTTGTGCTTTCTCGGTGATTTAACTCGTTTCTATTTTCATCTTATCAGATCCGATTTCTGAAAATAGTTCGAATATTAGATTTAATATTCGGTTTAGTTCATCCCAAGGACTGGGTTCAAACTAGGTTTTAAGTTTTGCTGTGCGATCGCACAGTGGGACGCCGCTGTTCGGACATATTCTAGGCGATCGTCTAGTCGAGGGATTTTCTGGGCGAATGCAGAGATCTTGGTTCGTCCAGAGCCAAACGTGGGTTATTTATATTTCATTCAATGATGGAAGTCTCTGGAATCTGAACGTTGGGTTGATTGATTTTAATCTGTTTCTTCTCGTTTTCTTATATTCTATTTTATCTTTGCTTCATTTAAATTGCATTTCTATTTTAGTTTATTAATTTAAAAATCCAAAACCCAATCCCCCCTTGTCTTCATTGCATTTCCATGACATTTAGATTACTTAGGATTCAATAAAAAGCTCCTCGAAAAGAGAGAACGATCCTAGGTTTGCCTATACGCAATCCTTGGTTAATTGTTGATTGTGGACCCCAAGGCTAATGACAAAAGGTCTCCATCAGATAGTCTCGCGTCAAGGTCAATGAGCTGATCAAAAATTTCGTCTTGTTTCTTTTCAAATTGCTCCTTGATTTTGTCCAACTGAACTCTCATCCCTTCTTGTGTATCAATCACTTCATGGATACCAATCTTGACCTTAACAGCCAGTTTGCCAATTTCAAATTGCAATCTAATGGACAAAGAGGCAATGGCAGCATCCACTATTCCCTTAATTCGGGAGTCAAGATCAGATGGATGAGGTGGAGTAGACTAAGCTTCATGTGCTTTTGACTGAGAGACTCTTGCCTGAGCTTCATAAAATTGAGTTGAGCCTTGCCAAAGGAGGGTGGATAGTTCATTCTCTCAGGAGGACCAACATATCAAATTCTGTGATAAAAGAGAATGACAGATACAAGTGAAGGGAAGGCTGTCTGGATGAAAATTTGAAGCGAATCATTTCCTGGAAAATCCAGTGGCCAAGGTTCAAAGGATGCTGTTTTACAAAGGCAGTGAAAAAGCGATAGTCCCTCTGAGAAAAATGAGTAAAGCTTCCCCCTTTTTGAACAAAGTTCCTGGAATAAATATACCAGAGGACCCTATTGATAGGAGACATAGACCCCGGTTTGAAAGAAAGTGTATGCCTTTGGTCTTCAGGAAACTCCTTATTGGGTACAAGTGTGGTGAATATCTCTTGGTTGCTATATGTTGGAGTGAAAACAAGAGGGGGATTGGTAATTCTCAGAATATTGTTGAGAATTGTAGCAGATAAGGTGAATTTAACACCTTTGACACATGTAGTTACTCTTTCCTCAACTAACTCTCCATCAGAATCGAGAATGTTATCAGTTTGCACATTGAAGTAGAACAATTTTACTAAATTGGGATAAAAGGGAGCTGAGATGGATATAAAGGAATCATAGGGTGCAAACCAGGGAGAGAGATTGACATTACACTCTTGTTGAAGGGTAACCAAGTCTACTGACACAACAGCACAGAATCCCTTGTTTGTATAAGAATCTTTGAATTTGGCATTTTGCTCCAGAGTGAGAGGAATAGAAGCTATGGTAAAATCTTCTAGAGCTGATCGATGGAGTTTGATTTCCTCAATAGCATTTGCCAATACAGAAGGTGTTTCCTCGAGTTGGGTGTCAGTAGAGGAGGTAGTATTGGAAGATGATTGAGCCTGTGAAGAAGAGTGGACGGAAGTAGATGCTCTCTTCGTTCTTGCAGGCTTGGTCTTGGACAAACCAGCTACCTTCTTCTTCCCTTTTTCTTTGTTTGGTTCAGCTGTAGACCTCTTCTTTCTTGGAGGTGTGGGAATGGGTTGCTCGAACGAGACCCCTCTCTTCTTAGGGTTTGGAGATGAAGCATCAGGTATGCTCTTGCTTACTCCTTTAATGGAGCGATCAACGCCGTGATGAAGTCGTTTAGGGATGGATTTCATCCTCTTAGGTCGTTGAGGAGGTGGAGGTGGAGGTGACTTCGATTTTGACCCTCCTTCTTCGATGTTAGCAGCGGGAATCTTCTGGGAGGTTGATTGGAAGCCATTTCTGAGGTTGGAGTGAGGGATTTGGTCGAGAGATTTGGGACGTTCTGAGAGAAAGAGAGAGAGGAAGAGAGAACGTCTAGGGCAAACTTGAGTTTCGGTGCAAGTGTTGAAGAACATGAACAGAAACTATATATATAGACGCACATCCATACTTGAGTATTGACACCTATACTCGAGTATTGACATACTCGAGTATTTCACTTACATACTCGAGTATTGAAAAACAAATACTAACCTGGACTTCAAAAGTGTATGGTGAACTTTTGAATTTCTATGACCAATACTCGAGTATTGAACTAACATACTCGAGTATTCAACTCCTTCACCATTTGTTTGTCCTCTGACTGGTGGATACTCGAGTATTGTATTCTCATACTCGAGTATTCAACTCCTTCATCACCATGTTGTTCTCTGACTTGTGAATACTCGAGTATTCAACTTATACACTCGAGTATTGGTCTTCTCCAAGACTCAGTGATGTTTTCTGACTCTTCCATACTCGAGTATTCTCTCCAATACTTGAGCATTCTCCTTTTGTCAGCAATTACTGAAATTTTAAACATCCTGCAAAAGACATAACTATATACTCTGATGCTTAAGTCAGTAACTATTACTCATCAAAAACAGAACTAACATTAAAGTGTGTGAAAATTGCTTACAATTCATTGGGATTTACCATTCCCAATTCTCTTCTTATAAAGTTGAATTGCTCCTTGGCTAATGGCTTTGTGAAGATATCAACAAGTTGAAGATGAGTTGGGATGAACATGACTTTGACATCTCTTTTCTGAACATGATCCCTTATGAAATGATGCCTCACATCAATATGCTTGGTTCGGGTATGTTGAACTGGATTCTTTGCCAAGCTTATTGTGCTTGTGTTGTCACACAATATTGGAATCTCTTTCAGATGGACTCCCAAGTCAGCAAGTTGTTGCTTAAGCCATAATACTTGTGCACAACAACTTGATGCAGCCACATATTCAGCTTCTGTAGAGGATACAGCCACACTAGTCTTCTAATACCCAAGATTTTATTATTGAATTTTATTTTAGTTTCGAGGACGAAACTTGTTTTAAGGAGGGTAGAATGTAATACCTCGGATTTTTTATTAATAATAATAATAGAAATAGTAATAATAATGATAAATTAAAGTAATACTAATAAAATAATAATGATTAATAATAGAAATAAAATAATAATAATAATAATAGTAGATTAAAATAATAATAATAATATAGTAAAAATTAATAATGTTGTATTGTTTCTGTGGTAATTATATTATTTTATAAATAGTAATATTAGATTAGTTAGGATCAGATCCTAGAGTCTAGGAGTAGTTAGATCAGATTATATTTTCAATTTTTGAATTCATCATCGGACTCAAAAATATATCTAATAATAAAACTCTACAATTTGTTTTAATTTATTTATCGGTAAATAAGTAAAGAGCCCAACCCAATAGCTAAACCCTAAATTTTTATTATAAACTTAAGTTTAGCCGTCTAAACCTAGCAACGCTCGATAGTTTTCTTCTCCGCTACCTTCTCATCTCAAATCCTCCTTCTGGACTCTCATCAAATTATTGTTTAGGAGGTTAGCAACGCGGAGACCAGGTAATTCTAATCCCCATGAGTAGTGTTATGAAAAATTTGATAGGTAATTCTAATTCCCATGAGTTTAGGTTAATTTTAAATCTTGATAGGTAATCCTGATCCCTAAGTCATAGAAATCAATTTGTTGTTTGATTTTGCCTTGCGTTTTTCATTAAAAAAAATAATAATAACAGTAGATTAAAATAATAATAATAATATAGTAAAAATTAATAATGTTGTATTGTTTCTGTGGTAATTATATTATTTTATAAATAGTAATATTAGATTAGTTAGGATCAGATCCTAGAGTCTAGGAGTAGTTAGATCAGATTATATTTTCAATTTTTGAATTCATCATCGGACTCAAAAATATATCTAATAATAAAATTCTACAATTTGTTTTAATTTATTTATCGGTAAATAAGTAAAGAGCCCAACCCAATAGCTAAACCCTAAATTTTTATTATAAACGTAGGTTTAGCCGTCTAAACCTAGCAATGCTCGATAGTTTTCTTCTCCGCTAGCTTCTCATCTCAAATCCTCCTTCTGGACTCTCATCAAATTATTATTTAGGAGGTTAGCAACACGGAGACCAGGTAATTCTAATCCCCATGAGTAGTTTTATGAAAACTTTGATAGGTAATTCTAATTCCCATGAGTTTAAGTTAATTTTAAATCTTGATAGGTAATCCTGATCCCTAAGTCATAGAAATCAATTTGTTGTTTGATTTTGCCTTGCGTTTTTCTTATGGATTCCTATGTGCTTCAATTTCACAGTAAATCATGAATTCAATTCCCTTTCTGTGCGTTTTTGTGTTTGAAAACCATAACCTCCGCCTCGGCTTGCGTGTGAGAATACAAAAGAAATAGAATTGATTGAATATAGTTTCCTGTGCGTCATTTTCTTTGTTGAATAATTACAATTGCAATGTCTCGGCTTGTGTGCGCATGAATGATCCTGTGAGTCATTCATCATCCTGTGCGCCATTTTTTTTTCCTTTTCTTCTTTGTTTGTCTTGTGGTTGCAATATATATATTATACCCTGTACAATAAATTTGCAATTGACTATACTCCTTACAATACTATAATTAATAACTCCTGCAGATATTCGACCATGTTATTTTTTGTCCTTCTATTATTTAATTTTTTTATCTCCTGCGCAATAAGATAAGATACGAATGGATTTTAGTCCAAAAATCCTTATATCTATATTTTATTAAAATAATATAAAAATATATAAAAGATAAGTAAATAATAAAAAAATAATTTAGGAGTTTATTATGTGTGTGTTTTAAAACAATTTAACAGTGGGAGGATAGCTTTAGGATGGTACCCCCAAAGTGATGAACACAACCCTTAGGCTTTATGCCTCGAAATATTATTTGATGTGAACTGATGATATCCGTTCTTCCCAAAGTGGTGTCTGGCTGGGTTTCCCGGGACACTAATAGCAACTTTAGGAAGAGGTGTGCACACTAGGAAGAGATGTTTTGATGATGGCCAATTGATGATTGTGACTGGCAGGGTTTCCCAGGTCACAGGGTAAACTGACAGGGTTTCCCGGGTTTACCATGGTTCTCTTCCCACTAAATAGACTGGCAGGGTTTCCCGAGTCTAAATAAATTTTAAAAGATGATGAATAATATTATTTGAGTCGATGAGAATATATATTCATGATGATATTGAAAATTGATATTTTAGATTATATAAATGTATACGATATTTCCCTTATCATTATGTAATTATTTTATTTATTTATTTATTTATATATTTATTATTATTATTTTTTCGGTATTATATTTGTTTATTAGGATTACCAGCTTTTGCTGATGTGTGTGTTCATGGGCTGCGACGATCCTTCGAGGGAGCAGATTTTCAGTGAAACAGGTCTCGAAGTTGGGGCTGTTGGGGCTAGCAGTGAGAAGTGAGGAAGAACAATGAGAATGCTAGCTACTTTTCCTTATTTTATTTTACGCTTTGGATAAGACATTTTTATTTAAGTTTGATTTATATTAATGTAATAAGTAGCCTTGCGCTTGTCCCAGTACAAGTGCGGCGGTAATACTTCCCCAAGTTGTTTATTTTGAAATTCAATAATTTTATTGGAATTTTATGCTACGAAAATTTTTAGAAATCGGGGGTGTTACAGGTCTTCTTCTTGCTGAACCAAGACACAAGTGAATTGTCGAAGAATTCACATTGACCACTTGTGCCCTTTCTATCTGTCTTGTAGCCGGCATGGTCGGAATCTGAATAAGCCACCAAATGTTTTGGTTGACCTTTGAGAAACCATAAACCCAGTGTCTTTGTGTTTGAAAGGTATCTGAAGATCCTCTTCACATGTTCAGCGTGAGATTCCTTGGGAGCAGATTGGAACCTTGCACACATTCCAACGCTGAATTGGATGTCTAGGCGACTTGCAGTCAGATAAAGCAATGATCCAATCATTCCTTTATACTTAGTGATGTTGAAGTCTTTGCCCTCTTCATCAGCATCCAATGAAGTGGTTGTAGTCATAGGAGTGTAGCTCCATTGCACTTGTCCATTCTAAACTTCTTCAACAGATCATTGAGATATTTAGTTTGGGAGATGAAGATTCCATCCTTTCTTTGCTTGATTTGCAGCCCAAGAAAATAGTTGAGCTCTCCCATTATTGACATCTCAAATTCTCCCTGCATAATCTTTGAGAATTCCTCACACAAAGCATCATTAGTAGCACCAAAGATTATGTCATCAACATAAATTTGAACAATCAGGATTTCATTTAACTTGTTTCTTTTTATAAACAATGTTGTGTCAGCTTTACCTCTAATAAACCCTTGATCAAGAAGAAATTGACTTAATCTCTCATACCAAGCTCTAGGAGCTTGCTTGAGACCATATAAAGCTTTCTTAAGACGATAAACATGATCAGGAAAGTGCTCATTTTCAAAACCAGGAGGTTGTTCAACATACACCTTCTCTTGAATAAAACCATTCAAAAATGCACTTTTAACATCCATTTGGAAAAGTTTAAAACCTTTAACACATGCAAAGGCTAGAAGAACTCTTATAGCCTCCAATCTTGCCACTGGAGCATAAGTTTCCTCATAGTCTATTCCTTCCTCTTGATTGTAACCTTTTGCAACCAATCTTGCCTTGTTACGGACAATGATTGCAGATTCATCACGTTTGTTCTTAAATACCCATTTTGTTCCAATGACCGGATGGTCCTTGGGTCTAGGTACTAAGTCCCAAACCTGATTTCTGTCAAATTGATGTAGCTCCTCTTGCATAGCTATCACCCAATCATTGTCTGAAAGGGCTTCATCTATTTTAGAGGGTTCTATATGAGAGATGAATGCAGAAAAGATTACTTCATTTAAAGTACTTTTTCTAGTTCTTACTCCTTGATTTACATCACCTATAACTTGGTCTAAAGGATGATTCCTTATAAATTTCCAAGCTCTAGGTTGAGACTGATCAGGATTTTCAATAGAAGTTTGGGGATCAGCCTCAAAAACATTTTTAGAATTTTCAGTAGAAGAAGGAGTAGTTTTCGAAAAAGAATTGATTCTTGAAAACATTTTCTTCCTCATCAACTAAAGGTTTATCAGATTTATCTTCATAGAACACAACATGAATAGATTCCTCAACAACCTTAGTTCTAGTATTAAACACTCTATAGGCTTTGCTTCTGTTTGAATATCCAAGAAATATGCCAACATCAGCCTTAGAATCAAACTTACCTAAATTTTCTTTACCATTATTCTGAATGAAACACTTACAACCAAATACATGTAGATGACTTAAGTTGGGCTTCCTTCCTTTGTACAACTCAAAAGGAGTCTTGTTCAACTTCTTCCGTAGATATGCCCGATTTGAGATGTAGCAAGCGGTGCTCATTGCATCAGCCCAAAATACTTGGGAAGTATTGTTCTCATTCAGCATAGCCCTTGCCATCTCGACAAGAACTCGATTCTTCCTTTCTACAACACCGTTTTGCTGTGAAGTTCTTGGGGCAGAGAAGTTGTGGTCTATCCCCATGTTGTCACAATACTCAACGAATGCATTGTTTTCAAATTCTCCTCCATGATCAGTTCTAATACCTGAAATAGAAAATCCTTTCTCGTTCTGGACCTTCTTGGCAAACACAACAAACTGATCAAATGTTTCATCTTTTGATGATAAGAATATAGTCCAACAAAATCTTGAAAAATTGTCTACAATAACCAATGTGTATAGATTGCCACCAAGGCTCCTCACCCTTGCTGGACCCACAAGATCTATATGTAGCAATTGTAATGGTTTACTAGTAGAGATTTCATTTTTAGTTTTAAAAGATGATTTAGTTTGTTTTCCCTTTTGACATGCTTCACAAGTCAAATCATTTTTGAAACTAAGTTTAGGAATGCCAATAACTAAATCCTTTTTGAGTAACTTGTCAAGTTGGGACATGTTGAATAAGCTAATCGCTTGTGCCACAGCCAACTTTCACTTAAATTGCTTACAAAACAATTTTCAGAAATTGAAGCATTGTTAGAGAGGTTAAGAGTGTAACAATTGCCATCTCTAGGAGCTCTAAATAATGCTTTTGACTTTAAGTTTTCTAAAGGAAGAAATTACTTTTTCACAATCAAGCATTCATTAGAATCAAAGATAACTAAGTTACCCTTGTCGGTGCTTTGGCTTACACTAAGAAGGTTGTGGCATAGTCCTTCTACAAGGTAGACATCTTTGATGAGTGGTCCTTCATTGTTGCCAATCTCACCAATCCCAGCAATCTTCCCAGATTGATCTCCACCAAAGGTCACCTTGCCACCTTCCTTAGGCCTGATTGAGAGAAATTTGGATTTGTCTCCCGTCATATATCTTGAGCACCCACTATCAATGTACCATTTGTTGGGCTTTGATGCTCTAAGATATACCTGCAAACCACAAAGGATCAAGTTTTAGGTACCCATCTTTTCTTAGGTCCTTTGGGGTTAGATTGGACCTTAGGAACATATGTTCCTTTCGGTACCCATTGATAATTACCAGCAAGTTTAACCTTTCTTTCTTTTCTATGAAAACATGATGAAGTAGAATGACCCTTCCTATTACAATAATTGCAGTGTGCAAAGGGATTTGAAGAATGTACTGATTTTCTAAAATAGTTCATGTAGGATCTCTCTCCATTTTTCTTTTTGCCTTTTCTGTTTATCAAAAATAGGTTGATAGCCAATTCCTAATCTGCCATTGATAAACCTTTATTGTTTCAGAATGAAATTGAGCATTTCACTACCTTTAGTGAATTTTTCAAATGCCTTAGTAAGATGTAAATTCTTTTTCTCCAGATCAGGAGAATTTTCACAAACTGACATTTTAGGGGAGGAGAGCTTTTGAACTTGTAACTCAAGAGTTGTGTTTTTTTCTTTTCAAATTCAAATATTTATCAGCAAGTTTTTCAAATTCAGATTGCACACAAAGATACTCAGTGAAAAGTTCATCATAGGAAGGTTTAGAGTCATATACCTCATCACTTGCATCATGTTGCTCTTCTTCTTCAGCAACTAAGCATATATTCGCTTTCTCTTCCTCATCCTCATTATCTTCATCGGAAGAGCTATCACCCCAAATGCCTGAAACGTAGGCCTTCTTCTTGTATTTTCTGAACTTCTTCTTTTCTTTGTCCTTGTTGTTGTTCAGCTGAGGGTATTCTGATTTGATGTGACCAGGCTTTTGACACTCATAGCATATGATCGGCTTCTTTGCTTCATAATTGGAGCTACCTTTTTGAAATTTCTTGAAGCCTTGGTCCTTCTTGTAGAACTTTTTGAATCATCGAACCAGCATGCCTATCTCTTCATCATCGTCTTCATCCTCTTCGTCTGATTCTTTATCTTCTTTTGCAGTCTTGAGAGCAATGCCCTTGTTCTTCCCATGAACTTCATCGAGTCCTTTCATGAACTTGATTTTTGCCTCATATTCGAAAAGGCTTCCAAAGAGAGCAGCTACTGAAGTCATTGATTCTCCTCATGCCTCTTCTATAGCTGTGACCTTGGCTTCCCATTCCTTGTTGAGGATATTCAGAATTTTCCTCACTTGGACTGGTTGATCATACTCCTTCCCAAGGGCAGCAAGTTGATTAATCAAATGGGTGAATCTCAGCTGGAACTCTCCAATAGATTCGCCAGGCTTCATTCGAAGGAGATCATACTCTGTCATAAGAGTATTAACTCTATTTTGCTTGACTCCAGCGGCTCCTTTATGAGCGATCTCAAGAGCATCCCACATATGTTTTGCAGACGGCAAAGTGCAAATACGAAAGTATTCTTGCTGACTCAAAGCACTTTGGAGTAGAAGAACAGCCTTGATATTAAATGTAACATTTCTTCTGTCATTGTCGTCATACTCTTCTTCTAGTTTAGAAATTCTTACACCATCTTCTAAAGTTGAGGGCACATAATCTCCTCTTTCAAAGACTCTCCAGAGCCCATACTCTGTTGCCATCACGAGTACCTTGAATTTAGCTTTCCAAAACGAATAGTGTTCTCCATTGAAGCCAGGAGGTCTGTTGATTGAGGCTCCATCAGGTAGAATTCCCTCTATATTGATCCTTCTCGAGTTGTTAAGCTCTTATGAGAAGACCTTGCTCTGATACCAAATGTAAATGGAGCTAAATACCCAAGAGGGGGTGAATTGGGTATTATCAAAATTTTTGATAGGTGCTCTGTTTTTAAGCAATAAAATCAGGGGTGAATAGAGTAAGGGAAGAGATAGCTGGACACAAGGATTTATACTGGTTCGGTCCTAACAACTTGACCTACATCCAGTCCCCAGACGCTTTGGGATTTTCCACTATATCAATGATTACACACTCTGCACTTAAGAAGTGATTCTCTCACTAGAACTCACTCCCCCTTACAAGTTGTAATCAATGAACCCAACCACCAAGTCCCCTGACTTGTGGTTCTTTACAATAAATGATTAACAATCAAAGAAAACTCTCTCTAAGAGTAGATGTTGATAAACACTGAAGCTTATAATGTCAAAAGACAAAATACAAGTGAAAACTAAAAGATAGTTGAAGAACTTGAATGCTTATACGTTTTCAAATGTTGAGGCAGTTGTAGAGACTTGAATGTGTCCTATTTATACTCAGGAAGTATTAATTGACCGTTGCATCTTCAATGTTACCGTTGAGAGAAGTTTACAGGTGTTTAGCAAGTAGCTTAGGCATCTTCTCTCTCTAAACTCAGTTTAATCCAGCTGGCCAAGTAATTTGATTTGTTCTTCTGCAAATTAGTCCGTTGGAGATGAAGTTTCTTGATGTAGAAAACATTCTTTAATGCTTTGCAACCGTGTGCAAAAGAATTAGCCAAGTTTATGCAACTTTTTTGAGTAGTGCATTTAATGAGCTGAACCACTTTTTGCTTTTCACTTTATCCTTCATTAAACATTCTTTAAATCATCTGAAACTTACTAACAAAGTGGTTAAACATAGCTAAGAATATATAAGAATGATAGGAGAAAGTATTAAGAGCAAATAAGATGCTTCCACAAATTCGTCAGATTTGATTTTCAAGTTTAGCATTTGATACTCGAGTATGTTCATCAATACTCGAGTTTGTCACTGTGCACTTAACTCAATACTTGAGTATTCATCTTGATACTTGAGTATTCATCTTCTAGAGAGGAATCATCGGGACTTGAACTTTGGACCTTAGGACAATACTCGAGTTTTGAATTTTTGGTCAAAAAATAAGTTGAAGTTCAAAAACCTCAATACTTAAGTATTGTTCCCAATACTTGAGTATCCAAATCATTGACAAAGGGAAAAGCTCTCTGTATGCCCAATACTCGATTTCCTACTCAATACTCGAGCATGCATTCATTTAAAAACTTTGTGGAGTCTTTCCCAAGTCAATACTTGAGTTTTCAAATGAATACTTGAGTATTCAAGGAATTTGAAAAACTTTGATAAAATGATGTCAAGTCAATACTTGAGTATGCAAAACTAATACTCGAGTTTTCATAAGGTGTAAAACTTTGATGACTCTCTGTATGACCAATACTCGAGTATTCAATTGAATACTTGAGTATTGAGAACTTAAGTCAATGTTGAAATTCTCTCTGTGTGTTCAATACTCGAATATTCATATCAATACTCGAGTTTGTCTCAGGGTGAAAACTTGGAGTGCTCTCTGTAAGGTCCAATACTCGAGTATAGCATCTAATACTTGAGTATTGCTTTGTGAAATATATTTGAGCAACTCTCTGTCAAGTCAATACTCGAGTATTGATAACAATACTCGAGTTTGTCTTTGACAGTAAGGTTTTACCAAAGACAAAACTCCAAAATGTGTTTACAATTGTTGATTATCATCAAAACACATAGGGAACTAACAATTTTGTTGTTGTTTGTTTAGTGTGTCCCTCATCAGTCATGAACTAAATTTCCTAAGGCTGAACGAGGATGAACCTTTAAGTTTTGAATGAACCTAGTTGCAAGTTCTTAATTCAATAAATTCACTTTGCGTATCAGTAATTTAATTACCTTGTCGATTAGCGGAAGGTAAGGGCGAGATTTGTGGCCTCGGTTTACTGGTAATGAGTCGAGGTTAGACCTTTGAGAAACAGTGATTACTAGGCAAGTTGGTGCAAGGCTTGACCTATTATTGTAGGCTTCAGGAATGGGTCTACCGCTTATAACCAATACACCTTGCTCATAGCGTTGATCTAACTAGATATTTGCCATAGGCATATGGAAGGAGTAAAGTTAGCATTAGAAGTATCGGACGTGGAAGCTTCGATAGACTATAGTGGTGGGTTAACTGAATAGCGTTGTAGTTGGTAGCTACGCTGTAGCATTGCGGAAGCTGTACAGTATAAATGCTATAGCAATGGGTAAAGCAACTGGGGGATTGAGATACTTAAAGGTGATTTCAAATTCAGCCTAACTTCTTACTAATATCTTCTTACAACAATCATTCTCTGTTTACTTTTGTTTATTAGCATAATTACAAAAACCTCTCAACCTAATCATATTTACTTTATGTGTGCACAACTATCATAGCAATCAAGCGTCACTTCCTAGTATTTCAATTTCTGTGGGACGATACTCTACTTACACTTTATTACTTGTTCGACTAATTCACTATAAGGAAATCGACCAACAACTGTCTAATGAGCTTATAGCATAATTATTGCCTTCACTCATAAATTTTAAAAATGATATTATGAAGGCCAAGGATGAGCAGATTTTGGATGGAAATGACGTTTAGCTCCCCACTCACTCAATTTTTCAAAAGGCAAAAGGTCCATGAGCTAACTGGCCTAACCCATGGGCTAACTAGATGACCAACCCATCTAATAAAACATGTGTGCCCCTTTTTCTAGCCCAACCAATCAATTTTGATAGGAAAATGGGCTGGTCCGGTGGGTTAAACCCGTGTCCCCAACACTATACTTAGAGATCTAAATTTTAAGCGAGTTAAAATTATATGGATCAAAAAATTAATTCCTTCGGATGATAATAAGAAACAGTTACTGTTGTTTTATGGGAAGAGGAAGATCGATTTTCATTGATCAAACTTTTCATGTTTTCATGGGAAGAATATGCGTAAGGCTCATTATGTAATTTCCTTAGTATTAATTGAAGGTAAAGTCCACTTTAAAACTTTTCAAGTATCACAACTAATAATTGTTTCCAACCTAAAATCTACTACCTCCATTCTTTAATATAAGACTCAGTTCACCTTTTTTAATATCTTAAAAAAGATAAATAAATTACTTTAAAATATTTATATTTTTACTTTTCTCCAAACTAATTTACCTAACTTATAAACTAATATATTATTTAATTATACAAAACATATGCTATGATTAACCAATTTATTTAAATTCTTTGACCTCTCTAAAAAAATCAGCTGGCTCTTATATAAGGAATGGGAGAGAGAAATTAATTAATGCAAATGACGCTATGTTTTAAAATATATCATACATTCAAATAAGACCCCATGACTCTTTGATTCTATTATTGGTTCTATGTTTTCTCATGATTGAAGCAATTGTCACTGGTTATACTTTCTACAACATCATGCAATAACAGTGTAAAAGGCTCATTATATAAATGTTTTTGTCCCTCTAGTGCAATGACTTTTGAACATTGCCTACACTCTAATACAATGCTTGATCCTTCCCATGTTGTATTTGTGGACTTGCTACAACCTCCTACATTCTAAACATAATAAGTTTGAGTTGTATTTCTATTTCTATTTCATTCAAAATTGTCGTAAGCCATCCTAGTCCTCAAGAAAAGCAAAAAGCTTGAAACCACACCCACCATGGAAATACAGCCCCACCATATGAAAGTTTGCATGTAACACTTGCTTCCGGTGCACGTAGACACGCGAAGCAGCCAGCTTGTGTGCTCCAAGGGCTCGGCATCGGTGTTGGAGTCATACACCAAGGCTGCAATTAGGCTAAAGAGACATGAACCTATAGGTATGTTGGTGATGAGGATGTTGTGGTTCACAGGAGCACTATTTGGACCAAACAACTCGGAAGTAATGGACACTGCTTCAGAGAAGACGAAGCCTGAACTTAAGCCTAACATGCCTGTGCTTATTCTCAGACATGCTTCGCTTTTTGATGCTGCAAGCAAAGTGAATGCAATTGGTGTTGGAACCATGGCTACTGTGTACCATCCTGTCCTTGGAAAGCGTATGTTCCATCTGCATTATTGTATATATATACACCAATGGTGGATTAGTTCTCAAGTATATATATGAAAGTTAAGTCATACTCTTATTTTGATTCATATTGTGTCTGTGACATTCAGTGATTATTTAGATGGTTTGAGTTTAAATTTTAAAACAATCGGCTATACTGAATTTAATTGTTATTTTACCACATGATAATATGCAGGTAAGTAAATAAGCAAATTCTGGTGAACTTTCATTCTGGTCCTAGAAGAAAAATGAGTTTATACATTTTAAGCATTAGAAGTTAACCAGGATAACACATTCTTTCTATCCCATTTCTAATTAATTTAAAGACTCAAATTAATTTACTTTCCACTTAAGTGTTAAATAAGTAAAGTCTTAAGATTATGCTTACTCTTAGATCAAGATATAAAAATTAGGTAGAATTCCAAGGAAAGGCCATTGGCTTAAAATAAAGAGACAATATTATTCTAGTATTATATCTATCTCTTTTAATTTCAACAGCACTAGAGTTGGCTAGCTAGTTGAAAGAAAATGCAAACATTAGGAAATAAAAGAACATTTTTAGTGGAGGATCCAATAATTGAAAGTTGAATTGTTCGCAAAGGGTTAAGGTATAAATCTACTTTTGAAGTATTTTCCCAGGGCATCTAACATCATAAACTTTTCTTGAGAGCAACATTACATATTAAGCTTTCAAAATGGTGCAAAAATTCAACTGCTGTTTTAATTTCAATAGCACAAGTTGCCTAGCTAGTTGAAAGAAAATGTAAACATAAGGAAATAAAATAACATTTTTAGTGGAGGATCCAATAATTGAAAGTTGACTTATTTGTAAAGAGTTAAAGTACAAATTTATCCATGAAGTATTTTTCCAAAGGCACTGAGCACCATAAACTTTCTTTGGGTGCAAAATTACATATTAATTCAATTGTTGTTAAGTCAATTAACATTGACTATTTAACAAATCTGTCAACTAAGAAAAATATGTAAAAATACACATTATGTTTCCACTCCATCATTTTGAAAAACTTTATATGTATTTTTGCATCTATTTTCGACTTACATGCATGCTTGTTAAACAATTAACATTAGTCAACTTAACAACCACAACATTTTTACACCATTTGAAAACTTCATATTCACCCAATAAAAGTTTGTGGCGTTAAATGCCCATTGCGAAATACTTCCTAGATTTGCACTTTGACCCATTTGCAAAGATCAAGAAAAGGGTACAAGAGAAAGAAGTAGGTGGTTTTTAGTGACTTACTCTCTCAAGAAGTCAGGGCCAGCAGCAAGAAGACGACCAAAGAAGGAACAAATGGAGTATAATGATACCATAGAACTAGTCTCCGAACTGAGTCCTAATGACTCTGTAATTTGCCCCAAGTTGTTACTGTAAATCAATCCAGTCGTAGCTCCACACAAATATGCTACATAGTACAGCCAAAAATCCCACCTTCTCAACAATAACCTCGCTGAATGTTCTTCACAAATCACTCTCATTTTGTCTCTCTCCATCATTTCCTTCAGAAAACCACACTTCTTCTCCCTCATCAAAATCGCACCAGAACTCCCATTTCCTGTACTTTCCACTTCTTCTTCTTCATGACCACAAATCAGCCCTTTATCAATCTCCTCCTCCTCATCATCAGATTCAGTCACATAGAATAAGCTCGATGAAATGAAACAGTGAGTCCAATGATCCCTGGCATACACAATCCTAGGGATGAACAATGGAAGAACAAGCAGAAAAATAGCACCTACAAGGATAATACGTGACCAAGTTGTGCTAGTGGAAATATCATCAAGCACAAGGAGATAGAGGCCTGTGATGAGAGAAAGTATGTAGAGGCCGATGAAGACAGGGAAGTCAAGGCGGCGGGTAGACGTGGACGGGTGAAGGGGATGTGCCGGCTGCTGGAGGAGAATCGTGATCGGGACGAGCGCAACACATGAGATTAGTAGGGGAACGAGTGCGTTGAGCAAGAGGTAGAGAGTGTCATCGCTGGAATTTATTGAGTTAACAAGGAAAGCGTATAAAGCTGCAGTTACACCATTGAAGCTGATGCTTAAAGAGAGGGCAAGAGGAATACTTGATGTGAAATTTTTAATGCATAAGACGTAGCACACTGTGTTAAACCAGCAGATACTGCACCCAGCTACCAAACATGAAAGAAATATCTGCATTAGTTGGTGTATATTAGTCAAATTTCACTAGGTTGTTAGAATCAAAGAATAGAGTATGAAAGACACAGGTATGAAACTATATTGTACTTGTATAAGACAAGCATATAAGAAATTATATATATACATATATGTGTGTGTGTGTACACACACATATGTACATACACACACATATAAGAGGTTCTCTGTGCTTTGAAAATGAGAAACTAATGATTATGCTTGTTTTCTTTAAAAAAGGATATGCCGAAGTAAAAGTCAAGAACTTTTAATTAGCGAAAACTAAGTTTAACTGTCATCATTTTAACTAGGTTGATGATTTTCCATGTCTGAAACAACCACCTGCATATATAGTGATACCAATCCAATTAATTTCACTAGGCAGTTTTGTTAAACTATGTCAAGTGAGAGAAATATTTTTATGAACGAATTCAATGTAGTAATGAAGAGTAGTATAATAATTAATAAGCTGACCGGACACTGAGAATGTTATAGTTAATACATGTGTAAATATCGTATTTACTATAAGGGAATTACTAACTAGTTAGTGTTAGTGTGTGCATGTGCACAGACACACACAAACAACATGCATGCGTATGCACGCACAATTAATTGTATAAAATCAAGTAAAAATAAATGAACTACTTTTTTCATAACTGAATAATCTATTAATACTCGTGTTTCTGTTTTTCACTGCCTCTCCTTTGTTTGATAATTTTTTTTTTCGCCAAGATAATCTTGTTAATCTTTCCCTCCGTCATCCTATTTATATTAATCTGTAGGGTACTCTTTTAATTATTACTATCGCTTTTCCTTTTATATAAAAATAAACTATTAACAACGGTTAAATTGAGTAAAAGAACTGGATTCTGTTGAGCAAGGTATCGTGGCCACCAACTTCTCACAAATGTCATAAATAGGTAGGGGTATAAAAGGAAAATTATTAGTTAACTATTAGTTATTTCACAGCCAATCACCCCTAGAACAATACAATGTAATATTTCTATCTCGTACTATTTTTAAATTCTTAATTATATCAAAAAAATATAAAAATTTAAAGTCATGTAAAAGCATGCATACCGGACAGCTAACAATTTGGTATTATCAACATTTTAAACAGTAGAAGCTACCCATACCAGATTAAAAGTTCATGAAAAGATTTATATCCAATTTAACCGAATATTTTTATTTATTTATTTTTAATAGACCTCGTTTCTCATTTTTAAGGATACACAACATGAGTAATCTCCCCCACTCCCACATGCTTATTTTTGTTGTACCTTTTAGGGAAAAAGCACCGTGGAATTTTTTCAAACCGAAATTTTTTGGCACTTCATATGGAAACCACAACTGTGGGCCCCAAAATCATAATTGAGTGTGTTTAATTTCACTTCAGCACCATTTAAATTTGCGGTCAGAATTGTTGGTGTGTGGCTTCAAGAGGCTCACTCATTTTCCTCAACTGATTTTCCAGAAAAATTCAAACACCCATAAATATGAGACTTCTATACGGAGTAAAATAAAGACTCCTCTAATCTAAGACCAAATTTAGATAAATTAATTTAAAAAATGATCAATATAAGATATACTCCCTCATATCTTTAATATAATATAACACCTCATTGACTTTTATGAAGAGACTTAAAAAGTTAAATAAGTTGATTAATTATAACATATATTGTATATCATTAAATTATATTTTACTTTATGAGTTGGCTAAATTAGTTTGGTATAAAAAAAAAATCTAAATATTTTAAACTAATTTATTTATTTTTATTAATCTTTCCAAAAAAGTTAGATGGGACTTATATACATATAGTAAAATAGAAAAAACCTTTATGTTTTGAACCAACATTCATTATCATAAAACTAAATATCGTAGGAGCAGTATAGGGTAAGCATGCACTTTTTAGTCCTGTTTTGGACATGGTTTTAGTTGAATCCTTCAATTTTATGAAGGTCTTTAGTTTTCTAACCCTAGCACTTGTAGTCCCACATATAAGTTTTGTGTAAGTCATTATTATTTTAAAATACTAAATTCAATGTGTCAATTTTTGTTTATCTTTTGTTGATATTTAAGATTTCAATGTCGCTTTTTTTGTTAATTGTTACCATAACTGACGGTGGTGGAGTTACATTTTTTTAAAAAAAATAAAGAAACCAAAATAAAATAATATGTAAAGTTAAAAGTTAAAAAAGTGTGCTTTTGTTTAAATATGAAATCTTCTTTTTTTCTTTTGGAAAGAAAGGATCATACGGAGTATTTCTTTACTTTTTGGAGAACTACCAACCAACCACCTTTAACTAACGGTCAATTCAAATATAAGTGATTGAATTAATCATGAATTATTCAATAAATAATATCCAATTAAATTTCCATTCATTTTAAATAATAATGGACAAAATTGTGGGTAGAGTTTTAATTAAAGGAATTAACTACGTAATGGACAACAAATCTTAAACAAATAGTATTTGATAAAATTTTTGTCAAACTCTTACGACGAGGGTAACACTACTGCCTTTTTTTTTTTTTTGTGGGAAAAGTTAGCTATAGACGCCTAAATTTTTTTAAAAAAGTAACTTAAAGATATGAAAAATAAAAAATTATAAGTATTTTAATGATCAAAACTAATGACAAATTTTACAGAGTTATAATCAGTTTTCTAAAAAATAATTTCATTTATTTAGCTATATAGTATATGAGAAATGGAATGATACAATTTCATAACTTATAAATTTCAAGATTGAAGTACTTAAAGCAACACTTTTCTTTCATTTGTATATAACTAAGCCAATGAATTCCAAAGTACCAACAAAGAATAATTGAGCTATATTATCTAAGCTAATGCAAGAGTTTAAGGAAAACAAATTAAAATTCGAAATTTGATCTCCAATAATAGAACTAAAAAACAAAAATTTGAAAGAAAAATTTAATCTTTAATCTTTTAACATATCTCACTAATAATTTCATTTTAGAGTCTTAATTTTATCAGGTGTATTTCGAATATTTTAATCCTAACATAATTAATAAAAAAACACTGAGATTACAATTAAATATGTAAATTGATAGAGCATTATTAAATACTAACATATTCAGTTTAATTTTTAAAATGACAATAATTATTGCAAAAATAATTATTTAAAACAGATTATAATAAAATTTGAGGACTGAAAAGATATTAAAAAAAAATTAATGGACCCAATTGAAATACTGTTTAATGTAGAGGATCTAAGTTAAAATGAAACAAACAATACAACTCGCGAACTAAGCAGAGAATTAAGGAATTTTACGAGAGAACGAAGCAGAAGGACAAGTGGGAACGGAAGTTACTGACCAGGACATAAGGCAAGGAGATGATTTTCTGAATGAGGAGCCACTGAAGGCCATAACCAACAACGCCGAGAAACGCTGAGATGAAGGTGACGATCCAGAGAGGAAGATACAGCAAACAAAAACCAGAGCACCATCCAAATAGCTTTCCCATGTCTGAAGCCACCGCCAAATAATTGAGCTGAAGCTGAGTTATGTCCAGCGACGATTTCAGATCCGACGAGTACGACGAGAAGTCGAAGTTCGTACCCGTGAATGCTTGAATCCATATGGACGCCACCAGTAGGATCCACTTCCTCGATTCTTCGCCCATGCTTACATACAAATTTCTAGATTTTGATCTGATTCTAGCTAGCTATGTTCGTCTTCAATTCATATGTTCTTGTTGCAGATTTTGGAGATCTGTGAGATGAAGCTGTGAATTGGTTACAGTTTGGAGAGGGATGAGTAGAGAAGAAGAAAATGGAAGCCCTTTTTATACAGAATGTTCTTTCAAGATGTCTTTATCTTTCTCCTTTTTTTATCCGATGAAAAGTATTTGTTGTTGTTGTTGTTGTTTGTTTTTTTTTTTTGGCGTCTTTATTTGATGATATTTAAGTGAGCGTGATTTTTATCTACCAGCATTTCTTTGTCTTCTTACTTCTCTTACCCTTCTTTTCTTGTTCTCATCATTAGTTTATAATTATATAAAATTACTGAAAAGTTTCTCATTCCAAAATATATTGCCCGAAAACACTTAAAAAGTCCGATAATAAAGGTGTTACACCCCCACCGGTCGTGTCTTTTTGGGTGGTAGGTTAAAGAGATCCCTTTTATATTTTACCTTTCCTTTATTATTAGTCCATTTAATTGTAAGTCAAAGCATGTACAACAGAGCACAAGACCGATTTGGACAAACTACTGTACTCTGGTAAAAATAAAATCAACAGAAAGTAAAGTCCTTAGAGGGTTATGATACAATCATCCAGCATAAATACCAAAATAATATACAGTAATCCAAAATAGTAAAGTACAAAATATGATAGGGCATTTCCTATCCTTCACCAGCACCATCATGCCTTACCTTTGAAAACAGGCCTTTACAAATCAGGCACGTCCCCTTGCATCTACAAAAGCTTATGGAGTCCGACAATGGTCCCTAGAGTAACTATCAACACTTATGTACCAAATGTGTGATGTGTATGCATGCAACCATGTAATATATATAACCACAGAATATATGCCAAATACACCACATATGCAAACAGAAACATATATAACATGTCTTCGTACTGTTGAGTCGCCTTACCAAGGCAGGCCTCGGATTTACCAGAATCACAATCCTATGTCCGTTGAGCTATGACTCAAGGCAGGCCTCGGACCAAGCCACAGTGCTAGAACACAATCATACACATGCTATGTATGCATATTTGGCAAAATACATACAAAAACACATATGGCAAGCAAAACATACAACAAAACACATAAAAGTGCCGGAGTAAAGTGGTTACTACATGGGGGGTTTGTACCGTCTTATAATTTTTAATGGCACTTTAGCTCTCCAAGATATGGTTTAACCCTAAATAACACCAAAAGACCTTATTTCAGTATTTTCCAAAAATACCCTTACATTTTTAATTAAGATCGAGCCCTTTATTAATTTTCCAGAAAATCTAGTGAATCTGGCTCATCTTCCCTGTTTTGTAATAAATTCCACAAAAATCATATTTACATGAAACCAGTGCCATCTGAACCATTAGGATGTCTATTTTCGAGGAAAAATAATTCTAGAGGCCAGAAGTACATATATTTTGGCGTGTAGCCCATTTTCTACACTCTGGTCAGAATTATTCTGTTGTCATCTGAACCAACTTTATCAATTTTTATCTTTTAGTAGAAAATTCCAAACAACATAACATTATACATAACGGTGAACCTTAGGATGTTTACTTTATTCCTGTAAAATTTCAGGTTAATCTCATTTACTATTTTTTAAATCCAGTTGAAGGTTCGCTGCTCAAAAACCCAGAATTGGTAGCAAGCTTGTTCTTAAGAATTTTTCGATATTTTTGAGTTCGGAAACTTAAACCATAGCTTAACCCAATACAAAAGCACGTTTTAAACACCTTGAAACCATAAAAAAGCACCTAAATCAGATTGCAACACCATGCCCTAATCCCTTGCTCGAAAATCACAAGTTCAAGTTGCAGGTTCGGGTTTTCGGTGTTTACCTGATTTGGAGATCCGGCTTGATGATCTAAGTGATTGGTCACTTTTTCTTGGTTATGGAAGCTTGGCTGGACCTCTCCTTCCTTCTAAAAATTTCGTGCCTTCTTGCTAGGAGAGAGAGAATTCATGCCTTTTAATAATAGTAAAGAGGTAACTGATCAGTCCAGAATAACTGGAGTAAAATCCTGTCCAGTAATTAGTTAATTTGATCTGACTTTTAACTTTATCTCCAAGAAAAATTCCAGAGTATTATAGGTCTGCCAAGTGGCACCTCCCCCTTCCAAATATCTAGATTTTTACTTTTCATTTGGGGAAAATTACCTACTTTGGCCCGAAATTTATGAAAATTACCAGTTTTGGTCTGGAACTTCTTTATAATTCGTTTCTTGTTCCCCAAGCTTTCTTGATGGTTCCTAGGGCTATACGGCACTTCCTGGACCCCACAAATCGAATTCCTTGATTTTATTTTATTTTCTCCCAATTTATCTAATTTATTCCTTTTTATCCAGAAAGTGGAACCCACATTTTGACTTTTTGGACTGCTTTTCCTTTTTATTTTTCTCCAAGTAAATTTTTAATCATTTTAAGGGCTAGGTGGTGCATAAGAGGCCCCACCAAATCTTCCCTCATCCATTTTATCTGGCTTTTCCACTTTATTCGGTCCAGTCTCCTTCTACCAGTCTTTACTGGGCCCCGCTAGTCAACAAGGTGCTTTCTTTTTACTTTTCTTCAACTCTTCAAATATTCTCCCCTGAACGGACATACATAGGTGGCGCCTCCTTGACTACCCAATATGGCCCCACATTTGTCTCATTCAATCTAAAAGAAGCCCCTAACTGGTTACTATCGGTCCCCTTTCTACCGGTCAATCTCTTGTAGGACCCGCATTTTGTGTTTGGGCCTGAATATGAGTAAAATCATCTGAATTTTATTTCTCTCTCCTGGGTGGACGAATTTAATGACTTAAGGGGTGGGGATTTGATTATTTTGTCCTTACTTTTCCTCTTTTACCCCTAAAGTGACACGTGTCCCAATGTAATCATTACACTGACTCTTGCTTTTTTTAACATATGACTTTTCAGTATCTCTTTCCTTTCTCTGACCATGGATGGTGCATACATATGGTCTAGGGGCAAGAGTTTGTGTCTTGACTTCATTTCTGGGCCCCACTTTATTATACCGGCTTATTCTACACCGGTGTTTTGCCCTAGGCCTACTTTTCCTCAAATCTGGACACCGTCATTATCCCCTTTTCCTTGTCCACACTAGGTGACATTTTGGACCTTTTTAGGGCCCACCATACCGTCTCCCATTATTTTGATAACTCTTTATATTTATTACTCCAAATAAAATATTACAGAAAATATCAATAATTAAATTAGTAATAAATACTTCTCATTAATTCAACAGTAATTACAAATGCATTATTTACATTAGTAGGGGTGTTACATTTCTCCCCCCGTAAAATAAATTTCATCCTCGAAATTTGTCTATACATTGATCATATTACGAGACATAAAATCAGGGTAATGATTCTTCATATCTTCTACCATTTCCCATGTTGCTTCCCTAGGAGACAATCCCTTCCAAAGCACTTTAACGGATGGAATAGTCTTCTGCCGGAGTTGCTTTTCTTGATACTCGAGAATTTGCTCTGGTTCAACTACAAAAGTATAATTATCTTGAACATCTACATTCTCTTATTCTAAAATATGGTCTGAATCCGGGTAATACTTCTTTAATTGAGAGACATGGAAGACATCGTGTAACTTGCTCAAACTAGGTGGCAAGGCCAATTGATATGCTACCGGTCCTTGTTTAGCAAGGATCTCAAAGGGTCTAATATATCGATGATTTAGTTTTCTCCGCTTTATTGCTTTACTAATTCCAGTGACAGAGGATATTTTAAGAAAAACATGATCTCCTACCTCAAATTCTAGAGGTCTTCTCCTCTTATCGGCATAACTTTTATGTCTACTTTGCGCTGCGAGAAGCCTCTTCTGAATTAATTTAATTTGGTCGGACATTTCATCACCATCTCTGGCCTGAATATCTTCCTTTCAAATAAATCAGTCGAGCAAATTGGAGATCTACATTTCCTCCCATATAAGGCTTTGTAAGGAGCCATCTGTATACTAAAATGGTAGTTGTTATTATATGCAAACTTAGCCAGAGGTAAGAATTGATTCCATTCATCTTTGAAATCCAAGACACATGCACGCAACATATCTTCTAGTGTCTGGATGGTTCTCTCTGACTAACCATCAGTCTGGGGATGGTAAGCAGTACTAAATTTCAGCTTTATCCCTGACAGAGATTTGTCGTATCTCCCAAAATAACCAAATTCAAAAACGATTTTGTAGAAATAGGGAACTTGGGTCGTTTCCCCGATGAATTCGCAGCAGGTTTGATTAAAGGTAACAGCAAAACAGAAACAGTAAAAATGGGGGTTTTGTTGATTCAAACAGATTAAAAATGAAAGTAAACTAAAACAGAACGAAATGCAGAAACAGATTAAAAACCAATCAACCCAACATTTAGATTCCAGAAACTTCCATCATTGAGCGAAATATGAACGAACTCGCGTTTGGTTTTGGATGAACCGAAATCTCTGCGTTCATCCAGAAATTCCCTCGACTAGACGATTGTCTAACATCTGTCCGAATAGTGACGTCTCACTGTGCGATCGAACAGCAAGGCTTCAAACCTAGTTTGAACTCAGTCCATGGGAAGAACCAAACCGAATATTAAAACTAATAATCGAACTATTTTCAGAAATCGGATCAGATAAGATGAAAACAGAAACGAGTAACGTTACCGATTAAGCACGAGATCTCTGGATGAATCATGGAATCATCAACGTTGGGTTAATCGCAAACGTTTAGCCGAAAATAACTGGAAAGAACGAAGAACAGACGAAGAACGCGAAGAACATTTCAGAGAATTTGAAAGCTTCTGTTTTGATTCACAAAACTCTAAAAACGTGAATAATAATGTGTTTGTGGCTGCTGCCTTACTTAACTTAAACCTAAAATGGAAATGGGCTTAACTTAAAGCTTCTGTTTTGATTCACAAAACTCTAAAAACGTGAATAATAATGTGTTTGTGGCTGCTGCCTTACTTAACTTAAACCTAAAATGGAAATGGGCTTTAATTAAAAGTGGGCTTTAATTACAAAATTCAAGCCCAAATAAAATCCATAAATATACATCAACTTTGGCTCCAAAATCGACTGCCCTCTTGTCCGAAATTGCCCTTCATGTCTTCATAACAATTGTAGCTCTCCAAATCATCTGAAATATGAGACAAAAATGAGGCAAATCCGATGTCTGGTTCAAGAGTTATGGTAAAAATAGCGAAGCAATGTAAAATTGGAATTTTACTACTAAAAATGGCTAGAATAAAATCAAATGCCCAAAGCCCAAATAGATATAAAAGCCATTATTTATTAGCTAAAGAGTCCTAAATTATTAATCAAGAGACAAAAAGTAGTGTATGAAATATTCAATTATTAGGGAGTAGCTGTTGCATCAAGACATGACAATCATGAGATTTTTGGCCTACTAATTTCAAGTCCTTCATCGATACAAGCCTCTTAAAATTTGAAGAATACCCCGAGGGAACTTTTGTGCCATGTAAACACTCACAAAAACTTTGTTTCTCATCCTTAGACAAAGTATGAGAAGCCGAGGGACAATAAGTTATTTTCCTATATGGCCTTGGATTTAACTCTATGCGTATTCTCATTGCTTGCAAATCCAATCTTGCCTTCACACCATCCTTGGAACTACCTTGTATGTTGAGAAGCGTGTCAACAATACTATCACAAACGTTTTTCTCCACATGCATGACATCAATATAGTGTCTCACATCAAGATTGCGCCAATAGGGAAGATCGAAGAATACATATCTCTTTTTCCATATATTTGTTTCTTTTATACTCTTTACAGTCTTACTGAAGATGACATTAATATTTTTCACCTTTTCATAAACTTGCTTCCCGGTCAATGCCACTGGAGCATCTTCATACTCTTGGCCACCAAAAAAGGCTTTCTTTAATCGATGAAAAGCCTTTTCTCCTACATCATGAATAATGTCCTCTATGCGATCATCCATATCCGTGTCATTATCATCAAAGACCACTTCCCCATGTTGAGACCCACTTGGTATTTTTTCACCATGCCATACCCATACTATATAAATCTTACAAAATCCTTCACAAATTAAATATGTGTGTATAACTTCTGGACTTAGTCGCCTCTCATTCAAACATTTTACACAAGGGCAATAAAACTTCCCACTATCATCATTGGCATTTTGTTTAGAAAATTCAATAAAGTCCCTCACCCCATTCTGATATTCAACACTCGTCCGTAAAGCATTTATTCAACTGTGATCCATAGTAGAATTCCTATGGACGGAAAGATTTAACATACGTAAAATAATGCAACACCAAATGCATATTTATGCTCAATGTTAGTTATGTCTTTTTTTTTTTTTAAGGAGAAACTTTCCATTAAATGCATAACGAAGAATAACTTTTGGTCATAAATATCACAGTGAATCCAAGAAGCAAAATAAATGCATGATGAGGAAATTAAATGCTTCGCATGAAGGTCTTGTGGACTCACCTGTAGCATATAAATTCAAATGCAAACCCTGAGTCTTTCTTTTCCGCCCACGAACATTGATGTTGCAGACAACAAGAGTACCCTAAAAACATTTGTTGGTCAGTTGGGTAGGTCTAAAGTGCAAATATAATCTTCAAAATACAATATTCATTAACAACAAAGAAACCCACAAGAGCATTTCATCGATTTCGTTCAACCCATGAAAAACCCAGAACGATAAGCAGGAAAATCATGAAGTTATATAACCGAAACACCTCTTACAGCTTGGTCTATATACGTTTAGCTAAGGAACCAGAAAGTGATTGTTGAGAGAGCAACGCGAAGCACCGACGGAGCAACACACAAACATTGGAGACAGAACCTCAGTAATCACTTTCGGTGCAACAAGAGAAGTTCAAAGAGGCAAATTTAATTTTCCGCGCGACAGAGGCATGTTTTAGTATTTGGACTTTATTAAGACCGATTAATTATAACCTATCCGGCCCTAAATATTTTTTATTAATTTAATTTTTAAGTCCTAAAAGTCTACAATTAATTCAATTACTTTTAAGACCGAATTCTTATCGTGTATCCGGTTCTAAATATATAATTAAATTTTAAGACCGGAGTTTTAGAATACTCTGGACCTAACTTTTTATTATTCATTTATTACGCGCGTAGATTTTATTAAGACTAGTTAATTATAAAGTAGCCGGTCCTAAATATATAACTTTTTAAGACCAGAGTCTCTTAAAACTCCGATCCTAAATTCTCAATTTTTTTTTTGAGAGAAAAAAGGATTGGCTTTGGCGAGCATAGCAACTGAATGAATAAAAATTAAAGGAAAGATGGAGTTTAATTTCTTTAATTAGTGGAGAATATGAACAAAAAATTAAAAAGACACAAGCTTAGTTCTTAATGCTACATATATTACTTGAATATGCACATACACAAGAAAAAATATAAAAGAAAAACAAGCAGAAAATTATCAAAAACAAGAATCTGACTATATATACATCCTAAAGCTTATTATCCTTCAAAGCCTTGGCGATATCGGTGTGAGCAGCATTAACTTCCCGTCGGATATCAGCAAGTTCCTGTCTTATTCGCATCAGCGCATCATGGTCTGAAGGTTGGGGGTGCGACAATCTCTTCATCATCTGAAATAACAATGGGTCCAACGACCCGAGACTCTTCTGTCTCAATAGAACGCACTCTCGCTGGAGGAGGCGCACCATATAACGACCTACGGAAGGCACGAGCATCACGAGTAAGAACACCCCTACGAGCAGTTCTCTTATATCTAACCATGGTTTGAGCAGTTGGCGCAAAGAGGTATGAGGAATTTATTAATAAAGGCAGAGAGCAGTTCTCAGATAAGTCACATACATAGTTTGGAGTTACGAGGTAGTAAGGAGTTAATAGGGAGTTAAGGACAGAGAGGTATGAGGAGTTAATAAAGGCAAAGAGCAGATGAATGTTCTACTTTACGAGCGGGTTTTAGAAATATGCGATCTAAAATCTATTATTTAATTTTTTTTATTTTAAGACCGACCTTTTAAAATATGTCCGGTCCTAAAAGTATATTATCTATTTTTTTAATGAATTACTTTTAAGACCATGCTTTAATCATTTATCCGGTACTAAAAGTAGATTATTTATTTTTTTTATCAATTAAATTACTTTTAAAACTAATCTTTTATCATTTATCTGGTCCTAAAATTCATTTATTTTTCTCAATTCAATATTTTTTAAAGTAAGATTTTTTTTCGTAAAAAATATTAGTTTTAAGAACAGTTCTTTTACAATATCCGGTATTAAAAGTTTTCACTGTTTTCAAAATCCGATTGCAGAGTCGTATCCTTACACTCAGTTCAAATGAATGATTCAGAGTCTCTTCGGCTTCCAGATAAACTTCCCAACTAGGCGTCTCCTCGTATTGTGATGAACTATACGTCTCCTCATTAAAGTTTCCGGCATTTCACATTGTTCATGAAGGGTTCTCGATTTAAACTCGATGTTATTTTACTTCCTTTACATACATTCTTCTCCATCACTTCTTTTTCCTCCACAGTAATGGCTGCTCCACCACCACCACGAGGTCCTCAACCACCCCCAGGTCCTCCTTTTCCGATTAATCCTCTTCCACCTCCATACCCTCCACCGTTGCCCCCGAACCCGACCCTCTACCAGATGATGGAGCACCTTCTAGCCCGCGTTGGTCATATAGACCGACGCTTGGGCCAGTTGTTTCAGGTCTATCACGCCGTCAACAACAAGCTGACTGCGGTACTCGATGCCCAGGACATTGAGTACCATCCTTCAGATGACGACGTCTCCGACCTCTCCGACGACTCCTTCCCCTCCTTCCCTTCCAACAATGATGGGGAGGAGTAAATATTTTTTTTGTTTTTTGTTTTCATGTACTGCTGCTGCCTCCTACGGAGCAGCATAAAAAAAATATAATAAATTTTTTTTCTTTCCTATTTCGATCGCCTTGTCCTTCTCATTATATTCTTTCTTTTTTCGACAAAAAGGAAAAAAAACAAAACATTATCCTCGTGTGTATGATCAACATTAAAAATTCCAACAATATACAGTTAAGATTAGACCAACAAAACAAAAAACATGATTTACCTTATTCGAATAAAACAAACACAGTGACAATTCTTCTCAAGGTTGGACCGTTGTTCTCGTCGGTTTAACCTCGCCCTGATTTGAAACAAAGTGTCCTTTTCAATATCTTCCTTCTTTTTCCGACAAAAAGAAAAGAGACAAAGAAAAGGGAAACCGATAATCAAAATCAGGAGAGGTAAAATCGACTACAATGAAGGACCTAGCTTGAGCAGAACGCCAGAACCTCGGTTGCCATGAACCCTGATGATTTGTCTGAAAAGCGAGTCAACATTTCTATTTAAAGGAAGACTATTAAGACCAAACATTTAACAATTACATGGTCATATAGGTTAAGCCATACTTTTTAAAATAAAAATAAGATAATTTTGGACTTTTAGGAGCGGACAGTAAAATAATATACGGTCCTAAAAGTCTCATATTATTTAGACTGAATACTTTTAGGACCAGATGTTTACAATATACGGTCCTAAAAGTCTCATATTTTTTAGACCGAAGACTCTTAGGACCGGATGTTTACTTTACAATATACGGTCCTAAAAGTCTCATATTTTTAGACTAAGACTTTTAGGACCGGATGTTTACAATATACTTTATCCACCATCCAATACATTCAGAAACCCAAAATGGACACAAGACAATTGTTTGAAAAATTAAACAAATTTATTTATTGAATTTTACATTGTCTATGTATATTTACAAATGAATATTGTTCGAAAAAATAAACAAATTTACAGAAGATTATTGTTGCTACAGGATATATTTATAAATGAATTTAGGACATTAATTATTGTCTTGACTTTAAGATCAGGTCATACAGATATTCACAAAACACATTGCGTACGTGATCCAGTTCATCAGCAGAAAAGGGATCAGGGTAGTCAAACAACTGTAACATCAAAGACAGAAACTGAATTAACTTGCGTGCATATTTCATATGTAACATTAAGCCAGAAACTGAATTAACTTGCATGCATATTTCATATGTAACATTAAGCCAGAAAAGTGTCCAGATTCATTGAATCTCAGATTAATCTGAGATTAAATGAATACTAAATTTAATCTAGGATAAATATATATATATATATATATATATATATATATATATATATTAAATTCAAATTTAATATCTATATTATTAATGGAGATTATAATATTATATATATGATATTTGTTTTGTATTTAATTTATTTGATAAATTAAATATATGAAACAAATAGAGATATTGTATCTCATTTAATTTCAAATAAAGATATCGTATATCTGTTTAATATTAAATTGAGATATAGTATCTCAGATTTAATTAAATAGATAGATATCATTTCTTAGATTTAATTTATAAAGATAAGTTATATCAAAAGGCTTTTAATTTAGATTTGATCTAAATTCAAGATTCAGATTTCAAATCTGGCTTTTAATATATTAGATTAGATCTATGAGATAGATTTAATTAATATATTATCCATATTCAAAATTCAAACTTCAAAATTAATGAGGATTAATTTTGATTATATAATACGCCTATCGGGTTTAGAAAAAACCTACGGGAGTTTTAGTCGAGCGTATTATAGAAAGCCGTGAGAAACCCTAGACTGAAAAATTGAGAGAGACGTACAAGAGTCGCTAGCACGCTGTCGTAGCTATGTTCAGGGATTGTTCGTGTGGATACTGGTAGAGGAAGCCGTTTCTAAAAGTCATCTTCTGCTGATTGAGAAGGTAGCCCACCTATTCAAAGAGAACGAGACGCGGACAAGTTCAATAGAAGGTATGATTCGGGTTCCCTAACCTTGATTTAAACGTCGTTGAGTGATCCTTCGGACGGGATTCATAAAATTTTTAAATCCGCTAAGTGTACGGATCCCAACATATGTAATATCAAATACATTTACCTTTGCAAATAATTTAGTTCTTCCTTTAATGATAATATCATATATATGTTTCATGACGTACTGGCCACATAAGTTGGACCCCGGTGGTTGCTGACGGGTCTAAAAAGAACAAGAAATATATATAAGAGCATATATATCTTACTGACCTAGTTCACAAGGCAGTGTGCCAGTGTACAAATATTGTACCAACCTGTGGTGTGAGCCATTTAGGCTTTTTGGCCTGATAAGAACGCTTTTTGTGTACCTCGATTTGGAAGGTCCTCATGGCACTATCATCAAAATCACAAATTTATCAATAATGTTCCCTGAAAATTCACAGTAGAGATTTCAGACAAGAGAATCAAAATGGCATGCTTACTCGTTGATGGTCTACGTCAACACAGGCACTGGATCGCTGTGAGTGGAGCATAAGAAGATAACTTTATTCTCCTCCATGCACATGAGGACCAACTGCCAATGGCGGCTGAAAATTCACAGCTGTAAAGTACTCAGTGATATATGTAGCAGAATTAAGTGAATTGCAGACAAGATTTGTGATATGTACCTGTGGTAGTATGGAAACATATACACCTTTCTTCTCACTTCACACAACCTCTTCGATATGTACTCCTGTCTCTCCTGCATGGATGTTGCATTTGAATAGACAGGGCACAAGAATCCAAAATCGTTACTCTTGCCCTTTTGAACCAATTCTTGATGCATGAACCAACAATAATGACATTAATCAGGGAATTAGTATATATGTATGTGTGTCTAAATGATGCATTTAAATTATGTACTCATAGAAGAAGATACTTACTTCATAAAAATTTGAACAATTGCATTAATAAGCTCACTTCTAGGAAGCAGCAGGGACTCAGCATCAACGGTGTCAACTTGAACCAGTAGAGGATGAGGGACGCCTATTACTTCATTGATAGGCCATGATTTATCTTTAAAATATCTACTCTTCACCATATCAGATATTTTTTTCCTTGGCAATAAACTTAGCAGTAGGGGATTGAGCTTGAGGAGAGGATGGAGCTTGACGAGGGGATGAAACTTACGGACAAGGGGTTGAAGCTTCAGGAGGAGTAGAGACATGTAAAAGCTTCACTGGCCAAGAGATGAAGGTTCTCTTGACATCACTCACAAGCTTCAGCTGATCAGTTGGGAGAGGGAGAGGTGCATCAATGATCACCTTTTCAACTGACACTCTGACTTCATCATCAGCCATTTGTTGGTGGTGTATAGTTGATCCCAATAAGTTGTGGACAGTCCCTTTTGCAACTAATTTACATTGCCTATCACGATCCTCCACATACAGGTCACAAGGTTGCTCTGACTGTCCAACAATGCAGCTCCCTCTAGTGCTCTGCGGTGCAGTGAGTGTGTGAAGGGAACATTGGTCTCTGGACGATTGCTCAAAAGCAGCCTCATCTGATTCATTTCCTCCCTTATCTGGCTTCTCTCGGACTGAAACCTTGCTGCTTTAGCTGCTGCTTCCTCACTTAATTTGGCCACCGTTTGTTCCATCTCCTCCCGGGTAACCATACTTTGTCTATGGCATTTGGCGGATTTACCAAAGTATTCCTTCAGGCTTACCCGTCCTCCAATCCCCCTTACACGCCCACCATGGTCTGGTTTTCCAGTCGCAAAAGATCTCTCTGCTTCTTTCTTTTTAAGATCTTCCTGTAAGGTACAGATAACGAGAAGCTTAGTAATGAAACATGTTTAGTAACTAAAAAATAACAATAATGATACTTACAATTCTTTCAGCAACTACACGAGTTTGTTCACTCGTGTAGGCGCCGCTTGGCTTTTGTTGAATGTGCAACCACAACTCCTCGCGACGTATTGGAGATGGCGGATCATGTACCGCAGAAGGATTGGATTCTGCTCTTCCAATCTCTTCCGCTTGGCCGCCATCAATTCTTTTTCAGCCTTTTCATATCCGCTGCGAGAAGCCCTATGCAGGCAATCATTCTTTCTCCCTATCTCCTGTGCTTGTTCCCTTCTTTCCTGTGAATCATAATTGAAAACAACTATTAATTTTGAATTCCAGCCATCTCACTAACAGAAATTAGAGAACTTCTGCTTGATATGAACCTTAAACACTAGTCAAATTCACTTCATCAAGTTTCAACATTTTATTTTAGGAAGATGTAGAATTGTAGAAGAAATTGGAGCTATGTTTTGCACTGCTAGGTAGATAGGTTAAGAAACAAAAGATAATTATGCTTACAGAATAATACAAACTTGATCCTTTTTAAGGAATCCAGTAGGATCAGCAGTCCTCATTAGATAGTAACAGAACTAACAGCAATGTCTAACCACTACCTACTATAACAGAACTAAGACTATAATAATGGCTTGACTCTTATGCCATTATTATTTCCCTAATTACCTTCTTAGTATTTTACCTTTTAAGGGTTTACATATCAGACTTGCATAGACAAAGGTAGGAAATATATACTTATGTTCACACACCAAACAATTTAACTAATAGGATTAGATGAACACAATAACATTCACATATCTGCACAGGTTATATAATCAAACAAAAGGGCAAACAAAACTAAATATAGACTTACTAGAGCTTCAGGAGTGGTCCGCAGCTGAACAAATTGTTGCCAATTTTGTTCATCAATAAATGTGTAATTGTCCCAAGGATGTTTGTCAGGCTAAACCTCGGCAAAAATATACTTGTTAGCGAGAAAGGTCTTAAACTTCCTCCACTGATTAGCACAATAAGACAATGTCTTGTCTTTCAACTTCTCAGAGTCAAGGACAGTGTATGTAAGTCGAATAATGTCCCAAATAGGTTGCTTTATTTTGCCAAAGTCCACATTTTTCCACTCATCTATCAAGATGCTAACCTTGCTGCGTGCAAGATAGCCGACAAAACTAGTATATTTGCTTTTATTAGGATCGAAAGGTTGCAACTTTTCATCAAACTGAATCTCGAGCCTTGACCCAAAAGTCCGACTTAGGGGTATATCCATCATTCGTGTGCCTCTTCTACCACGACGTGCAGGGCAGTTACGAGACACATTGTCAGATGAAGAGGGTTCGTTCTGACTCACACCAGTAATTGGCGTTCCCGAAACACGAATGGAATCGTTTTCACTGTTCATTTTCGAGACGAGAAGAGAGGAATGCCTAAGCAAATGAGAGAGTAATAGAGGCTAATGGTACGTGGGCGAGGAAGAGAGGTAATGCAATAGGAAGAGTGATTTCACAACAAGAAGAGGGGTTTTAGAGTTTAGAGGGACAACGTAAGTCGTTAGGTAACGTTTCGCGCGAAGAAGTATATTTGGCGCTTTATTTTTAAGACCGGATGAACTACAACGACGGTCTTAAAGGTTAAGTTTTAAGACCATCCTTTGTTAAACTCCGGTCTTAAAAGTAATAAACTATTTACTACCGGGCACAATTTATGTCCAGTCTTAAAAGTATAATCTTTAAAACCTCCTGTTATATATATTCGGTCTTAAAAGTTTTTTACTTGTATATTTATTTTTTTTCCTTATTATTTTGTATCGTATAAAATATAAGTTGGCTTGTTCGAGATTTCCCTATAAAGAAATTTGATATTTCAATTTTTTTTAATAACATTTTTAAGACCATTTGTTTTTTTAAGCGGTCTGAATAATATATTTAAGACCCATTGATAAAGGATCCAGTCCAAGAAGTTCTTTACATTTACAAAACTGCCATCGGTCATACTATTAAGACCGATGCGTCAGTACTCCAGTCTAAATGAGGCAATCTTAAAGCCCCTTTTTTGCACTAGTGTATATTATTTATTTTTTCAATTAAATTACTTTTAAGACCGTCATTGTATTATATATCCGGTCCTAAATGTCTAACCATGGTTTGAGGAGTTACGAGGAGTTGGGGCAGAGAGGACTTACGAGGAGTGAGGAGTTAATAAGGACAAAGAGAGAGATCGATACACAATTTATTATGATGTTTGTGTTTCTACTTTAAGATTGTCCTTTTATCATATCTCCGGTCCTAAAAGTATATTATTTATTTTTTCAATTAAATTACTTTTGAGACCGTCATTGTATTATATATCCGGTCCTAAATGTCTACTATTTATTTTTTTCAAACATTCAATTACTTTTAATACCGACCTTTTATCTAATTTCCAGTCCTAAAAGTCAATTTTTTTTATCAATTATTTATTTTTGTAAATTAAGAATTTTTCCTTAAAAAATATTACTTTTAAGAACTGATCCGGTATTAAATGTTCAGTCACTTCAAAATTACTCAAATAGCAGAGTCGTATCCTTACACTCTGTAAACTGATCCAGAGAGTCTCTTCTGTTAGTTCTCATAAGGTTTTGATGATGATTGAACAAATTGGAAATCATTGGAAGATGAAGATATGAGTTTTTAAAAGAGAAAAACAGTTGATCATTTTTAAACATAGCAACACTCTAGTGTTGAGTTCCAGAACTCGAGTGTTGGACATTGGCAAGATGTTTTAGAAAGCATCACCGCCAGTGTTCTAGCAAAACTGCCAGTTTTGAACTTATGAAAAGTTCAAAACTCGGGTGTTGAGTTTTCAACACTCGAGTGTTGGCCTGGCAGCGAGATATCAAGTTTTTCAAAACCCCAACACCTCCAGTGTTAGTCTAACACTGCAGTTTTGAGTCTTTTACTTTTTCAAAGAAAGATCAAAACTCGAGTGTTGGAAACCAAAACTCCAGTGTTGAAGAGACAGAGAGCAACCCATGGTTTTCAAAGTTTCAACACCGCCAGTGTTGCTCCATCACTGCCAGTGTTCAACTGAACCTGAGTTTTCAATATAAGTGAAAACTCGAGTGTTGCATACCAACACTCAAGTGTTGACAAGGCAGAGAGCCTTTAAAATTCATCCAGTTGAAAACCGCCAGTGATGACTCAAAACTACAGTTTTGGAGTTTGAAACTTTTTATCAAAGTTTCAACACTCGAGTGTTGAGAAGAAAAACTCGAGTGTTGACCAGACAGAGAGCATTGATTTTTTTCTAGGATCAACACTGCTAGTGTTGTTTTTGAACACTGCCAGTTATGAACTTAGCACAGTTCATAACTTGAGTGTTGATACTCAACACTCGAGTGTTGGACATTTTAACTAAAAAACGCTTTTCGCTTAAACTTGCCAAAATTATCTTAATCTTTGATCTTTTAAGATACCCATTGTTTATTTACTTCAAATAAATCATTTATGTATATTCCTGAACTGTTCTAATGGGTGTATTCATGAGATTACAGGAAATTTATACATTTGAATTAAAGAATCAAAGAAACAGAGCCACTTTAGGAAATTTGCTGAAATGATGGAGAAACATAACTCTGGATCACTAGCCGTTAAACAAGATCAAATAGCCGTTGCAGAAGATCAATTGACCATTATGAAATCATCCCCAACGGTCTTCTAACGTTCACAAGCCTCAAGATATTATAAATAGCTAAGGATTTCAACCTGGAAGATACAGAACTATCATATATACATTCTTGCTTGAAAACTCAAGAAAGGTCCAGCTCTTTTGGTATTATTGTACCTCAGTGATTATCAGAATTCACTCTTAGAGAGAGATTTCATTGTTGTAATCCATTTTCTGTAAGGAATCTCAAAGTAGAGGGACTTTGAGATTGGGATTGTACAATTACATCTTGTAAGGGGAGCGAGTTCAAGATTGTGAATCCTCCTTCGTTTGCTGAAGGTGTAATTAAGAAGTTAGTGGAAAACCCAGAAGATCTGGGGACTGGACGTAGGTCATCTGTTAAGACCGAACCAGGATAATTGCTCTGTGTTCTCCTATTCTCTTTTTTTATACTCTTTTCATTCAGTTGTCTTTCTTCAAACTTTATTTTGAAACTGAGCTTGTTTGAAAAGAATTTTAGAAATCCCCAATTCACCCCCCCTCTTGGTGATTTAGCTGCGCTTTCATTTGGTATCAGAGCAAGGTCTTCTCTAAAGAGCTTAACAACTCGAGAAGGATCACAATGGAGGGAATTTTGCCCGATGGAGCCTCTATCAATCGTCCCCCAGGTTTTAATGGTGAGCATTATTCTTTTTGGAAAGCTAAATTCAGAGTCTTTGTTATGGCTACAGAATATGGCTTATGGAAAGTGTTCGAAAGAGGAGACTATGCTCCAACAATTGAAAGGGAAGGCATCAGGATTCCAAAACCTGAAGAGAACTATGATGAGAATGATAGAAGAAACATCACTCTCAATAGTAAAGCCATACTCATGTTACAAAGCGCCTTAAGTCAACAAGAATACTTCCGCATATGTACTCTGAGCTCAGCTAAAGCCATGTGGGATGCTTTGGAGATTGCACACGAAGGGACAACTGGGGTGAAACAGAATAGAATCAACACCCTCATGACAGAATATGATCTCCTTCGCATGAAACAAGGAGAAACCATTGGTGAGTTTCAATTAAGATTTACTCATTTGATTAACCAACTTGCTTCTTTAGGAAAAGTGTATGAACAATCTGTACAAGTAAGAAAGATCCTAAATATCCTCAACAAAGAATGGGAGGCAAAGGTCACTGCCATTGAAGAAGCACGTGGTGAATCAATGACATCTGTAGCAGCTCTCTTTGGAAGTCTCTCTGAATATGAGGCTAAACTGAAATTCAAAAAGGGACTTGAAGAAGTGCATGGTAAAAGCAAAAGTATAGCTCTCAAAACCTTAAAAGAATCCAAATCTGATGATGATGAAGAAGATGAGGATAATGATGAAGAGATGAGTCTGATGGTCAGAAAATTCAAGAAATTTTTCAAAAGAGATCAAGCCAACAAAAGATTTCACAAAGGTAGCTCAAACACTGAAACAAAGAAATCCATCACATGCTACGAATGTGGACAACCTGGACACTTCAAATCTGATTGCCCACAGCTCAAGAATAAAGAGAAGAAATTTAACAAGTTCAAAAGAAGAGCTTATGTGTCAGGTATATGGGGAGATAGCTCATCCGATGATGATGAGGAAGAAGAAAAATCCAACATTTGTCTTGTAGCCCAAGAAGGGTCAGATGATGAAGAGGTAAATGCTTCTAATTCTTTCTATGATGAACTATCTTCTGAGTATAATTTGCTTTTTATTGAGTTTAGAAAAATAGCCAAAGAACTTTCATCTGCAAAGAAAAAGATCAAACTCTTAGAAAAACAAATTCAAAATAATGAAAATATTTCTGAAAAAGTTTCTGAAAGGAACCTTGAAAAGAATTGTGAAAATTGCTGTGCTTTAGAAAAGAAAAACCTGTTTCTTACCAAAACTCTTGAAAAATTCACAAATGGTAGTGAAATGCTAAATGTTATCCTGAAACAACAAAGATTTACAAATGATAGATCAGGAATAGGGTATAAACCAGATTTTGATAAACAAAAAGGAAGGAAGAAATTAGGACATAAATCCTACATGAACTTTTTCCAAAAATCTGTGCATTCATCCAATCCCTTTGCCCACTGTGACTATTGCAATAGAAAAGGACATACTACTTCTTCTTGTTTTCATAAAAAGGAAGGTAAGAGCAAGCCTGTAGGTAACTATAAATGGGTGCCAAAAGGATCCTATAAGGATCCTAAGACACAAACTAACCCCAGAGGACCCAAGAAAAAGTGGGTACCTAAGACTTGATAATTTATGTTTTGCAGGTTTGTCTTAGAGCATCAAAATCCAACAAGTGGTTCATTGATAGTGGGTGCTCAAGACATATGACAGGGGATCAATCAAAGTTTGTAACAATTAAAACTAAGGATGGAGGCAAGGTAACATTCGGTGGAAATCAAACCGGCAAGATTGCAGCAATTGGAGACATTGGAAATTCCGATGGACCAAAAATTAAAGACGTATACCTTGTTGAAGGATTATGTCATAATCTTCTGAGCGTAAGTCAAAGCACAGATAAAGGTAACTTAGTTATCTTTAATTCTGAAGAATGTTTAATTGTTAGCAGTAATATACTTCCCCTAGAAGAGATTAAGTCTAAAGCATTGTTCAGAGCACCTAGAGAAGGTAATTGCTATTCACTTAATCTTTCTAACGATGATATCTCAGAGACATGCTTTATAAGTAAATCAGATGAAACTTGGCTATGGCATAAAAGATTAGCTCATGTGAATATGGTTCAACTTGACAAATTAGTTAAGAAAGAGTTGGTTTTTGGCATTCCTAAACTATCTTTCAAAAACGACATGATTTGTGACTCTTGTCAAAAAGGTAAACAAACCAAGTCGTCTTTTAAATCCAAAAATGAAATATCAACTCAAAAACCTCTTCAATTACTTCACATGGATTTAATTGGACCTGCTAGAGTTAGAAGTCTAGGAGGTAATTTATATACCTTAGTTATAGTTGATTATTTTTCCAGATTCACATGGACCATATTTTTATGTTCTAAAGATGAAACATTTGATCAATTTGCTGTTTTTGTCAAAAAGGTCCAGAACGAGAAAGGTCTTTCTATTTCAGGTATTAGAACTGATCATGGAGGAGAATTTGACAATCAAGCCTTTGCTAACTTCTGTGAAAGCATAGGAATTGATCACAACTTTTCAGCGCCAAGGACTCCTCAACAAAATGGTGTAGTTGAAAGAAAGAATAGAGTCCTCACTGAGATGGCAAGAGCAATGTTGAATGAAAACAAAACATCTCAAGCATTCTGGGCTGATGCAATGTCAACAGCATGCTACATATCAAATAGGGCGTATGTACGGAAGAAACTAAACAAAACTCCTTATGAGCTGTACAAAGGAAGAAATCCCAACTTAGCACATCTACATGTATTTGGATGTAAGTGTTTCATCCACAACAATGGTAAGGATAACTTGGGAAAGTTTGATGCCAAGGCAGATGAAGGTATTTTTCTGGGATATTCTAATAGAAGTAGAGCTTATAGAGTATTTAACATCCGAACACGTTGTGTAGAAGAATCTGTGCATGTGGTATTTTATGACTCTTCTTCTAACAAGCCTTTGAATGATGATGATGATGAAATGATCTTGAAAAATCAAACTCAAAATTCTGAAAACAAACATCTTCTAAAACCTCCCTCTAATACAGAAGAACAAGATGTTTTTGAAACAGATCCTCAAAATCATTTTGAAAATCCTGAACCATCACAACCTAAAGCTTGGAAATATAACAAAAGTCATCCTTTAGACCAAGTGATAGGTGATGTTAATCAAGGTGTTAAAACCAGAAAAAGCACCTTAAATGAAGTTACATTTTCTGCTTTTATATCCAACATTGAACCTTCTAAAATTGATGAAGCACTTTCTGACAATGATTGGGTAATTGCAATGCAAGAAGAATTACACCAATTTGAAAGAAATCAAGTTTGGGATTTGGTACCTAGGCCTAAAGACCATCCGGTCATTGGCACCAAATGGGTATTCAAAAACAAACGTGATGAATCTGCAATCATAGTCAGAAATAAGGCAAGACTAGTTGCCAAAGGATACAATCAAGAAGAAGGAATTGATTATGAAGAAACTTATGCTCCAGTGGCAAGATTGGAAGCCATAAGGGTTCTTCTAGCTTTTGCTTGTGTTAAAGGAATAAAACTCTTTCAAATGGATGTTAAAAGTGCCTTTTTAAATGGTTTCATACAAGAAGAAGTTTATGTTGAACAACCACCTGGTTTTCAAAATGAAAAATTTCCAGATCATGTTTATCATCTCAAGAAAGCTTTATATGGCCTTAAACAAGCTCCTAGAGCTTGGTATGAACGCCTAAGTAAATTTCTTCTTGATCAAGGCTTTGTTAGAGGAAAAGCTGACACTACTTTATTCATTAGAATTAATAAATTGAATGAAATTTTAGTTGTACAAATATATGTTGATGATATTATATTTGGTGCTTCTAATGATTACTTGTGTGAAGATTTTGCAAAGAAAATGCAGGGAGAATTTGAGATGTCTATGATGGGAGAACTCAACTACTTCCTTGGTTTACAAATTAAGCAAAAGAAAGATGGTATCTTCATATCACAAGCCAAGTACTTGAATGATCTCTTAAAAAAGTTTGGAATGGATCAATGTAATGGTGCTGACACTCCTATGAGTTCAACTACTTCATTGGATGCAGATGACGAAGGAAAGGATTTTAATATTACAAAATATAGAGGGATGATTGGTTCTTTACTCTACCTTACAGCAAGTCGCCCGGACATCCAATTTAGTGTTGGAATGTGTGCAAGGTTTCAATCAGCTCCAAAGGAGTCACATGCTGAACATGTGAAAAGAATTTTCAGATATCTTGCTGACACTAAAACTCTAGGATTATGGTTTCCTAAAGGACAACCAGAACACTTAGTAGCCTATTCAGATTCAGATCACGCTGGATACAAAACCGATAGGAAAAGCACAAGTGGACAGTGTGAATTCTTTGGTGGATCACTTGTGTCATGGTTTAGCAAGAAACAAACAACAGTAGCTGTATCATCCACTGAAGCTGAATATGTGGCTGCTTCAAGCTGTTGTGCACAAGTTTTGTGGCTGAAACAACAACTTTCAGACTTGGGAATCAATCTCAAAGAAGTCCCAATATTGTGTGACAACACGAGCACAATTAGCTTGGCCAAAAATCCAGTCCAACACACTAGGACCAAACATATTGATGTAAGGCATCATTTCATAAGAGATTATGTCCAGAAAAAGGAAGTTAAAGTCATGTTCATCCCAACTGATCTCCAATTGGCAGACATCTTCACAAAGCCACTAGCTAAAGAACAATTTAATTACATAAGAAGAGAATTGGGAATGGTAAATCCCAATGAGTTGTAAGTATTTCAAACTAAATTCCAATGTTAGTTCTGGTTTTGATGATTACAAATTACTAACTTAAACATCGGAGTATGTGTTTTTCTTTTTTGCAGGATTTAACAAGTTTTTTTTTTATCAAAAGTTGAACACTCGAGTTATGGGCTGAAACACTCGAGTGTTGCAGTTTTCTCTTTTAGGACTTAACAAATTGATGTTTCATATCAAAAGATGAACACTTGAGTTATGGGATGAAACACTCAAGTATTTGTGGATCAATGGCAATACCAAAGTACCTGCAAATCTGAACACTCGAGTTTTGATAATCAAAACTCCAGTGTTGAGAGTCCAGTGTCGAGGTCAGAAAAATAAGAAGAAATGAAAACTAGAGTGTTGAAACTCAACACTCGAGTTTTGAACTCTAGTTTTGAACAAGAAATGCCAACGGTTCTCAGTACACTATTGGCACCCAGGTTAGTCAAATTTTTATCAACACTCCAGTGTTGATTGTGAGAACTCGAGTGTTGGTAGTGTAAACAGTTAAACACTCCAGTGTTGATTATAAGAACTCGAGTGTTGACGCTTCTATATATATATGCTCTTCAAAACTGCCTTCATAACCGCAGTTTTGCCCTAAGTGTTCTTCGGTGCTCTCACTTCTCTTCTTCTCAAATCTTTCTGATTCTCTCTCAGATCTCTAATCTAACCTCGAAAAAAAAAATCTTACAACTCTACAATGGCCTCTCAATCGACGAAACCCACTCAATCTGAGACTAAATCGCCGTCTGAACAGTCTCCTTCTCAAACCTCTCCTCCTTCACAGAGACCATCGAGAATAAAAATGATACCCAATAGATTTCACGATGGAATAGACCAATCACTCCCAGGAATTAGTGGTGAAATTCCTCAATCCTCTTCAAAAGCAGTCTCAGCCACACCCACTCGTTCAAAGGGTGTATCGTTTCAAGAACCGATTGCGGCACCTCTGAAGAAAAAGAAAGAAGCTGAACCAGAATCAGCTACTAAGCCTAAAAAGAAAGTCAGAACAAAAAGGGCATCAAATTTTGAACCAGAGGAAGCACCTCCCCAGAAAAAGAAGAAGTCCTCTACTTCACAACCTTCTTCATCTAGCTCCTCTCTGGTAAAAGAAAATGCCATTGAAGAAATTTATCATTTTCAGTTTCCACCTAAAGATTTTGATTTTACTACTGTGCATTTGAAAGACCAAGATAGTATTTTTAAAGACAAATTTGCTTCCAGAGAATCCTGTGCAGTAGTAGCCTTAGATTTGGACAAATTTGAGGAAGAGAACAGTTTGGATTTAAAACCTTGGCTCAAAATCTATGAAAATTTCATTTCCATTGCTTGTCCCTACTCACCTACATTAGTTAGGCAATTTTATTCTAATATGGCCTATGACAACCTACTGGGTCCAGAGGGAGAATTGTTAGAGGAAAGGGTAACCACTACAGTGAGACACACCAAATTCACCCTTTCAGCCTCTATCTTGAACACGATTTTGAAAATGGACCAATTTCCAATACACACTTCTGAATATGGTAATAGGACAATTTGGTCCATCCTCATGCCACACAAGCCATTTCCTGAAGCCCAATCTCACTATTTCAATTTTAATCCTAGCTCAATGCCCCCTAAGAATAGAGTCTTGTGGTATATCTTCTCTAGAAATTTCATTCAAAAGAGTGGTAATTTCACTCATTTTGCCCAGAGAGATTACCCCTTGTTTACTTCTTTTGTCAACAAGACTCCTTTCAATCTAGGCCATCACATTTTGAAGGAAATGATCAGGTTCAAGTTCCCCACTAGGAAACTCTCTCATATGCCATTTCCTTCACTAGTATCTGTTATCCTGTTTTACTTCAAGATATGGCATGTTGGGTCTGTTGAAGCTTTAAAGCTTCCACCATTCTTTGATAAGGGCAAATTAAATTTGATGAATTTGACATTTGAGGAAGAAGGATCAGGGCAATCAAAAGCCCCTACTAGATCCAAAGGCCCTGCAAGATCAAAAGCTACACAGTCTCAGTCTCAGAATCACGAGGCTCAATCTGCACCTCCTCCTCTTACCTCTGATTTTAATGCCCGAGTGAAAGAGATCATTGACTCAGCTGTTAAAGAAATGTCCAATAAGATTGCCTATGAAATTGGACAACTGAGGGGTGAACAATATAGGAGTACCAAACAGCTAGCTGACATTCAAGATGACATGAAGCTGGACTTGGTCAAACTCACTGACCAAAATGCCAAGCTTATAGACCTAGTTCAGAATCATGATATTCTGCTCACGTCTCTGAGTATATCAAACTCAAGCCTTCATGACAAAGCTGATTTGTTGTTAAAACAATTCAACATAGGTCTTTCTTCAGGCTCAGATCCTCAACCTTCTGGAATTGCTTCTGATATACCTTCAGCCTCTACACCACTTGTAGAACCTTTGGGCACTCCAGCTGCAGACATTCAACAATCTTCTGAGCCTCACACTTCAGAGCATCATACCTCAGATCCTCTAGTCACTCCAGCTGCAGAGACACAAACACCTCCTCTTTCACCAACACCTCTATCCGTTGTACCCCCATCTATTGATGATGCCAAAGGGGGAGAAGATCAGAGTCAGAATTTGAGAGTATTGTGATTTGAGAGTGTTGTGTAATTTCTGATGTTTTAATTTGTATCTTTTGTAGTGCATATTTTGTAATCCTTTGTAAGTGTCTTGTCAAACACTTGATTCTCTAGTTGAATTACATGAATGAAGTCATCTGTCTTAGTCTTTATGTTTAAACTTATTTTGAAGCATAAGTTTTTAAAATGATAAATGAACTTCATGATTTCCAAATCAGATTTTCTCAAATTCTATAAAATTTGTTTTTCAAGGGTTGTCATCATCAAAAAAGGGGAGAATGTTAGTTCTCATAAGGTTTTGATGATGATTGAACAAATTGGAAATCATTGGAAGATGAAGATATGAGTTTTTAAAAGAGAAAAACAGTTGATCATTTTTAAACATAGCAACACTCTAGTGTTGAGTTCCAGAACTCGAGTGTTGGACATTGGCAAGATGTTTTAGAAAGCATTACCGCCAGTGTTCTAGCAAAACTGCCAGTTTTGAACTTATGAAAAGTTCAAAACTCGGGTGTTGAGTTTTCAACACTCGAGTGTTGGCCTGGCAGCGAGATATCAAGTTTTTCAAAACCCCAACACCTCCAGTGTTAGTCTAACACTGCAGTTTTGAGTCTTTTACTTTTTCAAAGAAAGATCAAAACTCGAGTGTTGGAAACCAAAACTCCAGTGTTGAAGAGACAGAGAGCAACCCATGGTTTTTAAAGTTTCAACATCGCCAGTGTTGCTCCATCACTGCCAGTGTTCAACTGAACCTGAGTTTTCAATATAAGTGAAAACTCGAGTGTTGCATACCAACACTCAAGTGTTGACAAGGCAGAGAGCCTTTAAAATTCATCCAGTTGAAAACCGCTAGTGATGACTCAAAACTACAGTTTTGGAGTTTGAAACTTTTTATCAAAGTTTCAACACTCGAGTGTTGAGAAGAAAAACTCGAGTGTTGACCAGACAGAGAGCATTGATTTTTTTCTAGGATCAACACTGCCAGTGTTGTTTTTGAACACTGCCAGTTATGAACTTAGCACAGTTCATAACTTGAGTGTTGATACTCAACACTCGAGTGTTGGACATTTTAACTAAAAAACGCTTTTCGCTTAAACTTGCCAAAATTATCTTAATCTTTGATCTTTTAAGATACCCATTGTTTATTTACTTCAAATAAATCATTTATGTATATTCCTGAACTGTTCTAATGGGTGTATTCATGAGATTACAGGAAATTTATACATTTGAATTAAAGAATCAAAGAAACAGAGCCACTTTAGGAAATTTGCTGAAATGATGGAGAAACATAACTCTGGATCACTAGCCGTTAAACAAGATCAAATAGCCGTTGCAGAAGATCAATTGACCATTATGAAATCATCCCCAACGGTCTTCTAACGTTCACAAGCCTCAAGATATTATAAATAGCTAAGGATTTCAACCTGGAAGATACAGAACTATCATATATACATTCTTGCTTGAAAACTCAAGAAAGGTCCAGCTCTTTTGGTATTATTGTACCTCAGTAATTATCAGAATTCACTCTTAGAGAGAGATTTCATTGTTGTAATCCATTTTCTGTAAGGAATCTCAAAGTAGAGGGACTTTGAGATTGGGATTGTACAATTACATCTTGTAAGGGGGAGCGAGTTCAAGATTGTGAATCCTCCTTCGTTTGCTGAAGGTGTAATTAAGAAGTTAGTGGAAAACCCAGAAGATCTGGGGACTGGACGTAGGTCATCTGTTAAGACCGAACCAGGATAATTGCTCTATGTTCTCCTATTCTCTTTTTTTTATACTCTTTTCATTCAGTTGTCTTTCTTCAAACTTTATTTTGAAACTGAGCTTGTTTGAAAAGAATTTTAGAAATCCCCAATTCACCCCCCCTCTTGGTGATTTAGCTGCGCTTTCATCTTCGGCTTCAAGGTATACTGCCAAACGAATCGTCTCCTCGTATTCTGAGGAACTATGCGTCTCCCCATAATTAAACCCATCCTTAACATTCTTCAGGATGGGTTCTCTATTTAAACCCATTGTTACTTTAGTTTCTTCACATTCTTCTCCATCACTTCTACACGGCCTCCTCCACCACCTAGCCTCCACTGTAATATAATGGCTGCTCCCCCAGGTCCTCAGTTTCCTCCTCCTCCTCTTCAACCTCAGCCCCCTCCGCCATTGCCTCCTCCAAATCTGACTGTGAAGAAGTTGGTGCAGACATTGGTGGCCCGTGTCGATAACATCGAGGGACGCTTGGGCCAATTGGTTCAGCTTGTTCATACTGTCAACAACAAGTTGAACATGGTACTCCACGCCAATGACGTGGAGTACGATCCCGCTGAAGACAACACCTCCGACGACTCCGACTCCTCCTCCCTCTCCCTCACCGACTACGAGGGGGATTAGTTGTTTTATAGTTTTTTTTGTTGCTTTTTTTTTTTTGTAAACAGGGCAGCGTGAAAATTATTAAATAAAATACTTTTTAAATTTTGTTCTCGTGCGAGTTTATAAGTACTTTAATTAGTTAGTTTATGCATTATCTGAACCTGGAAAGCAATAAACAAGGCAATTATGAAATATGGATAATGGCAGACTCAAAAAGCTAAAATAAAAATTAAAAAAAAAAAGCGGGAACCTTATGAAATATTTTCTAAGATAATGATACTAGTGTTTTATAAATTATTTTTTTATATTAATTTTGTTTGTATTACAGGCATCCATGGTGTTAATCATTATTTAAGAGTTAAGTTTATTTATTTATGTTTAAAATATTAGTTTTATAAAATATTAAATCTTGACTATCTATTTTTTTAAATCTGACGGTGAAGATAAGATACTGAAAGGATTTTTCGAATGAGACTTTCAGGACCGCAGATTTAGTAAATTGATGGTAATAAAAACACTACCATTTTTGTAAAAATTAAACGAAGACTTTTAGGACTGGAGATTTAGTAAATTGACGGTCCTAAAAACACTGCCTTTTTTGCAAAAATTAAACGAAGACTTTTAGGACCGGTGATTTAGTAAATCTACACTCCTAAAAGACTGGACCAAACATTTAGTAAATGAGACTTTTAGGACCAAACATGTAGTAAATTTATGGTCCTAAAAGACTGGCATATTTTTCCGATGATAAACGAAGACTTTTAGGACCGACGATTTAGTAAATCTACGGTCCAAAAGACTGACATATTTTCCAATGACTTTTAGGAACAGACATTTATAAATATCTGGTCTTAAGCTTCTCGCAATATTCTTTTAATATTAAGCAATAAATAGTTTTATCCACCATCCAATACATTCAGCAACCACTAATGGACACAAGGAAATTGTTTGAAATGAATTAACAAATTTATTATTGTATACTATAACAAATTGGACAATTGTTCATTTACAGACCTAAGATGATTGTTGATATATACAGCATATATTTACAAATGAATTCACAAATCAATTATTTTTCCGACTTTCTGCGATCATCAGATCATACAGATATTCAGATAACACATTGCATGTGCGCTCAATATCACCATCAGGAAAGGGGTCAGCACAGTCAAACATCTGTAGCTACATCAAATATATATATATATATATATATATATATATATATATATATATATATATATATATTAGTAATCGTCCTTCCTTGCATGAAAGGGGTTAGTGCACAGGCAAAGTTATGTAATATATTTATCGTTTCAGTGATGGTAGTCATTGGTTGTATGACAATATTATACATGTGTGTCAAGACGTAATGCCCACATAAATTGGACTCCTTTGGTTGCCAACAAGTCTAAGAACAAACAAGAAATATATAAGAGCATATATTGCTACTAACCAAGTTCACAAGCCAGTGTGTCAGTCCAAATATGTACTAACCTTTGGTTTGATCCATGTAGGCTCTATGATCTCAACCCCAAACCTTTTATTGACCTTTTGTTGGAATGCTTTCAAGGGCCTATTGTCAAAATCACAAATTTACTCAATAATGGTCACTAAATATTTACAGCAGAGATTTCAGACTAGACAATCAAAATGACATATGCTTACTTGTTCACTATCTGCTGCAATGTAGGCGGTGGATCATAGTGAAGAGAGCATAAAAAGACCACTTTATTCTCATTCAGGAAAATCAGGACCAACTGCAAATGGCGACTGAAATTTCACAACAGACAAGTACTCAGTAATATGTAGCAGTATTAAGGGAATTGCAAAAAAGAATCATGATATGTACCTATTGTAGTATGGTGCCAAGTACCACTTTCTCTTATTGGTAGACAACCTTGCTGTTATGTATGATTTTCTCTCCTGTATGGGTGGTTGACTTATGTACTAAGGGCACAAGAATCCAATATCTTGGCTTCTGCCCTATTGTTCCAATTCACGATGCATGAACCTACAATAATGACATCAGGGAATTAGTATATATATACGTATGTGAGTGTCTCACATTTATGTTCTGTACTCATAGAAAAGATACTTACTTTATAAACATGAGAATAATTGCATCAGTAAGCTCCTGTTTATCAAACAGTAGGGACATTATATCATCTTGGTCAACATAAACTGGGAGCTTGTTTTTAAGACCTACTTCTGTATTGACAGGCCGGTTATTAACTCCAACTTGTTTATTGGATACCATAAGGACAAGCTTGTCCTTGGCACTCAACTTAGCCGTGCCAACCAATTCAGGAGGGGCTGGAGCTTCAGGAGGAGTAGAAACATGTACAAGCTTCGCTGGCCACGAGATGAAGGTTCCAATGACATCACTCACAACCTTCACCTCACCAGTTGGGAGAGGGACAGGTGCATCAGTGATGACCTTTTCAACTGACACTCTGAGCTCATCATCACCCATTTGTTGGTGGTGTACAGTTGATCCCAAGTTGTGGGCAGTCCCTTTTGCAACCAATCGTCGTCTATCATGATGATTAGGATCCTCCACATAAAGGTCAAAGGTTGCTCTGACTGTCCAACAATGCAGCTCCCTCTGGTGTTCTGCTGCTCTGTTGCTGTAGGTGAGTGTGGCAAGGGAACACTGGTCTCTGCACGAGAGCTCAAAAGCACCCTCATCTAATTCATTTCCTCCTTCATCAATAGTGTTAGATATGATTAGTTTTGATGATGTCTTATATAGAGGCCATTATTAAGAGCAAAAAGATTGTATAATAAACATTGACTAATTCTTATATTTAATGTAGAATCAAAGATGTGAAGTTTATTTATGAAGAGTGATCAAGAAGAAGAATAATAAAGAAGTATTGAATTAGAGAAAGAAATTGAATCAAAGAAGATGTGAAGTCAGATGATAAAGAATGATCAAGAGAAGAGAAGAAAGAAACAATTGAGTTATTGAAAATGATCAAGAGAAGAAGAAAGAAAGAAGAACTTGTTGAATGGAATGAGAAAATCATTATACAAGTTTTTAGATTGTTCTGGAAGTCTCCACAATCAAATAGGAGTTGGAACGGCTCAATTCGGAGTTAAAACAAGTAAGTTCAAGCTTTCGGACGAACACTGGTTTATTGGAGGGCATTTATGCAATTTCAGTCTTTTTTCTCGCACGAATAGTGCCTTGCTCGAGCATGAAAAAGTCCTTGCTCGAGCATGAAAAATAGCTTGCTTGAGCACAAATAATTCCATGCTCGGGCAGCAACATTTTTCAGCAGTTTCAGCTCTTATTCTCGCATGAAAAACAACTTTACTCGAGCAAGAAACTTGTGCTTGCTCGAGCAACATTGTTCTTCAGCTACTCTGTTTAGCTTTGTTTCTGGCGACCTCTAGTAATTCGATGATATCTCTCAAACCAGAAGTCCGATTGAGGTGAAACCAATTTTGTATGAAACTCAACTCCCAATGTGTCATTTTGATATAAAATTCAAGTCAAAAGGAGTTCATATGAGAGAGATATGATTTTTCCAAGTTGCAACAAAAATCAACTTCACAGACCAGACCAAGCTTCAGTATTTTGAGCATATCTTACAAACGACAAATCGGATTGAGATGAAACTAGTGCCATTTGAAACTAGACTCAAATACCTTTCTAAAAACATCATGATCACGAAAAAAAATATCAAATGAAGGAGATATGATATTTTGAAGTTGATAGTCAGTTCAGAATGTTGCAAAAAATGCTGATCAAGAACAATCTCCATTCATCTGATGGTAACAGACGAACCACAATGATTTTTGAGCTGATTCTTCTTGGATTGGAAAGAAGACTCAAAGAGCTATATGGGGATAAGTGGTTTGGCAAATTTGGAGTTATATCAAGGACGCTACACTCATTGGAAATTGACCCTTGTGTTGATGATATGCTTGCATTCTGAAAGGCAGAGAACAATTCATGTTGAAATGAATTATTGCCTCGAATCCATAGCCTCGAGTCAAGAAGAAGCAAAGAGCAAATTAGAAGAGCTTTTGCCTCAAGTTCATATGCATTGTGCCTCGAGTCAAATGAAGGTAGATAGCTTGCTCGAGTAGATCATTTAGTCTTGCTAGAGCAACATCGAGCTAGAAGCAAAAACCAGAAAATAAGGAGTCATGCTCGAGCATGTTGGTTAGCTTGCCCGAGCATCATTGAGGCAAACAAAGAAATTACAAAGATTGAAGAGTCCTGACTGAGCAGAGAAAAAGTCTTGCTCGAGCACCATGCTCGATCAGAGGTAAATGCATGCTCGAGCAGCATCTTTCAATTCTCTATTCTAAGCTTCTAAACGACTTATGCCCGAGCATGAAAAAGTCTTGCTCGAGCACCATGCTCGAGCAGAAGAAAATACCTGCTCGAGCAACGTTGTTAAAACATGATTCTCTCGCCTATGTTTAGCCATTGCCCAAGCATGCCTTTATGAGTTGCCCGAGCATCAACGATAGTGATTGATTTTAAGAAGGCCATAAAGGGAAGCTTGCCCGAGCAAGCTTAGAACCTTGCTCAAGCATTACGTCATCTCTGTTCTTTGGAAAATGTACTTTTTTCAATTGATGCCTGAGCACACTCTTAGTCATGCTTGAGCATGATCACCATGTTTTTCAAATCATCGTCTTCGAAAACATGAATCACCAAATGCTTTTAACCAGTTTGTTCATCAGTTTCACATGCCTTTGTCATGGATTAACCGGAAATTACATAAAGCAAATTTTTGTGTCAGAAGAGCATTAAATGCTGTTTCTGAAACCAATGATATCCTCGGTGACCACTTCTCTGATTAAAGTAAAGCAACTTTTGATATTCCATCTGCGCAATAATGCTATCTCTCAACGGTCAAAACAAAAGGAATGAAGAATGTCGCTAAGACCAAGAACCATTGATGACGATTAAGACGAACGCTTCAACGGACATTTTTGAAGAAGACTCAACGACCACATTCAAGCTACTTCCAACTGATCTCCAACAGTCGAATGCTCGCAACGGTCGAAACACAATAACCTATAAATTTTGAAGTCTTCAAACCGGAAGAGATGATGACGAATGACTCGACGAACCCAATGAAATGATTTTACTCTTCACCGTCGATAGTTCAATAACTCATACACTCTGTTTCTCAATGCTTATATAGTTTACAGTAGAGAGTGAGATGATTGATTTTGTACTTCAGTGTTTAATTCTTTATCTACTCGTGAGGAGTTCATAAACATTGATTTCATTATCAGTTGAATCTTAAGGTTGAGGAACCTTAAGAGAGGGTGTATCAATTACAACTTGTAAGGGTCAGTGGAGTCTGAGAGAGAGAGGACCATCCTTCGTTTACAAAGTGTGTAATTGTATCCTTATAGTGTGTAAGGGAGAGTATCTCGATAAGAGATTGTAAAGGCTGTACAAGTGCCCGACTAAACTTGTGAGGTTGTAAAGGCTTTCTCTTGTGCCCGGTTAAACAGGAGATAGTGGATTGAAAATCTCAAGTGGAGCTTGGGGACTAGACGTAGGTCAAAGATTGGGCCGAACCAAGATAAATCTCAGTTTGCATATTCTCTTCCCTAAACTCTTACATTTCTAGCACATATGCTTGATGACTGATTGTTGCTTTATAAACTAATTCTGTCATTCGAACTACTTTCAGTAACTTGCGAAAAGATTTTCAAAGTTATCTGAAGTTTTATCAGACACCCAATTTACCCCCCTCTTGGGTGATAGTCGGTTTTTCAAATAGTATCTGGGATTGAAACATTGCTTCTTTAGCCGCTGCTTGCTCACTCATTTTGGCCAGCGTTTGTTCCATCTCCTCCCGAGTAACCATACTTTGTTTATGGCGTTTGGATTTACCAAAGTAATCTTTCAGGCCTACCCGTCCTCCAATCCCCCTTACACGCCTCGCGTGATCCGGTTTTCCGGTCGCAGCGGTCAGAACATCATTCCTCCCCTCTGACACAAAAGATCCCTCTGCTTCTTTCTTTTATAGATCTTCCTGCAAGATACAGATAATGAGAAGCTTAGTAATGAAACATGTTTAGTAACTAAAAATTAACAATAACGATACCTACAATTCTTTCAGTAACTAGACGAGTTTGTTCACTCGTGTAGGCGCCGCTTGGCTTTTGCCGAATATACAACCACAACTCCTCGCGACATATTGGAGATGGCGGATTATGTATCGTAGAAGGATCGGATTCTGCGTCATCTTCCAATCTCTTCCGCTTGGCCGCCATCAATTCTTTTTCAGCCTTTCCATATCCGCCACGAGAAGCCCTATGCGGGCAATCATTCTTTCTCCCTATCTCCTGTGCTTGTTCCCTTCTTTGCCGTGAACCAGAATTGAAAACAACTATGAATTACGAATTCCAGTCATCTCACTAATAGAAATTATAGAACTTCTGCTTGATATGAACCTCAAACACTAGTCAAATTCACTTCATCAAGTTTCAACATTTTATTTAAGGAAGATGTAGAATTGTAGAAGAAATTGGAGCTATGTTTTTTACTGCTAGATAGATAGGTTAAGAAACAAAAGAGAATTATGCTTACAGAACAATACAAACTTGATCCTTTTTAAGGCATCCAGTGGGATCAGCAGTCCCCATTAGATAGTAACAATTGGGTATATAAAGTTTCCCCCTTTTAAGACTACTCATTTCCTCCTTTACACAGTTAACATACTAACTAACTAATAGCAATGTCTAACCACTACCTACTATAAAAGAACTAGCTAAGACTATAATAATGGTTTGACTCTTATGCCATTATTATTTCCATAATCACCTACTTACTATTTTATGTTAGTTCTCTATGTGTTTTGATGATAACTGACAATTGTAAACAATGTATGGATGTTTTTGGATAAGCTAAATGTATTTTGAAACATGTTGATTTCCACCCAAAAACATTCTGTCAGCGTCAAACTCGAGGCTAGAATTGGCAAACTCGAGTTTGCTACTGACAGAGGCCAAAAAGCGCCAGTTTGCATTTTAAACTCGGGACTGGACCTTATATATGAACATAAGAATTTTTCCAAAGTTTTATCATACTTTGAGTAAACTCGAGTTTACTCTTGGAAACTCGAGTTTGTGAGAGACCGAGAGCATTTTGATTTGAAAACACTTTTAAACTCAAGACTCCTATTTCTAAACCTCAAGTTTGCAACCTCCAGAGAAAATCTTCAAAGAGTTTTCAAAACCTGTAAACTCGAGTTTGCCTTTGGCGGGAAGAATTTTTCAAATTAAGAAATTTTTACAAACTCTACACTATTTCTCATTGGGTAAAGGTTTTCACTGTTTTGAAAATCTCAACAGCTTACAGAACTCGTAAACTCAAGTTTGTCATTGCAAACTTGAGTTTGCACTTGGCTGAGAGCTTTCAATGTTTTATAATTAAATAAACTCAAAGTTATATTTATAAGTTCTAGTTTGTGTCAGGCCAAGAGTTTTCAAATAGTTTTCTTGGTTAAGAAAAACTCGAGTTTGCGCCTTACAAAGATTCACCTGAATTCTGAACTATTGAAAACCTCCAGTTTTAGAGAAAACCACCAGTTTTGGTTTTTGAACAATTTTCACAATTAAGTGAAAACTCGAGTTTTGGTTACAAAACTCGAGGTTTGGCCTGGAAGAGAGTACTCATGTTTTCTAAGTTTTTGAAAACCTCTGGTTTCCATGAAAACCTCTAGTTTAGTCTTTGGCTCAGATTTCTCAAGGTTTTCAAATAAAATGAAAACTCGAGTTTCACTCTGAAAACTCGAGTTTTGGCCAAACCGAGAGCAATGTGATTTTAACTTAAGAAAACTCTAGAGTTTTCAATGAAAACCTCCGGTTTACACTTTGAGAACTAAAACTGATTTTTGACATGAACAGTTACAAACTCGAGGCTACTCATTAATAGACTCGAGTTTACATTTCACTCAAAGTGTGTTCCAAAGCTCAAATCGCGACTTTCCTCTCTGGATGGAGGAAACTCAAGTTTTGATATGGAAACTCGAGTTTTGGCTAAGCCGAGAAGCTTTGATATTTTTCAACATTTTGAAAACCTCCAGTTTCCAGGAAAATCCTCCAGCTTTGGTTTGAGGCAAAAACTTCAAGTTTTCACATTTAAGTGAAAACTCGAGGTTTGCACAGAAACCTCGAGTTTTGGCCAACCCGAGAGCACTGCAATTTTTCATGTGTTGAAAACCTCCAGTTTTGGATGAAAACCTCCAGTTTTGGATGAAAACCTACGATTTTTTTATATTATGAACTTAAATCACGTTTACATCCTAAAGTCCAAAACTCGAGTTTAGATAAACCAAACTCCAGTTTACATCGCTGATTTAGAAATTCAAATCTGACGAATTTGGAAAACCTTCCTGTTTGATCTTAATACTTTCCAGTATTGTTCTCTAATATTCCTAGCAATGTTTAACCACTTTTTTAGTGAGTTTCAGATGTATTAGAGAATGTTTATTGAAGGTTTAATGCAAAAGCAAAAGTGACGTCAGCACCTTAAAAGCAAGACCCAGAAAAGTTGCATACTTTTGGGTAATCCTTCTGCACACGTCTACAGAGAATTAAAGACTGCTTTCCACATCCAGCTACCGCTATTCCAACGGATTAATTTACCAGAAATCAACTCTGAACTTCTGCCCAGCTAGATTAAGCAGAGATTAGAGAGAGAAGAAGACTAAAACTCAAACTAAACCTTGTCTAATGAAGGCAACGGTTATATTGAAGTCAGCAACGGTCATATATTGATTTTTACCTATAAAAGAAGACAGACTCAAGCAGAAAAATAAGAGACAGAAGCTTACACTTCCAACATACCGATACTGTGTTATTTACATCATTTACTCTCTGTTTTTCATGTTTAGATAACTTAGAGAGTGTAGTGATTTGTATTTGATCTTCAGTGTTTATCTATTCACTTCTAAGAGAGAAGATTTATTGTAATCATTCTATTCTTCTAAGAGTTACTCAAGATTGGGCGATCTTGAGTGGGAAACACATTGTGTTGATTACAAATTGTAAGGGGGAGTGAATCCTAGTGAGAGGATTACTTCGAGTACAGAATGTGTAATCAAGCGGTGTGTTGATTGCAGTTTGTAAGGGGGAGTGAATCCTAGTGAGAGGATTACTTCAGTTACAGAATGTGTAATCAAGTTGAAAGAAGATAGTGGATCGAAAATCCCAAGTGAGGCTTGGGGACTGGACATAGGTCAAGGATTGGACCGAACCAATATAAATCATTTTGCACATTCTCTTCCCTTATCTCTTACATTTCCAGCATATATGTTTGAATAAGCATATATATTTAAATGTCTGGTTATTGCTTTATAAACTGATTTCAGTGAGTTACGAAAAGATTTTCAAAGTTACTTTTCTTTTCTTCACCCAATTCACTCCCTCTTGGGTTCAGCCAGTTCTTACATTTTACCTTTACACGGTTTACATATCAGACTTGCATACAACTAAGACATGCTCCTCTTATGCAGGACAAAGGATGGAAATATATACTTCTATTCACACACCAAACCATCTAACTAACAGTATTAGATGAACACGTACAATAACATTCACATATCCGCACAAGTTAATAAGCAAACAAAAAAGGACAAACAAAACTAAATAGAAACTCACCAAAGCTTCAAGAGTGGTCCGCAGCTGAACAAATTGTTGTCAAGTTTGTTGATCAATAAATGTGTACTTGTCCCAAGGATTATGGTTAGGCCTAACCTCGACAAAAATATTTGTGTTAGCTAGAAAGGTCTTAAACTTCCTCCATCGATCAGCACAATAAGACAATGTCTTGTCTTTCAACTTCTGAGAGTCAGGGACAATGTATGTAAGCCAGAAAATGTCACAAATAGGATCCTTTACTGTGCCAAAGTCCACACTTTTCCACTCATCTGTCAAGATGCTAACCTTGCTGTGTGCTAGATAGCCAACAAAACTATTATTTGACTTTATTAGGACCAAAAGGAGCCAATTTTCCATCAAACTAAATCTCGAACTTTTGAAAATGGAGCCAAATACCCAAAAGGGGGGTGAATTAGGTATTTTAAAAACTTTTACAGAAAACTCTGTTTTCTAATGTTAAAAATAGGGCAGAACAGAGCAAAGGGAAGAAAAGCTGAACACAAGAGATTTATACTGGTTCGGTCTTAACCACTTGACCTACATCCAGTCCCCAGACTCTCTGGGATTTCCACTATATCAAAGATTACACACTCTGCACTCAAGAAGTGATTCTCTCACTAGAACTCACTCCCCCTTACAAGTTGTAATCAATGATTCCCCAAATCACCAAGTCCCCTTGACTTGTGATTCCTTTACAATAAATGAATAATCAGAAGTAGAACTCTCTCAAAGAGCATATATAAATGAACACTGAAGCTCTTGTATCAAAAGATACTATACAGATGAAAAACTGAAAGAAATGAATGTAAACTTCAATGAAATTCTCTCTCAGTTGCTGTGGTTGTTGAAAAGACTCGAATGCTCTTCTATTTATACTCAGAGATCATTAAATGACCGTTGCTTTCCAATTAGATCCGTTGGAGAAGTTATCCATGTGATCTGAAGTGGTTTTGGGACCTTCTCTCTCTTGATTACTCTTATTCCAGCTGGCTAGATTATCAGAGTTGACTCTCTGCGAATTAATCCATTGGAGAGGAGTTTACTTGTTGTAGAAAACGTTCTTTAATGCTTTGTAGACGTGTGCAGTTGGATTAGCTGAAAGAATGCAACTTTTCTGGACTGCATTTATTATGCTGACATGCTTTTTGCTTTTGCTGAGATCTTCAATAAACTTTCGTTAATCTGTCTAAAACTCATCAAGAAAGTGGTTAAATATATCTAGGAGCATAGAGGATTGAAACTGGAAAGTATTAGGATCAAACAAGACAAATTTATGAAATCACGAAATTCAAATTTCAAACTCAGCACAGAAACCTCAAGGTTTGTTAATCAAACCTCGAGTTTTGGACTTAATATGTGAAACTAGTTTTATGTCCAAAACATCAAAACTTGAGGTTTCTAAGCAAAAATGGAGGTTTTCAAAACTTAGAAATGCTCGTGGGTCTCTGCCTGGGAAAACCTCGAGGTTTCCACACAAACCTCGAGTTTTCTCTTATGAATGAAAGTTTTGAAAAATTCTGTCAAAACCAAAACCTCGAGGTTCCTGATGAAACCTCGAGTTTTTAAATCATTGAAAAACTCGTTTGCTTTCTGTCTTGCAAAACCTCGAGTTTTCTATACAAAACTCGAGTTTTTATCAAATATGAAAAATTTGTGATTTTGCGTCAAGACAGAAACCTCGAGGTTTCAAAACCAAACTCGAGGTTTTGAAACCTTAGAAAGTTCAGTTGCTCTCTGCTTGGACAAAACTCGAGGTTTGTCCCCAAACCTCGAGTTTTCACATTTTGTGAAAACTTAGAGAGACTTTGCCAAACTCCAAAGCTGGAGGTTTTCTCATAAAACTGGAGGTTTTGTATTGAAGAAAAATCTAAGTGTTTTCTGCCTCCACAAAACTCGAGGTTTTGTCCAAAACCTCGAGTTTTCACTCAATGTGAAAACTTTGAGAAAATCTTGTCAAGTTCAAAACTTGAGGTTTTGTGCAAGACTCGAGGTTTTGAAACTAGGATAAAATCTAGTTTTTGCTTGTTAGTCAAAACCTCGAGGTTTCTTGCCAAACCTCGAGTTTTCTCAACAACTTGTGAAAATTGAAGTTTCAAATCAAAACATAAAACTTGAGGTTTTATTTGAAAACTGGAGGTTTTAAAGTGTTCAGAATCTGGGAGACTCTCTGTATGTCAAAACCTCGAGGTTTTTCTAGAAACCTCGAGTTTTGCATTTTCTCAGAAAAGCTTGAGAAGTCTCTGTGTTTGGAAACCTCGAGTTTTCTTTAATCTCAGAAAGCTTGAGTTTCTCTGTGTAAGGCCAAACCTCGAGGTTTCTCTGCAAACCTCGAGTTTTGCTCTCACAGTGAGTTTTACACAGTTGACAGCAAAACTTCAAACTTTGTTTACACTTATTGGCAATAATTAAAACCTTTAGAGAACTAACAGCTTTGACCCAGAGGTCCGACTTACGGATACGTCCTTCATTCGTGTGCCACTTCTACCACGGCATGCATGGCGGTTACGAGGCTCATTATGAGATGAAGAGGGTTCGTTCTGACTCACACCAGTCATTCCAGTAACTGGCATTGAACGAACAGGAGAAGAACCGTTTTCTCCGTTCATTTTCGAGAAAGGAAGAGAGGTTGAGAGTGGTGGTGCGAAAGAGGAATGCGTGAGAGAGTGAGAGAGTAACAGAGGATGGTGGTGGTGGGTGAGAAAGAGAGGTAATGCAATAGGAAGAGGGGTTTCGCAACAACAACCTAACAAGGGTTTCAGAGTTCAGAGAGAACAACGTTAAGTCATAAGGTAAGATTTCACACAAAGAAAAGTATATTTGGCGCTTTAGTTTTAAGACCGGATGAAGTAAACAATGGTCTTAAAGGTTACAGTTTAAGACCGTCCTTTATTAACGTCCAGTCTCAAAAAAAATTTCAATATTTAGTACCGGGCACCATTTATGTTCGGTCTTAAAAGTATACCCTTTAAGACTGTTTTTTTATATATATCCGGTCTTAAAAGTTTTAGACAATATATTTAAATTTTTCCTTATTTTTTTGGAGCGCAGAAAATATAAGTCGGGCCATACGAGATTTCTCTAATAATGTATTGATATTTCAATTTTTTTAATAACATTTTTAAGACCGGTTACTTTTTGCGTCGGTCTAGATAATATATTTAAGACCTATGAAAAAATGATCCGGTCCAAGAAGTTCTTTATATTTACAAAATTGCCATTGGTCATGCCTTTAAGACTGGGGTGTCGATAGTCCGGTCTAAATGAGGCGGTCTTAAAACGTTTTTTTGCACTAGTGGAAAACTCGAGTCAAGGACTCAAAACTCGAGTCAGCCATCATAAACTCAAGTCAATAAGTGTCTTCAGCATCTCTGGCGTCTCTGGACTAGGAAAACTCAAGTTTCCAAGTGCAAACTCGAGTTTACAGTGCTGATCAGCAACTCTATTCTACTTTGTTTCACGTTCAGCTTGGGCGAGGTCTAGTAATTCGATGATATCTCACAAACCAGATATCCGATTGAGGTAAAACTAGTGGCATATGAAACTAGACTCCCAATACATCATTTTGATATAAAATTCAAGCTAAAAAGAGTTCAGATCAAGGAGCTATGAATCGTGGAAGTTGACAATAAAATTCACGCCACACAGCAGACCAAGCTTCAATGTTTTGAGTGTATCTCACAAACTCCAAATCCGATTGAGCTGAAATTGGTGGCATATGAAAGTAGACTCAAAATAATTTCCATCAAGATTTGAACGGACCAAAACGGAGTTCAGACCAGGGAGATATGGCCTTCGAAAGTTCACAATCAGTTCAGGACATTGCAAAAACGATGGTCAAGAATAGCCTTCATTCATCGGATCATAACGGACATAATACAATGAGTTTGGAGCTGATTCTTCTTGGATTGGATTCTTATCTCGAGCTTGGACATGTAAACTTGAGTTTGAGATTTGCCAAGAGTTTTCCAAGTTTTCCATATTTTGGGAAAACTCGAGTTTTGGCAATACAGAGAGTCTTCAACATTTTGAACATATGCAAACTCCAGTTTTTAGTTTGCCATGAGTATTATAAGTTTTCTCAAAGTTTTGTGAAAACTTGAGTTTTGGTTTGGAAACTTGAGTTTACATTTGGCAGAGAGTTTTCATGTTTTTACTAAGTTTTTGAAAACTCCAGTTTTCATGGAAAACTCTAGTTTTGACTTGGCATAGATCTCTCAAAGTTTTCATAGTTAAATGAAAACTCGAGTTTTGTTTTGGAAACTCGAGTTTTGGCCAACCCGAGAGCTTTGCTCCTTTTTAAAGATTTGAAAACTCAAGTTTTGTATGAAAACTTCAGTTTTGGACTAAAATTCATATTTCATGTTAAAAGTCCAAAACTCGAGTCTTGGAAATAGAAACTCGAGTTTTGAGTTTCATTCCAAAATGTGGCCAAAGCTCAAATTGCGACTTTCCTCTTTAGAAGGAGGAAACTCGAGTTTTGATTTGGAAACTCAAGTTTTGACATTAATGCACAGTGACAAACTCTAGTTTTCTTTTGGAAACTCCAGTTTTCTGCGCTCAGTTTGAAAATCAGTTTTTCTAGATTTGCGAAATCTTCATGTATTATCTAGATACTTCTTATCATCACTCATTACAATTCTCAACTATGCTTAATCAATTTGTTAGTGAGTTTCAAATGATTAAAACGAAGGATTAGAAGTATATCTCAAAATATCAGATTTGTGTCAAAACATCAAAAGCTATGCAAAAGTTCTAATGGCTAGTTCCATCTGAGCCTAACGGCTATATTTCTTTATCCAACAGTCACTAAATCTTCTCAACGGTCATATATTGATCTCTACCTATAAAAGAAGAAGCATTCAAGGTTGATGAGAAGAGAGCTTGCACAGTCAAGATAGTTTCAAATGATTAAAACGAAGGATTAGAAGCAAACCTCAAAATATCAGATTTGTGTCAAAACATCAAAAGCTGTGCAAAAGTGAAGACGGAATATCACCTAGAGGGGGGTATATAGGTGATCTTTAGAAATTTAGACTTTTCTTCGGTTCGTAAGCAAAATAGAGACCAATAAGAGAAATGAACACAAGGGAGTTTATCCTGGTTCGGTCTAACACTTTGACCTACGTCCAATCCCCAGAACACCTGGGATTTCACTATCTTCTAAAATCAATTACAGACTCTGTAAACGAAGGATGGTCCTAACGCTCTCAGACTCCACTCCCCCTTACAAGTTGTAATTAATACACCCACTCTTAAGGTTCCTCAACCTTAAGATACAAGCTCAACAATGAAATAAGTGTTTGGATACTCCTCACGAGTTGATAAAATATGAACACTGAAGTACAAACTCAATGGAATAGTTGAAACTACAAATGCTATTAACTTCGAATTGATTGCACAGAGTTTCAGTAGTTGGAGATTTGAATGCTTATGATATTTATAGTTGATTGCATTTATGACCGTTGTAGAAGCTTGAAGTTATCCGTTGAGACTCTTCAATTAGCCGTTGAGTGTAACAAATATTTCCGTTAAAGAATGTTTACTCCTACTGCTTCGTATTCTCTGAAAATTCACCGTTGACATTCCTTATGCAATTTGTCCGTTAAGATTCAGTGAGAATGTACAGAGGGAATGGTCGGGTGGCTTTAATGTTGCACAGAACGTTTCTTGCCCAAATGGTGAATGACTCTGCTTTGCATTAAATGCTCTGACACATATGTTGCTTTAATTTGAATTTACCGTTAAACCATATAATAATCCACTGAAACTCATTAGCAAACTCATTAAACATGATTAGAAGCAATAATGAGTGAAGATATAAGATAAGCAAATCATACAGAGAGATTTAACAGAATTCAGATTATGATTTTTCAAACTGATGCATACTTGGCTAGAGTCAAGTTTTTCTGGCTAGAGTCAAATCGCTTTATAGTTACCAAATTGGCTCGAGTCACTATATTCAGGCTCAAGTCTGAGCCAAAACTAGAGGTAAACTATGTAGGCTGGAGTTAGTTTGTTCAATGAAGAACACTCTAGGCTGGAGTCAAAAGGTTCTGGCTCAAGTTTTGATGGAAACTGGAGGCACAATGTGTAGGCTAGAGTCAAATTGTCCAATGAAAGTATTTTAGGCTCGAGTCACAATATTTTAGACTCAAGTCTAGGCCAAAACTGGAGGTAAACTCATTAAGCTAGAGTCACATTGAGTATTTGAAAATAACGGCTAGAATTTGGCTAGAGTCACTATAAATAGGCTCGAGTTTAGAGCTTGGCTAGAGTCAACAAAACTTGGCTAGAGTCAGATTTTCCATTTTGGCACATTCAGATTCGAGTTTGGCTAGAGTCAGGTTAAGTTGGCTAGAGTGTAGACCTTGACTCGAGTCAACAAAACTTGGCTAGAGCCATATCATGCATTTTGACAGTTTTAAACAGTACATTGGCTCAAGTCAACTGGAGTTGGCTAGAGCCAATCTGAAAGATAAAAATGAACTTTAATTTTTACAAGACAAATGAGCTTTTGTTGATCAAGATTCTTTTACAAAGTTAGTTATCATCAAAACAAACATTGGAAGCTAACATTCTCCCCCTTTTTGATGATGACAACCTTTGTAAACTTACAACACTTAGAAGTCAAGAAAAAAAAGTTTTAAGTGTTTTAAAATAATGTAAAGCATAGCTCAGTAATCAGTTCATCAGAAAGATACAAGATAATGCAATTCACTTCATTGATGATGACGACAGATACATTAGATTAGCCAACAATGAAAGACCCAAAATATACCAAAATATAGTCTGTCAGAAAATAAACTACCAAGTAACTTGACACAAAACAGACCACAGAGAATTTTTGTCTACACAAGTAAACAAAACATCAAAAAGTTGTCGCTTCTTGTAGTCTCTTCTTGACTTCTTGTGGTCTCTTCCCGACTTCTTCAGGCAAATCTCTCCCCCTTTGGCATCATTCAAAAAGGGAAATTCAGATGAGGAAGCTGGAAGCGCGAGGAAAAGGGATGAGAGACAGATGGGGGAAACAAAAGAGAGACAGAGAAGGAGGGAGACATAGAAAAGGAAGAAGACACAGGTTGAGAGACAGGAGAGTCAAGGTCACTTTCATCAAAAAGATCAGCAGTAGAAGTGCCAGAATAAGTGATCTTAACGGGAGAAGGATTGGAAGATTGAAAATGGGCAGTGACACGGGATGGAAGAATGACAGTGGCAAGAGTTAAAGTTGAAGAGTGGAAAATGGGATCATGAGGGGGTGAATGAAGGGGAGGAGAGAAGGGAGGAGATGTTTTGAGAATATGAGAAGGGCCAGGATTTGGAGCAGCTGCAGAAGACTGATTGTTCAAAAATGCTTGAAGTTTGTTAACTTTTTCAATAGCAATCCACACTGTGTTGTGGAGATTAGTCAAATTCTGACCATGATCCTCAAGGTGACCATTTAAGTTCTCAACTGCTTCATGTAGATCAGCTTGGTCCTCCTGAATCTCGGAGACATCCTTCACTAACTGTTCAAGTTGACTTTCAAGTTCCACACACAGGGAATTCTGAGCTGCAACAGACATGAGCAAGGGCTCCAAACTGTCAGCTATAGCCTTCTCAACAATGGATTTAACCTGTGCTCCCAGGGAGAATGGTGCAGGAATGGAGGGAGGTCCTTGATTAGGTTCAGCTTGAACTCTGGATTTTGGAGCTTTGGACCCAAGAGGAACAGGGGCTCCTGATCCTTCTTGAAAGGAGACTTTCATCAGATTTAGATGGTGTTGACCAAATTTCTCAGGAGTTTTGGGCTCCTCGAGTGACTCAAGATACCAAACCTTTTCTTGGAAGAGTATGATTGAAATGAGGCTGGGAAAAGGGATGGTAGAATTCTTTTTGGAGTGAAGGTTGTACTTCTTCATTTCACTGAAGATCCAGTGACCCAAATTGTGAGGGACTTTAGCCACGAAGGAAGCAAACATTGAGTAATCTCTCTGGGTAAAATGTGTAAAATTCCTCCCCTTTTGAACAAAATTCCTTGAATACACATACCACAAGGCTCTGAATGTTGGAGGCATGGTTACTGGAGAAAATTTAAATGGCTCAGGGAAGGGTACATTGGGCTGAAGTATGTGGTAAATCTGCTCATTATCATAATTGATTGAAGGACCAGAAGGGGGATTGGAAATTTGTAGCAGTGAATTATGGTAGTCGGCAGTTAGGACAATTCTTTTCCCTCTTACATAGGTAATAAGCTTTTCTTCAATGATTTGATTGTCTTTATCTAACAGATGATGAGCAGTCATATTGAAATAGAACAATCTGACCAAGGCAGGACTATATGAGGCACGAATTGAGAGAAATAACTCATAGTCTTTGATCCAGGGATAGAGGTCCAGATGACACTCTTCCTTCAGTTTAGGCAGGTCAAGGTAAACAACAGGACAAAATTCTCTCTTGGCAAAATCTTCTCTATACTTTTTCCCTTCTTCGGGAGAAAATAACAGTGGGCCACACGCATAATCTAGTGGAGGATTAGAGATAGGGGCATGGTAAATAGCATGAATGGCAGGGATTTCCAGTACCTTAGACCCAGAAGCTTCACTTGTCTTGAGCCCAGAACCAAAAATGTGCGATGGAGGGTTTCCGCGGAACTCTGAAGAGGTAATGGGTTTCTTCTTAGGCTTTTTAGGAACCTCTTCCACAGCTTCTTTGTCTTTTCGCACAGCTGCTTCAGAATCGATCTACTTCTTGGCAGGAGTTGCAGAAGGTTCTTCGATAATAATCTTTTTGGAGCATTTAGGAGCTGGTTCTTCAAACGCAACCTTTGGGCGAAATCTCTTGGTAGGAATCTTTGTGTGTTGAGAGCGCTTCAGCTGAGGTGGAGAGGATGATTCAGTTTCCTCAGGATCTGAAGCATATCCTTTGATCTTGGCGTGGGTTTTGAGAAAGATTTTGGGGGCCATCACGAAGTCAACGAGGGTTAGGGTTTCAGAGAGATTTTTCAAGGAAGGTGAGAAAAGCGAAACGAAAGATGAGAAGTCGGAGAGAGAACAGACGCAAGAGACACAAAACACACGAGCCTATTTATAGCATAGCTAGACTCGAGTGAATAGCAGATAGGCTAGAGTCTAACTGGAAAAGAAACTTACCTCTGACACATATAGGCTCGAGCCTCTTGAAGTTGGCTCGAGTTTTGTCCCAAACTCGAGGTGTCCCACTTGGGCTCGAGTGTGCTCATCCCTCTAGTTGTGAGAAGAGTTGAGTTGGCTCGAGTTACGTACCTCTGGCTCGAGCCAAAAACCTTCTTCAAAATGTTTAGCTCTCTATCTTGCCTGGGACTTCAAGGTTGAGTCATTCTGGCTCGAGTGCAACCCAAAAACTTCATGATATAGCATGTGTTTTTCCTTGTTTGGCTCGAGTTTTACCATGGAAGACTTGAGTCAGAACATGCTCTGATCACCTCTGTTTCTTTTTGCTATAACAGAGTCCTGCAAAATCACAATCTAGAGACTCCGATACTTAAGTTAGTTTCAAGTAATCATCAAAACATAATTAATTACATTAAATTAACATTTCAAACTTAGAATTCATTGGGATTTACCATTCCCAATTCTCTTCGGATGAACATGAATTGTTCTTTTGCAAGTGGCTTGGTGCAAATGTCGGCAAGTTGAAGATGTGTAGGAATGAACATTACTTTGATGTCTTTCTTTTGTACGTGATCACGAATAAAGTGATGCCTTACATCGATATGCTTGGTCCTTGTATGTTGAACTAGATTTTTTGACAAGCTGATTGTGCTCGTGTTATCACACAAATTGGAATCTCTTTCAGGTGAACTCCCAGATCAGACAATTGTTGTTTTAGCCACAAGACTTGTGTACAGTAGCTTGAAGCAGCAACATACTTCGCTTCAGTTGATGACACAGCCACAGTAGTCTGCTTCTTACTGAACTAAGATACAAGTGAGCCTCTGAAGAACTCACATTGTCCACTGGTACTCTTTCTGTCAGTTTTATAACCAGCGTGATCAGCATCTGAGTAGGCAACCAAGTATTCTTGTTGCCCCTTTGGAAACCAGAGACCCAATTCCTTTGTGTCTGAGAGATATCGAAAAATTCTCTTGACATGCTCTGCATGTGATTCTTTAGGAGCCGATTGGAATCTTGCGCACATTCCCACACAAAACTGAATGTCTGGCCGACTTGCAATTAAGTAGAGCAAATACCCGATCATTCCTCTATATTTAGTTATATTGAAGTCCTTGCCCTTTTCTTCATCTGCATCCAGCGAGGCTGTTGAGCTCATTGGAGTGTCTGCCCCATTACAGTGCTCCAACCCAAACTTCTTGAGCAGATCACGGAGATACTTTGTTTGTGAGATAAATATTCCATCCTTCCGCTGTTTGATTTGCAATCCTAGAAAGTAGTTGAGTTCTCCCATCATAGACATCTCAAATTCACCCTGCATTTTCTTGGAAAATTCCTCACAAAGAGAGTCATTAGAAGCACCGAATATTATATCATCTACATATATTTGTACTACTAAAAGTTCATTAAGCTTATTAGTTTTGATAAATAGAGTTGTGTCTACTTTCCCCCTAACAAAGCCTTGATCTAACAAAAATTTACTTAAACGTTCGTACCAAGCTCTGGGAGCTTGTTTGGGACCATACAAGGCTTTCTTAAGGCGATAGACATGATCTGGATGATGTTCATTTTCAAAACCAGGAGACTATTCAACATATACTTCCTCCTGAATAAAACTATTTAGAAAGGAACTCTTTACATCCATTTGATAAAGTTTGAATCCTTTGATACACGCAAAGGCTAAGAGTACACGTATAGCCTCCAATCTGGCCACTGGAGCAAACGTTTCCTCATAATCAATACCTTCTTCCTGATTATAACCTTTGGCAACTAGTCTAGCCTTGTTACGGACTATAATTGCGGATTCATCTCGTTTGTTCTTGAATACCCATTTGGTGCCAATGACCGGATGGTCTTTAGGCCTAGGTACCAAATCCCAAACTTGATTTCTATCAAATTGGTGTAATTCCTCTTGCATCGCGATCACCCATTCATTGTCTGATAGGGCTTCATCGATCTTAGAGGGTTCAATTTGAGATATAAAAGCAGAAAATGTTACTTCGTTCAAAGTACTCCTGGTCCTCACACCTTGATTAATATCACCAATCACTTGGTCCAAAGGATGATTCCTTATAAACTTCCAAGCTTTGGGTTGAGATTGATCAGGATTTTCTAAATTGTTTTGAGAATCAGTTTCAAAAACATCTTCAGAGTTTTCAATAGAGGCAAGAGTAGATTTCGAAAAGAATTGGTTTTTGAAAATATTTTCTTCATCATCATCCAGAGATTCATCTAACTTAGACTCACAGAACACAACGTGTATTGACTCTTCAACTACACGAGTACGTTTGTTAAAGACTCTGTATGCCTTACTCCTATTAGAGTACCCAAGAAATATACCTTCATCAGATTTGGGATCAAATTTCCCCAAATTGTCCTTACCATTGTTATGAACGAAGCATTTACAGCCGAAGATGTGAATATGAGCCATGTTTGGTTTTCTTCTGAAGATGTTGTGTTTGCCAACAAGGTGCAAAACGAGAAAGGTATTTGTATTACAGCCATTCAAACAGATCATGGAGGTGAATTTGAGAATCAAGTGTTCGGAGATTTCTGTGATGCTCACGGGATCGATCATAATTTCTCGGCTCCAAAGACACCACAACAAAATGGTGTGGTCGAAAGGAAGAACCGTGTACTGACTGAGATGGCTTGTGCAATGCTAAATGAAAATCAGACATCACAAGTCTTCTGGGCAGATGTTATGAGCAAAACCTGCTATATATCAAACTGAGCCTATCTCCGGAAGAAACTTAACAAGACTCCATATGAGCTCTATTAAAGGGAGGAAACCGAACCTAACTCATCTTCACATTTTCAGCTGTAAGTGCTTCGTTCACAACAATAGTAAGGACAATTTGGGAAAATTTGATCCCAATTCCGACGAAGGTATATTCTTTGGTTATTCTAATAAAAGTAAAGCATATAGCGTTTTTAATAAGCGTACTCGTGTAGTTGAAGAATCAATACATGTTGTATTCTGTGAATCTAAAATTGATGATCTTGATGATGAGGAAAATGTTTTTAAAAATCAATTCTTTTCGAAAATTACTCCTGCTTCTATTGAAAACCCAGAGGATGTTTTTGAAGTCGATCCACAAAACAATTTAGAAAATCCTGATCAATCTCAGCCTAGAGCTTGGAAATTCATTCGAAATCATTTTATGGACCAAGTAATAGGTGATGTAAATCAAGGAGTAAGAACCAGAAATAGTACCTTAAATGAAGTAATTTTTTCTACTTTTATTTCACACATTGAACCCTCTAAGATTGATAAAGCCTTATCAGACAATGATTGGGTGATAGCAATGCAAGAGGAGTTACATCAATTTGATAGAAATCAAGTTTGGGATTTGGTACCTAGGCCTAAAGATCATCCGGTCATTGGCACTAAATGGGTATTCAAAAACAAACGTGATGAATCTGCAATTATAGTCCATAACAAGGCTAGATTGGTTGCCAAAGGCTATAATCAAGAAGAAGGTATTGATTATGAGGAAACGTTTGCTCCAATGGCCAGATTGGAAGCCATACGTGTACTCTTAGCCTTTGCGTGTATCAAAGGATTCAAACTTTATCAAATGGATGTAAAAAGTGCTTTTCTAAATGGTTTTATTCAGGAGGAAGTCTATGTCAAACAACCTCCTGGTTTTGAAAATGAACATCATCTGGATCATGTTTATCGCCTCAAGAAAGCCTTGTATGGTCTTAAACAATCTCCTAGAGCTTGGTATGAACGTCTAAGTAAATTTCTTTTAGATCAAGGCTTTGTTAGAGGAAAAGCAGACACAACACTTTTCATCAAAACTAATAAGCTTAATGAACTTTTAGTTGTACAAATATACTTAGATGACATACTATTTGGTGCTACTAATGATTCTCTCTGTGAGGAATTTTCCAAGAAAATGCAGGGAGAGTTCGAGAATTCAATGATGGGAGAGCTTAACTATTTCCTCGGATTACAAATTAAGCAACGGAAGGATGGGATATTCATCTCACAAACAAATTATCTCCGTGATTTGCTCAAAAAGTTTGGATTGGAGCACTGTAATGGTGCAGATACTCCAATGAGTTTAACAGCGTCTTTGGATGCTGATGTAGAAAAAGGCAAGGATTTCAATATAACTAAGTATAGAGGGATGATCGGATCATTACTCTACTTATCTACAAGTCGGCCTAATATTCAATTTAGCGTGGGAATGTGTGCAAGATTTCAATCAGCCCCTAAAGAATCATATGCCAAGCACGTTAAAAGGATCTTTCGATATCTCTCGGATACAAAGGAATTGGGTCTCTAGTTTCCAAAAGGTCAACAAGAATTCTTGGATGCAAACTCAGATGCTGACCATACTGGTTATAAGACTGACAGAAAGAGCACGAGTGGACAATGTGAGTTTCTTGGAGGCTCACTCGTTTCATAGTTCAGCAAGAAACAGACAACTGTGGCCGTATCCTCCACTGAGGCTGAGTATGTTGCTGCTTCAAGCTGCTGTGCTCAAGTCTTGTGGCTCAAACAACAACTTCAAGACTTGGGGATTCATTTGAAGGAAATACCAATTCTATGAGATAATACAAGTACAATAAGTTTGGTGAAAAATCCAGTTCAACATACAAGGACCAAACATATTGATGTAAGACATCACTTCATCAGAGACCACGTTCAAAAGAAAGATGTCAAAGTGATGGTCATACCCACTCACTTGCAACTTGCTGACATTTTCACCAAACCATTGGTCAAAGAACAATTCGTGTTTATCCAAAGAGAATTGGGAATGGTAAATCCCAATGAACTGTAAGTAATCCTAGTTTAATGTTTTTTGTTATGTTTTGATGATTGATAAAGACTAACTTAAGCATCGGAGTGTTTAGATCTCATTTTGTAGGTTCCCCTGTTCAATGAGAGAAAAATAGAGGTTTACAGAGCATACCAATTCTCAAGAATGATCCTAGCGTTCTCGAGAATTAGTGTAGTGATATTTCTGCAACAACTGAGCATTCTCGAGAATGACAATAAACTCTCGAGAATTATCGAGTTTTGATGGTTTACAAAAAAACCTACTGTTCATCTTTAAATCATAATTCCCGAGAATTGTCAAAGGGTTCTCGAGTATTCAAAGAGAAAAGAATCTCTATCAGTTATGTTTCTTGAGACTATTCTCGAGAATCCCTTATGGATTCCCGAGAATTGGCGAGATAGGAGACATCCTAAGTCCCGCATTCTCGAGAATTGAATGAAATTCTCGAGAATTATGTTGCCTTATCCCTACTAAACTCTTGAGAATTCCTTCAAGCTCTCGAGAACTAACAACTAGAAAAAAATGTTTCAACTCTCACATTCTCGAGAATGGATATGTTTGAGGAAATTTGACCATGGATTCTCGAGAATCAATTTTGGATTCTCGAGAATAGTTAATTAGCAACCAATTCTCATTTCATTGCATTCTCGAGAATAGTTAATCAGCAACCAATTCTCATTTCATTGCATTCTCGAGAATCATGACAAGATTCTCAAGAATTAAGGAACCAAGTTATTCTTTTTCTCGCATTCCTGAGAATTAAAAATAATTCTTGAGAATCATGGATAGTTCAAGCATTGCCAAAAATCTTATCGTTTTATTTTCTTTGTAAAACCCTTCATAAAACCCTATTTATCTTTCTCATTTCACATTCTAAGTCTCGTCACATCCCTCTCACTCTCGAGAACTAGGTCTCGACAATCTCTCTCAATCTCTGTCCACTAAAACTCCATTATGTTCTTCACTAACTCAATCCTTTCCCATTGTTAATCACCGTCTTCTCCGACCAAACCCTATCATTACTTCTCTCTCGACTCATCATCTATCTCTATGTCACTTGACTATTGCACTCAATGGACAAATCCTCGTCTGAATCACCTCCAAAGCCCCTCACTAAGAAGCCTCGCACAAGATTTCGCCTTAAGGTTAAGTCATCTGGGCCACCTGAGTCAAAGTCCAAAGGCATTGCTATCGAAGAACCCTCTCTGACAGCGTCTCCCAAGTCGAAAGCCAAGGACATAGTTGCTGAAGAACTTACTCGCTCAGTCACTCGACTTCAAACCCACTCTCTACCATCAGAAAAAGGGAAAAATCTTCATTCTGAGTCCACCAAGACATCCGACCTTTATAGAAACGATCATCCGCAATTTCAAAAACTAAGGTCAAAAAGCATGGAAGACAGACCTAAGAAACCTCCTCACAAGCACCCTAGACGTCAAAAATAGCCTTCAATCAATGGCACCCTACCACCATTTGCCTCTAAACTCATTGTCTACAAGAGTGCACTCCATTGTCCTCCAAGTTTTTGTCAAGATCCTCTGGTAATTCCATCTGACCCATTATTTTTGACTGATTATGAGAGTAGACCATTCTACCCTACTGTTTATTTGGACTTAGAAGATTTTCAGAACAAAATGCAATCTGGACCTTTCTCCCTGGTTAGCCTCGTATATGCCACTGCTAGGTATTACCACTCCATACTCTCCTCAAGTGGTGAAAGTATTTTATTATAATATGGTAAAGTCAATTGAAGATGATGAAAAAGTGCTAACTACTGTTGTTAGGGGAAAACAAATTAGGATTACAGCTAAAATCCTAAACTCCTATTTTGGTCTTTCTAAAACACTTGAGGATTCACCAACACTACCTGAGGCTGAGTGTTTCAAAATTCTTTTCCCAAATAAGACTTATGATGGATTTCCTCTGAGACTCAAGCTTTCTGAGATGTCTGATACACACAGAGTTCTTTGGTACCTCTACAACCGTAATATAATCAATAAGGGTCAGAGTTTCACACATTTTGTACTTAGAGACTATGAATTAATGGCTTCTATTATTACTATGGAACATAGGAACCTGGGGAAATTGGTTATATCCGAGATGTCTGCGTTTCTCTCTTCCTGTGGTTCTGCCAAGAAGAACACCATTCCTTATCCAAACTTGGTCTCTTAGATTCTTGGTCTCAATAATGTATGGTACTTACTAGAGAATGATAAGACAACCTTCCCTAAACAATTTACTAACACTCATCTCTTATACATGAAGATTTCATTCACCGAGGCTACAGGAAAGAAAAAAGATAAGAGTTCCCCAAATCCTAAGCCATCATCCTCTAAACAACCCGAAGAGGCTCAATCTTCACAGGCTGGTACTGCCTTTACTCCTACTTCGTCATTCACTCAAGCTGCTATCCAGCATAATGTTGAACAGGCTGTAGCAAGAGGAATGGCCAAAGGGATCTCTGACGCCATCAATCCACTGTATGATAATGCTAACCAAGTCACTTGTCTAGCAAACCAACTTTAAAAAGTCACTAGCACCATTCTAAAAACTATTGGAACTGAGTTTAAAAAGTTAGCTGAACATATTTCATCTAGTTTCCAAGCTTGCCTCAAGGCTCAACAAGACTCCACAGACAAATTAACTGTTGAAGTTCGTTCTCTCCAGGCTCATGTTCACCAGTTGGATATGTCTCTTGAAGGCGTGGCTCTCACAAAATATACTCAATCAACTGCTCCAGCATCTACCTCTACTCCTGCTCCTGCGACTGTTCCTCCCTCTGATCCTTCCTCATCTGCTCCTCCTTCCCTTCCCCCTCTTTGAATTATGACAAAGGGGGAGAGATTGTTGAAGAAGAAGAAGATTGGAAATACTGCTAACAATGGAGAAGAATGAAGAATGTTTTAGTTGTTCTAGTTGTTCCTTATTTTGCTCTAAGAATGTTTATTCCTTCTGTTTAGTCTTTGAACTCCTGACTTATGTTGACTTAGTTGCATTTTGAATGCATTTTGATTCACCTTGCATGAACTAAATGACTTAGCATCTGATGTCTAATTTATCTTCAAAAATAAAAAACTTTCAAATCCACTTCTTCCCATAAATGTTGTCATCATCACAAAGATGGAGAATGTTAGCTCCCAAGTATGTTTTGATGATAACAATAGCTGAAAGTTTTCAAATTTATTCTTGAAAGATTCAGAGTCATAATTCTCAAGAATAGAAGGTGATTCTTGAGAATGCCTAACAAGCATAAAATGATTTCACCAAAGGCTTAATTCTCGAGAATGCCAGATTTACTCCCGAGAGTAGAACTTCACTGTCAAAGAAATTTTTCTTGACTCTAATTCTCGAGAATGAGAACTTGATTCTCGAGAATGTGTGAACTAGAATCAATATTGTTTTTCAAATTGTAATTCTCGAGAACAGCAGAGTGTCTCTCGAGAATAGCTGGCAGAAATATCATTCTCGAGAATGAAACTTTAATTCTCGAGAATAAGATCCAATCTTGGAACAGAATTCTTTCTTGTTATAATTCTCGAGAATAAGCAACTAATTTTCGAGAATGTCTTAGAGAAATTTCACAAGTAAATTCTCGAGAATGCCCAAAGCAATTCTCGAGAATACTCTTTCAACAGCTCAATAGTTCTCTTCAGTAGCTCTCGAGAATGAGAATATAGTTCTCAAGAATTCCTTATCATTGTTTTAATTCTCGAGAATTAGATGTGACTCTCCAGAATGCATTTCGCTATTAAAAACTATCCTTGCATAAACTATCTGGAATTATAATTCTTGAGTATTAACACCTTAATTATCGAGAATGATTGAGACAAAATACAAAGAGCACTGGATAATTCTTGAGAATGTTGATAAAATTTGAATTCTCTGTTCTCGTAATATGCAATCTTCTGATTAAAGTTTTGGGTATTATTTAATGTTAATTCTTATTGCTCCTAACAATGTTTAATGAGTTTGTTAGTGGCTTTCAGATATTCTTAACCTTGTTTAACCATTAAACATATCAGAAAGCAATCTGTATCAGACGCATTTAATGCAACTCAGTAAAGGTGAACATGCTAACGGAATTAAAGCGTGTAGCAGACAAAGACATTCCTTCGAGGCAAACTTATTCCAACTATTATTCTGAGTCAACCTCTGCTCTGGGACAATCGACGGCGAAGGATTTAATGAAGCAACGGTCGACTATTTACAAACGGAGTGCATTTGTGACTAACGAAAAATATGAAGAGGCTCAACGGCTAGTTTGCAAACTCCTCAAACAGCATTAATGGCGAACACTATAAAAGCTGATCTTATTCAATTCTGCCAACTACCGAAATGCTGCGCAATCAATTTGAGTTATTGTTATTCACTGTTTCAACTGTTTCATTAATTTGTGCTTCAGTGTTCAATATCTTATTTACTCATTGAGGAGTTATTAAACATTCGTTTCATTATCAGTTGTATCTTAAGGTTGAGGAACCTTAAGAGAGGGTGTATCAATTACAACTTGTAAGGGGGAGTGGAGTCTGAGAGTGAGAGGACCATCCTTTGTTTACAAAGTGTGTAATTGTTCTTGAAAGATAGTGAAATCCCAAGTGTTCTGGGGACTAGATGTAGGTCAAAGATTTTGGACCGAACCAATATAAATTGTCTTGTGTCTATTTCTCTTTTCTAACTTATTCCTCTGTTTTTCATCGTGATTTATCCCTGTGCGCTATTAGCAAAAAAATTTTTGAGATCACCTATTCAACACCCCCTCTAGGTGATATTCTACCTTCAAGTTTAACATACTGATAACATTTATAATTCAAGTAGCAAATAAGTCCCCGAAGGGTTAATACAGTCATCCAAATAAAGTACTGATTATAAACAACAGTTATCCGAAATATAGAGTACAAAATGGGATAGGGCATCCCCTATTTTCTTCAATTCACCACTTCACTCCCTACTTTCTCCGTGCCTTCGACCGCTATTATCTCACCCCTGTGTCTCCAAAACGGTCTAGAGTTCAAGGTCAAACCCCAGTGTAACTGTTAAACTCATAACAATATATATGCAATGTATGTAATGCAAATTATAACAGGGAAAATAAATCTGCCTCAGGCACAGTATACTAGCATGTACTACCTCCACAGGATCGCTTGGTCAAGATAAGCCCCCGGATCCAGTGTGCTACTAGGGCCTCAGTAGCTAGGGCGGCCGACCCTAACTACCTACCCCAAGAGGCCTCAGTGGAAACCTATAAACATACAGTCACATAGGCTCCACCTACCTCACATTCCTTGGGCCTCAGTAGTCACCTAAGGACACGTAGTCCAATAGGCACTACCTAACCTACATGCCAAGGGCCTCCAAAGCCGGACATACTCTGGACTCCAGTGCTAACCTAAGAACACACAGTCACATAGGTACAACAGTCCAATCCCTTACCTCATGATAAAACACACATGTGCAAGTAACATAAAGCATGCAAGTTTACAGTTACTAACTGGCACTTTTCGAAAGCGGTGAACTCTTCCCTTAGTATCGGAGATGCGTCCTACACGTGATAATACCCTAGATACAGCCAAACACCATGCTTTCAATCACACATTCAAACTTTACTTCAAGTTTCATAAAAATTCGCATAGCACTAGAATTTCTAGAATCCATGACCCAACTTCACAAATTTTTAATAAATTCTAGAAAAAACTCATATTGACATGAAATCAGTGGCCTTAGAACCCTTAGGATGTATATTTTATAATAAAAATAATTCCCAAAGTCCTCTAGGTTTAAATCTCCTTCTGGTTTCCAAACTTTGGCCACTGGTCCGAGACAAAAACCATGTTTTTAGGTCATTTTCATTCTTAAATAGTTCTCAATTGAAACATAAAAATGACACCAAACCCTATATAAAAATCATTCTCAGGGTGTCTACTTTTACCATGTAAAATTTCAAGGCATTTAAAATTCATTTGATGCTTCAAAACCATCGATTTCTTCTTATTGCCCAAAAATCGTAAGAATTAGCAGATTTTCGTATATTAAAGACTTGAGCTTTTTGAGTTTGGAAAAACAATGTGATCCCACATGTCCCCACACAAAAACACCTTCTCGACCCATTGAGAACCTTAAAATCATGAGAATCCTACTGTAACCTCACAAAAATACCATAGGGCAGAGACAAGAGTAACTAGGTTGTTGGTTAGGGAACTTACCGTAGAATTTTGGTTGCTAGTGCTTTCCTTTTCCCTTGGAGCAAGACCTTTAGCTGGACCTTCCTTTCCCTCACCTTGGCTTGTGCTTGGCTGATGGCAAATGGAGGGAGGAGTGCCCTATTTATAGGCTCCAAGGGTGTAAGCTATTATCCAACTTTGGTTATTCACTGGTTAAAAGAGTGCTTCGGATTAAATTATCATTTCTTTACTTGATTCTCAAGGCTTCTATAGGACTCCTTTGGGTGGATGGTTGGCGCATTCCAAGACCAAAAATGGGATTCCAAGATTGCCCCTGGTGGTGGTTTCTGAAATTGCAAGTTGTAGTATTTTGGCCCAGGGGTAAATGGTCATTTTACACTACTTTTTCTCCAAGCCAGTGGGACCCACGTGATCTGCCCTAGGATATGCCATAATTACCCTTTATATGCCATAATTACTTGTCATTCTATTGTCATGTCAATTTCAAAAAATGTGGTCTAGATTAAACCTGATTATTTTATCTTTCTCTCTCTTCATAATTACTTGATATGACTTTCTCTCTCTTCATAATTACATGACATGACCTTTTCTTTCTCCTCCGGGCCACCAAAATTTCACCCTCCACACTGTGTCTAGGGTCTGGGCTCGACTCCAGGAAACCCTAACCGGTCCCGCTTTGCTCCTTTTTGCCAGTTACACTTTTCCTCGTAATTTGTGCCCTTTAACTGGACTTGTGTGGGCCCGGTCAATAGTCTCCTTTCTCTTGATCATAGGCGGACGGATTGTATTGCCTTGGGGAGCAAGAAACCCATATTCGAGTATATCATAACCACCTCGTAATGCGTGCTACCCGATAATCCAACTTCTGTCCCCAAAATGCCACGTGTCCGACGTTGCGCTATTATTATTGATTTTTCTTCCTTTACTTGGGCCAGATACATATTCTCTCTCTCCTCCTTGGTTGAACATGCATGCCCTGTCCACAAGGTCAGTGTTCCCGTCCTATTAATGTCCTTTGCCACTTGTACATTACTCCGATTTATACTCCCTCGAGCTTACTTCATACACGAGTTACTTCGTAACTTGACCTAGTTTCCTTCTCATCTTGACTTATTAACTCTTTATTTAGTTATAAACAATGGTTTTCCATCTTAAGGCCTTTAAAATAAATTATGCCATGAATTATAGAAAATAAATACTTCGAAATTGATTCAAGGCTTCCCATTACTATACCAATTCATGCTTGAACATGTATTACAAAAGTTCGGGTGTTACACTGACCACCTGGATTAACTTGTAACATCCTAAAATTTTGGGATTTGAAATTGAATATTACATGGAAATTTAATTTTTGGAAATTTAGCCTTATTTTCCCTAATTTATTTTGGGAAAAAGAATAAATTCATGCAAGGAATGATTTAGGCTTGAAAATTATGAAATTAATATATATAGCCCTAGGAAAAATTAATTATGCAAAGATATGGCCTTAATCATTATAAAATTAATATTTTAAATTTAAAGGCATATTTCCCATTGATTAAGGATAAATAGTGTTGGAAATTATGCCCTAGGGGCAATTCATTGTACTTTGAATATTTAAGTTATTTAAAGTATTCTCTTTAGTTATCATTTTCGTTTGCATGTTTGTATTGATAACTGCATCCCTGGATATATCCTATAGATTATCCTAAATGTCCCTGGTCGGTCATCTACGCGGGAGCGAAGATGAGTAAAGACCAGTATGACTTTAATGAGGTATGGAGATACGAATCAAAGTCATAGGCACTTGTAAGAGTACAAGCTGCTGGACCGACCCACTATAAGAAAGCTGCATGGTATAAGTCATAAGCTTATCTCATATATAACCGCGTCACAACGCCCTATGACCTGAGATCATCATGGATTCCTACATGATGAGTCACTAACCTTTGACCTAGTCAAAAGTCACATTTGACCGGGTGATGATAAAGGCTGGGATCGGGATCAGTGGTTTTCATGCGGAGGAATGCGAATGGTCAAGATGGAATTTGTCCCTCACATTTGAAGAGAGATAATACTAGGCCCCTCGATGAGTGAGTCTAAGAAATGTATGGCCATACTGTGATGGAAAAGAGTTTCCATTTCACCTTTTAGACTACTCGAGAATCGAGAAAGTAGTGGTCAAGAACAGGAAGTTGACATTATCCATACCTCATCCTTGACCAAATTATCGCGTGACAAAAGGGACGTGACATGGTTGTACGATAGGTAGTATCGTGTTATCGATCCCCATGTGAATTGGGTAGTCGCAATGTCTTGCTAGAGGCCGCTTGCGATTTGTGGGCTGATACAATCTTGGCCCACTGCCAATCTCATATGGGCTTGCAGGGTTACACACAAGAATGATCCAACACGGGTAAAAGTGTCTAGATTCATTGAATCTCAGATTAATCTGAGATTAAATGAATACTAAATTTAATCTAGGATTTATATATATATATATATATTAAATTCGAAATTAATATATATATTATTAATGGAGATTATAATATTATATATATGATATTTGTTTTGTATTTAATTTATTGATAAATTAAATATCTGAAACAAATAGAGATATTGTATCTCATTTAATTTCGAATAGAGATATCGTATATCTGTTTAATATTACATTGAGATATAGTATCTCAGATTTAATTAAATAGATAGATATCATTTCTCGGATTTAATTGATAAAGATAAGTTAAATCAAAAGGCTTTTAATTTAGATTTGATCTACATTCAAGATTCGGATTTCAAATTTGGCTTTTAATATATTAGATTAGATCTATGAGATAGATTTAATTAATATATTATCCAGATTCAAAATTCGAATTTCAAAATTAATTAGGATTAATTTTGATTATATAATACGCCTATTGGGTTTAGAAAAACCTACGGGAGTTTTAGTCGAGCGTATTACAAAAAGCCGCGAGAAACCCTAGAGTAAAAAAATTGAGAGAGACGCACAAGAGGGGCTAGCACGCTGTCGTAGCCGTGTTCGGGGATTGTTTGTGTGGATACCGGTAGAGGAAGCCAATTCTAAGAGTCGTCTTCTACTGATCGAGAAGGTAGCCCACCTATTCAAAGAGAACGAGACGCGGACGAGTTCAATATAAGGTATGATTCGGGTTCCTTAACCTTGATTTAAATGTCGTTGAGTGATCATCCGGACGGGATTCGTAAGAAATTTCAATCCACTGTGTGTACAGATCCCAACAAATAGTTGGAAATAATTATTGGCCAAAATCTTTTTGAAGATTTAAGATATTAATATTTCATGGAAAAACTAGGCATTTAATTTCCTCATAATGTTTGAAAAATGAAATATATAATAATAAGAGTAAATACCCTATTTGGTCCCTAGAAAAAAACACGAACTCCTTTTTCGTCTCCAGGGACTAAAATGGGACATTTTTATGGACTAAAAAAGGGTTTTTAGAAATTTTCGAGGGACCAAAATGGGGTCCTTTTTTGGAAATTTATCCTTTTTAGGGACTAAAAAGGGGCTTCGTTATTTGAGGGACCAAAATGGGGTCTGTGTTTTTTTTCCAGGGACCAAATAGGGTATTTACTCTAATAATAATATTAATCAATTATCAATTAAAAAAACTGATATAAGAGAACAATGACAACTTGTTTCCGCCAGCCCAACGCACAAGGAATAGCGATGTATATATATGATCATATTGCAGCCCAATACTCTTTCCCACCTATTCATTATCCAAACCAATTAATCACCCAGCCTATGGTCAAACACGCTATCAAAAGAAAATGAATAGCAAAACAAACCCACACTAGCATATCTATCTACTAAATCTCGTAGGTGTAGAAAGGAAAAGATTTATTTAGCGACTTTCACGGGTGAGATCATCAAGCAACCTCATCAGTATATATTACATATACGCATATAGAAAACCCAATCTCAACGCTCGGTTAACCTGGCTCTGATACCACTGTTGGGATCCATACATGCAGCGGAATTAAAACTTTTGTGAATCCCATCCAAGGATCCATCAACGATGTTTAGATCAAGGTTCGTTAGAAACCATACCTATGCGAATTGGTGAGCGTCTCCTTCGATTTGATCACGTGGTCTACCTACTCAATCAACCAAGAGCAGACTCTACGAATCTTCTCCCTCTACCAATAGCCACACGAACAGCCTTTGAACACGGACGGCAATGTGCTAGTGCCTTTGAATTGTGTGTCTCTCTATTTTCTCTCTAGGGTTTCTTGCGGCTTTCTAATTCTTCCGTTCTCTTAATACGACTAGATCAATATCTATTTAAAGAGTTTCTAAAACCCTAATGAGCCATATTAAAATATTCAAAATTAATCTAACTAATCTTGAAATTCGAATTTGAATTCAAATAATATATTAATTAAATATGTCCAATAAATCTAATCTAATATATTTATTTAACCCGAATTATGAGCCTACAGATTTAATTTATCTTTATAAATTAAATCTGAGATATTATATCTCAATTTAATTAAATCTAAGATACTATATCTTTATTTGAAAATTAAATCTGAGATACAATATCTCAATTTATTATAGTTATTTAATTTATCAAATAAATTAAATACTATATATAATAATATTATTATTGTTTTCGAATTTAATATATATATATATATATATATATATATATATATATATATATATTCATCCTAGATTAAATACAGTATTCATTAAATCTTAGACACATTTAAAATTCAATGAATTTGGACAGTATTGCTCGTGTTGGGCTATTCTTGTGTGCGACTCTGCAGACCCATATGAGATTGGCAGCGGGCCAGTACTGTATTAGCCCACAAGTCGCAAGTGGCCTCTAACAAGACATTGCTGAAGACGGAATATCACCTAGAGGGGTGTGAATAGGTGATCTTTAGAAAATTTAAACTTTTCTTCGGATCGTAAACGAAAAAGAGACCAATAAGGAAAATGAACACAAGAGAGTTTATCCTGGTTCGGTCTAACACTTTGACCTACGTCCAGTCCCCAGAACACCTGGGATTTCACTATCTCTCAAAATCGATTACAGACTCTGTAAACGAAGGATGGTCCTAACACTCTCGGACTCCACTCCCCCTTAAAAGTTGTAATTAATACACCCACTCTTAAGGTTCCTCAACCTTAAGATACAAGCTTAACAATGAAATAAGTGTTTAAATACTCCTCACGAGTTGATAAAATATGAACACTGAAGTACAGACTCAATGGAACAATTGAAACTACAAATGCTATTAACTTTGAATTGATTGCGCAGCGTTTCGGTGGGTGGCGGAATTGAATGTGATGAGCTTTTATAGGCTTCGCCATTAATGCCGTTGGAGAATTTGCAAACTAGCCGTTGAGACTTTTTAATTTTCCGTTGGACACTGTGCAACTCCGGTTGTAAACAATCAACCGTTGCCTCATTAAATGCTTCGCCGTCGATGTGTTTGTGCAGAGAGAAGATCAGAGTGTTAGCTGGAATTAGTTTGCCTCGAAGGAATGTCTTCGTCTGCTACACGCTTTAATTCCATTTGTGTGCTCTGCTTTTTCTGAATAGCATTTAATACGAGAGCCACGTCGGATTGCCTTTTATTTAAATACTCTTTAATCACCTGAAACCTTAATCAAAAGAGTGCTCAAATGTGATAAATACATGTTTGAATATGATTAACAATAATTAGAATAGCAACCCAGAGAGTTTTAAATGATAACAAACACGCTTGTGATATACTGCAAGATCAGAAGGACATTCTCGAGAATTGTTCTTTATAATTCTCGAGAACAGTATGACAGGGATGAAATTCAGTAGACCATGTCTGTGCAGTACTCTCAAGAATCATATTATTATACTCGAGAGTCACATCGCTTGATTGAGCAATGTAAGAACATGTATTCTCGAGAATCGTTAACGTATTCTCGAGAATAGTATGACTGTGAATTATCCATTGAACCCAACAAGAAGAATTCTCGAGAATTACAGAGAGGAACCATTGAGCTGATGAATAAGAATTCTCGAGAATTAGATCCTTATACTCGAGAATTAGGTGAATTCAGAAATAAAGATAATGTAAAATTGTTTAGCCAAATCTTCATACTCGAGTGTTTGAATTTAATACTCAAGAATTAGTTCTGCACAAAATTCACATAACTTGTAAAGATGAAATGACTATTCTCGAGTACCTTAGGTGCACTCTCGAGAATCTTTCTCAAGAATTCATATTGTGTTTTCGAGAGTTGCTTTTCAAGAAGAGAGTTTCTTAGTTCATTCATTTAGATATCTTTAAAAACTTTTAGATCATTGTCATCATCAAAACATGAAATCTAACAATTACGACTACCCAATTCATGTGGGGATCGATGATATGATACTACCTATCGTACAACCATGTCACATCCTTTTTGTCACGCGATAATTTGGTCAAGGATGAGGCATGGATAATGTCAACTTCCTATTCTTGACCATTACTTTCCCGATTCTTGAGTAGTCTAATAATTGAAATGGAAACTCTTTTCCATCGTAGTATGTCCATACATTTCTCGGACTCATTCATCAAAGGGCCCAGTATTATCTCTCTATTAATGTGAGGGACAAATTCCATCTTGACCATTCCCATTCCTCTGCATGAAAACCACTGATCCCAATCGAAGCCTTTATCATCACCCAGTCAAAGGTGACTTTTGACTAAGTCAAAGATCAGTGACTCATCATGTAGGAATCCATGATGATCTCAGGTCAAAGGGCGTTGTAACGCAGTTATAGATGAGAAAAGCTTATGACTTAATCCATGTATCTTTCTGTTGGAAATTATGCCCTAGGGGCAATTCATTGTACTTTGGATATTTAAGTTATTTAAAGTATTCTCTTTTGTTATCATTTTCGTTTGCATGTTCGTATTGATAACTGCATCCCTGGAAAATCTTATAGATTATCCTAAATGTCCCTGGTCGGTCATCTACACAGGAGTGAAGATGAAATAAGACTAGTATGACTTTGATGAGGTATAGAGATACGAATCAAAGTCATGGGCACTTGTAAGAGTACAAGGTGCTGGACCGACCCACTATGAGAAAGCTGCATGGTATAAGTCATAAGCTTATCTCATGTATAACCGCGTCACAACGCCCTATGACCTGAGATCATCATGGATTCCTACATGATGAGTTACTGACCTTTGACCTAGTCAAAAGTCACCTTTAACCGGGTGATGATAAAGGCTGGGATCGGGATCAGTGGTTTTCATGCGGAGGAATGTGAATGGTCAAGATGGAATTTGTCCCTCACATTTGTAGAGAGATAATACTAAGCCCCTCGATGAGTGAGTCTAAGAAATGTATGGCCATACTGTGATGGAAAAGAGTTTCCATTTCACCTTTTAGACTACTCGAGAATCGAGAAAGTAGTGGTCAAGAATAGGAAGTTGACATTATCCATACCTCATCCTTGACCAAATTATCGCGTGACAAAAGGGACGTGACATGGTTGTACGATAGGTTTTATCGTGTCATCGATCCCCATGTGAATTGGGTAGTCGCAATGTCTTGCTAGAGGCCGCTTGCGACTTGTGGGCTGATACAGTCTTGGCCCACTGCCAATCTCATATGGGCCTATAAGGTCGCACACAAGAACAACCCAACACGAGCAAATGCTTCCAGATTCATTGAATCTTAGATTAATCTAAGATTTAATGGATGTTGAATTTAATCTGGGGTAAATATATATATATATATATATATATATATATAATTTGAAAAATAATATAATAATATTATTTAATGGAGATTATAATAATATTATATGATATTTCATTTGATTTTCGAATAAAGATATCATATATCTGTTTAATTTAAATTGAGATATAGTATCTCAGATTTAATTAAATAGATAGATATCATTTCTCGGATTTAATTTATAAGAGATAAATTAAATCAGAAGGCTTTTAATTTAGATTCGAATTTCAGATCTGGTTTTAATTCAGATTAAATAAATATGTTAGATTAGATCTATTAGATAAATTTAATTGATATATTATCCAGATTCAAAATTTGAATTTCAAAATTAATGAGGATTAATTTTGATTATATAATACGCCTATTGGGTTTAGAAAAACCTACGGAACTTTTAGTCGAGCGTATTAGAAAGCCGCGAGAAACCCTAGAGTGTAAAAGAGAGAGATGCAAAACTCGAGGCGCTAGCACGCTGCTGTAACCGTGTTCGGGGATTGTTCATGTGGATACCGGTAGAGGAAGCCGATTCTAAGAAGTCGTCTTCTGCTGATCGAGAAGGTAGCCCACCTGTTCAAAGAGAATGAGACGCAGACGAGTTCAATAGAGGTATGATTCGGGTTCCCTAAGTCTTGATTTAAATGCACCTGAGTGATCATCGGGACGGGATTCGTAGAAATTTTAAATCCGCTGCGTGTACGGATCCCAACACTTTCTCATAGTAGGTCGATCCAGCACCTTGTACTCTTACAATTGCCTATGACTTTGATTTGTATATCCATACCTCATCAAAGTCATACTTGTCTTATTTCATCTTCTCTCCCACGTAGATGACCGACCAGGGAAATTCAGGATAATCTATAAAATATATCCAAAGATACAGTTATCACTATAAACATGCGAATGAAATGATAACTAAATTGAGAATAATGACTTGCCCCTATGGCATAATTTCTAACAAGACCTTCACAGAAAAAGGGGAAAAAAACAGCAACCAAAGGTAATCACCTGACTCAGTTTTTCCTCTTAGCTTTCTTCTAGTTTTTCATTAGATACCCAACACAAAAGATGAGTTTTAAGCCATAGAAATAGATCATGTGTGGCTGCATATAGTTATATATATATCAAAGAGATGGAAAACTTGATTGGTATAGCATGTGTAAGTGCGTTGCTGCATAGGGTAAAAGAAATAAGATACTATATATATATAAAAAAAATTGTTGTTGAAATAGTTTACTGTTATAATTCCACTGTCAAAGCGTTGCACGTGTATATGTATGGGTGTTGGATGTTGGGTGTTGAGTCGTTGCATATGGAACAATATATATATATATATATATATATATATATATATATATATATATAAAATTGTTGGTTAATATACATACGGTTGTTTTGTATCTATATGGATAAAGGCAGTCACATAGGCTTGTTGATTTAAGAAAGAATATATACATATAGTTGCATATAAAAAAATGAAGGGACACTACACATGGTAGTGTTTAAAAATAAAATAAAATAAAATAAGGTCATATATATTTGAAACCAACCAATATATTATTGTCATGTAAAAGCCTACTTCTGCACCTAGAAAGGAAATGGATAAGTACGTATTTTCGCTACTACTCTATACACATATAAGAAAAATGCTGCTGATCTATTAACTATTATATTTATAAAAGTTGCCTTATATATATGAATGGAGGTTTTAAAATGAATGTTAGACGTAAGCCTCATGCTCTATTGTAGGTATATCTATATAAAATATGCATGGCCACTAAAATGTTAGTACATTTCATGACTCTAAAAACAAGAAAAGTTTTTGGTCAAAGCATTTATATAAATAATTGGAACCCCTACTGCCATATATTTATGAAGCATGTTGTGCATGGCATTAGTATTTATCAAGGTTTTGAGAGAAACCATGAGAAACATTATGTTTTAGAAAACAATGAGAAACATTAAATAAATACATTAAATCATATTCTTATATGATGGTTGGTATTTATTAACTCTGATTGATTATTTATTAAACCACTAATTTAAGGGAAAAAGATAACATCTGAGAGTAATTGCTTCACAGATGCCCAACATTCAACCATACTCGAGTATACATATGCTCTTGCTCAAGTACCATACTCAAGTAAGACATCTCATGTGCTCGAGTGAGGTCTCAAGAAGTTCTTAACAGAAACCTCATATCGATAATACTTGAGTACAGTGGAATCCATGTTTTGAGTATGCTATTTAAGAATCACTGCAAGACAACATTAATTGGCTATACTCGAGTAGCATACTCAAGTATAGGGTCTATAGTGCTCGAGTATCATCCTAGCTTTGCTGTAAAATACACTTAGTGAAAACATTAGCCAGACTATACTCGAATATCCTTTTCCTCATGCTCGAGTACCATACTCCATTATAAGTAAAAGTATGCTCGAGTACGCCATATAGAGAGCATAAATAGGAAAAGAACCAATCATACTCAACTAATATATTACCTATGCTCAATTACCATACTCGAGTAACATTTACCTCATGCTTGAGTAATGTCTCTGATATAGGCGTTATGTTTGACAAAACAGCCATACTCGAGTATAGTCATTCCGGTATTCGAGTAGATAAGGAAGCTTACTCAAGTATCATCATTAGAGATCAATGTAGTAGCTGTTTTTTAACTAGTACTTGAGTAGACTTCCTCAATGATCAATATAGAGAACCTTTCATGATATCATGCTCGAGTATAATAATTGGGATGCTCAAGTATATTTCCTCAGAGAATTGAAACTAAAATGACTTTGCTTGAGTAACCACCTTCAACATGTCTATAAGTTCATCGACCAAGCAAGTGTACTCAAGTAGAATTATGGTATACTTAAGTAACCTTTAGAAATATTTTTAAGTTTTCTTTCCAATGCAAAAAGAATCAGCTCCAAACTATTGTATTTTGTTTGTAATCATCAGATGAATGGAGGTTATTCTTGACCAGCATTTTTTTGCAACATTCTGAACAGATTGTCAACTTCAAAACATCATATCTCCTTAAATTGATATTTATTTGTCAAGATCTAGATGTTTTTTAAAATTTATTTGAGTTTAGTTTCAAATGGCACTAGTTTCAGCTTATTTGGATTTGTAGTTTGTGAGATACACTCAAAATACCCAAGCTTGGTCTGCTGTGTAGCGTTAATGTGAATGGCAACTTTCAAAATTTATAGCTCTCTCATCTGAACTCTTTTGGGCTTGAATTTTATGTCCAAGCGACGCATTGGGAGTGTAATTTCATAAAAAAAATTGGTTTCACCTCAATCAAACTTCTGGTTGAGGAGATATCATCAAATAACCAAAACTCACCCAAGTGAAACAGGAAACAGAGTCAAATAGAGTAGTTGAAAAACGATGTTACTCGAGCAAGGCATTTTTGTACTCGAGTAAGACCCTATTTTATGCGAGAATAGGAGCTAGACTGTAGCAATTCACTGTAGCAAACTACTATTTATCGGGAAGCTTGAACTTGTTTATTTTAACTCTAAATTGAGTCATTCCAACTTCTGTTTCATTATAAAGACTTGAATATTAATATTCTCATAATATTTAACAAGTTTATCTTTCTTCAATCTCTTTTCTTGATCATTCTTCATAATTCAACTTGGACTGATCTACATTAATTATAGTAGATAATCAATATAGGGGTTAAATATATTATACAAGCTATATTTGACATTAAAAGATTTGCTCTTAATATTAGACAACTATATTTGACATCATCAAAACTAATCATATCCAACATTTATGTCAGTGACTAATTGGCCCTAATGGGTCACACATAAAAATTATTCTTGATTGCTTAAAATTAGCAAACTTATGCTAATAATTATTAGACTTTCTTGAGAGAATTAGTGCATTTGGGTTAGAGTCAAACTACAAGGCTCATATACAAAGATGGCACCATATATGATTCTTTAGTGAGAAATTAGTTTCTCCACTAATAGGTCCAAATATATTACAAGATCAAACAAAGTCTTAGGCCAATTTGAATTTCAAAGTCAAATTTTGATTTTGAGACTTAAATTTGAACTTTAAATTCGAGAAATTAGGTTATTAAAGATAATTTTGAATTACCTATTACACACATGATTAAAGATATGGATGTGATCCATTATTTTGAATTATTAATTCAAGGGTAAAGGTGTAAAAATACACATGTGTTTTTTCCTTTGGGAGCGCTCAGCACCAAATGTTTTTTTTTTTTTTGGGTGCAAAAATACACATATATGATTACAATTTAGGAGCAAAAATCACACAAAACGTTCAGACACAGACACAGGATGTTGACCATTAAGTAACATGGTTGATTGTTAATGCTAATGTGTATGATGAATGGGGGTGAGAAGAAGGGAAATGGGAAAAAAAAATGCTGATTAGGATTGACAGTGCACACTGAAAAAAATTGGGGGAAAATACCCAAAAACAAATCTAGGTAAATCAAAATCCAATCCTGGGTAAAACAAATTGGGAAACAAATCTAGGTAAATCGAAATCAAATTTGGGTAAACAAATATAAGAAATAAAGACAAAAGAAGCCAGAAATAGGAAGTTTAATTAGAAAATTAACCTTTAAGAACTAGCTGCAAGGAATCAAGAGTTGCCGGCTGAGGTCGTACAAAGTAGAAATTTTGAAGGTCGCCGATCTTTCTGGCATTTCAATGGGTCATCGTCTCCACGTTAAATCCGCATCTTCCAATTTACAAGTGATTGGAGAAGAGGTGGCAGGATGATTTATTAAAACAAGAACAATAAATGCCTAACATTTTTTTAATTCTGATGCCTTTTTGTTTTTGATTCAAACCAAGTGAACAATTTGAATTCTAGACATGTGAGAGTCGAGTGGGACCGACAGATAGACTCTTAATATCAAGACCATTTTTGGAGCCTGCCCTGATTTCACATGCAAGAAATAATCCTGCTCAATTCCCAATTTTCTAGATATTACGCAACCATTGATATTTCAGAATTCAACGTCATCTTGTTTCTAATCATTCAAAATTTGAACAGAGAAAGATGATTTGGAAACCCTAGAATCTGATTCTGTTTGTTTTTTGTATATAGATATGCTGGGTTTGTTTGTATATGTTTGTCTGGGCTCAAACTTCCTTGGAAATTGTAATCAAGCTTACGGAGAGGGACGGATGGTCGACTGTGCGTATTTTGGGTGTGCAAGGTAATACTCCCAGAATGATTTTTTTTCTTAATTTCTGTGCCCCGGAACAAAAATGAATGGGAATTGTGTTTGGTAAATCCAGTTTTTTTTTTTTTTGCTCCCGGGGTGAATCGGTTTATTTTTTGTACTGGGGAGTAAAAAAAAGAAGCTAAAAATTTTGGCTTCTCTGTTCCAGGGCAAAAAATCAAAATTTATTTTTCTCTCAATCGAAGCAGAAATTTACCTTCGTTCATCACCACCACCGCCCCACCACCACTGTCGTTGCCACCCCCAACGCCACCGCCACCCCACCGCAACCGCCCCACTACCACAGCCACCACCCCACCACCACCGCCACCACCCCACCGCCCCACCGCCACCGCCACCACCCCACCGCCCCACCGCCACCGCCCCACCACCCCCACCGCCGCCACCGCCAGCACCCCACCGCTACCGCCCCACCACCACCACCACCACCACCGCCATCACCGCCGCCACATAAATAATTTTTTGAATATAAAAATTACATAAATAATTTTTTTAGAAAATTTAAATTTAATTTTATTTGTAAAGTATAATAATTATATTAATTATTAAATAAAATGATAAAATCGTAAAAATAACTCATTAATTCTTCATCTTCCTCCCTTACTATTTTTTTAACTCCCAAACAAGGGGAGGAAAAATGTGTTACCAAACGTAATTCTGATTCTCGAAGTAAAAATAAAATGGGTTAATCAACGTAATTCTGATTCTCAGAACTCTTCCAAAGCACAGAATCAGAAAAAAAAATGTTTCATCTCAAAAATAGTGCTGGGCAACAGAATGGTTGCCATGCACACCCTTTGTATACCAACTTTGTATCATCTGTAATGGCCTGTTTGATGGCGCAACTACTTTCTTCGATTTCAACTTGCTCGATTTGCTTAGCGTTGGATTTCGATTTACCTAGCATTCAGTTCATTTGTTATTAGGTTTTTTCCCCCAGTTTTTTCACTGTGCATCGTCATCTTATCCTAATCAGTAATTTTTTTTTTCTCATTTCCCTTCTTCTCACTCCAGTTCATCATGCACATCAGCATTAACGGTCAACGTATTGTGTCTAAACATTTTATGTGACTTTTGCTCCTAAATTGTAACCATATGTATATTTTTGCAGAAAAAAAAAACATTTGGTGCTGGATGCTCTCAAGGGTAAAGCACAGGTGTATTTTTGCACCTTTACCCTTAATTCAAGAAATAATTAAATATATGGATGTGATCAATTATCTTAAATATTTCATTAAGAAATAATTAAAGATATGGATGAGTCCATTATCTTGAATATTTAATTCAAGATATGGATTTAATCCATTTTCTTAATTATTTGGGTAATTCCAATTAGTGACCCTTTAGTTTGAACCCTAATTAGGGTGTTGGCTGAAATTCACATAAAACTTTTAGTCTTGCAAAATTTCGGCCAACATAAAAAAAAAAAAAAAAACCTAAGGTGTTGGCCGAATTTCAGAGCTCTCTTGAGCCATTGGAAAAATTCCGGCCAAGCACCAAGAAAAGGAGGAAGAGGCGCCATCCAAAGGTAATCCAATCTTGTTCATTCCATCCTAGACCTAATCTCAAGAAACCTCATCTTCTTGAGAAAAAGAAAACCCAAAAGCATTGAGTCCTCAACCTTGTCATCGCCTAGCAAGCATCCAAGGAGAGAGATGAATCAAGGAGAAGGAGTTTTCAAGGCAATTGAGAGATAGCCGTGTGGATCAGCGTTAGAGAACGCCATAAATTTTGAGGTCTTCAAAGTGATCTGAAGGCAACCCTAAAAGTGGAGAAAGCATTAGAGCTAATTGATAGAATTGAGAATGAGGTTGGTAGATTGGTTTCTAAAGTGACCAAGGGTAATAGTGATCTTGTGGATGCGCAAGAGGACCTAACTGCAAAAGTGGACAACCTTGGAGGTCACATTGAGGATCACACAGCTAGTATTTCCTTCATACCATGATGCTGATTCTCAATGAGAAGATGGACAAGATACTGAAGACTCGGTCCTCAGTTGTTGTTGGTCCTAGTCTTGGAGTTCCTTTTTCATCTCCTTCACCTATTCATTCTGGCCCTAGTCTCAGCATTCCTACCACATCACCTACATCAATTCCTGCCCCTTTCACTTCATCTCCTATTCCTTCATCTCCCATTTTCACCCTCACTACACCTATCCTAACCACTACCCCAGCAACCATTCTTGTTCCTCCTTCCCAAACCTCCACTATGAGGATTTATTCATCTGTAGATATTGCTGATTTGTTTGATGAAACTTAATGGTTTAAGCCAATAATATTTTAACTTGATGAAACTTAAACCAGTAACTTGTTGTCAAATTGACTCAAGTTTCAGGTTGTAAAACTTGAGTCAATACAAGACAAAGAGTAGTTAAAATGTTTGAGCTTCGCTTGACTCGAGTATGTCATTGTTGACTTGAGTCGTAAGCTCTTGTGCAATATTTTGAACAATGTTGTTGCCTCGAGCTTGTGTTCCATGCCTCGAGTGAACTATTGTGAACTTAAAATTATTTTCAAAATACATAAGCTTCTAACTCGAGTCTATGGTTCTTAACTCGAGCATAGAATTTGAAACTTATTTTTAAATGAACTTAGTTAACTTGAGCTATCACTTAATGACTCGAGCTGACGCGATTTCAAGTCTTTTTCAAAATGCTATGTCGAAGTTCATTATGAAAGAAGAACTTGACTCGAGCATGCTCTTATTAACTCAAGTCATGTACTTGGGCTAAATATTTTAAACTCGAGCCTAAATCCTACAGAGACATCTTTATTTAAACTTCAAACTTATTTTCAAAGAAAATAAACTTGTGACTTGAGTCTAGAATGCTTAACTCAAGTCATGCTCTTGAGTTTGCTTGAAATTGACTCAAGCTAAAGTATCTCTGTTTTACAATCACCGTGTCTGTAAATCTTAAATATTCAAGTATGATCATCACTTATTATTATTCCTAACTACGTTTAGTCAGTTTGTTAATGAGTTTCAAATGATTAGATGTATATTTAAATGAAAAGTAATCAAACAGCATTGATTACGTCACTAGCATTAAATGCGTCTCTAGAAAACGAAGCATGAATCTGAACAATCATTCTCTGCACATTCCAGAGGCATTTATGTTTTCTTTCCTTATATGAACGCTATATCATCCAATAGGAAGAACATAAGGAATGTCAACGAAGAATGTCGAGTATCATTGAACGAATCAAGCATCGTGCTTAACGAACGAGCTCCAAGTCCAACAGCTATATTGATTGCTCTCAACGGTGCATTGAAGGCTTCCAACGGTCATTTAATTCCCCTCACCATAAGCTAAAGCATTTAATTCGTTTCAACAACCGGAAACACAAACGCTCAAACAAACTATACGCATTTACTGTTTCATACTCTTATATAATATCTTCAGATATTTATAATCTTCAATGTTTATCAATCTGCTCTTTTAGAGAGTTCGATTCTGAATTAAATATCTTTGTAAGAATCTTAAGGTAATGGGACTTTGAGATTGAGTTATTGATTACAACTTTTGAAGGGGAGTGGATCCTAATGAGAGGATTACTTTCGAATACAGAGTATGTAATTATTTGGAAAAGTTAGTGAAATACCCAGAAAGTCTGAGGCCGGATGTGGGTCAAGAGTTTAAACCAAACCAGTATAAATCTCTTGTGTCAATATATATCTCTCTCTACTATGTTATACTCTATTGTGTGAGTGTGTTCCAGAGATATTCAAAAGATTTTTTTAATCACCCAATTCACCACATTCTTAGGTGATATTCATATTTTCAATAATGACACTCTAGTTAAAAAAGAAAATTGAAGGTAGGTGTAATGATTATTTCAATTAAATTTAATTGGGATTTTTCCCAATAAAACAATTGAAAATTTAAGATAAAATAATACATGGTAATATGAATCAAATATTTATGGAATTTTCCGATATATGTTAAGATTAATCTTTACGATTTCGCAAATCATGTTTAGGCTGAGTAATCCATCTTCAAATTTTCTCTAGGGATGGGGGCTCGTTAGACTTTTAGTGTAAGGAGAAACAATGAAACAAAGGAACAATAATATTTTAGATGGTATTCTTATTCATGTTTCAATTTATTCACTTATTATTGTTTTGGTTTAAAATTGAAAGCGTAATCCTTGAGATAATGATAGCATATGATGTTTTGCATCTCTACTAACCCAGTGGAGTGATGATGAAAATTGTAAACTTTGCATCAATTCAATTATGGCTTTTTAGTTCTTTTTTATTTATACAATGAAAATGCAATATTTGCTAAATCTTGAAGACTAAAATTGATCGTGTAACGTGGTTTGCGAAATCGTAAAGTTAATCTTTAGTTTTAGTGGAGGAGAAATCTCAATTAAATCACTTTAAAACAATTCAAATAAAATTACGCCAACGCCCATTTTCAATTTTTAAATTACATAGAGACATTTTGGTCTTTTTAACAATCCATTATGAGATCTCTTGACTGGTTAAAAATTTATTAAAAATATAGGTCCAAATTCAAATTTTGATATTTCATCAAGATTTAAATAGGATTCTCCATGCAGCACTTCTTGTAATGATATTGGGATGTGTATCCTCCCTTAAGTTTTTAGTTCGAATCCCCCTCCCTCACCTTGTAATAAAAAAAAAAAAAAAAAAATTCTCCATGCGATTTTCTTGTGAATATGAAATCTCGGGTCATCGATAATGTCGTCACAGTGCTATATATAATATAGTTAAATTTACAAAAATAGGGAAAAAATAATAATAATCTTGAACTTTTTTTTATTCTCTGCAACAGGCGGACCTTTTTGTGTCTCTAGGGTTTCAATTCAAACAGCCGCTGTTGCCGACGTCACTTCGTTACACACAGCGTCATGAAGCTCGTCGTGAAGACCTTGAAAGGAAGCCATTTCGAAATCAAAGTTCAACTTTCAGACACTGTTAGTAATTTCACTTCCCATTCACCTATTACACATTTTGTGTCTGGGTTTTAGTTTCCATTTTCTTTCATTTCTCCGCTTTTCCTTCTGTAATCTATATTGTCCGCCTCGAAATACAATTCCGCAGCTGTATTGTGCGCTCTGTATGATTTGTGAGTTTCTTTTCAAATTCAGGAATTGAATTCGTTGGGTTTGAGTAATTCAAAATCATTATTGTTTTTGTTTAGCTAATTGTGGGCTAAATATTTTATCTTTTAGTTTTAAAACGATGTAACTGTGACTGTGAATCCCCTGTTCTTTAACTCGGGTATTATATGCTTGTATTCTTCAATGGAGTACTTAAGATGGAAAGTTGCATTTATTGTGTTGACTTGTTTGTTTTCTAGCCTCCTATTTTTATCCAGAAGTATTTCTTTTAACTTGGTGAATGGTGAAGTTGAGAGTGTCAATCAATTCAGTGTTATTTATTACACTTCAAGAGCATTCATCATTGCTGATGACTCAAGCGAGCAGGAGTTTGAGACCATTTACAAATTTGTCATTGTTTAGCAAAGTCCGAACTGTATTTAGTCTGTTTTAAGCATAACTGAGACACTTTATAGGGTTATTTGGGTTGAAGCTTGATAATAGAATAGTAATTTTTGTTGTAGATTAGCTGAAGTTTCACCTTTTTTCTTGAAGGTCATGGCTGTCAAGAAGAATATAGAAGACGTACAAGGAAAAGATAATTACCCTTGCGGACAGCAATTGCTTATTTTTAATGGCAAGGTTTTGAAAGATGAAACTACGATGGCGGAGAATCAGGTCTCTGAAGAAGGATTTCTTGTTGTGATGCTTAGCAAGGTATCTTTGTTTACTAATATGAGTTTCCGGCACAATATAAGTTGCAACCATATGCTGTTTTGTTTAGAATTATGTTTACAATGTTTGATGGGTTGATAGTTTTTTAAAGCTTTGTTTTTTTTCTTTTCTGTTTCATTCAATTTAAAATGTCAATTAGTGTTCCAGGAATGGCCCATGACCAACTAAAAAGCTTACTGTTTTGCATTATCCTAGAAATATTACATGACAATATTGAAGTACTGAATCGGAATCATAGCAAAGCATTCTGTTTAGGCCCAAAATAGGAGGAATATAAATTCTAATGACCAAATATTGCCAACTCATGGATTAGTTTGTCAATTATCGTAGACCTCTCTAATTAGTTAGTGGGTGGCAATTTGATACTTCCACTTTGTGCTAAAATCGAGATATGAGATGGTACTTTAGTCTTGGGCACTCCTCCTGCCTATGGGGTGAGTCTCTTGGGAGGAAATCTTCTCATGGCTTTATTTACATCAACTAATGTGGTTATGAAATTATTCCACTAAACTTACAGTTGCAGCTGTGAGGCATAAGTGGTGGTGTTGTCATTACATGTTTGTATGGTACTAAACTAGTGTAAAGCCAGCCTACCCAGCTGTCTAGACTGTAGAACATGGTAATTCCAAGTCAAAGTCACATTAAGTTACCGTAAGGACCCATTTAGATTAGAGTTGGGCAAATGTGATTTTAAAAATCATATTTTTTTTTTTAGTTTTTTTGGTTTCAAGTGATTATTAATAATAGTAATTTCTGTTTGGAAACTTTTCTTTGAAAAATGATTTTAAAATAATTGAATTTGTTTGGATATCATTTATCAAAATCTCTTTTGGATGTTGATAAAATGGGTATGACTCTCATAAAGTTATATAAATTTTCATAATTATTATTTAATTTCAAAATATCAAATATAATTTAATGAATTAAATATTTTTTTTTAGGTTTTAGAAAGAAGAAAAATCATTATTTTCAAGTAAAGTAAATATATTAAATCAAATGCAGCACATTTAAATAAAAGATCTACCAAAAATGAATAAGGAAATTAAAAATTATTTGCAAAATTAATAATAAAAGTAATCAAATCTCGACTGAGAAATTGTTCATTTGGTTGAGAAATAGATTTTTGTTTTTTTAAAAAAAGTTGTTGAAAATATCGTTGAAAAATGCCAGTGCCTCTCCATCATGATGTTTGAAACAGAAGCATCTCCTTGTCACTTTTGCTAAACGAGGGTTGAGGAGTCAAAATCCAGATTTATACAAACAGTATTCTTTTGGTTTTATAATCACTTTTGGCTCCTAAGCATGATTATTATGGCTTCAACCGGTTATCCAAATAGGCACTAAATCTAATTAAAATGTGAACAAGATAAGAGGAAAAAATTGAAATGAGAAGCAAGCCTCTGTGTCCAATCAACTATTTCATAGTAGTTTAAAGTTTGTATATACTTATTTTTATGTTAAAATCAAGTTTGATAGAATTGTAATTGGATGATATCCTTACTTCCTTACTAGCACATTGATAGGAGTTCACAGCGTCCCTTGGTTTATTCAAGAAGGAAGCATGTGAATAAGGCTAATTAAGTTATAGCAGTTATGATTGATATGTTTTATCCTTAGGGAAGTTAAGTTGTCTTATCCTTAGGAAGTTAAGTATGCCTTATCTTGTATGAAGTTATTATCAGTTACTTCTTTTATGTTCTGATCATATATTTTATGTAAGACAATGACAGATGTTATGAATGAATATATAAGTGTTATGTATCTTGGTCAGGGACTAGATTCTGGTTCTTGAATGTTTTATTAATGTTCTAGAGTTAAGATCCATTATTTTGGTATCAAAGCAAATTCAATCTCTGGGCCAAACCTTTGTGAGTTATGGGCACTAATAGGAAGAAACCACAATCAACTGATTCTGTCAATCCCAATCAGGAGGCAGAATCTTCCCAAATTCCAGAAACTGAATTGCCCTCTTCAACCCTAGAAATTGTGTCTCAACAGTTGAATCTCATTGTATCTAAACTTCTTAGTTTGGATGCTGAAATGAAGGAAGTGAAGAAATTGAAGGCTCTAGTCATAATGGTTGAATAGGAAGAGAAGGACTTAGGCACTGTTAGGATATATATCCTTGTAAATATATTATAATTAATTAGTATCACATATAATCAGTGATTATAAGAATTATGAGTGATTAGGGAATCAATCATCATAATGAGTCAGTACTCTCTTGTTTTCTCTCTTGTGTATAAATACCCTATTGAGCATATGAATAAACACATTGATTTGAGAGTATATTTTCTCTATCTCTCTCTCTCCGACTTCTACATGGTATCAGAACCAGGTTAGTTCTTAGCCAATTTGAGTTTTCTGGTGGCCGCTGTCACTGTACAGTGATAGTGGCTAGCCTCCTGACTTTGGTGTGTGTGTTCGTGCTGTTTCAGTTTCTGTCCATTTTTTTGTTATCCTTTGGTGGTGCTCCTTCTTTTTTGTTTGTGTCGATTTGCTATTTTCTTATTGTACTGTTCCGTTTGTTGTTTCATGAACAGTGAACCATGTCGTCATTGTTCACAGGGGGAGAGAGAAAGTGTGTACCTCGTTGTATGGTTGTCGTTTGGTTGTTATGACCATTTCCTGGTCGTGCTTTTTTCTTCGACGTCAAGCCTTCATTCTCGGTATGCTTAGGCCGGATCTTTGCTTCGAAAGTTGTGTTGTGAGACTGGGTTTCTACTATTTCAGCACCGTCGGCATTTTGGTTTCGGGCATGTTCACTTGTCTCTGGTGGCTGGGTTCTTTGTTTGTTACATTTTCTAGCACGTTTGTGAAGTGCTATTTTGCCTTGAATGCCATGCTTGTGGTTGGATAATTTCGTTGGCATTTGCCTGCTTTGCATCCTCTGGTGAGGAGTTTGGTGGTCCTTGTGTGACCCGTTTGTTCTTTGCCTCTGGTGAGGCGTTTGCAGTATTGTTTGGTCCCTTTTGAGACACTGTAGCTTCTACTTTAGTTTGGTATTTTATGTTGTTCGAGCTCCTGCTGAACTTCTTGGTAGATTCAAGGTCTCACGAAGAAGAAAATTATTTTGTTCGAATTTATTTATATTATGTTTTCTTGTAACAAGTTGAGCATGATTAACATCTATGCTCCAACTTGAGGGGAAGTGTTAGGATATATATCCGTGTACATATATTATAATTAATTAGTATCGCATATAATCAGCGATTATAGGAATTATGAGTGATTAGGGAATCAATCTTCATAATGAGTCATTACTCTCTTGTTTTCTCTCATGTATAAATACCCTATTGAGCATATGAATAAACACATTGATTTGAGAGTATATTTTCTCTATCTTTCTCTCTCTGATTTCTACATTTTTCTTGCCAAGAGGCAAATCAATGAGGTTCCAAGTACCAGCCTTATCAAGGGCCACCATTTCGTCTTCCATCGCAACACGCCAACCGAGATGGGTTAAGGCTTGTTGGAGAGTAGTGGGAACGGTAAGAGAGTCTAAGGATGTTATGAAGAAACAGGATGGAGGGGACAAATGGTTATAGGAAACAAAGGAAGAAATATGATAGGTGCAAGTACGCTTACCTTTGCGTAAGGCAATAGGCAAGTCATCAGGAGTATTAGACACTGTGCATTAAAGTACTTTCTTGGGATAGCATGATTAACATCTATGCTCCAACTTGAGGGGGAGTGTTAGGATATATATCCTAACAAGCACAATGCCAGAATAGAATGAAAACTTTGAAGGAGAGACACCATGGTGGAGTAAGAAACCGCAAAATAGGCCTTATTCAAAAGTTGAGTTTCTTAAGTTTGAAGGTGGGGATCCGAGAGGATGGGTGATGAAGGCAGAGAAGTATTTCAGATATTATCAAACTCCTGAAGATCTAAAAATTGAAGTGGCAGCCATGTATTTAGAAGGCGAAGTGCTGGATGTGTTTACCTGGGTTTCTTCAAGCCGAACTATTCGTTACTGGGACAAATTAATTCAAATTTTTCAAGAACAGTTCGGATCGACTGAATTTCAGAATCCCGACATCTATTTGTGCGACATCAAATTAATTCAAATTCTTCAAGCCGAACTATTCGTTACCTGGGAGTTTGTGCGCTGATCTGCAAGTGCACAAGGATGGCTGGAGCACTATCTCTTAGCCTTGTTCATCAACGGCTTGCGAGGAGAACTGAGAGTAGATGTGAAAATTCAGAGGCCGAGAACCATGTATAAAGCCGTGAGCCTTCTGCTGGAGTTTGAAGCCAAATACAAGTCACAACCGTCGATTTGGAAGTCTGCGCAGTGTAAGGGGGCCGAAAATAATAATTGGCAAAATTCTCGATATACAGGCCAGTGAAATAATTGGGGAATTAATAATTCCTCTCCTTCGGCTATTTCCAACTATAGTAAACCACAAATCACGGTGGGCTCTTCGCAAAATCAGAATGCGACTCCAAGTTCGGGAATATCGGATACAGAATGGCAAATCCAACGATCTAAGGGGCTATGTTACCATTGTGGGGAAAAATTTATACTGGGTCATCGATGTAACGCCTCTTCGCTGAAAATCGTGGAGTTAACTGATGAACAAGAAGACGCAACAAACGAGACGCATGAAGAAGATAATATTGACCATAGCATTTTTGCAGAAATTTCACTGCATGCGTTTCTGGGCAAACCATCATCTACTACTATAAAAGTCATTGGAACTCTTCTGTTGAAATCAGTACTAATATTGATTGATTCTAGCTCCACGCACAACTTTATCTCTAGCAACTTGGTTAATGAGCTTTGTTTAACAGCAAAAGAACTTCCCCGTTTTGGTGTCCAAGTAGGAGATGGCTCTATGACTGCTTGCAATTCTATTTGCAACGATCTGACTCTCCAAGTTCAAAGTTTAACTATCACAAAGGACTTTTTTCCGTTGAAACTTGGTAGTGTGAATATGGTTTTGGGCATCAAGTGGCTTGCATCTCTTGATACAGTGGCGGCTAATTGGCAGCAACTATTTATGATTTTTTGGGTGAATGGTAAACGTTATTAGTAGCAGGGAATTCCTAACACGTCTTCTCAAATTTCACTACGCAATTATGATGGTATGGAAATTGTAAGAAGGTTCGAAGTGCTGCAAGATTTGTTAGAGCAGTTTGCTAATATAATTTAGGAACTACAATTCCTTCCTCCTGTCTGAGATAGGAGTCATACCATTCAGGTGTATCCTAGTTCTACTCCTCCTAACATACAGCCCTACAGGTACCCAAATTCTCAAAAAGATGAAATTGAAAAACAAGTTGAGAATATGCTACAAAAAGGCTTAATTCGACCTAGTGTCAGTCCATTTGCCAGTCCTATGCTATTAGTTCCCAAAAAGAATTCTACATGGCGTATGTGTGTTGATTATAGAGAGTTAAATAAGATTATTGTGCCAGATAAGTATCCAATTCCAACTGTAGATGAACTCATTGATGAGTTGTATGGTGCTACTTATTTCTCTAAAATTGATCTTCGTTTTGGATGCCATCAAATTCGAGTTCACCCTATGGATATACCAAAGACTGCCTTTCGAACTCATTCTGGGCATTAGGAGTTTACTGTTATGCCATTTGGCTTGACAAATGCCCCATCAACCTTTCAAGTTGTTATGAATGATTTGTTTAGGCCATATCTCAGAAAGTTTATCTTGGCATTTTTTGATGACATTTTTGTGTACAGTAAAGATTTTCAGGATTATATTACTCATTTAAACATCATATTCCAGCTGTTACGCTCTAATGAGTTTTATGCCAATCTAGAGAAGTGTGATTTCCTTCAGCTAGATGTATCATTTTTGGGGCATGTCATTTCAGCTAAGGGAGAGAAGGTCGATCTTGACAAGATCATAGCCATTGATAAATGGCCCTTACCCAAGGATATTTCTGAATTACGTGGTTTGTTGGGGCTTTCTAGATATTACCGCTGGTTTATCAAAAATTATGGACTGATTGCCAAGCCTTTAACTGATATGACCAAAAAGGATGGATTCGTCTGGGATAGTAATTCTTTGGCTGCCTTTCAAGAACTCCAACAAGCATTAACTCATGCTCCTGTTTTACAACTGTCAGATTTCTCCAAGAAATTTATTGTTGAATGTGATGCTTCTTCTTTGGGCATTGGTGCTGTTTTACACCAAGAGGGTCATCCCATAGCATTTTACAGCAAAGGTTTGTCTCCAATCAAGCAGAAAGCCTCAATATATGATAGAGAGTTATTGGCTTTGGTTTCTTCTTTGAACAAGTGGCGTCACTATCTTTTAGGGCACAAGTTTGAAGTTCATATATTGATCATTTCAGCCTAAAATACCTCCTGGAACAACGAATCACTACTCCTACCCAACAACGTCTGATTTTGGAGCTCCTTCCCTTCAATTTTCAGATTATCTACAAGACTGGTTCTTCCAATAGAGTTGCTGATGCATTATCTCGCATGCCTCATTCTGGTGAATTTTTCTCCTTGGTAATTCCTCATGCTTCATTATTTCAAGATTTATCATCTTTTAGATAAGGACCCTTATACATCAGCCATCAAGACATCTCTCCAATCTGCACCACAATCAATCCCTCATTTTTCTCTTGATGATGGCCTTCTTTACTACAAGGATCGATTGGTTGTTCCGGCTGATTCACCACTCACCGCAGCATTAATCAATGAAGTGCATTCCACTCCAATGGGAGGACATGGAGGAATCCTTAAGACACTCAAACGCTTACAGCAACACTATTTTTGGCAACATATGAAACAAGAAGTAACCACCTTTGTTCATTGTTGTGAAGCTTGTCAACGTGGTAAATATATTCCACAAGCGTTGGGTGGTCTCTTACAGCCTTTACCGATTCCAGCTCATATTTGGGAGGATATTTCTATGGATTTCATCACTGGTTTACTCCCTTCTAATGGTTGGCAATGCATCTTTGTGATTGTGGATCGTTTTAGCAAAGCAGCACACTTTGTAGGTATGCCTCGTTCATTTTCAGCAAAATCTGTTGCTTCTCTTTTTTGTAAACAGGTGGTACATCTACATGGATTCCCTAAGTCAATTGTATTAGACAGAGATCCTATTTTCTTGAGTGCTTTTTGGCAAGAATTATTCCATCTCAGTGGCACCACCATTAAGTTGAGCACTTCTTACCACCCTCAAACAGATGGTCAAGCTGAAGCGGTAAATAGATGTTTGGCAACCTATTTGAGATGTGTATGTCAGGATTTTCCAAAGCGATGGAGCTATTTCCTGCATTGGGCTAAGTATTCTTATAATACTGGTTTTCATTCCTCCTCTGGTTATAGTCCTTTTAAAGTGGTTTATGGCAAAGATCCTCCCTCATTGCTGCCTTTTGTTCAAGGAGACATTCGTATCCAAGGCTTAGCAGATTTTTTTGAAGAAAGAGATGCAATTTTAGAATTGATAAAAGCCAATCTGACCTCTGCTCAAAATCAGATGAAGTTACAAGCTGATTCTTATCGCAAGGACATCAATTTCGAAGTGGGTGACCTAGTGTTTCTTAAACTACAGCCATATATATAGCGATCCATCTCTGGCAGCAAGTTTCATAAGCTGTCTCCAAGGTATTTTGGTCCCTATCCTATTCAGCGCAAGATTGGTTCTGTGGCTTATGAACTCACATTACCACCAGATTCCAAAGTACATCCTATTTTCCATGTTTCCCTCTTACATGCTGCCCATGGCTATGATTCTGCTGCTGCAACCTTACCTCCTCTACCTATTTCTACTGAATGGGAGTTGTTGCTTGAACCTGCTAAAGTTTTGGATTCTAAAGTCCTGCATACAGCCACTACAACAGATGTTCATCTCCTCATTCAATGGAAGAATCACCCCATTGAAGAAGCAAGTTGAGAGTCCTATGATCTAATTGCAACTCAGTTCCCTCGTTTTCGCCTTGAGGACAAAGCTCATTTTCAAGGGGAGGGTAATGATAAGAGTTCACAGCGTCCCTTCCTGGTTTATTCAAGAAGGAAGCATGTGAATAAGGCTAATTAAGTTATAGCAGTTATTTCTGATCTGTCAGTTATGACTGATCTGTTTTATCCTTAGGGAAGTTAAGTTGTCTTATTCTTAGGAAGTTAAGTATGCCTTATCTTTCAGGAAGTTATTATCAGTTACTTCTTTTATGTTCTGTTTATATATTTTATGTAAGACAATGACATATGTTATGAATGAATATATGAGTGTTATGTATCTTGGTGAGGGACTAGATTCCGGTTCTTGAATGTTTTATTACTGTTCTAGAGTTAAGATCCATCACACATTAGACTCTTTTATGTTATCTACGTGACCACTGTATTTGAACTCTTAATTTTTTTTGTGGATTATTTCAAGAATCCGTGTCATATAACTTCAACTATTTATGGTTTTCTGTCACTTTTAATGGAATTAATTGGTATTGTTGTTTGTTACCCATAAATATGTCGCCCTACTCCTGTATTGTCGAGTTTTCTATTTCTTTGCACTTTTTCGTGGGAGAAATAATGATGATGAAATGCTAAACATTTTGCCTAAACTCTTTCTCCCTCTGCCCTTTCCTCCCTGTTAGAACTTTGAAGAAGTAATATGGCTATGTCATTCCTATTCTTTCGTCTGTTCAAATTTGATAAATTTTTCAATATTTGCCCTCTCAATTGTTTACTCCAATTGTGTTTGTGTTTTGGTTTGTTCGTTTGTGAAGATATTTTTCCATGATTTACCAATGGCTTTTTACTTCTCCATTTGCAGAGTAAAACTTCAAGTTCAGCTGGGGCTTCATCCGTTCAGGTATGCTCCTCACTCATTTTGATTTTCTTTAGGCATGTGATATCTCTTTCTTGTCTTCACTGTTTGAGATATTGATTATTCATGCATGTCTCAGCCTGCCAACAATCCATCTACTACTGTACCAACCACAAATTCCACTCCTACACCTGAATCTCTAGTACAAAGTACTCAGTGAGTTGTTTATCCTCTAGATGATTTATATTCTATTTTTGTCCCATCTGCTTTTTAAATTGTTTTTCTAAAACATAAATTTGGTTTTGCAGGGCTACAACAAATAGTTCTTCTGCGGTAAATGTCACAGCTACAAAGTATGGTTCATGAATTTGTCTCTTCCTCTGCCCAATCTACTGAGTTAATACTAAAAAGCCTGCTATTCATAATGTTGTTGTATTCTTCCATCGGTTACTAGTTTATAAAGGAATGCTGACAAGTACTATCTTCTAGTGGTTTTTTTGTACATTCTAGAGTAAATATTATCACATATTTGAAATTGAGAAAGTATCTCATTCGGCTTTACTTTTGACTATTGTTGTTTGTCTTTATCTTGCAGGTGATAGGGATATTTCTTCTAACCAAACAGTTTTCAAGTCTAATACTTTTATCAATTATTTCATCTGTATGAATACTCAGTTACTCACTTTACTAAAATTTAAGAATTTCATCAAAGACCTTGTGGCCTAGTGGCATGAAAGTTCTCTTGCAAGTGGGAGGTCATGGGTTAGATCCTACTTGTATCTTTAAGCTGTTAGTGTTTACCGTTCTAATTCAAAAAGTAAAAACGATGAGGGTTTCAGTTCAAAAATCTCACTAAGATCAAAAATCTCACTAAGATATTTACTAGTTGTCTCTGCTTCTCTATTACATGTTTAGTATAAAAATCCATGAATTGAGCAAAAATAGGGGTTCCTAACAACATTAGTGCAAAATATATTAAAATTTAATAACAACATGAAATCTTGGTTCTAAGAAAATAGGCTAGTTATTGTGTTAGGGAGGATGGGGAATATCTTCCTTTTTTTTTTTTTTGGTCAAAATATCTTCCTTTAATCTTTAAAATCTTCTCTTAATATTTCCTGTTTAAATTTGGATGCTGGCGATTCTAGAATTTTATCTTTGTTTTCCTTTCCTTTGTGTTTAGTAATTAGCATATTCTGTCCTCACTAGCAGAGGAAGTCATACCTGTGAACTTTTGTATTTAAGTTGGTTGTCATTGCCCCTTTCTTGTGATAGCTTACTAAAACGATTGCCTGGATTAATTTTGCAGTGTGCCTGTGGATACGTATGGTCAGGCTGCTTCAAATCTAGCTGTCGGTGGTGATCTTGAGCGGACTATTCAACAAATCATGGACATGGGAGGTGGCAACTGGGACAGAGAGACAGTTATTCGTGCTCTTCAGGCAGCTTATAATAACCCAGAGCGTGCTGTGGATTACTTGTATTCTGTATGTCTCTGCTGCTCATGTCTAATTCTGTTAAATTTTATGAATTTAAGTAATTCTGCTGTCTATGCTAAGGGAATCCCTGAAGTAGCAGAGGTTGCCATACCAGTTCCTCATTTCCAAGCCAGTCAGACAACTGAAGCAGGTAGGACCACTGCTGGAGGTGTTTCTGGGGCACCTAATACGTCTCCGTTAAACATGTTTCCACAGGTAAAACTCATGATTCACCAACTCCCTTGTTATTTGCATCTCTTGCTGCTGCTGGTTGTGCTCTATCTTGAGCTGAAGGTTGAAACACTTTTAGGAGACAATTTCTGGTGCTGGAGCTGGACTTGGATCTCTGGAATTCCTTAGAAACAACCCCCAGGTCAGTTTGCTGTCATGTTAATGTTTGTGCTTCTGATCTTTTGAAACATTTTTGCCATGCATATCTAAGGCACGAAATTATTCATTTTATATTAACAACACCCTGCTGTCCTGCACATCATTTGCAATTCTGATCTAACTTTTAATTTTGATTTGGCAGTTCTTAACTATCTGTTTCTTTGCGTGCTTTTACAGTTTCAAGCATTGCGATCAATGGTGCATTCTAATCCTCAAATTCTGCAGGTATTTATTTAATTACCTATCTGTCCTTTGTTCTTTATGTCTGTTGTCGATGTCTAAAGAACAAGACACTTTTCATTGCAGCCTGTACTTCAAGAGCTTGGGAAGCAGAATCCTCATCTATTAAGACTAATTCAGGAGCATCATGCTGAATTTCTCCAGTTAATGAATGAACCCATGGAAGGCTCTGAAGGGTAAGTATATTGATTGTGATAGACCTGCAAATAAATATGGAACAAAGTATATTGCAATGCTGGATATCCTCTATTACGTACGGAAAATATAGAGAGTGCGATCCTAAATCCCTCACTGCTCAGTGTTTCGCTCAAGAAAGCGTATCACTTTGTTGAAACAGTAGAAAACCTAACAACAGAAAAGAACACACGCCCTCCTGATTTTCGAGAGATCAGGACTCTCTCCTCGCTGATACAATCTTATGCCCCCATAATGATTCCCCCTTCTCTTTTTATGCACTCCCACTACCCTGCTGACTGTCAGAGGATTGTATCTCAGTGAAATTCCCATTCTACCCTCCCTCTTCATGGGTGCTACCCCTCAGGTCTTGTGTTGGGCCCGAAACTCCTTTCCTATCCTTTCTCCTATACACCTGGCCCCAAGTCTTATTCTTAGCAGGCCCATCAGGTTGTCATATATGATTCAGGAATTGGTGCCATTCTCGTACTTCTGCTGTAAATTTGAAAATGATTCTTTGCCATTTGTTGAAGGTTCATTCTCTTCCCTTGAAGTTGTGAAGCTCGTTGAACTGTTGGATTAAAAATAACCTGTCTTTTGCATCAGTGACATATTTGACCAGCCTGAGCCAGACATGCCTCATTCCATCAACGTGACGCCAGCGGAACAGGAGGCAATTGGAAGGGTATGCTAGTCTTCATTTTCTTGGCTTTTGGATCCCTTCAATTGAAGTTTTTCACATTTCACTCAATCTTAAACCTGGACTGTCCAAATCAGACAGAAGGGGGTCAGTTCATCATTTCGCAATTGCCTCAGGACTTGGCTTCCATCCTCTTCCCATCCTCTTCTTCATTTCAACCATTGGATCAAAATCTCAACCGTTCAGATTTAATCTTTTATAAAAACATTATTTTAAATATTTTATTAATAATTTAATTTTCTATTAATTTTCTTGTAAAAGATTAAATCTGAACCGTTGATATTTCAATCTAACAGTTGAGATGAAGAAGAGGATAAGAAGAAGATGGGAAGGGAAGTGGATGGGAGCCAACTCCATTGCGGCAATGGCATTCAAATCATATATATCATTTCATAAATAAGTACTCCTATGGTCCTATGTAAAAGGCACTTCTAGCATATTTCACGCAAACCAAGAGAAATCTTAAATTTCATAAACTCAACTTTAAAATTCAACTACTCCTGTATAACTACACACTCTCCAAGAAAATAAATATCTATACAATAATAAATGAAGAGTAAAATTGTACATTCATGTAAAAAATTTAATGACATATCTTATAAATAAGACCAAAAAATGCATTCTTTCTCTGCCTTATAAATAGGACCATTGGAGTACTCATTAGTCCTTTTCCCTCCCTGACTTGCCTGTCTTAATTTTCTATTATTGTTGGTTGCTTCCCACTTTACGGTTTCTAGCTTGAAGCAATGGGATTTGATAGAGCCTCAGTGATAGAGGCATTTTTGGCATGTGACCGTGATGAGCAATTGGCAGCCAACTACTTACTGGAGAATGCTGGAGATTTTGATGATTGAATCGCTAACCGACATTGATTCACATTTTCCTTTCATTCTTCTTCCAAAAATGTCTCTTCCTCGGCAAATTTAGTTGGGAAGAGTTTGAACTTGGATGATCCACGTGTTTTTCACTGAATCAGTTTGAGTACTGCAAGTGGTTATAGAATCCGCTTTCTATGACAGAAGGCTCAAGGTGTCTTCCCTGAGAAATAACCAAAGGTCAAAACTGAAGTTGATAATTATGATATAATAATAATAATAATAATAATAATTATTATTATTATTATTATGCATTAACTCTCACCAGCATTAACTTTGTGTATTATTGCAGTTTATGCTACAGCTTTTTTCGTTTGATGATGTATTTTCCCCCTCACTTTGTTGTTTTGGTTAGTTGAGAAGGGTATTTATTGGATTGTATTGTTGCTGATTAATTGAATGCTTTGATTTCATATTGGCAATTTCAAATTCTTACTTCTTTACACTTGTCTCGTACTCGTAATTCAGGAAATTGTAGTCAATCATTGAAACGGTTTCAAGTGGTGTTCCTAAGTTTATTGGTTTGGGTTGTAATGAGGTCATGATACAAACTAGTGATAATTAAATTAGGGTTAAGGAGTGAAAATATACATGTGCTTTATCTTAAGAAGTGTTCAGCACCAATTGTTTTTTTTAGATGTAAAAGTGCGCATGTGGTTATAAATTAAGTGAAAAAAATATAGTTTGACTATTAAGTTTGATTTTTTTTTTATTGGTTGATGACGTGGCTTTTAAAGATGTAAAAATATACGTTCAACAGCAAATTCTTTTTTTTATTATTTTATCTTAATTAAAGAAAAATTATTATTTCTCTAGGTATAATTCTTAAAATGATAATTTTTATTTCCATAATTTATTTATTTATTTTTTTAAAAAATCCTTATTAAATTTTCTAATTAATAATCAATAAATGAGTATTTATACATTTAAAATTTGATATTATAAATATTATATTTGATTAAAAACAATTTAATTTTTTGATCTAACAAATTGAACCATAAAATTCAATTTTTATTGCATTAAAAATATGTAATATAAATGTTTACACCTCTAAATGAGTTATTTCTATTTATATGATAAATGGAAGTAAATCAAGAAATATTATAGACTTATAGTTATAAAATTGACTTTTTCAAAATAAATGAATTATTTCTTTAACTATTTATTTTTCAAAAAATCAAAATTATTTTTAAGTAAATATATTATTCGTAATATCAAATTTTGAAAAGTATAAATATTCATTTATTAATTATAAAATTTAATGAGGATTTTTGAAAATAAAATAAATCATGGAAATAAATTTTTTTTACTGTTTTTACCCATTGAATAAATCTTCCTTCCCAAAATGATAAATCAAAAGAAAAAATTTGACCTCCCAGGAATTATACCTTGAGAAATAATAATTTTCCTTTAATCGAAATAAAATTATTAAATTATTAAAAAAACACTTAGTGTTCGTCGCTCGTTCAGCCAAACCACATGTGTATTTCTATATCTTTAAAAGTCACATCATTGTTTAGTCAATTTTAAAAAAAAAAGTCAAATTTAACAGTCAAATAGTATTTTTGCATATAATTTGTAACGTGTGTACTTTTGTACCTAAAAAAAGCACTTAGTGTTGGGCATTCTTTGAAGTAAAGCACAAGTGTAGTTTTGCACTTTAACCCACTAAATTAATATGTTTTGGAAGTGTATATGAAGATATTTATACGAATACAAAATTAATACTGCTTTCTCAAGTCTTAAATCTAAGATCTCATATAGAAGTTTTCCACGTAGCTAAATATAAGAACTTTTGTAAAAATGTAGGGAAAAATTTATTGTGTTTTTTCTACAGACCTTATTTATCTTAGATGGAAGACTAATTTTGGAATGTTGAACCAATTTCTGAAAATGCCAGTGCACTTAATACCAGCTAAGAAGAATTTATTTAAAAACGGAGAAAATACTTCCACATAGTCCTTTCATTTTAATTTATAAGACATTTTTGGAGTAATGTGTGATGACCAATGAATTTTATTATTATAGTTTTATATCTTAAATTTTTCAAAAAAAAAGTATGAACTTAAAGAAATACCCTTTATTTAGCATTAAATCCTAATTAATCATTTTTTTTTCAAAATATTTAATATTAAGAAACATGAGTCCATCAAAAATATTTTATAAATTGAAATTGAGGAAGTATATAGGACCTCGAGTCCTAAAGAGCTAGACTATGAGTTTATTTTAGTTAAATATAAGACATTAATACACCTCATCTTCCAAGTTTATAATTTTTCCTTAAAAAAGCACATATATTGACCATATTGTAATAGAGTTTCCATCAAGGGGGATTAGAAACTTACAATGCACATTATTAGAAAGGGTATTATAGATTAACTAATACACATTTTGTTTGGATTAAGGCACAAATCTACTCTTGAAGTGTTTCACTATGGTACAAAAATACCCATGAAATTTTAAAAATGGTACAAAAATGTTATGCCCATTAAGAAGATGGTGCAAAAATACACATAAAGTTTCCAAAAACCGAGTCACTTTTGCACTGTTTTAGAAACTTCATGTGTAGATTTGTACCATTTTCAAAACTTGTCTCTACTTCTACCCTCAAGAAAAGTTTATAGTGTTAAATGCTGATGAAATACTTCATGGGTTAATTTGAACCATAACCCTTATTTTTAAAATAAAATTAACACATAATTATTACAATTAACTAATTTAACTAATTTTTTTTTACATCCACAAATTATTCAGAGTGCTGTACAAGATATTGGAACTTAGGAATAGGATCCCTATAATGTGTTGGGTCAGGGATTTAGTTTACCATAATAGTTCAAACAAGCTAATACATGGATTATCACTTATAATCACATAATGAATTGAGATCAAACAAATGATAATAATTGATATCTTCACCATTTGATTAGATATATACAAAATATCAGTAATTAGAAAGAGAAAAGCAGAAAACAATTTAACCTAAAAAAATATCATTTTATACGAAACAAAACATAGAAAAAAGGGAAATAATATTGCCTTGACAAATGACAACGCGCCTTCCTACTATTTCCTCTTTCTTTTAAATATCATCTTGTAGAGAGACCATTTGCCTAAAATAGAGTTCTTATACATGGTATCGACAAATATTAAAAAAGAAGATAAAAGAGTTATAATCCAGTGTGAATAAATAAAAGAGAAAAAGGCACTTAAATACCATTTAAACTTAAAAATTCCTAAAAAATCTGATAACACTAAGAAATGATAGATAAGTGAATGGGAGCAATCTGTGCTTTTAAAATTTGGATTTCTTTTTTACCAAAATACCCCCTCTTTCTTCATTTCTTCATGCCTTCTCTTCACTCCCATCTCTCTCCTCTTTCACTCCCTTCTGATTGTCTCTTTCGCTCCCTCTTTCTTCATTTCTTCATGCCTTCTCTTCACTCCCATCTCTCTCCTCTTTCGCTCCCTCCTGATTGTCTCTTTTGCCATGACCAAGCCAACCTCTTTTGCGGCTTCACCAAGCTCCCTCCCTATCTTTCCTCTTTCTCTGCTTGCTTGTACTAACTTCTTTTTTCACCGAGATTGCTTGACCCAACTCGGCGTCTGCTTTCCATTCACAGAGTTTCAGATGTCGGCCTTGAATCACCTTGCCATCGCACCTTCGCAACTTCATCCCAACGGATGGGGTTATTTAGTGGCGTTTGAACGCTTGTGCGCCTCCTTCCCCCGGCCCATTCCTTGCACTACAGCTCTCTTTTTCTATTATTTTTGTCCCTTTACTCCTCGAACTTCCAAAGAGGATGAGAGTTTGAAGGGATTGACCTCCCTCCGTGGTGACTCGAACAGGAAGCTCATGACTGCGTTCTCGGACTCATTTAAGCACTTCAAGAATGCCTTCTTCAAAGTCATAGCTAAGCCTAGAGAACAGCCCTTGTTTTTGAAAGGGGCCAAGGGCCTGGATGTGGAGTGGATGTTTCCTTTGTACTGGAACCAGAAACATCACAACATCAACCCTTCCTTATACCAGGTCACAACCGACGATCTTCTGCCGGAAACGGTCCCTTCGGTAGATCGGTTGAATTCGTTCGTAAAGAAGTACGGTGTTCTGAGTGCGGCCTTTTGGATTACCAGGCCTGGTACCAAGCCGTTGCCTTCGGATTGTATGGTCCCCACGTTTACTAAATTTTCTGTCTTTTGTCTTGTTTTTTGCTTTATCCATGCTTCGGGCTTTACGGTATATGTTTTAAGTCTTCTTCTTTGTCTTTTTGCAGCCCAAGACATGGCGGAGCTTCCCAGTTATTTGTCCCATGTGAACCTGACCATGGCAGCGCCCAGCAAGGGGAGCAAGAAGTGTGCCACCTCAGATGCCGAGGTTGGAAAAGCCACTGCGGCTTCTGGCTCAACAAGGGCGAAGAAATTGAAAGCCTCGATTCCATTAGGAACAACCCTTTCTGCTCCTGCCGGGACGTCGCCTGGGCCGGCCGTAGTTGGCTCCTCTGGCCCCACCAGGTCATCGCTCGGTTTGAAAAATAAAGTGGCTGCTTCTAGTTCCCAAGCAGCTCCTCCTCCGCCGCTCTGGTCTGCCGTTGCCCCTCCCCCAACTTGCAAGATCCTGCGAGGCCTCGCGTGGGAGAAAGGGGTGACAGAGGAGCTGGATGTTGCATTTTTTCCTCCTCGCCAGTTTATGGATGGTTTGCCTCTGTCCGAGATAAATGAAACCTTGGTCCATAATGCCCAAAATTTTTTGTGTAAATCCATTAGACTGCATCAGGCGCTGCTCCACCTGAAGGGAAAGTATGTTGGGGCCAAGGACGAGATCCGGCGTTTAAAGTCGGCCCAGGAAGAGGCTGAGGCTCAGAAGAAAGCACTGGATGAGGCCGATGGCAGGATGAGGGCATTGGAAGAGGAGAGAGATATGGCCAAGGCCTTTGCTAGCAAGCTAACCGAGGAGCTCCTGATCTCCAAAAAGGCACTGGTGAAGGTGACCTTGGAGTGTACTCGCCTGCAGGAGGGCCTCGCTAAAAGCCTTGATGCTGTGAAGGCCGTTTAGCAACAGTGCGGTGATCTAGCCGCTGAACTCGACTCGACCAAAGCTGCTCTCGCCTCGAAGCAACAGGCCCACCTGGACACCATCGAGTCACTGAAGGAGGCTGCCTCTGACTGCTTTAACATGGCTTTGGCGCAGATCCAGCATCTGAACCTGACTGTGACGTTGAACCTTGCTGGATATGACTACCGAGCTTCTGTGAAGGACGACGTGTTTGTTCTGGCTCCTGCCTCTCCCGAGTCGCAATCCACTGAAGAAGAAAAGCTCGAGGGGTGGGGCGGTGACGAAGAGCGGGGTGCCGAGGGGTACAAAATGCTGGCGACGGGGTCGAGAAAGGAGAGTCCGAGGTTGTCCCTCCGAGCTGAGAGTCGGAGCTGTTGCCCTTCTTTTTCTTTTGTTGGGCGTCTGTGCCCTTTATATTTTTGTTTCTGCTGCCGGCGTCCGTGCCTGGCTTCTTGTAATTCTGAATAACTCTTTCAATGATGAGCATTCATTATTTTATAGCCATATTTTGCTATTCTCGACCTTCAAGTTTTGTTACAAATCTTTAGACCGACCCAGGGTCTTTAAGTATGTAGATCTACATTTTATTCCCAGCGTCAAGCTTGGATTTAGTGGTAGGGTTTTCTTTTTTAACCTCTACGAGTGTTGATTTAGACTGCATGGGGCTTTGAATCTTAACCACAAAGGGTGTTCATTTTAACTGCGCTACCTGGGGTCTGGCTCCGTTGGCCTGGATCAAAACCAAGATAAGGGCAACGTGTCACAATGTCTAAGCGTGGTTTGTGAACTGCAACGTTTAAACATTTTGACCTGATCAGGGTCGAGATGACAAATCACCTTCTTATCTTGGGCGAGCGTTGACGCGTCAATTTCGCGAAGGCCACGTATGGCAATTTCATCGAGCTCTTAACCTGGGCGTGTCAGAGTACAACGGCCCAGTGTCATCCATCTAGATGGGTTTTATTTGTGATCGGGTTTCGGAACCTTGGTGTAATGTTTATGACCGGGTGTAATGACCTCGGTGTATTTCATTTCTGACCGGGTGTCATGACCTCGGTGTAGTATCGTTGACTATCGATAGTAAAGCAGATGAATTTCCACTGAAGAATCCTTCATTAAACGAAACTGCTCCGAAGAGCTATCAAGTCGTACAATGAAATCTTAACAAGATAAAAACATAAATCTTTTAACTTAAATACTGAAATAACGAAATAACTAAGCTCCGACAAGGTGTGTCAGGTGCTACTCTGAGTCCTATGCCAAGGTCTAGATGCAGTAGATTTTTAACTCGTCGGCATTTGGGCCGAGGTCTAGCTATAGTAGATCTTTAGTTTGTCAGCATTCTAGGTTCTCTTAACTGGCTTCCTTGCGAAGGTTTCGAGTATGTAGGCTCCGTTGTCGAGTTCCTCCTTTACCCGGTAGGGGCCTTCCCAATTCGCTACTTGTTTGCCATCTCTGGCGTTCTTATTGCCGAAGTTGGTACGTCGGAGTACTAGATTGCCCTGGTTGAAAGAGTGAGGTCTGACCTTTTGGTTGTACTTTGCTGCCAAGAGCTGTTTGGCTGCTAACTCCCGACAGTGTGCCGCGACTCAGACCTCGTCGATCACGTCCAGCTCTGTCCTCAACGCGTCGTCATTTGACGATTCTCCCTCTTATTAATTTTTGATTTTCCTCCATGACGGTTGTCCTATCTCGACCGGGATCATAACTTCACATCCATAAGTCAACCGAAATGGGGTTTCCTGGGTTGCAGTCTGCACACTTGTCCTGTAGCCCCACAACACACTGTAGAGTTGTTCGACCCAGTTAGACTCTGCATCTTGCATCCTCTTCTTTAAATCGTCTAGGATGATCTTGTTGGCTGCCTCGGCCTAGCCGTTAGACTGCGGATGTTTGATTGAGGTGAAGTGCTGTCTGACGTCGAGGTCTGACATCATGGTGTAGAATCTCTGGTCCATAAACTGCATCCTGTTGTCCGTGACTACCTCGGCTGGTATTCCAAAACGGGAGACAATGTTGTGGTGAAAAAACCTTCTTATTCGCGCCGAGGTTATGGTGGTCAAGGGCTCGACTTCGATCCACTTAGTGAAGTAATCCACCGCCACGATGAGCCACTTGAATTGTCTGGGGGCTGCTTTGAATGGTCCGAGGATGTCCATCCCCCACTTATAGAAGGGCCAGGGGGTTGAATTGCCTTTCAATTCCGTTGGTGGCGGCCAAATGATCTTGGCATGTTTCTGACAACTATTGTATCTCTTGACTGTTTCCTTTGCGTCTGCCATCATGGTTGGCCAGTAGTAACCCGCTCGCAGAGCTTTCCTGGCAAGAGCTTTTCCCCCCATGTGGTGGCCATTGATGCCTTCATGTATCTCGACCAAAACGTACTTGGCCTCGGAAGCGCCCAAGCATCGCATCATTGGAGAATGCAATCCTTTTCAGTACAATTGATCGTCAACCATAGTTTAGATGGCGGCCTCTCGCATCAACTTCTTTGCCTCGGTGGCGTCTGTCGGGATGATCCCCCGAAGGTAATCTTTGATCGGTTTCCTCTAATCAGTTGTTGCCGAGATAGTCATGATACAGCTCGGTTCGGTGAGGTTTCGCTGAATCACGATCCTATGGTTGCTTGGGCCTTTCGTGCTCGCCAATTTGGAGAGGATATCCGCCCTAGTGTTCTCTTCTCTCGAAATATGGGTAACAGTCACCTCTTGGAATTCCGCTATGGCCTCTTTCACTTTGTTAAGATACTTGGCCAAGAGTGGACCTTTCGTCTGGTATGTTCCTTTAATTTGTGCTGCAACGAGTTAGGAGTCGGTCAAAACCTTGACCCGCTGGGCTCCGTTCTCCTTGGCTTGCAGTAATTCGGCGAGGAGTGCTTCGTACTCGGTTTAGTTATTTGAGGTCGAGAACTTCAGTTGCAGGGAGTGTTCCACTGCGACACCTTCAGTGCTTTCCACTATTATTCCTGCCCCACTTCCCATTGAATTGGAGGAACCATCGACGAGGTCGGGCTTGTGTAATACTTGGCGGATTGGTTGGCTAGTTTGGACGATTATCCGATGTCCCTGGAAATATGGCTGAAGTCTTCTTGCTGTCGTTAGTAGGGTGAAAGCCACTTTCTCGAGCTTTTGATATCGAAGTTCCGAGCTCGGCGGCGCCTTGCTTACAAAGTATATTGGCGCTTGTCCGGCATCAGTTTCTCTTACCAGGGCTGCGCTTACCGCCTCTTCTCCTACCGCTAGAACCGAAGGGGTCGCCAAGCACTGCTTGATTTTTTCAAATACCACCTCATAGTCAGTGTTCCAGCCTCCTTAAGTCTCCTTTTAGAGTAGCTTAAAGAAAGGGAGTGCCTTCTCTGCCGATCTTGGTAAGAATCTGGTCAGGCGGCGAGTCAGCCAGTTAATTGTTGAACCTCTTTCTTGGTCCTCAGAGCTTGCATATCCAGCACTGCCTTGCACTTATCAAGGTTCGCCTAGATCCCGCGGTTGGTCAACATAAAACTGAGGAACTTTCCTGCCAGAACTCCAAATGCACATTTGGCTGAGTTCAACCTGATCCGATGCCTTCTTAACTTTTCGAAAGTTTGCTCAAGGTCCCAGATGTGGTCTTCTGGGTGCTTTGACTTCACAATCATATCTTCAATGTACACTTCTATATTCTGCTTGATCTGGTCCTCAAAGACTCCATTCATCATCCGTTGATAAGTGGCTCCGACATTCTTCAGTCCAAAGGGCATGATGTTGTAGCAATAGTTGGCCTTATCGGTCATGAAAGCGATCTTCTCCTAGTCGTCAGGGTGTATCACTATTTGGTTGTAGCCGGAGTAGGTGTCCATGAAAGATAGTAATTAGAAACCCACGGAGTTGTCGACCAATTGATCAATGTTTAGCATCGGGTAGGAGTCTTTGGAGCAAGTCTTGTTTAAGCTGGTGTAATCCGTACACACCCTCTATTTGCTATTTGGCTTTAAGACCATCACTACATTTGAAAGCCATGTGGTGTATTGTATTTCTCTAATGAATCCGGGCTCTAACAACTTCGTCACATGCTCTTCCAGAGCTTTCTGTCTATCGGCTGCAATGTTCCTCTTCTTCTGTGCTACTAGCGTCGCCCCCAGCCGGATGGCCAATTTATGACAGCAGAAGTTTAGGTCAATCCCTGGTACCTCGGATGCCGTCCATGCAAAGACGTCCTAGTTCTGCTTTAGGAATTCAATCAGCTGAGCTTTCAGGTCCCAGCCCACACTTCCTCCGATTTTGGTGCTTTTTTCAGGATCCTCTCCAAGGACAAGCTCTTCCAATTCTCCTTTCGGTTCTGGCCGTGGGACCTCGGGCTTATCTCGGAGATCGAGCTCTATCATGTTTACTGGACGTCGATCTTTTTTCTTCTTTCCTGCACTGGCCGAAATTTTGCCTCTGCAGATCCAAGGTGGAGAGGATGGTCCTCCTTCCCTTTCACGAACGGCCTCGAAGTAACATTGTCGGGATTCTTTCTAGTCCCCAGACACTATTACCACTTGGTTCTTGTTGTTCACCATCTTCAATTTCTGATGCTTTGTAGACACCGCCATATCCCAATTATGGATGGTCGACCTACCCAATATGATGTTGTACGGGGAAGGGAAGTCGGCGACTACGAACCTTGTTACACCCCTATCGGCCTCGCCTTTTTGGGTGGCGGGTTAGAGGGATTCCTTCACTTAGTTACCATTCCTTAGTTATTAGGTCCATTTAACTTATATCAGAGTGAGCGCAACAGAGCATTTAACCGATTTAGACTATCTACTCTACTGGTAAAGGTAAAATAAACAGAAAAATAAAAGTCCCCGAAGGGTTAAGGGTACAGTTATCTAGAATAAATACCAAAACAAAACATACCGACATCTCAAATATATGTACAAACATGATAGGACATTCCCTATTCTTCAGTCTATACCGATAAGCACGGCCCCCAGAGTAACCGTCAATACTCAAATACTAAATGTGTAAGGAGTATGTGAAAGAGGAGCCAAATACCCAAGAGGGGGGGTGAATTGGGTATTTTAAAAAATCTTGCAAATAACTCTGTTTTCTAATAGTGAAAATAGGGTAAAACAGAGTAGAAGGAGAATAGCAAGACACGAGAAGATTTATACTGGTTCGATCTTAACCTCTTGACCTACGTCCAGTCCCCAGCCTCACTTGGATTTCCACTATGTCAAAGATTACACACTCTGCACTCAAGAAGTGATTCTCTCACTAGAACTCGCTCCCCCTTACAAGTCTTAATCAATTATCCCAAATCACCAAGTCCCCTGACTTATGATTCCTTACAATAAATGAATATTCAGAAGTACAACTCTCTTAAAGAGCAGATATAAATGAACACTGAAGCTCCTGTATCAAAGGATACTATACAGACGAAAGCTGAAAGAATTGAATGAAACTTAATGAAATTCGTTCTCAGTTGTTGTATTTGTTGGAAAGACTTGAATGCTCTTCTATTTATACTCAGAGATCAATAAATGATCGTTGCTTTCCAAATAGATCCGTTGGAGAGGTTGCCCAAGTGATATGGAGTGGTTTTAGGACCTTCTCTCTCTTGATTACTCTTAATCCAGTTGCCCATGTCATCACAGTTGACTTTCTGCAGATTAATCCGTTGGAGAAGAGTTTACTTGTTGCAGCAATCATTCTTTAATGCTTTGTGGTTGTGTACAGACGGATTGGGTAGAAGAAGCAACTTTCTGGACTTAGCAATAAATGCTCTGAGTTGCTTTTTTGCTTTATGCTTTAACTTCTCATCTAAACATTCTTTAAAGCTCTGAAAACCACTAACAAATATGTTAAGCATAGCAGGGAATATCAAAGAATAATATTGGAAAGGATTAAGGTCAAACAATATTGATTTCTGAAATCGACAGATTCAAATTTCTGAATCAGCATCACGAACTCGAGCTTAGTTCTTGCAGGCTCGAGTTTGGTGCTTCAGAGTACAAAATCATTTCAGTCTAAAACATGTAAACCTGAGGTTTGTATTCTAAACCTGAGGTTCGTAAGTCATTGAAGTGTCATATTGCTCTCGGGTTGAAATGAACTCGAGCTTACTAATTCTGAACTCGAGTTTGTTTCATCCAGAGAAGAATATCGCGATTTTCAAAACTGGAGACTTTATGTTTAAATGATGAACTCGAGCTTATTAGTGACAGGCTCAAGTTTAAAGTTGTTCAGAGCAAAACTTAGTTTTAGCTTGTAAGAACAAACCTGAGGTTTGTAGAGCAAACTCTAGAGTTTAAAACGTATTGAAAACTTCTTTGCTCTCTGTAAGAGTTGAACTCGAGCTTAACATACTAGGCTCGAGTTTGGCACTATTTTTGCCAAGTCTAAGTTTACTCTTTCAAAGCTCAAACCTGAGGTTTATAAATTGAACTCTAGAGTTCTCTTAAGTTGAAAACGCATTTGCTCTCTGGAACTTTTAGGCTCGAGTTTGAAATATCTAGGCTCGAGTTTATCTTGCTTTGAAAGACTCTTTGCTCTCTGGAACTTTTAGGCTTGAGTTTAAAAACTTAGGCTCGAGTTTATTTAACTTTGAAAATTTCTGAAAGCCCTCGGCCAAAGATAGGCTCGAGTTTGAAAAGGTAGGCTCGAGTTTAAATGTCTTGTAAACTTTTCAAATGGGAAAACTTTTCTTTCAATCAAACAATACAGAGTCTGTAAGTGTCTTGAATTTGAAAAAATTTGTCCCGCCAGAGATGAACTCAAGTTTTCCATAACAGGCTCGAGTTCATGATCTTTGTGAAAGCTTTTCTTTGAATCTTGCAAACTTGAGGTTTGAGAAAAAATGTCGAGTTTAAAGGTGTTTTCAAAATACAAACCTCTTTGCCATTGATGAACTCGAGTTTAAAGACTGTAGGCTCGAGTTCACACAAACTTTTGAAAAGCTTTAAGTTCAAACTTCAGGTTTAGTCTCGAGTTTGAAATTTCGACTGGCGGGTTTGTGTTCTTTATTAAAAATAGGCTCGAGCTTGCACTCAACAGGCTCGAGTTTGTCGTGGACTGAATGTTTTTGCTTGAAATTAACAAGTTTAAATCTGTTTAATCTTGAACAAAAACAACTTCATATTGTTTACAATTGTTAGTAATCATCAAAACACATAGAGAACTAACAGTATGTAAGCTACCATGCTAATCAGAAATCATAAGAGCATGCCAAAAACATACCATATATGCATCCAGATCATACCACAACAAAGTACATATCACAATCCAAGAACCCGTACAGCTGCCAACCAAGGCAAGCCTCGGACTCACTAAACTCACAACCCGTAGAGCCGCCCTTTCTAGGCTAGCCCCGGACTGATAACTCAACCCGTACAGCCGTCAACCAAGGCCGGCCTTAGACTGAACATCCTCAGCGCTAGGAATCACATAATACTGTATGCATATTTGGCACAACATATACAAGGAAAAACACACATGGCAAACACAAACATACAGCAAAACACATAGAGATATCTGAGTAAAACGGTTACTACCTGGTGTGGCAAATATTGTCCTTAATATTTTATTGAGACCGTTGACTTCCCAAGGGTTCCCTTGACCTATAAATCATTAAAATACACTTGTTCAGTATTCACAAACTTGTCATAACATTTTTCTTGTTAAAACCGAGCCCAACACCAAATTTCCAGAAATCTAGTGATTCTGGCCCAACTTGTGAGATTTTTAATAAATTCTAAAAAAATCATTTTTGCATGCTTCCAGCGCCATTTGACCCACTAAAATGTCTATTTTTTATGAAAAATATTCCCAGACCCTGAAAGCACTTATATTTTGGCGTGGTGCTCACTTTTCACACCTGGCTCAGATTTCACCCTGTTGCACACAGAGCTAACTTAGAAAATTTTTATCTCTCAATCGGTGCATCAAAAATATATCGAATAACATATAAAAATGATGCCCCAGATGTCTACTTTTCACCTGTAAAATTTCAGCTCAAACCAACATCTCTACTGTTTTAAAAACATTTTTGAAGCTTCGCAGCCCAGAATCCCAGAACACTGGCAGCAAGCTTCTTCTTGAGTTTTCGGGGTTTTCGAGTTCGGAAACTTAAACCACAGCTTAACCCCACACAAAATCACGTTTTAAACACTTTGGGACCATCAAAAACTCCAAAATCAGACCCCAAAACCAAGCCCCAACCAGAAGCACGAAAATCCCAACTTTGAGCTTCAAAGAGTTGAGTTTTTCGGTGTTTACCTGAATCGGAAGTTGAGTTGATGATCCTAGGAGCTTGGAGCTTGAGCTTGGGTATGGAGGTTGGCTGAATACTCTCTCTTTTCTTTGCAAATTTCGTGCTCCCTATGGTCAAGGAGAGAGAGAGCATGTATATTTAATAATAGCCCAAAGTAACCAATTAGTTCCAATGCAACCAAGCAAATTCCTAGTTTAGTTGGCATCCAATTGTCATTACGTTGGCTTTATCCCTTGTGCAAATTTGAGAGGCTTCTAGGAGGGTTATGTGACGTTTTTTCCTGCCCATAAATCAGATTCCACTTTTCAATTTGATAAGAATTCTCCATCTTGACTCAAATTACCATTTTGACTTACCGATGGGCCCCACGGTTAACTTAATGGACTAATCAAGCTTGCTTTTGGTCTTCAATTAAGATTTTGCTGCCCAAAAAGAGTCTCATACGCCTAAGGGGTCCCACCAAAATGATCCCCAATAATTAATTCCAATTTCCCACTTTATCGGTCAATTTCGGGGTTTACCGGCCCCTATTGGGTCCTACCGGGTCCAAAAATGCGTCTTTTGTACTTTTCTCTGTCTTTCCCAGATGTTCCTCTTTGCTTGGGCATACTCATGTAGAGCCTTCCCTCTTCCCAATGTGGCCTCACATTTGACTCATTCCGTCCAAAATAATCCCCTAACTGGTCCCTATCGGTCCCCTTTTCTATCGGTTTATCGCCTGTGGGTCCCGTGTCTTGTGTCTGGACCGGGGTATGGATAAAATCATCTGATTTTCTTTCCTCTCTCATGTTGGACGAAATTCAATGCCCAAAGGACAAGGAATTGACCATTTTGCCCTTGCCTTATCTTCCTTTAATCTTGTGGTGACACGCGTCCATGTGCAATGATCACCCTATCTCTTGCTTTTTGGAACATGTCTATTTTAGTGTCTCTTTCTCTCTCTTGCCCCTGTATGGCACATACACACTTCCAGGGGTCAAGAATCTTTGCTTTTTCACCTTTCCTGAGTCCCGCTTTATCACACCGGCTTTATACCTCACCGGTATCTTGCCTTGGGTCCATCAGAGACTTCCTATCTCTTGTCATTCTAGGGATTCTTCCCAATTAGGGCTTAGTAGTTTGCCTAATTTAGGCTTATTCTCAATTTTTCGGGTCCAAAATTCGGGATATTACAAACCTTACCCTTTCTGATTTGAAAGCCTCTTTGGTCCCCAACGTCAACCTGAGGTCGATATATCCCTTGGGAAATGAATGTTCCCCATTGAACCCAATGTCGGGTCGTCTTGCAAGGTTTGAAATCTTTCTATGTCCATATGCATCTTTTTATATGCATCACAGCTGATGATGTCGGCCGAGCATCCAGCATCCACGAAAATCCTTTTGACCCGGCAATTTACCAGGGTTCCCGTGATAACCAGGCCGTCTTGATGACCCGGTACTATATCATTTAGCTCTTCCCTAGTAAAAACTAGTGGCGGTGGCACCGGTTTGGTCGAGTCGTCCTTGAATTTTGGGAGGTTTCTAACTGAATGGACTTCCATCAGGTACTTCTTACGCTGGCTTATTGTATCTCCGCCCCCGCCGAATCCTCCGCTAACTACATTGCAATGGAATTCGGCTTCTAGGAACTCGTCGTCCTCGCTACTCGGCTTTTGTTTCTTCTTGTCTTTCTTCGGGTCTAAGGCCGGACTGATGCTTCAACCTTCGGTCTTACGCTTGCCATGTTTCCTTTCTTGAGTTTTGATCACGTACCGACACAATTTTTGTAACGCCTCAATTTCAACCTCCGAAAACTTGGCCAAAATATTTGTAATACCTCCAATGTAGGATGTTTAACATCCAAATACATATTTACAATATGGCCAAAGATAAAAATCTATTTATATAGGGCCAATTTAAATCCAAAATGATATATCAGAGTTTCTAAAATGCGGAAGTCTTATAGTCATGGCAAATAAAAATAACATAGCATGAGCTTTCCATATGTGCCTTCTCTGGTTTCCCTACTAAATTATTCACCTGAAAAAAAAAAAACATAATAACCGTAAGATCCAAAGATCCTCTTAACCATTGGTTATTTAGAAATATACATGCAAACCAAGATCGAGAACATACAGTTCAAACTCACAATAATTTAAATATATTCATTTACATAAAACCGTTCATAAAATAGTTCTCGACTCGGTTACCAAAACTACCTCCCAAAAAGGGTTCCGAAACATCATAATTTTGAAAGTGGATCCAAATACCCAAGAGGGGGGTGAATTGGGTATTTTAAAAATTTCCGGAAATTGCTCTGTTTTAAACTATGAAAACAGGGGTAAATAGAGTGAGGGAAGAAAAGTTGAACACAAGATATTTATACTGGTTCGGTCTTAACAACTTGACCTACGTCCAGTCCCCAGACTCTCTGGGATTTCCACTATCACAATGATTACACACTCTGTACTGAAGAAGTGATTCTCTTACTAGAACTCACTCCCTCTTACAAGTTGTAATCAAAGATCCCAAATCACCAAGTCCCCTTGACTTGTGATTCCTTTACAATAAATGAATAATCAGAAGTGAAACTCTCTTAAAGAGCAGATATAAATGAACACTGAAGTTCTTGTATCAAAAGATACTACTCAGATGGAAACTGAAAGAAATAAATGAAAACTTCAATGAAATTTGCTCTCAGTTGTTGTAGTTGTTGGAAAGACTTGAATGCTCTTCTATTTATACTCAGAGATCATTAAATGACTGTTGCTTTCCAAATAGTTCCGTTGGAGAGGTTGTCCAAGTGTTCTGAAGTGGTTTTGTCACTTTCTCTCTCTAGTTTACTCTTAATCCAGTTGGCCATGTCATCATAGTTGACTTTCTGCAAATTAATCCGTTAGAGAGGATGTTTCTTGTTGTAGCAATCACTCTTAAATGCTTTGTAGACGTGTGCAGATGGATTGGCCAGAGGAAGTAACTTTCTGAGCATTGCATTAAATGTTCTGAACTTGCTTTTTGCTTTATGCTTTAACTCTTCATTAAACATTCTTAAAACATCTGTAATCCACTAATAAAGTTGTTAAACATAGCACGGAATATCAGAGAATAATATAACAAAGTATTAAGATCAAACAAGAATGTTTTCAGAATTCGTCAGATTTGAATTTCTGAACCAGCGTCATGAACTCGAGCTTAGTTCTTCCAGGCTCGAGTTTGGTGCTTCAGTGTACAAAAATGTTTCAGTTTAAAACATGTGAACTTGAGGTTTGTAGTTTAAACCTAAGGTTCTCAACTCATTGAAAAATCACATTGCTCTCGGGTTGATTTGAACTCAAGCTTAACTGCATGAACTCGAGTTCCCTTCATTCAGAGAGATGTGTCACGATTTTTGAGATTTGGAGAGTTTGTGTTCAAGAGGCAAACTCGAGTCCATTAGTGACAGGCTCGAGTTTGACACTATTCAAGACAAAACTTAATCTTAGCTTTGAAAAGATGAACTTGAGGTTTATAGTGCAGACTCTAGAGTTTTCTCAAGTTGAAAAACACTTTTGCTAGCTGGAGCTTTTAGGCTCAAGTTTAAAAGATTTAGGCTTGAGTTTGTCCAACTCTGAAAAGGCTCGTTCCTCTCTGGAACTCTTAGGCTCGAGTTTAAAAGTTTTAGGCTTGAGTTTGTCCAACTCTGAAAAAGCTCGTTGCTCTCTGGAACTTTTAGGCTCGAGTTTCCAAAGCTTAGGCTCGAGTTTAAAGCTCTTGAGATTTTTCAAACTGGAAAGACTTTACTCTGAATAAAACAGTGCAGAGTTTGTAAAACCTTTAAGTTTGAAAAATTCTCCCCGCTAGAGATGAACTCGAGTTTGTCATAATAGGCTCGAGTTCATGATCATTGAAAACAATGAAAATTTTCTTTGGAACTTGCAAACTTGAGGTTTGAGGAAGGAGTGTGTCAAGTTTAAAACTGTTTGCAAGTTAGAAACCTCTCTGTCTCTGATGAACTCGAGCTTAAAAGTGTGAACTCGAGTTCACACAAAGTTTTGAAAACTTTGAAAAACTTTTAAGTTCTAAATTTCAGGTTTAGTCTCGAGTTTACAAATCAAAGTGGCAGGTTTTCACTCTCTGTCAAAGATAAACTCGAGCATGCCCATAATAGGCTCGAGTTTGTCACAGGCAGAATGTTTTTGTTTGAAATTAACAAGTTTAAATCAGTTTAACCTTGAACAAAAACATCTCCATATTGTTTTCAATTGTTAGTAATCATCAAAACACACAGAGAACTAACAAATTTATTTTCCAACATTTCACAAGAGATCTCACATATGCAATCTGCCAAACAAATATAGATGCATAGATCATTCTTATCACCTTGACCACCTCTTATAACCGTTGACTGGAGCCATCTAACACATACACATCTTTTAACAAAACATATCCATTACTCATAACTTCAACATGGCTCCCCTCCTTGTAATATCACAACCAAGGAGGTGTCAAACTTAACCTGCTAAAAAGAAAAGTGATACAAAGGGATCCAAGAATATCCAATCTCATCGAAACAACATTATTAGATTTCAAATCAAGCCTTCCATTAGCACAACAAATCCCAAAACAGTTAATAAATATAAATACATGTATACATTTGACAAGTATATAAAAGAATAACCAAGGTTACCTCAATTTCACACTTATTTTTACCAATACTTTAATACTCTCAATTTACTAACACCAAATAATTTAACCTCAAATTATACCATCATTCTCCACACCTCCTCTCTCTTTCTCTCTCTTGCCTTCTCTCCCCTCACTCTTCTCTGACGCTGAAACAAGTATGCGTGGGTGTGTCTATATAATTGTGGAAAATGGGTCCTTAAGTGTAATTTTCACCTCCGGGCACTTTCTTGTAATTTTCCGTTGACCACATATTCAAAACCTCCCGTGAACTTCGGTGCCTACCTTTGAAAATGGAGTTGAAAATATAAAAGGTGTGGGTCCCACATGATATATTATATAATATATAATATGTAATATATAATATATGATAATAATAGTAAGAAAAATCATATGGACGGTGCGGCGAGAGAAAAATGAAAACCCCGCATTAATATTAGATAAATATTTTTTTTAAAAAAATAAAATTCATTTATCTTATAATATAGACAAAAACTATTAAATTTATACCTCTAAATCTCCTATAAAACTCATAATACTTAATAAATCACATCCTAAAAATACCTAATTACTATTAAAAATTGGGATGTTACAATTCTCCCCTCCTAAAAAGGAATTTTGTCCTCAAAATTCACCATCTTCCGCTGCGCCACTCTGATAAAATATCAAACCTTATTCACAATCTAACCTTAATCACAACCTCAAACCATAAATCCTCTTTTACAATCATAGATATCACAAGGACACTAAACAAGCTAAACAATTAACCAAATAAATCTCCAAATTTAAATGCAAGGAAGCACATGTGTTATGAAATTTAATTTGCCAAGACCTCAATTTTTTTTTTTTAAGAAGACTGTTAGGAAATCAACAAATTGGCCGGTGAACCTTTTAGCTCTGATACCAAAAATGTAACGCCTCAATTTCAACCCCCAAAAACTTGGCCGAAATATTTGTAATACCTCAAACGTAGGATGTCTAACATCCAAATACATATTTACAATATGGCCAAAGATAAAAATCTATTTATACAGGGCCAATTTAAATCCAAAATGATATATCAGAGTTTCTCAAATGCGGAAGTCTTACAGCCATGGCAAATAAAAATAACATAGCATGAGCTTTCCATATGTGCCTTCTCTGGTTTTCCTACTAAATTATTCACCTGAAAAAAAAAATAAACATAATAACCGTAAGATCCAAAGATCCTCGTAACCATTGGTTATTCAGAAATATACATGCAAACCAAGATCGAGAACATACAGTTCAAACTCACAATAATTTAAATATATTCATTTACATAAAACCGTTCATAAAATAGTTCTCGACTCGGCTACCAAAACTACCTCCCAAAAAGGGTTCCAAAACATCATAATTTATTTTCCAACATTTCACAAGAGATCTCACATATGCAATCTGCCAAACAAATATAGACGCATAGATCATTCTTATCACCCTGACCACCTCTAATAACCGTTGACTGGAGCCATCTAACACATAACACATCCTTTAACAAAACATATCCATTACTCATAACTTCAACATGGCTCCCCTCCTTGTAAAATCACAACCAAGGAGGTGTCAAACTTAACCCGGTTAAAAGAAAAGTGATACAAAGGGATCCAAGAATATCCAATCTCATCAAAACAACATTATTAGATTTCAAATCAAGCCTTCCATTGGCACAACAAATCCCAAAACAGTTAATAAATATAAATACATGTATACATTTGACAAGTATATAAAAGAATAACCAAGGTTACCTGAATTCCACACTTATTTTTACCAATACTTCAATACTCTCAATTTACTAACACCAAATAATTTAACCTCAAATTATACCATCATTCTCCACACCTCCTCTCTCTTTCTCTCTCTTGCCTTCTCTCCCCTCACTCTTCTCTGACGCTGAAACAAGTATGCGTGGGTGTGTCTATATAATTGTGGAAAATGGGTCCTTAAGTGTAATTTTCACCTCCGGGCACTTTCTTGTAATTTTCCGTTGACCACATATTCAAAACCTCCCGTGAACTTCGGTGCCTACCTTTGAAAATGGAGTTGAAAATATAAAAGGTGTGGGTCCCACATGATATATTATATAATATATAATATGTAATATATAATATATGATAATAATAGTAAGAAAAATCATATGGACGGTGCGGCGAGAGAAAAATGAAAACCCCGCATTAATATTAGATAAATATTTTTTAAAAAACAATAAAAATTCATTTATCTTATAATATAGACAAAAACTATTAAATTTATACCTCTAGATCTCCTCTAAACCTCATAATACTTAATAAATCACATCCTAAAAATACCTAATTACTATTAAAAATTGGGATGTTACAATTCTCCCCTCCTAAAAAGGAATTTTGTCCTCAAAATTCACCATCTTCCGCTGCGCCACTCTGATAAAATATCAAACCTTATTCACAATCTAACCTTAATCACAACCTCAAACCATAAATCCTCTTTTACAATCATAGATATCACAAGGACACTAAACAAGCTAAACAATTAACCAAATAAATTTCCAAATTTAAATGCAAGGAAGCACATATGTTATGAAATTTAATTTGCCAAGACCTCAATTTTTTTTTAAAGAAGAATGTTAGGAAATCAACAAATTGGCCGGTGAACCTTTTAGCTCTGATACCAAAAATGTAACGCCTCAATTTCAACCCCCGAAAACTTGGCCAAAATATTTGTAATACCTCCAATGTAGGATGTTTAACATCCAAATACATATTTACAATATGGCCAAAGATAAAAATCTATTTATACAGGGCCAATTTAAATCCAAAATGATATATCAGAGTTTCTAAAATGCGGAAGTCTTATAGTCATGGCAAATAAAAATGAAAACTGGAGCTTGATACCCAAGAGGGGGGGTGAATTGGGTATCTTTAAAAATTTATTAGTTTTGCTCTGTTTTGGAAGATAAAGAACAGAGCTCAACAGAGGAGTAGGAAGAAGAAGCTTTACACAGTGCAATTTATACTGGTTCAGTCCTTTCTCTGACCTACATCCAGTCCCCAAGCCTCACTTGGGATTTTCAATCCACTAACTCAACAATATTGATTACACACTCTGTACTAAGAATTGTTCTCTCACTAGAACACACTCACCCTTACAAGTTGTAATCAATACACCCTAACTACCAAGTCCCCTGACTTGTAGTTATCACAATCGATAAATGTTTTACAGAAAATACTCTCTCACAGAGCAGATAGAATGAACACTGAAGCACTAGTATCAAATTGATACTATACAGATGAAAGCTAATACACAATAAATGAACTCAATAAATTTTCGCTCTAAGTTGGTGTATCAGCTTGTGAAGTAGTTAATGAACTCTATTTATAGGTAGAGAACATTAAATGACCGTTGCTTGATGAATCCAACCGTTGTAGGTGATTAACTTAGGTTCTGGTCATCTTCTCTTTCTAAGCTTCTGCTAATCCAAGAGTTAATGTGATTTGATGTGGCTCTCTGAGAATTTGCCCGTTGGAAATGACTTTGCTTGTTGTAGTAAGCATTCTTTAACGTTCATAAGGCGTGCTCAGATGGATTAGCTGAAAGTAGGTGGATTTGCAGAAGTGCATTAAATGCACTGTTCACTTTTTGCTTTATTGCTTTGACCTTCAATAATCTTGATCTGTTCTAGCTGAAATACACTTAACAAACTTGTTAAACATAGCTAGGAACATAAGTAAATGAAACATGAAAGCAGTTAGATCAAAGAACAGTGATTTGCAAATTCCTGTAATTCAAAAATCAGATTTTACCGTTGTATATTCGAGTAAGTTCATCTTTACTCGACTGAGGCACTGTGTGTAAGTGTCCTTACTGGAGTATCCAAAGTGTTACTGGAGTAAGCAACATCCAGAAGCAAACCATCGTGACTTGTGTTTGAAAAATCAAGACCTATACTCGAGTAAGTGAGTGTGTACTCGAGTATGGCACTGTGTGTGTGAAAAGTTTTAAGTTCAAAATGCCTCTATACTGGAGTAAGCATTTGTATACTGGAGTAATCAAGTCTTTGATAAATTAGTAACCTCTCTGTAAGTCCTATACTCGAGTAAGACAACCTATACTCGAGTAACCAACTTGATTTTCAAAACATGTGAAGTTACTCCATGTCAATACTAGAGTATACAATCTATACTGGAGTATGTAAGAACATGAATCAAGTTGAAAATCAGTTTAAGAGTCCTATACTGCAGTATACCAAGTCCTACTCGAGTAAGCACTAGTTAGAAAATGTTTGGAGCTCTCTATAAGTTCAATACTGCAGTATACATACCTATACTGCGGTATTGACTACACTTGAAAAATTGAGTTGCTCTCTGGAAGTCTTTTACTCAAGTATAGCTCCCTATACTGCGGTAAAGACTTAACTTGAAAATTCTGATTGCTCTCTGGAAGTCCTTTACTGTAGTACACACTCCTTTACTCGAGTAAGCATATAATTTCAAAAACATGATTGCTCTCTGTAAGTCCTTTACTCGAGTAATGCTTCCTATACTGCGGTAAAGACTTGAAAAAGGCAATTTAGCAATCCTCTATCAGTCTTTTACTCGAGTATAGATACCCATACTGCAGTATGCAGCTGTCAAACCATTTTTAATTGTTTTCGGAAACTTCAAAACACGTTTACACTTGTTGTTAATCATCAAAACACATTGAGAACTAACAAAAATAACATAGCATGAACTTTCCATATGTGCCTTCTCTGGTTTCCCTACTAAATTATTCACCTGAAAAAAAAAAACATAAAAACCATAAGATCCAAAGATCCTCGTAACCATTGGTTATTCAGAAATATACATGTAAACCAAGATCGAGAACATACAGTTCAAACTCACAATAATTTAAATATATTCATTTACATAAAACCGTTCATAAAATAGTTCTCGACTCGGCTACCAAAACTACCTCCCAAAAAGGGTTCCAAAACATCATAATTTATTTTCCAACATTTCACAAGAGATCTCACATATGCAATCTGCCAAACAAATATAGACGCATAGATCATTCTTATCACCCTGACCACCTCTAATAACCGTTGACTGGAGCCATCTAACACATAACACATCCTTTAACAAAACATATCCATTACTCATAACTTCAACATGGCTCCCCTCCTTGTAAAATCACAACCAAGGAGGTGTCAAACTTAACCCGGTTAAAAGAAAAGTGATACAAAGGGATCCAAGAATATCCAATCTCATCAAAACAACATTATTAGATTTCAAATCAAGCCTTCCATTGGCACAACAAATCCCAAAACAGTTAATAAATATAAATACATGTATACATTTGACAAGTATATAAAAGAATAACCAAGGTTACCTGAATTCCACACTTATTTTTACCAATACTTCAATACTCTCAATTTACTAACACCAAATAATTTAACCTCAAATTATACCATCATTCTCTACACCTCCTCTCTCTTTCTCTCTCTTGCCTTCTCTCCCCTCACTCTTCTCTGGCGCTGAAACAAGTATGCGTGGGTGTGTGTATATAATTGTGGAAAATAGGTCCTTAAGTGTAATTTTCACCTCCGGGCACTTTCTTGTAATTTTCCGTTGACCACATATTCAAAACCTCCCGTGAACTTCGGTGCCTACCTTTGAAAATGGAGTTGAAAATATAAAAGGTGTGGGTCCCACATGATATGTTATATAATATATAATATGTAATATATAATATATGATAATAATAGTAAGAAAAATCATATGGACGGTGCGGCGAGAGAAAAATGAAAACCCCGCATTAATATTAGATAAATATTTTTTAAAAAAAATAAAAATTCATTTATCTTATAATATAGACAAAAACTATTAAATTTATACCTCTAGATCTCCTCTAAACCTCATAATACTTAATAAATCACATCCTAAAAAATACTTAATTACTATTAAAAATTGGGATGTTACAATTTTCCTTCTCTTACGAACTTCTCAATGGCGTCGCGGAGATCATTGTTGGTCAAATTCCCTTATGTCAAGCGAACCAGTCGAACAAGTAATAAAGTGAAAGTAGAGTATCGTCCCACAGAGACTGTGATACCAAAGAGTGATGCTCGGTTGCTATGATAGTCGTGAAACAGAAAATAAATAAAATCGGGTTGAGAGGTTTTGGTAATTATGCTACTAGCAAAAATAACAATAATCGAGAGAAGATATCAGTGATAAGTTAGGCTGGACTCAGAGTCGTCTTTAAGTGCATCAATCCCCCAGTTGTCTTACACAATGCTACAACATCTATACTGTACAGCTTCCGCAATTGCTACAGCATAGCTGCTACTCACAAGGCTATTTGGTTAACCCACCTCTATAGTCTACCGAAGCTTCCGCGTCCGATACGTAGGATACTACCTATACTCCTTCCATATTCCTATGGTAACTTTCTAGTGTAGATCTTTGCTATGCACAGGGTGTTATGGTTATGAGAGGTAAACCCATTCCTGAAGTCTACAATATAGGCCATGCCGTGCACGGGTCGCCTAGCAAGCATCTGTTTCTCGGAGGTCTAACTCCACTCCTTGCCAGTAAGTGAAGCCACTGATCTAGCCCTTAACTTCCGATAACCGACTAGTAATTGAAACACCGATACACAAACCAAATTTTTTGAATTAACAACATGCAACTGGGTTCATTCGACACTTAAAGATTCGTCCTCGTCTAGCCATATGAAAATTAGTTCATGCCTGACGAGGAAGATGCAAAACAAACATCAACAGAAAGACCCATGATTGAAATACAAAATAAACGAAAAGAAAACAGAAAGCTTAAGCGGAGTTCTGAAGCGTGGATGAAGTCCTGTCACGTCACTGCTCCACGTCGTCTTCTCTCTGTCGAACTCAAAGGAAGGATGCTGGGTTGTCCTGGAAATGTCATGCTCTATGATCTTTCTCACTCTTCTTGAGAGACTACCGAAGATAGAATTCTGTCGAGGGCTCTCTAAGTTCTTTAGGGTTCTCTCGGCTGCCTTTTATAATCAGTCTTTCGTGTGACACAGCGAGTTGAGACTTTCTTATTCTGTCGGGATCTTCAGTATCTTCTGATTAGATTAGATTGCCTCTGCAGATTCTACGGGATTCTTTCAAATCTTTCAGTTCCGATCCTCCACATCTTCTATTCCATTACGTCAGCAATCCATCTGTCAATATTACCCTTTTATTTAATTCATGAAATCATCTAGATAAAAAGGTCAGAATATAAGCCGCATAGCATTACGTCCTCTACTTTGCTATAACATTCATGTTCTCTGTATTGCTCTTCGGTTTGCTGTCAGAATGCTATAACATCACATCAACTCTGCTACACAGTTTTCATTAAAAAGCATCGCGAATTAACACGTACTGATGATTTCCATCTCTCAATCCCTATATCATGAATACATGCCTTTTTGCTTGGTTCATTCATAGTTAAGCTCATTTTTACCATCCAATTCAGTCATGAAATATAGGGAAAATATGGTATTATTTGTGCTCATCAAATACCCCCACACTTAGCTTTTTGTACTCCGGGCAAAAATAAGATAGAGCGGACAAAAGCTCATAGTCGTAGTCTTCCTGCCCATATAACTTTGCTTGCACGCCTGCTTGCAGTTTCCATCCCCTCTTCGACAATCCCACTGCCCAGTGCCAACCGCTCATCAGTGTGGTATTGTTCCAATGAGGAAGTCTCAAGGGGCTCTCAGGATTCAGTATTTGCACTCACTTACCCAAGGGGTTTTGATTTCTCTCTTGTCTAGTGGGCCCGGAAGATCCATAGCCTTGTCAGAGTTCTAAGATTACTTCCCAGCATCTGAGTATTCATTCATCAAAAGGACTTTTGTGGTTGTGCTGTGGGAATGACTAAGTGTTGTGAGGTAGGAAAGGATGGTGGATGCTATAGCAACTCGGGTGGATCATTCCTCCTCTTGCTCTTGTTGGCTTTAGCCGAGTGTTCCTTCTTGAACTTTGCACTTTATGTTGTTCCCTTATTCCAGGCCATCATTTTTTTACGCAATAACAACAGCTCTTCAGTCTCTTCTGCATTTCATGGACACACCCTGCTGTAGCAACAATTTTTACAGTCTCCTTCAGCTTGCCTTCCTAACCTGTTCTGCTATAGCATAATTGTTTGGCTCAAGGGGGTGGCAATGTGGAGCTGATGATAAATGGCTTGTGTATGGGAGCAATGGGTACAACAAGAATGCCTCTATCCCATGAACTTCAACTCAGCTTATCAAAGAACTAGGACAAATCAAGGATCAAACACAAGCTAGCAAACATACACACAAGATAAAACACTAAGGCTCAAATCAATTCTTCTATGGGGGTTTCTTCCCTTTTTAACATCATCATTATCACTTTACCCCACATCAGGTTGGCTAGCACCGTCAATTTCCCAAGCCTAAAGTTTCAGTTCCCTTCAGCCCTTGTGCTATGCTTAGTCACACAGACATTCATTCCATGGCTACAAGATTCTATTCCTGCTCTACAAGAGTTTTGGAAAAAAAAATTCAGGTTGTGCAATCAAAACTAAATGCAGGGTCAATCCGAGCAACCATTATCAACAGATTATATCATAATAATCCCCCCACACTTGAACGACGTAATGCCCTCATTGCGATGGTAGAATAAGACACAAAAATTAGCGCAGAATATGGGGATGGGAGCAACGAGCAGGCATAACCAAGATACAGCATTATTCACAAAAGGTGCCCTGGGGAAAACGCCCAGGGCATTTAACAAAGTGTCAGAAAAAGGAAAACAAAAGGGAAACAAAAAAAAAAACCAAAGAAAAGGAAACTACGGGGCAGGGGGAACAAGAGGGACCGGGGCTGGGGCGCTGGTGGCAGTGTCATCTTCCTCCGATGAGTCCCTGAGGGTGTTGACCACCGGAATACCTGAATGCGATCGAGAGAGAGAGACGGCCACTGGTGAGTTGATTGAACCATATTTTATATGAATTTTCATTATTAAATTGGAATTCTTGATGTATTTTATCTCAGTTGTTGAGCTTAAAATGTCTTTCTTGTAATAAATTGATATTAAGAGTAAACACTTTAAGTTAGGGCTAAAAAGAGAAAAATTGTCAAAAAATGTAATTACTCTTAATTATTGATTTTTATGAGAGTATTTAATGTTAGATTAATTGGTTTAAATTTTAGGAGGTTGAAAAGATTAAATCAAAATTTAAAATGAAAGTTTTAATTCAAGTTTTAAACTCTGCATTTAAGTCCCTTGCTGAGAAACTTTTACTCTTTTCAATCAGGTCCCTGCAGCATAAAACACAACGTTTTGGCATTGGTGAATTAGGTCAACTTATGGCAATTCAATGTGGAACCCGATAGATTGAAACCAGCAAACTCGTGAGCTGAAGAAAGGATCCGACAGATTTAATCTCCATTAAATCGCTGAACACACGGACGCCTTAAAAACGATCGTCTTCGACCCATCATCGTTGAACCACGACCTCCCTCCACCTTCCTTCATCCCTCTCGTAGGTGGCTATCATCTTCACCACGGTCGTCGGCGAGTGACCTTCTTCCTCCATAACTTTTGGTGACTTCCTCAGCTATTTCCTTTCACCCTTTTCACCGTCGGACAAGCAGCACCGCCAGACCTGGGAGTTTCATCACAAACCTGGACCTTCCCTTCACTTACACGGTCGACCACCCTCTTCCTTACCTCAACCATTTCCCTTCTCAACTTCTTCATCTTTCAGCCACCACCGTCACCTTTCTCATCACCGACTCTACTCTTCCCTCTCACACTCACCACCACGTTTCCACTATCACCAATCATAATCCCACCCGAGCAAACCAATTTCCTCACCATCGTTGACTTCTTTGATTTTGGAGCTTCATTATCCAGTTTCTATTGAAGTGGACCTATACCTCAAATGCCTATTGGGATTGTGTCTTTTTGCAGCTTGGGTTGGATTATCATAGAATAATGTGTGGCTGATTCTCTTCCTTCTTGGTGGTGGAGATTTTGCTTGAGCTAAAGGCACTTCATAGGGGAGTTTTTACTATCATTCCATAGTCTAGAATTATATATTTAATTGCCTAGATTTAGGAATTGTTGTGTATAATTCTGGAACTGAGATTGATGATTATTGTCTCTATTGGTTTGATATTTGTGATTGAGATTGGATTTGTAGTATGAAATTTATATGTATTTAAATTGCTTTGTGGTTGCAAAAAGACCATGTTGATTAGCTTGATATTGTCTAATTAATTTGGTTGATTTGTACATTTGAGGGACTGATTAGTACTCAATTTCAAGAAGACTCATTTACATTTTCCAATCTTAATTACACATTAAGTGGTTTTAAACAATTTCTTAAGAGATGGTAGTTAGCTGCGATCGTACAAGCTGCTATTAATTGAGAACATTGGACTTAAGTGATATCTTGAGGTTTTTCTAATTAAGAGTTAATGATTTTCAACTCCCATACTTTTTGACCAAGGATAGTAACTTCTTCATTACCAAGAGCATCCATTATTTGTATTTCCATTTTAGTTACCATTTAATAAAATTACATTGCTATTTTATTTTATAATTTAAAAATCCAAAACCCAATCCCCCTTGTTTCCATTTCATTCGCATGACATTTAGATTACTTAGGATTCAATAAAAAGCTCCTCAAGAGAGAGAACGATCCTTGGTTTGCCTATACGCAATCCTTGTTTAATTGTTGATTATGGACCCCAAGGCTTGTTGGGATCCGTACACGTAGCGGATTAAAATATTTTACGAATCCCATCCGGAGGATCACTCAGGCGCGTTTAAATCAAGGTAAGGAACCCGAATCATACCTTATAGAATTCGGAATCATCTAGAGCCAGAGGTTTTCCTTTGATTTTGGCGAACTAATAGCTCAAGAATCTACACAAACCTATGCACACATTTTCTCATAGTGATCAAGAAAACCCAAACTGTTGTGAATTCGTCCGCATCTCGTTCTCTTTGAACTGGTGGGCTACCTTCTCGATCAGCAAAAGACGACTCTTAGAATCGGCTTCCTCTACCGATATCCACACAAACAATCTTCGAACACAGACGCGGCAGCGTGCTAGCGCCTCGAACTCTGTGTCTCTCTCTTTTTTTGGCTCTAGGGTTTCTCGCGGCTTTCTAATACACTCGACTAAAAGTCTCGTAGGTTTTTCTAAACCTATTTAGCGTATTATATAAAATTAATCCTCATTAATTTTTTTTTGAAATTCAAATTTTATATCTGGATTAAAATATATTAATTAAATCTATCTGATAGATCTAATATAATAATATTTATTTAATCCGAATTAAAAGCCAGATCTGAAAATTCAAATTTTGAATCTGGATTAAAAATATATTAATTAAATCTGTCTGATAGATTTAATCCAATCTATTTATTTAATCCAAATTAAAAAGCCTTCTGATTTAATTTATCTCTATAAATTAAATCCGAGAAATGATATCTATCTATTTAATTAAATCTGAGATATAATATCTCAATTTAAATTAAAAAGATAATGATATCTTTATTCGAAAATTAAATGAGATACAATATCTCTATTTGTTTTAGATATTTAATTTACCAAATAAATTAAATATAAAACAAATATTATATAATAATATTATAATCTCCATTAAATTATATTATTTTCAAATTTAAATATATATATACACATATATATATTTACCCAGATTAAATCCAGTATTCATTAAATCTCAGATTAATCTAAGATTCAATGAATCTGGACACTTTTACCCGTGTTGGATTATTCTTGTGTGCGACCCTGCAGGCCCATATGAGATTGGCAGTGGGCCAAGGCTGTATCAGCCCACAAGTCGCAAGCGACCTCTAGCAAGACATTGCGACTACCCAATTCACATAGGGATCGATAACACGATACTATCTATCATACAACCATGTCACGTCCCTTTTGTCACGCGATAATTTGGTCAAGGATGAGGCATGGATAATCTCAACTTCCTGTTCTTGGCCATTACTTTCTCGATTCTCGAGTAGTCTAAAAGGTGAAATGGAAACTCTTTTCCATCACAGTATGGCCATACATTTCTTAGACTCACTCATCGAGGAGCCCAGTATTATCTCTCTACAAATGTGAGGGACAAATTCCATCTTGACCATTCACATTCCTCTGCATGAAAACCATTGATCCTGATCCCAGCCTTTCTCATCACTCGCTCAAAGGTGACTTTTGACTAGGTCAAAGACCAGTGACTCATCATGTAGGAATCCATGATGATCTCAGGTCATAGGGCGTCGTGACGCGGTTATACATGAGATAAGCTTATGACTTAATCCATGCAGCTTTCTCATAGTGGGTTGGTCCAGCACCTTGTACTCTTACAAGTGCCTATGACTTTGATTCGTATCTCCATACCTCATCAAAGTCATATTGGTCTTAACTCATCTTCGCTCCAGCGTAGATGACCGACCAGGGACATTTGGGATAATCTATAAGATATATCCAGGGATATAGCTATCACTATAAACATGCGTATGAAATGATAACTTAATGGAGAACAATGACTTGCCCCTAGGGCATAATTTCCAACAAGGCTAATGACAAAAGGTCTTCATCAAATGGCGCCGTTGCCGGGGAGCTAAGTAATTGGCTCCCTAGGTAATCTAATTGTCAAATTTACTTTTGACACAGGATTTCTCGTGTGAAGCTTGTTAATTTTGCATTTTGATTTTTCATTGCATATAGTTTAGGATTTTTGCATTTAAGTAGCTTGCATAGCATTCATTGCATTGTCTTGACTTGGTAGCCTCTGTGTGGTGTGTTTGTATCAAATTTTATATGATTTTGAGCTCATTTGTTTGATTTCACCATGTCTCTAAGTTACTTCATAGCATACTTGCATATTTTATCATTTTGAAAAAAAAAATCCTTTCTTTTTCACTTGCATTTGTATTTTCTTAGATTCCTTTTCTTAGTTTTTTATTGTTTATTGTTAGGAAGTTATCTTGTGAACCATTGGGAATTAATTGTATAGAACTTTAATGGCTTGGTTTTACGATAATCATGATCTACCTTTCAATTCTCACTCTTTTGTAGGCAATCAAGAATGTGATGGCTCATTCCACCAATACCATGAACCATACCAACAACCTCCATTCCAACAATATCATCAACCCTCCCACTTACCTTACCATCCTCCATTCCATCCCACTTCCAAACCATGCCATCCATCTCATGAATCCCTATACCCATTTGATCCATCTTATGAACCTCATTCTCAACCATGTCTGCCCAACCAAAATCCTTCATTTTGTGAAGTCATTGGAGATTTCCAAAATCAAACGGCTTGGGCTATAAATGAGGAGTAGTCACATAAGGATGACTTTCATCAACAAATGGACTCTATTCTTAGAATTATGGAACAACAAGCGAAATCATCTGAGAGATTAGGAAAGGAAATTGAGCAGCAAACACAAATGTTGAAAATGCATTTTCAAGGAAATCCTTCTCTCATGGTTACACATGCATAAGAAGTGAAACAAGTACAAAAGCACATTGAAGAGTCTTCTCACCCATTTGGTAATGATCAATCCTTATAGAAGTAGACTCTCCTACTACTTTGATTAATGAAGCAATTCATGATTTGAGTGATAATGAGATGGATGAGGAAATCATTGTTGAATTCCCTCAATTATTTGGAAATGTAATTGCTCAACCAATTGGCTTTAGTAGTAGTGATTCGACTATACTTGTTGATGAATATGTTCCTATTTCTTCATGTGATGCTTTAACTGATGAAAATGCTTCTCTTCATAGTACTAGTGATGTTTGCAATAAATTGAATGTCATATTTTCATGCTGTTGTGAAGAATATCAAATATGTGTAGATTGTTATCATGAAAAATGTCATTTACTTGTTGAGCTTCAAAAGAAAGCATTTAGTGAAGTGGTTGATTATACCATTGATCAAAATGCACCCTCTTATACTATTGAAGATAGTAAGCATGTCAATTTTGAAAAGGTTGAATCAAGCATGGATGCCAATGTTGTTGATGATGTTCTCGCTCAATGGTATGTTGATTATCCTGATTTTGCATGGACAAGTAATTCTGCCAATTGTGCATGTTCTGATAATGAATGGTGCCCTATTTGCACTGAGATTAATGCTGCATATTTGGTGATTCTGAATTGCTTAGTGATTCTGCATTACTTGTGGATTCTGTTGTTGATATGAGTGAGAAAGATCATAGCCTAGAACACCAGATGTATAAAGTTCCCATTGGATCACCTCCCTGTAGTCTTCTTGGCGACAAAGATTCTGAAATTTTGATTGATAAAATACTGCATGTTGATGAATCTTTCCAACAAGTACTTTCTTGTGATTTGCCACCTGATTTAGAAAAACAAGATAATTGGTTTGAAGCTTTACACATTCCAGGTGGTGATGATTTGAAAAATCCTTTTCATTCTTCCACTCTTTCCTCTTCCATCTCTTGTGATTGCGACAATGATGTGGTGTACTCAACACTAAGCTGGATTCCATACCTTCCATTTTGCAACCACAAGAGAATTTTCACAATATAATTGGTTCCTTGACTCCTACTGATGGGAGTATCATTGATTTCCTTGGATGTGATAGTTACTTGGAAAGTTTGGAACTTAACATGCCCTTAATTCACTTGAAATCTCTCCATGTCTCTATTTTCGGATGGGATACTACTGGTTGCTTGTCTTCTTTGCAGGCACATTCTTGGAAAGGTCCTCGATGGAACCAACATCCTCCATATAGTCTTGGACCTCTTCCAATTGATCCTGAACCACCTCCACCAAGGAAATTCAATGCGGGAGAAGAATTTTTCAGAGACAAATGCATGATTCTCATCCGGGATGAGAACTTCTCCTTCAAGCAACTCAAGATACTCTAACAAAGGTTCTCTCTTTCCTCACTTATTTTCTTCCTAATTTTCTATGATTACTTGGGCTTAATTGTTGTGTGAGGAAGATAAGTGTGGGGGAGGGACACAATCCAATAGAAAAAGTAGAAATAATTTAGTTTAGTAAGCAGAATAAGAACCCCCTATGTATGCTTTGCATCTTCTTGTCCACTACCCCACTTACTTACCATTGTCCATTGAATTTCAACTTGTTTATCATTCTTTTTAGAGTGATTTTTACACATTGAGGACAATGTGTTGATTAAGTGTGGGGGAGGAGAATACATTTTGAGTCCCAATTAATTGGATGTTTTTAAATGAGAGAATGCCTTAAACTAGAAAATTTTTCAAAAATTTTTGAAGAATGACTTGCCTTAATGCATGTCCTAAGTGGTAAAGGGTCGTATTTGCCGCTTTGGAAGTGTAATTTGTGAGAAATTCTTTGAGCTTTCATGAGATCTAGTGTTTTGGCAACTTTTTAAAACCATGTTTTGTTTTTCAAGTGAATGGGAAGAAAAATGAACCCACAATTGGATTTTTGCTTACTTCTTATTTTGAAAATGAGAGTTTATAAATCATTAGTACTTTTGGGAGTTGAGCGTTACTTTAACTGATTGCAATGTTTTGATTGGTTGTGTTTTGTAAAGTTGGCACTTGGAATAGTTAAGTAGATGTTTTGTGGTTAGTTTACTATGCAACTGATTGTATTGAGTGAGCATTGGAGAAAAACCTTGTTGGAAGGATATTTGAGCCTTAAATTTCATTTCATGTGTGCATTTTCACTTAGTTTTTCACTTTCTAGAACTTGTTTCAACTCTTTTTCAAAACAATACTTGCATTAGTGTTATGAAAATGAAAGAGGCATTCAATTCTAAACCATTTTTACCTAAATACAAACCTACATTCATCTACCATTTGCTTACCCCTTTGAGCCTTTCATATGTTGAATGCATATCGTTATTCATAGTGTTCATAGTATTCTAAAAAAAAAAAAAATCAAAAGAGAATTGCCAATAAAAATTTGAAGTGCCAGGTATATGGGGAAAAAATGAGTATAGTTTGAAAAAAAAAAGTAAAAGTATTTGGTAGATAAAAAAAAAACAAAAGAAATATTAAGAAGGCATTTGTTCATGAATTTGTAAAAGAATTGGCAAAAGTTTGTAAAGTTAATTAGATTCTATGAACTTACTTATTAACTTTGATTTTGCATATGAACTATTCATTTGTCTAATTAATTCATTTCATCTAGCCTTCATCCATCATTACAAGCCTTTGAAGTCCTCTTGATTCATTTCATTAATTGCTATTAATAGTGGAGATATTAGAGTTGTTACAAGCTTATGGTAAGGTGTTGATTAAGTGAGCTAGAGTGAAATTATTCAAATGAGGTGAGATGAGTGAAACACTAATAATACCTTGAGAGTCTTCTTATGCTTCATTCTAATATTTTGGATTGTATGGTAAGCTAATTTCTTTACATCACTTGATTATCACTGGTGTTGGCATGAGGAATTTGATTAATTAATTCATTGCATTCTAATTATGAAATTGTTCATTTCTCAAGTGCATTAATGATTTGAACTTAGAATTTTGTGCTCAATTACCTTTGTTCAGGAGTACAAAGGTCTAAGTGTGGGGGAGTTGATTGAACCATATTTTATATGAATTTTCATTATTAAATTGGAATTCTTGATGTATTTTATCTCAGTTGTTGAGCTTAAAATGTCTTTCTTGTAATAAATTGATATTAAGAGTAAACACTTTAAGTTAGGGCTAAAAAGAGAAAAATTGTCAAAAAATGTAATTACTCTTAATTATTGATTTTTATGAGAGTATTTAATGTTAGATTAATTGGTTTAAATTTTAGGAGGTTGAAAAGATTAAATCAAAATTTAAAATGAAAGTTTTAATTCAAGTTTTAAACTCTGCATTTAAGTCCCTTGCTGAGAAACTTTTACTCTTTTCAATCAGGTCCCTGCAGCATAAAACACAACGTTTTGGCATTGGTGAATTAGGTCAACTTATGGCAATTCAATGTGGAACCCGACAGATTGAAACCAGCAAACTCGTGAGCTGAAGAAAGGATCCGACAGATTTAATCTCCATTAAATCGCTGAACACACGGACGCCTTAAAAACGATCGTCTTCGACCCATCATCGTTGAACCACGACCTCCCTCCACCTTCCTTCATCCCTCTCGCCAGCGGCTATCATCTTCACCACGGTCGCTGGCGAGTGACCTTCTTCCTCTATAACTTCTGGCGACTTCCTCAACTATTTCCCTTCACCCTTCTCACCATCGGACAAGCAGCACCGCCAGACCTAGGAGTTTCATCTCAAACCTGGACCTTCCCTTCACTTACACGATCGACCACCCTCTTCCTTACCTCAACCATTTCCCTTCTCCACTCCTTCATCTTTCAGCCACCACCGTCACCTTTCTCATCACCAACTCCACTCTTCCCTCTCACACTCGCCACCACGTTTCCACTATCACCAATCATAATCCCACCCGAGCAAACCAATTTCCTCACCATCATTGCCTTCTTTGATTTTGGGGCTTCATTATCCAGTTTCTATTGAAGTGGACCTATACCTCAAATGCCTATTGGGATTGTGTCTTTTTGCAACTTGGGTTGGATTATCATAGAATAATGTGTGGCTGATTCTCTTCCTTCTTGGTGGTGGAGATTTTGCTTGAGCTAAAGGCACTTCATAGGGGAGTTTTTACTATCATTCCATAGTCTAGAATTATATATTTAATTGCCTAGATTTAGGAATTGTTGTGTATAATTCTGGAACTGAGATTGATGATTATTGTCTCTATTGATTTGATATTTGTTATTGAGATTGGATTTGTAGTATGAAATTTATATGTATTTAAATTGCTTTGTAGTTGCAAAAAGACCATGTTGATTAGCTTGATATTGTCTAATTAATTTGGTTGATTTGTACATTTGAGGGACTGATTAGTACTCAATTTCAAGAAGACTCATATTTAAATTTTCCAATCTTAATTACACATTAAGTGGTTTTAAACAATTTCTTAAGAGATAGTAGTTAGCTACGATCGTACAAGCTGCTATTAATTGAGAACATTGGACTTAAGTGATATCTTGAGGTTTTTCTAATTAAGAGTTAATGATTTTCAACTCCCATACTTTTTGAGCAAGGATAGTAACTTCTTCATTACCAAGAGCATCCATTATTTGTATTTCCATTTTAGTTACCATTTAATAAAATTACATTGCTATTTTATTTTATAATTTAAAAATCCAAAACCCAATCCCCCTTGTTTCCATTTCATTCGCATGACATCAAGATTACTTAGGATTCAATAAAAAGCTCCTCGAGAGAGAGAACGATCATTGGTTTGCCTATACGCAATCCTTGGTTAATTGTTGATTGTGGACCCCAAGGCTAATACCAGAAGGTCTTACGTTCCTTGCGAAGGTGACTGAGGCGACGTAGAAACTTGTGGGACGACTTTTCGTCGTCCCGCCAGTAAAGGTGGGCATGGGTGTTAATGTAGGCACGGTCTGAGGAGTCAGTGCTGCCTGACACCGAAGAGGGTTCCGTGGATGAGGACAAAGGGGAGGAGACTTAGATGGGGATGGGAGGTGGAGTCCGACTAAACGCTCGGCGAGTGGAGGCCGGTGGGGGCTCCCGGCCTCGCCGTGCCGTACGCTTTGTCCTGACCATGATTGGCTAGGGGTGAGGGAGGGGAAGGACGGGACGAGTCGGTGGGTATGTGAAAATGCGCGGGAGGTGAGACTGGGAACAGGTGATGTTTTAGAAGCAATTTGAATAAAGGACGGTTCAGTTCCTTAAACGAGTATATATGTCTTGTAGTTGATGTGCAGTGGGCCCATCGGGGTGGCCCACTAACCATCGTCACATACATGCGGTGTTTATATTAGAGATGAGGAGCGTACTTGACTACACTGGGCCTATGCTTTGTTCTTTGACTTGGGGCCTCGATGCCATATCCTATGCCATAGCATATACCAAGCTGGGCTTATTTCCTCCCGTGTTGATGTTAAAGAACCATGACCTTGGGCTGCCTCCCAATAGCGCTTGCTTTAAAGTCTTCAGCCGAACTTTGCTATAGCAATTTAATGTTGTGGTGGTGCAGGGGGCTCCCCTGCCTCTGTAGTGCTTCTGCTGGTATCTGAACAAGTTAGGTTCTTCTCAGTTGGGTCCTTGAATCTCACGTTCTTCAGTATTGAGAAGGTAACCTGATCGTTATTCACCCGCATAGTGAGTTCTCCTTTTTCCACATCAATCAGCTTCAAAATCTGGGATAATGAAATCTACAGGGAAGATGAACTTATCCACTTTTACTAGCACATCTTCGATCTTGCCTTCAAGCAGCACTATTGATTGGTCGACCAGCTGCAATGTAACGGTAGTGGGCCTGGCTTCCCCTATGGCCAACTGTTTGAAAATCGACATAGGCGTGAGTTAATGCTAGCGCCTAGGTCGCACAGAGCCTTACCCGAGTAGTTGGGTCTGATTGCACAGGGAATTGTGAAACTGTCAGGATCTTTTAATTTCAGAGGCAGTTGATTAGTTAACATGGCACTGCACTCCTGGGTCAATGCTACTGTCTTGAACTCTTCCAGTCGCCTATTTTTAGACAGAATTTCCTTCATAAATTTCACATAGCTGGGCATCTATTCCAAAGCTTCCACGAGTGGGATGTTAATGTGTAATTACCGCAGCATATCGAGGAACTGCTTGAACTGCTTCTCCTGCCCTTGCTTCTTAAGCCTTTGTGGCAAAGGCGGATGTGGTTTGGGCATTGCTGGAGGTTCACGGTCAGAATTATGCTTTGGTAGTGTGGTAGCATTCGGTGTAGGACATTGATCGTGATCTTCCAACACTATTTGTGGAGGTAGAACTGCTGCACCTGGATTTTGTCCTGGTAGTGTCGGTCTTGGCTGCCTTTGTTCGTCCTCTTGGGGTAGCTCACTACCCTCTTGTCCTTCCTTATCTTTCTCTGGTCGTGGATCAGAGATAGCCATTGGTTGCTTGGTTGCTGTCATGGGAGCAAGGCTTTTACCACTTCGGAGCTCGATCATCTTAACTTCTTCCCTTCCTTGGATCCTAGGGACTTCAGTGTCACTGGGCAGGGTTCCTGAAGGTTGGTTATTTAGAGCAGTTGCCAGTTGTCCCACTTGAGTCTCAAGATTTTGCAGTGTCACTTGTTGGTTCTGAATGATTGCATCGTTTTTTGACATATAATCCTTCAGAAGGTTCAACATAGAGTTCTGCAAATTGTCCAGCCGCATTCAGCATCTGAATCATGACACTTTTGATTTCAAAGTGTCCAGCATTTATAGTTGGTGGAGCGATGGCCGAAGTTAATTTGTTCAGATCTGGAATCCTGAATTCCATAATGGCCTTGTTTTCATCTAGGTCCGGTTGAGGAGGTGGAGGGTCTTGGTTATCCCTGTGCATCTCTATGCGCTCTCGCTGTTCTCATTCGTGATCATTAGGTATATCCGCCATGCTCGCTATGCCAACGGATTGGCTTCTCCGCTTCTGCTTTCTGCACCTTTGCTTGTAGGTGCGGTCTATCTCGGGATCGTAAGGCTCTAGATTGGCTGAAGGCGAATTGCGCATGCACTACAGACTGTACCTGAAAAATCACAAACAGAGAAAAGTGAGTTTGTTACTAGATAGATCACAACTATTAAGCAATGGGGCGTCGTCACTAGGGGTATCAGCAGTCCCCGGCAATGGCGCCAAAAACTTGTTGGTCAAATTCTCTTATGGCAAGCAAACCAGTCGAACAAGTAATAAAGTAAAAGTAGAGTTTCGTCCCACAGAGACTGTGATACCAAAGAGTGACGCTCAGTTGCTATGATAGTCGTGAAAATAAAATAAATAAAATCGAGTTGAGAGGTTTTGGTAATTATGCTACTAGCAAAAATAATAATAAGTGAGAGAAGATATCAGTGATAAGTTAGGCTGGACTCAGAGTCGTCCTTAAGTGCGTCAATCCCCCAGTTGTCTTACACAATGCTACAGCATCTATACTGTACAGCTTCCGCAATTGCTACAGCATAGCTGCTACTTACAAGGCTATTTGGTTAACTCACCTCTATAGTCTACCGAAGCTTCCACGTCCGATACATAGGATACTACCTATACTCCTTCCATATTCCTATGGTAACTTTCTAGTGTAGATCTTTGCTATGCACAGGGTGTTATGGTTATGAGAGGTAGACCCATTCCTGAACTCTACAATATAGGCCATGCCGTGCACGGGCCGCCTAGCAAGCATCTGTTTCTCGGAGGTCTAACTCCACTCCTTGCCAGTAAGTGAAGCCACTGATCTAGCCCTTAACTTCCATTAACCGACTAGTAATTGAAACACCGATATGCAAACCAAATTTATTGAATTAACAACATGCAACTGGGTTCATTCGACACTTAAAGATTCTTCCTCGTCCGGCCATATGAAAATTAGTTCATGACTGACGAGGAAGATGCAAAACAAACATAAACAGAATGACCCATGATTGAAATACAAAATAAACGAAAAGAAAACATAAAGCTTGAGTGGAGTTCCGAAGTGTGGATGAAGTCCTGTCACGTCATTGCTCCACGTTGTCTTCTCTCCGTCGAACTCAAAGGAAGGATGCTGGGTTGTCCTGGAAATATCGTGCTCTGTGATCTTTCTCACTCTTCTCGAGAGACTGCCGAAGATAGAATTCTGTCGAGGGCTCTTTGACTTCTTTAGGGTTCTCTCGGCTGCCTTTTATAATCGGTCTTTCGTGCGGCGCAGCGAGTTGAGACTTTCCTATTCTGTCAGGATCTTCAGTATCTTCTGATTAGATTAGATTGCCTCTGCAGATTCTGCAGGATTCTTTCAAATCTTTCAGTTCCGATCCTCCACATCTTCTATTCCATTACGTCAGCAATCCATCTATCAATATTGCCCTTTTATTTAATTCCTGAAATCATCTAGATAAAAAGGTTAGAATATAAGACGCATAGCATTGCGTCCTCTACTTTGCTATAGCATTCATGTGCTCTGTATTGCTCTTCGATCTGCTGTCAGAATGCTATAGCATCGTATCAACTCTGCTACACAGTTTTCCTTAAAAAGCATCGCGAATTAACACATACTGATGATTTCCATCTCTCAATCCCTATATCATGAATACATGCCTTTTTGCTTGGTTCATTCATAGTTAAGCTCATTTTTACCATCCAATTCAGTCATGAAATATAGGGAAAATATGGTATTATTTGTGCTCATCAATCATAACATTGATCCGTGGTGTGTCTCGGTCCGTCGTGAAATGCACAGTAGCTAGAGCAGTTTGTAGTGGGTTGGTTTCGGAGAGGCCTCAGCCTCTCTACCCTCTTCATCTCTATCTGAGCTACCTCCTTCCACAGCTGCGAACGGGAGACATTTAAGGGAGTGTAGCTGTCGTATTTCACCTTTCCTTCCAGCCTTTCCCCCCGAAGCCGGGTATCTCGGTTCCGTTTATGGGAATCGTCTTTCCACTTGTCGGTCCGATCCTTCTCGTCTGGTGACACATTTCTTCGTCGGTCGGTTCCGATAGTGTTGGCTATCTCCATTTGTTCTACATTTAGGTACTGTTTCGCTCGGGTATAGAATTCAATGAGGGTGTAGACTCGGTTCTTACATACATTCTTGGCCATTCACGACAACGGATCCAAGCCGTCCACCAGACAGTGTACGTGGACCTCCTTGGGAAGTGCGGGTACTTGTAATGCCACCTCCTTAAACCAATCCAGATATTTTTGGAGGGTCTCCCCTTCTTTTGTTTTATTCGGCTCAATGTGAATTGGGACTTCGGCTGTTTCTTACTGGTGGCAAAGTTTAACTCGAATTTTCGTTTGAGCACTTCAAAGTTGTGCACGGAGTCGGCTGGTAGAGTACGGAGCTATTTCTAAGTCGGTCCAGTCAATGTGGCTGCAAAAAGCCGTGAGACAACTGGGCCCTTGATTAAACGAACCCACATGAAATTCTTCGGATACGGCGCTGTGGCGATGTCTTCTGAGACCGAGCTCTCGTTGAGGTCAGTTAGGTACTTCATCTTGTACTCTCTGGGAGAGCCCTTAGTCCGGGCTATTCTCTCCGCCTCTCGGTCTCTATCCGCACCTTGGTGTCTCTCCACATCCCGATCCTCCTCATCTAAGATCTGTTCCAACCGTGACTTTTTCATATTCGAGGCGGACAGGCGGTCCTTTCCTGTGTGTCAACCGTCTCGGCCTTCTTTCTGAATGAAAGCCCTGAGTTGCTTGGTTTGGTCATCCATCATCTGCTGCATGACTCAGAGGTCTTCTTGGCGCTGGAGTTGGTTACGCTTCTCTTTGTTTTCCATTCGCCTCAGCTTTGACTCTTGAGTTTTCTGAATAAGGCAAATATCTGGGTTTGGGACCGAGGTCTCCTGTTTAGTTTCTTCTAGCGTCTTGGCTGGAATGGACGGGGAAGACGCCGTGTCTGAAACGTTGCCCTCCGGGACATCGTCGCGCTGTTGTTGCGCTTGATGTTGTTGACTCGCCCTAGCTTGTTGTGGATTTGCAGGCTAAAGATTCCGACTGTTGCTTCTTGTGTGAGGCATCGGTGGTCACGAGAATCATAATTTAACGTTCCCCACAGACGGCGCCAATGTTCTGGTGTAGAACACAGATGTTCAGCCCAAGGCTGATGCGTTGATCTTGGATCAGTAGGCTTAGCCTGAATATCTATGGAAGAGATATTCAGGAGAGCTTTGGATCACTGTGCACTAAACAGACTTTCGACAAAGGGGGTGGTGTGTGTGCACAGTGTGGCAGAATGTAAATAAGTTAGAGTTAGAAAGTGTGCACCTTAAGAGTGGTCCTCTGTATTTATAGAGTTTACCGTGGAGGAGATCTCGGTCCTGCGTGATCTGTGGCGTGAGTATCTTGGGGTGGATACTCCTACATTATCGCTGGATAGGCTTTCCCTACGATGTAGGATATACCTATATTATAGGTGTGTGCTGATATCTGACATTCCCTTGATTGGGCCCTGCTGGCAATGGGCCGTTATGCAAACTATATGGGAATTATACTTAGGGCATGAAATATAAAAACGAATCATTCTATCGTTAGGTTATAAATGTATCCATGTAAATGATATAGTGTACATAATTTTTATTAGTTGGCAAAAAATTATTTATCAAGTGTATTAGAAATTAGGTTTTATATTTAGAACTGACTGTGAATAATTTTTATTTCTTAAAAAGTACGTAGTAGTATATAATTTTTATTAATTTCATCATGAGTCTCATGTCATGTGTATATTGTATATTTTTATTATGCATATAGCTCTGGTTTGCTAAAAATAATTTGGGAAAATTCCAAATAAATACCATTTGAATTTGCAAAACCCCCAAAAGTCTGTTGAATTTGTAAAAAGACTGAGAAGTACCAAAAACCTATAAGGGATATGCAAATTCGGGTGAAATTACCCTTTTACCCTTAGTTTTAAATAAATTTAAAAAATACCCTTGCCTCATCTTCTTTCTCACCCTCTGGGTTTGTGAGCACACCCGCTAATTGAAGGAAGAGAAATCACTCTCAAATACCCAAAACCCCTCCCTCTGAATCTGAAACTAAATCTTCAGGCCCCAAATCACAAGGAAAAGCAACCAGCCATGAAAAGAGAGCATCATCAGCTTTGTCCCAACCCAAGCGACTCATTCATGACCGCCAACTCTAGCAGCAAATCTAAGCTATGGGAGGATGAGGCTCAAGATGGTGATACGGACGAGCTTCTCGCCATCCTCGGCTACAAGGTGAGGTCGTCAGACATGGCCGATGTTGCCCAGAAGCTTGAACAGCTTGAAGAAGCTATAGGTAATGTTCAGGGCAATATCTCTCAACTTTCATCAGAAACTGTTCATTACAATCCTTCTGATCTATCTACCTGGCTAAAAAGCGTCCCTTCTGAGCTCAATCCGTCTCCAAATCTTGACTCTTTGACTACTGTTGCCGGCGCCGTCTCTACGCCACCCCCACTCCCTCTGCCTCCCCCTCCACCGGCTGATGATTCTTCGTTCTTGGCTTCGATGGAATCATCTACTATTGCCTCCATTGATTTCACTGACCATAGCCAGCAGCAACATTTGAATCCCCTGCATAAGCAACGAGATAGCTTAACTTAATCTTCGAAGATGCATCTTCCTCAGATTATGATCTCAAGGCTATTTTTAAATTTATTTAAAACTAAGGGCAAAAGGATAATTTCACCCAAATTTGTATATCCCTCATAGGTCCTTGGTACTTCTCAGTCTTTTTACAAATTCAACGGACTTCTAGGGATTTTGCAAATTCAAATGGTATTTATTTGGAATTTTCTGAAATAATTTCTCAACCCTATGTGTGTGTTTATATGTTTTGTATATGTGTGTGTGTGTGTGTGCGTATGTGTGTGTGTGTGTGTTGACACTAGTGCAAAAAAAAAGGCTTTAAGACTGCCTCATTTAGACCGGAATAGCGACGCCCCAGTCTTAAAGGAATGACCGGTGACAGTTCTATAAATATAAAGAACATTTTGAACCAGATCATTGTTTAATAGGTCTCAAATATATTATTCAGACCGGACAAAAAAAAAAACAACCGATCTTTTAAATGTTATAAAGAAAATTGAAATATCAATTCCTTTATCAACAAATGTCTTACAGTCGGACTAATATTTTCTGCGGTCCAAAAATAATAAGGAAAAATTTAAATATTAAGGTATTAATGTTTTAAGTCCGAATATCTTTATGAGCCGGTCTTAAAAGTTATTCTTTCAAGAACGGACATAAAATAAGGTCGGTACAAAATATAGAAACGATTAAATAAAAAATTAATTAACTTAGTAAAAATTTGTTTAGACTTTTAGGACTGTATGTTTATTAAACGTGCAGTCTTAAAACTCCCGAGACTTTTAAGACCGTATGTTTATAAATTGTTCGCTCCTAAAAGTCCTCACTACTTAAACTTTAGGACCGTTTAGTTTTACATATCCGGTCTTAATATTCTTCCTTTAAATATCTAGAAAATCATTAATTTCAAGGCAATCTAGGTTCTAACGTTCTCCTCAAGCTAGGATCTTCGTTGTCGTCGTTTTTACCTCTCCTGATTTTGATCAGCATTATCGGTCTACCTTTTCTATGTCTTTTTTCTTTGTCGGAAAAATAATGAAGATAATGAAAAGGACACTGAAAATTTTCAAATTAGGGCAAGGTAAAACCGACGACAACGACGGTCCAACCTTGAGAAGAATTGTCACTGTTTGTTTTTATTCGAATAAGGTAGAAGATGTTTTTCTTTTTTCTTTTTAATGCTCTTAACTGTATTATGGGAATTTTTAATGTTGATCACACGAGGACAATGTTTTGGTTGTTTCCTTTTCGTTGGAAAGAAAAAGAACAGAATGAAAAGGAGAAGGCAATCGATATTGTTTCTTTGCTTTCAAGAAATGCATCAATATTACTTATGAATTTCCTTTTTTGTTTCTTTAGAAAAATTATATTAACGTTCGTGGGCGTTGAGTATCGCGGTCAGCTTGTTGTTGAAATAGAAATAGAAATAGACATGTATAGAAATTGAAATAAAAATTTTATTTAATAATGTTTTTTATTTACATAAAAAAAAACTTAAAATCTAATCCTCCCCATCGTTGTCGGAGGGGAAGGAGTCATCGGAGAGGTCGGACACGTCGTCATCAGAAAGACGGCACTCAATGTCATGTGCGTCGAGTACCGCCGTCACCTTGTTGTTGACGGCGTGATAGACCTGAAAAAGTTGGCCCATGCGTCGGTCTGTATGAGCGACGCGGGCCAAGAGGTGGTGCATGGTAGAATGATGGGTTCGGAGGCAGCGGAGGAGGGTACAAATTGTGAAGACCGAGCTGACGAGGAGGACTTGGTGGTGGTGGGGCAGCCATTACAGTGGTGGAGGTTGTAGAAGTGACGGAGAAGAATGTGAAGAAAGTAAAGTAACAACGAGTTTAAATAGAGAACCCATCTTGAACAATGCGAAACGCCGAAAACTTTAACGAGAAGCCGTATAGTTCCTTAGAAACGAGGAGTCGCCTAGTTGGAAAGTTTATCTGGAAGCCGATCAAAGAGACTCTAAATCTATTCATTAAACAGATACAACTTTTAATACCGGAGATTTTAATAGACCCGTTCTTAAGAGTAATATTTTTAATTGATTTAAAAAAAAATAACTTTAGGACCGGATGCAAGATAAAAGGTCGATCTTAAAAGTAATTGAATTGATTAAAAAAATAAATAATAGCAATTTGGGACCGGATATACATAAAAGGTAGATCTTAAAAGTATTTTAGGACCGGATAGGTATAAAAGGTAGATCTGCCCTTATATTAACTCCTCACACAACCTCTCTGTCCATATTAACTCCTTACTGCCTCCTAACTCCTCACCAGTAATTAGAGAAGCTTATTAATTCTCCAGTTTTCCTTTATTTTTATTCATTCAGTTGCTGCTGCGCTCGCCAAAGCCAATCCTCTTTTTTTTTCGGTTTGGTTTAATAAATTAGACCGTTAGGACTGAATACGTTATAAGTATTACTAGTCTAAAAAGTATTTGACTTTAAGGATCGAATGGTGTTTAAATCTCCGGTCTAAACATTAATAAAAATTTAGGACCGGAGTCTTCAAACCTCCGGGCTTAAAAATTAAATTAATAAAATCTTTAGGATCGGATGCTTATAATTAATTGGTCTTAATAACTAAAAGATGTCTTTATCGGGTGTAAAATTAAATTTCCCTATCTGAACTTCTCTTGTCGCGCCGAAAGATTTCATTACTCAGGTTCTGTCTCCAGTGTTTGTGTGTTGCTTCATCGCTGCTTCGCGTCGCTCTCTCGACAATCACTTTCTGGTTCCTTAGTTAAACATCTATAGACCAAGCTGTAAGAGGTGTTTCGGTTATTATAACTTTATGATTTTCCTTCTTATCGTTCTGGGTTTTTCATGGGTTTAATGAAATTGATGAAATGTTCTTGTGGGTTCCTCTGTTGTTAATGAATATTGTATTTTGAAAATTATATTTGCACTTTAGACCAACCCAACTAACCAACAAGTGTTTTAGGTTACTCTTGCTGTCTGCAACATGAACGTTCGTGGCCGAAGAAGAAAGACTTAGCAAACGCATTTGAATTAATATGCTACAGGTAAGTCCACTAGACATTCATGCGATGCATTTAATTTCTTCGTCATGCATTTATTTTACTTCTTGGATTCACTGTGATACATTTATGACCAAAAGTGATTCTTCGTTATGCATTTAGGCTGCATATGGATGGACCTTTTTTCTTAAAAAAAGTGCTTTTTTGTTATTTTATGTGTTTGGATGGGGGCTTTAAAAAAAGCAAAAGTCACAAAAAAGCCCAAACTTCTCCTTTTTTTTTTGAAGCTTCAATTTGAAGCTTAAAAAAAAGTCCATGCGGTAGATGAGAGAGAAAGGAAAACAAGTGACCAGTTATTTTGATTTGGGGGAGAAAATGACCACAAATGCCCTGGAAAATTTGCGCCGTATGTCTCTCCTTCGCTCGCGTGTTCGCGCCGTATGAGAGTCTCTCCTTCGCCATTGCCTATTCGCGCCGTGAATACTCCTTCTCCTTCGTGTTGGAAATTATGCCCTAGGGGCAATTCATTGTACTTTGGTTATTTAAAGTATTCTCTTTTGTTATCATTTTCGTTTGCATGTTCGTATTGATAACTGCATCCCTGGATAATCTTATAGATTATCCTAAATGTCCCTGGTCGGTCATCTACATGAGAGTGAAGATGAAATAAGACCAGTATGACTTTGATGAGCAATAGAGATACGAATCAAAGTCATGGGCACTTGTAAGAGTACAAGGTGCTGGACCAACCCACTATGAGAAAGCTGCATGGTATAAGTCATAAACTTATCTCATGTATAACCGCGTCACAACGCCCTATGACCTGAGATCATCATGGATTCCTACATGATGAGTCTCTGACCTTTGACCTAGTCAAAAATCTCCTTTGACCGGGTGATGATAAAGGCTGGGATCGGGATCAGTGGTTTTCATGCGGAGGAATGTGAATGGTTAAGATGGAATTTGTCCCTCACATTTGTAAAGAGATAATACTGGGCCCCTCGATGAGTGAGTCTAAGAAATGTATGGCCATACTGTAATGGAAAAGAGTTTTCATTTCACCTTTTAGATTACTCGAGAATCGAGAAAGTAGCGGTCAAGAACAGGAAGTTGACATTATCCATGCCTCATCCTTGACCAAATTATCGCGTGACAAAAGGGACGTGACATGGTTGTACATAGGTTGTATCGTGTCATCGATCCCCATGTGAATTGGGTAGTCGCAATGTCTTGCTAGAGGCCACTTGCGACTTGTGGGCTGATACAGTCTTGGCCCACTGCCAATCTCATATGGGCCTACAAGGTCGCACACAAGAACAACCCAACACGAGCAAATGCGTCCAGATTCATTGAATCTTAGATTAATCTAAGATTTAATGGATGTTGAATTTAATCTGGGGTAAATATATATATATATATTAAATTCGAAAAATAATATAATAATATTATTTAATGGAGATTATAATAATATTATATGATATTTGTTGTATATTTAATTTATCGAATAAATTAAATATCTAAAACAAATAGAGATATTATATCTCATTTGATTTTCGAATAAAGATATCATATATCTGTTTAATTTAAATTGAGATATAGTATCTCAGATTTAATTAAATAGATAGATATCATTTCTCGGATTTAATTTATAAGAGATAAATTAAAGGAATAGGATATTGTTACTACCATTTTTTGTTACTACCATTTTTTGTTACTACCAATATTACTACCATTTTTCCACCGTTAGATCAAAATCTTAATATGAGAGAGAAATTATAAAGGTAGATGAAATTTTGATCTAACGGTGAAAAAGTGGTAGTAACATTGGTAGTAACAATATCCTATCCCTAAATTAAATCAGAAGGCTTTTAATTTAGATTCGAATTTCAGATCTGGTTTTGATTCGGATTAAATAAATATATTAGATTAGATCTATTAGTTAGATTTAATTGATATATCCAGATTCAAAATTCAAATTTCAAAATTAATGAGAATTAATTTGGGTTTAGAAAAACCTATGGAACTTTTAGTCGAGCGTATTAGAAAGCCGCGAGAAACCCTAGAGCGAAAAAGAGAGAGACACACAATTTGAGGCGCTAGCATGCTGCCGTAGCCGTGTTCGGGAATTGTTCGTGTGGATACCGGTAGAGGAAGAGGATTCTAAGAGTCATCTTCTGTTGATCGAGGAGGTAGCCCACCTGTTCAAGAAAGAACGAGACACGAACGAATTCTCCAAAGGTATGATTCGGATTCCTAAGTCTTGATTTAAATGCATTGGGTGATCCTCGGGACGGGATTCGTAAGAAATTTTAATCCGCTGCGTGTACGGATCCCAACACTTTGCACCAGTTCCCACCGTCTCCTTCTCCTTCTAAACCTCCTTCTCCTTCTCCTTCTCTTTCTCTGTATCAAACCATTCGCACACAAAGTTTGTTTGTCGCGGGATTTTGCAATTTGTTTTCCTTTACACTTGTTAGTCAACAGCTTTGTATGTTGTATGTTGCTAGTTCTAGTTTGAATAATTTTCCACATGGCCGTTTGCGAAAAACGGGAATGTGAATGTGACATTCTTTTACGGTCATTGGTGCGAGCAAGAAAACAGAATCTGATCCTTGATTACCGCCCTTTGTCTCAAAATTATTTACATAACAAAAAAGAAACCAAGAAATAGAGTTGCAATAACGAATGAAGAAATAAAAGGAATTTGGTTTTAGGGAGGGGGGAAACAGGAATCAATTGACGAGGTGGAGGGGGGAGATCCAAGTGATCGGGTCATTGGTTGTATAATTGTCATTTTCTACCTCAATTATTGCTGTATTAATAATATGACGAAGGAAAAAACGCAAAATCCCCAAGAAACAGAACCAGACGGGAAAAAATACAGCAAATGAACGAAAGAAAAGCCGATACCTTATGGATCGTGCAACATTGATTGATTGCATATTTTATTGCAATAGAAGCAAAGATGAAAGGAAGAGAGAAAGCAAGGAACAGAAACGCAGACATTGGATAGCAATAACTTTAACAAACAGTAGTGCCGAATCTGAGAGAGTATAGAAAGCCAAGAGTTTGGTATGTTGCTAGTTCTAGCTTGAATAATTTTCCACTTGAGGGGTATAATAGTGTGAGCTGCGGTAGCGAGGTTCATATAAGTGTTTTTTTATTGGTAGGCTAGGCTTATGCTAGTTCTATTTCTTTTGCACTTGACAAATTTATTATATGAACAGACGCATAGTGAACTTGGCCTTGCAAGAGCATGTTCTGTTTACCCCCAAAAGTCGGTTTGACCTCCATTTGAGATGGAAAGCATAACTTTGTTGAACTTTCATATGACTGTAGGACACTTAATTTCTGTCACTTACTAATGTGGTCACAGGAATGCTAGGTTATTCTTTGTCTAATTTCAAGTTGATGTATCATTCTTACATGAGGAGTCTTGTTTATTTGCTTGTTTGTTTGGGAAGGGTTGTTAGCAGATTGTTGATTTCTGATATTCTTTTTTTGTTTTTTTGGGCTTAACAGCAAGAAGAACTGAGCAAAGATTGATGTAAAATACATCAATCTGCTTATTTGCTTGGTCACAGGAATGCTAGGTTTTTCTTTGTCCAATTTCAAGTTGATGTATCATTCTTGTCATAAATTCAAATTATTGTCATTCATATGCTACTTATAATGACTCTGTCAAATCTTGATGTCCTCGCGGTTTGCCGTTGTTGCAAGTCTTTTTCAAAGATAGGAGTTTTAGGCAATGGGCCGCTTTGCCTAACTCGCGTTTTGATGACACACGGCCTATGGTGATCTAATCACTTTGGGTGGGTTGTCTTATAGATCACTTTGTGTTGCTGATGATGATACAATGGAGGTTTTTTTTTTTTTGGATAATATACAACGGAGGAATTTAAAGCACCAAACAATCTCTTTGCATTCCCAATGTGTAACCATCAAATAAATCTAGAATAATTATAAGTGGCCTAACCAATACATCATGCACGTAGGGTCTTTAATTTGGGGTGTTTTACTTCTGCTGATGTTTTGTAACTTATTTTTATGGCTTATTATTGCTTTTATAATCAGTGCATCCAAAAAATTCAAGAGGAGACTGTATGCTAAGAGCTGATAATGTCTTTACATGAGAAATCTAAACATGTCCAGTTTTGCTAAAATTCAAATTATTCTCATAAATTAGTAGATTTGAGAAGATTTTGTTTTCACTCTTTTTTTTATGTCCCTCGAATGTGCAGCATCTCATGAAGTAATTTCTGTAATCAGTTTGCATCCAGACGCTCATAATGTAAGATAAACTTAAGGGAATTTTGAAACCAACATTGCATGGGTGTTGGTTTGTTGCATATATAGTAGCTGACTATCTCTGACTTTAGAATATTTACAGTTAGCATCTATCTATTTTTATGTTAGTATAGATTTCTTTTGGATATGCTCAAATCTGATTATATAGTAAGCAGTTGCCTTTTGTTTTCGCTCATGAACTCCTGCTGTCATTTTTAAAGCTGAATAATTGTTTATTGATATTCTTTGTTTGGTTGCACAGAATGTCTGATATCTCTAACACAGACAGCGATAACGATGAAAATGCAAATAGATTATTTATTATGAAGAAGAATACATTACTTGCAACTAGAGTAGTTGCTATTGCTATCTCGAATTATCGTTCTCTATATGTACACAAACAGAAAAAGAGAACATCAACTCTTTCTGGACATGTATGGGTAGAAGAATTGAAGAGAGGAAATGAAAATCGATTTTTTGAGCAATTTCGGATGAGAAAGCATGTGTTTAGAAATTTGGTGAGCGAATTGACTCGACACTTTGGATTAAAGCCAACACAGCATGTCAGCATTGAGGAAGCTGTGGCCATGTTTTTGTACATGATTGGTCATGGAGCCACTTACAAAGACGTTGAAGAGAGATTTCAACGTTCTGGAGAGACAGTGTGGAGGCAATTTAATCATGTGTTGAGCTCTATTGAGAGCTTAGGACTTCAAATTATTAAGCCTGTTGATAATATGTTTAGAGATGCTCCAAAATTTATCGAGGAAGATGAACGATATTGGCCATACTTTAAGGATTGGGTTATTTTCCCTAAAAAACCTTAATTAAATATCTAATTACCAAAATGCCCCTGTTTTCAAACTATTTCCCTGTCTGCCCCTGTTTAGTCGACTAAACTATGTTTAGTCGACTAAACAAGATTTAGTCGACTAAGAACTGTAGCTTAGTCGACTAAATCTCGGACAGAGAGCTTTTTTACTTAAAACCGAGGGTTAGTCGACTAAACTACAGTGTTTAGTCGACTAAATCTCGGACAGAGGGTTTTTTAAAACCCCCATTCGCGCATAATGAACCCTAATCAGTTCTTTTCCCAACCGAATACTCTCTCTTTTCTCAGTTGAAGTGCGACCCATCAAAGTTTAATCTCATTCCACCTTGTTCAAGGTATTATTGTTGTATAATCATTGAAGTTTCACTTTGTTCGGATCGTTTTTTTTTTTTGTAAGCTAAGACCCTCCCTTTTGGCAGGTAAAAAATTGTGGTCTGAAGGATGAGTTCAAGTTCAAACACGTTCGTTACTGTAATCTACCACAGTGGGAGGCGTTTTGAAGGTCCTGATGGTGTTCAGTTTGAAGGAAAAACAAAAATGATGAAAATCAAACGGGGCACTACGTACAACGAGCTCAAAGAAAGAATTTACCAAAAATTGGGGCTACATGGCAGCCAATGCATTCATCGGTTAATTGCCAAAGTGGAGACTATAGTGGGTAAGGATAATATATACTACATTAGTAACGATATATGTGATGATGAAGACGTAGAGTGTGTCATAGATGTATTTGCTAATCGGAGAGCACAAAATTTTATTGAGATATATGTTGAGCTTGAATCTGGTGAATCATCATCTATACCCATGCATACAAAATCTGCACGGTATTTTGGTCAAGAAGACACACCTGTCGCTGTATCTGCACCTTTACAAGTGTTAAGTCAGGTAACATTGCTAGATGAAGGGGAGGATGAGGAAGATGAGAATTTGCACATCGAGGAGGATGACGAATATGAGAGGTTTATTCCACTAGGTGACAACTCAGATACTGATGTGGAGGGTGATTTTGATAGGGACATGAGTCCAGTAAACCCGGGTACCGCAACAATACCTCCGCTTCGTGTTGACCCAATTAGAAGCGGTAAGTTGGTAAACTTGTATGTGTAATTGTATTTGTAATTTGAAGTTAGTGGTTCTAACAACAAAATCATATTGACACATATAGGGCCTGAGAGTGAGCCATTTTGGAACGAAAGCCCGCACTATTGCCAAATCAATTGGGCGCAGTGTGACGATGACATGGAGATGTTGTATGGTGATGGTGACAATCACGGTGGTTGGCAGTTAGGTGATCCATTATATTTGTATCAGGAGTTTCATTCTAAGGCTGAAATGCAACATGCCGTGAAATTGTATTGCATGAAGTCTCATCGCACAGCCAAAGTTGCAAAAAGCGATGACCATAGGTTTGTGATGCAGTGTCAGAACCATGCTGATGGTTGTCCCTGGTATATGAGGGCAATTTCCCCCAAGAATGGAAATGGTTGGGTTGTGCGTAAGTGGGGTCAAGAGCACACCTGCGTCAACCAAGGTCTTGCCCGGGATCATAGACAACTGGATTCAGACGTTATATGTGCAGCCATTATTAGTAGGTTTTCTATTTTGTTGAGGTTACATTCGTTTTGTTTATTGTTTGACATTTAGAAGTTGCTTTGTTTTCACCAGGTATGTTAAGAGAAGATCCAGCTATAAAACCAGTGCTGATACAAGAGAGGATACAACGTTTGTATGGATATAATATAACATACAAGAAGGCTTGGAAGGCGAAAATGAAGGCCATTGTGAAGTTATTTGGTGATTGGGAGGAATCATATGCATTTTTGCCCAATTGGTTGACAAACATGACGCAGTGTAACGTGGGTTCTGTTTTCAGGCTTGATACTGATGAGTGCTTCGACGAACATCGTTTTTATAGCGACAAACACGTCTTTCGTAGGGTTTTTTGGACATTTCACCAAACCATAGAAGCCTTCAAATACTGTAAGCCCATACTTCAAGTTGATGGCACCCACCTGTACGGAAAATACAAAGGTACTCTGTTGATTGCAACTTCACAGGATGGGGATGGGAAGCTCCTCCCCATTGCCTTTGCTATTATTCGTCCTGGTGAGAAGTATGACGATTGGTGGTGGTTTCTGTGTCTCCTACGTGACCATGTGACGCAGCGACAGGGCATTTGTTTGATATCTGATCGTCATGCCAGTATCATAAGGGCGGTACAAGATCACCGTACTTGGCAGCCTCCATATGCCTATCATGTGTATTGCCTCCGTCATGTTGGCAGCAACTTTAATACTAGATTTAGGGATGTGCAATTGAAGAAAGCTGTAATGAAACTAGGTATGAAAGTTGACATGTTATTTACTTGTTGAACGCATTTGTGATAATTGATTTGTGTCCATTTTTATGAGTTAATGTTCGTTGTTATACAGGGTACATGAGTTCAAAGATCATGTTTGACATCAAGTTTCAAGAGTTTATTGATGCAAATCCACAGTGTGTCACCTGGTTTGAGCGACTTGCAAAGGAGAAATGGTGCAGGTCACACGATGCAGAAGGACGGAGATTTGGTCACATGATGACAAACCTCGCTGAGTGTGTCAACAAGGTTCTCAGGGGTGCACGTAATCTGCCAATAACGGCATTGGTAAAGCTGACCTGTAGTAGACTTGTCGAATATTTTGTCACCAGACGTGTTGAGATTAACAGAAATATCGCTGAGGGAAGGATAGTCGCGAAAAAAGTCGAAGATGATTTACAAAGGATGAACCAGTTGACCGTCCATTATCGTGTGCGAATTTATGACAGAGATTTACAGTTATTTGAGGTTGAGGATGCTTACAATCAATCTGCACATGTCGCCGGTGACATAATGAGGGTTGACTTGATCAATCGCAAATGTCAATGTGGGAGCTTCACAGCAAGAAGGTATCCCTGCAGTCACGTATTAGCAGTATGCAAGATGGAAAAATTGAACCATTACAGTTACGTTGACCCGGTATTCACTGTCCAATACATATCACAGGTGTATGCAGCACATTGGTATCCGATAGGCAATGAATTGTTGATTCAACAAGGAGAGGGACCCACCGTTATCCCAAATGTAACTTTGACACGCACAAAGGGAAGACCAAAGTCTACAAGGATACAGAATGAGATGGATTGGGTGGAGTCTCAACCCGCAAGCAGTCAGCAAAGATGTAGGGGTTGCAACCAAACCGGTCATAATATGCGCACATGTCCAACGAGGCTTAGACGAGCTTGAATTCTATATAACATGTTTTGTATTGCACTTATGTTTACTTGTTTAAGTAATTAATAGGAAATACGAATGATTGTAAGCATTCACTTATTTATCGAACGATTGACTAGTTTTGGAACATTAGGTTCTCAAACCTCTGTAACAACCTTAATTGTTGGCAAAAATACGTTGCCCAAGTCACATTGACGTGTATCTCTGAGTTGGCATAGGTTTCGTGCAAGAATGAAGGGGATTTCAGCAAGTGAGCATGCCTCTGCCTCTGATTTAGTCGACTAAACCATATGGTTTAGTCGACTAAATTGACGTGTATCTCTGAGTTGGCATAGGTTTCGTGCAAGAATGAAGGGGATTTCAGCAAGTGAGCATGCCTCTGCCTCTGATTTAGTCGACTAAACCATATGGTTTAGTCGACTAAATTAGTCGACTAAACCATATGGTTTAGTCGACTAAATCAGAGGCAGAGGCATGCTCACTTGCTGAAATCCCCTTCATTCTTGCACGAAACCTATGCCAACTCAGAGATACACGTCAATGTGACTTGGGCAACGTATTTTTGCCAACAATTAAGGTTGTTACAGAGGTTTGAGAACCTAATGTTCTAAAATGGATTTCATAGTCCCATAACCCGTCTAAACCAAAATGGACAAACTTAAACCACATAAACCGAAAGCATGAATATTCATTAGTAAAAAAGCACCAGTTCCAGATAAAGTTCACCAAGTTCAAGCCAAAAAAACAAAAAAAAACTAAATCAAGTCACATAGCAAACATAAAACATAAAGTCCCTAGATCTACTCTTCATCCGTAGATGTCCCGGGATCCTCCTGGTCATCGTCCTCGGCATCACTAAATGGTCGTCCAAGCCGCAGCCGTCCAAGCGTATCCTCTAACCCCTTCATCCGACCATACATCCACTTCCACCTCTTTTTCTGTTTGGCTTCCATCATTAACATCTGTTGCTTGTTAGCATGGATAGCTTGCATGACATCATGTAAGGAGAATCCACCCTCCGGCTCAACGAGGTCCTCCATCTGCACATCATCATCATCACCCTCATCTGGGACCTCAGGAGGAATAATGTGTGGGGCCGGGCCACCTTCAGGGACACCCTCAGGGACACCCTCCTCTGCACCAGCGTATTGCCACACCCCATCTGCTACCTTGGAGATCTTGCATTGCTCCAATAGTCGCTGTCCAAACCTAGCATTCCACGTTCGCACACTTACCATTTCCTCATTCTGCATTGGAACACCAAAATACTCCAAAATTCTCTGAACCAGATAGGCGTATGGGAGTGCAGCTGTATCCTTCTGTTTAGCCTTGGACATCATCCAGCAAATGTAATGTCTCCAGTTCACCGGTCTCCCATGTCGAATAAACCACATCACAGGTATGTCACCCTCCAACACCCTCGAATGATTGTAAGCCCGAGGGAACAAAATGTGGGTCATGACGTAGAAGAGGATACGAGAACTAACAGTCAGCTGGCCCACAGTAACTATAGCTCTGTGAACTCCTGGCCTCCTGGCCTCCTGCACGGCCTCATCTCGATGAAATCCCGTGATGACTACATTGCTATCACCGTCATACATGTACCTATCCTCTGCATCAAAATCAAATCCCAATATATCCTTCCAGATGGGAGCCGTCATCACTATGTCAATCCCGCAGACACTAGACTTCAGATCGCCATTTATGTAGCTAAGGTTATGGTAGAAAGCTCTCACCATAACCTCAGAATAGGGACAAGTCATCTCGGCCAACCCTGTCAAGTAGGAAGTCCCCAATATCGCCACTATGTCAAATCCCTCATCTACAAAGAATGTCATGTCTAATGACTTCGGCTTGATAATGGGTCTTCTAGCAAAAGTTTCCATGAAGTGTGCATGCTCTGTTTCATTATTGTTGAACAGATAACCAAACCTAAGGTCAACAACGGGCTCAGGATCCGGTTGCTGTTGTGACCTAGAAGAGGATGCCCCGCGGTTCGCCCGGTGCTTAACCCGCCTCTCTCTTCTCTCATTGCCGCTGCCAGAAGGCTCTTCTCGACGACGCATAATTGCAACACAGGCCTACAAATAGACATTACAAATAGACATTAGCAAGTAGTTATCTATAGCCAGAACTTATAATGGCACACACAACTTCAGTTGAGTTTGCAAAAGACTTACAACTACCTACATCTTAGAAGTATATCAGGGTAGCTTAACAGAAATAATCACAATTAAAAAGTCATAGATAACAGAAATAATAACAATAGATAACAGAAGCAGGTTCTAACCTATAGCCAATGAAGACATGATATTGAAGCTTTATATACAATACTGAAGTAAGTAGATAGCAATTAATCAATGAGATCATTTGACTATCAATATAAACAGCAAATCTTGCATACTTAACGGTTGCAATTCAAATATTGCAAAAATATTGTTGCGTCTAGTGCAATTCAAATCTTGCATACTTAACCGTTAGGCAAAAATATCTCTAAAACAAACCTTTGAATAACAATTCACAATTCAAATATTGTTGCGTCTAGTGCATTAATCAATGATTATTCCTAAACGTAGAAAATAGTAACTTCTTAACACACTATTATGAGACACTAAGTTTTCTAAAACAAAGAGAGCAAAGGGAAAAACGCAACAACGCAAATGTGGGTTCACATAACCGCAAAAACGACGTCGGAACATGAAAATGAAGAACGAAACATATCTAAATCAAAGCAACGTGCACAAAATCGACCAAAAAACAATCCAATCAAATGCAAAACGTAAAAACCCAAATGAGGAATCGCAAAATCACAAAACCTACGTCAGAACTTCGAAATGGAGATGAGGAACATACCTAGATCGACACAAACGGCACTAAATTGAAGATCTCCTCGCAACCCACCAAGGAATCGAGCAACGGTTGAGAGAAAAAAACAGAGGATGAGAGCTCCACAGTGTTTAGTCGGTTATTTAGGGCTCCTTATGCACGATTTGGGGTTTTTAAAAACCTTCTGTCCGACATTTAGTCGACTAAGCACTGTAGCTTAGTCGACTAAATATCGGGTTTAAATGAAAATTGCTCTTTGTCCGAGATTTAGTCGACTAAGCTACAGTGCTTAGTCGACTAAATGTCGGGAAAACAAAAAAAAATACACGTCACGGGTTTAGTCGACTAAACATAGGTTTAGTCGACTAAACAGGGGCAAAGAGGGAAATAGTTTGAAAACAGGGGCATTTTGGTAATTAGATATTTAATTAAGGTTTTTTAGGGAAAATAGCCTTAAGGATTGTATAGGAGTTATAGATGGCACTCACATTACTATTCATGTTCTTGCTGATAAAAAGATTCCTTTCATTCACATTACTATTTAATTTTTGTTTTTTAGTCATTTCAATATATAAATTAAAAGAAATATTTGATAACAAATTTGATCCCGTATGAAAAATTATATCAACAATTTAATTTCAATATTATTAAAATTCAATTATATTTTAATTTTAAATTCAATTATTGAATATAATATTTCTAAAATTTTAACATAAGTGTTTTCTTATCCAAACGAATGTAAAGAGAAAGTGCTTTTATATGTCCATTTCAGTAATTTTACTAATAAAAAAGTGCTTCTCTATTTTAACATCTAAATAGCTTTTTTTTATTATTTAAAAGTCCTTTTTAAATTGTGTATCCAAACGTAAAATAGCTTAATTTTTAATTAAAGCACTTTTTTAAAAAGTAATTTTAAAAAAAGCACTTTTTTTAAAAGCCTATGGGCTCTTAATGGGCAAGTTTCTCCATTTAAAAAAAAAAAACAAGATCTATCCGACATTGAACATAAATATGCATTTTGAGTTGGCTTATTTTATATTCAAGTTTCAAATTTTTCGGATTATGTATGTTAAACAAAATGGGGCAAGGAAATTTATAGAATTTGCTAAACAAAATGCCTATGATGATAGTGAGAAGTTTAATTGCCCTTGTGTAAAATATTTGAATAAGAGATGACTAAGTCCTGAAGTTATATACATTTAATTTGTAAAGGATTTTATAAGACCTATACAATATGGGTATGGCATGGTGAAAAAATCCCAAGTGGGTATTAACATCGGGAAGTGGTCTTTGATAATAATGACACGAATATTGATAATGTGTGCAGTGATGCAAAGAACATTGTTGGGTGGGAATACGTACTATAATATTGTGTTGCCGCATCAATATATATACGTACTATGATATTCCTTCTCTATATGTTCTTAAACAATGTCATCACTGACTATGAAGTTTATTCTTGTTTTATTTTTGTGGCAAGATCCGATTCAAAAGGACATGTTATAAAAGAGGATATGTTTACGTTGTTGGGTGGGAATCAGATATATGAAGGCATGGTGAATAAATTATATTGGGCATGTATGTTGATTTACATGCTATATTTGTAACTCAGCTCATTGTATTTGTAAGTAAATTATCTTATTGTATAAATTAATATAGGTGTTGTAGTCATAGTATAATCATTAATTAAGAGGCCACATAACTCTTAGTGAATAATATTTGTATTCTTTATCCCAATTCAATTTATTCATAATTGTTCATAGCTTGTAGCTTAAAATATCGACTTTTATGTGCTGGATTGGGTGGTGGATTTGTGTCTATATATATATATATATATATATATATATATATATTCATCTGGAAGAACAAGGAAAAAATTCAGGAAAATTTAGACCGGAATGGATACGCCTGTCTTAAATGTTCAACTGTTAAGACCAGATTTATTTTTGTCCGGTCTTAAAATTCCGATCCTTTTAAGAGCGGCCAAGTTTAGTCCGGTCTTAAAAGTTGAGTTTTAGGACCGAACAAAAAATATTTCAGGTTTATTTTGTACGACTTTTAAGACATAATGTTTTAAATGTCCAGTCTAAAAGATTTTCTTTAACACCGATTTGTATCCGGTCTTAAATGTTAGACTTTTAATACCGCCAAGAATAAGACCGGCCGCGAGTCTGGTCTTATGGTGCTTTTTTTGTCCGGTCTTAAAAGCCTTTTTTATACTAGTGTGATGGTATTCTGTGGGCCAAAAAAATTTGATGGTATTCATCCACGTGACAGTAGGGATCTTCAGAAAGCATATGGAATAAACAAACTGAATCTTTTCCTTATATATTATTATTTTGATAGAAAAGAAAAAGAAATAGAAAAAGGAAAAATACATAAATACCATATAAAAATTAGAAAAACCCTAAAAAGTTTGTTAACACATGAAAATGATAAATATGTTTCAAGGGAGGAATATGAGTTTTTAAAATCTTGTACTTTTATCAAAATACCACTCAAAGTTTCTTTTTTTTAGGAAATGACCCCTGCTAGTACCGAAGCTCCGCCACTACTGAAGCTTCGCCAGTCGGCAAGCTTCCAGTCGCTAGAGCTCCGGTGACATCTTAAGTAATGAAATTAACTAATTGCGTATAGACATTGACTAGTTAAGCTTCCTTAGCCTTATTGGACGTCGTTGTCAATCGCTATACTCAAGTCGTCATTGCCTTTTATTCAACTTATTAACAACACCAGATAGAGCTAAGGAAGCTGTACTAGTAAATCTATGTACCAAAGTAGTTAATCATGTTATTCAAGTTGTCACCGCAGAGGCCTGCTAAGGGGGTAGTGCTTAGGGGTGAGCATTCGGTTTTCGGTTAAAACCGAATTACATACATTTTCAAAACCAAAACCGAAAAACCGAAATATTTTGGTTTGGTTTTGCAATTAATTCGGTTTTTGGGCTTAAGTTGAGCCTTATTATGGGCATTCTTATTTGGGTTAATTTTGTAAAATGGCCAATCTACTTTTTTTTTTGGAATCAATTTACAATATTGACTATTGAGTGCAACCTGGCTATAGTGGGCCCGTTTGGGATAGCGGTGGGAGAAGTGACTTTTGTTCCTGATGGACTTTTCTTGATGGACCTTTTTCTGATGAACTTTTTTTTTATGTGATTTGTTTTGGGATAGCAGTAGCAGAAGTGACTTTTGTTTGTTATGGGAACTTGTTTGATATAGCTTTTAAAAAGATAGATGAGATAAAAAATAACTGAAAATGACATGAATCAAATTCACACACATATACACACATATCTGTTGTATAAAATATGATAATTTAGGATAAAAAATTAAAAATAAATATAATTAAATTTGCTAAATAAAATAGTAAAATTACCATTAAAAAAATTATAACACAATGAAATGCTTAAATAAACTTTGTCCCTACAAGTTCTTATTTTCAAATTAATAAGCAATAAACCGAAAAGGAACAAGGTTACTTACGGATTTTCAAAATAATAAGCAATAAACCGTAATCAGTCCACATATAACATCATCAAAATAAGCCAATCAACCAGCACAAGAAGAGCAATTAGTACAAGCCAATCAACCAGCACAAGATTTGGAAATAGTGGGTAATAAACCAAAACCAATCCTTTAATTTCTTTAATTCCCAATCGCTGACAGTTTACACTGCTACCTTCAACATCTATCCCTACAAATTTCATTTTTGGTCATCTACTTCTTTTCATTTCTGGAATTTCATTGTCAGAAACGGAAAAGAACCTAAACTCTAATTTTTTTATACAACCCCAAAAAAGGAAAAAAAGATAACTGACTCCCACTGCCAATTCTTTGCTCTCCATCGCCAATTCTCTGCTCTCCATTAATTGCTGAGATTTCGAATTGGCAGGAACCATGAGAGGAGATGAGAGGTGAAGGGAACGAGAAAGACAAAAAAGAGGAGAGAGGCACGAATTGGGGAGGGGTGGGACGGTCATTTAACAAATGGAGCCCACATGTGATTTTTTTTTTTATACACATAGTAGGGGAGGGGGCAAGGTTCGAACCCTGGACATGGAGGAGGAAAGCCAAGCTCCCATGCCACTGCACTACTATGGAGAAGAAGCTGATGGGATATTAAGCTCCATAATGTAGCTTCAAAAAAAAAAAAAAAAAACCAACATCAAAGCATGAAGTCCATCAAACAAAAACTTGATCCAAACACTCATTTATTTTTTATGGACTTATTATCCCATCTGATGGACTTATAAGTCCATCAGATGGTTTACCAAACAGGCCTAGTATATTACATGGAACACCTGATATATATCGATTTTCACTTGTATGACAATAGGTTGCAAATTTTAAAATTACTTACGAAGATATCTGCGTTGCATCTACTATATGTCAACAGTTGCCTCCAATGCAATGAAAAATTTCGGTTTTTTCGGTTATTCGGTTTTAACTGAAATAAAATTGCAAAAACCGAAAACCGAATAAAGATAGTTTCAAAAACCGAACCAAATCGAAAAACCGAACACCAAATTATTTGATTCGGTTTTGATTTGCTCACCCCTACTAGTTCTACCTGGCATTGGCAGAGCTCGGACACCGGCGAGGTTCTTTACTTGAAAAAAGTGAGGGGCATTTTGGTACAAATATAAAATTTCGAATTCCTAAATTCCTTAATTGGGACTTATTTTTCATTTACATATGTTAATATATTTTTTTAATTTTCCTAATTCAAATGATATTTATCTAAAATTTCTCAAATAGAAATTCATGCTCAATTATTCTGAAAATATTTATTTCTATAAATTATGGTAGGTCCCAGGGCTTAATTTCCAAGAAGTAACAAACAAATAAAAAATTTCACAATTTAGATAGAATCGAGGAAGAAAAATAGGAAAAATGACAAGTCTTCGACATAAAATTTTCCTCCACATCGCAAAATCTTGACCGTTCAAAGTTACATCGCACGGTCCCATTGCATTTAAATGCTTCTTTCTTGTAGTTTTCATACGAAGAGACACAACTCTTCGTAGAGATCAGAAATCAGAATCAGAAAGAAGAAATCGAAGATCATAATCATCGCATAGGAAGAAGAATCCTTTATTCTCTCCCTCTTTGAAACTCGATGTCCTGAAGTTTGACTGTAATTTGAAGTCTCTGCCTCTCTCTTTCTCTCTCCCCTCTCTCTCTCTCTTTGGTTTTGTTTGCTTCAATGGAAATTCGTGGCGGAGAGAGAACGACGGGCGCCGATGGGGCTTTGAATGGATTCTCTCCGGTGACTTCCACTAGGATTGGCTGGAAATCTCGAAGGAGATCAGGTACTACAAGTTTTTTTCCGATTTTGAGTTTAATTTGTCTTCAATTACACTTCCATACTTGTTTAGATTTGAGAATCCATACTTGAAACGTGCAGTTTCTGAGCTTTTCTTATGTGTGATTGAATGATCCTGGGGACTTTTGAACGTGACTTGCAGCTAAGTCCTATTCTGAACATAGTTGCTGCCAAATCTTCTCACAATTGTATCGTACTCATTTTTTCGATTTCACATCTTTTAAATGAATTTCTACATTTTCGTTCTATCAATTTCTGTGTTTGATGTGTGGAATTCCTGCAAAATTGTTCACGAGTTACTCTCTGATTTGTTTTCCCGGGGGTTTGAGGGGGAGAGAGAAAGTTGTAACAGTGGGCATTTGGTATGACTTTTTGGTAACGTTTACTTTGTTTGATATGATGTGCTTACCGAACTCCGGGTCTTTCACATTATAATAAATTATTTTTATTAAAAAAAAAAAACCAGTTTTAGGTATGAACAAAAGGGTAAAGTAAAGAAAATTGTTAAATTAATTTATTATAATTAATTACTCTTTTTTTTTGAAAAAGATATCTATATTAAAACTGTAAATAGGTACAATATCTGAATACCAGTAAACAAGTAAAGACAGATTTAGTATAACAAAATATATCCAAGATAAAGACAAAAAACAATAGCCAAATCACCATACATAAAAAATTTAGAAGAAGAAGTAGAATCATGGACAAAGCAGCCTCCTCAATATCCGGGGTTAGAAGTGACAAGAAAGAAGGTGATAGTTGTAAAACCCACCCAAAAGAGCACACCTCCTTATAAGGATAAGTTGCGATAAGAGCAGCCATACAGGTATCCTATATTGGGGTTAAGAACACAAAAAAACCCAACCTTAGACGGAAGAAGACCTATAATGTCCAGAAGAGAACTTCTGCTCCTCTATCGAATCAGATCTGGTGACCTTGACCGCATACCAAGCAACGCCTCTTTAGATCTACCCCAAGAATGTAGATCCGAACTACTAAGTGATAATCGGATCTAATAACATTCAAACAGCCATCCAACCAAGAGGATTTGAACGCAGATCTTATAGATCTGCTTATGTACTGAAACAAAAACACCACCACGAGACCCAGTACCACAGAAAAGAAGCAAAAAAAACAGATAAATCTCACCTCCACAGATTAGATCTAGAGGAGGAGAGGAAAGGACTCGTCACAAGGACGAGAATAAGTCACATTTGACAGAACTCTGAGGGAGTTCTGAGGGAGAGAACTCTAGATCAAAGATCTAGACTCCAAAACACCAGGACTGCGGATCAAAGATATGGACTCGCAACAACCACTTAGACTCGTTTGTGGCACCAAAACGGTGGTCGCCGCAGTCTTGTGTGTAAGGCACAAACCGCCGGCAAGGGAGCATAAGATGAGGGGCTGGGAGGGGAAGTACAAAAAGGAGAGAGGTTGGAGAAAAAGAGGGAAGAGAAAAGCCTCGTCTTAGTCCCTAATTAATTACTCTGCAGTAGCTCTTCTAAGTATAAGCGCCACCCCCGTAGTAACGATATCCCTTGAATTTTGCAAAAGATGTTAATTTTTTCACCATATATTTTGACTTTGTTTACAACATTCATAACGCATCTTTCGGCTCCAAATCTCACCCTATCTCCTTTAGTTATAACTTTGAAAGCTTTTTTTATACCTTTTACTTGATACTGCCAGTGTGAGTTTATATCCTATATTCGGAGCCATATAGTTGAGATTTGTATCGTTCCGGAATATAATATATATATATATATATATATATATATATATATATAAATAGAAAACTATCACCTGTGGGGTTGAGAAGATCAGCAGACATCTTAGGTTACGATTTTTGGACAACTCAATTTTGATGTTTCCATGGTTTGTGATGGCTCTTATCGATTAAAATATTAGTAGGATTTTAATTGAAAATTCTTTTTGGCATGTTGTTGCTACATTAGTATATGACCAGGCTCCATTGTTTTTTTAATTCTTACTCAATCTGGTTTGAAGCAATTGTATGGCATTGGTAGGCTTTTGCCTAACCTGAGTAAAATTAAAGTCTTTGTGCACTCAAGAAAACGAAGTCTTTTCAGTTTCGTCCGGCTAAAACAAGATGCTGGTCGGATACATATTACTCATGATAGATGGAGCCTACATTGTGAAACTTTTGTAGGGGCCAAACAGGCACTCTTGTCTTAATGCTTGCAGTGAGTTTCTTATTGGTCGCCGGTTTTTTCATTAAAAATATGAAATGGAAGAATTTTTTTAAAAAAGGCAGAATCATGTATTTTTGAGATGTAAAAATTCCCCATTTCTCAATTTCTTGTGAAAACCTGATAAAAATAATAAAAAAACTGCAGTTTTTTTCCCCCTTACAAGAAGCAAAGGAGAGCCCAAAGTTAGTTTTAAAACACAAATTCACACACACACACCCAGGTTCGACCCTGTGACCCCCCTCCCAAAGAGGGAGTAAATGCCACTTGACCTAAGGGTCATTGGCTGAAAACTGCAGTTAAGTTGTCTCTCAAAATAAAAGGTGGATGCTGCTGTAGCTGCAAAAGTTTAAAATATATGTGTGTAATCCTTTTTATGTTTTTATACAGAACAAGAAACTTTTTATACTTGTTATCAGCATGCAACTTTGGCAGGTCTCCTCCCTCGATGAAAAAGTAACATCATTCATGTTGCTGAGAGATTTAAAGTTTGATGGAAACACCGTTCATTTCCTATATATTTTTTACTCGGTGAACCTGGTGTATCTATGTTAGCGCCCAAGATAATACAGTAGGAAAATAGTGTTGGCTGATTTTGATTTAACAAAATATTTCCTCCTCAAGAACAAAAAGGAAGAATTACAGCAGATAACTCACACTAACCTCACACAAAGATACTAAAGAACTAGCACTAAAACAGAAAGATAAAATGATGAAGAAAGGATGATCTTCCTTCACCCCCAAGCTGACTTTCGAGAGGTCAGATGCTCTACTCACAATACAAAATAGTTCATACCTTCCCCTGGAGAAACCAACTACTATTATAGTCCAATAAAGTGACTCTCACAACCCCCAATACAACCTTTTCCTAGGTCAGGCCTATAGCAACCCTAAACCAACTCAAATACTTAGTTTCTTTCTCCAAAAGAGTAAATATCTCGAGGTCAATGCCCTGGCAATCAGAAAGTGGCTTTCCTCTTTACTTTTATAATTTTGACCTGCAAAAGCAGTTCTATGAAAGTACAACCTTCTGGCGTCAAATTTATTGGAGTCTGAACTTTAATAATAGAATAAAGGTTTGGAGCTTGGGCTTTTTTCGCTTCACGGGGAAATTTTTCTTAAAGGACTTTGCCCGGCCATAGGAAAAAATTATATTTTTTGTTGTTTCATTAGAACATTTTCGAGCATAAATGTTGCTCAAGATAAGCTTTGGTGGTAATGTTAGCTTACAGGGAGAGTGGCATTTGTAAGCTAGCTCTTACTTCTTAACAATGGACTGAAGCATAACGATAGTATAATTTGCTTATATCTTTCTCAATAGAACTTTTCGTTGAAAATTTTAAGTAAAGTTCAAATTGATAGAAAAATTTTCTTAATGTTCCAAGGAAACAAAGTTGAGTGATGGAGAAATATAGCCCTCTTCTTAGCAGCTTGCAGTCCTGTTGCTAAATTGTTGTGCTGCTTTGTTCTGTTTCATTCATGGGGTTATTTTGCTTTAGTTGTACAAATATGGTATGGCTAGATTAGTTGGAAATAGAATGGTAACTTGTTGCCCACAGCTAGCGGGAAGAATTTAGAGGTATCAAACGATACTGCAAGTGCTAATAAACCATCCAGCAAACAGGAAGAACCTCCTCCTGCGGAGGAGATGATGCAGGACTCGAGTGAAGTTCCTGTTCCCGAGCTTTCTGAGCGTCGAAAAGCGTTATTTGAACCATTAGAACCTATAAAGAACATTCGGCCATCGGCTGAATCTTTACTTCCTCCCCCTGACTTTGAATCTGCAAACTATCCAAAGGGATGGCTGATTGGGAAGAAGCGAAAGCTTGTCAACGTTGATGTCGTCGAAAGCATGCGCAGGATTGCCATCCAAGAAATGAACAGAAAGGTGCCATATTTTCATCCTCACCTCCTCAGCTTCCCCCATACCTTACTAGTAATTAAAAACCAGCAACAGGCTAACATATTTTGGTGATATTTCGTCACAGGACCGGGAAATCAACGGGCTGAATGAACAATTGGAGGAGGATTCAAGATGCCTGGAGCACCTACAAGTGCAACTTCTGGAAGAGAAGAGCAAACGTGCTCGAATTGAGAGGGAAAATGCCATGCTCCAAGAACAAGTGAACATGCTTATGAACATGATACAAGAGAATGAGCAAATGGCCGACGACGAACCAGGCAATGACGAACCATAAATAGTGTAGTATTGTTATTATGCTCCTTGTGTTTGTCTATTAAATTCTTTTTCTCAAGCGTGGTGGGGTGTGCTTAGTTTTGCTGCTGTAGTTGAGTTAGTGGAGTGCATGTATTTATACTCTCTTCAGGTCAGAAAAGTTGTCAAATCGAATTGAACTGAACATATTATTTGTTTATCGAAGGAATAATAATGCAAATCTCTCATGATCAGTACTGTATTGCGGTTAATTGTAGCATCATGCTGCTCTTAAGCCATGCGAGAATAAAATTCTGTCACAGCTTTCGTCCTCTTCTTGTATTGACTTTAACCATCTGGACGAGTTTAATCTTTGGCAGTGTCAAGTTTATCGAATCACAATTATGATAACTTATTTAGGTCAACAACTTCTTCAATCCTTGAGTTAAGCAAAATTTGTATGAAAATTGAAATTTTATTATTTTTGTTTGCAGAGAAGGTTACTTTGACTTTGTGTGAAAGTTATATCTCATGTTTTGGTCAAATTGAAACTTATAGCTTGTCACCTGAAATAAACTTAGTTATGCATTTAGAAAGAAAATAATAAATGTATGCTTATAAAAATTTATTCATAAGATCAAAGCTATTATTTATCAATAGAGGAAGTCCAAATCTATTTTCACACTCATTTTTCTTTGTTCTTTTTCTTTTTTTTAAAAAAGATAATTCTTTTCTGTTTTCGATAAAAATAAAAAAGGATGAATGCTATTATTCTTACGTTCATCCTTCTATTCTATCCTTTTCTTTTTAAAATTATAGGAATAAATACCAATTTTACTATGGAAGTTTTGGTTTTGAAACACCTAGCATTCAACAGTTTTTTTGGTATCGTTTTTACCCTGAAAGTTTATAAATGTAACAATCTTGCCCATCAGTTGATATTGACCGTTGGATTGACCATTTTTGTCCCGTAAGTTTACAAAAAGTTGATCCTAAAAAAAAAACTTTTGGGGCAAATTTGCTCAAAAAAAAAAAAACTTCTGGGGCATATTTGCTCCATTTTGTAAACTTGTGAGGCAAAAATGATATCTAAAAAACTTTCGGGTGCTAAATGCCCCCTGCCAATACTTCCATGGCAAAAATGGTATTTAACCAAAATTATATTGTAAACATATTTTTTGATTAATCATAAAAATTAAGTTTAATATACATATAATATAAAATTTTAATTGGTTAAAGTGTAAAAATACACGTGTTTTCTGTGAAGCGCCTAACATCAAATGCTTTTTTGTAGATGTAAAACTACACATGAACTTTCAAAATCAGGACAAAAATATCACTCCTGTTAATGTCCATTAGTTTTTATGGTGGGGCCCACCATATAAAAAAAGTTAAGATTTTTTTTATTTCCCACACTGCCCCTTTATTTATCTTTATTTTATTCTCTCGTCTTACTTTGGATTTCCAGAAGGTGCAATCCAACTCCAACCCATGCTTCATCTTCCTTTCTCTCATGCTTTGTCACCTTGCTTTCCCCACAATGCACAACATCCACAACTTCTGTCGCCGGAGGACGGAGCTCCGACAGGAGATTCGGTTCCATAATCTCACACCCTCACCGATCCTCGTCACAGGAGAGCGAAAATCGATGGACTCACTCTTTGATCTCTGTCACAGTGGGCGACGGAGAGCACCTTAGCCAGACAACGACAACCACTAACCGTGATTGTCTGTATTCGATCAGAACCCTAAGCGGTTGTTTGGCCAACACCGTGAGAAGCCTTGATGACAGCGTCACGCCGGGACTTTGGAAGTTTTCTTTTTGTGGATTAATGTGCCATCTCAACATAATCTGTATATGAATTGAAGAGGATGATTGTTGCATTTATGTTAGATGAATGTTGATGATGAATTTGGAAGGAAAGAGGACGACCTGAGGTTGAGCGAGAGACTGATTTTTTTTTAATGAGAGGGTATTTTGGTACTTTTAAATGGAAGTAAACAGTTAGCCTTTTTTAACGGTGATGGTATTTTTGCGTTAATTTTAAAAGCCCATCTATATTTTTGTATCTAAAAAAACATTTGATATTAAACGCTCTTCAAAATAAAAATACATATATATTTTTACACATTTACCCAATTTTAATTACCCAATTTTAATTCTAACTCCATCTATTCCTAAGTTGCATAAATTGGGTTATGGTTTTTATATTATTTCTTTCATGAATACATATGTGTGTGTATTAATGCGGAAGCTCATTGCCTCGTATTTATCACGATGGATCTTTGTAATCCATTATCCACATTTATTGGGGTTGTAAATCTATGTCTATAAATAAATCCATAAAGGCATATAATTATATATCTCTAAAGTTTCTATTGTAGTTTCTATTCTTCTCTTTATCTCTTAAGCCGTCGCAAGAGCTCTGAACCTTCAGAAGAATTTATGGCCCTTATGAATTTGGAATTCACCCAACTATCCATTAACAACTTAAATGAAAATAACATCATCCTAATAATTGCCACTTACGGAATTTACATCTCTATCATTGCAACTTCTCAAGGCAAAAGGTGCCGAGGGGATTTTAACATTCAAGACACAAATATCATATACATACAAATAATACACACTAGTCACGTAACCCTACAACTGCTAGGTGCCACATTTTGTCCGGATTCTTCATCAATCTGGATCTCTGAATCCCTCCATTTAAGTTAGGGTAAAACAGGCGACAGCAAACATAAAATTCACTCTCACACTACTTCATATCGTTGCTTCTAACTATTGGTTCAGATTCTGACCTCTATCTAACTTGATTAACAGAATCATCTGCCATTGGGAATAGAAACTGTGGCAGAGATGCTATCCTTGGAAGATTAAGCAGTAGCTCCCCTACTGACTCCTTCCTGCGCATGCCACCGCCACTAACCTGCTTACTACCAGAAGCATCATCATCCCCAGATTCGGCAACCGTACTTCTGCATGATAACTCTAGATCCAAGTTGGTTTTTTCACCAACTTTTCCACTAGCATCACTATTAGTTCTCAAACTGGTGTCTTGTGTTGCTGCAGGATCCTTCTGCAGAAGGCAGCACAATGAATCAACCCTTGACATGAGAAACTGTTCGTCTGAGGCTGCAGTAACTAAAGAGTCGTTGAGCAAGTATTGGGTGATTTCATCTAGGATTATTTTGCTTTGCTCATTGTTACTGGCAAAGGCAGGATTGCCAGATGTGATCTGTTCTGAAATGCAATTTCCAATGTGGTTTACTATATCATTCATTGACATTGATGGGTGGAGTCCGGGCACTTTGATCTGATCCAAATTGTTAAGAAACTTCAAGGCGTCAGTTTCTCTGCTCCTTAGCTGTTTGATTCTAAGGGGCTCCATGACTGCACACGAAATACGACAAAATTTAATTGTATGAAAGCCAATAGCCTGTATAATTAGATATAAGATTGGGGGGGTAAGATGTCACTAGGCAGTTCAATTGGAAAGCGAACATATCAATAATTCCAGATTGTACATCGTATAGCTCACCAACTCTAGCGTTTTTCCAACAATATGTCAGTGAAAATATCTCTTTATAATAAACATGAAAAATCATGGAGGCTACTTCACCCTCAGCAATAGAGAAATTGAAAGCCAAAATTGTTCCCAAGAAAAGAAATGCAAACTTGTACCTGAGCTAGGAGAAGTGGTTTCCTGGGAAACATTTTCAAGAGCTTTGCCCACAAGATTGTGTTCACTTTTCGAGGAAGATGATTGAACTGCAGATGCTGATTCCACATCCTGCAACTCAAACAAACCAGCTTGCCCTATGCCAATTCTATCCAAAGTTGCAGTTGATTCAAGTTGATCATCAAGTGCAGTTTTAGATTCAAAATAAGGAGAATCAAACACCATATCAGGTTGTTGACTTAAGTAGTTTAGGCGTGGATCACACTGAATCAACTTCTCAAAATGCTTTCCTAAAAGTCCTTGTGGGCACTGCAGAAAATGCCGCCTACATCAATGAAGACAAATATTAGGAGTCATCATTCAAATTCATGCTCTCTATAGCACTGATGCTAATGGTTAAATGATAAGAGACAACTCCAACATTGGATAAGTAACACAAACCCCTTGACACTCCCTGAATGCTCTCTATAGACTCAGAAATTCTTAAGACAATTTCACTTACAACATTAATAGAAAGCCATGTAAATCAACCCTGGATATATGACATTGCCATTTTAATTTATAGCAGATCTCATAAAATTAGAGATATTAAAGATACAGTTTGACCACAAAGAGCATTTAAAACTACTTTCATGTCTTTAACCAAAAGTAGAAATAAAGGGATCCCTTGGCAATTTATGGATTTCGGTGGTACTAATTGACCTACAGAAGTGCTGAATGTGATCAAATTAGACTCTAAACTTCAGGCTAGAAAAACTACAAAAGAAATAAGAAATAAAATTACAGACGCAAATCATTCTTATTTGGTATCTCATTTATGAAGTAATTAACTGTCAATAGTTATCATCAGCATGTTTCACCATCCTTTCCATTCGGTCTATTCAACAAACTAAGCATCTCATTTCTCAGCTATTCAGAAAACTGTATGCACTTGAAGTGTCCTTACTCACACAGAGACACTAACCATCCTACAATTTCAGGATCAGGATATTTCATTGAGTACTTTCATCACCAAGACTTATGTATCGTGGGAACTTAGTGAATACCTCTGTATGCCTGCTTGTCCGCCAGTGAAGTCTGATGTCGCCTGCCACAAGGTATGCTTCCTGGGTTGTGGATTGATCTCCCTAAAAAATAAGGGTCTTCTAGCCAACTGGAGGGAAGAAGAAAATAGACTTCATATGATTAGTAGTGATGCTTAATGCTGTAACAATGATAGATATATCAAAAAACGAGAGGACCCTTACCACAACTTCAAGGGTTCCTGGTCCGTCATCAGGGTAGTTTGCCTTTAGAGCCATAATATCAGACCACGGGATTTCAATCTTATTCTTAAGACAGCCATCAAGAACTTCCCATACAAGTTTATGCTTTGCAAAGTAACACTTTGCCACCAAATCTCCTTCATATCTTGACTTATACTGCAAACCATTGGGACAAAAAAATTAAAACCACCGCCTCTCACTATATCTATATCGGCATTACCATTTTATATCGATAATTTTCTTTGTTTTAGTTATGATCTCACCTCCCAAGACCCAATTTTCAAAATGGATGCAGGGAAATTCGAGGCCTTGAGTTTACCATCGGTAGTGACAGAAGCTTTAACACCCCTCTGGTCTTTCTTGTTGGCTGTCGCTAATTTGGTACAATCTTCTTGGGAAAGTCTCATCTGAATTAAATCCAGAAGGGAAGGGCTCTTTTTAAGCCGCAACCCCAACGGGCTAGGCTCATCAAGGGGGTTGTACAAAGCAGGCGGGATTGAAAGCGGATCATCACTACAACTCCACTGTTCAAAAAAAAAAAACGAATAAATAAATTAACTATAGTAAGAAAACACCAAATATAGCTGAAGAATTCAAATTCAAAAATATCTAAAATGGAAAGCAACAGCAACTCTCCGGCTTTGGAAAAGATAAAGACAACTTGGAAGAAGAACTTCATATTAAATTTACACTTTGTACATACACGATCGAAGAGTTTTTTTTTTTTTTTTTTACCTGAAACATACAAATAACTTATCCTATTTTGGACTTGGTTTTACCAAATCTTTGAGGAGCTGAACCGACAAAATTTTGGAACCAAAAAACGTATCCGTCACTGAAAGAAAAACTATCCACCACTTTTATGGCAGAATCAGATTCAGATAAATAGCTATATAAATTCAAAATTTCCAACTTCTTGAACTAGCTGCACAAAAAAGAGGAGATTCAGAACGAGAAACAAGAACCAGAAAAGGATCAAACCTCGTGAGAGGAGTCCAATTTAGGTCGCTTGTGAAGAATGTTGAGTTCATCATCACCAGATTCCTCAACCTCACACTTGACCTTTTTCAGGCAGCTATTCTCCGATCTCATTAACTGAACCATGGAGCTTCAATTCACAGAATCTGAATCAAGCAAAAAGGAAATAAGTCTTCAAATTCACACCAGCAAGCTTCCTTTCCTGCACAACACTCTGGAGATGGCGGGCGCTTTGGCTGAGAACAAAGAAATAAAACGAAAGCTTCTCTCTATCTCCCTCGATCTGGAAGCGCAAATTCCACGTGCTCTCAGCGAAAACGACGACGAGTTTTAAAAGGGAACGCAAACGCAGCGATGAGATTACTAAGCTACCCCTCTTCAAGAGTGCTAATTTGTCGTTTTCAGAGGGTATACAGAAGAATAAGATGCCTATGAGTCTATCATGAAGCGCGTTGTTTTGTACAGGATGGAATGGGAGACGGGTTTATGTCACGTGGCATCACGCGCTGTAGATATGGATAACATGTGGGACCCGGTTCGTGAACCTTCTCAGTGGTATTTTGTCTTCACTTGTGGGTGTAAGAACTTTCGTGATTGGGTGGGCGTACACGTGTAAGAATCTAGCGGGACGACCGAACACGTAAGCTAGAAGGTGGGGCCAATCATACGCCCGAGAGGATAATGCAAGTTGTTTACTCCTATAGTTTTTTTTTTTTTTGCTTTTCTTTATGTGAGATTCCTTTACCCTTGTAGATAAACTTAACAAAATGCCGATCTAGTTGTCTCCGTAGTCTGCACTTGTTCTTCATGTGGTGCTAAGCTTTGCGATTTTAATAAGGAAACAAAAAATAAAAAAGAAACATGGGAGAAAAGGCTGGCAGTGAGCAGCGGAATTGTGCTCTCCCGTCCTTAATACGAGTAGTTTTTAAGGGGGAAAATTCAGTTAGCATTCAGTCGACCCTTTAAAATTGTTTCGTAAGTGAGGATAAAATTAAATTTTAAGGGTGAAAAGATAATGATGCTTTAATTTTATTTGTCTTACAAATTGTTTTATTCTCTTATAAATATTTATATTTGTCTTACGAATTTTCATATTTATTTTATAAATGATCAAATTATTTTTATTATTTATATTCTTTTGAATATATTTATTTATTTTATAAATGCTCATATTTTAAATTTTCTTGATTCTTTCTAATCCCTTTAATTTGTATTATAACTGTCCTTATTTATCTAGTAAATGTTCTTCTTAAAAAAAAAATAAAAGAAAGGCGTCATTGTCTTTTCACCCACAAAATTTAATTTCATTTTAACCCATGGATATAACAAATTTTCACAAAATTTTGGGGGTTAAATTTTCCGAATTAATTTGTTTGTAGGATAAACATATCAGCACTATATAGTCTTATTAAGCTTGCACATAAATTAATCAAATTAAATACTAATCTCTAAAGGAGTTAGGGATTAATATAATTGGAATGCATTCTAGTGGGTTGAAAGACATTCTTGGGCATTGTTATCAAACTCGCGAGTCAATTCTCCGAGTTTACCGTTTTTATGCTTCTAGCTTACAAAAACGAGTCGAGTCAGTGGTAAACTTATGCTAGTTGTAAACTCGGTTAAACTCACAAGTTTATACACCGAGTTTACCGTTTTTATGTTTCTAACTTACAAAACCGTGGTTAACTTTTTTGATTTGATCAATGCTCCGTGACTTTATATAGAAATTTTATAGAAATTTCTTTATTAGATGTGATAAATGATGAATGTTGATGGATTTAATTTCAATAATTTAGATTTAAAATATATTTAAATCAAATTGTTGTCATTTTAATATTTCAATTATTTAATTAAACACTAATAATACCTATTTCATAATAAAAGTAAACTCTTACGAGTATACGATTCGAGTCCACGATACAAGTTTACGTCACTGTTACGAGTTTGTTTAAACTCGTGAATTTGACAACCTTGTTCTTGGGTATATAAAAGTCATAGACCAGCAAATATAACTTTAAATGCAATTAAAGGGAGAAATTAAAAACTATGAAGTAATCAAATCTATAATAATCCAAGTTATCATTTAAGATAACCCTTGTACTAAGCCTTAGTTAGATTAGATTTTTTTTTTTTGGTTAGCTTTTATTACTATTTTTTATCAAACTATGTTAACTCAACTTAAGTAAAATATAAAATCATTTTTTTTTTTTGGAACACTTCTAAGATACTTCATTACTGGAAATAACCGGAGATTACAGCAATGCAGAGATCGAATGAAAAAACAACAGATGGAAAGGAGACAAAGGCATACCAGATGGCACAACTAAATAGACCAAAAAAGACAAAATAGCAAAGAGGGAAACAAAGACCACACAGAGGGGCTAGCATCTCTGTGTCGACACTAAGGAGATTTAATTAACCAGGGTCCTCACTTCTTAGTGTTGTCGGTGCATTATTCAAGGAGACCATATAATTCTTTGCGTCTTCGTCCAAGGCAAGAGACAAAGGGGGTAAGGGTCTATTAACCCACCCGATTGGGCACACCCCCTTACAAGAAGAGGCAGCTAGTAGATCTGCTGCTTTGGTCCCTGGGCGCGGGATGAACTGGATTGAGAAACTGGGCTCTGACTTCAGCAATCCTATGATGTCCTCAAGAATACAACGAGATTGCCACTCACCAAGGACAGGTTGGTTTTTCTCAAGACATTGCACTAGTAGTTGGCAGTCGGTCTCAAAGATGATATTTTTGTTTCCCAGGTCTTGATTAATCATTAGAGCTCGCTTCAAAGCTAACGCCTCAGTCATAAAGGCCGAGATGGATTTAAACTTATCGACAAATGCCCATTGCATAACACCCCATCTATCAGGGCATATTATACCAATTACAGCTGATTTGGTTTTTTCCTGGAAGGAACCGTCAGAATTAACCTTCAGAGAATGTGGAGGTGGAGGGATCCAGGTAACTTTTTCCTTTATGGGTGTGTTTGCTTCATCATTAGCATTCTCGAGGTGGCGCGCACTCTAGAATTCATTGACAGAACTTGTAGCTCGTTCGATTACCATGGTGGGGTCTGGATCTATTCCACTAAACACCTTGTCATTGCGTCCTTTCCAGATGAACCAGAGAAGCCAGCTAATATATGCCACATCAAAATCGGTCAACCTGCCTTGGGAACTTATAAGGTCCAACCACCATTGATTAAAGCTCTGGATGGCACCCATGTCATATCTAATGGAAAGCCGGCAGCCGAACCAGACACAACGAACCCATGCACACCGAAAGAATAAATGCTCGGTAGTTTCAATTGCCGCATTGCATATTGGGCATTCCGCTGATTGCCCTCTTTTTCGGTTAACGAGCTCAGCGTTGGTAGCAATGGCTTTGGATGGAACTCTCCAAATGAAATTGACAACTTGTGGTATTGCATTAATCTTCCATGTCTTTTTCCAGCTATCCTTAGTCAGATAGGCCGAGGGTCCTGCAATCTGGGAGTGCACAGTGGGCTTCGCTCCAGTAAGGTGGTAGCCCATTTTCACTAAATAAATCCCATTAAATGCTGGTTTCCATCTCAACTGATCCTCTCTAGGTACACGTGGGATTGGTATGGCCAGGATGGCCTCGCTGATCTGGTCATTGATGTGGGGCCTGATCGAGTTGAGCTCCCAACCACCACCATTACCAGAAAGGAGAGAAGAAACCCTTTGATCGGACTCCTTCAGATTTGCATCTTCCGTATTAATGCAACAATTAGGAAGTGTGGGAACCCAATGATCTTGCCATATACGCACCGAATTCCCATTCCCTATTTGCCAACATAAATCTTCTTTTATGAAATTCCTCCCAACTAGAATGCTGGACCAACACCATGAGGCTCTGTGACCTTTTTTTGCATCAAGGATTGAGCCATGAGGGAAATAGAGCCCTTTTAGGACTTGGGCCCATAGTTCATTAGAGCTTTGAGAAAGCCGCCAAGCTGTTTTGGCTAGAAGTGCATTGTTGAATTTGATGAAGTCCCGAAACCCCATACCCCCTTCACTCTTGGGCTTAGTCAGCTTGTGCCATGCAATCCAGTGCGTCTTGTGTTGACCATCCCACCAAAAGTTAGCCACCATGCTATTTAGCTCTTTACATGTTTTGATGGGGAATTGGAAGCATGTCATTGGGAATATTGGGATGGCGTTGACGACTGCCTTAATCATGACCTCCCTCCCTGCAAAGGATAAGTGTTTCGAGCTCCATCCTAGGACTTTTTTGCTAACTTTCTCACGGACATAAGCAAGGGCTTGATGCTTTGTTTTCCCCCATACACTCGGGATGCCTAGATATTTGCCTTGATCGAGGCTTTCGCCAATGCCGAGGATAGAGCAAATCTCAAGCCGCAGCGGTGTTGGGGTATTGTTAGAGAACACAATGCTGGATTTATCCAAATTTGCAAGTTGTCCTGAAGCTTCACAATAGCTTTGAATAATTCCAGCCAAAGTATGACAATTCTGTATATCTGCATTCATAAAAAACAAAGCATCATCTGCGAAGAAACTGTGGGATACTACTGGGCATAGGTGGCTTAGTTTGATGCCAGTTAGTCATCCCTGTCAAAGAGAATTATTATTCATGCAAGAGAGAGCTTCCAGGGACATGATAAAGAGGTAGGGAGATAAGGGATCCCCTTGGCGGAGCCCTCTACCTGGGCAAATCAAGGCTATTTTTTCCCCTGCAATGCATAAATTTAAATGCACAGTTTCCACACAATTCATGACCAGCCGAACCCATCTTTGGGAGAACCCAAATTTTAGTAAGATTTGTCTCAAAAAGTCCCACTCAACACGATCATATGCCTTACTCATATCCATTTTTAAGGGAAATTCATACTTTTTACCAGAATTCCTTTATCTTAAATAATGAAATACTTCGTGGGCTATGATAATGTTGTCTTGAATTAATCTTCCGGGGACAAAATATAAAATCATTACTTAACTGAATTGTTAGTACCAATTCCTTTCTCATAACTTTATTATTTGATATAAGTATACAACATGTACATTTGCAGGGTCTTGGGCTATAATTTTTTTCCCAGTCACAGGATTTATTTGTACAAGTTATAAAATTTAGAGAAATTGTTTGTACTTTGGCTATACAAATATGTGCGTTTATAAAAAATTATTAGTTAAAAATTATTTTTATGTCGTTAAAATTATACTATTATTTCAAAATAAAAGACCAAACTTAGGTTGTTTAGCAATCCCCAAAATTTCAGGCAGGGGCCTGTGAGAATTCGACTGAAACATAGCGGTCAATAAGCGGGCCGGCAATCACGAAGAGATGACGGCGGCGGCAAGTGGTGGAGGAGTTACAGAGGCAAAATTGACAAGGATGATATTACTGAGCACACCAACAAACAAATCAATCGATTCATGAATACCCTGTTGGGTTGGTTCAGATCACAAAACTCCAAATAAATTTAAGGATTAACGGAATAACTAGACTAAGGAAATATTAATTTGAGATCCATAAACAAATCACAAATGAGGAACTTCACACGTGAAGCGCATTATCACGATGTCCAAGGTGTGGACTATGGGAGCTACAGAGAGATAGAGTGAAATTTCATATTTGTTTTTGGCCAAAAAGCGAAAACTCAGATTGATCTATTATTGAATATAGAGCATCCCCATCCTATCTGGTTTGAGGGGCAGTAGAGCTCGATGATTAGCTCTTTTTTCTTCTTCGATGAAATGGCCAAATGTAAAGTCAGGATGGGCAGTTGATCCAACGAGGGCGGTAGTTTTTGCCACAGTGAAGGAGAGCAGCAGATCGTTGCCATCGGAAATTAGCCATAATGAGGCGATCGTCTTCCTACTGCTGCAACCTTTCTTTCTTTTCTTTCCTTTTTTTTTTAAAAAATTGTGTCAAGAAATTTTAGCTTTTGAGATTTACGGGGTAAAAATCATTTTTAGAGAATAGCTTTTGGAGAATGATTATTAAAAAAAGTGATTTCGATAAAAGTAATGTTTGGATATTGTTATCAAAATAGCTTTTTCATGATCAAATTTACCAAAAAAAAAACATTAGCTTTTAGTATAATTGGATATAAAGGATAATGTTGTATTTTAAATATTATAAACATTATATTTCTTAGTAAATACCAAAAGTTACATAAAATTGTTAGAAAAAATAAATTTCTACCATTACTAAATAATGTAAAATGATAAAAATTAAATCAAACATATATGTATTAATAAATTATATATACAAAACTCCTTTATCTAAAAAAATATATTTGATATTAATATACCTTATTTATTCAATAATTCAATGTTTGAACTTTGAAGGTTAAAAAAAGGGACTTCAACATATAAAAATATCTTGGTATAATTGAATATAAAGGATAAAGTTGTATTTTAAATGTTTTTAATATTAAATTTCATAATAAGAATACTGACTGATATTGAAAAGATACATAAAGATACTGAAAAAAAATATTTAAAGATCTTAAAAATTTATTTTAGGATATTGAAAAAAATATTTTAAGAAAATGACTGATAGTAGAAAAATATTTCAGGGTACTAATGCAGTAATAGGTACCAAAAAGATACTTAAGAATATTGACTCACTATAAAAAATAAATAAATAAATAAATCTCATGGTCTAAAAAGTTTATTTTAGGATTTTGAAAAAAAAACATTTTAAGGTATAGGCTAATCTTTTTTAAAAAAAATTAGGGTACGAGTACTATAAAGATACTTCAGGATACTAACTGGTACTGAAAAATAATTCTCATGGTCTCAAAAATTTATTTGAGGATAATAACTAATCTTGAAAAAAAATTAGGAAACTGATGCGTACTAAAGAGACACTTAATATAATACCCCAAATTTCTATTAATAGAAATAACCTTTTTTTTAAAAAAATATATATATAGCATTGGTGGGCCAAATACTCCTAGTTCTAATTGACTTAGGAATTTTTAGCTTATGCACTAAGAAATAGGTTTTAGGTAATAAATCCACTACTTGTCAACCAAATCACATTAAATTCACATCATGATTGAGTGATTTAATTTAATATATCATATTAATGAGTTGACAATCTCAAAGCTAAACCCTAATTTGAAGTTATAAATAAAGGTCCAGCTTAACCCTGAATACGCTTATTCTCTTCTCCTATTCTCCTCTACTACTTTTTTTTGTACTCTACATCAAATTATTTTTCTAGAAGTCTAGCAAAATGGAGACTAAGTAATCCTAATCCCGATTAGTCTTAAGTTAATTTTATATGAATTTTGATAGGTAATTATGATCCTAAGGGTAAGTTTGGTTTGAGGGAAGGAGAGGGGAGAGAAAAAAGGGGAGGGAGAGAAAAATTTTGTTGGGCCCACTACACACAATTTTGATCCCAATTTCTCCTGCCCCCATTTTTTTTCTCTCCCCTCCCCTCCCCTCTCCTTCCCTTCACTCAAACCAAACTTACCCTAAATATATCATGTGTTTGTTATATATGAAATATATTATATGTAATCTTAATCCCTAGGTCAATAGAAATCAATTATCATATGTTGTATTTTAAATCCAAAACTACTGTCTCGGTTTTTCTTATAGGTATTGCACTACATGTAGACTATTATTCACAAATTGCCTTCCTCGAATCTTGTGCATCTCTTTATTTGAATCCAGATTGTTGTGTGTTGTATATACATGTAGGCTTGATCACAATTGTTGTTTGAATTTCGTGCGTGCGTGCGTGTGTGTGTATATATATATATAATGCATACAATTGCTTTTCTACTTCGATTCATGTGATTAAACTTGTACCATGTTGCTTGATTTCCCTCGGCTTGTATATTTTTATATTCAATATATACAATTGCTTTTGCTTCGATTCACGTGATTAAACATGTACCTATGTTTCTTGATTTCCCTCAGCATATATATATTTGAATTGATTACCATTACCCATATTGGAAATAGTTTGGGAATTTTATTATGTGTGTATTTAAAACAATTTAATCGTGGGAGGATAGCTTTGGGATGACACCTCATAAAGTGATGAACACAACCCTTAGGCTTTATACCTTCGATATATTATTTGATGTGAATCGATGATATCCGTTCTTCCCAAAGTGGTGTCTGGTAGGGTTTCCCAGGACACTAGTAACAACTTTGGGAAGAGATGTGCACACTAGGAAGAAATATTTTATGACCAATTTGATTAATTATGACTGGTAGGGTTTCCCGAGTCACAAGGTAGACTGACAGAATTTCTTGGTTCTAAATAAATTTAAAAAGATAATGAATAATATTTGATTCGATGTGAATATATAAATATGATGAATATTGAAATTGATATTTGATTCAATTACTATGTGATTATATATTTAATTTGATTAATATATTTGTTATGGACTTCAAGTATGGGCTTATAGCGATAGGGCCCAAGAAGAGATTGGTCATCCTACGGCCAGTCCATGACCTTCACAATGCGGAGAGTGGGGGCATAGAACGTGACATCGTGGCAACATGCCAACCCGGACGTCGGGATGAGAACGTGGGATCGTGCCAACGTGCCAACTCGGACGTCGGATCAACATGAGATCGTGGCAAAGTGCCAACGCAAATATCGGACCAATACGATTCTCTTATAAATAGCAGGACTCTCCCCAGGTGAACGGTACACATTATTCTTCTCCACTAGTATTTTCACACAGTGCACATACCCCACACCTCAGACGGCATCCCGTCATTGTGTACACTGTGATCCTTCTAGTCATGCTATCTTCTGGATAGATATTGCTGAATAGATATATACTAGATCCTACATTGAACATCAATTGGACTTAAGGGCCTATACATCTGTGTTCCACCTCGGAACATTGGCGCCGACTGTGGGGAAGAAGTTTTTCAAAATCCAGATCACAAGGCTACAGGTCTATCATCGTAGATGGCGAATACCAGAAGACGATGCGATAAGTTGACAAAATCAAGTATCAGGAGAACAGCCAGAACAGCAACTTAACGATCAAGCTTCCCGTCAGGAGAATTCTGTAAATCAAAATGCAGATTACGTTGTTGTAGAAACTGAAGGTGAGATGTCGGATACGGTGAATTCTCCTTCTAAGAACGTCGTTATTCAGCAGACAGGTGATGAGCACAAATAATACCATATTTTCCCTAGGTTTCATGACTGAATTGGATGGTAAAAATGAGCTTAACTATGAATTAATCAAGCAAAAAGGCATGTAATCGTGATGTAGGGAATGAGAGACGGAAATCATCCGAATGTGTTAATTCGCGATGCTTTTTAAGGAAAATTGTATAGCAGAGTTGATGCAATGCTATAGCATTCTGACAGCAGATCGAAGAGCAATACAAAGCACATGAATGCTATAGCAAAGTAGAGGACGCAATGCTATGTAGTGTATATTCTGACCTTTTTATCTAGATGATTTCAGGAATTAAATAAAAGGGCAATAATGACATATTGATTGCTGACGTAACGGAATAGAAGATGCGGAGGATCGGAACTGAAAGATTTAGAAGAATCTCGTAGGATCTGTAGAGGCAATCTAATCTAAGCAGAAGATACTGAAGATCCCCGACAGAATAGGAAAGTCTCAACTGCTGCGCCGCACGAAAGCTCGATTATAAAAGGCAGACACTTTCGAGAAGAGTGAGCAAGATCACAGAGCATGATATTTCCAGGACAACCCAGCATCCTTCCTTTGAGTTCGGCGGAGAGAAGACGACGTGGAGCAGTGACGTGACAGGGCTTCTTCCACGCTTTGGAACTCCGTTCAAGCTTTCTGTTTTATTTCGTTTATTTTGTATTTCAATCATGGGTCTTTCTGTTGATGTTTGTTTTGTGTCTTCCTCGTCAGTCATGAACTAATTTCCATATGGTTGGATGAGGATGAATCTTTAAGTGTCGAATAAACCCAGTTGCATGTTTTTAATTCAATAAATTTTGTTGTGCTATCGGTGTTTTAATTATTAGTCGGTTAACGAAAGTTAAGGGCTAGATCAGTGGCTTCACTTATTGCAAGGAGTGAAGTTAGACCTATGAGAAACAGATGCTTGCTAGGCGGCCCGTGCACGGCATGGCCTATATTGTAGACTTCAGGAATGGGTCTACTGCTCATCACCATTAACACCCTATGCATAGCAAAGATCTATACTAGAAAGTTACCATAGGAATATGGAATGAGTATAGGTAGTATCCTACGTATCGGACGTGGAAGCTTCGATAGACAATAGAGGTGGGTTGACCAAATAGCCTTGTGAGTAGCAGCTATGCTGTAGCAATTGCGGAAGCTGTACAGTATAGATGCCGTAGCATTGTGTAAGGCATTGGGGGATTGACGCACTTAAGGACGATTCTGAGTCCAGCCTAACTTATCATTGATATCTTCTCTCATTTATTGTTATTTTGCTAGTAGCATAGTTACCAAAACCTCTCAACCCGATTTAATCTACTTTCTGTTTCACGACTATCATAGCAACCGAGTGTCAATCTTTGGTATCACAGTCTATGTGGGATGATACTTTACTTTCACTTTATTACTTGCTCGACTGGTTCGCTAGCCATAAGGGAATTTGACCAACAAGTTTTTGGCGCCATTGCCGGGGACTGCTGATACCCCTAGTGACGACGCCCGATTGCTTAATAGTTGTGATCTATTTAGTACCTTGCTCACTTTTCTCTGTTCTTGATTTTTTAGGTACAGTCTGTAGTGCATGCATAATTCGCCTTCAGCAAATCTAGAGCTTTACGATCCTGAGATATACCGCACTTACAAGCAAAGGCGTAGAAAGCAGAAGCGGAGAAGCCAATCCGTTGGCACAACGAGCATGGCGGATATACCTAATGATCACGAATGAGAACAATGAGAGCGTATAGAGATGCACGGGGATAACTAGGACCCTCCACCTCATCGGCCAGAATTAGATGAGAACAAGGCCATTATGGAATTCGGGATTCCAAACCTGAACAAATTGACTTCGTCCATTGCTCCACCTACTATTAATGCTAGACACTTTGAAATCAAAAGTGTCATGATTTAGATGCTGAATGCGGTTGGACAATTTAGAGGACTCCTATCTGAAGACCCGCACCTTCACCACAAGACCTTCCTGGAGGTGTGTGACTCATTTGTGATCCCTGGCATACCTCCCGACGCCATCCGGATTAAACTATTCCCATTCTCACTAAGGGACAAGGAGCATACGTGGGTTAATAACCTGCCTGCTAATTCCATCACCACATGGAATGATCTGGGAAGTAAGTTCTTGCTGAAATTCTTTCCACCTACGAAGAACGCGCAACTCAGAGGAGAAATCACCAATTTCCAACAGAAGCTTGGTGAATCCACTTATGATGCCTGGGACAGATTCAAGGATATCCTGAGAAAGTGCCCTCAACACGGGCTGGTAAATTGGGTACAGATTGAAGCATTTTATAAGGGCCTCGACACTCAGACATGATCAATAGTAGATGCTTCCTCAGGAGGATCTCTGCTAATGAAATCTTATGACGAGGCCTATAATTTACTGGAACGTATGGCAATGAACAGTCATCAATGGCAAACAAACAGAGCTACTCCGTCCTGCACTGTTGCAGGAATACATGAACTGGATGCCATGATTGCCCTCACAGCACAGGTCTCAACTCTAACCAATATGGTGAAAGGACTGACCCTTCCATCGACACAGCCATCCCAAGTAGCTTGCGTGTATTGTGGTGGAGAGCATTCATATGCTCAGTGTTCCGCCAACCCTGAGTTCGTAAACTTCGTTAATAACTTTAACAGGGGAGGCAATGCTAACAACCCATACTCCAATACATACAACCCAGGGTGGAGGCAGCATCCCAATTTTTCGTGGAATTCCTAGGGTGCACAAGCAACAGGACAATCCGCAACCCAGCAATTCTCCAACCGAGCATCAAACCCGTCGAGATTCACCCAGCCAGCAAGGCAGCAAAGTGGGGATTCAGACCCGCAGAGCTCTATGTTGAACCTTTTGAAGGAGTATATGTCAAAAAACAATGCAATAATCTAGAATCAACAAGTGACTCTGTGAAATCTTGAGATGCAAGTGGGACAGCTAGCAACTGCTCTAAATAACCGACCTTCAGGAGCCTTACCCAGCGACACTGAAGTCCCTAGGATCCAAGGAAGGGAAGAAGTTAAGATGATCGAGCTCCGAAGTGGCAGAAGCCTTGTGCCCATGACAGCAACCAAGCAACCAATGGCGATCTCTGATCCACGACCAGAGAAATCTGAAGAAGGGTAGCAGGGTAGTGAGCTGCCCCAAGAAGACGAACAGAGGCAGCCAGTTCCGCCTCTACGAATAGCATTGGAAGATCACGATCAAGGTTCTACACCGGATGCTACATCATTACCAAAGCATAATTCTGATCGTGGTCCTCCAGCAATACCCAAACCACATCCGCCTTTCCCAAAAAGGCTTAAGAAGCAAGGACAGGAGAAGCAATTCAAGCAGTTCCTTGACATGCTACGACAATTACATATTAACATCCTACTCGTGGAAGCTTTGGAACAGATGCCCAGCTATGTGAAATTTATGAAAGAAATCCTGTCTAAAAAGCGACGATTGGAAGAGTTCGAGACGGTGGCACTGACCCAGGAGTGCAGTACCATGTTAACTAATCGACTGCCTCCAAAATTGAAAGATCCTGGCAGTTTCACTATCCCCTGTGCAATCGGACCCAACTACTCGGGCAAGGCTTTGTGCGACTTAGGTGCTAGCATTAATCTCATGCCTATGTCAATTTTCAAACAGATGGCTGTTGGGGAAGCCAGGCCCACCACGGTTACACTGCAGCTGGCCGACCGCTCAATAGTGCTGCTTGAAGGCACGATTGAAGATGTGCTAGTAAAAATAGATAAGTTCATCTTCCCTGTAGATTTCATTATTCTAGACTTTGAGGCTGATCATGATGTCCCAATTCTGTTGGGGAGACCCTTCATGGCAACTGGTCATACGCTGATCGATGTAGAAAAAGGGGAGCTCACTATGCGGGTGGATAACGATCAAGTTACCTTCTCGATACTGAAGAATGTGAAATTCAAGGACCCAATTGAGAAGAACCTGTTTTGTTCAGATACCAGAAGCATTCTAGAGGCAGGGGAGCTCCCTGCGTCCCAACAGCATGCATTAAAATTGCTGTAGCAAAGTCAGGCTGAAGACTTTAAAGCAAGCGCTATTGGGAGGCAGCCCAAGGTCATGGTTCGTTAACATCAACACGGGGGGAAACAAGCCAGCTTGGTATATGATACGGCATGGGAAATGGAATCAAGGCCCAGTGAAGTCAGGTACGCTCTTCACCTCTAATTTAAACATTGTATGATTATTAGTGGGCCACACTAATGGGCCCACTGCACATCACTTATGAGTCACGTCTACTCATTTAAGGACCTGAACAGTCTTCTACTCAATTTGCTTCTGAAAAGTTACCTGATCCCAGACCTACCTCCCGTGTCTTTTCACTTACCCACCGACTCATCCCATCTTTCTCCTCCCTCGCCCCCAGCCAAACATGGTCAGGACAAAGCAAACGGCACGACGCAGCCGGGCGCCCCCACCGACCACTGCTTGCCAAGCATTCAGTCGGAAGCCACCACCCGTCCCCATCAAAATCTCCCCCCTTCATCCTCAACCACGGGACCCTCCTTAGTGTTAGGCAGCACAGACTCTTCAGACTACGCCTACATTAACACCCATTCCCACCTCTACTGGCGGTCAGCCATCGACGAAAAGTCATCGCACAAGTTTCCTCGTCGCCTCGGTCGCCTCCGCAAGGAACTCAAGACCCTCCGCAGTGATTCTTGGGCGTACCTGGAATCCCATCGCCATCACCCGCCAGTGGCCGTCTCTCTCTCGCGCTCACATTCAGGTATCCCAGTGGTCAACACCCTCGGGAACTCATCGAAGGAAGATGACACGGCTACTAGCGCCCCAGCATCAGCCGCTCCTGTTCCCCCTGCATCGTAGTTTCAATTTCTTTGCTTTTTCGTTGTTTCCCTTTTCTTGTTCCTTTTTCTGACATTTGATAATGCCCTGGGCATTTTCCCCAGGGCACTTTTTGTGAATGAGGTTGTATAATGTTAATGCTTGCTCGTTGCCCCCATCCCCATATCCTGCGTTAATCTTTATATCTTATTCCGTTATCGCAATGAGGACATTGCGTCGTTTAAGTGGGGGGATTATTGCGATATAATCTATTGATTAATGGTTTCTCAAATTGGAATTGACCCTGCATTTAGTTTTGTTTGCGCAAACTGGAAATTTTTTTTCAAAACTCTTCTAGAGCAAGAATAGAATCTTGTAGCCATGGAATGAATGCCTGTATGACTAAAGCACAGCACAAGGGCCGGAAGGAACTGAACCTTTAGGCTTGGGAAATTGACGGTGCTAGCCAATCTGATGTGGAGTAGAGTGAGAATGATGATGTTAACAGGGAAGAACCCCCATGGAAGAATTGATTTGAGCCTTAATGTTTTGTCTTGTGTGTGTGTCTGCTAGCCTGTGTTGATCCTTGATTTGTCCTAGTTCTTTGATAAGCTACTTGGCATCTGAGTTGAAGTTCAGGGGATAAAGGCATTCTTGTCATACCCATTGCCCCATACACAAACCATCTGTCATCAGCTCCACTTTGCCACCCCCTTAAGCCAAACATTGATTCTATAATAGAGCAGGTTAGGAAGGCAAGCTGAAGGAGACTGTGAAGACGTTGCCGCAGCCGAGTGTGTCCGTGAAAGACAAAAGAGACTAAAGAGCTGTTGTTGTTGTGCTAAAAAAATGAACATGAATAAAGGAACAGCATGAAGTCCAAAACTCAAGAAGGAACACTTGGTTGAAGCCAATAAGAGTAAGAGGAGGAATGATCTGCCTGAACTACTATAGCATCCACCATTCTTTCCTACCTCACAACACTTAGCCATTCCCACAGTACAACCACAAAAGTCCTTTTGATGAGCGAATACTCAGATGCTGGGAAGTAATCTTAGAACTCTGACAAGGCTATGGATCTTTCGGGCCCGCTAGACAAGAGAGAAATCAAAACCCCTTGGGTGAGAGAGTGCAAACACTGAATCCTGAGAGCTCCTTGAGACCTCCTCATTGGAACAATATCACACTGATGAGCGGTTGGCACTGGGCAGTGGGATTGCCGAAGGGGGGATGGAACTAAAAGCAGGCGTGCAAGCAAGGCTATACGGGCAAGAAGACTACAGCTATGAGCGGGCAAGAAGACTACAGCTATGAGCTTTTGTTCGCTCTATCTTATATTTGCCCGGGAGTGCAAAAAGCTAAGTGTGGAGGTATTTGATGAGCACAAATAATACCATATTTTCCCTATGTTTCATGACTAAATTAGATGGTAAAAATGAGCTTAACTATGAAGTAATCAAGCAAAAAGGCGTGTAATCGTGATGTAGGGAATGAGAGACGAAAATCATCAGAATGTGTTAATTTGCGATGCTTTTTAAGGAAAATTGTGTAGCAGAGTTGATGTGATGCTATAGCATTCTGACAGCAGATCGAAGAGCAATACAAAGCACATGAATGCTATAGAAAAGTAGAGGGCGCAATGCTATGCAATGTATATTCTGACCTTTTTATCTAGATGATTTCAGGAATTAAATAAAAGGGCAATAATGATAGATGGACTGCTGACGTAACAGAATAGAAGATGCGGAGGATTGGAACTGAAAGATTTAGAAGAATCCTACAGGATCTGTAGAGGCAATCTAATCTAATCAAAAGATACTGAAGATCCCCGACAGAATAGGAAAGTCTCAACCGTTGCGCCTTATGAAAGTTCGATTATAAAAGGCAGCCAAGAGAACCCTAAAGAGGTTGGAGAGCCCTAGACAGAATTCTATCTTCAGCAGTCTCTCGAGAAGAGTGAGCAAGATCACAGAGCATGATATTTCTAGGACAACCCAGCATCCTTCCTTTGAGTTCGACTGAGAGAAGACGACGTGGAGCAGTGACGTGACAGGGCTTCTTCCACGCTTTGGAACTCCGTTCAAGCTTTCTGTTTTATTTTGTTTATTTTGTATTTCAATCATGGGTCTTTCTGTTGATGTTTGTTTTGTGTCTTCCTCGTCAGTCATGAACTAATTTCCATATGGCTGGATGAGGATGAATCTTTAAGTGTCGAATGAACCCAGTTGCATGTCTTTAATTCAATAAATTTGGTTGTGCTATCGGTGTTTTAATTACTAGTCGGTTAACGGAAGTTAAGGGCTAGATCAGTGGCTTCACTTACTGGCAAGGAGTGGAGTTAGACCTCCGAGAAACAGATGCTTGCTAGGCGGCCCGTGTACAGCATGACCTATATTGTAGACTTCAGGAATGGGTCTACCGGTCATCACCATTAACACCCTGTGCATAGCAAAGATCTATACTAGAAAGTTACTATAGGAATATGAAATGAGTATAGGTAGTATCCTACGTATCGGACGCGGAAGCTTCGATAGACAATAGAGGTGGGTTGACCAAATAGCCTTGTGAGTAGCAGCTATGCTGTAGCAATTGCGGAAGCTGTATAGTATAGATGCCGTAGCATTGTGTAAGGTACTGGGGGATTGATGCACTTAAGGACGATTCTGAGTCTAGCCTAACTTATCACTGATATCTTCTCTCATTTATTGTTATTTTGCTTGTAGCATAGTTACCAAAACCTATCAACCCAATTTAATCTACTTTCTGTTTCACGACTATCATAGCAACCGAGCGTCAATCTTTGGTATCACAGTCTCTGTGGGACGATACTTTACTTTCACTTTATTACTTGTTCGATTGGTTCTCTTGCCATAAGGGAATTTGACCAACAACAGGGTCGCCGGTTCTATCGTTTAGCCCGGAGCAAGAGTTCCAGGCCGTTGATCCCGACATTCGTTTATTACACACCACTTTGGGCTCTGTAATGGATCGAATCGAAGAGATGGAAATCAGGAACCGTCTTCAAAGAGAAGAGGATGCCCGGCTTATGTGAGAGGAGATGGATCGACACAATGAGGAATGGTTAAAACTGTTCGAGCATCATGTCGGTTGTAATGAAAGTCATCAATGAAACTCGGGAAAAGATGTCGATGATCAAAGTTGGGATAATATCTCGGTATCTCCAAAAGCTGGAACATCACTAGCAACAAGCGGAGAAAAGGAAGAACGGATGCGACGTCGAGAAAGGGGTGATAGCAAAAAGAAGAGGAGTCCGAGTGAAAAGACAGGAAGAGCGAAAGAACCAATTGAAACCCATAATCTTTCCAAAAAAGACACGTCATAGGTGTCTTCTAAGTCGGGGTCGGATGATGAAGAAAATATTGCAACTCCTTTTGCGAAGAAAATAATGGCGGCTGCGTATCCCAAAGGTTTAGACACGAAAGATTTCCCTAAGTATGACGGAAGTCAAGATCCGCAGATACACTTGGGAAATTTCAAGTTGGAGATCATTGTTAAAGGATATACAGGACCTGTGATACCTCGGCTGTTTGCAGGAACACTGCGAGGGCCGGCACAAATCTGGTTTAATACTTTACTAGAGAACTCGATATCGGATATGAAGGATTTAGAGAAGAAATTTTTGCTCAACTTTGCTACGAGCAGAAAGCAACCAAAAACAGAGTTCCAACTCGACCAGGTGAGGCAAGCGCTTGGGGAGACATTGCAGAAGTATTTGGAACGGTTCAAAGATACCGCATTGCAAGTCCCGGGGTTGAAAGAAGAGGTGCATCTGCACTATGCCATTGCGGACTTGGATAAATCTTCGCACCTAAAGAAGTCGGTGATGAAGCGTCGCCCAAAGTCGTTGGCGGAATTCCGAGATCGTTCCAAACTATACATAGAATTGGAACATATGGATATCATGAGTTAGGCACCGCGCGATAAAGCTAGAAGTCCGCCTCCTTGGGAAAGGGAGCGTTATGGGCAAAGCAGACAAGAAGCTTGAGGATGTGGACGAGATACTAAACCCTGAGGGGGGAGAGCAGAAGGAAGATATAGTCGGTACGCCCCACTAAAGGTGTCTCAGGCTCAAGTTTGGAAAGAAGTTTCCATGACCGAGATGAAAAAGGTGGAGCGTCCACGGCTGTTGCGGAATAAGGCTACTTTGGATAAATCTCGATACTGCGAATTTCATGATCAACATAGGCACATGACCGATGCCTGTTGGGACTTAAGGGACGCAATCGACAAATTTGTCCGAGAAGGGAAACTCCACCGATATGTTATCCAGACGCAAGGAAGGCAAAACAAGTGCCAAGGAAACTAAAGTAAAAGTCCACCTGTTGAAAAGAGGAGGCGAGAGTAGAAAAAGGATGACGAGTTTCCGGAATCAAAATATGATTGCAATGGAATTGTAGGAGGTTTTGGCGGTGGTGGAGATTCCAAGAGTCAGTGAAAGAAATATTTAAAGGAAGTTCTATCGGTAGGTGATCATCCCAAGTTTTAAAGAGAATCATCAAAGAAAAGTTTACCAATGCTTCGGTTTACCGAAGAGGAGTTAGAGGATGTAGTGCCAGGACACCATGACGGACTGGTAATTACTGGAACGGTTGAGAATTGCTGAGTTAAGAAGATCTTTATGGACAACGGAAGTGTGGTGGACATCATTTTATGGGATGCATTCAAGCGGATGCGGTTTGATTCAGAAGACTTAAAACCATTTAAGACCACTTTAACAGGTTTTAATGGAGAGGATACACGACCAAAGGGATTCATAGATCTCAAATTAACTTTGGGAAACAAGGAAGCATTCAAGATGGAAACGGTTTGGTACATCGTGCCAGACTTTCCTTCCCCGTATAATATTATCCTGGGATGACCGACTATCCACGATTGGAACATGCTGGTGTCCTCTAATCATCAAAAATTAAAGTTCATCAACAAAAAGAATCAAGTTGTTACCATCAAAGGTGATCAAAAAGATTCCCAACGATGTTACTTCGAAGCAGTCAAAGAGAACAAGGGGGCGAAAGCGGCACATTCTAAGGAGTGCAAAGGAGTGACGGATAATAAATCCATACATGTAGTGGAGCTAGACCTGAGGGAAGAAGATAAAATGCAAAGGGCAGAGCCAAATGGAGAAGTGGAAGATTTCGTCTTGGGAGTTGAGCCACAGCAAACGATAAAAATCGGGAAGATGTTGGATCCTAGCATTCAAGCAAAGTTAAAAAAGTTTTTGCTGGAAAATAGAGACGTGTTCGTGTGGAAAGCATCTAAAATCCCAGGGATAGATCCCAAGTTCTGTTGCCACAAATTGGCAATCCATCCGGGTTCAACACCGGTTGCACAAAAGAAGAGAAAGCAAGGTTCAGATCGAGGTAAAGCCTTAGAAGCACATGTCAAAGAGTTGATTGAGGCTGGATTTATCAGGGAGGTGCAGTACACAACTTGGCTTTCCAATGTGGTTATGGTTAAAAAACCAAACGGCAAATGGCGTGTGTGTACGGATTACAAAGATCTGAACAAGGTGTGTCCAAAGTACGCTTTCCCCATGCCTAATATCGACCAATTGGTGGACCAATCTTTTGGTTTTCAACTTTTATAGTTCATGGATGTGTACTCGGGATACAACCAGATCGCCATGCATCCCGAGGATCATGAAAAGACAGCCTTCATCACAGATAATGCAAACTATTGCTATAACGTCATTCCATTTGGCCTCAAGAATGCCGGGGCGACTTATCAGAGAATAATGACCAAGGTCTTTGCGGATCAGATGGGAAAAAATGTGGAGGTGTATATCGATGATATGATAGTAAAATCCAAAGTGCAGAATGACCACGTTCAAGATTTGCAACAGACATTTGATAGGCTGCGAATGCATCAAATTCGGTTGAACCCAACGAAGTGCACTTTTGGAGTACCATCGGGTAAATTCTTGGGTTTTTTATTAACCCACAAAGGTATTGAGGCTAACCCGGAAAAGTGCAAGGCAGTGTTAGAAATGAAGGCTCCAGTTAACAAGAAAGAAGTTCAACAATTGACCGGGCGATTGGCGGCCCTAACAAGATTTCTCCTTAAGTCGGCTGAAAAGTCGCTCCCATTCTTCAAGCTTTTAAAGAAAGAAGCTCGGGAAGGATGGAACCCAGAATGTGAAGAAGCATTTACCAAGATAAAATAGTTTTTGGCATGCCCACCAGTTTTATCCCGACCTGAACCCGGGGAAAGATTGATTTTGTACTTGTCGATTTGCGAAGAGGCTGTGAGCGTCGTGTTGGTACGTGATGGGAAGGGCAAAAGCCGGTGTATTTTATAAGTCGGGCCTTGCAGGGTTCCGAGTTAAGGTATCAAAAGCTAGAGAAGATGGCTTTTGCATTGTTGACGGCAGCAAGGCGACTTCACCATTACTTCCATGGTCATTCGATTATCGTAAGGACAAATCAGCCCATACAGCAAGTTTTACATAAACCGGACTTGGTTGGCAGGATGACAAGTTGGGCGATCGAGTTATCCGAGTTTGACATTACTTATGAAGCCCGACAAGCTATTAAGTCATAAGCCTTGGCGGACTTTTTAGTGGAGTTGACTTCAGCACAGGTCAAGAAGGTAGGAATGGAACCATGGAAAGTGTTTGTGGATGGCTCGTCGAAAGTACAAGGAAGTGGTGCAGGGGTTATTGTGGAGAGCCCCGAAGGCGTCGCGATGGAATTTTCTCTTTGACTGGATTTCCCGACATCAAACAATCAGGCCGAGTACGAGGCTCTTATTGCAGGATTGCTTCAGGCAAAGGAAAATGAAGCTCAGCAAGTGCATGTGTTTACAGACTCTTAGTTGGTAGCATCCCAGATCTAGGGGATTTACCAGGCAAAGGGGCCGTTATTGGCCGAATACTTGGCGAAAGTGAAAGACATTACAGAAGCGAAGGCTAGCTGGGTGGAACATTTGTACTCGGTGTTATGGGGATACCGGACCACGGTGCAAAGCTCTACGGGAGAGACTCCTTTCAGGCTAACATATGGATGCGAAGCAATGATCCCCGTTGAAGTCGGCGAACCTTTATGGAGGAGGCTGAAAGCTTTGCAGAAAAATGACGATGCTATAGCAGTGGAGTTGGATCTGATCGATGAAGTCCGTGCTTGAAGAGTGGAGCTAAATACCCAAGAGGGGGGGTGAATTGGGTATCTTAAAAAAATTAAGGATTGAGCTCTGTTTTTGACTAATGAAAACAGAGGCTAACAGAGGAGTAGGGAAGGAAAGCTTTACACAATGTGATTTATACTGGTTCGGTCCTTTCTCTGACCTACATCCAGTCCCCAAGCCTCACCTGGGATTTTCAATCCACTATAATCAAATATTGATTACACACTCTGTACTAAGAGTTGTTCTCTCACTAGAACACACTCCCCCTTACAAGTTGTAATCAATACACCCCAACTACCAAGTCCCCTGACTTGTAGTTATCTCAATTAATAAATGATTTTCAAGTATTTGACTCTCTTACAGAGCAGATAGGATAAACACTGATGAACTAAGTATCAAAATGGTGCAATACAGATGAAAGCTTGATACAATAAATGACTCAATAAATTTTCGCTCTAAGTAGTTGTATCAGCTTGAGAAGAAATTAATGCTCTCTATTTATAGGCAGAGAACATTAAATGACCGTTGTAAGATGATTCCAACCGTTGGAAGTGATTAGCTTGGGTTCTGGTCATCTTCTCTTTCTAAATTTCTGCTAATCCAAGTCTTAATGAAGTCTGATGTGGCTCTCTGAGAATTTGCCCGTTGGAGATGGCTTTACTTGTTGTAGTAAGCATTCTTTAACGTTTAGAAGGCGTGCTCAGATGGATTAGCTGAAAATAGATTGATTTGCAGAAGTGCATTTAATGCACTGTACACTTTTTGCTTTATGGCTTTGACCTTCACTGATCTTCATCTGTGATTGCTGAAATTCACTCAACAAACTTGTTAAACATAGCTAGGAATATGATTGAATGAATTATGGAAGCAATAAGATCAAACAATAATGATTTGCAAATTCGTGTAATTCAAAAATCAATTTTGACCGTTGTATACCGCGGTAAGTTCATCCATACTGCAGTATGGCACTGTGCATAAGTGCCTATACTGCGGTATCCAAAGTCATACTGCGGTATGCAGCTTCCAGAGACAAAAACATCGTGAATTGATTTTGAAAGATATGCTCTATACTGCGGTATGCAACTAACATACTGCAGTATGCGAGTTTTTGTCAAAGAGAAGAGACCCTGTGATTGCCCAATACTGCAGTATGAAAACCTATACTGCAGTATGCAATGGTTATGAAACTTAAGAGCCTTCTGTGAGAGCCTTTACTGCAGTATGCAACTCCATACTGCGGTATTTACTTGAGTGAGAAAACTTGATTGCTCTCGGGTTGGTCCTATACTGCAGTATACATACCTATACTGCGGTATGGGCTAGTTTTGAAAAACTCAGTTGCTCTCTGGATGGCCCTATACTGCAGTATACAAAGCTATACTGCGGTATGGGCTTGTTTTGAAAAACGCAGTTGCTCTCTGGAAGTCCAATACTGCGGTATGTAACTAACATACTGCAGACTTATCTAGAGGAATGATTCCTTTCTGGATGGCCCTATACTGCAGTATACAAACCTATACTGCGGTATGGACTTACTTTGAAAATACGGTTGCTCTCTGGAAGTCCCTATACTGCAGTATACATAGCTATACTGCGGTATGGACCTTTTTGAAAACACGGTTGCTCTCTGGAAGTCCCTATACTGCAGTATACATAGCTATACTGCGGTAAAGACACCTATACTGCAGTATTGAGTAATCCTGAAAGATTATCTCCTTTCTGGAAGACTCTATACTGCAGTATGCAAAGCCATACTGCGGTAAGCAACTATCAGATGATGTTCAAAGGTTCTTGGAAACTTCATAACATGTTTTACAATTGTTGTTAATCATCAAAACACATTGAGAACTAACATTCTCCCCCTTTTTGATGATGACAACACTTGTAAGCTTTCTTTTTAAAAATTTTGAAAGATGTAATTTGTTTTGATTTGAAGTTTTCAGAAAGCATCCAATTTTGCATTTTAAAATCCAAATATCAGAGAACATCAGAGAATAGCAGCAGAAATGCGATGCATATTTAGATCATAAACGACTATGAATATATTCATTGAACAAGCTTCATACAATCAAGAACTGATTATCAGAAAGGATGACCACTTTGATAATCACTGATATCAGCAAAACAAAGTTAAAACATTACAAGATCACAGATATAGACATATGAACAAAAATCTTCCTATACCTACATCAACTAATCATCCTACTAAACCTCTAAACACTAAGCATCTTTCTCTGCTTCTCCCCCTTTGTCATCATCAACATACTCGGGATCTAGGATAATAAGAGGAGGAGAATAGAGGACCATAGCTGTGTTGGGATCAAAATCGGAATCATGGGGCACAGCATATGGAGAGGGTGTAGGGAAGAGTGCAGTAGATGGAGTAGGTGGAGATGGAAGTGGATTCGGAAAAATCTCTGTGGAAGGGGTGGCTGGGGAAGAGGTGGTGTGGGGTGGGCTATGAGGTGGACTGGGAAATGAGAAAGTAGGTGAGGAAGGTGGTGAGAAGTGATGTTCCGGTGAGTTTGGGGAAGGCTGAGGTACGGGTATAGATGGTTGGGCTTCCGGAACAGGAGTCGAAGAGGATGGACCAGTGGTAAAACCGAATGAAGATGAAGATGAGCCACCAAGTCCAAAGTGCTGAAGGAGTTGCTGAGCCTTGTCTCTGGCATCTGAGGCAGCAGCTAAGGTGACTGACAATGTAGAGCCCAAGTTGATCCCTTGATCATCAATAGCATCTTTCACCTTGACCAGTTCAGAGAGAACCTGTGACTGAGCCACTATCACATCCATAACCCCCAACTTGATGTCAGCCCGAATCATATCAAACTCTGCCTTCATCATAGCTCGGTGAGATACAAGTGCAGCATCCACAATTCCTCTAATCCGCTCATCAAAATCTGAAGGAAGTGGTGGTGGAGCAGACTGGGCCTCATGTGCAACTGACTGAGATGCACGAGTCTGTGACCGCGGTGGAGCTCTCGACTGCCCAGATCCTTCCGGCTCGAACTGAATCTTCATCAAGTTGAGCTGAGTCTTGCCAAAGGCCGGGATAAACTTCATCTGCTCGGGAGGACCCACATACCATATCTTATGGTAGTACAATATCAGAGAGACCAGAGATGCAAAGGGCATGTAGGATCCCTTGCGGGATACGAATCTGAAGTGGCTAATCTCCTTGAACAGCCACTGCCCAATATTGAGCGGATGCTTGCGGATGAAGGCGGTGAAGAAGCGGTAGTCCTTCTGCGTGAAGTGCGTGTAGCTCCCGCCTTTTTGCACAAAGTTACGTGAATACACGTACCATATCACACGGTGCAAATGAGGCATTTCCGAGGGCTTGAATGTCAAGTGAACCCTCTGATCATCCGGTATGTCCTGACCGGGCATAAGTGTGGCATATACCTCCTCATTAGGGTACTTCGGTGTGGATGCCTCTGGAGGATTAACCACCTTGAGAATCTTGTTGAGGATGACGGCAGACAGTGTGAATCGTACTCCTCTGACTGATGTTGTGACCCTTTCCTCAATCAGTCTTCCTTCCGAATCCAAGATGTGATCGGTCGCCATGTTGAAGTAGAACATTTTGACCAACTCAGGATAGTAGGCAGCCTCGATGGAAACGAGTGTAGCATACGGCCCGAACCATGGTGAGAGATTCACGTTGCACTCTCGGTAAACTTGTTCCAGATCAACAGAGGTTACAGTGTAGAATCCTCGGCTCCCATAAAGATCTTTGAACTTCCCACTTAAACTGGAAGGAAGTGGGACATGAGTAACCTTGAATCCCTCTGGCGCGTTCTTGTGAATCTTGATCTCCTCAACTGCATTCGCTACCACGAGAGAGGAATCTTGCTCAGACTCAGTTTCTGACGAAGACCCAGAAACCTCAACAGTCGATGGTGAGGAAATCACAGTTGTGGAAGCTCTTTTGGACCTTGCCTTTTGAGGAATAACAATTCTCTTCTCTTGTGATTTGCTCGGCTCTCCGGTCTTCTTCTTCTTCGCGGCTGAAGATGGGATAGATGTTCTGGATGAAGTTCCCCTCTTCTTGGGATTCGGCGAAGATGTTCCGGGTAAAGGAACACTAATGCCGGGAATCTGACGATCAATACCATCCCCTAATTTCTTAGGAATTGATTTTGATCTCGGTGCTCTGAGTGGATGAGAAGAAGAAGGTTGCTTTGAAAGAGATTGATCTTTGGACATTTTGATGCTAGGGTTTTGGCCAAAATGAGGATCAGAATGGAACGTGAGAGTTTTGGTGAGGGTTTGTGGGGGTTTGACTGGGATTTGTAACGGTTTCAGAGGGAGAGAGAAGAGAGAGATGCATTACTGCTAGGTCTTTACTGTGGTATAGGCGCGAGTAAGAAAGAACACAACGTTTTAGTATATATAGACAGACCCCTATACTGCAGTAAGGTTCTTGCATACTGCAGTATAGCATACTTTCATTTACATACTGCAGTAAGGATGGAAGTATACTGACCTGGACTTCAAAAATGTTGAGAGAATTTTTGAAAAACCCGATGGCCATACTGCAGTATAGCACTTACATACTGCAGTATGCCTCTTGCATACCTGAAACTTCGTTTCTGTCTGACCCCATACTGCAGTATATGACTTACATACTGCAGTATCCCTCTTGCATACTCAGCTTTGGCTTCTGTCTGATCCCATACTGCAGTATATCACTTACATACTGCAGTATTCCTCTTGCATGTCTGAAACTCTGAAACCCCGATGGACATACTGCAGTATACCACTTACATACTGCAGTAAGCATCTTGCACACTTGGAATTTTTGCTTCTCACACACCCTATACTGCGGTATATCACTTGCATACCGCGGTATAGCTCTACTGAAACATCAAAAACACCCTGCAAAAACAAAGACTAAACTCTCCGATGCTTAAGTTAGTAAAGATTAATCATCAATGACACATCTAACATTAATTTGAGGGAGAATAACTTACAATTCATTGGGATTTACCATTCCCAATTCTCTCCTTATGAAAGTGAATTGTTCCTTGGCTAGAGGCTTGGTGAAGATGTCAGCTAATTGAAGATGAGTTGGAATGAACATCACTTTCACATTTCTCTTCTGGACATGGTCCCGGATGAAGTGATGTCTCACATCAATATGCTTGGTTCTTGTATGTTGCACGGGATTCTTGGCCAAGCTTATTGTGCTAGTATTATCACAAAGTATTGGGATTTCCTTTAAGTGCACTCCCAAGTCAGCAAGTTGTTGCTTCAACCACAACACTTGAGCACAGCAACTTGAGGCAGCCACATATTCAGCTTCTGTTGAGGACACGGCCACGGTAGTTTGCTTCTTGCTAAACCAAGAGACAAGTGAGTTGCCAAAGAACTCGCATTGCCCACTTGTACTTTTTCTATCCGTCTTATAGCCAGCATGATCCGAATCTGAATATGCCACAAGATGCTCCGGCTGACCTTTGGGAAACCATAGCCCAAGAGTCTTCGAATCAGAGAGATATCTGAATATCCTCTTCACATTTTCAGCATGAGACTCTTTAGGAGCGGATTGAAACCGAGCACACATTCCAACACTGAATTGGATGTCTGGGCGACTTGCAGTGAGATAGAGCAATGATCCAATCATTCCTCTATACTTGGTAATGTTGAAATCCTTGCCCTCTTCATCAGCATCCAAAGAAGTTGTTGTGCTCATTGGTGTGTCAGCTCCATTGCACTTGTCCATTCCAAACTTCTTCAGCAAATCATTTAAATACTTGGTTTGAGATATAAATATCCCATCCTTACGTTGTCTGATTTGCAGTCCAAGGAAGTAATTGAGCTCTCCCATCATTGACATCTCAAATTCCCCCTGCATAGACTTGGAAAATTCCTCACACAAAGAGTCATTAGTAGCACCGAAAATAATATCATCAACATATATCTGTACAATTAAAATTTCATTCAATTTATTTTTCTTGATAAACAATGTTGTATCAGCCTTTCCTCTAATAAATCCTTGATTGAGTAAGAATTGACTCAATCTTTCATACCAAGCTCTAGGAGCTTGCTTAAGACCATACAAGGCTTTCTTAAGTCTAAAAACATGATCTGGAAATTGATCATTTTCAAAACCTGGAGGTTGTTCAACATACACCTCCTCTTGAATGAAACCATTTAGAAAAGCACTTTTGACATCCATTTGATAGAGTTTAAAACCTTTTGTGCATGCAAATGTTAGAAGAACTCTTATTGCTTCCAATCTAGCTACTGGAGCATAAGTCTCTTCATAGTCTATTCCTTCTTCTTGATTGTAGCCTTTGGCCACTAATCTAGCCTTGTTACGCACAATGATGGCTGACTCATCACGTTTGTTCTTGAATACCCATTTTGTCCCAATTACCGGATGGTCTTTGGGTCTAGGTACCAAGTCCCAAACTTGATTTCTATCAAATTGATGTAGCTCCTCTTGCATAGCAATCACCCAATCATTGTCTGAAAGGGCTTCTTCTATCTTAGAGGGCTCTATATGTGAAATAAATGCAGAAAATGTAACTTCATTCAGAGTACTATTTCTGGTCCTGACTCCTTGATTTACATCACCTATGACTTGGTCTAAAGGATGATTTCTTAAAAATCTCCAAGCTCTAGGTTGAGACTGATCAGGATTTTCTAAGTTGTTTTCAGGATCAGCCTCAAAAACATTTTCTGAATTTTCAGAAGGAGTAGGAGCATTTTTCGAAAAGAATTTGTTTTTGAAAATAGTCTCCTCTTCATCATCCAAGGATTTATCAGATTCAGATTCACAGAATACAACATGTATAGATTCCTCAACAATCTTAGTTCTAGTATTAAAAACTCTATATGCTTTGCTCCTATTAGAGTAACCAATAAAGATAGCTAAATCAGCTTTAGGATCGAATTTACCAAGATTGTCTTTACCATTATTGTGCACATAGCACTTACAGCCGAAGACACGAAGGTGGCTTAGGTTTGGCTTTCTTTCCTTGTAGAGTTCGTATGGAGTCTTATTCAGCTTCTTTCTCAAGTATGCTCTGTTGGAGACGTAGCAAGCCGTACTCATGGCATCAGCCCAAAACACTTGCGAAGTGATGTACTCGTTCAACATTGCTCTAGCCATTTCAGTGAGTACTCTATTCTTTCTCTCCACAACACCATTTTGTTGTGGTGTTCTTGGTGCTGAAAAATTGTGATCAATCCCCATACTGTCACAGAACTCAGCAAAGGCTTGATTCTCGAACTCTCCACCATGATCAGTCCGTATTCCTGAAATTGATAACCCTTTCTCGTTTTGGACCTTCTTGGCAAATGAAACAAACTGATCAAAGGTTTCATCTTTAGAAGATAAAAATATTGTCCAAGTAAATCTAGAGAAATCATCAACAATGACCAAAGTGTATAAGTTTCCACCAAGACTTTTCACTCTAGCTGGTCCAACTAGATCCATGTGAAGAAGTTGAAGAGGTCTGTTTGTTGAAATTTCATTTTTAGCTTTAAAAGAAGATTTGGTCTGTTTTCCCTTTTGACAAGCATCACAAATCGTATCATTTTTGAAATTCAGTTTGGGAATGCCAATAACCAAATCCTTTTTCAATAACTTGTCAAGTTGATACATATTAACATGAGCTAATCGCTTATGCCATAGCCAACTCTCATTCAAGTTACTTACAAAACAATTTTCAGAAGTAGAAGCATTGCTAGAGAGGTTCAAAGTATAACAGTTTCCATCTCTAGGTGCTCTAAATAAAGCTTTATTTTTCAAATCATTTATGGAGATCAAATCCTTTTTAACAATAAAGCATTCATCAGAGTCAAATATTACCAAATTACCCTTATCGGTGCTTTGGCTCACACTTAGGAGATTGTGACACAATCCTTCTACAAGGTAGACGTCTTTGATGAGTGGGCCTTCATTGTTGCCTATCTCACCAATGCCAGCGATTTTCCCGGATTGATCACCTCCAAATGTGACTCTACCTCCATCTTTTGGCTTTATTGATAAAAACTTTGATTTGTCTCCAGTCATGTGTCTTGAGCATCCACTATCAATGTACCACTTGTTCGGCCTTGATGCTCTAAGACATACCTGCAGATCACCAGAGGTCAAGTTTTAGGTACCCATCTTTTCTTGGGTCCTTTGGGGTTAGCATGCACCTTGGGAACTATGTTCCTTTTGGTACCCAGACATAATCTCCTACAGGTTTAGCTTTTCTTTCTTTTCGATGAAAACAAGATGAAGTAGAATGACCCTTCCTATTGCAATATGTACAATGTGCAAAAGGGTTTGAGGAATGAACAGATTTAGTGAAATAATTCATATAGGATTTTTGTCCATTCTTTTTCTTTCCTTTCTTCTTATCAAAGTCTGGTCTATAACCAATGCCCGATCTATCGTTTGTAAAACGTTGTTGTTTCAAAATCACATTGAGCATTTCACTTCCCTTAGTAAATTTCTCAAGTGCTTTTGTAAGTTGTGAATTCTTTTTCTCTAGGATAGAGCATTCATCACAAATCAGAGATTGAGGAGAAGAGAGGTTTTCAATTTGCAGTTCAAGAAAAGAATTTTTCCTTTTCAAAGACATGTACTTGTCTGCAAGTTTTTCAAACTCCTTTTGAACAACATTGTATTCAGCAAACAATTCATCATAGGAAGGAAGAGATTCATATACCTCATTTATTTCACTAGGTTGTACTTCTTCCTCAGCAACCAGGCATATGTTGGCTTTTTCACTTTCATCCTCTTCAGCTTCATCCTCATCCGATGAGCTATCTCCCCATATAGCTGACACATATGCCTTCTTTTTGTATTTCTTGAATTTCTTCTTTTCTTTCTCTTGGTTTTTCAGCTGAGGGCATTCTGCCTTGATGTGTCCGGGCTTCTCGCATTCATAGCAGATGATAGGCTTCTTTGATTCATAGCTCGAACTTCCTTTCTGAAATTTCTTGAAGCCTTGATCTCTTTTATAAAACTTCTTGAATCTCCGGACCATCATGCCAATCTCTTCATCCTCGTCGTCATCTTCCTCATCCTTTTCCACATTGAGAGCCACTCCCTTGTTGCGATTGTTGCCACCATTGACATCTTCTAATTCCTTCTTGAACCTCAGTTTGCTCTCGTATTCAGATAAGCTACCAAACAATGCGGCAACTGAAGTCATTGACTCTCCACGAGCTTCTTCAATGGCGGTAACTTTTGCTTCCCAATCCTTTGTCAGAATATTGAGGATGTTCCTCACTTGAGCTCCTTGATCAAAAAGCTTTCCCAAGGCCGCTAGCTGATTGGTCAAATGAGTGTATCTCAACTGAAATTCTCCAATACTCTCGCCTTGCTTCATTCGCAACAAGTCATACTCAGTGGTTAGAATGTTGACGCGATTTTCCTTGATTCCAGATGTTCCTTCATAAGCTATTTCCAGCGCCTTCCACATCTCTTTAGCTGTTGTCAAATTACAGATACGAAAGTACTCCTTTTGACTAAGAGCACTCTGAAGCATCAGGATAGCCTTGCTATTGAGAGTGATGTTCTTCTTATCATCATCATTGAACTCGGCTTCTATCTTGGGAACAGTGATGCCTCCTTCTACCTTGACTGGAACATAGTCTCCAGTCTCAAAGACCCTCCATAGACCATATTCTGTAGCCATCACGAACACACGAAATTTTGCTTTCCAGAAAGAGTAGTGTTCGCCGTCGAAACCGGGAGGTCTGTTGATTGAAGCTCCATCTGGAAGAATTCCTTCCATAGTGATCCTTCTCGAGTGGTAAAACTCTTCTGAGAAGACCTTGCTCTGATACCAAATGAAGAGTGGAGCTAAATACCCAAGAGGGGGGGTGAATTGGGTATCTTAAAAAAATTAAGGATTGAGCTCTGTTTTTGACTAATGAAAACAGAGGCTAACAGAGGAGTAGGGAAGGAAAGCTTTACACAATGTGATTTATACTGGTTCGGTCCTTTCTCTGACCTACATCCAGTCCCCAAGCCTCACCTGGGATTTTCAATCCACTATAATCAAATATTGATTACACACTCTGTACTAAGAGTTGTTCTCTCACTAGAACACACTCCCCCTTACAAGTTGTAATCAATACACCCCAACTACCAAGTCCCCTGACTTGTAGTTATCTCAATTAATAAATGATTTTCAAGTATTTGACTCTCTTACAGAGCAGATAGGATAAACACTGATGAACTAAGTATCAAAATGGTGCAATACAGATGAAAGCTTGATACAATAAATGACTCAATAAATTTTCGCTCTAAGTAGTTGTATCAGCTTGAGAAGAAATTAATGCTCTCTATTTATAGGCAGAGAACATTAAATGACCGTTGTAAGATGATTCCAACCGTTGGAAGTGATTAGCTTGGGTTCTGGTCATCTTCTCTTTCTAAATTTCTGCTAATCCAAGTCTTAATGAAGTCTGATGTGGCTCTCTGAGAATTTGCCCGTTGGAGATGGCTTTACTTGTTGTAGTAAGCATTCTTTAACGTTTAGAAGGCGTGCTCAGATGGATTAGCTGAAAATAGATTGATTTGCAGAAGTACATTTAATGCACTGTACACTTTTTGCTTTATGGCTTTGACCTTCACTGATCTTCATCTGTGATTGCTGAAATTCACTCAACAAACTTGTTAAACATAGCTAGGAATATGATTGAATGAATTATGGAAGCAATAAGATCAAACAATAATGATTTGCAAATTCGTGTAATTCAAAAATCAATTTTGACCGTTGTATACCGCGGTAAGTTCATCCATACTGCAGTATGGCACTGTGCATAAGTGCCTATACTGCGGTATCCAAAGTCATACTGCGGTATGCAGCTTCCAGAGACAAAAACATCGTGAATTGATTTTGAAAGATATGCTCTATACTGCGGTATGCAACTAACATACTGCAGTATGCGAGTTTTTGTCAAAGAGAAGAGACCCTGTGATTGCCCAATACTGCAGTATGAAAACCTATACTGCAGTATGCAATGGTTATGAAACTTGAGAGCCTTCTGTGAGAGCCTTTACTGCAGTATGCAACTCCATACTGCGGTATTTACTTGAGTGAGAAAACTTGATTGCTCTCGGGTTGGTCCTATACTGCAGTATACATACCTATACTGCGGTATGGGCTAGTTTTGAAAAACTCAGTTGCTCTCTGGATGGCCCTATACTGCAGTATACAAAGCTATACTGCGGTATGGGCTTGTTTTGAAAAACGCGGTTGCTCTCTGGAAGTCCAATACTGCGGTATGTAACTAACATACTGCAGTATTGACTTATCTAGAGGAATGATTCCTTTCTGGATGGCCCTATACTGCAGTATACAAACCTATACTGCGGTATGGACTTACTTTGAAAATACGGTTGCTCTCTGGAAGTCCCTATACTGCAGTATACATAGCTATACTGCGGTATGGACCTTTTTGAAAACACGGTTGCTCTCTGGAAGTCCCTATACTGCAGTATACATAGCTATACTGCGGTAAAGACACCTATACTGCAGTATTGAGTAATCCCGAAAGATTATCTCCTTTCTGGAAGACTCTATACTGCAGTATGCAAAGCCATACTGCGGTAAGCAACTATCAGATGATGTTCAAAGGTTCTTGGAAACTTCATAACATGTTTTACAATTGTTGTTAATCATCAAAACACATTGAGAACTAACAGTGCTATGGCTCATTTTCGGGATTTGGCTACAAAGCAACTTATCGCCGCTCAGTATAACAGGAAGGTAAGTCCACGGTCGTTCAAAAAAGATGACTTGGTGTTACGAAGGGCCGACATTGGCAACAAGAATGCCCGAGATGGGAAGTTAGAGGCAAACTGGGAAGGTCCATATCGTATCCAAGGTGAACTCGGGAAAGGGGATTGCACTTTGGAATCTCTAAAAGGGGAAGCAATTAAAAGAACATGGAATGTGGACAAGCTTAAAGCTTATTACAGTTAAAATCGTCCGTGATGTTTATTTCTTGTTTTTGTTGGTTTTCAGCAATTTCTTTTGTCAAGTTTTCTTTTCAGGAAAGAAGATCGTAAGAAAATTCCTTCGGGAATCTTGATTAATGTATTATCATGGAATGAATGAAAAATGTTGGGTCATGAAGCCCGTATTTAGCACAAATGCAAGAACATGTATGAGTTATCAATTAACTTATATTTCATGTAGAGGAGTAACCGCCGGCGGGAAAGTCACCATGAATTTAAGTGCAAGTCATGTTAGATTGCATGAAGACAACTGCCAAATAATTAGCGAACGGGAACTCGGGTTTAAAAAATTGTGTTTATCGTATCGCAACTGGCCAGAATAAACATGCGCGAATACAGCAAACACTCGTTTTCGTGGATCATGTAGTAGCAACATAGTTGCCATTATAGCATTCGATATCGTGCGCTAATAATAGTCGGGTCTAAAGGACTTGGTGGTTTAAGAACGAAGTGTTTGCCGACCTTGATCACGTCGGTGTTAAAACTATCGTTTTAAAAGAAAGTATAGCAAGGAAACTAGCAAAATAATATTTCAAAACATTAAAGCCCAACGTGGGCACAAAATTAAAGCCCTACTCGAGCACAAAGTTAGCAAAACATTGCAAAGTACAACCAAAAGAAACTGAGCAACAAAACTCAGGGTACAGCAAAGTAACTACTATGACAAGTCGGGGGGAGGCAGCTGGCCATCTCCTTCATTCTCCAGGGCCACCTCAAAATTTGGAACGATCAGATCGGCAGACGAAGAAGGAGCAGGGATGAATTTCCCGTCTTCAACGTAGGCATTCATATGGACTCCATCCAAGTTCAAAGCCACCACGGGATTTCGGAATTGGACTTGCTCCAAAGCATTCTCAAAGGCGTCCTTAACCCTGGATTTGAGCTTGGCAACATCGGCGCGAGAAGCAGCAAGGGCTTCCTTGTGCGATTCAAGCTCTGATTGCAATTCCAAAATCATGGCCTTGTGCTTGTGGATGGCATCCATGTCGCTCTCATGAATCTGTAGCCTCCGGGTAACCTAGGACTCGGCCCTATGAAGATTGTCACGTGTCTTGAGAAGCTCTTCAGATAAGCTTTCCTTCTCGGCTTTCGCCACAGTGACGTCTTCAAGAGCTTGGGCCAGCTTCTCGTCAAGCTTCTTCTTCTCGGCCTCGGTAGCGTCCAAATCCTCTTCATTTATACCCACCTTCTCCTTGAGGTATGCAGCAAGTTGGCAGAGACCGGCATTCTTTAGGTTTAAATGCTCCATATCTTTCAACTCTTGCACCTCTAGGTCAGAAATTCTTTTTCCATCATAGTAGTGAGAAGGTGGGCGGAGGGCTTTGAGAAGCTTGGAAGGAACTCAGTTCTCCCAAATGTATGATGCTGGAAGTTGTATTGATGGCCCAGGAGCGGGTGCCGGAGAGTCAGATCCTTGAAACCCGGGGTCCAAGAAGGGGGAGGATGGTGCTGGAATAGTCTCGACTACCGGCGATGCGGTAGTTTTCTTCTTCTTCGAGGTCTTGGCCTTCTTGGCGGCAGCTGGTTGGGCAGGTTCTTCACTGGGAACTGCTCGTTTCCTATCCGGGGTCTTCGGGCAGGGATATGGAACTGTTGCCTGTTCCGGCTGGCAAGTCACATCCAGATATCTGGGCTGTTTTCCCATTGAGATACTTGTCAAGCACACAGCAGATGTTAAAAACATATCAAGGGAGAAATTGAACAAAACACACTAAAGTGTACCTACCCGAGTCAAATTGTTTTTTATAGTCAGAAATGTACTCTACTGATTCTAACAACGGGCCCTTCTTAGCGATCAGGGAGTTAAGGGATATGATAGCTTCATTCTCGGGGTAGGAAAGCTGGGAGGCAGAAGGCAGATAATCTTTGGCGTCCAATTTGTGATGCTCTTCGCTCCAGCATAAGGGGAAACACCCTTCAATTTGGCCAGCTTTAATGGTTTAAAGGAACCATGGGATATTCTCGGGTTTGGCTACGACTTTAAAGAAGGAATTCTTGAAGCCTTTCCATGAATCAGTGAAAGGCTTAAGAAATTTGCGGCCAGGGGAAGCTCGGAGTGATGTACAGTCGAACCACATCTTTTCTCCCTCGGTGGTAAGGTTGGTTTCTAGAAGAGAGAAAAAACAGCAAATGACGGGAACGGAACATGCTATTTCAAGCTTTTGACAGTAACTTTCAAAGGCAACGGCAAAAGCCCAGCGATTGGGGTGAAGTTGATAGGGGGCGAGGTGTAAATGGCGAAGGAGGCGCACTTGAAAATCAGAAAAGGGAAAACTCACTCCAAGTCGGGTGGTTATATCTTTGTAAAAGTAAAAGGAGTGGTAGTCTTTGTCATTTAACCGGTTGGAGGCTACTAACTCATGGGCTTGCGGTAGACATACAACATACCCGTCCCCGCTACTAATGGTGCGCGAAAGTGTCTACGCCGACATCTTGTTTTTTAAGCTCGTTACAGTCTCGCTTGCGGCGTACTCTTTGATGTGAGACATTCGAGAAGACCCAGAAGGGGTAGATTCTCCAGTTTTAGATTGATTTGTTTGACGTGATGGAGAAGACATTAAAATACCTATAATAATAACAAAGGGGCAAAATCAGAACCGTGGAGTATACCTAAAAATACAGGGATTTCAGGAGGAGTGTCAAATGTTACTGGAGGCCGAGTTAGTGAAGGAATGGTCGGGGTATTCCACGATACATTGTTGCAGTGGCAGTTGTCTAAAAGTTGCTTAGCCTCTCTGTCGTGACCTAGGCGTATGAGCTCAATAACTTTGTAAGTGCAATCTTCACATGGAGCAGTAATTTCTTCTGTGGAAGTCGGGGTGGGAGCTCTAGGAAGTGGGCGATTAGGCCGAGATGATGAAGGGACATTGGTTGGTTGTGAAGTTGAAGGAATGTGAGTTCGACTAGTCGTCCCACTCCCGCTTCCTTGGGAAGGTGGAGGCATAATGGTCGAATTCGAAGTCGGAGGAATACGAGTTCGGCTGGCTGATCTACTCCCACTTCCTCGAGAAGGGCGAAGTAGATATTCCCTCTTTTCTTCCTCAGTAGGAAGAATGGGCCAAAGCCACAGTTTGGTTCAACCACATACATTCTTGAGAATCTCCCAATCTTCTTTAGGGATGGGCCTACCATACATGTCTACAGGCACCTCGGGATTTGGGTCCATCTTGAGGAACAAGTGACAAATAAGATCAAGGTATAAAGTTACGCATACAAAATCCGGCTTCTCCAGAAGATGCAAAACGATGCAAAATGCAATATGCCGCTATAAGCACAAAACCCAGGTTTTCCAGAATATGAAACTCAGCAAAGACGAAAGACAAAAGAAAAATTGTACAGACATGCGGCAAAGCAATACAAATTAATCAAATGCCGCAAGTTCAACTAATGTTGGGGGTGTTATCATAACTCAGATAAGTAGCGCTTCAGGAGGGTTTTCAACAGAATCTCGTTCAGAGAGGAATTCACAAAGTCATCACAGTCATTTAACACCCCAGGAAATGTAAGAGCAAAAGCAAGAACAGTTCAAGAGCAGTGAATGTATTCCAGGAGAATAAATTAAAGTAAGTGACAGTAAGCAGTGTAGATTGAAAGTATACCTTGAAGAAATGAAGAAGAGGAGAGAGAGTTCTGGCAAACTGAAGAAGAGGAGAGAGAGTTCTGGTAAACTAGAGAATTGAAGCTTTTTCGCGAAGGATGAAGGTAGAAGATGGAGGAAAGTGACGATAAAGAACTTTTGGGGGTATTTATAATGGCTGAGAGGTTGTAACATTTGAAAATCCGAACGTCATGCCTATTATGGCGTATCAATACGTAAACCCTAAAAAAGCCCAGACGTCACGTCGGTTATGATGCGACCAATGGAAAACTCTGAAAAGTAATTATGACGGGGAGGACATGACGTGTGATATTAATGAGCACGGTAACCGAAGGCGACGCTGGGGACGCGAGGCTTTTGGTGTAAAAACGGTAGTTATACGCTGCGACGTGGGTAAGTGAAGAGACACCCTGCCAAAAGAGTAGTTACGCTCTCTCACAAGTCGGCACATTTGTATGGCATCTCGGGGAAATAAGGTAGCCGAGTTGAGTTCAGTGGCCATTGTTCAACCGAAATAACGGACAATCTATAGAAATGGTATCGATCTATAGTTAAGTTGGTAGCGACCAGTCGATGAAACATACGGAAGAATAAACTCGGTAGTTCGGAGCCCTGTACAGCCGACTTTGGGGGCAACTGTTATGGACTTCAAGTATGGGCTTATAGCGATAGGGCCCAAGAAGAGATTGGTCATCCTACGGCCAGTCCATGACCTTCACAATGCGGAGAGAGGGGGCATAGAACGTGACATCATGGCAACGTGCCAACCCGGACGTTGGGATGAGAACGTGGGATCGTGCCAACGTGCCAACTCGGACGTCGGATCGACGTGAGATCGTGGCAAAGTGCCAACGCGAATATCGGACCATTACGATTCTCTTATAAATAGCAGGACTCTCCCCCGGTGAACGGTACACATTATTCTTCTCCACTAGTACTTTCACACAGTGCACACACCCCACACCTCAGACGGCATCCCGTCATTGTATACACTGTGATCCTTCTAGTCAGTGCTATCTTCTGGATAGATATTACTGAATAGATATATACTAGATCCTACATTGAACATCGATTGGCCTTAAGGGCTTATACATCTGCGTTCCACCTCGGAACAATATTTGAGCTATGTCATCCTTGTTTTTATTAAGATTACCAGCTTTGCTAATGTTTGTGTTCATGAGCTGCAAAGATCATAGTCGGCTAATTCTAATTCTAGCTAGTTTTATTTTATTTTATGCGTTGAATAAAACATTTTTATTTAAGTTTGGATTTATGTTAATGTAATAAGGTAGCTTTGCACTTGTCCAATACAAGTGCAGGATAACACTCCCCAAATTTGGTTATTTTGAATTTAAGTAATTATTCATAAAAATATTATTGCAATTTTATGTTATTATAATTGTTAGAAATTTGTGGTGTTATAGTTAAGGATACTGAAAGAATATTTTATCATCTTGAAAATTTATTTTAAGATATTGAAAAAAATATTTCAAGATATTGATAGGTACTAACAAGATATTTAAAGATACCAACTGTTACTGATAAAAAAAATCTAAAAAAAAAAATAGTTTTTCCATGAACTAAAAAACCTAAGTTTTAAAGTCAAAACCTAGTTTTGGTCTAGAATAACTTTTAGACATTTTTATTGGTGTTTGACATACTTTTATCAAAATATAGATTTTGTTTTCATCCAAACAATCTTTTTAATGGACTTAAGCAACTTGACCTAAATTTTATGAGTCCTAACACCAAACCTTTTTTATAGAAAACTGAGGGAGTGGTATTGTCTCAACTGAAAAAGTTGTTGTGTGGCTTTCAAGAAAAGCATCAAACTACTTTTGATTCAAGTTGAATTGGAAAGAAGCTCCTTTATTTTTTTTTTATTGCAAATTTTTTAGGTAAAAATCTTTCTTGAGAAGAATTAACTTTTTTATCATTTAATCCATTTATTATTAGTATACTAACATTTCAATTTTTGCATTACTATTAATTTTAGGTTATTTTAACTTCCAACTTTCGGTATAAAAATGTAAAGAAAATAACCAAAAAAAACAACGTGAAGGGAATTCTCCTTCTGAAATTATGACATAATTTTTTCAGGCAGAAAACACTATGACATAACTTCGACTAAAATTAACTTTACCATCAATAATAGTTGACTTGGTTGGCAGGATGTTGATCCCTTCAAATAAAGTTGAATGTTCACTTCTTAAAATAAAGGGTTAAGTACCAAATTTATTCTGGAAGTTTTGATAAGAGGGCGCTCAGCACCCGGAAGTTTTTTTGGTACCAAATTTGCTCTGGAAGTATTAAAAAGGTATCAAATTTACCCAAACGTCTACGTAGATCGTTAAAATGTGCCACCTCAGCACACGTGGCATGCCACCTCATCAATCAAAAAGTATCATTTTTGCCCTGGAAGTTTTCATTAAGGAGCAATTTTGCCCTCAGAAGTTTTCATTGAGGAGCAATTTTGCCCTGGAAGTTTACAAAAGTAGAAATTTTGCCATTCTTTCTCCCAATATTAAATTTAACTATTAAATCAGTCAAAGACCACATATGTCATGCCTTGAAAAGGTCAAACTTAGAGTCAGAGAAGGAGATCCTTGAGATGTTGAGCTTAAGGCGGCCAAAATTTGTGAAGCCTAACTGGTCACAGGGATTGAAAGGTCTGTCGCAAAACCCAGAGGAAGTATCACTTATGATTTAAGCAAATGAAACGCAAAACGAGAAATGAATTGTTCAAAAAATTAGTTCAGTAAAACAAATCAATAGTGATAATATTTACGTTTGTAAAAACTAATCATTTGCTTAGATCATAAGTGATGCTTCCTGTGACCAGTTCGGCTTCACAAATTCTGGCTGCCTTGAGCTCAACATCTTAAGGATCTCCTTCTCTGACTCCAAGTTCGACTTTTTCATGGCACGACATGTGTGGTCTTTGACTGATTTAATAGTCAAATTTAATATTGGGAGAAAGAAGGGCAAAATTGCTACTTTTGTAAACTTCCAAAGGGCAAAATTGCTCTTGAGTGAAAACTTCCGAGCCAAAATTACTCCTTAATGAAAACTTCTAGGGCAAAAATGATACTTAATTCTTATTAGGTTGATGAGGTGGCATGCCACGTGTCATGAGGTGGCATGCCACGTGTACACTCAGTTAAACTTAACAGTTAAAATTAACGGAGGGGCAAATTTGCTACCTTTTTCATACTTTCGGGGCAAATTTGGTACCTTTTGAATACTTCCAAGGTAAATTTGATACCAAAAAAATTTCTGGGTGCTGAGCGCCCTCTTAGCAAAACTTCCAGGGCAAATTAGGCATTTAACCCTAAAATAAAAAATGAGTAAAATTCATTATGTTTTATCTAAATTACATAATAATCTCTTTTATTTTGAAGACATACATAAACCTCCTATAAAAATTAAAGTAAAATTATATTTTACACCAACCTCTCTTATACATTTAAATATTATCATCCATCGAACTGTTAGTTAACTATTAAGTTTAGCTTTTAAACTTTAGTTTTGACTGAAATACCCCTATTTAATATAATAATAATTTAAACATCTACATTGGTAAAAAATACTTTGTTATATAACTAAAAATAATTTAAATACATATATTTTTTAAATGTATACATTTTTTATAAATTTTATCACATTTATCGAAAAAATTTAATTTAGGTTTCATGCAAATGGATAAAAACATAATTCAAATGTATATTTTTATTCGTCATATAGTATAAATAATGTCGTCTAAAAGATTATATAAATATTTAAAATTTTTGAGCACATTTTCTTGCAGCAAACATTTAAAAACGTATTTAGTCAAGTATATACTTATTAAAAGGATTCATCAAATTTTCAATAAGTGTTTTTATGTCTATATTAACATAATTACACGAGCTTCTGTCCTAATATGTTAAAAATATTTTTAAAAAATAACTACTTGGAAAAAGGAAAAATAAAATTAAGGGAAAAAAAACTCTTGAATTCTTCAAAAAAAAAAAAGTCAAAGTTAGGAATTTATTATGATGAAGGGCAAACTAATAGATAAAAATATTTTCAACATATTTTTAATTAAAAATATGTTTTTAAAATATTCTTGGACTTTAAGTGTAAGGCAAAATGTAAGGGAGGCTATATTATTTTTACTTTTAAGAAAATGCATGGTAAGAACTAAACAATACTTTTATTTTTTTCTTAATAAAACTAAACAATACTTCAATATAATTTGATAGATATTGATACTTACTAATTACACAAATAAAGAAAAATACGATTACACCAACGTCAAAAACAGTCGAATACCAACATAATGCTTATATGAACACAAAATCCACGTTTTTTTTATAAGACGGGGATGATAGCAAATGGCCAAGTCCTTATCAAGAGATATCACCCAACTTAATTAAATAACCAAATTAATGACCTGGAATGATATAAGATTCAGATAACTCCAAAACAAGTTGAATGGATATGGCAATGCAATCATTTGGTCAACAAATGCGACTAGCTCGAAGCACTCTTGGTGGAATCTAATTAACACAAATATATATGCTCTGGATGAATTAACCATCTTTTATGTCGGGTTAATTGTTCCCATAATTGGTTAATTCCTCAATCGTACGGACCATTTGGTTCAAAGAATCATATGGAAGCGATATTGAAATGACTGACATATTTCTTGCAATAATTACCTTAATTTCTTAGGGTCATCTTGTTCTAAATGATACCACTCTAGTTCTTATTATAAATCCATTTTTAGAAGAATTTTTTTATCCTAAATATAAGTCTACTTTCATGTTACTATTAATGAATATTTTATAGTCTTGCCCCTATTTATTTCTTGTTGGAAAGAGAGAAAGAAGAGATATGTGAAAATGACTTGTAAATACAAACAAAGATTAATAAAAGTAAACTTAGAAAACTCTAAATATTTAATTACTTAAACTAACAATCTATGAAATGTGAGAATTAGTTAAAAGGGAAAATTACGTGCAGGTTCCAAGGACCAGAAATAAATACAATGAGGTCCATTGAAATCACTAAATTATACATAAGTCCCTAAGGACTTTTTTGATATTATTTGTATTAACAACAGGAAGTGCCATATTTATAACAGAAAGTGGTATATTTACAACAAAATTTAAAAATATAACCATTTACAATAGAAAGTGCCATATTTACAACAACATTTAAATATATGGATTTTGTTTCAAACTCAAGACTTTAAACATACAGAGGTCATTTATAACAGGAAAAAAGGCTAGATTTACAACTGGAAGTGCTATATTTACAGCAAAATTTTAAGTCTGGTCATATATAACAGAAAAAGCCATATTTACAACAGGAAGTGCTATATTTACAATGAAATTTAAAAACCTGGATTTTGTTTCATACAAATAATATCAAGAAAGTCCCTGTTCTGTCATAGAACAAGATAAATTGATTGGACTTGACTTAGGAACGATACCTAGGGCCTACGTACCCTGTACTCCGCTGATTCTAACAATGGACTCTTCTTAGCAATCAGGGAGTTAAGGGATTTGATAGCTTCATTCTCGGGGTAGGAAAGCTGGGAGGCAGAAGGTAGATAATCTTTGGCGTCAAATCTGTGATGCTCTTCGCTCCAGTATAAGGGGAAACGCCCTTCAATTTGGCCGGTATGAGTGGTTTGAAGGAACCACGGGATATTCCCGAGTTTGGCTACGACCTTAAAGAATGAATTCTTGAAGCCTTTCCATGAATCAGTGAAAGGCTTAAGAAATTTGCGGCTAGGGGAGGCTCGGAGTGATGTCCAGCCGAACCACATCTTTTCTCCCTCGGTGGTAAGGTTGGTTTCTAGAAGAGATAAAAAATGGCAGAAGACGGGAACAGAACATGCTATTTCATGCTTTGGGCAGTAACTTTCGAAGGCAACGACAAAAGCCCAGCCAATTGGGTGAAGCTGAGAGGGGGCAAGGTGTAAATGGCGAAGGAGGCGTACTTGAAAGTCAGAAAAGGGAAAACTCACTCCAAGTCGGGTGATTATGCCTTTGTAAAAGTAAAAGGAGTGGTAGTCTTTGTCGTCTAATCGGTTGGAGGCTATGGACTCATGGGCTTGCGATAGACATACAACATACCCGTCCCCGCTACGAATGGTGCGCGAAAGTGTCTGCGCCGACATCCTGTTTCTCAAGCTCGTTACAGTCTCGCTTGCGGCGTACTCTTTGATGTGAGACATTTGGGAAGACCCAGTAGGGGCGGACTCTCCAGTTTCAGATTGATTTGCTTGGCGTGACGAAGAAGACATTAAATAACCTATAATAAAAACAAAGGGGCAAAATCAGAACCGTGGAGTATACTTGAAAATACAGGGATTTCAGGAGGAGTGTCAAATGTTGCTGGAGGCCAAGTTAGTGAAGGAATGGACGGGGTATCCCACGATACGTTGTTGCAGCGGCAGTTGTCTAAAAGTCGCTCGGCCTCTCTGTCGTGACCTAGGCATACGAGCTCAATAGCTTTGTAAGTGCAATCTTCACATGGAGCAGTAATTTCTGCCCGGAGGTCGGGGTGGGAGCTCTAGGAAGCGGACGATTGGGCCGAGATGATGAAGGGACATTGGTTGGTTGTGAAGTTGAAGGAATGGGAGTTCGGCTAGTCGTCCCACTCCCGCTTCCTCGGGAAGGTGGAGGCATAATGGTTGGACGCGAAGTAGGAGGAATATGAGCTCGGCTAGCTGATCTACTCCCACTTCCCCGAGAAGGGCGAAGTAGATCTTCCTTCTTTTCTTCCTCAGTAGGAAGAATGGACCAAAGCCACAGTTTGGTTCGACCACGTACATTCTTAAGAATCTCCCAATCTTCTTTAGGGATGGGCCTACCATACATGTCTACAGGCACCTCGGGATTTGGGTCCATCTTGAGGAACAAGTGACAAAGATCAAGGTATAAAGTTACGCATACAAAATCCGGCTTCTCCAGAAGATGCAAAATGATGCAATATGCAATATGCCACTATAAGCACAAAACCCAGGTTTTCCAGAATATGAAACAACAAAGACGAAAGACAAGAAAAATTGTACAGAAGTGGCAAAGCAATACAAATTAATCAAATGCCACAAATTCAACTCACGGTAAGGGTATTATCATAACTTAGACAAGTAATGCTTCAGGAAGGTTTTCAACAGAATCTCGTTCAGAGAGGAATTCACAAAGTCATCACAGTCATTTAACACCCTAGGAAATGTAAGAGCAAAAGCAAGAACAATCAAGGACAACGAACGTATTACAGGAGAATAAATTAAAGGAAGTGACAATAAGCAGTGTAGGTGGAAAGTATACCTTGAAGAAACGAAGAAGAGGAGAGAGAGTTCTGGCAAAATGAAGAAGAGGAGAGAGAGTTCTGGTAACTGAAGAATTGAAGCTTTCTCGCGAAGGACAAAGGTAGAAGAAGACGGAGGAAAGTGGTGATAAAGAACTTTTGGGGGTATTTATAATGGCTGAGAGGTTGTAACATTTCAAAATCCGAATGTCGTGCCCATTATGGCGTATCAATATGGAAACCCTAAGAAAGCCAAGACGTCGCGTCAGTTATGATGCAACCAATGGAAAACTCTGAAAAGTAATTATGACTGGGAGGATATGACGTGCGAAATTAATGAGCACGATAACCAAGGCGGCGCTGGGGACGCAGGGCTTTTGGTGTAAAAACGGTAGTTATACGCTGCAACGTGGGTAAGTAAAGAGTCACCTTGCTAGAATAGTAGTTACGTTCTATCACAAGTCGACACATTTGGATGGCATCTCGGGGAGATAAGGTTGCCGAGTTTAGTTCAGTGGCCATTGATTAAATGAAATAACGGACAGTTTGCAGAAATGATATCAATCTATAGATAAGTTGATAGCGACCTGTCGATGAAACTTACAAAAGAATAAACTCGGCAGTTCGGAACCCCGTAGGGCAACTGTTATAGATTTCGAGTATAGGCTTATAGTGATAGGGCCCAAGAAGAGATTGGTTATCTAACGGCCAGTCAATGACCTTCACAATGCGGAGAGTGGGGGCATAGAATGTGACATCATGGCAACGTGGTAACCCGGACGTCAGGATGAGAACGTGGGATCGTGTAAACGTGCCAACTCGGACGTCGGATCAACGTGAGATTGTGGCAAATGGCCAACACAATTATCGGACCATTACGACTCTCTTATAAATAGCAGGACTCTCCCCCGGTGAACGGTACACATTATTCTTCTCCACTAGTATTTTCACACAGTGCACACACCCGACACCTCAGACAGCATCTCGCCATTGTGTACACTGTGATCCTTCTAGTCAATGCTATCTTCTTGATAGATAGTGTTGAATAGATATATACTAGATCCTACATTGAACATCAATTGGCCTAAAGGGCTTATACATCTGTGTTCCACCTCGGAACACGTAGATTCTGGAAATCGATTTGCCATATAGAACCACGTCTTGGAGATCTGAAAGTAAACGGATACTGGGTCTCGAGGATCCGTTTTCTTGGAGATGTCTTTGGGCGGGTTCTTGCTTTTGGCTTCCTCTAGTGTCACTTCTTCCTGTCTGGACAAGAGAACTTGCTTGAATAGATTCCATTTGCTAGAGTCTGTAAGTCATGCCTCTCTTTTAGTGGGATTTGGAACACCAAGAATAATCATTGGGTCCTCATTGTATGCTCCAAGTTACTTTTCAGATTGCCCTTCATCTTCCAGGAATTTGAGTTTTCAGAATAAGAAGCGGTAGATGAATTCTTCTCGTCCTAACTTTCCTTTCCCAATACGAAGCCGCAATAATAATTGGGGAGAAAGATTGCCTTCCTCTCCCTTACTTTCCTTTCACAGGATAATACTATCGAATTGCAGCTCTCACCCCGTACAAGAATGAATCTCGGATGAACCAAGCAACCGACGTTGGATCTTAACACAACATCATCTACCAGACTTGGAGGACCTCGACTCAATATTAAAGCAAGTCTCTGGTATTTGGACCTCGGTTGACCGGCTTTCTTGGAGGTCCCATCATCGCCTACCAGACCCGAAGGACCTCGGCACAACGTCATCGCCTACCATGCCGACTTAAATTATCTCGGCGTCAATTATCCTGCTTCGTCACCATGCCGACTTCAATTATCTCCTTTCACAGGATCTCAGCTCTATTTTGATGCCCCCACACGAGTTATAATCTTATGCAACTCAAATCAGCACTAGGTGACTTTGGACAATAATCTCAGCTCATCATCATCTCGGCATACATGATTTAATAGTTCCAAAGAGATTCCTTTAGCAACCTCAAAATTTAAACGTTTAAAACGCTCCAAGACCTCGGCTCAGCAGCATAAGTGAAAAACCTCGGCTGCATAAGTGAGGAACTTCTACTCCTGCATCCATTTTTTTATTTGTATCAAACTTTCGACACGTTAGCCATAAAGGCCTGAGTATTCGGCTGTGCAGTAACTTTTACTGAGTTACTAACTTCATGAATGCTTTCAAGACCTCATCATCTCGATAGTGTGATGATGAGACACCTGTTAGTTATGATTAGTTTTGATGATGTCTTATATAGATGCCATTGTTATAAGCAAAAAGATTGAGTAATATAGTTATCTCCTACATTGACTAATTGTTGTATTTAATGTAGATTAATCCAAGTTGCATTATAGAGATTAATCAAGAAGGAGATAAGAGTTGAAAGAAAGAAGTATCTGCAGAGGTTATCAAGAAAGCAAGATATTATCAATGGGTTTTGGTGATAACCAAGTAGAAGAAGAGAGACCAAATAAAGAAGAGCTTGATGTATGGAATGAAGATTTTATCATCGAAGTTCTTATATTGATACTAGAAACCTCCAAGATCATATGGAAGTTGGAATGATTCAATTCAGAGTTAAAACAAGCAAGAATGAGGTTTTGGATGAGCAAACTTGAGTCACCAAGTATTAAACTTGGTTTTTCTACCTTTCTGCTGTAATTTACTCATCTGATAGGAGAAAACCCGAGTAAGGAACTCTAAACTCGAGTATGGGACTCAAAACTCGAGTATGGGACTCAATACTCGAGTTTGCAGTGTTTTCAGCATTTCTGGTGTCTCTGGACTAAGCTATACTCGAGTATATAAGTGCATACTCGAGTATGCAAGATCAGCAAACTCCGTTCTACTCTGTTCACGTTTAGCACGGGCGACGTTTGGTAATTCAATGATATCTCACAAACCAGAGATCGGATTGAGACGAAACTAAAAGCATTGGAAACTAGACATCTAACACGTATTGGTGACAAAAATTAATGCCCAAAGGAGTTCAGCAGAATTATTGATGAATTTTACAAGTTGACACAAAGATCAGCGTCACAGTTAGGAACAGCCTTCGGTATTTTGAGTATATCTCACAAACGACAAATCCAATTGAGCTGAAATCAGTGGCATATGAAAATGCACTCACAGAGCTTTCCATCAAGAGTTAAATGGATCAAAACGGAGCTCGAGCCAAAGAGATATGGCTCTCAGAAGTTGATAGTCAGTTCAAGGAGTTGCTCAAATGCATTTTACAAGGCTATACTCAAGTATAGGGAGCTATACTCGAGTAAAGGACTTACAGAGAGCAAATAAATTTTTGAACTTAAGTGTTTACTCGAGTATACACTTGATTACTCGAGTAAAGGACTTACAGAGAGCAAATGTTTTTCAACTAGAGTTGCATGCTCCAGTATGCGTTTGCATACTCCAATATGGATGAACTTACTCCAGTATACAAATGGATACTCCAGTATAGAGGCATTTTGAACTTAAAATTTTTCACACAAACAGTACCATACTCGAGTATGCTACTAACTTACTCCAGTATAGGTGTTAATTTTCAAACACAAGTCACGTTGTTTTGCCTCGGGAAGTTGCTTACTCCAGTATTGCTTTGCTTACTCCAATAAGGACACTTACACACAGTGCCATACTCCAGTAAGCATGAACTTACTCCAGTAAACAACGGTCAAAATTGATTTTTGAATTACACGAATTTGCAAATCATTATTGTTTGATCTAATTGCTTTCATATATCATTCACTTATGTTCCTTACTATGTTTAACAAGTTTGTTAAGTGAATTTCAGTAAGCACAGATCAAGATTATTGAAGGTCAAAGCCATAAAGCAAAAAGTGAACAGTGCATTTAATGCACTTCTGCAAATCAACCTTCTTTTAGCTAATCCATCTGAGCATGCCTTCTAAACGTTAAAGATTGCTTACTACAACAAGCAAAGTCATCTCCAACGGACAAATTCTCAGAGAGCCACATCAGATCTAATTAACACTTGGATTAGCAGAAGTTTAGAGAGCGAAGAAAACCAGACTTAATGATAATCAACTACAACGGTCTGATTCATCCTACAACGGTCATAAATGGTCACACATCATTCTCTACCTATAAAAGACATGGATTCAAGCAGAAAAACGTAGAGATACAAGTTTACGATGCCAAAATGCTGATACTCTGCTTCTTCATCATTCTTACTCTGTTTTCCATTTCTAAATAGCTTAGAGAGTGAAATGAAATGTGTCTGTACTTCAGTGATTATCTATTCATTCCTTTGAGAGGAAATTTATTGTAAACACATTATCTTTCTGAGAGTAACTCAAGATTGGGTAATCTTGAGTGGGATATACATTGTGTTGATTACAACTTGTAAGGGGGAGTGAATCCTAGTGAGAGGATTACTTCGAGTACAGAGTGTGTAATCAAGCAGTGTATTGATTACAGATTGTAAGGGGGAGTGAATCCTAGAGAGGGGGTTGCTTCAATTACAGATCGTGTAATCAAGGATATTGAAGATAGTGGATTGAAATTCCCAAGTGAGGCTTGGGGACTGGACGTAGGTTAAGGATAAGGCCGAACTAGTATAAATCTGTTTGCAAGCTCTTCTCCCTTATCTCTTACATTTCCAGCATTTACATTTGAGCACTTACCAATTGTTTGTGAACTTACTTTTGTTGCTCAAGATGAATTTTCTGAATTGTGAAAATATTTCGAAGAATGAAAATGTTTATACTTCACCCAATTCACCCCCCTCTTGGGTTCAGCCAGAACTTACAACACCCAGGTTAAGCACTTGTATCAAACCTACATCTCGGCATCAACCCGCGGACTCTTGATGCTGTCGCTTTTTATGCAAGTGATGAGTCCAACTGTGCGCTCCCATCTCGGCTTCAGTTATCTCGACACTTTTATGAGAAAAGTCTTGCAACATCAGTTTGCATATTACAGAGAATCCACAGTCATGCTGACTTGGATCACTCTTATCACCTTAGGCTTCACATCCCGGACATGCATACCCACGAGGCATCCCAGCATCCCGTCCAAATATCACATTGATCGTACTTCATTGTGGTGTTGACAGGTTAGATATCAGCTCGAAGACTCAACTGTTAGGTTAAGTCTTTTATTCGGTGCATGGTGGAGACGCACTCCCAGACAACCACAGCGACAGTGTTGAATGAGTTAAACGAACATGTACAGGCACTAGAGTCGCATGGATCATCTCCACATCATACGGCAAATTCTCATAAATGGCGAGATCATGCACTTCCACAAAGACGTTGGTGGAGATCACCATGCCGAGTTTCGTGATCTTGGCTCCGTCACCGTGGTGGCTTCAGTGACCTCGGCTCCTCTATCTCGGATTCAAGTCTCTCAAGTCCACTAGCAAATTTAATGCTTTGCTGGGCATAACCTGATTCAAGGTTGAACCATTTATTTGACAAAGCAGAGTCTTCGTCGTGAGTTCCTTCAGTAACCGGGAAACCACTAGGTACGCGAATGAAGATTTTGAAATGGACAATAAAGATTGTAGGAGGGATCCTCTCAATGATGCAATGATTTGGTGAAAGAGTTCAAGAGCGATTTTAGGGTTTCGCTTCCACCGAGAGCCAACCCTCTTCTTCAAACAACATTGATTGAATTCAGAATATTGGCTTCCTTAGGTATCACTTTTTTCCCCTTTTGCTTGCTGATGCCCTACGATACTCTCACTTTGTATGTTCAGTTTTCTTTCCCCGAAGGCTTGAATCATTTCTTTTTTGGGGAAATTGCCTTTTCTTTGTTCAACCATCTTCTCAATTGCAACTCGGATGAATTTAATCATAATCCTAGCCTGAGCACATATTCGGACGGATTGCAACTGGGATGGATTTGATCTATGGAGCAGGGATTCCTCTTTCCTCGTAATGTACTCCCCATTGCCTTAGAGGCAAAATATTCTTTCGGTTAAACTTACTAGAAGAAACTGAAGGAGCGGGCTGTGATTGTTCCACTGTCGATTCGACTTGAATTAATCTCACACCGCCATGACAAAAGAAACCTCTGCCCGCAATCAATAAAACCATCTTTGAACGTAGTGAAGTTAACATCAGAGAAAGCCCATTGAATTTAACGGCAATCTGGGACTTTTGGTGGGCGTTCACTAGGGTTGGTATTCAAATTTCTGGAAACGAAACTCTTCTGGGTTTTGTAAAAAACCCTTCTTATCTTCTTGTACTGACCATTTTTTGTTGTGCCATTCAAATTTCTGAGAATTACTGCTTCTTGGTTGAACCATCGTTGGTCACAGGAATCGAATTTTAGCGGTTGCCACGGTCGGCGCCAATGTTCTGTCATAGAACAAGATAGATTGATTGGACTTGACCTAGAAACGATGCCTAGGGCCTATGTACCCTTGAGAGGGATCAAAGTCCACGTAGTTCGAGATACACATAGGCATTTAGCCAAAAGGGGGTGGTGTGTGTGATCTGTGTAGGCAGGATTTAAACTATCAATTCAGAATGGAGAGAATGCACCTGGAGAACATGCTTATACAAAGGTCGTTTTTGGTTTCCTCCTCGTTGGTCGTGCGTGTCCTCTCTTGCCAAGGCGTTTCCCACGATCCAAACCGTTTTCACCCCATTACCTGCATTATCTCCCAAAAAATAGGCATAATCATGGAGATATCGGTGATTTATCAGATCTGAGAAGGATATTTCATAAAGCACCCCTGCTGGGCCTAGCCTTTACTAAGCCCATTATTCGGGTCCATAACAGTCCCTTGGGACTTTTTTGACATGTAAATTTCTATTAAGACTTTTTTACTATTTTTTATGGTCCTTGGGACCTGGCTGTAATTTTTCCTAGTTAAAATGAATCTATAAATAAGGACCAGAGTGATATTTAGAACTTGTTAACTTTATGGGTTCAAACGTATATTTATATTTTTTAACTGAAATGATTGTCATATTTCTTGCAATTAACAACATAAATGTTGATTTTCGCGGTATGTTGGCGCCAGTAGTTCCTTAATTAAAGAGAATAACAGAAAATGATATATGAGAGAGAGAGGAATTTCAAAGTTTTTTTTAAAAAAAAAAAAAAAATCTTTTGTGCTCTTGAAAGTAAAATGTAAAAATTCTTGAGCATAGTTTGTACGGATTTTCAAAACTCAAGTCAAAGACAAGTAATAAATAGTGTGTTACGACTTGATGGTTAGTTTTTATGTTTTGTGCTCCGGAAAGTGAAAACACTTGAATTTGTTTGTTTTGAAGGTGATGGGGATATAAATGCTACAAATAATGGTTTTTCAAAGAAACATAATCTCCAAATGTGTTCATAAACCTTGTGATTCATGAGCCTAAAGATACACTATTTCTTAATGATTTCCTGAACCTTTTGTTCTTCCATATGAACCATTTGCTAGGCATTCAAAATTATTTATGAACAATGTTAAGAAGATGCATCTTTTTAAAAATAAATTCATGAATCATCTGTCTTATTTTTTTTAAAAATCTTTTTACATTGCAAAATTTTAATTTATTGAGAATCTTTGCAAATCTTGTAAATATAATGTTGAAAAAATAAATATGAAAAGAGTTTTATATATGATTTTAATGTGAAACTCTTTGTTCATATGGAAGACCAAAAAGATTCAGAAGGCCTTTTTTATATTGAGGTAGTACTATCTCCGGTCTTAAATATAAGGTATAATTATTTTTTTTTTGAAGAGATTAATGAAGCTAATTAAATTAATTTAGAGTATTTTATTTTTATTTTTTTCTCCAAATTAATTAGTTTGATTGATAAATTAATATATATAATTTAAGGATATTCGACATATAATATGATTGAATAATTTATTTAAGTTCTTTAATCTCTTAAAAAAAGTCAACTCTGTCTTATATTTAGAAGCAGAAAGAGTAATATATATACTCCTATTTTTTTCCAACAAAGTATTAGATACATATGCGTACTCCTATATTCCATAATGTACGGCGTTTTTTTTTTATAAAAATAACTAGTAAAATTAATTAATGTCTAAACAATTTTTAAAAATTTTCAAAGATACCCTTGAATTAATGTACTTGATTCTTATAACGACCTCACATTATTTACTTCCCATTCCCAAGGCCATTTGAGATATATTCACATTAATTATTGTTAACATTATGCAAAATGTCTTATAAATTGAAATATCTAACCTTGTAAATTATGTCGTATGCCATAATGAGAAAGTAAAGTTGCTAATTTGAGTTGGGCCTGCATGCCCAATCTGCTAAAAAGTATTATCGGGTTGGGTTAGTAAAAATGGGCTTGAAGACAAGTCTTCTCAGTTCTCACCGCGTACCTACACTACATTCATACGCTATGGGCTAACACCCCATGCCACAAGTTAGCCCCTTTTTTGTTTTTCACAAAATAAATGCTTATTCTTAAAAACTTAAAAGTCAGAAACTGGTCCTTGCAATCTCAAGGCTCCTAATAAAATCAATAATACTGTTATGGGCTCGTATATGAGGCCCAATCAATATATGGCCCAATAAAGGGCAATCTATGTGACTTATGACGGCACAACATTTGGGCTTGGAGGCACATAGATGTGCAAGTCCAAACTCTAATCCTAAGGTAAACTCAATAAATAAGAGGTAAATCCCAAAGGTTTGGACATTCTCTCTTAATTTACTATACTGCCGTCACTGTACACACTCACACCACCCTCTTTGGCTAACGCTATTCGTGCACAGTGATCTATTATCCTTATAGGTATCTGATCCATAGATACCTAAGAGAGAGCTATCTGATCCAATATCAATATATTAGTCTAACGGACTAGACATCTTTGTCGAACCAGACAGAACATTAGCGCCGACCGTGGGGAATCAATAAACTTAGATTCCTGCGACCAAAGATGGTTGCCACCAGAAGTAGTAGTCAGATGCCCTTGCAAAGGCAGTTGCCTAAAGATCCATCACAGCAGAATCAAGATCCGCCGCAACCGGAGGATGTCCCAGATTTTGATAAAGTGCATGTTAGTGAAGACGTATTAGATACGGCTTCCTCCCCAATGCTTGCGCCAAATCCTTAAAACGCGATTGTCCAGTGAGTTCACCCTTAACAATTTCCAGTCGTAGATCCAGAGCTCGCCTCATGCACATCGCTTTAAATTCCGTATTGAAGCGAATTGAGCAATTGGAGTAGCACAACAATCTCCAGAGGCAAGAAGATCTCCAAGTAATGTGGAAGGATATGGATCGTCGTAATGCAACCATGCGGCAAGAAGAGATTTGAAGAATGCAATTGGTGGAGGAGTGTCTCCGTCAAATTGAGAGCTCGGTTTGTAATGGTAATCGGAATGAAGGTAACCCTACCCGGGTTAATACCTCGGGCTCTCTTCAAGTCAATGCTAGGGATCCCCTTCAAATGTTGGGATCCGTACACGCAGCGGATTAAAACTTCTTACGAATCCCTTCCGGAGGATCACTCAACGACGTTTAAATCAAGGTTAAGGGAAACCGAATCATACCTTATATTGAACTCGTCCGCCTTCCGTTATCTTTGATCAGGTGGGCTACCTTCTCGATCAGCAGAAGACGACTTTTTAGAATCGGCTTCCTCTACCGGTATCCACACGAACAATCCCCGAACACGGCTGCGGCAGAGTGCTAGCGCCTCTTGTGCATCTCTCCCAATTCACCTCTAGGGTTTCTCGCGGCTTTTTAATACGCTCGACTGAAAGTCTCGTAGGTTTTTCTAAACCCTATAGGCGTATTATATAATCAAAATTAATCCTTATTTATTTTGGAAATTCGAATTTCGAATCTGGATAATATATCAATCAAATCTATCTCATAAATGTAATTAAATATATTAAAAGCCAGATTTGGAAAGTCGAATTTCGAATCTGGATAATATATCAATCAAATCTATCTCATAAATGTAATTAAATATATTAAAAGCCAGATTTGGAAATTCAAATTTTGAATCTGGATAATATATCAATCAAATCTATCTCATAAATGTAATTAAATATATTAAAAGCCAGATTTGGAAATTCGAATCTTGAATTTAGATCAAATCTAAATTAAAAGCCTTTTTGATTTAATTTATCATTATAAATTAAATCCGAGAAATGATATCTATCTATTTAATTAAATCTGAGATACTATATCTCAATTTAACATTAAACAGATATATGATATCTTTATTCGAAATTAAATGAGATACAATATTTGTTTCAGATATTTAATTTATCAAATAAATTAAATACTAAACAAATATCATATATATAATATTATAATCTCCATTTATAATATATATATAAATTTCGAATTTTATATATATATATATATCCTAGATCAAATTTGGTATTCATTTAATCTCAGATTAATATGAGATTCAATGAATCTGGACACTTTTACTCGTGTTAGATTATTCTTGTGTGTGACCCTGCAGGCCCATATGAGATTGGCAGTGGGCCAACACTGTATCAGCCCACAAATTGCAAGCGGCCTCTAGCAAGACATTGCGACTAGCCAATTCACATGGGGATTGATGACACGATACTACCTATCGTACAACCATGTCACGTCCCTTTTGTCACGCGATAATTTGGTCAAGGATGAGGCATGGATAACGTCAACTTCCTTTTCTTGACCATTACTTTCTCGATTCTCGAGCAGTCTAATAAGTGAAATGGAAACTCCTTTCCATCACAGTATGGCCATACATTTCTTAGACTCACTCATCGAGGGGCCCAGTATTATCTCTCTACAAATGTGAGGGACAAATTCCATCTTGATCATTCACATTCCTCCGTATGAAAACCACTGATCCCGATCCCAGCCTTTATCATCACCTGGTCAAAGGTGACTTTTGACTAGGTCAAAGACCAATGACTCATCATGTAGGAATCCATGATGATCTCAGGTCATAGGGCGTTGTGACGCGGTTATACATGAGATAAGCTTATGACTTAATCCATGCAGCTTTCTCATAGTGGGTCGGTCCAGCACCTTATACTCTTACAAATGCCCATGACTTTGATTCATATCTCCATACCTTATCAAAGTCATACTGGTCTTAACTCATCTTCGCTCCCGCGTAGATGATCGACCAGGGACATTTAGGATAATCTATAAGATATATCCAGGGATATAGTTATCACCATAAACATGTGTATGAAATGATAACTTAATGGAGAACAATGACTTGCCCCTAGGGCATAATTTCCAACATCAAATTGATGCTGGAGACCCCCTCAAGGCAATTACGCAAAAGTTAACTCGGCTGATCGAGTTCGGGATCGGAGTCATGAAGTTCGAGGTTTAGGTCCCAGACCATAGAAGCAGCAGGCTGGGGATGACTAGGTTAGAGGGGATCAAAACTGGGATGTAGTGCCTTGAACACAAAATGCTCCTGGGAAGTATAGGAGGAGGTATAGTAGGAGCAGTTTAACAACAGTCCTTTCAGTGACGAGATTGCAAATGCTCCTTACTCGGATGATTTTGATTCAACCTTATTGTCAAAGTATGATGGAAGTCAGGATCCTCAAGCCCATCTTAATATGTTCGATATGGACATGTTTGTGAGGGGATTCGATAGGCCCATCATTTCCCGGTTATTTGCTGCAATATTGATGGGAGCTGCGCAAACATGGTTTCACACCTTGTCTTCAAAGTCAATTTAGGATTTTGAAGGTTTGGGAGAAAGGTTCTTGCTGAATTTTGCAATAAGCGAAAAACAACCGAAGTCTGAGTTCGCTCTCGGTAAGATTAAGCAGCAACCGAGGGAAACGCTTCAGAAGTATTTGGATCATTTTCATGATGTCGCTTTGCAAGTGCATGGATTACAAGAAAATGTGCATGTACACCTATTAGTAGCCGGCTTAGATGGTTCATCCCAGATGGCAAGTCCATTTATAAGGATCCTGTCAAGACCATGGTGCAGTTCAGAACTTGGTCAAAGAAACATCTAGAGTTGAAGCAAATGGAGATAGCCAATGGCACGGGAAAGGAGAAGAGGAAGAGTCCACCTCCGAAAAGAAAGGAACAACCTGGAAGTCAAAAGCATGATTTCCGCGGAAGGAACCCAGATAATACATTTCGGGGTGGCAAGTATGAAGGAAAGTATGAAAAATACACTCCCTTAAACGTTCCACGATCTCAAATTTGGAGGGAGGTGACCGAGATGAAAAAAGTGGACTGACCTCAACCACTCTACAATAAGGGAGGCATAAACTAATCCCGGTTCTATGAATTTCATGACGGGTCAGGACATACTATTAACCAGTGCTAGGATCTCAGAGACGCTGTGGAAAACTTTGTCAGAGAGGGTAAATTACGACAATACGTCATAAAAACTTAGGGATGGAAGAATAATAAACTTAAGCAAGGAGACCGCAGTAAGAGCCCGATTCTTGGGAAGAAAAGGAAAGATGAAAAAAAGGAAACTTGATGGCAATGATGACGAATTTCAAGAAGCCAAGTTCGATTGCAACATCATCAGTGGAGCTCTTGGAGGAGGAGGAGATACAGTAAGCCGGAGGAGAAAGTATTTGCGAGAGGTTCTTTCAGTAAGGGATCAGCTAAAGTTCAAAGAAGATTCTAGCAAGCCAGAGCCTCCTCTACTATACTTCATCAAGGAAGATTTGAAAGACGTAGTCCCAAGTCATGAAGATGGTTTGGTGGTTACAGGTACCCTGGTGATTTGTCAGGTTAAGAAGATCTTCATAGATGCTGGAAGCTCCGCAAACATTATCCTGTGGGATGCTTTCAAAAGGATGAGCCTTGATCTAGAAGATTTGAAACTGTGTAAAACAACCCTCATAGGTTTTAACAGAGAAGACACTCCTCCTAAGGGGTACATTGATCTTAGGTTAACTCTGGGAACAAAGGAAGCGTTCAAGTCAAAACGAGTAAGGTTCATTGTGGTCGACTTTCCATCTCCGTATAACATAATCTTGGGGAGACCAACTATTTATAATTGGGATATGTTGTGTTCCACAAGCATCAGAAGTTGAAAATGGTGAATAATAAGAACAAAATTGTCAAGATAAAGGGAGATTAGAAGGAATCTCGGTAATGCTATTTCAAAGCAGTCAAAGAAAGTAAAGGCGGACCTTCCTCCCCACCCTGGATTCGCAAGGGCGATAGAATTGTGAGCAAGGGTAAAGAAAGTCAGCGAACTAAACCAGTAAATATGGTGGAGTTAGACATGTGAGAAGAAACCAAGATTCTGAGACCGGAGCCAGAAGGAGAGTTTGAGAATATAGTTTTGGGTGATGAGCTTGGGCAAGTCACCAAAGTGGGCAAAGTAATGGACCTAGAGTTAGAACCGGGTTGGAAGCTTTCTTGAAAAAGAACCAGGATGTTTTTTCTTGGAAGTCATCGGAGATACCCAGCGTTGATCCAAAATTTTGCTGTCACAAACTGGCAATCTGTCCGGGACCAATTTTGGTGGTCTAAAAGAAAAGGAAACTGGACCCATAAAGGAGGCAGGCTATGGAGAAGCATGTTCAAGAATTGCTTGCGGCCGGATTCATACGGGAAATACAGTATACCTCTTGGTTATCCAATGTGGTTATGGTGAAGAAACCAAGTGGGAAGTGGAGAGTATGTATGGATTACACCAATTTGTGTTACACCCTTACAGGCCTCGCCCTTTCGGGTGGCAGGTTAAAGGGATTCCTTTTATTAGTTACATTTCCATTATTATTTGGTCCATTTAACTTATATCAGAGTGAGAACAACAGAGCATTATACCGGTTTGGACTATCTACTGTACTGGTAAAAGTGCAAATAACCAAAAAGTAAAAGTCCCTGAATGGTTAAGGGTACAGTCATCCAAAAATAAAATACCAAAAATATAAATACAATCATCCCAAATATTAGTACAAAACATAATAGGGTGTTCCCTATTCTTTAATCTACACTGATATGCCCTACCTTTCCAAAAAGGTTCTTCTATCTCATGCACGTCCACCTGTATCTACAAAAGTGTTTGGAGTTCGAAAGTGAACCCCAGAGTAACTGTCAAACTCATGTACTATATGTGTATATTGTATGCATGCAACCATGACATGTAAAATCACAGATAAAATGCCAAACATACCACATATGCATTCAGAAACATACACAATATCCAATCATCATGCACTGTCAAGCTGCCTTACCTAGGCAAGCCTTGGATTTACTGAAATCACGAGCTGCCTGTACCAGGCCAGTCTCGGACCTAACGACCCGTAGAGCTGCCAATCAAGGCCAACCTCGAACTTATCCTTAGCACTAAGAACACAATAGTTAGAGACTCGAACCCCAACATGCTTTGTATGCATATTTAGCAAAAACATACAAACATACATGGCAAACAAACATACAACAAACACATAAGAGTACTTGAGTAAAACAGTTACTACCTGTGGGATTTGTATTGCCTTAAAATTTTAATGTGTTTGATAGCTTCTCCAAATATTGTAAGTGGAGCTATATACCTAAGAGGGGGGCTGAATTGGGTATATTGTAATTTTTCGCTAAAAGCTCTGTTTTCAACCGGTAAAAACAGAGATAAATAGAGTAGGGAGAAGAAAATCTATACACAAGGATTTATACTGGTTCGGTCCTAACAACTTGACCTACATCCAGTCCCTAGACTCTCTGGGATTTCCACTATATCAAAGATTACACACTCTGTACTCAAGAAGTAGTTCTCTCTCTAGAACTCACTCCCCCTTTACAAGTTGTAATCAATGAACTCCCAAATCACCAAGTCCCCTTGACTTGTGATTCTTTACAATAAATGATATTCAGAAAGAAACTCTCTCTAAGAGCAGATATTGATAAACACTGAAGCTCTTTGTATCAGTAGATGCTATACAAGTGAAAACTGAAGAAAATAAATGTAGACTTGAATGCAATTCGTTTTCAGTAGTTGTGGTTGTTGGGAAAACTTGAATGCTCTTCTATTTATATTCAGAGATCATTAAATGACCATTGCTTTCCCAATAGATCCGTTGGAGAAGTTCAGCCAAGGTTAGGAAGTGGTTTAGGCATCTTCTCTCTTTGATCTTCACTTAATCCAGCTGTCTAGTTGTTCATAGTTGACTTTCTCAGGATTAATCCGTTGGAATGATAATTGCTGGATGTAGAAAACATTCTTTAATTCTTTGCAAATGTGTGCAGATGGATTATCCAGAAGTGTGCAACTTTCTGGTGTTAGTTCTCTATGTGTTTTGATGATAACTGACAATTGCAAACCCAAAAATGAAGTTTTGTTTTGGTAAGTTGAAAAACTTACTGTCAAGACAAAACTCGAGTTTTGGTTTCAAAACTCGAGTTTTGACCTTGACAGAAAGATGCTCATTTTCACTAAACAAGAGCAAAACTCAAGTTTCCTTTGGAAACTCGAGTTTTGAACATTAAAGAGAGCACTCAATTTTCATCCCAAGACAAAACTAGAGTTTCAGTTTGAAAACTCGAGTTTTGACTCTTACAGAGACTTATGACATTTTTCAACTAAAGACAAAACTCAAGTTTCGTTTTGAAAACTCGAGTTTTGGCCATACAGACAGTCTCTTGTCTTTTAAATCCAGTTTTGCGCCAAGACTTCATCTTTTCAACTACTTCTGAGATTTTCCAAGTTTTCTCTAAGTTGAGAGAAAACTCGAGTTTTGACTTGACAGAGAGTTTTCACGTTTTCACTCAGTTTTTGAAAACTTGAGTCTTCAAAGTAAAACTCAAGTTTCCAAATTGAGCAGATTTTCTAAGTTTTCATTGTTGGAGGAAAATTCGAGTTTTGGATTGCAAACTCGAGTTTTGACCCAACCCGAGAGCATTGCCAGTTTTCAAAGTTTTCGTAACAATAGGAAAACTCGAGTTTTGATTTCAAAACTTGAGTTTTGATCAGGCAGAGAGCAATGCATTCTCACGATGATTTGAAAACTCGAGTTTCATTTTTGAAACTCAAGTTTTGGCCTGACTTGAACTTCTCAATGTTTTCACAATTAATTGAAAACTCGAGTTTCAGTTTTGGAAACTCGAGTTTTGATCAAACAGAGAGCTTAAGATTTTTCAACGCTTTGAAAACTCAAGTTTTTGATGTTTTGTACTAACACGTGCTATTTTCATTAAAAGTCCAAAACTCGAGTTTTGGTTAGAAAACTCGAGTTTTGAGATTTACTCAAACAATGGTCCAAAAGCTCAAAACACGACTTTGCTCTTTGGAAGTAGAAAACTCGAGTTTCAATTTTGAAACTCAAGTTTAGTCTTAAGTGCACAATTGAAAACTCGAGTTTTGATGAACAAACTCGAGTTTCCATCGCTGAATCTGAAATTTGAATTTAACGATTTTGGAATACATTGTTGTTTTATCTTAATACTTTCCAACATTAATCTTCTATATTCCCTACTATGTTTAACCACTTTCTTTGTGAGTTTTAGACAGATCAATGAAGATTTATTGAAGGAGAGAGCAAAAGCAAAAAGCGTAGTTCAGAACATTAAATGCTGACCAGAAAGTTGCTTCTTTTCTGGCTAATCCATCTGCACATGCCTACAAAGCATTAAAGAATGTTTTCCTCAACAAGTAAACTCTTTTACAACGGATTAATTCGTAGAGAGTCAACTCTGATCATCTAGCCAGCTGGATTAAGAGTAAACTAGAAAGAGAAGATGCCTAAACCACTCCCTAACCTTGGCACAACTTCTCCAACAGATCTATTTGGAAAGCAACGGTCATTTAATGATCTTTGAGTACAAATAGAAGAGCATTCAAGTCTTTCCAACAACCCACGACAACTGAGAGCGAATTGCATTCAAGTTTTCATTTATTCCTTTCAGTTTTCACTTGTATAGTATCTTTTGATACAAGAGCTTCAGTGTTCATTTATATCTGCTCTTTGAGAGAGTCTTCTTTCTGAATATTCATTTATTGTAAAGGAATCACAAGTCAAGGGGACTTGGTGATTTGGGGAATCATCGATTACAACTTGTAAGGGGGAGTGAGTTCTAGTGAGAGAATCACTTCTTTAGTGCAGAGTGTGTAATCTTTGATATAGTGAAAATCCCAGAGAGTCTGGGGACTGGAAGTAGGTCAAGTTGTTGTGACTGAACCAGTATAAATCTTTGTGTGCAAGCTATTCTTCTCTTACTCTATTCACCCTTGTTTTTAGCGTCAAAAAACAGAGCACTTGTCGAAAATTTTAAGAATACCCAATTCACCCCCCTCTTAGGTATTTAGGCTCCACTTATTTCTGGGTTTAGCATTTAATGTTTAGACATCACCTTTTGCTTTTGCTTTAAACCTTCAATAAATATCTTCTAAATCATATGAAATTCACTAATAAAGTGATTAAACATAGCTAGGAATATAGAAGATTAATACTGGAAAGTATTGGAGGCAAACAACAAGATTTCACAAATTTGTCAGATTTGAGTTTCAAACTCAGCGACTGAAACTCGAGTTTTGTTCTGCTAAACTCAAGTTTTGGACTGTGCACTTAAGCAAAACTCGAGTTTCCTCCTTCCAGAGAGGAAAGTTGCGATTTGAGCTTTTGGAACACATTTTGAAATAAACTCAAAACTCGAGTTTCCAAAATCAAAACTTGAGTTTTCTCTTATCTCAGAGAAAACTTGGGAAAAGTCAAAGTAAGTTGAGGTTCAGGAGTTTTGGTGCAAAACTGGATTCAAAAATTAGAGACTCTCTGTATGGGCAAAACTTGAGTTTCTAAATCAAAACTTGAGTTTTGTCTTTGGTTGAAAACACCAAGAAGTCTCTGTATGATCCAAAACTCGAGTTTTCAAACTGAAACTTGTAACACCCCTACTTTTGTAATGCATGTATCAATGTAAGCTTGCTCAGTAATATGAAGCCTTGAGTAATTTTGGAGTATTTATTTCCTATAATTTATGGCATGGAATTATTTCAAAGGCCCTAAGATGGAAACTAATGGTTAAGAGTAAGTAGCAAAGGTACCAAGTCAAAATAAGAAGAAACCCTGATAAACAGTAGGGTAACTTGTGCACCAAGAAATCTTGAGGACATAAACCAGTATAATAAATAAGTGACCACGGGCATTGTGGGCTCAGGGCATGCGTGTTAAACTTAGAGAAAGAGAGGGAACATGTGTCTAGACCCATTACAGAAGAGAAAGTCAGTGGTGGTGGTGCTACGTCAAATGTGTGGCATTTCGGGGCCAGAAGTTGGATTGCCGAGTAGCACACATTACGAGGTGGATCTGGAGTACTAGAATAAAGGTTTATTGATCCCCAAGGTAGTATGCCCCGTCCACTTTTGGTCTGGGAAAAGTGACTGATGATCCAGGCCCACATAAGTCCAGTTGAAGAGCATGTATTACGAGGTAAGGTAGGACCGGCAAAAAGGGAGCTGAGCGGGACCAGATAGGACTTTCCGGAGTCGGGCCTAGGCCCAGGATATTGGTAGGGGACGAATTTCAATGGGCCCAGAAGAGAGAGAAAATATCTTGTCATGTAATTATGAAGAGAGAGATTGTCACATCAGAGTCATAATGAAGAGAGAGAACGAATAAAATAATTCGGTTAAATCTGGACCACAAATTCAAATCTGATATGACAACAAAATGACATGTAATAATGACATGAAAAGTGCAATTATGGCACATATTTGGGCAGATTTCGTGGACCCCATAAGCCTTGGAAGAAGACGACGCAAAATGACCGTTATGCCCCTACATCTTAAACCTACAACTAAGGTCACCTAGGGGCAAAATTGGAACCCTATTTTTGGCATAGGAATGCGTTATTTTCTGCCCTTGGAAGACCCTAGAAGACTTCTAGAAGATCTGATTTCGTGGGCCCCTTTGCTTTGGAAGATGTACAAGGCAAAATGACCAATTTACTCCTAACCTTAAAACCTACAACCAAAAATATCTAGGGGCAAAACTGGGAACTTGGGGCCTATAAATAGGACCTCTTCCCCTCCATTTTTCCACACAAGCCGCGAGCTAAAGGAGTGCTGGAGAGTGGTCAGCTGAAGCATTAGGTTCAGGAGGTGAAGAAGGTCACCCGCAATCGATATTCCAAGGTAAGTCCCTAAACCGGCAACTAAGCTCTCTTCTTCTCTGCCCTGTGGTGTTTCGTGTTGGTGCAATGGGTTTTTCATATTTTTAAGGTCTCCAATGAGTCCAGAGGGCATTTTTGTGTAGGGTTAAGTTGGATCATCTCCTTCTGAACTCTGAAAACCTAAACTTAAACACATTGGAACCCTTAAAAACACAAAAATTAGATCACAACACTAAGACCTAACCATTTGAACGAAAACCCTAACTACAAGCTTCAAAGGTTTGGGTTTTTGGTGTTTACTTGAAATTGGAGATTTGCTTGGTGTTCTTGCTCTTTCCCTAAGGCTATGTTTGGGAGTTTCATTTTGGAGGGAAAGGAAAGGAAAGGGAGGGTTTTGGTAGTTCCATTGTTTGCAAGTTTTCTCAACCTTGTCACTCAAGCTGACATGGGAGACAAGTTGTGTGTGTTAGTTCTCTATGGGTTTTGATGATTACTAACATTTGTAAACAATGTGGAGATGTTTTGGTTAAAGTTTAGAATGGTTTAAACTTACCAATTTCAAGCAAAAATATTCTGTTTGAAACAAACTCGAGCTTGTCTTGTTCAAGCTCGAGCCTGGTTTTGACAGAGAGGACAAACCTGCCAGTTTAAATCACAAACTCGAGACTGAACCTGAAGTTTGAACTAAAGCTTACTCAAAAGTTTAAGTGAACTCGAGCCTATAAATTCAAGCTCGAGTTCATCAATGGCAGAGAGGTTAGATCTTTGAAAACATCTTTAAACTTATTTTTTTTCTTTTTCTTTCAAACCTCAAGTTTGTAACCTCCAGAGAAAATCTTTCACAGTTTTCATAAGCTATGAACTCGAGCCTGTTATGGCAAACTCGAGTTCATCTCTGGCGGGAAGAAATTTTAAGCGAAGAAGATTTTTACAAACTCTGCACTGTTCCATTAAGTTAAAAATCTTTCAAAGTTTCAAAATCTCAGGAGTTTACAGATCAAACAAACTCGAGCCTAAAAGTTCCAGAAAGCAAAGAGTTTTTCAAAGTTGAATAAACTCGAGCCTAAATATTTTAAACTCGAGCCTAAAAGCTCCAGTGAGCAAAAGTGTTTTTCAACTTGAGAAAACTCTAGAGTTTGCTCTACAAACCTCAGGTTCACCTTTTCAAAGCTTAGATAAACTTTGTCTTGAATAGTGTCAAACTCGAGCCTGTCACTAATGGAATCGAGTTTGCCCCCTTGAACATAAACTTTCCAAATCTCAAAATCGCGACATACCTCTCTGAATGAAGGGAACTCGAGTTCATGAAGTTAAGCTCGAGTTCAAATCAACCCGAGAGCAATGTGATTTTCCAATGAGTTGAGAACCTCAGGTTTAGATCACAAACCTCAGGTTTACATGTTTCTGAACTAAAACATCTTTAGACACTGAAGCTTCAAACTCGAGCCTGCATGAACTAGGCTCGAGTTCACAACGTTGTCTTTGAAAATTTGAATCAGTCGAATTCAGAAATCAATATTATTTGATCTTAATGCTTTGCAACATTATTCCCTGATATTCCCTGCTATGTTTAACGTCTTTATTAGTGGATTTCAGAGAATTAAAGAATGTTTATTGGAGAGTTAAAGCATAAAGCATAAAGCATTAAGCAAGTTCAGAACATTTATTGCAATGCTCAGAAAGTTACTACCTCTGGCCAATCCACCTACACACGTCTACAAAGCATTTAAGAGGGATTGCTACAACAAGAAACATCCTCTCTAACGGATTAATTCGCAGAAAGTCAACTATGATGACTTGGCCAACTGGATTAAGAGTTAACTAGAGAGAGAAAGTGCCAAAATCACTTCAGAACACTTGGGCAACCTCTCCAACGGATCTATTTGGAAGTCAACGGTCATTTAATGATCTCTGAGTATAAATAGAACAGCATTCAAGTCTTTCCAGCTACCACAACAACTGAGAGTGAATTACATTGAAGTTTTCATTCATTTCTTTCAGTTTTCATCTGTATAGTATCTTTTGATACAAGAGCTTTAGTGTTCATTTATATCTGCTCTTTAAGAGAGTTATACTTCTGGATATTCATTCATTGTAAGGAATCGCAAGTCAGGGGACTTGGTGATTTGGGGAATCATTGATTACAACTTGTAAGGGGGAGTGAGTTCTAGTGAGAGAATCACTTCTTGAGTGCAGAGTGTGTAACCTTTGATATAGTGGAAATCCCAGTGAGGCTGGGGACTGGACGTATGTCAAGTGGTTAAGACCGAACTAGTATAAATCTTCTTGTGTCTTCCTTTTTCTCCCCTACTCTGTTTTACCCTGTTTTTAGTGTTAGAAAACAGAGTCTTCAGCAAGAAATTTTAAAATACCCAATTCACCCCCCTTTGGGTATTTGGCTCCACTTTCATTTGGTATCAGAGCAAGGTCTTCTCATAAGAGCTTAACAACTCGAGAAGGATCGATATAGATGGAATACTACCCGATGGAGCCTCGATCAACAGACCCCCACTGCTTTAATGGAGAGCACTACTCCTTCTGGAAAGCCAAATTCAATGTTTTTGTAAATGCTACAGAGTATGGTCTATGGAGAGTCTTTGAGAGAGGAGACTATATGCCAACTGTCCTTGAAGATGGTGTGAGGGTCATGAAGCTAGAAGAAGATTATGATGACGAAGATAGAAGAAATGTCACTCTGAATAGTAAAGCAGTTCTTCTACTTCAAAGTGCCTTGAGTCAACAAGAATACTTCCGAATTTGCACTTTGCCATTGCAAAGCATATGTGGGATGCTCTGGAGATTGCTCACGAAGGAACGGCTGGTGTGAAACAAAATCGGGTCAACACTTTTATGACCAAGTATGACTTGATGCGAATGAAGCCTGGCAAATCAATTGGTGAATTTCAGCTGAGATTTACTCATTTAATTAATCAGCTCGCTGCCTTGGGAAAGGAGTACGATCAAACGGTTCAAGTGAGGAAGATTCTGAACATCCTCAACAAAGAATGGAAAGCCAAGGTCACCACCATTGAGGAAGCAAGAGAAGATTCAATGGCATCAGTGGCTGCACTCTTTGGAAGCCTTTCTGAGTACAAGGCAAAACTCAAGTTCAAGAAGGGACTTGATGAGGTTCATGGCAAAGGGAAAGGCATCGCACTCAAGGCTGCAAAAGAGGATAAAGAATCAGAAGAAGAGGATGAAGACGATGATGAAGAAATAGGCATGTTGTTCTGGAGATTTAAGAAATTCTATAAGTAGGACCAAGGCTTCAAGAAATTACACAAGGGTAGCTCCAGTTATGAGGCTAAAAAGCCTATCATTTGTTATGAATGTCAAAAGCCTAGTCACATCAAATCGGAATGTCCCCAGCTGAACAACAACAAAGATAAAGATAAGAAGAAGTTCAGCAAGTTCAAGAAGAAAGCCTATGTCTCAAGCATTTGGGGAGATAGCTCATCCGATGAAGATGATGAGGATGAGGAAGAGAAAGCTAATATTTGTCTTGTTGCTGAAGAAGAAGAGCAACATGCTCAAAGCAATGAGGTGTGTCTAAGAGCATCAAGACCCAACAAATGGTATATTGACAGTGGGTGCTCAAGACATATGACAGGAGACAAATCCAAGTTTCTCACAATCAAACCCAAGGGCGGTGGCAAGGTCACCTTTGGAGGAGATCAATCTGGAAAGATAGCTGGGATTGGTGAGATTGGGAACAATGAAGGTCCACTCATCAAAGATGTATACCTTGTTGAAGGTTTATGTCACAACCTTCTTAGTGTGAGCCAAAGCACCGACAAGGGTAACCTCGTTATTTTTTATTCTAACGAATGTCTGATTGTGAAAAAGGATTTGCTTCCCTTAGAAGATTTGAAATCAAAAGCTTTATTTAGAGTACCTAGGGATGATAATTGTTACACTCTCAACCTCTCTAGCAATGCTTCGATTTCTGAAAAATGTTTTGTAAGCAATTTGAGTGAGAGTTGGTTGTTGCACAAGCGTCTGGCTTATGCCAACATGTTCCAACTTGACAAGTTGCTTAAAAAGGATATAGTAATTGGCATTCCTAAGCTTAGTTTTAAAAATGATTTGACTTGTGAAGTATGTCAAAAGGGAAAGCAAACTAAATCATCTTTCAATGCTAAAAATGAAATCTCTACTAATAGACCACTACAATTGCTTCATATGGATCTTGTGGGTCCAGCAAGGGTGAGGAGCCTTGGTGGCAATCTGTATACACTGGTCATTGTGGATGATTATTCAAGATTTTGTTGGACTATTTTATTGTCTTCAAAAGATGAAACATTTGATCAGTTTGTTGTGTTTGCCAAGAAGGTCCAGAATGAGAAAGGATTCTCTATTTCAGGCATTAGAACTGATCATGGTGGAGAATTTGAAAACAATGCCTTTGCTGAGTATTGTGACAACATGGGAATAGACCACAACTTCTCAGCTCCAAGAACTCCACAACAAAACGGTATTGTAGAAAGAAAGAATCGAGTTCTCACCGAGATGGCAAGGGCAATGCTGAATGAGAACAACACTTCTCAAGTGTTCTGGGCTGATGCTATGAGCACTGCTTGCTATATCTCCAACCGAGCATATCTGAGAAAGAAGTTGAACAAGACTCCTTATGAGCTATACAAAGGAAGGAAACCCAACCTGAGCCATTTATACATTTTTGGGTGTAAGTGCTATGTGCACAATAATGGTAAAGAAAATCTGGGTAAGTTTGACTCTAAGGCTGATGTAGGAATATTTCTTGGATATTCAAATAGAAGCAAAGCCTATAGAGTTTTCAATACTAGAACTAAAGTTGTTGAGGAATCCATACATGTTGTGTTCAGTGAAGAAGGGACTGATAAATCCTTGAATGATGAGGAATAAAATATTTTCAAAAATCAATTCTTTTCAAAAACTACTCCTTCTCCTACTGAAAATTCAGAAAATATCTTTGAGGCTGATCCTGAAAATTATATTGAAAACCCAGATCAATCTCAACCTAGAGCTTGGAGATTTATTAGAGATCATCCTTTAGACCAAGTCATAGGAGATGTAAATCAAGGAGTAAGAACTCGAAAGAGTACTTTGAATGAAGTCACTTTTTCTGCATTCATATCACATATAGAACTCTCTAAAATAGATGAAGCTCTTTCATACAATGATTGGGTGATAGCTATGCAAGAGGAGTTACATCAATTTGACAGAAATTAGGTTTGGGACTTAGTACCTAGACCCAAGGACCATCCGGTTATTGGGACTAAATGGGTATTTAAGAACAAACGTGATGAATCTGCAATCATTGTCTGAAATAAGGCAAGATTGGTTGCAAAAGGGTACAATCAAGAAGAAGGGATAGACTACGAAGAAACTTATGCTTCAGTGGCTAGATTGGAAGCTATAAGGGTTCTTTTAGCCTTTGCATTTGTTAAAGGTTTTAAACTTTTTCAAATGGATGTTAAAAGTGCATTTTTGAATGGTTTTATTCAAGAAGAGGTTTATGTAGAATAACCTCCAGGTTTTGAAAATGAACAATTTCCTGATTATGTTTTCAAACTCAAAAAGGCATTATATGGTCTCAAGCAAGCTCCAAGAGCTTGGTATGAGAGATTAAGCCAATTTCTCTTAGATCAAGGATTTATCAAAGGAAAGGCTGACACAACATTATTTATCAAAAGGAATAAATTGAATGAAATTTTGATTGTACAAATTTATGTTGATGACATAATCTTTGGTGCTACTAATGATGCTTTGTGTGAGGAATTTTCAAAGATTATGCAGGGAGAGTTTGAGATGTCAATGATGGGATAGCTGAACTACTTCCTTGGTTTGCAAATCAAGCAAAGAAAAGATGGAATCTTCATCTCCCAAACCAAATACCTCAATGATTTGCTGAAGAAATTTGGGATGGAACATTGCAATGGTGCTGATACCCCAATGAGCACAACCACTTCATTGGATGCTGACGAAGAGGGCAAAGACTTCAACATTACAAAGTATAGAGGGATGATTGGATCATTGCTCTATCTAACAGCAAGTCGCCCGGACATCTAATTCAGTGTTGGAATGTGTGCAAGATTTCAATCTGCCCCAAAGGAGACTCATGCTGAACATGTGAAGAGGATCTTCAGATATCTTGCAGACACCAAGACTCTGGGTTTGTGGTTTCCTAAAGGTCAACCTGAACACTTGATGGCATACTCAAATTCAGACCATGCCGGCTACAAAACTGATAGGAAGAGCACAAGTGGCCAATGCGAGTTCTTTGACAATTCACTTGTGTCTTGGTTTGGCAAGAAACAAACCAGTGTAGCTGTGTCATCAACTGAAGCTGAATATGTGGCTGCATCAAGTTGCTGTGCTCAAGTATTATGGCTTAAGCAACAACTTGCTGACTTGGGAGTCAATCTGAAGGAGATCCCAATTTTGTGTGACAACACAAGCACAATAAGCTTGGCCAAGAATCCAGTTCAACATACAAGAACCAAGCATATTGATGTGCGGCATCATTTCATAAGGGATCATGTACAAAAGAGAGATGTCAAAGTGATGTTCATCCCAACTCATCTCCAACTTGCTGATATCTCCACAAAGCCATTAGCCAAAGAACAATTTAATTTTATAAGGAGGGAATTGGGAATGGTAAATCCCAATGAGTTGTAAGTTTTCTCTCACCTAATGTTAGTTTAGGTTTTGATGAATAATTGTTACTAACTTAAGCATCGGAGTGTCTAGATGTGTTTTGTGCAGGATGCTTAAGTCTGAAATTTGCTAAAAAAGGGAGCAAACTCGAGCCTATGACTTGTGAACTCGAGCACAAAAGAGACAGAGAAGAAATAAAAATCTGATGCTGAGCAAACTCGAGCCTGAAACTTATGAACTTGAGCTCGAGGAAGGCAGAGGAAAAATGAAGATCAAATGATGAACGAACTCGAGCCCATAAGTGATGAACCTCAGGTTCATTTCATGCAGAGAGCAAGCTTGAGCTGAACAGCAGAGAGAACTCGAGCCTACAAGTAATGAACTCGAGTTCATGAGATACAGAGAGCTATCAAGTTCAAAGATCAATCTGAACTCGAGCCTGTAAGTATGAACCTCAGGTTCACGGGAGAAGTTCAAGAGTTCTCAGCTACACTCTTGAAGTGCAGGTAAGTAAAATTTATGACGAACTCGAGCCTACAAGTGTGAGCTCGAGTTCATCGCGTCTGCTATATATACTGTAGGTTGAACTCTCCTCCTCACTTCACTCAAACCTTCGGTTTGCCCTAAAATTTCTTCTTCTTCTCCACTTCAAACCTTTGCGAAAATGGCTTCTAAACCGACAAATTCCCAAGATTCCAACCCCAAACCTACACAATCCACCTCCCAAACACATCCTGATCGTCCTGTTCGATCAAAAGTGCGTTCAACTCGTCTTCACGATGGAATTGACAAATCCATCAAAGGAGTTCAAGGGGAAAACGTTGAGCCTCAGCCCTCCTCGACTCAAAGGAGTTACAATTAACGAAGGGCGGACAAAGAAGAGACACGAACCAGAGCCTGCACCTCAGGGAAAGGGAAAAGCTCCTCAACCAGCCGAGCCTCTGAGACAAAAACAACCATTCAAGAGAAAGAAGACTGCTGGGATTCACTTGGTTCCCACTGTTGGTCAAGCTAGTTCTCAAGCTCAGCCGGTGCCTCAACAACAGGAGCAAAATGCTCCTCAGGTATCGCAGACAAATCCTGCTATCTATGAAATTAATCTACACTCTAGGATTCCTAGTGGATTTTCTGAGGAACCATGTGGAATGACTGTTGATGAAGGGGCCAAGTTCAAAGAGAAATTTAATGAAAAGAAAGTTTTCTGCCCTATTGTTCATGTAGATTTAGCTAAGATCAAAGAAGAATGCAATATTGACCTATCCGCTTGGCTGAAATAATTCTCTATAAGAGCTCCTTATAACCCAAAGCTTGTGAAAGTCTTCTACTTTCACATGCAATCTGATAATATCTTGGATGAGGATGGGAATCTAGTGGAAGAGAGGATCACAACCAATGTGAGGGGCCAGAAAATTACCATTTCCCCTTCTTACCTAAACTTTATCTTGCAAATTTCCAATCCCCCATCTCCTCAAACTCACAGATACACTCAACAAGCCATGTTTAGGCTCTTGAGACCCAATGAGCCTATTCCTGAAGGTTTGGAAATACTTAATTTTACACCTGCTGCAATGCCTCCAAGAAACAGGGCCATTTGGTACATCTACACGAGGAATCTTCTCCAAAAAGGGGGCAACTTCACTCACTTTGCCAAGAAGGATTTTCCAATTTTTGCCTCAATCATAGATAAGCAACCACACAACGTTGGACACTGGCTCTTTCACAAAATGTCTAGGTTTGCTTTTCAATCTAGGCAATCCTCCCAAATTCCCTTTCCTAGCTTGGTTTCAGTGATTCTCTTTCATGAGAAAATTTGGTACCTAGCTGCTAATGATCCCCTAGTCTACCCGGCTGAATTTGGAAGACACATTATGAACCTCATGGGGATTGATCGTGAGGAGAAATCTGACCAATCCAGAGCTCCAGCTAGATCAAGGGCAACAAGGTCCAGAGGAACTTTTTCACGAGCACATGAAGCTCAGAGTGCTCCTCCTCCTTAGTCATCTCTTCCTCTAGATTTTGACACTCGGGTTAAGGAGATTGTGGACAAGGCAGTATCAGACTTGATTGAGGGTGTTGAGGTCACAGTTGACAAACTGGTTTCTGAAGTAAACAAGGAGCATAGTGATCTAGCGGATATACAAGAGGGCTTCAGAGTTGAATAAGAGGCATTGAAGAATCAGATCAATGACCAAGCAGCCAGTATCTCTACCTTGCTAGTTACTATGATGTGCCTCAGTAACAAAATGGACCAGATTCTGAAGAATCAGTCAAAGGCAACATCTACTTCAGCTCCTACACCTACTGCTATTGAACCTCCCTCTGAACCTTCCACTGAACCCGAGCCTACCCAGACTGTTCCTATTCCACCCTCTTTTGCTGATGACAAAGGGGGAAAGAGTGTTGAGTGATGAGGAGAATTGTTTCATGTTTTTTGAGAATTGTTTCATGTTTTTTTTTTTAAATTTCAGTAGTTTTCTGTAGTTTGTGCTGATTATGTGTATATTGCTTTCGAAACTCTAGTTGTATGTTGTTGTTTCTGCTATTATACATGTTTGCATTCTGCTGCTAACTCTGATTAGATTTCCATAACTTGAACAATTTTTCCTTCTTTCACAAAACTGAGTTTCAAAACTATCTTTCAAAATCAATTGTTTACAAGTGTTGTCATCATCAAAAAGGGGGAGAATGTTAGTTCTCTATGGGTTTTGATGATTACTAACATTTGTAAACAATGTGGAGATGTTTTTGTTAAAGTTTAGAATGGTTTAAACTTACCAATTTCAACCAAAAATATTCTGTCTGAAACAAACTCGAGCCTGTCTTGTTCAAGCTCGAGCTTGGTTTTGACAGAGAGGACAAACCTGTCAGTTCAAATCACAAACTCGAGACTGAACCTAAAGTTTGAATTAAAGCTTACTCAAAAGTTTAAGTGAACTCGAGCCTATACTTTCAAGCTCGAGTTCATCAATGGCAGAGAGGTTAGATCTTTGAAAACATCTTTAAACTTATTTTTTTTCTTTTTCTTTCAAACCTCAAGTTTGTAACCTCCAGAGAAAATCTTTCACAGTTTTCATAAGCTATGAACTCGAGCCTGTTATGGCAAACTCGAGTTCATCTCTGGCGGGAAGAAATTTTAAGCAAAGAAGATTTTTACAAACTCTGCACTGTTCCATTAAGTTAAAAATCTTTCGAAGTTTCAAAATCTCAGGAGTTTACAGATCAAACAAACTCGAGCCTAAGCTTTACAGACTCGAGCCTAAAAGTTCCAGAGAGCAAAGAGTTTTTCAGAGTTGAATAAACTTGAGCCTAAATATTTTAAACTCGAGCCTAAAAGCTCCAGTGAGCAAAAGTGTTTTTCAACTTGAGAAAACTCTAGAGTTTGCTCTACAAACCTCAGGTTCATCTTTTCAAAGCTTAGATAAACTTTGTCTTGAATAATGTCAAACTCGAGTCTGTCACTAATGGACTCGAGTTTGCCCCCTTGAACATAAACTTTCCAAATCTCAAAATCGCGACATACCTCTCTGAATGAAGGGAACTCGAGTTCATGAAGTTAAGCTTGAGTTCAAATCAACCTGAGAGCAATGTGATTTTCCAATGAGTTGAGAACCTCAGGTTTAGATCACAAACCTCAGGTTTACATGTTTTTGAACTAAAACATCTTTAGACACTGAAGCTTCAAACTCGAGCCTGCATGAACTAGGCTTGAGTTCACAACGTTGTCTTTGAAAATTTGAATCAGTCGAATTCAGAAATCAATATTATTTGATCTTAATGCTTTGCAACATTATTCCCTGATATTCCCTGCTATGTTTAACGTCTTTATTAGTGGATTTCAGAGAATTAAAGAATGTTTATTGGAGAGTTAAAGCATAAAGCAAAAAGCAAGTTCAGAACATTTATTGCAATGCTCAGAAAGTTACTACCTCTGGCCAATCCACCTGCACACGTCTACAAAGCATTTAAGAGGGATTGCTACAACAAGAAACATCCTCTCTAACGGATTAATTGGCAGAAAGTCAACTATGATGACTTGGCCAACTGGATTAAGAGTTAACTAGAGAGAGAAAGTGCCAAAACTGTTGGAAATTATGCCCTAGGGGCAATTCATTGTACTTTGGATATTTAAGTTATTTAAAGTATTCTCTTTTGTTATCATTTTCGTTTGCATGTTCGTATTGATAACTGCATCCCTGGGTAATCTTATAGATTATCCTAAATGTCCCTGGTCGGTCATCTACACGGGAGTGAAGATGAAATAAGACCAGTATGACTTTGATGAGGTATGGAGATACGAGTCAAAGTCATGGGCACTTGTAAGAGTACAAGGTGCTCGACCGACCCACTATGAGAAAGCTGCATGGATTAAGTCATAAGCTTATCTCATGTATAACCGCGTCACGACGCTCTATGACCTGAGATCATCATGGATTCCTACATGATGAGTCACTGATCTTTGACCTGGTCAAAAGTCACCTTTGACCGGGTGATGATAAAGGCTAGGATCAGGATCAGTGGTTTTCATGCGGAGGAATGTGAGTGGTCAAGATGGGATTTGTCCCTCACATATGTAGAGAGATAATGCTGGGCCCCTCGATGAGTGAGTCTAAGAAATGTATGGCCTACTGTGATCGAAAGGAGTTTCCATTTCACTTATTAGACTACTCGAGAATCGAGAAAGCAATGGTCAAGAAAAGGAAGTTGACATTATCCATGCCTCATCCTTGACCAAATTATCGCATGACAAAAGGGACGTGATATGGTTGTACGATAGGTAGTATCGTGTCATTGATCCCCATGTGAATTGGGTAGTTGCAATGTCTTGCTAGAGGCCGCTTGCGACTTGTGGGCTGATACAGTGTTGGCCCACTGCCAATCTCATATGGGCCTGCAGGGTCGCACACAAGAATAATCCAACACGGGTGAAAGTGTCCAGGTTCATTGAATCTCAGATTAATCTGAGATTAAATGAATACTAAATTTGATCTAGGATTTTTATATATATATATATATATATATATATATATATATATAATTCGAAATTAGTATATATATTATAAATTGAGATTATAATATTATATATGATATTTGTTTAGTATTTAATTTATTTGATAAATTAAATATCTGAAACAAATAGAGATATTGTATCTCATTTAATTTCGAATAAAGATATCGTATATCTGTTTAATATTAAATTGAGATATGGTATCTCAGATTTAATTAAATAGATAGATATCATATCTCGGATTTAATTTATGATGATAAATTAAATCAAAAGGCTTTAAATTTAGATTTGATTTAAATTCAAAATTCGAATTTTCAAATCTGGCTTTTAATATATTCAATTACATTTATGAGATAGATGTGATTGATATGTTGACCAGATTCAAAAATCCGAATTTCCAAAATTAATAAAGGATTAATTTTGGTTATATAATACGCCTATCGGGTTTAGAAAAACCTATGGGATTTTCAGTCGAACGTATTCAGAAAAGCTGCGAGAAACCCTAGAGCAACTTGAGAGAGAGAGACGCACAAGAAGCGCTAGCACGCTGCCGCAACCATGTTTGAGGATTGTTCGTGTGGATACCAGTAGAGGAAGCCGATCCAAGAGTCGACTTCTGCTGATCGAAAGAACGAGACGCGGACGTGTTGATCGCCCACCTGATCAAAGGAACGAGACGCGGACGTGTTGTTCAAGAAGGTAGCCCACCTAATCAAAGGAACGGAACGCAGACTAGTTCAACACAAGGTATGATTCGGTTTCCTTAACTTTGATATAAACGTCGTTGAGTGATCCTTCGGAAGGATTCGTAAGAAATTTTTAATCCGCTGCGTGTACGAATCCTAACAAAAACCACTTCAGAATACTTGGGCAACCTCTCCAATGGATTTATTTGGAAGGCAACGGTCATTTAATGATCTATGAGTATAAATAGAAAAGCATTCAAGTCTTTCCAGCTACCACAACAACTGAGAGTGAATTACATTGAAGTTTTCATTCATTTCTTTTAGTTTTCATCTGTATAGTATCTTTTGATACAAGAGCTTCAGTGTTCATTTATATCTGCTCTTTAAGAGAGTTATACTTCTGGATATTCATTCTGAAAGAGGAGCTTTATACCCAAGAGGGGGGGTGAATTGGGTATAATGAAAATTTTCGACAACTTGTTCTGTTTTTACACTTTCAGAACAGGGCAGAACAAAGGAGATAGAGAGAAAAGCTTTGCACACAACGATTTATACTGGTTCGGTCCTTTCTCTGACCTACATCCAGTCCCCAAGCCTCACCTGAGATTTTCAATCCACTATAATCAAATATTGATTACACACTCTGTACTAAGAGTTGTTCTCTCACTAGAACACACTCCCCCTTACAAGTTGTAATCAATACACCCTAACTACCAAGTCCCCTGACTTGTAGTTATCACAATCAGTAGATGATTTACAAGATGATAACTCTCTCAAAGAGTAGATAGAATAAACACTGAAGAACAAAGTATCAAATTGATACTATTACAGATAAAAGCTGAACACAATAAATGATACTTAATAAATTTTCGCTCTCAGTTGGTGTATCAGCTTGAGAAGAAGTTAATGCTCTCTATTTATAGGCAGAGAACATTAAATGACCGTTGTAAGATGATTCCAATCGTTGGAAGTGATTAGCTTGGGTTCTGGTCATCTTCTCTTTCTAAATTTCTGCTAATCCAAGTCTTAATGAAGTCTGATGTGGCTCTCTGAGAATTTGCCCGTTGGAGATGGCTTTACTTGTTGTAGTAAGCATTCTTCAACGTTTAGAAGGCGTGCTCAGATGGATTAGCTGAAAATAGGTTGATTTGCAGAAGTGCATTTAATGCACTGTACACTTTTTGCTTTATGGCTTTGACCTTCATTGATCTTCATCTGTGATTGCTGAAATTCACTCAACAAACTTGTTAAACATAGCTAGGAATATGATTGAATGAATTATGGAAGCAATAAGATCAAACAATAATGATTTGCAAATTCGTGTAATTCAAAAATCAGTTTTGACCGTTGTATACTGCGGTATGTTCCTCTATACTGGAGTATGCCACTGTGCATACTGCAGTATCCAAAGGCTTACTGCAGTAAACAACTTCCAGAGACAAAAACCTCGCGAAATGATTTTGAAAGATATCCTCTATACTGCGGTATCCAACTAGTATACTGCAGTATACGAGTTTTTGTCAAAGAGAAGAGACCCCGTGATTGCCCAATACTGCAGTATGAAAACCTATACTGCAGTATGCAATAGTTATAAACTTAGAGAGCTTTCTGTAAGAGCCTATACTGCAGTATCCAACTCCATACTGTGGTAAGGACTTGGGTGAGAAAATTTGATAGCTCTCGGGTTGGCCCTATACTGCAGTATACATACCTATACTGCGGTATTGGCTTGACTTAGAATTTTACTTGCTCTCTGGATGCCCCTATACTGCAGTATACAAAGCTATACTGCGGTATGGGCTTGTTTTGAAAAACGTGGTTGCTCTCTGGAAGTCCAATACTGCGGTATGCAACTAAAATACTGCAGTATTGACTTATCTAGAGGAATGATTACTTTCTGGATGGCCCTATACTGCAGTATACAAACCTATACTGCGGTATGGACTTACTTTGAAAATACGGTTGCTCTCTGGAAGTCCCTATACTGCAGTATACATAGCTATACTGCGGTATGGACTTACTTTGAAAATACGGTTGCTCTTTGGAAGTCCCTATACTGCAGTATACATAGCTATACTGCGGTAAAGACACCTATACTGCAGTATTGAGTAATCCCGAAAGATTATCTCCTTTCTGGAAGACTCTATACTGCAGTATGCAAAGCCATACTGCGGTAAGCAGCTATCAGATGATGTTCAAAGGTTTTTGGAAACTTCATAACATGTTTTACAATTGTTGTTAATCATCAAAACACATTGAGAACTAACATTCTCCCCTTTTTGATGATGACAACACTTGTAAGCTTTCTTTTTAAAGATTTTGAGAAATGTAATTTGTTTTGATTTGAAGTTTTCAGAAAGCATCCAATTTTGCATTTTAAAATCCAAATATCAGAGAATAGTAGCAGAAATGCATATTGAGATTATAAACAACTATGAATATATTCATTGAACAAGCTTCATACAAACAAGAACTGCTATCAGAAAGGATGAACACTCTGATAATCACTGATATCAGCAAAACAAAGTTAAAACATTACAAGATCACAGATATAGACATATGAACAAAAATCTTCCTACACCTACATCAACTAATCATCCTACTAAACCTCTAAACACTAAGCATCTTTCTCTGCTTTTCCCCCTTTGTCATCATCAACATACTCGGGATCTAGGATAATAAGAGGAGGAGAATAGAGGACCATAGCTGTGTTGGGATCAAAAGCGGAATCATGGGGCACAGCATATGGAGAGGGCGTAGGGAAGAGCTCAGTAGATGGAGTAGGTGGAGATGGAAGAGGATTCGGAAGAATCTCTGTGGTAGGGGTGACCGGGGAAGAGGTGGGGTGGGGTGGGCTATGAGGTGGACTGGGAAATGAGAAAGTGGGTGATGATGGTGGTGAGAAGTGGGGTTCTGGTGAGGTTGTGGAAGGCTGGGATACGGGTATAGATGGTTGGGCTTCTGGAACAGGAGTCGAGGAGGATGGACCAGTGGTGAAGCCGAATGAAGATGAGCCACCAAGTCCAAAGTGCTGAAGAAGTTGCTGAGCCTTGTCTCTGGCATCTGAGGCTGCAGCTAAGGTGACTGACAATGTAGAGCCTAAGTTAAGCCCTTGATCATCAATAGCATCTTTCACCTTGACCAGTTCAGAGAGGACCTGTGACTGAGCCACTATCACATCCATAACCCCTAACTTGATGTCAGCCCGAATCATATCAAACTCTGCCTTCATCATAGCTCGGTGAGAGACAAGTGCAGCATCCACAATTGCTCTAATCCGCTCATCAAAATCTGTCGGTAGTGGTGGTGGAGCAGACTGTGCCTCATGTGCAACTGACTTAGATGCACGAGTCTGTGACCGCGGTGGAGCTCTCGACTGCCCAGATCCTTCCGGCTCGAACTGTATCTTCATTAAGTTGAGCTGAGTCTTGCCGAAGGCCGGGATAAACTTCATCTGCTCGGGAGGACCCACATACCATATCTTATGGTAGTACAATATCAGTGAAACCAGGGATGCAAAGGGCATGTAGGAGCCCTTGCGGGACACAAACCTAAAGTGGCTAATCTCCTTGAACAGCCACTGCCCAATATTGAGCGGATGCTTGCGGATGAAGGCGGTGAAGAAGCGGTAGTCCTTCTGTGTGAAGTGCGTGTAGCTCCCGCCTTTTTGCACAAAGTTACGTGAATACACGTACCATATTACACGGTGCAAATGTGGCATCTCTGAGGGCTTGAAGGTCAAGTGGACCCTCTGATCATCCGGTATGTCTTGATCGGGCATAAGTGTGGCATATACCTCCTCATTAGAGTACTTCGGTGTGGATGCCTCTGGAGGATTAACCACCTTGAGAATCTTGTTGAGGATGACGGCAGACAGTGTGAATCGTACTCCTCTGACTGATGTTGTGACCCTTTCCTCAATCAGTCTTCCTTCCGAATCCAAGATGTGATCGGTCGCCATGTTGAAGTAGAACATTTTGACCAACTCAGGATAGTAGGCAGCCTCGATGGAAACGAGTGTAGCATACGGCCCGAACCATGGTGAGAGATTCATGTTGCACTCTTGGTAAACTTGTTCCAGATCAACAGAGGTTACAGTGCAAAATCCTCGGCTCCCATAAAGATCTTTGAACTTCCCACTTAAACTGGGAGGAAGTGGGACATGAGTAACCTTGAATCCCTCTGGCGCGTTCTTGTGAATCTTGATCTCCTCAACTGCATTCGCTACCACGAGAGAGGAATCTTGCTCAGACTCAGTTTCTGACGAAGACCCAGAAACCTCAACAGTCGATGGTGAGGAAATCACAGTTGTGGAAGCTCTTTTGGACCTTGCCTTTTGAGGAATAGCAGTTCTCTTCTCTTGCGATTTGCTCGGCTCTCCGGTCTTCTTCTTCTTCGCGGCTGAAGATGGGATAGATGCTCTGGATGAAGTTCCCCTCTTCTTGGGATTCAGCGAAGATGCTTCGGGTAAAGGAACACTAATGCCGGGAATCTGACGATCAATACCATCCCCTAATTTCTTAGGAATTGATTTCGATCTCGGTGCTCTGAGTGGAAGAGAAGAAGAAGGTTGCTTTGAAAGAGATTGATCTTTGGACATTTTGATGCTAGAGTTTTGGCGAAAATGAGAATCAGAATGGAATGTGAGAGTTTTGGTGAGGGTTTGTGGGGGTTTGACTGGGATTTGTAACCGTTTCAGAGGGAGAGAGAAGAGATAGATGCGTTACTGCTAGGTCTTTACTGTGGTATAGGCGCGAGTATGAAAGAACACAACGTTTCAGTATATATAGACAGACCCCTATACTGCAGTAAGGTTCTTGCATACTGCAGTATAGCATACTTTCATTTACATACTGCAGTAAGGATGGAAGTATACTGACCTGGACTTCAAAAATGTTGAGAGAATTTTTTAGAAACCCGATGGCCATACTGCAGTATAGCACTTACATACTGCAGTATGCCTCTTGCATACCTGAAACTTCGTTTCTGTCTGACCCCATACTGCAGTATATGACTTACATACTGTAGTATACCTCTTGCATGTCTGAAACTCTGAAACCCCGATGGACATACTGCAGTATACCACTTACATACTGCAGTATGCATCTTGCACACTTGGAGATTTGGCCTCTCACACACCCTATATTGCGGTATAGCGCTTGCATACCGCGGTATAGTTCTTCTGAAACATCAAAACACCCTGCAAAAACAAAGACTAAACTCTCCGATGCTTAAGTTAGTAAGGATTAATCATCAATAACACATCTAACATTAAATTGAAAGAGAATTGCTTACAATTCATTGGGATTTACCATTCCCAATTCTCTCCTTATGAAAGCGAATTGTTCCTTGGCTAGAGGCTTGGTGAAGATGTCAGCTAGTTGAAGATGGGTTGGAATGAACATCACTTTCACATCTCTCTTCTGGACATGATCCCGGATGAAGTGATGTCTCACATCAATATGCTTGGTTCTTGTATGTTGCACGGGATTCTTGGCCAAGCTTATTGTGCTAGTATTATCACATAGTATTGGGATTTCCTTTAATTGCACTCCCAAGTCAGCAAGTTGTTGCTTCAGCCACAACACTTGAGCACAGCAACTTGAGGCAGCCACATATTCAGCTTCTGTTGAGGACACGGCCACGGTAGTTTGCTTCTTGCTAAACCAAGAGACAAGTGAGTTGCCAAAGAACTCGCATTGCCCACTTGTACTCTTTCTATCCGTCTTATAGCCAGCATGATCCGAATCTGAATATGCCACAAGATGCTCCGGCTAACCTTTGGGAAACCATAGCCCAAGAGTCTTCGAATCAGAGAGATATCTGAATATCCTCTTCACATTTTCAGCATGTGACTCTTTAGGAGCGGATTGAAACCGAACACACATTCCAACACTGAATTGGATGTCCGGGCGACTTGCAGTGAGATAGAGCAATGATCCAATCATTCCTCTATACTTGGTAATGTTGAAATCCTTGCCTTCTTCATCAGCATCCAAAGAAGTAGTTGTGTTCATTGGTGTGTCAGCTCCATTGCACTTGTCCATTCCAAACTTCTTCAACAAATCATTTAAATACTTGGTTTGAGATATAAATATCTCATCCTTACGTTGTTTGATTTGCAGTCCAAGGAAGTAATTGAGCTCTCCCATCATTGACATCTCAAATTCATCCTGCATAGACTTGGAAAATTCCTCACACAAAGAGTCATTAGTAGCACCGAAAATAATATCATCAACATATATCTGTACAATTAAAATTTCATTCAATTTATTTTTCTTGATAAACAATGTTGTATCAGCCTTTCCTCTAATAAATCCTTGATTGAGTAAGAATTGACTCAATCTTTCATACCAAGCTCTAGGAGCTTGCTTAAGACCATACAAGGCTTTCTTAAGTCTAAAAACATGATCTGGAAATTGATCATTTTCAAAACCTGGAGGTTGTTCAACATACACCTCCTCTTGAATGAAACCATTTAGAAAAGCACTTTTGACATCCATTTGATAGAGTTTAAAACCTTTTGTGCATGCAAATGCTAGAAGAACTCTTATTGCTTCCAATCTAGCTACTGGAGCAAAAGTCTCTTCATAGTCTATTCCCTCTTCTTGATTGTAACCTTTGGCCACTAATCTGGCCTTGTTACGCACAATGATGGCTGAGTCATCACGTTTGTTCTTGAATACCCATTTTGTCCCAATTACCGGATGGTCTTTGGGTCTAGGTACCAAGTCCCAAACTTGATTTCTATCAAATTGATGTAACTCCTCTTGCATAGCAATCACCCAATCATTGCCTGAAAGAGCTTCTTCTATCTTAGAGGGCTCTATATGTGAAATAAATGCAGAAAATGTAACTTCATTCAGAGTACTATTTCTGGTCCTAACTCCTTGATTTACATCACCTATGACTTGGTCTAAAGGATGATTCCTTATAAATCTCCAAGCTCTAGGTTGAGACTGATCAGGATTTTCTAAGTTGTTTTCAGGATCAGCCTCAAAAACATTTTCTGAGTTTTCAGAAGGAGTAGGAGCATTTTTCGAAAAGAATTTGTTTTTGAAAATAGCCTCCTCTTCATCATCCAAGGATTTATCAGATTCAGATTCACAGAATACATGTATAGATTCTTCAACAATCTTAGTCCTAGTATTAAACACTCTATATGCCTTACTCCTATTTGAATAACCAATAAAAACTGCTAGATCAGATTTAGGATCGAATTTACCAAGATTATCTTTACCATTATTGTGCACATAGCACTTGCATCCGAAGACATGCAGATGACTGAGATTCGGCTTTCTTTCTTTGTAGAGTTCATATGGTGTTTTGTTCATCTTCTTTCTCATATAGGCTCGGTTGGAGATGTAACATGCTGTACTCATCGCATCAGCCCAAAACACTTGTGAAGTGTTACATCCGTTCAGCATTGCCCTGGCCATTTCCGTGAGTACTCGATTCTTTCTCTCCACAACACCATTCTGTTGTGGTGTTCTTGGTGCCGAGAAATTATGGTTGATCCCCATACTATCACAAAACTCAGCAAAGGCATTGTTTTCAAATTCTCCACCATGATCGGTCCTTATACCTGAAATTGAAAGACCTTTCTCGTTCTGGACCTTCTTGGCAAAAACAACAAACTGATCATATGTTTCATCTTTTAATGATAAAAATATAGTCCAAGTAAATCTAGAGTAATCATCAACAATGACCAAAGTATATAAGTTTCCACCAAGACTTTTGACTCTAGCTGGTCCAACTAGATCCATGTGAAGAAGTTGTAGAGGTCTATTTGTTGAAATCTCATTTTTGGCTTTAAAAGAAGATTTGGTCTGTTTTCCCTTTTGACAAGCATCACAAATCATATCATTTTTGAAATTCAATTTGGGAATGCCAATAACCAAATCCTTTTTCAATAACTTGTCAAGTTGATACATATTGACATGAGCTAATCTCTTATGCCATAGCCAACTCTCATTCAAGTTACTGACAAAACAATTTTCAGAAACAGAACCATTGCTAGAGAGGTTCAAAGTATAACAGTTTCCATCTCTAGGTGCTCTAAATAAGGCTTTGTTTTTCAAATCATTCATAGAGATCAAATCCTTTTTAACAATAAAGCATTCATCAGAGTCAAATATTACCAAATTACCCTTATCGGTGCTTTGGCTCACACTTAGGAGATTGTGACACAATCCTTCTACAAGGTAGACGTCTTTGATGAGTGGGCCTTCATTGTTGCCTATCTCACCAATGCCAGCGATTTTCCCGGATTGATCACCTCCAAATGTGACTCTACCTCCATCTTTTGGCTTTATTGATAAAAACTTTGATTTGTCTCCAGTCATGTGTCTTGAGCATCCACTATCGATGTACCACTTGTTCGGCCTTGATGCTCTAAGACATACCTGCAGATCACAAGAGATCAAGTTTTAGGTACCCATCTTTTCTTGGGTCCTTTGAGGTTAGCATGTACCTTGGGAACATATGTTCCTTTTGGTACCCAGACATAATTTCCTACAGGTTTAGCTTTTCCTTCTTTTCGATGAAAACAAGATGAAGTAGAATGACCCTTCCTATTGCAATATGTACAATGTGCAAAAGGGTTTGAGGAATGAACAGATTTAGTGAAATAATTCATATAGGATTTTTGACCATTCTTTTTCTTTCCTTTCTTCTTATCAAAGTCTGGTCTATAACCAATGCCCGATCTATCGTTTGTAAAACGTTGTTGTTTCAAAATCACATTGAGCATTTCACTTCCCTTAGTAAATTTCTCAAGTGCTTTTGTAAGTTGTGAATTCTTTTTCTCTAGGATAGAGCATTCATCACAAATCAGAGATTGAGGAGAAGAGAGGTTTTCAATTTGCAGTTCAAGAAAAGAATTTTTCCTTTTCAAAGACATATACTTGTCTGCAAGTTTTTCAAACTCCTTTTGAACAACATTGTATTCAGCAAACAATTCATCATAGGAAGGAAGAGATTCGTATACCTCATTTCTTTCATTGTGTTGCTCTTCTTCCTCAGCGACTAGGCATATGTTGGCTTTTTCGCTTTCGTCTTCTTCAGCTTCATCCTCATCCGATGAGCTATCTCCCCATATTGCTGACACATATGCCTTCTTTTTGAATTTCTTGAACTTCTTCTTTTCTTTCTCTTGATTTTTCAGCTGAGGACATTCCGCCTTGATGTGTCTGGGTTTTTCGCATTCGTAGCAGATAACCGGCTTCTTTGATTCATAGCTTGAATTTCCCTTCTGGAATTTCTTGAAGCCTTGATGTCTTTTGTAAAACTTTTTGAATCTCCGGACCATCATGCCAATTTCTTCATCCTCATCTTCATCTTCCTCATCTTTTTCCACATTCAGAGCCACTCCCTTATTGCGATTGTTGCCACCATTGACATCTTCTAATTCCTTCTTGAACTTCAATTTGCTCTCGTACTCAGATAGACTGCCAAACAATGCGGCAACTGAAGTCATTGACTCTCCACGAGCTTCTTCAATGGCGGTGACCTTAGCTTCCCAATCCTTTGTTAGAATATTGAGGATTTTCCTCACTTGAGCTCCTTGATCGAAAAGCTTTCCTAAGGCAGCTAGCTGATTGGTCAGATGAGTATATCTCAACTGAAACTCTCCAATACTCTCGCCTTGCTTGATTCGCAAAAGATCATACTCAGTGGTTAGAATGTTGACTCGGTTCTCCTTGATTCCAGAGGTTCCTTCATAAGCTATTTCCAGAGCCTTCCACATCTCCTTAGCCGTTGACAAATTACAGATACGAAAGTACTCCTTTTGACTAAGAGCACTCTGAAGCATCAGGATAGCCTTGCTATTGAGAGTGATGTTCTTCTTATCGTCATCATTGAACTCAGCTTCTGTCTTGGGAACAGTGATGCCTCTCCTTCTACCTTGACTGGAACATAGTCTCCAGTCTCAAAGACCCTCCATAAACCATATTCTGTTGCCATCACGAACACACGAAATTTTGCTTTCCAGAAAGAGTAGTGTTCGCCGTCGAAACCTGGAGGTCTGTTGATTGAAGCTCCATCTGGAAGAATTCCTTCCATGGTGATCCTTCTCGAGTGGTTAAACTCTTCTGAGAAGACCTTGCTCTGATACCAAATGAAAGAGAAGCTTTATACCCAAGAGGGGGGGTGAATTGGGTATAATGAAAATTTTCGACAACTTGTTCTGTTTTTACACTTTCAGAACAAGGCAGAACAAAGGAGATAGAGAGAAAAGCTTTGCACACAACGATTTATACTGGTTCGGTCCTTTCTCTGACCTACATCCAGTCCCCAAGCCTCACCTGAGATTTTCAATCCACTATAATCAAATATTGATTACACACTCTGTACTAAGAGTTGTTCTCTCACTAGAACACACTCCCCCTTACAAGTTGTAATCAATACACCCTAACTACCAAGTCCCCTGACTTGTAGTTATCACAATCAGTAGATGATTTACAAGATGATAACTCTCTCAAAGAGTAGATAGAATAAACACTGAAGAACAAAGTATCAAATTGATACTATTACAGATAAAAGCTGAACACAATAAATGATACTTAATAAATTTTCGCTCTCAGTTGGTGTATCAGCTTGAGAAGAAGTTAATGCTCTCTATTTATAGGCAGAGAACATTAAATGACCGTTGTAAGATGATTCCAACCGTTGGAAGTGATTAGCTTGGGTTCTGGTCATCTTCTCTTTCTAAATTTCTGCTAATCCAAGTCTTAATGAAGTCTGATGTGGCTCTCTGAGAATTTGCCCGTTGGAGATGGCTTTACTTGTTGTAGTAAGCATTCTTCAACGTTTAGAAGGCGTGCTCAGATGGATTAGCTGAAAATAGGTTGATTTGCAGAAGTGCATTTAATGCACTGTACACTTTTTGCTTTATGGCTTTGACCTTCATTGATCTTCATCTGTGATTGCTGAAATTCACTCAACAAACTTGTTAAACATAGCTAGGAATATGATTGAATGAATTATGGAAGCAATAAGATCAAACAATAATGATTTGCAAATTCGTGTAATTCAAAAATCAGTTTTGACCGTTGTATACTGCGGTATGTTCCTCTATACTGGAGTATGCCACTGTGCATACTGCAGTATCCAAAAGCTTACTGCAGTAAACAACTTCCAGAGACAAAAACCTCGTGAAATGATTTTGAAAGATATCCTCTATACTGCGGTATCCAACTAGTATACTGCAGTATACGAGTTTTTGTCAAAGAGAAGAGACCCCGTGATTGCCCAATACTGCAGTATGAAAACCTATACTGCAGTATGCAATAGTTATAAACTTAGAGAGCTTTCTGTAAGAGCCTATACTGCAGTATCCAACTCCATACTGTGGTAAGGACTTGGGTGAGAAAATTTGATAGCTCTCGGGTTGGCCCTATACTGCAGTATACATACCTATACTGCGGTATTGGCTTGACTTAGAATTTTACTTGCTCTCTGGATGCCCCTATACTGCAGTATACAAAGCTATACTGCGGTATGGGCTTGTTTTGAAAAACGTGGTTGCTCTCTAGAAGTCCAATACTGCGGTATGCAACTAAAATACTGCAGTATTGACTTATCTAGAGGAATGATTACTTTCTGGATGGCCCTATACTGCAGTATACAAACCTATACTGCGGTATGGACTTACTTTGAAAATACGGTTGCTCTCTGGAAGTCCCTATACTGCAGTATACATAGCTATACTGCGGTATGGACTTACTTTGAAAATACGGTTGCTCTCTGGAAGTCCCTATACTGCAGTATACATAGCTATACTGCGGTAAAGACACCTATACTGCAGTATTGAGTAATCCTGAAATATTATCTCCTTTCTGGAAGACTCTATACTGCAGTATGCAAAGCCATACTGCGGTAAGCAGCTATCAGATGATGTTCAAAGGTTCTTGGAAACTTCATAACATGTTTTACAATTGTTGTTAATCATCAAAACACATTGAGAACTAACACATTCATTGTAAGGAATCAAAAGTCAGGGGACTTGGTGATTTGGGGAATCATTGATCACAACTTGTAAGGGGGAGTGAGTTCTAGTGAGAGAATCACTTCTTGAGTGCAGAGTGTGTAACCTTTGATATAGTGGAAATCCCAGTGAGGCTGGGGACTGGACGTAGGTCAAGTGGTTAAGACCGAACCAGTATAAATCTTCTTGTGTCTTGCTTTTCCTCCCCTACTCTGTTTTACCCTGTTTTTAGTGTTAGAAAACAGAGTCTTTAGCAAGAAATTTTAAAATACCCAATTCACCCCCTCTTGGGTATTTGGCTCCACTTTCATTTGGTATCAGAGCAAGGTCTTCTCATAAGAGCTTAACAACTCGAGAAGGATCGATATGGAGGGAATACTACCCGATGGAGCCTCGATCAACAGACCCCCCCGGCTTTAATGGAGAGCACTACTCCTTCTGGAAAGCCAAATTCAAGGTTTTTGGTGACTTAGTCTATCCTAGGGGGATCTGCACTTCCTCTCGTACAGTGCCTCATAGGGAACCATCTGTATCATACCTCATTCTTATCTATTTTGAACCGAGGTCCAATACTTAACCATTCAGGACCAACTGATCCATTCTCACAGCATATGGTCTTGCAAGTCTTACTGCCTTACTTATTTTGCCTTTTTGACTTATCACATACCGTCCCTCTGACTCATTCTATTACCATAACACTGGATTTTCTTGCCTTAATGACTAGGGAATCACCCTCAAGCCTTAGGCATCTAATCTTCAACCTTGTACTGATCATATGTCTTCTCAACTTCAAGGTGCACGCTAGACACATTAGTCTAAAGTCACCATGCCAGTAAGTATTCCACACAGTGCTAAGAATCACAGGTCTTATAGCCCGAGGACACCGCCTCATAAAAGCATGCGTACTGGGCCTTACTGCCCTGAGCCTCTGCTCACTCATTATGTTTGAACTTCCTCAATTTCAAGCTTCTGAACCATTTTCCTCTTGCTTAGCACAGTAACTGGCATCTGACTTAACCGATTCAAATTTCTAGACCATTCTATCAGTTTCTGTTCCTGTATCAACACAATTACCAACTGTACTGCTTCCATTTCAATACAACAGCGATGACAATCATGTCATCGCTTACTATGTTGTCTCATACTCAAAACTTTCAAATTTTTACACATTTGAAAATCTCTGTGGTCGCAGTACATTTTCACAAACAGTATTTTCACATTTTCAAATTCAATCGCTGCCAGCTCAATCTTCAAGAAAACAATTCACTGCCGGTCTATTTCCAAAAAACATTTAATATCGGCGCACATTCCTGAGCGGGATTATTCATTTCACAAATCCAACATTCAAAAGCTCTCACCACCACTTCCACCTTTCAGTACAGTGGCGCACCCCAATCTTTTCAATATCTACCACCGAAGTGGCAACGCACTTGTCGGCCAATGTGGGAGAGTTTCTGTCTCTTCCAGGACCCAGTGTTCTTCACTTACACATACCATAACAGGCCACCCACCGGAATCCCATACCTAGGAAAAAAAGACCTCTGTCCAGGAGCCTCGCTCCAACCGCCTGCGTGGGTGCCGGCCAGACAAGGCAAATCACACACCCCTTCAAGGTGAAACTACTCAAATTGGGTGCATACACTGTGGTAGCCAATCAGAAGAATGAGCTCATTCCTACTCGAGTTCAGAATAGTTGGAGAGTTTGCATCGACTATAGGAGACTCAATCAAGCCACTCGCAAGGATAATTACCCTCTACCTTTCATTGATAAGATGTTAGAGCGGTTGGCTGGCAAGTCTCATTACTGCTTCCTGGATGGCTACTCCGGATACTTCCAGATCCATATTGCTCCTGAGGACCAGGAGAAGACGACCTTCACATGCCCCTTTGGAACATATGCCTACCGAAGGATGCCTTTTGGCCTTTGCAACGCACCTGGCACCATTCAGCGTTGTATGGTAAGCATTTTCTCTGAGTTTCTAGAGGACTGCATGGAGGTTTTTATGGATGATTTCATTATATATGGGTCTGATTTTGATGCATGCTTAGCTAATCTGTCTAGAGTTTTGCATAGATGCATTGAGTCTAATCTTGTGCTTAATTATGAGAAGTGTCACTTCATGGTTGAGTCGGGTACAGTTTTGGGACACATAGCGTCTAGGAAAGGAATTGAGGTAGATCCTGCTAAGATAGATGTAATTACTGCTTTGCCTTATCCCGCATCTGTACGGGAAGTTCGCTCTTTTCTTGGTCATGCAGGTTTCTATCGGCGTTTCATTCGGGATTTCAGCAAGATTGCCCGACCCTTGTCCAACCTTCTGCATAAGGACACTGACTTTGTATTTGATGATGGGTGCAAGGCGGCCTTCGATCACTTGAAGCGTTGCCTGACTACAGCTCCAGTGATCCAACCCCCCTGAAGGTGGAATATCACCTAGAGGGGGGGTGAATAGGTGATATTAAAATTCTTTTCGTTAATTGCTCAAGAATGCTTAGAACAGAGATAGAGAGAAAAGCAATGAACACAAGAGGTTATACTGGTTCGGTCCAACTCTTGACCTACGTCCAGTCCCCAGAAACACTCTGGGATTTCACTATCTCCAAACTTGATTACAGACTCTGTAACTCTCGAGTAATCCTCTCACTAGGACTTACTCCTCTTTACAAGTTGTAACCAAATAACCGTAGACACAATTACACACTCTGTAAACGAAGGATGATCCTTACACTCTCGGACTCACTCCCCCTTACAAGTTGTAATTGATACACCTACACTCAAGATACCTCTATCTTGAGATTTGAATGAATGTAATACAGTTGATAAAACTCTCTCACAGAGTAGATAAATGATGAACACTGAAGCTCAGTAATATCCTAAGATATAGAAGTTGAACTCTATGTATGCTTTGTCTGTGTATGCATTGGTTCTTTCGATGAGTTCAAACCTTCAGGCATTTATACTAGTTGAAGCTTGAGGACCGTTGAAGGATTTGATTCTGGCCGTTTGAATGTTTGAATATGTCTGTTGATGAAGCATGAAGAATAATCGTTGACTCATGAATATAACCGTTGGAGATGAAGCAGAATGATCGCCATCATTTATTCCCGTAATTGTTATTATGACTGTTGAGAGCATTTAACCATTCGCGCTAATCTCGCTTCAATTGAATTCAATGCATTGTCTCTGCTTTACGAATCCAATTCCGTCCGTTGATCAATCAGAATATGACCGTTGCTAAATTATCGAAGGAAATCGCTTCTGCTCGCTGTTGCTTGAGTAAGGATTTTAGGCTGCTTGAGTATGCTGCTTGAGCATGCCTAAATTCATACTTGGGCAAGCTATTCCTTGAGGCAAAGAAAACTTGCTGTCCGACTTTGCTCGAGCAAGGTCACTGGCTTGCTCGAGTAAGCTTCTGCTTGAGGCTTTTCTCGGGGTTGCTCGGGTAGACTTCCAAGTATGCTTGGGCATGGTTGCTCGAGCATGTTTTCTCTCTTGCTCGAGTATTCTTCCTGGAGAATTCTTGCTTGAGCAAGCATTTCACATTGCTCAAGTAGGATCTCTCTGGAGTCCATTTTCCCGATGTTGCTCGAGTAGCCTTCCAAGTTTGCTCGAGCATGGTTGGATAATTGTGAGATTTTGCTCGGACATTATGTTCTTTGAAGCTCCTGATTATATGTGAATAAGCTTGCTATTCTTCAGTACAGAGCTTCAACTTCTAGAGTATAGAGACTTTCAAGAAGCAATCACATTGGCAGCAGTTTCCAGCGAGGATAACGTCTTCGATATAAATCCAAATTTAGCCAATCAACCCATCTCAGAAAGCTCTTCAAATGATCCTTCCATTTCAATAAAAATCAGCTCCAAGCAAGTTGTATTTCGTCCATTAACATCAGATCAATGGAGGTTGATTTTATCCAGCGTTTTTCATCTATTCAGAACAGACTGTCAACTTCAAAACATCATAACTTCTTCAATTGATCTTATTTTTCTGTGTTCTTGATGTCTCTGGAAATATATTTGAGTCTACTTTCAAATGGCGCTGGTTTCATCTCAATCCGATTTGTCGTTTGAAAGATATCCTCAAAATACTGAAGCTTGGTCTGGACAGTGACGGTGACTTTTGATCCAAATTGTAAAATCCATATATAATTCATCTGAACTCCTTTGGCTATGAATTTTTGTCATAAGAACGTGTTGGATGTCTAGTTTCATTTGCCGTTGGTTTCGTGTCAATCCGATTCTTGGTTTGGGAGATATTGTCGATTTACTGAAGGTCGCCAGAAACAGAGCTGAACAGAGGAGGCTGAATAGGAGCATACTTGCCACTCTTGCTTGGGCAAGGTCGGATTTTGCTGAAAGTATGGCCTTGCTCGAGTATGCTTCTGACCTTGCTCGAGCAAGGTACTGTTTGGGTGAAAAATGACCTGGGAACATGTTGCTCGAGCATGGTTCACTTGTTGCTCGAGCAAGGTACTGTTTGGGCATACTTCCCAGCTTCCGCAAGCATGCTTTTGGCTCCCCGCAAGTATGCTTTCACGCAAGCATACTTTCCACCTTCAGCAAGCATGCTTCTGCTCAAGCATGAAATCAGGTGTGCTTGAGCAATGTCCTATTCATGTGAGAGAAAATGCTGAAATTACACAAATACCCCAAAACAAATTAGTATTCTTCCAGAAGCTTGAACTTGCTCATTTTAACTCCGAATTGACCCGTTCCAGCTTCTATTTAATCACAGAAACCTGAATATTGATATTTCCATAATAATCAACAGATTCTTCTTTCTTCAAACCTAAGGTGCTAAAATTACATAAATGCCCTCCATCAACCAAGTATCTTGAACTTGCTTGTTTTATCTCCGAATTGAGCTGTTCCAACTTCTGTTTGATCCTGGAGACTTGAATATTAATATTCTCATGATATTTAACAAGTTCTTCTTTTTTCAAACTCTATTCTTCATTATATTAAACTTTGTATCTACATTAAATATAATAATTAGTTAGAATATAAGATAAATGTAGTATACAAACTTTTTGCTCTAGATAATGACATTAATATAAGACATCATCAAAACTAATCAGAACCAACATTCTCCCCCTTTTTGATGATGACAAATACTTAAAGAAAAATATGTATGAATGCTGCATATTTTTCTTGCCATTTCTCTCCCCCTTATTTGTCATTAGCAAAAAGTTGAAGTATGGAAGATAAATTAGTGAAGAGGCATATATGAAAATAAGTTTGAAATAATTGTCTCCACTTAATCATTTGTCAAAAACACAATTTTCTCTCCCCCGTTTTGAAAGTATTTGATACGATGCAAGTAGAAAGAAAAAATTTCATGAAACTATGTTTGAAGACAATTGGAAGAGGTTTTTCAAGCAACTTTAAAACTTTCATGATTGAAGCAAATTGGTACTAAAGATGTGCAAAATATCCACAGAACATAAAGAGATGAAGTTCAGAAATGCTCATTCATATTCGGCAATGTGATGAATGGTCTGTGAAGTCCATTTGCTTTCTTGTAGTATGAGATCCTTGGAACTTTTGTTCATAGAGTTCTTTTGTAGAGCATATCTCAACTTCAAAGATGGAACGTAAAAGCATTATTCCTCAATGTGAGAGATTCTTCTTATAGTGCATGAGGGAATATCCGCGTATAGAAGAAACTGCAGCTACAAATTGAAAACTTCTTTTTGCAAGAGAGATTTGTCAGTGCAACCAAATATCAAAGTATTCCTTTCGATATGATATTTTCAACTTAAGACAACGAAAGGAGAATATAGGATATTTTCAAATATAAAATTAACTCATCATCAAAACTAATACGACATAGGAGATGCAGATGAGTATACTTAAAGGAATTTTCTTCAAACTAACAAAGGAGATGAGCTTGTAAGATATAGAACACATGTGAATGTGAAGCTCCCCCTTAATGAATACATGACTGAAAAAGTATGAAATCCCCTAAAATGATACCAAGTAATAATGTGACACCAAGCTTAGGTGAACTTGAAATTTGTATGAAGAAATCACTTATACTTTCATGATGATATAAATGTTTAAAGCATAAGGATTATTTTAAAGATAAGTTTTCTCAGGCTAAATTTCATAAAATAAGATGAAGTGAATGAAATCAAGTTATCCTAGCATGATTATGATATGTGTATATTACAATACCTCACTCAAGTAATATCGTAATTACTTGAGTCATATTCCTCTATTATCCATTGATGCATCACTGGCTAGCCACTATCTGATGATGTGATCAATATTGAAGATCTCCCAGATTTGATGCATAAGAATGAATATCTTATCGGCCCTTTGTTCCCTCAGCTAGGTTGCTGTGTTGTCGGGATATTTAACTGAGTTGTCAAGGTCCTTAGCCGATATCATCACCAAGTAGGGAGTTGCAAAGGCTTATCTCGGTCATGCTGGCATACTTAGTCATAAAGCCGAAGTGCAAGTCCAACGAACCATCTCGGCATCTTTGAATTGGATAACTTATATGATTTGCTCACAACATGGAATCTTGGTAGAAGATAGCTGATGTAGTTGAGCGAGCTTCCAGGCGACGTGGCTTGAAAAATTTGTTTTATTTTTAAATTTTGCATATCGCTAAGACATTGATTCGAGGCAGCTCGTTCTCTCCTTCTCCTAACCTCGAGATATTATTTCAACAACCTCGAGGCACAAGAATCAGCATATAGATTCATTCTTTACTCTGTTCACCTCTGTTTTTCATATTCTAAACAGAGTCCTGCAAAACAACAATATATGCTCTTTGGTACCCTATATGTTTCTTGGGTCCACATAAGATTAAACATAACAACACGTAAACTTGCTCTTACGTAATTGAAACATATTATATTTGAGCAAGGAGAATATCACAATCAGCAATAATGGTATTCAATTGATTCATGACACTGAACATACTAGTCAACGAATAGATGATACCAAGAAAGTTATTCTTCAATGACAATTACTAAATACACTTATGTAGAAAAGTATGTCATTGATTATGAATCTCAGTATTCCATGGATGAGATTAAAATGTCAAAAATGATAATGAAACATGCAAATTGTTTCAAATTTTGAATGTTCTTTCAAATCGTAATAATGCATTATGAATTCAAAATTTTCATGAATGAAAGTCTCATTTTTTTAAACTTGTTTGAAAACAATGCTTACTTTTAAAACATGGTGGAAGTCAATCGGTTTAATGAATATATCAGAATGCTTCAGTTTCAAAGAACATGTCGATTGTTGCAATCAACAAGTTGAAGATTTTTCTCAAAAGCAAAAGTCATGAAGGTAGAGCATTATCGATACATGTATAGCACAAAGAAAAGCATATGAGCACTATGACTTTGCTATTGTCCGAGTGATAATCTTGCCTCTTAGAATTAAATTTAGAAACATATGGATGGTCAAGGCAAGTATTTGAATATAGTTACTCTAAGGAAAGGATGAAGACAATGTTAATATGTCTGAGTAACAAAATGAGTACTAGGATTCATAGATGATGAAGTACATACTCATTAGTCCAAATGACTAAAGTTCTAGACAATCATCCTAGTCAGTTATTCCACTAATGGTTAATGCATAACATTCAATGCACTAATGAACATTCATAAAGCTTGGAATAACTCAGTCAACTAAGAATTTATGCTTAAAGCATAACAGATTCACAGATTGAGTCCTCTTCTTGAAGATAGACTTGAAGCTCTTATATGATTAACTTGTTAGACATGAGGTTCAACAAGTCAGAAATTAAAGGATGAAGAGTTCAAGTATCACATTAAATTCTAAAGATCAATATGTGAATGACAGAGGAACATTAGCTGGACAAATTTGAAGCATATCCGACATTCAGTAAACATTCTTAACTTCCATTTTGAAACATCATCTGAATGCAATAACAACATGAATGTTTTTCAAAAGCAATTGTATGCATTTTCACAAAACATAGTGAATTGAAATCCAAACAAATTTTAGAATCGTGCATTTCAAGAACATAAACTCAGAGAGTTATGCACAAATTCACTTTCGGTCCATTTAGCAATCTGAAAACATTTTGAAAAACATAAATAATTGATTGCTAATGGAATGCAATGATGGGCAAGTATTCATTACCCACATATGTAATTCATTTAAATGCAAAACAGGATAAGAATTAGATATCACCGTAATCCCTCTTATCCTTATCATATCTTGCTTGGTTGAGATGGATTGAAGTAGATAACTCCTTTTCTGACATTCACCATCAACATCAACCATTGCTTCTTTTGCTTCCTCAAGAGTCGAATTGTTTCTCTATATAGTTGCTCTCCTGAGAAGCTTTTTCTCCGATCCTTCAGAGGCATATAAGTCTTTTTCTCTCTTGGTATCCAATCTTGCTTGGATCCAATCATTGTTAGCATGAAGAAACAAGATTATATGCTCTTAAGAATATAATCAGTTCAGAACAACTGAGTACAGAGAATTAAGCATGACTTTATAAACGACATAACTTCTTTTCAAATTATCATATCTACATAACGAATTATACTTTTTGAACACTGTAATCCCTTTATGAATAAATCTATCAAATGGATTTTCAAGGGATAAGAAATAAATCGATTTCAAAATGGTTTTCAATGCTTATTCATAATATCCAAAGTATAAAACCTCAATAATTATTACTGATTATAGTGTAGGAGGTTTTACCCTTTGTATACCTTTTACCTTAGGCACTTGGAGGATCGAATTTGCTTACCCACTGCCTTTTCTTCATACATCTTTCCATGGGTGTATGCAAAGCTCTCTCAGAAAATATAGACTTCCAGAGTCTTCAGTTTGAAGCTTGAGAGGATCTACTTTTCTTGTTCTCCTCAAGATAGTTGAATGGTACTTCATGGTAGTCCATTCTAGAGGCAGAGTGTATTCTTCTTACGAGTATCCATTGCTTCTTATGATTTGACTTTGTAATTCCAGCAATGGGTCTTCTGAGAGTTCTCCTATTTGATATAGATGACATGCTCCTTTTCATTGGTACATGAGAAACTCTTGGCTTCTTCATCGTACCCTTATGTCCATTGCTTTTCAAACCATCCTGCACATATAGAGCACTAGATGGACAGTTTGGTACCCACTTATACTTGGGTCCTTGCCTGTTAGTAATGGACCTTACTTGTCCTTTTGGAACCCAAACATATTTGTTTCTTACATCAGAATTTTTCTTAATATAGCATGTGTAAGAAATATGGCCTGACTTTCCACAATAATTGCAAACAATAGAATTATGCTTATTATGAATTATTTTGCAAGAACTGTGCTGGTCAAGAGAATTCAACACAAAATGACCCATATTTGTATATCCTTTCCTCCCATATGATTTTCCAACATGATTGAAAGCATTTTTGCTTTTCAAGACAGAATCAATGATTGGTTGGAAAACAATTTTATGCAATCGTTCGAAATCATTTTTCTTAACTACACAAGGAGAGTTGAAATTGTTTACCAAATGTGCATCTTGAGATCCAGAGAATGATTTACCATAATCGTGCATAATGAGCTCCTGGGAATTGTCTTTCTCTTGTTCTGTGGTGACCAGAGCGTGGAAGCACTTTCTGATTTCACGTTCTTCAATCTCAACTTCTGTTGGTTCATCAATCGTGGATATACAACTTATATTCTTGGATGAACTGTCAACATTTTCAACTTCAACATCATTGTTAGAAGCATATATAAAATCAAGAGTATCCCAGATATCTTTAGCACTAGAGCAACATTTGATTTTCACAAAATCATTTTCGGTTAAAGCACTATACAAAATTTTCATTGCTCTAATGTTCAGTGAAAACATTTTCTTTTCTTTTTCAGTCCAATCCCTTCTCGGTTTGAAATCAAAGACATTTATAAAAACATTCCACATGTCAAAATCAGTTGCTTTGATAAAACTAGTCATTTTAACTTTCCAAAACCAAAAATCAATATCTTTTAAAAACGGTGGAATGGTGTAATCGAAACCTTCTGAAAGCAAGCAACACCCCAAATTAGCCATTGTAACTCTTGAGACGGTTAAGTCCTTTAGACAAGAGCCTGGCTCTGATACCAAATGAAGGTGGAATATCACCTAGAGGGGGGGTGAATAGGTGATATTAAAATTCTTTTCGTTAATTGCTCAAGAATGCTTAGAACAGAGATAGAGAGAAAAGCAATGAACACAAGAGGTTATACTGGTTCGGTCCAACTCTTGACCTACGTCCAGTCCCCAGAAACACTCTGGGATTTCACTATCTCCAAACTTGATTACAGACTCTGTAACTCTCGAGTAATCCTCTCACTAGGACTTACTCCTCTTTACAAGTTGTAACCAAATAACCGTAGACACAATTACATACTCTGTAAACGAAGGATGATCCTTACACTCTCGGACTCACTCCCCCTTACAAGTTGTAATTGATACACCTACACTCAAGATACCTCTATCTTGAGATTTGAATGAATGTAATACAGTTGATAAAACTCTCTCACAGAGTAGATAAATGATGAACACTGAAGCTCAGTAATATCCTAAGATATAGAAGTTGAACTCTATGTATGCTTTGTCTGTGTATGCGTTGGTTCTTTCGATGAGTTCAAACCTTCAGGCATTTATACTAGTTGAAGCTTGAGGACCGTTGAAGGATTTGATTCTGGCCGTTTGAATGTTTGAATATGTCTGTTGATGAAGCATGAAGAATAATCGTTGACTCATGAATATAACCGTTGGAGATGAAGCAGAATGATCGCCATCATTTATTCCCGTAATTGTTATTATGACTGTTGAGAGCATTTAACCATTCGCGCTAATCTCGCTTCAATTGAATTCAATGCATTGTCTCTGCTTTACGAATCCAATTCCGTCCGTTGATCAATCAGAATATGACCGTTGCTAAATTATCGAAGGAAATCGCTTCTGCTCGCTGTTGCTTGAGTAAGGATTTTAGGCTGCTTGAGTATGCTGCTTGAGCATGCCTAAATTCATACTTGGGCAAGCTATTCCTTGAGGCAAAGAAAACTTGCTGTCCGACTTTGCTCGAGCAAGGTCACTGGCTTGCTCGAGTAAGCTTCTGCTTGAGGCTTTTCTCGGGGTTGCTCGGGTAGACTTCCAAGTATGCTTGGGCATGGTTGCTCGAGCATGTTTTCTCTCTTGCTCGAGTATTCTTCCTGGAGAATTCTTGCTTGAGCAAGCATTTCACATTGCTCAAGTAGGATCTCTCTGGAGTCCATTTTCCCGATGTTGCTCGAGTAGCCTTCCAAGTCTGCTCGAGCATGGTTGGATAATTGTGAGATTTTGCTCGGACATTATGTTCTTTGAAGCTCCTGATTATATGTGAATAAGCTTGCTATTCTTCAGTACAGAGCTTCAACTTCTAGAGTATAGAGACTTTCAAGAAGCAATCACATTGGCAGCAGTTTCCAGCGAGGATAACGTCTTCGATATAAATCCAAATTTAGCCAATCAACCCATCTCAGAAAGCTCTTCAAATGATCCTTCCATTTCAATAAAAATCAGCTCCAAGCAAGTTGTATTTCGTCCATTAACATCAGATCAATGGAGGTTGATTTTATCCAGCGTTTTTCATCTATTCAGAACAGACTGTCAACTTCAAAACATCATAACTTCTTCAATTGATCTTATTTTTCTGTGTTCTTGATGTCTCTGGAAATATATTTGAGTCTACTTTCAAATGGCGCTGGTTTCATCTCAATCCGATTTGTCGTTTGAAAGATATCCTCAAAATACTGAAGCTTGGTCTGGACAGTGACGGTGACTTTTGATCCAACTTGTAAAATCCATATATAATTCATCTGAACTCCTTTGGCTATGAATTTTTGTCAGAAGAACGTGTTGGATGTCTAGTTTCATTTTCCGTTGGTTTCGTGTCAATCCGATTCTTGGTTTGGGAGATATTGTCGATTTACTGAAGGTCGCCAGAAACAGAGCTGAACAGAGGAGGCTGAATAGGAGCATACTTGCCACTCTTGCTTGGGCAAGGTCGGATTTTGCTGAAAGTATGGCCTTGCTCGAGTATGCTTCTGACCTTGCTCGAGCAAGGTACTGTTTGGGTGAAAAATGACCTGGGAACATGTTGCTCGAGCATGGTTCACTTGTTGCTCGAGCAAGGTACTGTTTGGGCATACTTCCCAGCTTCCGCAAGCATGCTTTTGGCTCCCCGCAAGTATGCTTTCACGCAAGCATACTTTCCACCTTCAGCAAGCATGCTTCTGCTCAAGCATGAAATCAGGTGTGCTTGAGCAATGTCCTATTCATGTGAGAGAAAATGCTGAAATTACACAAATACCCCAAAACAAATTAGTATTCTTCCAGAAGCTTGAACTTGCTCATTTTAACTCCGAATTGACCCGTTCCAGCTTCTATTTAATCACAGAAACCTGAATATTGATATTTCCATAATAATCAACAGATTCTTCTTTCTTCAAACCTAAGGTGCTAAAATTACATAAATGCCCTCCATCAACCAAGTATCTTGAACTTGCTTGTTTTATCTCCGAATTGAGCTGTTCCAACTTCTGTTTGATCCTGGAGACTTGAATATTAATATTCTCATGATATTTAACAAGTTCTTGTTTCTTCAAACTCTATTCTTCATTATATTAAACTTTGTATCTACATTAAATATAATAATTAGTTAGAATATAAGATAAATGTAGTATACAAACTTTTTGCTCTAGATAATGACATTAATATAAGACATCATCAAAACTAATCAGAACCAACACCCCCAATTGGTGCCTTCCATTTGAGTTGATGTGTGATGCTTCTAACTATGCAGTTGGTGCTATCTTGGGACAACGAGTTGATAGAGCATCTCATGTGATTGCATATGCCTCTAAGACTTTGGATCCTACCCAGTCTAATTACACCACTACTGAAAAGGAGTTGTTGGCTATTGTATTTGCTTTTGATAAGTTTAGATCATACCTGCTAGCAAGTAGAGTAGTTGTATTTTCTGACCATGCAGCGTTGAAATTTCTTTTGAAAAAGGCAGATGCTAAGCCACGACTCATCCGGTGGATGCTCTTGCTCCAAGAGTTCGATGTTGAGATTCGAGACCGAAGTGGAGCACAAAACTGGGTTGCTGACCACTTGAGTCGCATCACCCATTCCCCTTCTCACCCCTCTTCTATTCGGGATGATTTCCTTGATGAGCAACTTCTACAGCTGCAAGGTAAGCTTCCATGGTATGCTGATCTGGTTAACTACTTGGTAGCTGGTGTTCTGCCTGTGGATTCCACTAAGGCCCAAACCCTTAAATTAAAGAGTGAGTCTAAATATTATGTTTGGGATGACTCCTATCTGTGGAAATTTTGTAGTGACCAAGTAGTTAGGAGATGTGTGCCTGATCATGAGTTTCACTCTATATTGCATTTTGCTCATGCTTCTGCTTGTGGTGGTCACTTTGGACCCCAAAGAACTGCTAGGAAAGTGTTAGACAGTGGATTGTTTTGGCCTTCCTTGTTTCATGATTCTCATCTGTTTTGTAAGTCATGTGATAACTGTCAGAGAGCAAGGAGTATTTCTCGTAGGCATGAGATGTCCCAGAACCCTATATTGTTTTGTGAGATCTTTGATGTTTGGGGTATTGATTTTATGGGTCCATTTCCTGCTTCATATGGTTATACTTACATACTGCTAGCTGTTGATTATGTCTCGAAATGGGTTGAGGCGAAAGCCACCCGGACTAATGATTCTTCAGTGGTGGTGGATTTTGTTAGGTCTAACATTTTCTGCAGGTTTGGTGTTCCTAGAGCCATTATCAGTGACCAAGGATCCCATTTTTGCAACCGAAGCATGGATGCCTTGCTACGCAAGTATGGAGTGCTCCACAAGGTCTCCACAGCATACCATCCTCAGACTAACGGCCAAGCTGAAGTCTCAAACAAAGAGATTAAGCAAATCCTTCAGAAGACTGTTAACTCTACCCGGAAAGATTGGAGTAAGCGACTAGATGATGCTTTATGGGCATACCGCACCGCCTACAAGACTCCGATTGGGATGTCTCCTTATCGGCTTGTCTTTTGGAAGGCATGTCATCTTCCGGTTGAGTTGGAGCATCAAGCCTATTGGGCCATTAAGCAGTGTAACATGGATTTGGCTAAGTCTGGGATGGAGCGGAAGCTACAATTGCAAGAGTTGGATGAGCTTAGATTGGATGCCTATGAGAGCTCGCGGTTATACAAGGAAAAGGCTAAGGCATTCCATGATAAGCATATTCTGAGGAAGGAATTTTCTGTGGGCCAGAAAGTTCTTCTGTTTAACTCCCGTTTGAAGTTTATGCCAGGTAAGCTTCGATCTAAATGGGATGGCCCTTTTGAGATCACTAACATATTTCCATTTGGTGCTGTTGAGCTATGTGATCCACCCACAGGACAGACCTTTAAGGTCAATGGGCATCGCCTTAAGCCATTTCATGAGGGATCCCAACAGCAACCTGAGGAAGCGGAGATTCTCCTCATTGATGCCACTTATCCTCCATAAACCCCTTGGGAAGTATTCTTCCTTCTTTTCCCTCCTTCTCTTTTCTTTGTTTTCCTTTTTCTACTCTGCTCTTTGAAATAATACAGTCTCTCTTTCTATGATTGCTACATATTATGAACTTGGACATGTTGGTTTTAATGGATCATTCTGGCTGGTCTGCAATTCTTGACTCTTTGATTACATGTCTTGGTAGTTGATTTGATGTTGCTAATTGCCTAAGTTGGCATTGACCTTGTGAGGTTTTGGGCCTGCATGAATGGAATTCATCTTTTGCCATTCTTTCTTTCATGTGTGCATCTGCTCATGATTTGCGTTCTCTAGAACCTGCTCCTTTTCTTTTTGAAGCTACATTTTTCACTTACATGCATAAGTATGATGGAAGCTTGTTTTCTTTATTTTATTTTCCCCCACTTTGGCCAAATAGCCTTTCCCTTGCATTATGATTCCCTTGCTAACCCCCTTGTGCCTTTTTGCCCTTCTTTTCTAAGCCACATTACAAGCCTAAGCATAAAACCATTTTATTCCGCACCTTAAAAATTTATTGAGCATTGGTTTACCTTGGTTTTGTGTTTAAGTGTGGGGGTTGCTCAGGAGTGCAACAGTTTAAGTGTGGGGGGGGGGGGAGATATTTGATTTTGTCATTGTGACCATGTATATAGCAAAGTTCTTCGCGTTAAAAACAAAAAAAAATAAAAAAAAAGTGAAAGTGAAGGAAAAAAAAAAGAAAGAAAGAAAGCAAAAAAAAAAAGGACAAGAAAAAAAAAACATAGAAGGAAAGGAGGTATATGAGTTAATTAGAAGTTTTCATATATGGGGAATGATTGTGTTAATCAGTGCTCTCTTTCATTTCTTTGGTGCTGAGCCTCTCATTCCATACTTTTACCTACCTTCACCCTAACCCCATTACAACCTTTAATAACAAGCTCTCTTGATTTGTGCATGCATGTGTTATGAGTAGTGGAGACGTAGAAATTGAGCAAGCTTATGGTAGCGCAATTTTCTTGAGTAGAATTTGAGCGATACACTTATGTACCTTAAACACTTGAGAGATACACTTGACAGATTGATTGAGTGAGCGCATCATTTGAGAGACCATCTTTTGTGATTAGCATCATTGATGAGGTTACCATGAATTGTGATTTGAGAAGAAGGGATTTTGGTCTTGATTGATTGATCTTTTGGAGCTTTATGTCCCTTGTTCAAATTTTGCATTTTTAGCAATTGTTAGGAAAGAAGAGTTCTTCTTTTAGGTCTTTTTCTTTAAATTTTGCTCAGGAGTGCAAAAAGATAAGTGTGGGGGAATTTGATAATTAAATATTTCATACACTACTTTTTGTCTCTTGATTGATAATTTAGGACTTTTTAGCTAATAAATAATGGCTTTTATACTTATTTGGGCTTTGGGCCTTTTATTATATTTTAGCCATTATTTAATAATAAATTCCAGTTTTATATTGCTTTACTATTTTCACCATAACTCTTGAACCAGACATCGGATTTGCCTCATTTTTGTCTCAGATGATTCAAAGAGCTACAATTATTATGAAGACATGAAGAGCAAATTCGGACAAGAGGGCGGTTGATTTTGGAGCCGAAGTTATATGTTAATTTCTGGATTTTTATTTGTAATTAAAGCCCATTTTTAGTATTTTCCATTTTGGGCCTGAATTGTGGATTGGAGCCCCATTTTCGTTTTGCCATTTAGGGTTAAGTGTGGCAGCAGCCACAAACACCTATTCATTCACATTTTGTTAAAACTTGTGGATCAAAATAGAAGCTTTCATTTTCTTTCAACTGTTCTTCATATGTTCTTCGTGTTCTTGGCGTTCTTCATCTATTCTTCGTTTTTCCTAGTTATGTTCGGCTAAATCTCTGTGATTAGCCCACGGATTAAAGATTCTACTGTCTAGAGGATTCGCGCTTAATCGGTAACCGTCTAACTCGTTTCTGTATTCTCTGATCAGATTCGATTTTTGGATTTGGATTGGGTTTCTGATTGAAAACCCAGATCGATATTTCCCAAGGACGTAGTTCGAACTAGGTTAAAGTATTATTGTGCGATCGTACAGTGATACGCCACTGATTCGAACAGATTCTGAACGATCGTTCAGTTGAGGGAAATTCTAGATAAATGCAGAGATCTCGGTTTATCTAGAGTCGATCACGAGTTTGGTTGTGAATCTATTTCGTCCGAGGAAGGAAAGTGAATTCGTAATCCTGGGTTAATCTCTGTTGATCTCTATTTGATTCGTTCTGTTTCTGCTTGTTTCGTTTTGTCTCTGTTTAGCTTCGTTTTTATTCTGTTTACATCACAACCCCCCTATTTTACTGTTCTGTTTCACTATTATCAATCGAACCTGCTGCGAATTCATCGGGGAAACGACCCAGGTTCCTATTTCTGCAAAAATCTTATCTGAACTTGGTTATTTTGGGAGATACGGCAAATCTCTGTCAATCCCACAACTCCTAAGATGGTCAACGAACTCTTGGCTCAAATGTTCACTACCCCGATCAGATTGAAGTGCCTTAATTGTTTTGCCAAGTTGGTTTTGCACTTCATTTTGGATTATTTTGAACATTTCAAAAGATTCAGACTTATGTTTCATTAGATAGATATAACCATATCTACTAAGACCGTCTATTAATGTAATGAAGTACAAATGATCTCCTCTGACAGATTCATTGGTCCACACACATCCGTATGTATGAGGCCCAATAAATCGGTGGCCCTCTCGCTGTGTCCAGTAAAAGGTGCCTTTGTCATCTTACCCAATAAACAAGACTCACATGTATCAAATGATTCAAAATCCAATGACTTCAGAAATCCATCTGTAATGGAGTTTCGAAAGGCATTTCTCATTTATATGGCCTAGACGACAATGCCATAGGAAGGTAGGACTCAAATCTTTTGACTTAATCCTTTATGTCACAGACGTCCATTCAATTTTCTACTGTCCTTGAGTTCCTATACATTTATACAAATGCGTGAACCACATGTAGTATCTAATACCCATGTTTGAGGAAGTAGAAAAGCGAATGTCTACGACATAGATACTTGAAGCGATAGGCCCGCTATCCTTCCTATCCTTTTCCAGATCTTCTTGATAGAGCTTGCAGTTCCTCTTCCAATGACCGATTTCATTGCAGAAGAAGAGACCCCATCCTTAAGAGGTTTTGCCTTCTTGACTTTCCGTTTCATACCCCTTCCATTCTGAACAAACAAAACAGAATTGGGCCTCTTCTCAAGGCTCTGCTCAGTAGTTTTGAGCATCTCATGTAGTTCAGAAATTGATTCCTTCATATTGTTCATGTTGTAATCCATGACAAAGTTATCATAACTTTCTGGGAGTGAGATCAAGATCACATCTGTAGCTAACTCCTGGGTTATGGGGAATCCAAGCCTTTCAATAGGATGATAAATCATCTCAGACATCTCCATGTGTTCTAGATCTCCATCGAGGTCTGGAAACACAGTGGCAGGCTTCAGGCATCCTGTATGCATAGAGTCATCCTGATGCTTCATGTAAGTATCAGTCTGAGCTCTTGGATCATCAGTTGCAGGCTCGTCAGGAATGGGTTGATAGATAAGATACTCCTTTCTTTCGTGTTTAGGATCAACACTTAAGTCCTCAAACATGTCAAGAAAGTTTGTCTCATCGAGTTCGTCCTTCTCAAGGACTGATCGCATTGATGGTGTTGGGGTGTTACTATTCGACATGATTCTACAATTTAAAAGATATGCAAAGTATAATCAGTAACCTCCTACTAAATTAATAACCCTTATTATAATTAGTGGGCTATGATCCATATTTGGCTTAATCTTAAGTCCGCTTTGGCAGGATGCTTAAAATCAAGTTATTTAGGTAGGCAACAACTTTGCCAATTACATCACATGTAACTCGTAGATCTTTATGGGATTTGATCATCATATGTCCTAGCATGTTTAATGCCATCCAATGCCTTGAGATCCAAAACCATTTTGATAATCTCAATTAAGTCAAGACAATAATGAATGTAGAGTATCATCATTACTCTCTCTTGTCTCCCCAAGATTACTCAAATGCATCCACTTTGGTGGAACATACAAATGGGTGATCGAGGTTTTGACAAGTATTCATTTATTGATGGCATTGTGACTTAAGATTTTATTTAGAGGGTATTATTAGATATAATCAAATTAATCCTATTAATTTAATTCTAAATTAATTATGAGTGATCTAATCAAATCATAATTAAAACTCTAAATTAATCATAACATATGTTAATTCATACAATTATGAAATAAATCATTATGATTAAATTATTGAGACTTGCGACTGTCGCTTCATTTTAATACGACTAGATCTATATCTTATAGGATTTCTAAAACCCTAATTGGCCGTATTAAAATATTAAAAATTAATCTCAATTAATCTTGAACTCAATTAAAATAACATTAATTAAATCTGTCCAACAGATCTAATCTGATTTATTTATTTTAATTTAATATAAAATCCTGCCGATTTAATTTATCTTTATTAATTCTACCTATATGAATGCAATCATTATTGCATATCTCATATAGAATCTAAATTAATCATGCAGTGATCATATCAAAACATAATTAAAACTCATGAACAACATGGCTCATCTAACCTGTAGTCCCCTCAAGCCAATGAGAGGACTTCTCTAAATAATAAAAGAAAGTACATAGTTAGAAACCTCGTTTCACATACGAGGGGAGTGAGATGAGAAGAGAATGTACATCAAGATTATTTAGAGAGAGACATGGCACGCAGGCCATATACAAAATTTACAACCCTAGAGCCATCTTGTTCACCATACCCAAACAACACTTTGTAAGGTTATGAATCTACTTTAATTCATACATTTATGAAATAAAATATTACTCATGATAAAATTCTCTAATCTTATATTACTTTATATCATGATTTATATTCTCACACTACAAACAATTTCATTTCTCGTGCTACAAACAATCAGCTGGTCCCTATGCGGTCCCGCTAGCCGGTTAGCAGGAGCGCCCCCAGAGCTTTTGAAAAAAAATTAATTTCAAACCCCCAGGGGCGTTGTCTGAGCATGATCGAAAATTCTGAACGATTCAGAACGTCTTCGATGCGCACGAACGTGACGGACGATTCCGAATATCATGCGCTCTGAACAATTCAGAACTGTACGAAGCAGTCGCGGCCCCATTCTAGAGACCTGTCTGAAACCCTAACACGAATTTTCAAATTAAAGCATTCAAGATTTGATTTCTTGATACAAAGATTCAGTTTCTTGCATACAAAGATTCAAATTCTTGCATACAAAGATTCAGATTCTTGCATATATATCACATATAATAGCATGTACAGAAACCCAATTTAAACGCACGTTGAGTTGGCTCTGATGCCACTGTTGGGATCCGTACACACAGGGATTAAAATATTTTACAAATCCCATCCGGAGGATCACTCAAGCGTGTTCAAATCAAGGTTAAGGAACCCAAATCGTACCTTATAGAATTCAGAATCATCTGGAGCAGGAGGTTTTCCTTTGATTTTAGCGAACTAGTAGCTCAAGAATCTACACAAACCTTTGCACACATTTTCTCATGATGATCAAGAAAACCCAAAGTGTAGTGAATTCGTCTGCGTCTTGTTCTCTTTGAACTGGTGGGTTATTTTCTCGATCAGCAGAAGACGACTCTTAGAATCGGCTTCCTCTACCGGTATCCACACGAACAATCTCCAAACACGGACGCGGCAGCGTGCTAGCGCCTCGAACTGTGCGTCTCTCTCTTTTTCGCTCTAGGGTTTCTCGCGGCTTTCTAATACGCTCGACTAAAAGTCCCATAGGTTTTTCTAAACCCACCGGCGTATTATATTCAAAATTAATCCCCATTAATTTTGAATTTCGAATTTTAATTAAAAAATATATTAATTAAATCTATCTAATAGATTTAATCTAATGTATTTATTTAATTCAAATTAAAAGCCTTCTGATTTAATTTATCTCTATAAATTAAATCCGAGAAATGATATCTATCTATTTAATTAAATTTGAGATACAATATCTCAATTTAAATTAAATAGATAATGATATCTTTATTCAAAAATCAAATGAGATATAATATCTCTATTTGTTTTAGATATTTAATTTATCCGATAAATTAAATATAAAACAAATATCATATAATAATATTATAATCTCCATTAAATAATATTATTATATTATTTTCGAATTTAATATATATATATATACATATATATATATATTTATCCTAGATTAAATTCAGTATTCATTTAATCTCAAATTAATCTGAGATTCAATGAATCTGGACATTTTTACCCGTGTTGGATTATTCTTGTATGCGGCCCTACAGGCCCATATGAGATTGGCAGTGGGCCAAGACTGTATCAGCCCACAAGTCGCAAGCGGCCTCTAGCAAGACATTGCGACTACCCAATTCACATGGGGATCGATGACACGATACTACCTATCGTACAACCATGTCACGTCCCTTTTGTCACACAATAATTCGGTCAAGGATAAGGCATGGATAACGTCAACTTTCTTTTCTTGACCATTACTTTCTCGATTCTCGAGCAGTCTAATAAGTGAAATGGAAACTCCTTTCCATCACAGTATGGCCATACATTTCTTAGACTCACTCATCGAGGGGCCCAGTATTATCTCTCTACAAATGTGAGGGACAAATTCCATCTTGACCATTCACATTCCTCCGCATGAAAACCACTGATCCCGATCCCAGCCTTTATCATCACCCAGTCAAAGGTGACTTTTGACTAGGTCAAAGACCAGTGACTCATCATGTAGGAATCCATGATGATCTCAGGTCATAGGGCGTTGTGACGCGGTTATACATGAGATAAGCTTATGACTTAATCCATGCAGCTTTCTCATAGTAGGTCAGTCCAGCACCTTGTACTCTTACAAGTGCCCATGACTTTGATTCGTATCTCCATACCTCATCAAAGTCATACTGGTCTTAACTCATCTTTGCTCCCGCGTAGATGACTGACCAGGGACATTTAAGATAATCTATAAGATATATCCAAGGATGCAGTTATCACCATAAACATGCGAATGAAGTGATAACTTAATGGAGAATAATGACTTGCCCCTAGATGACTTGCCCCGGAGGTTTATGTGGAAAACTTGAGGTTTGTAAAATTTGTTCAGGACCAAACTTGAGGTTTGCATATTTAGGCTCAAGTTTAACACTATTTGAGTCAAACCTTAATTAATCTTTTAAAACGCAACCCTGAGGTTTATAAAGTAAACTCTAGAGTTTTCTCAAGTTGAAAAACGCTTTTGCTCTCTGGAGCTTTTAGGCTCGAGTTCACTATCTTAGGCTCGAGTTTGTTCAACTTTGAAATACTCTCAATGTTTTTGCCTTGAGATAAACCGGAGGTTTGTGAAATAAGTCTCAGGTTTGTTTAGCTTAAAAAACTTTGAAAGCTCTCGGCCAAATGTTGGCTCGAGTTTGAAAAAATAGGCTCGAGTTTACATGTTTTGTAAGCTCCTGAGATTTTTCAATCTGGAAAACTTTACTCTTAATATAACAGTGAAGGGTTTGTAAAAATCTCTAAGTTTGAAAAATTCTTCCTGCCAGAGATGAACTCAAGTTTGCCATAACAGGCTCGAGTTCACAGGTTATGTAAACTCTTTGAAATCTTCTCTGGAAGTAGCAAACCTGAGGTTTAGAACTAACAGGCTCGAGTTTAAAATGTTTTCAAACCAGAAAGCTCTCAGCCTCTCGCAAACCGGAGGTTTCCAATTGCAAACTGGAGTTTGTCTTTGATAGTATGATTGCTGATTGAAATTGAATAAGTTTCAAAACCTTTTAACTTTACTAAAGACAAACCACAAAATGAATTTCATATAATCATAGTATGAGGTGAGAATTAGATATCACCGTAATTCCTCTTATCCTCATAGAAGTTTGCTTGGTAGAGATGGATTGATGTAGATAACTCTTTTTCAACGTTCACCATCAACATTAAGCATAGCTTGTTGAGCTTTCTCAAGAGTTGGATTATTTCTCTGTTACATTCTTGAGAAGCTTTCTTTCATCCTACAAAACTTCATAAATCTTTTTCTTTCTTGGTATCCAACTTTACTTGGATCCAATCATTGTTAGCTTGTAGGAGCCAAAATTCACATGCTCTTATGAATATAATTAGTTCAGAACAACTAAGCATAGTGAATAAAACATGACTCTTTGCATAAAAGAACTACTTTCTTTTCAAATCTTTATATATGCATAAAGAGTTAAACCTAATGAACATTGCAATCACTTTCAAAAATATATTAGGATGTGAGAACCCAGTTTTCTAAAGAGAATATTTGCAATGCTCATTCCTAAGACTATAAGATATAAAACCTCAATGAATATTTCAGATAATAGCATAGGAGGTTTTACCTTTGCATACCTTAGCCTTAAGTACTTGAAGGATCGCATTCGCTTATCCAATTTATCATTCGTTGATACTTTGTCTTTTTGAATTTAGTCTTGGGTGAAGATTGGAGCTAAATACCCAAGAGGGGGGGTGAATTGGGTATCTTTATAAAATTAAAGAGTCTACTCTGTTTTTGACTAATGAACACAGGGTAAAACAGAGGAGAGAGGGAGAGAAGCAATGCACCACAAGATTTATACTGGTTCGGTCCTTTCTCTGACCTACATCCAGTCCCCAAGCCTCACCTGGGATTTTCAATCCACTATAATCAAATATTGATTACACACTCTGTACTAAGAGATGTTCTCTCACTAGAACACACTCCCCCTTACAAGTTGTAATCAATACACCCTAACTACCAAGTCCCCTGACTTGTAGTTATCACAATCAGTAAATGATTTACAAGATGATAACTCTCTCAAAGAGTAGATAGAATAAACACTGAAGTACTAAGTATCAAAATGATACAATACAGATGAAAGCTTGATACAATAAATGACTCAATAAATTTTCGCTCTAAGTAGTTGTATCAGCTTGAGAAGAAGTTAATGCTCTCTATTTATAGGTAGAGAACATTAAATGACCGTTGTAGGATGATTCCAACCGTTGGAAGTGATTAGCTTGGGTTCTAGTCATCTTCTCTCTCTAAACTTCTGCTAATCCAAGACTTTGATGAAGTCTGATGTGGCTCTCTGAGGATTTGCCCGTTGGAGATAACTTTACTTGTTGTAGTAAGTATACTTTAACGTTTAGAAGGCGTGCTCAGATGGATTAGCTGAGAATAGGTTGATTTGCAGAAGTGCATTTAATGCACTGTACACTTTTTGCTTTATGGCTTTGACCTTCATTGATCTTCATCTGTGATTGCTGAAATTCACTCAACAAACTTGTTAAACATAGCTAGGAATATGATTGAATGAATTATGGAAGCAATAAGATCAAACAATAACGATTTGCAAATTCGCGTAATTCAAAAACCAATTTTGACCGTTGTATACTGCAGTATGTTCCTCTATACTGGAGTATGGCACTGTGCATAAGTGTCCATACTGCAGTATCCAAAGTCATACTGCGGTAAGCAACTTCCAGAGACAAAAACATCGTGATTGATTTTGAAACATATGCTCTATACTGCGGTAAGCAACTAACATACTGCAGTATGCGAGTTTTTGTCAAAGTTGAGAGTCCCCGTGATTGCCCAGTACTGCAGTATGAAAACCTATACTGCAGCATGCAATAGTTATAAAATTTTGAGAGCTTTCTGTAAGAGCCTATACTACAGTATCCAAATACATACTGCGGTATTGACTTGGGTGAGAAAATTTGATTGCTCTCGGGTTGGCCCTATACTGCAGTATACATGCCTATACTGCGGTATTGGCTTGACTTAGAAATTTAGTTGCTCTCTGGATGTCCCTATACTGCAGTATACATAGCTATACTGCGGTATTGGCTTGTTTTGAAAACACGGTTGCTCTCTGGATGTCCCTATACTGCAGTATACATAGCTATACTGCGGTATTGGCTTGTTTTGAAAACACGGTTGCTCTCTGGAAGTCCAATACTGCGGTATGTCATCCTATACTGCAGTATTGACTTTACTTCAAAAATTTGCTTGCCTTCTGTAAGTCCAAATACTGCGGTATAGCATTCCATACTGCAGTATTGACTTATCTAGAAAAATTGGATTGTTCTCTGGAAGTCCAATACTGCGGTATGTCATCCTATACTGCAGTATTGACTTAACTTCAAAAATCTGATGACCTTCTATAGGTCCAATACTGCGGTAAAGAAACCTATACTGCAGTATTGATTTAACTTGAAAGATTATTTCCTTTCTGGAAGGCTCTTTACTGCAGTATGCAGACCCATACTGCGGTAAGCAACTATCAGATGATTTTTAAACATCTTGAAAACTTCAAAACATGTTTTACACTTGTTGTTAATCATCAAAACACATTGAGAACTAACATTGGGATGAGGCAATGCTTTCTCACATGATGTAGACTGCAGGAATCTATTCCCTTGTGCATAAGAGATCCTTCTTTTCTTATCCTCCTCAAGATAGTTGAGTGGTATTCTATGGTAATCAATTCTTGAGGTAGATGATACTCTTCTTGCTTGTATCCATTGCTTCCTTTAATGTTTAAACCTTGTAGTTCCAGCAATGGGTGCCATGAAAGTTCTCTTGCTTGATATAGATTCTATGATTTTCTTCTTTGGTGCATGAGGAACTCTTGGCTTCTTCTTCCTCTTCTCTGTACCTTGATGTCCATTGATATTCAAATCATCCTGCACACATGGAGTACTAGATGGACATTTTGGTACCCACTTATACTTGGGTCCTTGACTATTAGCATTGGACCTTGATTGTCCTTTAGGAACCCAAACAAATTTATTTCTCACATTAGAATTTCTCCTAATATAGCATGAGTGAGAAATATGTCCAGATTTACCACAATAGTTGCAAATAACAGAATGATGCTTATTATGAACAACTTTGCAAGAATTGTGCGAGTCTAGTGGATGCAATGTCAAGTGACTCATATTTGTGTATTCTTTCTTCCCACATGATTTTCCAGGATCATTTTCGAAAATATGTTTGTTTTTCAAAATAGAATCAGTAAAAGGTTGAAAAACACTTCTATGCAATCGTTCGAAAACATTTTTCTTTTCTACACAAGAAGAATTGGAATTGTTTACCTCATGTGTATCTTGGGCTCTAGCTAATGATTGACCACAATCGTCCATGAGCTCTTCCTGGGAATCATCTTCCTCTTTTTCTTTTGTGTTGACTGGATTATGAGAGTATTCAATGATTTCTCCTTCTTCAATCTCCAGTTGTTCATCAGTTGTGGATACGCAATTTATAGATTCAGATGAACTGCCAACACTATCAACTTCAACATATTTGTTAGAAGTATATATAGAATAAAGAGTATCCCAGATTTCTTTAGCACAAGAACAATATTTGATTTTCTCAAAATCATTTTCGGTTAAAGCACTGTAAAGAATTTTCATTGCTCTAATGTTCAATGAAAACATTTTCTTTTCAATTTTTGTCCGATCCTTTCTTGGTTTGAAATCAAATACATTTGTAAAAACATTCCACATATAAAAATCAGTTGCTTTGATAAAACTAGTCATTCTAGCTTTCCAAAACCAAAAATCAACATCTCTGAAAAGTGGTGGAATGGTAAAATCAAAACCTTCTAAAAGCAAAGAACACCCAAAATCAGCCATTGAAACTCTTGAGACGGTTAAGTCCTTTAAACAAGAGCCTAGCTCTGATACCAAATGTAAGAATCGGCTATCACCCAAGAGGGGGGTGAATTGGGTGTTTGATAAAATTTTAGGAACTTTGAAATTCTTTTCACAACTTATTAAAAGCAATTTGAATGACAATAATAATTGGTAAAGCAATAGTAAGTCATTCAAACATGTATGGACATTCAAATATATATGCTGGAAATATAAGAGATAAGGGAAGAGAATATGCAAACTGAAATTTATCCTGGTTCGGCCCAATCCTTGACCTATGTCCAGTCCCCAAGCTTCACTTGGGATTTTCAATCCACTATCTTCCTTTAACTTGATTACACGTTATGTACTTGAAGTAATCCTCTCCTTAGGATTCACTCCCCCTTACAAACTGTAATCACCACACCGCTTGATTACACACTCTGTACTCGAAGTAATCCTCTCACTAGGATTCACTCCCCCTTACAAGTTGTAACCAACACAATGTGTTTCCCACTCAAGATCACCCAATCTTGAGTAACTCTCGGAAGAATAGAATGATTACAATAAATCTTCTCTCACATAAGTGAATAAATGAACACTGAAGAACAATATTGATCATCTCACTCTCTAAGCTGTCTAGACATGAAAAACAGAGTGTAAATGATGTAAAAATCAGAGTATCAGCATATTGAAGATGTAAGCTTGTTTCTCCGCATTCTTCTGCTTGAATCTATTCTCTTTTATAGGTAGAGAACAAAATATGACCGTTTATAACCGTTGCCAATATCAGACAAGGTTCAGGTTGAGTTTTGGTCTTCTTCTCTCTCTAATTTCTGCTTAATCCAGCTGTGCAGAAGTTCAGAGTTGACGTCTTGGCAATAGATCCGTTGGAATGGCATCTTCTGGATGTAGAAAGCATTCTTTAATTCCTTGTAAACGTGTGCAGAGGGATTACCCAAAAGTATGTAACTTTTCTGGTCTTGCTTTTAAAGTGCTGACGTCACTTTTTGCTTTTGCTTTAAACCTTCACTAAACATCTTCTAAATCATCTGAAACTCACCAACAAAGTGATTAAACATATCTAGGAACATAGAAGAATGGTAATGGAAAGTATTAAGATCAAACATGAAGGTTTTGCAAAAACATCAGATTTGAAATTCTGAATCAGTGATGCAAACCTGAGGTTTGCTTATCTAGGCTCGAGTTTGGACTTTGGTATGTGAGAGGATGATTTAAGTCCAAAACATCAAACCGGAGGTTTGCATTCTAAACCTGAGGTTCTCAGTATTTTAAAACCTGCAATGCTCTCGGGTTGATTTAAACCTGAGGTTTGCAATCTAAACCTGAGGTTCTCAACTCATTGAAAAGTCACATTGCTCTCTATCTGAGCTGAACTCGAGTTTGTTCACTTATAGGCTCGAGTTTGGCTTTTTCCAAATGTTCATTTCTTCTCTAGAACTCTCGAGCTCGAGTTTGTGACTGATGAACTCGAGTTTGTAAGTTGTACTGTGACTTGGTTGCTTCTGACTTGGCCTGGTTCGAGTTTGCAACTTTTTCAACTTTCAAAGGCCATATCTCCCTGGTCTGAACTCCGTTTTGGTCTGATCAAATCTTGATGGAAAGCAATATGAGTCTACTTTCATATGCCACTGATTTCAGCTCAATCGGATTTGTCGTTTGTGAGATACACCCAAAATACCGAAGGTGGGTCTGGACTGTGACGTTGATTCTTGTGGCAACTTGTAAAAATCATACTCCTTGATCTGAACTCCTTTTGGCTTGAATTTATATCAAAATAACGCATTGGGAGTTTAGTTTCATATGCCACTGGTTTCACCTCAATCCGATTTCTGGTTTGGGAGATATGATCAAACTACCAGACGTCGCCCGAGCTGAACGTGAAACATAGTGGAGCTGAAGTGCTGATGACCGCTGTGAACTCGAGTTTGCACTTACAGGCTCGAGTTTGCCTAATCCAAAGACACCAGAAATGCTGAAGACACTTATAGGCTCGAGTTTGCCTAGTCTAGAGACACCAGAAATGCTGAAGACACTTATAGGCTTGAGTTTGTGATTCCTTTCTCGAGTTTGAAGTCCAGAACTCGAGTTTGGGGTCCTGAACTCGAGTTTGCTCATCCAGAAGCTAATTTTTGCTGACTTTAACTCTGAATTGAGTTATTCCAACTTCCATATAATCTTGAAGGCTTCTAGCTTCAGCATAAGAACTGGAATACTTATATTCTCATTCCATTCAACAAGTTCTTCCTTCTTCAACCTCTTCTCTTCTTGATTATTCCCAAAAATCCTTTGACAACTTCTGTAGGTTCTTCTTGCTGTGAGCTCTTATCTCCTTCTTAATTCATCTCTATAACTCAACTCTTTCTTTCTTTTCTTCTTTTGATCATTCTGCATCATCTTGCTTCCTTGACAAACTCTACAAGTTCTTCTTTCTTTAATATTTCTTCTTCTTCTTGAACTTGATATTTTCTCCAATTTCTTCTTTTTATAATCTCTTATCTCCTTCTTGATCTATAATTCAATTTGAACTAATCTACATTAAACATAGTAGTTAGTCAATGTAGGAGATAAATATATCATCAAAACTTTTTGCTCTTATAAAGGCATCTATATTAGACATCATCAAAACTAATCATATCTAACAATTTGGAGTCTCCAACCGAGAGATCTCTTAAGTTGAATATGACCCAGAAACATGATGTTTGTCTCGAACCCAGATGGCATTGGTAATTATTTTTCCTATAAAATATACATCCTAAGGGTTCTAAGTCCACTGATCCCATGTCAAAATGATTTTTCTAGAATTTATTAAAAATCATAGAAGTTGGGTCATAAATTCTGGAAATTCTGGAGCCATGCGAATTTTGTAAAACTTGGGGTAAAGATTGAATGTGTGATTGATAGCTTGATGGTTCGCTTTATCTAGGGTATTATTGCGTGTGGATCATATTTCCAAATACCAAGGGAAGAGTTTACTATTTTTCAAGGTGTGCTAGGTAGTAACTGTTGACTTGCATACTCTATGTTGCTTTTGCATGTGTGTTTTATCATGATGTAGGTGATGTGATTCCCGAAGGAAACGGACGATCGGATCAACTAGGAATGGAATCTCGCACCAGAACAGCCTCTGACGTGTCCTAAAGAACGGAATGGATCTCGCGCTACAGACCTCGGAATTGAGTGCTTCCAAAACGAGCTGAAAGATCACGTTCTGAACTACGATTTTGACTATGAAAACACCGAAAAACGATAAGGAAAACTAGAGATATGAAACCGAGAAATTTTAGAACGAAAAACTGAAAACTGCAGATTAGAGGTAGGCGCCACAATTCCAAAGAATTGATAAGCCCAAGAACGCCACAAGGATCGAAACCCTTGATAAGTTCAGAGATTCTCAAGAGAACCCTAGAGAACTAGTCTCTCACCAAAATGGTTCAAATCACAATTCAAAATCTGCTGTTCTCATGGCCATGGTGTGCCTTATACATATCAAGCTTAACCTAATTCTGCTTACACACAAATGAAAAACAAGAAAGCCCAGTAAGTGAGCCCAATAAGCGAGCCCAATAATCCTTATTACAAAAGTTCAACTAAATGTAAGAAAAATAAAACAAAGGGTAGAATTTGGGCCAAGGCCCAATGAAGGAAGCTTATTCTTCAAGGTCTTCAATCTGGAGCCTTTTCAGTTTTTGCTCTTATCATTGGATCTCCAAGACCTTGTATGTCCTCCAAGTTTGTTGCCTTGGTCATGCCGCCTCCTATGTCCTCATCATTCCCTCCTTCTTTAGAAGAATTTGTCCTCAAATTGCAATCCTCGTCTCCGTCTTTATGCACTTCCTTGAAGAACAAATCTGCAATTTGGATTGCATCATCAACCTCTTTAGGAAGAACATCTTTAAATTCCTGCAACAAATCAGAAACCTCATTTGGAAGACAGTTAGTAAGACTTGCACCTGTAAAATTATTCTCTTTACTCAAAAGTAAGAGCATTGGCTTTTTCAAATGCATTGCCTTTTTCACCTCTTTTTCTTTTATAAGCAAGTTTGGTGCTTTTCTCTTTTCCTCTCCTTTTTTTTCTTGCTCTCTTCCACTCTCTTTTCTCTCTTGCTTTCTTTTTTCTCTCATTTTTAGATTATCCTCACTAACTTCTCTTGGTGTCAAGGATGCAAGAATAATCTTGCGTTCTTTATGTACAAAAGAGAACTTGTTGGTGTATCCATTATGCATAGCTTTCTTATCATATTGCCAAGGTCTCCCAAGTAGCAAATGACAAGCCTCCATTGGTACCACATCACATAAAACTGTATCATCATACTTCCCTATGGAGAAGTTCACCTCCACTTGTTTGCTTACGGTCACTTCACCATCCTCACTAAGCCATTGAAGCTTGTATGGCAGTGGGTGAGGTTGGGTTTCCATGCCCAATTTAGACACCATTCTAGCACTTGCAACATTGGTACAACTCCCTCCATCAATAATTAGAGAACATACCTTTTCTTGGATAAGGCATCTGGTATGAAAGACATTCTCTCTTTGACTATCATCCATGTCTTTTGCTTGGCTACCCAACATTCTTCTTACCATAAACAAATCTCCTTCTGGAATTATTTCTTCAATATCATCTTGTGAAGCAGAATCTGAAGAAGCAGAATCTTGTGAAGTAGAATCTGAAGAAGACTCACTAGTAAGCTCTCCATCCTCTTTAAGTAACATGGTCTTCTTAGTTGGACATTCTGAAGCTATGTGACCTCTCCCCAAACACTTGAAGCATTTTATTTCACTACTCCTTGTCTTTTTAGGGACCTCATTGGATTTAGTTTGAGTCCTTTGAGGTGTAGCAGTGGGGTTGCTTGATGAAGTACCTCCCTCCTTCTTATTTCTATCCTTCCAACTTGAAGAATAAAAATTTGAAGAGTTTTTCCTCATGACACCCTTTCTCTTGAGTTGTTGTTCTACCTTACTAGCTTGTTGCACCAAATCCTCCAACTCCACATAATTTTGCAACTCCACGACATCCCTTATGTCATTATTCAGCCCATGCAAGAAACGTGCCATAGTAGCCTCCCGCTCTTCACTAATATTTGCTCTAATCAAGGACACCTCCATCTCTTTAAAATACTCATCTACACTCTTGTTACCTTGCGTGAGTCTCTGAAGTTTATTGTGAAGGTCTCGATGATAATGGGAAGGAACAAATCTTCTTCTCATTAGCCTTTTCATCTCCACCCAACTATCCACCAATGGTTCTTCATATCTCGCCCTCTCCCTTTGCAATTGATCCCACCAAATGAGAGCATAATCACTAAACTCCATCGCTGCCACCTTCATTTTCTTCTCTTCAGTATAATTGTGACATGCAAACAAGTGCTCAATCTTCATCTCCCACTCTAAATAGGCCTCCGGATCACTTTTTCCCTTAAAGGATGGTATATTAAGCTTCACTCCCTTAATTCTATCCTCTCTAGCATCATCCTCATTATCTCTTCCTCTCCTTCTTTCATCCCTCCCTCTCTGCCTATCTTCATCAGGATTCCTCTGATTTTCTATTCTCTCAATTCTCTCATATAACTCCTCTGTGTGTTCCCTCATCATCCTTTGCATTTGAGTTGTAATTGCTTCAATTAGCAATCTGTTATCTCCTATAGGAGGAGGAACGCCTTCACCACCTGCACCTGCCATAATTCAAGGAAAAGAACAAAAGTAATAGGACCTTACCACTCGCTCACGTGTTTACACTCTTAAAAATGTATCACTCGTGTTTGTTGCTCTCTATAAGGCTTTTGTGTAGTGTTCTCTCTTGCCTTTTACCACTCAATAGCCCCCTTTAAGTTCTTAACAGAATCTCCAAGAACACTCAAGAGTAGAATCCCAAACTTAGGATTTGGCGGTGACTCACAATACAATTTGGAAAAGATGTGAAAGAAGACAAGACAGAAAATTCAAATCAATTTGGAGGAACTATTCAAGAACACTTTGGACTCAAAGAAGACAAGACAAAGAAAATCCAAAACAAAAAAAAAACAATTTGGAGGAATTATTCAAGGAAGACACTTTGGAAAAGATTCACACATAGTAGTGTGTGTAATTGAATACCAAGGTGCTGTATAGCATTTTTTTTCCTCTTTTTTTTTTTTTATAACAGCTGATTCTTTTTTTTTTTTAATCACAACTGATTTTTTTTAAATAACACCTGATTCTTTTTTTTTCTTTTTTCTTTTTTTTTTATCACAGCTGATTTTTTTTTTTTTTACAAAGAGGAATTTGTGATTTTGGGACTTTGAAATTCTACTAATTCAGAACGAAATTAGATAGAATTCCCCACAAATTGAGCTATTACTTAACACACTAACAACACACTACTCAAGAAACATGAATCGAAAGGATTAAAATTCAAGAACAATGATGAACAAGGGATGAACACCGAGAACAAAGTGCAAAAATATGTGAACTGAACAAGAAATTGAAAAGGAAAAACAACCAGAAGATTGAAAGACAAACTAAGAACAAAGAACGACGGCTAAAACAGAATATCGCAATTCAAAACTCAAGAACACAAATTTAGGGATTAGGGTTACCAAATGTGTGACCAGACTGGATGTAAACGATCAAGAAAAGATAACCCAATTCCAATCCTAGAACCGCACTCTGATACCAAATGATGTGATTCCCGAAGGAAACGGACGATCGGATCAACTAGGAATGGAATCTCGCACCAGAACAGCCTCTGACGCGTCCTAAAGAACGGAATAGATCTCGCGCTACAGACCTCGGAATTGAGTGCTTCCAAAACGAGCTGAAAGATCACGTTCTGAACTACGAGTTTGACTTAGAAAACACCAAAAAATGATAAGAGAAACTCGAGATACGAAATGAACAAATCTAGCACGAAAACTGGGTAGGCGCCACAATTCCAAAGAATTGATAAGCCGAGGAACGCCACAAGGATCGAAACCCTTGATAAGTTCAGAGATTCTCAAAAGAACCCTAGAGAACTTGTCTCTCACCAAAATGGTTGAAATCTCAATTCCAATCTGCTGTTCTCATGGCCATGGTGTGCCTTATACATATCAAGCTTAACCTAATTCTGCTTACACACAAATGAAAAACAAGAAAGCCCAGTAAGTGAGCCCAATAAGCGAGCCCAATAATCCTTATTACAAAAGTTCAACTAAATGTAAGAAAAATAAAACAAAGGGTAGAATTTGGGCCAAGGCCCAATGAAGGAAGCTTATTCTTCAAGGTCTTCAATCTGGAGCCTTTTCAGTTTTTGCTCTTATCATTGGATCTCCAAGACCTTGTATGTCCTCCAAGTTTGTTGCCTTGGTCATGCCGCCTCCTATGTCCTCATCAGTAGGAGATCGGCTGCTACAGTACCGAGATCGGGCAATAGTACCTATTGGACTGTGTGTCCTTAGGGTTTCTGCTACAGTACCGAGGGCATATAGGATCGGGCTGCGTTACCTATTGGACTGTGTGTCCTTAGGGTGTTGTTGCAATACCGAGGTATGTAGGGTAGGTGGAGCCTATATGATTGTGTGTTTATAGGTGTCCACTGAGGCCCTAGGGTAGGTAGTTAGGGTCGGCCACCCTAGTTACTGAGGCCCTTTGCGCGCTATTCCGGGGGCTTGTCTTAACTAGGCGGTCTTACGGAGTTGCTACATGTCAGTTTGTTGTGACAGAGGCAGGTTTATTTGTACTTCCTGATTGTGATTGGCATTGTATGCATACATATCGTATATGAGTCTAACAGTTACTCTGGGGTTCAACAACTTTGAACTCCAGACTGGTTTAAAAGATATAGGTGTAAGGCAGTAGGCCGGTTGGACTGTCGAAAGGACAAGAGTAAGAGTAATAGAGATGAAGATTGAAGACGTATGGAATACCTTATCTCACTGTATATATTTTTGTTTGTACTATCTTACTTGATTGCCCAGTACATACATTGGACTATTGTATTCTTAACCCTACGGGGATTAATGTATGTATTTGAATGAACCTTTACCAGTATAATGTAAGTTGTCCAAATCGATCTTGTGCTTTGCCGCGCATACTCCGATATAAATTCAAAGTGATTATTTGACATTAGAAAGACAATAAGTGATGAGGATCCCTCTAACCCGCCACCCAAAAGGGCGGGCCGGTAGGGGTGTAACACAAAAGAAGAATGAGAGAGAGAGAGAGCAAGAAGAGAGAGAGAACTCTATTGAGCCGATTTTGCATCAATTTGGCGTTTCTTGCACCAAAGGCCTTCTCACACGTTGTTTCCTCTTGGTAACTACTTTGTTTCTACTGTGTTGGATTCTTGATCCTAGAAATCTCGTGTCGTCTCCAAGTTGGACGCGGTGTCAACATCAAGAACCGACTATGGAATCAAATGAGGTTTACACGGTGTGGACACCACATAGAGTGCAACCATACCTATAACTTGTCCTCCAAGCACATCTAGCGCTTCCGCGAAGTAGACCCGGCTTGCCCTCCAAGTCCTCATGACTTTTGGGCCAATTATTCTTTACTTGTTGGCCAAGTTGTTACTTGCCTCACGCAACAAGCGCACAATTTCCCTTATTTCCTTTCTCTTCATCATTAAGTCGTCCAACATAGAGAAAAATAGGGGAGAGGCCGCACACAAAAGAAGAATGAGAGAGAGAGAGAACTCTATTGAGCTGGTTTTGCATCGATTTGGCGTTTCTTGCACTCGAGGCCTTGTCTCACGTTGTTTCCTCTTGGTAACTGCTTCGTTTCTATTGTGTTGGATTCCTGATCCTAGAAATCTCGTGTCGTCTCCAAGGTGGACGTATTGTCAACATCAAGAACCGACTATGGAATCAAATTAGGTTTGCACGGTGTGGACACCACATAGAGTGCAACCATACCTATAACTGGTCCTCCAAGCGCATCTAGCTCTTCCGTGAAGTAGGCCCAGCTTGCCCTCCAAGTCCTCATGACTTGTGGGCCAAGTATTCTTTACTTGTTGGCCAAGTTGTTACTTGCCTCGTCCAACAAGCGCCAACTTCGCTTATTTCCTTTCTCTTCATCATTAAGTCGTCCAACACGGAGAATAAGAGGGAAGAGGCCGCACACAAAAGAAGAATGACAGGGAGAGCAATAAGAGAGAGAGAACTCTATTGAGCTAGTTTTGCATCGATTTGGCGTTTCTTGCACCAGAGGACTTCTGTCACGTTGTTTCCTCTCGGTAACTGCTTTGTTTCTACTGTGTTGGATTCTTGGTCCTAGAAATCTCGTGTCGTCTCCAAGGTGGACGTGGTGTCAACATCAAGAACCGACTATGGAATCAAATGAGGTTTGCACGGTGTGGACACCACATAGAGTGCAACCATACCTATCACTTGTCCTCCAAGCACATCTAGCTCTTCCGTGAAGTAGGCCCGGCTTTCCCTCCAAGTCCTCATGACTTTTGGGCCAATTATTCTTTACTTGTTGGCCAAGTTGCAACCTGCCTCACCCAACAAGCGCACAACTTCTCTTATTTCTTTTCTCTTCATCAATAAGTCGTCCAACATGGAGAAAAAGAGGGGCGAGGCCGCACACAAAAGAAGAATGAGTAGGAGAGCAAGAAGAGAGAGAGAGAACTCTATTTAGCCGATTTTGCATCGATTTGGCATTTCTTGCACTGGAGGCCTTCTCTCAAGTTGTTTCCTGTCAGTAACAGCTTTGTTTCTGCTGTTTTGGCATCTTGATCCTAGAAATCTCGTGTCGTCTCCATGGTGAACGTGCTGTGGATATCAAGAACCGACTATGGAATCAAATGAGGTTTGTACGGTGTGGACACCACGTAGAGTGCAACCATACCTAGAACTTGTCCTCCAAGCGCATCTAGCTCTTCCGTGAAGTAGGCCCGGCTTGCCCTCCAAGTCCTCATGACTTTTGGGCCAATTATTCTTTACTTGTTGGCCAAGTTGTTACTTGCATCACCCAACAAGCGCACAATTTCTCTTATTTCCTTTCTCTTCATCATTAAGTCGTCCAACATGGAGAAAAAGACAGGAGAGGCCGCACACAAAAGAAGAATGACAAAGAGAGCAAGAAGAGAGAGAGAACTCTATTGAGCCGGTTTTGCATCGATTTGGCGTTTCTTGGAGCCGAGGCCATCTCTCACGTTGTTTCCTCTCGGTAACTGCTTCGTTTCTACTGTTTTGGATTCTTGATCCAAGAAATCTCATGTTGTCTCGAAGGTGGACGTGTTGTCAAAATCAAGAACCGACTATCGAATCAAATGAGGTTTGCACGGTGTGGACACCACATAGAGTGCAACCATACCTATGACTTGTCCTCCAAGTGCATCTAGCTCTTCCGTGAAGTAGGCCCGGCTTGCCCTCTAAGTCCTCACGATTTGTGTGCCAAGTATTCTTTACTTGTTTGCCAAGTTGCTTCTTACATCTCCCAACAAGCGCACAACTTCTGTTATTTCCTTTCTCTTCATCATTAAGTCATCCAACATGGAGAAAAAGAGGGGAGAGGCCGCACACAGAAAAAGAATGAGAGAGAGAGCAAGAAGACAGAGAGAACTCTATTGAGCTGGTTTTACATCCATTTGGTGTTTCTTGCACCGGAGGCCTTCTCTCACGTTGTTTCCTCTCAGTAACTGCTTCGTTTCTACTGTTTTGGATTCTTGATCCTAGAAATCCTGTGACATCTCGATGGTGAATGTGCTGTGTAGAACAAGAACCGACTATGGAATCAAATGAGGTTTGTACGGCGTTGACACCACATAGGTTGCAAGCATACCTCTAACTTGTCCTTCAAGCGCATCTAGCTCTTCTGTGAAGTAGGCCCCGCTTGCCCACCAAGTCCTCTTGACTTGTGGGCAATGTATGCTATCCTTGTTAGCCAAGTTGTTACTTGCCTCACCCAACTAGCGTACAACTTCTATTATTTCCTTTATCTTCATCATTAAGTCGTCCAACATGGAGAAAAAGAGGGGAGAGGCCGCATACAAAAGAAAAATGAGAGAGAGAGAGAGAGCAAGAAGAGAGAGAGAACTCTATGGAGCCGGATTTGCATCTATTTGGCGTGTCTTGCATCAGAGGCCTTCTCTCACGTTGTTTCCTCTCGGTAATAGCTTCGTTTATACTGTTATGGATTCTTGATCCTAGAAATCTCGTGTTGTCTCCATGGTGGACGTGCTGTAAAGATCAAGAACCGACTATGGAATCAAATGAGGTTTGCACGGCGTGGACACAACATAGAGTGCGACCTTACCTATAACTCGTCCACCAAGCACATCTAGCCTTTCCGTGAAGTAGGCTCGACATTCCCTCCAAGTCCTCCTGACTTGTTGGCTAAGTATTCTTTACTTGTTGGCCAAGTTGTTATTTGCCTCATCCAACAAGCGCACAACTTCTCTTATTTCCTTTCTTTTCATCATTAAGTCGTGCAACATGGAGAAAATGAGGAGAGAGGCCCCACACAGAAGAAGAATGAGAGAGAGATCAAGAAGAGAGAGAGAGAGAGCTCTATCGAGCCGGTTTTGCATCGTTTTGGCGTTTCTTGCACCAGAGGCCTTCTCTCACGTTGTTTCCTCTTGGTAACAGCTTCGTTTCTACTGTTTTAGATTCTTGATCCTAGAAATCGCGTGTCATCTCCATGGTGAATGTGCAGTCAAAATCAAGAACCGACTATGGAATCAAATGAGGTTTGCACGGCGTGGACACCACATAGAGTGCAACCATACCTATAACTTGTCCTCCAAGCGCATCTAGGCCTTACATGAAGTAGGCCCGACTTGCCCTCCAAGTCCTCCTGGCTTGTTGGCCAAGTTTTTACTTGCCTCACACAACAAGCGCACAACTTCTCCTATTTCCTTTCTTAACATCATTAACTCCTCCAACAAGGAGAAAAAGTAGCGAGAGGAAGCACACAAAAGAAGAATGAGAGAGAGAGCAAGAAGAGAGAGAGAACTCTATGGAGCTGGTTTTGCATCGGTTTGGCCTTTCTTGTACCCAAGGCCTTCTCTCACATTTTTCCCTCTCGGTAACTGCTTCGTTTCTACTGTTTTGGATTCCTGATCCTAGAAATCATGTGTCGTCTCCAAGGTGGACCTGGTGTCAAAATCTATGGTATCAAACAAAGTTTGCACGGTGTGGACACCATATAGAGTGCAACCATACCTATAAGTATGCCTCTAGGAGCATCTAGCTCTTTCGTGAAATAGGTCTGGCTTGCCCTCCAAGTCCTCATGCTTGTGGGCCAAGTTGTTTCTTGCCTCACCCAACAAGCGCACAACTTCTCTTATTTCCTTTCTCTTCATCATTAAGTCGTCCAACATGGAGAAAAAGAGGGGAGAGGCACACACCAAAGAAGAATGAGAGAGAGAGAGAGAGCAAGAAGAGAGAGAGAACTCTATGGAGCCAGTTTTGCAACAATTTGGTGTTTCTTACATCGGAGGCCTTCTCTCACGTTGTATCTACTCGGTAACAGCTTCATTTTTACTGTGTTGGATTCTTGATCCTAGAAATCTCGTGTCGTCTCCAAGGTGGACGTGTTATCAACATCAAGAACCGACTATGGAATCAAATGAGGTTTGCACGGTGTGGACACCACATAGAGTGCAACCATATCTATGACTGGTCCTCCAAACGCATCTAGCTCTTCCGTGAAGTAGGCCCAGCTTGCCCTCCAAGTCCTCATGACTTGTGGACCAAGTATTCTGTACTTGTTGGCCAAGTTGTTACTTGCCTCGACCAACAAGCGTACAACTTCTCTTATTTCCTTTCTCTTCATCATTAACTCGTCCAACATGGAGAAAAAGAGGGGAGAGGCCGCAGTCAAAATAAGAATGAGAGAGAGAGCAAGAAGAGAGAGAGAACTCTATTGAGCCGGTTTTGCATCGATTTTGCGTTTCTTGCACCCGAGGCCATCTCTCACGTTATTTCCTCTCAGTAATTGCTTCGTTTCAACAATTTTGCATTCTTGATCATAGAAATCTCGTGTCGTCTCCATCGTGAACGTGCTGTGAAGATCAAGAACCGACTATGGAATCAAAAGAGGTTTGCACAGTGTGGACACCACATTGAGTGCAACCATACCTATCGCTTGTCCTCCAAGCGCATCTAGCTCTTCCGTGAAGTAGGCCCGGCTTGCCCTCCAAGTCCTCTTGACTTTTGGGCCAATTATTCTTTACTTGTTGGCCAAGTTGTTACTTGCCACATCCAACAAGCACACAACTTCTCTTATTTCCTTTCTCTTCATCATTAAGTCGCCCAACATGGAAAAAAAGAGGGCAGAGGCCACACACAAAAGAAGAATGAGAGAGAGAGAAATAAGAGAGAGAGAACTCTATTGAGCCGGTTTTGCATCAATTTGGCGTTTCTTGCACCCGAGGCCATCCCTCACGTTAATTGCTCTCGGTAACTGTTTTGTTTCTACTGTTTTGGATTCTTGATCCTAGAAATCTCGTGTCGTCTCCAAGGTGGAAGCGCTGTCAAAATCAAGAACCGACTATTGAATCAAATAAGGTTTGCACGGTGTGGACACCACATAGAGTGCAACCATACCTATGACTTCTCCTCCAAGCACATCTAGCTCTTCCGTGAAGTAGGCCCGACTTGCCCTCCAAGTCCTCATGACTTTTGGGCCAAGTATTCTTTAGTTGTTGGCCAAGTTGTTACTTGCCTCACCCAACAAGCGCACAACTTCTCTTATTTCCTTTCTCTTCATCATTAAGTCGTCCAACATGGACAAAAAGAGGGGAGAGGCCGCACACAAAAGAAGAATGAGAGAGAGAGAGAGAGAGCAACAAGAGAGAGAGAGAACTCTATGGAGCCGGTTTTGCGTCGATTTGGCGTTTCTTACACCGGAGGCCTTCTTTCACGTTGTTTCCGCTCGATAACAACTTCGTTTCTACTGTTTTGGATTCTTGATCCTAGAAATCTTGTGTCGTCTCCATGGTGAACGTGCTGTAAAGATCAAGAACCGACTATGGAATCAAATGAGGTTTGCACGGTGTAGATACCACATTGAGTGCCACCTTACCTATAACTCGTCCCCAAGCGCATCTAGCCTTCCGTGAAGTAGGCCCGGCTTGCCCTCCAAGTCCTCCTGACTTGTTGGCCAAGTATTCTTTACTTGTTGGCTAAGTTGTTACTTGCCTCACCCAACAAGCGCACAACTACTCTTATTTCCTTTCTCTTCATCATTAAGTCCTCCAACAGGGAGAAAAAGAGGGGAGAGGCCGCACACAAAAGAAGAATGAGAGAGAGAGAGAGCAAGAAGAGAGAGAGAACTCTATGGAGCCAGTTTTGCATCGGTTTCACGTTTCTTGCACCGGAGGCCTTCTCTCACGTTTTTTCCTCTCGGAAACAGCTTCGTTTATACTGTTTTGTATTCTTCATCCTAGAAATCGCGTGTCCTCTCCATGGTGAACGTGCTGTCAAAATCAAGAACCGACTGTGGAATCAAATGAGGTTTGCACGGCATGGACACCACATAGAGTGCAACCATACCAATAATCTGTCCTCCAAGCGCATCTAGCGATTCCATGAAATAGGCCCGGTTTGCCCACCAATTCCTCATGACTTGTGGGCCAAGTATTGCTTACTTGTTGGCCAACTTGTTACCTGCCTCACCCAACAAGCGCACAACTTCTCTTATTTCCTTTCTCTTCATCATTAAGTCGTCCAACATGGAGAAAAAGAGGGGAGAGGCCACACACAAAAAAGAAGAATGAGAGAGAGAGAGCAAGAAGAGAGAGAGAGAACTCTATGGAGCCGGTTTTGCATCAATTTGGTGTTTCTTGCACCCGAGGTCTTCTCTCACGTTGTTTCCACTCGGTAAGTGCTTCGTTTCTACTGTTTTGGATTCCTGATCCTAGAAATCTCGTGTCGTCTCCAAGGTGGACATGGTGTCAAAATCTATGGTATCAAATGAAGTTTGCACAGTATGGACACTACATATAGTGCAACCATACCTATAACTTTGCCTCCAGGCGCATCTAGCTCTTCCGTGAAATAGGCCTGGCTTGCCCTCCAAGTCCTCATGACTTGTGGGCCAAGTTTTCTTTACTTGTTGTCCAAGTTGTTTCTTGCCTCACCCAACAAGCACTCAACCTCTCTTATTTCCTTTCTCTTAATCAAGATTGAGCCCTTATTTGCATGTCACAATTATACTGAAGAGAAGAAAATGAAGGTGGCAGCCATGGAGTTTAGTGATTATGCTCTCATTTGGTGGGACCAATTGTAAAAAGAGAGGGTGAGATATGAAGAACCATTGGTGGATAGTTGGGTGGAGATGAAAAGGCTAATGAGAAGAAGATTTGTTCCTTCCCATTATCATCGAGACCTTCACAATAAACTTCAAAGACTCACACAAGGTAACAAGAGTGTAGATGAGTATTATAAAGAGATGGAGGTATCCTTGATTAGAGCAAATATTAGTGAAGAATGGGAGGCTACTATGAAACGTTTCTTGCATGGGCTAAGTAGTGATATAAGGGATGTTGTGGAGTTGCAAAATTATGTGGAGTTGGAGGATTTAGTGCAACAAGCTAGTAAGGTAGAACAACAACGTAAGAGAAAGGGTGTCATGAGGAAAAACTCTTCAAATTTTAATTCTTCAAGCTGGAAGGATAGAAATAAGAAGGAGGGAGGTACTTCATCAAGCAATCCCACTGCTACACCTTAAAGGACTCAAACTAAATCCAATGAGGTCCCTAAAAAGACAAGGAGTAGTGAAATAAAATGCTTCAAGTGTTTGGGGAGAGGTCACATAGCTTCAGAATGTCCAACTAAGAAGACTATGTTACTTAAAGAGGATGGAGAGCTTACTAGTGAGTCTTCTTCAGATTCTGCCTCACAAGATGATGAAGATGAGTATAATGAAGAAATAATTCTAGAAGGAGATTTGTTTATGGTAAGAAGGATGTTGGGTAGCCAAGCAAAAGACATGGATGATAGTCAAAGAGAGAACATCTTTCATACTAGATGCCTTATCCAAGGGAAGGTATGTTCTTTAATTATTGATGGAGGGAGTTGTACCAATGTTGCAAGTGCTAGAATGGTGTCTAAATTGGGCATGGAAACCAAACCTCACCCACTGCCATACAAGCTTCAATGGCTTAGTGAGGATGGTGAAGTGACCATAAGCACAGAAGTGGAGGTGAACTTCTCCGTAGGAAAGTATGATGATACATTTTTATGTGATGTGGTACCAATGGAGGCTTGTCATTTGCTGCTTGGGAGACCTTGGCAATATGATAAGAAAGTTATGCATGATGACTACACCAAGTTCTCTTTTGTACATAAAGAACGCAAGACTATTCTTGCGCCTTTAACACCAAGAGAAGTTAGTGAGGATAATTTAAAAATGAGAGAAAAAAGAAAGCAAGAGAGAAAAGAGAGTGGAAGAGAGCAAGAAAAAAAAAAGAGAAAATGAGAGAAAAGCACCAAACTTGTTTATAAAAGAAAAAGAGCTGAAAAAGGCAATGCATTTGAAAAAGCCAATGCTCTTACTTTTGAGTAAAGAGAATAATTTTGCATATGCAAGTCCTACTAACTCTCTTCCAAATGAGGTTTCTAATTTGTTGTAGGAATTTAAAGATGTTTTTCTTAAAGAGGTACCTCACAGACTACCGCTCCTAAGGGGAATAGAACATCAAATTGATCTCATTCCAGGAGCTTCATTGCCTAACAGGCCAGCTTATAGGAGTAAACCCCAAGATACCAAGGAGATTCAAAGACAAGTTGGAGACTTGATGCAAAAAGGGTGGGTGCAAGAAAGCTTAAGTCCATGTGCAGTTCCAGTCTAGTACCTAAGAAAGATGGAACATGGAGGATGTGCATTGATTGTAGAGCCATCAATAACATCACGGTAAAGTAGACATCCCATTCCTCGATACCTAAAATAGACACACCTTTCTCGTTCTGGACCTTTTTGCCAAACGAGTAAATACCCTATTTGGTCCCTGAAAAAAACACGGACCCCATTTTGGTCCCTCAAACAACGAAACCCCTTTTTAGTCCCCGAAAAGGATGAATTTCCAAAAAAAGGACCTCATTTTGGTCCCTTGAAAATTTCCAAAAACCCCTTAAGTCCATAAAAATGTCCCATTTTAGTCCCTGGGGATGAAAAAGGGGTTCGTGTTTTTTTCTTTGGACCAAATAGGGTATTTACTCTTGGCAAACACAACAAATTGATCAAATGTTTCATCTTTTGATGACAAAAATATGGTCCAACAAAATCTTGAGAAATCATCTACAATAACCAATGTGTACAGATTACGACCAAGGCTCCTCACCCTTGCTGGACCCACAAGATCCATATGTAGTAATTGTAGTGGTCTATTGGTTGAAATCTCATTTTTTGGTTTAAAAGATGATTTGATTTGTTTTCCCTTTTTGACATGCTTCACAAATCAAGTCATTTTTAAAACTAAGTTTGGGAATGCCAATCACCAAATCCTTTTTGAGTAATTTGTCAAGTTGAGACATATTGACATGAACTAATCGCTTGTGCCACAACCAACTCTCATTCAAATTACTTACAAAACAATTTTCTGAAACTGAAGCATTGCTAGAGAGGTTAAGAGTATAACAATTGCCATCTCTAGGTGCTCTAAATAAAGCTTTTGATTTGATGTTTTGTAAAGGGAGAAAATCTTTACTAACAATCAAACATTCCTCAGAATCAAAGATAACTAGGTTACCTTTATCAGTGCTTTGGCTAACACTGAGGAGATTGTGGCAGAGCCCTTTTACAAAGGTAGACATCCTTGATCAGTGGACCTTCATTATTGCCTATTTCGCCTATTCCAACGATTTTCCTAGATTGGTCTCCACCGAATGTCACCTTGCCACCATCTTTAGGTTTGATTGAAGTAAATTTTGATTGATCTCCCGTCATGTGCCTAGAGCATCCACTGTCAATGTACCACTTGTTTGATTTTGATGCTCTCAGTCTCAGACATACCTGCAAATCACAAAGGATTAAGTCTTAGGTACCCATCTTTTCTTCGGTCCTTTGGGGTTAGATCGGACCTTAGGAACATAGGTTCCTTTCGGTACCCATTGATAATTCCCTGACAGTTTCACTTTTCTTTCTTTTCTATGAAAGCATGAAGAGGTAGTATGACCCTTCCTATTACAATAATTGCAGTGTGCAAAAGGGTTTGAAGAATGTACTGATTTTGTAAAATAATTCATATAAGATTTTTCGCCATTCTTCTTTTTACCTTTCTTCTTATCAAAGTCAAGTTTGTAACTAATTCCTAATCTGTCATTTGTAAATCTTTGTTGTTTCAAAATGACATTGAGCATTTCACTACCTCTAGTGAATTTCTCAAGTGCCTTTGTCAAATGTGAATTCTTTTTCTTCAAATCAGGGCATTCATCACAAACAAGAATTTCTAGAGAAGAAAGTTTTTCAACTTGCAATTCAAGAGTTGTATTTTTCTTTTTCAATGCAAGATATTTTTCATCAAGTTTTTTAGCACAACAATGTATTCAGCAAATAACTCATCATATGATGGTTTTGAATCATATACCTCATCATTATTGGCAAGTTGCTTTTCTTCTTTTGCAACCAAATAGACATTTGCTTTTTCCTCTTCATCGGACGAGCTATCTCCCCAGATGGCTGAAACATAGGCTTTCTTTTTGAATTTGTTGAATCTCTTCTTTTCGTTATCCTTGTTGTTTAGCTGTGGACACTCAGACTTGATGTGGCCTGGCTTTTCACATTGTAGCAGATAACAGGCTTCTTTGCCTCATAGCTGGAGCTACCTTTGTGAAGCTTTTTGAATCCTTGGTCCTTCTTGTAAAATTTCTTGAATGTTTGTGAAAGCGCAGCTAAATCACCAAGAGGGGGGGTGAATTGGGGATTTTTAAAATTCTTTTCAAACAAGCTCAGTTTCAAAATAAAGTTTGAAGAAAGACAACTGAATGAAAAGAGTATGAAAAGGAGAATAGGAGAACACAGAGCAATTATCCTGGTTCGGTCTTAACAGATGACCTACGTCCAGTCCCCAGATCTTCTGGGTTTTCCACTAACTTCTTAATTACACCTTCAGCAAACGAAGGAGGATTCACAATCTTGAACTCGCTCCCCCTTACAAGATGTAATTGTACAATCCCAATCTCAAAGTCCCTCTACTTTGAGATTCCTTACAGAAGATGGATTACAACAATGAAATCTCTCTCTAAGAGTGAATTCTGATAATCACTGAGGTACAATAATATCAAAAGAGCTGGACCTTTCTTGAGTTTTCAAGCAAGAATGTATATATGATAGTTCTGTATCTTCCAGGTTGAAATCTTTAGCTATTTATAATATCTTGAGGCTTGTGAACCTTAGAAGACCGTTGGGGCTTTGTTCTTTTTAAAGAAAAACTGTTGGTGAAGTTATTTGCATGAATTGTACAGCTGAAGTTGCTCCTTGACTGTTTGCTGAACTGATCTTGTGATTTTGTTTCTTCTTAATGATTTGTTCCGTTGGGGATGATTCATAATGGTCAATTGATCTTCTGCAACGGCTATTTGATCTTGTTTAACGGCTAGTGATCCAGAGTTATGTTTCTCCATCATTTCAGCAAATTTCCAAAAGTGGCTCTGTTTCTTTGATTCTTAATTCAAATGTATAAATTTCCTGTAATCTCATGAATACACTCATTAGAACAGTTCAGGAATATACATAAATTATTTATTTGAAGTAAATAAACAATGGGTATCTTAACAGATCAAAGATTAAGATAATTTTGGCAAGTTTAAGTGAAAAGCGTTTTTTAGTTAAAATGGCCAACACTCGAGTGTTGAGTATCAACACTCAAGTTATGAACTGTGCTAAGTTCATAACTGGCAGTGTTTCAAGAACAACACTGGCAGTGTTGATTCTAAAAAGAATTCAATGCTCTCTGTCTGGTCAACACTCGAGTTTTTCTTCTCAACACTCGAGTGTTGAAACTTTGATAAAAAGTTTCAAACTCCAAAACTGTAGTTTTGAGTCATCACTGGCGGTTTTCAACTGGATGAATTTTAAAGGCTCTCTGCCTTGTCAACACTTGAGTGTTGGTATGCAACACTCGAGTTTTCACTTATATTGAAAACTCAGGTTCAGTTGAACACTGGCAGTGATGGAGCAACACTGGCAGTGTTGAAACTTTGAAAACCATGGGTTGCTCTCTGTCTCTTCAACACTGGAGTGTTGGTTTCCAACACTCGAGTTTTGATCTTTCTTTGAAAAAAATAAAAGACTCAAAACTGCAGTGTTAGACTAACACTGGAGGTGTTGGGGTTTTGAAAAACTTGATATTTCTCTGCCAGGCCAACACTCGAGTGTTGAAAACTCAACACCCGAGTTTTGAACTTTTCATAAGTTCAAAACTGGCAGTTTTGCTAGAACACTGGCGGTGATGCTTTCTAAAACATCTTGCCAATGTCCAACACTCGAGTTCTGGAACTCAACACTAGAGTGTTGCTATGTTTAAAAATGATCAACTGTTTTTCTCTTTTAAAAACTCATATCTTCATCTTCCAATGATTTCCAATTTGTTCAATCATCATCAAAACCTTATGAGAACTAACATTCTCCCCCTTTTTGATGATGACAACCCTTGAAAAACAAATTTTATAGAATTTGAGAAAATCTGATTTGGAAATCATGAAGTTCATTTATCATTTTAAAAACTTATGCATCAAAATAAGTTTACACATAAAAGACTAAGACAGATGACTTCATTCATGTAATTCAACTAGAGAATCAAGTGTTTGACAAGACACTTACAAAGGATTACAAAATATGCACTACAAAAGATACAAATTAAAACATCAGAAATTACACAACACTCTCAAATCACAATACTCTCAAATTCTGACTCTGATCTTCTCCCCCTTTGGCATCATCAATAGATGGGGGTACAACGGATAGAGGTGTTGGTGAAAGAGGAGGTGTTTGTGCCTCTGCAGCTAGAGTGACTAGAGGATCTGAGGTATGATGCTCCGAAGTGTGAGGCTCAGAAGATTGTTGAATGTCTGCAGCTGGAGTGCCCAAAGGTTCTACAAGTGGTGTAGAGGCTGAAGGTATATCAGAAGCAATTCCAGAAGGTTGAGGATCTGAGCCTGAAGAAAGACCTATGTTGAAATGTTTTAACAACAAATCAGCTTTGTCATGAAGGCTTGAATTTGATATACTCAGAGACGTGAGCAGAATATCATGATTCTGAACTAGGTCTATAAGCTTGGCATTTTGGTCAGTGAGTTTGACCAAGTCCAGCTTCATGTCATCTTGAATGTCAGCTAGCTGTTTGGTACTCCTATACTGTTCACCCCTCAGCTGTCCAATTTCATAGGCAATCTTATTGGACATTTCTTTAACAGCTGAGTCAATGATCTCTTTCACTCGGGCATTAAAATCAGAGGTAGGAGGAGGAGGTGCAGATTGAGCCTCTTGATTCTGAGACTGAGACTGTGTAGCTTTTGATCTTGCAGGGCCTTTGGATCTAGTAGGGGCTTTTGATTGGCCTGATCCTTCTTCCTCAAATGTCAAATTCATCAAATTCAATTTACCCTTATCAAAGAATGGTGGAAGCTTTAAAGCTTCAACAGACCCAACATGCCATATCTTGAAGTAAAACAGAATAACCGATACTAGTGAAGGAAATGGCATATGAGAGAGTTTCCTAGTGGGGAACTTGAACCTGATCATTTCCTTCAAAATGTGATGGCCTAGATTGAAAGGAGTCTTGTTGACAAAAGAAGTAAACAAGGGGTAATCTCTCTGGGCAAAATGAGTGAAATTACCACTCTTTTGAATGAAATTTCTAGAGAAGATATACCACAAGACTCTATTCTTAGGGGGCATTGAGCTAGGATTAAAATTGAAATAGTGAGATTGGGCTTCAGGAAATGGCTTGTGTGGCATGAGGATGGACCAAATTGTCCTATTACCATATTCAGAAGTGTGAATTGGAAATTGGTCCATTTTCAAGATCGTGTTCAAGATAGAGGCTGAAAGGGTGAATTTGGTGTGTCTCACTGTAGTGGTTACCCTTTCTTCTAACAATTCTCCCTCTGGACCCAGTAGGTTGTCATAGGCCATATTAGAATAAAATTGCCTAACTAATGTAGGTGAGTAGGGACAAGCAATGGAAATGAAATTTTCATAGAATTTGAGCCAAGGTTTCAAATCCAAACTGTTTTCTTCCTCAAATTTGTCCAAATCCAAGGCTACTACTGCACAGGATTCTCTTGAAGCAAATTTCTCTTTAAAAATATTATCTTGGTCTTTCAAATGCACAGTAGTAAAATCAAAGTCTTTAGGTGGAAACTGAAAATGATAAATTTCTTCAATGGCATTTTCTTTTACCAGTGAGGAGCTAGATGAAGAAGGTTGTGAAGTAGAGGACTTCTTCTTTTTCTGGGGAGGTGCTTCCTCTGGTTCAAAATTTGATGCCCTTTTTGTTCTGACTTTCTTTTTAGACTTAGTAGCTGATTCTGGTTCAGCTTCTTTCTTTTTCTTCAGAGGTGCCGCAATCGGTTCTTGAAACGATACACCCTTTGAACGAGTGGGTGTGGCTGAGACAGCTTTTGAAGATGATTGAGGAATTTCACCACTAATTCCTGGGAGTGTTTGGTCTATTCCATCGTGAAATCTATTGGGTATCATTTTTATTCTCGATGGTCTCTGTGAAGGAGGAGAGGTTTGAGAAGGAGACTGTTCAGACGGTGATTTAGTCTCAGATTGAGTGGGTTTCGTCGATTGAGAGGCCATTGTAGAGTTGTGAGATTTTTTCGAGGTTAGATTGGAGATCTGAGAGAGAATCAGAAAGATTTGAGAAGAAGAGAAGTGAGAGCACCGAAGAACACTTAGGGCAAAACTGCGGTTATGAAGGCAGTTTTGGAGAACATATATATATAGAAGCGTCAACACTCGAGTTCTCATAATCAACACTGGAGTGTTTAACTGTTTACACTACCAACACTCGAGTTCTCACAATCAACACTGGAGTGTTGATAAAAATTTGACTAACCTGGGTGCCAATAGTGTACTGAGAACCGTTGGCATTTCTTGTTCAAAACTCGAGTGTTGAGTTTTCAACACTCTAGTTTTCATTTCTCCTTATTTCTCTGACCTCGACACTGGACTCCCAACACTGGAGTTCTGATTATCAAAACTCGAGTGTTCAGATTTGCAGGTACTTTAGTATTGTCATTGATCCACAAATACTGGAGTGTTTCATCCCATAACTCAAGTGTTCATCTTTTGATATGAAACATCAATCTGTTAAGTCCTACAAAAGAGAAAAACTCCAACACTCGAGTGTTTGATCCCATAACTCGAGTGTTCAACTTTTGATATCAAAAATTAACTTGTTAAATCCTGCAAAAAAGAAAAACTACATACTCCGATGCTTAAGTTAGTAATTTGTAATCATCAAAACCAGAGCTAACATTGGAATTTAGTTGGAAATACTTACAACTCATTGGGATTCACCATTCCCAATTCTCTTCTTATGTAATTAAATTGTTCTTTAGCTAGTGGCTTTGTGAAGATGTCTGCCAATTGGAGATCAGTTGGGATGAACATGACTTTAACTTCCTTTTTCTGGACATAATCTCTTATGAAATGATGCCTTACATCAATATGTTTGGTCCTAGTGTGTTGGACTGGATTTTTGGCCAAGCTAATAGTGCTTGTGTTGTCACACAATATTGGGACTTCTTTGAGATTGATTCCCAAGTCTGAAAGTTGTTGTTTCAGCCACAAAACTTGTGCACAACAGCTTGAAGCAGCCACATATTCAGCTTCAGTGGATGATACAGCTACTGTTGTTTGTTTCTTGCTAAACCATGACACAAGTGATCCACCAAAGAATTCACACTGTCCACTTGTGCTTTTCCTATCGGTTTTGTATCCAGCATGATCTGAATCTGAATAGGCTACTAAGTGTTCTGGTTGTCCTTTAGGAAACCATAATCCTAGAGTTTTAGTGTCAGCAAGATATCTGAAAATTCTTTTCACATGTTCAGCATGTGACTCCTTTGGAGCTGATTGAAACCTTGCACACATTCCAACACTAAATTGGATGTCCGGGCGACTTGCTGTAAGGTAGAGTAAGGAACCAATCATCCCTCTATATTTTGTAATATTAAAGTCCTTTCCTTCCTCATCTGCATCCAATGAAGTAGTTGAACTCATAGGAGTGTCAGCACCATTACATTGATCCATTCCAAACCTTTTTAAGAGATCATTCAAGTACTTGGCTTGTGATATGAAGATACCATCTTTCTTTTGCTTAATTTGTAAGCCAAGGAAGTAGTTGAGTTCTCCCATCATAGACATCTCAAATTCTCCCTGCATTTTCTTTGCAAAATCTTCACACAAGTAATCATTAGAAGCACCAAATATAATATCATCAACATATATTTGTACAACTAAAATTTCATTCAATTTATTAGTTCTAATGAATAAAGTAGTGTCAGCTTTTCCTCTAACAAAGCCTTGATCAAGAAGAAATTTACTTAGGCGTTCATACCAAGCTCTAGGAGCTTGTTTAAGGCCATATAAAGCTTTCTTGAGATGATAAACATGATCTGGAAATTTTTCATTTTGAAATCCAGGTGGTTGTTCAACATAAACTTCTTCTTGTATGAAACCATTTAAAAAGGCACTTTTAACATCCATTTGAAAGAGTTTTATTCCTTTAACACAAGCAAAGGCTAGAAGAACCCTTATGGCTTCCAATCTTGCCACTGGAGCATAAGTTTCTTCAAAATCAATTCCTTCTTCTTGATTGTAGCCTTTGGCAACTAGTCTTGCCTTATTTCTGACTATGATTGCAGATTCATCACGTTTGTTTTTGAATACCCATTTGGTGCCAATGACCGGATGGTCTTTAGGCCTAGGTACCAAATCCCAAACTTGATTTCTTTCGAATTGGTGTAATTCTTCTTGCATTGCAATTACCCAATCATTATCAGAAAGTGCTTCATCAATTTTAGAAGGTTCAATGTTGGATATAAAAGCAGAAAATGTAACTTCATTTAAGGTGCTTTTTCTGGTTTTAACACCTTGATTAACATCACCTATCACTTGGTCTAAAGGATGACTTTTGTTATATTTCCAAGCTTTAGGTTGTGATGGTTCAGGATTTTCAAAATGATTTTGAGGATCTGTTTCAAAAACATCTTGTTCTTCTGTATTAGAGGGAGATTTTAGAAGATGTTTGTTTTCAGAATTTTGAGTTTGATTTTTCAAGATTATTTCATCATCATCATCATTCAAAGGCTTGTTAGAAGAAGAGTCACAAAATACCACATGCACAGATTCTTCTACACAACGTGTTCGGATGTTAAATACTCTATAAGCTTTACTTCTATTAGAATATCCTAGAAAAATACCTTCATCTGCCTTGGCATCAAACTTACCCAAGTTATCCTTACCATTGTTGTGGATGAAACACTTACATCCAAATACATGTAGATGTGCTAAGTTGGGCTTTCTTCCTTTGTACAGCTCATAAGGAGTTTTGTTTAGATTCTTCCGTACATACGCCCTATTTGATATGTAGCATGCTGTTGACATTGCATCAGCCCAGAATGCTTGAGATGTTTTGTTTTCATTCAACATTGCTCTTGCCATCTCAGTGAGGACTCTATTCTTTCTTTCAACTACACCATTTTGTTGAGGAGTCCTTGGCGCTGAAAAGTTGTGATCAATTCCTATGCTTTCACAGAAGTCAGCAAAGGCTTGATTGTCAAATTCTCCTCCATGATCAGTTCTAATACCTGAAATAGAAAGACCTTTCTCGTTCTGGACCTTTTTGACAAAAACAACAAATTGATCAAATGTTTCATCTTTAGAGCATAAAAATATGGTCCATGTGAATCTGGAAAAATCATCAACTATAACTAAGGTATATAAATTACCTCCTAGACTTCTAACTCTAGCAGGTCCAATTAAATCCATGTGAAGTAATTGAAGAGGTTTTTGAGTTGATATTTCATTTTTGGAATTAAAAGACGACTTGGTTTGTTTACCTTTTTGACAAGAGTCACAAATCATGTCGTTTTTGAAAGATAGTTTAGGAATGCCAAACACCAACTCTTTCTTAACTAATTTGTCAAGTTGAACCATATTCACATGAGCTAATCTTTTATGCCATAGCCAAGTTTCATCTGATTTACTTATAAAGCATTTCTCTGAGATATCATCGTTAGAAAGATTAAGTGAATAGCAATTACCTTCTCTAGGTGCTCTGAACAATGCTTTAGACTTAATCTCTTCTAGGGGAAGTATATTACTGCTAACAATTAAACATTCTTCTGAATTAAAGATAACTAAGTTACCTTTATCTGTGCTTTGACTTACGCTCAGAAGATTATGACATAATCCTTCAACAAGGTATACGTCTTTAATTTTTGGTCCATCGAAATTTCCAATGTCTCCAATTGCTGCAATCTTGCCGGTTTGATTTCCACCGAACGTTACCTTGCCTCCATCCTTAATTTTAATTGTTACAAACTTTGATTGATCCCCTGTCATATGTCTTGAGCACCCACTATCAATGAACCACTTGTTGGATTTTGATGCTCTAAGACAAACCTGCAAAACATAAAGTATCAAGTCTTAGGTACCCACTTTTTCTTGGGTCCTCTGGGGTTAGTTTGTGTCTTAGGATCCTTATAGGATCCTTTTGGCACCCATTTATAGTTACCTACAGGCTTGCTCTTACCTTCCTTTTTATGAAAACAAGAAGAAGTAGTATGTCCTTTTCTATTGCAATAGTCACAGTGGGCAAAGGGATTGGATGAATGCACAGATTTTTGGAAAAAATTCATGTAGGATTTATGTCCTAATTTCTTCCTTCCTTTTTGTTTATCAAAATCTGGTTTATACCCTATTCCTGATCTATCATTTGTAAATCTTTGTTGTTTCAGGATAACATTTAGCATTTCACTACCATTTGTGAATTTTTCAAGAGTTTTGGTAAGAAACAGGTTTTTCTTTTCTAAAGCACAGCAATTTTCACAATTCTTTTCAAGGTTCCTTTCAGAAACTTTTTCAGAAATATTTTCATTATTTTGAATTTGTTTTTCTAAGAGTTTGATCTTTTTCTTTGCAGATGAAAGTTCTTTGGCTATTTTTCTAAACTCAATAAAAAGCAAATTATACTCAGAAGATAATTCATCATAGAAAGAATTAGAAGCATTTACCTCTTCATCATCTGACCCTTCTTGGGCTACAAGACAAATGTTGGATTTTTCTTCTTCCTCATCATCATCGGATGAGCTATCTCCCCATATACCTGACACATAAGCTCTTCTTTTGAATTTGTTAAATTTCTTCTCTTTATTCTTGAGCTGTGGGCAATCAGATTTGAAGTGTCCAGGTTGTCCACATTCGTAGCATGTGATGGATTTCTTTGTTTCAGTGTTTGAGCTACCTTTGTGAAATCTTTTGTTGGCTTGATCCCTTTTGAAAAATTTCTTGAATTTTCTGACCATCAGACTCATCTCTTCATCATCATCCTCATCTTCTTCATCATCATCAGATTTGGATTCTTTAGAGGTTTTGAGAGCTATACTTTTGCTTTTACCATGCACTTCTTCAAGTCCCTTTTTGAATTTCAGTTTAGCCTCATATTCAGAGAGACTTCCAAAGAGAGCTGCTACAGATGTCATTGATTCACCACGTGCTTCTTCAATGGCAGTGACCTTTGCCTCCCATTCTTTGTTGAGGATATTTAGGATCTTTCGTACTTGTACAGATTGTTCATACACTTTTCCTAAAGAAGCAAGTTGGTTAATCAAATGAGTAAATCTTAATTGAAACTCACCAATGGTTTCTCCTTGTTTCATGCGAAGGAGATCATATTCTGTCATGAGGGTGTTGATTCTATTCTGTTTCACCCCAGTTGTCCCTTCATGTGCAATCTCCAAAGCATCCCACATGGCTTTAGCTGAGCTCAGAGTACATATGCGGAAGTATTCTTGTTGACTTAAGGCGCTTTGTAACATGAGTATGGCTTTACTATTGAGAGTGATGTTTCTTCTATCATTCTCATCATAGTTCTCTTCAGGTTTTGGAATCCTGATGCCTTCCCTTTCAATTGTTGGAGCATAGTCTCCTCTTTCGAACACTTTCCATAAGCCATATTCTGTAGCCATAACAAAGACTCTGAATTTAGCTTTCCAAAAAGAATAATGCTCACCATTAAAACCTGGGGGACGATTGATAGAGGCTCCATCGGGCAAAATTCCCTCCATTGTGATCCTTCTCGAGTTGTTAAGCTCTTTAGAGAAGACCTTGCTCTGATACCAAATGAAAGCGCAGCTAAATCACCAAGAGGGGGGGTGAATTGGGGATTTTTAAAATTCTTTTCAAACAAGCTCAGTTTCAAAATAAAGTTTGAAGAAAGACAACTGAATGAAAAGAGTATGAAAAGGAGAATAGGAGAACACAGAGCAATTATCCTGGTTCGGTCTTAACAGATGACCTACGTCCAGTCCCCAGATCTTCTGGGTTTTCCACTAACTTCTTAATTACACCTTCAGCAAACGAAGGAGGATTCACAATCTTGAACTCGCTCCCCCTTACAAGATGTAATTGTACAATCCCAATCTCAAAGTCCCTCTACTTTGAGATTCCTTACAGAAGATGGATTACAACAATGAAATCTCTCTCTAAGAGTGAATTCTGATAATCACTGAGGTACAATAATATCAAAAGAGCTGGACCTTTCTTGAGTTTTCAAGCAAGAATGTATATATGATAGTTCTGTATCTTCCAGGTTGAAATCTTTAGCTATTTATAATATCTTGAGGCTTGTGAACCTTAGAAGACCGTTGGGGCTTTGTTCTTTTTAAAGAAAAACTGTTGGTGAAGTTATTTGCATGAATTGTACAGCTGAAGTTGCTCCTTGACTGTTTGCTGAACTGATCTTGTGATTTTGTTTCTTCTTAATGATTTGTTCCGTTGGGGATGATTCATAATGGTCAATTGATCTTCTGCAACGGCTATTTGATCTTGTTTAACGGCTAGTGATCCAGAGTTATGTTTCTCCATCATTTCAGCAAATTTCCAAAAGTGGCTCTGTTTCTTTGATTCTTAATTCAAATGTATAAATTTCCTGTAATCTCATGAATACACTCATTAGAACAGTTCAGGAATATACATAAATTATTTATTTGAAGTAAATAAACAATGGGTATCTTAACAGATCAAAGATTAAGATAATTTTGGCAAGTTTAAGTGAAAAGCGTTTTTTAGTTAAAATGGCCAACACTCGAGTGTTGAGTATCAACACTCAAGTTATGAACTGTGCTAAGTTCATAACTGGCAGTGTTTCAAGAACAACACTGGCAGTGTTGATTCTAAAAAGAATTCAATGCTCTCTGTCTGGTCAACACTCGAGTTTTTCTTCTCAACACTCGAGTGTTGAAACTTTGATAAAAAGTTTCAAACTCCAAAACTGTAGTTTTGAGTCATCACTGGCGGTTTTCAACTGGATGAATTTTAAAGGCTCTCTGCCTTGTCAACACTTGAGTGTTGGTATGCAACACTCGAGTTTTCACTTATATTGAAAACTCAGGTTCAGTTGAACACTGGCAGTGATGGAGCAACACTGGCGGTGTTGAAACTTTGAAAACCATGGGTTGCTCTCTGTCTCTTCAACACTGGAGTGTTGGTTTCCAACACTCGAGTTTTGATCTTTCTTTGAAAAAAATAAAAGACTCAAAACTGCAGTGTTAGACTAACACTGGAGGTGTTGGGGTTTTGAAAAACTTGATATTTCTCTGCCAGGCCAACACTCGAGTGTTGAAAACTCAACACCCGAGTTTTGAACTTTTCATAAGTTCAAAACTGGCAGTTTTGCTAGAACACTGGCGGTGATGCTTTCTAAAACATCTTGCCAATGTCCAACACTCGAGTTCTGGAACTCAACACTAGAGTGTTGCTATGTTTAAAAATGATCAACTGTTTTTCTCTTTTAAAAACTCATATCTTCATCTTCCAATGATTTCCAATTTGTTCAATCATCATCAAAACCTTATGAGAACTAACAGTTTGGACCATCATGCCAATCTCCTCTCATCTTCGTCTTCATCATCCTCTGACTCTTTAGCTTCTTTGACAGTCTTGAGGGTGATCCCTTTGTTCTTGCTGTGAACTTCATCAAGTCCCTTTTTGAACTTGATCTTGACTTCATACTCAGAAAGACTACCAAAAAGTGCAGCCACAATCTCTAGCTTCTTTAATGGCTGTGACTTTTGCTTCCCATTCTTTGTTGAGGATATTCAAAATCTTCCTCACTTTAACTAATTGATCATATTCCTTTCCCAAGGCTGTGTTGATTAATCAGATGAGTGAACCACCTCAACTGGAATTCGCCAATGGATTCCCCAGGCTTCATGCGCATAAGATCGTACTTGTCATAAGAGTGTTGGCCCAATTTTTCTTGACTCCAGCTGTTCCCTCATGAGCTATCTCCAGAGCATCCCACATGGCTTTGGCAGACGATAAGGTGCAGACACGAAAATATTCTTGTTGACTCAATGCACTCTGAAGTAGAAGAACAGCCTTGCTGTTTAATGTGACATTCCTTCGGTCATTGTCATCATGGTCTTCTTCTAGTTTCAGAACTCTTACACCATCTTCAAGGACTGTGGGCATATAATCTCCTCTTTCAAACACTCTCCATAGCCCATACTCAGTTGCCATGACGAACACTTTGAACTTGGCCTTCCAGAATGAGTAGTGCTCTCCATTGAAGCCGGGAGGTCTGTTGATTGAAGCTCCATCAGGTAGGATACCTTCCATGTTGATCCTTCTCGAGATGTTAAGCTCTTTTGAGAAGACCTTGCTCTGATACGAAATGTAAGTGGAGCTAAATACCCAAGAGGGGTGAATTGGATATTCTCAAAATTTTCGACAATAACTCTGTTTTGAAACAATAAAAACAGAGGTGAACAGAGTAAGGGAAAGAATAGTTGGACACAGAGATTTATACTGGTTCGGTCCTAACAACTTGACCTACATCTAGTCCCCAAACTCTCTGGGATTTTCCACTATATCAAAGATTACACCCTCTGCACTCAAGAAGTAGTTCTCTCTCTAGAACTCACTCCCCCTTACAAGTTGTAATCAATGAATTCCCAAATCACCAAGTCCCCTTGACTTGTGATTCTTTACAATAAATGTTTTACAGAAAGAAACTCTCTCTAAGAGCAGATATTGATAATCAGTGAAGCTCTTTGTATCAGAAGATACTATACAAGTGAAAACTAAAGAAAATAAATGTAGACTTGAATGTAATTCGTTTTTAGTAGTTGTAGTTGTTGAGAAGACTTTAATGTAGCTTTATTTATATTCAGGAAGCATTAAATGACCGTTGCATCTTCAATCCAGCCGTTGGAAAAACTCTGCAGAGGTTAGCAAGTGGTTTAAGCCTTCTTCTCTCTCTAATCTCCACTTAATCCAGTTGTCCAAGTGTTCAGAGTTGACTTCCTCTGGATTAATCTGTTGGAGAAGCAGTTGCTTGTTGTAGAAATCATTCTTTAATGCTTTGCAACCACATGCAGATGGATTAGCTAAAATGGTGCAACTTTCTGGGCATAGCATTTAATGAGCTGACATTGCTTTTTGCTTTTGCTTTAACTCTTCAATAAACATCTTCTACATCATCTGAAACTCACTAACAAAGTAATTAAACATAGATGGGAATATAGAAGATTAATACTGGAAAGTATTGGAATCAAACACAAAGGTTTCACAAATTCGTCAGATTTGAATTTCAAAGTCAGCAACTGAAACTCAAGTTTTGTTCTTCCAAACTCGAGTTTTGAACTGTACACTTAAGCAAAACTTGAGTTTGCATACACAAACTCGAGTTTCCTCCTTCCAGATAGGAAAGTCGCGATTTGAGCTTTTGGAAGACATTTTGAAACAAACTCAAAACTCGAGTTTCCAAAACCAAACTCGAGTTTTGGACTTTTAATGAAATGTAAGTGTTTTAGTCTAAAACATCAAAACTTGAGTTTCCATCTAAGACTCGAGTTTTCAAAACATTGAAAAACTTCAAAGCTCTCTGTTTGGCCAAAACTCGAGTTTTGTCTTTGACAGTAAGTTTTTCAACTTACTAAGACAAAACCTCATTTTTTTTGTTCGTAAGTGTCAGTTATCATCAAAACTCATAGAGAACTAACAAACATGCCATTCCCAGATAATGTTTCTCTAGCTTGGGTTATTTGGTTACTGATGAAACTCTATTATTTCTAAGTTATTTGTAATAGTACAACTCCCCTTCAATGAGGTAAGGAGAAGGAAAAGGTGACAAAATATACGAGTATTCCTAGTTCAAGCACTGAAAATGGAGAAAAAAATAACAGCAAAATAGCAAGATCAAGGCTTTTGCTGATGTTAGAGAGGATAGAGGCTCTCCCAAGTGACCACATCCCAAGCACGTAACCCTAGAAAACTAGCTATAGGCACCCTCTTTGACTTGTTGGGCTGGTTGAAGATTATTGAATCCTTGCTTGGGCCATACTCGTGTCAGTCGTGTGGCTAAATGTCTTGGTCAGGTTTTGTTTTCTCCTCTTGTATACTTCATCAGCAGTAGCAAGTCCATCACTTACATGAGCTTTCAGTATTAGTAGTTTTGTGAATTTATTTGTGCCTTGCTATAAGTTTTTATGTAACATGCTTTTAGAAAAGCTGTAATTCAATTCTGGATTATTAGCATCCAGTGTGATGCTTTCTCAATTGTGCTAACATCTGAAAGAGGCCAGACTTTTCTGAACTTGTATATTTTTTGAATCATGAATGAGCACAACATTTGATTCTTTACTTTTATTCTTATCTTTGCATCAATTTGATACATCATCATCATCATTATTATTATTATTAGTTTGAAGGTTAACACTAAACTTTAATTTTTTGTCATACCTGATCATCTAACTGTATGTCAGGATCAACAAGCATACCAAAAGTGAAGAATTTGTCCTTTCTATTTTATATTTACAATGTAGCTATAATGATTTATGGTTTAAATAATATTGCATGAAAAAAAATAGTATAACTAAACAAGTTTGAAATAATATATATATATATATATATATATATATATATATATATATATATATATATATATCAATATGTATAAGCTCTAGTGCAGCGCGTGCTCGTTCTAAATAATAACTTTCTAAATTAATTTTTATTTAGATTTATTAAAATATATGATTTTTTTTATTTAATTTTACTTCGTAAAGGATATATGTATGATTTAAAAAAGCTGAAAGCCTATTTAAATACTATGTGTATATATAATTTTTTGCCATAATATATGTGTGTGTAAAGTTTAAAGTATAAATCCTAATTTTACTTCATAAAATATATATTTTTTGCCATAAAAATATTAAAGTGTTAAATCTTTAAATCATTTAATTTATAAAGTTTAATTTATTTCCAGCTAATACCGCATCGCATAGTCTGTGCTGGGCTTGGACTAGTTTCTCGATATCTGCTGCTTCGTGCCTGCTTTATCACTCTAAGCCAACTCTCTCTCTCTCTCTCTAGATATAAACCCAACTCTTTTTATTTATTCATTATATTATTGAGAAACCCATCTTCCAAGTGCCCGCTTTATCACTCTAAGCCAACTCTCTCTCTCTCTCTCTCGATATAAACCCAACTCTTTTTATTTATTCATTATATTATTGAGAAACCCATCTTCCAAGTTCCTGTCTAACGGTCTAAGACGCTCCCTCTCTCAAACCCTTTCGGCTTTCAATTAGACGCTCCTCCTCCTCCCAAACCCTTTTGGCTTTCAATTAAACTCTCCCTCTTCTCCTTCAATTTCAGACGAAACTTCCTCCGCTAGCTTAGCTTCAAATGCTCGAATCTTTTCCCACAGTTTCTTCGCCAACTCCTTACTCATCTTTCTCACTCTCATCTACCTTTCCCTTCAATCTTCTCAACCTGAAAGCCCAAATCTTTGGAGGACAATCGCCTCTCTTCTTCCTCCAAGTTCGTGTGTTCCTCGACGATCCTTTGCCTTTGAAATACTGTGTGTTTGAGAATTCCTTATTCTATATCATCATCACATGTATTTCAATTCCGTGACCTTCCCATCTACTTCCCATCTTCACGTTCTCAAACCCTTGGATTTTTTCTCCCTTTCCCTCCAATCTTCTCCACTCGAAAACCTAATGCTCCAGAGCACAACATCGCCTCTCTTCTTCCTCCAACTTCCGCTTTTTCCTGGTCGACCCTTTGCCTTTGCAATATTGAGAACCAAATTCTGGATTCTATTGCACTTTGCACCGTCTTAAATTTTTCAATTATGTGATTTTAGTCGACTCAACTGCTCTTTTACCGTGGGTACATCTGGATGGAGCAACTATCTGAGGGAATCCATTGGTTGGTGAGATTTTGAGATCAAGGAAACTCTTCACGACAGTGAAAATATGTATGTTCTCCACAGTTCTTTCCTTCAAAATGCTCTGGCTATCAGTTTTAGATTAGTCTTCTTTTCCCCCCCTTTACTTAGTCTTTTATTTTTGACTTTGAAATCTTATGCTTCAATTTTTGCTTATTGATGTTACGATTTGATTGGAGATTAGGTTTTTGACTTTTGGTGGAGATAATTTTAACCAAGGAAAACAAATAAAAGAAAAGATTTTTTTTCAAGGGTTATGGTAAAAAATAAATAAATAATAATAATCAGAATCTGGCTTGCATCTGGAATTTATAGGTGGTCTTATGTTGGTTTTAAGTCAACGAGTCAATTCCACCATTTTCAATATCTTCCAACAGGGAGATATGACCAAGCATCTCATGTTGCTATAGCCTATATGATTTATTTTCCAAGCGTCTAGGTATTTTGTAAATCTTTATTGTGATGAGTTAATAGATAGATGTTCATTGTATATTACGTTACATCTTTGATTCGTAATTTGCTCTATTATGAACCCCAAAAAAAAAATATAGAAGTGTATTGATCGTGAATTCAAGGGGAATAGTGTTATAGAATTGTTGTAGAGAATTATAGGAATTGGGGAAGAGAAAGTGAGAGAGATACATGACAGAGGGATGGAGAAGAGAATTCGGGTGATGCTCATTCATTCATCATAACAAGCATAGAGATACAATGGATAGTCATATGCTTTATATAGGCAATATTAGACCTACTAATTCCAACTAACTACTATTAGTTACTAACAACTAACTAACTAATCCCTCCTAACTAACTAACCTAAATAGTTATTTACCATTTACATATCAAAGAGATGTGAACAAGCCCTTGATTAGTTGTTGAGGAACAAGGTTGATTTCAAAGGAATAAGAAAGAATGATCCAAGCACAGATTGGAGTGTTGGCAAAGAACCAAAAAACAAAGTAGCAGGTTTGTCAAGGGTAATGTAATATTTTCAAATTTACTTGGCCCTTCTAAAATAATTATAATTTTTGTGATTGTGATTTTTGAATAAATATTATTTCATCTAGGTCCTTGGCTCTAATTCTCCATATAAACAGAATTAGTTACTGATTCGTTGGAATCTGGGTTAGAACTGAGTGTGCATTTCCGGTGGAAATTCATTGATTTGCGCATATTCTTTCGATTGGAAGTCACTTTGCTGTCATTGGCAGCAAATCTGAGCTCTGAGCTGATCGCTTATTGAACTTGTTATTAACCATTCTTTTTGCTAAATTATAAATCTACTGGAAAGTTTGTTGGAAACTTGAAATTGTTATGCTGAACTGATGTGGAAATCAAATTCTTGCTGTTATACTTGATTTGCACTTGATTTCTACTAGGCATAAAGGTTACATTTGCAATCTATGCATGCTTCCTTATTGTTCCGAATTGTATTAGTTCTTGGCATAATTTACTGTCATTAGTGGTCATTACTGGCCTCTAGAATTGGAACTTTCATGTGTCATTGCTGTGATTCTTAGAATTGCATTTGGCTCATTGTTATTGTTAGCTTTAAGAAATCCATTTGTTAAATCAGATCTGCTGTGTGACATTTGAGTCCTTACAGTCTGTGCGTTTGCTAATTTGTGGCAGAAAATTCCACTTGAACTAATTCACTTGTTGCTAGATTTGATTGTGGGTATTGATTGTTGATATGATCACTCTAGTTGTCTAGAATTACTTAACTAACTACCATTCATTCATTACATCCAACTTCATGCTGTCACACATTCTTGAAGTTAATCGTGAAGATTGAGGAGGGACTGCTTTGAATTGTGTGGTATTAAATAATATACTTCAATCAGATTTGTCAAAGATTTTAGGGTTGAGAATTCCCATAATCTGATTTAGAAACCTGAGTATATCCATGACTTTATTCATGAGATTCTCATTTGACTTACCACTGGATTTACGCATACATGAGCTTGATCACTTGACTAACATGTTTTCTGTTGATCATATTGCTACTGATTATGATACCTCCTTGCAGGTAATTCATGGGATAGGTCTCCAAGGGACTCAACATGTACCATATATCTTGGAGCCTTTACTGATCAATCCTGAACCACCACCAAGGAGGATTCATCAAGGAGCAAGGACTATATTGGAGGGGCTTATGATTCTCATCCGGGATGAGAATTTATGTTTCATGACTTTAAGAAGTTTTCATTGCACGGTTGTCCCCTTCCCTCACTTTACATTAGTTTTTTCAGATTGATTAATATTTTTATGAGCTTTATTGTTAAACATAAGTTTTTTTTTGGTGGGGGGCGGGGGGGGGGGGGGGGGTGTTTAGTCTAGTAGTAAAAGGTAGTTGTTATGGCATAGGTTTTGGTACCTCAGGTTCTATCCAGCTGTATTTTTGCTATTTCTATTCTACCGTTATTTCACATTGAGGACAATGTTCTTCTCATGTGACTTTGATTGATAACGTTCTGTTCCATTCCTCTGGTCTGATCTAATTCTATTTTGGAGTTTCTGATCTGTTTTGGCAATTATTTGCTTGAACTTTGCACTATAATTTCGGGTTTGATGGTTGCTTGACTGGTATGGAATTTGATTGAACCTGGAACACATCCTTTTGAATAGTGTTAAGGCTTGTTGAAGTGTGAATTGATTGTTGAATCAATAAATTATGAAATTTTGCATCAAGGCAGAATAATCTCATGCACTAAGTTCAATTCATATGCAATTTGGTCTTGGTGAGTGAATGAAGGGGAGTAAGACAGTAGGAACGATTTGGGCCTGAATTTTTCTTAAAATTTGTGATACCATCTAGCTCAATAACTTCCTAGAACTTGTCTCAATCCTTAATTCGAGACCACATCAGCACTTGGAATTGTGAATATGATAAGGGCATTCCACTCAAACCCCTTTGACCAAACAGCAGCCTATACACATTAAATCCCTTGTTTAACCCTTTGAGCCCTTCCTTATTCTTTTATTTTCCATCGATGATTAATGAATGCTGCATGTGTTGAATGTTTGGAGGTTATGACTTGCTAAGTTGATTGAATAAATAATGAATTCGTGTTTATTGAAACTAGTTGATGTATGCAATCTTGGTGATAGGAACCAAGTGAGGCTAGAATTTTCGACAGAATGAACTTTCTTTTGCCAATTAGTTATTGTTCCAATGCTAGAGAAAAAAAAAGTGATGAAAAAAAAAGAATAGAAAAAAGAGAAAAAAGAAAAGGAAAAAGGCATATGAAAAAAAAATACAAAAAAAATGCAGAAAGAGGCAATGAAAAGTTATATGAAAAAACAGAAGAATGAACAGAAAAAAGAAGAGAGAAAAGCCTAAGGAGAAGAATAAAAAGAAAAAGATGAGAAACAGAAAGGAAAGGAATGAGAGCTAGCTAAGTGGCGGGGGTAAAATGAAAAGAAGAGTCACTTGTAGTTGCGGACGAATGACTCTGACTTGTGCATATGTGGTACTTAAGCGATTGATGTTCAGTTTGCTATCATGAACATCTGAATTTGTGTATGTTTGGTGTCATCAACTCTTCATGAAAGTTGTATAAGAGAGTAATATACATGTGCAATTTTCATTAATAATTGGCGTCTACTTCCACCCCATCATTTGGCCTTTTCAACACTACAACCCTAAAAAGACCCTTTGATTCACGAAGACTATGGGCTACTTAGTGGTGGAGATGTAGGATAGTTACAAGCTTTTGGGAAGCCTAAATAAGATGGTCTTGAGTGAAATATCCTTGATTAATGAGAGTGAGAGGGAAACACTTACCGTGTGAGAAATCTCCTCCTTTATTTGCTTTCCTTGATTAAATCACATAAGTTTAATTGCTTTTTTGGCATGAAGTTGTTTTGGATTGATGATATTTGAAGGAGAACGTTGATGAATACAAGTGGTTCATATTTGAGCATGCTTTGATACTCTTCATTGGTGGTGTGTTTGAGATTCAATTTTATTTTACCCGGAGTGTAAAATCCTTAGTTTTTGTTGCGTCCTGCCGGGGGGGGATTGGTAGAACCCGTTATTTTCATATATTTTTATGTATAATCTTAGGCTTTCATCACTTTAATTGAGCTAAAGTGTGTTAGTTAGAAGATAACTGTGTTTAGGAGTGCTTATATGGATTTATTTTTAATTTGAAATACTTCTTTAATTCCTTAGGTGCCTATTATTTTAGTTACAAGATATTACATTTTATTTGGGGTTTAATTTGTAGGACCCTTGGGAGTTCTTTGTAAAGTGTCAGCTGAGATTCCGCACTTAAGAGTTTTGTTAAGAATTGAGCTGGAATTAAACTGTCAGTTGAGATTCAGTGACTTCATCATTACTGTCCTGTGGCAACTTGTTGGTTGGTTGGCCTACCTTTCTGGTCAACTTTATTCTCTGGTTGCTTCTTGCTGGTTGGATCATGTAAGGTTTAATTAAATTTGGCTTGCTGAGTGTTATTATTCCTTTTTTTGTTTAGATAATGCTAAACATCTTAAGTTTGTATTTCAAGTTACTAAATAGTTCAAACTTCAAGAGATTGATCATAGGAACCTAGACATTTTAGTTTGCCTTCTTTCATTTTAGTTTTCATCTTGTCTGGAATTCGACCTTGTTTTCAACTAATATTCTCAATAAAGTTATTTTCTTTTATTTCACTGGTCTACCGATAAAGTTTTCTTTTTGTTTCACTGTTCAAATGGTTAGTTTTGACTGATTTGTCTCATTTTCCCTGCTATTTTCGAATCTTCAAGACCCTGCTGATGCTGACTAGTTGTTGAAAATCCAATAGGAGGTTGATGAAACAAGCATCATCCTGGTGAGCATTAGATTTACATATGGATCAATGTGTTATAAACTTCTTTTCAGTTGGACATTCTTCTTCTCTTGCAGCTATCCAGCACCTTTTATTTTATATTTATATTAACCTTCTGTGAAAAAACTTGTCAAATTGTTTGGGGGTTCTGGAACCTGTTTCTCAATACATATGAAGATCAATGCATGCTCATGCAATTTAAGCATCACGTTATACTAGCTGAATAATTCATGTCCTTGAGTGAGATGTTATCATAGAATTTATAAAGTCACCCTTTTATTATTGCAATTGCATCTTGGTTTGTCATGGTTTTGAAAGCAATCTCACTAAGTGAATTTCCATAAGCGTTAATTCCTAGGATAGTTATTATTTGGCCTTTATAAACTATTCTGGACAGTGTTAACCCTTGATGGAAGGTAATCTTTGGGCCTAATATTTCGATTTTTTGTGTGAGTATCACTTGTAACAAACATTCTCCAGGACTTGTCTTGGTTCTCTTTCAAAGCCACACACTTGCACTATGCATATGATGCATGAACCTTTGTGTTAATTAAGTGGTGGAGATGTGAGAACCATTACAAACTTATGGTTGAATTATGGGCAAGTAGAACCTTTCATATGTGACTTGAGTGAAACACCTATCCTTTTGTGTGGCCGGGCGAATTCAGTCATTTTGGTTTAATCTTGTACTATATGCAGTTCTTTTAGCTTGTGGTATATTCATGGATTGATGTGAAGTAGAGAGGCCATGATAGATTAAGTGTGACTGCTGATGTTATGATCCATATAATCATTGAACATTCATATGATAAATAACAGAACCATTCCATCCATATAATCAATGAAAAGTATAAACTCTTTCTTTGCATTCTCAGAGCATTTATTATTTAATAGTTCATAGATATTTATGATTTAAAATTATTATGGGATAAGGGTCTTAAATGCCATGGAAGTTTTCGTTCAGGAGCACTGGTAAGACGGAAGTTTTTTTTGCACCAAAAATGCCACGGAAGTTTTCACTGAGGGGCAATTTTGCCCTGGAAGTTTTCACTAAGGAGCAATTTTGCCCCGGAAGTTTTCACTAAGGAGCAATTTTGCCCTTCTATCCCCAAATATTAAATATGACTATTAAATCAGTTAAAGACCACACATGTGATGCTTTGAAAAGGTCAAACTTGGAGCTAGAGAAGGAGATCCTCGAGATGTTGAGCTCAAGGCGGCCAGAATTTGTGAAGCTGAACTGGTTAAAGGGACTGAAAGGTCGACTGTCACAAAACCCAAAGGAAGCATCACTTATGATCTAAGCAAATGATCAGTCTATATAGACATGCTACGCTGTGATTTGAACCTTTTGTCTAAGAAATGGATTGACTTTAGATTGACCTGATTCAAGTTTAGCAGTTTGCTTGTTATCGCCAAGTGGATACATTAATTGTTATTAGACTTATCTTTGAATAAATGAGACAAGTAAGATCATTTTGATCTAAATTTGTCTTACTACCCTAAAATTTTTTAGGAGAATGGTTGATTATTCTAAACTCTGTTTTTGACATATTGGTGTGATTTGAATTAGAGATTTTGTTGTGATAAAATGAATCTCTTTGCTCTATAAAGGAGAAGAGCCATGTACGAGTTAATGAGAATTTTTGCTATGAGAGTTTAAGGAGATTTCGGTTTGTCCCCTTCCTCTCCTTACTTACTTGAATTGTTTGTGAAATCATATGTTGGATTGATTGTTTAGAATAAGTGTGGGAGAGGGGACTAATCTGGCAGTGAAAGGTAGAAAAAATCGTCTTGCTCCATTGTTATTGTTGGAAATTATGCCCTAGGGGCAATTCATTGTACTTTGGATATTTAAGTTATTTAAAGTATTCTTTTTTTGGTTATCATTTTCGTTTGCATGTTCGTATTGATAACTGCATCCCTGGATAATCTTATAGATTATCCTAAATGTCCCTGGTCGGTCATCTACACGGGAGTGAAGATGAAATAAGACCAGTATGACTTTGATGAGGTATGGAGATACGAATCAAAGTCATGGGCACTTGTAAGAGTACAAGGTGCTGGACCGACCCACTATGAGAAAGCTGCATGGATTAAGTCATAAGCTTATCTCATGTATAACCGCGTCACGACGCCCTATGACTTGAGACCATCATAGATTCCTAAATGATGAGTCACTGGTCTTTGACCTAGTCAAAAGTCACCTTTGACCGGGTGATGATAAAGGCTCGGATCGGGATCAGTGGTTTTCATGCAGAGGAATGTGAGTGGTCAAGATGGGATTTGTCCGTCACATATATAGAGAGATAATGCTAGGCCCCTCGATGAGTGAGTCTAAGAAATGTATGGCCATACTGTGATGGAAAGGAGTTTCCATTTCACTTATTAGACTACTCGAGAATCGAGAAAGCAATGGTCAAGAAAAGGAAGTTGACATTATCCATGCCTCATCCTTGACCAAATTATCGCGTGACAAAAGGGACGTGACATGGTTGTACGATAGGTAGTATCGTGTCATCGATCCCCATGTGAATTGGGTAGTTGCAATGTCTTGCTAAAGGCCGCTTGCGACTTGTAGGCTGATACAGTGTTGGCCCACTGCCAATCTCATATGGGCCTGCAGGGTTGCACACTAGAATAATCCAACACGGGTGAAAGTGTCCAGGTTCATTGAATCTCAGATTAATCTGAGATTAAATGAATACTAAATTTGATCTAGGATTTATATATATATATATAATTCAAAATTAATATATATGTATATAATTCGAAATTAATATATGTATTATAAATTGAGATTATAATATTATATATGATATTTGTTTAGTATTTAATTTATTTGATAAATTAAATATCTGAAACAAATAGAGATATTGTATCTCATTTAATTTCGAATAAAGATATCGTATATCTGTTTAATATTAAATTGAGATATGGTATCTCAGATTTAATTAAATAGATAGATATCATATCTCGAATTTAATTTATGATGATAAATTAAATCAAAAGGCTTTAAATTTAGATTTGATTTAAATTCAAAATTCGAATTTCTAAATCTGGCTTTTAATATATTCAATTACATTTATGAGATAGATGTGATTGATATGTTGACCAGATTCAAAAATCCGAATTTCCAAAAATTAATAAAAGATTAATTTTGGTTATATAATACGCCTATCGGGTTTAGAAAGACCTACGGGATTTTCAGTCGAGCGTATTCAGAAAAGCCGCGAGAAACCCTAGAGCAACTTGAGAGAGAGACGCACAAGAAGCGCTAGCACGCTGCCGCAACCGTGTTTGGGGATTGTTCGTGTGGATACCAGTAGAGGAAGCCGATCCAAGAGTCGACTTCTGCTGATCGAAAGAATGAGACGCGGACGTGTTGATCGCCCACCTGATCAAAGGAACGAGACGCGGACGTGTTGTTCGAGAAGGTAGCCCACCTGATCAAAGGAACGAAACGCGGGCTAGTTCAACACAAGGTATGATTCGGTTTCCTTAACCCTGATTTAAACGTCGTTGAGTGATCCTTCAGAAGGATTCGTAAGAAATTTTTAATCCGCTGCGTGTACGAATCCCAACAGTTATGGTAGTAGCCTTATTCCTTATCCTTGCTATAAGTTTGATCTACATTGATTATTGTTAGTCTACACTTGCATTGACTACAAGTTTGGGGGAAGAATGGATTTGAGTGTGTGCGTTGTTTTGATTACATTGTAAAGGGATTGATTGTGTTATTCAGAATATGATTATTGATTGAGATTTATCTGCCCAGGAGTGCAAATGTTCTAGTGGGGGGAATTTGGTAAATCCATTTAATTGTTATATTTTCTATGGTAGTTCATGGGTGTTTTATGCATTTTATGGTTGAAAATGGTAGCATTATTTATTAAATTGTGAATTGTGAATATATTGTGATTTATACAGGGTCAAAATGGGGAAATTATATGAAATTTTGGAATGTGCGGAAAGGATCAGATTCTAATAGCAGAAAAGGAGAACTAGAATTAATATTTACTCAAGGACCATTGAGTTATGAGAAAGAGTTAACTTGCACACGAACAGGAAATATGGTTATAATCTTGATTCTGGCACAATTTACAAAGATGACTAGTAGATATACACAAGAAACGCAAGCGGTAGGTTTGTCTTTGACTTTTTGGGATTTTTGATCAACACGGTTTTCCTTTTCTTTTCTCTTGGTCGGAATCCAATTAACTTTTATTTATTCTTCATTCTTGGTGAAGATTGATGAGCTACTTAAGTAATCTGGTTGCATGTGTCTAGCAGCACCTTTGAGCTTTCTTTTATTTCATAGTTTTCTTGGCTTTTGTTATTTATCATTTATGAGAAGATGACACTGATTTTCTTGGATCATTATCAAACCAGAAATTTCCTGCGTGTTTTTTTTTTTTAATTATTCCTATAAGTTGAAGTTTGAAAATCACATAAAAGTTTAAAATTTGATACTAGCATTGGGGAGAAAATAGTTTCTTTTTAAATTAGAGGTCATGTGAGGTTTGAAGGCTCAACAGACTCTTCCTCTTATTTTTAAATCATATTTTACAATAACTTGATTTTTGGATTTAATACCTTTCCTATGCGTATGAGATTAGACTTTATGTGGATGAGGCTCCTCTAATGAAAACTAGGGAATTTTAAAAAGCTACAAGCTTTCATTTGGTGAGGCTTCTACCGCAAAGAGTACAAAGATATTGGTGAGGTGCATAGTGAGGTAATCAAATACAACAAGAAAATTGAGATAGGAAAAAGGGAAAAGATAAATGAATAAATGCATATGTAAATAAATTAAATAAGTAGCTATAAAAAGAACAACATCAACACTAAAGCAAATTGAAAACAAGCAAACAAACCAATAATAACCTACAACACAAAAAAATTACAAGGAAAATATTGAGATAGGAAAAAAAGGAAAGAGTAAATGAATAAATACATGTGTCACACACACACACACACACACACAAAATAATCAATTACAATAAGAAAAATGAGATAGGCAAAAAGGAAAAGATAAATGAATAAAGACATATGTAAATAAATTAAATAAGTAGGTTTAAAACAAAAAATATCAACACAAAAGCAAATTGATAACAAGCAAAAAACCAATAATAAGCTACATATGTCTCACACACACACACACACACACACACAAAATAATCAATTACCACAAGAAAATTCAGATAGGAAAAAAAGGAAAAGATTAATGATTAAATGCTTATGTAAATAAATTAAATAAGTAGCTATAAAATGAACAATATCAACACTCAAGAAAATTGAAAACAAGCAAACAAACCTGTTCTGTCCTAAAAACACAGAGATTGGACTTGACTAGGTTGTCAAGTTGTTACTCTCGTCACCCAACAAGGGCATAACTTCTCTTATTTCCTTTCTCTTCATCATTAAGTCGTCCAACATAGAGAAAAAGAGGGGAGAGACCGCACACAAAAGAAGAATGAGAGAGAGAGCAAGAAGAGAGAGAGAGAACTCTATTGAGACGGTTTTGCATCGATTTGGCGTTTCTTGCACCCGAGGCCTTTTCTCACGTTGTTTCCTCTCGGTAACAGCTTCGTTTCTATTGTTTTGGATTCTTGAACCTAAAAATCTCGTGTCGTCTCCATGGTGGACGTGCTATCAAAATCAAGAACTGACTATGGAATCAAGTGAGGTTTGCACGGTGTGGACACCACATAGAGTGCAACCTTACCTATAACTCGTCCATCAATCGCATCTAGCCCTTCCGTGAAGTAGGCGCAGCTTGCCCTCCAAGTCCTCCTGTCTTGTTGGCCAGGTATTCTTTACTTGATGGCCAAGTTGTTACTTGCCGTCCCAACAACCACACAACTTCTCTTATTTCCTTTCTCTTCATCATTAGGTCGTCCAACATGGAGAAAAAGAGGGGAGAGGCCTCACACAAAAGAAGAATGATAGAGAGAGCAAGAAGATAGAGATAACTCTATTGAGCCGGTTTTGCATCGATTTGGCGTTTCTTGCACCCCAGGCCTTCTCACGTTGTTTCACCTCGATAACAGCTTCGTTTCTACTGTTTTGGATTCTTGGTCCTAGAAATCTTGTGTCGTCTCCTAGGAGGACGTGCTATCAAAATCAAGAACTGACTATGGAATCAATTGAGGTTTGTATGGTGTGGACACCACATAGTGTGCAACCATACCTATAACTTGTCCTCCAAGCGCATCTATCCCTTTTGTGAAGTAGTCCCAGCTTGCCCTCGAAATCCTCATGACTTGTGGGCCAAGTATTCTTAACTTGTTGGCCAAGTTGTTACTTGCCTCAGCCAGCAAGCGCACAACTTCTCTTAATTCCCTCTTCATCATTAAGTCGTCCAACATGGAGAAAAAGAGGGGAGAGGCCGCACACAAAAGAAGAATGAGAGAGAGAGCAAGAAGAGAGAGAGAGAACTCCATTAAGCCGGTTGTGCATCGATTTGGCATTTCTTGTACCCAAGGCCTTCTCTCACGGTTTTTCCTCTCGGTAACAGCTTCGTTTCTTTTGTTTTGGATTCTTGATCCTAGAAATCTCGTGTCGTCTCCCAGGTGGACGTACTATCAAAATCAAGAACTGACTATGGAATTAAGTGAGGTTTGCACGGTGTGGACACCACATAGAGTGCAACCATACCTATAACTTGTCCTCCAAGCGCATCTATCCCTTTTGTGAAGTAGGCTCGGCTTACCCTCGAAGTCCTCATGACTTGTGGGCCAAGTATTCTTTACTGGTTGGCCAAGTTGTTACTTGCCTCACCCAACAAGCGCACAACTTCTCTTATTTCCTTTCTCTTCATCATTAAGTCGTCCAACACGGAGAAACAGATGGGAGAGGCCGCACACAAAAGAAGAATGGAACAGAGAGCATGAAGAGAGAGAGAGAACTCCATTGAGCCGGTTGTGCATCGATTTGGCGTTTCTTGCACCCAAGGCCTTCTCTCACGTTGTTTCCTCTCGTTAACACCTTCATTTCTACTGTTTTGCATTCTTGATCCTAGAAATCTCGTGTCGTCTCCCAGGTGGACGTGCTATCAAAATCAAGAACTGACTATGGAATCAAGTGAGGTTTGCACGGTGTGGACAACACATAGAGTGCAACCTTACCTATAACTCGTGGACAACACAAGCATGAAATCAGGTGTGCTTGAGCAATGTCCTATTCATGTGAGAGAAAATGCTGAAATTACACAAATACCCCAAAACAAATTAGTATTCTTCCAGAAGCTTGAACTTGCTCATTTTAACTCCGAATTGACCCGTTCCAGCTTCTATTTAATCACAGAAACCTGAATATTGATATTTCCATAATAATCAACAGATTCTTCTTTCTTCAAACCTAAGGTGCTAAAATTACATAAATGCCCTCCATCAACCAAGTATCTTGAACTTGCTTGTTTTATCTCCGAATTGAGCTGTTCCAACTTCTGTTTGATCCTGGAGACTTGAATATTAATATTCTCATGATATTTAACAAGTTCTTCTTTTTTCAAACTCTATTCTTCATTATATTAAACTTTGTATCTACATTAAATATAATAATTAGTTAGAATATAAGATAAATGTAGTATACAAACTTTTTGCTCTAGATAATGACATTAATATAAGACATCATCAAAACTAATCAGAACCAACATTCTCCCCCTTTTTGATGATGACAAATACTTAAAGAAAAATATGTATGAATGCTACATATTTTTCTTGCCATTTCTCTCCCCCTTATTTGTCATTAGCAAAAAGTTGAAGTATGGAAGATAAATTAGTGAAGAGGCATATATGAAAATAAGTTTGAAATAATTGTCTCCACTTAATCATTTGTCAAAAACACAATTTTCTCTCCCCCGTTTTGAAAGTATTTGATACGATGCAAGTAGAAAGAAAAAATTTCATGAAACTATGTTTGAAGACAATTGGAAGAGGTTTTTCAAGCAACTTTAAAACTTTCATGATTGAAGCAAATTGGTACTAAAGATGTGCAAAATATCCACAGAACATAAAGAGATGAAGTTCAGAAATGCTCATTCATATTCGGCAATGTGATGAATGGTCTGTGAAGTCCATTTGCTTTCTTGTAGTATGAGATCCTTGGAACTTTTGTTCATAGAGTTCTTTTGTAGAGCATATCTCAACTTCAAAGATGGAACGTAAAAGCATTATTCCTCAATGTGAGAGATTCTTCTTATAGTGCATGAGGGAATATCCGCGTATAGAAGAAACTGCAGCTACAAATTGAAAACTTCTTTTTGCAAGAGAGATTTGTCAGTGCAACCAAATATCAAAGTATTCCTTTCGATATGATATTTTCAACTTAAGACAACGAAAGGAGAATATAGGATATTTTCAAATATAAAATTAACTCATCATCAAAACTAATACGACATAGGAGATGCAGATGAGTATACTTAAAGGAATTTTCTTCAAACTAACAAAGGAGATGAGCTTGTAAGATATAGAACACATGTGAATGTGAAGCTCCCCCTTAATGAATACATGACTGAAAAAGTATGAAATCCCCTAAAATGATACCAAGTAATAATGTGACACCAAGCTTAGGTGAACTTGAAATTTGTATGAAGAAATCACTTATACTTTCATGATGATATAAATGTTTAAAGCATAAGGATTATTTTAAAGATAAGTTTTCTCAGGCTAAATTTCATAAAATAAGATGAAGTGAATGAAATCAAGTTATCCTAGCATGATTATGATATGTGTATATTACAATACCTCACTCAAGTAATATCGTAATTACTTGAGTCATATTCCTCTATTATCCATTGATGCATCACTGGCTAGCCACTATCTGATGATGTGATCAATATTGAAGATCTCCCAGATTTGATGCATAAGAATGAATATCTTATCGGCCCTTTGTTCCCTCAGCTAGGTTGCTGTGTTGTCGGGATATTTAACTGAGTTGTCAAGGTCCTTAGCCGATATCATCACCAAGTAGGGAGTTGCAAAGGCTTATCTCGGTCATGCTGGCATACTTAGTCATAAAGCCGAAGTGCAAGTCCAACGAACCATCTCGGCATCTTTGAATTGGATAACTTATATGATTTGCTCACAACATGGAATCTTGGTAGAAGATAGCTGATGTAGTTGAGCGAGCTTCCAGGCGACGTGGCTTGAAAAATTTGTTTTATTTTTAAATTTTGCATATCGCTAAGACATTGATTCGAGGCAGCTCGTTCTCTCCTTCTCCTAACCTCGAGATATTATTTCAACAACCTCGAGGCACAAGAATCAGCATATAGATTCATTCTTTACTCTGTTCACCTCTGTTTTTCATATTCTAAACAGAGTCCTGCAAAACAACAATATATGCTCTTTGGTACCCTATATGTTTCTTGGGTCCACATAAGATTAAACATAACAACACGTAAACTTGCTCTTACGTAATTGAAACATATTATATTTGAGCAAGGAGAATATCACAATCAGCAATAATGGTATTCAATTGATTCATGACACTGAACATACTAGTCAACGAATAGATGATACCAAGAAAGTTATTCTTCAATGACAATTACTAAATACACTTATGTAGAAAAGTATGTCATTGATTATGAATCTCAGTATTCCATGGATGAGATTAAAATGTCAAAAATGATAATGAAACATGCAAATTGTTTCAAATTTTGAATGTTCTTTCAAATCGTAATAATGCATTATGAATTCAAAATTTTCATGAATGAAAGTCTCATTTTTTTAAACTTGTTTGAAAACAATGCTTACTTTTAAAACATGGTGGAAGTCAATCGGTTTAATGAATATATCAGAATGCTTCAGTTTCAAAGAACATGTCGATTGTTGCAATCAACAAGTTGAAGATTTTTCTCAAAAGCAAAAGTCATGAAGGTAGAGCATTATCGATACATGTATAGCACAAAGAAAAGCATATGAGCACTATGACTTTGCTATTGTCCGAGTGATAATCTTGCCTCTTAGAATTAAATTTAGAAACATATGGATGGTCAAGGCAAGTATTTGAATATAGTTACTCTAAGGAAAGGATGAAGACAATGTTAATATGTCTGAGTAACAAAATGAGTACTAGGATTCATAGATGATGAAGTACATACTCATTAGTCCAAATGACTAAAGTTCTAGACAATCATCCTAGTCAGTTATTCCACTAATGGTTAATGCATAACATTCAATGCACTAATGAACATTCATAAAGCTTGGAATAACTCAGTCAACTAAGAATTTATGCTTAAAGCATAACAGATTCACAGATTGAGTCCTCTTCTTGAAGATAGACTTGAAGCTCTTATATGATTAACTTGTTAGACATGAGGTTCAACAAGTCAGAAATTAAAGGATGAAGAGTTCAAGTATCACATTAAATTCTAAAGATCAATATGTGAATGACAGAGGAACATTAGCTGGACAAATTTGAAGCATATCCGACATTCAGTAAACATTCTTAACTTCCATTTTGAAACATCATCTGAATGCAATAACAACATGAATGTTTTTCAAAAGCAATTGTATGCATTTTCACAAAACATAGTGAATTGAAATCCAAACAAATTTTAGAATCGTGCATTTCAAGAACATAAACTCAGAGAGTTATGCACAAATTCACTTTCGGTCCATTTAGCAATCTGAAAACATTTTGAAAAACATAAATAATTGATTGCTAATGGAATGCAATGATGGGCAAGTATTCATTACCCACATATGTAATTCATTTAAATGCAAAACAGGATAAGAATTAGATATCACCGTAATCCCTCTTATCCTTATCATATCTTGCTTGGTTGAGATGGATTGAAGTAGATAACTCCTTTTCTGACATTCACCATCAACATCAACCATTGCTTCTTTTGCTTCCTCAAGAGTCGAATTGTTTCTCTATATAGTTGCTCTCCTGAGAAGCTTTTTCTCCGATCCTTCAGAGGCATATAAGTCTTTTTCTCTCTTGGTATCCAATCTTGCTTGGATCCAATCATTGTTAGCATGAAGAAACAAGATTATATGCTCTTAAGAATATAATCAGTTCAGAACAACTGAGTACAGAGAATTAAGCATGACTTTATAAACGACATAACTTCTTTTCAAATTATCATATCTACATAACGAATTATACTTTTTGAACACTGTAATCCCTTTATGAATAAATCTATCAAATGGATTTTCAAGGGATAAGAAATAAATCGATTTCAAAATGGTTTTCAATGCTTATTCATAATATCCAAAGTATAAAACCTCAATAATTATTACTGATTATAGTGTAGGAGGTTTTACCCTTTGTATACCTTTTACCTTAGGCACTTGGAGGATCGAATTTGCTTACCCACTGCCTTTTCTTCATACATCTTTCCATGGGTGTATGCAAAGCTCTCTCAGAAAATATAGACTTCCAGAGTCTTCAGTTTGAAGCTTGAGAGGATCTACTTTTCTTGTTCTCCTCAAGATAGTTGAATGGTACTTCATGGTAGTCCATTCTAGAGGCAGAGTGTATTCTTCTTACGAGTATCCATTGCTTCTTATGATTTGACTTTGTAATTCCAGCAATGGGTCTTCTGAGAGTTCTCCTATTTGATATAGATGACATGCTCCTTTTCATTGGTACATGAGAAACTCTTGGCTTCTTCATCGTACCCTTATGTCCATTGCTTTTCAAACCATCCTGCACATATAGAGCACTAGATGGACAGTTTGGTACCCACTTATACTTGGGTCCTTGCCTGTTAGTAATGGACCTTACTTGTCCTTTTGGAACCCAAACATATTTGTTTCTTACATCAGAATTTTTCTTAATATAGCATGTGTAAGAAATATGGCCTGACTTTCCACAATAATTGCAAACAATAGAATTATGCTTATTATGAATTATTTTGCAAGAACTGTGCTGGTCAAGAGAATTCAACACAAAATGACCCATATTTGTATATCCTTTCCTCCCATATGATTTTCCAACATGATTGAAAGCATTTTTGCTTTTCAAGACAGAATCAATGATTGGTTGGAAAACAATTTTATGCAATCGTTCGAAATCATTTTTCTTAACTACACAAGGAGAGTTGAAATTGTTTACCAAATGTGCATCTTGAGATCCAGAGAATGATTTACCATAATCGTGCATAATGAGCTCCTGGGAATTGTCTTTCTCTTGTTCTGTGGTGACCAGAGCGTGGAAGCACTTTCTGATTTCACGTTCTTCAATCTCAACTTCTGTTGGTTCATCAATCGTGGATATACAACTTATATTCTTGGATGAACTGTCAACATTTTCAACTTCAACATCATTGTTAGAAGCATATATAAAATCAAGAGTATCCCAGATATCTTTAGCACTAGAGCAACATTTGATTTTCACAAAATCATTTTCGGTTAAAGCACTATACAAAATTTTCATTGCTCTAATGTTCAGTGAAAACATTTTCTTTTCTTTTTCAGTCCAATCCCTTCTCGGTTTGAAATCAAAGACATTTATAAAAACATTCCACATGTCAAAATCAGTTGCTTTGATAAAACTAGTCATTTTAACTTTCCAAAACCAAAAATCAATATCTTTTAAAAACGGTGGAATGGTGTAATCGAAACCTTCTGAAAGCAAGCAACACCCCAAATTAGCCATTGTAACTCTTGAGACGGTTAAGTCCTTTAGACAAGAGCCTGGCTCTGATACCAAATGAAGGTGGAATATCACCTAGAGGGGGGGTGAATAGGTGATATTAAAATTCTTTTCGTTAATTGCTCAAGAATGCTTAGAACAGAGATAGAGAGAAAAGCAATGAACACAAGAGGTTATACTGGTTCGGTCCAACTCTTGACCTACGTCCAGTCCCCAGAAACACTCTGGGATTTCACTATCTCCAAACTTGATTACAGACTCTGTAACTCTCGAGTAATCCTCTCACTAGGACTTACTCCTCTTTACAAGTTGTAACCAAATAACCGTAGACACAATTACATACTCTGTAAACGAAGGATGATCCTTACACTCTCGGACTCACTCCCCCTTACAAGTTGTAATTGATACACCTACACTCAAGATACCTCTATCTTGAGATTTGAATGAATGTAATACAGTTGATAAAACTCTCTCACAGAGTAGATAAATGATGAACACTGAAGCTCAGTAATATCCTAAGATATAGAAGTTGAACTCTATGTATGCTTTGTCTGTGTATGCGTTGGTTCTTTCGATGAGTTCAAACCTTCAGGCATTTATACTAGTTGAAGCTTGAGGACCGTTGAAGGATTTGATTCTGGCCGTTTGAATGTTTGAATATGTCTGTTGATGAAGCATGAAGAATAATCGTTGACTCATGAATATAACCGTTGGAGATGAAGCAGAATGATCGCCATCATTTATTCCCGTAATTGTTATTATGACTGTTGAGAGCATTTAACCATTCGCGCTAATCTCGCTTCAATTGAATTCAATGCATTGTCTCTGCTTTACGAATCCAATTCCGTCCGTTGATCAATCAGAATATGACCGTTGCTAAATTATCGAAGGAAATCGCTTCTGCTCGCTGTTGCTTGAGTAAGGATTTTAGGCTGCTTGAGTATGCTGCTTGAGCATGCCTAAATTCATACTTGGGCAAGCTATTCCTTGAGGCAAAGAAAACTTGCTGTCCGACTTTGCTCGAGCAAGGTCACTGGCTTGCTCGAGTAAGCTTCTGCTTGAGGCTTTTCTCGGGGTTGCTCGGGTAGACTTCCAAGTATGCTTGGGCATGGTTGCTCGAGCATGTTTTCTCTCTTGCTCGAGTATTCTTCCTGGAGAATTCTTGCTTGAGCAAGCATTTCACATTGCTCAAGTAGGATCTCTCTGGAGTCCATTTTCCCGATGTTGCTCGAGTAGCCTTCCAAGTCTGCTCGAGCATGGTTGGATAATTGTGAGATTTTGCTCGGACATTATGTTCTTTGAAGCTCCTGATTATATGTGAATAAGCTTGCTATTCTTCAGTACAGAGCTTCAACTTCTAGAGTATAGAGACTTTCAAGAAGCAATCACATTGGCAGCAGTTTCCAGCGAGGATAACGTCTTCGATATAAATCCAAATTTAGCCAATCAACCCATCTCAGAAAGCTCTTCAAATGATCCTTCCATTTCAATAAAAATCAGCTCCAAGCAAGTTGTATTTCGTCCATTAACATCAGATCAATGGAGGTTGATTTTATCCAGCGTTTTTCATCTATTCAGAACAGACTGTCAACTTCAAAACATCATAACTTCTTCAATTGATCTTATTTTTCTGTGTTCTTGATGTCTCTGGAAATATATTTGAGTCTACTTTCAAATGGCGCTGGTTTCATCTCAATCCGATTTGTCGTTTGAAAGATATCCTCAAAATACTGAAGCTTGGTCTGGACAGTGACGGTGACTTTTGATCCAACTTGTAAAATCCATATATAATTCATCTGAACTCCTTTGGCTATGAATTTTTGTCAGAAGAACGTGTTGGATGTCTAGTTTCATTTTCCGTTGGTTTCGTGTCAATCCGATTCTTGGTTTGGGAGATATTGTCGATTTACTGAAGGTCGCCAGAAACAGAGCTGAACAGAGGAGGCTGAATAGGAGCATACTTGCCACTCTTGCTTGGGCAAGGTCGGATTTTGCTGAAAGTATGGCCTTGCTCGAGTATGCTTCTGACCTTGCTCGAGCAAGGTACTGTTTGGGTGAAAAATGACCTGGGAACATGTTGCTCGAGCATGGTTCACTTGTTGCTCGAGCAAGGTACTGTTTGGGCATACTTCCCAGCTTCCGCAAGCATGCTTTTGGCTCCCCGCAAGTATGCTTTCACGCAAGCATACTTTCCACCTTCAGCAAGCATGCTTCTGCTCAAGCATGAAATCAGGTGTGCTTGAGCAATGTCCTATTCATGTGAGAGAAAATGCTGAAATTACACAAATACCCCAAAACAAATTAGTATTCTTCCAGAAGCTTGAACTTGCTCATTTTAACTCCGAATTGACCCGTTCCAGCTTCTATTTAATCACAGAAACCTGAATATTGATATTTCCATAATAATCAACAGATTCTTCTTTCTTCAAACCTAAGGTGCTAAAATTACATAAATGCCCTCCATCAACCAAGTATCTTGAACTTGCTTGTTTTATCTCCGAATTGAGCTGTTCCAACTTCTGTTTGATCCTGGAGACTTGAATATTAATATTCTCATGATATTTAACAAGTTCTTGTTTCTTCAAACTCTATTCTTCATTATATTAAACTTTGTATCTACATTAAATATAATAATTAGTTAGAATATAAGATAAATGTAGTATACAAACTTTTTGCTCTAGATAATGACATTAATATAAGACATCATCAAAACTAATCAGAACCAACACCCCCAATTGGTGCCTTCCATTTGAGTTGATGTGTGATGCTTCTAACTATGCAGTTGGTGCTATCTTGGGACAACGAGTTGATAGAGCATCTCATGTGATTGCATATGCCTCTAAGACTTTGGATCCTACCCAGTCTAATTACACCACTACTGAAAAGGAGTTGTTGGCTATTGTATTTGCTTTTGATAAGTTTAGATCATACCTGCTAGCAAGTAGAGTAGTTGTATTTTCTGACCATGCAGCGTTGAAATTTCTTTTGAAAAAGGCAGATGCTAAGCCACGACTCATCCGGTGGATGCTCTTGCTCCAAGAGTTCGATGTTGAGATTCGAGACCGAAGTGGAGCACAAAACTGGGTTGCTGACCACTTGAGTCGCATCACCCATTCCCCTTCTCACCCCTCTTCTATTCGGGATGATTTCCTTGATGAGCAACTTCTACAGCTGCAAGGTAAGCTTCCATGGTATGCTGATCTGGTTAACTACTTGGTAGCTGGTGTTCTGCCTGTGGATTCCACTAAGGCCCAAACCCTTAAATTAAAGAGTGAGTCTAAATATTATGTTTGGGATGACTCCTATCTGTGGAAATTTTGTAGTGACCAAGTAGTTAGGAGATGTGTGCCTGATCATGAGTTTCACTCTATATTGCATTTTGCTCATGCTTCTGCTTGTGGTGGTCACTTTGGACCCCAAAGAACTGCTAGGAAAGTGTTAGACAGTGGATTGTTTTGGCCTTCCTTGTTTCATGATTCTCATCTGTTTTGTAAGTCATGTGATAACTGTCAGAGAGCAAGGAGTATTTCTCGTAGGCATGAGATGTCCCAGAACCCTATATTGTTTTGTGAGATCTTTGATGTTTGGGGTATTGATTTTATGGGTCCATTTCCTGCTTCATATGGTTATACTTACATACTGCTAGCTGTTGATTATGTCTCGAAATGGGTTGAGGCGAAAGCCACCCGGACTAATGATTCTTCAGTGGTGGTGGATTTTGTTAGGTCTAACATTTTCTGCAGGTTTGGTGTTCCTAGAGCCATTATCAGTGACCAAGGATCCCATTTTTGCAACCGAAGCATGGATGCCTTGCTACGCAAGTATGGAGTGCTCCACAAGGTCTCCACAGCATACCATCCTCAGACTAACGGCCAAGCTGAAGTCTCAAACAAAGAGATTAAGCAAATCCTTCAGAAGACTGTTAACTCTACCCGGAAAGATTGGAGTAAGCGACTAGATGATGCTTTATGGGCATACCGCACCGCCTACAAGACTCCGATTGGGATGTCTCCTTATCGGCTTGTCTTTTGGAAGGCATGTCATCTTCCGGTTGAGTTGGAGCATCAAGCCTATTGGGCCATTAAGCAGTGTAACATGGATTTGGCTAAGTCTGGGATGGAGCGGAAGCTACAATTGCAAGAGTTGGATGAGCTTAGATTGGATGCCTATGAGAGCTCGCGGTTATACAAGGAAAAGGCTAAGGCATTCCATGATAAGCATATTCTGAGGAAGGAATTTTCTGTGGGCCAGAAAGTTCTTCTGTTTAACTCCCGTTTGAAGTTTATGCCAGGTAAGCTTCGATCTAAATGGGATGGCCCTTTTGAGATCACTAACATATTTCCATTTGGTGCTGTTGAGCTATGTGATCCACCCACAGGACAGACCTTTAAGGTCAATGGGCATCGCCTTAAGCCATTTCATGAGGGATCCCAACAGCAACCTGAGGAAGCGGAGATTCTCCTCATTGATGCCACTTATCCTCCATAAACCCCTTGGGAAGTATTCTTCCTTCTTTTCCCTCCTTCTCTTTTCTTTGTTTTCCTTTTTCTACTCTGCTCTTTGAAATAATACAGTCTCTCTTTCTATGATTGCTACATATTATGAACTTGGACATGTTGGTTTTAATGGATCATTCTGGCTGGTCTGCAATTCTTGACTCTTTGATTACATGTCTTGGTAGTTGATTTGATGTTGCTAATTGCCTAAGTTGGCATTGACCTTGTGAGGTTTTGGGCCTGCATGAATGGAATTCATCTTTTGCCATTCTTTCTTTCATGTGTGCATCTGCTCATGATTTGCGTTCTCTAGAACCTGCTCCTTTTCTTTTTGAAGCTACATTTTTCACTTACATGCATAAGTATGATGGAAGCTTGTTTTCTTTATTTTATTTTCCCCCACTTTGGCCAAATAGCCTTTCCCTTGCATTATGATTCCCTTGCTAACCCCCTTGTGCCTTTTTGCCCTTCTTTTCTAAGCCACATTACAAGCCTAAGCATAAAACCATTTTATTCCGCACCTTAAAAATTTATTGAGCATTGGTTTACCTTGGTTTTGTGTTTAAGTGTGGGGGTTGCTCAGGAGTGCAACAGTTTAAGTGTGGGGGGGGGGGAGATATTTGATTTTGTCATTGTGACCATGTATATAGCAAAGTTCTTCGCGTTAAAAACAAAAAAAAATAAAAAAAAAGTGAAAGTGAAGGAAAAAAAAAAAGAAAGAAAGAAAGCAAAAAAAAAAAAGGACAAGAAAAAAAAAACATAGAAGGAAAGGAGGTATATGAGTTAATTAGAAGTTTTCATATATGGGGAATGATTGTGTTAATCAGTGCTCTCTTTCATTTCTTTGGTGCTGAGCCTCTCATTCCATACTTTTACCTACCTTCACCCTAACCCCATTACAACCTTTAATAACAAGCTCTCTTGATTTGTGCATGCATGTGTTATGAGTAGTGGAGACGTAGAAATTGAGCAAGCTTATGGTAGCGCAATTTTCTTGAGTAGAATTTGAGCGATACACTTATGTACCTTAAACACTTGAGAGATACACTTGACAGATTGATTGAGTGAGCGCATCATTTGAGAGACCATCTTTTGTGATTAGCATCATTGATGAGGTTACCATGAATTGTGATTTGAGAAGAAGGGATTTTGGTCTTGATTGATTGATCTTTTGGAGCTTTATGTCCCTTGTTCAAATTTTGCATTTTTAGCAATTGTTAGGAAAGAAGAGTTCTTCTTTTAGGTCTTTTTCTTTAAATTTTGCTCAGGAGTGCAAAAAGATAAGTGTGGGGGAATTTGATAATTAAATATTTCATACACTACTTTTTGTCTCTTGATTGATAATTTAGGACTTTTTAGCTAATAAATAATGGCTTTTATACTTATTTGGGCTTTGGGCCTTTTATTATATTTTAGCCATTATTTAATAATAAATTCCAGTTTTATATTGCTTTACTATTTTCACCATAACTCTTGAACCAGACATCGGATTTGCCTCATTTTTGTCTCAGATGATTCAAAGAGCTACAATTATTATGAAGACATGAAGAGCAAATTCGGACAAGAGGGCGGTTGATTTTGGAGCCGAAGTTATATGTTAATTTCTGGATTTTTATTTGTAATTAAAGCCCATTTTTAGTATTTTCCATTTTGGGCCTGAATTGTGGATTGGAGCCCCATTTTCGTTTTGCCATTTAGGGTTAAGTGTGGCAGCAGCCACAAACACCTATTCATTCACATTTTGTTAAAACTTGTGGATCAAAATAGAAGCTTTCATTTTCTTTCAACTGTTCTTCATATGTTCTTCGTGTTCTTGGCGTTCTTCATCTATTCTTCGTTTTTCCTAGTTATGTTCGGCTAAATCTCTGTGATTAGCCCACGGATTAAAGATTCTACTGTCTAGAGGATTCGCGCTTAATCGGTAACCGTCTAACTCGTTTCTGTATTCTCTGATCAGATTCGATTTTTGGATTTGGATTGGGTTTCTGATTGAAAACCCAGATCGATATTTCCCAAGGACGTAGTTCGAACTAGGTTAAAGTATTATTGTGCGATCGTACAGTGATACGCCACTGATTCGAACAGATTCTGAACGATCGTTCAGTTGAGGGAAATTCTAGATAAATGCAGAGATCTCGGTTTATCTAGAGTCGATCACGAGTTTGGTTGTGAATCTATTTCGTCCGAGGAAGGAAAGTGAATTCGTAATCCTGGGTTAATCTCTGTTGATCTCTATTTGATTCGTTCTGTTTCTGCTTGTTTCGTTTTGTCTCTGTTTAGCTTCGTTTTTATTCTGTTTACATCACAACCCCCCTATTTTACTGTTCTGTTTCACTATTATCAATCGAACCTGCTGCGAATTCATCGGGGAAACGACCCAGGTTCCTATTTCTGCAAAAATCTTATCTGAACTTGGTTATTTTGGGAGATACGGCAAATCTCTGTCAATCCCACAACTCCTAAGATGGTCAACGAACTCTTGGCTCAAATGTTCACTACCCCGATCAGATTGAAGTGCCTTAATTGTTTTGCCAAGTTGGTTTTGCACTTCATTTTGGATTATTTTGAACATTTCAAAAGATTCAGACTTATGTTTCATTAGATAGATATAACCATATCTACTAAGACCGTCTATTAATGTAATGAAGTACAAATGACCTCCTCTGACAGATTCATTGGTCCACACACATCCGTATGTATGAGGCCCAATAAATCGGTGGCCCTCTCGCTGTGTCCAGTAAAAGGTGCCTTTGTCATCTTACCCAATAAACAAGACTCACATGTATCAAATGATTCAAAATCCAATGACTTCAGAAATCCATCTGTAATGGAGTTTCGAAAGGCATTTCTCATTTATATGGCCTAGACGACAATGCCATAGGAAGGTAGGACTCAAATCTTTTGACTTAATCCTTTATGTCACAGACGTCCATTCAATTTTCTACTGTCCTTGAGTTCCTATACATTTATACAAATGCGTGAACCACATGTAGTATCTAATACCCATGTTTGAGGAAGTAGAAAAGCGAATGTCTACGACATAGATACTTGAAGCGATAGGCCCGCTATCCTTCCTATCCTTTTCCAGATCTTCTTGATAGAGCTTGCAGTTCCTCTTCCAATGACCGATTTCATTGCAGAAGAAGAGACCCCATCCTTAAGAGGTTTTGCCTTCTTGACTTTCCGTTTCATACCCCTTCCATTCTGAACAAACAAAACAGAATTGGGCCTCTTCTCAAGGCTCTGCTCAGTAGTTTTGAGCATCTCATGTAGTTCAGAAATTGATTCCTTCATATTGTTCATGTTGTAATCCATGACAAAGTTATCATAACTTTCTGGGAGTGAGATCAAGATCACATCTGTAGCTAACTCCTGGGTTATGGGGAATCCAAGCCTTTCAATAGGATGATAAATCATCTCAGACATCTCCATGTGTTCTAGATCTCCATCGAGGTCTGGAAACACAGTGGCAGGCTTCAGGCATCCTGTATGCATAGAGTCATCCTGATGCTTCATGTAAGTATCAGTCTGAGCTCTTGGATCATCAGTTGCAGGCTCGTCAGGAATGGGTTGATAGATAAGATACTCCTTTCTTTCGTGTTTAGGATCAACACTTAAGTCCTCAAACATGTCAAGAAAGTTTGTCTCATCGAGTTCGTCCTTCTCAAGGACTGATCGCATTGATGGTGTTGGGGTGTTACTATTCGACATGATTCTACAATTTAAAAGATATGCAAAGTATAATCAGTAACCTCCTACTAAATTAATAACCCTTATTATAATTAGTGGGCTATGATCCATATTTGGCTTAATCTTAAGTCCGCTTTGGCAGGATGCTTAAAATCAAGTTATTTAGGTAGGCAACAACTTTGCCAATTACATCACATGTAACTCGTAGATCTTTATGGGATTTGATCATCATATGTCCTAGCATGTTTAATGCCATCCAATGCCTTGAGATCCAAAACCATTTTGATAATCTCAATTAAGTCAAGACAATAATGAATGTAGAGTATCATCATTACTCTCTCTTGTCTCCCCAAGATTACTCAAATGCATCCACTTTGGTGGAACATACAAATGGGTGATCGAGGTTTTGACAAGTATTCATTTATTGATGGCATTGTGACTTAAGATTTTATTTAGAGGGTATTATTAGATATAATCAAATTAATCCTATTAATTTAATTCTAAATTAATTATGAGTGATCTAATCAAATCATAATTAAAACTCTAAATTAATCATAACATATGTTAATTCATACAATTATGAAATAAATCATTATGATTAAATTATTGAGACTTGCGACTGTCGCTTCATTTTAATACGACTAGATCTATATCTTATAGGATTTCTAAAACCCTAATTGGCCGTATTAAAATATTAAAAATTAATCTCAATTAATCTTGAACTCAATTAAAATAACATTAATTAAATCTGTCCAACAGATCTAATCTGATTTATTTATTTTAATTTAATATAAAATCCTGCCGATTTAATTTATCTTTATTAATTCTACCTATATGAATGCAATCATTATTGCATATCTCATATAGAATCTAAATTAATCATGCAGTGATCATATCAAAACATAATTAAAACTCATGAACAACATGGCTCATCTAACCTGTAGTCCCCTCAAGCCAATGAGAGGACTTCTCTAAATAATAAAAGAAAGTACATAGTTAGAAACCTCGTTTCACATACGAGGGGAGTGAGATGAGAAGAGAATGTACATCAAGATTATTTAGAGAGAGACATGGCACGCAGGCCATATACAAAATTTACAACCCTAGAGCCATCTTGTTCACCATACCCAAACAACACTTTGTAAGGTTATGAATCTACTTTAATTCATACATTTATGAAATAAAATATTACTCATGATAAAATTCTCTAATCTTATATTACTTTATATCATGATTTATATTCTCACACTACAAACAATTTCATTTCTCGTGCTACAAACAATCAGCTGGTCCCTATGCGGTCCCGCTAGCCGGTTAGCAGGAGCGCCCCTAGAGCTTTTGAAAAAAAATTAATTTCAAACCCCCAGGGGCGTTGTCTGAGCATGATCGAAAATTCTGAACGATTCAGAACGTCTTCGATGCGCACGAACGTGACGGACGATTCCGAATATCATGCGCTCTGAACAATTCAGAACTGTACGAAGCAGTCGCGGCCCCATTCTAGAGACCTGTCTGAAACCCTAACACGAATTTTCAAATTAAAGCATTCAAGATTTGATTTCTTGATACAAAGATTCAGTTTCTTGCATACAAAGATTCAAATTCTTGCATACAAAGATTCAGATTCTTGCATATATATCACATATAATAGCATGTACAGAAACCCAATTTAAACGCACGTTGAGTTGGCTCTGATGCCACTGTTGGGATCCGTACACACAGGGATTAAAATATTTTACAAATCCCATCCGGAGGATCACTCAAGCGTGTTCAAATCAAGGTTAAGGAACCCAAATCGTACCTTATAGAATTCAGAATCATCTGGAGCAGGAGGTTTTCCTTTGATTTTAGCGAACTAGTAGCTCAAGAATCTACACAAACCTTTGCACACATTTTCTCATGATGATCAAGAAAACCCAAAGTGTAGTGAATTCGTCTGCGTCTTGTTCTCTTTGAACTGGTGGGTTATTTTCTCGATCAGCAGAAGACGACTCTTAGAATCGGCTTCCTCTACCGGTATCCACACGAACAATCTCCAAACACGGACGCGGCAGCGTGCTAGCGCCTCGAACTGTGCGTCTCTCTCTTTTTCGCTCTAGGGTTTCTCGCGGCTTTCTAATACGCTCGACTAAAAGTCCCATAGGTTTTTCTAAACCCACCGGCGTATTATATTCAAAATTAATCCCCATTAATTTTGAATTTCGAATTTTAATTAAAAAATATATTAATTAAATCTATCTAATAGATTTAATCTAATGTATTTATTTAATTCAAATTAAAAGCCTTCTGATTTAATTTATCTCTATAAATTAAATCCGAGAAATGATATCTATCTATTTAATTAAATTTGAGATACAATATCTCAATTTAAATTAAATAGATAATGATATCTTTATTCAAAAATCAAATGAGATATAATATCTCTATTTGTTTTAGATATTTAATTTATCCGATAAATTAAATATAAAACAAATATCATATAATAATATTATAATCTCCATTAAATAATATTATTATATTATTTTCGAATTTAATATATATATATATACATATATATATATATTTATCCTAGATTAAATTCAGTATTCATTTAATCTCAAATTAATCTGAGATTCAATGAATCTGGACATTTTTACCCGTGTTGGATTATTCTTGTATGCGGCCCTACAGGCCCATATGAGATTGGCAGTGGGCCAAGACTGTATCAGCCCACAAGTCGCAAGCGGCCTCTAGCAAGACATTGCGACTACCCAATTCACATGGGGATCGATGACACGATACTACCTATCGTACAACCATGTCACGTCCCTTTTGTCACACAATAATTCGGTCAAGGATAAGGCATGGATAACGTCAACTTTCTTTTCTTGACCATTACTTTCTCGATTCTCGAGCAGTCTAATAAGTGAAATGGAAACTCCTTTCCATCACAGTATGGCCATACATTTCTTAGACTCACTCATCGAGGGGCCCAGTATTATCTCTCTACAAATGTGAGGGACAAATTCCATCTTGACCATTCACATTCCTCCGCATGAAAACCACTGATCCCGATCCCAGCCTTTATCATCACCCAGTCAAAGGTGACTTTTGACTAGGTCAAAGACCAGTGACTCATCATGTAGGAATCCATGATGATCTCAGGTCATAGGGCGTTGTGACGCGGTTATACATGAGATAAGCTTATGACTTAATCCATGCAGCTTTCTCATAGTAGGTCAGTCCAGCACCTTGTACTCTTACAAGTGCCCATGACTTTGATTCGTATCTCCATACCTCATCAAAGTCATACTGGTCTTAACTCATCTTTGCTCCCGCGTAGATGACTGACCAGGGACATTTAAGATAATCTATAAGATATATCCAAGGATGCAGTTATCACCATAAACATGCGAATGAAGTGATAACTTAATGGAGAATAATGACTTGCCCCTAGATGACTTGCCCCGGAGGTTTATGTGGAAAACTTGAGGTTTGTAAAATTTGTTCAGGACCAAACTTGAGGTTTGCATATTTAGGCTCAAGTTTAACACTATTTGAGTCAAACCTTAATTAATCTTTTAAAACGCAACCCTGAGGTTTATAAAGTAAACTCTAGAGTTTTCTCAAGTTGAAAAACGCTTTTGCTCTCTGGAGCTTTTAGGCTCGAGTTCACTATCTTAGGCTCGAGTTTGTTCAACTTTGAAATACTCTCAATGTTTTTGCCTTGAGATAAACCGGAGGTTTGTGAAATAAGTCTCAGGTTTGTTTAGCTTAAAAAACTTTGAAAGCTCTCGGCCAAATGTTGGCTCGAGTTTGAAAAAATAGGCTCGAGTTTACATGTTTTGTAAGCTCCTGAGATTTTTCAATCTGGAAAACTTTACTCTTAATATAACAGTGAAGGGTTTGTAAAAATCTCTAAGTTTGAAAAATTCTTCCTGCCAGAGATGAACTCAAGTTTGCCATAACAGGCTCGAGTTCACAGGTTATGTAAACTCTTTGAAATCTTCTCTGGAAGTAGCAAACCTGAGGTTTAGAACTAACAGGCTCGAGTTTAAAATGTTTTCAAACCAGAAAGCTCTCAGCCTCTCGCAAACCGGAGGTTTCCAATTGCAAACTGGAGTTTGTCTTTGATAGTATGATTGCTGATTGAAATTGAATAAGTTTCAAAACCTTTTAACTTTACTAAAGACAAACCACAAAATGAATTTCATATAATCATAGTATGAGGTGAGAATTAGATATCACCGTAATTCCTCTTATCCTCATAGAAGTTTGCTTGGTAGAGATGGATTGATGTAGATAACTCTTTTTCAACGTTCACCATCAACATTAAGCATAGCTTGTTGAGCTTTCTCAAGAGTTGGATTATTTCTCTGTTACATTCTTGAGAAGCTTTCTTTCATCCTACAAAACTTCATAAATCTTTTTCTTTCTTGGTATCCAACTTTACTTGGATCCAATCATTGTTAGCTTGTAGGAGCCAAAATTCACATGCTCTTATGAATATAATTAGTTCAGAACAACTAAGCATAGTGAATAAAACATGACTCTTTGCATAAAAGAACTACTTTCTTTTCAAATCTTTATATATGCATAAAGAGTTAAACCTAATGAACATTGCAATCACTTTCAAAAATATATTAGGATGTGAGAACCCAGTTTTCTAAAGAGAATATTTGCAATGCTCATTCCTAAGACTATAAGATATAAAACCTCAATGAATATTTCAGATAATAGCATAGGAGGTTTTACCTTTGCATACCTTAGCCTTAAGTACTTGAAGGATCGCATTCGCTTATCCAATTTATCATTCGTTGATACTTTGTCTTTTTGAATTTAGTCTTGGGTGAAGATTGGAGCTAAATACCCAAGAGGGGGGGTGAATTGGGTATCTTTATAAAATTAAAGAGTCTACTCTGTTTTTGACTAATGAACACAGGGTAAAACAGAGGAGAGAGGGAGAGAAGCAATGCACCACAAGATTTATACTGGTTCGGTCCTTTCTCTGACCTACATCCAGTCCCCAAGCCTCACCTGGGATTTTCAATCCACTATAATCAAATATTGATTACACACTCTGTACTAAGAGATGTTCTCTCACTAGAACACACTCCCCCTTACAAGTTGTAATCAATACACCCTAACTACCAAGTCCCCTGACTTGTAGTTATCACAATCAGTAAATGATTTACAAGATGATAACTCTCTCAAAGAGTAGATAGAATAAACACTGAAGTACTAAGTATCAAAATGATACAATACAGATGAAAGCTTGATACAATAAATGACTCAATAAATTTTCGCTCTAAGTAGTTGTATCAGCTTGAGAAGAAGTTAATGCTCTCTATTTATAGGTAGAGAACATTAAATGACCGTTGTAGGATGATTCCAACCGTTGGAAGTGATTAGCTTGGGTTCTAGTCATCTTCTCTCTCTAAACTTCTGCTAATCCAAGACTTTGATGAAGTCTGATGTGGCTCTCTGAGGATTTGCCCGTTGGAGATAACTTTACTTGTTGTAGTAAGTATACTTTAACGTTTAGAAGGCGTGCTCAGATGGATTAGCTGAGAATAGGTTGATTTGCAGAAGTGCATTTAATGCACTGTACACTTTTTGCTTTATGGCTTTGACCTTCATTGATCTTCATCTGTGATTGCTGAAATTCACTCAACAAACTTGTTAAACATAGCTAGGAATATGATTGAATGAATTATGGAAGCAATAAGATCAAACAATAACGATTTGCAAATTCGCGTAATTCAAAAACCAATTTTGACCGTTGTATACTGCAGTATGTTCCTCTATACTGGAGTATGGCACTGTGCATAAGTGTCCATACTGCAGTATCCAAAGTCATACTGCGGTAAGCAACTTCCAGAGACAAAAACATCGTGATTGATTTTGAAACATATGCTCTATACTGCGGTAAGCAACTAACATACTGCAGTATGCGAGTTTTTGTCAAAGTTGAGAGTCCCCGTGATTGCCCAGTACTGCAGTATGAAAACCTATACTGCAGCATGCAATAGTTATAAAATTTTGAGAGCTTTCTGTAAGAGCCTATACTACAGTATCCAAATACATACTGCGGTATTGACTTGGGTGAGAAAATTTGATTGCTCTCGGGTTGGCCCTATACTGCAGTATACATGCCTATACTGCGGTATTGGCTTGACTTAGAAATTTAGTTGCTCTCTGGATGTCCCTATACTGCAGTATACATAGCTATACTGCGGTATTGGCTTGTTTTGAAAACACGGTTGCTCTCTGGATGTCCCTATACTGCAGTATACATAGCTATACTGCGGTATTGGCTTGTTTTGAAAACACGGTTGCTCTCTGGAAGTCCAATACTGCGGTATGTCATCCTATACTGCAGTATTGACTTTACTTCAAAAATTTGCTTGCCTTCTGTAAGTCCAAATACTGCGGTATAGCATTCCATACTGCAGTATTGACTTATCTAGAAAAATTGGATTGTTCTCTGGAAGTCCAATACTGCGGTATGTCATCCTATACTGCAGTATTGACTTAACTTCAAAAATCTGATGACCTTCTATAGGTCCAATACTGCGGTAAAGAAACCTATACTGCAGTATTGATTTAACTTGAAAGATTATTTCCTTTCTGGAAGGCTCTTTACTGCAGTATGCAGACCCATACTGCGGTAAGCAACTATCAGATGATTTTTAAACATCTTGAAAACTTCAAAACATGTTTTACACTTGTTGTTAATCATCAAAACACATTGAGAACTAACATTGGGATGAGGCAATGCTTTCTCACATGATGTAGACTGCAGGAATCTATTCCCTTGTGCATAAGAGATCCTTCTTTTCTTATCCTCCTCAAGATAGTTGAGTGGTATTCTATGGTAATCAATTCTTGAGGTAGATGATACTCTTCTTGCTTGTATCCATTGCTTCCTTTAATGTTTAAACCTTGTAGTTCCAGCAATGGGTGCCATGAAAGTTCTCTTGCTTGATATAGATTCTATGATTTTCTTCTTTGGTGCATGAGGAACTCTTGGCTTCTTCTTCCTCTTCTCTGTACCTTGATGTCCATTGATATTCAAATCATCCTGCACACATGGAGTACTAGATGGACATTTTGGTACCCACTTATACTTGGGTCCTTGACTATTAGCATTGGACCTTGATTGTCCTTTAGGAACCCAAACAAATTTATTTCTCACATTAGAATTTCTCCTAATATAGCATGAGTGAGAAATATGTCCAGATTTACCACAATAGTTGCAAATAACAGAATGATGCTTATTATGAACAACTTTGCAAGAATTGTGCGAGTCTAGTGGATGCAATGTCAAGTGACTCATATTTGTGTATTCTTTCTTCCCACATGATTTTCCAGGATCATTTTCGAAAATATGTTTGTTTTTCAAAATAGAATCAGTAAAAGGTTGAAAAACACTTCTATGCAATCGTTCGAAAACATTTTTCTTTTCTACACAAGAAGAATTGGAATTGTTTACCTCATGTGTATCTTGGGCTCTAGCTAATGATTGACCACAATCGTCCATGAGCTCTTCCTGGGAATCATCTTCCTCTTTTTCTTTTGTGTTGACTGGATTATGAGAGTATTCAATGATTTCTCCTTCTTCAATCTCCAGTTGTTCATCAGTTGTGGATACGCAATTTATAGATTCAGATGAACTGCCAACACTATCAACTTCAACATATTTGTTAGAAGTATATATAGAATAAAGAGTATCCCAGATTTCTTTAGCACAAGAACAATATTTGATTTTCTCAAAATCATTTTCGGTTAAAGCACTGTAAAGAATTTTCATTGCTCTAATGTTCAATGAAAACATTTTCTTTTCAATTTTTGTCCGATCCTTTCTTGGTTTGAAATCAAATACATTTGTAAAAACATTCCACATATAAAAATCAGTTGCTTTGATAAAACTAGTCATTCTAGCTTTCCAAAACCAAAAATCAACATCTTTGAAAAGTGGTGGAATGGTAAAATCAAAACCTTCTAAAAGCAAAGAACACCCAAAATCAGCCATTGAAACTCTTGAGACGGTTAAGTCCTTTAAACAAGAGCCTAGCTCTGATACCAAATGTAAGAATCGGCTATCACCCAAGAGGGGGGTGAATTGGGTGTTTGATAAAATTTTAGGAACTTTGAAATTCTTTTCACAACTTATTAAAAGCAATTTGAATGACAATAATAATTGGTAAAGCAATAGTAAGTCATTCAAACATGTATGGACATTCAAATATATATGCTGGAAATATAAGAGATAAGGGAAGAGAATATGCAAACTGAAATTTATCCTGGTTCGGCCCAATCCTTGACCTATGTCCAGTCCCCAAGCTTCACTTGGGATTTTCAATCCACTATCTTCCTTTAACTTGATTACACGTTATGTACTTGAAGTAATCCTCTCCTTAGGATTCACTCCCCCTTACAAACTGTAATCACCACACCGCTTGATTACACACTCTGTACTCGAAGTAATCCTCTCACTAGGATTCACTCCCCCTTACAAGTTGTAACCAACACAATGTGTTTCCCACTCAAGATCACCCAATCTTGAGTAACTCTCGGAAGAATAGAATGATTACAATAAATCTTCTCTCACATAAGTGAATAAATGAACATTGAAGAACAATATTGATCATCTCACTCTCTAAGCTGTCTAGACATGAAAAACAGAGTGTAAATGATGTAAAAATCAGAGTATCAGCATATTGAAGATGTAAGCTTGTTTCTCCGCATTCTTCTGCTTGAATCTATTCTCTTTTATAGGTAGAGAACAAAATATGACCGTTTATAACCGTTGCCAATATCAGACAAGGTTCAGGTTGAGTTTTGGTCTTCTTCTCTCTCTAATTTCTGCTTAATCCAGCTGTGCAGAAGTTCAGAGTTGACGTCTTGGCAATAGATCCGTTGGAATGGCATCTTCTGGATGTAGAAAGCATTCTTTAATTCCTTGTAAACGTGTGCAGAGGGATTACCCAAAAGTATGTAACTTTTCTGGTCTTGCTTTTAAAGTACTGACGTCACTTTTTGCTTTTGCTTTAAACCTTCACTAAACATCTTCTAAATCATCTGAAACTCACCAACAAAGTGATTAAACATATCTAGGAACATAGAAGAATGGTAATGGAAAGTATTAAGATCAAACATGAAGGTTTTGCAAAAACATCAGATTTGAAATTCTGAATCAGTGATGCAAACCTGAGGTTTGCTTATCTAGGCTCGAGTTTGGACTTTGGTATGTGAGAGGATGATTTAAGTCCAAAACATCAAACCGGAGGTTTGCATTCTAAACCTGAGGTTCTCAGTATTTTAAAACCTGCAATGCTCTCGGGTTGATTTAAACCTGAGGTTTGCAATCTAAACCTGAGGTTCTCAACTCATTGAAAAGTCACATTGCTCTCTATCTGAGCTGAACTCGAGTTTGTTCACTTATAGGCTCGAGTTTGGCTTTTTCCAAATGTTCATTTCTTCTCTAGAACTCTCGAGCTCGAGTTTGTGACTGATGAACTCGAGTTTGTAAGTTGTACTGTGACTTGGTTGCTTCTGACTTGGCCTGGTTCGAGTTTGCAACTTTTTCAACTTTCAAAGGCCATATCTCCCTGGTCTGAACTCCGTTTTGGTCTGATCAAATCTTGATGGAAAGCAATATGAGTCTACTTTCATATGCCACTGATTTCAGCTCAATCGGATTTGTCGTTTGTGAGATACACCCAAAATACCGAAGGTGGGTCTGGACTGTGACGTTGATTCTTGTGGCAACTTGTAAAAATCATACTCCTTGATCTGAACTCCTTTTGGCTTGAATTTATATCAAAATAACGCATTGGGAGTTTAGTTTCATATGCCACTGGTTTCACCTCAATCCGATTTCTGGTTTGGGAGATATGATCAAACTACCAGACGTCGCCCGAGCTGAACGTGAAACATAGTGGAGCTGAAGTGCTGATGACCGCTGTGAACTCGAGTTTGCACTTACAGGCTCGAGTTTGCCTAATCCAAAGACACCAGAAATGCTGAAGACACTTATAGGCTCGAGTTTGCCTAGTCTAGAGACACCAGAAATGCTGAAGACACTTATAGGCTTGAGTTTGTGATTCCTTTCTCGAGTTTGAAGTCCAGAACTCGAGTTTGGGGTCCTGAACTCGAGTTTGCTCATCCAGAAGCTAATTTTTGCTGACTTTAACTCTGAATTGAGTTATTCCAACTTCCATATAATCTTGAAGGCTTCTAGCTTCAGCATAAGAACTGGAATACTTATATTCTCATTCCATTCAACAAGTTCTTCCTTCTTCAACCTCTTCTCTTCTTGATTATTCCCAAAAATCCTTTGACAACTTCTGTAGGTTCTTCTTGCTGTGAGCTCTTATCTCCTTCTTAATTCATCTCTATAACTCAACTCTTTCTTTCTTTTCTTCTTTTGATCATTCTGCATCATCTTGCTTCCTTGACAAACTCTACAAGTTCTTCTTTCTTTAATATTTCTTCTTCTTCTTGAACTTGATATTTTCTCCAATTTCTTCTTTTTATAATCTCTTATCTCCTTCTTGATCTATAATTCAATTTGAACTAATCTACATTAAACATAGTAGTTAGTCAATGTAGGAGATAAATATATCATCAAAACTTTTTGCTCTTATAAAGGCATCTATATTAGACATCATCAAAACTAATCATATCTAACAATTTGGAGTCTCCAACCGAGAGATCTCTTAAGTTGAATATGACCCAGAAACATGATGTTTGTCTCGAACCCAGATGGCATTGGTAATTATTTTTCCTATAAAATATACATCCTAAGGGTTCTAAGTCCACTGATCCCATGTCAAAATGATTTTTCTAGAATTTATTAAAAATCATAGAAGTTGGGTCATAAATTCTGGAAATTCTGGAGCCATGCGAATTTTGTAAAACTTGGGGTAAAGATTGAATGTGTGATTGATAGCTTGATGGTTCGCTTTATCTAGGGTATTATTGCGTGTGGATCATATTTCCAAATACCAAGGGAAGAGTTTACTATTTTTCAAGGTGTGCTAGGTAGTAACTGTTGACTTGCATACTCTATGTTGCTTTTGCATGTGTGTTTTATCATGATGTAGGTGATGTGATTCCCGAAGGAAACGGACGATCGGATCAACTAGGAATGGAATCTCGCACCAGAACAGCCTCTGACGTGTCCTAAAGAACGGAATGGATCTCGCGCTACAGACCTCGGAATTGAGTGCTTCCAAAACGAGCTGAAAGATCACGTTCTGAACTACGATTTTGACTATGAAAACACCGAAAAACGATAAGGAAAACTAGAGATATGAAACCGAGAAATTTTAGAACGAAAAACTGAAAACTGCAGATTAGAGGTAGGCGCCACAATTCCAAAGAATTGATAAGCCCAAGAACGCCACAAGGATCGAAACCCTTGATAAGTTCAGAGATTCTCAAGAGAACCCTAGAGAACTAGTCTCTCACCAAAATGGTTCAAATCACAATTCAAAATCTGCTGTTCTCATGGCCATGGTGTGCCTTATACATATCAAGCTTAACCTAATTCTGCTTACACACAAATGAAAAACAAGAAAGCCCAGTAAGTGAGCCCAATAAGCGAGCCCAATAATCCTTATTACAAAAGTTCAACTAAATGTAAGAAAAATAAAACAAAGGGTAGAATTTGGGCCAAGGCCCAATGAAGGAAGCTTATTCTTCAAGGTCTTCAATCTGGAGCCTTTTCAGTTTTTGCTCTTATCATTGGATCTCCAAGACCTTGTATGTCCTCCAAGTTTGTTGCCTTGGTCATGCCGCCTCCTATGTCCTCATCATTCCCTCCTTCTTTAGAAGAATTTGTCCTCAAATTGCAATCCTCGTCTCCGTCTTTATGCACTTCCTTGAAGAACAAATCTGCAATTTGGATTGCATCATCAACCTCTTTAGGAAGAACATCTTTAAATTCCTGCAACAAATCAGAAACCTCATTTGGAAGACAGTTAGTAAGACTTGCACCTGTAAAATTATTCTCTTTACTCAAAAGTAAGAGCATTGGCTTTTTCAAATGCATTGCCTTTTTCACCTCTTTTTCTTTTATAAGCAAGTTTGGTGCTTTTCTCTTTTCCTCTCCTTTTTTTTCTTGCTCTCTTCCACTCTCTTTTCTCTCTTGCTTTCTTTTTTCTCTCATTTTTAGATTATCCTCACTAACTTCTCTTGGTGTCAAGGATGCAAGAATAATCTTGCGTTCTTTATGTACAAAAGAGAACTTGTTGGTGTATCCATTATGCATAGCTTTCTTATCATATTGCCAAGGTCTCCCAAGTAGCAAATGACAAGCCTCCATTGGTACCACATCACATAAAACTGTATCATCATACTTCCCTATGGAGAAGTTCACCTCCACTTGTTTGCTTACGGTCACTTCACCATCCTCACTAAGCCATTGAAGCTTGTATGGCAGTGGGTGAGGTTTGGTTTCCATGCCCAATTTAGACACCATTCTAGCACTTGCAACATTGGTACAACTCCCTCCATCAATAATTAGAGAACATACCTTTTCTTGGATAAGGCATCTGGTATGAAAGACATTCTCTCTTTGACTATCATCCATGTCTTTTGCTTGGCTACCCAACATTCTTCTTACCATAAACAAATCTCCTTCTGGAATTATTTCTTCAATATCATCTTGTGAAGCAGAATCTGAAGAAGCAGAATCTTGTGAAGTAGAATCTGAAGAAGACTCACTAGTAAGCTCTCCATCCTCTTTAAGTAACATGGTCTTCTTAGTTGGACATTCTGAAGCTATGTGACCTCTCCCCAAACACTTGAAGCATTTTATTTCACTACTCCTTGTCTTTTTAGGGACCTCATTGGATTTAGTTTGAGTCCTTTGAGGTGTAGCAGTGGGGTTGCTTGATGAAGTACCTCCCTCCTTCTTATTTCTATCCTTCCAACTTGAAGAATAAAAATTTGAAGAGTTTTTCCTCATGACACCCTTTCTCTTGAGTTGTTGTTCTACCTTACTAGCTTGTTGCACCAAATCCTCCAACTCCACATAATTTTGCAACTCCACGACATCCCTTATGTCATTATTCAGCCCATGCAAGAAACGTGCCATAGTAGCCTCCCGCTCTTCACTAATATTTGCTCTAATCAAGGACACCTCCATCTCTTTAAAATACTCATCTACACTCTTGTTACCTTGCGTGAGTCTCTGAAGTTTATTGTGAAGGTCTCGATGATAATGGGAAGGAACAAATCTTCTTCTCATTAGCCTTTTCATCTCCACCCAACTATCCACCAATGGTTCTTCATATCTCGCCCTCTCCCTTTGCAATTGATCCCACCAAATGAGAGCATAATCACTAAACTCCATCGCTGCCACCTTCATTTTCTTCTCTTCAGTATAATTGTGACATGCAAACAAGTGCTCAATCTTCATCTCCCACTCTAAATAGGCCTCCGGATCACTTTTTCCCTTAAAGGATGGTATATTAAGCTTCACTCCCTTAATTCTATCCTCTCTAGCATCATCCTCATTATCTCTTCCTCTCCTTCTTTCATCCCTCCCTCTCTGCCTATCTTCATCAGGATTCCTCTGATTTTCTATTCTCTCAATTCTCTCATATAACTCCTCTGTGTGTTCCCTCATCATCCTTTGCATTTGAGTTGTAATTGCTTCAATTAGCAATCTGTTATCTCCTATAGGAGGAGGAACGCCTTCACCACCTGCACCTGCCATAATTCAAGGAAAAGAACAAAAGTAATAGGACCTTACCACTCGCTCACGTGTTTACACTCTTAAAAATGTATCACTCGTGTTTGTTGCTCTCTATAAGGCTTTTGTGTAGTGTTCTCTCTTGCCTTTTACCACTCAATAGCCCCCTTTAAGTTCTTAACAGAATCTCCAAGAACACTCAAGAGTAGAATCCCAAACTTAGGATTTGGCGGTGACTCACAATACAATTTGGAAAAGATGTGAAAGAAGACAAGACAGAAAATTCAAATCAATTTGGAGGAACTATTCAAGAACACTTTGGACTCAAAGAAGACAAGACAAAGAAAATCCAAAACAAAAAAAAAACAATTTGGAGGAATTATTCAAGGAAGACACTTTGGAAAAGATTCACACATAGTAGTGTGTGTAATTGAATACCAAGGTGCTGTATAGCATTTTTTTTCCTCTTTTTTTTTTTTATAACAGCTGATTCTTTTTTTTTTTTTTAATCACAACTGATTTTTTTTAAATAACACCTGATTCTTTTTTTTTCTTTTTTCTTTTTTTTTATCACAGCTGATTTTTTTTTTTTTTTACAAAGAGGAATTTGTGATTTTGGGACTTTGAAATTCTACTAATTCAGAACGAAATTAGATAGAATTCCCCACAAATTGAGCTATTACTTAACACACTAACAACACACTACTCAAGAAACATGAATCGAAAGGATTAAAATTCAAGAACAATGATGAACAAGGGATGAACACCGAGAACAAAGTGCAAAAATATGTGAACTGAACAAGAAATTGAAAAGGAAAAACAACCAGAAGATTGAAAGACAAACTAAGAACAAAGAACGACGGCTAAAACAGAATATCGCAATTCAAAACTCAAGAACACAAATTTAGGGATTAGGGTTACCAAATGTGTGACCAGACTGGATGTAAACGATCAAGAAAAGATAACCCAATTCCAATCCTAGAACCGCACTCTGATACCAAATGATGTGATTCCCGAAGGAAACGGACGATCGGATCAACTAGGAATGGAATCTCGCACCAGAACAGCCTCTGACGCGTCCTAAAGAACGGAATAGATCTCGCGCTACAGACCTCGGAATTGAGTGCTTCCAAAACGAGCTGAAAGATCACGTTCTGAACTACGAGTTTGACTTAGAAAACACCAAAAAATGATAAGAGAAACTCGAGATACGAAATGAACAAATCTAGCACGAAAACTGGGTAGGCGCCACAATTCCAAAGAATTGATAAGCCGAGGAACGCCACAAGGATCGAAACCCTTGATAAGTTCAGAGATTCTCAAAAGAACCCTAGAGAACTTGTCTCTCACCAAAATGGTTGAAATCTCAATTCCAATCTGCTGTTCTCATGGCCATGGTGTGCCTTATACATATCAAGCTTAACCTAATTCTGCTTACACACAAATGAAAAACAAGAAAGCCCAGTAAGTGAGCCCAATAAGCGAGCCCAATAATCCTTATTACAAAAGTTCAACTAAATGTAAGAAAAATAAAACAAAGGGTAGAATTTGGGCCAAGGCCCAATGAAGGAAGCTTATTCTTCAAGGTCTTCAATCTGGAGCCTTTTCAGTTTTTGCTCTTATCATTGGATCTCCAAGACCTTGTATGTCCTCCAAGTTTGTTGCCTTGGTCATGCCGCCTCCTATGTCCTCATCAGTAGGAGATCGGCTGCTACAGTACCGAGATCGGGCAATAGTACCTATTGGACTGTGTGTCCTTAGGGTTTCTGCTACAGTACCGAGGGCATATAGGATCGGGCTGCGTTACCTATTGGACTGTGTGTCCTTAGGGTGTTGTTGCAATACCGAGGTATGTAGGGTAGGTGGAGCCTATATGATTGTGTGTTTATAGGTGTCCACTGAGGCCCTAGGGTAGGTAGTTAGGGTCGGCCACCCTAGTTACTGAGGCCCTTTGCGCGCTATTCCGGGGGCTTGTCTTAACTAGGCGGTCTTACGGAGTTGCTACATGTCAGTTTGTTGTGACAGAGGCAGGTTTATTTGTACTTCCTGATTGTGATTGGCATTGTATGCATACATATCGTATATGAGTCTAACAGTTACTCTGGGGTTCAACAACTTTGAACTCCAGACTGGTTTAAAAGATATAGGTGTAAGGCAGTAGGCCGGTTGGACTGTCGAAAGGACAAGAGTAAGAGTAATAGAGATGAAGATTGAAGACGTATGGAATACCTTATCTCACTGTATATATTTTTGTTTGTACTATCTTACTTGATTGCCCAGTACATACATTGGACTATTGTATTCTTAACCCTACGGGGATTAATGTATGTATTTGAATGAACCTTTACCAGTATAATGTAAGTTGTCCAAATCGATCTTGTGCTTTGCCGCGCATACTCCGATATAAATTCAAAGTGATTATTTGACATTAGAAAGACAATAAGTGATGAGGATCCCTCTAACCCGCCACCCAAAAGGGCGGGCCGGTAGGGGTGTAACACAAAAGAAGAATGAGAGAGAGAGAGAGCAAGAAGAGAGAGAGAACTCTATTGAGCCGATTTTGCATCAATTTGGCGTTTCTTGCACCAAAGGCCTTCTCACACGTTGTTTCCTCTTGGTAACTACTTTGTTTCTACTGTGTTGGATTCTTGATCCTAGAAATCTCGTGTCGTCTCCAAGTTGGACGCGGTGTCAACATCAAGAACCGACTATGGAATCAAATGAGGTTTACACGGTGTGGACACCACATAGAGTGCAACCATACCTATAACTTGTCCTCCAAGCACATCTAGCGCTTCCGCGAAGTAGACCCGGCTTGCCCTCCAAGTCCTCATGACTTTTGGGCCAATTATTCTTTACTTGTTGGCCAAGTTGTTACTTGCCTCACGCAACAAGCGCACAATTTCCCTTATTTCCTTTCTCTTCATCATTAAGTCGTCCAACATAGAGAAAAATAGGGGAGAGGCCGCACACAAAAGAAGAATGAGAGAGAGAGAGAACTCTATTGAGCTGGTTTTGCATCGATTTGGCGTTTCTTGCACTCGAGGCCTTGTCTCACGTTGTTTCCTCTTGGTAACTGCTTCGTTTCTATTGTGTTGGATTCCTGATCCTAGAAATCTCGTGTCGTCTCCAAGGTGGACGTATTGTCAACATCAAGAACCGACTATGGAATCAAATTAGGTTTGCACGGTGTGGACACCACATAGAGTGCAACCATACCTATAACTGGTCCTCCAAGCGCATCTAGCTCTTCCGTGAAGTAGGCCCAGCTTGCCCTCCAAGTCCTCATGACTTGTGGGCCAAGTATTCTTTACTTGTTGGCCAAGTTGTTACTTGCCTCGTCCAACAAGCGCCAACTTCGCTTATTTCCTTTCTCTTCATCATTAAGTCGTCCAACACGGAGAATAAGAGGGAAGAGGCCGCACACAAAAGAAGAATGACAGGGAGAGCAATAAGAGAGAGAGAACTCTATTGAGCTAGTTTTGCATCGATTTGGCGTTTCTTGCACCAGAGGACTTCTGTCACGTTGTTTCCTCTCGGTAACTGCTTTGTTTCTACTGTGTTGGATTCTTGGTCCTAGAAATCTCGTGTCGTCTCCAAGGTGGACGTGGTGTCAACATCAAGAACCGACTATGGAATCAAATGAGGTTTGCACGGTGTGGACACCACATAGAGTGCAACCATACCTATCACTTGTCCTCCAAGCACATCTAGCTCTTCCGTGAAGTAGGCCCGGCTTTCCCTCCAAGTCCTCATGACTTTTGGGCCAATTATTCTTTACTTGTTGGCCAAGTTGCAACCTGCCTCACCCAACAAGCGCACAACTTCTCTTATTTCTTTTCTCTTCATCAATAAGTCGTCCAACATGGAGAAAAAGAGGGGCGAGGCCGCACACAAAAGAAGAATGAGTAGGAGAGCAAGAAGAGAGAGAGAGAACTCTATTTAGCCGATTTTGCATCGATTTGGCATTTCTTGCACTGGAGGCCTTCTCTCAAGTTGTTTCCTGTCAGTAACAGCTTTGTTTCTGCTGTTTTGGCATCTTGATCCTAGAAATCTCGTGTCGTCTCCATGGTGAACGTGCTGTGGATATCAAGAACCGACTATGGAATCAAATGAGGTTTGTACGGTGTGGACACCACGTAGAGTGCAACCATACCTAGAACTTGTCCTCCAAGCGCATCTAGCTCTTCCGTGAAGTAGGCCCGGCTTGCCCTCCAAGTCCTCATGACTTTTGGGCCAATTATTCTTTACTTGTTGGCCAAGTTGTTACTTGCATCACCCAACAAGCGCACAATTTCTCTTATTTCCTTTCTCTTCATCATTAAGTCGTCCAACATGGAGAAAAAGACAGGAGAGGCCGCACACAAAAGAAGAATGACAAAGAGAGCAAGAAGAGAGAGAGAACTCTATTGAGCCGGTTTTGCATCGATTTGGCGTTTCTTGGAGCCGAGGCCATCTCTCACGTTGTTTCCTCTCGGTAACTGCTTCGTTTCTACTGTTTTGGATTCTTGATCCAAGAAATCTCATGTTGTCTCGAAGGTGGACGTGTTGTCAAAATCAAGAACCGACTATCGAATCAAATGAGGTTTGCACGGTGTGGACACCACATAGAGTGCAACCATACCTATGACTTGTCCTCCAAGTGCATCTAGCTCTTCCGTGAAGTAGGCCCGGCTTGCCCTCTAAGTCCTCACGATTTGTGTGCCAAGTATTCTTTACTTGTTTGCCAAGTTGCTTCTTACATCTCCCAACAAGCGCACAACTTCTGTTATTTCCTTTCTCTTCATCATTAAGTCATCCAACATGGAGAAAAAGAGGGGAGAGGCCGCACACAGAAAAAGAATGAGAGAGAGAGCAAGAAGACAGAGAGAACTCTATTGAGCTGGTTTTACATCCATTTGGTGTTTCTTGCACCGGAGGCCTTCTCTCACGTTGTTTCCTCTCAGTAACTGCTTCGTTTCTACTGTTTTGGATTCTTGATCCTAGAAATCCTGTGACATCTCGATGGTGAATGTGCTGTGTAGAACAAGAACCGACTATGGAATCAAATGAGGTTTGTACGGCGTTGACACCACATAGGTTGCAAGCATACCTCTAACTTGTCCTTCAAGCGCATCTAGCTCTTCTGTGAAGTAGGCCCCGCTTGCCCACCAAGTCCTCTTGACTTGTGGGCAATGTATGCTATCCTTGTTAGCCAAGTTGTTACTTGCCTCACCCAACTAGCGTACAACTTCTATTATTTCCTTTATCTTCATCATTAAGTCGTCCAACATGGAGAAAAAGAGGGGAGAGGCCGCATACAAAAGAAAAATGAGAGAGAGAGAGAGAGCAAGAAGAGAGAGAGAACTCTATGGAGCCGGATTTGCATCTATTTGGCGTGTCTTGCATCAGAGGCCTTCTCTCACGTTGTTTCCTCTCGGTAATAGCTTCGTTTATACTGTTATGGATTCTTGATCCTAGAAATCTCGTGTTGTCTCCATGGTGGACGTGCTGTAAAGATCAAGAACCGACTATGGAATCAAATGAGGTTTGCACGGCGTGGACACAACATAGAGTGCGACCTTACCTATAACTCGTCCACCAAGCACATCTAGCCTTTCCGTGAAGTAGGCTCGACATTCCCTCCAAGTCCTCCTGACTTGTTGGCTAAGTATTCTTTACTTGTTGGCCAAGTTGTTATTTGCCTCATCCAACAAGCGCACAACTTCTCTTATTTCCTTTCTTTTCATCATTAAGTCGTGCAACATGGAGAAAATGAGGAGAGAGGCCCCACACAGAAGAAGAATGAGAGAGAGATCAAGAAGAGAGAGAGAGAGAGCTCTATCGAGCCGGTTTTGCATCGTTTTGGCGTTTCTTGCACCAGAGGCCTTCTCTCACGTTGTTTCCTCTTGGTAACAGCTTCGTTTCTACTGTTTTAGATTCTTGATCCTAGAAATCGCGTGTCATCTCCATGGTGAATGTGCAGTCAAAATCAAGAACCGACTATGGAATCAAATGAGGTTTGCACGGCGTGGACACCACATAGAGTGCAACCATACCTATAACTTGTCCTCCAAGCGCATCTAGGCCTTACATGAAGTAGGCCCGACTTGCCCTCCAAGTCCTCCTGGCTTGTTGGCCAAGTTTTTACTTGCCTCACACAACAAGCGCACAACTTCTCCTATTTCCTTTCTTAACATCATTAACTCCTCCAACAAGGAGAAAAAGTAGCGAGAGGAAGCACACAAAAGAAGAATGAGAGAGAGAGCAAGAAGAGAGAGAGAACTCTATGGAGCTGGTTTTGCATCGGTTTGGCCTTTCTTGTACCCAAGGCCTTCTCTCACATTTTTCCCTCTCGGTAACTGCTTCGTTTCTACTGTTTTGGATTCCTGATCCTAGAAATCATGTGTCGTCTCCAAGGTGGACCTGGTGTCAAAATCTATGGTATCAAACAAAGTTTGCACGGTGTGGACACCATATAGAGTGCAACCATACCTATAAGTATGCCTCTAGGAGCATCTAGCTCTTTCGTGAAATAGGTCTGGCTTGCCCTCCAAGTCCTCATGCTTGTGGGCCAAGTTGTTTCTTGCCTCACCCAACAAGCGCACAACTTCTCTTATTTCCTTTCTCTTCATCATTAAGTCGTCCAACATGGAGAAAAAGAGGGGAGAGGCACACACCAAAGAAGAATGAGAGAGAGAGAGAGAGAGCAAGAAGAGAGAGAGAACTCTATGGAGCCAGTTTTGCAACAATTTGGTGTTTCTTACATCGGAGGCCTTCTCTCACGTTGTATCTACTCGGTAACAGCTTCATTTTTACTGTGTTGGATTCTTGATCCTAGAAATCTCGTGTCGTCTCCAAGGTGGACGTGTTATCAACATCAAGAACCGACTATGGAATCAAATGAGGTTTGCACGGTGTGGACACCACATAGAGTGCAACCATATCTATGACTGGTCCTCCAAACGCATCTAGCTCTTCCGTGAAGTAGGCCCAGCTTGCCCTCCAAGTCCTCATGACTTGTGGACCAAGTATTCTGTACTTGTTGGCCAAGTTGTTACTTGCCTCGACCAACAAGCGTACAACTTCTCTTATTTCCTTTCTCTTCATCATTAAGTCGTCCAACATGGAGAAAAAGAGGGGAGAGGCCGCAGTCAAAATAAGAATGAGAGAGAGAGCAAGAAGAGAGAGAGAACTCTATTGAGCCGGTTTTGCATCGATTTTGCGTTTCTTGCACCCGAGGCCATCTCTCACGTTATTTCCTCTCAGTAATTGCTTCGTTTCAACAATTTTGCATTCTTGATCATAGAAATCTCGTGTCGTCTCCATCGTGAACGTGCTGTGAAGATCAAGAACCGACTATGGAATCAAAAGAGGTTTGCACAGTGTGGACACCACATTGAGTGCAACCATACCTATCGCTTGTCCTCCAAGCGCATCTAGCTCTTCCGTGAAGTAGGCCCGGCTTGCCCTCCAAGTCCTCTTGACTTTTGGGCCAATTATTCTTTACTTGTTGGCCAAGTTGTTACTTGCCACATCCAACAAGCACACAACTTCTCTTATTTCCTTTCTCTTCATCATTAAGTCGCCCAACATGGAAAAAAAGAGGGCAGAGGCCACACACAAAAGAAGAATGAGAGAGAGAGAAATAAGAGAGAGAGAACTCTATTGAGCCGGTTTTGCATCAATTTGGCGTTTCTTGCACCCGAGGCCATCCCTCACGTTAATTGCTCTCGGTAACTGTTTTGTTTCTACTGTTTTGGATTCTTGATCCTAGAAATCTCGTGTCGTCTCCAAGGTGGAAGCGCTGTCAAAATCAAGAACCGACTATTGAATCAAATAAGGTTTGCACGGTGTGGACACCACATAGAGTGCAACCATACCTATGACTTCTCCTCCAAGCACATCTAGCTCTTCCGTGAAGTAGGCCCGACTTGCCCTCCAAGTCCTCATGACTTTTGGGCCAAGTATTCTTTAGTTGTTGGCCAAGTTGTTACTTGCCTCACCCAACAAGCGCACAACTTCTCTTATTTCCTTTCTCTTCATCATTAAGTCGTCCAACATGGACAAAAAGAGGGGAGAGGCCGCACACAAAAGAAGAATGAGAGAGAGAGAGAGAGAGCAACAAGAGAGAGAGAGAACTCTATGGAGCCGGTTTTGCGTCGATTTGGCGTTTCTTACACCGGAGGCCTTCTTTCACGTTGTTTCCGCTCGATAACAACTTCGTTTCTACTGTTTTGGATTCTTGATCCTAGAAATCTTGTGTCGTCTCCATGGTGAACGTGCTGTAAAGATCAAGAACCGACTATGGAATCAAATGAGGTTTGCACGGTGTAGATACCACATTGAGTGCCACCTTACCTATAACTCGTCCCCAAGCGCATCTAGCCTTCCGTGAAGTAGGCCCGGCTTGCCCTCCAAGTCCTCCTGACTTGTTGGCCAAGTATTCTTTACTTGTTGGCTAAGTTGTTACTTGCCTCACCCAACAAGCGCACAACTACTCTTATTTCCTTTCTCTTCATCATTAAGTCCTCCAACAGGGAGAAAAAGAGGGGAGAGGCCGCACACAAAAGAAGAATGAGAGAGAGAGAGAGCAAGAAGAGAGAGAGAACTCTATGGAGCCAGTTTTGCATCGGTTTCACGTTTCTTGCACCGGAGGCCTTCTCTCACGTTTTTTCCTCTCGGAAACAGCTTCGTTTATACTGTTTTGTATTCTTCATCCTAGAAATCGCGTGTCCTCTCCATGGTGAACGTGCTGTCAAAATCAAGAACCGACTGTGGAATCAAATGAGGTTTGCACGGCATGGACACCACATAGAGTGCAACCATACCAATAATCTGTCCTCCAAGCGCATCTAGCGCTTCCATGAAATAGGCCCGGTTTGCCCACCAATTCCTCATGACTTGTGGGCCAAGTATTGCTTACTTGTTGGCCAACTTGTTACCTGCCTCACCCAACAAGCGCACAACTTCTCTTATTTCCTTTCTCTTCATCATTAAGTCGTCCAACATGGAGAAAAAGAGGGGAGAGGCCACACACAAAAAGAAGAATGAGAGAGAGAGAGCAAGAAGAGAGAGAGAGAACTCTATGGAGCCGGTTTTGCATCAATTTGGTGTTTCTTGCACCCGAGGTCTTCTCTCACGTTGTTTCCACTCGGTAAGTGCTTCGTTTCTACTGTTTTGGATTCCTGATCCTAGAAATCTCGTGTCGTCTCCAAGGTGGACATGGTGTCAAAATCTATGGTATCAAATGAAGTTTGCACAGTATGGACACTACATATAGTGCAACCATACCTATAACTTTGCCTCCAGGCGCATCTAGCTCTTCCGTGAAATAGGCCTGGCTTGCCCTCCAAGTCCTCATGACTTGTGGGCCAAGTTTTCTTTACTTGTTGTCCAAGTTGTTTCTTGCCTCACCCAACAAGCACTCAACCTCTCTTATTTCCTTTCTCTTAATCAAGATTGAGCCCTTATTTGCATGTCACAATTATACTGAAGAGAAGAAAATGAAGGTGGCAGCCATGGAGTTTAGTGATTATGCTCTCATTTGGTGGGACCAATTGTAAAAAGAGAGGGTGAGATATGAAGAACCATTGGTGGATAGTTGGGTGGAGATGAAAAGGCTAATGAGAAGAAGATTTGTTCCTTCCCATTATCATCGAGACCTTCACAATAAACTTCAAAGACTCACACAAGGTAACAAGAGTGTAGATGAGTATTATAAAGAGATGGAGGTATCCTTGATTAGAGCAAATATTAGTGAAGAATGGGAGGCTACTATGAAACGTTTCTTGCATGGGCTAAGTAGTGATATAAGGGATGTTGTGGAGTTGCAAAATTATGTGGAGTTGGAGGATTTAGTGCAACAAGCTAGTAAGGTAGAACAACAACGTAAGAGAAAGGGTGTCATGAGGAAAAACTCTTCAAATTTTAATTCTTCAAGCTGGAAGGATAGAAATAAGAAGGAGGGAGGTACTTCATCAAGCAATCCCACTGCTACACCTTAAAGGACTCAAACTAAATCCAATGAGGTCCCTAAAAAGACAAGGAGTAGTGAAATAAAATGCTTCAAGTGTTTGGGGAGAGGTCACATAGCTTCAGAATGTCCAACTAAGAAGACTATGTTACTTAAAGAGGATGGAGAGCTTACTAGTGAGTCTTCTTCAGATTCTGCCTCACAAGATGATGAAGATGAGTATAATGAAGAAATAATTCTAGAAGGAGATTTGTTTATGGTAAGAAGGATGTTGGGTAGCCAAGCAAAAGACATGGATGATAGTCAAAGAGAGAACATCTTTCATACTAGATGCCTTATCCAAGGGAAGGTATGTTCTTTAATTATTGATGGAGGGAGTTGTACCAATGTTGCAAGTGCTAGAATGGTGTCTAAATTGGGCATGGAAACCAAACCTCACCCACTGCCATACAAGCTTCAATGGCTTAGTGAGGATGGTGAAGTGACCATAAGCACAGAAGTGGAGGTGAACTTCTCCGTAGGAAAGTATGATGATACATTTTTATGTGATGTGGTACCAATGGAGGCTTGTCATTTGCTGCTTGGGAGACCTTGGCAATATGATAAGAAAGTTATGCATGATGACTACACCAAGTTCTCTTTTGTACATAAAGAACGCAAGACTATTCTTGCGCCTTTAACACCAAGAGAAGTTAGTGAGGATAATTTAAAAATGAGAGAAAAAAGAAAGCAAGAGAGAAAAGAGAGTGGAAGAGAGCAAGAAAAAAAAAAGAGAAAATGAGAGAAAAGCACCAAACTTGTTTATAAAAGAAAAAGAGCTGAAAAAGGCAATGCATTTGAAAAAGCCAATGCTCTTACTTTTGAGTAAAGAGAATAATTTTGCATATGCAAGTCCTACTAACTCTCTTCCAAATGAGGTTTCTAATTTGTTGTAGGAATTTAAAGATGTTTTTCTTAAAGAGGTACCTCACAGACTACCGCTCCTAAGGGGAATAGAACATCAAATTGATCTCATTCCAGGAGCTTCATTGCCTAACAGGCCAGCTTATAGGAGTAAACCCCAAGATACCAAGGAGATTCAAAGACAACTTGGAGACTTGATGCAAAAAGGGTGGGTGCAAGAAAGCTTAAGTCCATGTGCAGTTCCAGTCTAGTACCTAAGAAAGATGGAACATGGAGGATGTGCATTGATTGTAGAGCCATCAATAACATCACGGTAAAGTAGACATCCCATTCCTCGATACCTAAAATAGACACACCTTTCTCGTTCTGGACCTTTTTGCCAAACGAGTAAATACCCTATTTGGTCCCTGAAAAAAACACGGACCCCATTTTGGTCCCTCAAACAACGAAACCCCTTTTTAGTCCCCGAAAAGGATGAATTTCCAAAAAAAGGACCTCATTTTGGTCCCTTGAAAATTTCCAAAAACCCCTTAAGTCCATAAAAATGTCCCATTTTAGTCCCTGGGGATGAAAAAGGGGTTCGTGTTTTTTTCTTTGGACCAAATAGGGTATTTACTCTTGGCAAACACAACAAATTGATCAAATGTTTCATCTTTTGATGACAAAAATATGGTCCAACAAAATCTTGAGAAATCATCTACAATAACCAATGTGTACAGATTACGACCAAGGCTCCTCACCCTTGCTGGACCCACAAGATCCATATGTAGTAATTGTAGTGGTCTATTGGTTGAAATCTCATTTTTTGGTTTAAAAGATGATTTGATTTGTTTTCCCTTTTTGACATGCTTCACAAATCAAGTCATTTTTAAAACTAAGTTTGGGAATGCCAATCACCAAATCCTTTTTGAGTAATTTGTCAAGTTGAGACATATTGACATGAACTAATCGCTTGTGCCACAACCAACTCTCATTCAAATTACTTACAAAACAATTTTCTGAAACTGAAGCATTGCTAGAGAGGTTAAGAGTATAACAATTGCCATCTCTAGGTGCTCTAAATAAAGCTTTTGATTTGATGTTTTGTAAAGGGAGAAAATCTTTACTAACAATCAAACATTCCTCAGAATCAAAGATAACTAGGTTACCTTTATCAGTGCTTTGGCTAACACTGAGGAGATTGTGGCAGAGCCCTTTTACAAAGGTAGACATCCTTGATCAGTGGACCTTCATTATTGCCTATTTCGCCTATTCCAACGATTTTCCTAGATTGGTCTCCACCGAATGTCACCTTGCCACCATCTTTAGGTTTGATTGAAGTAAATTTTGATTGATCTCCCGTCATGTGCCTAGAGCATCCACTGTCAATGTACCACTTGTTTGATTTTGATGCTCTCAGTCTCAGACATACCTGCAAATCACAAAGGATTAAGTCTTAGGTACCCATCTTTTCTTCGGTCCTTTGGGGTTAGATCGGACCTTAGGAACATAGGTTCCTTTCGGTACCCATTGATAATTCCCTGACAGTTTCACTTTTCTTTCTTTTCTATGAAAGCATGAAGAGGTAGTATGACCCTTCCTATTACAATAATTGCAGTGTGCAAAAGGGTTTGAAGAATGTACTGATTTTGTAAAATAATTCATATAAGATTTTTCGCCATTCTTCTTTTTACCTTTCTTCTTATCAAAGTCAAGTTTGTAACTAATTCCTAATCTGTCATTTGTAAATCTTTGTTGTTTCAAAATGACATTGAGCATTTCACTACCTCTAGTGAATTTCTCAAGTGCCTTTGTCAAATGTGAATTCTTTTTCTTCAAATCAGGGCATTCATCACAAACAAGAATTTCTAGAGAAGAAAGTTTTTCAACTTGCAATTCAAGAGTTGTATTTTTCTTTTTCAATGCAAGATATTTTTCATCAAGTTTTTTAGCACAACAATGTATTCAGCAAATAACTCATCATATGATGGTTTTGAATCATATACCTCATCATTATTGGCAAGTTGCTTTTCTTCTTTTGCAACCAAATAGACATTTGCTTTTTCCTCTTCATCGGACGAGCTATCTCCCCAGATGGCTGAAACATAGGCTTTCTTTTTGAATTTGTTGAATCTCTTCTTTTCGTTATCCTTGTTGTTTAGCTGTGGACACTCAGACTTGATGTGGCCTGGCTTTTCACATTGTAGCAGATAACAGGCTTCTTTGCCTCATAGCTGGAGCTACCTTTGTGAAGCTTTTTGAATCCTTGGTCCTTCTTGTAAAATTTCTTGAATGTTTGTGAAAGCGCAGCTAAATCACCAAGAGGGGGGGTGAATTGGGGATTTTTAAAATTCTTTTCAAACAAGCTCAGTTTCAAAATAAAGTTTGAAGAAAGACAACTGAATGAAAAGAGTATGAAAAGGAGAATAGGAGAACACAGAGCAATTATCCTGGTTCGGTCTTAACAGATGACCTACGTCCAGTCCCCAGATCTTCTGGGTTTTCCACTAACTTCTTAATTACACCTTCAGCAAACGAAGGAGGATTCACAATCTTGAACTCGCTCCCCCTTACAAGATGTAATTGTACAATCCCAATCTCAAAGTCCCTCTACTTTGAGATTCCTTACAGAAGATGGATTACAACAATGAAATCTCTCTCTAAGAGTGAATTCTGATAATCACTGAGGTACAATAATATCAAAAGAGCTGGACCTTTCTTGAGTTTTCAAGCAAGAATGTATATATGATAGTTCTGTATCTTCCAGGTTGAAATCTTTAGCTATTTATAATATCTTGAGGCTTGTGAACCTTAGAAGACCGTTGGGGCTTTGTTCTTTTTAAAGAAAAACTGTTGGTGAAGTTATTTGCATGAATTGTACAGCTGAAGTTGCTCCTTGACTGTTTGCTGAACTGATCTTGTGATTTTGTTTCTTCTTAATGATTTGTTCCGTTGGGGATGATTCATAATGGTCAATTGATCTTCTGCAACGGCTATTTGATCTTGTTTAACGGCTAGTGATCCAGAGTTATGTTTCTCCATCATTTCAGCAAATTTCCAAAAGTGGCTCTGTTTCTTTGATTCTTAATTCAAATGTATAAATTTCCTGTAATCTCATGAATACACTCATTAGAACAGTTCAGGAATATACATAAATTATTTATTTGAAGTAAATAAACAATGGGTATCTTAACAGATCAAAGATTAAGATAATTTTGGCAAGTTTAAGTGAAAAGCGTTTTTTAGTTAAAATGGCCAACACTCGAGTGTTGAGTATCAACACTCAAGTTATGAACTGTGCTAAGTTCATAACTGGCAGTGTTTCAAGAACAACACTGGCAGTGTTGATTCTAAAAAGAATTCAATGCTCTCTGTCTGGTCAACACTCGAGTTTTTCTTCTCAACACTCGAGTGTTGAAACTTTGATAAAAAGTTTCAAACTCCAAAACTGTAGTTTTGAGTCATCACTGGCGGTTTTCAACTGGATGAATTTTAAAGGCTCTCTGCCTTGTCAACACTTGAGTGTTGGTATGCAACACTCGAGTTTTCACTTATATTGAAAACTCAGGTTCAGTTGAACACTGGCAGTGATGGAGCAACACTGGCGGTGTTGAAACTTTGAAAACCATGGGTTGCTCTCTGTCTCTTCAACACTGGAGTGTTGGTTTCCAACACTCGAGTTTTGATCTTTCTTTGAAAAAAATAAAAGACTCAAAACTGCAGTGTTAGACTAACACTGGAGGTGTTGGGGTTTTGAAAAACTTGATATTTCTCTGCCAGGCCAACACTCGAGTGTTGAAAACTCAACACCCGAGTTTTGAACTTTTCATAAGTTCAAAACTGGCAGTTTTGCTAGAACACTGGCGGTGATGCTTTCTAAAACATCTTGCCAATGTCCAACACTCGAGTTCTGGAACTCAACACTAGAGTGTTGCTATGTTTAAAAATGATCAACTGTTTTTCTCTTTTAAAAACTCATATCTTCATCTTCCAATGATTTCCAATTTGTTCAATCATCATCAAAACCTTATGAGAACTAACATTCTCCCCCTTTTTGATGATGACAACCCTTGAAAAACAAATTTTATAGAATTTGAGAAAATCTGATTTGGAAATCATGAAGTTCATTTATCATTTTAAAAACTTATGCATCAAAATAAGTTTACACATAAAAGACTAAGACAGATGACTTCATTCATGTAATTCAACTAGAGAATCAAGTGTTTGACAAGACACTTACAAAGGATTACAAAATATGCACTACAAAAGATACAAATTAAAACATCAGAAATTACACAACACTCTCAAATCACAATACTCTCAAATTCTGACTCTGATCTTCTCCCCCTTTGGCATCATCAATAGATGGGGGTACAACGGATAGAGGTGTTGGTGAAAGAGGAGGTGTTTGTGCCTCTGCAGCTAGAGTGACTAGAGGATCTGAGGTATGATGCTCCGAAGTGTGAGGCTCAGAAGATTGTTGAATGTCTGCAGCTGGAGTGCCCAAAGGTTCTACAAGTGGTGTAGAGGCTGAAGGTATATCAGAAGCAATTCCAGAAGGTTGAGGATCTGAGCCTGAAGAAAGACCTATGTTGAAATGTTTTAACAACAAATCAGCTTTGTCATGAAGGCTTGAATTTGATATACTCAGAGACGTGAGCAGAATATCATGATTCTGAACTAGGTCTATAAGCTTGGCATTTTGGTCAGTGAGTTTGACCAAGTCCAGCTTCATGTCATCTTGAATGTCAGCTAGCTGTTTGGTACTCCTATACTGTTCACCCCTCAGCTGTCCAATTTCATAGGCAATCTTATTGGACATTTCTTTAACAGCTGAGTCAATGATCTCTTTCACTCGGGCATTAAAATCAGAGGTAGGAGGAGGAGGTGCAGATTGAGCCTCTTGATTCTGAGACTGAGACTGTGTAGCTTTTGATCTTGCAGGGCCTTTGGATCTAGTAGGGGCTTTTGATTGCCCTGATCCTTCTTCCTCAAATGTCAAATTCATCAAATTCAATTTACCCTTATCAAAGAATGGTGGAAGCTTTAAAGCTTCAACAGACCCAACATGCCATATCTTGAAGTAAAACAGAATAACCGATACTAGTGAAGGAAATGGCATATGAGAGAGTTTCCTAGTGGGGAACTTGAACCTGATCATTTCCTTCAAAATGTGATGGCCTAGATTGAAAGGAGTCTTGTTGACAAAAGAAGTAAACAAGGGGTAATCTCTCTGGGCAAAATGAGTGAAATTACCACTCTTTTGAATGAAATTTCTAGAGAAGATATACCACAAGACTCTATTCTTAGGGGGCATTGAGCTAGGATTAAAATTGAAATAGTGAGATTGGGCTTCAGGAAATGGCTTGTGTGGCATGAGGATGGACCAAATTGTCCTATTACCATATTCAGAAGTGTGAATTGGAAATTGGTCCATTTTCAAGATCGTGTTCAAGATAGAGGCTGAAAGGGTGAATTTGGTGTGTCTCACTGTAGTGGTTACCCTTTCTTCTAACAATTCTCCCTCTGGACCCAGTAGGTTGTCATAGGCCATATTAGAATAAAATTGCCTAACTAATGTAGGTGAGTAGGGACAAGCAATGGAAATGAAATTTTCATAGAATTTGAGCCAAGGTTTCAAATCCAAACTGTTTTCTTCCTCAAATTTGTCCAAATCCAAGGCTACTACTGCACAGGATTCTCTTGAAGCAAATTTCTCTTTAAAAATATTATCTTGGTCTTTCAAATGCACAGTAGTAAAATCAAAGTCTTTAGGTGGAAACTGAAAATGATAAATTTCTTCAATGGCATTTTCTTTTACCAGTGAGGAGCTAGATGAAGAAGGTTGTGAAGTAGAGGACTTCTTCTTTTTCTGGGGAGGTGCTTCCTCTGGTTCAAAATTTGATGCCCTTTTTGTTCTGACTTTCTTTTTAGACTTAGTAGCTGATTCTGGTTCAGCTTCTTTCTTTTTCTTCAGAGGTGCCGCAATCGGTTCTTGAAACGATACACCCTTTGAACGAGTGGGTGTGGCTGAGACAGCTTTTGAAGATGATTGAGGAATTTCACCACTAATTCCTGGGAGTGTTTGGTCTATTCCATCGTGAAATCTATTGGGTATCATTTTTATTCTCGATGGTCTCTGTGAAGGAGGAGAGGTTTGAGAAGGAGACTGTTCAGACGGTGATTTAGTCTCAGATTGAGTGGGTTTCGTCGATTGAGAGGCCATTGTAGAGTTGTGAGATTTTTTCGAGGTTAGATTGGAGATCTGAGAGAGAATCAGAAAGATTTGAGAAGAAGAGAAGTGAGAGCACCGAAGAACACTTAGGGCAAAACTGCGGTTATGAAGGCAGTTTTGGAGAACATATATATATAGAAGCGTCAACACTCGAGTTCTCATAATCAACACTGGAGTGTTTAACTGTTTACACTACCAACACTCGAGTTCTCACAATCAACACTGGAGTGTTGATAAAAATTTGACTAACCTGGGTGCCAATAGTGTACTGAGAACCGTTGGCATTTCTTGTTCAAAACTCGAGTGTTGAGTTTTCAACACTCTAGTTTTCATTTCTCCTTATTTCTCTGACCTCGACACTGGACTCCCAACACTGGAGTTCTGATTATCAAAACTCGAGTGTTCAGATTTGCAGGTACTTTAGTATTGTCATTGATCCACAAATACTGGAGTGTTTCATCCCATAACTCAAGTGTTCATCTTTTGATATGAAACATCAATCTGTTAAGTCCTACAAAAGAGAAAAACTCCAACACTCGAGTGTTTGATCCCATAACTCGAGTGTTCAACTTTTGATATCAAAAATTAACTTGTTAAATCCTGCAAAAAAGAAAAACTACATACTCCGATGCTTAAGTTAGTAATTTGTAATCATCAAAACCAGAGCTAACATTGGAATTTAGTTGGAAATACTTACAACTCATTGGGATTCACCATTCCCAATTCTCTTCTTATGTAATTAAATTGTTCTTTAGCTAGTGGCTTTGTGAAGATGTCTGCCAATTGGAGATCAGTTGGGATGAACATGACTTTAACTTCCTTTTTCTGGACATAATCTCTTATGAAATGATGCCTTACATCAATATGTTTGGTCCTAGTGTGTTGGACTGGATTTTTGGCCAAGCTAATAGTGCTTGTGTTGTCACACAATATTGGGACTTCTTTGAGATTGATTCCCAAGTCTGAAAGTTGTTGTTTCAGCCACAAAACTTGTGCACAACAGCTTGAAGCAGCCACATATTCAGCTTCAGTGGATGATACAGCTACTGTTGTTTGTTTCTTGCTAAACCATGACACAAGTGATCCACCAAAGAATTCACACTGTCCACTTGTGCTTTTCCTATCGGTTTTGTATCCAGCATGATCTGAATCTGAATAGGCTACTAAGTGTTCTGGTTGTCCTTTAGGAAACCATAATCCTAGAGTTTTAGTGTCAGCAAGATATCTGAAAATTCTTTTCACATGTTCAGCATGTGACTCCTTTGGAGCTGATTGAAACCTTGCACACATTCCAACACTAAATTGGATGTCCGGGCGACTTGCTGTAAGGTAGAGTAAGGAACCAATCATCCCTCTATATTTTGTAATATTAAAGTCCTTTCCTTCCTCATCTGCATCCAATGAAGTAGTTGAACTCATAGGAGTGTCAGCACCATTACATTGATCCATTCCAAACCTTTTTAAGAGATCATTCAAGTACTTGGCTTGTGATATGAAGATACCATCTTTCTTTTGCTTAATTTGTAAGCCAAGGAAGTAGTTGAGTTCTCCCATCATAGACATCTCAAATTCTCCCTGCATTTTCTTTGCAAAATCTTCACACAAGTAATCATTAGAAGCACCAAATATAATATCATCAACATATATTTGTACAACTAAAATTTCATTCAATTTATTAGTTCTAATGAATAAAGTAGTGTCAGCTTTTCCTCTAACAAAGCCTTGATCAAGAAGAAATTTACTTAGGCGTTCATACCAAGCTCTAGGAGCTTGTTTAAGGCCATATAAAGCTTTCTTGAGATGATAAACATGATCTGGAAATTTTTCATTTTGAAATCCAGGTGGTTGTTCAACATAAACTTCTTCTTGTATGAAACCATTTAAAAAGGCACTTTTAACATCCATTTGAAAGAGTTTTATTCCTTTAACACAAGCAAAGGCTAGAAGAACCCTTATGGCTTCCAATCTTGCCACTGGAGCATAAGTTTCTTCAAAATCAATTCCTTCTTCTTGATTGTAGCCTTTGGCAACTAGTCTTGCCTTATTTCTGACTATGATTGCAGATTCATCACGTTTGTTTTTGAATACCCATTTGGTGCCAATGACCGGATGGTCTTTAGGCCTAGGTACCAAATCCCAAACTTGATTTCTTTCGAATTGGTGTAATTCTTCTTGCATTGCAATTACCCAATCATTATCAGAAAGTGCTTCATCAATTTTAGAAGGTTCAATGTTGGATATAAAAGCAGAAAATGTAACTTCATTTAAGGTGCTTTTTCTGGTTTTAACACCTTGATTAACATCACCTATCACTTGGTCTAAAGGATGACTTTTGTTATATTTCCAAGCTTTAGGTTGTGATGGTTCAGGATTTTCAAAATGATTTTGAGGATCTGTTTCAAAAACATCTTGTTCTTCTGTATTAGAGGGAGATTTTAGAAGATGTTTGTTTTCAGAATTTTGAGTTTGATTTTTCAAGATTATTTCATCATCATCATCATTCAAAGGCTTGTTAGAAGAAGAGTCACAAAATACCACATGCACAGATTCTTCTACACAACGTGTTCGGATGTTAAATACTCTATAAGCTTTACTTCTATTAGAATATCCTAGAAAAATACCTTCATCTGCCTTGGCATCAAACTTACCCAAGTTATCCTTACCATTGTTGTGGATGAAACACTTACATCCAAATACATGTAGATGTGCTAAGTTGGGCTTTCTTCCTTTGTACAGCTCATAAGGAGTTTTGTTTAGATTCTTCCGTACATACGCCCTATTTGATATGTAGCATGCTGTTGACATTGCATCAGCCCAGAATGCTTGAGATGTTTTGTTTTCATTCAACATTGCTCTTGCCATCTCAGTGAGGACTCTATTCTTTCTTTCAACTACACCATTTTGTTGAGGAGTCCTTGGCGCTGAAAAGTTGTGATCAATTCCTATGCTTTCACAGAAGTCAGCAAAGGCTTGATTGTCAAATTCTCCTCCATGATCAGTTCTAATACCTGAAATAGAAAGACCTTTCTCGTTCTGGACCTTTTTGACAAAAACAACAAATTGATCAAATGTTTCATCTTTAGAGCATAAAAATATGGTCCATGTGAATCTGGAAAAATCATCAACTATAACTAAGGTATATAAATTACCTCCTAGACTTCTAACTCTAGCAGGTCCAATTAAATCCATGTGAAGTAATTGAAGAGGTTTTTGAGTTGATATTTCATTTTTGGAATTAAAAGACGACTTGGTTTGTTTACCTTTTTGACAAGAGTCACAAATCATGTCGTTTTTGAAAGATAGTTTAGGAATGCCAAACACCAACTCTTTCTTAACTAATTTGTCAAGTTGAACCATATTCACATGAGCTAATCTTTTATGCCATAGCCAAGTTTCATCTGATTTACTTATAAAGCATTTCTCTGAGATATCATCGTTAGAAAGATTAAGTGAATAGCAATTACCTTCTCTAGGTGCTCTGAACAATGCTTTAGACTTAATCTCTTCTAGGGGAAGTATATTACTGCTAACAATTAAACATTCTTCTGAATTAAAGATAACTAAGTTACCTTTATCTGTGCTTTGACTTACGCTCAGAAGATTATGACATAATCCTTCAACAAGGTATACGTCTTTAATTTTTGGTCCATCGAAATTTCCAATGTCTCCAATTGCTGCAATCTTGCCGGTTTGATTTCCACCGAACGTTACCTTGCCTCCATCCTTAATTTTAATTGTTACAAACTTTGATTGATCCCCTGTCATATGTCTTGAGCACCCACTATCAATGAACCACTTGTTGGATTTTGATGCTCTAAGACAAACCTGCAAAACATAAAGTATCAAGTCTTAGGTACCCACTTTTTCTTGGGTCCTCTGGGGTTAGTTTGTGTCTTAGGATCCTTATAGGATCCTTTTGGCACCCATTTATAGTTACCTACAGGCTTGCTCTTACCTTCCTTTTTATGAAAACAAGAAGAAGTAGTATGTCCTTTTCTATTGCAATAGTCACAGTGGGCAAAGGGATTGGATGAATGCACAGATTTTTGGAAAAAATTCATGTAGGATTTATGTCCTAATTTCTTCCTTCCTTTTTGTTTATCAAAATCTGGTTTATACCCTATTCCTGATCTATCATTTGTAAATCTTTGTTGTTTCAGGATAACATTTAGCATTTCACTACCATTTGTGAATTTTTCAAGAGTTTTGGTAAGAAACAGGTTTTTCTTTTCTAAAGCACAGCAATTTTCACAATTCTTTTCAAGGTTCCTTTCAGAAACTTTTTCAGAAATATTTTCATTATTTTGAATTTGTTTTTCTAAGAGTTTGATCTTTTTCTTTGCAGATGAAAGTTCTTTGGCTATTTTTCTAAACTCAATAAAAAGCAAATTATACTCAGAAGATAATTCATCATAGAAAGAATTAGAAGCATTTACCTCTTCATCATCTGACCCTTCTTGGGCTACAAGACAAATGTTGGATTTTTCTTCTTCCTCATCATCATCGGATGAGCTATCTCCCCATATACCTGACACATAAGCTCTTCTTTTGAATTTGTTAAATTTCTTCTCTTTATTCTTGAGCTGTGGGCAATCAGATTTGAAGTGTCCAGGTTGTCCACATTCGTAGCATGTGATGGATTTCTTTGTTTCAGTGTTTGAGCTACCTTTGTGAAATCTTTTGTTGGCTTGATCCCTTTTGAAAAATTTCTTGAATTTTCTGACCATCAGACTCATCTCTTCATCATCATCCTCATCTTCTTCATCATCATCAGATTTGGATTCTTTAGAGGTTTTGAGAGCTATACTTTTGCTTTTACCATGCACTTCTTCAAGTCCCTTTTTGAATTTCAGTTTAGCCTCATATTCAGAGAGACTTCCAAAGAGAGCTGCTACAGATGTCATTGATTCACCACGTGCTTCTTCAATGGCAGTGACCTTTGCCTCCCATTCTTTGTTGAGGATATTTAGGATCTTTCGTACTTGTACAGATTGTTCATACACTTTTCCTAAAGAAGCAAGTTGGTTAATCAAATGAGTAAATCTTAATTGAAACTCACCAATGGTTTCTCCTTGTTTCATGCGAAGGAGATCATATTCTGTCATGAGGGTGTTGATTCTATTCTGTTTCACCCCAGTTGTCCCTTCATGTGCAATCTCCAAAGCATCCCACATGGCTTTAGCTGAGCTCAGAGTACATATGCGGAAGTATTCTTGTTGACTTAAGGCGCTTTGTAACATGAGTATGGCTTTACTATTGAGAGTGATGTTTCTTCTATCATTCTCATCATAGTTCTCTTCAGGTTTTGGAATCCTGATGCCTTCCCTTTCAATTGTTGGAGCATAGTCTCCTCTTTCGAACACTTTCCATAAGCCATATTCTGTAGCCATAACAAAGACTCTGAATTTAGCTTTCCAAAAAGAATAATGCTCACCATTAAAACCTGGGGGACGATTGATAGAGGCTCCATCGGGCAAAATTCCCTCCATTGTGATCCTTCTCGAGTTGTTAAGCTCTTTAGAGAAGACCTTGCTCTGATACCAAATGAAAGCGCAGCTAAATCACCAAGAGGGGGGGTGAATTGGGGATTTTTAAAATTCTTTTCAAACAAGCTCAGTTTCAAAATAAAGTTTGAAGAAAGACAACTGAATGAAAAGAGTATGAAAAGGAGAATAGGAGAACACAGAGCAATTATCCTGGTTCGGTCTTAACAGATGACCTACGTCCAGTCCCCAGATCTTCTGGGTTTTCCACTAACTTCTTAATTACACCTTCAGCAAACGAAGGAGGATTCACAATCTTGAACTCGCTCCCCCTTACAAGATGTAATTGTACAATCCCAATCTCAAAGTCCCTCTACTTTGAGATTCCTTACAGAAGATGGATTACAACAATGAAATCTCTCTCTAAGAGTGAATTCTGATAATCACTGAGGTACAATAATATCAAAAGAGCTGGACCTTTCTTGAGTTTTCAAGCAAGAATGTATATATGATAGTTCTGTATCTTCCAGGTTGAAATCTTTAGCTATTTATAATATCTTGAGGCTTGTGAACCTTAGAAGACCGTTGGGGCTTTGTTCTTTTTAAAGAAAAACTGTTGGTGAAGTTATTTGCATGAATTGTACAGCTGAAGTTGCTCCTTGACTGTTTGCTGAACTGATCTTGTGATTTTGTTTCTTCTTAATGATTTGTTCCGTTGGGGATGATTCATAATGGTCAATTGATCTTCTGCAACGGCTATTTGATCTTGTTTAACGGCTAGTGATCCAGAGTTATGTTTCTCCATCATTTCAGCAAATTTCCAAAAGTGGCTCTGTTTCTTTGATTCTTAATTCAAATGTATAAATTTCCTGTAATCTCATGAATACACTCATTAGAACAGTTCAGGAATATACATAAATTATTTATTTGAAGTAAATAAACAATGGGTATCTTAACAGATCAAAGATTAAGATAATTTTGGCAAGTTTAAGTGAAAAGCGTTTTTTAGTTAAAATGGCCAACACTCGAGTGTTGAGTATCAACACTCAAGTTATGAACTGTGCTAAGTTCATAACTGGCAGTGTTTCAAGAACAACACTGGCAGTGTTGATTCTAAAAAGAATTCAATGCTCTCTGTCTGGTCAACACTCGAGTTTTTCTTCTCAACACTCGAGTGTTGAAACTTTGATAAAAAGTTTCAAACTCCAAAACTGTAGTTTTGAGTCATCACTGGCGGTTTTCAACTGGATGAATTTTAAAGGCTCTCTGCCTTGTCAACACTTGAGTGTTGGTATGCAACACTCGAGTTTTCACTTATATTGAAAACTCAGGTTCAGTTGAACACTGGCAGTGATGGAGCAACACTGGCAGTGTTGAAACTTTGAAAACCATGGGTTGCTCTCTGTCTCTTCAACACTGGAGTGTTGGTTTCCAACACTCGAGTTTTGATCTTTCTTTGAAAAAAATAAAAGACTCAAAACTGCAGTGTTAGACTAACACTGGAGGTGTTGGGGTTTTGAAAAACTTGATATTTCTCTGCCAGGCCAACACTCGAGTGTTGAAAACTCAACACCCGAGTTTTGAACTTTTCATAAGTTCAAAACTGGCAGTTTTGCTAGAACACTGGCGGTGATGCTTTCTAAAACATCTTGCCAATGTCCAACACTCGAGTTCTGGAACTCAACACTAGAGTGTTGCTATGTTTAAAAATGATCAACTGTTTTTCTCTTTTAAAAACTCATATCTTCATCTTCCAATGATTTCCAATTTGTTCAATCATCATCAAAACCTTATGAGAACTAACAGTTTGGACCATCATGCCAATCTCCTCTCATCTTCGTCTTCATCATCCTCTGACTCTTTAGCTTCTTTGACAGTCTTGAGGGTGATCCCTTTGTTCTTGCTGTGAACTTCATCAAGTCCCTTTTTGAACTTGATCTTGACTTCATACTCAGAAAGACTACCAAAAAGTGCAGCCACAATCTCTAGCTTCTTTAATGGCTGTGACTTTTGCTTCCCATTCTTTGTTGAGGATATTCAAAATCTTCCTCACTTTAACTAATTGATCATATTCCTTTCCCAAGGCTGTGTTGATTAATCAGATGAGTGAACCACCTCAACTGGAATTCGCCAATGGATTCCCCAGGCTTCATGCGCATAAGATCGTACTTGTCATAAGAGTGTTGGCCCAATTTTTCTTGACTCCAGCTGTTCCCTCATGAGCTATCTCCAGAGCATCCCACATGGCTTTGGCAGACGATAAGGTGCAGACACGAAAATATTCTTGTTGACTCAATGCACTCTGAAGTAGAAGAACAGCCTTGCTGTTTAATGTGACATTCCTTCGGTCATTGTCATCATGGTCTTCTTCTAGTTTCAGAACTCTTACACCATCTTCAAGGACTGTGGGCATATAATCTCCTCTTTCAAACACTCTCCATAGCCCATACTCAGTTGCCATGACGAACACTTTGAACTTGGCCTTCCAGAATGAGTAGTGCTCTCCATTGAAGCCGGGAGGTCTGTTGATTGAAGCTCCATCAGGTAGGATACCTTCCATGTTGATCCTTCTCGAGATGTTAAGCTCTTTTGAGAAGACCTTGCTCTGATACGAAATGTAAGTGGAGCTAAATACCCAAGAGGGGTGAATTGGATATTCTCAAAATTTTCGACAATAACTCTGTTTTGAAACAATAAAAACAGAGGTGAACAGAGTAAGGGAAAGAATAGTTGGACACAGAGATTTATACTGGTTCGGTCCTAACAACTTGACCTACATCTAGTCCCCAAACTCTCTGGGATTTTCCACTATATCAAAGATTACACCCTCTGCACTCAAGAAGTAGTTCTCTCTCTAGAACTCACTCCCCCTTACAAGTTGTAATCAATGAATTCCCAAATCACCAAGTCCCCTTGACTTGTGATTCTTTACAATAAATGTTTTACAGAAAGAAACTCTCTCTAAGAGCAGATATTGATAATCAGTGAAGCTCTTTGTATCAGAAGATACTATACAAGTGAAAACTAAAGAAAATAAATGTAGACTTGAATGTAATTCGTTTTTAGTAGTTGTAGTTGTTGAGAAGACTTTAATGTAGCTTTATTTATATTCAGGAAGCATTAAATGACCGTTGCATCTTCAATCCAGCCGTTGGAAAAACTCTGCAGAGGTTAGCAAGTGGTTTAAGCCTTCTTCTCTCTCTAATCTCCACTTAATCCAGTTGTCCAAGTGTTCAGAGTTGACTTCCTCTGGATTAATCTGTTGGAGAAGCAGTTGCTTGTTGTAGAAATCATTCTTTAATGCTTTGCAACCACATGCAGATGGATTAGCTAAAATGGTGCAACTTTCTGGGCATAGCATTTAATGAGCTGACATTGCTTTTTGCTTTTGCTTTAACTCTTCAATAAACATCTTCTACATCATCTGAAACTCACTAACAAAGTAATTAAACATAGATGGGAATATAGAAGATTAATACTGGAAAGTATTGGAATCAAACACAAAGGTTTCACAAATTCGTCAGATTTGAATTTCAAAGTCAGCAACTGAAACTCAAGTTTTGTTCTTCCAAACTCGAGTTTTGAACTGTACACTTAAGCAAAACTTGAGTTTGCATACACAAACTCGAGTTTCCTCCTTCCAGATAGGAAAGTCGCGATTTGAGCTTTTGGAAGACATTTTGAAACAAACTCAAAACTCGAGTTTCCAAAACCAAACTCGAGTTTTGGACTTTTAATGAAATGTAAGTGTTTTAGTCTAAAACATCAAAACTTGAGTTTCCATCTAAGACTCGAGTTTTCAAAACATTGAAAAACTTCAAAGCTCTCTGTTTGGCCAAAACTCGAGTTTTGTCTTTGACAGTAAGTTTTTCAACTTACTAAGACAAAACCTCATTTTTTTTGTTCGTAAGTGTCAGTTATCATCAAAACTCATAGAGAACTAACAAACATGCCATTCCCAGATAATGTTTCTCTAGCTTGGGTTATTTGGTTACTGATGAAACTCTATTATTTCTAAGTTATTTGTAATAGTACAACTCCCCTTCAATGAGGTAAGGAGAAGGAAAAGGTGACAAAATATACGAGTATTCCTAGTTCAAGCACTGAAAATGGAGAAAAAAATAACAGCAAAATAGCAAGATCAAGGCTTTTGCTGATGTTAGAGAGGATAGAGGCTCTCCCAAGTGACCACATCCCAAGCACGTAACCCTAGAAAACTAGCTATAGGCACCCTCTTTGACTTGTTGGGCTGGTTGAAGATTATTGAATCCTTGCTTGGGCCATACTCGTGTCAGTCGTGTGGCTAAATGTCTTGGTCAGGTTTTGTTTTCTCCTCTTGTATACTTCATCAGCAGTAGCAAGTCCATCACTTACATGAGCTTTCAGTATTAGTAGTTTTGTGAATTTATTTGTGCCTTGCTATAAGTTTTTATGTAACATGCTTTTAGAAAAGCTGTAATTCAATTCTGGATTATTAGCATCCAGTGTGATGCTTTCTCAATTGTGCTAACATCTGAAAGAGGCCAGACTTTTCTGAACTTGTATATTTTTTGAATCATGAATGAGCACAACATTTGATTCTTTACTTTTATTCTTATCTTTGCATCAATTTGATACATCATCATCATCATTATTATTATTATTAGTTTGAAGGTTAACACTAAACTTTAATTTTTTGTCATACCTGATCATCTAACTGTATGTCAGGATCAACAAGCATACCAAAAGTGAAGAATTTGTCCTTTCTATTTTATATTTACAATGTAGCTATAATGATTTATGGTTTAAATAATATTGCATGAAAAAAAATAGTATAACTAAACAAGTTTGAAATAATATATATATATATATATATATATATATATATATATATATATCAATATGTATAAGCTCTAGTGCAGCGCGTGCTCGTTCTAAATAATAACTTTCTAAATTAATTTTTATTTAGATTTATTAAAATATATGATTTTTTTATTTAATTTTACTTCGTAAAGGATATATGTATGATTTAAAAAAGCTGAAAGCCTATTTAAATACTATGTGTATATATAATTTTTTGCCATAATATATGTGTGTGTAAAGTTTAAAGTATTAAATCCTAATTTTACTTCATAAAATATATATTTTTTGCCATAAAAATATTAAAGTGTTAAATCTTTAAATCATTTAATTTATAAAGTTTAATTTATTTCCAGCTAATACCGCATCGCATAGTCTGTGCTGGGCTTGGACTAGTTTCTCGATATCTGCTGCTTCGTGCCTGCTTTATCACTCTAAGCCAACTCTCTCTCTCTCTCTCTAGATATAAACCCAACTCTTTTTATTTATTCATTATATTATTGAGAAACCCATCTTCCAAGTGCCCGCTTTATCACTCTAAGCCAACTCTCTCTCTCTCTCTCTCGATATAAACCCAACTCTTTTTATTTATTCATTATATTATTGAGAAACCCATCTTCCAAGTTCCTGTCTAACGGTCTAAGACGCTCCCTCTCTCAAACCCTTTCGGCTTTCAATTAGACGCTCCTCCTCCTCCCAAACCCTTTTGGCTTTCAATTAAACTCTCCCTCTTCTCCTTCAATTTCAGACGAAACTTCCTCCGCTAGCTTAGCTTCAAATGCTCGAATCTTTTCCCACAGTTTCTTCGCCAACTCCTTACTCATCTTTCTCACTCTCATCTACCTTTCCCTTCAATCTTCTCAACCTGAAAGCCCAAATCTTTGGAGGACAATCGCCTCTCTTCTTCCTCCAAGTTCGTGTGTTCCTCGACGATCCTTTGCCTTTGAAATACTGTGTGTTTGAGAATTCCTTATTCTATATCATCATCACATGTATTTCAATTCCGTGACCTTCCCATCTACTTCCCATCTTCACGTTCTCAAACCCTTGGATTTTTTCTCCCTTTCCCTCCAATCTTCTCCACTCGAAAACCTAATGCTCCAGAGCACAACATCGCCTCTCTTCTTCCTCCAACTTCCGCTTTTTCCTGGTCGACCCTTTGCCTTTGCAATATTGAGAACCAAATTCTGGATTCTATTGCACTTTGCACCGTCTTAAATTTTTCAATTATGTGATTTTAGTCGACTCAACTGCTCTTTTACCGTGGGTACATCTGGATGGAGCAACTATCTGAGGGAATCCATTGGTTGGTGAGATTTTGAGATCAAGGAAACTCTTCACGACAGTGAAAATATGTATGTTCTCCACAGTTCTTTCCTTCAAAATGCTCTGGCTATCAGTTTTAGATTAGTCTTCTTTTCCCCCCCTTTACTTAGTCTTTTATTTTTGACTTTGAAATCTTATGCTTCAATTTTTGCTTATTGATGTTACGATTTGATTGGAGATTAGGTTTTTGACTTTTGGTGGAGATAATTTTAACCAAGGAAAACAAATAAAAGAAAAGATTTTTTTTCAAGGGTTATGGTAAAAAATAAATAAATAATAATAATCAGAATCTGGCTTGCATCTGGAATTTATAGGTGGTCTTATGTTGGTTTTAAGTCAACGAGTCAATTCCACCATTTTCAATATCTTCCAACAGGGAGATATGACCAAGCATCTCATGTTGCTATAGCCTATATGATTTATTTTCCAAGCGTCTAGGTATTTTGTAAATCTTTATTGTGATGAGTTAATAGATAGATGTTCATTGTATATTACGTTACATCTTTGATTCGTAATTTGCTCTATTATGAACCCCAAAAAAAAATATAGAAGTGTATTGATCGTGAATTCAAGGGGAATAGTGTTATAGAATTGTTGTAGAGAATTATAGGAATTGGGGAAGAGAAAGTGAGAGAGATACATGACAGAGGGATGGAGAAGAGAATTCGGGTGATGCTCATTCATTCATCATAACAAGCATAGAGATACAATGGATAGTCATATGCTTTATATAGGCAATATTAGACCTACTAATTCCAACTAACTACTATTAGTTACTAACAACTAACTAACTAATCCCTCCTAACTAACTAACCTAAATAGTTATTTACCATTTACATATCAAAGAGATGTGAACAAGCCCTTGATTAGTTGTTGAGGAACAAGGTTGATTTCAAAGGAATAAGAAAGAATGATCCAAGCACAGATTGGAGTGTTGGCAAAGAACCAAAAAACAAAGTAGCAGGTTTGTCAAGGGTAATGTAATATTTTCAAATTTACTTGGCCCTTCTAAAATAATTATAATTTTTGTGATTGTGATTTTTGAATAAATATTATTTCATCTAGGTCCTTGGCTCTAATTCTCCATATAAACAGAATTAGTTACTGATTCGTTGGAATCTGGGTTAGAACTGAGTGTGCATTTCCGGTGGAAATTCATTGATTTGCGCATATTCTTTCGATTGGAAGTCACTTTGCTGTCATTGGCAGCAAATCTGAGCTCTGAGCTGATCGCTTATTGAACTTGTTATTAACCATTCTTTTTGCTAAATTATAAATCTACTGGAAAGTTTGTTGGAAACTTGAAATTGTTATGCTGAACTGATGTGGAAATCAAATTCTTGCTGTTATACTTGATTTGCACTTGATTTCTACTAGGCATAAAGGTTACATTTGCAATCTATGCATGCTTCCTTATTGTTCCGAATTGTATTAGTTCTTGGCATAATTTACTGTCATTAGTGGTCATTACTGGCCTCTAGAATTGGAACTTTCATGTGTCATTGCTGTGATTCTTAGAATTGCATTTGGCTCATTGTTATTGTTAGCTTTAAGAAATCCATTTGTTAAATCAGATCTGCTGTGTGACATTTGAGTCCTTACAGTCTGTGCGTTTGCTAATTTGTGGCAGAAAATTCCACTTGAACTAATTCACTTGTTGCTAGATTTGATTGTGGGTATTGATTGTTGATATGATCACTCTAGTTGTCTAGAATTACTTAACTAACTACCATTCATTCATTACATCCAACTTCATGCTGTCACACATTCTTGAAGTTAATCGTGAAGATTGAGGAGGGACTGCTTTGAATTGTGTGGTATTAAATAATATACTTCAATCAGATTTGTCAAAGATTTTAGGGTTGAGAATTCCCATAATCTGATTTAGAAACCTGAGTATATCCATGACTTTATTCATGAGATTCTCATTTGACTTACCACTGGATTTACGCATACATGAGCTTGATCACTTGACTAACATGTTTTCTGTTGATCATATTGCTACTGATTATGATACCTCCTTGCAGGTAATTCATGGGATAGGTCTCCAAGGGACTCAACATGTACCATATATCTTGGAGCCTTTACTGATCAATCCTGAACCACCACCAAGGAGGATTCATCAAGGAGCAAGGACTATATTGGAGGGGCTTATGATTCTCATCCGGGATGAGAATTTATGTTTCATGACTTTAAGAAGTTTTCATTGCACGGTTGTCCCCTTCCCTCACTTTACATTAGTTTTTTCAGATTGATTAATATTTTTATGAGCTTTATTGTTAAACATAAGTTTTTTTTTGGTGGGGGGCGGGGGGGGTGTTTAGTCTAGTAGTAAAAGGTAGTTGTTATGGCATAGGTTTTGGTACCTCAGGTTCTATCCAGCTGTATTTTTGCTATTTCTATTCTACCGTTATTTCACATTGAGGACAATGTTCTTCTCATGTGACTTTGATTGATAACGTTCTGTTCCATTCCTCTGGTCTGATCTAATTCTATTTTGGAGTTTCTGATCTGTTTTGGCAATTATTTGCTTGAACTTTGCACTATAATTTCGGGTTTGATGGTTGCTTGACTGGTATGGAATTTGATTGAACCTGGAACACATCCTTTTGAATAGTGTTAAGGCTTGTTGAAGTGTGAATTGATTGTTGAATCAATAAATTATGAAATTTTGCATCAAGGCAGAATAATCTCATGCACTAAGTTCAATTCATATGCAATTTGGTCTTGGTGAGTGAATGAAGGGGAGTAAGACAGTAGGAACGATTTGGGCCTGAATTTTTCTTAAAATTTGTGATACCATCTAGCTCAATAACTTCCTAGAACTTGTCTCAATCCTTAATTCGAGACCACATCAGCACTTAGAATTGTGAATATGATAAGGGCATTCCACTCAAACCCCTTTGACCAAACAGCAGCCTATACACATTAAATCCCTTGTTTAACCCTTTGAGCCCTTCCTTATTCTTTTATTTTCCATCGATGATTAATGAATGCTGCATGTGTTGAATGTTTGGAGGTTATGACTTGCTAAGTTGATTGAATAAATAATGAATTCGTGTTTATTGAAACTAGTTGATGTATGCAATCTTGGTGATAGGAACCAAGTGAGGCTAGAATTTTCGACAGAATGAACTTTCTTTTGCCAATTAGTTATTGTTCCAATGCTAGAGAAAAAAAAAGTGATGAAAAAAAAAGAATAGAAAAAAGAGAAAAAAGAAAAGGAAAAAGGCATATGAAAAAAAAATACAAAAAAAATGCAGAAAGAGGCAATGAAAAGTTATATGAAAAAACAGAAGAATGAACAGAAAAAAGAAGAGAGAAAAGCCTAAGGAGAAGAATAAAAAGAAAAAGATGAGAAACAGAAAGGAAAGGAATGAGAGCTAGCTAAGTGGCGGGGGTAAAATGAAAAGAAGAGTCACTTGTAGTTGCGGACGAATGACTCTGACTTGTGCATATGTGGTACTTAAGCGATTGATGTTCAGTTTGCTATCATGAACATCTGAATTTGTGTATGTTTGGTGTCATCAACTCTTCATGAAAGTTGTATAAGAGAGTAATATACATGTGCAATTTTCATTAATAATTGGCGTCTACTTCCACCCCATCATTTGGCCTTTTCAACACTACAACCCTAAAAAGACCCTTTGATTCACGAAGACTATGGGCTACTTAGTGGTGGAGATGTAGGATAGTTACAAGCTTTTGGGAAGCCTAAATAAGATGGTCTTGAGTGAAATATCCTTGATTAATGAGAGTGAGAGGGAAACACTTACCGTGTGAGAAATCTCCTCCTTTATTTGCTTTCCTTGATTAAATCACATAAGTTTAATTGCTTTTTTGGCATGAAGTTGTTTTGGATTGATGATATTTGAAGGAGAACGTTGATGAATACAAGTGGTTCATATTTGAGCATGCTTTGATACTCTTCATTGGTGGTGTGTTTGAGATTCAATTTTATTTTACCCGGAGTGTAAAATCCTTAGTTTTTGTTGCGTCCTGCCGGGGGGGGATTGGTAGAACCCGTTATTTTCATATATTTTTATGTATAATCTTAGGCTTTCATCACTTTAATTGAGCTAAAGTGTGTTAGTTAGAAGATAACTGTGTTTAGGAGTGCTTATATGGATTTATTTTTAATTTGAAATACTTCTTTAATTCCTTAGGTGCCTATTATTTTAGTTACAAGATATTACATTTTATTTGGGGTTTAATTTGTAGGACCCTTGGGAGTTCTTTGTAAAGTGTCAGCTGAGATTCCGCACTTAAGAGTTTTGTTAAGAATTGAGCTGGAATTAAACTGTCAGTTGAGATTCAGTGACTTCATCATTACTGTCCTGTGGCAACTTGTTGGTTGGTTGGCCTACCTTTCTGGTCAACTTTATTCTCTGGTTGCTTCTTGCTGGTTGGATCATGTAAGGTTTAATTAAATTTGGCTTGCTGAGTGTTATTATTCCTTTTTTTGTTTAGATAATGCTAAACATCTTAAGTTTGTATTTCAAGTTACTAAATAGTTCAAACTTCAAGAGATTGATCATAGGAACCTAGACATTTTAGTTTGCCTTCTTTCATTTTAGTTTTCATCTTGTCTGGAATTCGACCTTGTTTTCAACTAATATTCTCAATAAAGTTATTTTCTTTTATTTCACTGGTCTACCGATAAAGTTTTCTTTTTGTTTCACTGTTCAAATGGTTAGTTTTGACTGATTTGTCTCATTTTCCCTGCTATTTTCGAATCTTCAAGACCCTGCTGATGCTGACTAGTTGTTGAAAATCCAATAGGAGGTTGATGAAACAAGCATCATCCTGGTGAGCATTAGATTTACATATGGATCAATGTGTTATAAACTTCTTTTCAGTTGGACATTCTTCTTCTCTTGCAGCTATCCAGCACCTTTTATTTTATATTTATATTAACCTTCTGTGAAAAAACTTGTCAAATTGTTTGGGGGTTCTGGAACCTGTTTCTCAATACATATGAAGATCAATGCATGCTCATGCAATTTAAGCATCACGTTATACTAGCTGAATAATTCATGTCCTTGAGTGAGATGTTATCATAGAATTTATAAAGTCACCCTTTTATTATTGCAATTGCATCTTGGTTTGTCATGGTTTTGAAAGCAATCTCACTAAGTGAATTTCCATAAGCGTTAATTCCTAGGATAGTTATTATTTGGCCTTTATAAACTATTCTGGACAGTGTTAACCCTTGATGGAAGGTAATCTTTGGGCCTAATATTTCGATTTTTTGTGTGAGTATCACTTGTAACAAACATTCTCCAGGACTTGTCTTGGTTCTCTTTCAAAGCCACACACTTGCACTATGCATATGATGCATGAACCTTTGTGTTAATTAAGTGGTGGAGATGTGAGAACCATTACAAACTTATGGTTGAATTATGGGCAAGTAGAACCTTTCATATGTGACTTGAGTGAAACACCTATCCTTTTGTGTGGCCGGGCGAATTCAGTCATTTTGGTTTAATCTTGTACTATATGCAGTTCTTTTAGCTTGTGGTATATTCATGGATTGATGTGAAGTAGAGAGGCCATGATAGATTAAGTGTGACTGCTGATGTTATGATCCATATAATCATTGAACATTCATATGATAAATAACAGAACCGTTCCATCCATATAATCAATGAAAAGTATAAACTCTTTCTTTGCATTCTCAGAGCATTTATTATTTAATAGTTCATAGATATTTATGATTTAAAATTATTATGGGATAAGGGTCTTAAATGCCATGGAAGTTTTCGTTCAGGAGCACTGGTAAGACGGAAGTTTTTTTTGCACCAAAAATGCCACGGAAGTTTTCACTGAGGGGCAATTTTGCCCTGGAAGTTTTCACTAAGGAGCAATTTTGCCCCGGAAGTTTTCACTAAGGAGCAATTTTGCCCTTCTATCCCCAAATATTAAATATGACTATTAAATCAGTTAAAGACCACACATGTGATGCTTTGAAAAGGTCAAACTTGGAGCTAGAGAAGGAGATCCTCGAGATGTTGAGCTCAAGGCGGCCAGAATTTGTGAAGCTGAACTGGTTAAAGGGACTGAAAGGTCGACTGTCACAAAACCCAAAGGAAGCATCACTTATGATCTAAGCAAATGATCAGTCTATATAGACATGCTACGCTGTGATTTGAACCTTTTGTCTAAGAAATGGATTGACTTTAGATTGACCTGATTCAAGTTTAGCAGTTTGCTTGTTATCGCCAAGTGGATACATTAATTGTTATTAGACTTATCTTTGAATAAATGAGACAAGTAAGATCATTTTGATCTAAATTTGTCTTACTACCCTAAAATTTTTTAGGAGAATGGTTGATTATTCTAAACTCTGTTTTTGACATATTGGTGTGATTTGAATTAGAGATTTTGTTGTGATAAAATGAATCTCTTTGCTCTATAAAGGAGAAGAGCCATGTACGAGTTAATGAGAATTTTTGCTATGAGAGTTTAAGGAGATTTCGGTTTGTCCCCTTCCTCTCCTTACTTACTTGAATTGTTTGTGAAATCATATGTTGGATTGATTGTTTAGAATAAGTGTGGGAGAGGGGACTAATCTGGCAGTGAAAGGTAGAAAAAATCGTCTTGCTCCATTGTTATTGTTGGAAATTATGCCCTAGGGGCAATTCATTGTACTTTGGATATTTAAGTTATTTAAAGTATTCTTTTTTGGTTATCATTTTCGTTTGCATGTTCGTATTGATAACTGCATCCCTGGATAATCTTATAGATTATCCTAAATGTCCCTGGTCGGTCATCTACACGGGAGTGAAGATGAAATAAGACCAGTATGACTTTGATGAGGTATGGAGATACGAATCAAAGTCATGGGCACTTGTAAGAGTACAAGGTGCTGGACCGACCCACTATGAGAAAGCTGCATGGATTAAGTCATAAGCTTATCTCATGTATAACCGCGTCACGACGCCCTATGACTTGAGACCATCATAGATTCCTAAATGATGAGTCACTGGTCTTTGACCTAGTCAAAAGTCACCTTTGACCGGGTGATGATAAAGGCTCGGATCGGGATCAGTGGTTTTCATGCAGAGGAATGTGAGTGGTCAAGATGGGATTTGTCCGTCACATATATAGAGAGATAATGCTAGGCCCCTCGATGAGTGAGTCTAAGAAATGTATGGCCATACTGTGATGGAAAGGAGTTTCCATTTCACTTATTAGACTACTCGAGAATCGAGAAAGCAATGGTCAAGAAAAGGAAGTTGACATTATCCATGCCTCATCCTTGACCAAATTATCGCGTGACAAAAGGGACGTGACATGGTTGTACGATAGGTAGTATCGTGTCATCGATCCCCATGTGAATTGGGTAGTTGCAATGTCTTGCTAAAGGCCGCTTGCGACTTGTAGGCTGATACAGTGTTGGCCCACTGCCAATCTCATATGGGCCTGCAGGGTTGCACACTAGAATAATCCAACACGGGTGAAAGTGTCCAGGTTCATTGAATCTCAGATTAATCTGAGATTAAATGAATACTAAATTTGATCTAGGATTTATATATATATATATAATTCAAAATTAATATATATGTATATAATTCGAAATTAATATATGTATTATAAATTGAGATTATAATATTATATATGATATTTGTTTAGTATTTAATTTATTTGATAAATTAAATATCTGAAACAAATAGAGATATTGTATCTCATTTAATTTCGAATAAAGATATCGTATATCTGTTTAATATTAAATTGAGATATGGTATCTCAGATTTAATTAAATAGATAGATATCATATCTCGAATTTAATTTATGATGATAAATTAAATCAAAAGGCTTTAAATTTAGATTTGATTTAAATTCAAAATTCGAATTTCTAAATCTGGCTTTTAATATATTCAATTACATTTATGAGATAGATGTGATTGATATGTTGACCAGATTCAAAAATCCGAATTTCCAAAAATTAATAAAAGATTAATTTTGGTTATATAATACGCCTATCGGGTTTAGAAAGACCTACGGGATTTTCAGTCGAGCGTATTCAGAAAAGCCGCGAGAAACCCTAGAGCAACTTGAGAGAGAGACGCACAAGAAGCGCTAGCACGCTGCCGCAACCGTGTTTGGGGATTGTTCGTGTGGATACCAGTAGAGGAAGCCGATCCAAGAGTCGACTTCTGCTGATCGAAAGAATGAGACGCGGACGTGTTGATCGCCCACCTGATCAAAGGAACGAGACGCGGACGTGTTGTTCGAGAAGGTAGCCCACCTGATCAAAGGAACGAAACGCGGGCTAGTTCAACACAAGGTATGATTCGGTTTCCTTAACCCTGATTTAAACGTCGTTGAGTGATCCTTCAGAAGGATTCGTAAGAAATTTTTAATCCGCTGCGTGTACGAATCCCAACAGTTATGGTAGTAGCCTTATTCCTTATCCTTGCTATAAGTTTGATCTACATTGATTATTGTTAGTCTACACTTGCATTGACTACAAGTTTGGGGGAAGAATGGATTTGAGTGTGTGCGTTGTTTTGATTACATTGTAAAGGGATTGATTGTGTTATTCAGAATATGATTATTGATTGAGATTTATCTGCCCAGGAGTGCAAATGTTCTAGTGGGGGGAATTTGGTAAATCCATTTAATTGTTATATTTTCTATGGTAGTTCATGGGTGTTTTATGCATTTTATGGTTGAAAATGGTAGCATTATTTATTAAATTGTGAATTGTGAATATATTGTGATTTATACAGGGTCAAAATGGGGAAATTATATGAAATTTTGGAATGTGCGGAAAGGATCAGATTCTAATAGCAGAAAAGGAGAACTAGAATTAATATTTACTCAAGGACCATTGAGTTATGAGAAAGAGTTAACTTGCACACGAACAGGAAATATGGTTATAATCTTGATTCTGGCACAATTTACAAAGATGACTAGTAGATATACACAAGAAACGCAAGCGGTAGGTTTGTCTTTGACTTTTTGGGATTTTTGATCAACACGGTTTTCCTTTTCTTTTCTCTTGGTCGGAATCCAATTAACTTTTATTTATTCTTCATTCTTGGTGAAGATTGATGAGCTACTTAAGTAATCTGGTTGCATGTGTCTAGCAGCACCTTTGAGCTTTCTTTTATTTCATAGTTTTCTTGGCTTTTGTTATTTATCATTTATGAGAAGATGACACTGATTTTCTTGGATCATTATCAAACCAGAAATTTCCTGCGTGTTTTTTTTTTTTTTAATTATTCCTATAAGTTGAAGTTTGAAAATCACATAAAAGTTTAAAATTTGATACTAGCATTGGGGAGAAAATAGTTTCTTTTTAAATTAGAGGTCATGTGAGGTTTGAAGGCTCAACAGACTCTTCCTCTTATTTTTAAATCATATTTTACAATAACTTGATTTTTGGATTTAATACCTTTCCTATGCGTATGAGATTAGACTTTATGTGGATGAGGCTCCTCTAATGAAAACTAGGGAATTTTAAAAAGCTACAAGCTTTCATTTGGTGAGGCTTCTACCGCAAAGAGTACAAAGATATTGGTGAGGTGCATAGTGAGGTAATCAAATACAACAAGAAAATTGAGATAGGAAAAAGGGAAAAGATAAATGAATAAATGCATATGTAAATAAATTAAATAAGTAGCTATAAAAAGAACAACATCAACACTAAAGCAAATTGAAAACAAGCAAACAAACCAATAATAACCTACAACACAAAAAAATTACAAGGAAAATATTGAGATAGGAAAAAAAGGAAAGAGTAAATGAATAAATACATGTGTCACACACACACACACACACACACAAAATAATCAATTACAATAAGAAAAATGAGATAGGCAAAAAGGAAAAGATAAATGAATAAAGACATATGTAAATAAATTAAATAAGTAGGTTTAAAACAAAAAATATCAACACAAAAGCAAATTGATAACAAGCAAAAAACCAATAATAAGCTACATATGTCTCACACACACACACACACACACACACAAAATAATCAATTACCACAAGAAAATTCAGATAGGAAAAAAAGGAAAAGATTAATGATTAAATGCTTATGTAAATAAATTAAATAAGTAGCTATAAAATGAACAATATCAACACTCAAGAAAATTGAAAACAAGCAAACAAACCTGTTCTGTCCTAAAAACACAGAGATTGGACTTGACTAGGTTGTCAAGTTGTTACTCTCGTCACCCAACAAGGGCATAACTTCTCTTATTTCCTTTCTCTTCATCATTAAGTCGTCCAACATAGAGAAAAAGAGGGGAGAGACCGCACACAAAAGAAGAATGAGAGAGAGAGCAAGAAGAGAGAGAGAGAACTCTATTGAGACGGTTTTGCATCGATTTGGCGTTTCTTGCACCCGAGGCCTTTTCTCACGTTGTTTCCTCTCGGTAACAGCTTCGTTTCTATTGTTTTGGATTCTTGAACCTAAAAATCTCGTGTCGTCTCCATGGTGGACGTGCTATCAAAATCAAGAACTGACTATGGAATCAAGTGAGGTTTGCACGGTGTGGACACCACATAGAGTGCAACCTTACCTATAACTCGTCCATCAATCGCATCTAGCCCTTCCGTGAAGTAGGCGCAGCTTGCCCTCCAAGTCCTCCTGTCTTGTTGGCCAGGTATTCTTTACTTGATGGCCAAGTTGTTACTTGCCGTCCCAACAACCACACAACTTCTCTTATTTCCTTTCTCTTCATCATTAGGTCGTCCAACATGGAGAAAAAGAGGGGAGAGGCCTCACACAAAAGAAGAATGATAGAGAGAGCAAGAAGATAGAGATAACTCTATTGAGCCGGTTTTGCATCGATTTGGCGTTTCTTGCACCCCAGGCCTTCTCACGTTGTTTCACCTCGATAACAGCTTCGTTTCTACTGTTTTGGATTCTTGGTCCTAGAAATCTTGTGTCGTCTCCTAGGAGGACGTGCTATCAAAATCAAGAACTGACTATGGAATCAATTGAGGTTTGTATGGTGTGGACACCACATAGTGTGCAACCATACCTATAACTTGTCCTCCAAGCGCATCTATCCCTTTTGTGAAGTAGTCCCAGCTTGCCCTCGAAATCCTCATGACTTGTGGGCCAAGTATTCTTAACTTGTTGGCCAAGTTGTTACTTGCCTCAGCCAGCAAGCGCACAACTTCTCTTAATTCCCTCTTCATCATTAAGTCGTCCAACATGGAGAAAAAGAGGGGAGAGGCCGCACACAAAAGAAGAATGAGAGAGAGAGCAAGAAGAGAGAGAGAGAACTCCATTAAGCCGGTTGTGCATCGATTTGGCATTTCTTGCACCCAAGGCCTTCTCTCACGGTTTTTCCTCTCGGTAACAGCTTCGTTTCTTTTGTTTTGGATTCTTGATCCTAGAAATCTCGTGTCGTCTCCCAGGTGGACGTACTATCAAAATCAAGAACTGACTATGGAATTAAGTGAGGTTTGCACGGTGTGGACACCACATAGAGTGCAACCATACCTATAACTTGTCCTCCAAGCGCATCTATCCCTTTTGTGAAGTAGGCTCGGCTTACCCTCGAAGTCCTCATGACTTGTGGGCCAAGTATTCTTTACTGGTTGGCCAAGTTGTTACTTGCCTCACCCAACAAGCGCACAACTTCTCTTATTTCCTTTCTCTTCATCATTAAGTCGTCCAACACGGAGAAACAGATGGGAGAGGCCGCACACAAAAGAAGAATGGAACAGAGAGCATGAAGAGAGAGAGAGAACTCCATTGAGCCGGTTGTGCATCGATTTGGCATTTCTTGCACCCAAGGCCTTCTCTCACGTTGTTTCCTCTCGTTAACACCTTCATTTCTACTGTTTTGCATTCTTGATCCTAGAAATCTCGTGTCGTCTCCCAGGTGGACGTGCTATCAAAATCAAGAACTGACTATGGAATCAAGTGAGGTTTGCACGGTGTGGACAACACATAGAGTGCAACCTTACCTATAACTCGTCCATCAAGCGCATCTAGCCCTTCCGTGAAGTAGGCGCAGCTTGCCCTCCAAGTCCTCCTGTCTTGTTGGCCAGGTATTCTTTACTTGATGGCCAAGTTGTTACTTGTCGATCCCAACAACCACACAACTTCTCTTATTTCCTTTCTCTTCATCATTAAGTCTTCCAAGATGGAGAAAAAGAGGGGAGAGGCCGCACACAAAAGAAGAATGAGAGAGAGAGCAAGAAGTGAGAGAGAACTCTATTGAGCCGGTTTTGCATCGATTTGGCGTTTCTTGCACCCCAGGCCTTCTCATGTTGTTTCACCTCGGTAACAGCTTCATTTCTACTATTTTGGATTCTTGATCCAAGAAATCTTGTGTCATCTCCTAGGTAGACGTGCTATCAAAATCAAGAACTAACTATGGAATCAAGTGAGGTTTGTATGGTGTGGACACCACATAGTGTGCAACCATACCTATAACTTGTCCTCCAAGCGCATCTATCCCTTTCGTGAAGTAGGCCTGGCTTGCCCTCAAAGTCCTCATGACTTGTGGGCCAAGTATTCTTTACTTGTTGGCCAAGTTGTTACTTGCCTCAACCAGCAAGCGCACAACTTCTCTTAATTCCTTTCTCTTCATCATTAAGTCGTCCAACATGGAGAAAAAGAGGGGAGAGGCCGTACACAAAAGAAGAATGAGAGAGAGCGCAAGAAGAGAGAGAGAGAACTCCATTGAGCCGGTTGTGCATCGATTTGGTGTTTCTTGCACCCAAGGCCTTCTCTCACGGTTTTTCCTCTCGGTAACAGCTTCGTTTCTACTGTTTTGGATTCTTGATCCTAGAAATCTCGTGTCGTCTCCCAGGTGGACGTGCTATCAAAATCAAGAACTGACTATGGAATCAAGTGAGGTTTGCACGATGTGGACACCACATAGAGTGCAACCATACCTATAACTTGTCCTCCAAGCGCATCTATCCCTTTTGTGAAGTAGGCCCGGCTTACCCTCGAAGTACTCATGACTTGTGGGCCAAGTATTCTTTACTGGTTGGCCAAGTTGTTACTTGCCTCACCCAACAAGCGCACAACTTCTCTTATTTCCTTTCTCTTCATCATTAAGTCGTCCAACACGGAGAAAAAGAAGGGAGAGGCCGCATAGAAAAAAAGAATGAGAGAGAGAGCAAGAAGAGAGAGAGAGAACTCTATTGAGACGGTTTTGCATCGATTTGGCGTTTCTTGCACCCGAGGCCTTTTCTCACGTTGTTTCCTCTCGGTAACAGCTTCGTTTCTATTGTTTTGGATTCTTGAACCTAAAAATCTCGTGTCGTCTCCATGGTGGACGTGCTATCAAAATCAAGAACTGACTATGGAATCAAGTGAGGTTTGCACGGTGTGGACACCACATAGAGTGCAACCTTACCTATAACTCGTCCATCAATCGCATCTAGCCCTTCCGTGAAGTAGGCGCAGCTTGCCCTCCAAGTCCTCCAGTCTTGTTGGCCAGGTATTCTTTACTTGATGGCCAAGTTGTTACTTGCCGTCCCAACAACCACACAACTTCTCTTATTTCCTTTCTCTTCATCATTAGGTCGTCCAACATGGAGAAAAAGAGGGGAGAGACGGCACACAAAAGAAGAATGAGAGAGAGAGCAAGAAGAGAGAGATAACTCTATTGAGCCGGTTTTGCATCGATTTGGTGTTTCTTGCACCCCAGGCCTTCTGTCGCGTTGTTTCCTCTTGGTAACAGCTTCGTTTCTACTGTTTTGGATTCTTGGTCCCAGAAATCTTGTGTCGTCTCCTAGGTGGACGTGCTATCAAAATCAAGAACTGACTATGGAATCAATTGAGGTTTGCACGGTGTGGACACCACATAGAGTGCAACCTTCCCTATGACTCGTCCACCAAACGCATCTAGCCCTTCTGTGAAGTAGGCCCGACTTGCCCTCGAAGTCCTCATGACTTGTGGGCCAAGTATTCTTTACTTGTTGGCCAAGTTGTTACTTGCCTCACCGAACAAGCGCACAACTTCTCTTATTTCCTTTCTCTTCATCATTAAGTTGTCCAACATGGAGAAAAAGAGGGGAGAGGCCGCATCCAAAAGAAGAATATGAGACAGAGCAAGAAGAGAGAGAGAACTCCATTGAGCCGGTTGTGCATCGATTTGGCGTTTCTTGCACCCGAGGCCTTCTCTCACGTTGTTTCCTCTCGGTATCAACTTCGTTTCTACTGTTTTGGATTCTTGAACCTAGAAATCTCGTGTTGACTCCATGGTTGACGTGCTATCAAAATCAAGAACTGACTATGGAATCAAATGAGGTTTGCACGGTGTGGACACCACATAGATTGCAACCTTATCTATGAATCGTCCACCAAACGCTTCTAGCCCTTCCGTGAAGTAGGCCCGGCTTGCCCTCCAAGTCCTCCTGACTTGTTGGCCAAGTATTCTTTACTTGATGGCAAAGTTGTTACTTGCCTCACCCAACAAGCGCACAACTTTTTTATTGCCTTTCTCTTCATCATTAAGTCGTCCAACATGGAGAAAAAGAGGGGAGAGGCCGCACACAGAAGATGAATGAGAGAGAGAGAGAAAGAAGAGAGAGAGAACTCTTTGGAGCCAGTTTAGCATCGGTTTGCGATTCTTGCACCCGAGGCCTTCTCTCACAATGTTTCCTCTCGGTAACTGCTTCGTTTCTACTTTTTGGATTCTTGATCCTAGAAATCTCGTGTTGTCTCCATGGTGGATGTGCTTTCAGAATGAAGAACAGACTATGGAATCAAATGAGGTTTGCACAGTGTGGAGACCACATAGAGTGCAACCTTACTTATAACTCATCCACCAAACGCATCTAGCCCTTCCGTGAAGTAGGCCTGGCTTGCCACCAAGTCCTCCTGACTTGTTGGCTAGGTATTCTTTACTTGATGGCCAAGTTGTTACTTGCCTCAGCCAACAAGCGCACAACTTCTCTTATTTCCTTTCTCTTCATCATTAAGTAGTCGGACTTGGAGAAAAAGAGGGGAGAGGCCGCACACAAAAGAAGAATGAGAGAGAGAGCAAGAAGAGAGAGAGAGAACTCTATTGAGCTGGTTTTGCATCGGTTTGGCGTTTCTTGCACCCTAGGCCTTCTCTCATGTTGTTTCCGCTCGGTAATAGCTTCGTTTCTACTGTTTTGGATTCTTGATCCTAGAAATCTCGTGTCGACTCCATGGTGGACGTGCTATCAAAATCAAGAACTGACTATGGAATCAATTGAGGTTTGCAAGGTGTGGACACCACATAGAGTGCAACCTTGCCTATGACTCATCCACCAAACGCATCTAGCCCTTCTGTGAAGTAGGCCCGACTTGCCCTCGAAGTCCTCATGACTTGTGGGCCAAGTATTCTTTACTTGTTGGCCATGTTGTTACTTGCCTCACCGAACAAGCGCACAACTTCTCTTATTTCCTTTCTCTTCATCATTAACTCGTCGAACATGGAGAAAAAGAGGGGAGAGGCTGCACACAAAAGAAGAATGAGAGAGAGAGAGCAAGAAGAGAGAGAGAACTCTATTGAGCTGGTTTTGCATCGGTTTGGCGTTTCTTGCACCCGAGGCCTTCTCTCACGTTGTTTCCGCTCGGTAACATCTTTGTTTCTTCTGTTTTGGATTCTTGATCCTAGAAATCTCGTGTTGACTCCATGGTTGACGTGCTATCAAAATCAAGAACTGACTATGGAATCAAATGAGGTTTGCACGGTGTGGACACCACATAGATTGCAACCTTATCTATGAATCGTCCACCAAACGCTTCTAGCCCTTCCGTGAAGTAGGCCCAGCTTGCCCTCTAAGTCCTCCTGACTTGTTGGCCAAGTATTCTTTACTTGATAGCCAAGTTGTTACTTGCCTCACCCAACAAGTGCACAACTTTCTTGTTTCCTTTCTCTTCATCATTAAGTTGTCCAACATGGAGAAAAAGAGGGGAGAGGCCTCACACAAAAGAAGAATGAGAAAGAGAGCAAGAAGAGAGAGAGAACTCTTTGGAGCCACAATTCCAAAGAATTGATAAGCCCAAGAACGCCACAAGGATTGATGCCATTGATATGTTCAGAGATTCTCAAAAGAACCCTAGAGAAGCTTGCCTCTCACCAAAATGGTTAACTTTCTAATTCAAATTTGCCGTCACAAAAGCTATGGTGTTCCCTTATATAGTGGACAACATCCATGTTAAGTTTAACCTAATTATGCTTACACACAAAGGAAAATAAGACAGCCCAATAAGCGAGCCCAATAATTCTTATTACAAAAGTTCAACTAAATGTAAGAAAGATAAAACTAAGTGCAGAATTTGGGCCAAGTAAAAAACTAAGTGAGCCCAATAAGCCTTCATGCATATCCATTGAGGCTTATTCTTCAAGGTCTTTAATCTGAATTAAGTGTATCATTTTGGTCTCTTTTTTCTTTAGACTTGGGCTTGCCTCAAGTAAGGTGGTCACTAAGAGATTCAGGGCCTTTTAGCCCTTTTAGCTTTTGCTCTTGTCATTGGGCCTCCAAGACATTGTATGTCCTCCAAGTTTGTTGCCTTGGTCATGCCGCCTCCTATGTCCTCATCAGGATTTCCATGCAACTATGTGGCCTTTAGAGCACTTTCGTCAAAGGAAGCTCAAAAGAGCCGCTATCAATTTGGGGGCTGAAACGTTTGAATTTAGGAAATGCGTTCTCCATTTTGGAGTGCTTGTGCAAAAGTGGATAGGGGAGGGGCATTTCCATGCAACTCTGTGGCCTTTAGAGCATTTTCGTCAAAGGAAGATCAAAACAATCCGCTAGCAATTTGGGACCGAAACGTATGAATTTAGGAAATGCATCCTCCATTTTGGAGTACTTGTGCAAAATGGATAGTGGGGAGTTCTAGGCAACTTTGTGGCCTTTAGAGCACTTCCGTCAAAGGAAGCTCAAAAGAGCCGCTATCAATTTGGGGTCCGAAACGTTTGAATTTAGGAAATGCGTTCTCCATTTTGGAGTGCTTGTGCAAAATAGATAGGGGGATTTCCATGTAACTCCGAGGCCTTTAGAGCATTTCGTCGAAGAAAGCTCAAAACGAGCTGCTAGAAATTTGGGGGCCTAAACGTATGAATTTAGGAAAGGCGTCCTCCATTTTGGAGTCCTTGTGCAAAATGGATATGGGGATTTCCATGTAACTCCGAGGCCTTTAGAGCACTTTCGTCCAAGGAACCTCAAAACGAGCCGCTAGCAATTTGGAGGGCGAAACATATGAATTTAGGAAATGTCTCCTCCATTTTGGAGTGCTTGCACAAAATGGATAGGGGAGGGGGATTTCCATGTAGAGCACTTTCGTCGAAGAAAGCTCAAAACGAGCCATTAGCAAAGTGGGGACCAAAACGTATGAAATTAGGAAATGGGTCCACCATTTTGGAGTCCTTGTGCAGAATGGATAATGGAGGGGGATTTCCTTGCAACTCTGAGGCCTTTAGAGGACTTTCGTCAAAGGAAGCTAGCAATTTGGGGGCCGAAACGTATGAATTTATGAAATGCATCGTCCATTTTGGAGTGCTTGTGCAAAATGGATAGGGGAGGGGGATTTCCATGCAACTCCGTGGCCTTTAGAGCACTTTCGTCGAATCAAGCTCAAAACGAGCCACTAGAAATTTGGGAGCCTAAATGTATGAATTCAGGAAAGGCGTCCTCCATTCTGGAGTTCTTGTGCAAAATGGATAGGGGGGATTTCCAAGCAACTAGCAAACAAACCAATAATCAACTACAACACAAACTATTACAACAAAAATATTGAGATAGGAAAAAATAAATGAATAAATACATATGTGACACACACACACACACACACACACACACAAATAATCAAATACAACAAGAAAATTGAGATAGGAAAAAGGGAAAAGATAAATGAATAAATGCATATATGTAAATAAATTAAATAAGTAGGTATAAAATGACAAATATCAATACTCAAGCAAATTGAAAACAAGCAAAGAAACAAATAATCAACTACAACACAAACTATTACAACAAAAATAGAGATAGGAAAAGAAGGAAAAAAATAAATGAATAAATCCATATGTCACACACACACAATAATCAAATACAACAAGAAAATTGAGATAGGAAAAAAGGAAAAGATTAATGATTAAATGCAAATGTAAATAAATTAAATAAGTAGCTATAAAACGAACAATACCAATACTAAAGCAAATTGAAAAAGGGAAAACAAACTAAAAATAAACTACCACACAAACTATTACAAATAAAATTTTGTGATAGGAAAAAACGAAAAAAATAAATGAATAAAATACATATGTCACACACACACACACACACAAAATAATAAAAAACGACAAGAAAATTGAGATAGGAAAAAAGGAAAAGATAAATGAAGTAACGCATATGTAAATAAATTAAATAATTAGTTATAAAACAAAACAATTTCCACAACGAAGAAAAATTAAAACAAGCAAACAAACCAATAATCAACTACAAGACAAACCACTAAAACAAAAAATTAATGAGATAGGAAAAAAAGGAAAAAGTAAATGAATAAATACATATGTCACACACACACAAAATAATCAATTATCACAAGAAAATTGAGATAGGAAAAAAGGAAAAGATCAATGATTAAATGCATATGTAAATAAATTAAATAAGTAGCTATAAAACAAACAATATCAACACTAAAGCAAATTGAAAAAGGGGAAACAAACCAAAAATAAACTACCACACAAACTATTACAACAAAAATATTGAGATAGGAAAAGACAAAAAAATAAATAAATAAAATACATATGTCACACACACACACACACACAATAATAAAAAACGACAAGAAAATTGAGATAGGAAAAAATGAAAAGACAAATGAAGTAACCCATATGTAAGAAAATTAAATAATTAGTTATAAGAAAAACAATTTCAACTACGAAGAAAAATTAAAACAAGCAAACAAACCAATAATCAACTACAACACAAACTATTACAACAAAAATATTGAGATAGGGAAAAAAGGAAAGAGTAAATGAATAAATACATGTGTCACACACGCACAAAATAATCAATTACAATAAGAAAAGTGAGATAGGCAAAAAGGAAAAGATAAATGAATAAATGCATATGTAAATAAATTAAATAAGTAGGTATAAAACAAAAAATATCAACACAAAAGCAAATTGATAACAAGCAAACAAACCAATAATAAGCTACATATGTCTCTCTCTCTCTCACACACACACACAATAATCAATTACCACAAGAAAATTCAGATAGGAAAAAAGGAAAAGATTAATGATTAAATGCTTATGTAAATAAATTAAATAAGTAGCTATAAAACGAACAATATCAACACTCAAGCAAATTAAAAACAAGCAAACAAACCAATAATAAACAACAACACAAACTATTACAACAAAAATATTGAGATAAGAAAAAACGAAAAAATAAATGAATAAAATCCATATGTCTCACACACACACACAAAATAATAAAAAAATGTCAAGAAAATTGAGATAGGAAAAAAGAAAAAGATAAATGAAGTAACACATATGTAAATAAATTAAATAATTAGTTATAAAACAAACAATTTCAACAACGAAGAAAAATAAAAACAAGCAAACAAACCAATAATCAACTACAACACAAACTATTACAACAAAAATACTGAGATTGGGAAAAGGAAAAAAATAAAAGAATAAATACATATGTCACACACACAAAATAATCAATTACAACAAGAAAATTGAGATGGGAAAAAAAGTAAAAGATTAATGATTAAATGCTTATGTAAATAAATTAAATAAGTAGGTACAAAAGGAACAACATCAACACTAAAGCAAATTGAAAACAAGCAAACAAACCAATAATCAACTACAACACAAACTATTACAACAAAAATATTGAGATAGGAAAAAATAAATGAATAAACACATATGTGACACACACACGCACAATAATAATCAAATACAACAAGAAAATTGAGATAGGAAAAAGAGAAAGGATAAATGAATAAATGCATATGTAAATAAATTAAATAAGTAGCTATAAAAGAACAATATCAACACCAAAGCAAATTGAAAACAAACAAACAAACCAACAAAAACCTACAACACAAAATATTACAACGAAAATATTGAGATAGGAAAAAAGGAAAAAATAAATGAATAAATACATATGTCACACACACACACACACAAAATAATCAATTACAATAAGAAAAGTGAGATAGGCAAAAAGGAAAAGATAAATGAATAAATGCATATGTAAATAAATTAAATAAGTAGCTATAAAACAAAGAATATCAACACAAAAGCAAATTGAAAACAAGCAAACAAACCAATAATAAGCTACACCACAAACTATTACAAAACAACAATTGAGATAGGTAAAAAAGGAAAAAGTAAATGAATAAATACATATGTCACACACACACACACAAAATAATCAATTACCACAATAAAATTGAGATAGGAAAAAAGGAAAAGATTAATGATTAAAAGCTTATGTAAATAAATTAAATAAGTAGCTATAAAACAAACAATATCAACTCTAAAGAAAATTGAAAACAAGCAAAGAAACCAATAATAACCTACAACACAAACTATTATAACGAAAATATTGAGATAGGAAGAAGGAAAAAATAAATGAATAAATACATATGTCACACACACACACACGGAATAATCAATAACAACAAGGAAATTGAGATAGGAAAAGAGACAAAGATTCATAATTACATGCAAATGTAAATAAATTAAATAAGTAGCTATTAAACAAAGAATATCAACACAAAAGCAAATTGAAAACAAGCAAACAAACCAATAATAAACTACAACACAAACTATTACAACAGAACAATTGAGATAGGAAAAAACAGGAAAAAGTAAATGAATAAATACATATGTGACACACACACACACACACACACACACAATAATCAATTACAACAAGAAAATTGAAATAGGAAAAAAGGAAAAGATTAAAGATTAAATTCTTATGTAAATAAATTAAATAAGTAGCTATAAAACGAACAATATCAACACTAAAGCAAATTGAAAACAAGCAAACAAACCAATAATAAACGACAATACAAACTATTACAACAAAAATATTGAGCTAGGAAAAAATGAATAAAATAAATGAATAAAATACATATGTTACACACACACACAAAATAATAAAAAACGTCAAGAAAATTGACATAGGAAAAAAGGAAAAGATAAATGAAGGAACACATATGTAAATAAATTAAATAATTAGTTATAAAACAAACAATTTCAACAACGAAGAAAAACTAAAATAAGCAAACACACATACATATGTCTCACACACAAACACACACAAAATAACAAATTACAACAAGAAAATTGAGATAGGAAAAAAGGAAAAGATTAATGATTAAATGCATATGTCAATAAATTAAATAAGTAGCTATAAAAAGAACAATATCAACACAAAAGCAAATTGAAAACAAGCAAACAAACCAATAATAACCTACAACACAAACTATTACAACGAAAATATTGAGATAGGAAAAAAGGAAAAAAAATAAATGAATAAATACATATGTCACACATACACAAAAATCAAATACAACAAGAAAATTGAGATAGGAAAAAAGGGAAAGATAAATGAAGTAATGCATATGTAAATAAATTAAATATTTTGTTATAAAAAGAGCAAAAATAAATGAATAAATACATATGTCACACACCCACAATAATCAAATACAACAAGAAAATTGAGATAGGAAAAAAGGGAAAGATAAATGAAGTAATGCATATGTAAATAAATTAAATATTTTGTTATAAAACAAGCAATTTCAACAATGAAGAAAAATTAAAATAAGCAAACAAACCAATAATCAACAACAACACAAACTATTACAATAAAAATATTGCGATAGAGAAAAAAGGAAAAAAATAAATGAATAAATACATGTGTCACACACACACACACACAAAATAATCAATTACAATTAGAAAAGTGAGATACGCAAAAAGGAAAAGATAAATGAATAAATGCATAAGTAAATAAATTAATTAAGTAGGTATAAAACAAAGAATATCAACACAAAAGTAAATTGAAAACAAGCAAACAAACCAATAATAAGATACAACACAAACTATTACAACAAAACTATTGAGATAGGTAAAAAAGGAAAAAGTAAATGAATAAATACATATGTCACACACACACACAAAAAATAATCAATTACCACATGAAAATTGAGATAGGAAAAAAAGAAAAGATTAATGATTAAATGCTTATGAAAATAAATTAAATAAGTAGCTATAAAACGAACAATATCAACACTCAAGCAAATTGAAAACAAGCAAACAAACCAATAATAAACTACAACACAAACTAATACAACAAAAATATTGAGATAGGAAAAAACGAAAAAATAAATGAATAAAATACATATGTCACACACACACACACACACACACACAATCATAAAAAACGACAAGAAAATAGAGATAGGACAAAAGGAAAAGATAAATGAAGCAACGCATATGTAAATAAATTAAATACTTAGTTATAAAACAAAACAATTTCAACAAGGAAGAAAAATTTAATCAAGCAAACAAACCAATAATCAACTACAACACAAACTATTACAATAAAAATATTGAGATAGGAAAAAGAGGAAAAAGTAAATGAATAAATATATATGTCACACACACAAATAAAACAATCAATTACCAAAAGAAAATTGAGATAGGAAAAAAGGAAAAGATCAATGATTAAATGCATATGTAAATAAATTAAATAAGTAGTTATAAAACGTACAATAGCAACACTAAAGCAAATTGAAAAAGTGAAAACAAACCAAAAATAAACTACCACACAAACTATTACAACAAAAATATTGAGATAGGAAAAAATGAAAAAATAAATGAATAAAATACATATGTCACACACACACAATAATAAAAAACGACAAGAAAATGAATAAATGCATATGTAAATAAATTAAATAAGTAGCTCTAAAACAAAGAATATCAACACAAAAGCAAATTGAAAACAAGCAAATAAACCAATAACAAGCTACAACACAACTATTGAGATAGGTAAAAAAGGAAAAAGTAAATGAATAAATACATATGTCACATACACACACACAAAATAATCAATTACCACAAGAAAATTGAGATAGGAAAAAAAGGACAAGATTAATGATTAAAAGCTTATGTAAATAAATTAAATAAGTAGCTATAAAACAAACAATATCAACTCTAAAGAAAATTGAAAACAAGCAAAGAAACCAATAATAACCTACAACACAAACTATTATAACGAAAATATTGAGATAGGAAAGAAGGAAAAAAATAAATGAATAAATATATATGTCACACACACACACACAATAATCAATAACAACAAGGAAATTGAGATAGGAAAAGAGACAAAGATTCATAATTACATGCAAATGTAAATAAATTAAATAAGTAGCTATTAAACAAAGAATATCAACACAAAAGCAAATTGAAAACAAGCAAACAAACCAATAATAAACTACAACACAAACTATTACAACAGAACAATTGAAATAGGAAAAAAAGGAAAAAGTAAATGAATAAATACATATGTCACACACACACACACACAAAAAATAATCAATTACAACAAGAAAATTGAAATAGGAAAAAAGGAAAAGATTAATGATTAAATTCTTATGTAAATAAATTAAATAAGTAGCTATAAAACGAACAATATCAACACTAAAGCAAATTGAAAACAAGCAAACAAACCAATAATAAACGACAATACAAACTATTACAACAAAAATATTGAGCTAGGAAAAAATGAAAAAAATAAATGAATAAAATACATATGTCACACACACACACACAAAATAATAAAAAACGTCAAGAAAATTGAGATAGGAAAAAAGGAAAAGATAAATGAAGGAACACATATGTAAATAAATTAAATAATTAGTTATAAAACAAACAATTTCAACAAGGAAGAAAAACTAAAATAAGCAAACAAACCAATAATCAACTACAACACAAACTATTACAACAAAATTATTGAGATAGGAAAGAAAGGAAAAAATAAATGAATAAATCCATATGTCACACACACACAATAATCAAATACAACAAGAAAATTGAGATAGGAAAAAAAGGGAAAGATAAATGAAGTAATGCATATGTAAATAAATTAAATATTTTGTTATAAAACAAGCAATTTCAACAATGAAGAAAAATTAAAACTAGCAAACAAACCAATAATCAACTACAACACAAACTATTACAATAAAAATATTGCGATAGGGAAAAAAGGAAAAAATAAATGAATAAATACATATATCACACACACGCACACAATAATCAATTACAATAAGAAAAGTGCGATAGGAAAAAAAGGAAAAGATAAATGAATAAATGCATAAGTAAATAAATTAAATAAGTAGGTATAAAACAAAGAATATCAACACAAAAGTAAATTGAAAACAAGCAAACAAACCAATAATAAGATACAACACAAACTATTACAACAAAACTATTGAGATAGGTAAAAAAGGAAAAAGTAAATGAATAAATACATATGTCACACACACACAAAAAATAATCAATTACCACATAAAAATTGAGATAGGAAAAAAAGAAAAGATTAATGATTAAATGCTTATGAAAATAAATTAAATAAGTAGCTATAAAACGAACAATATCAACACTCAAGCAAATTGAAAACAAGCAAACAAACCAATAATAAGCTACAACACAAGCTAATACAACATAAAATATTGAGATAGGAAAAAACGAAAAAATAAATGAATAAAATACATATGTCACACACACACACACACAATCATAAAAAACGACAAGAAAATAGAGATAGGAAAAAAGGAAAAGATAAATGAAGCAACGCATATGTAAATAAATTAAATACTTAGTTATAAAACAAAACAATTTCAACAACGAAGAAAAATTTAATTAAGCAAACAAACCAATAATCAACTACAACACAAACTATTACAATAAAAATATTGAGATAGGAAAAAGAGGAAAAAGTAAATGAATAAATATATATGTCACACACACAAATAAAACAATCAATTACCAAAAGAAAATTGAGATAGGAAAAAAGGAAAAGATCAATGATTAAATGCATATGTAAATAAATTAAATAAGTAGTTATAAAAGGAACAATAGCAACACTAAAGCAAATTGAAAAAGCGAAAACAAACCAAAAATAAACTACCACACAAACTATTACAACAAAAATATTGAGATAGGAAAAACAAAAAAATAAATGAATAAAATACATATGTCACACACACACAATAATAAAAAACGACAAGAAAATTGAGATAGGGAAAAACGAAAAGATAAATGAAGTAACACATATGTAAATAAATTAAATAATTAGTTATAAAACAAACTATTTCAACAACGAAGAAAAATTAAAACAAGCAAACAAACCAATAATCAACTACAAGACAAACTACTACAACAAAAAATTAATGAGACAGGAAAAAAAGGAAAAAGTAAATGAATAAAAACATATGTCACACACACACAAAATAATCAATTAGCACAAGAAAATTGAGATAGGAAAAAAGGAAAAGATCAATGATTAAATGCATATGTAAATAAAGTAGGTATAAAACGAACAATATCAACATTAAAGCAAATTGAAAAGGGAAAACAAACCAAAAATAAACTACCACACAAACTATTACAACAAAAATATTGAGATAGGAAAATACAAAAAAAAAAAGAAGAATAAAATACATATGTCACACACACATACAATAATAAAAACAACAAGAAAATTGAGATACGAAAAAACGAAAAGATAAATGAAGTAATGCATATGTAAATAAATTAAATAATTAGTTATAAAACAAACAATTTCAACAACGAAGAAAAATTAAAACAAGCAAACAAACCAATAATCAAATACAAGACAAACAATTACAACAAAAATATTGAGATTGGGAAAAAGGAAAAAAAACCAAAGAATAAATACATATGTCGCACACACAAAATAATCACTTACAAGAAAATTGAGATAAGAAAAAAAAGAAAAGATTAATGATTAAATGCTTATGTAAATAAATAAAATAATTAGGTGTAAAAGGAACAACATCAACACTAAAGCAAATTGAAAACAAGCAAACAAACCAATAATCAACTACAACACAAACTATTACAACAAAAATATTGAGATAGGAAAAAATAAATGAACTCACACGCGCACACACACAATAATAATCAAATACAACAAGAAAATTGAGATTAAAAAAAAAGAAAATATAAATGAATAAATGTATATTTAAATAAATTAAATAAGTAGGTTTAAAACGAAAAATATCAATACTCAAGCAAATTGAAAACAAGCAAACAAACAAATAATCAACTACAACACAAACTAAATAACTCATGCCTTCGATGGCTGAGAGCAAGAAGGACGTTTCTCCCCCCTATCGGTCGGAGGAAAGTCTACGGTCGAATAAGAAGGTTCGAATTTGGCAGGGTGTGGACGATGGCGGTGGTGGGTTTTCTGGTGTGGAAGGAGACATTGAGATGGCTAAGAAGGAGGAAGGGAGTGGGGTGTCCTATAGAAATAAACTGTTGAATCTGGATAGCAATGGGAAGGCAAATCAGACATTGAGAGAGGTCGTGATCAGTGAGGATGATTTCTGTATCAACAGGGAGGGTGGTATCCCTTCCATAGATTTCTCAAGCAACATCCGGAGTATCCTGGTGGCAGGGATGGAACGCACTCTAATTATAAAACTACTCGGGCGCTTCATCACTTATCAAGATCTTCTAACGAGAACACAGGCATTGTGGCAACCGAAGGGCTCTGACAAGTTAATTGCCATGGAAGGGAATTTCTATTTCGCAACCTTTGCGCGGGAGGAGGACTATACAAGAGCGCTAATAGGTGGGCCATGGATGATTTATGGAGCTTATCTTACGGTGCAGCCATGGTCCCTGGATTTTGATCCCACGTCCGTCGTTGTGTCGAAGGTGGTAGCTTGGATTAGAATCCCAGGTCTTTCTTTCCGGTATTACCACAAGAGTACTCTCCGAGCAATTGGCGCTTTGTTAGGGGAGGTGGTGAAGATAGACTATAGGACGGAATCTAGGGAGAGAGGGAAGTATGCTCGTATTGCAGTGCTCATCGACTTACTACAACCGTTGACAACAAGGATTAAGGTTGATGGCAAGGCATACCACATTGAGTATGAAAGGCTGCCAAGCATTTGCTTTGAGTGTGGGCGATTTGGGCATCTGAAGGAGAAATGCAAGGAGGTGCATTGGATGAATAAAGAGGTGGACAATCAGGAACCGAAGGACATGGATTGTAACTCTGGCCAATTTGATCAGGGAAACCAGACGGCCACCGATGGCATACGACGGACTCTCCACCCTTTCAGTATGGCGCTTGGATGCAGGTGCAGTATCACCGAAAAGGAAAGAAACAAATCCAAGGGAATTCTGCGAGAATTGGGGGATCTGAAATTAATGGGGGATCTCGCTATAATGTTTTATATGATTGTGATGATATGGAGGATTCTTCATGTGGGGAAGGAAATAAATGGCCATAATGGTGCCAATCACCAAGGGATTAAAATCACGGATATGGTACAAATTGAGTCAACTAAGGTGGCCGTGAATGGTGATTGTGTGGGCCTTAGGCAAAGCACTAACAATGTTAAGAAGTCAAAGGCCCCACCAGCTAAGGAGTATAGGAAGAAAGAAACAAAAGTAGACCATCCTCTTGCCACATCACTAGAACTTGCTATCTCCCCAAAACCAAGCAATGTCCCCCTATCGCGGATCAGCTGGTGGGACCTACCTCAAAGGTTGGACCAAGTGAACCATCGAAGAATCTTGAAGACGACGGACCTAAGAAGGAAAAGACAAGCATCTCGGCCAATAGCAAGAACCCCTTTGAAACTGTTGTGCAGGATACTTCGCTTGACAAGAATAGTCACACGGTGGTGATGCTGCAACGATGCCGACAAGCCCTTAATAACATCACTACTAACTCCTCAACTAATCCTCAACAAACGGTCTCCCCAAGGCCGACGCAGAAATCAGGTGAACAGGACAAAGAAAACTCATCTAGCATGCCGATCACGACAAGACCAACACCAAAAAGGGTTAAGTTGCAGTCAAGTCTCTCAAAGACCCTGAAAGTCCGGAAGAAGACGTTAGGGAAACATATACCAAAGGATGCTCTTGAAGTGCTACATGATGAACTTGAGACTCCTGTAGATAGTGTGACAAAACCCTCTTGCTCGCAAGATACGATGCCATCAATGCATGATTGTGATGATGACCCTTCTGGGTCAGGGATGATTGTTTAATTAACTGTTTTTATGGTTTTGCATATCTTTGTCTGGAACTACCAGGGGGCAGCGAGCAAAAGTCTTTTTAATACGTTCAAGCATTTCATGATGGAACACAAACCTGCTCTGGCTGTGCTAGTCAAACCACGTATTTTGGGATCCAAAGCAGACAGTTTTATCAGGCTATCTAGTTTTGATTGTTCCTTTAGGATGGAGGCAAGGGGATTCGCAGGGGGGATCTGGCTCATGTGGAAGAAGGATTTAACGGTTACAGCTGAAGCATGCCACTCACAATTTATTCATACCCGTGTTGCGATGCAAGGAGGACATGGTAGTTTTCTTTTTTCTGCAATCTATGGGAGCTCGAACAACACGTTGAGGAAGGAGTTATGGGATGCTTTGTCTGATGTGGCTCAGACTGTCACAGAACCTTGGCTGCTAGCAGGTGATTTTAATCCTATCCTCAGGAGTAGTGAGCGGTCGGGTGGGGTGGAAACAAGGGCGAAAGGATGTGATCTATTTCGTTCATTCGTCTTCAACAATGCACTTACAGACCTTGGCTTCTCGGGGCCTAAATTTACATGGCGTTGGGGTACTTTGCTCCAGCGACTTGACCGTGCACTGGGGTATGAGTCTTGGTTGAATAATTTTGATCAGTCAGTGGTCAAGCACCTCCCGAAGATTAGCTCAGACCATCGGCCACTTTGCATCCAGATTCAACAGGGAATAGAGCCCTCACGGCATCCATTGCCCTTCCGTTACCTTGCGGCGTGGGCCTCATCACCCTCTTTTGCCAAATTAGTATAGGAGAATTGGTTGTCATCAAACTCCATCCTCAAGAATGTTGAACAATTCACAGAGGAGGCCAAGGTATGGAATAGAGAGGTCTTTGACAACATTTATCACCAAAAGCGTAGGATACTAGCTCGATTAGGAGGTATTCAAAAGGCACAGGAGACAAACCCCACCTCTCGCCTTGACTGTTTGGAGAGTGAACTACGCAGAGAGTTCGAAATCACCTGTGAACAGGAGAGTATTACTTGGGCCCAACATGCTAGAGGAGATTGGATTAAATTGGGGGATTGTAATACTGCATACTACCATGCAAAATCTATCCAACACAGCCGCAGGAAGCTTATATCAGCGTTAAGGGATGAATCTGGGATGTGGTGTAATGATGTTGCTACTCTACGCTCATGGGCTTACTTGTTCTATAAGAATCTATATACTAAGGAAAATGATACTGCTCCTCCCTATCCAGGCCGTGGCCTCTTCCCAGTCACAAATAGCACTATGCAGGTTTCCCTAGTGGCCACCATCTCCCTCAGTGAAACACACGCGGCACTATTCCAAATGGAACCTCTCAATGCTCCAGGGATCGACAGTCTTCATGCAGCTTTTTTTCAACAACAATGGAAACATGTGGGACCATCGATCTTCCAAATGGCTACTAGATTCTTCGAGGACGGCACCCTCGATCCCGGCCTCAATGAAACCCTGATCATACTTATCCCTAAGGTGCCTGAGCCATAATTTATAAAAGAATTCCGTCCGATAAGCTTGTGTACGGTTTTATACAAGATTGTCACGAAAATATTAGCGAATCGCCTTAAGAAGTGGCTACCTCAGTTAGTTCTCCCCAACCAAGCCAGCTTTGTGGCCGGTCGATAAATTACGGACAACATTGTCATTGCCCAAGAAGTGATTCACTCTATGCGATCGAAACAGGGTCTGGATGGGTGGATGGCAATCAAGGTGGACCTGGAGAAAGCTTATGACCGCTTGCAATGGGATTTTATCGAAGACACTTTGTATGACGCACGGGTCCCCCCAAAATTTGTAAGTGCAGTTATGACCTGTGTGTCTACATGCAGTATGAGGGTAATTTGGAATGGTACCCGCTCAGAGAGTTTCTCCCCCTCGAGAGGTATTAGACAAGGCGACCCGTTGTCATCCTATATTTTTGTCTTATGCATGGAACGCCTTTCACAGATAATTACACAAAAGGTGGCAGCAAATCATTGGAGGCCAGTTCGGATGGGGAGGCAGGGACCGCCGTTATCACACTTATTCTTCGCAGACGACCTAGTCCTTTTTAGTTCTACAACCACCTCTCAGGTTACTGTCATTCGAGACATTCTAGATGATTTTTGTGCTAGCTCTGGACATAAAGTCAGTAGCTCTAAGATTGCCATTTTCTTCTCCAAGAACGTCCCAAATGATACTCAAGTAGAAATCTGTGACCAGCTAGGCTTTCAGAGATCAGAGGACCTTGGCAAATACCTTGGAGTTCCATTGCTCTATCAACGTGTTCGGACAGGCACCTATGAGTACATAGGGGAGAGAGTAAGGAGCAAGCTTTTAGGTTGAGCAGCCAGGACCCTGTCTCTTGCAGGCCGTATTACATTGGCCAAAGGTGTCCTTGCTGTTGGAAATTATGCCCTAGGGGCAAGTCATTGTTCTCCATTAAGTTATCGCTTCGTTCGCATGTTTATGGTGATAACTGTATCCCAGGATATATCTTATAGATTATCCTAAATGTCCCTGGTCGGTCATCTACGCGGGAGCGAAGATGAGTTAAGACCAGTATGACTTTGATGAGGTATGGAGATACGAATCCAAGTCATGGGCACTTGTAAGAGTACAAGGTGCTAGACCGACCCACTATGAGAAAGCTGCATGGATTAAGTCATAAGCTTATCTCATGTATAACCGTGTCACAACGTCCTATGACCTGAGATCATCATGGATTCCTACATGATGAGTCACTGGTCTTTGACCTAGTCAAAAGTCACCTTTGACCGGGTGATGATAAAGGTTGGGATCGGGATCAGTGGTTTTCATGCAGAGGAATGTGAATGGTCAAGATGGAATTTGTCCCTCACATTTGTAGAGAGATAATACTGGGCCCCTCGATGAGTGAGTCTAAGAAATGTATGGCCATACTGTGATGAAAAAGAGTTTCCATTTCACTTATTAGACTACTCGAGAATCGAGAAAGTAATGGTCAAGAAAAGGAAGTTGACGTTATCCATGCCTCATCCTTGACCGAATTATCGCGTGACAAAAGGGACGTGACATGGTTGTACGATAGGTAGTATCGTGTCATCGATCCCCATGTGAATTGGGTAGTCGCAATGTCTTGCTAGAGGCCGCTTGCGACTTGTGGGCTGATACAGTCTTGACCCACTGCCAATCTCATATGGGCCTGCAGGGTCGCACACAAGAATAATCCAACACGGGTAAAAATGTCCAGATTCATTGAATCTCAGATTAATCTGAGATTAAATGAATACTGAATTTAATCTAGGATAAATATATATATATATGTGTGTGTGTGTGTGTGTGTGTGTGTGTGTGTGTGTGTATTAAATTCGAAAATAATATTATTTAATGGAGATTATAATATTATTATATGATATTTGTTTTACATTTAATTTATCGGATAAATTAAATATCTAAAACAAATAGAGATATTATATCTCATTTGATTTTTGAATAAAGATATCATTATCTATTTAATTTAAATTGAGATATTGTATCTCAAATTTAATTAAATAGATAGATATCATTTCTCGGATTTAATTTATAGAGATAAATTAAATCAGAAGGCTTTTAATTTGAATTAAATAAATACAATAGATTAAATCTATTAGATAGATTTAATTAATATATTTTTTAATTAAAATTCAAAATTAATGGGGATTAATTTTGAATATAATACGCCGATGGGTTTAGAAAAACCTACGGGACTTTTAGTTGAGCGTATTAGAAAGCCGCGAGAAACCCTAGAGCGAAAAGAGAGAGACGCATAGTTCGAGGCGCTAGCACGCTGCCGCGTCCGTGTTCGAAGATTGTTCGTGTGGATATCGGTAGAGGAAGCCGATTCTAAGAGTCGACTTCTGCTGGTCGAGAAGGTAGCCCACCAGTTCAAAGAGAACGAGACACGGACGAATTCACTACAGTTTGGGTTTTCTTGATCACCATGAGAAAATATGCGCAAAGGGTTTGTGTAGATTCTTGAGGTACTAGTTCGCTAAAATCAAAGGAAAACCTCCAGCTCCGATGATTCCGAGTTCTCTATAAGGTATGATTCGGGTTCCATAACTTTGATTTAAACGCACCTGAGTGATCCTCAGGACGGGATTCGTAGAAAATTTTAATCCGCTGCGTGTACGGATCCCAACACTTGCAGCTATTCCTATGTATGCCATGCAGACCACCAAGCTACCGTCTGGACTGTGTCACCACCTTTAACGTCATATACGACAATTTGTACGGGGAGGTACGGGCGCCGAACGGAGACCATCGCTGGTAAAGTGGGATGACATGTGTCGGCCGGTTAATTGTGGGGGTGGGGGGTTTAAGAGGTTAGACATCCAGAATAAAGCGTTTTTGATGAAACTTGGATTTACCTTACAATCACAGCCTAATTTGCTATGGGTTCAGGTCCTGAGACAAAAATATGGATGGAACGAGCACTCTGGACCTTGTCGGCGGAATTAGAATAGTTCATACTTGTGGCGGCACCTTAAGAAATTATGGGAGGAAGTTGAACTAAGGACAAGGTGGGACCCAGGAAATGGAAACCAAGTATCCTTCTGGTCGACTAATTGGGTGCCTAATGTAGGGCCACTAAAGCTTCTAGTCTCCCGAGAAATTACACCGGAGGAAGCACTCTTGCCTTTGCGCTACTTCACGACTGATGACGGTAGTTGGAGATGGGAACTTTTTAGTAATTGTCTGCCCGATCATGTCCTTTCTATCATAGCTGGCTGCGCTCTGCCTGCACACGATGATGTCGAGGCTGGCTATTTTTGGGATTACTCAAATGATGGTAAGTTTTCAGTTTCCTCCGCGTATGAAATGTTGTGCAAAGTTATGAGGGAGAACCTGACAGATTATGGGAGGCGGTTTGGAAGTGGCAAGGAGCTCAACGTGTTCGGGTCTTCTTGTGGGTTGCTGCACGCTCTAGCCTACTAACTATCTCTGCAAGGAAGAGACGACATATGACTGAATCAGATGTATGTACACAATGTGGGACAAATACAGAAGATGTAGATAATGTGTTGAGGAAGTGCAGCTATGCCCAGGTAGTGTGGTCACATCTAGTTCCTACATCTCAGAGACGTGCTTTCTTTTAGTTAGATTACAGGAAGTGGCTACTACAGAACCTCGTCCAAACGAAGCTAAGCAATGACGGAAACGCTCCATGGGCAGGTATATTTGGCCTTACATGTTGGAAGCTATGGGAGTTTAATAATAAGCTAGTGTTTCAACACTCAGCTATTCAACCAGCAAGCTTAGTCCGAGAGGTCAGGTTACTTGCGGAATTTGCCATGAAAGCATGCTCACCGTGTGATGTGCCACATGGTGGCCAACCAAATTTACAGGAAAAGTTAATCAGTTGGATCAAGCCTTCTCGGCCAGCAGTGGCTCTCAACTGTGATGGTGCCAAGAAAGGTGTGTATGAAAAAGCGGGGGCGGGGTGCATTCTCTGGGATCACAATGGGCATCGTTGGCGGGATGTTTTCGAAACATTGGTGCTTGCTCCTCTATTTACCTAGCATGGTCACTGGGCTATAGGGAGGTTGTGGCCCAGGTCGATTGTTTGGTGGCGTTAAACTTAGTCTGAAATCTAGACAACTGTTCTTTTGCCTCCAAGAGTTTGGTTCAATGGATAAAACAACTAATGGCTAAAGATTGGAGAGTATCCCTCTCCCATATCTTCCGTGAAGGGAACCGCTGTGCAGATTTTTTAGCCACCTAGGCGTTGGATTTGGCTGTTGGGAATCACCTTCTCCAGGAGGCTCCGGAGGGCCTGAAGGAAATTCTTCAAGATGATGCAGATGGCGTTGGAAGAATGAGGTTGTGCTCTGATACCGACTAAGTTGGTGTATTAATTTTCCCCTTGTAAACCAAAAAAAAAAACTACAACACAAACTATTACAACAAAAATAGAGATAGGAAAAGAAGGAAAAAAATAAATGAATAAATCCATATGTCACACACACACAATAATCAAATACAACAAGAAAATTGAGATAGGAAAAAAGGAAAAGATAAATGAAGTAATGCATATGTAAATAAATTAAATATTTTGTTATAAAACAAGCAATTTCAACAACGAACAAAAATTAAAACAAGCAAACAAACCAATAATCAACTACAACACAAACTATTACAACAAAAATATTGAGCTAGGGAAAGAGGAAAAAATAAAAGAATAAATACATATGTCACTCACATGCATAAAATAACAAATTACAACAAATAAATTGAGATAGGCTATTTGTTGCGAGATTCCTCCGTTTGGGCCCTGAACGGCAACACAGGCCATTTGGGCCTACTTGAGGTCACTCGTAAACGAACTTTTCCAACGTCTCGGAATTGTGTGGAAACTCACCCACCCTCCTCCTTTTTCATGAGGATTCCCGAATGCCCAAATTTGTTGCGAGATTCCTCCGTTTGGGCCCTGAATGGCAACACAGGCCATTTAGGCCTACTTGAGGTCACTCGTACACGAACTTTTTCAATGTCTCGGAATTGGATGGAAACTTACCCACCCGCCTCACTTTTCATGAGGATTCCAGAAAGCATAAATTTGTTGCCTGATTCCTCCGTTTGGGCCCTGAACGACAACACAGGCCATTTGGGCCCACTTGAAGTCACTCGTACACGAACTTTTTCTATGTCTCGGAATTAGGTGGAAACTCACCCACCCGCCTCATTTTTCATGCGGATTCCAGAAAGCATAAATTTGTTGCGAGATTCCTCCGTTTGGGCCGTGAATGGAAACACAGGCCATTTGGGCCCACTTGAGGTCACTCGTATACGAACTTTTTCAACGTCTCGGAAAAGGGTGGAAACTCACCCACCCTCCTCATTTTTCATGAGGATTCCAGAAAGCATAAATTTGTTGCGAGATTACTCGGTTTGGGCCCTGAATGGCAAAACAGGCCACTTGGGCCTACTTGAGGTCACTCGTACACGAACTTTTTCAATGTCTCGGAATTGGGAGGAAACTCACCCACCGGCCTCACTTTTCATGAGGATTGCAGAAAGCATAAATTTGTTGCGCGATTCCACCGTTTAGGCCCTGAACGGCAACACAGGCCATGTGGCCCCACTTGAGGTCACTCGTACACGAACTTTTTCTATGTCTCGGAATTAAGTGGAAGCTCACCCACCCGCCTCATTTTTCATGCGGATTCCAGAAAGCATAAATTTGTTGCGAGATTCCACGGTTTGGGCCGTGAACGGCAACACAGGCCATTTGGGCCCACTTGAGGTCACTCGTACACGAACTTTTTCAACGTCTCAGAAATGGGTGGAAACTCACCCATCCGCCTCATTTTTCATGAGGATTCCATAAAGCAAAAATTTGTTGCGAGATTCCTCTGTTTGGGCCGTGAACGGCAAAACAGGCCATTTGGGCCTACTTGAGGTCACTCGTACACGAACTTTTTCAACTTCTCGGAATTGGGTGGAAACTCACCCACCCTCCTAATTCTTCATGAGGATTCCAGAAAGAAAAAATTTGTTGAGAGATTCCTCTGTTTGGGCCCTGAACGGCAAAACAGGCCATGTGGGCCCACTTGAGGTCACTCGTACACAAACTTTTTCTATGTCTCGGAATTAAGTGGAAGCTCACCCACCCGCCTCATTTTTCATGCGGATTCCAGAACGCATAAGTTTGTTGCGAGATTCCTCGGTTTGGGCCGTGAACGGCAACACAAGCCATTTGGGCCCACTTGAGGTCACTCGTACACGAACTTTTTCAACGTCTCAGAAATGGGTGGAAACTCACCCATCCGCCTCATTTTTCATTAGGATTCTAGAAAGCAAAAATTTGTTGCGAGATTCCTCTATTTGGGCCCTGAACGGCAAAACAGGCCATTTGGGCCTACTTGAGGTCACTCGTACACGAACTTTTTCAACTTCTCGGAATTGGGTGGAAACTCACCCACCCTCCTAATTCTTCATGAGGATTCCAGAAAGCATAAATTTGTTGCGAGATTCCTCGGTTTGGGCCGTGAACGGCAACACAGGCCATTTGGGCCCACTTGAGTTCACTCCTACACAAACTTTTTCAACGTCTCAGAAATTGGAGGAAACTCACCCATCCGCCTCATTTTTCATGAGGATTCCAGAAAGCAAAATTTGTTGCGAGGTTCCTCTGTTTGGGCCCTGAACGGCAAAACAGGCCATTTGGGCCTACTTGAGGTCACTCGTACACGAACTTTTTCAACTTCTCGGAATTGGGTGGAAACTCACCCACCCTCCTAATTCTTCATGAGGAATCCAGAAAGAAAAAATTTGTTGAGAGATTCCTCTGTTTGGGCCCTGAACGGCAAAACAGGCCATGTGGGCCCACTTGAGGTCACTCGTACACAAACTTTTTCTATGTCTCGGAATTAAGTGGAAGCTCACCCACCCGCCTCATTTTTCATGCGGATTCTAGAACGCATAAGTTTGTTGCAAGATTCCTCGGTTTGGGCCGTGAACGGCAACACAAGCCATTTGGGCCCACTTGAGGTCACTCGTACACGAACTTTTCCAACGTCTCAGAAATGGGTGGAAACTCACCCATCCGCCTCATTTTTCATTAAGATTCCAGAAAGCAAAAATTTGTTGCGAGACTCCTCTATTTTGGCCCTGAACGGCAAAACAGGCCATTTGGGCCTACTTGAGGTCACTCGTACACGAACTTTTTCAACTTCTCGGAATTTGGTGGAAACTCATCCACCCTCCTAATTCTTCATGAGGATTCCAGAAAGCATAAATTTGTTGCGAGATTCCTCGGTTTGTGCCGTGAACGGCAACACAAGCTATTTGGTCCCACTTGAGGTCACTCGTACACGAACTTTCTCAACGTCTCAGAAGTGGGTGGAAACTCACCCATCCGCCTCATTTTTCATGAGGATTTCAGAAAGCAAAAATTTGTTGCCAGATTCCTCCGTTTGGGCCGTGAACTGCAACACAGGCCATTAGGACCCACTTGAGGTCACTCGTAGACGAATTTTTTCAACGTCTCGGAAATGGGTGGAAACTCACCCACCTTCCTCATTTTCCATGAGTATTCCAGAAAGCAAAAATTTGTTGCGAGATTCCTCCGTTTGGCTCCTGAACGGTAACACAGGCCATTTGGGCCCACTTTAGGTCACCGTACACGAACTTTTTCTCTGTCTGGGAATTGGGTGGAAACCCGCCCACCAGCCTCATTTTTCATGCGGATTCCAGAAAACATAAATTTGTGGCGAGATTCCTCCGTTTTGCCCGTGAACGGCAACACAGGCCATGTGGGCCCACTTGAGGTCACTCGTACACGAACTTTTTTCAACGTCTCCGAATTGCGTGGAAACTCACCCACCCTCCTCATTTCTCGTGAGGATTCCAGAAAGCATGAACTTGTTTCGAGAATCCTCCGTTTGGGCCCTGAACCATTTGGGATAACTTGAGGCAGAAGAAGACGAACTTTTTTCAACGTCTCCGAATTGCTTGGAAACTCACCCAGCCTCCTCATTTCTCGTGAGGATTCCAGAATGCAGGAACTTGTTTCGAGAATCCTCCGTTTGGGCCCTGAACCATTTGGGAGAACTTGAGGCAGAAGAAGACGAACTTTTTTCAACGTCTCGGAATTGCGTGGAAACTCACCCACCCTCCTCATTTCTCGTGAGGACTCCAGAATGCACGAACTTGTTTCGAGATTCCTCCATTTGGGCCCTGAACCATTTGGGACAACTTGAGGCAGAAGAAGCGAACTTTTTTCAACGTCTCCGAATTGCGTAGAAACTCACCCACCCTCCTCATTTCTCGTGAGGATTCCAGAATGCAGGAACTTGTTTCGAGATTCCTCCGTTTGGGCCCTGAACCATTTGGGACAACTTGAGGCAGAAGAAGACGAACTTTTTTCAACGACTCCGAATTGCGTGGAAACTCACCCACCCTCCTCATTTCTCGTGAGGATTCCAGAATGCATGAACTTGTTTCGAGAATCCTCCGTTTGGGCCTTGAACCATTTGGGAGAACTTGAGGCAGAAGAAGACGAACTTTTTTCAACGTCTCCGAATTGCGTGGAAACTCACCCACCCTCCTCATTTCTCGTGAGGACTCCAGAATGCACGAGCTTGTTTCGAGATTCCTCCGTTTGGGTCCTGAACCTTTTGGGACAACTTGAGGCAGAAGAAGACGAACTTTTTTCAACCTCTCGGAATTGCGTGGAAACTCACCCACCCTCCTCATTTCTCGTGAGGACTCAAGAATGCACGAGCTTGTTTCGAGATTCCTCCGTTTCGGCCCTGAACCATTTGGGACTACTTAAGGCAGAAGAAGACGAACTTTTTTCAACGTCTCGGAATTGCTTGAAAACTCACCCACCCTCCTCATTTCTCGTGAGGATTCCAGAATGCATGAACTTGTTTCGAGATTCCTCCCTTTGGGCCCTGAACCATATGGGACAACTTGAGGCAGAAGAAGACGAACTTTTTTCAACCTCTCGGAATTGCTTGGAAACTCACCCACCCTCCTCATTTCTCGTGAGGATTCCAGAATGCAGGAACTTGTTTCGAGATTCCTCCGTTTGGGCCCTGAACCATTTGGGAGAACTTGAGGCAGAAGAAGACGAACTTTTTTCAACTTCTCCGAATTGCGTGGAAACTCACCAACCCTCCTCATTTCTCGTGAGGATTCCAGAATGCATGAACTTGTTTCGAGATTCCTCCGTTTGGGCCCTCAACCATTTGGGACAACTTGAGGCAGAAGAAGACGAACTTTTTTCAACGTCTCGGAATTGCTTGAAAACTCACCCACCCTCCTCATTTCTCGTGAGGATTCCAGAATGCATGAACTTGTTTCGAGATTCCTCCCTTTGGGCCCTGAACCATATGGGACAACTTGAGGCAGAAGAAGACGAACTTTTTTCAACCTCTCGGAATTGCTTGGAAACTCACCCACCCTCCTCATTTCTCGTGAGGATTCCAGAATGCAGGAACTTGTTTCGAGATTCCTCCGTTTGGGCCCTGAACCATTTGGGACAACTTGAGGCAGAAGAAGACGAACTTTCTTCAACGTCTCCGAATTGCGTGGAAACTCACCCACCATCCTCATTTCTCGTGAGGATTCCAGAATGCATGAACTTGTTTCGAGATTCCTCCCTTTGGGCCCTGAACTATATGGGACAACTTGAGGCAGAAGAAGACGAACTTTTTTCAACGTCTCGGAATTGCTTGGAAACTCACCCACCCTCCTCATTTCTCGTGAGGATTCCAGAATGCATGAACTTGTTTCGAGATTCCTCCGTTTGGGCCCTGAACCATTTGGGAGAACTTGAGGCAGAAGAAGACGAACTTTTTTCAACGTCTCGGAATTGCGTGGAAACTCACCCTCCCTCCTCATTTCTCGTGAGGACTCCAGAATGCACGAACATGTTTCGAGATTCCTCCGTTTGGGCCCTGAACCATTTGGGACAACTTGAGGCAGAAGAAGACGAACTTTTTTCAACGTCTCCGAATTGCGTGGAAACTCACCCACCCTCCTCATTTCTCGTGAGGATTCCAGAATGCAGGAACTTGTTTCGAGATTCCTCCGTTTGGGCCCTGAACCATTTGGGACAACTTGAGGCAGAAGAAGACGAACTTTTTTCAACGACTCCGAATTGCGTGGAAACTCACCCACCCCCCTCATTTCTCGTGAGGATTCCAGAATGCAGGAACTTGTTTCGAGATTCCTCCCTTTGGGCCCTGCACTATATGGGACAACTTGAGGCAGAAGAAGACGAACTTTTTTCAACGTCTCGGAATTGGTTGGAAACTCACCCACCCTCCTCATTTCTCGTGAGGATTCCAGAATGCATGAACTTGTTTCGAGATTCCTCCGTTTGGGCCCTGAACCATTTGGGAGAACTTGAGGCAGAAGAAGACGAACTTTTTTCAACATCTCGGAATTGCGTGGAAACTCACCCACCCTCCTCATTTCTCGTGAGGACTCCAGAATGCACGAACTTGTTTCGAGATTCCTCCGTTTGGGCCCTGAACCATTTGGGACAACTTGAGGCAGAAGAAGACGAACTTTTTTCAACGTCTCCGAATTGCGTGGAAACTCACCCACCCTCCTCATTTCTCGTGAGGATTCCAGAATGCATGAACTTGTTTCGAGAATCCTCCGTTTGGGCCCTGAACCATTTGGGAGAACTTGAGGCAGAAGAAGACGAACTTTTTTCAACGTCTCCGAATTGCGTGGAAACTCACCCACCCTCCTCATTTCTCGTGAGGACTCCAGAATGCACGAGCTTGTTTTGAGATTCCTCCGTTTGGGCCCTGAACCTTTTGGGACAACTTGAGGCAGAAGAAGACGAACTTTTTTCAACCTCTCGGAATTGCGTGGAAACTCACCCACCCTCCTCATTTCTCGTGAGGACTCCAGAATGCACGAGCTTGTTTCGAGATTCCTCCGTTTCGGCCCTGAACCATTTGGGACTACTTGAGGCAGAAGAAGACGAACTTTTTTCAACGTCTCGGAATTGCTTGAAAACTCACCCACCCTCCTCATTTCTCGTGAGGATTCCAGAATGCATGAACTTGTTTCGAGATTCCTCCCTTTGGGCCCTGAACCATATGGGACAACTTGAGGCAGAAGAAGACGAACTTTTTTCAACCTCTCGGAATTGCTTGGAAACTCACCCACCCTCCTCATTTCTTGTGAGGATTCCAGAATGCAGGAACTTGTTTCGAGATTCCTCCGTTTGGGCCCTGAACCATTTGGGACAACTTGAGGCAGAAGAAGACGAACTTTTTTCAACGTCTCCGAATTGCGTGGAAACTCACCCACCCTCCTCATTTCTCGTGAGGACTCCAGAATGCACGAGCTTGTTTCGAGATTCCTCCGTTTGGGCTTTGAACCTTTTGGGACAACTTGAGGCAGAAGAAGACGAACTTTTTTCAACCTCTCGGAATTGCGTGGAAACTCACCCACCCTCCTCATTTCTCGTGAGGACTCCAGAATGCACGAGCTTGTTTCGAGATTCCTCCGTTTCGGCCCTGAACCATTTGGGACTACTTAAGGCAGAAGAAGACGAACTTTTTTCAACGTCTCGGAATTGCTTGAAAACTCACCCACCCTCCTCATTTCTCGTGAGGATTCCAGAATGCATGAACTTGTTTCGAGATTCCTCCCTTTGGGCCCTGAACCATATGGGACAACTTGAGGCAGAAGAAGACGAACTTTTTTCAACCTCTCGGAATTGCTTGGAAACTCACCCACCCTCCTCATTTCTCGTGAGGATTTCAGAATGCAGGAACTTGTTTCGAGATTCCTCCGTTTGGGCCCTGAACCATTTGGGACAACTTGAGGCAGAAGAAGACGAACTTTTTTCAACTTCTCCGAATTGCGTGGAAACTCACCAACCCTCCTCATTTCTCGTGAGGATTCCAGAATGCATGAACTTGTTTCGAGATTCCTCCGTTTGGGCCCTCAACCATTTGGGACAACTTGAGGCAGAAGAAGACGAACTTTTTTCAACGTCTCGGAATTGCTTGAAAACTCACCCACCCTCCTCATTTCTCGTGAGGATTCCAGAATGCATGAACTTGTTTCGAGATTCCTCCCTTTGGGCCCTGAACCATATGGGACAACTTGAGGCAGAAGAAGACGAACTTTTTTCAACCTCTCGGAATTGCTTGGAAACTCACCCACCCTCCTCATTTCTCGTGAGGATTCCAGAATGCAGGAACTTGTTTCGAGATTCCTCCGTTTGGGCCCTGAACCATTTGGGACAACTTGAGGCAGAAGAAGACGAACTTTTTTCAACGTCTCCGAATTGCGTGGAAACTCACCCACCATCCTCATTTCTCGTGAGGATTCCAGAATGCATGAACTTGTTTCGAGATTCCTCCCTTTGGGCCCTGAACTATATGGGACAACTTGAGGCAGAAGAAGACGAACTTTTTTCAACGTCTCGGAATTGCTTGGAAACTCACCAACCCTCCTCATTTCTCGTGAGGATTCCAGAATGCATGAACTTGTTTCGAGATTCCTCCGTTTGGGCCCTGAACCATTTGGGAGAACTTGAGGCAGAAGAAGACGAACTTTTTTCAACGTCTCGGAATTGCGTGGAAACTCACCCACCCTCCTCATTTCTCGTGAGGACTCCAGAATGCACGAACTTGTTTCGAGATTCCTCCGTTTGGGCCCTGAACCATTTGGGACAACTTGAGGCAGAAGAAGACGAACTTTTTTCAACGTCTCCGAATTGCGTGGAAACTCACCCACCCTCCTCATTTCTCGTGAGGATTCCAGAATGCAGGAACTTGTTTCGAGATTCCTCCGTTTGGGCCCTGAACCATTTGGGACAACTTGAGGCAGAAGAAGACAAACTTTTTTCAACGACTCCGAATTGCGTGGAAACTCACCCACCCCCCTCATTTCTCGTGAGGATTCCAGAATGCAGGAACTTGTTTCGAGATTCCTCCCTTTGGGCCCTGCACTATATGGGACAACTTGAGGCAGAAGAAGACGAACTTTTTTCAACGTCTCGGAATTGGTTGGAAACTCACCCACCCTCCTCATTTCTCGTGAGGATTCCAGAATGCATGAACTTGTTTCGAGATTCCTCCGTTTGGGCCCTGAACCATTTGGGAGAACTTGAGGCAGAAGAAGACGAACTTTTTTCAACATCTCGGAATTGCGTGGAAACTCACCCACCCTCCTCATTTCTCGTGAGGACTCCAGAATGCACGAACTTGTTTCGAGATTCCTCCGTTTGGGCCCTGAACCATTTGGGACAACTTGAGGCAGAAGAAGACGAACTTTTTTCAACGTCTCCGAATTGCGTGGAAACTCACCCACCCTCCTCATTTCTCGTGAGGATTTCAGAATGCATGAACTTGTTTCGAGAATCCTCCGTTTGGGCCCTGAACCATTTGGGAGAACTTGAGGCAGAAGAAGACGAACTTTTTTCAACGTCTCCGAATTGCGTGGAAACTCACCCACCCTCCTCATTTCTCGTGAGGACTCCAGAATGCACGAGCTTGTTTTGAGATTCCTCCGTTTGGGCCCTGAACCTTTTGGGACAACTTGAGGCAAAAGAAGACGAACTTTTTTCAACCTCTCGGAATTGCGTGGAAACTCACCTACCCTCCTCATTTCTCGTGAGGACTCCAGAATGCACGAGCTTGTTTCGAGATTCCTCCGTTTCAGCCCTGAACCATTTGGGACAACTTGAGGCAGAAGAAGACGAACTTTTTTCAACGTCTCGGAATTGCTTGAAAACTCACCCACCCTCCTCATTTCTCGTGAGGATTCCAGAATGCATGAACTTGTTTCGAGATTCCTCCCTTTGGGCCCTGAACCATATGGGACAACTTGAGGCAGAAGAAGACGAACTTTTTTCAACCTCTCGGAATTGCTTGGAAACTCACCCACCCTCCTCATTTCTTGTGAGGATTCCAGAATGCAGGAACTTGTTTCGAGATTCCTCCGTTTGGGCCCTGAACCATTTGGGACAACTTGAGGCAGAAGAAGACGAACTTTTTTCAACGTCTCCGTATTGCGTGGAAACTCACCCACCCTCCTCATTTCACGTGAGGATTCCAGAATGCAGGAACTTGTTTCGAGATTCCTCCGTTTGGGCCCTGAACCATTTGGGACAACTTGAGGCAGAAGAAGACGAACTTTTTTCAACGACTCCGAATTGCGTGGAAACTCACCCACCCCCCTCATTTCTCGTGAGGATTCCAGAATGCAGGAACTTGTTTCGAGATTCCTCCCTTTGGGCCCTGAACCATATGGGACAACTTGAGGCAGAAGAAGACGAACTTTTTTCAACCTCTCGGAATTGCTTGGAAACTCACCCACCCTCCTCATTTCTCGTGAGGATTCCAGAATGCATGAACTAGTTTCGAGATTCCTCCGTTTGGGCCCTGAACCATTTGGGAGAACTTGAGGCAGAAGAAGAGGAACTTTTTTCAACGTCTCGGAATTGCGTGGAAACTCACCCACCCTCCTCATTTCTCGTGAGGACTCCAGAATGCACGAACTTGTTTCGAGATTCCTCCGTTTGGGCCCTGAACCATTTGGGACAACTTGAGGCAGAAGAAGACGAACTTTTTTCAACGTCTCCGAATTGCGTGGAAACTCACCCACCATCCTCATTTCTCGTGAGGATTCCAGAATGCATGAACTTGTTTCGAGATTCCTCCCTTTGGGCCCTGAACTATATGGGACAACTTGAGGCAGAAGAAGACGAACTTTTTTCAACGTCTCGGAATTGCTTGGAAACTCACCCACCCTCCTCATTTCTCGTGAGGATTCCAGAATGCATGAACTTGTTTCGAGATTCCTCCGTTTGGGCCCTAAACCATTTGGGAGAACTTGAGGCAGAAGAAGACGAACTTTTTTCAACGTCTCGGAATTGCGTGGAAAGTCACCCACCCTCCTCATTTCTCGTGAGGACTCCAGAATGCACGAACTTGTTTCGAGATTCCTCCGTTTGGGCCCTGAACCATTTGGGACAACTTGAGGCAGAAGAAGACGAACTTTTTTCAACGTCTCCGAATTGCGTGGAAACTCACCCACCCTCCTCATTTCTCGTGAGGACTCCAGAATGCACGAGCTTGTTTCGAGATTCCTCCGTTTGGGCCCTGAACCTTTTGGGACAACTTGAGGCAGAAGAAGACGAGCTTTTTTCAACCTCTCGGAATTGCGTGGAAACTCACCCACCCTCCTCATTTCTCGTGAGGACTCCAGAATGCACGAGCTTGTTTCGAGATTCCTCCGTTTCGGCCCTGAACCATTTGGGACTACTTGAGGCAGAAGAAGACGAACTTTTTTCAACGTCTCGGAATTGCTTGAAAACTCACCCACCCTCCTCATTTCTCGTGAGGATTTCAGAATGCAGGAACTTGTTTCGAGATTCCTCCGTTTGGGCCCTGAACCATTTGGGACAACTTGAGGCAGAAGAAGACGAACTTTTTTCAACTTCTCCGAATTGCGTGGAAACTCACCAACCCTCCTCATTTCTCGTGAGGATTCCAGAATGCATGAACTTGTTTCGAGATTCCTCCGTTTGGGCCCTCAACCATTTGGGACAACTTGAGGCAGAAGAAGACGAACTTTTTTCAACGTCTCGGAATTGCTTGAAAACTCACCCACCCTCCTCATTTCTCGTGAGGATTCCAGAATGCATGAACTTGTTTCGAGATTCCTCCCTTTGGGCCCTGAACCATATGGGACAACTTGAGGCAGAAGAAGACGAACTTTTTTCAACCTCTCGGAATTGCTTGGAAACTCACCCACCCTCCTCATTTCTCGTGAGGATTCCAGAATGCAGGAACTTGTTTCGAGATTCCTCCGTTTGGGCCCTGAACCATTTGGGACAACTTGAGGCAGAAGAAGACGAACTTTTTTCAACGTCTCCGAATTGCGTGGAAACTCACCCACCATCCTCATTTCTCGTGAGGATTCCAGAATGCATGAACTTGTTTCGAGATTCCTCCCTTTGGGCCCTGAACTATATGGGACAACTTGAGGCAGAAGAAGACGAACTTTTTTCAACGTCTCGGAATTGCTTGGAAACTCACCCACCCTCCTCATTTCTCGTGAGGATTCCAGAATGCATGAACTTGTTTCGAGATTCCTCCGTTTGGGCCCTGAACCATTTGGGAGAACTTGAGGCAGAAGAAGACGAACTTTTTTCAACGTCTCGGAATTGCGTGGAAACTCACCCACCCTCCTCATTTCTCGTGAGGACTCCAGAATGCACGAACTTGTTTCGAGATTCCTCCGTTTGGGCCCTGAACCATTTGGGACAACTTGAGGCAGAAGAAGACGAACTTTTTTCAACGTCTCCGAATTGCGTGGAAACTCACCCACCCTCCTCATTTCTCGTGAGGATTCCAGAATGCATGAACTTGTTTCGAGAATCCTCCGTTTGGGCCCTGAACCATTTGGGAGAACTTGAGGCAGAAGAAGACGAACTTTTTTCAACGTCTCCGAATTGCGTGGAAACTCACCCACCATCCTCATTTCTCGTGAGGACTCCAGAATGCACGAGCTTGTTTTGAGATTCCTCCGTTTGGGCCCTGAATCTTTTGGGACAACTTGAGGCAGAAGAAGACGAACTTTTTTCAACCTCTCGGAATTGCGTGGAAACTCACCCACCCTCCTCATTTCTCGTGAGGACTCCAGAATGCACGAGCTTGTTTCGAGATTCCTCCGTTTCAGCCCTGAACCATTTGGGAGAACTTGAGGCAGAAGAAGACGAACTTTTTTCAACGTCTCGGAATTGCGTGGAAACTCACCCACCCTCCTCATTTCTCGTGAGGATTCCAGAATGCATGAACTTGTTTCGAGATTCCTCCCTTTGGGCCCTGAACCATATGGGACAACTTGAGGCAGAAGAAGACGAACTTTTTTCAACCTCTCGGAATTGCTTGGAAACTCACCCACCCTCCTCATTTCTTGTGAGGATTCCAGAATGCAGGAACTTGTTTCGAGATTCCTCCGTTTGGGCCCTGAACCATTTGGGACAACTTGAGGCAGAAGAAGACGAACTTTTTTCAACGACTCCGAATTGCGTGGAAACTCACCCACCCCCCTCATTTCTCGTGAGGATTCCAGAATGCAGGAACTTGTTTCGAGATTCCTCCCTTTGGGCCCTGAACCATATGGGACAACTTGAGGCAGAAGAAGACGAACTTTTTTCAACGTCTCGGAATTGCTTGGAAACTCACCCACCCTCCTCATTTCTCGTGAGGATTCCAGAATGCATGAACTAGTTTCGAGATTCCTCCGTTTGGGCCCTGAACCATTTGGGAGAAATTGAGGTAGAAGAAGAGGAACTTTTTTCAACGTCTCGGAATTGCGTGGAAACTCACCCACCCTCCTCATTTCTCGTGAGGACTCCAGAATGCACGAACTTGTTTCGAGATTCCTCCGTTTGGGCCCTGAACCATTTGGGACAACTTGAGGCAGAAGAAGACGAACTTTTTTCAACGTCTCCGAATTGCGTGGAAACTCACCCACCATCCTCATTTCTCGTGAGGATTCCAGAATGCATGAACTTGTTTCGAGATTCCTCCCTTTGGGCCCTGAACTATATGGGACAACTTGAGGCAGAAGAAGACGAACTTTTTTCAACGTCTCGGAATTGCTTGGAAACTCACCCACCCTCCTCATTTCTCGTGAGGATTCCAGAATGCATGAACTTGTTTCGAGATTCCTCCGTTTGGGCCCTGAACCATTTGGGAGAACTTGAGGCAGAAGAAGACGAACTTTTTTCAACGTCTCGGAATTGCGTGGAAACTCACCCACCCTCCTCATTTCTCGTGAGGACTCCAGAATGCACGAACTTGTTTCGAGATTCCTCCGTTTGGGCCCTGAACCATTTGGGACAACTTGAGGCAGAAGAAGACGAACTTTTTTCAACGTCTCCGAATTGCGTGGAAACTCACCCACCCTCCTCATTTCTCGTGAGGACTCCAGAATGCACGAGCTTGTTTCGAGATTCCTCCGTTTGGGCCCTGAACCTTTTGGGACAACTTGAGGCAGAAGAAGACGAACTTTTTTCAACCTCTCGGAAATGCGTGGAAACTCACCCACCCTCCTCATTTCTCGTGAGGACTCCAGAATGCACGAGCTTGTTTCGAGATTCCTCCGTTTCGGCCCTGAACCATTTGGGACTACTTGAGGCAGAAGAAGACGAACTTTTTTCAACGTCTCGGAATTGCTTGAAAACTCACCCACCCTCCTCATTTCTCGTGAGGATTCCAGAATGCATGAACTTGTTTCGAGATTCCTCCCTTTGGGCCCTGAACCATATGGGACAACTTGAGGCAGAAGAAGACGAACTTTTTTCAACCTCTCGGAATTGCTTGGAAACTCACCCACCCTCCTCATTTCTCGTGAGGATTCCAGAATGCAGGAACTTGTTTCGAGATTCCTCCGTTTGGGCCCTGAACCATTTGGGACAACTTGAGGCAGAAGAAGACGAACTTTTTTCAACGTCTCCGAATTGCGTGGAAACTCACCCACCTCCTCATTTCTCGTGAGGATTCCAGAATGCAGGAACTTGTTTCGAGATTCCTCCGTTTGGGCCCTGAACCATTTGGGACAACTTGAGGCAGAAGAAGACGAACTTTTTTCAACTTCTCCGAATTGCGTGGAAACTCACCAACCCTCCTCATTTCTCGTGAGGATTCCAGAATGCATGAACTTGTTTCGAGATTCCTCCGTTTGGGCCCTCAACCATTTGGGACAACTTGAGGCAGAAGAAGACGAACTTTTTTCAACGTCTCGGAATTGCTTGAAAACTCACCCACCCTCCTCATTTCTCGTGAGGATTCCAGAATGCATGAACTTGTTTCGAGATTCCTCCCTTTGGGCCCTGAACCATATGGGACAACTTGAGGCAGAAGAAGACGAACTTTTTTCAACCTCTCGGAATTGCTTGGAAACTCACCCACCCTCCTCATTTCTCGTGAGGATTCCAGAATGCAGGAACTTGTTTCGAGATTCCTCCGTTTGGGCCCTGAACCATTTGGGACAACTTGAGGCAGAAGAAGACGAACTTTTTTCAACGTCTCCGAATTGCGTGGAAACTCACCCACCATCCTCATTTCTCGTGAGGATTCCAGAATGCATGAACTTGTTTCGAGATTCCTCCCTTTGGGCCCTGAACTATATGGGACAACTTGAGGCAGAAGAAGACGAACTTTTTTCAACGTCTCGGAATTGCTTGGAAACTCACCCACCCTCCTCATTTCTCGTGAGGATTCCAGAATGCATGAACTTGTTTCGAGATTCCTCCGTTTGGGCCCTGAACCATTTGGGAGAACTTGAGGCAGAAGAAGACGAACTTTTTTCAACGTCTCGGAATTGCGTGGAAACTCACCCACCCTCCTCATTTCTCGTGAGGACTCCAGAATGCACGAACTTGTTTCGAGATTCCTCCGTTTGGGCCCTGAACCATTTGGGACAACTTGAGGCAGAAGAAGACGAACTTTTTTCAACGTCTCCGAATTGCGTGGAAACTCACCCACCCTCCTCATTTCTCGTGAGGATTCCAGAATGCAGGAACTTGTTTCGAGATTCCTCCGTTTGGGCCCTGAACCATTTGGGACAACTTGAGGCAGAAGAAGACGAACTTTTTTCAACGACTCCGAATTGCGTGGAAACTCACCCACCCCCCTCATTTCTCGTGAGGATTCCAGAATGCAGGAACTTGTTTCGAGATTCCTCCCTTTGGGCCCTGCACTATATGGGACAACTTGAGGCAGAAGAAGACGAACTTTTTTCAACGTCTCGGAATTGCTTGGAAACTCACCCACCCTCCTCATTTCTCGTGAGGATTCCAGAATGCATGAACTTGTTTCGAGATTCCTCCGTTTGGGCCCTGAACCATTTGGGAGAACTTGAGGCAGAAGAAGACGAACTTTTTTCAACATCTCGGAATTGCGTGGAAACTCACCCACCCTCCTCATTTCTCGTGAGGACTCCAGAATGCATGAACTTGTTTCGAGATTCCTCCGTTTGGGCCCTGAACCATTTGGGACAACTTGAGGCAGAAGAAGACGAACTTTTTTCAACGTCTCCGAATTGCGTGGAAACTCACCCACCCTCCTCATTTCTCGTGAGGATTCCAGAATGCATGAACTTGTTTCGAGATTCCTCCCTTTGGGCCCTGAACCATATGGGACAACTTGAGGCAGAAGAAGACGAACTTTTTTCAACCTCTCGGAATTGCTTGGAAACTCACCCACCCTCCTCATTTCTTGTGAGGATTCCAGAATGCAGGAACTTGTTTCGAGATTCCTCTGTTTGGGCCCTGAACCATTTGGGACAACTTGAGGCAGAAGAAGACGAACTTTTTTCAACGTCTCCGTATTGCGTGGAAACTCACCCACCCTCCTCATTTCTCGTGAGGATTCCAGAATGCAGGAACTTGTTTCGAGATTCCTCCGTTTGGGCCCTGAACCATTTGGGACAACTTGAGGCAGAAGAAGACGAACTTTTTTCAACGACTCCGAATTGCGTGGAAACTCACCCACCCCCCTCATTTCTCGTGAGGATTCCAGAATGCAGGAACTTGTTTCGAGATTCCTCCCTTTGGGCCCTGAACCATATGGGACAACTTGAGGCAGAAGAAGACGAACTTTTTTCAACGTCTCGGAATTGCTTGGAAACTCACCCACCCTCCTCATTTCTCGTGAGGATTCCAGAATGCATGAACTAGTTTCGAGATTCCTCCGTTTGGGCCCTGAACCATTTGGGAGATCTTGAGGCAGAAGAAGAGGAACTTTTTTCAACGTCTCGGAATTGCGTGGAAACTCACCCACCCTCCTCATTTCTCGTGAGGACTCCAGAATGCACGAACTTGTTTCGAGATTCCTCTGTTTGGGCCCTGAACCATTTGGGACAACTTGAGGCAGAAGAAGACGAACTTTTTTCAACGTCTCCGAATTGCGTGGAAGCTCACCCACCATCCTCATTTCTCGTGAGGATTCCAGAATGCATGAACTTGTTTCGAGATTCCTCCCTTTGGGCCCTGAACTATATGGGACAACTTGAGGCAGAAGAAGACGAACTTTTTTCAACGTCTCGGAATTGCTTGGAAACTCACCCACCCTCCTCATTTCTCGTGAGGATTCCAGAATGCATGAACTTGTTTCGAGATTCCTCCGTTTGGGCCCTAAACCATTTGGGAGAACTTGAGGCAGAAGAAGACGAACTTTTTATAACGTCTCGGAATTGCGTGGAAACTCACCCACCCTCCTCATTTCTCGTGAGGACTCCAGAATGCACGAACTTGTTTCGAGATTCCTCCGTTTGGGCCCTGAACCATTTGGGACAACTTGAGGCAGAAGAAGACGAACTTTTTTCAACGTCTCCGAATTGCGTGGAAACTCACCCACCCTCCTCATTTCTCGTGAGGACTCCAGAATGCACGAGCTTGTTTCGAGATTCCTCCGTTTGGGCCCTGAACCTTTTGGGACAACTTGAGGCAGAAGAAGACGAACTTTTTTCAACCTCTCGGAATTGCGTGGAAACTCACCCACCCTCCTCATTTCTCGTGAGGACTCCAGAATGCACGAGCTTGTTTCGAGATTCCTCCGTTTCGGCCCTGAACCATTTGGGACTACTTGAGGCAGAAGAAGACGAACTTTTTTCAACGTCTCGGAATTGCTTGAAAACTCACCCACCCTCCTCATTTCTCGTGAGGATTCCAGAATGCATGAACTTGTTTCGAGATTCCTCCGTTTGGGCCCTGAACCATATGGGACAACTTGAGGCAGAAGAAGACGAACTTTTTTCAACCTCTCGGAATTGCTTGGAAACTTACCCACCCTCCTCATTTCTCGTGAGGATTCCAGAATGCAGGAACTTGTTTCGAGATTCCTCCGTTTGGGCCCTGAACCATTTGGGACAACTTGAGGCAGAAGAAGACGAACTTTTTTCAACGTCTCCGAATTGCGTGGAAACTCACCCACCTCCTCATTTCTCGTGAGGATTCCAGAATGCAGGAACTTGTTTCGAGATTCCTCCGTTTGGGCCCTGAACCATTTGGGACAACTTGAGGCAGAAGAAGACGAACTTTTTTCAACGACTCCGAATTGCGTGGAAACTCACCCACCCCCCTCATTTCTCGTGAGGATTCCAGAATGCACGAACTTGTTTCGAGATTCCTCCGTTTGGGCCCTGAACCATATGGGACAACTTGAGGCAGAAGAAGACGAACTTTTTTCAACGTCTCGGAATTGCTTGGAAACTCACCCACCCTCCTCATTTCTCGTGAGGATTCCAGAATGCATGAACTAGTTTCGAGATTCCTCCGTTTGGGCCCTGAACCATTTGGGAGAAATTGAGGTAGAAGAAGAGGAACTTTTTTCAACGTCTCGGAATTGCGTGGAAACTCACCCACCCTCCTCATTTCTCGTGAGGACTCCAGAATGCACGAACTTGTTTCGAGATTCCTCCGTTTGGGCCCTGAACCATTTGGGACAACTTGAGGCAGAAGAAGACGAACTTTTTTCAAAGTCTCCGAATTGCGTGGAAACTCACCCATGAAAGAGGAGCTTTATACCCAAGAGGGGGGGTGAATTGGGTATATTAAAAATTTTTGCAAACTGGTTCTGTTTTTACACTCTCAGAACAGAGCAGAACAGAGGAGATAGAGAGAAGAGCTTTGCACACAACGATTTATACTGGTTCGGTCCTTTCTCTGACCTACATCCAGTCCCCAAGCCTCACTTGGGATTTTCAATCCACTAACTCAACAATATTGATTACACACTCTGTACTAAGAGTTGTTCTCTCACTAGAACACACTCCCCCTTACAAGTTGTAATCAATACACCCCAACTACCAAGTCCCCTGACTTGTAGTTATCTCAATCAATAAATGATTTACAAGTATTTGACTCTCTTACAGAGCTGATAGGATAAACACTGAAGAACTAAGTATCAAAATGATACAATACAGATGAAAGCTTGATACAATAAATGACTCAATAAATTTTCGCTCTAAGTAGTTGTATCAGCTGGAGATGAAGTTAATGCTCTCTATTTATAGGTAGAGAACATTAAATGACCGTTGTGAGATGATTCCAACCGTTGGAAGTGATTTGCTTAAGTTCTGGTCATCTTCTCTCTCTAAACTTCTGCTAATCCAAGTCTTAATGAAGTCTGATGTGGATCTCTGAGTTTCTGCCCGTTGGAATTAACTTTACTTGATGTAGTAAGCATTCTTTAACGTTAACAAGGCGTGCTCAGATGGATTAGCCGAAAGTAGATGAGATTGTGCAGGTGCATTAAATGCACTGTTCACCTTTTTGCTTTTTCTCACAAATCTTCAATAATCTTGTTCTGTGCTAACTGAAAAACACTCAACAAACTTGTTAAACATATCTGGGATCATGAGTGAATGATTTATGAAGGCAATTAGATCAAACAACAAGATATAGCAGATTTCACAAATTTGAAAAAGCTTCAACGGTCACTAACCTCGAGGTTAGTTCATCCAACCTCGAGGTTGGCCTGAAATCTTCAGGCAAACCTTCGTTTTAAAATCATTCAACCTCGAGGTTGCAAAGTGAACCTCGAGGTTTCTCTTGAGAAGAAACCTTCTGATAAATCTCATTAACCTGTAAACCTTGAGGTTCCAAAGGTAACCTCGAGGTTTGAAGTTTGTTTCAAACCTTCAGTTTTCACTGGAGCCCGACAACCTCGAGGTTGTACATCTGTACTCGAGGTTGGCTCTTTGAAAGTGCAAAGTTCAAAGTTAAACATAAAGCCCAGCCTCGAGGTTACAATGTTAACCTCGAGGTTTTCAATACTTTGAAAACCAGTGTGCTCTCTGTAAGTGATGAAACTCGAGGTTGCAACATCATACTCGAGGTCAAAGGTGTTTTCATCGAGCTTAAGTTTCAAAACAAAGTGTCCAACCTCGAGGTTGAAACATGGACCTCGAGGTTCATGTGCTTGATGAACAACATGACCTTTCTGTATGAGTTGAACCTTGAGGTTTGCTTTGCATACTCGAGGTTACAAGTGATAATGAAGAAACTTGGATTCTCCAACTGAACCAGAACCTCGAGGTTGACTTCTCAACCTCGAGGTTTCACATATAACTTGTGAAACCAAGTTTTGCAACATTCGAACACTTGATTTTTAAAGCTTCTGTAAGGTCAAACCTCGAGGTTACAAACCCAACCTCGAGGTTTGCTCTTAAACAGAATTTTGACACTTAAGAGCAAAACCTCTTCAATTGTCTGTAGTTGTTGACAATCATCAAAACCATCAGAGAACTAACATTCTCCCCCTTTTTGATGATGACAACATCTACAAGCAATACCTCTTTAAACATTTAAAAGTTTAAAAATTTATCAGTGAGATTATCAGAGTGTTTGAAAAATTCATTTTTGCACAAGTAGAGTTCATAGATAAAGAGTCATATATTCTCAGAGATAAGCAGAAGCATGAAATTGAGACTGATATTTCAATTGATATTCCATTTCAATAAATTTATACAAGATATAATGGAATTCAATGAAAACAAAATACAGACAATACTACAAAAAAAATACATGAAAATACACATGCTGCTGCAGACAAAAACTAGATCCCTAGACTCTAGTCCTCACTCATTGCTTGTCTCTCCCCCTTTGTCATCGTCATCAACATACTCTGGGTCGAGAATAACAAGAGGAGGCTGGTAAAGCACCATAGCAGTGGTAGGATCAAATGTGGGATCAAGAAGAGAAGGATGGGCAAAGGGAGAAGGTGTGGGGAAGATTTCAGTAGAGGGGGTAGGTGGAGATAGAAATGGTGGAATGAGAATCTCTGTAGAAGGGGTAGTGGGTGAAGGTTGAGACTGAGCAACAGGAGTGGTATGAGATGGAGATGTGTGTGGAGGGCTAGGAAATGAGAAGGAGTGAGAGGGAGGTGAGTGATGGGGTGAGAGAGCAGGAGACTCAGCAGGAGAGGGAGGTGAAGATGGGTCAGGAAGTGATGAGCTAGGGCCATCATGAATATCAGGACGGGGATCAGAGGCTGCATCAGCAGAAGGTAAGTCAGAAGCCACATCAGGAACTGGAACAGATGAGGGGCCATGAGTGGATGAGGAGCCAAGGCCAAAATGTCTGAGAAGCATGTCAGCTTTGTCTCTGGCATCAGATGCAGCAGTGAGAGAGACAGCCAAAGAAGAGTTCAAGTCAGTAAACCTTTGATCCATTTCCTCCTTTAGCTTGTACAGATGGGACATTGCCTCAGTCTGTGCAACTATGACATCCATAAGTCCCATCTTGATGTCAGCCCGCAATACATCAACTTCAGTCTTCATGATAGCTCTGTGGGAGATTAGGGCTTGATCCACTATCTGTCTGATCTGCCCCATCAGATCATCTGGTATAGGAGCCTGAGAAGGTGGAGGAGCTGACTGTGCTTCCTCAGGAGCTTGAGATGCCTGAGACTGTGCTGTACCCTCTGTATCAAGCTTGATCTTCATGAGGTTGATCTGATGTTTGCCAAAATAGAGAGGGTATTCAAGCGTATCAGTTGACCCTACATACCAGATTTTGTGATAGAAAAGTATCACAGAGATTAGAGAAGGATAAGGTATGTGTGTCAATTCCTTCTTGGCAAATCTGAAACTCTTCATCCCTTGGAGCAGCCAATCCCCAATGTTGAAAGGAACTCTCTTCACAAATGCAGTGAAGGGTCTGTAGTCTAGAGATGTGAAGTGAGTGTAGTTCCCAGCCTTAGGAATGAAATTCCTAGAATATATGTACCAAAGGATTCTATGCACAGGAGGCATGTCACTTGGTTTGAATGAAAGCTTAATGGCTTGGTCACGAGGGAAGGGTTTGCCTGGGATGAGAGTTTCATATACCTCTTGATTGGTATATGAGAACTCAGGAACAGGAGGTGGGTTTTTGATTTTCAAAATTTTATTGATCTTCTCAGCAGTCAATGAGAATGCAACACCTCTGACTACAGTGGATACTGACTCTTCTAGCAGATCACCATCATCATCCAATGTACTACTATCCCTCATTTTGAAGTAAAACATCCTAACCAAACTAGGGGTATAGGGACAGTATATGGAAACAAAAGGTTCATATTGTTTTATCCAAGGTGAAAGATCTAAGTTGCACTCCTTATAGAAATTTTCAAGGTTTATTGCAACTGAAGCACAAAAAACTTTTGGGAGATAAATTTCTCTATACTTATCATTTTCCTCCTTGGTTGAGAAGGATGAGGCAGCAGTGATGAATCCTTCTGGGGGTGATCTGATATCCCGGATGTCCTCAATTGCATTGACAGCAAATTTCTCCAACTTCTTTTGCTGTGAGGCCTGAGAGGATGATTGAACTTGAGGCCTTGAGGGATTCTTGGTCCTTGCCTTCTTGGCCTTTTCTCCTATTTTCTCTTTCCCTTTACCGGTTGTTTCAGGCACTTTCCTCTTTTTAGACTCAGCTTGACTGGGCTCTTTGATGGAAATGCCCTTCGGTTTGCTCTTCGGAGGAGGAGATGGAGGAGGATCAATGGGCATCCCTGGGATGTGCTTATCAACCCCAGAGCGCAAGCGAAGAGACCGAGTCTTCTTCCTCACAGGCTTGGTTGCTTGAGGTTCTGGGGAAGGTTGACGTTTTGGAGGTGGAGAGGGAGACCAAGATTCTGTCTCATTGTTCGAATGGGAGGAAGATTCTAACTGGGAAGGAGATTTCGAGGCCATTTGTGGACAGAGAGTGGAAGAAATGTGCAGAAAGATGAAGATTGGAAGAGGAAGTGACGAGAGAGAAGGAGTGAACTCGAGGTTAGGGTTCAGTAAAAATGAAATTTCACAGCAGCATATATATAGACACGCTCTCAACCTCGAGGTTGACTTCTCAGCCTCGAGGTTAGATGAACAAAAGTTCACTAAACTCTGCGATCAACCTCGAGGTTGACATCTCAGCCTCGAGGTTAGATGAATAAAAATTCACTAACCTTTGAAATTCTTACCTCCAACCTCGAGGTTGCCTCCAGAACCTCGAGGTTCGACTGTCTGATAGATGAGATGTCTCTTCTGTTTGCTACCAACCTCGAGGTTCTAATCCCATACTCGAGGTTCCAGCTTTTAAGCATTCTCAATTTTGACAGTTTGCCCCGATAACCTCGAGGTTAGCTTTTGAGCCTCGAGGTTCCATCCATCAGATATCTTGAACCTTTTGACACTCTTCCAACCTCGAGGTTGACTACTGAACCTCGAGGTTTGCCCCTTTGACAGCAAACCTAAGTCCTGCATAAGATTGTCTATGTACTCCGATGCTAAAGTTAGTGATCTATAATCATCAAAACCATATTTTAATATAAAAGTAGACAAGAATTACTTACAACTCATTGGGATTTACCATTCCCAATTCTCTTCTTATGAATGTGAATGGGTCCTTGGCTAATGGTTTGGTGAAAATGTCTGCCAATTGAAGATGAGTTGGGATGAACATCACTTTCACATCTCTCTTCTGGACATGATCCCGGATGAAATGATGTCTCACATCAATATGCTTGGTTCTTGTATGTTGCACGGGATTCTTGGCCAAGCTTATTGTGCTAGTGTTATCACATAGTATTGGAATCTCCTTTAAGTGCACTCCTAAATCAGCAAGTTGTTGCTTCAGCCACAACACTTGAGCACAGCAACTTGAGGCAGCCACATATTCAGCTTCTGTTGAGGACACCGCCACGGTAGTTTGCTTCTTGCTAAACCAAGAGACAAGTGAGTTGCCAAAGAATTCGCATTGCCCACTTGTACTCTTTCTATCCGTCTTATAGCCAGCATGATCCGAATCTGAATATGCCACAAGATGCTCCGGCTGACCTTTAGGAAACCATAGCCCAAGAGTCTTTGTATCAGATAGATATCTGAATATTCTCTTCACGTGTTCAGCATGAGACTCTTTGGGTGCGGATTGGAACCGAGCACACATTCCAACACTGAATTGAATGTCCGGGCGACTTGCAGTGAGATAGAGCAATGATCCAATCATTCCTCTATACTTGGTGATGTTAAAGTCCTTGCCCTCTTCATCAGCATCCAAAGAAGTAGTTGTGCTCATTGGTGTGTCAGCCCCATTGCACTTGTCCATTCCAAACTTCTTCAGCAAATCATTCAGATACTTTGTTTGAGATATGAATATCCCATCTTTACGTTGCTTGATTTGCAGCCCAAGGAAGTAATTAAGCTCTCCCATCATTGACATCTCAAATTCACCTTGCATAGACTTGGAAAATTCCTCACACAAAGAATCATTAGTAGCACCGAAAATAATATCATCAACATATATCTGTACGATTAAAATCTCATTTAATTTATTTTTCTTGATAAACAATGTTGTATCAGCCTTTCCTCTGATAAATCCTTGATTGAGTAAGAATTGACTCAATCTTTCATACCAAGCTCTAGGAGCTTGCTTAAGACCATACAAGGCTTTCTTAAGTCTAAAAACATGATCCGGAAATTGATCATTTTCAAAACCTGGAGGTTGTTCAACATACACCTCCTCTTGAATGAAACCATTTAGAAAAGCACTTTTGACATCCATTTGATAGAGTTTAAAGCCTTTTGTGCATGCAAATGCTAGAAGAACTCTTATTGCTTCCAATCTAGCTACTGGAGCATAAGTCTCTTCATAGTCTATTCCTTCTTCTTGATTGTAACCTTTGGCCACTAATCTAGCCTTGTTACGCATAATGATGGCTGACTCATCACGTTTGTTCTTGAATACCCATTTTGTCCCAATTACCGGATGGTCTTTGGGTCTAGGCACCAAGTCCCAAACTTGATTTCTATCAAATTGATGTAGCTCCTCTTGCATAGCAATCACCCAATCATTGTCTGAAAGGGCTTCTTCTATTTTAGAGGGCTCTATATGAGAAATAAATGCAGAAAATGTAACTTCATTCAAGGTACTATTTCTGGTCCTAACTCCTTGATTTACATCACCTATAACTTGGTCTAAAGGATGATTCCTTATAAATCTCCAAGCTCTAGGTTGAGACTGATCAGCATTTTCTAAATTGCTTTCAGGATTAGCCTCAAAAATGTTTTCAGAATTTTCAGAAGGAGTAGGAGCATTTTTCGAAAAGAATTTGTTTTTGAAAATAATCTCCTCTTCATCATCCAAGGATTTATCAGATTCAGATTCACAAAATACAACATGTATAGATTCCTCAACAATCTTAGTTCTAGTATTAAAGACTCTATATGCTTTACTCCTATTAGAATAACCAATAAAGATAGCTAAATCAGCTTTAGGATCGAATTTACCAAGATTGTCTTTACCGTTATTGTGCACATAGCACTTACAACCGAAGACACGAAGGTGACTGAGGTTTGGCTTTCTTCCTTTGTAGAGTTCGTATGGAGTCTTATTCAGCTTCTTTCTCAAGTATGCTCTGTTGGAGACGTAGCAAGCCGTACTCATGGCATCAGCCCAAAACACTTGCGAAGTGATGTACTCGTTCAACATTGCTCTAGCCATTTCAGTGAGTACTCTATTCTTTCTCTCCACAACACCATTTTGTTGTGGTGTTCTTGGTGCTGAAAAGTTGTGATCAAACCCCATACTATCACAGAACTCAGCAAAGGCTTGATTTTCGAACTCTCCACCATGATCAGTTCGTATTCCTGAAATTGAGAACCCTTTCTCGTTTTGGACCTTCTTGGCAAATGAAACAAACTGATCAAAGGTTTCATCTTTAGAAGATAAAAATATTGTCCACGTAAATCTAGAGAAATCATCGACAATGACCAAAGTGTATAAGTTTCCACCAAGACTTTTCACTCTAGCTGGTCCAACTAGATCCATGTGAAGAAGTTGAAGAGGTCTGTTTGTTGAAATCTCATTTTTAGCTTTAAAAGAAGATTTGGTCTGTTTTCCCTTTTGACAAGCATCACAAATCATATCATTTTTGAAATTCAGTTTGGGAATGCCAATAACCAAATCCTTTTTCAATAACTTGTCAAGTTGATACATATTGACATGAGCTAATCGCTTATGCCATAGCCAACTCTCATTCAAGTTACTTACAAAACAATTTTCAGAAGTAGAAGCATTGCTAGAGAGGTTCAAAGTATAACAGTTTCCATCTCTAGGTGCTCTAAATAAAGCTTTATTTTTCAAATCATTTATGGAGATCAAATCCTTTTTAACAATAAAGCATTCATCAGAGTCAAATATTACCAAATTACCCTTATCGGTGCTTTGGCTCACACTTAGGAGATTATGACACAATCCTTCTACAAGGTAGACGTCTTTAATGAGTGGGCCTTCATTGTTGCCTATCTCACCAATGCCAGCGATTTTTCCGGATTGATCACCTCCAAATGTGACTCTACCTCCATCTTTTGGCTTTATTGATAAGAACTTTGATTTGTCTCCAGTCATGTGTCTTGAGCATCCACTATCAATGTACCACTTGTTCGGCCTTGATGCTCTAAGACATACCTGCAGATTACCAGAGGTCAAGTTTTAGGTACCCATCTTTTCTTGGGTCCTTTGGGGTTAGCATGCACCTTGGGAACATATGTTCCTTTTGGTACCCAGACATAATTTCCTACAGGTTTAGCTTTTCTTTCTTTTCGATGAAAACAAGATGAAGTAGAATGACCCTTCCTATTGCAATATGTACAATGTGCAAAAGGATTTGAGGAATGAACAGATTTAGTGAAATAATTCATATAGGATTTTTGTCCATTCTTTTTCTTTCCTTTCTTCTTATCAAAGTCTGGTCTATAACCAATGCCCGATCTATCGTTTGTAAAACGTTGTTGTTTCAAAATTACATTGAGCATTTCACTTCCCTTAGTGAATTTCTCAAGTGCTTTTGTAAGTTGTGAATTCTTTTTCTCTAGGATAGAGCATTCATCACAAATCAGAGATTGAGGAGAAGAGAGGTTTTCAATTTGCAGTTCAAGAAAAGAATTTTTTCTTTTCAAAGACATATACTTGTCTGCAAGTTTTTCAAACTCCTTTTGAACAACATTGTATTCAGCAAGCAATTCATCATAGGAAGGAAGAGATTCATATACCTCATTTATTTCACTAGGTTGTTCTTCTTCCTCAGCAACCAGGCATATGTTGGCTTTTTCACTTTCATCCTCTTCAGCTTCATCCTCATCCGATGAGCTATCTCCCCATATAGCTGACACATATGCCTTCTTTTTGTATTTCTTGAATTTCTTCTTTTCTTTCTCTTGGTTTTTCAGCTGAGGGCATTCTGCCTTGATGTGTCCGGGCTTCTCGCATTCATAGCAGATGATAGGCTTCTTTGATTCATAACTCGAACTTCCTTTCTGAAATTTCTTGAAGCCTTGATCTCTTTTATAAAACTTCTTGAATCTCCGGACCATCATGCCAATCTCTTCATCCTCGTCCTCATCTTCCTCATCCTTTTCCGCATTCAGAGCCACTCCCTTGTTGCGATTGTTGCCACCATTGACATCTTCTAATTCCTTCTTGAACTTCAACTTGCTCTCATATTCAGATAAGCTACCAAACAAAGCTGCAACTGACGTCATCGACTCTCCACGAGCCTCTTCGATAGCTGTGACCTTTGCTTCCCAATCTTTGGTCAGAATATTAAGAATCTTTCTTACTTGAGACCCTTGATCAAAGATCTTTCCTAGAGCAGCCAGTTGATTTGTCAAATGGGTATATCTGAGCTGAAACTCTCCAATGCTTTCTCCTTGCTTCATCCGCAACAAGTCATATTCAGTGGTTAGAATATTAATCCGGTTTTCCTTGATTCCAGAAGTTCCTTCATATGCAATCTCTAGTGCTTTCCACATCTCCTTAGCTGTTGACAGATTGCAAATGCGAAAGAACTCTTTTTGGCTAAGAGCACTTTGAAGCATCAGGATGGCCTTGCTATTGAGAGTAATATTCTTCTTATCATCATCGTTGAACTCAGCTTCGGTCTTTGGAACAGTGATGCCTCCTTCAACCTTAACTGGTACATAATCTCCAGTTTCAAATACTCTCCACAATCCATATTCTGTAGCCATTACGAACACACGAAATTTTGCTTTCCAGAAAGAGTAGTGTTCGCCATCGAAACCGGGAGGTCTGTTGATTGAAGCTCCATCAGGAAGAATTCCTTCCATAGTGATCCTTCTCGAGTGGTTAAACTCTTCTGAGAAGACCTTGCTCTGATACCAAATGAAAGAGGAGCTTTATACCCAAGAGGGGGGGTGAATTGGGTATATTAAAAATTTTTGCAAACTGGTTCTGTTTTTACACTCTCAGAACAGAGCAGAACAGAGGAGATAGAGAGAAGAGCTTTGCACACAACGATTTATACTGGTTCGGTCCTTTCTCTGACCTACATCCAGTCCCCAAGCCTCACTTGGGATTTTCAATCCACTAACTCAACAATATTGATTACACACTCTGTACTAAGAGTTGTTCTCTCACTAGAACACACTCCCCCTTACAAGTTGTAATCAATACACCCCAACTACCAAGTCCCCTGACTTGTAGTTATCTCAATCAATAAATGATTTACAAGTATTTGACTCTCTTACAGAGCTGATAGGATAAACACTGAAGAACTAAGTATCAAAATGATACAATACAGATGAAAGCTTGATACAATAAATGACTCAATAAATTTTCGCTCTAAGTAGTTGTATCAGCTGGAGATGAAGTTAATGCTCTCTATTTATAGGTAGAGAACATTAAATGACCGTTGTGAGATGATTCCAACCGTTGGAAGTGATTTGCTTAAGTTCTGGTCATCTTCTCTCTCTAAACTTCTGCTAATCCAAGTCTTAATGAAGTCTGATGTGGATCTCTGAGTTTCTGCCCGTTGGAATTAACTTTACTTGATGTAGTAAGCATTCTTTAACGTTAACAAGGCGTGCTCAGATGGATTAGCCGAAAGTAGATGAGATTGTGCAGGTGCATTAAATGCACTGTTCACCTTTTTGCTTTTTCTCACAAATCTTCAATAATCTTGTTCTGTGCTAACTGAAAAACACTCAACAAACTTGTTAAACATATCTGGGATCATGAGTGAATGATTTATGAAGGCAATTAGATCAAACAACAAGATATAGCAGATTTCACAAATTTGAAAAAGCTTCAACGGTCACTAACCTCGAGGTTAGTTCATCCAACCTCGAGGTTGGCCTGAAATCTTCAGGCAAACCTTCGTTTTAAAATCATTCAACCTCGAGGTTGCAAAGTGAACCTCGAGGTTTCTCTTGAGAAGAAACCTTCTGATAAATCTCATTAACCTGTAAACCTTGAGGTTCCAAAGGTAACCTCGAGGTTTGAAGTTTGTTTCAAACCTTCAGTTTTCACTGGAGCCCGACAACCTCGAGGTTGTACATCTGTACTCGAGGTTGGCTCTTTGAAAGTGCAAAGTTCAAAGTTAAACATAAAGCCCAGCCTCGAGGTTACAATGTTAACCTCGAGGTTTTCAATACTTTGAAAACCAGTGTGCTCTCTGTAAGTGATGAAACTCGAGGTTGAAACATCATACTCGAGGTCAAAGGTGTTTTCATCGAGCTTAAGTTTCAAAACAAAGTGTCCAACCTCGAGGTTGAAACATGGACCTCGAGGTTCATGTGCTTGATGAACAACATGACCTTTCTGTATGAGTTGAACCTTGAGGTTTGCTTTGCATACTCGAGGTTACAAGTGATAATGAAGAAACTTGGATTCTCCAACTGAACCAGAACCTCGAGGTTGACTTCTCAACCTCGAGGTTTCACATATAACTTGTGAAACCAAGTTTTGCAACATTCGAACACTTGATTTTTAAAGCTTCTGTAAGGTCAAACCTCGAGGTTACAAACCCAACCTCGAGGTTTGCTCTTAAACAGAATTTTGACACTTAAGAGCAAAACCTCTTCAATTGTCTGTAGTTGTTGACAATCATCAAAACCATCAGAGAACTAACAACCCACCCTCCTCATTTCTCGTGAGGACTCCAGAATGCACGAGCTTGTTTCGAGATTCCTCCGTTTGGGCCCTGAACCTTTTGGGACAACTTGAGGCAGAAGAAGACGAACTTTTTTCAACCTCTCGGAATTGCGTGGAAACTCACCCACCCTCCTCATTTCTCGTGAGGACTCCAGAATGCACGAGCTTGTTTCGAGATTCCTCCGTTTCGGCCCTGAACCATTTGGGAGAACTTGAGGCAGAAGAAGACGAACTTTTTTCAACGTCTCCGAATTGCGTGGAAACTCACCCACCATCCTCATTTCTCGTGAGGATTCCAGAATGCATGAACTTGTTTCGAGATTCCTCCCTTTGGGCCCTGAACTATATGGGACAACTTGAAGCAGAAGAAGACGAACTTTTTTCAACGTCTCGGAATTGCTTGGAAACTCACCCACCCTCCTCATTTCTCGTGAGGATTCCAGAATGCATGAACTTGTTTCGAGATTCCTCCGTTTGGGCCCTGAACCATTTGGGAGAACTTGAGGCAGAAGAAGACGAACTTTTTTCAACGTCTCGGAATTGCGTGGAAACTCACCCACCCTCCTCATTTCTCGTGAGGACTCCAGAATGCACGAACTTGTTTCGAGATTCCTCCGTTTGGGCCCTGAACCATTTGGGAGAACTTGAGGCAGAAGAAGACGAACTTTTTTCAACGTCTCCGAATTGCGTGGAAACTCACCCACCCTCCTCATTTCTCGTGAGGACTCCAGAATGCACGAGCTTGTTTCGAGATTCCTCCGTTTGGGCCCTGAACCTTTTGGGACAACTTGAGGCAGAAGAAGACGAACTTTTTTCAACCTCTCGGAATTGCGTGGAAACTCACCCACCCTTCTCATTTCTCGTGAGGACTCCAGAATGCACGAGCTTGTTTCGAGATTCCTCCGTTTCGGCCCTGAACCATTTGCGACTACTTGAGGCAGAAGAAGACGAACTTTTTTCAACGTCTCGGAATTGCTTGAAAACTCACCCACCCTCCTCATTTCTCGTGAGGATTCCAGAATGCATGAACTTGTTTCGAGATTCCTCCCTTTGGGCCCTGAACCATATGGGACAACTTGAGGCAGAAGAAGACGAACTTTTTTCAACCTCTCGGAATTGCTTGGAAACTCACCCACCCTCCTCATTTCTCGTGAGGATTCCAGAATGCAGGAACTTGTTTCGAGATTCCTCCGTTTGGGCCCTGAACCATTTGGGACAACTTGAGGCAGAAGAAGACGAACTTTTTTCAACGTCTCCGAATTGCGTGGAAACTCACCCACATCCTCATTTCTCGTGAGGATTCCAGAATGCAGGAACTTGTTTCGAGATTCCTCCGTTTGGGCCCTGAACCATTTGGGACAACTTGAGGCAGAAGAAGACGAACTTTTTTCAACGACTCCGAATTGCGTGGAAACTCACCCACCCCCCTCATTTCTCGTGAGGATTCCAGAATGCATGAACTTGTTTCGAGATTCCTCCCTTTGGGCCCTGAAATATATGGGACAACTTGAGGCAGAAGAAGACGAACTTTTTTCAACGTCTCGGAATTGCTGGGAAACTCACCCACCCTCCTCATTTCTCGTGAGGATTCCAGAATGCAGGAACTTGTTCCGAGATTCCTCCGTTTGGGCCCTGAACCATTTGGGAGAACTTGAGGCAGAAGAAGACGAACTTTTTTCAACGTCTCGGAATTGCGTGGAAACTCACCCACCCTCCTCATTTCTCGTGAGCACTCCAGAATGCACGAACTTGTTTCGAGATTCCTCCGTTTGGGCCCTGAACCATTTGGGACAACTTGAGGCAGAAGAAGAAGAACTTTTTTCAACGTCTCCGAATTGCGTGGAAACTCACCCACCCTCCTCATTTCTCGTGAGGATTCCAGAATGCAGGAACTTGTTTCGAGATTCCTCCGTTTGGGCCCTGAACCATTTGGGACAACTTGAGGCAGAAGAAGACGAACTTTTTTCAACGACTCCGAATTGCGTGGAAACTCACCCACCCCCCTCATTTCTCGTGAGGATTCCAGAATGCAGGAACTTGTTTCGAGATTCCTCCCTTTGGGCCCTGCACTATATGGGACAACTTGAGGCAGAAGAAGACGAACTTTTTTCAACGTCTCGGAATTGCTTGGAAACTCACCCACCCTCCTCATTTCTCGTGAGGATTCCAGAATGCATGAACTTGTTTCGAGATTCCTCCCTTTGGGCCCTGAACCATATGGGACAACTTGTGGCAGAAGAAGACGAACTTTTTTCAACCTCTCGGAATTGCTTGGAAACTCACCCACCCTCCTCATTTCTCGTGAGGATTCCAGAATGCAGGAACTTGTTTCGAGATTCCTCCGTTTGGGCACTGAACCATTTGGGACAACTTGAGGCAGAAGAAGACGAACTTTTTTCAACTTCTCCGAATTGCGTGGAAACTCACCTACCCTCCTCATTTCTCGTGAGGATTCCAGAATGCAGGAACTTGTTTCGAGATTCCTCCGTTTGGGCACTGAACCATTTGGGACAACTTGAGGCAGAAGAAGACGAACTTTTTTCAACTTCTCCGAATTGCGTGGAAACTCACCCACCCTCCTCATTTCTCGTGAGGATTCCAGAATGCATGAACTTGTTTCGAGGTTCCTCCCTTTGGGCCCTGAACTATATGGGACAACTTGAGGCAGAAGAAGACGAACTTTTTTCAACGTCTCGGAATTGCTTGGAAACTCACCCACCCTCCTCATTTCTCGTGAGGACTCCAGAATGCACAAACTTGTTTCGAGATTCCTCCGTTTGGGCCCTGAACCATTTGGGACAACTTGAGGCAGAAGAAGACGAACTTTTTTCAACGTCTCCGAATTGCGTGGAAACTCACCCACCCTCCTCATTTCTCGTGAGGATTCCAGAATGCATGAACTTGTTTCGAGGTTCCTCCCTTTGGGCCCTGAACTATATGGGACAACTTGAGGCAGAAGAAGACGAACTTTTTTCAACGTCTCGGAATTGCTTGGAAACTCACCCACCCTCCTCATTTCTCGTGAGGATTCCAGAATGCAGGAACTTGTTTCGAGATTCCTCCGTTTGGGCCCTGAACCATTTGGGAGAACTTGAGGCAGAAGAAGACGAACTTTTTTCAACGTCTCGGAATTGCGGGGAAACTCACCCACCCTCCTCATTTCTCGTGAGGATTCCAGAATGCATGAACTTGTTTCGAGATTCCTCCCTTTGGGCCCTGAAATATATGGGACAACTTGAGGCAGAAGAAGACGAACTTTTTTCAACGTCTCGGAATTGCTTGGAAACTCACCCACCCTCCTCATTTCTCGTGAGGAGTCCAGAATGCATGAACTTGTTTCGAGATTCCTCCGTTTGGTCCCTGAACCATTTGGGAGAACTTGAGGCAGAAGAAGACGAACTTTTTTCAACGTCTCGGAATTGCGTGGAAACTCACCCACCCTCCTCATTTCTCGTGAGGACTCCAGAATGCACGAACTTGTTTCGAGATTCCTCCGTTTGGGCCCTGAACCATTTGGGACAACTTGAGGCAGAAGAAGACGAACTTTTTTCAACGTCTCCGAATTGCGTGGAAACTCACCCACCCTCCTCATTTCTCGTGAGGAGTCCAGAATGCATGAACTTGTTTCGAGAATGCTCCGTTTGGGCCCTGAACCATTTGGGAGAACTTGAGGCAGAAGAAGACGAACTTTTTTCAACGTCTCCGAATTGCGTGGAAACTCACCCACCCTCCTCATTTCTCGTGAGGACTCCAGAATGCACGAGCTTGTTTCGAGATTCCTCCGTTTGGGCCCTGAACCTTTTGGGACAACTTGAGGCAGAAGAAGACGAACTTTTTTCAACCTCTCGGAATTGCGTGGAAACTCACCCACCCTCCTCATTTCTTGTGAGGACTCCAGAATGCACGAGCTTGTTTCGAGATTCCTCCGTTTCGGCCCTGAACCATTTGGGACTACTTGAGGCAGAAGAAGACGAACTTTTTTCAACTTCTCCGAATTGCGTGGAAACTCACCCACCCTCCTCATTTCTCGTGAGGATTCCAGAATGCATGAACTTGTTTCGCGATTCCTTTCTTTGGGCAGTGAACCATAAGGGGAAACTTGAGGAAGAAGAAGACGAACATTTTTCAACGTCTCGGAATTGCTTGGAAACTCACCCACCCTCCTCATTTCTCGTGAGGATTCCAGAATGCAGGAACTTGTTTCGAGATTCCTCCGTTTGGGCCCTGAACCATTTGGGAGAACTTGAGGCAGAAGAAGACGAACTTTTTTCAACGTCTCGGAATTGCGTGGAAACTCACCCACCCTCCTCATTTCTCGTGAGCACTCCAGAATGCACGAACTTGTTTCGAGATTCCTCCGTTTGGGCCCTGAACCATTTGGGACAACTTGAGGCAGAAGAAGAAGAACTTTTTTCAACGTCTCCGAATTGCGTGGAAACTCACCCACCCTCCTCATTTCTCGTGAGGATTCCAGAATGCAGGAACTTGTTTCGAGATTCCTCCGTTTGGGCCCTGAACCATTTGGGACAACTTGAGGCAGAAGAAGACGAACTTTTTTCAACGACTCCGAATTGCGTGGAAACTCACCCACCCCCCTCATTTCTCGTGAGGATTCCAGAATGCAGGAACTTGTTTCGAGATTCCTCCCTTTGGGCCCTGCACTATATGGGACAACTTGAGGCAGAAGAAGACGAACTTTTTTCAACGTCTCGGAATTGCTTGGAAACTCACCCACCCTCCTCATTTCTCGTGAGGATTCCAGAATGCATGAACTTGTTTCGAGATTCCTCCCTTTGGGCCCTGAACCATATGGGAGAACTTAAGGCAGAAGAAGACGAACTTTTTTCAACCTCTCGGAATTGCTTGGAAACTCACCCACCCTCCTCATTTCTCGTGAGGATTCCAGAATGCAGGAACTTGTTTCGAGATTCCTCCGTTTGGGCCCTGAACCATTTGGGACAACTTGAGGCAGAAGAAGACGAACTTTTTTCAACTTCTCCGAATTGCGTGGAAACTCACCCACCCTCCTCATTTCTCGTGAGGATTCCAGAATGCATGAACTTGTTTCGAGGTTCCTCCCTTTGGGCCCTGAACTATATGGGACAACTTGAGGCAGAAGAAGACGAACTTTTTTCAACGTCTCGGAATTGCTTGGAAACTCACCCACCCTCCTCATTTCTCGTGAGGATTCCAGAATGCATGAACTTGTTTCGAGATTCCTCCGTTTGGGCCCTGAACCATTTGGGAGAACTTGAGGCAGAAGAAGACGAACTTTTTTCAACGTCTCGGAATTGCGTGGAAACTCACCCACCCTCCTCATTTCTCGTGAGGACTCCAGAATGCACGAGCTTGTTTCGAGATTCCTCCGTTTGGGCCATGAACCATTTGGGACAACTTGAGGCAGAAGAAGACGAACTTTTTTCAACGTCTCGGAATTGCTTGGAAACTCACCCACCCTCCTCATTTCTCGTGAGGACTCCAGAATGCACGAACTTGTTTCGAGATTCCTCCGTTTGGGCCCTGAACCATTTGGGAGAACTTGAGGCAGAAGAAGAGGAACTTTTTTCAACGTCTCGGAATTGCGTGGAAACTCACCCACCCTCCTCATTTCTCGTGAGGACTCCAGAATGCACGAACTTGTTTCGAGATTCCTCCGTTTGGGCCCTGAACCATTTGGGACAACTTGAGGCAGAAGAAGACGAACTTTTTTCAACGTCTCCGAATTGCGTGGAAACTCACCCACCATCCTCATTTTTCGTGAGGATTCCAGAATGCATGAACTTGTTTCGAGATTCCTCCCTTTGGGCCCTGAAATATATGGGACAACTTGAGGCAGAAGAAGACGAACTTTTTTCAACGTCTCGGAATTGCTTGGAAACTCACCCACCCTCCTCATTTCTCGTGAGGAGTCCAGAATGCATGAACTTGTTTCGAGATTCCTCCGTTTGGTCCCTAAACCATTTGGGAGAACTTGAGGCAGAAGAAGACGAACTTTTTTCAACGTCTCGGAATTGCGTGGAAACTCACCCACCCTCCTCATTTCTCGTGAGGACTCCAGAATGCACGAACTTGTTTCGAGATTCCTCCGTTTGGGCCCTGAACCATTTGGGAGAACTTGAGGCAGAAGAAGACGAACTTTTTTCAACGTCTCCGAATTGCGTGGAAACTCACCCACCCTCCTCATTTCTCGTGAGGACTCCAGAATGCACGAGCTTGTTTCGAGATTCCTCCGTTTGGGCCCTGAACCTTTTGGGACAACTTGAGGCAGAAGAAGACGAACTTTTTTCAACCTCTCGGAATTGCGTGGAAACTCACCCACCCTCCTCATTTCTCGTGAGGACTCCAGAATGCACGAGCTTGTTTCGAGATTCCTCCGTTTCGGCCCTGAACCATTTGGGACTACTTGAGGCAGAAGAAGACGAACTTTTTTCAACTTCTCCGAATTGCGTGGAAACTCACCCACCCTCCTCATTTCTCGTGAGGATTCCAGAATGCATGAACTTGTTTCGCGATTCCTTTCTTTGGGCCGTGAACCATAAGGGGAAACTTGAGGAAGAAGAAGACGAACTTTTTTCAACGTCTCGGAATTGCTTGGAAACTCACCCACCCTCCTCATTTCTCGTGAGGATTCCAGAATGCAGGAACTTGTTTCGAGATTGCTCCGTTTGGGCCCTGAACCATTTGGGACAACTTGAGGCAGAAGAAGACGAACTTTTTTCAACGTCTCCGAATTGCGTGGAAACTCACCCACCCTCCTCATTTCTCGTGAGGACTCCAGAATGCACGAGCTTGTTTCGAGATTCCTCCGTTTGGGCCCTGAACCTTTTGGGACAACTTGAGGCAGAAGAAGACGAACTTTTTTCAACGTCTCCGAATTGCGTGGAAACTCACCCACCCTCCTCATTTCTCGTGAGGACTCCAGAATGCACGAGCTTGTTTCGAGATTCCTCCGTTTGGGCCCTGAACCTTTTGGGACAACTTGAGGCAGAAGAAGACGAACTTTTTTCAACCTCTCGGAATTGCGTGGAAACTCACCCACCCTCCTCATTTCTCGTGAGGACTCCAGAATGCACGAGCTTGTTTCGAGATTCCTCCGTTTCGGCCCTGAACCATTTGGGACAACTTGAGGCAGAAGAAGACGAACTTTTTTCAACGACTCCGAATTGCGTGGAAACTCACCCACCCGCCTCATTTCTCGTGAGGATTCCAGAATGCATGAACTTGTTTCGAGAATCCTCCGTTTGGGCCATGAACCATTTGGGAGAACTTGAGGCAGAAGAAGACGAACTTTTTTCAACGTCTCCGAATTGCGTGGAAACTCACCCACCCTCCTCATTTCTCGTGAGGATTCTAGAATGCAGGAACTTGTTTCGAGATTCCTCCGTTTGGGCCCTGAACCATTTGGGACAACTTGAGGCAGAAGAAGACGAACTTTTTTCAACGACTCCGAATTGCGTGGAAACTCACCCACCCCCCTCATTTCTCGTGAGGATTCCAAAATGCAGGAACTTGTTTCGAGATTCCTCCCTTTGGGCCCTGAACCATATGGGACAACTTGAGGCAGAAGAAGACGAACTTTTTTCAACGTCTCGGAATTGCTTGGAAACTCACCCACCCTCCTCATTTCTCGTGAGGATTCCAGAATGCATGAACTAGTTTCGAGATTCCTCCGTTTGGGCCCTGAACCATTTGGGAGAACTTGAGGCAGAAGAAGAGGAACTTTTTTCAACGTCTCGGAATTGCGTGGAAACTCACCCACCCTCCTAATTTCTCGTGAGGACTCCAGAATGCACGAACTTGTTTCGAGATTCCTCCGTTTGGGCCCTGAACCATTTGGGACAACTTGAGGCAGAAGAAGACGAACTTTTTTCAACGTCTCCGAATTACGTGGAAACTCACCCACCATCCTCATTTCTCGTGAGGATTCCAGAATGCACGAGCTTGTTTCGAGATTCCTCCGTTTCGGCCCTGAACCATTTGGGACTACTTGAGGCAGAAGAAGACGAACTTTTTTCAACCTCTCGGAATTGCGTGGAAACTCACCCACCCTCCTCATTTCTCGTCAGGACTCCAGAATGCACGAGCTTGTTTCGAGATTCCTCCGTTTGGGCTCTGAACCATTTGGGACAACTTGAGGCAGAAGAAGACGAATTTTTTTCAACGACTCCGAATTGCGTGGAAACTCACCCACCCCCCTCATTTCTCGTGAGGATTCCAAAATGCAGGAACTTGTTTCGAGAATCCTCCGTTTGGGCCATGAACCATTTGGGACAACTTGAGGCAGAAGAAGACGAACTTTTTTCAACGTCTCCGAATTGCGTGGAAACTCACCCACCCTCCTCATTTCTCGTGAGGATTCCAGAATGCATGAACTTGTTTCGAGAATCCTCCGTTTGGGCCATGAACCATTTGGGACAACTTGAGGCAGAAGAAGACGAACTTTTTCCAACGTCTCCGAATTGCGTGGAAACTCACCCACCCTCCTCATTTCTCGTGAGGATTCCAGAATGCAGGAACTTGTTTCAAGATTCCTCCGTTTGGGCCCTGAACCATTTGGGAGAACTTGAGGCAGAAGAAGACGAACTTTTTTCAACGACTCCGAATTGCGTGGAAACTCACCCACCCCCCTCATTTCTCGTGAGGATTCCAAAATGCAGGAACTTGTTTCGAGATTCCTCCGTTTGGGCCCTGAACCATTTGGGACAACTTGAGGCAGAAGAAGACGAACTTGTTTCAACGTCTCCGAATTGCGTGTAAACTCACCCACCCTCCTCATTTCTCGTGAGGATTCCAGAATGCATGAACTTGTTTCGAGAATCCTCCGTTTGGGCCCTGAACCATTTGGGAGAACTTGAGGCAGAAGAAGACGAACTTTTTTCAACGTCTCCGAATTGCGTGGAAACTCACCCACCCTCCTCATTTCTCGTGAGGACTCCAGAATACACGAGCTTGTTTCGAGATTCCTCCGTTTGGGCCCTGAACCTTTTGGGACAACTTGAGGCAGAAGAAGACGAACTTTTTTCAACCTCTCGGAATTGCGTGGAAACTCACCCACCCTTCTCATTTCTCGTGAGGACTCCAGAATGCACGAGCTTGTTTCGAGATTCCTCCGTTTCGGCCCTGAACCATTTGGGACTACTTGAGGCAGAAGAAGACGAACTTTTTTTAACTTCTCCGAATTGCGTGGAAACTCACCCACCCTCCTCATTTCTCGTGAGGATTCCAGAATGCATGAACTTGTTTCGCGATTCCTCCCTTTGGGCCGTGAACCATAAGGGGAAACTTGAGGCAGAAGAAGACGAACTTTTTTCAACGTCTCGGAATTGCTTGGAAACTCACCCACCCTCCTCATTTCTCGTGAGGATTCCAGAATGCAGGAACTTGTTTCGAGATTCCTCCGTTTGGGCCCTGAACCATTTGGGACAACTTGAGGCAGAAGAAGACGAACTTTTTTCAACGTCTCGGAATTGCGTGGAAACTCACCCACCCTCCTCATTTCTCGTGAGGACCCCAGACTGCACGAACTTGTTTCGAGATTGCTCCGTTTGGGCCCTGAACCATTTGGGACAACTTGAGGCAGAAGAAGACGAACTTTTTTCAACGTCTCCGAATTGCGTGGAAACTCACCCACCCTCCTCATTTCTCGTGAGGATTCCAGAATGCATGAACTTGTTTCGAGATTCCTCTGTTTGGGCCCTGAACCCTATGGGACAACTTGAGGCAGAAGACGACGAACTTTTTTCAACATCTCGGAATTGCTTGGAAACTCACCCACCCTCCTCATTTCTCGTGAGGATTCCAGAATGCAGGAACTTGTTTCGAGATTCCTCCGTTGGGGCCCTGAACCATTTGGGACAACTTGAGGCAGAAGAAGACGAACTTTTTTTAACGACTCCGAATTGCGTGGAAACTCACCCACCCTCCTCATTTCTCGTGAGGATTCCAGAATGTAGGAACTTGTTTCGAGTTTCCTCCCTTTGGGCCCTGAACCATATGGGACAACTTGAGGCAGAAGAAGACGAACTTTTTTCAACGACTCCGAATTGCGTGGAAACTCACCCACCCCCCTCATTTCTCGTGAGGATTCCAAAATGCAGGAACTTGTTTCGAGATTCCTCCGTTTGGGCCCTGAACCATTTGGGACAACTTGAGGCAGAAGAAGACGAACTTGTTTCAACGTCTCCGAATTGCGTGTAAACTCACCCACCCTCCTCATTTCTCGTGAGGATTCCAGAATGCATGAACTTGTTTCGAGAATCCTCCGTTTGGGCCCTGAACCATTTGGGAGAACTTGAGGCAGAAGAAGACGAACTTTTTTCAACGTCTCCGAATTGCGTGGAAACTCACCCACCCTCCTCATTTCTCGTGAGGACTCCAGAATACACGAGCTTGTTTCGAGATTCCTCCGTTTGGGCCCTGAACCTTTTGGGACAACTTGAGGCAGAAGAAGACGAACTTTTTTCAACCTCTCGGAATTGCGTGGAAACTCACCCACCCTTCTCATTTCTCGTGAGGACTCCAGAATGCACGAGCTTGTTTCGAGATTCCTCCGTTTCGGCCCTGAACCATTTGGGACTACTTGAGGCAGAAGAAGACGAACTTTTTTTAACTTCTCCGAATTGCGTGGAAACTCACCCACCCTCCTCATTTCTCGTGAGGATTCCAGAATGCATGAACTTGTTTCGCGATTCCTCCCTTTGGGCCGTGAACCATAAGGGGAAACTTGAGGCAGAAGAAGACGAACTTTTTTCAACGTCTCGGAATTGCTTGGAAACTCACCCACCCTCCTCATTTCTCGTGAGGATTCCAGAATGCAGGAACTTGTTTCGAGATTCCTCCGTTTGGGCCCTGAACCATTTGGGACAACTTGAGGCAGAAGAAGACGAACTTTTTTCAACGTCTCGGAATTGCGTGGAAACTCACCCACCCTCCTCATTTCTCGTGAGGACCCCAGACTGCACGAACTTGTTTCGAGATTGCTCCGTTTGGGCCCTGAACCATTTGGGACAACTTGAGGCAGAAGAAGACGAACTTTTTTCAACGTCTCCGAATTGCGTGGAAACTCACCCACCCTCCTCATTTCTCGTGAGGATTCCAGAATGCATGAACTTGTTTCGAGATTCCTCTGTTTGGGCCCTGAACCCTATGGGACAACTTGAGGCAGAAGACGACGAACTTTTTTCAACATCTCGGAATTGCTTGGAAACTCACCCACCCTCCTCATTTCTCGTGAGGATTCCAGAATGCAGGAACTTGTTTCGAGATTCCTCCGTTGGGGCCCTGAACCATTTGGGACAACTTGAGGCAGAAGAAGACGAACTTTTTTTAACGACTCCGAATTGCGTGGAAACTCACCCACCCTCCTCATTTCTCGTGAGGATTCCAGAATGTAGGAACTTGTTTCGAGTTTCCTCCCTTTGGGCCCTGAACCATATGGGACAACTTGAGGCAGAAGAAGACGAACTTTTTTCAACGTGTCGGAATTGCTTGAAAACTCACCCACCCTCCTCATTTCTCGTGAGGATTCCAGAATGCATGAACTTGTTTCGAGATTCCTCCGTTTGGGCCCTGAACCATTTGGGAGAACTTGAGGCAGAAGAAGACGAACTTTTTTCAACCTCTCGGAATTGCGTGGAAACTCACCTACCCTCCTCATTTCTCGTGAGGACTCCAGAATGCACGAACTTGTTTCGAGATACCTCCGTTTGGGCCCTGAACCATTTGGGACAACTTGAGGCAGAAGAAGACGAACTTTTTTCAACGTCTCCGAATTGCGTGGAAACTCACCCACCCTCCTCATTTCTCGTGAGGACTCCAGAATACACGAGCTTGTTTCGAGATTCCTCCGTTTGGGCCCTGAACCTTTTGGGACAACTTGAGGCAGAAGAAGACGAACTTTTTTCAACCTCTCGGAATTGCGTGGAAACTCACCCACCCTTCTCATTTCTCGTGAGGACTCCAGAATGCACGAGCTTGTTTCGAGATTCCTCCGTTTCGGCCCTGAACCATTTGGGACTACTTGAGGCAGAAGAAGACGAACTTTTTTTAACTTCTCCGAATTGCGTGGAAACTCACCCACCCTCCTCATTTCTCGTGAGGATTCCAGAATGCATGAACTTGTTTCGCGATTCCTCCCTTTGGGCCGTGAACCATAAGGGGAAACTTGAGGCAGAAGAAGACGAACTTTTTTCAACGTCTCGGAATTGCTTGGAAACTCACCCACCCTCCTCATTTCTCGTGAGGATTCCAGAATGCAGGAACTTGTTTCGAGATTCCTCCGTTTGGGCCCTGAACCATTTGGGACAACTTGAGGCAGAAGAAGACGAACTTTTTTCAACGTCTCGGAATTGCGTGGAAACTCACCCACCCTCCTCATTTCTCGTGAGGACCCCAGACAGCACGAACTTGTTTCGAGATTGCTCCGTTTGGGCCCTGAACCATTTGGGACAACTTGAGGCAGAAGAAGACGAACTTTTTTCAACGTCTCCGAATTGCGTGGAAACTCACCCACCCTCCTCATTTCTCGTGAGGATTCCAGAATGCATGAACTTGTTTCGAGATTCCTCTGTTTGGGCCCTGAACCCTATGGGACAACTTGAGGCAGAAGACGACGAACTTTTTTCAACATCTCGGAATTGCTTGGAAACTCACCCACCCTCCTCATTTCTCGTGAGGATTCCAGAATGCAGGAACTTGTTTCGAGATTCCTCCGTTGGGGCCCTGAACCATTTGGGACAACTTGAGGCAGAAGAAGACGAACTTTTTTTAACGACTCCGAATTGCGTGGAAACTCACCCACCCTCCTCATTTCTCGTGAGGATTCCAGAATGTAGGAACTTGTTTCGAGTTTCCTCCCTTTGGGCCCTGAACCATATGGGACAACTTGAGGCAGAAGAAGACGAACTTTTTTCAACGTGTCGGAATTGCTTGAAAACTCACCCACCCTCCTCATTTCTCGTGAGGATTCCAGAATGCATGAACTTGTTTCGAGATTCCTCCGTTTGGGCCCTGAACCATTTGGGAGAACTTGAGGCAGAAGAAGACGAACTTTTTTCAACCTCTCGGAATTGCGTGGAAACTCACCTACCCTCCTCATTTCTCGTGAGGACTCCAGAATGCACGAACTTGTTTCGAGATACCTCCGTTTGGGCCCTGAACCATTTGGGACAACTTGAGGCAGAAGAATACGAACTTTTTTGAACGTCTCGGAATTGCTTGGAAACTCACCCACCCTCCTCATTTCTGGTGAGGATTCCAGAATGCATGAACTTGTTTCGAGATTCCTCCCTTTGGGCCATGAACCATATGGGACAACTTGAGGAAGAAGAAGACGAACTTTTTTCAACGTCTCCGAATTGCGTGGAAACTCACCCACCCTCCTCATTTCTCGTGAGGACTCCATAATGCACGAGCTTGTTTCGAGATTCCTCCGTTTGGGCCCTGAACCTTTTGGGACAACTTGAGGCAGAAGAAGACGAACTTTTTTCAACCTCTCGGAATTGCGTGGAAACTCACCCAGCCTCCTCATTTCTCGTGAGGACTCCAGAATGCACGAGCTTGTTTCGAGATTCCTCCGTTTCGGCCCTGAACCATTTGGGACTACTTGAGGCAGAAGAAGACGAACTTTTTTCAACCTCTCGGAATTGCGTGGAAACTCACCCACCCTCCTCATTTCTCGTCAGGACTCCAGAATGCACGAGCTTGTTTCGAGATTCCTCCGTTTGGGCGCTGAACCATTTGGGACAACTTGAGCCAGAAGAAGACGAACTTTTTTCAACGACTCCGAATTGCGTGGAAACTCACCCACCCTCCTCATTTCTCGTGAGGATTCCAGAATGCATGAACTTGTTTCGAGAATCCTCCGTTTGGGCCATGAACTATTTGGGACAACTTGAGGCAGAAGAAGACGAACTTTTTTCAACGTCTCCGAATTGCGTGGAAACTCACCCACCCTCCTCATTTCTCGTGAGGATTCCAGAATGCAGGAACTTGTTTCGAGATTCCTCCGTATGGGCCCTGAACCATTTGGGACAACTTGAGGCAGAAGAAGACGAACTTTTTTCAACGACTCCGAATTGCGTGGAAACTCACCCACCCCCCTCATTTCTCGTGAGGATTCCAAAATTCAGGAACTTGTTTCGAGATTCCTCCCTTTGGGCCCTGAACCATATGGGAGAACTTGAGGCAGAAGAAGACGAACTTTTTTCAACGTCTCGGAATTGCGTGGAAACTCACCCACCCTCCTCATTTCTCGTGAGGACTCCAGAATGCACGAGCTTGTTTCGAGATTCCTCCGTTTCGGCCCTGAACCATTTGGGACTACTTGAGGCAGAAGAAGACGAACTTTTTTCAACTTCTCCGAATTGCGTGGAAACTCACCCACCCTCCTCATTTCTCGTGAGGATTCCAGAATGCATGAACTTGTTTCGCGATTCCTCCCTTTGGGCCGTGAACCATAAGGGGAAACTTGAGGCAGAAGAAGACGAACTTTTTTCAACGTCTCGGAATTGCTTGGAAACTCACCCACCCTCCTCATTTCTCGTGAGGATTCCAGAATGCAGGAACTTGTTTCGAGATTCCTCCGTTTGGGCCCTGAACCATTTGGGACAACTTGAGGCAGAAGAAGACGAACTTTTTTCAACGTCTCGGAATTGCGTGGAAACTCACCCACCCTCCTCATTTCTCGTGAGGACCCCAGACTGCACGAACTTGTTTCGAGATTCCTCCGTTTGGGCCCTGAACCATTTGGGACAACTTGCGGCAGAAGAAGACGAACTTTTTTCAACGTCTCCGAATTGCGTGGAAACTCACCCACCCTCCTCATTTCTCGTGAGGATTCCAGAATGCATGAACTTGTTTCGAGATTCCTCTGTTTGGGCCCTGAACCCTATGGGACAACTTGAGGCAGAAGACGACGAACTTTTTTCAACATCTCGGAATTGCTTGGAAACTCACCCACCCTCCTCATTTCTCGTGAGGATTCCAGAATGCAGGAACTTGTTTCGAGATTCCTCCGTTGGGGCCCTGAACCATTTGGGACAACTTGAGGCAGAAGAAGACGAACTTTTTTCAACGACTCCGAATTGCGTGGAAACTCACCCACCCTCCTCATTTCTCGTGAGGATTCCAGAATGCAGGAACTTGTTTCGAGTTTCCTCCCTTTGGGCCCTGAACCATATGGGACAACTTGAGGCAGAAGAAGACGAACTTTTTTCAACGTCTCGGAATTGCTTGAAAACTCACCCACCCTCCTCATTTCTCGTGAGGATTCCAGAATGCATGAACTTGTTTCGAGATTCCTCCGTTTGGGCCCTGAACCATTTGGGAGAACTTGAGGCAGAAGAAGACGAACTTTTTTCAACCTCTCGGAATTGCGTGGAAACTCACCTACCCTCCTCAGTTCTCGTGAGGACTCCAGAATGCACGAACTTGTTTCGAGATACCTCCGTTTGGGCCCTGAACCATTTGGGACAACTTGAGGCAGAAGAATACGAACTTTTTTGAACGTCTCGGAATTGCTTGGAAACTCACCCACCCTCCTCATTTCTGGTGAGGATTCCAGAATGCATGAACTTGTTTCGAGATTCCTCCCTTTGGGCCATGAACCATATGGGACAACTTGAGGAAGAAGAAGACGAACTTTTTTCAACGTCTCCGAATTGCGTGGAAACTCACCCACCCTCCTCATTTCTCGTGAGGACTCCATAATGCACGAGCTTGTTTCGAGATTCCTCCGTTTGGGCCCTGAACCTTTTGGGACAACTTGAGGCAGAAGAAGACGAACTTTTTTCATCCTCTCGGAATTGCGTGGAAACTCACCCAGCCTCCTCATTTCTCGTGAGGACTCCAGAATGCACGAGCTTGTTTCGAGATTCCTCCGTTTCGGCCCTGAACCATTTGGGACTACTTGAGGCAGAAGAAGACGAACTTTTTTCAACCTCTCGGAATTGCGTGGAAACTCACCCACCCTCCTCATTTCTCGTCAGGACTCCAGAATGCACGAGCTTGTTTCGAGATTCCTCCGTTTGGGCGCTGAACCATTTGGGACAACTTGAGCCAGAAGAAGACGAACTTTTTTCAACGTCTCCGAATTGCGTGGAAACTCACCCACCCTCCTCATTTCTCGTGAGGATTCCAGAATGCATGAACTTGTTTCGAGATTCCTCTGTTTGGGCCCTGAACCCTATGGGACAACTTGAGGCAGAAGACGACGAACTTTTTTCAACATCTCGGAATTGCTTGGAAACTCACCCACCCTCCTCATTTCTCGTGAGGATTCCAGAATGCAGGAACTTGTTTCGAGATTCCTCCGTTGGGGCCCTGAACCATTTGGGACAACTTGAGGCAGAAGAAGACGAACTTTTTTCAACGACTCCGAATTGCGTGGAAACTCACCCACCCTCCTCATTTCTCGTGAGGATTCCAGAATGCAGGAACTTGTTTCGAGTTTCCTCCCTTTGGGCCCTGAACCATATGGGACAACTTGAGGCAGAAGAAGACGAACTTTTTTCAACGTCTCGGAATTGCTTGAAAACTCACCCACCCTCCTCATTTCTCGTGAGGATTCCAGAATGCATGAACTTGTTTCGAGATTCCTCCGTTTGGGCCCTGAACCATTTGGGAGAACTTGAGGCAGAAGAAGACGAACTTTTTTCAACCTCTCGGAATTGCGTGGAAACTCACCTACCCTCCTCATTTCTCGTGAGGACTCCAGAATGCACGAACTTGTTTCGAGATACCTCCGTTTGGGCCTTAACCATTTGGGACAACTTGAGGCAGAAGAATACGAACTTTTTTGAACGTCTCGGAATTGCTTGGAAACTCACTCACCCTCCTCATTTCTGGTGAGGATTCCAGAATGCATGAACTTGTTTCGAGATTCCTCCCTTTGGGCCATGAACCATATGGGACAACTTGAGGAAGAAGAAGACGAACTTTTTTCAACGTCTCCGAATTGCGTGGAAACTCACCCACCCTCCTCATTTCTCGTGAGGACTCCATAATGCACGAGCTTGTTTCGAGATTCCTCCATTTGGGCCCTGAACCTTTTGGGACAACTTGAGGCAGAAGAAGACGAACTTTTTTCAACCTCTCGGAATTGCGTGGAAACTCACCCAGCCTCCTCATTTCTCGTGAGGACTCCAGAATGCACGAGCTTGTTTCGAGATTCCTCCGTTTCGGCCCTGAACCATTTGGGACTACTTGAGGCAGAAGAAGACGAACTTTTTTCAACCTCTCGGAATTGCGTGGAAACTCACCCACCCTCCTCATTTCTCGTGAGGACTCCAGAATGCACGAGCTTGTTTCGAGATTCCTCCGTTTGGGCGCTGAACCATTTGGGACAACTTGAGCCAGAAGAAGACGAACTTTTTTCAACGACTCCGAATTGCGTGGAAACTCACCCACCCTCCTCATTTCTCGTGAGGATTCCAGAATGCATGAACTTGTTTCGAGAATCCTCCGTTTGGGCCATGAAACATTTGGGACAACTTGAGGCAGAAGAAGACGAACTTTTTTCAACGTCTCCGAATTGCGTGGAAACTCACCCACCGTCCTCATTTCTCGTGAGGATTCCAGAATGCAGGAACTTGTTTCGAGATTCCTCCGTTTGGGCCCTGAACCATTTGGGACAACTTGAGGCAGAAGAAGACGAACTTTTTTCAACGACTCCGAATTGCGTGGAAACTCACCCACCCCCCTCATTTCTCGTGAGGATTCCAAAATTCAGGAACTTGTTTCGAGATTCGTCCCTTTGGGCCCTGAACCATATGGGAGAACTTGAGGCAGAAGAAGACGAACTTTTTTCAACGTCTCGGAATTGCGTGGAAACTCACCCACCCTCCTCATTTCTCGTGAGGACTCCAGAATGCACGAGCTTGTTTCGAGATTCCTCCGTTTGGGCGCTGAACCATTTGGGACAACTTGAGCCAGAAGAAGACGAACTTTTTTCAACGACTCCGAATTGCGTGGAAACTCACCCACCCTCCTCATTTCTCGTGAGGATTCCAGAATGCATGAACTTGTTTCGAGAATCCTCCGTTTGGGCCCTGAACCATTTGGGAGAACTTGAGGCAGAAGAAGACGAACTTTTTTCAACCTCTCGGAATTGCGTGGAAACTCACCTACCCTCCTCATTTCTCGTGAGGACTCCAGAATGCACGAACTTGTTTCGAGATACCTCCGTTTGGGCCCTGAACCATTTGGGACAACTTGAGGCAGAAGAATACGAACTTTTTTGAACGTCTCGGAATTGCTTGGAAACTCACCCACCCTCCTCATTTCTGGTGAGGATTCCAGAATGCATGAGCTTGTTTCGAGATTCCTCCCTTTGGGCCATGAACCATATGGGACAACTTGAGGAAGAAGAAGACGAACTTTTTTCAACGTCTCCGAATTGCGTGGAAACTCACCCACCCTCCTCATTTCTCGTGAGGACTCCAGAATGCACGAGCTTGTTTCGAGATTCCTCCGTTTGGGCCCTGAACCTTTTGGGACAACTTGAGGCAGAAGAAGACGAACTTTTTTCAACCTCTCGGAATTGCGTGGAAACTCACCCAGCCTCCTCATTTCTCGTGAGGACTCCAGAATGCACGAGCTTGTTTCGAGATTCCTCCGTTTCGGCCCTGAACCATTTGGGACTACTTGAGGCAGAAGAAGACAAACTTTTTTCAACCTCTCGGAATTGCGTGGAAACTCACCCACCCTCCTCATTTCTCGTCAGGACTCCAGAATGCACGAGCTTGTTTCGAGATTCCTCCGTGTGGGCTCTGAACCATTTGGGACAACTTGAGGCAGAAGAAGACGAACTTTTTTCAACGACTCCGAATTGCGTGGAAACTCACCCACCCTCCTCATTTCTCGTGAGGATTCCAGAATGCATGAACTTGTTTCGAGAATCCTCCGTTTGGGCCATGAACCATTTGGGACAACTTGAGGCAGAAGAAGACGAACTTTTTTCAACGTCTCCGAATTGCGTGGAAACTCACCCACCCTCCTCATTTCTCGTGAGGATTCCAGAATGCATGAACTTGTTTCGAGATTCCTCCGTTTGGGCCCTGAACCATTTGGGAGAACTTGAGGCAGAAGAAGACGAACTTTTTTCAACCTCTCGGAATTGCGTGGAAACTCACCTACCCTCCTCATTTCTCGTGAGGACTCCAGAATGCACGAACTTGTTTCGAGATACCTCCGTTTGGGCCCTGAACCATTTGGGACAACTTGAGGCAGAAGAATACGAACTTTTTTGAATGTCTCGGAATTGCTTGGAAACTCACCCACCCTCCTCATTTCTGGTGAGGATTCCAGAATGCATGAACTTGTTTCGAGATTCCTCCCTTTGGGCCATGAACCATATGGGACAACTTGAGGAAGAAGAAGACGAACTTTTTTCAACGTCTCCGAATTGCGTGGAAACTCACCCACCCTCCTCATTTCTCGTGAGGACTCCATAATGCACGAGCTTGTTTCGAGATTCCTCCATTTGGGCCCTGAACCTTTTGGGACAACTTGAGGCAGAAGAAGACGAACTTTTTTCAACCTCTCGGAATTGCGTGGAAACTCACCCAGCCTCCTCATTTCTCGTGAGGACTCCAGAATGCACGAGCTTGTTTCGAGATTCCTCCGTTTCGGCCCTGAACCATTTGGGACTACTTGAGGCAGAAGAAGACGAACTTTTTTCAACCTCTCGGAATTGCGTGGAAACTCACCCACCCTCCTCATTTCTCGTCAGGACTCCAGAATGCACGAGCTTGTTTCGAGATTCCTCCGTTTGGGCGCTGAACCATTTGGGACAACTTGAGCCAGAAGAAGACGAACTTTTTTCAACGACTCCGAATTGCGTGGAAACTCACCCACCCTCCTCATTTCTCGTGAGGATTCCAGAATGCATGAACTTGTTTCGAGAATCCTCCGTTTGGGCCATGAACCATTTGGGACAACTTGAGGCAGAAGAAGACGAACTTTTTTCAACGTCTCCGAATTGCGTGGAAACTCACCCACCGTCCTCATTTCTCGTGAGGATTCCAGAATGCAGGAACTTGTTTCGAGATTCCTCCGTTTGGGCCCTGAACCATTTGGGACAACTTGAGGCAGAAGAAGACGAACTTTTTTCAACGACTCCGAATTGCGTGGAAACTCACCCACCCCCCTCATTTCTCGTGAGGATTCCAAAATTCAGGAACTTGTTTCGAGATTCCTCCCTTTGGGCCCTGAACCATATGGGAGAACTTGAGGCAGAAGAAGACGAACTTTTTTCAACGTCTCGGAATTGCGTGGAAACTCACCCACCCTCCTCATTTCTCGTGAGGACTCAAGAATGCACGAACTTGTTTCGAGATTCCTCCGTTTGGGCCCTGCACCATTTGGGACAACTTGAGGCAGAAGAAGACGAACTTTTTTCAACGTCTCCGAATTGCGTGTAAACTCACCCACCCTCCTCATTTCTCGTGAGGATTCCAGAATGCATGAACTTGTTTCGAGAATCCTCCGTTTGGGCCCTGAACCATTTGGGAGAACTTGAGGCAGAAGAAGACGAACTTTTTTCAACCTCTCGGAATTGCGTGGAAACTCACCTACCCTCCTCATTTCTCGTGAGGACTCCAGAATGCACGAGCTTGTTTCGAGATTCCTCCGTTTGGGCCCTGAACCATTTGGGAGAACTTGAGGCAGAAGAAGAGGAACTTTTTTCAACGTCTCGGAATTGCGTGGAAACTCACCTACCCTCCTCATTTCTCGTGAGGACTCCAGAATGCACGAACTTGTTTCGAGATACCTCCGTTTGGGCCCTGAACCATTTGGGACAACTTGAGGCAGAAGAATACGAACTTTTTTGAACGTCTCGGAATTGCTTGGAAACTCACCCACCCTCCTCATTTCTGGTGAGGATTCCAGAATGCATGAGCTTGTTTCGAGATTCCTCCCTTTGGGCCATGAACCATATGGGACAACTTGAGGCAGAAGAAGACGAACTTGTTTCAACCTCTCGGAATTGCGTGGAAACTCACCCAGCCTCCTCATTTCTCGTGAGGACTCCAGAATGCACGAGCTTGTTTCGAGATTCCTCCGTTTCGGCCCTGAACCATTTGGGACTACTTGAGGCAGAAGAAGACGAACTTTTTTCAACCTCTCGGAATTGCGTGGAAACTCACCCACCCTCCTCATTTCTCGTCAGGACTCCAGAATGCACGAGCTTGTTTCGAGATTCCTCCGTTTGGGCGCTGAACCATTTGGGACAACTTGAGCCAGAAGAAGACGAACTTTTTTCAACGACTCCGAATTGCGTGGAAACTCACCCACCCTCCTCATTTCTCGTGAGGATTCCAGAATGCATGAACTTGTTTCGAGAATCCTCCGTTTGGGCCATGAACCATTTGGGACAACTTGAGGCAGAAGAAGACGAACTTTTTTCAACGTCTCCGAATTGCGTGGAAACTCACCCACCCTCCTCATTTCTCGTGAGGATTCCAGAATGCAGGAACTTGTTTCGAGATTCCTCCGTTTGGGCCCTGAACCATTTGGGACAACTTGAGGCAGAAGAAGACGAACTTTTTTCAACGACTCCGAATTGCGTGGAAACTCACCCACCGTCCTCATTTCTCGTGAGGATTCCAGAATGCAGGAACTTGTTTCGAGATTCCTCCGTTTGGGCCCTGAACCATTTGGGACAACTTGAGGCAGAAGAATACGAACTTTTTTGAACGTCTCGGAATTGCTTGGAAACTCACCCACCCTCCTCATTTCTGGTGAGGATTCCAGAATGCATGAACTTGTTTCGAGATTCCTCCCTTTGGGCCATGAACCATATGGGACAACTTGAGGAAGAAGAAGACGAACTTTTTTCAACGTCTCCGAATTGCGTGGAAACTCACCCACCCTCCTCATTTCTCGTGAGGACTCCATAATGCACGAGCTTGTTTCGAGATTCCTCCATTTGGGCCCTGAACCTTTTGGGACAACTTGAGGCAGAAGAAGACGAACTTTTTTCAACCTCTCGGAATTGCGTGGAAACTCACCCAGCCTCCTCATTTCTCGTGAGGACTCCAGAATGCACGAGCTTGTTTCGAGATTCCTCCGTTTCGGCCCTGAACCATTTGGGACTACTTGAGGCAGAAGAAGACGAACTTTTTTCAACCTCTCGGAATTGCGTGGAAACTCACCCACCCTCCTCATTTCTCGTCAGGACTCCAGAATGCACGAGCTTGTTTCGAGATTCCTCCGTTTGGGCGCTGAACCATTTGGGACAACTTGAGCCAGAAGAAGACGAACTTTTTTCAACGACTCCGAATTGCGTGGAAACTCACCCACCCTCCTCATTTCTCGTGAGGATTCCAGAATGCATGAACTTGTTTCGAGAATCCTCCGTTTGGGCCATGAACCATTTGGGACAACTTGAGGCAGAAGAAGACGAACTTTTTTCAACGTCTCCGAATTGCGTGGAAACTCACCCACCGTCCTCATTTCTCGTGAGGATTCCAGAATGCAGGAACTTGTTTCGAGATTCCTCCGTTTGGGCCCTGAACCATTTGGGACAACTTGAGGCAGAAGAAGACGAACTTTTTTCAACGACTCCGAATTGCGTGGAAACTCACCCACCCCCCTCATTTCTCGTGAGGATTCCAAAATTCAGGAACTTGTTTCGAGATTCCTCCCTTTGGGCCCTGAACCATATGGGAGAACTTGAGGCAGAAGAAGACGAACTTTTTTCAACGTCTCGGAATTGCGTGGAAACTCACCCACCCTCCTCATTTCTTGTGAGGACTCCAGAATGCACGAACTTGTTTCGAGATTCCTCCGTTTGGGCCCTGCACCATTTGGGACAACTTGAGGTAGAAGAAGACGAACTTTTTTCAACGTCTCCGAATTGCGTGTAAACTCACCCACCCTCCTCATTTCTCGTGAGGATTCCAGAATGCATGAACTTGTTTCGAGAATCCTCCGTTTGGGCCCTGAACCATTTGGGAGAACTTGAGGCAGAAGAAGACGAACTTTTTTCAACCTCTCGGAATTGCGTGGAAACTCACCTACCCTCCTCATTTCTCGTGAGGACTCCAGAATGCACGAACTTGTTTCGAGATACCTCCGTTTGGGCCCTGAACCATTTGGGACAACTTGAGGCAGAAGAATACGAACTTTTTTGAACGTCTCGGAATTGCTTGGAAACTCACCCACCCTCCTCATTTCTGGTGAGGATTCCAGAATGCATGAGCTTGTTTCGAGATTCCTCCCTTTGGGCCATGAACCATATGGGACAACTTGAGGAAGAAGAAGACGAACTTTTTTCAACGTCTCCGAATTGCGTGGAAACTCACCCACCCTCCTCATTTCTCGTGAGGACTCCAGAATGCACGAGCTTGTTTCGAGATTCCTCCGTTTGGGCCCTGAACCTTTTGGGACAACTTGAGGCAGAAGAAGACGAACTTTTTTCAACCTCTCGGAATTGCGTGGAAACTCTCCCAGCCTCCTCATTTCTCGTGAGGACTCCAGAATGCACGAGCTTGTTTCGAGATTCCTCCGTTTCGGCCCTGAACCATTTGGGACTACTTGAGGCAGAAGAAGACAAACTTTTTTCAACCTCTCGGAATTGCGTGGAAACTCACCCACCCTCCTCATTTCTCGTCAGGACTCCAGAATGCACGAGCTTGTTTCGAGATTCCTCCGTGTGGGCTCTGAACCATTTGGGACAACTTGAGGCAGAAGAAGACGAACTTTTTTCAACGACTCCGAATTGCGTGGAAACTCACCCACCCTCCTCATTTCTCGTGAGGATTCCAGAATGCATGAACTTGTTTCGAGAATCCTCCGTTTGGGCCATGAACCATTTGGGACAACTTGAGGCAGAAGAAGACGAACTTTTTTCAACGTCTCCGAATTGCGTGGAAACTCACCCACCCTCCTCATTTCTCGTGAGGATTCCAGAATGTAGGAACTTGTTCCGAGATTCCTCCGTTTGGGCCCTGAACCATTTGGGACAACTTGAGGCAGAAGAAGACGAACTTTTTTCAACGACTCCGAATTGCGTGGAAACTCACCCACCCCCCTCATTTCTCGTGAGGATTCCAAAATGCAGGAACTTGTTTCGAGATTCCTCCCTTTGGGCCCTGAACCATATGGGACAACTTGAGGCAGAAGAAGACGAACTTTTTTCAACGTCTCGGAATTGCTTGGAAAGTCACCCACCCTCCTCATTTCTCGTGAGGATTCCAGAATGCATGAACTAGTTTCGAGATTCCTCCGTTTGGGCCCTGAACCATTTGGGAGAACTTGAGGCAGAAGAAGAGGAACTTTTTTCAACGTCTCGCAATTGCGTGGAAACTCACCTACCCTCCTCATTTCTCGTGAGGACTCCAGAATGCACGAACTTGTTTCGAGATACCTCCGTTTGGGCCCTGAACCATTTGGGACAACTTGAGGCAGAAGAATACGAACTTTTTTGAACGTCTCGGAATTGCTTGGAAACTCACCCACCCTCCTCATTTCTGGTGAGGATTCCAGAATGCATGAGCTTGTTTCGAGATTCCTCCCTTTGGGCCATGAACCATATGGGACAACTTGAGGCAGAAGAAGACGAACTTTTTTCAACCTCTCGGAATTGCGTGGAAACTCACCCAGCCTCCTCATTTCTCGTGAGGACTCCAGAATGCACGAGCTTGTTTCGAGATTCCTCCGTTTGGGCCCTGAACCTTTTGGGACAACTTGAGGCAGAAGAAGACGAACTTTTTTCAACCTCTCGGAATTGCGTGGAAACTCTCCCAGCCTCCTCATTTCTCGTGAGGACTCCAGAATGCACGAGCTTGTTTCGAGATTCCTCCGTTTCGGCCCTGAACCATATGGGAGAACTTGAGGCAGAAGAAGACGAACTTTTTTCAACGTCTCGGAATTGCGTGGAAACTCACCCACCCTCCTCATTTCTTGTGAGGACTCCAGAATGCACGAACTTGTTTCGAGATTCCTCCGTTTGGGCCCTGCACCATTTGGGACAACTTGAGGTAGAAGAAGACGAACTTTTTTCAACGTCTCCGAATTGCGTGTAAACTCACCCACCCTCCTCATTTCTCGTGAGGATTCCAGAATGCATGAACTTGTTTCGAGAATCCTCCGTTTGGGCCCTGAACCATTTGGGAGAACTTGAGGCAGAAGAAGACGAACTTTTTTCAACCTCTCGGAATTGCGTGGAAACTCACCTACCCTCCTCATTTCTCGTGAGGACTCCAGAATGCACGAACTTGTTTCGAGATACCTCCGTTTGGGCCCTGAACCATTTGGGACAACTTGAGGCAGAAGAATACGAACTTTTTTGAACGTCTCGGAATTGCTTGGAAACTCACCCACCCTCCTCATTTCTGGTGAGGATTCCAGAATGCATGAGCTTGTTTCGAGATTCCTCCCTTTGGGCCATGAACCATATGGGACAACTTGAGGAAGAAGAAGACGAACTTTTTTCAACGTCTCCGAATTGCGTGGAAACTCACCCACCCTCCTCATTTCTCGTGAGGACTCCAGAATGCACGAGCTTGTTTCGAGATTCCTCCGTTTGGGCCCTGAACCTTTTGGGACAACTTGAGGCAGAAGAAGACGAACTTTTTTCAACCTCTCGGAATTGCGTGGAAACTCTCCCAGCCTCCTCATTTCTCGTGAGGACTCCAGAATGCACGAGCTTGTTTCGAGATTCCTCCGTTTCGGCCCTGAACCATTTGGGACTACTTGAGGCAGAAGAAGACAAACTTTTTTCAACCTCTCGGAATTGCGTGGAAACTCACCCACCCTCCTCATTTCTCGTCAGGACTCCAGAATGCACGAGCTTGTTTCGAGATTCCTCCGTGTGGGCTCTGAACCATTTGGGACAACTTGAGGCAGAAGAAGACGAACTTTTTTCAACGACTCCGAATTGCGTGGAAACTCACCCACCCTCCTCATTTCTCGTGAGGATTCCAGAATGCATGAACTTGTTTCGAGAATCCTCCGTTTGGGCCATGAACCATTTGGGACAACTTGAGGCAGAAGAAGACGAACTTTTTTCAACGTCTCCGAATTGCGTGGAAACTCACCCACCCTCCTCATTTCTCGTGAGGATTCCAGAATGCAGGAACTTGTTTCGAGATTCCTCCGTTTGGGCCCTGAACCATTTGGGACAACTTGAGGCAGAAGAAGACGAACTTTTTTCAACGACTCCGAATTGCGTGGAAACTCACCCACCCCCCTCATTTCTCGTGAGGATTCCAAAATGCAGGAACTTGTTTCGAGATTCCTCCCTTTGGGCCCTGAACCATATGGGACAACTTGAGGCAGAAGAAGACGAACTTTTTTCAACGTCTCGGAATTGCTTGGAAAGTCACCCACCCTCCTCATTTCTCGTGAGGATTCCAGAATGCATGAACTAGTTTCGAGATTCCTCCGTTTGGGCCCTGAACCATTTGGGAGAACTTGAGGCAGAAGAAGAGGAACTTTTTTCAACGTCTCGCAATTGCGTGGAAACTCACCTACCCTCCTCATTTCTCGTGAGGACTCCAGAATGCACGAACTTGTTTCGAGATACCTCCGTTTGGGCCCTGAACCATTTGGGACAACTTGAGGCAGAAGAATACGAACTTTTTTGAACGTCTCGGAATTGCTTGGAAACTCACCCACCCTCCTCATTTCTGGTGAGGATTCCAGAATGCATGAGCTTGTTTCGAGATTCCTCCCTTTGGGCCATGAACCATATGGGACAACTTGAGGCAGAAGAAGACGAACTTTTTTCAACCTCTCGGAATTGCGTGGAAACTCACCCAGCCTCCTCATTTCTCGTGAGGACTCCAGAATGCACGAGCTTGTTTCGAGATTCCTCCGTTTCGGCCCTGAACCATTTGGGACTATTTGAGGCAGAAGAAGACGAACTTTTTTCAACCTCTCGGAATTGCGTGGAAACTCACCCACCCTCCTCATTTCTCGTCAGGACTCCAGAATGCACGAGCTTGTTTCGAGATTCCTCCGTTTGGGCGCTGAACCATTTGGGACAACTTGAGGCAGAAGAAGACGAACTTTTTTCAATGACTCCGAATTGCGTGGAAACTCACCCACCCTCCTCATTTCTCGTGAGGATTCCAGAATGCATGAACTTGTTTCGAGAATCCTCCGTTTGGGCCATGAACCATTTGGGACAACTTTAGGCAGAAGAAGACGAACTTTTTCAACGTCTCCGAATTGCGTGGAAACTCACCCACCCTCCTCATTTCTCGTGAGGATTCCAGAATGCAGGAACTTGTTTCGAGATTCCTCCGTTTGGGCCCTGAACCATTTGGGACAACTTGAGGCAGAAGAAGACGAACTTTTTTCAACGACTCCGAATTGCGTGGAAACTCACCCACCCCCCTCATTTCTCGTGAGGATTCCAAAATTCAGGAACTTGTTTCGAGATTCCTCCCTTTGGGCCCTGAACTATATGGGAGAACTTGAGGCAGAAGAAGACGAACTTTTTTCAACGTCTCGGAATTGCGTGGAAACTCACCCACCCTCCTCATTTCTCGTGAGGACTCCAGAATGCACGAACTTGTTTCGAGATTCCTCCGTTTGGGCCCTGCACCATTTGGGACAACTTGAGGCAGAAGAAGACGAACTTTTTTCAACGTCTCCGAATTGCGTGTAAACTCACCCACCCTCCTCATTTCTCGTGAGGATTCCAGAATGCATGAACTTGTTTCGAGAATCCTCCGTTTGGGCCCTGAACCATATGGGACAACTTGAGGAAGAAGAAGACGAACTTTTTTCAACGTCTCCGAATTGCGTGGAAACTCACCCACCCTCCTCATTTCTCGTGAGGACTCCAGAATGCACGAGCTTGTTTCGAGATTCCTCCGTTTGGGCCCTGAACCATTTGGGAGAACTTGAGGCAGAAGAAGAGGAACTTTTTTCAACGTCTCGGAATTGCGTGGAAACTCACCCACCCTCCTCATTTCTCGTGAGGACTCCAGAATGCACGAACTTGTTTCGAGATTCCTCCGTTTGGGCCCTGAACCATTTGGGACAACTTGAGGCAGAAGAAGACGAACTTTTTTCAACGTCTCGGAATTGCGTGGAAACTCACCCACCCTCCTCATTTCTCGTCAGGACTCCAGAATGCACGAGCTTGTTTCGAGATTCCTCCGTGTGGGCTCTGAACCATTTGGGACAACTTGAGGCAGAAGAAGACGAACTTTTTTCAACGACTCCGAATTGCGTGGAAACTCACCCACCCTCCTCATTTCTCGTGAGGATTCCAGAATGCATGAACTTGTTTCGAGAATCCTCCGTTTGGGCCATGAACCATTTGGGACAACTTGAGGCAGAAGAAGACGAACTTTTTTCAACGTCTCCGAATTGCGTGGAAACTCACCCACCCTCCTCATTTCTCGTGAGGATTCCAGAATGCAGGAACTTGTTTCGAGATTCCTCCGTTTGGGCCCTGAACCATTTGGGACAACTTGAGGCAGAAGAAGACGAACTTTTTTCAACGACTCCGAATTGCGTGGAAACTCACCCACCCCCCTCATTTCTCGTGAGGATTCCAAAATGCAGGAACTTGTTTCGAGATTCCTCCCTTTGGGCCCTGAACCATATGGGACAACTTGAGGCAGAAGAAGACGAACTTTTTTCAACGTCTCGGAATTGCTTGGAAACTCACCCACCCTCCTCATTTCTCGTGAGGATTCCAGAATGCATGAACTAGTTTCGAGATTCCTCCGTTTGGGCCCTGAACCATTTGGGAGAACTTGAGGCAGAAGAAGAGGAACTTTTTTCAACGTCTCGGAATTGCGTGGAAACTCACCTACCCTCCTCATTTCTCGTGAGGACTCCAGAATGCACGAACTTGTTTCGAGATACCTCCGTTTGGGCCCTGAACCATTTGGGACAACTTGAGGCAGAAGAATACGAACTTTTTTGAACGTCTCGGAATTGCTTGGAAACTCACCCACCCTCCTCATTTCTGGTGAGGATTCCAGAATGCATGAGCTTGTTTCGAGATTCCTCCCTTTGGGCCATGAACCATATGGGACAACTTGAGGCAGAAGAAGACGAACTTTTTTCAACCTCTCGGAATTGCGTGGAAACTCACCCAGCCTCCTCATTTCTCGTGAGGACTCCAGAATGCACGAGCTTGTTTCGAGATTCCTCCGTTTCGGCCCTGAACCATTTGGGACTACTTGAGGCAGAAGAAGACGAACTTTTTTCAACCTCTCGGAATTGCTTGGAAACTCACCCACCCTCCTCATTTCTCGTCAGGACTCCAGAATGCACGAGCTTGTTTCGAGATTCCTCCGTTTGGGCGCTGAACCATTTGGGACAACTTGAGGCAGAAGAAGACGAACTTTTTTCAACGACTCCGAATTGCGTGGAAACTCACCCACCCTCCTCATTTCTCGTGAGGATTCCAGAATGCATGAACTTGTTTCGAGAATCCTCCGTTTGGGCCATGAACCATTTGGGACAACTTGAGGCAGAAGAAGACGAACTTTTTTCAACGTCTCCGAATTGCGTGGAAACTCACCCACCCTCCTCATTTCTCGTGAGGATTCCAGAATGCAGGAACTTGTTTCGAGATTCCTCCGTTTGGGCCCTGAACCATTTGGGACAACTTGAGGCAGAAGAAGACGAACTTTTTTCAACGACTCCGAATTGCGTGGAAACTCACCCACCGTCCTCATTTCTCGTGAGGATTCCAGAATGCAGGAACTTGTTTCGAGATTCCTCCGTTTGGGCCCTGAACCATTTGGGACAACTTGAGGCAGAAGAATACGAACTTTTTTGAACGTCTCGGAATTGCTTGGAAACTCACCCACCCTCCTCATTTCTGGTGAGGATTCCAGAATGCATGAACTTGTTTCGAGATTCCTCCCTTTGGGCCATGAACCATATGGGACAACTTGAGGAAGAAGAAGACGAACTTTTTTCAACGTCTCCGAATTGCGTGGAAACTCACCCACCCTCCTCATTTCTCGTGAGGACTCCATAATGCACGAGCTTGTTTCGAGATTCCTCCATTTGGGCCCTGAAGCTTTTGGGACAACTTGAGGCAGAAGAAGACGAACTTTTTTCAACCTCTCGGAATTGCGTGGAAACTCACCCAGCCTCCTCATTTCTCGTGAGGACTCCAGAATGCACGAGCTTGTTTCGAGATTCCTCCGTTTCGGCCCTGAACCATTTGGGACTACTTGAGGCAGAAGAAGACGAACTTTTTTCAACCTCTCGGAATTGCGTGGAAACTCACCCACCCTCCTCATTTCTCGTCAGGACTCCAGAATGCACGAGCTTGTTTCGAGATTCCTCCGTTTGGGCGCTGAACCATTTGGGACAACTTGAGCCAGAAGAAGACGAACTTTTTTCAACGACTCCGAATTGCGTGGAAACTCACCCACCCTCCTCATTTCTCGTGAGGATTCCAGAATGCATGAACTTGTTTCGAGAATCCTCCGTTTGGGCCATGAACCATTTGGGACAACTTGAGGCAGAAGAAGACGAACTTTTTTCAACGTCTCCGAATTGCGTGGAAACTCACCCACCCTCCTCATTTCTCGTGAGGATTCCAGAATGCAGGAACTTGTTTCGAGATTCCTCCGTTTGGGCCCTGAACCATTTGGGACAACTTGAGGCAGAAGAAGACGAACTTTTTTCAACGACTCCGAATTGCGTGGAAACTCACCCACCCCCCTCATTTCTCGTGAGGATTCCAAAATGCAGGAACTTGTTTCGAGATTCCTCCCTTTGGGCCCTGAACCATATGGGACAACTTGAGGCAGAAGAAGACGAACTTTTTTCAACGTCTCGGAATTGCTTGGAAACTCACCCACCCTCCTCATTTCTCGTGAGGATTCCAGAATGCATGAACTAGTTTCGAGATTCCTCCGTTTGGGCCCTGAACCATTTGGGAGAACTTGAGGCAGAAGAAGAGGAACTTTTTTCAACGTCTCGGAATTGCGTGGAAACTCACCTACCCTCCTCATTTCTCGTGAGGACTCCAGAATGCACGAACTTGTTTCGAGATACCTCCGTTTGGGCCCTGAACCATTTGGGACAACTTGAGGCAGAAGAATACGAACTTTTTTGAACGTCTCGGAATTGCTTGGAAACTCACCCACCCTCCTCATTTCTGGTGAGGATTCCAGAATGCATGAGCTTGTTTCGAGATTCCTCCCTTTGGGCCATGAACCATATGGGACAACTTGAGGCAGAAGAAGACGAACTTTTTTCAACCTCTCGGAATTGCGTGGAAACTCACCCAGCCTCCTCATTTCTCGTGAGGACTCCAGAATGCACGAGCTTGTTTCGAGATTCCTCCGTTTCGGCCCTGAACCATTTGGGACTACTTGAGGCAGAAGAAGACGAACTTTTTTCAACCTCTCGGAATTGCTTGGAAACTCACCCACCCTCCTCATTTCTCGTCAGGACTCCAGAATGCACGAGCTTGTTTCGAGATTCCTCCGTTTGGGCGCTGAACCATTTGGGACAACTTGAGGCAGAAGAAGACGAACTTTTTTCAACGACTCCGAATTGCGTGGAAACTCACCCACCCTCCTCATTTCTCGTGAGGATTCCAGAATGCATGAACTTGTTTCGAGAATCCTCCGTTTGGGCCATGAACCATTTGGGACAACTTGAGGCAGAAGAAGACGAACTTTTTTGAACGTCTCCGAATTGCGTGGAAACTCACCCACCCTCCTCATTTCTCGTGAGGATTCCAGAATGCAGGAACTTGTTTCGAGATTCCTCCGTTTGGGCCCTGAACCATTTGGGACAACTTGAGGCAGAAGAAGACGAACTTTTTTCAACGACTCCGAATTGCGTGGAAACTCACCCACCGTCCTCATTTCTCGTGAGGATTCCAGAATGCAGGAACTTGTTTCGAGATTCCTCCGTTTGGGCCCTGAACCATTTGGGACAACTTGAGGCAGAAGAATACGAACTTTTTTGAACGTCTCGGAATTGCTTGGAAACTCACCCACCCTCCTCATTTCTGGTGAGGATTCCAGAATGCATGAACTTGTTTCGAGATTCCTCCCTTTGGGCCATGAACCATATGGGACAACTTGAGGAAGAAGAAGACGAACTTTTTTCAACGTCTCCGAATTGCGTGGAAACTCACCCACCCTCCTCATTTCTCGTGAGGACTCCATAATGCACGAGCTTGTTTCGAGATTCCTCCATTTGGGCCCTGAAGCTTTTGGGACAACTTGAGGCAGAAGAAGACGAACTTTTTTCAACCTCTCGGAATTGCGTGGAAACTCACCCAGCCTCCTCATTTCTCGTGAGGACTCCAGAATGCACGAGCTTGTTTCGAGATTCCTCCGTTTCGGCCCTGAACCATTTGGGACTACTTGAGGCAGAAGAAGACGAACTTTTTTCAACCTCTCGGAATTGCGTGGAAACTCACCCACCCTCCTCATTTCTCGTCAGGACTCCAGAATGCACGAGCTTGTTTCGAGATTCCTCCGTTTGGGCGCTGAACCATTTGGGACAACTTGAGCCAGAAGAAGACGAACTTTTTTCAACGACTCCGAATTGCGTGGAAACTCACCCACCCTCCTCATTTCTCGTGAGGATTCCAGAATGCATGAACTTGTTTCGAGAATCCTCCGTTTGGGCCATGAACCATTTGGGACAACTTGAGGCAGAAGAAGACGAACTTTTTTCAACGTCTCCGAATTGCGTGGAAACTCACCCACCCTCCTCATTTCTCGTGAGGATTCCAGAATGCAGGAACTTGTTTCGAGATTCCTCCGTTTGGGCCCTGAACCATTTGGGACAACTTGAGGCAGAAGAAGACGAACTTTTTTCAACGACTCCGAATTGCGTGGAAACTCACCCACCCCCCTCATTTCTCGTGAGGATTCCAAAATTCAGGAACTTGTTTCGAGATTCCTCCCTTTGGGCCCTGAACCATATGGGAGAACTTGAGGCAGAAGAAGACGAACTTTTTTCAACGTCTCGGAATTGCGTGGAAACTCACCCACCCTCCTCATTTCTCGTGAGGACTCCAGAATGCACGAACTTGTTTCGAGATTCCTCCGTTTGGGCCCTGCACCATTTGGGACAACTTGAGGTAGAAGAAGACGAACTTTTTTCAACGTCTCCGAATTGCGTGTAAACTCACCCACCCTCCTCATTTCTCGTGAGGATTCCAGAATGCATGAACTTGTTTCGAGAATCCTCCGTTTGGGCCCTGAACCATTTGGGAGAACTTGAGGCAGAAGAAGACGAACTTTTTTCAACCTCTCGGAATTGCGTGGAAACTCACCTACCCTCCTCATTTCTCGTGAGGACTCCAGAATGCACGGACTTGTTTCGAGATACCTCCGTTTGGGCCCTGAACCATTTGGGACAACTTGAGGCAGAAGAATACGAACTTTTTTGAACGTCTCGGAATTGCTTGGAAACTCACCCACCCTCCTCATTTCTGGTGAGGATTCCAGAATGCATGAGCTTGTTTCGAGATTCCTCCCTTTGGGCCATGAACCATATGGGACAACTTGAGGAAGAAGAAGACGAACTTTTTTCAACGTCTCCGAATTGCGTGGAAACTCACCCACCCTCCTCATTTCTCGTGAGGACTCCAGAATGCACGAGCTTGTTTCGAGATTCCTCCGTTTGGGCCCTGAACCTTTTGGGACAACTTGAGGCAGAAGAAGACGAACTTTTTTCAACCTCTCGGAATTGCGTGGAAACTCTCCCAGCCTCCTCATTTCTCGTGAGGACTCCAGAATGCACGAGCTTGTTTCGAGATTCCTCCGTTTCGGCCCTGAACCATTTGGGACTACTTGAGGCAGAAGAAGACAAACTTTTTTCAACCTCTCGGAATTGCGTGGAAACTCACCCACCCTCCTCATTTCTCGTCAGGACTCCAGAATGCACGAGCTTGTTTCGAGATTCCTCCGTGTGGGCTCTGAACCATTTGGGACAACTTGAGGCAGAAGAAGACGAACTTTTTTCAACGACTCCGAATTGCGTGGAAACTCACCCACCCTCCTCATTTCTCGTGAGGATTCCAGAATGCATGAACTTGTTTCGAGAATCCTCCGTTTGGGCCATGAACCATTTGGGACAACTTGAGGCAGAAGAAGACGAACTTTTTTCAACGTCTCCGAATTGCGTGGAAACTCACCCACCCTCCTCATTTCTCGTGAGGATTCCAGAATGCAGGAACTTGTTTCGAGATTCCTCCGTTTGGGCCCTGAACCATTTGGGACAACTTGAGGCAGAAGAAGACGAACTTTTTTCAACGACTCCGAATTGCGTGGAAACTCACCCACCCCCCTCATTTCTCGTGAGGATTCCAAAATGCAGGAACTTGTTTCGAGATTCCTCCCTTTGGGCCCTGAACCATATGGGACAACTTGAGGCAGAAGAAGACGAACTTTTTTCAACGTCTCGGAATTGCTTGGAAAGTCACCCACCCTCCTCATTTCTCGTGAGGATTCCAGAATGCATGAACTAGTTTCGAGATTCCTCCGTTTGGGCCCTGAACCATTTGGGAGAACTTGAGGCAGAAGAAGAGGAACTTTTTTCAACGTCTCGGAATTGCGTGGAAACTCACCTACCCTCCTCATTTCTCGTGAGGACTCCAGAATGCACGAACTTGTTTCGAGATACCTCCGTTTGGGCCCTGAACCATTTGGGACAACTTGAGGCAGAAGAATACGAACTTTTTTGAACGTCTCGGAATTGCTTGGAAACTCACCCACCCTCCTCATTTCTGGTGAGGATTCCAGAATGCATGAGCTTGTTTCGAGATTCCTCCCTTTGGGCCATGAACCATATGGGACAACTTGAGGCAGAAGAAGACGAACTTTTTTCAACCTCTCGGAATTGCGTGGAAACTCACCCACCCTCCTCATTTCTCGTCAGGACTCCAGAATGCACGAGCTTGTTTCGAGATTCCTCCGTGTGGGCTCTGAACCATTTGGGACAACTTGAGGCAGAAGAAGACGAACTTTTTTCAACGACTCCGAATTGCGTGGAAACTCACCCACCCTCCTCATTTCTCGTGAGGATTCCAGAATGCATGAACTTGTTTCGAGAATCCTCCGTTTGGGCCATGAACCATTTGGGACAACTTGAGGCAGAAGAAGACGAACTTTTTTCAACGTCTCCGAATTGCGTGGAAACTCACCCACCCTCCTCATTTCTCGTGAGGATTCCAGAATGCAGGAACTTGTTTCGAGATTCCTCCGTTTGGGCCCTGAACCATTTGGGACAACTTGAGGCAGAAGAAGACGAACTTTTTTCAACGACTCCGAATTGCGTGGAAACTCACCCACCCCCCTCATTTCTCGTGAGGATTCCAAAATGCAGGAACTTGTTTCGAGATTCCTCCCTTTGGGCCCTGAACCATATGGGACAACTTGAGGCAGAAGAAGACGAACTTTTTTCAACGTCTCGGAATTGCTTGGAAAGTCACCCACCCTCCTCATTTCTCGTGAGGATTCCAGAATGCATGAACTAGTTTCGAGATTCCTCCGTTTGGGCCCTGAACCATTTGGGAGAACTTGAGGCAGAAGAAGAGGAACTTTTTTCAACGTCTCGGAATTGCGTGGAAACTCACCTACCCTCCTCATTTCTCGTGAGGACTCCAGAATGCACGAACTTGTTTCGAGATACCTCCGTTTGGGCCCTGAACCATTTGGGACAACTTGAGGCAGAAGAATACGAACTTTTTTGAACGTCTCGGAATTGCTTGGAAACTCACCCACCCTCCTCATTTCTGGTGAGGATTCCAGAATGCATGAGCTTGTTTCGAGATTCCTCCCTTTGGGCCATGAACCATATGGGACAACTTGAGGCAGAAGAAGACGAACTTTTTTCAACCTCTCGGAATTGCGTGGAAACTCACCCAGCCTCCTCATTTCTCGTGAGGACTCCAGAATGCACGAGCTTGTTTCGAGATTCCTCCGTTTCGACCCTGAACCATTTGGGACTACTTGAGGCAGAAGAAGACGAACTTTTTTCAACCTCTCGGAATTGCGTGGAAACTCACCCACCCTCCTCATTTCTCGTCAGGACTCCAGAATGCACGAGCTTGTTTCGAGATTCCTCCGTTTGGGCGCTGAACCATTTGGGACAACTTGAGGCAGAAGAAGACGAACTTTTTTCAACGACTCCGAATTGCGTGGAAACTCACCCACCCTCCTCATTTCTCGTGAGGATTCCAGAATGTATGAACTTGTTTCGAGAATCCTCCGTTTGGGCCATGAACCATTTGGGACAACTTGAGGCAGAAGAAGACGAACTTTTTTCAACGTCTCCGAATTGCGTGGAAACTCACCCACCCTCCTCATTTCTCGTGAGGATTCCAGAATGCAGGAACTTGTTTCGAGATTCCTCCGTTTGGGCCCTGAACCATTTGGGACAACTTGAGGCAGAAGAAGACGAACTTTTTTCAACGACTCCGAATTGCGTGGAAACTCACCCACCCCCCTCATTTCTCGTGAGGATTCCAAAATTCAGGAACTTGTTTCGAGATTCCTCCCTTTGGGCCCTGAACCATATGGGAGAACTTGAGGCAGAAGAAGACGAACTTTTTTCAACGTCTCGGAATTGCGTGGAAACTCACCCACCCTCCTCATTTCTCGTGAGGACTCCAGAATGCACGAACTTGTTTCGAGATTCCTCCGTTTGGGCCCTGCACCATTTGGGACAACTTGAGGCAGAAGAAGACGAACTTTTTTCAACGTCTCCGAATTGCGTGTAAACTCACCTACCCTCCTCATTTCTCGTGAGGATTCCAGAATGCATGAACTTGTTTCGAGAATCCTCCGTTTGGGCCCTGAACCATATGGGACAACTTGAGGAAGAAGAAGACGAACTTTTTTCAACGTCTCCGAATTGCGTGGAAACTCACCCACCCTCCTCATTTCTCGTGAGGACTCCAGAATGCACGAGCTTGTTTCGAGATTCCTCCGTTTGGGCCCTGAACCATTTGGGAGAACTTGAGGCAGAAGAAGAGGAACTTTTTTCAACGTCTCGGAATTGTGTGGAAACTCACCCACCCTCCTCATTTCTCGTGAGGACTCCAGAATGCACGAACTTGTTTCGAGATTCCTCCGTTTGGGCCCTGAACCATTTGGGACAACTTGAGGCAGAAGAAGACGAACTTTTTTCAACGTCTCGGAATTGCGTGGAAACTCACCCACCATCCTCATTTCTCGTGAGGATTCCAGAATGCATGAACTTGTTTCGAGATTCCTCCCTTTGGGCCCTGAACTATATGGGACAACTTGAGGCAGAAGAAGACGAACTTTTTTCAACGTCTCGGAATTGCTTGGAAACTCACCCACCCTCCTCATTTCTCGTGAGGATTCCAGAATGCAGGAACTTGTTTCGAGATTCCTCCGTTGGGGCCCTGAACCATTTGGGACAACTTGAGGTAGAAGAAGACGAACTTTTTTCAACGACTCCGAATTGCGTGGAAACTCACCCACCCTCCTCATTTCTCGTGAGGATTCCAGAATGCAGGAACTTGTTTCGAGTTTCCTCCCTTTGGGCCCTGAAGCATATGGGACAACTTGAGGCAGAAGAAGACGAACTTTTTTCAACGTCTCGGAATTGCTTGAAAACTCACCCACCCTCCTCATTTCTCGTGAGGATTCCAGAATGCATGAACTTGTTTCGAGATTCCTCCGTTTGGGCCCTGAACCATTTGGGAGAACTTGAGGCAGAAGAAGACGAACTTTTTTCAACGTCTCCGAATTGCGTGGAAACTCACCCACCCTCCTCATTTCTCGTGAGGACTCCAGAATGCACGAGCTTGTTTCGAGATTCCTCCGTTTGGGCCCTGAACCTTTTGGGACAACTTGAGGCAGAAGAAGACGAACTTTTTTCAACCTCTCGGAATTGCGTGGAAACTCACCCAGCCTCCTCATTTCTCGTGAGGACTCCAGAATGCACGAGCTTGTTTCGAGATTCCTCCGTTTGGGCGCTGAACCATTTGGGACAACTTGAGGCAGAAGAAGACGAACTTTTTTCAACGACTCCGAATTGCGTGGAAACTCACCCACCCTCCTCATTTCTCGTGAGGATTCCATAATGCATGAACTTGTTTCGAGAATCCTCCGTTTGGGCCATGAACCATTTGGGACAACTTGAGGCAGAAGAAGACGAACTTTTTTCAACGTCTCCGAATTGCGTGGAAACTCACACACCCTTCTCATTTCTCGTGAGGATTCCAGAATGCAGGAACTTGTTTCGAGATTCCTCCGTTTGGGCCCTGAACCATTTGGGACAACTTGAGGCAGAAGAAGACGAACTTTTTTCAACGACTCCGAATTGCGTGGAAACTCACCCACCCCCCTCATTTCTCGTGAGGATTCCAAAATGCAGGAACTTGTTTCGAGATTCCTCCCTTTGGGCCCTGAACCATATGGGACAACTTGAGGCAGAAGAAGACGAACTTTTTTCAACGTCTCGGAATTGCTTGGAAACTCACCCACCCTCCTCATTTCTCGTGAGGACTCCAGAATGCACGAGCTTGTTTCGTGATTCCTCCGTTTGGGCTCTGAACCATTTGGGACAACTTGAGGCAGAAGAAGACGAACTTTTTTCAACGTCTCCGAATTGCGTGGAAACTCACCCACCCTCCTCATTTCTCGTGAGGATTCCAGAATGCATGAACTTGTTTCGAGATTCCTCCGTTTGGGCGCTGAACCATTTGGGACAACTTGAGGCAGAAGAAGACGAACTTTTTTCAACGACTCCGAATTGCGTGGAAACTCACCCACCCTCCTCATTTCTCGTGAGGATTCCATAATGCATGAACTTGTTTCGAGAATCCTCCGTTTGGGCCATGAACCATTTGGGACAACTTGAGGCAGAAGAAGACGAACTTTTTTCAACGTCTCCGAATTGCGTGGAAACTCACCCACCCTCCTCATTTCTCGTGAGGATTCCAGAATGCAGGAACTTGTTTCGAGATTCCTCCGTTTGGGCCCTGAACCATTTGGGACAACTTGAGGCAGAAGAAGACGAACTTTTTTCAACGACTCCGAATTGCGTGGAAACTCACCCACCCCCCTCATTTCTCGTGAGGATTCCAAAATTCAGGAACTTGTTTCGAGATTCCTCCCTTTGGGCCCTGAACCATATGGGAGAACTTGAGGCAGAAGAAGACGAACTTTTTTCAACGTCTCGGAATTGCGTGGAAACTCACCCACCCTCCTCATTTCTCGTGAGGACTCCAGAATGCACGAACTTGTTTCGAGATTCCTCCGTTTGGGCCCTGCACCATTTGGGACAACTTGAGGCAGAAGAAGACGAACTTTTTTCAACGTCTCCGAATTGCGTGTAAACTCACCCACCCTCCTCATTTCTCGTGAGGATTCCAGAATGCATGAACTTGTTTCGAGATTCCTCCGTTTGGGCCCTGAACCATTTGGGAGAACTTGAGGCAGAAGAAGACGAACTTTTTTCAACCTCTCGGAATTGCGTGGAAACTCACCTACCCTCCTCATTTCTCGTGAGGACTCCAGAATGCACGAACTTGTTTCGAGATACCTCCGTTTGGGCCCTGAACCATTTGGGACAACTTGAGGCAGAAGAATACAAACTTTTTTGAACGTCTCGGAATTGCTTGGAAACTCACCCACCCTCCTCATTTCTGGTGAGGATTCCAGAATGCATGAGCTTGTTTCGAGATTCCTCCCTTTGGGCCATGAACCATATGGGACAACTTGAGGAAGAAGAAGACGAACTTTTTTCAACGTCTCCGAATTGCGTGGAAACTCACCCACCCTCCTCATTTCTCGTGAGGACTCCAGAATGCACGAGCTTGTTTCGAGATTCCTCCGTTTGGGCCCTGAACCTTTTGGGACAACTTGAGGCAGAAGAAGACGAACTTTTTTCAACCTCTCGGAATTGCGTGGAAACTCACCCAGCCTCCTCATTTCTCGTCAGGACTCCAGAATGCACGAGCTTGTTTCGAGAATCCTCCGTGTGGGCTCTGAACCATTTGGGACAACTTGAGGCAGAAGAAGACGAACTTTTTTCAACGACTCCAAATTGCGTGGAAACTCACCCACCCTCCTCATTTCTCGTGAGGATTCCAGAATGCATGAACTTGTTTCGAGAATCCTCCGTTTGGGCCATGAACCATTTGGGACAACTTGAGGCAGAAGAAGACGAACTTTTTTCAACGTCTCCGAATTGCGTGGAAACTCACCCACCCTCCTCATTTCTCGTGAGGATTCCAGAATGCAGGAACTTGTTTCGAGATTCCTCCGTTTGGGCCCTGAACCATTTGGGACAACTTGAGGCAGAAGAAGACGAACTTTTTTCAACGACTCCGAATTGCGTGGAAACTCACCCACCCCCCTCATTTCTCGTGAGGATTCCAAAATGCAGGAACTTGTTTCGAGATTCCTCCCTTTGGGCCCTGAACCATATGGGACAACTTGAGGCAGAAGAAGACGAACTTTTTTCAACGTCTCGGAATTGCTTGGAAACTCACCCACCCTCCTCATTTCTCGTGAGGATTCCAGAATGCATGAACTAGTTTCGAGATTCCTCCGTTTGGGCCCTGAACCATTTGGGAGAACTTGAGGCAGAAGAAGACGAACTTTTTTCAACCTCTCGGAATTGCGTGGAAACTCACCTACCCTCCTCATTTCTCGTGAGGACTCCAGAATGCACGAACTTGTTTCGAGATACCTCCGTTTGGGCCCTGAACCATTTGGGACAACTTGAGGCAGAAGAATACGAACTTTTTTGAACGTCTCGGAATTGCTTGGAAACTCACCCACCCTCCTCATTTCTGGTGAGGATTCCAGAATGCATGAGCTTGTTTCGAGATTCCTCCCTTTGGGCCATGAACCATATGGGACAACTTGAGGCAGAAGAAGACGAACTTTTTTCAACCTCTCGGAATTGCGTGGAAACTCACCCAGCCTCCTCATTTCTCGTGAGGACTCCAGAATGCACGAGCTTGTTTCGAGATTCCTCCGTTTCGGCCCTGAACCATTTGGGACTACTTGAGGCAGAAGAAGACGAACTTTTTTCAACCTCTCGGAATTGCGTGGAAACTCACCCACCCTCCTCATTTCTCGTCAGGACTCCAGAATGCACGAGCTTGTTTCGAGATTCCTCCGTTTGGGCGCTGAACCATTTGGGACAACTTGAGGCAGAAGAAGACGAACTTTTTTCAACGACTCCGAATTGCGTGGAAACTCACCCACCCTCCTCATTTCTCGTGAGGATTCCAGAATGCATGAACTTGTTTCGAGAATCCTCCGTTTGGGCCATGAACCATTTGGGACAACTTGAGGCAGAAGAAGACGAACTTTTTTCAACGTCTCCGAATTGCGTGGAAACTCACCCACCCTCCTCATTTCTCGTGAGGATTCCAGAATGCAGGAACTTGTTTCGAGATTCCTCCGTTTGGGCCCTGAACCATTTGGGACAACTTGAGGCAGAAGAAGACGAACTTTTTTCAACGACTCCGAATTGCGTGGAAACTCACCCACCCCCCTCATTTCTCGTGAGGATTCCAAAATTCAGGAACTTGTTTCGAGATTCCTCCCGTTGGGCCCTGAACCATATGGGAGAACTTGAGGCAGAAGAAGACGAACTTTTTTCAACATCTCGGAATTGCGTGGAAACTCACCCACCCTCCTCATTTCTCGTGAGGACTCCAGAATGCACGAACTTGTTTCGAGATTCCTTGGTTTGGGCCCTGAACCATTTGGGAATACTTGGGGCAGAAGAAGACGAACTTTTTTCAACGTCTCCGAATTGCGTGTAAACTCACCCACCCTCCTCATTTCTCGTGAGGATTCCAGAATGCATGAACTTGTTTCGAGAATCCTCCGTTTGGGCCCTGAACCATATGGGACAACTTGAGGAAGAAGAAGACGAACTTTTTCCAACGTCTCCGAATTGCGTGGAAACTCACCCACCCTCCTCATTTCTCGTGAGGACTCCAGAATGCACGAGCTTGTTTCGAGATTCCTCCGTTTGGGCCCTGAACCATTTGGGAGAACTTGAGGCAGAAGAAGAGGAACTTTTTTCAACGTCTCGGAATTGCGTGGAAACTCACCCACCCTCCTCATTTCTCGTGAGGACTCCAGAATGCACGAACTTGTTTCGAGATTCCTCCGTTTGGGCCCTGAACCATTTGGGACAACTTGAGGCAGAAGAAGACGAACTTTTTTCAACGTCTCGGAATTGCGTGGAAACTCACCCACCATCCTCATTTCTCGTGAGGATTCCAGAATGCATGAACTTGTTTCGAGATTCCTCCCTTTGGGCCCTGAACTATATGGGACAACTTGAGGCAGAAGAAGACGAACTTTTTTCAACGTCTCGGAATTGCTTGGAAACTCACCCACCCTCCTCATTTCTCGTGAGGATTCCAGAATGCAGGAACTTGTTTCGAGATTCCTCCGTTGGGGCCCTGAACCATTTGGGACAACTTGAGGTAGAAGAAGACGAACTTTTTTCAACGACTCCGAATTGCGTGGAAACTCACCCACCCTCCTCATTTCTGGTGAGGATTCCAGAATGCATGAGCTTGTTTCGAGATTCCTCCGTTTGGGCCATGAACCATATGGGACAACTTGAGGAAGAAGAAGACGAACTTTTTTCAACGTCTCCGAATTGCGTGGAAACTCACCCACCCTCCTCATTTCTCGTGAGGACTCCAGAATGCACGAGCTTGTTTCGAGATTCCTCCGTTTGGGCCCTGAACCTTTTGGGACAACTTGAGGCAGAAGAAGACGAACTTTTTTCAACCTCTCGGAATTGCGTGGAAACTCACCCAGCCTCCTCATTTCTCGTGAGGACTCCAGAATGCACGAACTTGTTTCGAGATTCCTCCGTTTCGGCCCTGAACCATTTGGGACAACTTGAGGCAGAAGAATACGAACTTTTTTGAACGTCTCGGAATTGCTTGGAAACTCACCCACCCTCCTCATTTCTGGTGAGGATTCCAGAATGCATGAACTTGTTTCGTGATTCCTCCCTTTGGGCCATGAACCATATGGGACAACTTGAGGAAGAAGAAGACGAACTTTTTTCAACGTCTCCGAATTGCGTGGAAACTCACCCACCCTCCTCATTTCTCGTGAGGACTCCATAATGCACGAGCTTGTTTCGAGATTCCTCCGTTTGGGCCCTGAACCTTTTGGGACAACTTGAGGCAGAAGAAGACGAACTTTTTTCAACCTCTCGGAATTGCGTGGAAACTCACCCAGCCTCCTCATTTCTCGTGAGGACTCCAGAATGCACGAGCTTGTTTCGAGATTCCTCCGTTTCGGCCCTGAACCATTTGGGACTACTTGAGGCAGAAGAAGACGAACTTTTTTCAACCTCTCGGAATTGCGTGGAAACTCACCCACCCTCCTCATTTCTCGTCAGGACTCCAGAATGCACGAGCTTGTTTCGAGATTCCTCCGTTTGGGTGCTGAACCATTTGGGACAACTTGAGGCAGAAGAAGACGAACTTTTTTCAACGACTCCGAATTGCGTGGAAACTCACCCACCCTCCTCATTTCTCGTGAGGATTCCAGAATGCATGAACTTGTTTCGAGAATCCTCCGTTTGGGCCATGAACCATTTGGGACAACTTGAGGCAGAAGAAGACGAACTTTTTTCAACGTCTCCGAATTGCGTGGAAACTCACCCACCCTCCTCATTTCTCGTGAGGATTCCAGAATGCAGGAACTTGTTTCGAGATTCCTCCGTTTGGACCCTGAACCATTTGGGACAACTTGAGGCAGAAGAAGACGAACTTTTTTCAACGACTCCGAATTGCGTGGAAACTCACCCACCCCCCTCATTTCTCGTGAGGATTCCAAAATTCAGGAACTTGTTTCGAGATTCCTCCCTTTGGGCCCTGAACCATATGGGAGAACTTGAGGCAGAAGAAGACGAACTTTTTTCAACGTCTCGGAATTGCGTGGAAACTCACCCACCCTCCTCATTTCTCGTGAGGACTCCAGAATGCACGAACTTGTTTCGAGATTCCTCCGTTTGGGCCCTGCACCATTTGGGACAACTTGAGGCAGAAGAAGACGAACTTTTTTCAACGTCTCCGAATTGCGTGTAAACTCACCCACCCTCCTCATTTCTCGTGAGGATTCCAGAATGCATGAACTTGTTTCGAGAATCCTCCGTTTGGGCCCTGAACCATTTGGGAGAACTTGAGGCAGAAGAAGACGAACTTTTTTCAACCTCTCGGAATTGCGTGGAAACTCACCTACCCTCCTCATTTCTCGTGAGGACTCCAGAATGCACGAACTTGTTTCGAGATACCTCCGTTTGGGCCCTGAACCATTTGGGACAACTTGAGGCAGAAGAATACAAACTTTTTTGAACGTCTCGGAATTGCTTGGAAACTCACCCACCCTCCTCATTTCTGGTGAGGATTCCAGAATGCATGAGCTTGTTTCGAGATTCCTCCGTTTGGGCCATGAACCATATGGGACAACTTGAGGAAGAAGAAGACGAACTTTTTTCAACGTCTCCGAATTGCGTGGAAACTCACCCACCCTCCTCATTTCTCGTGAGGACTCCAGAATGCACGAGCTTGTTTCGAGATTCCTCCGTTTGGGCCCTGAACCTTTTGGGACAACTTGAGGCAGAAGAAGACGAACTTTTTTCAACCTCTCGGAATTGCGTGGAAACTCACCCAGCCTCCTCATTTCTCGTGAGGACTCCAGAATGCACGAACTTGTTTCGAGATTCCTCCGTTTCGGCCCTGAACCATTTGGGACAACTTGAGGCAGAAGAATACGAACTTTTTTGAACGTCTCGGAATTGCTTGGAAACTCACCCACCCTCCTCATTTCTGGTGAGGATTCCAGAATGCATGAACTTGTTTCGTGATTCCTCCCTTTGGGCCATGAACCATATGGGACAACTTGAGGAAGAAGAAGACGAACTTTTTTCAACGTCTCCGAATTGCGTGGAAACTCACCCACCCTCCTCATTTCTCGTGAGGACTCCAGAATGCACGAGCTTGTTTCGAGATTCCTCCGTTTGGGCCCTGAACCTTTTGGGACAACTTGAGGCAGAAGAAGACGAACTTTTTTCAACCTCTCGGAATTGCGTGGAAACTCACCCAGCCTCCTCATTTCTCGTGAGGACTCCAGAATGCACGAGCTTGTTTCGAGATTCCTCCGTTTCGGCCCTGAACCATTTGGGACTACTTGAGGCAGAAGAAGACGAACTTTTTTCAACCTCTCGGAATTGCGTGGAAACTCACCCACCCTCCTCATTTCTCGTGAGGACTCCAGAATGCACGAGCTTGTTTCGAGATTCCTCCGTTTGGGCCCTGAACCTTTTGGGACAACTTGAGGCAGAAGAAGACGAACTTTTTTCAACCTCTCGGAATTGCGTGGAAACTCTCCCAGCCTCCTCATTTCTCGTGAGGACTCCAGAATGCACGAGCTTGTTTCGAGATTCCTCCGTTTCGGCCCTGAACCATTTGGGACTACTTGAGGCAGAAGAAGACAAACTTTTTTCAACCTCTCGGAATTGCGTGGAAACTCACCCACCCTCCTCATTTCTCGTCAGGACTCCAGAATGCACGAGCTTGTTTCGAGATTCCTCCGTGTGGGCTCTGAACCATTTGGGACAACTTGAGGCAGAAGAAGACGAACTTTTTTCAACGACTCCGAATTGCGTGGAAACTCACCCACCCTCCTCATTTCTCGTGAGGATTCCAGAATGCATGAACTTGTTTCGAGAATCCTCCGTTTGGGCCATGAACCATTTGGGACAACTTGAGGCAGAAGAAGACGAACTTTTTTCAACGTCTCCGAATTGCGTGGAAACTCACCCACCCTCCTCATTTCTCGTGAGGATTCCAGAATACAGGAACTTGTTTCGAGATTCCTCCGTTTGGGCCCTGAACCATTTGGGACAACTTGAGGCAGAAGAAGACGAACTTTTTTCAACGACTCCGAATTGCGTGGAAACTCACCCACCCCCCTCATTTCTCGTGAGGATTCCAAAATGCAGGAACTTGTTTCGAGATTCCTCCCTTTGGGCCCTGAACCATATGGGACAACTTGAGGCAGAAGAAGACGAACTTTTTTCAACGTCTCGGAATTGCTTGGAAACTCACCCACCCTCCTCATTTCTCGTGAGGATTCCAGAATGCATGAACTAGTTTCGAGATTCCTCCGTTTGGGCCCTGAACCATTTGGGAGAACTTGAGGCAGAAGAAGAGGAACTTTTTTCAACGTCTCGGAATTGCGTGGAAACTCACCTACCCTCCTCATTTCTCGTGAGGACTCCAGAATGCACGAACTGGTTTCGAGATACCTCCGTTTGGGCCCTGAACCATTTGGGACAACTTGAGGCAGAAGAATACGAACTTTTTTGAACGTCTCGGAATTGCTTGGAAACTCACCCACCCTCCTCATTTCTGGTGAGGATTCCAGAATGCATGAGCTTGTTTCGAGATTCCTCCCTTTGGGCCATGAACCATATGGGACAACTTGAGGCAGAAGAAGACGAACTTTTTTCAACCTCTCGGAATTGCGTGGAAACTCACCCAGCCTCCTCATTTCTCGTGAGGACTCCAGAATGCACGAGCTTGTTTCGAGATTCCTCCGTTTCGGCCCTGAACCATTTGGGACTACTTGAGGCAGAAGAAGACGAACTTTTTTCAACCTCTCGGAATTGCGTGGAAACTCACCCACCCTCCTCATTTCTCGTCAGGACTCCAGAATGCACGAGCTTGTTTCGAGATTCCTCCGTTTGGGCGCTGAACCATTTGGGACAACTTGAGGCAGAAGAAGACGAACTTTTTTCAACGACTCCGAATTGCGTGGAAACTCACCCACCCTCCTCATTTCTCGTGAGGATTCCAGAATGTATGAACTTGTTTCGAGAATCCTCCGTTTGGGCCATGAACCATTTGGGACAACTTGAGGCAGAAGAAGACGAACTTTTTTCAACGTCTCCGAATTGCGTGGAAACTCACCCACCCTCCTCATTTCTCGTGAGGATTCCAGAATGCAGGAACTTGTTTCGAGATTCCTCCGTTTGGGCCCTGAACCATTTGGGACAACTTGAGGCAGAAGAAGACGAACTTTTTTCAACGACTCCGAATTGCGTGGAAACTCACCCACCCCCCTCATTTCTCGTGAGGATTCCAAAATTCAGGAACTTGTTTCGAGATTCCTCCCTTTGGGCCCTGAACCATATGGGAGAACTTGAGGCAGAAGAAGACGAACTTTTTTCAACGTCTCGGAATTGCGTGGAAACTCACCCACCCTCCTCATTTCTCGTGAGGACTCCAGAATGCACGAACTTGTTTCGAGATTCCTCCGTTTGGGCCCTGCACCATTTGGGACAACTTGAGGCAGAAGAAGACGAACTTTTTTCAACGTCTCCGAATTGCGTGTAAACTCACCTACCCTCCTCATTTCTCGTGAGGATTCCAGAATGCATGAACTTGTTTCGAGAATCCTCCGTTTGGGCCCTGAACCATATGGGACAACTTGAGGAAGAAGAAGACGAACTTTTTTCAACGTCTCCGAATTGCGTGGAAACTCACCCACCCTCCTCATTTCTCGTGAGGACTCCAGAATGCACGAGCTTGTTTCGAGATTCCTCCGTTTGGGCCCTGAACCATTTGGGAGAACTTGAGGCAGAAGAAGAGGAACTTTTTTCAACGTCTCGGAATTGCGTGGAAACTCACCCACCCTCCTCATTTCTCGTGAGGACTCCAGAATGCACGAACTTGTTTCGAGATTCCTCCGTTTGGGCCCTGAACCATTTGGGACAACTTGAGGCAGAAGAAGACGAACTTTTTTCAACGTCTCGGAATTGCGTCGAAACTCACCCACCATCCTCATTTCTCGTGAGGATTCCAGAATGCATGAACTTGTTTCGAGATTCCTCCCTTTGGGCCCTGAACTATATGGGACAACTTGAGGCAGAAGAAGACGAACTTTTTTCAACGTCTCGGAATTGCTTGGAAACTCACCCACCCTCCTCATTTCACGTGAGGATTCCAGAATGCAGGAACTTGTTTCGAGATTCCTCCGTTGGGGCCCTGAACCATTTGGGACAACTTGAGGTAGAAGAAGACGAACTTTTTTCAACGACTCCGAATTGCGTGGAAACTCACCCACCCTCCTCATTTCTCGTGAGGATTCCAGAATGCAGGAACTTGTTTCGAGTTTCCTCCCTTTGGGCCCTGAACCATATGGGACAACTTCAGGCAGAAGAAGACGAACTTTTTTCAACGTCTCGGAATTGCTTGAAAACTCACCCACCCTCCTCATTTCTCGTGAGGATTCCAGAATGCATGAACTTGTTTCGAGATTCCTCCGTTTGGGCCCTGAACCATTTGGGAGAACTTGAGGCAGAAGAAGACGAACTTTTTTCAACGTCTCCGAATTGCGTGGAAACTCACCCACCCTCCTCATTTCTCGTGAGGACTCCAGAATGCACGAGCTTGTTTCGAGATTCCTCCGTTTGGGCCCTGAACCTTTTGGGACAACTTGAGGCAGAAGAAGACGAACTTTTTTCAACCTCTCGGAATTGCGTGGAAACTCACCCAGCCTCCTCATTTCTCGTGAGGACTCCAGAATGCACGAGCTTGTTTCGAGATTCCTCCGTTTCGGCCCTGAACCATTTGGGACTACTTGAGGCAGAAGAAGACGAACTTTTTTCAACCTCTCGGAATTGCGTGGAAACTCACCCACCCTCCTCATTTCTCGTCAGGACTCCAGAATGCACGAGCTTGTTTCGAGATTCCTCCGTTTGGGCGCTGAACCATTTGGGACAACTTGAGGCAGAAGAAGACGAACTTTTTTCAACGACTCCGAATTGCGTGGAAACTCACCCACCCTCCTCATTTCTCGTGAGGATTCCATAATGCATGAACTTGTTTCGAGAATCCTCCGTTTGGGCCATGAACCATTTGGGACAACTTGAGGCAGAAGAAGACGAACTTTTTTCAACGTCTCCGAATTGCGTGGAAACTCACCCACCCTCCTCATTTCTCGTGAGGATTCCAGAATGCAGGAACTTGTTTCGAGATTCCTCCGTTTGGGCCCTGAACCATTTGGGACAACTTGAGGCAGAAGAAGACGAACTTTTTTCAACGACTCCGAATTGCGTGGAAACTCACCCACCCCCCTCATTTCTCGTGAGGATTCCAAAATTCAGGAACTTGTTTCGAGATTCCTCCCTTTGGGCCCTGAACCATATGGGAGAACTTGAGGCAGAAGAAGACGAACTTTTTTCAACGTCTCGGAATTGCGTGGAAACTCACCCACCCTCCTCATTTCTCGTGAGGACTCCAGAATGCACGAACTTGTTTCGAGATTCCTCCGTTTGGGCCCTGCACCATTTGGGACAACTTGAGGCAGAAGAAGACGAACTTTTTTCAACGTCTCCGAATTGCGTGTAAACTCACCCACCCTCCTCATTTCTCGTGAGGATTCCAGAATGCATGAACTTGTTTCGAGATTCCTCCGTTTGGGCCCTGAACCATTTGGGAGAACTTGAGGCAGAAGAAGACGAACTTTTTTCAACCTCTCGGAATTGCGTGGAAACTCACCTACCCTCCTCATTTCTCGTGAGGACTCCAGAATGCACGAACTTGTTTCGAGATACCTCCGTTTGGGCCCTGAACCATTTGGGACAACTTGAGGCAGAAGAATACAAACTTTTTTGAACGTCTCGGAATTGCTTGGAAACTCACCCACCCTCCTCATTTCTGGTGAGGATTCCAGAATGCATGAGCTTGTTTCGAGATTCCTCCCTTTGGGCCATGAACCATATGGGACAACTTGAGGAAGAAGAAGACGAACTTTTTTCAACGTCTCCGAATTGCGTGGAAACTCACCCACCCTCCTCATTTCTCGTGAGGACTCCAGAATGCACGAGCTTGTTTCGAGATTCCTCCGTTTGGGCCCTGAACCTTTTGGGACAACTTGAGGCAGAAGAAGACGAACTTTTTTCAACCTCTCGGAATTGCGTGGAAACTCACCCAGCCTCCTCATTTCTCGTCAGGACTCCAGAATGCACGAGCTTGTTTCGAGATTCCTCCGTGTGGGCTCTGAACCATTTGGGACAACTTGAGGCAGAAGAAGACGAACTTTTTTCAACGACTCCAAATTGCGTGGAAACTCACCCACCCTCCTCATTTCTCGTGAGGATTCCAGAATGCATGAACTTGTTTCGAGAATCCTCCGTTTGGGCCATGAACCATTTGGGACAACTTGAGGCAGAAGAAGACGAACTTTTTTCAACGTCTCCGAATTGCGTGGAAACTCACCCACCCTCCTCATTTCTCGTGAGGATTCCAGAATGCAGGAACTTGTTTCGAGATTCCTCCGTTTGGGCCCTGAACCATTTGGGACAACTTGAGGCAGAAGAAGACGAACTTTTTTCAACGACTCCGAATTGCGTGGAAACTCACCCACCCCCCTCATTTCTCGTGAGGATTCCAAAATGCAGGAACTTGTTTCGAGATTCCTCCCTTTGGGCCCTGAACCATATGGGACAACTTGAGGCAGAAGAAGACGAACTTTTTTCAACGTCTCGGAATTGCTTGGAAACTCACCCACCCTCCTCATTTCTCGTGAGGATTCCAGAATGCATGAACTAGTTTCGAGATTCCTCCGTTTGGGCCCTGAACCATTTGGGAGAACTTGAGGCAGAAGAAGACGAACTTTTTTCAACCTCTCGGAATTGCGTGGAAACTCACCTACCCTCCTCATTTCTCGTGAGGACTCCAGAATGCACGAACTTGTTTCGAGATACCTCCGTTTGGGCCCTGAACCATTTGGGACAACTTGAGGCAGAAGAATACGAACTTTTTTGAACGTCTCGGAATTGCTTGGAAACTCACCCACCCTCCTCATTTCTGGTGAGGATTCCAGAATGCATGAGCTTGTTTCGAGATTCCTCCCTTTGGGCCATGAACCATATGGGACAACTTGAGGCAGAAGAAGACGAACTTTTTTCAACCTCTCGGAATTGCGTGGAAACTCACCCAGCCTCCTCATTTCTCGTGAGGACTCCAGAATGCACGAGCTTGTTTCGAGATTCCTCCGTTTCGGCCCTGAACCATTTGGGACTACTTGAGGCAGAAGAAGACGAACTTTTTTCAACCTCTCGGAATTGCGTGGAAACTCACCCACCCTCCTCATTTCTCGTCAGGACTCCAGAATGCACGAGCTTGTTTCGAGATTCCTCCGTTTGGGCGCTGAACCATTTGGGACAACTTGAGGCAGAAGAAGACGAACTTTTTTCAACGACTCCGAATTGCGTGGAAACTCACCCACCCTCCTCATTTCTCGTGAGGATTCCAGAATGCATGAACTTGTTTCGAGAATCCTCCGTTTGGGCCATGAACCATTTGGGACAACTTGAGGCAGAAGAAGACGAACTTTTTTCAACGTCTCCGAATTGCGTGGAAACTCACCCACCCTCCTCATTTCTCGTGAGGATTCCAGAATGCAGGAACTTGTTTCGAGATTCCTCCGTTTGGGCCCTGAACCATTTGGGACAACTTGAGGCAGAAGAAGACGAACTTTTTTCAACGACTCCGAATTGCGTGGAAACTTACCCACCCCCCTCATTTCTCGTGAGGATTCCAAAATTCAGGAACTTGTTTCGAGATTCCTCACTTTGGGCCCTGAACCATATGGGAGAACTTGAGGCAGAAGAAGACGAACTTTTTTCAACATCTCGGAATTGCGTGGAAACTCACCCACCCTCCTCATTTCTCGTGAGGACTCCAGAATGCACGAACTTGTTTCGAGATTCCTTGGTTTGGGCCCTGAACCATTTGGGAATACTTGAGGCAGAAGAAGACGAACTTTTTTCAACGTCTCCGAATTGCGTGTAAACTCACCCACCCTCCTCATTTCTCGTGAGGATTCCAGAATGCATGAACTTGTTTCGAGAATCCTCCGTTTGGGCCCTGAACCATATGGGACAACTTGAGGAAGAAGAAGACGAACTTTTTCCAACGTCTCCGAATTGCGTGGAAACTCACCCACCCTCCTCATTTCTCGTGAGGACTCCAGAATGCACGAGCTTGTTTCGAGATTCCTCCGTTTGGGCCCTGAACCATTTGGGAGAACTTGAGGCAGAAGAAGAGGAACTTTTTTCAACGTCTCGGAATTGCGTGGAAACTCACCCACCCTCCTCATTTCTCGTGAGGACTCCAGAATGCACGAACTTGTTTCGAGATTCCTCCGTTTGGGCCCTGAACCATTTGGGACAACTTGAGGCAGAAGAAGACGAACTTTTTTCAACGTCTCGGAATTGCGTGGAAACTCACCCACCATCCTCATTTCTCGTGAGGATTCCAGAATGCATGAACTTGTTTCGAGATTCCTCCCTTTGGGCCCTGAACTATATGGGACAACTTGAGGCAGAAGAAGACGAACTTTTTTCAACGTCTCGGAATTGCTTGGAAACTCACCCACCCTCCTCATTTCTCGTGAGGATTCCAGAATGCAGGAACTTGTTTCGAGATTCCTCCGTTGGGGCCCTGAACCATTTGGGACAACTTGAGGTAGAAGAAGACGAACTTTTTTCAACGACTCCGAATTGCGTGGAAACTCACCCACCCTCCTCATTTCTGGTGAGGATTCCAGAATGCATGAGCTTGTTTCGAGATTCCTCCGTTTGGGCCATGAACCATATGGGACAACTTGAGGAAGAAGAAGACGAACTTTTTTCAACGTCTCCGAATTGCGTGGAAACTCACCCACCCTCCTCATTTCTCGTGAGGACTCCAGAATGCACGAGCTTGTTTCGAGATTCCTCCGTTTGGGCCCTGAACCTTTTGGGACAACTTGAGGCAGAAGAAGACGAACTTTTTTCAACCTCTCGGAATTGCGTGGAAACTCACCCAGCCTCCTCATTTCTCGTGAGGACTCCAGAATGCACGAACTTGTTTCGAGATTCCTCCGTTTCGGCCCTGAACCATTTGGGACAACTTGAGGCAGAAGAATACGAACTTTTTTGAACGTCTCGGAATTGCTTGGAAACTCACCCACCCTCCTCATTTCTGGTGAGGATTCCAGAATGCATGAACTTGTTTCGTGATTCCTCCCTTTGGGCCATGAACCATATGGGACAACTTGAGGAAGAAGAAGACGAACTTTTTTCAACGTCTCCGAATTGCGTGGAAACTCACCCACCCTCCTCATTTCTCGTGAGGACTCCAGAATGCACGAGCTTGTTTCGAGATTCCTCCGTTTGGGCCCTGAACCTTTTGGGACAACTTGAGGCAGAAGAAGACGAACTTTTTTCAACCTCTCGGAATTGCGTGGAAACTCACCCAGCCTCCTCATTTCTCGTGAGGACTCCAGAATGCACGAGCTTGTTTCGAGATTCCTCCGTTTCGGCCCTGAACCATTTGGGACTACTTGAGGCAGAAGAAGACGAACTTTTTTCAACCTCTCGGAATTGCGTGGAAACTCACCCACCCTCCTCATTTCTCGTCAGGACTCCAGAATGCACGAGCTTGTTTCGAGATTCCTCCGTTTGGGCGCTGAACCATTTGGGACAACTTGAGGCAGAAGAAGACGAACTTTTTTCAACGACTCCGAATTGCGTGGAAACTCACCCACCCTCCTCATTTCTCGTGAGGATTCCAGAATGCATGAACTTGTTTCGAGAATCCTCCGTTTGGGCCATGAACCATTTGGGACAACTTGAGGCAGAAGAAGACGAACTTTTTTCAACGTCTCCGAATTGCGTGGAAACTCACCCACCCTCCTCATTTCTCGTGAGGATTCCAGAATGCAGGAACTTGTTTCGAGATTCCTCCGTTTGGGCCCTGAACCATTTGGGACAACTTGAGGCAGAAGAAGACGAACTTTTTTCAACGACTCCGAATTGCGTGGAAACTCACCCACCCCCCTCATTTCTCGTGAGGATTCCAAAATTCAGGAACTTGTTTCGAGATTCCTCCCTTTGGGCCCTGAACCATATGGGAGAACTTGAGGCAGAAGAAGACGAACTTTTTTCAACGTCTCGGAATTGCGTGGAAACTCACCCACCCTCCTCATTTCTCGTGAGGACTCCAGAATGCACGAACTTGTTTCGAGATTCCTCCGTTTGGGCCCTGCACCATTTGGGACAACTTGAGGCAGAAGAAGACGAACTTTTTTCAACGTCTCCGAATTGCGTGTAAACTCACCCACCCTCCTCATTTCTCGTGAGGATTCCAGAATGCATGAACTTGTTTCGAGAATCCTCCGTTTGGGCCCTGAACCATTTGGGAGAACTTGAGGCAGAAGAAGACGAACTTTTTTCAACCTCTCGGAATTGCGTGGAAACTCACCTACCCTCCTCATTTCTCGTGAGGACTCCAGAATGCACGAACTTGTTTCGAGATACCTCCGTTTGGGCCCTGAACCATTTGGGACAACTTGAGGCAGAAGAATACAAACTTTTTTGAACGTCTCGGAATTGCTTGGAAACTCACCCACCCTCCTCATTTCTGGTGAGGATTCCAGAATGCATGAGCTTGTTTCGAGATTCCTCCGTTTGGGCCATGAACCATATGGGACAACTTGAGGAAGAAGAAGACGAACTTTTTTCAACGTCTCCGAATTGCGTGGAAACTCACCCACCCTCCTCATTTCTCGTGAGGACTCCAGAATGCACGAGCTTGTTTCGAGATTCCTCCGTTTGGGCCCTGAACCTTTTGGGACAACTTGAGGCAGAAGAAGACGAACTTTTTTCAACCTCTCGGAATTGCGTGGAAACTCACCCAGCCTCCTCATTTCTCGTGAGGACTCCAGAATGCACGAGCTTGTTTCGAGATTCCTCCGTTTCGGCCCTGAACCATTTGGGACTACTTGAGGCAGAAGAAGACGAACTTTTTTCAACCTCTCGGAATTGCGTGGAAACTCACCCACCCTCCTCATTTCTCGTCAGGACTCCAGAATGCACGAGCTTGTTTCGAGATTCCTCCGTTTGGGCGCTGAACCATTTGGGACAACTTGAGGCAGAAGAAGACGAACTTTTTTCAACGACTCCGAATTGCGTGGAAACTCACCCACCCTCCTCATTTCTCGTGAGGATTCCAGAATGCATGAACTTGTTTCGAGAATCCTCCGTTTGGGCCATGAACCATTTGGGACAACTTGAGGCAGAAGAAGACGAACTTTTTTCAACGTCTCCGAATTGCGTGGAAACTCACCCACCCTCCTCATTTCTCGTGAGGATTCCAGAATGCAGGAACTTGTTTCGAGATTCCTCCGTTTGGGCCCTGAACCATTTGGGACAACTTGAGGCAGAAGAAGACGAACTTTTTTCAACGACTCCGAATTGCGTGGAAACTCACCCACCCCCCTCATTTCTCGTGAGGATTCCAAAATTCAGGAACTTGTTTCGAGATTCCTCCCTTTGGGCCCTGAACCATATGGGAGAACTTGAGGCAGAAGAAGACGAACTTTTTTCAACGTCTCAGAATTGCGTGGAAACTCACCCACCCTCCTCATTTCTCGTGAGGACTCCAGAATGCACGAACTTGTTTCGAGATTCCTCCGTTTGGGCCCTGCACCATTTGGGACAACTTGAGGCAGAAGAAGACGAACTTTTTTCAACGTCTCCGAATTGCGTGTAAACTCACCCACCCTCCTCATTTCTCGTGAGGATTCCAGAATGCATGAACTTGTTTCGAGAATCCTCCGTTTGGGCCCTGAACCATTTGGGTGAACTTGAGGCAGAAGAAGACGAACTTTTTTCAACCTCTCGGAATTGCGTGGAAACTCACCTACCCTCCTCATTTCTCGTGAGGACTCCAGAATGCACGAACTTGTTTCGAGATACCTCCGTTTGGGCCCTGAACCATTTGGGACAACTTGAGGCAGAAGAATACAAACTTTTTTGAACGTCTCGGAATTGCTTGGAAACTCACCCACCCTCCTCATTTCTGGTGAGGATTCCAGAATGCATGAGCTTGTTTCGAGATTCCTCCCTTTGGGCCATGAACCATATGGGACAACTTGAGGAAGAAGAAGACGAACTTTTTTCAACGTCTCCGAATTGCGTGGAAACTCACCCACCCTCCTCATTTCTCGTGAGGACTCCAGAATGCACGAGCTTGTTTCGAGATTCCTCCGTTTGGGCCCTGAACCTTTTGGGACAACTTGAGGCAGAAGAAGACGAACTTTTTTCAACCTCTCGGAATTGCGTGGAAACTCACCCAGCCTCCTCATTTCTCGTGAGGACTCCAGAATGCACGAGCTTGTTTCGAGATTCCTCCGTTTCGGCCCTGAACCATTTGGGACTACTTGAGGCAGAAGAAGACGAACTTTTTTCAACCTCTCGGAATTGCGTGGAAACTCACCCACCCTCCTCATTTCTCGTCAGGACTCCAGAATGCACGAGCTTGTTTCGAGATTCCTCCGTTTGGGCTCTGAACCATTTGGGACAACTTGAGGCAGAAGAAGACGAACTTTTTTCAACGACTCCGAATTGCGTGGAAACTCACCCACCCTCCTCATTTCTCGTGAGGATTCCAGAATGCATGAACTTGTTTCGAGAATCCTCCGTTTGGGCCATGAACCATTTGGGACAACTTGAGGCAGAAGAAGACGAACTTTTTTCAACGTCTCCGAATTGCGTGGAAACTCACCCACCTTCCTCATTTCTCGTGAGGATTCCAGAATGCAGGAACTTGTTTCGAGATTCCTCCGTTTGGGCCCTGAACCATTTGGGACAACTTGAGGCAGAAGAAGACGAACTTTTTTCAACGACTCCGAATTGCGTGGAAACTCACCCACCCCCCTCATTTCTCGTGAGGATTCCAAAATGCAGGAACTTGTTTCGAGATTCCTCCCTTTGGGCCCTGAACCATATGGGACAACTTGAGGCAGAAGAAGACGAACTTTTTTCAACGTCTCGGAATTGCTTGGAAACTCACCCACCCTCCTCATTTCTCGTGAGGATTCCAGAATGCATGAACTAGTTTCGAGATTCCTCCGTTTGGGCCCTGAACCATTTGGGAAAACTTGAGGCAGAAGAAGAGGAACTTTTTTCAACGTCTCGGAATTGCGTGGAAACTCACCCACCCTCCTCATTTCTCGTGAGGACTCCAGAATGCACGAACTTGTTTCGAGATTCCTCCGTTTGGGCCCTGAACCATTTGGGACAACTTGAGGCAGAAGAAGACGAACTTTTTTCAACGTCTCGGAATTGCGTGGAAACTCACCCACCATCCTCATTTCTCGTGAGGATTCCAGAATGCATGAACTTGTTTCGAGATTCCTCCCTTTGGGCCCTGAACTATATGGGACAACTTGAGGCAGAAGAAGACGAACTTTTTTCAACGTCTCGGAATTGCTTGGAAACTCACCCACCCTCCTCATTTCTCGTGAGGATTCCAGAATGCATGAACTTGTCTCGAGATTCCTCCGTTTGGGCCCTGAACCATTTGGGAGAACTTGAGGCAGAAGAAGACGAACTTTTTTCAACCTCTCGGAATTGCGTGGAAACTCACCTACCCTCCTCATTTCTCGTGAGGACTCCAGAATGCACAAACTTGTTTCGAGATACCTCCGTTTGGGCCCTGAACCATTTGGGACAACTTGAGGCAGAAGAATACGAACTTTTTTGAACGTCTCGGAATTGCTTGGAAACTCACCCACCCTCCTCATTTCTGGTGAGGATTCCAGAATGCATGAGCTTGTTTCGAGATTCCTCCCTTTGGGCCATGAACCATATGGGACAACTTGAGGAAGAAGAAGACGAACTTTTTTCAACGTCTCCGAATTGCGTGGAAACTCACCCACCCTCCTCATTTCTCGTGAGGACTCCAGAATGCACGAGCTTGTTTCGAGATTCCTCCGTTTGGGCCCTGAACCTTTTGGGACAACTTGAGGCAGAAGAAGACGAACTTTTTTCAACCTCTCGGAATTGCGTGGAAACTCACCCACCCTCCTCATTTCTCGTGAGGACTCCAGAATGCACGAGCTTGTTTCGAGATTCCTCCGTTTTGGCCCTGAACCATTTGGGACTACTTGAGGCAGAAGAAGACGAACTTTTTTCAACCTCTCGGAATTGCGTGGAAACTCACCCACCCTCCTCATTTCTCGTCAGGACTCCAGAATGCACGAGCTTGTTTCGAGATTCCTCCCTTTGGGCCATGAACCATATGGGACAACTTGAGGAAGAAGAAGACGAACTTTTTTCAACGTCTCCGAATTGCGTGGAAACTCACCCACCCTCCTCATTTCTCGTGAGGATTCCAGAATGCAGGAACTTGTTTCGAGATTCCTCCGTTTGGGCCCTGAACCCTTTGGGACAACTTGAGGCAGAAGAAGACGAACTTTTTTCAACGACTCCGAATTGCGTGGAAACTCACCCACCCCCCTCATTTCTCGTGAAGATTCCAAAATGCAGGAACTTGTTTCGAGATTCCCCCCTTTGGGCCCTGAACCATATGGGACAACTTGAGGCAGAAGAAGACGAACTTTTTTCAACGTCTCGGAATTGCTTGGAAACTCACCCACCCTCCTCATTTCTCGTGAGGATTCCAGAATGCATGAACTAGTTTCGAGATTCCTCCGTTTGGGCCCTGAACCATTTGGGAGAACTTGAGGCAGAAGAAGAGGAACTTTTTTCAACGTCTCGGAATTGCGTGGAAACTCACCCACCCTCCTCATTTCTCGTGAGGACTCCAGAATGCACGAACTTGTTTCGAGATTCCTCCGTTTGGGCCCTGAACCATTTGGGACAACTTGAGGCAGAAGAAGACGAACTTTTTTCAACGTCTCGGAATTGCGTGGAAACTCACCCACCATCCTCATTTCTCGTGAGGATTCCAGAAGGCATGAACTTGTCTCGAGATTCCTCCGTTTGGGCCCTGAACCATTTGGGAGAACTTGAGGCAGAAGAAGACGAACTTTTTTCAACGTCTCGGAATTGCGTGGAAACTCACCCACCCTCCTCATTTCTCGTGAGGACTCCAGAATGCACGAACTTGTTTCGAGATTCCTCCGTTTGGGCCCTGAACCATTTGGGACAACTTGAGGCAGAAGAAGACGAACTTTTTTCAACGTCTCCGAATTGCGTGTAAACTCACCCACCCTGCTCATTTCTCGTGAGGATTCCAGAATGCATGAACTTGTTTCGAGAATCCTCCGTTTGGGCCCTGAACCATATGGGACAACTTGAGGCAGAAGAAGACGAACTTTTTTCAACGTCTCGGAATTGCTTGGAAAATCACCCACCCTCCTCATTTCTCGTGAGGATTCCAGAATGCATGAACTAGTTTCGAGATTCCTCCGTTTGGGCCCTGAACCATTTGGGAGAACTTGAGGCAGAAGAAGAGGAACTTTTTTCAACATCTCGGAATTGCGTGGAAACTCACCCACCCTCCTCCTTTCTCGTGAGGACTCCAGAATGCACGAGCTTGTTTCGAGATTCCTCCGTTTGGGCCCTGAACCTTTTGGGACAACTTGAGGCAGAAGAAGACGAACTTTTTTCAACCTCTCGGAATTGCGTGGAAACTCACCCACCCTCCTCATTTCTCGTCAGGACTCCAGAATGCACGAGCTTGTTTCGAGATTCCTCCGTTTGGGCTCTGAACCATTTGGGACAACTTGAGGCAGAAGAAGACGAACTTTTTTCAACCTCTCGGAATTGCGTGGAAACTCACCCACCCTCCTCATTTCTTGTGAGGACTCCAGAATGCACGAGCTTGTTTCGACATTCCTCCGTTTCGGCCCTGAACCATTTGGGACTACTTGAGGCAGAAGAAGACGAACTTTTTTCAACTTCTCCGAATTGCGTGGAAACTCACCCACCCTCCTCATTTCTCGTGAGGATTCCAGAATGCATGAACTTGTTTCGCGATTCCTCCCTTTGGGCCGTGAACCATAAGGGGAAACTTGAGGCAGAAGAAGACAAACTTTTTTCAACGTCTCGGAATTGTTTGGAAACTCACCCACCCTCCTCATTTCTCGTGAGAATTCCAGAATGCAGGAACTTGTTTCGAGATTCCTCCGTTTGGGCCCTGAACCATTTGGGACAACTTGAGGCAGAAGAAGACGAACTTTTTTCAACGTCTCGGAATTGCGTGGAAACTCACCCACCCTCCTCATTTCTCGTGAGGACCCCAGACTGCACGAACTTGTTTCGAGATTCCTCCGTTTGGGCCCTGAACCATTTGGGACAACTTGAGGCAGAAGAAGACGAACTTTTTTCAACGTCTCCGAATTGCGTGGAAACTCACCCACCCTCCTCATTTCTCGTGAGGATTCCAGAATGCATGAACTTGTTTCGAGATTCCTCCCTTTGGGCCCTGAACCATATGGGACAACTTGAGGCAGAAGAAGACGAACTTTTTTCAACGTCTCGGAATTGCTTGAAAACTCACCCACCCTCCTCATTTCTCGTGAGGATTCCAGAATGCATGAACTTGTTTCGAGATTCCTCCGTTTGGGCCCTGAACCATTTGGGAGAACTTGAGGCAGAAGAAGACGAACTTTTTTCAACCTCTCGGAATTGCGTGGAAACTCACCCACCCTCCTCATTTCTCGTGAGGACTCCAGAATGCACGAACTGGTTTCGAGATACCTCCCTTTGGGCCCTGAACCATTTGGGACAACTTGAGGCAGAAGAATACGAACTTTTTTGAACGTCTCGGAATTGCTTGGAAACTCACCCACCCTCCTCATTTCTGGTGAGGATTCCAGAATGCATGAACTTGTTTCGAGATTCCTCCCTTTGGGCCATGAACCATATGGGACAACTTGAGGAAGAAGAAGACGAACTTTTTTCAACGTCTCCGAATTGCGTGGAAACTCACCCACCCTCCTCATTTCTCGTGAGGACTCCAGAATGCACGAGCTTGTTTCGAGATTCCTCCGTTTGGGCCCTGAACCATTTGGGACAACTTGAGGCAGAAGAAGACGAACTTTTTTCAACCTCTCGGAATTGCGTGGAAACTCACCCACCCTCCTCATTTCTCGTGAGGACTCCAGAATGTACGAGCTTGTTTCGAGATTCCTCCGTTTGGGCCCTGAACCATTTGGGACAACTTGAGGCAGAAGAAGACGAACTTTTTTCAACGACTCCGAATTGCGTGGAAACTCACCCACCCTCCTCATTTCTCGTGAGGACTCCAGAATGCACGAGCTTGTTTCGAGATTCCTCCGTTTGGGCCCTGAACCTTTTGGGACAACTTGAGGCAGAAGAAGACGAACTTTTTTCAACTCTCGGAATTGCGTGGAAACTCACCCACCCTCCTCATTTCTCGTGAGGACTCCAGAATGCACGAACTGGTTTCGAGATACCTCCCTTTGGGCCCTGAACCATTTGGGACAACTTGAGGCAGAAGAATACGAACTTTTTTGAACGTCTCGGAATTGCTTGGAAACTCACCCACCCTCCTCATTTCTGGTGAGGATTCCAGAATGCATGAACTTGTTTCGAGATTCCTCCCTTTGGGCCATGAACCATATGGGACAACTTGAGGAAGAAGAAGACGAACTTTTTTCAACGTCTCCGAATTGCGTGGAAACTCACCCACCCTCCTCATTTCTCGTGAGGACTCCAGAATGCACGAGCTTGTTTCGAGATACCTCCCTTTGGGCCCTGAACCATTTGGGACAACTTGAGGCAGAAGAATACGAACTTTTTTGAACGTCTCGGAATTGCTTGGAAACTCACCCACCCTCCTCATTTCTGGTGAGGATTCCAGAATGCATGAACTTGTTTCGAGATTCCTCCCTTTGGGCCATGAACCATATGGGACAACTTGAGGAAGAAGAAGACGAACTTTTTTCAACGTCTCCGAATTGCGTGGAAACTCACTCCCCCTCCTCATTTCTCGTGAGGACTCCAGAATGCACGAACTTGTTTCGAGATTCCTCCGTTTGGGCCCTGAACCATTTGGGAGAACTTGAGGCAGAAGAAGACGAACTTTTTTCAACGTCTCGGAATTGCGTGGAAACTCACCCACCCTCCTCATTTCTCGTGAGGACTCCAGAATGCACGAACTTGTTTCGAGATTCCTCCGTTTGGGCCCTGAACCATTTGGGACAACTTGAGGCAGAAGAAGACGAACTTTTTTCAACGTCTCCGAATTGCGTGGAAACTCACCCACCCTCCTCATTTCTCGTGAGGATTCCAGAATGCATGAACTTGTTTAGAGATTCCTCCCTTTGGGCCGTGAACCATAAGGGGAAACTTGAGGCAGAAGAAGACGAACTTTTTTCAACCTCTCGGAATTGCGTGGAAACTCACCCACCCTCCTCATTTCTCGTGAGGACTCCAGAATGCACGAGCTTGTTTCGAGATTCCTCCGTTTCGGCCCTGAACCATTTGGGACAACTTGAGGCAGAAGAAGACGAACTTTTTTCAACGACTCCGAATTGCGTGGAAACTCACCCACCCTCCTCATTTCTCGTGAGGATTCCAGAATGCAGGAACTTGTTTCGAGTTTCCTCCCTTTGGGCCCTGAACCATATGGGACAACTTGAGGCAGAAGAAGACGAACTTTTTTCAACGTCTCGGAATTGCTTGAAAACTCACCCACCCTCCTCATTTCTCGTGAGGATTCCAGAATGCATGAACTTGTTTCGAGATTCCTCCGTTTGGGCCCTGAACCATTTGGGAGAACTTGAGGCAGAAGAAGACGAACTTTTTTCAACCTCTCGGAATTGCGTGGAAACTCACCCACCCTCCTCATTTCTCGTGAGGACTCCAGAATGCACGAACTGGTTTCGAGATACCTCCCTTTGGGCCCTGAACCATTTGGGACAACTTGAGGCAGAAGAATACGAACTTTTTTGAACGTCTCGGAATTGCTTGGAAACTCACCCACCCTCCTCATTTCTGGTGAGGATTCCAGAATGCATGAACTTGTTTCGAGATTCCTCCCTTTGGGCCATGAACCATACGGGACAACTTGAGGAAGAAGAAGACGAACTTTTTTCAACGTCTCCGAATTGCGTGGAAACTCACCCACCCTCCTCATTTCTCGTGAGGACTCCAGAATGCACGAACTTGTTTCGAGATTCCTCCGTTTGGGCCCTGAACCATTTGGGACAACTTGAGGCAGAAGAAGACGAACTTTTTTCAACGTCTCCGAATTGCGTGGAAACTCACCCACCCTCCTCATTTCTCGTGAGGATTCCAGAATGCATGAACTTGTTTCGAGATTCCTCCCTTTGGGCCCTGAACCCTATGGGACAACTTGAGGCAGAAGACGACGAACTTTTTTCAACATCTCGGAATTACTTGGAAACTCACCCACCCTCCTCATTTCTCGTGAGGATTCCAGAATGCAGGAACTTGTTTCGAGATTCCTCCGTTGGGGCCCTGAACCATTTGGGACAACTTGAGGCAGAAGAAGACGAACTTTTTTCAACGACTCCGAATTGCGTGGAAACTCACCCACCCTCCTCATTTCTCGTGAGGATTCTAGAATGCAGGAACTTGTTTCGAGTTTCCTCCCTTTGGGCCCTGAACCATATGGGACAACTTGAGGCAGAAGAAGACGAACTTTTTTCAACGTCTCGGAATTGCTTGAAAACTCACCCACCCTCCTCATTTCTCGTGAGGATTCCAGAATGCATGAACTTGTTTCGAGATTCCTCCGTTTGGGCCCTGAACCATTTGGGAGAACTTGAGGCAGAAGAAGACGAACTTTTTTCAACCTCTCGGAATTGCGTGGAAACTCACCCACCCTCCTCATTTCTCGTGAGGACTCCAGAATGCACGAACTGGTTTCGAGATACCTCCCTTTGGGCCCTGAACCATTTGGGACAACTTGAGGCAGAAGAATACGAACTTTTTTGAACGTCTCGGAATTGCTTGGAAACTCACCCACATTCCTCATTTCTGGTGAGGATTCCAGAATGCATGAACTTGTTTCGAGATTCCTCCCTTTGGGCCATGAACCATATGGGACAACTTGAGGAAGAAGAAGACGAACTTTTTTCAACGTCTCCGAATTGCGTGGAAACTCACCCACCCTCCTCATTTCTCGTGAGGACTCCAGAATGCACGAGCTTGTTTCGAGATTCCTCCGTTTGGGCCCTGAACCATTTGGGACAACTTGAGCCAGAAGAAGACGAACTTTTTTCAACCTCTCGGAATTGCGTGGAAACTCACCCACCCTCCTCATTTCTCGTCAGGACTCCAGAATGTACGAGCTTGTTTCGAGATTCCTCCGTTTGGGCCCTGAACCATTTGGGACAACTTGAGGCAGAAGAAGACGAACTTTTTTCAACGACTCCGAATTGCGTGGAAACTCACCCACCCTCCTGATTTCTCGTGAGGAGTCCAGAAAGCATGAACTTGTTTCGACATTCCTCCCTTTGGGCCCTGAACCATATGGGACAACTTGAGGCAGAAGAAGACGAACTTTTTTCAACGTCTCGGAATTGCTTGGAAACTCACCCACCCTCCTCATTTCTCGTGAGGATTCCAGAATGCATGAACTTGTTTCGAGATTCCTCCCTTTGGGCCATGAACCATATGGGACAACTTGAGGAAGAAGAAGACGAACTTTTTCCAACGTCTCCGAATTGCGTGGAAACTCACCCACCCTCCTCATTTCTCGTGAGGACTCCAGAATGCACGAGCTTGTTTCGAGATTCCTCCGTTTGGGCCCTGAACCATTTGGGACAACTTGAGGCAGAAGAAGACGAACTTTTTTCAACCTCTCGGAATTGCGTGGAAACTCACCCACCCTCCTCATTTCTCGTGAGGACTCCAGAAGGTACGAGCTTGTTTCGAGATTCCTCCGTTTGGGCCCTGAACCATTTGGGACAACTTGAGGCAGAAGAAGACGAACTTTTTTCAACGACTCCGAATTGCGTGGAAACTCATCCACCCTCCTCATTTCTCGTGAGGATTCCAGAAAGCATGAACTTGTTTCGACATTCCTCCCTTTGGGCCCTGAACCATATGGGACAACTTGAGGCAGAAGAAGACGAACTTTTTTCAACGTCTCGGAATTGCTTGGAAACTCACCCACCCTCCTCATTTCTCGTGAGGATTCTAGAATGCATGAACTTGTTTCAAGATTCCTCCATTTGGGCCCTGAACCATTTGGGAGAACTTGAGGCAGAAGAAGACGAACTTTTTTCAACGTCTCGGAATTGCGTGGAAACTCACCCCCCCTCCTCATTTCTCGTGAGGACTCCAGAATGCACGAACTTGTTTCGAGATTCCTCCGTTTGGGCCCTGAACCATTTGGGAGAACTTGAGGCAGAACAAGACGAACTTTTTTCAACGTCTCGGAATTGCGTGGAAACTCACCCACCCTCCTCATTTCTCGTGAGGACTCCAGAATGCACGAACTTGTTTCGAGATTCCTCCGTTTGGGCCCTGAACCATTTGGGACAACTTGAGGCAGAAGAAGACGAACTTTTTTCAACGTCTCCGAATTGCGTGGAAACTCACCCACCCTCCTCATTTCTCGTGAGGATTCCAGAATGCATGAACTTGTTTCGAGATTCCTCCCTTTGGGCCGTGAACCATAAGGGGAAACTTGAGGCAGAAGAAGACGAACTTTTTTCAACCTCTCGGAATTGCGTGGAAACTCACCCACCCTCCTCATTTCTCGTGAGGACTCCAGAATGCACGAGCTTGTTTCGAGATTCCTCCGTTTCGGCCCTGAACCATTTGGGACAACTTGAGGCAGAAGAAGACGAACTTTTTTCAACGACTCCGAATTGCGTGGAAACTCACCCACCCTCCTCATTTCTCGTGAGGATTCCAGAATGCAGGAACTTGTTTCGAGTTTCCTCCCTTTGGGCCCTGAACCATATGGGACAACTTGAGGCAGAAGAAGACGAACTTTTTTCAACGTCTCGGAATTGCTTGAAAACTCACCCACCCTCCTCATTTCTCGCGAGGATTCCAGAATGCATGAACTTGTTTCGAGATTCCTCCGTTTGGGCCCTGAACCATATGGGACAACTTGAGGAAGAAGAAGACGAACTTTTTTCAACGTCTCCGAATTGCGTGGAAACTCACCCCCCCCTCCTCATTTCTCGTGAGGACTCCAGAATGCACGACCTTGTTTCGAGATTCCTCCGTTTGGGCCCTGAACCATTTGGGAGAACTTGAGGCAGAAGAAGACGAACTTTTTTCAACGTCTCGGAATTGCGTGGAAACTCACCCACCCTCCTCATTTCTCGTGAGGACTCCAGAATGCACGAACTTGTTTCGAGATTCCTCCGTTTGGGCCCTGAACCATTTGGGACAACTTGAGGCAGAAGAAGACGAACTTTTTTCAACGTCTCCGAATTGCGTGGAAACTCACCCACCCTCCTCATTTCTCGTGAGGATTCCAGAATGCATGAACTTGTTTAGAGATTCCTCCCTTTGGGCCGTGAACCATAAGGGGAAACTTGAGGCAGAAGAAGACGAACTTTTTTCAACCTCTCGGAATTGCGTGGAAACTCACCCACCCTCCTCATTTCTCGTGAGGACTCCAGAATGCACGAGCTTGTTTCGAGATTCCTCCGTTTCGGCCCTGAACCATTTGGGACAACTTGAGGCAGAAGAAGACGAACTTTTTTCAACGACTCCGAATTGCGTGGAAACTCACCCACCCTCCTCATTTCTCGTGAGGATTCCAGAATGCAGGAACTTGTTTCGAGTTTCCTCCCTTTGGGCCCTGAACCATATGGGACAACTTGAGGCAGAAGAAGACGAACTTTTTTCAACGTCTCGGAATTGCTTGAAAACTCACCCACCCTCCTCATTTCTCGTGAGGATTCCAGAATGCATGAACTTGTTTCGAGATTCCTCCGTTTGGGCCCTGAACCATTTGGGAGAACTTGAGGCAGAAGAAGACGAACTTTTTTCAACCTCTCGGAATTGCGTGGAAACTCACCCACCCTCCTCATTTCTCGTGAGGACTCCAGAATGCACGAACTGGTTTCGAGATACCTCCCTTTGGGCCCTGAACCATTTGGGACAACTTGAGGCAGAAGAATACGAACTTTTTTGAACGTCTCGGAATTGCTTGGAAACTCACCCACCCTCCTCATTTCTGGTGAGGATTCCAGAATGCATGAACTTGTTTCGAGATTCCTCCCTTTGGGCCATGGACCATACGGGACAACTTGAGGAAGAAGAAGACGAACTTTTTTCAACGTCTCCGAATTGCGTGGAAACTCACCCACCCTCCTCATTTCTCGTGAGGACTCCAGAATGCACGAACTTGTTTCGAGATTCCTCCGTTTGGGCCCTGAACCATTTGGGACAACTTGAGGCAGAAGAAGACGAACTTTTTTCAACGTCTCCGAATTGCGTGGAAACTCACCCACCCTCCTCATTTCTCGTGAGGATTCCAGAATGCATGAACTTGTTTCGAGATTCCTCCCTTTGGGCCCTGAACCCTATGGGACAACTTGAGGCAGAAGACGACGAACTTTTTTCAACATCTCGGAATTGCTTGGAAACTCACCCACCCTCCTCATTTCTCGTGAGGATTCCAGAATGCAGGAACTTGTTTCGAGATTCCTCCGTTGGGGCCCTGAACCATTTGGGACAACTTGAGGCAGAAGAAGACGAACTTTTTTCAACGACTCCGAATTGCGTGGAAACTCACCCACCCTCCTCATTTCTCGTGAGGATTCTAGAATGCAGGAACTTGTTTCGAGTTTCCTCCCTTTGGGCCCTGAACCATATGGGACAACTTGAGGCAGAAGAAGACGAACTTTTTTCAACGTCTCGGAATTGCTTGAAAACTCACCCACCCTCCTCATTTCTCGTGAGGATTCCAGAATGCATGAACTTGTTTCGAGATTCCTCCGTTTGGGCCCTGAACCATTTGGGAGAACTTGAGGCAGAAGAAGACGAACTTTTTTCAACCTCTCGGAATTGCGTGGAAACTCACCCACCCTCCTCATTTCTCGTGAGGACTCCAGAATGCACGAACTGGTTTCGAGATACCTCCCTTTGGGCCCTGAACCATTTGGGACAACTTGAGGCAGAAGAATACGAACTTTTTTGAACGTCTCGGAATTGCTTGGAAACTCACCCACATTCCTCATTTCTGGTGAGGATTCCAGAATGCATGAACTTGTTTCGAGATTCCTCCCTTTGGGCCATGAACCATATGGGACAACTTGAGGAAGAAGAAGACGAACTTTTTTCAACGTCTCCGAATTGCGTGGAAACTCACCCACCCTCCTCATTTCTCGTGAGGACTCCAGAATGCACGAGCTTGTTTCGAGATTCCTCCGTTTGGGCCCTGAACCATTTGGGACAACTTGAGCCAGAAGAAGACGAACTTTTTTCAACCTCTCGGAATTGCGTGGAAACTCACCCACCCTCCTCATTTCTCGTCAGGACTCCAGAATGTACGAGCTTGTTTCGAGATTCCTCCGTTTGGGCCCTGAACCATTTGGGACAACTTGAGGCTGAAGAAGACGAACTTTTTTCAACGACTCCGAATTGCGTGGAAACTCACCCACCCTCCTGATTTCTCGTGAGGAGTCCAGAAAGCATGAACTTGTTTCGACATTCCTCCCTTTGGGCCCTGAACCATATGGGACAACTTGAGGCAGAAGAAGACGAACTTTTTTCAACGTCTCGGAATTGCTTGGAAACTCACCCACCCTCCTCATTTCTCGTGAGGATTCCAGAATGCATGAACTTGTTTCGAGATTCCTCCCTTTGGGCCATGAACCATATGGGACAACTTGAGGAAGAAGAAGACGAACTTTTTCCAACGTCTCCGAATTGCGTGGAAACTCACCCACCCTCCTCATTTCTCGTGAGGACTCCAGAATGCACGAGCTTGTTTCGAGATTCCTCCGTTTGGGCCCTGAACCATTTGGGACAACTTGAGGCAGAAGAAGACGAACTTTTTTCAACCTCTCGGAATTGCGTGGAAACTCACCCACCCTCCTCATTTCTCGTGAGGACTCCAGAATGTACGAGCTTGTTTTGAGATTCCTCCGTTTGGGCCCTGAACCATTTGGGACAACTTGAGGCAGAAGAAGACGAACTTTTTTCAACGACTCCGAATTGCGTGGAAACTCATCCACCCTCCTCATTTCTCGTGAGGATTCCAGAAAGCATGAACTTGTTTCGACATTCCTCCTTTTGGGCCCTGAACCATATGGGACAACTTGAGGCAGAAGAAGACGAACTTTTTTCAACGTCTCGGAATTGCTTGGAAACTCACCCACCCTCCTCATTTCTCGTGAGGATTCTAGAATGCATGAACTTGTTTCAAGATTCCTCCATTTGGGCCCTGAACCATTTGGGAGAACTTGAGGCAGAAGAAGACGAACTTTTTTCAACGTCTCGGAATTGCGTGGAAACTCACCCCCCCTCCTCATTTCTCGTGAGGACTCCAGAATGCACGAACTTGTTTCGAGATTCCTCCGTTTGGGCCCTGAACCATTTGGGAGAACTTGAGGCAGAACAAGACGAACTTTTTTCAACGTCTCGGAATTGCGTGGAAACTCACCCACCCTCCTCATTTCTCGTGAGGACTCCAGAATGCACGAACTTGTTTCGAGATTCCTCCGTTTGGGCCCTGAACCATTTGGGACAACTTGAGGCAGAAGAAGACGAACTTTTTTCAACGACTCCGAATTGCGTGGAAACTCACCCACCCTCCTCATTTCTCGTGAGGATTCCAGAATGCAGGAACTTGTTTCGAGTTTCCTCCCTTTGGGCCCTGAACCATATGGGACAACTTGAGGCAGAAGAAGACGAACTTTTTTCAACGTCTCGGAATTGCTTGAAAACTCACCCACCCTCCTCATTTCTCGCGAGGATTCCAGAATGCATGAACTTGTTTCGAGATTCCTCCGTTTGGGCCCTGAACCATTTGGGAGAACTTGAGGCAGAAGAAGACGAACTTTTTTCAACCTCTCGGAATTGCGTGGAAACTCACCCACCCTCCTCATTTCTCGTGAGGACTCCAGAATGCACGAGCTTGTTTCGAGATTCCTCCGTTTGGGCCCTGAACCATTTGGGACAACTTGAGGCAGAAGAAGACGAACTTTTTTCAACCTCTCGGAATTGCGTGGAAACTCTCCCACCCTCCTCATTTCTCGTGAGGACTCCAGAATGTACGAGCTTGTTTCGAGATTCCTCCGTTTGGGCCCTGAACCATTTGGGACAACTTGAGGCAGAAGAAGACGAACTTTTTTCAACGACTCCGAATTGCGTGGAAACTCATCCACCCTCCTCATTTCTCGTGAGGATTCCAGAAAGCATGAACTTGTTTCGACATTCCTCCCTTTGGGCCCTGAACCATATGGGACAACTTGAGGCAGAAGAAGACGAACTTTTTTCAACGTCTCGGAATTGCTTGGAAACTCACCCACCCTCCTTATTTCTCGTGAGGATTCCAGAATGCATGAACTTGTTTCAAGATTCCTCCATTTGGGCCCTGAACCATTTGGGAGAACTTGAGGCAGAAGAAGACGAACTTTTTTCAACGTCTCGGAATTGCGTGGAAACTCACCCCCCCTCCTCATTTCTCGTGAGGACTCCAGAATGCACGAACTTGTTTCGAGATTCCTCCGTTTGGGCCCTGAACCATTTGGGAGAACTTGAGGCAGAAGAAGACGAACTTTTTTCAACGTCTCGGAATTGCGTGGAAACTCACCCACCCTCCTCATTTCTCGTGAGGACTCCAGAATGCACGAACTTGTTTCGAGATTCCTCCGTTTGGGCCCTGAACCATTTGGGACAACTTGAGGCAGAAGAAGACGAACTTTTTTCAATGTCTCCGAATTGCGTGGAAACTCACCCACCCTCCTCATTTCTCGTGAGGATTCCAGAATGCATGAACTTGTTTCGAGATTCCTCCCTTTGGGCCGTGAACCATAAGGGGAAACTTGAGGCAGAAGAAGACGAACTTTTTTCAACCTCTCGGAATTGCGTGGAAACTCACCCACCCTCCTCATTTCTCGTGAGGACTCCAGAATGCACGAGCTTGTTTCGAGATTCCTCCGTTTCGGCCCTGAACCATTTGGGACAACTTGAGGCAGAAGAAGACGAACTTTTTTCAACGACTCCGAATTGCGTGGAAACTCACCCACCCTCCTCATTTCTCGTGAGGATTCCAGAATGCAGGAACTTGTTTCGAGTTTCCTCCCTTTGGGCCCTGAACCATATGGGACAACTTGAGGCAGAAGAAGACGAACTTTTTTCAACGTCTCCGAATTGCTTGAAAACTCACCCACCCTCCTCATTTCTCGTGAGGACTCCAGAATGCACGAACTTGTTTCGAGATTCCTCCGTTTGGGCCCTGAACCATTTGGGAGAACTTGAGGCAGAACAAGACGAACTTTTTTCAACGTCTCGGAATTGCGTGGAAACTCACCCACCCTCCTCATTTCTCGTGAGGACTCCAGAATGCACGAACTTGTTTCGAGGTTCCTCCGTTTGGGCCCTGAACCATTTGGGACAACTTGAGGCAGAAGAAGACGAACTTTTTTCAACGTCTCCGAATTGCGTGGAAACTCACCCACCCTCCTCATTTCTCGTGAGGATTCCAGAATGCATGAACTTGTTTCGAGATTCCTCCCTTTGGGCCGTGAACCATAAGGGGAAACTTGAGGCAGAAGAAGACGAACTTTTTTCAACCTCTCGGAATTGCGTGGAAACTCACCCACCCTCCTCATTTCTCGTGAGGACTCCAGAATGCACGAGCTTGTTTCGAGATTCCTCCGTTTCGGCCCTGAACCATTTGGGACAACTTGAGGCAGAAGAAGACGAACTTTTTTCAACGACTCCGAATTGCGTGGAAACTCACCCACCCTCCTCATTTCTCGTGAGGATTCCAGAATGCAGGAACTTGTTTCGAGTTTCCTCCCTTTGGGCCCTGAACCATATGGGACAACTTGAGGCAGAAGAAGACGAACTTTTTTCAACGTCTCGGAATTGCTTGAAAACTCACCCACCCTCCTCATTTCTCGTGAGGATTCCAGAATGCATGAACTTGTTTCGAGATTCCTCCGTTTGGGCCCTGAACCATTTGGGAGAACTTGAGGCAGAAGAAGACGAACTTTTTTCAACCTCTCGGAATTGCGTGGAAACTCACCCACCCTCCTCATTTCTCGTGAGGACTCCAGAATGCACGAGCTTGTTTCGAGATTCCTCCGTTTCGGCCCTGAACCATTTGGGACAACTTGAGGCAGAAGAAGACGAACTTTTTTCAACGACTCCGAATTGCGTGGAAACTCACCCACCCTCCTCATTTCTCGTGAGGATTCCAGAATGCAGGAACTTGTTTCGAGTTTCCTCCCTTTGGGCCCTGAACCATATGGGACAACTTGAGGCAGAAGAAGACGAACTTTTTTCAACGTCTCGGAATTGCTTGAAAACTCACCCACCCTCCTCATTTCTCGTGAGGATTCCAGAATGCATGAACTTGTTTCGAGATTCCTCCGTTTGGGCCCTGAACCATTTGGGAGAACTTGAGGCAGAAGAAGACGAACTTTTTTCAACCTCTCGGAATTGCGTGGAAACTCACCCACCCTCCTCATTTCTCGTGAGGACTCCAGAATGCACGAGCTTGTTTCGAGATTCCTCCGTTTGGGCCCTGAACCATTTGGGACAACTTGAGCCAGAAGAAGACGAACTTTTTTCAACCTCTCGGAATTGCGTGGAAACTCTCCCACCCTCCTCATTTCTCGTGAGGACTCCAGAATGTACGAGCTTGTTTCGAGATTCCTCCGTTTGGGCCCTGAACCATTTGGGACAACTTGAGGCAGAAGAAGACGAACTTTTTTCAACGACTCCGAATTGCGTGGAAACTCATCCACCCTCCTCATTTCTCGTGAGGATTCCAGAAAGCATGAACTTGTTTCGACATTCCTCCCTTTGGGCCCTGAACCATATGGGACAACTTGAGGCAGAAGAAGACGAACTTTTTTCAACGTCTCGGAATTGCTTGGAAACTCACCCACCCTCCTCATTTCTCGTGAGGATTCCAGAATGCATGAACTTGTTTCGAGATTCCTCCGTTTGGGCCCTGAACCATTTGGGAGAACTTGAGGCAGAAGAAGACGAACTTTTTTCAACGTCTCGGAATTGCGTGGAAACTCACCCCCCCTCCTCATTTCTCGTGAGGACTCCAGAATGCACGAACTTGTTTCGAGATTCCTCCGTTTGGGCCCTGAACCATTTGGGAGAACTTGAGGCAGAAGAAGACGAACTTTTTTCAACGTCTCGGAATTGCGTGGAAACTCACCCACCCTCCTCATTTCTCGTGAGGATTCCAGAATGCAGGAACTTGTTTCGAGTTTCCTCCCTTTGGGCCCTGAACCATATGGGACAACTTGAGGCAGAAGAAGACGAACTTTTTTCAACGTCTCGGAATTGCTTGAAAACTCACCCACCCTCCTCATTTCTCGTGAGGACTCCAGAATGCACGAACTTGTTTCGAGGTTCCTCCGTTTGGGCCCTGAACCATTTGGGACAACTTGAGGCAGAAGAAGACGAACTTTTTTCAACGTCTCCGAATTGCGTGGAAACTCACCCACCCTCCTCATTTCTCGTGAGGATTCCAGAATGCATGAACTTGTTTCGAGATTCCTCCCTTTGGGCCGTGAACCATAAGGGGAAACTTGAGGCAGAAGAAGACGAACTTTTTTCAACCTCTCGGAATTGCGTGGAAACTCACCCACCCTCCTCATTTCTCGTGAGGACTCCAGAATGCACGAGCTTGTTTCGAGATTCCTCCGTTTCGGCCCTGAACCATTTGGGACAACTTGAGGCAGAAGAAGACGAACTTTTTTCAACGACTCCGAATTGCGTGGAAACTCACCCACCCTCCTCATTTCTCGTGAGGATTCCAGAATGCAGGAACTTGTTTCGAGTTTCCTCCCTTTGGGCCCTGAACCATATGGGACAACTTGAGGCAGAAGAAGACGAACTTTTTTCAACGTCTCGGAATTGCTTGAAAACTCACCCACCCTCCTCATTTCTCGTGAGGATTCCAGAATGCATGAACTTGTTTCGAGATTCCTCCGTTTGGGCCCTGAACCATTTGGGAGAACTTGAGGCAGAAGAAGACGAACTTTTTTCAACCTCTCGGAATTGCGTGGAAACTCACCCACCCTCCTCATTTCTCGTGAGGACTCCAGAATGCACGAGCTTGTTTCGAGATTCCTCCGTTTCGGCCCTGAACCATTTGGGACAACTTGAGGCAGAAGAAGACGAACTTTTTTCAACGACTCCGAATTGCGTGGAAACTCACCCACCCTCCTCATTTCTCGTGAGGATTCCAGAATGCAGGAACTTGTTTCGAGTTTCCTCCCTTTGGGCCCTGAACCATATGGGACAACTTGAGGCAGAAGAAGACGAACTTTTTTCAACGTCTCGGAATTGCTTGAAAACTCACCCACCCTCCTCATTTCTCGTGAGGATTCCAGAATGCATGAACTTGTTTCGAGATTCCTCCGTTTGGGCCCTGAACCATTTGGGAGAACTTGAGGCAGAAGAAGACGAACTTTTTTCAACCTCTCGGAATTGCGTGGAAACTCACCCACCCTCCTCATTTCTCGTGAGGACTCCAGAATGCACGAGCTTGTTTCGAGATTCCTCCGTTTGGGCCCTGAACCATTTGGGACAACTTGAGGCAGAAGAAGACGAACTTTTTTCAACCTCTCGGAATTGCGTGGAAACTCTCCCACCCTCCTCATTTCTCGTGAGGACTCCAGAATGTACGAGCTTGTTTCGAGATTCCTCCGTTTGGGCCCTGAACCATTTGGGACAACTTGAGGCAGAAGAAGACGAACTTTTTTCAACGACTCCGAATTGCGTGGAAACTCATCCACCCTCCTCATTTCTCGTGAGGATTCCAGAAAGCATGAACTTGTTTCGACATTCCTCCCTTTGGGCCCTGAACCATATGGGACAACTTGAGGCAGAAGAAGACGAACTTTTTTCAACGTCTCGGAATTGCTTGGAAACTCACCCACCCTCCTTATTTCTCGTGAGGATTCCAGAATGCATGAACTTGTTTCAAGATTCCTCCATTTGGGCCCTGAACCATTTGGGAGAACTTGAGGCAGAAGAAGACGAACTTTTTTCAACGTCTCGGAATTGCGTGGAAACTCACCCCCCCTCCTCATTTCTCGTGAGGACTCCAGAATGCACGAACTTGTTTCGAGATTCCTCCGTTTGGGCCCTGAACCATTTGGGAGAACTTGAGGCAGAAGAAGACGAACTTTTTTCAACGTCTCGGAATTGCGTGGAAACTCACCCACCCCCCTCATTTCTCGTGAGGACTCCAGAATGCACGAACTTGTTTCGAGATTCCTCCGTTTGGGCCCTGAACCATTTGGGACAACTTGAGGCAGAAGAAGACGAACTTTTTTCAATGTCTCCGAATTGCGTGGAAACTCACCCACCCTCCTTATTTCTCGTGAGGATTCCAGAATGCATGAACTTGTTTCGAGATTCCTCCCTTTGGGCCGTGAACCATAAGGGGAAACTTGAGGCAGAAGAAGACGAACTTTTTTCAACCTCTCGGAATTGCGTGGAAACTCACCCACCCTCCTCATTTCTCGTGAGGACTCCAGAATGCACGAGCTTGTTTCGAGATTCCTCCGTTTCGGCCCTGAACCATTTGGGACAACTTGAGGCAGAAGAAGACGAACTTTTTTCAACGACTCCGAATTGCGTGGAAACTCACCCACCCTCCTCATTTCTCGTGAGGATTCCAGAATGCAGGAACTTGTTTCGAGTTTCCTCCCTTTGGGCCCTGAACCATATGGGACAACTTGAGGCAGAAGAAGACGAACTTTTTTCAACGTCTCCGAATTGCTTGAAAACTCACCCACCCTCCTCATTTCTCGTGAGGACTCCAGAATGCACGAACTTGTTTCGAGATTCCTCCGTTTGGGCCCTGAACCATTTGGGAGAACTTGAGGCAGAACAAGACGAACTTTTTTCAACGTCTCGGAATTGCGTGGAAACTCACCCACCCTCCTCATTTCTCGTGAGGACTCCAGAATGCACGAACTTGTTTCGAGGTTCCTCCGTTTGGGCCCTGAACCATTTGGGACAACTTGAGGCAGAAGAAGACGAACTTTTTTCAACGTCTCCGAATTGCGTGGAAACTCACCCACCCTCCTCATTTCTCGTGAGGATTCCAGAATGCATGAACTTGTTTCGAGATTCCTCCCTTTGGGCCGTGAACCATAAGGGGAAACTTGAGGCAGAAGAAGACGAACTTTTTTCAACCTCTCGGAATTGCGTGGAAACTCACCCACCCTCCTCATTTCTCGTGAGGACTCCAGAATGCACGAGCTTGTTTCGAGATTCCTCCGTTTCGGCCCTGAACCATTTGGGACAACTTGAGGCAGAAGAAGACGAACTTTTTTCAACGACTCCGAATTGCGTGGAAACTCACCCACCCTCCTCATTTCTCGTGAGGATTCCAGAATGCAGGAACTTGTTTCGAGTTTCCTCCCTTTGGGCCCTGAACCATATGGGACAACTTGAGGCAGAAGAAGACGAACTTTTTTCAACGTCTCGGAATTGCTTGAAAACTCACCCACCCTCCTCATTTCTCGTGAGGATTCCAGAATGCATGAACTTGTTTCGAGATTCCTCCGTTTGGGCCCTGAACCATTTGGGAGAACTTGAGGCAGAAGAAGACGAACTTTTTTCAACCTCTCGGAATTGCGTGGAAACTCACCCACCCTCCTCATTTCTCGTGAGGACTCCAGAATGCACGAGCTTGTTTCGAGATTCCTCCGTTTGGGCCCTGAACCATTTGGGACAACTTGAGGCAGAAGAAGACGAACTTTTTTCAACCTCTCGGAATTGCGTGGAAACTCTCCCACCCTCCTCATTTCTCGTGAGGACTCCAGAATGTACGAGCTTGTTTCGAGATTCCTCCGTTTGGGCCCTGAACCATTTGGGACAACTTGAGGCAGAAGAAGACGAACTTTTTTCAACGACTCCGAATTGCGTGGAAACTCATCCACCCTCCTCATTTCTCGTGAGGATTCCAGAAAGCATGAACTTGTTTCGACATTCCTCCCTTTGGGCCCTGAACCATATGGGACAACTTGAGGCAGAAGAAGACGAACTTTTTTCAACGTCTCGGAATTGCTTGGAAACTCACCCACCCTCCTTATTTCTCGTGAGGATTCCAGAATGCATGAACTTGTTTCAAGATTCCTCCATTTGGGCCCTGAACCATTTGGGAGAACTTGAGGCAGAAGAAGACGAACTTTTTTCAACGTCTCGGAATTGCGTGGAAACTCACCCCCCCTCCTCATTTCTCGTGAGGACTCCAGAACGCACGAACTTGTTTCGAGATTCCTCCGTTTGGGCCCTGAACCATTTGGGAGAACTTGAGGCAGAAGAAGACGAACTTTTTTCAACGTCTCGGAATTGCGTGGAAACTCACCCACCCTCCTCATTTCTCGTGAGGACTCCAGAATGCACGAACTTGTTTCGAGATTCCTCCGTTTGGGCCCTGAACCATTTGGGACAACTTGAGGCAGAAGAAGACGAACTTTTTTCAATGTCTCCGAATTGCGTGGAAACTCACCCACCCTCCTCATTTCTCGTGAGGATTCCAGAATGCATGAACTTGTTTCGAGATTCCTCCCTTTGGGCCGTGAACCATAAGGGGAAACTTGAGGCAGAAGAAGACGAACTTTTTTCAACCTCTCGGAATTGCGTGGAAACTCACCCACCCTCCTCATTTCTTGTGAGGACTCCAGAATGCACGAACTTGTTTCGAGATTCCTCCGTTTGGGCCCTGAACCTTTTGGGACAACTTGAGGCAGAAGAAGACGAACTTTTTTCAACGTCTCCGAATTGCGTGGAAACTCACCCACCCTCCTCATTTCTCGTGAGGATTCCAGAATGCATGAACTTGTTTCGAGATTCCTCCCTTTGGGCCCTGAACCCTATGGGACAACTTGAGGCAGAAGACGACGAACTTTTTTCAACATCTCGGAATTGCTTGGAAACTCACCCACCCTCCTCATTTCTCGTGAGGATTCCAGAATGCAGGAACTTGTTTCGAGATTCCTCCGTTGGGGCCCTGAACCATTTGGGACAACTTGAGGCAGAAGAAGACGAACTTTTTTCAACGACTCCGAATTGCGTGGAAACTCACCCACCCTCCTCATTTCTCGTGAGGATTCCAGAATGCAGGAACTTGTTTCGAGTTTCCTCCCTTTGGGCCCTGAACCATATGGGACAACTTGAGGCAGAAGAAGACGAACTTTTTTCAACGTCTCGGAATTGCTTGAAAACTCACCCACCCTCCTCATTTCTCGTGAGGATTCCAGAATGCATGAACTTGTTTCGAGATTCCTCCGTTTGGGCCCTGAACCATTTGGGAGAACTTGAGGCAGAAGAAGACGAACTTTTTTCAACCTCTCGGAATTGCGTGGAAACTCACCCACCCTCCTCATTTCTCGTGAGGACTCCAGAATGCACGAACTGGTTTCGAGATACCTCCCTTTGGGCCCTGAACGATTTGGGACAACTTGAGGCAGAAGAATACGAAGTTTTTTGAACGTCTCGGAATTGCTTGGAAACTCACCCACCCTCCTCATTTCTGGTGAGGATTCCAGAATGCATGAACTTGTTTCGAGATTCCTCCCTTTGGGCCATGAACCATATGGGACAACTTGAGGAAGAAGAAGACGAACTTTTTTCAACGTCTCCGAATTGCATGGAAACTCACCCACCCTCCTCATTTCTCGTGAGGACTCCAGAATGCACGAGCTTGTTTCGAGATTCCTCCGTTTGGGCCCTGAACCATTTGGGACAACTTGAGGCAGAAGAAGACGAACTTTTTTCAACCTCTCGGAATTGCGTGGAAACTCACCCACCCTCCTCATTTCTCGTGAGGACTCCAGAATGTACGAGCTTGTTTCGAGATTCCTCCGTTTGGGCCCTGAACCATTTGGGACAACTTGAGGCAGAAGAAGACGAACTTTTTTCAACGACTCCGAATTGCGTGGAAACTCACCCACCCTCCTCATTTCCCGTGAGGATTCCAGAAAGCATGAACTTGTTTCGACATTCCTCCCTTTGGGCCCTGAACCATATGGGACAACTTGAGGCAGAAGAAGACGAACTTTTTTCAACGTCTCGGAATTGCTTGGAAACTCACCCACCCTCCTCATTTCTCGTGAGGATTCCAGAATGCATGAACTTGTTTCGAGATTCCTCCCTTTGGGCCATAAACCATATGGGACAACTTGAGGAAGAAGAAGACGAACTTTTTCCAACGTCTCCGAATTGCGTGGAAACTCACCCACCCTCCTCATTTCTCGTGAGGACTCCAGAATGCACGAGCTTGTTTCGAGATTCCTCCGTTTGGGCCCTGAACCATTTGGGACAACTTGAGGCAGAAGAAGACGAACTTTTTTCAACCTCTCGGAATTGCGTGGAAACTCACCCACCCTCCTCATTTCTCGTGAGGACTCCAGAATGTACGAGCTTGTTTCGAGATTCCTCCGTTTGGGCCCTGAACCATTTGGGACAACTTGAGGCAGAAGAAGACGAACTTTTTTCAACGACTCCGAATTGCGTGGAAACTCATCCACCCTCCTCATTTCTCGTGAGGATTCCAGAAAGCATGAACTTGTTTCGACATTCCTCCCTTTGGGCCCTGAACCATATGGGACAACTTGAGGCAGAAGAAGACGAACTTTTTTCAACGTCTCGGAATTGCTTGGAAACTCACCCACCCTCCTTATTTCTCGTGAGGATTCCAGAATGCATGAACTTGTTTCGAGATTCCTCCATTTCGGCCCTGAACCATTTGGGAGAACTTGAGGCAGAAGAAGACGAACTTTTTTCAACGTCTCGGAATTGCGTGGAAACTCACCCCCCTCCTCATTTCTCGTGAGGACTCCAGAATGCACGAACTTGTTTCGAGATTCCTCCGTTTGGGCCCTGAACCATTTGGGAGAACTTGAGGCAGAAGAAGACGAACTTTTTTCAACGTCTCGGAATTGCGTGGAAACTCACCCACCCTCCTCATTTCTCGTGAGGACTCCAGAATGCACGAACTTGTTTCGAGATTCCTCCGTTTGGGCCCTGAACCATTTGGGACAACTTGAGGCAGAAGAAGACGAACTTTTTTCAACGTCTCCGAATTGCGTGTAAACTCACCCACCCTCCTCATTTCTCGTGAGGATTCCAAAATGCATGAACTTGTTTCGAGAATCCTCCGTTTGGGCCCTGAACCATATGGGACAACTTGAGGCAGAAGAAGACGAACTTTTTTCAACGTCTCGGAATTGCTTGGAAACTCACCCACCCTCCTCATTTCTCGTGAGGATTCCAGAATGCATGAACTAGTTTCGAGATTCCTCCGTTTGGGCCCTGAACCATTTGGGAGAACTTGAGGCAAAAGAAGAGGAACTTTTTTCAACGTCTCGGAATTGCGTGGAAACTCACCCACCCTCCTCATTTCTCGTGAGGACTCCAGAATGCACGAACTTGTTTCGAGATTCCTCCGTTTGGGCCCTGAACCATTTGGGACAACTTGAGGCAGAAGAAGACGAACTTTTTTCAACGTCTCCGAATTGCGTGGAAACTCACCCACCCTCCTCATTTCTCGTGAGGACTCCAGAATGCACGAGCTTGTTTCGAGATTCCTCCGTTTGGGCCCTGAACCATTTGGGACAACTTGAGGCAGAAGAAGACGAACTTTTTTCAACGACTCGGAATTGCGTGGAAACTCACCCACCCCCCTCATTTCTCGTGAGGATTCCAGAATGCAGGAACATGTTTCGAGATTCCTCCGTTTGGGCCCTGAACCATTTGGGAGAACTTGAGGCAGAAGAAGAGGAACTTTTTTCAACGTCTCGGAATTGCGTGGAAACTCACCCACCCTCCTCATTTCTCGTGAGGACTCCAGAATGCACGAACTTGTTTCGAGATTCCTCCGTTTGGGCCCTGAACCATTTCGGACAACTTGAGGCAGAAGAAGACGAACTTTTTTCAACGACTCCGAATTATGTGGAAACTCACCCACCATCCTCATTTCTCGTGAGGATTCCAGAATGCATGAACTTGTTTCGAGATTCCTCCATTTGGGCCCTGAACTATATGGGACAACTTGAGGCAGAAGAAGACGAACTTTTTTCAACGTCTCGGAATTGCTTGGAAACTCACCCACCCTCCTCATTTCTCGTGAGGATTCCAGAATGCATGAACTTGTTTCGAGATTCCTCCGTTTGGGCCCTGAACCATTTGGGAGAACTTGAGGCAGAAGAAGACGAACTTTTTTCAACGTCTCCGAATTGCGTGGAAACTCACCCACCCTCCTCATTTCTCATGAGGACTCCAGAATGCACGAGCTTGTTTCGAGATTCCTCCGTTTGGGCCCTGAACCATTTGGGACAACTTGAGGCAGAAGAAGACGAACTTTTTTCAACCTCTCGGAATTGCGTGGAAACTCACCCACCCTCCTCATTTCTCGTGAGGACTCCAGAATGTACGAGCTTGTTTCGAGATTCCTCCGTTTGGGCCCTGAACCATTTGGGACAACTTGAGGCAGAAGAAGACGAACTTTTTTCAACGACTCCGAATTGCGTGGAAACTCATCCACCCTCCTCATTTCTCGTGAGGATTCCAGAAAGCATGAACTTGTTTCGACATTCCTCCCTTTGGGCCCTGAACCATATGGGACAACTTGAGGCAGAAGAAGACGAACTTTTTTCAACGTCTCGGAATTGCTTGGAAACTCACCCACCCTCCTTATTTCTCGTGAGGATTCCAGAATGCATGAACTTGTTTCGAGATTCCTCCATTTGGGCCCTGAACCATTTGGGAGAACTTGAGGCAGAAGAAGACGAACTTTTTTCAACGTCTCGGAATTGCGTGGAAACTCACCCCCCTCCTCATTTCTCGTGAGGACTCCAGAATGCACGAACTTGTTTCGAGATTCCTCCGTTTGGGCCCTGAACCATTTGGGAGAACTTGAGGCAGAAGAAGACGAACTTTTTTCAACGTCTCGGAATTGCGTGGAAACTCACCCACCCTCCTCATTTCTCGTGAGGACTCCAGAATGCACGAACTTGTTTCGAGATTCCTCTGTTTGGGCCCTGAACCATTTGGGACAACTTGAGGCAGAAGAAGACGAACTTTTTTCAACGTCTCCGAATTGCGTGGAAACTCACCCACCCTCCTCATTTCTCGTGAGGACTCCAGAATGCACGAGCTTGTTTCGAGATTCCTCCGTTTGGGCCCTGAACCATTTGGGACAACTTGAGGCAGAAGAAGACGAACTTTTTTCAACGACTCCGAATTGCGTGGAAACTCACCCACCCCCCTCATTTCTCGTGAGGATTCCAGAATGCAGGAACATGTTTCGAGATTCCTCCGTTTGGGCCCTGAACCATTTGGGAGAACTTGAGGCAGAAGAAGAGGAACTTTTTTCAACGTCTCGGAATTGCGTGGAAACTCACCCACCCTCCTCATTTCTCGTGAGGACTCCAGAATGCACGAACTTGTTTCGAGATTCCTCCGTTTGGGCCCTGAACCATTTCGGACAACTTGAGGCAGAAGAAGACGAACTTTTTTCAACGACTCCGAATTACGTGGAAACTCACCCACCATCCTCATTTCTCGTGAGGATTCCAGAATGGATGAACTTGTTTCGAGATTCCTCCATTTGGGCCCTGAACTATATGGGACAACTTGAGGCAGAAGAAGACGAACTTTTTTCAACGTCTCGGAATTGCTTGGAAACTCACCCACCCTCCTCATTTCTCGTGAGGATTCCAGAATGCATGAACTTGTTTCGAGATTCCTCCGTTTGGGCCCTGAACCATTTGGGAGAACTTGAGGCAGAAGAAGACGAACTTTTTTCAACGTCTCGGAATTGCGTGGAAACTCACCCACCCTCCTCATTTCTCGTGAGGACTCCAGAATGCACGAACTTGTTTCGAGATTCCTCCGTTTGGGCCCTGAACCATTTGGGACAACTTGAGGCAGGAGAATACGAACTTTTTTGAACGTCTCGGAATTCCTTGGAAACTCACCCACCCTCCTCATTTCTCGTGAGGATTCCAGAATGCATGAACTTGTTTCGAGATTCCTCCCTTTGGGCCATGAACCATATGGGACAACTTGAGGAAGAAGAAGACGAACTTTTTTCAACGTCTCCGAATTGCGTGGAAACTCACCCACCCTCCTCATTTCTCGTGAGGACTCCAGAATGCACGAGCTCTTTTCGAGATTCCTCCGTTTGGGCCCTGAACCATTTGGGACAACTTGAGGCAGAAGAAGACGAACTTTTTTCAACCTCTCGGAATTGCGTGGAAACTCACCCACCCTCCTCATTTCTCGTGAGGACTCCAGAATGTACGAGCTTGTTTCGAGATTCCTCCGTTTGGGCCCTGAACCATTTGGGACAACTTGAGGCAGAAGAAGACGAACTTTTTTCAACGACTCCGAATTGCGTGGAAACTCACCCACCCTCCTCATTTCTCGTGAGGATTCCAGAAAGCATGAACTTGTTTCGAGATTCCTCCGTTTGGGCCATGAACCATTTGGCACAACCTGAGGCAGAAGAAGACGAACTTTTTTCAACGTCTCTGAATTGCGTGGAAACTCACCCACCCTCCTCATTTCTCGTGAGGATTCCAGAATGCAGGAACTTGTTTCGAGATTCCTCCGTTTGGGCCCTGAACCATTTGGGAGAACTTGAGGCAGAAGAAGACGAACTTTTTTCAACGTCTCGGAATTGCGTGGAAACTCACCCACCCTCCTCATTTCTCGTGAGGACTCCAGAATGCACGAACTTCTTTCGAGATTCCTCCGTTTGGGCCCTGAACCATTTGGGACAACTTGAGGCAGGAGAATACGAACTTTTTTGAACGTCTCGGAATTGCGTGGAAACTCACCCACCCTCCTCATTTCTCGTGAGGACTCCAGAATGCACGAACTTGTTTCGAGATTCCTCCGTTTGGGCCCTGAACCATTTCGGACAACTTGAGGCAGAAGAAGACGAACTTTTTTCAACGACTCCGAATTGCGTGGAAACTCACCCACCATCCTCATTTCTCGTGAGGATTCCAGAATGCATGAACTTGTTTCAAGATTCCTCCATTTGGGCCTTGAACTATATGGGACAACTTGAGGCAGAAGAAGACGAACTTTTTTCAACGTCTCGGAATTGCTTGGAAACTCACCCACCCTCCTCATTTCTCGTGAGGATTCCAGAATGCATGAACTTGTTTCGAGATTCCTCCGTTTGGGCCCTGAACCATTTGGGAGAACTTGAGGCAGAAGAAGACGAACTTTTTTCAACGTCTCGGAATTGCGTGGAAACTCACCCACCCTCCTCATTTCTCGTGAGGACTCCAGAATGCACGAACTTCTTTCGAGATTCCTCCGTTTGGGCCCTGAACCATTTGGGACAACTTGAGGCAGGAGAATACGAACTTTTTTGAACGTCTCGGAATTCCTTGGAAACTCACCCACCCTCCTCATTTCTCGTGAGGATTCCAGAATGCATGAACTTGTTTCGAGATTCCTCCCTTTGGGCCATGAACCATATGGGACAACTTGAGGAAGAAGAAGACGAACTTTTTTCAACGTCTCCGAATTGCGTGGAAACTCACCCACCCTCCTCATTTCTCGTGAGGACTCCAGAATGCACGAGCTTGTTTCGAGATTCCTCCGTTTGGGCCCTGAACAATTTGGGACAACTTGAGGCAGAAGAAGACGAACTTTTTTCAACCTCTCGGAATTGCGTGGAAACTCACCCACCCTCCTCATTTCTCGTGAGGACTCCAGAATGTACGAGCTTGTTTCGAGATTCCTCCGTTTGGGCCCTGAACCATTTGGGACAACTTGAGGCAGAAGAAGACGAACTTTTTTCAACGACTCCGAATTGCGTGGAAACTCACCCACCCTCCTCATTTCTCGTGAGGATTCCAGAAAGCATGAACTTGTTTCGAGATTCCTCCGTTTGGGCCCTGAACCATTTGGCACAACCTGAGGCAGAAGAAGACGAACTTTTTTCAACGTCTCTGAATTGCGTGGAAACTCACCCACCCTCCTCATTTCTCGTGAGGATTCCAGAATGCAGGAACTTGTTTCGAGATTCCTCCGTTTGGGCCCTGAACCATTTGGGACAACTTGAGGCAGAAGAAGACGAACTTTTTTCAACGACTCCGAATTGCGTGGAAACTCACCCACCCCCCTCATTTCTCGTGAGGATTCCAGAATGCAGGAACATGTTTCGAGATTCCTCCGTTTGGGCCCTGAACCATTTGGGAGAACTTGAGGCAGAAGAAGAGGAACTTTTTTCAACGTCTCGGAATTGCGTGGAAACTCACCCACCCTCCTCATTTCTCGTGAGGACTCCAGAATGCACGAACTTGTTTCGAGATTCCTCCGTTTGGGCCCTGAACCATTTCGGACAACTTGAGGCAGAAGAAGACGAACTTTTTTCAACGACTCCGAATTGCGTGGAAACTCACCCACCATCCTCATTTCTCGTGAGGATTCCAGAATGCATGAACTTGTTTCGAGATTCCTCCATTTGGGCCCTGAACTATATGGGACAACTTGAGGCAGAAGAAGACGAACTTTTTTCAACGTCTCGGAATTGCTTGGAAACTCACCCACCCTCTTCATTTCTCGTGAGGATTCCAGAATGCATGAACTTGTTTCGAGATTCCTCCGTTTGGGCCCTGAACCATTTGGGAGAACTTGAGGCAGAAGAAGACGAACTTTTTTCAACCTCTCGGAATTGCGTGGAAACTCACCCACCCTCCTCATTTCTCGTGAGGACTCCAGAATGTACGAGCTTGTTTCGAGATTCCTCCGTTTGGGCCTTGAACCATTTGGGACAACTTGAGGCAGAAGAAGACGAACTTTTTTCAACGACTCCGAATTGCGTGGAAACTCACCCACCCTCCTCATTTCTCGTGAGGATTCCAGAAAGCATGAACTTGTTTCGACATTCCTCCCTTTGGGCCCTGAACCATATGGGACAACTTGAGGCAGAAGAAGACGAACTTTTTTCAACGTCTCGGAATTGCTTGGAAACTCACCCACCCTCCTCATTTCTCGTGAGGATTCCAGAATTCATGAACTTGTTTCGAGATTCCTCCATTTGGGCCCTGAACCATTTGGGAGAACTTGAGGCAGAAGAAGACGAACTTTTTTCAACGTCTCGGAATTGCGTGGAAACTCACCCCCCCTCCTCATTTCTCGTGAGGACTCCAGAATGCACGAACTTGTTTCGAGATTCCTCCGTTTGGGCCCTGAACCATTTGGGAGAACTTGAGGCAGAAGAAGACGAACTTTTTTCAACGTCTCGGAATTGCGTGGAAACTCACCCACCCTCCTCATTTCTCGTGAGGACTCCAGAATGCACGAACTTGTTTCGAGATTCCTCCGTTTGGGCCCTGAACCATTTGGGACAACTTGAGGCAGAAGAAGACGAACTTTTTTCAACGTCTCCGAATTGCATGGAAACTCACCCACCCTCCTCATTTCTCGTGAGGATTCCAGAATGCATGAACTTGTTTCGAGATTCCTCCCTTTGGGCCGTGAACCATAAGGGGAAACTTGAGGCAGAAGAAGACGAACTTTTTTCAACGTCTCGGAATTGGTTGGAAACTCACCCACCCTCCTCATTTCTCGTGATGATTCCAGAATGCATGAACTTGTTTCGAGATTCCTCCGTTTGGGCCCTGAACCTTTTGGCACAACTTGAGGCAGAAGAAGACGAACTTTTTTCAACGTCTCTGAATTGCGTGGAAACTCACCCACCCTCCTCATTTCTCGTGAGGATTCCAGAATGCAGGAACTTGTTTCGAGATTCCTCCGTTTGGGCCCTGAACCATTTGGGACAACTTGAGGCAGAAGAAGACGAACTTTTTTCAACGACTCCGAATTGCGTGGAAACTCACCCACCCCCCTCATTTCTCGTGAGGATTCCAGAATGCAGGAACATGTTTTGAGATTCCTCCGTTTGGGCCCTGAACCATTTGGGAGAACTTGAGGCAGAAGAAGAGGAACTTTTTTCAACGTCTCGGAATTGCGTGGAAACTCACCCACCCTCCTCATTTCTCGTGAGGACTCCAGAATGCACGAACTTGTTTCGAGATTCCTCCGTTTGGGCCCTGAACCATTTCGGACAACTTGAGGTAGAAGAAGACGAACTTTTTTCAACGACTCCGAATTGCGTGGAAACTCACCCACCATCCTCATTTCTCGTGAGGATTCCAGAATGCATGAACTTGTTTCGAGATTCCTCCATTTGGGCCCTGAACTATATGGGACAACTTGAGGCAGAAGAAGACGAACTTTTTTCAACGTCTCGGAATTGCTTGGAAACTCACCCACCCTCCTCATTTCTCGTGAGGATTCCAGAATGCATGAACTTGTTTCGAGATTCCTCCGTTTGGGCCCTGAACCATTTGGGAGAACTTGAGGCAGAAGAAGACGAACTTTTTTCAACCTCTCGGAATTGCGTGGAAACTCACCCACCCTCCTCATTTCTCGTGAGGACTCCAGAATGTACGAGCTTGTTTCGAGATTCCTCCGTTTGGGCCCTGAACCATTTGGGACAACTTGAGGCAGAAGAAGACGAACTTTTTTCAACGACTCCGAATTGCGTGGAAACTCACCCACCCTCCTCATTTCTCGTGAGGATTCCAGAAAGCATGAACTTGTTTCGACATTCCTCCCTTTGGGCCCTGAACCATATGGGACAACTTGAGGCAGAAGAAGACGAACTTTTTTCAACGTCTCGGAATTGCTTGGAAACTCACCCACCCTCCTCATTTCTCGTGAGGATTCCAGAATTCATGAACTTGTTTCGAGATTCCTCCATTTGGGCCCTGAACCATTTGGGAGAACTTGAGGCAGAAGAAGACGAACTTTTTTCAACGTCTCGGAATTGCGTGGAAACTCACCCCCCCTCCTCATTTCTCGTGAGGACTCCAGAATGCACGAACTTGTTTCGAGATTCCTCCGTTTGGGCCCTGAACGATTTGGGAGAACTTGAGGCAGAAGAAGACGAAATTTTTTCAACGTCTCGGAATTGCGTGGAAACTCACCCACCCTCCTCATTTCTCGTGAGGACTCCAGAATGCACGAACTTGTTTCGAGATTCCTCCGTTTGGGCCTTGAACCATTTGGGACAACTTGAGGCAGAAGAAGACGAACTTTTTTCAACGTCTCCGAATTGCATGGAAACTCACCCACCCTCCTCATTTCTCGTGAGGATTCCAGAACGCATGAACTTGTTTCGAGATTCCTCCCTTTGGGCCGTGAACCATAAGGGGAAACTTGAGGCAGAAGAAGACGAACTTTTTTCAACGTCTCGGAATTGGTTGGAAACTCACCCACCCTCCTCATTTCTCGTGATGATTCCAGAATGCATGAACTTGTTTCGAGATTCCTCCGTTTGGGCCCTGAACCTTTTGGCACAACTTGAGGCAGAAGAAGACGAACTTTTTTCAACGTCTCTGAATTGCGTGGAAACTCACCCACCCTCCTCATTTCTCGTGAGGATTCCAGAATGCAGGAACTTGTTTCGAGATTCCTCCGTTTGGGCCCTGAACCATTTGGGACAACTTGAGGCAGAAGAAGACGAACTTTTTTCAACGACTCCGAATTGCGTGGAAACTCACCCACCCCCCTCATTTCTCGTGAGGATTCCAGAATGCAGGAACATGTTTCGAGATTCCTCCGTTTGGGCCCTGAACCATTTGGGAGAACTTGAGGCAGAAGAAGAGGAACTTTTTTCAACGTCTCGGAATTGCGTGGAAACTCACCCACCCTCCTCATTTCTCGTGAGGACTCCAGAATGCACGAACTTGTTTCGAGATTCCTCCGTTTGGGCCCTGAACCATTTCGGACAACTTGAGGCAGAAGAAGACGAACTTTTTTCAACGACTCCGAATTGCGTGGAAACTCACCCACCATCCTCATTTCTCGTGAGGATTCCAGAATGCATGAACTTGTTTCGAGATTCCTCCATTTGGGCCCTGAACTATATGGGACAACTTGAGGCAGAAGAAGACGAACTTTTTTCAACGTCTCGGAATTGCTTGGAAACTCACCCACCCTCCTCATTTCTCGTGAGGATTCCAGAATGCATGAACTTGTTTCGAGATTCCTCCGTTTGGGCCCTGAACCATTTGGGAGAACTTGAGGCGGAAGAAGAGGAACTTTTTTCAACGTCTCGGAATTGCGTGGAAACTCACCCACCCTCCTCATTTCTCGTGAGGACTCCAGAATGCACGAGCTTGTTTCGAGATTCCTCCGTTTGGGCCCTGAACCATTTCGGACAACTTGAGGCAGAAGAAGACGAACTTTTTTCAACGACTCCGAATTGCGTGGAAACTCACCCACCATCCTCATTTCTCGTGAGGATTCCAGAATGCATGAACTTGTTTCGAGATTCCTCCATTTGGGCCCTGAACTATATGGGACAACTTGAGGCAGAAGAAGACGAACTTTTTTCAACGTCTCGGAATTGCTTGGAAACTCACCCACCCTCCTCATTTCTCGTGAGGATTCCAGAATGCATGAACTTGTTTCGAGATTCCTCCGTTTGGGCCCTGAACCATTTGGGAGAACTTGAGGCGGAAGAAGAGGAACTTTTTTCAACGTCTCGGAATTGCGTGGAAACTCACCCACCCTCCTCATTTCTCGTGAGGACTCCAGAATGTACGAGCTTGTTTCGAGATTCCTCCGTTTGGGCCCTGAACCATTTGGGACAACTTGAGGCAGAAGAAGACGAACTTTTTTCAACGACTCCGAATTGCGTGGAAACTCACCCACCCTCCTCATTTCTCGTGAGGATTCCAGAAAGCATGAACTTGTTTCGACATTCCTCCCTTTGGGCCCTGAACCATATGGGACAACTTGAGGCAGAAGAAGACGAACTTTTTTCAACGTCTCGGAATTGCTTGGAAAATCACCCACCCTCCTCATTTCTCGTGAGGATTCCAGAATTCATGAACTTGTTTCGAGATTCCTCCATTTGGGCCCTGAACCATTTGGGAGAACTTGAGGCAGAAGAAGACGAACTTTTTTCAACGTCTCGGAATTGCGTGGAAACTCACCCCCCTCCTCATTTCTCGTGAGGACTCCAGAATGCACGAACTTGTTTCGAGATTCCTCCGTTTGGGCCCTGAACCATTTGGGAGAACTTGAGGCAGAAGAAGACGAACTTTTTTCAACGTCTCGGAATTGCGTGGAAACTCACCCACCCTCCTCATTTCTCGTGAGGACTCCAGAATGCACGAACTTGTTTCGAGATTCCTCCGTTTGGGCCCTGAACCATTTGGGACAACTTGAGGCAGAAGAAGACGAACTTTTTTCAACGTCTCCGAATTGCATGGAAACTCACCCACCCTCCTCATTTCTCGTGAGGATTCCAGAATGCATGAGCTTGTTTCGAGATTCCTCCCTTTGGGCCGTGAACCATAAGGGGAAACTTGAGGCAGAAGAAGACGAACTTTTTTCAACGTCTCGGAATTGGTTGGAAACTCACCCACCCTCCTCATTTCTCGTGATGATTCCAGAATGCATGAACTTGTTTCGAGATTCCTCCGTTTGGGCCCTGAACCATTTCGGACAACTTGAGGCAGAAGAAGACGAACTTTTTTCAACGACTCCGAATTGCGTGGAAACTCACCCACCCCCCTCATTTCTCGTGAGGATTCCAGAATGCAGGAACATGTTTCGAGATTCCTCCGTTTGGGCCCTGAACCATTTGGGAGAACTTGAGGCAGAAGAAGAGGAACTTTTTTCAACGTCTCGGAATTGCGTGGAAACTCACCCACCCTCCTCATTTCTCGTGAGGACTCCAGAATGCACGAACTTGTTTCGAGATTCCTCCGTTTGGGCCCTGAACCATTTCGGACAACTTGAGGCAGAAGAAGACGAACTTTTTTCAACGACTCCGAATTGCGTGGAAACTCACCCACCATCCTCATTTCTCGTGAGGATTCCAGAATGCATGAACTTGTTTCGAGATTCCTCCATTTGGGCCCTGAACTATATGGGACAACTTGAGGCAGAAGAAGACGAACTTTTTTCAACGTCTCGGAATTGCTTGGAAACTCACCCACCCTCCTCATTTCTCGTGAGGATTCCAGAATGCATGAACTTGTTTCGAGATTCCTCCGTTTGGGCCCTGAACCATTTGGGAGAACTTGAGGCGGAAGAAGAGGAACTTTTTTCAACGTCTCGGAATTGCGTGGAAACTCACCCACCCTCCTCATTTCTCGTGAGGACTCCAGAATGCACGAGCTTGTTTCGAGATTCCTCCGTTTGGGCCCTGAACCATTTCGGACAACTTGAGGCAGAAGAAGACGAACTTTTTTCAACGACTCCGAATTGCGTGGAAACTCACCCACCATCCTCATTTCTCGTGAGGATTCCAGAATGCATGAACTTGTTTCGAGATTCCTCCATTTGGGCCCTGAACTATATGGGACAACTTGAGGCAGAAGAAGACGAACTTTTTTCAACGTCTCGAAATTGCTTGGAAACTCACCCACCCTCCTCATTTCTCGTGAGGATTCCAGAATGCATGAACTTGTTTCGAGATTCCTCCGTTTGGGCCCTGAACCATTTGGGAGAACTTGAGGCGGAAGAAGAGGAACTTTTTTCAATGTCTCGGAATTGCGTGGAAACTCACCCACCCTCCTCATTTCTCGTGAGGACTCCAGAATGTACGAGCTTGTTTCGAGATTCCTCCGTTTGGGCCCTGAACCATTTGGGACAACTTGAGGCAGAAGAAGACGAACTTTTTTCAACGACTCCGAATTGCGTGGAAACTCACCCACCCTCCTCATTTCTTGTGAGGATTCCAGAAAGCATGAACTTGTTTCGACATTCCTCCCTTTGGGCCCTGAACCATATGGGACAACTTGAGGCAGAAGAAGACGAACTTTTTTCAACGTCTCGGAATTGCTTGGAAACTCACCCACCCTCCTCATTTCTCGTGAGGATTCCAGAATTCATGAACTTGTTTCGAGATTCCTCCATTTGGGCCCTGAACCATTTGGGAGAACTTGAGGCAGAAGAAGACGAACTTTTTTCAACGTCTCGGAATTGCGTGGAAACTCACCCCCCTCCTCATTTCTCGTGAGGACTCCAGAATGCACGAACTTGTTTCGAGATTCCTCCGTTTGGGCCCTGAACCATTTGGGAGAACTTGAGGCAGAAGAAGACGAACTTTTTTCAACGTCTCGGAATTGCGTGGAAACTCACCCACCCTCCTCATTTCTCGTGAGGACTCCAGAATGCACGAACTTGTTTCGAGATTCCTCCGTTTGGGCCCTGAACCATTTGGGACAACTTGAGGCAGAAGAAGACGAACTTTTTTCAACGTCTCCGAATTGCATGGAAACTCACCCACCCTCCTCATTTCTCGTGAGGATTCCAGAATGCATGAGCTTGTTTCGAGATTCCTCCCTTTGGGCCGTGAACCATAAGGGGAAACTTGAGGCAGAAGAAGACGAACTTTTTTCAACGTCTCGGAATTGGTTGGAAACTCACCCACCCTCCTCATTTCTCGTGATGATTCCAGAATGCATGAACTTGTTTCGAGATTCCTCCGTTTGGGCCCTGAACCTTTTGGCACAACTTGAGGCAGAAGAAGACGAACTTTTTTCAACGTCTCTGAATTGCGTGGAAACTCACCCACCCTCCTCATTTCTCGTGAGGATTCCAGAATGTACGAGCTTGTTTCGAGATTCCTCCATTTGGGCCCTGAACTATATAGGACAACTTGAGGCAGAAGAAGACGAACTTTTTTCAACGTCTCGGAATTGCTTGGAAACTCACCCACCATCCTCATTTCTCGTGAGGATTCCAGAATGCAAGAACTTGTTTCGAGATTCCTCCGTTTGGGCCCTGAACCATTTGGGAGAACTTGAGGCAGAAGAAGACGAACTTTTTTCAACCTCTCGGAATTGCGTGGAAACTCACCCACCCTCCTCATTTCTCGTGAGGACTCCAGAATGCACGAGCTTGTTTCGAGATTCCTCCGTTTGGGCCCTGAACCATTTGGGACAACTTGAGGCAGAAGAAGACGAACTTTTTTCAACGTCTCGGAATTGCGTGGAAACTCACCCCCCTCCTCATTTCTCGTGAGGACTCCAGAATGCACGAACTTGTTTCGAGATTCCTCCGTTTGGGCCCTGAACCGTTTGGGAGAACTTGAGGCAGAAGAAGACGAACTTTTTTCAACGTCTCGGAATTGCTTGGAAACTCACCCACCCTCCTCATTTCTCGTGAGGATTCCAGAAAGCATGAACTTGTTTCGACATTCCTCCCTTTGGGCCCTGAACCATATGGGACAACTTGAGGCAGAAGAAGACGAACTTTTTTCAACGTCTCGGAATTGCTTGGAAACTCACCCACCCTCCTCATTTCTCGTGAGGATTCCAGAATGCATGAACTTGTTTCGAGATTCCTCCGTTTGGGCCCTGAACCATTTGGGACAACTTGAGGCAGAAGAAGACGAACTTTTTTCAACGACTCCGAATTACGTGGAAACTCACCCACCATCCTCATTTCTCGTGAGGATTCCAGAATGCATGAACTTGTTTCGAGATTCCTCCATTTGGGCCCTGAACTATATGGGACAACTTGATGCAGAAGAAGACGAACTTTTTTCAACGTCTCGGATTTGCTTGGAAACTCACCCACCCTCCTCATTTCTCGTGAGGACTCCAGAATGCAGGAGCTTCTTTCGAGATTCCTCCGTTTGGGCCCTGAACCATTTGGGACAACTTGAGGCAGAAGAAGACGAACTTTTTTCAACGTCTGCGAATTGCGTGGAAACTCACCCACCATCCTCATTTCTCGTGAGGATTCCAGAATGCAGGAACATGTTTCGAGATTCCTCCGTTTGGGCCCTGAACCATTTGGGAGAACTTGAGGCGGAAGAAGAGGAACTTTTTTCAACGTCTCGGAATTGCGTGGAAACTCACCCACCCTCCTCATTTCTCGTGAGGACTCCAGAATGCACGAACTTGTTTCGAGATTCCTCCGTTTGGGCCCTGAACCATTTCGGACAACTTGAGGCAGAAGAAGACGAACTTTTTTCAACGACTCCGAATTGCGTGGAAACTCACCCACCATCCTCATTTCTCGTGAGGATTCCAGAATGCATGAACTTGTTTCGAGATTCCTCCATTTGGGCCCTGAACTATATGGGACAACTTGAGGCAGAAGAAGACGAACTTTTTTCAACGTCTCGGAATTGCTTGGAAACTCACCCACCCTCCTCATTTCTCGTGAGGATTCCAGAATGCATGAACTTGTTTCGAGATTCCTCCGTTTGGGCCCTGAACCATTTGGGAGAACTTGAGGCAGAAGAAGACGAACTTTTTTCAACCTCTCGGAATTGCGTGGAAACTCACCCACCCTCCTCATTTCTCGTGAGGACTCCAGAATGCACGAGCTTGTTTCGAGATTCCTCCGTTTGGGCCCTGAACCATTTGGGACAACTTGAGGCAGAAGAGGACGAACTTTTTTCAACGTCTCGGAATTGCGTGGAAACTCACCCCCCCTCCTCATTTCTCGTGAGGACTCCAGAATGCACGAACTTGTTTCGAGAATCCTCCGTTTGGGCCCTGAACCATTTGGGAGAACTTGAGGCAGAAGAAGACGAACTTTTTTCAACGTCTCGGAATTGCTTGGAAACTTACCCACCCTCCTCATTTCTCGTGAGGATTCCAGAAAGCATGAACTTGTTTCGACATTCCTCCCTTTGGGCCCTGAACCATATGGGACAACTTGAGGCAGAAGAAGACGAACTTTTTTCAACGTCTCGGAATTGCTTGGAAACTCACCCACCCTCCTCATTTCTCGTGAGGATTCCAGAATGCATGAACTTGTTTCGAGATTCCTCCGTTTGGGCCCTGAACCATTTGGGACAACTTGAGGCAGAAGAAGACGAACTTTTTTCAACGACTCCGAATTGCGTGGAAACTCACCCACCCTCCTCATTTCTCGTGAGGATTCCAGAAAGCATGAACTTGTTTCGAGATTCCTCCGTTTGGGCCCTGAACCATTTGGCACAACCTGAGGCAGAAGAAGACGAACTTTTTTCAACGTCTCTGAATTGCGTGGAAACTCACCCACCCTCCTCATTTCTCGTGAGGATTCCAGAATGCAGGAACTTGTTTCGAGATTCCTCCGTTTGGGCCCTGAACCATTTGGGACAACTTGAGGCAGAAGAAGACGAACTTTTTTCAACGACTCCGAATTGCGTGGAAACTCACCCACCCCCCTCATTTCTCGTGAGGATTCCAGAATGCAGGAACATGTTTCGAGATTCCTCCGTTTGGGCCCTGAACCATTTGGGAGAACTTGAGGCGGAAGAAGAGGAACTTTTTTCAACGTCTCGGAATTGCGTGGAAACTCACCCACCCTCCTCATTTCTCGTGAGGACTCCAGAATGCACGAACTTGTTTCGAGATTCCTCCGTTTGGGCCCTGAACCATTTCGGACAACTTGAGGCAGAAGAAGACGAACTTTTTTCAACGACTCCGAATTGCGTGGAAACTCACCCACCATCCTCATTTCTCGTGAGGATTCCAGAATGCATGAACTTGTTTCGAGATTCCTCCATTTGGGCCCTGAACTATATGGGACAACTTGAGGCAGAAGAAGACGAACTTTTTTCAACGTCTCGGAATTGCTTGGAAACTCACCCACCCTCCTCATTTCTCGTGAGGATTCCAGAATGCATGAACTTGTTTCGAGATTCCTCCGTTTGGGCCCTGAACCATTTGGGAGAACTTGAGGCAGAAGAAGACGAACTTTTTTCAACCTCTCGGAATTGCGTGGAAACTCACCCACCCTCCTCATTTCTCGTGAGGACTCCAGAATGCACGAGCTTGTTTCGAGATTCCTCCGTTTGGGCCCTGAACCATTTGGGACAACTTGAGGCAGAAGAAGACGAACTTTTTTCAACGTCTCGGAATTGCGTGGAAACTCACCCCCCTCCTCATTTCTCGTGAGGACTCCAGAATGCATGAACTTGTTTCGAGATTCCTCCGTTTGGGCCCTGAACCATTTGGGAGAACTTGAGGCAGAAGAAGACGAACTTTTTTCAACGTCTCGGAATTGCGTGGAAACTCACCCACCCTCCTCATTTCTCGTGAGGACTCCAGAATGCACGAACTTGTTTCGAGATTCCTCCGTTTGGGCCCTGAACTATTTGGGACAACTTGAGGCAGAAGAAGACGAACTTTTTTCAACGTCTCCGAATTGCGTGGAAACTCACCCACCCTACTCATTTCTCGTGAGGATTCCAGAATGCATGAACTTGTTTCGAGATTCCTCCCTTTGGGCCGTGAACCATAAGGAGAAACTTGAGGCAGAAGAAGACGACCTTTTTTCAACGTCTCGGAATTGCTTGGAAACTCACCCACCCTCCTCATCTCTCGTGATGATTCCAGAATGCATGAACTTGTTTCGAGATTCCTCCGTTTGGGCCCTGAACCTTTTGGCACAACTTGAGGCAGAAGAAGACGAACTTTTTTCACCGTCTCTGAATTGCGTGGAAACTCACCCACCCTCCTCATTTCTCGTGAGGATTCCAGAATACAGGAACTTGTTTCGAGATTCCTCCGTTTGGGCCCTGAACCATTTGGGACAACTTGAGGCAGAAGAAGACGAACTTTTTTCAACGACTCCGAATTGCGTGGAAAGTCACCCACCCCCCTCATTTCTCGTGAGGATTCCAGAATGCAGGAACATGTTTCGAGATTCCTCCGTTTGGGCCCTGAACCATTTGGGAGAACTTGAGGCAGAAGTAGAGGAACCTTTTTCAACGTCTCGGAATTGCGTGGAAACTCACCCACCCTCCTCATTTCTCGTGAGGACTCCAGAATGCACGAACTTGTTTCGAGATTCCTCCGTTTGGGCCCTGAACCATTTGGGACAACTTGAGGAAGAAGAAGACGAACTTTTTTCAACGACTCCGAATTGCGTGGAAACTCACCCACCATCCTCATTTCTCGTGAGGATTCCAGAATGCATGAACTTGTTTCGAGATTCCTCCGTTTGGGCCCTGAACCATTTGGCACAACCTGAGGCAGAAGAAGACGAACTTTTTTCAACGTCTCTGAATTGCGTGGAAACTCACCCACCCTCCTCATTTCTCGTGAGGATTCCAGAATGCAGGAACTTGTTTCGAGATTCCTCCGTTTGGGCCCTGAACCATTTGGGACAACTTGAGGCAGAAGAAGACTAACTTTTTTCAACGACTCCGAATTGCGTGGAAAGTCACCCACCCCCCTCATTTCTCGTGAGGATTCCAGAATGCAGGAACATGTTTCGAGATTCCTCCGTTTGGGCCCTGAACCATTTGGGAGAACTTGAGGCAGAAGTAGAGGAACCTTTTTCAACGTCTCGGAATTGCGTGGAAACTCACCCACCCTCCTCATTTCTCGTGAGGACTCCAGAATGCACGAACTTGTTTCGAGATTCCTCCGTTTGGGCCCTGAACCATTTGGGACAACTTGAGGAAGAAGAAGACGAACTTTTTTCAACGACTCCGAATTGCGTGGAAACTCACCCACCATCCTCATTTCTCGTGAGGATTCCAGAATGCATGAACTTGTTTCGAGATTCCTCCGTTTGGGCCCTGAACCATTTGGCACAACCTGAGGCAGAAGAAGACGAACTTTTTTCAACGTCTCTGAATTGCGTGGAAACTCACCCACCCTCCTCATTTCTCGTGAGGATTCCAGAATGCAGGAACTTGTTTCGAGATTCCTCCGTTTGGGCCCTGAACCATTTGGGACAACTTGAGGCAGAAGAAGACGAACTTTTTTCAACGACTCCGAATTGCGTGGAAACTCACCCACCCCCCTCATTTCTCGTGAGGATTCCAGAATGCAGGAACATGTTTCGAGATTCCTCCGTTTGGGCCCTGAACCATTTGGGAGAACTTGAGGCGGAAGAAGAGGAACTTTTTTCAACGTCTCGGAATTGCGTGGAAACTCACCCACCCTCCTCATTTCTCGTGAGGACTCCAGAATGCACGAACTTGTTTCGAGATTCCTCCGTTTGGGCCCTGAACCATTTCGGACAACTTGAGGCAGAAGAAGACGAACTTTTTTCAACGACTCCGAATTGCGTGGAAACTCACCCACCATCCTCATTTCTCGTGAGGATTCCAGAATGCATGAACTTGTTTCGAGATTCCTCCATTTGGGCCCTGAACTATATGGGACAACTTGAGGCAGAAGAAGACGAACTTTTTTCAACGTCTCGGAATTGCTTGGAAACTCACCCACCCTCCTCATTTCTCGTGAGGATTCCAGAATGCATGAACTTGTTTCGAGATTCCTCCGTTTGGGCCCTGAACCATTTGGGAGAACTTGAGGCAGAAGAAGACGAACTTTTTTCAACCTCTCGGAATTGCGTGGAAACTCACCCACCCTCCTCATTTCTCGTGAGGACTCCAGAATGCACGAGCTTGTTTCGAGATTCCTCCGTTTGGGCCCTGAACCATTTGGGACAACTTGAGGCAGAAGAAGACGAACTTTTTTCAACGTCTCGGAATTGCGTGGAAACTCACCCCCCTCCTCATTTCTCGTGAGGACTCCAGAATGCACGAACTTGTTTCGAGATTCCTCCGTTTGGGCCCTGAACCATTTGGGAGAACTTGAGGCAGAAGAAGACGAACTTTTTTCAACGTCTCGGAATTGCGTGGAAACTCACCCACCCTCCTCATTTCTCGTGAGGACTCCAGAATGCACGAACTTGTTTCGAGATTCCTCCGTTTGGGCCCTGAACTATTTGGGACAACTTGAGGCAGAAGAAGACGAACTTTTTTCAACGTCTCCGAATTGCGTGGAAACTCACCCACCCTACTCATTTCTCGTGAGGATTCCAGAATGCATGAACTTGTTTCGAGATTCCTCCCTTTGGGCCGTGAACCATAAGGAGAAACTTGAGGCAGAAGAAGACGACCTTTTTTCAACGTCTCGGAATTGCTTGGAAACTCACCCACCCTCCTCATCTCTCGTGATGATTCCAGAATGCATGAACTTGTTTCGAGATTCCTCCGTTTGGGCCCTGAACCATTTGGGACAACTTGAGGCAGAAGAAGACGAACTTTTTTCAACGACTCCGAATTGCGTGGAAAGTCACCCACCCCCCTCATTTCTCGTGAGGATTCCAGAATGCAGGAACATGTTTCGAGATTCCTCCGTTTGGGCCCTGAACCATTTGGGAGAACTTGAGGCAGAAGTAGAGGAACCTTTTTCAACGTCTCGGAATTGCGTGGAAACTCACCCACCCTCCTCATTTCTCGTGAGGACTCCAGAATGCACGAACTTGTTTCGAGATTCCTCCGTTTGGGCCCTGAACCATTTGGGACAACTTGAGGAAGAAGAAGACGAACTTTTTTCAACGACTCCGAATTGCGTGGAAACTCACCCACCATCCTCATTTCTCGTGAGGATTCCAGAATGCATGAACTTGTTTCGAGATTCCTCCGTTTGGGCCCTGAACCATTTGGCACAACCTGAGGCAGAAGAAGACGAACTTTTTTCAACGTCTCTGAATTGCGTGGAAACTCACCCACCCTCCTCATTTCTCGCGAGGATTCCAGAATGCAGGAACTTGTTTCGAGATTCCTCCGTTTGGGCCCTGAACCATTTGGGACAACTTGAGGCAGAAGAAGACGAACTTTTTTCAACGACTCCGAATTGCGTGGAAACTCACCCACCCCCCTCATTTCTCGTGAGGATTCCAGAATGCAGGAACATGTTTCGAGATTCCTCCGTTTGGGCCCTTTACCATTTGGGAGAACTTGAGGCGGAAGAAGAGGAACTTTTTTCAACGTCTCGGAATTGCTTGGAAACTCACCCACCCTCCTCATTTCTCGTGAGGATTCCAGAATGCATGAACTTGTTTCGAGATTCCTCCGTTTGGGCCCTGAACCATTTGGGAGAACTTGAGGCAGAAGAAGACGAACTTTTTTGAACCTCTCGGAATTGCGTGGAAACTCACCCACCCTCCTCATTTCTCGTGAGGACTCCAGAATGCACGAGCTTGTTTCGAGATTCCTCCGTTTGGGCCCTGAACCATTTGGGACAACTTGAGGCAGAAGAAGACGAACTTTTTTCAACGTCTCGGAATTGCGTGGAAACTCACCCCCCTCCTCATTTCTCGTGAGGACTCCAGAATGCACGAACTTGTTTCGAGATTCCTCCGTTTGGGCCCTGAACCATTTGGGAGAACTTGAGGCAGAAGAAGACGAACTTTTTTCAACGTCTCGGAATTGCTTGGAAACTCACCCACCCTCCTCATTTCTCGTGAGGATTCCAGAAAGCATGAACTTGTTTCGACATTCCTCCCTTTGGGCCCTGAACCATATGGGACAACTTGAGGCAGAAGAAGACGAACTTTTTTCAACGTCTCGGAATTGCTTGGAAACTCACCCACCCTCCTCATTTCTCGTGAGGATTCCAGAATTCATGAACTTGTTTCGAGATTCCTCCATTTGGGCCCTGAACCATTTGGGAGAACTTGAGGCAGAAGAAGACGAACTTTTTTCAACGTCTCGGAATTGCGTGGAAACTCACCCCCCCTCCTCATTTCTCGTGAGGACTCCAGAATGCACGAACTTGTTTCGAGATTCCTCCGTTTGGGCCCTGAACCATTTGGGAGAACTTGAGGCAGAAGAAGACGAACTTTTTTCAACGTCTCGGAATTGCGTGGAAACTCACCCACCCTCCTCATTTCTCGTGAGGACTCCAGAATGCACGAACTTGTTTCGAGATTCCTCCGTTTGGGCCCTGAACTATTTGGGACAACTTGAGGCAGAAGAAGACGAACTTTTTTCAACGTCTCCGAATTGCGTGGAAACTCACCCACCCTCCTCATTTCTCGTGAGGATTCCAGAATGCATGAACTTGTTTCGAGATTCCTCCCTTTGGGCCGTGAACCATAAGGGGAAACTTGAGGCAGAAGAAGACGACCTTTTTTCAACGTCTCGGAATTGCTTGGAAACTCACCCACCCTCCTCATTTCTCGTGATGATTCCAGAATGCATGAACTTTTTTCGAGATTCCTCCGTTTGGGCCCTGAACCTTTTGGCACAACTTGAGGCAGAAGAAGACGAACTTTTTTCACCGTCTCTGAATTGCGTGGAAACTCACCCACCCTCCTCATTTCTCGTGAGGATTCCAGAATACAGGAACTTGTTTCGAGATTCCTCCGTTTGGGCCCTGAACCATTTGGGACAACTTGAGGCAGAAGAAGACGAACTTTTTTCAACGACTCCGAATTGCGTGGAAAGTCACCCACCCCCCTCATTTCTCGTGAGGATTCCAGAATGCAGGAACATGTTTCGAGATTCCTCCGTTTGGGCCCTGAACCATTTGGGAGAACTTGAGGCAGAAGTAGAGGAACCTTTTTCAACGTCTCGGAATTGCGTGGAAACTCACCCACCCTCCTCATTTCTCGTGAGGACTCCAGAATGCACGAACTTGTTTCGAGATTCCTCCGTTTGGGCCCTGAACCATTTGGGACAACGTGAGGAAGAAGAAGACGAACTTTTTTCAACGACTCCGAATTGCGTGGAAACTCACCCACCATCCTCATTTCTCGTGAGGATTCCAGAATGCATGAACTTGTTTCGAGATTCCTCCGTTTGGGCCCTGAACCATTTGGCACAACCTGAGGCAGAAGAAGACGAACTTTTTTCAACGTCTCTGAATTGCGTGGAAACTCACCCACCCTCCTCATTTCTCGCGAGGATTCCAGAATGCAGGAACTTGTTTCGAGATTCCTCCGTTTGGGCCCTGAACCATTTGGGACAACTTGAGGCAGAAGAAGACGAACTTTTTTCAACGACTCCGAATTGCGTGGAAACTCACCCACCCCCCTCATTTCTCGTGAGGATTCCAGAATGCAGGAACATGTTTCGAGATTCCTCCGTTTGGGCCCTGAACCATTTGGGAGAACTTGAGGCGGAAGAAGAGGAACTTTTTTCAACGTCTCGGAATTGCGTGGAAACTCACCCACCCTCCTCATTTCTCGTGAGGACTCCAGAATGCACGAACTTGTTTCGAGATTCCTCCGTTTGGGCCCTGAACCATTTCGGACAACTTGAGGCAGAAGAAGACGAACTTTTTTCAACGACTCCGAATTGCGTGGAAACTCACCCACCATCCTCATTTCTCGTGAGGATTCCAGAATGCATGAACTTGTTTCGAGATTCCTCCATTTGGGCCCTGAACTATATGGGACAACTTGAGGCAGAAGAAGACGAACTTTTTTCAACGTCTCGGAATTGCTTGGAAACTCACCCACCCTCCTCATTTCTCGTGAGGATTCCAGAATGCATGAACTTGTTTCGAGATTCCTCCGTTTGGGCCCTGAACCATTTGGGAGAACTTGAGGCAGAAGAAGACGAACTTTTTTCAACCTCTCGGAATTGCGTGGAAACTCACCCACCCTCCTCATTTCTCGTGAGGACTCCAGAATGCACGAGCTTGTTTCGAGATTCCTCCGTTTGGGCCCTGAACCATTTGGGACAACTTGAGGCAGAAGAAGACGAACTTTTTTCAACGTCTCGGAATTGCGTGGAAACTCACCCCCCTCCTCATTTCTCGTGAGGACTCCAGAATGCACGAACTTGTTTCGAGATTCCTCCGTTTGGGCCCTGAACCATTTGGGAGAACTTGAGGCAGAAGAAGACGAACTTTTTTCAACGTCTCGGAATTGCGTGGAAACTCACCCACCCTCCTCATTTCTCGTGAGGACTCCAGAATGCACGAACTTCTTTCGAGATTCCTCCGTTTGGGCCCTGAACCATTTGGGACAACTTGAGGCAGGAGAATACAAACTTTTTTGAACGTCTCGGAATTGCTTGGAAACTCACCCACCCTCCTCATTTCTCGTGAGGATTCCAGAATGCATGAACTTGTTTCGAGATTCCTCCCTTTGGGCCATGAACCATATGGGACAACTTGAGGAAGAAGAAGACGAACTTTTTTCAACGTCTCCGAATTGCGTGGAAACTCACCCACCCTCCTCATTTCTCGTGAGGACTCCAGAATGCACGAGCTTGTTTCGAGATTCCTCCGTTTGGGCCCTGAACCGTTTGGGACAACTTGAGGCAGAAGAAGACGAACTTTTTTCAACCTCTCGGAATTGCGTGGAAACTCACCCACCCTCCTCATTTCTCGTGAGGACTCCAGAATGTACGAGCTTGTTTCGAGATTCCTCCGTTTGGGCCCTGAACCATTTGGGACAACTTGAGGCAGAAGAAGACGAACTTTTTTCAACGACTCCGAATTGCGTGGAAACTCACCCACCCTCCTCATTTCTCGTGAGGATTCCAGAAAGCATGAACTTGTTTCGACATTCCTCCCTTTGGGCCCTGAACCATCTGGGACAACTTGAGGCAGAAGAAGACGAACTTTTTTCAACGTCTCGGAATTGCTTGGAAACTCACCCACCCTCCTCATTTCTCGTGATGATTCCAGAATGCATGAACTTGTTTCGAGATTCCTCCGTTTGGGCCCTGAACCTTTTGGCACAACTTGAGGCAGAAGAACACGAACTTTTTTCAACGTCTCGGAATTGGTTGGAAACTCACCCACCCTCCTCATTTCTCGTGATGATTCCAGAATGCATGAACTTGTTTCGAAATTCCTCCGTTTGGGCCCTGAACCTTTTGGCACAACTTGAGGCAGAAGAAGACGAACTTTTTTCAACGTCTCGGAATTGCGTGGAAACTCACCCACCCTCCTCATTTCTCGTGAGGATTCCAGAATACAGGAACTTGTTTCGAGATTCCTCCCTTTGGGCCCTGAACCATTTGGTACAACTTGAGGCAGAAGAAGACGAACTTTTTTCAACGTCTCGGAATTGCTTGGAAACTCACCCACCCTCCTCATTTCTCGTGAGGATTCCAGAATTCATGAACTTGTTTCGAGATTCCTCCATTTGGGCCCTGAACCATTTGGGAGAACTTGAGGCAGAAGAAGACGAACTTTTTTCAACGTCTCGGAATTGCGTGGAAACTCACCCCCCCTCCTCATTTCTCGTGAGGACTCCAGAATGCACGAACTTGTTTCGAGATTCCTCCGTTTGGGCCCTGAACCATTTGGGAGAACTTGAGGCAGAAGAAGACGAACTTTTTTCAACGTCTCGGAATTGCGTGGAAACTCACCCACCCTCCTGATTTCTCGTGAGGACTCCAGAATGCACGAACTTGTTTCGAGATTCCTCCGTTTGGGCCCTGAACCATTTGGGACAACTTGAGGCAGAAGAAGACGAACTTTTTTCAACGACTCCGAATTGCGTGGAAACTCACCCACCCTCCTCATTTCTCGTGAGGATTCCAGAATGCATGAACTTGTTTCGAGATTCCTCCCTTTGGGCCGTGAACCATAAGGGGAAACTTGAGGCAGAAGAAGACGAACTTTTTTCAACGTCTCGGAATTGGTTGGAAACTCACCCACCCTCCTCATTTCTCGTGATGATTCCAGAATGCATGAACTTGTTTCGAGATTCCTCCGTTTGGGCCCTGAACCTTTTGGCACAACTTGAGGCAGAAGAAGACGAACTTTTTTCAACGTCTCTGAATTGCGTGGAAACTCACCCACCCTCCTCATTTCTCGTGAGGATTCCAGAATACAGGAACTTGTTTCGAGATTCCTCCGTTTGGGCCCTGAACCATTTGGGACAACTTGAGGCAGAAGAAGACGAACTTTTTTCAACGACTCCGAATTGCGTGGAAAGTCACCCACCCCCCTCATTTCTCGTGAGGATTCCAGAATGCAGGAACATGTTTCGAGATTCCTCCGTTTGGGCCCTGAACCATTTGGGAGAACTTGAGGCAGAAGAAGAGGAACCTTTTTCAACGTCTCTGAATTGCGTGGAAACTCACCCACCCTCCTCATTTCTCGTGAGGACTCCAGAATGCACGAACTTGTTTCGAGATTCCTCCGTTTGGGCCCTGAACCATTTGGGACAACTTGAGGCAGAAGAAGACGAACTTTTTTCAACGTCTCCGAATTGCGTGGAAACTCACCCACCCTCCTCATTTCTCGTGAGGATTCCAGAATGCATGAACTTGTTTCGAGATTCCTCCCTTTGGGCCGTGAACCATAAGGGGAAACTTGAGGCAGAAGAAGACGAACTTTTTTCAACGTCTCGGAATTGGTTGGAAACTCACCCACCCTCCTCATTTCTCGTGATGATTCCAGAATGCATGAACTTGTTTCGAGATTCCTCCGTTTGGGCCCTGAACCTTTTTACACAACTTGAGGCAGAAGAAGACGAACTTTTTTCAACGTCTCTGAATTGCGTGGAAACTCACCCACCCTCCTCATTTCTCGTGAGGATTCCAGAATACAGGAACTTGTTTCGAGATTCCTCCGTTTGGGCCCTGATCCATTTGGGACAACTTGAGGCAGAAGAAGACGAACTTTTTTCAACGACTCCGAATTGCGTGGAAAGTCACCCACCCCCCTCATTTCTCGTGAGGATTCCAGAATGCAGGAACATGTTTCGAGATTCCTCCGTTTGGGCCCTGAACCATTTGGGAGAACTTGAGGCAGAAGAAGAGGAACCTTTTTCAACGTCTCGGAATTGCGTGGAAACTCACCCACCCTCCTCATTTCTCGTGAGGACTCCAGAATGCACGAACTTGTTTCGAGATTCCTCCGTTTGGGCCCTGAACCATTTGGGACAACTTGAGGAAGAAGAAGACGAACTTTTTTCAACGACTCCGAAATGCGTGGAAACTCACCCACCCTCCTCATTTCTCGTGAGGATTCCAGAATGCATGAACTTGTTTCGAGATTCCTCCCTTTGGGCCGTGAACCATAAGGGGAAAGTTGAGGCAGAAGAAGACGAACTTTTTTCAACGTCTCGGAATTGGTTGGAAACTCACCCACCCTCCTCATTTCTCGTGATGATTCCAGAATGCATGAACTTGTTTCGATATTCCTCCGTTTGGGCCCTGAATCATTTGGGACAACTTGAGGCAGAAGAAGACGAACTTTTTTCAACGTCTCTGAATTGTGTGGAAACTCACCCACCCTCCTCATTTCTCGTGAGGATTCCAGAATGCAGGAACTTGATTCGAGATTCCTCCGTTTGGGCCCTGAACCATTTGGGACAACTTGAGGCAGAAGTAGACGAACTTTTTTCAATGACTCCGAATTGCGTGGAAACTCACCCACCCTCCTCATTTCTCGTGAGGATTCCAAAATGCAGGAACTTGTTTCGAGATTCCTCCGTTTGGGCCCTGAACCATTTGGGACAACTTGAGGCAGAAGAAGACGAACTTTTTTCAACGACTCCGAATTGCGTGGAAACTCACCCACCCCCCTCATTTCTCGTGAGGATTCCAGAATGCAGGAACATGTTTCGAGATTCCTCCGTTTGGGCCCTGAACCATTTGGGAGAACTTGAGGCAGAAGAAGAGGAACTTTTTTCAACGTCTCGGAATTGCGTGGAAACTGACCCACCCTCCTCATTTCTCGTGAGGACTCCAGAATGCACGAACTTGTTTCGAGATTCCTCCGTTTGGGCCCTGAACCATTTGGGACAACTTGAGGAAGAAGAAGACGAACTTTTTTCAACGACTCCGAATTGCGTGGAAACTCACCCACCATCCTCATTTCTCGTGAGGATTCCAGAATGCAAGAACTTGTTTCGAGATTCCTCCATTTGGGCCCTGAACTATATGGGACAACTTGAGGCAGAAGAAGACGAACTTTTTTCAACGTCTCGGAATTGCTTGGAAACTCACCCACCCTCCTCATTTCTCGTGAGGACTCCAGAATGCAGGACCTTCTTTTGAGATTCCTCCGTTTGGGCCCTGAACCATTTGGGACAACTTGAGGCAGAAGAAGACGAACTTTTTTCAACGTCTCCGAATTGCGTGGAAACTCACCGACCCTCCTCATTTCTCGTGAGGAGTCCAGAATGCATGAACTTGTTTCGACATTCCTCCCTTTGGGCCCTGAACCCTATGGGACAACTTGAGGCAGAAGACGACGAACTTTTTTCAACGTCTCGGAATTGCTTGGAAACTCACCCACCCTCCTCATTTCTCGTGAGGATTCCAGAATGCATGAACTTGTTTCGAGATTCCTCCGTTTGGGCCCTGAACCATTTGGGACAACTTGCGGCAGAAGAAGACGAACTTTTTTCAACGACTCCGAATTGGGGGAAACTCACCCACCCCCCTCATTTCTCGTGAGGATTCCAGAATGCAGGAACATGTTTCGAGATTCCTCCGTTTGGGCCCTGAACCATTTGGGAGAACTTGAGGCAGAAGAAGAGGAACTTTTTTCAACGTCTCGGAATTGCGTGGAAACTGACCCACCCTCCTCATTTCTCGTGAGGACTCCAGAATGCACGAACTTGTTTCGAGATTCCTCCGTTTGGGCCCTGAACCATTTGGGACAACTTGAGGAAGAAGAAGACGAACTTTTTTCAACGACTCCGAATTGCGTGGAAACTCACCCACCATCCTCATTTCTCGTGAGGATTCCAGAATGCAAGAACTTGTTTCGAGATTCCTCCATTTGGGCCCTGAACTATATGGGACAACTTGAGGCAGAAGAAGACGAACTTTTTTCAACGTCTCGGAATTGCTTGGAAACTCACCCACCCTCCTCATTTCTCGTGAGGACTCCAGAATGCAGGAGCTTCTTTTGAGATTCCTCCGTTTGGGCCCTGAACCATTTGGGACAACTTGAGGCAGAAGAGGACGAACTTTTTTCAACGTCTCCGAATTGCGTGGAAACTCACCGACCCTCCTCATTTCTCGTGAGGATTCCAGAATGCATGAACTTGTTTCGACATTCCTCCCTTTGGGCCCTGAACCCTATGGGACAACTTGAGGCAGAAGACGACGAACTTTTTTCAACGTCTCGGAATTGCTTGGAAACTCACCCACCCTCCTCATTTCTCGTGAGGATTCCAGAATGCATGAACTTGTTTCGAGATTCCTCCGTTTGGGCCCTGAACAATTTGGGAGAACTTGAGGCAGAAGAAGACGAACTTTTTTCAACCTCTCGGAATTGCGTGGAAACTCACCCACCATCCTCACTTCTCGTGAGGACTCCAGAATGCACGAACTTGTTTCGAGATACCTCCGTTTGGGCCCTGAACCATTTGGGACAACTTGAGGCAGAAAATTACGAACTTTTTTGAACGTCTCGGAATTGCTTGGAAACTCACCCACCCTCCTCATTTCTCGTGAGGACTCCAGAATGCACGAGCTTGTTTCGAGATTCCTCCGTTTGGGCCCTGAACCATTTGGGACAACTTGAGGCAGAAGAAGACGAACTTTTTTCAACTTCTCCGAATTGCGTGGAAACTCACCCACCCTCCTCATTTCTCGTGAGGATTCCAGAATGCATGAACTTGTTTCGAGATTCCTCCCTTTGGGCCGTGAACCATAAGGGGAAAGTTGAGGCAGAAGAAGACGAACTTTTTTCAACGTCTCGGAATTGGTTGGAAACTCACCCACCCTCCTCATTTCTCGTGATGATTCCAGAATGCATGAACTTGTTTCGATATTCCTCCGTTTGGGCCCTGAATCATTTGGGACTACTTGAGGCAGAAGAAGACGAACTTTTTTCAACGTCTCTGAATTGTGTGGAAACTCACCCACCCTCCTCATTTCTCGTGAGGATTCCAGAATGCAGGAACTTGATTCGAGATTCCTCCGTTTGGGCCCTGAACCATTTGGGACAAGTTGAGGCAGAAGAAGACGAACTTTTTTCAATGACTCCGAATTGCGTGGAAACTCACCCACCCTCCTCATTTCTCGTGAGGATTCCAAAATGCAGGAACTTGTTTCGAGATTCCTCCCTTTGGGCCCTGAACCATATGGGACAACTTGAGGCAGAAGAAGACGAACTTTTTTCAACGTCTCGGAATTGCTTGGAAACTCACCCACCCTCCTCATTTCTCGTGAGGAGTCCAGAATGCATGAACTTGTTTCGAGATTCCTCCGTTTGGGCCCTGAACCATTTGGGAGAACTTGAGGCAGAAGAAGATGAACTTTTTTCAACGTCTCGGAATTGCGTGGAAACTGACCCACCCTCCTCATTTCTCGTGAGGACTCCAGAATGCACGAACTTGTTCCGAGATTCCTCCGTTTGGGCCCTGAACCATTTGGGACAACTTGAGGCAGAAGAAAACGAACTTTTTTCAATGTCTCGGAATTGCGTGGAAACTCACCCACCCTCCTCATTTCTCGTGAGGACTCCAGAATGCACGAACTTGTTTCGAGATTCCTCCGTTTGGGCCCTGAACCATTTGGGACAACTTGAGGCAGAAGAAGACGAAGTTTTTTCAACGTCTCCGAATTGCGTGGAAACTCACCCACCCTCCTCATTTCTCGTGAGGATTCCATAATGCATGAACTTGTTTCGAGAATCCTCCGTTTGGGCCCTGAACCATTTGGGACAACTTGAGGCAGAAGAAGACGAACTTTTTTCAACGTCTCGGAATTGCTTGGAAACTCACCCACCCTCCTCATTTCTCGTGAGGATTCCAGAATGCAGGAACTTGTTTCGAGATTCCTCCGTTTGGGTCCTGAACCATTTGGGACAACTTGAGCCAGAAGAAGACGAACTTTTTTCAACGTCTCGGAATTGCGTGGAAACTCACCCACCCTCCTCATTTCTCGTGAGGACCCCTGACTGCACGAACTTGTTTCGAGATTCCTCCGTTTGGGCCCTGAACCATTTGGGAGAACTTCAGGCAGAAGAAGATGAACTTTTTTCAACGTCTCGGAATTGCGTGGAAACTGACCCACCCTCCTCATTTCTCGTGAGGACTCCAGAATGCACGAACTTGTTTCGAGATTCCTCCGTTTGGGCCCTGAACCATTTGGGACAACTTGAGGCAGAAGAAAACGAACTTTTTTCAACGTCTCGGAATTGCGTGGAAACTCACCCACCCTCCTCATTTCTCGTGAGGACTCCAGAATGCACGAACTTGTTTCGAGATTCCTCCGTTTGGGCCCTGAACCATTTGGGAGAACTTGAGGCAGAAGAAGACGAACTTTTTTCAACGTCTCGGAATTGCGTGGAAACTCATCCCCCCTCCTCATTTCTCGTGAGGACTCCAGAATGCACGAACTTGTTTCGAGATTCCTCCGTTTGGGCCCTGAACCATTTGGGAGAACTTGAGGCAGAAGAAGACGAACTTTTTCAACGTCTCGGAATTGCGTGGAAACTCACCCACCCTCCTCATTTCTCGTGAGGACTCCAGAATGCACGAACTTGTTTCGAGATTCCTCCGTTTGGGCCCTGAACCATTTGGGACAACTTGAGGCAGAAGAAGACGGACTTTTTTCAACGTCTCCGAATTGCGTGGAAACTCACCCACCCTCCTCATTTCTCGTGAGGATTCCAGAATGCATGAACTTGTTTCGAGATTCCTCCCTTTGGGCCGTGAACCATAAGGGGAAACTTGAGGCAGAAGAAGACGACCTTTTTTCAACGTCTCGGAATTGGTTGGAAACTCACCCACCCTCCTCATTTCTCGTGATGATTCCAGAATGCATGAACTTGTTTCGAGATTCCTCCGTTTGGGCCCTGAACCTTTTGGCACAACTTGAGGCAGAAGAAGACGAACTTTTTTCAACGTCTCTGAATTGCGTGGAAACTCACCCACCCTCCTCATTTCTCGTGAGGATTCCAGAATACAGGAACTTGTTTCGAGATTCCTCCGTTTGGGCCCTGAACCATTTGGGACAACTTGAGGCAGAAGAAGACGAACTTTTTTCAACGACTCCGAATTGCGTGGAAAGTCACCCACCCCCCTCATTTCTCGTGAGGATTCCAGAATGCAGGAACATGTTTCGAGATTCCTCCGTTTGGGCCCTGAACCATTTGGGAGAACTTGAGGCAGAAGAAGAGGAACCTTTTTCAACGTCTCGGAATTGCGTGGAAACTCACCCACCCTCCTCATTTCTCGTGAGGACTCCAGAATGCACGAACTTGTTTCGAGATTCCTCCGTTTGGGCCCTGAACCATTTGGGACAACTTGAGGAAGAAGAAGACGAACTTTTTTCAACGACTCCGAATTGCGTGGAAACTCACCCACCATCCTCATTTCTCGTGAGGATTCCAGAATGCATGAACTTGTTTCGAGATTCCTCCATTTGGGCCCTAAACTATATGGGACAACTTGAGGCAGAAGAAGACGAACTTTTTTCAACGTCTCGGAATTGCTTGGAAACTCACCCACCCTCCTCATTTCTCGTGAGGACTACAGAATGCAGGAGCTTCTTTCGAGATTCCTCCGTTTGGGCCCTGAACCATTTGGGACAACTTGAGGCAGAAGAAGACGAACTTTTTTCAACGTCTCCGAATTGCGTGGAAACTCACCCACCATCCTCATTTCTCGTGAGGACTCCAGAATGCAGGAACATGTTTCGAGATTCCTCCGTTTGGGCCCTGAACCATTTGGGAGAACTTGAGGCAAAAGAAGAGGAACCTTTTTCAACGTCTCGGAATTGCGTGGAAACTCACCCACCCTCCTCATTTCTCGTGAGGACTCCAGAATGCACGAACTTGTTTCGAGATTCCTCCGTTTGGGCCCTGAACCATTTCGGACAACTTGAGGCAGAAGAAGACGAACTTTTTTCAACGACTCCGAATTGCGTGGAAACTCACCCACCATCCTCATTTCTCGTGAGGATTCCAGAATGCATGAACTTGTTTCGAGATTTCTCCATTTGGGCCCTGAACTATATGGGACAACTTGAGGCAGAAGAAGACGAACTTTTTTCAACGTCTCGGAATTGCTTGGAAACTCACCCACCCTCCTCATTTCTCGTGAGGATTCCAGAATGCATGAACTTGTTTCGAGATTCCTCCGTTTGGGCCCTGAACCATTTGGGAGAACTTGAGGCAGAAGAAGACGAACTTTTTTCAACGTCTCGGAATTGCGTGGAAACTCACCCACCCTCCTCATTTCTCGTGAGGACTCCAGAATGCACGAACTTCTTTCGAGATTCCTCCGTTTGGGCCCTGAACCATTTGGGACAACTTGAGGCAGGAGAATACAAACTTTTTTGAACCTCTCGGAATTGCGTGGAAACTCACCCACCCTCCTCATTTCTCGTGAGGACTCCAGAATGTACGAGCTTGTTTCGAGATTCCTCCGTTTGGGCCCTGAACCATTTGGGACAACTTGAGGCAGAAGAAGACGAACTTTTTTCAACGACTCCGAATTGCGTGGAAACTCACCCACCCTCCTCATTTCTCGTGAGGATTCCAGAAAGCATGAACTTGTTTCGAGATTCCTCCGTTTGGGCCCTGAACCATTTGGCACAACCTGAGGCAGAAGAAGACGAACTTTTTTCAACGTCTCTGAATTGCGTGGAAACTCACCCACCCTCCTCATTTCTCGTGAGGATTCCAGAATGCAGGAACTTGTTTCGAGATTCCTCCGTTTGGGCCCTGAACCATTTGGGACAACTTGAGGTAGAAGAAGACGAACTTTTTTCAACGACTCCGAATTGCGTGGAAACTCACCCACCCCCCTCATTTCTCGTGAGGATTCCAGAATGCAGGAACATGTTTCGAGATTCCTCCGTTTGGGCCCTGAACCATTTGGGAGAACTTGAGGCAGAAGAAGTGGAACTTTTTTCAACATCCCGGAATTGCGTGGAAACTCACCCACCCTCCTCATTTCTCGTGAGGACTCCAGAATGCACGAACTTGTTTCGAGATTCCTCCGTTTGGGCCCTGAACCATTTCGGACAACTTGAGGCAGAAGAAGGCGAACTTTTTTCAACGACTCCGAATTGCATGGAAACTCACCCACCATCCTCATTTCTCGTGAGGATTCCAGAATGCATGAACTTGTTTCGAGATTCCTCCATTTGGGCCCTGAATTATATGGGACAACTTGAGGCAGAAGAAGACGAACTTTTTTCAACGTCTCGGAATTGCTTGGAAACTCACCCACCCTCCTCATTTCTCGTGAGGATTCCAGAATGCATGAACTTGTTTCGAGATTCCTCCGTTTGGGCCCTGAACCATTTGGGAGAACTTGAGGCAGAAGAAGACGAACTTTTTTCAACCTCTCGGAATTGCGTGGAAACTCACCCACCCTCCTCATTTCTCGTGAGGACTCCAGAATGTACGAGCTTGTTTCGAGATTCCTCCGTTTGGGCCCTGAACCATTTGGGACAACTTGAGGAAGAAGAAGACGAACTTTTTTCAACGACTCCGAATTGCGTGGAAACTCACCCACCCTCCTCATTTCTCGTGAGGATTCCAGAAAGCATGAACTTGTTTCGACATTCCTCCCTTTGGGCCCTGAACCATATGGGACAACTTGAGGCAGAAGAAGACGAACTTTTTTCAACGTCTCGGAATTGCTTGGAAACTCACCCACCCTCCTCATTTCTCGTGAGGATTCCAGAATTCATGAACTTGTTTCGAGATTCCTCCATTTGGGCCCTGAACCATTTGGGAGAACTTGAGGCAGAAGAAGACGAACTTTTTTCAACGTCTCGGAATTGCGTGGAAACTCACCCACCCTCCTCATTTCTCGTGAGGACTCCAGAATGCACGAACTTGTTTCGAGATTCCTCCGTTTGGGCCCTGAACCATTTGGGACAACTTGAGGCAGAAGAAGACGAACTTTTTTCAACGTCTCCGAATTGCGTGGAAACTCACCCACCCTCCTCATTTCTCGTGAGGATTCCAGAATGCATGAACTTGTTTCGAGATTCCTCCCTTTGGGCCGTGAACCATAAGGGGAAACTTGAGGCAGAAGAAGACGAACTTTTTTCAACGTCTCGGAATTGGTTGGAAACTCACCCACCCTCCTCATTTCTCGTGATGATTCCAGAATGCATGAACTTGTTTCGAGATTCCTCCGTTTGGGCCCTGAACCTTTTGGCACAACTTGAGGCAGAAGAAGACGAACTTTTTTCAACGTCTCTGAATTGCGTGGAAACTCACCCACCCTCCTCATTTCTCGTGAGGATTCCAGAATACAGGAACTTGTTTCGAGATTCCTCCGTTTGGGCCCTGAACCATTTGGGACAACTTGAGGCAGAAGAAGAGGAACTTTTTTCAACGTCTCCGAATTGCGTGGAAAGTCACCCACCCCCCTCATTTCTCGTGAGGATTCCAGAATGCAGGAACATGTTTCGAGATTCCTCCGTTTGGGCCCTGAACCATTTGGGAGAACTTGAGGCAGAAGAAGAGGAACCTTTTTCAATGTCTCGGAATTGCGTGGAAACTCACCCACCCTCCTCATTTCTCGTGAGGACTCCAGAATGCACGAACTTGTTTCGAGATTCCTCCGTTTGGGCCCTGAACCATTTGGGACAACTTGAGGCAGAAGAAGACGAACTTTTTTCAACGTCTCCTAATTGCGTGGAAACTCACCCACCCTCCTCATTTCTCGTGAGGATTCCAGAATGCATGAACTTGTTTCGAGATTCCTCCCTTTGGGCCGTGAACCATAAGGGGAAACTTGAGGCAGAAGAATACGAACTTTTTTCAACGTCTCGGAATTGGTTGGAAACTCACCCACCCTCCTCATTTCTCGTGATGATTCCAGAATGCATGAACTTGTTTCGAGATTCCTCCGTTTGGGCCCTGAACCTTTTGGCACAACTTGAGGCAGAAGAAGACGAACTTTTTTCAACGTCTCTGAATTGCGTGGAAACTCACCCACCCTCCTCATTTCTCGTGAGGATTCCAGAATACAGGAACTTGTTTCGAGATTCCTCCGTTTGGGCCCTGAACCATTTGGGACAACTTGAGGCAGAAGAAGACGAACTTTTTTCAACGACTCCGAATTGCGTGGAAAGTCACCCACCCCCCTCATTTCTCGTGAGGATTCCAGAATGCAGGAACATGTTTCGAGATTCCTCCGTTTGGGCCCTGAACCATTTGGGAGAACTTGAGGCAGAAGAAGAGGAACCTTTTTCAACGTCTCGGAATTGCGTGGAAACTCACCCACCCTCCTCATTTCTCGTGAGGACTCCAGAATGCACGAACTTGTTTCGAGATTCCTCCGTTTGGGCCCTGAACCATTTGGGACAACTTGAGGAAGAAGAAGACGAACTTTTTTCAACGACTCCGAATTGCGTGGAAACTCACCCACCATCCTCATTTCTCGTGAGGATTCCAGAATGCATGAACTTGTTTCGAGATTCCTCCATTTGGGCCCTGAACTATGTGGGACAGCTTGAGGCAGAAGAAGACGAACTTTTTTCAACGTCTCGGAATTGGTTGGAAACTCACCCACCCTCCTCATTTCTCGTGAGGACTCCAGAATGCAGGAGCTTCTTTCGAGATTCCTCCGTTTGGGCCCTGAACCATTTGGAACAACTTGAGGCAGAAGAAGACGAACTTTTTTCAACGTCTCCGAATTGCGTGGAAACTCACCGACCCTCCTCATTTCTCGTGAGGATTCCAGAATGCATGAACTTGTTTCGACATTCCTCCCTTTGGGCCCTGAACCCTATGGGACAACTTGAGGCAGAAGACGACGAACTTTTTTCAACATCTCGGAATTGCTTGGAAACTCACCCACCCTCCTCATTTCTCGTGAGGATTCCAGAATGCAGGAACTTGTTTCGAGATTCCTCCGTTGGGGCACTGAACCATTTGGGACAACTTGAGGCAGAAGAAGACGAACTTTTTTCAACGACTCCGAATTGCGTGGAAACTCACCCACCCTCCTCATTTCTCGTGAGGATTCCAGAATGCAGGAACTTGTTTCGAGATTCCTCCCTTTGGGCCCTGAACCATATGGGACAACTTGAGGCAAAAGAAGACGATCTTTTTTCAACGTCTCGGAATTGCTTGGAAACTCACCCACCCTCCTCATTTCTCGTGAGGATTCCAGAATGCATGAACTTGTTTCGAGATTCCTCCGTTTGGGCCCTTAACCATTTGGGAGAACTTGAGGCAGAAGAAGACGAACTTTTTTCAACCTCTTGCAATTGCGTGGAAACTCACCCACCATCCTCACTTCTCGTGAGGACTCCAGAATGCACGAACTTGTTTCGAGATACCTCCGTTTGGGCCCTGAACCATTTGGGACAACTTGAGGCAGAATAATACGAACTTTTTTGAACGTCTCGGAATTGCTTGGAAACTCACCCACCCTCCTCATTTCTCGTGAGGACTCCAGAATGCACGAGCTTGTTTCGAGATTCCTCCGTTTGGGCCCTGAACCATTTGGGACAACTTGAGGCAGAAGAAGACGAACTTTTTTCAACCTCTCGGAATTGCTGGAAACTCACCCACCCTCCTCATTTCTCGTGAGGACTCCAGAATGCACGAGCTTGTTTCGAGATTCCTCCGTTTGGGCCCTGAACCATTTGGGACAACTTGAGGCAGAAGAAGACGAACTTATTTCAACTTCTCCGAATTGCGTGGAAACTCACCCACCCTCCTCATTTCTCGTGAGGATTCCAGAATGCATGAACTTGTTTCGAGATTCCTCCCTTTGGGCCGTGAACCATAAGGGGAAAGTTGAGGCAGAAGAAGACGAACTTTTTTCAACGTCTCGGAATTGGTTGGAAACTCACCCACCCTAATCATTTCTCGTGATGATTCCAGAATGCATGAACTTGTTTCGATATTCCTCCGTTTGGGCCCTGAATCATTTGGGACAACTTGAGGCAGAAGAAGACGAACTTTTTTCAACGTCTCTGAATTGCGTGGAAACTCACCCACCCTCCTCATTTCTCGTGAGGATTCCAGAATGCAGGAACTTGATTCGAGATTCCTCCGTTTGGGCCCTGAACCATTTGGGACAACTTGAGGCAGAAGAAGACGAACTTTTTTCAATGACTCCGAATTGCGTGGAAACTCACCCACCCTCCTCATTTCTCGTGAGGATTCCAAAATGCAGGAACTTGTTTCGAGATTCCTCCCTTTGGGCCCTGAACCATATGGGACAACTTGAGGCAGAAGAAGACGAACTTTTTTCAACGTCTCAGAATTGCTTGGAAACTCTCCCACCCTCCTCATTTCTCGTGAGGAGTCCAGAATGCAGGAGCTTCTTTCGAGATTCCTCCGTTTGGGCCCTGAACCATTTGGGAGAACTTGAGGCAGAAGAAGATGAACTTTTTTCAACGTCTCGGAATTGCGTGGAAACTCACCCCCCCTCCTCATTTCTTGTGAGGACTCCAGAATGCACGAACTTGTTTCGAGATTCCTCCGTTTGGGCCCTGAACCATTTGGGAGAACTTGAGGCAGAAGAAGACGAACTTTTTTCAACGTCTCGGAATTGCGTGGAAACTCACCCACCCTCCTCATTTCTCGTGAGGACTCCAGAATGCACGAACTTGTTTCGAGATTCCTCCGTTTGGGCCCTGAACCATTTGGGACAACTTGAGGCAGAAGAAGACGAACTTTTTTCAACGTCTCCGAATTGCGTGGAAACTCACCCACCCTCCTCATTTCTCGTGAGGATTCCAGAATGCATGAACTTGTTTCGAGATTCCTCCCTTTGGGCCGTGAACCATAAGGGGAAACTTGAGGCAGAAGAAGACGAACTTTTTTCAACGTCTCGGAATTGGTTGGAAACTCACCCACCCACCTCATTTCTCGTGATGATTCCAGAATGCATGAACTTGTTTCGAGATTCCTCCGTTTGGGCCCTGAACCTTTTGGCACAACTTGAGGCAGAAGAAGACGAACTTTTTTCAACGTCTCTGAATTGCGTGGAAACTCACCCACCCTCCTCATTTCTCGTGAGGATTCCAGAATACAGGAACTTGTTTCGAGATTCCTCCGTTTGGGCCCTGAACCATTTGGGACAACTTGAGGCAGAAGAAGACGAACTTTTTTCAACGACTCCGAATTGCGTGGAAAGTCACCCACCCCCCTCATTTCTCGTGAGGATTCCAGAATGCAGGAACATGTTTCGAGATTCCTCCGTTTGGGCCCTGAACCATTTGGGAGAACTTGAGGCAGAAGAAGAGGAACCTTTTTCAACGTCTCGGAATTGCGTGGAAACTCACCCACCCTCCTCATTTCTCGTGAGGACTCCAGAATGCACGAACTTGTTTCGAGATTCCTCCGTTTGGGCCCTGAACCATTTGGGACAACTTGAGGCAGAAGAAGACGAACTTTTTTCAACGTCTCCGAATTGCGTGGAAACTCACCCACCCTCCTCATTTCTCGTGAGGATTCCAGAATGCATGAACTTGTTTCGAGATTCCTCCCTTTGGGCCGTGAACCATAAGGGGAAACTTGAGGCAGAAGAAGACGAACTTTTTTCAACGTCTCGGAATTGGTTGGAAACTCACCCACCCTCCTCATTTCTCGTGATGATTCCAGAATGCATGAACTTGTTTCGAGATTCCTTCGTTTGGGCCCTGAACCTTTTGGCACAACTTGAGGCAGAAGAAGACGAACTTTTTTCAACGTCTCTGAATTGCGTGGAAACTCACCCACCCTCCTCATTTCTCGTGAGGATTCCAGAATACAGGAACTTGTTTCGAGATTCCTCCGTTTGGGCCCTGAACCATTTGGGACAACTTGAGGCAGAAGACGACGAACTTTTTTCAACGACTCCGAATTGCGTGGAAAGTCACCCACCCCCCTCATTTCTCGTGAGGATTCCAGAATGCAGGAACATGTTTCGAGATTCCTCCGTTTGGGCCCTTAACCATTTGGGAGAACTTGAGGCAGAAGAAGAGGAACCTTTTTCAACGTCTCGGAATTGCGTGGAAACTCACCCACCCTCCTCATTTCTCGTGAGGACTCCAGAATGCACGAATTTGTTTCGAGATTCCTCCGTTTGGGCCCTGAACCATTTGGGACAACTTGAGGAAGAAGAAGACGAACTTTTTTCAACGACTCCGAATTGCGTGGAAACTCACCCACCATCCTCATTTCTCGTGAGGATTCCAGAATGCATGAACTTGTTTCGAGATTCCTCCATTTGGGCCCTGAACTATGTGGGACAACTTGAGGCAGAAGAAGACGAACTTTTTTCAACGTCTCGGAATTGGTTGGAAACTCACCCACCCTCCTCATTTCTCGTGAGGACTCCAGAATGCAGGCGCTTCTTTCGAGATTCCTCCGTTTGGGCCCTGAACCATTTGGGACAACTTGAGGCAGAAGAAGACGAACTTTTTTCAACGTCTCCGAATTGCGTGGAAACTCACCGACCCTCCTCATTTCTCGTGAGGATTCCAAAATGCATGAACTTGTTTCGACATTCCTCCCTTTGGGCCCTGAACCCTATGGGACAACTTGAGGCAGAAGACGACGAACTTTTTTCAACATCTCGGAATTGCTTGGAAACTCACCCACCCTCCTCATTTCTCGTGAGGATTCCAGAATGCAGGAACTTGTTTCGAGATTCCTCCGTTGGGGCACTGAACCATTTGGGACAACTTGAGGCAGAAGAAGACGATCTTTTTTCAACGTCTCGGAATTGCTTGGAAACTCACCCACCCTCCTCATTTCTCGTGAGGATTCCAGAATGCATGAACTTGTTTCGAGATTCCTCCGTTTGGGCCCTGAACCATTTGGGAGAACTTGAGGCAGAAGAAGACGAACTTTTTTCAACCTCTTGGAATTGCGTGGAAACTCACCCACCATCCTCACTTCTCGTGAGGACTCCAGAATGCACGAACTTGTTTCGAGATACCTCCGTTTGGGCCCTGAACCATTTGGGACAACTTGAGGCAGAAGAATACGAACTTTTTTGAACGTCTCGGAATTGCTTGGAAACTCACCCACCCTCCTCATTTCTCGTGAGGACTCCAGAATGCACGAGCTTGTTTCGAGATTCCTCCGTTTGGGCCCTGAACCATTTGGGACAACTTGAGGCAGAAGAAGACGAACTTTTTTCAACCTCTCGGAATTGCGTGGAAACTCACCCACCCTCCTCATTTCTCGTGAGGACTCCAGAATGCACGAGCTTGTTTCGAGATTCCTCCGTTTGGGCCCTGAACCATTTGGGACAACTTGAGGCAGAAGAAGACGAACTTATTTCAACTTCTCCGAATTGCGTGGAAACTCACCCACCCTCCTCATTTCTCGTGAGGATTCCAGAATGCATGAACTTGTTTCGAGATTCCTCCCTTTGGGCCGTGAACCATAAGGGGAAAGTTGAGGCAGAAGAAGACGAACTTTTTTCAACGTCTCGGAATTGGTTGGAAACACACCCACCCTAATCATTTCTCGTGATGATTCCAGAATGCATGAACTTGTTTCGATATTCCTCCGTTTGGGCCCTGAATCATTTGGGACAACTTGAGGCAGAAGAAGACGAACTTTTTTCAACGTCTCTGAATTGCGTGGAAACTCACCCACCCTCCTCATTTCTCGTGAGGATTCCAGAATGCAGGAACTTGATTCGAGATTCCTCCGTTTGGGCCCTGAACCATTTGGGACAACTTGAGGCAGAAGAAGACGAACTTTTTTCAATGACTCCGAATTGCGTGGAAACTCACCCACCCTCCTCATTTCTCGTGAGGACTCCAGAATGCACGAACTTGTTTCGAGATTCCTCCGTTTGGGCCCTGAACCATTTGGGACAACTTGAGGCAGAAGAAGACGAACTTTTTTCAACGTCTCCGAATTGCGTGGAAACTCACCCACCCTCCTCATTTCTCGTGAGGACTCCAGAATGCACGAACTTGTTTCGAGATTCCTCCGTTTGGGCCCGGAACCATTTGGGACAACTTGAGGCAGAAGAAGACGAACTTTTTTCAACGTCTCCGAATTGCGTGGAAACTCACCCACCCTCCTCATTTCTCGTGAGGATTCCAGAATGCATGAACTTGTTTCGAGATTCCTCCCTTTGGGCCGTGAACCATAAGGGGAAACTTGAGGCAGAAGAAGACGAACTTTTTTCAACGTCTCGGAATTGGTTGGAAACTCACCCACCCTCCTCATTTCTCGTGATGATTCCAGAATGCATGAACTTGTTTCGAGATTCCTTCGTTTGGGCCCTGAACCTTTTGGCACAACTTGAGGCAGAGGAAGACGAACTTTTTTCAACGTCTCTGAATTGCGTGGAAACTCACCCACCCTCCTCATTTCTCGTGAGGATTCCAGAATACAGGAACTTGTTTCGAGATTCCTCCGTTTGGGCCCTGAACCATTTGGGACAACTTGAGGCAGAAGACGACGAACTTTTTTCAACGACTCCGAATTGCGTGGAAAGTCACCCACCCCCCTCATTTCTCGTGAGGATTCCAGAATGCAGGAACATGTTTCGAGATTCCTCCGTTTGGGCCCTTAACCATTTGGGAGAACTTGAGGCAGAAGAAGAGGAACCTTTTTCAACGTCTCGGAATTGCGTGGAAACTCACCCACCCTCCTCATTTCTCGTGAGGACTCCAGAATGCACGAATTTGTTTCGAGATTCCTCCGTTTGGGCCCTGAACCATTTGGGACAACTTGAGGAAGAAGAAGACGAACTTTTTTCAACGACTCCGAATTGCGTGGAAACTCACCCACCAACCTCATTTCTCGTGAGGATTCCAGAATGCATGAACTTGTTTCGAGATTCCTCCATTTGGGCCCTGAACTATATGGGACAACTTGAGGCAGAAGAAGACGAACTTTTTTCAACGTCTCGGAATTGGTTGGAAACTCACCCACCCTCCTCATTTCTCGTGAGGACTCCAGAATGCAGGCGCTTCTTTCGAGATTCCTCCGTTTGGGCCCTGAACCATTTGGGACAACTTGAGGCAGAAGAAGACGAACTTTTTTCAACGTCTCCGAATTGCGTGGAAACTCACCGACCCTCCTCATTTCTCGTGAGGATTCCAAAATGCATGAACTTGTTTCGACATTCCTCCCTTTGGGCCCTGAACCCTATGGGACAACTTGAGGCAGAAGACGACGAACTTTTTTCAACATCTCGGAATTGCTTGGAAACTCACCCACCCTCCTCATTTCTCGTGAGGATTCCAGAATGCAGGAACTTGTTTCGAGATTCCTCCGTTGGGGCACTGAACCATTTGGGACAACTTGAGGCAGAAGAAGACGATCTTTTTTCAACGTCTCGGAATTGCTTGGAAACTCACCCACCCTCCTCATTTCTCGTGAGGATTCCAGAATGCATGAACTTGTTTCGAGATTCCTCCGTTTGGGCCCTGAACCATTTGGGAGAACTTGAGGCAGAAGAAGACGAACTTTTTTCAACCTCTTGGAATTGCGTGGAAACTCACCCACCATCCTCACTTCTCGTGAGGACTCCAGAATGCACGAACTTGTTTCGAGATACCTCCGTTTGGGCCCTGAACCATTTGGGACAACTTGAGGCAGAAGAATACGAACTTTTTTGAACGTCTCGGAATTGCTTGGAAACTCACCCACCCTCCTCATTTCTCGTGAGGACTCCAGAATGCACGAGCTTGTTTCGAGATTCCTCCGTTTGGGCCCTGAACCATTTGGGACAACTTGAGGCAGAAGAAGACGAACTTTTTTCAACCTCTCGGAATTGCGTGGAAACTCACCCACCCTCCTCATTTCTCGTGAGGACTCCAGAATGCACGAGCTTGTTTCGAGATTCCTCCGTTTGGGCCCTGAACCATTTGGGACAACTTGAGGCAGAAGAAGACGAACTTATTTCAACTTCTCCGAATTGCGTGGAAACTCACCCACCCTCCTCATTTCTCGTGAGGATTCCAGAATGCATGAACTTGTTTCGAGATTCCTCCCTTTGGGCCGTGAACCATAAGGGGAAACTTGAGGCAGAAGAAGACGAACTTTTTTCAACGTCTCGGAATTGGTTGGAAACACACCCACCCTAATCATTTGTCGTGATGATTCCAGAATGCATGAACTTGTTTCGATATTCCTCCGTTTGGGCCCTGAATCATTTGGGACAACTTGAGGCAGAAGAAGACGAACTTTTTTCAACGTCTCTGAATTGCGTGGAAACTCACCCACCCTCCTCATTTCTCGTGAGGATTCCAGAATGCAGGAACTTGATTCGAGATTCCTCCGTTTGGGCCCTGAACCATTTGGGACAACTTGAGGCAGAAGAAGACGAACTTTTTTCAATGACTCCGAATTGCGTGGAAACTCACCCACCCTCCTCATTTCTCGTGAGGACTCCAGAATGCACGAACTTGTTTCGAGATTCCTCCGTTTGGGCCCTGAACCATTTGGGACAACTTGAGGAAGAAGAAGACGAACTTTTTTCAATGACTCCGAATTGCGTGGAAACTCACCCACCATCCTCATTTCTCGTGAGGATTCCAGAATGCATGAACTTGTTTCGAGATTCCTCCATTTGGGCCCTGAACTATATGGGACAGCTTGAGGCAGAAGAAGACGAACTTTTTTCAACGTCTCGGAATTGGTTGGAAACTCACCCACCCTCCTCATTTCTCGTGAGGACTCCAGAATGCAGGAGCTTCTTTCGAGATTCCTCCGTTTGGGCCCTGAACCATTTGGGACAACTTGAGGCAGAAGAAGACGAACTTTTTTCAACGTCTCCGAATTGCGTGGAAACTCACCGACCCTCCTCATTTCTCGTGAGGATTCCAGAATGCATGAACTTGTTTCGACATTCCTCCCTTTGGGCCCTGAACCCTATGGGACAACTTGAGGCAGAAGACGACGAACTTTTTTCAACATCTCGGAATTGCTTGGAAACTCACCCACCCTCCTCATTTCTCGTGAGGATTCCAGAATGCAGGAACTTGTTTCGAGATTCCTCCGTTGGGGCACTGAACCATTTGGGACAACTTGAGGCAGAAGAAGACGAACTTTTTTCAACGACTCCGAATTGCATGGAAACTCACCCACCCTCCTCATTTCTCGTGAGGATTCCAGAATGCAGGAACTTGTTTCGAGATTCCTCCCTTTGGGCCCTGAACCATATGGGACAACTTGAGGCAGAAGAAGACGATCTTTTTTCAACGTCTCGGAATTGCTTGGAAACTCACCCACCCTCCTCATTTCTCGTGAGGATTCCAGAATGCATGAACTTGTTTCGAGATTCCTCCGTTTGGGCCCTGAACCATTTGGGAGAACTTGAGGCAGAAGAAGACGAACTTTTTTCAACCTCTTGGAATTGCGTGGAAACTCACCCACCATCCTCACTTCTCGTGAGGACTCCAGAATGCACGAACTTGTTTCGAGATACCTCCGTTTGGGCCCTGAACCATTTGGGACAACTTGAGGCAGAAGAATACGAACTTTTTTGAACGTCTCGGAATTGCTTGGAAACTCACCCACCCTCCTCATTTCTCGTGAGGACTCCAGAATGCACGAGCTTGTTTCGAGATTCCTCCGTTTGGGCCCTGAACCATTTGGGACAACTTGAGGCAGAAGAAGACGAACTTTTTTCAACCTCTCGGAATTGCGTGGAAACTCACCCACCCTCCTCATTTCTCGTGAGGACTCCAGAATGCACGAGCTTGTTTCGAGATTCCTCCGTTTGGGCCCTGAACCATTTGGGACAACTTGAGGCAGAAGAAGACGAAGTTTTTTCAACGTCTCGGAATTGCGTGGAAACTCACCCACCCTCCTCATTTCTCGTGAGGATTCCAGAATGCAGGAACTTGATTCGAGATTCCTCCGTTTGGGCCCTGAACCATTTGGGACAACTTGAGGCAGAAGAAGACGAACTTTTTTCAATGACTCCGAATTGCGTGGAAACTCACCCACCCTCCTCATTTCTCGTGAGGACTCCAGAATGCACGAACTTGTTTCGAGATTCCTCCGTTTGGGCCCTGAACCATTTGGGACAACTTGAGGAAGAAGAAGACGAACTTTTTTCAACGACTCCGAATTGCGTGGAAACTCACCCACCATCCTCATTTCTCGTGAGGATTCCAGAATGCATGAACTTGTTTCGAGATTCCTCCATTTGGGCCCTGAACTATATGGGACAGCTTGAGGCAGAAGAAGACGAACTTTTTTCAACGTCTCGGAATTGGTTGGAAACTCACCCACCCTCCTCATTTCTCGTGAGGACTCCAGAATGCAGGAGCTTCTTTCGAGATTCCTCCGTTTGGGCCCTGAACCATTTGGGACAACTTGAGGCAGAAGAAGACGAACTTTTTTCAACGTCTCCGAATTGCGTGGAAACTCACCGACCCTCCTCATTTCTCGTGAGGATTCCAGAATGCATGAACTTGTTTCGACATTCCTCCCTTTGGGCCCTGAACCCTATGGGACAACTTGAGGCAGAAGACGACGAACTTTTTTCAACATCTCGGAATTGCTTGGAAACTCACCCATCCTCGTCATTTCTCGTGAGGATTCCAGAATGCAGGAACTTGTTTCGAGATTCCTCCGTTGGGGCACTGAACCATTTGGGACAACTTGAGGCAGAAGAAGACGAACTTTTTTCAACGTCTCGGAATTGCTTGGAAACTCACCCACCCTCCTCATTTCTCGTGAGGATTCCAGAATGCATGAACTTGTTTCGAGATTCCTCCGTTTGGGCCCTGAACCATTTGGGAGAACTTGAGGCAGAAGAAGACGAACTTTTTTCAACCTCTTGGAATTGCGTGGAAACTCACCCACCATCCTCACTTCTCGTGAGGACTCCAGAATGCACGAACTTGTTTCGAGATACCTCCGTTTGGGCCCTGAACCATTTGGGACAACTTGAGGCAGAAGAATACGAACTTTTTTGAACGTCTCGGAATTGCTTGGAAACTCACCCACCCTCCTCATTTCTCGTGAGGACTCCAGAATGCACGAGCTTGTTTCGAGATTCCTCCGTTTGGGCCCTGAACCATTTGGGACAACTTGAGGCAGAAGAAGACGAACTTTTTTCAACCTCTCGGAATTGCGTGGAAACTCACCCACCCTCCTCATTTCTCGTGAGGACTCCAGAATGCACGAGCTTGTTTCGAGATTCCTCCGTTTGGGCCCTGAACCATTTGGGACAACTTGAGGCAGAAGAAGACGAACTTATTTCAACTTCTCCGAATTGCGTGGAAACTCACCCACCCTCCTCATTTCTCGTGAGGATTCCAGAATGCATGAACTTGTTTCGAGATTCCTCCCTTTGGGCCGTGAACCATAAGGGGAAAGTTGAGGCAGAAGAAGACGAACTTTTTTCAACGTCTCGGAATTGGTTGGAAACACACCCACCCTAATCATTTCTCGTGATGATTCCAGAATGCATGAACTTGTTTCGATATTCCTCCGTTTGGGCCCTGAATCATTTGGGACAACTTGAGGCAGAAGAAGACGAACTTTTTTCAACGTCTCTGAATTGCGTGGAAACTCACCCACCCTCCTCATTTCTCGTGAGGATTCCAGAATGCAGGAACTTGATTCGAGATTCCTCCGTTTGGGCCCTGAACCATTTGGGACAACTTGAGGCAGAAGAAGACGAACTTTTTTCAATGACTCCGAATTGCGTGGAAACTCACCCACCCTCCTCATTTCTCGTGAGGACTCCAGAATGCACGAACTTGTTTCGAGATTCCTCCGTTTGGGCCCTGAACCATTTGGGACAACTTGAGGAAGAAGAAGACGAACTTTTTTCAATGACTCCGAATTGCGTGGAAACTCACCCACCATCCTCATTTCTCGTGAGGATTCCAGAATGCATGAACTTGTTTCGAGATTCCTCCATTTGGGCCCTGAACTATATGGGACAGCTTGAGGCAGAAGAAGACGAACTTTTTTCAACGTCTCGGAATTGGTTGGAAACTCACCCACCCTCCTCATTTCTCGTGAGGACTCCAGAATGCAGGAGCTTCTTTCGAGATTCCTCCGTTTGGGCCCTGAACCATTTGGGACAACTTGAGGCAGAAGAAGACGAACTTTTTTCAACGTCTCCGAATTGCGTGGAAACTCACCGACCCTCCTCATTTCTCGTGAGGATTCCAGAATGCATGAACTTGTTTCGACATTCCTCCCTTTGGGCCCTGAACCCTATGGGACAACTTGAGGCAGAAGACGACGAACTTTTTTCAACATCTCGGAATTGCTTGGAAACTCACCCACCCTCCTCATTTCTCGTGAGGATTCCAGAATGCAGGAACTTGTTTCGAGATTCCTCCGTTGGGGCACTGAACCATTTGGGACAACTTGAGGCAGAAGAAGACGAACTTTTTTCAACGACTCCGAATTGCATGGAAACTCACCCACCCTCCTCATTTCTCGTGAGGATTCCAGAATGCAGGAACTTGTTTCGAGATTCCTCCCTTTGGGCCCTGAACCATATGGGACAACTTGAGGCAGAAGAAGACGATCTTTTTTCAACGTCTCGGAATTGCTTGGAAACTCACCCACCCTCCTCATTTCTCGTGAGGATTCCAGAATGCATGAACTTGTTTCGAGATTCCTCCGTTTGGGCCCTGAACCATTTGGGAGAACTTGAGGCAGAAGAAGACGAACTTTTTTCAACCTCTTGGAATTGCGTGGAAACTCACCCACCATCCTCACTTCTCGTGAGGACTCCAGAATGCACGAACTTGTTTCGAGATACCTCCGTTTGGGCCCTGAACCATTTGGGACAACTTGAGGCAGAAGAATACGAACTTTTTTGAACGTCTCGGAATTGCTTGGAAACTCACCCACCCTCCTCATTTCTCGTGAGGACTCCAGAATGCACGAGCTTGTTTCGAGATTCCTCCGTTTGGGCCCTGAACCATTTGGGACAACTTGAGGCAGAAGAAGACGAACTTTTTTCAACCTCTCGGAATTGCGTGGAAACTCACCCACCCTCCTCATTTCTCGTGAGGACTCCAGAATGCACGAGCTTGTTTCGAGATTCCTCCGTTTGGGCCCTGAACCATTTGGGACAACTTGAGGCAGAAGAAGACGAAGTTTTTTCAACGTCTCGGAATTGCGTGGAAACTCACCCACCCTCCTCATTTCTCGTGAGGATTCCAGAATGCAGGAACTTGATTCGAGATTCCTCCGTTTGGGCCCTGAACCATTTGGGACAACTTGAGGCAGAAGAAGACGAACTTTTTTCAATGACTCCGAATTGCGTGGAAACTCACCCACCCTCCTCATTTCTCGTGAGGACTCCAGAATGCACGAACTTGTTTCGAGATTCCTCCGTTTGGGCCCTGAACCATTTGGGACAACTTGAGGAAGAAGAAGACGAACTTTTTTCAACGACTCCGAATTGCGTGGAAACTCACCCACCATCCTCATTTCTCGTGAGGATTCCAGAATGCATGAACTTGTTTCGAGATTCCTCCATTTGGGCCCTGAACTATATGGGACAGCTTGAGGCAGAAGAAGACGAACTTTTTTCAACGTCTCGGAATTGGTTGGAAACTCACCCACCCTCCTCATTTCTCGTGAGGACTCCAGAATGCAGGAGCTTCTTTCGAGATTCCTCCGTTTGGGCCCTGAACCATTTGGGACAACTTGAGGCAGAAGAAGACGAACTTTTTTCAACGTCTCCGAATTGCGTGGAAACTCACCGACCCTCCTCATTTCTCGTGAGGATTCCAGAATGCATGAACTTGTTTCGACATTCCTCCCTTTGGGCCCTGAACCCTATGGGACAACTTGAGGCAGAAGACGACGAACTTTTTTCAACATCTCGGAATTGCTTGGAAACTCACCCACCCTCCTCATTTCTCGTGAGGATTCCAGAATGCAGGAACTTGTTTCGAGATTCCTCCGTTGGGGCACTGAACCATTTGGGACAACTTGAGGCAGAAGAAGACGAACTTTTTTCAACGTCTCGGAATTGCTTGGAAACTCACCCACCCTCCTCATTTCTCGTGAGGATTCCAGAATGCATGAACTTGTTTCGAGATTCCTCCGTTTGGGCCCTGAACCATTTGGGAGAACTTGAGGCAGAAGAAGACGAACTTTTTTCAACCTCTTGGAATTGCGTGGAAACTCACCCACCATCCTCACTTCTCGTGAGGACTCCAGAATGCACGAACTTGTTTCGAGATACCTCCGTTTGGGCCCTGAACCATTTGGGACAACTTGAGGCAGAAGAATACGAACTTTTTTGAACGTCTCGGAATTGCTTGGAAACTCACCCACCCTCCTCATTTCTCGTGAGGACTCCAGAATGCACGAGCTTGTTTCGAGATTCCTCCGTTTGGGCCCTGAACCATTTGGGACAACTTGAGGCAGAAGAAGACGAACTTTTTTCAACCTCTCGGAATTGCGTGGAAACTCACCCACCCTCCTCATTTCTCGTGAGGACTCCAGAATGCACGAGCTTGTTTCGAGATTCCTCCGTTTGGGCCCTGAACCATTTGGGACAACTTGAGGCAGAAGAAGACGAACTTATTTCAACTTCTCCGAATTGCGTGGAAACTCACCCACCCTCCTCATTTCTCGTGAGGATTCCAGAATGCATGAACTTGTTTCGAGATTCCTCCCTTTGGGCCGTGAACCATAAGGGGAAAGTTGAGGCAGAAGAAGACGAACTTTTTTCAACGTCTCGGAATTGGTTGGAAACTCACCCACCCTAATCATTTCTCGTGATGATTCCAGAATGCATGAACTTGTTTCGATATTCCTCCGTTTGGGCCCTGAATCATTTGGGACAACTTGAGGCAGAAGAAGACGAACTTTTTTCAACGTCTCTGAATTGCGTGGAAACTCACCCACCCTCCTCATTTCTCGTGAGGATTCCAGAATGCAGGAACTTGATTCGAGATTCCTCCGTTTGGGCCCTGAACCATTTGGGACAACTTGAGGCAGAAGAAGACGAACTTTTTTCAATGACTCCGAATTGCGTGGAAACTCACCCACCCTCCTCATTTCTCGTGAGGACTCCAGAATGCAGGAACTTGTTTCGAGATTCCTCCGTTTGGGCCCTGAACCATTTGGGACAACTTGAGGAAGAAGAAGACGAACTTTTTTCAACGACTCCGAATTGCTTGGAAACTCACCCACCCTCCTCATTTCTCGTGAGGAGTCCAGAATGCAGGAGCTTCTTTCGAGATTCCTCCGTTTGAGCCCTGAACCATTTGGGAGAACTTGAGGCAGAAGAAGATGAACTTTTTTCAACGTCTCGGAATTGCGTGGAAACTGACCCACCCTCCTCATTTCTCGTGAGGACTCCAGAATGCACGAACTTGTTTCGAGATTCCTCCGTTTGGGCCCTGAACCATTTGGGACAACTTGAGGAAGAAGAAAACGAACTTTTTTCAACGTCTCGGAATTGCGTGGAAACTCACCCACCCTCCTCATTTCTCGTGAGGACTCCAGAATGCACGAACTTGTTTCGAGATTCCTCCGTTTGGGCCCTGAACCATTTGGGACAACTTGAGGCAGAAGAAGACGAAGTTTTTTCAACGTCTCCGAATTGCGTGGAAACTCACCCACCCTCCTCATTTCTCGTGAGGATTCCATAATGCATGAACTTGTTTCGAGAATCCTCCGTTTGGGCCCTGAACCATTTGGGACAACTTGAGGCAGAAGAAGACGAACTTTTTTCAACGTCTCGGAATTGCTTGGAAACTCACCCACCCTCCTCATTTCTCGTGAGGATTCCAGAATGCAGGAACTTGTTTCGAGATTCCTCCGTTTGGGTCCTGAACCATTTGGGACAACTTGAGCCAGAAGAAGACGAACTTTTTTCAACGTCTCGGAATTGCGTGGAAACTCACCCACCCTCCTCATTTCTCGTGAGGATTCCAGAATGCATGAACTTGTTTCGACATTCCTCCCTTTGGGCCCTGAACCCTATGGGACAACTTGAGGCAGAAGACGACGAACTTTTTTCAACATCTCGGAATTGCTTGGAAACTCACCCACCCTCCTCATTTCTCGTGAGGATTCCAGAATGCAGGAACTTGTTTCGAGATTCCTCCGTTGGGGCACTGAACTATTTGGGACAAGTTGAGGCAGAAGAAGACGAACTTTTTTCAACGTCTCGGAATTGCTTGGAAACTCACCCACCCTCCTCATTTCTCGTGAGGATTCCAGAATGCAGGAACTTGTTTCGAGAGTCCTCCATTTGGGTCCTGAACCATTTGGGACAACTTGAGCCAGAAGAAGACGAACTTTTTTCAACGTCTCGGAATTGCGTGGAAACTCACCCACCCTCCTCATTTCTCGTGAGGACCCCTGACTGCACGAACTTGTTTCGAGATTCCTCCGTTTGGGCCCTGAACCATTTGGGACAACTTGAGGCAGAAGAAGACGAACTTTTTTCAACGTCTCCGAATTGCGTGGAAACTCACCCACCCTCCTCATTTCTCGTGAGGATTCCAGAATGCATGAACTTGTTTCGACATTCCTCCCTTTGGGCCCTGAACCCTATGGGACAACTTGAGGCAGAAGACGACGAACTTTTTTCAACATCTCGGAATTGCTTGGAAACTCACCCACCCTCCTCATTTCTCGTGAGGATTCCAGAATGCATGAACTTGTTTCGAGATTCCTCCCTTTGGGCCGTGAACCATAAGGGGAAACTTGAGGCAGAAGAAGACGAACTTTTTTCAACGTCTCGGAATTGGTTGGAAACTCACCCACCCTCCTCATTTCTCGTGATGATTCCAGAATGCATGAACTTGTTTCGATATTCCTCCGTTTGGGCCCTGAATCATTTGGGACAACTTGAGGCAGAAGAAGACGAACTTTTTTCAACGTCTCTGAATTGCGTGGAAACTCACCCACCCTCCTCATTTCTCGTGAGGATTCCAGAATGCAGGAACTTGTTTCGAGATTCCTCCGTTGGGGCACTGAACCATTTGGGACAACTTGAGGCAGAAGAAGACGAACTTTTTTCAACGTCTCGGAATTGCTTGGAAACTCACCCACCCTCCTCATTTCTCGTGAGGATTCCAGAATGCATGAACTTGTTTCGAGATTCCTCCGTTTGGGCCCTGAACCATTTGGGAGAACTTGAGGCAGAAGAAGACGAACTTTTTTCAACCTCTTGGAATTGCGTGGAAACTCACCCACCATCCTCACTTCTCGTGAGGACTCCAGAATGCACGAACTTGTTTCGAGATACCTCCGTTTGGGCCCTGAACCATTTGGGACAACTTGAGGCAGAAGAATACGAACTTTTTTGAACGTCTCGGAATTGCTTGGAAACTCACCCACCCTCCTCATTTCTCGTGAGGACTCCAGAATGCACGAGCTTGTTTCGAGATTCCTCCGTTTGGGCCCTGAACCATTTGGGACAACTTGAGGCAGAAGAAGACGAACTTTTTTCAACCTCTCGGAATTGCGTGGAAACTCACCCACCCTCCTCATTTCTCGTGAGGACTCCAGAATGCACGAGCTTGTTTCGAGATTCCTCCGTTTGGGCCCTGAACCATTTGGGACAACTTGAGGCAGAAGAAGACGAACTTATTTCAACTTCTCCGAATTGCGTGGAAACTCACCCACCCTCCTCATTTCTCGTGAGGATTCCAGAATGCATGAACTTGTTTCGAGATTCCTCCCTTTGGGCCGTGAACCATAAGGGGAAAGTTGAGGCAGAAGAAGACGAACTTTTTTCAACGTCTCGGAATTGGTTGGAAACTCACCCACCCTAATCATTTCTCGTGATGATTCCAGAATGCATGAACTTGTTTCGATATTCCTCCGTTTGGGCCCTGAATCATTTGGGACAACTTGAGGCAGAAGAAGACGAACTTTTTTCAACGTCTCTGAATTGCGTGGAAACTCACCCACCCTCCTCATTTCTCGTGAGGATTCCAGAATGCAGGAACTTGATTCGAGATTCCTCCGTTTGGGCCCTGAACCATTTGGGACAACTTGAGGCAGAAGAAGACGAACTTTTTTCAATGACTCCGAATTGCGTGGAAACTCACCCACCCTCCTCATTTCTCGTGAGGACTCCAGAATGCAGGAACTTGTTTCGAGATTCCTCCGTTTGGGCCCTGAACCATTTGGGACAACTTGAGGAAGAAGAAGACGAACTTTTTTCAACGACTCCGAATTGCTTGGAAACTCACCCACCCTCCTCATTTCTCGTGAGGAGTCCAGAATGCAGGAGCTTCTTTCGAGATTCCTCCGTTTGAGCCCTGAACCATTTGGGAGAACTTGAGGCAGAAGAAGATGAACTTTTTTCAACGTCTCGGAATTGCGTGGAAACTGACCCACCCTCCTCATTTCTCGTGAGGACTCCAGAATGCACGAACTTGTTTCGAGATTCCTCCGTTTGGGCCCTGAACCATTTGGGACAACTTGAGGAAGAAGAAAACGAACTTTTTTCAACGTCTCGGAATTGCGTGGAAACTCACCCACCCTCCTCATTTCTCGTGAGGACTCCAGAATGCACGAACTTGTTTCGAGATTCCTCCGTTTGGGCCCTGAACCATTTGGGACAACTTGAGGCAGAAGAAGACGAAGTTTTTTCAACGTCTCCGAATTGCGTGGAAACTCACCCACCCTCCTCATTTCTCGTGAGGATTCCATAATGCATGAACTTGTTTCGAGAATCCTCCGTTTGGGCCCTGAACCATTTGGGACAACTTGAGGCAGAAGAAGACGAACTTTTTTCAACGTCTCGGAATTGCTTGGAAACTCACCCACCCTCCTCATTTCTCGTGAGGATTCCAGAATGCAGGAACTTGTTTCGAGATTCCTCCGTTTGGGTCCTGAACCATTTGGGACAACTTGAGCCAGAAGAAGACGAACTTTTTTCAACGTCTCCGAATTGCGTGGAAACTCACCCACCCTCCTCATTTCTCGTGAGGATTCCAGAATGCATGAACTTGTTTCGACATTCCTCCCTTTGGGCCCTGAACCCTATGGGACAACTTGAGGCAGAAGACGACGAACTTTTTTCAACATCTCGGAATTGCTTGGAAACTCACCCACCCTCCTCATTTCTCGTGAGGATTCCAGAATGCAGGAACTTGTTTCGAGATTCCTCCGTTGGGGCACTGAACTATTTGGGACAAGTTGAGGCAGAAGAAGACGAACTTTTTTCAACGTCTCGGAATTGCTTGGAAACTCACCCACCCTCCTCATTTCTCGTGAGGATTCCAGAATGCAGGAACTTGTTTCGAGAGTCCTCCATTTGGGTCCTGAACCATTTGGGACAACTTGAGCCAGAAGAAGACGAACTTTTTTCAACGTCTCGGAATTGCGTGGAAACTCACCCACCCTCCTCATTTCTCGTGAGGACCCCTGACTGCACGAACTTGTTTCGAGATTCCTCCGTTTGGGCCCTGAACCATTTGGGACAACTTGAGGCAGAAGAAGACGAACTTTTTTCAACGTCTCCGAATTGCGTGGAAACTCACCCACCCTCCTCATTTCTCGTGAGGATTCCAGAATGCATGAACTTGTTTCGACATTCCTCCCTTTGGGCCCTGAACCCTATGGGACAACTTGAGGCAGAAGACGACGAACTTTTTTCAACATCTCGGAATTGCTTGGAAACTCACCCACCCTCCTCATTTCTCGTGAGGATTCCAGAATGCATGAACTTGTTTCGAGATTCCTCCCTTTGGGCCGTGAACCATAAGGGGAAACTTGAGGCAGAAGAAGACGAACTTTTTTCAACGTCTCGGAATTGGTTGGAAACTCACCCACCCTCCTCATTTCTCGTGATGATTCCAGAATGCATGAACTTGTTTCGATATTCCTCCGTTTGGGCCCTGAATCATTTGGGACAACTTGAGGCCGAAGAAGACGAACTTTTTTCAACGTCTCTGAATTGCGTGGAAACTCACCCACCCTCCTCATTTCTCGTGAGGATTCCAGAATGCAGGAACTTGATTCGAGATTCCTCCGTTTGGGCCCTGAACCATTTGGGACAACTTGAGGCAGAAGAAGACGAACTTTTTTCAATGACTCCGAATTGCGTGGAAACTCACCCACCCTCCTCATTTCTCGTGAGGACTCCAGAATGCAGGAACTTGTTTCGAGATTCCTCCCTTTGGGCCCTGAACCATACGGGACAACTTGAGGCAGAAGAAGACGAACTTTTTTCAACGTCTCGGAATTGCTTGGAAACTCACCCACCCTTCTCATTTCTCGTGAGGAGTCCAGAATGCATGAACTTGTTTCGAGATTCCTCCGTTTGGGCCCTGAACCATTTGGGAGAACTTGAGGCAGAAGAAGATGAACTTTTTTCAACGTCTCGGAATTGCGTGGAAACTGACCCATCCTCCTCATTTCTCGTGAGGACTCCAGAATGCACGAACTTGTTTCGAGATTCCTCCGTTTGGGCCCTGAACCATTTGGGACAACTTGAGGCAGAAGAAGACGAACTTTTTTCAACGTCTCGGAATTGCGTGGAAACTCACCCACCCTCCTCATTTCTCGTGAGGACTCCAGAATGCACGAACTTGTTTCGAGATTCCTCCGTTTGGGCCCTGAACCATTTGGGACAACTTGAGGCAGAAGAAGACGAAGTTTTTTCAACGTCTCCGAATTGCGTGGAAACTCACCCACCCTCCTCATTTCTCGTGAGGATTCCAGAATGCATGAACTTGTTTCGAGAATCCTCCGTTTGGGCCCTGAACCATTTGGGACAACTTGAGGCAGAAGAAGACGAACTTTTTTCAATGACTCCGAATTGAGTGGAAACTCACCCACCCTCCTCTTTTCTCGTGAGGATTCCAGAATGCAGGAACTTGTTTCGAGATTCCTCCGTTTGGGCGCTGAAGCATTTGGGACAACTTGAGGCAGAAGAAGACGAACTTTTTTCAACGTCTCGGAATTGCGTGGAAACTCACCCACCCTCCTCATTTCTCGTGAGGACTCCAGAATGCACGAACTTGTTTCGAGATTCCTCCGTTTGGGCCCTGAACCATTTGGGACAACTTGAGGCAGAAGAAGACGAAGTTTTTTCAACGTCTCCGAATTGCGTGGAAACTCACCCACCCTCCTCATTTCTCGTGAGGATTCCAGAATGCATGAACTTGTTTCGAGAATCCTCCGTTTGGGCCCTGAACCATTTGGGACAACTTGAGGCAGAAGAAGACGAACTTTTTTCAACGTCTACGAATTGCGTGGAAACTCACCCACCCTCCTCATTTCTCGTGAGGAGTCCAGAATGCAGGACCTTGTTTCGAGATTCCTCCGTTTGGGCCCTGAACCATTTGGGACAACTTGAGGCAGAAGAAGACGAACTTTTTTCAACGTCTCGGAATTGCGTGGAAACTCACCCACCCTCCGCATTTCTCGTGAGGACTCCAGAATGCACGAACTTGTTTCGAGATTCCTCCGTTTGGGCCCTGAACCATTTGGGACAACTTGAGGCAGAAGAAGACGAAGTTTTTTCAACGTCTCCGAATTGCGTGGAAACTCACCCACCCTCCTCATTTCTCGTGAGGATTCCAGAATGCATGAACTTGTTTCGAGAATCCTCCGTTTGGGCCCTGAACCATTTGGGACAACTTGAGGCAGAAGAAGACGAACTTTTTTCAACGTCTCGGAATGGCTTGGAAACTCACCCACCCTCCTCATTTCTCGTGAGGATTCCAGAATGCAGGAACTTGATTCGAGATTCCTCCGTTTGGGCCCTGAACCATTTGGGACAACTTGAGGCAGAAGAAGACGAACTTTTTTCAATGACTCCGAATTGCGTGGAAACTCACCCACCCTCCTCTTTTCTCGTGAGGATTCCAGAATGCAGGAACTTGTTTCGAGATTCCTCCCTTTGGGCCCTGAACCATATGGGACAACTTGAGGCAGAAGAAGACGAACTTTTTTCAACGTCTCGGAATTGCTTGGAAACTCACCCACCCTCCTCATTTCTCGTGAGGAGTCCAGAATGCATGAACTTGTTTCGAGATTCCTCCGTTTGGGCACTGAACCATTTGGGACAACTTGAGGCAGAAGAAGACGAAGTTTTTTCAACATCTCCGAATTGCGTGGAAACTCACCCACCCTCCTCATTTCTCGTGAGGATTCCAGAATGCAGGAACTTGTTTCGAGATTCCTCCGTTTGGGCGCTGAAGCATTTGGGACAACTTGAGGCAGAAGAAGACGAACTTTTTTCAACGTCTCGGAATTGCGTGGAAACTCACCCACCCTCCTCATTTCTCGTGAGGACTCCAGAATGCACGAACTTGTTTCGAGATTCCTCCGTTTGGGCCCTGAACCATTTGGGACAACTTGAGGCAGAAGAAGACGAAGTTTTTTCAACGTCTCCGAATTGCGTGGAAACTCACCCACCCTCCTCATTTCTCGTGAGGATTCCAGAATGCATGAACTTGTTTCGAGAATCCTCCGTTTGGGCCCTGAACCATTTGGGACAACTTGAGGCAGAAGAAGACGAACTTTTTTCAACGTCTCCGAATTGCGTGGAAACTCACCCACCCTCCTCATTTCTCGTGAGGATTCCAGAATGCAGGACCTTGTTTCGAGATTCCTCCGTTTGGGCCCTGAACCATTTGGGACAACTTGAGGCAGAAGAAGACGAACTTTTTTCAACCTCTCGGAATTGCGTGGAAACTCACCCACCCTCCTCATTTCTCGTCAGGACTCCAGAATGCACGAGCTTGTTTCGAGATTCCTCCGTTTGGGCCCTGAACCATTTCGGACAACTTGTGGCAGAAGAAGACGAACTTTTTTCAACTTCTTCGAATTGCGTGGAAACTCACCCACCCTCCTCATTTCTCGTGAGGATTCCAGAATGCACGAACTTGTTTCGAGATTGCTCCCTTTGGGCCCTGAACCATATGGGACAACTTGAGGCAGAAGAAGACGAACTTTTTTCAACGTCTCGGAATTGCTTGGAAACTCACCCACCCTCCTCATTTCTCGTGAGGAGTCCAGAATGCATGAACTTGTTTCGAGATTCCTCCGTTTGGGCCCTGAACCATTTGGGAGAACTTGAGGCAGAAGAAGATGAACTTTTTTCAACGTCTAGGAATTGCGTGGAAACTGACCCACCCTCCTCATTTCTCGTGAGGACTCCAGAATGCATGAACTTGTTTCGAGATTCCGCCGTTTGGGCCCTGAACCATTTGGGACAACTTGAGGCAGAAGAAGACGAACTTTTTTCAACGTCTCGGAATTGCGTGGAAACTCACCCACCCTCCTCATTTCTCGTGAGGACTCCAGAATGCACGAACTTGTTTCGAGATTCCTCCGTTTGGGCCCTGAACCATTTGGGACAACTTGAGGCAGAAGAAGACGAAGTTTTTTCAACGTCTCCGAATTGCGTGGAAACTCACCCACCCTCCTCATTTCTCGTGAGGATTCCAGAATGCATGAACTTGTTTCGAGAATCCTCCGTTTGGGCCCTGAACCATTTGGGACAACTTGAGGCAGAAGAAGATGAACTTTTTTCAACGTCTAGGAATTGCGTGGAAACTGACCCACCCTCCTCATTTCTCGTGAGGACTCCAGAATGCATGAACTTGTTTCGAGATTCCTCCGTTTGGGCCCTGAACCATTTGGGACAACTTGAGGCAGAAGAAGACGAACTTTTTTCAACGTCTCGGAATTGCGTGGAAACTCACCCACCCTCCTCATTTCTCGTGAGGTCTCCAGAATGCACGAACTTGTTTCGAGATTCCTCCGTTTGGGCCCTGAACCATTTGGGACAACTTGAGGCAAAAGAAGACGAAGTTTTTTCAACGTCTCCGAATTCCGTGGAAACTCACCCACCCTCCTCATTTCTCGTGAGGATTCCAGAATGCATGAACTTGTTTCGAGAATCCTCCGTTTGGGCCCTGAACCATTTGGGGCAACTTGAGGCAGAAGAAGACGAACTTTTTTCAACGTCTCCGAATTGCGTGGAAACTCACCCACCCTCCTCATTTCTCGTGAGGATTCCAGAATGCAGGACCTTGTTTCGAGATTCCTCCGTTTGGGCCCTGAACCATTTGGGACAACTTGAGGCAGAAGAAGACAAACTTTTTTCAACCTCTCGGAATTGCGTGGAAACTCACCCACCCTCCTCATTTCTCGTCAGGACTCCAGAATGCACGAGCTTGTTTCGAGATTCCTCCGTTTGGGCCCTGAACCATTTCGGACAACTTGAGGCAGAAGAAGACGAACTTTTTTCAACTTCTGCGAATTGCGTGGAAACTCACCCACCCTCCTCATTTCTCGTGAGGAGTCTAGAATGCACGAACTTGTTTCGAGATTCCTCCGTTTGGGCCCTGAACCATTTGGGACAACTTGAGGCAGAAGAAGACGAACTTTTTTCAACCTCTCGGAATTGCGAGGAAACTCACCCACCCTCCTCATTTCTCGTGAGGACTCGAGAATGCACGAGCTTGTTTCGAGATTCCTCCGTTTGGGCCCTGAACCATTTGGGACAACTTGAGGCAGAAGAAGACGAACTTTTTTCAACTTCTCCGAATTGCGTGGAAACTCACCCACCCTCCTCATTTCTCGTGAGGATTCCAGAATGCATGAACTTGTTTCGAGATTCCTCCGTTTGGGCCCTCAACCATTTGGGACAACTTGAGGCAGAAGAAGACGAACTTTTTTCAACGTCTCGGAATTGCTTGAAAACTCACCCACCCTCCTCATTTCTCGCGAGGATTCCAGAATGCATGAACTTGTTTCGAGATTCCTCCCTTTGGGCCCTGAACCATATGGGACAAATTGAGGCAGAAGAAGACGAACTTTTTTCAACCTCTCGGAATTGCTTGGAAACTCACCCACCCTCCTCATTTCTCGTGAGGACCCCAGAATGCACGAACTTGTTTCGAGATTCCTCCGTTTGGGCCCTGAACCATTTGGGACAACTTGAAGCAGAAGAAGACGAACTTTTTTCAACGTCTCCGAATTGCGTGGAAACTCACCCACCCATCTCATTTCTCGTGAGGATTCCAGAATGCATGAACTTGTTTCGAGATTCCTCCCTTTGGGCCGTGAACCATAAGGGGAAACTTGAGGCAGAAGAAGACGAACTTTTTTCAACGTCTCGGAATTGCTTGGAAACTCACCCACCCTCCTCATTTCTCGTGAGGATTCCAGAATGCAGGAACTTGATTCGAGATTCCTCCGTTTGGGCCCTGAACCATTTGGGACAACTTGAGGCAGAAGAAGACGAACTTTTTTCAATGACTCCGAATTGCGTGGAAACTCACCCACCCTCCTCTTTTCTCGTGAGGATTCCAGAATGCAGGAACTTGTTTCGAGATTCCTCCCTTTGGGCCCTGAACCATATGGGACAACTTGAGACAGAAGAAGACGAACTTTTTTCAACGTCTCGGAATTGCTTGGAAACTCACCCACCCTCCTCATTTCTCGTGAGGAGTCCAGAATGCATGAACTTGTTTCGAGATTCCTCCGTTTGGGCACTGAACCATTTGGGACAACTTGAGGCAGAAGAAGACGAAGTTTTTTCAACATCTCCGAATTGCGTGGAAACTCACCCACCCTCCTCATTTCTCGTGAGGATTCCAGAATGCAGGAACTTGTTTCGAGATTCCTCCGTTTGGGCGCTGAAGCATTTGGGACAACTTGAGGCAGAAGAAGACGAACTTTTTTCAACGTCTCGGAATTGCGTGGAAACTCACCCACCCTCCTCATTTCTCGTGAGGTCTCCAGAATGCACGAACTTGTTTCGAGATTCCTCCGTTTGGGCCCTGAACCATTTGGGACAACTTGAGGCAAAAGAAGACGAAGTTTTTTCAACGTCTCCGAATTGCGTGGAAACTCACCCACCCTCCTCATTTCTCGTGAGGATTCCAGAATGCATGAACTTGTTTCGAGAATCCTCCGTTTGGGCCCTGAACCATTTGGGACAACTTGAGGCAGAAGAAGACGAACTTTTTTCAACGTCTCCGAATTGCGTGGAAACTCACCCACCCTCCTCATTTCTCGTGAGGATTCCAGAATGCAGGACCTTGTTTCGAGATTCCTCCGTTTGGGCCCTGAACCATTTGGGACAACTTGAGGCGGAAGAAGACAAACTTTTTTCAACCTCTCGGAATTGCGTGGAAACTCACCCACCCTCCTCATTTCTCGTCAGGACTCCAGAATGCACGAGCTTGTTTCGAGATTCCTCCGTTTGGGCCCTGAACCATTTCGGACAACTTGAGGCAGAAGAAGACGAACTTTTTTCAACTTCTGCGAATTGCGTGGAAACTCACCCACCCTCCTCATTTCTCGTGAGGAGTCCAGAATGCATGAACTTGTTTCGAGATTCCTCCCTTTGGGCCCTGAACCATATGGGACAACTTGAGGCAGAAGAAGACGAACTTTTTTCAACGTCTCGGAATTGCTTGGAAACTCACCCACCCTCCTCATTTCTCGTGAGGATTCCAGAATGCATGAACTTGTTTCGAGATTCCTCCGTTTGGGCCCTGAACCATTTGGGAGAACTTGAGGCAGAAGAAGACGAACTTTTTTCAACGTCTCGGAATTGCGTGGAAACTCACCCACCCTCCTCATTTCTCGTGAGGATTCCAGAATGCAGGAACTTGTTTCGAGAATCCTCCGTTTGGGCCCTGAACCATTTGGGACAACTTGAGGCAGAAGAAGACGAACTTTTTTCAACGACTCCGAATTGCGTGGAAACTCACCCACCCTCCTCATTTCTCGTGACGATTCCAGAATGCAGGAACTTGTTTCGAGATTCCTCCCTTTGGGCCCTGAACCATATGGGAAAACTTGAGGCAGAAGAAGACGAACTTTTTTCAACCTCTCGGAATTGCTTGGAAACTCACCCACCCTCCTCATTTCTCGTGAGGATTCCAGAATGCATGAACTTGTTTCGAGATTCCTCCCTTTGGGCCCTGAACCATTTGGGACAACTTGAGGCAGAAGAAGACGAACTTTTTTCAACGTCTCCGAATTGCGTGGAAACTCATCCACCCTCCTCATTTCTCGTGAGGACTCCAGAATGCATGAGCATGTTTCGAGATTCCTCCGTTTGGGCCCTGAACCTTTTGGGAAACTTGAGGCAGAAGAAGACGAACTTTTTTCAACCTCTCGGAATTGTGTGGAAACTCACCCACCCTCCTCATTTCTCGTGAGGACTCCAGAATGCACGAGCTTGTTTCGAGATTCCTCCGTTTGGGCCCTGAACCATTTGGGACAACTTGAGGCTGAAGAAGACGAACTTTTTTCAACTTCTCCGAATTGCGTGGAAACTCACCCACCCTCCTCATTTCTCGTGAGGATTCCAGAATGCATGAACTTTTTTCGAGATTCCTCCCTTTGGGACGTGAACCATTTGGGACAACTTGAGGCAGAAGAAGACGAACTTTTTTCAACGACTCCGAATTGCGTGGAAACTCACCCACCCTCCTCATTTCTCGTGACGATTCCAGAATGCAGGAACTTGTTTCGAGATTCCTCCCTTTGGGCCCTGAACCATATGGGACAACTTGAGGCAGAAGAAGACGAACTTTTTTCAACCTCTCGGAATTGCTTGGAAACTCACCCACCCTCCTCATTTCTCGTGAGGATTCCAGAATGAATGAACTTGTTTCGAGATTCCTCCGTTTGGGCCCTGAACCATTTGGAAAAAGAGGCAGAAGAAGAGGAACTTCTTTCAACGTCTCGGAATTGCGTGGAAACTCACCCACCCTCCTCATTTCTCGTGAGGACTCCAGAATGCACGAACTTGTTTCGAGATTCCTCCGTTTGGGCCCTGAACCATTTGGGACAACTTGAGGCAGAAGAAGACGAACTTTTTTCAACGACTCCGAATTGCGTGGAAACTCACCCACCCTCCTCATTTCTCGTGACGATTCCAGAATGCAGGAACTTGTTTCGAGATTCCTCCCTTTGGGCCCTGAACCATATGGGAAAACTTGAGGCAGAAGAAGACGAACTTTTTTCAACCTCTCGGAATTGCTTGGAAACTCACCCACCCTCCTCATTTCTCGTGAGGATTCCAGAATGCATGAACTTGTTTCGAGATTCCTCCCTTTGGGCCCTGAACCATTTGGGACAACTTGAGGCAGAAGAAGACGAACTTTTTTCAACGTCTCCGAATTGCGTGGAAACTCATCCACCCTCCTCATTTCTCGTGAGGACTCCAGAATGCATGAGCTTGTTTCGAGATTCCTCCGTTTGGGCCCTGAACCTTTTGGGACAACTTGAGGCAGAAGAAGACGAACTTTTTTCAACCTCTCGGAATTGTGTGGAAACTCACCCACCCTCCTCATTTCTCGTGAGGACTCCAGAATGCACGAGCTTGTTTCGAGATTCCTCCGTTTGGGCCCTGAACCATTTGGGACAACTTGAGGCTGAAGAAGACGAACTTTTTTCAACCTCTCGGAATTGCGTGGAAACTCACCCACCCTCCTCATTTCTCGTGAGGACTCCAGAATGCACGAGCTTGTTTCGAGATTCCTCCGTTTGGGCCCTGAACCATTTGGGACAACTTGAGGCAGAAGAAGACGAACTTTTTTCAACTTCTCCGAATTGCGTGGAAACTCACCCACCCTCCTCATTTCTCGTGAGGATTCCAGAATGCATGAACTTGTTTCGAGATTCCTCCGTTTGGGCCCTCAACCATTTGGGACAACTTGAGGCAGAAGAAGACGAACTTTTTTCAACGTCTCGGAATTGCTTGAAAACTCACCCACCCTCCTCATTTCTCGCGAGGATTCCAGAATGCATGAACTTGTTTCGAGATTCCTCCCTTTGGGCCCTGAACCATATGGGACAAATTGAGGCAGAAGAAGACAAACTTTTTTCAACCTCTCGGAATTGCTTGGAAACTCACCCACCCTCCTCATTTCTCGTGAGGACCCCAGAATGCACGAACTTGTTTCGAGATTCCTCCGTTTGGGCCCTGAACCATTTGGGACAACTTGAGGCAGAAGAAGACGAACTTTTTTCAACGTCTCCGAATTGCGTGGAAACTCACCCACCCATCTCATTTCTCGTGAGGATTCCAGAATGCATGAACTTGTTTCGAGATTCCTCCCTTTGGGCCGTGAACCATAAGGGGAAACTTGAGGCAGAAGAAGACGAACTTTTTTCAACGTCTCGGAATTGGTTGGAAACTCACCCACCGTCCTCATTTCTCGTGATGATTCCAGAATGCATGAACTTGTTTCGAGATTCCTCCGTTTGGGCCCTAAACCAATTGGGACAACTTGAGGCAGAAGAAGACGAACTTTTTTCAACGTCTCGGAATTGCTTGAAAACTCACCCACCCTCCTCATTTCTCGTGAGGACTCCAGAATGCAGGAACTTGTTTCGAGATTCCTCCGTTTGGGCCCCGAACCATTTGGGAGAACTTGAGGCAGAAGAAGACAAACTTTTTTCAACGTCTCCGAATTGCGTGGAAACTCACCCACCCTCCTCATTTCTCGTGAGGATTCCAGAATGCAGGAACTTGTTTCGAGATTCCTCCGTTTGGGCCCTGAACCATTTGGGAGAACTTGAGGCAGAAGAAGACGAACTTTTTTCAACGACTCCGAATTGCGTCGAAACTCACCCACCCTCCTCATTTCTCGTGAGGATTCCAGAATGCATGAACTTGTTTCGAGATTCCTCCCTTTGGGCCCTGAACCATATGGGACAACTTGAGGCAGAAGAAGACGAACTTTTTTCAACGTCTCGGAATTGCTTGGAAACTCACCCACCCTCCTCATTTCTCGTGAGGATTCCAGAATGCATGAACTTGTTTCGAGATTCCTCCGTTTGGGCCCGGAACCATTTGGGAGAACTTGAGGCAGAAGAAGACGAACTTTTTTCAACGTCTCGGAATTGCGTGGAAACTCACCCACCCTCCTCATTTCTCGTGAGGATTCCAGAATGCAGGAACTTGTTTCGAGAATCCTCCGTTTGGGCCCTGAACCATTTGGGACAACTTGAGGCAGAAGAAGACGAACTTTTTTCAACGACTCCGAATTGCGTGGAAACTCACCCACCCTCCTCATTTCTCGTGACGATTCCAGAATGCAGGAACTTGTTTCGAGATTCCTCCCTTTGGGCCCTGAACCATATGGGAAAACTTGAGGCAGAAGAAGACGAACTTTTTTCAACCTCTCGGAATTGCTTGGAAACTCACCCACCCTCCTCATTTCTCGTGAGGATTCCAGAATGCATGAACTTGTTTCGAGATTCCTCCCTTTGGGCCCTGAACCATTTGGGACAACTTGAGGCAGAAGAAGACGAACTTTTTTCAACGTCTCCGAATTGCGTGGAAACTCATCCACCCTCCTCATTTCTCGTGAGGACTCCAGAATGCATGAGCATGTTTCGAGATTCCTCCGTTTGGGCCCTGAACCTTTTGGGAAACTTGAGGCAGAAGAAGACGAACTTTTTTCAACCTCTCGGAATTGTGTGGAAACTCACCCACCCTCCTCATTTCTCGTGAGGACTCCAGAATGCACGAGCTTGTTTCGAGATTCCTCCGTTTGGGCCCTGAACCATTTGGGACAACTTGAGGCTGAAGAAGACGAACTTTTTTCAACTTCTCCGAATTGCGTGGAAACTCACCCACCCTCCTCATTTCTCGTGAGGATTCCAGAATGCATGAACTTTTTTCGAGATTCCTCCCTTTGGGACGTGAACCATTTGGGACAACTTGAGGCAGAAGAAGACGAACTTTTTTCAACGACTCCGAATTGCGTGGAAACTCACCCACCCTCCTCATTTCTCGTGACGATTCCAGAATGCAGGAACTTGTTTCGAGATTCCTCCCTTTGGGCCCTGAACCATATGGGACAACTTGAGGCAGAAGAAGACGAACTTTTTTCAACCTCTCGGAATTGCTTGGAAACTCACCCACCCTCCTCATTTCTCGTGAGGATTCCAGAATGAATGAACTTGTTTCGAGATTCCTCCGTTTGGGCCCTGAACCATTTGGAAAAAGAGGCAGAAGAAGAGGAACTTCTTTCAACGTCTCGGAATTGCGTGGAAACTCACCCACCCTCCTCATTTCTCGTGAGGACTCCAGAATGCACGAACTTGTTTCGAGATTCCTCCGTTTGGGCCCTGAACCATTTGGGACAACTTGAGGCAGAAGAAGACGAACTTTTTTCAACGACTCCGAATTGCGTGGAAACTCACCCACCCTCCTCATTTCTCGTGACGATTCCAGAATGCAGGAACTTGTTTCGAGATTCCTCCCTTTGGGCCCTGAACCATATGGGAAAACTTGAGGCAGAAGAAGACGAACTTTTTTCAACCTCTCGGAATTGCTTGGAAACTCACCCACCCTCCTCATTTCTCGTGAGGATTCCAGAATGCATGAACTTGTTTCGAGATTCCTCCCTTTGGGCCCTGAACCATTTGGGACAACTTGAGGCAGAAGAAGACGAACTTTTTTCAACGTCTCCGAATTGCGTGGAAACTCATCCACCCTCCTCATTTCTCGTGAGGACTCCAGAATGCATGAGCTTGTTTCGAGATTCCTCCGTTTGGGCCCTGAACCTTTTGGGACAACTTGAGGCAGAAGAAGACGAACTTTTTTCAACCTCTCGGAATTGTGTGGAAACTCACCCACCCTCCTCATTTCTCGTGAGGACTCCAGAATGCACGAGCTTGTTTCGAGATTCCTCCGTTTGGGCCCTGAACCATTTGGGACAACTTGAGGCTGAAGAAGACGAACTTTTTTCAACCTCTCGGAATTGCGTGGAAACTCACCCACCCTCCTCATTTCTCGTGAGGACTCCAGAATGCACGAGCTTGTTTCGAGATTCCTCCGTTTGGGCCCTGAACCATTTGGGACAACTTGAGGCAGAAGAAGACGAAGTTTTTTCAACTTCTCCGAATTGCGTGGAAACTCACCCACCCTCCTCATTTCTCGTGAGGATTCCAGAATGCATGAACTTGTTTCGAGATTCCTCCGTTTGGGCCCTCAACCATTTGGGACAACTTGAGGCAGAAGAAGACGAACTTTTTTCAACGTCTCGGAATTGCTTGAAAACTCACCCACCCTCCTCATTTCTCGCGAGGATTCCAGAATGCATGAACTTGTTTCGAGATTCCTCCCTTTGGGCCCTGAACCATATGGGACAAATTGAGGCAGAAGAAGACAAACTTTTTTCAACCTCTCGGAATTGCTTGGAAACTCACCCACCCTCCTCATTTCTCGTGAGGACCCCAGAATGCACGAACTTGTTTCGAGATTCCTCCGTTTGGGCCCTGAACCATTTGGGACAACTTGAGGCAGAAGAAGACGAACTTTTTTCAACGTCTCCGAATTGCGTGGAAACTCACCCACCCATCTCATTTCTCGTGAGGATTCCAGAATGCATGAACTTGTTTCGAGATTCCTCCCTTTGGGCCGTGAACCATAAGGGGAAACTTGAGGCAGAAGAAGACGAACTTTTTTCAACGTCTCGGAATTGGTTGGAAACTCACCCACCGTCCTCATTTCTCGTGATGATTCCAGAATGCATGAACTTGTTTCGAGATTCCTCCGTTTGGGCCCTAAACCAATTGGGACAACTTGAGGCAGAAGAAGACGAACTTTTTTCAACGTCTCGGAATTGCTTGAAAACTCACCCACCCTCCTCATTTCTCGTGAGGACTCCAGAATGCAGGAACTTGTTTCGAGATTCCTCCGTTTGGGCCCCGAACCATTTGGGAGAACTTGAGGCAGAAGAAGACAAACTTTTTTCAACGTCTCCGAATTGCGTGGAAACTCACCCACCCTCCTCATTTCTCGTGAGGATTCCAGAATGCAGGAACTTGTTTCGAGATTCCTCCGTTTGGGCCCTGAACCATTTGGGAGAACTTGAGGCAGAAGAAGACGAACTTTTTTCAACGACTCCGAATTGCGTCGAAACTCACCCACCCTCCTCATTTCTCGTGAGGATTCCAGAATGCATGAACTTGTTTCGAGATTCCTCCCTTTGGGCCCTGAACCATATGGGACAACTTGAGGCAGAAGAAGACGAACTTTTTTCAACGTCTCGGAATTGCTTGGAAACTCACCCACCCTCCTCATTTCTCGTGAGGATTCCAGAATGCATGAACTTGTTTCGAGATTCCTCCGTTTGGGCCCGGAACCATTTGGGAGAACTTGAGGCAGAAGAAGACGAACTTTTTTCAACGTCTCGGAATTGCGTGGAAACTCACCCACCCTCCTCATTTCTCGTGAGGATTCCAGAATGCAGGAACTTGTTTCGAGAATCCTCCGTTTGGGCCCTGAACCATTTGGGACAACTTGAGGCAGAAGAAGACGAACTTTTTTCAACGACTCCGAATTGCGTGGAAACTCACCCACCCTCCTCATTTCTCGTGACGATTCCAGAATGCAGGAACTTGTTTCGAGATTCCTCCCTTTGGGCCCTGAACCATATGGGAAAACTTGAGGCAGAAGAAGACGAACTTTTTTCAACCTCTCGGAATTGCTTGGAAACTCACCCACCCTCCTCATTTCTCGTGAGGATTCCAGAATGCATGAACTTGTTTCGAGATTCCTCCCTTTGGGCCCTGAACCATTTGGGACAACTTGAGGCAGAAGAAGACGAACTTTTTTCAACGTCTCCGAATTGCGTGGAAACTCATCCACCCTCCTCATTTCTCGTGAGGACTCCAGAATGCATGAGCATGTTTCGAGATTCCTCCGTTTGGGCCCTGAACCTTTTGGGAAACTTGAGGCAGAAGAAGACGAACTTTTTTCAACCTCTCGGAATTGTGTGGAAACTCACCCACCCTCCTCATTTCTCGTGAGGACTCCAGAATGCACGAGCTTGTTTCGAGATTCCTCCGTTTGGGCCCTGAACCATTTGGGACAACTTGAGGCTGAAGAAGACGAACTTTTTTCAACTTCTCCGAATTGCGTGGAAACTCACCCACCCTCCTCATTTCTCGTGAGGATTCCAGAATGCATGAACTTTTTTCGAGATTCCTCCCTTTGGGACGTGAACCATTTGGGACAACTTGAGGCAGAAGAAGACGAACTTTTTTCAACGACTCCGAATTGCGTGGAAACTCACCCACCCTCCTCATTTCTCGTGACGATTCCAGAATGCAGGAACTTGTTTCGAGATTCCTCCCTTTGGGCCCTGAACCATATGGGACAACTTGAGGCAGAAGAAGACGAACTTTTTTCAACCTCTCGGAATTGCTTGGAAACTCACCCACCCTCCTCATTTCTCGTGAGGATTCCAGAATGAATGAACTTGTTTCGAGATTCCTCCGTTTGGGCCCTGAACCATTTGGAAAAAGAGGCAGAAGAAGAGGAACTTCTTTCAACGTCTCGGAATTGCGTGGAAACTCACCCACCCTCCTCATTTCTCGTGAGGACTCCAGAATGCACGAACTTGTTTCGAGATTCCTCCGTTTGGGCCCTGAACCATTTGGGACAACTTGAGGCAGAAGAAGACGAACTTTTTTCAACCTCTCGGAATTGCGTGGAAACTCACCCACCCTCCTCATTTCTCGTGAGGACTCCAGAATGCACGAACTTGTTTCGAGATTCCTCCGTTTGGGCCCTGAACCATATGGGACAACTTGAGGCAGAAGAAGACGAACTTTTATCAACGTCTCAAAATTGGTTGGAAACTCACCCACCCTCCTCATTTCTCGTGAGGGTTCCGGAATGCATGAACTTGTTTCGAGATTCCTCCGTTTGGGCCCTGAACCATTTGGGACAACTTGAGGCAGAAGAAGACGAACTTTTTTCAACTTCTCCGAATTGCGTGGAAACTCACCCACCCTCCTCATTTCTCGTGAGGATTCCAGAATGCATGAACTTGTTTCGAGATTCCTCCCTTTGGGCCGTGAACCATAAGGGGAAACTTGAGGCAGAAGAAGACGAACTTTTTTCAACGTCTCGGAATTGGTTGGAAACTCACCCACCCTCCTCATTTCTCGTGATGAGTCCAGAATGCATGAACTTGTTCCGAGATTCCTCCGTTTGGGCCCTGAACCATTTGGGACAACTTGAGGCAGAAGAAGACGAACTTTTTTCAACGTCTCTGAATTGCGTAGAAACTCACCCACCCTCCTCATTTCTCGTGAGGATTCCAGAATGCAGGAACTTGTTTTGAGATTCCTCCGTTTGGGCCCTGAACCATTTGGGACAACTTGAGGCAGAAGAAGACGAACTTTTTTCAACGACTCCGAATTGCGTGGAAACTCTCCCACCCTCCTCATTTCTCGTGACGATTCCAGAATGCAGGAACTTGTTTCGAGATTCCTCCCTTTGGGCCCTGAACCATATGGGACAACTTGAGGCAGAAGAAGATGAACTTTTTTCAACCTCTCGGAATTGCTTGGAAACTCACCCACCCTCCTCATTTCTCGTGAGGATTCCAGAATGCAGGAACTTGTTTCGAGATTCCTCCGTTTGGGCCCTGAACCATTTGGAGAACATGAGGCCGAAGAAGAGGAACTTTTTTAAACGTCTCGGAATTGCGTGGAAACTCACCCACCCTCCTCATTTCTCGTGAGGACTCCAGAATGCATGAACTTGTTTCGAGATTCCTCCGTTTCGGCCCTGAACCATATGGGACAACTTGAGGCAGAAGAAGACGAACTTTTTTCAACGTCTCCGAATTGCGTGGAAAGTCACCCACTTAGCTCATTTCTCGTGAGGATTCCAGAATGCAGGAGCTTGTTTCGAGATTCCTCCGTTGGGGCCCTGAACCATTTGGGACAACTTGAGGCAGAAGAAGACGAACTTTTTTCAACGACTCCGAATTGCGTAGAAACTCACCCACCCACCTCATTTCTCGTGAGGATTCCAGAATGCATGAACGTGTTTCGAGATTCCTCCCTTTGGGCCCTGAACTATATGGGACAACTTGAGGCAGAAGAAGACGAACTTTTTTCAACGTCTCGGAGTGGCTTGGAAACTCACCCACCCTCCTCATTTCTTGTGAGGATTCCAGAATGCATGAACTTGTTTCGAGATTCCTCCGTTTGGGCCCTGAACCATTTGGCAGAACTTGAGGCAGAAGAAGACGAACTTTTTTCAACGTCTCGGAATTGCGTGGAAACTCACCCACCCTCCTCATTTCTCGTGAGGACTCCAGAATGCACAAACTTGTTTCGAGATTCCTCTGTTTGGGCCCTGAACCATTTGGGACAACTTGAGGCAGAAGAAGACGAACTTTTTTCAACCTCTCGGAATTGCGTGGAAACTCACCCACCCTCCTCATTTCTCGTGAGGACTCCATAATGCACGAGCTTGATTCGAGATTCCTCCGTTTGGGCCCTGAACCATTTGGGACAACTTGAGGCAGAAGAAGACGAACTTTTTTCAACTTCTCCGAATTGCGTGGAAACTCACCCACCCTCCTCATTTCTCGTGAGGATTCCAGAATGCACGAACTTGTTTCGAGATTCCTCTGTTTGGGCACTGAACCATTTGGGACAACTTGAGGCAGAAGAAGACGAACTTTTTTCAACCTCTCGGAATTGCGTGGAAACTCACCCACCCTCCTCATTTCTCGTGAGGACTCCAGAATGCACGAGCTTGTTTCGAGATTCCTCCGTTTGGGCCCTGAACCATTTGGGACAACTTGAGGCAGAAGAAGACGAACTTTTTTCAACGTCTCCGAATTGCGTGGAAAGTCACCCACTTAACTCATTTCTCGTGAGGATTCCAGAATGCATGAACTTGTTTTGAGATTCCTCCGTTTGGGCCCTGAACCATTTGGGACAACTTGAGGCAGAAGAAGACGAACTTTTTTCAACGACTCCTAATTGCGTGGAAACTCACCCACCCTCCTCATTTCTCGTGACGATTCCAGAATGCAGGAACTTGTTTCGAGATTCCTCCCTTTGGGCCCTGAACCATATGGGACAACTTGAGGCAGAAGAAGACGAACTTTTTTCAACGTCTCGGAATTGCGTGGAAACTCACCCACCCTCCTCATTTCTCGTGAGGACTCCAGAATGCATGAACTTGTTTCGAGATTCCTCCGTTTCGGCCCTGAACCATATGGGACAACTTGAGGCAGAAGAAGACGAACTTTTTTCAACGTCTCCGAATTGCGTGGAAAGTCACCCACTTAACTCATTTCTCGTGAGGATTCCAGAATGCAGGAGCTTGTTTCGAGATTCCTCCGTTGGGGCCCTGAACCATTTGGGACAACTTGAGGCAGAAGAAGACGAACTTTTTTCAACGACTCCGAATTGCGTCGAAACTCACCCACCCACCTCATTTCTCGTGAGGATTCCAGAATGCATGAACTTGTTTCGAGATTCCTCCCTTTGGGCCTTGAACTATATGGGACAACTTGAGGCAGAAGAAGACGAACTATTTTCAACGTCTCGGAGTTGCTTGGAAACTCACCCACCCTCCTCATTTCTCGTGAGGATTCCAGAATGCAGGAACTTGTTTCGAGATTCCTCCGTTTGGGCCCTGAACCATTTGGCAGAACTTGAGGCAGAAGAAGACGAACTTTTTTCAACGTCTCGGAATTGCGTGGAAACTCACCCACCCTCCTCATTTCTCGTGAGGACTCCAGAATGCACGAACTTGTTTCGAGATTCCTCTGTTTGGGCCCTGAACCAATTGGGACAACTTGAGGCAGAAGAAGACGAACTTTTTTCAACCTCTCGGAATTGCGTGGAAACTCACCCACCCTCCTCATTTCTCGTGAGGACTCCAGAATGCACGAGCTTGTTTCGAGATTCCTCCGTTTGGGCCCTGAACCATTTGGGACAACTTGAGGCAGAAGAAGACGAACTTTTTTCAACTTCTCCGAATTGCGTGGAAACTCACCCACCCTCCTCATTTCTCGTGAGGATTCCAGAATGCATGAACTTGTTTCGAGATTCCTCCCTTTGGGCCGTGAACCATAAGGGGAAACTTGAGGCAGAAGAAGACGAACTTTTTTCAACGTCTCGGAATTGGTGGGAAACTCACCCACCCTCCTCATTTCTCGTGATGATTCCAGAATGCATGAACTTGTTCCGAGATTCCTCCGTTTGGGCCCTGAACCATTTGGGACAACTTGAGGCAGAAGAAGACGAACTTTTTTCAACGTCTCTGAATTGCGTAGAAACTCACCCACCCTCCTCATTTCTCGTGAGGATTCCAGAATGCAGGAACTTGTTTCGAGATTCCTCCGTTTGGGCCCTGAACCATTTGGGACAACTTGAGGAAGAAGAAGACGAACTTTTTTCAACGACTCCGAATTGCGTGGAAACTCACCCACCCTCCTCATTTCTCGTGACGATTCCAGAATGCATGAACTTGTTTCGAGATTCCTCCGTTTGGGCCCTGAACCATTTGGCAGAACTTGAGGCAGAAGAAGACGAACTTTTTTCAACGTCTCGGAATTGGTTGGAAACTCACCCACCCTCCTCATTTCTCGTGATGATTCCAGAATGCATGAACTTGTTCCGAGATTCCTCCGTTTGGGCCCTGAACCATTTGGGACAACTTGAGGCAGAAGAAGACGAACTTTTTTCAACGTCTCCGAATTGCGTGGAAACTCACCCACGATCCTCATTTCTCGTGAGGATTCCAGAATGCATGAACTTGTTTCGAGATTCCTCCCTTTGGGCCCTGAACTATATGGGACAACTTGAGGCAGAAGAAGACGAACTTTTTTCAACGTCTCGGAGTTGCTTGGAAACTCACCCACCCTCCTCATTTCTCGTGAGGATTCCAGAATGCATGAACTTGTTTCGAGATTCCTCCGTTTGGGCCCTGAACCATTTGGCAGAACTTGAGGCAGAAGAAGACGAACTTTTTTCAACGTCTCGGAATTGCGTGGAAACTCACCCACCCTCCTCATTTCTCGTGAGGACTCCAGAATGCACGTACTTGTTTCGAGATTCCTCTGTTTGGGCCCTGAACCATTTGGGACAACTTGAGGCAGAAGAAGACGAACTTTTTTCAACCTCTCGGAATTGCGTGGAAACTCACCCACCCTCCTCAATTCTCGTGAGGACTCCAGAATGCACGAGCTTGTTTCGAGATTCCTCCGTTTGGGCCCTGAACCATTTGGGACAACTTGAGGCAGAAGAAGACGAACTTTTTTCAACCTCTCGGAATTGCGTGGAAACTCACCCACCCTCCTCATTTCTCGTGAGGACTCCAGAATGCACGAGCTTGATTCGAGATTCCTCCGTTTGGGCCCTGAACCATTTGGGACAACTTGAGGCAGAAGAAGACGAACTTTTTTCAACTTCTCCGAATTGCGTGGAAACTCACCCACCCTCCTCATTTCTCGTGAGGATTCCAGAATGCATGAACTTGTTTCGAGATTCCTCCCTTTGGGCCGTGAACCATAAGGGGAAACTTGAGGCAGAAGAAGACGAACTTTTTTCAACGTCTCGGAATTGGTTGGAAACTCACCCACCCTCCTCATTTCTCGTGATGATTCCAGAATGCATGAACTTGTTCCGAGATTCCTCCGTTTGGGCCCTGAACCATTTGGGACAACTTGAGGCAGAAGAAGACGAACTTTTTTCAACGTCTCTGAATTGTGTAGAAACTCACCCACCCTCCTCATTTCTCGTGAGGATTCCAGAATGCAGGAACTTGTTTCGAGATTCCTCCGTTTGGGCCCTGAACCATTTGGGACAACTTGAGGCAGAAGAAGACGAACTTTTTTCAACGACTCCGAATTGCGTGGAAACTCATCCACCCTCCTCATTTCTCGTGACGATTCCAGAATGCAGGAACTTGTTTCGAGATTCCTCCCTTTGGGCCCTGAACCATATGGGACAACTTGAGGCAGAAGAAGACGAACTTTTTTCAACCTCTCGGAATTGCTTGGAAACTCACCCACCCTCCTCATTTCTCGTGAGGATTCCAGAATGCAAGAACTTGTTTCGAGATTCCTCCGTTTGGGCCCTGAACCATTTGGAGAACATGAGGCAGAAGAAGAGGAACTTTTTTCAACGTCTCGGAATTGCGTGGAAACTCACCCACCCTCCTCATTTCTCGTGAGGACTCCAGAATGCATGAACTTGTTTCGAGATTCCTCCGTTTCGGCCCTGAACCATATGGGACAACTTGAGGCAGAAGAAGACGAACTTTTTTCAACGTCTCGGAGTTGCTTGGAAACTCACCCACCCTCCACATTTCTCGTGAGAATTCCAGAATGCATGAACTTGTTTCGAGATTCCTCCGTTTGGGCCCTGAACCATTTGGCAGAACTTGAGGCAGAAGAAGACGAACTTTTTTCAACGTCTCGGAATTGCGTGGAAACTCACCCACCCTCCTCATTTCTCGTGAGGACTCCAGAATGCACGAACTTGTTTCGAGATTCCTCTGTTTGGGCACTGAATCATTTGGGACAACTTGAGGCAGAAGAAGACGAACTTTTTTCAACCTCTCGGAATTGCGTGGAAACTCACCCACCCTCCTCATTTCTCGTGAGGACTCCAGAATGCACGAGCTTGTTTCGAGATTCCTCCGTTTGGGCCCTGAACCATTTGGGACAACTTGAGGCAGAAGAAGACGAACTTTTTTCAACGTCTCCGAATTGCGTGGAAAGTCACCCACTTAACTCATTTCTCGTGAGGATTCCAGAATGCAGGAGCTTGTTTCGAGATTCCTCCGTTGGGGCCCTGAACCATTTGGGACAACTTGAGGCAGAAGAAGATGAACTTTTTTCAACGACTCCGAATTGCGTAGAAACTCACCCACCCACCTCATTTCTCGTGAGGATTCCAGAATGCATGAACTTGTTTCGAGATTCCTCCCTTTGGGCCCTGAACCATATGGGACAACTTGAGGCAGAAGAAGACGAACTTTTTTCAACGTCTCGGAGTTGCTTGGAAACTCACCCACCCTCCACATTTCTCGTGAGAATTCCAGAATGCATGAACTTGTTTCGAGATTCCTCCGTTTGGGCCCTGAACTATTTGGCAGAACTTGAGGCAGAAGAAGACGAACTTTTTTCAACGTCTCGGAATTGCGTGGAAACTCACCCACCCACCTCATTTCTCGTGAGGATTCCAGAATGCATGAACGTGTTTCGAGATTCCTCCCTTTGGGCCCTGAACTATATGGGACAACTTGAGGCAGAAGAAGACGAACTTTTTTCAACGTCTCGGAGTGGCTTGGAAACTCACCCACCCTCCTCATTTCTTGTGAGGATTCCAGAATGCATGAACTTGTTTCGAGATTCCTCCGTTTGGGCCCTGAACCATTTGGCAGAACTTGAGGCAGAAGAAGACGAACTTTTTTCAACGTCTCGGAATTGCGTGGAAACTCACCCACCCTCCTCATTTCTCGTGAGGACTCCAGAATGCACAAACTTGTTTCGAGATTCCTCTGTTTGGGCCCTGAACCATTTGGGACAACTTGAGGCAGAAGAAGACGAACTTTTTTCAACCTCTCGGAATTGCGTGGAAACTCACCCACCCTCCTCATTTCTCGTGAGGACTCCATAATGCACGAGCTTGATTCGAGATTCCTCCGTTTGGGCCCTGAACCATTTGGGACAACTTGAGGCAGAAGAAGACGAACTTTTTTCAACTTCTCCGAATTGCGTGGAAACTCACCCACCCTCCTCATTTCTCGTGAGGATTCCAGAATGCACGAACTTGTTTCGAGATTCCTCTGTTTGGGCACTGAACCATTTGGGACAACTTGAGGCAGAAGAAGACGAACTTTTTTCAACCTCTCGGAATTGCGTGGAAACTCACCCACCCTCCTCATTTCTCGTGAGGACTCCAGAATGCACGAGCTTGTTTCGAGATTCCTCCGTTTGGGCCCTGAACCATTTGGGACAACTTGAGGCAGAAGAAGACGAACTTTTTTCAACGTCTCCGAATTGCGTGGAAAGTCACCCACTTAACTCATTTCTCGTGAGGATTCCAGAATGCATGAACTTGTTTTGAGATTCCTCCGTTTGGGCCCTGAACCATTTGGGACAACTTGAGGCAGAAGAAGACGAACTTTTTTCAACGACTCCTAATTGCGTGGAAACTCACCCACCCTCCTCATTTCTCGTGACGATTCCAGAATGCAGGAACTTGTTTCGAGATTCCTCCCTTTGGGCCCTGAACCATATGGGACAACTTGAGGCAGAAGAAGACGAACTTTTTTCAACGTCTCGGAATTGCGTGGAAACTCACCCACCCTCCTCATTTCTCGTGAGGACTCCAGAATGCATGAACTTGTTTCGAGATTCCTCCGTTTCGGCCCTGAACCATATGGGACAACTTGAGGCAGAAGAAGACGAACTTTTTTCAACGTCTCCGAATTGCGTGGAAAGTCACCCACTTAACTCATTTCTCGTGAGGATTCCAGAATGCAGGAGCTTGTTTCGAGATTCCTCCGTTGGGGCCCTGAACCATTTGGGACAACTTGAGGCAGAAGAAGACGAACTTTTTTCAACGACTCCGAATTGCGTCGAAACTCACCCACCCACCTCATTTCTCGTGAGGATTCCAGAATGCATGAACTTGTTTCGAGATTCCTCCCTTTGGGCCTTGAACTATATGGGACAACTTGAGGCAGAAGAAGACGAACTATTTTCAACGTCTCGGAGTTGCTTGGAAACTCACCCACCCTCCTCATTTCTCGTGAGGATTCCAGAATGCAGGAACTTGTTTCGAGATTCCTCCGTTTGGGCCCTGAACCATTTGGCAGAACTTGAGGCAGAAGAAGACGAACTTTTTTCAACGTCTCGGAATTGCGTGGAAACTCACCCACCCTCCTCATTTCTCGTGAGGACTCCAGAATGCACGAACTTGTTTCGAGATTCCTCTGTTTGGGCCCTGAACCAATTGGGACAACTTGAGGCAGAAGAAGACGAACTTTTTTCAACCTCTCGGAATTGCGTGGAAACTCACCCACCCTCCTCATTTCTCGTGAGGACTCCAGAATGCACGAGCTTGTTTCGAGATTCCTCCGTTTGGGCCCTGAACCATTTGGGACAACTTGAGGCAGAAGAAGACGAACTTTTTTCAACTTCTCCGAATTGCGTGGAAACTCACCCACCCTCCTCATTTCTCGTGAGGATTCCAGAATGCATGAACTTGTTTCGAGATTCCTCCCTTTGGGCCGTGAACCATAAGGGGAAACTTGAGGCAGAAGAAGACGAACTTTTTTCAACGTCTCGGAATTGGTGGGAAACTCACCCACCCTCCTCATTTCTCGTGATGATTCCAGAATGCATGAACTTGTTCCGAGATTCCTCCGTTTGGGCCCTGAACCATTTGGGACAACTTGAGGCAGAAGAAGACGAACTTTTTTCAACGTCTCTGAATTGCGTAGAAACTCACCCACCCTCCTCATTTCTCGTGAGGATTCCAGAATGCAGGAACTTGTTTCGAGATTCCTCCGTTTGGGCCCTGAACCATTTGGGACAACTTGAGGAAGAAGAAGACGAACTTTTTTCAACGACTCCGAATTGCGTGGAAACTCACCCACCCTCCTCATTTCTCGTGACGATTCCAGAATGCATGAACTTGTTTCGAGATTCCTCCGTTTGGGCCCTGAACCATTTGGCAGAACTTGAGGCAGAAGAAGACGAACTTTTTTCAACGTCTCGGAATTGGTTGGAAACTCACCCACCCTCCTCATTTCTCGTGATGATTCCAGAATGCATGAACTTGTTCCGAGATTCCTCCGTTTGGGCCCTGAACCATTTGGGACAACTTGAGGCAGAAGAAGACGAACTTTTTTCAACGTCTCCGAATTGCGTGGAAACTCACCCACGATCCTCATTTCTCGTGAGGATTCCAGAATGCATGAACTTGTTTCGAGATTCCTCCCTTTGGGCCCTGAACTATATGGGACAACTTGAGGCAGAAGAAGACGAACTTTTTTCAACGTCTCGGAGTTGCTTGGAAACTCACCCACCCTCCTCATTTCTCGTGAGGATTCCAGAATGCATGAACTTGTTTCGAGATTCCTCCGTTTGGGCCCTGAACCATTTGGCAGAACTTGAGGCAGAAGAAGACGAACTTTTTTCAACGTCTCGGAATTGCGTGGAAACTCACCCACCCTCCTCATTTCTCGTGAGGACTCCAGAATGCACGTACTTGTTTCGAGATTCCTCTGTTTGGGCCCTGAACCATTTGGGACAACTTGAGGCAGAAGAAGACGAACTTTTTTCAACCTCTCGGAATTGCGTGGAAACTCACCCACCCTCCTCAATTCTCGTGAGGACTCCAGAATGCACGAGCTTGTTTCGAGATTCCTCCGTTTGGGCCCTGAACCATTTGGGACAACTTGAGGCAGAAGAAGACGAACTTTTTTCAACCTCTCGGAATTGCGTGGAAACTCACCCACCCTCCTCATTTCTCGTGAGGACTCCAGAATGCACGAGCTTGATTCGAGATTCCTCCGTTTGGGCCCTGAACCATTTGGGACAACTTGAGGCAGAAGAAGACGAACTTTTTTCAACTTCTCCGAATTGCGTGGAAACTCACCCACCCTCCTCATTTCTCGTGAGGATTCCAGAATGCATGAACTTGTTTCGAGATTCCTCCCTTTGGGCCGTGAACCATAAGGGGAAACTTGAGGCAGAAGAAGACGAACTTTTTTCAACGTCTCGGAATTGGTTGGAAACTCACCCACCCTCCTCATTTCTCGTGATGATTCCAGAATGCATGAACTTGTTCCGAGATTCCTCCGTTTGGGCCCTGAACCATTTGGGACAACTTGAGGCAGAAGAAGACGAACTTTTTTCAACGTCTCTGAATTGTGTAGAAACTCACCCACCCTCCTCATTTCTCGTGAGGATTCCAGAATGCAGGAACTTGTTTCGAGATTCCTCCGTTTGGGCCCTGAACCATTTGGGACAACTTGAGGCAGAAGAAGACGAACTTTTTTCAACGACTCCGAATTGCGTGGAAACTCATCCACCCTCCTCATTTCTCGTGACGATTCCAGAATGCAGGAACTTGTTTCGAGATTCCTCCCTTTGGGCCCTGAACCATATGGGACAACTTGAGGCAGAAGAAGACGAACTTTTTTCAACCTCTCGGAATTGCTTGGAAACTCACCCACCCTCCTCATTTCTCGTGAGGATTCCAGAATGCAAGAACTTGTTTCGAGATTCCTCCGTTTGGGCCCTGAACCATTTGGAGAACATGAGGCAGAAGAAGAGGAACTTTTTTCAACGTCTCGGAATTGCGTGGAAACTCACCCACCCTCCTCATTTCTCGTGAGGACTCCAGAATGCATGAACTTGTTTCGAGATTCCTCCGTTTCGGCCCTGAACCATATGGGACAACTTGAGGCAGAAGAAGACGAACTTTTTTCAACGTCTCGGAGTTGCTTGGAAACTCACCCACCCTCCACATTTCTCGTGAGAATTCCAGAATGCATGAACTTGTTTCGAGATTCCTCCGTTTGGGCCCTGAACCATTTGGCAGAACTTGAGGCAGAAGAAGACGAACTTTTTTCAACGTCTCGGAATTGCGTGGAAACTCACCCACCCTCCTCATTTCTCGTGAGGACTCCAGAATGCACGAACTTGTTTCGAGATTCCTCTGTTTGGGCACTGAACCATTTGGGACAACTTGAGGCAGAAGAAGACGAACTTTTTTCAACCTCTCGGAATTGCGTGGAAACTCACCCACCCTCCTCATTTCTCGTGAGGACTCCAGAATGCACGAGCTTGTTTCGAGATTCCTCCGTTTGGGCCCTGAACCATTTGGGACAACTTGAGGCAGAAGAAGACGAACTTTTTTCAACGTCTCCGAATTGCGTGGAAAGTCACCCACTTAACTCATTTCTCGTGAGGATTCCAGAATGCAGGAGCTTGTTTCGAGATTCCTCCGTTGGGGCCCTGAACCATTTGGGACAACTTGAGGCAGAAGAAGATGAACTTTTTTCAACGACTCCGAATTGCGTAGAAACTCACCCACCCACCTCATTTCTCGTGAGGATTCCAGAATGCATGAACTTGTTTCGAGATTCCTCCCTTTGGGCCCTGAACCATATGGGACAACTTGAGGCAGAAGAAGACGAACTTTTTTCAACGTCTCGGAGTTGCTTGGAAACTCACCCACCCTCCACATTTCTCGTGAGAATTCCAGAATGCATGAACTTGTTTCGAGATTCCTCCGTTTGGGCCCTGAACTATTTGGCAGAACTTGAGGCAGAAGAAGACGAACTTTTTTCAACGTCTCGGAATTGCGTGGAAACTCACCCACCCTCCTCATTTCTCGTGAGGACTCCAGAATGCACGAACTTGTTTCGAGATTCCTCTGTTTGGGAACTGAACCATTTGGGACAACTTGAGGCAGAAGAAGACGAACTTTTTTCAACGTCTCCGAATTGCGTGGAAAGTCACCCACTTAACTCATTTCTCGTGAGGATTCCAGAATGCATGAACTTGTTTCGAGATTCCTCCCTTTGGGCCCTGAACCATATAGGACAACTTGAGGCAGAAGAAGACGAACTTTTTTCAACGTCTCGGAATTGGTTGGAAACTCACCCACCCTCCTCATTTCTCGTGATGATTCCAGAATGCATGAACTTGTTCCGAGATTCCTCCGTTTGGGCCCTGAACCATTTGGGACAACTTGAGGCAGAAGAAGACGAACTTTTTTCAACGTCTCTGAATTGCGTAGAAACTCACCCACCCTCCTCATTTCTCGTGAGGATTCCAGAATGCAGGAACTTGTTTCGAGATTCCTCCGTTTGGGCCCTGAACCATTTGGGACAACTTGAGGAAGAAGAAGACGAACTTTTTTCAACGACTCCGAATTGCGTGGAAACTCACCCACCCTCCTCATTTCTCGTGACGATTCCAGAATGCATGAACTTGTTTCGAGATTCCTCCGTTTGGGCCCTGAACCATTTGGCAGAACTTGAGGCAGAAGAAGACGAACTTTTTTCAACGTCTCGGAATTGGTTGGAAACTCACCCACCCTCCTCATTTCTCGTGATGATTCCAGAATGCATGAACTTGTTCCGAGATTCCTCCGTTTGGGCCCTGAACCATTTGGGACAACTTGAGGCAGAAGAAGACGAACTTTTTTCAACGTCTCCGAATTGCGTGGAAACTCACCCACGATCCTCATTTCTCGTGAGGATTCCAGAATGCATGAACTTGTTTCGAGATTCCTCCCTTTGGGCCCTGAAGTATATGGGACAACTTGAGGCAGAAGAAGACGAACTTTTTTCAACGTCTCGGAGTTGCTTGGAAACTCACCCACCCTCCTCATTTCTCGTGAGGATTCCAGAATGCATGAACTTGTTTCGAGATTCCTCCGTTTGGGCCCTGAACCATTTGGCAGAACTTGAGGCAGAAGAAGACGAACTTTTTTCAACGTCTCGGAATTGCGTGGAAACTCACCCACCCTCCTCATTTCTCGTGAGGACTCCAGAATGCACGAACTTGTTCCGAGATTCCTCCGTTTGGGCCCTGAACCATTTGGGACAACTTGAGGCAGAAGAAGACGAACTTTTTTCAACATCTCCGAATTGCGTGGAAACTCACCCACGATCCTCATTTCTCGTGAGGATTCCAGAATGCATGAACTTGTTTCGAGATTCCTCCCTTTGGGCCCTGAACTATATGGGACAACTTGAGGCAGAAGAAGACGAACTTTTTTCAACGTCTCGGAGTTGCTTGGAAACTCACCCACCCTCCTCATTTCTCGTGAGGATTCCAGAATGCATGAACTTGTTTCGAGATTCCTCCGTTTGGGCCCTGAACCATATTTGGCAGAACTTGAGGCAGAAGAAGACGAACTTTTTTCAACGTCTCGGAATTGCGTGGAAACTCACCCACCCTCCTCATTTCTCGTGAGGACTCCAGAATGCACGAACTTGTTTCGAGATTCCTCTGTTTGGGCCCTGAACCATTTGGGACAACTTGAGGCAGAAGAAGACGAACTTTTTTCAACCTCTCGGAATTGCGTGGAAACTCACCCGCCCTCCTCATTTCTCGTGAGGACTCCAGAATGCACGAGCTTGTTTCGAGATTCCTCCGTTTGGGCCCTGAACCATTTGGGACAACTTGAGGCAGAAGAAGACGAACTTTTTTCAACTTCTCCGAATTGCGTGGAAACTCACCCACCCTCCTCATTTCTAGTGAGGATTCCAGAATGCATGAACTTGTTTCGAGATTCCTCCCTTTGTGCCGTGAACCATAAGGGGAAACTTGAGGCAGGAGAAGACGAACTTTTTTCAACGTCTCGGAATTGGTTGGAAACTCACCCACCCTCCTCATTTCTCGTGATGATTCCAGAATGCATGAACTTGTTCCGAGATTCCTCCGTTTGGGCCCTGAACCATTTGGGACAACTTGAGGCAGAAGAAGACGAACTTTTTTCAACGTCTCTGAATTGCGTAGAAACTCACCCACCCTCCTCATTTCTCGAGAGGATTCCAGAATGCAGGAACTTGTTTCGAGATTCCTCCGTTTGGGCCCTGAACCATTTGGGACAACTTGAGGTAGAAGAAGACGAACTTTTTTCAACGATTCCGAATTGCGTGGAAACTCACCCACCCTCCTCATTTCTCATGACGATTCCAGAATGCAGGAACTTGTTTCGAGATTCCTCCCTTTGGGCCCTGAACCATATGGGACAACTTGAGGCAGAAGAAGACGAACTTTTTTCAACCTCTCGGAATTGCTTGGAAACTCACCCACCCTCCTCATTTCTCGTGAGGATTCCAGAATGCAAGAACTTGTTTCGAGATTCCTCCGTTTGGGCCCTGAACCATTTGGAGAACATGAGGCAGAAGAAGAGGAACTTTTTTCAACGTCTCGGAATTGCGTGGAAACTCACCCACCCTCCTCATTTCTCGTGAGGACTCCAGAATGCATGAACTTGTTTCGAGATTCCTCCGTTTCGGCCTTGAACCATTTGGGACTACTTGAGGCAGAAGAAGACGAACTTTTTTCAACGTCTCCGAATTGCGTGGAAAGTCACCCACTTAACTCATTTCTCGTAAGGATTCCAGAATGCATGAACTTGTTTCGAGATTCCTCCCTTTGGGCCCTGAACCATATGGGACAACTTGAGGCAGAAGAAGACGAACTTTTTTCAACGTCTCGGAATTGGTTGGAAACTCACCCACCCTCCTCATTTCTCGTGATGATTCCAGAATGCATGAACTTGTTCCGAGATTCCTCCGTTTGGGCCCTGAACCATTTGGGACAACTTGAGGCAGAAGAAGACGAACTTTTTTCAACGTCTCTGAATTGCGTAGAAACTCACCCACCCTCCTCATTTCTCGTGAGGATTCCAGAATGCAGGAACTTGTTTCGAGATTCCTCCGTTTGGGCCCTGAACCATTTGGGACAACTTGAGGCAGAAGAAGACGAACTTTTTTCAACGACTCCGAATTGCGTGGAAACTCAGCCACCCTCCTCATTTCTCGTGACGATTCCAGAATGCAGGAACTTGTTTCGAGATTCCTCCCTTTGGGCCCTGAACCATATGGGACAACTTGAGGCAGAAGAAGACGAACTTTTTTCAACGTCTCTGAATTGCGTAGAAACTCACCCACCCTCCTCATTTCTCGTGAGGATTCCAGAATGCAGGAACTTGTTTCGAGATTCCTCCGTTTGGGCCCTGAACCATTTGGGACAACTTGAGGAAGAAGAAGACGAACTTTTTTCAACGACTCCGAATTGCGTGGAAACTCACCCACCCTCCTCATTTCTCGTGACGATTCCAGAATGCATGAACTTGTTTCGAGATTCCTCCGTTTGGGCCCTGAACCATTTGGCAGAACTTGAGGCAGAAGAAGACGAACTTTTTTCAACGTCTCGGAATTGGTTGGAAACTCACCCACCCTCCTCATTTCTCGTGATGATTCCAGAATGCATGAACTTGTTCCGAGATTCCTCCGTTTGGGCCCTGAACCATTTGGGACAACTTGAGGCAGAAGAAGACGAACTTTTTTCAACGTCTCCGAATTGCGTGGAAACTCACCCACGATCCTCATTTCTCGTGAGGATTCCAGAATGCATGAACTTGTTTCGAGATTCCTCCCTTTGGGCCCTGAACTATATGGGACAACTTGAGGCAGAAGAAGACGAACTTTTTTCAACGTCTCGGAGTTGCTTGGAAACTCACCCACCCTCCTCATTTCTCGTGAGGATTCCAGAATGCATGAACTTGTTTCGAGATTCCTCCGTTTGGGCCCTGAACCATTTGGCAGAACTTGAGGCAGAAGAAGACGAACTTTTTTCAACGTCTCGGAATTGCGTGGAAACTCACCCACCCTCCTCATTTCTCGTGAGGACTCCAGAATGCACGTACTTGTTTCGAGATTCCTCTGTTTGGGCCCTGAACCATTTGGGACAACTTGAGGCAGAAGAAGACGAACTTTTTTCAACCTCTCGGAATTGCGTGGAAACTCACCCACCCTCCTCAATTCTCGTGAGGACTCCAGAATGCACGAGCTTGTTTCGAGATTCCTCCGTTTGGGCCCTGAACCATTTGGGACAACTTGAGGCAGAAGAAGACGAACTTTTTTCAACCTCTCGGAATTGCGTGGAAACTCACCCACCCTCCTCATTTCTCGTGAGGACTCCAGAATGCACGAGCTTGATTCGAGATTCCTCCGTTTGGGCCCTGAACCATTTGGGACAACTTGAGGCAGAAGAAGACGAACTTTTTTCAACTTCTCCGAATTGCGTGGAAACTCACCCACCCTCCTCATTTCTCGTGAGGATTCCAGAATGCATGAACTTGTTTCGAGATTCCTCCCTTTGGGCCGTGAACCATAAGGGGAAACTTGAGGCAGAAGAAGACGAACTTTTTTCAACGTCTCGGAATTGGTTGGAAACTCACCCACCCTCCTCATTTCTCGTGATGATTCCAGAATGCATGAACTTGTTCCGAGATTCCTCCGTTTGGGCCCTGAACCATTTGGGACAACTTGAGGCAGAAGAAGACGAACTTTTTTCAACGTCTCTGAATTGCGTAGAAACTCACCCACCCTCCTCATTTCTCGTGAGGATTCCAGAATGCAGGAACTTGTTTCGAGATTCCTCCGTTTGGGCCCTGAACCATTTGGGACAACTTGAGGCAGAAGAAGACGAACTTTTTTCAACGACTCCGAATTGCGTGGAAACTCATCCACCCTCCTCATTTCTCGTGACGATTCCAGAATGCAGGAACTTGTTTCGAGATTCCTCCCTTTGGGCCCTGAACCATATGGGACAACTTGAGGCAGAAGAAGACGAACTTTTTTCAACCTCTCGGAATTGCTTGGAAACTCACCCACCCTCCTCATTTCTCGTGAGGATTCCAGAATGCAAGAACTTGTTTCGAGATTCCTCCGTTTGGGCCCTGAACCATTTGGAGAACATGAGGCAGAAGAAGAGGAACTTTTTTCAACGTCTCGGAATTGCGTGGAAACTCACCCACCCTCCTCATTTCTCGTGAGGACTCCAGAATGCATGAACTTGTTTCGAGATTCCTCCGTTTCGGCCCTGAACCATATGGGACAACTTGAGGCAGAAGAAGACGAACTTTTTTCAACGTCTCCGAATTGCGTGGAAAGTCACCCACTTAACTCATTTCTCGTGAGGATTCCAGAATGCAGGAGCTTGTTTCGAGATTCCTCCGTTGGGGCCCTGAACCATTTGGGACAACTTGAGGCAGAAGAAGATGAACTTTTTTCAACGACTCCGAATTGCGTAGAAACTCACCCACCCACCTCATTTCTCGTGAGGATTCCAGAATGCATGAACTTGTTTCGAGATTCCTCCCTTTGGGCCCTGAACCATTTGGCAGAACTTGAGGCAGAAGAAGACGAACTTTTTTCAACGTCTCGGAATTGCGTGGAAACTCACCCACCCTCCTCATTTCTCGTGAGGACTCCAGAATGCACGAACTTGTTCCGAGATTCCTCCGTTTGGGCCCTGAACCATTTGGGACAACTTGAGGCAGAAGAAGACGAACTTTTTTCAACGTCTCCGAATTGCGTGGAAACTCACCCACGATCCTCATTTCTCGTGAGGATTCCAGAATGCATGAACTTGTTTCGAGATTCCTCCCTTTGGGCCCTGAACTATATGGGACAACTTGAGGCAGAAGAAGACGAACTTTTTTCAACGTCTCGGAGTTGCTTGGAAACTCACCCACCCTCCTCATTTCTCGTGAGGATTCCAGAATGCATGAACTTGTTTCGAGATTCCTCCGTTTGGGCCCTGAACCATATTTGGCAGAACTTGAGGCAGAAGAAGACGAACTTTTTTCAACGTCTCGGAATTGCGTGGAAACTCACCCACCCTCCTCATTTCTCGTGACGATTCCAGAATGCATGAACTTGTTTCGAGATTCCTCCGTTTGGGCCCTGAACCATTTGGCAGAACTTGAGGCAGAAGAAGACGAACTTTTTTCAACGTCTCGGAATTGGTTGGAAACTCACCCACCCTCCTCATTTCTCGTGATGATTCCAGAATGCATGAACTTGTTTCGAGATTCCTCCGTTTGGGCCCTGAATCATTTGGGACAACTTGAGGAAGAAGAAGACGAACTTTTTTCAACGACTCCGAATTGCGTGGAAACTCACCCACCCTCCTCATTTCTCGTGACGATTCCAGAATGCATGAACTTGTTTCGAGATTCCTCCGTTTGGGCCCTGAACCATTTGGCAGAACTTGAGGCAGAAGAAGACGAACTTTTTTCAACGTCTCGGAATTGGTTGGAAACTCACCCACCCTCCTCATTTCTCGTGATGATTCCAGAATGCATGAACTTGTTCCGAGATTCCTCCGTTTGGGCCCTGAACCATTTGGGACAACTTGAGGCAGAAGAAGACGAACTTTTTTCAACGTCTCCGAATTGCGTGGAAACTCACCCACGATCCTCATTTCTCGTGAGGATTCCAGAATGCATGAACTTGTTTCGAGATTCCTCCCTTTGGGCCCTGAAGTATATGGGACAACTTGAGGCAGAAGAAGACGAACTTTTTTCAACGTCTCGGAGTTGCTTGGAAACTCACCCACCCTCCTCATTTCTCGTGAGGATTCCAGAATGCATGAACTTGTTTCGAGATTCCTCCGTTTGGGCCCTGAACCATTTGGCAGAACTAGAGGCAGAAGAAGACGAACTTTTTTCAACGTCTCGGAATTGCGTGGAAACTCACCCACCCTCCTCATTTCTCGTGAGGACTCCAGAATGCACGAACTTGTTCCGAGATTCCTCCGTTTGGGCCCTGAACCATTTGGGACAACTTGAGGCAGAAGAAGACGAACTTTTTTCAACGTCTCCGAATTGCGTGGAAACTCACCCACGATCCTCATTTCTCGTGAGGATTCCAGAATGCATGAACTTGTTTCGAGATTCCTCCCTTTGGGCCCTGAACTATATGGGACAACTTGAGGCAGAAGAAGACGAACTTTTTTCAACGTCTCGGAGTTGCTTGGAAACTCACCCACCCTCCTCATTTCTCGTGAGGATTCCAGAATGCATGAACTTGTTTCGAGATTCCTCCGTTTGGGCCCTGAACCATATTTGGCAGAACTTGAGGCAGAAGAAGACGAACTTTTTTCAACGTCTCGGAATTGCGTGGAAACTCACCCACCCTCCTCATTTCTCGTGAGGACTCCAGAATGCACGAACTTGTTTCGAGATTCCTCTGTTTGGGCCCTGAACCATTTGGGACAACTTGAGGCAGAAGAAGACGAACTTTTTTCAACCTCTCGGAATTGCGTGGAAACTCACCCACCCTCCTCATTTCTCGTGAGGACTCCAGAATGCACGAGCTTGTTTCGAGATTCCTCCGTTTGGGCCCTGAACCATTTGGGACAACTTGAGGCAGAAGAAGACGAACTTTTTTCAACTTCTCCGAATTGCGTGGAAACTCACCCACCCTCCTCATTTCTAGTGAGGATTCCAGAATGCATGAACTTGTTTCGAGATTCCTCCCTTTGTGCCGTGAACCATAAGGGGAAACTTGAGGCAGAAGAAGACGAACTTTTTTCAACGTCTCGGAATTGGTTGGAAACTCACCCACCCTCCTCATTTCTCGTGATGATTCCAGAATGCATGAACTTGTTCCGAGATTCCTCCGTTTGGGCCCTGAACCATTTGGGACAACTTGAGGCAGAAGAAGACGAACTTTTTTCAACGTCTCTGAATTGCGTAGAAACTCACCCACCCTCCTCATTTCTCGAGAGGATTCCAGAATGCAGGAACTTGTTTCGAGATTCCTCCGTTTGGGCCCTGAACCATTTGGGACAACTTGAGGTAGAAGAAGACGAACTTTTTTCAACGATTCCGAATTGCGTGGAAACTCACCCACCCTCCTCATTTCTCATGACGATTCCAGAATGCAGGAACTTGTTTCGAGATTCCTCCCTTTGGGCCCTGAACCATATGGGACAACTTGAGGCAGAAGAAGACGAACTTTTTTCAACCTCTCGGAATTGCTTGGAAACTCACCCACCCTCCTCATTTCTCGTGAGGATTCCAGAATGCAAGAACTTGTTTCGAGATTCCTCCGTTTGGGCCCTGAACCATTTGGAGAACATGAGGCAGAAGAAGAGGAACTTTTTTCAACGTCTCGGAATTGCGTGGAAACTCACCCACCCTCCTCATTTCTCGTGAGGACTCCAGAATGCATGAACTTGTTTCGAGATTCCTCCGTTTCGGCCTTGAACCATTTGGGACTACTTGAGGCAGAAGAAGACGAACTTTTTTCAACGTCTCCGAATTGCGTGGAAAGTCACCCACTTAACTCATTTCTCGTAAGGATTCCAGAATGCATGAACTTGTTTCGAGATTCCTCCCTTTGGGCCCTGAACCATATGGGACAACTTGAGGCAGAAGAAGACGAACTTTTTTCAACGTCTCGGAATTGGTTGGAAACTCACCCACCCTCCTCATTTCTCGTGATGATTCCAGAATGCATGAACTTGTTCCGAGATTCCTCCGTTTGGGCCCTGAACCATTTGGGACAACTTGAGGCAGAAGAAGACGAACTTTTTTCAACGTCTCTGAATTGCGTAGAAACTCACCCACCCTCCTCATTTCTCGTGAGGATTCCAGAATGCACGAACTTGTTTCGAGATTCCTCCGTTTGGGCCCTGAACCATTTGGGACAACTTGAGGCAGAAGAAGACGAACTTTTTTCAACGACTCCGAATTGCGTGGAAACTCAGCCACCCTCCTCATTTCTCGTGACGATTCTAGAATGCAGGAACTTGTTTCGAGATTCCTCCCTTTGGGCCCTGAACCATATGGGACAACTTGAGGCAGAAGAAGACGAACTTTTTTCAACCTCTCGGAATTGCTTGGAAACTCACCCACCCTCCTCATTTCTCGTGAGGATTCCAGAATGCAAGAACTTGTTTCGAGATTCCTCCGTTTGGGCCCTGAACCATTTGGAGAACATGAGGCAGAAGAAGAGGAACTTTTTTCAACGTCTCGGAATTGCGTGGAAACTCACCCACCCTCCTCATTTCTCGTGAGGACTCCAGAATGCATGAACTTGTTTCGAGATTCCTCCGTTTCGGCCCTGAACCATATGGGACAACTTTAGGCAGAAGAAGACGAACTTTTTTCAACGTCTCCGAATTGCGTGGAAAGTCACCCACTTAACTCATTTCTCGTGAGGATTCCAGAATGCAGGAGCTTGTTTCGATATTCCTTCGTTGGGGCCCTGAACCATTTGGGACAACTTGAGGCAGAAGAAGACGAACTTTTTTCAACGACTCCGAATTGCGTTGAAACTCACCCACCCACCTCATTTCTCGTGAGGATTCCAGAATGCATGAACTTGTTTCGAGATTCCTCCCTTTGGGCCCTGAACCATATGGGACAACTTGAGGCAGAAGAAGACGAACTTTTTTCAACGTCTCGGAGTTGCTTGGAAACTCACCCACCCTCCTCATTTCTCGTGAGGATTCCAGAATGCATGAACTTGTTTCGAGATTCCTCCGTTTGGGCCCTGAACCATTTGGCAGAACTTGAGGCAGAAGAAGACGAACTTTTTTCAACGTCTCGGAATTGCGTGGAAACTCACCCACCCTCCTCATTTCTCGTGAGGACTCCAGAATGCACGAACTTGTTTTGAGATTCCTCTGTTTGGGCCCTGAACCATTTGGGACAACTTGAGGCAGAAGAAGACGAACTTTTTTCAACCTCTCGGAATTGCGTGGAAACTCACCCACCTTCCTCATTTCTCGTGAGGACTCCAGAATGCACGAGCTTGTTTCGAGATTCCTCCGTTTGGGCCCTGAACCATTTGGGACAACTTGAGGCAGAAGAAGACGAATTTTTTTCAACTTCTCCGAATTGCGTGGAAACTCACCCACCCTCCTCATTTCTCGTGAGGATTCCAGAATGCATGAACTTGTTTCGAGATTCCTCCCTTTGGGCCCTGAACCATAAGGGGAAACTTGAGGCAGAAGAAGACGAACTTTTTTCAACGTCTCGGAATTGGTTGGAAACTCACCCACCCTCCTCATTTCTCGTGATGATTCCAGAATGCATGAACTTGTTCCGAGATTCCTCCGTTTGGGCCCTGAACCATTTGGGACAACTTGAGGCAGAAGAAGACGAACTTTTTTCAACGTCTCTGAATTGCGTAGAAACTCACCCACCCTCCTCATTTCTCGTGAGGATTCCAGAATGCAGGAACTTGTTTCGAGATTCCTCCGTTTGGGCCCTGAACCATTTGGGACAACTTGAGGCAGAAGAAGACGAACTTTTTTCAACGACTCCGAATTGCGTGGAAACTCAGCCACCCTCCTCATTTCTCGTGACGATTCTAGAATGCAGGAACTTGTTTCGAGATTCCTCCCTTTGGGCCCTGAACCATATGGGACAACTTGAGGCAGAAGAAGACGAACTTTTTTCAACCTCTCGGAATTGCTTGGAAACTCACCCACCCTCCTCATTTCTCGTGAGGATTCCAGAATGCAAGAACTTGTTTCGAGATTCCTCCGTTTGGGCCCTGAACCATTTGGAGAACATGAGGCAGAAGAAGAGGAACTTTTTTCAACGTCTCGGAATTGCGTGGAAACTCACCCACCCTCCTCATTTCTCGTGAGGACTCCAGAATGCATGAACTTGTTTCGAGATTCCTCCGTTTCGGCCCTGAACCATATGGGACAACTTTAGGCAGAAGAAGACGAACTTTTTTCAACGTCTCCGAATTGCGTGGAAAGTCACCCACTTAACTCATTTCTCGTGAGGATTCCAGAATGCAGGAGCTTGTTTCGAGATTCCTTCGTTGGGGCCCTGAACCATTTGGGACAACTTGAGGCAGAAGAAGACGAACTTTTTTCAACGACTCCGAATTGCGTTGAAACTCACCCACCCACCTCATTTCTCGTGAGGATTCCAGAATGCATGAACTTGTTTCGAGATTCCTCCCTTTGGGCCCTGAACCATATGGGACAACTTGAGGCAGAAGAAGACGAACTTTTTTCAACGTCTCGGAGTTGCTTGGAAACTCACCCACCCTCCTCATTTCTCGTGAGGATTCCAGAATGCATGAACTTGTTTCGAGATTCCTCCGTTTGGGCCCTGAACCATTTGGCAGAACTTGAGGCAGAAGAAGACGAACTTTTTTCAACGTCTCGGAATTGCGTGGAAACTCACCCACCCTCCTCATTTCTCGTGAGGACTCCAGAATGCACGAACTTGTTTTGAGATTCCTCTGTTTGGGCCCTGAACCATTTGGGACAACTTGAGGCAGAAGAAGACGAACTTTTTTCAACCTCTCGGAATTGCGTGGAAACTCACCCACCTTCCTCATTTCTCGTGAGGACTCCAGAATGCACGAGCTTGTTTCGAGATTCCTCCGTTTGGGCCCTGAACCATTTGGGACAACTTGAGGCAGAAGAAGACGAATTTTTTTCAACTTCTCCGAATTGCGTGGAAACTCACCCACCCTCCTCATTTCTCGTGAGGATTCCAGAATGCATGAACTTGTTTCGAGATTCCTCCCTTTGGGCCGTGAACCATAAGGGGAAACTTGAGGCAGAAGAAGACGAACTTTTTTCAACGTCTCGGAATTGGTTGGAAACTCACCCACCCTCCTCATTTCTCGTGATGATTCCAGAATGCATGAACTTGTTCCGAGATTCCTCCGTTTGGGCCCTGAACCATTTGGGACAACTTGAGGCAGAAGAAGACGAACTTTTTTCAACGTCTCGGAGTTGCTTGGAAACTCACCCACCCTCCTCATTTCTCGTGAGGATTCCAGAATGCATGAACTTGTTTTGAGATTCCTCTGTTTGGGCCCTGAACCATTTGGGACAACTTGAGGCAGAAGAAGACGAACTTTTTTCAACCTCTCGGAATTGCGTGGAAACTCACCCACCTTCCTCATTTCTCGTGAGGACTCCAGAATGCACGAGCTTGTTTCGAGATTCCTCCGTTTGGGCCCTGAACCATTTGGGACAACTTGAGGCAGAAGAAGACGAACTTTTTTCAACTTCTCCGAATTGCGTGGAAACTCACCCACCCTCCTCATTTCTCGTGAGGATTCCAGAATGCATGAACTTGTTTCGAGATTCCTCCCTTTGGGCCGTGAACCATAAGGGGAAACTTGAGGCAGAAGAAGACGAACTTTTTTCAACGTCTCGGAATTGGTTGGAAACTCACCCACCCTCCTCATTTCTCGTGATGATTCCAGAATGCATGAACTTGTTCCGAGATTCCTCCGTTTGGGCCCTGAACCATTTGGGACAACTTGAGGCAGAAGAAGACGAACTTTTTTCAACGTCTCTGAATTGCGTAGAAACTCACCCACCCTCCTCATTTCTCGTGAGGATTCCAGAATGCAGGAACTTGTTTCGAGATTCCTCCGTTTGGGCCCTGAACCATTTGGGACAACTTGAGGCAGAAGAAGACGAACTTTTTTCAACGACTCCGAATTGTGTGGAAACTCACCCACCCTCCTCATTTCTCGTGACGATTCCAGAATGCAGGAACTTGTTTCGAGATTCCTCCCTTTGGGCCCTGAACCATATGGGACAACTTGAGGCAGAAGAAGACGAACTTTTTTCAACCTCTCGGAATTGCTTGGAAACTCACCCACCCTCCTCATTTCTCGTGCGGATTCCAGAATGCAAGAACTTGTTTCGAGATTCCTCCGTTTGGGCCCTGAACCATTTGGAGAACATGAGGCAGAAGAAGAGGAACTTTTTTCAACGTCTCGGAATTGCGTGGAAACTCACCCACCCTCCTCATTTCTCGTGAGGACTCCAGAATGCATGAACTTGTTTCGAGATTCCTCCGTTTCGGCCCTGAACCATATGGGAGAACTTGAGGCAGAAGAAGACGAACTTTTTTCAACGTCTCCGAATTGCGTGGAAAGTCACCCACTTAACTCATTTCTCGTGAGGATTCCAGAATGCAGGAGCTTGTTTCGAGATTCCTTCGTTGGGGCCCTGAACCATTTGGGACAACTTGAGGCAGAAGAAGACGAACTTTTTTCAACGACTCCGAATTGCGTAGAAACTCACCCACCCACCTCATTTCTCGTGAGGATTCCAGAATGCATGAACTTGTTTCGAGATTCCTCCCTTTGGGCCCTGAACCATATGGGACAACTTGAGGCAGAAGAAGACGAACTTTTTTCAACGTCTCGGAATTGCTTGGAAACTCACCCACCCTCCTCATTTCTCGTGAGGACTCCAGAATGCACGAGCTTGTTTCGAGATTCCTCCGTTTGGGCTCTGAACCATTTGGGACAACTTGAGGCAGAAGAAGACGAACTTTTTTCAACGTCTCCGAATTGCGTGGAAACTCACCCACCCTCCTCATTTCTCGTGAGGATTCCAGAATGCATGAACTTGTTTCGAGAATCCTCCGTTTGGGCCCTGAACCATTTGGGAGAACTTGAGGCAGAAGAAGACGAACTTTTTTCAACGTCTCGGAATTGCGTGGAAACTCACCCACCCTCCTCATTTCTCGTGAGGACTCCAGAATGCACGAACTTGTTTCGAGATTCCTCCATTTGGGCCCTGAACCATTTGGGACAACTTGAGGCAGAAGAAGCGAACTTTTTTCAACGTCTCTGAATTGCGTAGAAACTCACCCACCCTCCTCATTTCTCGTGAGGATTCCAGAATGCAGGAACTTGTTTCGAGATTCCTCCGTTTGGGCCCTGAACCATTTGGGACAACTTGAGGCAGAAGAAGACGAACTTTTTTCAACGACTCCGAATTGTGTGGAAACTCACCCACCCTCCTCATTTCTCGTGACGATTCCAGAATGCAGGAACTTGTTTCGAGATTCCTCCCTTTGGGCCCTGAACCATATGGGACAACTTGAGGCAGAAGAAGACGAACTTTTTTCAACCTCTCGGAATTGCTTGGAAACTCACCCACCCTCCTCATTTCTCGTGAGGATTCCAGAATGCAAGAACTTGTTTCGAGATTCCTCCGTTTGGGCCCTGAACCATTTGGAGAACATGAGGCAGAAGAAGAGGAACTTTTTTCAACGTCTCGGAATTGCGTGGAAACTCACCCACCCTCCTCATTTCTCGTGAGGACTCCAGAATGCATGAACTTGTTTTGAGATTCCTCCGTTTCGGCCCTGAACCATATGGGAGAACTTGAGGCAGAAGAAGACGAACTTTTTTCAACGTCTCCGAATTGCGTGGAAAGTCACCCACTTAACTCATTTCTCGTGAGGATTCCAGAATGCAGGAGCTTGTTTCGAGATTCCTTCGTTGGGGCCCTGAACCATTTGGGACAACTTGAGGCAGAAGAAGACGAACTTTTTTCAACGACTCCGAATTGCGTAGAAACTCACCCACCCACCTCATTTCTCGTGAGGATTCCAGAATGCATGAACTTGTTTCGAGATTCCTCCCTTTGGGCCCTGAACCATATGGGACAACTTGAGGCAGAAGAAGACGAACTTTTTTCAACGTCTCGGAATTGCTTGGAAACTCACCCACCCTCCTCATTTCTCGTGAGGACTCCAGAATGCACGAGCTTCTTTCGAGATTCCTCCGTTTGGGCTCTGAACCATTTGGGACAACTTGAGGCAGAAGAAGACGAACTTTTTTCAACGTCTCCGAATTGCGTGGAAACTCACCCACCCTCCTCATTTCTCGTGAGGATTCCAGAATGCATGAACTTGTTTCGAGAATCCTCCGTTTGGGCCCTGAACCATTTGGGAGAACTTGAGGCAGAAGAAGACGAACTTTTTTCAACGTCTCGGAATTGCGTGGAAACTCACCCACCCTCCTCATTTCTCGTGAGGACTCCAGAATGCACGAACTTGTTTCGAGATTCCTCCATTTGGGCCCTGAACCATTTGGGACAACTTGAGGCAGAAGAAGCGAACTTTTTTCAACGTCTCTGAATTGCGTAGAAACTCACCCACCCTCCTCATTTCTCGTGAGGATTCCAGAATGCAGGAACTTGTTTCGAGATTCCTCCGTTTGGGCCCTGAACCATTTGGGACAACTTGAGGCAGAAGAAGACGAACTTTTTTCAACGACTCCGAATTGCGTGGAAACTCACCCACCCTCCTCATTTCTCGTGACGATTCCAGAATGCAGGAACTTGTTTCGAGATTCCTCCCTTTGGGCCCTGAACCATATGGGACAACTTGAGGCAAAAGAAGACGAACTTTTTTCAACCTCTCGGAATTGCTTGGAAACTCACCCACCCTCCTCATTTCTCGTGAGGATTCCAGAATGCATGAACTTGTTTCGAGATTCCTCCGTTTGGGCCCTGAACCATTTGGAGAACATGAGGCAGAAAAAGAGGAACTTTTTTCAACGTCTCGGAATTGCGTGGAAACTCACCCACCCTCCTCATTTCTCGTGAGGACTCCAGAATGCACGAACTTGTTTCGAGATTCGTCCGTTTGGGCCCTGAACCATTTGGGACAACTTGAGGCAGAAGAAGACGAACTTTTTTCAACGTCTCCGAATTGCGTGGAAACTCACCCACTTAACTCATTTCTCGTGAGGATTCCAGAATGCATGAACTTGTTTCGAGATTCCTCCCTTTGGGCCCTGAACCATATGGGACAACTTGAGCCAGAAGAAGACGAACTTTTTTCAACGTCTCGGAATTGGTTGGAAACTCACCCACCCTCCTCATTTCTCGTGATGATTCCAGAATGCATGAACTTGTTCCGAGATTCCTCCGTTTGGGCCCTGAACCATTTGGGACAACTTGAGGCAGAAGAAGACGAACTTTTTTCAACGTCTCTGAATTGCGTAGAAACTCACCCACCCTCCTCATTTCTCGTGAGGATTCCAGAATGCAGGAACTTGTTTCGAGATTCCTCCGTTTGGGCCCTGAACCATTTGGGACAACTTGAGGCAGAAGAAGACGAACTTTTTTCAACGACTCCGAATTGTGTGGAAACTCACCCACCCTCCTAATTTCTCGTGACGATTCCAGAATGCAGGAACTTGTTTCGAGATTCCTCCGTTTGGGCCCTGAACCATTTGGAGAACATGAGGCAGAAGAAGAGGAACTTTTTTCAACGTCTCGGAATTGCGTGGAAACTCACCCACCCTCCTCATTTCTCGTGAGGACTCCAGAATGCATGAACTTGTTTCGAGATTCCTCCGTTTCGGCCCTGAACCATATGGGAGAACTTGAGGCAGAAGAAGACGAACTTTTTTCAACGTCTCCGAATTGCGTGGAAAGTCACCCACTTAACTCATTTCTCGTGAGGATTCCAGAATGCAGGAGCTTGTTTCGAGATTCCTTCGTTGGGGCCCTGAACCATTTGGGACAACTTGAGGCAGAAGAAGACGAACTTTTTTCAACGACTCCGAATTGCGTAGAAACTCACCCACCCACCTCATTTCTCGTGAGGATTCCAGAATGCATGAACTTGTTTCGAGATTCCTCCCTTTGGGCCCTGAACCATATGGGACAACTTGAGGCAGAAGAAGACGAACTTTTTTCAACGTCTCGGAATTGCGTGGAAACTCACCCACCCTCCTCATTTCTCGTGAGGACTCCAGAATGCATGAACTTGTTTCGAGATTCCTCCGTTTGGGCCCTGAACCATTTGGAGAACATGAGGCAGAAGAAGAGGAACTTTTTTCAACGTCTCGGAATTGCGTGGAAACTCACCCACCCTCCTCATTTCTCGTGAGGACTCCAGAATGCATGAACTTGTTTCGAGATTCCTCCGTTTCGGCCCTGAACCATATGGGAGAACTTGAGGCAGAAGAAGACGAACTTTTTTCAACGTCTCCGAATTGCGTGGAAAGTCACCCACTTAACTCATTTCTCGTGAGGATTCCAGAATGCAGGAGCTTGTTTCGAGATTCCTTCGTTGGGGCCCTGAACCATTTGGGACAACTTGAGGCAGAAGAAGACGAACTTTTTTCAACGACTCCGAATTGCGTAGAAACTCACCCACCCACCTCATTTCTCGTGAGGATTCCAGAATGCATGAACTTGTTTCGAGATTCCTCCCTTTGGGCCCTGAACCATATGGGACAACTTGAGGCAGAAGAAGACGAACTTTTTTCAACGTCTCGGAATTGCTTGGAAACTCACCCACCCTCCTCATTTCTCGTGAGGACTCCAGAATGCACGAGCTTGTTTCGAGATTCCTCCGTTTGGGCTCTGAACCATTTGGGACAACTTGAGGCAGAAGAAGACGAACTTTTTTCAACGTCTCCGAATTGCGTGGAAACTCACCCACCCTCCTCATTTCTCGTGAGGATTCCAGAATGCATGAACTTGTTTCGAGAATCCTCCGTTTGGGCCCTGAACCATTTGGGAGAACTTGAGGCAGAAGAAGACGAACTTTTTTCAACGTCTCGGAATTGCGTGGAAACTCACCCACCCTCCTCATTTCTCGTGAGGACTCCAGAATGCACGAACTTGTTTCGAGATTCCTCCATTTGGGCCCTGAACCATTTGGGACAACTTGAGGCAGAAGAAGCGAACTTTTTTCAACGTCTCTGAATTGCGTAGAAACTCACCCACCCTCCTCATTTCTCGTGAGGATTCCAGAATGCAGGAACTTGTTTCGAGATTCCTCCGTTTGGGCCCTGAACCATTTGGGACAACTTGAGGCAGAAGAAGACGAACTTTTTTCAACGACTCCGAATTGCGTGGAAACTCACCCACCCTCCTCATTTCTCGTGACGATTCCAGAATGCAGGAACTTGTTTCGAGATTCCTCCCTTTGGGCCCTGAACCATATGGGACAACTTGAGGCAAAAGAAGACGAACTTTTTTCAACCTCTCGGAATTGCTTGGAAACTCACCCACCCTCCTCATTTCTCGTGAGGATTCCAGAATGCATGAACTTGTTTCGAGATTCCTCCGTTTGGGCCCTGAACCATTTGGAGAACATGAGGCAGAAGAAGAGGAACTTTTTTCAACGTCTCGGAATTGCGTGGAAACTCACCCACCCTCCTCATTTCTCGTGAGGACTCCAGAATGCACGAACTTGTTTCGAGATTCGTCCGTTTGGGCCCTGAACCATTTGGGACAACTTGAGGCAGAAGAAGACGAACTTTTTTCAACGTCTCCGAATTGCGTGGAAACTCACCCACTTAACTCATTTCTCGTGAGGATTCCAGAATGCATGAACTTGTTTCGAGATTCCTCCCTTTGGGCCCTGAACCATATGGGACAACTTGAGGCAGAAGAAGACGAACTTTTTTCAACGTCTCGGAATTGGTTGGAAACTCACCCACCCTCCTCATTTCTCGTGATGATTCCAGAATGCAGGAACTTGTTTCGAGATTCCTCCGTTTGGGCCCTGAACCATTTGGGACAACTTGAGGCAGAAGAAGACGAACTTTTTTCAACGACTCCGAATTGCGTGGAAACTCACCCACCCTCCTCATTTCTCGTGACGATTCCAGAATGCAGGAACTTGTTTCGAGATTCCTCCCTTTGGGCCCTGAACCATATGGGACAACTTGAGGCAAAAGAAGACGAACTTTTTTCAACCTCTCGGAATTGCTTGGAAACTCACCCACCCTCCTCATTTCTCGTGAGGATTCCAGAATGCATGAACTTGTTTCGAGATTCCTCCGTTTGGGCCCTGAACCATTTGGAGAACATGAGGCAGAAGAAGAGGAACTTTTTTCAACGTCTCGGAATTGCGTGGAAACTCACCCACCCTCCTCATTTCTCGTGAGGACTCCAGAATGCACGAACTTGTTTCGAGATTCGTCCGTTTGGGCCCTGAACCATTTGGGACAACTTGAGGCAGAAGAAGACGAACTTTTTTCAACGTCTCCGAATTGCGTGGAAACTCACCCACTTAACTCATTTCTCGTGAGGATTCCAGAATGCATGAACTTGTTTCGAGATTCCTCCCTTTGGGCCCTGAACCATATGGGACAACTTGAGGCAGAAGAAGACGAACTTTTTTCAACGTCTCGGAATTGGTTGGAAACTCACCCACCCTCCTCATTTCTCGTGATGATTCCAGAATGCATGAACTTGTTCCGAGATTCCTCCGTTTCGGCCCTGAACCATATGGGAGAACTTGAGGCAGAAGAAGACGAACTTTTTTCAACGTCTCCGAATTGCGTGGAAAGTCACCCACTTAACTCATTTCTCGTGAGGATTCCAGAATGCAGGAGCTTGTTTCGAGATTCCTTCGTTGGGGCCCTGAACCATTTGGGACAACTTGAGGCAGAAGAAGACGAACTTTTTTCAACGACTCCGAATTGCGTAGAAACTCACCCACCCACCTCATTTCTCGTGAGGATTCCAGAATGCATGAACTTGTTTCGAGATTCCTCCCTTTGGGCCCTGAACCATATGGGACAACTTGAGGCAGAAGAAGACGAACTTTTTTCAACGTCTCGGAATTGCGTGGAAACTCACCCACCCTCCTCATTTCTCGTGAGGACTCCAGAATGCATGAACTTGTTTCGAGATTCCTCCGTTTGGGCCCTGAACCATTTGGAGAACATGAGGCAGAAGAAGAGGAACTTTTTTCAACGTCTCGGAATTGCGTGGAAACTCACCCACCCTCCTCATTTCTCGTGAGGACTCCAGAATGCATGAACTTGTTTCGAGATTCCTCCGTTTCGGCCCTGAACCATATGGGAGAACTTGAGGCAGAAGAAGACGAACTTTTTTCAACGTCTCCGAATTGCGTGGAAAGTCACCCACTTAACTCATTTCTCGTGAGGATTCCAGAATGCAGGAGCTTGTTTCGAGATTCCTTCGTTGGGGCCCTGAACCATTTGGGACAACTTGAGGCAGAAGAAGACGAACTTTTTTCAACGACTCCGAATTGCGTCGAAACTCACCCACCCACCTCATTTCTCGTGAGGATTCCAGAATGCATGAACTTGTTTCGAGATTCCTCCCTTTGGGCCCTGAACCATATGGGACAACTTGAGGCAGAAGAAGACGAACTTTTTTCAACGTCTCGGAATTGCTTGGAAACTCACCCACCCTCCTCATTTCTCGTGAGGACTCCAGAATGCACGAGCTTGTTTCGAGATTCCTCCGTTTGGGCTCTGAACCATTTGGGACAACTTGAGGCAGAAGAAGACGAACTTTTTTCAACGTCTCCGAATTGCGTGGAAACTCACCCACCCTCCTCATTTCTCGTGAGGATTCCAGAATGCATGAACTTGTTTCGAGAATCCTCCGTTTGGGCCCTGAACCATTTGGGAGAACTTGAGGCAGAAGAAGACGAACTTTTTTCAACGTCTCGGAATTGCGTGGAAACTCACCCACCCTCCTCATTTCTCGTGAGGACTCCAGAATGCACGAACTTGTTTCGAGATTCCTCCATTTGGGCCCTGAACCATTTGGGACAACTTGAGGCAGAAGAAGCGAACTTTTTTCAACGTCTCTGAATTGCGTAGAAACTCACCCACCCTCCTCATTTCTCGTGAGGATTCCAGAATGCAGGAACTTGTTTCGAGATTCCTCCGTTTGGGCCCTGAACCATTTGGGACAACTTGAGGCAGAAGAAGACGAACTTTTTTCAACGACTCCGAATTGCGTGGAAACTCACCCACCCTCCTCATTTCTCGTGACGATTCCAGAATGCAGGAACTTGTTTCGAGATTCCTCCCTTTGGGCCCTGAACCATATGGGACAACTTGAGGCAAAAGAAGACGAACTTTTTTCAACCTCTCGGAATTGCTTGGAAACTCACCCACCCTCCTCATTTCTCGTGAGGATTCCAGAATGCATGAACTTGTTTCGAGATTCCTCCGTTTGGGCCCTGAACCATTTGGAGAACATGAGGCAGAAGAAGAGGAACTTTTTTCAACGTCTCGGAATTGCGTGGAAACTCACCCACCCTCCTCATTTCTCGTGAGGACTCCAGAATGCACGAACTTGTTTCGAGATTCGTCCGTTTGGGCCCTGAACCATTTGGGACAACTTGAGGCAGAAGAAGACGAACTTTTTTCAACGTCTCCGAATTGCGTGGAAACTCACCCACTTAACTCATTTCTCGTGAGGATTCCAGAATGCATGAACTTGTTTCGAGATTCCTCCCTTTGGGCCCTGAACCATATGGGACAACTTGAGGCAGAAGAAGACGAACTTTTTTCAACGTCTCGGAATTGGTTGGAAACTCACCCACCCTCCTCATTTCTCGTGATGATTCCAGAATGCAGGAACTTGTTTCGAGATTCCTCCGTTTGGGCCCTGAACCATTTGGGACAACTTGAGGCAGAAGAAGACGAACTTTTTTCAACGACTCCGAATTGCGTGGAAACTCACCCACCCTCCTCATTTCTCGTGACGATTCCAGAATGCAGGAACTTGTTTCGAGATTCCTCCCTTTGGGCCCTGAACCATATGGGACAACTTGAGGCAAAAGAAGACGAACTTTTTTCAACCTCTCGGAATTGCTTGGAAACTCACCCACCCTCCTCATTTCTCGTGAGGATTCCAGAATGCATGAACTTGTTTCGAGATTCCTCCGTTTGGGCCCTGAACCATTTGGAGAACATGAGGCAGAAGAAGAGGAACTTTTTTCAACGTCTCGGAATTGCGTGGAAACTCACCCACCCTCCTCATTTCTCGTGAGGACTCCAGAATGCACGAACTTGTTTCGAGATTCGTCCGTTTGGGCCCTGAACCATTTGGGACAACTTGAGGCAGAAGAAGACGAACTTTTTTCAACGTCTCCGAATTGCGTGGAAACTCACCCACTTAACTCATTTCTCGTGAGGATTCCAGAATGCATGAACTTGTTTCGAGATTCCTCCCTTTGGGCCCTGAACCATATGGGACAACTTGAGGCAGAAGAAGACGAACTTTTTTCAACGTCTCGGAATTGGTTGGAAACTCACCCACCCTCCTCATTTCTCGTGATGATTCCAGAATGCATGAACTTGTTCCGAGATTCCTTCGTTTGGGCCCTGAACCATTTGGGACAACTTGAGGCAGAAGAAGACGAACTTTTTTCAACGTCTCTGAATTGCGTAGAAACTCACCCACCCTCCTCATTTCTCGTGAGGATTCCAGAATGCAGGAACTTGTTTCGAGATTCCTCCGTTTGGGCCCTGAACCATTTGGGACAACTTGAGGCAGAAGAAGACGAACTTCTTTCAACGACTCCGAATTGTGTGGAAACTCACCCACCCTCCTCATTTCTCGTGACGATTCCAGAATGCAGGAACTTGTTTCGAGATTCCTCCCTTTGGGCCCTGAACCATATGGGACAACTTGAGGCAGAAGAAGACGAACTTTTTTCAACCTCTCGGAATTGCTTGGAAACTCACCCACCCTCCTCATTTCTCGTGAGGATTCCAGAATGCAAGAACTTGTTTCGAGATTCCTCCGTTTGGGCCCTGAACCATTTGGAGAACATGAGGCAGAAGAAGAGGAACTTTTTTCAACGTCTCGGAATTGCGTGGAAACTCACCCACCCTCCTCATTTCTCGTGAGGACTCCAGAATGCATGAACTTGTTTCGAGATTCCTCCGTTTCGGCCCTGAACCATATGGGAGAACTTGAGGCAGAAGAAGACGAACTTTTTTCAACGTCTCCGAATTGCGTGGAAAGTCACCCACTTAACTCATTTCTCGTGAGGATTCCAGAATGCAGGAGCTTGTTTCGAGATTCCTTCGTTGGGGCCCTGAACCATTTGGGACAACTTGAGGCAGAAGAAGACGAACTTTTTTCAACGACTCCGAATTGCGTTGAAACTCACCCACCCACCTCATTTCTCGTGAGGATTCCAGAATGCATGAACTTGTTTCGAGATTCCTCCCTTTGGGCCCTGAACCATATGGGACAACTTGAGGCAGAAGAAGACGAACTTTTTTCAACGTCTCGGAATTGCTTGGAAACTCACCCACCCTCCTCATTTCTCGTGAGGACTCCAGAATGCACAAGCTTGTTTCGAGATTCCTCCGTTTGGGCTCTGAACCATTTGGGACAACTTGAGGCAGAAGAAGACGAACTTTTTTCAACGTCTCCGAATTGCGTGGAAACTCACCCACCCTCCTCATTTCTCGTGAGGATTCCAGAATGCATGAACTTGTTTCGAGAATCCTCCGTTTGGGCCCTGAACCATTTGGGAGAACTTGAGGCAGAAGAAGACGAACTTTTTTCAACGTCTCGGAATTGCGTGGAAACTCACCCACCCTCCTCATTTCTCGTGAGGACTCCAGAATGCACGAACTTGTTTCGAGATTCCTCCATTTGGGCCCTGAACCATTTGGGACAACTTGAGGCAGAAGAAGCGAACTTTTTTCAACGTCTCTGAATTGCGTAGAAACTCACCCACCCTCCTCATTTCTCGTGAGGATTCCAGAATGCAGGAACTTGTTTCGAGATTCCTCCGTTTGGGCCCTGAACCATTTGGGACAACTTGAGGAAGAAGAAGACGAACTTTTTTCAACGACTCCGAATTGCGTGGAAACTCACCCACCCTCCTCATTTCTCGTGACGATTCCAGAATGCAGGAACTTGTTTCGAGATTCCTCCCTTTGGGCCCTGAACCATATGGGACAACTTGAGGCAAAAGAAGACGAACTTTCTTCAACCTCTCGGAATTGCTTGGAAACTCACCCACCCTCCTCATTTCTCGTGAGGATTCCAGAATGCATGAACTTGTTTCGAGATTCCTCCGTTTGGGCCCTGAACCATTTGGAGAACATGAGGCAGAAGAAGAGGAACTTTTTTCAACGTCTCGGAATTGCGTGGAAACTCACCCACCCTCCTCATTTCTCGTGAGGACTCCAGAATGCACGAACTTGTTTCGAGATTCGTCCGTTTGGGCCCTGAACCATTTGGGACAACTTGAGGCAGAAGAAGACGAACTTTTTTCAACGTCTCCGAATTGCGTGGAAACTCACCCACTTAACTCATTTCTTGTGAGGATTCCAGAATGCATGAACTTGTTTCGAGATTCCTCCCTTTGGGCCCTGAACCATATGGGACAACTTGAGGCAGAAGAAGACGAACTTTTTTCAACGTCTCGGAATTGGTTGGAAACTCACCCACCCTCCTCATTTCTCGTGATGATTCCAGAATGCATGAACTTGTTCCGAGATTCCTCCGTTTGGGCCCTGAACCATTTGGGACAACTTGAGGCAGAAGAAGACGAACTTTTTTCAACGTCTCTGAATTGCGTAGAAACTCACCCACCCTCCTCATTTCTCGTGAGGATTCCAGAATGCAGGAACTTGTTTCGAGATTCCTCCGTTTGGGCCCTGAACCATTTGGGACAACTTGAGGCAGAAGAAGACGAACTTTTTTCAACGACTCCGAATTGTGTGGAAACTCACCCACCCTCCTCATTTCTCGTGAGGACTCCAGAATGCACGAGCTTGTTTCGAGATTCCTCCGTTTGGGCTCTGAACCATTTGGGACAACTTGAGGCAGAAGAAGACGAACTTTTTTCAACGTCTCCGAATTGCGTGGAAACTCACCCACTTAACTCATTTCTCGTGAGGATTCCAGAATGCATGAACTTGTTTCGAGATTCCTCCCTTTGGGCCCTGAACCATATGGGACAACTTGAGGCAGAAGAAGACGAACTTTTTTCAACGTCTCGGAATTGGTTGGAAACTCACCCACCCTCCTCATTTCTCGTGATGATTCCAGAATGCATGAACTTGTTCCGAGATTCCTCCGTTTGGGCCCTGAACCATTTGGGACAACTTGAGGCAGAAGAAGACGAACTTTTTTCAACGTCTCTGAATTGCGTAGAAACTCACCCACCCTCCTCATTTCTCGTGAGGATTCCAGAATGCAGGAACTTGTTTCGAGATTCCTCCGTTTGGGCCCTGAACCATTTGGGACAACTTGAGGCAGAAGAAGACGAACTTTTTTCAACGACTCCGAATTGTGTGGAAACTCACCCACCCTCCTCATTTCTCGTGACGATTCCAGAATGCAGGAACTTGTTTCGAGATTCCTCCCTTTGGGCCCTGAACCATATGGGACAACTTGAGGCAGAAGAAGACGAACTTTTTTCAACCTCTCGGAATTGCTTGGAAACTCACCCACCGTCCTCATTTCTCGTGAGGATTCCAGAATGCAAGAACTTGTTTCGAGATTCCTCCGTTTGGGCCCTGAACCATTTGGAGAACATGAGGCAGAAGAAGAGGAACTTTTTTCAACGTCTCGGAATTGCGTGGAAACTCACCCACCCTCCTCATTTCTCGTGAGGACTCCAGAATGCATGAACTTGTTTCGAGATTCCTCCGTTTCGGCCCTGAACCATATGGGAGAACTTGAGGCAGAAGAAGACGAACTTTTTTCAACGTCTCCGAATTGCGTGGAAAGTCACCCACTTAACTCATTTCTCGTGAGGATTCCAGAATGCAGGAGCTTGTTTCGAGATTCCTTCGTTGGGGCCCTGAACCATTTGGGACAACTTGAGGCAGAAGAAGACGAACTTTTTTCAACGACTCCGAATTGCGTAGAAACTCATGAAAACTGGAGCTTGATACCCAAGAGGGGGGGTGAATTGGGTATCTTTAAATTTTAACCTTTACTCTGTTTTGATGGATAAAGAACAGAGCTAAACAGAGGAGTAGAGTAGAAGAAGCTTTGCACAATCGATTTATACTGGTTCGGTCCTTTCCTGACCTACGTCCAGTCCCCAAGCCTCACCTGGGATTTTCAATCCACTAACAACAATAACAGATTACAAACTCTGTACTCAGAGTAGTTCACTCACTTGAACTCACTCCCCCTTACAAGTTGTAATCCAAACTCCCTAACCACCAAATCCCTTGACTTGTGGTTATCACAACTCAATAACAAATTACAAGTTTAAACTCTCTCAAAGAGCAGATAGGATAAGCACTGAAGTACAATGTATCAAAGATACAACTGAGAATATGACTTGAGCTTGTATGCGTTTTTCACAATGTGTTCAGCAGTTCATTCCATTCTCACTTGTTCCTTCTGGTATTTATATCCTCATTGAGTTTCTGAATGTTGTGAGATAGAGGCCATTCGAATTTCTAGCTGTTGCAAGTGCTTCTGCAGAACTAGCTGTTGGAGAAGCATTATCTTGGTTGCCCACACTTCAGAATTGATTAATAGTTCTTTTGGCTTTGGTTGTGGTGACCCATAACTTTCTGTTTGTGGAAGAATCTTGTTCTGCCCTTTACAGGCGTGATTGGGCTATTTGCAATTCCAATCTGACTCCCACTTGTTTCTGTTTCCAAGAATAACATAAAATAATACATAGTGCTTCAAAAACAGAAAACTTCATTGATCTCCTCTCTATATTGTCTGAAATATACTCAAAAAAACTCGTTAGACATAGTTAGGAAGATAATCAATTGAGTTATGGAAGTAATGAGATCAAATAGCAGTGATTACAGAATTTCCACAATTCAAATTTCAAATTCTGCTGGTGTTTACTAGAGTAAGATGTTCCTTACTGGAGTAAAGAACTGTGTAAGAAGGTCTTTACTGAAGTAACCAAGTGTCTACTTGAGTAAGCGTGTCACAGAGCCAAACCATCGAGACATGTTTGAAAAACAGGTCCTTTACTCGAGTAAGTGAATAGCTTTACTCGAGTAAGAAACTATTCATGTGAAAATTTAAAGTTCATAAAAACTTATGTACTCGAGTAAGCAATACTTTACTCGAGTAAGCATTGCTTACAAAATGTGTGGAGCTCTCTGTATGACCCTTTACTGGAGTAAAGTTGCCTTTACTCGAGTAAGCATCACTTATGAAAATTTTGGAGCTCTCGGTATGACTCTTTACTGGAGTGAGGCTTCCTTTACTTGAGTAAGCCATTTTCTTAAAAAGGTTTGCTCTCTGTAAGTTCCTTTACTGGAGTAAGCATATCGTTACTCGAGTAAACACTTAAGTTTGAAAATCCATTTTGCTCTCTGGAACTCCTTTACTCGAGTAAGCTTACATTTACTCGAGTAAGCAACTATCAAACAGTTTTAACCTGATTTCGGAAACTTCAAACTAAGTTTACCTTTGTTGTTAATCATCAAAACACACTGAGAACTAACATTCTCCCCCTTTTTGATGATGACAACACATGTAAACCTTCTTTTAAGAGTTTAGAAAGATGTAATTCAATTGTGTTTGAAGTTTTCAAAAATTTCAGAGTTGAGTTATCAAAGAACATCCAATTTGCATTTTATCGAACCTTAAACTTCAGAGAAGAGCAGCAGAAATGCAATTGGGATCATAAACACATGAAAGATATATTCATATTCATTTGAGAAACCATACATGTGCAATAAACAATTGATATCAGAAAAGATAGATTCACTGATAATCACTGATATCAGAACAAAAGGATAATAACATTATAGAACAACAAAAAAAAATGCAAATACAAGTTTAAAATGCTAAAACATAGCTAACTAGATCCTATGACCCTATGCAACATCTACATCTAAAACATAGCTAACTAGATCCTATGACCCTATGCAACATCTACATCTTTCTCTACTATTTCCTCTAAGCATCATTTACATCTTTCTCTCATTCTTCTCCCCCTTTGTCATCATCAAGGAATTCGGGGTCAAGAACCACCAGGGTAGGAGTGAATGGAACAATTGCTTTGTCAGGAGTGGGAGCTAATGTGGGATCATATATAGAAGAATGGCCAATTGGAAGATGAGCATATGGAGAGGGAGTAGGGAAGACTTCTGTAGAAGGAGTTTGTGGTGATGGAAGGGGTTGAGGAAGAACCTCTGTGGAAGGAGTGATGGGTGAAGCCAATTTCTCAGTGACTGGAGTGGAGGTAGAGGTTGGGGAAGATGTGGTGTGAGGTGGACTAGGAAAGGAAAAAGTAGGTGATGAAGGTGGGGAAAAGTGAGTTGCTGGTATGGAAGAGGAAGGTTGTGGATCAGGAATAGAGGGCTGGTCCTCTGGGACAGGTGAGGATGAAGATGGAAAGGATGTGAATCCAAACGTGGATGAAGATGAAGAGCCACCAAGTCCGAAATGCTGGAGTAGCTGTTGTGCTTTGTCCCGGGCATCAGAGGCGGTGGACAAGGTGACTGATAAAGAAGAATGCAGATGAGTGCCTTGATCAATAATCTCATCCTTCATCTTGGTCAAATTGGAGAGAACCTCCGTTTGAGCCACAATAACGTCCATAACTCCCAATTTGATGTCATCCCGAATTGCATCAAATTCAGCCTTCATAATTGCTCGGTGAGACACCAAGGCAGCATCCACAATTGCCCGAATTCTCTCATCAAAATCTGTCGGCAGTGGAGGAGGTGGAGTCGACTGAGCCTCATGGGCCACAGACTGAGATATATGCGTCTGAGTTCTCTGTGGAGCCTGAGACTGGCCTGATGCTTCTGGGCCAAACTTGATCTTCATCATCTTCAGGGTAGTCTTCCCAAATGGTGTGATATACTTCATTTGCTCCGGAGGACCCACAAACCATATCTTGTGGTAGAACATGATGACTGAGATTAGAGAGGCAAAAGGCATGTAGGCATTTTTCCTGGATGAAAATTTGAAGAGGCTAATTTCCTTGAAAATCCACTCCCCAATGTTGAGGGGATGTTTCTTGATGAATGCCGTGAAGAACCTATAGTCCTTCTGGGTGAAATGCGTGTAGCTCCCTCCTTTCTGAACAAAGTTCCTTGCATATATGTGCCAGATAACTCTATATAGCTTGGGCATTTCCGCAGGGTTAAAGGATAAACGAACTCGCTGCTCATCCGGGATATCCTTGTCAGGTACAAGAGTATGGTACATCTCTTCATTTGTGTAGTGAGGTGTAGTGGCTTCAGGGGGATCTTCAATCTTCAAAATCCGGTTGATGATTGCTGCTGATATGAAGAATTCAACTGCCCTCACTGATGTTGAAATTCTTTCTTCAATAGTATTCCCTTCAGAGTCCACAATATGGGCTGTCTTCATGTTGAAGTAGATTTTCTTTACCAAGTCCGGGTAAAATGGTGCCTCTATGGACACGAATGTCTTGTAGGGTCCAAACCATGGAGTTAAATCAACATCACACTCTCTATGAATCTGCTCCAAGTTGACTGAAACAACTGCACAAAATCCTCTGGTTGCATAATCCTGTCTAAATTTTGCGTTCAAACCGGGAGGAAGTGCGACTGGAGCAACTACGAAGCCTTCAGGAGCATTCTCATGCTGATTGTACTCCACGACAGCATTGTCCATATAGGGAGAAGGTTGCTCTGTTTCTGTCTCTAGTTCTTCTTCTAGTTCTGGTTCAGGTATAGAGACTGAGAGAGTGGCTTTATCAGAGGAAGAAGAAGAAATTACAGTAGAGGAGGCTTTCTTTGATCGCTTCTTCGGTTTTTCAGAAACCTTCTTCTTCCCTTTACTTGTCCCACCCGTCTTCTTCTTTTTGGAGACTGGAGATCGGTCTTTAGAGGAACCCCTCTTCTTGGGATTTTGAGATTGGCTTTCTGGAATCACGACACCAAGACCAGGAATGGAAGTATCAATTCCTTTTTGCAATTTCTTTGGAATCATTTTGGTTCTGGGTGCACGAGGAGGATTAGAGAGTGCCGGTTGAGAGGATTGGGAAGTTTCTTTGGCCATTGATGTTAGGGCTTCGCGAAGGAGAAGAGGAATGGATTGATGGTGGTTTCGAATGAATTTAAGAAAGATTGATGAAGATTTATGGCGGTTACAGAGTGGGAAGAAGAGAGAAAGTCGCAACTACTAGGGTTTACTAGAGTAAAGAGTCGAGTAATAAAGAACATGGCTGTTCACACAGATATATAGACTGACTGATTTACTCGAGTAAAGTTCTTGTTTACTCAAGTAACCAATACTTCACTAGCTTACTCGAGTAAAGGTGCAAGTAAACTGACCTGGACTTCAAAAATGTAGTGTGAATTTTTGAAACACCTAATGCTTTACTCGAGTAGAGTCACTAACTTACTCGAGTAAACATATTGCAACTTTTCAGCCTTGGCCTCTGTCTGGTCTTTACTCGAGTAAATTTTCCCTTACGCGAGTAAATAATCTTTTTACTCAATGATGTGTTCTCTGCCTTCTGTTCTACTCGAGTAGAATTTTTTCTTACTTAAGTAAACATCCACTCTTCTCTGCTATGAGCTCTCTGTCTGATGGTTTACTCAAGTAACCTTCTTCTTACTCGAGTAACGGTTCCTCTGAACATCAGATTGTACTTGTCGCTGCCTTCTTATTCACGTGCCATTGTCTCTACTGCAGTAGGCAACTTTTTGATACATCAAATTACCAGACACTCCGATGCTTAAGTTAGTACGGGTTAATCATCAAAAACTCAATTACCATTAGATTAAGAGAGAATTCCTACAATTCATTGGGATTTACCATTCCCAATTCTCTCCTTATGAATGTGAACTGTTCTTTGGCTAGAGGCTTGGTGAAGATATCTGCCAACTGGAGATGGGTTGGAATAAACATGACTTTCACATCTCTCTTCTGCACATGATCCCGAATGAAATGATGTCTAACATCAATGTGCTTTGTTCTTGTGTGTTGCACAGGATTTCTGGCCAAGCTTATTGTGCTAGTATTGTCACACAATATGGGGATCTCCTTCAAGTACACTCCAAGATCAGCAAGTTGTTGCTTCAACCATAGTACTTGAGCACAACAACTTGATGCAGCTACATATTCAGCTTCAGTGGATGACACGGCCACAGTTGTTTGCTTCTTGCTGAACCAAGACACAAGTGAGTTCCCAAAGAACTCGCATTGACCACTTGTGCTCTTTCTATCCGTCTTGTAGCCAGCATGGTCTGAATCTGAATATGCTACCAAGTGCTCCGGCTGACCTTTGGGAAACCACAGACCAAGAGTCTTCGTATCAGATAGATATCTGAAAATTCTCTTTACGTGTTCAGCATGTGACTCTTTGGGTGCGGATTGGAACCGAGCACACATCCCTACACTGAATTGGATGTCCGGGCGGCTTGCAGTGAGATAGAGCAAAGATCCAATCATCCCTCTATACTTGGTGATGTTAAAATCTTTTCCCTCTTCATCAGCATCCAGGGAGGTAGTTGTGCTCATTGGTGTGTCAGTTCCATTGCACTTGTCCATTCCAAACTTCTTGAGCAAATCATTCAGGTATTTGGTCTGGGATATGAAGATCCCATCTTTTCTTTGCTTGATTTGCAGCCCAAGGAAGTAATTGAGCTCTCCCATCATAGACATCTCAAATTCACCTTGCATAACCTTAGAAAATTCCTCACACAAGGAGTCATTAGTAGCACCAAATATGATATCATCAACATAAATCTGTACAACCAATATTTCATTCACTTTGTTCTTCTTTATGAACAAGGTTGTATCAGCTTTGCCTCTGATAAATCCTTGATCAATTAGAAACTGACTCAACCTTTCATACCAAGCTCTAGGAGCTTGCTTAAGACCATATAATGCCTTTTTCAGTTTGAAAACATGATCTGGAAAATGTTCACTTTCAAAACCCGGAGGTTGCTCAACATAAACTTCCTCTTGAATAAAACCATTCAAAAATGCACTTTTAACGTCCATTTGAAAAAGTTTAAAACCTTTAGTGCATGCAAAGGCTAGTAGAACTCTTATTGCCTCCAATCTTGCTACTGGGGCAAAGGTTTCCTCATAGTCTATGCCTTCCTCTTGATTGTAACCTTTGGCCACTAATCTAGCCTTGTTACGCACAATGATTGCTGATTCATCTCGTTTGTTCTTGAATACCCATTTAGTGCCAATGACGGGATGGTCTTTAGGCCTAGGTACCAAATCCCAAACTTGATTTCTGTCAAATTGATGCAATTCCTCTTGCATAGCAATCACCCAATCATTGTCTGAAAGGGCTTCTTCTATCTTAGAGGGCTCAATGTGTGAAATGAATGCAGAAAATGTGACCTCATTTAAAACATTTTGCCTTGTTCTTACTCCTTGATTCAAATCACCTATCACTTGGTCTAAAGGATGATTCCTTATAAATCTCCAAGCTCTAGGTTGAGACTGATCTGGATTTTCTAAATTGTTTTTAGGATCAGTCTCAAAAACATTATCAGAATTATCAGAAGGAGTAGTTTTCGAAAAGAATTTGTTTTTGAAAATCATTTCTTCTTCATCATCAAGAGGTTTATCAGAATCAGACTCACTGAATACAACATGTATAGATTCTTCAACAATCTTAGTTCTAGTATTAAACACCCTATATGCTTTACTCCTTTTCGAATAACCAAGAAATATTGCTAAATCAGCTTTGGAGTCGAATTTACCAAGATTGTCTTTACCATTATTGTGCACATAGCACTTACACCCAAAGACATGTAGATGACTGAGGTTTGGCTTCCTTCCTTTGTAGAGCTCATATGGGGTCTTGTTCAGCTTCTTTCTCAAGTAGACTCTGTTGGAGATATAACATGCCGTACTCATGGCATCCGCCCAAAACACTTGGGATGTGTTGTACTCGTTCAGCATCGCTCTTGCCATCTCAGTGAGTACTCTGTTCTTTCTCTCCACAACACCATTCTGTTGTGGTGTTCTTGGTGCTGAAAAGTTGTGATCGATCCCCATGTTGTCACAGAACTCAGCAAAGGTGTTGTTCTCAAATTCTCCACCATGATCGGTCCGTATACCTTTGTCGGTGCTTTGACTCACACTTAAGAGGTTGTGACACAATCCTTCTACTAGGTAGACATCTTTGATGAGAGGAACATCATTGTTGCCTATCTCACCAATTCCAGCAATCTTTCCCGATTGGTCACCTCCAAATGTGACTCTACCACCATCTCTTGGCTTGATTGAGAGGAATTTGGATTTGTCCCCAGTCATGTGTCTTGAGCATCCACTATCAATATACCACTTGTTGGGCCTTGATGCTCTAAGACAAACCTGCAATTTTCATGGGATCAAGTCTTAGGTACCCATCTTTTCTTGGGTCCTTTGGGGTTAGCATGTACCTTGGGAACATTTGTTCCTTTTGGCACCCATACATAATTTCCTACAGGTTTGATTTTCCTTTCTTTCTTATGAAAGCATGATGATGTAGAATGTCCCTTCCTATTACAATATGTACAATGTGCAAAAGGGTTTGAGGTGTGGACAGATTTTGTAAAATAGTTCATATATGACTTTTGTCCACTTTTCTTCTTGCCTTTTCTCTTATCAAAATCTGGTTTATACCCTATGCCTGACCTATCATTTACAAAACGTTGTTGTTTTAAAATTATGTCAAGCATTTCGCTTCCTTTTGTAAATCTTTCGAGTGCCTTGGTCAAATGTGAGTTCTTTTGTTTTAAATCAGGACACTCTTGACAAACCAGATTTTCAGGAGAAGAAGGTTTTTGGACTTGCAACTCAAGAGTAACATTTTTCTTTTTCAAAATCAAATATTTTTCTGCAAGTCTTTCAAATTCTTTTTGCATCAAATTGTACTCATCAAATAACTCATCATAGGAGGGTTTTGAATCATATACCTCATTGCTTTCATCGAGTGGCTCTTCCTCCTCAGCAACTAGGCATATGTTGGCTTTCTCTTCATCCTCTTCATCCTCATCTGAGGAACTATCACCCCAGATACTTGAGACGTAAGCCTTCTTTTTGTAGTTGCTGAATTTCTTCTTGTCTTTATCTCTATTGTTCAGCAAGGGGCACTCAGACTTGATATGCCCAGGCTTTTGACATTCGTAGCAAATGATTGGCTTCTTTGTCTCTTGGCTCGAGCTACCTTTCTGGTACTTCTTGAATCCACGGTCCTTCTTGTAAAATTTCTTGAATCGCCGGACCATCATCCCAATCTCTTCACCTTCATCTTCCTCGTCTTCATCGTCATCCGAATCCTTGCTCTCCTTGATAGTCTTGAAGGCTACTCCCTTGTTTTTGCCATGCACTTCATCAAGTCCCTTCTTGAACTTGATCTTTGCCTCATATTCTGATAGACTACCAAAGAGTGCAGCTACGGACATCATCGATTCTCCTCTGGCTTCCTCTATGGCTGTGACCTTAGCCTCCCATTCTTTGTTCAGAATGTTCAGAATTTTTCTTACTTGAACCGGCTGGTCATATTCCTTTCCAAGAGCAGCGAGTTGGTTGATGAGATGAGTGAAACGAAGTTGGAATTCGCCAATGGACTCACCGGGCTTCATTCTAAGAAGATCATACTCTGTCATAAGAGTATTTACACGGTTTTGCTTGACCCCGGCTGTACCTTCGTGAGCAATTTCTAAAGCATCCCACATATCTTTAGCAGTTGGAAGTGTGCAAATTCTGAAGTACTCTTGTTGGCTTAGTGCACTTTGAAGAAGTAAGACTGCCTTGCTGTTGAGTGTGACGTTTCTACGATCATTATCATCATATTCTTCTTCGAGTTTTGGCACCCTTACTCCATCTTCTACTGTTGAAGGTTGATAATCTCCTCTTTCGAACACTCTCCAGAGACCATACTCAGTAGCCATCACGAACACTTTGAATTTGGCCTTCCAGAATGAGTAATGTTCTCCATTGAAACCTGGAGGTCTGTTGATTGAAGCTCCGTCTGGTAGAATACCATCCATGCTGATCCTTCGCGAGCTGTTAGACTCTTTAGAGAAGACCAGGCTCTGATACCAAATGAAAACTGGAGCTTGATACCCAAGAGGGGGGGGGTGAATTGGGTATCTTTAAATTTTAACCTTTACTCTGTTTTGATGGATAAAGAACAGAGCTAAACAGAGGAGTAGAGTAGAAGAAGCTTTGCACAATCGATTTATACTGGTTCGGTCCTTTCCTGACCTACGTCCAGTCCCCAAGCCTCACCTGGGATTTTCAATCCACTAACAACAATAACAGATTACAAACTCTGTACTCAGAGTAGTTCACTCACTTGAACTCACTCCCCCTTACAAGTTGTAATCCAAACTCCCTAACCACCAAATCCCTTGACTTGTGGTTATCACAACTCAATAACAAATTACAAGTTTAAACTCTCTCAAAGAGCAGATAGGATAAGCACTGAAGTACAATGTATCAAAGATACAACTGAGAATATGACTTGAGCTTGTATGCGTTTTTCACAATGTGTTCAGCAGTTCATTCCATTCTCACTTGTTCCTTCTGGTATTTATATCCTCATTGAGTTTCTGAATGTTGTGAGATAGAGGCCATTCGAATTTCTAGCTGTTGCAAGTGCTTCTGCAGAACTAGCTGTTGGAGAAGCATTATCTTGGTTGCCCACACTTCAGAATTGATTAATAGTTCTTTTGGCTTTGGTTGTGGTGACCCATAACTTTCTGTTTGTGGAAGAATCTTGTTCTGCCCTTTACAGGCGTGATTGGGCTATTTGCAATTCCAATCTGACTCCCACTTGTTTCTGTTTCCAAGAATAACATAAAATAATACATAGTGCTTCAAAAACAGAAAACTTCATTGATCTCCTCTCTATATTGTCTGAAATATACTCAAAAAAACTCGTTAGACATAGTTAGGAAGATAATCAATTGAGTTATGGAAGTAATGAGATCAAATAGCAGTGATTACAGAATTTCCACAATTCAAATTTCAAATTCTGCTGGTGTTTACTAGAGTAAGATGTTCCTTACTGGAGTAAAGAACTGTGTAAGAAGGTCTTTACTGAAGTAACCAAGTGTCTACTTGAGTAAGCGTGTCACAGAGCCAAACCATCGAGACATGTTTGAAAAACAGGTCCTTTACTCGAGTAAGTGAATAGCTTTACTCGAGTAAGAAACTATTCATGTGAAAATTTAAAGTTCATAAAAACTTATGTACTCGAGTAAGCAATACTTTACTCGAGTAAGCATTGCTTACAAAATGTGTGGAGCTCTCTGTATGACCCTTTACTGGAGTAAAGTTGCCTTTACTCGAGTAAGCATCACTTATGAAAATTTTGGAGCTCTCGGTATGACTCTTTACTGGAGTGAGGCTTCCTTTACTTGAGTAAGCCATTTTCTTAAAAAGGTTTGCTCTCTGTAAGTTCCTTTACTGGAGTAAGCATATCGTTACTCGAGTAAACACTTAAGTTTGAAAATCCATTTTGCTCTCTGGAACTCCTTTACTCGAGTAAGCTTACATTTACTCGAGTAAGCAACTATCAAACAGTTTTAACCTGATTTCGGAAACTTCAAACTAAGTTTACCTTTGTTGTTAATCATCAAAACACACTGAGAACTAACAACTCACCCACCCACCTCATTTCTCGTGAGGATTCCAGAATGCATGAACTTGTTTCGAGATTCCTCCCTTTGGGCCCTGAGCCATATGGGACAACTTGAGGCAGAAGAAGACGAACTTTTTTCAACGTCTCGGAATTGCTTGGAAACTCACCCACCCTCCTCATTTCTCGTGAGGACTCCAGAATGCACGAGCTTGTTTCGAGATTCCTCCGTTTGGGCTCTGAACCATTTGGGACAACTTGAGGCAGAAGAAGACGAACTTTTTTCAACGTCTCCGAATTGCGTGGAAACTCACCCACCCTCCTCATTTCTCGTGAGGATTCCAGAATGCATGAACTTGTTTCGAGAATCCTCCGTTTGGGCCCTGAACCATTTGGGAGAACTTGAGGCAGAAGAAGACGAACTTTTTTCAACGTCTCGGAATTGCGTGGAAACTCACCCACCCTCCTCATTTCTCGTGAGGACTCCAGAATGCACGAACTTGTTTCGAGATTCCTCCATTTGGGCCCTGAACCATTTGGGACAACTTGAGGCAGAAGAAGCGAACTTTTTTCAACGTCTCTGAATTGCGTAGAAACTCACCCACCCTCCTCATTTCTCGTGAGGATTCCAGAATGCAGGAACTTGTTTCGAGATTCCTCCGTTTGGGCCCTGAACCATTTGGGACAACTTGAGGCAGAAGAAGACGAACTTTTTTCAACCTCTCGGAATTGCGTGGAAACTCACCCACCCTCCTCATTTCTCGTGAGGATTCCAGAATGCATGAACTTGTTTCGAGATTCCTCCGTTTGGGCCCTGAACCATTTGGAGAACATGAGGCAGAAGAAGAGGAACTTTTTTCAACGTCTCGGAATTGCGTGGAAACTCACCCACCCTCCTCATTTCTCGTGAGGACTCCAGAATGCACGAACTTGTTTCGAGATTCGTCCGTTTGGGCCCTGAACCATTTGGGACAACTTGAGGCAGAAGAAGACGAACTTTTTTCAACGTCTCCGAATTGCGTGGAAACTCACCCACTTAACTCATTTCTCGTGAGGATTCCAGAATGCATGAACTTGTTTCGAGATTCCTCCCTTTGGGCCCTGAACCATATGGGACAACTTGAGGCAGAAGAAGACGAACTTTTTTCAACGTCTCGGAATTGGTTGGAAACTCACCCACCCTCCTCATTTCTCGTGATGATTCCAGAATGCATGAACTTGTTCCGAGATTCCTCCGTTTGGGCCCTGAACCATTTGGGACAACTTGAGGCAGAAGAAGACGAACTTTTTTCAACGTCTCTGAATTGCGTAGAAACTCACCCACCCTCCTCATTTCTCGTGAGGATTCCAGAATGCAGGAACTTGTTTCGAGATTCCTCCGTTTGGGCCCTGAACCATTTGGGACAACTTGAGGCAGAAGAAGACGAACTTTTTTCAACGACTCCGAATTGTGTGGAAACTCACCCACCCTCCTCATTTCTCGTGACGATTCCAGAATGCAGGAACTTGTTTCGAGATTCCTCCCTTTGGGCCCTGAACCATATGGGACAACTTGAGGCAGAAGAAGACGAACTTTTTTCAACCTCTCGGAATTGCTTGGAAACTCACCCACCCTCCTCATTTCTCGTGAGGATTCCAGAATGCAAGAACTTGTTTCGAGATTCCTCCGTTTGGGCCCTGAACCATTTGGAGAACATGAGGCAGAAGAAGAGGAACTTTTTTCAACATCTCGGAATTGCGTGGAAACTCACCCACCCTCCTCATTTCTCGTGAGGACTCCAGAATGCATGAACTTGTTTCGAGATTCCTCCGTTTCGGCCCTGAACCATATGGGAGAACTTGAGGCAGAAGAAGACGAACTTTTTTCAACGTCTCCGAATTGCGTGGAAACTCACCCACCCACCTCATTTCTCGTGAGGACTCCAGAATGCACGAACTTGTTTCGAGATTCCTCCATTTGGGCCCTGAACCATTTGGGACAACTTGAGGCAGAAGAAGCGAACTTTTTTCAACGTCTCTGAATTGCGTAGAAACTCACCCACCCTCCTCATTTCTCGTGAGGATTCCAGAATGCAGGAACTTGTTTCGAGATTCCTCCGTTTGGGCCCTGAACCATTTGGGACAACTTGAGGCAGAAGAAGACGAACTTTTTTCAACGACTCCGAATTGCGTGGAAACTCACCCACCCTCCTCATTTCTCGTGACGATTCCAGAATGCAGGAACTTGTTTCGAGATTCCTCCCTTTGGGCCCTGAACCATATGGGACAACTTGAGGCAAAAGAAGACGAACTTTTTTCAACCTCTCGGAATTGCTTGGAAACTCACCCACCCTCCTCATTTCTCGTGAGGATTCCAGAATGCATGAACTTGTTTCGAGATTCCTCCGTTTGGGCCCTGAACCATTTGGAGAACATGAGGCAGAAGAAGAGGAACTTTTTTCAACGTCTCGGAATTGCGTGGAAACTCACCCACCCTCCTCATTTCTCGTGAGGACTCCAGAATGCACGAACTTGTTTCGAGATTCGTCCGTTTGGGCCCTGAACCATTTGGGACAACTTGAGGCAGAAGAAGACGAACTTTTTTCAACGTCTCCGAATTGCGTGGAAACTCACCCACTTAACTCATTTCTCGTGAGGATTCCAGAATGCAGGAGCTTGTTTCGAGATTCCTCCGTTGGGGCCCTGAACCATTTGGGACAACTTGAGGAAGAAGAAGACGAACTTTTTTCAACGACTCCGAATTGCGTGGAAACTCACCCACCCTCCTCATTTCTCGTGACGATTCCAGAATGCAGGAACTTGTTTCGAGATTCCTCCCTTTGGGCCCTGAACCATATGGGACAACTTGAGGCAGAAGAAGACGAACTTTTTTCAACCTCTCAGAATTGCTTGGAAACTCACCCACCCTCCTCATTTCTCGTGAGGATTCCAGAATGCAAGAACTTGTTTCGAGATTCCTCCGTTTGGGCCCTGAACCATTTGGAGAACATGAGGCAGAAGAAGAGGAACTTTTTTTAACGTCTCGGAATTGCGTGGAAACTCACCCACCCTCCTCATTTCTCGTGAGGACTCCAGAATGCATGAACTTGTTTCGAGATTCCTCCGGTTCGGCCTTGAACCATTTGGGACAACTTGAGGCAGAAGAAGACGAACTTTTTTCAACGTCTCCGAATTGCGTGGAAAGTCACCCACTTAACTCATTTCTCGTGAGGATTCCAGAATGCATGAACTTGTTTCGAGATTCCTCCCTTTGGGCCCTGAACCATATGGGACAACTTGAGGCAGAAGAAGACGAACTTTTTTCAACCTCTCGGAATTGCTTGGAAACTCACCCACCCTCCTCATTTCTCGTGAGGATTCCAGAATGCAAGAACTTGTTTCGAGATTCCTCCGTTTGGGCCCTGAACCATTTGGAGAACATGAGGCAGAAGAAGAGGAACTTTTTTCAACGTCTCGGAATTGCGTGGAAACTCACCCACCCTCCTCATTTCTCGTGAGGACTCCAGAATGCATGAACTTGTTTCGAGATTCCTCCGTTTCGGCCCTGAACCATATGGGAGAACTTGAGGCAGAAGAAGACGAACTTTTTTCAACGTCTCCGAATTGCGTGGAAAGTCACCCACTTAACTCATTTCTCGTGACGATTCCAGAATGCAGGAGCTTGTTTCGAGATTCCTTCGTTGGGGCCCTGAACCATTTGGGACAACTTGAGGCAGAAGAAGACGAACTTTTTTCAACGACTCCGAATTGCGTAGAAACTCACCCACCCACCTCATTTCTCGTGAGGATTCCAGAATGCATGAACTTGTTTCGAGATTCCTCCCTTTGGGCCCTGAACCATATGGGACAACTTGAGGCAGAAGAAGACGAACTTTTTTCAACGTCTCGGAATTGCTTGGAAACTCACCCACCCTCCTCATTTCTCGTGAGGACTCCAGAATGCACGAGCTTGTTTCGAGATTCCTCCGTTTGGGCTCTGAACCATTTGGGACAACTTGAGGCAGAAGAAGACGAACTTTTTTCAACGTCTCCGAATTGCGTGGAAACTCACCCACCCTCCTCATTTCTCGTGAGGATTCCAGAATGCATGAACTTGTTTCGAGAATCCTCCGTTTGGGCCCTGAACCATTTGGGAGAACTTGAGGCAGAAGAAGACGAACTTTTTTCAACGTCTCGGAATTGCGTGGAAACTCACCCACCCTCCTCATTTCTCGTGAGGACTCCAGAATGCACGAACTTGTTTCGAGATTCCTCCATTTGGGCCCTGAACCATTTGGGACAACTTGAGGCAGAAGAAGCGAACTTTTTTCAACGTCTCTGAATTGCGTAGAAACTCACCCACCCTCCTCATTTCTCGTGAGGATTCCAGAATGCAGGAACTTGTTTCGAGATTCCTCCGTTTGGGCCCTGAACCATTTGGGACAACTTGAGGCAGAAGAAGACGAACTTTTTTCAACGACTCCGAATTGCGTGGAAACTCACCCACCCTCCTCATTTCTCGTGACGATTCCAGAATGCAGGAACTTGTTTCGAGATTCCTCCCTTTGGGCCCTGAACCATATGGGACAACTTGAGGCAAAAGAAGACGAACTTTTTTCAACCACTCGGAATTGCTTGGAAACTCACCCACCCTCCTCATTTCTCGTGAGGATTCCAGAATGCATGAACTTGTTTCGAGATTCCTCCGTTTGGGCCCTGAACCATTTGGAGAACATGAGGCAGAAGAAGAGGAACTTTTTTCAACGTCTCGGAATTGCGTGGAAACTCACCCACCCTCCTCATTTCTCGTGAGGACTCCAGAATGCACGAACTTGTTTCGAGATTCGTCCGTTTGGGCCCTGAACCATTTGGGACAACTTGAGGCAGAAGAAGACGAACTTTTTTCAACGTCTCCGAATTGCGTGGAAACTCACCCACTTAACTCATTTCTCGTGAGGATTCCAGAATGCAGGAGCTTGTTTCGAGATTCCTCCGTTGGGGCCCTGAACCATTTGGGACAACTTGAGGAAGAAGAAGACGAACTTTTTTCAACGACTCCGAATTGCGTGGAAACTCACCCACCCTCCTCATTTCTCGTGACGATTCCAGAATGCAGGAACTTGTTTCGAGATTCCTCCCTTTGGGCCCTGAACCATATGGGACAACTTGAGGCAGAAGAAGACGAACTTTTTTCAACCTCTCAGAATTGCTTGGAAACTCACCCACCCTCCTCATTTCTCGTGAGGATTCCAGAATGCAAGAACTTGTTTCGAGATTCCTCCGTTTGGGCCCTGAACCATTTGGAGAACATGAGGCAGAAGAAGAGGAACTTTTTTCAACGTCTCGGAATTGCGTGGAAACTCACCCACCCTCCTCATTTCTCGTGAGGACTCCAGAATGCATGAACTTGTTTCGAGATTCCTCCGGTTCGGCCTTGAACCATTTGGGACAACTTGAGGCAGAAGAAGACGAACTTTTTTCAACGTCTCCGAATTGCGTGGAAAGTCACCCACTTAACTCATTTCTCGTGAGGATTCCAGAATGCATGAACTTGTTTCGAGATTCCTCCCTTTGGGCCCTGAACCATATGGGACAACTTGAGGCAGAAGAAGACGAACTTTTTTCAACGTCTCGGAATTGGTTGGAAACTCACCCACCCTCCTCATTTCTCGTGATGATTCCAGAATGCATGAACTTGTTCCGAGATTCCTCCGTTTGGGCCCTGAACCATTTGGGACAACTTGAGGCAGAAGAAGACGAACTTTTTTCAACGTCTCTGAATTGCGTAGAAACTCACCCACCCTCCTCATTTCTCGTAAGGATTCCAGAATGCAGGAACTTGTTTCGAGATTCCTCCGTTTGGGCCCTGAACCATTTGGGACAACTTGAGGCAGAAGAAGACGAACTTTTTTCAACGACTCCGAATTGCGTGGAAACTCACCCACCCTCCTCATTTCTCGTGACGATTCCAGAATGCAGGAACTTGTTTCGAGATTCCTCCCTTTGGGCGTTGAACCATATGGGACAACTTGAGGCAGAAGAAGACGAACTTTTTTCAACCTCTCGGAATTGCTTGGAAACTCACCCACCCTCCTCATTTCTCGTGAGGATTCCAGAATGCAAGAACTTGTTTCGAGATTCCTCCGTTTGGGCCCTGAACCATTTGGAGAACATGAGGCAGAAGAAGAGGAACTTTTTTCAACGTCTCGGAATTGCGTGGAAACTCACCCACCCTCCTCATTTCTCGTGAGGACTCCAGAATGCATGAACTTGTTTCGAGATTCCTCCGTTTCGGCCCTGAACCATATGGGACAACTTGAGGCAGAAGAAGACGAACTTTTTTCAACGTCTCTGAATTGCGTGGAAAGTCACCCACTTAACTCATTTCTCGTGAGGATTCCAGAATGCAGGAGCTTGTTTAGAGATTCCTCCGTTGGGGCCCTGAACCATTTGGGACAACTTGAGGCAGAAGAAGACGAACTTTTTTCAACGACTCCGAATTGCGTAGAAACTCACCCACCCACCTCATTTCTCGTGAGGATTCCAGAATGCATGAACTTGTTTCGAGATTCCTCCCTTTGGGCCCTGAACCATATGGGACAACTTGAGGCAGAAGAAGACGAACTTTTTTCAACGTCTCGTAATTTCTTGGAAACTCACCCACCCTCCTCATTTCTCGTGACGATTCCAGAATGCAGGAACTTGTTTCGAGATTCCTCCCTTTGGGCCCTGAACCATATGGGACAACTTGAGGCAGAAGAAGACGAACTTTTTTCAACCTCTCGGAATTGCGTGGAAACTCACCCACCCTCCTCATTTCTCGTGAGGATTCCAGAATGCAAGAACTTGTTTCGAGATTCCTCCGTTTGGGCCCTGAACCATTTGGAGAACATGAGGCAGAAGAAGAGGAACTTTTTTCAACGACTCCGAATTGCGTGGAAACTCACCCACCCACCTCATTTCTCGTGAGGATTCCAGAATGCACGAACTTGTTTCGAGATTCCTCCATTTGGGCCCTGAACCATTTGGGACAACTTGAGGCAGAGGAAGCGAACTTTTTTCAACGTCTCTGAATTGCGTAGAAACTCACCCACCCTCCTCATTTCTCGTGAGGATTCCAGAATGCAGGAACTTGTTTCGAGATTCCTCCGCTTGGGCCCTGAACCATTTGGGACAACTTGAGGCAGAAGAAGACGAACTTTTTTCAACGACTCCGAATTGCGTGGAAACTCACCCACCCTCCTCATTTCTCGTGACGATTCCAGAATGCAGGAACTTGTTTCGAGATTCCTCCCTTTGGGCCCTGAACCATATGGGACAACTTGAGGCAGAAGAAGACGAACTTTTTTCAAACTCTCGGAATTGCTTGGAAACTCACCCACCCTCCTCATTTCTTGTGAGGATTCCAGAATGCATGAACTTGTTTCGAGATTCCTCCGTTTGGGCCCTGAACCATTTGGAGAACATGAGGCAGAAGAAGAGGAACTTTTTTCAACGTCTCGGAATTGCTTTGAAACTCACCCACCCTCCTCATTTCTCGTGAGGATTCCAGAATGCAGGAGCTTGTTTCGAGATTCCTCCGTTGGGGCCCTGAACCATTTGGGACAACTTGAGGAAGAAGAAGACGAACTTTTTTCAACGACTCCGAATTGCGTGGAAACTCACCCACCCTCCTCATTTCTCGTGACGATTCCAGAATGCAGGAACTTGTTTCGAGATTCCTCCCTTTGGGCCCTGAACCATATGGGACAACTTGAGGCAGAAGAAGACGAACTTTTTTCAACCTCTCAGAATTGCTTGGAAACTCACCCACCCTCCTCATTTCTCGTGAGGATTCCAGAATGCAAGAACTTGTTTCGAGATTCCTCCGTTTGGGCCCTGAACCATTTGGAGAACATGAGGCAGAAGAAGAGGAACTTTTATCAACGTCTCGGAATTGCGTGGAAACTCACCCACCCTCCTCATTTCTCGTGAGGACTCCAGAATGCATGAACTTGTTTCGAGATTCCTCCGGTTCGGCCTTGAACCATTTGGGACAACTTGAGGCAGAAGAAGACGAACTTTTTTCAACATCTCCGAATTGCGTGGAAAGTCACCCACTTAACTCATTTCTCGTGAGGATTCCAGAATGCATGAACTTGTTTCGAGATTCCTCCCTTTGGGCCCTGAACCATATAGGACAACTTGAGGCAGAAGAAGACGAACTTTTTTCAACGTCTCGGAATTGGTTGGAAACTCACCCACCCTCCTCATTTCTCGTGATGATTCCAGAATGCATGAACTTGTTCCGAGATTCCTCCGTTTGGGCCCTGAACCATTTGGGACAACTTGAGGCAGAAGAAGACGAACTTTTTTCAACGTCTCTGAATTGCGTAGAAACTCACCCACCCTCCTCATTTCTCGCGAGGATTCCAGAATGCAGGAACTTGTTTCGAGATTCCTCCGTTTGGGCCCTGAACCATTTGGGACAACTTGAGGCAGAAGAAGACGAACTTTTTTCAACGACTCCGAATTGCGTGGAAACTCACCCACCCTCCTCATTTCTCGTGACGATTCCAGAATGCAGGAACTTGTTTCGAGATTCCTCCCTTTGGGCCCTGAACCATATGGGACAACTTGAGGCAGAAGAAGACGAACTTTTTTCAACCTCTCGGAATTGCTTGGAAACTCACCCACCCTCCTCATTTCTCGTGAGGATTCCAGAATGCAAGAACTTGTTTCGAGATTCCTCCGTTTGGGCCCTGAACCATTTGGAGAACATGAGGCAGAAGAAGAGGAACTTTTTTCAACGTCTCGGAATTGCGTGGAAACTCACCCACCCTCCTCATTTCTCGTGAGGACTCCAGAATGCATGAACTTGTTTCGAGATTCCTCCGTTTCGGCCCTGAACCATATGGGACAACTTGAGGCAGAAGAAGACGAACTTTTTTCAACGTGTCCGGATTGCGTGGAAAGTCACCCACTTAACTCATTTCTCGTGAGGATTCCAGAATGCAGGAGCTTGTTTCGAGATTCCTCCGTTGGGGCCCTGAACCATTTGGGACAACTTGAGGCAGAAGAAGACGAACTTTTTTCAACGACTCCGAATTGCGTAGAAACTCACCCACCCACCTCATTTCTCGTGAGGATTCCAGAATGCATGAACTTGTTTCGAGATTCCTCCCTTTGCGCCCTGAACCATATGGGACAACTTGAGGCAGAAGACGAACTTTTTTCAACGTCTCGGAATTGCTTGGAAACTCACCCACCCTCCTCATTTCTCGTGAGGACTCCAGAATGCACGAGCTTGTTTCGAGATTCCTCCGTTTGGGCTCTGAACCATTTGGGACAACTTGAGGCAGAAGAAGACGAACTTTTTTCAACGTCTCCGAATTGCGTGGAAACTCACCCACCCTCCTCATTTCTCGTGAGGATTCCAGAATGCATGAACTTGTTTCGAGAATCCTCCGTTTGGGCCCTGAACCATTTGGGAGAACTTGAGGCAGAAGAAGACAAACTTTTTTCAACGTCTCGGAATTGCGTGGAAACTCACCCACCCTCCTCATTTCTCGTGAGGACTCCAGAATGCACGAACTTGTTTCGAGATTCCTCCATTTGGGCCCTGAACCATTTGGGACAACTTGAGGCAGAAGAAGCGAACTTTTTTCAACGTCTCTGAATTGCGTAGAAACTCACCCACCCTCCTCATTTCTCGCGAGGATTCCAGAATGCAGGAACTTGTTTCGAGATTCCTCCGTTTGGGCCCTGAACCATTTGGGACAACTTGAGGCAGAAGAAGACGAACTTTTTTCAACGACTCCAAATTGCGTGGAAACTCACCCACCCTCCTCATTTCTCGTGACGATTCCAGAATGCAGGAACTTGTTTCGAGATTCCTCCCTTTGGGCCCTGAACCATATGGGACAACTTGAGGCAGAAGAAGACGAACTTTTTTCAACCTCTCGGAATTGCTTGGAAACTCACCCACCCTCCTCATTTCTCGTGAGGATTCCAGAATGCATGTACTTGTTTCGAGATTCCTCCGTTTGGGCCCTGAACCATTTGGAGAACATGAGGCAGAAGAAGAGGAACTTTTTTCAACGTCTCGGAATTGCGTGGAAACTCACCCACCCTCCTCATTTCTCGTGAGGACTCCAGAATGCACGAACTTGTTTCGAGATTCATCCGTTTTGGCCCTGAACCATATGGGACAACTTGAGGCAGAAGAAGACGAACTTTTTTCAACGTCTCCGAATTGCGTGGAAAGTCACCCACTTAACTCATTTCTCGTGAGGATTCCAGAATGCAGGAGCTTGTTTCGAGATTCCTCCGTTGGGGCCCTGAACCATTTGGGACAACTTGAGGCAGAAGAAGACGAACTTTTTTCAACGTCTCCGAATTGCGTGGAAACTCACCCACTTAACTCATTTCTCGTGAGGATTCCAGAATGCAGGAGCTTGTTTCGAGATTCCTCCGTTGGGGCCCTGAACCATTTGGGACAACTTGAGGCAGAAGAAGACGAACTTTTTTCAACGACTCCGAATTGCGTAGAAACTCACCCACCCACCTCATTTCTCGTGAGGATTCCAGAATGCATGAACTTGTTCCGAGATTCCTCCGTTTGGGCCCTGAACCATTTGCGACAACTTGAGGCAGAAGAAGACGAACTTTTTTCAACGTCTCTGAATTGCGTAGAAACTCACCCACCCTCCTCATTTCTCGTGAGGATTCCAGAATGCAGGAACTTGTTTCGAGATTCCTCCGTTTGGGCCCTGAACCATTTGGGACAACTTGAGGCAGAAGAAGACGAACTTTTTTCAACGACTCCGAATTGCGTGGAAACTCACCCACCCTCCTCATTTCTCGTGACGATTCCAGAATGCAGGAACTTGTTTCGAGATTCCTCCCTTTGGGCCCTGAACCATATGGGACAACTTGAGGCAGAAGAAGACGAACTTTTTTCAACCTCTCGGAATTGCTTGGAAACTCACCCACCCTCCTCATTTCTCGTGAGGATTCCAGAATGCAAGAACTTGTTTCGAGATTCCTCCGTTTGGGCCCTGAACCATTTGGAGAACATGAGGCAGAAGAAGAGGAACTTTTTTCAACGTCTTGGAATTGCGTGGAAACTCACCCACCCTCCTCATTTCTCGTGAGGACTCCAGAATGCATGAACTTGTTTCGAGATTCCTCCGTTTCGGCCCAGAACCATATGGGACAACTTGAGGCAGAAGAAGACGAACTTTTTTCAACGTCTCCGAATTGCGTGGAAAGTCACCCACTTAACTCATTTCTCGTGAGGATTCCAGAATGCAGGAGCTTGTTTCGAGATTCCTCCGTTGGGGCCCTGAACCATTTGGGACAACTTGAGGCAGAAGAAGACAAACTTTTTTCAACGACTCCGAATTGCGTAGAAACTCACCCACCCACCTCATTTCTCGTGAGGATTCCAGAATGCATGAACTTGTTTCAAGATTCCTCCCTTTGCGCCCTGAACCATATGGGACAACTTGAGGCAGAAGAAGACGAACTTTTTTCAACGTCTCGGAATTGCTTGGAAACTCACCCACCCTCCTCATTTCTCGTGAGGACTCCAGAATGCACGAGCTTGTTTCGAGATTCCTCCGTTTGGGCTCTGAACCATTTGGGACAACTTGAGGCAGAAGAAGACGAACTTTTTTCAACGTCTCCGAATTGCGTGGAAACTCACCCACCCTCCTCATTTCTCGTGAGGATTCCAGAATGCATGAACTTGTTTCGAGAATCCTCCGTTTGGGCCCTGAACCATTTGGGAGAACTTGAGGCAGAAGAAGACAAACTTTTTTCAACGTCTCGGAATTGCGTGGAAACTCACCCACCCTCCTCATTTCTCGTGAGGACTCCAGAATGCACGAACTTGTTTCGAGATTCCTCCATTTGGGCCCTGAACCATTTGGGACAACTTGAGGCAGAAGAAGCGAACTTTTTTCAACGTCTCTGAATTGCGTAGAAACTCACCCACCCTCCTCGTTTCTCGTGAGGATTCCAGAATGCAGGAACTTGTTTCGAGATTCCTCCGTTTGGGCCCTGAACCATTTGGGACAACTTGAGGCAGAAGAAGACGAACTTTTTTCAACGACTCCAAATTGCGTGGAAACTCACCCACCCTCCTCATTTCTCGTGACGATTCCAGAATGCAGGAACTTGTTTCGAGATTCCTCCCTTTGGGCCCTGAACCATATGGGACAACTTGAGGCAGAAGAAGACGAACTTTTTTCAACCTCTCGGAATTGCTTGGAAACTCACCCACCCTCCTCATTTCTCGTGAGGATTCCAGAATGCATGTACTTGTTTCGAGATTCCTCCGTTTGGGCCCTGAACCATTTGGAGAACATGAGGCAGAAGAAGAGGAACTTTTTTCAACGTCTCGGAATTGCGTGGAAACTCACCCACCCTCCTCATTTCTCGTGAGGACTCCAGAATGCACGAACTTGTTTCGAGATTCCTCCGTTTCGGCCCTGAACCATATGGGACAACTTGAGGCAGAAGAAGACGAACTTTTTTCAACGTCTCCGAATTGCGTGGAAAGTCACCCACTTAACTCATTTCTCGTGAGGATTCCAGAATGCAGGAGCTTGTTTCGAGATTCCTCCGTTGGGGCCCTGAACCATTTGGGACAACTTGAGGCAGAAGAAGACGAACTTTTTTCAACGTCTCCGAATTACGTGGAAACTCACCCACTTAACTCATTTCTCGTGAGGATTCCAGAATGCAGGAGCTTGTTTCGAGATTCCTCCGTTGGGGCCCTGAACCATTTGGGACAACTTGAGGCAGAAGAAGACGAACTTTTTTCAACGACTCCGAATTGCGTAGAAACTCACCCACCCACCTCATTTCTCGTGAGGATTCCAGAATGCATGAACTTGTTCCGAGATTCCTCCGTTTGGGCCCTGAACCATTTGCGACAACTTGAGGCAGAAGAAGACGAACTTTTTTCAACGTCTCTGAATTGCGTAGAAACTCACCCACCCTCCTCATTTCTCGTGAGGATTCCAGAATGCAGGAACTTGTTTCGAGATTCCTCCGTTTGGGCCCTGAACCATTTGGGACAACTTGAGGCAGAAGAAGACGAACTTTTTTCAACGACTCCGAATTGCATGGAAACTCACCCACCCTCCTCATTTCTCGTGACGATTCCAGAATGCAGGAACTTGTTTCGAGATTCCTCCCTTTGGGCCCTGAACCATATGGGACAACTTGAGGCAGAAGAAGACGAACTTTTTTCAACCTCTCGGAATTGCTTGGAAACTCACCCACCCTCCTCATTTCTCGTGAGGATTCCAGAATGCAAGAACTTGTTTCGAGATTCCTCCGTTTGGGCCCTGAACCATTTGGAGAACATGAGGCAGAAGAAGAGGAACTTTTTTCAACGTCTTGGAATTGCGTGGAAACTCACCCACCCTCCTCATTTCTCGTGAGGACTCCAGAATGCATGAACTTGTTTCGAGATTCCTCCGTTTCGGCCCTGAACCATATGGGACAACTTGAGGCAGAAGAAGACGAACTTTTTTCAACGTCTCCGAATTGCGTGGAAAGTCACCCACTTAACTCATTTCTCGTGAGGATTCCAGAATGCAGGAGCTTGTTTCGAGATTCCTCCGTTGGGGCCCTGAACCATTTGGGACAACTTGAGGCAGAAGAAGACGAACTTTTTTCAACGACTCCGAATTGCGTAGAAACTCACCCACCCACCTCATTTCTCGTGAGGATTCCAGAATGCATGAACTTGTTTCGAGATTCCTCCCTTTGCGCCCTGAACCATATGGGACAACTTGAGGCAGAAGAAGACGAACTTTTTTCAACGTCTCGGAATTGCTTGGAAACTCACCCACCCTCCTCATTTCTCGTGAGGACTCCAGAATGCACGAGCTTGTTTCGAGATTCCTCCGTTTGGGCTCTGAACCATTTGGGACAACTTGAGGCAGAAGAAGACGAACTTTTTTCAACGTCTCCGAATTGCGTGGAAACTCACCCACCCTCCTCATTTCTCGTGAGGATTCCAGAATGCATGAACTTGTTTCGAGAATCCTCCGTTTGGGCCCTGAACCATTTGGGAGAACTTGAGGCAGAAGAAGACAAACTTTTTTCAACGTCTCGGAATTGCGTGGAAACTCACCCACCCTCCTCATTTCTCGTGAGGACTCCAGAATGCACGAACTTGTTTCGAGATTCCTCCATTTGGGCCCTGAACCATTTGGGACAACTTGAGGCAGAAGAAGCGAACTTTTTTCAACGTCTCTGAATTGCGTCGAAACTCACCCACCCTCCTCATTTCTCGTGAGGATTCCAGAATGCAGGAACTTGTTTCGAGATTCCTCCGTTTGGGCCCTGAACCATTTGGGACAACTTGAGGCAGAAGAAGACGAACTTTTTTCAACGACTCCAAATTGCGTGGAAACTCACCCACCCTCCTCATTTCTCGTGACGATTCCAGAATGCAGGAACTTGTTTCGAGATTCCTCCCTTTGGGCCCTGAACCATATGGGACAACTTGAGGCAGAAGAAGACGAACTTTTTTCAACCTCTCGGAATTGCTTGGAAACTCACCCACCCTCCTCATTTCTCGTGAGGATTCCAGAATGCATGTACTTGTTTCGAGATTCCTCCGTTTGGGCCCTGAACCATTTGGAGAACATGAGGCAGAAGAAGAGGAACTTTTTTCAACGTCTCGGAATTGCGTGGAAACTCACCCACCCTCCTCATTTCTCGTGAGGACTCCAGAATGCACGAACTTGTTTCGAGATTCCTCCGTTTCGGCCCTGAACCATATGGGACAACTTGAGGCAGAAGAAGACGAACTTTTTTCAACGTCTCCGAATTGCGTGGAAAGTCACCCACTTAACTCATTTCTCGTGAGGATTCCAGAATGCAGGAGCTTGTTTCGAGATTCCTCCGTTGGGGCCCTGAACCATTTGGGACAACTTGAGGCAGAAGAAGACGAACTTTTTTCAACGTCTCCGAATTGCGTGGAAACTCACCCACTTAACTCATTTCTCGTGAGGATTCCAGAATGCAGGAGCTTGTTTCGAGATTCCTCCGTTGGGGCCCTGAACCATTTGGGACAACTTGAGGCAGAAGAAGACGAACTTTTTTCAACGACTCCGAATTGCGTAGAAACTCACCCACCCACCTCATTTCTCGTGAGGATTCCAGAATGCATGAACTTGTTCCGAGATTCCTCCGTTTGGGCCCTGAACCATTTGCGACAACTTGAGGCAGAAGAAGACGAACTTTTTTCAACGTCTCCGAATTGCGTGGAAAGTCACCCACTTAACTCATTTCTCGTGAGGATTCCAGAATGCAGGAGCTTGTTTCGAGATTCCTCCGTTGGGGCCCTGAACCATTTGGGACAACTTGAGGCAGAAGAAGACGAACTTTTTTCAACGTCTCCGAATTGCGGGGAAACTCACCCACTTAACTCATTTCTCGTGAGGATTCCAGAATGCAGGAGCTTGTTTCGAGATTCCTCCGTTGGGGCCCTGAACCATTTGGGACAACTTGAGGCAGAAGAAGACGAACTTTTTTCAACGACTCCGAATTGCGTAGAAACTCACCCACCCACCTCATTTCTCGTGAGGATTCCAGAATGCATGAACTTGTTCCGAGATTCCTCCGTTTGGGCCCTGAACCATTTGCGACAACTTGAGGCAGAAGAAGACGAACTTTTTTCAACGTCTCTGAATTGCGTAGAAACTCACCCACCCTCCTCATTTCTCGTGAGGATTCCAGAATGCAGGAACTTGTTTCGAGATTCCTCCGTTTGGGCCCTGAACCATTTGGGACAACTTGAGGCAGAAGAAGACGAACTTTTTTCAACGACTCCGAATTGCGTGGAAACTCACCCACCCTCCTCATTTCTCGTGACGATTCCAGAATGCAGGAACTTGTTTCGAGATTCCTCCCTTTGGGCCCTGAACCATATGGGACAACTTGAGGCAGAAGAAGACGAACTTTTTTCAACCTCTCGGAATTGCTTGGAAACTCACCCACCCTCCTCATTTCTCGTGAGGATTCCAGAATGCAAGAACTTGTTTCGAGATTCCTCCGTTTGGGCCCTGAACCATTTGGAGAACATGAGGCAGAAGAAGAGGAACTTTTTTCAACGTCTTGGAATTGCGTGGAAACTCACCCACCCTCCTCATTTCTCGTGAGGACTCCAGAATGCATGAACTTGTTTCGAGATTCCTCCGTTTCGGCCCTGAACCATATGGGACAACTTGAGGCAGAAGAAGACGAACTTTTTTCAACGTCTCCGAATTGCGTGGAAAGTCACCCACTTAACTCATTTCTCGTGAGGATTCCAGAATGCAGGAGCTTGTTTCGAGATTCCTCCGTTGGGGCCCTGAACCATTTGGGACAACTTGAGGCAGAAGAAGACGAGCTTTTTTCAACGACTCCGAATTGCGTAGAAACTTACCCACCCACCTCATTTCTCGTGAGGATTCCAGAATGCATGAACTTGTTTCGAGATTCCTCCCTTTGGGCCCTGAACCATATGGGACAACTTGAGGCAGAAGAAGACGAACTTTTTTCAACGTCTCGGAATTGCTTGGAAACTCACCCACCCTCCTCATTTCTCGTGAGGACTCCAGAATGCACGAGCTTGTTTCGAGATTCCTCCGTTTGGGCTCTGAACCATTTGGGACAACTTGAGGCAGAAGAAGACGAACTTTTTTCAACGTCTCCGAATTGCGTGGAAACTCACCCACCCTCCTCATTTCTCGTGAGGATTCCAGAATGCATGAACTTGTTTCGAGAATCCTCCGTTTGGCCCTGAACCATTTGGGAGAACTTGAGGCAGAAGAAGACGAACTTTTTTCAACGTCTCGGAATTGCGTGGAAACTCACCCACCCTCCTCATTTCTCGTGAGGACTCCAGAATGCACGAACTTGTTTCGAGATTCCTCCATTTGGGCCCTGAACCATTTGGGACAACTTGAGGCAGAAGAAGCGAACTTTTTTCAACGTCTCTGAATTGCGTAGAAACTCACCCACCCTCCTCATTTCTCGTGAGGATTCCAGAATGCATGAACTTGTTTCGAGATTCCTCCGTTTGGGCCCTGAACCATTTGGGACAACTTGAGGCAGAAGAAGCGAACTTTTTTCAACGTCTCTGAATTGCGTAGAAACTCACCCACCCTCCTAATTTCTCGTGACGATTCCAGAATGCAGGAACTTGTTTCGAGATTCCTCCCTTTGGGCCCTGAACCATATGGGACAACTTGAGGCAGAAGAAGACGAACTTTTTTCAACCTCTCGGAATTGCTTGGAAACTCACCCACCCTCCTCATTTCTCGTGAGGATTCCAGAATGCATGAACTTGTTTCGAGATTCCTCCGTTTGGGCCCTAAACCATTTGGAGAACATGAGGCAGAAGAAGAGGAACTTTTTTCAACGTCTCGGAATTGCGTGGAAACTCACCCACCCTCCTCATTTCTCGTGAGGACTCCAGAATGCACGAACTTGTTTCGAGATTCCTCCGTTTGGGCCCTGAACCATTTGGGACAACTTGAAGCAGAAGAAGACGAACTTTTTTCAACGTCTCCGAATTGCGTGGAAACTCACCCACGATCCTCATTTCTCGTGAGGATTCTAGAATGCATGAACTTGTTTCGAGATTCCTCCCTTTGGGCCCTGAACTATATGGGACAACTTGAGGCAGAAGAAGACGAACTTTTTTCAACGTCTCGGAGTTGCTTGGAAACTCACCCACCCTCCTCATTTCTCGTGAGGATTCCAGAATGCATGAACTTGTTTCGAGATTCCTCCGTTTGGGCCCTGAACCATTTGGCAGAACTTGAGGCAGAAGAAGACGAACATTTTTCAACGTCTCGGAATTGCGTGGAAACTCACCCACCCTCCTCATTTCTCGTGAGGACTCCAGAATGCACGAACTTGTTTCGAGATTCCTCCGTTTGGGCCCTGAACCATTTGGGACAACTTGAGGCAGAAGAAGACGAACTTTTTTCAACGTCTCCGAATTGCGTGGAAACTCACCCACCCTCCTCATTTCTCGTGAGGATTCCAGAATGCATGAACTTGTTTCGAGAATCCTCCGTTTGGGCCCTGAACCATTTGGGAGAACTTGAGGCAGAAGAAGACGAACTTTTTTCAACGTCTCCGAATTGCGTGGAAACTCACCCACCCTCCTCATTTCTCGTGAGGATTCCAGAATGCATGAACTTGTTTCGAGATTCCTCCCTTTGGGCCCTGAACCATTTGGGAGAACTTGAGGTAGAAGAAGACGAACTTTTTTCAACGTCTCCGAATTGCGTGGAAACTCACCCACCCTCCTCATTTCTCGTGAGGACTCCAGAATGCACGAACTTGTTTCGAGATTCCTCCGTTTGGGCCCTGAACCATTTGGGACAACTTGAGGCAGAAGAAGCGAACTTTTTTCAACGTCTCTGAATTGCGTGGAAACTCACCCACCCTCCTCATTTCTCGTGAGGACTCCAGAATGCACGAACTTGTTTCGAGATTCCTCCGTTTGGGCCCTGAACCATTTGGCACAACTTGAGGCAGAAGAAGACGAACTTTTTTCAACGTCTCCGAATTGCGTGGAAACTCACCCACGATCCTCATTTCTCGTGAGGATTCCAAAATGCATGAACTTGTTTCGAGATTCCTCCCTTTGGGCCCTGAACTATATGGGACAACTTGAGGCAGAAGAAGACGAACTTTTTTCAACGTCTCGGAGTTGCTTGGAAACTCACCCACCCTCCTCATTTCTCGTGAGGATTCCAGAATGCATGAACTTGTTTCGAGATTCCTCCGTTTGGGCCCTGAACCATTTGGCAGAACTTGAGGCAGAAGAAGACGAACTTTTTTCAACGTCTCGGAATTGCGTGGAAACTCACCCACCCTCCTCATTTCTCGTGAGGACTCCAGAATGCACGAACTTGTTTCGAGATTCCTCCGTTTGGGCCCTGAACCATTTGGGACAACTTGAGGCAGAAGAACACGAACTTTTTTCAACGTCTCCGAATTGCGTGGAAACTCACCCACCCTCCTCATTTCTCGTGAGGATTCCAGAATGCATGAACTTGTTTCGAGAATCCTCCGTTTGGGCCCTGAACCATTTGGGAGAACTTGAGGCAGAAGAAGACGAACTTTTTTCAACGTCTCCGAATTGCGTGGAAACTCACCCACCCTCCTCATTTCTCGTGAGGACTCCAGAATGCACGAGCTTGTTTCGAGATTCCTCCGTTTGGGCCCTGAACCTTTTGGGAGAACTTGAGGCAGAAGAAGACGAACTTTTTTCAACCTCTCAGAATTGAGTGGAAACACACCCACCCTCCTCATTTCTCGTGAAGACTCCAGAATGCACGAACTTGTTTCGAGATTCCTCCGTTTGGGCCCTGAACCATTTGGGACAACTTGAGGCAGAAGAAGACGAACTTTTTTCAACGTCTCTGAATTGCGTAGAAACTCACCCACCCTCCTCATTTCTCGTGAGGATTCCAGAATGCAGGAACTTGTTTCGAGATTCCTCCGTTTGGGCCCTGAACCATTTGGGACAACTTGAGGCAGAAGAAGACGAACTTTTTTCAACGACTCTGAATTGCGTGGAAACTCACCCACCCTCCTCATTTCTCGTGACGATTCCAGAATGCAGGAACTTGTTTCGAGATTCCTCCCTTTGGGCCCTGAACCATATGGGACAACTTGAGGCAGAAGAAGACGAACTTTTTTCAACCTCTCGGAATTGCTTGGAAACTCACCCACCCTCCTCATTTCTCGTGAGGATTCCAGAATGCATGAACTTGTTTTGAGATTCCTCCGTTTGGGCCCTGAACCATTTGGAGAACATGAGGCAGAAGAAGAGGAACTTTTTTCAACGTCTCGGAATTGCGTGGAAACTCACCCACCCTCCTCATTTCTCGTGAGGACTCCAGAATGCACGAACTTGTTTCGAGATTCCTCCGTTTGGGCCCTGAACCATTTGGCACAACTTTAGGCAGAAGAAGACGAACTTTTTTCAACGTCTCCGAATTGCGTGGAAACTCACCCACGATCCTCATTTCTCGTGAGGATTCCAGAATGCATGAACTTGTTTCGAGATTCCTCCCTTTGGGCCCTGAACTATATGGGACAACTTGAGGCAGAAGAAGACGAACTTTTTTCAACGTCTCCGAATTGCGTGGAAACTCACCCACCCTCCTCATTTCTCGTGAGGACTCCAGAATGCACGAACTTGTTTCGAGATTCCTCCGTTTGGGCCCTGAACCATTTGGGACAACTTGAGGCAGAAGAAGACGAACTTTTTTCAACGTCTCCGAATTGCGTGGAAACTCACCCACCCTCCTCATTTCTCGTGAGGATTCCAGAATGCATGAACTTGTTTCGAGAATCCTCCGTTTGGGCCCTGAACCATTTGGGAGAACTTGAGGCAGAAGAAGACGAACTTTTTTCAACGTCTCCGAATTGCGTGGAAACTACCCCACCCTCCTCATTTCTCGTGAGGACTCCAGAATGCACGAGCTTGTTTCGAGATTCCTCCGTTTGGGCCCTGAACCTTTTGGGAGAACTTGAGGCAGAAGAAGACGAACTTTTTTCAACCTCTCGGAATTGCGTGGAAACTCACCCACCCACCTCATTTCTCGTGAGGACTCCAGAATGCACGAGCTTGTTTCGAGATTCCTCCGTTTGGGCCCTGAACCATTTGGGACAACTTGAGGCAGAAGAAGACGAACTTTTTTCAACGTCTCCGAATTGCGTGGAAACTCACCCACCCTCCTCATTTCTCGTGAGGATTCCAGAATGCATGAACTTGTTTCGAGAATCCTCCGTTTGGGCCCTGAACCATTTGGGAGAACTTGAGGCAGAAGAAGACGAACTTTTTTCAACGTCTCCGAATTGCGTGGAAACTCACCCACCCTCCTCATTTCTCGTGAGGATTCCAGAATGCATGAACTTGTTTCGAGATTCCTCCCTTTGGGCCCTGAACCATTTGGGAGAACTTGAGGTAGAAGAAGACGAACTTTTTTCAACGTCTCCGAATTGCGTGGAAACTCACCCACCCTCCTCATTTCTCGTGAGGACTCCAGAATGCACGAACTTGTTTCGAGATTCCTCCGTTTGGGCCCTGAACCATTTGGGACAACTTGAGGCAGAAGAAGCGAACTTTTTTCAACGTCTCTGAATTGCGTGGAAACTCACCCACCCTCCTCATTTCTCGTGAGGACTCCAGAATGCACGAACTTGTTTCGAGATTCCTCCGTTTGGGCCCTGAACCATTTGGCACAACTTGAGGCAGAAGAAGACGAACTTTTTTCAACGTCTCCGAATTGCGTGGAAACTCACCCACGATCCTCATTTCTCGTGAGGATTCCAAAATGCATGAACTTGTTTCGAGATTCCTCCCTTTGGGCCCTGAACTATATGGGACAACTTGAGGCAGAAGAAGACGAACTTTTTTCAACGTCTCGGAGTTGCTTGGAAACTCACCCACCCTCCTCATTTCTCGTGAGGATTCCAGAATGCATGAACTTGTTTCGAGATTCCTCCGTTTGGGCCCTGAACCATTTGGCAGAACTTGAGGCAGAAGAAGACGAACTTTTTTCAACGTCTCGGAATTGCGTGGAAACTCACCCACCCTCCTCATTTCTCGTGAGGACTCCAGAATGCACGAACTTGTTTCGAGATTCCTCCGTTTGGGCCCTGAACCATTTGGGACAACTTGAGGCAGAAGAACACGAACTTTTTTCAACGTCTCCGAATTGCGTGGAAACTCACCCACCCTCCTCATTTCTCGTGAGGATTCCAGAATGCATGAACTTGTTTCGAGAATCCTCCGTTTGGGCCCTGAACCATTTGGGAGAACTTGAGGCAGAAGAAGACGAACTTTTTTCAACGTCTCCGAATTGCGTGGAAACTCACCCACCCTCCTCATTTCTCGTGAGGACTCCAGAATGCACGAGCTTGTTTCGAGATTCCTCCGTTTGGGCCCTGAACCTTTTGGGAGAACTTGAGGCAGAAGAAGACGAACTTTTTTCAACCTCTCAGAATTGAGTGGAAACACACCCACCCTCCTCATTTCTCGTGAAGACTCCAGAATGCACGAACTTGTTTCGAGATTCCTCCGTTTGGGCCCTGAACCATTTGGGACAACTTGAGGCAGAAGAAGACGAACTTTTTTCAACGTCTCTGAATTGCGTAGAAACTCACCCACCCTCCTCATTTCTCGTGAGGATTCCAGAATGCAGGAACTTGTTTCGAGATTCCTCCGTTTGGGCCCTGAACCATTTGGGACAACTTGAGGCAGAAGAAGACGAACTTTTTTCAACGACTCTGAATTGCGTGGAAACTCACCCACCCTCCTCATTTCTCGTGACGATTCCAGAATGCAGGAACTTGTTTCGAGATTCCTCCCTTTGGGCCCTGAACCATATGGGACAACTTGAGGCAGAAGAAGACGAACTTTTTTCAACCTCTCGGAATTGCTTGGAAACTCACCCACCCTCCTCATTTCTCGTGAGGATTCCAGAATGCATGAACTTGTTTTGAGATTCCTCCGTTTGGGCCCTGAACCATTTGGAGAACATGAGGCAGAAGAAGAGGAACTTTTTTCAACGTCTCGGAATTGCGTGGAAACTCACCCACCCTCCTCATTTCTCGTGAGGACTCCAGAATGCACGAACTTGTTTCGAGATTCCTCCGTTTGGGCCCTGAACCATTTGGCACAACTTTAGGCAGAAGAAGACGAACTTTTTTCAACGTCTCCGAATTGCGTGGAAACTCACCCACGATCCTCATTTCTCGTGAGGATTCCAGAATGCATGAACTTGTTTCGAGATTCCTCCCTTTGGGCCCTGAACTATATGGGACAACTTGAGGCAGAAGAAGACGAACTTTTTTCAACGTCTCCGAATTGCGTGGAAACTCACCCACCCTCCTCATTTCTCGTGAGGACTCCAGAATGCACGAACTTGTTTCGAGATTCCTCCGTTTGGGCCCTGAACCATTTGGGACAACTTGAGGCAGAAGAAGACGAACTTTTTTCAACGTCTCCGAATTGCGTGGAAACTCACCCACCCTCCTCATTTCTCGTGAGGATTCCAGAATGCATGAACTTGTTTCGAGAATCCTCCGTTTGGGCCCTGAACCATTTGGGAGAACTTGAGGCAGAAGAAGACGAACTTTTTTCAACGTCTCCGAATTGCGTGGAAACTACCCCACCCTCCTCATTTCTCGTGAGGACTCCAGAATGCACGAGCTTGTTTCGAGATTCCTCCGTTTGGGCCCTGAACCTTTTGGGAGAACTTGAGGCAGAAGAAGACGAACTTTTTTCAACCTCTCGGAATTGCGTGGAAACTCACCCACCCACCTCATTTCTCGTGAGGACTCCAGAATGCACGAGCTTGTTTCGAGATTCCTCCGTTTCGGCCCTGAACCATTTGGGACAACTTGAGGTAGAAGAAGACGAACTTTTTTCAACGTCTCCGAATTGCGTGGAAAGTCACCCACTTAACTCATTTCTCGTGAGGATTCCAGAATGCATGAATTGTTTCGAGATTCCTCCCTTTGGGCCCTGAACCATATGGGACAACTTGAGGCAGAAGAAGACTAACTTTTTTCAATGTCTCGGAATTGCTTGGAAACTCACCCACCCTCCTCATTTCTCGTGAGGATTCCAGAATGCAGGAGCTTGTTTCGAGATTCCTCCGTTGGGGCCCTGAACCATTTGGGACAACCTGAGGCAGAAGAAGACGAACTTTTTTCAACGACTCCGAATTGCGTGGAAACTCACCCACCCTCCTCATTTCTCGTGAGAATTCCAGAATGCAAGAACTTGTTTCGAGATTCCTCCGTTTGGGCCCTGAACCATTTGGGAGAACTTGAGGCAGAAGAAGACGAACTTTTTTCAACGTCTCTGAATTGCGTAAAAACTCACCCACCCTCCTCATTTCTCGTGAGGATTCCAGAATGCAGGAACTTGTTTCGAGATTCCTCCGTTTGGGCCCTGAACCATTTGGGACAACTTGAGGCAGAAGAAGACGAACTTTTTTCAACGACTCCGAATTGCGTGGAAACTCACCCACCCTCCACATTTCTCGTGACGATTCCAGAATGCAGGAACTTGTTTCGAGATTCCTCCGTTTCGGCCCTGAACCATTTGGGACAACTTGAGGTAGAAGAAGACGAACTTTTTTCAACGTCTCCGAATTGCGTGGAAAGACACCCACTTAACTTATTTCTCGTGAGGATTCCAGATTGCATGAACTTGTTTCGAGATTCCTCCCTTTGGGCCCTGAACCATATGGGACAACTTGAGGCAGAAGAAGACGAACTTTTTTCAATGTCTAGGAATTGCTTGGAAACTCACCCACCCTCCTCATTTCTCGTGAGGATTCCAGAATGCAGGAGCTTGTTTCGAGATTCCTCCGTTGGGGCCCTGAACCATTTGGGACAACTTGAGGCAGAAGAAGACGAACTTTTTTCAACGACTCCGAATTGCGTGGAAACTCTCCCACCCTCCTCATTTCTCGTGAGGATTCCAGAATGCAGGAACTTGTTTCGAGATTCCTCCGTTTGGGCCCTGAACCATTTGGGAGAACTTGAGGCAGAAGAAGACGAACTTTTTTCAACGTCTCGGAATTGCTTGGAAACTCACCCACCCTCCTCATTTCTCGTGAGGATTCCAGAATGCACGAGCTTGTTTCGAGATTCCTCCGTTTGGGCCCTGAACCTTTTGGGAGAACTTGAGGCAGAAGAAGACGAACTTTTTTCAACCTCTCGGAATTGCGTGGAAACTCACCCACCCACCTCATTTCTCGTGAGGACTCCAGAATGCACGAGCTTGTTTTGAGATTCCTCCGTTTCGGCCCTGAACCATTTGGGACAACTTGAGGTAGAAGAAGACGAACTTTTTTCAACGTCTCCGAATTGCGTGGAAAGTCACCCACTTAACTCATTTCTCGTGAGGATTCCAGAATGCATGAACTTGTTTCGAGATTCCTCCCTTTGGGCCCTGAACCATATGGGACAACTTGAGGCAGAACAAGACGAACTTTTTTCAATGTCTAGGAATTGCTTGGAAACTCACCCACCCTCCTCATTTCTCGTGAGGATTCCAGAATGCAGGAGCTTGTTTCGAGATTCCTCCGTTGGGGCCCTGAACCATTTGGGACAACTTGAGGCAGAAGAAGACGAACTTTTTTCAACGACTCCGAATTGCGTAGAAACTCACCCACCCACCTCATTTCTCGTGAGGATTCCAGAATGCATGAACTTGTTTCGAGATTCCTCCCTTTGGGCCCTGAACCATATGGGACAACTTGAGGCAGAAGAAGACGAACTTTTTTCAACGTCTCGGAATTGCTTGGAAACTCACCCACCCTCCTCATTTCTCGTGAGGACTCCAGAATGCACGAGCTTGTTTCGAGATTCCTCCGTTTGGGCTCTGAACCATTTGGGACAACTTGAGGCAGAAGAAGACGAACTTTTTTCAACGTCTCCGAATTGCGTGGAAACTCACCCACCCTCCTCATTTCTCGTGAGGATTCCAGAATGCATGAACTTGTTTCGAGAATCCTCCGTTTGGGCCCTGAACCATTTGGGAGAACTTGAGGCAGAAGAAGACGAACTTTTTTCAACGTCTCGGAATTGCGTGGAAACTCACCCACCCTCCTCATTTCTCATGAAGACTCCAGAATGCACGAACTTGTTTCGAGATTCCTCCGTTTGGGCCCTGAACCATTTGGGACAACTTGAGGTAGAAGAAGACGAACTTTTTTCAACGTCTCTGAATTGCGTAGAAACTCACCCACCCTCCTCATTTCTCGTGAGGATTCCAGAATGCAGGAACTTGTTTCGAGATTCCTCCGTTTGGGCCCTGAACCATATGGGACAACTTGAGGCAGAAGAAGACGAACTTTTTTCAACGACTCCGAATTGCGTGGAAACTCACCCACCCTCCTCATTTCTCGTGACGATTCCAGAATGCAGGAACTTGTTTCGAGATTCCTCCCTTTGGGCCCTGAACCATATGGGACAACTTGAGGCAGAAGAAGACGAACTTTTTTCAACCTCTCGGATTTGCTTGGAAACTCACCCACCCTCCTCATTTCTCGTGAGGATTCCAGAATGCATGAACTTGTTTCGAGATTCCTCCGTTTGGGCCCTGAACCATTTGGAGAACATGAGGCAGAAGAAGAGGAACTTTTTTCAACGTCTCGGAATTGCGTGGAAACTCACCCACCCTCCTCATTTCTCGTGAGGACTCCAGAATGCACGAACTTGTTTCGAGATTCCTCCGTTTGGGCCCTGAACCATTTGGGACAACTTGAGGCAGAAGAAGACGAACTTTTTTCAACGTCTCCGAATTGCGTGGAAACTCACCCACGATCCTCATTTCTCGTGAGGATTCCAGAATGCATGAACTTGTTTTGAGATTCCTCCCTTTGGGCCCTGAACTATATGGGACAACTTGAGGCAGAAGAAGACGAACTTTTTTCAACGTCTCGGAGTTGCTTGGAAACTCACCCACCCTCCTCATTTCTCGTGAGGATTCCAGAATGCATGAACTTGTTTCGAGATTCCTCCGTTTAGGCCCTGAACCATTTGGCAGAACTTGAGGCAGAAGAAGACGAACTTTTTTCAACGTCTCGGAATTGCGTGGAAACTCACCCACCCTCCTCATTTCTCGTGAGGACTCCAGAATGCACGAACTTGTTTCGAGATTCCTCCGTTTGGGCCCTGAACCTTTTGGGAGAACTTGAGGCAGAAGAACACGAACTTTTTTCAACCTCTCGGAATTGCGTGGAAACTCACCCACTTAACTCATTTCTCATGAGGATTCCAGAATGCATGAACTTGTTTCGAGATTCCTCCCTTTGGGCCCTGAACCATATGGGACAACTTGAGGCAGAAGAAGACGAACTTTTTTCAATGTCTCGGAATTGCTTGGAAACTCACCCACCCTCCTCATTTCTCGTGAGGATTCCAGAATGCAGGAGCTTGTTTCGAGATTCCTCCGTTGGGGCCCTGAACCATTTGGGACAACTTGAGGCAGAAGAAGACGAACTTTTTTCAACGACTCCGAATTGCGTGGAAACTCTCCCACCCTCCTCATTTCTCGTGAGGATTCCAGAATGCAGGAACTTGTTTCGAGATTCCTCCGTTTGGGCCCTGAACCATTTGGGAGAACTTGAGGCAGAAGAAGACGAACTTTTTTCAACGTCTCGGAATTGCTTGGAAACTCACCCACCCTCCTCATTTCTCGTGAGGATTCCAGAATGCACGAGCTTGTTTCGAGATTCCTCCGTTTGGGCCCTGAACCTTTTGGGAGAACTTGAGGCAGAAGAAGACGAACTTTTTTCAACCTCTCGGAATTGCGTGGAAACTCACCCACCCACCTCATTTCTCGTGAGGACTCCAGAATGCACGAGCTTGTTTTGAGATTCCTCCGTTTCGGCCCTGAACCATTTGGGACAACTTGAGGTAGAAGAAGACGAACTTTTTTCAACGTCTCCGAATTGCGTGGAAAGTCACCCACTTAACTCATTTCTCGTGAGGATTCCAGAATTCATGAACTTGTTTCGAGATTCCTCCCTTTGGGCCCTGAACCATATGGGACAACTTGAGGCAGAACAAGACGAACTTTTTTCAATGTCTAGGAATTGCTTGGAAACTCACCCACCCTCCTCATTTCTCGTGAGGATTCCAGAATGCAGGAGCTTGTTTCGAGATTCCTCCGTTGGGGCCCTGAACCATTTGGGACAACTTGAGGCAGAAGAAGACGAACTTTTTTCAACGACTCCGAATTGCGTAGAAACTCACCCACCCACCTCATTTCTCGTGAGGATTCCAGAATGCATGAACTTGTTTCGAGATTCCTCCCTTTGGGCCCTGAACCATATGGGACAACTTGAGGCAGAAGAAGACGAACTTTTTTCAACGTCTCGGAATTGCTTGGAAACTCACCCACCCTCCTCATTTCTCGTGAGGACTCCAGAATGCACGAGCTTGTTTCGAGATTCCTCCGTTTGGGCTCTGAACCATTTGGGACAACTTGAGGCAGAAGAAGACGAACTTTTTTCAACGTCTCCGAATTGCGTGGAAACTCACCCACCCTCCTCATTTCTCGTGAGGATTCCAGAATGCATGAACTTGTTTCGAGAATCCTCCGTTTGGGCCCTGAACCATTTGGGAGAACTTGAGGCAGAAGAAGACGAACTTTTTTCAACGTCTCGGAATTGCGTGGAAACTCACCCACCCTCCTCATTTCTCATGAAGACTCCAGAATGCACGAACTTGTTTCGAGATTCCTCCGTTTGGGCCCTGAACCATTTGGGACAACTTGAGGTAGAAGAAGACGAACTTTTTTCAACGTCTCTGAATTGCGTAGAAACTCACCCACCCTCCTCATTTCTCGTGAGGATTCCAGAATGCAGGAACTTGTTTCGAGATTCCTCCGTTTGGGCCCTGAACCATATGGGACAACTTGAGGCAGAAGAAGACGAACTTTTTTCAACGACTCCGAATTGCGTGGAAACTCACCCACCCTCCTCATTTCTCGTGACGATTCCAGAATGCAGGAACTTGTTTCGAGATTCCTCCCTTTGGGCCCTGAACCATATGGGACAACTTGAGGCAGAAGAAGACGAACTTTTTTCAACCTCTCGGAATTGCTTGGAAACTCACCCACCCTCCTCATTTCTCGTGAGGATTCCAGAATGCATGAACTTGTTTCGAGATTCCTCCGTTTGGGCCCTGAACCATTTGGAGAACATGAGGCAGAAGAAGAGGAACTTTTTTCAACGTCTCGGAATTGCGTGGAAACTCACCCACCCTCCTCATTTCTCGTGAGGACTCCAGAATGCACGAACTTGTTTCGAGATTCCTCCGTTTGGGCCCTGAACCATTTGGGACAACTTGAGGCAGAAGAAGACGAACTTTTTTCAACGTCTCCGAATTGCGTGGAAACTCACCCACGATCCTCATTTCTCGTGAGGATTCCAGAATGCATGAACTTGTTTTGAGATTCCTCCCTTTGGGCCCTGAACTATATGGGACAACTTGAGGCAGAAGAAGACGAACTTTTTTCAACGTCTCGGAGTTGCTTGGAAACTCACCCACCCTCCTCATTTCTCGTGAGGATTCCAGAATGCATGAACTTGTTTCGAGATTCCTCCGTTTAGGCCCTGAACCATTTGGCAGAACTTGAGGCAGAAGAAGACGAACTTTTTTCAACGTCTCGGAATTGCGTGGAAACTCACCCACCCTCCTCATTTCTCGTGAGGACTCCAGAATGCACGAACTTGTTTCGAGATTCCTCCGTTTGGGCCCTGAACCTTTTGGGAGAACTTGAGGCAGAAGAACACGAACTTTTTTCAACCTCTCGGAATTGCGTGGAAACTCACCCACTTAACTCATTTCTCATGAGGATTCCAGAATGCATGAACTTGTTTCGAGATTCCTCCCTTTGGGCCCTGAACCATATGGGACAACTTGAGGCAGAAGAAGACGAACTTTTTTCAATGTCTCGGAATTGCTTGGAAACTCACCCACCCTCCTCATTTCTCGTGAGGATTCCAGAATGCAGGAGCTTGTTTCGAGATTCCTCCGTTTCGGCCCTGAACCATTTGGGACAACTTGAGGCAGAAGAAGACGAACTTTTTTCAACGTCTCCGAATTGCGTGGAAAGTCACCCACTTAACTCATTTCTCGTGAGGATTCCAGAATGCATGAACTTGTTTCGAGATTCCTCCCTTTGGGCCCTGAACCATTTGGGAGAACTTGAGGCAGAAGAAGACGAACTTTTTTCAACGTCTCCGAATTGCGTGGAAACTCACCCACCCTCCTCATTTCTCGTGAGGACTCCAGAATGCACGAGCTTGTTTCGAGATTCCTCCGTTTGGGCCCTGAACCATTTGGGACAACTTGAGGTAGAAGAAGACGAACTTTTTTCAACGTCTCTGAATTGCGTAGAAACTCACCCACCCTCCTCATTTCTCGTGAGGATTCCAGAATGCAGGAACTTGTTTCGAGATTCCTCCGTTTGGGCCCTGAACCATATGGGACAACTTGAGGCAGAAGAAGACGAACTTTTTTCAACGACTCCGAATTGCGTGGAAACTCACCCACCCTCCTCATTTCTCGTGACGATTCCAGAATGCAGGAACTTGTTTCGAGATTCCTCCCTTTGGGCCCTGAACCATATGGGACAACTTGAGGCAGAAGAAGACGAACTTTTTTCAACCTCTCGGAATTGCTTGGAAACTCACCCACCCTCCTCATTTCTCGTGAGGATTCCAGAATGCATGAACTTGTTTCGAGATTCCTCCGTTTGGGCCCTGAACCATTTGGAGAACATGAGGCAGAAGAAGAGGAACTTTTTTCAACGTCTCGGAATTGCGTGGAAACTCACCCACCCTCCTCATTTCTCGTGAGGACTCCAGAATGCACGAACTTGTTTCGAGATTCCTCCGTTTGGGCCCTGAACCATTTGGGACAACTTGAGGCAGAAGAAGACGAACTTTTTTCAACGTCTCCGAATTGCGTGGAAACTCACCCACGATCCTCATTTCTCGTGAGGATTCCAGAATGCATGAACTTGTTTTGAGATTCCTCCCTTTGGGCCCTGAACTATATGGGACAACTTGAGGCAGAAGAAGACGAACTTTTTTCAACGTCTCGGAGTTGCTTGGAAACTCACCCACCCTCCTCATTTCTCGTGAGGATTCCAGAATGCATGAACTTGTTTCGAGATTCCTCCGTTTAGGCCCTGAACCATTTGGCAGAACTTGAGGCAGAAGAAGACGAACTTTTTTCAACGTCTCGGAATTGCGTGGAAACTCACCCACCCTCCTCATTTCTCGTGAGGACTCCAGAATGCACGAACTTGTTTCGAGATTCCTCCGTTTGGGCCCTGAACCTTTTGGGAGAACTTGAGGCAGAAGAACACGAACTTTTTTCAACCTCTCGGAATTGCGTGGAAACTCACCCACTTAACTCATTTCTCATGAGGATTCCAGAATGCATGAACTTGTTTCGAGATTCCTCCCTTTGGGCCCTGAACCATATGGGACAACTTGAGGCAGAAGAAGACGAACTTTTTTCAATGTCTCGGAATTGCTTGGAAACTCACCCACCCTCCTCATTTCTCGTGAGGATTCCAGAATGCAGGAGCTTGTTTCGAGATTCCTCCGTTTCGGCCCTGAACCATTTGGGACAACTTGAGGCAGAAGAAGACGAACTTTTTTCAACGTCTCCGAATTGCGTGGAAAGTCACCCACTTAACTCATTTCTCGTGAGGATTCCAGAATGCATGAACTTGTTTCGAGATTCCTCCCTTTGGGCCCTGAACCATTTGGGAGAACTTGAGGCAGAAGAAGACGAACTTTTTTCAACGTCTCCGAATTGCGTGGAAACTCACCCACCCTCCTCATTTCTCGTGAGGACTCCAGAATGCACGAGCTTGTTTCGAGATTCCTCCGTTTGGGCCCTGAACCATTTGGGAGAACTTGAGGCAGAAGAAGACGAACTTTTTTCAACGTCTCCGAATTGCGTGGCAACTCACCCACCCTCCTCATTTCTCGTGAGGACTCCAGAATGCACGAGCTTGTTTCGAGATTCCTCCGTTTGGGCCCTTAACCTTTTGGGAGAACTTGAGGCAGAAGAAGACGAACTTTTTCCAACCTCTTGGAATTGCGTGGAAACTCATCCACCCACCTCATTTCTCGTGAGGACTCCAGAATGCACGAGCTTGTTTCGAGATTCCTCCGTTTCGGCCCTGAACCATTTGGGACAACTTGAGGCAGAAGAAGACGAACTTTTTTCAACGTCTCCGAATTGCGTGGAAACTTGCCGACCCTCCTCATTTCTCGTGAGGATTCCAGAATGCAGGAACTTGTTTCGAGATTCCTCCGTTTGGGCCCTGAACCATTTGGGAGAACTTGAGGCAGAAGAAGACGAACTTTTTTCAACGTCTCCGAATTGCGTGGAAACTCACCCACCCTCCTCATTTCTCGTGAGGACTCCAGAATGCACGAGCTTGTTTCGAGATTCCTTCGTTTGGGCCCTGAACCTTTTGGGAGAACTTGAGGCAGAAGAAGACGAACTTTTTTCAACCTCTCGGAATTGCGTGGAAACTCACCCACCCTCCTCATTTCTCGTGAGGATTCCAGAATGCAGGAACTTGTTTCGAGATTCCTCCGTTTGGGCCCTGAACCATTTGGGACAACTTGAGGCAGAAGAAGACGAACTTTTTTCAACCTCTCGGAATTGCTTGGAAACTCACCCACCCTCCTCATTTCTCGTGAGGATTCCAGAATGCAAGAACTTGTTTCGGGATTCCTCCGTTTGGGCCCTGAACCATTTGGAGGACATGAGGCAGAAGAAGAGGAACTTTTTTCAACGTCTCGGAATTGCCTGGAAACTCACCCACCCTCCTCATTTCTCGTGAGGACTCCAGAATGCATGAACTTGTTTCGAGATTCCTCCGTTTCGGCCCTGAACCATATGGGACAACTTGAGGCAGAAGAAGACGTACTTTTTTCAACGTGTCCGAATTGCGTGGAAACTCACCCACCCTCCTCATTTCTCGTGAGGATTCCAGAATGCATGAACTTGTTTCGAGATTCCTCCGTTTGGGCCCTCAACCATTTGGGACAACTTGAGGCAGAAGAAGACGAACTTTTTTCAACGTCTCCGAATTGCGTGGAAACTCACCCACCCTCCTCATTTCTCGTGAGGACTCCAGAATGCACGAGCTTGTTTCGAGATTCCTCCGTTTGGGCCCTGAACCATTTGGGACAACTTGAGGCAGAAGAAGACGAACTTTTTTCAACGTCTCCGAATTGCGTGGAAACTCACCCACGATCCTCATTTCTCGTGAGGATTCCAGAATGCATGAACTTGTTTCGAGATTCCTCCCTTTGGGCCCTGAACTATATGGGATAACTTGAGGCAGAAGAAGACGAACTTTTTTCAACGTCTCGGAGTTGCTTGGAAACTCACCCACCCTCCTCATTTCTCGTGAGGATTCCAGAATGCATGAACTTGTTTCGAGATTCCTCCGTTTGCGCCCTGAACCATTTGGCAGAACTTGAGGCAGAAGAAGACGAACTTTTTTCAACGTCTCGGAATTGCGTGGAAACTCTCCCACCCTCCTCATTTCTCGTGAGGACTCCAGAATGCACGAACTTGTTTCGAGATTCCTCCGTTTGGGCCCTGAACCATTTGGGACAACTTGAGGCAGAAGAAGACGAACTTTTTTCAACGTCTCCGAATTGCGTGGAAACTCACCCACCCTCCTCATTTCTCGTGAGGATTCCAGAATGCATGAACTTGTTTCGAGAATCCTCCGTTTGGGCCCTGAACCATTTGGGAGAACTTGAGGCAGAAGAAGACGAACTTTTTTCAACGTCTCCGAATTGCGTGGAAACTCACCCACCCTCCTCATTTCTCGTGAGGACTCCAGAATGCACGAGCTTGTTTCGAGATTCCTCCGTTTGGGCCCTGAACAATTTGGGAGAACTTGAGGCAGAAGAAGACGAACTTTTTTCAACCTCTCGGAATTGCGTGGAAACTCACCCACCCACCTCATTTCTCGTGAGGACTCCAGAATGCACGAGCTTGTTTCGAGATTCCTCCGTTTCGGCCCTGAACCATTTGGGACAACTTGAGGAAGAAGAAGACGAACTTTTTTCAACGTCTCCGAATTGCGTGGAAAGTCACCCACTTAACTCATTTCTCGTGAGGATTCCAGAATGCATGAACTTGTTTCGAGATTCCTCCCTTTGGGCCCTGAACCATATGGGACAACTTGAGGCAGAAGAAGACGAACTTTTTTCAATGTCTCGGAATTGCTTGGAAACTCACCCACCCTCCTCATTTCTCGTGAGGATTCCAGAATGCAGGAACTTGTTTCGAGATTCCTCCGTTGGGGCCCTGAACCATTTGGGACAACTTGAGGCAGAAGAAGACGAACTTTTTTCAACGACTCTGAATTGCGGGGAAACTCACCCACCCTCCTCATTTCTCGTGAGGATTCCAGAATGCAGGAGCTTGTTTCGAGATTCCTCCGTTGGGGCCCTAAACCATTTGGGACAACTTGAGGCAGAAGAAGACGAACTTTTTTCAACGTCTCCGAATTGCGTGGAAACTCACCCACCCTCCTCATTTCTCGTCAGGACTCCAGAATGCACGAGCTTGTTTCGAGATTCCTCCGTTTCGGCCCTGAACCATTTGGGACAACTTGAGGCAGAAGAAGACGAACTTTTTTCAACGTCTCCGAATTGCGTGGAAAGTCACCCACTTAACTCATTTCTCGTGAGGATTCCAGAATGCATGAACTTGTTTCGAGATTCCTCCCTTTGGGCCCTGAACCATTTGGGAGAACTTGAGGCAGAAGAAGACGAACTTTTTTCAACGTCTCCGAATTGCGTGGAAACTCACCCACCCTCCTCATTTCTCGTGAGGACTCCAGAATGCACGAGCTTGTTTCGAGATTCCTCCGTTTGGGCCCTGAACCATTTGGGAGAACTTGAGGCAGAAGAAGACGAACTTTTTTCAACGTCTCCGAATTGCGTGGCAACTCACCCACCCTCCTCATTTCTCGTGAGGACTCCAGAATGCACGAGCTTGTTTCGAGATTCCTCCGTTTGGGCCCTGAACCTTTTGGGAGAACTTGAGGCAGAAGAAGACGAACTTTTTCCAACCTCTTGGAATTGCGTGGAAACTCACCCACCCACCTCATTTCTCGTGAGGACTCCAGAATGCACGAGCTTGTTTCGAGATTCCTCCGTTTCGGCCCTGAACCATTTGGGACAACTTGAGGCAGAAGAAGACGAACTTTTTTCAACGTCTCCGAATTGCGTGGAAACTTGCCGACCCTCCTCATTTCTCGTGAGGATTCCAGAATGCAGGAACTTGTTTCGAGATTCCTCCGTTTGGGCCCTGAACCATTTGGGAGAACTTGAGGCAGAAGAAGACGAACTTTTTTCAACGTCTCCGAATTGCGTGGAAACTCACCCACCCTCCTCATTTCTCGTGAGGACTCCAGAATGCACGAGCTTGTTTCGAGATTCCTCCGTTTGGGCCCTGAACCTTTTGGGAGAACTTGAGGCAGAAGAAGACGAACTTTTTTCAACCTCTCGGAATTGCGTGGAAACTCACCCACCCTCCTCATTTCTCGTGAGGATTCCAGAATGCAGGAACTTGTTTCGAGATTCCTCCGTTTGGGCCCTGAACCATTTGGGGCAACTTGAGGCAGAAGAAGACGAACTTTTTTCAACCTCTCGGAATTGCTTGGAAACTCACCCACCCTCCTCATTTCTCGTGAGGATTCCAGAATGCAAGAACTTGTTTCGGGATTCCTCCGTTTGGGCCCTGAACCATTTGGAGGACATGAGGCAGAAGAAGAGGAACTTTTTTCAACGTCTCGGAATTGCCTGGAAACTCACCCACCCTCCTCATTTCTCGTGAGGACTCCAGAATGCATGAACTTGTTTCGAGATTCCTCCGTTTCGGCCCTGAACCATTTGGGACAACTTGAGGCAGAAGAAGACGAACTTTTTTCAACGTCTCCGAATTGCGTGGAAAGTCACCCACTTAACTCATTTCTCGTGAGGATTCCAGAATGCATGAACTTGTTTCGAGATTCCTCCCTTTGGGCCCTGAACCATTTGGGAGAACTTGAGGCAGAAGAAGACGAACTTTTTTCAACGTCTCCGAATTGCGTGGAAACTCACCCACCCTCCTCATTTCTCGTGAGGACTCCAGAATGCACGAGCTTGTTTCGAGATTCCTCCGTTTGGGCCCTGAACCATTTGGGAGAACTTGAGGCAGAAGAAGACGAACTTTTTTCAACGTCTCCGAATTGCGTGGCAACTCACCCACCCTCCTCATTTCTCGTGAGGACTCCAGAATGCACGAGCTTGTTTCGAGATTCCTCCGTTTGGGCCCTGAACCTTTTGGGAGAACTTGAGGCAGAAGAAGACGAACTTTTTCCAACCTCTTGGAATTGCGTGGAAACTCACCCACCCACCTCATTTCTCGTGAGGACTCCAGAATGCACGAGCTTGTTTCGAGATTCCTCCGTTTCGGCCCTGAACCATTTGGGACAACTTGAGGCAGAAGAAGACGAACTTTTTTCAACGTCTCCGAATTGCGTGGAAACTTGCCGACCCTCCTCATTTCTCGTGAGGATTCCAGAATGCAGGAACTTGTTTCGAGATTCCTCCGTTTGGGCCCTGAACCATTTGGGAGAACTTGAGGCAGAAGAAGACGAACTTTTTTCAACGTCTCCGAATTGCGTGGAAACTCACCCACCCTCCTCATTTCTCGTGAGGACTCCAGAATGCACGAGCTTGTTTCGAGATTCCTCCGTTTGGGCCCTGAACCTTTTGGGAGAACTTGAGGCAGAAGAAGACGAACTTTTTTCAACCTCTCGGAATTGCGTGGAAACTCACCCACCCTCCTCATTTCTCGTGAGGATTCCAGAATGCAGGAACTTGTTTCGAGATTCCTCCGTTTGGGCCCTGAACCATTTGGGGCAACTTGAGGCAGAAGAAGACGAACTTTTTTCAACCTCTCGGAATTGCTTGGAAACTCACCCACCCTCCTCATTTCTCGTGAGGATTCCAGAATGCAAGAACTTGTTTCGGGATTCCTCCGTTTGGGCCCTGAACCTTTTGGAGGACATGAGGCAGAAGAAGAGGAACTTTTTTCAACGTCTCGGAATTGCCTGGAAACTCACCCACCCTCCTCATTTCTCGTGAGGACTCCAGAATGCATGAACTTGTTTCGAGATTCCTCCGTTTCGGCCCTGAACCATATGGGACAACTTGAGGCAGAAGAAGACGTACTTTTTTCAACGTGTCCGAATTGCGTGGAAACTCACCCACCCTCCTCATTTCTCGTGAGGATTCCAGAATGCATGAACTTGTTTCGAGATTCCTCCGTTTGGGCCCTCAACCATTTGGGACAACTTGAGGCAGAAGAAGACGAACTTTTTTCAACGTCTCCGAATTGCGTGGAAACTCACCCACGATCCTCATTTCTCGTGAGGATTCCAGAATGCATGAACTTGTTTCGAGATTCCTCCCTTTGGGCCCTGAACTATATGGGACAACTTGAGGCAGAAGAAGACGAACTTTTTTCAACGTCTCGGAGTTGCTTGGAAACTCACCCACCCTCCTCATTTCTCGTGAGGATTCCAGAATGCATGAACTTGTTTCGAGATTCCTCCGTTTGCGCCCTGAACCATTTGGCAGAACTTGAGGCAGAAGAAGACGAACTTTTTTCAACGTCTCGGAATTGCGTGGAAACTCACCCACCCTCCTCATTTCTCGTGAGGACTCCAGAATGCACGAACTTGTTTCGAGATTCCTCCGTTTGGGCCCTGAACCATTTGGGACAACTTGAGGCAGAAGAAGACGAACTTTTTTCAACGTCTCCGAATTGCGTGGAAACTCACCCACCCTCCTCATTTCTCGTGAGGATTCCAGAATGCATGAACTTGTTTCGAGAATCCTCCGTTTGGGCCCTGAACCATTTGGGAGAACTTGAGGCAGAAGAAGACGAACTTTTTTCAACGTCTCCGAATTGCGTGGAAACTCACCCACCCTCCTCATTTCTCGTGAGGACTCCAGAATGCACGAGCTTGTTTCGAGATTCCTCCGTTTGGGCCCTGAACAATTTGGGAGAACTTGAGGCAGAAGAAGACGAACTTTTTTCAACCTCTCGGAATTGCGTGGAAACTCACCCACCCACCTCATTTCTCGTGAGGACTCCAGAATGCACGAGCTTGTTTCGAGATTCCTCCGTTTCGGCCCTGAACCATTTGGGACAACTTGAGGAAGAAGAAGACGAACTTTTTTCAACGTCTCCGAATTGCGTGGAAAGTCACCCACTTAACTCATTTCTCGTGAGGATTCCAGAATGCATGAACTTGTTTCGAGATTCCTCCCTTTGGGCCCTGAACCATATGGGACAACTTGAGGCAGAAGAAGACGAACTTTTTTCAATGTCTCGGAATTGCTTGGAAACTCACCCACCCTCCTCATTTCTCGTGAGGATTCCAGAATGCAGGAACTTGTTTCGAGATTCCTCCGTTGGGGCCCTGAACCATTTGGGACAACTTGAGGCAGAAGAAGACGAACTTTTTTCAACGACTCTGAATTGCGGGGAAACTCACCCACCCTCCTCATTTCTCGTGAGGATTCCAGAATGCAGGAGCTTGTTTCGAGATTCCTCCGTTGGGGCCCTAAACCATTTGGGACAACTTGAGGCAGAAGAAGACGAACTTTTTTCAACGTCTCCGAATTACGTGGAAACTCACCCACCCTCCTCATTTCTCGTCAGGACTCCAGAATGCACGAGTTTGTTTCGAGATTCCTCCGTTTGGGCTCTGAACCATTTGGGACAACTTGAGGCAGAAGAAGACGAACTTTTTTCAACGACTCCGAATTGCGTGGAAATTCGCCGACCCTCCTCATTTCTCGTGAGGATTCCAGAATGCAGGAACTTGTTTCGAGATTCCTCCGTTTGGGCCCTGAACCATTTGGGAGAACTTGAGGCAGAAGAAGACGAACTTTTTTCAACGTCTCCGAATTGCGTGGAAACTCACCCACCCTCCTCATTTCTCGTGAGGACTCCAGAATGCACGAGCTTGTTTCGAGATTCCTCCGTTTGGGCCCTGAACCTTTTGGGAGAACTTGAGGCAGAAGAAGACGAACTTTTTTCAACCTCTCGGAATTGCGTGGAAACTCACCCACCCTCCTCATTTCTCGTGAGGATTCCAGAATGCAGGAACTTGTTTCGAGATTCCTCCGTTTGGGCCCTGAACCATTTGGGACAACTTGAGGCAGAAGAAGACGAACTTTTTTCAACGACTCCGAATTGCGTAGAAACTCACCCACCCACCTCATTTCTCGTGAGGATTCCAGAATGCATGAACTTGTTTCGAGATTCCTCCCTTTGGGCCCTGAACCATATGGGACAACTTGAGGCAGAAGAAGACGAACTTTTTTCAACGTCTCGGAATTGCTTGGAAACTCACCCACCCTCCTCATTTCTCGTGAGGACTCCAGAATGCACGAGCTTGTTTCGAGATTCCTCCGTTTGGGCTCTGAACCATTTGGGACAACTTGAGGCAGAAGAAGACGTACTTTTTTCAACGTCTCCGAATTGCGTGGAAAGTCACCCACTTAACTCATTTCTCGTGAGGATTCCAGAATGCAGGAGCTTGTTTCGAGATTCCTCCGTTGGGGCCCTGAACCATTTGGGACAACTTGAGGCAGAAGAAGACGAACTGTTTTCAACGACTCCGAATTGCGTAGAAACTCACCCACCCACCTCATTTCTCGTGAGGATTCCAGAATGCATGAACTTGTTTCGAGATTCCTCCCTTTGCGCCCTGAACCATATGGGACAACTTGAGGCAGAAGAAGACGAACTTTTTTCAACGTCTCGGAATTGCTTGGAAACTCACCCACCCTCCTCATTTCTCGTGAGGACTCCAGAATGCACGAGCTTGTTTCGAGATTCCTCCGTTTGGGCTCTGAACCATTTGGGACAACTTGAGGCAGAAGAAGCGAATTTTTTCAACGTCTCGGAATTGCTTGGAAACTCACCCACCCTCCTCATTTCTCGTGAGGACTCCAGAATGCACGAGCTTGTTTCGAGATTCCTCCGTTTGGGCTCTGAACCATTTGGGACAACTTGAGGCAGAAGAAGACGAACTTTTTTCAACGTCTCCGAATTGCGTGGAAACTCGCCGACCCTCCTCATTTCTCGTGACGATTCCAGAATGCAGGAACTTGTTTCGAGATTCCTCCGTTTGGGCCCTGAACCACTTGGGAGAACTTGAGGCAGAAGAAGACGAACTTTTTTCAACGTCTCCGAATTGCGTGGAAACTCACCCACCCTCCTCATTTCTCGTGAGGACTCCAGAATGCACGAGCTTGTTTCGAGATTCCTCCGTTTGGGCCCTGAACCTTTTGGGAGAACTTGAGGCAGAAGAAGACGAACTTTTTTCAACCTCTCGGAATTGCGTGGAAACTCACCCACCCTCCTCATTTCTCGTGAGGATTCCAGAATGCAGGAACTTGTTTCGAGATTCCTCCGTTTGGGCCCTGAACCATTTGGGACAACTTGAGGCAGAAGAAGACGAACTTTTTTCAACGACTCCGAATTGCGTAGAAACTCACCCACCCACCTCATTTCTCGTGAGGATTCCAGAATGCATGAACTTGTTTCGAGATTCCTCCCTTTGGGCCCTGAACCATATGGGACAACTTGAGGCAGAAGAAGACGAACTTTTTTCAACGTCTCGGAATTGCTTGGAAACTCACCCACCCTCCTCATTTCTCGTGAGGACTCCAGAATGCACGAGCTTGTCTCGAGATTCCTCCGTTTGGGCTCTGAACCATTTGGGACAACTTGAGGCAGAAGAAGAGGTACTTTTTTCAACGTCTCCGAATTGCGTGGAAAGTCACCCACTTAACTCATTTCTCGTGAGGATTCCAGAATGCAGGAGCTTGTTTCGAGATTCCTCCGTTGGGGCCCTGAACCATTTGGGACAACTTGAGGCAGAAGAAGACGAACTGTTTTCAACGACTCCGAATTGCGTAGAAACTCACCCACCCACCTCATTTCTCGTGAGGATTCCAGAATGCATGAACTTGTTTCGAGATTCCTCCCTTTGGGCCCTGAACCATATGGGACAACTTGAGGCAGAAGAAGACGAACTTTTTTCAACGTCTCGGAATTGCTTGGAAACTCACCCACCCTCCTCATTTCTCGTGAGGACTCCAGAATGCACGAGCTTGTTTCGAGATTCCTCCGTTTGGGCTCTGAACCATTTGGGACAACTTGAGGCAGAAGAAGCGAATTTTTTCAACGTCTCGGAATTGCTTGGAAACTCACCCACCCTCCTCATTTCTCGTGAGGACTCCAGAATGCACGAGCTTGTTTCGAGATTCCTCCGTTTGGGCTCTGAACCATTTGGGACAACTTGAGGCAGAAGAAGACGAACTTTTTTCAACGTCTCCGAATTGCGTGGAAACTCACCCACCCTGCTCATTTCTCGTGAGGATTCCAGAATGCAGGAACTTGTTTCGAGATTCCTCCGTTTGGGCCCTGAACCATTTGGGACAACTTGAGGCAGAAGAAGACGAAGTTTTTTCAACGTCTCCGAATTGCGTGGAAACTCACCCACCCTCCTCATTTCTCGTGAGGACTCCAGAATGCACGAGGTTGTTTCGAGATTCCTCCGTTTGGGCTCTGAACCATTTGGGACAACTTGAGGCAGAAGAAGACGAACTTTTTTCAACGTCTCCGAATTGCGTGGAAACTCACCCACCCTCCTCATTTCTCGTGAGGACTCCAGAATGCACGAACTTGTTTCGAGATTCCTCCGTTTGGGCCCTGAACCATTTGGGACAACTTGAGGCAGAAGAAGACGAACTTTTTTCAACGACTCCGAATTGCGTGGAAGCTCACCCACCCTCCTCATTTCTCGTGACGATTCCAGAATGCAGGAACTTGTTTCGAGATTCCTGCCTTTGGGCCCTGAACCATATGGGACAACTTGAGGCAGAAGAAGACGAACTTTTTTCAACCTCTCGGAATTGCTTGGAAACTCACCCACCCTCCTCATTTCTCGTGAGGATTCCAGAATGCATGAACTTGTTTCGAGATTCCTCCGTTTGGGCCCTGAACCCTTTGGAGAACATGAGGCAGAAGAAGAGGAACTTTTTTCAACGTCTCGGTATTGCGTGGAAACTCACCCACCCTCCTCATTTCTCGTGAGGACTCCAGAATGCACGAACTTGTTTCGAGATTCCTCCGTTTCGGCCCTGAACCATTTGGGACAACTTGAGGTAGAAGAAGACGAACTTTTTTCAACGTCTCCGAATTGCGTGGAAAGTCACCCACTTAACTCATTTCTCGTGAGGATTCCAGAATGCATGAATTGTTTCGAGATTCCTCCCTTTGTGCCCTGAACCATATGGGACAACTTGAGGCAGAAGAAGACGAACTTTTTTCAATGTCTCGGAATTGCTTGGAAACTCACCCACCCTCCTCATTTCTCGTGAGGATTCCAGAATGCAGGAGCTTGTTTCGAGATTCCTCCGTTGGGGCCCTGAACCATTTGGGACAACCTGAGGCAGAAGAAGACGAACTTTTTTCAACGACTCCGAATTGCGTGGAAACTCACCCACCCTCCTCATTTCTCGTGAGGATTCCAGAATGCAAGAACTTGTTTCGAGATTCCTCCGTTTGGGCCCTGAACCATTTGGGAGAACTTGAGGCAGAAGAAGACGAACTTTTTTCAACGTCTCGGAATTGCTTGGAAACTCACCCACCCTCCTCATTTCTCGTGAGGATTCCAGAATGCAGGAGCTTGTTTCGAGATTCCTCCGTTGGGGCCCTGAACCATTTGGGACAACTTGAGGCAGAAGAAGACGAACTTTTTTCAACGACTCCGAATTGCGTAGAAACTCACCCACCCACCTCATTTCTCGTGAGGATTCCAAAATGCATGAACTTGTTTCGAGATTCCTCCGTTTGGGCCCTGAACCATTTGGGACAACTTGAGGCAGAAGAAGACGAACTTTTTTCAACGTCTCCGAATTGCGTGGAAACTCACCCACGATCCTCATTTCTCGTGAGGATTCCAGAATGCATGAACTTGTTTCGAGATTCCTCCCTTTGGGCCCTGAACTATATGGGACAACTTGAGGTAGAAGAAGACGAACTTTTTTCAACGTCTCGAAGTTGCTTGGAAACTCACCCACCCTCCTCATTTCTCGTGAGGATTCCAGAATGCATGAACTTGTTTCGAGATTCCTCCGTTTGGGCCCTGAACCATTTGGCAGAACTTGAGGCAGAAGAAGACGAACTTTTTTCAACGTCTCGGAATTGCGTGGAAACTCACCCACCCTCCTCATTTCTCGTGAGGACTCCAGAATGCACGAACTTGTTTCGAGATTCCTCCGTTTGGGCCCTGAACCATTTGGGACAACTTGAGGCAGAAGAAGACGAACTTTTTTCAACGTCTCCGAATTGCGTGGAAACTCACCCACCCTCCTCATTTCTCGTGAGGATTCCAGAATGCATGAACTTGTTTCGAGAATCCTCCGTTTGGGCCCTGAACCATTTGGGAGAACTTGAGGCAGAAGAAGACGAACTTTTTTCAACGTCTCCGAATTGCGTGGAAACTCACCCACCCTCCTCATTTCTCGTGAGGACTCCAGAATGCACGAGCTTGTTTCGAGATTCCTCCGTTTGGGCCCTGAACCTTTTGGGAGAACTTGAGGCAGAAGAAGACGAACTTTTTTCAACCTCTCGGAATTGCGTGGAAACTCACCCACCCACTTCATTTCTCGTGAGGACTCCAGAATGCACGAGCTTGTTTCGAGATTCCTCCGTTTCGGCCCTGAACCATTTGGGACAACTTGAGGCAGAAGAAGACGAACTTTTTTCAACGTCTCCGAATTGCGTGGAAAGTCACCCACTTAACTCATTTCTCGTGAGGATTCCAGAATGCATGAACTTGTTTCGAGATTCCTCCCTTTGGGCCCTGAACCATATGGGACAACTTGAGGCAGAAGAAGACGAACTTTTTTCAATGTCTCGGAATTGCTTGGAAACTCACCCACCCTCCTCATTTCTCGTGAGGATTCCAGAATGCACGAGCTTGTTTCGAGATTCCTCCGTTGGGGCCCTGAACCATTTGGGACAACTTGAGGCAGAAGAAGACGAACTTTTTTCAACGTCTCCGAATTGCGTGGAAACTCACCCACCCTCCTCATTTCTCGTGAGGACTCCAGAATGCACGAGCTTGTTTCGAGATTCCTCCGTTTGGGCCCTGAACCTTTTGGGAGAACTTGAGGCAGAAGAAGACGAACTTTTTTCACCCTCTCGGAATTGCGTGGAAACTCACCCACCCACCTCATTTCTCGTGAGGACTCCAGAATGCACGAGCTTGTTTCGAGATTCCTCCGTTTGGGCCCTGAACCTTTTGGGAGAACTTGAGGCAGAAGAAGACGAACTTTTTTCAACCTCTCGGAATTGCGTGGAAACTCACCCACCCACCTCATTTCTCGTGAGGACTCCAGAATGCACGAGCTTGTTTCGAGATTCCTCCGTTTCGGCCCTGAACCATTTGGGACAACTTGAGGCAGAAGAAGACGAACTTTTTTCAACGTCTCCGAATTGCGTGGAAAGTCACCCACTTAACTCATTTCTCGTGAGGATTCCAGAATGCACGAACTTGTTTCGAGATTCCTCCGTTTCGGCCCTGAACCATTTGGGACAACTTGAGGTAGAAGAAGACGAACTTTTTTCAACGTCTCCGAATTGCGTGGAAAGTCACCCACTTAACTCATTTCTCGTGAGGATTCCAGAATGCATGAATTGTTTCGAGATTCCTTCCTTTGTGCCCTGAACCATATGGGACAACTTGAGGCAGAAGAAGACGAACTTTTTTCAATGTCTCGGAATTGCTTGGAAACTCACCCACCCTCCTCATTTCTCGTGAGGATTCCAGAATGCAGGAGCTTGTTTCGAGATTCCTCCGTTGGGGCCCTGAACCATTTGGGACAACCTGAGGCAGAAGAAGACGAACTTTTTTCAACGACTCCGAATTGCGTGGAAACTCACCCACCCTCCTCATTTCTCGTGAGGATTCCAGAATGCAGGAACTTGTTTCGAGATTCCTCCGTTTGGGCCCTGAACCATTTGGGAGAACTTGAGGCAGAAGAAGACGAACTTTTTTCAACGTCTCGGAATTGCTTGGAAACTCACCCACCCTCCTCATTTCTCGTGAGGATTCCAGAATGCAGGAGCTTGTTTCGAGATTCCTCCGTTGGGGCCCTGAACCATTTGGGACAACTTGAGGCAGAAGAAGACGAACTTTTTTCAACGACTCCGAATTGCGTAGAAACTCACCCACCCACCTCATTTCTCGTGAGGATTCCAGAATGCATGAACTTGTTTCGAGATTCCTCCGTTTGGGCCCTGAACCATTTGGGACAACTTGAGGCAGAAGAAGACGAACTTTTTTCAACGTCTCCGAATTGCGTGGAAACTCACCCACGATCCTCATTTCTCGTGAGGATTCCAGAATGCATGAACTTGTTTCGAGATTCCTCCCTTTGGGCCCTGAACTATATGGGACAACTTGAGGTAGAAGAAGACGAACTTTTTTCAACGACTCGGAGTTGCTTGGAAACTCACCCACCCTCCTCATTTCTCGTGAGGATTCCAGAATGCATGAACTTGTTTCGAGATTCCTCCGTTTGGGCCCTGAACCATTTGGCAGAACTTGAGGCAGAAGAAGACGAACTTTTTTCAACGTCTCGGAATTGCGTGGAAACTCACCCACCCTCCTCATTTCTCGTGAGGACTCCAGAATGCACGAACTTGTTTCGAGATTCCTCCGTTTGGGCCCTGAACCATTTGGGACAACTTGAGGCAGAAGAAGACGAACTTTTTTCAACGTCTCCGAATTGCGTGGAAACTCACCCACCCTCCTCATTTCTCGTGAGGATTCCAGAATGCATGAACTTGTTTCGAGAATCCTCCGTTTGGGCCCTGAACCATTTGGGAGAACTTGAGGCAGAAGAAGACGAACTTTTTTCAACGTCTCCGAATTGCGTCGAAACTCACCCACCCTCCTCATTTCTCGTGAGGACTCCAGAATGCACGAGCTTGTTTCGAGATTCCTCCGTTTGGGCCCTGAACCTTTTGGGAGAACTTGAGGCAGAAGAAGACGAACTTTTTTCAACCTCTCGGAATTGCGTGGAAACTCACCCACCCACCTCATTTCTCGTGAGGACTCCAGAATGCACGAGCTTGTTTCGAGATTCCTCCGTTTCGGCCCTGAACCATTTGGGACAACTTGAGGCAGAAGAAGACGAACTTTTTTCAACGTCTCCGAATTGCGTGGAAAGTCACCCACTTAACTCATTTCTCGTGAGGATTCCAGAATGCATGAACTTGTTTCGAGATTCCTCCCTTTGGGCCCTGAACCATATGGGACAACTTGAGGCAGAAGAAGACGAACTTTTTTCAATGTCTCGGAATTGCTTGGAAACTCACCCACCCTCCTCATTTCTCGTGAGGATTCCAGAATGCAGGAGCTTGTTTCGAGATTCCTCCGTTGGGGCCCTGAACCATTTGGGACAACTTGAGGCAGAAGAAGACGAACTTTCTTCAACGACTCTGAATTGCGGGGAAACTCACCCACCCTCCTCATTTCTCGTGAGGATTCCAGAATGCAGGAGCTTGTTTCGAGATTCCTCCGTTGGGGCCCTGAACCATTTGGGACAACTTGAGGCAGAAGAAGACGAACTTTTTTCAACGTCTCCGAATTGCGTGGAAACTCACCCACCCTCCTCATTTCTCGTCAGGACTCCAGAATGCACGAGCTTGTTTCGAGATTCCTCCGTTTGGGCTCTGAACCATTTGGGACAACTTGAGGCAGAAGAAGACGAACTTTTTTCAACGACTCCGAATTGCGTGGAAACTCGCCGACCCTCCTCATTTCTCGTGAGGATTCCAGAATGCAGGAACTTGTTTCGAGATTCCTCCGTTTGGGCCCTGAACCATTTGGGAGAACTTGAGGCAGAAGAAGACGAACTTTTTTCAACGTCTCCGAATTGCGGGGAAACTCACCCACCCTCCTCATTTCTCGTGAGGATTCCAGAATGCAGCAGCTTGTTTCGAGATTCCTCCGTTTGGGCCCTGAACAATTTGGGAGAACTTGAGGCAGAAGAAGACGAACTTTTTTCAACGTCTCCGAATTGCGTGGAAACTCACCCACCCTCCTCATTTCTCGTGAGGATTCCAGAATGCACGAACTTGTTTCGAGATTCCTCCGTTTCGGCCCTGAACCATTTGGGACAACTTGAGGCAGAAGAAGACGAACTTTTTTCAACGTCTCCGAATTGCGTGGAAACTCACCCACCCTCCTCATTTCTCGTCAGGACTCCAGAATGCACGAGCTTGTTTCGAGATTCCTCCGTTTGGGCTCTGAACCATTTGGGACAACTTGAGGCAGAAGAAGACGAACTTTTTTCAACGACTCCGAATTGCGTGGAAACTCGCCGACCCTCCTCATTTCTCGTGAGGATTCCAGAATGCAGGAACTTGTTTCGAGATTCCTCCGTTTGGGCCCTGAACCATTTGGGAGAACTTGAGGCAGAAGAAGACGAACTTTTTTCAACGTCTCCGAATTGCGTGGAAACTCACCCACCCTCCTCATTTCTCGTGAGGACTCCAGAATGCACGAGCTTGTTTCGAGATTCCTCCGTTTGGGCCCTAAACCTTTTGGGAGAACTTGAGGCAGAAGAAGACGAACTTTTTTCAACCTCTCGGAATTGCGTGGAAACTCACCCACCCACCTCATTTCTCGTGAGGACTCCAGAATGCACGAGCTTGTTTCGAGATTCCTCCGTTTCGGCCCTGAACCATTTGGGACAACTTGAGGCAGAAGAAGACGAACTTTTTTCAACGTCTCCGAATTGCGTGGAAAGTCACCCACTTAACTCATTTCTCGTGAGGATTCCAGAATGCACGAACTTGTTTCGAGATTCCTCCGTTTCGGCCCTGAACCATTTGGGACAACTTGAGGTAGAAGAAGACGAACTTTTTTCAACGTCTCCGAATTGCGTGGAAAGTCACCCACTTAACTCATTTCTCGTGAGGATTCCAGAATGCATGAATTGTTTCGAGATTCCTCCCTTTGTGCCCTGAACCATATGGGACAACTTGAGGCAGAAGAAGACGAACTTTTTTCAATGTCTCGGAATTGCTTGGAAACTCACCCACCCTCCTCATTTCTCGTGAGGATTCCAGAATGCAGGAGCTTGTTTCGAGATTCCTCCGTTGGGGCCCTGAACCATTTGGGACAACCTGAGGCAGAAGAAGACGAACTTTTTTCAACGACTCCGAATTGCGTGGAAACTCACCCACCCTCCTCATTTCTCGTGAGGATTCCAGAATGCAAGAACTTGTTTCGAGATTCCTCCGTTTGGGCCCTGAACCATTTGGGAGAACTTGAGGCAGAAGAAGACGAACTTTTTTCAACGTCTCGGAATTGCTTGGAAACTCACCCACCCTCCTCATTTCTCGTGAGGATTCCAGAATGCAGGAGCTTGTTTCGAGATTCCTCCGTTGGGGCCCTGAACCATTTGGGACAACTTGAGGCAGAAGAAGACGAACTTTTTTCAACCACTCCGAATTGCGTAGAAACTCACCCACCCACCTCATTTCTCGTGAGGATTCCAGAATGCATGAACTTGTTTCGAGATTCCTCCGTTTGGGCCCTGAACCATTTGGGACAACTTGAGGCAGAAGAAGACGAACTTTTTTCAACGTCTCCGAATTGCGTGGAAACTCACCCACGATCCTCATTTCTCGTGAGGATTCCAGAATGCATGAACTTGTTTCGAGATTCCTCCCTTTGGGCCCTGAACTATATGGGACAACTTGAGGTAGAAGAAGACGAACTTTTTTCAACGTCTCGGAGTTGCTTGGAAACTCACCCACCCTCCTCATTTCTCGTGAGGATTCCAGAATGCATGAACTTGTTTCGAGATTCCTCCGTTTGGGCCCTGAACCATTTGGCAGAACTTGAGGCAGAAGAAGACGAACTTTTTTCAACGTCTCGGAATTGCGTGGAAACTCACCCACCCTCCTCATTTCTCGTGAGGACTCCAGAATGCACGAACTTGTTTCGAGATTCCTCCGTTTGGGCCCTGAACCATTTGGGACAACTTGAGGCAGAAGAAGACGAACTTTTTTCAACGTCTCCGAATTGCGTGGAAACTCACCCACCCTCCTCATTTCTCGTGAGGATTCCAGAATGCATGAACTTGTTTCGAGAATCCTCCGTTTGGGCCCTGAACCATTTGGGAGAACTTGAGGCAGAAGAAGACGAACTTTTTTCAACGTCTCCGAATTGCGTGGAAACTCACCCACCCTCCTCATTTCTCGTGAGGACTCCAGAATGCACGAGCTTGTTTCGAGATTCCTCCGTTTGGGCCCTGAACCTTTTGGGAGAACTTGAGGCAGAAGAAGACGAACTTTTTTCAACCTCTCGGAATTGCGTGGAAACTCACCCACCCACCTCATTTCTCGTGAGGACTCCAGAATGCACGAGCTTGTTTCGAGATTCCTCCGTTTCGGCCCTGAACCATTTGGGACAACTTGAGGCAGAAGAAGACGAACTTTTTTCAACGTCTCCGAATTGCGTGGAAAGTCACCCACTTAACTCATTTCTCGTGAGGATTCCAGAATGCATGAACTTGTTTCGAGATTCCTCCCTTTGGGCCCTGAACCATATGGGACAACTTGAGGCAGAAGAAGACGAACTTTTTTCAATGTCTCGGAATTGCTTGGAAACTCACCCACCCTCCTCATTTCTCGTGAGGATTCCAGAATGCAGGAACTTGTTTCGAGATTCCTCCGTTGGGGCCCTGAACCATTTGGGACAACTTGAGGCAGAAGAAGACGAACTTTTTTCAACGACTCTGAATTGCGGGGAAACTCACCCACCCTCCTCATTTCTCGTGAGGATTCCAGAATGCAGGAGCTTGTTTCGAGATTCCTCCGTTGGGGCCCTGAACCATTTGGGACAACTTGAGGCAGAAGAAGACGAACTTTTTTCAACGTCTCCGAATTGCGTGGAAACTCACCCACCCTCCTCATTTCTCGTCAGGACTCCAGAATGCACGAGCTTGTTTCGAGATTCCTCCGTTTGGGCTCTGAACCATTTGGGACAACTTGAGGCAGAAGAAGACGAACTTTTTTCAACGACTCCGAATTGCGTGGAAACTCGCCGACCCTCCTCATTTCTCGTGAGGATTCCAGAATGCAGGAACTTGTTTCGAGATTCCTCCGTTTGGGCCCTGAACCATTTGGGAGAACTTGAGGCAGAAGAAGACGAACTTTTTTCAACGTCTCCGAATTGCGGGGAAACTCACCCACCCTCCTCATTTCTCGTGAGGATTCCAGAATGCAGCAGCTTGTTTCGAGATTCCTCCGTTTGGGCCCTGAACCATTTGGGAGAACTTGAGGCAGAAGAAGACGAACTTTTTTCAACGTCTCCGAATTGCGTGGAAACTCACCCACCCTCCTCATTTCTCGTGAGGACTCCAGAATGCACGAGCTTGTTTCGAGATTCCTCCGTTTGGGCCCTAAACCTTTTGGGAGAACTTGAGGCAGAAGAAGACGAACTTTTTTCAACCTCTCGGAATTGCGTGGAAACTCACCCACCCACCTCATTTCTCGTCAGGACTCCAGAATGCACGAGCTTGTTTCGAGATTCCTCCGTTTGGGCTCTGAACCATTTGGGACAACTTGAGGCAGAAGAAGACGAACTTTTTTCAACGACTCCGAATTGCGTGGAAACTCGCCGACCCTCCTCATTTCCCGTGAGGATTCCAGAATTCAGGAACTTGTTTCGAGATTCCTCCGTTTGGGCCCTGAACCATTTGGGAGAACTTGAGGCAGAAGAAGACGAACTTTTTTCAACGTCTCCGAATTGCGTGGAAACTCACCCACCCTCCTCATTTCTCGTGAGGACTCCAGAATGCACGAGCTTGTTTCGAGATTCCTCCGTTTGGGCCCTGAACCATTTGGGAGAACTTGAGGCAGAAGAAGACGAACTTTTTTCAACGTCTCCGAATTGCGTGGAAACTCACCCACCCTCCTCATTTCTCGTGAGGACTCCAGAATGCACGAGCTTGTTTCGAGATTCCTCCGTTTGGGCCCTAAACCTTTTGGGAGAACTTGAGGCAGAAGAAGACGAACTTTTTTCAACCTCGGAATTGCGTGGAAACTCACCCACCCACCTCATTTCTCGTGAGGACTCCAGAATGCACGAGCTTGTTTCGAGATTCCTCCGTTTCGGCCCTGAACCATTTGGGACAACTTGAGGCAGAAGAAGACGAACTTTTTTCAACGTCTCCGAATTGCGTGGAAAGTCACCCACTTAACTCATTTCTCGTGAGGATTCCAGAATGCATGAACTTGTTTCGAGATTCCTCCCTTTGGGCCCTGAACCATATGGGACAACTTGAGGCAGAAGAAGACGAACTTTTTTCAATGTCTCGGAATTGCTTGGAAACTCACCCACCCTCCTCATTTCTCGTGAGGATTCCAGAATGCAGGAACTTGTTTCGAGATTCCTCCGTTGGGGCCCTGAACCATTTGGGACAACTTGAGGCAGAAGAAGACGAACTTTTTTCAACGACTCTGAATTGCGGGGAAACTCACCCACCCTCCTCATTTCTCGTGAGGATTCCAGAATGCAGGAGCTTGTTTCGAGATTCCTCCGTTGGGGCCCTGAACCATTTGGGACAACTTGAGGCAGAAGAAGACGAACTTTTTTTAACGTCTCCGAATTGCGTGGAAACTCACCCACCCTCCTCATTTCTCGTCAGGACTCCAGAATGCACGAGCTTGTTTCGAGATTCCTCCGTTTGGGCTCTGAACCATTTGGGACAACTTGAGGCAGAAGAAGACGAACTTTTTTCAACGACTCCGAATTGCGTGGAAAGTCGCCGACCCTCCTCATTTCTCGTGAGGATTCCAGAATGCAGGAACTTGTTTCGAGATTCCTCCGTTTGGGCCCTGAACCATTTGGGAGAACTTGAGGCAGAAGAAGACGAACTTTTTTCAACGTCTCCGAATTGCGGGGAAACTCACCCACCCTCCTCATTTCTCGTGAGGATTCCAGAATGCAGCAGCTTGTTTCGAGATTCCTCCGTTTGGGCCCTGAACCATTTGGGAGAACTTGAGGCAGAAGAAGACGAACTTTTTTCAACGTCTCCGAATTGCGTGGAAACTCACCCACCCTCCTCATTTCTCGTGAGGACTCCAGAATGCACGAGCTTGTTTCGAGATTCCTCCGTTTGGGCCCTAAACCTTTTGGGAGAACTTGAGGCAGAAGAAGACGAACTTTTTTCAACCTCTCGGAATTGCGTGGAAACTCACCCACCCACCTCATTTCTCGTCAGGACTCGAGAATGCACGAGCTTGTTTCGAGATTCCTCCGTTTGGGCGCTGAACCATTTGGGACAACTTGAGGCAGAAGAAGACGAACTTTTTTCAACGACTCCGAATTGCGTGGAAACTCGCCGACCCTCCTCATTTCTCGTGAGGATTCCAGAATTCAGGAACTTGTTTCGAGATTCCTCCGTTTGGGCCCTGAACCATTTGGGAGAACTTGAGGCAGAAGAAGACGAACTTTTTTCAACGTCTCCGAATTGCGTGGAAACTCACCCACCCTCCTCATTTCTCGTGAGGACTCCAGAATGCACGAGCTTGTTTCGAGATTCCTCCGTTTGGGCCCTGAACCATTTGGGAGAACTTGAGGCAGAAGAAGACGAACTTTTTTCAACGTCTCCGAATTGCGTGGAAACTCACCCACCCTCCTCATTTCTCGTGAGGACTCCAGAATGCACGAGCTTGTTTCGAGATTCCTCCGTTTGGGCCCTAAACCTTTTGGGAGAACTTGAGGCAGAAGAAGACGAACTTTTTTCAACCTCTCGGAATTGCGTGGAAACTCACCCACCCACCTCATTTCTCGTGAGGACTCCAGAATGCACGAGCTTGTTTCGAGATTCCTCCGTTTCGGCCCTGAACCATTTGGGACAACTTGAGGCAGAAGAAGACGAACTTTTTTCAACGTCTCCGAATTGCGTGGAAAGTCACCCACTTAACTCATTTCTCGTGAGGATTCCAGAATGCATGAACTTGTTTCGAGATTCCTCCCTTTGGGCCCTGAACCATATGGGACAACTTGAGGCAGAAGAAGACGAACTTTTTTCAATGTCTCGGAATTGCTTGGAAACTCACCCACCCTCCTCATTTCTCGTGAGGATTCCAGAATGCAGGAACTTGTTTCGAGATTCCTCCGTTGGGGCCCTGAACCATTTGGGACAACTTGAGGCAGAAGAAGACGAACTTTTTTCAACGACTCTGAATTGCGGGGAAACTCACCCACCCTCCTCATTTCTCGTGAGGATTCCAGAATGCAGGAGCTTGTTTCGAGATTCCTCCGTTGGGGCCCTGAACCATTTGGGACAACTTGAGGCAGAAGAAGACGAACTTTTTTCAACATCTCCGAATTGCGTGGAAACTCACCCACCCTCCTCATTTCTCGTCAGGACTCCAGAATGCACGAGCTTGTTTCGAGATTCCTCCGTTTGGGCTCTGAACCATTTGGGACAACTTGAGGCAGAAGAAGACGAACTTTTTTCAACGACTCCGAATTGCGTGGAAACTCGCCGACCCTCCTCATTTCTCGTGAGGATTCCAGAATGCAGGAACTTGTTTCGAGATTCCTCCGTTTGGGCCCTGAACCATTTGGGAGAACTTGAGGCAGAAGAAGACGAACTTTTTTCAACGTCTCCGAATTGCGGGGAAACTCACCCACCCTCCTCATTTCTCGTGAGGATTCCAGAATGCAGGAGCTTGTTTCGAGATTCCTCCGTTTGGGCCCTGAACCATTTGGGAGAACTTGAGGCAGAAGAAGACGAACTTTTTTCAACGTCTCCGAATTGCGGGGAAACTCACCCACCCTCCTCATTTCTCGTGAGGATTCCAGAATGCAGGAGCTTGTTTCGAGATTCCTCCGTTTGGGCCCTGAACCATTTGGGAGAACTTGAGGCAGAAGAAGACGAACTTTTTTCAACGTCTCCGAATTGCGTGGAAACTCACCCACCCTCCTCATTTCTCGTGAGGATTCCAGAATGCAGGAGCTTGTTTCGAGATTCCTCCGTTGGGGCCCTGAACCATTTGGGACAACTTGAGGCAGAAGAAGACGAACTTTTTTCAACGACTCTGAATTGCGGGGAAACTCACCCACCCTCCTCATTTCTCGTGAGGATTCCAGAATGCAGGAGCTTGTTTCGAGATTCCTTCGTTGGGGCCCTGAACCATTTGGGACAACTTGAGGCAGAAGAAGACGAACTTTTTTCAACGTCTCCGAATTGCGTGGAAACTCACCCACCCTCCTCATTTCTCATCAGGACTCCAGAATGCACGAGCTTGTTTCGAGATTCCTCCGTTTGGGCTCTGAACCATTTGGGACAACTTGAGGCAGAAGAAGACGAACTTTTTTCAACGACTCCGAATTGCGTGGAAACTCGCCGACCCTCCTCATTTCTCGTGAGGATTCCATAATGCAGGAACTTGTTTCGAGATTCCTCCGTTTGGGCCCTGAACCATTTGGGAGAACTTGAGGCAGAAGAAGACGAACTTTTTTCAACGTCTCCGAATTGCGTGGAAACTCACCCACCCTCCTCATTTCTCGTGAGGATTCCAGAATGCAGGAACTTGTTTCGAGATTCCTCCGTTTCGGCCCTGAACCATTTGGGACAACTTGAGGCAGAAGAAGACGAACTTTTTTCAACGTCTCCGAATTGCGTGGAAAGTCACCCACTTAACTCATTTCTCGTGAGGATTCCAGAATGCATGAACTTGTTTCGAGATTCCTCCCTTTGGGCCCTGAACCATATGGGACAACTTGAGGCAGAAGAAGACGAACTTTTTTCAATGTCTCGGAATTGCTTGGAAACTCACCCACCCTCCTCATTTCTCGTGAGGATTCCAGAATGCAGGAACTTGTTTCGAGATTCCTCCGTTGGGGCCCTGAACCATTTGGGACAACTTGAGGCAGAAGAAGACGAACTTTTTTCAACGACTCTGAATTGCGGGGAAACTCACCCACCCTCCTCATTTCTCGTGAGGATTCCAGAATGCAGGAGCTTGTTTCGAGATTCCTCCGTTGGGGCCCTGAACCATTTGGGACAACTTGAGGCAGAAGAAGACGAACTTTTCTCAACGTCTCCGAATTGCGTGGAAACTCACCCACCCTCCTCATTTCTCGTCAGGACTCCAGAATGCACGAGCTTGTTTCGAGATTCCTCCGTTTGGGCTCTGAACCATTTGGGACAACTTGAGGCAGAAGAAGACGAACTTTTTTCAACGACTCCGAATTGCGTGGAAACTCGCCGACCCTCCTCATTTCTCGTGAGGATTCCAGAATGCAGGAACTTGTTTCGAGATTCCTCCGTTTGGGCCCTGAACCATTTGGGACAACTTGAGGCAGAAGAAGACGAACTTTTTTCAACGTCTCCGAATTGCGGGGAAACTCACCCACCCTCCTCATTTCTCGTGAGGATTCCAGAATGCAGGAGCTTGTTTCGAGATTCCTCCGTTTGGGCCCTGAACCATTTGGGAGAACTTGAGGCAGAAGAAGACGAACTTTTTTCAACGTCTCCGAATTGCGTGGAAACTCACCCACCCTCCTCATTTCTCGTGAGGACTCCAGAATGCACGAGCTTGTTTCGAGATTCCTCCGTTTGGGCCCTAAACCTTTTGGGAGAACTTGAGGCAGAAGAAGACGAACTTTTTTCAACCTCTCGGAATTGCGTGGAAACTCACCCACCCACCTCATTTCTCGTGAGGACTCCAGAATGCACGAGCTTGTTTCGAGATTCCTCCGTTTCGGCCCTGAACCATTTGGCACAACTTGAGGCAGAAGAAGACGAACTTTTTTCAACGTCTCCGAATTGCGTGGAAAGTCACCCACTTAACTCATTTCTCGTGAGGATTCCAGAATGCATGAACTTGTTTCGAGATTCCTCCCTTTGGGCCCTGAACCATATGGGACAACTTGAGGCAGAAGAAGACGAACTTTTTTCAATGTCTCGGAATTGCTTGGAAACTCACCCACCCTCCTCATTTCTCGTGAGGATTCCAGAATGCAGGAACTTGTTTCGAGATTCCTCCGTTGGGGCCCTGAACCATTTGGGACAACTTGAGGCAGAAGAAGACGAACTTTTTTCAACGACTCTGAATTGCGGGGAAACTCACCCACCCTCCTCATTTCTCGTGAGGATTCCAGAATGCAGGAGCTTGTTTCGAGATTCCTCCGTTGGGGCCCTGAACCATTTGGGACAACTTGAGGCAGAAGAAGACGAACTTTTTTCAATGTCTCGGAATTGCTTGGAAACTCACCCACCCTCCTCATTTATCGTGAGGATTCCAGAATGCAGGAACTTGTTTCGAGATTCCTCCGTTGGGGCCCTGAACCATTTGGGACAACTTGAGGCAGAAGAAGACGAACTTTTTTCAACGACTCTGAATTGCGGGGAAACTCACCCACCCTCCTCATTTCTCGTGAGGATTCCAGAATGCAGGAGCTTGTTTCGAGATTCCTCCGTTGGGGCCCTGAACCATTTGGGACAACTTGAGGCAGAAGAAGACGAACTTTTCTCAACGTCTCCGAATTGCGTGGAAACTCACCCACCCACCTCATTTCTCGTGAGGACTCCAGAATGCACGAGCTTGTTTCGAGATTCCTCCGTTTCGGCCCTGAACCATTTGGCACAACTTGAGGCAGAAGAAGACGAACTTTTTTCAACGTCTCCGAATTGCGTGGAAAGTCACCCACTTAACTCATTTCTCGTGAGGATTCCAGAATGCATGAACTTGTTTCGAGATTCCTCCCTTTGGGCCCTGAACCATATGGGACAACTTGAGGCAGAAGAAGACGAACTTTTTTCAATGTCTCGGAATTGCTTGGAAACTCACCCACCCTCCTCATTTCTCGTGAGGATTCCAGAATGCAAGGACTTGTTTCGAGATTCCTCCGTTGGGGCCCTGAACCATTTGGGACAACTTGAGGCAGAAGAAGACGAACTTTTTTCAACGACTCTGAATTGCGGGGAAACTCACCCACCCTCCTCATTTCTCGTGAGGATTCCAGAATGCAGGAGCTTGTTTCGAGATTCCTCCGTTGGGGCCCTGAACCATTTGGGACAACTTGAGGCAGAAGAAGACGAACTTTTTTCAACGTCTCCGAATTGCGTGGAAACTCACCCACCCTCCTCATTTCTCATCAGGACTCCAGAATGCACGAGCTTGTTTCGAGATTCCTCCGTTTGGGCTCTGAACCATTTGGGACAACTTGAGGCAGAAGAAGACGAACTTTTTTCAACGACTCCGAATTGCGTGGAAACTCGCCGACCCTCCTCATTTCTCGTGAGGATTCCAGAATGCAGGAACTTGTTTCGAGATTCCTCCGTTTGGGCCCTGAACCATTTGGGAGAACTTGAGGCAGAAGAAGACGAACTTTTTTCAACGTCTCAGAATTGCGTGGAAACTCACCCACCCTCCTCATTTCTCGTGAGGACTCCAGAATGCACGAGCTTGTTTCGAGATTCCTCCGTTTGGGCCCTGAACCTTTTGGGAGAACTTGAGGCAGAAGAAGACGAACTTTTTTCAACCTCTCGGAATTGCGTGGAAACTCACCCACCCTCCTCATTCCTCGTGAGGATTCCAGAATGCAGGAACTTGTTTCGAGATTCCTCCGTTTGGGCCCTGAACCATTTGGGACAACTTGAGGCAGAAGAAGACGAACTTTTTTCAACCTCTCGGAATTGCTTGGAAACTCACCCACCCTCCTCATTTCTCGTGAGGATTCCAGAATGCAAGAACTTGTTTCGGGATTCCTCCGTTTGGGCCCTGAACCATTTGGAGGACATGAGGCAGAAGAAAAGGAACTTTTTTCAACGTCTCGGAATTGCGTGGAAACTCACCCACCCTCCTCATTTCTCGTGAGGACTCCAGAATGCATGAACTTGTTTCGAGATTCCTCCGTTTCGGCCCTGAACCATATGGGACAACTTGAGGCAGAAGAAGACGTACTTTTTTCAACGTCTCCGAATTGCGTGGAAAGTCACCCACTTAACTCATTTCTCGTGAGGATTCCAGAATGCAGGAGCTTGTTTCGAGATTCCTCCGTTGGGGCCCTGAACCATTTGGGACAACTTGAGGCAGAAGAAGACGAACTTTTTTCAACGACTCCGAATTGCGTAGAAACTCACCCACCCACCTCATTTCTCGTGAGGATTCCAGAATGCATGAACTTGTTTCGAGATTCCTCCGTTTGGGCCCTGAACCATTTGGCAGAACTTGAGGCAGAAGAAGACGAACTTTTTTCAACGTCTCGGAATTGCGTGGAAACTCACCCACCCTCCTCATTTCTCGTGAGGACTCCAGAATGCACGAACTTGTTTCGAGATTCCTCCGTTTGGGCCCTGAACCATTTGGGAGAACTTGAGGCAGAAGAAGACGAACTTTTTTCAACGTCTCCGAATAGCGTGGAAACTCACCCACCCTCCTCATTTCTCGTGAGGATTCCAGAATGCAGGAACTTGTTTCGAGATTCCTCCGTTTCGGCCCTGAACCATTTGGGACAACTTGAGGCAGAAGAAGACGAACTTTTTTCAACGTCTCCGAATTGCGTGGAAAGTCACCCACTTAACTCATTTCTCGTGAGGATTCCAGAATGCATGAACTTGTTTCGAGATTCCTCCCTTTGGGCCCTGAACCATATGGGACAACTTGAGGCAGAAGAAGACGAACTTTTTTCAATGTCTCGGAATTGCTTGGAAACTCACCCACCCTCCTCATTTCTCGTGAGGATTCCAGAATGCAGGAACTTGTTTCGAGATTCCTCCGTTGGGGCCCTGAACCATTTGGGACAACTTGAGGCAGAAGAAGACGAACTTTTTTCAACGACTCTGAATTGCGGGGAAACTCACCCACCCTCCTCATTTCTCGTGAGGATTCCAGAATGCAGGAGCTTGTTTCGAGATTCCTCCGTTGGGGCCCTGAACCATTTGGGACAACTTGAGGCAGAAGAAGACGAACTTTTTTCAACGTCTCCGAATTGCGTGGAAACTCACCCACCCTCCTCATTTCTCATCAGGACTCCAGAATGCACGAGCTTGTTTCGAGATTCCTCCGTTTGGGCTCTGAACCATTTGGGACAACTTGAGGCAGAAGAAGACGAACTTTTTTCAACGACTCCGAATTGCGTGGAAACTCGCCGACCCTCCTCATTTCTCGTGAGGATTCCAGAATGCAGGAACTTGTTTCGAGATTCCTCCGTTTGGGCCCTGAACCATTTGGGAGAACTTGAGGCAGAAGAAGACGAACTTTTTTCAACGTCTCCGAATTGCGTGGAAACTCACCCACCCTCCTCATTTCTCGTGAGGATTCCAGAATGCAGGAACTTGTTTCGAGATTCCTCCATTTCGGCCCTGAACCATTTGGGACAACTTGAGGCAGAAGAAGACGAACTTTTTTCAACGTCTCCGAATTGCGTGGAAAGTCACCCACTTAACTCATTTCTCGTGAGGATTCCAGAATGCATGAACTTGTTTCGAGATTCCTCCGTTTGGGCCCTGAACCATTTGGGAGAACTTGAGGCAGAAGAAGACGAACTTTTTTCAACGTCTCCGAATTGCGGGGAAACTCACCCACCCTCCTCATTTCTCGTGAGGATTCCAGAATGCAGGAGCTTGTTTCGAGATTCCTCCGTTTGGGCCCTGAACCATTTGGGAGAACTTGAGGCAGAAGAAGACGAACTTTTTTCAACGTCTCCGAATTGCGGGGAAACTCACCCACCCTCCTCATTTCTCGTGAGGATTCCAGAATGCAGGAGCTTGTTTCGAGATTCCTCCGTTTGGGCCCTGAACCATTTGGGAGAACTTGAGGCAGAAGAAGACGAACTTTTTTCAACGCCTCCGAATTGCGTGGAAACTCACCCACCCTCCTCATTTCTCGTGAGGATTCCAGAATGCAGGAGCTTGTTTCGAGATTCCTCCGTTGGGGCCCTGAACCATTTGGGACAACTTGAGGCAGAAGAAGACGAACTTTTTTCAACGACTCTGAATTGCGGGGAAACTCACCCACCCTCCTCATTTCTCGTGAGGATTCCAGAATGCAGGAGCTTGTTTCGAGATTCCTCCGTTGGGGCCCTGAACCATTTGGGACAACTTGAGGCAGAAGAAGACGAACTTTTTTCAACGTCTCCGAATTGCGTGGAAACTCACCCACCCTCCTCATTTCTCATCAGGACTCCAGAATGCACGAGCTTGTTTCGAGATTCCTCCGTTTGGGCTCTGAACCATTTGGGACAACTTGAGGCAGAAGAAGACGAACTTTTTTCAACGACTCCGAATTGCGTGGAAACTCGCCGACCCTCCTCATTTCTCGTGAGGATTCCAGAATGCAGGAACTTGTTTCGAGATTCCTCCGTTTGGGCCCTGAACCATTTGGGAGAACTTGAGGCAGAAGAAGACGAACTTTTTTCAACGTCTCCGAATTGCGTGGAAACTCACCCACCCTCCTCATTTCTCGTGAGGATTCCAGAATGCAGGAACTTGTTTCGAGATTCCTCCGTTTCGGCCCTGAACCATTTGGGACAACTTGAGGCAGAAGAAGACGAACTTTTTTCAACGTCTCCGAATTGCGTGGAAAGTCACCCACTTAACTCATTTCTCGTGAGGATTCCAGAATGCATGAACTTGTTTCGAGATTCCTCCGTTTGGGCCCTGAACCATTTGGGAGAACTTGAGGCAGAAGAAGACGAACTTTTTTCAACGTCTCCGAATTGCGGGGAAACTCACCCACCCTCCTCATTTCTCGTGAGGATTCCAGAATGCAGGAGCTTGTTTCGAGATTCCTCCGTTTGGGCCCTGAACCATTTGGGAGAACTTGAGGCAGAAGAAGACGAACTTTTTTCAACGTCTCCGAATTGCGGGGAAACTCACCCACCCTCCTCATTTCTCGTGAGGATTCCAGAATGCAGGAGCTTGTTTCGAGATTCCTCCGTTTGGGCCCTGAACCATTTGGGAGAACTTGAGGCAGAAGAAGACGAACTTTTTTCAACGCCTCCGAATTGCGTGGAAACTCACCCACCCTCCTCATTTCTCGTGAGGATTCCAGAATGCAGGAGCTTGTTTCGAGATTCCTCCGTTGGGGCCCTGAACCATTTGGGACAACTTGAGGCAGAAGAAGACGAACTTTTTTCAACGACTCTGAATTGCGGGGAAACTCACCCACCCTCCTCATTTCTCGTGAGGATTCCAGAATGCAGGAGCTTGTTTCGAGATTCCTCCGTTGGGGCCCTGAACCATTTGGGACAACTTGAGGCAGAAGAAGACGAACTTTTTTCAACGTCTCCGAATTGCGTGGAAACTCACCCACCCTCCTCATTTCTCATCAGGACTCCAGAATGCACGAGCTTGTTTCGAGATTCCTCCGTTTGGGCTCTGAACCATTTGGGACAACTTGAGGCAGAAGAAGACGAACTTTTTTCAACGACTCCGAATTGCGTGGAAACTCGCCGACCCTCCTCATTTCTCGTGAGGATTCCAGAATGCAGGAACTTGTTTCGAGATTCCTCCGTTTGGGCCCTGAACCATTTGGGAGAACTTGAGGCAGAAGAAGACGAACTTTTTTCAACGTCTCCGAATTGCGTGGAAACTCACCCACCCTCCTCATTTCTCGTGAGGATTCCAGAATGCAGGAACTTGTTTCGAGATTCCTCCGTTTCGGCCCTGAACCATTTGGGACAACTTGAGGCAGAAGAAGACGAACTTTTTTCAACGTCTCCGAATTGCGTGGAAAGTCACCCACTTAACTCATTTCTCGTGAGGATTCCAGAATGCATGAACTTGTTTCGAGATTCCTCCCTTTGGGCCCTGAACCATATGGGACAACTTGAGGCAGAAGAAGACGAACTTTTTTCAATGTCTCGGAATTGCTTGGAAACTCACCCACCCTCCTCATTTCTCGTGAGGATTCCAGAATGCAGGAACTTGTTTCGAGATTCCTCCGTTGGGGCCCTGAACCATTTGGGACAACTTGAGGCAGAAGAAGACGAACTTTTCTCAACGTCTCCGAATTGCGTGGAAACTCACCCACCCTCCTCATTTCTCGTCAGGACTCCAGAATGCACGAGCTTGTTTCGAGATTCCTCCGTTTGGGCTCTGAACCATTTGGGACAACTTGAGGCAGAAGAAGACGAACTTTTTTCAACGACTCCGAATTGCGTGGAAACTCGCCGACCCTCCTCATTTCTCGTGAGGATTCCAGAATGCAGGAACTTGTTTCGAGATTCCTCCGTTTGGGCCCTGAACCATTTGGGAGAACTTGAGGCAGAAGAAGACGAACTTTTTTCAACGTCTCCGAATTGCGGGGAAACTCACCCACCCTCCTCATTTCTCGTGAGGATTCCAGAATGCAGGAGCTTGTTTCGAGATTCCTCCGTTTGGGCCATGAACCATTTGGGAGAACTTGAGGCAGAAGAAGACGAACTTTTTTCAACGTCTCCGAATTGCGTGGAAACTCACCCACCCTCCTCATTTCTCGTGAGGACTCCAGAATGCACGAGCTTGTTTCGAGATTCCTCCGTTTGGGCCCTAAACCTTTTGGGAGAACTTGAGGCAGAAGAAGACGAACTTTTTTCAACCTCTCGGAATTGCGTGGAAACTCACCCACCCACCTCATTTCTCGTGAGGACTCCAGAATGCACGAGCTTGTTTCGAGATTCCTCCGTTTCGGCCCTGAACCATTTGGCACAACTTGAGGCAGAAGAAGACGAACTTTTTTCAACGTCTCCGAATTGCGTGGAAAGTCACCCACTTAACTCATTTCTCGTGAGGATTCCAGAATGCATGAACTTGTTTCGAGATTCCTCCCTTTGGGCCCTGAACCATATGGGACAACTTGAGGCAGAAGAAGACGAACTTTTTTCAATGTCTCGGAATTGCTTGGAAACTCACCCACCCTCCTCATTTCTCGTGAGGATTCCAGAATGCAGGAACTTGTTTCGAGATTCCTCCGTTGGGGCCCTGAACCATTTGGGACAACTTGAGGCAGAAGAAGACGAACTTTTTTCAACGACTCTGAATTGCGGGGAAACTCACCCACCCTCCTCATTTCTCGTGAGGATTCCAGAATGCAGGAGCTTGTTTCGAGATTCCTCCGTTGGGGCCCTGAACCATTTGGGACAACTTGAGGCAGAAGAAGACGAACTTTTTTCAACGTCTCCGAATTGCGTGGAAACTCACCCACCCTCCTCATTTCTCATCAGGACTCCAGAATGCACGAGCTTGTTTCGAGATTCCTCCGTTTGGGCTCTGAACCATTTGGGACAACTTGAGGCAGAAGAAGACGAACTTTTTTCAACGACTCCGAATTGCGTGGAAACTTGCCGACCCTCCTCATTTCTCGTGAGGATTCCAGAATGCAGGAACTTGTTTCGAGATTCCTCCGTTTGGGCCCTGAACCATTTGGGAGAACTTGAGGCAGAAGAAGACGAACTTTTTTCAACGTCTCCGAATTGCGTGGAAACTCACCCACCCTCCTCATTTCTCGTGAGGACTCCAGAATGCACGAGCTTGTTTCGAGATTCCTCCGTTTGGGCCCTGAACCTTTTGGGAGAACTTGAGGCAGAAGAAGACGAACTTTTTTCAACCTCTCGGAATTGCGTGGAAACTCACCCACCCTCCTCATTCCTCGTGAGGATTCCAGAATGCAGGAACTTGTTTCGAGATTCCTCCGTTTGGGCCCTGAACCATTTGGGACAACTTGAGGCAGAAGAAGACGAACTTTTTTCAACCTCTCGGAATTGCTTGGAAACTCACCCACCCTCCTCATTTCTCGTGAGGATTCCAGAATGCAAGAACTTGTTTCGGGATTCCTCCGTTTGGGCCCTGAACCATTTGGAGGACATGAGGCAGAAGAAGAGGAACTTTTTTCAACGTCTCGGAATTGCGTGGAAACTCACCCACCCTCCTCATTTCTCGTGAGGACTCCAGAATGCATGAACTTGTTTCGAGATTCCTCCGTTTCGGCCCTGAACCATATGGGACAACTTGAGGCAGAAGAAGACGTACTTTTTTCAACGTCTCCGAATTGCGTGGAAAGTCACCCACTTAACTCATTTCTCGTGAGGATTCCAGAATGCAGGAGCTTGTTTCGAGATTCCTCCGTTGGGGCCCTGAACCATTTGGGACAACTTGAGGCAGAAGAAGACGAACTTTTTTCAACGACTCCGAATTGCGTAGAAACTCACCCACCCACCTCATTTCTCGTGAGGATTCCAGAATGCATGAACTTGTTTCGAGATTCCTCCCTTTGGGCCCTGAACCATATGGGACAACTTGAGGCAGAAGAAGACGAACTTTTTTCAACGTCTCGGAATTGCTTGGAAACTCACCCACCCTCCTCATTTCTCGAGAGGACTCCAGAATGCACGAGCTTGTTTCGAGATTCCTCCGTTTGGGCGCTGAACCATTTGGGACAACTTGAGGCAGAAGAAGACGAACTTTTTTCAACGTCTCCGAATTGCGTGGAAACTCACCCACCCTCCTCATTTCTCGTGAGGATTCCAGAATGCATGAACTTGTTTCGAGAATCCTCCGTTTGGGCCCTGAACCATTTGGGAGAACTTGAGGCAGAAGAAGACGAACTTTTTTCAACGTCTCGGAATTGCGTGGAAACTCACCCACCCTCCTCATTTCTCGTGAGGATTCCAGAATGCAGGAACTTGTTTCGAGATTCCTCCGTTTGGGCCCTGAACCATTTGGGACAACTTGAGGCAGAAGAAGACGAAGTTTTTTCAACGTCTCCGAATTGCGTGGAAACTCACCCACCCTCCTCATTTCTCGTGAGGACTCCAGAATGCACGAGGTTGTTTCGAGATTCCTCCGTTTGGGCTCTGAACCATTTGGGACAACTTGAGGCAGAAGAAGACGAACTTTTTTCAACGTCTCCGAATTGCGTGGAAACTCACCCACCCTCCTCATTTCTCGTGAGGATTCCAGAATGCAGGAACTTGTTTCGAGATTCCTCCGTTTGGGCCCTGAACCATTTGGGACAACTTGAGGCAGAAGAAGACGAACTTTTTTCAACGACTCCGAATTGCGTGGAAACTCACCCACCCTCCTCATTTCTAGTGAGGATTCCAGAATGCAGGAACTTGTTTCGAGATTCCTCCGTTTGGGCCCTGAACCATTTGGGACAACTTGAGGCAGAAGAAGACGAAGTTTTTTCGACGTCTCCGAATTGCGTGGAAACTCACCCACCCTCCTCATTTCTCGTGAGGACTCCAGAATGCACGAGGTTGTTTCGAGATTCCTCCGTTTGGGCTCTGAACCATTTGGGACAACTTGAGGCAGAAGAAGACGAACTTTTTTCAACGTCTCCGAATTGCGTGGAAACTCACCCACCCTCCTCATTTCTCGTGAGGATTCCAGAATGCAGGAACTTGTTTCGAGATTCCTCCGTTTGGGCCCTGAACCATTTGGGACAACTTGAGGCAGAAGAAGACGAACTTTTTTCAACGACTCCGAATTGCGTGGAAACTCACCCACCCTCCTCATTTCTCGTGACGATTCCAGAATGCAGGAACTTGTTTCGAGATTCCTCCCTTTGGGCCCTGAACCATATGGGACAACTTGAGGCAGAAGAAGACGAACTTTTTTCAACCTCTCAGAATTGCTTGGAAACTCACCCACCCTCCTCATTTCTCGTGAGGATTCCAGAACGCATGAACTTGTTTCGAGATTCCTCTGTTTGGGCCCTGAACCATTTGGAGAACATGAGGCAGAAGAAGAGGAACTTTTTTCAACGTCTCGGTATTGCGTGGAAACTCACCCACCCTCCTCATTTCTCGTGAGGACTCCAGAATGCACGAACTTGTTTCGAGATTCCTCCGTTTGGGCCCTGAACCATTTGGGACAACTTGAGGCAGAAGAAGACGAACTTTTTTCAACGTCTCCGAATTGCGTGGAAACTCACCCACGATCCTTATTTCTCGTGAGGATTCCAGAATGCATGAACTTGTTTCGAGATTCCTCCCTTTGGGCCCTGAACTATATGGGACAACTTGAGGCAGAAGAAGACGAACTTTTTTCAACGTCTCGGAATTGCTTGGAAACTCACCCACCCTCCTCATTTCTCGTGAGGACTCCAGAATGCACGAGCTTGTTTCGAGATTCCTCCGTTTGGGCCCTGAACCTTTTGGGAGAACTTGAGGCAGAAGAAGACGAACTTTTTTCAACGTCTCGGAATTGCGTGGAAACTCACCCACCCTCCTCATTTCTCGTGAGGACTCCAGAATGCACGAACTTGTTTCGAGATTCCTCCGTTTGGGCCCTGAACCATTTGGGACAACTTGAGGCAGAAGAAGACGAACTTTTTTCAACGTCTCCGAATTGCGTGGAAACTCACCCACCCTCCTCATTTCTCGTGAGGATTCCAGAATGCATGAACTTGTTTCGAGAATCCTCCGTTTGGGCCCTGAACCATTTGGGAGAACTTGAGGCAGAAGAAGACGAACTTTTTTCAACGTCTCCGAATTGCGTGGAAACTCACCCACCCTCCTCATTTCTCGTGAGGACTCCAGAATGCACGAGCTTGTTTCGAGATTCCTCCGTTTGGGCCCTGAACCTTTTGGGAGAACTTGAGGCAGAAGAAGACGAACTTTTTTCAACGTCTCCGAATTGCGTGGAAACTCACCCACCCTCCTCATTTCTCGTGAGGACTCCAGAATGCACGAGCTTGTTTCGAGATTCCTCCGTTTCGGCCCTGAACCTTTTGGGAGAACTTGAGGCAGAAGAAGACGAACTTTTTTCAACGTCTCGGAATTGCGTGGAAACTCACCCACCCTCCTCATTTCTCGTGAGGATTCCAGAATGCAGGAACTTGTTTCGAGATTCCTCCGTTTGGGCCCTGAACCATTTGGGACAACTTGAGGCAGAAGAAGACGAAGTTTTTTCAACGTCTCCGAATTGCGTGGAAACTCACCCACCCTCCTCATTTCTCGTGAGGACTCCAGAATGCACGAGGTTGTTTCGAGATTCCTCCGTTTGGGCTCTGAACCATTTGGGACAACTTGAGGCAAAAGAAGACGAACTTTTTTCAACGTCTCCGAATTGCGTGGAAACTCACCCACCCTCCTCATTTCTCGTGAGGATTCCAGAATGCAGGAACTTGTTTCGAGATTCCTCCGTTTGGGCCCTGAACCATTTGGGACAACTTGAGGCAGAAGAAGACGAACTTTTTTCAACGACTCCGAATTGCGTGGAAACTCACCCACCCTCCTCATTTCTCGTGACGATTCCAGAATGCAGGAACTTGTTTCGAGATTCCTCCCTTTGGGCCCTGAACCATATGGGACAACTTGAGGCAGAAGAAGACGAACTTTTTTCAACCTCTCAGAATTGCTTGGAAACTCACCCACCCTCCTCATTTCTCGTGAGGATTCCAGAACGCATGAACTTGTTTCGAGATTCCTCTGTTTGGGCCCTGAACCATTTGGAGAACATGAGGCAGAAGAAGAGGAACTTTTTTCAACGTCTCGGTATTGCGTGGAAACTCACCCACCCTCCTCATTTCTCGTGAGGACTCCAGAATGCACGAACTTATTTCGAGATTCCTCCGTTTGGGCCCTGAACCATTTGGGACAACTTGAGGCAGAAGAAGACGAACTTTTTTCAACGTCTCCGAATTGCGTGGAAACTCACCCACGATCCTCATTTCTCGTGAGGATTCCAGAATGCATGAACTTGTTTCGAGATTCCTCCCTTTGGGCCCTGAACTATATGGGACAACTTGAGGCAGAAGAAGACGAACTTTTTTCAACGTCTCGGAATTGCTTGGAAACTCACCCACCCTCCTCATTTCTCGTGAGGACTCCAGAATGCACGAGCTTGTTTCGAGATTCCTCCGTTTGGGCCCTGAACCTTTTGGGAGAACTTGAGGCAGAAGAAGATGAACTTTTTTCAACGTGTCGGAATTGCGTGGAAACTCACCCACCCTCCTCATTTCTCGTGAGGACTCCAGAATGCACGAACTTGTTTCGAGATTCCTCCGTTTGGGCCCTGAACCATTTGGGACAACTTGAGGCAGAAGAAGACGAACTTTTTTCAACGTCTCCGAATTGCGTGGAAACTCACCCACCCTCCTCATTTCTCGTGAGGATTCCAGAATGCATGAACTTGTTTCGAGAATCCTCCGTTTGGGCCCTGAACCATTTGGGAGAACTTGAGGCAGAAGAAGACGAACTTTTTTCAACGTCTCCGAATTGCGTGGAAACTCACCCACCCTCCTCATTTCTCGTGAGGACTCCAGAATGCACGAGCTTGTTTCGAGATTCCTCCGTTTGGGCCCTGAACCTTTTGGGAGAACTTGAGGCAGAAGAAGACGAACTTTTTTCAACCTCTCGGAATTGCGTGGAAACTCACCCACCCACCTCATTTCTCGTGAGGACTCCAGAATGCACGAGCTTGTTTCGAGATTCCTCCGTTTCGGCCCTGAACCATTTGGGACAACTTGAGGTAGAAGAAGACGAACTTTTTTCAACGTCTCCGAATTGCGTGGAAAGTCACCCACTTAACTCATTTCTCGTGAGGATTCCAGAATGCATGAACTTGTTTCGAGATTCCTCCCTTTGGGCCCTGAACCATATGGGACAACTTGAGGCAGAAGAAGACGAACTTTTTTCAATGTCTCGGAATTGCTTGGAAACTCACCCACCCTCCTCATTTCTCGTGAGGATTCCAGAATGCACGAGCTTGTTTCGAGATTCCTCCGTTTGGGCCCTGAACCTTTTGGGAGAACTTGAGGCAGAAGAAGACGAACTTTTTTCAACGTCTCCGAATTGCGTGGAAACTCACCCACCCTCCTCATTTCTCGTGAGGACTCCAGAATGCACGAGCTTGTTTCGAGATTCCTCCGTTTCGGCCCTGAACCTTTTGGGAGAACTTGAGGCAGAAGAAGACGAACTTTTTTCAACGTCTCGGAATTGCGTGGAAACTCACCCACCCTCCTCATTTCTCGTGAGGATTCCAGAATGCAGGAACTTGTTTCGAGATTCCTCCGTTTGGGCCCTGAACCATTTGGGACAACTTGAGGCAGAAGAAGACGAAGTTTTTTCAACGTCTCCGAATTGCGTGGAAACTCACCCACCCTCCTCATTTCTCGTGAGGACTCCAGAATGCACGAGGTTGTTTCGAGATTCCTCCGTTTGGGCTCTGAACCATTTGGGACAACTTGAGGCAAAAGAAGACGAACTTTTTTCAACGTCTCCGAATTGCGTGGAAACTCACCCACCCTCCTCATTTCTCGTGAGGATTCCAGAATGCAGGAACTTGTTTCGAGATTCCTCCGTTTGGGCCCTGAACCATTTGGGACAACTTGGGGCAGAAGAAGACGAACTTTTTTCAACGACTCCGAATTGCGTGGAAACTCACCCACCCTCCTCATTTCTCGTGACGATTCCAGAATGCAGGAACTTGTTTCGAGATTCCTCCCTTTGGGCCCTGAACCATATGGGACAACTTGAGGCAGAAGAAGACGAACTTTTTTCAACCTCTCAGAATTGCTTGGAAACTCACCCACCCTCCTCATTTCTCGTGAGGATTCCAGAACGCATGAACTTGTTTCGAGATTCCTCTGTTTGGGCCCTGAACCATTTGGAGAACATGAGGCAGAAGAAGAGGAACTTTTTTCAACGTCTCGGTATTGCGTGGAAACTCACCCACCCTCCTCATTTCTCGTGAGGACTCCAGAATGCACGAACTTATTTCGAGATTCCTCCGTTTGGGCCCTGAACCATTTGGGACAACTTGAGGCAGAAGAAGACGAACTTTTTTCAACGTCTCCGAATTGCGTGGAAACTCACCCACGATCCTCATTTCTCGTGAGGATTCCAGAATGCATGAACTTGTTTCGAGATTCCTCCCTTTGGGCCCTGAACTATATGGGACAACTTGAGGCAGAAGAAGACGAACTTTTTTCAACGTCTCGGAATTGCTTGGAAACTCACCCACCCTCCTCATTTCTCGTGAGGACTCCAGAATGCACGAGCTTGTTTCGAGATTCCTCCGTTTGGGCCCTGAACCTTTTGGGAGAACTTGAGGCAGAAGAAGATGAACTTTTTTCAACGTGTCGGAATTGCGTGGAAACTCACCCACCCTCCTCATTTCTCGTGAGGACTCCAGAATGCACGAACTTGTTTCGAGATTCCTCCGTTTGGGCCCTGAACCATTTGGGACAACTTGAGGCAGAAGAAGACGAACTTTTTTCAACGTCTCCGAATTGCGTGGAAACTCACCCACCCTCCTCATTTCTCGTGAGGATTCCAGAATGCATGAACTTGTTTCGAGAATCCTCCGTTTGGGCCCTGAACCATTTGGGAGAACTTGAGGCAGAAGAAGACGAACTTTTTTCAACGTCTCCGAATTGCGTGGAAACTCACCCACCCTCCTCATTTCTCGTGAGGACTCCAGAATGCACGAGCTTGTTTCGAGATTCCTCCGTTTGGGCCCTGAACCTTTTGGGAGAACTTGAGGCAGAAGAAGACGAACTTTTTTCAACCTCTCGGAATTGCGTGGAAACTCACCCACCCACCTCATTTCTCGTGAGGACTCCAGAATGCACGAGCTTGTTTCGAGATTCCTCCGTTTCGGCCCTGAACCATTTGGGACAACTTGAGGTAGAAGAAGACGAACTTTTTTCAACGTCTCCGAATTGCGTGGAAAGTCACCCACTTAACTCATTTCTCGTGAGGATTCCAGAATGCATGAACTTGTTTCGAGATTCCTCCCTTTGGGCCCTGAACCATATGGGACAACTTGAGGCAGAAGAAGACGAACTTTTTTCAATGTCTCGGAATTGCTTGGAAACTCACCCACCCTCCTCATTTCTCGTGAGGATTCCAGAATGCAGGAGCTTGTTTCGAGATTCCTCCGTTGGGGCCCTGAACCATTTGGGACAACTTGAGGCAGAAGAAGACGAACTTTTTTCAACGACTCTGAATTGCGTGGAAACTCACCCACCCTCCTCATTTCTCGTGAGGATTCCAGAATGCAGGAACTTGTTTCGAGATTCCTCCGTTTGGGCCCTGAACCATTTGGGAGAACTTGAGGCAGAAGAAGACGAACTTTTTTCAACTTCTCAGAATTGCTTGGAAACTCACCCACCCTCCTCATTTCTCGTGAGGATTCCAGAATGCAGGAGCTTGTTTCGAGATTCCTCCGTTGGGGCCCTGAACCATTTGGGACAACTTGAGGCAGAAGAAGACGAACTTTTTTCAACGACTCCGAATTGCGTAGAAACTCACCCACCCACCTCATTTCTCGTGAGGATTCCAGAATGCATGAACTTGTTTCGAGATTCCTCCCTTTGGGCCCTGAACCATATGGGACAACTTGAGGCAGAAGAAGACGAACTTTTTTCAACGTCTCGGAATTGCTTGGAAACTCACCCACCCTCCTCATTTCTCGTGAGGACTCCAGAATGCACGAGCTTGTTTCGTGATTCCTCCGTTTGGGCTCTGAACCATTTGGGACAACTTGAGGCAGAAGAAGACGAACTTTTTTCAACGTCTCCGAATTGCGTGGAAACTCACCCACCCTCCTCATTTCTCGTGAGGATTCCAGAATGCATGAACTTGTTTCGAGAATCCTCCGTTTGGGCCCTGAACCATTTGGGAGAACTTGAGGCAGAAGAAGACGAACTTTTTTCAACGTCTCGGAATTGCGTGGAAACTCACCCACCCTCCTCATTTCTCGTGAAGACTCCAGAATGCACGAACTTGTTTCGAGATTCCTCCGTTTGGGCCCTGAACCATTTGGGACAACTTGAGGCAGAAGAAGACGAACTTTTTTCAACTTCTCTGAATTGCGTAGAAACTCACCCACCCTCCTCATTTCTCGTGAGGATTCCAGAATGCAGGAACTTGTTTCGAGATTCCTCCGTTTGGGCCCTGAACCATTTGGGACAACTTGAGGCAGAAGAAGACGAACTTTTTTCAACGACTCCGAATTGCGTGGAAACTCACCCACCCTCCTCATTTCTCGTGACGATTCCAGAATGCAGGAACTTGTTTCGAGATTCCTCCCTTTGGGCCCTGAACCATATGGGACAACTTGAGGCAGAAGAAGACGAACTTTTTTCAACCTCTCAGAATTGCTTGGAAACTCACCCACCCTCCTCATTTCTCGTGAGGATTCCAGAACGCATGAACTTGTTTCGAGATTCCTCTGTTTGGGCCCTGAACCATTTGGAGAACATGAGGCAGAAGAAGAGGAACTTTTTTCAACGTCTCGGTATTGCGTGGAAACTCACCCACCCTCCTCATTTCTCGTGAGGACTCCAGAATGCACGAACTTGTTTCGAGATTCCTCCGTTTGGGCCCTGAACCATTTGGGACAACTTGAGGCAGAAGAAGACGAACTTTTTTCAACGTCTCCGAATTGCGTGGAAACTCACCCACGATCCTCATTTCTCGTGAGGATTCCAGAATGCATGAACTTGTTTCGAGATTCCTCCCTTTGGGCCCTGAACTATATGGGACAACTTGAGGCAGAAGAAGACGAACTTTTTTCAACGTCTCGGAATTGCTTGGAAACTCACCCACCCTCCTCATTTCTCGTGAGGACTCCAGAATGCACGAGCTTGTTTCGAGATTCCTCCGTTTGGGCCCTGAACCTTTTGGGAGAACTTGAGGCAGAAGAAGACGAACTTTTTTCAACGTCTCGGAATTGCTTGGAAACTCACCCACCCTCCTCATTTCTCGTGAGGATTCCAGAATGCAGGAGCTTGTTTCGAGATTCCTCCGTTGGGGCCCTGAACCATTTGGGACAACTTGAGGCAGAAGAAGACGAACTTTTTTCAACGACTCCGAATTGCGTGGAAACTCACCCACCCTCCTCATTTCTCGTGAGGATTCCAGAATGCAGGAACTTGTTTCGAGATTCCTCCGTTTGGGCCCTGAACCATTTGGGAGAACTTGAGGCAGAAGAAGACGAACTTTTTTCAACTTCTCAGAATTGCTTGGAAACTCACCCACCCTCCTCATTTCTCGTGAGGATTCCTGAATGCAGGAGCTTGTTTCGAGATTCCTCCGTTGGGGCCCTGAACCATTTGGGACAACTTGAGGCATAAGAAGACGAACTTTTTTCAACGACTCCGAATTGCGTCGAAACTCACCCACCCACCTCATTTCTCGTGAGGATTCCAGAATGCATGAACTTGTTTCGAGATTCCTCCCTTTGGGCCCTGAACCATATGGGACAACTTGAGGCAGAAGAAGACGAACTTTTTTCAACGTCTCGGAATTGCTTGGAAACTCACCCACCCTCCTTATTTCTCGTGAGGACTCCAGAATGCACGAGCTTGTTTCGTGATTCCTCCGTTTGGGCTCTGAACCATTTGGGACAACTTGAGGCAGAAGAAGACGAACTTTTTTCAACGTCTCCGAATTGCGTGGAAACTCACCCACCCTCCTCATTTCTCGTGAGGATTCCAGAATGCATGAACTTGTTTCGAGAATCCTCCGTTTGGGCCCTGAACCATTTGGGAGAACTTGAGGCAGAAGAAGACGAACTTTTTTCAACGTCTCGGAATTGCGTGGAAACTCACCCACCCTCCTCATTTCTCGTGAAGACTCCAGAATGCACGAACTTGTTTCGAGATTCCTCTGTTTGGGCCCTGAACCATTTGGGACAACTTGAGGCAGAAGAAGACGAACTTTTTTCAACGTCTCTGAATTGCGTAGAAACTCACCCACCCTCCTCATTTCTCGTGAGGATTCCAGAATGCAGGAACTTGTTTCGAGATTCCTCCGTTTGGGCCCTGAACCATTTGGGACAACTTGAGGCAGAAGAAGACGAACTTTTTTCAACGACTCCGAATTGCGTGGAAACTCACCCACCCTCCTCATTTCTCGTGACGATTCCAGAATGCAGGAACTTGTTTCGAGATTCCTCCCTTTGGGCCCTGAACCATATGGGACAACTTGAGGCAGAAGAAGACGAACTTTTTTCAACCTCTCAGAATTGCTTGGAAACTCACCCACCCTCCTCATTTCTCGTGAGGATTCCAGAACGCATGAACTTGTTTCGAGATTCCTCTGTTTGGGCCCTGAACCATTTGGAGAACATGAGGCAGAAGAAGAGGAACTTTTTTCAACGTCTCGGTATTGCGTGGAAACTCACCCACCCTCCTCATTTCTCGTGAGGACTCCAGAATGCACGAACTTGTTTCGAGATTCCTCCGTTTGGGCCCTGAACCATTTGGGACAACTTGAGGCAGAAGAAGACGAACTTTTTTCAACGTCTCCGAATTGCGTGGAAACTCACCCACGATCCTCATTTCTCGTGAGGATTCCAGAATGCATGAACTTGTTTCGAGATTCCTCCCTTTGGGCCCTGAACTATATGGGACAACTTGAGGCAGAAGAAGACGAACTTTTTTCAACGTCTCGGAATTGCTTGGAAACTCACCCACCCTCCTCATTTCTCGTGAGGACTCCAGAATGCACGAGCTTGTTTCGAGATTCCTCCGTTTGGGCCCTGAACCTTTTGGGAGAACTTGCGGCAGAAGAAGACGAACTTTTTTCAACGTCTCGGAATTGCATGGAAACTCACCCACCCTCCTCATTTCTCGTGAGGACTCCAGAATGCACGAACTTGTTTCGAGATTCCTCCGTTTGGGCCCTGAACCATTTGGGACAACTTGAGGCAGAAGAAGACGAACTTTTTTCAACGTCTCCGAATTGCGTGGAAACTCACCCACCCTCCTCATTTCTCGTGAGGATTCCAGAATGCATGAACTTGTTTCGAGAATCCTCCGTTTGGGCCCTGAACCATTTGGGAGAACTTGAGGCAGAAGAAGACGAACTTTTTTCAACGTCTCCGAATTGCGTGGAAACTCACCCACCCTCCTCATTTCTAGTGAGGACTCCAGAACGCACGAGCTTGTTTTGAGATTCCTCCGTTTGGGCCCTGAACCTTTTGGGAGAACTTGAGGCAGAAGAAGACGAACTTTTTTCAACCTCTCGGAATTGCGTGGAAACTCACCCACCCACCTCATTTCTCGTGAGGACTCCAGAATGCACGAGCTTGTTTCGAGATTCCTCCGTTTCGGCCCTGAACCATTTGGGACAACTTGAGGTAGAAGAAGACGAACTTTTTTCAACGTCTCCGAATTGCGTGGAAAGTCACCCACTTAACTCATTTCTCGTGAGGATTCCAGAATGCATGAACTTGTTTCGAGATTCCTCCCTTTGGGCCCTGAACCATATGGGACAACTTGAGGCAGAAGAAGACGAACTTTTTTCAATGTCTCGGAATTGCTTGGAAACTCACCCACCCTCCTCATTTCTCGTGAGGATTCCAGAATGCAGGAGCTTGTTTCGAGATTCTTCCGTTGGGGCCCTGAACCATTTGGGACAACTTGAGGCAGAAGAAGACGAACTTTTTTCAACGACTCTGAATTGCGTGGAAACTCACCCACCCTCCTCATTTCTCGAGAGGATTCCAGAATGCAGGAACTTGTTTCGAGATTCCTCCGTTTGGGCCCTGAACCATTTGGGAGAACTTGAGGCAGAAGAAGACGAACTTTTTTCAACTTCTCGGAATTGCTTGGAAACTCACCCACCCTCCTCATTTCTCGTGAGGACTCCAGAATGCACGAGCTTGTTTCGAGATTCCTCTGTTTCGGCCCTGAACCATTTGGAGAACATGAGGCAGAAGAAGAGGAACTTTTTTCATCGTCTCGGAATTGCGTGGAAACTCACCCACCCTCCTCATTTCTCGTGAGGACTCCAGAATGCACGAACTTGTTTCGAGATTCCTCCGTTTGGGCCCTGAACCATTTGGGACAACTTGAGGCAGAAGAAGACGAACTTTTTTCAACGTCTCTGAATTGCGTAGAAACTCACCCACCCTCCTCATTTCTCGTGAGGATTCCAGAATGCAGGAACTTGTTTCGAGATTCCTCCGTTTGGGCCCTGAACCATTTGGGACAACTTGAGGCAGAAGAAGACGAACTTTTTTCAACGACTCCGAATTGCGTGGAAACTCACCCACCCTCCTCATTTCTCGTGACGATTCCAGAATGCAGGAACTTGTTTCGAGATTCCTCCCTTTGGGCCCTGAACCATATGGGACAACTTGAGGCAGAAGAAGACGAACTTTTTTCAACCTCTCAGAATTGCTTGGAAACTCACCCACCCTCCTCATTTCTCGTGAGGATTCCAGAACGCATGAACTTGTTTCGAGATTCCTCTGTTTGGGCCCTGAACCATTTGGAGAACATGAGGCAGAAGAAGAGGAACTTTTTTCAACGTCTCGGTATTGCGTGGAAACTCACCCACCCTCCTCATTTCTCGTGAGGACTCCAGAATGCACGAACTTGTTTCGAGATTCCTCCGTTTGGGCCCTGAACCATTTGGGACAACTTGAGGCAGAAGAAGACGAACTTTTTTCAACGTCTCCGAATTGCGTGGAAACTCACCCACGATCCTCATTTCTCGTGAGGATTCCAGAATGCATGAACTTGTTTCGAGATTCCTCCCTTTGGGCCCTGAACTATATGGGACAACTTGAGGCAGAAGAAGACGAACTTTTTTCAACGTCTCGGAATTGCTTGGAAACTCACCCACCCTCCCCATTTCTCGTGAGGACTCCAGATTGCACGAGCTTGTTTCGAGATTCCTCCGTTTGGGCCCTGAACCTTTTGGGAGAACTTGAGGCAGAAGAAGACGAACTTTTTTCAACGTCTCGGAATTGCGTGGAAACTCACCCACCCTCCTCATTTCTCGTGAGGACTCCAGAATGCACGAACTTGTTTCGAGATTCCTCCGTTTGGGCCCTGAACCATTTGGGACAACTTGAGGCAGAAGAAGACGAACTTTTTTCAACGTCTCCGAATTGCGTGGAAACTCACCCACCCTCCTCATTTCTCGTGAGGATTCCAGAATGCATGAACTTGTTTCGAGAATCCTCCGTTTGGGCCCTGAACCATTTGGGAGAACTTGAGGCAGAAGAAGACGAACTTTTTTCAACGTCTCCGAATTGCGTGGAAACTCACCCACCCTCCTCATTTCTCGTGAGGACTCCAGAATGCACGAGCTTGTTTCGAGATTCCTCCGTTTGGGCCCTGAACCTTTTGGGAGAACTTGAGGCAGAAGAAGACGAACTTTTTTCAACCTCTCGGAATTGCGTGGAAACTCACCCACCCACCTCATTTCTCGTGAGGACTCCAGAATGCACGAGCTTGTTTCGAGATTCCTCCGTTTCGGCCCTGAACCATTTGGGACAACTTGAGGTAGAAGAAGACGAACTTTTTTCAACGTCTCCGAATTGCGTGGAAAGTCACCCACTTAACTCATTTCTCGTGAGGATTCCAGAATGCATGAACTTGTTTCGAGATTCCTCCCTTTGGGCCCTGAACCATATGGGACAACTTGAGGCAGAAGAAGATGAACTTTTTTCAATGTCTCGGAATTGCTTGGAAACTCACCCACCCTCCTCATTTCTCGTGAGGATTCCAGAATGCATGAACTTGTTTCAAGATTCCTCCCTTTGGGCCCTGAACCATATGGGACAACTTGAGGCAGAAGAAGACGAACTTTTTTCAACGTCTCGGAATTGCTTGGAAACTAACCCACCCTCCTCATTTCTCGTGAGGACTCCAGAATGCACGAGCTTGTTTCGAGATTCCTCCGTTTGGGCCCTGAACCATTTGGGAGAACTTGAGGCAGAAGAAGACGAACTTTTTTCAACGTCTCGGAATTGCTTGGAAACTCACCCACCCTCCTCATTTCTCGTGAGGATTCCAAAATGCAGGAGCTTGTTTCGAGATTCCTCCGTTGGGGCCCTGAACCATTTGGGACAACTTGAGGCAGAAGAAGACGAACTTTTTTCAACGACTCCGAATTGCGTAGAAACTCACCCACCCACCTCATTTCTCGTGAGGATTCCAGAATGCATGAACTTGTTTCAAGATTCCTCCCTTTGGGCCCTGAACCATATGGGACAACTTGAGGCAGAAGAAGACGAACTTTTTTCAACGTCTCGGAATTGCTTGGAAACTAACCCACCCTCCTCATTTCTCGTGAGGACTCCAGAATGCACGAGCTTGTTTCGAGATTCCTCCGTTTGGGCTCTGAACCATTTGGGACAACTTGAGGCAGAAGAAGACGAACTTTTTTCAACGTCTCCGAATTGCGTGGAAACTCACCCACCCTCCTCATTTCTCGTGAGGATTCCAGAATGCATGAACTTGTTTCGAGAATCCTCCGTTTGGGCCCTGAACCATTTGGGAGAACTTGAGGCAGAAGAAGACGAACTTTTTTCAACGTCTCGGAATTGCGTGGAAACTCACCCACCCTCCTCATTTCTCGTGAAGACTCCAGAATGCACGAACTTGTTTCGAGATTCCTCCGTTTGGGCCCTGAACCATTTGGGACAACTTGAGGCAGAAGAAGACGAACTTTTTTCAACGTCTCTGAATTACGTAGAAACTCACCCACCCTCCTCATTTCTCGTGAGGATTCCAGAATGCAGGAACTTGTTTCGAGATTCCTCCGTTTGGGCCCTGAACCATTTGGGACAACTTGAGGCAGAAGAAGACGAACTTTTTTCAACGACGCCGAATTGCGTGGAAACTCACCCACCCTCCTCATTTCTCGTGACGATTCCAGAATGCAGGAACTTGTTTCGAGATTCCTCCCTTTGGGCCCTGAACCATATGGGACAACTTGAGGCAGAAGAAGACGAACTTTTTTCAACCTCTCAGAATTGCTTGGAAACTCACCCACCCTCCTCATTTCTCGTGAGGATTCCAGAATGCATGAACTTGTTTCGAGATTCCTCCGTTTGGGCCCTGAACCATTTGGAGAACATGAGGCAGAAGAAGAGGAACTTTTTTCAACGTCTCGGAATTGCGTGGAAACTCACCCACCCTCCTCATTTCTCGTGAGGACTCCAGAATGCACGAACTTGTTTCGAGATTCCTCCGTTTGGGCCCTGAAGCATTTGGGACAACTTGAGGCAGAAGAAGACGAACTTTTTTCAACGTCTCCGAATTGCGTGGAAACTCACCCACGATCCTCATTTCTCGTGAGGATTCCAGAATGCATGAACTTGTTTCGAGATTCCTCCCTTTGGGCCCTGAACTATATGGGACAACTTGAGGCAGAAGAAGACGAACATTTTTCAACGTCTCGGAGTTGCTTGGAAACTCACCCACCCTCCTCATTTCTCGTGAGGATTCCAGAATGCATGAACTTTTTCGAGATTCCTCCGTTTGGGCCCTGAACCATTTGGCAGAACTTGAGGCAGAAGAAGACGAACTTTTTTCAACGTCTCGGAATTGCGTGGAAACTCACCCACCCTCCTCATTTCTCATGAGGACTCCAGAATGCACGAACTTGTTTCGAGATTCCTCCGTTTGGGCCCTGAACCATTTGGGACAACTTGAGGCAGAAGAAGACGAACTTTTTTCAACGACTCCGAATTGCGTAGAAACTCACCCACCCACCTCATTTCTCGTGAGGATTCCAGAATGCATGAACTTGTTTCGAGATTCCTCCGTTTGGGCCCTGAACCATTTGGGACAACTTGAGGCAGAAGAAGACGAACTTTTTTCAACCTCTCGGAATTGCGTGGAAACTCACCCACCCTCCTCATTTCTCGTCAGGACTCCAGAATGCACGAGCTTGTTTCGAGATTCCTTCGTTTGGGTTCTGAACCATTCGGGACAACTTAAGGCAGAAGAAGAGGAACTTTTTTCAACGTCTCGGAATTGCGTGGAAACTCACCCACCCTCCTCATTTCTCGTGAGGACTCCAGAATGCACAAACTTGTTTCGAGATTCCTCCGTTTGGGCCCTGAACCATTTGGGACAACTTGAGGCAGAAGAAGACGAACTTTTTTCAACGTCTCCGAATTGCGTGGAAACTCACCCACGATCCTCATTTCTCGTGAGGATTCCAGAATGCATGAACTTGTTTCGAGATTCCTCCCTTTGGGCCCTGAACTATATGGGACAACTTGAGGCAGAAGAAGACGAACTTTTTTCAACATCTCGGAGTTGCTTGGAAACTCACCCACCCTCCTCATTTCTCGTGAGGATTCCAGAATGCTTGAACTTGTTTCGAGATTCCTCCGTTTGGGCCCTGAACCATTTGGCAGAACTTGAGGCAGAAGAAGACGAACTTTTTTCAACGTCTCGGAATTGCGTGGAAACTCACCCACCCTCCTCATTTCTCATGAGGACTCCAGAATGCACGAACTTGTTTCGAGATTCCTCCGTTTGGGCCCTGAACCATTTGGGACAACTTGAGGCAGAAGCAGACGAACTTTTTTCAACATCTCCGAATAGCGTGGAAACTCACCCACCCTCCTCATTTCTCGTGAGGATTCCAGAATGCATGAACTTGTTTCGAAAATCCTCCGTTTGGGCCCTGAACCATTTGGGAGAACTTGAGGCAGAAGAAGACGAACTTTTTTCAACGTCTCCGAATTGCGTGGAAACTCACCCACCGTCCTCATTTCTCGTGAGGACTCCAGAATGCACGAGCTTGTTTCGAGATTCCTCCGTTTGGGCCCTGAACCTTTTGGGAGAACTTGAGGCAGAAGAAGACGAACTTTTTTCAACCTCTCGGAATTGCGTGGAAACTCACCCACCCACCTCATTTCTCGTGAGGACTCCAGAATGCACGAGCTTGTTTCGAGATTCCTCCGTTTGGGCCCTGAACCTTTTGGGAGAACTTGAGGCAGAAGAAGACGAACTTTTTTCAACCTCTCGGAATTGCGTGGAAACTCACCCACCCACCTCATTTCTCGTGAGGACTCCAGAATGCACGAGCTTGTTTCGAGATTCCTCCGTTTCGGCCCTGAACCATTTGGGACAACTTGAGGTAGAAGAAGACGAACTTTTTTCAACGTCTCCGAATTGCGTGGAAAGTCACCCACTTAACTCATTTCTCGTGAGGATTCCAGAATGCATGAACTTGTTTCGAGATTCCTCCCTTTGGGCCCTGAACCATATGGGACAACTTGAGGCAGAAGAAGACGAACTTTTTTCAATGTCTCGGAATTGCTTGGAAACTCACCCACCCTCCTCATTTCTCGTGAGGATTCCAGAATGCATGAACTTGTTTCGAGATTCCTCCGTTTGGGCCCTGAACCATTTGGGACAACTTGAGGCAGAAGAAGACGAACTTTTTTCAACCTCTCGGAATTGCGTGGAAACTCACCCACCCTCCTCATTTCTCGTCAGGACTCCAGAATGCACGAGCTTGTTTCGAGATTCCTCCGTTTGGGCTCTGAACCATTCGGGACAACTTAAGGCAGAAGAAGAGGAACTTTTTTCAACGTCTCGGAATTGCGTGGAAACTCACCCACCCTCCTCATTTCTCGTGAGGACTCCAGAATGCACAAACTTGTTTCGAGATTCCTCCGTTTGGGCCCTGAACCATTTGGGACAACTTGAGGCAGAAGAAGACGAACTTTTTTCAACGTCTCCGAATTGCGTGGAAACTCACCCACGATCCTCCGTTTGGGCCCTGAACCATTTGGCAGAACTTGAGACAGAAGAAGACTCAGAACCTGCTCACGCTCAGCCTACACAGACACCTCCTTCTGCTCCTACACCTTCGACCTTCACATCCTATGCTGAGCCACTAGCCATAGTACCCTATGTCCAAATTGAACCTATCTCTTCTTCCCCTCCTTTTGATGATGCCAAAGGGGGAGAAAGTGTGGAGTGAATGTTGATTATTTTGTAACTTTTGTAGTCATTTTGGGGTCTTAAAGCTTATCTCTGATAATTTGGTTAAGTCTCTGATAATCTGCAAAACTTATGTTTCACAAAACAAATCCTTGATATTCTGCTTCTGATATATGTTTTCTGTCAATTTGATCAAATCTCTGAAATTATTTTTTTTTTCTCACAAGCTGAATTTCAAAATAAATTTCAAACTAAGTTTCCCAATCAATTGTTTACAAGTGTTGTCATCATCAAAAAGGGGGAGAATGTTAGTTCTCAGAGTGTTTTGATGATCACTGACAATTGTAAACAATAGTGGAAAGATTTGACAAGTCAAGGATGTTTAAAACTCATGATTTTTCTATCTGTCAAAATCAAACTCGAGCCTATGAGTGATGAACTCGAGCCTGTATTTAACAGAAAGCATGAACTTGCAAAACCAAAGTTCAAACTTGAGACTAAACCTGAAGTTTATAATTAAGCCTTTGAAAGTTCGCATGAACTCGAGCCTATAACTGTTGAACTCGAGCCTATGTTTAACAGAAAGCATAAACCTGTCAAACCAAAGATCAAACTTGAGACTGAACCTGAAGTTCAAAATTAAATCCTTGAAAGTTTGAGTGAACTCGAGCCTACCATTTAATGAACTCGAGTTCGCCATTGACAAAGTTTTTTTTAACTTTTGAAAACCTATTACAAACTCTAAACCTCTACTCAAACCTCAAGTTTGAAAAAGTTCAAAGAAGATATTAAGTAAAAGAACTCGAGCCTGTCATGATGAACTCGAGTTCATCCTTGGCAGGACAAGTTTGTTTAAACTTGAAAACAGAACATTGTCCTTAAACTGGAGCCTAAACTCTTCAGACTCGAGCCTAGTTTTGACCGAGAGCCTTCAGAATATTTTAGAGAGAACTAAACTCGAGCCCAAGCTTCTCAAACTCCAGTTCAAAAGTTCCAGAGAGTAATTAGCCATTTTCAAAAGTTTCAAACTCGAGCCCACTTGTCTTAAACCTCCAGTTTGTTTTATGTTAACCCTTTTTGAAGTTCTCTAAGAAAAGAGAACTCGAGTTCATCATTAATGAACTCGAGTTCGTGTTCTTACAAACCTCAGGTTTACACACAAACCTCCAGTTTGATTTTGACAGAACCGAATTCTCAAAATGAATAAAGGCCGAACTCGAGCCTAACATTATGAACTCGAGTTCAGACCTCCAGAACAGAAAAACGCATTTAAACTCTGATATGTCAAATTTGATTCTTTCTTCATGTTTCAAATTACCCATTGAATCTAATCATTATATCTATCTCTTATATATGTAAGTGATCTGTTCTAACAAGTTTATTTATGAGATAACAGAAAGAATTTGAATTAGACAGAGATTCAATTGGAGCAACACTTTATGCAACTTGGATTATTTTATCTTATCCTTCAAGACAAGATTAAATGAAGTCCAGGTTGGCATTACAGACAGTACAATCACCTCTGAAGAAAGCCAAACGTGATTATTCTAAAAACAGAATGTCATGGGCCACCAATATTCAAATGCAAAAGCTACAAACACCCAAATCTGGAAAGTAGCAACAGAATATTACCCATCAGCTTCTGCAGTACCTTTACACATGGAAGAACACTCACAACAGTCACATTTTCGAATGGGAACAAGCTTCAGTGGATTAATAACGTTCAAATGGTTCAAACAATTATAAATGACTGAGGAACTGAAGCCAAAGTGACACAACCAATGAACAACTACTCTACTCGAAAATAATCATCCTGAGTTGTTCTTTTCATTAGGCTGTATCTTTGATACATTGTACTTCAGTATTTATCTTATCTACTCTTTGAGAGAGTCTTTCTTGTAATCATTCATTGATTGAGATACCCACAAGTCAGGGGACTTGGTGGTTGGGAGTATTGATTGCATCTTGTAAGGGGGAGTGAGTTCTAGTGAGAGAACTACTCTGAGTACAGAGATTGTAATCAAGTCTTGTGAAGTTAGTGGATTGAAAATCCCAAGTGAGGCTTGGGGACTGGATGTAGGTCAGAGAAAAGGCCGAACCAGTATAAATTGATCCGTGCAAAGCTTCTCTACTCCTCTCTTCATTTATCCTCTGCTTTAACTTACCCAAAACAGAGCCAAGTCTTTAAAATTTTATTGATACCCAATTCACCCCCCCTCTTGGGTATCAAGGTCCATTCTTTCAAGAAGAAGACGAACTTTTTTCAATGTCTCGGAATTGCTTGGAAACTCACCCACCCTCCTCATTTCTCGTGAGGATTCCAGAATGCAGGAACTTGTTTCGAGATTCCTCCGTTGGGGCCCTGAACCATTTGGGACAACTTGAGGCAGAAGAAGACGAACTTTTTTCAACGACTCCGAATTGCGTGGAAACTCACCCACCCTCCTCATTTCTCGTGAGGATTCCAGAATGCATGACCTTGTTTCGAGAATCCTCCGTTTGGGCCATGAACCATTTGGGACAACTTGACGCAGAAGAAGACGAACTTTTTTCAACGTCTCCGAATTGCGTGGAAACTCACCCACCCTCCTCATTTCTCGTGAGGATTTCAGAATGCAGGAACTTGTTTCGAGATTCCTCCGTTTGGGCCCTGAACCATTTGGGACAACTTGAGGCAGAAGAAGACGAACTTTTTTCAACCTCTCGGAATTGCGTGGAAACTCACCCACCCTCCTCATTTCTCGTGAGGATTCCAGAATGCAGGAACTTGTTTCGAGATTCCTCCGTTTGGGCCCTGAACCATTTGGGAGAACTTGAGGAAGAAGAAGACGAACTTTTTTCAACGTCTCCGAATTGCGTGGAAACTCACCCACCCTCCTCATTTCTCGTGAGGACTCCAGAATGCACGAGCTTGTTTCGAGATTCCTCCGTTTGGGCCCTGAACCATTTGGGACAACTTGAGGCAGAAGAAGACGAACTTTTTTCAACGTCTCCGAATTGCGTGGAAACTCACCCACCCTCCTCATTTCTCGTGAGGACTCCAGAATGCACGAGCTTGTTTCGAGATTCCTCCGTTTGGGCTCTGAACCATTTGGGACAACTTGAGGCAGAAGAAGACGAACTTTTTTCAACGACTTCGAATTGCGTGGAAACTCACCGACCCTCCTCATTTCTCGTGAGGATTCCAGAATGCAGGAACTTGTTTCGAGATTCCTCCGTTTGGGCCCTGAACCATTTGGGAGAACTTGAGGAAGAAGAAGACGAACTTTTTTCAACGTCTCCGAATTGCGTGGAAACTCACCCACCCTCCTCATTTCTCGTGAGGATTCCAGAATGCAGGAACTTGTTTCGAGATTCCTCCGTTTGGGCCCTGAACCATTTGGGACAACTTGAGGCAGAAGAAGACGAACTTTTTTCAACCTCTCGGAATTGCGTGGAAACTCACCCACCCTCCTCATTTCTCGTCAGGACTCCAGAATGCACGAGCTTGTTTCGAGATTCCTCCGTTTGGGCTCTGAACCATTTGGGACAACTTAAGGCAGAAGAAGACGAACTTTTTTCAACGTCTCCGAATTGCGTGGAAACTCACCCACCCTCCTCATTTCTCGTGAGGACTCCAGAATGCACGAGCTTGTTTCGAGATTCCTCTGTTTGGGCCCTGAACCTTTTGGGAGAACTTGAGGCAGAAGAAGACGAACTTTTTTCAACCTCTCGGAATTGCGTGCAAACTCACCCACCCTCCTCATTTCTCGTGAGGACTCCAGAATGCACGAGCTTGTTTCGAGATTCCTCCGTTTGGGCCCTGAACCATTTGGGACAACTTGAGGCAGAAGAAGACGAACTTTTTTCAACATCTCCGAATTGCGTGGAAACTCACCCACCCTCCTCATTTCTCGTGAGGATTCCAGAATGCATGAACTTGTTTCGAGAATCCTCCGTTTGGGCCCTGAACCATTTGGGAGAACTTGAGGCAGAAGAAGACGAACTTTTTTCAACGTCTCCGAATTGCGTGGAAACTCACCCACCCTCCTCATTTCTCGTGAGGACTCCAGAATGCACGAGCTTGTTTCGAGATTCCTCCGTTTGGGCCCTGAACCTTTTGGGAGAACTTGAGGCAGAAGAAGACGAACTTTTTTCAACCTCTCGGAATTGCGTGGAAACTCACCCACGATCCTCATTTCTCGTGAGGACTCCAGAATGTACGAGCTTGTTTCGAGATTCCTCCGTTTCGGCCCTGAACCATTTGCGACAACTTGAGGCAGAAGAAGACGAACTTTTTTCAACGTCTCCGAATTGCGTGGAAAGTCACCCACTTAACTCATTTCTCGTGAGGATTCCAGAATGCATGAACTTGTTTCGAGATTCCTCCCTTTGGGCCCTGAACCATATGGGACAACTTGAGGCAGAAGAAGACGAACTTTTTTCAATGTCTCGGAATTGCTTGGAAACTCACCCACCCTCCTCATTTCTCGTGAGGATTCCAGAATGCAGGAACTTGTTTCGAGATTCCTCCGTTGGGGCCCTGAACCATTTGGGACAACTTGAGGCAGAAGAAGACGAACTTTTTTCAACGACTCTGAATTGCGGGGAAACTCACCCACCCTCCTCATTTCTCGTGAGGATTCCAGAATGCAGGAGCTTGTTTCGAGATTCCTCCGTTGGGGCCCTGAACCATTTGGGACAACTTGAGGCAGAAGAAGACGAACTTTTTTCAACGTCTCCGAATTGCGTGGAAACTCACCCACCCTCCTCATTTCTCGTCAGGACTCCAGAATGCACGAGCTTGTTTCGAGATTCCTCCGTTTGGGCTCTGAACCATTTGGGACAACTTGAGGCAGAAGAAGACGAACTTTTTTCAACGACTCCGAATTGCGTGGAAACTCCCGACCCTCCTCATTTCTCGTGAGGATTCCAGAATGCAGGAACTTGTTTCGAGATTCCTCCGTTTGGGCCCTGAACCATTTGGGAGAACTTGAGGAAGAAGAAGACGAACTTTTTTCAACGTCTCCGAATTGCGTGGAAACTCACCCACCCTCCTCATTTCTCGTGAGGACTCCAGAATGCACGAGCTTGTTTCGAGATTCCTCCGTTTGGGCCCTGAACCTTTTGGGAGAACTTGAGGCAGAAGAAGACGAACTTTTTTCAACCTCTCGGAATTGCGTGCAAACTCACCCACCCTCCTCATTTCTCGTGAGGACTCCAGAATGCACGAGCTTGTTTCGAGATTCCTCCGTTTGGGCCCTGAACCATTTGGGACAACTTGAGGCAGAAGAAGACGAACTTTTTTCAACGACTCCGAATTGCGTAGAAACTCACCCACCCACCTCATTTCTCGTGAGGATTCCAGAATGCACGAGCTTGTTTCGAGATTCCTCCGTTTGGGCGCTGAACCATTTGGGACAACTTGAGGCAGAAGAAGACGAACTTTTTTCAACCTCTCGGAATTGCGTGGAAACTCACCCACCCTCCTCATTTCTCGTCAGGACTCCAGAATGCACGAGCTTGTTTCGAGATTCCTCCGTTTGGGCGCTGAACCATTTGGGACAACTTGAGGCAGAAGAAGACGAACTTTTTTCAACGACTCCGAATTGCGTGGAAACTCACCCACCCTCCTCATTTCTCGTGAGGATTCCAGAATGCATGACCTTGTTTCGAGAATCCTCCGTTTGGGCCATGAACCATTTGGGACAACTTGAAGCAGAAGAAGACGAACTTTTTTCAACGTCTCCGAATTGCGTGGAAACTCACCCACCCTCCTCATTTCTCGTGAGGACTCCAGAATGCACGAGCTTGTTTCGAGATTCCTCCGTTTGGGCTCTGAACCATTTGGGACAACTTGAGGCAGAAGAAGACGAACTTTTTTCAACGACTTCGAATTGCGTGGAAACTCACCGACCCTCCTCATTTCTCGTGAGGATTCCAGAATGCAGGAACTTGTTTCGAGATTCCTCCGTTTGGGCCCTGAACCATTTGGGAGAACTTGAGGAAGAAGAAGACGAACTTTTTTCAACGTCTCCGAATTGCGTGGAAACTCACCCACCCTCCTCATTTCTCGTGAGGATTCCAGAATGCAGGAACTTGTTTCGAGATTCCTCCGTTTGGGCCCTGAACCATTTGGGACAACTTGAGGCAGAAGAAGACGAACTTTTTTCAACCTCTCGGAATTGCGTGGAAACTCACCCACCCTCCTCATTTCTCGTCAGGACTCCAGAATGCACGAGCTTGTTTCGAGATTCCTCCGTTTGGGCTCTGAACCATTTGGGACAACTTAAGGCAGAAGAAGACGAACTTTTTTCAACGTCTCCGAATTGCGTGGAAACTCACCCACCCTCCTCATTTCTCGTGAGGACTCCAGAATGCACGAGCTTGTTTCGAGATTCCTCCGTTTGGGCCCTGAACCTTTTGGGAGAACTTGAGGCAGAAGAAGACGAACTTTTTTCAACCTCTCGGAATTGCGTGCAAACTCACCCACCCTCCTCATTTCTCGTGAGGACTCCAGAATGCACGAGCTTGTTTCGAGATTCCTCCGTTTGGGCCCTGAACCATTTGGGACAACTTGAGGCAGAAGAAGACGAACTTTTTTCAACATCTCCGAATTGCGTGGAAACTCACCCACCCTCCTCATTTCTCGTGAGGATTCCAGAATGCATGAACTTGTTTCGAGAATCCTCCGTTTGGGCCCTGAACCATTTGGGAGAACTTGAGGCAGAAGAAGACGAACTTTTTTCAACGTCTCCGAATTGCGTGGAAACTCACCCACCCTCCTCATTTCTCGTGAGGACTCCAGAATGCACGAGCTTGTTTCGAGATTCCTCCGTTTGGGCCCTGAACCTTTTGGGAGAACTTGAGGCAGAAGAAGACGAACTTTTTTCAACCTCTCGGAATTGCGTGGAAACTCACCCACGATCCTCATTTCTCGTGAGGACTCCAGAATGTACGAGCTTGTTTCGAGATTCCTCCGTTTCGGCCCTGAACCATTTGCGACAACTTGAGGCAGAAGAAGACAAACTTTTTTCAACGTCTCCGAATTGCGTGGAAAGTCACCCACTTAACTCATTTCTCGTGAGGATTCCAGAATGCATGAACTTGTTTCGAGATTCCTCCCTTTGGGCCCTGAACCATATGGGACAACTTGAGGCAGAAGAAGACGAACTTTTTTCAATGTCTCGGAATTGCTTGGAAACTCACCCACCCTCCTCATTTCTCGTGAGGATTCCAGAATGCAGGAACTTGTTTCGAGATTCCTCCGTTGGGGCCCTGAACCATTTGGGACAACTTGAGGCAGAAGAAGACGAACTTTTTTCAACGACTCTGAATTGCGGGGAAACTCACCCACCCTCCTCATTTCTCGTGAGGATTCCAGAATGCAGGAGCTTGTTTCGAGATTCCTCCGTTGGGGCCCTGAACCATTTGGGACAACTTGAGGCAGAAGAAGACGAACTTTTTTCAACGTCTCCGAATTGCGTGGAAACTCACCCACCCTCCTCATTTCTCGTCAGGACTCCAGAATGCACGAGCTTGTTTCGAGATTCCTCCGTTTGGGCTCTGAACCATTTGGGACAACTTGAGGCAGAAGAAGACGAACTTTTTTCAACGACTCCGAATTGCGTGGAAACTCCCGACCCTCCTCATTTCTCGTGAGGATTCCAGAATGCAGGAACTTGTTTCGAGATTCCTCCGTTTGGGCCCTGAACCATTTGGGAGAACTTGAGGAAGAAGAAGACGAACTTTTTTCAACGTCTCCGAATTGCGTGGAAACTCACCCACCCTCCTCATTTCTCGTGAGGACTCCAGAATGCACGAGCTTGTTTCGAGATTCCTCCGTTTGGGCCCTGAACCTTTTGGGAGAACTTGAGGCAGAAGAAGACGAACTTTTTTCAACCTCTCGGAATTGCGTGCAAACTCACCCACCCTCCTCATTTCTCGTGAGGACTCCAGAATGCACGAGCTTGTTTCGAGATTCCTCCGTTTGGGCCCTGAACCATTTGGGACAACTTGAGGCAGAAGAAGACGAACTTTTTTCAACGACTCCGAATTGCGTAGAAACTCACCCACCCACCTCATTTCTCGTGAGGATTCCAGAATGCACGAGCTTGTTTCGAGATTCCTCCGTTTGGGCGCTGAACCATTTGGGACAACTTGAGGCAGAAGAAGACGAACTTTTTTCAACCTCTCGGAATTGCGTGGAAACTCACCCACCCTCCTCATTTCTCGTCAGGACTCCAGAATGCACGAGCTTGTTTCGAGATTCCTCCGTTTGGGCGCTGAACCATTTGGGACAACTTGAGGCAGAAGAAGACGAACTTTTTTCAACGACTCCGAATTGCGTGGAAACTCACCCACCCTCCTCATTTCTCGTGAGGATTCCAGAATGCATGACCTTGTTTCGAGAATCCTCCGTTTGGGCCATGAACCATTTGGGACAACTTGAAGCAGAAGAAGACGAACTTTTTTCAACGTCTCCGAATTGCGTGGAAACTTACCCACCCTCCTCATTTCTCGTGAGGATTCCAGAATGCAGGAACTTGTTTCGAGATTCCTCCGTTTGGGCCCTGAACCACTTGGGACAACTTGAGGCAGAAGAAGACGAACTTTTTTCAACCTCTCGGAATTGCGTGGAAACTCACCCACCCTCCTCATTTCTCGTCAGGACTCCAGAATGCACGAGCTTGTTTCGAGATTCCTCCGTTTGGCCTCTGAACCATTTGGGACAACTTAAGGCAGAAGAAGACGAACTTTTTTCAACGTCTCCGAATTGCGTGGAAACTCACCCACCCTCCTCATTTCTCGTGAGGATTCCAGAATGCATGAACTTGTTTCGAGAATCCTCCGTTTGGGCCCTTAACCATTTGGGAGAACTTGAGGCAGAAGAAGACGAACTTTTTTCAACGTCTCCGAATTGCGTGGAAACTCACCCACCCTCCTCATTTCTCGTGAGGATTCCAGAATGCAGGAACTTGTTTCGAGATTCCTCCGTTTGGGCCCTGAACCATTTGGGACAACTTGAGGCAGAAGAAGACGAACTTTTTTCAACCTCTCGGAATTGCGTGGAAACTCACCCACCCTCCTCATTTCTCGTCAGGACTCCAGAATGCACGAGCTTGTTTCGAGATTCCTCCGTTTGGGCTCTGAACCATTTGGGACAACTTAAGGCAGAAGAAGACGAACTTTTTTCAACGTCTCCGAATTGCGTGGAAACTCACCCACCCTCCTCATTTCTCGTGAGGATTCCAGAATGCATGAACTTGTTTCGAGAATCCTCCATTTGGGCCCTTAACCATTTGGGAGAACTTGAGGCAGAAGAAGACGAACTTTTTTCAACGACTCCGAATTGCGTGGAAACTCCCGACCCTCCTCATTTCTCGTGAGGATTCCAGAATGCAGGAACTTGTTTCGAGATTCCTCCGTTTGGGCCCTGAACCATTTGGGAGAACTTGAGGAAGAAGAAGACGAACTTTTTTCAACGTCTCCGAATTGCGTGGAAACTCACCCACCCTCCTCATTTCTCGTGAGGACTCCAGAATGCACGAGCTTGTTTCGAGATTCCTCCGTTTGGGCCCTGAACCTTTTGGGAGAACTTGAGGCAGAAGAAGACGAACTTTTTTCAACCTCTCGAAATTGCGTGCAAACTCACCCACCCTCCTCATTTCTCGTGAGGACTCCAGAATGCACGAGCTTGTTTCGAGATTCCTCCGTTTGGGCCCTGAACCATTTGGGACAACTTGAGGCAGAAGAAGACGAACTTTTTTCAACGACTCCGAATTGCGTAGAAACTCACCCACCCACCTCATTTCTCGTGAGGATTCCAGAATGCACGAGCTTGTTTCGAGATTCCTCCGTTTGGGCGCTGAACCATTTGGGACAACTTGAGGCAGAAGAAGACGAACTTTTTTCAACCTCTCGGAATTGCGTGGAAACTCACCCACCCTCCTCATTTCTCGTCAGGACTCCAGAATGCACGAGCTTGTTTCGAGATTCCTCCGTTTGGGCGCTGAACCATTTGGGACAACTTGAGGCAGAAGAAGACGAACTTTTTTCAACGACTCCGAATTGCGTGGAAACTCACCCACCCTCCTCATTTCTCGTGAGGATTCCAGAATGCATGACCTTGTTTCGAGAATCCTCCGTTTGGGCCATGAACCATTTGGGACAACTTGAAGCAGAAGAAGACGAACTTTTTTCAACGTCTCCGAATTGCGTGGAAACTTACCCACCCTCCTCATTTCTCGTGAGGATTCCAGAATGCAGGAACTTGTTTCGAGATTCCTCCGTTTGGGCCCTGAACCACTTGGGACAACTTGAGGCAGAAGAAGACGAACTTTTTTCAACCTCTCGGAATTGCGTGGAAACTCACCCACCCTCCTCATTTCTCGTCAGGACTCCAGAATGCACGAGCTTGTTTCGAGATTCCTCCGTTTGGCCTCTGAACCATTTGGGACAACTTAAGGCAGAAGAAGACGAACTTTTTTCAACGTCTCCGAATTGCGTGGAAACTCACCCACCCTCCTCATTTCTCGTGAGGATTCCAGAATGCATGAACTTGTTTCGAGAATCCTCCGTTTGGGCCCTTAACCATTTGGGAGAACTTGAGGCAGAAGAAGACGAACTTTTTTCAACGTCTCCGAATTGCGTGGAAACTCACCCACCCTCCTCATTTCTCGTGAGGATTCCAGAATGCAGGAACTTGTTTCGAGATTCCTCCGTTTGGGCCCTGAACCATTTGGGACAACTTGAGGCAGAAGAAGACGAACTTTTTTCAACCTCTCGGAATTGCGTGGAAACTCACCCACCCTCCTCATTTCTCGTCAGGACTCCAGAATGCACGAGCTTGTTTCGAGATTCCTCCGTTTGGGCTCTGAACCATTTGGGACAACTTAAGGCAGAAGAAGACGAACTTTTTTCAACGTCTCCGAATTGCGTGGAAACTCACCCACCCTCCTCATTTCTCGTGAGGATTCCAGAATGCATGAACTTGTTTCGAGAATCCTCCATTTGGGCCCTTAACCATTTGGGAGAACTTGAGGCAGAAGAAGACGAACTTTTTTCAACGTCTCCGAATTGCGTGGAAACTCACCCACCCTCCTCATTTCTCGTGAGGACTCCAGAATGCACGAGCTTCTTTCAAGATTCCTCCGTTTGGGCCCAGAACCATTTGGGACAACTTGAGGCAGAAGAAGACGAACTTTTTTCAACCTCTCGGAATTGCGTGGAAACTCACCCACCCTCCTCATTTCTCGTCAGGACTCCAGAATGCACGAGCTTGTTTCGAGATTCCTCCGTTTGGGCGCTGAACCATTTGGGACAACTTGAGGCAGAAGAAGACGAACTTTTTTCAACGACTCCGAATTGCGTGGAAACTCACCCACCCTCCTCATTTCCCATGAGGATTCCAGAATGCATGAACTTGTTTCGAGAATCCTCCGTTTGGGCCATGAACCATTTGGGACAACTTGAAGCAGAAGAAGACGAACTTTTTTCAACGTCTCCGAATTGCGTGGAAACTCACCCACCCTCCTCATTTCTCGTGAGGATTCCAGAATGCAGGAACTTGTTCCGAGATTCCTCCGTTTGGGCCCTGAACCATTTGGGACAACTTGAGGCAGAAGAAGACGAACTTTTTTCAACCTCTCGGAATTGCGTGGAAACTCACCCACCCTCCTCATTTCTCGTCAGGACTCCAGAATGCACGAGCTTGTTTCGAGATTCCTCCGTTTGGGCGCTGAACCATTTGGGACAACTTGAGGCAGAAGAAGACGAACTTTTTTCAACGACTCCGAATTGCGTGGAAACTCACCCACCCTCCTCATTTCTCGAGAGGATTCCAGAATGCATGACCTTGTTTCGAGAATCCTCCGTTTGGGCCAAGAACCATTTGGGACAACTTGAGGCAGAAGAAGACGAACTTTTTTCAACCTCTCGGAATTGCGTGGAAAGTCACCCACCCTCCTCATTTCTCGTGAGGATTCCAGAATGCAGGAACTTGTTTCGAGATTCCTCCGTTTGGGCCCTGAACCATTTGGGACAACTTGAGGCAGAAGAAGACGAACTTTTTTCAACCTCTCGGAATTGCGTGGAAACTCACCCACCCTCCTCATTTCTCGTCAGGACTCCAGAATGCACGAGCTTGTTTCGAGATTCCTCCGTTTGTGCTCTGAACCATTTGGGACAACTTAAGGCAGAAGAAGACGAACTTTTTTCAACGTCTCCGAATTGCGTGGAAACTCACCCACCCTCCTCATTTCTCGTGAGGATTCCAGAATGCATGAACTTGTTTCGAGAATCCTCCGTTTGGGCCCTTAACCATTTGGGAGAACTTGAGGCAGAAGAAGACGAACTTTTTTCAACGTCTCCGAATTGCGTGGAAACTCACCCACCCTCCTCATTTCTCGTGAGGACTCCAGAATGCACGAGCTTGTTTCGAGGTTCCTCCGTTTGGGCCCTGAACCATTTGGGACAACTTGAGGCAGAAGAAGACGAACTTTTTTCAACCTCTCGGAATTGCGTGGAAACTCACCCACCCTCCTCATTTCTCGTCAGGACTCCAGAATGCACGAGCTTGTTTCGAGATTCCTCCGTTTGGGCGCTGAACCATTTGGGACAACTTGAGGCAGAAGAAGACGAACTTTTTTCAACGACTCCGAATTGCGTGGAAACTCACCCACCCTCCTCATTTCTCGTGAGGATTCCAGAATGCATGACCTTGTTTCGAGAATCCTCCGTTTGGGCCATGAACCATTTGGGACAACTTGAGGCAGAAGAAGACGAACTTTTTTCAACGTCTCCGAATTGCGTGGAAACTCACCCACCCTCCTCATTTCTCGTGAGGATTCCAGAATGCAGGAACTTGTTTCGAGATTCCTCCATTTGGGCCCTGAACCATTTGGGACAACTTGAGGCAGAAGAAGACGAACTTTTTTCAACCTCTCGGAATTGGGTGGAAACTCACCCACCCTCCTCATTTCTCGTCAGGACTCCAGAATGCACGAGCTTGTTTCGAGATTCCTCCGTTTGGGCTCTGAACCATTTGGGACAACTTGAGGCAGAAGAAGACGAACTTTTTTCAACGACTCCGAATTGCGTGGAAACTCACCCACCCTCCTCATTTCTCGTGACGATTCCAGAATGCATGAACTTGTTTCGAGATTCCTCCGTTTGGGCCCTCAACCATTTGGGACAACTTGAGGCAGAAGAAGACGAACTTTTTTCAACGACTCCGAATTGCGTGGAAACTCACCCACCCTCCTCATTTCTCGTGACGATTCCAGAATGCAGGAACTTGTTTCGAGATTCCTCCCTTTGGGCCCTGAACCATATGGGACAACTTGAGGCAGAAGAAGACGAACTTTTTTCAACCTCTCAGAATTGCTTGGAAACTCACCCACCCTCCTCATTTCTCGTGAGGATTCCAGAACGCATGAACTTGTTTCGAGATTCCTCTGTTTGGGCCCTGAACCATTTGGAGAACATGAGGCAGAAGAAGAGGAACTTTTTTCATCGTCTCGGTATTGCGTGGAAACTCACCCACCCTCCTCATTTCTCGTGAGGACTCCAGAATGCACGAACTTGTTTCGAGATTCCTCCGTTTGGGCCCTGAACCATTTGGGACAACTTGAGGCAGAAGAAGACGAACTTTTTTCAACGTCTCGGAATTGCGTGGAAACTCACCCACCCTCCTCATTTCTCGTGAGGACTCCAGAATGCACGAGCTTGTTTCGAGATTCCTCCGTTTGGGCCCTGAACCTTTTGGGAGAACTTGAGGCAGAAGAAGACGAACTTTTTTCAACGTCTCGGAATTGCGTGGAAACTCACCCACCCTCCTCATTTCTCGTGAGGACTCCAGAATGCACGAACTTGTTTCGAGATTCCTCCGTTTGGGCCCTGAACCATTTGGGACAACTTGAGGCAGAAGAAGACGAACTTTTTTCAACGTCTCCGAATTGCGTGGAAACTCACCCACCCTCCTCATTTCTCGTGAGGATTCCAGAATGCATGAACTTGTTTCGAGAATCCTCCGTTTGGGCCCTGAACCATTTGGGAGAACTTGAGGCAGAAGAAGACGAACTTTTTTCAACGTCTCCGAATTGCGTGGAAACTCACCCACCCTCCTCATTTCTCGTGAGGGCTCCAGAATGCACGAGCTTGTTTCGAGATTCCTCCGTTTGGGCCCTGAACCTTTTGGGAGAACTTGAGGCAGAAGAAGACGAACTTTTTTCAACGTCTCCGAATTGCGTGGAAACTCACCCACCCTCCTCATTTCTCGTGAGGACTCCAGAATGCACGAGCTTGTTTCGAGATTCCTCCGTTTCGGCCCTGAACCTTTTGGGAGAACTTGAGGCAGAAGAAGACGAACTTTTTTCAACGTCTCGGAATTGCGTGGAAACTCACCCACCCTCCTCATTTCTCGTGAGGATTCCAGAATGCAGGAACTTGTTTCGAGATTCCTCCGTTTGGGCCCTGAACCATTTGGGACAACTTGAGGCAGAAGGAGACGAAGTTTTTTCAACGTCTCCGAATTGCGTGGAAACTCACCCACCCTCCTCATTTCTCGTGAGGACTCCAGAATGCACGAGGTTGTTTCGAGATTCCTCCGTTTGGGCTCTGAACCATTTGGGACAACTTGAGGCAGAAGAAGACGAACTTTTTTCAACGTCTCCGAATTGCGTGGAAACTCACCCACCCTCCTCATTTCTCGTGAGGATTCCAGAATGCAGGAACTTGTTTCGAGATTCCTCCGTTTGGGCCCTGAACCATTTGGGACAACTTGAGGCAGAAGAAGACGAACTTTTTTCAACGACTCCGAATTGCGTGGAAACTCACCCACCCTCCTCATTTCTCGTGACGATTCCAGAATGCAGGAACTTGTTTCGAGATTCCTCCCTTTGGGCCCTGAACCATATGGGACAACTTGAGGCAGAAGAAGACGAACTTTTTTCAACCTCTCAGAATTGCTTGGAAACTCACCCACCCTCCTCATTTCTCGTGAGGATTCCAGAACGCATGAACTTGTTTCGAGATTCCTCTGTTTGGGCCCTGAACCATTTGGAGAACATGAGGCAGAAGAAGAGGAACTTTTTTCAACGTCTCGGTATTGCGTGGAAACTCACCCACCCTCCTCATTTCTCGTGAGGACTCCAGAATGCACGAACTTGTTTCGAGATTCCTCCGTTTGGGCCCTGAACCATTTGGGACAACTTGAGGCAGAAGAAGACGAACTTTTTTCAACGTCTCCGAATTGCGCGGAAACTCACCCACGATCCTCATTTCTCGTGAGGATTCCAGAATGCATGAACTTGTTTCGAGATTCCTCCCTTTGGGCCCTGAACTATATGGGACAACTTGAGGCAGAAGAAGACGAACTTTTTTCAACGTCTCGGAATTGCTTGGAAACTCACCCACCCTCCTCATTTCTCGTGAGGACTCCAGAATGCACGAGCTTGTTTCGAGATTCCTCCGTTTCGGCCCTGAACCTTTTGGGAGAACTTGAGGCAGAAGAAGACGAACTTTTTTCAACGTGTCGGAATTGCGTGGAAACTCACCCACCCTCCTCATTTCTCGTGAGGACTCCAGAATGCACGAACTTGTTTCGAGATTCCTCCGTTTGGGCCCTGAACCATTTGGGACAACTTGAGGCAGAAGAAGACGAACTTTTTTCAACGTCACCGAATTGCGTGGAAACTCACCCACCCTCCTCATTTCTCGTGAGGATTCCAGAATGCATGACCTTGTTTCGAGAATCCTCCGTTTGGGCCATGAACCATTTGGGACAACTTGAGGCAGAAGAAGACGAACTTTTTTCAACGTCTCCGAATTGCGTGGAAACTCACCCACCCTCCTCATTTCTCGTGAGGATTCCAGAATGCAGGAACTTGTTTCGAGATTCCTCCATTTGGGCCCTGAACCATTTGGGACAACTTGAGGCAGAAGAAGACGAACTTTTTTCAACCTCTCGGAATTGGGTGGAAACTCACCCACCCTCCTCATTTCTCGTCAGGACTCCAGAATGCACGAGCTTGTTTCGAGATTCCTCCGTTTGGGCTCTGAACCATTTGGGACAACTTGAGGCAGAAGAAGACGAACTTTTTTCAACGACTCCGAATTGCGTGGAAACTCACCCACCCTCCTCATTTCTCGTGACGATTCCAGAATGCATGAACTTGTTTCGAGATTCCTCCGTTTGGGCCCTCAACCATTTGGGACAACTTGAGGCAGAAGAAGACGAACTTTTTTCAACGACTCCGAATTGCGTGGAAACTCACCCACCCTCCTCATTTCTCGTGACGATTCCAGAATGCAGGAACTTGTTTCGAGATTCCTCCCTTTGGGCCCTGAACCATATGGGACAACTTGAGGCAGAAGAAGACGAACTTTTTTCAACCTCTCAGAATTGCTTGGAAACTCACCCACCCTCCTCATTTCTCGTGAGGATTCCAGAACGCATGAACTTGTTTCGAGATTCCTCTGTTTGGGCCCTGAACCATTTGGAGAACATGAGGCAGAAGAAGAGGAACTTTTTTCATCGTCTCGGTATTGCGTGGAAACTCACCCACCCTCCTCATTTCTCGTGAGGACTCCAGAATGCACGAACTTGTTTCGAGATTCCTCCGTTTGGGCCCTGAACCATTTGGGACAACTTGAGGCAGAAGAAGACGAACTTTTTTCAACGTCTCGGAATTGCGTGGAAACTCACCCACCCTCCTCATTTCTCGTGAGGACTCCAGAATGCACGAGCTTGTTTCGAGATTCCTCCGTTTGGGCCCTGAACCTTTTGGGAGAACTTGAGGCAGAAGAAGACGAACTTTTTTCAACGTCTCGGAATTGCGTGGAAACTCACCCACCCTCCTCATTTCTCGTGAGGACTCCAGAATGCACGAACTTGTTTCGAGATTCCTCCGTTTGGGCCCTGAACCATTTGGGACAACTTGAGGCAGAAGAAGACGAACTTTTTTCAACGTCTCCGAATTGCGTGGAAACTCACCCACCCTCCTCATTTCTCGTGAGGATTCCAGAATGCATGAACTTGTTTCGAGAATCCTCCGTTTGGGCCCTGAACCATTTGGGAGAACTTGAGGCAGAAGAAGACGAACTTTTTTCAACGTCTCCGAATTGCGTGGAAACTCACCCACCCTCCTCATTTCTCGTGAGGACTCCAGAATGCACGAGCTTGTTTCGAGATTCCTCCGTTTGGGCCCTGAACCTTTTGGGAGAACTTGAGGCAGAAGAAGACGAACTTTTTTCAACGTCTCCGAATTGCGTGGAAACTCACCCACCCTCCTCATTTCTCGTGAGGACTCCAGAATGCACGAGCTTGTTTCGAGATTCCTCCGTTTCGGCCCTGAACCTTTTGGGAGAACTTGAGGCAGAAGAAGACGAACTTTTTTCAACGTCTCGGAATTGCGTGGAAACTCACCCACCCTCCTCATTTCTCGTGAGGATTCCAGAATGCAGGAACTTGTTTCGAGATTCCTCCGTTTGGGCCCTGAACCATTTGGGACAACTTGAGGCAGAAGGAGACGAAGTTTTTTCAACGTCTCCGAATTGCGTGGAAACTCACCCACCCTCCTCATTTCTCGTGAGGACTCCAGAATGCACGAGGTTGTTTCGAGATTCCTCCGTTTGGGCTCTGAACCATTTGGGACAACTTGAGGCAGAAGAAGACGAACTTTTTTCAACGTCTCCGAATTGCGTGGAAACTCACCCACCCTCCTCATTTCTCGTGAGGATTCCAGAATGCAGGAACTTGTTTCGAGATTCCTCCGTTTGGGCCCTGAACCATTTGGGACAACTTGAGGCAGAAGAAGACGAACTTTTTTCAACGACTCCGAATTGCGTGGAAACTCACCCACCCTCCTCATTTCTCGTGACGATTCCAGAATGCAGGAACTTGTTTCGAGATTCCTCCCTTTGGGCCCTGAACCATATGGGACAACTTGAGGCAGAAGAAGACGAACTTTTTTCAACCTCTCAGAATTGCTTGGAAACTCACCCACCCTCCTCATTTCTCGTGAGGATTCCAGAACGCATGAACTTGTTTCGAGATTCCTCTGTTTGGGCCCTGAACCATTTGGAGAACATGAGGCAGAAGAAGAGGAACTTTTTTCAACGTCTCGGTATTGCGTGGAAACTCACCCACCCTCCTCATTTCTCGTGAGGACTCCAGAATGCACGAACTTGTTTCGAGATTCCTCCGTTTGGGCCCTGAACCATTTGGGACAACTTGAGGCAGAAGAAGACGAACTTTTTTCAACGTCTCCGAATTGCGCGGAAACTCACCCACGATCCTCATTTCTCGTGAGGATTCCAGAATGCATGAACTTGTTTCGAGATTCCTCCCTTTGGGCCCTGAACTATATGGGACAACTTGAGGCAGAAGAAGACGAACTTTTTTCAACGTCTCGGAATTGCTTGGAAACTCACCCACCCTCCTCATTTCTCGTGAGGACTCCAGAATGCACGAGCTTGTTTCGAGATTCCTCCGTTTCGGCCCTGAACCTTTTGGGAGAACTTGAGGCAGAAGAAGACGAACTTTTTTCAACGTGTCGGAATTGCGTGGAAACTCACCCACCCTCCTCATTTCTCGTGAGGACTCCAGAATGCACGAACTTGTTTCGAGATTCCTCCGTTTGGGCCCTGAACCATTTGGGACAACTTGAGGCAGAAGAAGACGAACTTTTTTCAACGTCACCGAATTGCGTGGAAACTCACCCACCCTCCTCATTTCTCGTGAGGATTCCAGAATGCATGAACTTGTTTCGAGAATCCTCCGTTTGGGCCCTGAACCATTTGGGAGAACTTGAGGCAGAAGAAGACGAACTTTTTTCAACGTCTCCGAATTGCGTGGAAACTCACCCACCCTCCTCATTTCTCGTGAGGACTCCAGAATGCACGAGCTTGTTTCGAGATTCCTCCGTTTGGGCCCTGAACCTTTTGGGAGAACTTGAGGCAGAAGAAGACGAACTTTTTTCAACCTCTCGGAATTGCGTGGAAACTCACCCACCCACCTCATTTCTCGTGAGGACTCCAGAATGCACGAGCTTGTTTCGAGATTCCTCCGTTTCGGCCCTGAACCATTTGGGACAACTTGAGGTAGAAGAAGACGAACTTTTTTCAACGTCTCCGAATTGCGTGGAAAGTCACCCACTTAACTCATTTCTCGTGAGGATTCCAGAATGCATGAACTTGTTTCGAGATTCCTCCCTTTGGGCCCTGAACCATATGGGACAACTTGAGGCAGAAGAAGACGAACTTTATTCAATGTCTCGGAATTGCTTGGAAACTCACCCACCCTCCTCATTTCTCGTGAGGATTCCAGAATGCAGGAGCTTGTTTCGAGATTCCTCCGTTGGGGCCCTGAACCATTTGGGACAACTTGAGGCAGAAGAAGACGAACTTTTTTCAACGACTCTGAATTGCGTGGAAACTCACCCACCCTCCTCATTTCTCGTGAGGATTCCAGAATGCAGGAACTTGTTTCGAGATTCCTCCGTTTGGGCCCTGAACCATTTGGGAGAACTTGAGGCAGAAGAAGACGAACTTTTTTCAACTTCTCGGAATTGCTTGGAAACTCACCCACCCTCCTCATTTCTCGTGAGGATTCCAGAATGCAGGAGCTTGTTTCGAGATTCCTCCGTTGGGGCCCTGAACCATTTGGGACAACTTGAGGCAGAAGTAGACGAACTTTTTTTCAACGACTCCGAATTGCGTAGAAACTCACCCACCCACCTCATTTCTCGTGAGGATTCCAGAATGCATGAACTTGTTTCGAGATTCCTCCCTTTGGGCCCTGAACCATATGGGACAACTTGAGGCAGAAGAAGACGAACTTTTTTCAACGTCTCGGAATTGCTTGGAAACTCACCCACCCTCCTCATTTCTCGTGAGGACTCCAGAATGCACGAGCTTGTTTCGAGATTCCTCCGTTTGGGCTCTGAACCATTTGGGACAACTTGAGGCAGAAGAAGACGAACTTTTTTCAACGTCTCCGAATTGCGTGGAAACTCACCCACCCTCCTCATTTCTCGTGAGGATTCCAGAATGCATGAACTTGTTTCGAGAATCCTCCGTTTGGGCCCTGAACCATTTTGGAGAACTTGAGGCAGAAGAAGACGAACTTTTTTCAACGTCTCGGAATTGCGTGGAAACTCACCCACCCTCCTCATTTCTCGTGAAGACTCCAGAATGCACGAACTTGTTTCGAGATTCCTCCGTTTGGGCCCTGAACCATTTGGGACAACTTGAGGCAGAAGAAGACGAACTTTTTTCAACGTCTCCGAATTGCGTGGAAACTCACCCACGATCCTCATTTCTCGTGAGGATTCCAGAATGCATGAACTTGTTTCGAGATTCCTCCCTTTGGGCCCTGAACTATGTGGGACAACTTGAGGCAGAAGAAGACGAACTTTTTTCAACGTCTCGGAATTGCTTGGAAACTCACCCACCCTCCTCATTTCTCGTGAGGACTCCAGAATGCACGAGCTTGTTTCGAGATTCCTCCGTTTCGGCCCTGAACCTTTTGGGAGAACTTGAGGCAGAAGAAGACGAACTTTTTTCAACGTGTCGGAATTGCGTGGAAACTCACCCACCCTCCTCATTTCTCGTGAGGACTCCAGAATGCACGAACTTGTTTCGAGATTCCTCCGTTTGGGCCCTGAACCATTTGGGACAACTTGAGGCAGAAGAAGACGAACTTTTTTCAACGTCACCGAATTGCGTGGAAACTCACCCACCCTCCTCATTTCTCGTGAGGATTCCAGAATGCATGAACTTGTTTCGAGAATCCTCCGTTTGGGCCCTGAACCATTTGGGAGAACTTGAGGCAGAAGAAGACGAACTTTTTTCAACGTCTCCGAATTGCGTGGAAACTCACCCACCCTCCTCATTTCTCGTCAGGACTCCAGAATGCACGAGCTTGTTTCGAGATTCCTCCGTTTGGGCCCTGAACCTTTTGGGAGAACTTGAGGCAGAAGAAGACGAACTTTTTTCAACCTCTCGGAATTGCGTGGAAACTCACCCACCCACCTCATTTCTCGTGAGGACTCCAGAATGCACGAGCTTGTTTCGAGATTCCTCCGTTTCGGCCCTGAACCATTTGGGACAACTTGAGGTAGAAGAAGACGAACTTTTTTCAACGTCTCCGAATTGCGTGGAAAGTCACCCACTTAACTCATTTCTCGTGAGGATTCCAGAATGCATGAACTTGTTTCGAGATTCCTCCCTTTGGGCCCTGAACCATATGGGACAACTTGAGGCAGAAGAAGACGAACTTTATTCAATGTCTCGGAATTGCTTGGAAACTCACCCACCCTCCTCATTTCTCGTGAGGATTCCAGAATGCAGGAGCTTGTTTCGAGATTCCTCCGTTGGGGCCCTGAACCATTTGGGACAACTTGAGGCAGAAGAAGACGAACTTTTTTCAACGACTCTGAATTGCGTGGAAACTCACCCACCCTCCTCATTTCTCGTGAGGATTCCAGAATGCAGGAACTTGTTTCGAGATTCCTCCGTTTGGGCCCTGAACCATTTGGGAGAACTTGAGGCAGAAGAAGACGAACTTTTTTCAACTTCTCGGAATTGCTTGGAAACTCACCCACCCTCCTCATTTCTCGTGAGGATTCCAGAATGCAGGAGCTTGTTTCGAGATTCCTCCGTTGGGGCCCTGAACCATTTGGGACAACTTGAGGCAGAAGAAGACGAACTTTTTTCAACGACTCCGAATTGCGTAGAAACTCACCCACCCACCTCATTTCTCGTGAGGATTCCAGAATGCATGAACTTGTTTCGAGATTCCTCCCTTTGGGCCCTGAACCATGTGGGACAACTTGAGGCAGAAGAAGACGAACTTTTTTCAACGTCTCGGAATTGCTTGGAAACTCACCCACCCTCCTCATTTCTCGTGAGGACTCCAGAATGCACGAGCTTGTTTCGAGATTCCTCCGTTTGGGCTCTGAACCATTTGGGACAACTTGAGGCAGAAGAAGACGAACTTTTTTCAACGTCTCCGAATTGCGTGGAAACTCACCCACCCTCCTCATTTCTCGTGAGGATTCCAGAATGCATGAACTTGTTTCGAGAATCCTCCGTTTGGGCCCTGAACCATTTTGGAGAACTTGAGGCAGAAGAAGACGAACTTTTTTCAACGTCTCGGAATTGCGTGGAAACTCACCCACCCTCCTCATTTCTCGTGAAGACTCCAGAATGCACGAACTTGTTTCGAGATTCCTCCGTTTGGGCCCTGAACCATTTGGGACAACTTGAGGCAGAAGAAGACGAACTTTTTTCAACGTCTCTGAATTGCGTAGAAACTCACCCACCCTCCTCATTTCTCGTGAGGATTCCAGAATGCAGGAACTTGTTTCGAGATTCCTCCGTTTGGGCCCTGAACCATTTGGGACAACTTGAGGCAGAAGAAGACGAACTTTTTTCAACGACTCTGAATTGCGTGGAAACTCACCCACCCTCCTCATTTCTCGTGACGATTCCAGAATGCAGGAACTTGTTTCGAGATTCCTCCCTTTGGGCCCTGAACCATATGGGACAACTTGAGGCAGAAGAAGACGAACTTTTTTCAACCTCTCAGAATTGCTTGGAAACTCACCCACCCTCCTCATTTCTCGTGAGGATTCCAGAACGCATGAACTTGTTTCGAGATTCCTCTGTTTGGGCCCTGAACCATTTGGAGAACATGAGGCAGAAGAAGAGGAACTTTTTTCAACGTCTCGGTATTGCGTGGAAACTCACCCACCCTCCTCATTTCTCGTGAGGACTCCAGAATGCACGAACTTGTTTCGAGATTCCTCCGTTTGGGCCCTGAACCATTTGGGACAACTTGAGGCAGAAGAAGACGAACTTTTTTCAACGTCTCCGAATTGCGTGGAAACTCACCCACGATCCTCATTTCTCGTGAGGATTCCAGAATGCATGAACTTGTTTCGAGATTCCTCCCTTTGGGCCCTGAACTATATGGGACAACTTGAGGCAGAAGAAGACGAACTTTTTTCAACGTCTCGGAATTGCTTGGAAACTCACCCACCCTCCTCATTTCTCGTGAGGACTCCAGAATGCACGAGCTTGTTTCGAGATTCCTCCGTTTGGGCCCTGAACCTTTTGGGAGAACTTGAGGCAGAAGAAGACGAACTTTTTTCAACGTCTCGGAATTGCGTGGAAACTCACCCACCCTCCTCATTTCTCGTGAGGATTCCAGAATGCAGGAACTTGTTTCGAGATTCCTCCGTTTGGGCCCTGAACCATTTGGGACAACTTGAGGCAGAAGAAGACGAACTTTTTTCAACCTCTCGGAATTGCGTGGAAACTCACCCACCCTCCTCATTTCTCGTCAGGACTCCAGAATGCACGAGCTTGTTTCGAGATTCCTCCGTTTGGGCTCTGAACCATTTGGGACAACTTGAGGCAGAAGAAGACGAACTTTTTTCAACGTCTCCGAATTGCGTGGAAACTCACCCACCCTCCTCATTTCTCATGAGGACTCCAGAATGCACGAGCTTGTTTCGAGATTCCTCCGTTTGGGCCCTGAACCTTTTGGGAGAACTTGAGGCAGAAGAAGACGAACTTTTTTCAACCTCTCGGAATTGCGTGGAAACTCACCCACCCACCTCATTTCTCGTGAGGACTCCAGAATGCACGAGCTTGTTTCGAGATTCCTCCGTTTCGGCCCTGAACCATTTGGGACAACTTGAGGTAGAAGAAGACGAACTTTTTTCAACGTCTTCGAATTGCGTGGAAAGTCACCCACTTAACTCATTTCTCGTGAGGATTCCAGAATGCATGTACTTGTTTCGAGATTCCTCCCTTTGGGCCCTGAACCATATGGGACAACTTGAGGCAGAAGAAGACGAACTTTTTTCAATGTCTCGGAATTGCTTGGAAACTCACCCACCCTCCTCATTTCTCGTGAGGATTCCAGAATGCAGGAGCTTGTTTCGAGATTCTTCCGTTGGGGCCCTGAACCATTTGGGACAACTTGAGGCAGAAGAAGACGAACTTTTTTCAACGACTCTGAATTGCGTGGAAACTCACCCACCCTCCTCATTTCTCGTGAGGATTCCAGAATGCAGGAACTTGTTTCGAGATTCCTCCGTTTGGGCCCTGAACCATTTGGGAGAACTTGAGGCAGAAGAAGACGAACTTTTTTCAACTTCTCGGAATTGCTTGGAAACTCACCCACCCTCCTCATTTCTCGTGAGGATTCCAGAATGCAGGAGCTTGTTTCGAGATTCCTCCGTTGGGGCCCTGAACCATTTGGGACAACTTGAGGCAGAAGAAGACGAACTTTTTTCAACGACTCCGAATTGCATAGAAACTCACCCACCCACCTCATTTCTCGTGAGGATTCCAGAATGCATGAACTTGTTTCGAGATTCCTCCCTTTGGGCCCTGAACCATATGGGACAACTTGAGGCAGAAGAAGACGAACTTTTTTCAAAGTCTCGGAATTGCTTGGAAACTCACCCACCCTCCTCATTTCTCGTGAGGACTCCAGAATGCACGAGCTTGTTTCGAGATTCCTCCGTTTGGGCTCTGAACCATTTGGGACAACTTGAGGCAGAAGAAGACGAACTTTTTTCAACGTCTCCGAATTGCGTGGAAACTCACCCACCCTCCTCATTTCTCGTGAGGATTCCAGAATGCATGAACTTGTTTCGAGAATCCTCCGTTTGGGCCCTGAACCATTTGGGAGAACTTGAGGCAGAAGAAGACGAACTTTTTTCAACGTCTCGGAATTGCGTGGAAACTCACCCACCCTCCTCATTTCTCGTGAAGACTCCAGAATGCACGAACTTGTTTCGAGATTCCTCCGTTTGGGCCCTGAACCATTTGGGACAACTTGAGGCAGAAGAAGACGAACTTTTTTCAACGTCTCTGAATTGCGTAGAAACTCACCCACCCTCCTCATTTCTCGTGAGGATTCCAGAATGCAGGAACTTGTTTCGAGATTCCTCCGTTTGGGCCCTGAACCATTTGGGACAACTTGAGGCAGAAGAAGACGAACTTTTTTCAACGACTCCGAATTGCGTGGAAACTCACCCACCCTCCTCATTTCTCGTGACGATTCCAGAATGCAGGAACTTGTTTCGAGATTCCTCCCTTTGGGCCCTGAACCATATGGGACAACTTGAGGCAGAAGAAGACGAACTTTTTTCAACCTCTCAGAATTGCTTGGAAACTCACCCACCCTCCTCATTTCTCGTGAGGATTCCAGAATGCATGAACTTGTTTCGAGATTCCTCCGTTTGGGCCCTGAACCATTTGGAGAACATGAGGCAGAAGAAGAGGAACTTTTTTCAACGTCTCGGAATTGCGTGGAAACTCACCCACCCTCCTCATTTCTCGTGAGGACTCCAGAATGCACGAACTTGTTTCGAGATTCCTCCGTTTGGGCCCTGAACCATTTGGGACAACTTGAGGCAGAAGAAGACGAACTTTTTTCAACGTCTCCGAATTGCGTGGAAACTCACCCACGATCCTCATTTCTCGTGAGGATTCCAGAATGCATGAACTTGTTTCGAGATTCCTCCCTTTGGGCCCTGAACTATATGGGACAACTTGAGGCAGAAGAAGACGAACTTTTTTCAACGTCTCGGAGTTGCTTGGAAACTCACCCACCCTCCTCATTTCTCGTGAGGATTCCAGAATGCATGAACTTGTTTCGAGATTCCTCCGTTTGGGCCCTGAACCATTTGGCAGAACTTGAGGCAGAAGAAGACGAACTTTTTTCAACGTCTCGGAATTGCGTGGAAACTCACCCACCCTCCTCATTTCTCATGAGGACTCCAGAATGCACGAACTTGTTTCGAGATTCCTCCGTTTGGGCCCTGAACCATTTGGGACAACTTGAGGCAGAAGAAGACGAACTTTTTTCAACATCTCCGAATTGCGTGGAAACTCACCCACCCTCCTCATTTCTCGTGTGGATTCCAGAATGCATGAACTTGTTTCGAGAATCCTCCGTTTGGGCCCTTAACCATTTGGGAGAACTTGAGGCAGAAGAAGACGAACTTTTTTCAACGTCTCCGAATTGCGTGGAAACTCACCCACCCTCCTCATTTCTCGTGAGGACTCCAGAATGCACGAGCTTGTTTCAAGATTCCTCCGTTTGGGCCCTGAACCTTTTGGGAGAACTTGAGGCAGAAGAAGACGAACTTTTTTCAACCTCTCGGAATTGCGTGGAAACTCACCCACCCACCTCATTTCTCGTGAGGACTCCAGAATGTACGAGCTTGTTTCGAGATTCCTCCGTTTCGGCCCTGAACCATTTGCGACAACTTGAGGCAGAAGAAGACGAACTTTTTTCAACGTCTCCGAATTGCGTGGAAAGTCACCCACTTAACTCATTTCTCGTGAGGATTCCAGAATGCATGAACTTGTTTCGAGATTCCTCCCTTTGGGCCCTGAACCATATGGGACAACTTGAGGCAGAAGAAGACGAACTTTTTTCAATGTCTCGGAATTGCTTGGAAACTCACCCACCCTCCTCATTTCTCGTGAGGATTCCAGAATGCAGGAACTTGTTTCGAGATTCCTCCGTTGGGGCCCTGAACCATTTGGGACAACTTGAGGCAGAAGAAGACGAACTTTTTTCAACGACTCTGAATTGCGGGGAAACTCACCCACACTCCTCATTTCTCGTGAGGATTCCAGAATGCAGGAGCTTGTTTCGAGAATCCTCCGTTGGGGCCCTGAACCATTTGGGACAACTTGAGGCAGAAGAAGACGAACTTTTTTCAACGTCTCCGAATTGCGTGGAAACTCACCCACCCTCCTCATTTCTCGTCAGGACTCCAGAATGCGCGAGCTTGTTTCGAGATTCCTCCGTTTGGGCTCTGAACCATTTGGGACAACTTGAGGCAGAAGAAGACGAACTTTTTTCAACGACTCCGAATTGCGTGGAAACTCCCGACCCTCCTCATTTCTCGTGAGGATTCCAGAATGCAGGAACTTGTTTCGAGATTCCTCCGTTTGGGCCCTGAACCATTTGGGAGAACTTGAGGAAGAAGAAGACGAACTTTTTTCAACGTCTCCGAATTGCGTGGAAACTCACCCACCCTCCTCATTTCTCGTGAGGACTCCAGAATGCACGAGCTTGTTTCGAGATTCCTCCGTTTGGGCCCTGAACCTTTTGGGAGAACTTGAGGCAGAAGAAGACGAACTTTTTTCAACCTCTCGGAATTGCGTGCAAACTCACCCACCCTCCTCATTTCTCGTGAGGACTCCAGAATGCACGAGCTTGTTTGGAGATTCCTCCGTTTGGGCCCTGAACCATTTGGGACAACTTGAGGCAGAAGAAGACGAACTTTTTTCAACGACTCCGAATTGCGTAGAAACTCACCCACCCACCTCATTTCTCGTGAGGATTCCAGAATGCATGAACTTGTTTCGAGATTCCTCCGTTTGGGCTCTGAACCATTTGGGACAACTTGAGGCAGAAGAAGACGAACTTTTTTCAACCTCTCGGAATTGCGTGGAAACTCACCCACCCTCCTCATTTCTCGTCAGGACTCCAGAATGCACGAGCTTGTTTCGAGATTCCTCCGTTTGGGCTCTGAACCATTTGGGACAACTTAAGGCAGAAGAAGAGGAACTTTTTTCAACGTCTCGGAATTGCGTGGAAACTCACCCACCCTCCTCATTTCTCGTGAGGACTCCAGAATGCACGAACTTGTTTCGAGATTCCTCCGTTTGGGCCCTGAACCATTTGGGACAACTTGAGGCAGAAGAAGACGAACTTTTTTCAACGTCTCCGAATTGCGTGGAAACTCACCCACGATCCTCATTTCTCGTGAGGATTCCAGAATGCATGAACTTGTTTCGAGATTCCTCCCTTTGGGCCCTGAACTATATGGGACAACTTGAGGCAGAAGAAGACGAACTTTTTTCAACGTCTCGGAGTTGCTTGGAAACTCACCCACCCTCCTCATTTCTCGTGAGGATTCCAGAATGCATGAACTTGTTTCGAGATTCCTCCGTTTGGGCCCTGAACCATTTGGCAGAACTTGAGGCAGAAGAAGACGAACTTTTTTCAACGTCTCGGAATTGCGTGGAAACTCACCCACCCTCCTCATTTCTCATGAGGACTCCAGAATGCACGAACTTGTTTCGAGATTCCTCCGTTTGGGCCCTGAACCATTTGGGACAACTTGAGGCAGAAGAAGACGAACTTTTTTCAACATCTCCGAATAGCGTGGAAACTCACCCACCCTCCTCATTTCTCGTGAGGATTCCAGAATGCATGAACTTGTTTCGAAATTCCTCCGTTTGGGCCCTGAACCATTTGGGACAACTTGAGGCAGAAGAAGACGAACTTTTTTCAACGACTCCGAATTGCGTAGAAACTCACCCACCCACCTCATTTCTCGTGAGGATTCCAGAATGCATGAACTTGTTTCGAGATTCCTCCGTTTGGGCCCTGAACCATTTGGGACAACTTGAGGCAGAAGAAGACGAACTTTTTTCAACCTCTCGGAATTGCGTGGAAACTCACCCACCCTCCTCATTTCTCGTCAGGACTCCAGAATGCACGAGCTTGTTTCGAGATTCCTCCGTTTGGGCTCTGAACCATTTGGGACAACTTAAGGCAGAAGAAGAGGAACTTTTTTCAACGTCTCGGAATTGCGTGGAAACTCACCCACCCTCCTCATTTCTCGTGAGGACTCCAGAATGCACGAACTTGTTTCGAGATTCCTCCGTTTGGGCCCTGAACCATTTGGGACAACTTGAGGCAGAAGAAGACGAACTTTTTTCAACGTCTCCGAATTGCGTGGAAACTCACCCACGATCCTCATTTCTCGTGAGGATTCCAGAATGCATGAACTTGTTTCGAGATTCCTCCCTTTGGGCCCTGAACTATATGGGACAACTTGAGGCAGAAGAAGACGAACTTTTTTCAACGTCTCGGAGTTGCTTGGAAACTCACCCACCCTCCTCATTTCTCGTGAGGATTCCAGAATGCATGAACTTGTTTCGAGATTCCTCCGTTTGGGCCCTGAACCATTTGGCAGAACTTGAGGCAGAAGAAGACGAACTTTTTTCAACGTCTCGGAATTGCGTGGAAACTCACCCACCCTCCTCATTTCTCATGAGGACTCCAGAATGCACGAACTTGTTTCGAGATTCCTCCGTTTGGGCCCTGAACCATTTGGGACAACTTGAGGCAGAAGAAGACGAACTTTTTTCAACATCTCCGAATAGCGTGGAAACTCACCCACCCTCCTCATTTCTCGTGAGGATTCCAGAATGCATGAACTTGTTTCGAAAATCCTCCGTTTGGGCCCTGAACCATTTGGGAGAACTTGAGGCAGAAGAAGACGAACTTTTTTCAACGTCTCCGAATTGCGTGGAAACTCACCCACCCTCCTCATTTCTCGTGAGGACTCCAGAATGCACGAGCTTGTTTCGAGATTCCTCCGTTTGGGCCCTGAACCTTTTGGGAGAACTTGAGGCAGAAGAAGACGAACTTTTTTCAACCTCTCGGAATTGCGTGGAAACTCACCCACCCACCTCATTTCTCGTGAGGACTCCAGAATGCACGAGCTTGTTTCGAGATTCCTCCGTTTCGGCCCTGAACCATTTGCGACAACTTGAGGCAGAAGAAGACGAACTTTTTTCAACGTCTCCGAATTGCGTGGAAAGTCACCCACTTAACTCATTTCTCGTGAGGATTCCAGAATGCATGAACTTGTTTCGAGATTCCTCCCTTTGGGCCCTGAACCATATGAGACAACTTGAGGCAGAAGAAGACGAACTTTTTTCAATGTCTCGGAATTGCTTGGAAACTCACCCACCCTCCTCATTTCTCGTGAGGATTCCAGAATGCAGGAACTTGTTTCGAGATTCCTCCGTTGGGGCCCTGAACCATTTGGGACAACTTGAGGCAGAAGAAGACGAACTTTTTTCAACGACTCTGAATTGCGGGGAAACTCACCCACCCTCCTCATTTCTCGTGAGGATTCCAGAATGCAGGAGCTTGTTTCGAGATTCCTCCGTTGGGGCCCTGAACCATTTGGGACAACTTGAGGCAGAAGAAGACAAACTTTTTTCAACGTCTCCGAATTGCGTGGAAACTCACCCACCCTCCTCATTTCTCGTCAGGACTCCAGAATGCACGAGCTTGTTTCGAGATTCCTCCGTTTGGGCTCTGAACCATTTGGGACAACTTGAGGCAGAAGAAGACGAACTTTTTTCAACGACTCCGAATTGCGTGGAAACTCGCCGACCCTCCTCATTTCTCGTGAGGATTCCAGAATGCAGGAACTTGTTTTGAGATTCCTCCGTTTGGGCCCTGAACCATTTGGGAGAACTTGAGGAAGAAGAAGACGAACTTTTTTCAACGTCTCCGAATTGCGTGGAAACTCACCCACCCTCCTCATTTCTCGTGAGGACTCCAGAATGCACGAGCTTGTTTCGAGATTCCTCCGTTTGGGCCCTGAACCTTTTGGGAGAACTTGAGGCAGAAGAAGACGAACTTTTTTCAACCTCTCGGAATTGCGTGCAAACTCACCCACCCTCCTCATTTCTCGTGAGGACTCCAGAATGCACGAGCTTGTTTGGAGATTCCTCCGTTTGGGCCCTGAACCATTTGGGACAACTTGAGGCAGAAGAAGACGAACTTTTTTCAACGACTCCGAATTGCGTAGAAACTCACCCACCCACCTCATTTCTCGTGAGGATTCCAGAATGCATGAACTTGTTTCGAGATTCCTCCGTTTGGGCCCTGAACCATTTGGGACAACTTGAGGCAGAAGAAGACGAACTTTTTTCAACCTCTCGGAATTGCGTGGAAACTCACCCACCCTCCTCATTTCTCGTCAGGACTCCAGAATGCACGAGCTTGTTTCGAGATTCCTCCGTTTGGGCTCTGAACCATTTGGGACAACTTAAGGCAGAAGAAGAGGAACTTTTTTCAACGTCTCGGAATTGCGTGGAAACTCACCCACCCTCCTCATTTCTCGTGAGGACTCCAGAATGCACGAACTTGTTTCGAGATTCCTCCGTTTGGGCCCTGAACCATTTGGGACAACTTGAGGCAGAAGAAGACGAACTTTTTTCAACGTCTCCGAATTGCGTGGAAACTCACCCACGATCCTCATTTCTCGTGAGGATTCCAGAATGCATGAACTTGTTTCGAGATTCCTCCCTTTGGGCCCTGAACTATATGGGACAACTTGAGGCAGAAGAAGACGAACTTTTTTCAACGTCTCGGAGTTGCTTGGAAACTCACCCACCCTCCTCATTTCTCGTGAGGATTCCAGAATGCATGAACTTGTTTCGAGATTCCTCCGTTTGGGCCCTGAACCATTTGGCAGAACTTGAGGCAGAAGAAGACGAACTTTTTTCAACGTCTCGGAATTGCGTGGAAACTCACCCACCCTCCTCATTTCTCATGAGGACTCCAGAATGCACGAACTTGTTTCGAGATTCCTCCGTTTGGGCCCTGAACCATTTGGGACAACTTGAGGCAGAAGAAGACGAACTTTTTTCAACATCTCCGAATAGCGTGGAAACTCACCCACCCTCCTCATTTCTCGTGAGGATTCCAGAATGCATGAACTTGTTTCGAAAATCCTCCGTTTGGGCCCTGAACCATTTGGGAGAACTTGAGGCAGAAGAAGACGAACTTTTTTCAACGTCTCCGAATTGCGTGGAAACTCACCCACCCTCCTCATTTCTCGTGAGGACTCCAGAATGCACGAGCTTGTTTCGAGATTCCTCCGTTTGGGCCCTGAACCTTTTGGGAGAACTTGAGGCAGAAGAAGACGAACTTTTTTCAACCTCTCGGAATTGCGTGGAAACTCACCCACCCACCTCATTTCTCGTGAGGACTCCAGAATGCACGAGCTTGTTTCGAGATTCCTCCGTTTCGGCCCTGAACCATTTGCGACAACTTGAGGCAGAAGAAGACGAACTTTTTTCAACGTCTCCGAATTGCGTGGAAAGTCACCCACTTAACTCATTTCTCGTGAGGACTCCAGAATGCACGAGCTTGTTTCGAGATTCCTCCGTTTGGGCCCTGAACCATTTGGGACAACTTGAGGCAGAAGAAGACGAACTTTTTTCAACGTCTCCGAATTGCGTGGAAACTCACCCACCCTCCTCATTTCTCGTGAGGACTCCAGAATGCACGAGCTTGTTTCGAGATTCCTCCGTTTGGGCTCTGAACCATTTGGGACAACTTGAGGCAGAAGAAGACGAACTTTTTTCAACGACTCCGAATTGCGTGGAAACTCACCGACCCTCCTCATTTCTCGTGAGGATTCCAGAATGCAGGAGCTTGTTTCGAGATTCCTCCGTTGGGGCCCTGAACCATTTGGGACAACTTGAGGCAGAAGAAGACAAACTTTTTTCAACGTCTCCGAATTGCGTGGAAACTCACCCACCCTCCTCATTTCTCGTCAGGACTCCAGAATGCACGAGCTTGTTTCGAGATTCCTCCGTTTGGGCTCTGAACCATTTGGGACAACTTGAGGCAGAAGAAGACGAACTTTTTTCAACGACTCCGAATTGCGTGGAAACTCGCCGACCCTCCTCATTTCTCGTGAGGATTCCAGAATGCAGGAACTTGTTTTGAGATTCCTCCGTTTGGGCCCTGAACCATTTGGGAGAACTTGAGGAAGAAGAAGACGAACTTTTTTCAACGTCTCCGAATTGCGTGGAAACTCACCCACCCTCCTCATTTCTCGTGAGGACTCCAGAATGCACGAGCTTGTTTCGAGATTCCTCCGTTTGGGCCCTGAACCTTTTGGGAGAACTTGAGGCAGAAGAAGACGAACTTTTTTCAACCTCTCGGAATTGCGTGGAAACTCACCCACCCTCCTCATTTCTCGTGAGGATTCCAGAATGCAGGAACTTGTTTCGAGATTCCTCCGTTTGGGCCCTGAACCATTTGGGACAACTTGAGGCAGAAGAAGACGAACTTTTTTCAACCTCTCGGAATTGCGTGGAAACTCACCCACCCTCCTCATTTCTCGTCAGGACTCCAGAATGCACGAGCTTGTTTCGAGATTCCTCCGTTTGGGCTCTGAACCATTTGGGACAACTTAAGGCAGAAGAAGACGAACTTTTTTCAACGTCTCGGAATTGCGTGGAAACTCACCCACCCTCCTCATTTCTCGTGAGGACTCCAGAATGCACGAACTTGTTTCGAGATTCCTCCGTTTGGGCCCTGAACCATTTGGGACAACTTGAGGCAGAAGAAGACGAACTTTTTTCAACGTCTCCGAATTGCGTGGAAACTCACCCACCCTCCTCATTTCTCGTGAGGACTCCAGAATGCACGAGCTTGTTTCGAGATTCCTCCGTTTGGGCCCTGAACCTTTTGGGAGAACTTGAGGCAGAAGAAGACGAACTTTTTTCAACCTCTCGGAATTGCGTGGAAACTCACCCACCCACCTCATTTATCGTGAGGACTCCAGAATGCACGAGCTTGTTTCGAGATTCCTCCGTTTCGGCCCTGAACCATTTGCGACAACTTGAGGCAGAAGAAGATGAACTTTTTTCAACGTCTCCGAATTGCGTGGAAAGTCACCCACTTAACTCATTTCTCGTGAGGATTCCAGAATGCATGAACTTGTTTCGAGATTCCTCCCTTTGGGCCCTGAACCATATGGGACAACTTGAGGCAGAAGAAGACGAACTTTTTTCAATGTCTCGGAATTGCTTGGAAACTCACCCACCCTCCTCATTTCTCGTGAGGATTCCAGAATGCAGGAACTTGTTTCGAGATTCCTCCGTTGGGGCCCTGAACCATTTGGGACAACTTGAGGCAGAAGAAGACGAACTTTTTTCAACGACTCCGAATTGCGTGGAAACTCACCCACCCTCCTCATTTCTCGTGAGGATTCCAGAATGCATGACCTTGTTTCGAGAATCCTCCGTTTGGGCCATGAACCATTTGGGACAACTTGACGCAGAAGAAGACGAACTTTTTTCAACGTCTCGGAATTGCGTGGAAACTCACCCACCCTCCTCATTTCTCGTGAGGATTCCAGAATGCAGGAACTTGTTTCGAGATTCCTCCGTTTGGGCCCTGCACCATTTGGGAGAACTTGAGGAAGAAGAAGACGAACTTTTTTCAACGTCTCCGAATTGCGTGGAAACTCACCCACCCTCCTCATTTCTCGTGAGGACTCCAGAATGCACGAGCTTGTTTCGAGATTCCTCCGTTTGGGCCCTGAACCATTTGGGACAACTTGAGGCAGAAGAAGACGAACTTTTTTCAACGTCTCCGAATTGCGTGGAAACTCACCCACCCTCCTCATTTCTCGTGAGGACTCCAGAATGCACGAGCTTGTTTCGAGATTCCTCCGTTTGGGCTCTGAACCATTTGGGACAACTTGAGGCAGAAGAAGACGAACTTTTTTCAACGACTCCGAATTGCGTGGAAACTCACCGACCCTCCTCATTTCTCGTGAGGATTCCAGAATGCAGGAACTTGTTTCGAGATTCCTCCGTTTGGGCCCTGAACCATTTGGGAGAACTTGAGGAAGAAGAAGACGAACTTTTTTCAACGTCTCCGAATTGCGTGGAAACTCACCCACCCTCCTCATTTCTCGAGAGGATTCCAGAATGCAGGAACTTGTTTCGAGATTCCTCCGTTTGGGCCCTGAACCATTTGGGACAACTTGAGGCAGAAGAAGACGAACTTTTTTCAACCTCTCGGAATTGCGTGGAAACTCACCCACCCTCCTCATTTCTCGTCAGGACTCCAGAATGCACGAGCTTGTTTCGAGATTCCTCCGTTTGGGCTCTGAACCATTTGGGACAACTTAAGGCAGAAGAAGACGAACTTTTTTCAACGTCTCCGAATTGCGTGGAAACTCACCCACCCTCCTCATTTCTCGTGAGGATTCCAGAATGCATGAACTTCTTTCGAGAATCCTCCGTTTGGGCCCTTAACCATTTGGGAGAACTTGAGGCAGAAGAAGACGAACTTTTTTCAACGTCTCCGAATTGCGTGGAAACTCACCCACCCTCCTCATTTCTCGTGAGGACTCCAGAATGCACGAGCTTGTTTCGAGATTCCTCCGTTTGGGCCCTGAACCATTTGGGACAACTTGAGGCAGAAGAAGACGAACTTTTTTCAACCTCTCGGAATTGCGTGGAAACTCACCCACCCTCCTCATTTCTCGTCAGGACTCCAGAATGCACGAGCTTGTTTCGAGATTCCTCCGTTTGGGCGCTGAACCATTTGGGACAACTTGAGGCAGAAGAAGACGAACTTTTTTCAACGACTCCGAATTGCGTGGAAACTCACCCACCCTCCTCATTTCTCGTGAGGATTCCAGAATGCATGACCTTGTTTCGAGAATCCTCCGTTTGGGCCATGAACCATTTGGGACAACTTGAAGCAGAAGAAGACGAACTTTTTTCAACGTCTCCGAATTGCGTGGAAACTCACCCACCCTCCTCATTTCTCGTGAGGATTCCAGAATGCAGGAACTTGTTTCGAGATTCCTCCGTTTGGGCCCTGAACCACTTGGGACAACTTGATGCAGAAGAAGACGAACTTTTTTCAACCTCTCGGAATTGCGTGGAAACTCACCCACCCTCCTCATTTCTCGTCAGGACTCCAGAATGCACGAGCTTGTTTCGAGATTCCTCCGTTTGGGCTCTGAACCATTTGGGACAACTTGAGGCAGAAGAAGACGAACTTTTTTCAACGACTCCGAATTGCGTGGAAACTCACCGACCCTCCTCATTTCTCGTGAGGATTCCAGAATGCAGGAACTTGTTTCGAGATTCCTCCGTTTGGGCCCTGAACCATTTGGGAGAACTTGAGGAAGAAGAAGACGAACTTTTTTCAACGTCTCCGAATTGCGTGGAAACTCACCCACCCTCCTCATTTCTCGAGAGGATTCCAGAATGCAGGAACTTGTTTCGAGATTCCTCCGTTTGGGCCCTGAACCATTTGGGACAACTTGAGGCAGAAGAAGACGAACTTTTTTCAACCTCTCGGAATTGCGTGGAAACTCACCCACCCTCCTCATTTCTCGTCAGGACTCCAGAATGCACGAGCTTGTTTCGAGATTCCTCCGTTTGGGCTCTGAACCATTTGGGACAACTTAAGGCAGAAGAAGACGAACTTTTTTCAACGTCTCCGAATTGCGTGGAAACTCACCCACCCTCCTCATTTCTCGTGAGGATTCCAGAATGCATGAACTTGTTTCGAGAATCCTCCGTTTGGGCCCTTAACCATTTGGGAGAACTTGAGGCAGAAGAAGACGAACTTTTTTCAACGTCTCCGAATTGCGTGGAAACTCACCCACCCTCCTCATTTCTCGTGAGGATTCCAGAATGCAGGAACTTGTTTCGAGATTCCTCCGTTTGGGCCCTGAACCATTTGGGACAACTTGAGGCAGAAGAAGACGAACTTTTTTCAACCTCTCGGAATTGCGTGGAAACTCACCCACCCTCCTCATTTCTCGTCAGGACTCCAGAATGCACGAGCTTGTTTCGAGATTCCTCCGTTTGGGCTCTGAACCATTTGGGACAACTTAAGGCAGAAGAAGACGAACTTTTTTCAACGTCTCCGAATTGCGTGGAAACTCACCCACCCTCCTCATTTCTCGTGAGGATTCCAGAATGCATGAACTTGTTTCGAGAATCCTCCATTTGGGCCCTTAACCATTTGGGAGAACTTGAGGCAGAAGAAGACGAACTTTTTTCAACGTCTCCGAATTGCGTGGAAACTCACCCACCCTCCTCATTTCTCGTGAGGACTCCAGAATGCACGAGCTTCTTTCAAGATTCCTCCGTTTGGGCCCTGAACCATTTGGGACAACTTGAGGCAGAAGAAGACGAACTTTTTTCAACCTCTCGGAATTGCGTGGAAACTCACCCACCCTCCTCATTTCTCGTCAGGACTCCAGAATGCACGAGCTTGTTTCGAGATTCCTCCGTTTGGGCGCTGAACCATTTGGGACAACTTGAGGCAGAAGAAGACGAACTTTTTTCAACGACTCCGAATTGCGTGGAAACTCACCCACCCTCCTCATTTCTCGTGAGGATTCCAGAATGCATGAACTTGTTTCGAGAATCCTCCGTTTGGGCCATGAACCATTTGGGACAACTTGACGCAGAAGAAGACGAACTTTTTTCAACGTCTCCGAATTGCGTGGAAACTCACCCACCCACCTCATTTCTCGTGAGGATTCCAGAATGCAGGAACTTGTTTCGAGATTCCTCCGTTTGGGCCCTGAACCATTTGGGACAACTTGAGGCAGAAGAAGACGAACTTTTTTCAACCTCTCGGAATTGCGTGGAAACTCACCCACCCTCCTCATTTCTCGTCAGGACTCCAGAATGCACGAGCTTGTTTCGAGATTCCTCCGTTTGGGCGCTGAACCATTTGGGACAACTTGAGGCAGAAGAAGACGAACTTTTTTCAACGACTCCGAATTGCGTGGAAACTCACCCACCCTCCTCATTTCTCGTGAGGATTCCAGAATGCATGACCTTGTTTCGAGAATCCTCCGTTTGGGCCATGAACCATTTGGGACAACTTGAAGCAGAAGAAGACGAACTTTTTTCAACGTCTCCGAATTGCGTGGAAACTCACCCACCCTCCTCATTTCTCGTGAGGATTCCAGAATGCAGGAACTTGTTTCGAGATTCCTCCGTTTGGGCCCTGAACCACTTGGGACAACTTGATGCAGAAGAAGACGAACTTTTTTCAACCTCTCGGAATTGCGTGGAAACTCACCCACCCTCCTCATTTCTCGTCAGGACTCCAGAATGCACGAGCTTGTTTCGAGATTCCTCCGTTTGGGCTCTGAACCATTTGGGACAACTTAAGGCAGAAGAAGACGAACTTTTTTCAACGTCTCCGAATTGCGTGGAAACTCACCCACCCTCCTCATTTCTCGTGAGGATTCCAGAATGCATGAACTTGTTTCGAGAATCCTCCGTTTGGGCCCTTAACCATTTGGGAGAACTTGAGGCAGAAGAAGACGAACTTTTTTCAACGTCTCCGAATTGCGTGGAAACTCACCCACCCTCCTCATTTCTCGTGAGGATTCCAGAATGCAGGAGCTTGTTTCGAGATTCCTCCGTTTGGGCCCTGAACCATTTGGGACAACTTGAGGCAGAAGAAGACGAACTTTTTTCAACCTCTCGGAATTGCGTGGAAACTCACCCACCCTCCTCATTTCTCGTCAGGACTCCAGAATGCACGAGCTTGTTTCGAGATTCCTCCGTTTGGGCGCTGAACCATTTGGGACAACTTGAGGCAGAAGAAGACGAACTTTTTTCAACGACTCCGAATTGCGTGGAAACTCACCCACCCTCCTCATTTCTCGTGAGGATTCCAGAATGCATGAACTTGTTTCGAGAATCCTCCGTTTGGGCCATGAACCATTTGGGACAACTTGAAGCAGAAGAAGACGAACTTTTTTCAACGTCTCCGAATTGCGTGGAAACTCACCCACCCTCCTCATTTCTCGTGAGGATTCCAGAATGCAGGAACTTGTTTCGAGATTCCTCCGTTTGGGCCCTGAACCATTTGGGACAACTTGAGGCAGAAGAAGACGAACTTTTTTCAACCTCTCGGAATTGCGTGGAAACTCACCCACCCTCCTCATTTCTCGTGAGGATTCCAGAATGCATGAACTTGTTTCGAGAATCCTCCATTTGGGCCCTTAACCATTTGGGAGAACTTGAGGCAGAAGAAGACGAACTTTTTTCAACGTCTCCGAATTGCGTGGAAACTCACCCACCCTCCTCATTTCTCGTGAGGACTCCAGAATGCACGAGCTTCTTTCAAGATTCCTCCGTTTGGGCCCTGAACCATTTGGGACAACTTGAGGCAGAAGAAGACGAACTTTTTTCAACGACTCCGAATTGCGTGGAAACTCACCCACCCTCCTCATTTCTCGTCAGGACTCCAGAATGCACGAGCTTGTTTCGAGATTCCTCCGTTTGGGCTCTGAACCATTTGGGACAACTTAAGGCAGAAGAAGACGAACTTTTTTCAACGTCTCCGAATTGCGTGGAAACTCACCCACCCTCCTCATTTCTCGGGAGGATTCCAGAATGCATGAACTTGTTTCGAGAATCCTCCATTTGGGCCCTTAACCATTTGGGAGAACTTGAGGCAGAAGAAGACGAACTTTTTTCAACGTCTCCGAATTGCGTGGAAACTCACCCACCCTCCTCATTTCTCGTGAGGACTCCAGAATGCACGAGCTTCTTTCAAGATTCCTCCGTTTGGGCCCTGAACCATTTGGGACAACTTGAGGCAGAAGAAGACGAACTTTTTTCAACCTCTCGGAATTGCGTGGAAACTCACCCACCCTCCTCATTTCTCGTCAGGACTCCAGAATGCACGAGCTTGTTTCGAGATTCCTCCGTTTGGGCGCTGAACCATTTGGGACAACTTGAGGCAGAAGAAGACGAACTTTTTTCAACGACTCCGAATTGCGTGGAAACTCACCCACCCTCCTCATTTCTCGTGAGGATTCCAGAATGCATGAACTTGTTTCGAGAATCCTCCGTTTGGGCCATGAACCATTTGGGACAACTTGAAGCAGAAGAAGACGAACTTTTTTCAACGTCTCCGAATTGCGTGGAAACTCACCCACCCTCCTCATTTCTCGTGAGGATTCCAGAATGCAGGAACTTGTTTCGAGATTCCTCCGTTTGGGCCCTGAACCATTTGGGACAACTTGAGGCAGAAGAAGACGAACTTTTTTCAACCTCTCGGAATTGCGTGGAAACTCACCCACCCTCCTCATTTCTCGTCAGGACTCCAGAATGCACGAGCTTGTTTCGAGATTCCTCCGTTTGGGCTCTGAACCATTTGGGACAACTTAAGGCAGAAGAAGACGAACTTTTTTCAACGTCTCCGAATTGCGTGGAAACTCACCCACCCTCCTCATTTCTCGTGAGGACTCCAGAATGCACGAGCTTGTTTCGAGATTCCTCCGTTTGGGCCCTGAACCATTTGGGACAACTTGAGGCAGAAGAAGACGAACTTTTTTCAACGTCTCCGAATTGCGTGGAAACTCACCCACCCTCCTCATTTCTCGTGAGGACTCCAGAATGCACGAGCTTGTTTCGAGATTCCTCCGTTTGGGCTCTGAACCATTTGGGACAACTTGAGGCAGAAGAAGACGAACTTTTTTCAACGACTCCGAATTGCGTGGAAACTCACCGACCCTCCTCATTTCTCGTGAGGATTCCAGAATGCAGGAAATTGTTTCGAGATTCCTCCGTTTGGGCCCTGAACCATTTGGGAGAACTTGAGGAAGAAGAAGACGAACTTTTTTCAACGTCTCCGAATTGCGTGGAAACTCACCCACCCTCCTCATTTCTCGAGAGGATTCCAGAATGCAGGAACTTGTTTCGAGATTCCTCCGTTTGGGCCCTGAACCATTTGGGACAACTTGAGGCAGAAGAAGACGAACTTTTTTCAACCTCTCGGAATTGCGTGGAAACTCACCCACCCTCCTCATTTCTCGTCAGGACTCCAGAATGCACGAGCTTGTTTCGAGATTCCTCCGTTTGGGCTCTGAACCATTTGGGACAACTTAAGGCAGAAGAAGACGAACTTTTTTCAACGTCTCCGAATTGCGTGGAAACTCACCCACCCTCCTCATTTCTCGTGAGGATTCCAGAATGCATGAACTTCTTTCGAGAATCCTCCGTTTGGGCCCTTAACCATTTGGGAGAACTTGAGGCAGAAGAAGACGAACTTTTTTCAACGTCTCCGAATTGCGTGGAAACTCACCCACCCTCCTCATTTCTCGTGAGGACTCCAGAATGCACGAGCTTGTTTCGAGATTCCTCCGTTTGGGCCCTGAACCATTTGGGACAACTTGAGGCAGAAGAAGACGAACTTTTTTCAACCTCTCGGAATTGCGTGGAAACTCACCCACCCTCCTCATTTCTCGTCAGGACTCCAGAATGCACGAGCTTGTTTCGAGATTCCTCCGTTTGGGCGCTGAACCATTTGGGACAACTTGAGGCAGAAGAAGACGAACTTTTTTCAACGACTCCGAATTGCGTGGAAACTCACCCACCCTCCTCATTTCTCGTGAGGATTCCAGAATGCATGACCTTGTTTCGAGAATCCTCCGTTTGGGCCATGAACCATTTGGGACAACTTGAAGCAGAAGAAGACGAACTTTTTTCAACGTCTCCGAATTGCGTGGAAACTCACCCACCCTCCTCATTTTTCGTGAGGATTCCAGAATGCAGGAACTTGTTTCGAGATTCCTCCGTTTGGGCCCTGAACCACTTGGGACAACTTGAGGCAGAAGAAGACGAACTTTTTTCAACCTCTCGGAATTGCGTGGAAACTCACCCACCCTCCTCATTTCTCGTCAGGACTCCAGAATGCACGAGCTTGTTTCGAGATTCCTCCGTTTGGGCTCTGAACCATTTGGGACAACTTAAGGCAGAAGAAGACGAACTTTTTTCAACGTCTCCGAATTGCGTGGAAACTCACCCACCCTCCTCATTTCTCGTGAGGATTCCAGAATGCATGAACTTGTTTCGAGAATCCTCCGTTTGGGCCCTTAACCATTTGGGAGAACTTGAGGCAGAAGAAGACGAACTTTTTTCAACGTCTCCGAATTGCGTGGAAACTCACCCACCCTCCTCATTTCTCGTGAGGATTCCAGAATGCAGGAACTTGTTTCGAGATTCCTCCGTTTGGGCCCTGAACCATTTGGGACAACTTGAGGCAGAAGAAGACGAACTTTTTTCAACCTCTCGGAATTGCGTGGAAACTCACCCACCCTCCTCATTTCTCGTCAGGACTCCAGAATGCACGAGCTTGTTTCGAGATTCCTCCGTTTGGGCTCTGAACCATTTGGGACAACTTAAGGCAGAAGAAGACGAACTTTTTTCAACGTCTCCGAATTGCGTGGAAACTCACCCACCCTCCTCATTTCTCGTGAGGATTCCAGAATGCATGAACTTGTTTCGAGAATCCTCCATTTGGGCCCTTAACCATTTGGGAGAACTTGAGGCAGAAGAAGACGAACTTTTTTCAACCTCTCGGAATTGCGTGGAAACTCACCCACCCTCCTCATTTCTCGTCAGGACTCCAGAATGCACGAGCTTGTTTCGAGATTCCTCCGTTTGGGCTCTGAACCATTTGGGACAACTTAAGGCAGAAGAAGACGAACTTTTTTCAACGTCTCCGAATTGCGTGGAAACTCACCCACCCTCCTCATTTCTCGTGAGGACTCCAGAATGCACGAGCTTGTTTCGAGATTCCTCCGTTTGGGCCCTGAACCATTTGGGACAACTTGAGGCAGAAGAAGACGAACTTTTTTCAACGTCTCCGAATTGCGTGGAAACTCACCCACCCTCCTCATTTCTCGTGAGGACTCCAGAATGCACGAGCTTGTTTCGAGATTCCTCCGTTTGGGCTCTGAACCATTTGGGACAACTTGAGGCAGAAGAAGACGAACTTTTTTCAACGACTCCGAATTGCGTGGAAACTCACCGACCCTCCTCATTTCTCGTGAGGATTCCAGAATGCAGGAAATTGTTTCGAGATTCCTCCGTTTGGGCCCTGAACCATTTGGGAGAACTTGAGGAAGAAGAAGACGAACTTTTTTCAACGTCTCCGAATTGCGTGGAAACTCACCCACCCTCCTCATTTCTCGAGAGGATTCCAGAATGCAGGAACTTGTTTCGAGATTCCTCCGTTTGGGCCCTGAACCATTTGGGACAACTTGAGGCAGAAGAAGACGAACTTTTTTCAACCTCTCGGAATTGCGTGGAAACTCACCCACCCTCCTCATTTCTCGTCAGGACTCCAGAATGCACGAGCTTGTTTCGAGATTCCTCCGTTTGGGCTCTGAACCATTTGGGACAACTTAAGGCAGAAGAAGACGAACTTTTTTCAACGTCTCCGAATTGCGTGGAAACTCACCCACCCTCCTCATTTCTCGTGAGGATTCCAGAATGCATGAACTTCTTTCGAGAATCCTCCGTTTGGGCCCTTAACCATTTGGGAGAACTTGAGGCAGAAGAAGACGAACTTTTTTCAACGTCTCCGAATTGCGTGGAAACTCACCCACCCTCCTCATTTCTCGTGAGGACTCCAGAATGCACGAGCTTGTTTCGAGATTCCTCCGTTTGGGCCCTGAACCATTTGGGACAACTTGAGGCAGAAGAAGACGAACTTTTTTCAACCTCTCGGAATTGCGTGGAAACTCACCCACCCTCCTCATTTCTCGTCAGGACTCCAGAATGCACGAGCTTGTTTCGAGATTCCTCCGTTTGGGCGCTGAACCATTTGGGACAACTTGAGGCAGAAGAAGACGAACTTTTTTCAACGACTCCGAATTGCGTGGAAACTCACCCACCCTCCTCATTTCTCGTGAGGATTCCAGAATGCATGACCTTGTTTCGAGAATCCTCCGTTTGGGCCATGAACCATTTGGGACAACTTGAAGCAGAAGAAGACGAACTTTTTTCAACGTCTCCGAATTGCGTGGAAACTCACCCACCCTCCTCATTTTTCGTGAGGATTCCAGAATGCAGGAACTTGTTTCGAGATTCCTCCGTTTGGGCCCTGAACCACTTGGGACAACTTGAGGCAGAAGAAGACGAACTTTTTTCAACCTCTCGGAATTGCGTGGAAACTCACCCACCCTCCTCATTTCTCGTCAGGACTCCAGAATGCACGAGCTTGTTTCGAGATTCCTCCGTTTGGGCTCTGAACCATTTGGGACAACTTAAGGCAGAAGAAGACGAACTTTTTTCAACGTCTCCGAATTGCGTGGAAACTCACCCACCCTCCTCATTTCTCGTGAGGATTCCAGAATGCATGAACTTGTTTCGAGAATCCTCCGTTTGGGCCCTTAACCATTTGGGAGAACTTGAGGCAGAAGAAGACGAACTTTTTTCAACGTCTCCGAATTGCGTGGAAACTCACCCACCCTCCTCATTTCTCGTGAGGATTCCAGAATGCAGGAACTTGTTTCGAGATTCCTCCGTTTGGGCCCTGAACCATTTGGGACAACTTGAGGCAGAAGAAGACGAACTTTTTTCAACCTCTCGGAATTGCGTGGAAACTCACCCACCCTCCTCATTTCTCGTCAGGACTCCAGAATGCACGAGCTTGTTTCGAGATTCCTCCGTTTGGGCTCTGAACCATTTGGGACAACTTAAGGCAGAAGAAGACGAACTTTTTTCAACGTCTCCGAATTGCGTGGAAACTCACCCACCCTCCTCATTTCTCGTGAGGATTCCAGAATGCATGAACTTGTTTCGAGAATCCTCCATTTGGGCCCTTAACCATTTGGGAGAACTTGAGGCAGAAGAAGACGAACTTTTTTCAACGTCTCCGAATTGCGTGGAAACTCACCCACCCTCCTCATTTTTCGTGAGGACTCCAGAATGCACGAGCTTCTTTCAAGATTCCTCCGTTTGGGCCCTGAACCATTTGGGACAACTTGAGGCAGAAGAAGACGAACTTTTTTCAACCTCTCGGAATTGCGTGGAAACTCACCCACCCTCCTCATTTCTCGTCAGGACTCCAGAATGCACGAGCTTGTTTCGAGATTCCTCCGTTTGGGCGCTGAACCATTTGGGACAACTTGAGGCAGAAGAAGACGAACTTTTTTCAACGACTCCGAATTGCGTGGAAACTCACCCACCCTCCTCATTTCTCGTGAGGATTCCAGAATGCATGAACTTGTTTCGAGAATCCTCCGTTTGGGCCATGAACCATTTGGGACAACTTGAAGCAGAAGAAGACGAACTTTTTTCAACGTCTCCGAATTGCATGGAAACTCACCCACCCTCCTCATTTCTCGTGAGGATTCCAGAATGCAGGAACTTGTTTCGAGATTCCTCCGTTTGGGCCCTGAACCATTTGGGACAACTTGAGGCAGAAGAAGACGAACTTTTTTCAACCTCTCGGAATTGCGTGGAAACTCACCCACCCTCCTCATTTCTCGTCAGGACTCCAGAATGCACGAGCTTGTTTCGAGATTCCTCCGTTTGGGCGCTGAACCATTTGGGACAACTTGAGGCAGAAGAAGACGAACTTTTTTCAACGACTCCGAATTGCGTGGAAACTCACCCACCCTCCTCATTTCTCGTGAGGATTCCAGAATGCATGACCTTGTTTCGAGAATCCTCCGTTTGGGCCATGAACCATTTGGGACAACTTGAAGCAGAAGAAGACGAACTTTTTTCAACGTCTCCGAATTGCGTGGAAACTCACCCACCCTCCTCATTTCTCGTGAGGATTCCAGAATGCAGGAACTTGTTTCGAGATTCCTCCGTTTGGGCCCTGAACCACTTGGGACAACTTGATGCAGAAGAAGACGAACTTTTTTCAACCTCTCGGAATTGCGTGGAAACTCACCCACCCTCCTCATTTCTCGTCAGGACTCCAGAATGCACGAGCTTGTTTCGAGATTCCTCCGTTTGGGCTCTGAACCATTTGGGACAACTTAAGGCAGAAGAAGACGAACTTTTTTCAACGTCTCCGAATTGCGTGGAAACTCACCCACCCTCCTCATTTCTCGTGAGGATTCCAGAATGCATGAACTTGTTTCGAGAATCCTCCGTTTGGGCCCTTAACCATTTGGGAGAACTTGAGGCAGAAGAAGACGAACTTTTTTCAACGTCTCCGAATTGCGTGGAAACTCACCCACCCTCCTCATTTCTCGTGAGGATTCCAGAATGCAGGAGCTTGTTTCGAGATTCCTCCGTTTGGGCCCTGAACCATTTGGGACAACTTGAGGCAGAAGAAGACGAACTTTTTTCAACCTCTCGGAATTGCGTCGAAACTCACCCACCCTCCTCATTTCTCGTCAGGACTCCAGAATGCACGAGCTTGTTTCGAGATTCCTCCGTTTGGGCTCTGAACCATTTGGGACAACTTAAGGCAGAAGAAGACGAACTTTTTTCAACGTCTCCGAATTGCGTGGAAACTCACCCACCCTCCTCATTTCTCGTGAGGATTCCAGAATGCATGAACTTGTTTCGAGAATCCTCCATTTGGGCCCTTAACCATTTGGGAGAACTTGAGGCAGAAGAAGACGAACTTTTTTCAACGTCTCCGAATTGCGTGGAAACTCACCCACCCTCCTCATTTCTCGTGAGGACTCCAGAATGCACGAGCTTCTTTCAAGATTCCTCCGTTTGGGCCCTGAACCATTTGGGACAACTTGAGGCAGAAGAAGACGAACTTTTTTCAACCTCTCGGAATTGCGTGGAAACTCACCCACCCTCCTCATTTCTCGTCAGGACTCCAGAATGCACGAGCTTGTTTCGAGATTCCTCCGTTTGGGCGCTGAACCATTTGGGACACTTGAGGCAGAAGAAGACGAACTTTTTTCAACGACTCCGAATTGCGTGGAAACTCACCCACCCTCCTCATTTCTCGTGAGGATTCCAGAATGCATGAACTTGTTTCGAGAATCCTCCGTTTGGGCCATGAACCATTTGGGACAACTTGAAGCAGAAGAAGACGAACTTTTTTCAACGTCTCCGAATTGCATGGAAACTCACCCACCCTCCTCATTTCTCGTGAGGATTCCAGAATGCAGGAACTTGTTTCGAGATTCCTCCGTTTGGGCCCTGAACCATTTGGGACAACTTGAGGCAGAAGAAGACGAACTTTTTTCAACCTCTCGGAATTGCGTGGAAACTCACCCACCCTCCTCATTTCTCGTCAGGACTCCAGAATGCACGAGCTTGTTTCGAGATTCCTCCGTTTGGGCGCTGAACCATTTGGGACAACTTGAGGCAGAAGAAGACGAACTTTTTTCAACGACTCCGAATTGCGTGGAAACTCACCCACCCTCCTCATTTCTCGTGAGGATTCCAGAATGCATGACCTTGTTTCGAGAATCCTCCGTTTGGGCCATGAACCATTTGGGACAACTTGAAGCAGAAGAAGACGAACTTTTTTCAACGTCTCCGAATTGCGTGGAAACTCACCCACCCTCCTCATTTCTCATGAGGATTCCAGAATGCAGGAACTTGTTTCGAGATTCCTCCGTTTGGGCCCTGAACCACTTGGGACAACTTGATGCAGAAGAAGACGAACTTTTTTCAACCTCTCGGAATTGCGTGGAAACTCACCCACCCTCCTCATTTCTCGTCAGGACTCCAGAATGCACGAGCTTGTTTCGAGATTCCTCCGTTTGGGCTCTGAACCATTTGGGACAACTTAAGGCAGAAGAAGACGAACTTTTTTCAACGTCTCCGAATTGCGTGGAAACTCACCCACCCTCCTCATTTCTCGTGAGGATTCCAGAATGCATGAACTTGTTTCGAGAATCCTCCGTTTGGGCCCTTAACCATTTGGGAGAACTTGAGGCAGAAGAAGACGAACTTTTTTCAACGTCTCCGAATTGCGTGGAAACTCACCCACCCTCCTCATTTCTCGTGAGGATTCCAGAATGCAGGAGCTTGTTTCGAGATTCCTCCGTTTGGGCCCTGAACCATTTGGGACAACTTGAGGCAGAAGAAGACGAACTTTTTTCAACCTCTCGGAATTGCGTGGAAACTCACCCACCCTCCTCATTTCTCGTCAGGACTCCAGAATGCACGAGCTTGTTTCGAGATTCCTCCGTTTGGGCTCTGAACCATTTGGGACAACTTAAGGCAGAAGAAGACGAACTTTTTTCAACGTCTCCGAATTGCGTGGAAACTCACCCACCCTCCTCATTTCTCGTGAGGATTCCAGAATGCATGAACTTGTTTCGAGAATCCTCCATTTGGGCCCTTAACCATTTGGGAGAACTTGAGGCAGAAGAAGACGAACTTTTTTCAACGTCTCCGAATTGCGTGGAAACTCACCCACCCTCCTCATTTCTCGTGAGGACTCCAGAATGCACGAGCTTCTTTCAAGATTCCTCCGTTTGGGCCCTGAACCATTTGGGACAACTTGAGGCAGAAGAAGACGAACTTTTTTCAACCTCTCGGAATTGCGTGGAAACTCACCCACCCTCCTCATTTCTCGTCAGGACTATAGAATGCACGAGCTTGTTTCGAGATTCCTCCGTTTGGGCTCTGAACCATTTGGGACAACTTAAGGCAGAAGAAGACGAACTTTTTTCAACGTCTCCGAATTGCGTGGAAACTCACCCACCCTCCTCATTTCTCGTGAGGATTCCAGAATGCATGAACTTGTTTCGAGAATCCTCCGTTTGGGCCCTTAACCATTTGGGAGAACTTGAGGCAGAAGAAGACGAACTTTTTTCAACGTCTCCGAATTGCGTGGAAACTCACCCACCCTCCTCATTTCTCGTGAGGACTCCAGAATGCACGAGCTTCTTTCAAGATTCCTCCGTTTGGGCCCTGAACCATTTGGGACAACTTGAGGCAGAAGAAGACGAACTTTTTTCAACCTCTCGGAATTGCGTGGAAACTCACCCACCCTCCTCATTTCTCGTCAGGACTCCAGAATGCACGAGCTTGTTTCGAGATTCCTCCGTTTGGGCGCTGAACCATTTGGGACAACTTGAGGCAGAAGAAGACGAACTTTTTTCAACGACTCCGAATTGCGTGGAAACTCACCCACCCACCTCATTTCTCGTGAGGATTCCAGAATGCATGAACTTGTTTCGAGAATCCTCCGTTTGGGCCATGAACCATTTGGGACAACTTGAAGCAGAAGAAGACGAACTTTTTTCAACGTCTCCGAATTGCGTGGAAACTCACCCACCCTCCTCATTTCTCGTGAGGATTCCAGAATGCAGGAACTTGTTTCGAGATTCCTCCGTTTGGGCCCTGAACCATTTGGGACAACTTGAGGCAGAAGAAGACGAACTTTTTTCAACCTCTCGGAATTGCGTGGAAACTCACCCACCCTCCTCATTTCTCGTCAGGACTCCAGAATGCACGAGCTTGTTTCGAGATTCCTCCGTTTGGGCGCTGAACCATTTGGGACAACTTGAGGCAGAAGAAGACGAACTTTTTTCAACGACTCCGAATTGCGTGGAAACTCACCCACCCTCCTCATTTCTCGTGAGGATTCCAGAATGCATGACGTTGTTTCGAGAATCCTCCGTTTGGGCCATGAACCATTTGGGACAACTTGAAGCAGAAGAAGACGAACTTTTTTCAACGTCTCCGAATTGCGTGGAAACTCACCCACCCTCCTCATTTCTCGTGAGGATTCCAGAATGCAGGAACTTGTTTCGAGATTCCTCCGTTTGGGCCCTGAACCACTTGGGACAACTTGATGCAGAAGAAGACGAACTTTTTTCAACCTCTCGGAATTGCGTGGAAACTCACCCACCCTCCTCATTTCTCGTCAGGACTCCAGAATGCACGAGCTTGTTTCGAGATTCCTCCGTTTGGGCTCTGAACCATTTGGGACAACTTAAGGCAGAAGAAGACGAACTTTTTTCAACGTCTCCGAATTGCGTGGAAACGCACCCACCCTCCTCATTTCTCGTGAGGATTCCAGAATGCATGAACTTGTTTCGAGAATCCTCCGTTTGGGCCCTTAACCATTTGGGAGAATTTGAGGCAGAAGAAGACGAACTTTTTTCAACGTCTCCGAATTGCGTGGAAACTCACCCACCCTCCTCATTTCTCGTGAGGATTCCAGAATGCAGGAACTTGTTTCGAGATTCCTCCGTTTGGGCCCTGAACCATTTGGGACAACTTGAGGCAGAAGAAGACGAACTTTTTTCAACCTCTCGGAATTGCGTGGAAACTCACCCACCCTCCTCATTTCTCGTCAGGACTCCAGAATGCACGAGCTTGTTTCGAGATTCCTCCGTTTGGGCTCTGAACCATTTGGGACAACTTAAGGCAGAAGAAGACGAACTTTTTTCAACGTCTCCGAATTGCGTGGAAACTCACCCACCCTCCTCATTTCTCGTGAGGATTCCAGAATGCATGAACTTGTTTCGAGAATCCTCCATTTGGGCCCTTAACCATTTGGGAGAACTTGAGGCAGAAGAAGACGAACTTTTTTCAACGTCTCCGAATTGCGTGGAAACTCACCCACCCTCCTCATTTCTCGTGAGGACTCCAGAATGCACGAGCTTCTTTCAAGATTCCTCCGTTTGGGCCCTGAACCATTTGGGACAACTTGAGGCAGAAGAAGACGAACTTTTTTCAACCTCTCGGAATTGCGTGGAAACTCACCCACCCTCCTCATTTCTCGTCAGGACTCCAGAATGCACGAGCTTGTTTCGAGATTCCTCCGTTTGGGCGCTGAACCATTTGGGACAACTTGAGGCAGAAGAAGACGAACTTTTTTCAACGACTCCGAATTGCGTGGAAACTCACCCACCCTCCTCATTTCTCGTGAGGATTCCAGAATGCATGAACTTGTTTCGAGAATCCTCCGTTTGGGCGCTGAACCATTTGGGACAACTTGAGGCAGAAGAAGACGAACTTTTTTCAACGACTCCGAATTGCGTGGAAACTCACCCACCCTCCTCATTTCTCGTGAGGATTCCAGAATGCATGAACTTGTTTCGAGAATCCTCCGTTTGGGCCATGAACCATTTGGGACAACTTGAAGCAGAAGAAGACGAACTTTTTTCAACGTCTCCGAATTGCGTGGAAACTCACCCACCCTCCTCATTTCTCGTGAGGATTCCAGAATGCAGGAACTTGTTCCGAGATTCCTCCGTTTGGGCCCTGAACCATTTGGGACAACTTGAGGCAGAAGAAGACGAACTTTTTTCAACGACTCCGAATTGCGTGGAAACTGACCCACCCTCCTCATTTCTCGTGAGGATTCCAGAATGCATGACCTTGTTTCGAGAATCCTCCGTTTGGGCCATGAACCATTTGGGACAACTTGAGGCAGAAGAAGACGAACTTTTTTCAACCTCTCGGAATTGCGTGGAAAGTCACCCACCCTCCTCATTTCTCGTGAGGATTCCAGAATGCAGGAACTTGTTTCGAGATTCCTCCGTTTGGGCCCTGAACCATTTGGGACAACTTGAGGCAGAAGAAGACGAACTTTTTTCAACCTCTCGGAATTGCGTGGAAACTCACCCACCCTCCTCATTTCTCGTCAGGACTCCAGAATGCACGAGCTTGTTTCGAGATTCCTCCGTTTGGGCTCTGTACCATTTGGGACAACTTAAGGCAGTAGAAGACGAACTTTTTTCAACGTCTCCGAATTGCGTGGAAACTCACCCACCCTCCTCATTTCTCGTGAGGATTCCAGAATGCATGAACTTGTTTCGAGAATCCTCCGTTTGGGCCCTTAACCATTTGGGAGAACTTGAGGCAGAAGAAGACGAACTTTTTTCAACGTCTCCGAATTGCGTGGAAACTCACCCACCCTCCTCATTTCTCGTGAGGACTCCAGAATGCACGAGCTTGTTTCGAGATTCCTCCGTTTGGGCCCTGAACCATTTGGGACAACTTGAGGCAGAAGAAGACGAACTTTTTTCAACCTCTCGGAATTGCGTGGAAACTCACCCACCCTCCTCATTTCTCGTCAGGATTCCAGAATGCACGAGCTTGTTTCGAGATTCCTCCGTTTGGGCGCTGAACCATTTGGGACAACTTGAGGCAGAAGAAGACGAACTTTTTTCAACGACTCCGAATTGCGTGGAAACTCACCCACCCTCCTCATTTCTCGTGAGGATTCCAGAATGCATGACCTTGTTTCGAGAATCCTCCGTTTGGGCCATGAACCATTTGGGACAACTTGAGGCAGAAGAAGACGAACTTTTTTCAACGTCTCCGAATTGCGTGGAAACTCACCCACCCTCCTCATTTCTCGTGAGGATTCCAGAATGCAGGAACTTGTTTCGAGATTCCTCCGTTTGGGCCCTGAACCATTTGGGACAACTTGAGGCAGAAGAAGACGAACTTTTTTCAACCTCTCGGAATTGGGTGGAAACTCACCCACCCTCCTCATTTCTCGTCAGGACTCCAGAATGCACGAGCTTGTTTCGAGATTCCTCCGTTTGGGCTCTGAACCATTTGGGACAACTTGAGGCAGAAGAAGACGAACTTTTTTCAACGACTCCGAATTGCGTGGAAACTCACCCACCCTCCTCATTTCTCGTGACGATTCCAGAATGCATGAACTTGTTTCGAGATTCCACCGTTTGGGCCCTCAACCATTTGGGACAACTTGAGGCAGAAGAAGACGAACTTTTTTCAACGTCTCGGAATTGCGTGGAAACTCACCCACCCTCCTCATTTCTCGTGAGGACTCCAGAATGCACGAACTTGTTTCGAGATTCCTCCGTTTGGGCCCTGAACCATTTGGGACAACTTGAGGCAGAAGAAGACGAACTTTTTTCAACGTCTCCGAATTGCGTGGAAACTCACCCACCCTCCTCATTTCTCGTGAGGATTCCAGAATGCATGAACTTGTTTCGAGATTCCTCCGTTTGGGCCCTGAACCATTTGGGACAACTTGAGGCAGAAGAAGACGAACTTTTTTCAACCTCTCCGAATTGCGTGGAAACTCACCCACCCTCCTCATTTCTCGTGAGGACTCCAGAATGCACGAGCTTGTTTCGAGATTCCTCCGTTTGGGCCCTGAACCATTTGGGACAACTTGAGGCAGAAGAAGACGAACTTTTTTCAACCTCTCGGAATTGCGTGGAAACTCACCCACCCTCCTCATTTCTCGTCAGGACTCCAGAATGCACGAGCTTGTTTCGAGATTCCTCCGTTTGTGCGCTGAACCATTTGGGACAACTTGAGGCAGAAGAAGACGAACTTTTTTCAACGACTCCGAATTGCGTGGAAACTCACCCACCCTCCTCATTTCTCGTGAGGATTCCAGAATGCATGACCTTGTTTCGAGAATCCTCCGTTTGGGCCATGAACCATTTGGGACAACTTGACGCAGAAGAAGACGAACTTTTTTCAACGTCTCCGAATTGCGTGGAAACTCACCCACCCTCCTCATTTCTCGTGAGGATTCCAGAATGCAGGAACTTGTTTCGAGATTCCTCCGTTTGGGCCCTGAACCATTTGGGACAACTTGAGGCAGAAGAAGACGAACTTTTTTCAACCTCTCGGAATTGCGTGGAAACTCACCCACCCTCCTCATTTCTCGTCAGGACTCCAGAATGCACGAGCTTGTTTCGAGATTCCTCCGTTTGGGCTCTGAACCATTTGGGACAACTTGAGGCAGAAGAAGACGAACTTTTTTCAACGACTCCGAATTGCGTGGAAACTCACCCACCCTCCTCATTTCTCGTGACGATTCCAGAATGCAAGAACTTGTTTCGAGATTCCTCCGTTTGGGCCCTCAACCATTTGGGACAACTTGAGGCAGAAGAAGACGAACTTTTTTCAACGTCTCGGAATTGCGTGGAAACTCACCCACCCTCCTCATTTCTCGTGAGGACTCCAGAATGCACGAACTTGTTTCGAGATTCCTCCGTTTGGGCCCTGAACCATTTGGGACAACTTGAGGCAGAAGAAGACGAACTTTTTTCAACCTCTCGGAATTGCGTGGAAACTCACCCACCCTCCTCATTTCTCGTCAGGACTCCAGAATGCACGAGCTTGTTTCGAGATTCCTCCGTTTGGGCTCTGAACCATTTGGGACAACTTGAGGCAGAAGAAGACGAACTTTTTTCAACGTCTCCGAATTGCGTGGAAACTCACCCACCCTCCTCATTTCTCGTGAGGATTCCAGAATGCATGAACTTGTTTCGAGATTCCTCCGTTTGGGCCCTCAACCATTTGGGACAACTTGAGGCAGAAGAAGACGAACTTTTTTCAACGTCTCCGAATTGCGTGGAAACTCACCCACCCTCCTTATTTCTCGTGAGGACTCCAGAATGCACGAGCTTGTTTCGAGATTACTCTGTTTGGGCCCTGAACCTTTTGGGAGAACTTGAGGCAGAACAAGAGAACTTTTTTCAACCTCTTGGAATTGCTTGGAAACTCACCCACCCTCCTCATTTCTCGTGAGGATTCCAGAAAGCAGGAACTTGTTTCGAGATTCCTCCGTTTGGGCCCTGAACCATTTGGGACAACTTGAGGCAGAAGAAGACGAACTTTTTTCAACCTCTCGGAATTGCGTGGAAACTCACCCACCCTCCTCATTTCTCGTGAGGACTCCAGAATGCACGAGCTTGTTTCGAGATTCCTCCGTTTGGGCCCTGAACCTTTTGGGAGAACTTGAGGCAGAAGAAGACGAACTTTTTTCAACCTCTCGGAATTGCGTGGAAACTCACCCACCCTCCTCATTTCTCGTGAGGATTCCAGAATGCAGGAACTTGTTTCGAGATTCCTCCGTTTGGGCCCTGAACCATTTGGGACAACTTGAGGCAGAAGAAGACGAACTTTTTTCAACCTCTCGGAATTGCGTGGAAACTCACCCACCCTCCTCATTTCTCGTCAGGACTCCAGAATGCACGAGCTTGTTTCGAGATTCCTCCGTTTGGGCTCTGAACCATTTGGGACAACTTGAGGCAGAAGAAGACGAACTTTTTTCAACGTCTCCGAATTGCGTGGAAACTCACCCACCCTCCTCATTTCTCGTGAGGATTCCAGAATGCATGAACTTGTTTCGAGAATCCTCCGTTTGGCCCCTGAACCATTTGGGAGAACTTGAGGCAGAAGAAGACGAACTTTTTTCAACGTCTCCGAATTGCGTGGAAACTCAGCCACCCTCCTCATTTCTCGTGAGGACTCCAGAATGCACGAGCTTGTTTCGAGATTCCTCCGTTTGGGCCCTGAACCATTTGGGACAACTTGAGGCAGAAGAAGACGAACTTTTTTCAACCTCTCGGAATTGCGTGGAAACTCACCCACCCTCCTCATTTCTCGTGAGGATTCCAGAATGCATGAACTCGTTTCGAGATTCCTCCGTTTGGGCCCTCAACCATTTGGGACAACTTGAGGCAGAAGAAGACGAACTTTTTTCAACGTCTCGGAATTGCGTGGAAACTCACCCACCCTCCTCATTTCTCGTGAGGACTCCAGAATGCACGAACTTGTTTCGAGATTCCTCCGTTTGGGCCCTGAACCATTTGGGACAACTTGAGGCAGAAGAAGACGAACTTTTTTCAACGACTCCGAATTGCGTGGAAACTCACCCACCCTCCTCATTTCTCGTGAGGACTCCAGAATGCACGAGCTTGTTTCGAGATTCCTCCGTTTGGGCCCTGAACCTTTTGGGAGAACTTGAGGCAGAAGAAGACGAACTTTTTTCAACCTCTCGGAATTGCGTGGAAACTCACCCACCCTCCTCATTTCTCGTGAGGACTCCAGAATGCACGAACTTGTTTCGAGATTACTCCGTTTGGGCCCTGAACCATTTGGGACAACTTGAGGCAGAAGAAGAAGAACTTTTTTCAACGTCTCTGAATTGCGTGGAAACTCACCCACCCTCCTCATTTCTCGAGAGGACTCCAGAATGCACGAGCTTGTTTCGAGATTCCTCCGTTTGGGCCCTGAACCTTTTGGGAGAACTTGAGGCAGAAGAAGACGAACTTTTTTCAACCTCTCGGAATTGCGTGGAAACTCACCCACCCTCCTCATTTCTTGTGAGGATTCCAGAATGCACGAACTTGTTTCGAGATTCCTCCGTTTGGGCCCTGAACCATTTGGGACAACTTGAGGCAGAAGAAGACGAACTTTTTTCAACCTCTCGGAATTGCGTGGAAACTCACCCACCTTCCTCATTTCTCGTCAGGACTCCAGAATGCAGTAGCTTGTTTCGAGATTCCTCCGTTTGGGCTCTGAACCATTTGGGACAACTTGAGGCAGAAGAAGACGATCTTTTTTCAACGTCTCCGAATTGCGTGGAAACTCACCCACCCTCCTCATTTCTCGTGAGGATTCCAGAATGCATGAACTTGTTTCGAGAATCCTCCGTTTGGGCCCTGAACCATTTGGGAGAACTTGAGGCAGAAGAAGACGAACTTTTTTCAACGTCTCCGAATTGCGTGGAAACCCACCCACCCTCCTCATTTCTCGTGAGGACTCCGGAATGCACGAGCTTGTTTCGAGATTCCTCCGTTTGGGCCCTGAACATTTTGGGAGAACTTGAGGCAGAAGAAGACGATTTTTCAACCTCTCGGAATTGCGTGGAAACTCACCCACCCTCCTCATTTCTCGTGAGGATTCCAGAATGCACGAACTTGTTTCGAGATTCCTCCGTTTGGGCCCTGAACCATTTGGTACAACTTGAGGCAGAAGAAGACGAACTTTTTTCAACCTCTCGGAATTGCGTGGAAACTCACCCACCCTCCTCATTTCTCGTCAGGACTCCAGAATCCACGAGCTTGTTTCGAGATTCCTCCGTTTGGGCTCTGAACCATTTGGGACAACTTAAGGCAGAAGAAGACGAACTTTTTTCAACGTCTCCGAATTGCGTGGAAACTCACCCACCCTCCTCATTTCTCGTGAGGATTCCAGAATGCATGAACTTGTTTCGAGAATCCTCCGTTTGGGCCCTTAACCATTTGGGACAACTTGAGGCAGAAGAAGACGAACTTTTTTCAACCTCTCCGAATTGCGTGGAAACTCACCCACCCTCCTCATTTCTCGTGAGGACTCCAGAATGCACGAGCTTGTTTCGAGATTCCTCCGTTTGGGCCCTGAACCATTTGGGACAACTTGAGGCAGAAGAAGACGAACTTTTTTCAACCTCTCGGAATTGTGTGGAAACTCACCCACCCTCCTCATTTCTCGTCAGGACTCCAGAATGCACGAGCTTGTTTCGAGATTCCTCCGTTTGGGCGCTGAACCATTTGGGACAACTTGAGGCAGAAGAAGACGAACTTTTTTCAACGACTCCGAATTGCGTGGAAACTCACCCACCCTCCTCATTTCTCGTGAGGATTCCAGAATGCATGAACTTGTTTCGAGAATCCTCTGTTTGGGCCATGAACCATTTGGGACAACTCGAGGCAGAAGAAGACGAACTTTTTTCAACGTCTCCGAATTGTGTGGAAACTCACCCACCCTCCTCATTTCTCGTGAGGAGTCCAGAATGCAGGAACTTGTTTCGAGATTCCTCCGTTTGGGCCCTGAACCATTTGGGACAACTTGAGGCAGAAGAAGACGAACTTTTTTCAACCTCTCAGAATTGCGTGGAAACTCACCCACCCTCCTCATTTCTCGTCAGGACTCCAGAATGCACGAGCTTGTTTCGAGATTCCTCCGTTTGGGCTCTGAACCATTTGGGACAACTTAAGGCAGAAGAAGACGAACTTTTTTCAACGTCTCCGAATTGCGTGGAAACTCACCCACCCTCCTCATTTCTCGTGAGGATTCCAGAATGCACGAACTTGTTTCGAGATTCCTCTGTTTGGGCCCTGAACCATTTGGGACAACTTGAGGCAGAAGAAGACGAACTTTTTTCAACCTCTCGGAATTGCGTGGAAACTCACCCACCCTCCTCATTTCTCGTGAGGACTCCAGAATGCACGAACTTGTTTCGAGATTCCTCCGTTTGGGCCCTGAACCATTTGGGACAACTTGAGGCAGAAGAAGACGAACTTTTTTCAACGTCTCCGAATTGCGTGGAAACTCACCCACCCACCTCATTTCTCGTGAGGATTCCAGAATGCATGAACTTGTTTCGAGATTCCTCCGTTTAGGCCCTCAACCATTTGGGACAACTTGAGGCAGAAGAAGACGAACTTTTTTCAACGTCTCGGAATTGCGTGGAAACTCACCCACCCTCCTCATTTCTCGTGAGGACTCCAGAATGCACGAGCTTGTTTCGAGATTCCTCCGTTTGGGCCCTGAACCTTTTGGGAGAACTTGAGGCAGAAGAAGAGAACTTTTTTCAACCTCTCGGAATTGCTTGGAAACTCACCCACCCTGCTCATTTCTCGTGAGGATTCCAGAATGCAGGAACTTGTTTCGAGATTCCTCCGTTTGGGCCCTGAACCATTTGGGCAACTTGAGGCAGAAGAAGACGAATTTTTTCAACGTCTCCGAATTGCGTGGAAACTCACCCACCCTCCTCATTTCTCGTGAGGACTCCAGAATGCACGAGGTTGTTTCGAGATTCCTCCGTTTGGGCTCTGAACCATTTGGGACAACTTGAGGCAGAAGAAGACGAACTTTTTTCAACGTCTCCGAATTGCGTGGAAACTCACCCACCCTCCTCATTTCTCGTGAGGATTCCAGAATGCAGGAACTTGTTTCGAGATTCCTCCGTTTGGACCCTGAACCATTTGGGACAACTTGAGGCAGAAGAAGACGAACTTTTTTCAACCTCTCGGAATTGCGTGGAAACTCACCCACCCTCCTCATTTCTCGTGAGGACTCCAGAATGCACGAGCTTGTTTCGAGATTCCTCCGTTTGGGCCCTGAACCTTTTGGGAGAACTTGAGGCAGAAGAAGACGAACTTTTTTCAACCTCTCGGAATTGCGTGGAAACTCACCCACCCTCCTCATTTCTCGTGAGGATTCCAGAATGCAGGAACTTGTTTCGAGATTCCTCCGTTTGGGCCCTGAACCATTTGGGACAACTTGAGGCAGAAGAAGAAGAACTTTTTTCAACCTCTCGGAATTGCGTGGAAACTCACCCACCCTCCTCATTTCTCGTCAGGACTCCAGAATGCACGAGCTTGTTTCGAGATTCCTCCGTTTGGGCTCTGAACCATTTGGGACAACTTGAGGCAGAAGAAGACGAACTTTTTTCAACGTCTCCGAATTGCGTGGAAACTCACCCACCCTCCTCATTTCTCGTGACGATTCCAGAATGCATGAACTTGTTTCGAGATTCCTCCGTTTGGGCCCTCAACCATTTGGGACAACTTGAGGCAGAAGAAGACGAACTTTTTTCAACGTCTCGGAATTGCGTGGAAACTCACCCACCCTCCTCATTTCTCGTGAGGACTCCAGAATGCACGAACTTGTTTCGAGATTCCTCCATTTGGGCCCTGAACCATTTGGGACAACTTGAGGCAGAAGAAGACGAACTTTTTTCAACGACTCCGAATTGCGTGGAAACTCACCCACCCTCCTCATTTCTCGTGAGGATTCCAGAATGCATGAACTTGTTTCGAGAATCCTCTGTTTGGGCCATGAACCATTTGGGACAAGTTGAGGCAGAAGAAGACGAACTTTTTTCAACGTCTCCGAATTGTGTGGAAACTCACCCACCCTCCTCATTTCTCGTGAGGAGTCCAGAATGCAGGAACTTGTTTCGAGATTCCTCCGTTTGGGCCCTGAACCATTTGGGACAACTTGAGGCAGAAGAAGACGAACTTTTTTCAACCTCTCGGAATTGCGTGGAAACTCACCCACCCTCCTCATTTCTCGTCAGGACTCCAGAATGCACGAGCTTGTTTCGAGATTCCTCCGTTTGGGCTCTGAACCATTTGGGACAACTTGAGGCAGAAGAAGACGAACTTTTTTCAACGACTCCGAATTGCGTGGAAACTCACCCACCCTCCTCATTTCTCGTGACGATTCCAGAATGCATGAACTTGTTTCGAGATTCCTCCGTTTGGGCCCTCAACCATTTGGGACAACTTGAGGCAGAAGAAGACGAACTTTTTTCAACGTCTCGGAATTGCGTGGAAACTCACCCACCCTCCTCATTTCTCGTGAGGACTCCAGAATGCACGAACTTGTTTCGAGATTCCTCCGTTTGGGCCCTGAACCATTTGGGACAACTTGAGGCAGAAGAAGACGAACTTTTTTCAACGTCTCCGAATTGCGTGGAAACTCACCCACCCACCTCATTTCTCGTGAGGATTCGAGAATGCATGAACTTGTTTCGAGATTCCTCCGTTTGGGCCCTCAACCATTTGGGACAACTTGAGGCAGAAGAAGACGAACTTTTTTCAACGTCTCGGAATTGCGTGGAAACTCACCCACCCTCCTCATTTCTCGTCAGGACTCCAGAATGCACGAGCTTGTTTCGAGATTCCTCCGTTTGGGCTCTGAACCATTTGGGACAACTTGAGGCAGAAGAAGACGAACTTTTTTCAACGTCTCCGAATTGCGTGGAAACTCACCCACCCTCCTCATTTCTCGTGACGATTCCAGAATGCATGAACTTGTTTCGAGATTCCTCCGTTTGGGCCCTCAACCATTTGGGACAACTTGAGGCAGAAGAAGACGAACTTTTTTCAACGTCTCGGAATTGCGTGGAAACTCACCCACCCTCCTCATTTCTCGTGAGGACTCCAGAATGCACGAACTTGTTTCGAGATTCCTCCATTTGGGCCCTGAACCATTTGGGACAACTTGAGGCAGAAGAAGACGAACTTTTTTCAACGACTCCGAATTGCGTGGAAACTCACCCACCCTCCTCATTTCTCGTGAGGATTCCAGAATGCATGAACTTGTTTCGAGAATCCTCTGTTTGGGCCATGAACCATTTGGGACAAGTTGAGGCAGAAGAAGACGAACTTTTTTCAACGTCTCCGAATTGTGTGGAAACTCACCCACCCTCCTCATTTCTCGTGAGGAGTCCAGAATGCAGGAACTTGTTTCGAGATTCCTCCGTTTGGGCCCTGAACCATTTGGGACAACTTGAGGCAGAAGAAGACGAACTTTTTTCAACCTCTCGGAATTGCGTGGAAACTCACCCACCCTCCTCATTTCTCGTCAGGACTCCAGAATGCACGAGCTTGTTTCGAGATTCCTCCGTTTGGGCTCTGAACCATTTGGGACAACTTGAGGCAGAAGAAGACGAACTTTTTTCAACGACTCCGAATTGCGTGGAAACTCACCCACCCTCCTCATTTCTCGTGACGATTCCAGAATGCATGAACTTGTTTCGAGATTCCTCCGTTTGGGCCCTCAACCATTTGGGACAACTTGAGGCAGAAGAAGACGAACTTTTTTCAACGTCTCGGAATTGCGTGGAAACTCACCCACCCTCCTCATTTCTCGTGAGGACTCCAGAATGCACGAACTTGTTTCGAGATTCCTCCGTTTGGGCCCTGAACCATTTGGGACAACTTGAGGCAGAAGAAGACGAACTTTTTTCAACGTCTCCGAATTGCGTGGAAACTCACCCACCCACCTCATTTCTCGTGAGGATTCGAGAATGCATGAACTTGTTTCGAGATTCCTCCGTTTGGGCCCTCAACCATTTGGGACAACTTGAGGCAGAAGAAGACGAACTTTTTTCAACGTCTCGGAATTGCGTGGAAACTCACCCACCCTCCTCATTTCTCGTGAGGACTCCAGAATGCAGGAGCTTGTTTCGAGATTCCTCCGTTTGGGCCCTGAACCTTTTGGGAGAACTTGAGGCAGAAGAAGAGAACTTTTTTCAACCTCTCGGAATTGCTTGGAAACTCACCCACCCTGCTCATTTCTCGTGAGGATTCCAGAATGCAGGAACTTGTTTCGAGATTCCTCCGTTTGGGCCCTGAACCATTTGGGACAACTTGAGGCAGAAGAAGACGAATTTTTTCAACGTCTCCGAATTGCGTGGAAACTCACCCACCCTCCTCATTTCTCGTGAGGACTCCAGAATGCACGAGGTTGTTTCGAGATTCCTCCGTTTGGGCTCTGAACCATTTGGGACAACTTGAGGCAGAAGAAGACGAACTTTTTTCAACGTCTCCGAATTGCGTGGAAACTCACCCACCCTCCTCATTTCTCGTGAGGATTCCAGAATGCAGGAACTTGTTTCGAGATTCCTCCGTTTGGGCCCTGAACCATTTGGGACAACTTGAGGCAGAAGAAGACGAACTTTTTTCAACCTCTCGGAATTGCGTGGAAACTCACCCACCCTCCTCATTTCTCGTGAGGACTCCAGAATGCACGAGCTTGTTTCGAGATTCCTCCGTTTGGGCCCTGAACCTTTTGGGAGAACTTGAGGCAGAAGAAGACGAACTTTTTTCAACGACTCCGAATTGCGTGGAAACTCACCCACCCTCCTCATTTCTCGTGACGATTCCAGAATGCATGAACTTGTTTCGAGATTCCTCTGTTTGGGCCCTCAACCATTTGGGACAACTTGAGGCAGAAGAAGACGAACTTTTTTCAACGTCTCGGAATTGCGTGGAAACTCACCCACCCTCCTCATTTCTCGTGAGGACTCCAGAATGCACGAACTTGTTTCGAGATTCCTCCGTTTGGGCCCTGAACCATTTGGGACAACTTGAGGCAGAAGAACACGAACTTTTTTCAACGTCTCCGAATTGCGTGGAAACTCACCCACCCACCTCATTTCTCGTGAGGATTCCAGAATGCATGAACTTGTTTCGAGATTCCTCCGTTTGGGCCCTCAACCATTTGGGACAACTTGAGGCAGAAGAAGACGAACTTTTTTCAACGTCTCGGAATTGCGTGGAAACTCACCCACCCTCCTCATTTCTCGGGAGGACTCCAGAATGCACGAGCTTGTTTCGAGATTCCTCCGTTTGGGCCCTGAACCTTTTGGGAGAACTTGAGGCAGAAGAAGAGAACTTTTTTCAACCTCTCGGAATTGCTTGGAAACTCACCCACCCTGCTCATTTCTCGTGAGGATTCCAGAATGCAGGAACTTGTTTCGAGATTCCTCCGTTTGGGCCCTGACCCATTTGGGACAACTTGAGGCAGAAGAAGACGAATTTTTTCAACGTCTCCGAATTGCGTGGAAACTCACCCACTCTCCTCATTTCTCGTGAGGACTCCAGAATGCACGAGGTTGTTTCGAGATTCCTCCGTTTGGGCTCTGAACCATTTGGGACAACTTGAGGCAGAAGAAGACGAACTTTTTTCAACGTCTCCGAATTGCGTGGAAACTCACCCACCCTCCTCATTTCTCGTGAGGATTCCAGAATGCATGAACTTGTTTCGAGTTTCCTCCGTTTGGGCCCTCAACCATTTGGGACAACTTGAGGCAGAAGAAGACGAACTTTTTTCAACGTCTCGGAATTGCGTGGAAACTCACCCACCCTCCTCATTTCTCGTGAGGACTCCAGAATGCACGAACTTGTTTCGAGATTCCTCCGTTTGGGCCCTGAACCATTTGGGACAACTTGAGGCAGAAGAAGACGAACTTTTTTCAACGTCTCCGAATTGCGTGGAAACTCACCCACCCACCTCATTTCTCGTGAGGATTCCAGAATGCATGAACTTGTTTCGAGATTCCTCCGTTTGGGCCCTCAACCATTTGGGACAACTTGAGGCAGAAGAAGACGAACTTTTTTCAACGTCTCGGAATTGCGTGGAAACTCACCCACCCTCCTCATTTCTCGTGAGGACTCCAGAATGCACGAGCTTGTTTCGAGATTCCTCCGTTTGGGCCCTGAACCTTTTGGGAGAACTTGAGGCAGAAGAAGAGAACTTTTTTCAACCTCTCGGAATTGCTTGGAAACTCACCCACCCTGCTCATTTCTCGTGAGGATTCCAGAATGCAGGAACTTGTTTCGAGATTCCTCCGTTTGGGCCCTGAACCATTTGGGACAACTTGAGGCAGAAGAAGACGAATTTTTTCAACGTCTCCGAATTGCGTGGAAACTCACCCACCCTCCTCATTTCTCGTGAGGACTCCAAAATGCACGAGGTTGTTTCGAGATTCCTCCGTTTGGGCTCTGAACCATTTGGGACAACTTGAGGCAGAAGAAGACGAACTTTTTTCAACGTCTCCGAATTGCGTGGAAACTCACCCACCCTCCTCATTTCTCGTGAGGATTCCAGAATGCAGGAACTTGTTTCGAGATTCCTCCGTTTGGGCCCTGAACCATTTGGGACAACTTGAGGCAGAAGAAGACGAACTTTTTTCAACCTCTCGGAATTGCGTGGAAACTCACCCACCCTCCTCATTTCTCGTGAGGACTCCAGAATGCACGAGCTTGTTTCGAGATTCCTCCGTTTGGGCCCTGAACCTTTTGGGAGAACTTGAGGCAGAAGAAGACGAACTTTTTTCAACCTCTCGGAATTGCGTGGAAACTCACCCACCCTCCTCATTTCTCGTGAGGATTCCAGAATGCAGGAACTTGTTTCGAGATTCCTCCGTTTGGGCCCTGAACCATTTGGGACAACTTGAGGCAGAAGAAGACGAACTTTTTTCAACGTCTCGGAATTGCGTGGAAACTCACCCACCCTCCTCATTTCTCGTGAGGACTCCAGAATGCACGAACTTGTTTCGAGATTCCTCCGTTTGGGCCCTGAACCATTTGGGACAACTTGAGGCAGAAGAAGACGAACTTTTTTCAACGTCTCCGAATTGCGTGGAAACTCACCCACCCACCTCATTTCTCGTGAGGATTCCAGAATGCATGAACTTGTTTCGAGATTCCTCCGTTTGGGCCCTCAACCATTTGGGACAACTTGAGGCAGAAGAAGACGAACTTTTTTCAACGTCTCGGAATTGCGTGGAAACTCACCCACCCTCCTCATTTCTCGTGAGGACTCCAGAATGCACGAGCTTGTTTCGAGATTCCTCCGTTTGGGCCCTGAACCTTTTGGGAGAACTTGAGGCAGAAGAAGAGAACTTTTTTCAACCTCTCGGAATTGCTTGGAAACTCACCCACCCTCCTCATTTCTCGTGAGGACTCCAGAATGCACGAACTTGTTTCGAGATTCCTCCGTTTGGGCCCTGAACCATTTGGGACAACTTGAGGCAGAAGAAGACGAACTTTTTTCAACGACTCCGAATTGCGTGGAAACTCACCCACCCTCCTCATTTCTCGTGACGATTCCAGAATGCATGAACTTGTTTCGAGATTCCTCCGTTTGGGCCCTCAACCATTTGGGACAACTTGAGGCAGAAGAAGACGAACTTTTTTCAACGTCTCCGAATTGCGTGGAAACTCACCCACCCTCCTCATTTCTCGTGAGGACTCCAGAATGCACGAACTTGTTTCGAGATTCCTCCGTTTGGGCCCTGAACCATTTGGGACAACTTGAGGCAGAAGAAGACGAACTTTTTTCAACGTCTCCGAATTGCGTGGAAACTCACCCACCCACCTCATTTCTCGTGAGGATTCCAGAATGCATGAACTTGTTTCGAGATTCCTCCGTTTGGGCCCTCAACCATTTGGGACAACTTGAGGCAGAAGAAGACGAACTTTTTTCAACGTCTCGGAATTGCGTGGAAACTCACCCACCCTCCTCATTTCTCGTGAGGACTCCAGAATGCACGAGCTTGTTTCGAGATTCCTCCGTTTGGGCCCTGAACCTTTTGGGAGAACTTGAGGCAGAAGAAGAGAACTTTTTTCAACCTCTCGGAATTGCTTGGAAACTCACCCACCCTGCTCATTTCTCGTGAGGATTCCAGAATGCAGGAACTTGTTTCGAGATTCCTCCGTTTGGGCCCTGAACCATTTGGGACAACTTGAGGCAGAAGAAGACGAATTTTTTCAACGTCTCCGAATTGCGTGGAAACTCACCCACCCTCCTCATTTCTCGTGAGGACTCCAGAATGCACGAGGTTGTTTCGAGATTCCTCCGTTTGGGCTCTGAACCATTTGGGACAACTTGAGGCAGAAGAAGACGAACTTTTTTCAACGTCTCCGAATTGCGTGGAAACTCACCCACCCTCCTCATTTCTCGTGAGGATTCCAGAATGCAGGAACTTGTTTCGAGATTCCTCCGTTTGGGCCCTGAACCATTTGGGACAACTTGAGGCAGAAGAAGACGAACTTTTTTCAACCTCTCGGAATTGCGTGGAAACTCACCCACCCTCCTCATTTCTCGTGAGGACTCCAGAATGCACGAGCTTGTTTCGAGATTCCTCCGTTTGGGCCCTGAACCTTTTGGTAGAACTTGAGGCAGAAGAAGACGAACTTTTTTCAACCTCTCGGAATTGCGTGGAAACTCACCCACCCTCCTCATTTCTCGTGAGGATTCCAGAATGCAGGAACTTGTTTCGAGATTCCTCCGTTTGGGCCCTGAACCATTTGGGACAACTTGAGGCAGAAGAAGACGAACTTTTTTCAACCTCTCGGAATTGCGTGGAAACTCACCCACCCTCCTCATTTCTCGTGAGGACTCCAGAATGCACGAGCTTGTTTCGAGATTCCTCCGTTTGGGCCCTGAACCTTTTGGGAGAACTTGAGGCAGAAGAAGACGAACTTTTTTCAACCTCTCGGAATTGCGTGGAAACTCACCCACCCTCCTCATTTCTCGTGAGGATTCCAGAATGCAGGAACTTGTTTCGAGATTCCTCCGTTTGGGCCCTGAACCATTTGGGACAACTTGAGGCAGAAGAAGACGAACTTTTTTCAACGTCTCGGAATTGCGTGGAAACTCACCCACCCTCCTCATTTCTCGTGAGGACTCCAGAATGCACGAACTTGTTTCGAGATTCCTCCGTTTGGGCCCTGAACCATTTGGGACAACTTGAGGCAGAAGAAGACGAACTTTTTTCAACGTCTCCGAATTGCGTGGAAACTCACCCACCCACCTCATTTCTCGTGAGGATTCCAGAATGCATGAACTTGTTTCGAGATTCCTCCGTTTGGGCCCTCAACCATTTGGGACAACTTGAGGCAGAAGAAGACGAACTTTTTTCAACGTCTCGGAATTGCGTGGAAACTCACCCACCCTCCTCATTTCTCGTGAGGACTCCAGAATGCACGAGCTTGTTTCGAGATTCCTCCGTTTGGGCCCTGAACCTTTTGGGAGAACTTGAGGCAGAAGAAGAGAACTTTTTTCAACCTCTCGGAATTGCTTGGAAACTCACCCACCCTCCTCATTTCTCGTGAGGACTCCAGAATGCACGAACTTGTTTCGAGATTCCTCCGTTTGGGCCCTGAACCATTTGGGACAACTTGAGGCAGAAGAAGACGAACTTTTTTCAACGACTCCGAATTGCGTGGAAACTCACCCACCCTCCTCATTTCTCGTGACGATTCCAGAATGCATGAACTTGTTTCGAGATTCCTCCGTTTGGGCCCTCAACCATTTGGGACAACTTGAGGCAGAAGAAGACGAACTTTTTTCAACGTCTCCGAATTGCGTGGAAACTCACCCACCCTCCTCATTTCTCGTGAGGACTCCAGAATGCACGAACTTGTTTCGAGATTCCTCCGTTTGGGCCCTGAACCATTTGGGACAACTTGAGGCAGAAGAAGACGAACTTTTTTCAACGTCTCCGAATTGCGTGGAAACTCACCCACCCACCTCATTTCTCGTGAGGATTCCAGAATGCATGAACTTGTTTCGAGATTCCTCCGTTTGGGCCCTCAACCATTTGGGACAACTTGAGGCAGAAGAAGACGAACTTTTTTCAACGTCTCGGAATTGCGTGGAAACTCACCCACCCTCCTCATTTCTCGTGAGGACTCCAGAATGCACGAGCTTGTTTCGAGATTCCTCCGTTTGGGCCCTGAACCTTTTGGGAGAACTTGAGGCAGAAGAAGAGAACTTTTTTCAACCTCTCGGAATTGCTTGGAAACTCACCCACCCTGCTCATTTCTCGTGAGGATTCCAGAATGCAGGAACTTGTTTCGAGATTCCTCCGTTTGGGCCCTGAACCATTTGGGACAACTTGAGGCAGAAGAAGACGAATTTTTTCAACGTCTCCGAATTGCGTGGAAACTCACCCACCCTCCTCATTTCTCGTGAGGACTCCAGAATGCACGAGGTTGTTTCGAGATTCCTCCGTTTGGGCTCTGAACCATTTGGGACAACTTGAGGCAGAAGAAGACGAACTTTTTTCAACGTCTCCGAATTGCGTGGAAACTCACCCACCCTCCTCATTTCTCGTGAGGATTCCAGAATGCAGGAACTTGTTTCGAGATTCCTCCGTTTGGGCCCTGAACCATTTGGGACAACTTGAGGCAGAAGAAGACGAACTTTTTTCAACCTCTCGGAATTGCGTGGAAACTCACCCACCCTCCTCATTTCTCGTGAGGACTCCAGAATGCACGAGCTTGTTTCGAGATTCCTCCGTTTGGGCCCTGAACCTTTTGGTAGAACTTGAGGCAGAAGAAGACGAACTTTTTTCAACCTCTCGGAATTGCGTGGAAACTCACCCACCCTCCTCATTTCTCGTGAGGATTCCAGAATGCAGGAACTTGTTTCGAGATTCCTCCGTTTGGGCCCTGAACCATTTGGGACAACTTGAGGCAGAAGAAGACGAACTTTTTTCAACCTCTCGGAATTGCGTGGAAACTCACCCACCCTCCTCATTTCTCGTCAGGACTCCAGAATGCACGAGCTTGTTTCGAGATTCCTCCGTTTGGGCTCTGAACCATTTGGGACAACTTGAGGCAGAAGAAGACGAACTTTTTTCAACGTCTCCGAATTGCGTGGAAACTCACCCACCCTCCTCATTTCTCGTGACGATTCCAGAATGCATGAACTTGTTTCGAGATTCCTCCGTTTGGGCCCTCAACCATTTGGGACAACTTGAGGCAGAAGAAGACGAACTTTTTTCAACGTCTCGGAATTGCGTGGAAACTCACCCACCCTCCTCATTTCTCGTGAGGACTCCAGAATGCACGAACTTGTTTCGAGATTCCTCCGTTTGGGCCCTGAACCATTTGGGACAACTTGAGGCAGAAGAAGACGAACTTTTTTCAACGACTCCGAATTGCGTGGAAACTCACCCACCCTCCTCATTTCTCGTGAGGATTCCAGAATGCATGAACTTGTTTCGAGAATCCTCTGTTTGGGCCATGAACCATTTGGGACAAGTTGAGGCAGAAGAAGACGAACTTTTTTCAACGTCTCCGAATTGTGTGGAAACTCACCCACCCTCCTCATTTCTCGTGAGGAGTCCAGAATGCAGGAACTTGTTTCGAGATTCCTCCGTTTGGGCCCTGAACCATTTGGGACAACTTGAGGCAGAAGAAGACGAACTTTTTTCAACCTCTCGGAATTGCGTGGAAACTCACCCACCCTCCTCATTTCTCGTCAGGACTCCAGAATGCACGAGCTTGTTTCGAGATTCCTCCGTTTGGGCTCTGAACCATTTGGGAAAACTTGAGGCAGAAGAAGACGAACTTTTTTCAACGACTCCGAATTGCGTGGAAACTCACCCACCCTCCTCATTTCTCGTGACGATTCCAGAATGCATGAACTTGTTTCGAGATTCCTCCGTTTGGGCCCTCAACCATTTGGGACAACTTGAGGCAGAAGAAGACGAACTTTTTTCAACGTCTCGGAATTGCGTGGAAACTCACCCACCCTCCTCATTTCTCGTGAGGACTCCAGAATGCACGAACTTGTTTCGAGATTCCTCCGTTTGGGCCCTGAACCATTTGGGACAACTTGAGGCAGAAGAAGACGAACTTTTTTCAACGTCTCCGAATTGCGTGGAAACTCACCCACCCACCTCATTTCTCGTGAGGATTCCAGAATGCATGAACTTGTTTCGAGATTCCTCCGTTTGGGCCCTCAACCATTTGGGACAACTTGAGGCAGAAGAAGACGAACTTTTTTCAACGTCTCGGAATTGCGTGGAAACTCACCCACCCTCCTCATTTCTCGTGAGGACTCCAGAATGCAGGAGCTTGTTTCGAGATTCCTCCGTTTGGGCCCTGAACCTTTTGGGAGAACTTGAGGCAGAAGAAGAGAACTTTTTTCAACCTCTCGGAATTGCTTGGAAACTCACCCACCCTGCTCATTTCTTGTGAGGATTCCAGAATGCAGGAACTTGTTTCGAGATTCCTCCGTTTGGGCCCTGAACCATTTGGGACAACTTGAGGCAGAAGAAGACGAATTTTTTCAACGTCTCCGAATTGCGTGGAAACTCACCCACCCTCCTCATTTCTCGTGAGGACTCCAGAATGCACGAGGTTGTTTCGAGATTCCTCCGTTTGGGCTCTGAACCATTTGGGACAACTTGAGGCAGAAGAAGACGAACTTTTTTCAACGTCTCCGAATTGCGTGGAAACTCACCCACCCTCCTCATTTCTCGTGAGGATTCCAGAATGCAGGAACTTGTTTCGAGATTCCTCCGTTTGGGCCCTGAACCATTTGGGACAACTTGAGGCAGAAGAAGACGAACTTTTTTCAACCTCTCGGAATTGCGTGGAAACTCACCCACCCTCCTCATTTCTCGTGAGGACTCCAGAATGCACGAGCTTGTTTCGAGATTCCTCCGTTTGGGCCCTGAACCTTTTGGGAGAACTTGAGGCAGAAGAAGACGAACTTTTTTCAACGACTCCGAATTGCGTGGAAACTCACCCACCCTCCTCATTTCTCGTGACGATTCCAGAATGCATGAACTTGTTTCGAGATTCCTCCGTTTGGGCCCTCAACCATTTGGGACAACTTGAGGCAGAAGAAGACGAACTTTTTTCAACGTCTCGGAATTGCGTGGAAACTCACCCACCCTCCTCATTTCTCGTGAGGACTCCAGAATGCACGAACTTGTTTCGAGATTCCTCCGTTTGGGCCCTGAACCATTTGGGACAACTTGAGGCAGAAGAAGACGAACTTTTTTCAACGTCTCCGAATTGCGTGGAAACTCACCCACCCACCTCATTTCTCGTGAGGATTCCAGAATGCATGAACTTGTTTCGAGATTCCTCCGTTTGGGCCCTCAACCATTTGGGACAACTTGAGGCAGAAGAAGACGAACTTTTTTCAACGTCTCGGAATTGCGTGGAAACTCACCCACCCTCCTCATTTCTCGTGAGGACTCCAGAATGCAGGAGCTTGTTTCGAGATTCCTCCGTTTGGGCCCTGAACCTTTTGGGAGAACTTGAGGCAGAAGAAGAGAACTTTTTTCAACCTCTCGGAATTGCTTGGAAACTCACCCACCCTGCTCATTTCTCGTGAGGATTCCAGAATGCAGGAACTTGTTTCGAGATTCCTCCGTTTGGGCCCTGAACCATTTGGGACAACTTGAGGCAGAAGAAGACGAATTTTTTCAACGTCTCCGAATTGCGTGGAAACTCACCCACCCTCCTCATTTCTCGTGAGGACTCCAGAATGCACGAGGTTGTTTCGAGATTCCTCCGTTTGGGCTCTGAACCATTTGGGACAACTTGAGGCAGAAGAAGACGAACTTTTTTCAACGTCTCCGAATTGCGTGGAAACTCACCCACCCTCCTCATTTCTCGTGAGGATTCCAGAATGCAGGAACTTGTTTCGAGATTCCTCCGTTTGGGCCCTGAACCATTTGGGACAACTTGAGGCAGAAGAAGACGAACTTTTTTCAACCTCTCGGAATTGCGTGGAAACTCACCCACCCTCCTCATTTCTCGTGAGGACTCCAGAATGCACGAGCTTGTTTCGAGATTCCTCCGTTTGGGCCCTGAACCTTTTGGTAGAACTTGAGGCAGAAGAAGACGAACTTTTTTCAACCTCTCGGAATTGCGTGGAAACTCACCCACCCTCCTCATTTCTCGTGAGGATTCCAGAATGCAGGAACTTGTTTCGAGATTCCTCCGTTTGGGCCCTGAACCATTTGGGACAACTTGAGGCAGAAGAAGACGAACTTTTTTCAACCTCTCGGAATTGCGTGGAAACTCACCCACCCTCCTCATTTCTCGTCAGGACTCCAGAATGCACGAGCTTGTTTCGAGATTCCTCCGTTTGGGCTCTGAACCATTTGGGACAACTTGAGGCAGAAGAAGACGAACTTTTTTCAACGTCTCCGAATTGCGTGGAAACTCACCCACCCTCCTCATTTCTCGTGACGATTCCAGAATGCATGAACTTGTTTCGAGATTCCTCCGTTTGGGCCCTCAACCATTTGGGACAACTTGAGGCAGAAGAAGACGAACTTTTTTCAACGTCTCGGAATTGCGTGGAAACTCACCCACCCTCCTCATTTCTCGTGAGGACTCCAGAATGCACGAACTTGTTTCGAGATTCCTCCGTTTGGGCCCTGAACCATTTGGGACAACTTGAGGCAGAAGAAGACGAACTTTTTTCAACGACTCCGAATTGCGTGGAAACTCACCCACCCTCCTCATTTCTCGTGAGGATTCCAGAATGCATGAACTTGTTTCGAGAATCCTCTGTTTGGGCCATGAACCATTTGGGACAAGTTGAGGCAGAAGAAGACGAACTTTTTTCAACGTCTCCGAATTGTGTGGAAACTCACCCACCCTCCTCATTTCTCGTGAGGAGTCCAGAATGCAGGAACTTGTTTCGAGATTCCTCCGTTTGGGCCCTGAACCATTTGGGACAACTTGAGGCAGAAGAAGACGAACTTTTTTCAACCTCTCGGAATTGCGTGGAAACTCACCCACCCTCCTCATTTCTCGTCAGGACTCCAGAATGCACGAGCTTGTTTCGAGATTCCTCCGTTTGGGCTCTGAACCATTTGGGACAACTTGAGGCAGAAGAAGACGAACTTTTTTCAACGACTCCGAATTGCGTGGAAACTCACCCACCCTCCTCATTTCTCGTGACGATTCCAGAATGCATGAACTTGTTTCGAGATTCCTCCGTTTGGGCCCTCAACCATTTGGGACAACTTGAGGCAGAAGAAGACGAACTTTTTTCAACGTCTCGGAATTGCGTGGAAACTCACCCACCCTCCTCATTTCTCGTGAGGACTCCAGAATGCACGAACTTGTTTCGAGATTCCTCCGTTTGGGCCCTGAACCATTTGGGACAACTTGAGGCAGAAGAAGACGAACTTTTTTCAACGTCTCCGAATTGCGTGGAAACTCACCCACCCACCTCATTTCTCGTGAGGATTCCAGAATGCATGAACTTGTTTCGAGATTCCTCCGTTTGGGCCCTCAACCATTTGGGACAACTTGAGGCAGAAGAAGACGAACTTTTTTCAACGTCTCGGAATTGCGTGGAAACTCACCCACCCTCCTCATTTCTCGTGAGGACTCCAGAATGCAGGAGCTTGTTTCGAGATTCCTCCGTTTGGGCCCTGAACCTTTTGGGAGAACTTGAGGCAGAAGAAGAGAACTTTTTTCAACCTCTCGGAATTGCTTGGAAACTCACCCACCCTGCTCATTTCTTGTGAGGATTCCAGAATGCAGGAACTTGTTTCGAGATTCCTCCGTTTGGGCCCTGAACCATTTGGGACAACTTGAGGCAGAAGAAGACGAATTTTTTCAACGTCTCCGAATTGCGTGGAAACTCACCCACCCTCCTCATTTCTCGTGAGGACTCCAGAATGCACGAGGTTGTTTCGAGATTCCTCCGTTTGGGCTCTGAACCATTTGGGACAACTTGAGGCAGAAGAAGACGAACTTTTTTCAACGTCTCCGAATTGCGTGGAAACTCACCCACCCTCCTCATTTCTCGTGAGGATTCCAGAATGCAGGAACTTGTTTCGAGATTCCTCCGTTTGGGCCCTGAACCATTTGGGACAACTTGAGGCAGAAGAAGACGAACTTTTTTCAACCTCTCGGAATTGCGTGGAAACTCACCCACCCTCCTCATTTCTCGTGAGGACTCCAGAATGCACGAGCTTGTTTCGAGATTCCTCCGTTTGGGCCCTGAACCTTTTGGGAGAACTTGAGGCAGAAGAAGACGAACTTTTTTCAACGACTCCGAATTGCGTGGAAACTCACCCACCCTCCTCATTTCTCGTGACGATTCCAGAATGCATGAACTTGTTTCGAGATTCCTCCGTTTGGGCCCTCAACCATTTGGGACAACTTGAGGCAGAAGAAGACGAACTTTTTTCAACGTCTCGGAATTGCGTGGAAACTCACCCACCCTCCTCATTTCTCGTGAGGACTCCAGAATGCACGAACTTGTTTTGAGATTCCTCCGTTTGGGCCCTGAACCATTTGGGACAACTTGAGGCAGAAGAAGACGAACTTTTTTCAACGTCTCCGAATTGCGTGGAAACTCACCCACCCACCTCATTTCTCGTGAGGATTCCAGAATGCATGAACTTGTTTCGAGATTCCTCCGTTTGGGCCCTCAACCATTTGGGACAACTTGAGGCAGAAGAAGACGAACTTTTTTCAACGTCTCGGAATTGCGTGGAAACTCACCCACCCTCCTCATTTCTCGTGAGGACTCCAGAATGCAGGAGCTTGTTTCGAGATTCCTCCGTTTGGGCCCTGAACCTTTTGGGAGAACTTGAGGCAGAAGAAGAGAACTTTTTTCAACCTCTCGGAATTGCTTGGAAACTCACCCACCCTGCTCATTTCTCGTGAGGATTCCAGAATGCAGGAACTTGTTTCGAGATTCCTCCGTTTGGGCCCTGAACCATTTGGGACAACTTGAGGCAGAAGAAGACGAATTTTTTCAACGTCTCCGAATTGCGTGGAAACTCACCCACCCTCCTCATTTCTCGTGAGGACTCCAGAATGCACGAGGTTGTTTCGAGATTCCTCCGTTTGGGCTCTGAACCATTTGGGACAACTTGAGGCAGAAGAAGACGAACTTTTTTCAACGTCTCCGAATTGCGTGGAAACTCACCCACCCTCCTCATTTCTCGTGAGGATTCCAGAATGCAGGAACTTGTTTCGAGATTCCTCCGTTTGGGCCCTGAACCATTTGGGACAACTTGAGGCAGAAGAAGACGAACTTTTTTCAACGTCTCGGAATTGCGTGGAAACTCACCCACCCTCCTCATTTCTCGTGAGGACTCCAGAATGCACGACCTTGTTTCGAGATTCCTCCGTTTGGGCCCTGAACCATTTGGGACAACTTGAGGCAGAAGAAGACGAACTTTTTTCAACGTCTCCGAATTGCGTGGAAACTCACCCACCCACCTCATTTCTCGTGAGGATTCCAGAATGCATGAACTTGTTTCGAGATTCCTCCGTTTGGGCCCTCAACCATTTGGGACAACTTGAGGCAGAAGAAGACGAACTTTTTTCAACGTCTCGGAATTGCGTGGAAACTCACCCACCCTCCTCATTTCTCGTGAGGACTCCAGAATGCAGGAGCTTGTTTCGAGATTCCTCCGTTTGGGCCCTGAACCTTTTGGGAGAACTTGAGGCAGAAGAAGAGAACTTTTTTCAACCTCTCGGAATTGCTTGGAAACTCACCCACCCTGCTCATTTCTTGTGAGGATTCCAGAATGCAGGAACTTGTTTCGAGATTCCTCCGTTTGGGCCCTGAACCATTTGGGACAACTTGAGGCAGAAGAAGACGAATTTTTTCAACGTCTCCGAATTGCGTGGAAACTCACCCACCCTCCTCATTTCTCGTGAGGACTCCAGAATGCACGAGGTTGTTTCGAGATTCCTCCGTTTGGGCGCTGAACCATTTGGGACAACTTGAGGCAGAAGAAGACGAACTTTTTTCAACGTCTCCGAATTGCGTGGAAACTCACCCACCCTCCTCATTTCTCGTGAGGATTCCAGAATGCAGGAACTTGTTTCGAGATTCCTCCGTTTGGGCCCTGAACCATTTGGGACAACTTGAGGCAGAAGAAGACGAACTTTTTTCAACCTCTCGGAATTGCGTGGAAACTCACCCACCCTCCTCATTTCTCGTGAGGACTCCAGAATGCACGAACTTGTTTCGAGATTCCTCCGTTTGGGCCCTGAACCATTTGGGACAACTTGAGGCAGAAGAACACGAACTTTTTTCAACGTCTCCGAATTGCGTGGAAACTCACCCACCCACCTCATTTCTCGTGAGGATTCCAGAATGCATGAACTTGTTTCGAGATTCCTCCGTTTGGGCCCTCAACCATTTGGGACAACTTGAGGCAGAAGAAGACGAACTTTTTTCAACGTCTCGGAATTGCGTGGAAACTCACCCACCCTCCTCATTTCTCGTGAGGACTCCAGAATGCACGAGCTTGTTTCGAGATTCCTCCGTTTGGGCCCTGAACCTTTTGGGAGAACTTGAGGCAGAAGAAGAGAACTTTTTTCAACCTCTCGGAATTGCTTGGAAACTCACCCACCCTGCTCATTTCTCGTGAGGATTCCAGAATGCAGGAACTTGTTTCGAGATTCCTCCGTTTGGGCCCTGAACCATTTGGGACAACTTGAGGCAGAAGAAGACGAATTTTTTCAACGTCTCCGAATTGCGTGGAAACTCACCCACCCTCCTCATTTCTCGTGAGGACTCCAGAATGCACGAGGTTGTTTCGAGATTCCTCCGTTTGGGCTCTGAACCATTTGGGACAACTTGAGGCAGAAGAAGACGAACTTTTTTCAACGTCTCCGAATTGCGTGGAAACTCACCCACCCTCCTCATTTCTCGTGAGGATTCCAGAATGCAGGAACTTGTTTCGAGATTCCTCCGTTTGGGCCCTGAACCATTTGGGACAACTTGAGGCAGAAGAAGACGAACTTTTTTCAACCTCTCGGAATTGCGTGGAAACTCACCCACCCTCCTCATTTCTCGTGAGGACTCCAGAATGCACGAGCTTGTTTCGAGATTCCTCCGTTTGGGCCCTGAACCTTTTGGGAGAACTTGAGGCAGAAGAAGACGAACTTTTTTCAACCTCTCGGAATTGCGTGGAAACTCACCCACCCTCCTCATTTCTCGTGAGGATTCCAGAATGCAGGAACTTGTTTCGAGATTCCTCCGTTTGGGCCCTGAACCATTTGGGACAACTTGAGGCAGAAGAAGACGAACTTTTTTCAATCTCTCGGAATTGCGTGGAAACTCACCCACCCTCCTCATTTCTCGTCAGGACTCCAGAATGCACAAGCTTGTTTCGAGATTCCTCCGTTTGGGCTCTGAACCATTTGGGACAACTTGAGGCAGAAGAAGACGAACTTTTTTCAACGTCTCCGAATTGCGTGGAAACTCACCCACCCTCCTCATTTCTCGTGACGATTCCAGAATGCATGAACTTGTTTCGAGATTCCTCCGTTTGGGCCCTCAACCATTTGGGACAACTTGAGGCAGAAGAAGACGAACTTTTTTCAACGTCTCGGAATTGCGTGGAAACTCACCCACCCTCCTCATTTCTCGTGAGGACTCCAGAATGCACGAACTTGTTTCGAGATTCCTCCGTTTGTGCCCTGAACCATTTGGGACAACTTGAGGCAGAAGAAGACGAACTTTTTTCAACGACTCCGAATTGCGTGGAAACTCACCCACCCTCCTCATTTCTCGTGAGGATTCCAGAATGCATGAACTGGTTTCGAGAATCCTCTGTTTGGGCCATGAACCATTTGGGACAAGTTGAGGCAGAAGAAGACGAACTTTTTTCAACGTCTCCGAATTGTGTGGAAACTCACCCACCCTCCTCATTTCTCGTGAGGAGTCCAGAATGCAGGAACTTGTTTCGAGATTCCTCCGTTTGGGCCCTGAACCATTTGGGACAACTTGAGGCAGAAGAAGACGAACTTTTTTCAACCTCTCGGAATTGCGTGGAAACTCACCCACCCTCCTCATTTCTCGTCAGGACTCCAGAATGCACGAGCTTGTTTCGAGATTCCTCCGTTTGGGCTCTGAACCATTTGGGACAACTTGAGGCAGAAGAAGACGAACTTTTTTCAACGACTCCGAATTGCGTGGAAACTCACCCACCCTCCTCATTTCTCGTGACGATTCCAGAATGCATGAACTTGTTTCGAGATTCCTCCGTTTGGGCCCTCAACCATTTGGGACAACTTGAGGCAGAAGAAGACGAACTTTTTTCAACGTCTCGGAATTGCGTGGAAACTCACCCACCCTCCTCATTTCTCGTGAGGACTCCAGAATGCACGAACTTGTTTCGAGATTCCTCCGTTTGGGCCCTGAACCATTTGGGACAACTTGAGGCAGAAGAAGACGAACTTTTTTCAACGTCTCCGAATTGCGTGGAAACTCACCCACCCACCTCATTTCTCGTGAGGATTCCAGAATGCATGAACTTGTTTCGAGATTCCTCCGTTTGGGCCCTCAACCATTTGGGACAACTTGAGGCAGAAGAAAACGAACTTTTTTCAACGTCTCGGAATTGCGTGGAAACTCACCCACCCTCCTCATTTCTCGTGAGGACTCCAGAATGCACGAGCTTGTTTCGAGATTCCTCCGTTTGGGCCCTGAACCTTTTGGGAGAACTTGAGGCAGAAGAAGAGAACTTTTTTCAACCTCTCGGAATTGCTTGGAAACTCACCCACCCTGCTCATTTCTCGTGAGGATTCCAGAATGCAGGAACTTGTTTCGAGATTCCTCCGTTTGGGCCCTGAACCATTTGGGACAACTTGAGGCAGAAGAAGACGAATTTTTTCAACGTCTCCGAATTGCGTGGAAACTCACCCACCCTCCTCATTTCTCGTGAGGACTCCAGAATGCACGAGGTTGTTTCGAGATTCCTCCGTTTGGGCTCTGAACCATTTGGGACAACTTGAGGCAGAAGAAGACGAACTTTTTTCAACGTCTCCGAATTGCGTGGAAACTCACCCACCCTCCTCATTTCTCGTGAGGATTCCAGAATGCAGGAACTTGTTTCGAGATTCCTCCGTTTGGGCCCTGAACCATTTGGGACAACTTGAGGCAGAAGAAGACGAACTTTTTTCAACCTCTCGGAATTGCGTGGAAACTCACCCACCCTCCTCATTTCTCGTGAGGACTCCAGAATGCACGAGCTTGTTTCGAGATTCCTCCGTTTGGGCCCTGAACCTTTTGGGAGAACTTGAGGCAGAAGAAGACGAACTTTTTTCAACCTCTCGGAATTGCGTGGAAACTCACCCACCCTCCTCATTTCTCGTGAGGATTCCAGAATGCAGGAACTTGTTTCGAGATTCCTCCGTTTGGGCCCTGAACCATTTGGGACAACTTGAGGCAGAAGAAGACGAACTTTTTTCAACCTCTCGGAATTGCGTGGAAACTCACCCACCCTCCTCATTTCTCGTCAGGACTCCAGAATGCACGAGCTTGTTTCGAGATTCCTCCGTTTGGGCTCTGAACCATTTGGGACAACTTGAGGCAGAAGAAGACGAACTTTTTTCAACGTCTCCGAATTGCGTGGAAACTCACCCACCCTCCTCATTTCTCGTGAGGATTCCAGAATGCATGAACTTGTTTCGAGAATCCTCCGTTTGGGCCCTGAACCATTTGGGAGAACTTGAGGCAGAAGAAGACGAACTTTTTTCAACGTCTCCGAATTGCGTGGAAACTCACCCACCCTCCTCATTTCTCGTCAGGACTCCAGAATGCAGGAGCTTGTTTCGAGATTCCTCCGTTTGGGCGCTGAACCATTTGGGACAACTTGAGGCAGAAGAAGACGATCTTATTTCAACGTCTCCGAATTGCGTGGAAACTCACCCACCCTCCTCATTTCTCGTGAGGATTCCAGAATGCATGAACTTGTTTCGAGAATCCTCCGTTTGGGCCCTGAACCATTTGGGAGAACTTGAGGCAGAAGAAGACGAACTTTTTTCAACGTCTCCGAATTGCGTGGAAACCCACCCACCCTCCTCATTTCTCGTGAGGACTCCGGAATGCACGAGCTTGTTTCGAGATTCCTCCGTTTGGGCCCTGAACCTTTTGGGAGAACTTGAGGCAGAAGAAGACGATTTGTCAACCTCTCGGAATTGCGTGGAAACTCACCCACCCTCCTCATTTCTCGTGAGGATTCCAGAATGCACGAACTTGTTTCGAGATTCCTCTGTTTGGGCCCTGAACCATTTGGGACAACTTGAGGCAGAAGAAGACGAACTTTTTTCAACCTCTCGGAATTGCGTGGAAACTCACCCACCCTCCTCATTTCTCGTCAGGACTCCAGAATGCACGAGCTTGTTTCGAGATTCCTCCGTTTGGGCTCTGAACCATTTGGGACAACTTAAGGCAGAAGAAGACGAACTTTTTTCAACGTCTCCGAATTGCGTGGAAACTCACCCACCCTCCTCATTTCTCGTGAGGATTCCAGAATGCACGAACTTGTTTCGAGATTCCTCTGTTTGGGCCCTGAACCATTTGGGACAACTTGAGGCAGAAGAAGACGAACTTTTTTCAACCTCTCGGAATTGCGTGGAAACTCACCCACCCTCCTCATTTCTCGTCAGGACTCCAGAATGCACGAGGTTGTTTCGAGATTCCACCGTTTGGGCTCTGAACCATTTGGGACAACTTGAGGCAGAAGAAGACGAACTTTTTTCAACGTCTCCGAATTGCGTGGAAACTCACCCACCCTCCTCATTTCTCGTCAGGACTCCAGAATGCACGAGCTTGTTTCGAGATTCCTCCGTTTGGGCGCTGAACCATTTGGGACAACTTGAGGCAGAAGAAGACGAACTTTTTTCAACGACTCCGAATTGCGTGGAAACTCACCCACCCTCCTCATTTCTCGTGAGGATTCCAGAATGCATGAACTTGTTTCGAGAATCCTCTGTTTGGGCCATGAACCATTTGGGACAACTTGAGGCAGAAGAAGACGAACTTTTTTCAACGTCTCCGAATTGCGTGGAAACTCACCCACCCTCCTCATTTCTCGTGAGGAGTCCAGAATGCAGGAACTTGTTTCGAGATTCCTCCGTTTGGGCCCTGAACCATTTGGGACAACTTGAGGCAGAAGAAGACGAATTTTTTCAACGTCTCCGAATTGCGTGGAAACTCACCCACCCTCCTCATTTCTCGTGAGGACTCCAGAATGCACGAGGTTGTTTCGAGATTCCTCTGTTTGGGCTCTGAACCATTTGGGACAACTTGAGGCAGAAGAAGACGAACTTTTTTCAACGTCTCCGAATTGCGTGGAAACTCACCCACCCTCCTCATTTCTCGTGAGGATTCCAGAATGCAGGAACTTGTTTCGAGATTCCTCCGTTTGGGCCCTGAACCATTTGGGACAACTTGAGGCAGAAGAAGACGAACTTTTTTCAACCTCTCGGAATTGCGTGGAAACTCACCCACCCTCCTCATTTCTCGTGAGGACTCCAGAATGCACGAGCTTGTTTCGAGATTCCTCCGTTTGGGCCCTGAACCTTTTGGGAGAACTTGAGGCAGAAGAAGACGAACTTTTTTCAACCTCTCGGAATTGCGTGGAAACTCACCCACCCTCCTCATTTCTCGTGAGGATTCCAGAATGCAGGAACTTGTTTCGAGATTCCTCCGTTTGGGCCCTGAACCATTTGGGACAACTTGAGGCAGAAGAAGACGAACTTTTTTCAACCTCTCGGAATTGCGTGGAAACTCACCCACCCTCCTCATTTCTCGTCAGGACTCCAGAATGCACGAGCTTGTTTCGAGATTCCTCCGTTTGGGCTCTGAACCATTTGGGACAACTTGAGGCAGAAGAAGACGAACTTTTCTCAACGTCTCCGAATTGCGTGGAAACTCACCCACCCTCCTCATTTCTCGTGAGGATTCCAGAATGCATGAACTTGTTTCGAGAATCCTCCGTTTGGGCCCTGAACCATTTGGGAGAACTTGAGGCAGAAGAAGACGAACTTTTTTCAACGTCTCCGAATTGCGTGGAAACTCACCCACCCTCCTCATTTCTCGTCAGGACTCCAGAATGCAGGAGCTTGTTTCGAGATTCCTCCGTTTGGGCGCTGAACCATTTGGGACAACTTGAGGCAGAAGAAGACGATCTTTTTTCAACGTCTCCGAATTGCGTGGAAACTCACCCACCCTCCTCATTTCTCGTGAGGATTCCAGAATGCATGAACTTGTTTCGAGAATCCTCCGTTTGGGCCCTGAACCATTTGGGAGAACTTGAGGCAGAAGAAGACGAACTTTTTTCAACGTCTCCGAATTGCGTGGAAACCCACACACCCTCCTCATTTCTCGTGAGGACTCCGGAATGCACGAGCTTGTTTCGAGATTCCTCCGTTTGGGCCCTGAACCTTTTGGGAGAACTTGAGGCAGAAGAAGACGATTTGTCAACCTCTCGGAATTGCGTGGAAACTCACCCACCCTCCTCATTTCTCGTGAGGATTCCAGAATGCACGAACTTGTTTCGAGATTCCTCTGTTTGGGCCCTGAACCATTTGGGACAACTTGAGGCAGAAGAAGACGAACTTTTTTCAACCTCTCGGAATTGCGTGGAAACTCACCCACCCTCCTCATTTCTCGTCAGGACTCCAGAATGCACGAGCTTGTTTCGAGATTCCTCCGTTTGGGCTCTGAACCATTTGGGACAACTTAAGGCAGAAGAAGACGAACTTTTTTCAACGTCTCCGAATTGCGTGGAAACTCACCCACCCTCCTCATTTCTCGGAGGATTCCAGAATGCACGAACTTGTTTCGAGATTCCTCTGTTTGGGCCCTGAACCATTTGGGACAACTTGAGGCAGAAGAAGACGAACTTTTTTCAACCTCTCGGAATTGCGTGGAAACTCACCCACCCTCCTCATTTCTCGTCAGGACTCCAGAATGCACGAGGTTGTTTCGAGATTCCACCGTTTGGGCTCTGAACCATTTGGGACAACTTGAGGCAGAAGAAGACGAACTTTTTTCAACGTCTCCGAATTGCGTGGAAACTCACCCACCCTCCTCATTTCTCGTCAGGACTCCAGAATGCACGAGCTTGTTTCGAGATTCCTCCGTTTGGGCGCTGAACCATTTGGGACAACTTGAGGCAGAAGAAGACGAACTTTTTTCAACGACTCCGAATTGCGTGGAAACTCACCCACCCTCCTCATTTCTCGTGAGGATTCCAGAATGCATGAACTTGTTTCGAGAATCCTCTGTTTGGGCCATGAACCATTTGGGACAACTTGAGGCAGAAGAAGACGAACTTTTTTCAACCTCTCGGAATTGCGTGGAAACTCACCCACCCTCCTCATTTCTCGTCAGGACTCCAGAATGCACGAGCTTGTTTCGAGATTCCTCCGTTTGGGCTCTGAACCATTTGGGACAACTTGAGGCAGAAGAAGACGAACTTTTTTCAACGACTCCGAATTGCGTGGAAACTCACCCACCCTCCTCATTTCTCGTGACGATTCCAGAATCTATGAACTTGTTTCGAGATTCCTCCGTTTGGGCCCTCAACCATTTGGGACAACTTGAGGCAGAAGAAGACGAACTTTTTTCAACGTCTCGGAATTGCGTGGAAACTCACCCACCCTCCTCATTTCTCGTGAGGACTCCAGAATGCACGAACTTGTTTCGAGATTCCTCCGTTTGGGCCCTGAACCATTTGGGACAACTTGAGGCAGAAGAAGACGAACTTTTTTCAACGTCTCCGAATTGCGTGGAAACTCACCCACCCTCCTCATTTCTCGTGAGGATTCCAGAATGCATGAACTTGTTTCGAGATTCCTCCGTTTGGGCCCTGAACCATTTGGGACAACTTGAGGCAGAAGAAGACGAACTTTTTTCAACGTCTCGGAATTGCGTGGAAACTCACCCACCCTCCTCATTTCTCGTGAGGACTCTAGAATGCACGAGCTTGTTTCGAGATTCCTCCGTTTGGGCCCTGAACCTTTTGGGAGAACTTGAGGCAGAGGAAGAGAACTTTTTTCAACCTCTCGGAATTGCTTGGAAACTCACCCACCCTGCTCATTTCTCGTGAGGATTCCAGAATGCAGGAACTTGTTTCGAGATTCCTCCGTTTGGGCCCTGAACCATTTGGGACAACTTGAGGCAGAAGAAGACGAATTTTTTCAACGTCTCCGAATTGCGTGGAAACTCACCCACCCTCCTCATTTCTCGTGAGGACTCCAGAATGCACGAGGTTGTTTCGAGATTCCACCGTTTGGGCCCTGAACCATTTGGGACAACTTGAGGCAGAAGAAGACGAACTTTTTTTAACGTCTCCGAATTGCGTGGAAACTCACCCACCCTCCTCATTTCTCGTGAGGATTCCAGAATGCAGGAACTTGTTTCGAGATTCCTCCGTTTGGGCCCTGAACCATTTGGGACAACTTGAGGCAGAAGAAGACGAACTTTTTTCAACCTCTCGGAATTGCGTGGAAACTCACCCACCCTCCTCATTTCTCGTGAGGACTCCAGAATGCACGAGCTTGTTTCGAGATTCCTCCGTTTGGGCCCTGAACCTTTTGGGAGAACTTGAGGCAGAAGAAGACGATTTGTCAACCTCTCGGAATTGCGTGGAAACTCACCCACCCTCCTCATTTCTCGTGAGGATTCCAGAATGCACGAACTTGTTTCGAGATTCCTCTGTTTGGGCCCTGAACCATTTGGGACAACTTGAGGCAGAAGAAGACGAACTTTTTTCAACCTCTCGGAATTGCGTGGAAACTCACCCACCCTCCTCATTTCTCGTCAGGACTCCAGAATGCACGAGCTTGTTTCGAGATTCCTCCGTTTGGGCTCTGAACCATTTGGGACAACTTAAGGCAGAAGAAGACGAACTTTTTTCAACGTCTCCGAATTGCGTGGAAACTCACCCACCCTCCTCATTTCTCGTGAGGATTCCAGAATGCACGAACTTGTTTCGAGATTCCTCTGTTTGGGCCCTGAACCATTTGGGACAACTTGAGGCAGAAGAAGACGAACTTTTTTCAACCTCTCGGAATTGCGTGGAAACTCACCCACCCTCCTCATTTCTCGTCAGGACTCCAGAATGCACGAGGTTGTTTCGAGATTCCACCGTTTGGGCTCTGAACCATTTGGGACAACTTGAGGCAGAAGAAGACGAACTTTTTTCAACGTCTCCGAATTGCGTGGAAACTCACCCACCCTCCTCATTTCTCGTCAGGACTCCAGAATGCACGAGCTTGTTTCGAGATTCCTCCGTTTGGGCGCTGAACCATTTGGGACAACTTGAGGCAGAAGAAGACGAACTTTTTTCAACGACTCCGAATTGCGTGGAAACTCACCCACCCTCCTCATTTCTCGTGAGGATTCCAGAATGCATGAACTTGTTTCGAGAATCCTCTGTTTGGGCCATGAACCATTTGGGACAACTTGAGGCAGAAGAAGACGAACTTTTTTCAACGTCTCCGAATTGCGTGGAAACTCACCCACCCTCCTCATTTCTCGTGAGGAGTCCAGAATGCAGGAACTTGTTTCGAGATTCCTCCGTTTGGGCCCTGAACCATTTGGGACAACTTGAGGCAGAAGAAGACGAACTTTTTTCAACCTCTCGGAATTGCGTGGAAACTCACCCACCCTCCTCATTTCTCGTCAGGACTCCAGAATGCACGAGCTTGTTTCGAGATTCCTCCGTTTGGGCTCTGAACCATTTGGGACAACTTGAGGCAGAAGAAGACGAACTTTTTTCAACGACTCCGAATTGCGTGGAAACTCACCCACCCTCCTCATTTCTCGTGACGATTCCAGAATCTATGAACTTGTTTCGAGATTCCTCCGTTTGGGCCCTCAACCATTTGGGACAACTTGAGGCAGAAGAAGACGAACTTTTTTCAACGTCTCGGAATTGCGTGGAAACTCACCCACCCTCCTCATTTCTCGTGAGGACTCCAGAATGCACGAACTTGTTTCGAGATTCCTCCGTTTGGGCCCTGAACCATTTGGGACAACTTGAGGCAGAAGAAGACGAACTTTTTTCAACGTCTCCGAATTGCGTGGAAACTCACCCACCCTCCTCATTTCTCGTGAGGATTCCAGAATGCATGAACTTGTTTCGAGATTCCTCCGTTTGGGCCCTGAACCATTTGGGACAACTTGAGGCAGAAGAAGACGAACTTTTTTCAACGTCTCGGAATTGCGTGGAAACTCACCCACCCTCCTCATTTCTCGTGAGGACTCTAGAATGCACGAGCTTGTTTCGAGATTCCTCCGTTTGGGCCCTGAACCTTTTGGGAGAACTTGAGGCAGAGGAAGAGAACTTTTTTCAACCTCTCGGAATTGCTTGGAAACTCACCCACCCTGCTCATTTCTCGTGAGGATTCCAGAATGCAGGAACTTGTTTCGAGATTCCTCCGTTTGGGCCCTGAACCATTTGGGACAACTTGAGGCAGAAGAAGACGAATTTTTTCAACGTCTCCGAATTGCGTGGAAACTCACCCACCCTCCTCATTTCTCGTGAGGACTCCAGAATGCACGAGGTTGTTTCGAGATTCCACCGTTTGGGCCCTGAACCATTTGGGACAACTTGAGGCAGAAGAAGACGAACTTTTTTCAACGTCTCCGAATTGCGTGGAAACTCACCCACCCTCCTCATTTCTCGTGAGGATTCCAGAATGCAGGAACTTGTTTCGAGATTCCTCCGTTTGGGCCCTGAACCATTTGGGACAACTTGAGGCAGAAGAAGACGAACTTTTTTCAACCTCTCGGAATTGCGTGGAAACTCACCCACCCTCCTCATTTCTCGTGAGGACTCCAGAATGCACGAGCTTGTTTCGAGATTCCTCCGTTTGGGCCCTGAACCTTTTGGGAGAACTTGAGGCAGAAGAAGACGAACTTTTTTCAACCTCTCGGAATTGCGTGGAAACTCACCCACCCTCCTCATTTCTCGTGAGGATTCCAGAATGCAAGAACTTGTTTCGAGATTCCTCCGTTTGGGCCCTGAACCATTTGGGACAACTTGAGGCAGAAGAAGACGAACTTTTTTCAACCTCTCGGAATTGCGTGGAAACTCACCCACCCTTCTCATTTCTCGTCAGGACTCCAGAATGCACGAGCTTGTTTCGAGATTCCTCCGTTTGGGCTCTGAACCATTTGGGACAACTTGAGGCAGAAGAAGACGAACTTTTTTCAACGTCTCCGAATTGCGTGGAAACTCACCCACCCTCCTCATTTCTCGTGAGGACTCCAGAATGCACGAGCTTGTTTCGAGATTCCTCCGTTTGGGCTCTGAACCATTTGGGACAACTTGAGGCAGAAGAAGACGAACTTTTTTCAACGACTCCGAATTGCGTGGAAACTCACCCACCCTCCTCATTTCTCGTGACGATTCCAGAATCTATGAACTTGTTTCGAGATTCCTCCGTTTGGGCCCTCAACCATTTGGGACAACTTGAGGCAGAAGAAGACGAACTTTTTTCAACCTCTCGGAATTGCGTGGAAACTCACCCACCCTCCTCATTTCTCGTGAGGACTCCAGAATGCACGAGCTTGTTTCGAGATTCCTCCGTTTGGGCCCTGAACCTTTTGGGAGAACTTGAGGCAGAAGAAGACGAACTTTTTTCAACCTCTCGGAATTGCGTGGAAACTCACCCACCCTCCTCATTTCTCGTGAGGATTCCAGAATGCAGGAACTTGTTTCGAGATTCCTCCGTTTGGGCCCTCAACCATTTGGGACAACTTGAGGCAGAAGAAGACGAACTTTTTTCAACGTCTCGGAATTGCGTGGAAACTCACCCACCCTCCTCATTTCTCGTGAGGACTCCAGAATGCACGAGCTTGTTTCGAGATTCCTCCGTTTGGGCCCTGAATCTTTTGGGAGAACTTGAGGCAGAAGAAGAGAACTTTTTTCAACCTCTCGGAATTTCTTGGAAACTCACCCACCCTGCTCATTTCTCGTGAGGATTCCAGAATGCAGGAACTTGTTTCGAGATTCCTCCGTTTGGGCCCTGAACCATTTGGGACAACTTGAGGCAGAAGAAGACGAATTTTTTCAACGTCTCCGAATTGCGTGGAAACTCACCCACCCTCCTCATTTCTCGTGAGGACTCCAGAATGCACGAGGTTGTTTCGAGATTCCACCGTTTGGGCTCTGAACCATTTGGGACAACTTGAGGCAGAAGAAGACGAACTTTTTTCAACGTCTCCGAATTGCGTGGAAACTCACCCACCCTCCTCATTTCTCGTGAGGATTCCAGAATGCAGGAACTTGTTTCGAGATTCCTCCGTTTGGTCCCTGAACCATTTGGGACAACTTGAGGCAGAAGAAGACGAACTTTTTTCAACCTCTCGGAATTGCGTGGAAACTCACCCACCCTCCTCATTTCTCGTGAGGACTCCAGAATGCACGAGCTTGTTTCGAGATTCCTCCGTTTGGGCCCTGAACCTTTTGGGAGAACTTGAGGCAGAAGAAGACGAACTTTTTTCAACCTCTCGGAATTGCGTGGAAACTCACCCACCCTCCTCATTTCTCGTGAGGATTCCAGAATGCAGGAACTTGTTTCGAGATTCCTCCGTTTGGGCCCTGAACCATTTGGGACAACTTGAGGCAGAAGAAGACGAACTTTTTTCAACCTCTCGGAATTGCGTGGAAACTCACCCACCCTCCTCATTTCTCGTCAGGACTCCAGAATGCACGAGCTTGTTTCGAGATTCCTCCGTTTGGGCCCTGAACCATTTGGGACAACTTGAGGCAGAAGAAGACGAACTTTTTTCAACGTCTCCGAATTGCGTGGAAACTCACCCACCCTCCTCATTTCTCGTGAGGAGTCCAGAATGCATGAACTTGTTTCGAGAATCCTCCGTTTGGGCCCTGAACCATTTGGGAGAACTTGAGGCAGAAGAAGACGAACTTTTTTCAACGTCTCCGAATTGCGTGGAAACTCACCCACCCTCCTCATTTCTCGTGAGGATTCCAGAATGCAGGAACTTGTTTCGAGATTCCTCCGTTTGGTCCCTGAACCATTTGGGACAACTTGAGGCAGAAGAAGACGAACTTTTTTCAACCTCTCGGAATTGCGTGGAAACTCACCCACCCTCCTCATTTCTCGTGAGGACTCCAGAATGCACGAGCTTGTTTCGAGATTCCTCCGTTTGGGCCCTGAACCTTTTGGGAGAACTTGAGGCAGAAGAAGACGAACTTTTTTCAACCTCTCGGAATTGCGTGGAAACTCACCCACCCTCCTCATTTCTCGTGAGGATTCCAGAATGCAGGAACTTGTTTCGAGATTCCTCCGTTTGGGCCCTGAACCATTTGGGACAACTTGAGGCAGAAGAAGACGAACTTTTTTCAACGTCTCCGAATTGCGTGGAAACTCACCCACCCTCCTCATTTCTCGTGAGGATTCCAGAATGCAGGAACTTGTTTCGAGATTCCTCCGTTTGGTCCCTGAACCATTTGGGACAACTTGAGGCAGAAGAAGACGAACTTTTTTCAACCTCTCGGAATTGCGTGGAAACTCACCCACCCTCCTCATTTCTCGTGAGAACTCCAGAATGCACGAGCTTGTTTCGAGATTCCTCCGTTTGGGCCCTGAACCTTTTGGGAGAACTTGAGGCAGAAGAAGACGAACTTTTTTCAACCTCTCGGAATTGCGTGGAAACTCACCCACCCTCCTCATTTCTCGTGAGGATTCCAGAATGCAGGAACTTGTTTCGAGATTCCTCCGTTTGGGCCCTGAACCATTTGGGACAACTTGAGGCAGAAGAAGACGAACTTTTTTCAACCTCTCGGAATTGCGTGGAAACTCACCCACCCTCCTCATTTCTCGTCAGGACTCCAGAATGCACGAGCTTGTTTCGAGATTCCTCCGTTTGGGCCCTGAACCATTTGGGACAACTTGAGGCAGAAGAAGACGAACTTTTTTCAACGTCTCCGAATTGCGTGGAAACTCACCCACCCTCCTCATTTCTCGTGAGGAGTCCAGAATGCATGAACTTGTTTCGAGAATCCTCCGTTTGGGCCCTGAACCATTTGGGAGAACTTGAGGCAGAAGAAGACGAACTTTTTTCAACGTCTCCGAATTGCGTGGAAACTCACCCACCCTCCTCATTTCTCGTGAGGATTCCAGAATGCAGGAACTTGTTTCGAGATTCCTCCGTTTGGTCCCTGAACCATTTGGGACAACTTGAGGCAGAAGAAGACGAACTTTTTTCAACCTCTCGGAATTGCGTGGAAACTCACCCACCCTCCTCATTTCTCGTGAGGACTCCAGAATGCACGAGCTTGTTTCGAGATTCCTCCGTTTGGGCCCTGAACCTTTTGGGAGAACTTGAGGCAGAAGAAGACGAACTTTTTTCAACCTCTCGGAATTGCGTGGAAACTCACCCACCCTCCTCATTTCTCGTGAGGATTCCAGAATGCAGGAACTTGTTTCGAGATTCCTCCGTTTGGGCCCTGAACCATTTGGGACAACTTGAGGCAGAAGAAGACGAACTTTTTTCAACCTCTCGGAATTGCGTGGAAACTCACCCACCCTCCTCATTTCTCGTCAGGACTCCAGAATGCACGAGCTTGTTTCGAGATTCCTCCGTTTGGGCTCTGAACCATTTGGGACAACTTGAGGCAGAAGAAGACGAACTTTTTTCAACGTCTCCGAATTGCGTGGAAACTCACCCACCCTCCTCATTTCTCGTGAGGAGTCCAGAATGCATGAACTTGTTTCGAGAATCCTCCGTTTGGGCCCTGAACCATTTGGGAGAACTTGAGGCAGAAGAAGACGAACTTTTTTCAACGTCTCCGAATTGCGTGGAAACTCACCCACCCTCCTCATTTCTCGTGAGGACTCCAGAATGCACGAGCTTGTTTCGAGATTCCTCCGTTTGGGCCCTGAACCATTTGGGACAACTTGAGGCAGAAGAAGACGAACTTTTTTCAACCTCTCGGAATTGCGTGGAAACTCACCCACCCTCCTCATTTCTCGTCAGGACTCCAGAATGCACGAGCTTGTTTCGAGATTCCTCCGTTTGGGCTCTGAACCATTTGGGACAACTTGAGGCAGAAGAAGACGAACTTTTTTCAACGTCTCGGAATTGCGTGGAAACTCACCCACCCTCCTCATTTCTCGTGAGGACTCCAGAATGCACGAGCTTGTTTCGAGATTCCTCCGTTTGGGCCCTGAACCTTTTGGGAGAACTTGAGGCAGAAGAAGAGAACTTTTTTCAACCTCTCGGAATTTCTTGGAAACTCACCCACCCTGCTCATTTCTCGTGAGGATTCCAGAATGCAGGAACTTGTTTCGAGATTCCTCCGTTTGGGCCCTGAACCATTTGGGACAACTTGAGGCAGAAGAAGACGAATTTTTTCAACGTCTCCGAATTGCGTGGAAACTCACCCACCCTCCTCATTTCTCGTGAGGACTCCAGAATGCACGAGGTTGTTTCGAGATTCCACCGTTTGGGCTCTGAACCATTTGGGACAACTTGAGGCAGAAGAAGACGAACTTTTTTCAACGTCTCCGAATTGCGTGGAAACTCACCCACCCTCCTCATTTCTCGTGAGGATTCCAGAATGCAGGAACTTGTTTCGAGATTCCTCCGTTTGGGCCCTGAACCATTTGGGACAACTTGAGGCAGAAGAAGACGAACTTTTTTCAACCTCTCGGAATTGCGTGGAAACTCACCCACCCTCCTCATTTCTCGTGAGAACTCCAGAATGCACGAGCTTGTTTCGAGATTCCTCCGTTTGGGCCCTGAACCTTTTGGGAGAACTTGAGGCAGAAGAAGACGAACTTTTTTCAACCTCTCGGAATTGCGTGGAAACTCACCCACCCTCCTCATTTCTCGTGAGGATTCCAGAATGCAGGAACTTGTTTCGAGATTCCTCCGTTTGGGCCCTGAACCATTTGGGACAACTTGAGGCAGAAGAAGACGAACTTATTTCAACTTCTCCGAATTGCGTGGAAACTCACCCACCCTCCTCATTTCTCGTGAGGAGTCCAGAATGCATGAACTTGTTTCGAGAATCCTCCGTTTGGGCCCTGAACCATTTGGGAGAAATTGAGGCAGAAGAAGACGAACTTTTTTCAACGTCTCCGAATTGCGTGGAAACTCACCCACCCTCCTCATTTCTCGTGAGGACTCCAGAATGCACGAGCTTGTTTCGAGATTCCTCCGTTTGGGCCCTGAACCATTTGGGACAACTTGAGGCAGAAGAAGACGAACTTTTTTCAACCTCTCGGAATTGCGTGGAAACTCACCCACCCTCCTCATTTCTCGTCAGGACTCCAGAATGCACGAGCTTGTTTCGAGATTCCTCCGTTTGGGCTCTGAACCATTTGGGACAACTTGAGGCAGAAGAAGACGAACTTTTTTCAACGTCTCGGAATTGCGTGGAAACTCACCCACCCTCCTCATTTCTCGTGAGGACTCCAGAATGCACGAGCTTGTTTCGAGATTCCTCCGTTTGGGCCCTGAACCTTTTGGGAGAACTTGAGGCAGAAGAAGAGAACTTTTTTCAACCTCTCGGAATTTCTTGGAAACTCACCCACCCTGCTCATTTCTCGTGAGGATTCCAGAATGCAGGAACTTGTTTCGAGATTCCTCCGTTTGGGCCCTGAACCATTTGGGAGAACTTGAGGCAGAAGAAGACGAATTTTTTCAACGTCTCCGAATTGCGTGGAAACTCACCCACCCTCCTCATTTCTCGTGAGGACTCCAGAATGCACGAGGTTGTTTCGAGATTCCACCGTTTGGGCTCTGAACCATTTGGGACAACTTGAGGCAGAAGAAGACGAACTTTTTTCAACGTCTCCGAATTGCGTGGAAACTCACCCACCCTCCTCATTTCTCGTGAGGATTCCAGAATGCAGGAACTTGTTTCGAGATTCCTCCGTTTGGGCCCTGAACCATTTGGGACAACTTGAGGCAGAAGAAGACGAACTTTTTTCAACCTCTCGGAATTGCGTGGAAACTCACCCACCCTCCTCATTTCTCGTGAGAACTCCAGAATGCACGAGCTTGTTTCGAGATTCCTCCGTTTGGGCCCTGAACCTTTTGGGAGAACTTGAGGCAGAAGAAGACGAACTTTTTTCAACCTCTCGGAATTGCGTGGAAACTCACCCACCCTCCTCATTTCTCGTGAGGATTCCAGAATGCAGGAACTTGTTTCGAGATTCCTCCGTTTGGGCCCTGAACCATTTGGGACAACTTGAGGCAGAAGAAGACGAACTTTTTTCAACCTCTCGGAATTGCGTGGAAACTCACCCACCCTCCTCATTTCTCGTCAGGACTCCAGAATGCACGAGCTTGTTTCGAGATTCCTCCGTTTGGGCTCTGAACCATTTGGGACAACTTGAGGCAGAAGAAGACGAACTTTTTTCAACCTCTCGGAATTGCGTGGAAACTCACCCACCCTCCTCATTTCTCGTGAGGATTCCAGAATGCAGGAACTTGTTTCGAGATTCCTCCGTTTGGGCCCTGAACCATTTGGGACAACTTGAGGCAGAAGAAGACGAACTTTTTTCAACCTCTCGGAATTGCGTGGAAACTCACCCACCCTCCTCATTTCTCGTCAGGACTCCAGAATGCACGAGCTTGTTTCGAGATTCCTCCGTTTGGGCTCTGAACCATTTGGGACAACTTGAGGCAGAAGAAGACGAACTTTTTTCAACGTCTCCGAATTGCGTGGAAACTCACCCACCCTCCTCATTTCTCGTGAGGAGTCCAGAATGCATGAACTTGTTTCGAGAATCCTCCGTTTGGGCCCTGAACCATTTGGGACAACTTGAGGCAGAAGAAGACGAACTTTTTTCAACCTCTCGGAATTGCGTGGAAACTCACCCACCCTCCTCATTTCTCGTCAGGACTCCAGAATGAACTAGCTTGTTTCGAGATTCCTCCGTTTGGGCTCTGAACCATTTGGGACAACTTGAGGCAGAAGAAGACGAACTTTTTTCAACGTCTCCGAATTGCGTGGAAACTCACCCACCCTCCTCATTTCTCGTGAGGATTCCAGAATGCATGAACTTGTTTCGAGATTCCTCCGTTTGGGCCCTGAACCATTTGGGAGAACTTGAGGCAGAAGAAGACGAACTTTTTTCAACGTCTCCGAATTGCGTGGAAACTCACCCACCCTCCTCATTTCTCGTCAGGACTCCAGAATGCATGAGCTTGTTTCGAGATTCCTCCCTTTGGGCTCTGAACCATTTGGGACAACTTGAGGCAGAAGAAGACGATCTTTTTTCAACGTCTCCGAATTGCGTGGAAACTCACCCACCCTCCTCATTTCTCGTGAGGATTCCAGAATGCAGGAACTTGTTTCGAGATTCCTCCGTTTGGGCCCTGAACCATTTGGGACAACTTGAGGCAGAAGAAGACGAACTTATTTCAACTTCTCCGAATTGCGTGGAAACTCACCCACCCTCCTCATTTCTCGTGAGGAGTCCAGAATGCATGAACTTGTTTCGAGAATCCTCCGTTTGGGCCCTGAACCATTTGGGAGAAATTGAGGCAGAAGAAGACGAACTTTTTTCAACGTCTCCGAATTGCGTGGAAACTCACCCACCCTCCTCATTTCTCGTGAGGACTCCAGAATGCACGAGCTTGTTTCGAGATTCCTCCGTTTGGGCCCTGAACCATTTGGGACAACTTGAGGCAGAAGAAGACGAACTTTTTTCAACCTCTCGGAATTGCGTGGAAACTCACCCACCCTCCTCATTTCTCGTCAGGACTCCAGAATGCACGAGCTTGTTTCGAGATTCCTCCGTTTGGGCTCTGAACCATTTGGGACAACTTGAGGCAGAAGAAGACGAACTTTTTTCAACGTCTCGGAATTGCGTGGAAACTCACCCACCCTCCTCATTTCTCGTGAGGACTCCAGAATGCACGAGCTTGTTTCGAGATTCCTCCGTTTGGGCCCTGAACCTTTTGGGAGAACTTGAGGCAGAAGAAGAGAACTTTTTTCAACCTCTCGGAATTTCTTGGAAACTCACCCACCCTGCTCATTTCTCGTGAGGATTCCAGAATGCAGGAACTTGTTTCGAGATTCCTCCGTTTGGGCCCTGAACCATTTGGGACAACTTGAGGCAGAAGAAGACGAATTTTTTCAACGTCTCCGAATTGCGTGGAAACTCACCCACCCTCCTCATTTCTCGTGAGGACTCCAGAATGCACGAGGTTGTTTCGAGATTCCACCGTTTGGGCTCTGAACCATTTGGGACAACTTGAGGCAGAAGAAGACGAACTTTTTTCAACGTCTCCGAATTGCGTGGAAACTCACCCACCCTCCTCATTTCTCGTGAGGATTCCAGAATGCAGGAACTTGTTTCGAGATTCCTCCGTTTGGGCCCTGAACCATTTGGGACAACTTGAGGCAGAAGAAGACGAACTTTTTTCAACGTCTCGGAATTGCGTGGAAACTCACCCACCCTCCTCATTTCTCGTGAGAACTCCAGAATGCACGAGCTTGTTTCGAGATTCCTCCGTTTGGGCCCTGAACCTTTTGGGAGAACTTGAGGCAGAAGAAGACGAACTTTTTTCAACCTCTCGGAATTGCGTGGAAACTCACCCACCCTCCTCATTTCTCGTGAGGATTCCAGAATGCAGGAACTTGTTTCGAGATTCCTCCGTTTGGGCCCTGAACCATTTGGGACAACTTGAGGCAGAAGAAGACGAACTTTTTTCAACCTCTCGGAATTGCGTGGAAACTCACCCACCCTCCTCATTTCTCGTCAGGACTCCAGAATGCACGAGCTTGTTTCGAGATTCCTCCGTTTGGGCTCTGAACCATTTGGGACAACTTGAGGCAGAAGAAGACGAACTTTTTTCAACGTCTCCGAATTGCGTGGAAACTCACCCACCCTCCTCATTTCTCGTGAGGAGTCCAGAATGCATGAACTTGTTTCGAGAATCCTCCGTTTGGGCCCTGAACCATTTGGGACAACTTGAGGCAGAAGAAGACGAACTTTTTTCAACCTCTCGGAATTGCGTGGAAACTCACCCACCCTCCTCATTTCTCGTCAGGACTCCAGAATGAACTAGCTTGTTTCGAGATTCCTCCGTTTGGGCTCTGAACCATTTGGGACAACTTGAGGCAGAAGAAGACGAACTTTTTTCAACGTCTCCGAATTGCGTGGAAACTCACCCACCCTCCTCATTTCTCGTGAGGATTCCAGAATGCATGAACTTGTTTCGAGATTCCTCCGTTTGGGCCCTGAACCATTTGGGAGAACTTGAGGCAGAAGAAGACGAACTTTTTTCAACGTCTCCGAATTGCGTGGAAACTCACCCACCCTCCTCATTTCTCGTCAGGACTCCAGAATGCACGAGCTTGTTTCGAGATTCCTCCGTTTGGGCTCTGAACCATTTGGGACAACTTGAGGCAGAAGAAGACGAACTTTTTTCAACGACTCCGAATTGCGTGGAAACTCACCCACCCTCCTCATTTCTCGTCAGGACTCCAGAATGAACTAGCTTGTTTCGAGATTCCTCCGTTTGGGCTCTGAACCATTTGGGACAACTTGAGGCAGAAGAAGACGAACTTTTTTCAACGTCTCCGAATTGCGTGGAAACTCACCCACCCTCCTCATTTCTCGTGAGGATTCCAGAATGCATGAACTTGTTTCGAGATTCCTCCGTTTGGGCCCTGAACCATTTGGGAGAACTTGAGGCAGAAGAAGACGAACTTTTTTCAACGTCTCGGAATTGCGTGGAAACTCACCCACCCTCCTCATTTCTCGTCAGGACTCCAGAATGCACGAGCTTGTTTCGAGATTCCTCCGTTTGGGCTCTGAACCATTTGGGACAACTTGAGGCAGAAGAAGACGAACTTTTTTCAACGACTCCGAATTGCGTGGAAACTCACCCACCCTCCTCATTTCTCGTGACGATTCCAGAATCTATGAACTTGTTTCGAGATTCCTCCGTTTGGGCCCTGAACCATTTGGGACAACTTGAGGCAGAAGAAGAAGAACTTTTTTCAACGTCTCCGAATTGCGTGGAAACTCACCCACCCTCCTCATTTCTCGAGAGGACTCCAGAATGCACGAGCTTGTTTCGAGATTCCTCCGTTTGGGCCCTGAACCTTTTGGGAGAACTTGAGGCAGAAGAAGACGAACTTTTTTCAACCTCTCGGAATTGCGTGGAAACTCACCCACCCTCCTCATTTCTGGTGAGGATTCCAGAATGCACGAACTTGTTTCGAGATTCCTCCGTTTGGGCCCTGAACCATTTGGGACAACTTGAGGCAGAAGAAGACGAACTTTTTTCAACCTCTCGGAATTGCGTGGAAACTCACCCACCCTCCTCATTTCTCGTCAGGACTCCAGAATGAACTAGCTTGTTTCGAGATTCCTCCGTTTGGGCTCTGAACCATTTGGGACAACTTGAGGCAGAAGAAGACGAACTTTTTTCAACGTCTCCGAATTGCGTGGAAACTCACCCACCCTCCTCATTTCTCGTGAGGATTCCAGAATGCATGAACTTGTTTCGAGAATCCTCCGTTTGGGCCCTGAACCATTTGGGAGAACTTGAGGCAGAAGAAGACGAACTTTTTTCAACGTCTCCGAATTGCGTGGAAACTCACCCACCCTCCTCATTTCTCGTCAGGACTCCAGAATGCATGAGCTTGTTTCGAGATTCCTCCCTTTGGGCTCTGAACCATTTGGGACAACTTGAGGCAGAAGAAGACGATCTTTTTTCAACGTCTCCGAATTGCGTGGAAACTCACCCACCCTCCTCATTTCTCGTGAGGATTCCAGAATGCATGAACTTGTTTCGAGAATCCTCCGTTTGGGCCCTGAACCATTTGGGAGAACTTGAGGCAGAAGAAGACGAACTTTTTTCAACGTCTCCGAATTGCGTGGAAACTCACCCACCCTCCTCATTTCTCGTGAGGATTCCAGAATGCAGGAACTTGTTTCGAGATTCCTCCGTTTGGGCCCTGAACCATTTGGGACAACTTGAGGCAGAAGAAGACGAACTTTTTTCAACCTCTCGGAATTGCGTGGAAACTCACCCACCCTCCTCATTTCTCGTCAGGACTCCAGAATGCACGAGCTTGTTTCGAGATTCCTCCGTTTGGGCTCTGAACCATTTGGGACAACTTGAGGCAGAAGAAGACGAACTTTTTTCAACGTCTCCGAATTGCGTGGAAACTCACCCACCCTCCTCATTTCTCGTGAGGAGTCCAGAATGCATGAACTTGTTTCGAGAATCCTCCGTTTGGGCCCTGAACCATTTGGGACAACTTGAGGCAGAAGAAGACGAACTTTTTTCAACCTCTCGGAATTGCGTGGAAACTCACCCACCCTCCTCATTTCTCGTCAGGACTCCAGAATGAACTAGCTTGTTTCGAGATTCCTCCGTTTGGGCTCTGAACCATTTGGGACAACTTGAGGCAGAAGAAGACGAACTTTTTTCAACGTCTCCGAATTGCGTGGAAACTCACCCACCCTCCTCATTTCTCGTGAGGATTCCAGAATGCATGAACTTGTTTCGAGATTCCTCCGTTTGGGCCCTGAACCATTTGGGAGAACTTGAGGCAGAAGAAGACGAACTTTTTTCAACGTCTCCGAATTGCGTGGAAACTCACCCACCCTCCTCATTTCTCGTCAGGACTCCAGAATGCATGAGCTTGTTTCGAGATTCCTCCCTTTGGGCTCTGAACCATTTGGGACAACTTGAGGCAGAAGAAGACGATCTTTTTTCAACGTCTCCGAATTGCGTGGAAACTCACCCACCCTCCTCATTTCTCGTGAGGATTCCAGAATGCATGAACTTGTTTCGAGAATCCTCCGTTTGGGCCCTGAACCATTTGGGACAACTTGAGGCAGAAGAAGACGAACTTTTTTCAACGTCTCCGAATTGCGTGGAAACTCACCCACCCTCCTCATTTCTCGTGAGGACTCCAGAATGCACGAGCTTGTTTCGAGATTCCTCCGTTTGGGCCCTGAACCTTTTGGGAGAACTTGAGGCAGAAGAAGACGAACTTTTTTCAACCTCTCGGAATTGCGTGGAAACTCACCCACCCTCCTCATTTCTCGTGAGGACTCCAGAATGCACGAACTTGTTTCGAGATTCCTCCGTTTGGGCCCTGAACCATTTGGGACAACTTGAGGCAGAAGAAGAAGAACTTTTTTCAACGTCTCCGAATTGCGTGGAAACTCACCCACCCTCCTCATTTCTCGAGAGGACTCCAGAATGCACGAGCTTGTTTCGAGATTCCTCCGTTTGGGCCCTGAACCTTTTGGGAGAACTTGAGGCAGAAGAAGACGAACTTTTTTCAACCTCTCGGAATTGCGTGGAAACTCACCCACCCTCCTCATTTCTGGTGAGGATTCCAGAATGCACGAACTTGTTTCGAGATTCCTCCGTTTGGGCCCTGAACCATTTGGGACAACTTGAGGCAGAAGAAGACGAACTTTTTTCAACCTCTCGGAATTGCGTGGAAACTCACCCACCCTCCTCATTTCTCGTCAGGACTCCAGAATGAACTAGCTTGTTTCGAGATTCCTCCGTTTGGGCTCTGAACCATTTGGGACAACTTGAGGCAGAAGAAGACGAACTTTTTTCAACGTCTCCGAATTGCGTGGAAACTCACCCACCCTCCTCATTTCTCGTGAGGATTCCAGAATGCATGAACTTGTTTCGAGAATCCTCCGTTTGGGCCCTGAACCATTTGGGAGAACTTGAGGCAGAAGAAGACGAACTTTTTTCAACGTCTCCGAATTGCGTGGAAACTCACCCACCCTCCTCATTTCTCGTCAGGACTCCAGAATGCATGAGCTTGTTTCGAGATTCCTCCCTTTGGGCTCTGAACCATTTGGGACAACTTGAGGCAGAAGAAGACGATCTTTTTTCAACGTCTCCGAATTGCGTGGAAACTCACCCACCCTCCTCATTTCTCGTGAGGATTCCAGAATGCATGAACTTGTTTCGAGAATCCTCCGTTTGGGCCCTGAACCATTTGGGAGAACTTGAGGCAGAAGAAGACGAACTTTTTTCAACGTCTCCGAATTGCGTGGAAACTCACCCACCCTCCTCATTTCTCGTGAGGATTCCAGAATGCAGGAACTTGTTTCGAGATTCCTCCGTTTGGGCCCTGAACCATTTGGGACAACTTGAGGCAGAAGAAGACGAACTTTTTTCAACCTCTCGGAATTGCGTGGAAACTCACCCACCCTCCTCATTTCTCGTCAGGACTCCAGAATGCACGAGCTTGTTTCGAGATTCCTCCGTTTGGGCTCTGAACCATTTGGGACAACTTGAGGCAGAAGAAGACGAACTTTTTTCAACGTCTCCGAATTGCGTGGAAACTCACCCACCCTCCTCATTTCTCGTGAGGAGTCCAGAATGCATGAACTTGTTTCGAGAATCCTCCGTTTGGGCCCTGAACCATTTGGGACAACTTGAGGCAGAAGAAGACGAACTTTTTTCAACCTCTCGGAATTGCGTGGAAACTCACCCACCCTCCTCATTTCTCGTCAGGACTCCAGAATGAACTAGCTTGTTTCGAGATTCCTCCGTTTGGGCTCTGAACCATTTGGGACAACTTGAGGCAGAAGAAGACGAACTTTTTTCAACGTCTCCGAATTGCGTGGAAACTCACCCACCCTCCTCATTTCTCGTGAGGATTCCAGAATGCATGAACTTGTTTCGAGATTCCTCCGTTTGGGCCCTGAACCATTTGGGAGAACATGAGGCAGAAGAAGACGAACTTTTTTCAACGTCTCCGAATTGCGTGGAAACTCACCCACCCTCCTCATTTCTCGTCAGGACTCCAGAATGCATGAGCTTGTTTCGAGATTCCTCCCTTTGGGCTCTGAACCATTTGGGACAACTTGAGGCAGAAGAAGACGATCTTTTTTCAACGTCTCCGAATTGCGTGGAAACTCACCCACCCTCCTCATTTCTCGTGAGGATTCCAGAATGCATGAACTTGTTTCGAGAATCCTCCGTTTGGGCCCTGAACCATTTGGGACAACTTGAGGCAGAAGAAGACGAACTTTTTTCAACGTCTCCGAATTGCGTGGAAACTCACCCACCCTCCTCATTTCTCGTGAGGACTCCAGAATGCACGAGCTTGTTTCGAGATTCCTCCGTTTGGGCCCTGAACCTTTTGGGAGAACTTGAGGCAGAAGAAGACGAACTTTTTTCAACCTCTCGGAATTGCGTGGAAACTCACCCACCCTCCTCATTTCTCGTGAGGACTCCAGAATGCACGAACTTGTTTCGAGATTCCTCCGTTTGGGCCCTGAACCATTTGGGACAACTTGAGGCAGAAGAAGAAGAACTTTTTTCAACGTCTCCGAATTGCGTGGAAACTCACCCACCCTCCTCATTTCTCGAGAGGACTCCAGAATGCACGAGCTTGTTTCGAGATTCCTCCGTTTGGGCCCTGAACCTTTTGGGAGAACTTGAGGCAGAAGAAGACGAACTTTTTTCAACCTCTCGGAATTGCGTGGAAACTCACCCACCCTCCTCATTTCTGGTGAGGATTCCAGAATGCACGAACTTGTTTCGAGATTCCTCCGTTTGGGCCCTGAACCATTTGGGACAACTTGAGGCAGAAGAAGACGAACTTTTTTCAACCTCTCGGAATTGCGTGGAAACTCACCCACCCTCCTCATTTCTCGTCAGGACTCCAGAATGAACTAGCTTGTTTCGAGATTCCTCCGTTTGGGCCCTGAACCATTTGGGACAACTTGAGGCAGAAGAAGACGAATTTTTTCAACGTCTCCGAATTGCGTGGAAACTCACCCACCCTCCTCATTTCTCGTGAGGACTCCAGAATGCACGAGGTTGTTTCGAGATTCCACCGTTTGGGCTCTGAACCATTTGGGACAACTTGAGGCAGAAGAAGACGAACTTTTTTCAACGTCTCCGAATTGCGTGGAAACTCACCCACCCTCCTCATTTCTCGTGAGGATTCCAGAATGCAGGAACTTGTTTCGAGATTCCTCCGTTTGGGCCCTGAACCATTTGGGACAACTTGAGGCAGAAGAAGACGAACTTTTTTCAACCTCTCGGAATTGCGTGGAAACTCACCCACCCTCCTCATTTCTCGTGAGAACTCCAGAATGCACGAGCTTGTTTCGAGATTCCTCCGTTTGGGCCCTGAACCTTTTGGGAGAACTTGAGGCAGAAGAAGACGAACTTTTTTCAACCTCTCGGAATTGCGTGGAAACTCACCCACCCTCCTCATTTCTCGTGAGGATTCCAGAATGCAGGAACTTGTTTCGAGATTCCTCCGTTTGGGCCCTGAACCATTTGGGACAACTTGAGGCAGAAGAAGACGAACTTATTTCAACTTCTCCGAATTGCGTGGAAACTCACCCACCCTCCTCATTTCTCGTGAGGAGTCCAGAATGCATGAACTTGTTTCGAGAATCCTCCGTTTGGGCCCTGAACCATTTGGGAGAAATTGAGGCAGAAGAAGACGAACTTTTTTCAACGTCTCCGAATTGCGTGGAAACTCACCCACCCTCCTCATTTCTCGTGAGGACTCCAGAATGCACGAGCTTGTTTCGAGATTCCTCCGTTTGGGCCCTGAACCATTTGGGACAACTTGAGGCAGAAGAAGACGAACTTTTTTCAACCTCTCGGAATTGCGTGGAAACTCACCCACCCTCCTCATTTCTCGTCAGGACTCCAGAATGCACGAGCTTGTTTCGAGATTCCTCCGTTTGGGCTCTGAACCATTTGGGACAACTTGAGGCAGAAGAAGACGAACTTTTTTCAACGTCTCGGAATTGCGTGGAAACTCACCCACCCTCCTCATTTCTCGTGAGGACTCCAGAATGCACGAGCTTGTTTCGAGATTCCTCCGTTTGGGCCCTGAACCTTTTGGGAGAACTTGAGGCAGAAGAAGAGAACTTTTTTCAACCTCTCGGAATTTCTTGGAAACTCACCCACCCTGCTCATTTCTCGTGAGGATTCCAGAATGCAGGAACTTGTTTCGAGATTCCTCCGTTTGGGCCCTGAACCATTTGGGACAACTTGAGGCAGAAGAAGACGAATTTTTTCAACGTCTCCGAATTGCGTGGAAACTCACCCACCCTCCTCATTTCTCGTGAGGACTCCAGAATGCACGAGGTTGTTTCGAGATTCCACCGTTTGGGCTCTGAACCATTTGGGACAACTTGAGGCAGAAGAAGACGAACTTTTTTCAACGTCTCCGAATTGCGTGGAAACTCACCCACCCTCCTCATTTCTCGTGAGGATTCCAGAATGCAGGAACTTGTTTCGAGATTCCTCCGTTTGGGCCCTGAACCATTTGGGACAACTTGAGGCAGAAGAAGACGAACTTTTTTCAACCTCTCGGAATTGCGTGGAAACTCACCCACCCTCCTCATTTCTCGTGAGAACTCCAGAATGCACGAGCTTGTTTCGAGATTCCTCCGTTTGGGCCCTGAACCTTTTGGGAGAACTTGAGGCAGAAGAAGACGAACTTTTTTCAACCTCTCGGAATTGCGTGGAAACTCACCCACCCTCCTCATTTCTCGTGAGGATTCCAGAATGCAGGAACTTGTTTCGAGATTCCTCCGTTTGGGCCCTGAACCATTTGGGACAACTTGAGGCAGAAGAAGACGAACTTTTTTCAACCTCTCGGAATTGCGTGGAAACTCACCCACCCTCCTCATTTCTCGTCAGGACTCCAGAATGCACGAGCTTGTTTCGAGATTCCTCTGTTTGGGCTCTGAACCATTTGGGACAACTTGAGGCAGAAGAAGACGAACTTTTTTCAACCTCTCGGAATTGCGTGGAAACTCACCCACCCTCCTCATTTCTCGTGAGGATTCCAGAATGCAGGAACTTGTTTCGAGATTCCTCCGTTTGGGCCCTGAACCATTTGGGACAACTTGAGGCAGAAGAAGACGAACTTTTTTCAACCTCTCGGAATTGCGTGGAAACTCACCCACCCTCCTCATTTCTCGTCAGGACTCCAGAATGCACGAGCTTGTTTCGAGATTCCTCCGTTTGGGCTCTGAACCATTTGGGACAACTTGAGGCAGAAGAAGACGAACTTTTTTCAACGTCTCCGAATTGCGTGGAAACTCACCCACCCTCCTCATTTCTCGTGAGGAGTCCAGAATGCATGAACTTGTTTCGAGAATCCTCCGTTTGGGCCCTGAACCATTTGGGACAACTTGAGGCAGAAGAAGACGAACTTTTTTCAACCTCTCGGAATTGCGTGGAAACTCACCCACCCTCCTCATTTCTCGTCAGGACTCCAGAATGAACTAGCTTGTTTCGAGATTCCTCCGTTTGGGCTCTGAACCATTTGGGACAACTTGAGGCAGAAGAAGACGAACTTTTTTCAACGTCTCCGAATTGCGTGGAAACTCACCCACCCTCCTCATTTCTCGTGAGGATTCCAGAATGCATGAACTTGTTTCGAGATTCCTCCGTTTGGGCCCTGAACCATTTGGGAGAACTTGAGGCAGAAGAAGACGAACTTTTTTCAACGTCTCCGAATTGCGTGGAAACTCACCCACCCTCCTCATTTCTCGTCAGGACTCCAGAATGCATGAGCTTGTTTCGAGATTCCTCCCTTTGGGCTCTGAACCATTTGGGACAACTTGAGGCAGAAGAAGACGATCTTTTTTCAACGTCTCCGAATTGCGTGGAAACTCACCCACCCTCCTCATTTCTCGTGAGGATTCCAGAATGCAGGAACTTGTTTCGAGATTCCTCCGTTTGGGCCCTGAACCATTTGGGACAACTTGAGGCAGAAGAAGACGAACTTATTTCAACTTCTCCGAATTGCGTGGAAACTCACCCACCCTCCTCATTTCTCGTGAGGAGTCCAGAATGCATGAACTTGTTTCGAGAATCCTCCGTTTGGGCCCTGAACCATTTGGGAGAAATTGAGGCAGAAGAAGACGAACTTTTTTCAACGTCTCCGAATTGCGTGGAAACTCACCCACCCTCCTCATTTCTCGTGAGGACTCCAGAATGCACGAGCTTGTTTCGAGATTCCTCCGTTTGGGCCCTGAACCATTTGGGACAACTTGAGGCAGAAGAAGACGAACTTTTTTCAACCTCTCGGAATTGCGTGGAAACTCACCCACCCTCCTCATTTCTCGTCAGGACTCCAGAATGCACGAGCTTGTTTCGAGATTCCTCCGTTTGGGCTCTGAACCATTTGGGACAACTTGAGGCAGAAGAAGACGAACTTTTTTCAACGTCTCGGAATTGCGTGGAAACTCACCCACCCTCCTCATTTCTCGTGAGGACTCCAGAATGCACGAGCTTGTTTCGAGATTCCTCCGTTTGGGCCCTGAACCTTTTGGGAGAACTTGAGGCAGAAGAAGAGAACTTTTTTCAACCTCTCGGAATTTCTTGGAAACTCACCCACCCTGCTCATTTCTCGTGAGGATTCCAGAATGCAGGAACTTGTTTCGAGATTCCTCCGTTTGGGCCCTGAACCATTTGGGACAACTTGAGGCAGAAGAAGACGAATTTTTTCAACGTCTCCGAATTGCGTGGAAACTCACCCACCCTCCTCATTTCTCGTGAGGACTCCAGAATGCACGAGGTTGTTTCGAGATTCCACCGTTTGGGCTCTGAACCATTTGGGACAACTTGAGGCAGAAGAAGACGAACTTTTTTCAACGTCTCCGAATTGCGTGGAAACTCACCCACCCTCCTCATTTCTCGTGAGGATTCCAGAATGCAGGAACTTGTTTCGAGATTCCTCCGTTTGGGCCCTGAACCATTTGGGACAACTTGAGGCAGAAGAAGACGAACTTTTTTCAACCTCTCGGAATTGCGTGGAAACTCACCCACCCTCCTCATTTCTCGTGAGAACTCCAGAATGCACGAGCTTGTTTCGAGATTCCTCCGTTTGGGCCCTGAACCTTTTGGGAGAACTTGAGGCAGAAGAAGACGAACTTTTTTCAACCTCTCGGAATTGCGTGGAAACTCACCCACCCTCCTCATTTCTCGTGAGGATTCCAGAATGCAGGAACTTGTTTCGAGATTCCTCCGTTTGGGCCCTGAACCATTTGGGACAACTTGAGGCAGAAGAAGACGAACTTTTTTCAACCTCTCGGAATTGCGTGGAAACTCACCCACCCTCCTCATTTCTCGTCAGGACTCCAGAATGCACGAGCTTGTTTCGAGATTCCTCCGTTTGGGCCCTGAACCATTTGGGACAACTTGAGGCAGAAGAAGACGAATTTTTTCAACGTCTCCGAATTGCGTGGAAACTCACCCACCCTCCTCATTTCTCGTGAGGACTCCAGAATGCACGAGGTTGTTTCGAGATTCCACCGTTTGGGCTCTGAACCATTTGGGACAACTTGAGGCAGAAGAAGACGAACTTTTTTCAACGTCTCCGAATTGCGTGGAAACTCACCCACCCTCCTCATTTCTCGTGAGGATTCCAGAATGCAGGAACTTGTTTCGAGATTCCTCCGTTTGGGCCCTGAACCATTTGGGACAACTTGAGGCAGAAGAAGACGAACTTTTTTCAACCTCTCGGAATTGCGTGGAAACTCACCCACCCTCCTCATTTCTCGTGAGAACTCCAGAATGCACGAGCTTGTTTCGAGATTCCTCCGTTTGGGCCCTGAACCTTTTGGGAGAACTTGAGGCAGAAGAAGACGAACTTTTTTCAACCTCTCGGAATTGCGTGGAAACTCACCCACCCTCCTCATTTCTCGTGAGGATTCCAGAATGCAGGAACTTGTTTCGAGATTCCTCCGTTTGGGCCCTGAACCATTTGGGACAACTTGAGGCAGAAGAAGACGAACTTTTTTCAACCTCTCGGAATTGCGTGGAAACTCACCCACCCTCCTCATTTCTCGTCAGGACTCCAGAATGCACGAGCTTGTTTCGAGATTCCTCCGTTTGGGCTCTGAACCATTTGGGACAACTTGAGGCAGAAGAAGACGAACTTTTTTCAACGTCTCCGAATTGCGTGGAAACTCACCCACCCTCCTCATTTCTCGTGAGGAGTCCAGAATGCATGAACTTGTTTCGAGAATCCTCCGTTTGGGCCCTGAACCATTTGGGACAACTTGAGGCAGAAGAAGACGAACTTTTTTCAACCTCTCGGAATTGCGTGGAAACTCACCCACCCTCCTCATTTCTCGTCAGGACTCCAGAATGAACTAGCTTGTTTCGAGATTCCTCCGTTTGGGCTCTGAACCATTTGGGACAACTTGAGGCAGAAGAAGACGAACTTTTTTCAACGTCTCCGAATTGCGTGGAAACTCACCCACCCTCCTCATTTCTCGTGAGGATTCCAGAATGCATGAACTTGTTTCGAGATTCCTCCGTTTGGGCCCTGAACCATTTGGGAGAACTTGAGGCAGAAGAAGACGAACTTTTTTCAACGTCTCCGAATTGCGTGGAAACTCACCCACCCTCCTCATTTCTCGTGAGGACTCCAGAATGCACGAGCTTGTTTCGAGATTCCTCCGTTTGGGCCCTGAACCATTTGGGACAACTTGAGGCAGAAGAAGACGAACTTTTTTCAACGTCTCCGAATTGCGTGGAAACTCACCCACCCTCCTCATTTCTCGTGAGGAGTCCAGAATGCATGAACTTGTTTCGAGAATCCTCCGTTTGGGCCCTGAACCATTTGGGACAACTTGAGGCAGAAGAAGACGAACTTTTTTCAACCTCTCGGAATTGCGTGGAAACTCACCCACCCTCCTCATTTCTCGTCAGGACTCCAGAATGAACTAGCTTGTTTCGAGATTCCTCCGTTTGGGCTCTGAACCATTTGGGACAACTTGAGGCAGAAGAAGACGAACTTTTTTCAACGTCTCCGAATTGCGTGGAAACTCACCCACCCTCCTCATTTCTCGTGAGGATTCCAGAATGCATGAACTTGTTTCGAGATTCCTCCGTTTGGGCCCTGAACCATTTGGGAGAACTTGAGGCAGAAGAAGACGAACTTTTTTCAACGTCTCCGAATTGCGTGGAAACTCACCCACCCTCCTCATTTCTCGTCAGGACTCCAGAATGCATGAGCTTGTTTCGAGATTCCTCCCTTTGGGCTCTGAACCATTTGGGACAACTTGAGGCAGAAGAAGACGATCTTTTTTCAACGTCTCCGAATTGCGTGGAAACTCACCCACCCTCCTCATTTCTCGTGAGGATTCCAGAATGCATGAACTTGTTTCGAGAATCCTCCGTTTGGGCCCTGAACCATTTGGGACAACTTGAGGCAGAAGAAGACGAACTTTTTTCAACGTCTCCGAATTGCGTGGAAACTCACCCACCCTCCTCATTTCTCGTGAGGACTCCAGAATGCACGAGCTTGTTTCGAGATTCCTCCGTTTGGGCCCTGAACCTTTTGGGAGAACTTGAGGCAGAAGAAGACGAACTTTTTTCAACCTCTCGGAATTGCGTGGAAACTCACCCACCCTCCTCATTTCTCGTGAGGACTCCAGAATGCACGAACTTGTTTCGAGATTCCTCCGTTTGGGCCCTGAACCATTTGGGACAACTTGAGGCAGAAGAAGAAGAACTTTTTTCAACGTCTCCGAATTGCGTGGAAACTCACCCACCCTCCTCATTTCTCGAGAGGACTCCAGAATGCACGAGCTTGTTTCGAGATTCCTCCGTTTGGGCCCTGAACCTTTTGGGAGAACTTGAGGCAGAAGAAGACGAACTTTTTTCAACCTCTCGGAATTGCGTGGAAACTCACCCACCCTCCTCATTTCTGGTGAGGATTCCAGAATGCACGAACTTGTTTCGAGATTCCTCCGTTTGGGCCCTGAACCATTTGGGACAACTTGAGGCAGAAGAAGACGAACTTTTTTCAACCTCTCGGAATTGCGTGGAAACTCACCCACCCTCCTCATTTCTCGTCAGGACTCCAGAATGAACTAGCTTGTTTCGAGATTCCTCCGTTTGGGCTCTGAACCATTTGGGACAACTTGAGGCAGAAGAAGACGAACTTTTTTCAACGTCTCCGAATTGCGTGGAAACTCACCCACCCTCCTCATTTCTCGTGAGGATTCCAGAATGCATGAACTTGTTTCGAGAATCCTCCGTTTGGGCCCTGAACCATTTGGGACAACTTGAGGCAGAAGAAGACGAACTTTTTTCAACGTCTCCGAATTGCGTGGAAACTCACCCACCCTCCTCATTTCTCGTGAGGACTCCAGAATGCACGAGCTTGTTTCGAGATTCCTCCGTTTGGGCCCTGAACCTTTTGGGAGAACTTGAGGCAGAAGAAGACGAACTTTTTTCAACCTCTCGGAATTGCGTGGAAACTCACCCACCCTCCTCATTTCTCGTGAGGACTCCAGAATGCACGAACTTGTTTCGAGATTCCTCCGTTTGGGCCCTGAACCATTTGGGACAACTTGAGGCAGAAGAAGAAGAACTTTTTTCAACGTCTCCGAATTGCGTGGAAACTCACCCACCCTCCTCATTTCTCGAGAGGACTCCAGAATGCACGAGCTTGTTTCGAGATTCCTCCGTTTGGGCCCTGAACCTTTTGGGAGAACTTGAGGCAGAAGAAGACGAACTTTTTTCAACCTCTCGGAATTGCGTGGAAACTCACCCACCCTCCTCATTTCTGGTGAGGATTCCAGAATGCACGAACTTGTTTCGAGATTCCTCCGTTTGGGCCCTGAACCATTTGGGACAACTTGAGGCAGAAGAAGACGAACTTTTTTCAACCTCTCGGAATTGCGTGGAAACTCACCCACCCTCCTCATTTCTCGTCAGGACTCCAGAATGAACTAGCTTGTTTCGAGATTCCTCCGTTTGGGCTCTGAACCATTTGGGACAACTTGAGGCAGAAGAAGACGAACTTTTTTCAACGTCTCCGAATTGCGTGGAAACTCACCCACCCTCCTCATTTCTCGTGAGGATTCCAGAATGCATGAACTTGTTTCGAGAATCCTCCGTTTGGGCCCTGAACCATTTGGGAGAACTTGAGGCAGAAGAAGACGAACTTTTTTCAACGTCTCCGAATTGCGTGGAAACTCACCCACCCTCCTCATTTCTCGTCAGGACTCCAGAATGCATGAGCTTGTTTCGAGATTCCTCCCTTTGGGCTCTGAACCATTTGGGACAACTTGAGGCAGAAGAAGACGATCTTTTTTCAACGTCTCCGAATTGCGTGGAAACTCACCCACCCTCCTCATTTCTCGTGAGGATTCCAGAATGCATGAACTTGTTTCGAGAATCCTCCGTTTGGGCCCTGAACCATTTGGGAGAACTTGAGGCAGAAGAAGACGAACTTTTTTCAACGTCTCCGAATTGCGTGGAAACTCACCCACCCTCCTCATTTCTCGTGAGGATTCCAGAATGCAGGAACTTGTTTCGAGATTCCTCCGTTTGGGCCCTGAACCATTTGGGACAACTTGAGGCAGAAGAAGACGAACTTTTTTCAACCTCTCGGAATTGCGTGGAAACTCACCCACCCTCCTCATTTCTCGTCAGGACTCCAGAATGCACGAGCTTGTTTCGAGATTCCTCCGTTTGGGCTCTGAACCATTTGGGACAACTTGAGGCAGAAGAAGACGAACTTTTTTCAACGTCTCCGAATTGCGTGGAAACTCACCCACCCTCCTCATTTCTCGTGAGGAGTCCAGAATGCATGAACTTGTTTCGAGAATCCTCCGTTTGGGCCCTGAACCATTTGGGACAACTTGAGGCAGAAGAAGACGAACTTTTTTCAACCTCTCGGAATTGCGTGGAAACTCACCCACCCTCCTCATTTCTCGTCAGGACTCCAGAATGAACTAGCTTGTTTCGAGATTCCTCCGTTTGGGCTCTGAACCATTTGGGACAACTTGAGGCAGAAGAAGACGAACTTTTTTCAACGTCTCCGAATTGCGTGGAAACTCACCCACCCTCCTCATTTCTCGTGAGGATTCCAGAATGCATGAACTTGTTTCGAGATTCCTCCGTTTGGGCCCTGAACCATTTGGGAGAACTTGAGGCAGAAGAAGACGAACTTTTTTCAACGTCTCCGAATTGCGTGGAAACTCACCTACCCTCCTCATTTCTCGTCAGGACTCCAGAATGCATGAGCTTGTTTCGAGATTCCTCCCTTTGGGCTCTGAACCATTTGGGACAACTTGAGGCAGAAGAAGACGATCTTTTTTCAACGTCTCCGAATTGCGTGGAAACTCACCCACCCTCCTCATTTCTCGTGAGGATTCCAGAATGCATGAACTTGTTTCGAGAATCCTCCGTTTGGGCCCTGAACCATTTGGGACAACTTGAGGCAGAAGAAGACGAACTTTTTTCAACGTCTCCGAATTGCGTGGAAACTCACCCACCCTCCTCATTTCTCGTGAGGACTCCAGAATGCACGAGCTTGTTTCGAGATTCCTCCGTTTGGGCCCTGAACCTTTTGGGAGAACTTGAGGCAGAAGAAGACGAACTTTTTTCAACCTCTCGGAATTGCGTGGAAACTCACCCACCCTCCTCATTTCTCGTGAGGACTCCAGAATGCACGAACTTGTTTCGAGATTCCTCCGTTTGGGCCCTGAACCATTTGGGACAACTTGAGGCAGAAGAAGAAGAACTTTTTTCAACGTCTCCGAATTGCGTGGAAACTCACCCACCCTCCTCATTTCTCGAGAGGACTCCAGAATGCACGAGCTTGTTTCGAGATTCCTCCGTTTGGGCCCTGAACCTTTTGGGAGAACTTGAGGCAGAAGAAGACGAACTTTTTTCAACCTCTCGGAATTGCGTGGAAACTCACCCACCCTCCTCATTTCTGGTGAGGATTCCAGAATGCACGAACTTGTTTCGAGATTCCTCCGTTTGGGCCCTGAACCATTTGGGACAACTTGAGGCAGAAGAAGACGAACTTTTTTCAACCTCTCGGAATTGCGTGGAAACTCACCCACCCTCCTCATTTCTCGTCAGGACTCCAGAATGAACTAGCTTGTTTCGAGATTCCTCCGTTTGGGCTCTGAACCATTTGGGACAACTTGAGGCAGAAGAAGACGAACTTTTTTCAACGTCTCCGAATTGCGTGGAAACTCACCCACCCTCCTCATTTCTCGTGAGGATTCCAGAATGCATGAACTTGTTTCGAGAATCCTCCGTTTGGGCCCTGAACCATTTGGGAGAACTTGAGGCAGAAGAAGACGAACTTTTTTCAACGTCTCCGAATTGCGTGGAAACTCACCCACCCTCCTCATTTCTCGTCAGGACTCCAGAATGCATGAGCTTGTTTCGAGATTCCTCCCTTTGGGCTCTGAACCATTTGGGACAACTTGAGGCAGAAGAAGACGATCTTTTTTCAACGTCTCCGAATTGCGTGGAAACTCACCCACCCTCCTCATTTCTCGTGAGGATTCCAGAATGCATGAACTTGTTTCGAGAATCCTCCGTTTGGGCCCTGAACCATTTGGGAGAACTTGAGGCAGAAGAAGACGAACTTTTTTCAACGTCTCCGAATTGCGTGGAAACTCACCCACCCTCCTCATTTCTCGTGAGGATTCCAGAATGCAGGAACTTGTTTCGAGATTCCTCCGTTTGGGCCCTGAACCATTTGGGACAACTTGAGGCAGAAGAAGACGAACTTTTTTCAACCTCTCGGAATTGCGTGGAAACTCACCCACCCTCCTCATTTCTCGTCAGGACTCCAGAATGCACGAGCTTGTTTCGAGATTCCTCCGTTTGGGCTCTGAACCATTTGGGACAACTTGAGGCAGAAGAAGACGAACTTTTTTCAACGTCTCCGAATTGCGTGGAAACTCACCCACCCTCCTCATTTCTCGTGAGGAGTCCAGAATGCATGAACTTGTTTCGAGAATCCTCCGTTTGGGCCCTGAACCATTTGGGACAACTTGAGGCAGAAGAAGACGAACTTTTTTCAACCTCTCGGAATTGCGTGGAAACTCACCCACCCTCCTCATTTCTCGTCAGGACTCCAGAATGAACTAGCTTGTTTCGAGATTCCTCCGTTTGGGCTCTGAACCATTTGGGACAACTTGAGGCAGAAGAAGACGAACTTTTTTCAACGTCTCCGAATTGCGTGGAAACTCACCCACCCTCCTCATTTCTCGTGAGGATTCCAGAATGCATGAACTTGTTTCGAGATTCCTCCGTTTGGGCCCTGAACCATTTGGGAGAACTTGAGGCAGAAGAAGACGAACTTTTTTCAACGTCTCCGAATTGCGTGGAAACTCACCCACCCTCCTCATTTCTCGTCAGGACTCCAGAATGCATGAGCTTGTTTCGAGATTCCTCCCTTTGGGCTCTGAACCATTTGGGACAACTTGAGGCAGAAGAAGACGATCTTTTTTCAACGTCTCCGAATTGCGTGGAAACTCACCCACCCTCCTCATTTCTCGTGAGGATTCCAGAATGCATGAACTTGTTTCGAGAATCCTCCGTTTGGGCCCTGAACCATTTGGGACAACTTGAGGCAGAAGAAGACGAACTTTTTTCAACGTCTCCGAATTGCGTGGAAACTCACCCACCCTCCTCATTTCTCGTGAGGACTCCAGAATGCACGAGCTTGTTTCGAGATTCCTCCGTTTGGGCCCTGAACCTTTTGGGAGAACTTGAGGCAGAAGAAGACGAACTTTTTTCAACCTCTCGGAATTGCGTGGAAACTCACCCACCCTCCTCATTTCTCGTGAGGACTCCAGAATGCACGAACTTGTTTCGAGATTCCTCCGTTTGGGCCCTGAACCATTTGGGACAACTTGAGGCAGAAGAAGAAGAACTTTTTTCAACGTCTCCGAATTGCGTGGAAACTCACCCACCCTCCTCATTTCTCGTGAGGATTCCAGAATGCATGAACTTGTTTCGAGAATCCTCCGTTTGGGCCCTGAACCATTTGGGAGAACTTGAGGCAGAAGAAGACGAACTTTTTTCAACGTCTCCGAATTGCGTGGAAACTCACCCACCCTCCTCATTTCTCGTGAGGATTCCAGAATGCACGAACTTGTTTCGAGATTCCTCCGTTTGGGCCCTGAACCATTTGGGACAACTTGAGGCAGAAGAAGACGAACTTTTTTCAACCTCTCGGAATTGCGTGGAAACTCACCCACCCTCCTCATTTCTCGTCAGGACTCCAGAATGAACTAGCTTGTTTCGAGATTCCTCCGTTTGGGCTCTGAACCATTTGGGACAACTTGAGGCAGAAGAAGACGAACTTTTTTCAACGTCTCCGAATTGCGTGGAAACTCACCCACCCTCCTCATTTCTCGAGAGGACTCCAGAATGCACGAGCTTGTTTCGAGATTCCTCCGTTTGGGCCCTGAACCTTTTGGGAGAACTTGAGGCAGAAGAAGACGAACTTTTTTCAACCTCTCGGAATTGCGTGGAAACTCACCCACCCTCCTCATTTCTGGTGAGGATTCCAGAATGCACGAGCTTGTTTCGAGATTCCTCCGTTTGGGCCCTGAACCATTTGGGACAACTTGAGGCAGAAGAAGACGAACTTTTTTCAACCTCTCGGAATTGCGTGGAAACTCACCCACCCTCCTCATTTCTCGTCAGGACTCCAGAATGAACTAGCTTGTTTCGAGATTCCTCCGTTTGGGCTCTGAACCATTTGGGACAACTTGAGGCAGAAGAAGACGAACTTTTTTCAACGTCTCCGAATTGCGTGGAAACTCACCCACCCTCCTCATTTCTCGTGAGGATTCCAGAATGCATGAACTTGTTTCGAGAATCCTCCGTTTGGGCCCTGAACCATTTGGGAGAACTTGAGGCAGAAGAAGACGAACTTTTTTCAACGTCTCCGAATTGCGTGGAAACTCACCCACCCTCCTCATTTCTCGTCAGGACTCCAGAATGCATGAGCTTGTTTCGAGATTCCTCCCTTTGGGCTCTGAACCATTTGGGACAACTTGAGGCAGAAGAAGACGATCTTTTTTCAACGTCTCCGAATTGCGTGGAAACTCACCCACCCTCCTCATTTCTCGTGAGGATTCCAGAATGCATGAACTTGTTTCGAGAATCCTCCGTTTGGGCCCTGAACCATTTGGGAGAACTTGAGGCAGAAGAAGACGAACTTTTTTCAACGTCTCCGAATTGCGTGGAAACCCACCCACCCTCCTCATTTCTCGTGAGGACTCCAGAATGCACGAGCTTGTTTCGAGATTCCTCCGTTTGGGCCCTGAACCTTTTGGGAGAACTTGAGGCAGAAGAAGACGATTTTTCAACCTCTCGGAATTGCGTGGAAACTCACCCACCCTCCGCATTTCTCGTGAGGACTCCAGAATGCACGAACTTGTTTCGAGATTCCTCCGTTTGGGCCCTGAACCATTTGGGACAACTTGAGGCAGAAGAAGAAGAACTTTTTTCAACGTCTCCGAATTGCGTGGAAACTCACCCACCCTCCTCATTTCTCGAGAGGACTCCAGAATGCACGAGCTTGTTTCGAGATTCCTCCGTTTGGGCCCTGAACCTTTTGGGAGAACTTGAGGCAGAAGAAGACGAACTTTTTTCAACCTCTCGGAATTGCGTGGAAACTCACCCACCCTCCTCATTTCTGGTGAGGATTCCAGAATGCACGAACTTGTTTCGAGATTCCTCCGTTTGGGCCCTGAACCATTTGGGACAACTTGAGGCAGAAGAAGACGAACTTTTTTCAACCTCTCGGAATTGCGTGGAAACTCACCCACCCTCCTCATTTCTCGTCAGGACTCCAGAATGAACTAGCTTGTTTCGAGATTCCTCCGTTTGGGCTCTGAACCATTTGGGACAACTTGAGGCAGAAGAAGACGAACTTTTTTCAACGTCTCCGAATTGCGTGGAAACTCACCCACCCTCCTCATTTCTCGTGAGGATTCCAGAATGCATGAACTTGTTTCGAGAATCCTCCGTTTGGGCCCTGAACCATTTGGGAGAACTTGAGGCAGAAGAAGACGAACTTTTTTCAACGTCTCCGAATTGCGTGGAAACTCACCCACCCTCCTCATTTCTCGTCAGGACTCCAGAATGCATGAGCTTGTTTCGAGATTCCTCCCTTTGGGCTCTGAACCATTTGGGACAACTTGAGGCAGAAGAAGACGATCTTTTTTCAACGTCTCCGAATTGCGTGGAAACTCACCCACCCTCCTCATTTCTCGTGAGGATTCCAGAATGCATGAACTTGTTTCGAGAATCCTCCGTTTGGGCCCTGAACCATTTGGGAGAACTTGAGGCAGAAGAAGACGAACTTTTTTCAACGTCTCCGAATTGCGTGGAAACTCACCCACCCTCCTCATTTCTCGTGAGGATTCCAGAATGCAGGAACTTGTTTCGAGATTCCTCCGTTTGGGCCCTGAACCATTTGGGACAACTTGAGGCAGAAGAAGACGAACTTTTTTCAACCTCTCGGAATTGCGTGGAAACTCACCCACCCTCCTCATTTCTCGTCAGGACTCCAGAATGCACGAGCTTGTTTCGAGATTCCTCCGTTTGGGCTCTGAACCATTTGGGACAACTTGAGGCAGAAGAAGACGAACTTTTTTCAACGTCTCCGAATTGCGTGGAAACTCACCCACCCTCCTCATTTCTCGTGAGGAGTCCAGAATGCATGAACTTGTTTCGAGAATCCTCCGTTTGGGCCCTGAACCATTTGGGACAACTTGAGGCAGAAGAAGACGAACTTTTTTCAACCTCTCGGAATTGCGTGGAAACTCACCCACCCTCCTCATTTCTCGTCAGGACTCCAGAATGAACTAGCTTGTTTCGAGATTCCTCCGTTTGGGCTCTGAACCATTTGGGACAACTTGAGGCAGAAGAAGACGAACTTTTTTCAACGTCTCCGAATTGCGTGGAAACTCACCCACCCTCCTCATTTCTCGTGAGGATTCCAGAATGCATGAACTTGTTTCAAGATTCCTCCGTTTGGGCCCTGAACCATTTGGGAGAACTTGAGGCAGAAGAAGACGAACTTTTTTCAACGTCTCCGAATTGCGTGGAAACTCACCCACCCTCCTCATTTCTCGTCAGGACTCCAGAATGCATGAGCTTGTTTCGAGATTCCTCCCTTTGGGCTCTGAACCATTTGGGACAACTTGAGGCAGAAGAAGACGATCTTTTTTCAACGTCTCCGAATTGCGTGGAAACTCACCCACCCTCCTCATTTCTCGTGAGGATTCCAGAATGCATGAACTTGTTTCGAGAATCCTCCGTTTGGGCCCTGAACCATTTGGGACAACTTGAGGCAGAAGAAGACGAACTTTTTTCAACGTCTCCGAATTGCGTGGAAACTCACCCACCCTCCTCATTTCTCGTGAGGACTCCAGAATGCACGAGCTTGTTTCGAGATTCCTCCGTTTGGGCCCTGAACCTTTTGGGAGAACTTGAGGCAGAAGAAGACGAACTTTTTTCAACCTCTCGGAATTGCGTGGAAACTCACCCACCCTCCTCATTTCTCGTGAGGACTCCAGAATGCACGAACTTGTTTCGAGATTCCTCCGTTTGAGCCCTGAACCATTTGGGACAACTTGAGGCAGAAGAAGAAGAACTTTTTTCAACGTCTCCGAATTGCGTGGAAACTCACCCACCCTCCTCATTTCTCGAGAGGACTCCAGAATGCACGAGCTTGTTTCGAGATTCCTCCGTTTGGGCCCTGAACCTTTTGGGAGAACTTGAGGCAGAAGAAGACGAACTTTTTTCAACCTCTCGGAATTGCGTGGAAACTCACCCACCCTCCTCATTTCTGGTGAGGATTCCAGAATGCACAAACTTGTTTCGAGATTCCTCCGTTTGGGCCCTGAACCATTTGGGACAACTTGAGGCAGAAGAAGACGAACTTTTTTCAACCTCTCGGAATTGCGTGGAAACTCACCCACCCTCCTCATTTCTCGTCAGGACTCCAGAATGAACTAGCTTGTTTCGAGATTCCTCCGTTTGGGCTCTGAACCATTTGGGACAACTTGAGGCAGAAGAAGACGAACTTTTTTCAACGTCTCCGAATTGCGTGGAAACTCACCCACCCTCCTCATTTCTCGTGAGGATTCCAGAATGCATGAACTTGTTTCGAGAATCCTCCGTTTGGGCCCTGAACCATTTGGGAGAACTTGAGGCAGAAGAAGACGAACTTTTTTCAACGTCTCCGAATTGCGTGGAAACTCACCCACCCTCCTCATTTCTCGTCAGGACTCCAGAATGCATGAGCTTGTTTCGAGATTCCTCCTTTTGGGCTCTGAACCATTTGGGACAACTTGAGGCAGAAGAAGACGATCTTTTTTCAACGTCTCCGAATTGCGTGGAAACTCACCCACCCTCCTCATTTCTCGTGAGGATTCCAGAATGCATGAACTTGTTTCGAGAATCCTCCGTTTGGGCCCTGAACCATTTGGGAGAACTTGAGGCAGAAGAAGACGAACTTTTTTCAACGTCTCCGAATTGCGTGGAAACCCACCCACCCTCCTCATTTCTCGTGAGGACTCCAGAATGCACGAGCTTGTTTCGAGATTCCTCCGTTTGGGCCCTGAACCTTTTGGGAGAACTTGAGGCAGAAGAAGACGATTTTTCAACCTCTCGGAATTGCGTGGAAACTCACCCACCCTCCGCATTTCTCGTGAGGATTCCAGAATGCACGAACTTGTTTCGAGATTCCTCCGTTTGGGCCCTGAACCATTTGGGACAACTTGAGGCAGAAGAAGACGAACTTTTTTCAACCTCTCGGAATTGCGTGGAAACTCACCCACCCTCCTCATTTCTCGTCAGGACTCCAGAATGCACGAGCTTGTTTCGAGATTCCTCCGTTTGGGCGCTGAACCATTTGGGACAACTTGAGGTAGAAGAAGACGAACTTTTTTCAACGTCTCCGAATTGCGTGGAAACTCACCCACCCTCCTCATTTCTCGTGAGGATTCCAGAATGCATGAACTTGTTTCGAGATTCCTCCGTTTGGGCCCTCAACCATTTGGGACAACTTGAGGCAGAAGAAGACGAACTTTTTTCAACGTCTCGGAATTGCGTGGAAACTCACCCACCCTCCTCATTTCTCGTGAGGACTCCATAATGCACGAGCTTGTTTCGAGATTCCTCCGTTTGGGCCCTGAACCATTTGGGACAACTTGAGGCAGAAGAAGACGAACTTTTTTCAACCTCTCGGAATTGCGTGGAAACTCACCCACCCTCCTCATTTCTCGTGAGGATTCCAGAATGCATGAACTTGTTTCGAGAATCCTCCGTTTGGGCCCTGAACCATTTGGGAGAACTTGAGGCAGAAGAAGACGAACTTTTTTCAACGTCTCCGAATTCCGTGGAAACTCACCCACCCTCCTCATTTCTCGTCAGGACTCCAGAATGCATGAGCTTGTTTCGAGATTCCTCCCTTTGGGCGCTGAACCATTTGGGACAACTTGAGGCAGAAGAAGACGATCTTTTTTCAACGTCTCCGAATTGCGTGGAAACTCACCCACCCTCCTCATTTCTCGTGAGGATTCCAGAATGCATGAACTTGTTTCGAGAATCCTCCGTTTGGGCCCTGAACCATTTGGGAGAACTTGAGGCAGAAGAAGACGAACTTTTTTCAACGTCTCCGAATTGCTTGGAAACCCACCCACCCTCCTCATTTCTCGTGAGGACTCCAGAATGCACGAGCTTGTTTCGAGATTCCTCCGTTTGGGCCCTGAACCTTTTGGGAGAACTTGAGGCAGAAGAAGACGATTTTTCAACCTCTCGGAATTGCGTGGAAACTCACCCACCCTCCTCATTTCTCGTGAGGATTCCAGAATGCACGAACTTGTTTCGAGATTCCTCCGTTTGGGCCCTGAACCATTTGGGACAACTTGAGGCAGAAGAAGACGAACTTTTTTCAACCTCTCGGAATTGCGTGGAAACTCACCCACCCTCCTCATTTCTCGTCAGGACTCCAGAATGCACGAGCTTGTTTCGAGATTCCTCCGTTTGGGCTCTGAACCATTTGGGACAACTTGAGGTAGAAGAAGACGAACTTTTTTCAACGTCTCCGAATTGCGTGGAAACTCACCCACCCTCCTCATTTCTCGTGAGGATTCCAGAATGCATGAACTTGTTTCGAGATTCCTCCGTTTGGGCCCTCAACCATTTGGGACAACTTGAGGCAGAAGAAGACGAACTTTTTTCAACGTCTCGGAATTGCGTGGAAACTCACCCACCCTCCTCATTTCTCGTGAGGACTCCAGAATGCACGAGCTTGTTTCGAGATTCCTCCGTTTGGGCCCTGAACCATTTGGGACAACTTGAGGCAGAAGAAGACGAACTTTTTTCAACCTCTCGGAATTGCGTGGAAACTCACCCACCCTCCTCATTTCTCGTCAGGACTCCAGAATGCACGAGCTTGTTTCGAGATTCCTCCGTTTGGGCCCTGAACCTTTTGGGAGAACTTGAGGCAGAAGAAGACGATTTTTCAACCTCTCGGAATTGCGTGGAAACTCACCCACCCTCCTCATTTCTCGTGAGGATTCCAGAATGCACGAACTTGTTTCGAGATTCCTCCGTTTGGGCCCTGAACCATTTGGGACAACTTGAGGCAGAAGAAGACGAACTTTTTTCAACCTCTCGGAATTGCGTGGAAACTCACCCACCCTCCTCATTTCTCGTCAGGACTCCAGAATGCACGAGCTTGTTTCGAGATTCCTCCGTTTGGGCTCTGAACCATTTGGGACAACTTGAGGCAGAAGAAGACGAACTTTTTTCAACGTCTCCGAATTGCGTGGAAACTCACCCACCCTCCTCATTTCTCGTGAGGACTCCAGAATGCACGAGCTTGTTTCGAGATTCCTCCGTTTGGGCCCTGAACCTTTTGGGAGAACTTGAGGCAGAAGAAGACGATTTTTCAACCTATCGGAATTGCGTGGAAACTCACCCACCCTCCTCATTTCTCGTGAGGATTCCAGAATGCACGAACTTGTTTCGAGATTCCTCCGTTTGGGCCCTGAACCATTTGGGACAACTTGAGGCAGAAGAAGACGAACTTTTTTCAACCTCTCGGAATTGCGTGGAAACTCACCCACCCTCCTCATTTCTCGTCAGGACTCCAGAATGCACGAGCTTGTTTTGAGATTCCTCCGTTTGGGCTCTGAACCATTTGGGACAACTTGAGGTAGAAGAAGACGAACTTTTTTCAACGTCTCCGAATTGCGTGGAAACTCACCCACCCTCCTCATTTCTCGTGAGGATTCCAGAATGCATGAACTTGTTTTGAGAATCCTCCGTTTGGGCCCTGAACCATTTGGGAGAACTTGAGGCAGAAGAAGACGAACTTTTTTCAACGTCTCCGAATTGCGTGGAAACTCACCCACCCTCCTCATTTCTCGTGAGGACTCCAGAATGCACGAGCTTGTTTCGAGATTCCTCCGTTTGGGCCCTGAACCATTTGGGACAACTTGAGGCAGAAGAAGACGAACTTTTTTCAACCTCTCGGAATTGCGTGGAAACTCACCCACCCTCCTCATTTCTCGTCAGGACTCTAGAATGCACGAGCTTGTTTCGAGATTCCTCCGTTTGGGCTCTGAACCATTTGGGACAACTTGAGGCAGAAGAAGACGAGCTTTTTTCAACGACTCCGAATTGCGTGGAAACTCACCCACCCTCCTCATTTCTCGTGAGGATTCCAGAATGCAGGAACTTGTTTCGAGAATCCTCCGTTTGGGCCCTGAACCATTTGGGACAACTTGAGGCAGAAGAAGACGAACTTTTTTCAACCTCTCGGAATTGCGTGGAAACTCACCCACCCTCCTCATTTCTCGTCAGGACTCCAGAATGCACGAGCTTGTTTCGAGATTCCTCCGTTTGGGCTCTGAACCATTTGGGACAACTTGAGGTAGAAGAAGACGAACTTTTTTCAACGTCTCCGAATTGCGTGGAAACTCACCCACCCTCCTCATTTCTCGTGAGGATTCCAGAATACATGAACTTGTTTCGAGAATCCTCCGTTTGGGCCCTGAACCATTTGGGAGAACTTGAGGCAGAAGAAGACGAACTTTTTTCAACGTCTCCGAATTGCGTGGAAACTCACCCACCCTCCTCATTTCTCGTGAGGACTCCAGAATGCACGAGCTTGTTTCGAGATTCCTCCGTTTGGGCCCTGAACCATTTGGGACAACTTGAGGCAGAAGAAGACGAACTTTTTTCAACCTCTCGGAATTGCGTGGAAACTCACCCACCCTCCTCATTTCTCGTCAGGACTCCAGAATGCACGAGCTTGTTTCGAGATTCCTCCGTTTGGGCTCTGAACCATTTGGGACAACTTGAGGCAGAAGAAGACGAACTTTTTTCAACGACTCCGAATTGCGTGGAAACTCACCCACCCTCCTCATTTCTCGTGAGGATTCCAGAATGCATGAACTTGTTTCGAGAATCCTCCGTTTGGGCCATGAACCATTTGGGACAACTTGAGGCAGAAGAAGACGAACTTTTTTCAACGTCTCCGAATTGCGTGGAAACTCACCCACCCTCCTCATTTCTCGTGAGGATTCCAGAATGCAGGAACTTGTTTCGAGATTCCTCCGTTTGGGCCCTGAACCATTTGGGACAACTTGAGGCAGAAGAAGACGAACTTTTTTCAACCTCTCGGAATTGCGTGGAAACTCACCCACCCTCCTCATTTCTCGTCAGGACTCCAGAATGCACGAGCTTGTTTCGAGATTCCTCCGTTTGGGCCCTGAACCATTGGGGACAACTTGAGGCAGAAGAAGACGAACTTTTTTCAACGTCTCCGAATTGCGTGGAAACTCACCCACCCTCCTCATTTCTCGTGAGGATTCCAGAATGCATGAACTTGTTTCGAGATTCCTCCGTTTGGGCCCTCAACCATTTGGGACAACTTGACGCAGAAGAAGACGAACTTTTTTCAACGTCTCGGAATTGCGTGGAAACTCACCCACCCTCCTCATTTCTCGTGAGGACTCCAGAATGCACGAACTTGTTTCGAGATTCCTCTGTTTGGGCCCTGAACCATTTGGGACAACTTGAGGCAGAAGAAGACGAACTTTTTTCAACGTCTCCGAATTGCGTGAAAACTCACCCACCCTCCTCATTTCTCGTGAGGATTCCAGAATGCATAAACTTGTTTCGAGAATCCTCCGTTTGGGCCCTGAACCATTTGGGAGAACTTGAGGCAGAAGAAGACGAACTTTTTTCAACGTCTCGGAATTGCGTGGAAACTCACCCACCCTCCTCATTTCTCGTGAGGACTCCAGAATGCACGAACTTGTTTCGAGATTCCTCCGTTTGGGCCCTGAACCATTTGGGACAACTTGAGGCAGAAGAAGACGAACTTTTTTCAACGTCTCCGAATTGCGTGGAAACTCACCCACCCTCCTCATTTCTCGTGAGGATTCCAGAATGCATGAACTTGTTTCGAGATTCCTCCGTTTGGGCCCTCAACCATTTGGGACAACTTGAGGCAGAAGAAGACGAACTTTTTTCAACGTCTCCGAATTGCGTGGAAACTCACCCACCCTCCTCATTTCTCGTGAGGACTCCAGAATGCACGAGCTTGTTTCGAGATTCCTCCGTTTGGGCCCTGAACCTTTTGGGAGAACTTGAGGCAGAAGAAGAGAACTTTTTTCAACCTCTCGGAATTGCGTGGAAACTCACCCACCCTCCTCATTTCTCGTGAGGATTCCAGAATGCATGAACTTGTTTCGAGATTCCTTGGTTTGGGCCCTGAACCATTTGGGAATACTTGAGGCAGAAGAAGACGAACTTTTTTCAACGAATCCGAATTACGTGAAAACTCACCCACCCTCCTCATTTCTCGTGAGGATTCCAAAATGCATGAAGTTGTTTCGAGATTCCTCCCTTTGGGCCCTGAACCATATGGGACAACTTGAGGCAGAAGAAGACGAACTTTTTTCAACGTCTCGGAATTTCTTGGAAACTCTCCCACCCTCCTCATTTCTCGTGAGGATTCCAGAATGCATGAACTTGTTTCGAGATTCCTCCGTTTGGGCCCTGAACCATTTGGGACAACTTGAGGCAGAAGAAGACGAACTTTTTTCAACGTCTCCGAATTGCGTGGAAACTCACCCACCCTCCTCATTTCTCGTGAGGATTCCAGAATGCATGAACTTGTTTCGAGATTCCTCCGTTTGGGCCCTCAACCATTTGGGACAACTTGAGGCAGAAGAAGACGAACTTTTTTCAACGTCTCCGAATTGCGTGGAAACTCACCCACCCTCCTCATTTCTCGTGAGGACTCCAGAATGCACGAGCTTGTTTCGAGATTCCTCCGTTTGGGCCCTGAACCATTTGGGAGAACTTGAGGCAGAAGAAGACGAACTTTTTTCAACGTCTCGGAATTGCGTGGAAACTCACCCACCCTCCTCATTTCTCGTGAGGACTCCAGAATGCACGAACTTGTTTCGAGATTCCTCCGTTTGGGCCCTGAACCATTTGGGACAACTTGAGGCAGAAGAAGACGAACTTTTTTCAACGTCTCCGAATTGCGTGGAAACTCACCCACCCTCCTCATTTCTCGTGAGGATTCCAGAATGCATGAACTTGTTTCGAGATTCCTCCGTTTGGGCCCTCAACCATTTGGGACAACTTGAGGCAGAAGAAGACGAACTTTTTTCAACGTCTCCGAATTGCGTGGAAACTCACCCACCCTCCTCATTTCTCGTGAGGACTCCAGAATGCACGAGCTTGTTTCGAGATTCCTCCGTTTGGGCCCTGAACCTTTTGGGAGAACTTGAGGCAGAAGAAGAGAACTTTTTTCAACCTCTCGGAATTGCGTGGAAACTCACCCACCCTCCTCATTTCTCGTCAGGACTCCAGAATGCACGAGCTTGTTTCGAGATTCCTCCGTTTGGGCTCTGAACCATTTGGGACAACTTGAGGCAGAAGAAGACGAACTTTTTTCAACGACTCCGAATTGCGTGGAAACTCACCCACCCTCCTCATTTCTCGTGAGGATTCCAGAATGCATGAACTTGTTTCGAGATTCCTCCGTTTGGGCCCTCAACCATTTGGGACAACTTGACGCATAAGAAGACGAACTTTTTTCAACGTCTCGGAATTGCGTGGAAACTCACCCACCCTCCTCATTTCTCGTGAGGACTCCAGAATGCACGAACTTGTTTCGAGATTCCTCCGTTTGGGCCCTGAACCATTTGGGAAAACTTGAGGCAGAAGAAGACGAACTTTTTTCAACGTCTCCGAATTGCGTGAAAACTCACCCACCCTCCTCATTTCTCGTGAGGATTCCAGAATGCATAAACTTGTTTCGAGAATCCTCCGTTTGGGCCCTGAACCATTTGGGAGAACTTGAGGCAGAAGAAGACGAACTTTTTTCAACGTCTCGGAATTGCGTGGAAACTCACCCACCCTCCTCATTTCTCGTGAGGACTCCAGAATGCACGAACTTGTTTCGAGATTCCTCCGTTTGGGCCCTGAACCATTTGGGACAACTTGAGGCAGAAGAAGACGAACTTTTTTCAACGTCTCCGAATTGCGTGGAAACTCACCCACCCTCCTCATTTCTCGTGAGGATTCCAGAATGCATGAACTTGTTTCGAGATTCCTCCGTTTGGGCCCTCAACCATTTGGGACAACTTGACGCAGAAGAAGACGAACTTTTTTCAACGTCTCGGAATTGCGTGGAAACTCACCCACCCTCCTCATTTCTCGTGAGGACTCCAGAATGCACGAACTTGTTTCGAGATTCCTCTGTTTGGGCCCTGAACCATTTGGGACAACTTGAGGCAGAAGAAGACGAACTTTTTTCAACGTCTCTGAATTGCGTGAAAACTCACCCACCCTCCTCATTTCTCGTGAGGATTCCAGAATGCATAAACTTGTTTCGAGAATCCTCCGTTTGGGCCCTGAACCATTTGGGAGAACTTGAGGCAGAAGAAGACGAACTTTTTTCAACGTCTCGGAATTGCGTGGAAACTCACCCACCCTCCTCATTTCTCGTGAGGACTCCAGAATGCACGAACTTGTTTCGAGATTCCTCCGTTTGGGCCCTGAACCATTTGGGACAACTTGAGGCAGAAGAAGACGAACTTTTTTCAACGTCTCCGAATTGCGTGGAAACTCACCCACCCTCCTCATTTCTCGTGAGGATTCCAGAATGCATGAACTTGTTTCGAGATTCCTCCGTTTGGGCCCTCAACCATTTGGGACAACTTGAGGCAGAAGAAGACGAACTTTTTTCAACGTCTCCGAATTGCGTGGAAACTCACCCACCCTCCTCATTTCTCGTGAGGACTCCAGAATGCACGAGCTTGTTTCGAGATTCCTCCGTTTGGGCCCTGAACCTTTTGGGAGAACTTGAGGCAGAAGAAGAGAACTTTTTTCAACCTCTCGGAATTGCGTGGAAACTCACCCACCCTCCTCATTTCTCGTGAGGATTCCAGAATGCATGAACTTGTTTCGAGATTCCTTGGTTTGGGCCCTGAACCATTTGGGAATACTTGAGGCAGAAGAAGACGAACTTTTTTCAACGAATCCGAATTACGTGAAAACTCACCCACCCTCCTCATTTCTCGTGAGGATTCCAAAATGCATGAAGTTGTTTCGAGATTCCTCCCTTTGGGCCCTGAACCATATGGGACAACTTGAGGCAGAAGAAGACGAACTTTTTTCAACGTCTCGGAATTTCTTGGAAACTCTCCCACCCTCCTCATTTCTCGTGAGGATTCCAGAATGCATGAACTTGTTTCGAGATTCCTCCGTTTGGGCCCTGAACCATTTGGGACAACTTGAGGCAGAAGAAGACGAACTTTTTTCAACGTCTCCGAATTGCGTGGAAACTCACCCACCCTCCTCATTTCTCGTGAGGATTCCAGAATGCATGAACTTGTTTCGAGATTCCTCCGTTTGGGCCCTCAACCATTTGGGACAACTTGAGGCAGAAGAAGACGAACTTTTTTCAACGTCTCCGAATTGCGTGGAAACTCACCCACCCTCCTCATTTCTCGTGAGGACTCCAGAATGCACGAGCTTGTTTCGAGATTCCTCCGTTTGGGCCCTGAACCATTTGGGAGAACTTGAGGCAGAAGAAGACGAACTTTTTTCAACGTCTCGGAATTGCGTGGAAACTCACCCACCCTCCTCATTTCTCGTGAGGACTCCAGAATGCACGAACTTGTTTCGAGATTCCTCCGTTTGGGCCCTGAACCATTTGGGACAACTTGAGGCAGAAGAAGACGAACTTTTTTCAACGTCTCCGAATTGCGTGGAAACTCACCCACCCTCCTCATTTCTCGTGAGGATTCCAGAATGCATGAACTTGTTTCGAGATTCCTCCGTTTGGGCCCTCAACCATTTGGGACAACTTGAGGCAGAAGAAGACGAACTTTTTTCAACGTCTCCGAATTGCGTGGAAACTCACCCACCCTCCTCATTTCTCGTGAGGACTCCAGAATGCACGAGCTTGTTTCGAGATTCCTCCGTTTGGGCCCTGAACCTTTTGGGAGAACTTGAGGCAGAAGAAGAGAACTTTTTTCAACCTCTCGGAATTGCGTGGAAACTCACCCACCCTCCTCATTTCTCGTCAGGACTCCAGAATGCACGAGCTTGTTTCGAGATTCCTCCGTTTGGGCTCTGAACCATTTGGGACAACTTGAGGCAGAAGAAGACGAACTTTTTTCAACGACTCCGAATTGCGTGGAAACTCACCCACCCTCCTCATTTCTCGTGAGGATTCCAGAATGCATGAACTTGTTTCGAGATTCCTCCGTTTGGGCCCTCAACCATTTGGGACAACTTGACGCATAAGAAGACGAACTTTTTTCAACGTCTCGGAATTGCGTGGAAACTCACCCACCCTCCTCATTTCTCGTGAGGACTCCAGAATGCACGAACTTGTTTCGAGATTCCTCCGTTTGGGCCCTGAACCATTTGGGAAAACTTGAGGCAGAAGAAGACGAACTTTTTTCAACGTCTCCGAATTACGTGGAAACTCACCCACCCTCCTCATTTCTCGTGAGGATTCCAGAATGCATCAACTTGTTTCGAGAATCCTCCGTTTGGGCCCTGAACCATTTGGGAGAACTTGAGGCAGAAGAAGACGAACTTTTTTCAACGTCTCGGAATTGCGTGGAAAATCACCCACCCTCCTCATTTCTCGTGAGGACTCCAGAATGCACGAACTTGTTTCGAGATTCCTCCGTTTGGGCCCTGAACCATTTGGGACAACTTGAGGCAGAAGAAGACGAACTTTTTTCAACGTCTCGGAATTGCGTGGAAAATCACCCACCCTCCTCATTTCTCGTGAGGACTCCAGAATGCACGAACTTGTTTCGAGATTCCTCCGTTTGGGCCCTGAACCATTTGGGACAACTTGAGGCAGAAGAAGACGAACTTTTTTCAACGTCTCCGAATTGCGTGGAATCTCACCCACCCTCCTCATTTCTCGTGAGGACTCCAGAATGCACGAACTTGTTTCGAGATTCCTCCGTTTGGGCCCTGAACCATTTGGGACAACTTGAGGCAGAAGAAGACGAACTTTTTTCAACGTCTCCGAATTGCGTGGAAACTCACCCACCCTCCTCATTTCTCGTGAGGATTCCAGAATGCATGAACTTGTTTCGAGATTCCTCCGTTTGGGCCCTCAACCATTTGGGACAACTTGAGGCAGAAGAAGACGAACTTTTTTCAACGTCTCCGAATTGCGTGGAAACTCACCCACCCTCCTCATTTCTCCTGAGGACTCCAGAATGCACGAGCTTGTTTCGAGATTCCTCCGTTTGGGCCCTGAACCATTTGGGACAACTTGAGGCAGAAGAAGACGAACTTTTTTCAACGTCTCCGAATTGCGTGGAAACTCACCCACCCTCCTCATTTCTCGTGAGGATTCCAGAATGCATGAACTTGTTTCGAGATTCCTCCGTTTGGGCCCTCAACCATTTGGGACAACTTGAGGCAGAAGAAGACGAAGTTTTTTCAACGTCTCCGAATTGCGTGGAAACTCACCCACCCTCCTCATTTCTCGTGAGGACTCCAGAATGCACGAGCTTGTTTCGAGATTCCTCCGTTTGGGCCCTGAACCTTTTGGGAGAACTTGAGGCAGAAGAAGAGAACTTTTTTCAACCTCTCGGAATTGCGTGGAAACTCACCCACCCTCCTCATTTCTCGTCAGGACTCCAGAATGCACGAGCTTGTTTCGAGATTCCTCCGTTTGGGCTCTGAACCATTTGGGACAACTTGAGGCAGAAGAAGACGAACTTTTTTCAACGACTCCGAATTGCGTGGAAACTCACCCACCCTCCTCATTTCTCGTGAGGATTCCAGAATGCATGAACTTGTTTCGAGATTCCTCCGTTTGGGCCCTCAACCATTTGGGACAACTTGACGCAGAAGAAGACGAACTTTTTTCAACGTCTCGGAATTGCGTGGAAACTCACCCACCCTCCTCATTTCTCGTGAGGACTCCAGAATGCACGAACTTGTTTCGAGATTCCTCCGTTTGGGCCCTGAACCATTTGGGACAACATGAGGCAGAAGAAGACGAACTTTTTTCAACGTCTCCGAATTGCGTGGAAACTCACCCACCCTCCTCATTTCTCGTGAGGATTCCAGAATGCATAAACTTGTTTCGAGAATCCTCCGTTTGGGCCCTGAACCATTTGGGAGAACTTGACGCAGAAGAAGACGAACTTTTTTCAACGTCTCGGAATTGCGTGGAAACTCACCCACCCTCCTCATTTCTCGTGAGGACTCCAGAATGCACGAACTTGTTTCGAGATTCCTCCGTTTGGGCCCTGAACCATTTGGGACAACTTGAGGCAGAAGAAGACGAACTTTTTTCAACGTCTCCGAATTGCGTGGAAACTCACCCACCATCCTCATTTCTCGTGAGGATTCCAGAATGCATGAACTTGTTTCGAGATTCCTCCGTTTGGGCCCTCAACCATTTGGGACAACTTGAGGCAGAAGAAGACGAACTTTTTTCAACGTCTCCGAATTGCGTGGAAACCCACCCACCCTCCTCATTTCTCGTGAGGACTCCAGAATGCACAAGCTTGTTTCGAGATTCCTCCGTTTGGGCCCTGAACCTTTTGGGAGAACTTGAGGCAGAAGAAGAGAACTTTTTTCAACCTCTCGGAATTGCTTGGAAACTCACCCACCCTGCTCATTTCTCGTGAGGATTCCAGAATGCAGGAACTTGTTTCGAGATTCCTCCGTTTGGGCCCTGAACCATTTGGGACAACTTGAGGCAGAAGAAGACGAACTTTTTTCAACCTCTCGGAATTGCGTGGAAACTCACCCACCCTCCTCATTTCTCGTGAGGACTCCAGAATGCACGAGCTTGTTTTGAGATTCCTCCGTTTGGGCCCTGAACCTTTTGGGAGAACTTGAGGCAGAAGAAGACGAACTTTTTTCAACCTCTCGGAATTGCGTGGAAACTCACCCACCCTCCTCATTTCTCGTGAGGATTCCAGAATGCAGGAACTTGTTTCGAGATTCCTCCGTTTGGGCCCTAAACCATTTGGGACAACTTGAGGCAGAAGAAGACGAACTTTTTTCAACCTCTCGGAATTGCGTGGAAACTCACCCACCCTCCTCATTTCTCGTCAGGACTCCAGAATGCACGAGCTTGTTTCGAGATTCCTCCGTTTGGGCTCTGAACCATTTGGGACAACTTGAGGCAGAAGAAGACGAACTTTTTTCAACGTCTCCGAATTGCGTGGAAACTCACCCACCCTCCTCATTTCTCGTGAGGAGTCCAGAATGCATGAACTTGTTTCGAGAATCCTCCGTTTGGGCCCTGAACCATTTGGGAGAACTTGAGGCAGAAGAAGACGAACTTTTTTCAACGTCTCCGAATTGCGTGGAAACTCACCCACCCTCCTTATTTCTCGTGAGGACTCCAGAATGCACGAACTTGTTTCGAGATTCCTCCGTTTGAGCCCTGAACCATTTGGGACAACTTGAGGCAGAAGAAGACGAACTTTTTTCAACGTCTCCGAATTGCGTGGAAACTCACCCACCCTCCTCATTTCTCGTGAGGATTCCAAAATGCATGAACTTGTTTCGAGATTCCTCCGTTTGGGCCCTCAACCATTTGGGACAACTTGAGGCAGAAGAAGACGAACTTTTTTCAACGTCTCCGAATTGCGTGGAAACCCACCCACCCTCCTCATTTCTCGTGAGGACTCCAGAATGCACGAGCTTGTTTCGAGATTCCTCCGTTTGGGCCCTGAACCTTTTGGGAGAACTTGAGGCAGAAGAAGAGAACTTTTTTCAACCTCTCGGAATTGTTTGGAAACTCACCCACCCTGCTCATTTCTCGTGAGGATTCCAGAATGCAGGAACTTGTTTCGAGATTCCTCCGTTTGGGCCCTGAACCATTTGGGACAACTTGAGGCAGAAGAAGACGAACTTTTTTCAACCTCTCGGAATTGCGTGGAAACTCACCCACCCTCCTCATTTCTCGTGAGGACTCCAGAATGCACGAGCTTGTTTTGAGATTCCTCCGTTTGGGCCCTGAACCTTTTGGGAGAACTTGAGGCAGAAGAAGACGAACTTTTTTCAACCTCTCGGAATTGCGTGGAAACTCACCCACCCTCCTCATTTCTCGTGAGGATTCCAGAATGCAGGAACTTGTTTCGAGATTCCTCCGTTTGGGCCCTAAACCATTTGGGACAACTTGAGGCAGAAGAAGACGAACTTTTTTCAACCTCTCGGAATTGCGTGGAAACTCACCCACCCTCCTCATTTCTCGTCAGGACTCCAGAATGCACGAGCTTGTTTCGAGATTCCTCCGTTTGGGCTCTGAACCATTTGGGACAACTTGAGGCAGAAGAAGACGAACTTTTTTCAACGTCTCCGAATTGCGTGGAAACTCACCCACCCTCCTCATTTCTCGTGAGGAGTCCAGAATGCATGAACTTGTTTCGAGAATCCTCCGTTTGGGCCCTGAACCATTTGGGAGAACTTGAGGCAGAAGAAGACGAACTTTTTTCAACGTCTCCGAATTGCGTGGAAACTCACCCACCCTCCTTATTTCTCGTGAGGACTCCAGAATGCACGAACTTGTTTCGAGATTCCTCCGTTTGAGCCCTGAACCATTTGGGACAACTTGAGGCAGAAGAAGACGAACTTTTTTCAACGTCTCCGAATTGCGTGGAAACTCACCCACCCTCCTCATTTCTCGTGAGGATTCCAAAATGCATGAACTTGTTTCGAGATTCCTCCGTTTGGGCCCTCAACCATTTGGGACAACTTGAGGCAGAAGAAGACGAACTTTTTTCAACGTCTCCGAATTGCGTGGAAACCCACCCACCCTCCTCATTTCTCGTAAGGACTCCAGAATGCACGAGCTTGTTTCGAGATTCCTCCGTTTGGGCCCTGAACCTTTTGGGAGAACTTGAGGCAGAAGAAGAGAACTTTTTTCAACCTCTCGGAATTGCTTGGAAACTCACCCACCCTGCTCATTTCTCGTGAGGATTCCAGAATGCAGGAACTTGTTTCGAGATTCCTCCGTTTGGGCCCTGAACCATTTGGGACAACTTGAGGCAGAAGAAGACGAACTTTTTTCAACCTCTCGGAATTGCGTGGAAACTCACCCACCCTCCTCATTTCTCGTGAGGACTCCAGAATGCACGAGCTTGTTTTGAGATTCCTCCGTTTGGGCCCTGAACCTTTTGGGAGAACTTGAGGCAGAAGAAGACGAACTTTTTTCAACCTCTCGGAATTGCGTGGAAACTCACCCACCCTCCTCATTTCTCGTGAGGATTCCAGAATGCAGGAACTTGTTTCGAGATTCCTCCGTTTGGGCCCTAAACCATTTGGGACAACTTGAGGCAGAAGAAGACGAACTTTTTTCAACCTCTCGGAATTGCGTGGAAACTCACCCACCCTCCTCATTTCTCGTCAGGACTCCAGAATGCACGAGCTTGTTTCGAGATTCCTCCGTTTGGGCTCTGAACCATTTGGGACAACTTGAGGCAGAAGAAGACGAACTTTTTTCAACGTCTCCGAATTGCGTGGAAACTCACCCACCCTCCTCATTTCTCGTGAGGAGTCCAGAATGCATGAACTTGTTTCGAGAATCCTCCGTTTGGGCCCTGAACCATTTGGGAGAACTTGAGGCAGAAGAAGACGAACTTTTTTCAACGTCTCCGAATTGCGTGGAAACTCACCCACCCTCCTTATTTCTCGTGAGGACTCCAGAATGCACGAACTTGTTTCGAGATTCCTCCGTTTGAGCCCTGAACCATTTGGGACAACTTGAGGCAGAAGAAGACGAACTTTTTTCAACGTCTCCGAATTGCGTGGAAACTCACCCACCCTCCTCATTTCTCGTGAGGATTCCAAAATGCATGAACTTGTTTCGAGATTCCTCCGTTTGGGCCCTCAACCATTTGGGACAACTTGAGGCAGAAGAAGACGAACTTTTTTCAACGTCTCCGAATTGCGTGGAAACCCACCCACCCTCCTCATTTCTCGTGAGGACTCCAGAATGCACGAGCTTGTTTCGAGATTCCTCCGTTTGGGCCCTGAACCTTTTGGGAGAACTTGAGGCAGAAGAAGAGAACTTTTTTCAACCTCTCGGAATTGCTTGGAAACTCACCCACCCTGCTCATTTCTCGTGAGGATTCCAGAATGCAGGAACTTGTTTCGAGATTCCTCCGTTTGGGCCCTGAACCATTTGGGACAACTTGAGGCAGAAGAAGACGAACTTTTTTCAACCTCTCGGAATTGCGTGGAAACTCACCCACCCTCCTCATTTCTCGTGAGGACTCCAGAATGCACGAGCTTGTTTTGAGATTCCTCCGTTTGGGCCCTGAACCTTTTGGGAGAACTTGAGGCAGAAGAAGACGAACTTTTTTCAACCTCTCGGAATTGCGTGGAAACTCACCCACCCTCCTCATTTCTCGTGAGGATTCCAGAATGCAGGAACTTGTTTCGAGATTCCTCCGTTTGGGCCCTGAACCATTTGGGACAACTTGAGGCAGAAGAAGACGAACTTTTTTCAACCTCTCGGAATTGCGTGGAAACTCACCCACCCTCCTCATTTCTCGTCAGGACTCCAGAATGCACGAGCTTGTTTCGAGATTCCTCCGTTTGGGCTCTGAACCATTTGGGACAACTTGAGGCAGAAGAAGACGAACTTTTTTCAACGTCTCCGAATTGCGTGGAAACTCACCCACCCTCCTCATTTCTCGTGAGGAGTCCAGAATGCATGAACTTGTTTCGAGAATCCTCCGTTTGGGCCCTGAACCATTTGGGAGAACTTGAGGCAGAAGAAGACGAACTTTTTTCAACGTCTCCGAATTGCGTGGAAACTCACCCACCCTCCTCATTTCTCGTGAGGACTCCAGAATGCACGAACTTGTTTCGAGATTCCTCCGTTTGGGCCCTGAACCATTTGGGACAACTTGAGGCAGAAGAAGACGAACTTTTTTCAACGTCTCCGAATTGCGTGGAAACTCACCCACCCTCCTCATTTCTCGTGAGGATTCCAGAATGCATGAACTTGTTTCGAGATTCCTCCGTTTGGGCCCTCAACCATTTGGGACAACTTGAGGCAGAAGAAGACGAACTTTTTTCAACGTCTCCGAATTGCGTGGAAACTCACACACCCTCCTCATTTCTCGTGAGGACTCCAGAATGCACGAGCTTGTTTCGAGATTCCTCCGTTTGGGCCCTGAACCATTTGGGACAACTTGAGGCAGAAGAAGACGAACTTTTTTCAACGTCTCCGAATTGCGTGGAAACTCACCCACCCTCCTCATTTCTCGTGAGGATTCCAGAATGCATGAACTTGTTTCGAGATTCCTCCGTTTGGGCCCTCAACCATTTGGGACAACTTGAGGCAGAAGAAGACGAAGTTTTTTCAACGTCTCCGAATTGCGTGGAAACTCACCCACCCTCCTCATTTCTCGTGAGGACTCCAGAATGCACGAGCTTGTTTCGAGATTCCTCCGTTTGGGCCCTGAACCTTTTGGGAGAACTTGAGGCAGAAGAAGAGAACTTTTTTCAACCTCTCGGAATTGCGTGGAAACTCACCCACCCTCCTCATTTCTCGTCAGGACTCCAGAATGCACGAGCTTGTTTCGAGATTCCTCCGTTTGGGTTCTGAACCATTTGGGACAACTTGAGGCAGAAGAAGACGAACTTTTTTCAACGACTCTGAATTGCGTGGAAACTCACCCACCCTCCTCATTTCTCGTGAGGATTCCAGAATGCATGAACTTGTTTCGAGATTCCTCCGTTTGGGCCCTCAACCATTTGGGACAACTTGACGCAGAAGAAGACGAACTTTTTTCAACGTCTCGGAATTGCGTGGAAACTCACCCACCCTCCTCATTTCTCGTGAGGACTCCAGAATCCACGAACTTGTTTCGAGATTCCTCCGTTTGGGCCCTGAACCATTTGGGACAACTTGAGGCAGAAGAAGACGAACTTTTTTCAACGTCTCCGAATTGCGTGGAAACTCACCCACCCTCCTCATTTCTCGTGAGGATTCCAGAATGCATAAACTTGTTTCGAGAATCCTCCGTTTGGGCCCTGAACCATTTGGGAGAACTTGAGGCAGAAGAAGACGAACTTTTTTCAACGTCTCGGAATTGCGTGGAAACTCACCCACCCTCCTCATTTCTCGTGAGGACTCCAGAATGCACGAACTTGTTTCGAGATTCCTCCGTTTGGGCCCTGAACCATTTGGGACAACTTGAGGCAGAAGAAGACGAACTTTTTTCAACGTCTCCGAATTGCGTGGAAACTCACCCACCCTCCTCATTTCTCGTGAGGATTCCAGAATGCATGAACTTGTTTCGAGATTCCTCCGTTTGGGCCCTCAACCATTTGGGACAACTTGAGGCAGAAGAAGACGAACTTTTTTCAACGTCTCCGAATTGCGTGGAAACCGACCCACCCTCCTCATTTCTCGTGAGGACTCCAGAATGCACGAGCTTGTTTCGAGATTCCTCCGTTTGGGCCCTGAACCTTTTGGGAGAACTTGAGGCAGAAGAAGAGAACTTTTTTCAACCTCTCGGAATTGCTTGGAAACTCACCCACCCTGCTCATTTCTCGTGAGGATTCCAGAATGCAGGAACTTGTTTCGAGATTCCTCCGTTTGGGCCCTGAACCATTTGGGACAACTTGAGGCAGAAGAAGACGAACTTTTTTCAACCTCTCGGAATTGCGTGGAAACTCACCCACCCTCCTCATTTCTCGTGAGGACTCCAGAATGCACGAGCTTGTTTTGAGATTCCTCCGTTTGGGCCCTGAACCTTTTGGGAGAACTTGAGGCAGAAGAAGACGAACTTTTTTCAACCTCTCGGAATTGCGTGGAAACTCACCCACCCTCCTCATTTCTCGTGAGGATTCCAGAATGCAGGAACTTGTTTCGAGATTCCTCCGTTTGGGCCCTGAACCATTTGGGACAACTTGAGGCAGAAGAAGACGAACTTTTTTCAACCTCTCGGAATTGCGTGGAAACTCACCCACCCTCCTCATTTCTCGTCAGGACTCCAGAATGCACGAGCTTGTTTCGAGATTCCTCCGTTTGGGCTCTGAACCATTTGGGACAACTTGAGGCAGAAGAAGACGAACTTTTTTCAACGTCTCCGAATTGCGTGGAAACTCACCCACCCTCCTCATTTCTCGTGAGGAGTCCAGAATGCATGAACTTGTTTCGAGAATCCTCCGTTTGGGCCCTGAACCATTTGGGAGAACTTGAGGCAGAAGAAGACGAACTTTTTTCAACGTCTCCGAATTGCGTGGAAACTCACCCACCCTCCTCATTTCTCGTGAGGACTCCAGATTGCACGAGCTTGTTTCGAGATTCCTCCGTTTGGGCCCTGAACCATTTGGGACAACTTGAGGCAGAAGAAGACGAACTTTTTTCAACCTCTCGGAATTGCGTGGAAACTCACCCACCCTCCTCATTTCTCGTCAGGACTCCAGTATGCACGAGCTTGTTTCGAGATTCCTCCGTTTGGGCGCTGAACCATTTGGGACAACTTGAGGCAGAAGAAGACGAACTTTTTTCAACGACTCCGAATTGCGTGGAAACTCACCCACCCTCCTCATTTCTCGTGAGGATTCCAGAATGCATGAACTTGTTTCGAGATTCCTCCGTTTGGGCCCTCAACCATTTGGGACAACTTGAGGCAGAAGAAGACGAACTTTTTTCAACGTCTCCGAATTGCGTGGAAACTCACCCACCCTCCTCATTTCTCGTGAGCACTCCAGAATGCACGAGCTTGTTTCGAGATTCCTCCGTTTGGGCCCTGAACCTTTTGGGAGAACTTGAGGCAGAAGAAGAGAACTTTTTTCAACCTCTCGGAATTGCGTGGAAACTCACCCACCCTCCTCATTTCTCGTCAGGACTCCAGAATGCACGAGCTTGTTTCGAGATTCCTCCGTTTGGGCTCTGAACCATTTGGGACAACTTGAGGCAGAAGAAGACGAACTTTTTTCAACGACTCCGAATTGCGTGGAAACTCACCCACCCTCCTCATTTCTCGTGAGGATTCCAGAATGCATGAACTTGTTTCGAGATTCCTCCGTTTGGGCCCTCAACCATTTGGGACAACTTGACGCAGAAGAAGACGAACTTTTTTCAACGTCTCGGAATTGCGTGGAAACTCAACCACCCTCCTCATTTCTCGTGAGGACTCCAGAATGTACGAACTTGTTTCGAGATTCCTCCGTTTGGGCCCTGAACCATTTGGGACAACTTGAGGCAGAAGAAGACGAACTTTTTTCAACGTCTCCGAATTGCGTGGAAACTCACCCACCCTCCTCATTTCTCGTGAGGATTCCAGAATGCATCAACTTGTTTCGAGAATCCTCCGTTTGGGCCCTGAACCATTTGGGAGAACTTGAGGCAGAAGAAGACGAACTTTTTTCAACGTCTCGGAATTGCGTGGAAACTCACCCACCCTCCTCATTTCTCGTGAGGACTCCAGAATGCACGAACTTGTTTCGAGATTCCTCCGTTTGGGCCCTGAACCATTTGGGACAACTTGAGGCAGAAGAAGACGAACTTTTTTCAACGTCTCCGAATTGCGTGGAAACTCACCCACCCTCCTCATTTCTCGTGAGGATTCCAGAATGCATGAACTTGTTTCGAGATTCCTCCGTTTGGGCCCTCAACCATTTAGGACAACTTGAGGCAGAAGAAGACGAACTTTTTTCAACGTCTCCGAATTGCGTGGAAACTCACCCACCCTCCTCATTTCTCGTGAGGACTCCAGAATGCACGAGCTTGTTTCGAGATTCCTCCGTTTGGGCCCTGAACCTTTTGGGAGAACTTGAGGCAGAAGAAGAGAACTTTTTTCAACCTCTCGGAATTGCTTGGAAACTCACCCACCCTGCTCATTTCTCGTGAGGATTCCAGAATGCACGAACTTGTTTCGAGATTCCTCCGTTTGGGCCCTGAACCATTTGGGACAACTTGAGGCAGAAGAAGACGAACTTTTTTCAACGTCTCCGAATTGCGTGGAAACTCACCCACCCTCCTCATTTCTCGTGAGGATTCCAGAATGCATAAACTTGTTTCGAGAATCCTCCGTTTGGGCCCTGAACCATTTGGGAGAACTTGAGGCAGAAGAAGACGAACTTTTTTCAACGTCTCCGAATTGCGTGGAAACTCACCCACCCTCCTCATTTCTCGTGAGGACTCCAGAATGCACGAGCTTGTTTCGAGATTCCTCCGTTTGGGCCCTGAACCTTTTGGGAGAACTTGAGGCAGAAGAAGAGAACTTTTTTCAACCTCTCGGAATTGCTTGGAAACTCACCCACCCTGCTCATTTCTCGTGAGGATTCCAGAATGCACGAACTTGTTTCGAGATTCCTCCGTTTGGGCCCTGAACCATTTGGGACAACTTGAGGCAGAAGAAGACGAACTTTTTTCAACGTCTCTGAATTGCGTGGAAACTCACCCACCCTCCTCATTTCTCGTGAGGACTCCAGAATGCACGAGCTTGTTTCGAGATTCCTCCGTTTGGGCCCTGAACCATTTGGGACAACTTGAGGCAGAAGAAGACGAACTTTTTTCAACCTCTCGGAATTGCGTGGAAACTCACCCACCCTCCTCATTTCTCGTGAGGATTCCAGAATGCAGGAACTTGTTTCGAGATTCCTCCGTTTGGGCCCTGAACCATTTGGGACAACTTGAGGCAGAAGAAGACGAACTTTTTTCAACCTCTCGGAATTGCGTGGAAACTCACCCACCCTCCTCATTTCTCGTGAGGACTCCAGAATGCACGAGCTTGTTTCGAGATTCCTCCGTTTGGGCTCTGAACCATTTGGGACAACTTGAGGCAGAAGAAGACGAACTTTTTTCAACGTCTCCGAATTGCGTGGAAACTCACCCACCCTCCTCATTTCTCGTGAGGAGTCCAGAATGCATGAACTTGTTTCGAGAATCCTCCATTTGGGCCCTGAACCATTTGGGAGAACTTGAGGCAGAAGAAGACGAACTTTTTTCAACGTCTCTGAATTGCGTGGAAACTCACCCACCCTCCTCATTTCTCGTGAGGACTCCAGAATGCACGAGCTTGTTTCGAGATTCCTCCGTTTGGGCCCTGAACCATTTGGGACAACTTGAGGCAGAAGAAGACGAACTTTTTTCAACCTCTCGGAATTGCGTGGAAACTCACCCACCCTCCTCATTTCTCGTCAGGACTCCAGTATGCACGAGCTTGTTTCGAGATTCCTCCGTTTGGGCTCTGAACCATTTGGGACAACTTGAGGCAGAAGAAGACGAACTTTTTTCAACGACTCCGAATTGCGTGGAAACTCACCCACCCTCCTCATTTCTCGTGAGGATTCCAGAATGCATGAACTTGTTTCGAGATTCCTCCGTTTGGGCCCTGAACCATTTGGGAGAACTTGAGGCAGAAGAAGACGAACTTTTTTCAACGACTCCGAATTGCGTGGAAACTCACCCACCCTCCTCATTTCTCGTGAGGATTCCAGAATGCAGGAACTTGTTTCGAGATTCCTCCGTTTGGGCCCTGAACCATTTGGGACAACTTGAGGCAGAAGAAGACGAACTTTTTTCAACCTCTCGGAATTGCGTGGAAACTCACCCACCCTCCTCATTTCTCGTGAGGACTCCAGAATGCACGAGCTTGTTTCGAGATTCCTCCGTTTGGGCTCTGAACCATTTGGGACAACTTGAGGCAGAAGAAGACGAACTTTTTTCAACGTCTCCGAATTGCGTGGAAACTCACCCACCCTCCTCATTTCTCGTGAGGAGTCCAGAATGCATGAACTTGTTTCGAGAATCCTCCATTTGGGCCCTGAACCATTTGGGAGAACTTGAGGCAGAAGAAGACGAACTTTTTTCAACGTCTCTGAATTGCGTGGAAACTCACCCACCCTCCTCATTTCTCGTGAGGACTCCAGAATGCACGAGCTTGTTTCGAGATTCCTCCGTTTGGGCCCTGAACCATTTGGGACAACTTGAGGCAGAAGAAGACGAACTTTTTTCAACCTCTCGGAATTGCGTGGAAACTCACCCACCCTCCTCATTTCTCGTCAGGACTCCAGTATGCACGAGCTTGTTTCGAGATTCCTCCGTTTGGGCTCTGAACCATTTGGGACAACTTGAGGCAGAAGAAGACGAACTTTTTTCAACGACTCCGAATTGCGTGGAAACTCACCCACCCTCCTCATTTCTCGTGAGGATTCCAGAATGCATGAACTTGTTTCGAGATCCCTCCGTTTGGGCCCTGAACCATTTGGGAGAACTTGAGGCAGAAGAAGACGAACTTTTTTCAACGACTCCGAATTGCGTGGAAACTCACCCACCCTCCTCATTTCTCGTGAGGATTCCAGAATGCATGAACTTGTTTCGAGATTCCTCCGTTTGGGCCCTGAACCATTTGGGAGAACTTGAGGCAGAAGAAGACGAACTTTTTTCAACGTCTCCGAATTGCGTGGAAACCCACCCACCCTCCTCATTTCTCGTGAGGACTCCAGAATGCACGAGCTTGTTTCGAGATTCCTCCGTTTGGGCCCTGAACCTTTTGGGAGAACTTGAGGCAGAAGAAGACGAACTTTTTTCAACCTCTCGGAATTGCGTGGAAACTCACCCACCCTCCTCATTTCTCGTGAGGATTCCAGAATGCAGGAACTTGTTTCGAGATTCCTCCGTTTGGGCCCTGAACCATTTGGGACAACTTGAGGCAGAAGAAGACGAACTTTTTTCAACCTCTCGGAATTGCGTGGAAACTCACCCACCCTCCTCATTTCTCGTCAGGACTCCAGAATGCACGAGCTTGTTTCGAGATTCCTCCGTTTGGGCTCTGAACCATTTGGGACAACTTGAGGCAGAAGAAGACGAACTTTTTTCAACGTCTCCGAATTGCGTGGAAACTCACCCACCCTCCTCATTTCTCGTGAGGAGTCCAGAATGCATGAACTTGTTTCGAGAATCCTCCGTTTCGGCCCTGAACCATTTGGGAGAACTTGAGGCAGAAGAAGATGAACTTTTTTCAACGTCTCCGAATTGCGTGGAAACTCACCCACCCTCCTCATTTCTCGTGAGGACTCCAGAATGCACGAGCTTGTTTCGAGATTCCTCCGTTTGGGCCCTCAACCATTTGGGACAACTTGAGGCAGAAGAAGATGAACTTTTTTCAACGTCTCGGAATTGCGTGGAAACTCACCCACCCTCCTCATTTCTCGTGAGGACTCCAGAATGCACGAACTTGTTTCGAGATTCCTCCGTTTGGGCCCTGAACCATTTGGGACAACTTGAGGCAGAAGAAGACGAACTTTTTTCAACGTCTCCGAATTGCGTGGAAACTCACCCACCCTCCTCATTTCTCGTGAGGACTCCAGAATGCATGAGCTTGTTTCGAGATTCCTCTGTTTGGGCCCTGAACCTTTTGGGAGAACTTGAGGCAGAAGAAGACGAACTTTTTTCAACCTCTCGGAATTGCGTGGAAACTCACCCACCCTCCTCATTTCTCGTGGGGACTCCAGAATGCACGAACTTGTTTCGAGATTCCTCCGTTTGGGCCCTGAACCATTTGGGACAACTTGAGGCAGAAGAAGACGAACTTTTTTCAACGTCTCCGAATTGCGTGGAAACTCACCCACCCTCCTCATTTCTCGTGAGGATTCCAGAATGCATGAACTTGTTTCGAGAATCCTCCGTTTGGGCCCTGAACCATTTGGGAGAACTTGAGGCAGAAGAAGACGAACTTTTTTCAACGTCTCCGAATTGCGTGGAAACCCACCCACCCTCCTCATTTCTCGTGAGGACTCCAGAATGCACGAGCTTGTTTCGAGATTCCTCCGTTTGGGCCCTGAACCTTTTGGGAGAACTTGAGGCAGAAGAAGACGAACTTTTTTCAACCTCTCGGAATTGCGTGGAAACTCACCCACCCTCCTCATTTCTCGTGAGGACTCCAGAATGCACGAACTTGTTTCGAGATTCCTCCGTTTGGGCCCTGAACCATTTGGGACAACTTGAGGCAGAAGAAGAAGAACTTTTTTCAACGTCTCCGAATTGCGTGGAAACTCACCCACCCTCCTCATTTCTCGAGAGGACTCCAGAATGCACGAGCTTGTTTCGAGATTCCTCCGTTTGGGCCCTGAACCTTTTGGGAGAACTTGAGGCAGAAGAAGACGAACTTTTTTCAACCTCTCGGAATTGCGTGGAAACTCACCCACCCTCCTCATTTCTCATGAGGATTCCAGAATGCATGAACTTGTTTCGCGATTCCTCCCTTTGGGCCCTGAACCATATGGGACAACTTGAGGCAGAAGAAGAAGAACTTTTTTCAACGTCTCCGAATTGCGTGGAAACTCACCCACCCTCCTCATTTCTCATGAGGATTCCAGAATGCATGAACTTGTTTCGCGATTCCTCCCTTTGGGCCCTGAACCATATGGGACAACTTGAGGCAGAAGGAGAAGAACTTTTTTCAACGTCTCCGAATTGCGTGGAAACTCACCCACCGTCCTCATTTCTCGAGAGGACTCCAGAATGCACGAGCTTGTTTCGAGATTCCTCCGTTTGGGCCCTGAACCTTTTGGGAGAACTTGAGGCAGAAGAAGACGAACTTTTTTCAACCTCTCGGAATTGCGTGGAAACTCACCCACCCTCCTCATTTCTCGTGAGGATTCCAGAATGCACGAACTTGTTTCGAGATTCCTCCGTTTGGGCCCTGAACCATTTGGGACAACTTGAGGCAGAAGAAGACGAACTTTTTTCAACCTCTCGGAATTGCGTGGAAACTCACCCACCCTCCTCATTTCTCGTCAGGACTCCAGAATGCACGAGCTTGTTTCGAGATTCCTCCGTTTGGGCTCTGAACCATTTGGGACAACTTGAGGCAGAAGAAGACGAACTTTTTTCAACGTCTCCGAATTGCGTGGAAACTCACCCACCCTCCTCATTTCTCGTGAGGAGTCCAGAATGCATGAACTTGTTTCGAGAATCCTCCGTTTCGGCCCTGAACCATTTGGGAGAACTTGAGGCAGAAGAAGACGAACTTTTTTCAACGTCTCCGAATTGCGTGGAAACTCACCCACCCTCCTCATTTCTCGTGAGGACTCCAGAATGCACGAGCTTGTTTCGAGATTCCTCCGTTTGGGCCCTGAACCATTTGGGACAACTTGAGGCAGAAGAAGACGAACTTTTTTCAACCTCTCGGAATTGCGTGGAAACTCACCCACCCTCCTCATTTCTCGTCAGGACTCCAGAATGCACGAGCTTGTTTCGAGATTCCTCCGTTTGGGCTCTGAACCATTTGGGACAACTTGAGGCAGAAGAAGACGAACTTTTTTCAACGACTCCGAATTGCGTGGAAACTCACCCACCCTCCTCATTTCTCGTGAGGATTCCAGAATGCATGAACTTGTTTCGAGATTCCTCCGTTTGGGCCCTCAACCATTTGGGACAACTTGAGGCAGAAGAAGATGAACTTTTTTCAACGTCTCGGAATTGCGTGGAAACTCACCCACCCTCCTCATTTCTCGTGAGGACTCCAGAATGCACGAACTTGTTTCGAGATTCCTCCGTTTGGGCCCTGAACCATTTGGGACAACTTGAGGCAGAAGAAGACGAACTTTTTTCAACGTCTCCGAATTGCGTGGAAACTCACCCACCCTCCTCATTTCTCGTGAGGACTCCAGAATGCAGGAGCTTGTTTCGAGATTCCTCTGTTTGGGCCCTGAACCTTTTGGGAGAACTTGAGGCAGAAGAAGACGAACTTTTTTCAACCTCTCGGAATTGCGTGGAAACTCACCCACCCTCCTCATTTCTCGTGAGGACTCCAGAATGCACGAACTTGTTTCGAGATTCCTCCGTTTGGGCCCTGAACCATTTGGGACAACTTGAGGCAGAAGAAGAAGAACTTTTTTCAACGTCTCCGAATTGCGTGGAAACTCACCCACCCTCCTCGTTTCTCGAGAGGACTCCAGAATGCACGAGCTTGTTTCGAGATTCCTCCGTTTGGGCCCTGAACCTTTTGGGAGAACTTGAGGCAGAAGAAGACGAACTTTTTTCAACCTCTCGGAATTGCGTGGAAACTCACCCACCCCCCTCATTTCTCGTGAGGATTCCAGAATGCACGAACTTGTTTCGAGATTCCTCCGTTTGGGCCCTGAACCATTTGGGACAACTTGAGGCAGAAGAAGACGAACTTTTTTCAACCTCTCGGAATTGCGTGGAAACTCACCCACCCTCCTCATTTCTCGTCAGGACTCCAGAATGCACTAGCTTGTTTCGAGATTCCTCCGTTTGGGCTCTGAACCATTTGGGACAACTTGAGGCAGAAGAAGACGAACTTTTTTCAACGTCTCCGAATTGCGTGGAAACTCACCCACCCTCCTCATTTCTTGTGAGGATTCCAGAATGCATGAACTTGTTTCGAGAATCCTCCGTTTGGGCCCTAAACCATTTGGGAGAACTTGAGGCAGAAGAAGACGAACTTTTTTCAACGTCTCCGAATTGCGTGGAAACTCACCCACCCTCCTCATTTCTTGTCAGGACTCCAGAATGCATGAGCTTGTTTCGAGATTCCTCCGTTTGGGCTCTGAACCATTTGGGACAACTTGAGGCAGAAGAAGACGATCTTTTTTCAACGTCTCCGAATTGCGTGGAAACTCACCCACCCTCCTCATTTCTCGTGAGGATTCCAGAATGCATGAACTTGTTTCGAGAATCCTCCGTTTGGGCCCTGAACCATTTGGGAGAACTTGAGGCAGAAGAAGACGAACTTTTTTCAACGTCTCCGAATTGCGTGGAAACCCACCCACCCTCCTCATTTCTCGTGAGGACTCCAGAATGCACGAGCTTGTTTCGAGATTCCTCCGTTTGGGCCTTGAACCTTTTGGGAGAACTTGAGGCAGAAGAAGACGAACTTTTTTCAACCTCTCGGAATTGCGTGGAAACTCACCCACCCTCCTCATTTCTCGTGAGGACTCCAGAATGCACGAACTTGTTTCGAGATTCCTCCGTTTGGGCCCTGAACCATTTGGGACAACTTGAGGCAGAAGAAGAAGAACTTTTTTCAACGTCTCCGAATTGCGTGGAAACTCACCCACCCTCCTCATTTCTCGAGAGGACTCCAGAATGCACGAGCTTGTTTCGAGATTCCTCCGTTTGGGCCCTGAACCTTTTGGGAGAACTTGAGGCAGAAGAAGACGAACTTTTTTCAACCTCTCGGAATTGCGTGAAAACTCACCCACCCTCCTCATTTCTCGTGAGGATTCCAGAATGCACGAACTTGTTTCGAGATTCCTCCGTTTGAGCCCTGAACCATTTGGGACAACTTGAGGCAGAAGAAGACGAACTCTTTTCAACCTCTCGGAACTGCGTGGAAACTCACCAACCCTCCTCATTTCTCGTCAGGACTCAAGAATGCACTAGCTTGTTTCGAGATTCCTCCGTTTGGGCTCTGAACCATTTGGGACAACTTGAGGCAGAAGAAGACGAACTTTTTTCAACGTCTCCGAATTGCGTGGAAACTCACCCACCCTCCTCATTTCTCGTGAGGACTCCAGAGTGCACGAGCTTGTTTCGAGATTCCTCCGTTTGGGCCCTGAACCTTTTGGGAGAACTTGAGGTAGAAGAAGACGAACTTTTTTCAACCTCTCGGAATTGCTTAGAAACTCACCCACCCTGCTCATTTCTCGTGAGGATTCCAGAATGCAGGAACTTGTTTCGAGATTCCTCCGTTTGGGCTCTGAACCATTTGGGACAACTTGAGGCAGAAGAAGACGATCTTTTTTCAACGTCTCCGAATTGCGTGGAAACTCACCCACCCTCCTCATTTCTCGTGAGGATTCCAGAATGCATGAACTTGTTTCGAGAATCCTCCGTTTGGGCCCTGAACCATTTGGGAGAACTTGAGGCAGAAGAAGACGAACTTTTTTCAACGTCTCCGAATTGCGTGGAAACTCACCCACCCTCCTCATTTCTCGAGAGGACTCCAGAATGCACGAGCTTGTTTCGAGATTCCTCCGTTTGGGCCCTGAACCTTTTGGGAGAACTTGAGGCAGAAGAAGACGAACTTTTTTCAACCTCTCGGAATTGCGTGGAAACTCACCCACCCTCCTCATTTCTCGTGAGGATTCCAGAATGCACGAACTTGTTTCGAGATTCCTCCGTTTGGGCCCTGAACCATTTGGGACAACTTGAGGCAGAAGAAGACGAACTTTTTTCAACCTCTCGGAATTGCGTGGAAACTCACCCACCCTCCTCATTTCTCGTCAGGACTCCAGAATGCACTAGCTTGTTTCGAGATTCCTCCGTTTGGGCTCTGAACCATTTGGGACAACTTGAGGCAGAAGAAGACGAACTTTTTTCAACGTCTCCGAATTGCGTGGAAACTCACCCACCCTCCTCATTTCTCGTGAGGATTCCAGAATGCATGAACTTGTTTTGAGAATCCTCCGTTTGGGCCCTAAACCATTTGGGAGAACTTGAGGCAGAAGAAGACGAACTTTTTTCAACGTCTCCGAATTGCGTGGAAACTCACCCACCCTCCTCATTTCTCGTCAGGACTCCAGAATGCATGAGCTTGTTTCGAGATTCCTCCGTTTGGGCTCTGAACCATTTGGGACAACTTGAGGCAGAAGAAGACGATCTTTTTTCAACGTCTCCGAATTGCGTGGAAACTCACCCACCCTCCTCATTTCTCGTGAGGATTCCAGAATGCATGAACTTGTTTCGAGAATCCTCCGTTTGGGCCCTGAACCATTTGGGAGAACTTGAGGCAGAAGAAGACGAACTTTTTTCAACGTCTCCGAATTGCGTGGAAACTCACCCACCCTCCTCATTTCTCGAGAGGACTCCAGAATGCACGAGCTTGTTTCGAGATTCCTCCGTTTGGGCCCTGAACCTTTTGGGAGAACTTGAGGCAGAAGAAGACGAACTTTTTTCAACCTCTCGGAATTGCGTGGAAACTCACCCACCCTCCTCATTTCTCGTGAGGATTCCAGAATGCACGAACTTGTTTCGAGATTCCTCCGTTTGGGCCCTGAACCATTTGGGACAACTTGAGGCAGAAGAAGACGAACTTTTTTCAACCTCTCGGAATTGCGTGGAAACTCACCCACCCTCCTCATTTCTCGTCAGGACTCCAGAATGCACTAGCTTGTTTCGAGATTCCTCCGTTTGGGCTCTGAACCATTTGGGACAACTTGAGGCAGAAGAAGACGAACTTTTTTCAACGTCTCCGAATTGCGTGGAAACTCACCCACCCTCCTCATTTCTCGTGAGGATTCCAGAATGCATGAACTTGTTTTGAGAATCCTCCGTTTGGGCCCTAAACCATTTGGGAGAACTTGAGGCAGAAGAAGACGAACTTTTTTCAACGTCTCCGAATTGCGTGGAAACTCACCCACCCTCCTCATTTCTCGTCAGGACTCCAGAATGCATGAGCTTGTTTCGAGATTCCTCCGTTTGGGCTCTGAACCATTTGGGACAACTTGAGGCAGAAGAAGACGATCTTTTTTCAACGTCTCCGAATTGCGTGGAAACTCACCCACCCTCCTCATTTCTCGTGAGGATTCCAGAATGCATGAACTTGTTTCGAGAATCCTCCGTTTGGGCCCTGAACCATTTGGGAGAACTTGAGGCAGAAGAAGACGAACTTTTTTCAACGTCTCTGAATTGCGTGGAAACCCACCCACCCTCCTCATTTCTCGTGAGGACTCCAGAATGCACGAGCTTGTTTCGAGATTCCTCCGTTTGGGCCCTGAACCTTTTGGGAGAACTTGAGGCAGAAGAAGACGAACTTTTTTCAACCTCTCGGAATTGCGTGGAAACTCACCCACCCTCCTCATTTCTCGTGAGGACTCCAGAATGCACGAACTTGTTTCGAGATTCCTCCGTTTGGGCCCTGAACCATTTGGGACAACTTGAGGCAGAAGAAGAAGAACTTTTTTCAACGTCTCCGAATTGCGTGGAAACTCACCCACCCTCCTCATTTCTCGAGAGGACTCCAGAATGCACGAGCTTGTTTCGAGATTCCTCCGTTTGGGCCCTGAACCTTTTGGGAGAACTTGAGGCAGAAGAAGACGAACTTTTTTCAACCTCTCGGAATTGCGTGAAAACTCACCCACCCTCCTCATTTCTCGTGAGGATTCCAGAATGCACGAACTTGTTTCGAGATTCCTCCGTTTGAGCCCTGAACCATTTGGGACAACTTGAGGCAGAAGAAGACGAACTCTTTTCAACCTCTCGGAACTGCGTGGAAACTCACCAACCCTCCTCATTTCTCGTCAGGACTCCAGAATGCACTAGCTTGTTTCGAGATTCCTCCGTTTGGGCTCTGAGCCATTTGGGACAACTTGAGGCAGAAGAAGACGAACTTTTTTCAACGTCTCCGAATTGCGTGGAAACTCACCCACCCTCCTCATTTCTCGTGAGGACTCCAGAATGCACGAGCTTGTTTCGAGATTCCTCCGTTTGGGCCCTGAACCTTTTGGGAGAACTTGAGGCAGAAGAAGACGAACTTTTTTCAACCTCTCGGAATTGCTTAGAAACTCACCCACCCTGCTCATTTCTCGTGAGGATTCCAGAATGCAGGAACTTGTTTCGAGATTCCTCCGTTTGGGCTCTGAACCATTTGGGACAACTTGAGGCAGAAGAAGACGATCTTTTTTCAACGTCTCCGAATTGCGTGGAAACGCACCCACCCTCCTCATTTCTCGTGAGGACTCCAGAATGCACGAGCTTGTTTCGAGATTCCTCCGTTTGGGCCCTGAACCTTTTGGGAGAACTTGAGGCAGAAGAAGACGATTTTTCAACCTCTCGGAATTGCGTGGAAACTCACCCACCCTCCTCATTTCTCGTGAGGATTCCAGAATGCACGAACTTGTTTCGAGATTCCTCCGTTTGGGCCCTGAACCATTTGGGACAACTTGAGGCAGAAGAAGACGAACTTTTTTCAACCTCTCGGAATTGCGTGGAAACTCACCCACCCTCCTCATTTCTCGTCAGGACTCCAGAATGCACGAGCTTGTTTCGAGATTCCTTCGTTTGGGCTCTGAACCATTTGGGACAACTTGAGGTAGAAGAAGACGAACTTTTTTCAACGTCTCCGAATTACGTGGAAACTCACCCACCCTCCTCATTTCTCGTGAGGATTCCAGAATGCATGAACTTGTTTCGAGAATCCTCCGTTTGGGCCCTGAACCATTTGGGAGAACTTGAGGCAGAAGAAGACGAACTTTTTTCAACGTCTCCGAATTGCGTGGAAACTCACCCACCCTCCTCATTTCTCGTGAGGACTCCAGAATGCACGAGCTTGTTTCGAGATTCCTCCGTTTGGGCCCTGAACCATTTGGGACAACTTGAGGCAGAAGAAGACGAACTTTTTTCAACCTCTCGGAATTGCGTGGAAACTCACCCACCCTCCTCATTTCTCGTCAGGACTCCAGAATGCACGAGCTTGTTTCGAGATTCCTCCGTTTGGGCCCTGAACCTTTTGGGAGAACTTGAGGCAGAAGAAGACGATTTTTCAACCTCTCGGAATTGCGTGGAAACTCACCCACCCTCCTCATTTCTCGTGGGGATTCCAGAATGCATGAACTTGTTTCGAGATTCCTCCGTTTGGGCCCTGAACCATTTGGTACAACTTGAGGCAGAAGAAGACAAACTTTTTTCAACGTCTCGGAAATGCTTGGAAACTCACCCACCCTCCTCATTTCTCGTGAGGTTTCCAGGATGCATGAACTTGTTTCGAGATTCCTCCGTTTGGGCCCTGAACCATATGGGACAACTTGAGGCAGAAGAAGACGAACTTTTTTCAACGTCTCGGAATTGGTTTGAAACTCACCCACCCTCCTCATTTCTCGTGAGGTTTCCAGGATGCATGAACTTGTTTCGAGATTCCTCCATTTGGGCCCTGAACCATATGGGACAACTTGAGGCAGAAGAAGACGAACTTTTTTCAACGACTCCGAATTGCGTGGAAACTCACCCACCCTCCTCATTTCTCGTGAGGATTCCAGAATGCAGGAACTTGTTTCGAGAATCCTCCGTTTGGGCCCTGAACCATTTGGGAGAACTTGAGGCAGAAGAAGACGAACTTTTTTCAACGTCTCCGAATTGCGTGGAAACTCACCCACCCTCCTCATTTCTCGAGAGGACTCCAGAATGCACGAGCTTGTTTCGAGATTCCTCCGTTTGGGCCCTGAACCTTTTGGGAGAACTTGAGGCAGAAGAAGACGAACTTTTTTCAACCTCTCGGAATTGCGTGGAAACTCACCCACCCTCCTCATTTCTCGTGAGGATTCCAGAATGCACGAACTTGTTTCGAGATTCCTCCGTTTGGGCCCTGAACCATTTGGGACAACTTGAGGCAGAAGAAGACGAACTTTTTTCAACCTCTCGGAATTGCGTGGAAACTCACCCACCCTCCTCATTTCTCGTCAGGACTCCAGAATGCACTAGCTTGTTTCGAGATTCCTCCGTTTGGGCTCTGAACCATTTGGGACAACTTGAGGCAGAAGAAGACGAACTTTTTTCAACGTCTCCCAATTGCGTGGAAACTCACCCACCCTCCTCATTTCTCGTGAGGATTCCAGAATGCATGAACTTGTTTTGAGAATCCTCCGTTTGGGCCCTAAACCATTTGGGAGAACTTGAGGCAGAAGAAGACGAACTTTTTTCAACGTCTCCGAATTGCGTGGAAACTCACCCACCCTCCTCATTTCTCGTCAGGACTCCAGAATGCATGAGCTTGTTTCGAGATTCCTCCGTTTGGGCTCTGAACCATTTGGGACAACTTGAGGCAGAAGAAGACGATCTTTTTTCAACGTCTCCGAATTGCGTGGAAACTCACCCACCCTCCTCATTTCTCGTGAGGATTCCAGAATGCATGAACTTGTTTCGAGAATCCTCCGTTTGGGCCCTGAACCATTTGGGAGAACTTGAGGCAGAAGAAGACGAACTTTTTTCAACGTCTCCGAATTGCGTGGAAACCCACCCACCCTCCTCATTTCTCGTGAGGACTCCAGAATGCACGAGCTTGTTTCGAGATTCCTCCGTTTGGGCCCTGAACCTTTTGGGAGAACTTGAGGCAGAAGAAGACGAACTTTTTTCAACCTCTCGGAATTGCGTGGAAACTCACCCACCCTCCTCATTTCTCGTGAGGACTCCAGAATGCACGAACTTGTTTCGAGATTCCTCCGTTTGGGCCCTGAACCATTTGGGACAACTTGAGGCAGAAGAAGAAGAACTTTTTTCAACGTCTCCGAATTGCGTGGAAACTCACCCACCCTCCTCATTTCTCGAGAGGACTCCAGAATGCACGAGCTTGTTTCGAGATTCCTCCGTTTGGGCCCTGAACCTTTTGGGAGAACTTGAGGCAGAAGAAGACGAACTTTTTTCAACCTCTCGGAATTGCGTGAAAACTCACCCACCCTCCTCATTTCTCGTGAGGTTTCCAGGATGCATGAACTTGTTTCGAGATTCCTCCGTTTGGGCCCTGAACCATATGGGACAACTTGAGGCAGAAGAAGACGAACTTTTTTCAACGTCTCGGAATTGGTTTGAAACTCACCCACCCTCCTCATTTCTCGTGAGGTTTCCAGGATGCATGAACTTGTTTCGAGATTCCTCCATTTGGGCCCTGAACCATATGGGACAACTTGAGGCAGAAGAAGACGAACTTTTTTCAACGACTCCGAATTGCGTGGAAACTCACCCACCCTCCTCATTTCTCGTGAGGATTCCAGAATGCAGGAACTTGTTTCGAGAATCCTCCGTTTGGGCCCTGAACCATTTGGGAGAACTTGAGGCAGAAGAAGACGAACTTTTTTCAACGTCTCCGAATTGCGTGGAAACTCACCCACCCTCCTCATTTCTCGAGAGGACTCCAGAATGCACGAGCTTGTTTCGAGATTCCTCCGTTTGGGCCCTGAACCTTTTGGGAGAACTTGAGGCAGAAGAAGACGAACTTTTTTCAACCTCTCGGAATTGCGTGGAAACTCACCCACCCTCCTCATTTCTCGTGAGGATTCCAGAATGCACGAACTTGTTTCGAGATTCCTCCGTTTGGGCCCTGAACCATTTGGGACAACTTGAGGCAGAAGAAGACGAACTTTTTTCAACCTCTCGGAATTGCGTGGAAACTCACCCACCCTCCTCATTTCTCGTCAGGACTCCAGAATGCACTAGCTTGTTTCGAGATTCCTCCGTTTGGGCTCTGAACCATTTGGGACAACTTGAGGCAGAAGAAGACGAACTTTTTTCAACGTCTCCCAATTGCGTGGAAACTCACCCACCCTCCTCATTTCTCGTGAGGATTCCAGAATGCATGAACTTGTTTTGAGAATCCTCCGTTTGGGCCCTAAACCATTTGGGAGAACTTGAGGCAGAAGAAGACGAACTTTTTTCAACGTCTCCGAATTGCGTGGAAACTCACCCACCCTCCTCATTTCTCGTCAGGACTCCAGAATGCATGAGCTTGTTTCGAGATTCCTCCGTTTGGGCTCTGAACCATTTGGGACAACTTGAGGCAGAAGAAGACGATCTTTTTTCAACGTCTCCGAATTGCGTGGAAACTCACCCACCCTCCTCATTTCTCGTGAGGATTCCAGAATGCATGAACTTGTTTCGAGAATCCTCCGTTTGGGCCCTGAACCATTTGGGAGAACTTGAGGCAGAAGAAGACGAACTTTTTTCAACGTCTCCGAATTGCGTGGAAACCCACCCACCCTCCTCATTTCTCGTGAGGACTCCAGAATGCACGAGCTTGTTTCGAGATTCCTCCGTTTGGGCCCTGAACCTTTTGGGAGAACTTGAGGCAGAAGAAGACGAACTTTTTTCAACCTCTCGGAATTGCGTGGAAACTCACCCACCCTCCTCATTTCTCGTGAGGACTCCAGAATGCACGAACTTGTTTCGAGATTCCTCCGTTTGGGCCCTGAACCATTTGGGACAACTTGAGGCAGAAGAAGAAGAACTTTTTTCAACGTCTCCGAATTGCGTGGAAACTCACCCACCCTCCTCATTTCTCGAGAGGACTCCAGAATGCACGAGCTTGTTTCGAGATTCCTCCGTTTGGGCCCTGAACCTTTTGGGAGAACTTGAGGCAGAAGAAGACGAACTTTTTTCAACCTCTCGGAATTGCGTGAAAACTCACCCACCCTCCTCATTTCTCGTGAGGATTCCAGAATGCACGAACTTGTTTCGAGATTCCTCCGTTTGAGCCCTGAACCATTTGGGACAACTTGAGGCAGAAGAAGACGAACTCTTTTCAACCTCTCGGAACTGCGTGGAAACTCACCAACCCTCCTCATTTCTCGTCAGGACTCCAGAATGCACTAGCTTGTTTCGAGATTCCTCCGTTTGGGCTCTGAACCATTTGGGACAACTTGAGGCAGAAGAAGACGAACTTTTTTCAACGTCTCCGAATTGCGTGGAAACTCACCCACCCTCCTCATTTCTCGTGAGGACTCCAGAATGCACGAGCTTGTTTCGAGATTCCTCCGTTTGGGCCCTGAACCTTTTGGGAGAACTTGAGGCAGAAGAAGACGAACTTTTTTCAACCTCTCGGAATTGCTTAGAAACTCACCCACCCTGCTCATTTCTCGTGAGGATTCCAGAATGCAGGAACTTGTTTCGAGATTCCTCCGTTTGGGCTCTGAACCATTTGGGACAACTTGAGGCAGAAGAAGACGATCTTTTTTCAACGTCTCCGAATTGCGTGGAAACTCACCCACCCTCCTCATTTCTCGTGAGGATTCCAGAATGCATGAACTTGTTTCGAGAATCCTCCGTTTCGGCCCTGAACCATTTGGGAGAACTTGAGGCAGAAGAAGACGAACTTTTTTCAACGTCTCCGAATTGCGTGGAAACCCACCCACCCTCCTCATTTCTCGTGAGGACTCCAGAATGCACGAGCTTGTTTCGAGATTCCTCCGTTTGGGCCCTGAACCTTTTGGGAGAACTTGAGGCAGAAGAAGACGATTTTTCAACCTCTCGAAATTGCGTGGAAACTCACCCACCCTCCTCATTTCTCGTGAGGATTCCAGAATGCACGAACTTGTTTCGAGATTCCTCCGTTTGGGCCCTGAACCATTTGGGACAACTTGAGGCAGAAGAAGACGAACTTTTTTCAACCTCTCGGAATTGCGTGGAAACTCACCCGCCCTCCTCATTTCTCGTCAGGACTCCAGAATGCACGAGCTTGTTTCGAGATTCCTTCGTTTGGGCTCTGAACCATTTGGGACAACTTGAGGTAGAAGAAGACGAACTTTTTTCAACGTCTCCGAATTACGTGGAAACTCACCCACCCTCCTCATTGCTCGTGAGGATTCCAGAATGCATGAACTTGTTTCGAGAATCCTCCGTTTGGGCCCTGAACCATTTGGGAGAACTTGAGGCAGAAGAAGACGAACTTTTTTCAACGTCTCCGAATTGCGTGGAAACTCACCCACCCTCCTCATTTCTCGTGAGGACTCCAGAATGCACGAGCTTGTTTCGAGATTCCTCCGTTTGGGCCCTGAACCATTTGGGACAACTTGAGGCAGAAGAAGACGAACTTTTTTCAACCTCTCGGAATTGCGTGGAAACTCACCCACCCTCCTCATTTCTCGTCAGGACTCCAGAATGCACGAGCTTGTTTCGAGATTCCTCCGTTTGGGCCCTGAACCTTTTGGGAGAACTTGAGGCAGAAGAAGACGATTTTTCAACCTCTCGGAATTGCGTGGAAACTCACCCACCCTCCTCATTTCTCGTGAGGATTCCAGAATGCATGAACTTGTTTCGAGATTCCTCCGTTTGGGCCCTGAACCATTTGGTACAACTTGAGGCAGAAGAAGACAAACTTTTTTCAACGTCTCGGAAATGCTTGGAAACTCACCCACCCTCCTCATTTCTCGTGAGGTTTCCAGGATGCATGAACTTGTTTCGAGATTCCTCCGTTTGGGCCCTGAACCATATGGGACAACTTGAGGCAGAAGAAGACGAACTTTTTTCAACGTCTCGGAATTGGTTTGAAACTCACCCACCCTCCTCATTTCTCGTGAGGTTTCCAGGATGCATGAACTTGTTTCGAGATTCCTCCATTTGGGCCCTGAACCATATGGGACAACTTGAGGCAGAAGAAGACGAACTTTTTTCAACGACTCCGAATTGCGTGGAAACTCACCCACCCTCCTCATTTCTCGTGAGGATTCCAGAATGCAGGAACTTGTTTCGAGAATCCTCCGTTTGGGCCCTGAACCATTTGGGAGAACTTGAGGCAGAAGAAGACGAACTTTTTTCAACGTCTCCGAATTGCGTGGAAACTCACCCACCCTCCTCATTTCTCGTGAGGACTCCAGAATGCACGAGCTTGTTTCGAGATTCCTCCGTTTGGGCCCTGAACCTTTTGGGAGAACTTGAGGCAGAAGAAGACGAACTTTTTTCAACCTCTCGTAATTGCTTGGAAACTCACCCACCCTGCTCATTTCTCGTGAGGATTCCAGAATGCAGGAACTTGTTTCGAGATTCCTCCGTTTGGGCCCTGAACCATTTGGGACAACTTGAGGCAGAAGAAGACGAAGTTTTTTCAACGTCTCCGAATTGCGTGGAAACTCACCCACCCTCCTCATTTCTCGTGAGGATTCCAGAATGCATGAACTTGTTTCGAGATTCGTCCGTTTGGGCCATGAACCATTTGGGACAACTTGAGGCAGAAGAAGACGAACTTTTTTCAACGTCTCCGAATTGCGTGGAAACTCACCCACCCTCCTCATTTCTCGTGAGGACTCCAGAATGCACGAGCTTGTTTCGAGATTCGTCCGTTTGGGCCATGAACCATTTGGGACAACTTGAGGCAGAAGAAGACGAACTATTTTCAACGTCTCCGAATTGCGTGGAAACTCACCCACCCTCCTCATTTCTCGTGAGGATTCCAGAATGCATCAACTTGTTTCGAGATTCCTCCGTTTGGGCCCTGAACCATTTGGGACAACTTGAGGCAGAAGAAGATGAAGTTTTTTCAACGTCTCCGAATTGCGTGGAAACTCACCCACCCTCCTCATTTCTCGTGAGGATTCCAGAATGCAAGAACTTGTTTCGAGATTCGTCCGTTTGGGCCATGAACCATTTGGGACAACTTGAGGCAGAAGAAGACGAACTTTTTTCAACGTCTCCGAATTGCGTGGAAACTCACCCACCCTCCTCATTTCTCGTGAGGACTCCAGAATGCACGAGCTTGTTTCGAGATTCCTCCGTTTGGGCCCTGAACCTTTTGGGAGAACTTGAGGCAGAAGAAGACGAACTTTTTTCAACCTCTCGGAATTGTGTGGAAACTCACCCACCCACCTCTTTTCTCGTGAGGACTCCAGAATGCACGAGCTTGTTTCGAGATTCCTCCGTTTCGGCCCTGAACCATTTGGGACAACTTGAGGCAGAAGAAGACGATCTTTTTTCAACGACTCCGAATTGCGTGGAAACTCACCCACCCTTCTCATTTCTCGTGAGGATTCCAGAATGCATGAACTTGTTTCGAGATTCCTCCCTTTGGGCCCTGAACCATATGGGACAACTTGAGGCAGAAGAAGACGAACTTTTTTCAACGTCTCGGAATTGCTTGGAAACTCACCCACCCTCCTCATTTCTCGTGAGGATTCCAGAATGCATGAACTTGTTTCGGGATTCCTCCGTTTGGGCCCTGAACCATTTGGGACAACTTGAGGCAGAAGAAGACGAACTTTTTTCAACGTCTCGGAATTGCGTGGAAACTCACCCACCCTGCTCATTTCTCGTGAGGACTCCAGAATGCACGAACTTGTTTCGAGAATCCTCCGTTTCGGCCCTGAACCATTTGGGACAACTTGAGGCAGAAGAAGACGAACTTTTTTGAACGTCTCGGAATTGCGTGGAAACTCACCCACCCTCCTCATTTCTCGTGAGGATTCAAGAATGCATGAACTTGTTTCGAGATTCCTCCCTTTGGGCCGTGAACCATAAGGGGAAACTTGAGGCAGAAGAAGACGAACTTTTTTCAACGTCTCGGAATTGGTTGGAAACTCACCCACCCTCCTCATTTCTCGTGAGGACCCCAGAATGCACGAACTTGTTTCGAGATTCCTCCGTTTGGGCCCTGAACCATATGGGACAACTTGAGGCAGAAGAAGACGAACTTTTTTCAACCTCTCGGAATTGCTTCGAAACTCACCCACCCTCCTCATTTCTCGTGAGGATTCCAGAATGCATGAACTTGTTTCGAGATTCCTCCCTTTGGGCCCTGAACCATTTGGTACAACTTGAGGCAGAAGAAGACGAACTTTTTTCAACGTCTCGGAATTGCTTGGAAACTCACCCACCCTCCTCATTTCTCGTGAGGTTTCCAGGATGCATGAACTTGTTTCGAGATTCCTCCGTTTGGGCCCTGAACCATATGGGACAACTTGAGGCAGAAGAAGACGAACTTTTTTAAACGTCTCGGAATTGGTTGGAAACTCACCCACCCTCCTCATTTCTCGTGAGGTTTCCAGGATGCATGAACTTGTTTCGAGAATCGTCCGTTTGGGCCATGAACCATTTGGGACAACTTGAGGCAGAAGAAGACGAACTATTTTCAACGTCTCCGAATTGCGTGGAAACTCACCCACCCTCCTCATTTCTCGTGAGGACTCCAGAATGCACGAGCTTGTTTCGAGATTCCTCCGTTTGGGCCCTGAACCTTTTGGGAGAACTTGAGGCAGAAGAAGACGAACTTTTTTCAACCTCTCGGAATTGCGTGGAAACTCACCGACCTACCTCTTTTCTCGTGAGGACTCCAGAATGCACGAGCTTGTTTCGAGATTCCTCCGTTTGGGCTCTGAACCTTTTGGGAGAACTTGAGGCAGAAGAAGACGAACTTTTTTCAACCTCTCGGAATTGCTTGGAAACTCACCCACCCTGCTCATTTCTCGTGAGGATTCCAGAATGCAGGAACTTGTTTCGAGATTCCTCCGTTTGGGCCCTGAACCATTTGGGACAACTTGAGGCAGAAGAAGATGAAGTTTTTTCAACGTCTCCGAATTGCGTGGAAACTCACCCACCCTCCTCATTTCTCGTGAGGATTCCAGAATGCAAGAACTTGTTTCGAGATTCGTCCGTTTGGGCCATGAACCATTTGGGACAACTTGAGGCAGAAGAAGACGAACTTTTTTCAACGTCTCCGAATTGCGTGGAAACTCACCCACCCTCCTCATTTCTCGTGAGGACTCCAGAATGCACGAGCTTGTTTCGAGATTCCTCCGTTTGGGCCCTGAACCTTTTGGGAGAACTTGAGGCAGAAGAAGACGAACTTTTTTCAACCTCTCGGAATTGCGTGGAAACTCACCCACCCACCTCTTTTCTCGTGAGGACTCCAGAATGCACGAGCTTGTTTCGAGATTCCTCCGTTTCGGCCCTGAACCATTTGGGACAACTTGAGGCAGAAGAAGACGATCTTTTTTCAACGACTCCGAATTGCGTGGAAACTCACCCACCCTCCTCATTTCTCGTGAGGATTCCAGAATGCATGAACTTGTTTCGAGATTCCTCCCTTTGGGCCCTGAACCATATGGGACAACTTGAGGCAGAAGAAGACGAACTTTTTTCAACGTCTCGGAATTGCTTGGAAACTCACCCACCCTCCTCATTTCTCGTGAGGATTCCAGAATGCATGAACTTGTTTCGGGATTCCTCCGTTTGGGCCCTGAACCATTTGGGACAACTTGAGGCAGAAGAAGACGAACTTTTTTCAACGTCTCGGAATTGCGTGGAAACTCACCCACCCTGCTCATTTCTCGTGAGGACTCCAGAATGCACGAACTTGTTTCGAGAATCCTCCGTTTCGGCCCTGAACCATTTGGGACAACTTGAGGCAGAAGAAGACGAACTTTTTTGAACGTCTCGGAATTGCGTGGAAACTCACCCACCCTCCTCATTTCTCGTGAGGATTCCAGAATGCATGAACTTGTTTCGAGATTCCTCCCTTTGGGCCGTGAACCATAAGGGGAAACTTGAGGCAGAAGAAGACGAACTTTTTTCAACGTCTCGGAATTGGTTGGAAACTCACCCACCCTCCTCATTTCTCGTGAGGACCCCAGAATGCACGAACTTGTTTCGAGATTCCTCCGTTTGGGCCCTGAACCATATGGGACAACTTGAGGCAGAAGAAGACGAACTTTTTTCAACCTCTCGGAATTGCTTCGAAACTCACCCACCCTCCTCATTTCTCGTGAGGATTCCAGAATGCATGAACTTGTTTCGAGATTCCTCCCTTTGGGCCCTGAACCATTTGGTACAACTTGAGGCAGAAGAAGACGAACTTTTTTCAACGTCTCGGAATTGCTTGGAAACTCACCCACCCTCCTCATTTCTCGTGAGGTTTCCAGGATGCATGAACTTGTTTCGAGATTCCTCCGTTTGGGCCCTGAACCATATGGGACAACTTGAGGTAGAAGAAGACGAACTTTTTTAAACGTCTCGGAATTGGTTGGAAACTCACCCACCCTCCTCATTTCTCGTGAGGTTTCCAGGATGCATGAACTTGTTTCGAGATTCCTCCGTTTGGGCCCTGAACCATATGGGACAACTTGAGTCAGAAGAAGACGAACTTTTTTCAACGTCTCCGAATTGCGTGGAAACTCACCCACCCTCCTCATTTCTCGTGAGGACTCCAGAATGCACGAGCTTGTTTCGAGATTCCTCCGTTTGGGCCCTGAACCTTTTGGGAGAACTTGAGGCAGAAGAAGACGAACTTTTTTCAACCTCTCGTAATTGCTTGGAAACTCACCCACCCTGCTCATTTCTCGTGAGGATTCCAGAATGCAGGAACTTGTTTCGAGATTCCTCCGTTTGGGCCCTGAACCATTTGGGACAACTTGAGGCAGAAGAAGACGAAGTTTTTTCAACGTCTCCGAATTGCGTGGAAACTCACCCACCCTCCTCATTTCTCGTGAGGTTTCCAGGATGCATGAACTTGTTTCGAGATTCCTCCGTTTGGGCCCTGAACCATATGGGACAACTTGAGTCAGAAGAAGACGAACTTTTTTCAACGTCTCCGAATTGCGTGGAAACTCACCCACCCTCCTCATTTCTCGTGAGGACTCCAGAATGCACGAGCTTGTTTCGAGATTCCTCCGTTTGGGCCCTGAACCTTTTGGGAGAACTTGAGGCAGAAGAAGACGAACTTTTTTCAACCTCTCGTAATTGCTTGGAAACTCACCCACCCTGCTCATTTCTCGTGAGGATTCCAGAATGCAGGAACTTGTTTCGAGATTCCTCCGTTTGGGCCCTGAACCATTTGGGACAACTTGAGGCAGAAGAAGACGAAGTTTTTTCAACGTCTCCGAATTGCGTGGAAACTCACCCACCCTCCTCATTTCTCGTGAGGATTCCAGAATGCATGAACTTGTTTCGAGATTCGTCCGTTTGGGCCCTGAACCATTTGGGACAACTTGAGGCAGAAGAAGACGAACTTTTTTCAACGTCTCGGAATTGCGTGGAAACTCACCCACCCTGCTCATTTCTCGTGAGGACTCCAGAATGCACGAACTTGTTTCGAGAATCCTCCGTTTCGGCCCTGAACCATTTGGGACAACTTGAGGCAGAAGAAGACGAACTTTTTTGAACGTCTCGGAATTGCGTGGAAACTCACCCACCCTCCTCATTTCTCGTGAGGATTCCAGAATGCATGAACTTGTTTCGAGATTCCTCCCTTTGGGCCGTGAACCATAAGGGGAAACTTGAGGCAGAAGAAGACGAACTTTTTTCAACGTCTCGGAATTGGTTGGAAACTCACCCACCCTCCTCATTTCTCGTGAGGACCCCAGAATGCACGAACTTGTTTCGAGATTCCTCCGTTTGGGCCCTGAACCATATGGGACAACTTGAGGCAGAAGAAGACGAACTTTTTTCAACCTCTCGGAATTGCTTCGAAACTCACCCACCCTCCTCATTTCTCGTGAGGATTCCAGAATGCATGAACTTGTTTCGAGATTCCTCCCTTTGGGCCCTGAACCATTTGGTACAACTTGAGGCAGAAGAAGACGAACTTTTTTCAACGTCTCGGAATTGCTTGGAAACTCACCCACCCTCCTCATTTCTCGTGAGGTTTCCAGGATGCATGAACTTGTTTCGAGATTCCTCCGTTTGGGCCCTGAACCATATGGGACAACTTGAGGTAGAAGAAGACGAACTTTTTTAAACGTCTCGGAATTGGTTGGAAACTCACCCACCCTCCTCATTTCTCGTGAGGTTTCCAGGATGCATGAACTTGTTTCGAGATTCCTCCGTTTGGGCCCTGAACCATATGGGACAACTTGAGTCAGAAGAAGACGAACTTTTTTCAACGTCTCCGAATTGCGTGGAAACTCACCCACCCTCCTCATTTCTCGTGAGGACTCCAGAATGCACGAGCTTGTTTCGAGATTCCTCCGTTTGGGCCCTGAACCTTTTGGGAGAACTTGAGGCAGAAGAAGACGAACTTTTTTCAACCTCTCGTAATTGCTTGGAAACTCACCCACCCTGCTCATTTCTCGTGAGGATTCCAGAATGCAGGAACTTGTTTCGAGATTCCTCCGTTTGGGCCCTGAACCATTTGGGACAACTTGAGGCAGAAGAAGACGAAGTTTTTTCAACGTCTCCGAATTGCGTGGAAACTCACCCACCCTCCTCATTTCTCGTGAGGATTCCAGAATGCATGAACTTGTTTCGAGATTCGTCCGTTTGGGCCATGAACCATTTGGGACAACTTGAGGCAGAAGAAGACGAACTTTTTTCAACGTCTCCGAATTGCGTGGAAACTCACCCACCCTCCTCATTTCTCGTGAGGATTCCAGAATGCATGAACTTGTTTCGAGATTCCTCCCTTTGGGCCCTGAACCATATGGGACAACTTGAGGCAGAAGAAGACGAACTTTTTTCAACGTCTCGGAATTGCTTGGAAACTCACCCACCCTCCTCATTTCTCGTGAGGATTCCAGAATGCATGAACTTGTTTCGGGATTCCTCCGTTTGGGCCCTGAACCATTTGGGACAACTTGAGGCAGAAGAAGACGAACTTTTTTCAACGTCTCGGAATTGCGTGGAAACTCACCCACCCTGCTCATTTCTCGTGAGGACTCCAGAATGCACGAACTTGTTTCGAGAATCCTCCGTTTCGGCCCTGAACCATTTGGGACAACTTGAGGCAGAAGAAGACGAACTTTTTTGAACGTCTCGGAATTGCGTGGAAACTCACCCACCCTCCTCATTTCTCGTGAGGATTCCAGAATGCATGAACTTGTTTCGAGATTCCTCCCTTTGGGCCGTGAACCATAAGGGGAAACTTGAGGCAGAAGAAGACGAACTTTTTTCAACGTCTCGGAATTGGTTGGAAACTCACCCACCCTCCTCATTTCTCGTGAGGACCCCAGAATGCACGAACTTGTTTCGAGATTCCTCCGTTTGGGCCCTGAACCATATGGGACAACTTGAGGCAGAAGAAGACGAACTTTTTTCAACCTCTCGGAATTGCTTCGAAACTCACCCACCCTCCTCATTTCTCGTGAGGATTCCAGAATGCATGAACTTGTTTCGAGATTCCTCCCTTTGGGCCCTGAACCATTTGGTACAACTTGAGGCAGAAGAAGACGAACTTTTTTCAACGTCTCGGAATTGCTTGGAAACTCACCCACCCTCCTCATTTCTCGTGAGGTTTCCAGGATGCATGAACTTGTTTCGAGATTCCTCCGTTTGGGCCCTGAACCATATGGGACAACTTGAGGTAGAAGAAGACGAACTTTTTTAAACGTCTCGGAATTGGTTGGAAACTCACCCACCCTCCTCATTTCTCGTGAGGTTTCCAGGATGCATGAACTTGTTTCGAGATTCCTCCGTTTGGGCCCTGAACCATATGGGACAACTTGAGTCAGAAGAAGACGAACTTTTTTCAACGTCTCCGAATTGCGTGGAAACTCACCCACCCTCCTCATTTCTCGTGAGGATTCCAGAATGCAGGAACTTGTTTCGAGAATCCTCCGTTTGGGCCCTGAACCGTTTGGGAGAACTTGAGGCAGAAGAAGACGAACTTTTTTCAACGTCTCCGAATTGCGTGGAAACTCACCCACCCTCCTCATTTCTCGTGAGGACTCCAGAATGCACGAGCTTGTTTCGAGATTCCTCCGTTTGGGCCCTGAACCTTTTGGGAGAACTTGAGGCAGAAGAAGACGAACTTTTTTCAACCTCTCGGAATTGCTTGGAAACTCACCCACCCTGCTCATTTCTCGTGAGGATTCCAGAATGCAGGAACTTGTTTCGAGATTCCTCCGTTTGGGCCCTGAACCATTTGGGAAAACTTGAGGCAGAAGAAGACGAAGTTTTTTCAACGTCTCCGAATTGCGTGGAAACTCACCCACCCTCCTCATTTCTCGTGAGGATTCCAGAATGCATGAACTTGTTTCGAGATTCGTCCGTTTGGGCCATGAACCATTTGGGACAACTTGAGGCAGAAGAAGACGAACTTTTTTCAACGTCTCCGAATTGCGTGGAAACTCACCCACCCTCCTCATTTCTCGTGAGGACTCCAGAATGCACGAGCTTGTTTCGAGATTCCTCCGTTTGGGCCCTGAACCTTTTGAGAGAACTTGAGGCAGAAGAAGACGAACTTTTTTCAACCTCTCGGAATTGCGTGGAAACTCACCCACCCTCCTCATTTCTCGTGAGGACTCCAGAATGCACGACCTTGTTTCGAGATTCCTCCGTTTGGGCCGTGAACCATAAGGGGAAACTTGAGGCAGAAGAAGACGAACTTTTTTCAACGTCTCGGAATTGGTTGGAAACTCACCCACCCTCCTCATTTCTCGTGAGGACCCCAGAATGCACGAACTTGTTTCGAGATTCCTCCGTTTGGGCCCTGAACCATATGGGACAACTTGAGGCAGAAGAAGACGAACTTTTTTCAACCTCTCGGAATTGCTTCGAAACTCACCCACCCTCCTCATTTCTCGTGAAGATTCCAGAATGCATGAACTTGTTTCGAGATTCCTCCCTTTGGGCCCTGAACCATTTGGTACAACTTGAGGCAGAAGAAGACGAACTTTTTTCAACGTCTCGGAATTGCTTGGAAACTCACCCACCCTCCTCATTTCTCGTGAGGTTTCCAGGATGCATGAACTTGTTTCGAGATTCCTCCGTTTGGGCCCTGAACCATATGGGACAACTTGAGGCAGAAGAAGACGAACTTTTTTAAACGTCTCGGAATTGGTTGGAAACTCACCCACCCTCCTCATTTCTCGTGAGGTTTCCAGGATGCATGAACTTGTTTCGAGATTCCTCCGTTTGGGCCCTGAACCATATGGGACAACTTGAGGCAGAAGAAGACGAACTTTTTTCAACGTCTCCGAATTGCGTGGAAACTCACCCACCCTCCTCATTTCTCGTGAGGATTCCAGAATGCAGGAACTTGTTTCGAGAATCCTCCGTTTGGGCCCTGAACCATTTGGGAGAACTTGAGGCAGAAGAAGACGAACTTTTTTCAACGTCTCCGAATTGCGTGGAAACTCACCCACCCTCCTCATTTCTCGTGAGGACTCCAGAATGCACGAGCTTGTTTCGAGATTCCTCCGTTTGGGCCCTGAACCTTTTGGGAGAACTTGAGGCAGAAGAAGACGAACTTTTTTCAACCTCTCGGAATTGCTTGGAAACTCACCCACCCTGCTCATTTCTCGTGAGTATTCCAGAATGCAGGAACTTGTTTCGAGATTCCTCCGTTTGGGCCCTGAACCATTTGGGACAACTTGAGGCAGAAGAAGACGAAGTTTTTTCAACGTCTCCGAATTGCGTGGAAACTCACCCACCCTCCTCATTTCTCGTGAGGATTCCAGAATGCATGAACTTGTTTCGAGATTCGTCCGTTTGGGCCATGAACCATTTGGGACAACTTGAGGCAGAAGAAGACGAACTTTTTTCAACGTCTCCGAATTGCGTGGAAACTCACCCACCCTCCTCATTTCTCGTGAGGACTCCAGAATGCACGAGCTTGTTTCGAGATTCCTCCGTTTGGGCCCTGAACCTTTTGGGAGAACTTGAGGCAGAAGAAGACGAACTTTTTTCAACCTCTCGGAATTGCGTGGAAACTCACCCACCCTCCTCATTTCTCGTGAGGACTCCAGAATGCACGACCTTGTTTCGAGATTCCTCCGTTTGGGCCCTGAACCATTTGGGACAACTTGAGGCAGAAGAAGAAGAACTTTTTTCAACGTCTCCGAATTGCGTGGAAACTCACCCACCCTCCTCATTTCTCGAGAGGACTCCAGAATGCACGAGCTTGTTTCGAGATTCCTCCGTTTGGGCCCTGAACCTTTTGGGAGAACTTGAGGCAGAAGAAGACGAACTTTTTTCAACCTCTCGGAATTGCGTGGAAACTCACCCACCCTCCTCATTTCTCGTGAGGATTCCAGAATGCACGAACTTGTTTCGAGATTCCTCCGTTTGGGCCCTGAACCATTTGGGACAACTTGAGGCAAAAGGAGACGAACTTTTTTCAACCTCTCGGAATTGCGTGGAAACTCACCCACCCTCCTCATTTCTCGTCAGGACTCCAGAATGCACTAGCTTGTTTCGAGATTCCTCCGTTTGGGCGCTGAACCATTTGGGACAACTTGAGGCAGAAGAAGACGAACTTTTTTCAACGTCTCCGAATTGCGTGGAAACTCACCCACCCTCCTCATTTCTCGTGAGGATTCCAGAATGCATGAACTTGTTTCGAGAATCCTCCGTTTGGGCCATGAACCATTTGGGACAACTTGAGGCAGAAGAAGACGAACTTTTTTCAACGTCTCCGAATTGCGTGGAAACTCACCCACCCTCCTCATTTCTCGTCAGGACTCCAGAATGCACGAGCTTGTTTCGAGATTCCTCCGTTTGGGCCCTGAACCTTTTGGGAGAACTTGAGGCAGAAGAAGACGAACTTTTTTCAACCTCTCGGAATTGCGTGGAAACTCACCCACCCTCCTCATTTCTCGTGAGGACTCCAGAATGCACGACCTTGTTTCGAGATTCCTCCGTTTGGGCCCTGAACCATTTGGGACAACTTGAGGCAGAAGAAGAAGAACTTTTTTCAACGTCTCCGAATTGCGTGGAAACTCACCCACCCTCCTCATTTCTCGAGAGGACTCCAGAATGCACGAGCTTGTTTCGAGATTCCTCCGTTTGGGCCCTGAACCTTTTGGGAGAACTTGAGGCAGAAGAAGACGAACTTTTTTCAACCTCTCGGAATTGCGTGGAAACTCACCCACCCTCCTCATTTCTCGTGAGGATTCCAGAATGCACGAACTTGTTTCGAGATTCCTCCGTTTGGGCCCTGAACCATTTGGGACAACTTGAGGCAAAAGAAGACGAACTTTTTTCAACCTCTCGGAATTGCGTGGAAACTCACCCACCCTCCTCATTTCTCGTCAGGACTCCAGAATGCACTAGCTTGTTTCGAGATTCCTCCGTTTGGGCTCAGAACCATTTGGGACAACTTGAGGCAGAAGAAGACGAACTTTTTTCAACGTCTCCGAATTGCGTGGAAACTCACCCACCCTCCTCATTTCTCGTGAGGATTCCAGAATGCATGAACTTGTTTCGAGAATCCTCCGTTTGGGCCATGAACTTGAGGCAGAAGAAGACGAACTTTTTTCAACCTCTCGGAATTGCGTGGAAACTCACCCACCCTCCTCATTTCTCGTGAGGATTCCAGAATGCACGAACTTGTTTCGAGATTCCTCCGTTTGGGCCCTGAACCATTTGGGACAACTTGAGGCAAAAGAAGACGAACTTTTTTCAACCTCTCGGAATTGCGTGGAAACTCACCCACCCTCCTCATTTCTCGTCAGGACTCCAGAATGCACTAGCTTGTTTCGAGATTCCTCCGTTTGGGCTCTGAACCATTTGGGACAACTTGAGGCAGAAGAAGACGAACTTTTTTCAACGTCTCCGAATTGCGTGGAAACTCACCCACCCTCCTCATTTCTCGTGAGGATTCCAGAATGCATGAACTTGTTTCGAGAATCCTCCGTTTGGGCCATGAACCATTTGGGACAACTTGAGGCAGAAGAAGACGAACTTTTTTCAACGTCTCCGAATTGCGTGGAAACTCACCCACCCTCCTCATTTCTCGTGAGGACTCCAGAATGCACGAGCTTGTTTCGAGATTCCTCCGTTTGGGCCCTGAACCATTTGGGACAACTTGAGGCAGAAGAAGACGAACTTTTTTCAACCTCTCGGAATTGCGTGGAAACTCACCCACCCTCCTCATTTCTCGTCAGGACTCCAGAATGCACGAGCTTGTTTCGAGATTCCTCCGTTTGGGCTCTGAACCATTTGGGACAACTTGAGGCAGAAGAAGACGAACTTTTTTCAACCTCTCGGAATTGCGTGGAAACTCACCCACCCTCCTCATTTCTCGTCAGGACTCCAGAATGCACGAGCTTGTTTCGAGATTCCTCCGTTTGGGCTCTGAACCATTTAGGACAACTTGAGGCAGAAGAAGACGAACTTTTTTCAACGTCTCCGAATTGCGTGGAAACTCACCCACCCTCTTCATTTCTCGTGAGGATTCCAGAATGCATGAACTTGTTTCGAGATTCGTCCGTTTGGGCCATGAACCATTTGGGACAACTTGAGGCAGAAGAAGACGAACTTTTTTCAACGTCTCCGAATTGCGTGGAAACTCACCCACCCTCCTCATTTCTCGTGAGGACTCCAGAATGCACGAGCTTGTTTCGAGATTCCTCCGTTTGGGCCCTGAACCATTTGGGACAACTTGAGGCAGAAGAAGACGAACTTTTTTCAACCTCTCGGAATTGCGTGGAAACTCACCCACCCTCCTCATTTCTCGTCAGGACTCCAGAATGCACGAGCTTGTTTCGAGATTCCTCCGTTTGGGCCCTGAACCATTTGGGACAACTTGAGGCAGAAGAAGAAGAACTTTTTTCAACGTCTCCGAATTGCGTGGAAACTCACCCACCCTCCTCATTTCTCGAGAGGACTCCAGAATGCACGAGCTTGTTTCGAGATTCCTCCGTTTGGGCCCTGAACCTTTTGGGAGAACTTGAGGCAGAAGAAGACGAACTTTTTTCAACCTCTCGGAATTGCGTGGAAACTCACCCACCCTCCTCATTTCTCGTGAGGATTCCAGAATGCACGAACTTGTTTCGAGATTCCTCCGTTTGGGCCCTGAACCATTTGGGACAACTTGAGGCAAAAGGAGACGAACTTTTTTCAACCTCTCGGAATTGCGTGGAAACTCACCCACCCTCCTCATTTCTCGTCAGGACTCCAGAATGCACTAGCTTGTTTCGAGATTCCTCCGTTTGGGCGCTGAACCATTTGGGACAACTTGAGGCAGAAGAAGACGAACTTTTTTCAACGTCTCCGAATTGCGTGGAAACTCACCCACCCTCCTCATTTCTCGTGAGGATTCCAGAATGCATGAACTTGTTTCGAGAATCCTCCGTTTGGGCCATGAACCATTTGGGACAACTTGAGGCAGAAGAAGACGAACTTTTTTCAACGTCTCCGAATTGCGTGGAAACTCACCCACCCTCCTCATTTCTCGTCAGGACTCCAGAATGCACGAGCTTGTTTCGAGATTCCTCCGTTTGGGCCCTGAACCTTTTGGGAGAACTTGAGGCAGAAGAAGACGAACTTTTTTCAACCTCTCGGAATTGCGTGGAAACTCACCCACCCTCCTCATTTCTCGTGAGGACTCCAGAATGCACGACCTTGTTTCGAGATTCCTCCGTTTGGGCCCTGAACCATTTGGGACAACTTGAGGCAGAAGAAGAAGAACTTTTTTCAACGTCTCCGAATTGCGTGGAAACTCACCCACCCTCCTCATTTCTCGAGAGGACTCCAGAATGCACGAGCTTGTTTCGAGATTCCTCCGTTTGGGCCCTGAACCTTTTGGGAGAACTTGAGGCAGAAGAAGACGAACTTTTTTCAACCTCTCGGAATTGCGTGGAAACTCACCCACCCTCCTCATTTCTCGTGAGGATTCCAGAATGCACGAACTTGTTTCGAGATTCCTCCGTTTGGGCCCTGAACCATTTGGGACAACTTGAGGCAAAAGAAGACGAACTTTTTTCAACCTCTCGGAATTGCGTGGAAACTCACCCACCCTCCTCATTTCTCGTCAGGACTCCAGAATGCACTAGCTTGTTTCGAGATTCCTCCGTTTGGGCTCAGAACCATTTGGGACAACTTGAGGCAGAAGAAGACGAACTTTTTTCAACGTCTCCGAATTGCGTGGAAACTCACCCACCCTCCTCATTTCTCGTGAGGATTCCAGAATGCATGAACTTGTTTCGAGAATCCTCCGTTTGGGCCATGAACCATTTGGGACAACTTGAGGCAGAAGAAGACGAACTTTTTTCAACGTCTCCGAATTGCGTGGAAACTCACCCACCCTCCTCATTTCTCGTGAGGACTCCAGAATGCACGAGCTTGTTTCGAGATTCCTCCGTTTGGGCCCTGAACCATTTGGGACAACTTGAGGCAGAAGAAGACGAACTTTTTTCAACCTCTCGGAATTGCGTGGAAACTCACCCACCCTCCTCATTTCTCGTCAGGACTCCAGAATGCACGAGCTTGTTTCGAGATTCCTCCGTTTGGGCTCTGAACCATTTGGGACAACTTGAGGCAGAAGAAGACGAACTTTTTTCAACCTCTCGGAATTGCGTGGAAACTCACCCACCCTCCTCATTTCTCGTCAGGACTCCAGAATGCACGAGCTTGTTTCGAGATTCCTCCGTTTGGGCTCTGAACCATTTGGGACAACTTGAGGCAGAAGAAGACGAACTTTTTTCAACGTCTCCGAATTGCGTGGAAACTCACCCACCCTCTTCATTTCTCGTGAGGATTCCAGAATGCATGAACTTGTTTCGAGATTCGTCCGTTTGGGCCATGAACCATTTGGGACAACTTGAGGCAGAAGAAGACGAACTTTTTTCAACGTCTCCGAATTGCGTGGAAACTCACCCACCCTCCTCATTTCTCGTGAGGACTCCAGAATGCACGAGCTTGTTTCGAGATTCCTCCGTTTGGGCCCTCAACCATTTGGGACAACTTGAGGCAGAAGAAGACGAACTTTTTTCAACCTCTCGGAATTGCGTGGAAACTCACCCACCTTCCTCATTTCTCGTGAGGATTCCAGAATGCACGAACTTGTTTCGAGATTCCTCCGTTTGGGCCCTGAACCATTTGGAACAACTTGAGGCAGAAGAAGACGAACTTTTTTCAACCTCTCGGAATTGCGTGGAAACTCACCCACCCTCCTCATTTCTCGTCAGGACTCCAGAATGCACGAGCTTGTTTCGAGATTCCTCCGTTTGGGCCCTGAACCATTTGGGACAACTTGAGGCAGAAGAAGACGAACTTTTTTCAACGACTCCGAATTGCGTGGAAACTCACCCACCCTCCTCATTTCTCGTGAGGATTCCAGAATGCATGAACTTGTTTCGAGATTCCTCCGTTTGGGCCCTCAACCATTTGGGACAACTTGAGGCAGAAGAAGACGAACTTTTTTCAACGTCTCGGAATTGCGTGGAAACTCACCCACCCTCCTCATTTCTCGTGAGGACTCCAGAATGCACGAAATTGTTTCGAGATTCCTCCGTTTGGGCCCTGAACCATTTGGGACAACTTGAGGCAGAAGAAGACGAACTTTTTTCAACGTCTCCGAATTGCGTGGAAACTCACCCACCCTCCTCATTTCTCGTGAGGATTCCAGAATGCAGGAACTTGTTTCGAGAATCCTCCGTTTGGGCCCTGAACCATTTGGGAGAACTTGAGGCAGAAGAAGACGAACTTTTTTCAACGTCTCCGAATTGCGTGGAAACTCACCCACCCTCCTCATTTCTCGTGAGGACTCCAGAATGCACGAGCTTGTTTCGAGATTCCTCCGTTTGGGCCCTGAACCTTTTGGGAGAACTTGAGGCAGAAGAAGACGAACTTTTTTCAACCTCTCGGAATTGCTTGGAAACTCACCCACCCTGCTCATTTCTCGTGAGGATTCCAGAATGCAGGAACTTGTTTCGAGATTCCTCGGTTTGGGCCCTGAACCATTTGGGACAACTTGAGGCAGAAGAAGACGAAGTTTTTTCAACGTCTCCGAATTGCGTGGAAACTCACCCACCCTCCTCATTTCTCGTGAGGATTCCAGAATGCATGAACTTGTTTCGAGATTCGTCCGTTTGGGCCATGAACCATTTGGGACAACTTGAGGCAGAAGAAGACGAACTTTTTTCAACGTCTCCGAATTGCGTGGAAACTCACCCACCCTCCTCATTTCTCGTGAGGACTCCAGAATGCACGAGCTTGTTTCGAGATTCCTCCGTTTGGGCCCTGAACCTTTTGGGAGAACTTGAGGCAGAAGAAGACGAACTTTTTTCAACCTCTCGGAATTGCGTGGAAACTCACCCACCCACCTCTTTTCTCGTGAGGACTCCAGAATGCATGAGCTTGTTTCGAGATTCCTCCGTTTCGGCCCTGAACCATTTGGGACAACTTGCGGCAGAAGAAGACGATCTTTTTTCAACGACTCCGAATTGCGTGGAAACTCACCCACCCTCCTCATTTCTCGTGAGGATTCCAGAATGCATGAACTTGTTTCGAGATTCCTCCCTTTGGGCCCTGAACCATATGGGACAACTTGAGGCAGAAGAAGACGAACTTTTTTCAACGTCTCGGAATTGCTTGGAAACTCACCCACCCTCCTCATTTCTCGTGAGGATTCCAGAATGCATGAACTTGTTTCGGGATTCCTCCGTTTGGGCCCTGAACCATTTTGGACAACTTGAGGCAGAAGAAGACGAACTTTTTTCAACGTCTCGGAATTGCGTGGAAACTCACCCACCCTGCTCATTTCTCGTGAGGACTCCAGAATGCACGAACTTGTTTCGAGAATCCTCCGTTTCGGCCCTGAACCATTTGGGACAACTTGAGGCAGAAGAAGACGAACTTTTTTGAACGTCTCGGAATTGCGTGGAAACTCATCCACCCTCCTCATTTCTCGTGAGGATTCCAGAATGCATGAACTTGTTTCGAGATTCCTCCGTTTGGGCCCTGAACCATTTGGGACAACTTGAGGCAGAAGAAGACGAACTTTTTTCAACGTCTCGGAATTGCTTGAAAACTCACCCACCCTCCTCATTTCTCGTGAGGATTCCAGAATGCATGAACTTGTTTCGAGATTCCTCCCTTTGGGCCCTGAACCATATGGGACAACTTGAGGCAGAAGAAGACGAACTTTTTTCAACGACTCCGAATTGCGTGGAAACTCACCCACCCTCCTCATTTCTCGTGAGGATTCCAGAATGCAGGAACTTGTTTCGAGATTCCTCCGTTTGGGCCCTGAACCATATGGGACAACTTGAGGCAGAAGAAGACGAACTTTTTTCAACGTCTCGGAATTGCTTGGAAACTCACCGACCCTCCTCATTTCTCGTGAGGATTCCAGAATGCATGAACTTGTTTCGGGATTCCTCCGTTTGGGCCCTGAACCATTTGGGACAACTTGAGGCAGAAGAAGACGAACTTTTTTCAACGTCTTGGAATTGCGTGGAAACTCACCCACCCTGCTCATTTCTCGTGAGGACTCCAGAATGCACGAACTTGTTTCGAGAATCCTCCGTTTCGGCCCTGAACCATTTGGGACAACTTGAGGCAGAAGAAGACGAACTTTTTTGAACGTCTCGGAATTGCGTGGAAACTCACCCACCCTCATCATTTCTCGTGAGGATTCCAGAATGCATGAACTTGTTTCGAGATTCCTCCCTTTGGGCCGTGAACCATAAGGGGAAACTTGAGGCAGAAGAAGACGAACTTTTTTCAACGTCTCGGAATTGGTTGGAAACTCACCCACCCTCCTCATTTCTCGTGAGGACCCCAGAATGCACGAACTTGTTTCGAGATTCCTCCGTTTGGGCCCTGAACCATATGGGACAACTTGAGGCAGAAGAAGACGAACTTTTTTCAACCTCTCGGAATTGCTTCGAAACTCACCCACCCTCCTCATTTCTCGTGAGGATTCCAGAATGCATGAACTTGTTTCGAGATTCCTCCCTTTGGGCCCTGAACCATTTGGTACAACTTGAGGCAGAAGAAGACGAACTTTTTTCAACGTCTCGGAATTGCTTGGAAACTCACCCACCCTCCTCATTTCTCGTGAGGTTTCCAGGATGCATGAACTTGTTTCGAGATTCCTCCGTTTGGGCCCTGAACCATATGGGACAACTTGAGGCAGAAGAAGACGAACTTTTTTAAACGTCTCGGAATTGGTTGGAAACTCACCCACCCTCCTCATTTCTCGTGAGGTTTCCTGGATGCATGAACTTGTTTCGAGATTCCTCCGTTTGGGCCCTGAACCATATGGGACAACTTGAGGCAGAAGAAGACGAACTTTTTTCAACGACTCCGAATTGCGTGGAAACTCACCCACCCTCCTCATTTCTCGTGAGGATTCCAGAATGCAGGAACTTGTTTCGAGAATCCTCCGTTTGGGCCCTGAACCATTTGGGAGAACTTGAGGCAGAAGAAGACGAACTTTTTTCAACGTCTCCGAATTGCGTGGAAACTCACCCACCCTCCTCATTTCTCGTGAGGACTCCAGAATGCACGAGCTTGTTTCGAGATTCCTCCGTTTGGGCCCTGAACCTTTTGGGAGAACTTGAGGCAGAAGAAGACGAACTTTTTTCAACCTCTCGGAATTGCTTGGAAACTCACCCACCCTGCTCATTTCTCGTGAGGATTCCAGAATGCAGGAACTTGTTTCGAGATTCCTCGGTTTGGGCCCTGAACCATTTGGGACAACTTGAGGCAGAAGAAGACGAAGTTTTTTCAACGTCTCCGAATTGCGTGGAAACTCACCCACCCTCCTCATTTCTCGTGAGGATTCCAGAATGCATGAACTTGTTTCGAGATTCGTCCGTTTGGGCCATGAACCATTTGGGACAACTTGAGGCAGAAGAAGACGAACTTTTTTCAACGTCTCCGAATTGCGTGGAAACTCACCCACCCTCCTCATTTCTCGTGAGGACTCCAGAATGCACGAGCTTGTTTCGAGATTCCTCCGTTTGGGCCCTGAACCTTTTGGGAGAACTTGAGGCAGAAGAAGACGAACTTTTTTCAACCTCTCGGAATTGCGTGGAAACTCACCCACCCACCTCTTTTCTCGTGAGGACTCCAGAATGCATGAGCTTGTTTCGAGATTCCTCCGTTTCGGCCCTGAACCATTTGGGACAACTTGCGGCAGAAGAAGACGATCTTTTTTCAACGACTCCGAATTGCGTGGAAACTCACCCACCCTCCTCATTTCTCGTGAGGATTCCAGAATGCATGAACTTGTTTCGAGATTCCTCCCTTTGGGCCCTGAACCATATGGGACAACTTGAGGCAGAAGAAGACGAACTTTTTTCAACGTCTCGGAATTGCTTGGAAACTCACCCACCCTCCTCATTTCTCGTGAGGATTCCAGAATGCATGAACTTGTTTCGGGATTCCTCCGTTTGGGCCCTGAACCATTTTGGACAACTTGAGGCAGAAGAAGACGAACTTTTTTCAACGTCTCGGAATTGCGTGGAAACTCACCCACCCTGCTCATTTCTCGTGAGGACTCCAGAATGCACGAACTTGTTTCGAGAATCCTCCGTTTCGGCCCTGAACCATTTGGGACAACTTGAGGCAGAAGAAGACGAACTTTTTTGAACGTCTCGGAATTGCGTGGAAACTCATCCACCCTCCTCATTTCTCGTGAGGATTCCAGAATGCATGAACTTGTTTCGAGATTCCTCCGTTTGGGCCCTGAACCATTTGGGACAACTTGAGGCAGAAGAAGACGAACTTTTTTCAACGTCTCGGAATTGCTTGAAAACTCACCCACCCTCCTCATTTCTCGTGAGGATTCCAGAATGCATGAACTTGTTTCGAGATTCCTCCCTTTGGGCCCTGAACCATATGGGACAACTTGAGGCAGAAGAAGACGAACTTTTTTCAACGACTCCGAATTGCGTGGAAACTCACCCACCCTCCTCATTTCTCGTGAGGATTCCAGAATGCAGGAACTTGTTTCGAGATTCCTCCGTTTGGGCCCTGAACCATATGGGACAACTTGAGGCAGAAGAAGACGAACTTTTTTCAACGTCTCGGAATTGCTTGGAAACTCACCGACCCTCCTCATTTCTCGTGAGGATTCCAGAATGCATGAACTTGTTTCGGGATTCCTCCGTTTGGGCCCTGAACCATTTGGGACAACTTGAGGCAGAAGAAGACGAACTTTTTTCAACGTCTTGGAATTGCGTGGAAACTCACCCACCCTGCTCATTTCTCGTGAGGACTCCAGAATGCACGAACTTGTTTCGAGAATCCTCCGTTTCGGCCCTGAACCATTTGGGACAACTTGAGGCAGAAGAAGACGAACTTTTTTGAACGTCTCGGAATTGCGTGGAAACTCACCCACCCTCATCATTTCTCGTGAGGATTCCAGAATGCATGAACTTGTTTCGAGATTCCTCCCTTTGGGCCGTGAACCATAAGGGGAAACTTGAGGCAGAAGAAGACGAACTTTTTTCAACGTCTCGGAATTGGTTGGAAACTCACCCACCCTCCTCATTTCTCGTGAGGACCCCAGAATGCACGAACTTGTTTCGAGATTCCTCCGTTTGGGCCCTGAACCATATGGGACAACTTGAGGCAGAAGAAGACGAACTTTTTTCAACCTCTCGGAATTGCTTCGAAACTCACCCACCCTCCTCATTTCTCGTGAGGATTCCAGAATGCATGAACTTGTTTCGAGATTCCTCCCTTTGGGCCCTGAACCATTTGGTACAACTTGAGGCAGAAGAAGACGAACTTTTTTCAACGTCTCGGAATTGCTTGGAAACTCACCCACCCTCCTCATTTCTCGTGAGGTTTCCAGGATGCATGAACTTGTTTCGAGATTCCTCCGTTTGGGCCCTGAACCATATGGGACAACTTGAGGCAGAAGAAGACGAACTTTTTTAAACGTCTCGGAATTGGTTGGAAACTCACCCACCCTCCTCATTTCTCGTGAGGTTTCCTGGATGCATGAACTTGTTTCGAGATTCCTCCGTTTGGGCCCTGAACCATATGGGACAACTTGAGGCAGAAGAAGACGAACTTTTTTCAACGACTCCGAATTGCGTGGAAACTCACCCACCCTCCTCATTTCTCGTGAGGATTCCAGAATGCAGGAACTTGTTTCGAGAATCCTCCGTTTGGGCCCTGAACCATTTGGGAGAACTTGAGGCAGAAGAAGACGAACTTTTTTCAACGTCTCCGAATTGCGTGGAAACTCACCCACCCTCCTCATTTCTCGTGAGGACTCCAGAATGCACGAGCTTGTTTCGAGATTCCTCCGTTTGGGCCCTGAACCTTTTGGGAGAACTTGAGGCAGAAGAAGACGAACTTTTTTCAACCTCTCGGAATTGCTTGGAAACTCACCCACCCTGCTCATTTCTCGTGAGGATTCCAGAATGCAGGAACTTGTTTCGAGATTCCTCCGTTTAGGCCCTGAACCATTTGGGACAACTTGAGGCAGAAGAAGACGAAGTTTTTTCAACGTCTCCGAATTGCGTGGAAACTCACCCACCCTCCTCATTTCTCGTGAGGATTCCAGAATGCAGGAACTTGTTTCGAGATTCGTCCGTTTGGGCCATGAACCATTTGGGACAACTTGAGGCAGAAGAAGACGAACTTTTTTCAACGTCTCCGAATTGCGTGGAAACTCACCCACCCTCCTCATTTCTCGTGAGGACTCCAGAATGCACGAGCTTGTTTCGAGATTCCTCCGTTTGGGCCCTGAACCTTTTGGGAGAACTTGAGGCAGAAGAAGACGAACTTTTTTCAACCTCTCGGAATTGCGTGGAAACTCACCCACCCACCTCTTTTCTCGTGAGGACTCCAGAATGCACGAGCTTGTTTCGAGATTCCTCCGTTTCGGCCCTGAACCATTTGGGACAACTTGAGGCAGAAGAAGACGATCTTTTTTCAACGACTCCGAATTGCGTGGAAACTCACCCACCCTCCTCATTTCTCGTGAGGATTCCAGAATGCATGAACTTGTTTCGAGATTCCTCCCTTTGGGCCCTGAACCATATGGGACAACTTGAGGCAGAAGAAGACGAACTTTTTTCAACGTCTCGGAATTGCTTGGAAACTCACCCACCCTCCTCATTTCTCGTGAGGATTCCAGAATGCATGAACTTGTTTCGGGATTCCTCCGTTTGGGCCCTGAACCATTTGGGACAACTTGAGGCAGAAGAAGACGAACTTTTTTCAACGTCTCGGAATTGCGTGGAAACTCACCCACCCTGCTCTTTTCTCGTGAGGACTCCAGAATGCACGAACTTGTTTCGAGAATCCTCCGTTTCGGCCCTGAACCATTTGGGACAACTTGAGGCAGAAGAAGACGAACTTTTTTGAACGTCTCGGAATTGCTTGAAAACTCACCCACCCTCCTCATTTCTCGTGAGGATTCCAGAATGCATGAACTTGTTTCGAGATTCCTCCCTTTGGGCCCCGAACCATATGGGACAACTTGAGGCAGAAGAAGACGAACTTTTTTCAACGACTCCGAATTGCGTGGAAACTCACCCACCCTCCTCATTTCTCGTGAGGATTCCAGAATGCAGGAACTTGTTTCGAGATTCCTCCGTTTGGGCCCTGAACCATATGGGACAACTTGAGGCAGAAGAAGACGAACTTTTTTCAACGTCTTGGAATTGCGTGGAAACTCACCCACCCTGCTCATTTCTCGTGAGGACTCCAGAATGCACGAACTTTTTTCGAGAATCCTCCGTTTCGGCCCTGAACCATTTGGGACAACTTGAGGCAGAAGAAGACGAACTTTTTTGAACGTCTCGGAATTGCGTGGAAACTCACCCACCCTCCTCATTTCTCGTGAGGATTCCAGAATGCATGAACTTGTTTCGAGATTCCTCCCTTTGGGCCGTGAACCATAAGGGGAAACTTGAGGCAGAAGAAGACGAACTTTTTTCAACGTCTCGGAATTGGTTGGAAACTCACCCACCCTCCTCATTTCTCGTGAGGACCCCAGAATGCATGAACTTGTTTCGAGATTCCTCCGTTTGGGCCCTGAACCATATGGGACAACTTGAGGCAGAAGAAGACGAACTTTTTTCAACCTCTCGGAATTGCTTCGAAACTCACCCACCCTCCTCATTTCTCGTGAGGATTCCAGAATGCATGAACTTTTTTCGAGATTCCTCCCTTTGGGCCCTGAACCATTTGGTACAACTTGAGGCAGAAGAAGACGAACTTTTTTCAACGTCTCGGAATTGCTTGGAAACTCACCCACCCTCCTAATTTCTCGTGAGGTTTCCAGGATGCATGAACTTGTTTCGAGATTCCTCCGTTTGGGCCCTGAACCATATGGGACAACTTGAGGCAGAAGAAGACGAACTTTTTTAAACGTCTCGGAATTGGTTGGAAACTCACCCACCCTCCTCATTTCTCGTGAGGTTTCCAGGATGCATGAACTTGTTTCGAGATTCCTCCGTTTGGGCCCTAAACCATATGGGACAACTTGAGGCAGAAGAAGACGAACTTTTTTCAACGACTCCGAATTGCGTGGAAACTCACCCACCCTCCTCATTTCTCGTGAGGATTCCAGGATGCATGAACTTGTTTCGAGATTCCTCCCTTTGGGCCCTGAACCGTATGGGACAACTTGAGGCAGAAGAAGACGAACTTTTTTCAACATCTCAAAATTGGTTGGAAACTCACCCACCCTCCTCATTTCTCGTGAGGATTCCAGAATGCATGAACTTGTTTCGAGATTCCTCCGTTTGGGCCCTGAACCATTTGGGACAACTTGAGGCAGAAGAAGACGAACTTTTTTCAACGTCTCGGAATTGCGTGGAAACTCACCCACCCTCCTCATTTCTCGTGAGGATTCCAGAATGCATGAAATTGTTTCGAGATTCCTCCCTTTGGGCCGTGAACCATAAGGGGAAACTTGAGGCAGAAGAAGACGAACTTTTTTCAACGTCTCGGAATTGGTTGGAAACTCACCCACCCTCCTCATTTCTCGTGAGGACCCCAGAATGCACGAACTTGTTTCGAGATTCCTCCGTTTGGGCCCTGAACCATATGGGACAACTTGAGGCAGAAGAAGACGAACTTTTTTCAACCTCTCGGAATTGCTACGAAACTCACCCACCCTCCTCATTTCTCGTGAGGATTCCAGAATGCATGAACTTGTTTCGAGATTCCTCCCTTTGGGCCCTGAACCATTTGGTACAACTTGAGGCAGAAGAAGACGAACTTTTTTCAACGTCTCGGAATTGGTTGGAAACTCACCCACCCTCCTCATTTCTCGTGAGGATTCCAGAATGCATGAACTTGTTTCGAGATTCCTCCGTTTGGGCCCTGAACCATTTGGTACAACTTGAGGCAGAAGAAGACGAACTTTTTTCAACGTCTCGAAATTGCTTGGAAACTCACCCACCCTCCTCATTTCTCGTGAGGTTTCCAGGATGCATGAACTTGTTTCGAGATTCGTCCGTTTGGGCCCTGAACCATATGGGACAACTTGAGGCAGAAGATGACGAACTTTTTTCAACGTCTCAAAATTGGTTGGAAACTCACCCACCCTCCTCATTTCCCGTGAGGATTCCTGATTGCATGAACTTGTTTCGAGATTCCTCCCTTTGGGCCCTGAACCATATGGGACAACTTGAGGCAGAAGAAGACGAACTTTTTTCAACGTCTCGGAATTGGTTGGAAACTCACCCACCCTCCTCATTTCTCGTGAGGATTCCAGAATGCATGAACTTGTTTCGAGATTCCTCCGTTTGGGCCCTGAATCATTTGGGACAACTTGAGGCAGAAGAAGACGAACTTTTTTCAACGTCTCGGAATTGCTTGGAAACTCACCCACCCTCCTCATTTCTCGTGAGGATTCCAGAATGCATGAACTTGTTTCGAGATTCCTCCCTTTGGGCCCTGAACCATATGGGACAACTTGAGGCAGAAGAAGACGAACTTTTTTGAACGTCTCGGAATTGGTTGGAAACTCACCCACCCTCCTCATTTCTCGTGAGGATTCCAGAATGCATGAACTTGTTTCGAGATTCCTCCGTTTGGGCCCTGAACCATTTGGGACAACTTGAGGCAGAAGAAGACGAACTTTTTTCAACGTCTCGGAATTGCTTGGAAACTCACCCACCCTCCTCATTTCTCGTGAGGATTCCAGAATGCATGAACTTGTTTCGAGATTCCTCCGTTTGGGCCCTGAACCATTTGGTACAACTTGAGGCAGAAGAAGACGAACTTTTTTCAACGTCTCGGAATTGCTTGGAAACTCACCCACCCTCCTCATTTCTCGTGAGTTTTCCAGGATGCATGAACTTGTTTCGAGATTCCTCCCTTTGGGCCCTGAACCATATGGGACAACTTGAGGCAGAAGAAGACGAACTTTTTTCAACGTCTCAAAATTGGTTGGAAACTCACCCACCCTCCTCATTTCTCGTGAGGATTCCAGAATGCATGCACTTGTTTCGAGATTCCTCCCTTTGGGCCGTGAACCATAAGGGGAAACTTGAGGCAGAAGAAGACGAACTTTTTTCAACATCTTGGAATTGGTTGGAAACTCACCCACCCTCCTCATTTCTCGTGAGGACCCCAGAATGCACGAACTTGTTTCGAGATTCCTCCGTTTGGGCCCTGAACCATATGGGACAACTTGAGGCAGAAGAAGACGAACTTTTTTCAACCTCTCGGAATTGCTTCGAAACTCACCCACCCTCCTCATTTCTCGTGAGGATTCCAGAATGCATGAACTTGTTTCGAGATTCCTCCCTTTGGGCCCTGAACCATTTGGTACAACTTGAGGCAGAAGAAGACGAACTTTTTTCAACGTCTCGGAATTGCTTGGAAACTCACCCACCCTCCTCATTTCTCGTGAGGTTTCCAGGATGCATGAACTTGTTTCGAGATTCCTCCGTTTGGGCCCTGAACCATATGGGACAACTTGAGGCAGAAGAAGACGAACTTTTTTAAACGTCTCGGAATTGGTTGGAAACTCTCCCACCCTCCTCATTTCTCGTGAGGATTCCTGAATGCATGAACTTGTTTCGAGATTCCTCCGTTTGAGCCCTGAACCATATGGGACAACTTGAGGAAGAAGAAGACGAACTTTTTTCAACGTCTCGGAATTGCTTGGAAACTCACCCACCCTCCTCATTTCTCGTGAGGATTCCAGAATGCATGAACTTGTTTCGAGATTCCTCCGTTTGGGCCCTGAACCATTTGGGACAACTTGAGGCAGAAGAAGACGAACTTTTTTCAACGTCTCGGAATTGCTTGGAAACTCACCCACCCTCCTCATTTCTCGTGAGGATTCCAGAATGCATGAACTTGTTTCGAGATTCCTCCGTTTGGGCCCTGAACCATTTGGTACAACTTGAGGCAGAAGAAGACGAACTTTTTTCAACGTCTCGGAATTGCTTGGAAACTCACCCACCCTCCTCATTTCTCGTGAGGTTTCCAGGATGCATGAACTTGTTTCGAGATTCCTCCCTTTGGGCCCTGAACCATATGGGACAACTTGAGGCAGAAGAAGACGAACTTTTTTCAACGTCTCAAAATTGGTTGGAAACTCACCCACCCTCCTCATTTCTCGTGAGGATTCCAGAATGCATGAACTTGTTTCGAGATTCCTCCCTTTGGGCCGTGAACCATAAGGGGAAACTTGAGGCAGAAGAAGACGAACTTTTTTCAACGTCTGGGAATTGGTTGGAAACTCACCCACCCTCCTCATTTCTCGTGAGGACCCCAGAATGCACGAACTTGTTTCGAGATTCCTCCGTTTGGGCCCTGAACCATATGGGACAACTTGAGGCAGAAGAAGACGAACTTTTTTCAACCTCTCGGAATTGCTTCGAAACTCACCCACCCTCCTCATTTCTCGTGAGGATTCCAGAATGCATGAACTTGTTTCGAGATTCCTCCCTTTGGGCCCTGAACCATTTGGTACAACTTGAGGCAGAAGAAGACGAACTTTTTTCAACGTCTCGGAATTGCTTGGAAACTCACCCACCCTCCTCATTTCTCGTGAGGTTTCCAGGATGCATGAACTTGTTTCGAGATTCCTCCGTTTGGGCCCTGAACCATATGGGACAACTTGAGGCAGAAGAAGACGAACTTTTTTAAACGTCTCGGAATTGGTTGGAAACTCTCCCACCCTCCTCATTTCTCGTGAGGATTCCTGAATGCATGAACTTGTTTCGAGATTCCTCCGTTTGAGCCCTGAACCATATGGGACAACTTGAGGAAGAAGAAGACGAACTTTTTTCAACGTCTCGGAATTGCTTGGAAACTCACCCACCCTCCTCATTTCTCGTGAGGATTCCAGAATGCATGAACTTGTTTCGAGATTCCTCCGTTTGGGCCCTGAACCATTTGGGACAACTTGAGGCAGAAGAAGACGAACTTTTTTCAACGTCTCGGAATTGCTTGGAAACTCACCCACCCTCCTCATTTCCCGTGAGGTTTCCAGGATGCATCAACTTGTTTCGAGATTCCTCCGTTTGGGCCCTGAACCATATGGGACAACTTGAGGCAGAAGAAGACGAACTTTTTTAAACGTCTCGGAATTGGTTGGAAACTCTCCCACCCTCCTCATTTCTCGTGAGGATTCCTGAATGCATGAACTTGTTTCGAGATTCCTCCGTTTGAGCCCTGAACCATATGGGACAACTTGAGGAAGAAGAAGACGAACTTTTTTCAACGTCTCGGAATTGCTTGGAAACTCACCCACCCTCCTCATTTCTCGTGAGGATTCCAGAATGCATGAACTTGTTTCGAGATTCCTCCGTTTGGGCCCTGAACCATTTGGGACAACTTGAGGCAGAAGAAGACGAACTTTTTTCAACGTCTCGGAATTGCTTGGAAACTCACCCACCCTCCTCATTTCTCGTGAGGATTCCAGAATGCATGAACTTGTTTCGAGATTCCTCCGTTTGGGCCCTGAACCATTTGGTACAACTTGAGGCAGAAGAAGACGAACTTTTTTCAACGTCTCGGAATTGCTTGGAAACTCACCCACCCTCCTCATTTCTCGTGAGGTTTCCAGGATGCATGAACTTGTTTCGAGATTCCTCCCTTTGGGCCCTGAACCATATGGGACAACTTGAGGCAGAAGAAGACGAACTTTTTTCAACGTCTCAAAATTGGTTGGAAACTCACCCACCCTCCTCATTTCTCGTGAGGATTCCAGAATGCATGAACTTGTTTCGAGATTCCTCCCTTTGGGCCGTGAACCATAAGGGGAAACTTGAGGCAGAAGAAGACGAACTTTTTTCAACGTCTGGGAATTGGTTGGAAACTCACCCACCCTCCTCATTTCTCGTGAGGACCCCAGAATGCACGAACTTGTTTCGAGATTCCTCCGTTTGGGCCCTGAACCATATGGGACAACTTGAGGCAGAAGAAGACGAACTTTTTTCAACCTCTCGGAATTGCTTCGAAACTCACCCACCCTCCTCATTTCTCGTGAGGATTCCAGAATGCATGAACTTGTTTCGAGATTCCTCCCTTTGGGCCCTGAACCATTTGGTACAACTTGAGGCAGAAGAAGACGAACTTTTTTCAACGTCTCGGAATTGCTTGGAAACTCACCCACCCTCCTCATTTCTCGTGAGGTTTCCAGGATGCATGAACTTGTTTCGAGATTCCTCCGTTTGGGCCCTGAACCATATGGGACAACTTGAGGCAGAAGAAGACGAACTTTTTTAAACGTCTCGGAATTGGTTGGAAACTCTCCCACCCTCCTCATTTCTCGTGAGGATTCCTGAATGCATGAACTTGTTTCGAGATTCCTCCGTTTGAGCCCTGAACCATATGGGACAACTTGAGGAAGAAGAAGACGAACTTTTTTCAACGTCTCGGAATTGCTTGGAAACTCACCCACCCTCCTCATTTCTCGTGAGGATTCCAGAATGCATGAACTTGTTTCGAGATTCCTCCGTTTGGGCCCTGAACCATTTGGGACAACTTGAGGCAGAAGAAGACGAACTTTTTTCAACGTCTCGGAATTGCTTGGAAACTCACCCACCCTCCTCATTTCCCGTGAGGTTTCCAGGATGCATCAACTTGTTTCGAGATTCCTCCGTTTGGGCCCTGAACCATATGGGACAACTTGAGGCAGAAGAAGACGAACTTTTTTAAACGTCTCGGAATTGGTTGGAAACTCTCCCACCCTCCTCATTTCTCGTGAGGATTCCTGAATGCATGAACTTGTTTCGAGATTCCTCCGTTTGAGCCCTGAACCATTTGGGACAACTTGAGGCAGAAGAAGACGAACTTTTTTGAACGTCTCGGAATTGGTTGGAAACTCACCCACCCTCCTCATTTCTCGTGAGGATTCCAGCATGCATGAACTTGTTTCGAGATTCCTCCCTTTGGGCCCTGAACCATATGGGACAACTTGAGGCAGAAGAAGACGAACTTTTTTCAACGTCTCAAAATTGGTTGGAAACTCACCCACCCTCCTCATTTCTCGTGAGGATTCCAGAATGCATGAACTTGTTTCGAGATTCCTCCGTTTGGGCCCTGAACCATTTGGTACAACTTGAGGCAGAAGAAGACGAACTTTTTTCAACGTCTCGGAATTGCTTGGAAACTCACCCACCCTCCTCATTTCTCGTGAGGTTTCCAGGATGCATGAACTTGTTTCGAGATTCCTCTGTTTGGGCCCTGAACCATATGGGACAACTTGAGGCAGAAGAAGACGAACTTTTTTCAACGTCTCAAAATTGGTTGGAAACTCACCCACCCTCCTCATTTCTCGTGAGGATTCCAGAATGCATGAACTTGTTTCGAGATTCCTCCCTTTGGGCCCTGAACCATATGGGACAACTTGAGGCAGAAGAAGACGAACTTTTTTCAACGTCTCGGAATTGGTTGGAAACTCACCCACCCTCCTCATTTCTCGTGAGGATTCCAGAATGCATGAACTTGTTTCGAGATTCCTCCGTTTGGGCCCTGAACCATTTGGGACAACTTGAGGCAGAAGAAGACGAACTTTTTTCAACGACTCCGAATTGCGTGGAAACTCACCCACCCTCCTCATTTCTCGTGAGGTTTCCAGGATGCATGAACTTGTTCCGAGATTCCTCCGTTTGGGCCCTGAACCATATGGGACAACTTGAGGCAGAAGAAGACGAACTTTTTTCAACGTCTCAAAATTGGTTGGAAACTCACCCACCCTCCTCATTTCTCGTGAGGATTCCAGAATGCATGAACTTGTTTCGAGATTCCTCCGTTTGGGCCCTGAACCATTTGGTACAACTTGAGGCAGAAGAAGACGAACTTTTTTCAACGTCTCGGAATTGCTTGGAAACTCACCCACCCTCCTCATCTCTCGTGAGGATTCCAGAATGCATGAACTTGTTTCGAGATTCCTTGGTTTGGGCCCTGAACCATTTGGGAATACTTGAGGCAGAAGAATACGAACTTTTTTCAACGACTCCGAATTGCTTGGAAACTCTCCCACCCTCTTCATTTCTCGTGAGGATTCCAGAATGCTTGAACTTGTTTCGAGATTCCTCCGTTTGGGCCCTGAACCATTTGGGACAACTTGAGGCAGAAGAAGACGAACTTTTTTAAACGTCTCAGAATTGGTTGGAAACTCTCCCACCCTCCTCATTTCTCGTGAGGATTCCTGAATGCATGAACTTGTTTCGAGATTCCTCCGTTTGAGCCCTGAACCATATGGGACAACTTGAGGAAGAAGAAGACGAACTTTTTTCAACGTCTCGGAATTGCTTGGAAACTCACCCACCCTCCTCATTTCTCGTGAGGATTCCAGAATGCATGAACTTGTTTCGAGATTCCTCCGTTTGGGCCCTGAACCATTTGGGACAACTTGAGGCAGAAGAAGACGAACTTTTTTCAACGTCTCGGAATTGCTTGGAAACTCACCCACCCTCCTCATTTCTCGTGAGGATTCCAGAATGCATGAACTTGTTTCGAGATTCCTCCGTTTGGGCCCTGAACCATTTGGTACAACTTGAGGCAGAAGAAGACGAACTTTTTTCAACGTCTCGGAATTGCTTGGAAACTCACCCACCCTCCTCATTTCTCGTGAGGTTTCCAGGATGCATGAACTTGTTTCGAGATTCCTCCCTTTGGGCCCTGAACCATATGGGACAACTTGAGGCAGAAGAAGACGAACTTTTTTCAACGTCTCAAAATTGGTTGGAAACTCACCCACCCTCCTCATTTCTCGTGAGGATTCCAGAATGCATGAACTTGTTTCGAGATTCCTCCCTTTGGGCCCTGAACCATATGGGACAACTTGAGGCAGAAGAAGACGAACTTTTTTCAACGTCTCGGAATTGGTTGGAAACTCACCCACCCTCCTCATTTCTCGTGAGGATTCCAGAATGCATGAACTTGTTTCGAGATTCCTCCGTTTGGGCCCTGAACCATTTGGGACAACTTGAGGCAGAAGAAGACGAACTTTTTTCAACGACTCCGAATTGCGTGGAAACTCACCCACCCTCCTCATTTCTCGTGAGGTTTCCAGGATGCATGAACTTGTTCCGAGATTCCTCCGTTTGGGCCCTGAACCATATGGGACAACTTGAGGCAGAAGAAGACGAACTTTTTTCAACGTCTCAAAATTGGTTGGAAACTCACCCACCCTCCTCATTTCTCGTGAGGATTCCAGAATGCATGAACTTGTTTCGAGATTCCTCCGTTTGGGCCCTGAACCATTTGGTACAACTTGAGGCAGAAGAAGACGAACTTTTTTCAACGTCTCGGAATTGCTTGGAAACTCACCCACCCTCCTCATCTCTCGTGAGGATTCCAGAATGCATGAACTTGTTTCGAGATTCCTTGGTTTGGGCCCTGAACCATTTGGGAATACTTGAGGCAGAAGAATACGAACTTTTTTCAACGACTCCGAATTGCTTGGAAACTCTCCCACCCTCTTCATTTCTCGTGAGGATTCCAGAATGCTTGAACTTGTTTCGAGATTCCTCCGTTTGGGCCCTGAACCATTTGGGACAACTTGAGGCAGAAGAAGACGAACTTTTTTGAACGTCTTGGAATTGGTTGGAAACTCACCCACCCTCCTCATTTCTCGTGAGGATTCCAGAATGCATGAACTTGTTTCGAGATTCCTCCGTTTGAGCCCTGAACCATTTGGGAATACTTGAGGCAGAAGAAGACGAACTTTTTTCAACGACTCCGAATTGCGTGGAAACTCACCCACCCTCCTCATTTCTCGTGAGGTTTCCAGGATGCATGAACTTGTTTCGAGATTCCACCATTTGGGCCCTGAACCATATGGGACAACTTGAGGCAGAAGAAGACGAACTTTTTTCAACGACTCCGAATTGCGTGGAAACTCACCCACCCTCCTCATTTCTCGTGAGGTTTCCAGGATGCATGAACTTGTTCCGAGATTCCTCCGTTTGGGCCCTGAACCATATGGGACAACTTGAGGCAGAAGAAGACGAACTTTTTTCAACGTCTCAAAATTGGTTGGAAACTCACCCACCCTCCTCATTTCTCGTGAGGATTCCAGAATGCATGAACTTGTTTCGAGATTCCTCCGTTTGGGCCCTGAACCATTTGGTACAACTTGAGGCAGAAGAAGACGAACTTTTTTCAAGGTCTCGGAATTGCTTGGAAACTCACCCACCCTCCTCATCTCTCGTGAGGATTCCAGAATGCATGAACTTGTTTCGAGATTCCTTGGTTTGGGCCCTGAACCATTTGGGAATACTTGAGGCAGAAGAAGACGAACTTTTTTCAACGACTCCGAATTGCTTGGAAACTCTCCCACCCTCTTCATTTCTCGTGAGGATTCCAGAATGCTTGAACTTGTTTCGAGATTCCTCCGTTTGGGCCCTGAACCATTTGGGACAACTTGAGGCAGAAGAAGACGAACTTTTTTGAACGTCTCGGAATTGGTTGGAAACTCACCCACCCTCCTCATTTCTCGTGAGGATTCCAGAATGCATGAACTTGTTTCGAGATTCCTCCGTTTGAGTCCTGAACCATTTGGGAATACTTGAGGCAGAAGAAGACGAACTTTTTTCAACGACTCCGAATTGCGTGGAAACTCACCCACCCTCCTCATTTCTCGTGAGGTTTCCAGGATGCATGAACTTGTTTCGAGATTCCTCCATTTAGGCCCTGAACCATATGGGACAACTTGAGGCAGAAGAAGACGAACTTTTTTCAACGTCTCAAAATTGGTTGGAAACTCACCCACCCTCCTCATTTCTCGTGAGGATTCCAGAATGCATGAACTTGTTTCGAGATTCCTCCGTTTGGGCCCTGAACCATTTGGGACAACTTGAGGCAGAAGAAGACGAACTTTTTTCAACGACTCCGAATTGCGTGGAAACTCACCCACCCTCCTCATTTCTCGTGAGGTTTCCAGGATGCATGAACTTGTTTCGAGATTCCTCCGTTTGGGCCCTGAACCATATGGGACAACTTGAGGCAGAAGAAGACGAACTTTTTTCAACGTCTCAAAATTGGTTGGAAACTCACCCACCCTCCTCATTTCTCGTGAGGATTCCAGAATGCATGAACTTGTTTCGAGATTCCTCCGTTTGGGCCCTGAGCCATTTGGTACAACTTGAGGCAGAAGAAGACGAACTTTTTTCAACGTCTCGGAATTGCTTGGAAACTCACCCACCCTCCTCATTTCTCGTGAGGATTCCAGAATGCATGAACTTGTTTCGAGATTCCTCCCTTTGGGCCCTGAACCATATGGGACAACTTGAGGCAGAAGAAGACGAACTTTTTTCAACGTCTCAAAATTGGTTGGAAACTCACCCACCCTCCTCATTTCCCGTGAGGATTCCTGAATGCATGAACTTGTTTCGAGATTCCTCCCTTTGGGCCCTGAACCATATGGGACAACTTGAGGCAGAAGAAGACGAACTTTTTTCAACGTCTCGGAATTGGTTGGAAACTCACCCACCCTCCTCATTTCTCGTGAGGATTCCAGAATGCATGAACTTGTTTCGAGATTCCTCCCTTTGGGCCCTGAACCATATGGGACAACTTGAGGCAAAAGAAGACGAACTTTTTTGAACGTCTCAGAATTGGTTGGAAACTCACCGACCCTCCTCATTTCTCGTGAGGATTCCAGAATGCATGTTCTTGTTTCGAGATTCCTCCGTTTGGGCCCTGAACCATTTGGGACAACTTGAGGCAGAAGAAGACGAACTTTTTTCAACGACTCCGAATTGCGTGGAAACTCACCCACCCTCCTCATTTCTCGTGAGGTTTCCAGGATGCATGAACTTGTTCCGAGATTCCTCCGTTTGGGCCCTGAACCATATGGGACAACTTGAGGCAGAAGAAGACGAACTTTTTTCAACGTCTCAAAATTGGTTGGAAACTCACCCACCCTCCTCATTTCCCGTGAGGATTCCAGCATGCATGAACTTGTTTCGAGATTCCTTGGTTTGGGCCCTGAACCATTTGGGAATACTTGAGGCAGAAGAAGACGAACTTTTTTCAACGACTCCGAATTGCGTGAAAACTCACCCACCCTCCTCATTTCTCGTGAGGATTCCAAAATGCATGAAGTTGTTTCGAGATTCCTCCCTTTGGGCATTGAACCATATGGGACAACTTGAGGCAGAAGAAGACGAACTTTTTTCAACGTCTCCGAATTGCTTGGAAACTCACCCACCCTCTTCATTTCTCGTGAGGATTCCAGAATGCTTGAACTTGTTTCGAGATTCCTCCGTTTGGGCCCTGAACCATTTGGGAAACCTTGAGGCAGAAGAAGACGAACTTTTTTCAACGACTCCGAATTGCGTGGAAACTCACCCACCCTCCCCATTTCTCGTGAGGATTCCTGAATGCATGAACTTGTTTCGAGATTCCTCCCTTTGGGCCCTGAACCATATGGGACAACTTGAGGCAGAAGAAGACGAACTTTTTTCAACGTCTCGGAATTGCTTGGAAACTCTCCCACCCTCCTCATTTCTCGTGAGGATTCCAGGATGCATGAACTTGTTTCGAGATTCCTCCGTTTGGGCCCTGAACCATTTGGGACAACTTGAGGCAGAAGAAGACGAACTTTTTTTCAACGTCTCGGAATTGCTTGGAAACTCACCCACCCTCCTCATTTCTCGTGAGGATTCCAGAATGCATGAACTTGTTTCGAGATTCCTCCCTTTGGGCCCTGAACCATATGGGACAACTTGCGGCAGAAGAAGACGAACTTTTTTAAACGTCTCGGAATTGGTTGGAAACTCTCCCACCCTCCTTATTTCTCGTGAGGATTCCAGAATGCATGAACTTGTTTCGAGATTCCTCCGTTTGGGCCCTGAACCATTTGGGACAACTTGAGGCAGATGAAGACGAACTTTTTTCAACGTCTCGGAATTGCTTGGAAACTCACCCACCCTCCTCATTTCTCGTGAGGTTTCCAGGATGCATAAACTTGTTTCGAGATTCCTCCGTTTGGGCCTTGAACCATATGGGACAACTTGAGGCAGAAGAAGATGAACTTTTTTCAACGACTCCGAATTGCGTGGAAACTCACCCACCCTCCTCATTTCTCGTGAGGATTCCTGAATGCATGAACTTGTTTCGAGATTCCTCCCTTTGGGCCCTGAACCATATGGGACAACTTGAGGCAGAAGAAGACGAACTTTTTTCAACGTCTCGGAATTGCTTGGAAACTCTCCCACCCTCCTCATTTCTCGTGAGGATTCCAGAATACATGAACTTGTTTCGAGATTCCTCCGTTTGGGCCCTGAACCATTTGGGACAACTTGAGGCAGATGAAGACGAACTTTTTTCAACGTCTCGGAATTGCTTGGAAACTCACCCATCCTCCTCATTTCTCGTGAGGATTCCAGAATGCATGAACTTGTTTCGAGATTCCTCCCTTTGGGCCCTGAACCATATGGGACAACTTGAGGCAGAAGAAGACGAACTTTTTTAAACGTCTCGGAATTGGTTGGAAACTCTCCCACCCTCCTCATTTCTCGTGAGGATTCCAGAATGCATGAACTTGTTTCGAGATTCCTCCGTTTGGGCCCTGAACCATTTGGGACAACTTGAGGCAGATGAAGACGAACTTTTTTCAACGTCTCGGAATTGCTTGGAAACTCACCCACCCTCCTCATTTCTCGTGAGGTTTCCTGGATGCATAAACTTGTTTCGAGATTCCTCCCTTTGGACCCTGAACCATATGGGACAACTTGAGGCAGAAGAAGACGAACTTTTTTCAACGTCTCGGAATTGCTTGGAAACTCTCCCACCCTCCTCATTTCTCGTGAGGATTCCAGAATACATGAACTTGTTTCGAGATTCCTCCGTTTGGGCCTTGAACCATTTGGGACAACTTGAGGCAGAAGAAGACGAACTTTTTTCAACGTCTCGGATTTGCTTGGAAACTCTCCCACCCTCCTCATTTCTCGTGAGGATTCCAGAATACATGAACTTGTTTCGAGATTCCTCCGTTTGGGCCCTGAACCATTTGGGACAACTTGAGGCAGAAGAAGACGAACTTTTTTCAACGTCTCGAAATTGCTTGGAAACTCACCCACCCTCCTCATTTCTCGTGAGGATTCCAGAATGCATGAACTTGTTTCGAGATTCCTCCCTTTGGGCCCTGAACCATATGGGACAACTTGAGGCAGAAGAAGACGAACTTTTTTGAACGTCTCGGAATTGGTTGGAAACTCACCCACCCTCCTCATTTCTCGTGAGAATTCCAGAATGCATGAACTTGTTTCGAGATACCTCCGTTTGAGCCCTGAACCATTTGGGAATACTTTAGGCAGAAGAAGACGAACTTTTTTCAACGACTCCGAATTGCGTGGAAACTCACCCATCCTCCTCATTTCTCGTGAGGTTTCCAGGATGCATGAACTTGTTTCGAGATTCCTCCGTTTGGGCCCTGAACCATATGGGACAACTTGAGGCAGAAGAAGACGAACTTTTTTCAACGTCTCAAAATTGGTTGGAAACTCACCCACCCTCCTCATTTCTCGTGAGGATTCCAGAATGCATGAACTTGTTTCGAGATTCCTCCGTTTGGGCCCTGAACCATTTGGGACAACTTGAGGCAGAAGAAGACGAACTTTTTTCAACGTCTCGGAATTGCTTGGAAACTCACCCACCCTCCTCATTTCTCGTGAGGATTCCAGAATGCATGAACTTGTTTCGAGATTCCTCCCTTTGGGCCCTGAACCAAATGGGACAACTTGAGGCAGAAGAAGACGAACTTTTTTGAACGTCTCGGAATTGGTTGGGAACTCACCCACCCTCCTCATTTCTCGTGAGGATTCCAGAATGCATGTTCTTGTTTCGAGATTCCTCCGTTTGGGCCCTGAACCATTTGGGACAACTTGAGGCAGAAGAAGACGAACTTTTTTCAACGACTCCGAATTGCGTGGAAACTCACCCATCCTCCTCATTTCTCGTGAGGTTTCCAGGATGCATGAACTTGTTTCGAGATTCCTCCGTTTGGGCCCTGAACCATATGGGACAACTTGAGGCAGAAGAAGACGAACTTTTTTCAACGTCTCGGAATTGCTTGGAAACTCACCCATCCTCCTCATTTCTCGTGAGGATTCCAGAATGCATGAACTTGTTTCGAGATTCCTCCCTTTGGGCCCTGAACCATATGGGACAACTTGAGGCAGAAGAAGACGAACTTTTTTAAACGTCTCGGAATTGGTTGGAAACTCTCCCACCCTCCTCATTTCTCGTGAGGATTCCAGAATGCATGAACTTGTTTCGAGATTCCTCCGTTTGGGCCCTGAACCATTTGGGACAACTTGAGGCAGATGAAGACGAACTTTTTTCAACGTCTCGGAATTGCTTGGAAACTCACCCACCCTCCTCATTTCTCGTGAGGTTTCCTGGATGCATAAACTTGTTTCGAGATTCCTCCCTTTGGACCCTGAACCATATGGGACAACTTGAGGCAGAAGAAGACGAACTTTTTTCAACGTCTCGGAATTGCTTGGAAACTCTCCCACCCTCCTCATTTCTCGTGAGGATTCCAGAATACATGAACTTGTTTCGAGATTCCTCCGTTTGGGCCCTGAACCATTTGGGACAACTTGAGGCAGAAGAAGACGAACTTTTTTCAACGTCTCGGATTTGCTTGGAAACTTTCCCACCCTCCTCATTTCTCGTGAGGATTCCAGAATACATGAACTTGTTTCGAGATTCCTCCGTTTGGGCCCTGAACCATTTGGGACAACTTGAGGCAGAAGAAGACGAACTTTTTTCAACGTCTCGAAATTGCTTGGAAACTCACCCACCCTCCTCATTTCTCGTGAGGATTCCAGAATGCATGAACTTGTTTCGAGATTCCTCCCTTTGGGCCCTGAACCATATGGGACAACTTGAGGCAGAAGAAGACGAACTTTTTTGAACGTCTCGGAATTGGTTGGAAACTCACCCACCCTCCTCATTTCTCGTGAGAATTCCAGAATGCATGAACTTGTTTCGAGATTCCTCCGTTTGAGCCCTGAACCATTTGGGAATACTTTAGGCAGAAGAAGACGAACTTTTTTCAACGACTCCGAATTGCGTGGAAACTCACCCATCCTCCTCATTTGTCGTGAGGTTTCCAGGATGCATGAACTTGCTTCGAGATTCCTCCGTTTGGGCCCTGAACCATATGGGACAACTTGAGGCAGAAGAAGACGAACTTTTTTCAACGTCTCAAAATTGGTTGGAAACTCACCCACCCTCCTCATTTCTCGTGAGGATTCCAGAATGCATGAACTTGTTTCGAGATTCCTCCCTTTGGGCCCTGAACCATTTGGGACAACTTGAGGCAGAAGAAGACGAACTTTTTTCAACGTCTCGGAATTGCTTGGAAACTCACCCACCCTCCTCATTTCTCGTGAGGATTCCAGAATGCATGAACTTGTTTCGAGATTCCTCCCTTTGGGCCCTGAACCAAATGGGACAACTTGAGGCAGAAGAAGACGAACTTTTTTGAACGTCTCGGAATTGGTTGGAAACTCACCCACCCTCCTCATTTCTCGTGAGGATTCCAGAATGCATGTTCTTGTTTCGAGATTCCTCCGTTTGGGCCCTGAACCATTTGGGACAACTTGAGGCAGAAGAAGACGAACTTTTTTCAACGACTCCGAATTGCGTGGAAACTCACCCACCCTACTCATTTCTCGTGAGGTTTCCAGGATGCATGAACTTGTTCCGAGATTCCTCCGTTTGGGCCATGAACCATATGGGACAACTTGAGGCAGAAGAAGACGAACTTTTTTCAACGTCTCAAAATTGGTTGGAAACTCACCCACCCTCCTCATTTCCCGTGAGGATTCCAGAATGCATGAACTTGTTTCGAGATTCCTCCCTTTGGGCCCTGAACCATTTGGTACAACTTGAGGCAGAAGAAGACGAACTCTTTTCAACGTCTCGGAATTGCTTGGAAACTCACCCACCCTCCTCATTTCTCGTGAGGATTCCAGAATGCATGAACTTGTTTCGAGATTCCTTGGTTTGGGCCCTGAACCATTTGGGAATACTTGAGGCAGAGGAAGACGAACTTTTTTCAACGACTCCGAATTGCGTGAAAACTCACCCACCCTCCTCATTTCTCGTGAGGATTCCAAAATGCATGAAGTTGTTTCGAGATTCCTCCCTTTGGGCCCTGAACCATATGGGACAACTTGAGGCAGAAGAAGACGAACTTTTTTCAACGTCTCCGAATTGGTTGGAAACTCACCCACCCTCCTCATTTCTCGTGAGAATTCCAGAATGCATGAACTTGTTTCGAGATTCCTCCGTTTGAGCCCTGAACCATTTGGGAATACTTTAGGTTGAAGAAGACGAACTTTTTTCAACGACTCCGAATTGCGTGGAAACTCACCCATCCTCCCCATTTCTCGTGAGGTTTCCAGGATGCATGAACTTGTTTCGAGATTCCTCCGTTTGGGCCCTGAACCATATGGGACAACTGTTAGACCTGACTATCACCCAAGAGGGGGGGTGAATTGGGTGTCGGATAAAAATTTAGAAACTTTAAAATTCTTTTCAACTCTTAATGAAGGTAACAAGTATGAAAATAACTATTCATAAATCAACAGTTAAATATTCAAATAAATGTTAAAATAATATTTGCTGGAAATATAAGAGTTTAAGGAAGAGAATATGCAAACTGTGATTTATCCTGGTTCGGCCCAATTCACGATGACCTACGTCCAGTCCCCAGGCACCTCCTGAGATTTCAATCCATTATTTTCCTCAAGCTTTAATCAGGTACTTGAGAACCGCTACAAACCCACAAGTTTAGCCGGGCACTTGTGCAGCCTTTTACAAATCTCTTACCGAGATACTCCCCCTTACACACCGTAAGGATACACCGCTTGATCACACACTCTGTACTCGAAGTAATCCTCTCTCTAGGATTCACTCCCCTTACAAGCTGTAATCAACACAATGTGTTTCCCACTCAAGATCACCCAATCTTGAGTAACTCTCAGATAAAATGTTTACAAACAAATCTTCTCTTTAAGAAGTGATAAGATGAACACTGAAGTACAATACAAATAATCTCACTCTCTTAATAAATTATATGATCACTAAGAAAATAGAGAGAATATAAGATAAACATCAGAAGGCATTTTGAAGGTGTAAGCTCATGTGTTCTTCCGTTTTGAATATGCCTCCATTTATAAGCATGTTGAACGGACTTGGAGAAATTTTGACCGTTGTGAATAGTAACAGCACTATTCAAAAATTATTTCCGTTGAGGCTTGCGTACGGTTTTTTTATCGTTGAGCTCCATCTTCTGTTTTTAGATTATTGTGAGTGTGTATATGTCCGTTGGAGTTGTGAGCCGTTGTGAGCTATTTGACCGTTGTACACTCCTTCAATCAAATATCAGTTCCATTGAGATATTACCGTTGTAACTTTCTGTCCTTTTGAGAAATAGCCGTTGCTTTGTCTTTCTCATTCCATCAAAAGCTTTGTTGAATGCCTTCATTATTGTTTTCATCAAAGGACCGTTGCCTTCTTGCTTTAGCAAATGGTTCAACTTCCATGTCACTGTGTGTTTGCTTCGGACAGATTTTTGCTTCCATCAGTCTTGATCTTATTTCAAATGTTAAACACCTAAAACTCATACACAAATGATATAAATAATGTTTAGAAGTAGTATAAGTGGTTTTGGTAATCATCTGGATGTTTTCCATACGCTACAGTATTTCCGGACGCGGTGATTCTTGAAGACGATGAACAGTATTTTCGTGATGATGATTCAGAGCATAGCTCAACTTCCAGTAACCATATCTCTTCGTATATAGCTCTAAAATTAGTAAATGATATATCCCTGGAAAACTCTTGATGTCTTCTTTCCAATGAAAAAAGAATCAGCTCAAAACACTTTGTATTTTGACCGTTATGATCCGATGAACGATGACTGCCCAGAAAACAGAGTTCCAGCAACCCAGAAATTTCAAAATTCATATCTCCTTCGTTTCAAGCTCTTTTTAGTTGCTTCCGAATTCTGTGAAACACTTGTTGAGTATAGAATCATATGGAATTGGTTTTACTTCATTTGGTTCTGTATAATGTGAGATATAGACAGAAAACCGAGGCTATTCTGAGTTGATTCCAGAATCACATGTATCAACTTTCGAAGGCCATATCTCCCTGGTCTGAGCTCCGCTTTGAGTGGGTCAAATTGTGGTGTGACGCATTTTGAGTCTAGTTTTATATGCCACTGGTTTCAGCTCAATTGGATATGTATTTTGTGAGATACACCCAAAATACTGAAGCTCGCCTTGCTGTGTGGCGTGAATTGCACTGCCAACTTCCACAATTTGTTTCTCTTTCATCTGAACTCCTTTGGACTTAAATCTGGTCTCCAAATGACGCATTGGGAGTCTACTTTCATCCAAAATTGGTTTCACCTCAATCCGACGTCTAGTTTGTGAGATATCATCGAAACATTGAATGTCGCCCATGAAAAACGCAGACCAGAGGCAAACAGAGCATGAAACAGTTCCTGGAGTCGATGCAGCCATATTGGAAAGTCAGCAAAATTACGATTTTGCCATTGAAGCTGAAGTTCTACAGAATTACGATTTTGCCATTCTGAATGAATTTAGAGAAATAAATGTAAATGACTTGAAGCAATTATTTTCTTGACTCAAGGCAACTAGTCTGGAGGCAAACAAGTCATTGCAGCAAACGTATACGATCTGTATAGCACTATTCATACCGTATAGCACTATCCATATATACGGTTTTGTAGCTAAGAAATTGTTATTCATGATGATGCTCCAAATAGCTTAATTTAGCACTGAATTAAGCCTTTCGAACTTCTGTTTGATCATGTAGACTTTCCAGTATTGGCACTATTCATGTATACGTGATACTATTCACGATACGCTACTATTCACACTGATGTTTGCTGACTCCGAATTAAGCTACTCCAACTTCCGCTTGATCATGGAGACTTCCAATATCACAAAAACTTGAGTGTTGATATTCTCATTATACTGTGCAAGTTCTTCCTTCTTTAGTCTCTTCTCTTCTTCTGGATTATTCTTCATGATTCAACTTGAACTAATCTATATTAAATAAGGTAGTTAGTCAATGTATATGATAAAACTTTTTGCTCTAGATAATGGCATCAATATAAGACATCATCAAAACTAATCAGAACTAACATTCTCCCCCTTTTTGATGATGGCAAATACCTTAAGAAAAATATGTATGAATATGAGAATATATTAGATGCAACATATTTTTCTTGCCATTCTCTCCCCCTTATTTGTCATTAGCAAAAAGTTGAAGTAAAGAAGATATACTTGTGGAGATATAAATATGAAAAACACGTGAGAAATAATTGCTATTTCTCTCCCCCTTTTGAAAATATTTGATGCAAGTAGAAAAGATGTTTCATGAAGGTATGTTTGAAATACAATTTGGAGAGGTTTTTCAAGAAACTTAAAACTTTCATAGTTAAAAACAAATTCATATCAAACATGTGCAGAATGTCTACTGAATATAAAAAGATAGAGATTAGAAATGCTCATGTAGATTCTGCAAATTGTTGAATGATCGATGAAGTCCATTTGCTTGCTGTAAGATATTTGGTTGAGTCGCCATGCCCTAAGATGAAGTAGTGATAGGCTTCTTTCTTGTTGTATAAGGTTCTTTGAAGAGGCTCAATCGAAGGATCATGAATATCTTGTATGATGCGAATAAGATGAAAGTACTGGCTTCTTGAGTTGTTTCTCATTTGAATAAATTTGATCAGTACTTTAGCTTCCATCCTTTGCCTTCATAGATCTCTTCTGTAGAGCATATCTCATCTTCAATAATTAATCCCCAAAGCATCTTTCCTTAATTTAATAATTTCTCCTTGTAGTGTATTAAGGAAAGTTGTAACACATAACCAAATCTCCTGCTACAAATTAAAAATATTCTTTCCTGAAGAGATTTGTTAGTGCAACCAGATATCAAAGTGTTCCTCTCGAAAACATATTTTCAAATAATAATGAAAGAAAAATATAATATTAACTCATCATCAAAACTAATAACAAATAATAATTGTATATGAGTATGCTTAAAAGGGTTTTCTTCAAATAAATAAGAAGAGCTTATAGAGTATAAAACACATATGAACGTGAAGCTCCCCCTTAATGAATGCATGAAGTTCCTTTTAATGATACCAAATAATAATGTGACAGCAAATGTTATGAGATTTGGAAATATCTTTACTTACAACATGGTACCTCAGAATTAAGAACTTTCAAGTTCATTAAAATTGGTATGAAGAAATTACTTATGCTTTTTAAGATGATAAAAGTGATTAAAGCATAAGGATCATTTTGAAAATAAATGTTCTCAGGCTAAACTTTGTGAAATAAAATTTGAATGAACAAAATCAAGTTAGCCTGCTGAGTAATGCGAGAGCATAGAAATGATTATGATATATGAACATTATTTCAAAATACAATACCTCACTCAAGTAATATCGTAATTACTTGAGTCATAATCATTTGTAATCCATAGGTGCATCACGGGCTGGCCATTATCTGATGATGTGATCAGTATTGAGGAACTCCCAGATTTGATGCATAAGGATAAGTTTCTGTGGCCAACAACTTTTCTTATCAAGCTAGTACACTCCTGTATCACCTTGATCTAAGCCTCTTGCTAGATAAGACCTTGAAGTTTTGGTTGATCAATTCACAGAGTTGCCTAATCTTGTCATTCACAGAAGTGATGTCACAAAATTTGCAAACGTAGCTACTGAAATGGTCTATTTTGTTTGCCTATGTTCTTTGTATGCAACAACAGACCATGTTAGTCATCGATCTCTTGCAAAAATATATGTTCTTTGGTACTCAATGATATCGAGTCCACACAGGATTAGACATAATAAACTCTTGTGCTCTTATAAAATTAAATCATATGATATTTGAGCAAAGAGTATATCAAAATCAAATATCAAAACATAGTTTTACCCAATCAAATAAATTAAAGCCAATGAATCAAATAGGGTAACAACTAAATGATACCAAAAATGTGATTTCTCAATGACAATTTGTAAATACACTTTATGTAGAAGAGATGTTTTTGATAAAATGCATGAAGTTTTGATCAAAGAGCATAAAAAATCTTATCCATAAATTAGTTCAGAATTTTTTTAAAAAAAAAATGATAGTGAAATATGCAAATTGTTTTAAATCTTGAATGTCCTTTCAAAAATGTAATAATGCAGTATAAAATCAAAATTTTCCTAAATGAAATATTCATTTTTGAAACATGCTTGAAAAATTGATGCTCATGTTAAATATGGTGGAAGTCAATAAGTTTAATGAATATATCAATATGCTTCAGATTTGGAAAACATGTTGAACATTGAAGTTAACATGTTGAAGAATTTCCCAAAAGCAAAAGTCATAGGGAAAATGAATTAACCAAAAAAGGGCTAAGTATGATAGAAATATATAGGCACAATGACTTTGCTATTGATCAAGAGATAATCTTGCCTTAGTAGAGTTTTGAAAATATAATAACATTCAAGGCAAGAATATGAATATATAGAAATAGTTGCTCAAAATATGGATGTAGACAAATGCTTATGTATTTGAGTAACACAAGGAGTACTAGGATTCATAGATGATGAAGTACAAACTTATTAATCCAAATGATTAGAGTTCCATAATATTATCCTAGTAAGTTATTCCACTATAATGGTTAATACACTAACATTTAATGCATTAATGAACATTCATAATTTTTGGAATAACTTGGCCAATAAGAATTTATAAGATTTTCACAAATTGAATAAGCTTGAAACCCATATAGATGATCAACTTGTTAGATATAAGATCTAACTTGATTGAAAATAAAGAATGAGAAGTTCGAGCATTATATTGACTATCAAAGATCAATATGTGAATGATAGGGAAAACTCTACTGGAAGGATTCGAAGCATATCTAACATTCAATATACAAAGACTTAACTTCCAATTTTGAAATATCATTTTAATGCAATCAGAATATGCATATTTTTTCAAAACATCTGTATGCATTTTTCTAGAAACAGAGTGAATTGAAATTTTAAAAAAAATGTGTAAAATATATATATAATCTTAGAATGTTTTGCACAAATTCACTTATGGTCCATTTAGCAATCTGAAAATATTTTGAAAATCATAAATGATTGATTGCTAATGGAATGCAATGATAGACTAGTATTCATTACCCAAATATGAATTTCATATAAGCACAATATGGGGTAAGAAATAGATATCATCGTAATTCCTCCAATCCTTGTAGAAGCTTGCTTGATTAAGATTGTTTTGATGTAGATAACTCCTTTTCGGACGTTCACCATCAACAATAAGCATAGCTTGTTGAGCTTTCTCATAAGTTGGATCATTTCTCTTTGTTACATTCTTGAGAAGCTTTCTATGATCCTACAAAACCATATAAATCTTTTTCTTTCTTGATATCCAACCTTACTTGGATCCAATCATTGTTAGCTTGTAGGAACCAAAATTAAATTCACATGCTCTTATGAATATATTCAATTCAGAACAACTAAGCACAGTGAATTAAACATGATTTATGGATAAAAGAAATATTTCCTTTTCAAATTATCATGTATGCTTAAAGAGTTAAATTATTGAACATTGCAATCACTTTGAAAAATTAAATTAGGATGACAAAAATCAATTTTTTTTTAAATAGTTTGCAAGGCTCATTCCTAAGGTTACAAAATATAAAACCTCAATAAATATTTCAGATAACAGAGTAGGAGGTTTTACCGTTGTATGCCTTTGCCTTAGGTACTAGGAGAATTGACTTTGCTTACCCACTGTCTTTTTCTGTCATATTGATTCTTAATGTGTCTTCCTATGGGTATCGACAAAGCTCTTTCAGAAGATATGTACTTCAATGGTCTTCTATTTGGCATTTCAGAGATTCTCCTCTTCTTATTTTCCTTAAGGTAGTTGAAGGATACTCTATGATAATTTATTCTTGAGGTAGAAGATACTCTTCTTGTATGTATCCATTGCTCTTCATGGTTTGACCTTGTAGTTCTAGCAATGGGTGCTCTGAGAGTTCTCCTGTTTGAAGTAAGTTTCCTTTTACGCTCATGAGAAACTCTTGGATTGTTCTTCGTCTCGTCAGTACCCTTATGTCCATTGAATTTTAAATTATCCTCCACACATAAGGCACTAGATGGACATTTTGGTACCCACTTATATTTGGGTCCTTGACCGTTAGTATTGGACTTTACTTGTCCTTTAGGAACCCAAACAAATATATTTCTCACATTATAATTTCTTCTAATATAACATGTATGAGAAATATGACCAGATTTTCTACAATAATTGCAAATAATAGAATGGTGCTTATTATGAACATTTTTGCAAGTATTGTACTGGTTATGAGAGTAAAACTTCAAATAATATTCATTTGAACATTCATTCTTCCCACATGATTTTCCAGCAAGATTGAAAACATTTTTGTTTTTCAAAATAGAATCAGTAATTGGTTGAAAAACAATTTTATGCAAATGTTCAAAATCATTTTTCTTAACTACAAAAGAAGAATTGGAATTGTCTACCTCATATGCATCTTGAGCTCCAGATAATGATTGACCACAATTGTCTATGAGCTCTTCTTGGTAGTCCTCTTTCTCTTGTTCTTTTGTGTTGACTGGATCATTAAAATATTCTCTAATTTCACCTTCTTCCATTTGTTCATCACTCATAGATGTGCAGTTAGAAATCTTTGATGAACTATCAACACTTTCAACTTCAACACAATCATTAGAAGTATAGATAGAATCAAGAGTATCCCAAATATCTTTAGCATTAGAGTAAGACTTGATTTTCTCAAAATCATTTTCGGTTAAAGCACTATACAAAATTTTCATTGCTCTAATGTTCAACAAAAACATTTTCTTTTCTTTTTCCGTCCAATCCTTTCTCGGTTTGAAATCAAAAACATTTGTAAAAACATTCCACATATCAAAATCAGTTGCTTTGATAAAACTAGTCATTCTAGCTTTCCAAAACCAAAAATCAATATCTTTTAAAAATGGTGGAACAGTATAATCGAAACCTTCAGAAAGCAAGTAACACCCAAAATTAGCCATTGTAACTCTTGAGACGGTTAAGTCCTTTAAACAAGAGCCCCGCTTTGATACCAAATGTTAGACCTGACTATCACCCAAGAGGGGGGGTGAATTGGGTGTCGGATAAAAATTTAGAAACTTTAAAATTCTTTTCAACTCTTAATGAAGGTAACAAGTATGAAAATAACTATTCATAAATCAACAGTTAAATATTCAAATAAATGTTAAAATAATATTTGCTGGAAATATAAGAGTTTAAGGAAGAGAATATGCAAACTGTGATTTATCCTGGTTCGGCCCAATTCACGATGACCTACGTCCAGTCCCCAGGCACCTCCTGAGATTTCAATCCATTATTTTCCTCAAGCTTTAATCAGGTACTTGAGAACCGCTACAAACCCACAAGTTTAGCCGGGCACTTGTGCAGCCTTTTACAAATCTCTTACCGAGATACTCCCCCTTACACACCGTAAGGATACACCGCTTGATCACACACTCTGTACTCGAAGTAATCCTCTCTCTAGGATTCACTCCCCTTACAAGCTGTAATCAACACAATGTGTTTCCCACTCAAGATCACCCAATCTTGAGTAACTCTCAGATAAAATGTTTACAAACAAATCTTCTCTTTAAGAAGTGATAAGATGAACACTGAAGTACAATACAAATAATCTCACTCTCTTAATAAATTATATGATCACTAAGAAAATAGAGAGAATATAAGATAAACATCAGAAGGCATTTTGAAGGTGTAAGCTCATGTGTTCTTCCGTTTTGAATATGCCTCCATTTATAAGCATGTTGAACGGACTTGGAGAAATTTTGACCGTTGTGAATAGTAACAGCACTATTCAAAAATTATTTCCGTTGAGGCTTGCGTACGGTTTTTTTATCGTTGAGCTCCATCTTCTGTTTTTAGATTATTGTGAGTGTGTATATGTCCGTTGGAGTTGTGAGCCGTTGTGAGCTATTTGACCGTTGTACACTCCTTCAATCAAATATCAGTTCCATTGAGATATTACCGTTGTAACTTTCTGTCCTTTTGAGAAATAGCCGTTGCTTTGTCTTTCTCATTCCATCAAAAGCTTTGTTGAATGCCTTCATTATTGTTTTCATCAAAGGACCGTTGCCTTCTTGCTTTAGCAAATGGTTCAACTTCCATGTCACTGTGTGTTTGCTTCGGACAGATTTTTGCTTCCATCAGTCTTGATCTTATTTCAAATGTTAAACACCTAAAACTCATACACAAATGATATAAATAATGTTTAGAAGTAGTATAAGTGGTTTTGGTAATCATCTGGATGTTTTCCATACGCTACAGTATTTCCGGACGCGGTGATTCTTGAAGACGATGAACAGTATTTTCGTGATGATGATTCAGAGCATAGCTCAACTTCCAGTAACCATATCTCTTCGTATATAGCTCTAAAATTAGTAAATGATATATCCCTGGAAAACTCTTGATGTCTTCTTTCCAATGAAAAAAGAATCAGCTCAAAACACTTTGTATTTTGACCGTTATGATCCGATGAACGATGACTGCCCAGAAAACAGAGTTCCAGCAACCCAGAAATTTCAAAATTCATATCTCCTTCGTTTCAAGCTCTTTTTAGTTGCTTCCGAATTCTGTGAAACACTTGTTGAGTATAGAATCATATGGAATTGGTTTTACTTCATTTGGTTCTGTATAATGTGAGATATAGACAGAAAACCGAGGCTATTCTGAGTTGATTCCAGAATCACATGTATCAACTTTCGAAGGCCATATCTCCCTGGTCTGAGCTCCGCTTTGAGTGGGTCAAATTGTGGTGTGACGCATTTTGAGTCTAGTTTTATATGCCACTGGTTTCAGCTCAATTGGATATGTATTTTGTGAGATACACCCAAAATACTGAAGCTCGCCTTGCTGTGTGGCGTGAATTGCACTGCCAACTTCCACAATTTGTTTCTCTTTCATCTGAACTCCTTTGGACTTAAATCTGGTCTCCAAATGACGCATTGGGAGTCTACTTTCATCCAAAATTGGTTTCACCTCAATCCGACGTCTAGTTTGTGAGATATCATCGAAACATTGAATGTCGCCCATGAAAAACGCAGACCAGAGGCAAACAGAGCATGAAACAGTTCCTGGAGTCGATGCAGCCATATTGGAAAGTCAGCAAAATTACGATTTTGCCATTGAAGCTGAAGTTCTACAGAATTACGATTTTGCCATTCTGAATGAATTTAGAGAAATAAATGTAAATGACTTGAAGCAATTATTTTCTTGACTCAAGGCAACTAGTCTGGAGGCAAACAAGTCATTGCAGCAAACGTATACGATCTGTATAGCACTATTCATACCGTATAGCACTATCCATATATACGGTTTTGTAGCTAAGAAATTGTTATTCATGATGATGCTCCAAATAGCTTAATTTAGCACTGAATTAAGCCTTTCGAACTTCTGTTTGATCATGTAGACTTTCCAGTATTGGCACTATTCATGTATACGTGATACTATTCACGATACGCTACTATTCACACTGATGTTTGCTGACTCCGAATTAAGCTACTCCAACTTCCGCTTGATCATGGAGACTTCCAATATCACAAAAACTTGAGTGTTGATATTCTCATTATACTGTGCAAGTTCTTCCTTCTTTAGTCTCTTCTCTTCTTCTGGATTATTCTTCATGATTCAACTTGAACTAATCTATATTAAATAAGGTAGTTAGTCAATGTATATGATAAAACTTTTTGCTCTAGATAATGGCATCAATATAAGACATCATCAAAACTAATCAGAACTAACAACAACTTGAGGCAGAAGAAGACGAACTTTTTTCAACGTCTCAAAATTGGTTGGAAACTCACCCATCCTCCTCATTTCTCGTGAGGTTTCCAGGATGCATGAACTTGTTTCGAGATTCCTCCGTTTGGGCCCTGAACCATATGGGACAACTTGAGGCAGAAGAAGACGAACTTTTTTCAACGTCTCAAAATTGGTTGGAAACTCACCCACCCTCCTCATTTCTCGTGAGGATTCCAGAATGCATGAACTTGTTTCAAGATTCCTCCGTTTGGGCCCTGAACCATTTGGGACAACTTGAGGCAGAAGAAGACGAACTTTTTTCAACGTCTCGGAATTGCTTGGAAACTCACCCACCCTCCTCATTTCTCGTGAGGATTCCAGAATGCATGAACTTGTTTCGAGATTCCTCCCTTTGGGCCCTGAACCAAATGGGACAACTTGAGGCAGAAGAAGACGAACTTTTTTGAACGTCTCGGAATTGGTTGGAAACTCACCCACCCTCCTCATTTCTCGTGAGGATTCCAGAATGCATGTTCTTGTTTCGAGATTCCTCCGTTTGGGCCCTGAACCATTTGGGACAACTTGAGGCAGAAGAAGACGAACTTTTTTCAACGACTCCGAATTGCGTGGAAACTCACCCACCCTACTCATTTCTCGTGAGGTTTCCAGGATGCATGAACTTGTTCCGAGATTCCTCCGTTTGGGCCCTGAACCATATGGGACAACTTGAGGCAGAAGAAGACGAACTTTTTTCAACGTCTCAAAATTGGTTGGAAACTCACCCACCCTCCTCATTTCCCGTGAGGATTCCAGAATGCATGAACTTGTTTCGAGATTCCTCCGTTTGGGCCCTGAACCATTTGGTACAACTTGAGGCAGAAGAAGACGAACTTTTTTCAACGTCTCGGAATTGCTTGGAAACTCACCCACCCTCCTCATTTCTCGTGAGGATTCCAGAATGCATGAACTTGTTTCGAGATTCCTTGGTTTGGGCCCTGAACCATTTGGGAATACTTGAGGCAGAAGAAGACGAACTTTTTTCAACGACTCCGAATTGCGTGAAAACTCACCCACCCTCCTCATTTCTCGTGAGGATTCCAAAATGCATGAAGTTGTTTCGAGATTCCTCCCTTTGGGCCCTGAACCATATGGGACAACTTGAGGCAGAAGAAGACGAACTTTTTTCAACGTCTCCGAATTGCTTGGAAACTCACCCACCCTCTTCATTTCTCGTGAGGATTCCAGAATGCTTGAACTTGTTTCGAGATTCCTCCGTTTGGGCCCTGTACCATTTGGGACAACTTGAGGCAGAAGAAGACGAACTGTTTTCAACGACTCCGAATTGCGTGGAAACTCACCCACCCTCCCCATTTCTCGTGAGGATTCCTGAATGCATGAACTTGTTTCGAGATTCCTCCCTTTCGGCCCTGAACCATATGGGACAACTTGAGGCAGAAGAAGACGAACTTTTTTCAACGTCTCGGAATTGCTTGGAAACTCTCCCACCCTCCTCATTTCTCGTGAGGATTCCAGGATGCATGAACTTGTTTCGAGATTCCTCCGTTTGGGCCCTGAACCATTTGGGACAACTTGAGGCAGAAGAAGACGAACTTTTTTCAACGTCTCGGAATTGCTTGGAAACTCACCCACCCTCCTCATTTCTCGTGAGGATTCCAGAATGCATGAACTTGTTTCGAGATTCCTCCCTTTGGGCCCTGAACCATATGGGACAACTTGAGGCAGAAGAAGACGAACTTTTTTAAACGTCTCGGAATTGGTTGGAAACTCTCCCACCCTCCTCATTTCTCGTGAGGATTCCAGAATGCATGAACTTGTTTCGAGATTCCTCCGTTTGGGCCCTGAACCATTTGGGACAACTTGAGGCAGATGAAGACGAACTTTTTTCAACGTCTCGGAATTGCTTGGAAACTCACCCACCCTCCTCATTTCTCGTGAGGTTTCCAGGATGCATAAAATTGTTTCGAGATTCCTCCGTTTGGGCCCTGAACCATATGGGACAACTTGAGGCAGAAGAAGACGAACTTTTTTCAACGACTCCGAATTGCGTGGAAACTCACCCACCCTCCTCATTTCTCGTGAGGATTCCTGAATGCATGAACTTGTTTCGAGATTCCTCCCTTTGGGCCCTGAACCATATGGGACAACTTGAGGCAGAAGAAGACGAGCTTTTTTCAACGTCTCGGAATTGCTTGGAAACTCTCCCACCCTCCTCATTTCTCGTGAGGATTCCAGAATACTTGAACTTGTTTCGAGATTCCTCCGTTTGGGCCCTGAACCATTTGGGACAACTTGAGGCAGATGAAGACGAACTTTTTTCAACGTCTCGGAATTGCTTGGAAACTCACCCACCCTCCTCATTTCTCGTGAGGATTCCAGAATGCATGAACTTGTTTCGAGATTCCTCCCTTTGGGCCCTGAACCATATGGGACAACTTGAGGCAGAAGAAGACGAACTTTTTTCAACGTCTCGGAATTGGTTGGAAACTCTCCCACCCTCCTCATTTCTCGTGAGGATTCCAGAATGCATGAACTTGTTTCGAGATTCCTCCGTTTGGGCCCTGAACCATTTGGGACAACTTGAGGCAGATGAAGACGAACTTTTTTCAACGTCTCGGAATTGCTTGGAAACTCACCCACCCTCCTCATTTCTCGTGAGGATTCCAGAATGCATGAACTTGTTTCGAGATTCCTTGGTTTGGGCCCTGAACCATTTGGGAATACTTGAGGCAGAAGAAGACGAACTTTTTTCAACGACTCCGAATTGCGTGAAAACTCACCCACCCTCCTCATTTCTCGTGAGGATTCCAAAATGCATGAAGTTGTTTCGAGATTCCTCCCTTTGGGCCCTGAACCATATGGGACAACTTGAGGCAGAAGAAGACGAACTTTTTTCAACGTCTCCGAATTGCTTGGAAACTCACCCACCCTCTTCATTTCTCGTGAGGATTCCAGAATGCTTGAACTTGTTTCGAGATTCCTCCGTTTGGGCCCTGAACCATTTGGGACAACTTGAGGCAGAAGAAGACGAACTGTTTTCAACGACTCCGAATTGCGTGGAAACTCACCCACCCTCCCCATTTCTCGTGAGGATTCCTGAATGCATGAACTTGTTTCGAGATTCCTCCCTTTCGGCCCTGAACCATATGGGACAACTTGAGGCAGAAGAAGACGAACTTTTTTCAACGTCTCCGAATTGCTTGGAAACTCTCCCACCCTCCTCATTTCTCGTGAGGATTCCAGGATGCATGAACTTGTTTCGAGATTCCTCCGTTTGGGCCCTGAACCATTTGGGACAACTTGAGGCAGAAGAAGACGAACTTTTTTCAACGTCTCGGAATTGCTTGGAAACTCACCCACCCTCCTCATTTCTCGTGAGGATTCCAGAATGCATGAACTTGTTTCGAGATTCCTCCCTTTGGGCCCTGAACCATATGGGACAACTTGAGGCAGAAGAAGACGAACTTTTTTAAACGTCTCGGAATTGGTTGGAAACTCTCCCACCCTCCTCATTTCTCGTGAGGATTCCAGAATGCATGAACTTGTTTCGAGATTCCTCCGTTTGGGCCCTGAACCATTTGGGACAACTTGAGGCAGATGAAGACGAACTTTTTTCAACGTCTCGGAATTGCTTGGAAACTCACCCACCCTCCTCATTTCTCGTGAGGTTTCCAGGATGCATAAAATTGTTTCGAGATTCCTCCGTTTGGGCCCTGAACCATATGGGACAACTTGAGGCAGAAGAAGACGAACTTTTTTCAACGACTCCGAATTGCGTGGAAACTCACCCACCCTCCTCATTTCTCGTGAGGATTCCTGAATGCATGAACTTGTTTCGAGATTCCTCCCTTTGGGCCCTGAACCATATGGGACAACTTGAGGCAGAAGAAGACGAGCTTTTTTCAACGTCTCGGAATTGCTTGGAAACTCTCCCACCCTCCTCATTTCTCGTGAGGATTCCAGAATACATGAACTTGTTTCGAGATTCCTCCGTTTGGGCCCTGAACCATTTGGGACAACTTGAGGCAGATGAAGACGAACTTTTTTCAACGTCTCGGAATTGCTTGGAAACTCACCCACCCTCCTCATTTCTCGTGAGGATTCCAGAATGCATGAACTTGTTTCGAGATTCCTCCCTTTGGGCCCTGAACCATATGGGACAACTTGAGGCAGAAGAAGACGAACTTTTTTCAACGTCTCGGAATTGGTTGGAAACTCTCCCACCCTCCTCATTTCTCGTGAGGATTCCAGAATGCATGAACTTGTTTCGAGATTCCTCCGTTTGGGCCCTGAACCATTTGGGACAACTTGAGGCAGATGAAGACGAACTTTTTTCAACGTCTCGGAATTGCTTGGAAACTCACCCACCCTCCTCATTTCTCGTGAGGTTTCCAGGATGCATAAACTTGTTTCGAGATTCCTCCGTTTGGGCCCTGAACCATATGGGACAACTTGAGGCAGAAGAAGACGAACTTTTTTCAACGACTCCGAATTGCGTGGAAACTCACCCACCCTCCTCATTTCTCGTGAGGATTCCTGAATGCATGAACTTGTTTCGAGATTCCTCCGTTTGGGCCCTGAACCATTTGGGACAACTTGAGGCAGAAGAAGACGAACTTTTTTCAACGTCTCGGAATTGCTTGGAAACTCTCCCACCCTCCTCATTTCTCGTGAGGATTCCAGAATACATGAACTTGTTTCGAGATTCCTCCGTTTGGGCCCTGAACCATTTGGGACAACTTGAGCCAGATGAAGACGAACTTTTTTCAACGTCTCGGAATTGCTTGGAAACTCACCCACCCTCCTCATTTCTCGTGAGGATTCCAGAATGCATGAACTTGTTTCGAGATTCCTCCCTTTGGGCCCTGAACCATATAGGACAACTTTAGGCAGAAGAAGACGAACTTTTTTCAACGTCTCGGAATTGGTTGGAAACTCTCCCACCCTCCTCATTTCTCGTGAGGATTCCAGAATGCATGAACTTGTTTCGAGATTCCTCCGTTTGGGCCCTGAACCATTTGGGACAACTTGAGGCAGATGAAGACGAACTTTTTTCAACGTCTCGGAATTGCTTGGAAACTCACCCACCCTCCTCATTTCTCGTGAGGTTTCCAGGATGCATGAAGTTGTTTCGAGATTCCTCCCTTTGGGCCCTGAACCATATGGGACAACTTGAGGCAGAAGAAGACGAACTTTTTTCAACGTCTCCAAATTGCTTGGAAACTCACCCACCCTCTTCATTTCTCGTGAGGATTCCAGAATGCTTGAACTTGTTTCGAGATTCCTCCGTTTGGGCCCTGAACCATTTGGGACAACTTGAGGCAGAAGAAGACGAACTGTTTTCAACGACTCCGAATTGCGTGGAAACTCACCCACCCTCCCCATTTCTCGTGAGGATTCCTGAATGCATGAACTTGTTTCGAGATTCCTCCCTTTCGGCCCTGAACCATATGGGACAACTTGAGGCAGAAGAAGACGAACTTTTTTCAACGTCTCGGAATTGCTTGGAAACTCTCCCACCCTCCTCATTTCTCGTGAGGATTCCAGGATGCATGAACTTGTTTCGAGATTCCTCCGTTTGGGCCCTGAACCATTTGGGACAACTTGAGGCAGAAGAAGACGAACTTTTTTCAACGTCTCGGAATTGCTTGGAAACTCACCCACCCTCCTCATTTCTCGTGAGGATTCCAGAATGCATGAACTTGTTTCGAGATTCCTCCCTTTGGGCCCTGAACCATATGGGACAACTTGAGGCAGAAGAAGACGAACTTTTTTAAACGTCTCGGAATTGGTTGGAAACTCTCCCACCCTCCTCATTTCTCGTGAGGATTCCAGAATGCATGAACTTGTTTCGAGATTCCTCCGTTTGGGCCCTGAACCATTTGGGACAACTTGAGGCAGATGAAGACGAACTTTTTTCAACGTCTCGGAATTGCTTGGAAACTCACCCACCCTCCTCATTTCTCGTGAGGTTTCCAGGATGCATAAAATTGTTTCGAGATTCCTCCGTTTGGGCCCTGAACCATATGGGACAACTTGAGGCAGAAGAAGACGAACTTTTTTCAACGACTCCGAATTGCGTGGAAACTCACCCACCCTCCTCATTTCTCGTGAGGATTCCTGAATGCATGAACTTGTTTCGAGATTCCTCCCTTTGGGCCCTGAACCATATGGGACAACTTGAGGCAGAAGAAGACGAGCTTTTTTCAACGTCTCGGAATTGCTTGGAAACTCTCCCACCCTCCTCATTTCTCGTGAGGATTCCAGAATACTTGAACTTGTTTCGAGATTCCTCCGTTTGGGCCCTGAACCATTTGGGACAACTTGAGGCAGATGAAGACGAACTTTTTTCAACGTCTCGGAATTGCTTGGAAACTCACCCACCCTCCTCATTTCTCGTGAGGATTCCAGAATGCATGAACTTGTTTCGAGATTCCTCCCTTTGGGCCCTGAACCATATGGGACAACTTGAGGCAGAAGAAGACGAACTTTTTTCAACGTCTCGGAATTGGTTGGAAACTCTCCCACCCTCCTCATTTCTCGTGAGGATTCCAGAATGCATGAACTTGTTTCGAGATTCCTCCGTTTGGGCCCTGAACCATTTGGGACAACTTGAGGCAGATGAAGACGAACTTTTTTCAACGTCTCGGAATTGCTTGGAAACTCACCCACCCTCCTCATTTCTCGTGAGGATTCCAGAATGCATGAACTTGTTTCGAGATTCCTTGGTTTGGGCCCTGAACCATTTGGGAATACTTGAGGCAGAAGAAGACGAACTTTTTTCAACGACTCCGAATTGCGTGAAAACTCACCCACCCTCCTCATTTCTCGTGAGGATTCCAAAATGCATGAAGTTGTTTCGAGATTCCTCCCTTTGGGCCCTGAACCATATGGGACAACTTGAGGCAGAAGAAGACGAACTTTTTTCAACGTCTCCGAATTGCTTGGAAACTCACCCACCCTCTTCATTTCTCGTGAGGATTCCAGAATGCTTGAACTTGTTTCGAGATTCCTCCGTTTGGGCCCTGAACCATTTGGGACAACTTGAGGCAGAAGAAGACGAACTGTTTTTAACGACTCCGAATTGCGTGGAAACTCACCCACCCTCCCCATTTCTCGTGAGGATTCCTGAATGCATGAACTTGTTTCGAGATTCCTCCCTTTCGGCCCTGAACCATATGGGACAACTTGAGGCAGAAGAAGACGAACTTTTTTCAACGTCTCGGAATTGCTTGGAAACTCTCCCACCCTCCTCATTTCTCGTGAGGATTCCAGGATGCATGAACTTGTTTCGAGATTCCTCCGTTTGGGCCCTGAACCATTTGGGACAACTTGAGGCAGAAGAAGACGAACTTTTTTCAACGTCTCGGAATTGCTTGGAAACTCACCCACCCTCTTCATTTCTCGTGAGGATTCCAGAATGCATGAACTTGTTTCGAGATTCCTCCCTTTGGGCCCTGAACCATATGGGACAACTTGAGGCAGAAGAAGACGAACTTTTTTAAACGTCTCGGAATTGGTTGGAAACTCTCCCACCCTCCTCATTTCTCGTGAGGATTCCAGAATGCATGAACTTGTTTCGAGATTCCTCCGTTTGGGCCCTGAACCATTTGGGACAACTTGAGGCAGATGAAGACGAACTTTTTTCAACGTCTCGGAATTGCTTGGAAACTCACCCACCCTCCTCATTTCTCGTGAGGTTTCCAGGATGCATAAAATTGTTTCGAGATTCCTCCGTTTGGGCCCTGAACCATATGGGACAACTTGAGGCAGAAGAAGACGAACTTTTTTCAACGACTCCGAATTGCGTGGAAACTCACCCACCCTCCTCATTTCTCGTGAGGATTCCTGAATGCATGAACTTGTTTCGAGATTCCTCCCTTTGGGCCCTGAACCATATGGGACAACTTGAGGCAGAAGAAGACGAGCTTTTTTCAACGTCTCGGAATTGCTTGGAAACTCTCCCACCCTCCTCATTTCTCGTGAGGATTCCAGAATACATGAACTTGTTTCGAGATTCCTCCGTTTGGCCCCTGAACCATTTGGGACAACTTGAGGCAGATGAAGACGAACTTTTTTCAACGTCTCGGAATTGCTTGGAAACTCACCCACCCTCCTCATTTCTCGTGAGGATTCCAGAATGCATGAACTTGTTTCGAGATTCCTCCCTTTGGGCCCTGAACCATATGGGACAACTTGAGGCAGAAGAAAACGAACTTTTTTCAACGTCTCGGAATTGGTTGGAAACTCTCCCACCCTCCTCATTTCTCGTGAGGATTCCAGAATGCATGAACTTGTTTCGAGATTCCTCCCTTTGGGCCCTGAACCATATGGGACAACTTGAGGCAGAAGAAGACGAACTGTTTTTAACGACTCCGAATTGCGTGGAAACTCACCCACCCTCCCCATTTCTCGTGAGGATTCCTGAATGCATGAACTTGTTTCGAGATTCCTCCCTTTCGGCCCTGAACCATATGGGACAACTTGAGGCAGAAGAAGACGAACTTTTTTCAACGTCTCGGAATTGCTTGGAAACTCTCCCACCCTCCTCATTTCTCGTGAGGATTCCAGGATGCATGAACTTGTTTCGAGATTCCTCCGTTTGGGCCCTGAACCATTTGGGACAACTTGAGGCAGAAGAAGACGAACTTTTTTCAACGTCTCGGAATTGCTTGGAAACTCACCCACCCTCTTCATTTCTCGTGAGGATTCCAGAATGCATGAACTTGTTTCGAGATTCCTCCCTTTGGGCCCTGAACCATATGGGACAACTTGAGGCAGAAGAAGACGAACTTTTTTAAACGTCTCGGAATTGGTTGGAAACTCTCCCACCCTCCTCATTTCTCGTGAGGATTCCAGAATGCATGAACTTGTTTCGAGATTCCTCCGTTTGGGCCCTGAACCATTTGGGACAACTTGAGGCAGATGAAGACGAACTTTTTTCAACGTCTCGGAATTGCTTGGAAACTCACCCACCCTCCTCATTTCTCGTGAGGTTTCCAGGATGCATAAAATTGTTTCGAGATTCCTCCGTTTGGGCCCTGAACCATATGGGACAACTTGAGGCAGAAGAAGACGAACTTTTTTCAACGACTCCGAATTGCGTGGAAACTCACCCACCCTCCTCATTTCTCGTGAGGATTCCTGAATGCATGAACTTGTTTCGAGATTCCTCCCTTTGGGCCCTGAACCATATGGGACAACTTGAGGCAGAAGAAGACGAGCTTTTTTCAACGTCTCGGAATTGCTTGGAAACTCTCCCACCCTCCTCATTTCTCGTGAGGATTCCAGAATACATGAACTTGTTTCGAGATTCCTCCGTTTGGCCCCTGAACCATTTGGGACAACTTGAGGCAGATGAAGACGAACTTTTTTCAACGTCTCGGAATTGCTTGGAAACTCACCCACCCTCCTCATTTCTCGTGAGGATTCCAGAATGCATGAACTTGTTTCGAGATTCCTCCCTTTGGGCCCTGAACCATATGGGACAACTTGAGGCAGAAGAAAACGAACTTTTTTCAACGTCTCGGAATTGGTTGGAAACTCTCCCACCCTCCTCATTTCTCGTGAGGATTCCAGAATGCATGAACTTGTTTCGAGATTCCTCCGTTTGGGCCCTGAACCATTTGGGACAACTTGAGGCAGATGAAGACGAACTTTTTTCAACGTCTCGGAATTGCTTGGAAACTCACCCACCCTCCTCATTTCTCGTGAGGTTTCCAGGATGCATAAACTTGTTTCGAGATTCCTCCGTTTGGGCCCTGAACCATATGGGACAACTTGAGGCAGAAGAAGACGAACTTTTTTCAACGACTCCGAATTGCGTGGAAACTCACCCACCCTCCTCATTTCTCGTGAGGATTCCTGAATGCATGAACTTGTTTCGAGATTCCTCCGTTTGGGTCCTGAACCATTTGGGACAACTTGAGGCAGAAGAAGACGAACTTTTTTCAACGTCTCGGAATTGCTTGGAAACTCTCCCACCCTCCTCATTTCTCGTGAGGATTCCAGAATACATGAACTTGTTTCGAGATTCCTCCGTTTGGGCCCTGAACCATTTGGGACAACTTGAGGCAGATGAAGACGAACTTTTTTCAACGTCTCGGAATTGCTTGGAAACTCACCCACCCTCCTCATTTCTCGTGAGGATTCCAGAATGCATGAACTTGTTTCGAGATTCCTCCCTTTGGGCCCTGAACCATATGGGACAACTTGAGGCAGAAGAAGACGAACTTTTTTCAACGTCTCGGAATTGGTTGGAAACTCTCCCACCCTCCTCATTTCTCGTGAGGATTCCAGAATGCATGAACTAGTTTCGAGATTCCTCCGTTTGGGCCCTGAACCATTTGGGACAACTTGAGGCAGATGAAGACGAACTTTTTTCAACGTCTCGGAATTGCTTGGAAACTCACCCACCCTCCTCATTTCTCGTGAGGTTTCCAGGATGCATAAACTTGTTTCGAGATTCCTCCGTTTGGGCCCTGAACCATATGGGACAACTTGAGGCAGAAGAAGACGAACTTTTTTCAACGACTCCGAATTGCGTGGAAACTCACCCACCCTCCTCATTTCTCGTGAGGATTCCTGAATGCATGAACTTGTTTCGAGATTCCTCCGTTTGGGCCCTGAACCATTTGGGACAACTTGAGGCAGAAGAAGACGAACTTTTTTCAACGTCTCGGAATTGCTTGGAAACTCTCCCACCCTCCTCATTTCTCGTGAGGATTCCAGAATACATGAACTTGTTTCGAGATTCCTCCGTTTGGGCCCTGAACCATTTGGGACAACTTGAGGCAGATGAAGACGAACTTTTTTCAACGTCTCGGAATTGCTTGGAAACTCACCCACCCTCCTCATTTCTCGTGAGGATTCCAGAATGCATGAACTTGTTTCGAGATTCCTCCCTTTGGGCCCTGAACCATATGGGACAACTTGAGGCAGAAGAAGACGAACTTTTTTCAACGTCTCGGAATTGGTTGGAAACTCTCCCACCCTCCTCATTTCTCGTGAGGATTCCAGAATGCATGAACTTGTTTCGAGATTCCTCCGTTTGGGCCCTGAACCATTTGGGACAACTTGAGGCAGATGAAGACGAACTTTTTTCAACGTCTCAGAATTGCTTGGAAACTCACCCACCCTCCTCATTTCTCGTGAGGTTTCCAGGATGCATGAAGTTGTTTCGAGATTCCTCCCTTTGGGCCCTGAACCATATGGGACAACTTGAGGCAGAAGAAGACGAACTTTTTTCAACGTCTCCGAATTGCTTGGAAACTCACCCACCCTCTTCATTTCTCGTGAGGATTCCAGAATGCTTGAACTTGTTTCGAGATTCCTCCGTTTGGGCCCTGAACCATTTGGGACAACTTGAGGCAGAAGAAGACGAACTTTTTTCAACGTCTCGGAATTGCTTGGAAACTCTCCCACCCTCCTCATTTCTCGTGAGGATTCCAGAATACATGAACTTGTTTCGAGATTCCTCCGTTTGGGCCCTGAACCATTTGGGACAACTTGAGGCAGAAGAAGACGAACTTTTTTCAACGTCTCGAAATTGCTTGGAAACTCACCCACCCTCCTCATTTCTCGTGAGGTTTCCAGGATGCATAAACTTGTTTCGAGATTCCTCCATTTGGGCCCTGAACCATATGGGACAACTTGAGGCAGAAGAAGACGAACTTTTTTCAACGACTCCGAATTGCGTGGAAACTCACCCACCCTCCTCATTTCTCGTGAGGATTCCTGAATGCATGAACTTGTTTCGAGATTCCTCCGTTTGGGCCCTGAACCATTTGGGACAACTTGAGGCAGAAGAAGACGAACTTTTTTCAACGTCTCGGAATTGCTTGGAAACTCTCCCACCCTCCTCATTTCTCGTGAGGATTCCAGAATACATGAACTTGTTTCGAGATTCCTCCGTTTGGGCCCTGAACCATTTGGGACAACTTGAGGCAGATGAAGACGAACTTTTTTCAACGTCTCGGAATTGCTTGGAAACTCACCCACCCTCCTCATTTCTCGTGAGGATTCCAGAATGCATGAACTTGTTTCGAGATTCCTCCCTTTGGGCCCTGAACCATATGGGACAACTTGAGGCAGAAGAAGACGAACTTTTTTCAACGTCTCGGAATTGGTTGGAAACTCTCCCACCCTCCTCATTTCTCGTGAGGATTCCAGAATGCATGAACTAGTTTCGAGATTCCTCCGTTTGGGCCCTGAACCATTTGGGACAACTTGAGGCAGATGAAGACGAACTTTTTTCAACGTCTCGGAATTGCTTGGAAACTCACCCACCCTCCTCATTTCTCGTGAGGTTTCCAGGATGCATAAACTTGTTTCGAGATTCCTCCGTTTGGGCCCTGAACCATATGGGACAACTTGAGGCAGAAGAAGACGAACTTTTTTCAACGACTCCGAATTGCGTGGAAACTCACCCACCCTCCTCATTTCTCGTGAGGATTCCTGAATGCATGAACTTGTTTCGAGATTCCTCCGTTTGGGCCCTGAACCATTTGGGACAACTTGAGGCAGAAGAAGACGAACTTTTTTCAACGTCTCGGAATTGCTTGGAAACTCTCCCACCCTCCTCATTTCTCGTGAGGATTCCAGAATACATGAACTTGTTTCGAGATTCCTCCGTTTGGGCCCTGAACCATTTGGGACAACTTGAGGCAGATGAAGACGAACTTTTTTCAACGTCTCGGAATTGCTTGGAAACTCACCCACCCTCCTCATTTCTCGTGAGGATTCCAGAATGCATGAACTTGTTTCGAGATTCCTCCCTTTGGGCCCTGAACCATATGGGACAACTTGAGGCAGAAGAAGACGAACTTTTTTCAACGTCTCGGAATTGGTTGGAAACTCTCCCACCCTCCTCATTTCTCGTGAGGATTCCAGAATGCATGAACTTGTTTCGAGATTCCTCCGTTTGGGCCCTGAACCATTTGGGACAACTTGAGGCAGATGAAGACGAACTTTTTTCAACGTCTCAGAATTGCTTGGAAACTCACCCACCCTCCTCATTTCTCGTGAGGTTTCCAGGATGCATGAAGTTGTTTCGAGATTCCTCCCTTTGGGCCCTGAACCATATGGGACAACTTGAGGCAGAAGAAGACGAACTTTTTTCAACGTCTCCGAATTGCTTGGAAACTCACCCACCCTCTTCATTTCTCGTGAGGATTCCAGAATGCTTGAACTTGTTTCGAGATTCCTCCGTTTGGGCCCTGAACCATTTGGGACAACTTGAGGCAGAAGAAGACGAACTTTTTTCAACGTCTCGGAATTGCTTGGAAACTCTCCCACCCTCCTCATTTCTCGTGAGGATTCCAGAATTCATGAACTTGTTTCGAGATTCCTCCGTTTGGGCCCTGAACCATTTGGGACAACTTGAGGCAGAAGAAGACGAACTTTTTTCAACGTCTCGAAATTGCTTGGAAACTCACCCACCCTCCTCATTTCTCGTGAGGTTTCCAGGATGCATAAACTTGTTTCGAGATTCCTCCGTTTGGGCCCTGAACCATATGGGACAACTTGAGGCAGAAGAAGACGAACTTTTTTCAACGACTCCGAATTGCGTGGAAACTCACCCACCCTCCTCATTTCTCGTGAGGATTCCTGAATGCATGAACTTGTTTCGAGATTCCTCCGTTTGGGCCCTGAACCATTTGGGACAACTTGAGGCAGAAGAAGACGAACTTTTTTCGACGTCTCGGAATTGCTTGGAAACTCTCCCACCCTCCTCATTTCTCGTGAGGATTCCAGAATACATGAACTTGTTTCGAGATTCCTCCGTTTGGGCCCTGAACCATTTGGGACAACTTGAGGCAGATGAAGACGAACTTTTTTCAACGTCTCGGAATTGCTTGGAAACTCACCCACCCTCCTCATTTCTCGTGAGGATTCCAGAATGCATGAACTTGTTTCGAGATTCCTCCCTTTGGGCCCTGAACCATATGGGACAACTTGAGGCAGAAGAAGACGAACTTTTTTCAACGTCTCGGAATTGGTTGGAAACTCTCCCACCCTCCTCATTTCTCGTGAGGATTCCAGAATGCATGAACTTGTTTCGAGATTCCTCCGTTTGGGCCCTGAACCATTTGGGACAACTTGAGGCAGATGAAGACGAACTTTTTTCAACGTCTCGGAATTGCTTGGAAACTCACCCACCCTCCTCATTTCTCGTGAGGTTTCCAGGATGCATGAAGTTGTTTCGAGATTCCTCCCTTTGGGCCCTGAACCATATGGGACAACTTGAGGCAGAAGAAGACGAACTTTTTTCAACGTCTCCGAATTGCTTGGAAACTCACCCACCCTCTTCATTTCTCGTGAGGATTCCAGAATGCTTGAACTTGTTTCGAGATTCCTCCGTTTGGGCCCTGAACCATTTGGGACAACTTGAGGCAGAAGAAGACGAACTTTTTTCAACGTCTCGGAATTGCTTGGAAACTCTCCCACCCTCCTCATTTCTCGTGAGGATTCCAGAATACATGAACTTGTTTCGAGATTCCTCCGTTTGGGCCCTGAACCATTTGGGACAACTTGAGGCAGAAGAAGACGAACTTTTTTCAACGTCTCGAAATTGCTTGGAAACTCACCCACCCTCCTCATTTCTCGTGAGGATTCCAGAATGCATGAACTTGTTTCGAGATTCCTCCCTTTGGGCCCTGAACCATATGGGACAACTTGAGGCAGAAGAAGACGAACTTTTTTGAACGTCTCGGAATTGGTTGGAAACTCACCCACCCTCCTCATTTCTCGTGAGAATCCTAGAATGCATGAACTTGTTTCGAGATTCCTCCATTTGAGCCCTGAACCATTTGGGAATACTTTAGGTTGAAGAAGACGAACTTTTTTCAACGACTCCGAATTGCGTGGAAACTCACCCATCCTCCTCATTTCTCGTGAGGTTTCCAGGATGCATGAACTTGTTTCGAGATTCCTCCGTTTGGGCCCTGAACCATATGGGACAACTTGAGGCAGAAGAAGACGAACTTTTTTCAACGTCTCAAAATTGGTTGGAAACTCACCCACCCTCCTCATTTCTCGTGAGGATTCCAGAATGCATGAACTTGTTTCGAGATTCCTCCGTTTGGGCCCTGAACCATTTGGGACAACTTGAGGCAGAAGAAGACGAACTTTTTTCAACGTCTCCGAATTGCGTGGAAACTCACCCACCCTCCTCATTTCTCGTGAGGATTCCAGAATGCAAGAACTTGTTTCCAGATTCCTCCCTTTCGGCCTGAACCATATGGGACAACTTGAGGCAGAAGAAGACGAACTTTTTTCAACGTCTCGGAATTGCTTAGAAACTCACCCACCCTCCTCATTTCTCGTGAGGATTCCAGAATGCATGAACTTGTTTCGAGATTCCTCCGTTTGGGCCCTGAACCATTTGGGACAACTTGAGGCAGAAGAAGACGAACTTTTTTCAACGTCTCGAAATTGCTTGGAAACTCACCCACCCTCCTCATTTCTCGTGAGGTTTCCAGGATGCATAAACTTGTTTCGAGATTCCTCCGTTTGGGCCCTGAACCATATGGGACAACTTGAGGCAGAAGAAGACGAACTTTTTTCAACGACTCCGAATTGCGTGGAAACTCACCCACCCTCCTCATTTCTCGTGAGGATTCCTGAATGCATGAACTTGTTTCGAGATTCCTCCGTTTGGGCCCTGAACCATTTGGGACAACTTGAGGCAGAAGAAGACGAACTTTTTTCAACGTCTCGGAATTGCTTGGAAACTCTCCCACCCTCCTCATTTCTCGTGAGGATTCCAGAATACATGAACTTGTTTCGAGATTCCTCCGTTTGGGCCCTGAACCATTTGGGACAACTTGAGGCAGATGAAGACGAACTTTTTTCAACGTCTCGGAATTGCTTGGAAACTCACCCACCCTCCTCATTTCTCGTGAGGATTCCAGAATGCATGAACTTGTTTCGAGATTCCTCCCTTTGGGCCCTGAACCATATGGGACAACTTGAGGCAGAAGAAGACGAACTTTTTTCAACGTCTCGGAATTGGTTGGAAACTCTCCCACCCTCCTCATTTCTCGTGAGGATTCCAGAATGCATGAACTTGTTTCGAGATTCCTCCGTTTGGGCCCTGAACCATTTGGGACAACTTGAGGCAGATGAAGACGAACTTTTTTCAACGTCTCGGAATTGCTTGGAAACTCACCCACCCTCCTCATTTCTCGTGAGGTTTCCAGGATGCATGAAGTTGTTTCGAGATTCCTCCCTTTGGGCCCTGAACCATATGGGACAACTTGAGGCAGAAGAAGACGAACTTTTTTCAACGTCTCCGAATTGCTTGGAAACTCACCCACCCTCTTCATTTCTCGTGAGGATTCCAGAATGCTTGAACTTGTTTCGAGATTCCTCCGTTTGGGCCCTGAACCATTTGGGACAACTTGAGGCAGAAGAAGACGAACTTTTTTCAACGTCTCGGAATTGCTTGGAAACTCTCCCACCCTCCTCATTTCTCGTGAGGATTCCAGAATACATGAACTTGTTTCGAGATTCCTCCGTTTGGGCCCTGAACCATTTGGGACAACTTGAGGCAGAAGAAGACGAACTTTTTTCAACGTCTCGAAATTGCTTGGAAACTCACCCACCCTCCTCATTTCTCGTGAGGATTCCAGAATGCATGAACTTGTTTCGAGATTCCTCCCTTTGGGCCCTGAACCATATGGGACAACTTGAGGCAGAAGAAGACGAACTTTTTTGAACGTCTCGGAATTGGTTGGAAACTCACCCACCCTCCTCATTTCTCGTGAGAATTCCAGAATGCATGAACTTGTTTCGAGATTCCTCCATTTGAGCCCTGAACCATTTGGGAATACTTTAGGTTGAAGAAGACGAACTTTTTTCAACGACTCCGAATTGCGTGGAAACTCACCCATCCTCCTCATTTCTCGTGAGGTTTCCAGGATGCATGAACTTGTTTCGAGATTCCTCCGTTTGGGCCCTGAACCATATGGGACAACTTGAGGCAGAAGAAGACGAACTTTTTTCAACGTCTCAAAATTGGTTGGAAACTCACCCACCCTCCTCATTTCTCGTGAGGATTCCAGAATGCATGAACTTGTTTCGAGATTCCTCCGTTTGGGCCCTGAACCATTTGGGACAACTTGAGGCAGAAGAAGACGAACTTTTTTCAACGTCTCGGAATTGCTTGGAAACTCACCCACCCTCCTCATTTCTCGTGAGGATTCCAGAATGCATGAACTTGTTTCGAGATTCCTCCCTTTGGACCCTGAACCATATGGGACAACTTGAGGCAGAAGAAGACGAACTTTTTTAAACGTCTCGGAATTGGTTGGAAACTCTCCCACCCTCCTCATTTCTCGTGAGGATTCCAGAATGCATGAACTTGTTTCGAGATTCCTCCGTTTGGGCCCTGAACCATTTGGGACAACTTGAGGCAGATGAAGACGAACTTTTTTCAACGTCTCGGAATTGCTTGGAAACTCACCCACCCTCCTCATTTCTCGTGAGGTTTCCAGGATGCATAAAATTGTTTCGAGATTCCTCCGTTTGGGCCCTGAACCATATGGGACAACTTGAGGCAGAAGAAGACGAACTTTTTTCAACGACTCCGAATTGCGTGGAAACTCACCCACCCTCCTCATTTCTCGTGAGGATTCCTGAATGCATGAACTTGTTTCGAGATTCCTCCCTTTGGGCCCTGAACCATATGGGACAACTTGAGGCAGAAGAAGACGAACTTTTTTCAACGTCTCGGAATTGCTTGGAAACTCTCCCACCCTCCTCATTTCTCGTGAGGATTCCAGAATACATGAACTTGTTTCGAGATTCCTCCGTTTGGGCCCTGAACCATTTGGGACAACTTGAGGCAGATGAAGACGAACTTTTTTCAACGTCTCGGAATTGCTTGGAAACTCACCCACCCTCCTCATTTCTCGTGAGGATTCCAGAATGCATGAACTTGTTTCGAGATTCCTCCCTTTGGGCTCTGAACCATATGGGACAACTTGAGGCAGAAGATGACGAACTTTTTTCAACGTCTCGGAATTGGTTGGAAACTCTCCCACCCTCCTCATTTCTCGTGAGGATTCCAGAATGCATGAACTTGTTTCGAGATTCCTCCGTTTGGGCCCTGAACCATTTGGGACAACTTGAGGCAGATGAAGACGAACTTTTTTCAACGTCTCGGAATTGCTTGGAAACTCACCCACCCTCCTCATTTCTCGTGAGGTTTCCAGGATGCATAAACTTGTTTCGAGATTCCTCCGTTTGGGCCCTGAACCATATGGGACAACTTGAGGCAGAAGAAGACGAAATTTTTTCAACGACTCCGAATTGCGTGGAAACTCACCCACCCTCCTCATTTCTCGTGAGGATTCCTGAATGCATGAACTTGTTTTGAGATTCCTCCCTTTGGGCCCTGAACCATATGGGACAACTTGAGGCAGAAGAAGACGAACTTTTTTCAACGTCTCGGAATTGCTTGGAAACTCTCCCACCCTCCTCATTTCTCGTGAGGATTCCAGAATACATGAACTTGTTTCGAGATTCCTCCGTTTGGGCCCTGAACCATTTGGGACAACTTGAGGCAGAAGAAGACGAACTTTTTTCAACGTCTCGAAATTGCTTGGAAACTCACCCACCCTCCTCATTTCTCGTGAGGATTCCAGAATGCATGAACTTGTTTCGAGATTCCTCCCTTTGGGCCCTGAACCATATGGGACAACTTGAGGCAGAAGAAGACGAACTTTTTTCAACGACTCCGAATTGCGTGGAAACTCACCCACCCTCCTCATTTCTCGTGAGGATTCCTGAATGCATGAACTTGTTTCGAGATTCCTCCCTTTGGGCCCTGAACCATATGGGACAACTTGAGGCAGAAGAAGACGAACTTTTTTCAACGTCTCGGAATTGCTTGGAAACTCTCCCACCCTCCTCATTTCTCGTGAGGATTCCAGAATACATGAACTTGTTTCGAGATTCCTCCGTTTGGGCCTTGAACCATTTGGGACAACTTGAGGCAGAAGAAGACGAACTTTTTTCAACGTCTCGAAATTGGTTGGAAACTCACCCACCCTCCTCATTTCTCGTGAGGATTCCAGAATGCATGAACTTGTTTCGAGATTCCTCCGTTTGGGCCCTGAACCATTTGGGACAACTTGAGGCAGAAGAAGACGAACTTTTTTCAACGACTCCGAATTGCGTGGAAACTCACCCACCCTCCTCATTTCTCGTGAGGTTTCCAGGATGCATGAACTTGTTCCGAGATTCCTCCGTTTGGGCCCTGAACCATATGGGACAACTTGAGGCAGAAGAAGACGAACTTTTTTCAACATCTCAAAATTGGTTGGAAACTCACCCACCCTCCTCGTTTCTCGTGAGGATTCCAGAATGCATGAACTTGTTTCGAGATTCCTCCGTTTGGGCCCTGAACCATTTGGTACAACTTGAGGCAGAAGAAGACGAACTTTTTTCAACGTCTCGGAATTGCTTGGAAACTCACCCACCCTCCTCATTTCTCGTGAGGATTCCAGAATGCATGAACTTGTTTCGAGATTCCTTGGTTTGGGCCCTGAACCATTTGGGAATACTTGAGGCAGAAGAAGACGAACTTTTTTCAACGACTCCGAATTGCTTGGAAACTCTCCCACCCTCTTCATTTCTCGTGAGGATTCCAGAATGCTTGAACTGGTTTCGAGATTCCTCCGTTTGGGCCCTGAACCATTTGGGACAACTTGAGGCAGAAGAAGACGAACTTTTTTCAACGTCTCGGAATTGGTTGGAAACTCACCCACCCTCCTCATTTCTCGTGAGGATTCCAGAATGCATGAACTTGTTTCGAGATTCCTCCGTTTGGGCCCTGAACCATTTGGTACAACTTGAGGCAGAAGAAGACGAACTTTTTTCAACGTCTCGGAATTGCTTGGAAACTCACCCACCCTCCTCATTTCTCGTGAGGATTCCAGAATGCATGAACTTGTTTCGAGATTCCTTGGTTTGGGCCCTGAACCATTTGGGAATACTTGAGGCAGAAGAAGGCGAACTTTTTTCAACGACTCCGAATTGCTTGGGAACTCTCCCACCCTCTTCATTTCTCGTGAGGATTCCAGAATGCTTGAACTTGTTTCGAGATTCCTCCGTTTGGGCCCTGAACCATTTGGGACAACTTGAGGCAGAAGAAGACGAACTTTTTTCAACGACTCCGAATTGCGTGGAAACTCACCCACCCTCCTCATTTCTCGTGAGGATTCCTGAATGCATGAACTTGTTTCGAGATTCCTCCCTTTGGGCCCTGAACCATATGGGACAACTTGAGGCAGAAGAAGACGAACTTTTTTCAACGTCTCGGAATTGCTTGGAAACTCTCCCACCCTCCTCATTTCTCGTGAGGATTCCAGCATGCATGAACTTGTTTCGAGATTCCTCCGTTTGGGCCCTGAACCATTTGGGACAACTTGAGGCAGAAGAAGACGAACTTTTTTCAACGTCTCGGAATTGCTTGGAAACTCACCCACCCTCCTCATTTCTCGTGAGGTTTCCAGGATGCATGAACTTGTTTCGAGATTCCTCCGTTTGGGCCCTGAACCATATGGGACAACTTGAGGCAGAAGAAGACGAACTTTTTTCAACGACTCCGAATTGCGTGGAAACTCACCCACCCTCCTCATTTCTCGTGAGGATTCCTGAATGCATGAACTTGTTTCGAGATTCCTCCCTTTGGGCCCTGAACCATATGGGACAACTTGAGGCAGAAGAAGACGAACTTTTTTCAACGTCTCGGAATTGCTTGGAAACTCTCCCACCCTCCTCATTTCTCGTGAGGATTCCAGAATGCATGAACTTGTTTCGAGATTCCTCCGTTTGGGCCCTGAACCATTTGGGACAACTTGAGGCAGAAGAAGACGAACTTTTTTCAACGTCTCGAAATTGCTTGGAAACTCACCCACCCTCCTCATTTCTCGTGAGGATTCCAGAATGCATGAACTTGTTTCGAGATTCCTCCCTTTGGGCCCTGAACCATATGGGAGAACTTGAGGCAGAAGAAGATGAACTTTTTTGAACGTCTCGGAATTGGTGGAAACTCACCCACCCTCCTCATTTCTCGTGAGGATTCCAGAATGCATGAACTTGTTTCGAGATTCCTCCGTTTGAGCCCTGAACCATTTGGGAATACTTGAGGCAGAAGAAGACGAACTTTTTTCAACGACTCCGAATTGCTTGGAAACTCTCCCACCCTCTTCATTTCTCGTGAGGATTCCAGAATGCTTGAACTGGTTTCGAGATTCCTCCGTTTGGGCCCTGAACCATTTGGGACAACTTGAGGCAGAAGAAGACGAACTTTTTTCAACGTCTCGGAATTGGTTGGAAACTCACCCACCCTCCTCATTTCTCGTGAGGATTCCAGAATGCATGAACTTGTTTCGAGATTCCTCCGTTTGGGCCCTGAACCATTTGGTACAACTTGAGGCAGAAGAAGACGAACTTTTTTCAACGTCTCGGAATTGCTTGGAAACTCACCCACCCTCCTCATTTCTCGTGAGGATTCCAGAATGCATGAACTTGTTTCGAGATTCCTTGGTTTGGGCCCTGAACCATTTGGGAATACTTGAGGCAGAAGAAGGCGAACTTTTTTCAACGACTCCGAATTGCTTGGGAACTCTCCCACCCTCTTCATTTCTCGTGAGGATTCCAGAATGCTTGAACTTGTTTCGAGATTCCTCCGTTTGGGCCCTGAACCATTTGGGACAACTTGAGGCAGAAGAAGACGAACTTTTTTCAACGACTCCGAATTGCGTGGAAACTCACCCACCCTCCTCATTTCTCGTGAGGATTCCAGAATGCATGAACTTGTTTCGAGATTCCTCCGTTTGGGCCCTGAACCATTTGGGACAACTTGAGGCAGAAGAAGACGAACTTTTTTCAACGACTCCGAATTGCGTGGAAACTCACCCACCCTCCTCATTTCTCGTGAGGTTTCCAGGATGCATGAACTTGTTCCGAGATTCCTCCGTTTGGGCCCTGAACCATATGGGACAACTTGAGGCAGAAGAAGACGAACTTTTTTCAACATCTCAAAATTGGTTGGAAACTCACCCACCCTCCTCGTTTCTCGTGAGGATTCCAGAATGCATGAACTTGTTTCGAGATTCCTCCGTTTGGGCCCTGAACCATTTGGTACAACTTGAGGCAGAAGAAGACGAACTTTTTTCAACGTCTCGGAATTGCTTGGAAACTCACCCACCCTCCTCATTTCTCGTGAGGATTCCAGAATGCATGAACTTGTTTCGAGATTCCTTGGTTTGGGCCCTGAACCATTTGGGAATACTTGAGGCAGAAGAAGACGAACTTTTTTCAACGACTCCGAATTGCTTGGAAACTCTCCCACCCTCTTCATTTCTCGTGAGGATTCCAGAATGCTTGAACTGGTTTCGAGATTCCTCCGTTTGGGCCCTGAACCATTTGGGACAACTTGAGGCAGAAGAAGACGAACTTTTTTCAACGTCTCGGAATTGGTTGGAAACTCACCCACCCTCCTCATTTCTCGTGAGGATTCCAGAATGCATGAACTTGTTTCGAGATTCCTCCGTTTGGGCCCTGAACCATTTGGTACAACTTGAGGCAGAAGAAGACGAACTTTTTTCAACGTCTCGGAATTGCTTGGAAACTCACCCACCCTCCTCATTTCTCGTGAGGATTCCAGAATGCATGAACTTGTTTCGAGATTCCTTGGTTTGGGCCCTGAACCATTTGGGAATACTTGAGGCAGAAGAAGGCGAACTTTTTTCAACGACTCCGAATTGCTTGGGAACTCTCCCACCCTCTTCATTTCTCGTGAGGATTCCAGAATGCTTGAACTTGTTTCGAGATTCCTCCGTTTGGGCCCTGAACCATTTGGGACAACTTGAGGCAGAAGAAGACGAACTTTTTTCAACGACTCCGAATTGCGTGGAAACTCACCCACCCTCCTCATTTCTCGTGAGGATTCCTGAATGCATGAACTTGTTTCGAGATTCCTCCCTTTGGGCCCTGAACCATATGGGACAACTTGAGGCAGAAGAAGACGAACTTTTTTCAACGTCTCGGAATTTCTTGGAAACTCTCCCACCCTCCTCATTTCTCGTGAGGATTCCAGCATGCATGAACTTGTTTCGAGATTCCTCCGTTTGGGCCCTGAACCATTTGGGACAACTTGAGGCAGAAGAAGACGAACTTTTTTCAACGTCTCGGAATTGCTTGGAAACTCACCCACCCTCCTCATTTCTCGTGAGGTTTCCAGGATGCATGAACTTGTTTCGAGATTCCTCCGTTTGGGCCCTGAACCATATGGGACAACTTGAGGCAGAAGAAGACGAACTTTTTTCAACGACTCCGAATTGCGTGGAAACTCACCCACCCTCCTCATTTCTCGTGAGGATTCCTGAATGCATGAACTTGTTTCGAGATTCCTCCCTTTGGGCCCTGAACCATATGGGACAACTTGAGGCAGAAGAAGACGAACTTTTTTCAACGTCTCGGAATTGCTTGGAAACTCTCCCACCCTCCTCATTTCTCGTGAGGATTCCAGAATGCATGAACTTGTTTCGAGATTCCTCCGTTTGGGCCCTGAACCATTTGGGACAACTTGAGGCAGAAGAAGACGAACTTTTTTCAACGTCTCGAAATTGCTTGGAAACTCACCCACCCTCCTCATTTCTCGTGAGGATTCCAGAATGCATGAACTTGTTTCGAGATTCCTCCCTTTGGGCCCTGAACCATATGGGACAACTTGAGGCAGAAGAAGATGAACTTTTTTGAACGTCTCGGAATTGGTGGAAACTCACCCACCCTCCTCATTTCTCGTGAGGATTCCAGAATGCATGAACTTGTTTCGAGATTCCTCCGTTTGAGCCCTGAACCATTTGGGAATACTTGAGGCAGAAGAAGACGAACTTTTTTCAACGACTCCGAATTGCTTGGAAACTCTCCCACCCTCTTCATTTCTCGTGAGGATTCCAGAATGCTTGAACTGGTTTCGAGATTCCTCCGTTTGGGCCCTGAACCATTTGGGACAACTTGAGGCAGAAGAAGACGAACTTTTTTCAACGTCTCGGAATTGGTTGGAAACTCACCCACCCTCCTCATTTCTCGTGAGGATTCCAGAATGCATGAACTTGTTTCGAGATTCCTCCGTTTGGGCCCTGAACCATTTGGTACAACTTGAGGCAGAAGAAGACGAACTTTTTTCAACGTCTCGGAATTGCTTGGAAACTCACCCACCCTCCTCATTTCTCGTGAGGATTCCAGAATGCATGAACTTGTTTCGAGATTCCTTGGTTTGGGCCCTGAACCATTTGGGAATACTTGAGGCAGAAGAAGGCGAACTTTTTTCAACGACTCCGAATTGCTTGGGAACTCTCCCACCCTCTTCATTTCTCGTGAGGATTCCAGAATGCTTGAACTTGTTTCGAGATTCCTCCGTTTGGGCCCTGAACCATTTGGGACAACTTGAGGCAGAAGAAGACGAACTTTTTTCAACGACTCCGAATTGCGTGGAAACTCACCCACCCTCCTCATTTCTCGTGAGGATTCCTGAATGCATGAACTTGTTTCGAGATTCCTCCCTTTGGGCCCTGAACCATATGGGACAACTTGAGGCAGAAGAAGACGAACTTTTTTCAACGTCTCGGAATTGCTTGGAAACTCTCCCACCCTCCTCATTTCTCGTGAGGATTCCAGCATGCATGAACTTGTTTCGAGATTCCTCCGTTTGGGCCCTGAACCATTTGGGACAACTTGAGGCAGAAGAAGACGAACTTTTTTCAACGTCTCGGAATTGCTTGGAAACTCACCCACCCTCCTCATTTCTCGTGAGGTTTCCAGGATGCATGAACTTGTTTCGAGATTCCTCCGTTTGGGCCCTGAACCATATGGGACAACTTGAGGCAGAAGAAGACGAACTTTTTTCAACGACTCCGAATTGCGTGGAAACTCACCCACCCTCCTCATTTCTCGTGAGGATTCCTGAATGCATGAACTTGTTTCAAGATTCCTCCCTTTGGGCCCTGAACCATATGGGACAACTTGAGGCAGAAGAAGACGAACTTTTTTCAACGTCTCGGAATTGCTTGGAAACTCTCCCACCCTCCTCATTTCTCGTGAGGATTCCAGAATGCATGAACTTGTTTCGAGATTCCTCCGTTTGGGCCCTGAACCATTTGGGACAACTTGAGGCAGAAGAAGACGAACTTTTTTCAACGTCTCGAAATTGCTTGGAAACTCACCCACCCTCCTCATTTCTCGTGAGGATTCCAGAATGCATGAACTTGTTTCGAGATTCCTCCCTTTGGGCCCTGAACCATATGGGACAACTTGAGGCAGAAGAAGATGAACTTTTTTGAACGTCTCGGAATTGGTGGAAACTCACCCACCCTCCTCATTTCTCGTGAGGATTCCAGAATGCATGAACTTGTTTCGAGATTCCTCCGTTTGAGCCCTGAACCATTTGGGAATACTTGAGGCAGAAGAAGACGAATTTTTTCAACGACTCCGAATTGCGTGGAAACTCACCCACCCTCCTCATTTCTCGTGAGGTTTCCAGGATGCATGAACTTGTTTCGAGATTCCTCCGTTTGGGCCCTGAACCATATGGGACAACTTGAGGCAGAAGAAGACGAACTTTTTTCAACGTCTCAAAATTGGTTGGGAACTCACCCACCCTACTCATTTCTCGTGAGGATTCCAGAATGCATGAACTTGTTTCGAGATTCCTCCGTTTGGGCCCTGAACCATTTCGGACAACATGAGGCAGAAGAAGACGAACTTTTTTAAACGTCTCGGAATTGGTTGGAAACTCTCCCACCCTCCTCATTTCTCGTGAGGATTCCTGAATGCATGAACTTGTTTCGAGATTCCTCCCTTTGGTCCCTGAACCATATGGGACAACTTGAGGCAGAAGAAGACGAACTTTTTTCAACGTCTCGGAATTGCTTGGAAACTCTCCCACCCTCCTCATTTCTCGTGAGGATTCCAGAATGCATGAACTTGTTTCGAGATTCCTCCGTTTGGGCCCTGAACCATTTGGTACAACTTGAGGCAGAAGAAGACGAACTTTTTTCAACGTCTCGGAATTGCTTGGAAACTCACCCACCCTCCTCATTTCTCGTGAGGATTCCAGAATGCATGAACTTGTTTCGAGATTCTTTGGTTTGGGCCCTGAACCATTTGGGAATACTTGAGGCAGAAGAAGACGAACTTTTTTCAACGACTCCGAATTGCGTGAAAACTCACCCACCCTCCTCATTTCTCGTGAGGATTCCAAAATGCATGAAGTTGTTTCGAGATTCCTCCCTTTGGGCCCTGAACCATATGGGACAACTTGAGACAGAAGAAGACGAACTTTTTTCAACGTCTCGGAATTGCTTGGAAACTCTCCCACCCTCCTCATTTCTCGTGAGGATTCCAGAATGCATGAACTTGTTTCGAGATTCCTCCGTTTGGGCCCTGAACCATTTGGGACAAGTTGAGGCAGAAGATGACGAACTTTTTTCAACGACTCCGAATTGCGTGGAAACTCACCCACCCTCCTCATTTCTCGTGAGGTTTCCAGGACGCATGAACTTGTTTCGAGATTCCTCCGTTTGGGCCCTGAACCATATGGGACAACTTGAGGCAGAAGAAGACGAACTTTTTTCAACGTCTCAAAATTGGTTGGAAACTCACCCACCCTCCTCATTTCTCGTGAGGATTCCAGAATGCATGAACTTGTTTCGAGATTCCTCCGTTTGGGCCCTGAACCATTTGGGACAACTTGAGGCAGAAGAAGACGAACTTTTTTAAACGTCTCGGAATTGGTTGGAAACTCTCCCACCCTCCTCATTTCTCGTGAGGATTCCTGAATGCATGAACTTGTTTCGAGATTCCTCCCTTTGGGCCCTGAACCATATGGGACAACTTGAGGCAGAAGAAGACGAACTTTTTTCAACGTCTCGGAATTGCTTGGAAACTCTCCCACCCTCCTCATTTCTCGTGAGGATTCCAGAATGCATGAACTTGTTTCGAGATTCCTCCGTTTGGGCCCTGAACCATTTGGGACAACTTGAGGCAGAAGAAGACGAACTTTTTTCAACGTCTCGCAATTGCTTGGAAACTCACCCACCCTCCTCATTTCTCGTGAGGATTCCAGAATGCATGAACTTGTTTCGAGATTCCTCCCTTTGGGCCCTGAACCATATGGGACAACTTGAGGCAGAAGAAGACGAACTTTTTTGAACGTCTCGGAATTGGTGGAAACTCACCCACCCTCCTCATTTCTCGTGAGGATTCCAGAATGCATGAACTTGTTTCGAGATTCCTCCGTTTGGGCCCTGAACCATTTGGGAATACTTGAGGCAGAAGAAGACGAATTTTTTCAACGACGCCGAATTGCGTGGAAACTCACCCACCCTCCTCATTTCTCGTGAGGTTTCCAGAATGCATGAACTTGTTTCGAGATTCCTCCGTTTGGGCCCTGAACCATTTGGTACAACTTGAGGCAGAAGAAGACGAACTTTTTTCAACGTCCCGGAATTGCTCGGAAACTCACCCACCCTCCTCATTTCTCGTGAGGATTCCAGAATGCATGAACTTGTTTCGAGATTCCTTGGATTGGGCCCTGAACCATTTGGGAATACTTGAGGCAGAAGAAGACGAACTTTTTTCAACGACTCCGAATTGCGTGAAAACTCACCCACCCTCCTCATTTCTCGTGAGGATTCCAAAATGCATGAAGTTGTTTCGAGATTCCTCCCTTTGGGCCCTGAACCATATGGGACAACTTGAGACAGAAGAAGACGAACTTTTTTCAACGTCTCGGAATTGCTTGGAAACTCTCCCACCCTCCTCATTTCTCGTGAGGATTCCAGAATGCATGAACTTGTTTCGAGATTCCTCCGTTTGGGCCCTGAACCATTTGGGACAAGTTGAGGCAGAAGATGACGAACTTTTTTCAACGACTCCGAATTGCGTGGAAACTCACCCACCCTCCTCATTTCTCGTGAGGTTTCCAGGACGCATGAACTTGTTTCGAGATTCCTCCGTTTGGGCCCTGAACCATATGGGACAACTTGAGGCAGAAGAAGACGAACTTTTTTCAACGTCTCAAAATTGGTTGGAAACTCACCCACCCTCCTCATTTCTCGTGAGGATTCCAGAATGCATGAACTTGTTTCGAGATTCCTCCGTTTGGGCCCTGAACCATTTGGGACAACTTGAGGCAGAAGAAGACGAACTTTTTTAAACGTCTCGGAATTGGTTGGAAACTCTCCCACCCTCCTCATTTCTCGTGAGGATTCCTGAATGCATGAACTTGTTTCGAGATTCCTCCCTTTGGGCCCTGTACCATATGGGACAACTTGAGGCAGAAGAAGACGAACTTTTTTCAACGTCTCGGAATTGCTTGGAAACTCTCCCACCCTCCTCATTTCTCGTGAGGATTCCAGAATGCATGAACTTGTTTCGAGATTCCTCCGTTTGGGCCCTGAACCATTTGGGACAAGTTGAGGAAGAAGATGACGAACTTTTTTCAACGACTCCGAATTGCGTGGAAACTCACCCACCCTCCTCATTTCTCGTGAGGATTCCTGAATGCATGAACTTGTTTCGAGATTCCTCCCTTTGGGCCCTGAACCATATGGGACAACTTGAGGCAGAAGAAGACGAACTTTTTTCAACGTCTCGGAATTGCTTGGAAACTCTCCCACCCTCCTCATTTCTCGTGAGGATTCCAGCATGCATGAACTTGTTTCGAGATTCCTCCGTTTGGGCCCTGAACCATTTGGGACAACTTGAGGCAGAAGAAGACGAACTTTTTTCAACGTCTCGGAATTGCTTGGAAACTCACCCACCCTCCTCATTTCTCGTGAGGTTTCCAGGATGCATGAACTTGTTTCGAGATTCCTCCGTTTGGGCCCTGAACCATATGGGACAACTTGAGGCAGAAGAAGACGAACTTTTTTCAACGACTCCGAATTGCGTGGAAACTCACCCACCCTCCTCATTTCTCGTGAGGATTCCTGAATGCATGAACTTGTTTCGAGATTCCTCCCTTTGGGCCCTGAACCATATGGGACAACTTGAGGCAGAAGAAGACGAACTTTTTTCAACGTCTCGGAATTGCTTGGAAACTCTCCCACCCTCCTCATTTCTCGTGAGGATTCCAGAATGCATGAACTTGTTTCGAGATTCCTCCGTTTGGGCCCTGAACCATTTGGGACAACTTGAGGCAGAAGAAGACGAACTTTTTTCAACGTCTCGAAATTGCTTGGAAACTCACCCACCCTCCTCATTTCTCGTGAGGATTCCAGAATGCATGAACTTGTTTCGAGATTCCTCCCTTTGGGCCCTGAACCATATGGGACAACTTGAGGCAGAAGAAGATGAACTTTTTTGAACGTCTCGGAATTGGTGGAAACTCACCCACCCTCCTCATTTCTCGTGAGGATTCCAGAATGCATGAACTTGTTTCGAGATTCCTCCGTTTGAGCCCTGAACCATTTGGGAATACTTGAGGCAGAAGAAGACGAATTTTTTCAACGACTCCGAATTGCGTGGAAACTCACCCACCCTCCTCATTTCTCGTGAGGTTTCCAGGATGCATGAACTTGTTTCGAGATTCCTCCGTTTGGGCCCTGAACCATATGGGACAACTTGAGGCAGAAGAAGACGAACTTTTTTCAACGTCTCAAAATTGGTTGGGAACTCACCCACCCTACTCATTTCTCGTGAGGATTCCAGAATGCATGAACTTGTTTCGAGATTCCTCCGTTTGGGCCCTGAACCATTTGGGACAACATGAGGCAGAAGAAGACGAACTTTTTTAAACGTCTCGGAATTGGTTGGAAACTCTCCCACCCTCCTCATTTCTCGTGAGGATTCCTGAATGCATGAACTTGTTTCGAGATTCCTCCCTTTGGTCCCTGAACCATATGGGACAACTTGAGGCAGAAGAAGACGAACTTTTTTCAACGTCTCGGAATTGCTTGGAAACTCTCCCACCCTCCTCATTTCTCGTGAGGATTCCAGAATGCATGAACTTGTTTCGAGATTCCTCCGTTTGGGCCCTGAACCATTTGGTACAACTTGAGGCAGAAGAAGACGAACTTTTTTCAACGTCTCGGAATTGCTTGGAAACTCACCCACCCTCCTCATTTCTCGTGAGGATTCCAGAATGCATGAACTTGTTTCGAGATTCTTTGGTTTGGGCCCTGAACCATTTGGGAATACTTGAGGCAGAAGAAGACGAACTTTTTTCAACGACTCCGAATTGCGTGAAAACTCACCCACCCTCCTCATTTCTCGTGAGGATTCCAAAATGCATGAAGTTGTTTCGAGATTCCTCCCTTTGGGCCCTGAACCATATGGGACAACTTGAGACAGAAGAAGACGAACTTTTTTCAACGTCTCGGAATTGCTTGGAAACTCTCCCACCCTCCTCATTTCTCGTGAGGATTCCAGAATGCATGAACTTGTTTCGAGATTCCTCCGTTTGGGCCCTGAACCATTTGGGACAAGTTGAGGCAGAAGATGACGAACTTTTTTCAACGACTCCGAATTGCGTGGAAACTCACCCACCCTCCTCATTTCTCGTGAGGTTTCCAGGACGCATGAACTTGTTTCGAGATTCCTCCGTTTGGGCCCTGAACCATATGGGACAACTTGAGGCAGAAGAAGACGAACTTTTTTCAACGTCTCAAAATTGGTTGGAAACTCACCCACCCTCCTCATTTCTCGTGAGGATTCCAGAATGCATGAACTTGTTTCGAGATTCCTCCGTTTGGGCCCTGAACCATTTGGGACAACTTGAGGCAGAAGAAGACGAACTTTTTTAAACGTCTCGGAATTGGTTGGAAACTCTCCCACCCTCCTCATTTCTCGTGAGGATTCCTGAATGCATGAACTTGTTTCGAGATTCCTCCCTTTGGGCCCTGAACCATATGGGACAACTTGAGGCAGAAGAAGACGAACTTTTTTCAACGTCTCGGAATTGCTTGGAAACTCTCCCACCCTCCTCATTTCTCGTGAGGATTCCAGAATGCATGAACTTGTTTCGAGATTCCTCCGTTTGGGCCCTGAACCATTTGGGACAACTTGAGGCAGAAGAAGACGAACTTTTTTCAACGTCTCGCAATTGCTTGGAAACTCACCCACCCTCCTCATTTCTCGTGAGGATTCCAGAATGCATGAACTTGTTTCGAGATTCCTCCCTTTGGGCCCTGAACCATATGGGACAACTTGAGGCAGAAGAAGACGAACTTTTTTGAACGTCTCGGAATTGGTGGAAACTCACCCACCCTCCTCATTTCTCGTGAGGATTCCAGAATGCATGAACTTGCTTCGAGATTCCTCCGTTTGAGCCCTGAACCATTTGGGAATACTTGAGGCAGAAGAAGACGAATTTTTTCAACGACGCCGAATTGCGTGGAAACTCACCCACCCTCCTCATTTCTCGTGAGGTTTCCAGAATGCACGAACTTGTTTCGAGATTCCTCCGTTTGGGCCCTGAACCATTTGGTACAACTTGAGGCAGAAGAAGACGAACTTTTTTCAACGTCTCGGAATTGCTTGGAAACTCACCCACCCTCCTCATTTCTCGTGAGGATTCCAGAATGCATGAACTTGTTTCGAGATTCCTTGGATTGGGCCCTGAACCATTTGGGAATACTTGAGGCAGAAGAAGACGAACTTTTTTCAACGACTCCGAATTGCGTGAAAACTCACCCACCCTCCTCATTTCTCGTGAGGATTCCAAAATGCATGAAGTTGTTTCGAGATTCCTCCCTTTGGACCCTGAACCATATGGGACAACTTGAGACAGAAGAAGACGAACTTTTTTCAACGTCTCGGAATTGCTTGGAAACTCTCCCACCCTCCTCATTTCTCGTGAGGATTCCAGAATGCATGAACTTGTTTCGAGATTCCTCCGTTTGGGCCCTGAACCATTTGGGACAAGTTGAGGCAGAAGATGACGAACTTTTTTCAACGACTCCGAATTGCGTGGAAACTCACCCACCCTCCTCATTTCTCGTGAGGTTTCCAGGACGCATGAACTTGTTTCGAGATTCCTCCGTTTGGGCCCTGAACCATATGGGACAACTTGAGGCAGAAGAAGACGAACTTTTTTCAACGTCTCAAAATTGGTTGGAAACTCACCCACCCTCCTCATTTCTCGTGAGGATTCCAGAATGCATGAACTTGTTTCGAGATTCCTCCGTTTGGGCCCTGAACCATTTGGGACAACTTGAGGCAGAAGAAGACGAACTTTTTTAAACGTCTCGGAATTGGTTGGAAACTCTCCCACCCTCCTCATTTCTCGTGAGGATTCCTGAATGCATGAACTTGTTTCGAGATTCCTCCCTTTGGGCCCTGAACCATATGGGACAACTTGAGGCAGAAGAAGACGAACTTTTTTCAACGTCTCGGAATTGCTTGGAAACTCTCCCACCCTCCTCATTTCTCGTGAGGATTCCAGAATGCATGAACTTGTTTCGAGATTCCTCCGTTTGGGCCCTGAACCATTTGGGACAACTTGAGGCAGAAGAAGACGAACTTTTTTCAACGTCTCGCAATTGCTTGGAAACTCACCCACCCTCCTCATTTCTCGTGAGGATTCCAGAATGCATGAACTTGTTTCGAGATTCCTCCCTTTGGACCCTGAACCATATGGGACAACTTGAGGCAGAAGAAGACGAACTTTTTTGAACGTCTCGGAATTGGTGGAAACTCACCCACCCTCCTCATTTCTCGTGAGGATTCCAGAATGCATGAACTTGTTTCGAGATTCCTCCGTTTGAGCCCTGAACCATTTGGGAATACTTGAGGCAGAAGAAGACGAATTTTTTCAACGACTCCGAATTGCGTGGAAACTCACCCACCCTCCTCATTTCTCGTGAGGTTTCCAGAATGCATGAACTTGTTTCGAGATTCCTCCGTTTGGGCCCTGAACCATTTGGTACAACTTGAGGCAGAAGAAGACGAACTTTTTTCAACGTCTCGGAATTGCTTGGAAACTCACCCACCCTCCTCATTTCTCGTGAGGATTCCAGAATGCATGAACTTGTTTCGAGATTCCTTGGTTTGGGCCCTGAACCATTTGGGAATACTTGAGGCAGAAGAAGACGAACTTTTTTCAACGACTCCGAATTGCGTAAAAACTCACCCACCCTCCTCATTTCTCGTGAGGATTCCAAAATGCATGAAGTTGTTTCGAGATTCCTCCCTTTGGGCCCTGAACCATATGGGACAACTTGAGACAGAAGAAGACGAACTTTTTTCAACGTCTCGGAATTGCTTGGAAACTCTCCCACCCTCCTCATTTCTCGTGAGGATTCCAGAATGCATGAACTTGTTTCGAGATTCCTCCGTTTGGGCCCTGAACCATTTGGGACAACTTGAGGCAGAAGATGACGAACTTTTTTCAACGACTCCGAATTGCGTGGAAACTCACCCACCCTCCTCATTTCTCGTGAGGTTTCCAGGATGCATGAACTTGTTTCGAGATTCCTCCGTTTGGGCCCTGAACCATATGGGACAACTTGAGGCAGAAGAAGACGAACTTTTTTCAACGTCTCAAAATTGGTTGGAAACTCACCCACCCTCCTCATTTCTCGTGAGGATTCCAGAATGCATGAACTTGTTTCGAGATTCCTCCGTTTGGGCCCTGAACCATTTGGGACAACTTGAGGCAGAAGAAGACGAACTTTTTTAAACGTCTCGGAATTGCTTGGAAACTCTCCCACCCTCCTCATTTCTCGTGAGGATTCCAGAATGCATGAACTTGTTTCGAGATTCCTCCGTTTGGGCCCTGAACCATTTGGGACAAGTTGAGGCAGAAGATGACGAACTTTTTTCAACGACTCCGAATTGCGTGGAAACTCACCCACCCTCCTCATTTCTCGTGAGGTTTCCAGGACGCATGAACTTGTTTCGAGATTCCTCCGTTTGGGCCCTGAACCATATGGGACAACTTGAGGCAGAAGAAGACGAACTTTTTTCAACGTCTCAAAATTGGTTGGAAACTCACCCACCCTCCTCATTTCTCGTGAGGATTCCAGAATGCATGAACTTGTTTCGAGATTCCTCCGTTTGGGCCCTGAACCATTTGTGACAACTTGAGGCAGAAGAAGACGAACTTTTTTAAACGTCTCGGAATTGGTTGGAAACTCTCCCACCCTCCTCATTTCTCGTGAGGATTCCTGAATGCATGAACTTGTTTCGAGATTCCTCCCTTTGGGCCCTGAACCATATGGGACAACTTGAGGCAGAAGAAGACGAACTTTTTTGAACGTCTCGGAATTGGTGGAAACTCACCCACCCTCCTCATTTCTCGTGAGGATTCCAGAATGCATGAACTTGTTTCGAGATTCCTCCGTTTGAGCCCTGAACCATTTGGGAATACTTGAGGCAGAAGAAGACGAATTTTTTCAACGACTCCGAATTGCGTGGAAACTCACCCACCCTCCTCATTTCTCGTGAGGTTTCCAGAATGCATGAACTTGTTTCGAGATTCCTCCGTTTGGGCCCTGAACCATTTGGTACAACTTGAGGCAGAAGAAGACGAACTTTTTTCAACGTCTCGGAATTGCTTGGAAACTCACCCACCCTCCTCATTTCTCGTGAGGATTCCAGAATGCATGAACTTGTTTCGAGATTCCTTGGATTGGGCCCTGAACCATTTGGGAATACTTGAGGCAGAAGAAGACGAACTTTTTTCAACGACTCCGAATTGCGTGAAAACTCACCCACCCTCCTCATTTCTCGTGAGGATTCCAAAATGCATGAAGTTGTTTCGAGATTCCTCCCTTTGGGCCCTGAACCATATGGGACAACTTGAGACAGAAGAAGACGAACTTTTTTCAACGTCTCGGAATTGCTTGGAAACTCTCCCACCCTCCTCATTTCTCGTGAGGATTCCAGAATGCATGAACTTGTTTCGAGATTCCTCCGTTTGGGCCCTGAACCATTTGGGACAAGTTGAGGCAGAAGATGACGAACTTTTTTCAACGACTCCGAATTGCGTGGAAACTCACCCACCCTCCTCATTTCTCGTGAGGTTTCCAGGACGCATGAACTTGTTTCGAGATTCCTCCGTTTGGGCCCTGAACCATATGGGACAACTTGAGGCAGAAGAAGACGAACTTTTTTCAACGTCTCAAAATTGGTTGGAAACTCACCCACCCTCCTCATTTCTCGTGAGGATTCCAGAATGCATGAACTTGTTTCGAGATTCCTCCGTTTGGGCCCTGAACCATTTGGGACAACTTGAGGCAGAAGAAGACGAACTTTTTTAAACGTCTCGGAATTGGTTGGAAACTCTCCCACCCTCCTCATTTCTCGTGAGGATTCCTGAATGCATGAACTTGTTTCGAGATTCCTCCCTTTGGGCCCTGAACCATATGGGACAACTTGAGGCAGAAGAAGACGAACTTTTTTCAACGTCTCGGAATTGCTTGGAAACTCTCCCACCCTCCTCATTTCTCGTGAGGATTCCAGAATGCATGAACTTGTTTCGAGATTCCTCCGTTTGGGCCCTGAACCATTTGGGACAACTTGAGGCAGAAGAAGACGAAATTTTTTCAACGTCTCGCAATTGCTTGGAAACTCACCCACCCTCCTCATTTCTCGTGAGGATTCCAGAATGCATGAACTTGTTTCGAGATTCCTCCCTTTGGGCCCTGAACCATATGGGACAACTTGAGGCAGAAGAAGACGAACTTTTTTGAACGTCTCGGAATTGGTGGAAACTCACCCACCCTCCTCATTTCTCGTGAGGATTCCAGAATGCATGAACTTGTTTCGAGATTCCTCCGTTTGAGCCCTGAACCATTTGGGAATACTTGAGGCAGAAGAAGACGAATTTTTTCAACGACTCCGAATTGCGTGGAAACTCACCCACCCTCCTCATTTCTCGTGAGGTTTCCAGAATGCATGAACTTGTTTCGAGATTCCTCCGTTTGGGCCCCGAACCATTTGGTACAACTTGAGGCAGAAGTAGACGAACTTTTTTCAACGTCTCGGAATTGCTTGGAAACTCACCCACCCTCCTCATTTCTCGTGAGGATTCCAGAATGCATGAACTTGTTTCGAGATTCCTTGGTTTGGGCCCTGAACCATTTGGGAATACTTGAGGCAGAAGAAGACGAACTTTTTTCAACGACTCCGAATTGCGTGAAAACTCACCCACCCTCCTCATTTCTCGTGAGGATTCCAAAATGCATGAAGTTGTTTCGAGATTCCTCCCTTTGGGCCCTGAACCATATGGGACAACATGAGACAGAAGAAGACGAACTTTTTTCAACGTCTCGGAATTGCTTGGAAACTCTCCCACCCTCCTCATTTCTCGTGAGGATTCCAGAATGCATGAACTTGTTTCGAGATTCCTCCGTTTGGGCCCTGAACCATTTGGGACAACTTGAGGCAGAAGATGACGAACTTTTTTCAACGACTCCGAATTGCGTGGAAACTCACCCACCCTCCTCATTTCTCGTGAGGTTTCCAGGATGCATGAACTTGTTTCGAGATTCCTCCGTTTGGGCCCTGAACCATATGGGACAACTTGAGGCAGAAGAAGACGAACTTTTTTCAACGTCTCAAAATTGGTTGGAAACTCACCCACCCTCCTCATTTCTCGTGAGGATTCCAGAATGCATGAACTTGTTTCGAGATTCCTCCGTTTGAGCCCTGAACCATTTGGGAATACTTGAGGCAGAAGAAGACGAATTTTTTCAACGACTCCGAATTGCGTGGAAACTCACCCACCCTCCTCATTTCTCGTGAGGTTTCCAGAATGCATGAACTTGTTTCGAGATTCCTCCGTTTGGGCCCCGAACCATTTGGTACAACTTGAGGCAGAAGTAGACGAACTTTTTTCAACGTCTCGGAATTGCTTGGAAACTCACCCACCCTCCTCATTTCTCGTGAGGATTCCAGAATGCATGAACTTGTTTCGAGATTCCTTGGTTTGGGCCCTGAACCATTTGGGAATACTTGAGGCAGAAGAAGACGAACTTTTTTCAACGACTCCGAATTGCGTGAAAACTCACCCACCCTCCTCATTTCTCGTGAGGATTCCAAAATGCATGAAGTTGTTTCGAGATTCCTCCCTTTGGGCCCTGAACCATATGGGACAACTTGAGACAGAAGAAGACGAACTTTTTTCAACGTCTCGGAATTGCTTGGAAACTCTCCCACCCTCCTCATTTCTCGTGAGGATTCCAGAATGCATGAACTTGTTTCGAGATTCCTCCGTTTGGGCCCTGAACCATTTGGGACAACTTGAGGCAGAAGATGACGAACTTTTTTCAACGACTCCGAATTGCGTGGAAACTCACCCACCCTCCTCATTTCTCGTGAGGTTTCCAGGATGCATGAACTTGTTTCGAGATTCCTCCGTTTGGGCCCTGAACCATATGGGACAACTTGAGGCAGAAGAAGACGAACTTTTTTCAACGTCTCAAAATTGGTTGGAAACTCACCCACCCTCCTCATTTCTCGTGAGGATTCCAGAATGCATGAACTTGTTTCGAGATTCCTCCGTTTGGGCCCTGAACCATTTGGGACAACTTGAGGCAGAAGAAGACGAACTTTTTTAAACGTCTCGGAATTGCTTGGAAACTCTCCCACCCTCCTCATTTCTCGTGAGGATTCCAGAATGCATGAACTTGTTTCGAGATTCCTCCGTTTGGGCCCTGAACCATATGGGACAACTTGAGGCAGAAGAAGACGAACTTTTTTCAACGTCTCAAAATTGGTTGGAAACTCACCCACCCTCCTCATTTCCCGTGAGGATTCCAGAATGCATGAACTTGTTTCGAGATTCCTCCCTTTGGGCCCTGAACCATATGGGACAACTTGAGGCAGAAGAAGACGAACTTTTTTGAACGTCTCGGAATTGGTGGAAACTCACCCACCCTCCTCATTTCTCGTGAGGATTCCAGAATGCATGAACTTGTTTCGAGATTCCTCCGTTTGAGCCCTGAACCATTTGGGAATACTTGAGGCAGAAGAAGACGAATTTTTTCAACGACTCCGAATTGCGTGGAAACTCACCCACCCTCCTCATTTCTCGTGAGGTTTCCAGAATGCATGAACTTGTTTCGAGATTCCTCCGTTTGGGCCCTGAACCATTTGGTACAACTTGAGGCAGAAGAAGACGAACTTTTTTCAACGTCTCGGAATTGCTTGGAAACTCACCCACCCTCCTCATTTCTCGTGAGGATTCCAGAATGCATGAACTTGTTTCGAGATTCCTTGGTTTGGGCCCTGAACCATTTGGGAATACTTGAGGCAGAAGAAGACGAACTTTTTTCAACGACTCCGAATTGCGTGAAAACTCACCCACCCTCCTCATTTCTCGTGAGGATTCCAAAATGCATGAAGTTGTTTCGAGATTCCTCCCTTTGGTCCCTGAACCATATGGGACAACTTGAGACAGAAGAAGACGAACTTTTTTCAACGTCTCGAAATTGCTTGGAAACTCTCCCACCCTCCTCATTTCTCGTGAGGATTCCAGAATGCATGAACTTGTTTCGAGATTCCTCCGTTTGGGCCCTGAACCATTTGGGACAACTTGAGGCAGAAGATGACGAACTTTTTTCAACGACTCCGAATTGCGTGGAAACTCACCCACCCTCCTCATTTCTCGTGAGGTTTCCAGGATGCATGAACTTGTTTCGAGATTCCTCCGTTTGGGCCCTGAACCATATGGGACAACTTGAGGCAGAAGAAGACGAACTTTTTTCAACGTCTCAAAATTGGTTGGAAACTCACCCACCCTCCTCATTTCTCGTGAGGATTCCAGAATGCATGAACTTGTTTCGAGATTCCTCCGTTTGGGCCCTGAACCATTTGGGACAACTTGAGGCAGAAGAAGACGAACTTTTTTAAACGTCTCGGAATTGCTTGGAAACTCTCCCAGCCTCCTCATTTCTCGTGAGGATTCCAGAATGCATGAACTTGTTTCGAGATTCCTCCGTTTGGGCCCTGAACCATTTGGGACAAGTTGAGGCAGAAGATGACGAACTTTTTTCAACGACTCCGAATTGCGTGGAAACTCACCCACCCTCCTCATTTCTCGTGAGGTTTCCAGGACGCATGAACTTGTTTCGAGATTCCTCCGTTTGGGCCCTGAACCATATGGGACAACTTGAGGCAGAAGAAGACGAACTTTTTTCAACGTCTCAAAATTGGTTGGAAACTCACCCACCCTCCTCATTTCTCGTGAGGATTCCAGAATGCATGAACTTGTTTCGAGATTCCTCCGTTTGGGCCCTGAACCATTTGGGACAACTTGAGGCAGAAGAAGACGAACTTTTTTAAACGTCTCGGAATTGGTTGGAAACTCTCCCACCCTCCTCATTTCTCGTGAGGATTCCTGAATGCATGAACTTGTTTCGAGATTCCTCCCTTTGGGCCCTGAACCATATGGGACAACTTGAGGCAGAAGAAGACGAACTTTTTTCAACGTCTCGGAATTGCTTGGAAACTCTCCCACCCTCCTCATTTCTCGTGAGGATTCCAGAATGCATGAACTTGTTTCGAGATTCCTCCGTTTGGGCCCTGAACCATTTGGGACAACTTGAGGCAGAAGAAGACGAACTTTTTTCAACGTCTCGCAATTGCTTGGAAACTCACCCACCCTCCTCATTTCTCGTGAGGATTCCAGAATGCATGAACTTGTTTCGAGATTCCTCCCTTTGGGCCCTGAACCATATGGGACAACTTGAGGCAGAAGAAGACGAACTTTTTTGAACGTCTCGGAATTGGTGGAAACTCACCCACCCTCCTCATTTCTCGTGAGGATTCCAGAATGCATGAACTTGTTTCGAGATTCCTCCGTTTGAGCCCTGAACCATTTGGGAATACTTGAGGCAGAAGAAGACGAATTTTTTCAACGACTCCGAATTGCGTGGAAACTCACCCACCCTCCTCATTTCTCGTGAGGTTTCCAGAATGCATGAACTTGTTTCGAGATTCCTCCGTTTGGGCCCTGAACCATTTGGTACAACTTGAGGCAGAAGAAGACGAACTTTTTTCAACGTCTCGGAATTGCTTGGAAACTCACCCACCCTCCTCATTTCTCGTGAGGATTCCAGAATGCATGAACTTGTTTCGAGATTCCTTGGTTTGGGCCCTGAACCATTTAGGAATACTTGAGGCAGAAGAAGACGAACTTTTTTCAACGACTCCGAATTGCGTGAAAACTCACCCACCCTCCTCATTTCTCGTGAGGATTCCAAAATGCATGAAGTTGTTTCGAGATTCCTCCCTTTGGGCCCTGAACCATATGGGACAACTTGAGACAGAAGAAGACGAACTTTTTTCAACGTCTCGGAATTGCTTGGAAACTCTCCCACCCTCCTCATTTCTCGTGAGGATTCCAGAATGCATGAACTTGTTTCGAGATTCCTCCGTTTGGGCCCTGAACCATTTGGGACAACTTGAGGCAGAAGATGACGAACTTTTTTCAACGACTCCGAATTGCGTGGAAACTCACCCACCCTCCTCATTTCTCGTGAGGTTTCCAGGATGCATGAACTTGTTTCGAGATTCCTCCGTTTGGGCCCTGAACCATATGGGACAACTTGAGGCAGAAGAAGACGAACTTTTTTCAACGTCTCAAAATTGGTTGGAAACTCACCCACCCTCCTCATTTCTCGTGAGGATTCCAGAATGCATGAACTTGTTTCGAGATTCCTCCGTTTGGGCCCTGAACCATTTGGGACAACTTGAGGCAGAAGAAGACGAACTTTTTTAAACGTCTCGGAATTGCTTGGAAACTCTCCCACCCTCCTCATTTCTCGTGAGGATTCCAGAATGCATGAACTTGTTTCGAGATTCCTCCGTTTGGGCCCTGAACCATTTGGGACAAGTTGAGGCAGAAGATGACGAACTTTTTTCAACGACTCCGAATTGCGTGGAAACTCACCCACCCTCCTCATTTCTCGTGAGGTTTCCAGGACGCATGAACTTGTTTCGAGATTCCTCCGTTTGGGCCCTGAACCATATGGGACAACTTGAGGCAGAAGAAGACGAACTTTTTTCAACGTCTCAAAATTGGTTGGAAACTCACCCACCCTCCTCATTTCTCGTGAGGATTCCAGAATGCATGAACTTGTTTCGAGATTCCTCCGTTTGGGCCCTGAACCATTTGTGACAACTTGAGGCAGAAGAAGACGAACTTTTTTAAACGTCTCGGAATTGGTTGGAAACTCTCCCACCCTCCTCATTTCTCGTGAGGATTCCTGAATGTATGAACTTGTTTCGAGATTCCTCCCTTTGGGCCCTGAACCATATGGGACAACTTGAGGCAGAAGAAGACGAACTTTTTTCAACGTCTCAAAATTGGTTGGAAACTCACCCACCCTCCTCATTTCTCGTGAGGATTGCAGAATGCATGAACTTGTTTCGAGATTCCTCCGTTTGAGCCCTGAACCATTTGGGAATACTTGAGGCAGAAGAAGACGAATTTTTTCAACGACTCCGAATTGCGTGGAAACTCACCCACCCTCCTCATTTCTCGTGAGGTTTCCAGAATGCATGAACTTGTTTCGAGATTCCTCCGTTTGGGCCCTGAACCATTTGGTACAACTTGAGGCAGAAGAAGTCGAACTTTTTTCAACGTCTCGGAATTGCTTGGAAACTCACCCACCCTCCTCATTTCTCGTGAGGATTCCAGAATGCATGAACTTGTTTCGAGATTCCTTGGTTTGGGCCCTGAACCATTTGGGAATACTTGAGGCAGAAGAAGACGAACTTTTTTCAACGACTCCGAATTGCGTGAAAACTCACCCACCCTCCTCATTTCTCGTGAGGATTCCAAAATGCATGAAGTTGTTTCGAGATTCCTCCCTTTGGGCCCTGAACCATATGGCACAACTTGAGACAGAAGAAGACGAACTTTTTTCAACGTCTCGGAATTGCTTGGAAACTCTCCCACCCTCCTCATTTCTCGTGAGGATTCCAGAATGCATGAACTTGTTTCGAGATTCCTCCGTTTGGGCCCTGAACCATTTGGGACAACTTGAGGCAGAAGATGACGAACTTTTTTCAACGACTCCGAATTGCGTGGAAACTCACCCACCCTCCTCATTTCTCGTGAGGTTTCCAGGATGCATGAACTTGTTTCGAGATTCCTCCGTTTGATCCCTGAACCATATGGGACAACTTGAGGCAGAAGAAGACGAACTTTTTTCAACGTCTCAAAATTGGTTGGAAACTCACCCACCCTCCTCATTTCTCGTGAGGATTCCAGAATGCATGAACTTGTTTCGAGATTCCTCCGTTTGGGCCCTGAACCATTTGGGACAACTTGAGGCAGAAGAAGACGAACTTTTTTAAACGTCTCGGAATTGCTTGGAAACTCTCCCACCCTCCTCATTTCTCGTGAGGATTCCAGAATGCATGAACTTGTTTCGAGATTCCTCCGTTTGGGCCCTGAACCATTTGGGACAAGTTGAGGCAGAAGATGACGAACTTTTTTCAACGACTCCGAATTGCGTGGAAACTCACCCACCCTCCTCATTTCTCGTGAGGTTTCCAGGACGCATGAACTTGTTTCGAGATTCCTCCGTTTGGGCCCTGAACCATATGGGACAACTTGAGGCAGAAGAAGACGAACTTTTTTCAACGTCTCAAAATTGGTTGGAAACTCACCCACCCTCCTCATTTCTCGTGAGGATTCCAGAATGCATGAACTTGTTTCGAGATTCCTCCGTTTGGGCCCTGAACCATTTGGGACAACTTGAGGCAGAAGAAGACGAACTTTTTTAAACGTCTCGGAATTGGTTGGAAACTCTCCCACCCTCCTTATTTCTCGTGAGGATTCCTGAATGCATGAACTTGTTTCGAGATTCCTCCCTTTGGGCCCTGAACCATATGGGACAACTTGAGGCAGAAGAAGACGAACTTTTTTCAACGTCTCGGAATTGCTTGGAAACTCTCCCACCCTCCTCATTTCTCGTGAGGATTTCAGAATGCATGAACTTGTTTCGAGATTCCTCCGTTTGGGCCCTGAACCATTTGGGACAACTTGAGGCAGAAGAAGACGAACTTTTTTCAACGTCTCGCAATTGCTTGGAAACTCACCCACCCTCCTCATTTCTCGTGAGGATTCCAGAATGCATGAACTTGTTTCGAGATTCCTCCCTTTGGGCCCTGAACCATATGGGACAACTTGAGGCAGAAGAAGACGAACTTTTTTCAACGTCTCAAAATTGGTTGGAAACTCACCCACCCTCGTCATTTCTCGTGAGGATTCCAGAATGCATGAACTTGTTTCGAGATTCCTCCGTTTGGGCCCTGAACCATTTGGGACAACTTGAGGCAGAAGAAGACGAACTTTTTTCAACGTCTCGGAATTGGTTGGAAACTCACCCACCCTCCTCATTTCTCGTGAGGATTCCAGAATGCATGAACTTGTTTCGAGATTCCTCCGTTTGGGCCCTGAACCATTTGGTACAACTTGAGGCAGAAGAAGATGAGCTTTTTTCAACGTCTCGGAATTGCTTGGAAACTCACCCACCCTCCTCATTTCTCGTGAGGATTCCAGAATGCATGAACTTGTTTCGAGATTCCTCCGTTTGGGCCCTGAACCATTTGGGACAACTTGAGGCAGAAGAAGACGAACTTTTTTAAACGTCTCGGAATTGCTTGGAAACTCTCCCACCCTCCTCATTTCTCGTGAGGATTCCAGAATGCATGAACTTGTTTCGAGATTCCTCCGTTTGGGCCCTGAACCATTTGGGACAAGTTGAGGCAGAAGATGACGAACTTTTTTCAACGACTCCGAATTGCGTGGAAACTCACCCACCCTCCTCATTTCTCGTGAGGTTTCCAGGACGCATGAACTTGTTTCGAGATTCCTCCGTTTGGGCCCTGAACCATATGGGACAACTTGAGGCAGAAGAAGACGAACTTTTTTCAACGTCTCAAAATTGGTTGGAAACTCACCCACCCTCCTCATTTCTCGTGAGGATTCCAGAATGCATGAACTTGTTTCGAGATTCCTCCGTTTGGGCCCTGAACCATTTGGGACAACTTGAGGCAGAAGAAGACGAACTTTTTTAAACGTCTCGGAATTGGTTGGAAACTCTCCCACCCTCCTTATTTCTCGTGAGGATTCCTGAATGCATGAACTTGTTTCGAGATTCCTCCCTTTGGGCCCTGAACCATATGGGACAACTTGAGGCAGAAGAAGACGAACTTTTTTCAACGTCTCGGAATTGCTTGGAAACTCTCCCACCCTCCTCATTTCTCGTGAGGATTTCAGAATGCATGAACTTGTTTCGAGATTCCTCCGTTTGGGCCCTGAACCATTTGGGACAACTTGAGGCAGATGAAGATGAACTTTTTTCAACGTCTCGCAATTGCTTGGAAACTCACCCACCCTCCTCATTTCTCGTGAGGATTCCAGAATGCATGAACTTGTTTCGAGATTCCTCCCTTTGGGCCCTGAACCATATGGGACAACTTGAGGCAGAAGAAGACGAACTTTTTTCAACGTCTCAAAATTGGTTGGAAACTCACCCACCCTCGTCATTTCTCGTGAGGATTCCAGAATGCATGAACTTGTTCGAGATTCCTCCGTTTGGGCCCTGAACCATTTGGGACAACTTGAGGCAGAAGAAGACGAACTTTTTTCAACGTCTCGGAATTGGTTGGAAACTCACCCACCCTCCTCATTTCTCGTGAGGATTCCAGAATGCATGAACTTGTTTCGAGATTCCTCCGTTTGGGCCCTGAACCATTTGGTACAACTTGAGGCAGAAGAAGATGAGCTTTTTTCAACGTCTCGGAATTGCTTGGAAACTCACCCACCCTCCTCATTTCTCGTGAGGATTCCAGAATGCATGAACTTGTTTCGAGATTCCTTGGTTTGGGCCCTGAAGCATTTGGGAATACTTGAGGCAGAAGAAGACGAACTTTTTTCAACGACTCCGAATTGCTTGGAAACTCTCCCACCCTCTTCATTTCTCGTGAGGATTCCAGAATGCTTGAACTTGTTTCGAGATTCCTCCGTTTGGGCCCTGAACCATTTGGGACAACTTGAGGCAGAAGAAGACGAACTTTTTTCAACGTCTCGGAATTGGTTGGAAACTCACCCACCCTCCTCATTTCTCGTGAGGATTCCAGAATGCATGAACTTGTTTCGAGATTCCTCCGTTTGGGCCCTGAACCATTTGGTACAACTTGAGGCAGAAGAAGACGAACTTTTTTCAACGTCTCGGAATTGCTTGGAAACTCACCCACCCTCCTCATTTCTCGTGAGGATTCCAGAATGCATGAACTTGTTTCGAGATTCCTCCGTTTGGGCCCTGAACCATTTGGGACAACTTGAGGCAGAAGAAGACGAACTTTTTTCAACGTCTCGCAATTGCTTGGAAACTCACCCACCCTCCTCATTTCTCGTGAGGATTCCAGAATGCATGAACTTGTTTCGAGATTCCTCCCTTTGGGCCCTGAATCATATGGGACAACTTGAGGCAGAAGAAGACGAACTTTTTTCAACGTCTCAAAATTGGTTGGAAACTCACCCACCCTCGTCATTTCTCGTGAGGATTCCAGAATGCATGAACTTGTTTCGAGATTCCTCCGTTTGGGCCCTGAACCATTTGGGACAACTTGAGGCAGAAGAAGACGAACTTTTTTCAACGTCTCGGAATTGGTTGGAAACTCACCCACCCTCCTCATTTCTCGTGAGGATTCCAGAATGCATGAACTTGTTTCGAGATTCCTCCGTTTGGGCCCTGAACCATTTGGTACAACTTGAGGCAGAAGAAGATGAGCTTTTTTCAACGTCTCGGAATTGCTTGGAAACTCACCCACCCTCCTCATTTCTCGTGAGGATTCCAGAATGCATGAACTTGTTTCGAGATTCCTCCGTTTGGGCCCTGAACCATTTGGGACAACTTGAGGCAGAAGAAGACGAACTTTTTTAAACGTCTCGGAATTGCTTGGAAACTCTCCCACCCTCCTCATTTCTCGTGAGGATTCCAGAATGCATGAACTTGTTTCGAGATTCCTCCGTTTGGGCCCTGAACCATTTGGGACAAGTTGAGGCAGAAGATGACGAACTTTTTTCAACGACTCCGAATTGCGTGGAAACTCACCCACCCTCCTCATTTCTCGTGAGGTTTCCAGGACGCATGAACTTGTTTCGAGATTCCTCCGTTTGGGCCCTGAACCATATGGGACAACTTGAGGCAGAAGAAGACGAACTTTTTTCAACGTCTCAAAATTGGTTGGAAACTCACCCACCCTCCTCATTTCTCGTGAGGATTCCAGAATGCATGAACTTGTTTCGAGATTCCTCCGTTTGGGCCCTGAACCATTTGGGACAACTTGAGGCAGAAGAAGACGAACTTTTTTAAACGTCTCGGAATTGGTTGGAAACTCTCCCACCCTCCTTATTTCTCGTGAGGATTCCTGAATGCATGAACTTGTTTCGAGATTCCTCCCTTTGGGCCCTGAACCATATGGGACAACTTGAGGCAGAAGAAGACGAACTTTTTTCAACGTTGATGAGGACCTTTTGTCATTAGCCTTGGGGTCCACAATCAACAATTAACCAAGGATTGCATATAGGCAAACCAAGGATCGTTCTCTCTTCTCGAGGAGCCTTTTATTGAATCCTAAGTAATCTAGATGTCATGCAAATGAAATGAAAACAAGGGGGGATTGGTTTTTGTTGAAATTAGAATAGAAATTAAAGACAGAATGGAGAAAAGTGAGATTAATCAAATTGAAACGGATCAACCCAGAATTGGGATTCCAAGACCTTCCATCATCGAACAAAAATAGAATGACTGAACTTGTGATTGATTCTAGACAAACCGAAATCTCTGCATTTGACCAGAAACTCCCTCGACTAGACGATCGCCTAGCATTTGATCGAACACGTGGTGAGCTCGTTGTACGATCGCACAACGCTCTCTGCAACCCGGTCCGACCTAAGTCCTTGGGATTTCAATCTGGATATTAAATCTAATACCCAATCCATAATTATAATCGGATCCGATTAAAATTAATAGAAACAAGTCAGTTACTGATTAAAGCGCAAGTCCTCCGGATGACACCATGGAATCCTCAACTCATGGGTCGATCACAGAAACTTAGCCAAGCATGGCTTTGCAAAATGAAAATGCAAAAACAATGATGTTCAGCATGACCATGAAGAACATGAACAAGTTCATCATGAACACGAAGAACACAAAGAACAATTAAAGAAAATGAAAGCTTCTATTCCAAAATAAATCTCAACAACATAGTGAATCCATACAGAAAAAGATAAAGAACATAAAATCAAAATAAAATAATTAAAAGGAAAGATTAAAACCTAAGCCTTCCATGTAGGAGGCAAGAAATTAAAGACAAGAATTAAAGACAATACATGAAACTAATAAAGAAAAACTAAGCCTTCCATGTAGGAGGCAAGAAAATACAAGAAGGAAAGAATGGGAGAGATCTTGGTCATCTCCAAGGTGTGTCTTGCTCTTCACAACACTCTTCTATTTATAGGCAGCTAGGAGCATCTCATCCATGCACTTTACAACCCAAATTCGTCACTTTAGTTAGTGGCCAACTTGGAAGCATCTTTGAATCACTTTACAGCTCCAAAACCGTGTCTTCTTTTCCTGCCCATGTTAGGCCACGAAATCATCCGAATCTGGCCATGTGATCTTAATATGAAATGTAGCCCCGGATGTCAGCTTTCCAGTCGTTCAAACGGTGCCCCATTTGGAGGTCTGTAGCTCCAGATATGGGCCAAATACCGAACGTCATTCCAGAGTCCAGTGAAAGCAGCCTGTTTCGGTTTCCAGTCCAATTTTGGCCCTCTAAACGTCTGATTTAGCTTTTGGACTCTTCATAGGAGTTGTAGGGCTTCCTCTTAGCTTTCTGGAAATGCAAATTGGGGATCAATTGGATTTACATAACTCAAGTTATTCCCAAAATACCGAACAGTGTTCATGACCCAACTGCAGTAAGAATGTGACAAAAGTCCAATTTTGAGTCCAAACTCAAGATGTGACCAAGATTAATGCAAATAAAATCTAAAAACTCCTTATGAAGATGAAATCACATATTTGACTAATTGTTCCATTAAAGCATGATAATGACAGAGTTTATAGCTTCTTTTTGCATTTAAAATAATATGAATTCAATGATTATCAAACTCCCCCACACTTATCCTTTTGCACTCCTGAGCAAAATTAAAAAGTAAGGAACAAGAGAAATTTCTCTTTTCTAACAATTGCTGAAATTTCAAAGCTCAACAAGGATCACAAAAGCTTCAAAAGATCAACCATTCAAGACAGAAATCTCTTCATCTCAAATTACTAATCATGGCAGTATCATTCAATGATGCTGATCACACAAAATAGTCTCTCAAATGATGCCCTCAATCAATCTCTCAAGTGTATATGGTTAATCAGTGTATCACTCAAATTCTGCTCAATGAAATTGTTCTACCATAAGCTTGCTCAAGTTCTACTTCTCCACTACTGATAACACATGCTTGCACAAATCAAGAGAGCTTGTTATTACAGGTTGTAATGGGGTTAGGGTGAAGGTAGGTAAAAGTATGGAATGAGAGGTTAAGCATCAAAGAAATTAAATTGAGCACTGATTAACACAATCATTCTCTATGAAAATTTTTATTTAACTCAAATACTTCCTTTCTTTCTAATTTTTTTTTTACACCTTTTTTTTTCTTTTGTTCTTTATCTTTTTTTTTCTTTCTTTTCCTTTCCTTTTTTTTTCTTTTTTTTCTTTTTTTTTTCTTTATTTTTTTTGAACTGTACTATATATATATGATCACAATGGAAAAATCAAATATCTCCCCCCTACACTTAAACTGTTGCGCTCCTGAGCAACCCCCACACTTAAACACAAAACCAAGGTAAACCAATGCTCAATAATTTTTCATGGTGCGGAATAAAATGGTTTTATGCTTAGGCTTGTAATGTGGCTTAGAATAAAATGGACAAAAAGGCACAAAGGGGTTATCAAAGGAATAATAATGCATGGGAAAGGCTATTTGGCCAAAGTGGGCAAAACAAAAGGAAACAAAAACAAGCTTCCATCATACCTATGCACATAAGTGAAAATGTAGTTTCAAAAAGAAAAGGAGCAAGTTCTAGAGAACGCAAATCATGAGTAGATGCACACATGAAAGAAAGAATGGCAAAAGATGAATTCCATTCATATAGGCTCAAAATCTCACAAAGGTTGCAATCAGCATCATAGAATCAACTACCAAGATATTATAATCCAAGAGTTCAAAATATCAATCAAAACAGAATGATCCATCAAAACCAAAGTGCCCAAGTGCATAATATGTTGCAATCATAGAATGAGAAAATGCATTGTTCTTATTCTATTTAATAAACTACATTATTTCTACTTTTTCTACTGGATTGTGTCCCTCCCCCACACTTATCTTCCTCGCACAACAATTTTGCCCAAAAATTTGTAGAAATTAGGAAGAAAATAAGTGAGGAAAGAGACAACCTGGGTTAGAAGATCTTGAGTCGCTTAAAGGAGAAGTTCTCATCTCGAATGAGAATCATGCATTTGTCTGTGAAAACATCTTCTCCCACATTGATTTTCCTTGGTGGAGGTGGTTCAGGATCAATTGGAAGAGGTCCAAGAATGTACGAAGGATGTTGGATCCACAAAGAACCTTTCCAAGAATGTGCCTGCAAAGAAGACAAGCAACCAGCAGTATCCCATCCAAAAATAGAAACATGGAGGAGTTTCAAGTGAATTAAAGGCATGTTAAGTTCCAAACTCTCCAAGTAACTATCACATCCAAGGAAATCAATGATACTCCCATCAGTAGGAGTCAAGGTACCAATTATATTGTGAAAATTCTCTTGTGGTTGCAAGATGGAAGGTATGGAATCCAACTTAGTGTTGGAGTATACCTCATCATTGTCACAATCACAAGAGATGAAAGGGAAAAGAGTGGAAGAAGGAAGAGGATTTTTGAAAGTGTCACCACCCGGAATGTGTAAAGATTTAAAACAATTATCTTGTTTTTCTAAATCAGGTGGCAAATCACAAGAGAGTACTTGTTGGAAAGATTCATTGACATGCAGGATTTTATCAATCAAAATCTCAGAATCTTCATCACCAACAAGACTACAAGGAGGTAATCTAATGGGAATTTCGTGCATCGGACATTCCAAGCTATGATTGTTCTCACTCATATCAACAGCAGAATCCACAATCAATGCAGAATCACTAATCAATTCAGAATCACCAAATAATGCAGCATTAATCTCAGTGCAAATAGGACACCATTCATTATCAGAACATGCACAATTGGCAGAATTACTTGTCCATGCAAAATCAGGATAATCAACATACCATTGTCCAAGAACATCATCAACAACATGGGCATCCATGCTTAATTCAACCCTTTTAGAATTGACATGCTTACTATCTTCAATAGTATAAGACGGTGCATTTTGATCAATGGTAGAATCAACCACTTCACTAAATGCTTTCTTTTGAAGTTCAACAAGTGAATGACATTTTTCATGATAACAATTTACACATATTTGATATTCTTCACAACAGCATGAAAATATGTCATTCAATTGATTGCAATCATCACTAGTACTATGAAGAGAAGCATTTTCATCAGTTAAAGTATCACATGAAGAAATAGGAACACACTTATCAACAAGTACAGTCAAACCACTACTACTAAAGTCAATTGGCTGAGCAATTTCATTTCCAAAGAATTGAGGGGATTCAACAATGATTTCCTCGTCCACCTCATTATCGCTCAAATTATGAATTGCTTCATTAACCAAAGTAGTAGGAGAGTCTACTTCTATAAGGGTATGATTATTACCAAATGGATGAGAAGATTCTTCAATGTGCTTTTGCACTTGTCTCACTTCTTGTGCATGTGTGCCCATGATAGAAGGAAAACTCATTTTTAAAACTTGTGCTTGCTGCTCAATTTTCCTTGCTAATTTCTCAGTTGATTTCGCTTGTTGTTCCATCATTCTAAGCATAGAGTCCATCTGTTGATGAAAGTCATCCTTATGTGACCACTCCTCATTTATAGCCCAAGTCGTTTGATTGTGGAAATCTCCAATGACTTCACAAAATGAAGGATCTTGGTAGGGCAAACATGGTTGATAATGAGGTTCATAAGGTGGCTCAAATGAGTATAGGGATTCATGAGATGGATGGCATGGTATAGAAGTGGGATGGAATGGAGGATGGTAAGGTAGGTGAGAGGGTTGATGATATTGTTGGAATGAGGAGGGTTGATGATATTGTTGGAATGGAGAGGATTGATGATATTGTTGGAATGGAGGTTGTTGGTATGGTTCATGGTATTGGTGGAATAAGCCATCACATTCTTGATTACCTACAAAAGAGTGAGAATTGAAAGGTGGATTATGATTATCATAAAACCAAGCCATGAAATTTCACTACAATTAATTCCCAAGGAATTACAAGATGACTATCTAACTATAAATTATAAAACTAAGAAAAGGAATTTAAGAAAATACCAATGCAAGTGAAAAAGAAAAGAAGAATTTTTTTTTTTTTTTTTAAAAAAAATACGAGTATGTTATGAATTAACTTGGAGACATGGTGAATTCAAACAAATGAGCTCAAAATTATATCGGATCTGATTTTAACACACCACACAGAAGCTACCAAGTCAAGACGGTGCAATAATGCAATGAATGCTATGCAAGCTACCTAAATGCAAAAATCCTAAACTATATGCAATGAAAAATCAAAAATGCAAAACTAACAAGCTTCACACGAGAAACCCCTTGTCAAAAGTAAATTTGACAATTAGATTACCTAGGGAGCCAATTACTTAGCTCCCCGGCAACGGCGCCATTTGATGAGGACCTTTTGTCATTAGCCTTGGGGTCCACAATCAACAATTAACCAAGGATTGCATATAGGCAAACCAAGGATCGTTCTCTCTTCTCGAGGAGCCTTTTATTGAATCCTAAGTAATCTAGATGTCATGCAAATGAAATGAAAACAAGGGGGGGATTGGTTTTTGTTGAAATTAGAATAGAAATTAAAGACAGAATGGAGAAAAGTGAGATTAATCAAATTGAAACGGATCAACCCAGAATTGGGATTCCAAGACCTTCCATCATCGAACAAAAATAGAATGACTGAACTTGTGATTGATTCTAGACAAACCGAAATCTCTGCATTTGACCAGAAACTCCCTCGACTAGACGATCGCCTAGCATTTGATCGAACACGTGGTGAGCTCGTTGTACGATCGCACAACGCTCTCTGCAACCCGGTCCGACCTAAGTCCTTGGGATTTCAATCTGGATATTAAATCTAATACCCAATCCATAATTATAATCGGATCCGATTAAAATTAATAGAAACAAGTCAGTTACTGATTAAAGCGCAAGTCCTCCGGATGACACCATGGAATCCTCAACTCATGGGTCGATCACAGAAACTTAGCCAAGCATGGCTTTGCAAAATGAAAATGCAAAAACAATGATGTTCAGCATGACCATGAAGAACATGAACAAGTTCATCATGAACACGAAGAACACAAAGAACAATTAAAGAAAATGAAAGCTTCTATTCCAAAATAAATCTCAACAACATAGTGAATCCATACAGAAAAAGATAAAGAACATAAAATCAAAATAAAATAATTAAAAGGAAAGATTAAAACCTAAGCCTTCCATGTAGGAGGCAAGAAATTAAAGACAAGAATTAAAGACAATACATGAAACTAATAAAGAAAAACTAAGCCTTCCATGTAGGAGGCAAGAAAATACAAGAAGGAAAGAATGGGAGAGATCTTGGTCATCTCCAAGGTGTGTCTTGCTCTTCACAACACTCTTCTATTTATAGGCAGCTAGGAGCATCTCATCCATGCACTTTACAACCCAAATTCGTCACTTTAGTTAGTGGCCAACTTGGAAGCATCTTTGAATCACTTTACAGCTCCAAAACCGTGTCTTCTTTTCCTGCCCATGTTAGGCCACGAAATCATCCGAATCTGGCCATGTGATCTTAATATGAAATGTAGCCCCGGATGTCAGCTTTCCAGTCGTTCAAACGGTGCCCCATTTGGAGGTCTGTAGCTCCAGATATGGGCCAAATACCGAACGTCATTCCAGAGTCCAGTGAAAGCAGCCTGTTTCGGTTTCCAGTCCAATTTTGGCCCTCTAAACGTCTGATTTAGCTTTTGGGCTCTTCATAGGAGTTGTAGGGCTTCCTCTTAGCTTTCTGGAAATGCAAATTGGGGATCAATTGGATTTACATAACTCAAGTTATTCCCAAAATACCGAACAGTGTTCATGACCCAACTGCAGTAAGAATGTGACAAAAGTCCAATTTTGAGTCCAAACTCAAGATGTGACCAAGATTAATGCAAATAAAATCTAAAAACTCCTTATGAAGATGAAATCACATATTTGACTAATTGTTCCATTAAAGCATGATAATGACAGAGTTTATAGCTTCTTTTTGCATTTAAAATAATATGAATTCAATGATTATCAAACGTCTCGGAATTGCTTGGAAACTCTCCCACCCTCCTCATTTCTCGTGAGGATTTCAGAATGCATGAACTTGTTTCGAGATTCCTCCGTTTGGGCCCTGAACCATTTGGGACAACTTGAGGCAGAAGAAGACGAACTTTTTTCAACGTCTCGCAATTGCTTGGAAACTCACCCACCCTCCTCATTTCTCGTGAGGATTCCAGAATGCATGAACTTGTTTCGAGATTCCTCCCTTTGGGCCCTGAACCATATGGGACAACTTGAGGCAGAAGAAGACGAACTTTTTTCAACGTCTCAAAATTGGTTGGAAACTCACCCACCCTCGTCATTTCTCGTGAGGATTCCAGAATGCATGAACTTGTTTCGAGATTCCTCCGTTTGGGCCCTGAACCATTTGGGACAACTTGAGGCAGAAGAAGACGAACTTTTTTCAACGTCTCGGAATTGGTTGGAAACTCACCCACCCTCCTCATTTCTCGTGAGGATTCCAGAATGCATGAACTTGTTTCGAGATTCCTCCGTTTGGGCCCTGAACCATTTGGTACAACTTGAGGCAGAAGAAGATGAGCTTTTTTCAACGTCTCGGAATTGCTTGGAAACTCACCCACCCTCCTCATTTCTCGTGAGGATTCCAGAATGCATGAACTTGTTTCGAGATTCCTTGGTTTGGGCCCTGAAGCATTTGGGAATACTTGAGGCAGAAGAAGACGAACTTTTTTCAACGACTCCGAATTGCTTGGAAACTCTCCCACCCTCTTCATTTCTCGTGAGGATTCCAGAATGCTTGAACTTGTTTCGAGATTCCTCCGTTTGGGCCCTGAACCATTTGGGACAACTTGAGGCAGAAGAAGACGAACTTTTTTCAACGTCTCGGAATTGGTTGGAAACTCACCCACCCTCCTCATTTCTCGTGAGGATTCCAGAATGCATGAACTTGTTTCGAGATTCCTCCGTTTGGGCCCTGAACCATTTGGTACAACTTGAGGCAGAAGAAGACGAACTTTTTTCAACGTCTCGGAATTGCTTGGAAACTCACCCACCCTCCTCATTTCTCGTGAGGATTCCAGAATGCATGAACTTGTTTCGAGATTCCTTGGTTTGGGCCCTGAACCATTTGGGAATACTTGAGGCAGAAGAAGGCGAACTTTTTTCAACGACTCCGAATTGCTTGGAAACTCTCCCACCCTCTTCATTTCTCGTGAGGATTCCAGAATGCTTGAACTTGTTTCGAGATTCCTCCGTTTGGGCCCTGAACAATTTGGGACAACTTGAGGCAGAAGAAGACGAACTTTTTTCAACGACTCCGAATTGCGTGGAAACTCTCCCACCCTCCTCATTTCTCGTGAGGATTCCTGAATGCATGAACTTGTTTCGAGATTCCTCCCTTTGGGCCCTGAACCATATGGGACAACTTGAGGCAGAAGAAGACGAACTTTTTTCAACGACTCCGAATTGCGTGGAAACTCACCCACCCTCCTCATTTCTCGTGAGGATTCCTGAATGCATGAACTTGTTTCGAGATTCCTCCCTTTGGGCCCTGAACCATATGGGACAACTTGAGGGAGAAGAAGACGAACTTTTTTCAACGTCTCGGAATTGCTTGGAAACTCTCCCACCCTCCTCATTTCTCGTGAGGATTCCAGAATGCATGAACTTGTTTCGAGATTCCTCCGTTTGGGCCCTGAACCATTTGGGACAACTTGAGGCAGAAGAAGACGAACTTTTTTCAACGTCTCGAAATTGCTTGGAAACTCACCCACCCTCCTCATTTCTCGTGAGGATTCCAGAATGCATGAACTTGTTTCGAGATTCCTCCCTTTGGGCCCTGAACCATATGGGACAACTTGAGGCAGAAGAAGACGAACTTTTTTGAACGTCTCGGAATTGGTGGAAACTCACCCACCCTCCTCATTTCTCGTGAGGATTCCAGAATGCATGAACTTGTTTCGAGATTCCTCCGTTTGAGCCCTGAACCATTTGGGAATACTCGAGGCAGAAGAAGACGAATTTTTTCAACGACTCCGAATTGCGTGGAAACTCACCCACCCTCCTCATTTCTCGTGAGGTTTCCAGGATGCATGAACTTGTTTTGAGATTCCTCCGTTTGGGCCCTGAACCATATGGGACAACTTGAGGCAGAAGAAGACGAACTTTTTTCAACGTCTCAAAATTGGTTGCAAACTCACCCACCCTACTCATTTCTCGTGAGGATTCCAGAATGCATGAACTTGTTTCGAGATTCCTCCGTTTGGGCCCTGAACCATTTGGGACAACATGAGGCAGAAGAAGACGAACTTTTTTAAACGTCTCGGAATTGGTTGGAAACTCTCCCACCCTCCTCATTTCTCGTGAGGATTCCTGAATGCATGAACTTGTTTCGAGATTCCTCCCTTTGGGCCTTGAACCATATGGGACAACTTGAGGCAGAAGAAGACGAACTTTTTTCAACGTCTCGGAATTGCTTGGAAACTCTCCCACCCTCCTCATTTCTCGTGAGGATTCCAGAATGCATGAACTTGTTTCGAGATTCCTCCGTTTGGGCCCTGAACCATTTGGGACAACTTGAGGCAGAAGAAGACGAACTTTTTTGAACGTCTCGGAATTGGTTGGAAACTCACCCACCCTCCTCATTTCTCGTGAGGATTCCAGAATGCATGAACTTGTTTCGAGATTCCTCCCTTTGGGCCCTGAACCATATGGGACAACTTGAGGCAGAAGAAGACGAACTTTCTTGAACTTTTCGGAATTGGTGGAAACTCACCCACCCTCCTCATTTCTCGTGAGGATTCCAGAATGCATGAACTTGTTTCGAGATTCCTCCGTTTGGGCCCTGAACCATTTGGGAATACTTGAGGCAGAAGAAGACGAATTTTTTCAACGACTCCGAATTGCGTGGAAACTCACCCACCCTCCTCATTTCTCGTGAGGTTTCCAGGATGCATGAACTTGTTCCGAGATTCCTCCGTTTGGGCCCTGAACCATATAGGACAACTTGAGGCAGAAGAAGACGAACTTTTTTCAACGTCTCGGAATTGCTTGGAAACTCTCCCACCCTCCTCATTTCTCGTGAGGATTCCAGAATGCATGAACTTGTTTCGAGATTCCTCCGTTTGGGCCCCGAACCATTTGGTACAACTTGAGGCAGAAGAAGACGAACTTTTTTCAACGTCTCGGAATTGCTTGGAAACTCACCCACCCTCCTCATTTCTCGTGAGGATTCCAGAATGCATGAACTTGTTTCGAGATTCCTTGGTTTAAGCCCTGAACCATTTGGGAATACTTGAGGCAGAAGAAGACGAACTTTTTTCAACGACTCCGAATTGCGTGAAAACTCACCCACCCTCCTCATTTCTCGTGAGGATTCCAAAATGCATGAAGTTGTTTCGAGATTCCTCCCTTTGGGCCCTGAACCATATGGGACAACTTGAGACAGAAGAAGACGAACTTTTTTCAACGTCTCGGAATTGCTTGGAAACTCTCCCACCCTCCTCATTTCTCGTGAGGATTCCAGAATGCATGAACTAGTTTCGAGATTCCTCCGTTTGGGCCCTGAACCATTTGGGACAACTTGAGGCAGAAGAAGACGAACTTTTTTCAACGTCTCGGAATTGCTTGGAAACTCACCCACCCTCCTCATTTCTTGTAAGGTTTCCAGGATGCATGAACTTGTTTCGAGATTCCTCCGTTTGGGCCCTGAACCATATGGGACAACTTGAGGCAGAAGAAGACGAACTTTTTTCAACGACTCCGAATTGCGTGGAAACTCACCCACCCTCCTCATTTCTCGTGAGGATTCCTGAATGCATGAACTTGTTTCGAGATTCCTCCCTTTGGGCCCTGAACCATATGGGACAACTTGAGGGAGAAGAAGACGAACTTTTTTCAACGTCTCGGAATTGCTTGGAAACTCTCCCACCCTCCTCATTTCTCGTGAGGATTCCAGAATGCATGAACTTGTTTCGAGATTCCTCCGTTTGGGCCCTGAACCATTTGGGACAACTTGAGGCAGAAGAAGACGAACTTTTTTCAACGTCTCGAAATTGCTTGGAAACTCACCCACCCTCCTCATTTCTCGTGAGGATTCCAGAATGCATGAACTTGTTTCGAGATTCCTCCCTTTGGGCCCTGAACCATATGGGACAACTTGAGGCAGAAGAAGACGAACTTTTTTGAACGTCTCGGAATTGGTGGAAACTCACCCACCCTCCTCATCTCTCGTGAGGATTCCAGAATGCATGAACTTGTTTCGAGATTCCTCCGTTTGAGCCCTGAACCATTTGGGAATACTCGAGGCAGAAGAAGACGAATTTTTTCAACGACTCCGAATTGCGTGGAAACTCACCCACCCTCCTCATTTCTCGTGAGGTTTCCAGGATGCATGAACTTGTTTCGAGATTCCTCCGTTTGGGCCCTGAACCATATGGGACAACTTGAGGCAGAAGAAGACGAACTTTTTTCAACGTCTCAAAATTGGTTGCAAACTCACCCACCCTACTCATTTCTCGTGAGGATTCCAGAATGCATGAACTTGTTTCGAGATTCCTCCGTTTGGGCCCTGAACCATTTGGGACAACATGAGGCAGAAGAAGACGAACTTTTTTAAACGTCTCGGAATTGGTTGGAAACTCTCCCACCCTCCTCATTTCTCGTGAGGATTCCTGAATGCATGAACTTGTTTCGAGATTCCTCCCTTTGGGCCTTGAACCATATGGGACAACTTGAGGCAGAAGAAGACGAACTTTTTTCAACGTCTCGGAATTGCTTGGAAACTCTCCCACCCTCCTCATTTCTCGTGAGGATTCCAGAATGCATGAACTTGTTTCGAGATTCCTCCGTTTGGGCCCTGAACCATTTGGGACAACTTGAGGCAGAAGAAGACGAACTTTTTTGAACGTTTCGGAATTGGTTGGAAACTCACCCACCCTCCTCATTTCTCGTGAGGATTCCAGAATGCATGAACTTGTTTCGAGATTCCTCCCTTTGGGCCCTGAACCATATGGGACAACTTGAGGCAGAAGAAGACGAACTTTCTTGAACTTTTCGGAATTGGTGGAAACTCACCCACCCTCCTCATTTCTCGTGAGGATTCCAGAATGCATGAACTTGTTTCGAGATTCCTCCGTTTGGGCCCTGAACCATTTGGGAATACTTGAGGCAGAAGAAGACGAATTTTTTCAACGACTCCGAATTGCGTGGAAACTCACCCACCCTCCTCATTTCTCGTGAGGTTTCCAGGATGCATGAACTTGTTCCGAGATTCCTCCGTTTGGGCCCTGAACCATATAGGACAACTTGAGGCAGAAGAAGACGAACTTTTTTCAACGTCTCGGAATTGCTTGGAAACTCTCCCACCCTCCTCATTTCTCGTGAGGATTCCAGAATGCATGAACTTGTTTCGAGATTCCTCCGTTTGGGCCCCGAACCATTTGGTACAACTTGAGGCAGAAGAAGACGAACTTTTTTCAACGTCTCGGAATTGCTTGGAAACTCACCCACCCTCCTCATTTCTCGTGAGGATTCCAGAATGCATGAACTTGTTTCGAGATTCCTTGGTTTAAGCCCTGAACCATTTGGGAATACTTGAGGCAGAAGAAGACGAACTTTTTTCAACGACTCCGAATTGCGTGAAAACTCACCCACCCTCCTCATTTCTCGTGAGGATTCCAAAATGCATGAAGTTGTTTCGAGATTCCTCCCTTTGGGCCCTGAACCATATGGGACAACTTGAGACAGAAGAAGACGAACTTTTTTCAACGTCTCGGAATTGCTTGGAAACTCTCCCACCCTCCTCATTTCTCGTGAGGATTCCAGAATGCATGAACTTGTTTCGAGATTCCTCCGTTTGGGCCCTGAACCATTTGGGACAACTTGAGGCAGAAGATGACGAACTTTTTTCAACGACTCCGAATTCCGTGGAAACTCACCCACCCTCCTCATTTCTCGTGAGGTTTCCAGGATGCATGAACTTGTTTCGAGATTCCTCCGTTTGGGCCCTGAACCATTTGGGACAACTTGAGGCAGAAGATGACGAACTTTTTTCAACGACTCCGAATTGCGTGGAAACTCACCCACCCTCCTCATTTCTCGTGAGGATTCCTGAATGCATGAACTTGTTTCGAGATTCCTCCCTTTGGGCCCCGAACCATATGGGACAACTTGAGGCAGAAGAAGACGAACTTTTTTCAACGTCTCGGAATTGGTTGGAAACTCTCCCACCCTCCTCATTTCTCGTGAGGATTCCAGAATGCATGAACTTGTTTCGAGATTCCTCCGCTTGGGCCCTGAACCATTTGGGACAACTTGAGCCAGAAGAAGACGAACTTTTTTGAACGTCTCGGAATTGGTTGGAAACTCACCCACCCTCCTCATTTCTCGTGAGGATTCCAGAATGCATGAACTTGTTTCGAGATTCCTCCCTTTGGGCCCTGAACCATATGGGACAACTTGAGGCAGAAGAAGACGAACTTTCTTGAACGTCTCGGAATTGGTGGAAACTCACCCACCCTCCTCATTTCTCGTGAGGATTCCAGAATGCATGAACTTGTTTCGAGATTCCTCCGTTTGGGCCCTGAACCATTTGGGAATACTTGAGGCAGAAGAAGACGAATTTTTTCAACGACTCCGAATTGCGTGGAAACTCACCCACCCTCCTCATTTCTCGTGAGGTTTCCAGGATGCATGAACTTGTTCCGAGATTCCTCCGTTTGGGCCCTGAACCATATAGGACAACTTGAGGCAGAAGAAGACGAACTTTTTTCAACGTCTCAAAATTGGTTGGAAACTCACCCACCCTCCTCATTTCTCGTGAGGATTCCAGAATGCATGAACTTGTTTCGAGATTCCTCCGTTTGGGCCCTGAACCATTTGGTACAACTTGAGGCAGAAGAAGACGAACTTTTTTCAACGTCTCGGAATTGCTTGGAAACTCACCCACCCTCCTCATTTCTCGTGAGGATTCCAGCATGCATGAACTTGTTTCGAGATTCCTTGGTTTGGGCCCTGAACCATTTGGGAATACTTGAGGCAGAAGAAGACGAACTTTTTTCAACAACTCCGAATTGCGTGTAAACTCACCCACCCTCCTCATTTCTCGTGAGGATTCCAAAATGCATGAAGTTGTTTCGAGATTCCTCCCTTTGGGCCCTGAACCATATGGGACAACTTGAGGCAGAAGAAGACGAACTTTTTTCAACGTCTCGGAATTGCTTGGAAACTCTCCCACCCTCCTCATTTCTCGTGAGGATTCCAGAATGCATGAACTTGTTTCGAGATTCCTCCGTTTGGGCCCTGAACCATTTGGGACAACTTGAGGCAGAAGATGACGAACTTTTTTCAACGGCTCCGAATTGCGTGGAAACTCACCCACCCTCCTCATTTCTCGTGAGGATTCCTGAATGCATGAACTTGTTTCGAGATTCCTCCCTTTGGGCCCTGAACCATATGGGACAACTTGAGGCAGAAGAAGACGAACTTTTTTCAACGTCTCGGAATTGGTTGGAAACTCTCCCACCCTCCTCATTTCTCGTGAGGATTCCAGAATGCATGAACTTTTTTCGAGATTCCTCCGTTTGGGCCCTGAACCATTTGGGACAAGTTGAGGCAGAAGAAGACGAACTTTTTTCAACGACTCCGAATTGCGTGGAAACTCACCCACCCTCCTCATTTCTCGTGAGGTTTCCAGGATGCATGAACTTGTTTCGAGATTCCTCCGTTTGGGCCCTGAACCATATGGGACAACTTGAGGCAGAAGAAGACGAACTTTTTTCAACGTCTCAAAATTGGTTGGAAACTCACCCACCCTCCTCATTTCTCGTGAGGTTTCCAGGATGCATGAACTTGTTTCGAGATTCCTCCGTTTGGGCCCTGAACCATATGGGAACACTTGAGGCAGAAGAAGACGAACTTTTTTCAACGTCTCAAAATTGGTTGGAAACTCACCCACCCTACTCATTTCTTGTGAGGATTCCAGAATGCATGAACTTGTTTCGAGATTCCTCCGTTTGGGCCCTGAACCATTTGGGACAACATGAGGCAGAAGAAGACGAACTTTTTTAAACGTCTCGGAATTGGTTGGAAACTCTCCCACCCTCCTCATTTCTCGTGAGGATTCCTGAATGCATGAACTTGTTTCGAGATTCCTCCCTTTGGGCCCTGAACCATATGGGACAACTTGAGGCAGAAGAAGACGAACTTTTTTCAACGTCTCGGAATTGCTTGGAAACTCTCCCACCCTCCTCATTTCTCGGGAGGATTCCAGAATGCATGAACTTGTTTCGAGATTCCTCCGTTTGGGCCCTGAACCATTTGGGACAACTTGAGGCAGAAGAAGACGAACTTTTTTGAACGTCTCGGAATTGGTTGGAAACTCACCCACCCTCCTCATTTCTCGTGAGGATTCCAGAATGCATGAACTTGTTTCGAGATTCCTCCCTTTGGGCCCTGAACCATATGGGACAACTTGAGGCAGAAGAAGACGAACTTTCTTGAACGGCTCGGAATTGGTGGAAACTCACCCACCCTCCTCATTTCTCGTGAGGATTCCAGAATGCATGAACTTGTTTCGAGATTCCTCCGTTTGGGCCCTGAACCATTTGGGAATACTTGAGGCAGAAGAAGATGAATTTTTTCAACGACTCCGAATTGCATGGAAACTCACCCACCCTCCTCATTTCTCGTGAGGTTTCCAGGATGCATGAACTTGTTCCGAGATTCCTCCGTTTGGGCCCTGAACCATATAGGACAACTTGAGGCAGAAGAAGACGAACTTTTTTCAACGTCTTGGAATTGCTTGGAAACTCTCCCACCCTCCTCATTTCTCGTGAGGATTCCAGAATGCATGAACTTGTTTCGAGATTCCTCCGTTTGGGCCCCGAACCATTTGGTACAACTTGAGGCAGAAGAAGACGAACTTTTTTGAACGTCTCGGAATTGCTTGGAAACTCACCCACCCTCCTCATTTCTCGTGAGGATTCCAGAATGCATGAACTTGTTTCGAGATTCCTTGGTTTGGGCCCTGAACCATTTGGGAATACTTGAGGCAGAAGAAGACGAACTTTTTTCAACGACTCCGAATTGCGTGAAAACTCACCCACCCTCCTCATTTCTCGTGAGGATTCCAAAATGCATCAAGTTGTTTCGAGATTCCTCCCTTTGGGCCCTGAACCATATGGGACAACTTGAGGCAGAAGAAGACGAACTTTTTTCAACGTCTCGGAATTGCTTGGAAACTCTCCCACCCTCCTCATTTCTCGTGAGGATTCCAGAATGCATGAACTTGTTTCGAGATTCCTCCGTTTGGGCCCTGAACCATTTGGGACAACTTGAGGCAGAAGATGACGAACTTTTTTCAACGACTCCGAATTGCGTGGAAACTCACCCACCCTCCTCATTTCTCGTGAGGATTCCTGAATGCATGAACTTGTTTCGAGATTCCTCCCTTTGGGCCCTGAACCATATGGGACAACTTGAGGCAGAAGAAGACGAACTTTTTTCAACGTCTCGGAATTGCTTGGAAACTCTCCCACCCTCCTCATTTCTCGTAAGGATTCCAGAATGCAAGAACTTTTTTCGAGATTCCTCCGTTTGGGCCCTGAACCATTTGGGACAACTTGAGGCAGAAGAAGACGAACTTTTTTCAACGACTCCGAATTGCGTGGAAACTCACCCACCCTCCTCATTTCTCGTGAGGTTTCCAGGATGCATGAACTTGTTTCGAGATTCCTCCGTTTGGGCCCTGAACCATATGGGACAACTTGAGGCAGAAGAAGACGAACTTTTTTCAACGTCTCAAAATTGGTTGGAAACTCACCCACCCTCCTCATTTCTCGTGAGGTTTCCAGGATGCATGAACTTGTTTCGAGATTCCTCCGTTTGGGCCCTGAACCATATGGGACAACTTGAGGCAGAAGAAGACGAACTTTTTTCAACGTCTCAAAATTGGTTGGAAACTCACCCACCCTACTCATTTCTCGTGAGGATTCCAGAATGCATGAACTTGTTTCGAGATTCCTCCGTTTGGGCCCTGAACCATTTGGGACAACATGAGGCAGAAGAAGACGAACTTTTTTCAACGTCTCGGAATTGGTTGGAAACTCTCCCACCCTCCTCATTTCTCGTGAGGATTCCTGAATGCATGAACTTTTTTCGAGATTCCTCCCTTTGGGCCCTGAACCATATGGGTCAACTTGAGGCAGAAGAAGACGAACTTTTTTCAACGTCTCGGAATTGCTTGGAAACTCTCCCACCCTCCTCATTTCTCGGGAGGATTCCAGAATGCATGAACTTGTTTCGAGATTCCTCCGTTTGGGCCCTGAACCATTTGGGACAACTTGAGGCAGAAGAAGACGAACTTTTTTGAACGTCTCGGAATTGGTTGGAAACTCACCCACCCTCCTCATTTCTCGTGAGGATTCCAGAATGCATGAACTTGTTTCGAGATTCCTCCCTTTGGGCCCTGAACCATATGGGACAACTTGAGGCAGAAGAAGACGAACTTTCTTGAACGGCTCGGAATTGGTGGAAACTCACCCACCCTCCTCATTTCTCGTGAGGATTCCAGAATGCATGAACTTGTTTCGAGATTCCTCCGTTTGGGCCCTGAACCATTTGGGAATACTTGAGGCAGAAGAAGATGAATTTTTTCAACGACTCCGAATTGCATGGAAACTCACCCACCCTCCTCATTTCTCGTGAGGTTTCCAGGATGCATGAACTTGTTCCGAGATTCCTCCGTTTGGGCCCTGAACCATATAGGACAACTTGAGGCAGAAGAAGACGAACTTTTTTCAACGTCTTGGAATTGCTTGGAAACTCTCCCACCCTCCTCATTTCTCGTGAGGATTCCAGAATGCATGAACTTGTTTCGAGATTCCTCCGTTTGGGCCCCGAACCATTTGGTACAACTTGAGGCAGAAGAAGACGAACTTTTTTGAACGTCTCGGAATTGCTTGGAAACTCACCCACCCTCCTCATTTCTCGTGAGGATTCCAGAATGCATGAACTTGTTTCGAGATTCCTTGGTTTGGGCCCTGAACCATTTGGGAATACTTGAGGCAGAAGAAGACGAACTTTTTTCAACGACTCCGAATTGCGTGAAAACTCACCCACCCTCCTCATTTCTCGTGAGGATTCCAAAATGCATCAAGTTGTTTCGAGATTCCTCCCTTTGGGCCCTGAACCATATGGGACAACTTGAGGCAGAAGAAGACGAACTTTTTTCAACGTCTCGGAATTGCTTGGAAACTCTCCCACCCTCCTCATTTCTCGTGAGGATTCCAGAATGCATGAACTTGTTTCGAGATTCCTCCGTTTGGGCCCTGAACCATTTGGGACAACTTGAGGCAGAAGATGACGAACTTTTTTCAACGACTCCGAATTGCGTGGAAACTCACCCACCCTCCTCATTTCTCGTGAGGATTCCTGAATGCATGAACTTGTTTCGAGATTCCTCCCTTTGGGCCCTGAACCATATGGGACAACTTGAGGCAGAAGAAGACGAACTTTTTTCAACGTCTCGGAATTGCTTGGAAACTCTCCCACCCTCCTCATTTCTCGTAAGGATTCCAGAATGCAAGAACTTTTTTCGAGATTCCTCCGTTTGGGCCCTGAACCATTTGGGACAACTTGAGGCAGAAGAAGACGAACTTTTTTCAACGACTCCGAATTGCGTGGAAACTCACCCACCCTCCTCATTTCTCGTGAGGTTTCCAGGATGCATGAACTTGTTTCGAGATTCCTCCGTTTGGGCCCTGAACCATATGGGACAACTTGAGGCAGAAGAAGACGAACTTTTTTCAACGTCTCAAAATTGGTTGGAAACTCACCCACCCTCCTCATTTCTCGTGAGGTTTCCAGGATGCATGAACTTGTTTCGAGATTCCTCCGTTTGGGCCCTGAACCATATGGGACAACTTGAGGCAGAAGAAGACGAACTTTTTTCAACGTCTCAAAATTGGTTGGAAACTCACCCACCCTACTCATTTCTCGTGAGGATTCCAGAATGCATGAACTTGTTTCGAGATTCCTCCGTTTGGGCCCTGAACCATTTGGGACAACATGAGGCAGAAGAAGACGAACTTTTTTCAACGTCTCGGAATTGGTTGGAAACTCTCCCACCCTCCTCATTTCTCGTGAGGATTCCTGAATGCATGAACTTTTTTCGAGATTCCTCCCTTTGGGCCCTGAACCATATGGGTCAACTTGAGGCAGAAGAAGACGAACTTTTTTCAACGTCTCGGAATTGCTTGGAAACTCTCCCACCCTCCTCATTTCTCGTGAGGATTCCAGAATGCATGAACTTGTTTCGAGATTCCTCCGTTTTGGCCCTGAACCATTTGGGACAACTTGAGGCAGAAGAAGACGAACTTTTTTGAACGTCTCGGAATTGGTTGGAAACTCACCCACCCTCCTCATTTCTCGTGAGGATTCCAGAATGCATGAACTTGTTTCGAGATTCCTCCCTTTGGGCCCTGAACCATATGGGACAACTTGAGGCAGAAGAAGACGAACTTTCTTGAACGTCTCGGAATTGGTGGAAACTCACCCACCCTCCTCATTTCTCGTGAGGATTCCAGAATGCATGAACTTGTTTCGAGATTCCTCCGTTTGGGCCCTGAACCATTTGGGAATACTTGAGGCAGAAGAAGACGAATTTTTTCAACGACTCCGAATTGCGTGGAAACTCACCCACCCTCCTCATTTCTCGTGAGGTTTCCAGGATGCATGAACTTGTTCCGAGATTCCTCCGTTTGGCCCTGAACCATATAGGACAACTTGAGGCAGAAGAAGACGAACTTTTTTCAACGTCTCAAAATTGGTTGGAAACTCACCCACCCTCCTCATTTCTCGTGAGGATTCCAGAATGCATGAACTTGTTTCGAGATTCCTCCGTTTGGGCCCTGAACCATTTGGTACAACTTGAGGCAGAAGAAGACGAACTTTTTTCAACGTCTCGGAATTGCTTGGAAACTCACCCACCCTCCTCATTTCTCGTGAGGATTCCAGCATGCATGAACTTGTTTCGAGATTCCTTGGTTTGGGCCCTGAACCATTTGGGAATACTTGAGGCAGAAGAAGACGAACTTTTTTCAACGACTCCGAATTGCGTGTAAACTCACCCACCCTCCTCATTTCTCGTGAGGATTCCAAAATGCATGAAGTTGTTTCGAGATTCCTCCCTTTGGGCCCTGAACCATATGGGACAACTTGAGGCAGAAGAAGACGAACTTTTTTCAACGTCTCGGAATTGCTTGGAAACTCTCCCACCCTCCTCATTTCTCGTGAGGATTCCAGAATGCATGAACTTGTTTCGAGATTCCTCCGTTTGGGCCCTGAACCATTTGGGACAACTTGAGGCAGAAGATGACGAACTTTTTTCAACGACTCCGAATTGCGTGGAAACTCACCCACCCTCCTCATTTCTCGTGAGGTTTCCAGGATGCATGAACTTGTTTCGAGATTCCTCCGTTTGGGCCCTGAACCATATGGGACAACTTGAGGCAGAAGAAGACGAACTTTTTTCAACGTCTCAAAATTGGTTGGAAACTCACCCACCCTCCTCATTTCTCGTGAGGTTTCCAGGATGCATGAACTTGTTTCGAGATTCCTCCGTTTGGGCCCTGAACCATATGGGACAACTTGAGGCAGAAGAAGACGAACTTTTTTCAACGTCTCAAAATTGGTTGGAAACTCACCCACCCTACTCATTTCTCGTGAGGATTCCAGAATGCATGAACTTGTTTCGAGATTCCTCCGTTTGGGCCCTGAACCATTTGGGACAACATGAGGCAGAAGAAGACGAACTTTTTTCAACGTCTCGGAATTGGTTGGAAACTCTCCCACCCTCCTCATTTCTCGTGAGGATTCCTGAATGCATGAACTTGTTTCGAGATTCCTCCCTTTGGGCCCTGAACCATATGGGTCAACTTGAGGCAGAAGAAGACGAACTTTTTTCAACGTCTCGGAATTGCTTGGAAACTCTCCCACCCTCCTCATTTCTCGTGAGGATTCCAGAATGCATGAACTTGTTTCGAGATTCCTCCGTTTTGGCCCTGAACCATTTGGGACAACTTGAGGCAGAAGAAGACGAACTTTTTTGAACGTCTCGGAATTGGTTGGAAACTCACCCACCCTCCTCATTTCTCGTGAGGATTCCAGAATGCATGAACTTGTTTCGAGATTCCTCCCTTTGGGCCCTGAACCATATGGGACAACTTGAGGCAGAAGAAGACGAACTTTCTTGAACGTCTCGGAATTGGTGGAAACTCACCCACCCTCCTCATTTCTCGTGAGGATTCCAGAATGCATGAACTTGTTTCGAGATTCCTCCGTTTGGGCCCTGAACCATTTGGGAATACTTGAGGCAGAAGAAGACGAATTTTTTCAACGACTCCGAATTGCGTGGAAACTCACCCACCCTCCTCATTTCTCGTGAGGTTTCCAGGGTGCATGAACTTGTTCCGAGATTCCTCCGTTTGGGCCCTGAACGATATAGGACAACTTGAGGCAGAAGAAGACGAACTTTTTTCAACGTCTCAAAATTGGTTGGAAACTCACCCACCCTCCTCATTTCTCGTGAGGATTCCAGAATGCATGAACTTGTTTCGAGATTCCTCCGTTTGGGCCCTGAACCATTTGGTACAACTTGAGGCAGAAGAAGACGAACTTTTTTCAACGTCTCGGAATTGCTTGGAAACTCACCCACCCTCCTCATTTCTCGTGAGGATTCCAGCATGCATGAACTTGTTTCGAGATTCCTTGGTTTGGGCCCTGAACCATTTGGGAATACTTGAGGCAGAAGAAGACGAACTTTTTTCAACGACTCCGAATTGCGTGTAAACTCACCCACCCTCCTCATTTCTCGTGAGGATTCCAAAATGCATGAAGTTGTTTCGAGATTCCTCCCTTTGGGCCCTGAACCATATGGGACAACTTGAGGCAGAAGAAGACGAACTTTTTTCAACGTCTCGGAATTGCTTGGAAACTCTCCCACCCTCCTCATTTCTCGTGAGGATTCCAGAATGCATGAACTTGTTTCGAGATTCCTCCGTTTGGGCCCTGAACCATTTGGGACAACTTGAGGCAGAAGATGACGAACTTTTTTCAACGACTCCGAATTGCGTGGAAACTCACCCACCCTCCTCATTTCTCGTGAGGTTTCCAGGATGCATGAACTTGTTTCGAGATTCCTCCGTTTGGGCCCTGAACCATATGGGACAACTTGAGGCAGAAGAAGACGAACTTTTTTCAACGTCTCAAAATTGGTTGGAAACTCACCCACCCTCCTCATTTCTCGTGAGGTTTCCAGGATGCATGAACTTGTTTCGAGATTCCTCCGTTTGGGCCCTGAACCATATGGGACAACTTGAGGCAGAAGAAGACGAACTTTTTTCAACGTCTCAAAATTGGTTGGAAACTCACCCACCCTACTCATTTCTCGTGAGGATTCCAGAATGCATGAACTTGTTTCGAGATTCCTCCGTTTGGGCCCTGAACCATTTGGGACAACATGAGGCAGAAGAAGACGAACTTTTTTCAACGTCTCGGAATTGGTTGGAAACTCTCCCACCCTCCTCATTTCTCGTGAGGATTCCTGAATGCATGAACTTGTTTCGAGATTCCTCCCTTTGGGCCCTGAACCATATGGGTCAACTTGAGGCAGAAGAAGACGAACTTTTTTCAACGTCTCGGAATTGCTTGGAAACTCTCCCACCCTCCTCATTTCTCGTGAGGATTCCAGAATGCATGAACTTGTTTCGAGATTCCTCCGTTTTGGCCCTGAACCATTTGGGACAACTTGAGGCAGAAGAAGACGAACTTTTTTGAACGTCTCGGAATTGGTTGGAAACTCACCCACCCTCCTCATTTCTCGTGAGGATTCCAGAATGCATGAACTTGTTTCGAGATTCCTCCCTTTGGGCCCTGAACCATATGGGACAACTTGAGGCAGAAGAAGACGAACTTTCTTGAACGTCTCGGAATTGGTGGAAACTCACCCACCCTCCTCATTTCTCGTGAGGATTCCAGAATGCATGAACTTGTTTCGAGATTCCTCCGTTTGGGCCCTGAACCATTTGGGAATACTTGAGGCAGAAGAAGACGAATTTTTTCAACGACTCCGAATTGCGTGGAAACTCACCCACCCTCCTCATTTCTCGTGAGGTTTCCAGGGTGCATGAACTTGTTCCGAGATTCCTCCGTTTGGGCCCTGAACGATATAGGACAACTTGAGGCAGAAGAAGACGAACTTTTTTCAACGTCTCAAAATTGGTTGGAAACTCACCCACCCTCCTCATTTCTCGTGAGGATTCCAGAATGCATGAACTTGTTTCGAGATTCCTCCGTTTGGGCCCTGAACCATTTGGTACAACTTGAGGCAGAAGAAGACGAACTTTTTTCAACGTCTCGGAATTGCTTGGAAACTCACCCACCCTCCTCATTTCTCGTGAGGATTCCAGCATGCATGAACTTGTTTCGAGATTCCTTGGTTTGGGCCCTGAACCATTTGGGAATACTTGAGGCAGAAGAAGACGAACTTTTTTCAACGACTCCGAATTGCGTGTAAACTCACCCACCCTCCTCATTTCTCGTGAGGATTCCAAAATGCATGAAGTTGTTTCGAGATTCCTCCCTTTGGGCCCTGAACCATATGGGACAACTTGAGGCAGAAGAAGACGAACTTTTTTCAACGTCTCGGAATTGCTTGGAAACTCTCCCACCCTCCTCATTTCTCGTGAGGATTCCAGAATGCATGAACTTGTTTCGAGATTCCTCCGTTTGGGCCCTGAACCATTTGGGACAACTTGAGGCAGAAGATGACGAACTTTTTTCAACGACTCCGAATTGCGTGGAAACTCACCCACCCTCCTCATTTCTCGTGAGGTTTCCAGGATGCATGAACTTGTTTCGAGATTCCTCCGTTTGGGCCCTGAACCATATGGGACAACTTGAGGCAGAAGAAGACGAACTTTTTTCAACGTCTCAAAATTGGTTGGAAACTCACCCACCCTCCTCATTTCTCGTGAGGATTCCAGAATGCATGAACTTGTTTCGAGATTCCTCCGTTTGGGCCCTGAACCATTTGGGACAACTTGAGGCAGAAGAAGACGAACTTTTTTAAACGTCTCGGAATTGGTTGGAAACTCTCCCACCCTCCTCATTTCTCGTGAGGATTCCTGAATGCATGAACTTGTTTCGAGATTCCTCCCTTTGGGCCCTGAACCATATGGGACAACTTGAGGCAGAAGAAGACGAACTTTTTTCAACGTCTCGGAATTGCTTGGAAACTCTCCCACCCTCCTCATTTCTCGTGAGGATTCCAGAATGCATGAACTTGTTTCGAGATTCCTCCGTTTGGGCCCTGAACCATTTGGGACAACTTGAGGCAGAAGAAGACGAACTTTTTTCAACGTCTCGCAATTGCTTGGAAACTCACCCACCCTCCTCATTTCTCGTGAGGATTCCAGAATGCATGAACTTGTTTCGAGATTCCTCCCTTTGGGCCCTGAACCATATGGGACAACTTGAGGCAGAAGAAGACGAACTTTTTTGAACGTCTCGGAATTGGTGGAAACTCACCCACCCTCCTCATTTCTCGTGAGGATTCCAGAATGCATGAACTTGTTTCGAGATTCCTCCGTTTGAGCCCTGAACCATTTGTGAATACTTGAGGCAGAAGAAGACGAATTTTTTCAACGACTCCGAATTGCGTGGAAACTCACCCACCCTCCTCATTTCTCGTAAGGTTTCCAGGATGCATGAACTTGTTCCGAGATTCCTCCGTTTGGGCCCTGAACCATATAGGACAACTTGAGGCAGAAGAAGACGAACTTTTTTCAACGTCTCAAAATTGGTTGGAAACTCACCCACCCTCCTCATTTCTCGTGAGGATTCCAGAATGCATGAACTTGTTTCGAGATTCCTCCGTTTGGGCCCTGAACCATTTGGTACAACTTGAGGCAGAAGAAGACGAACTTTTTTCAACGTCTCGGAATTGCTTGGAAACTCTCCCACCCTCCTCATTTCTCGTGAGGATTCCAGAATGCATGAACTTGTTTCGAGATTCCTCCGTTTGGGCCCTGAACCATTTGGGACAACTTGAGGCAGAAGAAGACGAACTTTTTTCAACGTCTCGCAATTGCTTGGAAACTCACCCACCCTCCTCATTTCTCGTGAGGATTCCAGAATGCATGAACTTGTTTCGAGATTCCTCCCTTTGGGCCCTGAACCATATGGGACAACTTGAGGCAGAAGAAGACGAACTTTTTTGAACGTCTCGGAATTGGTGGAAACTCACCCACCCTCCTCATTTCTCGTGAGGATTCCAGAATGCATGAACTTGTTTCGAGATTCCTCCGTTTGAGCCCTGAACCATTTGTGAATACTTGAGGCAGAAGAAGACGAATTTTTTCAACGACTCCGAATTGCGTGGAAACTCACCCACCCTCCTCATTTCTCGTGAGGTTTCCAGGATGCATGAACTTGTTCCGAGATTCCTCCGTTTGGGCCCTGAACCATATAGGACAACTTGAGGCAGAAGAAGACGAACTTTTTTCAACGTCTCAAAATTGGTTGGAAACTCACCCACCCTCCTCATTTCTCGTGAGGATTCCAGAATGCATGAACTTGTTTCGAGATTCCTCCGTTTGGGCCCCGAACCATTTGGTACAACTTGAGGCAGAAGAAGACGAACTTTTTTCAACGTCTCGGAATTGCTTGGAAACTCACCCACCCTCCTCATTTCTCGTGAGGATTCCAGAATGCATGAACTTGTTTCGAGATTCCTTGGTTTGGGCCCTGAACCATTTGGGAATACTTGAGGCAGAAGAAGACGAACTTTTTTCAACGACTCCGAATTGCGTGGAAACTCACCCACCCTCCTCATTTCTCGTGAGGTTTCCAGGATGCATGAACTTGTTTCGAGATTCCTCCGTTTGGGCCCTGAACCATATGGGACAACTTGAGGCAGAAGAAGACGAACTTTTTTCAACGTCTCAAAATTGGTTGGAAACTCACCCACCCTCCTCATTTCTCGTGAGGATTCCAGAATGCATGAACTTGTTTCGAGATTCCTCCGTTTGGGCCCTGAACCATTTGGGACAACTTGAGGCAGAAGAAGACGAACTTTTTTAAACGTCTCGGAATTGGTTGGAAACTCTCCCACCCTCCTCATTTCTCGTGAGGATTCCTGAATGCATGAACTTGTTTCGAGATTCCTCCCTTTGGGCCCTGAACCATATGGGACAACTTGAGGCAGAAGAAGACGAACTTTTTTCAACGTCTCGGAATTGCTTGGAAACTCTCCCACCCTCCTCATTTCTCGTGAGGATTCCAGAATGCATGAACTTGTTTCGAGATTCCTCCGTTTGGGCCCTGAACCATTTGGGACAACTTGAGGCAGAAGAAGACGAACTTTTTTCAACGTCTCGCAATTGCTTGGAAACTCACCCACCCTCCTCATTTCTCGTGAGGATTCCAGAATGCATGAACTTGTTTCGAGATTCCTCCCTTTGGGCCCTGAACCATATGGGACAACTTGAGGCAGAAGAAGACAAACTTTTTTGAACGTCTCGGAATTGGTGGAAACTCACCCACCCTCCTCATTTCTCGTGAGGATTCCAGAATGCATGAACTTGTTTCGAGATTCCTCCGTTTGAGCCCTGAACCATTTGTGAATACTTGAGGCAGAAGAAGACGAATTTTTTCAACGACTCCGAATTGCGTGGAAACTCACCCACCCTCCTCATTTCTCGTAAGGTTTCCAGGATGCATGAACTTGTTCCGAGATTCCTCCGTTTGGGCCCTGAACCATATAGGACAACTTGAGGCAGAAGAAGACGAACTTTTTTCAACGTCTCAAAATTGGTTGGAAACTCACCCACCCTCCTCATTTCTCGTGAGGATTCCAGAATGCATGAACTTGTTTCGAGATTCCTCCGTTTGGGCCCTGAACCATTTGGTACAACTTGAGGCAGAAGAAGACGAACTTTTTTCAACGTCTCGGAATTGCTTGGAAACTCTCCCACCCTCCTCATTTCTCGTGAGGATTCCAGAATGCATGAACTTGTTTCGAGATTCCTCCGTTTGGGCCCTGAACCATTTGGGACAACTTGAGGCAGAAGAAGACGAACTTTTTTCAACGTCTCGCAATTGCTTGGAAACTCACCCACCCTCCTCATTTCTCGTGAGGATTCCAGAATGCATGAACTTGTTTCGAGATTCCTCCCTTTGGGCCCTGAACCATATGGGACAACTTGAGGCAGAAGAAGACGAACTTTTTTGAACGTCTCGGAATTGGTGGAAACTCACCCACCCTCCTCATTTCTCGTGAGGATTCCAGAATGCATGAACTTGTTTCGAGATTCCTCCGTTTGAGCCCTGAACCATTTGTGAATACTTGAGGCAGAAGAAGACGAATTTTTTCAACGACTCCGAATTGCGTGGAAACTCACCCACCCTCCTCATTTCTCGTGAGGTTTCCAGGATGCATGAACTTGTTCCGAGATTCCTCCGTTTGGGCCCTGAACCATATAGGACAACTTGAGGCAGAAGAAGACGAATTTTTTCAACGTCTCAAAATTGGTTGGAAACTCACCCACCCTCCTCATTTCTCGTGAGGATTCCAGAATGCATGAACTTGTTTCGAGATTCCTCCGTTTGGGCCCCGAACCATTTGGTACAACTTGAGGCAGAAGAAGACGAACTTTTTTCAACGTCTCGGAATTGCTTGGAAACTCACCCACCCTCCTCATTTCTCGTGAGGATTCCAGAATGCATGAACTTGTTTCGAGATTCCTTGGTTTGGGCCCTGAACCATTTGGGAATACTTGAGGCAGAAGAAGACGAACTTTTTTCAACGACTCCGAATTGCGTGGAAACTCACCCACCCTCCTCATTTCTCGTGAGGTTTCCAGGATGCATGAACTTGTTTCGAGATTCCTCCGTTTGGGCCCTGAACCATATGGGACAACTTGAGGCAGAAGAAGACGAACTTTTTTCAACGTCTCAAAATTGGTTGGAAACTCACCCACCCTCCTCATTTCTCGTGAGGATTCCAGAATGCATGAACTTGTTTCGAGATTCCTCCGTTTGGGCCCTGAACCATTTGGGACAACTTGAGGCAGAAGAAGACGAACTTTTTTAAACGTCTCGGAATTGGTTGGAAACTCTCCCACCCTCCTCATTTCTCGTGAGGATTCCTGAATGCATGAACTTGTTTCGAGATTCCTCCCTTTGGGCCCTGAACCATATGGGACAACTTGAGGCAGAAGAAGACGAACTTTTTTCAACGTCTCGGAATTGCTTGGAAACTCTCCCACCCTCCTCATTTCTCGTGAGGATTCCAGAATGCATGAACTTGTTTCGAGATTCCTCCGTTTGGGCCCTGAACCATTTGGGACAACTTGAGGCAGAAGAAGACGAACTTTTTTCAACGTCTCGCAATTGCTTGGAAACTCACCCACCCTCCTCATTTCTCGTGAGGATTCCAGAATGCATGAACTTGTTTCGAGATTCCTCCCTTTGGGCCCTGAACCATATGGGACAACTTGAGGCAGAAGAAGACAAACTTTTTTGAACGTCTCGGAATTGGTGGAAACTCACCCACCCTCCTCATTTCTCGTGAGGATTCCAGAATGCATGAACTTGTTTCGAGATTCCTCCGTTTGAGCCCTGAACCATTTGTGAATACTTGAGGCAGAAGAAGACGAATTTTTTCAACGACTCCGAATTGCGTGGAAACTCACCCACCCTCCTCATTTCTCGTAAGGTTTCCAGGATGCATGAACTTGTTCCGAGATTCCTCCGTTTGGGCCCTGAACCATATAGGACAACTTGAGGCAGAAGAAGACGAACTTTTTTCAACGTCTCAAAATTGGTTGGAAACTCACCCACCCTCCTCATTTCTCGTGAGGATTCCAGAATGCATGAACTTGTTTCGAGATTCCTCCGTTTGGGCCCTGAACCATTTGGTACAACTTGAGGCAGAAGAAGACGAACTTTTTTCAACGTCTCGGAATTGCTTGGAAACTCTCCCACCCTCCTCATTTCTCGTGAGGATTCCAGAATGCATGAACTTGTTTCGAGATTCCTCCGTTTGGGCCCTGAACCATTTGGGACAACTTGAGGCAGAAGAAGACGAACTTTTTTCAACGTCTCGCAATTGCTTGGAAACTCACCCACCCTCCTCATTTCTCGTGAGGATTCCAGAATGCATGAACTTGTTTCGAGATTCCTCCCTTTGGGCCCTGAACCATATGGGACAACTTGAGGCAGAAGAAGACGAACTTTTTTGAACGTCTCGGAATTGGTGGAAACTCACCCACCCTCCTCATTTCTCGTGAGGATTCCAGAATGCATGAACTTGTTTCGAGATTCCTCCGTTTGAGCCCTGAACCATTTGTGAATACTTGAGGCAGAAGAAGACGAATTTTTTCAACGACTCCGAATTGCGTGGAAACTCACCCACCCTCCTCATTTCTCGTGAGGTTTCCAGGATGCATGAACTTGTTCCGAGATTCCTCCGTTTGGGCCCTGAACCATATAGGACAACTTGAGGCAGAAGAAGACGAACTTTTTTCAACGTCTCAAAATTGGTTGGAAACTCACCCACCCTCCTCATTTCTCGTGAGGATTCCAGAATGCATGAACTTGTTTCGAGATTCCTCCGTTTGGGCCCCGAACCATTTGGTACAACTTGAGGCAGAAGAAGACGAACTTTTTTCAACGTCTCGGAATTGCTTGGAAACTCACCCACCCTCCTCATTTCTCGTGAGGATTCCAGAATGCATGAACTTGTTTCGAGATTCCTTGGTTTGGGCCCTGAACCATTTGGGAATACTTGAGGCAGAAGAAGACGAACTTTTTTCAACGACTCCGAATTGCGTGAAAACTCACCCACCCTCCTCATTTCTCGTGAGGATTCCAAAATGCATGAAGTTGTTTCGAGATTCCTCTCTTTGGGCCCTGAACCATATGGGACAACTTGAGGCAGAAGAAGACGAACTTTTTTCAACGTCTCGGAATTGCTTGGAAACTCTCCCACCCTCCTCATTTCTCGTGACGATTCCAGAATGCATGAACTTGTTTCGAGATTCCTCCGTTTGGGCCCTGAACCATTTGGGACAACTTGAGGCAGAAGATGACAAACTTTTTTCAACGACTCCGAATTGCGTGGAAACTCACCCACCCTCCTCATTTCCCGTGAGGATTCCTGAATGCATGAACTTGTTTCGAGATTCCTCCCTTTGGGCCCTGAACCATATGGGACAACTTGAGGCAGAAGAAGACGAACTTTTTTCAACGTCTCGGAATTGCTTGGAAACTCTCCCACCCTCCTCATTTCTCGTGAGGATTCTAGAATGCATGAACTTTTTTCGAGATTCCTCCGTTTGGGCCCTGAACCATTTGGGACAACTTGAGGCAGAGGAAGACGAACTTTTTTCAACGACTCCGAATTGCGTGGAAACTCACCCACCCTCCTCATTTCTCGTGAGGTTTCCAGGATGCATGAACTTGTTTCGAGATTCCTCCGTTTGGGCCCTGAACCATATGGGACAACTTGAGGCAGAAGAAGACGAACTTTTTTCAACGTCTCAAAATTGGTTGGAAACTCACCCACCCTCCTCATTTCTCGTGAGGATTCCAGAATGCATGAACTTGTTTCGAGATTCCTCCGTTTGGGCCCTGAACCATTTGGGACAACTTGAGGCAGAAGAAGACGAACTTTTTTAAACGTCTCGGAATTGGTTGGAAACTCTCCCACCCTCCTCATTTCTCGTGAGGATTCCTGAATGCATGAACTTGTTTCGAGATTCCTGGGTTTGGGCCCTGAACCATTTGGGAATACTTGAGGAAGAAGAAGACGAACTTTTTTCAACGACTCCGAATTGCGTGAAAACTCACCCACCCTCCTCATTTCTCGTGAGGATTCCAAAATGCATGAAGTTGTTTCGAGATTCCTCCCTTTGGGCCCTGAACCATATGGGACAACTTGAGGCAGAAGAAGACGAACTTTTTTCAACGTCTCGGAATTGCTTGGAAACTCACCCACCCTCCTCATTTCTCGTGAGGATTCCAGAATGCATGAACTTGTTTCGAGATTCCTTGGTTTGGGCCCTGAACCATTTGGGAATACTTGAGGAAGAAGAAGACGAACTTTTTTCAACGACTCCGAATTGCGTGAAAACTCACCCACCCTCCTCATTTCTCGTGAGGATTCCAAAATGCATGAAGTTGTTTCGAGATTCCTCCCTTTGGGCCCTGAACCATATGGGACAACTTGAGGCAGAAGAAGACGAACTTTTTTCAACGTCTCGGAATTGCTTGGAAACTCTCCCACCCTCCTCATTTCTCGTGAGGATTCCAGAATGCATGAACTTGTTTCGAGATTCCTCCGTTTGGGTCCTGAACCATTTGGGACAACTTGAGGCAGAAGATGACGAACTTTTTTCAACGACTCCGAATTGCGTGGAAACTCACCCACCCTCCTCATTTCTCGTGAGGATTCCTGAATGCATGAACTTGTTTCGAGATTCCTCCCTTTGGGCCCTGAACCATATGGGACAACTTGAGGCAGAAGAAGACGAACTTTTTTCAACGTCTCGGAATTGGTTGGAAACTCTCCCACCCTCCTCATTTCTCGTGAGGATTCCAGAATGCATGAACTTGTTTCGAGATTCCTCCGCTCGGGCCCTGAACCATTTGGGACAACTTGAGGCAGAAGAAGACGAACTTTTTTCAACGACTGCGAATTGCGTGGAAACTCACCCACCCTCCTCATTTCTCGTGAGGTTTCCAGGATGCATGAACTTGTTTCGAGATTCCTCCGTTTGGGCCCTGAACCATATGGGACAACTTGAGGCAGAAGAAGACGAACTTTTTTCAACGTCTCGGAATTGCTTGGAAACTCTCCCACCCTCCTCATTTCTCGTGAGGATTCCAGCATGCATGAACTTGTTTCGAGATTCCTCCCTTTGGGCCCTGAACCATATGGGGCAACTTGAGGCAGAAGAAGACGAACTTTTTTCAACGTCTCGGAATTGGTTGGAAACTCACACACCCTCCTCATTTCTCGTGAGGATTCCAGAATGCATGAACTTGTTTCGAGATTCCTCCGTTTGGGCCCTGAACCATTTGGGACAACTTGAGGCAGAAGAAGACGAACTTTTTTCAACGTCTCGAAATTGCTTGGAAACTCACCCACCCTCCTCATTTCTCGTGAGGATTCCAGAATGCATGAACTTGTTTCGAGATTCCTCCGTTTGGGCCCTGAACCATTTGGGACAACTTGAGGCAGAAGATGACGAACTTTTTTCAACGACTCTGAATTGCGTGGAAACTCACCCACCCTCCTCATTTCCCGTGAGGATTCCTGAATGCATGAACTTGTTTCGAGATTCCTCCCTTTGGGCCCTGAACCATATGGGAAAACTTGAGGCAGAAGAAGACGAACTTTTTTCAACGTCTCGGAATTGGTTGGAAACTCACACACCCTCGTCATTTCTCGTGAGGATTCCAGAATGCATGAACTTGTTTCGAGATTCCTCCGTTTGGGCCCTGAACCATTTGGGACAACTTGAGGCAGAAGAAGACGAACTTTTTTCAACGTCTCGAAATTGCTTGGAAACTCACCCACCCTCCTCATTTCTCGTGAGGATTCCAGAATGCATGAACTTGTTTTGAGATTCCTCCGTTTGGGCCCTGAACCATTTGGGACAACTTGAGGCAGAAGAAGACGAACTTTTTTCAACGACTCCGAATTGCGTGGAAACTCACCCACCCTCCTCATTTCTCGTGAGGTTTCCAGGATGCATGAACTTGTTTCGAGATTCCTCCATTTGGGCCCTGAACCATATGGGACAACTTGAGGCAGAAGAAGACGAACTTTTTTCAACGTCTCGGAATTGGTTGGAAACTCTCCCACCCTCCTCATTTCTCGTGAGGATTCCAGAATGCATGAACTTGTTTCGAGATTCCTCCGTTTGGGCCCTGAACCATTTGGGACAACTTGAGGCAGAAGAAGACGAACTTTTTTCAACGACTCCGAATTGCGTCGAAACTCACCCACCCTCCTCATTTCTCGGGAGTTTTCCAGGATGCATGAACTTGTTTCGAGATTCCTCCGTTTGGGCCCTGAACCATATGGGACAACTTGAGGCAGAAGAAGACGAACTTTTTTCAACGTCTCAAAATTGGTTGGAAACTCACCCACCCTCCTCATTTCCCGTGAGGATTCCAGAATGCTTGAACTTGTTTCGACATTCCTCCCTTTGGGCCCTGAACCATATGGGGCAACTTGAGGCAGAAGAAGACGAACTTTTTTCAACGTCTCGGAATTGGTTGGAAACTCACCCACCCTCCTCATTTCTCGTGAGGATTCCAGAATGCATGAACTTGTTTCGAGATTCCTCCGTTTGGGCCCTGAACCATTTGGGACAACTTGAGGCAGAAGAAGACGAACTTTTTTCAACGACTCCGAATTGCGTGGAAACTCACCCACCCTCCTCATTTCTCGTGAGGTTTCCAGGATGCATGAACTTGTTCCGAGATTCCTCCGTTTGGGCCCTGAACCATATAGGACAACTTGAGGCAGAAGAAGACGAACTTTTTTCAACGTCTCAAAATTGGTTGGAAACTCACCCACCCTCCTCATTTCTCGTGAGGATTCCAGAATGCATGAACTTGTTTCGAGATTCCTCCGTTTGGGCCCTGAACCATTTGGGACAACTTGAGGCAGAAGAAGACGAACTTTTTTCAACGACTCCGAATTGCGTGGAAACTCACCCACCCTCCTCATTTCTCGGGAGGTTTCCAGGATGCATGAACTTGTTTCGAGATTCCTCCGTTTGAGCCCTGAACCAAATGGGACAACTTGAGGCAGAAGAAGACGAACTTTTTTCAACGTCTCAAAATTGGTTGGAAACTCACCCACCCTCCTCATTTCCCGTGAGGATTCCAGAATGCATGAACTTGTTTCGAGATTCCTCCCTTTGGGCCCTGAACCATATGGGGCAACTTGAGGCAGAAGAAGACGAACTTTTTTCAACGTCTCGGAATTGCTTGGAAACTCTCCCACCCTCCTCATTTCTCGTGACGATTCCAGAATGCATGAACTTGTTTCGAGATTCCTCCGTTTGGGCCCTGAACCATTTGGGACAACTTGAGGAAGAAGATGACGAACTTTTTTCAACGACTCCGAATTGCGTGGAAACTCACCCACCCTCCTCATTTCTCGTGAGGATTCCTGAATGCATGAACTTGTTTCGAGATTCCTCCCTTTGGGCCCTGAACCATATGGGACAACTTGAGGCAGAAGAAGACGAACTTTTTTCAACGTCTCGGAATTGGTTGGAAACTCTCCCACCCTCCTCATTTCTCGTGAGGATTCCAGAATGCATGAACTTGTTTCGAGATTCCTCCGCTTGGGCCCTGAACCATTTGGGACAACTTGAGGCAGAAGAAGACAAACTTTTTTCAACGACTGCGAATTGCGTGGAAACTCACCCACCCTCCTCATTTCTCGTGAGGTTTCCAGGATGCATGAACTTGTTTCGAGATTCCTCCGTTTGGGCCCTGAACCATATGGGACAACTTGAGGCAGAAGAAGACGAACTTTTTTCAACGTCTCGGAATTGCTTGGAAACTCTCCCACCCTCCTCATTTCTCGTGAGGATTCCAGCATGCATGAACTTGTTTCGAGATTCCTCCCTTTGGGCCCTAAACCATATGGGGCAACTTGAGGCAGAAGAAGACGAACTTTTTTCAACGTCTCGGAATTGGTTGGAAACTCACACACCCTCCTCATTTCTCGTGAGGATTCCAGAATGCATGAACTTGTTTCGAGATTCCTCCGTTTGGGCCCTGAACCATTTGGGACAACTTGAGGCAGAAGAAGACGAACTTTTTTCAACGTCTCGAAATTGCTTGGAAACTCACCCACCCTCCTCATTTCTCGTGAGGATTCCAGAATGCATGAACTTGTTTCGAGATTCCTCCGTTTGGGCCCTGAACCATTTGGGACAACTTGAGGCAGAAGATGACGAAGTTTTTTCAACGACTCTGAATTGCGTGGAAACTCACCCACCCTCCTCATTTCCCGTGAGGATTCCTGAATGCATGAACTTGTTTCGAGATTCCTCCCTTTGGGCCCTGAACCATATGGGAAAACTTGAGGCAGAAGAAGACGAACATTTTTCAACGTCTCGGAATTGGTTGGAAACTCACACACCCTCCTCATTTCTCGTGAGGATTCCAGAATGCATGAACTTGTTTCGAGATTCCTCCGTTTGGGCGCTGAACCATTTGGGACAACTTGAGGCAGAAGAAGACGAACTTTTTTCAACGTCTCGAAATTGCTTGGAAACTCACCTACCCTCCTCATTTCTCGTGAGGATTCCAGAATGCATGAACTTGTTTTGAGATTCCTCCGTTTGGGCCCTGAACCATTTGGGACAACTTGAGGCAGAAGAAGACGAACTTTTTTCAACGACTCCGAATTGCGTGGAAACTCACCCACCCTCCTCATTTCTCGTGAGGTTTCCAGGATGCATGAACTTGTTTCGAGATTCCTCCGTTTGGGCCCTGAACCATATGGGACAACTTGAGGCAGAAGAAGACGAACTTTTTTCAACGTCTCGGAATTGGTTGGAAACTCTCCCACCCTCCTCATTTCTCGTGAGGATTCCAGAATGCATGAACTTGTTTCGAGATTCCTCCGTTTGGGCCTTGAACCATTTGTGACAACTTGAGGCAGAAGAAGACGAACTTTTTTCAACGACTCCGAATTGCGTCGAAACTCACCCACCCTCCTCATTTCTCGGGAGTTTTCCAGGATGCATGAACTTGTTTCGAGATTCCTCCGTTTGGGCCCTGAACCATATGGGACAACTTGAGGCAGAAGAAGACGAACTTTTTTCAACGTCTCAAAATTGGTTGGAAACTCACCCACCCTCCTCATTTCCCGTGAGGATTCCAGAATGCTTGAACTTGTTTCGACATTCCTCCCTTTGGGCCCTGAACCATATGGGGCAACTTGAGGCAGAAGAAGACGAACTTTTTTCAACGTCTCGGAATTGGTTGGAAACTCACCCACCCTCCTCATTTCTCGTGAGGATTCCAGAATGCATGAACTTGTTTCGAGATTCCTCCGTTTGGGCCCTGAACCATTTGGGACAACTTGAGGCAGAAGAAGACGAACTTTTTTCAACGACTCCGAATTGCGTGGAAACTCACCCACCCTCCTCATTTCTCGTGAGGTTTCCAGGATGCATGAACTTGTTCCGAGATTCCTCCGTTTGGGCCCTGAACCATATAGGACAACTTGAGGCAGAAGAAGACGAACTTTTTTCAACGTCTCAAAATTGGTTGGAAACTCACCCACCCTCCTCATTTCTCGTGAGGATTCCAGAATGCATGAACTTGTTTCGAGATTCCTCCGTTTGGGCCCTGAACCATTTGGGACAACTTGAGGCAGAAGAAGACGAACTTTTTTCAACGACTCCGAATTGCGTGGAAACTCACCCACCCTCCTCATTTCTCGGGAGGTTTCCAGGATGCATGAACTTGTTTCGAGATTCCTCCGTTTGAGCCCTGAACCAAATGGGACAACTTGAGGCAGAAGAAGACGAACTTTTTTCAACGTCTCAAAATTGGTTGGAAACTCACCCACCCTCCTCATTTCCCGTGAGGATTCCAGAATGCATGAACTTGTTTCGAGATTCCTCCCTTTGGGCCCTGAACCATATGGGGCAACTTGAGGCAGAAGAAGACGAACTTTTTTCAACGTCTCGGAATTGCTTGGAAACTCTCCCACCCTCCTCATTTCTCGTGACGATTCCAGAATGCATGAACTTGTTTCGAGATTCCTCCGTTTGGGCCCTGAACCATTTGGGACAACTTGAGGAAGAAGATGACGAACTTTTTTCAACGACTCCGAATTGCGTGGAAACTCACCCACCCTCTGAAAGAGGAGCTTTATACCCAAGAGGGGGGGGTGAATTGGGTATATTAAAAATTTTTGCAAACTGGTTCTGTTTTTACACTCTCAGAACAGAGCAGAACAGAGGAGATAGAGAGAAGAGCTTTGCACACAACGATTTATACTGGTTCGGTCCTTTCTCTGACCTACATCCAGTCCCCAAGCCTCACTTGGGATTTTCAATCCACTAACTCAACAATATTGATTACACACTCTGTACTAAGAGTTGTTCTCTCACTAGAACACACTCCCCCTTACAAGTTGTAATAAATACACCCCAACTACCAAGTCCCCTGACTTGTAGTTATCTCAATCAATAAATGATTTACAAGTATTTGACTCTCTTACAGAGCTGATAGGATAAACACTGAAGAACTAAGTATCAAAATGATACAATACAGATGAAAGCTTGATACAATAAATGACTCAATAAATTTTCGCTCTAAGTAGTTGTATCTTTTTGGAGATGAAGTTAATGCTCTCTATTTATAGGTAGAGAACATTAAATGACCGTTGTGAGATGATTCCAACCGTTGGAAGTGATTTGCTTAAGTTCTGGTCATCTTCTCTCTCTAAACTTCTGCTAATCCAAGTCTTAATGAAGTCTGATGTGGATCTCTGAGTTTCTGCCCGTTGGAATTAACTTTACTTGATGTAGTAAGCATTCTTTAACGTTAACAAGGCGTGCTCAGATGGATTAGCCGAAAGTAGATGAGATTGTGCAGGTGCATTAAATGCACTGTTCACCTTTTTGCTTTTTCTCACAAATCTTCAATAATCTTGTTCTGTGCTAACTGAAAAACACTCAACAAACTTGTTAAACATATCTGGGATCATGAGTGAATGATTTATGAAAGCAATTAGATCAAACAACAAGATATAGCAGATTTCACAAATTTGAAAAAGCTTCAACGGTCACTAACCTCGAGGTTAGTTCATCCAACCTCGAGGTTGGCCTGAAATCTTCAGGCAAACCTTCGTTTTAAAATCATTCAACCTCGAGGTAGCAAAGTGAACCTCGAGGTTTCTCTTGAGAAGAAACCTTCTGATAAATCTCATTAACCTGCAAACCTTGAGGTTCCAAAGGTAACCTCGAGGTTTGAAGTTTGTTTCAAACCTTCAGTTTTCACTGGAGCCCGACAACCTCGAGGTTGTACATCTGTACTCGAGGTTGGCTCTTTGAAAGTGCAAGGTTCAAAGTTAAACATAAAGCCCAGCCTCGAGGTTACAATGTTAACCTCGAGGTTTTCAATACTTTGAAAACCAGTGTGCTCTCTGTAAGTGATAAAACTCGAGGTTGCAACATCATACTCGAGGTCAAAGGTGTTTTCATCGAGCTTAAGTTTCAAAACAAAGTGTCCAACCTCGAGGTTGAAACATGGACCTCGAGGTTCATGTGCTTGATGAACAACATGACCTTTCTGTATGAGTTGAACCTTGAGGTTAGCTTTGCATACTCGAGGTTACAAGTGTTAATGAAGAAACTTGGATTCTCCAACTGAACCAGAACCTCGAGGTTGACTTCTCAACCTCGAGGTTTCACATATAATTTGTGAAACCAAGTTTTGCAACATTCGAACACTTGATTTTTAAAGCTTCTGTAAGGTCAAACCTCGAGGTTACAAACCCAACCTCGAGGTTTGCTCTTAACCAGAGTTTTGACACTTAAGAGCAAAACCTCTTCAATTGTCTGTAGTTGTTGACAATCATCAAAACCATCAGAGAACTAACATTCTCCCCCTTTTTGATGATGACAACATCTACAAGCAATACCTCTTTAAACATTTAAAAGTTTAAAAATTTATCAGTGAGATTATCAGAGTGTTTGAAAAGTTGATTTTTGCACAAGTAGAGTTCTTAGATAAAGAGTCATATATTCTCAGAGATAAGCAGAAGCATGAAATTGAGACTGATATTTCAATTGATATTCCATTTCAATAAATTTATACAAGATATAATGGAATTCAATGAAAACAAAATACAGACAATACTACAAAAAAAAATACATGAAAATACACATGCTGCTGCAGACAAAAACTAGATCCCTAGACTCTAGTCCTCACTCATTGCTTGTCTCTCCCCCTTTGTCATCGTCATCAACATACTCTGGGTCGAGAATAACAAGAGGAGGCTGGTAAAGCACCATAGCAGTGGTAGGATCAAATGTGGGATCAAGAAGAGAAGGATGGGCAAAGGGAGAAGGTGTGGGGAAGATTTCAGTAGAGGGGGTAGGTGGAGATAGAAATGGTGGAATGAGAATCTCTGTAGAAGGGGTAGTGGGTGAAGGTTGAGACTGAGCAACAGGAGTGGTATGAGGTGGAGAAGAGTGTGGAGGGCTAGGGAATGAGAAAGAGTGAGAGGGAGGTGAGGATGGGTCAGGTATAGGGAGGGATGAACTAGGGTCATCAGCTGTAGCAGGGATAGGATCAGAATCCATCGCAGGAGCAGGAATAGCAGTGGAAGCTTGTACTGGAACTGAGGATGAACCAGGAGTGGATGAGGAACCAAGGCCAAAATGTCTGAGAAGCATGTCAGCTTTGTCTCTGGCATCAGATGCAGCAGTGAGAGAGACAGCCAAAGAAGAGTTCAAGTCAGTAAACCTTTGATCCATTTCCTCCTTTAGCTTGTACAGATGGGACATTGCCTCAGTCTGTGCAACTATGACATCCATAAGTCCCATCTTGATGTCAGCCCGCAATACATCAACTTCAGTCTTCATGATAGCTCTGTGGGAGATTAGGGCTTGATCCACTATCTGTCTGATCTGCCCCATCAGATCATCTGGTATAGGAGCCTGAGAAGGTGGAGGAGCTGACTGTGCTTCCTCAGGAGCTTGAGATGCCTGAGACTGTGCTGTACCCTCTGTATCAAGCTTGATCTTCATGAGGTTGATCTGATGTTTGCCAAAATAGAGAGGGTATTCAAGCGTATCAGTTGACCCTACATACCAGATTTTGTGATAGAAAAGTATCACAGAGATTAGAGAAGGATAAGGTATGTGTGTCAATTCCTTCTTGGCAAATCTGAAACTCTTCATCCCTTGGAGCAGCCAATCCCCAATGTTGAAAGGAACTCTCTTCACAAATGCAGTGAAGGGTCTGTAGTCTAGAGATGTGAAGTGAGTGTAGTTCCCAGCCTTAGGAATGAAATTCCTAGAATATATGTACCAAAGGATTCTATGCACAGGAGGCATGTCACTTGGTTTGAATGAAAGCTTAATGGCTTGGTCACGAGGGAAGGGTTTGCCTGGGATGAGAGTTTCATATACCTCTTGATTGGTATATGAGAACTCAGGAACAGGAGGTGGGTTTTTGATTTTCAAAATTTTATTGATCTTCTCAGCAGTCAATGAGAATGCAACACCTCTGACTACAGTGGATACTGACTCTTCTAGCAGATCACCATCATCATCCAATGTACTACTATCCCTCATTTTGAAGTAAAACATCCTAACCAAACTAGGGGTATAGGGACAGTATATGGAAACAAAAGGTTCATATTGTTTTATCCAAGGTGAAAGATCTAAGTTGCACTCCTTATAGAAATTTTCAAGGTTTATTGCAACTGAAGCACAAAAGACTTTTGGGAGATAAATTTCTCTATACTTATCATTTTCCTCCTTGGTTGAGAAGGATGAGGCAGCAGTGATGAATCCTTCTGGGGGTGATCTGATATCCCGGATGTCCTCAATTGCATTGACAGCAAATTTCTCCAACTTCTTTTGCTGTGAGGCCTGAGAGGATGATTGAACTTGAGGCCTTGAGGGATTCTTGGTCCTTGCCTTCTTGGCCTTTTCTCCTATTTTCTCTTTCCCTTTACCGGTTGTTTCAGGCACTTTCCTCTTTTTAGACTCAGCTTGACTGGGCTCTTTGATGGAAATGCCCTTCGGTTTGCTCTTCGGAGGAGGAGATGGAGGAGGATCAATGGGCATCCCTGGGATGTGCTTATCAACCCCAGAGCGCAAGCGAAGAGACCGAGTCTTCTTCCTCACAGGCTTGGTTGCTTGAGGTTCTGGGGAAGGTTGACGTTTTGGAGGTGGAGAGGGAGACCAAGATTCTGTCTCATCGTTCGAATGGGAGGAAGATTCTGACTGGGAAGGAGATTTCGAGGCCATTTGTGGACAGAGAGTGGAAGAAATGTGCAGAAAGATGAAGATTGGAAGAGGAAGTGACGAGAGAGAAGGAGTGAACTCGAGGTTAGGGTTCAGTAAAAATGAAATTTCACAGCAGCATATATATAGACACGCTCTCAACCTCGAGGTTGACTTCTCAGCCTCGAGGTTAGATGAATAAAAATTCACTAATCTCTGCGATCAACCTCGAGGTTGACATCTCAGCCTCGAGGTTAGATGAATAAAAATTCACTAACCTTTGAAATTCTTACCTCCAGCCTCGAGGTTGCCTCCAGAACCTCGAGGTTCGACTGTCTGATAGACGAGATGTCTCTTCTGTTTGCCACCAACCTCGAGGTTCTAATGCCATACTCGAGGTTCCAGCTTTTAAGCATTCTCTATTTTGACAGTTTGCCCCGATAACCTCGAGGTTAGCTTTTGAGCCTCGAGGTTCCATCCATCAGATACCTTGAACCTTTTGACACTCTTCCAACCTCGAGGTTGACTACTGAACCTCGAGGTTTGCCCCTTTGACAGCAAACCTAAGTCCTGCATAAGATTGTCTATGTACTCCGATGCTAAAGTTAGTGATCTATAATCATCAAAACCATATTTTAATATAAAAGTAGACAAGAATTACTTACAACTCATTGGGATTTACCATTCCCAATTCTCTTCTTATGAATGTGAATGGGTCCTTGGCTAATGGTTTGGTGAAAATGTCTGCCAATTGAAGATGAGTTGGGATGAACATCACTTTCACGTCTCTCTTCTGGACATGATCCCGGATGAAATGATGTCTCACATCAATATGCTTGGTTCTTGTATGTTGCACGGGATTCTTGGCCAAGCTTATTGTGCTAGTGTTATCACATAGTATTGGAATCTCCTTTAAGTGCACTCCTAAATCAGCAAGTTGTTGCTTCAGCCACAACACTTGAGCACAGCAACTTGAGGCAGCCACATATTCAGCTTCTGTTGAGGACACCGCCACGGTAGTTTGCTTCTTGCTAAACCAAGAGACAAGTGAGTTGCCAAAGAATTCGCATTGCCCACTTGTACTCTTTCTATCCGTCTTATAGCCAGCATGATCCGAATCTGAATATGCCACAAGATGCTCCGGCTGACCTTTAGGAAACCATAGCCCAAGAGTCTTTGTATCAGATAGATATCTGAATATTCTCTTCACGTGTTCAGCATGAGACTCTTTGGGTGCGGATTGGAACCGAGCACACATTCCAACACTGAATTGAATGTCCGGGCGACTTGCAGTGAGATAGAGCAATGATCCAATCATTCCTCTATACTTGGTGATGTTAAAGTCCTTGCCCTCTTCATCAGCATCCAAAGAAGTAGTTGTGCTCATTGGTGTGTCAGCCCCATTGCACTTGTCCATTCCAAACTTCTTCAGCAAATCATTCAGATACTTTGTTTGAGATATGAATATCCCATCTTTACGTTGCTTGATTTGCAGCCCAAGGAAGTAATTAAGCTCTCCCATCATTGACATCTCAAATTCACCTTGCATAGACTTGGAAAATTCCTCACACAAAGAATCATTAGTAGCACCGAAAATAATATCATCAACATATATCTGTACGATTAAAATCTCATTTAATTTATTTTTCTTGATAAACAATGTTGTATCAGCCTTTCCTCTGATAAATCCTTGATTGAGTAAGAATTGACTCAATCTTTCATACCAAGCTCTAGGAGCTTGCTTAAGACCATACAAGGCTTTCTTAAGTCTAAAAACATGATCCGGAAATTGATCATTTTCAAAACCTGGAGGTTGTTCAACATACACCTCCTCTTGAATGAAACCATTTAGAAAAGCACTTTTGACATCCATTTGATAGAGTTTAAAGCCTTTTGTGCATGCAAATGCTAGAAGAACTCTTATTGCTTCCAATCTAGCTACTGGAGCATAAGTCTCTTCATAGTCTATTCCTTCTTCTTGATTGTAACCTTTGGCCACTAATCTAGCCTTGTTACGCACAATGATGGCTGACTCATCACGTTTGTTCTTGAATACCCATTTTGTCCCAATTACCGGATGGTCTTTGGGTCTAGGCACCAAGTCCCAAACTTGATTTCTATCAAATTGATGTAGCTCCTCTTGCATAGCAATCACCCAATCATTGTCTGAAAGGGCTTCTTCTATTTTAGAGGGCTCTATATGAGAAATAAATGCAGAAAATGTAACTTCATTCAAGGTACTATTTCTGGTCCTAACTCCTTGATTTACATCACCTATAACTTGGTCTAAAGGATGATTCCTTATAAATCTCCAAGCTCTAGGTTGAGACTGATCAGCATTTTCTAAATTGCTTTCAGGATTAGCCTCAAAAATGTTTTCAGAATTTTCAGAAGGAGTAGGAGCATTTTTCGAAAAGAATTTGTTTTTGAAAATAATCTCCTCTTCATCATCCAAGGATTTATCAGATTCAGATTCACAAAATACAACATGTATAGATTCCTCAACAATCTTAGTTCTAGTATTAAAGACTCTATATGCTTTACTCCTATTAGAATAACCAATAAAGATAGCTAAATCAGCTTTAGGATCGAATTTACCAAGATTGTCTTTACCGTTATTGTGCACATAGCACTTACAACCGAAGACACGAAGGTGACTGAGGTTTGGCTTTCTTTCTTTGTAGAGTTCGTATGGAGTCTTATTCAGCTTCTTTCTCAAGTATGCTCTGTTGGAGACGTAGCAAGCCGTACTCATGGCATCAGCCCAAAACACTTGCGAAGTGATGTACTCGTTCAACATTGCTCTAGCCATTTCAGTGAGTACTCTATTCTTTCTCTCCACAACACCATTTTGTTGTGGTGTTCTTGGTGCTGAAAAGTTGTGATCAATCCCCATACTATCACAGAACTCAGCAAAGGCTTGATTTTCGAACTCTCCACCATGATCAGTTCGTATTCCTGAAATTGAGAACCCTTTCTCGTTTTGGACCTTCTTGGCAAATGAAACAAACTGATCAAAGGTTTCATCTTTAGAAGATAAAAATATTGTCCACGTAAATCTAGAGAAATCATCGACAATGACCAAAGTGTATAAGTTTCCACCAAGACTTTTCACTCTAGCTGGTCCAACTAGATCCATGTGAAGAAGTTGAAGAGGTCTGTTTGTTGAAATCTCATTTTTAGCTTTAAAAGAAGATTTGGTCTGTTTTCCCTTTTGACAAGCATCACAAATCATATCATTTTTGAAATTCAGTTTGGGAATGCCAATAACCAAATCCTTTTTCAATAACTTGTCAAGTTGATACATATTGACATGAGCTAATCGCTTATGCCATAGCCAACTCTCATTCAAGTTACTTACAAAACAATTTTCAGAAGTAGAAGCATTGCTAGAGAGGTTCAAAGTATAACAGTTTCCATCTCTAGGTGCTCTAAATAAAGCTTTATTTTTCAAATCATTTATGGAGATCAAATCCTTTTTAACAATAAAGCATTCATCAGAGTCAAATATTACCAAATTACCCTTATCGGTGCTTTGGCTCACACTTAGGAGATTATGACACAATCCTTCTACAAGGTAGACGTCTTTAATGAGTGGGCCTTCATTGTTGCCTATCTCACCAATGCCAGCGATTTTCCCGGATTGATCACCTCCAAATGTGACTCTACCTCCATCTTTTGGCTTTATTGATAAAAACTTTGATTTGTCTCCAGTCATGTGTCTTGAGCATCCACTATCAATGTACCACTTGTTCGGCCTTGATGCTCTAAGACATACCTGCAGATTACCAGAGGTCAAGTTTTAGGTACCCATCTTTTCTTGGGTCCTTTGGGGTTAGCATGCACCTTGGGAACATATGTTCCTTTTGGTACCCAGACATAATTTCCTACAGGTTTAGCTTTTCTTTCTTTTCGATGAAAACAAGATGAAGTAGAATGACCCTTCCTATTGCAATATGTACAATGTGCAAAAGGATTTGAGGAATGAACAGATTTAGTGAAATAATTCATATAGGATTTTTGTCCATTCTTTTTCTTTCCTTTCTTCTTATCAAAGTCTGGTCTATAACCAATGCCCGATCTATCGTTTGTAAAACGTTGTTGTTTCAAAATTACATTGAGCATTTCACTTCCCTTAGTGAATTTCTCAAGTGCTTTTGTAAGTTGTGAATTCTTTTTCTCTAGGATAGAGCATTCATCACAAATCAGAGATTGAGGAGAAGAGAGGTTTTCAATTTGCAGTTCAAGAAAAGAATTTTTTCTTTTCAAAGACATATACTTGTCTGCAAGTTTTTCAAACTCCTTTTGAACAACATTGTATTCAGCAAACAATTCATCATAGGAAGGAAGAGATTCATATACCTCATTTATTTCACTAGGTTGTTCTTCTTCCTCAGCAACCAGGCATATGTTGGCTTTTTCACTTTCATCCTCTTCAGCTTCATCCTCATCCGATGAGCTATCTCCCCATATAGCTGACACATATGCCTTCTTTTTGTATTTCTTGAATTTCTTCTTTTCTTTCTCTTGGTTTTTCAGCTGAGGGCATTCTGCCTTGATGTGTCCGGGCTTCTCGCATTCATAGCAGATGATAGGCTTCTTTGATTCATAACTCGAACTTCCTTTCTGAAATTTCTTGAAGCCTTGATCTCTTTTATAAAACTTCTTGAATCTCCGGACCATCATGCCAATCTCTTCATCCTCGTCCTCATCTTCCTCATCCTTTTCCGCATTCAGAGCCACTCCCTTGTTGCGATTGTTGCCACCATTGACATCTTCTAATTCCTTCTTGAACTTCAACTTGCTCTCATATTCAGATAAGCTACCAAACAAAGCTGCAACTGACGTCATCGACTCTCCACGAGCCTCTTCGATAGCTGTGACCTTTGCTTCCCAATCTTTGGTCAGAATATTAAGAATCTTTCTTACTTGAGACCCTTGATCAAAGATCTTTCCTAGAGCAGCCAGTTGATTTGTCAAATGGGTATATCTGAGCTGAAACTCTCCAATGCTTTCTCCTTGCTTCATCCGCAACAAGTCATATTCAGTGGTTAGAATATTAATCCGGTTTTCCTTGATTCCAGAAGTTCCTTCATATGCAATCTCTAGTGCTTTCCACATCTCCTTAGCTGTTGACAGATTGCAAATGCGAAATAACTCTTTTTGGCTAAGAGCACTTTGAAGCATCAGGATGGCCTTGCTATTGAGAGTAATATTCTTCTTATCATCATCGTTGAACTCAGCTTCGGTCTTTGGAACAGTGATGCCTCCTTCAACCTTAACTGGTACATAATCTCCAGTTTCAAATACTCTCCACAATCCATATTCTGTAGCCATTACGAACACACGAAATTTTGCTTTCCAGAAAGAGTAGTGTTCGCCATCGAAACCGGGAGGTCTGTTGATTGAAGCTCCATCAGGAAGAATTCCTTCCATAGTGATCCTTCTCGAGTGGTTAAACTCTTCTGAGAAGACCTTGCTCTGATACCAAATGAAAGAGGAGCTTTATACCCAAGAGGGGGGGGTGAATTGGGTATATTAAAAATTTTTGCAAACTGGTTCTGTTTTTACACTCTCAGAACAGAGCAGAACAGAGGAGATAGAGAGAAGAGCTTTGCACACAACGATTTATACTGGTTCGGTCCTTTCTCTGACCTACATCCAGTCCCCAAGCCTCACTTGGGATTTTCAATCCACTAACTCAACAATATTGATTACACACTCTGTACTAAGAGTTGTTCTCTCACTAGAACACACTCCCCCTTACAAGTTGTAATCAATACACCCCAACTACCAAGTCCCCTGACTTGTAGTTATCTCAATCAATAAATGATTTACAAGTATTTGACTCTCTTACAGAGCTGATAGGATAAACACTGAAGAACTAAGTATCAAAATGATACAATACAGATGAAAGCTTGATACAATAAATGACTCAATAAATTTTCGCTCTAAGTAGTTGTATCTTTTTGGAGATGAAGTTAATGCTCTCTATTTATAGGTAGAGAACATTAAATGACCGTTGTGAGATGATTCCAACCGTTGGAAGTGATTTGCTTAAGTTCTGGTCATCTTCTCTCTCTAAACTTCTGCTAATCCAAGTCTTAATGAAGTCTGATGTGGATCTCTGAGTTTCTGCCCGTTGGAATTAACTTTACTTGATGTAGTAAGCATTCTTTAACGTTAACAAGGCGTGCTCAGATGGATTAGCCGAAAGTAGATGAGATTGTGCAGGTGCATTAAATGCACTGTTCACCTTTTTGCTTTTTCTCACAAATCTTCAATAATCTTGTTCTGTGCTAACTGAAAAACACTCAACAAACTTGTTAAACATATCTGGGATCATGAGTGAATGATTTATGAAAGCAATTAGATCAAACAACAAGATATAGCAGATTTCACAAATTTGAAAAAGCTTCAACGGTCACTAACCTCGAGGTTAGTTCATCCAACCTCGAGGTTGGCCTGAAATCTTCAGGCAAACCTTCGTTTTAAAATCATTCAACCTCGAGGTAGCAAAGTGAACCTCGAGGTTTCTCTTGAGAAGAAACCTTCTGATAAATCTCATTAACCTGCAAACCTTGAGGTTCCAAAGGTAACCTCGAGGTTTGAAGTTTGTTTCAAACCTTCAGTTTTCACTGGAGCCCGACAACCTCGAGGTTGTACATCTGTACTCGAGGTTGGCTCTTTGAAAGTGCAAGGTTCAAAGTTAAACATAAAGCCCAGCCTCGAGGTTACAATGTTAACCTCGAGGTTTTCAATACTTTGAAAACCAGTGTGCTCTCTGTAAGTGATAAAACTCGAGGTTGCAACATCATACTCGAGGTCAAAGGTGTTTTCATCGAGCTTAAGTTTCAAAACAAAGTGTCCAACCTCGAGGTTGAAACATGGACCTCGAGGTTCATGTGCTTGATGAACAACATGACCTTTCTGTATGAGTTGAACCTTGAGGTTAGCTTTGCATACTCGAGGTTACAAGTGTTAATGAAGAAACTTGGATTCTCCAACTGAACCAGAACCTCGAGGTTGACTTCTCAACCTCGAGGTTTCACATATAATTTGTGAAACCAAGTTTTGCAACATTCGAACACTTGATTTTTAAAGCTTCTGTAAGGTCAAACCTCGAGGTTACAAACCCAACCTCGAGGTTTGCTCTTAACCAGAGTTTTGACACTTAAGAGCAAAACCTCTTCAATTGTCTGTAGTTGTTGACAATCATCAAAACCATCAGAGAACTAACACCCTCCTCATTTCTCGTGAGGATTCCTGAATGCATGAACTTGTTTCGAGATTCCTCCCTTTGGGCCCTGAACCATATGGGACAACTTGAGGCAGAAGAAGACGAACTTTTTTCAACGTCTCGGAATTGGTTGGAAACTCTCCCACCCTCCTCATTTCTCGTGAGGATTCCAGAATGCATGAACTTGTTTCGAGATTCCTCCGCTTGGGCCCTGAACCATTTGGGACAACTTGAGGCAGAAGAAGACGAACTTTTTTCAATGACTCCGAATTGCGTGGAAACTCACCCACCCTCCTCATTTCTCGTGAGGATTCCAGAATGCATGAACTTGTTTCGAGATTCCTCCGTTTGGGCCCTGAACCATTTGGTACAACTTGAGGCAGAAGAAGACGAACTTTTTTCAACGTCTCGGAATTGCTTGGAAACTCACCCACCCTCCTCATTTCTCGTGAGGATGCCAGAATGCATGAACTTGTTTCGAGATTCCTTGGTTTGGGCCCTGAACCATTTGGGAATACTTGAGGCAGAAGAAGACGAACTTTTTTCAACGACTCCGAATTGCGTGTAAACTCACCCACCCTCCTCATTTCTCGTGAGGATTCCAAAATGCATGAAGTTGTTTCGAGATTCCTCCCTTTGGGCCCTGAACCATATGGGACAACTTGAGGCAGAAGAACACGAACTTTTTTCAACGTCTCGGAATTGCTTGGAAACTCTCCCACCCTCCTCATTTCTCGTGACGATTCCAGAATGCATGAACTTGTTTCGAGATTCCTCCGTTTGGGCCCTGAACCATTTGGGACAACTTGAGGCAGAAGATGACGAACTTTTTTCAACGACTCCGAATTGCGTGGAAACTCACCCACCCTCCTCATTTCTCGTGAGGATTCCTGAATGCATGAACTTGTTTCGAGATTCCTCCCTTTGGGCCCTGAACCATATGGGACAACTTGAGGCAGAAGAAGACAAACATTTTTCAACGTCTCGGAATTGGTTGGAAACTCTCCCACCCTCCTCATTTCTCGTGAGGATTCCAGAATGCATGAACTTGTTTTGAGATTCCTCCGCTTGGGCCCTGAACCATTTGGGACAACTTGAGGCAGAAGAAGACGAACTTTTTTCAACGACTCCGAATTGCGTCGAAACTCACCCACCCTCCTCATTTCACGTGAGGTTTCCAGGATGCATGAACTTGTTTCGAGATTCCTCCGTTTGGGCCCTGAACCATATGGGACAACTTGAGGCAGAAGAAGACGAACTTTTTTCAACGTCTCAAAATAGGTTGGAAACTCACCCACCCTCCTCATTTCCCGTGAGGATTCCAGAATGCATGAACTTGTTTCGAGATTCCTCCCTTTGGGCCCTGAACGATATGGGACAACTTGAGGCAGAAGAAGACGAACTTTTTTCAACGTCTCGGAATTGGTTGGAAACTCACCCACCCTCCTCATTTCTCGTGAGGATTCCAGAATGCATGAACTTGTTTCGAGATTCCTCCGTTTGGGCCCTGAACCATTTGGGACAACTTGAGGCAGAAGAAGACGAACTTTTTTCAACGACTCCGAATTGCGTGGAAACTCACCCACCCTCCTCATTTCTCGTGAGGTTTCCAGGATGCATGAACTTGTTCCGAGATTCCTCCGTTTGGGCCCTGAACCATATAGGACAACTTGAGGCAGAAGAAGACGAACTTTTTTCAACGTCTCACAATTGGTTGGAAACTCACCCACCCTCCTCATTTCTCGTGAGGATTCCAGAATGCATGAACTTGTTTCGAGATTCCTCCGTTTGGGCCCTGAACCATTTGGGACAACTTGAGGCAGAAGAAGACGAACTTTTTTCAACGACTCCGAATTGCGTGGAAACTCACCCACCCTCCTCATTTCTCGGGAGGTTTCCAGGATGCATGAACTTGTTTCGAGATTCCTCTGTTTGGGCCCTGAACCATATGGGACAACTTGAGGCAGAAGAAGACGAAGTTTTTTCAACGTCTCAAAATTGGTTGGAAACTCACCCACCCTCCTCATTTCCCGTGAGGATTCCAGAATGCATGAACTTGTTTCGAGATTCCTCTCTTTGGGCCCTGAACCATATGGGGCAACTTGAGGCAGAAGAAGACGAACTTTTTTCAACGTCTCGGAATTGGTTGGAAACTCACCCACCCTCCTCATTTCTCGTGAGGATTCCAGAATGCATGAACTTGTTTCGAGATTCCTCCGTTTGGGCCCTGAACCATTTGGGACAACTTGAGGCAGAAGAAGACGAACTTTTTTCAACGTCTCGAAATTGCTTGGAAACTCACCCACCCTCCTCATTTCTCGTGAGGATTGCAGAATGCATGAACTTGTTTCGAGATTCCTCCGTTTGGGCCCTGAACCATTTGGGACAACTTGAGGCAGAAGAAGACGAACTTTTTTCAACGACTCCGAATTGCGTGGAAACTCACCCACCCTCCTCATTTCTCGTGAGGTTTCCAGGATGCATGAACTTGTTTCGAGATTCCTCCGTTTGGGCCCTGAACCATATGGGACAACTTGAGGCAGAAGAAGACGAACATTTTTCAACGTCTCGGAATTGGTTGGAAACTCTCCCACCCTCCTCATTTCTCGTGAGGATTCCAGAATGCATGAACTTGTTTTGAGATTCCTCCGCTTGGGCCCTGAACCATTTGGGACAACTTGAGGCAGAAGAAGACGAACTTTTTTCAACGACTCCGAATTGCGTCGAAACTCACCCACCCTCCTCATTTCACGTGAGGTTTCCAGGATGCATGAACTTGTTTCGAGATTCCTCCGTTTGGGCCCTGAACCATATGGGACAACTTGAGGCAGAAGAAGACGAACTTTTTTCAACGTCTCAAAATAGGTTGGAAACTCACCCACCCTCCTCATTTCCCGTGAGGATTCCAGAATGCATGAACTTGTTTCGAGATTCCTCCCTTTGGGCCCTGAACGATATGGGACAACTTGAGGCAGAAGAAGACGAACTTTTTTCAACGTCTCGGAATTGGTTGGAAACTCACCCACCCTCCTCATTTCTCGTGAGGATTCCAGAATGCATGAACTTGTTTCGAGATTCCTCCGTTTGGGCCCTGAACCATTTGGGACAACTTGAGGCAGAAGAAGACGAACTTTTTTCAACGACTCCGAATTGCGTGGAAACTCACCCACCCTCCTCATTTCTCGTGAGGTTTCCAGGATGCATGAACTTGTTCCGAGATTCCTCCGTTTGGGCCCTGAACCATATAGGACAACTTGAGGCAGAAGAAGACGAACTTTTTTCAACGTCTCACAATTGGTTGGAAACTCACCCACCCTCCTCATTTCTCGTGAGGATTCCAGAATGCATGAACTTGTTTCGAGATTCCTCCGTTTGGGCCCTGAACCATTTGGGACAACTTGAGGCAGAAGAAGACGAACTTTTTTCAACGACTCCGAATTGCGTGGAAACTCACCCACCCTCCTCATTTCTCGGGAGGTTTCCAGGATGCATGAACTTGTTTCGAGATTCCTCTGTTTGGGCCCTGAACCATATGGGACAACTTGAGGCAGAAGAAGACGAAGTTTTTTCAACGTCTCAAAATTGGTTGGAAACTCACCCACCCTCCTCATTTCCCGTGAGGATTCCAGAATGCATGAACTTGTTTCGAGATTCCTCTCTTTGGGCCCTGAACCATATGGGGCAACTTGAGGCAGAAGAAGACGAACTTTTTTCAACGTCTCGGAATTGGTTGGAAACTCACCCACCCTCCTCATTTCTCGTGAGGATTCCAGAATGCATGAACTTGTTTCGAGATTCCTCCGTTTGGGCCCTGAACCATTTGGGACAACTTGAGGCAGAAGAAGACGAACTTTTTTCAACGTCTCGAAATTGCTTGGAAACTCACCCACCCTCCTCATTTCTCGTGAGGATTGCAGAATGCATGAACTTGTTTCGAGATTCCTCCGTTTGGGCCCTGAACCATTTGGGACAACTTGAGGCAGAAGAAGACGAACTTTTTTCAACGACTCCGAATTGCGTGGAAACTCACCCACCCTCCTCATTTCTCGTGAGGTTTCCAGGATGCATGAACTTGTTTCGAGATTCCTCCGTTTGGGCCCTGAACCATATGGGACAACTTGAGGCAGAAGAAGACGAACTTTTTTCAACGTCTTGGAATTGGTTGGAAACTCTCCCACCCACCTCATTTCTCGTGAGGATTCCAGAATGCATGAACTTGTTTCGAGATTCCTCCGTTTGGGCCCTGAACCATTTGTGACAACTTGAGGCAGAAGAAGACGAACTTTTTTCAACGACTCCGAATTGCGTGGAAACTCACCCACCCTCCTCATTTTTCGGGAGGTTTCCAGGATGCATGAACTTGTTTCGAGATTCCTCCGTTTGGGCCCTGAACCATATGGGACAACTTGAGGCAGAAGAAGACGAACTTTTTTCAACGTCTCAAAATTGGTTGGAAACTCACCCACCCTCCTCATTTCCCGTGAGGATTCCAGAATGCTTGAACTTGTTTCGACATTCCTCCCTTTGGGCCCTGAACCAAATGGGGCAACTTGAGGCAGAAGAAGACGAACTTTTTTCAACGTCTCGGAATTGGTTGGAAACTCACCCACCCTCCTCATTTCTCGTGAGGATTCCAGAATGCATGAACTTGTTTCGAGATTCCTCCGTTTGGGCCCTGAACCATTTGGGACAACTTGAGGCAGAAGAAGACGAACTTTTTTCAACGACTCCGAATTGCGTGGAAACTCACCCACCCTCCTCATTTCTCGTGAGGTTTCCAGGATGCATGAACTTGTTCCGAGATTCCTCCGTTTGGGCCCTGAACCATATAGGACAACTTGAGGCAGAAGAAGACGAACTTTTTTCAACGTCTCAAAATTGGTTGGAAACTCACCCACCCTCCTCATTTCTCGTGAGGATTCCAGAATGCATGAACTTGTTTCGAGATTCCTCCGTTTGGGCCCTGAACCATTTGGGACAACTTGAGGCAGAAGAAGACGAACTTTTTTCAACGACTCCGAATTGCGTGGAAACTCACCCACCCTCCTCATTTCTCGGGAGGTTTCCAGGATGCATGAACTTGTTTCGAGATTCCTCCGTTTGAGCCCTGAACCAAATGGGACAACTTGAGGCAGAAGAAGACGAACTTTTTTCAACGTCTCAAAATTGGTTGGAAACTCACCCACCCTCCTCATTTCCCGTGAGGATTCCAGAATGCATGAACTTGTTTCGAGATTCCTCCCTTTGGGCCCTGAACCATATGGGGCAACTTGAGGCAGAAGAAGACGAACTTTTTTCAACGTCTCGGAATTGCTTGGAAACTCTCCCACCCTCCTCATTTCTCGTGACGATTCCAGAATGCATGAACTTGTTTCGAGATTCCTCCGTTTGGGCCCTGAACCATTTGGGACAACTTGAGGAAGAAGATGACGAACTTTTTTCAACGACTCCGAATTGCGTGGAAACTCACCCACCCTCCTCATTTCTCGTGAGGATTCCTGAATGCATGAACTTGTTTCGAGATTCCTCCCTTTGGGCCCTGAACCATATGGGACAACTTGAGGCAGAAGAAGACGAACTTTTTTCAACGTCTCGGAATTGGTTGGAAACTCTCCCACCCTCCTCATTTCTCGTGAGGATTCCAGAATGCATGAACTTGTTTCGAGATTCCTCCGCTTGGGCCCTGAACCATTTGGGACAACTTGAGGCAGAAGAAGACGAACTTTTTTCAACGACTCCGAATTGCGTGGAAACTCACCCACCCTCCTCATTTCTCGTGAGGATTCCAGAATGCATGAACTTGTTTCGAGATTCCTCCGTTTGGGCCCTGAACCATTTGGTACAACTTGAGGCAGAAGAAGACGAACTTTTTTCAACGTCTCGGAATTGCTTGGAAACTCACACACCCTCCTCATTTCTCGTGAGGATGCCAGAATGCATGAACTTGTTTCGAGATTCCTTGGTTTGGGCCCTGAACCATTTGGGAATACTTGAGGCAGAAGAAGACGAACTTTTTTCAACGACTCCGAATTGCGTGTAAACTCACCCACCCTCCTCATTTCTCGTGAGGATTCCAAAATGCATGAAGTTGTTTCGAGATTCCTCCCTTTGGGCCCTGAACCATATGGGACAACTTGAGGCAGAAGAACACGAACTTTTTTCAACGTCTCGGAATTGCTTGGAAACTCTCCCACCCTCCTCATTTCTCGTGACGATTCCAGAATGCATGAACTTGTTTCGAGATTCCTCGGTTTGGGCCCTGAACCATTTGGGACAACTTGAGGCAGAAGATGACGAACTTTTTTCAACGACTCCGAATTGCGTGGAAACTCACCCACCCTCCTCATTTCTCGTGAGGACTCCTGAATGCATGAACTTGTTTCGAGATTCCTCCCTTTGGGCCCTGAACCATATGGGACAACTTGAGGCAGAAGAAGACAAACATTTTTCAACGTCTCGGAATTGGTTGGAAACTCTCCCACCCTCCTCATTTCTCGTGAGGATTCCAGAATGCATGAACTTGTTTCGAGATTCCTCCGCTTGGGCCCTGAACCATTTGGGACAACTTGAGGCAGAAGAAGACGAACTTTTTTCAACGACTCCGAATTGCGTCGAAACTCACCCACCCTCCTCATTTCACGTGAGGTTTCCAGGATGCATGAACTTGTTTCGAGATTCCTCCGTTTGGGCCCTGAACCATATGGGACAACTTGAGGCGGAAGAAGACGAACTTTTTTCAACGTCTCAAAATAGGTTGGAAACTCACCCACCCTCCTCATTTCCCGTGAGGATTCCAGAATGCATGAACTTGTTTCGAGATTCCTCCCTTTGGGCCCTGAACGATATGGGACAACTTGAGGCAGAAGAAGACGAACTTTTTTCAACGTCTCGGAATTGGTTGGAAACTCACCCACCCTCCTCATTTCTCGTGAGGATTCCAGAATGCATGAACTTGTTTCGAGATTCCTCCGTTTGGGCCCTGAACCATTTGGGACAACTTGAGGCAGAAGAAGACGAACTTTTTTCAACGACTCCGAATTGCGTGGAAACTCACCCACCCTCCTCATTTCTCGTGAGGTTTCCAGGATGCATGAACTTGTTCCGAGATTCCTCCGTTTGGGCCCTGAACCATATAGGACAACTTGAGGCAGAAGAAGACGAACTTTTTTCAACGTCTCAAAATTGGTTGGAAACTCACCCACCCTCCTCATTTCTCGTGAGGATTCCAGAATGCATGAACTTGTTTCGAGATTCCTCCGTTTGGGCCCTGAACCATTTGGGACAACTTGAGGCAGAAGAAGACGAACTTTTTTCAACGACTCCGAATTGCGTGGAAACTCACCCACCCTCCTCATTTCTCGGGAGGTTTCCAGGATGCATGAACTTGTTTCGAGATTCCTCCGTTTGAGCCCTGAACCAAATGGGACAACTTGAGGCAGAAGAAGACGAAGTTTTTTCAACGTCTCAAAATTGGTTGGAAACTCACCCACCCTCCTCATTTCCCGTGAGGATTCCAGAATGCATGAACTTGTTTCGAGATTCCTCCCTTTGGGCCCTGAACCATATGGGGCAACTTGAGGCAGAAGAAGACGAACTTTTTTCAACGTCTCGGAATTGCTTGGAAACTCTCCCACCCTCCTCATTTCTCGTGACGATTCCAGAATGCATGAACTTGTTTCGAGATTCCTCCGTTTGGGCCCTGAACCATTTGGGACAACTTGAGGAAGAAGATGACGAACTTTTTTCAACGACTCCGAATTGCGTGGAAACTCACCCACCCTCCTCATTTCTCGTGAGGATTCCTGAATGCATGAACTTGTTTCGAGATTCCTCCCTTTGGGCCCTGAACCATATGGGACAACTTGAGGCAGAAGAAGACGAACTTTTTTCAACGTCTCGGAATTGGTTGGAAACTCTCCCACCCTCCTCATTTCTCGTGAGGATTCCAGAATGCATGAACTTGTTTCGAGATTCCTCCGCTTGGGCCCTGAACCATTTGGGACAACTTGAGGCAGAAGAAGACGAACTTTTTTCAACGTCTCAAAATTGGTTGGAAACTCTCCCACCCACCTCATTTCTCGTGAGGATTCCAGAATGCATGAACTTGTTTCGAGATTCCTCCGTTTGGGCCCTGAACCATATGGGACAACTTGAGGCAGAAGAAGACGAACTTTTTTCAACGACTCCGAATTGCGTGGAAACTCACCCACCCTCCTCATTTTTCGGGAGGTTTCCAGGATGCATGAACTTGTTTCGAGATTCCTCCGTTTGGGCCCTGAACCATATGGGACAACTTGAGGCAGAAGAAGACGAACTTTTTTCAACGTCTCAAAATTGGTTGGAAACTCACCCACCCTCCTCATTTCCCGTGAGGATTCCAGAATGCTTGAACTTGTTTCGACATTCCTCCCTTTGGGCCCTGAACCAAATGGGGCAACTTGAGGCAGAAGAAGACGAACTTTTTTCAACGTCTCGGAATTGGTTGGAAACTCACCCACCCTCCTCATTTCTCGTGAGGATTCCAGAATGCATGAACTTGTTTCGAGATTCCTCCGTTTGGGCCCTGAACCATTTGGGACAACTTGAGGCAGAAGAAGACGAACTTTTTTCAACGACTCCGAATTGCGTGGAAACTCACCCACCCTCCTCATTTCTCGTGAGGTTTCCAGGATGCATGAACTTGTTCCGAGATTCCTCCGTTTGGGCCCTGAACCATATAGGACAACTTGAGGCAGAAGAAGACGAACTTTTTTCAACGTCTCAAAATTGGTTGGAAACTCACCCACCCTCCTCATTTCTCGTGAGGATTCCAGAATGCATGAACTTGTTTCGAGATTCCTCCGTTTGGGCCCTGAACCATTTGGGACAACTTGAGGCAGAAGAAGACGAACTTTTTTCAACGACTCCGAATTGCGTGGAAACTCACCCACCCTCCTCATTTCTCGGGAGGTTTCCAGGATGCATGAACTTGTTTCGAGATTCCTCCGTTTGAGCCCTGAACCAAATGGGACAACTTGAGGCAGAAGAAGACGAACTTTTTTCAACGTCTCAAAATTGGTTGGAAACTCACCCACCCTCCTCATTTCCCGTGAGGATTCCAGAATGCATGAACTTGTTTCGAGATTCCTCCCTTTGGGCCCTGAACCATATGGGGCAACTTGAGGCAGAAGAAGACGAACTTTTTTCAACGTCTCGGAATTGCTTGGAAACTCTCCCACCCTCCTCATTTCTCGTGACGATTCCAGAATGCATGAACTTGTTTCGAGATTCCTCCGTTTGGGCCCTGAACCATTTGGGACAACTTGAGGAAGAAGATGACGAACTTTTTTCAACGACTCCGAATTGCGTGGAAACTCACCCACCCTCCTCATTTCTCGTGAGGATTCCTGAATGCATGAACTTGTTTCGAGATTCCTCCCTTTGGGCCCTGAACCATATGGGACAACTTGAGGCAGAAGAAGACGAACTTTTTTCAACGTCTCGGAATTGGTTGGAAACTCTCCCACCCTCCTCATTTCTCGTGAGGATTCCAGAATGCATGAACTTGTTTCGAGATTCCTCCGCTTGGGCCCTGAACCATTTGGGACAACTTGAGGCAGAAGAAGACGAACTTTTTTCAACGACTCCGAATTGCGTGGAAACTCACCCACCCTCCTCATTTCTCGTGAGGATTCCAGAATGCATGAACTTGTTTCGAGATTCCTCCGTTTGGGCCCTGAACCATTTGGTACAACTTGAGGCAGAAGAAGACGAACTTTTTTCAACGTCTCGGAATTGCTTGGAAACTCACACACCCTCCTCATTTCTCGTGAGGATGCCAGAATGCATGAACTTGTTTCGAGATTCCTTGGTTTGGGCCCTGAACCATTTGGGAATACTTGAGGCAGAAGAAGACGAACTTTTTTCAACGACTCCGAATTGCGTGTAAACTCACCCACCCTCCTCATTTCTCGTGAGGATTCCAAAATGCATGAAGTTGTTTCGAGATTCCTCCCTTTGGGCCCTGAACCATATGGGACAACTTGAGGCAGAAGAACACGAACTTTTTTCAACGTCTCGGAATTGCTTGGAAACTCTCCCACCCTCCTCATTTCTCGTGACGATTCCAGAATGCATGAACTTGTTTCGAGATTCCTCGGTTTGGGCCCTGAACCATTTGGGACAACTTGAGGCAGAAGATGACGAACTTTTTTCAACGACTCCGAATTGCGTGGAAACTCACCCACCCTCCTCATTTCTCGTGAGGACTCCTGAATGCATGAACTTGTTTCGAGATTCCTCCCTTTGGGCCCTGAACCATATGGGACAACTTGAGGCAGAAGAAGACAAACATTTTTCAACGTCTCGGAATTGGTTGGAAACTCTCCCACCCTCCTCATTTCTCGTGAGGATTCCAGAATGCATGAACTTGTTTCGAGATTCCTCCGCTTGGGCCCTGAACCATTTGGGACAACTTGAGGCAGAAGAAGACGAACTTTTTTCAACGACTCCGAATTGCGTCGAAACTCACCCACCCTCCTCATTTCACGTGAGGTTTCCAGGATGCATGAACTTGTTTCGAGATTCCTCCGTTTGGGCCCTGAACCATATGGGACAACTTGAGGCGGAAGAAGACGAACTTTTTTCAACGTCTCAAAATAGGTTGGAAACTCACCCACCCTCCTCATTTCCCGTGAGGATTCCAGAATGCATGAACTTGTTTCGAGATTCCTCCCTTTGGGCCCTGAACGATATGGGACAACTTGAGGCAGAAGAAGACGAACTTTTTTCAACGTCTCGGAATTGGTTGGAAACTCACCCACCCTCCTCATTTCTCGTGAGGATTCCAGAATGCATGAACTTGTTTCGAGATTCCTCCGTTTGGGCCCTGAACCATTTGGGACAACTTGAGGCAGAAGAAGACGAACTTTTTTCAACGACTCCGAATTGCGTGGAAACTCACCCACCCTCCTCATTTCTCGTGAGGTTTCCAGGATGCATGAACTTGTTCCGAGATTCCTCCGTTTGGGCCCTGAACCATATAGGACAACTTGAGGCAGAAGAAGACGAACTTTTTTCAACGTCTCAAAATTGGTTGGAAACTCACCCACCCTCCTCATTTCTCGTGAGGATTCCAGAATGCATGAACTTGTTTCGAGATTCCTCCGTTTGGGCCCTGAACCATTTGGGACAACTTGAGGCAGAAGAAGACGAACTTTTTTCAACGACTCCGAATTGCGTGGAAACTCACCCACCCTCCTCATTTCTCGGGAGGTTTCCAGGATGCATGAACTTGTTTCGAGATTCCTCCGTTTGAGCCCTGAACCAAATGGGACAACTTGAGGCAGAAGAAGACGAAGTTTTTTCAACGTCTCAAAATTGGTTGGAAACTCACCCACCCTCCTCATTTCCCGTGAGGATTCCAGAATGCATGAACTTGTTTCGAGATTCCTCCCTTTGGGCCCTGAACCATATGGGGCAACTTGAGGCAGAAGAAGACGAACTTTTTTCAACGTCTCGGAATTGCTTGGAAACTCTCCCACCCTCCTCATTTCTCGTGACGATTCCAGAATGCATGAACTTGTTTCGAGATTCCTCCGTTTGGGCCCTGAACCATTTGGGACAACTTGAGGAAGAAGATGACGAACTTTTTTCAACGACTCCGAATTGCGTGGAAACTCACCCACCCTCCTCATTTCTCGTGAGGATTCCTGAATGCATGAACTTGTTTCGAGATTCCTCCCTTTGGGCCCTGAACCATATGGGACAACTTGAGGCAGAAGAAGACGAACTTTTTTCAACGTCTCGGAATTGGTTGGAAACTCTCCCACCCTCCTCATTTCTCGTGAGGATTCCAGAATGCATGAACTTGTTTCGAGATTCCTCCGCTTGGGCCCTGAACCATTTGGGACAACTTGAGGCAGAAGAAGACGAACTTTTTTCAACGTCTCGGAATTGGTTGGAAACTCTCCCACCCACCTCATTTCTCGTGAGGATTCCAGAATGCATGAACTTGTTTCGAGATTCCTCCGTTTGGGCCCTGAACCATATGGGACAACTTGAGGCAGAAGAAGACGAACTTTTTTCAACGTCTCAAAATTGGTTGGAAACTCACCCACCCTCCTCATTTCTCGTGAGGATTCCAGAATGCATGAACTTGTTTCGAGATTCCTCCGTTTGGGCCCTGAACCATTTGGGACAACTTGAGGCAGAAGAAGACGAACTTTTTTCAACGACTCCGAATTGCGTGGAAACTCACCGACCCTCCTCATTTCTCGGGAGGTTTCCAGGATGCATGAACTTGTTTCGAGATTCCTCCGTTTGGGCCCTGAACCATATGGGACAACTTGAGGCAGAAGAAGACGAACTTTTTTCAACGTCTCAAAATTGGTTGGAAACTCACCCACCCTCCTCATTTCCCGTGAGGATTCAAGAATGCATGAACTTGTTTCGAGATTCCTCCCTTTGGGCCCTGAACCATATGGGGCAACTTGAGGCGGAAGAAGACGAACTTTTTTCAACGTCTCGGAATTGGTTGGAAACTCACCCACCCTCCTCATTTCTCGTGAGGATTCCAGAATGCACGAACTTGTTTCGAGATTCCTCCGTTTGGGCCCTGAACCATTTGGGACAACTTGAGGCAGAAGAAGACGAACTTTTTTCAACGTCTCGAAATTGCTTGGAAACTCACCCACCCTCCTCATTTCTCGTGAGGATTCCAGAATGCATGAACTTGTTTCGAGATTCCTCCGTTTGGGCCCTGAACCATTTGGGACAACTTGAGGCAGAAGAAGACGAACTTTTTTCAACGACCCCGAATTGCGTGGAAACTCACCCACCCTCCTCATTTCTCGTGAGGTTTCCAGGATGCATGAACTTGTTTCGAGATTCCTCCCTTTGGGCCCTGAACCATATGGGGCAACTTGAGGCGGAAGAAGACGAACTTTTTTCAACGTCTCAAAATAGGTTGGAAACTCACCCACCCTCCTCATTTCCCGTGAGGATTCCAGAATGCATGAACTTGTTTCGAGATTCCTCCCTTTGGGCCCTGAACGATATGGGACAACTTGAGGCAGAAGAAGACGAACTTTTTTCAACGTCTCGGAATTGGTTGGAAACTCACCCACCCTCCTCATTTCTCGTGAGGATTCCAGAATGCATGAACTTGTTTCGAGATTCCTCCGTTTGGGCCCTGAACCATTTGGGACAACTTGAGGCAGAAGAAGACGAACTTTTTTCAACGTCTCGGAATTGCGTGGAAACTCACCCACCCTCCTCATTTCTCGTCAGGACTCCAGAATGCATGAACTTGTTTCGAGATTCCTCCGTTTGGGCCCTGAAGCATTTGGGACAACTTGAGGCAGAAGAAGACGAACTTTTTTCAACGACTCCGAATTGCGTGGAAACTCACCCACCCTCCTCATTTCTCGGGAGGTTTCCAGGATGCATGAACTTGTTTCGAGATTCCTCCGTTTGAGCCCTGAACCAAATGGGACAACTTGAGGCAGAAGAAGACGAAGTTTTTTCAACGTCTCAAAATTGGTTGGAAACTCACCCACCCTCCTCATTTCCCGTGAGGATTCCAGAATGCATGAACTTGTTTCGAGATTCCTCCCTTTGGGCCCTGAACCATATGGGGCAACTTGAGGCAGAAGAAGACGAACTTTTTTCAACGTCTCGGAATTGCTTGGAAACTCTCCCACCCTCCTCATTTCTCGTGACGAATCCAGAATGCATGAACTTGTTTCGAGATTCCTCCGTTTGGGCCCTGAACCATTTGGGACAACTTGAGGAAGAAGATGACGAACTTTTTTCAACGACTCCGAATTGCGTGGAAACTCACCCACCCTCCTCATTTCTCGTGAGGATTCCTGAATGCATGAACTTGTTTCGAGATTCCTCCCTTTGGGCCCTGAACCATATGGGACAACTTGAGGCAGAAGAAGACGAACTTTTTTCAACGTCTCGGAATTGGTTGGAAACTCTCCCACCCTCCTCATTTCTCGTGAGGATTCCAGAATGCATGAACTTGTTTCGAGATTCCTCCGCTTGGGCCCTGAACCATTTGGGACAACTTGAGGCAGAAGAAGACGAACTTTTTTCAACGTCTCGGAATTGGTTGGAAACTCTCCCACCCACCTCATTTCTCGTGAGGATTCCAGAATGCATGAACTTGTTTCGAGATTCCTCCGTTTGGGCCCTGAACCATATGGGACAACTTGAGGCAGAAGAAGACGAACTTTTTTCAACGTCTCAAAATTGGTTGGAAACTCACCCACCCTCCTCATTTCTCGTGAGGATTCCAGAATGCATGAACTTGTTTCGAGATTCCTCCGTTTGGGCCCTGAACCATTTGGGACAACTTGAGGCAGAAGAAGACGAACTTTTTTCAACGACTCCGAATTACGTGGAAACTCACCGACCCTCCTCATTTCTCGGGAGGTTTCCAGGATGCATGAACTTGTTTCGAGATTCCTCCGTTTGGGCCCTGAACCATATGGGACAACTTGAGGCAGAAGAAGACGAACTTTTTTCAACGTCTCAAAATTGGTTGGAAACTCACCCACCCTCCTCATTTCCCGTGAGGATTCAAGAATGCATGAACTTGTTTCGAGATTCCTCCCTTTGGGCCCTGAACCATATGGGGCAACTTGAGGCGGAAGAAGACGAACTTTTTTCAACGTCTCGGAATTGGTTGGAAACTCACCCACCCTCCTCATTTCTCGTGAGGATTCCAGAATGCATGAACTTGTTTCGAGATTCCTCCGTTTGGGCCCTGAACCATTTGGGACAACTTGAGGCAGAAGAAGACGAACTTTTTTCAACGTCTCGAAATTGCTTGGAAACTCACCCACCCTCCTCATTTCTCGTGAGGATTCCAGAATGCATGAACTTGTTTCGAGATTCCTCCGTTTGGGCCCTGAACCATTTGGGACAACTTGAGGCAGAAGAAGACGAACTTTTTTCAACGACCCCGAATTGCGTGGAAACTCACCCACCCTCCTCATTTCTCGTGAGGTTTCCAGGATGCATGAACTTGTTTCGAGATTCCTCCGTTTGGGCCCTGAACCATATGGGACAACTTGAGGCAGAAGAAGACGAACTTTTTTCAACGTCTCGGAATTGGTTGCAAACTCTCCCACCCTCCTCATTTCTCGTGAGGATTCAAGAAAGCTTGAACTTGTTTCGAGATTCCTCCGTTTGGGCCCTGAACCATTTGGGACAACTTGAGGTAGAAGAAGACGAACTTTTTTCAACGACTCCGAATTGCGTGGAAACTCACCCACCCTCCTCATTTCTCGGGAAGTTTCCAGGATGCATGAACTTGTTTCGAGATTCCTCCGTTTGGGCCCTGAACCATATGGGACAACTTGAGGCAGAAGAAGACGAACTTTTTTCAACGTCTCAAAATTGGTTGGAAACTCACCCACCCTCCTCATTTCCCGTGAGGATTCCAGAATGCATGAACTTGTTTCGAGATTCCTCCCTTTGGGCCCTGAACCATATGGGGCAACTTGAGGCAGAAGAAGACGAACTTTTTTCAACGTCTCGGAATTGGTTGGAAACTCACCCACCCTCCTCATTTCTCGTGAGGATTCCAGAATGCATGAACTTGTTTCGAGATTCCTCCGTTTGGGCCCTGAACCATTTGGGACAACTTGAGGCAGATGAAGACGAACTTTTTTCAACGACTCCGAATTGCGTGGAAACTCACCCACCCTCCTCATTTCTCGTGAGGTTTCCAGGATGCATGAACTTGTTCCGAGATTCCTCCGTTTGGGCCCTGAACCATATAGGACAACTTGAGGCAGAAGAAGACGAACTTTTTTCAACGTCTCAAAATTGGTTGGAAACTCACCCACCCTCCTCATTTCTCGTGAGGATTCCAGAATGCATGAACTTGTTTCGAGATTCCTCCGTTTGGGCCCTGAACCATTTGGGACAACTTGAGGCAGAAGAAGACGAACTTTTTTCAACGACCCCGAATTGCGTGGAAACTCACCCACCCTCCTCATTTCTCGTGAGGTTTCCAGGATGCATGAACTTGTTTCGAGATTCCTCCGTTTGGGGCCTGAACCATATGGGACAACTTGAGGCAGAAGAAGACGAACTTTTTTCAACGTCTCGGAATTGGTTGCAAACTCACCCACCCTCCTCATTTCTCGTGAGGATTCCAGAATGCATGAACTTGTTTCGAGATTCCTCCGTTTGGGCCCTGAACCATATGGGACAACTTGAGGCAGAAGAAGACGAACTTTTTTCAACGTCTCCGAATTGCGTGGAAACTCACCCACCCTCCTCATTTCTCCTGAGGATTCCAGAATGCATGAACTTGTTTCGAGATTCCTCCGTTTGGGCCCTGAACCATATGGGACAACTTGAGGCAGAAGAAGACGAACTTTTTTCAACGTCTCAAAATTGGTTGGAAACTCACCCACCCTCCTCATTTCCCGTGAGGATTCCAGAATGCATGAACTTGTTTCGAGATTCCTCCCTTTGGGCCCTGAACCATATGGGGCAACTTGAGGCGGAAGAAGACGAACTTTTTTCAACGTCTCGGAATTGGTTGGAAACTCACCCACCCTCCTCATTTCTCGTGAGGATTCCAGAATGCATGAACTTGTTTCGAGATTCCTCCGTTTGGGCCCTGAACCAGTTGGGACAACTTGAGGCAGAAGAAGACGAAGTTTTTTCAACGTCTCGAAATTGCTTGGAAACTCACCCACCCTCTTCATTTCTCGTGAGGATTCCAGAATGCTTGAACTTGTTTCGAGATTCCTCCGTTTGGGCCCTGAACCATTTGGGACAACTTGAGGCAGAAGAAGACGAACTTTTTTCAACGTCTCGGAATTGCGTGGAAACTCACCCACCCTCCTCATTTCTCGTGAGGACTTCAGATTGCACGAACTTGTTTCGAGATTCCTCCGTTTGGGCCCTGAACCATTTGGGACAACTTGAGGCAGAAGAAGACGAACTTTTTTCAACGACTCCGAATTGCGTGGAAACTCACCCACCCTCCTCATTTCTCGTGAGGTTTCCAGGATGCATGAACTTGTTCCGAGATTCCTCCGTTTGGGCCCTGAACCATTTGGGACAACTTGAGGCAGAAGAAGACGAACTTTTTTCAACGACTCCGAATTGCGTGGAAACTCACCCACCCTCCTCATTTCTCGTGAGGTTTCCAGGATGCAAGAACTTGTTTCGAGATTCCTCCGTTTGGGCCCTGAACCATATGGGACAACTTGAGGCAGAAGAAGACGAAGTTTTTTCAACGTCTCAAAATTGGTTGGAAACTCACCCACCCTCCTCATTTCTCGTGAGGATTCCAGAATGCATGAACTTGTTTCGAGATTCCTCCGTTTGGGCCCTGAACCATTTGGGACAACTTGAGGCAGAAGAAGACGAACTTTTTTCAACGGCTCCGAATTGCGTGGAAACTCACCCACCCTCCTCATTTCTCGGGAGGTTTCCAGGATGCATGAACTTGTTTCGAGATTCCTCCGTTTGGGCCCTGAACCATATGGGACAACTTGAGGCAGAAGAAGACGAACTTTTTTCAACGTCTCAAAATTGGTTGGAAACTCACCCACCCTCCTCATTTCTCGTGAGGATTCCAGAATGCATGAACTTGTTTCGAGATTCCTCCGTTTGGGCCCTGAACCATTTGGTACAACTTGAGGCAGAAGAAGACGAACTTTTTTCAACGTCTCACAATTGGTTGGAAACTCACCCACCCTCCTCATTTCTCGTGAGGATTCCAGAATGCATGAACTTGTTTCGAGATTCCTCCGTTTGGGCCCTGAACCATTTGGGACAACTTGAGGCAGAAGAAGACGAACTTTTTTCAACGTCTCGGAATTGCGTGGAAACTCACCCACCCTCCTCATTTCTCGTGAGGACTTCAGATTGCACGAACTTGTTTCGAGATTCCTCCGTTTGGGCCCTGAACCATTTGGGACAACTTGAGGCAGAAGAAGACGAACTTTTTTCAACGACTCCGAATTGCGTGGAAACTCACCCACCCTCCTCATTTCTCGTGAGGTTTCCAGGATGCATGAACTTGTTCCGAGATTCCTCCGTTTGGGCCCTGAACCATATAGGACAACTTGAGGCAGAAGAAGACGAACTTTTTTCAACGTCTCAAAATTGGTTGGAAACTCACCCACCCTCCTCATTTCTCGTGAGGATTCCAGAATGCATGAACTTGTTTCGAGATTCCTCCGTTTGGGCCCTGAACCATTTGGGACAACTTGAGGCAGAAGAAGACGAACTTTTTTCAACGACTCCGAATTGCGTGGAAACTCACCCACCCTCCTCATTTCTCGGGAGGTTTCCAGGATGCATGAACTTGTTTCGAGATTCCTCCGTTTGGGCCCTGAACCATATGGGACAACTTGAGGCAGAAGAAGACGAACTTTTTTCAACGTCTCAAAATTGGTTGGAAACTCACCCACCCTCCTCATTTCCCGTGAGGATTCCAGAATGCATGAACTTGTTTCGAGATTCATCCCTTTGGGCCCTGAACCATATGGGGCAACTTGAGGCGGAAGAAGACGAACTTTTTTCAACGTCTCGGAATTGGTTGGAAACTCACCCACTCTCCTCATTTCTCGTGAGGATTCCAGAATGCATGAACTTGTTTCGAGATTCCTCCGTTTGGGCCCTGAACCATTTGGGACAACTTGAGGCAGAAGAAGACGAACTTTTTTCAACGTCTCGAAATTGCTTGGAAACTCACCCACCCTCCTCATTTCTCGTGAGGATTCCAGAATGCATGAACTTCTTTCGAGATTCCTCCGTTTGGGCCCTGAACCATTTGGGACAACTTGAGGCAGAAGAAGACGAACTTTTTTCAACGACTCCGAATTGCGTGGAAACTCACCCACCCTCCTCATTTCTCGTGAGGTTTCCAGGATGCATGAACTTGTTTCGAGATTCCTCCGTTTGGGCCCTGAACCATATGGGACAACTTGAGGCAGAAGAAGACGAACTTTTTTCAACGTCTCGGAATTGGTTGGAAACGCTCCCACCCTCCTCATTTCTCGTGAGGATTCCAGAATGCATGAACTTGTTTCGAGATTCCTCCGTTTGGGCCCTGAACCATATGGGAACACTTGAGGCAGAAGAAGACGAACTTTTTTCAACGTCTCGGAATTGGTTGGAAACTCTCCCACCCTCCTCATTTCTCGTGAGGATTGCAGAATGCATGAACTTGTTTCGAGATTCCTCCGTTTGGGCCCTGAACCATTTGGGACAACTTGAGGCAGAAGAAGACGAACTTTTTTCAACGACTCCGAATTGCGTGGAAACTCACCCACCCTCCTCATTTCTCGTGAGGTTTCCAGGATGCATGAACTTGTTTCGAGATTCCTCCGTTTGGGCCCTGAACCATATGGGACAACTTGAGGCAGAAGAAGACGAACTTTTTTCAACGTCTCAAAATTGGTTGGAAACTCACCCACCCTCCTCATTTCTCGTGAGGATTCCAGAATGCATGAACTTGTTTCGAGATTCCTCCGTTTGGGCCCTGAACCATTTGGGACAACTTGAGGCAGAAGAAGACGAACTTTTTTCAACGACTCCGAATTGCGTGGAAACTCACCCACCCTCCTCATTTCTCGTGAGGTTTCCAGGATGCATGAACTTGTTCCGAGATTCCTCCGTTTGGGCCCTGAACCATATAGGACAACTTGAGGCAGAAGAAGACGAACTTTTTTCAACGTCTCAAAATTGGTTGGAAACTCACCCACCCTCCTCATTTCTCGTGAGGATTCCAGAATGCATGAACTTGTTTCGAGATTCCTCCGTTTGGGCCCTGAACCATTTGGTACAACTTGAGGCAGAAGAAGACGAACTTTTTTCAACGTCTCACAATTGGTTGGAAACTCACCCACCCTCCTCATTTCTCGTGAGGATTCCAGAATGCATGAACTTGTTTCGAGATTCCTCCGTTTGGGCCCTGAACCATTTGGGACAACTTGAGGCAGAAGAAGACGAACTTTTTTCAACGTCTCGGAATTGCGTGGAAACTCACCCACCCTCCTCATTTCTCGTGAGGACTTCAGAATGCACGAACTTGTTTCGAGATTCCTCTGTTTGGGCCCTGAACCATTTGGGACAACTTGAGGCAGAAGAAGACGAACTTTTTTCAACGACTCCGAATTGCGTGGAAACTCACCCACCCTCCTCATTTCTCGGGAGGTTTCCAGGATGCATGAACTTGTTTCGAGATTCCTCCGTTTGGGCCCTGAACCATATGGGACAACTTGAGGCAGAAGAAGACAAACTTTTTTCAACGTCTCAAAATTGGTTGGAAACTCACCCACCCTCCTCATTTCTCGTGAGGATTCCAGAATGCATGAACTTGTTTCGAGATTCCTCCGTTTGGGCCCTGAACCAGTTGGGACAACTTGAGGCAGAAGAAGACGAACTTTTTTCAACGTCTCGAAATTGCTTGGAAACTCACCCACCCTCTTCATTTCTCGTGAGGATTCCAGAATGCTTGAACTTGTTTCGAGATTCCTCCGTTTGGGCCCTGAACCATTTGGGACAACTTGAGGCAGAAGAAGACGAACTTTTTTCAACGACTCCGAATTGCGTGGAAACTCACCCACCCTCCTCATTTCTCGTGAGGTTTCCAGGATGCATGAACTTGTTTCGAGATTCCTCCGTTTGGGCCCTGAACCATATGGGACAACTTGAGGCAGAAGAAGACGAACTTTTTTCAACGTCTCAAAATTGGTTGGAAACTCACCCACCCTCCTCATTTCTCGTGAGGATTCCAGAATGCACGAACTTGTTTCGAGATTCCTCCGTTTGGGCCCTGAACCATTTGGGACAACTTGAGGCAGAAGAAGACGAACTTTTTTCAACGACTCCGAATTGCGTGGAAACTCACCCGCCCTCCTCATTTCTCGTGAGGTTTCCAGGATGCATGAACTTGTTCCGAGATTCCTCCGTTTGGGCCCTGAACCATATAGGACAACTTGAGGCAGAAGAAGACGAACTTTTTTCAACGTCTCAAAATTGGTTGGAAACTCACCCACCCTCCTCATTTCTCGTGAGGATTCCAGAATGCATGAACTTGTTTCGAGATTCCTACGTTTGGGCCCTGAACCATTTGGTACAACTTGAGGCAGAAGAAGACGAACTTTTTTCAACGTCTCACAATTGGTTGGAAACTCACCCACCCTCCTCATTTCTCGTGAGGATTCCAGAATGCATGAACTTGTTTCGAGATTCCTCCGTTTGGGCCCTGAACCATTTGGGACAACTTGAGGCAGAAGAAGACGAAGTTTTTTCAACGACTCCGAATTGCGTGGAAACTCACCCACCCTCCTCATTTCTCGTGAGGTTTCCAGGATGCATGAACTTGTTTCGAGATTCCTCCGTTTGGGCCCTGAACCATATGGGACAACTTGAGGCAGAAGAAGACGAACTTTTTTCAACGTCTCAAAATTGGTTGGAAACTCACCCACCCTCCTCATTTCTCGTGAGGATTCCAGAATGCATGAACTTGTTTCGAGATTCCTCCGTTTGGGCCCTGAACCATTTGGGACAACTTGAGGCAGAAGAAGACGAACTTTTTTCAACGACTCCGAATTGCGTGGAAACTCACCCACCCTCCTCATTTCTCGTGAGGTTTCCAGGATGCATGAACTTGTTCCGAGATTCCTCCGTTTGGGCCCTGAACCATATAGGACAACTTGAGGCAGAAGAAGACGAACTTTTTTCAACGTCTCAAAATTGGTTGGAAACTCACCCACCCTCCTCATTTCTCGTGAGGATTCCAGAATGCATGAACTTGTTTCGAGATTCCTCTGTTTGGGCCCTGAACCATTTGGGACAACTTGAGGCAGAAGAAGACGAACTTTTTTCAACGACTCCGAATTGCGTGGAAACTCACCCACCCTCCTCATTTCTCGGGAGGTTTCCAGGATGCATGAACTTGTTTCGAGATTCCTCCGTTTGGGCCCTGAACCATATGGGACAACTTGAGGCAGAAGAAGACGAACTTTTTTCAACGTCTCAAAATTGGTTGGAAACTCACCCACCCTCCTCATTTCCCGTGAGGATTCCAAAATGCATGAACTTGTTTCGAGATTCATCCCTTTGGGCCCTGAACCATATGGGGCAACTTGAGGCGGAAGAAGACGAACTTTTTTCAACGTCTCGGAATTGGTTGGAAACTCACCCACTCTCCTCATTTCTCGTGAGGATTCCAGAATGCATGAACTTGTTTCGAGATTCCTCCGTTTGGGCCCTGAACCATTTGGGACAACTTGAGGCAGAAGAAGACGAACTTTTTTCAACGTCTCGAAATTGCTTGGAAACTCACCCACCCTCCTCATTTCTCGTGAGGATTCCAGAATGCATGAACTTCTTTCGAGATTCCTCCGTTTGGGCCCTGAACCATTTGGGACAACTTGAGGCAGAAGAAGACGAACTTTTTTCAACGACTCCGAATTGCGTGGAAACTCACCCACCCTCCTCATTTCTCGTGAGGTTTCCAGGATGCATGAACTTGTTTCGAGATTCCTCCGTTTGGGCCCTGAACCATATGGGACAACTTGAGGCAGAAGAAGACGAACTTTTTTCAACGTCTCGGAATTGGTTGGAAACTCTCCCACCCTCCTCATTTCTCGTGAGGATTCCAGAATGCATGAACTTGTTTCGAGATTCCTCCGTTTGGGCCCTGAACCATATGGGAACACTTGAGGCAGAAGAAGACGAACTTTTTTCAACGTCTCGGAATTGGTTGGAAACTCTCCCACCCTCCTCATTTCTCGTGAGGATTGCAGAATGCATGAACTTGTTTCGAGATTCCTCTGTTTGGGCCCTGAACCATTTGGGACAACTTGAGGCAGAAGAAGACGAACTTTTTTCAACGACTCCGAATTGCGTGGAAACTCACCCACCCTCCTCATTTCTCGTGAGGTTTCCAGGATGCATGAACTTGTTTCGAGATTCCTCCGTTTGGGCCCTGAACCATATGGGACAACTTGAGGCAGAAGAAGACGAACTTTTTTCAACGTCTCAAAATTGGTTGGAAACTCACCCACCCTCCTCATTTCTCGTGAGGATTCCAGAATGCATGAACTTGTTTCGAGATTCCTCCGTTTGGGCCCTGAACCATTTGGGACAACTTGAGGCAGAAGAAGACGAACTTTTTTCAACGACTCCGAATTGCGTGGAAACTCACCCACCCTCCTCATTTCTCGTGAGGTTTCCAGGATGCATGAACTTGTTCCGAGATTCCTCCGTTTGGGCCCTGAACCATATAGGACAACTTGAGGCAGAAGAAGACGAACTTTTTTCAACGTCTCAAAATTGGTTGGAAACTCACCCACCCACCTCATTTCTCGTGAGGATTCCAGAATGCATGAACTTGTTTCGAGATTCCTCCGTTTGGGCCCTGAACCATTTGGTACAACTTGAGGCAGAAGAAGACGAACTTTTTTCAACGTCTCACAATTGGTTGGAAACTCACCCACCCTCCTCATTTCTCGTGAGGATTCCAGAATGCATGAACTTGTTTCGAGATTCCTCCGTTTGGGCCCTGAACCATTTGGGACAACTTGAGGCAGAAGAAGACGAACTTTTTTCAACGTCTCGAAATTGCTTGGAAACTCACCCACCCTCCTCATTTCTCGTGAGGATTCCAGAATGCATGAACTTCTTTCGAGATTCCTCCGTTTGGGCCCTGAACCATTTGGGACAACTTGAGGCAGAAGAAGACGAACTTTTTTCAACGTCTCGGAATTGCGTGGAAACTCACCCACCCTCCTCATTTCTCGTGAGGACTTCAGAATGCACGAACTTGTTTCGAGATTCCTCTGTTTGGGCCCTGAACCATTTGGGACAACTTGAGGCAGAAGAAGACGAACTTTTTTCAACGACTCCGAATTGCGTGGAAACTCACCCACCCTCCTCATTTCTCGGGAGGTTTCCAGGATGCATGAACTTGTTTCGAGATTCCTCCGTTTGGGCCCTGAACCATATGGGACAACTTGAGGCAGAAGAAGACAAACTTTTTTCAACGTCTCAAAATTGGTTGGAAACTCACCCACCCTCCTCATTTCTCGTGAGGATTCCAGAATGCATAAACTTGTTTCGAGATTCCTCCGTTTGGGCCCTGAACCAGTTGGGACAACTTGAGGCAGAAGAAGACGAACTTTTTTCAACGTCTCGAAATTGCTTGGAAACTCACCCACCCTCTTCATTTCTCGTGAGGATTCCAGAATGCTTGAACTTGTTTCGAGATTCCTCCGTTTGGGCCCTGAACCATTTGGGACAACTTGAGGCAGAAGAAGACGAACTTTTTTCAACGACTCCGAATTGCGTGGAAACTCACCCACCCTCCTCATTTCTCGTGAGGTTTCCAGGATGCATGAACTTGTTTCGAGATTCCTCCGTTTGGGCCCTGAACCATATGGGACAACTTGAGGCAGAAGAAGACGAACTTTTTTCAACGTCTCAAAATTGGTTGGAAACTCACCCACCCTCCTCATTTCTCGTGAGGATTCCAGAATGCACGAACTTGTTTCGAGATTCCTCCGTTTGGGCCCTGAACCATTTGGGACAACTTGATGCAGAAGAAGACGAACTTTTTTCAACGACTCCGAATTGCGTGGAAACTCACCCGCCCTCCTCATTTCTCGTGAGGTTTCCAGGATGCATGAACTTGTTCCGAGATTCCTCCGTTTGGGCCCTGAACCATATAGGACAACTTGAGGCAGAAGAAGACGAACTTTTTTCAACGTCTCAAAATTGGTTGGAAACTCACCCACCCTCCTCATTTCTCGTGAGGATTCCAGAATGCATGAACTTGTTTCGAGATTCCTACGTTTGGGCCCTGAACCATTTGGTACAACTTGAGGCAGAAGAAGACGAACTTTTTTCAACGTCTCACAATTGGTTGGAAACTCACCCACCCTCCTCATTTCTCGTGAGGATTCCAGAATGCATGAACTTGTTTCGAGATTCCTCCGTTTGGGCCCTGAACCATTTGGGACAACTTGAGGCAGAAGAAGACGAACTTTTTTCAACGACTCCGAATTGCGTGGAAACTCACCCACCCTCCTCATTTCTCGTGAGGTTTCCAGGATGCATGAACTTGCTCCGAGATTCCTCCGTTTGGGCCCTGAACCATATAGGACAACTTGAGGCAGAAGAAGACGAACTTTTTTCAACGTCTCAAAATTGGTTGGAAACTCACCCACCCTCCTCATTTCTCGTGAGGATTCCAGAATGCATGAACTTGTTTCGAGATTCCTCCGCTTGGGCCCTGAACCATTTGGGACAACTTGAGGCAGAAGAAGACGAACTTTTTTCAACGTCTCGAAATTGCTTGGAAACTCACCCACCCTCCTCATTTCTCGTGAGGATTCCAGAATGCATGAACTTGTTTCGAGATTCCTCCGTTTGGGCCCTGAACCATTTGGGACAACTTGAGGCAGAAGAAGACGAACTTTTTTCAACGACTCCGAATTGCGTGGAAACTCACCCACCCTCCTCATTTCTCGTGAGGTTTCCAGGATGCATGAACTTGTTTCGAGATTCCTCCGTTTGGGCCCTGAACCATATGGGACAACTTGAGGCAGAAGAAGACGAACTTTTTTCAACGTCTCGGAATTGGTTGGAAACTCTCCCACCCTCCTCATTTCTCGTGAGGATTCCAGAATGCATGAACTTGTTTCGAGATTCCTCCGTTTGGGCCCTGAACCATATGGGACAACTTGAGGCAGAAGAAGACGAACTTTTTTCAACGTCTCGGAATTGGTTGGAAACTCTCCCACCCTCCTCATTTCTCGTGAGGATTCCAGAATGCATGAACTTGTTTCGAGATTCCTCCGTTTGGGCCCTGAACCATTTGGGACAACTTGAGGCAGAAGAAGACGAACTTTTTTCAACGACTCCGAATTGCGTGGAAACTCACCCACCCTCCTCATTTCTCGGGAGGTTTCCAGGATGCATGAACTTGTTTCGAGATTCCTCCGTTTGGGCCCTGAACCATATGGGACAACTTGAGGCAGAAGAAGACGAACTTTTTTCAACGTCTCAAAATTGGTTGGAAACTCACCCACCCTCCTCATTTCTCGTGAGGATTCCAGAATGCACGAACTTGTTTCGAGATTCCTCCGTTTGGGCCCTGAACCATTTGGGACAACTTGATGCAGAAGAAGACGAACTTTTTTCAACGACTCCGAATTGCGTGGAAACTCACCCGCCCTCCTCATTTCTCGTGAGGTTTCCAGGATGCATGAACTTGTTCCGAGATTCCTCCGTTTGGGCCCTGAACCATATAGGACAACTTGAGGCAGAAGAAGACGAACTTTTTTCAACGTCTCAAAATTGGTTGGAAACTCACCCACCCTCCTCATTTCTCGTGAGGATTCCAGAATGCATGAACTTGTTTCGAGATTCCTACGTTTGGGCCCTGAACCATTTGGTACAACTTGAGGCAGAAGAAGACGAACTTTTTTCAACGTCTCACAATTGGTTGGAAACTCACCCACCCTCCTCATTTCTCGTGAGGATTCCAGAATGCATGAACTTGTTTCGAGATTCCTCCGTTTGGGCCCTGAACCATTTGGGACAACTTGAGGCAGAAGAAGACGAACTTTTTTCAACGACTCCGAATTGCGTGGAAACTCACCCACCCTCCTCATTTCTCGTGAGGTTTCCAGGATGCATGAACTTGCTCCGAGATTCCTCCGTTTGGGCCCTGAACCATATAGGACAACTTGAGGCAGAAGAAGACGAACTTTTTTCAACGTCTCAAAATTGGTTGGAAACTCACCCACCCTCCTCATTTCTCGTGAGGATTCCAGAATGCATGAACTTGTTTCGAGATTCCTCCGCTTGGGCCCTGAACCATTTGGGACAACTTGAGGCAGAAGAAGACGAACTTTTTTCAACGTCTCGAAATTGCTTGGAAACTCACCCACCCTCCTCATTTCTCGTGAGGATTCCAGAATGCATGAACTTGTTTCGAGATTCCTCCGTTTGGGCCCTGAACCATTTGGGACAACTTGAGGCAGAAGAAGACGAACTTTTTTCAACGACTCCGAATTGCGTGGAAACTCACCCACCCTCCTCATTTCTCGTGAGGTTTCCAGGATGCATGAACTTGTTTCGAGATTCCTCCGTTTGGGCCCTGAACCATATGGGACAACTTGAGGCAGAAGAAGACGAACTTTTTTCAACGTCTCGGAATTGGTTGGAAACTCTCCCACCCTCCTCATTTCTCGTGAGGATTCCAGAATGCATGAACTTGTTTCGAGATTCCTCCGTTTGGGCCCTGAACCATATGGGACAACTTGAGGCAGAAGAAGACGAACTTTTTTCAACGTCTCGGAATTGGTTGGAAACTCTCCCACCCTCCTCATTTCTCGTGAGGATTCCAGAATGCATGAACTTGTTTCGAGATTCCTCCGTTTGGGCCCTGAACCATTTGGGACAACTTGAGGCAGAAGAAGACGAACTTTTTTCAACGACTCCGAATTGCGTGGAAACTCACCCACCCTCCTCATTTCTCGGGAGGTTTCCAGGATGCATGAACTTGTTTCGAGATTCCTCCGTTTGGGCCCTGAACCATATGGGACAACTTGAGGCAGAAGAAGACGAACTTTTTTCAACGTCTAAAAATTGGTTGGAAACTCACCCACCCTCCTCATTTCTCGTGAGGATTCCAGAATGCATGAACTTGTTTCGAGATTCCTCCGTTTGGGCCCTGAACCAGTTGGGACAACTTGAGGCAGAAGAAGACGAACTTTTTTCAACGTCTCGTAATTGCTTGGAAACTCACCCACCCTCTTCATTTCTCGTGAGGATTCAAGAATGCTTGAACTTGTTTCGAGATTCCTCCGTTTGGGCCCTGAACCATTTGGGACAACTTGAGGCAGAAGAAGACGAACTTTTTTCAACGACTCCGAATTGCGTGGAAACTCACCCACCCTCCTCATTTCTCGTGAGGTTTCCAGGATGCATGAACTTGTTTCGAGATTCCTCCGTTTGGGCCCTGAACCATATGGGACAACTTGAGGCAGAAGAAGACGAACTTTTTTCAACGTCTCAAAATTGGTTGGAAACTCACCCACCCTCCTCATTTCTCGTGAGGATTCCAGAATGCATGAACTTGTTTCGAGATTCCTCCGTTTGGGCCCTGAACCATTTGGGACAACTTGAGGCAGAAGAAGACGAACTTTTTTCAACGTCTCGGAATTGCGTGGAAACTCACCCACCCTCCTCATTTCTCGTGAGGACTTCAGAATGCACGAACTTGTTTCGAGATTCCTCTGTTTGGGCCCTGAACCATTTGGGACAACTTGAGGCAGAAGAAGACGAACTTTTTTCAACGACTCCGAATTGCGTGGAAACTCACCCACCCTCCTCATTTCTCGGGAGGTTTCCAGGATGCATGAACTTGTTTCGAGATTCCTCCGTTTGGGCCCTGAACCATATGGGACAACTTGAGGCAGAAGAAGACGAACTTTTTTCAACGTCTCAAAATTGGTTGGAAACTCACCCACCCTCCTCATTTCTCGTGAGGATTCCAGAATGCATGAACTTGTTTCGAGATTCCTCCGTTTGGGCCCTGAACCATATGGGACAACTTGAGGCAGAAGAAGACGAACTTTTTTCAACGTCTCAAAATTGGTTGGAAACTCACCCACCCTCCTCATTTCTCGTGAGGATTCCAGAATGCATGAACTTGTTTCGAGATTCCTCCGTTTGGGCCCTGAACCATTTGGGACAACTTGAGGCAGAAGAAGACGAACTTTTTTCAACGTCTCGGAATTGCGTGGAAACTCACCCACCCTCCTCATTTCTCGTGAGGATTCCAGAATGCATGAACTTGTTTCGAGATTCCTCCGTTTGGGCCCTGAACCATTTGGTACAACTTGAGGCAGAAGAAGACGAACTTTTTTCAACGTCTCACAATTGGTTGGAAACTCACCCACCCACCTCATTTCTCGTGAGGATTCCAGAATGCATGAACTTCTTTCGAGATTCCTCCGTTTGGGCCCTGAACCATTTGGGACAACTTGAGGCAGAAGAAGACGAACTTTTTTCAACGTCTCGGAATTGCGTGGAAACTCACCCACCCTCCTCATTTCTCGTGAGGACTTCAGAATGCACGAACTTGTTTCGAGATTCCTCTGTTTGGGCCCTGAACCATTTGGGACAACTTGAGGCAGAAGAAGACGAACTTTTTTCAACGACTCCGAATTGCATGGAAACTCACCCACCCTCCTCATTTCTCGGGAGGTTTCCAGGATGCATGAACTTGTTTCGAGATTCCTCCGTTTGGGCCCTGAACCATATGGGACAACTTGAGGCAGAAGAAGACGAACTTTTTTCAACGTCTCAAAATTGGTTGGAAACTCACCCACCCTCCTCATTTCTCGTGAGGATTCCAGAATGCATGAACTTGTTTCGAGATTCCTCCGTTTGGGCCCTGAACCAGTTGGGACAACTTGAGGCAGAAGAAGACGAACTTTTTTCAACGTCTCGAAATTGCTTGGAAACTCACCCACCCTCCTCATTTCTCGTGAGGTTTCCAGGATGCATGAACTTGTTCCGAGATTCCTCCGTTTGGGCCCTGAACCATATAGGACAACTTGAGGCAGAAGAAGACGAACTTTTTTCAACGTCTCAAAATTGGTTGGAAACTCACCCACCCTCCTCATTTCTCGTGAGGATTCCAGAATGCATGAACTTGTTTCGAGATTCCTCCGTTTGGGCCCTGAACCATTTGGTACAACTTGAGGCAGAAGAAGACGAACTTTTTTCAACGTCTCACAATTGGTTGGAAACTCACCCACCCACCTCATTTCTCGTGAGGATTCCAGAATGCATGAACTTCTTTCGAGATTCCTCCGTTTGGGCCCTGAACCATTTGGGACAACTTGAGGCAGAAGAAGACGAACTTTTTTCAACGTCTCGGAATTGCGTGGAAACTCACCCACCCTCCTCATTTCTCGTGAGGACTTCAGAATGCACGAACTTGTTTCGAGATTCCTCTGTTTGGGCCCTGAACCATTTGGGACAACTTGAGGCAGAAGAAGACGAACTTTTTTCAACGACTCCGAATTGCATGGAAACTCACCCACCCTCCTCATTTCTCGGGAGGTTTCCAGGATGCATGAACTTGTTTCGAGATTCCTCCGTTTGGGCCCTGAACCATATGGGACAACTTGAGGCAGAAGAAGACGAACTTTTTTCAACGTCTCAAAATTGGTTGGAAACTCACCCACCCTCCTCATTTCTCGTGAGGATTCCAGAATGCATGAACTTGTTTCGAGATTCCTCCGTTTGGGCCCTGAACCAGTTGGGACAACTTGAGGCAGAAGAAGACGAACTTTTTTCAACGTCTCGAAATTGCTTGGAAACTCACCCACCCTCTTCATTTCTCGTGAGGATTCCAGAATGCTTGAACTTGTTTCGAGATTCCTCCGTTTGGGCCCTGAACCATTTGGGACAACTTGAGGCAGAAGAAGACGAACTTTTTTCAACGACTCCGAATTGCGTGGAAACTCACCCACCCTCCTCATTTCTCGTGAGGTTTCCAGGATGCATGAACTTGTTTCGAGATTCCTCCGTTTGGGCCCTGAACCATATGGGACAACTTGAGGCAGAAGAAGACGAACTTTTTTCAACGTCTCAAAATTGGTTGGAAACTCACCCACCCTCCTCATTTCTCGTGAGGATTCCAGAATGCATGAACTTGTTTCGAGATTCCTCCGTTTGGGCCCTGAACCATTTGGGACAACTTGAGGCAGAAGAAGACGAACTTTTTTCAACGACTCCGAATTGCGTGGAAACTCACCCACCCTCCTCATTTCTCGTGAGGTTTTCCAGGATGCATGAACTTGTTCCGAGATTCCTCCGTTTGGGCCCTGAACCATATAGGACAACTTGAGGCAGAAGAAGACGAACTTTTTTCAACGTCTCAAAATTGGTTGGAAACTCACCCACCCTCCTCATTTCTCGTGAGGATTCCAGAATGCATGAACTTGTTTCGAGATTCCTCCGTTTGGGCCCTGAACCATTTGGTACAACTTGAGGCAGAAGAAGACGAACTTTTTTCAACGTCTCACAATTGGTTGGAAACTCACCCACCCTCCTCATTTCTCGTGAGGATTCCAGAATGCATGAACTTGTTTCGAGATTCCTCCGTTTGGGCCCTGAACCATTTGGGACAACTTGAGGCAGAAGAAGACGAACTTTTTTCAACGACTCCGAATTGCGTGGAAACTCACCCACCCTCCTCATTTCTCGTGAGGTTTCCAGGATGCATGAACTTGTTCCGAGATTCCTCCGTTTGGGCCCTGAACCATATAGGACAACTTGAGGCAGAAGAAGACGAACTTTTTTCAACGTCTCGGAATTGGTTGGAAACTCTCCCACCCTCCTCATTTCTCGTGAGGATTCCAGAATGCATGAACTTGTTTCGAGATTCCTCCGTTTGGGCCCTGAACCATATGGGAACACTTGAGGCAGAAGAAGACGAACTTTTTTCAACGTCTCGGAATTGGTTGGAAACTCTCCCACCCTCCTCATTTCTCGTGAGGATTGCAGAATGCATGAACTTGTTTCGAGATTCCTCCGTTTGGGCCCTGAACCATTTGGGACAACTTGAGGCAGAAGAAGACGAACTTTTTTCAACGACTCCGAATTGCGTGGAAACTCACCCACCCTCCTCATTTCTCGTGAGGTTTCCAGGATGCATGAACTTGTTTCGAGATTCCTCCGTTTGGGCCCTGAACCATATGGGACAACTTGAGGCAGAAGAAGACGAACTTTTTTCAACGTCTCAAAATTGGTTGGAAACTCACCCACCCTCCTCATTTCTCGTGAGGATTCCAGAATGCATGAACTTGTTTCGAGATTCCTCCGTTTGGGCCCTGAACCATTTGGGACAACTTGAGGCAGAAGAAGACGAACTTTTTTCAACGACTCCGAATTGCGTGGAAACTCACCCACCCTCGTCATTTCTCGTGAGGTTTCCAGGATGCATGAACTTGTTCCGAGATTCCTCCGTTTGGGCCCTGAACCATATAGGACAACTTGAGGCAGAAGAAGACGAACTTTTTTCAACGTCTCAAAATTGGTTGGAAACTCACCCACCCTCCTCATTTCTCGTGAGGTTTCCAGGATGCATGAACTTGTTTCGAGATTCCTCCGTCTGGGCCCTGAACCAGTTGGGACAACTTGAGGCAGAAGAAGACGAACTTTTTTCAACGTCTCGAAATTGCTTGGAAACTCACCCACCCTCTTCATTTCTCGTGAGGATTCCAGAATGCTTGAACTTGTTTCGAGATTCCTCCGTTTGGGCCCTGAACCATTTGGGACAACTTGAGGCAGAAGAAGACGAACTTTTTTCAAAGACTCCGAATTGCGTGGAAACTCACCCACCCTCCTCATTTCTCGTGAGGTTTCCAGGATGCATGAACTTGTTCCGAGATTCCTCCGTTTGGGCCCTGAACCATATAGGACAACTTGAGGCAGAAGAAGACGAACTTTTTTCAACGTCTCAAAATTGGTTGGAAACTCACCCACCCTCCTCATTTCTCGTGAGGATTCCAGAATGCATGAACTTGTTTCGAGATTCCTCCGTTTGGGCCCTGAACCATTTGGTACAACTTGAGGCAGAAGAAGACGAACTTTTTTCAACGTCTCACAATTGGTTGGAAACTCACCCACCCTCCTCATTTCTCGTGAGGATTCCAGAATGCATGAACTTCTTTCGAGATTCCTCCGTTTGGGCCCTGAACCATTTGGGACAACTTGAGGCAGAAGAAGACGAACTTTTTTCAACGTCTCGGAATTGCGTGGAAACTCACCCACCCTCCTCATTTCTCGTGAGGACTTCAGAATGCACGAACTTGTTTCGAGATTCCTCTGTTTGGGCCCTGAACCATTTGGGACAACTTGAGGCAGAAGAAGACGAACTTTTTTCAACGACTCCGAATTGCGTGGAAACTCACCCACCCTCCTCATTTCTCGGGAGGTTTCCAGGATGCATGAACTTGTTTCGAGATTCCTCCGTTTGGGCCCTGAACCATATGGGACAACTTGAGGCAGAAGAAGACGAACTTTTTTCAACGTCTCAAAATTGGTTGGAAACTCACCCACCCTCCTCATTTCTCGTGAGGATTCCAGAATGCATGAACTTGTTTCGAGATTCCTCCGTTTGGGCCCTGAACCAGTTGGGACAACTTGAGGCAGAAGAAGACGAACTTTTTTCAACGTCTCGAAATTGCTTGGAAACTCACCCACCCTCTTCATTTCTCGTGAGGATTCCAGAATGCTTGAACTTGTTTCGAGATTCCTCCGTTTGGGCCCTGAACCATTTGGGACAACTTGAGGCAGAAGAAGACGAACTTTTTTCAAAGACTCCGAATTGCGTGGAAACTCACCCACCCTCCTCATTTCTCGTGAGGTTTCCAGGATGCATGAACTTGTTCCGAGATTCCTCCGTTTGGGCCCTGAACCATATAGGACAACTTGAGGCAGAAGAAGACGAACTTTTTTCAACGTCTCAAAATTGGTTGGAAACTCACCCACCCTCCTCATTTCTCGTGAGGATTCCAGAATGCATGAACTTGTTTCGAGATTCCTCCGTTTGGGCCCTGAACCATTTGGGACAACTTGAGGCAGAAGAAGACGAACTTTTTTCAACGACTCCGAATTGCGTGGAAACTCACCCACCCTCCTCATTTCTCGTGAGGTTTCCAGGATGCATGAACTTGTTCCGAGATTCCTCCGTTTGGGCCCTGAACCATATAGGACAACTTGAGGCAGAAGAAGACGAACTTTTTTCAACGTCTCAAAATTGGTTGGAAACTCACCCACCCTCCTCATTTCTCGTGAGGATTCCAGAATGCATGAACTTGTTTCGAGATTCCTCCGTTTGGGCCCTGAACCATTTGGTACAACTTGAGGCAGAAGAAGACGAACTTTTTTCAACGTCTCACAATTGGTTGGAAACTCACCCACCCTCCTCATTTCTCGTGAGGATTCCAGAATGCATGAACTTGTTTCGAGATTCCTCCGTTTGGGCCCTGAACCATTTGGGACAACTTGAGGCAGAAGAAGACGAACTTTTTTCAACGACTCCGAATTGCGTGGAAACTCACCCACCCTCCTCATTTCTCGTGAGGTTTCCAGGATGCATGAACTTGTTCCGAGATTCCTCCGTTTGGGCCCTGAACCATATAGGACAACTTGAGGCAGAAGAAGGCGAACTTTTTTCAACGTCTCAAAATTGGTTGGAAACTCACCCACCTTCCTCATTTCTCGTGAGGATTCCAGAATGCATGAACTTGTTTCGAGATTCCTCCGTTTGGGCCCTGAACCATTTGGTACAACTTGAGGCAGAAGAAGACGAACTTTTTTCAACGTCTCACAATTGGTTGGCAACTCACCCACCCTCCTCATTTCTCGTGAGGATTCCAGAATGCATGAACTTGTTTCGAGATTCCTCCGTTTGGGCCCTGAACCATTTGGGACAACTTGAGGCAGAAGAAGACGAAGTTTTTTAAACGACTCCGAATTGCGTGGAAACTCACCCACCCTCCTCATTTCTCGTGAGGTTTCCAGGATGCATGAACTTGTTTCGAGATTCCTCCGTTTGGGCCCTGAACCATATGGGACAACTTGAGGCAGAAGAAGACGAACTTTTTTCAACGTCTCAAAATTGGTTGGAAACTCACCCACCCTCCTCATTTCTCGTGAGGATTCCAGAATGCATGAACTTGTTTCGAGATTCCTCCGTTTGGGCCCTGAACCATTTGGTACAACTTGAGGCAGAAGAAGACGAACTTTTTTCAACGTCTCACAATTGGTTGGCAACTCACCCACCCTCCTCATTTCTCGTGAGGATTCCAGAATGCATGAACTTGTTTCGAGATTCCTCCGTTTGGGCCCTGAACCATTTGGGACAACTTGAGGCAGAAGAAGACGAAGTTTTTTCAACGACTCCGAATTGCGTGGAAACTCACCCACCCTCCTCATTTCTCGTGAGGTTTCCAGGATGCATGAACTTGTTTCGAGATTCCTCCGTTTGGGCCCTGAACCATATGGGACAACTTGAGACAGAAGAAGACGAACTTTTTTCAACGTCTCAAAATTGGTTGGAAACTCACCCACCCTCCTCATTTCTCGTGAGGATTCCAGAATGCATGAACTTGTTTCGAGATTCCTCCCTTTGGGCCCTGAACCATTTGGGACAACTTGAGGCAGAAGAAGACGAAGTTTTTTCAACGTCTCAAAATTGGTTGGAAACTCACCCACCCTCCTCATTTCTCGTGAGGATTCCAGAATGCATGAACTTGTTTCGAGATTCCTCCGTTTGGGCCCTGAACCAGTTGGGACAACTTGAGGCAGAAGAAGACGAACTTTTTTCAACGTCTCGAAATTGCTTGGAAACTCACCCACCCTCTTCATTTCTCGTGAGGATTCCAGAATGCTTGAACTTGTTTCGAGATTCCTCCGTTTGGGCCCTGAACCATTTGGGACAACTTGAGGCAGAAGAAGACGAACTTTTTTCAAAGACTCCGAATTGCGTGGAAACTCACCCACCCTCCTCATTTCTCGTGAGGTTTCCAGGATGCATGAACTTGTTCCGAGATTCCTCCGTTTGGGCCCTGAACCATATAGGACAACTTGAGGCAGAAGAAGACGAACTTTTTTCAACGTCTCAAAATTGGTTGGAAACTCACCCACCCTCCTCATTTCTCGTGAGGATTCCAGAATGCATGAACTTGTTTCGAGATTCCTCCGTTTGGGCCCTGAACCATTTGGTACAACTTGAGGCAGAAGAAGACGAACTTTTTTCAACGTCTCACAATTGGTTGGAAACTCACCCACCCTCCTCATTTCTCGTGAGGATTCCAGAATGCATGAACTTCTTTCGAGATTCCTCCGTTTGGGCCCTGAACCATTTGGGACAACTTGAGGCAGAAGAAGACGAACTTTTTTCAACGTCTCGGAATTGCGTGGAAACTCACCCACCCTCCTCATTTCTCGTGAGGACTTCAGAATGCACGAACTTGTTTCGAGATTCCTCTGTTTGGGCCCTGAACCATTTGGGACAACTTGAGGCAGAAGAAGACGAACTTTTTTCAACGACTCCGAATTGCGTGGAAACTCACCCACCCTCCTCATTTCTCGGGAGGTTTCCAGGATGCATGAACTTGTTTCGAGATTCCTCCGTTTGGGCCCTGAACCATATGGGACAACTTGAGGCAGAAGAAGACGAACTTTTTTCAACGTCTCAAAATTGGTTGGAAACTCACCCACCCTCCTCATTTCTCGTGAGGATTCCAGAATGCATGAACTTGTTTCGAGATTCCTCCGTTTGGGCCCTGAACCAGTTTGGACAACTTGAGGCAGAAGAAGACGAACTTTTTTCAACGTCTCGAAATTGCTTGGAAACTCACCCACCCTCTTCATTTCTCGTGAGGATTCCAGAATGCTTGAACTTGTTTCGAGATTCCTCCGTTTGGGCCCTGAACCATTTGGGACAACTTGAGGCAGAAGAAGACGAACTTTTTTCAACGACTCCGAATTGCGTGGAAACTCACCCACCATCCTCATTTCTCGTGAGGTTTCCAGGATGCATGAACTTGTTTCGAGATTCCTCCGTTTGGGCCCTGAACCATATGGGACAACTTGAGGCAGAAGAAGACGAACTTTTTTCAACGTCTCAAAATTGGTTGGAAACTCACCCACCCTCCTCATTTCTCGTGAGGATTCCAGAATGCATGAACTTGTTTCGAGATTCCTCCGTTTGGGCCCTGAACCATTTGGGACAACTTGAGGCAGAAGAAGACGAACTTTTTTCAACGACTCCGAATTGCGTGGAAACTCACCCACCCTCCTCATTTCTCGTGAGGTTTCCAGGATGCATGAACTTGTTCCGAGATTCCTCCGTTTGGGCCCTGAACCATATAGGACAACTTGAGGCAGAAGAAGACGAACTTTTTTCAACGTCTCAAAATTGGTTGGAAACTCACCCACCCTCCTCATTTCTCGTGAGGATTCCAGAATGCATGAACTTGTTTCGAGATTCCTCCGTTTGGGCCCTGAACCATTTGGTACAACTTGAGGCATAAGAAGACGAACTTTTTTCAACGTCTCACAATTGGTTGGCAACTCACCCACCCTCCTCATTTCTCGTGAGGATTCCAGAATGCATGAACTTGTTTCGAGATTCCTCCGTTTGGGCCCTGAACCATTTGGGACAACTTGAGGCAGAAGAAGACGAACTTTTTTCAACGACTCCGAATTGCGTGGAAACTCACCCACCCTCCTCATTTCTCGTGAGGTTTCCAGGATGCATGAACTTGTTCCGAGATTCCTCCGTTTGGGCCCTGAACCATATAGGACAACTTGAGGCAGAAGAAGACGAACTTTTTTCAACGTCTCAAAATTGGTTGGAAACTCACCCACCCTCGTCATTTCTCGTGAGGATTCCAGAATGCATGAACTTGTTTCGAGATTCCTCCGTTTGGGCCCTGAACCATTTGGTACAACTTGAGGCAGAAGAAGACGAACTTTTTTCAACGTCTCACAATTGGTTGGCAACTCACCCACCCTCCTCATTTCTCGTGAGGATTCCAGAATGCATGAACTTGTTTCGAGATTCCTCCGTTTGGGCCCTGAACCATTTGGGACAACTTGAGGCAGAAGAAGACGAACTTTTTTCAACGACTCCGAATTGCGTGGAAACTCACCCACCCTCCTCATTTCTCGTGAGGTTTCCAGGATGCATGAACTTGTTTCGAGATTCCTCCGTTTGGGCCCTGAACCATATGGGACAACTTGAGGCAGAAGAAGACGAACTTTTTTCAACGTCTCAAAATTGGTTGGAAACTCACCCACCCTCCTCATTTCTCGTGAGGATTCCAGAATGCATGAACTTGTTTCGAGATTCCTCCGTTTGGGCCCTGAACCATTTGGGACAACTTGAGGCAGAAGAAGACGAACTTTTTTCAACGACTCCGAATTGCGTGGAAACTCACCCACCCTCGTCATTTCTCGTGAGGTTTCCAGGATGCATGAACTTGTTCCGAGATTCCTCCGTTTGGGCCCTGAACCATATAGGACAACTTGAGGCAGAAGAAGACGAACTTTTTTCAACGTCTCAAAATTGGTTGGAAACTCACCCACCCTCCTCATTTCTCGTGAGGATTCCAGAATGCATGAACTTGTTTCGAGATTCCTCCGTTTGGGCCCTGAACCAGTTGGGACAACTTGAGGCAGAAGAAGACGAACTTTTTTCAACGTATCGAAATTGCTTGGAAACTCACCCACCCTCTTCATTTCTCGTGAGGATTCCAGAATGCTTGAACTTGTTTCGAGATTCCTCCGTTTGGGCCCTGAACCATTTGGGACAACTTGAGGCAGAAGAAGACGAAGTTTTTTCAACGACTCCGAATTGCGTGGAAACTCACCCACCCTCCTCATTTCTCGTGAGGTTTCCAGGATGCATGAACTTGTTTCGAGATTCCTCCGTTTGGGCCCTGAACCATATGGGACAACTTGAGGCAGAAGAAGACGAACTTTTTTCAACGTCTCAAAATTGGTTGGAAACTCACCCACCCTCCTCATTTCTCGTGAGGATTCCAGAATGCATGAACTTGTTTCGAGATTCCTCCGTTTGGGCCCTGAACCATTTGGGACAACTTGAGGCAGAAGAAGACGAACTTTTTTCAACGACTCCGAATTGCGTGGAAACTCACCCACCCTCGTCATTTCTCGTGAGGTTTCCAGGATGCATGAACTTGTTCCGAGATTCCTCCGTTTGGGCCCTGAACCATATAGGACAACTTGAGGCAGAAGAAGACGAACTTTTTTCAACGTCTCAAAATTGGTTGGAAACTCACCCACCCTCCTCATTTCTCGTGAGGATTCCAGAATGCATGAACTTGTTTCGAGATTCCTCCGTTTGGGCCCTGAACCAGTTGGGACAACTTGAGGCAGAAGAAGACGAACTTTTTTCAACGTCTCGAAATTGCTTGGAAACTCACCCACCCTCTTCATTTCTCGTGAGGATTCCAGAATGCTTGAACTTGTTTCGAGATTCCTCCGTTTGGGCCCTGAACCATTTGGGACAACTTGAGGCAGAAGAAGACGAACTTTTTTCAAAGACTCCGAATTGCGTGGAAACTCACCCACCCTCCTCATTTCTCGTGAGGATTCCTGAATGCATGAACTTGTTTCGAGATTCCTCCCTTTGGGCCCTGAACCATATGGGACAACTTGAGGCAGAAGAAGACGAACTTTTTTCAACGTCTCAAAATTGGTTGGAAACTCACCCACCCTCCTCATTTCTCGTGAGGATTCCAGAATGCATGAACTTGTTTCGAGATTCCTCCGTTTGGGCCCTGAACCATTTGGGACAACTTGAGGCAGAAGAAGACGAACTTTTTTCAACGACTCCGAATTGCGTGGAAACTCACCCACCCTCCTCATTTCTCGTGAGGTTTCCAGGATGCATGAACTTGTTCCGAGATTCCTCCGTTTGGGCCCTGAACCATATAGGACAACTTGAGGAAGAAGAAGACGAACTTTTTTCAACGTCTCAAAATTGGTTGGAAACTCACCCACCCTCCTCATTTCTCGTGAGGATTCCAGAATGCATGAACTTGTTTCGAGATTCCTCCGTTTGGGCCCTGAACCATTTGGTACAACTTGAGGCAGAAGAAGACGAACTTTTTTCAACGTCTCGGAATTGCTTGGAAACTCACCCACCCTCCTCATTTCTCGTGAGGATTCCAGAATGCATGAACTTGTTTCGAGATTCCTTGGTTTGGGCCCTGAACCATTTGGGAATACTTGAGGCTGAAGAAGACGAACTTTTTTCAACGACTCCGAATTGCGTGGAAACTCACCCACCCTCCTCATTTCTCGTGAGGTTTCCAGGATGCATGAACTTGTTCCGAGATTCCTCCGTTTGGGCCCTGAACCATATAGGACAACTTGAGGCAGAAGAAGACGAACTTTTTTCAACGTCTCAAAATTGGTTGGAAACTCACCCACCCTCCTCATTTCTCGTGAGGATTCCAGAATGCATGAACTTGTTTCGAGATTCCTCCGTTTGGGCCCTGAACCATTTGGTACAACTTGAGGCAGAAGAAGACGAACTTTTTTCAACGTCTCACAATTGGTTGGAAACTCACCCACCCTCCTCATTTCTCGTGAGGATTCCAGAATGCATGAACTTGTTTCGAGATTCCTCCGTTTGGGCCCTGAACCATTTGGGACAACTTGAGGCAGAAGAAGACGAACTTTTTTCAACGACTCCGAATTGCGTGGAAACTCACCCACCCTCCTCATTTCTCGTGAGGTTTCCAGGATGCATGAACTTGTTCCGAGATTCCTCCGTTTGGTCCCTGAACCATATAGGACAACTTGAGGCAGAAGAAGACGAACTTTTTTCAACGTCTCAAAATTGGTTGGAAACTCACCCACCCTCCTCATTTCTCGTGAGGATTCCAGAATGCATGAACTTGTTTCGAGATTCCTCCGTTTGGGCCCTGAACCATTTGGTACAACTTGAGGCAGAAGAAGACGAACTTTTTTCAACGTCTCACAATTGGTTGGCAACTCACCCACCCTCCTCATTTCTCGTGAGGATTCCAGAATGCATGAACTTGTTTCGAGATTCCTCCGTTTGGGCCCTGAACCATTTGGGACAACTTGAGGCAGAAGAAGACGAAGTTTTTTCAACGACTCCGAATTGCGTGGAAACTCACCCACCCTCCTCATTTCTCGTGAGGTTTCCAGGATGCATGAACTTGTTTCGAGATTCCTCCGTTTGGGCCCTGAACCATATGGGACAACTTGAGGCAGAAGAAGACGAACTTTTTTCAACGTCTCAAAATTGGTTGGAAACTCACCCACCCTCCTCATTTCTCGTGAGGATTCCAGAATGCATGAACTTGTTTCGAGATTCCTCCCTTTGGGCCCTGAACCATTTGGGACAACTTGAGGCAGAAGAAGACGAACTTTTTTCAACGACTCCGAATTGCGTGGAAACTCACCCACCCTCCTCATTTCTCGTGAGGTTTCCAGGATGCATGAACTTGTTCCGAGATTCCTCCGTTTGGGCCCTGAACCATATAGGACAACTTGAGGCAGAAGAAGACGAACTTTTTTCAACGTCTCAAAATTGGTTGGAAACTCACCCACCCTCCTCATTTCTCGTGAGGATTCCAGAATGCATGAACTTGTTTCGAGATTCCTCCGTTTGGGCCCTGAACCAGTTGGGACAACTTGAGGCAGAAGAAGACGAACTTTTTTCAACGTATCGAAATTGCTTGGAAACTCACCCACCCTCTTCATTTCTCGTGAGGATTCCAGAATGCTTGAACTTGTTTCGAGATTCCTCCGTTTGGGCCCTGAACCATTTGGGACAACTTGAGGCAGAAGAAGACGAAGTTTTTTCAACGACTCCGAATTGCGTGGAAACTCACCCACCCTCCTCATTTCTCGTGAGGTTTCCAGGATGCATGAACTTGTTTCGAGATTCCTCCGTTTGGGCCCTGAACCATATGGGACAACTTGAGGCAGAAGAAGACGAACTTTTTTCAACGTCTCAAAATTGGTTGGAAACTCACCCACCCTCCTCATTTCTCGTGAGGATTCCAGAATGCATGAACTTGTTTCGAGATTCCTCCGTTTGGGCCCTGAACCATTTGGGACAACTTGAGGCAGAAGAAGACGAACTTTTTTCAACGACTCCGAATTGCGTGGAAACTCACCCACCCTCGTCATTTCTCGTGAGGTTTCCAGGATGCATGAACTTGTTCCGAGATTCCTCCGTTTGGGCCCTGAACCATATAGGACAACTTGAGGCAGAAGAAGACGAACTTTTTTCAACGTCTCAAAATTGGTTGGAAACTCACCCACCCTCCTCATTTCTCGTGAGGATTCCAGAATGCATGAACTTGTTTCGAGATTCCTCCGTTTGGGCCCTGAACCAGTTGGGACAACTTGAGGCAGAAGAAGACGAACTTTTTTCAACGTCTCGAAATTGCTTGGAAACTCACCCACCCTCTTCATTTCTCGTGAGGATTCCAGAATGCTTGAACTTGTTTCGAGATTCCTCCGTTTGGGCCCTGAACCATTTGGGACAACTTGAGGCAGAAGAAGACGAACTTTTTTCAAAGACTCCGAATTGCGTGGAAACTCACCCACCCTCCTCATTTCTCGTGAGGATTCCTGAATGCATGAACTTGTTTCGAGATTCCTCCCTTTGGGCCCTGAACCATATGGGACAACTTGAGGCAGAAGAAGACGAACTTTTTTCAACGTCTCAAAATTGGTTGGAAACTCACCCACCCTCCTCATTTCTCGTGAGGATTCCAGAATGCATGAACTTGTTTCGAGATTCCTCCGTTTGGGCCCTGAACCATTTGGGACAACTTGAGGCAGAAGAAGACGAACTTTTTTCAACGACTCCGAATTGCGTGGAAACTCACCCACCCTCCTCATTTCTCGTGAGGTTTCCAGGATGCATGAACTTGTTCCGAGATTCCTCCGTTTGGGCCCTGAACCATATAGGACAACTTGAGGAAGAAGAAGACGAACTTTTTTCAACGTCTCAAAATTGGTTGGAAACTCACCCACCCTCCTCATTTCTCGTGAGGATTCCAGAATGCATGAACTTGTTTCGAGATTCCTCCGTTTGGGCCCTGAACCATTTGGTACAACTTGAGGCAGAAGAAGACGAACTTTTTTCAACGTCTCGGAATTGCTTGGAAACTCACCCACCCTCCTCATTTCTCGTGAGGATTCCAGAATGCATGAACTTGTTTCGAGATTCCTTGGTTTGGGCCCTGAACCATTTGGGAATACTTGAGGCTGAAGAAGACGAACTTTTTTCAACGACTCCGAATTGCGTGGAAACTCACCCACCCTCCTCATTTCTCGTGAGGTTTCCAGGATGCATGAACTTGTTCCGAGATTCCTCCGTTTGGGCCCTGAACCATATAGGACAACTTGAGGCAGAAGAAGACGAACTTTTTTCAACGTCTCAAAATTGGTTGGAAACTCACCCACCCTCCTCATTTCTCGTGAGGATTCCAGAATGCATGAACTTGTTTCGAGATTCCTCCGTTTGGGCCCTGAACCATTTGGTACAACTTGAGGCAGAAGAAGACGAACTTTTTTCAACGTCTCACAATTGGTTGGAAACTCACCCACCCTCCTCATTTCTCGTGAGGATTCCAGAATGCATGAACTTGTTTCGAGATTCCTCCGTTTGGGCCCTGAACCATTTGGGACAACTTGAGGCAGAAGAAGACGAACTTTTTTCAACGACTCCGAATTGCGTGGAAACTCACCCACCCTCCTCATTTCTCGTGAGGTTTCCAGGATGCATGAACTTGTTCCGAGATTCCTCCGTTTGGTCCCTGAACCATATAGGACAACTTGAGGCAGAAGAAGACGAACTTTTTTCAACGTCTCAAAATTGGTTGGAAACTCACCCACCCTCCTCATTTCTCGTGAGGATTCCAGAATGCATGAACTTGTTTCGAGATTCCTCCGTTTGGGCCCTGAACCATTTGGTACAACTTGAGGCAGAAGAAGACGAACTTTTTTCAACGTCTCACAATTGGTTGGCAACTCACCCACCCTCCTCATTTCTCGTGAGGATTCCAGAATGCATGAACTTGTTTCGAGATTCCTCCGTTTGGGCCCTGAACCATTTGGGACAACTTGAGGCAGAAGAAGACGAAGTTTTTTCAACGACTCCGAATTGCGTGGAAACTCACCCACCCTCCTCATTTCTCGTGAGGTTTCCAGGATGCATGAACTTGTTTCGAGATTCCTCCGTTTGGGCCCTGAACCATATGGGACAACTTGAGACAGAAGAAGACGAACTTTTTTCAACGTCTCAAAATTGGTTGGAAACTCACCCACCCTCCTCATTTCTCGTGAGGATTCCAGAATGCATGAACTTGTTTCGAGATTCCTCCCTTTGGGCCCTGAACCATTTGGGACAACTTGAGGCAGAAGAAGACGAACTTTTTTCAACGACTCCGAATTGCGTGGAAACTCACCCACCCTCCTCATTTCTCGTGAGGTTTCCAGGATGCATGAACTTGTTCCGAGATTCCTCCGTTTGGGCCCTGAACCATATAGGACAACTTGAGGCAGAAGAAGACGAACTTTTTTCAACGTCTCAAAATTGGTTGGAAACTCACCCACCCTCCTCATTTCTCGTGAGGATTCCTGAATGCATGAACTTGTTTCGAGATTCCTCCGTTTGGGCCCTGAACCAGTTGGGACAACTTGAGGCAGAAGAAGACGAACTTTTTTCAACGTCTCGAAATTGCTTGGAAACTCACCCACCCTCTTCATTTCTCGTGAGGATTCCAGAATGCTTGAACTTGTTTCGAGATTCCTCCGTTTGGGCCCTGAACCATTTGGGACAACTTGAGGCAGAAGAAGACGAACTTTTTTCAAAGACTCCGAATTGCGTGGAAACTCACCCACCCTCCTCATTTCTCGTGAGGATTCCTGAATGCATGAACTTGTTTCGAGATTCCTCCCTTTGGGCCCTGAACCATATGGGACAACTTGAGGCAGAAGAAGACGAACTTTTTTCAACGTCTCAAAATTGGTTGGAAACTCACCCACCCTCCTCATTTCTCGTGAGGATTCCAGAATGCATGAACTTGTTTCGAGATTCCTCCGTTTGGGCCTGAACCATTTGGGACAACTTGAGGCAGAAGAAGACGAACTTTTTTCAACGACTCCGAATTGCGTGGAAACTCACCCACCCTCCTCATTTCTCGTGAGGTTTCCAGGATGCATGAACTTGTTCCGAGATTCCTCCGTTTGGGCCCTGAACCATATAGGACAACTTGAGGAAGAAGAAGACGAACTTTTTTCAACGTCTCAAAATTGGTTGGAAACTCACCCACCCTCCTCATTTCTCGTGAGGATTCCAGAATGCATGAACTTGTTTCTAGATTCCTCCGTTTGGGCCCTGAACCATTTGGTACAACTTGAGGCAGAAGAAGACGAACTTTTTTCAACGTCTCGGAATTGCTTGGAAACTCACCCACCCTCCTCATTTCTCGTGAGGATTCCAGAATGCATGAACTTGTTTCGAGATTCCTTGGTTTGGGCCCTGAACCATTTGGGAATACTTGAGGCTGAAGAAGACGAACTTTTTTCAACGACTCCGAATTGCGTGGAAACTCACCCACCCTCCTCATTTCTCGTGAGGTTTCCAGGATGCATGAACTTGTTTCGAGATTCCTCCGTTTGGGCCCTGAACCATATGGGACAACTTGAGGCAGAAGAAGACGAACTTTTTTCAACGTCTCAAAATTGGTTGGAAACTCACCCACCCTCCTCATTTCTCGTGAGGATTCCAGAATGCATGAACTTGTTTCGAGATTCCTCCGTTTGGGCCCTGAACCATTTGGGACAACTTGAGGCAGAAGAAGACGAACTTTTTTCAACGTCTCGAAATTGCTTGGAAACTCACCCACCCTCTTCATTTCTCGTGAGGATTCCAGAATGCTTGAACTTGTTTCGAGATTCCTCCGTTTGGGCCCTGAACCATTTGGGACAACTTGAGGCAGAAGAAGACGAACTTTTTTCAAAGACTCCGAATTGCGTGGAAACTCACCCACCCTCCTCATTTCTCGTGAGGATTCTTGAATGCATGAACTTGTTTCGAGATTCCTCCCTTTGGCCCCTGAACCATATGGGACAACTTGAGGCAGAAGAAGACGAACTTTTTTCAACGTCTCAAAATTGGTTGGAAACTCACCCACCCTCCTCATTTCTCGTGAGGATTCCAGAATGCATGAACTTGTTTCGAGATTCCTCCGTTTGGGCCCTGAACCATTTGGGACAACTTGAGGCAGAAGAAGACGAACTTTTTTCAACGACTCCGAATTGCGTGGAAACTCACCCACCCTCCTCATTTCTCGTGAGGTTTCCAGGATGCATGAACTTGTTCCGAGATTCCTCCGTTTGGGCCCTGAACCATATAGGACAACTTGAGGCAGAAGAAGACGAACTTTTTTCAACGTCTCAAAATTGGTTGGAAACTCACCCACCCTCCTCATTTCTCGTGAGGATTCCTGAATGCATGAACTTGTTTCGAGATTCCTCCCTTTGGGCCCTGAACCATATGGGACAACTTGAGGCAGAAGAAGACGAACTTTTTTCAACGTCTCAAAATTGGTTGGAAACTCACCCACCCTCCTCATTTCTCGTGAGGATTCCAGAATGCATGAACTTGTTTCGAGATTCCTCCGTTTGGGCCCTGAACCATTTGGGACAACTTGAGGCAGAAGAAGACGAACTTTTTTCAACGACTCCGAATTGCGTGGAAACTCACCCACCCTCCTCATTTCTCGTGAGGTTTCCAGGATGCATGAACTTGTTCCGAGATTCCTCCGTTTGGGCCCTGAACCATATAGGACAACTTGAGGCAGAAGAAGACGAACTTTTTTCAACGTCTCAAAATTGGTTGGAAACTCACCCACCCTCCTCATTTCTCGTGAGGATTCCAGAATGCATGAACTTGTTTCGAGATTCCTCCGTTTGGGCCCTGAACCATTTGGTACAACTTGAGGCAGAAGAAGACGAACTTTTTTCAACGTCTCAAAATTGCTTGGAAACTCACCCACCCTCCTCATTTCTCGTGAGGATTCCAGAATGCATGAACTTGTTTCGAGATTCCTTGGTTTGGGCCCTGAACCATTTGGGAATACTTGAGGCTGAAGAAGACGAACTTTTTTCAACGACTCCGAATTGCGTGAAAACTCACCCACCCTCCTCATTTCTCGTGAGGATTCCAAAATGCATGAAGTTGTTTCGAGATTCCTCCCTTTGGGCCCTGAACCATATGGGACAACTTGAGGCAGAAGAAAACGAACTTTTTTCAACGTCTCGGAATTGCTTGGAAACTCTCCCACCCTCCTCATTTCTCGTGAGGATTCCAGAATGCATGAACTTGTTTCGAGATTCCTCCGTTTGGGCCCTGAACCATTTGGGACAACTTGAGGAAGAAGATGACGAACTTTTTTCAACGACTCCGAATTGCGTGGAAACTCACCCACCCTCCTCATTTCTCGTGAGGATTCCTGAATGCATGAACTTGTTTCGAGATTCCTCCCTTTGGGCCCTGAACCATATGGGACAACTTGAGGCAGAAGAAGACGAACTTTTTTCAACGTCTCGGAATTGGTTGGAAACTCTCCCACCCTCCTCATTTCTCGTGAGGATTCCAGAATGCACGAACTTGTTTCGAGATTCCTCCGTTTGGGCCCTGAACCATTTGGAACAACTTGAGGCAGACGAAGACAAACTTTTTTCAACGACTCCGAATTGCGTGGAAACTCACCCACCCTCCTCATTTCTCGTGAGGTTTCCAGGATGCATGAACTTGTTTCGAGATTCCTCCGTTTGGGCCCTGAACTATATGGGACAACTTGAGGCAGAAGAAGACGAACTTTTTTCAACGTCTCAAAATTGGTTGGAAACTCACCCACCCTCCTCATTTCCCGTGAGGATTCCAGAATGCATGAACTTGTTTCGAGATTCCTCCCTTTGGGCCCTGAACCATATGGGACAACTTGAGGCAGAAGAAGACGAACTTTTTTCAACGTCTCGGAATTGGTTGGAAACTCACCCACCCTCCTCATTTCTCGTGAGGATTCCAGAATGCATGAACTTGTTTCGAGATTCCTCCGTTTGGGCCCTGAACCATTTGGGACAACTTGAGGCAGAAGATGACGAACTTTTTTCAACGACTCCGAATTGCGTGGAAACTCACCCACCCTCCTCATTTCTCGTGAGGACTTCAGAATGCACGAACTTGTTTCGAGATTCCTCTGTTTGGGCCCTGAACCATTTGGGACAACTTGAGGCAGAAGAAGACGAACTTTTTTCAACGACTCCGAATTGCGTGGAAACTCACCCACCCTCCTCATTTCTCGTGAGGATTCCAGAATGCATGAACTTGTTTCGAGATTCCTCCCTTTGGGCCCTGAACCATATGGGACAACTTGAGGCAGAAGAAGACGAACTTTTTTCAACGTCTCGGAATTGCTTGGAAACTCTCCCACCCTCCTCATTTCTCGTGAGGATTCCAGCATGCATGAACTTGTTTCGAGATTCCTCCGTTTGGGCCCTGAACCATTTGGGACAACTTGAGGCAGAAGATGACGAACTTTTTTCAACGACTCCGAATTGCGTGGAAACTCACCCACCCTCCTCATTTCTCGTGAGGATTCCTGAACGCATGAACTTGTTTCGAGATTCCTCCCTTTGGGCCCTGAACCATATGGGACAACTTGAGGTAGAAGAAGACGAACTTTTTTCCACGTCTCGGAATTGCTTGGAAACTCTCCCACCCTCCTCATTTCTCGTGAGGATTCCAGCATGCATGAACTTGTTTCGAGATTCCTAAGTTTGGGCCCTGAACCAGTTGGGACAACTTGAGGCAGAAGAAGACGAACTTTTTTCAACGTCTCGAAATTTCTTGGAAACTCACCCACCCTCTTCATTTCTCGTGAGGATTCCAGAATGCTTGAACTTGTTTCGAGATTCCTCCGTTTGGGCCCTGAACCATTTGGGACAACTTGAGGCAGAAGAAGACGAACTTTTTTCAACGACTCCGAATTGCGTGGAAACTCACCCACCCTCCTCATTTCTCGTGAGGTTTCTAGGATGCATGAACTTGTTTCGAGATTCCTCCGTTTGGGCCCTGAACCATATGGGACAACTTGAGGCAGAAGAAGACGAACTTTTTTCAACGTCTCAAAATTGGTTGGAAACTCACCCACCCTCCTCATTTCTCGTGAGGATTCCAGAATGCATGAACTTGTTTCGAGATTCCTCCGTTTGGGCCCTGAACCATTTGGGACAACTTGAGGCAGAAGAAGACGAACTTTTTTCAACGACTCCGAATTGCGTGGAAACTCACCCACCCTCCTCATTTCTCGTGAGGTTTCCAGGATGCATGAACTTGTTCTGAGATTCCTCCGTTTGGGCCCTGAACCATATAGGACAACTTGAGGCAGAAGAAGACGAACTTTTTTCAACGTCTCAAAATTGGTTGGAAACTCACCCACCCTCCTCATTTCTCGTGAGGATTCCAGAATGCATGAACTTGTTTCGAGATTCCTCCGTTTGGGCCCTGAACCATTTGGTACAACTTGAGGCAGAAGAAGACGAACTTTTTTCAACGTCTCGGAATTGCTTGGAAACTCACCCACCCTCCTCATTTCTCGTGAGGATTCCAGAATGCATGAACTTGTTTCGAGATTCCTTGGTTTGGGCCCTGAACCATTTGGGAATACTTGAGGCTGAAGAAGACGAACTTTTTTCAACGACTCCGAATTGCGTGAAAACTCACCCACCCTCCTCATTTCTCGTGAGGATTCCAAAATGCATGAAGTTGTTTCGAGATTCCTCCCTTTGGGCCCTGAACCATATGGGACAATTTGAGGCAGAAGAAGACGAACTTTTTTCAACGTCTCGAAATTGCTTGGAAACTCTCCCACCCTCCTCATTTCTCGTGAGGATTCCAGAATGCATGAACTTGTTTCGAGATTCCTCCGTTTGGGCCCTGAACCAACTTGAGGCAGAAGATGACGAACTTTTTTCAACGACTCCGAATTGCGTGGAAACTCACCCACCCTCCTCATTTCTCGTGAGGATTCCTGAATGCATGAACTTGTTTCGAGATTCCTCCCTTTGGGCCCTGAACCATATGGGACAACTTGAGGCAGAAGAAGACGAACTTTTTTCAACGTCTCGGAATTGCTTGGAAACTCTCCCACCCTCCTCATTTCTCGTGAGGATTCCAGCATGCATGAACTTGTTTCGAGATTCCTCCGTTTGGGCCCTGAACCAGTTGGGACAACTTGAGGCAGAAGAAGACGAACTTTTTTCAACGTCTCGGAATTGCTTGGAAACTCACCCACCCTCCTCATTTCTCGTGAGGATTCCAGAATGCATGAACTTGTTTCGAGATTCCTCCCTTTGGGCCCTGAACCATATGGGACAACTTGAGGCAGAAGAAGACGAACTTTTTTGAACGTTTCGGAATTGGTTGGAAACTCACCCACCCTCCTCATTTCTCGTGAGGATTCCAGAATGCATGAACTTGTTTCGAGATTCCTCCGTTTGGGCCCTGAACCATATGGGACAACTTGAGGCAGAAGATGACGAACTTTTTTCAACGACTCCGAATTGCGTGGAAACTCACCCACCCTCCTCATTTCTCGTGAGGATTCCTGAACGCATGAACTTGTTTCGAGATTCCTCCCTTTGGGCCCTGAACCATATGGGACAACTTGAGGCAGAAGAAGACGAACTTTTTTGAACGTCTCGGAATTGGTTGGAAACTCTCCCACCCTCCTCATTTCTCGTGAGGATTCCAGAATGCATGAACTTGTTTCGAGATTCCTCCGTTTGGGCCCTGAACCATTTGGGACAACTTGAGGCAGAAGAAGACAAACTTTTTTCAACGTCTCGGAATTGCTTGGAAACTCACCCACCCTCCTCATTTCTCGTGAGGATTCCAGAATGCATGAACTTGTTTCGAGATTCCTCCCTTTGGGCCCTGAACCATATGGGACAACTTGAGGCAGAAGAAGACGAACTTTTTTGAACGTCTCGGAATTGGTTGGAAACTCACCCACCCTCCTCATTTCTCGTGAGGATTCCAGAATGCATGAACTTGTTTCGAGATTCCTCCGTTTGGGCCCTGAACCATTTGGGAATACTTGAGGCAGAAGAAGACGAACTTTTTTCAACGACTCCGAATTGCGTGGAAACTCACCCACCCTCCTCATTTCTCGTGAGGTTTCCAGGATGCATGAACTTGTTTCGAGATTCCTCCGTTTGGGCCCTGAACCATATGGGACAACTTGAGGCAGAAGAAGACGAACTTTTTTCAACGACTCCGAATTGCGTGGAAACTCACCCACCCTCCTCATTTCTCGTGAGGATTCCTGAATGCATGAACTTGTTCCGAGATTCCTCCCTTTGGGCCCTGAACCATATGGGACAACTTGAGGCAGAAGAAGACGAATTTTTTCAACGTCTAGGAATTTCTTAGAAACTCTCCCACCCTCCTCATTTCTCGTGAGGATTCCAGAATGCATGAACTTGTTTCGTGATTCCTCCGTTTGGGCCCTGAACCATTTGGGACAACTTGAGGTAGAAGAAGACGAACTTTTTTCAACGTCTCGAAATTGCTTGGAAACTCACCCACCCTCCTCATTTCTCGTGAGGATTCCAGAATGCATGAACTTGTTTCGAAATTCCTCCGTTTGAGCCCTGAACCATTTGGGAATACTTGAGGCAGAAGAAGACAAACTTTTTTCAACGACTCCGAATTGCGTGGAAACTCACCCACCCTCCTCATTTCTCGTGAGGTTTCCAGGATGCATGAACTTGTTTCGAGATTCCTCCGTTTGGGCCCTGAACCATATGGGACAACTTGAGGCAGAAGAAGACGAACTTTTTTCAACGTCTCAAAATTGGTTGGAAACTCACCCACCCTCTTCATTTCTCGTGAGGATTCCAGAATGCATGAACTTGTTTCGAGATTCCTCCGTTTGGGCCCTGAACCATTTGGGACAACTTGAGGCAGAAGAAGACGAACTTTTTTCAACGACTCCGAATTGCGTGGAAACTCACCCACCCTCCTCATTTCTCGTGAGGTTTCCAGGATGCATGAACTTGTTCCGAGATTCCTCCCTTTGGGCCCTGAACCATATGGGACAACTTGAGGCAGAAGAAGACGAACTTTTTTGAACGTCTCGGAATTGCTTGGAAACTCACCCACCCTCCTCATTTCTCGTGAGGATTCCAGAATGCATGAACTTGTTTCGAGATTCCTTGGTTTGGGCCTTGAACCATTTGGGAATACTTGAGGCAGAAGAAGACGAACTTTTTTCAACGACTCCGAATTGCGTGAAAACTCACCCACCCTCCTCATTTCTCATGAGGATTCCAAAATGCATGAAGTTGTTTCGAGATTCCTCCCTTTGGGCCCTGAACCATATGGGACAACTTGAGGCAGAAGAAGACGAACTTTTTTCAACGTCTCGGAATTGCTTGGAAACTCTCCCACCCTCCTCATTTCTCGTGAGGATTGCAGAATGCATGAAGTTGTTTCGAGATTCCTCCGTTTGGGCCCTGAACCATTTGGGACAACTTGAGGCAGAAGATGACGAACTTTTTTCCACGACTCCGAATTGCGTGGAAACTCACCCACCCTCCTCATTTCTCGTGAGGATTCCTGAATGCATGAACTTGTTTCGAGATTCCTCCCTTTGGGCCCTGAACCATATGGGACAACTTGAGGCAGAAGAAGACGAACTTTTTTCAACGTCTCGGAATTGGTTGGAAACTCTCCCACCCTCCTCATTTCCCGTGGGGATTCCAGGATGCATGAACTTGTTTCGAGATTCCTCCGTTTGGGCCCTGAACCATATGGGACAACTTGATGCAGAAGAAGACGAACTTTTTTCAACGTCTCAAAATTGGTTGGAAACTCACCCACCCTCCTCATTTCCCGTGAGGATTCCAGAATGCATGAACTTGTTTCGAGATTCCTCCGTTTGGGCCCTGAACCATTTGGGACAACTTGAGGCAGAAGATGACGAACTTTTTTCAACGACTCCGAATTGCGTGGAAACTCACCCACCCTCCTCATTTCTCGTGAGGTTTCCAGGATGCATGAACTTGTTCCGAGATTCCTCCCTTTGGGCCCTGAACCATATGGGACAACTTGAGGCAGAAGAAGACGAACTTTTTTGAACGTCTCGGAATTGCTTGGAAACTCACCCACCCTCCTCATTTCTCGTGAGGATTCCAGAATGCATGAACTTGTTTCGAGATTCCTTGGTTTGGGCCTTGAACCATTTGGGAATACTTGAGGCAGAAGAAGACGAACTTTTTTCAACGACTCCGAATTGCGTGAAAACTCACCCACCCTCCTCATTTCTCATGAGGATTCCAAAATGCATGAAGTTGTTTCGAGATTCCTCCCTTTGGGCCCTGAACCATATGGGACAACTTGAGGCAGAAGAAGACGAACTTTTTTCAACGTCTCGGAATTGCTTGGAAACTCTCCCACCCTCCTCATTTCTCGTGAGGATTGCAGAATGCATGAAGTTGTTTCGAGATTCCTCCGTTTGGGCCCTGAACCATTTGGGACAACTTGAGGCAGAAGATGACGAACTTTTTTCCACGACTCCGAATTGCGTGGAAACTCACCCACCCTCCTCATTTCTCGTGAGGATTCCTGAATGCATGAACTTGTTTCGAGATTCCTCCCTTTGGGCCCTGAACCATATGGGACAACTTGAGGCAGAAGAAGACGAACTTTTTTCAACGTCTCGGAATTGGTTGGAAACTCTCCCACCCTCCTCATTTCCCGTGGGGATTCCAGGATGCATGAACTTGTTTCGAGATTCCTCCGTTTGGGCCCTGAACCATATGGGACAACTTGATGCAGAAGAAGACGAACTTTTTTCAACGTCTCAAAATTGGTTGGAAACTCACCCACCCTCCTCATTTCCCGTGAGGATTCCAGAATGCATGAACTTGTTTCGAGATTCCTCCGTTTGGGCCCTGAACCATTTGGGACAACTTGAGGCAGAAGATGACGAACTTTTTTCAACGACTCCGAATTGCGTGGAAACTCACCCACCCTCCTCATTTCTCGTGAGGATTCCTGAATGCATGAACTTGTTTCGAGATTCCTCCGTTTGGGCCCTGAACCATTTGGGACAACTTGAGGCAGAAGAAGACGAACTTTTTTCAACGTCTCGGAATTGCTTGGAAACTCACCCACCCTCTTCATTTCTCGTGAGGATTCCAGAATGCTTGAAGTTGTTTCGAGATTCCTCCCTTTGGGCCCTGAACCATATGGGACAACTTGAGGCAGAAGAAGACGAACTTTTTTCAACGTCTCGGAATTGCTTGGAAACTCTCCCACCCTCCTCATTTCTCGTGAGGATACCAGAATGCATGAACTTGTTTCGAGATTCCTTGGTTTGGGCCCAGAACCATTTGGGAATACTTGAGGCAGAAGAAGACGAACTTTTTTCAACGACTCCGAATTGCGTGAAAACTCACCCACCCTCCTCATTTCTCATGAGGATTCCAAAATGCATGAAGTTGTTTCGAGATTCCTCCCTTTGGGCCCTGAACCATATGGGACAACTTGAGGCAGAAGAAGACGAACTTTTTTCAACGTCTCGGAATTGCTTGGAAACTCTCCCACCCTCCTCATTTCTCGTGAGGATTGCAGAATGCATGAAGTTGTTTCGAGATTCCTCCGTTTGGGCCCTGAACCATTTGGGACAACTTGAGGCAGAAGATGACGAACTTTTTTCCACGACTCCGAATTGCGTGGAAACTCACCCACCCTCCTCATTTCTCGTGAGGATTCCTGAATGCATGAACTTGTTTCGAGATTCCTCCCTTTGGGCCCTGAACCATATGGGACAACTTGAGGCAGAAGAAGACGAACTTTTTTCAACGTCTCGGAATTGGTTGGAAACTCTCCCACCCTCCTCATTTCCCGTGGGGATTCCAGGATGCATGAACTTGTTTCGAGATTCCTCCGTTTGGGCCCTGAACCATATGGGACAACTTGATGCAGAAGAAGACGAACTTTTTTCAACGTCTCAAAATTGGTTGGAAACTCACCCACCCTCCTCATTTCCCGTGAGGATTCCAGAATGCATGAACTTGTTTCGAGATTCCTCCGTTTGGGCCCTGAACCATTTGGGACAACTTGAGGCAGAAGATGACGAACTTTTTTCAACGACTCCGAATTGCGTGGAAACTCACCCACCCTCCTCATTTCTCGTGAGGATTCCTGAATGCATGAACTTGTTTCGAGATTCCTCCGTTTGGGCCCTGAACCATTTGGGACAACTTGAGGCAGAAGAAGACGAACTTTTTTCAACGTCTCGGAATTGCTTGGAAACTCACCCACCCTCTTCATTTCTCGTGAGGATTCCAGAATGCTTGAACTTGTTTCGAGATTCCTCCGTTTGGGCCCTGAACCATTTGGGACAACTTGAGGCAGAAGAAGACGAACTTTTATCAACGACTCCGAATTGCGTGGAAACTCACCCACCCTCCTCATTTCTCGTGAGGATTCCTGAATGCATGAACTTGTTTCGAGATTCCTCCCTTTGGGCCCTGAACCATATGGGAAAACTTGAGGCAGAAGAAGACGAACTTTTTTCAACGTCTCGGAATTGCTTGGAAACTCTCCCACCCTCCTCATTTCTCGTGAGGATTCCAGCATGCATGAACTTGTTTCGAGATTCCTCCGTTTGGGCCCTGAACCATTTGGGACAACTTGAGGCAGAAGATGACGAACTTTTTTCAACGACTCCGAATTGCGAGGAAACTCACCCACCCTCCTCATTTCTTGTGAGGATTCCTGAATGCATGAACTTGTTTCGAGATTCCTCCCTTTGGGCCCTGAACCATATGGGACAACTTGAGGCAGAAGAAGACGAACTTTTTTCAACGTCTCGGAATTGCTTGGAAACTCTCCCACCCTCCTCATTTCTCGTGAGGATTCCAGAATGCATGAACTTGTTTCGAGATTCCTCCGTTTGGGCCCTAAACCATTTGGGACAACTTGAGGCAGAAGAAGACGAACTTTTTTCAACGTGTCGGAATTGCTTGGAAACTCACCCACCCTCCTCATTTCTCGTGAGGATTGCAGAATGCATGAACTTGTTTCGAGATTCCTCCCTTTGGGACCTGAACCATATGGGACAACTTGAGCCAGAAGAAGACGAACTTTTTTGAACGTCTCGGAATTGGTTGGAAACTCACCCACCCTCCTCATTTCTCGTGAGGATTCCAGAATGCATAAACTTATTTCGAGATTCCTCCGTTTGGGCCCTGAACCATTTGGGAATACTTGAGGCAGAAGAAGACGAACTTTTTTCAACGACTCCGAATTGCGTGGAAACTCACCCACCCTCCTCATTTCTCGTGAGGTTTCCAGGATGCATGAACTTGTTTCGAGATTCCTCCGTTTGGGCCCTGAACCATATGGGACAACTTGAGGCAGAAGAAGACGAACTTTTTTCAACGACTCCGAATTGCGTGGAAACTCACCCACCCTCCTCATTTCTCGTGAGGATTCCTGAATGCATGAACTTGTTTCGAGATTCCTCCCTTTGGGCCCTGAACCATATGGGACAACTTGAGGCAGAAGAAGACGAACTTTTTTCAACGTCTCGGAATTGCTTGGAAACACTCCCACGCTCCTCATTTCTCGTGAGGATTCCAGAAAGCATGAACTTGTTTCGTGATTCCTCCGTTTGGGCCCTGAACCATTTGGGACAACATGAGGCAGAAGAAGACGAACTTTTTTCAACGTCTCGAAATTGCTTGGAAACTCACCCACCCTCCTCATTTCTCGTGAGGATTCCAGAATGCATGAACTTGTTTCGAGATTCCTCCCTTTGGGCCCTGAACCATATGGGACAACTTGAGGCAGAAGAAGACGAACTTTTTTGAACGTCTCGGAATTGGTTGGAAACTCACCCACCCTCCTCATTTCTCGTGAGGATTCCAGAATGCATGAACTTGTTTCGAGATTCCTCCGTTTGAGCCCTGAACCATATGGGAATACTTGAGGCAGAAGAAGACGAACTTTTTTCAACGACACCGAATTGCGTGGAAACTCACCCACCCTCCTCATTTCTCGTGAGGTTTCCAGGATGCATGAACTTGTTTCGAGATTCCTCCGTTTGGGCCCTGAACCATATGGGACAACTTGAGGAAGAAGAAGACGAACTTTTTTCAACGACTCCGAATTGCGTGGAAACTCACCCACCCTCCTCATTTCTCGTGAGGATTCCTGAATGCATGAACTTGTTTCGAGATTCCTCCCTTTGGGCCCTGAACCATATGGGACAACTTGAGGCAGAAGAAGACGAACTTTTTTCAACGTCTCGGAATTGCTTGGAAACACTCCCACCCTCCTCATTTCTCGTGAGGATTCCAGAAAGCATGAACTTGTTTCGTGATTCCTCCGTTTGGGACCTGAACCATTTGGGACAACTTGAGGCAGAAGAAGACGAACTTTTTTCAACGTCTCGAAATTGCTTGGAAACTCACCCACCCTCCTCATTTCTCGTGAGGATTCCACAATGCATGAACTTGTTTCGAGATTCCTCCCTTTAGGCCCTGAACCATATGGGACAACTTGAGGCAGAAGAAGACGAACTTTTTTGAACGTCTCGGAATTGGTTGGCAACTCACCCACCCTCCTCATTTCTCGTGAGGATTCCAGAATGCATGAACTTGTTTCGAGATTCCTCCGTTTGAGCCCTGAACCATATGGGAATACTTGAGGCAGAAGAAGACGAACTTTTTTCAACGACTCCGAATTGCGTGGAAACTCACCCACCCTCCTCATTTCTCGTGAGGATTCCAGAATGCATGAACTTGTTTCGAGATTCCTCCCTTTGGGACCTGAACCATATGGGACAACTTGAGGCAGAAGAAGACGAACTTTTTTCAACGTCTCCGAATTGCGTGGAAACTCACCCACCCTCCTCATTTCTCGTGAGGATTCCAGAATGCATGAACTTGTTTCGAGATTCCTCCGTTTGGGCCCTGAACCATTTGGGACAACTTGAGGCAGAAGAAGACGAACTTTTTTCAACGACTCCGAATTGCGTGGAAACTCACCCACCCTCCTCATTTCTCGTGAGTTTTCCAGGATGCATGAACTTGTTCCGAGATTCCTCCGTTTGGGCCCTGAACCATAGGGGACAACATGAGGCAGAAGAAGACGAACTTTTTTCAACGTCTCAAAATTGGTTGGAAACTCACCCACCCTCCTCATTTCTCGTGAGGATTCAAGAATGCATGAACTTGTTTCGAGATTCCTCCGTTTGGCCCCTGAACCATTTGGGAATACTTGAGGCAGAAGAAGACGAACTTTTTTCAACGACTCCGAATTGCGTGGAAACTCACCCACCCTCCTCATTTCTCGTGAGGTTTCCAGGATGCATGAACTTGTTTCGAGATTCCTCCCTTTGGGCCCTGAACCATATGGGACAACTTGAGGCAGAAGAAGACGAACTTTTTTCAACGTCTCGGAATTGCTTGGAAACTCTCCCACCCTCCTCATTTCTCGTGAGGATTCCAGAATGCATGAACTTGTTTCGTGATTCCTCCGTTTGGGCCCTGAGCCATTTGGGACAACTTGAGGCAGAAGAAGACGAACTTTTTTCAACGTCTCGAAATTGCTTGGAAACTCACCCACCCTCCTCATTTCTCGTGAGGATTCCAGAATGCATGAACTTGTTTCGAGATTCCTCCCTTTGTGCCCTGAACCATATGGGACAACTTGAGGCAGAAGAAGACAAACTTTTTTCAACGTCTCGGAATTGGTTGGAAACTCACCCTGCCTCCTCATTTCTCGTGAGGATTCCAGAATGCATGAACTTGTTTCGAGATTCCTCCGTTTGAGCCCTGAACCATTTGGGAATACTTGAGGCAGAAGAAGACGAACTTTTTTCAATGACTCCGAATTGCGTGGAAACTCACCCACCCTCCTCATTTCTCGTGAGGTTTCCAGGATGCATGAACTTGTTTCGAGATTCCTCCGTTTGGGCCCTGAACCATATGGGACAACTTGAGGCAGAAGAAGACGAACTTTTTTCAACGTCTCAAAATTGGTTGGAAACTCACCCACCCTCCTCATATGTCGTGAGGATTCCAGAATGCATGAACTTGTTTCGAGATTCCTCCGTTTGGGCCCTGAACCATTTGGGACAACTTGAGGCAGAAGAAGACGAACTTTTTTCAACGACTCCGAATTGCGTGGAAACTCACCCACCCTCCTCATTTCTCGTGAGGTTTCCAGGATGCATGAACTTGTTCCGAGATTCCTCCGTTTGGGCCCTGAACCATATGGGACAACATGAGGCAGAAGAAGACGAACTTTTTTCAACGTCTCAAAATTGGTTGGAAACTCACCCACCCTCCTCATTTCTCGTGAGGATTCCAGAATGCATGAACTTGTTTCGAGATTCCTCCGTTTGGGCCCTGAACCATTTGGTACAACTTGAGGCAGAAGAAGACGAACTTTTTTCAACATCTCGGAATTGCTTGGAAACTCACCCACCCTCCTCATTTCTCGTGAGGATTCCAGAATGCATGAACTTGTTTCGAGATTCCTCCGTTTGGGCCCTGAACCATATGGGACAACTTGAGGCAGAAGAAGACGAACTTTTTTCAACGTCTCAAAATTGGTTGGAAACTCACCCACCCTCCTCATTTCTCGTGAGGATTCCAGAATGCATGAACTTGTTTCGAGATTCCTCCGTTTGGGCCCTGAACCATTTGGGACAACTTGAGGCAGAAGAAGACGAACTTTTTTGAACGTCTCGGAATTGGTTGGAAACTCACCCACCCTCCTCATTTCTCGTGAGGTTTCCAGGATGCATGAACTTGTTCCGAGATTCCTCCGTTTGGGCCCTGAACCATATGAGAGAACATGAGGCAGAAAAAGACGAACTTTTTTCAACGTCTCGAAATTGCTTGGAAACTCACCCACCCTCCTCATTTCTCGTGAGGATTCCAGAATGCATGAACTGGTTTCGAGATTCCTCCCTTTGGGCCCTGAACCATATGGGACAACTTGAGGCAGAAGAAGACGAACTTTTTTGAACGTCTCGGAATTGGTTGGAAACTCACCCACCCTCCTCATTTCTCGTGAGGTTTCCAGGATGCATGAACTTGTTCCGAGATTCCTCCGTTTGGGCCCTGAACCATATGAGAGAACATGAGGCAGAAAAAGACGAACTTTTTTCAACGTCTCGAAATTGCTTGGAAACTCACCCACCCTCCTCATTTCTCGTGAGGATTCCAGAATGCATGAACTGGTTTCGAGATTCCTCCCTTTGGGCCCTGAACCATATGGGACAACTTGAGGCAGAAGAAGACGAACTTTTTTGAACGTCTCGGAATTGGTTGGAAACTCACCCACCCTCCTCATATGTCGTGAGGATTCCAGAATGCATGAACTTGTTTCGAGATTCCTCCGTTTGGGCCCTGAACCATTTGGGACAACTTGAGGCAGAAGAAGACGAACTTTTTTCAACGACTCCGAATTGCGTGGAAACTCACCCACCCTCCTCATTTCTCGTGAGGTTTCCAGGATGCATGAACTTGTTCCGAGATTCCTCCGTTTGGGCCCTGAACCATATGGGACAACATGAGGCAGAAGAAGACGAACTTTTTTCAACGTCTCAAAATTGGTTGGAAACTCACCCACCCTCCTCATTTCTCGTGAGGATTCCAGAATGCATGAACTTGTTTCGAGATTCCTCCGTTTGGGCCCTGAACCATTTGGTACAACTTGAGGCAGAAGAAGACGAACTTTTTTCAACATCTCGGAATTGCTTGGAAACTCACCCACCCTCCTCATTTCTCGTGAGGATTCCAGAATGCATGAACTTGTTTCGAGATTCCTCCGTTTGGGCCCTGAACCATATGGGACAACTTGAGGCAGAAGAAGACGAACTTTTTTCAACGTCTCAAAATTGGTTGGAAACTCACCCACCCTCCTCATTTCTCGTGAGGATTCCAGAATGCATGAACTTGTTTCGAGATTCCTCCGTTTGGGCCCTGAACCATTTGGGACAACTTGAGGCAGAAGAAGACGAACTTTTTTGAACGTCTCGGAATTGGTTGGAAACTCACCCACCCTCCTCATTTCTCGTGAGGTTTCCAGGATGCATGAACTTGTTCCGAGATTCCTCCGTTTGGGCCCTGAACCATATGAGAGAACATGAGGCAGAAAAAGACGAACTTTTTTCAACGTCTCGAAATTGCTTGGAAACTCACCCACCCTCCTCATTTCTCGTGAGGATTCCAGAATGCATGAACTGGTTTCGAGATTCCTCCCTTTGGGCCCTGAACCATATGGGACAACTTGAGGCAGAAGAAGACGAACTTTTTTGAACGTCTCGGAATTGGTTGGAAACTCACCCACCCTCCTCATTTCTCGTGAGGATTCCAGAATGCATGAACTTGTTTCGAGATTCCTCCGTTTGAGCCCTGAACCATTTGGGAATACTTGAGGCAGAAGAAGACGAACTTTTTTCAACGACTCCGAATTGCGTGGAAACTCACCCACCCTCCTCATTTCTCGTGAGGTTTCCAGGATGCATGAACTTGTTTCGAGATTCCTCCGTTTGGGCCCTGAACCATATGGGACAAGTTGAGGCAGAAGAAGACGAACTTTTTTCAACGTCTCAAAATTGGTTGGAAACTCACCCACCCTCCTCATTTCTCGTGAGGATTCAAGAATGCATGAACTTGTTTCGAGATTCCTCCGTTTGGGCCCTGAACCATTTGGGAATACTTGAGGCAGAAGAAGACGAACTTTTTTCAACGACTCCGAATTGCGTGGAAACTCACCCACCCTCCTCATTTCTCGTGAGGTTTCCAAAATGCATGAAGTTGTTTCGAGATTCCTCCCTTTGGGCCCTGAACCATATGGGACAACTTGAGGCAGAAGAAGACGAACTTTTTTCAACGTCTCGGAATTTCTTGGAAACTCTCCCACCCTCCTCATTTCTCGTGAGGATTCCAGAATGCATGAACTTGTTTCGAGATTCCTCCGTTTGGGCCCTGAACCATTTGGGACAACTTGAGGCAGAAGAAGACGAACTTTTTTCAACGTCTCGGAATTGCTTGGAAACTCACCCACCCTCCTCATTTCTCGTGAGGATTCCAGAATGCATGAACTTGTTTCGAGATTCCTCCCTTTGGGCCCTGAACCATATGGGACAACTTGAGGCAGAAGAAGACGAACTTTTTTCAACGTCTCGGAATTGCTTAGAAACTCACCCACCCTCCTCATTTCTCGTGAGGATTCCAGAATGCAGGAACTTGTTTCGAGATTCCTCCGTTTGGGCCCTGAACCATATGGGACAACTTGAGGCAGAAGAAGACGAACTTTTTTCAACGTCTCAAAATTGGTTGGAAACTCACCCACCCTCCTCATTTCTCGTGAGGATTCCAGAATGCATGAACTTGTTTCGAGATTCCTCCGTTTGGGCCCTGAACCATTTGGGACAACTTGAGGCAGAAGAAGACGAACTTTTTTGAACGTCTCGGAATTGGTTGGAAACTCACCCACCCTCCTCATTTCTCGTGAGGTTTCCAGGATGCATGAACTTGTTCCGAGATTCCTCCGTTTGGGCCCTGAACCATATGAGACAACATGAGGCAGAAAAAGACGAACTTTTTTCAACGTCTCGAAATTGCTTGGAAACTCACCCACCCTCCTCATTTCTCGTGAGGATTCCAGAATGCATGAACTGGTTTCGAGATTCCTCCCTTTGGGCCCTGAACCATATGGGACAACTTGAGGCAGAAGAAGACGAACTTTTTTGAACGTCTCGGAATTGGTTGGAAACTCACCCACCCTCCTCATTTCTCGTGAGGATTCCAGAATGCATGAACTTGTTTCGAGATTCCTCCGTTTGAGCCCTGAACCATTTGGGAATACTTGAGGCAGAAGAAGACGAACTTTTTTCAACGACTCCGAATTGCGTGGAAACTCACCCACCCTCCTCATTTCTCGTGAGGTTTCCAGGATGCATGAACTTGTTTCGAGATTCCTCCGTTTGGGCCCTGAACCATATGGGACAAGTTGAGGCAGAAGAAGACGAACTTTTTTCAACGTCTCAAAATTGGTTGGAAACTCACCCACCCTCCTCATTTCTCGTGAGGATTCAAGAATGCATGAACTTGTTTCGAGATTCCTCCGTTTGGGCCCTGAACCATTTGGGAATACTTGAGGCAGAAGAAGACGAACTTTTTTCAACGACTCCGAATTGCGTGGAAACTCACCCACCCTCCTCATTTCTCGTGAGGTTTCCAGGATGCATGAACTTGTTTCGAGATTCCTCCGTTTGGGGCCTGAACCATATGGGACAACTTGAGGCAGAAGAAGACGAACTTTTTTCAACGTCTCGGAATTGCTTGGAAACTCTCCCACCCTCCTCATTTCTCGTGAGGATTCCAGAATGCATGAACTTGTTTCGTGATTCCTCCGTTTGGGCCCTGAGCCATTTGGGACAACTTGAGGCAGAAGAAGACGAACTTTTTTCAACGTCTCGAAATTGCTTGGAAACTCACCCACCCTCCTCATTTCTCGTGAGGATTCCAGAATGCATGAACTTGTTTCGAGATTCCTCCCTTTGGGCCCTGAACCATATGGGACAACTTGAGGCAGAAGAAGACAAACTTTTTTCAACGTCTCGGAATTGGTTGGAAACTCACCCAGCCTCCTCATTTCTCGTGAGGATTCCAGAATGCATGAACTTGTTTCGAGATTCCTCCGTTTGAGCCCTGAACCATTTGGGAATACTTGAGGCAGAAGAAGACGAACTTTTTTCAACGACTCCGAATTGCGTGGAAACTCACCCACCCTCCTCATTTCTCGTGAGGTTTCCAGGATGCATGAACTTGTTTCGAGATTCCTCCGTTTGGGCCCTGAACCATATGGGACAACTTGAGGCAGAAGAAGACGAACTTTTTTCAACGTCTCAAAATTGGTTGGAAACTCACCCACCCTCCTCATATGTCGTGAGGATTCCAGAATGCATGAACTTGTTTCGAGATTCCTCCGTTTGGGCCCTGAACCATTTGGGACAACTTGAGGCAGAAGAAGACGAACTTTTTTCAACGACTCCGAATTGCGTGGAAACTCACCCACCCTCCTCATTTCTCGTGAGGTTTCCAGGATGCATGAACTTGTTCCGAGATTCCTCCGTTTGGGGCCTGAACCATATGGGACAACATGAGGCAGAAGAAGACGAACTTTTTTCAACGTCTCAAAATTGGTTGGAAACTCACCCACCCTCCTCATTTCTCGTGAGGATTCCAGAATGCATGAACTTGTTTCGAGATTCCTCCGTTTGGGCCCTGAACCATTTGGTACAACTTGAGGCAGAAGAAGACGAACTTTTTTCAACATCTCGGAATTGCTTGGAAACTCACCCACCCTCCTCATTTCTCGTGAGGATTCCAGAATGCATGAACTTGTTTCGAGATTCCTTGGTTTGGGCCCTGAACCATTTGGGAATACTTGAGGCAGAAGAAGACGAACTTTTTTCAACGAATCCGAATTACGTGAAAACTCACCCACCCTCCTCATTTCTCGTGAGGATTCCAAAATGCATGAAGTTGTTTCGAGATTCCTCCCTTTGGGCCCTGAACCATATGGGACAACTTGAGGCAGAAGAAGACGAACTTTTTTCAACGTCTCGGAATTTCTTGGAAACTCTCCCACCCTCCTCATTTCTCGTGAGGATTCCAGAATGCATGAACTTGTTTCGAGATTCCTCCGTTTGGGCCCAGAACCATTTGGGACAACTTGAGGCAGAAGAAGACGAACTTTTTTCAACGTCTCGGAATTGCTTGGAAACTCACCCACCCTCCTCATTTCTCGTGAGGATTCCAGAATGCATGAACTTGTTTCGAGATTCCTCCCTTTGGGCCCTGAACCATATGGGACAACTTGAGGCAGAAGAAGACGAACTTTTTTCAACGTCTCGGAATTGGTTGGAAACTCACCCAGCCTCCTCATTTCTCGTGAGGATTCCAGAATGCATGAACTTGTTTCGAGATTCCTCCGTTTGGGCCCTGAACCATTTGGGAATACTTGAGGCAGAAGAAGACGAACTTTTTTCAACGACTCCGAATTGCGTGGAAACTCACCCACCCTCCTCATTTCTCGTGAGGTTTCCAGGATGCATGAACTTGTTTCGAGATTCCTCCGTTTGGGCCCTGAACCATATGGGACAACTTGAGGCAGAAGAAGACGAACTTTTTTCAACGTCTCAAAATTGGTTGGAAACTCACCCACCCTCCTCATTTCTCGTGAGGGTTCCAGAATGCATGAACTTGTTTCGAGATTCCTCCGTTTGGGCCCTGAACCATTTGGGACAACTTGAGGCAGAAGAAGACGAACTTTTTTCAACGACTCCGAATTGCGTGGAAACTCACCCACCCTCCTCATTTCTCGTGAGGTTTCCAGGATGCATGAACTTGTTTCGAGATTCCTCCGTTTGGGCCCTGAACCATATGGGACAACTTGAGGCAGAAGAAGACGAACTTTTTTCAACGTCTCAAAATTGGTTGGAAACTCACCCAGCCTCCTCATTTCTCGTGAGGATTCCAGAATGCATGAACTTGTTTCGAGATTCCTCCGTTTGGGCCCTGAACCATTTGGGAATACTTGAGGCAGAAGAAGACGAACTTTTTTCAACGACTCCGAATTGCGTGGAAACTCACCCACCCTCCTCATTTCTCGTGAGGTTTCCAGGATGCATGAACTTGTTTCGAGATTCCTCCGTTTGGGCCCTGAACCGTAGGGGACAACATGTGGCAGAAGAAGACAAACTTTTTTCAACGTCTCAAAATTGGTTGGAAACTCACCCACCCTCCTCATTTCTCGTGAGGATTCCAGAATGCATGAACTTGTTTCGAGATTCCTCCGTTTGGGCCCTGAACCATATGGGACAACTTGAGGCAGAAGAAGACGAACTTTTTTCAACGTCTCAAAATTGGTTGGAAACTCACCCACCCTCCTCATTTCTCGTGAGGATTCAAGAATGCATGAACTTGTTTCGAGATTCCTCCTCCGTTTGGACCCTGAACCATATGGGACAACTTGAGGCAGAAGAAGACGAACTTTTTTCAACGTCTCAAAATTGGTTGGAAACTCACCCACCCTCCTCATTTGTCGTGAGGATTCAAGAATGCATGAACTTGTTTCGAGATTCCTCCTCCGTTTGGACCCTGAACCATTTGGGAATACTTGAGGCAGAAGAAGACGAACTTTTTTCAACGACTCCGAATTGCGTGGAAACTCACCCATCCTCCTCATTTCTCGTGAGGTTTCCAGGATGCATGAACTTGTTTGAGATTCCTCCGTTTGGGGCCTGAACCATATGGGACAACTTGAGGCAGAAGAAGACGAACTTTTTTCAACGTCTCGGAATTGCTTGGAAACTCTCCCACCCTCCTCATTTCTCGTGAGGATTCCAGAATGCATGAACTTGTTTCGAGATTCCTCCGTTTGGGCCCTGAACCATTTGGTACAACTTGAGGCAGAAGAAGACGAACTTTTTTCAACGTCTCGGAATTGCTTGGAAACTCACCCACCCTCCTCATTTCTCGTGAGGATTCCAGAATGCATGAACTTGTTTCGAGATTCCTTGGTTTGGGCCCTGAACCATTTGGGAATACTTGAGGCAGAAGAAGACGAACTTTTTTCAACGAATCCGAATTACGTGAAAACTCACCCACCCTCCTCATTTCTCGTGAGGATTCCAAAATGCATGAAGTTGTTTCGAGATTCCTCCCTTTGGGCCCTGAACCATATGGGACAACTTGAGGCAGAAGAAGACGAACTTTTTTCAACGACTCCGAATTGCGTGGAAACTCACCCACCCTCCTCATTTCTCGTGAGGTTTCCAGGATGCATGAACTTGTTCCGAGATTCCTCCGTTTGGGCCCTGAACCATATGGGACAACATGAGGCAGAAGAAGACGAACTTTTTTCAACGTCTCGAAATTGCTTGGAAACTCACCCACCCTCCTCATTTCTCGTGAGGATTCCAGAATGCATGAACTTGTTTCGAGATTCCTCCCTTTGGTCCCTGAACCATATGGGACAACTTGAGGCAGAAGAAGACGAACTTTTTTGAACGTCTCGGAATTGGTTGGAAACTCACCCACCCTCCTCATTTCTCGTGAGGATTCCAGAATGCATGAACTTGTTTCGAGATTCCTCCGTTTGAGCCCTGAACCATTTGGGAATACTTGAGGCAGAAGAAGACGAACTTTTTTCAACGACTCCGAATTGCGTGGAAACTCACCCACCCTCCTCATTTCTCGTGAGGTTTCCAGGATGCATGAACTTGTTTCGAGATTCCTCCGTTTGGGGCCTGAACCATATGGGACAACTTGAGGCAGAAGAAGACGAACTTTTTTCAACGTCTCAGAATTGCTTGGAAACTCTCGCACCCTCCTCATTTCTCGTGAGGATTCCAGAATGCATGAACTTGTTTCGAGATTCCTCCGTTTGGGCCCTGAACCATTTGGTACAACTTGAGGCAGAAGAAGACGAACTTTTTTCAACGTCTCGGAATTGCATGGAAACTCACCCACCCTCCTCATTTCTCGTGAGGATTCCAGAATGCATGAACTTGTTTCGAGATTCCTTGGTTTGGGCCCTGAACCATTTGGGAATACTTGAGGCAGAAGAAGACGAACTTTTTTCAACGAATCCGAATTACGTGAAAACTCACCCACCCTCCTCATTTCTCGTGAGGATTCCAAAATGCATGAAGTTGTTTCGAGATTCCTCCCTTTGGGCCCTGAACCATATGGGACAACTTGAGGCAGAAGAAGACGAACTTTTTTCAACGTCTCGGAATTTCTTGGAAACTCTCCCACCCTCCTCATTTCTCGTGAGGATTCCAGAATGCATGAACTTGTTTCGAGATTCCTCCGTTTGGGCCCTGAACCATTTGGGACAACTTGAGGCAGAAGAAGACGAACTTTTTTCAACGTCTCGGAATTGCTTGGAAACTCACCCACCCTCCTCATTTCTCGTGAGGATTCCAGAATGCATGAACTTGTTTCGAGATTCCTCCCTTTGGGCCCTGAACCATATGGGACAACTTGAGGCAGAAGAAGACGAACTTTTTTCAACGTCTCGGAATTGGTTGGAAACTCACCCAGCCTCCTCATTTCTCGTGAGGATTCCAGAATGCATGAACTTGTTTCGAGATTCCTCCGTTTGGGCCCTGAACCATTTGGGACAACTTGAGGCAGAAGAAGACGAACTTTTTTCAACGACTCCGAATTGCGTGGAAACTCACCCACCCTCCTCATTTCTCGTGAGGTTTCCAGGATGCATGAACTTGTTTCGAGATTCCTCCGTTTGGGCCCTGAACCATATGGGACAACTTGAGGCAGAAGAAGACGAACTTTTTTCAACGTCTCAAAATTGGTTGGAAACTCACCCACCCTCCTCATTTCTCGTGAGGGTTCCAGAATGCATGAACTTGTTTCGAGATTCCTCCGTTTGGGCCCTGAACCATTTGGGACAACTTGAGGCAGAAGAAGACGAACTTTTTTCAACGACTCCGAATTGCGTGGAAACTCACCCACCCTCCTCATTTCTCGTGAGGTTTCCAGGATGCATGAACTTGTTCCGAGATTCCTCCGTTTGGGCCCTGAACCATATGGGACAACATGAGGCAGAAGAAGACGAACTTTTTTCAACGTCTCAAAATTGGTTGGAAACTCACCCACCCTCCTCATTTCTCGTGAGGATTCCAGAATGCATGAACTTGTTTCGAGATTCCTCCGTTTGGGCCCTGAACCATTTGGGACAACTTGAGGCAGAAGAAGACGAACTTTTTTCAACGACTCCGAATTGCGTGGAAACTCACCCACCCTCCTCATTTCTCGTGAGGTTTCCAGGATGCATGAACTTGTTCCGAGATTCCTCCGTTTGGGCCCTGAACCATATGGGACAACATGAGGCAGAAGAAGACGAACTTTTTTCAACGTCTCAAAATTGGTTGGAAACTCACCCACCCTCCTCATTTCTCGTGAGGATTCCAGAATGCATGAACTTGTTTCGAGATTCCTCCGTTTGGGCCCTGAACCATTTGGGACAACTTGAGGCAGAAGAAGACGAACTTTTTTCAACGACTCCGAATTGCGTGGAAACTCACCCACCCTCCTCATTTCTCGTGAGGTTTCCAGGATGCATGAACTTGTTCCGAGATTCCTCCGTTTGGGCCCTGAACCATATGGGACAACATGAGGCAGAAGAAGACGAACTTTTTTCAACGTCTCGAAATTGCTTGGAAACTCACCCACCCTCCTCATTTCTCGTGAGGATTCCAGAATGCATGAACTTGTTTCGAGATTCCTCCCTTTGGGCCCTGAACCATATGGGACAACTTGAGGCAGAAGAAGACGAACTTTTTTGAACGTCTCGGAATTGGTTGGAAACTCACCCACCCTCCTCATTTCTCGTGAGGATTCCAGAATGCATGAACTTGTTTCGAGATTCCTCCGTTTGAGCCCTGAACCATTTGGGAATACTTGAGGCAGAAGAAGACGAACTTTTTTCAACGACTCCGAATTGCGTGGAAACTCACCCACCCTCCTCATTTCTCGTGAGGTTTCCAGGATGCATGAACTTGTTTCGAGATTCCTCCGTTTGGGGCCTGAACCATATGGGACAACTTGAGGCAGAAGAAGACGAACTTTTTTCAACGTCTCAGAATTGCTTGGAAACTCTCGCACCCTCCTCATTTCTCGTGAGGATTCCAGAATGCATGAACTTGTTTCGAGATTCCTCCGTTTGGGCCCTGAACCATTTGGTACAACTTGAGGCAGAAGAAGACGAACTTTTTTCAACGTCTCGGAATTGCATGGAAACTCACCCACCCTCCTCATTTCTCGTGAGGATTCCAGAATGCATGAACTTGTTTCGAGATTCCTTGGTTTGGGCCCTGAACCATTTGGGAATACTTGAGGCAGAAGAAGACGAACTTTTTTCAACGAATCCGAATTACGTGAAAACTCACCCACCCTCCTCATTTCTGTGAGGATTCCAAAATGCATGAAGTTGTTTCGAGATTCCTCCCTTTGGGCCCTGAACCATATGGGACAACTTGAGGCAGAAGAAGACGAACTTTTTTCAACGTCTCGGAATTTCTTGGAAACTCTCCCACCCTCCTCATTTCTCGTGAGGATTCCAGAATGCATGAACTTGTTTCGAGATTCCTCCGTTTGGGCCCTGAACCATTTGGGACAACTTGAGGCAGAAGAAGACGAACTTTTTTCAACGTCTCGGAATTGCATGGAAACTCACCCACCCTCCTCATTTCTCGTGAGGATTCCAGAATGCATGAACTTGTTTCGAGATTCCTCCCTTTGGGCCCTGAACCATATGGGACAACTTGAGGCAGAAGAAGACGAACTTTTTTCAACGTCTCGGAATTGGTTGGAAACTCACCCAGCCTCCTCATTTCTCGTGAGGATTCCAGAATGCATGAACTTGTTTCGAGATTCCTCCGTTTGGGCCCTGAACCATTTGGGAATACTTGAGGCAGAAGAAGACGAACTTTTTTCAACGACTCCGAATTGCGTGGAAACTCACCCACCCTCCTCATTTCTCGTGAGGTTTCCAGGATGCATGAACTTGTTTCGAGATTCCTCCGTTTGGCCCCTGAACCATATGGGACAACTTGAGGCAGAAGAAGACGAACTTTTTTCAACGTCTCAAAATTGGTTGGAAACTCACCCACCCTCCTCATTTCTCGTGAGGGTTCCAGAATGCATGAACTTGTTTCGAGATTCCTCCGTTTGGGCCCTGAACCATTTGGGACAACTTGAGGCAAAAGAAGACGAACTTTTTTCAACGACTCCGAATTGCGTGGAAACTCACCCACCCTCCTCATTTCTCGTGAGGTTTCCAGGATGCATGAACTTGTTCCGAGATTCCTCCGTTTGGGCCCTGAACCATATGGGACAACATGAGGCAGAAGAAGACGAACTTTTTTCAACGTCTCAAAATTGGTTGGAAACTCACCCACCCTCCTCATTTCTCGTGAGGATTCCAGAATGCTTGAACTTGTTTCGAGATTCCTCCGTTTGGGCCCTGAACCATTTGGGACAACTTGAGGCAGAAGAAGACGAACTTTTTTCAACGACTCCGAATTGCGTGGAATCTCACCCACCCTCCTCATTTCTCGTGAGGTTTCCAGGATGCATGAACTTGTTTCGAGATTCCTCCGTTTGGGGCCTGAACCATATGGGACAACTTGAGGCAGAAGAAGACGAACTTTTTTCAACGTCTCGAAATTGCTTGGAAACTCTCCCACCCTCCTCATTTCTCGTGAGGATTCCAGAATGCATGAACTTGTTTCGAGATTCCTCCGTTTGGGCCCTGAACCATATGGGACAACTTGAGGCAGAAGAAGACGAACTTTTTTGAACGTCTCGGAATTGGTTGGAAACTCACCCACCCTCCTCATTTCTCGTGAGGATTCCAGAATGCATGAACTTGTTTCGAGATTCCTCCGTTTGAGCCCTGAACCATTTGGGAATACTTGAGGCAGAAGAAGACGAACTTTTTTCAACGACTCCGAATTGCGTGGAAACTCACCCACCCTCCTCATTTCTCGTGAGGTTTCCAGGATGCATGAACTTGTTTCGAGATTCCTCCGTTTGGGGCCTGAACCATATGGGACAACTTGAGGCAGAAGAAGACGAACTTTTTTCAACGTCTCGGAATTGCTTGGAAACTCTCCCACCCTCCTCATTTCTCGTGAGGATTCCAGAATGCATGAACTTGTTTCGAGATTCCTCCGTTTGGGCCCTGAACCATTTGGTACAACTTGAGGCAGAAGAAGACGAACTTTTTTCAACGTCTCGGAATTGCCTGGAAACTCACCCACCCTCCTCATTTCTCGTGAGGATTCCAGAATGCATGAACTTGTTTCGAGATTCCTTGGTTTGGGCCCTGAACCATTTGGGAATACTTGAGGCAGAAGAAGACGAACTTTTTTCAACGAATCCGAATTACGTGAAAACTCACCCACCCTCCTCATTTCTCGTGAGGATTCCAAAATGCATGAAGTTGTTTCGAGATTCCTCCCTTTGGGCCCTGAACCATATGGGACAACTTGAGGCAGAAGAAGACGAACTTTTTTCAACGAATCCGAATTACGTGAAAACTCACCCACCCTCCTCATTTCTCGTGAGGATTCCAAAATGCATGAAGTTGTTTCGAGATTCCTCCCTTTGGGCCCTGAACCATATGGGACAACTTGAGGCAGAAGAAGACGAACTTTTTTCAACGTCTCGGAATTTCTTGGAAACTCTCCCACCCTCCTCATTTCTCGTGAGGATTCCAGAATGCATGAACTTGTTTCGAGATTCCTCCGTTTGGGCCCTGAACCATTTGGGACAACTTGAGGCAGAAGAAGACGAACTTTTTTCAACGTCTCGGAATTGCTTGGAAACTCACCCACCCTCCTCATTTCTCGTGAGGATTCCAGAATGCATGAACTTGTTTCGAGATTCCTCCCTTTGGGCCCTGAACCATATGGGACAACTTGAGGCAGAAGAAGACGAACTTTTTTCAACGTCTCGGAATTGGTTGGAAACTCACCCAGCCTCCTCATTTCTCGTGAGGATTCCAGAATGCATGAACTTGTTTCGAGATTCCTCCGTTTGGGCCCTGAACCATATGGGACAACTTGAGGCAGAAGAAGACGAACTTTTTTCAACGTCTCAAAATTGGTTGGAAACTCACCCACCCTCCTCATTTCTCGTGAGGGTTCCAAAATGCATGAACTTGTTTCGAGATTCCTCCGTTTGGGCCCTGAACCATTTGGGACAACTTGAGGCAGAAGAAGACGAACTTTTTTCAACGACTCCGAATTGCGTGGAAACTCACCCACCCTCCTCATTTCTCGTGAGGTTTCCAGGATGCATGAACTTGTTCCGAGATTCCTCCGTTTGGGCCCTGAACCATATGGGACAACATGAGGCAGAAGAAGACGAACTTTTTTCAACGTCTCAAAATTGGTTGGAAACTCACCCACCCTCCTCATTTCTCGTGAGGATTCCAGAATGCTTGAACTTGTTTCGAGATTCCTCCGTTTGGGCCCTGAACCATTTGGGACAACTTGAGGCAGAAGAAGACGAACTTTTTTCAACGACTCCGAATTGCGTGGAATCTCACCCACCCTCCTCATTTCTCGTGAGGTTTCCAGGATGCATGAACTTGTTTCGAGATTCCTCCGTTTGGGGCCTGAACCATATGGGACAACTTGAGGCAGAAGAAGACGAACTTTTTTCAACGTCTCGGAATTGCTTGGAAACTCTCCCACCCTCCTCATTTCTCGTGAGGATTCCAGAATGCATGAACTTGTTTCGAGATTCCTCCGTTTGGGCCCTGAACCATATGGGACAACTTGAGGCAGAAGAAGACGAACTTTTTTGATCGTCTCGGAATTGGTTGGAAACTCACCCACCCTCCTCATTTCTCGTGAGGATTCCAGAATGCATGAACTTGTTTCGAGATTCCTCCGTTTGAGCCCTGAACCATTTGGGAATACTTGAGGCAGAAGAAGACGAACTTTTTTCAACGACTCCGAATTGCGTGGAAACTCACCCACCCTCCTCATTTCTCGTGAGGTTTCCAGGATGCATGAACTTGTTTCGAGATTCCTCCGTTTGGGGCCTGAACCATATGGGACAACTTGAGGCAGAAGAAGACGAACTTTTTTCAACGTCTCGGAATTGCTTGGAAACTCTCCCACCCTCCTCATTTCTCGTGAGGATTCCAGAATGCACGAACTTGTTTCGAGATTCCTCCGTTTGGGCCCTGAACCATTTGGTACAACTTGAGGCAGAAGAAGACGAACTTTTTTCAACGTCTCGGAATTGCATGGAAACTCACCCACCCTCCTCATTTCTCGTGAGGATTCCAGAATGCATGAACTTGTTTCGAGATTCCTTGGTTTGGGCCCTGAACCATTTGGGAATACTTGAGGCAGAAGAAGACGAACTTTTTTCAACGAATCCGAATTACGTGAAAACTCACCCACCCTCCTCATTTCTCGTGAGGATTCCAAAATGCATGAAGTTGTTTCGAGATTCCTCCCTTTGGGCCCTGAACCATATGGGACAACTTGAGGCAGAAGAAGACGAACTTTTTTCAACGTCTCGGAATTTCTTGGAAACTCTCCCACCCTCCTCATTTCTCGTGAGGATTCCAGAATGCATGAACTTGTTTCGAGATTCCTCCGTTTGGGCCCTGAACCATTTGGGACAACTTGAGGCTGAAGAAGACGAACTTTTTTCAACGTCTCGGAATTGCTTGGAAACACACCCACCCTCCTCATTTCTCGTGAGGATTCCAGAATGCATGAACTTGTTTCGAGATTCCTCCCTTTGGGCCCTGAACCATATGGGACAACTTGAGGCAGAAGAAGACGAACTTTTTTCAACGTCTCGGAATTGGTTGGAAACTCACCCAGCCTCCTCATTTCTCGTGAGGATTCCAGAATGCATGAACTTGTTTCGAGATTCCTCCGTTTGGGCCCTGAACCATTTGGGAATACTTGAGGCAGAAGAAGACGAACTTTTTTCAACGACTCCGAATTGCGTGGAAACTCACCCACCCTCCTCATTTCTCGTGAGGTTTCCAGGATGCATGAACTTGTTTCGAGATTCCTCCGTTTGGGCCCTGAACCATATGGGACAACTTGAGGCAGAAGAAGACGAACTTTTTTCAACGTCTCAAAATTGGTTGGAAACTCACCCACCCTCCTCATTTCTCGTGAGGGTTCCAAAATGCATGAACTTGTTTCGAGATTCCTCCGTTTGGGCCCTGAACCATTTGGGACAACTTGAGGCAGAAGAAGACGAACTTTTTTCAACGACTCCGAATTGCGTGGAAACTCACCCACCCTCCTCATTTCTCGTGAGGTTTCCAGGATGCATGAACTTGTTCCGAGATTCCTCCGTTTGGGCCCTGAACCATATGGGACAACATGAGGCAGAAGAAGACGAACTTTTTTCAACGTCTCAAAATTGGTTGGAAACTCACCCACCCTCCTCATTTCTCGTGAGGATTCCAGAATGCATGAACTTGTTTCGAGATTCCTCCGTTTGGGCCCTGAAACATTTGGGACAACTTGAGGCAGAAGAAGACGAACTTTTTTCAACGACTCCGAATTGCGTGGAAACTCACCCACCCTCCTCATTTCTCGTGAGGATTCCAGAATGCATGAACTTGTTTCGAGATTCCTTGGTTTGGGCCCTGAACCATTTGGGAATACTTGAGGCAGAAGAAGACGAACTTTTTTCAACGTCTCGAAATTGCTTGGAAACTCACCCACCCTCCTCATTTCTCGTGAGGATTCCAAAATGCATGAAGTTGTTTCGAGATTCCTCCGTTTGGGCCCTGAACCATTTGGGACAACTTGAGGCAGAAGAAGACGAACTTTTTTCAACGTCTCGGAATTTCTTGGAATCTCACCCACCCTCCTCATTTCTCGTGAGGATTCCAGAATGCATGAACTTGTTTCGAGATTCCTCCGTTTGGGGCCTGAACCATATGGGACAACTTGAGGCAGAAGAAGACGAACTTTTTTCAACGTCTCGGAATTGCTTGGAAACTCACCCACCCTCCTCATTTCTCGTGAGGATTCCAGAATGCATGAACTTGTTTCGAGATTCCTCCGTTTGGGCCCTGAACCATATGGGACAACTTGAGGCAGAAGAAGACGAACTTTTTTGAACGTCTCGGAATTGGTTGGAAACTCACCCACCCTCCTCATTTCTCGTGAGGATTCCAGAATGCATGAACTTGTTTCGAGATTCCTCCGTTTGGGCCCTGAACCATTTGGGAATACTTGAGGCAGAAGAAGACGAACTTTTTTCAACGACTCCGAATTGCGTGGAAACTCACCCACCCTCCTCATTTCTCGTGAGGTTTCCAGGATGCATGAACTTGTTTCGAGATTCCTCCGTTTGGGCCCTGAACCATATGGGACAACTTGAGGCAGAAGAAGACGAACTTTTTTCAACGTCTCAAAATTGGTTGGAAACTCACCCACCCTCCTCATTTCTCGTGAGGGTTCCAAAATGCATGAACTTGTTTCGAGATTCCTCCGTTTGGGCCCTGAACCATTTGGGACAACTTGAGGCAGAAGAAGACGAACTTTTTTCAACGACTCCGAATTGCGTGGAAACTCACCCACCCTCCTCATTTCTCGTGAGGTTTCCAGGATGCATGAACTTGTTCCGAGATTCCTCCGTTTGGGCCCTGAACCATATGGGACAACATGAGGCAGAAGAAGACGAACTTTTTTCAACGTCTCAAAATTGGTTGGAAACTCACCCACCCTCCTCATTTCTCGTGAGGATTCCAGAATGCATGAACTTGTTTCGAGATTCCTCCGTTTGGGCCCTGAACCATTTGGGACAACTTGAGGCAGAAGAAGACGAACTTTTTTCAACGACTCCGAATTGCGTGGAAACTCACCCACCCTCCTCATTTCTCGTGAGGTTTCCAGGATGCATGAACTTGTTCTGAGATTCCTCCGTTTGGGCCCTGAACCATATGGGACAACATGAGGCAGAAGAAGACGAACTTTTTTCAACGTCTCGAAATTGCTTGGAAACTCACCCACCCTCCTCATTTCTCGTGAGGATTCCAGAATGCATGAACTTGTTTCGAGATTCCTCCCTTTGGGCCCTGAACCATATGGGACAACTTGAGGCAGAAGAAGACGAACTTTTTTGAACGTCTCGGAATTGCTTGGAAACTCACCCACCCTCCTCATTTCTCGTGAGGATTCCAGAATGCATGAACTTGTTTCGAGATTCCTCCGTTTGGGCCCTGAACCATATGGGACAACTTGAGGCAGAAGAAGACGAACTTTTTTGAACGTCTCGGAATTGGTTGGAAACTCACCCACCCTCCTCATTTCTCGTGAGGATTCCAGAATGCATGAACTTGTTTCGAGATTCCTCCGTTTGGGCCCTGAACCATTTGGGAATACTTGAGGCAGAAGAAGACGAACTTTTTTCAACGACTCCGAATTGCGTGGAAACTCACCCACCCTCCTCATTTCTCGTGAGGTTTCCAGGATGCATGAACTTGTTCTGAGATTCCTCCGTTTGGGCCCTGAACCATATGGGACAACATGAGGCAGAAGAAGACGAACTTTTTTCAACGTCTCGAAATTGCTTGGAAACTCACCCACCCTCCTCATTTCTCGTGAGGATTCCAGAATGCATGAACTTGTTTCGAGATTCCTCCCTTTGGGCCCTGAACCATATGGGACAACTTGAGGCAGAAGAAGACGAACTTTTTTGAACGTCTCGGAATTGGTTGGAAACTCACCCACCCTCCTCATTTCTCGTGAGGATTCCAGAATGCATGAACTTGTTTCGAGATTCCTCCGTTTGAGCCCTGAACCATTTGGGAATACTTGAGGCAGAAGAAGACGAACTTTTTTCAACGACTCCGAATTGCGTGGAAACTCACCCACCCTCCTCATTTCTCGTGAGGTTTCCAGGATGCATGAACTTGTTTCGAGATTCCTCCGTTTGGGCCCTGAACCATATGGGACAACTTGAGGCAGAAGAAGACGAACTTTTTTCAACGTCTCAAAATTGGTTGGAAACTCACCCACCCTCCTCATTTCTCGTGAGGATTCAAGAATGCATGAACTTGTTTCGAGATTCCTCCTCCGTTTGGACCCTGAACCATTTGGGAATACTTGAGGCAGAAGAAGACGAACTTTTTTCAACGACTCCGAATTGCGTGGAAACTCACCCACCCTCCTCATTTCTCGTGAGGTTTCCAGGATGCATGAACTTGTTTCGAGATTCCTCCGTTTGGGGCCTGAACCATATGGGACAACTTGAGGCAGAAGAAGACGAACTTTTTTCAACGTCTCGGAATTGCTTGGAAACTCTCCCACCCTCCTCATTTCTCGTGAGGATTCCAGAATGCATGAACTTGTTTCGAGATTCCTCCGTTTGGGCCCTGAACCATATGGGACAACTTGAGGCAGAAGAAGACGAACTTTTTTCAACGTCTCAAAATTGGTTGGAAACTCACCCACCCTCCTCATTTCTCGTGAGGATTCAAGAATGCATGAACTTGTTTCGAGATTCCTCCTCCGTTTGGACCCTGAACCATTTGGGAATATGAGGCAGAAGAAGACGAACTTTTTTCAACGACTCCGAATTGCGTGGAAACTCACCCACCCTCCTCATTTCTCGTGAGGTTTCCAGGATGCATGAACTTGTTTCGAGATTCCTCCGTTTGGGGCCTGAACCATATGGGACAACTTGAGGCAGAAGAAGACGAACTTTTTTCAACGTCTCGGAATTGCTTGGAAACTCTCCCACCCTCCTCATTTCTCGTGAGGATTCCAGAATGCATGAACTTGTTTCGAGATTCCTCCGTTTTGGCCCTGAACCATTTGGTACAACTTGAGGCAGAAGAAGACGAACTTTTTTCAACGTCTCGGAATTGCTTGGAAACTCACCCACCCTCCTCATTTCTCGTGAGGATTCCAGAATGCATGAACTTGTTTCGAGATTCCTTGGTTTGGGCCCTGAACCATTTGGGAATACTTGAGGCAGAAGAAGACGAACTTTTTTCAACGAATCCGAATTACGTGAAAACTCACCCACCCTCCTCATTTCTCGTGAGGATTCCAAAATGCATGAAGTTGTTTCGAGATTCCTCCCTTTGGGCCCTGAACCATATGGGACAACTTGAGGCAGAAGAAGACGAACTTTTTTCAACGTCTAGGAATTTCTTGGAAACTCTCCCACCCTCCTCATTTCTCGTGAGGATTCCAGAATGCATGAACTTGTTTCGAGATTCCTCCGTTTGGGCCCTGAACCATTTGGGACAACTTGAGGCAGAAGAAGACGAACTTTTTTCAACGTCTCGGAATTGCTTGGAAACTCACCCACCCTCCTCATTTCTCGTGAGGATTCCAGAATGCATGAACTTGTTTCGAGATTCCTCCCTTTGGGCCCTGAACCATATGGGACAACTTGAGGCAGAAGAAGACGAACTTTTTTCAACGTCTCGGAATTGGTTGGAAACTCACCCAGCCTCCTCATTTCTCGTGAGGATTCCAGAATGCATGAACTTGTTTCGAGATTCCTCCGTTTGGGCCCTGAACCATTTGGGAATACTTGAGGCAGAAGAAGATGAACTTTTTTCAACGACTCCGAATTGCGTGGAAACTCACCCACCCTCCTCATTTCTCGTGAGGTTTCCAGGATGCATGAACTTGTTTCGAGATTCCTCCGTTTGGGCCCTGAACCATATGGGACAACTTGAGGCAGAAGAAGACGAACTTTTTTCAACGTCTCAAAATTGGTTGGAAACTCACCCACCCTCCTCATTTCTCGTGAGGGTTCCTGAATGCATGAACTTGTTTCGAGATTCCTCCGTTTGGGCCCTGAACCATTTGGGACAACTTGAGGCAAAAGAAGACGAACTTTTTTCAACGACTCCGAATTGCGTGGAAACTCACCCACCCTCCTCATTTCTCGTGAGGTTTCCAGGATGCATGAACTTGTTCCGAGATTCCTCCGTTTGGGCCCTGAACCATATGGGACAACATGAGGCAGAAGAAGACGAACTTTTTTCAACGTCTCAAAATTGGTTGGAAACTCACCCACCCTCCTCATTTCTCGTGAGGATTCCAGAATGCTTGAACTTGTTTCGAGATTCCTCCGTTTGGGCCCTGAACCATTTGGGACAACTTGAGGCAGAAGAAGACGAACTTTTTTCAACGACTCCGAATTGCGTGGAATGTCACCCACCCTCCTCATTTCTCGTGAGGTTTCCAGGATGCATGAACTTGTTTCGAGATTCCTCCGTTTGGGGCCTGAACCATATGGGACAACTTGAGGCAGAAGAAGACGAACTTTTTTCAACGTCTCGGAATTGCTTGGAAACTCTCCCACCCTCCTCATTTCTCGTGAGGATTCCAGAATGCATGAACTTGTTTCGAGATTCCTCCGTTTGGGCCCTGAACCATATGGGACAACTTGAGGCAGAAGAAGACGAACTTTTTTCAACGTCTCAAAATTGGTTGGAAACTCACCCACCCTCCTCATTTCTCGTGAGGATTGAAGAATGCATGAACTTGTTTCGAGATTCCTCCTCCGTTTGGACCCTGAACCATTTGGGAATACTTGAGGCAGAAGAAGACGAACTTTTTTCAACGACTCCGAATTGCGTGGAAACTCACCCACCCTCCTCATTTCTCGTGAGGTTTCCAGGATGCATGAACTTGTTTCGAGATTCCTCCGTTTGGGGCCTGAACCATATGGGACAACTTGAGGCAGAAGAAGACGAACTTTTTTCAACGTCTCGGAATTGCTTGGAAACTCTCCCACCCTCCTCATTTCTCGTGAGGATTCCAGAATGCATGAACTTGTTTCGAGATTCCTCCGTTTGGGCCCTGAACCATTTGGTACAACTTGAGGCAGAAGAAGACGAACTTTTTTCAACGTCTCGGAATTGCTTGGAAACTCACCCACCCTCCTCATTTCTCGTGAGGATTCCAGAATGCATGAACTTGTTTCGAGATTCCTTGGTTTGGGCCCTGAACCATTTGGGAATACTTGAGGCAGAAAAAGACGAACTTTTTTCAACGAATCCGAATTACGTGAAAACTCACCCACCCTCCTCATTTCTCGTGAGGATTCCAAAATGCATGAAGTTGTTTCGAGATTCCTCCCTTTGGGCCCTGAACCATATGGGACAACTTGAGGCAGAAGAAGACGAACTTTTTTCAACGTCTAGGAATTTCTTGGAAACTCTCCCACCCTCCTCATTTCTCGTGAGGATTCCAGAATGCATGAACTTGTTTCGAGATTCCTCCGTTTGGGCCCTGAACCATTTGGGACAACTTGAGGCAGAAGAAGACGAACTTTTTTCAACGTCTCGGAATTGCTTGGAAACTCACCCACCCTCCTCATTTCTCGTGAGGATTCCAGAATGCATGAACTTGTTTCGAGATTCCTCCCTTTAGGCCCTGAACCATATGGGACAACTTGAGGCAGAAGAAGACGAACTTTTTTCAACGTCTCGGAATTGGTTGGAAACTCACCCAGCCTCCTCATTTCTCGTGAGGATTCCAGAATGCATGAACTTGTTTCGAGATTCCTCCGTTTGGGCCCTGAACCATTTGGGAATACTTGAGGCAGAAGAAGACGAACTTTTTTCAACGACTCCGAATTGCGTGGAAACTCACCCACCCTCCTCATTTCTCGTGAGGTTTCCAGGATGCATGAACTTGTTTCGAGATTCCTCCGTTTGGGCCCTGAACCATATGGGACAACTTGAGGCAGAAGAAGACGAACTTTTTTCAACGTCTCAAAATTGGTTGGAAACTCACCCACCCTCCTCATTTCTCGTGAGGGTTCCAGAATGCATGAACTTGTTTCGAGATTCCTCCGTTTGGGCCCTGAACCATTTGGGACAACTTGAGGCAGAAGAAGACGAACTTTTTTCAACGTCTCGGAATTGCTTGGAAACTCACCCACCCTCCTCATTTCTCGTGAGGATTCCAGAATGCATGAACTTGTTTCGAGATTCCTCCCTTTGGGCCCTGAACCATATGGGACAACTTGAGGCAGAAGAAGACGAACTTTTTTCAACGTCTCGGAATTGGTTGGAAACTCACCCAGCCTCCTCATTTCTCGTGAGGATTCCAGAATGCATGAACTTGTTTCGAGATTCCTCCGTTTGGGCCCTGAACCATTTGGGAATACTTGAGGCAGAAGAAGACGAACTTTTTTCAACGACTCCGAATTGCGTGGAAACTCACCCACCCTCCTCATTTCTCGTGAGGTTTCCAGGATGCATGAACTTGTTTCGAGATTCCTCCGTCTGGGCCCTGAACCATATGGGACAACTTGAGGCAGAAGAAGACGAACTTTTTTCAACGTCTCAAAATTGGTTGGAAACTCACCCACCCTCCTCATTTCTCGTGAGGGTTCCAGAATGCATGAACTTGTTTCGAGATTCCTCCGTTTGGGCCCTGAACCATTTGGGACAACTTGAGGCACAAGAAGACGAACTTTTTTCAACGACTCCGAATTGCGTGGAAACTCACCCACCCTCCTCATTTCTCGTGAGGTTTCCAGGATGCATGAACTTGTTCCGAGATTCCTCCGTTTGGGCCCTGAACCATATGGGACAACATGAGGCAGAAGAAGACGAACTTTTTTAAACGTCTCGAAATTGCTTGGAAACTCACCCACCCTCCTCATTTCTCGTGAGGATTCCAGAATGCATGAACTTGTTTCGAGATTCCTCCCTTTGGGCCCTGAACCATATGGGACAACTTGAGGCAGAAGAAGACGAACTTTTTTGAACGTCTCGGAATTGGTTGGAAACTCACCCACCCTCCTCATTTCTCGTGAGGATTCCAGAAAGCATGAACTTGTTTCGAGATTCCTCCGTTTGAGCCCTGAACCATTTGGGAATACTTGAGGCAGAAGAAGACGAACTTTTTTCAACGACTCCGAATTGCGTGGAAACTCACCCACCCTCCTCATTTCTCGTGAGGTTTCCAGGATGCATGAACTTGTTTCGAGATTCCTCCGTTTGGGCCCTGAACCATATGGGACAACTTGAGGCAGAAGAAGACGAACTTTTTCCAACGTCTCAAAATTGGTTGGAAACTCACCCACCCTCCTCATTTCTCGTGAGGATTCAAGAATGCATGAACTTGTTTCGAGATTCCTCCTTCGTTTGGACCCTGAACCATTTGGGAATACTTGAGGCAGAAGAAGACGAACTTTTTTCAACGACTCCGAATTGCGTGGAAACTCACCCACCCTCCTCATTTCTCGTGAGGTTTCCAGGATGCATGAACTTGTTTCGAGATTCCTCCGTTTGGGGCCTGAACCATATGGGACAACTTGAGGCAGAAGAAGACGAACTTTTTTCAACGTCTCGGAATTGCTTGGAAACTCTCCCACCCTCCTCATTTCTCGGGAGGATTCCAGAATGCATGAACTTGTTTCGAGATTCCTCCGTTTGGGCCCTGAACCATTTGGTACAACTTGAGGCAGAAGAAGACGAACTTTTTTCAACGTCTCGGAATTGCTTGGAAACTCACCCACCCTCCTCATTTCTCGTGAGGATTCCAGAATGCATGAACTTGTTTCGAGATTCCTTGGTTTGGGCCCTGAACCATTTGGGAATACTTGAGGCAGAAGAAGACGAACTTTTTTCAACGACTCCGAATTGCGTGGAAACTCACCCACCCTCCTCATTTCTCGTGAGGTTTCCAGGATGCATGAACTTGTTTCGAGATTCCTCCGTTTGGGCCCTGAACCATATGGGACAACTTGAGGCAGAAGAAGACGAACTTTTTTCAACGTCTCGAAATTGCTTGGAAACTCACCCACCCTCCTCATTTCTCGTGAGGATTCCAGAATGCATGAACTTGTTTCGAGATTCCTCCCTTTGGGCCCTGAACCATATGGGACAACTTGAGGCAGAAGAAGACGAACTTTTTTGAACGTCTCGGAATTGGTTGGAAACTCACCCACCCTCCTCATTTCTCGTGAGGTTTCCAGGATGCATGAACTTGTTCTGAGATTCCTCCGTTTGGGCCCTGAACCATATGGGACAACATGAGGCAGAAGAAGACGAACTTTTTTCAACGTCTCAAAATTGGTTGGAAACTCACCCACCCTCCTCATTTCTCGTGAGGATTGAAGAATGCATGAACTTGTTTCGAGATTCCTCCTCCGTTTGGACCCTGAACCATTTGGGAATACTTGAGGCAGAAGAAGACGAACTTTTTTCAACGACTCCGAATTGCTTGGAAACTCACCCACCCTCCTCATTTCTCGTGAGGATTCCAGAATGCATGAACTTGTTTCGAGATTCCTTGGTTTGGGCCCTGAACCATTTGGGAATACTTGAGGCAGAAGAAGACGAACTTTTTTCAACGAATCCGAATTACGTGAAAACTCACCCACCCTCCTCATTTCTCGTGAGGATTCCAAAATGCATGAAGTTGTTTCGAGATTCCTCCCTTTGGGCCCTGAACCATATGGGACAACTTGAGGCAGAAGAAGACGAACTTTTTTCAACGTCTAGGAATTTCTTGGAAACTCTCCCACCCACCTCATTTCTCGTGAGGATTCCAGAATGCATGAACTTGTTTCGAGATTCCTCCGTTTGGGCCCTGAACCATTTGGGACAACTTGAGGCAGAAGAAGACGAACTTTTTTCAACGTCTCGGAATTGCTTGGAAACTCACCCACCCTCCTCATTTCTCGTGAGGTTTCCAGGATGCATGAACTTGTTTCGAGATTCCTCCGTTTGGGCCCTGAACCATATGGGACAACTTGAGGCAGAAGAAGACGAACTTTTTTCAACGTCTCAAAATTGGTTGGAAACTCACCCACCCTCCTCATTTCTCGTGAGGGTTCCAGAATGCATGAACTTGTTTCGAGATTCCTCCGTTTGGGCCCTGAACCATTTGGGACAACTTGAGGCAAAAGAAGACGAACTTTTTTCAACGACTCCGAATTGCGTGGAAACTCACCCACCCTCCTCATTTCTCGTGAGGTTTCCAGGATGCATGAACTTGTTCCGAGATTCCTCCGTTTGGGCCCTGAACCATATGGGACAACATGAGGCAGAAGAAGACGAACTTTTTTCAACGTCTCAAAATTGGTTGGAAACTCACCCACCCTCCTCATTTCTCGTGAGGATTGAAGAATGCATGAACTTGTTTCGAGATTCCTCCTCCGTTTGGACCCTGAACCATTTGGGAATACTTGAGGCAGAAGAAGACGAACTTTTTTCAACGACTCCGAATTGCGTGGAAACTCACCCACCCTCCTCATTTCTCGTGAGGTTTCCAGGATGCATGAACTTGTTTCGAGATTCCTCCGTTTGGGGCCTGAACCATATGGGACAACTTGAGGCAGAAGAAGACGAACTTTTTTCAACGTCTCGGAATTGCTTGGAAACTCTCCCACCCTCCTCATTTCTCGTGAGGATTCCAGAATGCATGAACTTGTTTCGAGATTCCTCCGTTTGGGCCCTGAACCATTTGGTACAACTTGAGGCAGAAGAAGACGAACTTTTTTCAACGTCTCGGAATTGCTTGGAAACTCACCCACCCTCCTCATTTCTCGTGAGGATTCCAGAATGCATGAACTTGTTTCGAGATTCCTTGGTTTGGGCCCTGAACCATTTGGGAATACTTGAGGCAGAAGAAGACGAACTTTTTTCAACGAATCCGAATTACGTGAAAACTCACCCACCCTCCTCATTTCTCGTGAGGATTCCAAAATGCATGAAGTTGTTTCGAGATTCCTCCCTTTGGGCCCTGAACCATATGGGACAACTTGAGGCAGAAGAAGACGAACTTTTTTCAACGTCTAGGAATTTCTTGGAAACTCTCCCACCCTCCTCATTTCTCGTGAGGATTCCAGAATGCATGAACTTGTTTCGAGATTCCTCCGTTTGGGCCCTGAACCATTTGGGACAACTTGAGGCAGAAGAAGACGAACTTTTTTCAACGTCTCGGAATTGGTTGGAAACTCACCCAGCCTCCTCATTTCTCGTGAGGATTCCAGAATGCGTGAACTTGTTTCGAGATTCCTCCGTTTGGGCCCTGAACCATTTGGGAATACTTGAGGCAGAAGAAGACGAACTTTTTTCAACGACTCTGAATTGCGTGGAAACTCACCCACCCTCCTCATTTCTCGTGAGGTTTCCAGGATGCATGAACTTGTTTCGAGATTCCTCCGTTTGGGCCCTGAACCATATGGGACAACTTGAGGCAGAAGAAGACGAACTTTTTTCAACGTCTCAAAATTGGTTGGAAACTCACCCACCCTCCTCATTTCTCGTGAGGGTTCCAGAATGCATGAACTTGTTTCGAGATTCCTCCGTTTGGGCCCTGAACCATTTGGGACAACTTGAGGCAAAAGAAGACGAACTTTTTTCAACGACTCCGAATTGCGTGGAAACTCACCCACCCTCCTCATTTCTCGTGAGGTTTCCAGGATGCATGAACTTGTTCCGAGATTCCTCCGTTTGGGCCCTGAACCATATGGGACAACATGAGGCAGAAGAAGACGAACTTTTTTCAACGTCTCAAAATTGGTTGGAAACTCACCCACCCTCCTCATTTCTCGTGAGGATTCCAGAATGCTTGAACTTGTTTCGAGATTCCTCCGTTTGGGCCCTGAACCATTTGGGACAACTTGAGGCAGAAGAAGACGAACTTTTTTCAACGACTCCGAATTGCGTGGAATCTCACCCACCCTCCTCATTTCTCGTGAGGTTTCCAGGATGCATGAACTTGTTTCGAGATTCCTCCTTCGTTTGGACCCTGAACCATTTGGGAATACTTGAGGCAGAAGAAGACGAACTTTTTTCAACGTCTCCGAATTGCGTGGAAACTCACCCACCCTCCTCATTTCTCGTGAGGTTTCCAGGATGCATGAACTTGTTTCGAGATTCCTCCGTTTGGGCCCTGAACCATATGGGACAACATGAGGCAGAAGAAGACAAACTTTTTTCAACGTCTCAAAATTGGTTGGAAACTCACCCACCCTCCTCATTTCTCGTGAGCATTCCAGAATGCTTGAACTTGTTTCGAGATTCCTCCGTTTGGGCCCTGAACCATTTGGGACAACTTGAGGCAGAAGAAGACGAACTTTTTTCAACGACTCCGAATTGCGTGGAAACTCACCCACCCTCCTCATTTCTCGTGAGGTTTCCAGGATGCATGAACTTGTTCCGAGATTCCTCCGTTTGGGCCCTGAACCATATGGGACAACATGAGGCAGAAGAAGACGAACTTTTTTAAACGTCTCGAAATTGCTTGGAAACTCACCCACCCTCCTCATTTCTCGTGAGGATTCCAGAATGCATGAACTTGTTTCGAGATTCCTCCCTTTGGGCCCTGAACCATATGGGACAACTTGAGGCAGAAGAAGACGAACTTTTTTGAACGTCTCGGAATTGGTTGGAAACTCACCCACCCTCCTCATTTCTCGTGAGGATTCCAGAATGCATGAACTTGTTTCGAGATTCCTCCGTTTGAGCCCTGAACCATTTGGGAATACTTGAGGCAGAAGAAGACGAACTTTTTTCAACGACTCCGAATTGCGTGGAAACTCACCCACCCTCCTCATTTCTCGTGAGGTTTCCAGGATGCATGAACTTGTTTCGAGATTCCTCCGTTTGGGCCCTGAACCATATGGGACAACTTGAGGCAGAAGAAGACGAACTTTTTCCAACGTCTCAAAATTGGTTGGAAACTCACCCACCCTCCTCATTTCTCGTGAGGATTCAAGAATGCATGAACTTGTTTCGAGATTCCTCCTTCGTTTGGACCCTGAACCATTTGGGAATACTTGAGGCAGAAGAAGACGAACTTTTTTCAACGACTCCGAATTGCGTGGAAACTCACCCACCCTCCTCATTTCTCGTGAGGTTTCCAGGATGCATGAACTTGTTTCGAGATTCCTCCGTTTGGGGCCTGAACCATATGGGACAACTTGAGGCAGAAGAAGACGAACTTTTTTCAACGTCTCGGAATTGCTTGGAAACTCTCCCACCCTCCTCATTTCTCGGGAGGATTCCAGAATGCATGAACTTGTTTCGAGATTCCTCCGTTTGGGCCCTGACCCATTTGGTACAACTTGAGGCAGAAGAAGACGAACTTTTTTCAACGTCTCGGAATTGCTTGGAAACTCACCCACCCTCCTCATTTCTCGTGAGGATTCCAGAATGCATGAACTTGTTTCGAGATTCCTTGGTTTGGGCCCTGAACCATTTGGGAATACTTGAGGCAGAAGAAGACGAACTTTTTTCAACGACTCCGAATTGCGTGGAAACTCACCCACCCTCCTCATTTCTCGTGAGGTTTCCAGGATGCATGAACTTGTTTCGAGATTCCTCCGTTTGGGCCCTGAACCATATGGGACAACATGAGGCAGAAGAAGACGAACTTTTTTCAACGTCTCAAAATTGGTTGGAAACTCACCCACCCTCCTCATTTCTCGTGAGCATTCCAGAATGCTTGAACTTGTTTCGAGATTCCTCCGTTTGGGCCCTGAACCATTTGGGACAACTTGAGGCAGAAGAAGACGAACTTTTTTCAACGACTCCGAATTGCGTGGAAACTCACCCACCCTCCTCATTTCTCGTGAGGTTTCCAGGATGCATGAACTTGTTCCGAGATTCCTCCGTTTGGGCCCTGAACCATATGGGACAACATGAGGCAGAAGAAGACGAACTTTTTTAAACGTCTCGAAATTGCTTGGAAACTCACCCACCCTCCTCATTTCTCGTGAGGATTCCAGAATGCATGAACTTGTTTCGAGATTCCTCCCTTTGGGCCCTGAACCATATGGGACAACTTGAGGCAGAAGAAGACGAACTTTTTTGAACGTCTCGGAATTGGTTGGAAACTCACCCACCCTCCTCATTTCTCGTGAGGATTCCAGAATGCATGAACTTGTTTCGAGATTCCTCCGTTTGAGCCCTGAACCATTTGGGAATACTTGAGGCAGAAGAAGACGAACTTTTTTCAACGACTCCGAATTGCGTGGAAACTCACCCACCCTCCTCATTTCTCGTGAGGTTTCCAGGATGCATGAACTTGTTTCGAGATTCCTCCGTTTGGGCCCTGAACCATATGGGACAACTTGAGGCAGAAGAAGACGAACTTTTTCCAACGTCTCAAAATTGGTTGGAAACTCACCCACCCTCCTCATTTCTCGTGAGGATTCAAGAATGCATGAACTTGTTTCGAGATTCCTCCTTCGTTTGGACCCTGAACCATTTGGGAATACTTGAGGCAGAAGAAGACGAACTTTTTTCAACGACTCCGAATTGCGTGGAAACTCACCCACCCTCCTCATTTCTCGTGAGGTTTCCAGGATGCATGAACTTGTTTCGAGATTCCTCCGTTTGGGGCCTGAACCATATGGGACAACTTGAGGCAGAAGAAGACGAACTTTTTTCAACGTCTCGGAATTGCTTGGAAACTCTCCCACCCTCCTCATTTCTCGGGAGGATTCCAGAATGCATGAACTTGTTTCGAGATTCCTCCGTTTGGGCCCTGACCCATTTGGTACAACTTGAGGCAGAAGAAGACGAACTTTTTTCAACGTCTCGGAATTGCTTGGAAACTCACCCACCCTCCTCATTTCTCGTGAGGATTCCAGAATGCATGAACTTGTTTCGAGATTCCTTGGTTTGGGCCCTGAACCATTTGGGAATACTTGAGGCAGAAGAAGACGAACTTTTTTCAACGACTCCGAATTGCGTGGAAACTCACCCACCCTCCTCATTTCTCGTGAGGTTTCCAGGATGCATGAACTTGTTTCGAGATTCCTCCGTTTGGGCCCTGAACCATATGGGACAACATGAGGCAGAAGAAGACGAACTTTTTTCAACGTCTCAAAATTGGTTGGAAACTCACCCACCCTCCTCATTTCTCGTGAGCATTCCAGAATGCTTGAACTTGTTTCGAGATTCCTCCGTTTGGGCCCTGAACCATTTGGGACAACTTGAGGCAGAAGAAGACGAACTTTTTTCAACGACTCCGAATTGCGTGGAAACTCACCCACCCTCCTCATTTCTCGTGAGGTTTCCAGGATGCATGAACTTGTTCCGAGATTCCTCCGTTTGGGCCCTGAACCATATGGGACAACATGAGGCAGAAGAAGACGAACTTTTTTAAACGTCTCGAAATTGCTTGGAAACTCACCCACCCTCCTCATTTCTCGTGAGGATTCCAGAATGCATGAACTTGTTTCGAGATTCCTCCCTTTGGGCCCTGAACCATATGGGACAACTTGAGGCAGAAGAAGACGAACTTTTTTGAACGTCTCGGAATTGGTTGGAAACTCACCCACCCTCCTCATTTCTCGTGAGGATTCCAGAATGCATGAACTTGTTTCGAGATTCCTCCGTTTGAGCCCTGAACCATTTGGGAATACTTGAGGCAGAAGAAGACGAACTTTTTTCAACGACTCCGAATTGCGTGGAAACTCACCCACCCTCCTCATTTCTCGTGAGGTTTCCAGGATGCATGAACTTGTTTCGAGATTCCTCCGTTTGGGCCCTGAACCATATGGGACAACTTGAGGCAGAAGAAGACGAACTTTTTCCAACGTCTCAAAATTGGTTGGAAACTCACCCACCCTCCTCATTTCTCGTGAGGATTCAAGAATGCATGAACTTGTTTCGAGATTCCTCCTTCGTTTGGACCCTGAACCATTTGGGAATACTTGAGGCAGAAGAAGACGAACTTTTTTCAACGACTCCGAATTGCGTGGAAACTCACCCACCCTCCTCATTTCTCGTGAGGTTTCCAGGATGCATGAACTTGTTTCGAGATTCCTCCGTTTGGGCCCTGAACCATATGGGACAACTTGAGGCAGAAGAAGACGAACTTTTTCCAACGTCTCAAAATTGGTTGGAAACTCACCCACCCTCCTCATTTCTCGTGAGGATTCAAGAATGCATGAACTTGTTTCGAGATTCCTCCTTCGTTTGGACCCTGAACCATTTGGGAATACTTGAGGCAGAAGAAGACGAACTTTTTTCAACGACTCCGAATTGCGTGGAAACTCACCCACCCTCCTCATTTCTCGTGAGGTTTCCAGGATGCATGAACTTGTTTCGAGATTCCTCCGTTTGGGGCCTGAACCATATGGGACAACTTGAGGCAGAAGAAGACGAACTTTTTTCAACGTCTCGGAATTGCTTGGAAACTCTCCCACCCTCCTCATTTCTCGGGAGGATTCCAGAATGCATGAACTTGTTTCGAGATTCCTCCGTTTGGGGCCTGAACCATATGGGACAACTTGAGGCAGAAGAAGATGAACTTTTTTCAACGTCTCGGAATTGCTTGGAAACTCTCCCACCCTCCTCATTTCTCGGGAGGATTCCAGAATGCATGAACTTGTTTCGAGATTCCTCCGTTTGGGCCCTGAACCATTTGGTACAACTTGAGGCAGAAGAAGACGAACTTTTTTCAACGTCTCGGAATTGCTTGGAAACTCACCCACCCTCCTCATTTCTCGTGAGGATTCCAGAATGCATGAACTTGTTTCGAGATTCCTTGGTTTGGGCCCTGAACCATTTGGGAATACTTGAGGCAGAAGAAGACGAACTTTTTTCAACGACTCCGAATTGCGTGGAAACTCACCCACCCTCCTCATTTCTCGTGAGGTTTCCAGGATGCATGAACTTGTTTCGAGATTCCTCCGTTTGGGCCCTGAACCATATGGGACAACATGAGGCAGAAGAAGACGAACTTTTTTCAACGTCTCAAAATTGGTTGGAAACTCACCCACCCTCCTCATTTCTCGTGAGCATTCCAGAATGCTTGAACTTGTTTCGAGATTCCTCCGTTTGGGCCCTGAACCATTTGGGACAACTTGAGGCAGAAGAAGACGAACTTTTTTCAACGACTCCGAATTGCGTGGAAACTCACCCACCCTCCTCATTTCTCGTGAGGTTTCCAGGATGCATGAACTTGTTCCGAGATTCCTCCGTTTGGGCCCTGAACCATATGGGACAACATGAGGCAGAAGAAGACGAACTTTTTTAAACGTCTCGAAATTGCTTGGAAACTCACCCACCCTCCTCATTTCTCGTGAGGATTCCAGAATGCATGAACTTGTTTCGAGATTCCTCCCTTTGGGCCCTGAACCATATGGGACAACTTGAGGCAGAAGAAGACGAACTTTTTTGAACGTCTCGGAATTGGTTGGAAACTCACCCACCCTCCTCATTTCTCGTGAGGATTCCAGAATGCATGAACTTGTTTCGAGATTCCTCCGTTTGAGCCCTGAACCATTTGGGAATACTTGAGGCAGAAGAAGACGAACTTTTTTCAACGACTCCGAATTGCGTGGAAACTCACCCACCCTCCTCATTTCTCGTGAGGTTTCCAGGATGCATGAACTTGTTTCGAGATTCCTCCGTTTGGGCCCTGAACCATATGGGACAACTTGAGGCAGAAGAAGACGAACTTTTTCCAACGTCTCAAAATTGGTTGGAAACTCACCCACCCTCCTCATTTCTCGTGAGGATTCAAGAATGCATGAACTTGTTTCGAGATTCCTCCTTCGTTTGGACCCTGAACCATTTGGGAATACTTGAGGCAGAAGAAGACGAACTTTTTTCAACGACTCCGAATTGCGTGGAAACTCACCCACCCTCCTCATTTCTCGTGAGGTTTCCAGGATGCATGAACTTGTTTCGAGATTCCTCCGTTTGGGGCCTGAACCATATGGGACAACTTGAGGCAGAAGAAGACGAACTTTTTTCAACGTCTCGGAATTGCTTGGAAACTCTCCCACCCTCCTCATTTCTCGGGAGGATTCCAGAATGCATGAACTTGTTTCGAGATTCCTCCGTTTGGGCCCTGACCCATTTGGTACAACTTGAGGCAGAAGAAGACGAACTTTTTTCAACGTCTCGGAATTGCTTGGAAACTCACCCACCCTCCTCATTTCTCGTGAGGATTCCAGAATGCATGAACTTGTTTCGAGATTCCTTGGTTTGGGCCCTGAACCATTTGGGAATACTTGAGGCAGAAGAAGACGAACTTTTTTCAACGACTCCGAATTGCGTGGAAACTCACCCACCCTCCTCATTTCTCGTGAGGTTTCCAGGATGCATGAACTTGTTTCGAGATTCCTCCGTTTGGGCCCTGAACCATATGGGACAACATGAGGCAGAAGAAGACGAACTTTTTTCAACGTCTCAAAATTGGTTGGAAACTCACCCACCCTCCTCATTTCTCGTGAGCATTCCAGAATGCTTGAACTTGTTTCGAGATTCCTCCGTTTGGGCCCTGAACCATTTGGGACAACTTGAGGCAGAAGAAGACGAACTTTTTTCAACGACTCCGAATTGCGTGGAAACTCACCCACCCTCCTCATTTCTCGTGAGGTTTCCAGGATGCATGAACTTGTTCCGAGATTCCTCCGTTTGGGCCCTGAACCATATGGGACAACATGAGGCAGAAGAAGACGAACTTTTTTAAACGTCTCGAAATTGCTTGGAAACTCACCCACCCTCCTCATTTCTCGTGAGGATTCCAGAATGCATGAACTTGTTTCGAGATTCCTCCCTTTGGGCCCTGAACCATATGGGACAACTTGAGGCAGAAGAAGACGAACTTTTTTGAACGTCTCGGAATTGGTTGGAAACTCACCCACCCTCCTCATTTCTCGTGAGGATTCCAGAATGCATGAACTTGTTTCGAGATTCCTCCGTTTGAGCCCTGAACCATTTGGGAATACTTGAGGCAGAAGAAGACGAACTTTTTTCAACGACTCCGAATTGCGTGGAAACTCACCCACCCTCCTCATTTCTCGTGAGGTTTCCAGGATGCATGAACTTGTTTCGAGATTCCTCCGTTTGGGCCCTGAACCATATGGGACAACTTGAGGCAGAAGAAGACGAACTTTTTCCAACGTCTCAAAATTGGTTGGAAACTCACCCACCCTCCTCATTTCTCGTGAGGATTCAAGAATGCATGAACTTGTTTCGAGATTCCTCCTTCGTTTGGACCCTGAACCATTTGGGAATACTTGAGGCAGAAGAAGACGAACTTTTTTCAACGACTCCGAATTGCGTGGAAACTCACCCACCCTCCTCATTTCTCGTGAGGTTTCCAGGATGCATGAACTTGTTTCGAGATTCCTCCGTTTGGGGCCAGAACCATATGGGACAACTTGAGGCAGAAGAAGACGAACTTTTTTCAACGTCTCGGAATTGCTTGGAAACTCTCCCACCCTCCTCATTTCTCGGGAGGATTCCAGAATGCATGAACTTGTTTCGAGATTCCTCCGTTTGGGCCCTGAACCATTTGGTACAACTTGAGGCAGAAGAAGACGAACTTTTTTCAACGTCTCGGAATTGCTTGGAAACTCACCCACCCTCCTCATTTCTCGTGAGGATTCCAGAATGCATGAACTTGTTTCGAGATTCCGTGGTTTGGGCCCTGAACCATTTGGGAATACTTGAGGCAGAAGAAGACGAACTTTTTTCAACGACTCCGAATTGCGTGGAAACTCACCCACCCTCCTCATTTCTCGTGAGGTTTCCAGGATGCATGAACTTGTTTCGAGATTCCTCCGTTTGGGCCCTGAACCATATGGGACAACTTGAGGCAGAAGAAGACGAACTTTTTTCAACGTCTCGAAATTGCTTGGAAACTCACCCACCCTCCTCATTTCTCGTGAGGATTCCAGAATGCATGAACTTGTTTCGAGATTCCTCCCTTTGGGCCTTGAACCATATGGGACAACTTGAGGCAGAAGAAGACGAACTTTTTTGAACGTCTCGGAATTGGTTGGAAACTCACCCACCCTCCTCATTTCTCGTGAGGATTCCAGAATGCATGAACTTGTTTCGAGATTCCTCCATTTGAGCCCTGAACCATTTGGGAATACTTGAGGCAGAAGAAGACGAACTTTTTTCAACGACTCCGAATTGCGTGGAAACTCCCCCACGCTCCTCATTTCTCGTGAGGTTTCCAGGATGCATGAACTTGTTTCGAGATTCCTCCGTTTGGGCCCTGAACCATATGGGACAACTTGAGGCAGAAGAAGACGAACTTTTTTCAACGTCTCAAAATTGGTTGGAAACTCACCCACCCTCCTCATTTCTCGTGAGGATTCAAGAATGCATGAACTTGTTGAAAGAGGAGCTTTATACCCAAGAGGGGGGGTGAATTGGGTATATTAAAAATTTTGCAAACTGGTTCTGTTTTTACACTCTCAGAACAGAGCAGAACAGAGGAGATAGAGAGAAGAGCTTTGCACACAGCGATTTATACTGGTTCGGTCCTTTCTCTGACCTACATCCAGTCCCCAAGCCTCACTTGGGATTTTCAATCCACTATAATCAAATATTGATTACACACTCTGTACTAAGAGTTGTTCTCTCACTAGAACACACTCCCCCTTACAAGTTGTAATCAATACACCCCAACTACCAAGTCCCCTGACTTGTAGTTATCTCAATCAATAAATGATTTACAAGTATTTGACTCACTTACAGAGCAGATAAGATAAACACTGAAGAACTAAGTATCAAAATGATACAATACAGATGTAAGCTTGATACAATAAATGACTCAATAAATTTTCGCTCTAAGTAGTTGTGTCTGCTTGTGAAGAAATTAATGCTCTCTATTTATAGGTAGAGAACATTAAATGACCGTTGTGAGATGATTCCAACCGTTGGAAGTGATTTGCTTAAGTTCTGGTCATCTTCTCTCTCTAAACTTCTGCTAATCCAAGTCTTAATGAAGTCTGATGTGGATCTCTGAGTTTCTGCCCGTTGGAATTAACTTTACTTGATGTAGTAAGCATTCTTTAACGTTAACAAGGCGTGCTCAGATGGATTAGCCGAAAGTAGATGAGATTGTGCAGGTGCATTAAATGCACTGTTCACCTTTTTGCTTTTTCTCACAAATCTTCAATAATCTTGATCTGTGCTAACTGAAAAACACTCAACAAACTTGTTAAACATATCTGGGATCATGAGTGAATGATTTATGAAAACAATTAGATCAAACAACAAGATATAGCAGATTTCACAAATTTGAAAAAGCTTCAACGGTCACTAACCTCGAGGTTAGTTCATCCAACCTCGAGGTTGGCCTGAAATCTTCAGGCAAACCTTCGTTTTAAAATCATTCAACCTCGAGGTAGCAAAGTGAACCTCGAGGTTTCTCTTGAGAAGAAACCTTCTGATAAATCTCATTAACCTGCAAACCTTGAGGTTCCAAAGGTAACCTCGAGGTTTGAAGTTTGTTTCAAACCTTCAGTTTTCACTGGAGCCCGACAACCTCGAGGTTGTACATCTGTACTCGAGGTTGGCTCTTTGAAAGTGCAAGGTTCAAAGTTAAACATAAAGCCCAGCCTCGAGGTTACAATGTTAACCTCGAGGTTTTCAATACTTTGAAAACCAGTGTGCTCTCTGTAAGTGATAAAACTCGAGGTTGCAACATCATACTCGAGGTCAAAGGTGTTTTCATCGAGCTTAAGTTTCAAAACAAAGTGTCCAACCTCGAGGTTGAAACATGGACCTCGAGGTTCATGTGCTTGATGAACAACATGACCTTTCTGTATGAGTTGAACCTTGAGGTTAGCTTTGCATACTCGAGGTTACAAGTGTTAATGAAGAAACTTGGATTCTCCAACTGAACCAGAACCTCGAGGTTGACTTCTCAACCTCGAGGTTTCACATATAACTTGTGAAACCAAGTTTTGCAACATTCGAACACTTGATTTTTAAAGCTTCTGTAAGGTCAAACCTCGAGGTTACAAACCCAACCTCGAGGTTTGCTCTTAAACAGAATTTTGACACTTAAGAGCAAAACCTCTTCAATTGTCTGTAGTTGTTGACAATCATCAAAACCATCAGAGAACTAACATTCTCCCCCTTTTTGATGATGACAACATCTACAAGCAATACCTCTTTAAACATTTAAAAGTTTAAAAATTTATCAGTGAGATTATCAGAGTGTTTGAAAAATTGATTTTTGCACAAGTAGAGTTCTTAGATAAAGAGTCATATATTCTCAGAGATAAGCAGAAGCATGAAATTGAGACTGATATTTCAATTGATATTCCATTTCAATAAATTTATACAAGATATAATGGAATTCAATGAAAACAAAATACAGACAATACTACAAAAAAAAAAAAACATGAAAATACACATGCTGCTGCAGACAAAAACTAGATCCCTAGACTCTAGTCCTCACTCATTGCTTGTCTCTCCCCCTTTGTCATCGTCATCAACATACTCTGGGTCGAGAATAACAAGAGGAGGCTGGTAAAGCACCATAGCAGTGGTAGGATCAAATGTGGGATCAAGAAGAGAAGGATGGGCAAAGGGAGAAGGTGTGGGGAAGATTTCAGTAGAGGGGGTAGGTGGAGATAGAAATGGTGGAATGAGAATCTCTGTAGAAGGGGTAGTGGGTGAAGGTTGAGACTGAGCAACAGGAGTGGTATGAGGTGGAGAAGAGTGTGGAGGGCTAGGGAATGAGAAAGAGTGAGAGGGAGGTGAGTGATGGGGTGAGAGAGCAGGAGACTCAGCAGGAGAGGGAGGTGAAGATGGGTCAGGAAGTGATGAGCTAGGGCCATCATGAATATCAGGACGGGGATCAGAGGCTGCATCAGCAGAAGGTAAGTCAGAAGCCACATCAGGAACTGGAACAGATGAGGGGCCATGAGTGGATGAGGAGCCAAGGCCAAAATGTCTGAGAAGCATGTCAGCTTTGTCTCTGGCATCAGATGCAGCAGTGAGAGAGACAGCCAAAGAAGAGTTCAAGTCAGTAAACCTTTGATCCATTTCCTCCTTTAGCTTGTACAGATGGGACATTGCCTCAGTCTGTGCAACTATGACATCCATAAGTCCCATCTTGATGTCAGCCCGCAATACATCAACTTCAGTCTTCATGATAGCTCTGTGGGAGATTAGGGCTTGATCCACTATCTGTCTGATCTGCCCCATCAGATCATCTGGTATAGGAGCCTGAGAAGGTGGAGGAGCTGACTGTGCTTCCTCAGGAGCTTGAGATGCCTGAGACTGTGCTGTACCCTCTGTATCAAGCTTGATCTTCATGAGGTTGATCTGATGTTTGCCAAAATAGAGAGGGTATTCAAGCGTATCAGTTGACCCTACATACCAGATTTTGTGATAGAAAAGTATCACAGAGATTAGAGAAGGATAAGGTATGTGTGTCAATTCCTTCTTGGCAAATCTGAAACTCTTCATCCCTTGGAGCAGCCAATCCCCAATGTTGAAAGGAACTCTCTTCACAAATGCAGTGAAGGGTCTGTAGTCTAGAGATGTGAAGTGAGTGTAGTTCCCAGCCTTAGGAATGAAATTCCTAGAATATATGTACCAAAGGATTCTATGCACAGGAGGCATGTCACTTGGTTTGAATGAAAGCTTAATGGCTTGATCACGAGGGAAGGGTTTGCCTGGGATGAGAGTTTCATATATCTCTTGATTGGTATATGAGAACTCAGGAACAGGAGGTGGGTTTTTGATTTTCAAAATTTTATTGATCTTCTCAGCAGTCAATGAGAATGCAACACCTCTGACTACAGTGGATACTGACTCTTCTAGCAGATCACCATCATCATCCAATGTACTACTATCCCTCATTTTGAAGTAAAACATCCTAACCAAACTAGGGGTATAGGGACAGTATATGGAAACAAAAGGTTCATATTGTTTTATCCAAGGTGAAAGATCTAAGTTGCACTCCTTATAGAAATTTTCAAGGTTTATTGCAACTGAAGCACAAAAGACTTTTGGGAGATAAATTTCTCTATACTTATCATTTTCCTCCTTGGTTGAGAAGGATGAGGCAGCAGTGATGAATCCTTCTGGGGGTGATCTGATATCCCGGATGTCCTCAATTGCATTGACAGCAAATTTCTCCAACTTCTTTTGCTGTGAGGCCTGAGAGGATGATTGAACTTGAGGCCTTGAGGGATTCTTGGTCCTTGCCTTCTTGGCCTTTTCTCCTATTTTCTCTTTCCCTTTACCGTTTGTTTCAGGCACTTTCCTCTTTTTAGACTCAGCTTGACTGGGCTCTTTGATGGAAATGCCCTTCGGTTTGCTCTTCGGAGGAGGAGATGGAGGAGGATCAATGGGCATCCCTGGGATGTGCTTATCAACCCCAGAGCGCAAGCGAAGAGACCGAGTCTTCTTCCTCACAGGCTTGGTTGCTTGAGGTTCTGGGGAAGGTTGACGTTTTGGAGGTGGAGAGGGAGACCAAGATTCTGTCTCATTGTTCGAATGGGAGGAAGATTCTGACTGGGAAGGAGATTTCGAGGCCATTTGTGGACAGAGAGTGGAAGAAATGTGCAGAAAGATGAAGATTGGAAGAGGAAGTGACGAGAGAGAAGGAGTGAACTCGAGGTTAGGGTTCAGTAAAAATGAAATTTCACAGCAGCATATATATAGACACGCTCTCAACCTCGAGGTTGACTTCTCAGCCTCGAGGTTAGATGAACAAAAGTTCACTAAACTCTGCGATCAACCTCGAGGTTGACATCTCAGCCTCGAGGTTAGATGAATAAAAATTCACTAACCTTTGAAATTCTTACCTCCAACCTCGAGGTTGCCTCCAGAACCTCGAGGTTCGACTGTCTGATAGATGAGATGTCTCTTCTGTTTGCTACCAACCTCGAGGTTCTAATCCCATACTCGAGGTTCCAGCTTTTAAGCATTCTCAATTTTGACAGTTTGCCCCGATAACCTCGAGGTTAGCTTTTGAGCCTCGAGGTTCCATCCATCAGATATCTTGAACCTTTTGACACTCTTCCAACCTCGAGGTTGACTACTGAACCTCGAGGTTTGCCCCTTTGACAGCAAACCTAAGTCCTGCATAAGATTGTCTATGTACTCCGATGCTAAAGTTAGTGATCTATAATCATCAAAACCATATTTTAATATAAAAGTAGACAAGAATTACTTACAACTCATTGGGATTTACCATTCCCAATTCTCTTCTTATGAATGTGAATGGGTCCTTGGCTAATGGTTTGGTGAAAATGTCTGCCAATTGAAGATGAGTTGGGATGAACATCACTTTCACATCTCTCTTCTGGACATGATCCTGGATGAAATGATGTCTCACATCAATATGCTTGGTTCTTGTATGTTGCACGGGATTCTTGGCCAAGCTTATTGTGCTAGTGTTATCACATAGTATTGGAATCTCCTTTAAGTGCACTCCTAAATCAGCAAGTTGTTGCTTCAGCCACAACACTTGAGCACAGCAACTTGAGGCAGCCACATATTCAGCTTCTGTTGAGGACACCGCCACGGTAGTTTGCTTCTTGCTAAACCAAGAGACAAGTGAGTTGCCAAAGAATTCGCATTGCCCACTTGTACTCTTTCTATCCGTCTTATAGCCAGCATGATCCGAATCTGAATATGCCACAAGATGCTCCGGCTGACCTTTAGGAAACCATAGCCCAAGAGTCTTTGTATCAGATAGATATCTGAATATTCTCTTCACGTGTTCAGCATGAGACTCTTTGGGTGCGGATTGGAACCGAGCACACATTCCAACACTGAATTGAATGTCCGGGCGACTTGCAGTGAGATAGAGCAATGATCCAATCATTCCTCTATACTTGGTGATGTTAAAGTCCTTGCCCTCTTCATCAGCATCCAAAGAAGTAGTTGTGCTCATTGGTGTGTCAGCCCCATTGCACTTGTCCATTCCAAACTTCTTCAGCAAATCATTCAGATACTTTGTTTGAGATATGAATATCCCATCTTTACGTTGCTTGATTTGCAGCCCAAGGAAGTAATTAAGCTCTCCCATCATTGACATCTCAAATTCACCTTGCATAGACTTGGAAAATTCCTCACACAAAGAATCATTAGTAGCACCGAAAATAATATCATCAACATATATCTGTACGATTAAAATCTCATTTAATTTATTTTTCTTGATAAACAATGTTGTATCAGCCTTTCCTCTGATAAATCCTTGATTGAGTAAGAATTGACTCAATCTTTCATACCAAGCTCTAGGAGCTTGCTTAAGACCATACAAGGCTTTCTTAAGTCTAAAAACATGATCCGGAAATTGATCATTTTCAAAACCTGGAGGTTGTTCAACATACACCTCCTCTTGAATGAAACCATTTAGAAAAGCACTTTTGACATCCATTTGATAGAGTTTAAAGCCTTTTGTGCATGCAAATGCTAGAAGAACTCTTATTGCTTCCAATCTAGCTACTGGAGCATAAGTCTCTTCATAGTCTATTCCTTCTTCTTGATTGTAACCTTTGGCCACTAATCTAGCCTTGTTACGCACAATGATGGCTGACTCATCACGTTTGTTCTTGAATACCCATTTTGTCCCAATTACCGGATGGTCTTTGGGTCTAGGCACCAAGTCCCAAACTTGATTTCTATCAAATTGATGTAGCTCCTCTTGCATAGCAATCACCCAATCATTGTCTGAAAGGGCTTCTTCTATTTTAGAGGGCTCTATATGAGAAATAAATGCAGAAAATGTAACTTCATTCAAGGTACTATTTCTGGTCCTAACTCCTTGATTTACATCACCTATAACTTGGTCTAAAGGATGATTCCTTATAAATCTCCAAGCTCTAGGTTGAGACTGATCAGCATTTTCTAAATTGCTTTCAGGATTAGCCTCAAAAATGTTTTCAGAATTTTCAGAAGGAGTAGGAGCATTTTTCGAAAAGAATTTGTTTTTGAAAATAGTCTCCTCTTCATCATCCAAGGATTTATCAGATTCAGATTCACAGAATACAACATGTATAGATTCCTCAACAATCTTAGTTCTAGTATTAAAGACTCTATATGCTTTACTCCTATTAGAATAACCAATAAAGATAGCTAAATCAGCTTTAGGATCGAATTTACCAAGATTGTCTTTACCGTTATTGTGCACATAGCACTTACAGCCGAAGACACGAAGGTGACTGAGATTTGGCTTTCTTTCTTTGTAGAGTTCGTATGGAGTCTTATTCAGCTTCTTTCTCAAGTATGCTCTGTTGGAGACGTAGCAAGCCGTACTCATGGCATCAGCCCAAAACACTTGCGAAGTGATGTACTCGTTCAACATTGCTCTAGCCATTTCAGTGAGTACTCTATTCTTTCTCTCCACAACACCATTTTGTTGTGGTGTTCTTGGTGCTGAAAAATTGTGATCAATCCCCATACTATCACAGAACTCAGCAAAGGCTTGATTTTCGAACTCTCCACCATGATCAGTCCGTATTCCTGAAATTGAGAACCCTTTCTCGTTTTGGACCTTCTTGGCAAATGAGACAAACTGATCAAAGGTTTCATCTTTAGAAGATAAAAATATTGTCCACGTAAATCTAGAGAAATCATCAACAATGACCAAAGTGTATAAGTTTCCACCAAGACTTTTCACTCTAGCTGGTCCAACTAGATCCATGTGAAGAAGTTGAAGAGGTCTGTTTGTTGAAATCTCATTTTTAGCTTTAAAAGAAGATTTGGTCTGTTTTCCCTTTTGACAAGCATCACAAATCATATCATTTTTGAAATTCAGTTTGGGAATGCCAATAACCAAATCCTTTTTCAATAACTTGTCAAGTTGATACATATTGACATGAGCTAATCGCTTATGCCATAGCCAACTCTCATTCAAGTTACTTACAAAACAATTTTCAGAAGTAGAAGCATTGCTAGAGAGGTTCAAAGTATAGCAGTTTCCATCTCTAGGTGCTCTAAATAAAGCTCTATTTTTCAACTCATTTATGGAGATCAAATCATTTTTAACAATAAAGCACTCATCTGAATCAAATATTACCAAATTACCCTTATCGGCGCTTTGGCTCACACTAAGGAGATTGTGACACAATCCTTCTACAAGGTAGACGTCTTTGATGAGTGGGCCTTCATTGTTGCCTATCTCACCAATGCCAGCGATTTTCCCGGATTGATCACCTCCAAATGTGACTCTACCTCCATCTTTTGGCTTTATTGATAAAAACTTTGATTTGTCTCCAGTCATGTGTCTTGAGCATCCACTATCGATATACCACTTGTTTGGCCTTGATGCTCTAAGACAAACCTGCAGATCACAAAGGATCAGGTTTTAGGTACCCATCTTTTCTTGGGTCCTTTGGGGTTAGCATGTACCTTGGGAACATATGTTCCTTTTGGTACCCAGACATAATTCCCTACAGGTTTAGCTTTTCTTTCTTTTCGATGAAAACAAGATGAAGTAGAATGACCCTTCCTATTGCAATATGTACAATGTGCAAAAGGATTTGAGGAATGAACAGATTTAGTGAAATAATTCATATAGGATTTTTGTCCATTCTTTTTCTTTCCTTTCTTCTTATCAAAGTCTGGTCTATAACCAATGCCCGATCTATCGTTTGTAAAACGTTGTTGTTTCAAAATCACATTGAGCATTTCACTTCCCTTAGTGAATTTCTCAAGTGCTTTTGTAAGTTGTGAATTCTTTTTCTCTAGGATAGAGCATTCATCACAAATCAGAGATTGAGGAGAAGAGAGGTTTTCAATTTGCAGTTCAAGAAAAGAATTTTTTCTTTTCAAAGACATATACTTGTCTGCAAGTTTTTCAAACTCCTTTTGAACAACATTGTATTCAGCAAACAATTCATCATAGGAAGGAAGAGATTCATATACCTCATTTATTTCACTAGGTTGTTCTTCTTCCTCAGCAACCAGGCATATGTTGGCTTTTTCACTTTCATCCTCTTCAGCTTCATCCTCATCCGATGAGCTATCTCCCCATATAGCTGACACATATGCCTTCTTTTTGTATTTCTTGAATTTCTTCTTTTCTTTCTCTTGGTTTTTCAGCTGAGGGCATTCTGCCTTGATGTGTCCGGGCTTCTCGCATTCATAGCAGATGATAGGCTTCTTTGATTCATAGCTCGAACTTTCTTTCTGAAATTTCTTGAAGCCTTGATCTCTTTTATAAAACTTCTTGAATCTCCGGACCATCATGCCAATCTCTTCATCCTCGTCCTCATCTTCCTCATCCTTTTCCGCATTCAGAGCCACTCCCTTGTTGCGATTGTTGCCACCATTGACATCTTCTAATTCCTTCTTGAACTTCAACTTGCTCTCATATTCAGATAAGCTACCAAACAAGGCTGCAACTGACGTCATCGACTCTCCACGAGCCTCTTCGATAGCTGTGACCTTTGCTTCCCAATCTTTGGTCAGAATATTAAGAATCTTTCTTACTTGAGACCCTTGATCAAAGATCTTTCCTAGAGCAGCCAGTTGATTTGTCAAATGGGTATATCTGAGCTGAAACTCTCCAATGCTTTCTCCTTGCTTCATCCGCAACAAGTCATATTCAGTGGTTAGAATATTAATTCGGTTTTCCTTGATTCCAGAGGTTCCTTCATATGCAATCTCTAGTGCTTTCCACATCTCCTTAGCTGTTGACAGATTGCAAATGCGAAAGAACTCTTTTTGGCTAAGAGCACTTTGAAGCATCAGGATGGCCTTGCTATTGAGAGTAATATTCTTCTTATCATCATCGTTGAACTCAGCTTCGGTCTTTGGAACAGTGATGCCTCCTTCAACCTTAACTGGTACATAATCTCCAGTTTCAAATACTCTCCACAATCCATATTCTGTAGCCATTACGAACACACGAAATTTTGCTTTCCAGAAAGAGTAGTGTTCGCCATCGAAACCGGGAGGTCTGTTGATTGAAGCTCCATCAGGAAGAATTCCTTCCATAGTGATCCTTCTCGAGTGGTAAAACTCTTCTGAGAAGACCTAGCTCTGATACCAAATGAAAGAGGAGCTTTATACCCAAGAGGGGGGGTGAATTGGGTATATTAAAAATTTTGCAAACTGGTTCTGTTTTTACACTCTCAGAACAGAGCAGAACAGAGGAGATAGAGAGAAGAGCTTTGCACACAGCGATTTATAATGGTTCGGTCCTTTCTCTGACCTACATCCAGTCCCCAAGCCTCACTTGGGATTTTCAATCCACTATAATCAAATATTGATTACACACTCTGTACTAAGAGTTGTTCTCTCACTAGAACACACTCCCCCTTACAAGTTGTAATCAATACACCCCAACTACCAAGTCCCCTGACTTGTAGTTATCTCAATCAATAAATGATTTACAAGTATTTGACTCTCTTACAGAGCAGATAAGATAAACACTGAAGAACTAAGTATCAAAATGATACAATACAGATGTAAGCTTGATACAATAAATGACTCAATAAATTTTCGCTCTAAGTAGTTGTGTCTGCTTGTGAAGAAATTAATGCTCTCTATTTATAGGTAGAGAACATTAAATGACCGTTGTGAGATGATTCCAACCGTTGGAAGTGATTTGCTTAAGTTCTGGTCATCTTCTCTCTCTAAACTTCTGCTAATCCAAGTCTTAATGAAGTCTGATGTGGATCTCTGAGTTTCTGCCCGTTGGAATTAACTTTACTTGATGTAGTAAGCATTCTTTAACGTTAACAAGGCGTGCTCAGATGGATTAGCCGAAAGTAGATGAGATTGTGCAGGTGCATTAAATGCACTGTTCACCTTTTTGCTTTTTCTCACAAATCTTCAATAATCTTGATCTGTGCTAACTGAAAAACACTCAACAAACTTGTTAAACATATCTGGGATCATGAGTGAATGATTTATGAAAACAATTAGATCAAACAACAAGATATAGCAGATTTCACAAATTTGAAAAAGCTTCAACGGTCACTAACCTCGAGGTTAGTTCATCCAACCTCGAGGTTGGCCTGAAATCTTCAGGCAAACCTTCGTTTTAAAATCATTCAACCTCGAGGTAGCAAAGTGAACCTCGAGGTTTCTCTTGAGAAGAAACCTTCTGATAAATCTCATTAACCTGCAAACCTTGAGGTTCCAAAGGTAACCTCGAGGTTTGAAGTTTGTTTCAAACCTTCAGTTTTCACTGGAGCCCGACAACCTCGAGGTTGTACATCTGTACTCGAGGTTGGCTCTTTGAAAGTGCAAGGTTCAAAGTTAAACATAAAGCCCAGCCTCGAGGTTACAATGTTAACCTCGAGGTTTTCAATACTTTGAAAACCAGTGTGCTCTCTGTAAGTGATAAAACTCGAGGTTGCAACATCATACTCGAGGTCAAAGGTGTTTTCATCGAGCTTAAGTTTCAAAACAAAGTGTCCAACCTCGAGGTTGAAACATGGACCTCGAGGTTCATGTGCTTGATGAACAACATGACCTTTCTGTATGAGTTGAACCTTGAGGTTAGCTTTGCATACTCGAGGTTACAAGTGTTAATGAAGAAACTTGGATTCTCCAACTGAACCAGAACCTCGAGGTTGACTTCTCAACCTCGAGGTTTCACATATAACTTGTGAAACCAAGTTTTGCAACATTCGAACACTTGATTTTTAAAGCTTCTGTAAGGTCAAACCTCGAGGTTACAAACCCAACCTCGAGGTTTGCTCTTAAACAGAATTTTGACACTTAAGAGCAAAACCTCTTCAATTGTCTGTAGTTGTTGACAATCATCAAAACCATCAGAGAACTAACACTTGTTTCGAGATTCCTCCTCCGTTTGGACCCTGAACCATTTGGGAATACTTGAGGCAGAAGAAGACGAACTTTTTTCAACGACTCCGAATTGCGTGGAAACTCACCCACCCTCCTCATTTCTCGTGAGGTTTCCAGGATGCATGAACTTGTTTCGAGATTCCTCCGTTTGGGGCCTGAACCATATGGGACAACTTGAGGCAGAAGAAGACGAACTTTTTTCAACGTCTCGGAATTGGTTGGAAACTCTCCCACCCTCCTCATTTCTCGTGAGGATTCCAGAATGCAGGAACTTGTTTCGAGATTCCTCCGTTTGGGCCCTGAACCATTTGGTACAACTTGAGGCAGAAGAAGACGAACTTTTTTCAACGTCTCGGAATTGCTTGGAAACTCACGCACCCTCCTCATTTCTCGTGAGGATTCCAGAATGCATGAACTTGTTTCGAGATTCCTTGGTTTGGGCCCTGAACCATTTGGGAATACTTGAGGCAGAAGAAGACGAACTTTTTTCAACGAATCCGAATTACGTGAAAACTCACCCACCTCCTCATTTCTCGTGAGGATTCCAAAATGCATGAAGTTGTTTCGAGATTCCTCCCTTTGGGCCCTGAACCATATGGGACAACTTGAGGCAGAAGAAGACGAACTTTTTTCAACGTCTCGGAATTTCTTGGAAACTCTCCCACCCTCCTCATTTCTCGTGAGGATTCCAGAATGCATGAACTTGTTTCGAGATTCCTCCGTTTGGGCCCTGAACCATTTGGGACAACTTGAGGAAGAAGAAGACGAACTTTTTTCAACGTCTCGGAATTGCTTGGAAACTCACCCACCCTCCTCATTTCTCGTGAGGATTCCAGAATGCATGAACTTGTTTCGAGATTCCTCCCTTTGGGCCCTGAACCATATGGGACAACTTGAGGCAGAAGAAGACGAACTTTTTTCAACGTCTCGGAATTGGTTGGAAACTCACCCAGCCTCCTCATTTCTCGTGAGGATTCCAGAATGCATGAACTTGTTTCGAGATTCCTCCGTTTGGGCCCTGAACCATTTGGGAATACTTGAGGCAGAAGAAGACGAACTTTTTTCAACGACTCCGAATTGCGTGGAAACTCACCCACCCTCCTCATTTCTCGTGAGGTTTCCAGGATGCATGAACTTGTTCCGAGATTCCTCCCTTTGGGCCCTGAACCATATGGGACAACTTGAGGCAGAAGAAGACGAACTTTTTTCAACGTCTCGGAATTTCTTGGAAACTCTCCCACCCTCCTCATTTCTCGTGAGGATTCCAGAATGCATGAACTTGTTTCGAGATTCCTCCGTTTGGGCCCTGACCCATTTGGGACAACTTGAGGCAGAAGAAGACGAACTTTTTTCAACGTCTCGGAATTGCTTGGAAACTCACCCACCCTCCTCATTTCTCGTGAGGATTCCAGAATGCATGAACTTGTTTCGAGATTCCTCCCTTTGGGCCCTGAACCATATGGGACAACTTGAGGCAGAAGAAGACGAACTTTTTTCAACGTCTCGGAATTGGTTGGAAACTCACCCAGCCTCCTCATTTCTCGTGAGGATTCCAGAATGCATGAACTTGTTTCGAGATTCCTCCGTTTGGGCCCTGAACCATTTGGGAATACTTGAGGCAGAAGAAGACGAACTTTTTTCAACGACTCCGAATTGCGTGGAAACTCACCCACCCTCCTCATTTCTCGTGAGGTTTCCAGGATGCATGAACTTGTTTCGAGATTCCTCCATTTGGGCCCTGAACCATATGGGACAACTTGAGGCAGAAGAAGACGAACTTTTTTCAACGTCTCAAAATTGGTTGGAAACTCACCCACCCTCCTCATTTCTCGTGAGGATTCCAGAATGCATGAACTTGTTTCGAGATTCCTCCGTTTGGGCCCTGAACCATTTGGGACAACTTGAGGCAGAAGAAGACGAACTTTTTTCAACGACTCCGAATTGCGTGGAAACTCACCCACCCTCCTCATTTCTCGTGAGGTTTCCAGGATGCATGAACTTGTTCCGAGATTCCTCCGTTTGGGCCCTGAACCATATGGGACAACATGAGGCAGAAGAAGACGAACTTTTTTCAACGTCTCAAAATTGGTTGGAAACTCACCCACCCTCCTCATTTCTCGTGAGGATTCCAGAATGCATGAACTTGTTTCGAGATTCCTCCGTTTGGGCCCTGAACCATTTGGTACAACTTGAGGCAGAAGAAGACGAACTTTTTTCAACGTCTCGGAATTGCTTGGAAACTCACCCACCCTCCTCATTTCTCGTGAGGATTCCAGAATGCATGAACTTGTTTCGAGATTCCTTGGTTTGGGCCCTGAACCATTTGGGAATACTTGAGGCAGAAGAAGACGAACTTTTTTCAACGAATCCGAATTACGTGAAAACTCACCCACCCTCCTCATTTCTCGTGAGGATTCCAAAATGCATGAAGTTGTTTCGAGATTCCTCCCTTTGGGCCCTGAACCATATGGGACAACTTGAGGCAGAAGAAGACGAACTTTTTTCAACGTCTCGGAATTTCTTGGAAACTCTCCCACCCTCCTCATTTCTCGTGAGGATTCCAGAATGCATGAACTTGTTTCGAGATTCCTCCGTTTGGGCCCTGAACCATTTGGGACAACTTGAGGCAGATGAAGACGAACTTTTTTCAACGTCTCGGAATTGCTTGGAAACTCACCCACCCTCCTCATTTCTCGTGAGGATTCCAGAATGCATGAACTTGTTTCGAGATTCCTCCCTTTGGGCCCTGAACCATATGGGACAACTTGAGGCAGAAGAAGACGAACTTTTTTCAACGTCTCGGAATTGGTTGGAAACTCACCCAGCCTCCTCATTTCTCGTGAGGATTCCAAAATGCATGAACTTGTTTCGAGATTCCTCCGTTTGGGCCCTGAACCATTTGGGAATACTTGAGGCAGAAGAAGACAAACTTTTTTCAACGACTCCGAATTGCGTGGAAACTCACCCACCCTCCTCATTTCTCGTGAGGTTTTCAGGATGCATGAACTTGTTTCGAGATTCCTCCGTTTGGGCCCTGAACCATATGGGACAACTTGAGGCAGAAGAAGACGAACTTTTTTCAACGTCTCAAAATTGGTTGGAAACTCACCCACCCTCCTCATTTCTCGTGAGGATTCCAGAATGCATGAACTTGTTTCGAGATTCCTCCGTTTGGGCCCTGAACCATTTGGGACAACTTGAGGCAGAAGAAGACGAACTTTTTTCAACGACTCCGAATTGCGTGGAAACTCACCCACCCTCCTCATTTCTCGTGAGGTTTCCAGGATGCATGAACTTGTTCCGAGATTCCTCCGTTTGGGCCCTGAACCATATGGGACAACATGAGGCAGAAGAAGACGAACTTTTTTCAACGTCTCAAAATTGGTTGGAAACTCACCCACCCTCCTCATTTCTCGTGAGGATTCCAGAATGCATGAACTTGTTTTGATGTGATTCCCGAAGGAAACGGACGATCGGATCAACTAGGAGTGGAATGTCGCACCAGAACAGCCTCTGACGCGTCGTAAAAGATCGGAATGTATCTCGCGCTATAGACCTCTGATTTGAGCGCTTCCAAAACGAGCAGAAAGAGGACGTTCTGAACTACGATTTTCACTAATTAAATGCCGAAAAAGGTTAAGGGAAACTAGAGATACGGAATGAACAAATTCGACACGAAACTGCAGTTTGGGTAGGCGCCACAATTCCAAAGAATCGATAAGCCCAAGAACGCCACAAGGATCGAAACCCTTGATAAGTTCAGAGATTCTCGAAAGAACCCTAGAGAACTTGTCTCTCACCAAAATGGTTGAAATCTCAATTCAAATCTGCCGTTACAAATGCTATGGTCTTCCCTTATATGGACAACATCCATATTAAGTTTAACCTAATATGCTTACACATAAAGCCCAATAAACAAGCCCAATAAGCCTTATTACAAAAGTTTAACTAAATGTAAGAAAATAAAACTAAATGCAGAATTTGGGCTAAGGCCCAATGAAGCCTCCATGCATATCCATTGGGGCTTATTCTTCAAGGTCTTCAATCTGGAGCCTTTTTAGTTCTTGCTCTTGTCATTGGATCTCCAAGACCTTGTATTTCCTCCAAGTTTGTTGCCTTGATCATGTCGCCTCCTATGTCCTCATCATGTTTCGAGATTCCTTGGTTTGGGCCCTGAACCATTTGGGAATACTTGAGGCAGAAGAAGACGAACTTTTTTCAACGACTCCGAATTACGTGAAAACTCACCCACCCTCCTCATTTCTCGTGAGGATTCCAAAATGCATGAAGTTGTTTCGAGATTCCTCCCTTTGGGCCCTGAACCATATGGGACAACTTGAGGCAGAAGAAGACGAACTTTTTTCAACGTCTCGGAATTTCTTGGAAACTCTCCCACCCTCCTCATTTCTCGTGAGGATTCCAGAATGCATGAACTTGTTTCGAGATTCCTCCGTTTGGGCCCTGAACCATTTGGGACAACTTGAGGCAGATGAAGACGAACTTTTTTCAACGTCTCGGAATTGCTTGGAAACTCACCCACCCTCCTCATTTCTCGTGAGGATTCCAGAATGCATGAACTTGTTTCGAGATTCCTCCCTTTGGGCCCTGAACCATATGGGACAACTTGAGGCAGAAGAAGACGAACTTTTTTCAACGTCTCGGAATTGGTTGGAAACTCACCCAGCCTCCTCATTTCTCGTGAGGATTCCAGAATGCATGAACTTGTTTCGAGATTCCTCCGTTTGGGCCCTGAACCATTTGGGAATACTTGAGGCAGAAGAAGACGAACTTTTTTCAACGACTCCGAATTGCGTGGAAACTCACCCACCCTCCTCATTTCTCGTGAGGTTTTCAGGATGCATGAACTTGTTTCGAGATTCCTCCGTTTGGGCCCTGAACCATATGGGACAACTTGAGGCAGAAGAAGACGAACTTTTTTCAACGTCTCAAAATTGGTTGGAAACTCACCCACCCTCCTCATTTCTCGTGAGGATTCCAGAATGCATGAACTTGTTTCGAGATTCCTCCGTTTGGGCCCTGAACCATTTGGGACAACTTGAGGCAGAAGAAGACGAACTTTTTTCAACGACTCCGAATTGCGTGGAAACTCACCCACCCTCCTCATTTCTCGTGAGGTTTCCAGGATGCATGAACTTGTTCCGAGATTCCTCCGTTTGGGCCCTGAACCATATGGGACAACATGAGGCAGAAGAAGACGAACTTTTTTCAACGTCTCAAAATTGGTTGGAAACTCACCCACCCTCCTCATTTCTCGTGAGGATTCCAGAATGCATGAACTTGTTTTGATGTGATTCCCGAAGGAAACGGACGATCGGATCAACTAGGAGTGGAATGTCGCACCAGAACAGCCTCTGACGCGTCGTAAAAGATCGGAATGTATCTCGCGCTATAGACCTCTGATTTGAGCGCTTCCAAAACGAGCAGAAAGAGGACGTTCTGAACTACGATTTTCACTAATTAAATGCCGAAAAAGGTTAAGGGAAACTAGAGATACGGAATGAACAAATTCGACACGAAACTGCAGTTTGGGTAGGCGCCACAATTCCAAAGAATCGATAAGCCCAAGAACGCCACAAGGATCGAAACCCTTGATAAGTTCAGAGATTCTCGAAAGAACCCTAGAGAACTTGTCTCTCACCAAAATGGTTGAAATCTCAATTCAAATCTGCCGTTACAAATGCTATGGTCTTCCCTTATATGGACAACATCCATATTAAGTTTAACCTAATATGCTTACACATAAAGCCCAATAAACAAGCCCAATAAGCCTTATTACAAAAGTTTAACTAAATGTAAGAAAATAAAACTAAATGCAGAATTTGGGCTAAGGCCCAATGAAGCCTCCATGCATATCCATTGGGGCTTATTCTTCAAGGTCTTCAATCTGGAGCCTTTTTAGTTCTTGCTCTTGTCATTGGATCTCCAAGACCTTGTATTTCCTCCAAGTTTGTTGCCTTGATCATGTCGCCTCCTATGTCCTCATCATGTTTCGAGATTCCTTGGTTTGGGCCCTGAACCATTTGGGAATACTTGAGGCAGAAGAAGACGAACTTTTTTCAACGACTCCGAATTACGTGAAAACTCACCCACCCTCCTCATTTCTCGTGAGGATTCCAAAATGCATGAAGTTGTTTCGAGATTCCTCCCTTTGGGCCCTGAACCATATGGGACAACTTGAGGCAGAAGAAGACGAACTTTTTTCAACGTCTCGGAATTGCTTGGAAACTCTCCCACCCTCCTCATTTCTTGTGAGGATTCCAGAATGCATGAACTTGTTTCGAGATTCCTCCGTTTGGGCCCTGAACCATTTGGGACAACTTGAGGCAGAAGAAGACGAACTTTTTTCAACGTCTCGGAATTGCTTGGAAACTCACCCACCCTCCTCATTTCTCGTGAGGATTCCAGTATGCATGAACTTGTTTCGAGATTCCTCCCTTTGGGCCCTGAACCATATGGGACAACTTGAGGCAGAAGAAGACGAACTTTTTTGAACGTCTCGGAATTGGTTGGAAACTCACCCACCCTCCTCATTTCTCGTGAGGATTCCAGAATGCATGAACTTGTTTCGAGATTCCTCCGTTTGGGCCCTGAACCATTTGGGAATACTTGAGGCAGAAGAAGACGAACTTTTTTCAACGACTCCGAATTGCGTGGAAACTCACCCACCCTCCTCATTTCTCGTGAGGTTTCCAGGATGCATGAACTTGTTCCGAGATTCCTCCCTTTGGGCCCTGAACCATATGGGACAACTTGAGGCAGAAGAAGACGAACTTTTTTCAACGTCTCGGAATTGGTTGGAAACTCACCCAGCCTCCTCATTTCTCGTGAGGATTCCAGAATGCATGAACTTGTTTCGAGATTCCTCCGTTTGGGCCCTGAACCATTTGGGAATACTTGAGGCAGAAGAAGACGAACTTTTTTCAACGACTCCGAATTGCGTGGAAACTCACCCACCCTCCTCATTTCTCGTGAGGTTTCCAGGATGCATGAACTTGTTTCGAGATTCCTCCGTTTGGGCCCTGAACCATATGGGACAACTTGAGGCAGAAGAAGACGAACTTTTTTCAACGTCTCAAAATTGGTTGGAAACTCACCCACCCTCCTCATTTCTCGTGAGGGTTCCAGAATGCATGAACTTGTTTCGAGATTCCTCCGTTTGGGCCCTGAACCGTTTGGGAATACTTGAGGCAAAAGAAGACGAACTTTTTTCAACGACTCCGAATTGCGTGGAAACTCACCCACCCTCCTCATTTCTCGTGAGGTTTCCAGGATGCATGAACTTGTTTCGAGATTCCTCCGTTTGGGCCCTGAACCATATGGGACAACTTGAGGCAGAAGAAGACGAACTTTTTTCAACGTCTCAAAATTGGTTGGAAACTCACCCACCCTCCTCATTTCTCGTGAGGATTCCAGTATGCATGAACTTGTTTCGAGATTCCTCCCTTTGGGCCCTGAACCATATGGGACAACTTGAGGCAGAAGAAGACGAACTTTTTTGAACGTCTCGGAATTGGTTGGAAACTCACCCACCCTCCTCATTTCTCGTGAGGATTCCAGAATGCATGAACTTGTTTCGAGATTCCTCCGTTTGGGCCCTGAACCATTTGGGAATACTTGAGGCAGAAGAAGACGAACTTTTTTCAACGACTCCGAATTGCATGGAAACTCACCCACCCTCCTCATTTCTCGTGAGGTTTCCAGGATGCATGAACTTGTTCCGAGATTCCTCCCTTTGGGCCCTGAACCATATGGGACAACTTGAGGCAGAAGAAGACGAACTTTTTTCAACGTCTCGGAATTGGTTGGAAACTCACCCAGCCTCCTCATTTCTCGTGAGGATTCCAGAATGCATGAACTTGTTTCGAGATTCCTCCGTTTGGGCCCTGAACCATTTGGGAATACTTGAGGCAGAAGAAGACGAACTTTTTTCAACGACTCCGAATTGCGTGGAAACTCACCCACCCTCCTCATTTCTCGTGAGGTTTCCAGGATGCATGAACTTGTTTCGAGATTCCTCCGTTTGGGCCCTGAACCATATGGGACAACTTGAGGCAGAAGAAGACGAACTTTTTTCAACGTCTCAAAATTGGTTGGAAACTCACCCACCCTCCTCATTTCTCGTGAGGGTTCCAGAATGCATGAACTTGTTTCGAGATTCCTCCGTTTGGGCCCTGAACCATTTGGGAATACTTGAGGCAAAAGAAGACGAACTTTTTTCAACGACTCCGAATTGCGTGGAAACTCACCCACCCTCCTCATTTCTCGTGAGGTTTCCAGGATGCATGAACTTGTTTCGAGATTCCTCCGTTTGGGCCCTGAACCATATGGGACAACTTGAGGCAGAAGAAGACGAACTTTTTTCAACGTCTCAAAATTGGTTGGAAACTCACCCACCCTCCTCATTTCTCGTGAGGATTCCAGAATGCATGAACTTGTTTCGAGATTCCTCCGTTTGGGCCCTGAACCATGTGGGACAACTTGAGGCAGAAGAAGACGAACTTTTTTCAACGACTCCGAATTGCGTGGAAACTCACCCACCCTCCTCATTTCTCGTGAGGTTTCCAGGATGCATGAACTTGTTCCGAGATTCCTCCGTTTGGGCCCTGAACCATATGGGACAACATGAGGCAGAAGAAGACGAACTTTTTTCAACGTCTCAAAATTGGTTGGAAACTCACCCACCCTCCTCATTTCTCGTGAGGATTCCAGAATGCATGAACTTGTTTCGAGATTCCTCCGTTTGGGCCCTGAACCATTTGGTACAACTTGAGGCAGAAGAAGACGAACTTTTTTCAACGTCTCGGAATTGCTTGGAAACTCACCCACCCTCCTCATTTCTCGTGAGGATTCCAGAATGCATGAACTTGTTTCGAGATTCCTTGGTTTGGGCCCTGAACCATTTGGGAATACTTGAGGCAGAAGAAGACGAACTTTTTTCAACGAATCCGAATTACGTGAAAACTCACCCACCCTCCTCATTTCTCGTGAGGATTCCAAAATGCATGAAGTTGTTTCGAGATTCCTCCCTTTGGGCCCTGAACCATATGGGACAACTTGAGGCAGAAGAAGACGAACTTTTTTCAACGTCTCGGAATTTCTTGGAAACTCTCCCACCCTCCTCATTTCTCGTGAGGATTCCAGAATGCATGAACTTGTTTCGAGATTCCTCCGTTTGGGCCCTGAACCATTTGGGACAACTTGAGGCAGATGAAGACGAACTTTTTTCAACGTCTCGGAATTGCTTGGAAACTCACCCACCCTCCTCATTTCTCGTGAGGATTCCAGAATGCATGAACTTGTTTCGAGATTCCTCCCTTTGGGCCCTGAACCATATGGGACAACTTGAGGCAGAAGAAGACGAACTTTTTTCAACGTCTCGGAATTGGTTGGAAACTCACCCAGCCTCCTCATTTCTCGTGAGGATTCCAGAATGCATGAACTTGTTTCGAGATTCCTCCGTTTGGGCCCTGAACCATTTGGGAATACTTGAGGCAGAAGAAGACGAACTTTTTTCAACGACTCCGAATTGCGTGGAAACTCACCCACCCTCCTCATTTCTCGTGAGGTTTCCAGGATGCATGAACTTGTTTCGAGATTCCTCCGTTTGGGCCCTGAACCATATGGGACAACTTGAGGCAGAAGAAGACGAACTTTTTTCAACGTCTCAAAATTGGTTGGAAACTCACCCACCCTCCTCATTTCTCGTGAGGATTCCAGAATGCATGAACTTGTTTCGAGATTCCTCCGTTTGGGCCCTGAACCATTTGGGACAACTTGAGGCAGAAGAAGACGAACTTTTTTCAACGACTCCGAATTGCGTGGAAACTCACCCACCCTCCTCATTTCTCGTGAGGTTTCCAGGATGCATGAACTTGTTCCGAGATTCCTCCGTTTGGGCCCTGAACCATATGGGACAACATGAGGCAGAAGAAGACGAACTTTTTTCAACGTCTCAAAATTGGTTGGAAACTCACCCACCCTCCTCATTTCTCGTGAGGATTCCAGAATGCATGAACTTGTTTTGATGTGATTCCCGAAGGAAACGGACGATCGGATCAACTAGGAGTGGAATGTCGCACCAGAACAGCCTCTGACGCGTCGTAAAAGATCGGAATGTATCTCGCGCTATAGACCTCTGATTTGAGCGCTTCCAAAACGAGCAGAAAGAGGACGTTCTGAACTACGATTTTCACTAATTAAATGCCGAAAAAGGTTAAGGGAAACTAGAGATACGGAATGAACAAATTCGACACGAAACTGCAGTTTGGGTAGGCGCCACAATTCCAAAGAATCGATAAGCCCAAGAACGCCACAAGGATCGAAACCCTTGATAAGTTCAGAGATTCTCGAAAGAACCCTAGAGAACTTGTCTCTCACCAAAATGGTTGAAATCTCAATTCAAATCTGCCGTTACAAATGCTATGGTCTTCCCTTATATGGACAACATCCATATTAAGTTTAACCTAATATGCTTACACATAAAGCCCAATAAACAAGCCCAATAAGCCTTATTACAAAAGTTTAACTAAATGTAAGAAAATAAAACTAAATGCAGAATTTGGGCTAAGGCCCAATGAAGCCTCCATGCATATCCATTGGGGCTTATTCTTCAAGGTCTTCAATCTGGAGCCTTTTTAGTTCTTGCTCTTGTCATTGGATCTCCAAGACCTTGTATTTCCTCCAAGTTTGTTGCCTTGATCATGTCGCCTCCTATGTCCTCATCATGTTTCGAGATTCCTTGGTTTGGGCCCTGAACCATTTGGGAATACTTGAGGCAGAAGAAGACGAACTTTTTTCAACGACTCCGAATTACGTGAAAACTCACCCACCCTCCTCATTTCTCGTGAGGATTCCAAAATGCATGAAGTTGTTTCGAGATTCCTCCCTTTGGGCCCTGAACCATATGGGACAACTTGAGGCAGAAGAAGACGAACTTTTTTCAACGTCTCGGAATTGCTTGGAAACTCTCCCACCCTCCTCATTTCTTGTGAGGATTCCAGAATGCATGAACTTGTTTCGAGATTCCTCCGTTTGGGCCCTGAACCATTTGGGACAACTTGAGGCAGAAGAAGACGAACTTTTTTCAACGTCTCGGAATTGCTTGGAAACTCACCCACCCTCCTCATTTCTCGTGAGGATTCCAGTATGCATGAACTTGTTTCGAGATTCCTCCCTTTGGGCCCTGAACCATATGGGACAACTTGAGGCAGAAGAAGACGAACTTTTTTGAACGTCTCGGAATTGGTTGGAAACTCACCCACCCTCCTCATTTCTCGTGAGGATTCCAGAATGCATGAACTTGTTTCGAGATTCCTCCGTTTGGGCCCTGAACCATTTGGGAATACTTGAGGCAGAAGAAGACGAACTTTTTTCAACGACTCCGAATTGCGTGGAAACTCACCCACCCTCCTCATTTCTCGTGAGGTTTCCAGGATGCATGAACTTGTTTCGAGATTCCTCCGTTTGGGCCCTGAACCATATGGGACAACTTGAGGTAGAAGAAGACGAACTTTTTTCAACGTCTCAAAATTGGTTGGAAACTCACCCACCCTCCTCATTTCTCGTGAGGTTTCCAGAATGCATGAACTTGTTTCGAGATTCCTCCGTTTGGGCCCTGAACCATTTGGGACAACTTGAGGCAGAAGAAGACGAACTTTTTTCAACGACTCCGAATTGCGTGGAAACTCACCCACCCTCCTCATTTCTCGTGAGGTTTCCAGGATGCATGAACTTGTTCCGAGATTCCTCCGTTTGGGCCCTGAACCATATGGGACAACTTGAGGCAGAAGAAGACGAACTTTTTTCAACGTCTCAAAATTGGTTGGAAACTCACCCACCCTCCTAATTTCCCGTGAGGATTCCAGAATGCATGAACTTGTTTCGAGATTCCTCCGTTTGGGCCCTGAACCATTTGGTACAACTTGAGGCAGAAGAAGACGAACTTTTTTCAACGTCTCGGAATTGCTTGGAAACTCACCCACCCTCCTCATTTCTCGTGAGGATTCCAGAATGCATGAACTTGTTTCGAGATTCCTTGGTTTGGCCCTGAACCATTTGGGAATACTTGAGGCAGAAGAAGACGAACTTTTTTCAACGACTCCGAATTACGTGAAAACTCACCCACCCTCCTCATTTCTCGTGAGGATTCCAAAATGCATGAAGTTGTTTCGAGATTCCTCCCTTTGGGCCCTGAACCATATGGGACAACTTGAGGCAGAAGAAGACGAACTTTTTTCAACGTCTCGGAATTGCTTGGAAACTCTCCCACCCTCCTCATTTCTCGTGAGGATTCCAGAATGCATGAACTTGTTTCGAGATTCCTCCGTTTGGGCCCTGAACCATTTGGGACAACTTGAGGAAGAAGATGACGAACTTTTTTCAACGTCTCGGAATTGCTTGGAAACTCTCCCACCCTCCTCATTTCTCGTGAGGATTCCAGAATGCATGAACATGTTTCGAGATTCCTCCGTTTGGGCCCTGAACCATTTGCGACAACTTGAGGAAGAAGAAGACGAACTTTTTTCAACGTCTCGGAATTGGTTGGAAACTCTCCCACCCTCCTCATTTCTCGTGAGGATTCCAGAATGCATGAACTTGTTTCGAGATTCCTCCGTTTGGGCCCTGAACCATTTGGGACAACTTGAGGCAGAAGAAGACGAACTTTTTTCAACGTCTCGGAACTTTGGGCCCTGAACCATATGGGACAACTTGAGGCAGAAGAAGACGAACTTTTTTGAACGTCTCGGAATTGGTTGGAAACTCACCCACCCTCCTCATTTCTCGTGAGGATTCCAGAATGCATGAACTTGTTTCGAGATTCCTCCGTTTGGGCCCTGAACCATTTGGGAATACTTGAGGCAGAAGAAGACGAACTTTTTTCAACGACTCCGAATTGCGTGGAAACTCACCCACCCTCCTCATTTCTCGTGAGGTTTCCAGGATGCATGAACTTGTTTCGAGATTCCTCCGTTTGGGCCCTGAACCATATGGGACAACTTGAGGCAGAAGAAGACGAACTTTTTTCAACGTCTCAAAATTGGTTGGAAACTCACCCGCCCTCCTCATTTCCCGTGAGGATTCCAGAATGCATGAACTTGTTTCGAGATTCCTCCGTTTGGGCCCTGAACCACTTGGTACAACTTGAGGCAGAAGAAGACGAACTTTTTTCAACGTCTCGGAATTGCTTGGAAACTCACCCACCCTCCTCATTTCTCGTGAGGATTCCAGAATGCATGAACTTGTTTCGAGATTCCTTGGTTTGGGCCCTGAACCATTTGGGAATACTTGAGGCAGAAGAAGACGAACTTTTTTCAACGACTCCGAATTACGTGAAAACTCACCCACCCTCCTCACTTCTCGTGAGGATTCCAGAATGCATGAACTTGTTTCGAGATTCCTCCGTTTGGGCCCTGAACCATTTGGGACAACTTGAGGCAGAAGAAGACGAACTTTTTTCAACGACTCCGAATTGCGTGGAAACTCACCCACCCTCCTCATTTCTCGTGAGGTTTCCAGGATGCATGAACTTGTTCCGAGATTCCTCCGTTTGGGCCCTGAACCATATGGGACAACTTGAGGCAGAAGAAGACGAACTTTTTTCAACGTCTCAAAATTGGTTGGAAACTCACCCACCCTCCTAATTTCCCGTGAGGATTCCAGAATGCATGAACTTGTTTCGAGATTCCTCCGTTTGGGCCCTGAACCATTTGGTACAACTTGAGGCAGAAGAAGACGAACTTTTTTCAACGTCTCGGAATTGCTTGGAAACTCACCCACCCTCCTCATTTCTCGTGAGGATTCCAGAATGCATGAACTTGTTTCGAGATTCCTTGGTTTGGCCCTGAACCATTTGGGAATACTTGAGGCAGAAGAAGACGAACTTTTTTCAACGACTCCGAATTACGTGAAAACTCACCCACCCTCCTCATTTCTCGTGAGGATTCCAAAATGCATGAAGTTGTTTCGAGATTCCTCCCTTTGGGCCCTGAACCATATGGGACAACTTGAGGCAGAAGAAGACGAACTTTTTTCAACGTCTCGGAATTGCTTGGAAACTCTCCCACCCTCCTCATTTCTCGTGAGGATTCAGAATGCATGAACTTGTTTCGAGATTCCTCCGTTTGGGCCCTGAACCATTTGGGACAACTTGAGGAAGAAGATGACGAACTTTTTTCAACGACTCCGAATTGCGTGGAAACTCACCCACCCTCCTCATTTCTCGTGAGGATTCCTGAATGCATGAACTTTTCTCGAGATTCCTCCCTTTGGGCCCTGAACCACATGGGACAACTTGAGGCAGAAGAAGACGAACTTTTTTCAACGTCTCGGAATTGGTTGGAAACTCTCCCACCCTCCTCATTTCTCGTGAGGATTCCAGAATGCATGAACTTGTTTCGAGATTCCTCCGTTTGGGCCCTGAACCATTTGGGACAACTTGAGGCAGAAGAAGACAAACTTTTTTCAACGTCTCGGAACTTTGGGCCCTGAACCATATGGGACAACTTGAGGCAGAAGAAGACGAACTTTTTTGAACGTCTCGGAATTGGTTGGAAACTCACCCACCCTCCTCATTTCTCGTGAGGATTCCAGAATGCATGAACTTGTTTCGAGATTCCTCCGTTTGGGCCCTGAACCATTTGGGAATACTTGAGGCAGAAGAAGACGAACTTTTTTCAACGACTCCGAATTGCGTGGAAACTCACCCACCCTCCTCATTTCTCGTGAGGTTTCCAGGATGCATGAACTTGTTTCGAGATTCCTCCGTTTGGGCCCTGAACCATATGGGACAACTTGAGGCAGAAGAAGACGAACTTTTTTCAACGTCTCAAAATTGGTTGGAAACTCACCCACCCTCCTCATTTCCCGTGAGGATTCCAGAATGCATGAACTTGTTTCGAGATTCCTCCGTTTGGGCCCTGAACCACTTGGTACAACTTGAGGCAGAAGAAGACGAACTTTTTTCAACGTCTCGGAATTGCTTGGAAACTCACCCACCCTCCTCATTTCTCGTGAGGATTCCAGAATGCATGAACTTGTTTCGAGATTCCTCCGTTTGGGCCCTGAACCATTTGGGAATACTTGAGGCAGAAGAAGACGAACTTTTTTCAACGACTCCGAATTACGTGAAAACTCACCCACCCTCCTCATTTCTCGTGAGGATTCCAGAATGCATGAACTTGTTTCGAGATTCCTCCGTTTGGGCCCTGAACCATTTGGGACAACTTGAGACAGACGAAGACGAAATTTTTTCAACGTCTCGGAATTGCTTGGAAACTCACCCACCCTCTTCATTTCTCGTGAGGATTCCAGAATGCTTGAACTTGTTTCGAGATTCCTCCGTTTGGGCCCTGAACCATTTGGGACAACTTGAGACAGAAGAAGACGAACTTTTTTCAACGACTCCGAATTGCATGGAAACTCACCCACCCTCGTCATTTCTCGTGAGGATTCCTGAATGCATGAACTTGTTTCGAGATTCCTCCCTTTGGGCCCTGAACCATATGGGACAACTTGAGGCAGAAGAAGACGAACTTTTTTCAACGACTCCGAATTGCGTGGAAACTCACCACCCTCCTCATTTCTCGTGAGGTTTCCAGGATGCATGAACTTGTTTCGAGATTCCTCCGTTTGGGCCCTGAACCATATGGGACAACTAGAGGCAGAAGAAGACGAACTTTTTTCAACGTCTCAAAATTGGTTGGAAACTCACCCACCCTCCTCATTTCTCGTGAGGATTCCAGAATGCATGAACTTGTTTTGAGATTCCTCCGTTTGGGCCCTGAACCATTTGGGACAACTTGAGGCAGAAGAAGACGAACTTTTTTCAACGACTCCGAATTGCGTGGAAACTCACCCAACCTCCTCATTTCTCGTGAGGTTTCCAGGATGCATGAACTTGTTCCGAGATTCCTCCGTTTGGGCCCTGAACCATATGGGACAACTTGAGGCAGAAGAAGACGAACTTTTTTCAATGTCTCAAAATTGGTTGGAAACTTACCCACCCTCCTCATTTCCCGTGAGGATTCCAGAATGCATGAACTTGTTTCGAGATTCCTCCGTTTGGGCCCTGAACCATTTGGTACAACTTGAGGCAGAAGAAGACGAACTTTTTTCAACGTCTCGGAATTGCTTGGAAACTCTCCCACCCTCCTCATTTCTCGTGAGGATTCCAGAATGCATGAACTTGTTTCGAGATTCCTCCGTTTGGGCCCTGAACCATTTGGTACAACTTGAGGCAGAAGAAGACGAACTTTTTTCAACGTCTCGGAATTGGTTGGAAACTCACCCACCCTCCTCATTTCTCGTGAGGATTCCAGAATGCATGAACTTGTTTCGAGATTCCTCCGTTTGGGCCCTGAACCATTTGGGAATACTTGAGGCAGAAGAAGACGAACTTTTTTCAACGACTCCGAATTACGTGAAAACTCACCCACCCTCCTCATTTCTCGTGAGGATTCCAAAATGCATGAAGTTGTTTCGAGATTCCTCCCTTTGGGCCCTGAACCATATGGGACAACTTGAGGCAGAAGAAGACGAACTTTTTTCAACGTCTCGGAATTGCTTGGAAACTCTCCCACCCTCCTCATTTCTCGTGAGGATTCCAGAATGCATGAACTTGTTTCGAGATTCCACCGTTTGGGCCCTGAACCATTTGGGACAACTTGAGGAAGAAGAAGACGAACTTTTTTCAACGTCTCGGAATTGGTTGGAAACTCTCCCACCCTCCTCATTTCTCGTGAGGATTCCAGAATGCATGAACTTGTTTCGAGATTCCTCCGTTTGGGCCCTGAACCATTTGGGACAACTTGAGGGAGAAGAAGACGAACTTTTTTCAACGTCTCGGAACTTTGGGCCCTGAACCATATGGGACAACTTGAGGCAGAAGAAGACGAACTTTTTTGAACGTCTCGGAATTGGTTGGAAACTCACCCACCCTCCTCATTTCTCGTGAGGATTCCAGAATGCATGAACTTGTTTCGAGATTCCTCCGTTTGGGCCCTGAACCATTTGGGACAACTTGAGGCAGAAGAAGACGAACTTTTTTCAACGACTCCGAATTGCGTGGAAACTCACCCAACCTCCTCATTTCTCGTGAGGTTTCCAGGATGCATGAACTTGTTCCGAGATTCCTCCGTTTGGGCCCTGAACCATATGGGACAACTTGAGGCAGAAGAAGACGAACTTTTTTCAATGTCTCAAAATTGGTTGGAAACTTACCCACCCTCCTCATTTCCCGTGAGGATTCCAGAATGCATGAACTTGTTTCGAGATTCCTCCGTTTGGGCCCTGAACCATTTGGTACAACTTGAGGCAGAAGAAGACGAACTTTTTTCAACGTCTCGGAATTGCTTGGAAACTCTCCCACCCTCCTCATTTCTCGTGAGGATTCCAGAATGCATGAACTTGTTTCGAGATTCCTCCGTTTGGGCCCTGAACCATTTGGTACAACTTGAGGCAGAAGAAGACGAACTTTTTTCAACGTCTCGGAATTGGTTGGAAACTCACCCACCCTCCTCATTTCTCGTGAGGATTCCAGAATGCATGAACTTGTTTCGAGATTCCTCCGTTTGGGCCCTGAACCATTTGGGAATACTTGAGGCAGAAGAAGACGAACTTTTTTCAACGACTCCGAATTACGTGAAAACTCACCCACCCTCCTCATTTCTCGTGAGGATTCCAAAATGCATGAAGTTGTTTCGAGATTCCTCCCTTTGGGCCCTGAACCATATGGGACAACTTGAGGCAGAAGAAGACGAACTTTTTTCAACGTCTCGGAATTGCTTGGAAACTCTCCCACCCTCCTCATTTCTCGTGAGGATTCCAGAATGCATGAACTTGTTTCGAGATTCCTCCGTTTGGGCCCTGAACCATTTGGGACAACTTGAGGAAGAAGAAGACGAACTTTTTTCAACGTCTCGGAATTGGTTGGAAACTCTCCCACCCTCCTCATTTCTCGTGAGGATTCCAGAATGCATGAACTTGTTTCGAGATTCCTCCGTTTGGGCCCTGAACCATTTGGGACAACTTGAGGGAGAAGAAGACGAACTTTTTTCAATGTCTCGGAACTTTGGGCCCTGAACCATATGGGACAACTTGAGGCAGAAGAAGACGAACTTTTTTGAACGTCTCGGAATTGGTTGGAAACTCACCCACCCTCCTCATTTCTCGTGAGGATTCCAGAATGCATGAACTTGTTTCGAGATTCCTCCGTTTGGGCCCTGAACCATTTGGGAATACTTGAGGCAGAAGAAGACGAACTTTTTTCAACGACTCCGAATTGCGTGGAAACTCACCCACCCTCCTCATTTCTCGTGAGGTTTCCAGGATGCATGAACTTGTTTCGAGATTCCTCCGTTTGGGCCCTGAACCATATGGGACAACTTGAGGCAGAAGAAGACGAACTTTTTTCAACGTCTCAAAATTGGTTGGAAACTCACCCACCCTCCTCATTTCCCGTGAGGATTCCAGAATGCATGAACTTGTTTCGAGATTCCTCCGTTTGGGCCCTGAACCATTTGGTACAACTTGAGGCAGAAGAAGACGAACTTTTTTCAACGTCTCGGAATTGCTTGGAAACTCACCCACCCTCCTCATTTCTCGTGAGGATTCCAGAATGCATGAACTTGTTTCGAGATTCCTTGGTTTGGGCCCTGAACCATTTGGGAATACTTGAGGCAGAAGAAGACGAACTTTTTTCAACGACTCCGAATTACGTGAAAACTCACCCACCCTCCTCATTTCTCGTGAGGATTCCAGAATGCATGAACTTGTTTCGAGATTCCTCCGTTTGGGCCCTGAACCATTTGGGACAACTTGAGACAGACGAAGACGAAATTTTTTCAACGTCTCGGAATTGCTTGGAAACTCACCCACCCTCTTCATTTCTCGTGAGGATTCCAGAATGCTTGAACTTGTTTCGAGATTCCTCCGTTTGGGCCCTGAACCATTTGGGACAACTTGAGGCAGAAGAAGACGAACTTTTTTCAACGACTCCGAATTGCATGGAAACTCACCCACCCTCCTCATTTCTCGTGAGGATTCCAGAATGCATGAACTTGTTTCGAGATTCCTCCGTTTGGGCCCTGAACCATATGGGACAACTTGAGGCAGAAGAAGACGAACTTTTTTCAACGACTCCGAATTGCGTGGAAACTCACCACCCTCCTCATTTCTCGTGAGGTTTCCAGGATGCATGAACTTGTTTCGAGATTCCTCCGTTTGGGCCCTGAACCATATGGGACAACTAGAGGCAGAAGAAGACGAACTTTTTTCAACGTCTCAAAATTGGTTGGAAACTCACCCACCCTCCTCATTTCTCGTGAGGATTCCAGAATGCATGAACTTGTTTCGAGATTCCTCCGTTTGGGCCCTGAACCATTTGGGACAACTTGAGGCAGAAGAAGACGAACTTTTTTCAACGACTCCGAATTGCGTGGAAACTCACCCACCCTCCTCATTTCTCGTGAGGTTTCCAGGATGCATGAACTTGTTCCGAGATTCCTCCGTTTGGGCCCTGAACCATATGGGACAACTTGAGGCAGAAGAAGACGAACTTTTTTCAACGTCTCAAAATTGGTTGGAAACTTACCCACCCTCCTCATTTCCCGTGAGGATTCCAGAATGCATGAACTTGTTTCGAGATTCCTCCGTTTGGGCCCTGAACCATTTGGTACAACTTGAGGCAGAAGAAGACGAACTTTTTTCAACGTCTCGGAATTGCTTGGAAACTCTCCCACCCTCCTCATTTCTCGTGAGGATTCCAGAATGCATGAACTTGTTTCGAGATTCCTCCGTTTGGGCCCTGAACCATTTGGTACAACTTGAGGCAGAAGAAGACGAACTTTTTTCAACGTCTCGGAATTGCTTGGAAACGCACCCACCCTCCTCATTTCTCGTGAGGATTCCAGAATGCATGAACTTGTTTCAAGATTCCTCCGTTTGGGCCCTGAACCATTTGGGAATACTTGAGGCAGAAGAAGACGAACTTTTTTCAACGACTCCGAATTACGTGAAAACTCACCCACCCTCCTCATTTCTCGTGAGGATTCCAAAATGCATGAAGTTGTTTCGAGATTCCTCCCTTTGGGCCCTGAACCATATGGGACAACTTGAGGCAGAAGAAGACGAACTTTTTTCAACGTCTCGGAATTGCTTGGAAACTCTCCCACCCTCCTCATTTCTCGTGAGGATTCCAGAATGCATGAACTTGTTTCGAGATTCCTCCGTTTGGGCCCTGAACCATTTGGGACAACTTGAGGAAGAAGATGACGAACTTTTTTCAACGACTCCGAATTGCGTGGAAACTCACCCACCCTCCTTATTTCTCGTGAGGATTCCTGAATGCATGAACTTGTTTCGAGATTCCTCCCTTTGGGCCCTGAACCATATGGGACAACTTGAGGCAGAAGAAGACGAACTTTTTTCAACGTCTCGGAATTGGTTGGAAACTCTCCCACCCTCCTCATTTCTCGTGAGGATTCCAGAATGCATGAACTTGTTTCGAGATTCCTCCGTTTGGGCCCTGAACCATTTGGGACAACTTGAGGCAGAAGAAGACGAACTTTTTTCAACGTCTCGGAATTGCTTGGAAACTCACGCACCCTCCTCATTTCTCGTGAGGATTCCAGTATGCATGAACTTGTTTCGAGATTCCTCCCTTTGGGCCCTGAACCATATGGGACAACTTGAGGCAGTAGAAGACGAACTTTTTTGAACGTCTCGGAATTGGTTGGAAACTCACCCACCCTCCTCATTTCTCGTGAGGATTCCAGAATGCATGAACTTGTTTCGAGATTCCTCCGTTTGGGCCCTGAACCATATGGGACAACTTGAGGCAGAAGAAGACGAACTTTTTTCAACGTCTCAAAATTGGTTGGAAACTCACCCACCCTCCTCATTTCTCGTGAGGATTCCAGAATGCATGAACTTGTTTCGAGATTCCTCCCTTTGGGCCCTGAACCATATGGGACAACTTGAGGCGGAAGAAGACGAACTTTTTTCAACGTCTCGGAATTGCTTAGAAACTCACCCACCCTCCTCATTTCTCGTGAGGATTCCAGAATGCATGAACTAGTTTCGAGATTCCTCCCTTTGGGCCCTGAACCATATGGGACAACTTGAGGCGGAAGAAGACGAAATTTTTTCAACGTCTCGGAATTGCTTGGAAACTCACCCACCCTCTTCATTTCTCGTGAGGATTCCAGAATGCTTGAACTTGTTTCGAGATTCCTCCGTTTGGGCCCTGAACCATTTGGGACAACTTGAGGCAGAAGAAGACGAACTTTTTTCAACGACTCCGAATTGCATGGAAACTCACCCACCCTCGTCATTTCTCGTGAGGATTCCTGAATGCATGAACTTGTTTCGAGATTCCTCCCTTTGGGCCCTGAACCATATGGGACAACTTGAGGCAGAAGAAGACAAACTTTTTTCAACGACTCCGAATTGCGTGGAAACTCACCACCCTCCTCATTTCTCGTGAGGTTTCCAGGATGCATGAACTTGTTTCGAGATTCCTCCGTTTGGGCCCTGAACCATATGGGACAACTAGAGGCAGATGAAGACGAACTTTTTTCAACGTCTCAAAATTGGTTGGAAACTCACCCACCCTCCTCATTTCTCGTGAGGATTCCAGAATGCATGAACTTGTTTCGAGATTCCTCCGTTTGGGCCCTGAACCATTTGGGACAACTTGAGGCAGAAGAAGACGAACTTTTTTCAACGACTCCGAATTGCGTGGAAACTCACCCAACCTCCTCATTTCTCGTGAGGTTTCCAGGATGCATGAACTTGTTCCGAGATTCCTCCGTTTGGGCCCTGAACCATATGGGACAACTTGAGGCAGAAGAAGACGAACTTTTTTCAATGTCTCAAAATTGGTTGGAAACTTACCCACCCTCCTCATTTCCCGTGAGGATTCCAGAATGCATGAACTTGTTTCGAGATTCCTCCGTTTGGGCCCTGAACCATTTGGTACAACTTGAGGCAGAAGAAGACGAACTTTTTTCAACGTCTCGGAATTGCTTGGAAACTCTCCCACCCTCCTCATTTCTCGTGAGGATTCCAGAATGCATGAACTTGTTTCGAGATTCCTCCGTTTGGGCCCTGAACCATTTGGTACAACTTGAGGCAGAAGAAGACGAACTTTTTTCAACGTCTCGGAATTGCTTGGAAACTCACCCACCCTCCTCATTTCTCGTGAGGATTCCAGAATGCATGAACTTGTTTCGAGATTCCTCCGTTTGGGCCCTGAACCATTTGGGAATACTTGAGGCAGAAGAAGACGAACTTTTTTCAACGACTCCGAATTACGTGAAAACTCACCCACCCTCCTCATTTCTCGTGAGGATTCCAAAATGCATGAAGTTGTTTCGAGATTCCTCCCTTTGGGCCCTGAACCATATGGGACAACTTGAGGCAGAAGAAGACGAACTTTTTTCAACGTCTCGGAATTGCTTGGAAACTCTCCCACCCTCCTCATTTCTCGTGAGGATTCCAGAATGCATGAACTTGTTTCGAGATTCCTCCGTTTGGGCCCTGAACCATTTGGGACAACTTGAGGAAGAAGAAGACGAACTTTTTTCAACGTCTCGGAATTGGTTGGAAACTCTCCCACCCTCCTCATTTCTCGTGAGGATTCCAGAATGCATGAACTTGTTTCGAGATTCCTCCGTTTGGGCCCTGAACCATTTGGGACAACTTGAGGCAGAAGAAGACGAACTTTTTTCAACGTCTCGGAACTTTGGGCCCTGAACCATATGGGACAACTTGAGGCAGAAGAAGACGAACTTTTTTGAACGTCTCGGAATTGGTTGGAAACTCACCCACCCTCCTCATTTCTCGTGAGGATTCCAGAATGCATGAACTTGTTTCGAGATTCCTCCGTTTGGGCCCTGAACCATTTGGGAATACTTGAGGCAGAAGAAGACGAACTTTTTTCAACGACTCCGAATTGCGTGGAAACTCACCCACCCTCCTCATTTCTCGTGAGGTTTCCAGGATGCATGAACTTGTTTCGAGATTCCTCCGTTTGGGCCCTGAACCATATGGGACAACTTGAGGCAGAAGAAGACGAACTTTTTTCAACGTCTCAAAATTGGTTGGAAACTCACCCACCCTCCTCATTTCCCGTGAGGATTCCAGAATGCATGAACTTGTTTCGAGATTCCTCCGTTTGGGCCCTGAACCATTTGGTACAACTTGAGGCAGAAGAAGACGAACTTTTTTCAACGTCTCGGAATTGCTTGGAAACTCACCCACCCTCCTCATTTCTCGTGAGGATTCCAGAATGCATGAACTTGTTTCGAGATTCCTTGGTTTGGGCCCTGAACCATTTGGGAATACTTGAGGCAGAAGAAGACGAACTTTTTTCAACGACTCCGAATTACGTGAAAACTCACCCACCCTCCTCATTTCTCGTGAGGATTCCAGAATGCATGAACTTGTTTCGAGATTCCTCCGTTTGGGCCCTGAACCATTTGGGACAACTTGAGACAGACGAAGACGAAATTTTTTCAACGTCTCGGAATTGCTTGGAAACTCACCCACCCTCTTCATTTCTCGTGAGGATTCCAGAATGCTTGAACTTGTTTCGAGATTCCTCCGTTTGGGCCCTGAACCATTTGGGACAACTTGAGGCAGAAGAAGACGAACTTTTTTCAACGACTCCGAATTGCATGGAAACTCACCCACCCTCCTCATTTCTCGTGAGGATTCCAGAATGCATGAACTTGTTTCGAGATTCCTCCGTTTGGGCCCTGAACCATATGGGACAACTTGAGGCAGAAGAAGACGAACTTTTTTCAACGACTCCGAATTGCGTGGAAACTCACCACCCTCCTCATTTCTCGTGAGGTTTCCAGGATGCATGAACTTGTTTCGAGATTCCTCCGTTTGGGCCCTGAACCATATGGGACAACTAGAGGCAGAAGAAGACGAACTTTTTTCAACGTCTCAAAATTGGTTGGAAACTCACCCACCCTCCTCATTTCTCGTGAGGATTCCAGAATGCATGAACTTGTTTCGAGATTCCTCCGTTTGGGCCCTGAACCATTTGGGACAACTTGAGGCAGAAGAAGACGAACTTTTTTCAACGACTCCGAATTGCGTGGAAACTCACCCACCCTCCTCATTTCTCGTGAGGTTTCCAGGATGCATGAACTTGTTCCGAGATTCCTCCGTTTGGGCCCTGAACCATATGGGACAACTTGAGGCAGAAGAAGACGAACTTTTTTCAACGTCTCAAAATTGGTTGGAAACTTACCCACCCTCCTCATTTCCCGTGAGGATTCCAGAATGCATGAACTTGTTTCGAGATTCCTCCGTTTGGGCCCTGAACCATTTGGTACAACTTGAGGCAGAAGAAGACGAACTTTTTTCAACGTCTCGGAATTGCTTGGAAACTCTCCCACCCTCCTCATTTCTCGTGAGGATTCCAGAATGCATGAACTTGTTTCGAGATTCCTCCGTTTGGGCCCTGAACCATTTGGTACAACTTGAGGCAGAAGAAGACGAACTTTTTTCAACGTCTCGGAATTGCTTGGAAACGCACCCACCCTCCTCATTTCTCGTGAGGATTCCAGAATGCATGAACTTGTTTCGAGATTCCTCCGTTTGGGCCCTGAACCATTTGGGAATACTTGAGGCAGAAGAAGACGAACTTTTTTCAACGACTCCGAATTACGTGAAAACTCACCCACCCTCCTCATTTCTCGTGAGGATTCCAAAATGCATGAAGTTGTTTCGAGATTCCTCCCTTTGGGCCCTGAACCATATGGGACAACTTGAGGCAGAAGAAGACGAACTTTTTTCAACGACTCCGAATTGCGTGGAAACTCACCCACCCTCCTCATTTCTCGTGAGGTTTCCAGGATGCATGAACTTGTTCCGAGATTCCTCCGTTTGGGCCCTGAACCATATGGGACAACTTGAGGCAGAAGAAGACGAACTTTTTTCAACGTCTCAAAATTGGTTGGAAACTTACCCACCCTCCTCATTTCCCGTGAGGATTCCAGAATGCATGAACTTGTTTCGAGATTCCTCCGTTTGGGCCCTGAACCATTTGGTACAACTTGAGGCAGAAGAAGACGAACTTTTTTCAACGTCTCGGAATTGCTTGGAAACTCTCCCACCCTCCTCATTTCTCGTGAGGATTCCAGAATGCATGAACTTGTTTCGAGATTCCTCCGTTTGGGCCCTGAACCATTTGGTACAACTTGAGGCAGAAGAAGACGAACTTTTTTCAACGTCTCGGAATTGCTTGGAAACGCACCCACCCTCCTCATTTCTCGTGAGGATTCCAGAATGCATGAACTTGTTTCGAGATTCCTCCGTTTGGGCCCTGAACCATTTGGGAATACTTGAGGCAGAAGAAGACGAACTTTTTTCAACGACTCCGAATTACGTGAAAACTCACCCACCCTCCTCATTTCTCGTGAGGATTCCAAAATGCATGAAGTTGTTTCGAGATTCCTCCCTTTGGGCCCTGAACCATATGGGACAACTTGAGGCAGAAGAAGACGAACTTTTTTCAACGTCTCGGAATTGCTTGGAAACTCTCCCACCCTCCTCATTTCTCGTGAGGATTCCAGAATGCATGAACTTGTTTCGAGATTCCTCCGTTTGGGCCCTGAACCATTTGGGACAACTTGAGGAAGAAGATGACGAACTTTTTTCAACGACTCCGAATTGCGTGGAAACTCACCCACCCTCCTTATTTCTCGTGAGGATTCCTGAATGCATGAACTTGTTTCGAGATTCCTCCCTTTGGGCCCTGAACCATATGGGACAACTTGAGGCAGAAGAAGACGAACTTTTTTCAACGTCTCGGAATTGGTTGGAAACTCTCCTACCCTCCTCATTTCTCGTGAGGATTCCAGAATGCATGAACTTGTTTCGAGATTCCTCCGTTTGGGCCCTGAACCATTTGGGACAACTTGAGGCAGAAGAAGACGAACTTTTTTCAACGTCTCGGAATTGCTTGGAAACTCACGCACCCTCCTCATTTCTCGTGAGGATTCCAGTATGCATGAACTTGTTTCGAGATTCCTCCCTTTGGGCCCTGAACCATATGGGACAACTTGAGGCAGTAGAAGACGAACTTTTTTGAACGTCTCGGAATTGGTTGGAAACTCACCCACCCTCCTCATTTCTCGTGAGGATTCCAGAATGCATGAACTTGTTTCGAGATTCCTCCGTTTGGGCCCTGAACCATATGGGACAACTTGAGGCAGAAGAAGACGAACTTTTTTCAACGTCTCAAAATTGGTTGGAAACTCACCCACCCTCCTCATTTCTCGTGAGGATTCCAGAATGCATGAACTTGTTTCGAGATTCCTCCGTTTGGGCCCTGAACCATTTGGGGCAACTTGAGGCAGAAGAAGACGAACTTTTTTCAACGACTCCGAATTGCGTGGAAACTCACCCACCCTCCTCATTTCTCGTGAGGTTTCCAGGATGCATGAACTTGTTCCGAGATTCCTCCGTTTGGGCCCTGAACCATATGGGACAACTTGAGGCAGAAGAAGACGAACTTTTTTCAACGTCTCAAAATTGGTTGGAAACTTACCCACCCTCCTCATTTCCCGTGAGGATTCCAGAATGCATGAGCTTGTTTCGAGATTCCTCCGTTTGGGCCCTGAACCATTTGGTACAACTTGAGGCAGAAGAAGACGAACTTTTTTCAACGTCTCGGAATTGCTTGGAAACTCTCCCACCCTCCTCATTTCTCGTGAGGATTCCAGAATGCATGAACTTGTTTCGAGATTCCTCCGTTTGGGCCCTGAACCATTTGGTACAACTTGAGGCAGAAGAAGACGAACTTTTTTCAACGTCTCGGAATTGCTTGGAAACTCACCCACCCTCCTCATTTCTCGTGAGGATTCCAGAATGCATGAACTTGTTTCGAGATTCCTCCGTTTGGGCCCTGAACCATTTGGGAATACTTGAGGCAGAAGAAGACGAACTTTTTTCAACGACTCCGAATTACGTGAAAACTCACCCACCCTCCTCTTTTCTCGTGAGGATTCCAAAATGCATGAAGTTGTTTCGAGATTCCTCCCTTTGGGCCCTGAACCATATGGGACAACTTGAGGCAGAAGAAGACGAACTTTTTTCAACGTCTCGGAATTGCTTGGAAACTCTCCCACCCTCCTCATTTCTCGTGAGGATTCCAGAATGCATGAACTTGTTTCGAGATTCCTCCGTTTGGGCCCTGAACCATTTGGGACAACTTGAGGAAGAAGATGACGAACTTTTTTCAACGACTCCGAATTGCGTGGAAACTCACCCACCCTCCTTATTTCTCGTGAGGATTCCTGAATGCATGAACTTGTTTCGAGATTCCTCCCTTTGGGCCCTGAACCATATGGGACAACTTGAGGCAGAAGAAGACGAACTTTTTTCAACGTCTCGGAATTGGTTGGAAACTCTCCCACCCTCCTCATTTCTCGTGAGGATTCCAGAATGCATGAACTTGTTTCGAGATTCCTCCGTTTGGGCCCTGAACCATTTGGGACAACTTGAGGCAGAAGAAGACGAACTTTTTTCAACGTCTCGGAATTGCTTGGAAACTCACGCACCCTCCTCATTTCTCGTGAGGATTCCAGTATGCATGAACTTGTTTCGAGATTCCTCCCTTTGGGCCCTGAACCATATGGGACAACTTGACGCAGTAGAAGACGAACTTTTTTCAACGTCTCCGAATTGGTTGGAAACTCACCCACCCTCCTCATTTCTCGTGAGGATTCCAGAATGCATGAACTTGTTTCGAGATTCCTCCGTTTGGGCCCTGAACCATTTGGGAATACTTGAGGCAGAAGAAGACGAACTTTTTTCAACGACTCCGAATTGCGTGGAAACTCACCCACCCTCCTCATTTCTCGTGAGGTTTCCAGGATGCATGAACTTGTTTCGAGATTCCTCCGTTTGGGCCCTGAACCATATGGGACAACTTGAGGCAGAAGAAGACGAACTTTTTTCAACGTCTCAAAATTGGTTGGAAACTCACCCACCCTCCTCATTTCCCGTGAGGAGTCCAGAATGCATGAACTTGTTTCGAGATTCCTCCGTTTGGGCCCTGAACCATTTGGTACAACTTGAGGCAGAAGAAGACGAACTTTTTTCAACGTCTCGGAATTGCTTGGAAACTCACCACCCTCCTCATTTCTCGTGAGGATTCCAGAATGCATGAACTTGTTTCGAGATTCCTTGGTTTGGGCCCTGAACCATTTGGGAATACTTGAGGCAGAAGAAGACGAACTTTTTTCAACGACTCCGAATTACGTGAAAACTCACCCACCCTCCTCATTTCTCGTGAGAATTCCAGAATGCATGAACTTGTTTCGAGATTCCTCCGTTTGGGCCCTGAACCATTTGGGACAACTTGAGACAGACGAAGACAAAATTTTTTCAACGTCTCGGAATTGCTTGGAAACTCACCCACCCTCTTCATTTCTCGTGAGGATTAAAGAATGCTTGAACTTGTTTCGAGATTCCTCCGTTTGGGCCCTGAACCATTTGGGACAACTTGAGGCAGAAGAAGACGAACTTTTTTCAACGACTCCGAATTGCATGGAAACTCACCCACCCTCCTCATTTCTCGTGAGGATTCCTGAATGCATGAACTTGTTTCGAGATTCCTCCGTTTGGGCCCTGAACCATATGGGACAACTTGAGGCAGAAGAAGACGAACTTTTTTGAACGTCTCGGAATTGGTTGGAAACTCACCCACCCTCCTCATTTCTCGTGAGGATTCCAGAATGCATGAACTTGTTTCGAGATTCCTCCGTTTGGTCCCTGAACCATTTGGGACAACTTGAGGTAGAAGAAGACGAACTTTTTTCAACGTCTCGGAATTGCTTGGAAACTCACCCACCCTCCTCATTTCTCGTGAGGACTCCAGAATACACGTACTTGTTTCGAGATTCCTCTGTTTGGGCCCTGAACCATATGGGACAACTTGAGGCAGAAGAAGACGAACTTTTTTTAACGTCTCAAAATTGGTTGGAAACTCACCCACCCTCCTCATTTCTCGTGAGGATTCCAGAATGCATGAACTTGTTTCGAGATTCCTCCGTTTGGGCCCTGAACCATTTGGGACAACTTGAGGCAGAAGAAGACGAACTTTTTTCAACGACTCCGAATTGCGTGGAAACTCACCCACCCTCCTCATTGATCGTGAGGTTTCCAGGATGCATGAACTTGTTCCGAGATTCCTCCGTTTGGGCCCTGAACCATATGGGACAACTTGAGGCAGAAGAAGACGAACTTTTTTGAACGTCTCGGAATTGGTTGGAAACTCACCCACCCTCCTCATTTCTCGTGAGGATTCCAGAATGCATGAACTTGTTTCGAGATTCCTCCGTTTGGGCCCTGAACCATTTGGGACAACTTGAGGCAGAAGAAGACGAACTTTTTTCAACGACTCCGAATTGCATGGAAACTCACCCACCCTCCTCATTTCTCGTGAGGATTCCTGAATGCATGAACTTGTTTCGAGATTCCTCCGTTTGGGCCCTGAACCATATGGGACAACTTGAGGCAGAAGAAGACGAACTTTTTTGAACGTCTCGGAATTGGTTGGAAACTCACCCACCCTCCTCATTTCTCGTGAGGATTCCAGAATGCATGAACTTGTTTCGAGATTCCTCCGTTTGGGCCCTGAACCATTTGGGACAACTTGAGGTAGAAGAAGACGAACTTTTTTCAACGTCTCGGAATTGCTTGGAAACTCACCCACCCTCCTCATTTCTCGTGAGGACTCCAGAATACACGTACTTGTTTCGAGATTCCTCTGTTTGGGCCCTGAACCATATGGGACAACTTGAGGCAGAAGAAGACGAACTTTTTTTAACGTCTCAAAATTGGTTGGAAACTCACCCACCCTCCTCATTTCTCGTGAGGATCCCAGAATGCATGAACTTGTTTCGAGATTCCTCCGTTTGGGCCCTGAACCATTTGGTACAACTTGAGGCAGAAGAAGACGAACTTTTTTCAACGTCTCGGAATTGCTTGGAAACTCACCCACCCTACTCATTTCTCGTGAGGATTCCAGAATGCATGAACTTGTTTCGAGATTCCTCCGTTTGGGCCCTGAACCATTTGGGAATACTTGAGGCAGAAGAAGACGAACTTTTTTCAACGACTCCGAATTGCGTGGAAACTCACCCACCCTCCTCATTTCTCGTGAGGATTCCAAAATGCAAGAACTTGTTTCGAGATTCCTCCCTTTGGGCCCTGAACCATATGGGACAACTTGAGGCAGAAGAAGACGAACTTTTTTCAACATCTCGGAATTGCTTGGAAACTCTCCCACCCTCCTCATTTCTCGTGAGGATTCCAGAATGCATGAACTTGTTTCGAGATTCCTCCGTTTGGGCCCTGAACCATATGGGACAACTTGAGGCAGAAGAAGACGAACTTTTTTCAACGACTCCGAATTGCGTGGAAACTCACCCACCCTCCTCATTTCTCGTGAGGATTCCAGAATGCATGAACTTGTTTCGAGATTCCTCCGTTTGGGCCCTGAACCATTTGGGACAACTTGAGGCAGAAGAAGACGAACTTTTTTCAACGTCTCGGAATTGGTTGGAAACTCACCCACCCTCCTCATTTCTCGTGAGGATTCCAGAATGCATGAACTTGTTTCGAGATTCCTCCGTTTGGACCCTGAACCATTTGGGACAACTTGAGGCAGAAGAAGACGAACTTTTTTCAACATCTCGGAATTGCTTGGAAACTCACCCATCCTCCTCTTTTCTCGTGAGGATTCCAGAATGCATGAACTTGTTTCGAGATTCCTCCGGTTGGGCCCTGAACCATTTAGGACAACTTGAGGCAGAAGAAGACGAACTTTTTTCAACGTCTCGGAATTGGTTGGAAACTCACCCACCCTCCTCATTTCTCGTGAGGATTCCAGAATGCATGAACTTGTTTCGAGATTCCTCCGTTTGGGCCCTGAACCATTTGGGACAACTTGAGGCAGAAGAAGACGAACTTTTTTCAACGTCTCGGAATTGCTTGGAAACTCACCCACCCTCCTCATTTCTCGTGAGGATTCCAGAATGCATGAACTTGTTTCGGGATTCCTCCCTTTTGGCCCTGAACCATATGGGACAACTTGAGGCAGAAGAAGACGAACTTTTTTCAACGACTCCGAATTGCGTGGAAACTCACCCACCCTCCTCATTTCTCGTGAGGATTCCAAAATGCATGAACTTGTTTCGAGATTCCTCCGTTTGGGCCCTGAACCATTTGGGACAACTTGAGGCAGAAGAAGACGAACTTTTTTCATCGACTCCGAATTGCGTGGAAACTCACCCACCCTCCTCATTTCTCGTGAGGATTCCAGAATGCATGAACTTGTTTCGAGATTCCTCCGTTTGGGCCCTGAACCATTTGGGACAACTTGAGGCAGAAGAAGACGAACTTTTTTCAACGACTCCGAATTGCGTGGAAACTCACCCACCCTCCTCATTTCTCGTGAGGTTTCCAGAATGCATGAACTTGTTTCGAGATTCCTCCCTTTGGGCCCTGAACCATTTGGTACAACTTGAGGCAGAAGAAGACGAACTTTTTTCAACGTCTCGGAATTGCGTGGAAACTCACCCACCCTCCTCATTTCTCGTGAGGACTCCAGAATTCACGAACTTGTTTCGAGATTCCTCCGTTTGGGCCCTGAACCATATGGGACAACTTGAGGCAGAAGAAGACGAACTTTTTTCAACGTCTCCGAATTGCGTGGAAACTCACCCACCCTCCTCATTTCTCGTGAGGTTTCCAGGATGCATGAACTTGTTTCGAGATTCCTCCGTTTCGGCCCTGAACCATATGGGACATCTTGAGGCAGAAGAAGACGAACTTTTTTCAACGTCTCAAAATTGGTTGGAAACTCACCCACCCTCCTCATTTCTCGTGAGGTTTCCAGGATGCATGAACTTGTTCCGAGATTCCTCCGTTTGGGCCCTGAACCATATGGGTAAACTTGAGGCAGAAGAAGACGAACTTTTTTCAACGTCTCAAAATTGGTTGGAAACTCACCCACCCTCCTCATTTCTCGTGAGGATTCCAGAATGCATGAACTTGTTTCGAGATTCCTCCGTTTGGGCCCTGAACCATTTGGTACAACTTGAGGCAGAAGAAGACGAACTTTTTTCAACGTCTCGGAATTGCTTGGAAACTCACCCACCCTCCTCATTTCTCGTGAGGATTCCAGAATGCATGAACTTGTTTCGAGATTCCTCCGGTTGGGCCCTGAACCATATGGGACAACTTGAGGCAGAAGAAGACGAACTTTTTTCAACGACTCCGAATTGCGTGGAAACTCAACACCCTCCTCATTTCTCGTGAGGACTCCAGAATGCACGAACTTGTTTCGAGATTCCTCCGTTTGGGCCCTGAACCATTTGGGACAACTTGAGGCAGAAGAAGACGAACTTTTTTCAACGTCTCCGAATTGCGTGGAAACTCACCCACCCTCCTCATTTCTGGTGAGGATTCCAGAATGCATGAACTTGTTTCGAGATTACTCCGTTTGGGCCCTGAACCATATGGGACAACTTGAGGCAGAAGAAGACGAACTTTTTTCAACGACTCCGAATTGCGTGGAAACTCACCCACCCTCCTCATTTCTCGTGAGGATTCCAGAATGCATGAACTTGTTTCGAGATTCCTCCGTTTGGGCCCTGAACCATATGGGACAACTTGAGGCAGAAGAAGACGAACTTTTTTCAACGTCTCGGAATTGGTTGGAAACTCACCCACCCTCCTCATTTCTCGTGAGGATTCCAGAATGCATGAACTTGTTTCGAGATTCCTCCGTTTGGGCCCTGAACCATTTGGGACAACTTGAGGCAGAAGAAGACGAACTTTTTTCAACGTCTCGGAATTGCTTGGAAACTCACCCACCCTCCTCTTTTCTCGTGAGGATTCCAGAATGCATGAACTTGTTTCGAGATTCCTCCGGTTGGGCCCTGAACCATTTGGGACAACTTGAGGCAGAAGAAGACGAACTTTTTTCAACGTCTCGGAATTGGTTGGAAACTCACCCACCCTCCTCATTTCTCGTGAGGATTCCAAAATGCATGAACTTGTTTTGAGATTCCTCCCTTTGGGCCCTGAACCATATGGGACAACTTGAGGCAGAAGAAGACGAACTTTTTTCAACGTCTCGGAATTGCTTGGAAACTCACCCACCGTCCTCATTTCTCGTGAGGATTCCAGCATGCATGAACTTGTTTCGAGATTCCTCCGTTTGGGCCCTGAACCATTTGGGACAACTTGAGGCAGAAGAAGACGAACTTTTTTCAACGACTCCGAATTGCATGGAAACTCACCCACCCTCCTCATTTCTCGTGAGGATTCCAGAATGCATGAACTTGTTTCGAGATTCCTCCGTTTGGGCCCTGAACCATTTGGGACAACTTGAGGCAGAAGAAGACGAACTTTTTTCAACGACTCCGAATTGCGTGGAAACTCACCCACCCTCCTCATTTCTCGTGAGGATTCCAGAATGCATGAACTTGTTTCGCGATTCCTCCGTTTGGGCCCTGAACCATATGGGACAACTTGAGGCAGAAGAAGACGAACTTTTTTCAACGTCTCAAAATTGGTTGGAAACTCAACACCCTCCTCATTTCTCGTGAGGACTCCAGAATGCACGAACTTGTTTCGAGATTCCTCCGTTTGGGCCCTGAACCATTTGGGACAACTTGAGGCAGAAGAAGACGAACTTTTTTCAACGTCTCCGAATTGCGTGGAAACTCACCCACCCTCCTCATTTCTGGTGAGGATTCCAGAATGCATGAACTTGTTTCGAGATTCCTCCGTTTGGGCCCTGAACCTTATGGGACAACTTGAGGCAGAAGAAGACGAACTTTTTTCAACGACTCCGAATTGCGTGGAAACTCACCCACCCTCCTCATTTCTCGTGAGGATTCCAGAATGCATGAACTTGTTTCGAGATTCCTCCGTTTGGGCCCTGAACCATTTGGGACAACTTGAGGCAGAAGAAGACGAACTTTTTTCAACGTCTCGGAATTGGTTGGAAACTCACCCACCCTCCTCATTTCTCGTGAGGATTCCAGAATGCATGAACTTGTTTCGAGATTCCTCCGTTTGGGCCCTGAACCATTTGGGACAACTTGAGGAAGAAGAAGACGAACTTTTTTCAACGTCTCGGAATTGCTTGGAAACTCACCCATCCTCCTCTTTTCTCGTGAGGATTCCAGAATGCATGAACTTGTTTCGAGATTCCTCCGGTTGGGCCCTGAACCATTTGGGACAACTTGAGGCAGAAGAAGACGAACTTTTTTCAACGTCTCGGAATTGGTTGGAAACTCACCCACCCTCCTCATTTCTCGTGAGGATTCCAGAATGCATGAACTTGTTTCGAGATTCCTCCGTTTGGGCCCTGAACCATTTGGGACAACTTGAGGCAGAAGAAGACGAACTTTTTTCAACGTCTCGGAATTGCTTGGAAACTCACCCACCGTCCTCATTTCTCGTGAGGATTCCGGAATGCATGAACTTGTTTCGAGATTCCTCCCTTATGGCCCTGAACCATATGGGACAACTTGAGGCAGAAGAAGACGAACGTTTTTCAACGACTCCGAATTGCGTGTAAACTCACCCACCCTCCTCATTTCTCGTGAGGATTCCAGAATGCATGAACTTGTTTCGAGATTCCTCCGTTTGGGCCCTGAACCATTTGGGACAACTTGAGGCAGAAGAAGACGAACTTTTTTCAACGACTCCGAATTGCGTGGAAACTCACCCACCCTCCTCATTTCTCGTGAGGATTCCAGAATGCATGAACTTGTTTCGAGATTGCTCCGTTTGGGCCCTGAACCATATGGGACAACTTGAGGCAGAAGAAGACGAACTTTTTTCAACGACTCCGAATTGCGTGGAAACTCACCCACCCTCCTCATTTTTCGTGAGGTTTCCAGCATGCATGAACTTGTTTCGAGATTCCTCCCTTTGGGCCTTGAACCATTTGGGACAACTTGAGGCAGAAGAAGACGAACTTTTTTCAACGTCTCGGAATTGCTTGGAAACTCACCCATCCTCCTCATTTCTCGTGAGGATTCCAGAATGCATGAACTTGTTTCGAGATTCCTCCCTTTGGGCCCTGAACCATATGGGACAACTTGAGGCAGAAGAAGACGAACTTTTTTCAACGTCTCGGAATTGCGTGGAAACTCACCCACCCTCCTCATTTCTCGTGAGGATTCCAGAATGCATGAACTTGTTTCGAGATTCCTCCCTTTGGGCCCTGAACCATTTGGGACAACTTGAGGCAGAAGAAGACGAACTTTTTTCAACGTCTCGGAATTGCTTGGAAACTCACCCACCCTCCTCATTTCTCGTGAGGATTCCAGAATGCATGAACTTGTTACGAGATTCCTCCGTTTGGGCCCTGAACCATTTGGGACAACTTGAGGCAGAAGAAGACGAACTTTTTTCAACGTCTCGGAATTGCTTGGAAACTCACCCATCCTCCTCTTTTCTCGTGAGGATTCCAGAATGCATGAACTTGTTTCGAGATTCCTCCGGTTGGGCCCTGAACCATTTGGGACAACTTGAGGCAGAAGAAGACGAACTTTTTTCAACGTCTCGGAATTGGTTGGAAACTCACCCACCCTCCTCATTTCTCGTGAGGATTCCAGGATGCATGAACTTGTTTCGAGATTCCTCCGTTTGGGCCCTGAACCATATGGGACCACTTGAGGCAGAAGAAGACGAACTTTTTTCAACGTCTCGCAATTGGTTGGAAACTCACCCACCCTCCTCATTTCTCGTGAGGTTTCCAGAATGCATGAACTTGTTTCGAGATTCCTCCGTTTGGGCCCTGAACCATTTGGGACAACTTGAGGCAGAAGAAGACGAACTTTTTTCAACGTCTCCGAATAGCGTGGAAACTCACCCACCCTCCTCATTTCTCGTGAGGATTCCAGAATGCATGAACTTGTTTCCAGATCCCTCCCTTTCGGCCTGAATCATATGGGACAACTTGAGGCAGAAGAAGACGAACTTTTTTCAACGTCTCGGAATTGCTTAGAAACTCACCCACCCTCCTCATTTCTCGTGAGGATTCCAGAATGCATGAACTTGTTTCGAAATTCCTCTGTTTGGGCCCTGAACCATATGGGACAACTTGAGCGAGAAGACGACGAACTTTTTTGAACGTCTCGGAATTGGTTGGAAACTCACCCACCCTCCTCATTTCTCGTGAGGATTCCAGAATGCATGAACTTGTTTCGAGATTCCTCCGTTTGAGCCCTGAATCATTTGGGACAACTTGAGGCAGAAGTAGACGAAGTTTTTTCAACGTCTCGGAATTGCTTAGAAACTCACCCACCCTCCTCATTTCTCGTGAGGATTCCAGAATGCATGAACTAGTTTCGAGATTCCTCCCTTTTGGCCCTGAACCATATGGGACAACTTGAGGCAGAAGAAGACAAACTTTTTTCAACGACACCGAATTGCGTGGAAACTCACCCACCCTCCTCATTTCTCGTGAGGATTCCAGAATGCATGAACTTGTTTCGAGATTCCTCCCTTTGGGCCTTGAACCATATGGGACAACTTGAGGCGGAAGAAGACGAACTTTTTTCAACGTCTCGGAATTGCTTAGAAACTCACCCACCCTCCTCATTTCTCGTGAGGATTCCAGAATGCATGAACTTGTTTCGAGATTCCTCCGTTTGGGCCCTGAACCATTTGGGACAACTTGAGGCAGAAGAAGACGAACTTTTTTCAACGTCTCGGAATTGCTTGGAAACTCACCCATCCTCCTCTTTTCTCGTGAGGATTCCAGAATGCATGAACTTGTTTCGAGATTCCTCCGGTTGGGCCCTGAACCATTTGGGACAACTTGAGGCAGAAGAAGACGAACTTTTTTCAACGTCTCGGAATTGGTTGGAAACTCACCCACCCTCCTCATTTCTCGTGAGGATTCCAGGATGCATGAACTTGTTTCGAGATTCCTCCGTTTGGGCCCTGAACCATATGGGACCACTTGAGGCAGAAGAAGACGAACTTTTTTCAACGTCTCGGAATTGGTTGGAAACTCACCCACCCTCCTCATTTCTCGTGAGGATTCCAGAATGCATGAACTTGTTTCGAGATTCCTCCGTTTGGGCCCTGAACCATTTGGGACAACTTGAGGAAGAAGAAGACGAACTTTTTTCAACGTCTCGGAATTGCTTGGAAACTCACCCATCCTCCTCTTTTCTCGTGAGGATTCCAGAATGCATGAACTTGTTTCGAGATTCCTCCGGTTGGGCCCTGAACCATTTGGGACAACTTGAGGCAGAAGAAGACGAACTTTTTTCAACGTCTCGGAATTGGTTGGAAACTCACCCACCCTCCTCATTTCTCGTGAGGATTCCAGAATGCATGAACTTGTTTCGAGATTCCTCCGTTTGGGCCCTGAACCATTTGGGACAACTTGAGGCAGAAGAAGACGAACTTTTTTCAACGTCTCGGAATTGCTTGGAAACTCACCCACCGTCCTCATTTCTCGTGAGGATTCCGGAATGCATGAACTTGTTTCGAGATTCCTCCCTTATGGCCCTGAACCATATGGGACAACTTGAGGCAGAAGAAGACGAACGTTTTTCAACGACTCCGAATTGCGTGTAAACTCACCCACCCTCCTCATTTCTCGTGAGGATTCCAGAATGCATGAACTTGTTTCGAGATTCCTCCGTTTGGGCCCTGAACCATTTGGGACAACTTGAGGCAGAAGAAGACGAACTTTTTTCAACGACTCCGAATTGCGTGGAAACTCACCCACCCTCCTCATTTCTCGTGAGGATTCCAGAATGCATGAACTTGTTTCGAGATTGCTCCGTTTGGGCCCTGAACCATATGGGACAACTTGAGGCAGAAGAAGACGAACTTTTTTCAACGACTCCGAATTGCGTGGAAACTCACCCACCCTCCTCATTTTTCGTGAGGTTTCCAGCATGCATGAACTTGTTTCGAGATTCCTCCCTTTGGGCCTTGAACCATTTGGGACAACTTGAGGCAGAAGAAGACGAACTTTTTTCAACGTCTCGGAATTGCTTGGAAACTCACCCATCCTCCTCATTTCTCGTGAGGATTCCAGAATGCATGAACTTGTTTCGAGATTCCTCCCTTTGGGCCCTGAACCATATGGGACAACTTGAGGCAGAAGAAGACGAACTTTTTTCAACGTCTCGGAATTGCGTGGAAACTCACCCACCCTCCTCATTTCTCGTGAGGATTCCAGAATGCATGAACTTGTTTCGAGATTCCTCCCTTTGGGCCCTGAACCATTTGGGACAACTTGAGGCAGAAGAAGACGAACTTTTTTCAACGTCTCGGAATTGCTTGGAAACTCACCCACCCTCCTCATTTCTCGTGAGGATTCCAGAATGCATGAACTTGTTTCGAGATTCCTCCGTTTGGGCCCTGAACCATTTGGGACAACTTGAGGAAGAAGAAGACGAAGTTTTTTCAACGTCTCGGAATTGCTTGGAAACTCACCCATCCTCCTCACTTCTCGTGAGGATTCCAGAATGCATGAACTTGTTTCGAGATTCCTCCGGTTGGGCCCTGAACCATTTGGGACAACTTGAGGCAGAAGAAGACGAACTTTTTTCAACGTCTCGGAATTGGTTGGAAACTCACCCACCCTCCTCATTTCTCGTGAGGATTCCAGAATGCATGAACTTGTTTCGAGATTCCTCCGTTTGGGCCCTGAACCATTTGGGACAACTTGAGGCAGAAGAAGACGAACTTTTTTCAACGTCTCGGAATTGCTTGGAAACTCACCCACCGTCCTCATTTCTCGTGAGGATTCCGGAATGCATGAACTTGTTTCGAGATTCCTCCCTTATGGCCCTGAACCATATGGGACAACTTGAGGCAGAAGAAGACGAACGTTTTTCAACGACTCCGAATTGCGTGTAAACTCACCCACCCTCCTCATTTCTCGTGAGGATTCCAGAATGCATGAACTTGTTTCGAGATTCCTCCGTTTGGGCCCTGAACCATTTGGGACAACTTGAGGCAGAAGAAGACGAACTTTTTTCAACGACTCCGAATTGCGTGGAAACTCACCCACCCTCCTCATTTCTCGTGAGGATTCCAGAATGCATGAACTTGTTTCGAGATTGCTCCGTTTGGGCCCTGAACCATATGGGACAACTTGAGGCAGAAGAAGACGAACTTTTTTCAACGACTCCGAATTGCGTGGAAACTCACCCACCCTCCTCATTTTTCGTGAGGTTTCCAGCATGCATGAACTTGTTTCGAGATTCCTCCCTTTGGGCCTTGAACCATTTGGGACAACTTGAGGCAGAAGAAGACGAACTTTTTTCAACGTCTCGGAATTGCTTGGAAACTCACCCATCCTCCTCATTTCTCGTGAGGATTCCAGAATGCATGAACTTGTTTCGAGATTCCTCCCTTTGGGCCCTGAACCATATGGGACAACTTGAGGCAGAAGAAGACGAACTTTTTTCAACGTCTCGGAATTGCGTGGAAACTCACCCACCCTCCTCATTTCTCGTGAGGATTCCAGAATGCATGAACTTGTTTCGAGATTCCTCCCTTTGGGCCCTGAACCATTTGGGACAACTTGAGGCAGAAGAAGACGAACTTTTTTCAACGTCTCGGAATTGCTTGGAAACTCACCCACCCTCCTCATTTCTCGTGAGGATTCCAGAATGCATGAACTTGTTACGAGATTCCTCCGTTTGGGCCCTGAACCATTTGGGACAACTTGAGGCAGAAGAAGACGAACTTTTTTCAACGTCTCGGAATTGCTTGGAAACTCACCCATCCTCCTCTTTTCTCGTGAGGATTCCAGAATCCATGAACTTGTTTCGAGATTCCTCCGGTTGGGCCCTGAACCATTTGGGACAACTTGAGGCAGAAGAAGACGAACTTTTTTCAACGTCTCGGAATTGGTTGGAAACTCACCCACCCTCCTCATTTCTCGTGAGGATTCCAGGATGCATGAACTTGTTTCGAGATTCCTCCGTTTGGGCCCTGAACCATATGGGACCACTTGAGGCAGAAGAAGACGAACTTTTTTCAACGTCTCGCAATTGGTTGGAAACTCACCCACCCTCCTCATTTCTCGTGAGGTTTCCAGAATGCATGAACTTGTTTCGAGATTCCTCCGTTTGGGCCCTGAACCATTTGGGACAACTTGAGGCAGAAGAAGACGAACTTTTTTCAACGTCTCCGAATAGCGTGGAAACTCACCCACCCTCCTCATTTCTCGTGAGGATTCCAGAATGCATGAACTTGTTTCCAGATCCCTCCCTTTCGGCCTGAATCATATGGGACAACTTGAGGCAGAAGAAGACGAACTTTTTTCAACGTCTCGGAATTGCTTAGAAACTCACCCACCCTCCTCATTTCTCGTGAGGATTCCAGAATGCATGAACTTGTTTCGAAATTCCTCCGTTTGGGCCCTGAACCATATGGGACAACTTGAGCGAGAAGACGACGAACTTTTTTGAACGTCTCGGAATTGGTTGGAAACTCACCCACCCTCCTCATTTCTCGTGAGGATTCCAGAATGCATGAACTTGTTTCGAGATTCCTCCGTTTGAGCCCTGAATCATTTGGGACAACTTGAGGCAGAAGTAGACGAAGTTTTTTCAACGTCTCGGAATTGCTTAGAAACTCACCCACCCTCCTCATTTCTCGTGAGGATTCCAGAATGCATGAACTAGTTTCGAGATTCCTCCCTTTTGGCCCTGAACCATATGGGACAACTTGAGGCAGAAGAAGACAAACTTTTTTCAACGACACCGAATTGCGTGGAAACTCACCCACCCTCCTCATTTCTCGTGAGGATTCCAGAATGCATGAACTTGTTTCGAGATTCCTCCCTTTGGGCCTTGAACCATATGGGACAACTTGAGGCGGAAGAAGACGAACTTTTTTCAACGTCTCGGAATTGCTTAGAAACTCACCCACCCTCCTCATTTCTCGTGAGGATTCCAGAATGCATGAACTTGTTTCGAGATTCCTCCGTTTGGGCCCTGAACCATTTGGGACAACTTGAGGCAGAAGAAGACGAACTTTTTTCAACGTCTCGGAATTGCTTGGAAACTCACCCATCCTCCTCTTTTCTCGTGAGGATTCCAGAATGCATGAACTTGTTTCGAGATTCCTCCGGTTGGGCCCTGAACCATTTGGGACAACTTGAGGCAGAAGAAGACGAACTTTTTTCAACGTCTCGGAATTGGTTGGAAACTCACCCACCCTCCTCATTTCTCGTGAGGATTCCAGAATGCATGAACTTGTTTCGAGATTCCTCCGTTTGGGCCCTGAACCATATGGGACCACTTGAGGCAGAAGAAGACGAACTTTTTTCAACGTCTCGCAATTGGTTGGAAACTCACCCACCCTCCTCATTTCTCGTGAGGTTTCCAGAATGCATGAACTTGTTTCGAGATTCCTCCGTTTGGGCCCTGAACCATTTGGGACAACTTGAGGCAGAAGAAGACGAACTTTTTTCAACGTCTCCGAATAGCGTGGAAACTCACCCACCCTCCTCATTTCTCGTGAGGATTCCAGAATGCATGAACTTGTTTCCAGATCCCTCCCTTTCGGCCTGAAGCATATGGGACAACTTGAGGCAGAAGAAGACGAACTTTTTTCAACGTCTCGGAATTGCTTAGAAACTCACCCACCCTCCTCATTTCTCGTGAGGATTCCAGAATGCATGAACTTGTTTCGAGATTCCTCCGTTTGGGCCCTGAACCATATGGGACAACTTGAGCCAGAAGACGACGAACTTTTTTGAACGTCTCGGAATTGGTTGGAAACTCACCCACCCTCCTCATTTCTCGTGAGGATTCCAGAATGCATGAACTTGTTTCGAGATTCCTCCGTTTGGGCCCTGAACCATTTGGGACAACTTGAGGCAGAAGAAGACGAACTTTTTTCAACGACTCCGAATTGCGTGGAAACTCACCCACCCTCCTCATTTCTCGTGAGGATTCCAGAATGCATGAACTTGTTTCGAGATTCCTCCCTTTGGGCCATGAACCATATGGGACAACTTGAGGCAGAAGAACACGAACTTTTTTCAACGACTCCGAATTGCGTGGAAACTCACCCACCCTCCTCATTTCTCGTGAGGATTCCAGAATGCATGAACTTGTTTCGAGATTCCTCCCTTTGGGCCCTGAACCATATGGGACAACTTGAGGCAGAAGAAGACGAACTTTTTTCAACGTCTCCGAATTGCGTGGAAACTCACCAACCCTCCTCATTTCTCGTGAGGATTCCAGAATGCATGAACTTGTTTCGAGATTCCTCCCTTTGGGCCCTGAACCATTTGGGGCAACTTGAGGCAGAAGAAGACGAACTTTGTCAACGTCTCGGAATTGCTTGGAAACTCACCCACCCTCCTCATTTCTCGTGAGGATTCCAGAATGCATGAACTTGTTTCGAGATTCCTCCGTTTGGGCCCTGAACCATTTGGGACAACTTGAGGCAGAAGAAGACGAACTTTTTTCAACGTCTCGGAATTGCTTGGAAACTCACCCACCCTCCTCATTTCTCGTGAGGATTCCAGAATGCATGAACTTGTTTCGAGATTCCTCCGGTTGGGCCCTGAACCATTTGGGACAACTTGAGGCAGAAGAAGACGAACTTTTTTCAACGTCTCGGAATTGGTTGGAAACTCACCCACCCTCCTCATTTCTCGTGAGGATTCCAGAATGCATGAACTTGTTTCGAGATTCCTCCATTTGGGCCCTGAACCATTTGGGAAGACTTGAGGCAGAAGAAAACGAACTTTTTTCAACGACTCCTAATTGCGTGGAAACTCACCCACCCTCCTCATTTCTCGTGAGGTTTCCAGAATGCATGAACTTGTTTCGAGATTCCTCCCTTTGGGCCCTGAACCATTTGGGACAACTTGAGGCAGAAGAACACGAACTTTTTTCAACGACTCCGAATTGCGTGGAAACTCACCCACCCTCCTCATTTCTCGTGAGGATTCCAGAATGCATGAACTTGTTTCGAGATTCCTCCCTTTGGGCCCTGAACCATATGGGACAACTTGAGGCAGAAGAAGACGAACTTTTTTCAACGTCTCCGAATTGCGTGGAAACTCACCAACCCTCCTCATTTCTCGTGAGGATTCCAGAATGCATGAACTTGTTTCGAGATTCCTCCCTTTGGGCCCTGAACCATTTGGGGCAACTTGAGGCAGAAGAAGACGAACTTTGTCAACGTCTCGGAATTGCTTGGAAACTCACCCACCCTCCTCATTTCTCGTGAGGATTCCAGAATGCATGCACTTGTTTCGAGATTCCTCCGTTTGGGCCCTGAACCATTTGGGACAACTTGAGGCAGAAGAAGACGAACTTTTTTCAACGTCTCGGAATTGCTTGGAAACTCACCCACCCTCCTCATTTCTCGTGAGGATTCCAGAATGCATGAACTTGTTTCGAGATTCCTCCGGTTGGGCCCTGAACCATTTGGGACAACTTGAGGCAGAAGAAGACGAACTTTTTTCAACGTCTCGGAATTGGTTGGAAACTCACCCACCCTCCTCATTTCTCGTGAGGATTCCAGAATGCATGAACTTGTTTCGAGATTCCTCCGTTTGGGCCCTGAACCATTTGGGAAGACTTGAGGCAGAAGAAAACGAACTTTTTTCAACGACTCCAAATTGCGTGGAAACTCACCCACCCTCCTCATTTCTCGTGAGGTTTCCAGAATGCATGAACTTGTTTCGAGATTCCTCCCTTTGGGCCCTGAACCATTTGGGACAACTTGAGGCAGAAGAAGACGAACTTTTTTCAACGTCTCGGAATTGCGTGGAAACTCACCCACCCTCCTCATTTCTCGTGAGGACTCCAGAATGCACGAACTTGTTTCGAGATTCCTCCGTTTGGGCCCTGAACCATTTGGGACAACTTGAGGCAGAAGAAGACGAACTTTTTTCAACGTCTCCGAATTGCGTGGAAACTCACCCACCCTCCTCATTTCTCGTGAGGATTCCAGAATGCATGAACTTGTTTCGAGATTCCTCCCTTTGAGCCCTGAACCATATGGGACAACTTGAGGCAGAAGAAGACGAACTTTTTTCAACGTCTCGGAATTGCTTAGAAACTCACCCACCCTCCTCATTTCTCGTGAGGATTCCAGAATGCATGAACTTGTTTCGAGATTCCTCCATTTGGGCCCTGAACCATATGGGACAACTTGAGACAGAAGAAGACGAACTTTTTTGAACATCTCGGAATTGGTTGGAAACTCACCCACCCTCCTCATTTCTCGTGAGGATTCCAGAATGCATGAACTTGTTTCGAGATTCGTCCGTTTGGGCCATGAACCATTTGGGACAACTTGAGGCAGAAGAAGACGAACTTTTTTCAACGTCTCCGAATTGCGTGGAAACTCACCCACCCTCCTCATTTCTCGTGAGGATTCCAGAATGCATGAACTTGTTTCTAGATTGCTCCCTTTCGGCCCTGAACCATATGGGACAACTTGAGGCAGAAGAAGACGAACTTTTTTCAACGTCTCGGAATTGCTTAGAAACTCAACCCACCCTCCTCATTTCTCGTGAGGATTCCAGAATGCATGAACTTGTTTCGAGATTCCTCCCTTTGGGCCCTGAACCATATGGGACAACTTGAGGCAGAAGAAGACGAACTTTTTTCAACGACTCCGAATTGCGTGGAAACTCACCCACCCTCCTCATTTCTCGTGAGGATTCCAGAATGCATGAACTTGTTTCGAGATTCCTCCGTTTGGGCCCTGAACCATTTGGGACAACTTGAGGCAGAAGAAGACGAACTTTTTTCAACGACTCCGAATTGCGTGGAAACTCACCCACCCTCCTCATTTCTCGTGAGGATTCCAGAATGCATGAACTTGTTTCGCGATTCCTCCGTTTGGGCCCTGAACCATATGGGACAACTTGAGGCAGAAGAAGACGAACTTTTTTCAACGTCTCAAAATTGGTTGGAAACTCAACACCCTCCTCATTTCTCGTGAGGACTCCAGAATGCACGAACTTGTTTCGAGATTCCTCCGTTTGGGCCCTGAACCATTTGGGACAACTTGAGGCAGAAGAAGACGAACTTTTTTCAACGTCTCCGAATTGCATGGAAACTCACCCACCCTCCTCATTTCTGGTGAGGATTCCAGAATGCATGAACTTGTTTCGAGATTCCTCCGTTTGGGCCCTGAACCATATGGGACAACTTGAGGCAGAAGAAGACGAACTTTTTTCAACGTCTCACAATTGGTTGGAAACTCACCCACCCTCCTCATTTCTCGTGAGGATTCCAGAATGCATGAACTTCTTTCGAGATTCCTCCGTTTGGGCCCTGAACCATTTGGGACAACTTGAGGCAGAAGAAGACGAACTTTTTTCAACGTCTCGGAATTGCGTGGAAACTCACCCACCCTCCTCATTTCTCGTGAGGATTCCAGAATGCATGAACTTGTTTCGAGATTCCTCCGTTTGGGCCCTGAACCATTTGGGACAACTTGAGGCAGAAGAAGACGAACTTTTTTCAACGTCTCGGAATTGCTTGGAAACTCACCCACCCTCCTCATTTCTCGTGAGGATTCCAGAATGCATGAACTTGTTTCGAGATTCCTCCCTTTGGGCCCTGAACCATTTGGGGCAACTTGAGGCAGAAGAAGACGAACTTTGTCAACGTCTCGGAATTGCTTGGAAACTCACCCACCCTCCTCATTTCTCGTGAGGATTCCAGAATGCATGAACTTGTTTCGAGATTCCTCTGTTTGGGCCCTGAACCATTTGGGACAACTTGAGGCAGAAGAAGACGAACTTTTTTCAACGTCTCGGAATTGCTTGGAAACTCACCCACCCTCCTCATTTCTCGTGAGGATTCCAGAATGCATGAACTTGTTTCGAGATTCCTCCGGTTGGGCCCTGAACCATTTGGGACAACTTGAGGCAGAAGAAGACGAACTTTTTTCAACGTCTCGGAATTGGTTGGAAACTCACCCACCCTCCTCATTTCTCGTGAGGATTCCAGAAAGCATGAACTTGTTTCGAGATTCCTCCGTTTGGGCCCTGAACCATTTGGGAAGACTTGAGGCAGAAGAAAACGAACTTTTTTCAACGACTCCAAATTGCGTGGAAACTCACCCACCCTCCTCATTTCTCGTGAGGTTTCCAGAATGCATGAACTTGTTTCGAGATTCCTCCCTTTGAGCCCTGAACCATATGGGACAACTTGAGGCAGAAGAAGACGAACTTTTTTCAACGTCTCGGAATTGCTTAGAAACTCACCCACCCTCCTCATTTCTCGTGAGGATTCCAGAATGCATGAACTTGTTTCGAGATTCCTCCATTTGGGCCCTGAACCATATGGGACAACTTGAGACAGAAGAAGACGAACTTTTTTGAACGTCTCGGAATTGGTTGGAAACTCACCCACCCTCCTCATTTCTCGTGAGGATTCCAGAATGCATGAACTTGTTTCGAGATTCGTCCGTTTGGGCCATGAACCATTTGGGACAACTTGAGGCAGAAGAAGACGAACTTTTTTCAACGTCTCCGAATTGCGTGGAAACTCACCCACCCTCCTCATTTCTCGTGAGGATTCCAGAATGCATGAACTTGTTTCTAGATTGCTCCCTTTCGGCCCTGAACCATATGGGACAACTTGAGGCAGAAGAAGACGAACTTTTTTCAACGTCTCGGAATTGCTTAGAAACTCACCCACCCTCCTCATTTCTCGTGAGGATTCCAGAATGCATGAACTTGTTTCGAGATTCCTCCGTTTGGGCCCTGAACCATATGGGACAACTTGAGGAGGAAGAAGACGAACTTTTTTCAACGTCTCACAATTGGTTGGAAACTCACCCACCCTCCTCATTTCTCGTGAGGATTCCAGAATGCATGAACTTCTTTCGAGATTCCTCCGTTTGGGCCCTGAACCATTTGGGACAACTTGAGGCAGAAGAAGACGAACTTTTTTCAACGTCTCGGAATTGCGTGGAAACTCACCCACCCTCCTCATTTCTCGTGAGGATTCCAGAATGCATGAACTTGTTTCGAGATTCCTCCGTTTGGGCCCTGAACCATTTGGGACAACTTGAGGCAGAAGAAGACGAACTTTTTTCAACGTCTCGGAATTGCTTGGAAACTCACCCACCCTCCTCATTTCTCGTGAGGATTCCAGAATGCATGAACTTGTTTCGAGATTCCTCCCTTTGGGCCCTGAACCATTTGGGGCAACTTGAGGCAGAAGAAGACGAACTTTGTCAACGTCTCGGAATTGCTTGGAAACTCACCCACCCTCCTCATTTCTCGTGAGGATTCCAGAATGCATGAACTTGTTTCGAGATTCCTCCGTTTGGGCCCTGAACCATTTGGGACAACTTGAGGCAGAAGAAGACGAACTTTTTTCAACGTCTCGGAATTGCTTGGAAACTCACCCACCCTCCTCATTTCTCGTGAGGATTCCAGAATGCATGAACTTGTTTCGAGATTCCTCCGGTTGGGCCCTGAACCATTTGGGACAACTTGAGGCAGAAGAAGACGAACTTTTTTCAACGTCTCGGAATTGGTTGGAAACTCACCCACCCTCCTCATTTCTCGTGAGGATTCCAGAAAGCATGAACTTGTTTCGAGATTCCTCCGTTTGGGCCCTGAACCATTTGGGAAGACTTGAGGCAGAAGAAAACGAACTTTTTTCAACGACTCCAAATTGCGTGGAAACTCACCCACCCTCCTCATTTCTCGTGAGGTTTCCAGAATGCATGAACTTGTTTCGAGATTCCTCCCTTTGAGCCCTGAACCATATGGGACAACTTGAGGCAGAAGAAGACGAACTTTTTTCAACGTCTCGGAATTGCTTAGAAACTCACCCACCCTCCTCATTTCTCGTGAGGATTCCAGAATGCATGAACTTGTTTCGAGATTCCTCCATTTGGGCCCTGAACCATATGGGACAACTTGAGACAGAAGAAGACGAACTTTTTTGAACGTCTCGGAATTGGTTGGAAACTCACCCACCCTCCTCATTTCTCGTGAGGATTCCAGAATGCATGAACTTGTTTCGAGATTCGTCCGTTTGGGCCATGAACCATTTGGGACAACTTGAGGCAGAAGAAGACGAACTTTTTTCAACGTCTCCGAATTGCGTGGAAACTCACCCACCCTCCTCATTTCTCGTGAGGATTCCAGAATGCATGAACTTGTTTCTAGATTGCTCCCTTTCGGCCCTGAACCATATGGGACAACTTGAGGCAGAAGAAGACGAACTTTTTTCAACGTCTCCGAATTGCATGGAAACTCACCCACCCTCCTCATTTCTGGTGAGGATTCCAGAATGCATGAACTTGTTTCGAGATTCCTCCGTTTGGGCCCTGAACCATATGGGACAACTTGAGGCAGAAGAAGACGAACTTTTTTCAACGTCTCACAATTGGTTGGAAACTCACCCACCCTCCTCATTTCTCGTGAGGATTCCAGAATGCATGAACTTCTTTCGAGATTCCTCCGTTTGGGCCCTGAACCATTTGGGACAACTTGAGGCAGAAGAAGACGAACTTTTTTCAACGTCTCGGAATTGCGTGGAAACTCACCCACCCTCCTCATTTCTCGTGAGGATTCCAGAATGCATGAACTTGTTTCGAGATTCCTCCGTTTGGGCCCTGAACCATTTGGGACAACTTGAGGCAGAAGAAGACGAACTTTTTTCAACGTCTCGGAATTGCTTGGAAACTCACCCACCCTCCTCATTTCTCGTGAGGATTCCAGAATGCATGAACTTGTTTCGAGATTCCTCCCTTTGGGCCCTGAACCATTTGGGGCAACTTGAGGCAGAAGAAGACGAACTTTGTCAACGTCTCGGAATTGCTTGGAAACTCACCCACCCTCCTCATTTCTCGTGAGGATTCCAGAATGCATGAACTTGTTTCGAGATTCCTCCGTTTGGGCCCTGAACCATTTGGGACAACTTGAGGCAGAAGAAGACGAACTTTTTTCAACGTCTCGGAATTGCTTGGAAACTCACCCACCCTCCTCATTTCTCGTGAGGATTCCAGAATGCATGAACTTGTTTCGAGATTCCTCCGTTTGGGCCCTGAACCATTTGGGACAACTTGAGGCAGAAGAAGACGAACTTTTTTCAACGTCTCGGAATTGCGTGGAAACTCACCCACCCTCCTCATTTCTCGTGAGGATTCCAGAATGCATGAACTTGTTTCGAGATTCCTCCGTTTGGGCCCTGAACCATTTGGGACAACTTGAGGCAGAAGAAGACGAACTTTTTTCAACGTCTCGGAATTGCTTGGAAACTCACCCACCCTCCTCATTTCTCGTGAGGATTCCAGAATGCATGAACTTGTTTCGAGATTCCTCCGGTTGGGCCCTGAACCATTTGGGACAACTTGAGGCAGAAGAAGACGAACTTTTTTCAACGTCTCGGAATTGGTTGGAAACTCACCCACCCTCCTCATTTCTCGTGAGGATTCCAGAAAGCATGAACTTGTTTCGAGATTCCTCCGTTTGGGCCCTGAACCATTTGGGAAGACTTGAGGCAGAAGAAAACGAACTTTTTTCAACGACTCCAAATTGCGTGGAAACTCACCCACCCTCCTCATTTCTCGTGAGGTTTCCAGAATGCATGAACTTGTTTCGAGATTCCTCCCTTTGAGCCCTGAACCATATGGGACAACTTGAGGCAGAAGAAGACGAACTTTTTTCAACGTCTCGGAATTGCTTAGAAACTCACCCACCCTCCTCATTTCTCGTGAGGATTCCAGAATGCATGAACTTGTTTCGAGATTCCTCCATTTGGGCCCTGAACCATATGGGACAACTTGAGACAGAAGAAGACGAACTTTTTTGAACGTCTCGGAATTGGTTGGAAACTCACCCACCCTCCTCATTTCTCGTGAGGATTCCAGAATGCATGAACTTGTTTCGAGATTCGTCCGTTTGGGCCATGAACCATTTGGGACAACTTGAGGCAGAAGAAGACGAACTTTTTTCAACGTCTCCGAATTGCGTGGAAACTCACCCACCCTCCTCATTTCTCGTGAGGATTCCAGAATGCATGAACTTGTTTCTAGATTGCTCCCTTTCGGCCCTGAACCATATGGGACAACTTGAGGCAGAAGAAGACGAACTTTTTTCAACGTCTCCGAATTGCATGGAAACTCACCCACCCTCCTCATTTCTGGTGAGGATTCCAGAATGCATGAACTTGTTTCGAGATTCCTCCGTTTGGGCCCTGAACCATATGGGACAACTTGAGGCAGAAGAAGACGAACTTTTTTCAACGTCTCACAATTGGTTGGAAACTCACCCACCCTCCTCATTTCTCGTGAGGATTCCAGAATGCATGAACTTCTTTCGAGATTCCTCCGTTTGGGCCCTGAACCATTTGGGACAACTTGAGGCAGAAGAAGACGAACTTTTTTCAACGTCTCGGAATTGCGTGGAAACTCACCCACCCTCCTCATTTCTCGTGAGGATTCCAGAATGCATGAACTTGTTTCGAGATTCCTCCGTTTGGGCCCTGAACCATTTGGGACAACTTGAGGCAGAAGAAGACGAACTTTTTTCAACGTCTCGGAATTGCTTGGAAACTCACCCACCCTCCTCATTTCTCGTGAGGATTCCAGAATGCATGAACTTGTTTCGAGATTCCTCCCTTTGGGCCCTGAACCATTTGGGGCAACTTGAGGCAGAAGAAGACGAACTTTGTCAACGTCTCGGAATTGCTTGGAAACTCACCCACCCTCCTCATTTCTCGTGAGGATTCCAGAATGCATGAACTTGTTTCGAGATTCCTCCGTTTGGGCCCTGAACCATTTGGGACAACTTGAGGCAGAAGAAGACGAACTTTTTTCAACGTCTCGGAATTGCTTGGAAACTCACCCACCCTCCTCATTTCTCGTGAGGATTCCAGAATGCATGAACTTGTTTCGAGATTCCTCCGTTTGGGCCCTGAACCATTTGGGACAACTTGAGGCAGAAGAAGACGAACTTTTTTCAACGTCTCGGAATTGCTTGGAAACTCACCCACCCTCCTCATTTCTCGTGAGGATTCCAGAATGCATGAACTTGTTTCGAGATTCCTCCGGTTGGGCCCTGAACCATTTGGGACAACTTGAGGCAGAAGAAGACGAACTTTTTTCAACGTCTCGGAATTGGTTGGAAACTCACCCACCCTCCTCATTTCTCGTGAGGATTCCAGAAAGCATGAACTTGTTTCGAGATTCCTCCGTTTGGGCCCTGAACCATTTGGGAAGACTTGAGGCAGAAGAAAACGAACTTTTTTCAACGACTCCAAATTGCGTGGAAACTCACCCACCCTCCTCATTTCTCGTGAGGTTTCCAGAATGCATGAACTTGTTTCGAGATTCCTCCCTTTGAGCCCTGAACCATATGGGACAACTTGAGGCAGAAGAAGACGAACTTTTTTCAACGTCTCGGAATTGCTTAGAAACTCACCCACCCTCCTCATTTCTCGTGAGGATTCCAGAATGCATGAACTTGTTTCGAGATTCCTCCATTTGGGCCCTGAACCATATGGGACAACTTGAGACAGAAGAAGACGAACTTTTTTGAACGTCTCGGAATTGGTTGGAAACTCACCCACCCTCCTCATTTCTCGTGAGGATTCCAGAATGCATGAACTTGTTTCGAGATTCGTCCGTTTGGGCCATGAACCATTTGGGACAACTTGAGGCAGAAGAAGACGAACTTTTTTCAACGTCTCCGAATTGCGTGGAAACTCACCCACCCTCCTCATTTCTCGTGAGGACTCCAGCATGCACGAACTTGTTTCGAGATTCCTCCGTTTGGGCCCTGAACCATTTGGGACAACTTGAGGCAGAAGAAGACGAACTTTTTTCAACGTCTCCGAATTGCATGGAAACTCACCCACCCTCCTCATTTCTGGTGAGGATTCCAGAATGCATGAACTTGTTTCGAGATTCCTCCGTTTGGGCCCTGAACCATATGGGACAACTTGAGGCAGAAGAAGACGAACTTTTTTCAACGTCTCACAATTGGTTGGAAACTCACCCACCCTCCTCATTTCTCGTGAGGATTCCAGAATGCATGAACTTCTTTCGAGATTCCTCCGTTTGGGCCCTGAACCATTTGGGACAACTTGAGGCAGAAGAAGACGAACTTTTTTCAACGTCTCGGAATTGCGTGGAAACTCACCCACCCTCCTCATTTCTCGTGAGGATTCCAGAATGCATGAACTTGTTTCGAGATTCCTCCGTTTGGGCCCTGAACCATTTGGGACAACTTGAGGCAGAAGAAGACGAACTTTTTTCAACGTCTCGGAATTGCGTGGAAACTCACCCACCCTCCTCATTTCTCGTGAGGATTCCAGAATGCATGAACTTGTTTCAAGATTCCTCCCTTTGGGCCCTGAACCATTTGGGGCAACTTGAGGCAGAAGAAGACGAACTTTGTCAACGTCTCGGAATTGCTTGGAAACTCACCCACCCTCCTCATTTCTCGTGAGGATTCCAGAATGCATGAACTTGTTTCGAGATTCCTCCGTTTGGGCCCTGAACCATTTGGGACAACTTGAGGCAGAAGAAGACGAACTTTTTTCAACGTCTCGGAATTGCTTGGAAACTCACCCACCCTCCTCATTTCTCGTGAGGATTCCAGAATGCATGAACTTGTTTCGAGATTCCTCCGGTTGGGCCCTGAACCATTTGGGACAACTTGAGGCAGAAGAAGACGAACTTTTTTCAACGTCTCGGAATTGGTTGGAAACTCACCCACCCTCCTCATTTCTCGTGAGGATTCCAGAAAGCATGAACTTGTTTCGAGATTCCTCCGTTTGGGCCCTGAACCATTTGGGAAGACTTGAGGCAGAAGAAAACGAACTTTTTTCAACGACTCCAAATTGCGTGGAAACTCACCCACCCTCCTCATTTCTCGTGAGGTTTCCAGAATGCATGAACTTGTTTCGAGATTCCTCCCTTTGAGCCCTGAACCATATGGGACAACTTGAGGCAGAAGAAGACGAACTTTTTTCAACGTCTCGGAATTGCTTAGAAACTCACCCACCCTCCTCATTTCTCGTGAGGATTCCAGAATGCATGAACTTGTTTCGAGATTCCTCCATTTGGGCCCTGAACCATATGGGACAACTTGAGACAGAAGAAGACGAACTTTTTTGAACGTCTCGGAATTGGTTGGAAACTCACCCACCCTCCTCATTTCTCGTGAGGATTCCAGAATGCATGAACTTGTTTCGAGATTCGTCCGTTTGGGCCATGAACCATTTGGGACAACTTGAGGCAGAAGAAGACGAACTTTTTTCAACGTCTCCGAATTGCGTGGAAACTCACCCACCCTCCTCATTTCTCGTGAGGATTCCAGAATGCATGAACTTGTTTCTAGATTGCTCCCTTTCGGCCCTGAACCATATGGGACAACTTGAGGCAGAAGAAGACGAACTTTTTTCAACGTCTCGGAATTGCTTAGAAACTCACCCACCCTCCTCATTTCTCGTGAGGATTCCAGAATGCATGAACTTGTTTCGAGATTCCTCCCTTTGGGCCCTGAACCATATGGGACAACTTGAGGCAGAAGAAGACGAACTTTTTTCAACGTCTCCGAATTGCGTGGAAACTCACCAACCCTCCTCATTTCTCGTGAGGATTCCAGAATGCATGAACTTGTTTCGAGATTCCTCCCTTTGGGCCCTGAACCATTTGGGGCAACTTGAGGCAGAAGAAGACGAACTTTGTCAACGTCTCGGAATTGCTTGGAAACTCACCCACCCTCCTCATTTCTCGTGAGGATTCCAGAATGCATGAACTTGTTTCGAGATTCCTCCGTTTGGGCCCTGAACCATTTGGGACAACTTGAGGCAGAAGAAGACGAACTTTTTTCAACGTCTCGGAATTGCTTGGAAACTCACCCACCCTCCTCATTTCTCGTGAGGATTCCAGAATGCATGAACTTGTTTCGAGATTCCTCCGGTTGGGCCCTGAACCATTTGGGACAACTTGAGGCAGAAGAAGACGAACTTTTTTCAACGTCTCGGAATTGGTTGGAAACTCACCCACCCTCCTCATTTCTCGTGAGGATTCCAGAATGCATGAACTTGTTTCGAGATTCCTCCGTTTGGGCCCTGAACCATTTGGGAAGACTTGAGGCAGAAGAAAACGAACTTTTTTCAACGACTCCAAATTGCGTGGAAACTCACCCACCCTCCTCATTTCTCGTGAGGTTTCCAGAATGCATGAACTTGTTTCGAGATTCCTCCCTTTGGGCCCTGAACCATTTGGGACAACTTGAGGCAGAAGAAGACGAACTTTTTTCAACGTCTCGGAATTGCGTGGAAACTCACCCACCCTCCTCATTTCTCGTGAGGACTCCAGAATGCACGAACTTGTTTCGAGATTCCTCCGTTTGGGCCCTGAACCATTTGGGACAACTTGAGGCAGAAGAAGACGAACTTTTTTCAACGTCTCCGAATTGCGTGGAAACTCACCCACCCTCCTCATTTCTCGTGAGGATTCCAGAATGCATGAACTTGTTTCGAGATTCCTCCCTTTGAGCCCTGAACCATATGGGACAACTTGAGGCAGAAGAAGACGAACTTTTTTCAACGTCTCGGAATTGCTTAGAAACTCACCCACCCTCCTCATTTCTCGTGAGGATTCCAGAATGCATGAACTTGTTTCGAGATTCCTCCATTTGGGCCCTGAACCATATGGGACAACTTGAGACAGAAGAAGACGAACTTTTTTGAACGTCTCGGAATTGGTTGGAAACTCACCCACCCTCCTCATTTCTCGTGAGGATTCCAGAATGCATGAACTTGTTTCGAGATTCGTCCGTTTGGGCCATGAACCATTTGGGACAACTTGAGGCAGAAGAAGACGAACTTTTTTCAACGTCTCCGAATTGCGTGGAAACTCACCCACCCTCCTCATTTCTCGTGAGGATTCCAGAATGCATGAACTTGTTTCTAGATTGCTCCCTTTCGGCCCTGAACCATATGGGACAACTTGAGGCAGAAGAAGACGAACTTTTTTCAACGTCTCGGAATTGCTTAGAAACTCAACCCACCCTCCTCATTTCTCGTGAGGATTCCAGAATGCATGAACTTGTTTCGAGATTCCTCCCTTTGGGCCCTGAACCATATGGGACAACTTGAGGCAGAAGAAGACGAACTTTTTTCAACGACTCCGAATTGCGTGGAAACTCACCCACCCTCCTCATTTCTCGTGAGGATTCCAGAATGCATGAACTTGTTTCGAGATTCCTCCGTTTGGGCCCTGAACCATTTGGGACAACTTGAGGCAGAAGAAGACGAACTTTTTTCAACGACTCCGAATTGCGTGGAAACTCACCCACCCTCCTCATTTCTCGTGAGGATTCCAGAATGCATGAACTTGTTTCGCGATTCCTCCGTTTGGGCCCTGAACCATATGGGACAACTTGAGGCAGAAGAAGACGAACTTTTTTCAACGTCTCAAAATTGGTTGGAAACTCAACACCCTCCTCATTTCTCGTGAGGACTCCAGAATGCACGAACTTGTTTCGAGATTCCTCCGTTTGGGCCCTGAACCATTTGGGACAACTTGAGGCAGAAGAAGACGAACTTTTTTCAACGTCTCCGAATTGCATGGAAACTCACCCACCCTCCTCATTTCTCGTGAGGATTCCAGAATGCATGAACTTGTTTCGAGATTCCTCCGTTTGGGCCCTGAACCATATGGGACAACTTGAGGCAGAAGAAGACGAACTTTTTTCAACGTCTCACAATTGGTTGGAAACTCACCCACCCTCCTCATTTCTCGTGAGGATTCCAGAATGCATGAACTTCTTTCGAGATTCCTCCGTTTGGGCCCTGAACCATTTGGGAGAACTTGAGGCAGAAGAAGACGAACTTTTTTCAACGTCTCGGAATTGCGTGGAAACTCACCCACCCTCCTCATTTCTCGTGAGGATTCCAGAATGCATGAACTTGTTTCGAGATTCCTCCGTTTGGGCCCTGAACCATTTGGGACAACTTGAGGCAGAAGAAGACGAACTTTTTTCAACGTCTCGGAATTGCTTGGAAACTCACCCACCCTCCTCATTTCTCGTGAGGATTCCAGAATGCATGAACTTGTTTCGAGATTCCTCCCTTTGGGCCCTGAACCATTTGGGGCAACTTGAGGCAGAAGAAGACGAACTTTGTCAACGTCTCGGAATTGCTTGGAAACTCACCCACCCTCCTCATTTCTCGTGAGGATTCCAGAATGCATGAACTTGTTTCGAGATTCCTCCGTTTGGGCCCTGAACCATTTGGGACAACTTGAGGCAGAAGAAGACGAACTTTTTTCAACGTCTCGGAATTGCTTGGAAACTCACCCACCCTCCTCATTTCTCGTGAGGATTCCAGAATGCATGAACTTGTTTCGAGATTCCTCCGGTTGGGCCCTGAACCATTTGGGACAACTTGAGGCAGAAGAAGACGAACTTTTTTCAACGTCTCGGAATTGGTTGGAAACTCACCCACCCTCCTCATTTCTCGTGAGGATTCCAGAAAGCATGAACTTGTTTCGAGATTCCTCCGTTTGGGCCCTGAACCATTTGGGAAGACTTGAGGCAGAAGAAAACGAACTTTTTTCAACGACTCCAAATTGCGTGGAAACTCACCCACCCTCCTCATTTCTCGTGAGGTTTCCAGAATGCATGAACTTGTTTCGAGATTCCTCCCTTTGGGCCCTGAACCATTTGGGACAACTTGAGGCAGAAGAAGACGAACTTTTTTCAACGTCTCGGAATTGCGTGGAAACTCACCCACCCTCCTCATTTCTCGTGAGGACTCCAGAATGCACGAACTTGTTTCGAGATTCCTCCGTTTGGGCCCTGAACCATTTGGGACAACTTGAGGCAGAAGAAGACGAACTTTTTTCAACGTCTCCGAATTGCGTGGAAACTCACCCACCCTCCTCATTTCTCGTGAGGATTCCAGAATGCATGAACTTGTTTCGAGATTCCTCCCTTTGAGCCCTGAACCATATGGGACAACTTGAGGCAGAAGAAGACGAACTTTTTTCAATGTCTCGGAATTGCTTAGAAACTCACCCACCCTCCTCATTTCTCGTGAGGATTCCAGAATGCATGAACTTGTTTCGAGATTCCTCCATTTGGGCCCTGAACCATATGGGACAACTTGAGACAGAAGAAGACGAACTTTTTTGAACGTCTCGGAATTGGTTGGAAACTCACCCACCCTCCTCATTTCTCGTGAGGATTCCAGAATGCATGAACTTGTTTCGAGATTCGTCCGTTTGGGCCCTGAACCATTTGGGACAACTTGAGGCAGAAGAAGACGAACTTTTTTCAACGTCTCCGAATTACGTGGAAACTCACCCACCCTCCTCATTTCTCGTGAGGATTCCAGAATGCATGAACTTGTTTCCAGATTGCTCCCTTTCGGCCCTGAACCATATGGGACAACTTGAGGCAGAAGAAGACGAACTTTTTTCAACGTCTCGGAATTGCTTAGAAACTCAACCCACCCTCCTCATTTCTCGTGAGGATTCCAGAATGCATGAACTTGTTTCGAGATTCCTCCCTTTGGGCCCTGAACCATATGGGACAACTTGAGGCAGAAGAAGACGAACTTTTTTCAACGACTCCGAATTGCGTGGAAACTCACCCACCCTCCTCATTTCTCGTGAGGATTCCAGAATGCATGAACTTGTTTCGAGATTCCTCCGTTTGGGCCCTGAACCATTTGGGACAACTTGAGGCAGAAGAAGACGAACTTTTTTCAACGACTCCGAATTGCGTGGAAACTCACCCACCCTCCTCATTTCTCGTGAGGATTCCAGAATGCATGAACTTGTTTCGCGATTCCTCCGTTTGGGCCCTGAACCATATGGGACAACTTGAGGCAGAAGAAGACGAACTTTTTTCAACGTCTCAAAATTGGTTGGAAACTCAACACCCTCCTCATTTCTCGTGAGGACTCCAGAATGCACGAACTTGTTTCGAGATTCCTCCGTTTGGGCCCTGAACCATTTGGGACAACTTGAGGCAGAAGAAGACGAACTTTTTTCAACGTCTCCGAATTGCGTGGAAACTCACCCACCCTCCTCATTTCTGGTGAGGATTCCAGAATGCATGAACTTGTTTCGAGATTCCTCCGTTTGGGCCCTGAACCATATGGGACAACTTGAGGCAGAAGAAGACGAACTTTTTTCAACGTCTCACAATTGGTTGGAAACTCACCCACCCTCCTCATTTCTCGTGAGGATTCCAGAATGCATGAACTTCTTTCGAGATTCCTCCGTTTGGGCCCTGAACCATTTGGGACAACTTGAGGCAGAAGAAGACGAACTTTTTTCAACGTCTCGGAATTGCGTGGAAACTCACCCACCCTCCTCATTTCTCGTGAGGATTCCAGAATGCATGAACTTGTTTCGAGATTCCTCCGTTTGGGCCCTGAACCATTTGGGACAACTTGAGGCAGAAGAAGACGAACTTTTTTCAACGTCTCGGAATTGCTTGGAAACTCACCCACCCTCCTCATTTCTCGTGAGGATTCCAGAATGCATGAACTTGTTTCGAGATTCCTCCCTTATGGCCCTGAACCATATGGGACAACTTGAGGCAGAAGAAGACGAACGTTTTTCAACGACTCCGAATTGCGTGTAAACTCACCCACCCTCCTCATTTCTCGTGAGGATTCCAGAATGCATGAACTTGTTTCGAGATTCCTCCGTTTGGGCCCTGAACCATTTGGGACAACTTGAGGCAGAAGAAGACGAACTTTTTTCAACGACTCCGAATTGCGTGGAAACTCACCCACCCTCCTCATTTCTCGTGAGGATTCCAGAATGCATGAACTTGTTTCGAGATTGCTCCGTTTGGGCCCTGAACCATATGGGACAACTTGAGGCAGAAGAAGACGAACTTTTTTCAACGACTCCGAATTGCGTGGAAACTCACCCACCCTCCTCATTTTTCGTGAGGTTTCCAGCATGCATGAACTTGTTTCGAGATTCCTCCCTTTGGGCCTTGAACCATTTGGGACAACTTGAGGCAGAAGAAGACGAACTTTTTTCAACGTCTCGGAATTGCTTGGAAACTCACCCATCCTCCTCATTTCTCGTGAGGATTCCAGAATGCATGAACTTGTTTCGAGATTCCTCCCTTTGGGCCCTGAACCATATGGGACAACTTGAGGCAGAAGAAGACGAACCTTTTTCAACGTCTCGGAATTGCGTGGAAACTCACCCACCCTCCTCATTTCTCGTGAGGATTCCAGAATGCATGAACTTGTTTCGAGATTCCTCCCTTTGGGCCCTGAACCATTTGGGACAACTTGAGGCAGAAGAAGACGAACTTTTTTCAACGTCTCGGAATTGCTTGGAAACTCACCCACCCTCCTCATTTCTCGTGAGGATTCCAGAATGCATGAACTTGTTTCGAGATTCCTCCGTTTGGGCCCTGAACCATTTGGGACAACTTGAGGCAAAAGAAGACGAACTTTTTTCAACGTCTCGGAATTGGTTGGAAACTCACCCACCCTCCTCATTTCTCGTGAGGATTCCAGAATGCATGAACTTGTTTCGAGATTCCTCCGTTTGGGCCCTTAACCATATGGGACCACTTGAGGCAGAAGAAGACGAACTTTTTTCAACGTCTCGCAATTGGTTGGAAACTCACCCACCCTCCTCATTTCTCGTGAGGTTTCCAGAATGCATGAACTTGTTTCGAGATTCCTCCGTTTGGGCCCTGAACCATTTGGGACAACTTGAGGCAGAAGAAGACGAACTTTTTTCAACGTCTCCGAATAGCGTGGAAACTCACCCACCCTCCTCATTTCTCGTGAGGATTCCAGAATGCATGAACTTGTTTCCAGATCCCTCCCTTTCGGCCTGAATCATATGGGACAACTTGAGGCAGAAGAAGACGAACTTTTTTCAACGTCTCGGAATTGCTTAGAAACTCACCCACCCTCCTCATTTCTCGTGAGGATTCCAGAATGCATGAACTTGATTCGAAATTCCTCCGTTTGGGCCCTGAACCATTTGGGACAACTTGAGGCAGAAGAAGACGAACTTTTTTCAACGTCTCGGAATTGGTTGGAAACTCACCCACCCTCCTCATTTCTCGTGAGGATTCCAGAATGCATGAACTTGTTTCGAGATTCCTCCGTTTGGGCCCTGAACCATTTGGGACAACTTGAGGCAGAAGAAGACGAACTTTTTTCAACGTCTCGGAATTGCTTGGAAACTCACCCATCCTCCTCTTTTCTAGTGAGGATTCCAGAATGCATGAACTTGTTTCGAGATTCCTCCGGTTGGGCCCTGAACCATTTGGGACAACTTGAGACAGAAGAAGACGAACTTTTTTGAACGTCTCGGAATTGGTTGGAAACTCACCCACCCTCCTCATTTCTCGTGAGGATTCCAGAATGCATGAACTTGTTTCGAGATTCGTCCGTTTGGGCCCTGAACCATTTGGGACAACTTGAGGCAGAAGAAGACGAACTTTTTTCAACGTCTCCGAATTACGTGGAAACTCACCCACCCTCCTCATTTCTCGTGAGGATTCCAGAATGCATGAACTTGTTTCCAGATTGCTCCCTTTCGGCCCTGAACCATATGGGACAACTTGAGGCAGAAGAAGACGAACTTTTTTCAACGTCTCGGAATTGCTTAGAAACTCAACCCACCCTCCTCATTTCTCGTGAGGATTCCAGAATGCATGAACTTGTTTCGAGATTCCTCCCTTTGGGCCCTGAACCATATGGGACAACTTGAGGCAGAAGAAGACGAACTTTTTTCAACGACTCCGAATTGCGTGGAAACTCACCCACCCTCCTCATTTCTCGTGAGGATTCCAGAATGCATGAACTTGTTTCGAGATTCCTCCGTTTGGGCCCTGAACCATTTGGGACAACTTGAGGCAGAAGAAGACGAACTTTTTTCAACGACTCCGAATTGCGTGGAAACTCACCCACCCTCCTCATTTCTCGTGAGGATTCCAGAATGCATGAACTTGTTTCGCGATTCCTCCGTTTGGGCCCTGAACCATATGGGACAACTTGAGGCAGAAGAAGACGAACTTTTTTCAACGTCTCAAAATTGGTTGGAAACTCAACACCCTCCTCATTTCTCGTGAGGACTCCAGAATGCACGAACTTGTTTCGAGATTCCTCCGTTTGGGCCCTGAACCATTTGGGACAACTTGAGGCAGAAGAAGACGAACTTTTTTCAACGTCTCCGAATTGCGTGGAAACTCACCCACCCTCCTCATTTCTGGTGAGGATTCCAGAATGCATGAACTTGTTTCGAGATTCCTCCGTTTGGGCCCTGAACCATATGGGACAACTTGAGGCAGAAGAAGACGAACTTTTTTCAACGTCTCACAATTGGTTGGAAACTCACCCACCCTCCTCATTTCTCGTGAGGATTCCAGAATGCATGAACTTCTTTCGAGATTCCTCCGTTTGGGCCCTGAACCATTTGGGACAACTTGAGGCAGAAGAAGACGAACTTTTTTCAACGTCTCGGAATTGCGTGGAAACTCACCCACCCTCCTCATTTCTCGTGAGGATTCCAGAATGCATGAACTTGTTTCGAGATTCCTCCGTTTGGGCCCTGAACCATTTGGGACAACTTGAGGCAGAAGAAGACGAACTTTTTTCAACGTCTCGGAATTGCTTGGAAACTCACCCACCCTCCTCATTTCTCGTGAGGATTCCAGAATGCATGAACTTGTTTCGAGATTCCTCCCTTATGGCCCTGAACCATATGGGACAACTTGAGGCAGAAGAAGACGAACGTTTTTCAACGACTCCGAATTGCGTGTAAACTCACCCACCCTCCTCATTTCTCGTGAGGATTCCAGAATGCATGAACTTGTTTCGAGATTCCTCCGTTTGGGCCCTGAACCAATTGGGACAACTTGAGGCAGAAGAAGACGAACTTTTTTCAACGACTCCGAATTGCGTGGAAACTCACCCACCCTCCTCATTTCTCGTGAGGATTCCAGAATGCATGAACTTGTTTCGAGATTGCTCCGTTTGGGCCCTGAACCATATGGGACAACTTGAGGCAGAAGAAGACGAACTTTTTTCAACGACTCCGAATTGCGTGGAAACTCACCCACCCTCCTCATTTTTCGTGAGGTTTCCAGCATGCATGAACTTGTTTCGAGATTCCTCCCTTTGGGCCTTGAACCATTTGGGACAACTTGAGGCAGAAGAAGACGAACTTTTTTCAACGTCTCGGAATTGCTTGGAAACTCACCCATCCTCCTCATTTCTCGTGAGGATTCCAGAATGCATGAACTTGTTTCGAGATTCCTCCCTTTGGGCCCTGAACCATATGGGACAACTTGAGGCAGAAGAAGACGAACCTTTTTCAACGTCTCGGAATTGCGTGGAAACTCACCCACCCTCCTCATTTCTCGTGAGGATTCCAGAATGCATGAACTTGTTTCGAGATTCCTCCCTTTGGGCCCTGAACCATTTGGGACAACTTGAGGCAGAAGAAGACGAACTTTTTTCAACGTCTCGGAATTGCTTGGAAACTCACCCACCCTCCTCATTTCTCGTGAGGATTCCAGAATGCATGAACTTGTTTCGAGATTCCTCCGTTTGGGCCCTGAACCATTTGGGACAACTTGAGGCAAAAGAAGACGAACTTTTTTCAACGTCTCGGAATTGGTTGGAAACTCACCCACCCTCCTCATTTCTCGTGAGGATTCCAGAATGCATGAACTTGTTTCGAGATTCCTCCGTTTGGGCCCTTAACCATATGGGACCACTTGAGGCAGAAGAAGACGAACTTTTTTCAACGTCTCGCAATTGGTTGGAAACTCACCCACCCTCCTCATTTCTCGTGAGGTTTCCAGAATGCATGAACTTGTTTCGAGATTCCTCCGTTTGGGCCCTGAACCATTTGGGACAACTTGAGGCAGAAGAAGACGAACTTTTTTCAACGTCTCCGAATAGCGTGGAAACTCACCCACCCTCCTCATTTCTCGTGAGGATTCCAGAATGCATGAACTTGTTTCCAGATCCCTCCCTTTCGGCCTGAATCATATGGGACAACTTGAGGCAGAAGAAGACGAACTTTTTTCAACGTCTCGGAATTGCTTAGAAACTCACCCACCCTCCTCATTTCTCGTGAGGATTCCAGAATGCATGAACTTGATTCGAAATTCCTCCGTTTGGGCCCTGAACCATTTGGGACAACTTGAGGCAGAAGAAGACGAACTTTTTTCAACGTCTCGGAATTGGTTGGAAACTCACCCACCCTCCTCATTTCTCGTGAGGATTCCAGAATGCATGAACTTGTTTCGAGATTCCTCCGTTTGGGCCCTGAACCATTTGGGACAACTTGAGGCAGAAGAAGACGAACTTTTTTCAACGTCTCGGAATTGCTTGGAAACTCACCCATCCTCCTCTTTTCTAGTGAGGATTCCAGAATGCATGAACTTGTTTCGAGATTCCTCCGGTTGGGCCCTGAACCATTTGGGACAACTTGAGGCAGAAGAAGACGAACTTTTTTCAACGTCTCGGAATTGGTTGGAAACTCACCCACCCTCCTCATTTCTCGTGAGGATTCCAGAATGCATGAACTTGTTTCGAGATTCCTCCGTTTGGGCCCTGAACCATTTGGGACAACTTGAGGCAGAAGAAGACGAACTTTTTTCAACGTCTCGGAATTGCTTGGAAACTCACCCACCGTCCTCATTTCTCGTGAGGATTCCAGAATGCATGAACTTGTTTCGAGATTCCTCCCTTATGGCCCTGAACCATATGGGACAACTTGAGGCAGAAGAAGACGAACGTTTTTCAACGACTCCGAATTGCGTGTAAACTCACCCACCCTCCTCATTTCTCGTGAGGATTCCAGAATGCATGAACTTGTTTCGAGATTCCTCCGTTTGGGCCCTGAACCATTTGGGACAACTTGAGGCAGAAGAAGACGAACTTTTTTCAACGACTCCGAATTGCGTGGAAACTCACCCACCCTCCTCATTTCTCGTGAGGATTCCAGAATGCATGAACTTGTTTCGAGATTGCTCCGTTTGGGCCCTGAACCATATGGGACAACTTGAGGCAGAAGAAGACGAACTTTTTTCAACGACTCCGAATTGCGTGGAAACTCACCCACCCTCCTCATTTTTCGTGAGGTTTCCAGCATGCATGAACTTGTTTCGAGATTCCTCCCTTTGGGCCGTGAACCATTTGGGACAACTTGAGGCAGAAGAAGACGAACTTTTTTCAACGTCTCGGAATTGCTTGGAAACTCACCCATCCTCCTCATTTCTCGTGAGGATTCCAGAATGCATGAACTTGTTTCGAGATTCCTCCCTTTGGGCCCTGAACCATATGGGACAACTTGAGGCAGAAGAAGACGAACTTTTTTCAACGTCTCGGAATTGCGTGGAAACTCACCCACCCTCCTCATTTCTCGTGAGGATTCCAGAATGCATGAACTTGTTTCGAGATTCCTCCCTTTGGGCCCTGAACCATTTGGGACAACTTGAGGCAAAAGAAGACGAACTTTTTTCAACGTCTCGGAATTGCTTGGAAACTCACCCACCCTCCTCATTTCTCGTGAGGATTCCAGAATGCATGAACTTGTTTCGAGATTCCTCCGTTTGGGCCCTGAACCATTTGGGACAACTTGAGGCAGAAGAAGACGAACTTTTTTCAACGTCTCGGAATTGCTTGGAAACTCACCCATCCTCCTCTTTTCTCGTGAGGATTCCAGAATGCATGAACTTGTTTCGAGATTCCTCCGTTTGGGCCCTGAACCATATGGGACCACTTGAGGCAGAAGAAGACGAACTTTTTTCAACGTCTCGCAATTGGTTGGAAACTCACCCACCCTCCTCATTTCTCGTGAGGTTTCCAGAATGCATGAACTTGTTTCGAGATTCCTCCGTTTGGGCCCTGAACCATTTGGGACAACTTGAGGCAGAAGAAGACGAACTTTTTTCAACGTCTCCGAATAGCGTGGAAACTCACCCACCCTCCTCATTTCTCGTGAGGATTCCAGAATGCATGAACTTGTTTCCAGATCCCTCCCTTTCGGCCTGAATCATATGGGACAACTTGAGGCAGAAGAAGACGAACTTTTTTCAACGTCTCGGAATTGCTTAGAAACTCACCCACCCTCCTCATTTCTCGTGAGGATTCCAGAATGCATGAACTTGTTTCGAAATTCCTCCGTTTGGGCCCTGAACCATATGGGACAACTTGAGCGAGAAGACGACGAACTTTTTTGAACGTCTCGGAATTGGTTGGAAACTCACCCACCCTCCTCATTTCTCGTGAGGATTCCAGAATGCATGAACTAGTTTCGAGATTCCTCCCTTTTGGCCCTGAACCATATGGGACAACTTGAGGCAGAAGAAGACAAACTTTTTTCAACGACACCGAATTGCGTGGAAACTCACCCACCCTCCTCATTTCTCGTGAGGATTCCAGAATGCATGAACTTTTTTCGAGATTCCTCGTTTGGGCCCTGAACCATTTGGGACAACTTGAGGCAGAAGAAGACGAAATTTTTTCAACGACACCGAATTGCGTGGAAACTCACCCACCCTCCTCATTTCTCGTGGGGATTCCAGAATGCATGAACTTGTTTCGAGATTCCTCCCTTTGGGCCCTGAACCATTTGGGACAACTTGAGGCAGAAGAAGACGAACTTTTTTCAACGTCTCGGAATTGCTTGGAAACTCACCCACCCTCCTCATTTCTCGTGAGGATTCCAGAATGCATGAACTTGTTTCGAGATTCCTCCGTTTGGGCCCTGAACCATTTGGGACAACTTGACGCAGAAGAAGACGAACTTTTTTCAACGTCTCGGAATTGCTTGGAAACTCACCCATCCTCCTCTTTTCTCGTGAGGATTCCAGAATGCATGAACTTGTTTCGAGATTCCTCCGGTTGGGCCCTGAACCATTTGGGACAACTTGAGGCAGAAGAAGACGAACTTTTTTCAACGTCTCGGAATTGGTTGGAAACTCACCCACCCTCCTCATTTCTCGTGAGGATTCCAGAATGCATGAACTTGTTTCGAGATTCCTCCGTTTGGGCCCTGAACCATATGGGACAACTTGAGGCAGAAGAAGACGAACTTTTTTCAACGTCTCCGAATTGCGTGGAAACTCACCAACCCTCCTCATTTCTCGTGAGGATTCCAGAATGCATGAACTTGTTTCCAGATCCCTCCCTTTCGGCCTGAAGCATATGGGACAACTTGAGGCAGAAGAAGACGAACTTTTTTCAACGTCTCGGAATTGCTTAGAAACTCACCCACCCTCCTCATTTCTCGTGAGGATTCCAGAATGCATGAACTAGTTTCGAGATTCCTCCCTTTTGGCCCTGAACCATATGGGACAACTTGAGGCAGAAGAAGACAAACTTTTTTCAACGACACCGAATTGCGTGGAAACTCACCCACCCTCCTCATTTCTCGTGAGGATTCCAGAATGCATGAACTTGTTTCGAGATTCCTCCCTTTGGGCCCTGAACCATATGGGACAACTTGAGGCGGAAGAAGACGAACTTTTTTCAACGTCTCGGAATTGCTTAGAAACTCACCAACCCTCCTCATTTCTCGTGAGGATTCCAGAATGCATGAACTTGTTTCGAAATTCCTCCGTTTGGGCCCTGAACCATTTGGGACAACTTGAGGCAGAAGAAGACGAACTTTTTTCAACGTCTCCGAATTGCGTGGAAACTCACCAACCCTCATCATTTCTCGTGAGGATTCCAGAATGCATGAACTTGTTTCGAGATTCCTCCCTTTGGGCCCTGAACCATTTGGGGCAACTTGAGGCAGAAGAAGACGAACTTTGTCAACGTCTCGGAATTGCTTGGAAACTCACCCACCCTCCTCATTTCTCGTGAGGATTCCAGAATGCATGAACTTGTTTCGAGATTCCTCCGTTTGGGCCCTGAACCATTTGGGACAACTTGAGGCAGAAGAAGACGAACTTTTTTCAACGTCTCGGAATTGCTTGGAAACTCACCCACCCTCCTCATTTCTCGTGAGGATTCCAGAATGCATGAACTTGTTTCGAGATTCCTCCGGTTGGGCCCTGAACCATTTGGGACAACTTGAGGCAGAAGAAGACGAACTTTTTTCAACGTCTCGGAATTGGTTGGAAACTCACCCACCCTCCTCATTTCTCGTGAGGATTCCAGAATGCATGAACTTGTTTCGAGATTCCTCCCTTTGGGCCCTGAACCATATGGGACAACTTGAGGCAGAAGAAGACGAACTTTTTTCAACGTCTCCGAATTGCGTGGAAACTCACCAACCCTCCTCATTTCTCGTGAGGATTCCAGAATGCATGAACTTGTTTCGAGATTCCTCCCTTTGGGCCCTGAACCATTTGGGGCAACTTGAGGCAGAAGAAGACGAACTTTGTCAACGTCTCGGAATTGCTTGGAAACTCACCCACCCTCCTCATTTCTCGTGAGGATTCTAGAATGCATGAACTTGTTTCGAGATTCCTCCGTTTGGGCCCTGAACCATTTGGGACAACTTGAGGCAGAAGAAGACGAACTTTTTTCAACGTCTCGGAATTGCTTGGAAACTCACCCACCCTCCTCATTTCTCGTGAGGATTCCAGAATGCATGAACTTGTTTCGAGATTCCTCCGGTTGGGCCCTGAACCATTTGGGACAACTTGAGGCAGAAGAAGACGAACTTTTTTCAACGTCTCGGAATTGGTTGGAAACTCACCCACCCTCCTCATTTCTCGTGAGGATTCCAGAATGCATGAACTTGTTTCGAGATTCCTCCGTTTGGGCCCTGAACCATTTGGGAAGACTTGAGGCAGAAGAAAACGAGCTTTTTTCAACGACTCCTAATTGCGTGGAAACTCACCCACCCTCCTCATTTCTCGTGAGGTTTCCAGAATGCATGAACTTGTTTCGAGATTCCTCCCTTTGGGCCCTGAACCATTTGGGACAACTTGAGGCAGAAGAACACGAACTTTTTTCAATGACTCCGAATTGCGTGGAAACTCACCCACCCTCCTCATTTCTCGTGAGGATTCCAGAATGCATGAACTTGTTTCGAGATTCCTCCCTTTGGGCCCTGAACCATTTGGGACAACTTGAGGCAGAAGAAGACGAACTTTTTTCAACGTCTCGGAATTGGTTGGAAACTCACCCACCCTCCTCATTTCTCGTGAGGATTCCAGAATGCATGAACTTGTTTCGAGATTCCTCCGTTTGGGCCCTGAACCATTTGGGACAACTTGAGGCAGAAGAAGACGAACTTTTTTCAACGTCTCGGAATTGCTTGGAAACTCACCCACCGTCCTCATTTCTCGTGAGGATTCCAGAATGCATGAACTTGTTTCGAGATTCCTCCCTTATGGCCCTGAACCATATGGGACAACTTGAGGCAGAAGAAGACGAACGTTTTTCAACGACTCCGAATTGCGTGTAAACTCACCCACCCTCCTCATTTCTCGTGAGGATTCCAGAATGCATGAACTTGTTTCGAGATTCCTCCGTTTGGGCCCTGAACCATTTGGGACAACTTGAGGCAGAAGAAGACGAACTTTTTTCAACGACTCCGAATTGCGTGGAAACTCACCCACCCTCCTCATTTCTCGTGAGGATTCCAGAATGCATGAACTTGTTTCGAGATTGCTCCGTTTGGGCCCTGAACCATATGGGACAACTTGAGGCAGAAGAAGACGAACTTTTTTCAACGACTCCGAATTGCGTGGAAACTCACCCACCCTCCTCATTTTTCGTGAGGTTTCCAGCATGCATGAACTTGTTTCGAGATTCCTCCCTTTGGGCCGTGAACCATTTGGGACAACTTGAGGCAGAAGAAGACGAACTTTTTTCAACGTCTCGGAATTGCTTGGAAACTCACCCATCCTCCTCATTTCTCGTGAGGATTCCAGAATGCATGAACTTGTTTCGAGATTCCTCCCTTTGGGCCCTGAACCATATGGGACAACTTGAGGCAGAAGAAGACGAACTTTTTTCAACGTCTCGGAATTGCGTGGAAACTCACCCACCCTCCTCATTTCTCGTGAGGATTCCAGAATGCATGAACTTGTTTCGAGATTCCTCCCTTTGGGCCCTGAACCATTTGGGACAACTTGAGGCAAAAGAAGACGAACTTTTTTCAACGTCTCGGAATTGCTTGGAAACTCACCCACCCTCCTCATTTCTCGTGAGGATTCCAGAATGCATGAACTTGTTTCGAGATTCCTCCGTTTGGGCCCTGAACCATTTGGGACAACTTGAGGCAGAAGAAGACGAACTTTTTTCACCGTCTCGGAATTGCTTGGAAACTCACCCATCCTCCTCTTTTCTCGTGAGGATTCCAGAATGCATGAACTTGTTTCGAGATTCCTCCGTTTGGGCCCTGAACCATATGGGACCACTTGAGGCAGAAGAAGACGAACTTTTTTCAACGTCTCGCAATTGGTTGGAAACTCACCCACCCTCCTCATTTCTCGTGAGGTTTCCAGAATGCATGAACTTGTTTCGAGATTCCTCCGTTTGGGCCCTGAACCATTTGGGACAACTTGAGGCAGAAGAAGACGAACTTTTTTCAACGTCTCCGAATAGCGTGGAAACTCACCCACCCTCCTCATTTCTCGTGAGGATTCCAGAATGCATGAACTTGTTTCCAGATCCCTCCCTTTCGGCCTGAATCATATGGGACAACTTGAGGCAGAAGAAGACGAACTTTTTTCAACGTCTCGGAATTGCTTAGAAACTCACCCACCCTCCTCATTTCTCGTGAGGATTCCAGAATGCATGAACTTGTTTCGAAATTCCTCCGTTTGGGCCCTGAACCATATGGGACAACTTGAGCGAGAAGACGACGAACTTTTTTGAACGTCTCGGAATTGGTTGGAAACTCACCCACCCTCCTCATTTCTCGTGAGGATTCCAGAATGCATGAACTAGTTTCGAGATTCCTCCCTTTTGGCCCTGAACCATATGGGACAACTTGAGGCAGAAGAAGACAAACTTTTTTCAACGACACCGAATTGCGTGGAAACTCACCCACCCTCCTCATTTCTCGTGAGGATTCCAGAATGCATGAACTTTTTTCGAGATTCCTCGTTTGGGCCCTGAACCATTTGGGACAACTTGAGGCAGAAGAAGACGAAATTTTTTCAACGACACCGAATTGCGTGGAAACTCACCCACCCTCCTCATTTCTCGTGAGGATTCCAGAATGCATGAACTTGTTTCGAGATTCCTCCCTTTGGGCCCTGAACCATTTGGGACAACTTGAGGCAGAAGAAGACGAACTTTTTTCAACGTCTCGGAATTGCTTGGAAACTCACCCACCCTCCTCATTTCTCGTGAGGATTCCAGAATGCATGAACTTGTTTCGAGATTCCTCCGTTTGGGCCCTGAACCATTTGGGACAACTTGACGCAGAAGAAGACGAACTTTTTTCAACGTCTCGGAATTGCTTGGAAACTCACCCATCCTCCTCTTTTCTCGTGAGGATTCCAGAATGCATGAACTTGTTTCGAGATTCCTCCGGTTGGGCCCTGAACCATTTGGGACAACTTGAGGCAGAAGAAGACGAACTTTTTTCAACGTCTCGGAATTGGTTGGAAACTCACCCACCCTCCTCATTTCTCGTGAGGATTCCAGAATGCATGAACTTGTTTCGAGATTCCTCCGTTTGGGCCCTGAACCATATGGGACAACTTGAGGCAGAAGAAGACGAACTTTTTTCAACGTCTCCGAATTGCGTGGAAACTCACCAACCCTCCTCATTTCTCGTGAGGATTCCAGAATGCATGAACTTGTTTCCAGATCCCTCCCTTTCGGCCTGAAGCATATGGGACAACTTGAGGCAGAAGAAGACGAACTTTTTTCAACGTCTCGGAATTGCTTAGAAACTCACCCACCCTCCTCATTTCTCGTGAGGATTCCAGAATGCATGAACTAGTTTCGAGATTCCTCCCTTTTGGCCCTGAACCATATGGGACAACTTGAGGCAGAAGAAGACAAACTTTTTTCAACGACACCGAATTGCGTGGAAACTCACCCACCCTCCTCATTTCTCGTGAGGATTCCAGAATGCATGAACTTGTTTCGAGATTCCTCCCTTTGGGCCCTGAACCATATGGGACAACTTGAGGCGGAAGAAGACGAACTTTTTTCAACGTCTCGGAATTGCTTAGAAACTCACCAACCCTCCTCATTTCTCGTGAGGATTCCAGAATGCATGAACTTGTTTCGAAATTCCTCCGTTTGGGCCCTGAACCATTTGGGACAACTTGAGGCAGAAGAAGACGAACTTTTTTCAACGTCTCCGAATTGCGTGGAAACTCACCAACCCTCATCATTTCTCGTGAGGATTCCAGAATGCATGAACTTGTTTCGAGATTCCTCCCTTTGGGCCCTGAACCATTTGGGGCAACTTGAGGCAGAAGAAGACGAACTTTGTCAACGTCTCGGAATTGCTTGGAAACTCACCCACCCTCCTCATTTCTCGTGAGGATTCCAGAATGCATGAACTTGTTTCGAGATTCCTCCGTTTGGGCCCTGAACCATTTGGGACAACTTGAGGCAGAAGAAGACGAACTTTTTTCAACGTCTCGGAATTGCTTGGAAACTCACCCACCCTCCTCATTTCTCGTGAGGATTCCAGAATGCATGAACTTGTTTCGAGATTCCTCCGGTTGGGCCCTGAACCATTTGGGACAACTTGAGGCAGAAGAAGACGAACTTTTTTCAACGTCTCGGAATTGGTTGGAAACTCACCCACCCTCCTCATTTCTCGTGAGGATTCCAGAATGCATGAACTTGTTTCGAGATTCCTCCCTTTGGGCCCTGAACCATATGGGACAACTTGAGGCAGAAGAAGACGAACTTTTTTCAACGTCTCCGAATTGCGTGGAAACTCACCAACCCTCCTCATTTCTCGTGAGGATTCCAGAATGCATGAACTTGTTTCGAGATTCCTCCCTTTGGGCCCTGAACCATTTGGGGCAACTTGAGGCAGAAGAAGACGAACTTTGTCAACGTCTCGGAATTGCTTGGAAACTCACCCACCCTCCTCATTTCTCGTGAGGATTCTAGAATGCATGAACTTGTTTCGAGATTCCTCCGTTTGGGCCCTGAACCATTTGGGACAACTTGAGGCAGAAGAAGACGAACTTTTTTCAACGTCTCGGAATTGCTTGGAAACTCACCCACCCTCCTCATTTCTCGTGAGGATTCCAGAATGCATGAACTTGTTTCGAGATTCCTCCGGTTGGGCCCTGAACCATTTGGGACAACTTGAGGCAGAAGAAGACGAACTTTTTTCAACGTCTCGGAATTGGTTGGAAACTCACCCACCCTCCTCATTTCTCGTGAGGATTCCAGAATGCATGAACTTGTTTCGAGATTCCTCCGTTTGGGCCCTGAACCATTTGGGAAGACTTGAGGCAGAAGAAAACGAGCTTTTTTCAACGACTCCTAATTGCGTGGAAACTCACCCACCCTCCTCATTTCTCGTGAGGTTTCCAGAATGCATGAACTTGTTTCGAGATTCCTCCCTTTGGGCCCTGAACCATTTGGGACAACTTGAGGCAGAAGAACACGAACTTTTTTCAATGACTCCGAATTGCGTGGAAACTCACCCACCCTCCTCATTTCTCGTGAGGATTCCAGAATGCATGAACTTGTTTCGAGATTCCTCCCTTTGGGCCCTGAACCATATGGGACAACTTGAGGCAGAAGAAGACGAACTTTTTTCAACGTCTCCGAATTGCGTGGAAACTCACCAACCCTCCTCATTTCTCGTGAGGATTCCAGAATGCATGAACTTGTTTCGAGATTCCTCCCTTTGGGCCCTGAACCATTTGGGGCAACTTGAGGCAGAAGAAGACGAACTTTGTCAACGTCTCGGAATTGCTTGGAAACTCACCCACCCTCCTCATTTCTCGTGAGGATTCCAGAATGCATGAACTTGTTTCGAGATTCCTCCGTTTGGGCCCTGAACCATTTGGGACAACTTGAGGCAGAAGAAGACGAACTTTTTTCAACGTCTCGGAATTGCTTGGAAACTCACCCACCCTCCTCATTTCTCGTGAGGATTCCAGAATGCATGAACTTGTTTCGAGATTCCTCCGGTTGGGCCCTGAACCATTTGGGACAACTTGAGGCAGAAGAAGACGAACTTTTTTCAACGTCTCGGAATTGGTTGGAAACTCACCCACCCTCCTCATTTCTCGTGAGGATTCCAGAATGCATGAACTTGTTTCGAGATTCCTCCGTTTGGGCCCTGAACCATTTGGGAAGACTTGAGGCAGAAGAAAACGAACTTTTTTCAACGACTCCAAATTGCGTGGAAACTCACCCACCCTCCTCATTTCTCGTGAGGTTTCCAGAATGCATGAACTTGTTTCGAGATTCCTCCCTTTGGGCCCTGAACCATATGGGACAACTTGAGGCAGAAGAAGACGAACTTTTTTCAACGTCTCCGAATTGCGTGGAAACTCACCAACCCTCCTCATTTCTCGTGAGGATTCCAGAATGCATGAACTTGTTTCGAGATTCCTCCCTTTGGGCCCTGAACCATTTGGGGCAACTTGAGGCAGAAGAAGACGAACTTTGTCAACGTCTCGGAATTGCTTGGAAACTCACCCACCCTCCTCATTTCTCGTGAGGATTCTAGAATGCATGAACTTGTTTCGAGATTCCTCCGTTTGGGCCCTGAACCATTTGGGACAACTTGAGGCAGAAGAAGACGAACTTTTTTCAACGTCTCGGAATTGCTTGGAAACTCACCCACCCTCCTCATTTCTCGTGAGGATTCCAGAATGCATGAACTTGTTTCGAGATTCCTCCGGTTGGGCCCTGAACCATTTGGGACAACTTGAGGCAGAAGAAGACGAACTTTTTTCAACGTCTCGGAATTGGTTGGAAACTCACCCACCCTCCTCATTTCTCGTGAGGATTCCAGAATGCATGAACTTGTTTCGAGATTCCTCCGTTTGGGCCCTGAACCATTTGGGAAGACTTGAGGCAGAAGAAAACGAGCTTTTTTCAACGACTCCTAATTGCGTGGAAACTCACCCACCCTCCTCATTTCTCGTGAGGTTTCCAGAATGCATGAACTTGTTTCGAGATTCCTCCCTTTGGGCCCTGAACCATTTGGGACAACTTGAGGCAGAAGAACACGAACTTTTTTCAATGACTCCGAATTGCGTGGAAACTCACCCACCCTCCTCATTTCTCGTGAGGATTCCAGAATGCATGAACTTGTTTCGAGATTCCTCCCTTTGGGCCCTGAACCATATGGGACAACTTGAGGCAGAAGAAGACGAACTTTTTTCAACGTCTCCGAATTGCGTGGAAACTCACCAACCCTCCTCATTTCTCGTGAGGATTCCAGAATGCATGAACTTGTTTCGAGATTCCTCCCTTTGGGCCCTGAACCATTTGGGGCAACTTGAGGCAGAAGAAGACGAACTTTGTCAACGTCTCGGAATTGCTTGGAAACTCACCCACCCTCCTCATTTCTCGTGAGGATTCCAGAATGCATGAACTTGTTTCGAGATTCCTCCGTTTGGGCCCTGAACCATTTGGGACAACTTGAGGCAGAAGAAGACGAACTTTTTTCAACGTCTCGGAATTGCTTGGAAACTCACCCACCCTCCTCATTTCTCGTGAGGATTCCAGAATGCATGAACTTGTTTCGAGATTCCTCCGGTTGGGCCCTGAACCATTTGGGACAACTTGAGGCAGAAGAAGACGAACTTTTTTCAACGTCTCGGAATTGGTTGGAAACTCACCCACCCTCCTCATTTCTCGTGAGGATTCCAGAATGCATGAACTTGTTTCGAGATTCCTCCGTTTGGGCCCTGAACCATTTGGGAAGACTTGAGGCAGAAGAAAACGAACTTTTTTCAACGACTCCAAATTGCGTGGAAACTCACCCACCCTCCTCATTTCTCGTGAGGTTTCCAGAATGCATGAACTTGTTTCGAGATTCCTCCCTTTGGGCCCTGAACCATTTGGGACAACTTGAGGCAGAAGAAGACGAACTTTTTTCAACGTCTCGGAATTGCGTGGAAACTCACCCACCCTCCTCATTTCTCGTGAGGACTCCAGAATGCACGAACTTGTTTCGAGATTCCTCCGTTTGGGCCCTGAACCATTTGGGACAACTTGAGGCAGAAGAAGACGAACTTTTTTCAACGTCTCCGAATTGCGTGGAAACTCACCCACCCTCCTCATTTCTCGTGAGGATTCCAGAATGCATGAACTTGTTTCGAGATTCCTCCCTTTGAGCCCTGAACCATATGGGACAACTTGAGGCAGAAGAAGACGAACTTTTTTCAACGTCTCGGAATTGCTTAGAAACTCACCCACCCTCCTCATTTCTCGTGAGGATTCCAGAATGCATGAACTTGTTTCGAGATTCCTCCATTTGGGCCCTGAACCATATGGGACAACTTGAGACAGAAGAAGACGAACTTTTTTGAACGTCTCGGAATTGGTTGGAAACTCACCCACCCTCCTCATTTCTCGTGAGGATTCCAGAATGCATGAACTTGTTTCGAGATTCGTCCGTTTGGGCCCTGAACCATTTGGGACAACTTGAGGCAGAAGAAGACGAACTTTTTTCAACGTCTCCGAATTGCGTGGAAACTCACCCACCCTCCTCATTTCTCGTGAGGATTCCAGAATGCATGAACTTGTTTCTAGATTGCTCCCTTTCGGCCCTGAACCATATGGGACAACTTGAGGCAGAAGAAGACGAACTTTTTTCAACGTCTCGGAATTGCTTAGAAACTCAACCCACCCTCCTCATTTCTCGTGAGGATTCCAGAATGCATGAACTTGTTTCGAGATTCCTCCCTTTGGGCCCTGAACCATATGGGACAACTTGAGGCAGAAGAAGACGAACTTTTTTCAACGACTCCGAATTGCGTGGAAACTCACCCACCCTCCTCATTTCTCGTGAGGATTCCAGAATGCATGAACTTGTTTCGCGATTCCTCCGTTTGGGCCCTGAACCATATGGGACAACTTGAGGCAGAAGAAGACGAACTTTTTTCAACGTCTCAAAATTGGTTGGAAACTCAACACCCTCCTAATTTCTCGTGAGGACTCCAGAATGCACGAACTTGTTTCGAGATTCCTCCGTTTGGGCCCTGAACCATTTGGGACAACTTGAGGCAGAAGAAGACGAACTTTTTTCAACGTCTCCGAATTGCATGGAAACTCACCCACCCTCCTCATTTCTGGTGAGGATTCCAGAATGCATGAACTTGTTTCGAGATTCCTCCGTTTGGGCCCTGAACCATATGGGACAACTTGAGGCAGAAGAAGACGAACTTTTTTCAACGTCTCACAATTGGTTGGAAACTCACCCACCCTCCTCATTTCTCGTGAGGATTCCAGAATGCATGAACTTCTTTCGAGATTCCTCCGTTTGGGCCCTGAACCATTTGGGACAACTTGAGGCAGAAGAAGACGAACTTTTTTCAACGTCTCGGAATTGCGTGGAAACTCACCCACCCTCCTCATTTCTCGTGAGGATTCCAGAATGCATGAACTTGTTTCGAGATTCCTCCGTTTGGGCCCTGAACCATTTGGGACAACTTGAGGCAGAAGAAGACGAACTTTTTTCAACGTCTCGGAATTGCTTGGAAACTCACCCACCCTCCTCATTTCTCGTGAGGATTCCAGAATGCATGAACTTGTTTCGAGATTCCTCCCTTTGGGCCCTGAACCATTTGGGGCAACTTGAGGCAGAAGAAGACGAACTTTGTCAACGTCTCGGAATTGCTTGGAAACTCACCCACCCTCCTCATTTCTCGTGAGGATTCCAGAATGCATGAACTTGTTTCGAGATTCCTCCGTTTGGGCCCTGAACCATTTGGGACAACTTGAGGCAGAAGAAGACGAACTTTTTTCAACGTCTCGGAATTGCTTGGAAACTCACCCACCCTCCTCATTTCTCGTGAGGATTCCAGAATGCATGAACTTGTTTCGAGATTCCTCCGGTTGGGCCCTGAACCATTTGGGACAACTTGAGGCAGAAGAAGACGAACTTTTTTCAACGTCTCGGAATTGGTTGGAAACTCACCCACCCTCCTCATTTCTCGTGAGGATTCCAGAATGCATGAACTTGTTTCGAGATTCCTCCGTTTGGGCCCTGAACCATTTGGGAAGACTTGAGGCAAAAGAAAACGAACTTTTTTCAACGACTCCAAATTGCGTGGAAACTCACCCACCCTCCTCATTTCTCGTGAGGTTTCCAGAATGCATGAACTTGTTTCGAGATTCCTCCCTTTGGGCCCTGAACCATTTGGGACAACTTGAGGCAGAAGAAGACGAACTTTTTTCAACGTCTCGGAATTGCGTGGAAACTCACCCACCCTCCTCATTTCTCGTGAGGACTCCAGAATGCACGAACTTGTTTCGAGATTCCTCCGTTTGGGCCCTGAACCATTTGGGACAACTTGAGGCAGAAGAAGACGAACTTTTTTCAACGTCTCCGAATTGCGTGGAAACTCACCCACCCTCCTCATTTCTCGTGAGGATTCCAGAATGCATGAACTTGTTTCGAGATTCCTCCCTTTGAGCCCTGAACCATATGGGACAACTTGAGGCAGAAGAAGACGAACTTTTTTCAACGTCTCAGAATTGCTTAGAAACTCACCCACCCTCCTCATTTCTCGTGAGGATTCCAGAATGCATTAACTTGTTTCGAGATTCCTCCATTTGGGCCCTGAACCATATGGGACAACTTGAGACAGAAGAAGACGAACTTTTTTGAACGTCTCGGAATTGGTTGGAAACTCACCCACCCTCCTCATTTCTCGTGAGGATTCCAGAATGCATGAACTTGTTTCGAGATTCGTCCGTTTGGGCCCTGAACCATTTGGGACAACTTGAGGCAGAAGAAGACGAACTTTTTTCAACGTCTCTGAATTGCGTGGAAACTCACCCACCCTCCTCATTTCTCGTGAGGATTCCAGAATGCATGAACTTGTTTCCAGATTGCTCCCTTTCGGCCCTGAACCATATGGGACAACTTGAGGCAGAAGAAGACGAACTTTTTTCAACGTCTCGGAATTGCTTAGAAACTCAACCCACCCTCCTCATTTCTCGTGAGGATTCCAGAATGCATGAACTTGTTTCGAGATTCCTCCCTTTGGGCCCTGAACCATATGGGACAACTTGAGGCAGAAGAAGACGAACTTTTTTCAACGACTCCGAATTGCGTGGAAACTCACCCACCCTCCTCATTTCTCGTGAGGATTCCAGAATGCATGAACTTGTTTCGAGATTCCTCCGTTTGGGCCCTGAACCATTTGGGACAACTTGAGGCAGAAGAAGACGAACTTTTTTCAACGACTCCGAATTGCGTGGAAACTCACCCACCCTCCTCATTTCTCGTGAGGATTCCAGAATGCATGAACTTGTTTCGCGATTCCTCCGTTTGGGCCCTGAACCATATGGGACAACTTGAGGCAGAAGAAGACGAACTTTTTTCAACGTCTCAAAATTGGTTGGAAACTCAACACCCTCCTCATTTCTCGTGAGGACTCCAGAATGCACGAACTTGTTTCGAGATTCCTCCGTTTGGGCCCTGAACCATTTGGGACAACTTGAGGCAGAAGAAGACGAACTTTTTTCAACGTCTCCGAATTGCGTGGAAACTCACCCACCCTCCTCATTTCTGGTGAGGATTCCAGAATGCATGAACTTGTTTCGAGATTCCTCCGTTTGGGCCCTGAACCATATGGGACAACTTGAGGCAGAAGAAGACGAACTTTTTTCAACGTCTCACAATTGGTTGGAAACTCACCCACCCTCCTCATTTCTCGTGAGGATTCCAGAATGCATGAACTTCTTTCGAGATTCCTCCGTTTGGGCCCTGAACCATTTGGGACAACTTGAGGCAGAAGAAGACGAACTTTTTTCAACGTCTCGGAATTGCGTGGAAACTCACCCACCCTCCTCATTTCTCGTGAGGATTCCAGAATGCATGAACTTGTTTCGAGATTCCTCCCTTATGGCCCTGAACCATATGGGACAACTTGAGGCAGAAGAAGACGAACGTTTTTCAACGACTCCGAATTGCGTGTAAACTCACCCACCCTCCTCATTTCTCGTGAGGATTCCAGAATGCATGAACTTGTTTCGAGATTCCTCCGTTTGGGCCCTGAACCATTTGGGACAACTTGAGGCAGAAGAAGACGAACTTTTTTCAACGACTCCGAATTGCGTGGAAACTCACCCACCCTCCTCATTTCTCGTGAGGATTCCAGAATGCATGAACTTGTTTCGAGATTGCTCCGTTTGGGCCCTGAACCATATGGGACAACTTGAGGCAGAAGAAGACGAACTTTTTTCAACGACTCCGAATTGCGTGGAAACTCACCCACCCTCCTCATTTTTCGTGAGGTTTCCAGCATGCATGAACTTGTTTCGAGATTCCTCCCTTTGGGCCTTGAACCATTTGGGACAACTTGAGGCAGAAGAAGACGAACTTTTTTCAACGTCTCCGAATTGCTTGGAAACTCACCCATCCTCCTCATTTCTCGTGAGGATTCCAGAATGCATGAACTTGTTTCGAGATTCCTCCCTTTGGGCCCTGAACCATATGGGACAACTTGAGGCAGAAGAAGACGAACTTTTTTCAACGTCTCGGAATTGCGTGGAAACTCACCCACCCTCCTCATTTCTCGTGAGGATTCCAGAATGCATGAACTTGTTTCGAGATTCCTCCCTTTGGGCCCTGAACCATTTGGGACAACTTGAGGCAGAAGAAGACGAACTTTTTTCAACGTCTCGGAATTGCTTGGAAACTCACCCACCCTCCTCATTTCTCGTGAGGATTCCAGAATGCATGAACTTGTTTCGAGATTCCTCCGTTTGGGCCCTGAACCATTTGGGACAACTTGAGGCAAAAGAAGACGAACTTTTTTCAACGTCTCGGAATTGGTTGGAAACTCACCCACCCTCCTCATTTCTCGTGAGGATTCCAGAATGCATGAACTTGTTTCGAGATTCCTCCGTTTGGGCCCTTAACCATATGGGACCACTTGAGGCAGAAGAAGACGAACTTTTTTCAACGTCTCGCAATTGGTTGGAAACTCACCCACCCTCCTCATTTCTCGTGAGGTTTCCAGAATGCATGAACTTGTTTCGAGATTCCTCCGTTTGGGCCCTGAACCATTTGGGACAACTTGAGGCAGAAGAAGACGAACTTTTTTCAACGTCTCCGAATAGCGTGGAAACTCACCCACCCTCCTCATTTCTCGTGAGGATTCCAGAATGCATGAACTTGTTTCCAGATCCCTCCCTTTCGGCCTGAATCATATGGGACAACTTGAGGCAGAAGAAGACGAACTTTTTTCAACGTCTCGGAATTGCTTAGAAACTCACCCACCCTCCTCATTTCTCGTGAGGATTCCAGAATGCATGAACTTGATTCGAAATTCCTCCGTTTGGGCCCTGAACCATTTGGGACAACTTGAGGCAGAAGAAGACGAACTTTTTTCAACGTCTCGGAATTGGTTGGAAACTCACCCACCCTCCTCATTTCTCGTGAGGATTCCAGAATGCATGAACTTGTTTCGAGATTCCTCCGTTTGGGCCCTGAACCATTTGGGACAACTTGAGGCAGAAGAAGACGAACTTTTTTCAACGTCTCGGAATTGCTTGGAAACTCACCCATCCTCCTCTTTTCTAGTGAGGATTCCAGAATGCATGAACTTGTTTCGAGATTCCTCCGGTTGGGCCCTGAACCATTTGGGACAACTTGAGGCAGAAGAAGACGAACTTTTTTCAACGTCTCGGAATTGGTTGGAAACTCACCCACCCTCCTCATTTCTCGTGAGGATTCCAGAATGCATGAACTTGTTTCGAGATTCCTCCGTTTGGGCCCTGAACCATTTGGGACAACTTGAGGCAGAAGAAGACGAACTTTTTTCAACGACTCCGAATTGCGTGGAAACTCACCCACCCTCCTCATTTCTCGTGAGGATTCCAGAATGCATGAACTTGTTTCGAGATTGCTCCGTTTGGGCCCTGAACCATATGGGACAACTTGAGGCAGAAGAAGACGAACTTTTTTCAACGACTCCGAATTGCGTGGAAACTCACCCACCCTCCTCATTTTTCGTGAGGTTTCCAGCATGCATGAACTTGTTTCGAGATTCCTCCCTTTGGGCCGTGAAGCATTTGGGACAACTTGAGGCAGAAGAAGACGAACTTTTTTCAACGTCTCGGAATTGCTTGGAAACTCACCCATCCTCCTCATTTCTCGTGAGGATTCCAGAATGCATGAACTTGTTTCGAGATTCCTCCCTTTGGGCCCTGAACCATATGGGACAACATGAGGCAGAAGAAGACGAACTTTTTTCAACGTCTCGGAATTGCGTGGAAACTCACCCACCCTCCTCATTTCTCGTGAGGATTCCAGAATGCATGAACTTGTTTCGAGATTCCTCCCTTTGGGCCCTGAACCATTTGGGACAACTTGAGGCAGAAGAAGACGAACTTTTTTCAACGTCTCGGAATTGCTTGGAAACTCACCCACCCTCCTCATTTCTCGTGAGGATTCCAGAATGCATGAACTTGTTTCGAGATTCCTCCGTTTGGGCCCTGAACCATTTGGGATAACTTGAGGCAGAAGAAGACGAACTTTTTTCAACGTCTCGGAATTGCTTGGAAACTCACCCATCCTCCTCTTTTCTCGTGAGGATTCCAGAATGCATGAACTTGTTTCGAGATTCCTCCGTTTGGGCCCTGAACCATATGGGACCACTTGAGGCAGAAGAAGACGAACTTTTTTCAACGTCTCGCAATTGGTTGGAAACTCACCCACCCTCCTCATTTCTCGTGAGGTTTCCAGAATGCATGAACTTGTTTCGAGATTCCTCCGTTTGGGCCCTGAACCATTTGGGACAACTTGAGGCAGAAGAAGACGAACTTTTTTCAACGTCTCCGAATAGCGTGGAAACTCACCCACCCTCCTCATTTCTCGTGAGGATTCCAGAATGCATGAACTTGTTTCCAGATCCCTCCCTTTCGGCCTGAATCATATGGGACAACTTGAGGCAGAAGAAGACGAACTTTTTTCAACGTCTCGGAATTGCTTAGAAACTCACCCACCCTCCTCATTTCTCGTGAGGATTCCAGAATGCATGAACTTGTTTCGAAATTCCTCCGTTTGGGCCCTGAACCATATGGGACAACTTGAGTGAGAAGACGACGAACTTTTTTGAACGTCTCGGAATTGGTTGGAAACTCACCCACCCTCCTCATTTCTCGTGAGGATTCCAGAATGCATGAACTTGTTTCGAGATTCCTCCGTTTGAGCCCTGAATCATTTGGGACAACTTGAGGCAGAAGAAGACGAAGTTTTTTCAACGTCTCGGAATTGCTTAGAAACTCACCCACCCTCCTCATTTCTCGTGAGGATTCCAGAATGCATGAACTAGTTTCGAGATTCCTCCCTTTTGGCCCTGAACCATATGGGACAACTTGAGGCAGAAGAAGACAAACTTTTTTCAACGACACCGAATTGCGTGGAAACTCACCCACCCTCCTCATTTCTCGTGAGGATTCCAGAATGCATGAACTTGTTTCGACATTCCTCCCTTTGGGCCCTGAACCATATGGGACAACTTGAGGCGGAAGAAGACGAACTTTTTTCAACGTCTCGGAATTGCTTAGAAACTCACCCACCCTCCTCATTTCTCGTGAGGATTCCAGAATGCATGAACTAGTTTCGAGATTCCTCCCTTTTGGCCCTGAACCATATGGGACAACTTGAGGCAGAAGAAGACAAACTTTTTTCAACGACACCGAATTGCGTGGAAACTCACCCACCCTCCTCATTTCTCGTGAGGATTCCAGAATGCATGAACTTTTTTCGAGATTCCTCCGTTTGGGCCCTGAACCATTTGGGACAACTTGAGGCAGAAGAAGACGAAATTTTTTCAACGACACCGAATTGCGTGGAAACTCACCCACCCTCCTCATTTCTCGTGAGGATTCCAGAATGCATGAACTTGTTTCGAGATTCCTCCCTTTGGGCCCTGAACCATTTGGGACAACTTGAGGCAGAAGAAGACGAACTTTTTTCAACGTCTCGGAATTGCTTGGAAACTCACCCACCCTCCTCATTTCTCGTGAGGATTCCAGAATGCATGAACTTGTTTCGAGATTCCTCCGTTTGGGCCCTGAACCATTTGGGACAACTTGAGGCAGAAGAAGACGAACTTTTTTCAACGTCTCGGAATTGCTTGGAAACTCACCCATCCTCCTCTTTTCTCGTGAGGATTCCAGAATGCATGAACTTGTTTCGAGATTCCTCCGGTTGGGCCCTGAACCATTTGGGACAACTTGAGGCAGAAGAAGACGAACTTTTTTCAACGTCTCGGAATTGGTTGGAAACTCACCCACCCTCCTCATTTCTCGTGAGGATTCCAGAATGCATGAACTTGTTTCGAGATTCCTCCGTTTGGGCCCTGAACCATATGGGACAACTTGAGGCAGAAGAAGACGAACTTTTTTCAACGTCTCCGAATTGCGTGGAAACTCACCAACCCTCCTCATTTCTCGTGAGGATTCCAGAATGCATGAACTTGTTTCCAGATCCCTCCCTTTCGGCCTGAAGCATATGGGACAACTTGAGGCAGAAGAAGACGAACTTTTTTCAACATCTCGGAATTGCTTAGAAACTCACCCACCCTCCTCATTTCTCGTGAGGATTCCAGAATGCATGAACTAGTTTCGAGATTCCTCCCTTTTGGCCCTGAACCATATGGGACAACTTGAGGCAGAAGAAGACAAACTTTTTTCAACGACACCGAATTGCGTGGAAACTCACCCACCCTCCTCATTTCTCGTGAGGATTCCAGAATGCATGAACTTGTTTCGAGATTCCTCCCTTTGGGCCCTGAACCATATGGGACAACTTGAGGCGGAAGAAGACGAACTTTTTTCAACGTCTCGGAATTGCTTAGAAACTCACCCACCCTCCTCATTTCTCGTGAGGATTCCAGAATGCATGAACTTGTTTCGAGATTCCTCCGTTTGGGCCCTGAACCATATGGGACAACTTGAGGCAGAAGAAGACGAACTTTTTTCAACGTCTCCGAATTGCGTGGAAACTCACCAACCCTCCTCATTTCTCGTGAGGATTCCAGAATGCATGAACTTGTTTCCAGATCCCTCCCTTTCGGCCTGAAGCATATGGGACAACTTGAGGCAGAAGAAGACGAACTTTTTTCAACGTCTCGGAATTGCTTAGAAACTCACCCACCCTCCTCATTTCTCGTGAGGATTCCAGAATGCATGAACTAGTTTCGAGATTCCTCCCTTTTGGCCCTGAACCATATGGGACAACTTGAGGCAGAAGAAGACAAACTTTTTTCAACGACACCGAATTGCGTGGAAACTCACCCACCCTCCTCATTTCTCGTGAGGATTCCAGAATGCATGAACTTGTTTCGAGATTCCTCCCTTTGGGCCCTGAACCATATGGGACAACTTGAGGCGGAAGAAGACGAACTTTTTTCAACGTCTCGGAATTGCTTAGAAACTCACCCACCCTCCTCATTTCTCGTGAGGATTCCAGAATGCATGAACTTGTTTCGAAATTCCTCCGTTTGGGCCCTGAACCATTTGGGACAACTTGAGGCAGAAGAAGACGAACTTTTTTCAACGTCTCGGAATTGGTTGGAAACTCACCCACCCTCCTCATTTCTCGTGAGGATTCCAGAATGCATGAACTTGTTTCGAGATTCCTCCGTTTGGGCCCTGAACCATTTGGGACAACTTGAGGCAGAAGAAGACGAACTTTTTTCAACGTCTCGGAATTGCTTGGAAACTCACCCATCCTCCTCTTTTCTAGTGAGGATTCCAGAATGCATGAACTTGTTTCGAGATTCCTCCGGTTGGGCCCTGAACCATTTGGGACAACTTGAGGCAGAAGAAGACGAACTTTTTTCAACGTCTCGGAATTGGTTGGAAACTCACCCACCCTCCTCATTTCTCGTGAGGATTCCAGAATGCATGAACTTGTTTCGAGATTCCTCCGTTTGGGCCCTGAACCATTTGGGACAACTTGAGGCAGAAGAAGACGAACTTTTTTCAACTTCTCGGAATTGCTTGGAAACTCACCCACCGTCCTCATTTCTCGTGAGGATTCCAGAATGCATGAACTTGTTTCGAGATTCCTCCCTTATGGCCCTGAACCATATGGGACAACTTGAGGCAGAAGAAGACGAACGTTTTTCAACGACTCCGAATTGCGTGTAAACTCACCCACCCTCCTCATTTCTCGTGAGGATTCCAGAATGCATGAACTTGTTTCGAGATTCCTCCGTTTGGGCCCTGAACCATTTGGGACAACTTGAGGCAGAAGAAGACGAACTTTTTTCAACGACTCCGAATTGCGTGGAAACTCACCCACCCTCCTCATTTCTCGTGAGGATTCCAGAATGCATGAACTTGTTTCGAGATTGCTCCGTTTGGGCCCTGAACCATATGGGACAACTTGAGGCAGAAGAAGACGAACTTTTTTCAACGACTCCGAATTGCGTGGAAACTCACCCACCCTCCTCATTTTTCGTGAGGTTTCCAGCATGCATGAACTTGTTTCGAGATTCCTCCCTTTGGGCCTTGAACCATTTGGGACAACTTGAGGCAGAAGAAGACGAACTTTTTTCAACGTCTCGGAATTGCTTGGAAACTCACCCATCCTCCTCATTACTCGTGAGGATTCCAGAATGCATGAACTTGTTTCGAGATTCCTCCCTTTGGGCCCTGAACCATATGGGACAACTTGAGGCAGAAGAAGACGAACTTTTTTCAACGTCTCCGAATTGCGTGGAAACTCACCAACCCTCCTCATTTCTCGTGAGGATTCCAGAATGCATGAACTTGTTTCCAGATCCCTCCCTTTCGGCCTGAAGCATATGGGACAACTTGAGGCAGAAGAAGACGAACTTTTTTCAACGTCTCGGAATTGCTTAGAAACTCACCCACCCTCCTCATTTCTCGTGAGGATTCCAGAATGCATGAACTAGTTTCGAGATTCCTCCCTTTTGGCCCTGAACCATATGGGACAACTTGAGGCAGAAGAAGACAAACTTTTTTCAACGACACCGAATTGCGTGGAAACTCACCCACCCTCCTCATTTCTCGTGAGGATTCCAGAATGCATGAACTTGTTTCGAGATTCCTCCCTTTGGGCCCTGAACCATATGGGACAACTTGAGGCGGAAGAAGACGAACTTTTTTCAACGTCTCGGAATTGCTTAGAAACTCACCCACCCTCCTCATTTCTCGTGAGGATTCCAGAATGCATGAACTTGTTTCGAGATTCCTCCGTTTGGGCCCTGAACCATATGGGACAACTTGAGGCAGAAGAAGACGAACTTTTTTCAACGTCTCCGAATTGCGTGGAAACTCACCAACCCTCCTCATTTCTCGTGAGGATTCCAGAATGCATGAACTTGTTTCCAGATCCCTCCCTTTCGGCCTGAAGCATATGGGACAACTTGAGGCAGAAGAAGACGAACTTTTTTCAACGTCTCGGAATTGCTTAGAAACTCACCCACCCTCCTCATTTCTCGTGAGGATTCCAGAATGCATGAACTAGTTTCGAGATTCCTCCCTTTTGGCCCTGAACCATATGGGACAACTTGAGGCAGAAGAAGACAAACTTTTTTCAACGACACCGAATTGCGTGGAAACTCACCCACCCTCCTCATTTCTCGTGAGGATTCCAGAATGCATGAACTTGTTTCGAGATTCCTCCCTTTGGGCCCTGAACCATATGGGACAACTTGAGGCGGAAGAAGACGAACTTTTTTCAACGTCTCGGAATTGCTTAGAAACTCACCCACCCTCCTCATTTCTCGTGAGGATTCCAGAATGCATGAACTTGTTTCGAAATTCCTCCGTTTGGGCCCTGAACCATTTGGGACAACTTGAGGCAGAAGAAGACGAACTTTTTTCAACGTCTCGGAATTGGTTGGAAACTCACCCACCCTCCTCATTTCTCGTGAGGATTCCAGAATGCATGAACTTGTTTCGAGATTCCTCCGTTTGGGCCCTGAACCATTTGGGACAACTTGAGGCAGAAGAAGACGAACTTTTTTCAACGTCTCGGAATTGCTTGGAAACTCACCCATCCTCCTCTTTTCTAGTGAGGATTCCAGAATGCATGAACTTGTTTCGAGATTCCTCCGGTTGGGCCCTGAACCATTTGGGACAACTTGAGGCAGAAGAAGACGAACTTTTTTCAACGTCTCGGAATTGGTTGGAAACTCACCCACCCTCCTCATTTCTCGTGAGGATTCCAGAATGCATGAACTTGTTTCGAGATTCCTCCGTTTGGGCCCTGAACCATTTGGGACAACTTGAGGCAGAAGAAGACGAACTTTTTTCAACGTCTCGGAATTGCTTGGAAACTCACCCACCGTCCTCATTTCTCGTGAGGATTCCAGAATGCATGAACTTGTTTCGAGATTCCTCCCTTATGGCCCTGAACCATATGGGACAACTTGAGGCAGAAGAAGACGAACGTTTTTCAACGACTCCGAATTGCGTGTAAACTCACCCACCCTCCTCATTTCTCGTGAGGATTCCAGAATGCATGAACTTGTTTCGAGATTCCTCCGTTTGGGCCCTGAACCATTTGGGACAACTTGAGGCAGAAGAAGACGAACTTTTTTCAACGACTCCGAATTGCGTGGAAACTCACCCACCCTCCTCATTTCTCGTGAGGATTCCAGAATGCATGAACTTGTTTCGAGATTGCTCCGTTTGGGCCCTGAACCATATGGGACAACTTGAGGCAGAAGAAGACGAACTTTTTTCAACGACTCCGAATTGCGTGGAAACTCACCCACCCTCCTCATTTTTCGTGAGGTTTCCAGCATGCATGAACTTGTTTCGAGATTCCTCCCTTTGGGCCTTGAACCATTTGGGACAACTTGAGGCAGAAGAAGACGAACTTTTTTCAACGTCTCGGAATTGCTTGGAAACTCACCCATCCTCCTCATTACTCGTGAGGATTCCAGAATGCATGAACTTGTTTCGAGATTCCTCCCTTTGGGCCCTGAACCATATGGGACAACTTGAGGCAGAAGAAGACGAACTTTTTTCAACGTCTCGGAATTGCGTGGAAACTCACCCACCCTCCTCATTTCTCGTGAGGATTCCAGAATGCATGAACTTGTTTCGAGATTCCTCCCTTTGGGCCCTGAACCATTTGGGACAACTTGAGGCAGAAGAAGACGAACTTTTTTCAATGTCTCGGAATTGCTTGGAAACTCACCCACCCTCCTCATTTCTCGTGAGGATTCCAGAATGCATGAACTTGTTTCGAGATTCCTCCGTTTGGGCCCTGAACCATTTGGGACAACTTGAGGCAGAAGAAGACGAACTTTTTTCAACGTCTCGGAATTGCTTGGAAACTCACCCATCCTCCTCTTTTCTCGTGAGGATTCCAGAATGCATGAACTTGTTTCGAGATTCCTCCGGTTGGGCCCTGAACCATTTGGGACAACTTGAGGCAGAAGAAGACGAACTTTTTTCAACGTCTCGGAATTGGTTGGAAACTCACCCACCCTCCTCATTTCTCGTAAGGATTCCAGAATGCATGAACTTGTTTCGAGATTCCTCCGTTTGGGCCCTGAACCATATGGGACCACTTGAGGCAGAAGAAGACGAACTTTTTTCAACGTCTCGCAATTGGTTGGAAACTCACCCACCCTCCTCATTTCTCGTGAGGTTTCCAGAATGCATGAACTTGTTTCGAGATTCCTCCGTTTGGGCCCTGAACCATTTGGGACAACTTGAGGCAGAAGAAGACGAACTTGTTTCAACGTCTCCGAATAGCGTGGAAACTCACCCACCCTCCTCATTTCTCGTGAGGATTCCAGAATGCATGAACTTGTTTCCAGATCCCTCCCTTTCGGCCTGAATCATATGGGACAACTTGAGGCAGAAGAAGACGAACTTTTTTCAACGTCTCGGAATTGCTTAGAAACTCACCCACCCTCCTCATTTCTCGTGAGGATTCCAGAATGCATGAACTTGTTTCGAAATTCCTCCGTTTGGGCCCTAAACCATATGGGACAACTTGAGCGAGAAGACGACGAACTTTTTTGAACGTCTCGGAATTGGTTGGAAACTCACCCACCCTCCTCATTTCTCGTGAGGATTCCAGAATGCATGAACTTGTTTCGAGATTCCTCCGTTTGAGCCCTGAATCATTTGGGACAACTTGAGGCAGAAGAAGACGAAGTTTTTTCAACGTCTCGGAATTGCTTAGAAACTCACCCACCCTCCTCATTTCTCGTGAGGATTCCAGAATGCATGAACTAGTTTCGAGATTCCTCCCTTTTGGCCCTGAACCATATGGGACAACTTGAGGCAGAAGAAGACAAACTTTTTTCAACGACACCGAATTGCGTGGAAACTCACCCACCCTCCTCATTTCTCGTGAGGATTCCAGAATGCATGAACTTGTTTCGAGATTCCTCCCTTTGGGCCCTGAACCATATGGGACAACTTGAGGCGGAAGAAGACGAACTTTTTTCAACGTCTCGGAATTGCTTAGAAACTCACCCACCCTCCTCATTTCTCGTGAGGATTCCAGAATGCATGAACTAGTTTCGAGATTCCTCCCTTTTGGCCCTGAACCATATGGGACAACTTGAGGCAGAAGAAGACAAACTTTTTTCAACGACTCCGAATTGCGTGTAAACTCACCCACCCTCCTCATTTCTCGTGAGGATTCCAGAATGCATGAACTTGTTTCGAGATTCCTCCGTTTGGGCCCTGAACCATTTGGGACAACTTGAGGCAGAAGAAGACGAACTTTTTTCAACGACTCCGAATTGCGTGGAAACTCACCCACCCTCCTCATTTCTCGTGAGGATTCCAGAATGCATGAACTTGTTTCGAGATTGCTCCGTTTGGGCCCTGAACCATATGGGACAACTTGAGGCAGAAGAAGACGAACTTTTTTCAACGACTCCGAATTGCGTGGAAACTCACCCACCCTCCTCATTTTTCGTGAGGTTTCCAGCATGCATGAACTTGTTTCGAGATTCCTCCCTTTGGGCCTTGAACCATTTGGGACAACTTGAGGCAGAAGAAGACGAACTTTTTTCAACGTCTCGGAATTGCTTGGAAACTCACCCATCCTCCTCATTTCTCGTGAGGATTCCAGAATGCATGAACTTGTTTCGAGATTCCTCCCTTTGGGCCCTGAACCATATGGGACAACTTGAGGCAGAAGAAGACGAACTTTTTTCAACGTCTCGGAATTGCGTGGAAACTCACCCACCCTCCTCATTTCTCGTGAGGATTCCAGAATGCATGAACTTGTTTCGAGATTCCTCCCTTTGGGCCCTGAACCATTTGGGACAACTTGAGGCAGAAGAAGACGAACTTTTTTCAACGTCTCGGAATTGCTTGGAAACTCACCCACCCTCCTCATTTCTCGTGAGGATTCCAGAATGCATGAACTTGTTTCGAGATTCCTCCGTTTGGGCCCTGAACCATTTGGGACAACTTGAGGCAGAAGAAGACGAACTTTTTTCAACGTCTCGGAATTGCTTGGAAACTCACCCATCCTCCTCTTTTCTCGTGAGGATTCCAGAATGCATGAACTTGTTTCGAGATTCCTCCGGTTGGGCCCTGAACCATTTGGGACAACTTGAGGCAGAAGAAGACGAACTTTTTTCAACGTCTCGGAATTGGTTGGAAACTCACCCACCCTCCTCATTTCTCGTGAGGATTCCAGAATGCATGAACTTGTTTCGAGATTCCTCCGTTTGGGCCCTGAACCAGATGGGACCACTTGAGGCAGAAGAAGACGAACTTTTTTCAACGTCTCGCAATTGGTTGGAAACTCACCCACCCTCCTCATTTCTCGTGAGGTTTCCAGAATGCATGAACTTGTTTCGAGATTCCTCCGTTTGGGCCCTGAACCATTTGGGACAACTTGAGGCAGAAGAAGACGAACTTTTTTCAACGTCTCCGAATAGCGTGGAAACTCACCCACCCTCCTCATTTCTCGTGAGGATTCCAGAATGCATGAACTTGTTTCCAGATCCCTCCCTTTCGGCCTGAATCATATGGGACAACTTGAGGCAGAAGAAGACGAACTTTTTTCAACGTCTCGGAATTGCTTAGAAACTCACCCACCCTCCTCATTTCTCGTGAGGATTCCAGAATGCATGAACTTGTTTCGAAATTCCTCCGTTTGGGCCCTGAACCATATGGGACAACTTGAGCGAGAAGACGACGAACTTTTTTGAACGTCTCGGAATTGGTTGGAAACTCACCCACCCTCCTCATTTCTCGTGAGGATTCCAGAATGCATGAACTTGTTTCGAGATTCCTCCGTTTGAGCCCTGAATCATATGGGACAACTTGAGGCAGAAGAAGACGAACTTTTTTCAACGACTCCGAATTGCGTGGAAACTCACCCACCCTCCTCATTTTTCGTGAGGTTTCCAGCATGCATGAACTTGTTTCGAGATTCCTCCCTTTGGGCCTTGAACCATTTGGGACAACTTGAGGCAGAAGAAGACGAACTTTTTTCAACGTCTCGGAATTGCTTGGAAACTCACCCATCCTCCTCATTTCTCGTGAGGATTCCAGAATGCATGAACTTGTTTCGAGATTCCTCCCTTTGGGCCCTGAACCATATGGGACAACTTGAGGCAGAAGAAGACGAACTTTTTTCAACGTCTCGGAATTGCGTGGAAACTCACCCACCCTCCTCATTTCTCGTGAGGATTCCAGAATGCATGAACTTGTTTCGAGATTCCTCCCTTTGGGCCCTGAACCATTTGGGACAACTTGAGGCAGAAGAAGACGAACTTTTTTCAACGTCTCGGAATTGCTTGGAAACTCACCCACCCTCCTCATTTCTCGTGAGGATTCCAGAATGCATGAACTTGTTTCGAGATTCCTCCGTTTGGGCCCTGAACCATTTGGGACAACTTGAGGCAGAAGAAGACGAACTTTTTTCAACGTCTCGGAATTGCTTGGAAACTCACCCATCCTCCTCTTTTCTCGTGAGGATTCCAGAATGCATGAACTTGTTTCGAGATTCCTCCGGTTGGGCCCTGAACCATTTGGGACAACTTGAGGCAGAAGAAGACGAACTTTTTTCAACGTCTCGGAATTGGTTGGAAACTCACCCACCCTCCTCATTTCTCGTGAGGATTCCAGAATGCATGAACTTGTTTCGAGATTCCTCCGTTTGGGCCCTGAACCAGATGGGACCACTTGAGGCAGAAGAAGACGAACTTTTTTCAACGTCTCGCAATTGGTTGGAAACTCACCCACCCTCCTCATTTCTCGTGAGGTTTCCAGAATGCATGAACTTGTTTCGAGATTCCTCCGTTTGGGCCCTGAACCATTTGGGACAACTTGAGGCAGAAGAAGACGAACTTTTTTCAACGTCTCCGAATAGCGTGGAAACTCACCCACCCTCCTCATTTCTCGTGAGGATTCCAGAATGCATGAACTTGTTTCCAGATCCCTCCCTTTCGGCCTGAATCATATGGGACAACTTGAGGCAGAAGAAGACGAACTTTTTTCAACGTCTCGGAATTGCTTAGAAACTCACCCACCCTCCTCATTTCTCGTGAGGATTCCAGAATGCATGAACTTGTTTCGAAATTCCTCCGTTTGGGCCCTGAACCATATGGGACAACTTGAGCGAGAAGACGACGAACTTTTTTGAACGTCTCGGAATTGGTTGGAAACTCACCCACCCTCCTCATTTCTCGTGAGGATTCCAGAATGCATGAACTTGTTTCGAGATTCCTCCGTTTGAGCCCTGAATCATTTGGGACAACTTGAGGCAGAAGAAGACGAAGTTTTTTCAACGTCTCGGAATTGCTTAGAAACTCACCCACCCTCCTCATTTCTCGTGAGGATTCCAGAATGCATGAACTAGTTTCGAGATTCCTCCCTTTTGGCCCTGAACCATATGGGACAACTTGAGGCAGAAGAAGACAAACTTTTTTCAACGACACCGAATTGCGTGGAAACTCACCCACCCTCCTCATTTCTCGTGAGGATTCCAGAATGCATGAACTTGTTTCGACATTCCTCCCTTTGGGCCCTGAACCATATGGGACAACTTGAGGCGGAAGAAGACGAACTTTTTTCAACGTCTCGGAATTGCTTAGAAACTCACCCACCCTCCTCATTTCTCGTGAGGATTCCAGAATGCATGAACTAGTTTCGAGATTCCTCCCTTTTGGCCCTGAACCATATGGGACAACTTGAGGCAGAAGAAGACAAACTTTTTTCAACGACACCGAATTGCGTGGAAACTCACCCACCCTCCTCATTTCTCGTGAGGATTCCAGAATGCATGAACTTTTTTCGAGATTCCTCCGTTTGGGCCCTGAACCATTTGGGACAACTTGAGGCAGAAGAAGACGAAATTTTTTCAACGACACCGAACTGCGTGGAAACTCACCCACCCTCCTCATTTCTCGTGAGGATTCCAGAATGCATGAACTTGTTTCGAGATTCCTCCCTTTGGGCCCTGAACCATTTGGGACAACTTGAGGCAGAAGAAGACGAACTTTTTTCAACGTCTCGGAATTGCTTGGAAACTCACCCACCCTCCTCATTTCTCGTGAGGATTCCAGAATGCATGAACTTGTTTCGAGATTCCTCCGTTTGGGCCCTGAACCATTTGGGACAACTTGAGGCAGAAGAAGACGAACTTTTTTCAACGTCTCGGAATTGCTTGGAAACTCACCCATCCTCCTCTTTTCTCGTGAGGATTCCAGAATGCATGAACTTGTTTCGAGATTCCTCCGGTTGGGCCCTGAACCATTTGGGACAACTTGAGGCAGAAGAAGACGAACTTTTTTCAACGTCTCGGAATTGGTTGGAAACTCACCCACCCTCCTCATTTCTCGTGAGGATTCCAGAATGCATGAACTTGTTTCGAGATTCCTCCGTTTGGGCCCTGAACCATATGGGACAACTTGAGGCAGAAGAAGACGAACTTTTTTCAACGTCTCCGAATTGCGTGGAAACTCACCAACCCTCCTCATTTCTCGTGAGGATTCCAGAATGCATGAACTTGTTTCCAGATCCCTCCCTTTCGGCCTGAAGCATATGGGACAACTTGAGGCAGAAGAAGACGAACTTTTTTCAACGTCTCGGAATTGCTTAGAAACTCACCCACCCTCCTCATTTCTCGTGAGGATTCCAGAATGCATGAACTAGTTTCGAGATTCCTCCCTTTTGGCCCTGAACCATATGGGACAACTTGAGGCAGAAGAAGACAAACTTTTTTCAACGACACCGAATTGCGTGGAAACTCACCCACCCTCCTCATTTCTCGTGAGGATTCCAAAATGCATGAACTTGTTTCGAGATTCCTCCCTTTGGGCCCTGAACCATATGGGACAACTTGAGGCGGAAGAAGACGAACTTTTTTCAACGTCTTGGAATTGCTTAGAAACTCACCCACCCTCCTCATTTCTCGTGAGGATTCCAGAATGCATGAACTAGTTTCGAGATTCCTCCCTTTTGGCCCTGAACCATATGGGACAACTTGAGGCAGAAGAAGACAAACTTTTTTCAACGACACCGAATTGCGTGGAAACTCACCCACCCTCCTCATTTCTCGTGAGGATTCCAGAATGCATGAACTTTTTTCGAGATTCCTCCGTTTGGGCCCTGAACCATTTGGGACAACTTGAGGCAGAAGAAGACGAAATTTTTTCAACGACTCCGAATTGCGTGGAAACTCACCCACCCTCCTCATTTCTCGTGAGGATTCCAGAATGCATGAACTTGTTTCGAGATTCCTCCCTTTGGGCCCTGAACCATATGGGACAACTTGAGGCAGAAGAAGACGAACTTTTTTCAACGTCTCCGAATTGCGTGGAAACTCACCCACCCTCCTCATTTCTCGTGAGGATTCCAGAATGCATGAACTTGTTTCGAGATTCCTCCCTTTGGGCCCTGAACCATTTGGGACAACTTGAGGCAGAAGAAGACGAACTTTTTTCAACGTCTCGGAATTGCTTGGAAACTCACCCACCCTCCTCATTTCTCGTGAGGATTCCAGAATGCATGAACTTGTTTCGAGATTCCTCCCTTTGGGCCCTGAACCATAAGGGACAACTTGAGGCGGAAGAAGACGAACTTTTTTCAACGTCTCGGAATTGCTTAGAAACTCACCCACCCTCCTCATTTCTCGTGAGGATTCCAGAATGCATGAACTAGTTTCGAGATTCCTCCCTTTTGGCCCTGAACCATATGGGACAACTTGAGGCAGAAGAAGACAAACTTTTTTCAACGACACCGAATTGCGTGGAAACTCACCCACCCTCCTCATTTCTCGTGAGGATTCCAGAATGCATGAACTTGTTTCGAGATTCCTCCCTTTGGGCCCTGAACCATATGGGACAACTTGAGGCGGAAGAAGACAAACTTTTTTCAACGTCTCGGAATTGCTTAGAAACTCACCCACCCTCCTCATTTCTCGTGAGGATTCCAGAATGCATGAACTAGTTTCGAGATTCCTCCCTTTTGGCCCTGAACCATATGGGACAACTTGAGGCAGAAGAAGACAAACTTTTTTCAACGACTCCGAATTGCGTGTAAACTCACCCACCCTCCTCATTTCTCGTGGGGATTCCAAAATGCATGAACTTGTTTCGAGATTCCTCCCTTTGGGCCCTGAACCATATGGGACAACTTGAGGCGGAAGAAGACGAACTTTTTTCAACGTCTCGGAATTGCTTAGAAACTCACCCACCCTCCTCATTTCTCGTGAGGATTCCAGAATGCATGAACTAGTTTCGAGATTCCTCCCTTTTGGCCCTGAACCATATGGGACAACTTGAGGCAGAAGAAGACAAACTTTTTTCAACGACACCGAATTGCGTGGAAACTCACCCACCCTCCTCATTTCTCGTGAGGATTCCAGAATGCATGAACTTTTTTCGAGATTCCTCCGTTTGGGCCCTGAACCATTTGGGACAACTTGAGGCAGAAGAAGACGAAATTTTTTCAACGACTCCGAATTGCGTGGAAACTCACCCACCCTCCTCATTTCTCGTGAGGATTCCAGAATGCATGAACTTGTTTCGAGATTCCTCCCTTTGGGCCCTGAACCATATGGGACAACTTGAGGCAGAAGAAGACGAACTTTTTTCAACGTCTCCGAATTGCGTGGAAACTCACCCACCCTCCTCATTTCTCGTGAGGATTCCAGAATGCATGAACTTGTTTCGAGATTCCTCCCTTTGGGCCCTGAACCATTTGGGACAACTTGAGGCAGAAGAAGACGAACTTTTTTCAACGTCTCGGAATTGCTTGGAAACTCACCCACCCTCCTCATTTCTCGTGAGGATTCCAGAATGCATGAACTTGTTTCGAGATTCCTCCCTTTGGGCCCTGAACCATATGGGACAACTTGAGGCGGAAGAAGACGAACTTTTTTCAACGTCTCGGAATTGCTTAGAAACTCACCCACCCTCCTCATTTCTCGTGAGGATTCCAGAATGCATGAACTAGTTTCGAGATTCCTCCCTTTTGGCCCTGAACCATATGGGACAACTTGAGGCAGAAGAAGACAAACTTTTTTCAACGACACCGAATTGCGTGGAAACTCACCCACCCTCCTCATTTCTCGTGAGGATTCCAGAATGCATGAACTTGTTTCGAGATTCCTCCCTTTGGGCCCTGAACCATATGGGACCACTTGAGGCGGAAGAAGACGAACTTTTTTCAACGTCTCGGAATTGCTTAGAAACTCACCCACCCTCCTCATTTCTCGTGAGGATTCCAGAATGCATGAACTTGTTTCGAGATTCCTCCCTTTTGGCCCTGAACCATTTGGGACAACTTGAGGCAGAAGAAGACAAACTTTTTTCAACGACTCCGAATTGCGTGTAAACTCACCCACCCTCCTCATTTCTCGTGAGGATTCCAGAATGCATGAACTTGTTTCGAGATTCCTCCGTTTGGGCCCTGAACCATTTGGGACAACTTGAGGCAGAAGAAGACGAACTTTTTTCAACGTCTCGGAATTGCTTAGAAACTCACCCACCCTCCTCATTTCTCGTGAGGATTCCAGAATGCATGAACTTGTTTCGAAATTCCTCCGTTTGGGCCCTGAACCATATGGTACAACTTGAGCGAGAAGACGACGAACTTTTTTGAACGTCTCGGAATTGGTTGGAAACTCACCCACCCTCCTCATTTCTCGTGAGGATTCCAGAATGCATGAACTTGTTTCGAGATTCCTCCGTTTGAGCCCTGAATCATTTGGGACAACTTGAGGCAGAAGAAGACGAAGTTTTTTCAACGTCTCGGAATTGCTTAGAAACTCACCCACCCTCCTCATTTCTCGTGAGGATTCCAGAATGCATGAACTAGTTTCGAGATTCCTCCCTTTTGGCCCTGAACCATATGGGACAACTTGAGGCAGAAGAAGACAAACTTTTTTCAACGACACCGAATTGCGTGGAAACTCACCCACCCTCCTCATTTCTCGTGAGGATTCCAGAATGCATGAACTTGTTTCGAGATTCCTCCCTTTGGGCCCTGAACCATTTGGGACAACTTGAGGCAGAAGAAGACGAACTTTTTTCAACGTCTCGGAATTGCTTGGAAACTCACCCACCCTCCTCATTTCTCGTGAGGATTCCAGAATGCATGAACTAGTTTCGAGATTCCTCCGTTTGGGCCCTGAACCATTTGGGACAACTTGAGGCAGAAGAAGACGAACTTTTTTCAACGTCTCGGAATTGCTTGGAAACTCACCCATCCTCCTCTTTTCTCGTGAGGATTCCAGAATGCATGAACTTGTTTCGAGATTCCTCCGGTTGGGCCCTGAACCATTTGGGACAACTTGAGGCAGAAGAAGACGAACTTTTTTCAACGTCTCGGAATTGGTTGGAAACTCACCCACCCTCCTCATTTCTCGTGAGGATTCCAGAATGCATGAACTTGTTTCGAGATTCCTCCGTTTGGGCCCTGAACCATATGGGACCACTTGAGGCAGAAGAAGACGAACTTTTTTCAACGTCTCGCAATTGGTTGGAAACTCACCCACCCTCCTCATTTCTCGTGAGGTTTCCAGAATGCATGAACTTGTTTCGAGATTCCTCCGTTTGGGCCCTGAACCATTTGGGACAACTTGAGGCAGAAGAAGACGAACTTTTTTCAACGTCTCCGAATAGCGTGGAAACTCACCCACCCTCCTCATTTCTCGTGAGGATTCCAGAATGCATGAACTTGTTTCCAGATCCCTCCCTTTCGGCCTGAATCATATGGGACAACTTGAGGCAGAAGAAGACGAACTTTTTTCAACGTCTCGGAATTGCTTAGAAACTCACCCACCCTCCTCATTTCTCGTGAGGATTCCAGAATGCATGAACTTGTTTCGAAATTCCTCCGTTTGGGCCCTGAACCATATGGGACAACTTGAGCGAGAAGACGACGAACTTTTTTGAACGTCTCGGAATTGGTTGGAAACTCACCCACCCTCCTCATTTCTCGTGAGGATTCCAGAATGCATGAACTTGTTTCGAGATTCCTCCGTTTGAGCCCTGAATCATTTGGGACAACTTGAGGCAGAAGAAGACGAAGTTTTTTCAACGTCTCGGAATTGCTTAGAAACTCACCCACCCTCCTCATTTCTCGTGAGGATTCCAGAATGCATGAACTAGTTTCGAGATTCCTCCCTTTTGGCCCTGAACCATATGGGACAACTTGAGGCAGAAGAAGACAAACTTTTTTCAACGACACCGAATTGCGTGGAAACTCACCCACCCTCCTCATTTCTCGTGAGGATTCCAGAATGCATGAACTTGTTTCGACATTCCTCCCTTTGGGCCCTGAACCATATGGGACAACTTGAGGCGGAAGAAGACGAACTTTTTTCAACGTCTCGGAATTGCTTAGAAACTCACCCACCCTCCTCATTTCTCGTGAGGATTCCAGAATGCATGAACTAGTTTCGAGATTCCTCCCTTTTGGCCCTGAACCATATGGGACAACTTGAGGCAGAAGAAGACAAACTTTTTTCAACGACACCGAATTGCGTGGAAACTCACCCACCCTCCTCATTTCTCGTGAGGATTCCAGAATGCATGAACTTTTTTCGAGATTCCTCCGTTTGGGCCCTGAACCATTTGGGACAACTTGAGGCAGAAGAAGACGAAATTTTTTCAACGACACCGAATTGCGTGGAAACTCACCCACCCTCCTCATTTCTCGTGAGGATTCCAGAATGCATGAACTTGTTTCGAGATTCCTCCCTTTGGGCCCTGAACCATTTGGGACAACTTGAGGCAGAAGAAGACGAACTTTTTTCAACGTCTCGGAATTGCTTGGAAACTCACCCACCCTCCTCATTTCTCGTGAGGATTCCAGAATGCATGAACTTGTTTCGAGATTCCTCCGTTTGGGCCCTGAACCATTTGGGACAACTTGAGGCAGAAGAAGACGAACTTTTTTCAACGTCTCGGAATTGCTTGGAAACTCACCCATCCTCCTCTTTTCTCGTGAGGATTCCAGAATGCATGAACTTGTTTCGAGATTCCTCCGGTTGGGCCCTGAACCATTTGGGACAACTTGAGGCAGAAGAAGACGAACTTTTTTCAACGTCTCGGAATTGGTTGGAAACTCACCCACCCTCCTCATTTCTCGTGAGGATTCCAGAATGCATGAACTTGTTTCGAGATTCCTCCGTTTGGGCCCTGAACCATATGGGACAACTTGAGGCAGAAGAAGACGAACTTTTTTCAACGTCTCCGAATTGCGTGGAAACTCACCAACCCTCCTCATTTCTCGTGAGGATTCCAGAATGCATGAACTTGTTTCCAGATCCCTCCCTTTCGGCCTGAAGCATATGGGACAACTTGAGGCAGAAGAAGACGAACTTTTTTCAACGTCTCGGAATTGCTTAGAAACTCACCCACCCTCCTCATTTCTCGTGAGGATTCCAGAATGCATGAACTAGTTTCGAGATTCCTCCCTTTTGGCCCTGAACCATATGGGACAACTTGAGGCAGAAGAAGACAAACTTTTTTCAACGACACCGAATTGCGTGGAAACTCACCCACCCTCCTCATTTCTCGTGAGGATTCCAGAATGCATGAACTTGTTTCGAGATTCCTCCCTTTGGGCCCTGAACCATATGGGACAACTTGAGGCGGAAGAAGACGAACTTTTTTCAACGTCTCGGAATTGCTTAGAAACTCACCCACCCTCCTCATTTCTCGTGAGGATTCCAGAATGCATGAACTAGTTTCGAGATTCCTCCCTTTTGGCCCTGAACCATATGGGACAACTTGAGGCAGAAGAAGACAAACTTTTTTCAACGACACCGAATTGCGTGGAAACTCACCCACCCTCCTCATTTCTCGTGAGGATTCCAGAATGCATGAACTTTTTTCGAGATTCCTCCGTTTGGGCCCTGAACCATTTGGGACAACTTGAGGCAGAAGAAGACGAAATTTTTTCAACGACTCCGAATTGCGTGGAAACTCACCCACCCTCCTCATTTCTCGTGAGGATTCGAGAATGCATGAACTTGTTTCGAGATTCCTCCCTTTGGGCCCTGAACCATATGGGACAACTTGAGGCAGAAGAAGACGAACTTTTTTCAACGTCTCCGAATTGCGTGGAAACTCACCCACCCTCCTCATTTCTCGTGAGGATTCCAGAATGCATGAACTTGTTTCGAGATTCCTCCCTTTGGGCCCTGAACCATTTGGGACAACTTGAGGCAGAAGAAGACGAACTTTTTTCAACGTCTCGGAATTGCTTGGAAACTCACCCACCCTCCTCATTTCTCGTGAGGATTCCAGAATGCATGAACTTGTTTCGAGATTCCTCCGTTTGGGCCCTGAACCATTTGGGACAACTTGAGGCAGAAGAAGACGAACTTTTTTCAACGTCTCGGAATTGCTTGGAAACTCACCCACCCTCCTCTTTTCTCGTGAGGATTCCAGAATGCATGAACTTGTTTCGAGATTCCTCCGGTTGGGCCCTGAACCATTTGGGACAACTTGAGGCAGAAGAAGACGAACTTTTTTCAACGTCTCGGAATTGGTTGGAAACTCACCCACCCTCCTCATTTCTCGTGAGGATTCCAGAATGCATGAACTTGTTTCGAGATTCCTCCGTTTGGGCCCTGAACCATATGGGACCACTTGAGGCAGAAGAAGACGAACTTTTTTCAACGTCTCGCAATTGGTTGGAAACTCACCCACCCTCCTCATTTCTCGTGAGGTTTCCAGAATGCATGAACTTGTTTCGAGATTCCTCCGTTTGGGCCCTGAACCATTTGGGACAACTTGAGGCAGAAGAAGACGAACTTTTTTCAACGTCTCCGAATAGCGTGGAAACTCACCCACCCTCCTCATTTCTCGTGAGGATTCCAGAATGCATGAACTTGTTTCCAGATCCCTCCCTTTCGGCCTGAAGCATATGGGACAACTTGAGGCAGAAGAAGACGAACTTTTTTCAACGTCTCGGAATTGCTTAGAAACTCACCCACCCTCCTCATTTCTCGTGAGGATTCCAGAATGCATGAACTTGTTTCGAGATTCCTCCGTTTGGGCCCTGAACCATATGGGACAACTTGAGCCAGAAGACGACGAACTTTTTTGAACGTCTCGGAATTGGTTGGAAACTCACCCACCCTCCTCATTTCTCGTGAGGATTCCAGAATGCATGAACTTGTTTCGAGATTCCTCCGTTTGGGCCCTGAACCATTTGGGACAACTTGAGGCAGAAGAAGACGAACTTTTTTCAACGTCTCCGAATTGCGTGGAAACTCACCCACCCTCCTCATTTCTCGTGAGGATTCCAGAATGCATGAACTTGTTTCGAGATTCCTCCCTTTGGGCCTTGAACCATTTGGGACAACTTGAGGCAGAAGAAGACGAACTTTTTTCAACGTCTCGGAATTGCTTGGAAACTCACCCACCCTCCTCATTTCTCGTGAGGATTCCAGAATGCATGAACTTGTTTCGAGATTCCTCCGTTTGGGCCCTGAACCATTTGGGACAACTTGAGGCAGAAGAAGACGAACTTTTTTCAACGTCTCGGAATTGCTTGGAAACTCACCCATCCTCCTCTTTTCTCGTGAGGATTCCAGAATGCATGAACTTGTTTCGAGATTCCTCCGGTTGGGCCCTGAACCATTTGGGACAACTTGAGGCAGAAGAAGACGAACTTTTTTCAACGTCTCGGAATTGGTTGGAAACTCACCCACCCTCCTCATTTCTCGTGAGGATTCCAGAATGCATGAACTTGTTTCGAGATTCCTCCGTTTGGGCCCTGAACCATATGGGACCACTTGAGGCAGAAGAAGACGAACTTTTTTCAACGTCTCGCAATTGGTTGGAAACTCACCCACCCTCCTCATTTCTCGTGAGGTTTCCAGAATGCATGAACTTGTTTCGAGATTCCTCCGTTTGGGCCCTGAACCATTTGGGACAACTTGAGGCAGAAGAAGACGAACTTTTTTCAACGTCTCCGAATAGCGTGGAAACTCACCCACCCTCCTCATTTCTCGTGAGGATTCCAGAATGCATGAACTTGTTTCCAGATCCCTCCCTTTCGGCCTGAAGCATATGGGACAACTTGAGGCAGAAGAAGACGAACTTTTTTCAACGTCTCGGAATTGCTTAGAAACTCACCCACCCTCCTCATTTCTCGTGAGGATTCCAGAATGCATGAACTAGTTTCGAGATTCCTCCCTTTTGGCCCTGAACCATATGGGACAACTTGAGGCAGAAGAAGACAAACTTTTTTCAACGACACCGAATTGCGTGGAAACTCACCCACCCTCCTCATTTCTCGTGAGGATTCCAGAATGCATGAACTTGTTTCGAGATTCCTCCCTTTGGGCCCTGAACCATATGGGACAACTTGAGGCGGAAGAAGACGAACTTTTTTCAACGTCTCGGAATTGCTTAGAAACTCACCCACCCTCCTCATTTCTCGTGAGGATTCCAGAATGCATGAACTTGTTTCGAGATTCCTCCGTTTGGGCCCTGAACCATTTGGGACAACTTGAGGCAGAAGAAGACGAACTTTTTTCAACGTCTCCGAATTGCGTGGAAACTCACCCACCCTCCTCATTTCTCGTGAGGATTCCAGAATGCATGAACTTGTTTCGAGATTCCTCCCTTTGGGCCCTGAACCATTTGGGACAACTTGAGGCAGAAGAAGACGAACTTTTTTCAACGTCTCGGAATTGCTTGGAAACTCACCCACCCTCCTCATTTCTCGTGAGGATTCCAGAATGCATGAACTTGTTTCGAGATTCCTCCGTTTGGGCCCTGAACCATTTGGGACAACTTGAGGCAGAAGAAGACGAACTTTTTTCAACGTCTCGGAATTGCTTGGAAACTCACCCATCCTCCTCTTTTCTCGTGAGGATTCCAGAATGCATGAACTTGTTTCGAGATTCCTCCGGTTGGGCCCTGAACCATTTGGGACAACTTGAGGCAGAAGAAGACGAACTTTTTTCAACGTCTCGGAATTGGTTGGAAACTCACCCACCCTCCTCATTTCTCGTGAGGATTCCAGAATGCATGAACTTGTTTCGAGATTCCTCCGTTTGGGCCCTGAACCATATGGGACCACTTGAGGCAGAAGAAGACGAACTTTTTTCAACGTCTCGCAATTGGTTGGAAACTCACCCACCCTCCTCATTTCTCGTGAGGTTTCCAGAATGCTTGAACTTGTTTCGAGATTCCTCCGTTTGGGCCCTGAACCATTTGGGACAACTTGAGGCAGAAGAAGACGAACTTTTTTCAACGTCTCCGAATAGCGTGGAAACTCACCCACCCTCCTCATTTCTCGTGAGGATTCCAGAATGCATGAACTTGTTTCCAGATCCCTCCCTTTCGGCCTGAAGCATATGGGACAACTTGAGGCAGAAGAAGACGAACTTTTTTCAACGTCTCGGAATTGCTTAGAAACTCACCCACCCTCCTCATTTCTCGTGAGGATTCCAGAATGCATGAACTTGTTTCGAGATTCCTCCGTTTGGGCCCTGAACCATATGGGACAACTTGAGCCAGAAGACGACGAACTTTTTTGAACGTCTCGGAATTGGTTGGAAACTCACCCACCCTCCTCATTTCTCGTGAGGATTCCAGAATGCATGAACTTGTTTCGAGATTCCTCCGTTTGGGCCCTGAACCATTTGGGACAACTTGAGGCAGAAGAAGACGAACTTTTTTCAACGACTCCGAATTGCGTGGAAACTCACCCACCCTCCTCATTTCTCGTGAGGATTCCAGAATGCATGAACTTGTTTCGAGATTCCTCCCTTTGGGCCATGAACCATATGGGACAACTTGAGGCAGAAGAACACGAACTTTTTTCAACGACTCCGAATTGCGTGGAAACTCACCCACCCTCCTCATTTCTCGTGAGGATTCCAGAATGCATGAACTTGTTTCGAGATTCCTCCCTTTGGGCCCTGAACCATATGGGACAACTTGAGGCAGAAGAAGACGAACTTTTTTCAACGTCTCCGAATTGCGTGGAAACTCACCAACCTTCCTCATTTCTCGTGAGGATTCCAGAATGCATGAACTTGTTTCGATATTCCTCCCTTTGGGCCCTGAACCATTTGGGGCAACTTGAGGCAGAAGAAGACGAACTTTGTCAACGTCTCGGAATTGCTTGGAAACTCACCCACCCTCCTCATTTCTCGTGAGGATTCCAGAATGCATGAACTTGTTTCGAGATTCCTCCGTTTGGGCCCTGAACCATTTGGGACAACTTGAGGCAGAAGAAGACGAACTTTTTTCAACGTCTCGGAATTGCTTGGAAACTCACCCACCCTCCTCATTTCTCGTGAGGATTCCAGAATGCATGAACTTGTTTCGAGATTCCTCCGGTTGGGCCCTGAACCATTTGGGACAACTTGAGGCAGAAGAAGACGAACTTTTTTCAACGTCTCGGAATTGGTTGGAAACTCACCCACCCTCCTCATTTCTCGTGAGGATTCCAGAATGCATGAACTTGTTTCGAGATTCCTCCGTTTGGGCCCTGAACCATTTGGGAAGACTTGAGGCAGAAGAAAACGAACTTTTTTCAACGACTCCAAATTGCGTGGAAACTCACCCACCCTCCTCATTTCTCGTGAGGTTTCCAGAATGCATGAACTTGTTTCGAGATTCCTCCCTTTGGGCCCTGAACCATTTGGGACAACTTGAGGCAGAAGAAGACGAACTTTTTTCAACGTCTCGGAATTGCGTGGAAACTCACCCACCCTCCTCATTTCTCGTGAGGACTCCAGAATGCACGAACTTGTTTCGAGATTCCTCCGTTTGGGCCCTGAACCATTTGGGACAACTTGAGGCAGAAGAAGACGAACTTTTTTCAACGTCTCCGAATTGCGTGGAAACTCACCCACCCTCCTCATTTCTCGTGAGGATTCCAGAATGCATGAACTTGTTTCGAGATTCCTCCGGTTGGGCCCTGAACCATTTGGGACAACTTGAGGCAGAAGAAGACGAACTTTTTTCAACGTCTCGGAATTGGTTGGAAACTCACCCACCCTCCTCATTTCTCGTGAGGATTCCAGAATGCATGAACTTGTTTCGAGATTCCTCCGTTTGGGCCCTGAACCATTTGGGGCAACTTGAGGCAGAAGAAGACGAACTTTGTCAACGTCTCGGAATTGCTTGGAAACTCACCCACCCTCCTCATTTCTCGTGAGGATTCCAGAATGCATGAACTTGTTTCGAGATTCCTCCGTTTGGGCCCTGAACCATTTGGGGCAACTTGAGGCAGAAGAAGACGAACTTTGTCAACGTCTCGGAATTGCTTGGAAACTCACCCACCCTCCTCATTTCTCGTGAGGATTCCAGAATGCATGAACTTGTTTCGAGATTCCTCCGTTTGGGCCCTGAACCATTTGGGACAACTTGAGGCAGAAGAAGACGAACTTTTTTCAACGTCTCGGAATTGCTTGGAAACTCACCCACCCTCCTCATTTCTCGTGAGGATTCCAGAATGCATGAACTTGTTTCGAGATTCCTCCGGTTGGGCCCTGAACCATTTGGGACAACTTGAGGCAGAAGAAGACGAACTTTTTTCAACGTCTCGGAATTGGTTGGAAACTCACCCACCCTCCTCATTTCTCGTGAGGATTCCAGAATGCATGAACTTGTTTCGAGATTCCTCCGTTTGGGCCCTGAACCATTTGGGAAGACTTGAGGCAGAAGAAAACGAACTTTTTTCAACGACTCCAAATTGCGTGGAAACTCACCCACCCTCCTCATTTCTCGTGAGGTTTCCAGAATGCATGAACTTGTTTCGAGATTCCTCCCTTTGGGCCCTGAACCATTTGGGACAACTTGAGGCAGAAGAAGACGAACTTTTTTCAACGTCTCGGAATTGCGTGGAAACTCACCCACCCTCCTCATTTCTCGTGAGGACTCCAGAATGCACGAACTTGTTTCGAGATTCCTCCGTTTGGGCCCTGAACCATTTGGGACAACTTGAGGCAGAAGAAGACGAACTTTTTTCAACGTCTCCGAATTGCGTGGAAACTCACCCACCCTCCTCATTTCTCGTGAGGATTCCAGAATGCATGAACTTGTTTCGAGATTCCTCCCTTTGAGCCCTGAACCATATGGGACAACTTGAGGCAGAAGAAGACGAACTTTTTTCAACGTCTCGGAATTGCTTAGAAACTCACCCACCCTCCTCATTTCTCGTGAGGATTCCAGAATGCATGAACTTGTTTCGAGATTCCTCCATTTGGGCCCTGAACCATATGGGACAACTTGAGACAGAAGAAGACGAACTTTTTTGAACGTCTCGGAATTGGTTGGAAACTCACCCACCCTCCTCATTTCTCGTGAGGATTCCAGAATGCATGAACTTGTTTCGAGATTCGTCCGTTTGGGCCCTGAACCATTTGGGACAACTTGAGGCAGAAGAAGACGAACTTTTTTCAACGTCTCCGAATTGCGTGGAAACTCACCCACCCTCCTCATTTCTCGTGAGGATTCCAGAATGCATGAACTTGTTTCCAGATTGCTCCCTTTTGGCCCTGAACCATATGGGACAACTTGAGGCAGAAGAAGACGAACTTTTTTCAACGTCTCGGAATTGCTTAGAAACTCAACCCACCCTCCTCATTTCTCGTGAGGATTCCAGAATGCATGAACTTGTTTCGAGATTCCTCCCTTTGGGCCCTGAACCATTTGGGACAACTTGAGGCAGAAGAAGACGAACTTTTTTCAACGACTCCGAATTGCGTGGAAACTCACCCACCCTCCTCATTTCTCGTGAGGATTCCAGAATGCATGAACTTGTTTCGAGATTCCTCCGTTTGGGCCCTGAACCATTTGGGACAACTTGAGGCAGAAGAAGACGAACTTTTTTCAACGACTCCGAATTGCGTGGAAACTCACCCACGCTCCTCATTTCTCGTGAGGATTCCAGAATGCATGAACTTGTTTCGAGATTCCTCCGTTTGGGCCCTGAACCATTTGGGACAACTTGAGGCAGAAGAAGACGAACTTTTTTCAACGACTCCGAATTGCGTGGAAACTCACCCACCCTCCTCATTTCTCGTGAGGATTCCAGAATGCATGAACTTGTTTCGAGATTCCTCCGTTTGGGCCCTGAACCATTTGGGACAACTTGAGGCAGAAGAAGACGAACTTTTTTCAACGACTCCGAATTGCGTGGAAACTCACCCACCCTCCTCATTTCTCGTGAGGATTCCAGAATGCATGAACTTGTTTCGAGATTCCTCCCTTTGGGCCATGAACCATATGGAACAACTTGAGGCAGAAGAACACGAACTTTTTTCAACGTCTCCGAATTGCGTGGAAACTCACCCACCCTCCTCATTTCTCGTGAGGATTCCAGAATGCATGAACTTGTTTCGAGATTCCTCCCTTTGGGCCCTGAACCATTTGGGACAACTTGAGGCAGAAGAAGACGAACTTTTTTCAACGTCTCGGAATTGCGTGGAAACTCACCCACCCTCCTCATTTCTCGTGAGGACTCCAGAATGCACGAACTTGTTTCGAGATTCCTCCCTTTGGGCCCTGAACCATTTGGGACAACTTGAGGCAGAAGAAGACGAACTTTTTTCAACGACTCCGAATTGCGTGGAAACTCACCCACCCTCCTCATTTCTCGTGAGGATTCCAGAATGCATGAACTTGTTTCGAGATTCCTCCGTTTGGGCCCTGAACCATTTGGGACAACTTGAGGCAGAAGAAGACGAACTTTTTTCAACGACTCCGAATTGCGTGGAAACTCACCCACGCTCCTCATTTCTCGTGAGGATTCCAGAATGCATGAACTTGTTTCGAGATTCCTCCCTTTGGGCCATGAACCATATGGGACAACTTGAGGCAGAAGAACACGAACTTTTTTCAACGTCTCCGAATTGCGTGGAAACTCATCCACCCTCCTCATTTCTCGTGAGGATTCCAGAATGTTGGTTATGATTAGTTTTGATGATGTCTTATATAGATGCCATTCTTAATAGCAAAAAGATTGAGTAATATTGTTATCTCCTACATTGACTACCTGCTATATTGAATGTAGATTATTTGAAGTTAAATTAAGAAGAATAATCAAGAAGGAGATAAGAGATGGAAGAAAGAAAGCATTTGCAAAAGTTGAAATGAAGCTTCATCATGTTCTGAATGTGGAAGAAGGCAGAAGCTGCAAATAATGATGAGCCCAAGTTAATTGATGAAGAATGATCAAGTTGGGAGATGGAAGAAGGAATAACTTGTTGAATTTAATGAAGAGATCATTATTCAAGTTCTTATATTGATGCTAGAAGCCTCCAAGGACATATGGAAGTTGGAATGGCTCAATTCAGAGTTAAATCAAGCAAATATGAGGTCCAGGACGAGTAAACTCGAGGTTTGGGTATAAACCTCGAGGTTTGAGTGTCTTCAGCATTTTTGGTGTCACTGGACCAGCCAACCTCGAGGTTGCAAGTGCAAACTCGAGGTTGCAAGTGCCAACCTCGAGGTTGTAGTCATAACCTCAAGGTTTCAGCACTATCAGCAACTCTGGTGCACTCTGTTCCACGTTCAGCTTCTGGCGACCTTTGGTAATTTGATGATATCTTCCAAACCAGAGATCGGATTGAGACGAAACCAAAAGCATTGGAAACTAGACTCCCAACACGTACTTTTGACAAATATTCAAGTCCAAAGGAGTTCAGATGAATTATTGATGAATTTTACAAGTTGACATAAATATCAGCGTCACAGTCAGGAACAGCCTTTAGTATTTTGAGTATATCTCACAAACGGCAAATCCGATTGGACTGAAATCAGTGGCATATGAAAGTAGACTCACAGAGCTTTCCATCAAGAGTTGAACGGACCAAAACGGAGCTCGGACCAGAGAGATATGGCCCTCAGAAATTGCTCTACTGCAGTATGAGAAGCCATACTCGAGTATCAGTTTTGAACCTCGAGTATTATGACTTACAGAGAGCAAACTGGTTGTCAAAGTAATGACAACCTCGAGGTCAAGTTTGCAACCTCGAGGTTGAGGCTTGTTTTCAAGAACTGAACTTTGCAATTTCAGAAGCAAACCTCGAGTATGGATTTCCAACCTCGAGGTTATCGGGCTCCAGAGGAAAAATGCTCTTTCAACCAAGTTTCCAACCTCGAGGTTACTGTTTCAACCTCAAGGTTGTGAGTTTCTGAAACTGAACTTGCCTGAAACCTTCAGGCTAACCTCGAGGTTGGCCTCAAGGTTTATGACCGTTGGTGCAATTTCAAATTTGGGAAATCTGCAATACCTTCTTGTTTGATCTCAATGCTTTACATGATTATTCTATATTGATTCTAGATATGTTTAACCATCTTTCTAGTGAGTTTCAGACAGATTAACGAAGGTTCATTGAAGGATTAGAGCAAAAAGCAAAAAACTGTCAGAACAATAAATGCTCAGCCCAGAAAGTTGCTTCCTTTGGTTAATCCACTGATACACGACTGCAAAAGGATTAAAGGAAGTTTACTACAACAAGAAACATCCTCTCTAACGGATCTATTGCCAGAAAGCCAACTCAGATCAATTATACAACTGGATTAGTTGGAGATTAGAGAGAGAAGCTGACCACACTTAAAGTTAATCAGCTACAACGGTCTGATTGACTCTTCAACGGTCGAAAACGGTCACAGACTCTTCCCTACCTATAAAAGACATGGATTGAAGCAGAAAAACGTGGAGACATATGATTACCATGCCAAAATGCTGATGCTCTGCTTCTACATCATTCTCACTCTGTTTTTCATATCTAAATAGCTTAAGAGTGTGAAATGAATTGTGTCTGTACTTCAGTGTTTATTTATCCATTCCTTTGAGAGGAAATTCATTGTAAACACATTATCCTTCTGAGAGAAACTCAAGATTGGGTAATCTTGAGTGGGTTATACATTGTGTTGATTACAACTTGTAAGGGGGAGTGAATCCTAGAGAGAGAGGATTACTTCGAGTACGAAGTGTGTGATCAAGCAGTGTATCCTTACGGTGTGTAAGGGGGAGTATCTCAGTAAGAGATTTGTAAAAGGCTGCACAAGTGCCCGGCTAAACTTGTGGGATTGTAGCGGTTCTCAAGTACCCGATTAAAGCTTGAGTGAGATAGTGGATTGAAAATCCCAAGTGAGGCTTGGGGACTGGACGTAGGTCAGAGAGGGCCGAACCAGTATAAATCTGTTTGCAAGCTCTTCTTCCTTATCTTTTGCATTCCCAGCATTTACATTTGAGCAATTATCAATTGTTTGAAAACTTACTTTTGTTACTCAAGATGAAAACACTGAATTGCGAAAATGTTTTAAAGAGTGGAAATTTTTATATATCACCCAATTCACCCCCCCTCTTGGGTGATAGCCGGAACTTACACAGAATGCATGAACTTGTTTCGAGATTCCTCCCTTTGGGCCCTGAACCATTTGGGACAACTTGAGGCAGAAGAAGACGAACTTTTTTCAACGTCTCGGAATTGCGTGGAAACTCACCCACCCTCCTCATTTCTAGTGAGGACTCCAGAATGCACGAACTTGTTTCGAGATTCCTCCGTTTGGGCCCTGAACCATTTGGGACAACTTGAGGCAGAAGAAGACGAACTTTTTTCAACGTCTCCGAATTGCGTGGAAACTCACCCACCCTCCTCATTTCTCGTGAGGATTCCAGAATGCATGAACTTGTTTCCAGATTCCTCCCTTTCGGCCCTGAACCATATGGGACAACTTGAGGCAGAAGAAGACGAACTTTTTTCAACGTCTCGGAATTGCTTAGAAACTCACCCACCCTCCTCATTTCTCGTGAGGATTCCAGAATGCATGAACTTGTTTCGAGATTCCTCCCTTTTGGCCCTGAACCATATGGGACAACTTGAGGCAGAAGAAGACGAACTTTTTTCAACGACACCGAATTGCGTGGAAACTCACCCACCCTCCTCATTTCTCGTGAGGATTCCAGAATGCATGAACTTGTTTCGAGATTCCTCCCTTTGGGCCCTGAACCATATGGGACAACTTGAGGCAGAAGAAGACGAAATTTTTTCAACGTCTCCGAATTGCGTGGAAACTCACCCACCCTCCTCATTTCTCGTGAGGATTCCAGAATGCATGAACTTGTTTCGAGATTCCTCCCTTTGGGCCCTGAACCATTTGGGACAACTTGAGGCAGAAGAAGACGAACTTTTTTCAACGACACCGAATTGCGTGGAAACTCACCCACCCTCCTCATTTCTCGTGAGGATTCCAGAATGCATGAACTTTTTTCGAGATTCCTCCGTTTGGGCCCTGAACCATTTGGACAACTTGAGGCAGAAGAAGACGAAATTTTTCAACGACTCCGAATTGCGTGGAAACTCACCCACCCTCCTCATTTCTCGTGAGGATTCCAGAATGCATGAACTTGTTTCGAGATTCCTCCCTTTGGGCCCTGAACCATATGGGACAACTTGAGGCAGAAGAAGACGAACTTTTTTCAACGTCTCCGAATTGCGTGGAAACTCACCCACCCTCCTCATTTCTCGTGAGGATTCCAGAATGCATGAACTTGTTTCGAGATTCCTCCCTTTGGGCCCTGAACCATTTGGGACAACTTGAGGCAGAAGAAGACGAACTTTGTCAACGTCTCGGAATTGCTTGGAAACTCACCCACCCTCCTCATTTCTCGTGAGGATTCCAGAATGCATGAACTTGTTTCGAGATTCCTCCGTTTGGGCCCTGAACCATTTGGGAAGACTTGAGGCAGAAGAAAACGAACTTTTTTCAACGACTCCAAATTGCGTGGAAACTCACCCACCCTCCTCATTTCTCGTGAGGTTTCCAGAATGCATGAACTTGTTTCGAGATTCCTCCCTTTGGGCCCTGAACCATTTGGGACAACTTGAGGCAGAAGAAGACGAACTTTTTTCAACGTCTCGGAATTGCGTAGAAACTCACCCACCCTCCTCATTTCTCGTGAGGACTCCAGAATGCACGAACTTGTTTCGAGATTCCTCCGTTTGGGCCCTGAACCATTTGGGACAACTTGAGGCAGAAGAAGACGAACTTTTTTCAACGTCTCCGAATTGCGTGGAAACTCACCCACCCTCCTCATTTCTCGTCAGGATTCCAGAATGCATGAACTTGTTTCGAGATTCCTCCCTTTGGGCCCTGAACCATATGGGACAACTTGAGGCAGAAGAAGACAAACTTTTTTCAACGTCTCGGAATTGCTTAGAAACTCACCCACCCTCCTCATTTCTCGTGAGGATTCCAGAATGCATGAACTTGTTTCGAGATTCCTCCGTTTGGGCCCTGAACCATATGGGACAACTTGAGACAGAAGAAGACGAACTTTTTTGAACGTCTCGGAATTGGTTGGAAACTCACCCACCCTCCTCAGTTCTCGTGAGGATTCCAGAATGCATGAACTTGTTTCGAGATTCCTCCGTTTGGGCCCTGAACCATATGGGACAACTTGAGACAGAAGAAGACGAACTTTTTTGAACGTCTCGGAATTGGTTGGAAACTCACCCAACCTCCTCATTTCTCGTGAGGATTCCAGAATGCATGAACTTGTTTCGAGATTCCTCCGTTTGAGCCCTGAATCATTTGGGACAACTTGAGGCAGAAGAAGACGAAGTTTTTTCAACGTCTCCGAATTGCGTGGAAACTCACCCACCCTCCTCATTTCTAGTGAGGATTCCAGAATGCATGAACTTGTTTCCAGATTCCTCCCTTTCGGCCCTGAACCATATGGGACAACTTGAGGCAGAAGAAGACGAACTTTTTTCAACGTCTCGGAATTGCTTAGAAACTCACCCACCCTCCTCATTTCTCGTGAGGATTCCAGAATGCATGAACTTGTTTCGAGATTCCTCCGTTTGGCCCTGAACCATTTGGGAAGACTTGAGGCAGAAGAAAACGAACTTTTTTCAACGACTCCAAATTGCGTGGAAACTCACCCACCCTCCTCATTTCTCGTGAGGTTTCCAGAATGCATGAACTTGTTTCGAGATTCCTCCCTTTGGGCCCTGAACCATTTGGGACAACTTGAGGCAGAAGAAGACGAACTTTTTTCAACGTCTCGGAATTGCGTGGAAACTCACCCACCCTCCTCATTTCTCGTGAGGACTCCAGAATGCACGAACTTGTTTCGAGATTCCTCCGTTTGGGCCCTGAACCATTTGGGACAACTTGAGGCAGAAGAAGACGAACTTTTTTCAACGTCTCCGAATTGCGTGGAAACTCACCCACCCTCCTCATTTCTCGTGAGGATTCCAGAATGCATGAACTTGTTTCGAGATTCCTCCCTTTGGGCCCTGAACCATATGGGACAACTTGAGGCTGAAGAAGACGAACTTTTTTCAACGTCTTGGAATTGCTTAGAAACTCACCCACCCTCCTCATTTCTCGTGAGGATTCCAGAATGCATGAACTTGTTTCGAGATTCCTCCGTTTGGGCCCTGAACCATTTGGGACAACTTGAGGCAGAAGAAGACGAACTTTTTTCAACGTCTCCGAATTGCGTGGAAACTCACCCACCCTCCTCATTTCTCGTGAGGATTCCAGAATGCATGAACTTGTTTCCAGATTCCTCCCTTTCGGCCCTGAACCATATGGGACAACTTGAGGCAGAAGAAGACGAACTTTTTTCAACGTCTCGGAATTGCTTAGAAACTCACCCACCCTCCTCATTTCTCGTGAGGATTCCAGAATGCATGAACTTGTTTCGAGATTCCTCCCTTTTGGCCCTGAACCATATGGGACAACTTGAGGCAGAAGAAGACGAACTTTTTTCAACGACACCGAATTGCGTGGAAACTCACCCACCCTCCTCATTTCTCGTGAGGATTCCAGAATGCATGAACTTTTTTCGAGATTCCTCCGTTTGGGCCCTGAACCATTTGGGACAACTTGAGGCAGAAGAAGACGAAATTTTTTCAACGACTCCGAATTGCGTGGAAACTCACCCACCCTCCTCATTTCTCGTGAGGATTCCAGAATGCATGAACTTGTTTCGAGATTCCTCCCTTTGGGCCCTGAACCATATGGGACAACTTGAGGCAGAAGAAGACGAACTTTTTTCAACGTCTCCGAATTGCGTGGAAACTCACCAACCCTCCTCATTTCTCGTGAGGATTCCAGAATGCATGAACTTGTTTCGAGATTCCTCCCTTTGGGCCCTGAACCATTTGGGACAACTTGAGGCAGAAGAAGACGAACTTTGTCAACGTCTCGGAATTGCTTGGAAACTCACCCACCCTCCTCATTTCTCGTGAGGATTCCAGTATGCATGAACTTGTTTCGAGATTCCTCCGTTTGGGCCCTGAACCATTTGGGACAACTTGAGGCAGAAGAAGACGAACTTTTTTCAACGTCTCGGAATTGCTTGGAAACTCACCCACCCTCCTCATTTCTCGTGAGGATTCCAGAATGCATGAACTTGTTTCGAGATTCCTCCGGTTGGGCCCTGAACCATTTGGGACAACTTGAGGCAGAAGAAGACGAACTTTTTTCAACGTCTCGGAATTGGTTGGAAACTCACCCACCCTCCTCATTTCTCGTGAGGATTCCAGAATGCATGAACTTGTTTCGAGATTCCTCCGTTTAGGCCCTGAACCATTTGGGAAGACTTGAGGCAGAAGAAAACGAACTTTTTTCAACGACTCCAAATTGCGTGGAAACTCACCAACCCTCCTCATTTCTCGTGAGGATTCCAGAATGCATGAACTTGTTTCGAGATTCCTCCCTTTGGGCCCTGAACCATTTGGGACAACTTGAGGCAGAAGAAGACGAACTTTGTCAACGTCTCGGAATTGCTTGGAAACTCACCCACCCTCCTCATTTCTCGTGAGGATTCCAGAATGCATGAACTTGTTTCGAGATTCCTCCGTTTGGGCCCTGAACCATTTGGGAAGACTTGAGGCAGAAGAAAACGAACTTTTTTCAACGACTCCAAATTGCGTGGAAACTCACCCACCCTCCTCATTTCTCGTGAGGTTTCCAGAATGCATGAACTTGTTTCGAGATTCCTCCCTTTGGGCCCTGAACCATTTGGGACAACTTGAGGCAGAAGAAGACGAACTTTTTTCAACGTCTCGGAATTGCGTGGAAACTCACCCACCCTCCTCATTTCTCGTGAGGACTCCAGAATGCACAAACTTGTTTCGAGATTCCTCCGTTTGGGCCCTGAACCATTTGGGACAACTTGAGGCAGAAGAAGACGAACTTTTTTCAACGTCTCCGAATTGCGTGGAAACTCACCCACCCTCCTCATTTCTCGTGAGGATTCCAGAATGCATGAACTTGTTTCGAGATTCCTCCCTTTGGGCCCTGAACCATATGGGACAACTTGAGGCAGAAGAAGACGAACTCTTTTCAACGTCTCGGAATTGCTTAGAAACTCACCCACCCTCCTCATTTCTCGTGAGGATTCCAGAATGCATGAACTTGTTTCGAGATTCCTCCGTTTGGGCCCTGAACCATATGGGACAACTTGAGACAGAAGAAGACGAACTTTTTTGAACGTCTCGGAATTGGTTGGAAACTCACCCACCCTCCTCATTTCTCGTGAGGATTCCAGAATGCATGAACTTGTTTCGAGATTCGTCCGTTTGGGCCCCGAACCATTTGGGACAACTTGAGGCAGAAGAAGACGAACTTTTTTCAACGTCTCCGAATTGCGTGGAAACTCACCCACCCTCCTCATTTCTCGTGAGGATTCCAGAATGCATGAACTTGTTTCCAGATTGCTCCCTTTCGGCCCTGAACCATATGGGACAACTTGAGGCAGAAGAAGACGAACTTTTTTCAACGTCTCGGAATTGCTTAGAAACTCAACCCACCCTCCTCATTTCTCGTGAGGATTCCAGAATGCATGAACTTGTTTCGAGATTCCTCCCTTTGGGCCCTGAACCATATGGGACAACTTGAGGCAGAAGAAGACGAACTTTTTTCAACGACTCCGAATTGCGTGGAAACTCACCCACCCTCCTCATTTCTCGTGAGGATTCCAGAATGCATGAACTTGTTTCGAGATTCCTCCGTTTGGGCCCTGAACCATTTGGGACAACTTGAGGCAGAAGAAGACGAACTTTTTTCAACGACTCCGAATTGCGTGGAAACTCACCCACGCTCCTCATTTCTCGTGAGGATTCCAGAATGCATGAACTTGTTTCGAGATTCCTCCGTTTGGTCCCTGAACCATTTGGGACAACTTGAGGCAGAAGAAGACGAACTTTTTTCAACGACTCCGAATTGCGTGGAAACTCACCCACCCTCCTCATTTCTCGTGAGGATTCCAGAATGCATGAACTTGTTTCGAGATTCCTCCGTTTGGGCCCTGAACCATTTGGGACAACTTGAGGCAGAAGAAGACGAACTTTTTTCAACGACTCCGAATTGCGTGGAAACTCACCCACCCTCCTCATTTCTCGTGAGGATTCCAGAATGCATGAACTTGTTTCGATATTTCTCCCTTTGGGCCATGAACCATATGGAACAACTTGAGGCAGAAGAACACGAACTTTTTTCAACGTCTCCGAATTGCGTGGAAACTCACCCACCCTCCTCATTTCTCGTGAGGATTCCAGAATGCATGAACTTGTTTCGAGATTCCTCCCTTTGGGCCCTGAACCATTTGGGACAACTTGAGGCAGAAGAAGACGAACTTTTTTCAACGTCTCGGAATTGCGTGGAAACTCACCCACCCTCCTCATTTCTCGTGAGGACTCCAGAATGCACGAACTTGTTTCGAGATTCCTCCGTTTGGGCCCTGAACCATTTGGGACAACTTGAGGCAGAAGAAGACGAACTTTGTCAACGTCTCGGAATTGCTTGGAAACTCACCCACCCTCCTCATTTCTCGTGAGGATTCCAGAATGCATGAACTGTTTCGAGATTCCTCCGTTTGGGCCCTGAACCATTTGGGACAACTTGAGGCAGAAGAAGACGAACTTTTTTCAACGTCTCCGAATTGCGTGGAAACTCACCAACCCTCCTCATTTCTCGTGAGGATTCCAGAATGCATGAACTTGTTTCGAGATTCCTCCCTTTGGGCCCTGAACCATTTGGGACAACTTGAGGCAGAAGAAGACGAACTTTGTCAACGTCTCGGAATTGCTTGGAAACTCACCCACCCTCCTCATTTCTCGTGAGGATTCCAGAATGCATGAACTTGTTTCGAGATTCCTCCGTTTGGGCCCTGAACCATTTGGGACAACTTGAGGCAGAAGAAGACGAACTTTTTTCAACGTCTCGGAATTGCTTGGAAACTCACCCACCCTCCTCATTTCTCGTGAGGATTCCAGAATGCATGAACTTGTTTCGAGATTCCTCCGGTTGGGCCCTGAACCATTTGGGACAACTTGAGGCAGAAGAAGACGAACTTTTTTCAACGTCTCGGAATTGGTTGGAAACTCACCCACCCTCCTCATTTCTCGTGAGGATTCCAGAATGCATGAACTTGTTTCGAGATTCCTCCGTTTGGGCCCTGAACCATTTGGGAAGACTTGAGGCAGAAGAAAACGAACTTTTTTCAACGACTCCAAATTGCATGGAAACTCACCAACCCTCCTCATTTCTCGTGAGGATTCCAGAATGCATGAACTTGTTTCGAGATTCCTCCCTTTGGGCCCTGAACCATTTGGGACAACTTGAGGTAGAAGAAGACGAACTTTGTCAACGTCTCGGAATTGCTTGGAAACTCACCCACCCTCCTCATTTCTCGTGAGGATTCCAGAATGCATGAACTTGTTTCGAGATTCCTCCGTTTGGGCCCTGAACCATTTGGGAAGACTTGAGGCAGAAGAAAACGAACTTTTTTCAACGACTCCAAATTGCGTGGAAACTCACCCACCCTCCTCATTTCTCGTGAGGTTTCCAGAATGCATGAACTTGTTTCGAGATTCCTCCCTTTGGGCCCTAAACCATTTGGGACAACTTGAGGCAGAAGAAGACGAACTTTTTTCAACGTCTCGGAATTGCGTGGAAACTCACCCACCCTCCTCATTTCTCGTGAGGACTCCAGAATGCACGAACTTGTTTCGAGATTCCTCCGTTTGGGCCCTGAACCATTTGGGACAACTTGAGGCAGAAGAAGACGAACTTTTTTCAACGTCTCCGAATTGCGTGGAAACTCACCCACCCTCCTCATTTCTCGTGAGGATTCCAGAATGCATGAACTTGTTTCGAGATTCCTCCCTTTGGGCCCTGAACCATATGGGACAACTTGAGGCAGAAGAAGACGAACTTTTTTCAACGTCTCGGAATTGCTTAGAAACTCACCCACCCTCCTCATTTCTCGTGAGGATTCCAGAATGCATGAACTTGTTTCGAGATTCCTCCGTTTGGGCCCTGAACCATATGGGACAACTTGAGACAGAAGAAGACGAACTTTTTTGAACGTCTCGGAATTGGTTGGAAACTCACCCACCCTCCTCATTTCTCGTGAGGATTCCAGAATGCATGAACTTGTTTCGAGATTCGTCCGTTTGGGCCCCGAACCATTTGGGACAACTTGAGGCAGAAGAAGACGAACTTTTTTCAACGTCTCCGAATTGCGTGGAAACTCACCCACCCTCCTCATTTCTCGTGAGGATTCCAGAATGCATGAACTTGTTTCCAGATTGCTCCCTTTCGGCCCTGAACCATATGGGACAACTTGAGGCAAAAGAAGACGAACTTTTTTCAACGTCTCGGAATTGCTTAGAAACTCAACCCACCCTCCTCATTTCTCGTGAGGATTCCAGAATGCATGAACTTGTTTCGAGATTCCTCCCTTTGGGCCCTGAACCATATGGGACAACTTGAGGCAGAAGAAGACGAACTTTTTTCAACGACTCCGAATTGCATGGAAACTCACCCACCCTCCTCATTTCTCGTGAGGATTCCAGAATGCATGAACTTGTTTCGAGATTCCTCCGTTTGGGCCCTGAACCATTTGGGACAACTTGAGGCAGAAGAAGACGAACTTTTTTCAACGACTCCGAATTGCGTGGAAACTCACCCACGCTCCTCATTTCTCGTGAGGATTCTAGAATGCATGAACTTGTTTCGAGATTCCTCCGTTTGGGCCCTGAACCATTTGGGACAACTTGAGGCAGAAGAAGACGAACTTTTTTCAACGACTCCGAATTGCGTGGAAACTCACCCACCCTCCTCATTTCTCGTGAGGACTCCAGAATGCATGAACTTGTTTCGAGATTCCTCCGTTTGGGCCCTGAACCATTTGGGACAACTTGAGGCAGAAGAAGACGAACTTTTTTCAACGACTCCGAATTGCGTGGAAACTCACCCACCCTCCTCATTTCTCGTGAGGATTCCAGAATGCATGAACTTGTTTCGAGATTCCTCCCTTTGGGCCATGAACCATATGGAACAACTTGAGGCAGAAGAACACGAACTTTTTTCAACGTCTCCGAATTGCGTGGAAACTCACCCACCCTCCTCATTTCTCGTGAGGATTCCAGAATGCATGAACTTGTTTCGAGATTCCTCCCTTTGGGCCCTGAACCATTTGGGACAACTTGAGGCAGAAGAAGACGAACTTTTTTCAACGTCTCGGAATTGCGTGGAAACTCACCCACCCTCCTCATTTCTCGTGAGGACTCCAGAATGCACGAACTTGTTTCGAGATTCCTCCGTTTGGGCCCTGAACCATTTGGGACAACTTGAGGCAGAAGAAGACGAACTTTTTTCAACGTCTCCGAATTGCGTGGAAACTCGCCCACCCTCCTCATTTCTCGTGAGGATTCCAGAATGCATGAACTTGTTTCGAGATTCCTCCCTTTGGGCCCTGAACCATATGGGACAACTTGAGGCAGATGAAGACGAACTTTTTTCAACGACTCGGAATTGCTTAGAAACTCACCCACCCTCCTCATTTCTCTTGAGGATTCCAGAATGCATGAACTTGTTTCGAGATTCCTCCGTTTGGGCCCTGAACCATATGGGACAACTTGAGACAGAAGAAGACGAACTTTTTTGAACGTCTCGGAATTGGTTGGAAACTCACCCACCCTCCTCATTTCTCGTGAGGATTCCAGAATGCATGAACTTGTTTCGAGATTCGTCCGTTTGGGCCCCGAACCATTTGGGACAACTTGAGGCAGAAGAAGACGAACTTTTTTCAACGTCTCCGAATTGCGTGGAAACTCACCCACCCTCCTCATTTCTCGTGAGGATTCCAGAATGCATGAACTTGTTTCCAGATTGCTCCCTTTCGGCCCTGAACCATATGGGACAACTTGAGGCAGAAGAAGACGAACTTTTTTCAACGTCTCGGAATTGCGTGGAAACTCACCCACCCTCCTCATTTCTCGTGAGGACTCCAGAATGCACGAACTTGTTTCGAGATTCCTCCGTTTGGGCCCTGAACCATTTGGGACAACTTGAGGCAGAAGAAGACGAACTTTTTTCAACGTCTCCGAATTGCGTGGAAACTCACCCACCCTCCTCATTTCTCGTGAGGATTCCAGAATGCATGAACTTGTTTCGAGATTCCTCCCTTTGGGCCCTGAACCATATGGGACAACTTGAGGCAGAAGAAGACGAACTTTTTTCAACGACTCGGAATTGCTTAGAAACTCACCCACCCTCCTCATTTCTCGTGAGGATTCCAGAATGCATGAACTTGTTTCGAGATTCGTCCGTTTGGGCCCTGAACCATATGGGACAACTTGAGACAGAAGAAGACGAACTTTTTTGAACGTCTCGGAATTGGTTGGAAACTCACCCACCCTCCTCATTTCTCGTGAAGATTCCAGAATGCATGAACTTGTTTCGAGATTCGTCCGTTTGGGCCCTGAACCATTTGGGACAACTTGAGGCAGAAGAAGACGAACTTTTTTCAACGTCTCGGAATTGCGTGGAAACTCACCCACCCTCCTCATTTCTCGTGAGGATTCCAGAATGCATGAACTTGTTTCCAGATTGCTCCCTTTCGGCCCTGAACCATATGGGACAACTTGAGGCAGAAGAAGACGAACTTTTTTCAACGTCTCGGAATTGCTTAGAAACTCAACCCACCCTCCTCATTTCTCGTGAGGATTCCAGAATGCATGAACTTGTTTCGAGATTCCTCCCTTTGGGCCCTGAACCATATGGGACAACTTGAGGCAGAAGAAGACGAACTTTTTTCAACGACTCCGAATTGCGTGGAAACTCACCCACCCTCCTCATTTCTCGTGAGGATTCCAGAATTCATGAACTTGTTTCGAGATTCCTCCGTTTGGGCCCTGAACCATTTGGGACAACTTGAGGCAGAAGAAGACGAACTTTTTTCAACGACTCCGAATTGCGTGGAAACTCACCCACGCTCCTCATTTCTCGTGAGGATTCCAGAATGCATGAACTTGTTTCGAGATTCCTCCGTTTGGGCCCTGAACCATTTGGGACAACTTGAGGCAGAAGAAGACGAACTTTTTTCATCGACTCCGAATTGCGTGGAAACTCACCCACCCTCCTCATTTCTCGTGAGGATTCCAGAATGCATGAACTTGTTTCGAGATTCCTCCGTTTGGGCCCTGAACCATTTGGGACAACTTGAGGCAGAAGAAGACGAACTTTTTTCAACGACTCCGAATTGCGTGGAAACTCACCCACCCTCCTCATTTCTCGTGAGGATTCCAGAATGCATGAACTTGTTTCGAGATTCCTCCCTATGGGCCATGAACCATATGGGACAACTTGAGGCAGAAGAACACGAACTTTTTTCAACGTCTCCGAATTGCGTGGAAACTCACCCACCCTCCTCATTTCTCGTGAGGATTCCAGAATGCATGAACTTGTTTCGAGATTCCTCCCTTTGGGCCCTGAACCATTTGGGACAACTTGAGGCAGAAGAAGACGAACTTTTTCAACGTCTCGGAATTGGTTGGAAACTCACCCACCCTCCTCATTTCTGGTGAGGATTCCAGAATGCATGAACTTGTTTCGAGATTCGTCCGTTTGGGCCCTGAACCATATGGGACCACTTGAGGCAGAAGAAGACGAACTTTTTTCAACGTCTCGCAATTGGTTGGAAACTCACCCACCCTCCTCATTTCTCGTGAGGTTTCCAGAATGCATGAACTTGTTTCGAGATTCCTCCGTTTGGGCCCTGAACCATTTGGGACAACTTGAGGCAAAAGAAGACGAACTTTTTTCAACGTCTCCGAATTGCGTGGAAACTCACCCACCCTCCTCATTTCTCGTGAGGATTCCAGAATGCATGAACTTGTTTCCAGATTCCTCCCTTTCGGCCTGAACCATATGGGACAACTTGAGGCAGAAGAAGACGAACTTTTTTCAACGTCTCGGAATTGCTTAGAAACTCACCCACCCTCCTCATTTCTCGTGAGGATTCCAGAATGCATGAACTTGTTTCGAGATTCCTCCGTTTGGGCCCTGAACCATATGGGACAACTTGAGCCAGAAGAAGACGAACTTTTTTCAACGTCTCGGAATTGCTTGGAAACTCACCCACCCTCCTCATTTCTCGTGAGGATTCCAGAATGCATGAACTTGTTTCGAGATTCCTCCGTTTGGGCCCTGAACCATTTGGGACAACTTGAGGCAGAAGAAGACGAACTTTTTTCAACGTCTCGGAATTGCTTGGAAACTCACCCACCCTCCTCATTTCTCGTGAGGATTCCAGAATGCATGAACTTGTTTCGAGATTCCTCCGGTTGGGCCCTGAACCATTTGGGACAACTTGAGGCAGAAGAAGACGAACTTTTTTCAACGACTCCGAATTGCGTGGAAACTCACCCACCCTCCTCATTTCTCGTGAGGATTCCAGAATGCATGAACTTGTTTCGAGATTCCTCCCTTTGGGCCCTGAACCATATGGGACAACTTGAGGCAGAAGAAGACGAACTTTTTTCAACGTCTCCGAATTGCGTGGAAACTCACCCACCCTCCTCATTTCTCGTGGGGATTCCAGAATTCATGAACTTGTTTCCAGATTCCTCCCTTTGGGCCTTGAACCATATGGGACAACTTGAGGCAGAAGAAGACGAACTTTTTTCAACGTCTCGGAATCGCTTAGAAACTCACCCACCCTCCTCATTTCTCGTGAGGATTCCAGAATGCATGAACTTGTTTCGAGATTCCTCCGTTTGGGCCCTGAACTATTTGGGACAACTTGAGGCAGAAGAAGACGAACTTTTTTCAACGACTCCGAATTGCGTGGAAACTCACCCACCCTCCTCATTTCTCGTGAGGATTCCAGAATGCATGAACTTGTTTCGAGATTCCTCCCTTTGGGCCATGAACCATATGGGACAACTTGAGGCAGAAGAAGACGAACTTTTTTCAACGTCTCCGAATTGCGTGGAAACTCACCCACCCTCCTCATTTCTCGTGAGGATTCCAGAATGCAAGAACTTGTTTCCAGATTCCTCCCTTTCGGCCTGAACCATATGGGACAACTTGAGGCAGAAGAAGACGAACTTTTTTCAACGTCTCGGAATTGCTTAGAAACTCACCCACCCTCCTCATTTCTCGTGAGGATTCCAGAATGCATGAACTTGTTTCGAGATTCCTCCGTTTGGGCCCTGAACCATATGGGACAACTTGAGCCAGAAGAAGACGAACTTTTTTCAACGTCTCGGAATTGCTTGGAAACTCACCCACCCTCCTCATTTCTCGTGAGGATTCCAGAATGCATGAACTTGTTTCGAGATTCCTCCGTTTGGGCCCTGAACCATTTGGGACAACTTGAGGCAGAAGAAGAAGAACTTTTTTCAACGTCTCGGAATTGCTTGGAAACTCACCCACCCTCCTCATTTCTCGTGAGGATTCCAGAATGCATGAACTTGTTTCGAGATTCCTCCGGTTGGGCCCTGAACCAATTGGGACAACTTGAGGCAGAAGAAGACGAACTTTTTTCAACGACTCCGAATTGCGTGGAAACTCACCCACCCTCCTCATTTCTCGTGAGGATTCCAGAATGCATGAACTTGTTTCGAGATTCCTCCCTTTGGGCCCTGAACCATATGGGACAACTTGAGGCAGAAGAAGACGAACTTTTTTCAACGTCTCGGAATTGGTTGGAAACTCACCCACCCTCCTCATTTCTCGTGAGGTTTCCAGAATGCATGAACTTGTTTCGAGATTCCTCCCTTTGGGCCCTGAACCATATGGGACAACTTGAGGCAGAAGAAGACGAACTTTTTTCAACGACTCGGAATTGCTTAGAAACTCACCCACCCTCCTCATTTCTCGTGAGGATTCCAGAATGCATGAACTTGTTTCGAGATTCCTCCGTTTGGGCCCTGAACCATATGGGACAACTTGAGACAGAAGAAGACGAACTTTTTTGAACGTCTCGGAATTGGTTGGAAACTCACCCACCCTCCTCATTTCTCGTGAGGATTCCAGAATGCATGAACTTGTTTCGAGATTCGTCCGTTTGGGCCCTGAACCATTTGGGACAACTTGAGGCAGAAGAAGACGAACTTTTTTCAACGTCTCCGAATTGCGTGGAAACTCACCCACCCTCCTCATTTCTCGTGAGGATTCCAGAATGCATGAACTTGTTTCCAGATTGCTCCCTTTCGGCCCTGAACCATATGGGACAACTTGAGGCAGAAGAAGACGAACTTTTTTCAACGTCTCGGAATTGCTTAGAAACTCAACCCACCCTCCTCATTTCTCGTGAGGATTCCAGAATGCATGAACTTGTTTCGAGATTCCTCCCTTTGGGCCCTGAACCATATGGGACAACTTGAGGCAGAAGAAGACGAATTTTTTTCAACGACTCCGAATTGCGTGGAAACTCACCCACCCTCCTCATTTCTCGTGAGGATTCCAGAATTCATGAACTTGTTTCGAGATTCCTCCGTTTGGGCCCTGAACCATTTGGGACAACTTGAGGCAGAAGAAGACGAACTTTTTTCAACGACTCCGAATTGCGTGGAAACTCACCCACGCTCCTCATTTCTCGTGAGGATTCCAGAATGCATGAACTTGTTTCGAGATTCCTCCGTTTGGGCCCTGAACCATTTGGGACAACTTGAGGCAGAAGAAGACGAACTTTTTTCAACGACTCCAAATTGCGTGGAAACTCACCCACCCTCCTCATTTCTCGTGAGGATTCCAGAATGCATGAACTTGTTTCGAGATTCCTCCGTTTGGGCCCTGAACCATTTGGGACAACTTGAGGCAGAAGAAGACGAACTTTTTTCAACGACTCCGAATTGCGTGGAAACTCACCCACCCTCCTCATTTCTCGTGAGGATTCCAGAATGCATGAACTTGTTTCGAGATTCCTCCCTATGGGCCATGAACCATATGGGACAACTTGAGGCAGAAGAACACGAACTTTTTTCAACGTCTCCGAATTGCGTGGAAACTCACCCACCCTCCTCATTTCTCGTGAGGATTCCAGAATGCATGAACTTGTTTCGAGATTCCTCCCTTTGGGCCCTGAACCATTTGGGACAACTTGAGGCAGAAGAAGACGAACTTTTTCAACGTCTCGGAATTGGTTGGAAACTCACCCACCCTCCTCATTTCTGGTGAGGATTCCAGAATGCATGAACTTGTTTCGAGATTCGTCCGTTTGGCCCTGAACCATATGGGATCACTTGAGGCAGAAGAAGACGAACTTTTTTCAACGTCTCGCAATTGGTTGGAAACTCACCCACCCTCCTCATTTCTCGTGAGGTTTCCAGAATGCATGAACTTGTTTCGAGATTCCTCCGTTTGGGCCCTGAACCATTTGGGACAACTTGAGGCAAAAGAAGACGAACTTTTTTCAACGTCTCCGAATTACGTGGAAACTCACCCACCCTCCTCATTTCTCGTGAGGATTCCAGAATGCATGAACTTGTTTCCAGATTCCTCCCTTTCGGCCTGAACCATATGGGACAACTTGAGGCAGAAGAAGACGAACTTTTTTCAACGTCTCGGAATTGCTTAGAAACTCACCCACCCTCCTCATTTCTCGTGAGGATTCCAGAATGCATGAACTTGTTTCGAGATTCCTCCGTTTGGGCCCTGAACCATATGGGACAACTTGAGCCAGAAGAAGACGAACTTTTTTCAACGTCTCGGAATTGCTTGGAAACTCACCCACCCTCCTCATTTCTCGTGAGGATTCCAGAATGCATGAACTTGTTTCGAGATTCCTCCGTTTGGGCCCTGAACCATTTGGGACAACTTGAGGCAGAAGAAGACGAACTTTTTTCAACGTCTCGGAATTGCTTGGAAATTCACCCACCCTCCTCATTTCTCGTGAGGATTCCAGAATGCATGAACTTGTTTCGAGATTCGTCCGTTTGGGCCCTGAACCATTTGGGACAACTTGAGGCAGAAGAAGACGAACTTTTTTCAACGTCTCCGAATTGCGTGGAAACTCACCCACCCTCCTCATTTCTCGTGAGGATTCCAGAATGCATGAACTTGTTTCCAGATTGCTCCCTTTCGGCCCTGAACCATATGGGACAACTTGAGGCAGAAGAAGACGAACTTTTTTCAACGTCTCGGAATTGCTTAGAAACTCAACCCACCCTCCTCATTTCTCGTGAGGATTCCAGAATGCATGAACTTGTTTCGAGATTCCTCCCTTTGGGCCCTGAACCATATGGGACAACTTGAGGCAGAAGAAGACGAACTTTTTTCAACGACTCCGAATTGCGTGGAAACTCACCCACCCTCCTCATTTCTCGTGAGGATTCCAGAATGCATGAACTTGTTTCGAGATTCCTCCGTTTGGGCCCTGAACCATATGGGACAACTTGAGCCAGAAGAAGACGAACTTTTTTCAACGTCTCGGAATTGCTTGGAAACTCACCCACCCTCCTCATTTCTCGTGAGGATTCCAGAATGCATGAACTTGTTTCGAGATTCCTCCGTTTGGGCCCTGAACCATTTGGGACAACTTGAGGCAGAAGAAGACGAACTTTTTTCAACGTCTCGGAATTGCTTGGAAACTCACCCACCCTCCTCATTTCTCGTGAGGATTCCAGAATGCATGAACTTGTTTCGAGATTCCTCCGGTTGGGCCCTGAACCATTTGGGACAACTTGAGGCAGAAGAAGACGAACTTTTTTCAACGACTCCGAATTGCGTGGAAACTCACCCACCCTCCTCATTTCTCGTGAGGATTCCAGAATGCATGAACTTGTTTCGAGATTCCTCCCTTTGGGCCCTGAACCATATGGGACAACTTGAGGCAGAAGAAGACGAACTTTTTTCAACGTCTCCGAATTGCGTGGAAACTCACCCACCCTCCTCATTTCTCGTGGGGATTCCAGAATTCATGAACTTGTTTCCAGATTCCTCCCTTTGGGCCTTGAACCATATGGGACAACTTGAGGCAGAAGAAGACGAACTTTTTTCAACGTCTCGGAATCGCTTAGAAACTCACCCACCCTCCTCATTTCTCGTGAGGATTCCAGAATGCATGAACTTGTTTCGAGATTCCTCCGTTTGGGCCCTGAACCATTTGGGACAACTTGAGGCAGAAGAAGACGAACTTTTTTGAACGTCTCGGAATTGGTTGGAAACTCACCCACCCTCCTCATTTCTCGTGAGGTTTCCAGAATGCATGAACTTGTTTCGAGATTCCTCCCTTTGGGCCCTGAACCATATGGGACAACTTGAGGCAGAAGAAGACGAACTTTTTTCAACGACTCGGAATTGCTTAGAAACTCACCCACCCTCCTCATTTCTCGTGAGGATTCCAGAATGCATGAACTTGTTTCGAGATTCCTCCGTTTGGGCCCTGAACCATATGGGACAACTTGAGACAGAAGAAGACGAACTTTTTTGAACGTCTCGGAATTGGTTGGAAACTCACCCACCCTCCTCATTTCTCGTGAGGATTCCAGAATGCATGAACTTGTTTCGAGATTCGTCCGTTTGGGCCCTGAACCATTTGGGACAACTTGAGGCAGAAGAAGACGAACTTTTTTCAACGTCTCCGAATTGCGTGGAAACTCACCCACCCTCCTCATTTCTCGTGAGGATTCCAGAATGCATGAACTTGTTTCCAGATTGCTCCCTTTCGGCCCTGAACCATATGGGACAACTTGAGGCAGAAGAAGACGAACTTTTTTCAACGTCTCGGAATTGCTTAGAAACTCAACCCACCCTCCTCATTTCTCGTGAGGATTCCAGAATGCATGAACTTGTTTCGAGATTCCTCCCTTTGGGCCCTGAACCATATGGGACAACTTGAGGCAGAAGAAGACGAACTTTTTTCAACGACTCCGAATTGCGTGGAAACTCACCCACGCTCCTCATTTCTCGTGAGGATTCCAGAATTCATGAACTTGTTTCGAGATTCCTCCGTTTGGGCCCTGAACCATTTGGGACAACTTGAGGCAGAAGAAGACGAACTTTTTTCAACGACTCCGAATTGAGTGGAAACTCACCCACGCTCCTCATTTCTCGTGAGGATTCCAGAATGCATGAACTTGTTTCGAGATTCCTCCGTTTGGGCCCTGAACCATTTGGGACAACTTGAGGCAGAAGAAGACGAACTTTTTTCAACGACTCCAAATTGCGTGGAAACTCACCCACCCTCCTCATTTCTCGTGAGGATTCCAGAATGCATGAACTTGTTTCGAGATTCCTCCGGTTGGGCCCTGAACCATTTGGGACAACTTGAGGCAGAAGAAGACGAACTTTTTTCAACGACTCCGAATTGCGTGGAAACTCACCCACCCTCCTCATTTCTCGTGAGGATTCCAGAATGCATGAACTTGTTTCCAGATTGCTCCCTTTCGGCCCTGAACCATATGGGACAACTTGAGGCAGAAGAAGACGAACTTTTTTCAACGTCTCGGAATTGCTTAGAAACTCAACCCACCCTCCTCATTTCTCGTGAGGATTCCAGAATGCATGAACTTGTTTCGAGATTCCTCCCTTTGGGCCCTGAACCATATGGGACAACTTGAGGCAGAAGAAGACGAACTTTTTTCAACGACTCCGAATTGCGTGGAAACTCACCCACCCTCCTCATTTCTCGTGAGGATTCCAGAATTCATGAACTTGTTTCGAGATTCCTCCGTTTGGGCCCTGAACCATTTGGGACAACTTGAGGCAGAAGAAGACGAACTTTTTTCAACGACTCCGAATTGCGTGGAAACTCACCCACGCTCCTCATTTCTCGTGAGGATTCCAGAATGCATGAACTTGTTTCGAGATTCCTCCGTTTGGGCCCTGAACCATTTGGGACAACTTGAGGCAGAAGAAGACGAACTTTTTTCAACGACTCCAAATTGCGTGGAAACTCACCCACCCTCCTCATTTCTCGTGAGGATTCCAGAATGCATGAACTTGTTTCGAGATTCCTCCGTTTGGGCCCTGAACCATTTGGGACAACTTGAGGCAGAAGAAGACGAACTTTTTTCAACGACTCCGAATTGCGTGGAAACTCACCCACCCTCCTCATTTCTCGTGAGGATTCCAGAATGCATGAACTTGTTTCGAGATTCCTCCCTATGGGCCATGAACCATATGGGACAACTTGAGGCAGAAGAACACGAACTTTTTTCAACGTCTCCGAATTGCGTGGAAACTCACCCACCCTCCTCATTTCTCGTGAGGATTCCAGAATGCATGAACTTGTTTCGAGATTCCTCCCTTTGGGCCCTGAACCATTTGGGACAACTTGAGGCAGAAGAAGACGAACTTTTTCAACGTCTCGGAATTGGTTGGAAACTCACCCACCCTCCTCATTTCTGGTGAGGATTCCAGAATGCATGAACTTGTTTCGAGATTCGTCCGTTTGGGCCCTGAACCATATGGGACCACTTGAGGCAGAAGAAGACGAACTTTTTTCAACGTCTCGCAATTGGTTGGAAACTCACCCACCCTCCTCATTTCTCGTGAGGTTTCCAGAATGCATGAACTTGTTTCGAGATTCCTCCGTTTGGGCCCTGAACCATTTGGGACAACTTGAGGCAAAAGAAGACGAACTTTTTTCAACGTCTCCGAATTGCGTGGAAACTCACCCACCCTCCTCATTTCTCGTGAGGATTCCAGAATGCATGAACTTGTTTCCAGATTCCTCCCTTTCGGCCTGAACCATATGGGACAACTTGAGGCAGAAGAAGACGAACTTTTTTCAACGTCTCGGAATTGCTTAGAAACTCACCCACCCTCCTCATTTCTCGTGAGGATTCCAGAATGCATGAACTTGTTTCGAGATTCCTCTGTTTGGGCCCTGAACCATATGGGACAACTTGAGCCAGAAGAAGACGAACTTTTTTCAACGTCTCGGAATTGCTTGGAAACTCACCCACCCTCCTCATTTCTCGTGAGGATTCCAGAATGCATGAACTTGTTTCGAGATTCCTCCGTTTGGGCCCTGAACCATTTGGGACAACTTGAGGCAGAAGAAGACGAACTTTTTTCAACGTCTCGGAATTGCTTGGAAACTCACCCACCCTCCTCATTTCTCGTGAGGATTCCAGAATGCATGAACTTGTTTCGAGATTCGTCCGTTTGGGCCCTGAACCATTTGGGACAACTTGAGGCAGAAGAAGACGAACTTTTTTCAACGTCTCCGAATTGCGTGGAAACTCACCCACCCTCCTCATTTCTCGTGAGGATTCCAGAATGCATGAACTTGTTTCCAGATTGCTCCCTTTCGGCCCTGAACCATATGGGACAACTTGAGGCAGAAGAAGACGAACTTTTTTCAACGTCTCGGAATTGCTTAGAAACTCAACCCACCCTCCTCATTTCTCGTGAGGATTCCAGAATGCATGAACTTGTTTCGAGATTCCTCCCTTTGGGCCCTGAACCATATGGGACAACTTGAGGCAGAAGAAGACGAACTTTTTTCAACGACTCCGAATTGCGTGGAAACTCACCCACCCTCCTCATTTCTCGTGAGGATTCCAGAATTCATGAACTTGTTTCGAGATTCCTCCGTTTGGGCCCTGAACCATTTGGGACAACTTGAGGCAGAAGAAGACGAACTTTTTTCAACGACTCCGAATTGCGTGGAAACTCACCCACGCTCCTCATTTCTCGTGAGGATTCCAGAATGCATGAACTTGTTTCGAGATTCCTCCGTTTGGGCCCTGAACCATTTGGGACAACTTGAGGCAGAAGAAGACGAACTTTTTTCAACGACTCCAAATTGCGTGGAAACTCACCCACCCTCCTCATTTCTCGTGAGGATTCCAGAATGCATGAACTTGTTTCGAGATTCCTCCGTTTGGGCCCTGAACCATTTGGGACAACTTGAGGCAGAAGAAGACGAACTTTTTTCAACGACTCCGAATTGCGTGGAAACTCACCCACGCTCCTCATTTCTCGTGAGGATTCCAGAATGCATGAACTTGTTTCGAGATTCCTCCCTATGGGCCATGAACCATATGGGACAACTTGAGGCAGAAGAACACGAACTTTTTTCAACGTCTCCGAATTGCGTCGAAACTCACCCACCCTCCTCATTTCTCGTGAGGATTCCAGAATGCATGAACTTGTTTCGAGATTCCTCCCTTTGGGCCCTGAACCATTTGGGACAACTTGAGGCAGAAGAAGACGAACTTTTTCAACGTCTCGGAATTGGTTGGAAACTCACCCACCCTCCTCATTTCTGGTGAGGATTCCAGAATGCATGAACTTGTTTCGAGATTCGTCCGTTTGGGCCCTGAACCATATGGGACCACTTGAGGCAGAAGAAGACGAACTTTTTTCAACGTCTCGCAATTGGTTGGAAACTCACCCACCCTCCTCATTTCTCGTGAGGTTTCCAGAATGCATGAACTTGTTTCGAGATTCCTCCGTTTGGGCCCTGAACCATTTGGGACAACTTGAGGCACAAGAAGACGAACTTTTTTCAACGTCTCCGAATTGCGTGGAAACTCACCCACCCTCCTCATTTCTCGTGAGGATTCCAGAATGCATGAACTTGTTTCCAGATTCCTCCCTTTCGGCCAGAACCATATGGGACAACTTGAGGCAGAAGAAGACGAACTTTTTTCAACGTCTCGGAATTGCTTAGAAACTCACCCACCCTCCTCATTTCTCGTGAGGATTCCAGAATGCATGAACTTGTTTCGAGATTCCTCCGTTTGGGCCCTGAACCATATGGGACAACTTGAGCCAGAAGAAGACGAACTTTTTTCAACGTCTCGGAATTGCTTGGAAACTCACCCACCCTCCTCATTTCTCGTGAGGATTCCAGAATGCATGAACTTGTTTCGAGATTCCTCCGTTTGGGCCCTGAACCATTTGGGACAACTTGAGGCAGAAGAAGACGAACTTTTTTCAACGTCTCGGAATTGCTTGGAAACTCACCCACCCTCCTCATTTCTCGTGAGGATTCCAGAATGCATGAACTTGTTTCGAGATTCCTCCGGTTGGGCCCTGAACCATTTGGGACAACTTGAGGCAGAAGAAGACGAACTTTTTTCAACGACTCCGAATTGCGTGGAAACTCACCCACCCTCCTCATTTCTCGTGAGGATTCCAGAATGCATGAACTTGTTTCGAGATTCCTCCCTTTGGGCCCTGAACCATATGGGACAACTTGAGGCAGAAGAAGACGAACTTTTTTCAACGTCTCCGAATTGCGTGGAAACTCACCCACCCTCCTCATTTCTCGTGGGGATTCCAGAATTCATGAACTTGTTTCCAGATTCCTCCCTTTGGGCCTTGAACCATATGGGACAACTTGAGGCAGAAGAAGACGAACTTTTTTCAACGTCTCGGAATCGCTTAGAAACTCACCCACCCTCCTCATTTCTCGTGAGGATTCCAGAATGCATGAACTTGTTTCGAGATTCCTCCGTTTGGGCCCTGAACCATTTGGGACAACTTGAGGCAGAAGAAGACGAACTTTTTTCAACGACTCCGAATTGCGTGGAAACTCACCCACCCTCCTCATTTCTCGTGAGGATTCCAGAATGCATGAACTTGTTTCGAGATTCCTCCGTTTGGGCCCTGAACCATTTGGGACAACTTGAGGCAGAAGAAGACGAACTTTTTTCAACGACTCCGAATTGCGTGGAAACTCACCCACCCTCCTCATTTCTCGTGAGGATTCCAGAATGCATGAACTTGTTTCGAGATTCCTCCCTTTTGGCCATGAACCATATGGGACAACTTGAGGCAGAAGAACACGAACTTTTTTCAACGTCTCCGAATTGCGTGGAAACTCACCCACCTTCCTCATTTCTCGTGAGGATTCCAGAATGCAAGAACTTGTTTCCAGATTCCTCCCTTTCGGCCTGAACCATATGGGACAACTTGAGGCAGAAGAAGACGAACTTTTTTCAACGTCTCGGAATTGCTTAGAAACTCACCCACCCTCCTCATTTCTCGTGAGGATTCCAGAATGCATGAACTTGTTTCGAGATTCCTCCGTTTGGGCCCTGAACCATATGGGACAACTTGAGCCAGAAGAAGACGAACTTTTTTCAACGTCTCGGAATTGCTTGGAAACTCACCCACCCTCCTCATTTCTCGTGAGGATTCCAGAATGCATGAACTTGTTTCGAGATTCCTCCGTTTGGGCCCTGAACCATTTGGGACAACTTGAGGTAGAAGAAGACGAACTTTTTTCAACGTCTCGGAATTGCTTGGAAACTCACCCACCCTCCTCATTTCTCGTGAGGATTCCAGAATGCATGAACTTGTTTCGAGATTCCTCCGGTTGGAACCTGAACCAATTGGGACAACTTGAGGCAGAAGAAGACGAACTTTTTTCAACGACTCCGAATTGCGTGGAAACTCACCCACCCTCCTCATTTCTCGTGAGGATTCCAGAATGCATGAACTTGTTTCGAGATTCCTCCCTTTGGGCCCTGAACCATATGGGACAACTTGAGGCAGAAGAAGGCGAACTTTTTTCAACGTCTCCGAATTGCGTGGAAACTCACCCACCCTCCTCATTTCTCGTGGGGATTCCAGAATTCATGAACTTGTTTCGAGATTCCTCCGTTTGGGCCCTGAACCATTTGGGACAACTTGAGGCAGAAGAAGACGAACTTTTTTCAACGACTCCGAATTGCGTGGAAACTCACCCACCCTCCTCATTTCTCGTGAGGATTCCAGAATGCATGAACTTGTTTCGAGATTCCTCCCTTTGGGCCCTGAACCATATGGGACAACTTGAGGCAGAAGAAGACGAACTTTTTTCAACGTCTCCGAATTGCGTGGAAACTCACCCACCCTCCTCATTTCTCGTGAGGATTCCAGAATGCATGAACTTGTTTCGAGATTCCTCCCTTTTGGCCATGAACCATTTGGGACAACTTGAGGCAGAAGAAGACGAACTTTTTTCAACGACTCCGAATTGCGTGGAAACTCACCCACCCTCCTCATTTCTCGTGAGGATTCCAGAATGCATGAACTTGTTTCGAGATTCCTCCCTTTGGGCCCTGAACCATATGGGACAACTTGAGGCAGAAGAAGACGAACTTTTTTCAACGTCTCCGAATTGCGTGGAAACTCACCCACCCTCCTCATTTCTCGTGGGGATTCCAGAATTCATGAACTTGTTTCCAGATTCCTCCCTTTGGGCCTTGAACCATATGGGACAACTTGAGGCAGAAGAAGACGAACTTTTTTCAACGTCTCGGAATCGCTTAGAAACTCACCCACCCTCCTCATTTCTCGTGAGGATTCCAGAATGCATGAACTTGTTTCGAGATTCCTCCGTTTGGGCCCTGAACCATTTGGGACAACTTGAGGCAGAAGAAGACGAACTTTTTTCAACGACTCCGAATTGCGTGGAAACTCACCCACCCTCCTCATTTCTCGTGAGGATTCCAGAATGCATGAACTTGTTTCGAGATTCCTCCGTTTGGGCCCTGAACCATTTGGGACAACTTGAGGCAGAAGAAGACGAACTTTTTTCAACGACTCCGAATTGCGTGGAAACTCACCCACCCTCCTCATTTCTCGTGAGGATTCCAGAATGCATGAACTTGTTTCGAGATTCCTCCCTTTTGGCCATGAACCATATGGGACAACTTGAGGCAGAAGAACACGAACTTTTTTCAACGTCTCCGAATTGCGTGGAAACTCACCCACCTTCCTCATTTCTCGTGAGGATTCCAGAATGCAAGAACTTGTTTCCAGATTCCTCCCTTTCGGCCTGAACCATATGGGACAACTTGAGGCAGAAGAAGACGAACTTTTTTCAACGTCTCGGAATTGCTTAGAAACTCACCCACCCTCCTCATTTCTCGTGAGGATTCCAGAATGCATGAACTTGTTTCGAGATTCCTCCGTTTGGGCCCTGAACCATATGGGACAACTTGAGCCAGAAGAAGACGAACTTTTTTCAACGTCTCGGAATTGCTTGGAAACTCACCCACCCTCCTCATTTCTCGTGAGGATTCCAGAATGCATGAACTTGTTTCGAGATTCCTCCGTTTGGGCCCTGAACCATTTGGGACAACTTGAGGTAGAAGAAGACGAACTTTTTTCAACGTCTCGGAATTGCTTGGAAACTCACCCACCCTCCTCATTTCTCGTGAGGATTCCAGAATGCATGAACTTGTTTCGAGATTCCTCCGGTTGGAACCTGAACCAATTGGGACAACTTGAGGCAGAAGAAGACGAACTTTTTTCAACGACTCCGAATTGCGTGGAAACTCACCCACCCTCCTCATTTCTCGTGAGGATTCCAGAATGCATGAACTTGTTTCGAGATTCCTCCCTTTGGGCCCTGAACCATATGGGACAACTTGAGGCAGAAGAAGGCGAACTTTTTTCAACGTCTCCGAATTGCGTGGAAACTCACCCACCCTCCTCATTTCTCGTGGGGATTCCAGAATTCATGAACTTGTTTCGAGATTCCTCCGTTTGGGCCCTGAACCATTTGGGACAACTTGAGGCAGAAGAAGACGAACTTTTTTCAACGACTCCGAATTGCGTGGAAACTCACCCACCCTCCTCATTTCTCGTGAGGATTCCAGAATGCATGAACTTGTTTCGAGATTCCTCCCTTTGGGCCCTGAACCATATGGGACAACTTGAGGCAGAAGAAGACGAACTTTTTTCAACGTCTCCGAATTGCGTGGAAACTCACCCACCCTCCTCATTTCTCGTGAGGATTCCAGAATGCATGAACTTGTTTCGAGATTCCTCCGTTTGGGCCCTGAACCATTTGGGACAACTTGAGGCAGAAGAAGACGAACTTTTTTCAACGACTCCGAATTGCGTGGAAACTCACCCACCCTCCTCATTTCTCGTGAGGATTCCAGAATGCATGAACTTGTTTCGAGATTCCTCCGTTTGGGCCCTGAACCATTTGGGACAACTTGAGGCAGAAGAAGACGAACTTTTTTCAACGACTCCGAATTGCGTGGAAACTCACCCACCCTCCTCATTTCTCGTGAGGATTCCAGAATGCATGAACTTGTTTCGAGATTCCTCCCTATGGGCCGTGAACCATATGGGACAACTTGAGGCAGAAGAACACGAACTTTTTTCAACGTCTCCGAATTGCGTGGAAACTCACCCACCCTCCTCATTTCTCGTGAGGATTCCAGAATGCATGAACTTGTTTCGAGATTCCTCCCTTTGGGCCCTGAACCATTTGGCACAACTTGAGGCAGAAGAAGACGAACTTTTTCAACGTCTCGGAATTGCTTGGAAACTCACCCACCCTCCTCATTTCTGGTGAGGATTCCAGAATGTATGAACTTGTTTCGAGATTCGTCCGTTTGGGCCCTGAACCATATGGGACCACTTGAGGCAGAAGAAGACGAACTTTTTTCAACGTCTCGCAATTGGTTGGAAACTCACCCACCCTCCTCATTTCTCGTGAGGTTTCCAGAATGCATGAACTTGTTTCGAGATTCCTCCGTTTGGGCCCTGAACCATTTGGGACAACTTGAGGCAAAAGAAGACGAACTTTTTTCAACGTCTCCGAATTGCGTGGAAACTCACCCACCCTCCTCATTTCTCGTGAGGATTCCAGAATGCATGAACTTGTTTCCAGATTCCTCCCTTTCGGCCTGAACCATATGGGACAACTTGAGGCAGAAGAAGACGAACTTTTTTCAACGTCTCGGAATTGCTTAGAAACTCACCCACCCTCCTCATTTCTCGTGAGGATTCCAGAATGCATGAACTTGTTTCGAGATTCCTCCGTTTGGGCCCTGAACCATATGGGACAACTTGAGCCAGAAGAAGACGAACTTTTTTTAACGTCTCGGAATTGCTTGGAAACTCACCCACCCTCCTCATTTCTCGTGAGGATTCCAGAATGCATGAACTTGTTTCGAGATTCCTCCGTTTGGGCCCTGAACCATTTGGGACAACTTGAGGCAGAAGAAGACGAACTTTTTTCAACGTCTCGGAATTGCTTGGAAACTCACCCACCCTCCTCATTTCTCGTGAGGATTCCAGAATGCATGAACTTGTTTCGAGATTCCTCCGGTTGGGCCCTGAACCATTTGGGACAACTTGAGGCAGAAGAAGACGAACTTTTTTCAACGACTCCGAATTGCGTGGAAACTCACCCACCCTCCTCATTTCTCGTGAGGATTCCAGAATGCATGAACTTGTTTCGAGATTCCTCCCTTTGGGCCCTGAACCATATGGGACAACTTGAGGCAGAAGAAGACGAACTTTTTTCAACGTCTCCGAATTGCGTGGAAACTCACCCACCCTCCTCATTTCTCGTGGGGATTCCAGAATTCATGAACTTGTTTCCAGATTCCTCCCTTTGGGCCTTGAACCATATGGGACAACTTGAGGCAGAAGAAGACGAACTTTTTTCAACGTCTTGGAATCGCTTAGAAACTCACCCACCCTCCTCATTTCTCGTGAGGATTCCAGAATGCATGAACTTGTTTCGAGATTCCTCCGTTTGGGCCCTGAACCATTTGGGACAACTTGAGGCAGAAGAAGACGAACTTTTTTCAACGACTCCGAATTGTGTGGAAACTCACCCACCCTCCTCATTTCTCGTGAGGATTCCAGAATGCATGAACTTGTTTCGAGATTCCTCCCTATGGGCCATGAACCATATGGGACAACTTGAGGCAGAAGAACACGAACTTTTTTCAACGTCTCCGAATTGCGTGGAAACTCACCCACCCTCCTCATTTCTCGTGAGGATTCCAGAATGCATGAACTTGTTTCGAGATTCCTCCCTTTGGGCCCTGAACCATTTGGGACAACTTGAGGCAGAAGAAGACGAACTTTTTCAACGTCTCGGAATTGCTTGGAAACTCACCCACCCTCCTCATTTCTGGTGAGGATTCCAGAATGTATGAACTTGTTTCGAGATTCGTCCGTTTGGGCCCTGAACCATATGGGACCACTTGAGGCAGAAGAAGACGAACTTTTTTCAACGTCTCGCAATTGGTTGGAAACTCACCCACCCTACTCATTTCTCGTGAGGTTTCCAGAATGCATGAACTTGTTTCGAGATTCCTCCGTTTGGGCCCTGAACCATTTGGGACAACTTGAGGCAAAAGAAGACGAACTTTTTTCAACGTCTCCGAATTGCGTGGAAACTCACCCACCCTCCTCATTTCTCGTGAGGATTCCAGAATGCATGAACTTGTTTCCAGATTCCTCCCTTTCGGCCTGAACCATATGGGACAACTTGAGGCAGAAGAAGACGAACTTTTTTCAACGTCTCGGAATTGCTTAGAAACTCACCCACCCTCCTCATTTCTCGTGAGGATTCCAGAATGCATGAACTTGTTTCGAGATTCCTCCGTTTGGGCCCTGAACCATATGGGACAACTTGAGCCAGAAGAAGACGAACTTTTTTTAACGTCTCGGAATTGCTTGGAAACTCACCCACCCTCCTCATTTCTCGTGAGGATTCCAGAATGCATGAACTTGTTTCGAGATTCCTCCGTTTGGGCCCTGAACCATTTGGGACAACTTGAGGCAGAAGAAGACGAACTTTTTTCAACGTCTCGGAATTGCTTGGAAACTCACCCACCCTCCTCATTTCTCGTGAGGATTCCAGAATGCATGAACTTGTTTCGAGATTCCTCCGGTTGGGCCCTGAACCATTTGGGACAACTTGAGGCAGAAGAAGACGAACTTTTTTCAACGACTCCGAATTGCGTGGAAACTCACCCACCCTCCTCATTTCTCGTGAGGATTCCAGAATGCATGAACTTGTTTCGAGATTCCTCCCTTTGGGCCCTGAACCATATGGGACAACTTGAGGCAGAAGAAGACGAACTTTTTTCAACGTCTCCGAATTGCGTGGAAACTCACCCACCCTCCTCATTTCTCGTGGGGATTCCAGAATTCATGAACTTGTTTCCAGATTCCTCCCTTTGGGCCTTGAACCATATGGGACAACTTGAGGCAGAAGAAGACGAACTTTTTTCAACGTCTCGGAATCGCTTAGAAACTCACCCACCCTCCTCATTTCTCGTGAGGATTCCAGAATGCATGAACTTGTTTCGAGATTCCTCCGTTTGGGCCCTGAACCATTTGGGACAACTTGAGGCAGAAGAAGACGAACTTTTTTCAACGACTCCGAATTGTGTGGAAACTCACCCACCCTCCTCATTTCTCGTGAGGATTCCAGAATGCATGAACTTGTTTCGAGATTCCTCCGTTTGGGCCCTGAACCATTTGGGACAACTTGAGGCAGAAGAAGACGAACTTTTTTCAACGACTCCGAATTGCGTGGAAACTCACCCACCCTCCTCATTTCTCGTGAGGATTCCAGAATGCATGAACTTGTTTCGAGATTCCTCCCTTTTGGCCATGAACCATATGGGACATCTTGAGGCAGAAGAACACGAACTTTTTTCAACGTCTCCGAATTGCGTGGAAACTCACCCACCCTCCTCATTTCTCGTGAGGATTCCAGAATGCAAGAACTTGTTTCCAGATTCCTCCCTTTCGGCCTGAACCATATGGGACAACTTGAGGCAGAAGAAGACGAACTTTTTTCAACGTCTCGGAATTGCTTAGAAACTCACCCACCCTCCTCATTTCTCGTGAGGATTCCAGAATGCATGAACTTGTTTCGAGATTCCTCCGTTTGGGCCCTGAACCATATGGGACAACTTGAGCCAGAAGAAGACGAACTTTTTTCAACGTCTCGGAATTGCTTGGAAACTCACCCACCCTCCTCATTTCTCGTGAGGATTCCAGAATGCATGAACTTGTTTCGAGATTCCTCCGTTTGGGCCCTGAACCATTTGGGACAACTTGAGGCAGAAGAAGACGAACTTTTTTCAACGTCTCGGAATTGCTTGGAAACTCACCCACCCTCCTCATTTCTCGTGAGGATTCCAGAATGCATGAACTTGTTTCGAGATTCCTCCGGTTGGGCCCTGAACCAATTGGGACAACTTGAGGCAGAAGAAGACGAACTTTTTTCAACGACTCCGAATTGCGTGGAAACTCACCCACCCTCCTCATTTCTCGTGAGGATTCCAGAATGCATGAACTTGTTTCGAGATTCCTCCCTTTGGGCCCTGAACCATATGGGACAACTTGAGGCAGAAGAAGACGAACTTTTTTCAACGTCTCCGAATTGCGTGGAAACTCACCCACCCTCCTCATTTCTCGTGGGGATTCCAGAATTCATGAACTTGTTTCGAGATTCCTCCGTTTGGGCCCTGAACCATTTGGGACAACTTGAGGCAGAAGAAGACGAACTTTTTTCAACGACTCCGAATTGCGTGGAAACTCACCCACCCTCCTCATTTCTCGTGAGGATTCCAGAATGCATGAACTTGTTTCGAGATTCCTCCCTTTGGGCCCTGAACCATATGGGACAACTTGAGGCAGAAGAAGACGAACTTTTTTCAACGTCTCCGAATTGCGTGGAAACTCACCCACCCTCCTCATTTCTCATGGGGATTCCAGAATTCATGAACTTGTTTCCAGATTCCTCCCTTTGGGCCTTGAACCATATGGGACAACTTGAGGCAGAAGAAGACGAACTTTTTTCAACGTCTCGGAATCGCTTAGAAACTCACCCACCCTCCTCATTTCTCGTGAGGATTCCAGAATGCATGAACTTGTTTCGAGATTCCTCCGTTTGGGCCCTGAACCATTTGGGACAACTTGAGGCAGAAGAAGACGAACTTTTTTCAACGACTCCGAATTGCGTGGAAACTCACCCACCCTCCTCATTTCTCGTGAGGATTCCAGAATGCATGAACTTGTTTCGAGATTCCTCCGTTTGGGCCCTGAACCATTTGGGACAACTTGAGGCAGAAGAAGACGAACTTTTTTCAACGACTCCGAATTGCGTGGAAACTCACCCACCCTCCTCATTTCTCGTGAGGATTCCAGAATGCATGAACTTGTTTCGAGATTCCTCCCTTTGGGCCATGAACCATATGGGACAACTTGAGGCAGAAGAAGACGAACTTTTTTCAACGTCTCCGAATTGCGTGGAAACTCACCCACCCTCCTCATTTCTCGTGAGGATTCCAGAATGCAAGAACTTGTTTCCAGATTCCTCCCTTTCGGCCTGAACCATATGGGACAACTTGAGGCAGAAGAAGACGAACTTTTTTCAACGTCTCGGAATTGCTTAGAAACTCACCCACCCTCCTCATTTCTCGTGAGGATTCCAGAATGCATGAACTTGTTTCGAGATTCCTCCGTTTGGGCCCTGAACCATATGGGACAACTTGAGCCAGAAGAAGACGAACTTTTTTCAACGTCTCGGAATTGCTTGGAAACTCACCCACCCTCCTCATTTCTCGTGAGGATTCCAGAATGCATGAACTTGTTTCGAGATTCCTCCGTTTGGGCCCTGAACCATTTGGGACAACTTGAGGCAGAAGAAGAAGAACTTTTTTCAACGTCTCGGAATTGCTTGGAAACTCACCCACCCTCCTCATTCCTCGTGAGGATTCCAGAATGCATGAACTTGTTTCGAGATTCCTCCGGTTGGGCCCTGAACCAATTGGGACAACTTGAGGCAGAAGAAGACGAACTTTTTTCAACGACTCCGAATTGCGTGGAAACTCACCCACCCTCCTCATTTCTCGTGGGGATTCCAGAATTCATGAACTTGTTTCGAGATTCCTCCGTTTGGGCCCTGAACCATTTGGGACAACTTGAGGCAGAAGAAGACGAACTTTTTTCAACGACTCCGAATTGCGTGGAAACTCACCCACCCTCCTCATTTCTCGTGAGGATTCCAGAATGCATGAACTTGTTTCGAGATTCCTCCCTTTGGGCCCTGAACCATATGGGACAACTTGAGGCAGAAGAAGACGAACTTTTTTCAACGTCTCCGAATTGCGTGGAAACTCACCCACCCTCCTCATTTCTCATGGGGATTCCAGAATTCATGAACTTGTTTCCAGATTCCTCCCTTTGGGCCTTGAACCATATGGGACAACTTGAGGCAGAAGAAGACGAACTTTTTTCAACGTCTCGGAATCGCTTAGAAACTCACCCACCCTCCTCATTTCTCGTGAGGATTCCAGAATGCATGAACTTGTTTCGAGATTCCTCCGTTTGGGCCCTGAACCATTTGGGACAACTTGAGGCAGAAGAAGACGAACTTTTTTCAACGACTCCGAATTGCGTGGAAACTCACCCACCCTCCTCATTTCTCGTGAGGATTCCAGAATGCATGAACTTGTTTCGAGATTCCTCCGTTTGGGCCCTGAACCATTTGGGACAACTTGAGGCAGAAGAAGACGAACTTTTTTCAACGACTCCGAATTACGTGGAAACTCACCCACCCTCCTCATTTCTCGTGAGGATTCCAGAATGCATGAACTTGTTTCGAGATTCCTCCCTTTGGGCCATGAACCATATGGGACAACTTGAGGCAGAAGAAGACGAACTTTTTTCAACGTCTCCGAATTGCGTGGAAACTCACCCACCCTCCTCATTTCTCGTGAGGATTCCAGAATGCAAGAACTTGTTTCCAGATTCCTCGCTTTCGGCCTGAACCATATGGGACAACTTGAGGCAGAAGAAGACGAACTTTTTTCAACGTCTCGGAATTGCTTAGAAACTCACCCACCCTCCTCATTTCTCGTGAGGATTCCAGAATGCATGAACTTGTTTCGAGATTCCTCCGTTTGGGCCCTGAACCATATGGGACAACTTGAGCCAGAAGAAGACGAACTTTTTTCAACGTCTCGGAATTGCTTGGAAACTCACCCACCCTCCTCATTTCTCGTGAGGATTCCAGAATGCATGAACTTGTTTCGAGATTCCTCCGTTTGGGCCCTGAACCATTTGGGACAACTTGAGGCAGAAGAAGAAGAACTTTTTTCAACGTCTCGGAATTGCTTGGAAACTCACCCACCCTCCTCATTTCTCGTGAGGATTCCAGAATGCATGAACTTGTTTCGAGATTCCTCCCTTTGGGCCCTGAACCATATGGGACAACTTGAGGCAGAAGAAGACGAACTTTTTTCAACGTCTCCGAATTGCGTGGAAACTCACCCACCCTCCTCATTTCTCGTGGGGATTCCAGAATTCATGAACTTGTTTCGAGATTCCTCCGTTTGGGCCCTGAACCATTTGGGACAACTTGAGGCAGAAGAAGACGAACTTTTTTCAACGACTCCGAATTGCGTGGAAACTCACCCACCCTCCTCATTTCTCGTGAGGATTCCAGAATGCATGAACTTGTTTCGAGATTCCTCCCTTTGGGCCCTGAACCATATGGGACAACTTGAGGCAGAAGAAGACGAACTTTTTTCAACGTCTCCGAATTGCGTGGAAACTCACCCACCCTCCTCATTTCTCATGGGGATTCCAGAATTCATGAACTTGTTTCCAGATTCCTCCCTTTGGGCCTTGAACCATATGGGACAACTTGAGGCAGAATAAGACGAACTTTTTTCAACGTCTCGGAATCGCTTAGAAACTCACCCACCCTCCTCATTTCTCGTGAGGATTCCAGAATGCATGAACTTGTTTCGAGATTCCTCCGTTTGGGCCCTGAACCATTTGGGACAACTTGAGGCAGAAGAAGACGAACTTTTTTCAACGACTCCGAATTGCGTGGAAACTCACCCACCCTCCTCATTTCTCGTGAGGATTCCAGAATGCATGAACTTGTTTCGAGATTCCTCCGTTTGGGCCCTGAACCATTTGGGACAACTTGAGGCAGAAGAAGACGAACTTTTTTCAACGACTCCGAATTGCGTGGAAACTCACCCACCCTCCTCATTTCTCGTGAGGATTCCAGAATGCATGAACTTGTTTCGAGATTCCTCCCTTTGGGCCCTGAACCATATGGGACAACTTGAGGCAGAAGAAGACGAACTTTTTTCAACGTCTCCGAATTGCGTGGAAACTCACCCACCCTCCTCATTTCTCATGGGGATTCCAGAATTCATGAACTTGTTTCCAGATTCCTCCCTTTGGGCCTTGAACCATATGGGACAACTTGAGGCAGAAGAAGACGAACTTTTTTCAACGTCTCGGAATCGCTTAGAAACTCACCCACCCTCCTCATTTCTCGTGAGGATTCCAGAATGCATGAACTTGTTTCGAGATTCCTCCGTTTGGGCCCTGAACCATTTGGGACAACTTGAGGCAGAAGAAGACGAACTTTTTTCAACGACTCCGAATTGCGTGGAAACTCACCCACCCTCCTCATTTCTCGTGAGGATTCCAGAATGCATGAACTTGTTTCGAGATTCCTCCGTTTGGGCCCTGAACCATTTGGGACAACTTGAGGCAGAAGAAGACGAACTTTTTTCAACGACTCCGAATTGCGTGGAAACTCACCCACCCTCCTCATTTCTCGTGAGGATTCCAGAATGCATGAACTTGTTTCGAGATTCCTCCCTTTGGGCCATGAACCATATGGGACAACTTGAGGCAGAAGAAGACGAACTTTTTTCAACGTCTCCGAATTGCGTGGAAACTCACCCACCCTCCTCATTTCTCGTGAGGATTCCAGAATGCAAGAACTTGTTTCCAGATTCCTCCCTTTCGGCCTGAACCATATGGGACAACTTGAGGCAGAAGAAGACGAACTTTTTTCAACGTCTCCGAATTGCGTGGAAACTCACCCACCCTCCTCATTTCTCATGGGGATTCCAGAATTCATGAACTTGTTTCCAGATTCCTCCCTTTGGGCCTTGAACCATATGGGACAACTTGAGGAAGAAGAAGACGAACTTTTTTCAACGTCTCGGAATCGCTTAGAAACTCACCCACCCTCCTCATTTCTCGTGAGGATTACAGAATGCATGAACTTGTTTCGAGATTCCTCCGTTTGGGCCCTGAACCATTTGGGACAACTTGAGGCAGAAGAAGACGAACTTTTTTCAACGACTCCGAATTGCGTGGAAACTCACCCACCCTCCTCATTTCTCGTGAGGATTCCAGAATGCATGAACTTGTTTCGAGATTCCTCCCTTTGGGCCCTGAACCATATGGGACAACTTGAGGCAGAAGAAGACGAACTTTTTTCAACGTCTCCGAATTGCGTGGAAACTCACCCACCCTCCTCATTTCTCGTGGGGATTCCATAATTCATAAACTTGTTTCGAGATTCCTCCGTTTGGGCCCTGAACCATTTGGGACAACTTGAGGCAGAAGAAGACGAACTTTTTTCAACGACTCCGAATTGCGTGGAAACTCACCCACCCTCCTCATTTCTCGTGAGGATTCCAGAATGCATGAACTTGTTTCGAGATTCCTCCCTTTGGGCCCTGAACCATATGGGACAACTTGAGGCAGAAGAAGACGAACTTTTTTCAACGTCTCCGAATTGCGTGGAAACTCACCCACCCTCCTCATTTCTCATGGGGATTCCAGAATTCATGAACTTGTTTCCAGATTCCTCCCTTTGGGCCTTGAACCATATGGGACAACTTGAGGCAGAAGAAGACGAACTTTTTTCAACGTCTCGGAATCGCTTAGAAACTCACCCACCCTCCTCATTTCTCGTGAGGATTCCAGAATGCATGAACTTGTTTCGAGATTCCTCCGTTTGGGCCCTGAACCATTTGGGACAACTTGAGGCAGAAGAAGACGAACTTTTTTCAACGACTCCGAATTGCGTGGAAACTCACCCACCCTCCTCATTTCTCGTGAGGATTCCAGAATGCATGAACTTGTTTCGAGATTCCTCCGTTTGGGCCCTGAACCATTTGGGACAACTTGAGGCAGAAGAAGACGAACTTTTTTCAACGACTCCGAATTGCGTGGAAACTCACCCACCCTCCTCATTTCTCGTGAGGATTCCAGAATGCATGAACTTGTTTCGAGATTCCTCCCTTTGGGCCATGAACCATATGGGACAACTTGAGGCAGAAGAAGACGAACTTTTTTCAACGTCTCCGAATTGCGTGGAAACTCACCCACCCTCCTCATTTCTCGTGAGGATTCCAGAATGCAAGAACTTGTTTCCAGATTCCTCCCTTTCGGCCTGAACCATATGGGACAACTTGAGGCAGAAGAAGACGAACTTTTTTCAACGTCTCGGAATTGCTTAGAAACTCACCCACCCTCCTCATTTCTCGTGAGGATTCCAGAATGCATGAACTTGTTTCGAGATTCCTCCGTTTGGGCCCTGAACCATATGGGACAACTTGAGCCAGAAGAAGACGAACTTTTTTCAACGTCTCGGAATTGCTTGGAAACTCACCCACCCTCCTCATTTCTCGTGAGGATTCCAGAATGCATGAACTTGTTTCGAGATTCCTCCGTTTGGGCCCTGAACCATTTGGGACAACTTGAGGCAGAAGAAGAAGAACTTTTTTCAACGTCTCGGAATTGCTTGGAAACTCACCCACCCTCCTCATTTCTCGTGAGGATTCCAGAATGCATGAACTTGTTTCGAGATTCCTCCGGTTGGGCCCTGAACCAATTGGGACAACTTGAGGCAGAAGAAGACGAACTTTTTTCAACGACTCCGAATTGCGTGGAAACTCACCCACCCTCCTCATTTCTCGTGAGGATTCCAGAATGCATGAACTTGTTTCGAGATTCCTCCCTTTGGGCCCTGAACCATATGGGACAACTTGAGGCAGAAGAAGACGAACTTTTTTCAACATCTCCGAATTGCGTGGAAACTCACCCACCCTCCTCATTTCTCGTGGGGATTCCAGAATTCATGAACTTGTTTCGAGATTCCTCCGTTTGGGCCCTGAACCATTTGGGACAACTTGAGGCAGAAGAAGACGAACTTTTTTCAACGACTCCGAATTGCGTGGAAACTCACCCACCCTCCTCATTTCTCGTGAGGATTCCAGAATGCATGAACTTGTTTCGAGATTCCTCCCTTTGGGCCCTGAACCATATGGGACAACTTGAGGCAGAAGAAGACGAACTTTTTTCAACGTCTCCGAATTGCGTGGAAACTCACCCACCCTCCTCATTTCTCATGGGGATTCCAGAATTCATGAACTTGTTTCCAGATTCCTCCCTTTGGGCCTTGAACCATATGGGACAACTTGAGGCAGAAGAAGACGAACTTTTTTCAACGTCTCGGAATCGCTTAGAAACTCACCCACCCTCCTCATTTCTCGTGAGGATTCCAGAATGCATGAACTTGTTTCGAGATTCCTCCGTTTGGGCCCTGAACCATTTGGGACAACTTGAGGCAGAAGAAGACGAACTTTTTTCAACGACTCCGAATTGCGTGGAAACTCACCCACCCTCCTCATTTCTCGTGAGGATTCCAGAATGCATGAACTTGTTTCGAGATTCCTCCGTTTGGGCCCTGAACCATTTGGGACAACTTGAGGCAGAAGAAGACGAACTTTTTTCAACGACTCCGAATTGCGTGGAAACTCACCCACCCTCCTCATTTCTCGTGAGGATTCCAGAATGCATGAACTTGTTTCGAGATTCCTCCCTTTGGGCCATGAACCATATGGGACAACTTGAGGCAGAAGAAGACGAACTTTTTTCAACGTCTCCGAATTGCGTGGAAACTCACCCACCCTCCTCATTTCTCGTGAGGATTCCAGAATGCAAGAACTTGTTTCCAGATTCCTCCCTTTCGGCCTGAACCATATGGGACAACTTGAGGCAGAAGAAGACGAACTTTTTTCAACGTCTCGGAATTGCTTAGAAACTCACCCACCCTCCTCATTTCTCGTGAGGATTCCAGAATGCATGAACTTGTTTCGAGATTCCTCCGTTTGGGCCCTGAACCATATGGGACAACTTGAGCCAGAAGAAGACGAACTTTTTTCAACGTCTCGGAATTGCTTGGAAACTCACCCACCCTCCTCATTTCTCGTGAGGATTCCAGAATGCATGAACTTGTTTCGAGATTCCTCCGTTTGGGCCCTGAACCATTTGGGACAACTTGAGGCAGAAGAAGACGAACTTTTTTCAACGTCTCGGAATTGCTTGGAAACTCACCCACCCTCCTCATTTCTCGTGAGGATTCCAGAATGCATGAACTTGTTTCGAGATTCCTCCGGTTGGGCCCTGAACCAATTGGGACAACTTGAGGCAGAAGAAGACGAACTTTTTTCAACGACTCCGAATTGCGTGGAAACTCACCCACCCTCCTCATTTCTCGTGAGGATTCCAGAATGCATGAACTTGTTTCGAGATTCCTCCCTTTGGGCCCTGAACCATATGGGACAACTTGAGGCAGAAGAAGACGAACTTTTTTCAACGTCTCTGAATTGCGTGGAAACTCACCCACCCTCCTCATTTCTCGTGGGGATTCCAGAATTCATGAACTTGTTTCCAGATTCCTCCCTTTCGGCCCTGAACCATATGGGACAACTTGAGGCAGAAGAAGACGAACTTTTTTCAACGTCTCGGAATTGCTTAGAAACTCACCCACCCTCCTCATTTCTCGTGAGGATTCCAGAATGCATGAACTTGTTTCGAGATTCCTCCCTTTTGGCCCTGAACCATATGGGACAACTTGAGGCAGAAGAAGACGAACTTTTTTCAACGACTCCGAATTGCGTGGAAACACACCCACCCTCCTCATTTCTCGTGAGGATTCCAGAATGCATGAACTTGTTTCGAGATTCCTCCGTTTGGGCCCTGAACCATTTGGGACAACTTGAGGCAGAAGAAGACGAAATTTTTTCAACGACTCCGAATTGCGTGGAAACTCACCCAGCCTCCTCATTTCTCGTGAGGATTCCAGAATGCATGAACTTGTTTCGAGATTCCTCCCTTTGGGCCCTGAACCATATGGGACAACTTGAGGCAGAAGAAGACGAACTTTTTTCAACGTCTCGGAATTGCTTGGAAACTCACCCACCCTCCTCATTTCTCGTGAGGATTCCAGAATGCATGAACTTGTTTCGAGATTCCTCCGTTAGGGCCCTGAACCATTTGGGACAACTTGAGGCAGAAGAAGACGAACTTTTTTCAACGTCTCGGAATTGCTTGGAAACTCACCCACCCTCCTCATTTCTCGTGAGGATTCCAGAATGCATGAACTTGTTTCGAGATTCCTCCGGTTGGTCCCTGAACCATTTGGGACAACTTGAGGCAGAAGAAGACGAACTTTTTTCAACGACTCCGAATTGCGTGGAAACTCACCCACCCTCCTCATTTCTCGTGAGGATTCCAGAATGCATGAACTTGTTTCGAGATTCCTCCCTTTGGGCCCTGAACCATAAGGGACAACTTGAGGCAGAAGAAGACGAACTTTTTTCAACGTCTCCGAATTGCGTGGAAACTCACCCACCCTCCTCATTTCTCGTAAGGATTCCAGAATGCATGAACTTGTTTCGAGATTCCTCCCTTTGGGCCCTGAACCATATGGGACAACTTGAGGCAGAAGAAGACGAACTTTTTTCAACGTCTCGGAATTGCTTAGAAACTCACCCACCCTCCTCATTTCTCGTGAGGATTCCAGAATGCATGAACTTGTTTCGAGATTCCTCCCTTTGGGCCATGAACCATATGGGACAACTTGAGGCAGAAGAAGACGAACTTTTTTCAACGTCTCCGAATTGCGTGGAAACTCACCCACCCTCCGCATTTCTCGTGAGGATTCCAGAATGCATGAACTTGTTTCGAGATTCCTCCGTTTGGGCCCTGAACCATTTGGGACAACTTGAGGCAGAAGAAGACGAACTTTTTCAACGTCTCGGAATTGCTTGGAAACTCACCCACCCTCCTCATTTCTCGTGAGGATTCCAGAATGCATGAACTTGTTTCGAGATTCCTCCGTTTGGGCCCTGAACCATTTGGGACAACTTGAGGCAGAAGAAGACGAACTTTTTTCAACGTCTCGGAATTGCTTGGAAACTCACCCACCCTCCTCATTTCTCGTGAGGATTCCAGAATGCATGAACTTGTTTCGAGATTCCTCCGGTTGGGCCCTGAACCATTTGGGACAACTTGAGGCAGAAGAAGGCGAACTTTTTTCAACGTCTCGGAATTGGTTGGAAACTCACCCACCCTCCTCATTTCTCGTGAGGATTCCAGCATGCATGAACTTGTTTCGAGATTCCTCCGTTTGGGCCCTGAACCATTTGGGAAGACTTGAGGCAGAAGAAAACGAACTTTTTTCAACGACTCCGAATTGCGTGGAAACTCACCCACCCTCCTCATTTCTCGTGAGGTTTCCAGAATGCATGAACTTGTTTCGAGATTCCTCCCTTTGGGCCCTGAACCATTTGGGACAACTTGAGGCAGAAGAAGACGAACTTTTTCAACGTCTCGGAATTGCTTGGAAACTCACCCACCCTCCTCATTTCTCGTGAGGATTCCAGAATGCATGAACTTGTTTCGAGATTCCTCCGTTTGGGCCCTGAACCATTTGGGACAACTTGAGGCAGAAGAAGACGAACTTTTTTCAACGTCTCGGAATTGCTTGGAAACTCACCCACCCTCCTCATTTCTCGTGAGGATTCCAGAATGCATGAAGTTGTTTCGAGATTCCTCCGGTTGGGCCCTGAACCATTTGGGACAACTTGAGGCAGAAGAAGACGAACTTTTTTCAACGTCTCGGAATTGGTTGGAAACTCACCCACCCTCCTCATTTCTCGTGAGGATTCCAGCATGCATGAACTTGTTTCGAGATTCCTCCGTTTGGGCCCTGAACCATTTGGGAAGACTTGAGGCAGAAGAAAACGAACTTTTTTCAACGACTCCGAATTGCGTGGAAACTCACCCACCCTCCTCATTTCTCGTGAGGATTCCAGAATGCATGAACTTGTTTCGAGATTCCTCCGGTTGGGCCCTGAACCATTTGGGACAACTTGAGGCAGAAGAAGACGAAGTTTTTTCAACGTCTCGGAATTGCTTGGAAACTCACCCACCCTCCTCATTTCTCGTGAGGATTCCAGAATGCATGAACTTGTTTCGAGATTCCTCCGGTTGGGCCCTGAACCATTTGGGACAACTTGAGGCAGAAGAAGACGAACTTTTTTCAACGTCTCGGAATTGGTTGGAAACTCACCCACCCTCCTCATTTCTCGTGAGGATTCCAGCATGCATGAACTTGTTTCGAGATTCCTCCGTTTGGGCCCTGAACCATTTGGGACAACTTGAGGCAGAAGAAGACGAACTTTTTTCAACGTCTCGGAATTGCTTGGAAACTCACCCACCCTCCTCATTTCTCGTGAGGATTCCAGAATGCATGAACTTGTTTCGAGATTCCTCCGGTTGGGCCCTGAACCATTTGGGACAACTTGAGGCAGAAGAAGGCGAACTTTTTTCAACGTCTCGGAATTGGTTGGAAACTCACCCACCCTCCTCATTTCTCGTGAGGATTCCAGCATGCATGAACTTGTTTCGAGATTCCTCCGTTTGGGCCCTGAACCATTTGGGAAGACTTGAGGCAGAAGAAGACGAACTTTTTTCAACGACTCCGAATTGCGTGGAAACTCACCCACCCTCCTCATTTCTCGTGAGGATTCCAGAATGCATGAACTTGTTTCGAGATTCCTCCGGTTGGGCCCTGAACCATTTGGGACAACTTGAGGCAGAAGAAGACGAACTTTTTCAACGTCTCGGAATTGCTTGGAAACTCAGCCACCCTCCTCATTTCTCGTGAGGATTCCAGAATGCATGAACTTGTTTCGAGATTCCTCCGTTTGGGCCCTGAACCATTTGGGACAACTTGAGGCAGAAGAAGACGAACTTTTTTCAACGTCTCGGAATTGCTTGGAAACTCACCCACCCTCCTCATTTCTCGTGAGGATTCCAGAATGCATGAACTTGTTTCGAGATTCCTCCGGTTGGGCCCTGAACCATTTGGGACAACTTGAGGCAGAAGAAGACGAACTTTTTTCAACGTCTCGGAATTGGTTGGAAACTCACCCACCCTCCTCATTTCTCGTGAGGATTCCAGCATGCATGAACTTGTTTCGAGATCCCTCCGTTTGGGCCCTGAACCATTTGGGAAGACTTGAGGCAGAAGAAAACGAACTTTTTTCAACGACTCCGAATTGCGTGGAAACTCACCCACCCTCCTCATTTCTCGTGAGGATTCCAGAATGCATGAACTTGTTTCGAGATTCCTCCGTTTGGGCCCTGAACCATTTGGGACAACTTGAGGCAGAAGAAGACGAACTTTTTTCAACGTCTCGGAATTGCTTGGAAACTCACCCACCCTCCTCATTTCTCGTGAGGATTCCAGAATGCATGAACTTGTTTCGAGATTCCTCCGGTTGGGCCCTGAACCATTTGGGACAACTTGAGGCAGAAGAAGACGAACTTTTTTCAACGTCTCGGAATTGGTTGGAAACTCACCCATCCTCCTCATTTCTCGTGAGGATTCCAGCATGCATGAACTTGTTTCGAGATTCCTCCGTTTGGGCCCTGAACCATTTGGGAAGACTTGAGGCAGAAGAAAACGAACTTTTTTCAACGACTCCGAATTGCGTGGAAACTCACCCACCCTCCTCATTTCTCGTGAGGTTTCCAGAATGCATGAACTTGTTTCGAGATTCCTCCCTTTGGGCCCTGAACCATTTGGGACAACTTGAGGCAGAAGAAGACGAACTTTTTCAACGTCTCGGAATTGCTTGGAAACTCACCCACCCTCCTCATTTCTCGTGAGGTTTCCAGAATGCATGAACTTGTTTCGAGATTCCTCCGTTTGGGCCCTGAACCATTTGGGACAACTTGAGGCAAAAGAAGACGAACTTTTTTCAACGTCTCCGAATTGCGTGGAAACTCACCCACCCTCCTCATTTCTCGTGAGGATTCCAGAATGCATGAACTTGTTTCGAGATTCCTCCCTTTTGGCCCTGAACCATATGGGACAACTTGAGGCAGAAGAAGACGAACTTTTTTCAACGACTCCGAATTGCGTGGAAACTCACCCACCCTCCTCATTTCTCGTGAGGATTCCAGAATGCATGAACTTGTTTCGAGATTCCTCCGTTTGGGCGCTGAACCATTTGGGACAACTTGAGGCAGAAGAAGACGAACTTTTTTCAACGACTCCGAATTGTGTGGAAACTCACCCACGCTCCTCATTTCTCGTGAGGATTCCAGAATGCATGAACCTATTTCGAGATTCCTCCGTTTGGGCCCTGAACCATTTGGGACAACTTGAGGCAGAACAAGACGAACTTTTTTCAACGACTCCGAATTGCGTGGAAACTCACCCACCCTCCTCATTTCTCGTGAGGATTCCAGAATGCATGAACTTGTTTCGAGATTCCTCCGTTTGGGCGCTGAACCATTTGGGACAACTTGAGGCAGAAGAAGACGAACTTTTTTCAACGACTCCGAATTGCGTGGAAACTCACCCACGCTCCTCATTTCTCGTGAGGATTCCAGAATGCATGAACCTGTTTCGAGATTCCTCCGTTTGGGCCCTGAACCATTTGGGACAACTTGAGGCAGAAGAAGACGAACTTTTTTCAACGACTCCGAATTGCGTGGAAACTCACCCACCCTCCTCATTTCTCGTGAGGATTCCAGAATGCATGAACTTGTTTCGAGATTCCTCCGTTTGGGCCCTGAACCATTTGGGACAACTTGAGGCAGAAGAAGACGAACTTTTTTCAACGTCTCAGAATTGCTTGGAAACTCACCCACCCTCCTCATTTCTCGTGAGGATTCCAGAATGCATGAACTTGTTTCCAGATTCCTCCCTTTCGGCCCTGAACCATATGGGACAACTTGAGGCAGAAGAAGACGAACTTTTTTCAACGTCTCGGAATTGCTTAGATACTCACCCACCCTCCTCATTTCTCGTGGGGATTCCAGAATGCATGAACTTGTTTCGAGATTCCTCCGTTTGGGCCCTGAACCATATGGGACAACTTGAGACAGAAGAAGACGAACTTTTTTGAACGTCTCGGAATTGGTTGGAAACTCACCCACCCTCCTCATTTCTCGTGAGGATTCCAGAATGCATGAACTTGTTTCGAGATTCCTCCGTTTGGGCCCTGAACCATTTGGGACAACTTGAGGCAGAAGAAGACGAACTTTTTCAACGTCTCGGAATTGCTTGGAAACTCACCCACCCTCCTCATTTCTTGTGAGGATTCCAGAATGCATGAACTTGTTTCGAGATTCCTCCGTTTGGGCCCTGAACCATTTGGGACAACTTGAGGCAGAAGAAGACGAACTTTTTTCAACGTCTCGGAATTGCTTGGAAACTCACCCACCCTCCTCATTTCTCGTGAGGATTCCAGAATGCATGAACTTGTTTCGAGATTCCTCCGGTTGGGCCCTGAACCATTTGGGACAACTTAAGGCAGAAGAAGGCGAACTTTTTTCAACGTCTCGGAATTGGTTGGAAACTCACCCACCCTCCTCATTTCTCGTGAGGATTCCAGCATGCATGAACTTGTTTCGAGATTCCTCCGTTTGGGCCCTGAACCATTTGGGAAGACTTGAGGCAGAAGAAAACGAACTTTTTTCAACGACTCCGAATTGCGTGGAAACTCACCCACCCTCCTCATTTCTCGTGAGGTTTCCAGAATGCATGAACTTGTTTCGAGATTCCTCCCTTTGGGCCCTGAACCATTTGGGACAACTTGAGGCAGAAGAAGACGAACTTTTTCAACGTCTCGGAATTGCTTGGAAACTCACCCACCCTCCTCATTTCTCGTGAGGATTCCAGAATGCATGAACTTGTTTCGAGATTCCTCCCTTTCGGCCCTGAACCATTTGGGACAACTTGAGGCAGAACAAGACGAACTTTTTTCAACGACTCCGAATTGCGTGGAAACTCACCCACCCTCCTCATTTCTCGTGAGGATTCCAGAATGCATGAACTTGTTTCGAGATTCCTCCGTTTGGGCGCTGAACCATTTGGGACAACTTGAGGCAGAAGAAGACGAACTTTTTTCAACGACTCCGAATTGCGTGGAAACTCACCCACGCTCCTCATTTCTCGTGAGGATTCCAGAATGCATGAACCTGTTTCGAGATTCCTCCGTTTGGGCCCTGAACCATTTGGGACAACTTGAGGCAGAAGAAGACGAACTTTTTTCAACGACTCCGAATTGCGTGGAAACTCACCCACGCTCCTCATTTCTCGTGAGGATTCCAGAATGCATGAACCTGTTTCGAGATTCCTCCGTTTGGGCCCTGAACCATATGGGACAACTTGAGGCAGAAGAACACGAACTTTTTTCAACGTCTCCGAATTGCGTGGAAACTCACCCACCCTCCTCATTTCTCGTGAGGATTCCAGAATGCATGAACTTGTTTCGAGATTCCTCCCTTTGGGCCCTGAACCATTTGGGACAACTTGAGGCAGAAGAAGACGAACTTTTTTCAACGTCTCGGAATTGCTTGGAAACTCACCCACCCTCCTCATTTCTCGTGAGGATTCCAGAATGCATGAACTTGTTTCGAGATTCCTCCGTTTGGGCCCTGAACCATTTGGGACAACTTGAGGAAGAAGAAGACGAACTTTTTTCAACGTCTCGGAATTGCTTGGAAACTCACCCATCCTCCTCATTTCTCGTGAGGATTCCAGAATGCATGAACTTGTTTCGAGATTCCTCCGGTTGGGCCCTGAACCATTTGGGACAACTTGAGGCAGAAGAAGACGAACTTTTTTCAACGTCTCGGAATTGGTTGGAAACTCACCCACCCTCCTCATTTCTCGTGAGGATTCCAGAATGCATGAACTTGTTTCGAGATTCCTCCGTTTGGGCCCTAAACCATATGGGACCACTTGAGGCAGAAGAAGACGAACTTTTTTCAACGTCTCGCAATTGGTTGGAAACTCACCCACCCTCCTCATTTCTCGTGAGGTTTCCAGAATGCATGAACTTGTTTCGAGATTCCTCCGTTTGGGCCCTGAACCATTTGGGACAACTTGAGGCAAAAGAAGACGAACTTTTTTCAACGACTCCGAATTGCGTGGAAACTCACCCACCCTCCTCATTTCTCGTGAGGATTCCAGAATGCATGAACTTGTTTCGAGATTCCTCCCTTTTGGCCCTGAACCATATGGGACAACTTGAGGCAGAAGAAGACGAACTTTTTTCAACGACTCCGAATTGCGTGGAAACTCACCCACCCTCCTCATTTCTCGTGAGGATTCCAGAATGCATGAACTTGTTTCGAGATTCCTCCCTTTTGGCCCTGAACCATATGGGACAACTTGAGGCAGAAGAAGACGAACTTTTTTCAACGACTCCGAATTGCGTGGAAACTCACCCACCCTCCTCATTTCTCGTGAGGATTCCAGAATGCATGAACGTGTTTCGAGATTCCTCCGTTTGTGCGCTGAACCATTTGGGACAACTTGAGGCAGAAGAAGACGAACTTTTTTCAACGACTCCGAATTGCGTGGAAACTCACCCACGCTCCTCATTTCTCGTGAGGATTCCAGAATGCATGAACCTGTTTCGAGATTCCTCCGTTTGGGCCCTGAACCATTTGGGACAACTTGAGGCAGAAGAAGACGAACTTTTTTCAACGACTCCGAATTGCGTGGAAACTCACCCACCCTCCTCATTTCTCGTGAGGATTCCAGAATGCATGAACTTGTTTCGAGATTCCTCCCTTTTGGCCCTGAACCATATGGGACAACTTGAGGCAGAAGAAGACGAACTTTTTTCAACGACTCCGAATTGCGTGGAAACTCACCCACCCTCCTCATTTCTCGTGAGGATTCCAGAATGCATGAACTTGTTTCGAGATTCCTCCGTTTGGGCGCTGAACCATTTGGGACAACTTGAGGCAGAAGAAGACGAACTTTTTCAACGTCTCGGAATTGCTTGGAAACTCACCCACCCTCCTCATTTCTCGTGAGGATTCCAGAATGCATGAACTTGTTTCGAGATTCCTCCGTTTGGGCCCTGAACCATTTGGGACAACTTGAGGCAGAAGAAGACGAACTTTTTTCAACGACTCCGAATTGCGTGGAAACTCACCCACCCTCCTCATTTCTCGTGAGGATTCCAGAATGCATGAACTTGTTTCGAGATTCCTCCCTTTTGGCCCTGAACCATATGGGACAACTTGAGGCAGAAGAAGACGAACTTTTTTCAACGACTCCGAATTGCGTGGAAACTCACCCACCCTCCTCATTTCTCGTGAGGATTCCAGAATGCATGAACTTGTTTCGAGATTCCTCCGTTTGGGCGCTGAACCATTTGGGACAACTTGAGGCAGAAGAAGACGAACTTTTTCAACGTCTCGGAATTGCTTGGAAACTCACCCACCCTCCTCATTTCTCGTGAGGATTCCAGAATGCATGAACTTGTTTCGAGATTCCTCCGTTTGGGCCCTGAACCATTTGGGACAACTTGAGGCAGAAGAAGACGAACTTTTTTCAACGTCTCGGAATTGCTTGGAAACTCACCCACCCTCCTCATTTCTCGTGAGGATTCCAGAATGCATGAACTTGTTTCGAGATTCCTCCGGTTGGGCCCTAAACCATTTGGGACAACTTGAGGCAGAAGAAGGCGAACTTTTTTCAACGTCTCGGAATTGGTTGGAAACTCACCCACCCTCCTCATTTCTCGTGAGGATTCCAGCATGCATGAACTTGTTTCGAGATTCCTCCGTTTGGGCCCTAAACCATTTGGGAAGACTTGAGGCAGAAGAAAACGAACTTTTTTCAACGACTCCGAATTGCGTGGAAACTCACCCACCCTCATCATTTCTCGTGAGGTTTCCAGAATGCATGAACTTGTTTCGAGATTCCTCCCTTTGGGCCCTGAACCATTTGGGACAACTTGAGGCAGAAGAAGACGAACTTTTTCAACGTCTCGGAATTGCTTGGAAACTCACCCACCCTCCTCATTTCTCGTGAGGATTCCAGAATGCATGAACTTGTTTCGAGATTCCTCCCTTTCGGCCCTGAACCATATGGGACAACTTGAGGCAGAAGAAGACGAACTTTTTTCAACGTCTCGGAATTGCTTGGAAACTCAACCCACCCTCCTCATTTCTCGTGAGGATTCCAGAATGCATGAACTTGTTTCGAGATTCCTCCCTTTTGGCCCTGAACCATATGGGACAACTTGAGGCAGAAGAAGACGAACTTTTTTCAACGACTCCGAATTGCGTGGAAACTCACCCACCCTCCTCATTTCTCGTGAGGATTCCAGAATGCATGAACTTGTTTCGAGATTCCTCCGTTTGGGCCCTGAACCATTTGGGACAACTTGAGGCAGAAGAAGACGAACTTTTTTCAACGACTCCGAATTGCGTGGAAACTCACCCACGCTCCTCATTTCTCGTGAGGATTCCAGAATGCATGAACCTGTTTCGAGATTCCTCCGTTTGGGCCCTGAACCATTTGGGACAACTTGAGGCAGAAGAAGACGAACTTTTTTCAACGACTCCGAATTGCGTGGAAACTCACCCACCCTCCTCATTTCTCGTGAGGATTCCAGAATGCATGAACTTGTTTCGAGATTCCTCCCTTTGGGCCATGAACCATTTGGGACAACTTGAGGCAGAAGAAGACGAACTTTTTTCAACGTCTCGGAATTGCTTGGAAACTCACCCACCCTCCTCATTTCTCGTGAGGATTCCAGAATGCATGAACTTGTTTCGAGATTCCTCCGGTTGGGCCCTGAACCATTTGGGACAACTTGAGGCAGAAGAAGACGAACTTTTTTCAACGACTCCGAATTGCGTGGAAACTCACCCACCCTCCTCATTTCTCGTGAGGATTCCAGAATGCATGAACTTGTTTCGAGATTCCTCCGTTTGGGCCCTGAACCATTTGGGACAACTTGAGGCAGAAGAAGACGAACTTTTTTCAACGACTCCGAATTGCGTGGAAACTCACCCACCCTCCTAATTTCTCGTGAGGATTCCAGAATGCATGAACTTGTTTCGAGATTCCTCCGTTTGGGCCCTGAACCATTTGGGACAACTTGAGGCAGAAGAAGACGAACTTTTTTCAACGTCTCGGAATTGCTTGGAAACTCACCCACCCTCCTCATTTCTCGTGGGGATTCCAGAATGCATGAACTTGTTTCGAGATTCCTCCCTTTGGGCCCTGAACCATATGGGACAACTTGAGGCAGAAGAACACGAACTTTTTTCAACGTCTCCGAATTGCGTGGAAACTCACCCACCCTCCTCATTTCTCGTGAGGATTCCAGAATGCATGAACTTGTTTCGAGATTCCTCCCTTTGGGCCCTGAACCATTTGGGACAACTTGAGGCAGAAGAAGACGAACTTTTTTCAACGTCTCGGAATTGCTTGGAAACTCACCCACCCTCCTCATTTCTCGTGAGGATTCCAGAATGCATGAACTTGTTTCGAGATTCCTCCGTTTGGGCCCTGAACCATTTGGGACAACTTGAGGAAGAAGAAGGCGAACTTTTTTCAACGTCTCGGAATTGCTTGGAAACTCACCCATCCTCCTCATTTCTCGTGAGGATTCCAGAATGCATGAACTTGTTTCGAGATTCCTCCGGTTGGGCCCTGAACCATTTGGGACAACTTGAGGCAGAAGAAGACGAACTTTTTTCAACGTCTCGGAATTGGTTGGAAACTCACCCACCCTCCTCATTTCTCGTGAGGATTCCAGAATGCATGAACTTGTTTCGAGATTCCTCCGTTTGGGCCCTAAACCATATGGGACCACTTGAGGCAGAAGAAGACGAACTTTTTTCAACGTCTCGCAATTGGTTGGAAACTCACCCACCCTCCTCATTTCTCGTGAGGTTTCCAGAATGCATGAACTTGTTTCGAGATTCCTCCGTTTGGGCCCTGAACCATTTGGGACAACTTGAGGCAAAAGAAGACGAACTTTTTTCAACGTCTCCGAATTGCGTGGAAACTCACCCACCCTCCTCATTTCTCGTGAGGATTCCAGAATGCATGAACTTGTTTCGAGATTCCTCCCTTTTGGCCCTGAACCATATGGGACAACTTGAGGCAGAAGAAGACGAACTTTTTTCAACGACTTCGAATTGCGTGGAAACTCACCCACCCTCCTCATTTCTCGTGAGGATTCCAGAATGCATGAACTTGTTTCGAGATTCCTCCGTTTGGGCGCTGAACCATTTGGGACAACTTGAGGCAGAAGAAGACGAACTTTTTTCAACGACTCCGAATTGCGTGGAAACTCACCCACGCTCCACATTTCTCGTGAGGATTCCAGAATGCATGAACCTGTTTCGAGATTCCTCCGTTTGGGCCCTGAACCATTTGGGACAACTTGAGGCAGAAGAAGACGAACTTTTTTCAACGACTCCGAATTGCGTGGAAACTCACCCACCCTCCTCATTTCTCGTGAGGATTCCAGAATGCATGAACTTGTTTCGAGATTCCTCCGTTTGGGCCCTGAACCATTTGGGATAACTTGAGGCAGAAGAAGACGAACTTTTTTCAACGTCTCGGAATTGCTTGGAAACTCACCCACCCTCCTCATTTCTCGTGAGGATTCCAGAATGCATGAACTTGTTTCGAGATTCCTCCATTTGGGCCCTGAACCATATGGGACAACTTGAGGCAGAAGAACACGAACTTTTTTCAACGTCTCCGAATTGCGTGGAAACTCACCCACCCTCCTCATTTCTCGTGAGGATTCCAGAATGCATGAACTTGTTTCGAGATTCCTCCCTTTGGGCCCTGAACCATTTGGGACAACTTGAGGCAGAAGAAGACGAACTTTTTTCAACGTCTCGGAATTGCTTGGAAACTCACCCACCCTCCTCATTTCTCGTGAGGATTCCAGAATGCATGAACTTGTTTCGAGATTCCTCCGTTTGGGCCCTGAACCATTTGGGACAACTTGAGGCAGAAGAAGACGAACTTTTTTCAACGTCTCGGAATTGCTTGGAAACTCACCCACCCTCCTCATTTCTCATGAGGATTCCAGAATGCATGAACTTGTTTCGAGATTCCTCCGGTTGGGCCCTGAACCATTTGGGACAACTTGAGGCAGAAGAAGACGAACTTTTTTCAACGTCTCGGAATTGGTTGGAAACTCACCCACCCTCCTCATTTCTCGTGAGGATTCCAGAATGCATGAACTTGTTTCGAGATTCCTCCGTTTGGGCCCTGAACCATTTGGGATAACTTGAGGCAGAAGAAGACGAACTTTTTTCAACGTCTCGGAATTGCTTGGAAACTCACCCACCCTCCTCATTTCTCGTGAGGATTCCAGAATGCATGAACTTGTTTCGAGATTCCTCCATTTGGGCCCTGAACCATATGGGACAACTTGAGGCAGAAGAACACGAACTTTTTTCAACGTCTCCGAATTGCGTGGAAACTCACCCACCCTCCTCATTTCTCGTGAGGATTCCAGAATGCATGAACTTGTTTCGAGATTCCTCCCTTTGGGCCCTGAACCATTTGGGACAACTTGAGGCAGAAGAAGACGAACTTTTTTCAACGTCTCGGAATTGCTTGGAAACTCACCCACCCTCCTCATTTCTCGTGAGGATTCCAGAATGCATGAACTTGTTTCGAGATTCCTCCGTTTGGGCCCTGAACCATTTGGGACAACTTGAGGCAGAAGAAGACGAACTTTTTTCAACGTCTCGGAATTGCTTGGAAACTCACCCACCCTCCTCATTTCTCATGAGGATTCCAGAATGCATGAACTTGTTTCGAGATTCCTCCCTTTGGGCCCTGAACAATATGGGACAACTTGAGGCAGAAGAACACGAACTTTTTTCAACGTCTCCGAATTGCGTGGAAACTCACCCACCCTCCTCATTTCTCGTGAGGATTCCAGAATGCATGAACTTGTTTCGAGATTCCTCCCTTTGGGCCCTGAACCATTTGGGACAACTTGAGGCAGAAGAAGACGAACTTTTTTCAACGTCTCGGAATTGCTTGGAAACTCACCCACCCTCCTCATTTCTCGTGAGGATTCCAGAAGGCATGAACTTGTTTCGAGATTCCTCCGTTTGGGCCCTGAACCATTTGGGACAACTTGAGGAAGAAGAAGACGAACTTTTTTCAACGTCTCGGAATTGCTTGGAAACTCACCCATCCTCCTCATTTCTCGTGAGGATTCCAGAAAGCATGAACTTGTTTCGAGATTCCTCCGTTTGGGCCCTGAACCATTTGGGACAACTTGAGGCAAAAGAAGACGAACTTTTTTCAACGTCTCCGAATTGCGTGGAAACTCACCCACCCTCCTCATTTCTCGTGAGGATTCCAGAATGCATGAACTTGTTTCCAGATTCCTCCCTTTCGGCCTGAACCATATGGGACAACTTGAGGCAGAAGAAGACGAACTTTTTTCAACGTCTCGGAATTGGTTGGAAACTCACCCACCCTCCTCATTTCTCGTGAGGATTCCAGAATGCATGAACTTGTTTCGAGATTCCTCCGTTTGGGCCCTGAACCATTTGGGACAACTTGATGCAGAAGAGGACGAACTTTTTTCAACGTCTCGGAATTGCTTAGAAACTCACCCACCCACCTCATTTCTCGTGAGGATTCCAGAATGCATGAACTTGTTTCGAGATTCCTCCGTTTGGGCCCTGAACCATATGGGACAACTTGAGCCAGAAGAAGGCGAACTTTTTTGAACGTCTCGGAATTGGTTGGAAACTCACCCACCCTCCTCATTTCTCGTGGGGATTCCAGAATGCATGAACTTGTTTCGAGATTCCTCCCTTTCGGCCCTGAACCATATGGGACAACTTGAGGCAGAAGAAGACGAACTTTTTTCAACGTCTCGGAATTACTTCGAAACTCACCCACCCTCCTCATTTCTCGTCAGGATTCCAGAATGCATGAACATGTTTCGAGATTCCTCCCTTTTGGCCCTGAACCATATGGGACAACTTGAGGCAGAAGAAGACGAACTTTTTTCAACGACTCCGAATTGCGTGGAAACTCACCCACCCTCCTCATTTCTCGTGAGGATTCCAGAATGCATGAACTTGTTTCGAGATTCCTCCGTTTGGGCCCTGAACCATTTGGGACAACTTGAGGCAGAAGAAGACGAACTTTTTTCAACGTCTCCGAATTGCGTGGAAACTCAGCCACCCTCCTCATTTCTCGTGAGGATTCCAGAATGCATGAACTTGTTTCGAGATTCCTCCCTTTCGGCCCTGAACCATATGGGACAACTTGAGGCAGAAGAAGACGAACTTTTTTCAACGTCTCGGAATTACTTTGAAACTCACTCACCCTCCTCATTTCTCGTGAGGATTCCAGAATGCATGAACTTGTTTCGAGATTCCTCCGTTTGGGCCCTGAACCATTTGGGACAACTTGAGGCAGAAGAAGGCGAAATTTTTTCAACGTCTCCGAATTGCGTGGAAACTCACCCACCCTCCTCATTTCTCGTGAGGATTCCAGAATGCATGAACTTGTTTCGAGATTCCTCCCTTTGGGCCCTGAACCATTTGGGACAACTTGAGGCAGAAGAAGACGAACTTTTTTCAACGTCTCGGAATTGCTTGGAAACTCACCCACCCTCCTCATTTCTCGTGAGGATTCCAGAATGCATGAACTTGTTTCGAGATTCCTCCGTTTGGGCCCTGAACCATTTGGGACAACTTGAGGCAGAAGAAGACGAACTTTTTTCAACGTCTCGGAATTGCTTGGAAACTCACCCACCCTCCTCATTTCTCATGAGGATTCCAGAATGCATGAACTTGTTTCGAGATTCCTCCGGTTGGGCCCTGAACCATTTGGGACAACTTGAGGCAGAAGAAGACGAACTTTTTTCAACGTCTCGGAATTGGTTGGAAACTCACCCACCCTCCTCATTTCTCGTGAGGATTCCAGAATGCATGAACTTGTTTCGAGATTCCTCCGTTTGGGCCCTGAACCATTTGGGATAACTTGAGGCAGAAGAAGACGAACTTTTTTCAACGTCTCGGAATTGCTTGGAAACTCACCCACCCTCCTCATTTCTCGTGAGGATTCCAGAATGCATGAACTTGTTTCGAGATTCCTCCATTTGGGCCCTGAACCATATGGGACAACTTGAGGCAGAAGAACACGAACTTTTTTCAACGTCTCCGAATTGCGTGGAAACTCACCCACCCTCCTCATTTCTCGTGAGGATTCCAGAATGCATGAACTTGTTTCGAGATTCCTCCCTTTGGGCCCTGAACCATTTGGGACAACTTGAGGCAGAAGAAGACGAACTTTTTTCAACGTCTCGGAATTGCTTGGAAACTCACCCACCCTCCTCATTTCTCGTGAGGATTCCAGAATGCATGAACTTGTTTCGAGATTCCTCCGTTTGGGCCCTGAACCATTTGGGACAACTTGAGGCAGAAGAAGACGAACTTTTTTCAACGTCTCGGAATTGCTTGGAAACTCACCCACCCTCCTCATTTCTCATGAGGATTCCAGAATGCATGAACTTGTTTCGAGATTCCTCCCTTTGGGCCCTGAACAATATGGGACAACTTGAGGCAGAAGAACACGAACTTTTTTCAACGTCTCCGAATTGCGTGGAAACTCACCCACCCTCCTCATTTCTCGTGAGGATTCCAGAATGCATGAACTTGTTTCGAGATTCCTCCCTTTGGGCCCTGAACCATTTGGGACAACTTGAGGCAGAAGAAGACGAACTTTTTTCAACGTCTCGGAATTGCTTGGAAACTCACCCACCCTCCTCATTTCTCGTGAGGATTCCAGAAGGCATGAACTTGTTTCGAGATTCCTCCGTTTGGGCCCTGAACCATTTGGGACAACTTGAGGAAGAAGAAGACGAACTTTTTTCAACGTCTCGGAATTGCTTGGAAACTCACCCATCCTCCTCATTTCTCGTGAGGATTCCAGAAAGCATGAACTTGTTTCGAGATTCCTCCGTTTGGGCCCTGAACCATTTGGGACAACTTGAGGCAAAAGAAGACGAACTTTTTTCAACGTCTCCGAATTGCGTGGAAACTCACCCACCCTCCTCATTTCTCGTGAGGATTCCAGAATGCATGAACTTGTTTCCAGATTCCTCCCTTTCGGCCTGAACCATATGGGACAACTTGAGGCAGAAGAAGACGAACTTTTTTCAACGTCTCGGAATTGGTTGGAAACTCACCCACCCTCCTCATTTCTCGTGAGGATTCCAGAATGCATGAACTTGTTTCGAGATTCCTCCGTTTGGGCCCTGAACCATTTGGGACAACTTGATGCAGAAGAGGACGAACTTTTTTCAACGTCTCGGAATTGCTTAGAAACTCACCCACCCACCTCATTTCTCGTGAGGATTCCAGAATGCATGAACTTGTTTCGAGATTCCTCCGTTTGGGCCCTGAACCATATGGGACAACTTGAGCCAGAAGAAGGCGAACTTTTTTGAACGTCTCGGAATTGGTTGGAAACTCACCCACCCTCCTCATTTCTCGTGGGGATTCCAGAATGCATGAACTTGTTTCGAGATTCCTCCCTTTCGGCCCTGAACCATATGGGACAACTTGAGGCAGAAGAAGACGAACTTTTTTCAACGTCTCGGAATTACTTCGAAACTCACCCACCCTCCTCATTTCTCGTCAGGATTCCAGAATGCATGAACATGTTTCGAGATTCCTCCCTTTTGGCCCTGAACCATATGGGACAACTTGAGGCAGAAGAAGACGAACTTTTTTCAACGACTCCGAATTGCGTGGAAACTCACCCACCCTCCTCATTTCTCGTGAGGATTCCAGAATGCATGAACTTGTTTCGAGATTCCTCCGTTTGGGCCCTGAACCATTTGGGACAACTTGAGGCAGAAGAAGACGAACTTTTTTCAACGTCTCCGAATTGCGTGGAAACTCAGCCACCCTCCTCATTTCTCGTGAGGATTCCAGAATGCATGAACTTGTTTCGAGATTCCTCCCTTTCGGCCCTGAACCATATGGGACAACTTGAGGCAGAAGAAGACGAACTTTTTTCAACGTCTCGGAATTACTTTGAAACTCACTCACCCTCCTCATTTCTCGTGAGGATTCCAGAATGCATGAACTTGTTTCGAGATTCCTCCGTTTGGGCCCTGAACCATTTGGGACAACTTGAGGCAGAAGAAGGCGAAATTTTTTCAACGACTCCGAATTGCGTGGAAACTCACCCACCCTCCTCATTTCTCGTGAGGATTCCAGAATGCATGAACTTGTTTCGAGATTCCTCCCTTTGCGCCCTGAACCATATGGGACAACTTGAGGCAGAAGAAGACGAACTTTTTTCAACGTCTCCGAATTGCGTGGAAACTCACCCACCTTCCTCATTTCTCGTGAGGATTCCAGAATGCATGAACTTGTTTCGAGATTCCTCCCTTTGGGCCCTGAACCATTTGGGACAACTTGAGGCAGAAGAAGACGAACTTTTTTCAACGTCTCGGAATTACTTCGAAACTCACCCACCCTCCTCATTTCTCGTAAGGATTCCAGAATGCATGAACTTGTTTCGAGATTCCTCCCTTTTGGCCCTGAACCATATGGGACAACTTGAGGCAGAAGAAGACGAACTTTTTTCAACGTCTCGGAATTGGTTGGAAACTCACCCACCCTCCTCATTTCTCGTGAGGATTCCAGAATGCATGAACTTGTTTCGAGATTCCTCCGTTTGGGCCCTGAACCATTTGGGACAACTTGAGGCAGAAGAAGACGAACTTTTTTCAACGTCTCGGAATTGCTTAGAAACTCACCCACCCACCTCATTTCTCGTGAGGATTCCAGAATGCATGAACTTGTTTCGAGATTCCTCCGTTTGGGCCCTGAACCATTTGGGACAACTTGAGGCAGAAGAAGACGAACTTTTTTCAACGTCTCGGAATTGCTTAGAAACTCACCCACCCACCTCATTTCTCGTGAGGATTCCAGAATGCATGAACTTGTTTCGAGATTCCTCCGTTTGGGCCCTGAACCATATGGGACAACTTGAGCCAGAAGAAGACGAACTTTTTTGAACGTCTCGGAATTGGTTGGAAACTCACCCACCCTCCTCATTTCTCGTGAGGATTCCAGAATGCATGAACTTGTTTCGAGATTCCTCCCTTTCGGCCCTGAACCATATGGGACAACTTGAGGCAGAAGAAGACGAACTTTTTTCAACGTCTCGGAATTACTTCGAAACTCACCCACCCTCCTCATTTCTCGTCAGGATTCCAGAATGCATGAACTTGTTTCGAGATTCCTCCCTTTTGGCCCTGAACCATATGGGACAACTTGAGGCAGAAGAAGACGAACTTTTTTCAACGACTCCGAATTGCGTGGAAACTCACCCACCCTCCTCATTTCTCGTGAGGATTCCAGAATGCATGAACTTGTTTCGAGATTCCTCCGTTTGGGCCCTGAACCATTTGGGACAACTTGAGGCAGAAGAAGACGAACTTTTTTCAACGTCTCCGAATTGCGTGGAAACTCACCCACCCTCCTCATTTCTCATGAGGATTCCAGAATGCATGAACTTGTTTCGAGATTCCTCCGGTTGGGCCCTGAACCATTTGGGACAACTTGAGGCAGAAGAAGACGAACTTTTTTCAACGTCTCGGAATTGGTTGGAAACTCACCCACCCTCCTCATTTCTCGTGAGGATTCCAGAATGCATGAACTTGTTTCGAGATTCCTCCGTTTGGGCCCTGAACCATTTGGGATAACTTGAGGCAGAAGAAGACGAACTTTTTTCAACGTCTCGGAATTGCTTGGAAACTCACCCACCCTCCTCATTTCTCGTGAGGATTCCAGAATGCATGAACTTGTTTCGAGATTCCTCCATTTGGGCCCTGAACCATATGGGACAACTTGAGGCAGAAGAACACGAACTTTTTTCAACGTCTCCGAATTGCGTGGAAACTCACCCACCCTCCTCATTTCTCGTGAGGATTCCAGAATGCATGAACTTGTTTCGAGATTCCTCCCTTTGGGCCCTGAACCATTTGGGACAACTTGAGGCAGAAGAAGACGAACTTTTTTCAACGTCTCGGAATTGCTTGGAAACTCACCCACCCTCCTCATTTCTCGTGAGGATTCCAGAATGCATGAACTTGTTTCGAGATTCCTCCGTTTGGGCCCTGAACCATTTGGGACAACTTGAGGCAGAAGAAGACGAACTTTTTTCAACGTCTCGGAATTGCTTGGAAACTCACCCACCCTCCTCATTTCTCATGAGGATTCCAGAATGCATGAACTTGTTTCGAGATTCCTCCCTTTGGGCCCTGAACAATATGGGACAACTTGAGGCAGAAGAACACGAACTTTTTTCAACGTCTCCGAATTGCGTGGAAACTCACCCACCCTCCTCATTTCTCGTGAGGATTCCAGAATGCATGAACTTGTTTCGAGATTCCTCCCTTTGGGCCCTGAACCATTTGGGACAACTTGAGGCAGAAGAAGACGAACTTTTTTCAACGTCTCGGAATTGCTTGGAAACTCACCCACCCTCCTCATTTCTCGTGAGGATTCCAGAAGGCATGAACTTGTTTCGAGATTCCTCCGTTTGGGCCCTGAACCATTTGGGACAACTTGAGGAAGAAGAAGACGAACTTTTTTCAACGTCTCGGAATTGCTTGGAAACTCACCCATCCTCCTCATTTCTCGTGAGGATTCCAGAAAGCATGAACTTGTTTCGAGATTCCTCCGTTTGGGCCCTGAACCATTTGGGACAACTTGAGGCAAAAGAAGACGAACTTTTTTCAACGTCTCCGAATTGCGTGGAAACTCACCCACCCTCCTCATTTCTCGTGAGGATTCCAGAATGCATGAACTTGTTTCCAGATTCCTCCCTTTCGGCCTGAACCATATGGGACAACTTGAGGCAGAAGAAGACGAACTTTTTTCAACGTCTCGGAATTGGTTGGAAACTCACCCACCCTCCTCATTTCTCGTGAGGATTCCAGAATGCATGAACTTGTTTCGAGATTCCTCCGTTTGGGCCCTGAACCATTTGGGACAACTTGATGCAGAAGAGGACGAACTTTTTTCAACGTCTCGGAATTGCTTAGAAACTCACCCACCCACCTCATTTCTCGTGAGGATTCCAGAATGCATGAACTTGTTTCGAGATTCCTCCGTTTGGGCCCTGAACCATATGGGACAACTTGAGCCAGAAGAAGGCGAACTTTTTTGAACGTCTCGGAATTGGTTGGAAACTCACCCACCCTCCTCATTTCTCGTGGGGATTCCAGAATGCATGAACTTGTTTCGAGATTCCTCCCTTTCGGCCCTGAACCATATGGGACAACTTGAGGCAGAAGAAGACGAACTTTTTTCAACGTCTCGGAATTACTTCGAAACTCACCCACCCTCCTCATTTCTCGTCAGGATTCCAGAATGCATGAACATGTTTCGAGATTCCTCCCTTTTGGCCCTGAACCATATGGGACAACTTGAGGCAGAAGAAGACGAACTTTTTTCAACGACTCCGAATTGCGTGGAAACTCACCCACCCTCCTCATTTCTCGTGAGGATTCCAGAATGCATGAACTTGTTTCGAGATTCCTCCGTTTGGGCCCTGAACCATTTGGGACAACTTGAGGCAGAAGAAGACGAACTTTTTTCAACGTCTCCGAATTGCGTGGAAACTCAGCCACCCTCCTCATTTCTCGTGAGGATTCCAGAATGCATGAACTTGTTTCGAGATTCCTCCCTTTCGGCCCTGAACCATATGGGACAACTTGAGGCAGAAGAAGACGAACTTTTTTCAACGTCTCGGAATTACTTTGAAACTCACTCACCCTCCTCATTTCTCGTGAGGATTCCAGAATGCATGAACTTGTTTCGAGATTCCTCCGTTTGGGCCCTGAACCATTTGGGACAACTTGAGGCAGAAGAAGGCGAAATTTTTTCAACGACTCCGAATTGCGTGGAAACTCACCCACCCTCCTCATTTCTCGTGAGGATTCCAGAATGCATGAACTTGTTTCGAGATTCCTCCCTTTGCGCCCTGAACCATATGGGACAACTTGAGGCAGAAGAAGACGAACTTTTTTCAACGTCTCCGAATTGCGTGGAAACTCACCCACCCTCCTCATTTCTCGTGAGGATTCCAGAATGCATGAACTTGTTTCGAGATTCCTCCCTTTGGGCCCTGAACCATTTGGGACAACTTGAGGCAGAAGAAGACGAACTTTTTTCAACGTCTCGGAATTACTTCGAAACTCACCCACCCTCCTCATTTCTCGTAAGGATTCCAGAATGCATGAACTTGTTTCGAGATTCCTCCCTTTTGGCCCTGAACCATATGGGACAACTTGAGGCAGAAGAAGACGAACTTTTTTCAACGTCTCGGAATTGGTTGGAAACTCACCCACCCTCCTCATTTCTCGTGAGGATTCCAGAATGCATGAACTTGTTTCGAGATTCCTCCGTTTGGGCCCTGAACCATTTGGGACAACTTGAGGCAGAAGAAGACGAACTTTTTTCAACGTCTCGGAATTGCTTAGAAACTCACCCACCCACCTCATTTCTCGTGAGGATTCCAGAATGCATGAACTTGTTTCGAGATTCCTCCGTTTGGGCCCTGAACCATTTGGGACAACTTGAGGCAGAAGAAGACGAACTTTTTTCAACGTCTCGGAATTGCTTAGAAACTCACCCACCCACCTCATTTCTCGTGAGGATTCCAGAATGCATGAACTTGTTTCGAGATTCCTCCGTTTGGGCCCTGAACCATATGGGACAACTTGAGCCAGAAGAAGACGAACTTTTTTGAACGTCTCGGAATTGGTTGGAAACTCACCCACCCTCCTCATTTCTCGTGAGGATTCCAGAATGCATGAACTTGTTTCGAGATTCCTCCCTTTCGGCCCTGAACCATATGGGACAACTTGAGGCAGAAGAAGACGAACTTTTTTCAACGTCTCGGAATTACTTCGAAACTCACCCACCCTCCTCATTTCTCGTCAGGATTCCAGAATGCATGAACTTGTTTCGAGATTCCTCCCTTTTGGCCCTGAACCATATGGGACAACTTGAGGCAGAAGAAGACGAACTTTTTTCAACGACTCCGAATTGCGTGGAAACTCACCCACCCTCCTCATTTCTCGTGAGGATTCCAGAATGCATGAACTTGTTTCGAGATTCCTCCGTTTGGGCCCTGAACCATTTGGGACAACTTGAGGCAGAAGAAGACGAACTTTTTTCAACGTCTCCGAATTGCGTGGAAACTCACCCACCCTCCTCATTTCTCGTGAGGATTCCAGAATGCATGAACTTGTTTCGAGATTCCTCCCTTTCGGCCCTGAACCATATGGGACAACTTGAGGCAGAAGACGAACTTTTTTCAACGTCTCGGAATTACTTTGAAACTCACCCACCCTCCTCATTTCTCGTGAGGATTCCAGAATGCATGAACTTGTTTCGAGATTCCTCCGTTTGGGCCCTGAACCATTTGGGACAACTTGAGGCAGAAGAAGGCGAAATTTTTTCAACGACTCCGAATTGCGTGGAAACTCACCCACCCTCCTCATTTCTCGTGAGGATTCCAGAATGCATGAACTTGTTTCGAGATTCCTCCCTTTGCGCCCAGAACCATATGGGACAACTTGAGGCAGAAGAAGACGAACTTTTTTCAACGTCTCCGAATTGCGTGGAAACTCACCCACCCTCCTCATTTCTCGTGAGGATTCCAGAATGCATGAACTTGTTTCGAGATTCCTCCCTTTCGGCCCTGAACCATATGGGACAACTTGAGGCAGAAGAAGACGAACTTTTTTCAATGTCTCGGAATTACTTTGAAACTCACCCACCCTCCTCATTTCTCGTGAGGATTCCAGAATGCATGAACTTGTTTCGAGATTCCTCCCTTTGGGCCCTGAACCATTTGGGACAACTTGAGGCAGAAGAAGACGAACTTTTTTCAACGTCTCGGAATTACTTCGAAACTCACCCACCCTCCTCATTTCTCGTAAGGATTCCAGAATGCATGAACTTGTTTCGAGATTCCTCCCTTTTGGCCCTGAACCATATGGGACAACTTGAGGCAGAAGAAGACGAACTTTTTTCAACGTCTCGGAATTGGTTGGAAACTTACCCACCCTCCTCATTTCTCGTGAGGATTCCAGAATGCATGAACTTGTTTCGAGATTCCTCCGTTTGGGCCCTGAACCATTTGGGACAACTTGAGGCAGAAGAAGACGAACTTTTTTCAACGTCTCGGAATTGCTTAGAAACTCACCCACCCACCTCATTTCTCGTGAGGATTCCAGAATGCATGAACTTGTTTCGAGATTCCTCCGTTTGGGCCCTGAACCATTTGGGACAACTTGAGGCAGAAGAAGACGAACTTTTTTCAACGTCTCGGAATTGCTTAGAAACTCACCCACCCACCTCATTTCTCGTGAGGATTCCAGAATGCATGAACTTGTTTCGAGATTCCTCCGTTTGGGCCCTGAACCATATGGGACAACTTGAGCCAGAAGAAGACGAACTTTTTTGAACGTCTCGGAATTGGTTGGAAACTCACCCACCCTCCTCATTTCTCGTGAGGATTCCAGAATGCATGAACTTGTTTCGAGATTCCTCCCTTTCGGCCCTGAACCATATGGGACAACTTGAGGCAGAAGAAGACGAACTTTTTTCAACGTCTCGGAATTACTTCGAAACTCACCCACCCTCCTCATTTCCCGTCAGGATTCCAGAATGCATGAACCTGTTTCGAGATCCCTCCGTTTGGGCCCTGAACCATTTGGGACAACTTGAGGCAGAAGAAGACGAACTTTCTTCAACGTCTCCGAATTGCGTGGAAACTCACCCACCCTCCTCATTTCTCGTGAGGATTCCAGAATGCATGAACTTGTTTCGAGATTCCTCCCTTTCGGCCCTGAACCATATGGGACAACTTGAGGCAGAAGAAGACGAACTTTTTTCAACGTCTCGGAATTACTTCGAAACTCACCCACCCTCCTCATTTCTCGTCAGGATTCCAGAATGCATGAACTTGTTTCGAGATTCCTCCCTTTTGGCCCTGAACCATATGGGACAACTTGAGGCAGAAGAAGACGAACTTTTTTCAACGACTCCGAATTGCGTGGAAACTCACCCACCCTCCTCATTTCTCGTGAGTACTCCAGAATGCATGAACTTGTTTCGAGATTCCTCCGTTTGGGCCCTGAACCATTTGGGACAACTTGAGGCAGAAGAAGACGAACTTTTTTCAACGTCTCCGAATTGCGTGGAAACTCACCCACCCTCCTCATTTCTCGTGAGGATTCCAGAATGCATGAACTTGTTTCGAGATTCCTCCCTTTCGGCCCTGAACCATATGGGACAACTTGAGGCAGAAGAAGACGAACTTTTTTCAACGTCTCGGAATTACTTTGAAACTCACCCACCCTCCTCATTTCTCGTCAGGATTCCAGAATGCATGAACTTGTTTCGAGATTCCTCCGTTTGGGCCCTGAACCATTTGGGACAACTTGAGGCAGAAGAAGGCGAAATTTTTTCAACGACTCCGAATTGCGTGGAAACTCACCCACCCTCCTCATTTCTCGTGAGGATTCCAGAATGCATGAACTTGTTTCGAGATTCCTCCGTTTGGGCCCTGAACCATATGGGACAACTTGAGCCAGAAGAAGACGAACTTTTTTGAACGTCTCGGAATTGGTTGGAAACTCACCCACCCTCCTCATTTCTCGTGAGGATTCCAGAATGCATGAACTTGTTTCGAGATTCCTCCCTTTCGGCCCTGAACCATATGGGACAACTTGAGGCAGAAGAAGACGAACTTTTTTCAACGTCTCGGAATTACTTCGAAACTCACCCACCCTCCTCATTTCTCGTCAGGATTCCAGAATGCATGAAATTGTTTCGATATTCCTCCCTTTTGGCCCTGAACCATATGGGACAACTTGAGGCAGAAGAAGATGAACTTTTTTCAACGACTCCGAATTGCGTGGAAACTCACCCACCCTCCTCATTTCTCGTGAGGATTCCAGAATGCATGAACTTGTTTCGAGATTCCTCCCTTTGCGCCCTGAACCATATGGGACAACTTGAGGCAGAAGAAGACGAACTTTTTTCAACGTCTCCGAATTGCGTGGAAACTCACCCACCCTCCTCATTTCTCGTGAGGATTCCAGAATGCATGAACTTGTTTCGAGATTCCTCCCTTTCGGCCCTGAACCATATGGGACAACTTGAGGCAGAAGAAGACGAACTTTTTTCAACGTCTCGGAATTACTTTGAAACTCACCCACCCTCCTCATTTCTCGTGAGGATTCCAGAATGCAAGAACTTGTTTCGAGATTCCTCCCTTTCGGCCCTGAACCATATGGGACAACTTGAGGCAGAAGAAGACGAACTTTTTTCAACGTCTCGAAATTACTTCGAAACTCACCCACCCTCCTCATTTCTCGTGAGGATTCCAGAATGCATGAACTTGTTTCGAGATTCCTCCGTTTGGGCCCTGAACCATTTGGGACAACTTGAGGCAGAAGAAGACGAACTTTTTTGAACGTCTCGGAATTGGTTGGAAACTCACCCACCCTCCTCATTTCTCGTGAGGATTCCAGAATGCATGAACTTGTTTCGAGATTCCTCCCTTTCGGCCCTGAACTATATGGGACAACTTGAGGCAGAAGAAGACGAACTTTTTTCAACGTCTCGGAATTACTTCGAAACTCACCCACCCTCCTCATTTCTCGTCAGGATTCCAGAATGCATGAACTTGTTTCGAGATTCCTCCCTTTTGGCCCTGAACCATATGGGGCAACTTGAGGCAGAAGAAGACGAACTTTTTTCAACGACTCCGAATTGCGTGGAAACTCACCCACCCTCCTCATTTCTCGTGAGGATTCCAGAATGCATGAACTTGTTTCGAGATTCCTCCGTTTGGGCCCTGAAACAGTTGGGACAACTTGAGGCAGAAGAAGGCGAAATTTTTTCAACGACTCCGAATTGCGTGGAAACTCACCCACCCTCCTCATTTCTCGTTAGGATTCCAGAATGCATGAACTTGTTTCGAGATTCCTCCCTTTGCGCCCTGAACCATATGGGACAACTTGAGGCAGAAGAAGACGAACTTTTTTCAACGTCTCCGAATTGCGTGGAAACTCACCCACCCTCCTCATTTCTCGTGAGGATTCCAGAATGCATGAACTTGTTTCGAGATTCCTTCCTTTGGGCCCTGAACCATATGGGACAACTTGAGGCAGAAGAAGACGAACTTTTTTCAACGTCTCCGAATTGCGTGGAAACTCACCCACCCTCCTCATTTCTCGTGAGGATTCCAGAATGCATGAACTTGTTTCGAGATTCCTCCCTTTGCGCCCTGAACCATATGGGACAACTTGAGGCAGAAGAAGACGAACTTTTTTCAACGTCTCCGAATTGCGTGGAAACTCACCCACCCTCCTCATTTCTCGTGAGGATTCCAGAATGCATGAACTTGTTTCGAGATTCCTCCCTTTCGGTCCTGAACCATATGGGACAACTTGAGGCAGAAGAAGACGAACTTTTTTCAACGACTCCGAATTGTGTGGAAACTCACCCACCCTCCTCATTTCTCGTGAGGATTCCAGAATGCATGAACTTGTTTCGAGATTCCTCCCTTTGCGCCCTGAACCATATGGGACAACTTGAGGCAGAAGAAGACGAACTTTTTTCAACGTCTCCGAATTGCGTGGAAACTCACCCACCCTCCTCATTTGTCGTGAGGATTCCAGAATGCATGAACTTGTTTCGAGATTCCTCCCTTTCGGCCCTGAACCATATGGGACAACTTGAGGCAGAAGAAGACGAACTTTTTTCAACGTCTCGGAATTACTTTGAAACTCACCCACCCTCCTCATTTCTCGTGAGGATTCCAGAATGCATGAAGTTGTTTCGAGATTCCTCCCTTTCGGCCCTGAACCATATGGGACAACTTGAGGCTGAAGAAGACGAACTTTTTTCAACGTCTCGGAATTACTTCGAAACTCACCCACCCTCCTCATTTCTCGTGAGGATTCCAGAATGCATGAACTTGTTTCGAGATTCCTCCGTTTGGGCCCTGAACCATTTGGGACAACTTGAGGCAGAAGAAGACGAACTTTTTTGAACGTCTCGGAATTGGTTGGAAACTCACCCACCCTCCTCATTTCTCGTGAGGATTCCAGAATGCATGAACTTGTTTCGAGATTCCTCCCTTTCGGCCCTGAACCATATGGGACAACTTGAGGCAGAAGAAGACGAACTTTTTTCAACGTCTCGGAATTACTTCGAAACTCACCCACCCTCCTCATTTCTCGTCAGGATTCCAGAATGCATGAACTTGTTTCGAGATTCCTCCCTTTTGGCCCTGAACCATATGGGGCAACTTGAGGCAGAAGAAGACGAACTTTTTTCAACGACTCCGAATTGCGTGGAAACTCACCCACCCTCCTCATTTCTCGTGAGGATTCCAGAATGCATGAACTTGTTTCGAGATTCCTCCGTTTGGGCCCTGAACCAGTTGGGACAACTTGAGGCAGAAGAAGGCGAAATTTTTTCAACGACTCCGAATTGCGTGGAAACTCACCCACCCTCCTCATTTCTCGTTAGGATTCCAGAATGCATGAACTTGTTTCGAGATTCCTCCCTTTGCGCCCTGAACCATATGGGACAACTTGAGGCAGAAGAAGACGAACTTTTTTCAACGTCTCCGAATTGCGTGGAAACTCACCCACCCTCCTCATTTCTCGTGAGGATTCCATAATGCATGAACTTGTTTCGAGATTCCTTCCTTTGGGCCCTGAACCATATGGGACAACTTGAGGCAGAAGAAGACGAACTTTTTTCAACGTCTCCGAATTGCGTGGAAACTCACCCACCCTCCTCATTTCTCGTGAGGATTCCAGAATGCATGAACTTGTTTCGAGATTCCTCCCTTTGCGCCCTGAACCATATGGGACAACTTGAGGCAGAAGAAGACGAACTTTTTTCAACGTCTCCGAATTGCGTGGAAACTCACCCACCCTCCTCATTTCTCGTGAGGATTCCAGAATGCATGAACTTGTTTCGAGATTCCTCCCTTTCGGTCCTGAACCATATGGGACAACTTGAGGCAGAAGAAGACGAACTTTTTTCAACGTCTCGGAATTACTTTGAAACTCACCCACCCTCCTCATTTCTCGTGAGGATTCCAGAATGCATGAACTTGTTTCGAGATTCCTCCCTTTGGGCCCTGAACCATTTGGGACAACTTGAGGCAGAAGAAGACGAACTTTTTTCAACGTCTCGGAATTACTTCGAAACTCACCCACCCTCCTCATTTCTCGTCAGGATTCCAGAATGCATGAACTTGTTTCGAGATTCCTCCCTTTTGGCCCTGAACCATATGGGACAACTTGAGGCAGAAGAAGACGAACTTTTTTCAACGTCTCCGAATTGCGTGGAAACTCACCCACCCTCCTCATTTCTCGTGAGGATTCCATAATGCATGAACTTGTTTCGAGATTCCTTCCTTTGGGCCCTGAACCATATGGGACAACTTGAGGCAGAAGAAGACGAACTTTTTTCAACGTCTCCGAATTGCGTGGAAACTCACCCACCCTCCTCATTTCTCGTGAGGATTCCAGAATGCATGAACTTGTTTCGAGATTCCTCCCTTTGCGCCCTGAACCATATGGGACAACTTGAGGCAGAAGAAGACGAACTTTTTTCAACGTCTCCGAATTGCGTGGAAACTCACCCACCCTCCTCATTTCTCGTGAGGATTCCAGAATGCATGAACTTGTTTCGAGATTCCTCCCTTTCGGTCCTGAACCATATGGGACAACTTGAGGCAGAAGAAGACGAACTTTTTTCAACGTCTCGGAATTACTTTGAAACTCACCCACCCTCCTCATTTCTCGTGAGGATTCCAGAATGCATGAACTTGTTTCGAGATTCCTCCCTTTGGGCCCTGAACCATTTGGGACAACTTGAGGCAGAAGAAGACGAACTTTTTTCAACGTCTCGGAATTACTTCGAAACTCACCCACCCTCCTCATTTCTCGTCAGGATTCCAGAATGCATGAACTTGTTTCGAGATTCCTCCCTTTTGGCCCTGAACCATATGGGACAACTTGAGGCAGAAGAAGACGAACTTTTTTCAACGTCTCCGAATTGCGTGGAAACTCACCCACCCTCCTCATTTCTCGTGAGGATTCCAGAATGCATGAACTTGTTTCGAGATTCCTTCCTTTGGGCCCTGAACCATATGGGACAACTTGAGGCAGAAGAAGACGAACTTTTTTCAACGTCTCCGAATTGCGTGGAAACTCACCCACCCTCCTCATTTCTCGTGAGGATTCCAGAATGCATGAACTTGTTTCGAGATTCCTCCCTTTGCGCCCTGAACCATATGGGACAACTTGAGGCAGAAGAAGACGAACTTTTTTCAACGTCTCCGAATTGCGTGGAAACTCACCCACCCTCCTCATTTCTCGTGAGGATTCCAGAATGCATGAACTTGTTTCGAGATTCCTCCCTTTCGGTCCTGAACCATATGGGACAACTTGAGGCAGAAGAAGACGAACTTTTTTCAACGACTCCGAATTGTGTGGAAACTCACCCACCCTCCTCATTTCTCGTGAGGATTCCAGAATGCATGAACTTGTTTCGAGATTCCTCCCTTTGCGCCCTGAACCATATGGGACAACTTGAGGCAGAAGAAGACGAACTTTTTTCAACGTCTCCGAATTGCGTGGAAACTCACCCACCCTCCTCATTTGTCGTGAGGATTCCAGAATGCATGAACTTGTTTCGAGATTCCTCCCTTTCGGCCCTGAACCATATGGGACAACTTGAGGCAGAAGAAGACGAACATTTTTCAACGTCTCGGAATTACTTTGAAACTCACCCACCCTCCTCATTTCTCGTGAGGATTCCAGAATGCATGAAGTTGTTTCGAGATTCCTCCCTTTCGGCCCTGAACCATATGGGACAACTTGAGGCTGAAGAAGACGAACTTTTTTCAACGTCTCGGAATTACTTCGAAACTCACCCACCCTCCTCATTTCTCGTGAGGATTCCAGAATGCATGAACTTGTTTCGAGATTCCTCCGTTTGGGCCCTGAACCATTTGGGACAACTTGAGGCAGAAGAAGACGAACTTTTTTGAACGTCTCGGAATTGGTTGGAAACTCACCCACCCTCCTCATTTCTCGTGAGGATTCCAGAATGCATGAACTTGTTTCGAGATTCCTCCCTTTCGGCCCTGAACCATATGGGACAACTTGAGGCAGAAGAAGACGAACTTTTTTCAACGTCTCGGAATTACTTCGAAACTCACCCACCCTCCTCATTTCTCGTCAGGATTCCAGAATGCATGAACTTGTTTCGAGATTCCTCCCTTTTGGCCCTGAACCATATGGGGCAACTTGAGGCAGAAGAAGACGAACTTTTTTCAACGACTCCGAATTGCGTGGAAACTCACCCACCCTCCTCATTTCTCGTGAGGATTCCAGAATGCATGAACTTGTTTCGAGATTCCTCCGTTTGGGCCCTGAACCAGTTGGGACAACTTGAGGCAGAAGAAGGCGAAATTTTTTCAACGACTCCGAATTGCGTGGAAACTCACCCACCCTCCTCATTTCTCGTTAGGATTCCAGAATGCATGAACTTGTTTCGAGATTCCTCCCTTTGCGCCCTGAACCATATGGGACAACTTGAGGCAGAAGAAGACGAACTTTTTTCAACGTCTCCGAATTGCGTGGAAACTCACCCACCCTCCTCATTTCTCGTGAGGATTCCATAATGCATGAACTTGTTTCGAGATTCCTTCCTTTGGGCCCTGAACCATATGGGACAACTTGAGGCAGAAGAAGACGAACTTTTTTCAACGTCTCCGAATTGCGTGGAAACTCACCCACCCTCCTCATTTCTCGTGAGGATTCCAGAATGCATGAACTTGTTTCGAGATTCCTCCCTTTGCGCCCTGAACCATATGGGACAACTTGAGGCAGAAGAAGACGAACTTTTTTCAACGTCTCCGAATTGCGTGGAAACTCACCCACCCTCCTCATTTCTCGTGAGGATTCCAGAATGCATGAACTTGTTTCGAGATTCCTCCCTTTCGGTCCTGAACCATATGGGACAACTTGAGGCAGAAGAAGACGAACTTTTTTCAACGTCTCGGAATTACTTTGAAACTCACCCACCCTCCTCATTTCTCGTGAGGATTCCAGAATGCATGAACTTGTTTCGAGATTCCTCCCTTTGGGCCCTGAACCATTTGGGACAACTTGAGGCAGAAGAAGACGAACTTTTTTCAACGTCTCGGAATTACTTCGAAACTCACCCACCCTCCTCATTTCTCGTCAGGATTCCAGAATGCATGAACTTGTTTCGAGATTCCTCCCTTTTGGCCCTGAACCATATGGGACAACTTGAGGCAGAAGAAGACGAACTTTTTTCAACGTCTCCGAATTGCGTGGAAACTCACCCACCCTCCTCATTTCTCGTGAGGATTCCAGAATGCATGAACTTGTTTCGAGATTCCTTCCTTTGGGCCCTGAACCATATGGGACAACTTGAGGCAGAAGAAGACGAACTTTTTTCAACGTCTCCGAATTGCGTGGAAACTCACCCACCCTCCTCATTTCTCGTGAGGATTCCAGAATGCATGAACTTGTTTCGAGATTCCTCCCTTTGCGCCCTGAACCATATGGGACAACTTGAGCCAGAAGAAGACGAACTTTTTTCAACGACTCCGAATAGCGTGGAAACTCACCCACCCTCCTCATTTCTCGTGAGGATTCCAGAATGCATGAACTTGTTTCGAGATTCCTCCGTTTGGGCCCTGAACCAGTTGGGAAAACTTGAGGCAGAAGAAGGCGAAATTTTTTCAACAACTCCGAATTGCGTGGAAACTCACCCACCCTCCTCATTTCTCGTTAGGATTCCAGAATGCATGAACTTGTTTCGAGATTCCTCCCTTTGCGCCCTGAACCATATGGGACAACTTGAGGCAGAAGAAGACGAACTTTTTTCAACGTCTCCGAATTGCGTGGAAACTCACCCACCCTCCTCATTTCTCGTGAGGATTCCAGAATGCATGAACTTGTTTCGAGATTCCTTCCTTTGGGCCCTGAACCATATGGGACAACTTGAGGCAGAAGAAGACGAACTTTTTTCAACGTCTCCGAATTACGTGGAAACTCACCCACCCTCCTCATTTCTCGTGAGGATTCCAGAATGCATGAACTTGTTTCGAGATTCCTCCGTTTGGGCCCTGAACCATATGGGACAACTTGAGGCAGAAGAAGACGAACTTTTTTCAACGTCTCCGAACTGCGTGGAAACTCACCCAACCTCCTCATTTCTCGTGAGGATTCCAGAATGCATGAACTTGCTTCGAGATTCCTCCCTTTCGGCCCTGAACCATATGGGACAACTTGAGGCAGAAGAAGACGAACTTTTTTCAACGTCTCGGAATTGCTTAGAAACTCACCCACCCACCTCATTTCTCGTGAGGATTCCAGAATGCATGAACTTGTTTCGAGATTCCTCCGTTTGGGCCCTGAACCATATGGGACAACTTGAGCCAGAAGAAGACGAACTTTTTTGAACGTCTCGGAATTGGTTGGAAACTCACCCACCCTCCTCATTTCTCGTGAGGATTCCAGAATGCATGAACTTGTTTCGAGATTCCTCCCTTTCGGCCCTGAACCATATGGGACAACTTGAGGCAGAAGAAGACGAACTTTTTTCAACGTCTCGGAATTACTTCGAAACTCACCCACCCTCCTCATTTCTCGTCAGGATTCCAGAATGCATGAACCTGTTTCGAGATCCCTCCGTTTGGGCCCTGAACCATTTGGGACAACTTGAGGCAGAAGAAGACGAACTTTTTTCAACGTCTCCGAATTGCGTGGAAACTCACCCACCCTCCTCATTTCTCGTGAGGATTCCAGAATGCATGAACTTGTTTCGAGATTCCTCCCTTTCGGCCCTGAACCATATGGGACAACTTGAGGCAGAAGAAGACGAACTTTTTTCAACGTCTCGGAATTACTTCGAAACTCACCCACCCTCCTCATTTCTCGTCAGGATTCCAGAACGCATGAACTTGTTTCGAGATTCCTCCCTTTTGGCCCTGAACCATATGGGACAACTTGAGGCAGAAGAAGACGAACTTTTTTCAACGACTCCGAATTGCGTGGAAACTCACCCACCCTCCTCATTTCTCGTGAGGATTCCAGAATGCATGAACTTGTTTCGAGATTCCTCCGTTTGGGCCCTGAACCATTTGGGACAACTTGAGGCAGAAGAAGACGAACTTTTTTCAACGTCTCCGAATTGCGTGGAAACTCACCCACCCTCCTCATTTCTCGTGAGGATTCCAGAATGCATGAACTTGTTTCGAGATTCCTCCCTTTCGGCCCTGAACCATATGGGACAACTTGAGGCAGAAGAAGACGAACTTTTTTCAACGTCTCGGAATTACTTTGAAACTCACCCACCCTCCTCATTTCTCGTGAGGATTCCAGAATGCATGAACTTGTTTCGAGATTCCTCCGTTTGGGCCCTGAACCATTTGGGACAACTTGAGGCAGAAGAAGGCGAAATTTTTTCAACGACTCCGAATTGCGTGGAAACTCACCCACCCTCCTCATTTCTCGTGAGGATTCCAGAATGCATGAACTTGTTTCGAGATTCCTCCCTTTGGGCCCTGAACCATATGGGACAACTTGAGCCAGAAGAAGACGAACTTTTTTGAACGTCTCGGAATTGGTTGGAAACTCACCCACCCTCCTCATTTCTCGTGAGGATTCTAGAATGCATGAACTTGTTTCGAGATTCCTCCCTTTCGGCCCTGAACCATATGGGACAACTTGAGGCAGAAGAAGACGAACTTTTTTCAACGTCTCGGAATTACTTCGAAACTCACCCACCCTCCTCATTTCTCGTCAGGATTCCAGAATGCATGAACTTGTTTCGAGATTCCTCCCTTTTGGCCCTGAACCATATGGGGCAACTTGAGGCAGAAGAAGACGAACTTTTTTCAACGACTCCGAATTGCGTGGAAACTCACCCACCCTCCTCATTTCTCGTGAGGATTCCAGAATGCATGAACTTGTTTCGAGATTCCTCCGTTTGGGCCCTGAACCAGTTGGGACAACTTGAGGCAGAAGAAGGCGAAATTTTTTCAACGACTCCGAATTGCGTGGAAACTCACCCACCCTCCTCATTTCTCGTTAGGATTCCAGAATGCATGAACTTGTTTCGAGATTCCTCCCTTTGCGCACTGAACCATATGGGACAACTTGAGGCAGAAGAAGACGAATTTTTTTTCAACGTCTCCGAATTGCGTGGAAACTCACCCACCCTCCTCATTTCTCGTGAGGATTCCAGAATGCATGAACTTGTTTCGAGATTCCTTCCTTTGGGCCCTGAACCATATGGGACAACTTGAGGCAGAAGAAGACGAACTTTTTTCAACGTCTCCGAATTGCGTGGAAACTCACCCACCCTCTTCATTTCTCGTGAGGATTCCAGAATGCATGAACTTGTTTCGAGATTCCTCCCTTTCGGCCCTGAACCATATGGGACAACTTGAGGCAGAAGAAGACGAACTTTTTTCAACGTCTCGGAATTACTTCGAAACTCACCCACCCTCCTCATTTCTCGTCAGGATTCCAGAATGCATTAACTTGTTTCGAGATTCCTCCCTTTTGGCCCTGAACCATATGGGACAACTTGAGGCAGAAGAAGACGAACTTTTTTCAACGACTCCGAATAGCGTGGAAACTCACCCACCCTCCTCATTTCTCGTGAGGATTCCAGAATGCATGAACTTGTTTCGAGATTCCTCCGTTTGGGCCCTGAACCAGTTGGGAAAACTTGAGGCAGAAGAAGGCGAAATTTTTTCAACAACTCCGAATTGCGTGGAAACTCACCCACCCTCCTCATTTCTCGTTAGGATTCCAGAATGCATGAACTTGTTTCGAGATTCCTCCCTTTGCGCCCTGAACCATATGGGACAACTTGAGGCAGAAGAAGACGAACTTTTTTCAACGTCTCCGAATTGCGTGGAAACTCACCCACCCTCCTCATTTCTCGTGAGGATTCCAGAATGCATGAACTTGTTTCGAGATTCCTTCCTTTGGGCCCTGAACCATATGGGACAACTTGAGGCAGAAGAAGACGAACTTTTTTCAACGTCTCCGAATTACGTGGAAACTCACCCACCCTCCTCATTTCTCGTGAGGATTCCAGAATGCATGAACTTGTTTCGAGATTCCTCCGTTTGGGCCCTGAACCATATGGGACAACTTGAGGCAGAAGAAGACGAACTTTTTTCAACGTCTCCGAACTGCGTGGAAACTCACCCAACCTCCTCATTTCTCGTGAGGATTCCAGAATGCATGAACTTGCTTCGAGATTCCTCCCTTTCGGCCCTGAACCATATGGGACAACTTGAGGCAGAAGAAGACGAACTTTTTTCAACGTCTCGGAATTACTTCGAAACTCACCCACCCTCCTCATTTCTCGTGAGGATTCCAGAATGCATGAACTTGTTTCGAGATTCCTCCCTTTGGGCCCTGAACCATTTGGGACAACTTGAGTCAGAAGAAGACGAACTTTTTTCAATGTCTCGGAATTGGTTGGAAACTCACCCACCCTCCTCATTTCTCGTGAGGATTCCAGAATGCATGAACTTGTTTCGAGATTCCTCCGGTTGGGCCCTGAACCATTTGGGACAACTTGAGGCAGAAGAAGACGAACTTTTTTCAACGTCTCGGAATTGGTTGGAAACTCACCCACCCTCCTCATTTCTCGTGAGGATTCCAGAATGCATGAACTTGTTTCGAGATTCCTCCCTTTGGGCCCTGAACCATTTGGCAAGACTTGAGGCAGAAGAAAACGAACTTTTTTCAACGACTCCGAATTGCGTGGAAACTCACCCACCCTCCTCATTTCTCGTGAGGTTTCCAGAATGCATGAACTTGTTTCGAGATTCCTCCCTTTGGGCCCTGAACCATTTGGGACAACTTGAGGCAGAAGAAGACGAACTTTTTTCAACGTCTCGGAATTGCGTGGAAACTCACCCACCCACCTCATTTCTCGTGAGGACTCCAGAATGCACGAACTTGTTTCGAGATTCCTCCGTTTGGGCCCTGAAATATTTGGGACAACTTGAGGCAGAAGAAGACGAACTTTTTTCAACGTCTCCGAATTGCGTGGAAACTCACCCACCCTCCTCATTTCTCGTGAGGATTCCATAATGCATGAACTATCTTCGAGATTCCTCCCTTTCGGCCCTGAACCATATGGGACAACTTGAGGCAGAAGAAGACGAACTTTTTTCAACGTCTCGGAATTGGTTGGAAACTCACCCACCCTCCTCATTTCTCGTGAGGATTCCAGAATGCATGAACTTGTTTCGAGATTCCTCCGTTTGGGCCCTGAACCATTTGGGACAACTTGAGGCAGAAGAAGACGAACTTTTTTCAACGTCTCGGAATTGCTTAGAAACTCACCCACCCACCTCATTTCTCGTGAGGATTCCAGAATGCATGAACTTGTTTCGAGATTCCTCCGTTTGGGCCCTGAACCATATGGGACAACTTGAGCCAGAAGAAGACGAACTTTTTTGAACGTCTCGGAATTGGTTGGAAACTCACCCACCCTCCTCATTTCTCGTGAGGATTCCAGAATGCATGAACTTGTTTCGAGATTCCTCCCTTTCGGCCCTGAACCATATGGGACAACTTGAGGCAGAAGAAGACGAACTTTTTTCAACGTCTCGGAATTACTTCGAAACTCACCCACCCTCCTCATTTCTCGTCAGGATTCCAGAATGCATGAACTTGTTTCGAGATTCCTCCCTTTTGGCCCTGAACCATATGGGACAACTTGAGGCAGAAGAAGACGAACTTTTTTCAACGACTCCGAATTGCGTGGAAACTCACCCACCCTCCTCATTTCTCGTGAGGATTCCAGAATGCATGAACTTGTTTCGAGATTCCTCCGTTTGGGCCCTGAACCATTTGGGACAACTTGAGGCAGAAGAAGACGAACTTTTTTCAACGTTTCCGAATTGCGTGGAAACTCACCCACCCTCCTCATTTCTCGTGAGGATTCCAGAATGCATGAACTTGTTTCGAGATTCCTCCCTTTCGGCTCTGAACCATATGGGACAACTTGAGGCAGAAGAAGACGAACTTTTTTCAACGTCTCGGAATTGCGTCGAAACTCACCCACCCTCCTCATTTCTCGTGAGGACTCCAGAATGCACGAACTTGTTTCGAGATTCCTCCCTTTCGGCCCTGAACCATATGGGACAACTTGAGGCAGAAGAAGACGAACTTTTTTCAACGTCTCGGAATTACTTCGAAACTCACCCACCCTCCTCATTTCTCGTCAGGATTCCAGAATGCATGAACTTGTTTCGAGATTCCTCCCTTTTGGCCCTGAACCATATGGGACAACTTGAGGCAGAAGAAGACGAACTTTTTTCAACGACTCCGAATTGCGTGGAAACTCACCCACCCTCCTCATTTCTCGTGAGGATTCCAGAATGCATGAACTTGTTTCGAGATTCCTCCGTTTGGGCCCTGAACCATTTGGGACAACTTGAGGCAGAAGAAGGCGAAATTTTTTCAACGTCTCCGAATTGCGTGGAAACTCACCCACCCTCCTCATTTCTCGTGAGGATTCCAGAATGCATGAACTTGTTTCGAGATTCCTTCCTTTGGGCCCTGAACCATATGGGACAACTTGAGGCAGAAGAAGACGAACTTTTTTCAACGTCTCCGAATTGCGTGGAAACTCACCCACCCTCCTCATTTCTCGTGAGGATTCCAGAATGCATGAACTTGTTTCGAGATTCCTCCGCTTGGGCCCTGAACCATATGGGAAAACTTGAGGCAGAAGAAGACGAACTTTTTTCAACGTCTCCGAATTGCGTGGAAACTCACCCACCCTCCTCTTTTCTCGTGAGGATTCCAGAATGCATGAACTTGCTTCGAGATTCCTCCCTTTCGGCCCTGAACCATATGGGAATACTTGAGGCAGAAGAAGACGAACTTTTTTCAACGTCTCGGAATTACTTCGAAACTCACCCACCCTCCTCATTTCTCGTGAGGATTCCAGAATGCATGAACTTGTTTCGAGATTCCTCCCTTTGGGCCCTGAACCATTTGGGACAACTTGAGGCAGAAGAAGACGAACTTTTTTCAACGTCTCGGAATTGGTTGGAAACTCACCCACCCTCCTCATTTCTCGTGAGGATTCCAGAATGCATGAACTTGTTTCGAGATTCCTCCGGTTGGGCCCTGAACCATTTGGGACAACTTGAGGCAGAAGAAGACGAACTTTTTTCAACGTCTCCGAATTGCGTGGAAACTCACCCACCCTCCTCATTTCTCGTGAGGATTCCAGAATGCATGAACTTGTTTCGAGATTCCTCCCTTTCGGCCCTGAACCATATGGGACAACTTGAGGCAGAAGAAGACGAACTTTTTTCAACGTCTCGGAATTACTTTGAAACTCACCCACCCTCCTCATTTCTCGTGAGGATTCCAGAATGCATGAACTTGTTTCGAGATTCCTCCGTTTGGGCCCTGAACCATTTGGGACAACTTGAGGCAGAAGAAGGCGAAATTTTTTCAACGACTCCGAATTGCGTGGAAACTCACCCACCCTCCTCATTTCTCGTGAGGATTCCAGAATGCATGAACTTGTTTCGAGATTCCTCCCTTTGCGCCCTGAACCATATGGGACAACTTGAGGCAGAAGAAGACGAACTTTTTTCAACGTCTCGGAATTGCTTAGAAACTCACCCACCCACCTCATTTCTCGTGAGGATTCCAGAATGCATGAACTTGTTTCGAGATTCCTCCGTTTGGGCCCTGAACCATATGGGACAACTTGAGCCAGAAGAAGACGAACTTTTTTGAACGTCTCGGAATTGGTTGGAAACTCACCCACCCTCCTCAGTTCTCGTGAGGATTCCAGAATGCATGAACTTGTTTCGAGATTCCTCCCTTTCGGCCCTGAACCATATGGGACAACTTGAGGCAGAAGAAGACGAACTTTTTTCAACGTCTCGGAATTACTTCGAAACTCACCCACCCTCCTCATTTCTCGTCAGGATTCCAGAATGCATGAACTTGTTTCGAGATTCCTCCGTTTGGGCCCTGAACCATTTGGGACAACTTGAGGCAGAAGAAGACGAACTTTTTTCAACGTCTCGGAATTGCTTAGAAACTCACCCACCCACCTCATTTCTCGTGAGGATTCCAGAATGCATGAACTTGTTTCGAGATTCCTCCGTTTGGGCCCTGAACCATATGGGACAACTTGAGCCAGAAGAAGACGAACTTTTTTGAACGTCTCGGAATTGGTTGGAAACTCACCCACCCTCCTCATTTCTCGTGAGGATTCCAGAATGCATGAACTTGTTTCGAGATTCCTCCCTTTCGGCCCTGAACCATATGGGACAACTTGAGGCAGAAGAAGACGAACTTTTTTCAACGTCTCGGAATTACTTCGAAACTCACCCACCCTCCTCATTTCTCGTCAGGATTCCAGAATGCATGAACTTGTTTCGAGATTCCTCCCTTTTGGCCCTGAACCATATGGGACAACTTGAGGCAGAAGAAGACGAACTTTTTTCAACGACTCCGAATTGCGTGGAAACTCACCCACCCTCCTCATTTCTCGTGAGGATTCCAGAATGCATGAACTTGTTTCGAGATTCCTCCGTTTGGGCCCTGAACCATTTGGGACAACTTGAGGCAGAAGAAGACGAACTTTTTTCAACGTTTCCGAATTGCGTGGAAACTCACCCACCCTCCTCATTTCTCGTGAGGATTCCAGAATGCATGAACTTGTTTCGAGATTCCTCCCTTTCGGCTCTGAACCATATGGGACAACTTGAGGCAGAAGAAGACGAACTTTTTTCAACGTCTCGGAATTGCGTCGAAACTCACCCACCCTCCTCATTTCTCGTGAGGACTCCAGAATGCACGAACTTGTTTCGAGATTCCTCCCTTTCGGCCCTGAACCATATGGGACAACTTGAGGCAGAAGAAGACGAACTTTTTTCAACGTCTCGGAATTACTTCGAAACTCACCCACCCTCCTCATTTCTCGTCAGGATTCCAGAATGCATGAACTTGTTTCGAGATTCCTCCCTTTTGGCCCTGAACCATATGGGACAACTTGAGGCAGAAGAAGACGAACTTTTTTCAACGACTCCGAATTGCGTGGAAACTCACCCACCCTCCTCATTTCTCGTGAGGATTCCAGAATGCATGAACTTGTTTCGAGATTCCTCCGTTTGGGCCCTGAACCATTTGGGACAACTTGAGGCAGAAGAAGGCGAAATTTTTTCAACGTCTCCGAATTGCGTGGAAACTCACCCACCCTCCTCATTTCTCGTGAGGATTCCAGAATGCATGAACTTGTTTCGAGATTCCTTCCTTTGGGCCCTGAACCATATGGGACAACTTGAGGCAGAAGAAGACGAACTTTTTTCAACGTCTCCGAATTGCGTGGAAACTCACCCACCCTCCTCATTTCTCGTGAGGATTCCAGAATGCATGAACTTGTTTCGAGATTCCTCCGCTTGGGCCCTGAACCATATGGGAAAACTTGAGGCAGAAGAAGACGAACTTTTTTCAACGTCTCCGAATTGCGTGGAAACTCACCCACCCTCCTCTTTTCTCGTGAGGATTCCAGAATGCATGAACTTGCTTCGAGATTCCTCCCTTTCGGCCCTGAACCATATGGGAATACTTGAGGCAGAAGAAGACGAACTTTTTTCAACGTCTCGGAATTACTTCGAAACTCACCCACCCTCCTCATTTCTCGTGAGGATTCCAGAATGCATGAACTTGTTTCGAGATTCCTCCCTTTGGGCCCTGAACCATTTGGGACAACTTGAGGCAGAAGAAGACGAACTTTTTTCAACGTCTCGGAATTGGTTGGAAACTCACCCACCCTCCTCATTTCTCGTGAGGATTCCAGAATGCATGAACTTGTTTCGAGATTCCTCCGGTTGGGCCCTGAACCATTTGGGACAACTTGAGGCAGAAGAAGACGAACTTTTTTCAACGTCTCCGAATTGCGTGGAAACTCACCCACCCTCCTCATTTCTCGTGAGGATTCCAGAATGCATGAACTTGTTTCGAGATTCCTCCCTTTCGGCCCTGAACCATATGGGACAACTTGAGGCAGAAGAAGACGAACTTTTTTCAACGTCTCGGAATTACTTTGAAACTCACCCACCCTCCTCATTTCTCGTGAGGATTCCAGAATGCATGAACTTGTTTCGAGATTCCTCCGTTTGGGCCCTGAACCATTTGGGACAACTTGAGGCAGAAGAAGGCGAAATTTTTTCAACGACTCCGAATTGCGTGGAAACTCACCCACCCTCCTCATTTCTCGTGAGGATTCCAGAATGCATGAACTTGTTTCGAGATTCCTCCCTTTGCGCCCTGAACCATATGGGACAACTTGAGGCAGAAGAAGACGAACTTTTTTCAACGTCTCGGAATTGCTTAGAAACTCACCCACCCACCTCATTTCTCGTGAGGATTCCAGAATGCATGAACTTGTTTCGAGATTCCTCCGTTTGGGCCCTGAACCATATGGGACAACTTGAGCCAGAAGAAGACGAACTTTTTTGAACGTCTCGGAATTGGTTGGAAACTCACCCACCCTCCTCATTTCTCGTGAGGATTCCAGAATGCATGAACTTGTTTCGAGATTCCTCCCTTTCGGCCCTGAACCATATGGGACAACTTGAGGCAGAAGAAGACGAACTTTTTTCAACGTCTCGGAATTACTTCGAAACTCACCCACCCTCCTCATTTCTCGTGAGGATTCCAGAATGCATGAACTTGTTTCGAGATTCCTCCGTTTGGGCCCTGAACCAGTTGGGACAACTTGAGGCAGAAGAAGGCGAAATTTTTTCAACGACTCCGAATTGCGTGGAAACTCACCCACCCTCCTCATTTCTCGTTAGGATTCCAGAATGCATGAACTTGTTTCGAGATTCCTCCCTTTGCGCCCTGAACCATATGGGACAACTTGAGGCAGAAGAAGACGAATTTTTTTCAACGTCTCCGAATTGCGTGGAAACTCACCCACCCTCCTCATTTCTCGTGAGGATTCCAGAATGCATGAACTTGTTTCGAGATTCCTTCCTTTGGGCCCTGAACCATATGGGACAACTTGAGGCAGAAGAAGACGAACTTTTTTCAACGTCTCCGAATTGCGTGGAAACTCACCCACCCTCCTCATTTCTCGTGAGGATTCCAGAATGCATGAACTTGTTTCGAGAGTCCTCCCTTTCGGCCCTGAACCATATGGGACAACTTGAGGCAGAAGAAGACGAACTTTTTTCAACGTCTCGGAATTACTTCGAAACTCACCCACCCTCCTCATTTCTCGTCAGGATTCCAGAATGCATTAACTTGTTTCGAGATTCCTCCCTTTTGGCCCTGAACCATATGGGACAACTTGAGGCAAAAGAAGACGAACTTTTTTCAACGACTCCGAATAGCGTGGAAACTCACCCACCCTCCTCATTTCTCGTGAGGATTCCAGAATGCAAGAACTTGTTTCGAGATTCCTCCGTTTGGGCCCTGAACCAGTTGGGACAACTTGAGGCAGAAGAAGGCGAAATTTTTTCAACGACTCCGAATTGCGTGGAAACTCACCCACCCTCCTCATTTCTCGTTAGGATTCCAGAATGCATGAACTTGTTTCGAGATTCCTCCCTTTGCGCCCTGAACCATATGGGACAACTTGAGGCAGAAGAAGACGAACTTTTTTCAACGTCTCCGAATTGCGTGGAAACTCACCCACCCTCCTCATTTCTCTTGAGGATTCCAGAATGCATGAACTTGTTTCGAGATTCCTCCGTTTGGGCCCTGAACCATATGGGACAACTTGAGCCAGAAGAAGACGAACTTTTTTGAACGTCTCGGAATTGGTTGGAAACTCACCCACCCTCCTCATTTCTCGTGAGGATTCCAGAATGCATGAACTTGTTTCGAGATTCCTCCCTTTCGGCCCTGAACCATATGGGACAACTTGAGGCAGAAGAAGACGAACTTTTTTCAACGTCTCGGAATTACTTCGAAACTCACCCACCCTCCTCATTTCTCGTGAGGATTCCAGAATGCATGAACTTGTTTCGAGATTCCTCCGTTTGGGCCCTGAACCAGTTGGGACAACTTGAGGCAGAAGAAGGCGAAATTTTTTCAACGACTCCGAATTGCGTGGAAACTCACCCACCCTCCTCATTTCTCGTTAGGATTCCAGAATGCATGAACTTGTTTCGAGATTCCTCCCTTTGCGCCCTGAACCATATGGGACAACTTGAGGCAGAAGAAGACGAATTTTTTTCAACGTCTCCGAATTGCGTGGAAACTCACCCACCCTCCTCATTTCTCGTGAGGATTCCAGAATGCATGAACTTGTTTCGAGATTCCTTCCTTTGGGCCCTGAACCATATGGGACAACTTGAGGCAGAAGAAGACGAACTTTTTTCAACGTCTCCGAATTGCGTGGAAACTCACCCACCCTCCTCATTTCTCGTGAGGATTCCAGAATGCATGAACTTGTTTCGAGAGTCCTCCCTTTCGGCCCTGAACCATATGGGACAACTTGAGGCAGAAGAAGACGAACTTTTTTCAACGTCTCGGAATTACTTCGAAACTCACCCACCCTCCTCATTTCTCGTCAGGATTCCAGAATGCATTAACTTGTTTCGAGATTCCTCCCTTTTGGCCCTGAACCATATGGGACAACTTGAGGCAAAAGAAGACGAACTTTTTTCAACGACTCCGAATAGCGTGGAAACTCACCCACCCTCCTCATTTCTCGTGAGGATTCCAGAATGCAAGAACTTGTTTCGAGATTCCTCCGTTTGGGCCCTGAACCAGTTGGGACAACTTGAGGCAGAAGAAGGCGAAATTTTTTCAACGACTCCGAATTGCGTGGAAACTCACCCACCCTCCTCATTTCTCGTTAGGATTCCAGAATGCATGAACTTGTTTCGAGATTCCTCCCTTTGCGCCCTGAACCATATGGGACAACTTGAGGCAGAAGAAGACGAACTTTTTTCAACGTCTCCGAATTGCGTGGAAACTCACCCACCCTCCTCATTTCTCGTGAGGATTCCAGAATGCATGAACTTGTTTCGAGATTCCTTCCTTTGGGCCCTGAACCATATGGGACAACTTGAGGCAGAAGAAGACGAACTTTTTTCAACGTCTCCGAATTACGTGGAAACTCACCCACCCTCCTCATTTCTTGTGAGGATTCCAGAATGCATGAACTTGTTTCGAGATTCCTCCGTTTGGGCCCTGAACCATATGGGACAACTTGAGGCAGAAGAAGACGAACTTTTTTCAACGTCTCCGAACTGCGTGGAAACTCACCCAACCTCCTCAATTCTCGTGAGGATTCCAGAATGCATGAACTTGCTTCGAGATTCCTCCCTTTCGGCCCTGAACCATATGGGACAACTTGAGGCAGAAGAAGACGAACTTTTTTCAACGTCTCGGAATTACTTCGAAACTCACCCACCCTCCTCATTTCTCGTGAGGATTCCAGAATGCATGAACTTGTTTCGAGATTCCTCCCTTTGGGCCCTGAACCATTTGGGACAACTTGAGGCAGAAGAAGACGAACTTTTTTCAACGTCTCGGAATTGGTTGGAAACTCACCCACCCTCCTCATTTCTCGTGAGGATTCCAGAATGCATGAACTTGTTTCGAGATTCCTCCGGTTGGGCCCTGAACCATTTGGGACAACTTGAGGCAGAAGAAGACGAACTTTTTTCAACGTCTCCGAATTGCGTGGAAACTCACCCACCCTCCTCATTTCTCGTGAGGATTCCAGAATGCATGAACTTGTTTCGAGATTCCTCCCTTTCGGCCCTGAACCATATGGGACAACTTGAGGCAGAAGAAGACGAACTTTTTTCAACGTCTCGGAATTACTTTGAAACTCACCCACCCTCCTCATTTCTCGTGAGGATTCCAGAATGCATGAACTTGTTTCGAGATTCCTCCGTTTGGGCCCTGAACCATTTGGGACAACTTGAGGCAGAAGAAGACGAACTTTTTTCAACGTCTCGGAATTGCGTGGAAACTCACCCACCCACCTCATTTCTCGTGAGGACTCCAGAATGCACGAACTTGTTACGAGATTCCTCCGTTTGGGCCCTGAACCATTTGGGACAACTTGAGGCAGAAGAAGACGAACTTTTTTCAACGTCTCCGAATTGCGTGGAAACTCACCCACCCTCCTCATTTCTCGTGAGGATTCCATAATGCATGAACTATCTTCGAGATTCCTCCCTTTCGGCCCTGAACCATATGGGACAACTTGAGGCAGAAGAAGACGAACTTTTTTCAACGTCTCGGAATTGGTTGGAAACTCACCCACCCTCCTCATTTCTCGTGAGGATTCCAGAATGCATGAACTTGTTTCGAGATTCCTCCGTTTGGGCCCTGAACCATTTGGGACAACTTGAGGCAGAAGAAGACGAACTTTTTTCAACGTCTCGGAATTGCTTAGAAACTCACCCACCCACCTCATTTCTCGTGAGGATTCCAGAATGCATGAACTTGTTTCGAGATTCCTCCGTTTGGGCCCTGAACCATATGGGACAACTTGAGCCAGAAGAAGACGAAATTTTTTGAACGTCTCGGAATTGGTTGGAAACTCACCCACCCTCCTCATTTCTCGTGAGGATTCCAGAATGCATGAACTTGTTTCGAGATTCCTCCCTTTCGGCCCTGAACCATATGGGACAACTTGAGGCAGAAGAAGACGAACTTTTTTCAACGTCTCGGAATTACTTCGAAACTCACCCACCCTCCTCATTTCTCGTCAGGATTCCAGAATGCATGAACTTGTTTCGAGATTCCTCCCTTTTGGCCCTGAACCATATGGGACAACTTGAGGCAGAAGAAGACGAACTTTTTTCAACGACTCCGAATTGCGTGGAAACTCACCCACCCTCCTCATTTCTCGTGAGGATTCCAGAATGCATGAACTTGTTTCGAGATTCCTCCGTTTGGGCCCTGAACCATTTGGGACAACTTGAGGCAGAAGAAGACGAACTTTTTTCAACGTTTCCGAATTGCGTGGAAACTCACCCACCCTCCTCATTTCTCGTGAGGATTCCAGAATGCATGAACTTCTTTCGAGATTCCTCCCTTTCGGCTCTGAACCATATGGGACAACTTGAGGCAGAAGAAGACGAACTTTTTTCAACGTCTCGGAATTGCGTCGAAACTCACCCACCCTCCTCATTTCTCGTGAGGACTCCAGAATGCACGAACTTGTTTCGAGATTCCTCCCTTTCGGCCCTGAACCATATGGGACAACTTGAGGCAGAAGAAGACGAACTTTTTTCAACGTCTCGGAATTACTTCGAAACTCACCCACCCTCCTCATTTCTCGTCAGGATTCCAGAATGCATGAACTTGTTTCGAGATTCCTCCCTTTTGGCCCTGAACCATATGGGACAACTTGAGGCAGAAGAAGACGAACTTTTTTCAACGACTCCGAATTGCGTGGAAACTCACCCACCCTCCTCATTTCTCGTGAGGATTCCAGAATGCATGAACTTGTTTCGAGATTCCTCCGTTTGGGCCCTGAACCATTTGGGACAACTTGAGGCAGAAGAAGGCGAAATTTTTTCAACGTCTCCGAATTGCGTGGAAACTCACCCACCCTCCTCATTTCTCGTGAGGATTCCAGAATGCATGAACTTGTTTCGAGATTCCTTCCTTTGGGCCCTGAACCATATGGGACAACTTGAGGCAGAAGAAGACGAACTTTTTTCAACGTCTCCGAATTGCGTGGAAACTCACCCACCCTCCTCATTTCTCGTGAGGATTCCAGAATGCATGAACTTGTTTCGAGATTCCTCCGTTTGGGCCCTCAACCATATGGGAAAACTTGAGGCAGAAGAAGACGAACTTTTTTCAACGTCTCCGAATTGCGTGGAAACTCACCCACCCTCCTCTTTTCTCGTGAGGATTCCAGAATGCATGAACTTGCTTCGAGATTCCTCCCTTTCGGCCCTGAACCATATGGGACAACTTGAGGCAGAAGAAGACGAACTTTTTTCAACGTCTCGGAATTACTTCGAAACTCACCCACCCTTCTCATTTCTCGTGAGGATTCCAGAATGCATGAACTTGTTTCGAGATTCCTCCCTTTGGGCCCTGAACCATTTGGGACAACTTGAGGCAGAAGAAGACGAACTTTTTTCAACGTCTCGGAATTGGTTGGAAACTCACCCACCCTCCTCATTTCTCGTGAGGATTCCAGAATGCATGAACTTGTTTCGAGATTCCTCCGGTTGGGCACTGAACCATTTGGGACAACTTGAGGCAGAAGAAGACGAACTTTTTTCAACGTCTCCGAATTGCGTGGAAACTCACCCACCCTCCTCATTTCCCGTGAGGATTCCAGAATGCATGAACTTGCTTCGAGATTCCTCCCTTTCGGCCCTGAACCATATGGGACAACTTGAGGCAGAAGAAGACGAACTTTTTTCAACGTCTCGGAATTGGTTGGAAACTCACCCACCCTCCTCATTTCTCGTGAGGATTCCAGAATGCATGAACTTGTTTCGAGATTCCTCCGTTTGGGCCCTGAACCATTTGGGACAACTTGAGGCAGAAGAAGACGAACTTTTTTCAACGCCTCGGAATTGCTTAGAAACTCACCCACCCACCTCATTTCTCGTGAGGATTCCAGAATGCATGAACTTGCTTCGAGATTCCTCCCTTTCGGCCCTGAACCATATGGGACAACTTGAGGCAGAAGAAGACGAACTTTTTTCAACGTCTCGGAATTACTTCGAAACTCACCCACCCTCCTCATTTCTCGTGAGGATTCCAGAATGCATGAACTTGTTTCGAGATTCCTCCCTTTGGGCCCTGAACCATTTGGGACAACTTGAGGCAGAAGAAGACGAACTTTTTTCAACGTTTCCGAATTGCGTGGAAACTCAACCACCCTCCTCATTTCTCGTGAGGATTCCAGAATGCATGAACTTGCTTCGAGATTCCTCCCTTTCGGCCCTGAACCATATGGGACAACTTGAGGCAGAAGAAGACGAACTTTTTTCAACGTCTCGGAATTACTTCGAAACTCACCCACCCTCCTCATTTCTCGTGAGGATTCCAGAATGCATGAACTTGTTTCGAGATTCCTCCGTTTGGGCCCTGAACCATATGGGACAACTTGAGCCAGAAGAAGACGAACTTTTTTGAACGTCTCGGAATTGGTTGGAAACTCACCCACCCTCCTCATTTCTCGTGAGGATTCCAGAATGCATGAACTTGTTTCGAGATTCCTCCCTTTCGGCTCTGAACCATATGGGACAACTTGAGGCAGAAGAAGACGAACTTTTTTCAACGTCTCGGAATTACTTCGAAACACACCCACCCTCCTCATTTCTCGTCAGGATTCCAGAATGCATGAACTTGTTTCGAGATTCCTCCCTTTTGGCCCTGAACCATATGGGACAACTTGAGGCAGAAGAAGACCAACTTTTTTCAACGACTCCGAATTGTGTGGAAACTCACCCACCCTCCTCATTTCTCGTGAGGATTCCAGAATGCATGAACTTGTTTCGAGATTCCTCCCTTTGGGCCCTGAACCATTTGGGACAACTTGAGGCAGAAGAAGACGAATTTTTTCAACGTCTCGGAATTGCTTGGAAACTCACCCACCCTCCTCATTTCTCGTGAGGATTCCAGAATGCATGAACTTGTTTCGAGATTCCTCCGTTTGGGCCCAGAACCATTTGGGACAACTTGAGGCAGAAGAAGACGAACTTTTTCAACGTCTCCGAATTGCGTGGAAACTCACCCACCCTCCTCATTTCTCGTGAGGATTCCAGAATGCATGAACTTGTTTCGAGATTCCTCCGTTTGGGCCCTGAACCATTTGGGACAACTTGAGGTAGAAGAAGACGAACTTTTTTCAACGTCTCCGAATTGCGTGGAAACTCACCCACCCTCCTCATTTCTCGTGAGGATTCCAGAATGCATGAACTTGTTTCGAGATTCCTCCCTTTGGGCCCTGAACCATTTTGGACAACTCTAGGCAGAAGAAGACGAACTTTTTTCAACGACTCCGAATTGCGTGGAAACTCACCCACCCTCCTCATTTCTCGTGAGGTTTCCAGAATGCATGAACTTGTTTCGAGATTCCTCCCTTTGGGCCCTGAACCATTTGGGACAACTTGAGGCAGAAGAAGACGAACTTTTTTCAACGTCTCGGAATTGGTTGGAAACTCACCCACCCTCCTCATTTCTCGTGAGGATTCCATAATGCATGAACTTGTTTCGAGATTCCTCCGGTTGGGCCCTGAACCATTTGGGACAACTTGAGGCAGAAGAAGACGAACTTTTTTCAACGTCTCGGAATTGGTTGGAAACTCACCCACCCTCCTCATTTCTCGTGAGGATTCCAGAATGCATGAACTTGTTTCGAGATTCCTCCGTTTGGGCCCTGAACCATTTGGCAAGACTTGAGGCAGAAGAAAACGAACTTTTTTCAACGACTCCGAATTGCGTGGAAACTCACCCACCCTCCTCATTTCTCGTGAGGTTTCCAGAATGCATGAACTTGTTTCGAGATTCCTCCCTTTGGGCCCTGAACCATTTGGGACAACTTGAGGCAGAAGAAGACGAACTTTTTTCAACGTCTCGGAATTGCGTGGAAACTCACCCACCCACCTCATTTCTCGTGAGGACTCCAGAATGCACGAACTTGTTTCGAGATTCCTCCGTTTGGGCCCTGAACCATTTGGGACAACTTGAGGCAGAAGAAGACGAACTTTTTTCAACGTCTCCGAATTGCGTGGAAACTCACCCACCCTCCTCATTTCTCGTGAGGATTCCAGAATGCATGAACTTGTTTCGAGATTCCTCCCTTTGGGCCCTGAACCATATGGGACAACTTGAGGCAGAAGAAGACGAACTTTTTCAACGTCTCCGAATTGCGTGGAAACTCACCCACCCTCCTCATTTCTCGTGAGGATTCCAGAATGCATGAACTTGTTTCGAGATTCCTCCCTTTGGGCCCTGAACCATTTGGGACAACTTGAGGCAGAAGAAGACGAACTTTTTTCAACGTCTCGGAATTGCTTGGAAACTCACCCACCCTCCTCATTTCTCGTAAGGATTCCAGAATGCATGAACTTGTTTCGAGATTCCTCCGTTTGGGCCCTGAACCATTTGGGACAACTTGAGGCAGAAGAAGACGAACTTTTTTCAACGTCTCCGAATTGCGTGGAAACTCACCCACCCTCCTCATTTCTCGTGAGGATTCCAGAATGCATGAACTTGTTTCGAGATTCCTCCCTTTGGGCCCTGAACCATTTTGGACAACTCTAGGCAGAAGAAGACGAACTTTTTTCAACGACTCCGAATTGCGTGGAAACTCACCCACCCTCCTCATTTCTCGTGAGGTTTCCAGAATGCATGAACTTGTTTCGAGATTCCTCCCTTTGGGCCCTGAACCATTTGGGACAACTTGAGGCAGAAGAAGACGAACTTTTTTCAACGTCTCGGAATTGGTTGGAAACTCACCCACCCTCCTCATTTCTCGTGAGGATTCCACAATGCATGAACTTGTTTCGAGATTCCTCCGGTTGGGCCCTGAACCATTTGGGACAACTTGAGGCAGAAGAAGACGAACTTTTTTCAACGTCTCGGAATTGGTTGGAAACTCACCCACCCTCCTCATTTCTCGTGAGGATTCCAGAATGCATGAACTTGTTTCGAGATTCCTCCGTTTGGGCCCTGAACCATTTGGCAAGACTTGAGGCAGAAGAAAACGAACTTTTTTCAACGACTCCGAATTGCGTGGAAACTCACCCACCCTCCTCATTTCTCGTGAGGTTTCCAGAATGCATGAACTTGTTTCGAGATTCCTCCCTTTGGGCCCTGAACCATTTGGGACAACTTGAGGCAGAAGAAGACGAACTTTTTTCAACGTCTCGGAATTGCGTGGAAACTCACCCACCCACCTCATTTCTCGTGAGGACTCCAGAATGCACGAACTTGTTTCGAGATTCCTCCGTTTGGGCCCTGAACCATTTGGGACAACTTGAGGCAGAAGAAGACGAACTTTTTTCAACGTCTCCGAATTGCGTGGAAACTCACCCACCCTCCTCATTTCTCGTGAGGATTCCAGAATGCATGAACTTGTTTCGAGATTCCTCCCTTTGGGCCCTGAACCATATGGGACAACTTGAGGCAGAAGAAGACGAACTTTTTTCAACGTCTCCGAATTGCGTGGAAACTCACCCACCCTCCTCATTTCTCGTGAGGATTCCAGAATGCATGAACTTGTTTCGAGATTCCTCCCTTTGGGCCCTGAACCATTTGGGACAACTTGAGGCAGAAGAAGACGAACTTTTTTCAACGTCTCGGAATTGCTTGGAAACTCACCCACCCTCCTCATTTCTCGTGAGGATTCCAGAATGCATGAACTTGTTTCGAGATTCCTCCGTTTGGGCCCTGAACCATTTGGGACAACTTGAGGCAGAAGAAGACGAACTTTTTTCAACGTCTCGGAATTGCTTGGAAACTCACCCAACCTCCTCATTTCTCGTGAGGATTCCAGAATGCATGAACTTGTTTCGAGATTCCTCCGGTTGGGCCCTGAACCATTTGGGACAACTTGAGGCAGAAGAAGACGAACTTTTTTCAACGTCTCGGAATTGGTTGGAAACTCACCCACCCTCCTCATTTCTCGTGAGGATTCCAGAATGCATGAACTTGTTTCGAGATTCCTCCGTTTGGGCCCTGAACCATTTGGGACAACTTGAGGCAGAAGAAGACGAACTTTTTTCAACGTCTCGGAATTACTTCGAAACTCACCCACCCTCCTCATTTCTCGTAAGGATTCCAGAATGCATGAACTTGTTTCGAGATTCCTCCCTTTTGGCCCTGAACCATATGGGACAACTTGAGGCAGAAGAAGACGAACTTTTTTCAACGACTCCGAATTGCGTTGAAACTCACCCACCCTCCTCATTTCTCGTGAGGATTCCAGCATGCATGAACTTGTTTCGAGATTCCTCCGTTTGGGCCCTGAACCATTTGGGACAACTTGAGGCAGAAGAAGACGAAATTTTTTCAACGACTCCGAATTGCGTGGAAACTCACCCACCCTCCTCATTTCTCGTGAGGATTCCAGAATGCATGAACTTGTTTCGAGATTCCTCCCTTTGGGCCCTGAACCATATGGGACAACTTGAGGCAGAAGAAGACGAACTTTTTTCAACGTCTCCGAATTGCGTGGAAACTCACCCACCCTCCTCATTTCTCGTGAGGATTCCAGAATGCATGAACTTGTTTCGAGATTCCTCCCTTTGGGCCCTGAACCATTTGGGACAACTTGAGGCAGAAGAAGACGAACTTTTTTCAACGTCTCGGAATTACTTCGAAACTCACCCACCCTCCTCATTTCTCGTGAGGATTCCAGAATGCATGAACTTGTTTCGAGATTCCTCCCTTTGGGCCCTGAACCATTTGGGACAACTTGAGGCAGAAGAAGACGAACTTTTTTCAACGTTTCCGAATTGCGTGGAAACTCAACCACCCTCCTCATTTCTCGTGAGGATTCCAGAATGCATGAACTTGCTTCGAGATTCCTCCCTTTCGGCCCTGAACCATATGGGACAACTTGAGGCAGAAGAAGACGAACTTTTTTCAACGTCTCGGAATTACTTCGAAACTCACCCACCCTCCTCATTTCTCGTGAGGATTCCAGAATGCATGAACTTGTTTCGAGATTCCTCCGTTTGGGCCCTGAACCATATGGGACAACTTGAGCCAGAAGAAGACGAACTTTTTTGAACGTCTCGGAATTGGTTGGAAACTCACCCACCCTCCTCATTTCTCGTGAGGATTCCAGAATGCATGAACTTGTTTCGAGATTCCTCCCTTTCGGCTCTGAACCATATGGGACAACTTGAGGCAGAAGAAGACGAACTTTTTTCAACGTCTCGGAATTACTTCGAAACACACCCACCCTCCTCATTTCTCGTCAGGATTCCAGAATGCATGAACTTGTTTCGAGATTCCTCCCTTTTGGCCCTGAACCATATGGGACAACTTGAGGCAGAAGAAGACCAACTTTTTTCAACGACTCCGAATTGCGTGGAAACTCACCCACCCTCCTCATTTCTCGTGAGGATTCCAGAATGCATGAACTTGTTTCGAGATTCCTCCCTTTGGGCCCTGAACCATTTGGGACAACTTGAGGCAGAAGAAGACGAATTTTTTCAACGTCTCGGAATTGCTTGGAAACTCACCCACCCTCCTCATTTCTCGTGAGGATTCCAGAATGCATGAACTTGTTTCGAGATTCCTCCGTTTGGGCCCAGAACCATTTGGGACAACTTGAGGCAGAAGAAGACGAACTTTTTCAACGTCTCCGAATTGCGTGGAAACTCACCCACCCTCCTCATTTCTCGTGAGGATTCCAGAATGCATGAACTTGTTTCGAGATTCCTCCGTTTGGGCCCTGAACCATTTGGGACAACTTGAGGCAGAAGAAGACGAACTTTTTTCAACGTCTCCGAATTGCGTGGAAACTCACCCACCCTCCTCATTTCTCGTGAGGATTCCAGAATGCATGAACTTGTTTCGAGATTCCTCCCTTTGGGCCCTGAACCATATGGGACAACTTGAGGCAGAAGAAGACGAACTTTTTCAACGTCTCCGAATTGCGTGGAAACTCACCCACCCTCCTCATTTCTCGTGAGGATTCCAGAATGCATGAACTTGTTTCGAGATTCCTCCCTTTGGGCCCTGAACCATTTGGGACAACTTGAAACAGAAGAAGACGAACTTTTTTCAACGTCTCGGAATTGCTTGGAAACTCACCCACCCTCCTCATTTCTCGTGAGGATTCCAGAATGCATGAACTTGTTTCGAGATTCCTCCGTTTGGGCCCTGAACCATTTGGGACAACTTGAGGCAGAAGAAGACGAACTTTTTTCAACGTCTCGGAATTGCTTGGAAACTCACCCAACCTCCTCATTTCTCGTGAGGATTCCAGAATGCATGAACTTGTTTCGAGATTCCTCCGGTTGGGCCCTGAACCATTTGGGACAACTTGAGGCAGAAGAAGACGAACTTTTTTCAACGTCTCGGAATTGGTTGGAAACTCACCCACCCTCCTCATTTCTCGTCAGGATTCCAGAATGCATGAACTTGTTTCGAGATTCCTCCGTTTGGGCCCTGAACCATTTGGGACAACTTGAGGCAGAAGAAGACGAACTTTTTTCAACGTCTCGGAATTACTTCGAAACTCACCCACCCTCCTCATTTCTCGTAAGGATTCCAGAATGCATGAACTTGTTTCGAGATTCCTCCCTTTTGGCCCTGAACCATATGGGACAACTTGAGGCAGAAGAAGACGAACTTTTTTCAACGACTCCGAATTGCGTGGAAACTCACCCACCCTCCTCATTTCTCGTGAGGATTCCAGCATGCATGAACTTGTTTCGAGATTCCTCCGTTTGGGCCCTGAACCATTTGGGACAACTTGAGGCAGAAGAAGACGAAATTTTTTCAACGACTCCGAATTGCGTGGAAACTCACCCACCCTCCTCATTTCTCGTGAGGATTCCAGAATGCATGAACTTGTTTCGAGATTCCTCCCTTTGGGCCCTGAACCATATGGGACAACTTGAGGCAGAAGAAGACGAACTTTTTTCAACGTCTCCGAATTGCGTGGAAACTCACCCACCCTCCTCATTTCTCGTGAGGATTCCAGAATGCATGAACTTGTTTCGAGATTCCTCCCTTTGGGCCCTGAACCATTTGGGACAACTTGAGGCAGAAGAAGACGAACTTTTTTCAACGTCTCGGAATTGCTTGGAAACTCACCCACCCTCCTCATTTCTCGTGAGGATTCCAGAATGCATGAACTTGTTTCGAGATTCCTCCGTTTGGGCCCTGAACCATTTGAACAACTTGAGGCAGAAGAAGACGAACTTTTTCAACGTCTCCGAATTGCGTGGAAACTCACCCACCCTCCTCATTTCTCGTGAGGATTCCAGAATGCATGAACTTGTTTCGAGATTCCTCCGTTTGGGCCCTGAACCATTTGGCAAGACTTGAGGCAGAAGAAAACGAACTTTTTTCAACGACTCCGAATTGCGTGGAAACTCACCCACCCTCCTCATTTCTCGTGAGGATTCCAGAATGCACGAACTTTTTTCGAGATTCCTCCCTTTGCGCCCTGAACCATTTGTGACAACTTGAGGCAGAAGAAGACGAACTTTTCTCAACGTCTCGGAATTGCTTGGAAACTCACCCACCCTCCTCATTTCTCGTGAGGATTCCAGAATGCATGAACTTGTTTCGAGATTCCTCCGTTTGGGCCCTGAACCATTTGGGACAACTTGAGGCAGAAGAAGACGAACTTTTTCAACGTCTCCGAATTGCGTGGAAACTCACCCACCCTCCTCATTTCTCGTGAGGATTCCAGAATGCATGAACTTGTTTCGAGATTCCTCCGTTTGGGCCCTGAACCATTTGGCAAGACTTGAGGCAGAAGAAAACGAACTTTTTTCAACGACTCCGAATTGCGTGGAAACTCACCCACCCTCCTCATTTCTCGTGAGGATTCCAGAATGCATGAACTTTTTTCGAGATTCCTCCCTTTGCGCCCTGAACCATATGGGACAACTTGAGGCAGAAGAAGACGAACTTTTTTCAACGTCTCCGAATTGCGTGGAAACTCACCCACCCTCCTCATTTCTCGTGAGGATTCCAGAATGCATGAACTTGTTTCGAGATTCCTTCCTTTGGGCCCTGAACCATATGGGACAACTTGAGGCAGAAGAAGACGAACTTTTTTCAACGTCTCCGAATTGCGTGGAAACTCACCCACCCTCCTCATTTCTCGTGAGGATTCCAGAATGCATGAACTTGTTTCGAGATTCCTCCGTTTGGGCCCTGAACCATATGGGACAAATTGAGGCAGAATAAGACGAACTTTTTTCAACGTCTCCGAATTGCGTGGAAACTCACCCACCCTCCTCATTTCTCGTGAGGATTCCAGAATGCATGAACTTGCTTCGAGATTCCTCCCTTTCGGCCCTGAACCATATGGGACAACTTGAGGCAGAACAAGACGAACTTTTTTCAACGTCTCGGAATTACTTCGAAACTCACCCACCCTCCTCATTTCTCGTGAGGATTCCAGAATGCATGAACTTGTTTCGAGATTCCTCCCTTTGGGCCCTGAACCATTTGGGACAACTTGAGGCAGAAGAAGACGAACTTTTTTCAACGTCTCGGAATTGCTTGGAAACTCACCCACCCTCCTCATTTCTCGTGAGGATTCCAGAATGCATGAACTTGTTTCGAGATTCCTCCGTTTGGGCCCTGAACCATTTGGGACAACTTGAGGCAGAAGAAGACGAACTTTTTCAACGTCTCCGAATTGCGTGGAAACTCACCCACCCTCCTCATTTCTCGTGAGGATTCCAGAATGCATGAACTTGTTTCGAGATTCCTCCGTTTGGGCCCTGAACCATTTGGCAAGACTTGAGGCAGAAGAAAACGAACTTTTTTCAACGACTCCGAATTGCGTGGAAACTCACCCACCCTCCTCATTTCTCGTGAGGATTCCAGAATGCATGAACTTTTTTCGAGATTCCTCCCTTTGCGCCCTGAACCATATGGGACAACTTGAGGCAGAAGAAGACGAACTTTTTTCAACGTCTCCGAATTGCGTGGAAACTCACCCACCCTCCTCATTTCTCGTGAGGATTCCAGAATGCATGAACTTGTTTCGAGATTCCTCCGTTTGGGCCCTGAACCATATGGGACAAATTGAGGCAGAATAAGACGAACTTTTTTCAACGTCTCCGAATTGCGTGGAAACTCACCCACCCTCCTCATTTCTCGTGAGGATTCCAGAATGCATGAACTTGCTTCGAGATTCCTCCCTTTCGGCCCTGAACCATATGGGACAACTTGAGGCAGAACAAGACGAACTTTTTTCAACGTCTCGGAATTACTTCGAAACTCACCCACCCTCCTCATTTCTCGTGAGGATTCCAGAATGCATGAACTTGTTTCGAGATTCCTCCCTTTGGGCCCTGAACCATTTGGGACAACTTGAGGCAGAAGAAGACGAACTTTTTTCAACGTCTCGGAATTGCTTGGAAACTCACCCACCCTCCTCATTTCTCGTGAGGATTCCAGAATGCATGAACTTGTTTCGAGATTCCTCCGTTTGGGCCCTGAACCATATGGGACAACTTGAGGCAGAAGAAGACGAACTTTTTTCAACGTCTCGGAATTGGTTGGAAACTCACCCACCCTCCTCATTTCTCGTGAGGATTCCAGAATGCATGAACTTGTTTCGAGATTCCTCCGTTTGGGCCCTGAACCATTTGGCAAGACTTGAGGCAGAAGAAAACGAACTTTTTTCAACGACTCCGAATTGCGTGGAAACTCACCCACCCTCCTCATTTCTCGTGAGGTTTCCAGAATGCATGAACTTGTTTCGAGATTCCACCCTATGGGCCCTGAACCATTTGGGACAACTTGAGGCAGAAGAAGACGAACTTTTTTCAACGTCTCGGAATTGCGTGGAAACTCACCCACCCTCCTCATTTCTCGTGAGGACTCCAGAATGCACGAACTTGTTTCGAGATTCCTCCGTTTGGGCCCTGAACCATTTGGGACAACTTGAGGCAGAAGAAGACGAACTTTTTTCAACGTCTCCGAATTGCGTGGAAACTCACCCACCCTCCTCATTTCTCGTGAGGATTCCAGAATGCATGAACTTTTTTCGAGATTCCTCCCTTTGCGCCCTGAACCATATGGGACAACTTGAGGCAGAAGAAGACGAACTTTTTTCAACGTCTCCGAATTGCGTGGAAACTCACCCACCCTCCTCATTTCTCGTGAGGATTCCAGAATGCATGAACTTGTTTCGAGATTCCTGCCTTTGGGCCCTGAACCATATGGGACAACTTGAGGCAGAAGAAGACGAACTTTTTTCAACGTCTCCGAATTGCGTGGAAACTCACCCACCCTCCTCATTTCTCGTGAGGATTCCAGAATGCATGAACTTGTTTCGAGATTCCTCCGTTTGGGCCCTGAACCATATGGGACAACTTGAGGCAGAAGAAGACGAACTTTTTTCAACGTCTCCGAATTGCGTGGAAACTCACCCACCCTCCTCATTTCTCGTGAGGATTCCAGAATGCATGAACTTGCTTCGAGATTCCTCCCTTTCGGCCCTGAACCATATGGGACAACTTGAGGCAGAAGAAGACGAACTTTTTTCAACGTCTCGGAATTACTTCGAAACTCACCCACCCTCCTCATTTCTCGTGAGGATTCCAGAATGCATGAACTTGTTTCGAGATTCCTCCGTTTGGGCCCTGAACCATTTGGGACAACTTGAGGCAGAAGAAGACGAACTTTTTTCAACGTCTCGGAATTGCTTGGAAACTCTCCCACCCTCCTCATTTCTCGTGAGGATTCCAGAATGCATGAACTTGTTTCGAGATTCCTCCGTTTGGGCCCTGAACCATTTGGGACAACTTGAGGCAGAAGAAGACGAACTTTTTTCAACGTCTCGGAATTGCTTGGAAACTCACCCACCCTCCTCATTTCTCGTGAGGATTCCAGAATGCATGAACTTGTTTCGAGATTCCTCCGGTTGGGCCCTGAACCATTTGGGACAACTTGAGGCAGAAGAAGACGAACTTTTTTCAACGTCTCGGAATTGGTTGGAAACTCACCCACCCTCCTCATTTCTCGTGAGGATTCCAGAATGCATGAACTTGTTTCGAGATTCCTCCGTTTGGGCCCTGAACCATTTGGCAAGACTTGAGGCAGAAGAAAACGAACTTTTTTCAACGACTCCGAATTGCGTGGAAACTCACCCACCCTCCTCATTTCTCGTGAGGTTTCCAGAATGCATGAACTTGTTTTGAGATTCCTCCCTATGGGCCCTGAACCATTTGGGACAACTTGAGGCAGAAGAAGACGAACTTTTTTCAACGTCTCGGAATTGCGTGGAAACTCACCCACCCTCCTCATTTCTCGTGAGGACTCCAGAATGCACGAACTTGTTTCGAGATTCCTCCGTTTGGGCCCTGAACCATTTGGGACAACTTGAGGCAGAAGAAGATGAACTTTTTTCAACGTCTCCGAATTGCGTGGAAACTCACCCACCCTCCTCATTTCTCGTGAGGATTCCAGAATGCATGAACTTGTTTCGAGATTCCTCCCTTTGGGCCCTGAACCATATGGGACAACTTGAGGCAGAAGAAGACGAACTTTTTTCAACGTCTCCGAATTGCGTGGAAACTCACCCACCCTCCTCATTTCTCGTGAGGATTCCATAATGCATGAACTTGTTTCGAGATTCCTCCCTTTCGGCCCTGAACCATATGGGACAACTTGAGGCAGAAGAAGACGAACTTTTTTCAACGTCTCGGAATTACTTTGAAACTCACCCACCCTCCTCATTTCTCGTGAGGATTCCAGAATGCATGAACTTGTTTCGAGATTCCTCCCTTTGGGCCCTGAACCATTTGGGACAACTTGAGGCAGAAGAAGACGAACTTTTTTCAACGTCTCGGAATTGCTTGGAAACTCACCCACCCTCCTCATTTCTCGTGAGGATTCCAGAATGCATGAACTTGTTTCGAGATTCCTCCGTTTGGGCCCTGAACCATTTGGGACAACTTGAGGCAGAAGAAGACGAACTTTTTTCAACGTCTCGGAATTGCTTGGAAACTCACCCACCATCCTCATTTCTCGTGAGGATTCCAGAATGCATGAACTTGTTTCGAGATTCCTCCGGTTGGGCCCTGAACCATTTGGGACAACTTGAGGCAGAAGAAGACGAACTTTTTTCAACGTCTCGGAATTGGTTGGAAACTCACCCACCCTCCTCATTTCTCGTGAGGATTCCAGAATGCATGAACTTGTTTCGAGATTCCTCCGTTTGGGCCCTGAACCATTTGGGACAACTTGAGGCAGAAGAAGACGAACTTTTTTCAACGTCTCCGAATTGCGTGGAAACTCACCCACCCTCCTCATTTCTCGTGAGGATTCCAGAATGCATGAACTTGTTTCGAGATTCCTCCGTTTGGGCCCTGAACCATTTGGCAAGACTTGAGGCAGAAGAAAACGAACTTTTTTCAACGACTCCGAATTGCGTGGAAACTCACCCACCCTCCTCATTTCTCGTGAGGTTTCCAGAATGCATGAACTTGTTTCGAGATTCCTCCCTATGGGCCCTGAACCATTTGGGACAACTTGAGGCAGAAGAAGACGAACTTTTTTCAACGTCTCGGAATTGCGTGGAAACTCACCCACCCACCTCATTTCTCGTGAGGACTCCAGAATGCACGAACTTGTTTCGAGATTCCTCCGTTTGGGCCCTGAACCATCTGGGACAACTTGAGGCAGAAGAAGACGAACTTTTTTCAACATCTCCGAATTGCGTGGAAACTCACCCACCCTCCTCATTTCTCGTGAGGATTCCAGAATGCATGAACTTGTTTCGAGATTCCTCCCTTTCGGCCCTGAACCATATGGGACAACTTGAGGCAGAAGAAGACGAACTTTTTTCAACGTCTCGGAATTACTTTGAAACTCACCCACCCTCCTCATTTCTCGTGAGGATTCCAGAATGCATGAACTTGTTTCGAGATTCCTCCGTTTGGGCCCTGAACCATTTGGGACAACTTGAGGCAGAAGAAGACGAACTTTTTTCAACGTCTCGGAATTGCTTGGAAACTCACCCACCCTCCTCATTTCTCGTGAGGATTCCAGAATGCATGAACTTGTTTCGAGATTCCTCCGGTTGGGCCCTGAACCATTTGGGACAACTTGAGGCAGAAGAAGACGAACTTTTTTCAACGTCTCGGAATTGGTTGGAAACTCACCCACCCTCCTCATTTCTCGTGAGTATTCCAGAATGCATGAACTTGTTTCGAGATTCCTCCCTTTGGGCCCTGAACCATTTGGGACAACTTGAGGCAGAAGAAGACGAACTTTTTTCAACGTCTCGGAATTGCTTGGAAACTCACCCACCCTCCTCATTTCTCGTGAGGATTCCAGAATGCATGAACTTGTTTCGAGATTCCTCCGTTTGGGCCCTGAACCATTTGGGACAACTTGAGGCAGAAGAAGACGAACTTTTTTCAACGTCTCGGAATTGCTTGGAAACTCACCCACCATCCTCATTTCTCGTGAGGATTCCAGAATGCATGAACTTGTTTCGAGATTCCTCCGGTTGGGCCCTGAACCATTTGGGACAACTTGAGGCAGAAGAAGACGAACTTTTTTCAACGTCTCGGAATTGGTTGGAAACTCACCCACCCTCCTCATTTCTCGGGAGGATTCCAGAATGCATGAACTTGTTTCGAGATTCCTCCGTTTGGGCCCTGAACCATTTGGGACAACTTGAGGCAGAAGAAGACGAACTTTTTTCAACGTCTCCGAATTGCGTGGAAACTCACCCACCCTCCTCATTTCTCGTGAGGATTCCAGAATGCATGAACTTGTTTCGAGATTCCTCCGTTTGGGCCCTGAACCATTTGGCAAGACTTGAGGCAGAAGAAAACGAACTTTTTTCAACGACTCCGAATTGCGTGGAAACTCACCCACCCTCCTCATTTCTCGTGAGGTTTCCAGAATGCATGAACTTGTTTCGAGATTCCTCCCTATGGGCCCTGAACCATTTGGGACAACTTGAGGCAGAAGAAGACGAACTTTTTTCAACGTCTCGGAATTGCGTGGAAACTCACCCACCCACCTCATTTCTCGTGAGGACTCCAGAATGCACGAACTTGTTTCGAGATTCCTCCGTTTGGGCCCTGAACCATCTGGGACAACTTGAGGCAGAAGAAGACGAACTTTTTTCAACGTCTCGGAATTGGTTGGAAACTCACCCACCCTCCTCATTTCTCGTGAGGATTCCAGAATGCATGAACTTGTTTCGAGATTCCTCCGTTTGGGCCCTGAACCATTTGGGACAACTTGAGGCAGAAGAAGACGAACTTTTTTCAACGTCTCCGAATTGCGTGGAAACTCACCCACCCTCCTCATTTCTCGTGAGGATTCCAGAATGCATGAACTTGTTTCGAGATTCCTCCGTTTGGGCCCTGAACCATTTGGCAAGACTTGAGGCAGAAGAAAACGAACTTTTTTCAACGACTCCGAATTGCGTGGAAACTCACCCACCCTCCTCATTTCTCGTGAGGTTTCCAGAATGCATGAACTTGTTTCGAGATTCCTCCCTATGGGCCCTGAACCATTTGGGACAACTTGAGGCAGAAGAAGACGAACTTTTTTCAACGTCTCGGAATTGCGTGGAAACTCACCCACCCACCTCATTTCTCGTGAGGACTCCAGAATGCACGAACTTGTTTCGAGATTCCTCCGTTTGGGCCCTGAACCATCTGGGACAACTTGAGGCAGAAGAAGACGAACTTTTTTCAACATCTCCGAATTGCGTGGAAACTCACCCACCCTCCTCATTTCTCGTGAGGATTCCAGAATGCATGAACTTGTTTCGAGATTCCTCCCTTTCGGCCCTGAACCATATGGGACAACTTGAGGCAGAAGAAGACGAACTTTTTTCAACGTCTCGGAATTACTTTGAAACTCACCCACCCTCCTCATTTCTCGTGAGGATTCCAGAATGCATGAACTTGTTTCGAGATTCCTCCGTTTGGGCCCTGAACCATTTGGGACAACTTGAGGCAGAAGAAGACGAACTTTTTTCAACGTCTCGGAATTGCTTGGAAACTCACCCACCCTCCTCATTTCTCGTGAGGATTCCAGAATGCATGAACTTGTTTCGAGATTCCTCCGGTTGGGCCCTGAACCATTTGGGACAACTTGAGGCAGAAGAAGACGAACTTTTTTCAACGTCTCGGAATTGGTTGGAAACTCACCCACCCTCCTCATTTCTCGTGAGTATTCCAGAATGCATGAACTTGTTTCGAGATTCCTCCCTTTGGGCCCTGAACCATTTGGGACAACTTGAGGCAGAAGAAGACGAACTTTTTTCAACGTCTCGGAATTGCTTGGAAACTCACCCACCCTCCTCATTTCTCGTGAGGATTCCAGAATGCATGAACTTGTTTCGAGATTCCTCCGTTTGGGCCCTGAACCATTTGGGACAACTTGAGGCAGAAGAAGACGAACTTTTTTCAACGTCTCGGAATTGCTTGGAAACTCACCCACCATCCTCATTTCTCGTGAGGATTCCAGAATGCATGAACTTGTTTCGAGATTCCTCCGGTTGGGCCCTGAACCATTTGGGACAACTTGAGGCAGAAGAAGACGAACTTTTTTCAACGTCTCGGAATTGGTTGGAAACTCACCCACCCTCCTCATTTCTCGTGAGGATTCCAGAATGCATGAACTTGTTTCGAGATTCCTCCGTTTGGGCCCTGAACCATTTGGGACAACTTGAGGCAGAAGAAGACGAACTTTTTTCAACGTCTCCGAATTGCGTGGAAACTCACCCACCCTCCTCATTTCTCGTGAGGATTCCAGAATGCATGAACTTGTTTCGAGATTCCTCCGTTTGGGCCCTGAACCATTTGGCAAGACTTGAGGCAGAAGAAAACGAACTTTTTTCAACGACTCCGAATTGCGTGGAAACTCACCCACCCTCCTCATTTCTCGTGAGGTTTCCAGAATGCATGAACTTGTTTCGAGATTCCTCCCTATGGGCCCTGAACCATTTGGGACAACTTGAGGCAGAAGAAGACGAACTTTTTTCAACGTCTCGGAATTGCGTGGAAACTCACCCACCCACCTCATTTCTCGTGAGGACTCCAGAATGCACGAACTTGTTTCGAGATTCCTCCGTTTGGGCCCTGAACCATCTGGGACAACTTGAGGCAGAAGAAGACGAACTTTTTTCAACGTCTCGGAATTGGTTGGAAACTCACCCACCCTCCTCATTTCTCGTGAGGATTCCAGAATGCATGAACTTGTTTCGAGATTCCTCCGTTTGGGCCCTGAACCATTTGGGACAACTTGAGGCAGAAGAAGACGAACTTTTTTCAACGTCTCCGAATTGCGTGGAAACTCACCCACCCTCCTCATTTCTCGTGAGGATTCCAGAATGCATGAACTTGTTTCGAGATTCCTCCGTTTGGGCCCTGAACCATTTGGCAAGACTTGAGGCAGAAGAAAACGAACTTTTTTCAACGACTCCGAATTGCGTGGAAACTCACCCACCCTCCTCATTTCTCGTGAGGTTTCCAGAATGCATGAACTTGTTTCGAGATTCCTCCCTATGGGCCCTGAACCATTTGGGACAACTTGAGGCAGAAGAAGACGAACTTTTTTCAACGTCTCGGAATTGCGTGGAAACTCACCCACCCACCTCATTTCTCGTGAGGACTCCAGAATGCACGAACTTGTTTCGAGATTCCTCCGTTTGGGCCCTGAACCATCTGGGACAACTTGAGGCAGAAGAAGACGAACTTTTTTCAACATCTCCGAATTGCGTGGAAACTCACCCACCCTCCTCATTTCTCGTGAGGATTCCAGAATGCATGAACTTGTTTCGAGATTCCTCCCTTTCGGCCCTGAACCATATGGGACAACTTGAGGCAGAAGAAGACGAACTTTTTTCAACGTCTCGGAATTACTTTGAAACTCACCCACCCTCCTCATTTCTCGTGAGGATTCCAGAATGCATGAACTTGTTTCGAGATTCCTCCGTTTGGGCCCTGAACCATTTGGGACAACTTGAGGCAGAAGAAGACGAACTTTTTTCAACGTCTCGGAATTGCTTGGAAACTCACCCACCCTCCTCATTTCTCGTGAGGATTCCAGAATGCATGAACTTGTTTCGAGATTCCTCCGGTTGGGCCCTGAACCATTTGGGACAACTTGAGGCAGAAGAAGACGAACTTTTTTCAACGTCTCGGAATTGGTTGGAAACTCACCCACCCTCCTCATTTCTCGTGAGGATTCCAGAATGCATGAACTTGTTTCGAGATTCCTCCGTTTGGGCCCTGAACCATTTGGCAAGACTTGAGGCAGAAGAAAACGAACTTTTTTCAACGACTCCGAATTGCGTGGAAACTCACCCACCCTCCTCATTTCTCGTGAGGTTTCCAGAATGCATGAACTTGTTTCGAGATTCCTCCCTATGGGCCCTGAACCATTTGGGACAACTTGAGGCAGAAGAAGACGAACTTTTTTCAACGTCTCGGAATTGCGTGGAAACTCACCCACCCTCCTCATTTCTCGTGAGGACTCCAGAATGCACGAACTTGTTTCGAGATTCCTCCGTTTGGGCCCTGAACCATTTGGGACAACTTAAGGCAGAAGAAGACGAACTTTTTTCAACGTCTCCGAATTGCGTGGAAACTCACCCACCCTCCTCATTTCTCGTGAGGATTCCAGAATGCATGAACTTTTTTCGAGATTCCTCCCTTTGCGCCCTGAACCATATGGGACAACTTGAGGCAGAAGAAGACGAACTTTTTTCAACGTCTCCGAATTGCGTGGAAACTCACCCACCCTCCTCATTTCTCGTGAGGATTCCAGAATGCATGAACTTGTTTCGAGATTCCTGCCTTTGGGCCCTGAACCATATGGGACAACTTGAGGCAGAAGAAGACGAACTTTTTTCAACGTCTCCGAATTGCGTGGAAACTCACCCACCCTCCTCATTTCTCGTGAGGATTCCAGAATGCATGAACTTGTTTCGAGATTCCTCCGTTTGGGCCCTGAACCATATGGGACAACTTGAGGCAGAAGAAGACGAACTTTTTTCAACGTCTCCGAATTGCGTGGAAACTCAACCACCCTCCTCATTTCTCGTGAGGATTCCAGAATGCATGAACTTGCTTCGAGATTCCTCCCTTTCGGCCCTGAACGATATGGGACAACTTGAGGCAGAAGAAGACGAACTTTTTTCAACGTCTCGGAATTACTTCGAAACTCACCCACCCTCCTCATTTCTCGTGAGGATTCCAGAATGCATGAACTTGTTTCGAGATTCCTCCGTTTGGGCCCTGAACCATTTGGGACAACTTGAGGCAGAAGAAGACGAACTTTTTTCAACGTCTCGGAATTGCTTGGAAACTCACCCACCCTCCTCATTTCTCGTGAGGATTCCAGAATGCATGAACTTGTTTCGAGATTCCTCCGTTTGGGCCCTGAACCATTTGGGACAACTTGAGGCAGAAGAAGACGAACTTTTTTCAACGTCTCGGAATTGCTTGGAAACTCACCCACCCTCCTCATTTCTCGTGAGGATTCCAGAATGCATGAACTTGTTTCGAGATTCCTCCGGTTGGGCCCTGAACCATTTGGGACAACTTGAGGCAGAAGAAGACGAACTTTTTTCAACGTCTCGGAATTGGTTGGAAACTCACCCACCCTCCTCATTTCTCGTGAGGATTCCAGAATGCATGAACTTGTTTCGAGATTCCTCCGTTTGGGCCCTGAACCATTTGGCAAGACTTGAGGCAGAAGAAAACGAACTTTTTTCAACGACTCCGAATTGCGTGGAAACTCACCCACCCTCCTCATTTCTCGTGAGGTTTCCAGAATGCATGAACTTGTTTTGAGATTCCTCCCTATGGGCCCTGAACCATTTGGGACAACTTGAGGCAGAAGAAGACGAACTTTTTTCAACGTCTCGGAATTGCGTGGAAACTCACCCACCCTCCTCATTTCTCGTGAGGACTCCAGAATGCACGAACTTGTTTCGAGATTCCTCCGTTTGGGCCCTGAACCATTTGGGACAACTTGAGGCAGAAGAAGATGAACTTTTTTCAACGTCTCCGAATTGCGTGGAAACTCACCCACCCTCCTCATTTCTCGTGAGGATTCCAGAATGCATGAACTTGTTTCGAGATTCCTCCGTTTGGGCCCTGAACCATATGGGACAAATTGAGGCAGAATAAGACGAACTTTTTTCAACGTCTCCGAATTGCGTGGAAACTCACCCACCCTCCTCATTTCTCGTGAGGATTCCAGAATGCATGAACTTGTTTCGAGATTCCTCCCTTTCGGCCCTGAACCATATGGGACAACTTGAGGCAGAAGAAGACGAACTTTTTTCAACGTCTCGGAATTACTTTGAAACTCACCCACCCTCCTCATTTCTCGTGAGGATTCCAGAATGCATGAACTTGTTTCGAGATTCCTCCCTTTGGGCCCTGAACCATTTGGGACAACTTGAGGCAGAAGAAGACGAACTTTTTTCAACGTCTCGGAATTGCTTGGAAACTCACCCACCCTCCTCATTTCTCGTGAGGATTCCAGAATGCATGAACTTGTTTCGAGATTCCTCCGTTTGGGCCCTGAACCATTTGGGACAACTTGAGGCAGAAGAAGACGAACTTTTTTCAACGTCTCGGAATTGCTTGGAAACTCACCCACCCTCCTCATTTCTCGTGAGGATTCCAGAATGCATGAACTTGTTTCGAGATTCCTCCGGTTGGGCCCTGAACCATTTGGGACAACTTGAGGCAGAAGAAGACGAACTTTTTTCAACGTCTCGGAATTGGTTGGAAACTCACCCACCCTCCTCATTTCTCGTGAGGATTCCAGAATGCATGAACTTGTTTCGAGATTCCTCCGTTTGGGCCCTGAACCATTTGGGACAACTTGAGGCAGAAGAAGACGAACTTTTTTCAACGTCTCCGAATTGCGTGGAAACTCACCCACCCTCCTCATTTCTCGTGAGGATTCCAGAATGCATGAACTTGTTTCGAGATTCCTCCGTTTGGGCCCTGAACCATTTGGCAAGACTTGAGGCAGAAGAAAACGAACTTTTTTCAACGACTCCGAATTGCGTGGAAACTCACCCACCCTCCTCATTTCTCGTGAGGTTTCCAGAATGCATGAACTTGTTTCGAGATTCCTCCCTATGGGCCCTGAACCATTTGGGACAACTTGAGGCAGAAGAAGACGAACTTTTTTCAACGTCTCGGAATTGCGTGGAAACTCACCCACCCACCTCATTTCTCGTGAGGACTCCAGAATGCACGAACTTGTTTCGAGATTCCTCCGTTTGGGCCCTGAACCATTTGGGACAACTTGAGGCAGAAGAAGACGAACTTTTTTCAACGTCTCCGAATTGCGTGGAAACTCACCCACCCTCCTCATTTCTCGTGAGGATTCCAGAATGCATGAACTTGTTTCGAGATTCCTCCCTTTCGGCCCTGAACCATATGGGACAACTTGAGGCAGAAGAAGACGAACTTTTTTCAACGTCTCGGAATTACTTTGAAACTCACCCACCCTCCTCATTTCTCGTGAGGATTCCAGAATGCATGAACTTGTTTCGAGATTCCTCCGTTTGGGCCCTGAACCATTTGGGACAACTTGAGGCAGAAGAAGACGAACTTTTTTCAACGTCTCGGAATTGCTTGGAAACTCACCCACCCTCCTCATTTCTCGTGAGGATTCCAGAATGCATGAACTTGTTTCGAGATTCCTCCGGTTGGGCCCTGAACCATTTGGGACAACTTGAGGCAGAAGAAGACGAACTTTTTTCAACGTCTCCGAATTACGTGGAAACTCACCCACCCTCCTCATTTCTCGTGAGGATTCCAGAATGCATGAACTTGTTTCGAGATTCCTCCCTTTCGGCCCTGAACCATATGGGACAACTTGAGGCAGAAGAAGACGAACTTTTTTCAACGTCTCGGAATTACTTTGAAACTCACCCACCCTCCTCATTTCTCGTGAGGATTCCAGAATGCATGAACTTGTTTCGAGATTCCTCCCTTTGGGCCCTGAACCATTTGGGACAACTTGAGGCAGAAGAAGACGAACTTTTTTCAACGTCTCGGAATTGCTTGGAAACTCACCCACCCTCCTCATTTCTCGTGAGGATTCCAGAATGCATGAACTTGTTTCGAGATTCCTCCGTTTGGGCCCTGAACCATTTGGGACAACTTGAGGCAGAAGAAGACGAACTTTTTTCAACGTCTCGGAATTGCTTGGAAACTCACCCACCCTCCTCATTTCTCGTGAGGATTCCAGAATGCATGAACTTGTTTCGAGATTCCTCCGGTTGGGCCCTGAACCATTTGGGACAACTTGAGGCAGAAGAAGACGAACTTTTTTCAACGTCTCGGAATTGGTTGGAAACTCACCCACCCTCCTCATTTCTCGTGAGGATTCCAGAATGCATGAACTTGTTTCGAGATTCCTCCGTTTGGGCCCTGAACCATTTGGGACAACTTGAGGCAGAAGAAGACGAACTTTTTTCAACGTCTCCGAATTGCGTGGAAACTCACCCACCCTCCTCATTTCTCGTGAGGATTCCAGAATGCATGAACTTGTTTCGAGATTCCTCCGTTTGGGCCCTGAACCATTTGGCAAGACTTGAGGCAGAAGAAAACGAACTTTTTTCAACGACTCCGAATTGCGTGGAAACTCACCCACCCTCCTCATTTCTCGTGAGGTTTCCAGAATGCATGAACTTGTTTCGAGATTCCTCCCTATGGGCCCTGAACCATTTGGGACAACTTGAGGCAGAAGAAGACGAACTTTTTTCAACGTCTCGGAATTGCGTGGAAACTCACCCACCCACCTCATTTCTCGTGAGGACTCCAGAATGCACGAACTTGTTTCGAGATTCCTCCGTTTGGGCCCTGAACCATTTGGGACAACTTGAGGCAGAAGAAGACGAACTTTTTTCAACGTCTCCGAATTGCGTGGAAACTCACCCACCCTCCTCATTTCTCGTGAGGATTCCAGAATGCATGAACTTGTTTCGAGATTCCTCCCTTTCGGCCCTGAACCATATGGGACAACTTGAGGCAGAAGAAGACGAACTTTTTTCAACGTCTCGGAATTACTTTGAAACTCACCCGCCCTCCTCATTTCTCGTGAGGATTCCAGAATGCATGAACTTGTTTCGAGATTCCTCCCTTTGGGCCCTGAACCATTTGGGACAACTTGAGGCAGAAGAAGACGAACTTTTTTCAACGTCTCGGAATTGCTTGGAAACTCACCCACCCTCCTCATTTCTCGTGAGGATTCCAGAATGCATGAACTTGTTTCGAGATTCCTCCGTTTGGGCCCTGAACCATTTGGGACAACTTGAGGCAGAAGAAGACGAACTTTTTTCAACGTCTCGGAATTGCTTGGAAACTCACCCACCCTCCTCATTTCTCGTGAGGATTCCAGAATGCATGAACTTGTTTCGAGATTCCTCCGGTTGGGCCCTGAACCATTTGGGACAACTGGAGGCAGAAGAAGACGAACTTTTTTCAACGTCTCGGAATTGGTTGGAAACTCACCCACCCTCCTCATTTCTCGTGAGGATTCCAGAATGCATGAACTTGTTTCGAGATTCCTCCGTTTGGGCCCTGAACCATTTGGCAAGACTTGAGGCAGAAGAAAACGAACTTTTTTCAACGACTCCGAATTGCGTGGAAACTCACCCACCCTCCTCATTTCTCGTGAGGTTTCCAGAATGCATGAACTTGTTTCGAGATTCCTCCCTATGGGCCCTGAACCATTTGGGACAACTTGAGGCAGAAGAAGACGAACTTTTTTCAACGTCTCGGAATTGCGTGGAAACTCACCCACCCACCTCATTTCTCGGGAGGACTCCAGAATGCACGAACTTGTTTCGAGATTCCTCCGTTTGGGCCCTGAACCATTTGGGACAACTTGAGGCAGAAGAAGACGAACTTTTTTCAACGTCTCCGAATTGCGTGGAAACTCACCCACCCTCCTCATTTCTCGTGAGGATTCCAGAATGCATGAACTTGTTTCGAGATTCCTCCCTTTGGGCCCTGAACCATATGGGACAACTTGAGGCAGAAGAAGACGAACTTTTTTCAACGTCTCCGAATTGCGTGGAAACTCACCCACCCTCCTCATTTCTTTTGAGGATTCCAGAATGCATGAACTTGTTTCGAGATTCCTCCGTTTGGGCCCTGAACCATTTGGGACAACTTGAGGCAGAAGAAGACGAACTTTTTTCAACGTCTCGGAATTGCTTGGAAACTCACCCACCCTCCTCATTTCTCGTGAGGATTCCAGAATGCATGAACTTTTTTCGAGATTCCTCCGGTTGGGCCCTGAACCATTTGGAACAACTTGAGGCAGAAGAAGACGAACTTTTTTCAACGTCTCGGAATTGGTTGGAAACTCACCCACCCTCCTCATTTCTCGTGAGGATTCCAGAATGCATGAACTTGTTTCGAGATTCCTCCATTTGGGCCCTGAACCATTTGGCAAGACTTGAGGCAGAAGAAAACGAACTTTTTTCAACGACTCCGAATTGCGTGGAAACTCACCCACCCTCCTCATTTCTCGTGAGGTTTCCAGAATGCATGAACTTGTTTCGAGATTCCTCCCTATGGGCCCTGAACCATTTGGGACAACTTGAGGCAGAAGAAGACGAACTTTTTTCAACGTCTCGGAATTACGTGGAAACTCACCCACCCACCTCATTTCTCGTGAGGACTCCAGAATGCACGAACTTGTTTCGAGATTCCTCCGTTTGGGCCCTGAACCATTTGGGACAACTTGAGGCAGAAGAAGACGAACTTTTTTCAACGTCTCCGAATTGCGTGGAAACTCACCCACCCTCCTCATTTCTCGTGAGGATTCCAGAATGCATGAACTTGTTTCGAGATTCCTCCCTTTCGGCCCTGAACCATATGGGACAACTTGAGGCAGAAGAAGACGAACCTTTTTCAACGTCTCGGAATTACTTTGAAACTCACCCACCCGCCTCATTTCTCGTGAGGATTCTAGAATGCATGAACTTGTTTCGAGATTCCTCCCTTTGGGCCCTGAACCATTTGCGACAACTTGAGGCAGAAGAAGACGAACTTTTTTCAACGTCTCGGAATTGCTTGGAAACTCACCCACCCTCCTCTTTTCTCGTGAGGATTCCAGAATGCAGGAACTTGTTTCGAGATTCCTCCGTTTGGGCCCTGAACCATTTGGGACAACTTGAGGCAGAAGAAGACGAACTTTTTTCAACGTCTCGGAATTGCTTGGAAACTCACCCACCCTCCTCATTTCTCGTGAGGATTCCAGAATGCATGAACTTGTTTCGAGATTCCTCCGGTTGGGCCCTGAACCATTTGGGACAACTTGAGGCAGAAGAAGACGAACTTTTTTCAACGTCTCGGAATTGGTTGGAAACTCACCCACCCTCCTCATTTCTCGTGAGGATTCCAGAATGCATGAACTTGTTGTTAGTTATGATTAGTTTTGATGATGTCTTATATAGATGCCATTCTAATAAGCAAAAAGATTGAGTAATATATTTGTCTCCTACATTGACTACCTGCTATATTTGATGTAGATTATTTGAAGTTAAATTAAGCAGAATAATCAAGAAGGAGATAAGAGATGAAAGAAAGAAGGTAGAAGCTGCAAAGAATGATGAGCCCAAGTTAAATGAAGAAGAATGATCAAGTTGGGAGTTGGAAGAAGGAAGAACTTGATGAATGGAATGAGGATATAAGTATTCAAGTTCTTGTATTGATGCTAGAAGGCTCCAAGATCATATGGAAGTTCAAATGGCTCAATTTGGAGTTAAAGTTAGTAAAAAATCAGCTTCAGAAGTAGTTTACTCGAGTAAGGAACTATTTACTCGAGTAACGGACCTTATACTTAAGTGCACAGTGTTTTCAGCATTTCTGGTGTCTCTAGATTAAGCTTTACTCGAGTAAAGAAGTGCTTACTCGAGTAAGCAACGGTGATCAGCAACTCTGTTCTACTCTGTTCACGTTCAGCACGGGCGACGTCCGGTAATTCGATGATAACTCACAAACCAGAGATCGGATTGATACGAAACCAAAAGCATTGGAAACTAGACATCCAACACATATTTGGACAAATATTCAAGCCCAAAGGAGTTCATATGAATTATTGATGAATTTTACAAGTTGACCCAAAGAACAGCGTCACAGTTAGGAACAGCCTTTGGTATTTTGGGTATATCTCTCAAACGACAAATCCAATTGAGCTCAAATTAGTGCCATTGGAAACTAGACACACAGAGCTTTCCATCAAGAGGTGAACGGATCAAAATGGCTCGGACCAGAGAGATATGGCTCTCAGAAGTTGGTAGTCAGTTCAAGGAGTTGCTCAAATGCATTTTACAAGGCTTACTCAAGTAAAGGAGTTTTTACTCCAGTAAAGGGAGTTCCAGAGAGCAATCAAAGTTTTTGATAGGTTCTTGCTCGAGTAAAGATATGCTCACTCGAGTAAAGGGACTTACAGAGAGCAAACCTATTGTTCAAGAAAATGGCTTACTCGAGTAAAGGAAGCTTTACTCCAGTAAAGAGCCATACCGAGAGCTCCAAAATTTTCATAAGTGATGCTTACTCGAGTAAAGGAAGCTTTACTCCAGTAAAGGGTCATACAGAGAGCTCCACACATTTTGTAAGCAATGCTTACTCGAGTAGAGTATTGCTTACTCGAGTAAAGATGTTTTTAAACTGATTTTCAACTTAGCATCTGTCCTTGCTTACTCCAGTAAAGACTCAAGTATTGGATACTTGACTTGCTTACTCCAGTAAAGACTCAAGTATTGGACGCCAACTTCAGAATTTCAAATCTGACAAATTTGCAATGCTTTCTTGTTTGATCTTAATACTTCCCAGGATTAAACTCTAATGTTCCTAGCTATGTTTAACAAATTTGTTGAGCATATTTCAGATGACATAGCAAAAGATCATTGAAGTTTCAGTTTATGAAGCAACTTGCATTATTTTATATTATTCTTGGGAACTGAAACAAGTGGAAGTCAGATTGGAATTGCAGAACAGCCAATCACGCCTGTAAAGAGCTGAACAACATTCTTCCACAGACAGAACATTATGGGTCACAATAACCAAAGCTAAAAGGATCAATATTCAAATCTGGAAGTGTGGCCAACCAAGAAAGTGCTCCTCCAACAGCTATATTCTTGCAGAAGCACTCACGACAGCTAGATTTCGAATGGGCTCTGATTCACAACGTTTAGAAACTCAAAGAGACTATAAATTCCAAGAAGAACAAGTCTGAAGGGTGGACACACACACATATACAGAGAGAACACAGAGCAGAAAAACGCAGCACACATGTCTTCATTCTCAACATGATATTACTCTGTTTTTCATATCATTTACTCTCTGTTCTCAATGCCTACATAGCTTATCATTGAGAGTGAAATGATTTGTATTGTGCTTCAGTGTTTATTCATTTACTTCTGAGAGAGAGAAGAATTATTGTAAACATCTTATCCTTCTATCTGTGAGTTACTCAAGATTGGGTGATCTTGAGTGGGAAACACATTGTGTTGATTACAGCTTGTAAGAGGAGTGAATCCTAGGGAGAGGATTACTTCGAGTACAGAGTGTGTAATCAAGCAAGTGTATTGATTACAGTTTGTAAGGGGGAGTGAATCCTAGAGAGAGGATTACTTCAAGTACAGAACTTGTAATCAGGTTGAAAGAAGATAGTGGATTGAAAATCCCAAGTGAGGCTTGGGGACTGGACGTAGGTCAAGGAGGGCCGAACCAGGATAAATCTGTTTGCAAGCTCTTCTTCCCTTATCTCTTACATTTCCAGCATATATGTTTGAATGTGTATACATATTTAAATGTATGGTTATTACTTTATAAACTGATTTCAGTGTGTTGCGAAAAGAGTTTCTAAGTTTTCCAAAGTTTTTATACTTCACCCAATTCACCCCCCCTCTTGGGTTCAGCCGGGACTTACATTTGGTATCAGAGCTAGGCTCTTGTTTAAAGGACTTAACCGTCTCAAGAGTTTCAATGGCTGATTTTGGGTGTCCTTTGCTTTTAGAAGGTTTTGATTTTACCATTCCACCACTTCTTAAAGATGTTGATTTTTGGTTTTGGAAAGCTAGAATGACTAGTTTTATCAAAGCAACTGATTTCTATATGTGGAATGTTTTTACAAATGATTTTGATTTCAAACCAAGAAAGGATTGGACAGAAAAAGAAATGAAGATGTTTTCTTTGAACATTAGAGTAATGAAAATCCTTTACTGTGCTTTAACTGAAAATGATTTTCAGAAAATCAAATTTTGCTCCAATGCTAAAGAAATTTGGGATACTCTTGATTCTATATATGCTTCTAACAATTGTGTTGAAGTTGAAAGTGTTGACAGTTCATCTGAAACTATAAGCTGTGTATCCATGATTGATGAACAATTGGAAGTAGAGCATGAAGAAGGAGAAATTATTGAATACTTTCATGATCCAATCAACACCAAAGAACAAGAGGAAAAGGATTCCCAAGGAGAGCTCATGGAAGATTGTGATCAACCATTATTTAAAGCTCAAGACACACAAGTGGTAAACAATTCCAATTCTTCTTGTGTAGATAGGAAAAAGGTTTTTGAACAATCACATAGATTTGTTTTTCAACCATCTACTGATTCTATTTTGAAAAACAAACATATTTTCGAAAATGTTGCTGGAAAATCATATGGGAAGAAAGAACACACAAATATGAGTCACTTGACATTGCATCCACTAGAACCACATAATTCTTGCAAAGTTGTTCATAACAAGCATGATTATATTACTTGCAATTATTGTGGAAAATCTGGACATATTTCTTTCACATGTTATATTAGAAGAAATTTCAATGTAAGAAATAAGTTGGTTTGGGTTCCTAAAGGACAATCAAGGTCCAATACTAACAGTCAAGGACCCAAGTATAAGTGGGTACCGAAATGTCCATCTAGTACTTTATGTGTGCAGAATCATTTGAATATGAATGGACATCAAGGTACAGAGAAGGAAAAGAAGAAGCCAAGAGTCTCTCATGCACCAATGAAGAAGATCATAGCATCTATGATAAACAAGAGAACTCCCATGGCACCCATTGCTGAAACTACAAAGCTGAATCATAAGAAGCAATGGTTACAAGCAAGAGGACTATGTTCCACCTCAAGAACCAACTACCATAGAGTATCATACAACTCCCTTGAGGAGCACAAGAAAAGAAGGATTTCTCAAGTATCAAGCAGAAGACACTTGAGACCTACATCCTCTGAGAAGACTTTGCAAACACCAAAAAGACAATGGGTATGCAAAGCCGACCCTTCAAGTACCTAAGGTAAAAGGTACACAATAGTAAAACCTCCTACTCTATTATCTAGAATATTTATTGAGGTTTTACACATTGGATAGTAGGAATGAACATTGAAAATTATCTTTGAAATTGAAAATCTACTTGATAGATTTATTTATATATATTTTGCAATGTTCAAGAGCTTAACCCTTTATGCACACTTTATGAATTGAAAAATATATCTTTCGTGCATAAAGCTATGCTTGATTCATTATGCTCAATTATTATAATTTGTTTATATTCTTAGAGCATGTGAATTTTGATTCCTACAAGCTAACGATGATTGGATCCAAGGTTGGATACCAAGAAAGACAAAGATTTATATAAGTTTTGTGGGATGAAAGAAAACTCCTCAAGAATGCAACATAGAGGAATGATTCAAGTCTTGAGAAAGCTCAACAAGCTATGCTTGACATTGATGGTGAACATCGGAAGAGGAGTTATCTACATCAATTCATCTCAACCAAGCAAGCTTCTACAAAGATGAGAGGAATTACGGTGATATCTATTTCTTACCCCATCTTGTACTTATATGAAATTCATATGTGGGTAATGAATACTTGTCTATCATTGCATTCCTTAAGCAGTCAACCATTTGTGCCTTTCAAAATGTTTCTAGATTGCCAAATGGACTGTAAATGAATTTGTGGATATCTTTCTAATCTTATATTCTTAAAATGTACATTTCTAAGATTTGTTTTGGATTTCAACTCACTATGTCTTACAAAAATGCATACAAATGCTTTGACACATATTCATACTTTGGTTGCATTCAAAAGATGTTTCAAAATTGGAAGTTAATATTGTATATTGAATGTTGGATATGCTTCAAATTTGTCCGGTTGAATTTTCCCTATCATTCATATAATTATCTTTGGTATTCAATATGATGCTTGAACTCCTCATTCTTTGTTTTTCAATCTAGTTAGGTCTTATATCTAACAAATTGACTATCTATATGAGTTTCAAGCTTATCTTCATAAAAGGATTTAATTTGTGAAAGTCTCATGCTTATTGGATAAATTCTTATTGGTCAAGTTACTCCAAGCATTATGAATGTTCATTAATGCATCATGTGCATTAACCATTATATGGAATAACTCTCTAGGATAATTCTTTGAAACTTTAGTCATTTGGACTAAAGAGTCTGTGTTTCATAGTCTATGAATCCTAGTACTCCTTGTGTTACTCAAATGCATCAAATTTATCTCCATCCATGTTTCGAGTAACTATTTATGTATATTCACATTCTTGCCTTGAATGTTCTTATATGTTCTTATATGTTCAAGACTCTACTCTCTAAGGCAAGATTATCTCTTGGTCAATAGCAAAGTCATTAAGCTTATATAAGTTGTGCTAAGCATATCTTGATAATGCTTTACTTTCATGACTTTGGATTTTCAGAAAATTCTTCAACATGTTAACTTCAATGTTCAACATGTTCTCCAAATCTGAAGCATATTGATATATTCATTAAACCTGTTGCCTTCCATCATATTTATAATAACCACTGTTTTCAAGCATGCTTCAAAAATCCTTCATGAAAAATATTTACTTCATAATAGGTCATCACATTTTGGAAAGAACCATTCAAGATTTGAAACACCTTGCACATTTCATTATCATTCTTGAAGAAAATCTGAATTTTAAGTTGTAAAATGCTTATCTATGTGGATAAGATTTTCTATGCAGAAAATTCAGTGATTGCTAACTAAAAGAGAATACTCGAGTATTGGAGGAAATACCTGAGTATGGCAAAGTCAGAAAGCAACATTGAGTTTTTGGAGAAGCTGAATACTTGAGTATGTTAGTTCAATACTCGAGTATTGGTTATGGATTTTCAAAAAGTTCATCATACACTTTTGAAGTCCAGATTGGTAATGGATCACAAGTGATTTTGTGCATAATTCTCTAAGATTAAAATTTCTGAGATGCACAATTCACAATCTTGTTTTCACAATTCGTTATGTATTTGGAAAATGCATCCCAATGTTTTCAAAATATGCATGATTTGATTGCACTCACATGATATTTCAAATTGGAATTTAATTACCACCATATTTAATGGATACATTGATTTTCTGAGTATTTCTCAAAGATGAGTTGTCATGGAAGAATGAATTTCTTGCTATCATTTATTTGCTTATGCGTTTATTCGAATTCATAAATCATTTAGATAAGCTTATCTGTGATGCACATCATTGGAAATGACATATTCATCTAAGAGCAATTCGTTTTTATCATAAGAAAGTTTGGGAATGTTTATTCCCAATAGGTTGAGAATTGCCTCCACTTAATGTTAGTTATGTGTTTTGATGATCAATTGGATACTAACTTAAGCATCGAAATGTATAGCATTTGTTTTTGCATGATTATCTGATGTTCAAAGGAGCTTCACTCGAGTAGGGAAATGGCTACTCGAGTAAACAAGAGGCAGAGAGCTCATTACTGTGAAAGAAGGAGCCTTACTCGAGTAAGGAAATTGTTACTCGAGTAACCGGCAGACAGAGAGCACATTGCTGAAGAAGAGTAGATGTTTACTCGAGTAAGGATAGCTATACTCGAGTAAACTAGAAGGCAGAGAGCACTTTGCTGAGTAAAGAAGCTGCTTTACTCAAGCATGCTCAAGAAAAACATTGATGCAGAAAATCTGATACATGAGTACTCGAGTATGTCATGGATGATATTCATGTAACACTCCTGCAAGCTAAGACAAACAAATGCATCAACAAACAACATAGGAATATGGCTCAAGTAATTACGATATTACTTGAGTGAGGTATTGTATTATGAAACAATATGTGTATCATAATCATGCTAGGCTAATTTGACTCTATTCATCTTAATTTTATCTCATGAATCTTAGCCGAGCAAATCCATTTCTAAAATAATCTTATGCTCTAAAACTTTTCTCTTGTCGTCATATAAAAGCATAAGTCTTACAATTATTTGGTATGGAATTTTTTTTTAATCATGCATACATTAAGGGGGAGCTTCACATTCACATATGTTTGGTATCTTAAAGAGCTCATCTCCTTTATTTAAAGAAAATTCTTTCAAGTATATTCATCTGCATTCACTATGTTGTTATTAGTTTTGATTATGAGTCAATGTCATATTTTCCTTTCATTATTATTTGAAAATATCATTACGAAAGGATACTTTGATATCCGTCTTGCATTAACAATTCTTTTGGAAAGAATGTGTTAATTTGTAGCAGGAGATTTGGTTATGTGTTACAACTTTGGTGATCAATCTTTAAAGCTGAGTACTGACCATATTTAGATGTGATAATCATCAAGAAGTGAATGACAAGAAGCCAGTGCTTTCATCTTATTTCCATCATACAGGATATTCATGATCCTGCTATTGAGCCTCATCAAAGAATCTCATATGACTGCTTCATCTCAGGCCAGATCGTTTATCAATTTGCAAAACCAACATGAGCATTTCTAATCCCTATCATTTTATATTCAGTAGAAATTTTGCACATGTTTGGTATCTTTATGCTTTAATTGTGAAAGATCTAGATGCTGTGTTATAGGGTCTAGATGTTGTGTCTAGGTAGTTTGCATTTCATTGAGCTATTTTTTCATTCAGTGATTATCAGAGTATTTATCATTTCTGATATCAGTTACTTGCTGCACATGTATGTTTCTTCCAATGAATATGAATATATCTCACATGTGTTTCTGTTCCAATTGTGTATCTGCTGCCATTTCTCTAAACTTTATATGTTGAAATGCAAAATTGTCTATTTTTCTGATAACTTAACATTGAGTCTTGAAAACCTCTCCAAATTCTCTCAACTTTGTTTTTCATAAAAACATTCCAAATTGCATCATATTTAAAATGAAAGCACTTTCAATTGGGGAGAGAAAATCAGTTCTTTGACTCTTTCTAAAATGATCCCATACTTGTCTCTTTAAACATTTCCTCTTTACTTCAACTTTTTGCTAATGACAAATAAGGGGGAGAGAATGGCAAGAAAAACATGTTGCATCTAATGTAGTCTCATATTCATACATATTTTTCTTAAGGTATTTGCCATCATCAAAAAGGGGGAGAATGTTAGTTATGATTAGTTTTGATGATGTCTTATATAGATGCCATTCTAATAAGCAAAAAGATTGAGTAATATATTTGTCTCCTACATTGACTACCTGCTATATTTGATGTAGATTATTTGAAGTTAAATTAAGCAGAATAATCAAGAAGGAGATAAGAGATGAAAGAAAGAAGGTAGAAGCTGCAAAGAATGATGAGCCCAAGTTAAATGAAGAAGAATGATCAAGTTGGGAGTTGGAAGAAGGAAGAACTTGATGAATGGAATGAGGATATAAGTATTCAAGTTCTTGTATTGATGCTAGAAGGCTCCAAGATCATATGGAAGTTCAAATGGCTCAATTTGGAGTTAAAGTTAGTAAAAAATCAGCTTCAGGAGTAGTTTACTCGAGTAAGGAACTATTTACTCGAGTAACGGACCTTATACTTAAGTGCACAGTGTTTTCAGCATTTCTGGTGTCTCTAGATTAAGCTTTACTCGAGTAAAGAAGTGCTTACTCGAGTAAGCAACGGTGATCAGCAACTCTGTTCTACTCTGTTCACGTTCAGCACGGGCGACGTCCGGTAATTCGATGATAACTCACAAACCAGAGATCGGATTGATACGAAACCAAAAGCATTGGAAACTAGACATCCAACACATATTTGGACAAATATTCAAGCCCAAAGGAGTTCATATGAATTATTGATGAATTTTACAAGTTGACCCAAAGAACAGCGTCACAGTTAGGAACAGCCTTTGGTATTTTGGGTATATCTCTCAAACGACAAATCCAATTGAGCTCAAATTAGTGCCATTGGAAACTAGACACACAGAGCTTTCCATCAAGAGGTGAACGGATCAAAATGGCTCGGACCAGAGAGATATGGCTCTCAGAAGTTGGTAGTCAGTTCAAGGAGTTGCTCAAATGCATTTTACAAGGCTTACTCAAGTAAAGGAGTTTTTACTCCAGTAAAGGGAGTTCCAGAGAGCAATCAAAGTTTTTGATAGGTTCTTGCTCGAGTAAAGATATGCTCACTCGAGTAAAGGGACTTACAGAGAGCAAACCTATTGTTCAAGAAAATGGCTTACTCGAGTAAAGGAAGCTTTACTCCAGTAAAGAGCCATACCGAGAGCTCCAAAATTTTCATAAGTGATGCTTACTCGAGTAAAGGAAGCTTTACTCCAGTAAAGGGTCATACAGAGAGCTCCACACATTTTGTAAGCAATGCTTACTCGAGTAGAGTATTGCTTACTCGAGTAAAGATGTTTTTAAACTGATTTTCAACTTAGCATCTGTCCTTGCTTACTCCAGTAAAGACTCAAGTATTGGATACTTGACTTGCTTACTCCAGTAAAGACTCAAGTATTGGACGCCAACTTCAGAATTTCAAATCTGACAAATTTGCAATGCTTTCTTGTTTGATCTTAATACTTCCCAGGATTAAACTCTAATGTTCCTAGCTATGTTTAACAAATTTGTTGAGCATATTTCAGATGACATAGCAAAAGATCATTGAAGTTTCAGTTTATGAAGCAACTTGCATTATTTTATATTATTCTTGGGAACTGAAACAAGTGGAAGTCAGATTGGAATTGCAGAACAGCCAATCACGCCTGTAAAGAGCTGAACAACATTCTTCCACAGACAGAACATTATGGGTCACAATAACCAAAGCTAAAAGGATCAATATTCAAATCTGGAAGTGTGGCCAACCAAGAAAGTGCTCCTCCAACAGCTATATTCTTGCAGAAGCACTCACGACAGCTAGATTTCGAATGGGCTCTGATTCACAACGTTTAGAAACTCAAAGAGACTATAAATTCCAAGAAGAACAAGTCTGAAGGGTGGACACACACACATATACAGAGAGAACACAGAGCAGAAAAACGCAGCATACATGTCTTCATTCTCAACATGATATTACTCTGTTTTTCATATCATTTACTCTCTGTTCTCAATGCCTACATAGCTTATCATTGAGAGTGAAATGATTTGTATTGTGCTTCAGTGTTTATTCATTTACTTCTGAGAGAGAGAAGAATTATTGTAAACATCTTATCCTTCTATCTGTGAGTTACTCAAGATTGGGTGATCTTGAGTGGGAAACACATTGTGTTGATTACAGCTTATAAGAGGAGTGAATCCTAGGGAGAGGATTACTTCGAGTACAGAGTGTGTAATCAAGCAAGTGTATTGATTACAGTTTGTAAGGGGGAGTGAATCCTAGAGAGAGGATTACTTCAAGTACAGAACTTGTAATCAGGTTGAAAGAAGATAGTGGATTGAAAATCCCAAGTGAGGCTTGGGGACTGGACGTAGGTCAAGGAGGGCCGAACCAGGATAAATCTGTTTGCAAGCTCTTCTTCCCTTATCTCTTACATTTCCAGCATATATGTTTGAATGTGTATACATATTTAAATGTATGGTTATTACTTTATAAACTGATTTCAGTGTGTTGCGAAAAGAGTTTCTAAGTTTTCCAAAGTTTTTATACTTCACCCAATTCACCCCCCCTCTTGGGTTCAGCCGGGACTTACACTTGTTTCGAGATTCCTCCGTTTGGGCCCTGAACCATTTGGGACAACTTGTGGCAGAAGAAGACGAACTTTTTTCAACGTCTCCGAATTGCGTGGAAACTCACCCACCCTCCTCATTTCTCGTGAGGATTCCAGAATGCATGAACTTGTTTCGAGATTCCTCCGTTTGGGCCCTGAACCATTTGTCAAGACTTGAGGCAGAAGAAAACGAACTTTTTTCAACGACTCCGAATTGCGTGGAAACTCACCCACCCTCCTCATTTCTCGTGAGGTTTCCAGAATGCATGAACTTGTTTCGAGATTCCTCCCTATGGGCCCTGGACCATTTGGGACAACTTGAGGCAGAAGAAGACGAACTTTTTTCAACGTCTCGGAATTGCGTGGAAACTCACCCACCCACCTCATTTCTCGTGAGGACTCCAGAATGCACGAACTTGTTTCGAGATTCCTCCGTTTGGGCCCTGAACCATTTGGGACAACTTGAGCCAGAAGAAGACGAACTTTTTTCAACGTCTCCGAATTGCGTGGAAACTCACCCACCCTCCTCATTTCTCGTGAGGATTCCAGAATGCATGAACTTGTTTCGAGATTCCTCCCTTTCGGCCCTGAACCATATGGGACAACTTGAGGCAGAAGAAGACGAACTTTTTTCAACGTCTCGGAATTACTTTGAAACTCACCCACCCTACTCATTTCTCGTGAGGATTCCAGAATGCATGAACTTGTTTCGAGATTCCTCCCTTTGGGCCCTGAACCATTTGGGACAAGTTGAGGCAGAAGAAGACGAACTTTTTTCAACGTCTCGGAATTGCTTGGAAACTCACCCACCCTCCTCATTTCTCGTGAGGATTCCAGAATGCATGAACTTGTTTCGAGATTCCTCCGTTTGGGACCTGAACCATTTGGGACAACTTGAGGCAGAAGAAGACGAACTTTTTTCAACGTCTCGGAATTGCTTGGAAACTCACCCACCCTCCTCATTTCTCGTGAGGATTCCAGAATGCATGAACTTGTTTCGAGATTCCTCCGGTTGGGCCCTGAACCATTTGGGACAACTTGAGGCAGAAGAAGACGAACTTTTTTCAACGTCTCCGAATTGCGTGGAAACTCACCCACCCTCCTCATTTCTCGTGAGGATTCCAGAATGCATGAACTTGTTTCGAGATTCCTCCCTTTCGGCCCTGAACCATATGGGACAACTTGAGGCAGAAGAAGACGAACTTTTTTCAACGTCTCGGAATTACTTTGAAACTCACCCACCCTACTCATTTCTCGTGAGGATTCCAGAATGCATGAACTTGTTTCGAGATTCCTCCCTTTGGGCCCTGAACCATTTGGGACAACTTGAGGCAGAAGAAGACGAACTTTTTTCAACGTCTCGGAATTGCTTGGAAACTCACCCACCCTCCTCATTTCTCGTGAGGATTCCAGAATGCATGAACTTGTTTCGAGATTCCTCCGTTTGGGCCCTGAACCATTTGGGACAACTTGAGGCAGAAGAAGACGAACTTTTTTCAACGTCTCGGAATTGCTTGGAAACTCACCCACCCTCCTCATTTCTCGTGAGGATTCCAGAATGCATGAACTTGTTTCGAGATTCCTCCGGTTGGGCCCTGAACCATTTGGGACAACTTGAGGCAGAAGAAGACGAACTTTTTTCAACGTCTCGGAATTGGTTGGAAACTCACCCACCCTCATTTCTCGTGAGGATTCCAGAATGCATGAACTTGTTTCGAGATTCCTCCATTTGGGCCCTGAACCATTTGGCAAGACTTGAGGCAGAAGAAAACGAACTTTTTTCAACGACTCCGAATTGCGTGGAAACTCACCGACCCTCCTCATTTCTCGTGAGGTTTCCAGAATGCATGAACTTGTTTCGAGATTCCTCCCTATGGGCCCTGAACCATTTGGGACAACTTGAGGCAGAAGAAGACGAACTTTTTTCAACGTCTCGGAATTGCGTGGAAACTCACCCACCCACCTCATTTCTCGTGAGGACTCCAGAATGCACGAACTTGTTTCGAGATTCCTCCGTTTGGGCCCTGAACCATTTGGGACAACTTGAGGCAGAAGAAGACGAACTTTTTTCAACGTCTCCGAATTGCGTGGAAACTCACCCACCCTCCTCATTTCTCGTGAGGATTCCAGAATGCATGAACTTGTTTCGAGATTCCTCCCTTTCGGCCCTTAACCATATGGGACAACTTGAGGCAGAAGAAGACGAACTTTTTTCAACGTCTCGGAATTACTTTGAAACTCACCCACCCTACTCATTTCTCGTGAGGATTCCAGAATGCATGAACTTGTTTCGAGATTCCTCCCTTTGGGCCCTGAACCATTTGGGACAACTTGAGGCAGAAGAAGACGAACTTTTTTCAACGTCTCGGAATTGCTTGGAAACTCACCCACCCTCCTCATTTCTCGTGAGGATTCCAGAATGCATGAACTTGTTTCGAGATTCCTCCGTTTGGGCCCTGAACCATTTGGGACAACTTGAGGCAGAAGAAGACGAACTTTTTTCAACGTCTCGGAATTGCTTGGAAACTCACCCACCCTCCTCATTTCTCGTGAGGATTCCAGAATGCATGAACTTTTTTCGAGATTCCTCCGGTTGGGCCCTGAACCATTTGGGACAACTTGAGGCAGAAGAAGACGAACTTTTTTCAACGTCTCGGAATTGGTTGGAAACTCACCCACCCTCCTCATTTCTCGTGAGGATTCCAGAATGCATGAACTTGTTTCGAGATTCCTCCGTTTGGGCCCTGAACCATTTGGCAAGACTTGAGGCAGAAGAAAACGAACTTTTTTCAACGACTCCGAATTGCGTGGAAACTCACCCACCCTCCTCATTTCTCGTGAAGTTTCCAGAATGCATGAACTTGTTTCGAGATTCCTCCCTATGGGCCCTGAACCATTTGGGACAACTTGAGGCAGAAGAAGACGAACTTTTTTCAACGTCTCGAAATTGCGTGGAAACTCACCCACCCACCTCATTTCTCGTGACGACTCCAGAATGCACGAACTTGTTTCGAGATTCCTCCGTTTGGGCCCTGAACCATTTGGGACAACTTGAGGCAGAAGAAGACGAACTTTTTTCAACGTCTCCGAATTGCGTGGAAACTCACCCACCCTCCTCATTTCTCGTGAGGATTCCAGAATGCATGAACTTGTTTCGAGATTCCTCCCTTTGGGCCCTGAACCATATGGGACAACTTGAGGCAGAAGAAGACGAACTTTTTTCAACGTCTCCGAATTGCGTGGAAACTCACCCACCCTCCTCATTTCTCGTGAGGATTCCAGAATGCATGAACTTGTTTCGAGATTCCTCCATTTGGGCCCTGAACCATTTGGGACAACTTGAGGCAGAAGAAGACGAACTTTTTTCAACGTCTCGGAATTGCTTGGAAACTCACCCACCCTCCTCATTTCTCGTGAGGATTCCAGAATGCATGAACTTGTTTCGAGATTCCTCCGGTTGGGCCCTGAACCATTTGGGACAACTTGAGGCAGAAGAAGACGAACTTTTTTCAACGTCTCGGAATTGGTTGGAAACTCACCCACCCTCCTCATTTCTCGTGAGGATTCCAGAATGCATGAACTTGTTTCGAGATTCCTCCGTTTGGGCCCTGAACCATTTGGCAAGACTTGAGGCAGAAGAAAACGAACTTTTTTCAACGACTCCGAATTGCGTGGAAACTCACCCACCCTCCTCATTTCTCGTGAGGTTTCCAGAATGCATGAACTTGTTTCGAGATTCCTCCCTATGGGCCCTGAACCATTTGGGACAACTTGAGGCAGAAGTAGACGAACTTTTTTCAACGTCTCGGAATTGCGTGGAAACTCACCCACCCACCTCATTTCTCGTGAGGACTCCAGAATGCACGAACTTGTTTCGAGATTCCTCCGTTTGGGCCCTGAACCATTTGCGACAACTTGAGGCAGAAGAAGACGAACTTTTTTCAACGTCTCCGAATTGCGTGGAAACTCACCCACCCTCCTCATTTCCCGTGAGGATTCCAGAATGCATGAACTTGTTTCGAGATTCCTCCCTTTCGGCCCTGAACCATATGGGACAACTTGAGGCAGAAGAAGACGAACTTTTTTCAACGTCTCGGAATTACTTTGAAACTCACCCACCCTCCTCATTTCTCGTGAGGATTCCAGAATGCATGAACTTGTTTCGAGATTCCTCCCTTTGGGCCCTGAACTATTTGGGACAACTTGAGGCAGAAGAAGACGAACTTTTTTCAACGTCTCGGAATTGCTTGGAAACTCACCCACCCTCCTCATTTCTCGTGAGGATTCCAGAATGCATGAACTTGTTTCGAGATTCCTCCGTTTGGGCCCTGAACCATTTGGGACAACTTGAGGCAGAAGAAGACGAACTTTTTTCAACATCTCGGAATTGCTTGGAAACTCACCCACCCTCCTCATTTCTCGTGAGGATTCCAGAATGCATGAATTTGTTTCGAGATTCCTCCGGTTGGGCCCTGAACCATTTGGGACAACTTGAGGCAGAAGAAGACGAACTTTTTTCAACGTCTCGGAATTGGTTGGAAACTCACCCACCCTCCTCATTTCTCGTGAGGATTCCAGAATGCATGAACTTGTTTCGAGATTCCTCCATTTGGGCCCTGAACCATTTGGCAAGACTTGAGGCAGAAGAAAACGAACTTTTTTCAACGACTCCGAATTGCGTGGAAACTCACCCACCCTCCTCATTTCTCGTGAGGACTCCAGAATGCACGAACTTGTTTCGAGATTCCTCCGTTTGGGCCCTGAACCATTTGGGACAACTTGAGGCAGAAGAAGACGAACTTTTTTCAACGTCTCCGAATTGCGTGGAAACTCACCCACCCTCCTCATTTCTCGTGAGGATTCCAGAATGCATGAACTTGTTTCGAGATTCCTCCCTTTCGGCCCTGAACCATATGGGACAACTTGAGGCAGAAGAAGACGAACTTTTTTCAACATCTCGGAATTACTTTGAAACTCACCCACCCTCCTCATTTCTCGTGAGGATTCCAGAATGCATGAACTTGTTTCGAGATTCCTCCCTTTGGGCCCTGAACCATTTGGGACAACTTGAGGCAGAAGAAGACGAACTTTTTTCAACGTCTCGGAATTGCTTGGAAACTCACCCACCCTCCTCATTTCTCGTGAGGATTCCAGAATGCAAGAACTTGTTTCGAGATTCCTCCGTTTGGGCCCTGAATCATTTGGGACAACTTGAGGCAGAAGAAGACGAACTTTTTTCAACGTCTCGGAATTGCTTGGAAACTCACCCACCCTCCTCATTTCTCGTGAGGATTCCAGAATGCATGAACTTGTTTCGAGATTCCTCCGGTTGGGACCTGAACCATTTGGGACAACTTGAGGCAGAAGAAGACGAACTTTTTTCAACGTCTCGGAATTGGTTGGAAACTCACCCACCCTCCTCATTTCTCGTGAGGATTCCAGAATGCATGAACTTGTTTCGAGATTCCTCCCTTTGGGCCCTGAACCATTTGGGACAACTTGAGGCAGAAGAAGACGAACTTTTTTCAACGTCTCGGAATTGCGTGGAAACTCACCCACCCTCCTCATTTCTCGTGAGGACTCCAGAATGCACGAACTTGTTTCGAGATTCCTCCGTTTGGGCCCTGAACCATTTGGGACAACTTGAGGCAGAAGAAGACGAACTTTTTTCATCGTCTCCGAATTGCGTCGAAACTCACCCACCCTCCTCATTTCTCGTGAGGATTCCAGAATGCATGAACTTGTTTCGAGATTCCTCCGTTTGGGCCCTGAACCATTTGGGACAACTTGAGGCAGAAGAAGACGAACTTTTTTCAACGTCTCGGAATTGCTTGGAAACTCACCCACCCTCCTCATTTCTCGTGAGGATTCCAGAATGCATGAACTTGTTTCGAGATTCCTCCGGTTGGGCCCTGAACCATTTGGTACAACTTGAGGCAGAAGAAGACGAACTTTTTTCAACGTCTCGGAATTGGTTGGAAACTCACCCACCCTCCTCATTTCTCGTGAGGATTCCAGAATGCATGAACTTGTTTCGAGATTCCTCCGTTTGGGCCCTGAACCATTTGGCAAGACTTGAGGCAGAAGAAAACGAACTTTTTTCAACGACTCCGAATTGCGTGGAAACTCACCCACCCTCCTCATTTCTCGTGAGGTTTCCAGAATGCATGAACTTGTTTCGAGATTCCTCCCTTTGGGCCCTGAACCATATGGGACAACTTGAGGAAAAAGAAGACGAACTTTTTTCAACGTCTCCGAATTGCGTGGAAACTCACCCACCCTCCTCATTTCTCGTGAGGATTCCAGAATGCATGAACTTGTTTCGAGATTCCTCCCTTTGGGCCCTGAACCATATGGGACAACTTGAGGCAGAAGAAGACGAACTTTTTTCAACGTCTCGGAATTGCGTGGAAACTCACCCACCCACCTCATTTCTCGTGAGGACTCCAGAATGTACGAACTTGTTTCGAGATTCCTCCGTTTGGGCCCTGAACCATTTGGGACAACTTGAGGCAGAAGAAGACGAACTTTTTTCAACGTCTCCGAATTGCGTGGAAACTCACCCACCCTCCTCATTTCTCGTGAGGATTCCAGAATGCATGAACTTGTTTCGAGATTCCTCCCTTTCGGCCCTGAACCATATGGGACAACTTGAGGCCGAAGAAGACGAACTTTTTTCAACGTCTCGGAATTACTTTGAAACTCACCCACCCTCCTCAATTCTCGTGAGGATTCCAGAATGCATGAACTTGTTTCGAGATTCCTCCCTTTGGGCCCTGAACCATTTGGGACAACTTGAGGCAGAAGAACACGAACTTTTTTCAACGTCTCGGAATTGCTTGGAAACTCACCCACCCTCCTCATTTCTCGTGAGGATTCCAGAATGCATGAACTTGTTTCGAGATTCCTCCGTTTGGGCCCTGAATCATTTGGGACAACTTGACCTTTTTTCAACGTCTCGGAATTGCGTGGAAACTCACCCACCCTCCTCATTTCTCGTGAGGACTCCAGAATGCACGAACTTGTTTCGAGATTCCTCCGTTTGGGCCCTGAACCATTTGGGACAACTTGAGGCAGAAGAAGACGAACTTTTTTCATCGTCTCCGAATTGTGTGGAAACTCACCCACCCTCCTCATTTTCGTGAGGATTCCAGAATGCATGAACTTGTTTCGAGATTCCTCCCTTTGGGCGCTGAACCATATGGGACAACTTGAGGCAGAAGAAGACGAACTTTTTTCAACGTCTCCGAATTGCATGGAAACTCACCCACCCTCCTCATTTCTCGTGAGGATTCCAGAATGCATGAACTTGTTTCGAGATTCCTCCCTTTGGGCCCTGAACCATTTGGGACAACTTGAGGCAGAAGAAGACGACCTTTTTTCAACGTCTCGGAATTGCTTGGAAACTCACCCACCCTCCTCATTTCTCGTGAGGATTCCAGAATGCATGAACTTGTTTCGAGATTCCTCCGTTTGGGCCCTGAACCATTTGGGACAACTTGAGGCAGAAGAAGACGAACTTTTTTCAACGTCTCGGAATTGCTTGGAAACTAACCCATCCTCCTCATTTCTCGTGAGGATTCCAGAATGCATGAACTTGTTTCGAGATTCCTCCGGTTGGGCCCTGAACCATTTGGGACAACTTGAGGCAGAAGAAGACGAACTTTTTTCAACGTCTCGGAATTGGTTGGAAACTCACCCACCCTCCTCATTTCTCGTGAGGATTCCAGAATGCATCAACTTGTTTCGAGATTCCTCCGTTTGGGCCCCGAACCATTTGGCAAGACTTGAGGCAGAAGAACACGAACTTTTTTCAACGACTCCGAATTGCGTGGAAACTCACCCACCCTCCTCAATTCTCGTGAGGTTTCCAGAATGCATGAACTTGTTTCGAGATTCCTCCCTTTGGGCCCTGAACCATTTGGGACAACTTGAGGCAGAAGAAGACGAACTTTTTTCAACGTCTCGGAATTGCGTGGAAACTCACCCACCCTCCTCATTTCTCGTGAGGACTCCAGAATGCACGAACTTGTTTCGAGATTCCTCCGTTTGGGCCCTGAACCATTTGGGACAACTTGAGGCAGAAGAAGACGAACTTTTTTCAACGTCTCCGAATTGCGTGGAAACTCACCCACCCTCCTCATTTCTCGTGAGGATTCCAGAATGCATGAACTTGTTTCGAGATTCCTCCGTCTGGGCCCTGAACCATATGGGACAACTTGAGCCAGAAGAAGACGAACTTTTTTGAACGTCTCGGAATTGGTTAGAAACTCACCCACCCTCCTCATTTCCCGTGAGGATTCCAGAATGCATGAACTTGTTTCGAGATTCCTCCCTTTCGGCCCTGAACCATATGGGACAACTTGAGGCAGAAGAAGACGAACTTTTTTCAACGTCTCGGAATTACTTTGAAACTCACCCACCCTCCTCATTTCTCGTGAGGATTCCAGAATGCATGAACTTGTTTCGAGATTCCTCCCTTTGGGCCCTGAACCATTTGGGACAACTTGAGGCAGAAGAAGACGAACTTTTTTCAACGTCTCGGAATTGCTTGGAAACTCACCCACCCTCCTCATTTCTCGTGAGGATTCCAGAATGCATGAACTTGTTTCGAGATTCCTCCGTTTGGGCCCTGAACCATTTGGGACAACTTGAGGCAGAAGAAGACGAACTTTTTTCAACATCTCGGAATTGCTTGGAAACTCACCCACCCTCCTCATTTCTCGTGAGGATTCCAGAATGCATGAATTTGTTTCGAGATTCCTCCGGTTGGGCCCTGAACCATTTGGGACAACTTGAGGTAGAAGAAGACGAACTTTTTTCAACGTCTCGGAATTGGTTGGAAACTCACCCACCCTCCTCATTTCTCGTGAGGATTCCAGAATGCATGAACTTGTTTCGAGATTCCTCCATTTGGGCCCTGAACCATTTGGCAAGACTTGAGGCAGAAGAAAACGAACTTTTTTCAACGACTCCGAATTGCGTGGAAACTCACCCACCCTCCTCATTTCTCGTGAGGACTCCAGAATGCACGAACTTGTTTCGAGATTCCTCCGTTTGGGCCCTGAACCATTTGGGACAACTTGAGGCAGAAGAAGACGAACTTTTTTCAACGTCTCCGAATTGCGTGGAAACTCACCCACCCTCCTCATTTCTCGTGAGGATTCCAGAATGCATGAACTTGTTTCGAGATTCCTCCCTTTCGGCCCTGAACCATATGGGACAACTTGAGGCAGAAGAAGACGAACTTTTTTCAACGTCTCGGAATTACTTTGAAACTCACCCACCCTCCTCATTTCTCGTGAGGATTCCAGAATGCATGAACTTGTTTCGAGATTCCTCCCTTTGGGCCCTGAACCATTTGGGACAACTTGAGGCAGAAGAAGACGAACTTTTTTCAACGTCTCGGAATTGCTTGGAAACTCACCCACCTTCCTCATTTCTCGTGAGGATTCCAGAATGCATGAACTTGTTTCGAGATTCCTCCGTTTGGGCCCTGAATCATTTGGGACAACTTGAGGCAGAAGAAGACGAACTTTTTTCAACGTCTCGGAATTGCTTGGAAACTCACCCACCCTCCTCATTTCTCGTGAGGATTCCAGAATGCATGAACTTGTTTCGAGATTCCTCCGGTTGGGACCTGAACCATTTGGGACAACTTGAGGCAGAAGAAGACGAACTTTTTTCAACGTCTCGGAATTGGTTGGAAACTCACCCACCCTCCTCATTTCTCGTGAGGATTCCAGAATGCATGAACTTGTTTCGAGATTCCTCCCTTTGGGCCCTGAACCATTTGGGACAACTTGAGGCAGAAGAAGACGAACTTTTTTCAACGTCTCGGAATTGCGTGGAAACTCACCCACCCTCCTCATTTCTCGTGAGGACTCCAGAATGCACGAACTTGTTTCGAGATTCCTCCGTTTGGGCCCTGAACCATTTGGGACAACTTGAGGCAGAAGAAGACGAACTTTTTTCATCGTCTCCGAATTGCGTCGAAACTCACCCACCCTCCTCATTTCTCGTGAGGATTCCAGAATGCATGAACTTGTTTCGAGATTCCTCCGTTTGGGCCCTGAACCATTTGGGACAACTTGAGGCAGAAGAAGACGAACTTTTTTCAACGTCTCGGAATTGCTTGGAAACTCACCCACCCTCCTCATTTCTCGTGAGGATTCCAGAATGCATGAACTTGTTTCGAGATTCCTCCGGTTGGGCCCTGAACCATTTGGTACAACTTGAGCCAGAAGAAGACGAACTTTTTTCAACGTCTCGGAATTGCTTGGAAACTCACCCACCCTCCTCATTTCTCGTGAGGATTCCAGAATGCATGAACTTGTTTCGAGATTCCTCCGTTTGGGCCCTGAACCATTTGGCAAGACTTGAGGCAGAAGAAAACGAACTTTTTTCAACGACTCCGAATTGCGTGGAAACTCACCCACCCTCCTCATTTCTCGTGAGGTTTCCAGAATGCATGAACTTTTTTCGAGATTCCTCCCTTTGGGCCCTGAACCATATGGGACAACTTGAGGAAAAAGAAGACGAACTTTTTTCAACGTCTCCGAATTGCGTGGAAACTCACCCACCCTCCTCATTTCTCGGGAGGATTCCAGAATGCATGAACTTGTTTCGAGATTCCTCCCTTTGGGCCCTGAACCATATGGGACAACTTGAGGCAGAAGAAGACGAACTTTTTTCAACGTCTCGGAATTGCGTGGAAACTCACCCACCCACCTCATTTCTCGTGAGGACTCCAGAATGTACGAACTTGTTTCGAGATTCCTCCGTTTGGGCCCTGAACCATTTGGGACAACTTGAGGCAGAAGAAGACGAACTTTTTTCAACGTCTCCGAATTGCGTGGAAACTCACCCACCCTCCTCATTTCTCGTGAGGATTCCAGAATGCATGAACTTGTTTCGAGATTCCTCCCTTTCGGCCCTGAACCATATGGGACAACTTGAGGCCGAAGAAGACGAACTTTTTTCAACGTCTCGGAATTACTTTGAAACTCACCCACCCTCCTCATTTCTCGTGAGGATTCCAGAATGCATGAACTTGTTTCGAGATTCCTCCCTTTGGGCCCTGAACCATTTGGGACAACTTGAGGCAGAAGAAGACGAACTTTTTTCAACGTCTCGGAATTGCTTGGAAACTCACCCACCCTCCTCATTTCTCGTGAGGATTCCAGATTGCATGAACTTGTTTCGAGATTCCTCCGTTTGGGCCCTGAATCATTTGGGACAACTTGAGGCAGAAGAAGACGAACTTTTTTCAACGTCTCGGAATTGCTTGGAAACTCACCCACCCTCCTCATTTCTCGTGAGGATTCCAGAATGCATGAACTTGTTTCGAGATTCCTCCGGTTGGGACCTGAACCATTTGGGACAACTTGAGGCAGAAGAAGACGAACTTTTTTCAACGTCTCGGAATTGGTTGGAAACTCACCCACCCTCCTCATTTCTCGTGAGGATTCCAGAATGCATGAACTTGTTTCGAGATTCCTCCCTTTGGGCCCTGAACCATTTGGGACAACTTGAGGCAGAAGAAGACGAACATTTTTCAACGTCTCGGAATTGCGTGGAAACTCACCCACCCTCCTCATTTCTCGTGAGGACTCCAGAATGCACGAACTTGTTTCGAGATTCCTCCGTTTGGGCCCTGAACCATTTGGGACAACTTGAGGCAGAAGAAGACGAACTTTTTTCATCGTCTCCGAATTGCGTGGAAACTCACCCACCCTCCTCATTTTCGTGAGGATTCCAGAATGCATGAACTTGTTTCGAGATTCCTCCCTTTGGGCGCTGAACCATATGGGACAACTTGAGGCAGAAGAAGACGAACTTTTTTCAACGTCTCCGAATTGCGTGGAAACTCACCCACCCTCCTCATTTCTCGTGAGGATTCCAGAATGCATGAACTTGTTTCGAGATTCCTCCCTTTGGGCCCTGAACCATTTGGGACAACTTGAGGCAGAAGAAGACGACCTTTTTTCAACGTCTCGGAATTGCTTGGAAACTCACCCACCCTCCTCATTTCTCGTGAGGATTCCAGAATGCATGAACTTGTTTCGAGATTCCTCCGTTTGGGCCCTGAACCATTTGGGACAACTTGAGGCAGAAGAAGACGAACTTTTTTCAACGTCTCGGAATTGCTTGGAAACTAACCCATCCTCCTCATTTCTCGTGAGGATTCCAGAATGCATGAACTTGTTTCGAGATTCCTCCGGTTGGGCCCTGAACCATTTGGGACAACTTGAGGCAGAAGAAGACGAACTTTTTTCAACGTCTCGGAATTGGTTGGAAACTCACCCACCCTCCTCATTTCTCGTGAGGATTCCAGAATGCATGAACTTGTTTCGAGATTCCTCCGTTTGGGCCCCGAACCATTTGGCAAGACTTGAGGCAGAAGAACACGAACTTTTTTCAACGACTCCGAATTGCGTGGAAACTCACCCACCCTCCTCATTTCTCGTGAGGTTTCCAGAATGCATGAACTTGTTTCGAGATTCCTCCCTTTGGGCCCTGAACCATTTGGGACAACTTGAGGCAGAAGAAGACGAACTTTTTTCAACGTCTCGGAATTGCGTGGAAACTCACCCACCCTCCTCATTTCTCGTGAGGACTCCAGAATGCACGAACTTGTTTCGAGATTCCTCCGTTTGGGCCCTGAACCATTTGGGACAACTTGAGGCAGAAGAAGACGAACTTTTTTCAACGTCTCCGAATTGCGTGGAAACTCACCCACCCTCCTCATTTCTCGTGAGGATTCAAGAATGCATGAACTTGTTTCGAGATTCCTCCGTCTGGGCCCTGAACCATATGGGACAACTTGAGCCAGAAGAAGACGAACTTTTTTGAACGTCTCGGAATTGGTTAGAAACTCACCCACCCTCCTCATTTCTCGTGAGGATTCCAGAATGCATGAACTTGTTTCCAGATTCCTCCCTTTCGGCCTTGAACCATATGGGACAACTTGAGGCAGAAGAAGACAAACTTTTTTCAACGTCTCGGAATTGCTTCGAAACTCACCCACCCTCCTCATTTCTCGTGAGGATTCCAGAATGCATGAACTTGTTTCGAGATTCCTCCCTTTTGGCCCTGAACCATATGGGACAACTTGAGGAAGAAGAAGACGAACTTTTTTCAACGACTCCGAATTGCGTGGAAACTCACCCACCCTCCTCATTTCTCGTGAGGATTCCCGAATGCATGAACTTGTTTCGAGATTCCTCCCTTTGGGGCCTGAACCATATGGGACAACTTGAGGCAGAAGAAGACGAACTTTTTTCAACGTCTCCGAATTGCGTGGAAACTCACCCACCCTCCTCATTTCTCGTGAGGATTCCAGAATGCATGAACTTGTTTCGAGATTCCTCCGTTTGGGCCCCGAACCATTTGGCAAGACTTGAGGCAGAAGAACACGAACTTTTTTCAACGACTCCGAATTGCGTGGAAACTCACCCACCCTCCTCATTTCTCGTGAGGTTTCCAGAATGCATGAACTTGTTTCGAGATTCCTCCCTTTGGGCCCTGAACCATTTGGGACAACTTGAGGCAGAAGAAGACGAACTTTTTTCAACGTCTCGGAATTGCTTGGAAACTCACCCACCCTCCTCATTTCTCGTGAGGATTCCAGAATGGATGAACTTGTTTCTAGATTCCTCCGATTGGGCCCTGAACCATTTGGGACAACTTGAGGCAGAAGAAGACGAACTTTTTTCAACGTCTCGGAATTGGTTGGAAACTCACCCACCCTCCTCATTTCTCGTGAGGATTCCAGAATGCATGAACTTGTTTCGAGATTCCTCCCTTTGGGCCCTGAACCATTTGGGACAACTTGAGGCAGAAGAAGACGAACATTTTTCAACGTCTCGGAATTACGTGGAAACTCACCCACCCTCCTCATTTCTCGTGAGGACTCCAGAATGCACGAACTTGTTTCGAGATTCCTCCGTTTGGGCCCTGAACCATTTGGGACAACTTGAGGCAGAAGAAGACGAACTTTTTTCATCGTCTCCGAATTGCGTGGAAACTCACCCACCCTCCTCATTTTCGTGAGGATTCCAGAATGCATGAACTTGTTTCGAGATTCCTCCCTTTGGGCGCTGAACCATATGGGACAACTTGAGGCAGAAGAAGACGAACTTTTTTCAACGTCTCCGAATTGCGTGGAAACTCACCCACCCTCCTCATTTCTCGTGAGGATTCCAGAATGCATGAACTTGTTTCGAGATTCCTCCCTTTGGGCCCTGAACCATTTGGGACAACTTGAGGCAGAAGAAGACGACCTTTTTTCAACGTCTCGGAATTGCTTGGAAACTCACCCACCCTCCTCATTTCTCGTGAGGATTCCAGAATGCATGAACTTGTTTCGAGATTCCTCCGTTTGGGCCCTGAACCATTTGGGACAACTTGAGGCAGAAGAAGACGAACTTTTTTCAACGTCTCGGAATTGCTTGGAAACTAACCCATCCTCCTCATTTCTCGTGAGGATTCCAGAATGCATGAACTTGTTTCGAGATTCCTCCGGTTGGGCCCTGAACCATTTGGGACAACTTGAGGCAGAAGAAGACGAACTTTTTTCAACGTCTCGGAATTGGTTGGAAACTCACCCACCCTCCTCATTTCTCGTGAGGATTCCAGAATGCATGAACTTGTTTCGAGATTCCTCCGTTTGGGCCCCGAACCATTTGGCAAGACTTGAGGCAGAAGAACACGAACTTTTTTCAACGACTCCGAATTGCGTGGAAACTCACCCACCCTCCTCATTTCTCGTGAGGTTTCCAGAATGCATGAACTTGTTTCGAGATTCCTCCCTTTGGGCCCTGAACCATTTGGGACAACTTGAGGCAGAAGAAGACGAACTTTTTTCAACGTCTCGGAATTGCGTGGAAACTCACCCACCCTCCTCATTTCTCGTGAGGACTCCAGAATGCACGAACTTGTTTCGAGATTCCTCCGTTTGGGCCCTGAACCATTTGGGACAACTTGAGGCAGAAGAAGACGAACTTTTTTCAACGTCTCCGAATTGCGTGGAAACTCACCCACCCTCCTCATTTCTCGTGAGGATTCCAGAATGCATGAACTTGTTTCGAGATTCCTCCGTCTGGGCCCTGAACCATATGGGACAACTTGAGCCAGAAGAAGACGAACTTTTTTGAACGTCTCGGAATTGGTTAGAAACTCACCCACCCTCCTCATTTCTCGTGAGGATTCCAGAATGCATGAACTTGTTTCCAGATTCCTCCCTTTCGGCCTTGAACCATATGGGACAACTTGAGGCAGAAGAAGACAAACTTTTTTCAACGTCTCGGAATTGCTTCGAAACTCACCCACCCTCCTCATTTCTCGTGAGGATTCCAGAATGCATGAACTTGTTTCGAGATTCCTCCCTTTTGGCCCTGAACCATATGGGACAACTTGAGGAAGAAGAAGACGAACTTTTTTCAACGACTCCGAATTGCGTGGAAACTCACCCACCCTCCTCATTTCTCGTGAGGATTCCCGAATGCATGAACTTGTTTCGAGATTCCTCCCTTTGGGCCCTGAACCATATGGGACAACTTGAGGCAGAAGAAGACGAACTTTTTTCAACGTCTCCGAATTGCGTGGAAACTCACCCACCCTCCTCATTTCTCGTGAGGATTCCAGAATGCATGAACTTGTTTCGAGATTCCTCCGTTTGGGCCCCGAACCATTTGGCAAGACTTGAGGCAGAAGAACACGAACTTTTTTCAACGACTCCGAATTGCGTGGAAACTCACCCACCCTCCTCATTTCTCGTGAGGTTTCCAGAATGCATGAACTTGTTTCGAGATTCCTCCCTTTGGGCCCTGAACCATTTGGGACAACTTGAGGCAGAAGAAGACGAACTTTTTTCAACGTCTCGGAATTGCGTGGAAACTCACCCACCCTCCTCATTTCTCGTGAGGACTCCAGAATGCACGAACTTGTTTCGAGATTCCTCCGTTTGGGCCCTGAACCATTTGGGACAACTTGAGGCAGAAGAAGACGAACTTTTTTCAACGTCTCCGAATTGCGTGGAAACTCACGCACCCTCCTCATTTCTCGTGAGGTTTCCAGAATGCATGAACTTGTTTCGAGATTCCTCCCTTTGGGCCCTGAACCATTTGGGACAACTTGAGGCAGAAGAAGACGAACTTTTTTCAACGTCTCGGAACTGCTTCGAAACTCACCCACCCTCCTCATTTCTAGTGAGGATTCCAGAATGCATGAACTTGTTTCGAGATTCCTCCGGTTGGGCCCTGAACCATTTGGGACAACTTGAGGCAGAAGAAGACGAACTTTTTTCAACGTCTCGCAATTGGTTGGAAACTCACCCACCCTCCTCATTTCTCGTGAGGATTCCAGAATGCATGAACTTGTTTCCAGATTCCTCCCTTTCGGCCCTGAACCATATGGGACAACTTGTGGCAGAAGAAGACGAACTTTTTTCAACGTCTCGGAATTGGTTGGAAACTCACCCACCCTCCTCATTTCTAGTGAGGATTCCAGAATGCATGAACTTGTTTCGAGATTCCTCCGGTTGGGCCCTGAACCATTTGGGACAACTTGTGGCAGAAGAAGACGAACTTTTTTCAACGTCTCGGAATTGGTTGGAAACTCACCCACCCTCCTCATTTCTAGTGAGGATTCCAGAATGCATGAACTTGTTTCGAGATTCCTCCGGTTGGGCCCTGAACCATTTGGGACAACTTGAGGCAGAAGAAGACGAACTTTTTTCAACGTCTCGCAATTGGTTGGAAACTCACCCACCCTCCTCATTTCTCGTGAGGATTCCAGAATGCATGAACTTGTTTCCAGATTCCTCCCTTTCGGCCCTGAACCATATGGGACAACTTGAGGCAGAAGAAGACGAACTTTTTTCAACGTCTCGGAATTGCTTGGAAACTCACCCACCCTCCTCATTTCTCGTCAGGATTCCAGAATGCATGAACTTGTTTCAAGATTCCTCCGTTTGGGCCCTGAACCATTTGGGACAACTTGAGGCAGAAGAAGACGAACTTTTTTCAACGTCTCGGAATTGCTTGGAAACTCACCCATCCTACTCATTTCTCGTGAGGATTCCAGAATGCATGAACTTGTTTCGAGATTCCTCCCTTTGGGCGCTGAACCATATGGGACAACTTGAGGCAGAAGAAGACGAACTTTTTTCAACGTCTCCGAATTGCGTGGAAACTCACCCACCCTCCTCATTTCTCGTGAGGATTCCAGAATGCATGAACTTGTTTCGAGATTCCTCCCTTTGGGCCCTGAACCATTTGGGACAACTTGAGGCAGAAGAAGACGACCTTTTTTCAACGTCTCGGAATTGCTTGGAAACTCACCCACCCTCCTCATTTCTCGTGAGGATTCCAGAATGCATGAACTTGTTTCGAGATTCCTCCGGTTGGGCCCTGAACCATTTGGGACAACTTGAGGCAGAAGAAGACGAACTTTTTTCAACGTCTCGGAATTGGTTGGAAACTCACCCACCCTCCTCATTTCTCGTGAGGATTCCAGAATGCATGAACTTGTTTCGAGATTCCTCCGTTTGGGCCCCGAACCATTTGGCAAGACTTGAGGCAGAAGAACACGAACTTTTTTCAACGACTCCGAATTGCGTGGAAACTCACCCACCCTCCTCATTTCTCGTGAGGTTTCCAGAATGCATGAACTTGTTTCGAGATTCCTCCCTTTGGGCCCTGAACCATTTGGGACAACTTGAGGCAGAAGAAGACGAACTTTTTTCAACGTCTCGGAATTGCGTGGAAACTCACCCACCCTCCTCATTTCTCGTGAGGACTCCAGAATGCACGAACTTGTTTCGAGATTCCTCCGTTTGGGCCCTGAACCATTTGGGACAACTTGAGGCAGAAGAAGACGAACTTTTTTCAACGTCTCCGAATTGCGTGGAAACTCACCCACCCTCCTCATTTCTCGTGAGGATTCCAGAATGCATGAACTTGTTTCGAGATTCCTCCGTCTGGGCCCTGAACCATATGGGACAACTTGAGCCAGAAGAAGACGAACTTTTTTGAACGTCTCGGAATTGGTTGGAAACTCACCCACCCTCCTCATTTCTCGTGAGGATTCCAGAATGCATGAACTTGTTTCCAGATTCCTCACTTTCGGCCCTGAACCATATGGGACAACTTGAGGCAGAAGAAGACGAACTTTTTTCAACGTCTCGGAATTGCTTCGAAACTCACCCACCCTCCTCATTTCTCGTGAGGATTCCAGAATGCATGAACTTGTTTCGAGATTCCTCCCTTTTGGCCCTGAACCATATGGGACAACTTGAGGAAGAAGAAGACGAACTTTTTTCAACGACTCCGAATTGCGTGGAAACTCACCCACCCTCCTCATTTCTCGTGAGGATTCCCGAATGCATGAACTTGTTTCGAGATTCCTCCCTTTGGGCCCTGAACCATATGGGACAACTTGAGGCAGAAGAAGACGAACTTTTTTCAACGTCTCGGAATTGCTTGGAAACTCACCCACCCTCCTCATTTCTCGTGAGGATTCCAGAATGCATGAACTTGTTTCGAGATTCCTCCCTTTGGGCCCTGAACCATTTGGGACAACTTGAGGCAGAAGAAGACGAACTTTTTTCAACGTCTCGGAATTGCGTGGAAACTCACCCACCCTCCTCATTTCTCGTGAGGACTCCAGAATGCACGAACTTGTTTCGAGATTCCTCCGTTTGGGCCCTGAACCATTTGGGACAACTTGAGGCAGAAGAAGACGAACTTTTTTCAACGACTCCGAATTGCGTGGAAACTCACCCACCCTCCTCATTTCTCGTGAGGATTCCAGAATGCATGAACTTCTTTCGAGATTCCTCCCTTTGGGCCCTGAACCATTTGGGACAACTTGAGGCAGAAGAAGACGAACTTTTTTCAACGTCTCGGAATTGCTTGGAAACTCACCCACCCTCCTCATTTCTCGTGAGGATTCCAGAATGCATGAACTTGTTTCGAGATTCCTCCGGTTGGGCCCTGAACCATATGGGACAACTTGAGGCAGAAGAAGACGAACTTTTTTCAACGTCTCGGAATTGGTTGGAAACTCACCCACCCTCCTCATTTCTCGTGAGGATTCCAGAATGCATGAACTTGTTTCGAGATTCCTCCGTTTGGGCCCTGAACCATTTGGCAAGACTTGAGGCAGAAGAACACGAACTTTTTTCAACGACTCCGAATTGCGTGGAAACTCACCCACCCTCCTCATTTCTCGTGAGGTTTCCAGATTGCATGAACTTGTTTGGAGATTCCTCCCTTTGGGCCCTGAACCATTTGGGACAACTTGAGGCAGAAGAAGACGAACTTTTTTCAACGTCTCGGAATTGCGTGGAAACTCACCCACCCTCCTCATTTCTCGGGAGGACTCCAGAATGCACGAACTTGTTTCGAGATTCCTCCGTTTGGGCCCTGAACCATTTGGGACAACTTGAGGCAGAAGAAGACGAACTTTTTTCAACGACTCCGAATTGCGTGGAAACTCACCCACCCTCCTCATTTCTCGTGAGGATTCCAGAATGCATGAACTTCTTTCGAGATTCCTCCGTTTGGGCCCTGAACCATTTGGGACAACTTGAGGCAGAAGAAGACGAACTTTTTTCAACGTCTCAGAATTGCTTGGAAACTCACCCATCCTACTCATTTCTCGTGAGGATTCCAGAATGCATGAACTTGTTTCGAGATTCCTCCGGTTGGGCCCTGAACCATTTGGGACAACTTGTGGCAGAAGAAGACGAACTTTTTTCAACGTCTCGGAATTGGTTGGAAACTCACCCACCCTCCTCATTTCTAGTGAGGATTCCAGAATGCATGAACTTGTTTCCAGATTCCTCCCTTTCGGCCCTGAACCATATGGGACAACTTGAGGCAGAAGAAGACGAACTTTTTTCAACGTCTCGGAACTGCTTCGAAACTCACCCACCCTCCTCATTTCTAGTGAGGATTCCAGAATGCATGAACTTGTTTCGAGATTCCTCCGGTTGGGCCCTGAACCATTTGGGACAACTTGAGGCAGAAGAAGACGAACTTTTTTCAACGTCTCGCAATTGGTTGGAAACTCACCCACCCTCCTCATTTCTCGTGAGGATTCCAGAATGCATGAACTTGTTTCCAGATTCCTCCCTTTCGGCCCTGAACCATATGGGACAACTTGTGGCAGAAGAAGACGAACTTTTTTCAACGTCTCGGAATTGGTTGGAAACTCACCCACCCTCCTCATTTCTAGTGAGGATTCCAGAATGCATGAACTTGTTTCGAGATTCCTCCGGTTGGGCCCTGAACCATTTGGGACAACTTGTGGCAGAAGAAGACGAACTTTTTTCAACGTCTCGGAATTGGTTGGAAACTCACCCACCCTCCTCATTTCTAGTGAGGATTCCAGAATGCATGAACTTGTTTCGAGATTCCTCCGGTTGGGCCCTGAACCATTTGGGACAACTTGAGGCAGAAGAAGACGAACTTTTTTCAACGTCTCGCAATTGGTTGGAAACTCACCCACCCTCCTCATTTCTCGTGAGGATTCCAGAATGCATGAACTTGTTTCCAGATTCCTCCCTTTCGGCCCTGAACCATATGGGACAACTTGAGGCAGAAGAAGACGAACTTTTTTCAACGTCTCGGAATTGCTTGGAAACTCACCCACCCTCCTCATTTCTCGTCAGGATTCCAGAATGCATGAACTTGTTTCAAGATTCCTCCGTTTGGGCCCTGAACCATTTGGGACAACTTGAGGCAGAAGAAGACGAACTTTTTTCAACGTCTCGGAATTGCTTGGAAACTCACCCATCCTACTCATTTCTCGTGAGGATTCCAGAATGCATGAACTTGTTTCGAGATTCCTCCCTTTGGGCGCTGAACCATATGGGACAACTTGAGGCAGAAGAAGACGAACTTTTTTCAACGTCTCCGAATTGCGTGGAAACTCACCCACCCTCCTCATTTCTCGTGAGGATTCCAGAATGCATGAACTTGTTTCGAGATTCCTCCCTTTGGGCCCTGAACCATTTGGGACAACTTGAGGCAGAAGAAGACGACCTTTTTTCAACGTCTCGGAATTGCTTGGAAACTCACCCACCCTCCTCATTTCTCGTGAGGATTCCAGAATGCATGAACTTGTTTCGAGATTCCTCCGGTTGGGCCCTGAACCATTTGGGACAACTTGAGGCAGAAGAAGACGAACTTTTTTCAACGTCTCGGAATTGGTTGGAAACTCACCCACCCTCCTCATTTCTCGTGAGGATTCCAGAATGCATGAACTTGTTTCGAGATTCCTCCGTTTGGGCCCCGAACCATTTGGCAAGACTTGAGGCAGAAGAACACGAACTTTTTTCAACGACTCCGAATTGCGTGGAAACTCACCCACCCTCCTCATTTCTCGTGAGGTTTCCAGAATGCATGAACTTGTTTCGAGATTCCTCCCTTTGGGCCCTGAACCATTTGGGACAACTTGAGGCAGAAGAAGACGAACTTTTTTCAACGTCTCGGAATTGCGTGGAAACTCACCCACCCTCCTCATTTCTCGTGAGGACTCCAGAATGCACGAACTTGTTTCGAGATTCCTCCGTTTGGGCCCTGAACCATTTGGGACAACTTGAGGCAGAAGAAGACGAACTTTTTTCAACGTCTCCGAATTGCGTGGAAACTCACCCACCCTCCTCATTTCTCGTGAGGATTCCAGAATGCATGAACTTGTTTCGAGATTCCTCCGTCTGGGCCCTGAACCATATGGGACAACTTGAGCCAGAAGAAGACGAACTTTTTTGAACGTCTCGGAATTGGTTGGAAACTCACCCACCCTCCTCATTTCTCGTGAGGATTCCAGAATGCATGAACTTGTTTCCAGATTCCTCCCTTTCGGCCTTGAACCATATGGGACAACTTGAGGCAGAAGAAGACGAACTTTTTTCAACGTCTCCGAATTGCTTCGAAACTCACCCACCCTCCTCATTTCTCGTGAGGATTCCAGAATGCATGAACTTGTTTCGAGATTCCTCCCTTTTGGCCCTGAACCATATGGGACAACTTGAGGAAGAAGAAGACGAACTTTTTTCAACGACTCCGAATTGCGTGGAAACTCACCCACCCTCCTCATTTCTCGTGAGGATTCCCGAATGCATGAACTTGTTTCGAGATTCCTCCCTTTGGGCCCTGAACCATATGGGACAACTTGAGGCAGAAGAAGACGAACTTTTTTCAACGTCTCCGAATTGCGTGGAAACTCACCCACCCTCCTCATTTCTCGTGAGGATTCCAGAATGCATGAACTTGTTTCGAGATTCCTCCCTTTGGGCCCTGAACCATTTGGGACAACTTGAGGCAGAAGAAGACGAACTTTTTTCAACGTCTCGGAATTGCTTGGATACTCACCCACCCTCCTCATTTCTCGTGAGGATTCCAGAATGCATGAACTTGTTTCGAGATTCCTCCGTTTGGGCCCTGAACCATTTGGGACAACTTGAGGTAGAAGAAGACGAACTTTTTTCAACGTCTCGGAATTGCGTGGAAACTCACCCACCCTCCTCATTTCTCGTGAGGACTCCAGAATGCACGAACTTGTTTCGAGATTCCTCCGTTTGGGCCCTGAACCATTTGGGACAACTTGAGCCAGAAGAAGACGAACTTTTTTGAACGTCTCGGAATTGGTTGGAAACTCACCCACCCTCCTCATTTCTCGTGAGGATTCCACAATGCAGGAACTTGTTTCGAGATTCCTCCCTTTCGGCCCTGAACCATATGGGACAACTTGAGGCAGAAGAAGACGAACTTTTTTCAACGTCTCGGAATTACTTCGACACTCACCCACCCTCCTCATTTCTCGTGAGGATTCCAGAATTCATGAACTTGTTTCGAGATTCCTCCCTTTTGGCCCTGAACCATATGGGACAACTTGAGGCAGAAGAAGACGAACTTTTTTCAACGACACTGAATTGCGTGGAAACTCACCCACCCTCCTGATTTCTCTTGAGGATTCCAGAATGCATGAACTTGTTTCGGGATTCCTCCGTTTGGGCCCTGAACCATTTGGGACAACTTGAGGCAGAAGAAGACGAAATTTTTTCAACGACTCCGAATTGCGTGGAAACTCACCCACCCTCCTCATTTCTCGTGAGGATTCCAGAATGCATGAACTTGTTTCGAGATTCCTCCGGTTGGGCCCTGAACCATATGGGACAACTTGAGGCAGAAGAAGACGAACTTTTTTCAACGTCTCGGAATTGCGTGGAAACTCACCCACCCTCCTCATTTCTCGTGAGGATTCCAGAATGCATGAACTTGTTTCGAGATTCCCCCCTTTGGGCCCTGAACCATATGGGACAACTTGAGGCAGAAGAAGACGAACTTTTTTCAACGTCTCGGAATTGCGTGGAAACTCACCCACCCTCCTCATTTCTCGTGAGGATTCCAGAATGCATGAACTTGTTTCGAGATTCCTCCCTTTGGGCCCTGAACCATTTGGGACAACTTGAGGCAGAAGAAGACGAACTTTTTTCAACGTCTCGGAATTGCTTGGATACTCACCCACCCTCCTCATTTCTCGTGAGGATTCCAGAATGCATGAACTTGTTTCGAGATTCCTCCGTTTGGGCCCTGAACCATTTGGGACAACTTGAGGCAGAAGAAGACGAACTTTTTTCAATGTCTCGGAATTGCGTGGAAACTCACCCACCCTCCTCATTTCTCGTGAGGACTCCAGAATGCACGAACTTGTTTCGAGATTCCTCCGTTTGGGCCCTGAACCATTTGGGACAACTTGAGCCAGAAGAAGACGAACTTTTTTGAACGTCTCGGAATTGGTTGGAAACTCACCCACCCTCCTCATTTCTCGTGAGGATTCCACAATGCAGGAACTTGTTTCGAGATTCCTCCCTTTCGGCCCTGAACCATATGGGACAACTTGAGGCAGAAGAAGACGAACTTTTTTCAACGTCTCGGAATTACTTCGACACTCACCCACCCTCCTCATTTCTCGTGAGGATTCCAGAATTCATGAACTTGTTTCGAGATTCCTCCCTTTTGGCCCTGAACCATATGGGAAAACTTGAGGCAGAAGAAGACGAACTTTTTTCAACGACACTGAATTGCGTGGAAACTCACCCACCCTCCTGATTTCTCGTGAGGATTCCAGAATGCATGAACTTGTTTCGGGATTCCTCCGTTTGGGCCCTGAACCATTTGGGACAACTTGAGGCAGAAGAAGACGAAATTTTTTCAACGACTCCGAATTGCGTGGAAACTCACCCACCCTCCTCATTTCTCGTGAGGATTCCAGAATGCATGAACTTGTTTCGAGATTCCTCCGGTTGGGCCCTGAACCATATGGGACAACTTGAGGCAGAAGAAGACGAACTTTTTTCAACGTCTCGGAATTGCGTGGAAACTCACCCACCCTCCTCATTTCTCGTGAGGATTCCAGAATGCATGAACTTGTTTCGAGATTCCTCCCTTTGGGCCCTGAACCATATGGGACAACTTGAGGCAGAAGAAGACGAACTTTTTTCAACGTCTCCGAATTGCGTGGAAACTCACCCACCCTCCTCATTTCTCGTGAGGACTCCAGAATGCACGAACTTGTTTCGAGATTCCTCCGTTTGGGCCCTGAACCATTTGGGACAACTTGAGGCAGAAGAAGACGAACTTTTTTCAACGTCTCCGAATTGCGTGGAAACTCACCCACCCTCCTCATTTCTCGTGAGGATTCCAGAATGCATGAACTTGTTTCGAGATTCCTCCGTCTGGGCCCTGAACCATATGGGACAACTTGAGCCAGAAGAAGACGAACTTTTTTGAACGTCTCGGAATTGCTTGGATACTCACCCACCCTCCTCATTTCTCGTGAGGATTCCAGAATGCATGAACTTGTTTCGAGATTCCTCCGTTTGGGCCCTGAACCATTTGGGACAACTTGAGGTAGAAGAAGACGAACTTTTTTCAACGTCTCGGAATTGCGTGGAAACTCACCCACCCTCCTCATTTCTCGTGAGGACTCCAGAATGCACGAACTTGTTTCGAGATTCCTCCGTTTGGGCCCTGAACCATTTGGGACAACTTGAGCCAGAAGAAGACGAACTTTTTTGAACGTCTCGGAATTGGTTGGAAACTCACCCACCCTCCTCATTTCTCGTGAGGATTCCACAATGCAGGAACTTGTTTCGAGATTCCTCCCTTTCGGCCCTGAACCATATGGGACAACTTGAGGCAGAAGAAGACGAACTTTTTTCAACGACACTGAATTGCGTGGAAACTCACCCACCCTCCTGATTTCTCTTGAGGATTCCAGAATGCATGAACTTGTTTCGGGATTCCTCCGTTTGGGCCCTGAACCATTTGGGACAACTTGAGGCAGAAGAAGACGAAATTTTTTGAACGACTCCGAATTGCGTGGAAACTCACCCACCCTCCTCATTTCTCGTGAGGATTCCAGAATGCATGAACTTGTTTCGAGATTCCTCCGGTTGGGCCCTGAACCATATGGGACAACTTGAGGCAGAAGAAGACGAACTTTTTTCAACGTCTCGGAATTGCGTGGAAACTCACCCACCCTCCTCATTTCTCGTGAGGATTCCAGAATGCATGAACTTGTTTCGAGATTCCCCCCTTTGGGCCCTGAACCATATGGGACAACTTGAGGCAGAAGAAGACGAACTTTTTTCAACGTCTCGGAATTGCGTGGAAACTCACCCACCCTCCTCATTTCTCGTGAGGATTCCAGAATGCATGAACTTGTTTCGAGATTCCTCCCTTTGGGCCCTGAACCATTTGGGACAACTTGAGGCAGAAGAAGACGAACTTTTTTCAACGTCTCGGAATTGCTTGGATACTCACCCACCCTCCTCATTTCTCGTGAGGATTCCAGAATGCATGAACTTGTTTCGAGATTCCTCCGTTTGGGCCCTGAACCATTTGGGACAACTTGAGGCAGAAGAAGACGAACTTTTTTCAATGTCTCGGAATTGCGTGGAAACTCACCCACCCTCCTCATTTCTCGTGAGGACTCCAGAATGCACGAACTTGTTTCGAGATTCCTCCGTTTTTGCCCTGAACCATTTGGGACAACTTGAGCCAGAAGAAGACGAACTTTTTTGAACGTCTCGGAATTGGTTGGAAACTCACCCACCCTCCTCATTTCTCGTGAGGATTCCACAATGCAGGAACTTGTTTCGAGATTCCTCCCTTTCGGCCCTGAACCATATGGGACAACTTGAGGCAGAAGAAGACGAACTTTTTTCAACGTCTCGGAATTACTTCGACACTCACCCACCCTCCTCATTTCTCGTGAGGATTCCAGAATTCATGAACTTGTTTCGAGATTCCTCCCTTTTGGCCCTGAACCATATGGGACAACTTGAGGCAGAAGAAGACGAACTTTTTTCAACGACACTGAATTGCGTGGAAACTCACCCACCCTCCTGATTTCTCGTGAGGATTCCAGAATGCATGAACTTGTTTCGGGATTCCTCCGTTTGGGCCCTGAACCATTTGGGACAACTTGAGGCAGAAGAAGACGAAATTTTTTCAACGACTCCGAATTGCGTGGAAACTCACCCACCCTCCTCATTTCTCGTGAGGATTCCAGAATGCATGAACTTGTTTCGAGATTCCTCCGGTTGGGCCCTGAACCATATGGGACAACTTGAGGCAGAAGAAGACAAACTTTTTTCAACGTCTCGGAATTGCGTGGAAACTCACCCACCCTCCTCATTTCTCGTGAGGATTCCAGAATGCATGAACTTGTTTCGAGATTCCTCCCTTTGGGCCCTGAACCATATGGGACAACTTGAGGCAGAAGAAGACGAACTTTTTTCAACGTCTCCGAATTGCGTGGAAACTCACCCACCCTCCTCATTTCTCGTGAGGATTCCAGAATGCATGAACTTCTTTCGAGATTCCTCCCTTTGGGCCCTGAACCATATGGGACAACTTGAGGCAGAAGAAGACGAACTTTTTTCAACGTCTCCGAATTGCGTGGAAACTCACCCACCCTCCTCATTTCTCGTGAGGATTCCAGAATGCATGAACTTCTTTCGAGATTCCTCCCTTTGGGCCCTGAACCATTTGGGACAACTTGAGGCAGAAGAAGACGAACTTTTTTCAACGTCTCGGAATTGCGTGGAAACTCACCCACCCTCCTCATTTCTCGTGAGGATTCCAGAATGCATGAACTTGTTTCGAGATTCCTCCGTTTGGGCCCTGAACCATTTGGGACAACTTGAGGCAGAAGAAGACGAACTTTTTTCAATGTCTCGGAATTGCGTGGAAACTCACCCACCCTCCTCATTTCTCGTGAGGACTCCAGAATGCACGAACTTGTTTCGAGATTCCTCCGTTTGGGCCCTGAACCATTTGGGACAACTTGAGCCAGAAGAAGACGAACTTTTTTGAACGTCTCGGAATTGGTTGGAAACTCACCCACCCTCCTCATTTCTCGTGAGGATTCCACAATGCAGGAACTTGTTTCGAGATTCCTCCCTTTCGGCCCTGAACCATATGGGACAACTTGAGGCAGAAGAAGACGAACTTTTTTCAATGTCTCGGAATTACTTCGACACTCACCCACCCTCCTCATTTCTCGTGAGGATTCCAGAATTCATGAACTTGTTTCGAGATTCCTCCCTTTTGGCCCTGAACCATATGGGACAACTTGAGGCAGAAGAAGACGAACTTTTTTCAACGACACTGAATTGCGTGGAAACTCACCCACCCTCCTGATTTCTCGTGAGGATTCCAGAATGCATGAACTTGTTTCGGGATTCCTCCGTTTGGGCCCTGAACCATTTGGGACAACTTGAGGCAGAAGAAGACGAAATTTTTTCAACGACTCCGAATTGCGTGGAAACTCACCCACCCTCCTCATTTCTCGTGAGGATTCCAGAATGCATGAACTTGTTTCGAGATTCCTCCGGTTGGGCCCTGAACCATATGGGACAACTTGAGGCAGAAGAAGACGAACTTTTTTCAACGTCTCGGAATTGCGTGGAAACTCACCCACCCTCCTCATTTCTCGTGAGGATTCCAGAATGCATGAACTTGTTTCGAGATTCCTCCCTTTGGGCCCTGAACCATATGGGACAACTTGAGGCAGAAGAAGACGAACTTTTTTCAACGTCTCCGAATTGCGTGGAAACTCACCCACCCTCCTCATTTCTCGTGAGGATTCCAGAATGCATGAACTTCTTTCGAGATTCCTCCCTTTGGGCCCTGAACCATATGGGACAACTTGAGGCAGAAGAAGACGAACTTTTTTCAACGTCTCCGAATTGCGTGGAAACTCACCCACCCTCCTCATTTCTCGTGAGGATTCCAGAATGCATGAACTTCTTTCGAGATTCCTCCCTTTGGGCCCTGAACCATTTGGGACAACTTGAGGCAGAAGAAGACGAACTTTTTTCAACGTCTCGGAATTGCGTGGAAACTCACCCACCCTCCTCATTTCTCGTGAGGATTCCAGAATGCATGAACTTGTTTCGAGATTCCTCCGTTTGGGCCCTGAACCATTTGGGACAACTTGAGGCAGAAGAAGACGAACTTTTTTCAACGTCTCGGAATTGCTTGGAAACTCACCCATCCTACTCATTTCTCGTGAGGATTCCAGAATGCATGAACTTGTTTCGAGATTCCTCCGGTTGGGCCCTGAACCATTTGGGACAACTTGAGGCAGAAGAAGACGAACTTTGTTCAACGACTCCGAATTGCGTGGAAACTCACCCACCCTCCTCATTTATCGTGAGGATTCCCGAATGCATGAACTTGTTTCGAGATTCCTCCCTTTTGGCCCTGAACCATATGGGACAACTTGAGGAAGAAGAAGACGAACTTTTTTCAACGTCTCCGAATTGCGTGGAAACTCACCCACCCTCCTCATTTCTCGTGAGGATTCCAGAATGCATGAACTTGTTTCGAGATTCCTCCCTTTGGGCCCTAAACCATATGGGACAACTTGAGGCAGAAGAAGACGAACTTTTTTCAACGACTCCGAATTGCGTGGAAACTCACCCACCCTCCTCATTTCTCGTGAGGTTTCCAGAATGCATGAACTTGTTTCGAGATTCCTCCCTTTGGGCCCTGAAACATTTGGGACAACTTGAGGCAGAAGAAGACGAACTTTTTTCAACGTCTCGGAATTGCGTGGAAACTCACCCACCCTCCTCATTTCTCGTGAGGACTCCAGAATGCACGAACTTGTTTCGAGATTCCTCCGTTTGGGCCCTGAACCATTTGGGACAACTTGAGGCAGAAGAAGACGAACTTTTTTCAACGTCTCCGAATTGCGTGGAAACTCACCCACCCTCCTCATTTCTCGTGAGGATTCCAGAATGCATGAACTTGTTTCCAGATTCCTCCCTTTCGGCCTGAACCATATGGGACAACTTGAGCCAGAAGAAGACGAACTTTTTTCAACGTCTCCGAATTGCGTGGAAACTCACCCACCCTCCTCATTTCTCGTGAGGATTCCAGAATGCATGAACTTGTTTCGAGATTCCTCCGTCTGGGCCCTGAACCATATGGGACAACTTGAGCCAGAAGAAGACGAACTTTTTTGAACGTCTCGGAATTGGTTGGAAACTCACCCACCCTCCTCATTTATCGTGAGGATTCCCGAATGCATGAACTTGTTTCGAGATTCCTCCCTTTTGGCCCTGAACCATATGGGACAACTTGAGGAAGAAGAAGACGAACTTTTTTCAACGTCTCCGAATTGCGTGGAAACTCACCCACCCTCCTCATTTCTCGTGAGGATTCCAGAATGCATGAACTTGTTTCGAGATTCCTCCCTTTGGGCCCTAAACCATATGGGACAACTTGAGGCAGAAGAAGACGAACTTTTTTCAACGTCTCCGAATTGCGTGGAAACTCACCCACCCTCCTCATTTCTCGTGAGGATTCCAGAATGCATGAACTTGTTTCGAGATTCCTCCCTTTGGGCCCTAAACCATATGGGACAACTTGAGGCAGAAGAAGACAAACTTTTTTCAACGACTCCGAATTGCGTGGAAACTCACCCACCCTCCTCATTTCTCGTGAGGTTTCCAGAATGCATGAACTTGTTTCGAGATTCCTCCCTTTGGGCCCTGAACCATTTGGGACAACTTGAGGCAGAAGAAGACGAACTTTTTTCAACGTCTCGGAATTGCGTGGAAACTCACCCACCCTCCTCATTTCTCGTGAGGACTCCAGAATGCACGAACTTGTTTCGAGATTCCTCCGTTTGGGCCCTGAACCATTTGGGACAACTTGAGGCAGAAGAAGACGAACTTTTTTCAACGTCTCCGAATTGCGTGGAAACTCACCCACCCTCCTCATTTCTCGTGAGGATTCCAGAATGCATGAACTTGTTTCGAGATTCCTCCGTCTGGGCCCTGAACCATATGGGACAACTTGAGCCAGAAGAAGACGAACTTTTTTGAACGTCTCGGAATTGGTTGGAAACTCACCCACCCTCCTCATTTCTCGTGAGGATTCCAGAATGCATGAACTTGTTTCCAGATTCCTCCCTTTCGGCCTTGAACCATATGGGACAACTTGAGGCAGAAGAAGACGAACTTTTTTCAACGTCTCCGAATTGCTTCGAAACTCACCCACCCTCCTCATTTCTCGTGAGGATTCCAGAATGCATGAACTTGTTTCGAGATTCCTCCCTTTTGGCCCTGAACCATATGGGACAACTTGAGGAAGAAGAAGACGAACTTTTTTCAACGACTCCGAATTGCGTGGAAACTCACCCAACCTCCTCATTTCTCGTGAGGATTCCCGAATGCATGAACTTGTTTCGAGATTCCTCCCTGATGAGGACCTTTTGTCATTAGCCTTGGGGTCCACAATCAACAATTAACCAAGGATTGCATATAGGCAAACCAAGGATCGTTCTCTCTTCTCGAGGAGCCTTTTATTGGATCCTAAGTAATCTAGATGTCATGCAAATGAAATGAAAACAAGGGGGGATTGGTTTTTGTTGAAATTAGAATAGAAATTAAAGACAGAATGGAGAAAATTGAGATTAATCAAATTGAAATGGATCAACCCAGAATTGGGATTCCAAGACCTTCCATCATCGAACAAAAATAGGATAACTGAACTTGTGATTGATTCTAGACAAACCGAGATCTCTGCATTTGTCCAGAAACTCCCTCGACTAGACGATCGCCTAGCATTTGATCGAACACGTGGTGAGCTCGTTGTACGATCGCACAACGTTCTCTGCAACCCGGTTCGACCTAAGTCCTTGGGATTTCAATCTGGATATTAAATCTAATACCCAATCCATAATTATAATCGGATCCGATTAAAATTAATAGAAACAAGTCAGTTACTGATTAAAGCGCAAGTCCTCCGGATGACACCATGGAATCCTCAACTCATGGGTCGATCACAGAAACTTAGCCAAGCATGGCTTTGTGAAATGAAAATGTAGAAATGTTCATCATGACCATGAAGAACATGAACAAGTTCATCATGAACACGAAGAACACAAAGAACAATTAAAGAAAATGAAAGCTTCTATTCAAAAATAAATCTCAACAACATAATGAATCCATATAGAAAAAGAAGAAGAACATAAAATCAAAATAAAATAATTAAAAGGAAAGATTAAAACCTAAGCCTTCCATGTAGGAGGCAAGAAATTAAAGACAAGAATTAAAGACAATACATGAAACTAATAAAGAAAAACTAAGCCTTCCATGTAGGAGGCAAGAAGTAGAAGAAGGAAAGAATGGGAGAGATCTTGGTCTCTACAAGGTGTGTCTTGCTCTTCACAACACTCTTCTATTTATAGGCAGCTAGGAGCATCTCATCCATGCACTTTACAACCCAAATTCGTCACTTTAGTTAGTGGCCAACTTGGAAGCATCTTTGAATCACTTTACAGCTCCAAAACCGTATCTTCTTTTCCTGCCCATGTTAGGCCACGAAATCATCCGAATCTGGCCATGTGATCTTAATATGAAATGTAGCCTCGGATGTCAGCTTTCCAGTCGTTCAAACGGTGCCCCATTTGGAGGTCTGTAGCTCCAGATATGGGCCAAATACCGAACGTCATTCCAGAGTCCAGTGAAAGCAGCCTGTTTCGGTTTCCAGTCCAATTTTGGCCCTCTAAACGTCTGATTTAGCTTTTGGGCTCTTCATAGGAGTTGTAGGGCTTCCTCTTAGCTTTCTGGAAATGCAAATTGGGGATCAATTGGATTTACATAACTCAAGTTATTCCCAAAATACCGAACAGTGTTCATGACCCAACTGCAGTAAGAATGTGACAAAAGTCCAATTTTGAGTCCAAACTCAAGATGTGACCAAGATTAATGCAAATAAAATCTAAAAACTCCTTATGAAGATGAAATCACATATTTGACTAATTGTTCCATTAAAGCATGATAATGACAGAGTTTATAGCTTCTTTTTGCATTTAAAATAATATGAATTCAATGATTATCAAACTCCCCCACACTTATCCTTTTGCACTCCTGAGCAAAATTAAAAAGTAAGGAACAAGAGAAATTTCTCTTTTCTAACAATTGCTGAAATTTCAATGCTCAACAAGGATCACAAAAGCTTCAAAAGATCAACCATTCAAGACAGAAATCTCTTCATCTCAAATTACTAATCATGGCAGTATCATTCAATGATGCTGATCACACAAAATAGTCTCTCAAATGATGCCCTCAATCAATCTCTCAAGTGTATATGGTTAATCAGTGTATCACTCAAATTCTGCTCAATGAAATTGTTCTACCATAAGCTTGCTCAAGTTCTACTTCTCCACTACTGATAACACATGCTTGCACAAATCAAGAGAGCTTGTTATTACAGGTTGTAATGGGGTTAGGGTGAAGGTAGGTAAAAGTATGGAATGAGAGGCTAAGCACCAAAGAAATTAAATTGAGCACTGATTAACACAATCATTCTCTATGTATGAAAATTTTTATTTAACTCAAATACTTCCTTTCTTTCTAATTTTTTTTTTTACACCTTTTTTTTCTTTTGTTCTTTATCTTTTTTTTTCTCTCTTCCTTTCCTTTTTTTTTCTTTTTTTTCTTTTTTTTTGAACTGTACTATATATATATGATCACAATGGAAAAATCAAATATCTCCCCCCTACACTTAAATTGTTGCGCTCCTGAGCAACCCCCACACTTAAACACAAAACCATGGTAAACCAATGCTCAATAATTTTTCATGGTGCGGAATAAAATGGTTTTATGCTTAGGCTTGTAATGTGGCTTAGAATAAAATGGACAAAAAGGCACAAAGGGGTTATCAAAGGAATAATAATGCATGGGAAAGGCTATTTGGCAAAAGTGGGCAAAACAAAAGGAAACAAAAACAAGCTTCCATCATACCTATGCACATAAGTGAAAATGTAGTTTCAAAAAGAAAAGGAGCAAGTTCTAGAGAACGCAAATCATGAGTAGATGCACACATGAAAGAAAGAATGGCAAAAGATGAATTCCATTCATATAGGCTCAAAATCTCACAAAGGTTGCAATCAGCATCATAGAATCAACTACCAAGATATTATAATCCAAGAGTTCAAAATATCAATCAAAACAGAATGATCCATCAAAACCAAAGTGCCCAAGTGCATAATATGTTGCAATCATAGAATGAGAAAATGCATTGTTCTTATTCTATTTAATAAACTACATTATTTCTACTTTTTCTACTGGATTGTGTCCCTCCCCCACACTTATCTTCCTCGCACAGCAATTTTGCCCAAAAATTTGTAGAAATTAGGAAGAAAATAAGTGAGGAAAGAGACAACCTGGGTTAGAAGATCTTGAGTCGCTTAAAGGAGAAGTTCTCATCTCGAATGAGAATCATGCATTTGTCTGTGAAAACATCTTCTCCCACATTGATTTTCCTTGGTGGAGGTGGTTCAGGATCAATTGGAAGAGGTCCAAGAATGTACGAAGGATGTTGGATCCACAAAGAACCTTTCCAGGAATGTGCCTGCAAAGAAGACAAGCAACCAGCAGTATCCCATCCAAAAATAGAAACATGGAGGAGTTTCAAGTGAATTAAAGGCATGTTAAGTTCCAAACTCTCCAAGTAACTATCACATCCAAGGAAATCAATGATACTCCCATCAGTAGGAGTCAAGGTACCAATTATATTGTGAAAATTCTCTTGTGGTTGCAAGATGGAAGGTACGGAATCCAACTTAGTGTTGGAGTATACCTCATCATTGTCACAATCACAAGAGATGGAAGGGAAAAGAGTGGAAAAAGGAAAAGAATTTTTCAAATCATCACCACCTGGAATGTGTAAAGATTCAAAACAATTATCTTGTTTTTCTAAATCAGGTGGCAAATCACAAGAAAGTACTTGTTGGAAAGATTCATTGACATGCAGGATTTTATCAATCAAAATTTCAGAATCTTTGTCACCAACCAGACTACAAGAATGTAACTCAATGGGAATTTTATGCATTTGACATTCTAGGCTATAATTGTTCTCACTCATATCAACAACAGAATCCACAATCAATGCAGAATTGCTACCAAAATCACCGAATAATGCATCATTAATTTCAGTGCAAATAGGACATCGTTCATTATTAGAACAGGCACAATTGACAGTGTTACTCATAGATGCAAAATCGGGATAATCAGCATACCATTCAGCAAGAACATCATCACCAACATTGGCATCCATGCTTGATTCAACTGTTTCAGAATTGACATGCTTACTATCTTCAATAGTACAAGACAGTGCATTTTGATCAATGGTAGAATCAACCACTTCACTAAATGCTTTCTTTTGAAGCTCAACATGTAAATGACATTTTTCATGATAACAATCCACACACATTTGATATTCCTCACAAGAGCATGAAAATATGTCATTCAATTTATCGAATTCATCCATAGTACTATGAAGAGAAGCATTTTCATCAGTTAAAGCATCACATGAAAGAATAGGAACACACTCATCAACAAGTACAATCGAATCACTACTACTAAAGCCAATTGGTTGAGCAATTACATGTCCAAACAATTGAGGGGATTCAATAATGATTTCCTCGTACACCTCATTATCACTCAAATTATGAATTGCTTTATTAATCAAAGTAGTAGGAGAGTCTACTTCTATAGGGATATGATCATTACCAAATGGGAGAGAGGACTCTTCAATGTGCTCTTGTACTTGTCTCACTTCTTGTGCATGTGTGCCCATGATAGAAGGAAATTTCATTTTTAAAACTTGTGCTTGCTGCTCAATTTCCTTTGCTAATCTCTCAGATGATTTCACTTGTTGTTCCATCATTTTAAGCATAGAGTCCATCTGTTGATAAAGGTTGTCCTTATGTGACCACTCCTCATTTACAGCCCAAGCTGGTTGATTTTGGAAATCTCCAAGGACTTCACAAAATGAAGGATCTTGGTCGGGTAGACATGGTTGAGAATAAGGTTCGTAAGGTGGCTCAAATGGGTATAGGGATTCATGAGATGGATGGCATGGTATAGAAGTGGGATGGAATGGAGGATGGTAAGGTAGGTGAGAGGGTTGATGATATTGTTGGAATGAGGAGGGTTGATGATATTGTTGGAATGGAGAGGATTGATGATATTGTTGGAATGGAGGTTGTTGGTATGGTTCATGGTATTGGTGGAATAAGCCATCACATTCTTGATTGCCTACAAAAGAGTGAGAATTGAAAGGTAGATTATGATTATCATAAAACCAAGCCATGAAATTTCACTACAATTAATTCCCAAGGAATTACAAGATGACTATCTAACTATAAATTATAAAACTAAGAAAAGGAATTTAAGAAAATACCAATGCAAGTGAAAAAGAAAAGAAGAATTTTTTTTTTTTAAAAAAATACGAGTATGTTATGAATTAACTTGGAGACATGGTGAATTCAAACAAATGAGCTCAAAATTATATCGAATCTGATTTTAACACACCACACAGAAGCTACCAAGTCAAGACGGTGCAATAATGCAATGAATGCTATGCAAGCTACCTAAATGCAAAAATCCTAAACTATATGCAATGAAAAATCAAAAATGCAAAACTAACAAGCTTCACACGAGAAACCCCTTGTCAAAAGTAAATTTGACAATTAGATTACCTAGGGAGCCAATCACTTAGCTCCCCGGCAACGGCGCCATTTGATGAGGACCTTTTGTCATTAGCCTTGGGGTCCACAATCAACAATTAACCAAGGATTGCATATAGGCAAACCAAGGATCGTTCTCTCTTCTCGAGGAGCCTTTTATTGGATCCTAAGTAATCTAGATGTCATGCAAATGAAATGAAAACAAGGGGGGATTGGTTTTTGTTGAAATTAGAATAGAAATTAAAGACAGAATGGAGAAAATTGAGATTAATCAAATTGAAATGGATCAACCCAGAATTGGGATTCCAAGACCTTCCATCATCGAACAAAAATAGGATAACTGAACTTGTGATTGATTCTAGACAAACCGAGATCTCTGCATTTGTCCAGAAACTCCCTCGACTAGACGATCGCCTAGCATTTGATCGAACACGTGGTGAGCTCGTTGTACGATCGCACAACGTTCTCTGCAACCCGGTTCGACCTAAGTCCTTGGGATTTCAATCTGGATATTAAATCTAATACCCAATCCATAATTATAATCGGATCCGATTAAAATTAATAGAAACAAGTCAGTTACTGATTAAAGCGCAAGTCCTCCGGATGACACCATGGAATCCTCAACTCATGGGTCGATCACAGAAACTTAGCCAAGCATGGCTTTGTGAAATGAAAATGTAGAAATGTTCATCATGACCATGAAGAACATGAACAAGTTCATCATGAACACGAAGAACACAAAGAACAATTAAAGAAAATGAAAGCTTCTATTCAAAAATAAATCTCAACAACATAATGAATCCATATAGAAAAAGAAGAAGAACATAAAATCAAAATAAAATAATTAAAAGGAAAGATTAAAACCTAAGCCTTCCATGTAGGAGGCAAGAAATTAAAGACAAGAATTAAAGACAATACATGAAACTAATAAAGAAAAACTAAGCCTTCCATGTAGGAGGCAAGAAGTAGAAGAAGGAAAGAATGGGAGAGATCTTGGTCTCTACAAGGTGTGTCTTGCTCTTCACAACACTCTTCTATTTATAGGCAGCTAGGAGCATCTCATCCATGCACTTTACAACCCAAATTCGTCACTTTAGTTAGTGGCCAACTTGGAAGCATCTTTGAATCACTTTACAGCTCCAAAACCGTATCTTCTTTTCCTGCCCATGTTAGGCCACGAAATCATCCGAATCTGGCCATGTGATCTTAATATGAAATGTAGCCTCGGATGTCAGCTTTCCAGTCGTTCAAACGGTGCCCCATTTGGAGGTCTGTAGCTCCAGATATGGGCCAAATACCGAACGTCATTCCAGAGTCCAGTGAAAGCAGCCTGTTTCGGTTTCCAGTCCAATTTTGGCCCTCTAAACGTCTGATTTAGCTTTTGGGCTCTTCATAGGAGTTGTAGGGCTTCCTCTTAGCTTTCTGGAAATGCAAATTGGGGATCAATTGGATTTACATAACTCAAGTTATTCCCAAAATACCGAACAGTGTTCATGACCCAACTGCAGTAAGAATGTGACAAAAGTCCAATTTTGAGTCCAAACTCAAGATGTGACCAAGATTAATGCAAATAAAATCTAAAAACTCCTTATGAAGATGAAATCACATATTTGACTAATTGTTCCATTAAAGCATGATAATGACAGAGTTTATAGCTTCTTTTTGCATTTAAAATAATATGAATTCAATGATTATCACTCCCTTTGGGCCCTGAACCATATGGGACAACTTGAGGCAGAAGAAGACGAACTTTTTTCAACGTCTCCGAATTGCGTGGAAACTCACCCACCCTCCTCATTTCTCGTGAGGATTCCAGAATGCATGAACTTGTTTCGAGATTCCTCCCTTTGGGCCCTGAACCATTTGGGACAACTTGAGGCAGAAGAAGACGAACTTTTTTCAACGTCTCGGAATTGCTTGGATACTCACCCACCCTCCTCATTTCTCGTGAGGATTCCAGAATGCATGAACTTGTTTCGAGATTCCTCCGTTTGGGCCCTGAACCATTTGGGACAACTTGAGGTAGAAGAAGACGAACTTTTTTCAACGTCTCGGAATTGCGTGGAAACTCACCCACCCTCCTCATTTCTCGTGAGGACTCCAGAATGCACGAACTTGTTTCGAGATTCCTCCGTTTGGGCCCTGAACCATTTGGGACAACTTGAGCCAGAAGAAGACGAACTTTTTTGAACGTCTCGGAATTGGTTGGAAACTCACCCACCCTCCTCATTTCTCGTGAGGATTCCACAATGCAGGAACTTGTTTCGAGATTCCTCCCTTTCGGCCCTGAACCATATGGGACAACTTGAGGCAGAAGAAGACGAACTTTTTTCAACTCTCGGAATTACTTCGACACTCACCCACCCTCCTCATTTCTCGTGAGGATTCCAGAATTCATGAACTTGTTTCGAGATTCCTCCCTTTTGGCCCTGAACCATATGGGACAACTTGAGGCAGAAGAAGACGAACTTTTTTCAACAACACTGAATTGCGTGGAAACTCACCCACCCTCCTGATTTCTCTTGAGGATTCCAGAATGCATGAACTTGTTTCGGGATTCCTCCGTTTGGGCCCTGAACCATTTGGGACAACTTGAGGCAGAAGAAGACGAAATTTTTTCAACGACTCCGAATTGCGTGGAAACTCACCCACCCTCCTCATTTCTCGTGAGGATTCCAGAATGCATGAACTTGTTTCGAGATTCCTCCGGTTGGGCCCTGAACCATATGGGACAACTTGAGGCAGAAGAAGACGAACTTTTTTCAACGTCTCCGAATTGCGTGGAAACTCACCCACCCTCCTCATTTCTCGTGAGGATTCCAGAATGCATGAACTTGTTTCGAGATTCCTCCCTTTGGGCCCTGAACCATATGGGACAACTTGAGGCAGAAGAAGACGAACTTTTTTCAACGTCTCGGAATTGCGTGGAAACTCACCCACCCTCCTCATTTCTCGTGAGGATTCCAGAATGCATGAACTTGTTTCGAGATTCCTCCCTTTGGGCCCTGAACCATTTGGGACAACTTGAGGCAGAAGAAGACGAACTTTTTTCAACGTCTCGGAATTGCTTGGATACTCACCCACCCTCCTCATTTCTCGTGAGGATTCCAGAATGCATGAACTTGTTTCGAGATTCCTCCGTTTGGGCCCTGAACCATTTGGGACAACTTGAGGCAGAAGAAGACGAACTTTTTTGAACGTCTCGGAATTGCGTGGAAACTCACCCACCCTCCTCATTTCTCGTGAGGACTCCAGAATGCACGAACTTGTTTCGAGATTCCTCCGTTTGGGCCCTGAACCATTTGGGACAACTTGAGCCAGAAGAAGACGAACTTTTTTGAACGTCTCGGAATTGGTTGGAAACTCACCCACCCTCCTCATTTCTCGTGAGGATACCACAATGCAGGAACTTGTTTCGAGATTCCTCCCTTTCGGCCCTGAACCATATGGGACAACTTGAGGCAGAAGAAGACGAACTTTTTTCAACGTCTCGGAATTACTTCGACACTCACCCACCCTCCTCATTTCTCGTGAGGATTCCAGAATTCATGAACTTGTTTCGAGATTCCTCCCTTTTGGCCCTGAACCATATGGGACAACTTGAGGCAGAAGAAGACGAACTTTTTTCAACGACACTGAATTGCGTGGAAACTCACCCACCCTCCTGATTTCTCGTGAGGATTCCAGAATGCATGAACTTGTTTCGGGATTCCTCCGTTTGGGCCCTGAACCATTTGGGACAACTTGAGGCAGAAGAAGACGAAATTTTTTCAACGACTCCGAATTGCGTGGAAACTCACCCACCCTCCTTATTTCTCGTGAGGATTCCAGAATGCATGAACTTGTTTCGAGATTCCTCCGGTTGGGCCCTGAACCATATGGGACAACTTGAGGCAGAAGAAGACGAACTTTTTTCAACGTCTCGGAATTGCGTGGAAACTCACCCACCCTCCTCATTTCTCGTGAGGATTCCAGAATGCATGAACTTGTTTCGAGATTCCTCCCTTTGGGCCCTGAACCATATGGGACAACTTGAGGCAGAAGAAGACGAACTTTTTTCAACGTCTCCGAATTGCGTGGAAACTCACCCACCCTCCTCATTTCTCGTGAGGATTCCAGAATGCATGAACTTGTTTCGAGATTCCTCCCTTTGGGCCCTGAACCATTTGGGACAACTTGAGGCAGAAGAAGACGAACTTTTTTCAACGTCTCCGAATTGCGTGGAAACTCACCCACCCTCCTCATTTCTCGTGAGGATTCCAGAATGCATGAACTTCTTTCGAGATTCCTCCCTTTGGGCCCTGAACCATTTGGGACAACTTGAGGCAGAAGAAGACGAACTTTTTTCAACGTCTCGGAATTGCGTGGAAACTCACCCACCCTCCTCATTTCTCGTGAGGATTCCAGAATGCATGAACTTGTTTCGAGATTCCTCCGTTTGGGCCCTGAACCATTTGGGACAACTTGAGGCAGAAGAAGACGAACTTTTTTCAACGTCTCGGAATTGCTTGGAAACTCACCCATCCTACTCATTTCTCGTGAGGATTCCAGAATGCATGAACTTGTTTCGAGATTCCTCCGGTTGGGCCCTGAACCATTTGGGACAACTTGAGGCAGAAGAAGACGAACTTTGTTCAACGACTCCGAATTGCGTGGAAACTCACCCACCCTCCTCATTTATCGTGAGGATTCCCGAATGCATGAACTTGTTTCGAGATTCCTCCCTTTTGGCCCTGAACCATATGGGACAACTTGAGGAAGAAGAAGACGAACTTTTTTCAACGTCTCCGAATTGCGTGGAAACTCACCCACCCTCCTCATTTCTCGTGAGGATTCCAGAATGCATGAACTTCTTTCGAGATTCCTCCCTTTGGGCCCTGAACCATTTGGGACAACTTGAGGCAGAAGAAGACGAACTTTTTTCAACGTCTCGGAATTGCTTGGAAACTCACCCACCCTCCTCATTTCTCGTGAGGATTCCAGAATGCATGAACTTGTTTCGAGATTCCTCCGTTTGGGCCCTGAACCATTTGGGACAACTTGAGGCAGAAGAAGACGAACTTTTTTCAACGTCTCGGAATTGGTTGGAAATTCACCCACCCTCCTCATTTCTTGTGAGGACTCCAGAAAGCATGAACTTGTTTCGAGATTCCTCCGTTTGGGCCCTGAACCATTTGGGACAACTTGAGGCAGAAGAAGACGAACTTTGTTCAACGACTCCGAATTGCGTGGAAACTCACCCACCCTCCTCATTTATCGTGAGGATTCCCGAATGCATGAACTTGTTTCGAGATTCCTCCCTTTGGGCCCTGAACCATATGGGACAACTTGAGGCAGAAGAAGACGAACTTTTTTCAACGTCTCCGAATTGCGTGGAAACTCACCCACCCTCCTCATTTCTCGTGAGGATTCCAGAATGCATGAACTTGTTTCGAGATTCCTCCCTTTGGGCCCTGAACCATTTGGGACAACTTGAGGCAGAAGAAGACGAACTTTTTTCAACGTCTCGGAATTGCTTGGATACTCACCCACCCTCCTCATTTCTCGTGAGGATTCCAGAATGCATGAACTTGTTTCGAGATTCCTCCGTTTGGGCCCTGAACCATTTGGGACAACTTGAGGCAGAAGAAGACGAACTTTTTTCAACGTCTCGGAATTGCTTGGAAACTCACCCACCCTCCTCATTTCTCGTGAGGATTCCAGAATGCATGAACTTGTTTCGAGATTCCTCCGGTTGGGCCCTATATGGGACAACTTGAGGCAGAAGAAGACGAACTTTTTTCAACGTCTCGGAATTGGTTGGAAACTCACCCACCCTCCTCATTTCTCGTGAGGATTCCAGAATGCATGAACTTGTTTCGAGATTCCTCCGTTTGGGCCCTGAACCATTTGGCAAGACTTGAGGCAGAAGAACACGAACTTTTTTCAACGACTCCGAATTGCGTGGAAACTCACCCACCCTCCTCATTTCTCGTGAGGTTTCCAGATTGCATGAACTTGTTTCGAGATTCCTCCCTTTGGGCCCTGAACCATTTGGGACAACTTGAGGCAGAAGAAGACGAACTTTTTTCAACGTCTCGGAATTGCGTGGAAACTCACCCACCCTCCTCATTTCTCGTGAGGACTCCAGAATGCACGAACTTGTTTCGAGATTCCTCCGTTTGGGCCCTGAACCATTTGGGACAACTTGAGGCAGAAGAAGACGAACTTTTTTCAACGACTCCGAATTGCGTGGAAACTCACCCACCCTCCTCATTTCTCGTGAGGATTCCAGAATGCATGAACTTCTTTCGAGATTCCTCCCTTTGGGCCCTGAACCATTTGGGACAACTTGAGGCAGAAGAAGACGAACTTTTTTCAACGTCTCGGAATTGCTTGGAAACTCACCCACCCTCCTCATTTCTCGTCAGGATTCCAGAATGCATGAACTTGTTTCAAGATTCCTCCGTTTGGGCCCTGAACCATTTGGGACAACTTGAGGCAGAAGAAGACGAACTTTTTTCAACGTCTCGGAATTGGTTGGAAACTCACCCATCCTACTCATTTCTCGTGAGGATTCCAGAATGCATGAACTTGTTTCGAGATTCCTCCGGTTGGGCCCTGAACCATTTGGGACAACTTGTGGCAGAAGAAGACGAACTTTTTTCAACGTCTCGGAATTGGTTGGAAACTCACCCACCCTCCTCATTTCTAGTGAGGATTCCAGAATGCATGAACTTGTTTCGAGATTCCTCCGGTTGGGCCCTGAACCATTTGGGACAACTTGAGGCAGAAGAAGACGAACTTTTTTCAACGTCTCGCAATTGGTTGGAAACTCACCCACCCTCCTCATTTCTCGTGAGGATTCCAGAATGCATGAACTTGTTTCCAGATTCCTCCCTTTCGGCCCTGAACCATATGGGACAACTTGAGGCAGAAGAAGACGAACTTTTTTCAACGTCTCGGAATTGCTTCGAAACTCACCCACCCTCCTCATTTCTCGTGAGGATTCCAGAATGCATGAACTTGTTTCGAGATTCCTCGCTTTTGGCCCTGAACCATATGGGACAACTTGAGGAAGAAGAAGACGAGCTTTTTTCAACGACTCCGAATTGCGTGGAAACTCACCCACCCTCCTCATTTCTCGTGAGGAATCCCGAATGCATGAACTTGTTTCGAGATTCCTCCCTTTGGGCCCTGAACCATATGGGACAACTTGAGGCAGAAGAAGACGAACTTTTTTCAACGTCTCCGAATTGCGTGGAAACTCACCCACCCTCCTCATTTCTCGTGAGGATTCCAGAATGCATGAACTTGTTTCGAGATTCCTCCCTTTGGGCCCTGAACCATTTGGGACAACTTGAGGCAGAAGAAGACGAACTTTTTTCAACGTCTCGGAATTGCTTGGATACTCACCCACCCTCCTCATTTCTCGTGAGGATTCCAGAATGCATGAACTTGTTTCGAGATTCCTCCGTTTGGGCCCTGAACCATTTGGGACAACTTGAGGCAGAAGAAGACGAACTTTTTTCAACGTCTCGGAATTGCTTGGAAACTCACCCACCCTCCTCATTTCTCGTGAGGATTCCAGAATGCATGAACTTGTTTCGAGATTCCTCCGGTTGGGCCCTGAACCATATGGGACAACTTGAGGCAGAAGAAGACGAACTTTTTTCAACGTCTCGGAATTGGTTGGAAACTCACCCACCCTCCTCATTTCTCGTGAGGATTCCAGAATGCATGAACTTGTTTCGAGATTCCTCCGTTTGGGCGCTGAACCATTTGGCAAGACTTGAGGCAGAAGAACACGAACTTTTTTCAACGACTCCGAATTGCGTGGAAACTCACCCACCCTCCTCATTTCTCGTGAGGTTTCCAGATTGCATGAACTTGTTTCGAGATTCCTCCCTTTGGGCCATGAACCATTTGGGACAACTTGAGGCAGAAGAAGACGAACTTTTTTCAACGACTCCGAATTGCGTGGAAACTCACCCACCCTCCTCATTTCTCGTGAGGATTCCAGAATGCACGAACTTGTTTCGAGATTCCTCCGTTTGGGCCCTGAACCATTTGGGACAACTTGAGGCAGAAGAAGACGAACTTTTTTCAACGACTCCGAATTGCGTGGAAACTCACCCACCCTCCTCATTTCTCGTGAGGATTCCAGAATGCATGAACTTCTTTCGAGATTCCTCCCTTTGGGCCCTGAACCATTTGGGACAACTTGAGGCAGAAGAAGACGAACTTTTTTCAACGTCTCGGAATTGCTTGGAAACTCACCCACCCTCCTCATTTCTCGTCAGGATTCCAGAATGCATGAACTTGTTTCAAGATTCCTCCGTTTGGGCCCTGAACCATTTGGGACAACTTGAGGCAGAAGAAGACGAACTTTTTTCAACATCTCGGAATTGCTTGGAAACTCACCCATCCTACTCATTTCTCGTGAGGATTCCAGAATGCATGAACTTGTTTCGAGATTCCTCCGGTTGGGCCCTGAACCATTTGGGACAACTTGTGGCAGAAGAAGACGAACTTTTTTCAACGTCTCGGAATTGGTTGGAAACTCACCCACCCTCCTCATTTCTAGTGAGGATTCCAGAATGCATGAACTTGTTTCGAGATTCCTCCGGTTGGGCCCTGAACCATTTGGGACAACTTGAGGCAGAAGAAGACGAACTTTTTTCAACGTCTCGCAATTGGTTGGAAACTCACCCACCCTCCTCATTTCTCGTGAGGATTCCAGAATGCATGAACTTGTTTCCAGATTCCTCCCTTTCGGCCCTGAACCATATGGGACAACTTGAGGCAGAAGAAGACGAACTTTTTTCAACGTCTCGGAATTGCTTCGAAACTCACCCACCCTCCTCATTTCTCGTGAGGATTCCAGAATGCATGAACTTGTTTCGAGATTCCTCGCTTTTGGCCCTGAACCATATGGGACAACTTGAGGCAGAAGAAGACGAAATTTTTTCAACGACTCCGAATTGCGTGGAAACTCACCCACCCTCCTCATTTCTCGTGAGGAATCCCGAATGCATGAACTTGTTTCGAGATTCCTCCCTTTGGGCCCTGAACCATATGGGACAACTTGAGGCAGAAGAAGACGAACTTTTTTCAACGTCTCCGAATTGCGTGGAAACTCACCCACCCTCCTCATTTCTCGTGAGGATTCCAGAATGCATGAACTTGTTTCGAGATTCCTCCCTTTGGGCCCTGAACCATTTGGGACAACTTGAGGCAGAAGAAGACGAACTTTTTTCAACGTCTCGGAATTGCTTGGATACTCACCCACCCTCCTCATTTCTCGTGAGGATTCCAGAATGCATGAACTTGTTTCGAGATTCCTCCGTTTGGGCCCTGAACCATTTGGGACAACTTGAGGCAGAAGAAGACGAACTTTTTTCAACGTCTCGGAATTGCTTGGAAACTCACCCACCCTCCTCATTTCTCGTGAGGATTCCAGAGTGCATGAACTTGTTTCGAGATTCCTCCGGTTGGGCCCTGAACCATATGGGACAACTTGAGGCAGAAGAAGACGAACTTTTTTCAACGTCTCGGAATTGGTTGGAAACTCACCCACCCTCCTCATTTCTCGTGAGGATTCCAGAATGCATGAACTTGTTTCGAGATTCCTCCGTTTGGGCGCTGAACCATTTGGCAAGACTTGAGGCAGAAGAACACGAACTTTTTTCAACGACTCCGAATTGCGTGGAAACTCACCCACCCTCCTCATTTCTCGTGAGGTTTCCAGATTGCATGAACTTGTTTCGAGATTCCTCCCTTTGGGCCATGAACCATTTGGGACAACTTGAGGCAGAAGAAGACGAACTTTTTTCAACGACTCCGAATTGCGTGGAAACTCACCCACCCTCCTCATTTCTCGTGAGGATTCCAGAATGCACGAACTTGTTTCGAGATTCCTCCGTTTGGGCCCTGAACCATTTGGGACAACTTGAGGCAGAAGAAGACGAACTTTTTTCAACGACTCCGAATTGCGTGGAAACTCACCCACCCTCCTCATTTCTCGTGAGGATTCCAGAATGCATGAACTTCTTTCGAGATTCCTCCCTTTGGGCCCTGAACCATTTGGGACAACTTGAGGCAGAAGAAGACGAACTTTTTTCAACGTCTCGGAATTGCTTGGAAACTCACCCACCCTCCTCATTTCTCGTCAGGATTCCAGAATGCATGAACTTGTTTCAAGATTCCTCCGTTTGGGCCCTGAACCATTTGGGACAACTTGAGGCAGAAGAAGACGAACTTTTTTCAACATCTCGGAATTGCTTGGAAACTCACCCATCCTACTCATTTCTCGTGAGGATTCCAGAATGCATGAACTTGTTTCGAGATTCCTCCGGTTGGGCCCTGAACCATTTGGGACAACTTGTGGCAGAAGAAGACGAACTTTTTTCAACGTCTCGGAATTGGTTGGAAACTCACCCACCCTCCTCATTTCTAGTGAGGATTCCAGAATGCATGAACTTGTTTCGAGATTCCTCCGTTTGGGCCCTGAACCATATGGGACCACTTGAGGCAGAAGAAGACGAACTTTTTTCAACGTCTCGCAATTGGTTGGAAACTCACCCACCCTCCTCATTTCTCGTGAGGTTTCCAGAATGCATGAACTTGTTTCGAGATTCCTCCGTTTGGGCCCTGAACCATTTGGGACAACTTGAGGCAGAAGAAGACGAACTTTTTTCAACGTCTCCGAATTGCGTGGAAACTCACCCACCCTCCTCATTTCTCGTGAGGATTCCAGAATGCATGAACTTGTTTCCAGATTCCTCCCTTTCGGCCTGAACCATATGGGACAACTTGAGGCAGAAGAAGACGAACTTTTTTCAACGTCTCGGAATTGCTTAGAAACTCACCCACCCACCTCATTTCTCGTGAGGATTCCAGAATGCATGAACTTGTTTCGAGATTCCTCCGTTTGGGCCCTGAACCATATGGGACAACTTGAGCCAGAAGAAGACGAACTTTTTTGAACGTCTCGGAATTGGTTGGAAACTCACCCACCCTCCTCATTTCTCGTGAGGATTCCACAATGCAGGAACTTGTTTCGAGATTCCTCCCTTTCGGCCCTGAACCATATGGGACAACTTGAGGCAGAAGAAGACGAACTTTTTTCAACGTCTCGGAATTACTTCGAAACTCACCCACCCTCCTCATTTCTCGTGAGGATTCCAGAATTCATGAACTTGTTTCGAGATTCCTCCCTTTTGGCCCTGAACCATATGGGACAACTTGAGGCAGAAGAAGACGAACTTTTTTCAACGACACTGAATTGCGTGGAAACTCACCCACCCTCCTGATTTCTCGTGAGGATTCCAGAATGCATGAACTTGTTTCGGGATTCCTCCGTTTGGGCCCTGAACCATTTGGGACAACTTGAGGCAGAAGAAGACGAAATTTTTTCAACGACTCCGAATTGCGTGGAAACTCATCCACCCTCCTCATTTCTCGTGAGGATTCCAGAATGCATGAACTTGTTTCGAGATTCCTCCGGTTGGGCCCTGAACCATATGGGACAACTTGAGGCAGAAGAAGACGAACTTTTTTCAACGTCTCGGAATTGCGTGGAAACTCACCCACCCTCCTCATTTCTCGTGAGGATTCCAGAATGCATGAACTTGTTTCGAGATTCCTCCCTTTGGGCCCTGAACCATATGGGACAACTTGAGGCAGAAGAAGACGAACTTTTTTCAACGTCTCCGAATTGCGTGGAAACTCACCCACCCTCCTCATTTCTCGTGAGGATTCCAGAATGCATGAACTTCTTTCGAGATTCCTCCCTTTGGGCCCTGAACCATATGGGACAACTTGAGGCAGAAGAAGACGAACTTTTTTCAACGTCTCCGAATTGCGTGGAAACTCACCCACCCTCCTCATTTCTCGTGAGGATTCCAGAATGCATGAACTTCTTTCGAGATTCCTCCCTTTGGGCCCTGAACCATTTGGGACAACTTGACGCAGAAGAAGACGAACTTTTTTCAACGTCTCGGAATTGCTTGGAAACCCACCCACCCTCCTCATTTCTCGTGAGGATTCCAGAATGCATGAACTTGTTTCGAGATTCCTCCGTTTGGGCCCTGAACCATTTGGGAAAACTTGAGGCAGAAGAAGACGAACTTTTTTCAACTTCTCGGAATTGCTTGGAAACTCACCCATCCTACTCATTTCTCGTGAGGATTCCAGAATGCATGAACTTGTTTCGAGATTCCTCCGGTTGGGCCCTGAACCATTTGGGACAACTTGTGGCAGAAGAAGACGAACTTTTTTCAACGTCTCGGAATTGGTTGGAAACTCACCCACCCTCCTCATTTCTAGTGAGGATTCCAGAATGCATGAACTTGTTTCGAGATTCCTCCGTTTGGGCCCTGAACCATATGGGACCACTTGAGGCAGAAGAAGACGAACTTTTTTCAACGTCTCGCAATTGGTTGGAAACTCACCCAGCCTCCTCATTTCTCGTGAGGTTTCCAGAATGCATGAACTTGTTTCGACATTCCTCCGTTTGGGCCCTGAACCATTTGGGACAACTTGAGGCAGAAGAAGACGAAATTTTTTCAACGTCTCCGAATTGCGTGGAAACTCACCCAGCCTCCTCATTTCTCGTGAGGTTTCCAGAATGCATGAACTTGTTTCGAGATTCCTCCCTTTGGGCCCTGAACCATATGGGACAACTTGAGGCAGAAGAAGACGAAATTTTTTCAACGTCTCGGAATTGCGTGGAAACTCACCCACCCTCCTCATTTCTCGTGAGGATTCCAGAATGCATGAACTTGTTTCGAGATTCCTCCCTTTCGGCCCTGAACCATATGGGACAACTTGTGGCAGAAGAAGACGAACTTTTTTCAACGTCTCGGAATTGGTTGGAAACTCACCCACCCTCCTCATTTCTAGTGAGGATTCCAGAATGCATGAACTTGTTTCGAGATTCCTCCGTTTGGGCCCTGAACCATATGGGACCACTTGAGGCAGAAGAAGACGAACTTTTTTCAACGTCTCGCAATTGGTTGGAAACTTACCCACCCTCCTCATTTCTCGTGAGGTTTCCAGAATGCATGAACTTGTTTCGAGATTCCTCCGTTTGGGCCCTGAACCATTTGGGACAACTTGAGGCAGAAGAAGACGAACTTTTTTCAACGTCTCCGAATTGCGTGGAAACTCACCCACCCTCCTCATTTCTCGTGAGGATTCCAGAATGGATGAACTTGTTTCCAGATTCCTCCCTTTTGGCCAGAACCATATGGGACAACTTGAGGCAGAAGAAGACGAACTTTTTTCAACGTCTCGGAATTGCTTAGAAACTCACCCACCCACCTCATTTCTCGTGAGGATTCCAGAATGCATGAACTTGTTTCGAGATTCCTCCGTTTGGGCCCTGAACCATATGGGACAACTTGAGCCAGAAGAAGACGAACTTTTTTGAACGTCTCGGAATTGGTTGGAAACTCACCCACCCTCCTCATTTCTCGTGAGGATTCCAGAATGCAGGAACTTGTTTCGAGATTCCTCCCTTTCGGCCCTGAACCATATGGGACAACTTGAGGCAGAAGAAGACGAACTTTTTTCAACGTCTCGGAATTACTTCGAAACTCACCCACCCTCCTCATTTCTCGGGAGGATTCCAGAATGCATGAACTTGTTTCGAGATTCCTGCCTTTTGGCCCTGAACCATATGGGACAACTTGAGGCAGAAGAAGACGAACTTTTTTCAACGACACTGAATTGCGTGGAAACTCACCCACCCTCCTGATTTCTCGTGAGGATTCCAGAATGCATGAACTTGTTTCGGGATTCCTCCGTTTGGGCCCTGAACCATTTGGGACAACTTGAGGCAGAAGAAGACGAAATTTTTTCAACGACTCCGAATTGCGTGGAAACTCACCCACCCTCCTCATTTCTCGTGAGGATTCCAGAATGCATGAACTTGTTTCGAGATTCCTCCGGTTGGGCCCTGAACCATATGGGACAACTTGAGGCAGAAGAAGACGAACTTTTTTCAACGTCTCGGAATTGCGTGGAAACTCACCCACCCTCCTCATTTCTCGTGAGGATTCCAGAATGCATGAACTTGTTTCGAGATTCCTCCCTTTGGGCCCTGAACCATATGGGACAACTTGAGGCAGAAGAAGACGAACTTTTTTCAACGTCTCCGAATTGCGTGGAAACTCACCCACCCTCCTCATTTCTCGTGAGGATTCCAGAATGCATGAACTTCTTTCGAGATTCCTCCCTTTGGGCCCTGAACCATATGGGACAACTTGAGGCAGAAGAAGACGAACTTTTTTCAACGTCTCCGAATTGCGTGGAAACTCACCCACCCTCCTCATTTCTCGTGAGGATTCCAGAATGCATGAACTTCTTTCGACATTCCTCCCTTTGGGCCCTGAACCATTTGGGACAACTTGACGCAGAAGAAGACGAACTTTTTTCAACGTCTCGGAATTGCTTGGAAACCCACCCACCCTCCTCATTTCTCGTGAGGATTCCAGAATGCATGAACTTGTTTCGAGATTCCTCCGTTTGGGCCCTGAACCATTTGGGAAAACTTGAGGCAGAAGAAGACGAACTTTTTTCAACTTCTCGGAATTGCTTGGAAACTCACCCATCCTACTCATTTCTCGTGAGGATTCCAGAATGCATGAACTTGTTTCGAGATTCCTCCGGTTGGGCCCTGAACCATTTGGGACAACTTGTGGCAGAAGAAGACGAACTTTTTTCAACGTCTCGGAATTGGTTGGAAACTCACCCACCCTCCTCATTTCTAGTGAGGATTCCAGAATGCATGAACTTGTTTCGAGATTCCTCCGTTTGGGCCCTGAACCATATGGGACCACTTGAGGCAGAAGAAGACGAACTTTTTTCAACGTCTCGCAATTGGTTGGAAACTCACCCAGCCTCCTCATTTCTCGTGAGGTTTCCAGAATGCATGAACTTGTTTCGACATTCCTCCGTTTGGGCCCTGAACCATTTGGGACAACTTGAGGCAGAAGAAGACGAAATTTTTTCAACGTCTCCGAATTGCGTGGAAACTCACCCAGCCTCCTCATTTCTCGTGAGGTTTCCAGAATGCATGAACTTGTTTCGAGATTCCTCCCTTTGGGCCCTGAACCATATGGGACAACTTGAGGCAGAAGAAGACGAAATTTTTTCAACGTCTCGGAATTGCGTGGAAACTCACCCACCCTCCTCATTTCTCGTGAGGATTCCAGAATGCATGAACTTGTTTCGAGATTCCTCCCTTTCGGCCCTGAACCATATGGGACAACTTGTGGCAGAAGAAGACGAACTTTTTTCAACGTCTCGGAATTGGTTGGAAACTCACCCACCCTCCTCATTTCTAGTGAGGATTCCAGAATGCATGAACTTGTTTCGAGATTCCTCCGTTTGGGCCCTGAACCATATGGGACCACTTGAGGCAGAAGAAGACGAACTTTTTTCAACGTCTCGCAATTGGTTGGAAACTTACCCACCCTCCTCATTTCTCGTGAGGTTTCCAGAATGCATGAACTTGTTTCGAGATTCCTCCGTTTGGGCCCTGAACCATTTGGGACAACTTGAGGCAGAAGAAGACGAACTTTTTTCAACGTCTCCGAATTGCGTGGAAACTCACCCACCCTCCTCATTTCTCGTGAGGATTCCAGAATGGATGAACTTGTTTCCAGATTCCTCCCTTTTGGCCAGAACCATATGGGACAACTTGAGGCAGAAGAAGACGAACTTTTTTCAACGTCTCGGAATTGCTTAGAAACTCACCCACCCACCTCATTTCTCGTGAGGATTCCAGAATGCATGAACTTGTTTCGAGATTCCTCCGTTTGGGCCCTGAACCATATGGGACAACTTGAGCCAGAAGAAGACGAACTTTTTTGAACGTCTCGGAATTGGTTGGAAACTCACCCACCCTCCTCATTTCTCGTGAGGATTCCAGAATGCAGGAACTTGTTTCGAGATTCCTCCCTTTCGGCCCTGAACCATATGGGACAACTTGAGGCAGAAGAAGACGAACTTTTTTCAACGTCTCGGAATTACTTCGAAACTCACCCACCCTCCTCATTTCTCGGGAGGATTCCAGAATGCATGAACTTGTTTCGAGATTCCTGCCTTTTGGCCCTGAACCATATGGGACAACTTGAGGCAGAAGAAGACGAACTTTTTTCAACGACACTGAATTGCGTGGAAACTCACCCACCCTCCTGATTTCTCGTGAGGATTCCAGAATGCATGAACTTGTTTCGGGATTCCTCCGTTTGGGCCCTGAACCATTTGGGACAACTTGAGGCAGAAGAAGACGAAATTTTTTCAACGACTCCGAATTGCGTGGAAACTCACCCACCCTCCTCATTTCTCGTGAGGATTCCAGAATGCATGAACTTGTTTCGAGATTCCTCCGGTTGGGCCCTGAACCATATGGGACAACTTGAGGCAGAAGAAGACGAACTTTTTTCAACGTCTCGGAATTGCGTGGAAACTCACCCACCCTCCTCATTTCTCGTGAGGATTCCAGAATGCATGAACTTGTTTCGAGATTCCTCCGTTTGGGCCCTGAACCATTTGGGACAACTTGAGGCAGAAGAAGACGAACTTTTTTCAACGTCTCCGAATTGCGTGGAAACTCACCCACCCTCCTCATTTCTCGTGAGGATTCCAGAATGCATGAACTTGTTTCGAGATTCCTCCCTTTGGGCCCTGAACCATATGGGACAACTTGAGGCAGAAGAAGACGAACTTTTTTCAACGTCTCCGAATTGCGTGGAAACTCACCCACCATCCTCATTTCTCGTGAGGATTCCAGAATGCATGAACTTCTTTCGAGATTCCTCCCTTTGGGCCCTGAACCATTTGGGACAACTTGAGGCAGAAGAAGACGAACTTTTTTCAACGTCTCGGAATTGCTTTTAAACTCACCCACCCTCCTCATTTCTCGTGAGGATTCCAGAATGCATGAACTTGTTTCGAGATTCCTCCGTTTGGGCCCTGAACCATTTGGGACAACTTGAGGCAGAAGAAGACGAACTTTTTTCAACGTCTCGGAATTGTTTGGAAACTCACCCATCCTACTCATTTCTCGTGAGGATTCCAGAATGCATGAACTTGTTTCGAGATTCCTCCGGTTGGGCCCTGAACCATTTGGGACAACTTGAGGCAGAAGAAGACGAAGTTTTTTCAACGTCTCGCAATTGGTTGGAAACTCACCCACCCTCCTCATTTCTCGTGAGGTTTCCAGAATGCATGAACTTGTTTCGAGATTCCTCCGTTTGGGCCCTGAACCATTTGGGACAACTTGAGGCAGAAGAAGACGAACTTTTTTCAACGTCTCCGAATTGCGTGGAAACTCACCCACCCTCCTCATTTCTCGTGAGGATTCCAGAATGAATGAACTTGTTTCCAGATTCCTCCCTTTCGGCCTGAACCATATGGGACAACTTGAGGCAGAAGAAGACGAACTTTTTTCAACGTCTCGGAATTGCTTAGAAACTCACCCACCCACCTCATTTCTCGTGAGGATTCCAGAATGCATGAACTTGTTTCGAGATTCCTCCCTTTGGGCCCTGAACCATATGGGACAACTTGAGCCAGAAGAAGACGAACTTTTTTGAACGTCTCGGAATTGGTTGGAAACTCACCCACCCTCCTCATTTCTCGTGAGGATTCCAGAATGCAGGAACTTGTTTCGAGATTCCTCCCTTTCGGCCCTGAACCATATGGGACAACTTGAGGCAGAAGAAGACGAACTTTTTTCAACGTCTCGGAATTACTTCGAAACTCACCCACCCTCCTCATTTCTCGGGAGGATTCCAGAATGCATGAACTTGTTTCGAGATTCCTGCCTTTTGGCCCTGAACCATATGGGACAACTTGAGGCAGAAGAAGACGAACTTTTTTCAACGACACTGAATTGCGAGGAAACTCACCCACCTTCCTGATTTCTCGTGAGGATTCCAGAATGCATGAACTTGTTTCGGGATTCCTCCGTTTGGGCCCTGAACCATTTGGGACAACTTGAGGCAGAAGAAGACGAAATTTTTTCAACGACTCCGAATTGCGTGGAAACTCACCCACCCTCCTCATTTCTCGTGAGGATTCCAGAATGCATGAACTTGTTTCGAGATTCCTCCGGTTGGGCCCTGAACCATATGGGACAACTTGAGGCAGAAGAAGACGAACTTTTTTCAACGTCTCGGAATTGCGTGGAAACTCACCCACCCTCCTCATTTCTCGTGAGGATTCCAGAATGCATGAACTTGTTTCGAGATTCCTCCGTTTGGGCCCTGAACCATTTGGGACAACTTGAGGCAGAAGAAGACGAACTTTTTTCAACGTCTCCGAATTGCGTGGAAACTCACCCACCCTCCTCATTTCTCGTGAGGATTCCAGAATGCATGAACTAGTTTCGAGTTTCCTCCCTTTGGGCCCTGAACCATATGGGACAACTTGAGGCAGAAGAAGACGAACTTTTTTCAACGTCTCCGAATTGCGTGGAAACTCACCCACCATCCTCATTTCTCGTGAGGATTCCAGAATGCATGAACTTGTTTCGAGATTCCTCCGTTTGGGCCCTGAACCATTTGGGACAACTTGAGGCAGAAGAAGACGAACTTTTTTCAACGTCTCGGAATTGCTTGGAAACTCACCCACCCTCCTCATTTCTCGTGAGGATTCCAGAATGCATGAACTTGTTTCGAGATTCCTCCGTTTGGGCCCTGAACCATTTGGGACAACTTGAGGCAGAAGAAGACGAACTTTTTTCAACGTCTCGGAATTGCTTGGAAACTCACCCATCCTACTCATTTCTCGTGAGGATTCCAGAATGCATGAACCTGTTTCGAGATTCCTCCGGTTGGGCCCTGAACCATTTGGGACAACTTGTGGCAGAAGAAGACGAACTTTTTTCAACGTCTCGGAATTGGTTGGAAACTCACCCACCCTCCTCATTTCTAGTGAGGATTCCAGAATGCATGAAATTGTTTCGAGATTCCTCCGTTTGGGCCCTGAACCATATGGGACCACTTGAGGCAGAAGAAGACCAACTTTTTTCAACGTCTCGCAATTGGTTGGAAACTCACCCACCCTCCTCATTTCTCGTGAGGTTTCCAGAATGCATGAACTTGTTTCGAGATTCCTCCCTTTCGGCCCTGAACCATATGGGACAACTTGTGGCAGAAGAAGACGAACTTTTTTCAACGTCTCGGAATTGGTTGGAAACTCACCCACCCTCCTCATTTCTAGTGAGGATTCCAGAATGCATGAACTTGTTTCGAGATTCCTCCGTTTGGGCCCTGAACCATATGCTACCACTTGAGGCAGAAGAAGACGAACTTTTTTCAACGTCTCGCAATTGGTTGGAAACTCACCCACCCTCCTCATTTCTCGTGAGGTTTCCAGAATGCATGAACTTGTTTCGAGATTCCTCCGTTTGGGCCCTGAACCATTTGGGACAACTTGAGGCAGAAGAAGACGAACTTTTTTCAACGTCTCCGAATTGCGTGGAAACTCACCCACCCTCCTCATTTCTCGTGAGGATTCCAGAATGGATGAACTTGTTTCCAGATTCCTCCCTTTCGGCCTGAACCATATGGGACAACTTGAGGCAGAAGAAGACGAACTTTTTTCAACGTCTCGGAATTGCTTAGAAACTCACCCACCCACCTCATTTCTCGTGAGGATTCCAGAATGCATGAACTTGTTTCGACATTCCTCCGTTTGGGCCCTGAACCATATGGGACAACTTGAGCCAGAAGAAGACGAACTTTTTTGAACGTCTCGTAATTGGTTGGAAACTCACCCACCCTCCTCATTTCTCGTGAGGATTCCAGAATGCAGGAACTTTTTCGAGATTCCTCCCTTTCGGCCCTGAACCATATGGGACAACTTGAGGCAGAAGAAGACGAACTTTTTTCAACGTCTCGGATTTACTTCGAAACTCACCCACCCTCCTCATTTCTCGGGAGGGTTCCAGAATGCATGAACTTGTTTCGAGATTCCTGCCTTTTGGCCCTGAACCATATGGGACAACTTGAGGCAGAAGAAGACGAACTTTTTTCAACGACACTGAATTGCGTGGAAACTCACCCACCCTCCTGATTTCTCGTGAGGATTCCAGAATGCATGAACTTGTTTCGGGATTCCTCCGTTTGGGCCCTGAACCATTTGGGACAACTTGAGGCAGAAGAAGACGAAATTTTTTCAACGACTCCGAATTGCGTGGAAACTCACCCACCCTCCTGATTTCTCGTGAGGATTCCAGAATGCATGAACTTGTTTCGAGATTCCTCCGGTTGGGCCCTGAACCATATGGGACAACTTGAGGCAGAAGAAGACGAACTTTTTTCAACGTCTCGGAATTGCGTGGAAACTCACCCACCCTCCTCATTTCTCGTGAGGATTCCAGAATGCATGAACTTGTTTCGAGATTCCTCCGTTTGGGCCCTGAACCATTTGGGACAACTTGAGGCAGAAGAAGACGAACTTTTTTCAACGTCTCCGAATTGCGTGGAAACTCACCCACCCTCCTCATTTCTCGTCAGGATTCCAGAATGCATGTACTTGTTTCAAGATTCCTCCGTTTGGGCCCTGAACCATTTGGGACAACTTGAGGCAGAAGAAGACGAACTTTTTTCAACGTCTCGGAATTGCGTGGAAACTCACCCACCCTCCTCATTTCTCGTGAGGATTCCAGAATGCATGAACTTGTTTCGAGATTCCTCCCTTTGGGCCCTGAACCATATGGGACAACTTGAGGCAGAAGAAGACGAACTTTTTTCAACGTCTCCGAATTGCGTGGAAACTCACCCACCCTCCTCATTTCTCGTGAGGATTCCAGAATGCATGAACTTGTTTCGAGATTCCTCCCTTTCGGCCCTGAACCATATGGGACAACTTGTGGCAGAAGAAGACGAACTTTTTTCAACGTCTCGGAATTGGTTGGAAACTCACCCACCCTCCTCATTTCTAGTGAGGATTCCAGAATGCATGAACTTGTTTCGAGATTCCTCCGTTTGGGCCCTGAACCATATGGGACCACTTGAGGCAGAAGAAGACGAACTTTTTTCAACGTCTCGCAATTGGTTGGAAACTCACCCACCCTCCTCATTTCTCGTGAGGTTTGCAGAATGCATGAACTTGTTTCGAGATTCCTCCGTTTGGGCCCTGAACGATTTGGGACAACTTGAGGCAGAAGAAGACGAACTTTTTTCAACGTCTCCGAATTGCGTGGAAACTCACCCACCCTCCTCATTTCTCGTGAGGATTCCAGAATGGATGAACTTGTTTCCAGATTCCTCCCTTTCGGCCTGAACCATATGGGACAACTTGAGGCAGAAGAAGACGAACTTTTTTCAACGTCTCGGAATTGCTTAGAAACTCACCCACCCACCTCATTTCTCGTGAGGATTCCAGAATGCATGAACTTGTTTCGAGATTCCTCCGTTTGGGCCCTGAACCATATGGGACAACTTGAGCCAGAAGAAGACGAACTTTTTTCAACGTCTCGGAATTGGTTGGAAACTCACCCACCCTCCTCATTTCTCGTGAGGATTCCAGAATACATGAACTTGTTTCGAGATTCCTCCCTTTCGGCCCTGAACCATATGGGACAACTTGAGGCAGAAGAAGACGAACTTTTTTCAACGTCTCGGAATTACTTCGAAACTCACCCACCCTCCTCATTTCTCGGGAGGATTCCAGAATGCATGAACTTGTTTCGAGATTCCTGCCTTTTGGCCCTGAACCATATGGGACAACTTGAGGCAGAAGAAGACGAACTTTTTTCAACGACACTGAATTGCGTGGAAACTCACCCACCCTCCTGATTTCTCGTGAGGATTCCAGAATGCATGAACTTGTTTCGGGATTCCTCCGTTTGGGCCCTGAACCATTTGGGACAACTTGAGGCAGAAGAAGACGAAATTTTTTCAATGACTCCGAATTGCGTGGAAACTCACCCACCCTCCTCATTTCTCGTGAGGATTCCAGAATGCATGAACTTGTTTCGAGATTCCTCCGGTTGGGCCCTGAACCATATGGGACAACTTGAGGCAGAAGAAGACGAACTTTTTTCAGCGTCTCGGAATTGCGTGGAAACTCACCCACCCTCCTCATTTCTCGTGAGGATTCCAGAATGCATGAACTTGTTTCGAGATTCCTCCGTTTGGGCCCTGAACCATTTGGGACAACTTGAGGCAGAAGAAGACGAACTTTTTTCAACGTCTCCGAATTGCGTGGAAACTCACCCACATTCCTCATTTCTAGTGAGGATTCCAGAATGCATGAACTTGTTTCGAGATTCCTCCGTTTGGGCCCTGAACCATATGGGACCACTTGAGGCAGAAGAAGACGAACTTTTTTCAACGTCTCGCAATTGGTTGGAAACTCACCCACCCTCCTCATTTCTCGTGAGGTTTGCAGAATGCATGAACTTGTTTCGAGATTCCTCCGTTTGGGCCCTGAACGATTTGGGACAACTTGAGGCAGAAGAAGACGAACTTTTTTCAACGTCTCCGAATTGCGTGGAAACTCACCCACCCTCCTCATTTCTCGTGAGGATTCCAGAATGGATGAACTTGTTTCCAGATTCCTCCCTTTCGGCCTGAACCATATGGGACAACTTGAGGCAGAAGAAGACGAACTTTTTTCAACGTCTCGGAATTGCTTAGAAACTCACCCACCCACCTCATTTCTCGTGAGGATTCCAGAATGCATGAACTTGTTTCGAGATTCCTCCGTTTGGGCCCTGAACCATATGGGACAACTTGAGCCAGAAGAAGACGAACTTTTTTCAACGTCTCGGAATTGGTTGGAAACTCACCCACCCTCCTCATTTCTCGTGAGGATTCCAGAATGCATGAACTTGTTTCGAGATTCCTCCCTTTCGGCCCTGAACCATATGGGACAACTTGAGGCAGAAGAAGACGAACTTTTTTCAACGTCTCGGAATTACTTCGAAACTCACCCACCCTCCTCATTTATCGGGAGGATTCCAGAATGCATGAACTTGTTTCGAGATTCCTGCCTTTTGGCCCTGAACCATATGGGACAACTTGAGGCAGAAGAAGACGAACTTTTTTCAACGACACTGAATTGCGTGGAAACTCACCCACCCTCCTGATTTCTCGTGAGGATTCCAGAATGCATGAACTTGTTTCGGGATTCCTCCGTTTGGGCCCTGAACCATTTGGGACAACTTGAGGCAGAAGAAGACGAAATTTTTTCAATGACTCCGAATTGCGTGGAAACTCACCCACCCTCCTCATTTCTCGTGAGGATTCCAGAATGCATGAACTTGTTTCGAGATTCCTCCGGTTGGGCCCTGAACCATATGGGACAACTTGAGGCAGAAGAAGACGAACTTTTTTCAGCGTCTCGGAATTACGTGGAAACTCACCCACCCTCCTCATTTCTCGTGAGGATTCCAGAATGCATGAACTTGTTTCGAGATTCCTCCGTTTGGGCCCTGAACCATTTGGGACAACTTGAGGCAGAAGAAGACGAACTTTTTTCAACGTCTCCGAATTGCGTGGAAACTCACCCACCCTCCTCATTTCTCGTGAGGATTCCAGAATGCATGAACTTGTTTCGAGATTCCTCCCTTTGGGCCCTGAACCATATGGGACAACTTGAGGCAGAAGAAGACGAACTTTTTTCAACGTCTCCGAATTGCGTGGAAACTCACCCACCATCCTCATTTCTCGTGAGGATTCCAGAATGCATGAACTTCTTTCGAGATTCCTCCCTTTGGGCCCTGAACCATTTGGGACAACTTGAGGCAGAAGAAGACGAACTTTTTTCAACGTCTCGGAATTGCTTGGAAACTCACCCACCCTCCTCATTTCTCGTGAGGATTCCAGAATGCATGAACTTGTTTCGAGATTCCTCCGTTTGGGCCCTGAACCATTTGGGACAACTTGAGGCAGAAGAAGACGAACTTTTTTCAACGTCTCGGAATTGTTTGGAAACTCACCCATCCTACTCATTTCTCGTGAGGATTCCAGAATGCATGAACTTGTTTCGAGATTCCTCCGGTTGTGCCCTGAACCATTTGGGACAACTTGTGGCAGAAGAAGACGAACTTTTTTCAACGTCTCGGAATTGGTTGGAAACTCACCCACCCTCCTCATTTCTAGTGAGGATTCCAGAATGCATGAACTTGTTTCAAGATTCCTCCGTTTGGGCCCTGAACCATATGGGACAACTTGAGGCAGAAGAAGACGAACTTTTTTCAACGTCTCGCAATTGGTTGGAAACTCACCCACCCTCCTCATTTCTCGTGAGGTTTCCAGAATGCATGAACTTGTTTCAAGATTCCTCCGTTTGGGCCCTGAACCATTTGGGACAACTTGAGGCAGAAGAAGACGAACTTTTTTCAACGTCTCCGAATTGCGTGGAAACTCACCCACCCTCCTCATTTCTCGTGAGGATTCCAGAATGCATGAACTTGTTTCCAGATTCCTCCCTTTCGGCCTGAACCATATGGGACAACTTGAGGCAGAAGAAGACGAACTTTTTTCAACGTCTCGGAATTGCTTAGAAACTCACCCACCCACCTCATTTCTCGTGAGGATTCCAGAATGCATGAACTTGTTTCGAGATTCCTCCGTTTGGGCCCTGAACCATATGGGACAACTTGAGCCAGAAGAAGACGAACTTTTTTGAACGTCTCGGAATTGGTTGGAAACTCACCCACCCTCCTCATTTCTCGTGAGGATTCCAGAATGCAGGAACTTGTTTCGAGATTCCTCCCTTTCGGCCCTGAACCATATGGGACAACTTGAGGCAGAAGAAGACGAACTTTTTTCAACGTCTCGGAATTACTTCGAAACTCACCCACCCTCCTCATTTCTCGGGAGGATTCCAGAATGCATGAACTTGTTTCGAGATTCCTCCCTTTTGGCCCTGAACCATATGGGACAACTTGAGGCAGAAGAAGACGAACTTTTTTCAACGACACTGAATTGCGTGGAAACTCACCCACCCTCCTGATTTCTCGTGAGGATTCCAGAATGCATGAACTTGTTTCGGGATTCCTCCGTTTGGGCCCTGAACCATTTGGGACAACTTGAGGCAGAAGAAGACGAAATTTTTTCAACGACTCCGAATTGCGTGGAAACTCACCTACCCTCCTCATTTCTCATGAGGATTCCAGAATGCATGAACTTGTTTCGAGATTCCTCCGGTTGGGCCCTGAACCATATGGGACAACTTGAGGCAGAAGAAGACGAACTTTTTTCAACGTCTCGGAATTGCGTGGAAACTCACCCACCCTCCTCATTTCTCGTGAGGATTCCAGAATGCATGAACTTGTTTCGAGATTCCTCCGTTTGGGCCCTGAACCATTTGGGACAACTTGAGGCAGAAGAAGACGAACTTTTCTCAACGTCTCCGAATTGCGTGGAAACTCACCCACCCTCCTCATTTCTCGTGAGGATTCCAGAATGCATGAACTTGTTTCGAGATTCCTCCCTTTGGGCCCTGAACCATATGGGACAACTTGAGGCAGAAGAAGACGAACTTTTTTCAACGTCTCCGAATTGCGTGGAAACTCACCCACCATCCTCATTTCTCGTGAGGATTCCAGAATGCATGAACTTCTTTCGAGATTCCTCCCTTTGGGCCCTGAACCATTTGGGACAACTTGAGGCAGAAGAAGACGAACTTTTTTCAACGTCTCGGAATTGCTTGGAAACTCACCCATCCTCCTCATTTCTCGTGAGGATTCCAGAATGCATGAACTTGTTTCGAGATTCCTCCGTTTGGGCCCTGATCCATTTGGGACAACTTGAGGCAGAAGAAGACGAACTTTTTTCAACGTCTCGGAATTGCTTGGAAACTCACCCATCCTACTCATTTCTCGTGAGGATTCCAGAATGCATGAACTTGTTTCGAGATTCCTCCGTTTGGGCCCTGAACCATTTGGGACAACTTGAGGCAGAAGAAGACGAACTTTTTTCAACGTCTCCGAATTGCGTGGAAACTCACCCACCCTCCTCATTTCTCGTGAGGATTCCAGAATGCATGAACTTGTTTCGAGATTCCTCCCTTTGGGCCCTGAACCATATGGGACAACTTGAGGCAGAAGAAGACGAACTTTTTTCAACGTCTCCGAATTGCGTGGAAACTCACCCACCATCCTCATTTCTCGTGAGGATTCCAGAATGCATGAACTTCTTTCGAGATTCCTCCCTTTGGGCCCTGAACCATTTGGGACAACTTGAGGCAGAAGAAGACGAACTTTTTTCAACGTCTCGGAATTGCTTGGAAACTCACCCACCCTCCTCATTTCTCGTGAGGATTCCAGAATGCATGAACTTGTTTCGAGATTCCTCCGTTTGGGCCCTGAACCATTTGGGACAACTTGAGGCAGAAGAAGACGAACTTTTTTCAACGTCTCGGAATTGTTTGGAAACTCACCCATCCTACTCATTTCTCGTGAGGATTCCAGAATGCATGAACTTGTTTCGAGATTCCTCCGGTTGTGCCCTGAACCATTTGGGACAACTTGTGGCAGAAGAAGACGAACTTTTTTCAACGTCTCGGAATTGGTTGGAAACTCACCCACCCTCCTCATTTCTAGTGAGGATTCCAGAATGCATGAACTTGTTTCGAGATTCCTCCGTTTGGGCCCTGAACCATATGGGACAACTTGAGGCAGAAGAAGACGAACTTTTTTCAACGTCTCGCAATTGGTTGGAAACTCACCCACCCTCCTCATTTCTCGTGAGGTTTCCAGAATGCATGAACTTGTTTCAAGATTCCTCCGTTTGGGCCCTGAACCATTTGGGACAACTTGAGGCAGAAGAAGACGAACTTTTTTCAACGTCTCCGAATTGCGTGGAAACTCACCCACCCTCCTCATTTCTCGTGAGGATTCCAGAATGCATGAACTTGTTTCCAGATTCCTCCCTTTCGGCCTGAACCATATGGGACAACTTGAGGCAGAAGAAGACGAACTTTTTTCAACGTCTCGGAATTGCTTAGAAACTCACCCACCCACCTCATTTCTCGTGAGGATTCCAGAATGCATGAACTTGTTTCGAGATTCCTCCGTTTGGGCCCTGAACCATATGGGACAACTTGAGCCAGAAGAAGACGAACTTTTTTGAACGTCTCGGAATTGGTTGGAAACTCACCCACCCTCCTCATTTCTCGTGAGGATTCCAGAATGCAGGAACTTGTTTCGAGATTCCTCCCTTTCGGCCCTGAACCATATGGGACAACTTGAGGCAGAAGAAGACGAACTTTTTTCAACGTCTCGGAATTACTTCGAAACTCACCCACCCTCCTCATTTCTCGGGAGGATTCCAGAATGCATGAACTTGTTTCGAGATTCCTCCCTTTTGGCCCTGAACCATATGGGACAACTTGAGGCAGAAGAAGACGAACTTTTTTCAACGACACTGAATTGCGTGGAAACTCACCCACCCTCCTGATTTCTCGTGAGGATTCCAGAATGCATGAACTTGTTTCGGGATTCCTCCGTTTGGGCCCTGAACCATTTGGGACAACTTGAGGCAGAAGAAGACGAAATTTTTTCAACGACTCCGAATTGCGTGGAAACTCACCTACCCTCCTCATTTCTCATGAGGATTCCAGAATGCATGAACTTGTTTCGAGATTCCTCCGGTTGGGCCCTGAACCATATGGGACAACTTGAGGCAGAAGAAGACGAACTTTTTTCAACGTCTCGGAATTGCGTGGAAACTCACCCACCCTCCTCATTTCTCGTGAGGATTCCAGAATGCATGAACTTGTTTCGAGATTCCTCCGTTTGGGCCCTGAACCATTTGGGACAACTTGAGGCAGAAGAAGACGAACTTTTTTCAACGTCTCCGAATTGCGTGGAAACTCACCCACCCTCCTCATTTCTCGTGAGGATTCCAGAATGCATGAACTTGTTTCGAGATTCCTCCCTTTGGGCCCTGAACCATATGGGACAACTTGAGGCAGAAGAAGACGAACTTTTTTCAACGTCTCCGAATTGCGTGGAAACTCACCCACCATCCTCATTTCTCGTGAGGATTCCAGAATGCATGAACTTCTTTCGAGATTCCTCCCTTTGGGCCCTGAACCATTTGGGACAACTTGAGGCAGAAGAAGACGAACTTTTTTCAACGTCTCGGAATTGCTTGGAAACTCACCCATCCTCCTCATTTCTCGTGAGGATTCCAGAATGCATGAACTTGTTTCGAGATTCCTCCGTTTGGGCCCTGATCCATTTGGGACAACTTGAGGCAGAAGAAGACGAACTTTTTTCAACGTCTCGGAATTGCTTGGAAACTCACCCATCCTACTCATTTCTCGTGAGGATTCCAGAATGCATGAACTTGTTTCGAGATTCCTCCGGTTGGGCCCTGAACCATTTGGGACAACTTGTGGCAGAAGAAGACGAACTTTTTTCAACGTCTCGGAATTGGTTGGAAACTCACCCACCCTCCTCATTTCTAGTGAGGATTCCAGAATGCATGAACTTGTTTCGAGATTCCTCCGTTTGGGCCCTGAACCATATGGGACCACTTGAGGCAGAAGAAGACGAACTTTTTTCAACGTCTCGCAATTGGTTGGAAACTCACCCACCCTCCTCATTTCTCGTGAGGTTTCCAGAATGCATGAACTTGTTTCGAGATTCCTCCGTTTGGGCCCTGAACCATTTGGGACAACTTGAGGCAGAAGAAGACGAACTTTTTTCAACGTCTCCGAATTGCGTGGAAACTCACCCACCCTCCTCATTTCTCGTGAGGATTCCAGAATGCATGAACTCTTTTCCAGATTCCTCCCTTTCGGCCTGAACAATATGGGACAACTTGAGGCAGAAGAAGACGAGCTTTTTTCAACGTCTCGGAATTGCTTTGAAACTCACCCACCCACCTCATTTCTCGTGAGGATTCCAGAATGCATGAACTTGTTTCGAGATTCCTCCGTTTGGGCCCTGAACCATATGGGACAACTTGAGCCAGAAGAAGACGAACTTTTTTGAACGTCTCGGAATTGGTTGGAAACTCACCCACCCTCCTCATTTCTCGTGAGGATTCCAGAATGCAGGAACTTGTTTCGAGATTCCTCCCTTTCGGCCCTGAACCATAGGGGACAACTTGAGGCAGAAGAAGACGAACTTTTTTCAACGTCTCCGAATTACTTCGAAACTCACCCACCCTCCTCATTTCTCGTGAGGATTCCAGAATGCATGAACTTGTTTCGAGATTCCACCCTTTTGGCCCTGAACCATATGGGACAACTTGAGGCAGAAGAAGACGAACTTTTTTCAACGACTCTGAATTGCGTTGAAACTCACCCACCCTCCTGATTTCTCGTGAGGATTCCAGAATGCATGAACTTGTTTCGGGATTCCTCCGTTTGGGCCCTGAACCATTTGGGACAACTTGAGGCAGAAGAAGACGAAATTTTTTCAACGACTCCGAATTGCGTGGAAACTCACCCACCCTCCTCATTTCTCGTGAGGATTCCAGAATGCATGAACTTGTTTCGAGATTCCTCCCTTTGGGCCCTGAACCATATGGGACAACTTGAGGCAGAAGAAGACGAACTTTTTTCAACGTCTCCGAATTGCGTGGAAACTCACCCACCCTCCTCATTTCTCGTGAGGATTCCAGAATGCAGGAACTTGTTTCGAGATTCCTCCGTTTGGGCCCTGAACCATTTGGGACAACTTGAGGCAGAAGAAGACGAAATTTTTTCAACGACTCCGAATTGCGTGGAAACTCACCCACCCTCCTCATTTCTCGTGAGGATTCCAGAATGCATGAACTTGTTTCGAGATTCCTCCCTTTGGGCCCTGAACCATATGGGACAACTTGAGGCAGAAGAAGACGAACTTTTTTCAACGTCTCCGAATTGCGTGGAAACTCACCCGCCCTCCTCATTTCTCGTGAGGATTCCAGAATGCATGAACTTGTTTCGAGATTCCTCCCTTTGGGCCCTGAACCATATGGGACAACTTGAGGCAGAAGAAGACGAACTTTTTTCAACGTCTCCGAATTGCGTGGAAACTCACCCACCATGCTCATTTCTCGTGAGGATTCCAGAATGCATGAACTTCTTTCGAGATTCCTCCCTTTGGGCCCTGAACCATTTGGGAAAACTTGAGGCAGAAGAAGACGAACTTTTTTCAACGTCTCGGAATTGGTTGGAAACTCACCCACCCTCCTCATTTCTCGTGAGGATTCCAGAATGCATGAACTTGTTTCGAGATTCCTCCGTTTGGGCCCTGAACCATTTGGGACAACTTGAGGCAGAAGAAGACGAACTTTTTTCAACGTCTCGGAATTGCTTGGAAACTCACCCATCCTACTCATTTCTCGTGAGGATTCCAGAATGCATGAACTTGTTTCGAGATTCCTCCGGTTGGGCCCTGAACCATTTGGGACAACTTGTGGCAGAAGAAGACGAACTTTTTTCAACGTCTCGGAATTGGTTGGAAACTCACCCACCCTCCTCATTTCTAGTGAGGATTCCAGAATGCGTGAACTTGTTTCGAGATTCCTCCGTTTGGGCCCTGAACCATATGGGACCACTTGAGGCAGAAGAAGACGAACTTTTTTCAACGTCTCGCAATTGGTTGGAAACTCACCCACCCTCCTCATTTCTCGTGAGGTTTCCAGAATGCATGAACTTGTTTCGAGATTCCTCCGTTTGGGCCCTGAACCATTTGGGACAACTTGAGGCAGAAGAAGACGAACTTTTTTCAACGTCTCCGAATTGCGTGGAAACTCACCCACCCTCCTCATTTCTCGTGTGGATTCCAGAATGCATGAACTTGTTTCGAGATTCCTCCGTTTGGGCCCTGAACCATATGGGACAACTTGAGGCAGAAGAAGACGAACTTTTTTCAACGTCTCCGAATTGCGTGGAAACTCACCCACCCTCCTCATTTCTCGTGAGGATTCCAGAATGCATGAACTTGTTTCGAGATTCCTCCCTTTGGGCCCTGAACCATATGGGACAACTTGAGGCAGAAGAAGACGAACTTTTTTCAACGTCTCCGAATTGCGTGGAAACTCACCCGCCCTCCTCATTTCTCGTGAGGATTCCAGAATGCATGAACTTGTTTCGAGATTCCTCCCTTTGGGCCCTGAACCATATGGGACAACTTGAGGCAGAAGAAGACGAACTTTTTTCAACGTCTCCGAATTGCGTGGAAACTCACCCACCATGCTCATTTCTCGTGAGGATTCCAGAATGCATGAACTTCTTTCGAGATTCCTCCCTTTGGGCCCTGAACCATTTGGGAAAACTTGAGGCAGAAGAAGACGAACTTTTTTCAACGTCTCGGAATTGGTTGGAAACTCACCCACCCTCCTCATTTCTCGTGAGGATTCCAGAATGCATGAACTTGTTTCGAGATTCCTCCGTTTGGGCCCTGAACCATTTGGGACAACTTGAGGCAGAAGAAGACGAACTTTTTTCAACGTCTCGGAATTGCTTGGAAACTCACCCATCCTACTCATTTCTCGTGAGGATTCCAGAATGCATGAACTTGTTTCGAGATTCCTCCGGTTGGGCCCTGAACCATTTGGGACAACTTGTGGCAGAAGAAGACGAACTTTTTTCAACGTCTCGGAATTGGTTGGAAACTCACCCACCCTCCTCATTTCTAGTGAGGATTCCAGAATGCGTGAACTTGTTTCGAGATTCCTCCGTTTGGGCCCTGAACCATATGGGACCACTTGAGGCAGAAGAAGACGAACTTTTTTCAACGTCTCGCAATTGGTTGGAAACTCACCCACCCTCCTCATTTCTCGTGAGGTTTCCAGAATGCATGAACTTGTTTCGAGATTCCTCCGTTTGGGCCCTGAACCATTTGGGACAACTTGAGGCAGAAGAAGACGAACTTTTTTCAACGTCTCCGAATTGCGTGGAAACTCACCCACCCTCCTCATTTCTCGTGAGGATTCCAGAATGCATGAACTTGTTTCGAGATTCCTCCCTTTGGGCCCTGAACCATATGGGACAACTTGAGGCAGAAGAAGACGAACTTTTTTCAACGTCTCCGAATTGCGTGGAAACTCACCCACCCTCCTCATTTCTCGTGAGGATTCCAGAATGCAGGAACTTGTTTCGAGATTCCTCCGTTTGGGCCCTGAACCATTTGGGACAACTTGAGGCAGAAGAAGACGAAATTTTTTCAACGACTCCGAATTGCGTGGAAACTCACCCACCCTCCTCATTTCTCGTGAGGATTCCAGAATGCATGAACTTGTTTCGAGATTCCTCCCTTTGGGCCCTGAACCATATGGGACAACTTGAGGCAGAAGAAGACGAACTTTTTTCAACGTCTCCGAATTGCGTGGAAACTCACCCACCCTCCTCATTTCTCGTGAGGGTTCCAGAATGCATGAACTTGTTTCGAGATTCCTCCGTTTGGGCCCTGAACCATATGGGACAACTTGAGGCAGAAGAAGACGAACTTTTTTCAACGACACTGAATTGCGTGGAAACTCACCCACCCTCCTGATTTCTCGTGAGGATTCCAGAATGCATGAACTTGTTTCGGGATTCCTCCGTTTGGGCCCTGAACCATTTGGGACAACTTGAGGCAGAAGAAGACGAAATTTTTTCAACGACTCCGAATTGCGTGGAAACTCACCCACCCTCCTCATTTCTCGTGAGGATTCCAGAATGCATGAACTTGTTTCGAGATTCCTCCGGTTGGGCCCTGAACCATATGGGACAACTTGAGGCAGAAGAAGACGAACTTTTTTCAACGTCTCCGAATTGCGTGGAAACTCACCCACCCTCCTCATTTCTCGTGAGGATTCCAGAATGCATGAACTTGTTTCGAGATTCCTCCGTTTGGGCCCTGAACCATTTGGGACAACTTGAGGCAGAAGAAGACGAACTTTTTTCAACGTCTCCGAATTGCGTGGAAACTCACCCACCCTCCTCATTTCTCGTGAGGATTCCAGAATGCATGAACTTGTTTCGAGATTCCTCCCTTTGGGCCCTGAACCATATGGGACAACTTGAGGCAGAAGAAGACGAACTTTTTTCAACGTCTCCGAATTGCGTGGAAACTCACCCACCATGCTCATTTCTCGTGAGGATTCCAGAATGCATGAACTTCTTTCGAGATTCCTCCCTTTGGGCCCTGAACCATTTGGGAAAACTTGAGGCAGAAGAAGACGAACTTTTTTCAACGTCTCGGAATTGGTTGGAAACTCACCCACCCTCCTCATTTCTCGTGAGGATTCCAGAATGCATGAACTTGTTTCGAGATTCCTCCGTTTGGGCCCTGAACCATTTGGGACAACTTGAGGCAGAAGAAGACGAACTTTTTTCAACGTCTCGGAATTGCTTGGAAACTCACCCATCCTACTCATTTCTCGTGAGGATTCCAGAATGCATGAACTTGTTTCGAGATTCCTCCGGTTGGGCCCTGAACCATTTGGGACAACTTGTGGCAGAAGAAGACGAACTTTTTTCAACGTCTCGGAATTGGTTGGAAACTCACCCACCCTCCTCATTTCTAGTGAGGATTCCAGAATGCGTGAACTTGTTTCGAGATTCCTCCGTTTGGGCCCTGAACCATATGGGACCACTTGAGGCAGAAGAAGACGAACTTTTTTCAACGTCTCGCAATTGGTTGGAAACTCACCCACCCTCCTCATTTCTCGTGAGGTTTCCGGAATGCATGAACTTGTTTCGAGATTCCTCCGTTTGGGCCCTGAACCATTTGGGACAACTTGAGGCAGAAGAAGACGAACTTTTTTCAACGTCTCCGAATTGCGTGGAAACTCACCCACCCTCCTCATTTCTCGTGAGGATTCCAGAATGCATGAACTTGTTTCGAGATTCCTCCCTTTGGGCCCTGAACCATATGGGACAACTTGAGGCAGAAGAAGACGAACTTTTTTCAACGTCTCCGAATTGCGTGGAAACTCACCCACCCTCCTCATTTCTCGTGAGGATTCCAGAATGCAGGAACTTGTTTCGAGATTCCTCCGTTTGGGCCCTGAACCATTTGGGACAACTTGAGGCAGAAGAAGACGAAATTTTTTCAACGACTCCGAATTGCGTGGAAACTCACCCACCCTCCTCATTTCTCGTGAGGATTCCAGAATGCATGAACTTGTTTCGAGATTCCTCCCTTTGGGCCCTGAACCATATGGGACAACTTGAGGCAGAAGAAGACGAACTTTTTTCAACGTCTCCGAATTGCGTGGAAACTCACCCACCCTCCTCATTTCTCGTGAGGATTCCAGAATGCATGAACTTGTTTCGAGATTCCTCCCTTTGGGCCCTGAACCATTTGGGACAACTTGAGGCAGAAGAAGATGAACTTTTTTCAATGACTCTGAATTGCGTGGAAACTCACCCACCCTCCTGATTTCTCGTGAGGATTCCAGAATGCATGAACTTGTTTCGAGATTCCTCCGTTTGGGCCCTGAACCATTTGGGACAACTTGAGGCAGAAGAAGACGAAATTTTTTCAACGACTTCGAATTGCGTGGAAACTCACCCACCCTCCTCATTTCTCGTGAGGATTCCAGAATGCATGAACTTGTTTCGAGATTCCTCCCTTTGGGCCCTGAACCATATGGGACAACTTGAGGCAGAAGAAGACGAACTTTTTTCAACGTCTCCGAATTGCGTGGAAACTCACCCACCCTCCTCATTTCTCGTGAGGATTCCAGAATGCATGAACTTGTTTCGAGATTCCTCCCTTTGGGCCCTGAACCATATGGGACAACTTGAGGCAGAAGAAGACGAACTTTTTTCAACGTCTCGGAATTGCGTGGAAACTCACCCACCCTCCTCATTTCTCGTGAGGATTCCAGAATGCATGAACTTGTTTCGAGATTCCTCCCTTTGGGCCCTGAACCCTATGGGACAACTTGAGGCAGAAGAAGACGAACTTTTTTCAACGTCTCCGAATTGCGTGGAAACTCACCCACCCTCCTCATTTCTCGTGAGGATTCCAGAATGCATGAACTTGTTTCGAGATTCCTCCCTTTCGGCCCTGAACCATATGGGACAACTTGAGGCAGAAGAAGACGAACTTTTTTCAACGTCTCCGTATTGCGTGGCAACTCACCCACCCTCCTCATTTCTCGTGAGGATTCCAGAATGCATGAACTTGTTTCGAGATTCCTCCGGTTGGGCCCTGAACCATATGGGACAACTTGAGGCAGAAGAAGAAGAACTTTTTTCAACGTCTCGGAATTGCGTGGAAACTCACCCACCCTCCTCATTTCTCGTGAGGATTCCAGAATGCATGAACTTGTTTCGAGATTCCTCCCTTTGGGCCCTGAACCATATGGGACAACTTGAGGCAGAAGAAGACGAACTTTTTTCAACGTCTCCGAATTGCGTGGAAACTCACCCACCCTCCTCATTTCTCGTGAGGATTCCAGAATGCATGAACTTGTTTCGAGATTCCTCCCTTTCGGCCCTGAACCATATGGGACAACTTGAGGCAGAAGAAGACGAACTTTTTTCAACGTCTCGGAATTACTTCGAAACTCACCCACCCTCCTCATTTCTCGTGAGGATTCCAGAATGCATAAACTTGTTTCGAGATTCCTCCGGTTGGGCCCTGAACCATTTGGGACAACTTGAGGCAGAAGAAGACGAACTTTTTTCAACGTCTCGGAATTGGTTGGAAACTCACCCACCCTCGTCATTTCTCGTGAGGATTCCAGAATGCATGAACTTGTTTCGAGATTCCTCCGTTTGGGCCCTGACCCATTTGGCAAGACTTGAGGCAGAAGAACACGAACTTTTTTCAACGACTCCGAATTGCGTGGAAACTCACCCACCCTCCTCATTTCTCGTGAGGTTTCCAGAATGCATGAACTTGTTTCGAGATTCCTCCCTTTGGGCCCTGAACCATATGGGACAACTTGAGGCAGAAGAAGACGAACTTTTTTCAACGTCTCCGAATTGCGTGGAAACTCACCCACCCTCCTCATTTCTCGTGAGGATTCCAGAATGCTTGAACTTGTTTCGAGATTCCTCCGTTTGGGCCCTGAACCATATGGGACAACTTGAGGCAGAAGAAGACGAACTTTTTTCAACGACACTGAATTGCGTGGAAACTCACCCACCCTCCTGATTTCTCGTGAGGATTCCAGAATGCATGAACTTGTTTCGGGATTCCTCCGTTTGGGCCCTGAACCATTTGGGACAACTTGAGGCAGAAGAAGACGAAATTTTTTCAACGACTCCGAATTGCGTGGAAACTCACCCACCCTCCTCATTTCTCGTGAGGATTCCAGAATGCATGAACTTGTTTCGAGATTCCTCCGGTTGGGCCCTGAACCATATGGGACAACTTGAGGCAGAAGAAGACGAACTTTTTTCAACGTCTCGGAATTGCGTGGAAACTCACCCACCCTCCTCATTTCTCGTGAGGATTCCAGAATGCATGAACTTGTTTCGAGATTCCTCCGTTTGGGCCCTGAACCATTTGGGACAACTTGAGGCAGAAGAAGACGAACTTTTTTCAACGTCTCCGAATTGCGTGGAAACTCACCCACCCTCCTCATTTCTCGTGAGGATTCCAGAATGCATGAACTTGTTTCGAGATTCCTCCCTTTGGGCCCTGAACCATATGGGACAACTTGAGGCAGAAGAAGACGAACTTTTTTCAACGTCTCAGAATTGCGTGGAAAGTCACCCACCATCCTCATTTCTCGTGAGGATTCCAGAATGCATGAACTTCTTTCGAGATTCCTCCCTTTGGGCCCTGAACCATTTGGGACAACTTGAGGCAGAAGAAGACGAACTTTTTTCAACGTCTCGGAATTGCTTGGAAACTCACCCACCCTCCTCATTTCTCGTGAGGATTCCAGAATGCATGAACTTGTTTCGAGATTCCTCCGTTTGGGCCCTGAACCATTTGGGACAACTTGAGGCAGAAGAAGACGAACTTTTTTCAACGTCTCGGAATTGCTTGGAAACTCACCCATCCTACTCATTTCTCGTGAGGATTCCAGAATGCATGAACTTGTTTCGAGATTCCTCCGGTTGGGCCCTGAACCATTTGGGACAACTTGTGGCAGAAGAAGACGAACTTTTTTCAACGTCTCGGAATTGGTTGGAAACTCACCCACCCTCCTCATTTCTAGTGAGGATTCCAGAATGCATGAACTTGTTTCGAGATTCCTCCGTTTGGGCCCTGAACCATATGGGACCACTTGAGGCAGAAGAAGACGAACTTTTTTCAACGTCTCGCAATTGGTTGGAAACTCACCCACCCTCCTCATTTCTCGTGAGGTTTCCAGAATGCATGAACTTGTTTCGAGATTCCTCCGTTTGGGCCCTGAACCATTTGGGACAACTTGAGGCAGAAGAAGACGAACTTTTTTCAACGTCTCCGAATTGCGTGGAAACTCACCCACCCTCCTCATTTCTCGTGAGGATTCCAGAATGCATGAACTTGTTTCCAGATTCCTCCGTTTGGGCCCTGAACCATTTGGGACAACTTGAGGCAGAAGAAGACGAACTTTTTTCAACGTCTCCGAATTACGTGGAAACTCACCCACCCTCCTCATTTCTCGTGAGGATTCCAGAATGCATGAACTTGTTTCCAGATTCCTCCCTTTCGGCCTGAACCATATGGGACAACTTGAGGCAGAAGAAGACGAACTTTTTTCAACGTCTCGGAATTGCTTAGAAACTCACCCACCCACCTCATTTCTCGTGAGGATTCCAGAATGCATGAACTTGTTTCGAGATTCCTCCGTTTGGGCCCTGAACCATATGGGACAACTTGAGCCAGAAGAAGACGAACTTTTTTGAACGTCTCGGAATTGGTTGGAAACTCACCCACCCTCCTCATTTCTCGTGAGGATTCCAGAATGCAGGAACTTGTTTCGAGATTCCTCCCTTTCGGCCCTGAACCATATGGGACAACTTGAGGCAGAAGAAGACGAACTTTTTTCAACGTCTCGGAATTACTTCGAAACTCACCCACCCTCCTCATTTCTCGTGAGGATTCCAGAATGCATGAACTTGTTTCGGGATTCCTCCGTTTGGGCCCTGAACCATTTGGGACAACTTGAGGCAGAAGAAGACGAAATTTTTTCAACGACTCCGAATTGCGTGGAAACTCACCCACCCTCCTCATTTCTCGTGAGGATTCCAGAATGCATGAACTTGTTTCGAGATTCCTCCCTTTGGGCCCTGAACCATATGGGACAACTTGAGGCAGAAGAAGACGAACTTTTTTCAACGTCTCCGAATTGCGTGGAAACTCACCCACCCTCCTCATTTCTCGTGAGGATTCCAGAATGCAGGAACTTGTTTCGAGATTCCTCCGTTTGGGCCCTGAACCATTTGGGACAACTTGAGGCAGAAGAAGACGAAATTTTTTCAACGACTCCGAATTGCGTGGAAACTCACCCACCCTCCTCATTTCTCGTGAGGATTCCAGAATGCATGAACTTGTTTCGAGATTCCTCCCTTTGGGCCCTGAACCATATGGGACAACTTGAGGCAGAAGAAGACGAACTTTTTTCAACGTCTCCGAATTGCGTGGAAACTCACCCACCCTCCTCATTTCTCGTGAGGATTCCAGAATGCATGAACTTGTTTCGAGATTCCTCCCTTTGGGCCCTGAACCATTTGGGACAACTTGAGGCAGAAGAAGACGAACTTTTTTCAACGACTCTGAATTGCGTGGAAACTCACCCACCCTCCTGATTTCTCGTGAGGATTCCAGAATGCATGAACTTGTTTCGAGATTCCTCCGTTTGGGCCCTGAACCATTTGGGACAACTTGAGGCAGAAGAAGACGAAATTTTTTCAACGACTTCGAATTGCGTGGAAACTCACCCACCTTCCTCATTTCTCGTGAGGATTCCAGAATGCATGAACTTGTTTCGAGATTCCTCCCTTTGGGCCCTGAACCATATGGGACAACTTGAGGCAGAAGAAGACGAACTTTTTTCAACATCTCCGAATTGCGTGGAAACTCACCCACCCTCCTCATTTCTCGTGAGGATTCCAGAATGCATGAACTTGTTTCGAGATTCCTCCCTTTGGGCCCTGAACCATATGGGACAACTTGAGGCAGAAGAAGACGAACTTTTTTCAACGTCTCGGAATTGCGTGGAAACTCACCCACCCTCCTCATTTCTCGTGAGGATTCCAGAATGCATGAACTTGTTTCGAGATTCCTCCCTTTGGGCCCTGAACCATATGGGACAACTTGAGGCAGAAGAAGACGAACTTTTTTCAACGTCTCCGAATTGCGTGGAAACTCACCCACCCTCCTCATTTCTCGTGAGGATTCCAGAATGCATGAACTTTTTTCGAGATTCCTCCCTTTCGGCCCTGAACCATATGGGACAACTTGAGGCAGAAGAAGACGAACTTTTTTCAACGTCTCCGAATTACTTCGAAACTCACCCACCCTCCTCATTTCTCGTGAGGATTCCAGAATGCATGAACTTGTTTCGAGATTCCTCCGGTTGGGCCCTGAACCATTTGGGACAACTTGAGGCAGAAGAAGACGAACTTTTTTCAACGTCTCGGAATTGGTTGGAAACTCACCCACCCTCGTCATTTCTCGTGAGGATTCCAGAATGCATGAACTTGTTTCGAGATTCCTCCGTTTGGGCCCTGACCCATTTGGCAAGACTTGAGGCAGAAGAACACGAACTTTTTTCAACGACTCCGAATTGCGTGGAAACTCACCCACCCTCCTCATTTCTCGTGAGGTTTCCAGAATGCATGAACTTGTTTCGAGATTCCTCCCTTTGGGCCCTGAACCATTTGGGACAACTTGAGGCAGAAGAAGACGAACTTTTTTCAACGTCTCGGAATTGCGTGGAAACTCACCCACCCTCCTCATTTCTCGTGAGGACTCCAGAATGCACGAACTTGTTTCGAGATTCCTCCGTTTGGGCCCTGAACCATTTGGGACAACTTGAGGCAGAAGAAGACGAACTTTTTTCAACGTCTCCGAATTGCGTGGAAACTCACCCACCCTCCTCATTTCTCGTGAGGATTCCAGAATGCATGAACTTGTTTCGAGATTCCTCCCTTTGGTCCCTGAACCATATGGGACAACTTGAGGCAGAAGAAGACGAACTTTTTTCAACGTCTCCGATTTGCGTGGAAACTCACCCACCCTCCTCATTTCTCGTGAGGATTCCAGAATGCATGAACTTCTTTCGAGATTCCTCCCTTTGGGCCCTGAACCATTTGGGACAACTTGAGGCAGAAGAAGACGAACTTTTTTCAACGTCTCGGAATTGGTTGGAAACTCACCCACCCTCCTCATTTCTCGTGAGGATTCCAGAATGCATGAACTTGTTTCGAGATTCCTCCCTTTGGGCCCTGAACCATTGGGACAACTTGAGGCAAAAGAAGACGAACTTTTTTCAACGTCTCCGAATTGCGTGGAAACTCACCCACCCTCCTCATTTCTCGTGAGGATTCCAGAATGCATAAACTTTTTTCGAGATTCCTCCCTTTCGGCCCTGAACCATATGGGACAACTTGAGGCAGAAGAAGACGAACTTTTTTCAACGTCTCAGAATTGCTTGGAAACTCACCCACCCTCCTCATTTCTCGTGAGGATTCCAGAATGCATGAACTTGTTTCGAGATTCCTCCCTTTCGGCCCTGAACCATATGGGACAACTTGAGGCAGAAGAAGACGAACTTTTTTCAACGTCTCGGAATTACTTCGAAACTCACCCACCCTCCTCATTTCTCGTGAGGATTCCAGAATGCATGAACTTGTTTCGAGATTCCTCCGGTTGGGCCCTGAACCATTTGGGACAACTTGAGGCAGAAGAAGACGAACTTTTTTCAACGTCTCCGAATTGCGTGGAAACTCACCCACCCTCCTCATTTCTCGTGAGGATTCCAGAATGCATGAACTTGTTTCGAGATTCCTCCCTTTGCGCCCTGAACCATATGGGACAACTTGAGGCAGAAGAAGACGAACTTTTTTCAACGTCTCCGAATTGCGTGGAAACTCACCCACCCTCCTCATTTCTCGTGAGGATTCCAGAATGCATGAACTTCTTTCGAGATTCCTCCCTTTGGGCCCTGAACCATTTGGGACAACTTGAGGCAGAAGAAGACGAACTTTTTTCAACGTCTCAGAATTGCTTGGAAACTCACCCACCCTCCTCATTTCTCGTGAGGATTCCAGAATGCATGAACTTGTTTCGAGATTCCTCCGTTTGGGCCCTGAACCATTTGGGACAACTTGAGGCAGAAGAAGAAGAACTTTTTTCAACGTCTCGGAATTGCTTGGAAACTCACCCATCCTACTCATTTCTCGTGAGGATTCCAGAATGCATGAACTTGTTTCGAGATTCCTCCGGTTGGGCCTGAACCATTTGGGACAACTTGTGGCAGAAGAAGACGAACTTTTTTCAACGTCTCGGAATTGGTTGGAAACTCACCCACCCTCCTCATTTCTAGTGAGGATTCCAGAATGCATGAACTTGTTTCGAGATTCCTCCGTTTGGGCCCTGAACCATATGGGACCACTTGAGGCAGAAGAAGACGAACTTTTTTCAACGTCTCGGAATTGCTTGGAAACTCACCCACCCTCCTCATTTCTCGTGAGGATTCCAGAATGCATGAACTTGTTTCGAGATTCCTCCGTTTGGGCCCTGAACCATTTGGGACAACTTGAGGCAGAAGAAGAAGAACTTTTTTCAACGTCTCGGAATTGCTTGGAAACTCACCCATCCTACTCATTTCTCGTGAGGATTCCAGAATGCATGAACTTGTTTCGAGATTCCTCCGGTTGGGCCCTGAACCATTTGGGACAACTTGTGGCAGAAGAAGACGAACTTTTTTCAACGTCTCGGAATTGGTTGGAAACTCACCCACCCTCCTCATTTCTAGTGAGGATTCCAGAATGCATGAACTTGTTTCGAGATTCCTCCGTTTGGGCCCTGAACCATATGGGACCACTTGAGGCAGAAGAAGACGAACTTTTTTCAACGTCTCGCAATTGGTTGGAAACTCACCCACCCTCCTCATTTCTCGTGAGGTTTCCAGAATGCATGAACTTGTTTCGAGATTCCTCCGTTTGGGCCCTGAACCATTTGGGACAACTTGAGGCAGAAGAAGACGAACTTTTTTCAACGTCTCCGAATTGCGTGGAAACTCACCCACCCTCCTCATTTCTCGTGAGGATTCCAGAATGCATGAACTTATTTCCAGATTCCTCCCTTTCGGCCTGAACCATATGGGACAACTTGAGGCAGAAGAAGACGAACTTTTTTCAACGTCTCGGAATTGCTTAGAAACTCACCCACCCACCTCATTTCTCGTGAGGATTCCAGAATGCATGAACTTGTTTCGAGATTCCTCCGTTTGGGCCCTGAACCATATGGGACAACTTGAGCCAGAAGAAGACGAACTTTTTTGAACGTCTCGGAATTGGTTGGAAACTCACCCACCCTCCTCATTTCTCGTGAGGATTCCAGAATGCAGGAACTTGTTTCGAGATTCCTCCCTTTCGGCCCTGAACCATATGGGACAACTTGAGGCAGAAGAAGACGAACTTTTTTCAACGTCTCGGAATTACTTCGAAACTCACCCACCCTCCTCATTTCTCGTGAGGATTCCAGAATGCATGAACTTGTTTCGAGATTCCTCCCTTTTGGCCCTGAACCATATGGGACAACTTGAGGCAGAAGAAGACGAACTTTTTTCAAGGACTCTGAATTGCGTGGAAACTCACCCACCCTCCTGATTTCTCGTGAGGATTCCAGAATGCATGAACTTGTTTCGAGATTCCTCCGTTTGGGCCCTGAACCATTTGGGACAACTTGAGGCAGAATAAGACGAAATTTTTTCAACGACTCCGAATTGCGTGGAAACTCACCCACCCTCCTCATTTCTCGTGGGGATTCCAGAATGCATGAACTTGTTTCGAGATTCCTCCCTTTGGGCCCTGAACCATATGGGACAACTTGAGGCAGAAGAAGACGAACTTTTTTCAACGTCTCCGAATTGCGTGGAAACTCACCCACCCTCCTCATTTCTCGTGAGGATTCCAGAATGCATGAACTTGTTTCGAGATTCCTCCCTTTGGGCCCTGAACCATATGGGACAACTGGAGGCAGAAGAAGACGAACTTTTTTCAACGTCTCCGAATTGCGTGGAAACTCACCCACCCTCCTCATTTCTCGTGAGGATTCCAGAATGCATGAACTTCTTTCGAGATTCCTCCCTTTGGGCCCTGAACCATTTGGGACAACTTGAGGCAGAAGAAGACGAACTTTTTTCAACGTCTCGGAATTGCTTGGAAACTCACCCACCCTCCTCATTTCTCGTGAGGATTCCAGAATGCATGAACTTGTTTCGAGATTCCTCCGTTTGGGCCCTGAACCATTTGGGACAACTTGAGGCAGAAGAAGAAGAACTTTTTTCAACGTCTCGGAATTGGTTGGAAACTCACCCACCCTCCTCATTTCTAGTGAGGATTCCAGAATGCATGAACTTGTTTCGAGATTCCTCCGTTTGGGCCCTGAACCATTTGGGACAACTTGAGGCAGAAGAAGACGAACTTTTTTCAACGACTCTGAATTGCGTGGAAACTCACCCACCCTCCTGATTTCTCGTGAGGATTCCAGAATGCATGAACTTGTTTCGAGATTCCTCCGTTTGGGCCCTGAACCATTTGGGACAACTTGAGGCAGAAGAAGACGAAATTTTTTCAACGACTTCGAATTGCGTGGAAACTCACCCACCTTCCTCATTTCTCGTGAGGATTCCAGAATGCATGAACTTGTTTCGAGATTCCTCCCTTTGGGCCCTGAACCATATGGGACAACTTGAGGCAGAAGAAGACGAACTTTTTTCAACATCTCCGAATTGCGTGGAAACTCACCCACCCTCCTCATTTCTCGTGAGGATTCCAGAATGCATGAACTTGTTTCGAGATTCCTCCCTTTGGGCCCTGAACCATATGGGACAACTTGAGGCAGAAGAAGACGAACTTTTTTCAACGTCTCGGAATTGCGTGGAAACTCACCCACCCTCCTCATTTCTCGTGAGGATTCCAGAATGCATGAACTTGTTTCGAGATTCCTCCCTTTGGGCCCTGAACCATATGGGACAACTTGAGGCAGAAGAAGACGAACTTTTTTCAACGTCTCCGAATTGCGTGGAAACTCACCCACCCTCCTCATTTCTCGTGAGGATTCCAGAATGCATGAACTTTTTTCGAGATTCCTCCCTTTCGGCCCTGAACCATATGGGACAACTTGAGGCAGAAGAAGACGAACTTTTTTCAACGTCTCCGAATTACTTCGAAACTCACCCACCCTCCTCATTTCTCGTGAGGATTCCAGAATGCATAAACTTGTTTCGAGATTCCTCCGGTTGGGCCCTGAACCATTTGGGACAACTTGAGGCAGAAGAAGACGAACTTTTTTCAACGTCTCGGAATTGGTTGGAAACTCACCCACCCTCGTCATTTCTCGTGAGGATTCCAGAATGCATGAACTTGTTTCGAGATTCCTCCGTTTGGGCCCTGACCCATTTGGCAAGACTTGAGGCAGAAGAACACGAACTTTTTTCAACGACTCCGAATTGCGTGGAAACTCACCCACCCTCCTCATTTCTCGTGAGGTTTCCAGAATGCATGAACTTGTTTCGAGATTCCTCCCTTTGGGCCCTGAACCATTTGGGACAACTTGAGGCAGAAGAAGACGAACTTTTTTCAACGTCTCGGAATTGCGTGGAAACTCACCCACCCTCCTCATTTCTCGTGAGGACTCCAGAATGCACGAACTTGTTTCGAGATTCCTCCGTTTGGGCCCTGAACCATTTGGGACAACTTGAGGCAGAAGAAGACGAACTTTTTTCAACGTCTCCGAATTGCGTGGAAACTCACCCACCCTCCTCATTTCTCGTGAGGATTCCAGAATGCATGAACTTGTTTCGAGATTCCTCCCTTTGGTCCCTGAACCATATGGGACAACTTGAGGCAGAAGAAGACGAACTTTTTTCAACGTCTCCGATTTGCGTGGAAACTCACCCACCCTCCTCATTTCTCGTGAGGATTCCAGAATGCATGAACTTCTTTCGAGATTCCTCCCTTTGGGCTCTGAACCATTTGGGACAACTTGAGGCAGAAGAAGACGAACTTTTTTCAACGTCTCGGAATTGGTTGGAAACTCACCCACCCTCCTCATTTCTCGTGAGGATTCCAGAATGCATGAACTTGTTTCGAGATTCTTCCCTTTGGGCCCTGAACCATTGGGACAACTTGAGGCAAAAGAAGACGAACTTTTTTCAACGTCTCCGAATTGCGTGGAAACTCACCCACCCTCCTCATTTCTCGTGAGGATTCCAGAATGCATGAACTTGTTTCGAGATTCCTCCCTTTGCGCCCTGAACCATATGGGACAACTTGAGGCAGAAGAAGACGAACTTTTTTCAACGTCTCCGAATTGCGTGGAAACTCACCCACCCTCCTCATTTCTCGTGAGGATTCCAGAATGCATGAACTTCTTTCGAGATTCCTCCCTTTGGGCCCTGAACCATTTGGGACAACTTGAGGCAGAAGAAGACGAACTTTTTTCAACGTCTCAGAATTGCTTGGAAACTCACCCACCCTCCTCATTTCTCGTGAGGATTCCAGAATGCATGAACTTGTTTCGAGATTCCTCCGTTTGGGCCCTGAACCATTTGGGACAACTTGAGGCAGAAGAAGAAGAACTTTTTTCAACGTCTCGGAATTGCTTGGAAACTCACCCATCCTACTCATTTCTCGTGAGGATTCCAGAATGCATGAACTTGTTTCGAGATTCCTCCGGTTGGGCCCTGAACCATTTGGGACAACTTGTGGCAGAAGAAGACGAACTTTTTTCAACGTCTCGGAATTGGTTGGAAACTCACCCACCCTCCTCATTTCTAGTGAGGATTCCAGAATGCATGAACTTGTTTCGAGATTCCTCCGTTTGGGCCCTGAACCATATGGGACCACTTGAGGCAGAAGAAGACGAACTTTTTTCAACGTCTCGGAATTGCTTGGAAACTCACCCACCCTCCTCATTTCTCGTGAGGATTCCAGAATGCATGAACTTGTTTCGAGATTCCTCCGTTTGGGCCCTGAACCATTTGGGACAACTTGAGGCAGAAGAAGAAGAACTTTTTTCAACGTCTCGGAATTGCTTGGAAACTCACCCATCCTACTCATTTCTCGTGAGGATTCCAGAATGCATGAACTTGTTTCGAGATTCCTCCGGTTGGGCCCTGAACCATTTGGGACAACTTGTGGCAGAAGAAGACGAACTTTTTTCAACGTCTCGGAATTGGTTGGAAACTCACCCACCCTCCTCATTTCTAGTGAGGATTCCAGAATGCATGAACTTGTTTCGAGATTCCTCCGTTTGGGCCCTGAACCATATGGGACCACTTGAGGCAGAAGAAGACGAACTTTTTTCAACGTCTCGCAATTGGTTGGAAACTCACCCACCCTCCTCATTTCTCGTGAGGTTTCCAGAATGCATGAACTTGTTTCGAGATTCCTCCGTTTGGGCCCTGAACCATTTGGGACAACTTGAGGCAGAAGAAGACGAACTTTTTTCAACGTCTCCGAATTGCGTGGAAACTCACCCACCCTCCTCATTTCTCGTGAGGATTCCAGAATGCATGAACTTATTTCCAGATTCCTCCCTTTCGGCCTGAACCATATGGGACAACTTGAGGCAGAAGAAGACGAACTTTTTTCAACGTCTCGGAATTGCTTAGAAACTCACCCACCCACCTCATTTCTCGTGAGGATTCCAGAATGCATGAACTTGTTTCGAGATTCCTCCGTTTGGGCCCTGAACCATATGGGACAACTTGAGCCAGAAGAAGACGAACTTTTTTGAACGTCTCGGAATTGGTTGGAAACTCACCCACCCTCCTCATTTCTCGTGAGGATTCCAGAATGCAGGAACTTGTTTCGAGATTCCTCCCTTTCGGCCCTGAACCATATGGGACAACTTGAGGCAGAAGAAGACGAACTTTTTTCAACGTCTCGGAATTACTTCGAAACTCACCCACCCTCCTCATTTCTCGTGAGGATTCCAGAATGCATGAACTTGTTTCGAGATTCCTCCCTTTTGGCCCTGAACCATATGGGACAACTTGAGGCAGAAGAAGACGAACTTTTTTCAAGGACTCTGAATTGCGTGGAAACTCACCCACCCTCCTGATTTCTCGTGAGGATTCCAGAATGCATGAACTTGTTTCGAGATTCCTCCGTTTGGGCCCTGAACCATTTGGGACAACTTGAGGCAGAATAAGACGAAATTTTTTCAACGACTCCGAATTGCGTGGAAACTCACCCACCCTCCTCATTTCTCGTGGGGATTCCAGAATGCATGAACTTGTTTCGAGATTCCTCCCTTTGGGCCCTGAACCATATGGGACAACTTGAGGCAGAAGAAGACGAACTTTTTTCAACGTCTCCGAATTGCGTGGAAACTCACCCACCCTCCTCATTTCTCGTGAGGATTCCAGAATGCATGAACTTGTTTCGAGATTCCTCCCTTTGGGCCCTGAACCATATGGGACAACTTGAGGCAGAAGAAGACGAACTTTTTTCAACGTCTCCGAATTGCGTGGAAACTCACCCACCCTCCTCATTTCTCGTGAGGATTCCAGAATGCATGAACTTCTTTCGAGATTCCTCCCTTTGGGCCCTGAACCATTTGGGACAACTTGAGGCAGAAGAAGACGAACTTTTTTCAACGTCTCGGAATTGCTTGGAAACTCACCCACCCTCCTCATTTCTCGTGAGGATTCCAGAATGCATGAACTTGTTTCGAGATTCCTCCGTTTGGGCCCTGAACCATTTGGGACAACTTGAGGCAGAAGAAGAAGAACTTTTTTCAACGTCTCGGAATTGGTTGGAAACTCACCCACCCTCCTCATTTCTAGTGAGGATTCCAGAATGCATGAACTTGTTTCGAGATTCCTCCGTTTGGGCCCTGAACCATATGGGACCACTTGAGGCAGAAGAAGACGAACTTTTTTCAACGTCTCGCAATTGGTTGGAAACTCACCCACCCTCCTCATTTCTCGTGAGGTTTCCAGAATGCATGAACTTGTTTCGAGATTCCTCCGTTTGGGCCCTGAACCATTTGGGACAACTTGAGGCAGAAGAAGACGAACTTTTTTCAACGTCTCCGAATTGCGTGGAAACTCACCCACCCTCCTCATTTCTCGTGAGGATTCCAGAATGCATGAACTTATTTCCAGATTCCTCCCTTTCGGCCTGAACCATATGGGACAACTTGAGGCAGAAGAAGACGAACTTTTTTCAACGTCTCGGAATTGCTTAGAAACTCACCCACCCACCTCATTTCTCGTGAGGATTCCAGAATGCATGAACTTGTTTCGAGATTCCTCCGTTTGGGCCCTGAACCATATGGGACAACTTGAGCCAGAAGAAGACGAACTTTTTTGAACGTCTCGGAATTGGTTGGAAACTCACCCACCCTCCTCATTTCTCGTGAGGATTCCAGAATGCAGGAACTTGTTTCGAGATTCCTCCCTTTCGGCCCTGAACCATATGGGACAACTTGAGGCAGAAGAAGACGAACTTTTTTCAACGTCTCGGAATTACTTCGAAACTCACCCACCCTCCTCATTTCTCGTGAGGATTCCAGAATGCATGAACTTGTTTCGAGATTCCTCCCTTTTGGCCCTGAACCATATGGGACAACTTGAGGCAGAAGAAGACGAACTTTTTTCAAGGACTCAGAATTGCGTGGAAACTCACCCACCCTCCTGATTTCTCGTGAGGATTCCAGAATGCATGAACTTGTTTCGAGATTCCTCCGTTTGGGCCCTGAACCATTTGGGACAACTTGAGGCAGAATAAGACGAAATTTTTTCAACGACTCCGAATTGCGTGGAAACTCACCCACCCTCCTCATTTCTCGTGGGGATTCCAGAATGCATGAACTTGTTTCGAGATTCCTCCCTTTGGGCCCTGAACCATATGGGACAACTTGAGGCAGAAGAAGACGAACTTTTTTCAACGTCTCCGAATTGCGTGGAAACTCACCCACCCTCCTCATTTCTCGTGAGGATTCCAGAATGCATGAACTTGTTTCGAGATTCCTCCCTTTGGGCCCTGAACCATATGGGACAACTTGAGGCAGAAGAAGACGAACTTTTTTCAACGTCTCCGAATTGCGTGGAAACTCACCCACCCTCCTCATTTCTCGTGAGGATTCCAGAATGCATGAACTTCTTTCGAGATTCCTCCCTTTGGGCCCTGAACCATTTGGGACAACTTGAGGCAGAAGAAGACGAACTTTTTTCAACGTCTCGGAATTGCTTGGAAACTCACCCACCCTCCTCATTTCTCGTGAGGATTCCAGAATGTATGAACTTGTTTCGAGATTCCTCCGTTTGGGCCCTGAACCATTTGGGACAACTTGAGGCAGAAGAAGAAGAACTTTTTTCAACGTCTCGGAATTGCTTGGAAACTCACCCATCCTACTCATTTCTCGTGAGGATTCCAGAATGCATGAACTTGTTTCGAGATTCCTCCGGTTGGGCCCTGAACCATTTGGGACAACTTGTGGCAGAAGAAGACGAACTTTTTTCAACGTCTCGGAATTGGTTGGAAACTCACCCACCCTCCTCATTTCTAGTGAGGATTCCAGAATGCATGAACTTGTTTCGAGAGTCCTCCGTTTGGGCCCTGAACCATATGGGACCACTTGAGGCAGAAGAAGACGAACTTTTTTCAACGTCTCGCAATTGGTTGGAAACTCACCCACCCTCCTCATTTCTCGTGAGGTTTCCAGAATGCATGAACTTGTTTCGAGATTCCTCCGTTTGGGCCCTGAACCATTTGGGACAACTTGAGGCAGAAGAAGACGAACTTTTTTCAACGTCTCCGAATTGCGTGGAAACTCACCCACCCTCCTCATTTCTCGTGAGGATTCCAGAATGCATGAACTTGTTTCGAGATTCCTTCCTTTGGGCCCTGAACCATATGGGACAACTTGTGGCAGAAGAAGACGAACTTTTTTCAACGTCTCCGAATTGCGTGGAAACTCACCCACCCTCCTCATTTCTCGTGAGGATTCCAGAATGCATGAACTTGTTTCGAGATTCCTCCGTTTGGGCCCTGAACCATTTGGGACAACTTGAGGCAGAAGAAGACGAACTTTTTTCAAGGACTCTGAATTGCGTGGAAACTCACCCACCCTCCTGATTTCTCGTGAGGATTCCAGAATGCATGAACTTGTTTCGAGATTCCTCCGTTTGGGCCCTGAACCATTTGGGACAACTTGAGGCAGAATAAGACGAAATTTTTTCAACGACTCCGAATTGCGTGGAAACTCACCCACCCTCCTCATTTCTCGTGGGGATTCCAGAATGCATGAACTTGTTTCGAGATTCCTCCCTTTGGGCCCTGAACCATATGGGACAACTTGAGGCAGAAGAAGACGAACTTTTTTCAACGTCTCCGAATTGCGTGGAAACTCACCCACCCTCCTCATTTCTCGTGAGGATTCCAGAATGCATGAACTTGTTTCGAGATTCCTCCCTTTGGGCCCTGAACCATATGGGACAACTTGAGGCAGAAGAAGACGAACTTTTTTCAACGTCTCCGAATTGCGTGGAAACTCACCCACCCTCCTCATTTCTCGTGAGGATTCCAGAATGCATGAACTTCTTTCGAGATTCCTCCCTTTGGGCCCTGAACCATTTGGGACAACTTGAGGCAGAAGAAGACGAACTTTTTTCAACGTCTCGGAATTGCTTGGAAACTCACCCACCCTCCTCATTTCTCGTGAGGATTCCAGAATGCATGAACTTGTTTCGAGATTCCTCCGTTTGGGCCCTGAACCATTTGGGACAACTTGAGGCAGAAGAAGAAGAACTTTTTTCAACGTCTCGGAATTGCTTGGAAACTCACCCATCCTACTCATTTCTCGTGAGGATTCCAGAATGCATGAACTTGTTTCGAGATTCCTCCGTTTGGGCCCTGAACCATTTGGGACAACTTGAGGCAGAAGAAGAAGAACTTTTTTCAACGTCTCGGAATTGCTTGGAAACTCACCCATCCTACTCATTTCTCGTGAGGATTCCAGAATGCATGAACTTGTTTCGAGATTCCTCCGGTTGGGCCCTGAACCATTTGGGACAACTTGTGGCAGAAGAAGACGAACTTTTTTCAACGTCTCGGAATTGGTTGGAAACTCACCCACCCTCCTCATTTCTAGTGAGGATTCCAGAATGCATGAACTTGTTTCGAGATTCCTCCGTTTGGGCCCTGAACCATATGGGACCACTTGAGGCAGAAGAAGACGAACTTTTTTCAACGTCTCGCAATTGGTTGGAAACTCACCCACCCTCCTCATTTCTCGTGAGGTTTCCAGAATGCATGAACTTGTTTCGAGATTCCTCCGTTTGGGCCCTGAACCATTTGGGACAACTTGAGGCAGAAGAAGACGAACTTTTTTCAACGTCTCCGAATTGCGTGGAAACTCACCCACCCTCCTCATTTCTCGTGAGGATTCCAGAATGCATGAACTTATTTCCAGATTCCTCCCTTTCGGCCTGAACCATATGGGACAACTTGAGGCAGAAGAAGACGAACTTTTTTCAACGTCTCGGAATTGCTTAGAAACTCACCCACCCACCTCATTTCTCGTGAGGATTCCAGAATGCATGAACTTGTTTCGAGATTCCTCCGTTTGGGCCCTGAACCATATGGGACAACTTGAGGCAGAAGAAGACGAACTTTTTTCAACGTCTCGGAATTACTTCGAAACTCACCCACCCTCCTCATTTCTCGTGAGGATTCCAGAATGCATGAACTTGTTTCGGGATTCCTCCCTTTCGGCCCTGAACCATATGGGACAACTTGAGGCAGAAGAAGACGAACTTTTTTCAACGTCTCCGAATTACTTCGAAACTCACCCACCCTCCTCATTTCTCGTGAGGATTCCAGAATGCATGAACTTGTTTCGAGATTCCTCCGGTTGGGCCCTGAACCATTTGGGACAACTTGAGGCAGAAGAAGACGAACTTTTTTCAACCTCTCCGAATTGCGTGGAAACTCACCCACCCTCCTCATTTCTCGTGAGGATTCCAGAATGCATGAACTTGTTTCGGGATTCCTCCCTTTCGGCCCTGAACCATATGGGACAACTTGAGGCAGAAGAAGACGAACTTTTTTCAACGTCTCCGAATTACTTCGAAACTCACCCACCCTCCTCATTTCTCGTGAGGATTCCAGAATGCATGAACTTGTTTCGAGATTCCTCCGGTTGGGCCCTGAACCATTTGGGACAACTTGAGGCAGAAGAAGACGAACTTTTTTCAACGTCTCGGAATTGGTTGGAAACTCACCCACCCTCGTCATTTCTCATGAGGATTCCAGAATGCATGAACTTGTTTCGAGATTCCTCCGTTTGGGCCCTGACCCATTTGGCAAGACTTGAGGCAGAAGAACACGAACTTTTTTCAACGACTCCGAATTGCGTGGAAACTCACCCACCCTCCTCATTTCTCGTGAGGTTTCCAGAATGCATGAACTTGTTTCGAGATTCCTCCCTTTGGGCCCTGAACCATTTGGGACAACTTGAGGCAGAAGAAGACGAACTTTTTTCAACGTCTCGGAATTGCGTGGAAACTCACCCACCCTCCTCATTTCTCGTGAGGACTCCAGAATGCACGAACTTGTTTCGAGATTCCTCCGTTTGGGCCCTGAACCATTTGGGACAACTTGAGGCAGAAGAAGACGAACTTTTTTCAACGTCTCCGAATTGCGTGGAAACTCACCCACCCTCCTCATTTCTCGAGAGGATTCCAGAATGCATGAACTTGTTTCGAGATTCCTCCCTTTGGTCCCTGAACCATATGGGACAACTTGAGGCAGAAGAAGACGAACTTTTTTCAACGTCTCCGATTTGCGTGGAAACTCACCCACCCTCCTCATTTCTCGTGAGGATTCCAGAATGCATGAACTTCTTTCGAGATTCCTCCCTTTGGGCCCTGAACCATTTGGGACTGTTAGTTCTCAGAGTGTTTTGATGATCACTGACAATTGTAAACAATAGTGGAAAGATTTGACAAGTCAAGGATGTTTAAAACTCATGATTTTTCTATCTGTCAAAATAGAACTCGAGCCTATGAGTGATGAACTCGAGCCTGTATTTAACAGAAAGCATGAACTTGTAAAACCAAAGTTCAAACTTGAGACTAAACCTGAAGTTTATAATTAAACCTTTGAAAGTTCGCATGAACTCGAGCCTATAACTGTTGAACTCGAGCCTATGTTTAACAGAAAGCATAAACTTGTCAAACCAAAGATCAAACTTGAGACTGAACCTGAAGTTCAAAATTAAATCCTTGAAAGTTTGAGTGAACTCGAGCCTACCATTTAATGAACTCGAGTTCGCCATTGACAAAGTTTTTTTTTAACTTTTGAAAACCTATTACAAACTCTAAACCTCTACTCAAACCTCAAGTTTGAAAAAGTTCAAAGAAGATATTAAGTAAAAGAACTCGAGCCTGTCATGATGAACTCGAGTTCATCCTTGGCAGGACAAGTTTGTTTAAACTTGAAAACAGAACATTGTCTATAAACTGGAGCCTAAACTCTTCAGACTCGAGCCTAGTTTTGACCGAGAGCCTTCAGAATATTTTAGAGAGAACTAAACTCGAGCCCAAGCTTCTCAAACTCCAGTTCAAAAGTTCCAGAGAGTAATTAGCCATTTTCAAAAGTTTCAAACTCGAGCCCACTTGTCTTAAACCTCCAGTTTGTTTTATGTTAACCCTTTTTGAAGTTCTCTAAGTAAAGAGAACTCGAGTTCATCATTAATGAACTCGAGTTCGTGTTCTTACAAACCTCAGGTTTACACACAAACCTCCAGTTTGATTTTGACAGAACCGAATTCTCAAAATGAATAAAGGCCGAACTCGAGCCTAACATTATGAACTCGAGTTCAGACCTCCAGAACAGAAAAACGCATTTAAACTCTGATATGTCAAATTTGATTCTTTCTTCATGTTTCAAGTTACCCATTGAATCTAATCATTATATCTATCTCTTATATATGTAAGTGAACTGTTCTAACAAGTTTATTTATGAGATAACAGAAAGAATTTGAAATAGACAGAGATTCAATTGGAGCAACACTTTATGCAACTTGGATTATTTTATCTTATCCTTCAAGACAAGATTAAATGCATGACAGGTTGGCATTACAGACAGTACAATCACCTCTGAAGAAAGCCAAACGTGATTATTCTAAAAACAGAATGTCATGGGCCACCAATATTCAAATGCAAAAGCTACAAACACCCAAATCTGGAAAGTAGCAACAGAATATTACCCATCAGCTTCTGCAGTACCTTTACACATGGAAGAACACTCACAACAGTCACATTTTCGAATGGGAACAAGCTTCAGTGGATTATTAACGTTCAAATGATTCAAACAATTATAAATGACTGAGGAACTGAAGCCAAATAGACACATCTGATGAACAACTACTCTACTCGAAAATAATCATCCTGAGTTGTTCTTTTCATTAGGCTGTATCTTTGATACATTGTACTTCAGTATTTATCTTATCTACTCTTTGAGAGAGTCTTTCTTGTAATCATTCATTGATTGAGATAACCACAAGTCAGGGGACTTGGTGGTTGGGAGTATTGATTGCATCTTGTAAGGGGGAGTGAGTTCTAGTGAGAGAACTACTCTGAGTACAGAGATTGTAATCAAGTCTTGTGAAGTTAGTGGATTGAAAATCCCAAGTGAGGCTTGGGGACTGGATGTAGGTCAGAGAAAAGGCCGAACCAGTATAAATTGATCCGTGCAAAGCTTCTCTACTCCTCTCTTCATTTATCCTCTGCTTTAACTTGCCCAAAACAGAGCCAAGTCTCTAAAATTTTATAGATACCCAATTCACCCCCCCCCTCTTGGGTATCAAGGTCCATTCTTTCAGGGACAACTTGAGGCAGAAGAAGACGAACTTTTTTCAACGTCTCGGAATTGGTTGGAAACTCACCCACCCTCCTCATTTCTCGTGAGGATTCCAGAATGCATGAACTTGTTTCGAGATTCCTCCGGTTGGGCCCTGAACCATTTGGGACAACTTGAGGCAAAAGAAGACGAACTTTTTTCAACGTCTCGGAATTGCTTGGAAACTCACCCATCCTACTCATTTCTCGTGAGGATTCCAGAATGCATGAACTTGTTTCGAGATTCCTCCGGTTGGGCCCTGAACCATTTGGGACAACTTGTGGCAGAAGAAGACGAACTTTTTTCAACGTCTCGGAATTGCTTGGAAACTCACCCACCCTCCTCATTTCTAGTGAGGATTCCAGAATGCATGAACTTGTTTCGAGATTCCTCCGTTTGGGCCCTGAACCATATGGGACCACTTGAGGCAGAAGAAGACGAACTTTTTTCAACGTCTCGCAATTGGTTGGAAACTCACCCACCCTCCTCATTTCTCGTGAGGTTTCCAGAATGCATGAACTTGTTTCGAGATTCCTCCGTTTGGGCCCTGAACCATTTGGGACAACTTGAGGCAGAAGAAGACGAACTTTTTTCAACGTCTCCGAATTGCGTGGAAACTCACCCACCCTCCTCATTTCTCGTGAGGATTCCAGAATGCATGAACTTATTTCCAGATTCCTCCCTTTCGGCCTGAACCATATGGGACAACTTGAGGCAGAAGAAGACGAACTTTTTTCAACGTCTCGGAATTGCTTAGAAACTCACCCACCCACCTCATTTCTCGTGAGGATTCCAGAATGCATGAACTTGTTTCGAGATTCCTCCGTTTGGGCCCTGAACCATATGGGACAACTTGAGCCAGAAGAAGACGAACTTTTTTGAACGTCTCGGAATTGGTTGGAAACTCACCCACCCTCCTCATTTCTAGTGAGGATTCCAGAATGCAGGAACTTGTTTCGAGATTCCTCCCTTTCGGCCCTGAACCATATGGGACAACTTGAGGCAGAAGAAGACGAACTTTTTTCAACGTCTCGGAATTACTTCGAAACTCACCCACCCTCCTCATTTCTCGTGAGGATTCCACAATGCATGAACTTGTTTCGAGATTCCTCCCTTTTGGCCCTGAACCATATGGGACAACTTGAGGCAGAAGAAGACGAACTTTTTTCAACGACTCTGAATTGCGTGGAAACTCACCCACCCTCCTCATTTCTCGTGAGGATTCCAGAATGCATGAACTTGTTTCGAGATTCCTCCGTTTGGGCCCTGAACCATTTGGGACAACTTGAGGCAGAATAAGACGAAATTTTTTCAACGACTCCGAATTGCGTGGAAACTCACCCACCATCCTCATTTCTCGTGGGGATTCCAGAATGCATGAACTTGTTTCGAGATTCCTCCCTTTGGGCCCTGAACCATATGGGACAACTTGAGGCAGAAGAAGACGAACTTTTTTCAACGTCTCCGAATTGCGTGGAAACTCACCCACCCTCCTCATTTCTCGTGAGGATTCCAGAATGCATGAACTTGTTTCGAGATTCCTCCCTTTGGGCCCTGAACCATATGGGACAACTTGAGGCAGAAGAAGACGAACTTTTTTCAACGTCTCCGAATTGCGTGGAAACTCACCCACCCTCCTCATTTCTCCTGAGGATTCCAGAATGCATGAACTTGTTTCGAGATTCCTCCCTTTGGGCCCTGAACAATTTGGGACAACTTGAGGCAGAAGAAGACGAACTTTTTTCAACGTCTCGGAATTGCTTGGAAACTCACCCACCCTCCTCATTTCTCGTGAGGATTCCAGAATGCATGAACTTGTTTCGAGATTCCTCCGTTTGGGCCCTGAACCATTTGGGACAACTTGAGGCAGAAGAAGACGAACTTTTTTCAACGTCTCGGAATTGCTTGGAAACTCACCCACCCTCCTCATTTCTCGTGAGGATTCCAGAATTCATGAACTTGTTTCGAGATTCCTCCGGTTGGGCCCTGAACCATTTGGGACAACTTGAGGCAGAAGAAGACGAACTTTTTTCAACGTCTCGGAATTGCTTCGAAACTCACCCACCCTCCTCATTTCTCGTGAGGATTCCAGAATGCATGAACTTGTTTCGAGATTCCTCCGTTTGGGCCCTGAACCATTTGGCAAGACTTGAGGCAGAAGAAAACGAACTTTTTTCAACGACTCCGAATTGCGTGGAAACTCACCCACCCTCCTCATTTCTCGTGAGGTTTCCAGAATGCATGAACTTGTTTCGAGATTCCTCCCTTTGAGCCCTGAACCATTTGGGACAACTTGAGGCAGAAGAAGACGAACTTTTTTCAACGTCTCGGAATTGCGTGGAAACTCACCCACCCTCCTCATTTCTCGTGAGGACTCCAGAATGCACGAACTTGTTTCGAGATTCCTCCGTTTGGGCCCTGAACCATTTGGGACAACTTGAGGCAGAAGAAGACGAACTTTTTTCAACGTCTCGGAATTGCTTGGAAACTCACCCACCCTCCTCATTTCTCGTGAGGATTCCAGAATGCATGAACTTGTTTCGAGATTCCTCCGTTTGGGCCCTGAACCATTTGGGACAACTTGAGGCAGAAGAAGACGAACTTTTTTCAACGTCTCCGAATTGCGTGGAAACTCACCCACCCTCCTCATTTCTCGTGAGGATTCCAGAATGCATGAACTTGTTTCGAGATTCCTCCCTTTTGGCCCTGAACCATATGGGACAACTTGAGGCAGAAGAAGACGAACTTTTTTCAACGACTCTGAATTGCGTGGAAACTCACCCACCCTCCTCATTTCTCGTGAGGATTCCAGAATGCATGAACTTGTTTCGAGATTCCTCCGTTTGGGCCCTGAACCATTTGGGACAACTTGAGGCAGAATAAGACGAAATTTTTTCAACGACTCCGAATTGCGTGGAAACTCACCCACCATCCTCATTTCTCGTGGGGATTCCAGAATGCATGAACTTGTTTCGAGATTCCTCCCTTTGGGCCCTGAACCATATGGGACAACTTGAGGCAGAAGAAGACGAACTTTTTTCAACGTCTCCGAATTGCGTGGAAACTCACCCACCCTCCTCATTTCTCGTGAGGATTCCAGAATGCATGAACTTGTTTCGAGATTCCTCCCTTTGGGCCCTGAACCATATGGGACAACTTGAGGCAGAAGAAGACGAACTTTTTTCAACGTCTCCGAATTGCGTGGAAACTCACCCACCCTCCTCATTTCTCCTGAGGATTCCAGAATGCATGAACTTGTTTCGAGATTCCTCCCTTTGGGCCCTGAACAATTTGGGACAACTTGAGGCAGAAGAAGACGAACTTTTTTCAACGTCTCGGAATTGCTTGGAAACTCACCCACCCTCCTCATTTCTCGTGAGGATTCCAGAATGCATGAACTTGTTTCGAGATTCCTCCGTTTGGGCCCTGAACCATTTGGGACAACTTGAGGCAGAAGAAGACGAACTTTTTTCAACGTCTCGGAATTGCTTGGAAACTCACCCACCCTCCTCATTTCTCGTGAGGATTCCAGAATTCATGAACTTGTTTCGAGATTCCTCCGGTTGGGCCCTGAACCATTTGGGACAACTTGAGGCAGAAGAAGACGAACTTTTTTCAACGTCTCGGAATTGCTTCGAAACTCACCCACCCTCCTCATTTCTCGTGAGGATTCCAGAATGCATGAACTTGTTTCGAGATTCCTCCGTTTGGGCCCTGAACCATTTGGCAAGACTTGAGGCAGAAGAAAACGAACTTTTTTCAACGACTCCGAATTGCGTGGAAACTCACCCACCCTCCTCATTTCTCGTGAGGTTTCCAGAATGCATGAACTTGTTTCGAGATTCCTCCCTTTGAGCCCTGAACCATTTGGGACAACTTGAGGCAGAAGAAGACGAACTTTTTTCAACGTCTCGGAATTGCGTGGAAACTCACCCACCCTCCTCATTTCTCGTGAGGACTCCAGAATGCACGAACTTGTTTCGAGATTCCTCCGTTTGGGCCCTGAACCATTTGGGACAACTTGAGGCAGAAGAAGACGAACTTTTTTCAACGTCTCGGAATTGCTTGGAAACTCACCCACCCTCCTCATTTCTCGTGAGGATTCCAGAATGCATGAACTTGTTTCGAGATTCCTCCGTTTGGGCCCTGAACCATTTGGGACAACTTGAGGCAGAAGAAGACGAACTTTTTTCAACGTCTCCGAATTGCGTGGAAACTCACCCACCCTCCTCATTTCTCGTGAGGATTCCAGAATGCATGAACTTGTTTCGAGATTCCTCCGTTTGGGCCCTGAACCATTTGGCAAGACTTGAGGCAGAAGAAAACGAACTTTTTTCAACGACTCCGAATTGCGTGGAAACTCACCCACCCTCCTCATTTCTCGTGAGGATTCCAGAATGCATGAACTTGTTTCGAGATTCCTCCGTTTGGGCCCTGAACCATTTGGGACAACTTGAGGCAGAAGAAGACGAAATTTTTTCAACGACTCCGAATTGCGTGGAAACTCACCCACCCTCCTCATTTCTCGTGGGGATTCCAGAATGCATGAACTTGTTTCGAGATTCCTCCCTTTGGGCCCTGAACCATATGGGGCAACTTGAGGCAGAAGAAGACGAACTTTTTTCAACGTCTCCGAATTGCGTGGAAACTCACCCACCCTCCTCATTTCTCGTGAGGATTCCAGAATGCATGAACTTCTTTCGAGATTCCTCCCTTTGGGCCCTGAACCATTTGGGACAACTTGAGGCAGAAGAAGACGAACTTTTTTCAACGTCTCGGAATTGCTTGGAAACTCACCCACCCTCCTCATTTCTCGTGAGGATTCCAGAATGCATGAACTTCTTTCGAGATTCCTCCCTTTGGGCCCTGAACCATTTGGGACAACTTGAGGCAGAAGAAGACGAACTTTTTTCAACGTCTCGGAATTGCTTGGAAACTCACCCACCCTCCTCATTTCTCGTGAGGATTCCAGAATGCATGAACTTGTTTCGAGATTCCTCCGTTTGGGCCCTGAACCATTTGGGACAACTTGAGGCAGAAGAAGAAGAACTTTTTTCAACGTCTCGGAATTGCTTCGAAACTCACCCACCCTCCTCATTTCTCGTGAGGATTCCAGAATGCATGAACTTGTTTCGAGATTCCTCCGTTTGGGCCCTGAACCATTTGGCAAGACTTGAGGCAGAAGAAAATGAACTTTTTTCAACGACTCCGAATTGCGTGGAAACTCACCCACCCTCCTCATTTCTCGTGAGGTTTCCAGAATGCATGAACTTGTTTCGAGATTCCTCCCTTTGAGCCCTGAACCATTTGGGACAACTTGAGGCAGAAGAAGACGAACTTTTTTCAACGTCTCGGAATTGCTTGGAAACTCACCCACCCTCCTCATTTCTCGTGAGGATTCCAGAATTCATGAACTTGTTTCGAGATTCCTCCGGTTGGGCCCTGAACCATTTGGGACAACTTGAGGCAGAAGAAGACGAACTTTTTTCAACGTCTCGGAATTGCTTCGAAACTCACCCACCCTCCTCATTTCTTGTGAGGATTCCAGAATGCATGAACTTGTTTCGAGATTCCTCCGTTTGGGCCCTGAACCATTTGGCAAGACTTGAGGCAGAAGAAAACGAACTTTTTTCAACGACTCCGAATTGCGTGGAAACTCACCCACCCTCCTCATTTCTCGTGAGGTTTCCAGAATGCATGAACTTGTTTCGAGATTCCTCCCTTTGAGCCCTGAACCATTTGGGACAACTTGAGGCAGAAGAAGACGAACTTTTTTCAACGTCTCGGAATTGCGTGGAAACTCACCCACCCTCCTCATTTCTCGTGAGGACTCCAGAATGCACGAACTTGTTTCGAGATTCCTCCGTTTGGGCCCTGAACCATTTGGGACAACTTGAGGCAGAAGAAGACGAACTTTTTTCAACGTCTCGGAATTGCTTGGAAACTCACCCACCCTCCTCATTTCTCGTGAGGATTCCAGAATGCATGAACTTGTTTCGAGATTCCTCCGTTTGGGCCCTGAACCATTTGGGACAACTTGAGGCAGAAGAAGACGAACTTTTTTCAACGTCTCCGAATTGCGTGGAAACTCACCCACCCTCCTCATTTCTCGTGAGGATTCCAGAATGCATGAACTTGTTTCGAGATTCCTCCGTTTGGGCCCTGAACCATTTGGCAAGACTTGAGGCAGAAGAAAACGAACTTTTTTCAACGACTCCGAATTGCGTGGAAACTCACCCACCCTCCTCATTTCTCGTGAGGATTCCAGAATGCATGAACTTGTTTCGAGATTCCTCCGTTTGGGCCCTGAACCATTTGGGACAACTTGAGGCAGAAGAAGACGAAATTTTTTCAACGACTCCGAATTGCGTGGAAACTCACCCACCCTCCTCATTTCTCGTGGGGATTCCAGAATGCATGAACTTGTTTCGAGATTCCTCCCTTTGGGCCCTGAACCATATGGGACAACTTGAGGCAGAAGAAGACGAACTTTTTTCAACGTCTCCGAATTGCGTGGAAACTCACCCACCCTCCTCATTTCTCGTGAGGATTCCAGAATGCATGAACTTGTTTCGAGATTCCTCCCTTTGGGCCCTGAACCATTTGGGACAACTTGAGGCAGAAGAAGACGAACTTTTTTCAACGTCTCGGAATTGCTTGGAAACTCACCCACCCTCCTCATTTCTCGTGAGGATTCCAGAATGCATGAACTTGTTTCGAGATTCCTCCGTTTGGGCCCTGAACCATTTGGGACAACTTGAGGCAGAAGAAGACGAACTTTTTTCAACGTCTCGGAATTGCTTGGAAACTCACCCACCCTCCTCATTTCTCGTGAGGATTCCAGAATGCATGAACTTGTTTCGAGATTCCTCCGGTTGGGCCCTGAACCAATTGGGACAACTTGAGGCAGAAGAAGACGAACTTTTTTCAACGTCTCGGAATTGCTTGGAAACTCACCCACCCTCCTCATTTCTCGTGAGGATTCCAGAATGCATGAACTTGTTTCGAGATTCCTCCGTTTGGGCCCTGAACCATTTGGGACAACTTGAGGCAGAAGAAGACGAACTTTTTTCAACGTCTCGGAATTGCTTGGAAACTCACCCACCCTCCTCATTTCTCGTGAGGATTCCAGAATTCATGAACTTGTTTCGAGATTCCTCCGGTTGGGCCCTGAACCATTTGGCACAACTTGAGGCAGAAGAAGACGAACTTTTTTCAACGTCTCGGAATTGCTTCGAAACTCACCCACCCTCCTCATTTCTCGTGAGGATTCCAGAATGCATGAACTTGTTTCGAGATTCCTCCGTTTGGGCCCTGAACCATTTGGCAAGACTTGAGGCAGAAGAAAACGAACTTTTTTCAACGACTCCGAATTGCGTGGAAACTCACCCACCCTCCTCATTTCTCGTGAGGTTTCCAGAATGCATGAACTTGTTTCGAGATTCCTCCCTTTGAGCCCTGAACCATTTGGGACAACTTGAGGCAGAAGAAGACGAACTTTTTTCAACGTCTCGGAATTGCGTGGAAACTCACCCACCCTCCTCATTTCTCGTGAGGACTCCAGAATGCACGAACTTGTTTCGAGATTCCTCCGTTTGGGCCCTGAACCATTTGGGACAACTTGAGGCAGAAGAAGACGAACTTTTTTCAACGTCTCGGAATTGCTTGGAAACTCACCCACCCTCCTCATTTCTCGTGAGGATTCCAGAATGCATGAACTTGTTTCGAGATTCCTCCGTTTGGGCCCTGAACCATTTGGGACAACTTGAGGCAGAAGAAGACGAACTTTTTTCAACGTCTCCGAATTGCGTGGAAACTCACCCACCCTCCTCATTTCTCGTGAGGATTCCAGAATGCATGAACTTGTTTCGAGATTCCTCCGTTTGGGCCCTGAACCATTTGGCAAGACTTGAGGCAGAAGAAAACGAACTTTTTTCAACGACTCCGAATTGCGTGGAAACTCACCCACCCTCCTCATTTCTCGTGAGGATTCCAGAATGCATGAACTTGTTTCGAGATTCCTCCGTTTGGGCCCTGAACCATTTGGGACAACTTGAGGCAGAAGAAGACGAAATTTTTTCAACGACTCCGAATTGCGTGGAAACTCACCCACCCTCCTCATTTCTCGTGGGGATTCCAGAATGCATGAACTTGTTTCGAGATTCCTCCCTTTGGGCCCTGAACCATATGGGACAACTTGAGGCAGAAGAAGACGAACTTTTTTCAACGTCTCCGAATTGCGTGGAAACTCACCCACCCTCCTCATTTCTCGTGAGGATTCCAGAATGCATGAACTTGTTTCGAGATTCCTCCCTTTGGGCCCTGAACCAATTGGGACAACTTGAGGCAGAAGAAGACGAACTTTTTTCAACGTCTCGGAATTGCTTGGAAACTCACCCACCCTCCTCATTTCTCGTGAGGATTCCAGAATGCATGAACTTGTTTCGAGATTCCTCCGTTTGGGCCCTGAACCATTTGGGACAACTTGAGGCAGAAGAAGACGAACTTTTTTCAACGTCTCGGAATTGCTTGGAAACTCACCCACCCTCCTCATTTCTCGTGAGGATTCCAGAATGCATGAACTTGTTTCGAGATTCCTCCGGTTGGGCCCTGAACCAATTGGGACAACTTGAGGCAGAAGAAGACGAACTTTTTTCAACGTCTCGGAATTGGTTGGAAAGTCACCCACCCTCCTCATTTCTCGTGAGGATTCCAGAATGCATGAACTTGTTTCGACATTCCTCCGTTTGGGCCCTGAACCATTTGGCAAGACTTGAGGCAGAAGAAAACGAACTTTTTTCAACGACTCCGAATTGCGTGGAAACTCACCCACCCTCCTCATTTCTCGTGAGGTTTCCAGAATGCATGAACTTGTTTCGAGATTCCTCCCTTTGGGCCCTGAACCATTTGGGACAACTTGAGGCAGAAGAAGACGAACTTTTTTCAACGTCTCGGAATTGCGTGGAAACTCACCCACCCTCCTCATTTCTCGTGAGGACTCCAGAATGCACGAACTTGTTTCGAGATTCCTCCGTTTGGGCCCTGAACCATTTGGGACAACTTGAGGCAGAAGAAGACGAACTTTTTTCAACGTCTCGGAATTGCTTGGAAACTCACCCACCCTCCTCATTTCTCGTGAGGATTCCAGAATGCATGAACTTGTTTCGAGATTCCTCCGTTTGGGCCCTGAACCATTTGGGACAACTTGAGGCAGAAGAAGACGAACTTTTTCAACGTCTCGGAATTGCTTGGAAACTCACCCATCCTACTCATTTCTCGTGAGGATTCCAGAATGCAGAACTTGTTTCGAGATTCCTCCGTTTGGGCCCTGAACCATTTGGCAAGACTTGAGGCAGAAGAACACGAACTTTTTTCAACGACTCCGAATTGCGTGGAAACTCACCCACCCTCCTCATTTCTCGTGAGGATTCCAGAATGCATGAACTTGTTTCGAGATTCCTCCGTTTGGGCCCTGAACCATTTGGGACAACTTGAGGCAGAAGAAGACGAACTTTTTTCAACGTCTCCGAATTGCGTGGAAACTCACCCACCCTCCTCATTTCTCGTGAGGATTCCAGAATGCATGAACTTGTTTCGAGATTCCTCCGTTTGGGCCCTGAACCATATGGGACAACTTGAGGCAGAAGAAGACGAACTTTTTTCAACGTCTCCGAATTGCGTGGAAACTCACCCACCCTCCTCATTTCTCGTGAGGATTCCAGAATGCATGAACTTGTTTCGAGATTCCTCCCTTTGGGCCCTGAACCATTTGGGACAACTTGAGGCAGAAGAAGACGAACTTTTTTCAACGTCTCGGAATTGCGTGGAAACTCACCCACCCTCCTCATTTCTCGTGAGGACTCCAGAATGCACGAACTTGTTTCGAGATTCCTCCGTTTGGGCCCTGAACCATTTGGGACAACTTGAGGCAGAAGAAGACGAACTTTTTTCAACGTCTCGGAATTGCTTGGAAACTCACCCACCCTCCTCATTTCTCGTGAGGATTCCAGAATGCATGAACTTGTTTCGAGATTCCTCCGTTTGGGCCCTGAACCATTTGGGACAACTTGAGGCAGAAGAAGACGAACTTTTTCAACGTCTCGGAATTGCTTGGAAACTCACCCATCCTACTCATTTCTCGTGAGGATTCCAGAATGCATGAACTTGTTTCGAGATTCCTCCGTTTGGGCCCTGAACCATTTGGCAAGACTTGAGGCAGAAGAACACGAACTTTTTTCAACGACTCCGAATTGCGTGGAAACTCACCCACCCTCCTCATTTCTCGTGAGGATTCCAGAATGCATGAACTTGTTTCGAGATTCCTCCGTTTGGGCCCTGAACCATTTCGGACAACTTGAGGCAGAAGAAGACGAACTTTTTTCAACGTCTCGGAATTGCGTGGAAACTCACCCACCCTCCTCATTTCTCGTGAGGACTCCAGAATGCACGAACTTGTTTCGAGATTCCTCCGTTTGGGCCCTGAACCATTTGGGACAACTTGAGGCAGAAGAAGACGAACTTTTTTCAACGTCTCGGAATTGCTTGGAAACTCACCCACCCTCCTCATTTCTCGTGAGGATTCCAGAATGCATGAACTTGTTTCGAGATTCTTCCGTTTGGGCCCTGAACCATTTGGGACAACTTGAGGCAGAAGAAGACGAACTTTTTTCAACGTCTCCGAATTGCGTGGAAACTCACCCACCCTCCTCATTTTTCGTGAGGATTCCAGAATGCATGAACTTGTTTCGAGATTCCTCCGTTTGGGCCCTGAACCATTTGGCAAGACTTGAGGCAGAAGAAAACGAACTTTTTTCAACGACTCCGAATTGCGTGGAAACTCACCCACCCTCCCCATTTCTCGTGAGGATTCCAGAATGCATGAACTTGTTTCGAGATTCCTCCGTTTGGGCCCTGAACCATTTGGGACAACTTGAGGCAGAAGAAGACGAAATTTTTTCAACGACTCCGAATTGCGTGGAAACTCACCCACCCTCCTCATTTCTCGTGGGGATTCCAGAATGCATGAACTTGTTTCGAGATTCCTCCCTTTGGGCCCTGAACCATATGGGACAACTTGAGGCAGAAGAAGACGAACTTTTTTCAACGTCTCCGAATTGCGTGGAAACTCACCCACCCTCCTCATTTCTCGTGAGGATTCCAGAATGCATGAACTTGTTTCGAGATTCCTCCCTTTGGGCCCTGAACCAATTGGGACAACTTGAGGCAGAAGAAGACGAACTTTTTTCAACGTCTCGGAATTGCTTGGAAACTCACCCACCCTCCTCATTTCTCGTGAGGATTCCAGAATGCATGAACTTGTTTCGAGATTCCTCCGTTTGGGCCCTGAACCATTTGGGACAACTTGAGGCAGAAGAAGACGAACTTTTTTCAACGTCTCGGAATTGCTTGGAAACTCACCCACCCTCCTCATTTCTCGTGAGGATTCCAGAATGCATGAACTTGTTTCGAGATTCCTCCGGTTGGGCCCTGAACCAATTGGGACAACTTGAGGCAGAAGAAGACGAACTTTTTTCAACGTCTCGGAATTGGTTGGAAAGTCACCCACCCTCCTCGTTTCTCGTGAGGATTCCAGAATGCATGAACTTGTTTCGACATTCCTCCGTTTGGGCCCTGAACCATTTGGCAAGACTTGAGGCAGAAGAAAACGAACTTTTTTCAACGACTCCGAATTGCGTGGAAACTCACCCACCCTCCTCATTTCTCGTGAGGTTTCCAGAATGCATGAACTTGTTTCGAGATTCCTCCCTTTGGGCCCTGAACCATTTGGGACAACTTGAGGCAGAAGAAGACGAACTTTTTTCAACGTCTCGGAATTGCGTGGAAACTCACCCACCCTCCTCATTTCTCGTGAGGACTCCAGAATGCACGAACTTGTTTCGAGATTCCTCCGTTTGGGCCCTGAACCATTTGGGACAACTTGAGGCAGAAGAAGACGAACTTTTTTCAACGTCTCGGAATTGCTTGGAAACTCACCCACCCTCCTCATTTCTCGTGAGGATTCCAGAATGCATGAACTTGTTTCGAGATTCCTCCGTTTGGGCCCTGAACCATTTGGGACAACTTGAGGCAGAAGAAGACGAACTTTTTCAACGTCTCGGAATTGCTTGGAAACTCACCCATCCTACTCATTTCTCGTGAGGATTCCAGAATGCATGAACTTGTTTCGAGATTCCTCCGTTTGGGCCCTGAACCATTTGGCAAGACTTGAGGCAGAAGAACACGAACTTTTTTCAACGACTCCGAATTGCGTGGAAACTCACCCACCCTCCTCGTTTCTCGTGAGGATTCCAGAATGCATGAACTTGTTTCGAGATTCCTCCGTTTGGGCCCTGAACCATTTGGGACAACTTGAGGCAGAAGAAGACGAACTTTTTTCAACGTCTCCGAATTGCGTGGAAACTCACCCACCCTCCTCATTTCTCGTGAGGATTCCAGAATGCATGAACTTGTTTCGAGATTCCTCCCTTTGGGCCCTGAACCATATGGGACAACTTGAGGCAGAAGAAGACGAACTTTTTTCAACGTCTCCGAATTGCGTGGAAACTCACCCACCCTCCTCATTTCTCGTGAGGATTCCAGAATGCATGAACTTGTTTCGAGATTCCTCCCTTTGGGCCCTGAACCATTTGGGACAACTTGAGGCAGAAGAAGACGAACTTTTTTCAACGTCTCGGAATTGCGTGGAAACTCACCCACCCTCCTCATTTCTCGTGAGGACTCCAGAATGCACGAACTTGTTTCGAGATTCCTCCGTTTGGGCCCTGAACCATTTGGGACAACTTGAGGCAGAAGAAGACGAACTTTTTTCAACGTCTCGGAATTGCTTGGAAACTCACCCACCCTCCTCATTTCTCGTGAGGATTCCAGAATGCATGAACTTGTTTCGAGATTCCTCCGTTTGGGCCCTGAACCATTTGGGACAACTTGAGGCAGAAGAAGATGAACTTTTTCAACGTCTCGGAATTGCTTGGAAACTCACCCATCCTACTCATTTCTCGTGAGGATTCCAGAATGCATGAACTTGTTTCGAGATTCCTCCGTTTGGGCCCTGAACCATTTGGCAAGACTTGAGGCAGAAGAACACGAACTTTTTTCAACGACTCCGAATTGCGTGGAAACTCACCCACCCTCCTCATTTCTCGTGAGGATTCCAGAATGCATGAACTTGTTTCGAGATTCCTCCGTTTGGGCCCTGAACCATTTCGGACAACTTGAGGCAGAAGAAGACGAACTTTTTTCAACGTCTCCGAATTGCGTGGAAACTCACCCACCCTCCTCATTTCTCGTGAGGATTCCAGAATGCATGAACTTGTTTCGAGATTCCTCCCTTTGGGCCCTGAACCATATGGGACAACTTGAGGCAGAAGAAGACGAACTTTTTTCAACGTCTCCGAATTGCGTGGAAACTCACCCACCCTCCTCATTTCTCGTGAGGATTCCAGAATGCATGAACTTGTTTCCAGATTCCTCCCTTTCGGCCTGAACCATATGGGACAACTTGAGGCAGAAGAAGACGAACTTTTTTCAACGTCTCGGAATTGCTTGGAAACTCACCCACCCACCTCATTTCTCGTGAGGATTCCAGAATGCATGAACTTGTTTCGACATTCCTCCGTTTGGGCCCTGAACCATATGGGACAACTTGAGCCAGAAGAAGACGAACTTTTTTGAACGTCTCGGAATTGGTTGGAAACTCACCCACCCTCCTCATTTCTCGTGAGGATTCCAGAATGCAGGAACTTGTTTCGAGATTCCTCCCTTTCGGCCCTGAACCATATGGGACAACTTGAGGCAGAAGAAGACGAACTTTTTTCAACGTCTCGGAATTACTTCGAAACTCACCCACCCTCCTCATTTCTCGTGAGGATTCCAGAATGCATGAACTTGTTTCGAGATTCCTCCCTTTTGGCCCTGAACCATATGGGACAACTTGAGGCAGAAGAAGACGAACTTTTTTCAATGACTCTGAATTGCGTGGAAACTCACCCATCCTCCTGATTTCTCGTGAGGATTCCAGAATGCATGAACTTGTTTCGGGATTCCTCCGTTTGGGCCCTGAACCATTTGGGACAACTTGAGGCAGAAGAAGACGAAATTTTTTCAACGACTCCGAATTGCGTGGAAACTCACCCACCCTCCTCATTTCTCGTGAGGATTCCAGAATGCATGAACTTGTTTCGAGATTCCTCCCTTTGGGCCCTGAACCATATGGGACAACTTGAGGCAGTAGAAGACGAACTTTTTTCAACGTCTCCGAATTGCGTGGAAACTCACCCACCCTCCTCATTTCTCGTGAGGATTCCAGAATGCATGAACTTGTTTCGAGATTCCTCCGTTTGGGCCCTGAACCATTTGGGACAACTTGAGGCAGAAGAAGACGAAATTTTTTCAACGACTCCGAATTGCGTGGAAACTCACCCACCCTCCTCATTTCTCGTGAGGATTCCAGAATGCATGAACTTGTTTCGAGATTCCTCCGTTTGGGCCCTGAACCATTTGGGACAACTTGAGGCAGAAGAAGACGAACTTTTTTCAACGTCTCCGAATTGCGTGGAAACTCACCCACCCTCCTCATTTCTCGTGAGGATTCCAGAATGCATGAACTTCTTTCGAGATTCCTCCCTTTGGGCCCTGAACCATTTGGGACAACTTGAGGCAGAAGAAGATGAACTTTTTTCAACGTCTCGGAATTGCTTGGAAACTCACCCACCCTCCTCATTTCTCGTGAGGATTCCAGAATGCATGAACTTGTTTCGAGATTCCTCCGGTTGGGCCCTGAACCATTTGGGACAACTTGAGGCAGAAGAAGACGAACTTTTTTCAACGTCTCGGAATTGGTTGGAAACTCACCCACCCTCCTCATTTCTCGTGAGGATTCCAGAATGCATGAACTTGTTTCGAGATTCCTCCGTTTGGGCCCTGAACCATTTGGCAAGACTTGAGGCAGAAGAAAACGAACTTTTTTCAACGACTCCGAATTGAGTGGAAACTCACCCACCCTCCTCATTTCTCGTGAGGATTCCAGAATGCATGAACTTGTTTCGAGATTCCTCCGTTTGGGCCCTGAACCATTTGGCAAGACTTGAGGCAGAAGAAAACGAACTTTTTTCAACGACTCCGAATTGCGTGGAAACTCACCCACCCTCCTCATTTCTCGTGAGGTTTCCAGAATGCATGAACTTGTTTCGAGATTCCTCCCTTTGAGCCCTGAACCATTTGGGACAACTTGAGGCAGAAGAAGACGAACTTTTTTCAACGTCTCGGAATTGCGTGGAAACTCACCCACCCTCCTCATTTCTCGTGAGGACTCCAGAATGCACGAACTTGTTTCGAGATTCCTCCGTTTGGGCCCTGAACCATTTGGGACAACTTGAGGCAGAAGAAGACGAACTTTTTTCAACGTCTCAGAATTGCTTGGAAACTCACCCACCCTCCTCATTTCTCGTGAGGATTCCAGAATGCATGAACTTGTTTCGAGATTCCTCCGTTTGGGCCCTGAACCATTTGGGACAACTTGAGGCAGAAGAAGACGAACTTTTTTCAACGTCTCCGAATTGCGTGGAAACTCACCCACCCTCCTCATTTCTCGTGAGGATTCCAGAATGCATGAACTTGTTTCGAGATTCCTCCGTTTGGGCCCTGAACCATTTGGCAAGACTTGAGGCAGAAGAAAACGAACTTTTTTCAACGACTCCGAATTGCGTGGAAACTCACCCACCCTCCTCATTTCTCGTGAGGATTCCGGAATGCATGAACTTGTTTCGAGATTCCTCCCTTTCGGCCCTGAACCATATGGGACAACTTGAGGCAGAAGAAGACGAACTTTTTTCAACGACTCCGAATTGCGTGGAAACTCACCCACCCTCCTCATTTCTCGTGAGGATTCCAGAATGCATGAACTTGTTTCGAGATTCCTCCCTTTGGGCCCTGAACCATTTGGGACAACTTGAGGCAGAAGAAGACGAACTTTTTTCAACGTCTCCGAATTGCGTGGAAACTCACCCACCCTCCTCATTTCTCCTGAGGATTCCAGAATGCATGAACTTGTTTCGAGATTCCTCCCTTTGGGCCCTGAACAATTTGGGACAACTTGAGGCAGAAGAAGACGAACTTTTTTCAACGTCTCGGAATTGCTTGGAAACTCACCCACCCTCGTCATTTCTCGTGAGGATTCCAGAATGCATGAACTTGTTTCGAGATTCCTCCGTTTGGGCCCTGAACCATTTGGGACAACTTGAGGCAGAAGAAGACGAACTTTTTTCAACGTCTCGGAATTGCTTGGAAACTCACCCACCCTCCTCATTTCTCGTGAGGATTCCAGAATGCATGAACTTGTTTCGAGATTCCTCCGTTTGGGCCCTGAACCATTTGGGACAACTTGAGGCAGAAGAAGACGAACTTTTTTCAACGTCTCGGAATTGCTTGGAAACTCACCCACCCTCCTCATTTCTCGTGAGGATTCCAGAATGCATGAACTTGTTTCGAGATTCCTCCCTTTGGGCCCTGAACCATTTGGGACAACTTGAGGCAGAAGAAGACGAACTTTTTTCAACGTCTCGGAATTGCTTGGAAAGTCACCCACCCTCCTCATTTCTCGTGAGGATTCCAGAATGCATGAACTTGTTTCGAGATTCCTCCGTTTGGGCCCTGAACCATTTGGGACAACTTTAGGCAGAAGAAGACGAACTTTTTTCAACGTCTCCGAATTGCGTGGAAACTCACCCACCCTCCTCATTTCTCGTGAGGATTCCAGAATGCATGAACTTGTTTCGAGATTCCTCCGTTTGGGCCCTGAACCAATTGGCAAGACTTGAGGCAGAAGAAAACGAACTTTTTTCAACGACTCCGAATTGCGTGGAAACTCACCCACCGTCCTCATTTCTCGTGAGGATTCCAGAATGCATGAACTTGTTTCGAGATTCCTCCCTTTGGGCTCTGAACCATATGGGACAACTTGAGGCAGAAGAAGACGAACTTTTTTCAACGTCTCCGAATTGCGTGGAAACTCACCCACCCTCCTCATTTCTCGTGAGGATTCCAGAATGCATGAACATGTTTCGAGATTCCTCCGTTTGGGCCCTGAACCATTTGGGACAACTTGAGGAAGAAGAAGACGAAATTTTTTCAACGACTCCGAATTGCGTGGAAACTCACCCACCCTCCTCATTTCTCGTGAGGATTCCAGAATGCATGAACTTGTTTCGAGATTCCTCCCTTTGGGCCCTGAACCATTTGGGACAACTTGAGGCAGAAGAAGACGAACTTTTTTCAACGTCTCCGAATTGCGTGGAAACTCACCCACCCTCCTCATTTCTCCTGAGGATTCCAGAATGCATGAACTTGTTTCGAGATTCCTCCCTTTGGGCCCTGAACAATTTGGGACAACTTGAGGCAGAAGAAGACGAACTTTTTTCAACGTCTCGGAATTGCTTGGAAACTCACCCACCCTCGTCATTTCTCGTGAGGATTCCAGAATGCATGAACTTGTTTCGAGATTCCTCCGTTTGGGCCCTGAACCATTTGGGACAACTTGAGGCAGAAGAAGACGAACTTTTTTCAACGTCGCGGAATTGCTTGGAAACTCACCCACCCTCCTCATTTCTCGTGAGGATTCCAGAATGCATGAACTTGTTTCGAGATTCCTCCCTTTGGGCCCTGAACCATTTGGGACAACTTGAGGCAGAAGAAGACGAACTTTTTTCAACGTCTCGGAATTGCTTGGAAAGTCACCCACCCTCCTCATTTCTCGTGAGGATTCCAGAATGCATGAACTTGTTTCGAGATTCCTCCGTTTGGGCCCTGAACCATTTGGGACAACTTTAGGCAGAAGAAGACGAACTTTTTTCAACGTCTCCGAATTGCGTGGAAACTCACCCACCCTCCTCATTTCTCGTGAGGATTCCAGAATGCATGAACTTGTTTCGAGATTCCTCCGTTTGGGCCCTGAACCAATTGGCAAGACTTGAGGCAGAAGAATACGAACTTTTTTCAACGACTCCGAATTGCGTGGAAACTCACCCACCCTCCTCATTTCTCGTGAGGATTCCAGAATGCATGAACTTGTTTCGAGATTCCTCCCTTTGGGCTCTGAACCATATGGGACAACTTGAGGCAGAAGAAGACGAACTTTTTTCAACGTCTCCGAATTGCGTGGAAACTCACCCACCCTCCTCATTTCTCGTGAGGATTCCAGAATGCATGAACATGTTTCGAGATTCCTCCGTTTGGGCCCTGAACCATTTGGGACAACTTGAGGAAGAAGAAGACGAAATTTTTTCAACGACTCCGAATTGCGTGGAAACTCACCCACCCTCCTCATTTCTCGTGAGGATTCCAGAATGCATGAACTTGTTTCGAGATTCCTCCCTTTGGGCCCTGAACCATATGGGACAACTTGAGGCAGAAGAAGACGAACTTTTTTCAACGTCTCCGAATTGCGTGGAAACTCACCCACCCTCCTCATTTCTCGTGAGGATTCCAGAATGCATGAACTTGTTTCGAGATTCCTCCCTTTGGGCCCTGAACCATTTGGGACAACTTGAGGCAGAAGAAGACGAACTTTTTTCAACGTCTCGGAATTGCTTGGAAACTCACCCACCCTCCTCATTTCTCGTGAGGATTCCAGAATGCATGAACTTGTTTCGAGATTCCTCCGTTTGGGCCCTGAACCATTTGGGACAACTTGAGGCAGAAGAAGACGAACTTTTTTCAACGTCTCGGAATTGCTTGGAAACTCACCCACCCTCCTCGTTTCTCGTGAGGATTCCAGAATGCATGAACTTGTTTCGAGATTCCTCCGGTTGGGCCCTGAACCAATTGGGACAACTTGAGGCAGAAGAAGACGAACTTTTTTCAACGTCTCGGAATTGGTTGGAAACTCACCCACCCTCCTCATTTCTCGTGAGGATTCCAGAATGCATGAACTTGTTTCGAGATTCCTCCGTTTGGGCCCTGAACCATTTGGGACAACTTGAGGCAGAAGAAGACGAACTTTTTTCAACGTCTCGGAATTGCTTGGAAACTCACCCACCCTCCTCATTTCTCGTGAGGATTCCAGAATGCATGAACTTGTTTCGAGATTCCTCCGTTTGGGCCCTGAACCATTTGGGACAACTTGAGGCAGAAGAAGACGAACTTTTTTCAACGTCTCGGAATTGCTTGGAAACTCACCCACCCTCCTCATTTCTCGTGAGGATTCCAGAATGCATGAACTTGTTTCGAGATTCCTCCCTTTGGGCCCTGAACCATTTGGGACAACTTGAGGCAGAAGAAGACGAACTTTTTTCAACGTCTCGGAATTGCTTGGAAAGTCACCCACCCTCCTCATTTCTCGTGAGGATTCCAGAATGCATGAACTTGTTTCGAGATTCCTCCGTTTGGGCCCTGAACCATTTGGGACAACTTTAGGCAGAAGAAGACGAACTTTTTTCAACGTCTCCGAATTGCGTGGAAACTCACCCACCCTCCTCATTTCTCGTGAGGATTCCAGAATGCATGAACTTGTTTCGAGATTCCTCCGTTTGGGCCCTGAACCAATTGGCAAGACTTGAGGCAGAAGAAAACGAACTTTTTTCAACGACTCCGAATTGCGTGGAAACTCACCCACCGTCCTCATTTCTCGTGAGGATTCCAGAATGCATGAACTTGTTTCGAGATTCCTCCCTTTGGGCTCTGAACCATATGGGACAACTTGAGGCAGAAGAAGACGAACTTTTTTCAACGTCTCCGAATTGCGTGGAAACTCACCCACCCTCCTCATTTCTCGTGAGGATTCCAGAATGCATGAACATGTTTCGAGATTCCTCCGTTTGGGCCCTGAACCATTTGGGACAACTTGAGGAAGAAGAAGACGAAATTTTTTCAACGACTCCGAATTGCGTGGAAACTCACCCACCCTCCTCATTTCTCGTGAGGATTCCAGAATGCATGAACTTGTTTCGAGATTCCTCCCTTTGGGCCCTGAACCATTTGGGACAACTTGAGGCAGAAGAAGACGAACTTTTTTCAACGTCTCCGAATTGCGTGGAAACTCACCCACCCTCCTCATTTCTCGTGAGGATTCCAGAATGCATGAACTTGTTTCGAGATTCCTCCCTTTGGGCCCTGAACAATTTGGGACAACTTGAGGCAGAAGAAGACGAACTTTTTTCAACGTCTCGGAATTGCTTGGAAACTCACCCACCCTCGTCATTTCTCGTGAGGATTCCAGAATGCATGAACTTGTTTCGAGATTCCTCCGTTTGGGCCCTGAACCATTTGGGACAACTTGAGGCAGAAGAAGACGAACTTTTTTCAACGTCGCGGAATTGCTTGGAAACTCACCCACCCTCCTCATTTCTCGTGAGGATTCCAGAATGCATGAACTTGTTTCGAGATTCCTCCCTTTGGGCCCTGAACCATTTGGGACAACTTGAGGCAGAAGAAGACGAACTTTTTTCAACGTCTCGGAATTGCTTGGAAAGTCACCCACCCTCCTCATTTCTCGTGAGGATTCCAGAATGCATGAACTTGTTTCGAGATTCCTCCGTTTGGGCCCTGAACCATTTGGGACAACTTTAGGCAGAAGAAGACGAACTTTTTTCAACGTCTCCGAATTGCGTGGAAACTCACCCACCCTCCTCATTTCTCGTGAGGATTCCAGAATGCATGAACTTGTTTCGAGATTCCTCCGTTTGGGCCCTGAACCAATTGGCAAGACTTGAGGCAGAAGAATACGAACTTTTTTCAACGACTCCGAATTGCGTGGAAACTCACCCACCCTCCTCATTTCTCGTGAGGATTCCAGAATGCATGAACTTGTTTCGAGATTCCTCCCTTTGGGCTCTGAACCATATGGGACAACTTGAGGCAGAAGAAGACGAACTTTTTTCAACGTCTCCGAATTGCGTGGAAACTCACCCACCCTCCTCATTTCTCGTGAGGATTCCAGAATGCATGAACATGTTTCGAGATTCCTCCGTTTGGGCCCTGAACCATTTGGGACAACTTGAGGAAGAAGAAGACGAAATTTTTTCAACGACTCCGAATTGCGTGGAAACTCACCCACCCTCCTCATTTCTCGTGAGGATTCCAGAATGCATGAACTTGTTTCGAGATTCCTCCCTTTGGGCCCTGAACCATATGGGACAACTTGAGGCAGAAGAAGACGAACTTTTTTCAACGTCTCCGAATTGCGTGGAAACTCACCCACCCTCCTCATTTCTCGTGAGGATTCCAGAATGCATGAACTTGTTTCGAGATTCCTCCCTTTGGGCCCTGAACCATTTGGGACAACTTGAGGCAGAAGAAGACGAACTTTTTTCAACGTCTCGGAATTGCTTGGAAACTCACCCACCCTCCTCATTTCTCGTGAGGATTCCAGAATGCATGAACTTGTTTCGAGATTCCTCCGTTTGGGCCCTGAACCATTTGGGACAACTTGAGGCAGAAGAAGACGAACTTTTTTCAACGTCTCGGAATTGCTTGGAAACTCACCCACCCTCCTCGTTTCTCGTGAGGAGTCCAGAATGCATGAACTTGTTTCGAGATTCCTCCGGTTGGGCCCTGAACCAATTGGGACAACTTGAGGCAGAAGAAGACGAACTTTTTTCAACGTCTCGGAATTGGTTGGAAACTCACCCACCCTCCTCATTTCTCGTGAGGATTCCAGAATGCATGAACTTGTTTCGAGATTCCTCCGGTTGGGCCCTGAACCAATTGGGACAACTTGAGGCAGAAGAAGACGAACTTTTTTCAACGTCTCGGAATTGGTTGGAAACTCACCCACACTCCTCATATCTCGTGAGGACTCCAGAATGCACGAGCTTGTTTCGAGATTCCTCCGTCTGGGCTCTGAACCATATGGGACAACTTGAGGCAGAAGAAGACGAACTTTTTTCAACGTCTCCGAATTGCGTGGAAACTCACCCACCCTCCTCATTTCTCGTGAGGTTTCCAGAATGCATGAACTTGTTTCGAGATTCCTCCCTTTGGGCCCTGAACCATTTGGGACAATTTGAGGCAGAAGAAGACGAACTTTTTTCAACGTCTCGGAATTGCGTGGAAACTCACCCGCCCTCCTCATTTCTCGTGAGGACTCCAGAATGCACGAACTTGTTTCGAGATTCCTCCGTTTGGGCCCTGAACCATTTGGGACAACTTGAGGCAGAAGAAGACGAACTTTTTTCAACGTCTCGGAATTGCTTGGAAACTCACCCACCCTCCTCATTTCTCGTGAGGATTCCAGAATGGATGAACTTGTTTCGAGATTCCTCCGTTTGGGCCCTGAACCATTTGGGACAACTTGAGGCAGAAGAAGACGAACTTTTTTCAACGTCTCGGAATTGCTTTGAAACTCACCCATCCTACTCATTTCTCGTGAGGATTCCAGAATGCAAGAACTTGTTTCGAGATTCCTCCGTTTGGGCCCTGAACCATTTGGCAAGACTTGAGGCAGAAGAAAACGAACTTTTTTCAACGACTCCGAATTGCGTGGAAACTCACCCACCCTCCTCATTTCTCGTGAGGATTCCAGAATGCATGAACTTGTTTCGAGATTCCTCCGTTTGGGCCCTGAACCATTTGGGACAACTTTAGGCAGAAGAAGACGAACTTTTTTCAACGTCTCCGAATTGCGTGGAAACTCACCCACCCTCCTCATTTCTCGTGAGGTTTCCAGAATGCATGAACTTGTTTCGAGATTCCTCCCTTTGGGCCCTGAACCATTTGGGACAATTTGAGGCAGAAGAAGACGAACTTTTTTCAACGTCTCGGAATTGCGTGGAAACTCACCCACCCTCCTCATTTCTCGTGAGGACTCCAGAATGCACGAACTTGTTTCGAGATTCCTCCGTTTGGGCCCTGAACCATTTGGGACAACTTGAGGCAGAAGAAGACGAACTTTTTTCAACGTCTCGGAATTGCTTGGAAACTCACCCACCCTCCTCATTTCTCGTGAGGATTCCAGAATGCATGAACTTGTTTCGAGATTCCTCCGTTTGGGCCCTGAACCATTTGGGACAACTTGAGGCAGAAGAAGACGAACTTTTTTCAACGTCTCGGAATTGCTTGGAAACTCACCCATCCTACTCATTTCTCGTGAGGATTCCAGAATGCAAGAACTTGTTTCGAGATTCCTCCGTTTGGGCCCTGAACCATTTGGCAAGACTTGAGGCAGAAGAAAACGAACTTTTTTCAACGACTCCGAATTGCGTGGAAACTCACCCACCCTCCTCATTTCTCGTGAGGATTCCAGAATGCATGAACTTGTTTCGAGATTCCTCCGTTTGGGCCCTGAACCATTTGGGACAACTTTAGGCAGAAGAAGACGAACTTTTTTCAACGTCTCCGAATTGCGTGGAAACTCACCCACCCTCCTCATTTCTCGTGAGGTTTCCAGAATGCATGAACTTGTTTCGAGATTCCTCCGTTTGGGCCCTGAACCATTTGGGACAACTTGAGGCAGAAGAAGACGAACTTTTTTCAACGTCTCGGAATTGCTTGGAAACTCACCCACCCTCCTCATTTCTCGTGAGGATTCCAGAATGCATGAACTTGTTTCGAGATTCCTCCGTTTGGGCCCTGAACCATTTGGGACAACTTTAGGCAGAAGAAGACGAACTTTTTTCAACGTCTCCGAATTGCGTGGAAACTCACCCACCCTCCTCATTTCTCGTGGGGATTCCAGAATGCATGAACTTGTTTCGAGATTCCTCCGTTTGGGCCCTGAACCAATTGGCAAGACTTGAGGCAGAAGAAAACGAACTTTTTTCAACGACTCCGAATTGCGTGGAAACTCACCCACCCTCCTCATTTCTCGTGAGGATTCCAGAATGCATGAACTTGTTTCGAGATTCCTCCCTTTGGGCTCTGAACCATATGGGACAACTTGAGGCAGAAGAAGACGAACTTTTTTCAACGTCTCCGAATTGCGTGGAAACTCACCCACCCTCCTCATTTCTCGTGAGGATTCCAGAATGCATGAACTTGTTTCGAGATTCCTCCGTTTGTGCCCTGAACCATTTGGGACAACTTGAGGAAGAAGAAGACGAAATTTTTTCAACGACTCCGAATTGCGTGGAAACTCACCCACCCTCCTCATTTCTCGTGAGGATTCCAGAATGCATGAACTTGTTTCGAGATTCCTCCCTTTGGGCCCTGAACCATATGGGACAACTTGAGGCAGAAGAAGACGAACTTTTTTCAACGCCTCCGAATTGCGTGGAAACTCACCCACCCTCCTCATTTCTCGTGAGGATTCCAGAATGCATGAACTTGTTTCGAGATTCCTCCGTTTGGGCCCTGAACCATTTGGGACAACTTGAGGCAGAAGAAGACGAGCTTTTTTCAACGTCTCGGAATTGCTTGGAAACTCACCCACCCTCCTCATTTCTCGTGAGGATTCCAGAATGCATGAACTTGTTTCGAGATTCCTCTGTTTGGGCCCTGAACCATTTGGGACAACTTGAGGCAGAAGAAGACGAACTTTTTTCAACGTCTCGGAATTGCTTGGAAACTCACCCACCCTCCTCGTTTCTCGTGAGGATTCCAGAATGCATGAACTTGTTTCGAGATTCCTCCGGTTGGGCCCTGAACCAATTGGGACAACTTGAGGCAGAAGAAGACGAACTTTTTTCAACGTCTCGGAATTGGTTGGAAACTCACCCACCCTCCTCATTTCTCGTGAGGATTCCAGAATGCATGAACTTGTTTCGAGATTCCTCCGGTTGGGCCCTGAACCAATTGGGACAACTTGAGGCAGAAGAAGACGAACTTTTTTCAACGTCTCGGAATTGGTTGGAAACTCACCCACCCTCCTCATTTCTCGTGAGGACTCCAGAATGCACGAGCTTGTTTCGAGATTCCTCCGTCTGGGCTCTGAACCATATGGGACAACTTGAGGCAGAAGAAGACGAACTTTTTTCAACGTCTCCGAATTGCGTGGAAACTCACCCACCCTCCTCATTTCTCGTGAGGTTTCCAGAATGCATGAACTTGTTTCGAGATTCCTCCCTTTGGGCCCTGAACCATTTGGGACAATTTGAGGCAGAAGAAGACGAACTTTTTTCAACGTCTCGGAATTGCGTGGAAACTCACCCACCCTCCTCATTTCTCGTGAGGACTCCAGAATGCACGAACTTGTTTCGAGATTCCTCCGTTTGGGCCCTGAACCATTTGGGACAACTTGAGGCAGAAGAAGACGAACTTTTTTCAACGTCTCGGAATTGTTTGGAAACTCACCCACCCTCCTCATTTCTCGTGAGGATTCCAGAATGCATGAACTTGTTTCGAGATTCCTCCGTTTGGGCCCTGAACCATTTGGGACAACTTGAGGCAGAAGAAGACGAACTTTTTTCAACGTCTCGGAATTGCTTGGAAACTCACCCATCCTACTCATTTCTCGTGAGGATTCCAGAATGCATGAACTTGTTTCGAGATTCCTCCGTTTGGGCCCTGAACCATTTGGCAAGACTTGAGGCAGAAGAAAACGAACTTTTTTCAACGACTCCGAATTGCGTGGAAACTCACCCACCCTCCTCATTTCTCGTGAGGATTCCAGAATGCATGAACTTGTTTCGAGATTCCTCCGTTTGGGCCCTGAACCATTTGGGACAACTTGAGGCAGAAGAAGACGAACTTTTTTCAACGTCTCGGAATTGCGTGGAAACTCACCCACCCTCCTCATTTCTCGTGAGGACTCCAGAATGCACGAACTTGTTTCGAGATTCCTCCGTTTGGGCCCTGAACCATTTGGGACAACTTGAGGCAGAAGAAGACGAACTTTTTTCAACGTCTCGGAATTGCTTGGAAACTCACCCACCCTCCTCATTTCTCGTGAGGATTCCAGAATGCATGAACTTGTTTCGAGATTCCTCCGTTTGGGCCCTGAACCATTTGGGACAACTTGAGGCAGAAGAAGACGAACTTTTTTCAACGTCTCGGAATTGGTTGGAAACTCACCCACCCTCCTCATTTCTAGTGAGGATTCCAGAATGCATGAACTAGTTTCGAGATTCCTCCCTTTGGGCCCTGAACCATATGGGACAACTTGAGGCAGAAGAAGACGAACTTTTTTCAACGTCTCGGAATTGCGTGGAAACTCACCCACCCTCCTCATTTCTCGTGAGGACTCCAGAATGCACGAACTTGTTTCGAGATTCCTCCGTTTGGGCCCTGAACCATTTGGGACAACTTGAGGCAGAAGAAGACGAACTTTTTTGAACGTCTCGGAATTGGTTGGAAACTCACCCACCCTCCTCATTTCTCGTGAGGATTCCAGAATGCATGAACTTGTTTCGAGATTCCTCCCTTTCGGCCCTGAACCATTTGGGACAACTTGAGGCAGAAGAAGACGAACTTTTTTCAACGTCTCTGAATTGCGTGGAAACTCACCCACCCTCCTCATTTCTCGTGAGGATTCCAGAATGCATGAACTTGTTTCGAGATTCCTCCCTTTGGGCCCTGAACCATTTGGGACAACTTGAGGCAGAAGAAGACGAACTTTTTTCAACGTCTCCGAATTGCGTGGAAACTCACCCACCCTCCTCATTTCTCGTGAGGATTCCAGAATGCATGAACTTGTTTCGAGATTCCTCCGGTTGGGCCCTGAACCAATTGGGACAACTTGAGGCAGAAGAAGACGAACTTTTTTCAACGTCTCGGAATTGGTTGGAAACTCACCCACCCTCCTCATTTCTCGTGAGGATTCCAGAATGCATGAACTTGTTTCGAGATTCCTCCGGTTGGGCCCTGAACCAATTGGGACAACTTGAGGCAAAAGAAGACGAACTTTTTTCAACGTCTCGGAATTGGTTGGAAACTCACCCACCCTCCTCATTTCTCGTGAGGACTCCAGAATGCACGAGCTTGTTTCGAGATTCCTCCGTCTGGGCTCTGAACCATATGGGACAACTTGAGGCAGAAGAAGACGAACTTTTTTCAACGTCTATGAATTGCGTGGAAACTCACCCACCCTCCTCATTTCTCGTGAGGTTTCCAGAATGCATGAACTTGTTTCGAGATTCCTCCCTTTGGGCCCTGAACCATTTGGGACAATTTGAGGCAGAAGAAGACGAACTTTTTTCAACGTCTCGGAATTGCGTGGAAACTCACCCACCCTCCTCATTTCTCGTGAGGACTCCAGAATGCACGAACTTGTTTCGAGATTCCTCCGTTTGGGCCCTGAACCATTTGGGACAACTTGAGCCAGAAGAAGACGAACTTTTTTCAACGTCTCGGAATTGCTTCGAAACTCACCCACCCTCCTCATTTCTCGTGAGGATTCCAGAATGGATGAACTTGTTTCGAGATTCCTCCGTTTGGGCCCTGAACCATTTGGGACAACTTGAGGCAGAAGAAGACGAACTTTTTTCAACGTCTCGGAATTGCTTGGAAACTCACCCATCCTACTCATTTCTCGTGAGGATTCCAGAATGCATGAACTTGTTTCGAGATTCCTCCGTTTGGGCCCTGAACCATTTGGCAAGACTTGAGGCAGAAGAAAACGAACTTTTTTCAACGACTCCGAATTGCGTGGAAACTCACCCACCCTCCTCATTTCTCGTGAGGATTCCAGAATGCATGAACATCTTTCGAGATTCCTCCCTTTGGGCCCTGAACCATTTGGGACAACTTGAGGCAGAAGAAGACGAACTTTTTCAACGTCTCGGAATTGCGTGGAAACTCACCCACCCTCCTCATTTCTCGTGAGGACTCCAGAATGCACGAACTTGTTTCGAGATTCCTCCGTTTGGGCCCTGAACCATTTGGGACAACTTGAGGCAGAAGAAGACGAACTTTTTTCAACGTCTCGGAATTGCTTGGAAACTCACCCACCCTCCTCATTTCTCGTGAGGATTCCAGAATGCATGAACTTGTTTCGAGATTCCTCCGTTTGGGCCCTGAACCATTTGGGACAACTTGTGGCAGAAGAAGACGAACTTTTTTCAACGTCTCGGAATTGGTTGGAAACTCACCCACCCTCCTCATTTCTAGTGAGGATTCCAGAATGCATGAACTTGTTTCGAGATTCCTCCGTTTGGGCCCTGAACCATATGGGACCACTTGAGGCAGAAGAAGACGAACTTTTTTCAACGTCTCGCAATTGGTTGGAAACTCACCCACCCTCCTCATTTCTCGTGAGGTTTCCAGAATGCATGAACTTGTTTCGAGATTCCTCCGTTTGGGCCCTGAACCATTTGGGACAACTTGAGGCAGAAGAAGACGAACTTTTTTCAACGTCTCCGAATTGCGTGGAAACTCACCCACCCTCCTCATTTCTCGTGAGGATTCCAGAATGCATGAACTTGTTTCCAGATTCCTCCCTTTCGGCCTGAACCATATGGGACAACTTGAGGCAGAAGAAGACGAACTTTTTTCAACGTCTCGGAATTGCGTGGAAACTCACCCACCCTCCTCATTTCTCGTGAGGACTCCAGAATGCACGAACTTGTTTCGAGATTCCTCCGTTTGGGCCCTGAATCATTTGGGACAACTTGAGGCAGAAGAAGACGAACTTTTTTGAACGTCTCGGAATTGGTTGGAAACTCACCCACCCTCCTCATTTCTCGTGAGGATTCCAGAATGCATGAACTTGTTTCGAGATTCCTCCCTTTCGGCCCTGAACCATTTGGGACAACTTGAGGCAGAAGAAGACGAACTTTTTTCAACGTCTCCGAATTGCGTGGAAACTCACCCACCCTCCTCATTTCTCGTGAGGATTCCAGAATGCATGAACTTGTTTCGAGATTCCTCCCTTTGGGCCCTGAACCATTTGGGACAACTTGAGGCAGAAGAAGACGAACTTTTTTCAATGTCTCCGAATTGTGTGGAAACTCACCCACCCTCCTCATTTCTCGTGAGGATTCCAGAATGCATGAACTTCTTTCGAGATTCCTCCCTTTGGGCCCTGAACCATTTGGGACAACTTGAGGCAGAAGAAGACGAACTTTTTTCAACGTCTCGGAATTGCTTGGAAACTCACCCACCCTCCTCATTTCTCGTGAGGATTCCAGAATGCATGAACTTGTTTCGAGATTCCTCCGGTTGGGCCCTGAACCATTTGGGACAACTTGAGGCAGAAGAAGACGAACTTTTTTCAACGTCTCGGAATTGGTTGGAAACTCACCCACCCTCCCCATTTCTCGTGAGGATTCCAGAATGCATGAACTTGTTTCGAGATTCCTCCGTTTGGGCCCTGAACCATTTGGGACAACTTGAGGCAGAAGAAGACGAACTTTTTTCAACGTCTCCGAATTGCGTGGAAACTCACCCACCCTCCTCATTTCTCGTGAGGATTCCAGAATGCATGAACTTGTTTCCAGATTCCTCCCTTTCGGCCTGAACCATATGGGACAACTTGAGGCAGAAGAAAACGAACTTTTTTGAACGTCTCGGAATTGGTTGGAAACTCACCCACCCTCCTCATTTCTCGTGAGGACTCCAGAATGCACGAACTTGTTTACAGATTCCTCCCTTTCGGCCTGAACCATATGGGACAACTTGAGGCAGAAGAAGACGAACTTTTTTCAACGTCTCCGAATTGCGTGGAAACTCACCCACCCTCCTCATTTCTCGTGAGGATTCCAGAATGCATGAACTTGTTTCCAGATTCCTCCCTTTCGGCCTGAACCATATGGGACAACTTGAGGCAGAAGAAGACGAACTTTTTTCAACGTCTCGGAATTGCGTGGAAACTCACCCACCCTCCTCATTTCTCGTGAGGACTCCAGAATGCACGAACTTGTTTCGAGATTCCTCCGTTTGGGCCCTGAATCATTTGGGACAACTTGAGGCAGAAGAAGACGAACTTTTTTGAACGTCTCGGAATTGGTTGGAAACTCACCCACCCTCCTCATTTCTCGTGAGGATTCCAGAATGCATGAACTTGTTTCGAGATTCCTCCGTTTGGGCCCTGAACCATTTGGGACAACTTGAGGCAGAAGAAGACGAACTTTTTTCAACGTCTCGGAATTGGTTGGAAACTCACCCACCCTCCCCATTTCTCGTGAGGATTCCAGAATGCATGAACTTGTTTCGAGATTCCTCCGGTTGGGCCCTGAACCATTTGGGACAACTTGAGGCAGAAGAAGACGAACTTTTTTCAACGTCTCGGAATTGGTTGGAAACTCACCCACCCTCCCCATTTCTCGTGAGGATTCCAGAATGCATGAACTTGTTTCGAGATTCCTCCGTTTGGGCCCTGAACCATTTGGCAAGACTTGAGGCAGAAGAAAACGAACTTTTTTCAACGACTCCGAATTGCGTGGAAACTCACCCACCCTCCTCATTTCTCGTGAGGTTTCCAGAATGCATGAACTTGTTTCGAGATTCCTCCCTTTGAGCCCTGAACCATTTGGGACAACTTGAGGTAGAAGAAGACGAACTTTTTTCAACGTCTCGGAATTACGTGGAAACTCACCCACCCTCCTCATTTCTCGTGAGGACTCCAGAATGCACGAACTTGTTTCGAGATTCCTCCGTTTGGGCCCTGAACCATTTGGGACAACTTGAGGCAGAAGAAGACGAACTTTTTTCAACGTCTCGGAATTGCTTGGAAACTCACCCACCCTCCTCATTTCTCGTGAGGATTCCAGAATGCATGAACTTGTTTCGAGATTCCTCCGTTTGGGCCCTGAACCATTTGGGACAACTTGAGGCAGAAGAAGACGAACTTTTTTCAACGTCTCCGAATTGCGTGGAAACTCACCCACCCTCTTCATTTCTCGTGAGGATTCCAGAATGCATGAACTTGTTTCGAGATTCCTCCCTTTGGGCCCTGAACCATTTGGGACAACTTGAGGCAGAAGAAGACGAACTTTTTTCAACGTCTCCGAATTGTGTGGAAACTCACCCACCCTCCTCATTTCTCGTGAGGATTCCAGAATGCATGAACTTCTTTCGAGATTCCTCCCTTTGGGCCCTGAACCATTTGGGACAACTTGAGGCAGAAGAAGACGAACTTTTTTCAACGTCTCGGAATTGCTTGGAAACTCACCCACCCTCCTCATTTCTCGTGAGGATTCCAGAATGCATGAACTTGTTTCGAGATTCCTCCGGTTGGGCCCTGAACCATTTGGGACAACTTGAGGCAGAAGAAGACGAACTTTTTTCAACGTCTCGGAATTGGTTGGAAACTCACCCACCCTCCTCATTTCTCGTGAGGATTCCAGAATGCATGAACTTGTTTCGAGATTCCTCCGTTTGGGCCCTGAACCATTTGGCAAGACTTGAGGCAGAAGAAAACGAACTTTTTTCAACGACTCCGAATTGCGTGGAAACTCACCCACCCTCCTCATTTCTCGTGAGGTTTCCAGAATGCATGAACTTGTTTCGAGATTCCTCCCTTTGAGCCCTGAACCATTTGGGACAACTTGAGGCAGAAGAAGACGAACTTTTTTCAACGTCTCCGAATTGCGTGGAAACTCACCCACCCTCCTCATTTCTCGTGAGGACTCCAGAATGCACGAACTTGTTTCGAGATTCCTCCGTTTGTTCCCTGAACCATTTGGGACAACTTGAGGCAGAAGAAGACGAACTTTTTTCAACGTCTCGGAATTGCTTGGAAACTCACCCACCCTCCTCATTTCTCGTGAGGATTCCAGAATGCATGAACTTGTTTCGAGATTCCTCTGTTTGGGCCCTGAACCATTTGGGACAACTTGAGGCAGAAGAAGACGAACTTTTTTCAACGTCTCCGAATTGCGTGGAAACTCACCCACCCTCCTCATTTCTCGTGAGGATTCCAGAATGCATGAACTTCTTTCGAGATTCCTCCCTTTGGGCCCTGAACCATTTGGGACAACTTGAGGCAGAAGAAGACGAACTTTTTTCAACGTCTCCGAATTGCGTGGAAACTCACCCACCCTCCTCATTTCTCGTGAGGATTCCAGAATGCATGAACTTCTTTCGAGATTCCTCCCTTTGGGCTCTGAACCATTTGGGACAACTTAAGGCAGAAGAAGACGAACTTTTTTCAACGTCTCGGAATTGCTTGGAAACTCACCCACCCTCCTCATTTCTCGTGAGGATTCCAGAATGCATGAACTTGTTTCGAGATTCCTCCGTTTGGGCCCTGAACCATTTGGCAAGACTTGAGGCAGAAGAAAACGAACTTTTTTCAACGACTCCGAATTGCGTGGAAACTCACCCACCCTCCTCATTTCTCGTGAGGATTCCAGAATGCATGAACTTGTTTCGAGATTCCTCCCTTTGGGCCCTGAACCATTTGGGACAACTTGAGGCAGAAGAAGACGAACTTTTTTCAACGTCTCGGAATTGCTTGGAAACTCACCCACCCTCCTCATTTCTCGTGAGGATTCCAGAATGCATGAACTTCTTTCGAGATTCCTCCCTTTGGGCCCTGAACCATTTGGGACAACTTGAGGCAGAAGAAGACGAACTTTTTTCAACGTCTCGGAATTGCTTGGAAACTCACCCACCCTCCTCATTTCTCGTGAGGATTCCAGAATGCATGAACTTGTTTCGAGATTCCTCCGTTTGGGCCCTGAACCATTTGGCAAGACTTGAGGCAGAAGAAAACGAACTTTTTTCAACGACTCCGAATTGCGTGGAAACTCACCCACCCTCCTCATTTCTCGTGAGGTTTCCAGAACGCATGAACTTGTTTCGAGATTCCTCCCTTTGGGCCCTGAACCATTTGGGACAACTTGAGGCAGAAGAAGACGAACTTTTTTCAACGTCTCCGAATTGCGTGGAAACTCACCCACCCTCCTCATTTCTCGTGAGGATTCCAGAATGCATGAACTTCTTTCGAGATTCCTCCCTTTGGGCCCTGAACCATTTGGGACAACTTGAGGCAGAAGAAGACGAACTTTTTTCAACGTCTCGGAATTGCTTGGAAACTCACCCACCCTCCTCATTTCTCGTGAGGATTCCAGAATGCATGAACTTGTTTCGAGATTCCTCCGGTTGGGCCCTGAACCATTTGGGACAACTTGAGGCAGAAGAAGACGAACTTTTTTCAACGTCTCGGAATTGGTTGGAAACTCACCCACCCTCCTCATTTCTCGTGAGGATTCCAGAATGCATGAACTTGTTTCGAGATTCCTCCGTTTGGGCCCTGAACCATTTGGCAAGACTTGAGGCAGAAGAAAACGAACTTTTTTCAACGACTCCGAATTGCGTGGAAACTCACCCACCCTCCTCATTTCTCGTGAGGTTTCCAGAATGCATGAACTTGTTTCGAGATTCCTCCCTTTGAGCCCTGAACCATTTGGGACAACTTGAGGCAGAAGAAGACGAACTTTTTTCAACGTCTCGGAATTGCGTGGAAACTCACCCACCCTCCTCATTTCTCGTGAGGACTCCAGAATGCACGAACTTGTTTCGAGATTCCTCCGTTTGGGCCCTGAACCATTTGGGACAACTTGAGGCAGAAGAAGACGAACTTTTTTCAACGTCTCGGAATTGCTTGGAAACTCACCCACCCTCCTCATTTCTCGTGAGGATTCCAGAATGCATGAACTTGTTTCGAGATTCCTCTGTTTGGGCCCTGAACCATTTGGGACAACTTGAGGCAGAAGAAGACGAACTTTTTTCAACGTCTCCGAATTGCGTGGAAACTCACCCACCCTCCTCATTTCTCGTGAGGATTCCAGAATGCATGAACTTCTTTCGAGATTCCTCCCTTTGGGCCCTGAACCATTTGGGACAACTTGAGGCAGAAGAAGACGAACTTTTTTCAACGTCTCCGAATTGCGTGGAAACTCACCCACCCTCCTCATTTCTCGTGAGGATTCCAGAATGCATGAACTTCTTTCGAGATTCCTCCCTTTGGGCTCTGAACCATTTGGGACAACTTAAGGCAGAAGAAGACGAACTTTTTTCAACGTCTCGGAATTGCTTGGAAACTCACCCACCCTCCTCATTTCTCGTGAGGATTCCAGAATGCATGAACTTGTTTCGAGATTCCTCCGTTTGGGCCCTGAACCATTTGGCAAGACTTGAGGCAGAAGAAAACGAACTTTTTTCAACGACTCCGAATTGCGTGGAAACTCACCCACCCTCCTCATTTCTCGTGAGGATTCCAGAATGCATGAACTTGTTTCGAGATTCCTCCCTTTGGGCCCTGAACCATTTGGGACAACTTGAGGCAGAAGAAGACGAACTTTTTTCAACGTCTCGGAATTGCTTGGAAACTCACCCACCCTCCTCATTTCTCGTGAGGATTCCAGAATGCATGAACTTCTTTCGAGATTCCTCCCTTTGGGCCCTGAACCATTTGGGACAACTTGAGGCAGAAGAAGACGAACTTTTTTCAACGTCTCGGAATTGCTTGGAAACTCACCCACCCTCCTCATTTCTCGTGAGGATTCCAGAATGCATGAACTTGTTTCGAGATTCCTCCGTTTGGGCCCTGAACCATTTGGCAAGACTTGAGGCAGAAGAAAACGAACTTTTTTCAACGACTCCGAATTGCGTGGAAACTCACCCACCCTCCTCATTTCTCGTGAGGTTTCCAGAATGCATGAACTTGTTTCGAGATTCCTCCCTTTGAGCCCTGAACCATTTGGGACAACTTGAGGCAGAAGAAGACGAACTTTTTTCAACGTCTCGGAATTGCGTGGAAACTCACCCACCCTCCTCATTTCTCGTGAGGACTCCAGAATGCACGAACTTGTTTCGAGATTCCTCCGTTTGTTCCCTGAACCATTTGGGACAACTTGAGGCAGAAGAAGACGAACTTTTTTCAACGTCTCGGAATTGCTTGGAAACTCACCCACCCTCCTCATTTCTCGTGAGGATTCCAGAATGCATGAACTTGTTTCGAGATTCCTCTGTTTGGGCCCTGAACCATTTGGGACAACTTGAGGCAGAAGAAGACGAACTTTTTTCAACGTCTCCGAATTGCGTGGAAACTCACCCACCCTCCTCATTTCTCGTGAGGATTCCAGAATGCATGAACTTCTTTCGAGATTCCTCCCTTTGGGCCCTGAACCATTTGGGACAACTTGAGGCAGAAGAAGACGAACTTTTTTCAACGTCTCCGAATTGCGTGGAAACTCACCCACCCTCCTCATTTCTCGTGAGGATTCCAGAATGCATGAACTTCTTTCGAGATTCCTCCCTTTGGGCTCTGAACCATTTGGGACAACTTAAGGCAGAAGAAGACGAACTTTTTTCAACGTCTCGGAATTGCTTGGAAACTCACCCACCCTCCTCATTTCTCGTGAGGATTCCAGAATGCATGAACTTGTTTCGAGATTCCTCCGTTTGGGCCCTGAACCATTTGGCAAGACTTGAGGCAGAAGAAAACGAACTTTTTTCAACGACTCCGAATTGCGTGGAAACTCACCCACCCTCCTCATTTCTCGTGAGGATTCCAGAATGCATGAACTTGTTTCGAGATTCCTCCCTTTGGGCCCTGAACCATTTGGGACAACTTGAGGCAGAAGAAGACGAACTTTTTTCAACGTCTCGGAATTGCTTGGAAACTCACCCACCCTCCTCATTTCTCGTGAGGATTCCAGAATGCATGAACTTCTTTCGAGATTCCTCCCTTTGGGCCCTGAACCATTTGGGACAACTTGAGGCAGAAGAAGACGAACTTTTTTCAACGTCTCGGAATTGCTTGGAAACTCACCCACCCTCCTCATTTCTCGTGAGGATTCCAGAATGCATGAACTTGTTTCGAGATTCCTCCGTTTGGGCCCTGAACCATTTGGCAAGACTTGAGGCAGAAGAAAACGAACTTTTTTCAACGACTCCGAATTGCGTGGAAACTCACCCACCCTCCTCATTTCTCGTGAGGTTTCCAGAACGCATGAACTTGTTTCGAGATTCCTCCCTTTGGGCCCTGAACCATTTGGGACAACTTGAGGCAGAAGAAGACGAACTTTTTTCAACGTCTCCGAATTGCGTGGAAACTCACCCACCCTCCTCATTTCTCGTGAGGATTCCAGAATGCATGAACTTCTTTCGAGATTCCTCCCTTTGGGCCCTGAACCATTTGGGACAACTTGAGGCAGAAGAAGACGAACTTTTTTCAACGTCTCGGAATTGCTTGGAAACTCACCCACCCTCCTCATTTCTCGTGAGGATTCCAGAATGCATGAACTTGTTTCGAGATTCCTCCGGTTGGGCCCTGAACCATTTGGGACAACTTGAGGCAGAAGAAGACGAACTTTTTTCAACGTCTCGGAATTGGTTGGAAACTCACCCACCCTCCTCATTTCTCGTGAGGATTCCAGAATGCATGAACTTGTTTCGAGATTCCTCCGTTTGGGCCCTGAACCATTTGGCAAGACTTGAGGCAGAAGAAAACGAACTTTTTTCAACGACTCCGAATTGCGTGGAAACTCACCCACCCTCCTCATTTCTCGTGAGGTTTCCAGAATGCATGAACTTGTTTCGAGATTCCTCCCTTTGAGCCCTGAACCATTTGGGACAACTTGAGGCAGAAGAAGACGAACTTTTTTCAACGTCTCGGAATTGCGTGGAAACTCACCCACCCTCCTCATTTCTCGTGAGGACTCCAGAATGCACGAACTTGTTTCGAGATTCCTCCGTTTGGGCCCTGAACCATTTGGGACAACTTGAGGCAGAAGAAGACGAACTTTTTTCAACGTCTCGGAATTGCTTGGAAACTCACCCACCCTCCTCATTTCTCGTGAGGATTCCAGAATGCATGAACTTGTTTCGAGATTCCTCTGTTTGGGCCCTGAACCATTTGGGACAACTTGAGGCAGAAGAAGACGAACTTTTTTCAACGTCTCCGAATTGCGTGGAAACTCACCCACCCTCCTCATTTCTCGTGAGGATTCCAGAATGCATGAACTTCTTTCGAGATTCCTCCCTTTGGGCCCTGAACCATTTGGGACAACTTGAGGCAGAAGAAGACGAACTTTTTTCAACGTCTCGGAATTGCTTGGAAACTCACCCACCCTCCTCATTTCTCGTGAGGATTCCAGAATGCATGAACTTCTTTCGAGATTCCTCCCTTTGGGCCCTGAACCATTTGGGACAACTTGAGGCAGAAGAAGACGAACTTTTTTCAACGTCTCGGAATTGCATGGAAACTCACCCACCCTCCTCATTTCTCGTGAGGATTCCAGAATGCATGAACTTGTTTCGAGATTCCTCCGTTTGGGCCCTGAACCATTTGGCAAGACTTGAGGCAGAAGAAAACGAACTTTTTTCAACGACTCCGAATTGCGTGGAAACTCACCCACCCTCCTCATTTCTCGTGAGGTTTCCAGAACGCATGAACTTGTTTCGAGATTCCTCCCTTTGAGCCCTGAACCATTTGGGACAACTTGAGGCAGAAGAAGACGAACTTTTTTCAACGTCTCGGAATTGCGTGGAAACTCACCCACCCTCCTCATTTCTCGTGAGGACTCCAGAATGCACGAACTTGTTTCGAGATTCCTCCGTTTGGGCCCTGAACCATTTGGGACAACTTGAGGCAGAAGAAGACGAACTTTTTTCAACGTCTCGGAATTGCTTGGAAACTCACCCACCCTCCTCATTTCTCGTGAGGATTCCAGAATGCATGAACTTGTTTCGAGATTCCTCCGTTTGGGCCCTGAACCATTTGGGACAACTTGAGGCAGAAGAAGACGAACTTTTTTCAACGTCTCCGAATTGCGTGGAAACTCACCCACCCTCCTCATTTCTCGTGAGGATTCCAGAATGCATGAACTTGTTTCGAGATTCCTCCGTTTGGGCCCTGAACCATTTGGCAAGACTTGAGGCAGAAGAAAACGAACTTTTTTCAACGACTCCGAATTGCGTGGAAACTCACCTACCCTCCTCATTTCTCGTGAGGATTCCAGAATGCATGAACTTGTTTCGAGATTCCTCCGTTTGGGCCCTGAACCATATGGGACAACTTGAGCCAGAAGAAGACGAACTTTTTTGAACGTCTCGGAATTGGTTGGAAACTCACCCACCCTCCTCATTTCTAGTGAGGATTCCAGAATGCATGAACTTGTTTCGAGATTCCTCCGTTTGGGCCCTGAACCATATGGGACCACTTGAGGCAGAAGAAGACGAACTTTTTTGAACGTCTCGCAATTGGTTGGAAACTCACCCACCCTCCTCATTTCTCGTGAGGTTTCCAGAATGCATGAACTTGTTTCGAGATTCCTCCGTTTGGGCCCTGAACCATTTGGGACAACTTGAGGCAGAAGAAGACGAACTTTTTTCAACGTCTCCGAATTGCGTGGAAACTCACCCACCCTCCTCATTTCTCGTGAGGATTCCAGAATGCATGAACTTGTTTCCAGATTCCTCCCTTTCGGCCTGAACCATATGGGACAACTTGAGGCAGAAGAAGACGAACTTTTTTCAACATCTCGGAATTGCTTAGAAACTCACCCACCCACCTCATTTCTCGTGAGGATTCCAGAATGCATGAACTTGTTTCGAGATTCCTCCGTTTGGGCCCTGAACCATATGGGACAACTTGAGCCAGAAGAAGACGAACTTTTTTGAACGTCTCGGAATTGGTTGGAAACTCACCCACCCTCCTCATTTCTCGTGAGGATTCCAGAATGCATGAACTTGTTTCGAGATTCCTCCGGTTGGGCCCTGAACCATTTGGGACAACTTGAGGCAGAAGAAGACGAACTTTTTTCAACGTCTCGGAATTGGTTGGAAACTCACCCACCCTCCTCATTTCTCGTGAGGATTCCAGAATGCATGAACTTGTTTCGAGATTCCTCCGTTTGGGCCCTGAACCATTTGGCAAGACTTGAGGCAGAAGAAAACGAACTTTTTTCAACGACTCCGAATTGCGTGGAAACTCACCCACCCTCCTCATTTCTCGTGAGGTTTCCAGAATGCATGAACTTGTTTCGAGATTCCTCCCTTTGAGCCCTGAACCATTTGGGACAACTTGAGGCAGAAGAAGACGAACTTTTTTCAACGTCTCGGAATTGCGTGGAAACTCACCCACCCTCCTCATTTCTCGTGAGGACTCCAGAATGCACGAACTTGTTTCGAGATTCCTCCGTTTGGGCCCTGAACCATTTGGGACAACTTGAGGCAGAAGAAGACGAACTTTTTTCAACGTCTCGGAATTGCTTGGAAACTCACCCACCCTCCTCATTTCTCGTGAGGATTCCAGAATGCATGAACTTGTTTCGAGATTCCTCCGTTTGGGCCCTGAACCATTTGGGACAACTTGAGGCAGAAGAAGACGAACTTTTTTCAACGTCTCCGAATTGCGTGGAAACTCACCCACCCTCCTCATTTCTCGTGAGGATTCCAGAATGCATGAACTTGTTTCGAGATTCCTCCCTTTGGGCCCTGAACCATTTGGGACAACTTGAGGCAGAAGAAGACGAACTTTTTTCAACGTCTCCGAATTGCGTGGAAACTCACCCACCCTCCTCATTTCTCGTGAGGATTCCAGAATGCATGAACTTCTTTCGAGATTCCTCCCTTTGGGCCCTGAACCATTTGGGACAACTTGAGGCAGAAGAAGACGAACTTTTTTCAACGTCTCGGAATTGCTTGGAAACTCACCCACCCTCCTCATTTCTCGTGAGGATTCCAGAATGCATGAACTTGTTTCGAGATTCCTCCGGTTGGGCCCTGAACCATTTGGGACAACTTGAGGCAGAAGAAGACGAACTTTTTTCAACGTCTCGGAATTGGTTGGAAACTCACCCACCCTCCTCATTTCTCGTGAGGATTCCAGAATGCACGAACTTGTTTCGAGATTCCTCCGTTTGGGCCCGGAACCATTTGGGACAACTTGAGGCAGAAGAAGACGAACTTTTTTCAACGTCTCGGAATTGCTTGGAAACTCACCCACCCTCCTCATTTCTCGTGAGGATTCCAGAATGCATGAACTTGTTTCGAGATTCCTCCGTTTGAGCCCTGAACCATTTGGGACAACTTGAGGCAGAAGAAGACGAACTTTTTTCAACGTCTCGGAATTGCGTGGAAACTCACCCACCCTCCTCATTTCTCGTGAGGACTCCAGAATGCACGAACTTGTTTCGAGATTCCTCTGTTTGGGCCCTGAACCATTTGGGACAACTTGAGGCAGAAGAAGACGAACTTTTTTCAACGTCTCGGAATTGCTTGGAAACTCACCCACCCTCCTCATTTCTCGTGAGGATTCCAGAATGCATGAACTTGTTTCGAGATTCCTCCGTTTGGGCCCTGAACCATTTGGGACAACTTGAGGCAGAAGAAGACGAACTTTTTTCAACGTCTCCGAATTGCGTGGAAACTAACCCACCCTCCTCATTTCTCGTGAGGATTCCAGAATGCATGAACTTGTTTCGAGATTCATCCGTTTGGGCCCTGAACCATTTGGCAAGACTTGAGGCAGAAGAAAACGAACTTTTTTCAACGACTCCGAATTGCTTGGAAACTCACCCACCCTCCTCATTTCTCGTGAGGATTCCAGAATGCATGAACTTGTTTCGAGATTCCTCCCTTTGGGCCCTGAACCATATGGGACAACTTGAGGCAGAAGAAGACGAACTTTTTTCAACGACTCCGAATTGCGTGGAAACTCACCCACGCTCCTCATTTCTCGTGAGGATTCCAGAATGCATGAACTTGTTTCGAGATTCCTCCGTTTGGGCCCTGAACCATTTGGGACAACTTGAGGCAGAAGAAGACGAAATTTTTTCAACGACTCCGAATTGCGTGGAAACTCACCCACCCTCCTCATTTCTCGTGAGGATTCCAGAATGCATGAACTTGTTTCGAGATTCCTCCCTTTGGGCCCTGAACCATATGGGACAACTTGAGGCAGAAGAAGACGAACTTTTTTCAACGTCTCCGAATTGCGTGGAAACTCACCCACCCTCCTCATTTCTCGTGAGGATTCCAGAATGCATGAACTTGTTTCGAGATTCCTCCCTTTGGGCCCTGAACCATTTGGGACAACTTGAGGCAGAAGAAGACGAACTTTTTTCAACGTCTCGGAATTGCTTGGAAACTCACCCACCCTCCTCATTTCTCGTGAGGATTCCAGAATGCATGAACTTGTTTCGAGATTCCTCCCTTTGGGCCCTGAACCATTTGGGACAACTTGAGGCAGAAGAAGACGAACTTTTTTCAACGTCTCGGAATTGCTTGGAAACTCACCCACCCTCCTCATTTCTCGTGAGGATTCCAGAATGCATGAACTTGTTTCGAGATTCCTCCGGTTGGGCCCTGAACCATTTGGGACAACTTGAGGCAGATGAAGACGAACTTTTTTCAACGTCTCAGAATTGGTTGGAAACTCACCCACCCTCCTCATTTCTCGTGAGGATTCCAGAATGCATGAACTTCTTTCGAGATTCCTCCCTTTGGGCCCTGAACCATTTGGGACAACTTGAGGCAGAAGAAGACGAACTTTTTTCAACGTCTCGGAATTGGTTGGAAACTCACCCACCCTCCTCATTTCTCGTGAGGATTCCAGAATGCATGAACTTGTTTCGAGATTCCTCCCTTTGGGCCCTGAACCATATGGGACAACTTGAGGCAGAAGAAGACGAACTTTTTTCAACGTCTCCGAATTACGTGGAAACTCACCCACCCTCCTCATTTCTCTTGAGGATTCCAGAATGCATGAACTTGTTTCGAGATTCCTCCCTTTCGGCCCTGAACCATATGGGACAACTTGAGGCAGAAGAAGACGAACTTTTTTCAACGTCTCGGAATTACTTCGAAACTCACCCACCCTCCTCATTTCTCGTGAGGATTCCAGAATGCATGAACTTGTTTCGAGATTCCTCCGTTTGGGCCCTGAACCATTTGGGACAACTTGAGGCAGAAGAAGACGAACTTTTTTCAACGTCTCCGAATTGCGTGGAAACTCACCCACCCTCCTCATTTCTCGTGAGGATTCCAGAATGCATGAACTTGTTTCGAGATTCCTCCGTTTGGGCCCTGAACCATTTGGCAAGACTTGAGGCAGAAGAAAACGAACATTTTTCAACGACTCCGAATTGCGTGGAAACTCACCCACCCTCCTCATTTCTCGTGAGGATTCCAGAATGCATGAACTTGTTTCGAGATTCCTCCCTTTGGGCCCTGAACCATATGGGACAACTTGAGGCAGAAGAAGACGAACTTTTTTCAACGACTCCGAATTGCGTGGAAACTCACCCACGCTCCTCATTTCTCGTGAGGATTCCAGAATGCATGAACTTGTTTTGAGATTCCTCCGTTTGGGCCCTGAACCATTTGGGACAACTTGAGGCAGAAGAAGACGAAATTTTTTCAACGACTCCGAATTGCGTGGAAACTCACCCACCCTCCTCATTTCTCGTGAGGATTCCAGAATGCATGAACTTGTTTCGAGATTCCTCCCTTTGGGCCCTGAACCATATGGGACAATTTGAGGCAGAAGAAGACGAACTTTTTTCAACGTCTCCGAATTGCGTGGAAACTCACCCACCCTCCTCATTTCTCGTGAGGATTCCAGAATGCATGAACTTGTTTCGAGATTCCTCCCTTTGGGCGCTGAACCATATGGGACAACTTGAGGCAGAAGAAGACGAACTTTTTTCAACGTCTCCGAATTGCGTGGAAACTCACCCACCCTCCTCATTTCTCGTGAGGATTCCAGAATGCATGAACTTGTTTCGAGATTCCTCCGTTTGGGCCCTGAACCATTTGGGACAACTTGAGGAAGAAGAAGACGAAATTTTTTCAACGACTCCGAATTGCGTGGAAACTCACCCACCCTCCTCATTTCTCGTGAGGATTCCAGAATGCATGAACTTGTTTCGAGATTCCTCCCTTTGGGCCCTGAACCATATGGGACAACTTGAGGCAGAAGAAGACGAACTTTTTTCAACGTCTCCGAATTGCGTGGAAACTCACCCACCCTCCTCATTTCTCGTGAGGATTCCAGAATGCATGAACTTGTTTCGAGATTCCTCCCCTTGGGCCCTGAACCATTTGGGACAACTTGAGGCAGAAGAAGACGAACTTTTTTCAACGTCTCGGAATTGCTTGGAAACTCACCCACCCTCCTCATTTCTCGTGAGGATTCCAGAATGCATGAACTTGTTTCGAGATTCCTCCGTTTGGGCCCTGAACCATTTGGGACAACTTGAGGCAGATGATAATCATTAAATTCATATTATTTTAAATGCGAAAAGGAGTTAAGAACTCTATCATTGTCATGGTTTAATGGATCAAATTAGTTGAATATGTGGTTTCATCTTCATAATGAGTTTTTAGACTTCATTTGCATTAATTTTGGTCATATTTGAAGTTTGGTTAAAAATTGGGCTTAAATCACACCTCTTTTACAATCGGGTGATAAACACTGTTAGGTATTTTGATCATAACTTGAGTTATAGAAATCCAATTGATACCCAATTTGCATTTTCAGAAAGCTAAGAGGAAGCCCTACAACTCCTATGAAGAGCCCAAAAGCTAAATCAGATGTTTAGAGGGCCAAAATTGGCCTGGAAACCGAAACAGGCTGCTTTCACTGGACTCTGGAATGACGTTCGGTATTTGGCCCATATCTAGAGTTACAGACCTCCAAATGGGGCTCCGTTTGAACGACTGGAAAGCTGACATCCGGGGCGACACTTCATATGAAGATCACATGGCCAGATTCGGATTATTTCGTGGCCTAACATGGGCTGGAAAAGAGGACATTGTTTTGGAGCTGTAAAGTGATTCAAAGATGCTTCCAAGTTGGCCACTAACTAAAGTGACGAATTTGAGTTGTAAAGTGCATGGAAGAGATGCTCCTAGCTGCCTATAAATAGAAGGGTGTTATGAAGAGCAAGACACACCTTGGAGATGATCCTTCTCTCCCATTCTAACTTCCTTCTTGTATTTCTTACCTCCTACATGGAAGGTTTTAGTTTTGCTTTATGTATTGTCTTTAATTCTTGTCTTTAATTTCTTGCCTCCTACATGGAAGGCTTTACTTTTCTTTATTAGTTTTATGTATTGTTTTTCTTTTGTATTCCTAGCCTCCTTCTTGGAATGGTTTAGTGTTAATCTTTCCTTTTTATTTTATTTTGATTTTATGTTCTTCATCTTTTTCTGTATGGATTCACTATGTTGTTGAGATTTATTTTGGAATAGAAGCTTTCATTTTCTTTAATTGTTCTTTGTGTTCTTTATGTTCATGTTGAACTTGTTCATGTTCTTCGTGGTCATGATGAACATCTTTACTTCCGCATTTTCATTTTATCCAGCCATGCTTGGCTAAGTTTCTGTGATCGACCCATGAGTTGAGGATTCCATGGTGTCATCCGGAGGACTTGTGCTTTAATCAGTAACTGACTTGTTTCTGTTAATTTTAATCGGATCCGATTATAATTATGGATTGGGTATTAGATTTAATATCCAGATTGAAATCCCAAGGACTTAGGTTGGACCGGGTTGCAGAGAACGTTGTGCGATTGTGCAGCGAGCTCACCACGTGTTCGATCAAATGCTAGGCGATCGTCTAGTCGAGGGAGTTTCTGGACAAATGCAGAGATCTCGGTTTGTCTAGAATCAATCACAGGTTCAGTTATTTTATTTTTGTTCAATGATGGAAGTTCTTGGAATCCCAATTCTGGGTTGATCCATTTCAATTTGATTAATCTCATCTTTCTCCATTCTGTCTTTAATTCCTGTTCTAAATCCAACAAAACCCAATCCCCCCTTGTTTTCATTTCATTTGCATGACATCTAGATTACTTAGGATTTAATAAAAGGCTCCTCGAGAAGAGAGAACGATCCTAGGTTTGCCTATATGCAATCCTTGGTTAATTGTTGATTGTAGACCCCAAGGCTAATGACAAAAGGTCTTCATCAGCAGAAGAAGACGAACTTTTTTCAACGTCTCGGAATTGCTTGGAAACTCACCCACCCTCCTCATTTCTCGTGAGGATTCCAGAATGCATGAACTTGTTTCGAGATTCCTCCGGTTGGGCCCTGAACCAATTGGGACAACTTGAGGCAGAAGAAGACGAACTTTTTTCAACGTCTCGGAATTGGTTGGAAACTCACCCACCCTCCTCATTTCTCGTGAGGATTCCAGAATGCATGAACTTGTTTCGACATTCCTCCGTTTGGGCCCTGAACCATTTGGCAAGACTTGAGGCAGAAGAAAACGAACTTTTTTCAACGACTCCGAATTGCGTGGAAACTCACCCACCCTCCTCATTTCTCGTGAGGTTTCCAGAATGCATGAACTTGTTTCGAGATTCCTCCCTTTGGGCCCTGAACCATTTGGGACAATTTGAGGCAGAAGAAGACGAACTTTTTTCAACGTCTCGGAATTGCGTGGAAACTCACCCACCCTCCTCATTTCTCGTGAGGACTCCAGAATGCACGAACTTGTTTCGAGATTCCTCCGTTTGGGCCCTGAACCATTTGGGACAACTTGAGGCAGAAGAAGACGAACTTTTTTCAACGTCTCGGAATTGCTTGGAAACTCACCCACCCTCCTCATTTCTCGTGAGGATTCCAGAATGCATGAACTTGTTTCGAGATTCCTCCGTTTGGGCCCTGAACCATTTGGGACAACTTGAGGCAGAAGAAGACGAACTTTTTTCAACGTCTCGGAATTGCTTGGAAACTCACCCATCCTACTCATTTCTCGTGAGGATTCCAGAATGCATGAACTTGTTTCGAGATTCCTCCGTTTAGGCCCTGAACCATTTGGGACAACTTGAGGCAGAAGAAGACGAACTTTTTTCAACGTCTCGGAATTGCTTGGAAACTCACCCACCCTCCTCATTTCTCGTGAGGATTCCAGAATGCATGAACTTGTTTCGAGATTTCTCCGGTTGGGCCCTGAACCAATTGGGACAACTTGAGGCAGAAGAAGACGAACTTTTTTCAACGTCTCGGAATTGGTTGGAAACTCACCCACCCTCCTCATTTCTCGTGAGGATTCCAGAATGCATGAACTTGTTTCGACATTCCTCCGTTTGGGCCCTGAACCATTTGGCAAGACTTGAGGCAGAAGAAAACGAACTTTTTTCAACGACTCCGAATTGCGTGGAAACTCACCCACCCTCCTCATTTCTCGTGAGGATTCCAGAATGCATGAACTTGTTTCGAGATTCCTCCGTTTGGGCCCTGAACCATTTGGGACAACTTGAGGCAGAAGAAGACGAACTTTTTTCAACGTCTCCGAATTGCGTGGAAACTCACCCACCCTCCTCATTTCTCGTGAGGATTCCAGAATGCATGAACTTGTTTCGAGATTCCTCCCTTTGGGCCCTGAACCATATGGGACAACTTGAGGCAGAAGAAGACGAACTTTTTTCAACGTCTCGGAATTGCTTGGAAACTCACCCACCCTCCTCATTTCTCGTGAGGATTCCAGAATGCATGAACTTGTTTCGAGATTCCTCCCTTTGGGCCCTGAACCATTTGGGACAACTTGAGGCAGAAGAAGACGAACTTTTTTCAACGTCTCGGAATTGCTTGGAAACTCACACACCCTCCTCATTTCTCGTGAGGATTCCAGAATGCATGAACTTGTTTCGAGATTCCTCCGTTTGGGCCCTGAACCATTTGGGACAACTTGAGGCAGAAGAAGACGAACTTTTTTCAACGTCTCGGAATTGCTTGGAAACTCACCCATCCTACTCATTTCTCGTGAGGATTCCAGAATGCATGAACTTGTTTCGAGATTCCTCCGGTTGGGCCCTGAACCATTTGGGACAACTTGTGGCAGAAGAAGACGAACTTTTTTCAACGTCTCGGAATTGGTTGGAAACTCACCCACCCTCCTCATTTCTAGTGAGGATTCCAGAATGCATGAACTTGTTTCGAGATTCCTCCGTTTGGGCCCTGAACCATATGGGACCACTTGAGGCAGAAGAAGACGAACTTTTTTCAACGTCTCGCAATTGGTTGGAAACTCACCCACCCTCCTCATTTCTCGTGAGGTTTCCAGAATGCATGAACTTGTTTCGAGATTCCTCCGTTTGGGCCCTGAACCATTTGGGACAACTTGAGGCAGAAGAAGACGAACTTTTTTCAACGTCTCCGAATTGCGTGGAAACTCACCCACCCTCCTCATTTCTCGTGAGGATTCCAGAATGCATGAACTTGTTTCCAGATTCCTCCCTTTCGGCCTGAACCATATGGGACAACTTGAGGCAGAAGAAGACGAACTTTTTTCAACGTCTCGGAATTGCTTAGAAACTCACCCACCCACCTCATTTCTCGTGAGGATTCCAGAATGCATGAACTTGTTTCGAGATTCCTCCGTTTGGGCCCTGAACCATATGGGACAACTTGAGCCAGAAGAAGACGAACTTTTTTGAACGTCTCGGAATTGGTTGGAAACTCACCCACCCTCCTCATTTCTCGTGAGGATTCCAGAATGCAGGAACTTGTTTCGAGATTCCTCCCTTTCGGCCCTGAACCATATGGGACAACTTGAGGCAGAAGAAGACGAACTTTTTTCAACGTCTCGGAATTACTTCGAAACTCACCCACCCTCCTCATTTCTCGTGAGGATTCCAGAATGCACGAACTTGTTTCGAGATTCCTCCCTTTGGGCCCTGAACCATTTGGGACAACTTGAGGCAGAAGAAGACGAACTTTTTTCAACGACTCTGAATTGCGTGGAAACTCACCCACCCTCCTGATTTCTCGTGAGGATTCCAGAATGCATGAACTTGTTTCGGGATTCCTCCGTTTGGGCCCTGAACCATTTGGGACAATTGAGGCAGAAGAAGACGAAATTTTTTCAACGACTCCGAATTGCGTGGAAACTCACCCACCCTCCTCATTTCTCGTGAGGATTCCAGAATGCATGAACTTGTTTCGAGATTCCTCCCTTTGGGCCCTGAACCATATGGGACAACTTGAGGCAGAAGAAGACGAACTTTTTTCAACGTCTCGGAATTGCTTGGAAACTCACCCACCCTCCTCATTTCTCGTGAGGATTCCAGAATGCATGAACTTGTTTCGAGATTCCTCCCTTTGGGCCCTGAACCATTTGGGACAACTTGAGGCAGAAGAAGACGAACTTTTTTCAACGTCTCGGAATTGCTTGGAAACTCACCCACCCTCCTCATTTCTCGTGAGGATTCCAGAATGCATGAACTTGTTTCGAGATTCCTCCGTTTGGGCCCTGAACCATTTAGGACAACTTGAGGCAGAAGAAGACGAACTTTTTTCAACGTCTCGGAATTGCTTGGAAACTCACCCATCCTACTCATTTCTCGTGAGGATTCCAGAATGCATGAACTTGTTTCGAGATTCCTCCGGTTGGGCCCTGAACCATTTGGGACAACTTGTGGCAGAAGAAGACGAACTTTTTTCAACGTCTCGGAATTGGTTGGAAACTCACCCACCCTCCTCATTTCTAGTGAGGATTCCAGAATGCATGAACTTGTTTCGAGATTCCTCCGTTTGGGCCCTGAACCATATGGGACCACTTGAGGCAGAAGAAGACGAACTTTTTTCAACGTCTCGCAATTGGTTGGAAACTCACCCACCCTCCTCATTTCTCGTGAGGTTTCCAGAATGCATGAACTTGTTTCGAGATTCCTCCGTTTGGGCCCTGAACCATTTGGGACAACTTGAGGCAGGAGAAGACGAACTTTTTTCAACGTCTCCGAATTGCGTGGAAACTCACCCACCCTCCTCATTTCTCGTGAGGATTCCAGAATGCATGAACTTGTTTCCAGATTCCTCCCTTTCGGCCTGAACCATATGGGACAACTTGAGGCAGAAGAAGACGAACTTTTTTCAACGTCTCGGAATTGCTTAGAAACTCACCCACCCACCTCATTTCTCGTGAGGATTCCAGAATGCATGAACTTGTTTCGAGATTCCTCCGTTTGGGCCCAGAACCATATGGGACAACTTGAGCCAGAAGAAGACGAACTTTTTTGAACGTCTCGGAATTGGTTGGAAACTCACCCACCCTCCTCATTTCTCGTGAGGATTCCAGAATGCAGGAACTTGTTTCGAGATTCCTCCCTTTCGGCCCTGAACCATATGGGACAACTTGAGGCAGAAGAAGACGAACTTTTTTCAACGTCTCGGAATTACTTCGAAACTCACCCACCCTCCTCATTTCTCGTGAGGATTCCAGAATGCACGAACTTGTTTCGAGATTCCTCCCTTTTGGCCCTGAACCATATGGGACAACTTGAGGCAGAAGAAGACGAACTTTTTTCAACGACTCTGAATTGCGTGGAAACTCACCCACCCTCCTGATTTCTCGTGAGGATTCCAGAATGCATGAACTTGTTTCGGGATTCCTCCGTTTGGGCCCTGAACCATTTGGGACAACTTGAGGCAGAAGAAGACGAAATTTTTTCAACGACTCCGAATTGCGTGGAAACTCACCCACCCTCCTCATTTCTCGTGAGGATTCCAGAATGCATGAACTTGTTTCGAGATTCCTCCCTTTGGGCCCTGAACCATATGGGACAACTTGAGGCAGAAGAAGACGAACTTTTTTCAACGTCTCCGAATTGCGTGGAAACTCACCCACCCTCCTCATTTCTCGTTAGGTTTCCAGAATGCATGAACTTGTTTCGAGATTCCTCCCTTTGGGCCCTGAACCATATGGGACAACTTGAGGCAGAAGAAGACGAACTTTTTCAACGTCTCCGAATTGCGTGGAAACTCACCCACCCTCCTCATTTCTCGTGAGGATTCCAGAATGCATGAACTTGTTTCGAGATTCCTCCCTTTGGGCCCTGAACCATTTAGGACAACTTGAGGCAGAAGAAGACGAACTTTTTTCAACGACTCCGAATTGCGTGGAAACTCACCCACCCTCCTCATTTCTCGTGAGGATTCCAGAATGCATGAACTTGTTTCGAGATTCCTCCCTTTGGGCCCTGAACCATTTGGGACAACTTGAGGCAGAAGAAGACGAACTTTTTTCAACGACTCTGAATTGCGTGGAAACTCACCCACCCTCCTGATTTCTCGTGAGGATTCCAGAATGCATGAACTTGTTTCGGGATTCCTCCGGTTGGGCCCTGAACCATTTGGGACAACTTGAGGCAGAAGAAGACGAACTTTTTTCAACGTCTCAGAATTGGTTGGAAACTTACCCACCCTACTCATTTCTCGTGAGGATTCCAGAATGCATGAACTTGTTTCGAGATTCCTCCGTTTGGGCCCTGAACCATTTGGCAAGACTTGAGGCAGAAGAAAACGAACTTTTTTCAACGACTCCGAATTGCGTGGAAACTCACCCACCCTCCTCATTTCTCGTGAGGTTTCCAGAATGCATGAACTTGTTTCGAGATTCCTCCCTTTGGGCCCTGAACCATATGGGACAACTTGAGGCAGAAGAAGACGAACTTTTTCAACGTCTCCAAATTGCGTGGAAACTCACCCACCCTCCTCATTTCTCGTGAGGATTCCAGAATGCATGAACTTGTTTCGAGATTCCTCCCTTTGGGCCCTGAACCATTTGGGACAACTTGAGGCAGAAGAAGACGAACTTTTTTCAACGTCTCGGAATTGCTTGGAAACTCACCCACCCTCCTCATTTCTCGTGAGGATTCCAGAATGCATGAACTTGTTTCGAGATTCCTCCGTTTGGGCCCAGAACCATTTGGGACAACTTGAGGCAGAAGAAGACGAAATTTTTTCAACGACTTCGAATTGCGTGGAAACTCACCCACCCTCCTCATTTCTCGTGAGGATTCCAGAATGCATGAACTTGTTTCCAGATTCCTCCCTTTCGGCCTGAACCATATGGGACAACTTGAGGCAGAAGAAGACGAACTTTTTTCAACGTCTCCAAATTGCGTGGAAACTCACCCACCCTCCTCATTTCTCGTGAGGATTCCAGAATGCATGAACTTGTTTCGAGATTCCTCCCTTTGGGCCCTGAACCATTTGGGACAACTTGAGGCAGAAGAAGACGAACTTTTTTCAACGTCTCGGAATTGCTTGGAAACTCACCCACCCTCCTCATTTCTCGTGAGGATTCCAGAATGCATGAACTTGTTTCGAGATTCCTCCGTTTGGGCCCAGAACCATTTGGGACAACTTGAGGCAGAAGAAGACGAAATTTTTTCAACGACTTCGAATTGCGTGGAAACTCACCCACCCTCCTCATTTCTCGTGAGGATTCCAGAATGCATGAACTTGTTTCCAGATTCCTCCGGTTGGGCCCTGAACCAATTGGGACAACTTGAGGCAGAAGAAGACGAACTTTTTTCAACGTCTCGGAATTGCTTGGAAACTCACCCACCCTTCTCATTTCTCGTGAGGACTCCAGAATGCACGAACTTGTTTCGAGATTCCTCCGTTTGGGCCCTGAACCATTTGGGACAACTTGAGGCAGAAGAAGACGAAATTTTTTCAACGTCTCCGAATTGCGTGGAAACTCACCCATCCTCCTCATTTCTCGTGAGGATTCCAGAATGCATGAACTTGTTTCCAGATTCCTCCCTTTCGGCCTGAACCATATGGGACAACTTGAGGCAGAAGAAGACGAACTTTTTTCAACGTCTCGGAATTGCTTAGAAACTCACCCACCCACCTCATTTCTCGTGAGGATTCCAGAATGCATGAACTTGTTTCGAGATTCCTCCGTTTGGGCCCTGAACCATTTGGGACAACTTGAGGCAGAAGAAGACGAAATTTTTTCAACGACTCCGAATTGCGTGGAAACTCACCCACCCTCCTCATTTCTCGTGGGGATTCCAGAATGCATGAACTTGTTTCGAGATTCCTCCGGTTGGGCCCTGAACCAATTGGGACAACTTGAGGCAGAAGAAGACGAACTTTTTTCAACGTCTCGGAATTGGTTGGAAACTCACCCACCCTCCTCATTTCTCGTGAGGATTCCAGAATGCATGAACTTGTTTCGAGATTCCTCCGTTTGGGCCCTGAACCATATGGGACAACTTGAGCCAGAAGAAGACGAACTTTTTTGAACGTCTCGGAATTGGTTGGAAACTCACCCACCCTCCTCATTTCTCGTGAGGATTCCAGAATGCAGGAACTTGTTTCGAGATTCCTCCCTTTCGGCCCTGAACCATATGGGACAACTTGAGGCAGAAGAAGACGAAATTTTTTCAACGTCTCGGAATTACTTCGAAACTCACCCACCCTCCTCATTTCTCGTGAGGATTCCAGAATGCATGAACATGTTTCGAGATTCCTCCCTTTTGGCCCTGAACCATATGGGACAACTTGAGGCAGAAGAAGACGAACTTTTTTCAACGACTCTGAATTGCGTGGAAACTCACCCACCCTCCTGATTTCTCGTGAGGATTCCAGAATGCATGAACTTTTTTCGAGATTCCTCCGTTTGGGCCCTGAACCATTTGGGACAACTTGAGGCAGAATAAGACGAAATTTTTTCAACGACTCCGAATTGCGTGGAAACTCACCCACCCTCCTCATTTCTCGTGGGGATTCCAGAATGCATGAACTTGTTTCGAGATTCCTCCCTTTGGGCCCTGAACCATATGGGACAACTTGAGGCAGAAGAAGACGAACTTTTTTCAACGTCTCCGAATTGCGTGGAAACTCACCCACCCTCCTCATTTCTCGTGAGGATTCCAGAATGCATGAACTTGTTTCGAGATTCCTCCTTTTGGGCCCTGAACCATTTGGGACAACTTGAGGCAGAAGAAGACGAAATTTTTTCAACGACTCCGAATTGCGTGGAAACTCACCCATCCTCCTCATTTCTCGTGAGGATTCCAGAATGCATGAACTTGTTTCGAGATTCCTCCCTTTGGGCCCTGAACCATATGGGACAACTTGAGGCAGAAGAAGACGAACTTTTTTCAACGTCTCCGAATTGCGTGGAAACTCACCCACCCTCCTGATTTCTCGTGAGGATTCCAGAATGCATGAACTTGTTTCGGGATTCCTCCGGTTGGGCCCTGAACCATTTGGGACAACTTGAGGCAGAAGAAGACGAAATTTTTTCAACGACTCCGAATTGCGTGGAAACTCACCCACCCTCCTCATTTCTCGTGAGGATTCCAGAATGCATGAACTTGTTTCGAGATTCCTCCGTTTGGGCCCTGAACCATTTGGGACAACTTGAGGCAGAAGAAGACGAACTTTTTTCAACGTCCCCGAATTGCGTGGAAACTCACCCACCCTCCTCATTTCTCGTGAGGATTCCAGAATGCATGAACTTGTTTCGAGATTCCTCCGTTTGGGCCCTGAACCATATGGGACAACTTGAGCCAGAAGAAGACGAACTTTTTTGAACGTCTCGGAATTGGTTGGAAACTCACCCACCCTCCTCATCTCTCGTGAGGATTCCAGAATGCAGGAACTTGTTTCGAGATTCCTCCCTTTCGGCCCTGAACCATATGGGACAACTTGAGGCAGAAGAAGACGAAATTTTTTCAACGTCTCGGAATTACTTCGAAACTCACCCACCCTCCTCATTTCTCGTGAGGATTCCAGAATGCATGAACTTGTTTCGAGATTCCTCCCTTTTGGCCCTGAACCATATGGGACAACTTGAGGCAGAAGAAGACGAACTTTTTTCAACGACTCTGAATTGCGTGGAAACTCACCCACCCTCCTGATTTATCGTGAGGATTCCAGAATGCATGAACTTGTTTCGAGATTCCTCCGTTTGGGCCCTGAACCATTTGGGACAACTTGAGGCAGAATAAGACGAAATTTTTTCAACGACTCCGAATTGCGTGGAAACTCACCCACCCTCCTCATTTCTCGTGGGGATTCCAGAATGCATGAACTTGTTTCGAGATTCCTCCCTTTGGGCCCTGAACCATATGGGACAACTTGAGGCAGAAGAAGACGAACTTTTTTCAACGTCTCCGAATTGCGTGGAAACTCACCCACCCTCCTCATTTCTCGTGAGGATTCCAGAATGCATGAACTTGTTTCGAGATTCCTCCTTTTGGGCCCTGAACCATTTGGGACAACTTGAGGCAGAAGAAGACGAAATTTTTTCAACGACTCCAAATTGCGTGGAAACTCACCCATCCTCCTCATTTCTCGTGAGGATTCCAGAATGCATGAACTTGTTTCGAGATTCCTCCCTTTGGGCCCTGAACCATATGGGACAACTTGAGGCAGAAGAAGACGAACTTTTTTCAACGTCTCCGAATTGCGTGGAAACTCACCCACCCTCCTGATTTCTCGTGAGGATTCCAGAATGCATGAACTTGTTTCGGGATTCCTCCGGTTGGGCCCTGAACCATTTGGGACAACTTGAGGCAGAAGAAGACGAAATTTTTTCAACGACTCCGAATTGCGTGGAAACTCACCCACCCTCCTCATTTCTCGTGAGGATTCCAGAATGCATGAACTTGTTTCGAGATTCCTCCGTTTGGGCCCTGAACCATTTGGGACAACTTGAGGCAGAAGAAGACGAACTTTTTTCAACGTCCCCGAATTGCGTGGAAACTCACCCACCCTCCTCATTTCTCGTGAGGATTCCAGAATGCATGAACTTGTTTCGAGATTCCTCCCTTTGGGCCCTGAACCATATGGGACAACTTGAGGCAGAAGAAGACGAACTTTTTTCAACGTCTCGGAATTGCTTGGAAACTCACCCACCCTCCTCATTTCTCGTGAGGAATCCAGAATGCATGAACTTGTTCCGAGATTCCTCCCTTTGGGCCCTGAACCATTTGGGACAACTTGAGGCAGAAGAAGACGAACTTTTTTCAACGTCTCGGAATTGCTTGGAAACTCACCCACCCTCCTCATTTCTCGTGAGGATTCCAGAATGCATGAACTTGTTTCGAGATTCCTCCGTTTGGGCCCTGAACCATTTGGGACAACTTGAGGCAGAAGAAGACGAACTTTTTTCAACGTCTCGGAATTGCTTGGAAACTCACCCACCCTCCTCATTTTTCGTGAGGATTCCAGAATGCATGAACTTGTTTCGAGATTCCTCCGTTTGGGCCCTGAACCATTTGGGACAACTTGAGGCAGAAGAAGACGAAATTTTTTCAACGACTTCGAATTGCGTGGAAACTCACCCACCCTCCTCATTTCTCGTGAGGATTCCAGAATGCATGAACTTGTTTCCAGATTCCTCCCTTTCGGCCTGAACCATATGGGACAACTTGAGGCAGAAGAAGACGAACTTTTTTCAACGTCTCGGAATTGCTTAGAAACTCACCCACCCACCTCATTTCTCGTGAGGATTCCAGAATGCATGAACTTGTTTCGAGATTCCTCCGTTTGGGCCCTGAACCATTTGGGACAACTTGAGGCAGAAGAAGACGAAATTTTTTCAACGACTCCGAATTGCGTGGAAACTCACCCACCCTCCTCGTTTCTCGTGGGGATTCCAGAATGCATGAACTTGTTTCGAGATTCCTCCGGTTGGGCCCTGAACAAATTGGGACAACTTGAGGCAGAAGAAGACGAACTTTTTTCAACGTCTCGGAATTGGTTGGAAACTCACCCACCCTCCTCATTTCTCGTGAGGATTCCAGAATGCATGAACTTGTTTCGAGATTCCTCCCTTTGGGCCCTGAACCATATGGGACAACTTGAGGCAGAAGAAGACGAACTTTTTTCAACGTCTCCGAATTGCGTGGAAACTCACCCACCCTCCTGATTTCTCGTGAGGATTCCAGAATGCATGAACTTGTTTCGGGATTCCTCCGGTTGGGCCCTGAACCATTTGGGACAACTTGAGGCAGAAGAAGACGAAATTTTTTCAACGACTCCGAATTGCGTGGAAACTCACCCACCCTCCTCATTTCTCGTGAGGATTCCAGAATGCATGAACTTGTTTCGAGATTCCTCCGTTTGGGCCCTGAACCATTTGGGACAACTTGAGGCAGAAGAAGACGAACTTTTTTCAACGTCCCCGAATTGCGTGGAAACTCACCCACCCTCCTCATTTCTCGTGAGGATTCCAGAATGCATGAACTTGTTTCGAGATTCCTCCCTTTGGGCCCTGAACCATATGGGACAACTTGAGGCAGAAGAAGACGAACTTTTTTCAACGTCTCGGAATTGCTTGGAAACTCACCCACCCTCCTCATTTCTCGTGAGGAATCCAGAATGCATGAACTTGTTTCGAGATTCCTCCCTTTGGGCCCTGAACCATTTGGGACAACTTGAGGCAGAAGAAGACGAACTTTTTTCAACGTCTCGGAATTGCTTGGAAACTCACCCACCCTCCTCATTTCTCGTGAGGATTCCAGAATGCATGAACTTGTTTCGAGATTCCTCCGTTTGGGCCCTGAACCATTTGGGACAACTTGAGGCAGAAGAAGACGAACTTTTTTCAACGTCTCGGAATTGCTTGGAAACTCACCCACCCTCCTCATTTTTCGTGAGGATTCCAGAATGCATGAACTTGTTTCGAGATTCCTCCGTTTGGGCCCTGAACCATTTGGGACAACTTGAGGCAGAAGAAGACGAAATTTTTTCAACGACTTCGAATTGCGTGGAAACTCACCCACCCTCCTCATTTCTCGTGAGGATTCCAGAATGCATGAACTTGTTTCCAGATTCCTCCCTTTCGGCCTGAACCATATGGGACAACTTGAGGCAGAAGAAGACGAACTTTTTTCAACGTCTCGGAATTGCTTAGAAACTCACCCACCCACCTCATTTCTCGTGAGGATTCCAGAATGCATGAACTTGTTTCGAGATTCCTCCGTTTGGGCCCTGAACCATTTGGGACAACTTGAGGCAGAAGAAGACGAAATTTTTTCAACGACTCCGAATTGCGTGGAAACTCACCCACCCTCCTCGTTTCTCGTGGGGATTCCAGAATGCATGAACTTGTTTCGAGATTCCTCCGGTTGGGCCCTGAACAAATTGGGACAACTTGAGGCAGAAGAAGACGAACTTTTTTCAACGTCTCGGAATTGGTTGGAAACTCACCCACCCTCCTCATTTCTCGTGAGGATTCCAGAATGCATGAACTTGTTTCGAGATTCCTCCGTTTGGGCCCTGAACCATATGGGACAACTTGAGCCAGAAGAAGACGAACTTTTTTGAACGTCTCGGAATTGGTTGGAAACTCACCCACCCTCCTCATTTCTCGTGAGGATTCCAGAATGCAGGAACTTGTTTCGAGATTCCTCCCTTTCGGCCCTGAACCATATGGGACAACTTGAGGCAGAAGAAGACGAAATTTTTTCAACGTCTCGGAATTACTTCGAAACTCACCCACCCTCCTCATTTCTCGTGAGGATTCCAGAATGCATGAACTTGTTTCGAGATTCCTCCCTTTTGGCCCTGAACCATATGGGACAACTTGAGGCAGAAGAAGACGAACTTTTTTCAACGACTCCGAATTGCGTGGAAACTCACCCACCCTCCTCATTTCTCGTGAGGATTCCAGAATGCATGAACTTGTTTCGAGATTCCTCCGTTTGGGCCCTGAACCATTTGGGACAACTTGAGGCAGAAGAAGACGAACTTTTTTCAACGTCCCCGAATTGCGTGGAAACTCACCCACCCTCCTCATTTCTCGTGAGGATTCCAGAATGCATGAACTTGTTTCGAGATTCCTCCCTTTGGGCCCTGAACCATATGGGACAACTTGAGGCAGAAGAAGACGAACTTTTTTCAACGTCTCCGAACTGCGTGGAAACTCACCCACCCTCCTCATTTCTCGTGAGGATTCCAGAATGCATGAACTTGTTTCGAGATTCCTCCCTTTGGGCCCTGAACCATTTGGGACAACTTGAGCCAGAAGAAGACGAACTTTTTTGAACGTCTCGGAATTGGTTGGAAACTCACCCACCCTCCTCATTTCTCGTGAGGATTCCAGAATGCAGGAACTTGTTTCGAGATTCCTCCCTTTCGGCCCTGAACCATATGGGACAACTTGAGGCAGAAGAAGACGAACTTTTTTCAACGTCTCGGAATTACTTCGAAACTCACCCACCCTCCTCATTTCTCGTGAGGATTCCAGAATGCATGAACTTGTTTCGAGATTCCTCCGGTTGGGCCCTGAACCATTTGGGACAACTTGAGGCAGAAGAAGACGAACTTTTTTCAACGTCTCGGAATTGGTTGGAAACTTACCCACCCTCCTCATTTCTCGTGAGGATTCCAGAATGCATGAACTTGTTTCGAGATTCCTCCGTTTGGGCCCTGAACCATTTGGCAAGACTTGAGGCAGAAGAAAACGAACTTTTTTCAACGACTCCGAATTGCGTGGAAACTCACCCACCCTCCTCATTTCTCGTGAGGTTTCCAGAATGCATGAACTTGTTTCGAGATTCCTCCCTTTGGGCCCTGAACCATTTGGGACAACTTGAGGCAGAAGAAGACGAACTTTTTTCAACGTCTCGGAATTGCGTGGAAACTCACCCACCCTCCTCATTTCTCGTGAGGACTCCAGAATGCACGAACTTGTTTCGAGATTCCTCCGTTTGGGCCCTGAACCATTTGGGACAACTTGAGGCAGAAGAAGACAAACTTTTTTCAACGTCTCGGAATTGCTTGGAAACTCACCCACCCTCCTCATTTCTCGTGAGGATTCCAGAATGCATGAACTTGTTTCGAGATTCCTCCGTTTGGGCCCTGAACCATTTGGGACAACTTGAGGCAGAAGAAGACGAACTTTTTTCAACGTCTCCGAATTGCGTGGAAACTCACCCACCCTCCTCATTTCTCGTGAGGATTCCAGAATGCATGAACTTGTTTCGAGATTCCTCCGTTTGGGCCCTGAACCATTTGGCAAGACTTGAGGCAGAAAAAAACGAACTTTTTTCAACGACTCTGAATTGCGTGGAAACTCACCCACCCTCCTCATTTCTCGTGAGGATTCCAGAATGCATGAACTTGTTTCGAGATTCCTCCCTTTGGGCCCTGAACCATATGGGACAACTTGAGGCAGAAGAACACGAACTTTTTTCAACGTCTCCGAACTGCGTGGAAACTCACCCACCCTCCTCATTTCTCGTGAGGATTCCAGAATGCATGAACTTGTTTCGAGATTCCTCCCTTTGGGCCCTGAACCATTTGGGACAACTTGAGCCAGAAGAAGACGAACTTTTTTGAACGTCTCGGAATTGGTTGGAAACTCACCCACCCTCCTCATTTCTCGTGAGGATTCCAGAATGCAGGAACTTGTTTCGAGATTCCTCCCTTTCGGCCCTGAACCATATGGGACAACTTGAGGCAGAAGAAGACGAACTTTTTTCAACGTCTCGGAATTACTTCGAAACTCACCCACCCTCCTCATTTCTCGTGAGGATTCCAGAATGCATGAACTTGTTTCGAGATTCCTCCGGTTGGGCCCTGAACCATTTGGGACAACTTGAGGCAGAAGAAGACGAACTTTTTTCAACGTCTCGGAATTGGTTGGAAACTTACCCACCCTCCTCATTTCTCGTGAGGATTCCAGAATGCATGAACTTGTTTCGAGATTCCTCCGTTTGGGCCCTGAACCATTTGGCAAGACTTGAGGCAGAAGAAAACGAACTTTTTTCAACGACTCCGAATTGCGTGGAAACTCACCCACCCTCCTCATTTCTCGTGAGGTTTCCAGAATGCATGAACTTGTTTCGAGATTCCTCCCTTTGGGCCCTGAACCATTTGGGACAACTTGAGGCAGAAGAAGACGAACTTTTTTCAACGTCTCGGAATTGCGTGGAAACTCACCCACCCTCCTCATTTCTCGTGAGGACTCCAGAATGCACGAACTTGTTTCGAGATTCCTCCGTTTGGGCCCTGAACCATTTGGGACAACTTGAGGCAGAAGAAGACAAACTTTTTTCAACGTCTCGGAATTGCTTGGAAACTCACCCACCCTCCTCATTTCTCGTGAGGATTCCAGAATGCATGAACTTGTTTCGAGATTCCTCCGTTTGGGCCCTGAACCATTTGGGACAACTTGAGGCAGAAGAAGACGAACTTTTTTCAACGTCTCCGAATTGCGTGGAAACTCACCCACCCTCCTCATTTCTCGTGAGGATTCCAGAATGCATGAACTTGTTTCGAGATTCCTCCGTTTGGGCCCTGAACCATTTGGCAAGACTTGAGGCAGAAAAAAACGAACTTTTTTCAACGACTCTGAATTGCGTTTAAACTCACCCACCCTCCTCATTTCTCGTGAGGATTCCAGAATGCATGAACTTGTTTCGAGATTCCTCCCTTTGGGCTCTGAACCATATGGGACAACTTGAGGCAGAAGAAGACGAACTTTTTTCAACGTCTCCGAATTGCGTGGAAACTCACCCACCCTCCTAATTTCTCGTGAGGATTCCAGAATGCATGAACTTGTTTCGAGATTCCTCCGTTTGTGCCCTGAACCATTTGGGACAACTTGAGGCAGAAGAAGACGAAATTTTTTCAACGACTCCGAATTGCGTGGAAACTCACCCACCCTCCTCATTTCTCGTGAGGATTCCAGAATGCATGAACTTGTTTCGAGATTCCTCCCTTTGGGCCCTGAACCATATGGGACAACTTGAGGCAGAAGAAGACGAACTTTTTTGAACGTCTCCTAATTGCGTGGAAACTCACCCACGCTCCTCATTTCTCGTGAGGATTCCAGAATGCAGGAACTTGTTTCGAGATTCCTCCGTTTGGGCCCTGAACCATTTGGGACAACTTGAGGCAGAAGAAGACGAAATTTTTTCAACGACACCGAATTGCGTGGAAACTCACCCACCCTCCTCATTTCTCGTGAGGATTCCAGAATGCATGAACTTGTTTCGAGATTCCTCCCTTTGGGCTCTGAACCATATGGGACAACTTGAGGCAGAAGAAGACGAACTTTTTTCAACGTCTCGGAATTGCGTGGAAACTCACCCACCCTCCTCATTTCTCGTGAGGATTCCAGAATGCATGAACTTGTTTCGAGATTCCTCCGTTTGGGCCCTGAACCATTTGGGACAACTTGAGGCAGAAGAAGACGAAATTTTTTCAACGACTCCGAATTGCGTGGAAACTCACCCATCCTCCTCATTTCTCGTGAGGATTCCAGAATGCATGAACTTGTTTCGAGATTCCTCCCTTTGGGCCCTGAACCATATGGGACAACTTGAGGCAGAAGAAGACGAACTTTTTTCAACGTCTCCGAATTGCGTGGAAACTCACCCACCCTCCTCATTTCTCGTGAGGTTTCCAGAATGCATGAACTTGTTTCGAGATTCCTCCCTTTTGGCCCTGAACCATATGGGACAACTTGAGGCAGAAGAAGACGAACTTTTTTCAACGACTCTGAATTGCGTGGAAACTCACCCACCCTCCTCATTTCTCGTGAGGATTCCAGAATGCATGAACTTGTTTCGAGATTCCTCCGGTTGGGCCCTGAACAAATTGGGACAACTTGAGACAGAAGAAGACGAACTTTTTTCAACGTCTCGGAATTGGTTGGAAACTCACCCACCCTCCTTATTTCTCGTGAGGATTCCAGAATGCATGAACTTGTTTCGAGATTCCTCCGTTTGAGCCCTGAAACATATGGGACAACTTGAGGCAGAAGAAGACGAACTTTTTTCAACGTCTCGGAATTGCGTGGAAACTCACCCACCCTCCTCATTTCTCGTGAGGACTCCAGAATGCACGAACTTGTTTCGAGATTCCTCCGTTTGGGCCCTGAACCATTTGGGACAACTTGAGGCAGAAGAAGACAAACTTTTTTCAACGTCTCGGAATTGCTTGGAAACTCACCCACCCTCCTCATTTCTCGTGAGGATTCCAGAATGCATGAACTTGTTTCGAGATTCCTCCGTTTGGGCCCTGAACCATTTGGGACAACTTGAGGCAGAAGAAGACGAACTTTTTTCAACGTCTCCGAATTGCGTGGAAACTCACCCACCCTCCTCATTTCTCGTGAGGATTCCAGAATGCATGAACTTGTTTCGAGATTCCTCCGTTTGGGCCCTGATTCATTTGGCAAGACTTGAGGCAGAAAAAAACGAACTTTTTTCAACGACTCCGAATTGCGTTTAAACTCACCCACCCTCCTCATTTCTCGTGAGGATTCCAGAATGCATGAACTTGTTTCGAGATTCCTCCCTTTGGGCTCTGAACCATATGGGACAACTTGAGGCAGAAGAAGACGAACTTTTTTCAACGTCTCCGAATTGCGTGGAAACTCACCCACCCTCCTCATTTCTCGTGAGGATTCCAGAATGCATGAACTTGTTTCGAGATTCCTCCGTTTGGGCCCTGAACCATTTGGGACAACTTGAGGCAGAAGAAGACGAAATTTTTTCAACGACTCCGAATTGCGTGGAAACTCACCCACCCTCCTCATTTCTCGTGAGGATTCCAGAATGCATGAACTTGTTTCGAGATTCCTCCCTTTGGGCCCTGAACCATATGGGACAACTTGAGGCAGAAGAAGACGAACTTTTTTCAACGTCTCCTAATTGCGTGGAAACTCACCCACGCTCCTCATTTCTCGTGAGGATTCCAGAATGCAGGAACTTGTTTCGAGATTCCTCCGTTTGGGCCCTGAACCATTTGGGACAACTTGAGGCAGAAGAAGACGAAATTTTTTCAACGACTCCGAATTGCGTGGAAACTCACCCACCCTCCTCATTTCTCGTGAGGATTCCAGAATGCATGAACTTGTTTCGAGATTCCTCCCTTTGGGCTCTGAACCATATGGGACAACTTGAGGCAGAAGAAGACGAACTTTTTTCAACGTCTCGGAATTGCGTGGAAACTCACCCACCCTCCTCATTTCTCGTGAGGATTCCAGAATGCATGAACTTGTTTCGAGATTCCTCCGTTTGGGCCCTGAACCATTTGGGACAACTTGAGGCAGAAGAAGACGAAATTTTTTCAACGACTCCGAATTGCGTGGAAACTCACCCATCCTCCTCATTTCTCGTGAGGATTCCAGAATGCATGAACTTGTTTCGAGATTCCTCCCTTTGGGCCCTGAACCATATGGGACAACTTGAGGCAGAAGAAGACGAACTTTTTTCAACGTCTCCGAATTGCGTGGAAACTCACCCACCCTCCTCATTTCTCGTGAGGTTTCCAGAATGCATGAACTTGTTTCGAGATTCCTCCCTTTTGGCCCTGAACCATATGGGACAACTTGAGGCAGAAGAAGACGAACTTTTTTCAACGACTCTGAATTGCGTGGAAACTCACCCACCCTCCTCATTTCTCGTGAGGATTCCAGAATGCATGAACTTGTTTCGAGATTCCTCCGGTTGGGCCCTGAACAAATTGGGACAACTTGAGGCAGAAGAAGACGAACTTTTTTCAACGTCTCGGAATTGGTTGGAAACTCACCCACCCTCCTCATTTCTCGTGAGGATTCCAGAATGCATGAACTTGTTTCGAGATTCCTCCGTTTGGGCCCTGAACCATATGGGACAACTTGAGCCAGAAGAAGACGAACTTTTTTGAACGTCTCGGAATTGGTTGGAAACTCACCCACCCTCCTCATTTCTCGTGAGGATTCCAGAATGCAGGAACTTGTTTCGAGATTCCTCCCTTTCGGCCCTGAACCATATGGGACAACTTGAGGCAGAAGAAGACGAAATTTTTTCAACGTCTCGGAATTACTTCGAAACTCACCCACCCTCCTCATTTCTCGTGAGGATTCCAGAATGCATGAACTTGTTTCGAGATTCCTCCCTTTTGGCCCTGAACCATATGGGACAACTTGAGGCAGAAGAAGACAAACTTTTTTCAACGACTCCGAATTGCGTGGAAACTCACCCACCCTCCTCATTTCTCGTGAGGATTCCAGAATGCATGAACTTGTTTCGAGATTCCTCCGTTTGGGCCCTGAACCATTTGGGACAACTTGAGGCAGAAGAAGACGAACTTTTTTCAACGTCCCCGAATTGCGTGGAAACTCACCCACCCTCCTCATTTCTCGTGAGGATTCCAGAATGCATGAACTTGTTTCGAGATTCCTCCCTTTGGGCCCTGAACCATATGGGACAACTTGAGGCAGAAGAAGACGAACTTTTTTCAACGTCTCCGAATTGCGTGGAAACTCACCCACCCTCCTCATTTCTCGTGAGGATTCCAGAATGCATGAACTTGTTTCGAGATTCCTCCCTTTGGGCCCTGAACCATTTGGGACAACTTGAGGCAGAAGAAGACGAACTTTTTTCAACGTCTCGGAATTGCTTGGAAACTCACCCACCCTCCTCATTTCTCGTGAGGATTCCAGAATGCATGAACTTGTTTCGAGATTCCTCCCTTTGGGCCCTGAACCATTTGGGACAACTTGAGGCAGAAGAAGACGAACTTTTTTCAACGTCTCGGAATTGCTTGGAAACTCACCCACCCTCCTCATTTCTCGTGAGGATTCCAGAATGCATGAACTTGTTCCGAGATTCCTCCGGTTGGGCCCTGAACCATTTGGGACAACTTGAGGCAGAAGAAGACGAACTTTTTTCAACGTCTCGGAATTGGTTGGAAACTTACCCACCCTCCTCATTTCTCGTGAGGATTCCAGAATGCATGAACTTGTTTCGAGATTCCTCCGTTTGGGCCCTGAACCATTTGGCAAGACTTGAGGCAGAAGAAAACGAACTTTTTTCAACGACTCCGAATTGCGTGGAAACTCACCCACCCTCCTCATTTCTCGTGAGGTTTCCAGAATGCATGAACTTATTTCGAGATTCCTCCCTTTGGGCCCTGAACCATTTGGGACAACTTGAGGCAGAAGAAGACGAACTTTTTTCAACGTCTCGGAAATGCGTGGAAACTCACCCACCCTCCTCATTTCTCGTGAGGACTCCAGAATGCACGAACTTGTTTCGAGATTCCTCCGTTTGGGCCCTGAACCATTTGGGACAACTTGAGGCAGAAGAAGACGAACTTTTTTCAACGTCTCGGAATTGCTTGGAAACTCACCCACCCTCCTCATTTCTCGTGAGGATTCCAGAATGCATGAACTTGTTTCGAGATTCCTCCGTTTGGGCCCTGAACCATTTGGGACAACTTGAGGCAGAAGATGACGAACTTTTTTCAACGTCTCCGAATTGCGTGGAAACTCACCCACCCTCCTCATTTCTCGTGAGGATTCCAGAATGCATGAACTTGTTTCGAGATTCCTCCGTTTGGGCCCTGAACCATTTGGCAAGACTTGAGGCAGAAAAAAACGAACTTTTTTCAACGACTCCGAATTGCGTTTAAACTCACCCACCCTCCTCATTTCTCGTGAGGATTCCAGAATGCATGAACTTGTTTCGAGATTCCTCCCTTTGGGCTCTGAACCATATGGGACAACTTGAGGCAGAAGAAGACGAACTTTTTTCAACGTCTCCGAATTGCGTGGAAACTCACCCACCCTCCTCATTTCTCGTGAGGATTCCAGAATGCATGAACTTGTTTCGAGATTCCTCCGTTTGGGCCCTGAACCATTTGGGACAACTTGAGGCAGAAGAAGACGAAATTTTTTCAACGACTCCGAATTGCGTGGAAACTCACCCACCCTCCTCATTTCTCGTGAGGATTCCAGAATGCATGAACTTGTTTCGAGATTCCTCCCTTTGGGCCCTGAACCATATGGGACAACTTGAGGCAGAAGAAGACGAACTTTTTTCAACGTCTCCTAATTGCGTGGAAACTCACCCACGCTCCTCATTTCTCGTGAGGATTCCAGAATGCAGGAACTTGTTTCGAGATTCCTCCGTTTGGGCCCTGAACCATTTGGGACAACTTGAGGCAGAAGAAGACGAAATTTTTTCAACGACTCCGAATTGCGTGGAAACTCACCCACCCTCCTCATTTCTCGTGAGGATTCCAGAATGCATGGACTTGTTTCGAGATTCCTCCCTTTGGGCTCTGAACCATATGGGACAACTTGAGGCAGAAGAAGACGAAGTTTTTTCAACGTCTCGGAATTGCGTGGAAACTCACCCACCCTCCTCATTTCTCGTGAGGATTCCAGAATGCATGAACTTGTTTCGAGATTCCTCCGTTTGGGCCCTGAACCATTTGGGACAACTTGAGGCAGAAGAAGACGAAATTTTTTCAACGACTCCGAATTGCGTGGAAACTCACCCATCCTCCTCATTTCTCGTGAGGATTCCAGAATGCATGAACTTGTTTCGAGATTCCTCCCTTTGGGCCCTGAACCATATGGGACAACTTGAGGCAGAAGAAGACGAACTTTTTTCAACGTCTCCGAATTGCGTGGAAACTCACCCACCCTCCTCATTTCTCGTGAGGTTTCCAGAATGCATGAACTTGTTTCGAGATTCCTCCCTTTTGGCCCTGAACCATATGGGACAACTTGAGGCAGAAGAAGACGAACTTTTTTCAACGACTCTGAATTGCGTGGAAACTCACCCACCCTCCTGATTTCTCGTGAGGATTCCAGAATGCATGAACTTGTTTAGAGATTCCTCCCTTTGGGCCCTGAACCATATGGGACAACTTGAGGCAGAAGAAGACGAACTTTTTTCAACGTCTCCGAATTGCGTGGAAACTCACCCACCCTCCTCATTTCTCGTGAGGATTCCAGAATGCATGAACTTGTTTCGAGATTCCTCCTTTTGGGCCCTGAACCATTTGGGACAACTTGAGGCAGAAGAAGACGAAATTTTTTCAACGACTCCGAATTGCGTGGAAACTCACCCATCCTCCTCATTTCTCGTGAGGATTCCAGAATGCATGAACTTGTTTCGAGATTCCTCCCTTTGGGCCCTGAACCATATGGGACAACTTGAGGCAGAAGAAGACGAACTTTTTTCAACGTCTCCGAATTGCGTGGAAACTCACCCACCCTCCTGATCTCTCGTGAGGATTCCAGAATGCATGAACTTGTTTCGGGATTCCTCCGGTTGGGCCCTGAACCATTTGGGACAACTTGAGGCAGAAGAAGACGAAATTTTTTCAACGACTCCGAATTGCGTGGAAACTCACCCACCCTCCTCATTTCTCGTGAGGATTCCAGAATGCATGAACTTGTTTCGAGATTCCTCCGTTTGGGCCCTGAACCATTTGGGACAACTTGAGGCAGAAGAAGACGAACTTTTTTCAACGTCCCCGAATTGCGTGGAAACTCACCCACCCTCCTCATTTCTCGTGAGGATTCCAGAATGCATGAACTTGTTTCGAGATTCCTCCCTTTGGGCCCTGAACCATATGGGACAACTTGAGGCAGAAGAAGACGAACTTTTTTCAACGTCTCGGAATTGCTTGGAAACTCACCCACCCTCCTCATTTCTCGTGAGGAATCCAGAATGCATGAACTTGTTTCGAGATTCCTCCCTTTGGGCCCTGAACCATTTGGGACAACTTGAGGCAGAAGAAGACGAACTTTTTTCAACGTCTCGGAATTGCTTGGAAACTCACCCCCCCTCCTCATTTCTCGTGAGGATTCCAGAATGCATGAACTTGTTTCGAGATTCCTCCGTTTGGGCCCTGAACCATTTGGGACAACTTGAGGCAGAAGAAGACGAACTTTTTTCAACGTCTCGGAATTGCTTGGAAACTCACCCACCCTCCTCATTTTTCGTGAGGATTCCAGAATGCATGAACTTGTTTCGAGATTCCTCCGTTTGGGCCCTGAACCATTTGGGACAACTTGAGGCAGAAGAAGACGAAATTTTTTCAACGACTTCGAATTGCGTGGAAACTCACCCACCCTCCTCATTTCTCGTGAGGATTCCAGAATGCATGAACTTGTTTCCAGATTCCTCCCTTTCGGCCTGAACCATATGGGACAACTTGAGGCAGAAGAAGACGAACTTTTTTCAACGTCTCGGAATTGCTTAGAAACTCACCCACCCACCTCATTTCTCGTGAGGATTCCAGAATGCATGAACTTGTTTCGAGATTCCTCCGTTTGGGCCCTGAACCATTTGGGACAACTTGAGGCAGAAGAAGACGAAATTTTTTCAACGACTCCGAATTGCGTGGAAACTCACCCACCCTCCTCGTTTCTCGTGGGGATTCCAGAATGCATGAACTTGTTTCGAGATTCCTCCGGTTGGGCACTGAACAAATTGGGACAACTTGAGGCAGAAGAAGACGAACTTTTTTCAACGTCTCGGAATTGGTTGGAAACTCACCCACCCTCCTCATTTCTCGTGAGGATTCCAGAAGGCATGAACTTGTTTCGAGATTCCTCCGTTTGGGCCCTGAACCATATGGGACAACTTGAGCCAGAAGAAGACGAACTTTTTTGAACGTCTCGGAATTGGTTGGAAACTCACCCACCCTCCTCATTTCTCGTGAGGATTCCAGAATGCAGGAACTTGTTTCGAGATTCCTCCCTTTCGGCCCTGAACCATATGGGACAACTTGAGGCAGAAGAAGACGAAATTTTTTCAACGTCTCGGAATTACTTCGAAACTCACCCACCCTCCTCATTTCTCGTGAGGATTCCAGAATGCATGAACTTGTTTCGAGATTCCTCCCTTTTGGCCCTGAACCATATGGGACAACTTGAGGCAGAAGAAGACGAACTTTTTTCAACGACTCCGAATTGCGTGGAAACTCACCCACCCTCCTCATTTCTCGTGAGGATTCCAGAATGCATGAACTTGTTTCGAGATTCCTCCGTTTGGGCCCTGAACCATTTGGGACAACTTGAGGCAGAAGAAGACGAACTTTTTTCAACGTCCCCGAATTGCGTGGAAACTCACCCACCCTCCTCATTTCTCGTGAGGATTCCAGAATGCATGAACTTGTTTCGAGATTCCTCCCTTTGGGCCCTGAACCATATGGGACAACTTGAGGCAGAAGAAGACGAACTTTTTTCAACGTCTCCGAATTGCGTGGAAACTCACCCACCCTCCTCATTTCTCGTGAGGATTCCAGAATGCAAGAACTTGTTTCGAGATTCCTCCCTTTGGGCCCTGAACCATTTGGGACAACTTGAGGCAGAAGAAGACGAACTTTTTTCAACGTCTCGGAATTGCTTGGAAACTCACCCACCCTCCTCATTTCTCGTGAGGATTCCAGAATGCATGAACTTGTTTCGAGATTCCTCCCTTTGGGCCCTGAACCATTTGGGACAACTTGAGGCAGAAGAAGGCGAACTTTTTTCAACGTCTCGGAATTGCTTGGAAACTCACCCACCCTCCTCATTTCTCGTGAGGATTCCAGAATGCATGAACTTGTTTCGAGATTCCTCCGGTTGGGCCCTGAACCATTTGGGACAACTTGAGGCAGAAGAAGACGAACTTTTTTCAACGTCTCGGAATTGGTTGGAAACTTACCCACCCTCCTCATTTCTCGTGAGGATTCCAGAATGCATGAACTTGTTTCGAGATTCCTCCGTTTGGGCCCTGAACCATTTGGCAAGACTTGAGGCAGAAGAAAACGAACTTTTTTCAACGACTCCGAATTGCGTGGAAACTCACCCACCCTCCTCATTTCTCGTGAGGTTTCCAGAATGCATGAACTTGTTTCGAGATTCCTCCCTTTGGGCCCTGAACCATTTGGGACAACTTGAGGCAGAAGAAGACGAACTTTTTTCAACGTCTCGGAATTGCGTGGAAACTCACCCACCCTCCTCATTTCTCGTGAGGACTCCAGAATGCACGAACTTGTTTCGAGATTCCTCCGTTTGGGCCCTGAACCATTTGGGACAACTTGAGGCAGAAGAAGACAAACTTTTTTCAACGTCTCGGAATTGCTTGGAAACTCACCCACCCTCCTCATTTCTCGTGAGGATTCCAGAATGCATGAACTTGTTTCGAGATTCCTCCGTTTGGGCCCTGAACCATTTGGGACAACTTGAGGCAGAAGAAGACGAACTTTTTTCAACGTCTCCGAATTGCGTGGAAACTCACCCACCCTCCTCATTTCTCGTGAGGATTCCAGAATGCATGAACTTGTTTCGAGATTCCTCCGTTTGGGCCCTGAACCATTTGGCAAGACTTGAGGCAGAAAAAAACGAACTTTTTTCAACGACTCCGAATTGCGTTTAAACTCACCCACCCTCCTCATTTCTCGTGAGGATTCCAGAATGCATGAACTTGTTTCGAGATTCCTCCCTTTGGGCTCTGAACCATATGGGACAACTTGAGGCAGAAGAAGACGAACTTTTTTCAACGTCTCCGAATTGCGTGGAAACTCACCCACCCTCCTCATTTCTCGTGAGGATTCCAGAATGCATGAACTTGTTTCGAGATTCCTCCGTTTGGGCCCTGAACCATTTGGGACAACTTGAGGCAGAAGAAGACGAAATTTTTTCAACGACTCCGAATTGCGTGGAAACTCACCCACCCTCCTCATTTCTCGTGAGGATTCCAGAATGCATGAACTTGTTTCGAGATTCCTCCCTTTGGGCCCTGAACCATATGGGACAACTTGAGGCAGAAGAAGACGAACTTTTTTGAACGTCTCCTAATTGCGTGGAAACTCACCCACGCTCCTCATTTCTCGTGAGGATTCCAGAATGCAGGAACTTGTTTCGAGATTCCTCCGTTTGGGCCCTGAACCATTTGGGACAACTTGAGGCAGAAGAAGACGAAATTTTTTCAACGACTCCGAATTGCGTGGAAACTCACCCACCCTCCTCATTTCTCGTGAGGATTCCAGAATGCATGAACTTGTTTCGAGATTCCTCCCTTTGGGCTCTGAACCATATGGGACAACTTGAGGCAGAAGAAGACGAACTTTTTTCAACGTCTCGGAATTGCGTGGAAACTCACCCACCCTCCTCATTTCTCGTGAGGATTCCAGAATGCATGAACTTGTTTCGAGATTCCTCCGTTTGGGCCCTGAACCATTTGGGACAACTTGAGGCAGAAGAAGACGAAATTTTTTCAACGACTCCGAATTGCGTGGAAACTCACCCATCCTCCTCATTTCTCGTGAGGATTCCAGAATGCATGAACTTGTTTCGAGATTCCTCCCTTTGGGCCCTGAACCATATGGGACAACTTGAGGCAGAAGAAGACGAACTTTTTTCAACGTCTCCGAATTGCGTGGAAACTCACCCACCCTCCTCATTTCTCGTGAGGTTTCCAGAATGCATGAACTTGTTTCGAGATTCCTCCCTTTTGGCCCTGAACCATATGGGACAACTTGAGGCAGAAGAAGACGAACTTTTTTCAACGACTCTGAATTGCGTGGAAACTCACCCACCCTCCTCATTTCTCGTGAGGATTCCAGAATGCATGAACTTGTTTCGAGATTCCTCCGGTTGGGCCCTGAACAAATTGGGACAACTTGAGACAGAAGAAGACGAACTTTTTTCAACGTCTCGGAATTGGTTGGAAACTCACCCACCCTCCTCATTTCTCGTGAGGATTCCAGAATGCATGAACTTGTTTCGAGATTCCACCGTTTGGGCCCTGAAACATATGGGACAACTTGAGGCAGAAGAAGACGAACTTTTTTCAACGTCTCGGAATTGCGTGGAAACTCACCCACCCTCCTCATTTCTCGTGAGGACTCCAGAATGCACGAACTTGTTTCGAGATTCCTCCGTTTGGGCCCTGAACCATTTGGGACAACTTGAGGCAGAAGAAGACAAACTTTTTTCAACGTCTCGGAATTGCTTGGAAACTCACCCACCATCCTCATTTCTCGTGAGGATTCCAGAATGCATGAACTTGTTTCGAGATTCCTCCGTTTGGGCCCTGAACCATTTGGGACAACTTGAGGCAGAAGAAGACGAACTTTTTTCAACGTCTCCGAATTGCGTGGAAACTCACCCACCCTCCTCATTTCTCGTGAGGATTCCAGAATGCATGAACTTGTTTCGAGATTCCTCCGTTTGGGCCCTGATTCATTTGGCAAGACTTGAGGCAGAAAAAAACGAACTTTTTTCAACGACTCCGAATTGCGTTTAAACTCACCCACCCTCCTCATTTCTCGTGAGGATTCCAGAATGCATGAACTTGTTTCGAGATTCCTCCCTTTGGGCTCTGAACCATATGGGACAACTTGAGGCAGAAGAAGACGAACTTTTTTCAACGTCTCCGAATTGCGTGGAAACTCACCCACCCTCCTCATTTCTCGTGAGGATTCCAGAATGCATGAACTTGTTTCGAGATTCCTCCGTTTGGGCCCTGAACCATTTGGGACAACTTGAGGCAGAAGAAGACGAAATTTTTTCAACGACTCCGAATTGCGTGGAAACTCACCCACCCTCCTCATTTCTCGTGAGGATTCCAGAATGCATGAACTTGTTTCGAGATTCCTCCCTTTGGGCCCTGAACCATATGGGACAACTTGAGGCAGAAGAAGACGAACTTTTTTCAACGTCTCCTAATTGCGTGGAAACTCACCCACGCTCCTCATTTCTCGTGAGGATTCCAGAATGCAGGAACTTGTTTCGAGATTCCTCCGTTTGGGCCCTGAACCATTTGGGACAACTTGAGGCAGAAGAAGACGAAATTTTTTCAACGACTCCAAATTGCGTGGAAACTCACCCACCCTCCTCATTTCTCGTGAGGATTCCAGAATGCATGAACTTGTTTCGAGATTCCTCCCTTTGGGCTCTGAACCATATGGGACAACTTGAGGCAGAAGAAGACGAACTTTTTTCAACGTCTCGGAATTGCGTGGAAACTCACCCACCCTCCTCATTTCTCGTGAGGATTCCAGAATGCATGAACTTGTTTCGAGATTCCTCCGTTTGGGCCCTGAACCATTTGGGACAACTTGAGGCAGAAGAAGACGAAATTTTTTCAACGACTCCGAATTGCGTGGAAACTCACCCATCCTCCTCATTTCTCGTGAGGATTCCAGAATGCATGAACTTGTTTCGAGATTCCTCCCTTTGGGCCCTGAACCATATGGGACAACTTGAGGCAGAAGAAGACGAACTTTTTTCAACGTCTCCGAATTGCGTGGAAACTCACCCACCCTCCTCATTTCTCGTGAGGTTTCCAGAATGCATGAACTTGTTTCGAGATTCCTCCCTTTTGGCCCTGAACCATATGGGACAACTTGAGGCAGAAGAAGACGAACTTTTTTCAACGACTCTGAATTGCGTGGAAACTCACCCACCCTCCTCATTTCTCGTGAGGATTCCAGAATGCATGAACTTGTTTCGAGATTCCTCCGGTTGGGCCCTGAACAAATTGGGACAACTTGAGGCAGAAGAAGACGAACTTTTTTCAACGTCTCGGAATTGGTTGGAAACTCACCCACCCTCCTCATTTCTCGTGAGGATTCCAGAATGCATGAACTTGTTTCGAGATTCCTCCGTTTGGGCCCTAAACCATATGGGACAACTTGAGCCAGAAGAAGACGAACTTTTTTGAACGTCTCGGAATTGGTTGGAAACTCACCCACCCTCCTCATTTCTCGTGAGGATTCCAGAATGCAGGAACTTGTTTCGAGATTCCTCCCTTTCGGCCCTGAACCATATGGGACAACTTGAGGCAGAAGAAGACGAAATTTTTTCAACGTCTCGGAATTACTTCGAAACTCACCCACCCTCCTCATTTCTCGTGAGGATTCCAGAATGCATGAACTTGTTTCGAGATTCCTCCCTTTTGGCCCTGAACCATATGGGACAACTTGAGGCAGAAGAAGACGAACTTTTTTCAACGACTCCGAATTGCGTGGAAACTCACCCACCCTCCTCATTTCTCGTGAGGATTCCAGAATGCATGAACTTGTTTCGAGATTCCTCCGTTTGGGCCCTGAACCATTTGGGACAACTTGAGGCAGAAGAAGACGAACTTTTTTCAACGTCCCCGAATTGCGTGGAAACTCACCCACCCTCCTCATTTCTCGTGAGGATTCCAGAATGCATGAACTTGTTTCGAGATTCCTCCCTTTGGGCCCTGAACCATATGGGACAACTTGAGGCAGAAGAAGACGAACTTTTTTCAACGTCTCCGAATTGCGTGGAAACTCACCCACCCTCCTCATTTCTCGTGAGGATTCCAGAATGCATGAACTTGTTTCGAGATTCCTCCCTTTGGGCCCTGAACCATTTGGGACAACTTGAGGCAGAAGAAGACGAACTTTTTTCAACGTCTCGGAATTGCTTGGAAACTCACCCACCCTCCTCATTTCTCGTGAGGATTCCAGAATGCATGAACTTGTTTCGAGATTCCTCCCTTTGGGCCCTGAACCATTTGGGACAACTTGAGGCAGAAGAAGACGAACTTTTTTCAACGTCTCGGAATTGCGTGGAAACTCACCCACCCTCCTCATTTCTCGTGAGGATTCCAGAATGCATGAACTTGTTTCGAGATTCCTCCGTTTGGGCCCTGAACCATTTGGGACAACTTGAGGCAGAAGAAGACGAAATTTTTTCAACGACTCCGAATTGCGTGGAAACTCACCCATCCTCCTCATTTCTCGTGAGGATTCCAGAATGCATGAACTTGTTTCGAGATTCCTCCCTTTGGGCCCTGAACCATATGGGACAACTTGAGGCAGAAGAAGACGAACTTTTTTCAACGTCTCCGAATTGCGTGGAAACTCACCCACCCAACTCATTTCTCGTGAGGTTTCCAGAATGCATGAACTTGTTTCGAGATTCCTCCCTTTTGGCCCTGAACCATATGGGACAACTTGAGGCAGAAGAAGACGAACTTTTTTCAACGACTCTGAATTGCGTGGAAACTCACCCACCCTCCTGATTTCTCGTGAGGATTCCAGAATGCATGAACTTGTTTCGAGATTCCTCCGTTTGAAACCTGAACCATTTGGGACAACTTGAGGCAGAATAAGACGAAATTTTTTCAACGACTCCGAATTGCGTGGAAACTCACCCACCCTCCTCATTTCTCGTGGGGATTCCAGAATGCATGAACTTGTTTCGAGATTCCTCCCTTTGGGCCCTGAACCATATGGGACAACTTGAGGCAGAAGAAGACGAACTTTTTTCAACGTCTCCGAATTGCGTGGAAACTCACCCACCCTCCTCATTTCTCGTGAGGATTCCAGAATGCATGAACTTGTTTCGAGATTCCTCCTTTTGGGCCCTGAACCATTTGGGACAACTTGAGGCAGAAGAAGACGAAATTTTTTCAACGACTCCGAATTGCGTGGAAACTCACCCATCCTCCTCATTTCTCGTGAGGATTCCAGAATGCATGAACTTGTTTCGAGATTCCTCCCTTTGGGCCCTGAACCATATGGGACAACTTGAGGCAGAAGAAGACGAACTTTTTTCAACGTCTCCGAATTGCGTGGAAACTCACCCACCCTCCTGATTTCTCGTGAGGATTCCAGAATGCATGAACTTGTTTCGGGATTCCTCCGGTTGGGCCCTGAACCATTTGGGACAACTTGAGGCAGAAGAAGACGAAATTTTTTCAACGACTCCGAATTGCGTGGAAACTCACCCACCCTCCTCATTTCTCGTGAGGATTCCAGAATGCATGAACTTGTTTCGAGATTCCTCCGTTTGGGCCCTGAACCATTTGGGACAACTTGAGGCAGAAGAAGACGAACTTTTTTCAACGTCCCCGAATTGCGTGGAAACTCACCCACCCTCCTCATTTCTCGTGAGGATTCCAGAATGCATGAACTTGTTTCGAGATTCCTCCCTTTGGGCCCTGAACCATATGGGACAACTTGAGGCAGAAGAAGACGAACTTTTTTCAACGTCTCGGAATTGCTTGGAAACTCACCCACCCTCCTCATTTCTCGTGAGGAATCCAGAATGCATGAACTTGTTTCGAGATTCCTCCCTTTGGGCCCTGAACCATTTGGGACAACTTGAGGCAGAAGAAGACGAACTTTTTTCAACGTCTCGGAATTGCTTGGAAACTCACCCACCCTCCTCATTTCTCGTGAGGATTCCAGAATGCATGAACTTGTTTCGAGATTCCTCCGTTTGGGCCCTGAACCATTTGGGACAACTTGAGGCAGAAGAAGACGAACTTTTTTCAACGTCTCGGAATTGCTTGGAAACTCACCCACCCTCCTCATTTTTCGTGAGGATTCCAGAATGCATGAACTTGTTTCGAGATTCCTCCGTTTGGGCCCTGAACCATTTGGGACAACTTGAGGCAGAAGAAGACGAAATTTTTTCAACGACTTCGAATTGCGTGGAAACTCACCCACCCTCCTCATTTCTCGTGAGGATTCCAGAATGCATGAACTTGTTTCCAGATTCCTCCCTTTCGGCCTGAACCATATGGGACAACTTGAGGCAGAAGAAGACGAACTTTTTTCAACGTCTCGGAATTGCTTAGAAACTCACCCACCCACCTCATTTCTCGTGAGGATTCCAGAATGCATGAACTTGTTTCGAGATTCCTCCGTTTGGGCCCTGAACCATTTGGGACAACTTGAGGCAGAAGAAGACGAAATTTTTTCAACGACTCCGAATTGCGTGGAAACTCACCCACCCTCCTCGTTTCTCGTGGGGATTCCAGAATGCATGAACTTGTTTCGAGATTCCTCCGGTTGGGCCCTGAACAAATTGGGACAACTTGAGGCAGAAGAAGACGAACTTTTTTCAACGTCTCGGAATTGGTTGGAAACTCACCCACCCTCCTCATTTCTCGTGAGGATTCCAGAATGCATGAACTTGTTTCGAGATTCCTCCGTTTGGGCCCTGAACCATATGGGACAACTTGAGCCAGAAGAAGACGAACTTTTTTGAACGTCTCGGAATTGGTTGGAAACTCACCCACCCTCCTCATTTCTCGTGAGGATTCCAGAATGCAGGAACTTGTTTCGAGATTCCTCCCTTTCGGCCCTGAACCATATGGGACAACTTGAGGCAGAAGAAGACGAAATTTTTTCAACGTCTCGGAATTACTTCGAAACTCACCCACCCTCCTCATTTCTCGTGAGGATTCCAGAATGCATGAACTTGTTTCGAGATTCCTCCCTTTTGGCCCTGAACCATATGGGACAACTTGAGGCAGAAGAAGACGAACTTTTTTCAACGACTCCGAATTGCGTGGAAACTCACCCACCCTCCTCATTTCTCGTGAGGATTCCAGAATGCATGAACTTGTTTCGAGATTCCTCCGTTTGGGCCCTGAACCATTTGGGACAACTTGAGGCAGAAGAAGACGAACTTTTTTCAACGTCCCCGAATTGCGTGGAAACTCACCCACCCTCCTCATTTCTCGTGAGGATTCCAGAATGCAGGAACTTGTTTCGAGATTCCTCCCTTTGGGCCCTGAACCATATGGGACAACTTGAGGCAGAAGAAGACGAACTTTTTTCAACGTCTCCGAATTGCGTGGAAACTCACCCACCCTCCTCATTTCTCGTGAGGATTCCAGAATGCATGAACTTGTTTCGAGATTCCTCCCTTTGGGCCCTGAACCATTTGGGACAACTTGAGGCAGAAGAAGACGAACTTTTTTCAACGTCTCGGAATTGCTTGGAAACTCACCCACCCTCCTCATTTCTCGTGAGGATTCCAGAATGCATGAACTTGTTTCGAGATTCCTCCCTTTGGGCCCTGAACCATTTGGGACAACTTGAGGCAGAAGAAGGCGAACTTTTTTCAACGTCTCGGAATTGCTTGGAAACTCACCCACCCTCCTCATTTCTCGTGAGGATTCCAGAATGCATGAACTTGTTTCGAGATTCCTCCGGTTGGGCCCTGAACCATTTGGGACAACTTGAGGCAGAAGAAGACGAACTTTTTTCAACGTCTCGGAATTGGTTGGAAACTTACCCACCCTCCTCATTTCTCGTGAGGATTCCAGAATGCATGAACTTGTTTCGAGATTCCTCCGTTTGGGCCCTGAACCATTTGGCAAGACTTGAGGCAGAAGAAAACGAACTTTTTTCAACGACTCCGAATTGCGTGGAAACTCACCCACCCTCCTCATTTCTCGTGAGATTTCCAGAATGCATGAACTTGTTTCGAGATTCCTCCCTTTGGGCCCTGAACCATTTGGGACAACTTGAGGCAGAAGAAGACGAACTTTTTTCAACGTCTCGGAATTGCGTGGAAACTCACCCACCCTCCTCATTTCTCGTGAGGACTCCAGAATGCACGAACTTGTTTCGAGATTCCTCCGTTTGGGCCCTGAACCATTTGGGACAACTTGAGGCAGAAGAAGACAAACTTTTTTCAACGTCTCGGAATTGCTTGGAAACTCACCCACCCTCCTCATTTCTCGTGAGGATTCCAGAATGCATGAACTTGTTTCGAGATTCCTCCGTTTGGGCCCTGAACCATTTGGGACAACTTGAGGCAGAAGAAGACGAACTTTTTTCAACGTCTCCGAATTGCGTGGAAACTCACCCACCCTCCTCATTTCTCGTGAGGATTCCAGAATGCATGAACTTGTTTCGAGATTCCTCCGTTTGGGCCCTGAACCATTTGGCAAGACTTGAGGCAGAAAAAAACGAACTTTTTTCAACGACTCCGAATTGCGTTTAAACTCACCCACCCTCCTCATTTCTCGTGAGGATTCCAGAATGCATGAACTTGTTTCGAGATTCCTCCCTTTGGGCTCTGAACCATATGGGACAACTTGAGGCAGAAGAAGACGAACTTTTTTCAACGTCTCCGAATTGCGTGGAAACTCACCCACCCTCCTCATTTCTCGTGAGGATTCCAGAATGCATGAACTTGTTTCGAGATTCCTCCGTTTGGGCCCTGAACCATTTGGGACAACTTGAGGCAGAAGAAGACGAAATTTTTTCAACGACTCCGAATTGCGTGGAAACTCACCCACCCTCCTCATTTCTCGTGAGGATTCCAGAATGCATGAACTTGTTTCGAGATTCCTCCCTTTGGGCCCTGAACCATATGGGACAACTTGAGGCAGAAGAAGACGAACTTTTTTGAACGTCTCCTAATTGCGTGGAAACTCACCCACGCTCCTCATTTCTCGTGAGGATTCCAGAATGCAGGAACTTGTTTCGAGATTCCTCCGTTTGGGCCCTGAACCATTTGGGACAACTTGAGGCAGAAGAAGACGAAATTTTTTCAACGACTCCGAATTGCGTGGAAACTCACCCACCCTCCTCATTTCTCGTGAGGATTCCAGAATGCATGAACTTGTTTCGAGATTCCTCCCTTTGGGCTCTGAACCATATGGGACAACTTGAGGCAGAAGAAGACGAACTTTTTTCAACGTCTCGGAATTGCGTGGAAACTCACCCACCCTCCTCATTTCTCGTGAGGATTCCAGAATGCATGAACTTGTTTCGAGATTCCTCCGTTTGGGCCCTGAACCATTTGGGACAACTTGAGGCAGAAGAAGACGAAATTTTTTCAACGACTCCGAATTGCGTGGAAACTCACCCATCCTCCTCATTTCTCGTGAGGATTCCAGAATGCATGAACTTGTTTCGAGATTCCTCCCTTTGGGCCCTGAACCATATGGGACAACTTGAGGCAGAAGAAGACGAACTTTTTTCAACGTCTCCGAATTGCGTGGAAACTCACCCACCCTCCTCATTTCTCGTGAGGTTTCCAGAATGCATGAACTTGTTTCGAGATTCCTCCCTTTTGGCCCTGAACCATATGGGACAACTTGAGGCAGAAGAAGACGAACTTTTTTCAACGACTCTGAATTGCGTGGAAACTCACCCACCCTCCTCATTTCTCGTGAGGATTCCAGAATGCATGAACTTGTTTCGAGATTCCTCCGGTTGGGCCCTGAACAAATTGGGACAACTTGAGACAGAAGAAGACGAACTTTTTTCAACGTCTCGGAATTGGTTGGAAACTCACCCACCCTCCTCATTTCTCGTGAGGATTCCAGAATGCATGAACTTGTTTCGAGATTCCACCGTTTGGGCCCTGAAACATATGGGACAACTTGAGGCAGAAGAAGACGAACTTTTTTCAACGTCTCGGAATTGCGTGGAAACTCACCCACCCTCCTCATTTCTCGTGAGGACTCCAGAATGCACGAACTTGTTTCGAGATTCCTCCGTTTGGGCCCTGAACCATTTGGGACAACTTGAGGCAGAAGAAGACAAACTTTTTTCAACGTCTCGGAATTGCTTGGAAACTCACCCACCCTCCTCATTTCTCGTGAGGATTCCAGAATGCATGAACTTGTTTCGAGATTCCTCCGTTTGGGCCCTGAACCATTTGGGACAACTTGAGGCAGATGAAGACGAACTTTTTTCAACGTCTCCGAATTGCGTGGAAACTCACCCACCCTCCTCATTTCTCGTGAGGATTCCAGAATGCATGAACTTGTTTCGAGATTCCTCCGTTTGGGCCCTGATTCATTTGGCAAGACTTGAGGCAGAAAAAAACGAACTTTTTTCAACGACTCCGAATTGCGTTTAAACTCACCCACCCTCCTCATTTCTCGTGAGGATTCCAGAATGCATGAACTTGTTTCGAGATTCCTCCCTTTGGGCTCTGAACCATATGGGACAACTTGAGGCAGAAGAAGACGAACTTTTTTCAACGTCTCCGAATTGCGTGGAAACTCACCCACCCTCCTCATTTCTCGTGAGGATTCCAGAATGCATGAACTTGTTTCGAGATTCCTCCGTTTGGGCCCTGAACCATTTGGGACAACTTGAGGCAGAAGAAGACGAAATTTTTTCAACGACTCCGAATTGCGTGGAAACTCACCCACCCTCCTCATTTCTCGTGAGGATTCCAGAATGCATGAACTTGTTTCGAGATTCCTCCCTTTGGGCCCTGAACCATATGGGACAACTTGAGGCAGAAGAAGACGAACTTTTTTCAACGTCTCCTAATTGCGTGGAAACTCACCCACGCTCCTCATTTCTCGTGAGGATTCCAGAATGCAGGAACTTGTTTCGAGATTCCTCCGTTTGGGCCCTGAACCATTTGGGACAACTTGAGGCAGAAGAAGACGAAATTTTTTCAACGACTCCGAATTGCGTGGAAACTCACCCACCCTCCTCATTTCTCGTGAGGATTCCAGAATGCATGAACTTGTTTCGAGATTCCTCCCTTTGGGCTCTGAACCATATGGGACAACTTGAGGCAGAAGAAGACGAACTTTTTTCAACGTCTCGGAATTGCGTGGAAACTCACCCACCCTCCTCATTTCTCGTGAGGATTCCAGAATGCATGAACTTGTTTCGAGATTCCTCCGTTTGGGCCCTGAACCATTTGGGACAACTTGAGGCAGAAGAAGACGAAATTTTTTCAACGACTCCGAATTGCGTGGAAACTCACCCATCCTCCTCATTTCGCGTGAGGATTCCAGAATGCATGAACTTGTTTCGAGATTCCTCCCTTTGGGCCCTGAACCATATGGGACAACTTGAGGCAGAAGAAGACGAACTTTTTTCAACGTCTCCGAATTGCGTGGAAACTCACCCACCCTCCTCATTTCTCGTGAGGTTTCCAGAATGCATGAACTTGTTTCGAGATTCCTCCCTTTTGGCCCTGAACCATATGGGACAACTTGAGGCAGAAGAAGACGAACTTTTTTCAACGACTCTGAATTGCGTGGAAACTCACCCACCCTCCTCATTTCTCGTGAGGATTCCAGAATGCATGAACTTGTTTCGAGATTCCTCCGGTTGGGCCCTGAACAAATTGGGACAACTTGAGGCAGAAGAAGACGAACTTTTTTCAACGTCTCGGAATTGGTTGGAAACTCACCCACCCTCCTCATTTCTCGTGAGGATTCCAGAATGCATGAACTTGTTTCGAGATTCCTCCGTTTGGGCCCTGAACCATATGGGACAACTTGAGCCAGAAGAAGACGAACTTTTTTGAACGTCTCGGAATTGGTTGGAAACTCACCCACCCTCCTCATTTCTCGTGAGGATTCCAGAATGCAGGAACTTGTTTCGAGATTCCTCCCTTTCGGCCCTGAACCATATGGGACAACTTGAGGCAGAAGAAGACGAAATTTTTTCAACGTCTCGGAATTACTTCGAAACTCACCCACCCTCCTCATTTCTCGTGAGGATTCCAGAATGCATGAACTTGTTTCGAGATTCCTCCCTTTTGGCCCTGAACCATATGGGACAACTTGAGGCAGAAGAAGACGAACTTTTTTCAACGACTCCGAATTGCGTGGAAACTCACCCACCCTCCTCATTTGTCGTGAGGATTCCAGAATGCATGAACTTGTTTCGAGATTCCTCCGTTTGGGCCCTGAACCATTTGGGACAACTTGAGGCAGAAGAAGACGAACTTTTTTCAACGTCCCCGAATTGCGTGGAAACTCACCCACCCTCCTCATTTCTCGTGAGGATTCCAGAATGCATGAACTTGTTTCGAGATTCCTCCCTTTGGGCCCTGAACCATATGGGACAACTTGAGGCAGAAGAAGACGAACTTTTTTCAACGTCTCCGAATTGCGTGGAAACTCACCCACCCTCCTCATTTCTCGTGAGGATTCCAGAATGCATGAACTTGTTTCGAGATTCCTCCCTTTGGGCCCTGAACCATTTGGGACAACTTGAGGCAGAAGAAGACGAACTTTTTTCAACGTCTCGGAATTGCTTGGAAACTCACCCACCCTCCTCATTTCTCGTGAGGATTCCAGAATGCATGAACTTGTTTCGAGATTCCTCCCTTTGGGCCCTGAACCATTTGGGACAACTTGAGGCAGAAGAAGACGAACTTTTTTCAACGTCTCGGAATTGCTTGGAAACTCACCCACCCTCCTCATTTCTCGTGAGGATTCCAGAATGCATGAACTTGTTTCGAGATTCCTCCGGTTGGGCCCTGAACCATTTGGGACAACTTGAGGCAGAAGAAGACGAACTTTTTTCAACGTCTCGGAATTGGTTGGAAACTTACCCACCCTCCTCATTTCTCGTGAGGATTCCAGAATGCATGAACTTGTTTCGAGATTCCTCCGTTTGGGCCCTGAACCATTTGGCAAGACTTGAGGCAGAAGAAAACGAACTTTTTTCAACGACTCCGAATTGCGTGGAAACTCACCCACCCTCCTCATTTCTCGTGAGGTTTCCAGAATGCATGAACTTGTTTCGAGATTCCTCCCTTTGGGCCCTGAACCATTTGGGACAACTTGAGGCAGAAGAAGACGAACTTTTTTCAACGTCTCGGAATTGCGTGGAAACTCACCCACCCTCCTCATTTCTCGTGAGGACTCCAGAATGCACGAACTTGTTTCGAGATTCCTCCGTTTGGGCCCTGAACCATTTGGGACAACTTGAGGCAGAAGAAGACGAACTTTTTTCAACGTCTCGGAATTGCTTGGAAACTCACCCACCCTCCTCATTTCTCGTGAGGATTCCAGAATGCATGAACTTGTTTCGAGATTCCTCCCTTTGGGCCCTGAACCATTTGGGACAACTTGAGGCAGAAGAAGACGAACTTTTTTCAACGTCTCGGAATTGCTTGGAAACTCACCCACCCTCCTCATTTCTCGTGAGGATTCCAGAATGCATGAACTTGTTTCGAGATTCCTCCCTTTGGGCCCTGAACCACATGGGACAACTTGAGGCAGAAGAAGACGAACTTTTTTCAACGTCTCCGAATTGCGTGGAAACTCACCCACCCTCCTCATTTCTCGTGAGGATTCCAGAATGCATGAACTTGTTTCGAGATTCCTCCCTTTGGGCCCTGAACCATTTGGGACAACTTGAGGCAGAAGAAGACGAACTTTTTTCAACGTCTCGGAATTGCTTGGAAACTCACCCACCCTCCTCATTTCTCGTGAGGATTCCAGAATGCATGAACTTGTTTCGAGATTCCTCCCTTTGGGCCCTGAACCATTTGGGACAACTTGAGGCAGAAGAAGACGAACTTTTTTCAACGTCTCGGAATTGCTTGGAAACTCACCCACCCTCCTCATTTCTCGTGAGGATTCCAGAATGCATGAACTTGTTTCGAGATTCCTCCGGTTGGGCCCTGAACCATTTGGGACAACTTGAGGCAGAAGAAGACGAACTTTTTTCAACGTCTCGGAATTGGTTGGAAACTTACCCACCCTCCTCATTTCTCGTGAGGATTCCAGAATGCATGAACTTGTTTCGAGATTCCTCCGTTTGGGCCCTGAACCATTTGGCAAGACTTGAGGCAGAAGAAAACGAACTTTTTTCAACGACTCCGAATTGCGTGGAAACTCACCCACCCTCCTCATTTCTCGTGAGGTTTCCAGAATGCATGAACTTGTTTCGAGATTCCTCCCTTTGGGCCCTGAACCATTTGGGACAACTTGAGGCAGAAGAAGACGAACTTTTTTCAACGTCTCGGAATTGCGTGGAAACTCACCCACCCTCCTCATTTCTCGTGAGGACTCCAGAATGCACGAACTTGTTTCGAGATTCCTCCGTTTGGGCCCTGAACCATTTGGGACAACTTGAGGCAGAAGAAGACGAACTTTTTTCAACGTCTCGGAATTGCTTGGAAACTCACCCACCCTCCTCATTTCTCGTGAGGATTCCAGAATGCATGAACTTGTTTCGAGATTCCTCCGTTTGGGCCCTGAACCATTTGGGACAACTTGAGGCAGAAGAAGACGAACTTTTTTCAACGTCTCCGAATTGCGTGGAAACTCACCCACCCTCCTCATTTCTCGTGAGGATTCCAGAATGCATGAACTTGTTTCGAGATTCCTCCGTTTGGGCCCTGAACCATTTGGCAAGACTTGAGGCAGAAAAAAACGAACTTTTTTCAACGACTCCGAATTGCGTTTAAACTCACCCACCCTCCTCATTTCTCGTGAGGATTCCAGAATGCATGAACTTGTTTCGAGATTCCTCCCTTTGGGCTCTGAACCATATGGGACAACTTGAGGCAGAAGAAGACGAACTTTTTTCAACGTCTCCGAATTGCGTGGAAACTCACCCACCCTCCTCATTTCTCGTGAGGATTCCAGAATGCATGAACTTGTTTCGAGATTCCTCCGTTTGGGCCCTGAACCATTTGGGACAACTTGAGGCAGAAGAAGACGAAATTTTTTCAACGACTCCGAATTGCGTGGAAACTCACCCACCCTCCTCATTTCTCGTGAGGATTCCAGAATGCATGAACTTGTTTCGAGATTCCTCCCTTTGGGCTCTGAACCATATGGGACAACTTGAGGCAGAAGAAGACGAAGTTTTTTCAACGTCTCGGAATTGCGTGGAAACTCACCCACCCTCCTCATTTCTCGTGAGGATTCCAGAATGCATGAACTTGTTTCGAGATTCCTCCGTTTGGGCCCTGAACCATTTGGGACAACTTGAGGCAGAAGAAGACGAACTTTTTTCAACGTCTCCGAATTGCGTGGAAACTCACCCACCCTCCTCATTTCTCGTGAGGTTTCCAGAATGCATGAACTTGTTTCGAGATTCCTCCCTTTTGGCCCTGAACCATATGGGACAACTTGAGGCAGAAGAAGACGAACTTTTTTCAACGACTCTGAATTGCGTGGAAACTCACCCACCCTCCTGATTTCTCGTGAGGATTCCAGAATGCATGAACTTGTTTCGAGATTCCTCCGGTTGGGCCCTGAACCATATGGGACAACTTGAGGCAGAAGAAGACGAACTTTTTTCAACGTCTCCGAATTGCGTGGAAACTCACCCACCCTCCTCATTTCTCGTGAGGTTTCCAGAATGCATGAACTTGTTTCGAGATTCCTCCCTTTTGGCCCTGAACCATATGGGACAACTTGAGGCAGAAGAAGACGAACTTTTTTCAACGACTCTGAATTGCGTGGAAACTCACCCACCCTCCTGATTTCTCGTGAGGATTCCAGAATGCATGAACTTGTTTCGAGATTCCTCCGTTTGAAACCTGAACCATTTGGGACAACTTGAGGCAGAATAAGACGAAATTTTTTCAACGACTCCGAATTGCGTGGAAACTCACCCACCCTCCTCATTTCTCGTGGGGATTCCAGAATGCATGAACTTGTTTCGAGATTCCTCCCTTTGGGCCCTGAACCATATGGGACAACTTGAGGCAGAAGAAGACGAACTTTTTTCAACGTCTCCGAATTGCGTGGAAACTCACCCACCCTCCTCATTTCTCGTGAGGATTCCAGAATGCATGAACTTGTTTCGAGATTCCTCCTTTTGGGCCCTGAACCATTTGGGACAACTTGAGGCAGAAGAAGACGAAATTTTTTCAACGACTCCGAATTGCGTGGAAACTCACCCATCCTCCTCATTTCTCGTGAGGATTCCAGAATGCATGAACTTGTTTCGAGATTCCTCCCTTTGGGCCCTGAACCATTTGGGACAACTTGAGGCAGAAGAAGACGAAATTTTTTCAACGACTCCGAATTGCGTGGAAACTCACCCACCCTCCTCATTTCTCGTGAGGATTCCAGAATGCATGAACTTGTTTCGAGATTCCTCCCTTTGGGCCCTGAACCATATGGGACAACTTGAGGCAGAAGAAGACGAACTTTTTTCAACGTCTCCTAATTGCGTGGAAACTCACCCACGCTCCTCATTTCTCGTGAGGATTCCAGAATGCAGGAACTTGTTTCGAGATTCCTCCGTTTGGGCCCTGAACCATTTGGGACAACTTGAGGCAGAAGAAGACGAAATTTTTTCAACGACTCCGAATTGCGTGGAAACTCACCCACCCTCCTCATTTCTCGTGAGGATTCCAGAATGCATGAACTTGTTTCGAGATTCCTCCCTTTGGGCTCTGAACCATATGGGACAACTTGAGGCAGAAGAAGACGAAGTTTTTTCAACGTCTCGGAATTGCGTGGAAACTCACCCACCCTCCTCATTTCTCGTGAGGATTCCAGAATGCATGAACTTGTTTCGAGATTCCTCCGTTTGGGCCCTGAACCATTTGGGACAACTTGAGGCAGAAGAAGACGAACTTTTTTCAACGTCTCCGAATTGCGTGGAAACTCACCCACCCTCCTCATTTCTCGTGAGGTTTCCAGAATGCATGAACTTGTTTCGAGATTCCTCCCTTTTGGCCCTGAACCATATGGGACAACTTGAGGCAGAAGAAGACGAACTTTTTTCAACGACTCTGAATTGCGTGGAAACTCACCCACCCTCCTGATTTCTCGTGAGGATTCCAGAATGCATGAACTTGTTTCGAGATTCCTCCGGTTGGGCCCTGAACCATATGGGACAACTTGAGGCAGAAGAAGACGAACTTTTTTCAACGTCTCCGAATTGCGTGGAAACTCACCCACCCTCCTCATTTCTCGTGAGGTTTCCAGAATGCATGAACTTGTTTCGAGATTCCTCCCTTTTGGCCCTGAACCATATGGGACAACTTGAGGCAGAAGAAGACGAACTTTTTTCAACGACTCTGAATTGCGTGGAAACTCACCCACCCTCCTGATTTCTCGTGAGGATTCCAGAATGCATGAACTTGTTTCGAGATTCCTCCGTTTGAAACCTGAACCATTTGGGACAACTTGAGGCAGAATAAGACGAAATTTTTTCAACGACTCCGAATTGCGTGGAAACTCACCCACCCTCCTCATTTCTCGTGGGGATTCCAGAATGCATGAACTTGTTTCGAGATTCCTCCCTTTGGGCCCTGAACCATATGGGACAACTTGAGGCAGAAGAAGACGAACTTTTTTCAACGTCTCCGAATTGCGTGGAAACTCACCCACCCTCCTAATTTCTCGTGAGGATTCCAGAATGCATGAACTTGTTTCGGGATTCCTCCGGTTGGGCCCTGAACCATTTGGGACAACTTGAGGCAGAAGAAGACGAAATTTTTTCAACGACTCCGAATTGCGTGGAAACTCACCCACCCTCCTCATTTCTCGTGAGGATTCCAGAATGCATGAACTTGTTTCGAGATTCCTCCGTTTGGGCCCTGAACCATTTGGGACAACTTGAGGCAGAAGAAGACGAACTTTTTTCAACGTCCCCGAATTGCGTGGAAACTCACCCACCCTCCTCATTTCTCGTGAGGATTCCAGAATGCATGAACTTGTTTCGAGATTCCTCCCTTTGGGCCCTGAACCATATGGGACAACTTGAGGCAGAAGAAGACGAACTTTTTTCAACGTCTCCGAATTGCGTGGAAACTCACCCACCCTCCTCATTTCTCGTGAGGATTCCAGAATGCATGAACTTGTTTCGAGATTCCTCCCTTTGGGCCCTGAACCATTTGGGACAACTTGAGGCAGAAGAAGACGAACTTTTTTCAACGTCTCGGAATTGCTTGGAAACTCACCCACCCTCCTCATTTCTCGTGAGGATTCCAGAATGCATGATCTTGTTTCGAGATTCCTCCCTTTGGGCCCTGAACCATTTGGGACAACTTGAGGCAGAAGAAGACGAACTTTTTTCAACGTCTCGGAATTGCTTGGAAACTCACCCACCCTCCTCATTTCTCGTGAGGATTCCAGAATGCATGAACTTGTTTCGAGATTCCTCCGGTTGGGCCCTGAACCATTTGGGACAACTTGAGGCAGAAGAAGACGAACTTTTTTCAACGTCTCGGAATTGGTTGGAAACTTACCCACCCTCCTCATTTCTCGTGAGGATTCCATAATGCATGAACTTGTTTCGAGATTCCTCCGTTTGGGCCCTGAACCATTTGGCAAGACTTGAGGCAGAAGAAAACGAACTTTTTTCAACGACTCCGAATTGCGTGGAAACTCACCCACCCTCCTCATTTCTCGTGAGGTTTCCAGAATGCATGAACTTGTTTCGAGATTCCTCCCTTTGGGCCCTGAACCATTTGGGACAACTTGAGGCAGAAGAAGACGAACTTTTTTCAACGTCTCGGAATTGCGTGGAAACTCACCCACCCTCCTCATTTCTCGTGAGGACTCCAGAATGCACGAACTTGTTTCGAGATTCCTCCGTTTGGGCCCTGAACCATTTGGGACAACTTGAGGCAGAAGAAGGCGAACTTTTTTCAACGTCTCGGAATTGCTTGGAAACTCACCCACCCTCCTCATTTCTCGTGAGGATTCCAGAATGCATGAACTTTTTTCGAGATTCCTCCGTTTGGGCCCTGAACCATTTGGGACAACTTGAGGCAGAAGAAGACGAACTTTTTTCAACGTCTCCGAATTGCGTGGAAACTCACCCACCCTCCTCATTTCTCGTGAGGATTCCAGAATGCATGAACTTGTTTCGAGATTCCTCCGTTTGGGCCCTGAACCATTTGGCAAGACTTGAGGCAGAAAAAAACGAACTTTTTTCAACGACTCCGAATTGCGTTTAAACTCACCCACCCTCCTCATTTCTCGTGAGGATTCCAGAATGCATGAACTTGTTTCGAGATTCCTCCCTTTGGGCTCTGAACCATATGGGACAACTTGAGGCAGAAGAAGACGAACTTTTTTCAACGTCTCCGAATTGCGTGGAAACTCACCCACCCTCCTCATTTCTCGTGAGGATTCCAGAATGCATGAACTTGTTTCGAGATTCCTCCGTTTGGGCCCTGAACCATTTGGGACAACTTGAGGCAGAAGAAGACGAAATTTTTTCAACGACTCCGAATTGCGTGGAAACTCACCCACCCTCCTCATTTCTCGTGAGGATTCCAGAATGCATGAACTTGTTTCGAGATTCCTCCCTTTGGGCCCTGAACCATATGGGACAACTTGAGGCAGAAGAAGACGAACTTTTTTCAACGTCTCCTAATTGCGTGGAAACTCACCCACCCTCCTCATTTCTCGTGAGGATTCCAGAATGCAGGAACTTGTTTCGAGATTCCTCCGTTTGGGCCCTGAACCATTTGGGACAACTTGAGGCAGAAGAAGACGAAATTTTTTCAACGACTCCGAATTGCGTGGAAACTCACCCACCCTCCTCATTTCTCGTGAGGATTCCAGAATGCATGAACTTGTTTCGAGATTCCTCCCTTTGGGCTCTGAACCATATGGGACAACTTGAGGCAGAAGAAGACGAACTTTTTTCAACGTCTCCGAATTGCGTGGAAACTCACCCACCCTCCTCATTTCTCGTGAGGATTCCAGAATGCATGAACTTGTTTCGAGATTCCTCCGTTTGGGCCCTGAACCATTTGGGACAACTTGAGGCAGAAGAAGACGAAATTTTTTCAACGACTCCGAATTGCGTGGAAACTCACCCATCCTCCTCATTTCTCGTGAGGATTCCAGAATGCATGAACTTGTTTCGAGATTCCTCCCTTTGGGCCCTGAACCATATGGGACAACTTGAGGCAGAAGAAGACGAACTTTTTTCAACGTCTCCGAATTGCGTGGAAACTCACCCACCCTCCTCATTTCTCGTGAGGTTTCCAGAATGCATGAACTTGTTTCGAGATTCCTCCCTTTGGGCCCTGAACCATTTGGGACAACTTGAGGCAGAAGAAGACGAACTTTTTTCAACGTCTCGGAATTGCGTGGAAACTCACCCACCCTCCTCATTTCTCGTGAGGACTCCAGAATGCACGAACTTGTTTCGAGATTCCTCCGTTTGGGCCCTGAACCATTTGGGACAACTTGAGGCAGAAGAAGACGAACTTTTTTCAACGTCTCGGAATTGCTTGGAAACTCACCCACCCTCCTCATTTCTCGTGAGGATTCCAGAATGCATGAACTTGTTTCGAGATTCCTCCGGTTGGGCCCTGAACCAATTGGGACAACTTGAGGCAGAAGAAGACGAACTTTTTTCAACGTCTCGGAATTGGTTGCAAACTCACCCACCCTCCTCATTTCTCGTGAGGATTCCAGAATGCATGAACTTGTTTCGAGATTCCTCCGTTTGGGCCCTGAACCATATGGGACAACTTGAGCCAGAAGAAGACGAACTTTTTTGAACGTCTCGGAATTGGTTGGAAACTCACCCACCCTCCTCATTTCTCGTGAGGATTCCAGAATGCATGAACTTGTTTCCAGATTCCTCCCTTTCGGCCCTGAACCATATGGGACAACTTGAGGCAGAAGAAGACGAACTTTTTTCAACGTCTCGGAATTGCTTCGAAACTCACCCACCCTCCTCATTTCTCGTGAGGATTCGAGAATGCATGAACTTGTTTCGAGATTCCTCCCTTTTGGCCCTGAACCATATGGGACAACTTGAGGCAGAAGAAGACGAACTTTTTTCAACGACACTGAATTGCGTGGAAACTCACCCACCCTCCTGATTTCTCGTGAGGATTCCAGAATGCATGAACTTGTTTCGGGATTCCTCCGGTTGGGCCCTGAACCATTTGGGACAACTTGAGGCAGAAGAAGACGAAATTTTTTCAACGACTCCGAATTGCGTGGAAACTCACCCACCCTCCTCATTTCTCGTGAGGATTCCAGAATGCATGAACTTGTTTCGAGATTCCTCCGTTTGGGCCCTGAACCATTTGGGACAACTTGAGGCAGAAGAAGACGAACTTTTTTCAACGTCTCCGAATTGCGTGGAAACTCACCCACCCTCCTCATTTCTCGTGAGGATTCCAGAATGCATGAACTTGTTTCGAGATTCCTCCCTTTGGGCCCTGAACCATTTGGGACAACTTGAGGCAGAAGAAGACGAACTTTTTTCAACATCTCGGAATTGCTTGGAAACTCACCCACCCTCCTCATTTCTCGTGAGGATTCCAGAATGCATGAACTTGTTTCGAGATTCCTCCCTTTGGGCCCTGAACCATTTGGGACAACTTGAGGCAGAAGAAGACGAACTTTTTTCAACGTCTCGGAATTGCGTGGAAACTCACCCACCCTCCTCATTTCTCGTGAGGACTCCAGAATGCACGAACTTGTTTCGAGATTCCTCCCTTTGGGCCCTGAACCATTTGGGACAACTTGAGGCAGAAGAAGACGAACTTTTTTCAACGTCTCGGAATTGCTTGGAAACTCACCCACCCTCCTCATTTCTCGTGAGGATTCCAGAATGCAGGAACTTGTTTCGAGATTCCTCCGTTTGGGCCCTGAACCATTTGGGACAACTTGAGGCAGAAGAAGACGAACTTTTTTCAACGTCTCCGAATTGCGTGGAAACTCACCCACCCTCCTCATTTCTCGTGAGGATTCCAGAATGCATGAACTTGTTTCGAGATTCCTCCGTTTGGGCCCTGAACCATTTGGCAAGACTTGAGGCAGAAGAAAACGAACTTTTTTCAACGACTCCGAATTGCGTGGAAACTCACCCACCCTCCTCATTTCTCGTGAGGATTCCAGAATGCATGAACTTGTTTCGAGATTCCTCCCTTTGGGCTCTGAACCATATGGGACAACTTGAGGCAGAAGAAGACGAACTTTTTTCAACGTCTCCGAATTGCGTGGAAACTCACCCACCCTCCTCATTTCTCGTGAGGATTCCAGAATGCATGAACTTGTTTCGAGATTCCTCCGTTTGGGCCCTGAACCATTTGGGACAACTTGAGGCAGAAGAAGACGAAATTTTTTCAACGACTCCGAATTGCGTGGAAACTCACCCACCCTCCTCATTTCTCGTGAGGATTCCAGAATGCATGAACTTGTTTCGAGATTCCTCCCTTTGGGCCCTGAACCATATGGGACAACTTGAGGAGAAGAAGACGAACTTTTTTCAACGTCTCCTAATTGCATGGAAACTCACCCACCCTCCTCATTTCTCGTGAGGATTCCAGAATGCAGGAACTTGTTTCGAGATTCCTCCGTTTGGGCCCTGAACCATTTGGGACAACTTGAGGCAGAAGAAGACGAAATTTTTTCAACGACTCCGAATTGCGTGGAAACTCACCCACCCTCCTCATTTCTCGTGAGGATTCCAGAATGCATGAACTTGTTTCGAGATTCTTCCCTTTGGGCGCTGAACCATATGGGACAACTTGAGGCAAAAGAAGACGAACTTTTTTAACGTCTCCGAATTGCGTGGAAACTCACCCACCCTCCTCATTTCTCGTGAGGATTCCAGAATGCATGAACTTGTTTCGAGATTCCTCCGTTTGGGCCCTGAACCATTTGGGACAACTTGAGGCAGAAGAAGACGAAATTTTTTCAACGACTCCGAATTGCGTGGAAACTCACCCATCCTCCTCATTTCTCGTGAGGATTCCAGAATGCATGAACTTGTTTCGAGATTCCTCCCTTTGGGCCCTGAACCATATGGGACAACTTGAGGCAGAAGAAGACGAACTTTTTTCAACGTCTCCGAATTGCGTGGAAACTCACCCACCCTCCTCATTTCTCGTGAGGTTTCCAGAATGCATGAACTTGTTTCGAGATTCCTCCCTTTGGGCCCTGAACCAGTTGGGACAACTTGAGGCAGAAGAAGACGAACTTTTTTCAACGTCTCGGAATTGCGTGGAAACTCACCCACCCTCCTCATTTCTCGTGAGGACTCCAGAATGCACGAACTTGTTTCGAGATTCCTCCGTTTGGGCCCTGAACCATTTGGGACAACTTGAGGCAGAAGAAGACGAACTTTTTTCAACGTCTCGGAATTGCTTGGAAACTCACCCACCCTCCTCATTTCTCGTGAGGATTCCAGAATGCATGAACTTGTTTCGAGATTCCTCCGGTTGGGCCCTGAACCAATTGGGACAACTTGAGGCAGAAGAAGACGAACTTTTTTCAACATCTCGGAATTGGTTGCAAACTCACCCACCCTCCTCATTTCTCGTGAGGATTCCAGAATGCATGAACTTGTTTCGAGATTCCTCCGTTTGGGCCCTGAACCATATGGGACAACTTGAGCCAGAAGAAGACGAACTTTTTTGAACGTCTCGGAATTGGTTGGAAACTCACCCACCCTCCTCATTTCTCGTGAGGATTCCAGAATGCATGAACTTGTTTCCAGATTCCTCCCTTTCGGCCCTGAACCATATGGGACAACTTGAGGCAGAAGAAGACGAACTTTTTTCAACGTCTCGGAATTGCTTCGAAACTCACCCACCCTCCTCATTTCTCGTGAGGATTCTAGAATGCATGAACTTGTTTCGAGATTCCTCCCTTTTGGCCCTGAACCATATGGGACAACTTGAGGCAGAAGAAGACGAACTTTTTTCAACGACACTGAATTGCGTGGAAACTCACCCACCCTCCTGATTTCTCGTGAGGATTCCAGAATGCATGAACTTGTTTCGGGATTCCTCCGGTTGGGCCCTGAACCATTTGGGACAACTTGAGGCAGAAGAAGACGAAATTTTTTCAACGACTCCGAATTGCGTGGAAACTCACCCACCCTCCTCATTTCTCGTGAGGATTCCAGAATGCATGAACTTGTTTCGAGATTCCTCCGTTTGGGCCCTGAACCATTTGGGACAACTTGAGGCAGAAGAAGACGAACTTTTTTCAACGTCTCCGAATTGCGTGGAAGCTCACCCACCCTCCTCATTTCTCGTGAGGATTCCAGAATGCATGAACTTGTTTCGAGATTCCTCCCTTTGGGCCCTGAACCATATGGGACAACTTGAGGCAGAAGAAGACGAACTTTTTTCAACGTCTCGGAATTGGTTGGAAACTCACCCACCCTCCTCATTTCTAGTGAGGATTCCAGAATGCATGAAGTTGTTTCGAGATTCCTCCGTTTGGGCCCTGAACCATATGGGACAACTTGAGCCAGAAGAAGACGAACTTTTTTGAACGTCTCGGAATTGGTTGGAAACTCACCCACCCTCCTCATTTCTCGTGAGGATTCCAGAATGCAAGAACTTGTTTCCAGATTCCTCCCTTTCGGCCCTGAACCATATGGGACAACTTGAGGCAGAAGAAGACGAACTTTTTTCAACGTCTCGGAATTGCTTCGAAACTCACCCACCCTCCTCATTTCTCGTGAGGATTCTAGAATGCATGAACTTGTTTCGAGATTCCTCCCTTTTGGCCCTGAACCATATGGGACAACTTGAGGCAGAAGAAGACGAACTTTTTTCAACGACACTGAATTGCGTGGAAACTCACCCACCCTCCTGATTTCTCGTGAGGATTCCAGAATGCATGAACTTGTTTCGGGATTCCTCCGGTTGGGCCCTGAACCATTTGGGACAACTTGAGGCAGAAGAAGACGAAATTTTTTCAACGACTCCGAATTGCGTGGAAACTCACCCACCCTCCTCATTTCTCGTGAGGATTCCAGAATGCATGAACTTGTTTCGAGATTCCTCCGTTTGGGCCCTGAACCATTTGGGACAACTTGAGGCAGAAGAAGACGAACTTTTTTCAACGTCTCCGAATTGCGTGGAAACTCACCCACCCTCCTCATTTCTCGTGAGGATTCCAGAATGCATGAACTTGTTTCGAGATTCCTCCCTTTGGGCCCTGAACCATATGGGACAACTTGAGGCAGAAGAAGACGAACTTTTTTCAACGTCTCCGAATTGCGTGGAAACTCACCCACCCTCCTCATTTCTCGTGAGGATTCCAGAATGCATGAACTTCTTTCGATATTCCTCCCTTTGGGCCCTGAACCATTTGGGACAACTTGAGGCAGAAGAAGACGAACTTTTTTCAACGTCTCGGAATTACTTGGAAACTCACCCACCCTCCTCATTTCTCGTGAGGATTCCAGAATGCATGAACTTGTTTCGAGATTCCTCCGTTTGGGCCCTGAACCATTTGGGACAACTTGAGGCAGAAGAAGACGAACTTTTTTCAACGTCTCGGAATTGCTTGGAAACTCACCCATCCTACTCATTTCTCGTGAGGATTCCAGAATGCATGAACTTGTTTCGAGATTCCTCCGGTGTGGCCCTGAACCATTTGGGACAACTTGTGGCAGAAGAAGACGAACTTTTTTCAACGTCTCGGAATTGGTTGGAAACTCACCCACCCTCCTCATTTCTAGTGAGGATTCCAGAATGCATGAAGTTGTTTCGAGATTCCTCCGTTTGGGCCCTGAACCATATGGGACCACTTGAGGCAGAAGAAGACGAACTTTTTTCAACGTCTCGCAATTGGTTGGAAACTCACCCACCCTCCTCATTTCTCGTGAGGTTTCCAGAATGCATGAACTTGTTTCGAGATTCCTCCGTTTGGGCCCTGAACCTTTGGGAAAACTTGAGGCAGAAGAAGACGAACTTTTTTCAACGTCTCCGAATTGCGTGGAAACTCACCCACCCTCCTCATTTCTCGTGAGGATTCCAGAATGCATGAACTTGTTTCCAGATTCCTCCGTTTGGGCCCTGAACCATTTGGGACAACTTGAGCCAGAAGAAGACGAACTTTTTTGAACGTCTCGAAATTGGTTGGAAACTCACCCACGCTCCTCATTTCTCGTGAGGATTCCAGAATGCAGGAACTTGTTTCGAGATTCCTCCCTTTCGGCCCTGAACCATATGGGACAACTTGAGGCAGAAGAAGACGAACTTTTTTCAACGTCTCGGAATTACTTCGAAACTCACCCACCCTCCTCATTTCTCGTGAGGATTCCAGAATGCATGAACTTGTTTCGAGATTCCTCCCTTTTGGCCCTGAACCATATGGGACAACTTGAGGCAGAAGAAGACGAACTTTTTTCAACGACTCTGAATTGCGTGGAAACTCACCCACCCTCCTGATTTCTCGTGAGGATTCCAGAATGCATGAACTTGTTTCGGGATTCCTCCGTTTGGGCCCTAAACCATTTGGGACAACTTGAGGCAGAAGAAGACGAAATTTTTTCAACGACTCCGAATTGCGTGGAAACTCACCCACCCTCCTCATTTCTCGTGAGGATTCCAGAATGCATGAACTTGTTTCGAGATTCCTCCCTTTGGTCCCAGAACCATATGGGACAACTTGAGGCAGAAGAAGACGAACTTTTTTCAACGCCTCCGAATTGCGTGGAAACTCACCCACCCTCCTCATTTCTCGTGAGGATTCCAGAATGCATGAACTTGTTTCGGGATTCCTCCCTTTGGGCCCTGAACCATTTGGGACAACTTGAGGCAGAAGAAGACGAACTTTTTTCAACGTCTCGGAATTGTTTGGAAACTCACCCACCCTCCTCATTTCTCGTGAGGATTCCAGAATGCATGAACTTGTTTCGAGATTCCTCCGTTTGGGCCCTGAACCATTTGGGACAACTTGAGGCAGAAGAAGACGAACTTTTTTCAACGTCTCGGAATTGCTTGGAAACTCACCCACCCTCCTCATTTCTCATGAGGATTCCTGAATGCATGAACTTGTTTCGAGATTCCTCCGGTTGGGCCCTGAACCAATTGGGACAACTTGAGGCAGAAGAAGACGAACTTTTTTCAACGTCTCGGAATTGGTTGGAAACTCACCCACCCTCCTCATTTCTCGTGAGGATTCCAGAATGCATGAACTTGTTTCCAGATTCCTCCCTTTCGGCCCTGAACCATATGGGACAACTTGAGGCAGAAGAAGACGAACTTTTTTCAACGACACTGAATTGCGTGGAAACTCACCCACCCTCCTGATTTCTCGTGAGGATTCCAGAATGCATGAACTTGTTTCGGGATTCCTCCGGTTGGGCCCTGAACCATTTGGGACAACTTGAGGCAGAAGAAGACGAAATTTTTTCAACGACTCCGAATTGCGTGGAAACTCACCCACCCTCCTCATTTCTCGTGAGGATTCCAGAATGCATGAACTTGTTTCGAGATTCCTCCCTTTGGTCCCAGAACCATATGGGACAACTTGAGCCAGAAGAAGACGAACTTTTTTCAACGTCTCGGAATTGCGTGGAAACTCACCCACCCTCCTCATTTCTCGTGAGGATTCCAGAATGCATGAACTTGTTTCGGGATTCCTCCCTTTGGGCCCTGAACCATTTGGGACCACTTGAAGCAGAAGAAGACGAACTTTTTTCAACGTCTCGGAATTGTTTGGAAACTCACCCACCCTCCTCATTTCTCGTGAGGTTTCCAGAATGCATGAACTTGTTTCGAGATTCCTCCGTTTGGGCCCTGAACCTTTGGGAAAACTTGAAGCAGAAGAAGACGAACTTTTTTCAACGTCTCGCAATTGGTTGGAAACTCACCCACCCTCCTCATTTCTCGTGAGGTTTCCAGAATGCATGAACTTGTTTCGAGATTCCTCCGTTTGGGCCCTGAACCTTTGGGAAAACTTGAGGCAGAAGAAGACGAACTTTTTTCAACGTTTCCGAATTGCGTGGAAACTCACCCAGCCTCCTCATTTCTCGTGAGGATTCCAGAATGCATGAACTTGTTTCCAGATTCCTCCCTTTCGGCCTGAACCATATGGGACAACTTGAGGCAGAAGAAGACGAACTTTTTTCAACGTCTCGGAATTTCTTAGAAACTCACCCACCCACCTCATTTCTCGTGAGGATTCCAGAATGCATGAACTTGTTTCGAGATTCCTCCGTTTGGGCCCTGAACCATTTGGGACAACTTGAGCCAGAAGAAGACGAACTTTTTTGAACGTCTCGAAATTGGTTGGAAACTCACCCACCCTTCTCATTTCTCGTGAGGATTCCAGAATGCAGGAACTTGTTTCGAGATTCCTCCCTTTCGGCCCTGAACCATATGGGACAACTTGAGGCAGAAGAAGACGAACTTTTTTCAACGTCTCGGAATTACTTCGAAACTCACCCACCCTCCTCATTTCTCGTGAGGATTCCAGAATGCATGAACTTGTTTCGAGATTCCTCCCTTTTGGCCCTGAACCATATGGGACAACTTGAGGCAGAAGAAGACGAACTTTTTTCAACGACTCTGAATTGCGTGGAAACTCACCCACCCTCCTGATTTCTCGTGAGGATTCCAGAATGCATGAATTTGTTTCGGGATTCCTCCGTTTGGGCCCTAAACCATTTGGGACAACTTGAGGCAGAAGAAGACGAAATTTTTTCAACGACTCCGAATTGCGTGGAAACTCACCCACCCTCCTCATTTCTCGTGAGGATTCCAGAATGCATGAACTTGTTTCGAGATTCCTCCCTTTGGTCCCAGAACCATATGGGACAACTTGAGGCAGAAGAAGACGAACTTTTTTCAACGCCTCCGAATTGCGTGGAAACTCACCCACCCTCCTCATTTCTCGTGAGGATTCCAGAATGCATGAACTTGTTTCGGGATTCCTCCCTTTGGGCCCTGAACCATTTGGGACAACTTGAGGCAGAAGAAGACGAACTTTTTTCAACGTCTCGGAATTGTTTGGAAACTCACCCACCCTCCTCATTTCTCGTGAGGATTCCAGAATGCATGAACTTGTTTCGAGATTCCTCCGTTTGGGCCCTGAACCATTTGGGACAACTTGAGGCAGAAGAAGACGAACTTTTTTCAACGTCTCGGAATTGCTTGGAAACTCACCCACCCTCCTCATTTCTCCTGAGGATTCCAGAATGCATGAACTTGTTTCGAGATTCCTCCGGTTGGGCCCTGAACCAATTGGGACAACTTGAGGCAGAAGAAGACGAACTTTTTTCAACGTCTCGGAATTGGTTGGAAACTCACCCACCCTCCTCATTTCTCGTGAGGATTCCAGAATGCATGAACTTGTTTCCAGATTCCTCCCTTTCGGCCCTGAACCATATGGGACAACTTGAGGCAGAAGAAGACGAACTTTTTTCAACGACACTGAATTGCGTGGAAACTCACCCACCCTCCTGATTTCTCGTGAGGATTCCAGAATGCATGAACTTGTTTCGGGATTCCTCCGGTTGGGCCCTGAACCATTTGGGACAACTTGAGGCAGAAGAAGACGAAATTTTTTCAACGACTCCGAATTGCGTGGAAACTCACCCACCCTCCTCATTTCTCATGAGGATTCCAGAATGCATGAACTTGTTTCGAGATTCCTCCCTTTGGTCCCAGAACCATATGGGACAACTTGAGGCAGAAGAAGACGAACTTTTTTCAACGTCTCCGAATTGCGTGGAAACTCACCCACCCTCCTCATTTCTCGTGAGGATTCCAGAATGCATGAACTTGTTTCGGGATTCCTCCCTTTGGGCCCTGAACCATTTGGGACCACTTGAAGCAGAAGAAGACGAACTTTTTTCAACGTCTCGCAATTGGTTGGAAACTCACCCACCCTCCTCATTTCTCGTGAGGTTTCCAGAATGCATGAACTTGTTTCGAGATTCCTCCGTTTGGGCCCTGAACCTTTGGGAAAACTTGAGGCAGAAGAAGACGAACTTTTTTCAACGTCTCCGAATTGCGTGGAAACTCACCCACCCTCCTCATTTCTCGTGAGGATTCCAGAATGCATGAACTTGTTTCCAGATTCCTCCCTTTCGGCCTGAACCATATGGGACAACTTGAGGCAGAAGAAGACGAACTTTTTTCAACGTCTCGGAATTTCTTAGAAACTCACCCACCCACCTCATTTCTCGTGATGATTCCAGAATGCATGAACTTGTTTCGAGATTCCTCCGTTTGGGCCCTGAACCATTTGGGACAACTTGAGGCAGAAGAAGACGAACTTTTTTGAACGTCTCGAAATTGGTTGGAAACTCACCCACCCTCCTCATTTCTCGTGAGGATTCCAGAATGCAGGAACTTGTTTCGAGATTCCTCCCTTTCGGCCCTGAACCATATGGGACAACTTGAGGCAGAAGAAGACGAACTTTTTTCAACGTCTCGGAATTACTTCGAAACTCACCCACCCTCCTCATTTCTCGTGAGGATTCCAGAATGCATGAACTTGTTTCGAGATTCCTCCCTTTTGGCCCTGAACCATATGGGACAACTTGAGGCAGAAGAAGACGAACTTTTTTCAACGACTCTGAATTGCGTGGAAACTCACCCACCCTCCTAATTTCTCGTGAGGATTCCAGAATGCATGAACTTGTTTCGGGATTCCTCCGTTTGGGCCCTAAACCATTTGGGACAACTTGAGGCAGAAGAAGACGAAATTTTTTCAACGACTCCGAATTGCGTGGAAACTCACCCACCCTCCTCATTTCTCGTGAGGATTCCAGAATGCATGAACTTGTTTCGAGATTCCTCCCTTTGGTCCCAGAACCATATGGGACAACTTGAGGCAGAAGAAGACGAACTTTTTTCAACGTCTCCGAATTGCGTGGAAACTCACCCACCCTCCTCATTTCTCGTGAGGATTCCAGAATGCATGAACTTGTTTCGGGATTCCTCCCTTTGGGCCCTGAACCATTTGGGACAACTTGAGGCAGAAGAAGACGAACTTTTTTCAACGTCTCGGAATTGTTTGGAAACTCACCCACCCTCCTCATTTCTCGTGAGGATTCCAGAATGCATGAACTTGTTTCGAGATTCCTCCGTTTGGGCCCTGAACCATTTGGGACAACTTGAGGCAGAAGAAGACGAACTTTTTTCAACGTCTCGGAATTGCTTGGAAACTCACCCACCCTCCTCATTTCTCATGAGGATTCCAGAATGCATGAACTTGTTTCGAGATTCCTCCGGTTGGGCCCTGAACCAATTGGGACAACTTGAGGCAGAAGAAGACGAACTTTTTTCAACGTCTCGGAATTGGTTGGAAACTCACCCACCCTCCTCATTTCTCGTGAGGATTCCAGAATGCATGAACTTGTTTCCAGATTCCTCCCTTTCGGCCCTGAACCATATGGGACAACTTGAGGCAGAAGAAGACGAACTTTTTTCAACGACACTGAATTGCGTGGAAACTCACCCACACTCCTGATTTCTCGTGAGGATTCCAGAATGCATGAACTTGTTTCGGGATTCCTCCGGTTGGGCCCTGAACCATTTGGGACAACTTGAGGCAGAAGAAGACGAAATTTTTTCAACGACTCCGAATTGCGTGGAAACTCACCCACCCTCCTCATTTCTCGTGAGGATTCCAGAATGCATGAACTTGTTTCGAGATTCCTCCGTTTGGGCCCTGAACCATTTGGGACAACTTGAGGCAGAAGAAGACGAACTTTTTTCAACGTCTCCGAATTGCGTGGAAACTCACCCACCCTCCTCATTTCTCGTGAGGATTCCAGAATGCATGAACTTGTTTCGAGATTCCTCCCTTTGGGCCCTGAACCATATGGGACAACTTGAGGCAGAAGAAGACGAACTTTTTTCAACGTCTCCGAATTGCGTGGAAACTCACCCACCCTCCTCATTTCTCGTGAGGATTCCAGAATGCATGAACTTCTTTCGATATTCCTCCCTTTGGGCCCTGAACCATTTGGGACAACTTGAGGCAGAAGAAGACGAACTTTTTTCAACGTCTCGGAATTACTTGGAAACTCACCCACCCTCCTCATTTCTCGTGAGGATTCCAGAATGCATGAACTTGTTTCGAGATTCCTCCGTTTGGGCCCTGAACCATTTGGGACAACTTGAGGCAGAAGAAGACGAACTTTTTTCAACGTCTCGGAATTGCTTGGAAACTCACCCATCCTACTCATTTCTCGTGAGGATTCCAGAATGCATGAACTTGTTTCGAGATTCCTCCGGTTGGGCCCTGAACCATTTGGGACAACTTGTGGCAGAAGAAGACGAACTTTTTTCAACGTCTCGGAATTGGTTGGAAACTCACCCACCCTCCTCATTTCTAGTGAGGATTCCAGAATGCATGAACTTGTTTGGAGATTCCTCCGTTTGGGCCCTGAACCATATGGGACCACTTGAGGCAGAAGAAGACGAACTTTTTTCAACGTCTCGCAATTGGTTGGAAACTCACCCACCCTCCTCATTTCTCGTGAGGTTTCCAGAATGCATGAACTTGTTTCGAGATTCCTCCGTTTGGGCCCTGAACCATTTGGGACAACTTGAGGCAGAAGAAGACGAACTTTTTTCAACGTCTCCGAATTGCGTGGAAACTCACCCACCCTCCTCATTTCTCGTGAGGATTCCAGAATGCATGAACTTGTTTCCAGATTCCTCCCTTTCGGCCTGAACCATATGGGACAACTTGAGGCAGAAGAAGACGAACTTTTTTCAACGTCTCGGAATTGCTTAGAAACTCACCCACCCACCTCATTTCTCGTGAGGATTCCAGAATGCATGAACTTGTTTCGAGATTCCTCCGTTTGGGCCCTGAACCATATGGGACAACTTGAGCCAGAAGAAGACGAACATTTTTGAACGTCTCAGAATTGGTTGGAAACTCACCCACCCTCCTCATTTCTCGTGAGGATTCCAGAATGCAGGAACTTGTTTCGAGATTCCTCCCTTTCGGCTCTGAACCATATGGGACAACTTGAGGCAGAAGAAGACGAACTTTTTTCAACGTCTCGGAATTACTTCGAAACTCACCCACCCTCCTCATTTCTCGTGAGGATTCCAGAATGCATGAACTTGTTTCGAGATTCCTCGCTTTTGGCCCTGAACCATATGGGACAACTTGAGGCAGAAGAAGACGAACTTTTTTCAACGTCTCCGAATTGCGTGGAAACTCACCCACCCTCCTCATTTCTCGTGAGGATTCCAGAATGCATGAACTTGTTTCGAGATTCCTCCCTTTAGGCCCTGAACCATATGGGACAACTTGAGGCAGAAGAAGACGAACTTTTTTCAACGTCTCCGAATTGCGTGGAAACTCACCCACCCTCCTCATTTCTCGTGAGGATTCCAGAATGCATGAACTTCTTTCGATATTCCTCCCTTTGGGCCCTGAACCATTTGGGACAACTTGAGGCAGAAGAAGACGAACTTTTTTCAACGTCTCGGAATTACTTGGAAACTCACCCACCCTCCTCATTTCTCGTGAGGATTCCAGAATGCATGAACTTGTTTCGAGATTCCTCCGTTTGGGCCCTGAACCATTTGGGACAACTTGAGGCAGAAGAAGACGAACTTTTTTCAACGTCTCGGAATTGCTTGGAAACTCACCCATCCTACTCATTTCTCGTGAGGATTCCAGAATGCATGAACTTGTTTCGAGATTCCTCCGGTTGGGCCCTGAACCATTTGGGACAACTTGTGGCAGAAGAAGACGAACTTTTTTCAACGTCTCGGAATTGGTTGGAAACTCACCCACCCTCCTCATTTCTAGTGAGGATTCCAGAATGCATGAACTTGTTTGGAGATTCCTCCGTTTGGGCCCTGAACCATATGGGACCACTTGAGGCAGAAGAAGACGAACTTTTTTCAACGTCTCGCAATTGGTTGGAAACTCACCCACCCTCCTCATTTCTCGTGAGGTTTCCAGAATGCATGAACTTGTTTCGAGATTCCTCCGTTTGGGCCCTGAACCATTTGGGACAACTTGAGGCAGAAGAAGACGAACTTTTTTCAACGTCTCGGAATTGCGTGGAAACTCACCCACCCTCCTCATTTCTCGTGAGGACTCCAGAATGCACGAACTTGTTTCGAGATTCCTCCGTTTGGGCCCGGAACCATTTGGGACAACTTGAGGCAGAAGAAGACGAACTTTTTTCAACGTCTCGGAATTGCGTGGAAACTCACCCACCCTCCTCATTTCTCGTGAGGACTCCAGAATGCACGAACTTGTTTCGAGATTCCTCCGTTTGGGCCCGGAACCATTTGGGACAACTTGAGGCAGAAGAAGACGAACTTTTTTCAACGTCTCGGAATTGGTTGGAAACTCACCCACCCTCCTCATTTCTCGTGAGGATTCCAGAATGCATGAACTTGTTTCGAGATTCCTCCCTTTGGGCCCTGAACCATTTGGGACAACTTGAGGCAGAAGAAGACGAACTTTTTTCAACGTCTCGGAATTGCGTGGAAACTCACCCACCCTCCTCATTTCTCGTGAGGATTCCAGAATGCATGAACTTGTTTCGAGATTCCTCCGTTTGGGCCCTGAACCATTTGGGACAACTTGAGGCAGAAGAAGACGAACTTTTTTCAACGACACTGAATTGCGTGGAAACTCACCCACCCTCCTGATTTCTCGTGAGGATTCCAGAATGCATGAACTTGTTTCGGGATTCCTCCGGTTGGGCCCTGAACCATTTGGGACAACTTGAGGCAGAAGAAGACGAACTTTTTTCAACGTCTCGGAATTGCGTGGAAACTCACCCACCCTCCTCATTTCTCGTGAGGACTCCAGAATGCACGAACTTGTTTCGAGATTCCTCCGTTTGGGCCCGGAACCATTTGGGACAACTTGAGGCAGAAGAAGACGAACTTTTTTCAACGTCTCGGAATTGGTTGGAAACTCACCCACCCTCCTCATTTCTCGTGAGGATTCCAGAATGCATGAACTTGTTTCGAGATTCCTCCGTTTGGGCCCTGAACCATTTGGGACAACTTGAGGCAGAAGAAGACGAACTTTTTTCAACGACACTGAATTGCGTGGAAACTCACCCACCCTCCTGATTTCTCGTGAGGATTCCAGAATGCATGAACTTGTTTCGGGATTCCTCCGGTTGGGCCCTGAACCATTTGGGACAACTTGAGGCAGAAGAAGACGAAATTTTTTCAACGACTCCGAATTGCGTGGAAACTCACCCACCCTCCTCATTTCTCGTGAGGATTCCAGAATGCATGAACTTGTTTCGAGATTCCTCCGTTTGGGCCCTGAACCATTTGGGACAACTTGAGGCAGAAGAAGACGAACTTTTTTCAACGTCTCCGAATTGCGTGGAAACTCACCCACCCTCCTCATTTCTCGTGAGGATTCCAGAATGCATGAACTTGTTTCGAGATTCCTCCCTTTGGGCCCTGAACCATATGGGACAACTTGAGGCAGAAGAAGACGAACTTTTTTCAACGTCTCCGAATTGCGTGGAAACTCACCCACCCTCCTCATTTCTCGTGAGGATTCCAGAATGCATGAACTTCTTTCGATATTCCTCCCTTTGGGCCCTGAACCATTTGGGACAACTTGAGGCAGAAGAAGACGAACTTTTTTCAACGTCTCGGAATTACTTGGAAACTGACCCACCCTCCTCATTTCTCGTGAGGATTCCAGAATGCATGAACTTGTTTCGAGATTCCTCCGTTTGGGCCCTGAACCATTTGGGACAACTTGAGGCAGAAGAAGACGAACTTTTTTCAACGTCTCGGAATTGCTTGGAAACTCACCCATCCTACTCATTTCTCGTGAGGATTCCAGAATGCATGAACTTGTTTCGAGATTCCTCCGGTTGGGCCCTGAACCATTTGGGACAACTTGTGGCAGAAGAAGACGAACTTTTTTCAACGTCTCGGAATTGGTTGGAAACTCACCCACCCTCCTCATTTCTAGTGAGGATTCCAGAATGCATGAACTTGTTTGGAGATTCCTCCGTTTGGGCCCTGAACCATATGGGACCACTTGAGGCAGAAGAAGACGAACTTTTTTCAACGTCTCGCAATTGGTTGGAAACTCACCCACCCTCCTCATTTCTCGTGAGGTTTCCAGAATGCATGAACTTGTTTCGAGATTCCTCCGTTTGGGCCCTGAACCATTTGGGACAACTTGAGGCAGAAGAAGACGAACTTTTTTCAACGTCTCCGAATTGCGTGGAAACTCACCCACCCTCCTCATTTCTCGTGAGGATTCCAGAATGCATGAACTTGTTTCGAGATTCCTCCCTTTGGGCCCTGAACCATTTAGGACAACTTGAGGCAGAAGAAGACGAACTTTTTTCGACGACTCCGAATTGCGTGGAAACTCACCCACCCTCCTCATTTCTCGTGAGGATTCCAGAATGCATGAACTTGTTTCGAGATTCCTCCCTTTGGGCCCTGAACCATATGGGACAACTTGAGGCAGAAGAAGACGAACTTTTTTCAACGTCTCGGAATTGCTTAGAAACTCACCCACCCACCTCATTTCTCGTGAGGATTCCAGAATGCATGAACTTGTTTCGAGATTCCTCCGTTTGGGCCCTGAACCATATGGGACAACTTGAGGCAGAAGAAGACGAACTTTTTTCAACGTCTCCGAATTGCGTGGAAACTCACCCACCCTCCTCATTTCTCGTGAGGATTCCAGAATGCATGAACTTGTTTCGAGATTCCTCCCTTTGGGCCCTGAACCATTTGGGACAACTTGAGGCAGAAGAAGACGAACTTTTTTCAACGTCTCGGAATTGCTTGGAAACTCACCCACCCTCCTCATTTCTCGTGAGGATTCCAGAATGCATGAACTTGTTTCGAGATTCCTCCGTTTGGGCCCTGAACCATTTGGGACAACTTGAGGCAGAAGAAGACGAACTTTTTTCAACGTCTCGGAATTGCTTGGAAACTCACCCACCCTCCTCATTTCTCGTGAGGATTCCAGAATGCATGAACTTGTTTCGAGATTCCTCCGGTTGGGCGCTGAACCATTTGGGACAACTTGAGGCAGAAGAAGACGAACTTTTTTCAACGTCTCGGAATTGGTTGGAAACTCACCCACCCTCCTCATTTCTCGTGAGGATTCCAGAATGCATGAACTTGTTTCGAGATTCCTCCGTTTGGGCCCTGAACCATTTGGCAAGACTTGAGGCAGAAGAACACGAACTTTTTTCAACGACTCCGAATTGCGTGGAAACTCAACCACCCTCCTCATTTCTCGTGAGGTTTCCAGAATGCATGAACTTGTTTCGAGATTCCTCCCTTTGGGCCCTGAACCATTTGGGACAACTTGAGGCAGAAGAAGACGAACTTTTTTCAACGTCTCGGAATTGCGTGGAAACTCACCCACCCTCCTCATTTCTCGTGAGGACTCCAGAATGCACGAACATGTTTCGAGATTCCTCCGTTTGGGCCCTGAACCATTTGGGACAACTTGAGGCAGAAGAAGACGAACTTTTTTCAACGTCTCCGAATTGCGTGGAAACTCACCCACCCTCCTCATTTCTCGTGAGGATTCCAGAATGCATGAACTTGTTTCGAGATTCCTCCCTTTGGGCCCTGAACCATATGGGACAACTTGAGGCAGAAGAAGACGAACTTTTTTCAACGTCTCCGAATTGCGTGGAAACTCACCCACCCTCCTCATTTCTCGTGAGGATTCCAGAATGCATGAACTTCTTTCGATATTCCTCCCTTTGGGCCCTGAACTATTTGGGACAACTTGAGGCAGAAGAAGACGAACTTTTTTCAACGTCTCGGAATTACTTGGAAACTCACCCACCCTCCTCATTTCTCGTGAGGATTCCAGAATGCATGAACTTGTTTCGAGATTCCTCCGGTTGGGCCCTGAACCATTTGGGACAACTTGTGGCAGAAGAAGACGAACTTTTTTCAACGTCTCGGAATTGGTTGGAAACTCACCCACCCTCCTCATTTCTAGTGAGGATTCCAGAATGCATGAACTTGTTTGGAGATTCCTCCGTTTGGGCCCTGAACCATATGGGACCACTTGAGGCAGAAGAAGACGAACTTTTTTCAACGTCTCGCAATTGGTTGGAAACTCACCCACCCTCCTCATTTCTCGTGAGGTTTCCAGAATGCATGAACTTGTTTCGAGATTCCTCCGTTTGGGCCCTGAACCATTTGGGACAACTTGAGGCAGAAGAAGACGAACTTTTTTCAACGTCTCCGAATTGCGTGGAAACTCACCCACCCTCCTCATTTCTCGTGAGGATTCCAGAATGCATGAACTTGTTTCCAGATTCCTCCCTTTCGGCCTGAACCATATGGGACAACTTGAGGCAGAAGAAGACGAACTTTTTTCAACGTCTCGGAATTGCTTAGAAACTCACCCACCCACCTCATTTCTCGTGAGGATTCCAGAATGCATGAACTTGTTTCGAGATTCCTCCGTTTGGGCCCTGAACCATATGGGACAACTTGAGGCAGAAGAAGACGAACTTTTTTCAACGTCTCCGAATTGCGTGGAAACTCACCCACCCTCCTCATTTCTCGTGAGGATTCCAGAATGCATGAACTTGTTTCGAGATTCCTCCCTTTGGGCCCTGAACCATTTGGGACAACTTGAGGCAGAAGAAGACGAACTTTTTTCAACGTCTCGGAATTGCTTGGAAACTCACCCACCCTCCTCATTTCTCGTGAGGATTCCAGAATGCATGAACTTGTTTCGAGATTCCTCCGTTTGGGCCCTGAACCATTTGGGACAACTTGAGGCAGAAGAAGACGAACTTTTTTCAACGTCTCGGAATTGCTTGGAAACTCACCCACCCTCCTCATTTCTCGTGAGGATTCCAGAATGCATGAACTTGTTTCGAGATTCCTCCGGTTGGGCCCTGAACCATTTGGGACAACTTGAGGCAGAAGAAGACGAACTTTTTTCAACGTCTCGGAATTGGTTGGAAACTCACCCACCCTCCTCATTTCTCGTGAGGATTCCAGAATGCATGAACTTGTTTCGAGATTCCTCCGTTTGGGCCCTGAACCATTTGGCAAGACTTGAGGCAGAAGAACACGAACTTTTTTCAACGACTCCGAATTGCGTGGAAACTCAACCACCCTCCTCATTTCTCGTGAGGTTTCCAGAATGCATGAACTTGTTTCGAGATTCCTCCCTTTGGGCCCTGAACCATTTGGGACAACTTGAGGCAGAAGAAGACGAACTTTTTTCAACGTCTCGGAATTGCGTGGAAACTCACCCACCCTCCTCATTTCTCGTGAGGACTCCAGAATGCACGAACATGTTTCGAGATTCCTCCGTTTGGGCCCTGAACCATTTGGGACAACTTGAGGCAGAAGAAGACGAACTTTTTTCAACGTCTCCGAATTGCGTGGAAACTCACCCACCCTCCTCATTTCTCGTGAGGATTCCAGAATGCATGAACTTGTTTCGAGATTCCTCCCTTTGGGCCCTGAACCATTTCGGACAACTTGAGGCAGAAGAAGACGAACTTTTTTCAACGACTCCGAATTGCGTGGAAACTCACCCACCCTCCTCATTTCTCGTGAGGATTCCAGAATGCATGAACTTGTTTCGAGATTCCTCCCTTTGGGCCCTGAACCATATGGGACAACTTGAGGCAGAAGAAGACGAACTTTTTTCAACGACTCCGAATTGCGTGGAAACTCACCCACCCTCCTCATTTCTCGTGAGGTTTCCAGAATGCATGAACTTGTTTCGAGATTCCTCCCTTTGGGCCCTGAACCATTTGGGACAACTTGAGGCAGAAGAAGACGAACTTTTTTCAACGTCTCGGAATTGCGTAGAAACTCACCCACCCTCCTCATTTCTCGTGAGGACTCCAGAATGCACGAACTTGTTTCGAGATTCCTCCGTTTGGGCCCGGAACCATTTGGGACAACTTGAGGCAGAAGAAGACGAACTTTTTTCAACGTCTCGGAATTGCTTGGAAACTCACCCACCCTCCTCATTTCTCGTGAGGATTCCAGAATGCATGAACTTGTTTCGAGATTCCTCCCTTTGGGCCCTGAACCATTTGGGACAACTTGAGGCAGAAGAAGACGAACTTTTTTCAACGACTCGGAATTGCGTGGAAACTCACCCACCCTCCTCATTTCTCGTGAGGTTTCCAGAATGCATGAACTTGTTTCGAGATTCCTCCGTTTGGGCCCTGAACCATTTGGCAAGACTTGAGGCAAAAGAAAACGAACTTTTTTCAACGACTCCGAATTGCGTGGAAACTCACCCACCCTCCTCATTTCTCGTGAGGATTCCAGAATACATGAACTTGTTTCGAGATTCCTCCGTTTGGGCCCGGAACCATTTGGGACAACTTGAGGCAGAAGAAGACGAACTTTTTTCAACGTCTCGGAATTGCTTGGAAACTCACCCACCCTCCTCATTTCTCGTGAGGATTCCAGAATGCATGAACTTGTTTCGAGATTCCTCCCTTTGGGCCCTGAACCATTTGGGACAACTTGAGGGAGAAAAAGACGAACTTTTTTCAACGTCTCGGAATTGCGTGGAAACTCACCCACCCTCCTCATTTCTCGTGAGGTTTCCAGAATGCATGAACTTGTTTCGAGATTCCTCCGTTTGGGCCCTGAACCATTTGGCAAGACTTGAGGTAAAAGAAAACGAACTTTTTTCAACGACTCCGAATTGCGTGGAAACTCACCCACCCTCCTCATTTCTCGTGAGGTTTCCAGAATGCATGAACTTGTTTCGAGATTCCTCCCTTTGGGCCCTGAACCATTTGGGACAACTTGAGGCAGAAGAAGACGAACTTTTTTCAACGTCTCGGAATTGCGTGGAAACTCACCCACCCTCCTCATTTCTCGTGAGGACTCCAGAATGCACGAACATGTTTCGAGATTCCTCCGTTTGGGCCCTGAACCATTTGGGACAACTTGAGGCAGAAGAAGACGAACTTTTTTCAACGTCTCCGAATTGCGTGGAAACTCACCCACCCTCCTCATTTCTCGTGAGGATTCCAGAATGCATGAACTTGTTTCGAGATTCCTCCCTTTGGGCCCTGAACCATTTAGGACAACTTGAGGCAGAAGAAGACGAACTTTTTTCAACGACTCCGAATTGCGTGGAAACTCACCCACCCTCCTCATTTCTCGTGAGGATTCCAGAATGCATGAACTTGTTTCGAGATTCCTCCCTTTGGGCCCTGAACCATATGGGACAACTTGAGGCAGAAGAAGACGAACTTTTTTCAACGACTCCGAATTGCGTGGAAACTCACCCACCCTCCTCATTTCTCGTGAGGTTTCCAGAATGCATGAACTTGTTTCGAGATTCCTCCCTTTGGGCCCTGAACCATTTGGGACAACTTGAGGCAGAAGAAGACGAACTTTTTTCAACGTCTCGGAATTGCGTAGAAACTCTCCCACCCTCCTCATTTCTCGTGAGGACTCCAGAATGCACGAACTTGTTTCGAGATTCCTCCGTTTGGGCCCGGAACCATTTGGGACAACTTGAGGCAGAAGAAGACGAACTTTTTTCAACGTCTCGGAATTGCTTGGAAACTCACCCACCCTCCTCATTTCTCGTGAGGATTCCAGAATGCATGAACTTGTTTCGAGATTCCTCCCTTTGGGCCCTGAACCATTTGGGACAACTTGAGGCAGAAGAAGACGAACTTTTTTCAACGACTCGGAATTGCGTGGAAACTCACCCACCCTCCTCATTTCTCGTGAGGTTTCCAGAATGCATGAACTTGTTTCGAGATTCCTCCGTTTGGGCCCTGAACCATTTGGCAAGACTTGAGGCAAAAGAAAACGAACTTTTTTCAACGACTCCGAATTGCGTGGAAACTCACCCACCCTCCTCATTTCTCGTGAGGATTCCAGAATACATGAACTTGTTTCGAGATTCCTCCGTTTGGGCCCGGAACCATTTGGGACAACTTGAGGCAGAAGAAGACGAACTTTTTTCAACGTCTCGGAATTGCTTGGAAACTCACCCACCCTCCTCATTTCTCGTGAGGATTCCAGAATGCATGAACTTGTTTCGAGATTCCTCCCTTTGGGCCCTGAACCATTTGGGACAACTTGAGGGAGAAGAAGACGAACTTTTTTCAACGTCTCGGAATTGCGTGGAAACTCACCCACCCTCCTCATTTCTCGTGAGGTTTCCAGAATGCATGAACTTGTTTCGAGATTCCTCCGTTTGGGCCCTGAACCATTTGGCAAGACTTGAGGTAAAAGAAAACGAACTTTTTTCAACGACTCCGAATTGCGTGGAAACTCACCCACCCTCCTCATTTCTCGTGAGGTTTCCAGAATGCATGAACTTGTTTCGAGATTCCTCCCTTTGGGCCCTGAACAATTTGGGACAACTTGAGGCAGAAGAAGACGAACTTTTTTCAACGTCTCGGAATTGCGTGGAAACTCACCCACCCTCCTCATTTCTCGTGAGGACTCCAGAATGCATGAACTTTTTTCGAGATTCCTCCGTTTGGGCCCGGAACCATTTGGGACAACTTGAGGCAGAAGAAGACGAACTTTTTTCAACGTCTCGGAATTGCTTGGAAACTCACCCACCCTCCTCATTTCTCGTGAGGATTCCAGAATGCATGAACTTGTTTCTAGATTCCTCCGGTTGGGCCCTGAACCATTTGGGACAACTTGAGGCAGAAGAAGACGAACTTTTTTCAACGTCTCGGAATTGGTTGGAAACTCACCCACCCTCCTGATTTCTCGTGAGGATTCCAGAATGCATGAACTTGTTTCGAGATTCCTCCGTTTGGGCCCTGAACCATTTGGGACAACTTGAGGCAGAAGAAGACGAACTTTTTTCAACGACTCCGAATTGCGTGGAAACTCACCCACCCTCCTCATTTCTCGTGAGGATTCCAGAATGCATGAACTTGTTTCGAGATTCCTCCCTTTGGGCCCTGAACCATATGGGACAACTTGAGGCAGAAGAAGACGAACTTTTTTCAACGTCTCGGAATTGCTTGGAAACTCACCCACCCTCCTCATTTCTCGTGAGGATTCCAGAATGCATGAACTTGTTTCGAGATTCCTCCGTTTGGGCCCTGAACCATTTGGGACAACTTGAGGCAGAAGAAGACGAACATTTTTCAACGTCTCCGAATTGCGTGGAAACTCACCCACCCTCCTCATTTCTCGTGAGGATTCCAGAATACATGAACTTGTTTCGAGATTCCTCCGTTTGGGCCCTGAACCATTTGGGACAACTTGAGGCAGAAGAAGACGAACTTTTTTCAACGACTCCGAATTGCGTGGAAACTCACCCACCCTCCTCATTTCTCGTGAGGATTCCAGAATGCATGAACTTGTTTCGAGATTCCTCCCTTTGGGCCCTGAACCATATGGGACAACTTGAGGCAGAAGAAGACGAACTTTTTTCAACGTCTCTGAATTGCTTGGAAACTCACCCACCCTCCTCATTTCTCGTGAGGATTCCAGAATGCATGAACTTGTTTCTAGATTCCTCCGGTTGGGCCCTGAACCATTTGGGACAAGTTGAGGCAGAAGAAGACGAACTTTTTTCAACGTCTCGGAATTGGTTGGAAACTCACCCACCCTCCTCATTTCTCGTGAGGATTCCAGAATGCATGAACTTGTTTCGAGATTCCTCCGTTTGGGCCCTGAACCATTTGGCAAGACTTGAGGCAGAAGAAAACGAAATTTTTTCAACGACTCCGAATTGCGTGGAAACTCACCCACCCTCCTCATTTCTCGTGAGGTTTCCAGAATGCATGAACTTGTTTCGAGATTCCTCCGTTTGGGCCCTGAACCATTTGGGACAACTTGAGGCAGAAGAAGACGAACTTTTTTTAACGTCTCGGAATTGCTTGGAAACTCACCCACCCTCCTCATTTCTCGTGAGGATTCCAGAATGCATGAACTTGTTTCTAGATTCCTCCGGTTGGGCCCTGAACCATTTGGGACAACTTGAGGCAGAAGAAGACGAAATTTTTTCAACGACTCCGAATTGCGTGGAAACTCACCCACCCTCCTCATTTCTCGTGGGGATTCCAGAATGCATGAACTTGTTTCGAGATTCCTCCCTTTGGGCCCTGAACCATATGGGACAACTTGAGGCAGAAGAAGACGAACTTTTTTCAACGTCTCCGAATTGCATGGAAACTCACCCACCCTCCTCATTTCTCGTGAGGACTCCAGAATGCACGAACTTGTTTCGAGATTCCTCCGTTTGGGCCCGGAACCATTTGGGACAACTTGAGGCAGAAGAAGACGAACTTTTTTCAACGTCTCGGAATTGCTTGGAAACTCACCCACCCTCCTCATTTCTCGTGAGGATTCCAGAATGCATGTACTTGTTTCGAGATTCCTCCCTTTGGGCCCTGAACCATTTGGGACAACTTGAGGCAGAAGAAGACGAACTTTTTTCAACGTCTCGGAATTGCGTGGAAACTCACCCACCCTCCTCATTTCTCGTGAGGTTTCCAGAATGCAAGAACTTGTTTCGAGATTCCTCCGTTTGGGCCCTGAACCATTTGGGACAACTTGAGGCAGAAGAAGACGAACTTTTTTCAACGTCTCGGAATTGCTTGGAAACTCACCCACCCTCCTCATTTCTCGTGAGGATTCCAGAATGCACGAACTTGTTTCTAGATTCCTCCGGTTGGGCCCTGAACCATTTGGGACAACTTGAGGCAGAAGAAGACGAACTTTTTTCAACGTCTCGGAATTGGTTGGAAACTCACCCACCCTCCTCATTTCTCGTGAGGATTCCAGAATGCATGAACTTGTTTCGAGATTCCTCCGTTTGGGCCCTGAACCATTTGGCAAGACTTGAGGCAGAAGAAAACGAACTTTTTTCAACGACTCCGAATTGCGTGGAAACTCACCCACCCTCCTCATTTCTCGTGAGGTTTCCAGAATGCATGAACTTGTTTCGAGATTCCTCCCTTTGGGCCCTGAACCATTTGGGACAACTTGAGGCAGAAGAAGACGAACTTTTTTCAACGTCTCGGAATTGCTTGGAAACTCACCCACCCTCCTCATTTCTCGTGAGGATTCCAGAATGCATGAACTTGTTTCTAGATTCCTCCGGTTGGGCCCTGAACCATTTGGGACAACTTGAGGCAGAAGAAGACGAACTTTTTTCAACGTCTCGGAATTGGTTGGAAACTCACCCACCCTCCTCATTTCTCGTGAGGATTCCAGAATGCATGAACTTGTTTCGAGATTCCTCCGTTTGGGCCCTGAACCATTTGGCAAGACTTGAGGCAGAAGAAAACGAACTTTTTTCAACGACTCCGAATTGCGTGGAAACTCACCCACCCTCCTCATTTCTCGTGAGGTTTCCAGAATGCATGAACTTGTTTCGAGATTCCTCCCTTTGGGCCCTGAACCATTTGGGACAACTTGAGGCAGAAGAAGACGAACTTTTTTCAACGTCTCGGAATTGCGTGGAAACTCACCCACCCACCTCATTTCTCGTGAGGACTCCAGAATGCACGAACTTGTTTCGAGATTCCTCCGTTTGGGCCCTGAACCATTTGGGACAACTTGAGGCAGAAGAAGACGAACTTTTTTCAACGTCTCCGAATTGCGTGGAAACTCACCCACCCTCCTCATTTCTCGTGAGGATTCCAGAATGCATGAACTTGTTTCGAGATTCCTCCCTTTGGGCCCTGAACCATATGGGACAACTTGAGGCAGAAGAAGACGAACTTTTTTCAACGTCTCCGAATTGCGTGGAAACTCACCCACCCTCCTCATTTCTCGTGAGGATTCCAGAATGCATGAACTTGTTTCGAGATTCCTCCGTTTGGGCCCTGAACCATTTGGCAAGACTTGAGGCAGAAGAAAACGAACTTTTTTCAACGACTCCGAATTGCGTGGAAACTCACCCACCCTCCTCATTTCTCGTGAGGTTTCCAGAATGCATGAACTTGTTTCGAGATTCCTCTGTTTGGGCCCTGAACCATTTGGGACAACTTGAGGCAGAAGAAGACGAACTTTTTTTAACGTCTCGGAATTGCTTGGAAACTCACCCACCCTCCTCATTTCTCGTGAGGATTCCAGAATGCATGAACTTGTTTCTAGATTCCTCCGGTTGGGCCCTGAACCATTTGGGACAACTTGAGGCAGAAGAAGACGAAATTTTTTCAACGACTCCGAATTGCGTGGAAACTCACCCACCCTCCTCATTTCTCGTGGGGATTCCAGAATGCATGAACTTGTTTCGAGATTCCTCCCTTTGGGCCCTGAACCATATGGGACAACTTGAGGCAGAAGAAGACGAACTTTTTTCAACGTCTCCGAATTGCATGGAAACTCACCCACCCTCCTCATTTCTCGTGAGGACTCCAGAATGCACGAACTTGTTTCGAGATTCCTCCGTTTGGGCCCGGAACCATTTGGGACAACTTGAGGCAGAAGAAGACGAACTTTTTTCAACGTCTCGGAATTGCTTGGAAACTCACCCACCCTCCTCATTTCTCGTGAGGATTCCAGAATGCATGAACTTGTTTCGAGATTCCTCCCTTTGGGCCCTGAACCATTTGGGACAACTTGAGGCAGAAGAAGACGAACTTTTTTCAACGTCTCCGAATTGCGTGGAAACTCACCCACCCTCCTCATTTCTCGTGAGGATTCCAGAATGCATGAACTTGTTTCGAGATTCCTCCCTTTGGGCCCTGAACCATATGGGACAACTTGAGGCAGAAGAAGACGAACTTTTTTCAAAGTCTCCGAATTGCGTGGAAACTCACCCACCCTCCTCATTTCTCGTGAGGATTCCAGAATGCATGAACTTGTTTCGAGATTCCTCCCTTTGGGCCCTGAACCATTTGGGACAACTTGAGGCAGAAGAAGACGAACTTTTTTCAACGTCTCGGAATTGCTTGGAAACTCACCCACCCTCCTCATTTCTCGTGAGGATTCCAGAATGCATGAACTTGTTTCGAGATTCCTCCGTTTGGGCCCTGAACCATTTGGGACAACTTGAGGCAGAAGAAGACGAACATTTTTCAACGTCTCCGAATTGCGTGGAAACTCACCCACCCTCCTCATTTCTCGTGAGGATTCCAGAATACATGAACTTGTTTCGAGATTCCTCCGTTTGGGCCCTGAACCATTTGGGACAACTTGAGGCAGAAGAAGACGAACTTTTTTCAACGACTCCGAATTGCGTGGAAACTCACCCACCCTCCTCATTTCTCGTGAGGATTCCAGAATGCATGAACTTGTTTCGAGATTCCTCCCTTTGGGCCCTGAACCATATGGGACAACTTGAGGCAGAAGAAGACGAACTTTTTTCAACGTCTCCGAATTGCTTGGAAACTCACCCACCCTCCTCATTTCTCGTGAGGATTCCAGAATGCATGAACTTGTTTCTAGATTCCTCCGGTTGGGCCCTGAACCATTTGGGACAACTTGAGGCAGAAGAAGACGAACTTTTTTCAACGTCTCGGAATTGCGTGGAAACTCACCCACCCTCCTCATTTCTCGTGAGGTTTCCAGAATGCATGAACTTGTTTCGAGATTCCTCCGTTTGGGCCCTGAACCATTTGGGACAACTTGAGGCAGAAGAAGACGAACTTTTTTCAACGTCTCGGAATTGCTTGGAAACTCACCCACCCTCCTCATTTCTCGTGAGGTTTCCAGAATGCATGAACTTGTTTCGAGATTCCTCCGTTTGGGCCCTGAACCATTTGGGACAACTTGAGGCAGAAGAAGACGAACTTTTTTTAACGTCTCGGAATTGCTTGGAAACTCACCCACCCTCCTCATTTCTCGTGAGGATTCCAGAATGCATGAACTTGTTTCTAGATTCCTCCGGTTGGGCCCTGAACCATTTGGGACAACTTGAGGCAGAAGAAGACGAAATTTTTTTCAACGACTCCGAATTGCGTGGAAACTCACCCACCCTCCTCATTTCTCGTGGGGATTCCAGAATGCATGAACTTGTTTCGAGATTCCTCCCTTTGGGCCCTGAACCATATGGGACAACTTGAGGCAGAAGAAGACGAACTTTTTTCAACGTCTCCGAATTGCGTGGAAACTCACCCACCCTCCTCATTTCTCGTGAGGACTCCAGAATGCACGAACTTGTTTCGAGATTCCTCCGTTTGGGCCCGGAACCATTTGGGACAAGACTTGAGGCAAAAGAAGACGAACTTTTTTCAACGTCTCGGAATTGCTTGGAAACTCACCCACCCTCCTCATTTCTCGTGAGGATTCCAGAATGCATGAACTTGTTTCGAGATTCCTCCCTTTGGGCCCTGAACCATTTGGGACAACTTGAGGCAGAAGAAGACGAACTTTTTTCAACGTCTCGGAATTGCGTGGAAACTCACCCACCCTCCTCATTTCTCGTGAGGTTTCCAGAATGCATGAACTTGTTTCGAGATTCCTCCGTTTGGGCCCTGAACCATTTGGGACAACTTGAGGCAGAAGAAGACGAACTTTTTTCAACGTCTCGGAATTGCTTGGAAACTCACCCACCCTCCTCATTTCTCGTGAGGATTCCAGAATGCATGAACTTGTTTCTAGATTCCTCCGGTTGGGCCCTGAACCATTTGGGACAACTTGAGGCAGAAGAAGACGAACTTTTTTCAACGTCTCGGAATTGGTTGGAAACTCACCCACCCTCCTCATTTCTCGTGAGGATTCCAGAATGCATGAACTTGTTTCGAGATTCCTCCGTTTGGGCCCTGAACCATTTGGCAAGACTTGAGGCAGAAGAAGACAAACTTTTTTCAACGACTCCGAATTGCGTGGAAACTCACCCACCCTCCTCATTTCTCGTGAGGATTCCAGAATGCATGAACTTGTTTCGAGATTCCTCCCTTTGGGCCCTGAACCATATGGGACAACTTGAGGCAGAAGAAGACGAACTTTTTTCAACGTCTCGGAATTGGTTGGAAACTCACCCACCCTCCTCATTTCTCGTGAGGATTCCAGAATGCATGAACTTGTTTCGAGATTCCTCCGTTTGGGCCCTGAACCATTTGGCAAGACTTGAGGCAGAAGAAGACGAACTTTTTTCAACGTCTCCGAATTGCATGGAAACTCACCCACCCTCCTCATTTCTCGTGAGGACTCCAGAATGCACGAACTTGTTTCGAGATTCCTCCGTTTGGGCCCGGAACCATTTGGGACAACTTGAGGCAGAAGAAGACGAACTTTTTTCAACGTCTCGGAATTGCTTGGAAACTCACCCACCCTCCTCATTTCTCGTGAGGATTCCAGAATGCATGAACTTGTTTCGAGATTCCTCCCTTTGGGCCCTGAACCATTTGGGACAACTTGAGGCAGAAGAAGACGAACTTTTTTCAACGTCTCGGAATTGCGTAGAAACTCACCCACCCTCCTCATTTCTCGTGAGGACTCCAGAATGCACGAACTTGTTTCGAGATTCCTCCGTTTGGGCCCGGAACCATTTGGGACAACTTGAGGCAGAAGAAGACGAACTTTTTTCAACGTCTCGGAATTGCTTGGAAACTCACCCACCCTCCTCATTTCTCGTGAGGATTCCAGAATGCATGAACTTGTTTCTAGATTCCTCCGGTTGGGCCCTGAACCATTTGGGACAACTTGAGGCAGAAGAAGACGAAATTTTTTTCAACGACTCCGAATTGCGTGGAAACTCACCCACCCTCCTCATTTCTCGTGAGGTTTCCAGAATGCATGAACTTGTTTCGAGATTCCTCCGTTTGGGCCCTGAACCATTTGGGACAACTTGAGGCAGAAGAAGACGAACTTTTTTCAACGTCTCGGAATTGCTTGGAAACTCACCCACCCTCCTCATTTCTCGTGAGGTTTCCAGAATGCATGAACTTGTTTCGAGATTCCTCCGTTTGGGCCCTGAACCATTTGGGACAACTTGAGGCAGAAGAAGACGAACTTTTTTTAACGTCTCGGAATTGCTTGGAAACTCACCCACCCTCCTCATTTCTCGTGAGGATTCCAGAATGCATGAACTTGTTTCTAGATTCCTCCGGTTGGGCCCTGAACCATTTGGGACAACTTGAGGCAGAAGAAGACGAAATTTTTTTCAACGACTCCGAATTGCGTGGAAACTCACCCACCCTCCTCATTTCTCGTGGGGATTCCAGAATGCATGAACTTGTTTCGAGATTCCTCCCTTTGGGCCCTGAACCATATGGGACAACTTGAGGCAGAAGAAGACGAACTTTTTTCAACGTCTCCGAATTGCGTGGAAACTCACCCACCCTCCTCATTTCTCGTGAGGACTCCAGAATGCACGAACTTGTTTCGAGATTCCTCCGTTTGGGCCCGGAACCATTTGGGACAACTTGAGGCAAAAGAAGACGAACTTTTTTCAACGTCTCGGAATTGCTTGGAAACTCACCCACCCTCCTCATTTCTCGTGAGGATTCCAGAATGCATGAACTTGTTTCGAGATTCCTCCCTTTGGGCCCTGAACCATTTGGGACAACTTGAGGCAGAAGAAGACGAACTTTTTTCAACGTCTCGGAATTGCGTGGAAACTCACCCACCCTCCTCATTTCTCGTGAGGTTTCCAGAATGCATGAACTTGTTTCGAGATTCCTCCGTTTGGGCCCTGAACCATTTGGGACAACTTGAGGCAGAAGAAGACGAACTTTTTTCAACGTCTCGGAATTGCTTGGAAACTCACCCACCCTCCTCATTTCTCGTGAGGATTCCAGAATGCATGAACTTGTTTCTAGATTCCTCCGGTTGGGCCCTGAACCATTTGGGACAACTTGAGGCAGAAGAAGACGAACTTTTTTCAACGTCTCGGAATTGGTTGGAAACTCACCCACCCTCCTCATTTCTCGTGAGGATTCCAGAATGCATGAACTTGTTTCGAGATTCCTCCGTTTGGGCCCTGAACCATTTGGCAAGACTTGAGGCAGAAGAAAACAAACTTTTTTCAACGACTCCGAATTGCGTTGAAACCCACCCACCCTCCTCATTTCTCGTGAGGATTCCAGAATGCATGAACTTGTTTCGAGATTCCTCCCTTTGGGCCCTGAACCATATGGGACAACTTGAGGCAGAAGAAGACGAACTTTTTTCAACGTCTCGGAATTGGTTGGAAACTCACCCACCCTCCTCATTTCTCGTGAGGATTCCAGAATGCATGAACTTGTTTCGAGATTCCTCCGTTTGGGCCCTGAACCATTTGGCAAGACTTGAGGCAGAAGAAAACGAACTTTTTTCAACGACTCCGAATTGCGTGGAAACTCACCCACCCTCCTCATTTCTCGTGAGGTTTCCAGAATGCATGAACTTGTTTCGAGATTCCTCCGTTTGGGCCCTGAACCATTTGGGACAACTTGAGGCAGAAGAAGACGAACATTTTTCAACGTCTCCGAATTGCGTGGAAACTCACCCACCCTCCTCATTTCTCGTGAGGATTCCAGAATACATGAACTTGTTTCGAGATTCCTCCGTTTGGGCCCTGAACCATTTGGGACAACTTGAGGCAGAAGAAGACGAACTTTTTTCAACGACTCCGAATTGCGTGGAAACTCACCCACCCTCCTCATTTCTCGTGAGGATTCCAGAATGCATGAACTTGTTTCGAGATTCCTCCCTTTGGGCCCTGAACCATATGGGACAACTTGAGGCAGAAGAAGACGAACTTTTTTCAACGTCTCCGAATTGCTTGGAAACTCACCCACCCTCCTCATTTCTCGTGAGGATTCCAGAATGCATGAACTTGTTTCTAGATTCCTCCGGTTGGGCCCTGAACCATTTGGGACAACTTGAGGCAGAAGAAGACGAACTTTTTTCAACGTCTCGGAATTGGTTGGAAACTCACCCACCCTCCTCATTTCTCGTGAGGATTCCAGAATGCATGAACTTGTTTCGAGATTCCTCCGTTTGGGCCCTGAACCATTTGGCAAGACTTGAGGCAGAAGAAAACGAACTTTTTTCAACGACTCCGAATTGCGTGGAAACTCACCCACCCTCCTCATTTCTCGTGAGGTTTCCAGAATGCATGAACTTGTTTCGAGATTCCTCCGTTTGGGCCCTGAACCATTTGGGACAACTTGAGGCAGAAGAAGACGAACTTTTTTTAACGTCTCGGAATTGCTTGGAAACTCACCCACCCTCCTCATTTCTCGTGAGGATTCCAGAATGCATGAACTTGTTTCTAGATTCCTCCGGTTGGGCCCTGAACCATTTGGGACAACTTGAGGCAGAAGAAGACGAAATTTTTTTCAACGACTCCGAATTGCGTGGAAACTCACCCACCCTCCTCATTTCTCGTGGGGATTCCAGAATGCATGAACTTGTTTCGAGATTCCTCCCTTTGGGCCCTGAACCATATGGGACAACTTGAGGCAGAAGAAGACGAACTTTTTTCAACGTCTCCGAATTGCGTGGAAACTCACCCACCCTCCTCATTTCTCGTGAGGACTCCAGAATGCACGAACTTGTTTCGAGATTCCTCCGTTTGGGCCCGGAACCATTTGGGACAACTTGAGGCAAAAGAAGACGAACTTTTTTCAACGTCTCGGAATTGCTTGGAAACTCACCCACCCTCCTCATTTCTCGTGAGGATTCCAGAATGCATGAACTTGTTTCGAGATTCCTCCCTTTGGGCCCTGAACCATTTGGGACAACTTGAGGCAGAAGAAGACGAACTTTTTTCAACGTCTCGGAATTGCGTGGAAACTCACCCACCCTCCTCATTTCTCGTGAGGTTTCCAGAATGCATGAACTTGTTTCGAGATTCCTCCGTTTGGGCCCTGAACCATTTGGGACAACTTGAGGCAGAAGAAGACGAACTTTTTTCAACGTCTCGGAATTGCTTGGAAACTCACCCACCCTCCTCATTTCTCGTGAGGATTCCAGAATGCATGAACTTGTTTCTAGATTCCTCCGGTTGGGCCCTGAACCATTTGGGACAACTTGAGGCAGAAGAAGACGAACTTTTTTCAACGTCTCGGAATTGGTTGGAAACTCACCCACACTCCTCATTTCTCGTGAGGATTCCAGAATGCATGAACTTGTTTCGAGATTCCTCCGTTTGGGCCCTGAACCATTTGGCAAGACTTGAGGCAGAAGAAAACAAACTTTTTTCAACGACTCCGAATTGCGTGGAAACTCACCCACCCTCCTCATTTCTCGTGAGGTTTCCAGAATGCATGAACTTGTTTCGAGATTCCTCCCTTTGGGCCCTGAACAATTTGGGACAACTTGAGGCAGAAGAAGACGAACATTTTTCAACGTCTCCGAATTGCGTGGAAACTCACCCACCCTCCTCATTTCTCGTGAGGATTCCAGAATACATGAACTTGTTTCGAGATTCCTCCGTTTGGGCCCTGAACCATTTGGGACAACTTGAGGCAGAAGAAGACGAACTTTTTTCAACGACTCCGAATTGCGTGGAAACTCACCCACCCTCCTCATTTCTCGTGAGGATTCCAGAATGCATGAACTTGTTTCGAGATTCCTCCCTTTGGGCCCTGAACCATATGGGACAACTTGAGGCAGAAGAAGACGAACTTTTTTCAACGTCTCGGAATTGCTTGGAAACTCACCCACCCTCCTCATTTCTCGTGAGGATTCCAGAATGCATGAACTTGTTTCGAGATTCCTCCGTTTGGGCCCTGAACCATTTGGGACAACTTGAGGCAGAAGAAGACGAACATTTTTCAACGTCTCCGAATTGCGTGGAAACTCACCCACCCTCCTCATTTCTCGTGAGGATTCCAGAATACATGAACTTGTTTCGAGATTCCTCCGTTTGGGCCCTGAACCATTTGGGACAACTTGAGGCAGAAGAAGACGAACTTTTTTCAACGACTCCGAATTGCGTGGAAACTCACCCACCCTCCTCATTTCTCGTGAGGATTCCAGAATGCATGAACTTGTTTCGAGATTCCTCCCTTTGGGCCCTGAACCATATGGGACAACTTGAGGCAGAAGAAGACGAACTTTTTTCAACGTCTCCGAATTGCTTGGAAACTCACCCACCCTCCTCATTTCTCGTGAGGATTCCAGAATGCATGAACTTGTTTCTAGATTCCTCCGGTTGGGCCCTGAACCATTTGGGACAACTTGAGGCAGAAGAAGACGAACTTTTTTCAACGTCTCGGAATTGGTTGGAAACTCACCCACCCTCCTCATTTCTCGTGAGGATTCCAGAATGCATGAACTTGTTTCGAGATTCCTCCGTTTGGGCCCTGAACCATTTGGCAAGACTTGAGGCAGAAGAAAACGAACTTTTTTCAACGACTCCGAATTGCGTGGAAACTCACCCACCCTCCTCATTTCTCGTGAGGTTTCCAGAATGCATGAACTTGTTTCGAGATTCCTCCGTTTGGGCCCTGAACCATTTGGGACAACTTGAGGCAGAAGAAGACGAACTTTTTTTAACGTCTCGGAATTGCTTGGAAACTCACCCACCCTCCTCATTTCTCGTGAGGATTCCAGAATGCATGAACTTGTTTCTAGATTCCTCCGGTTGGGCCCTGAACCATTTGGGACAACTTGAGGCAGAAGAAGACGAAATTTTTTCAACGACTCCGAATTGCGTGGAAACTCACCCACCCTCCTCATTTCTCGTGGGGATTCCAGAATGCATGAACTTGTTTCGAGATTCCTCCCTTTGGGCCCTGAACCATATGGGACAACTTGAGGCAGAAGAAGACGAACTTTTTTCAACGTCTCCGAATTGCGTGGAAACTCACCCACCCTCCTCATTTCTCGTGAGGACTCCAGAATGCACGAACTTGTTTCGAGATTCCTCCGTTTGGGCCCGGAACCATTTGGGACAACTTGAGGCAGAAGAAGACGAACTTTTTTCAACGTCTCGGAATTGCTTGGAAACTCACCTACCCTCCTCATTTCTCGTGAGGATTCCAGAATGCATGAACTTGTTTCGAGATTCCTCCCTTTGGGCCCTGAACCATTTGGGACAACTTGAGGCAGAAGAAGACGAACTTTTTTCAACGTCTCGGAATTGCGTGGAAACTCACCCACCCTCCTCATTTCTCGTGAGGTTTCCAGAATGCATGAACTTGTTTCGAGATTCCTCCGTTTGGGCCCTGAACCATTTGGGACAACTTGAGGCAGAAGAAGACGAACTTTTTTCAACGTCTCGGAATTGCTTGGAAACTCACCCACCCTCCTCATTTCTCGTGAGGATTCCAGAATGCATGAACTTGTTTCTAGATTCCTCCGGTTGGGCCCTGAACCATTTGGGACAACTTGAGGCAGAAGAAGACGAACTTTTTTCAACGTCTCGGAATTGGTTGGAAACTCACCCACCCTCCTCATTTCTCGTGAGGATTCCAGAATGCATGAACTTGTTTCGAGATTCCTCCGTTTGGGCCCTGAACCATTTGGGACAACTTGAGGCAGAAGAAGACGAACTTTTTTCAACGACTCCGAATTGCGTGGAAACTCACCCACCCTCCTCATTTCTCGTGAGGATTCCAGAATGCATGAACTTGTTTCGAGATTCCTCCCTTTGGGCCCTGAACCATATGGGACAACTTGAGGCAGAAGAAGACGAACTTTTTTCAACGTCTCCGAATTGCTTGGAAACTCACCCACCCTCCTCATTTCTCGTGAGGATTCCAGAATGCATGAACTTGTTTCGAGATTCCTCCGTTTGGGCCCTGAACCATTTGGGACAACTTGAGGCAGAAGAAGACGAACATTTTTCAACGTCTCCGAATTGCGTGGAAACTCACCCACCCTCCTCATTTCTCGTGAGGATTCCAGAATACATGAACTTGTTTCGAGATTCCTCCGTTTGGGCCCTGAACCATTTGGGACAACTTGAGGCAGAAGAAGACGAACTTTTTTCAACGACTCCGAATTGCGTGGAAACTCACCCACCCTCCTCATTTCTCGTGAGGATTCCAGAATGCATGAACTTGTTTCGAGATTCCTCCCTTTGGGCCCTGAACCATATGGGACAACTTGAGGCAGAAGAAGACGAACTTTTTTCAACGTCTCCGAATTGCTTGGAAACTCACCCACCCTCCTCATTTCTCGTGAGGATTCCAGAATGCATGAACTTGTTTCGAGATTCCTCCGTTTGGGCCCTGAACCATTTGGGACAACTTGAGGCAGAAGAAGACGAACATTTTTCAACGTCTCCGTATTGCGTGGAAACTCACCCACCCTCCTCATTTCTCGTGAGGATTCCAGAATACATGAACTTTTTTCGAGATTCCTCCGTTTTGGCCCTGAACCATTTGGGACAACTTGAGGCAGAAGAAGACGAACTTTTTTCAACGACTCCGAATTGCGTGGAAACTCACCCACCCTCCTCATTCTCGTGAGGATTCCAGAATGCATGAACTTGTTTCGAGATTCCTCCCTTTGGGCCCTGAACCATATGGGACAACTTGAGGCAGAAGAAGACGAACTTTTTTCAACGTCTCCGAATTGCGTGGAAACTCACCCACCCTCCTCATTTCTCGTGAGGATTCCAGAATGCATGAACTTGTTTCGAGATTCCTCCCTTTGGGCCCTGAACCATATGGGACAACTTGAGGCAGAAGAAGACGAACTTTTTTCAACGTCTCCGAATTGCGTGGAAACTCACCCACCCTCCTCATTTCTCGTGAGGATTCCAGAATGCATGAACTTGTTTCGAGATTCCTCCGGTTGGGCCCTGAACCATTTGGGACAACTTGTGGCAGAAGAAGACGAACTTTTTTCAACGTCTCGGAATTGCTTGGAAACTCACCCACCCTCCTCATTTCTCGTGAGGATTCCAGAATGCATGAACTTGTTTCTAGATTCCTCCGGTTGGGCCCTGAACCATTTGGGACAACTTGAGGCAGAAGAAGACGAACTTTTTTCAATGTCTCGGAATTGGTTGGAAACTCACCCACCCTCCTCATTTCTCGTGAGGATTCCAGAATGCATGAACTTGTTTCGAGATTCCTCCGTTTGGGCCCTGAACCATTTGGCAAGACTTGAGGCAGAAGAAAACGAACTTTTTTCAACGACTCCGAATTGCGTGGAAACTCACCCACCCTCCTCATTTCTCGTGAGGTTTCCAGAATGCATGAACTTGTTTCGAGATTCCTCCCTTTGGGCCCTGAACCATATGGGACAACTTGAGGCAGAAGAAGACGAACTTTTTTCAACGTCTCCGAATTGCGTGGAAACTCACCCACCCTCCTCATTTCTCGTGAGGATTCCAGAATGCATGAACTTGTTTCGAGATTCCTCCGTTTGGGCCCTGAACCATTTGGGACAACTTGAGGCAGAAGAAGACGAACTTTTTTCAACGTCTCGGAATTGCTTGGAAACTCACCCATCCTACTCATTTCTCGTGAGGATTCCAGAATGCATGAACTTGTTTCGAGATTCCTCCGGTTGGGCCCTGAACCATTTGGGACAACTTGTGGCAGAAAAAGACGAACTTTTTTCAACGTCTCGGAATTGGTTGGAAACTCACCCACCCTCCTCATTTCTAGTGAGGATTCCAGAATGCATGAACTTGTTTCGAGATTCCTCCGTTTGGGCCCTGAACCATATGGGACCACTTGAGGCAGAAGAAGACGAACTTTTTTCAACGTCTCGCAATTGGTTGGAAACTCACCCACCCTCCTCATTTCTCGTGAGGTTTCCAGAATGCATGAACTTGTTTCGAGATTCCTCCGTTTGGGCCCTGAACCATTTGGGACAACTTGAGGCAGAAGAAGACGAACCTTTTTCAACGTCTCCGAATTGCGTGGAAACTCACCCACCCTCCTCATTTCTCGTGAGGATTCCAGAATGCATGAACTTGTTTCCATATTCCTCCCTTTCGGCCTGAACCATATGGGACAACTTGAGGCAGAAGAAGACGAACTTTTTTCAACGTCTCGGAATTGCTTAGAAACTCACCCACCCACCTCATTTCTCGTGAGGATTCCAGAATGCATGAACTTGTTTCGAGATTCCTCCGTTTGGGCCCTGAACCATATGGGACAACTTGAGCCAGAAGAAGACGAACTTTTTTGAACGTCTCGGAATTGGTTGGAAACTCACCCACCCTCCTCATTTCTCGTGAGGATTCCAGAATGCAGGAACTTGTTTCGAGATTCCTCCCTTTCGGCCCTGAACCATATGGGACAACTTGAGGCAGAAGAAGACGAACTTTTTTCAACGTCTCGGAATTACTTCGAAACTCACCCACCCTCCTCATTTCTCGTGAGGATTCCAGAATGCATGAACTTGTTTCGAGATTCCTCCCTTTTGGCCCTGAACCATATGGGACAACTTGAGGCAGAAGAAGACGAACTTTTTTCAACGTCTCCGAATTGCGTGGAAACTCACCCACCCTCCTCATTTCTCGTGAGGATTCCAGAATGCATGAACTTGTTTCGAGATTCCTCCGTTTGGGCCCTGAACCATTTGGCAAGACTTGAGGCAGAAGAAAACGAACTTTTTTCAACGACTCCGAATTGCGTGGAAACTCACCCACCCTCCTCATTTCTCGTGAGGTTTCCAGAATGCATGAACTTGTTTCGAGATTCCTCCCTTTGGGCCCTGAACAATTTGGGACAACTTGAGGCAGAAGAAGACGAACTTTTTTCAACGTCTCGGAATTGCGTGGAAACTCACCCACCCTCCTCATTTCTCGTGAGGACTCCAGAATGCACGAACTTGTTTCGAGATTCCTCCGTTTGGGCCCGGAACCATTTGGGACAACTTGAGGCAGAAGAAGACGAACTTTTTTCAACGTCTCGGAATTGCTTGGAAACTCACCCACCCTCCTCATTTCTCGTGAGGATTCCAGAATGCATGAACTTGTTTCGAGATTCCTCTGTTTGGGCCCTGAACCATTTGGGACAACTTGAGGCAGAAGAAGACGAACATTTTTCAACGTCTCCGAATTGCGTGGAAACTCACCCACCCTCCTCATTTCTCGTGAGGATTCCAGAATACATGAACTTGTTTCGAGATTCCTCCGTTTGGGCCCTGAACCATTTGGGACAACTTGAGGCAGAAGAAGACGAACTTTTTTCAACGACTCCGAATTGCGTGGAAACTCACCCACCCTCCTCATTTCTCGTGAGGATTCCAGAATGCATGAACTTGTTTCGAGATTCCTCCCTTTGGGCCCTGAACCATATGGGACAACTTGAGGCAGAAGAAGACGAACTTTTTTCAACGTCTCCGAATTGCTTGGAAACTCACCCACCCTCCTCATTTCTCGTGAGGATTCCAGAATGCATGAACTTGTTTCGAGATTCCTCCGTTTGGGCCCTGAACCATTTGGGACAACTTGAGGCAGAAGAAGACGAACATTTTTCAACGTCTCGGAATTGCGTGGAAACTCACCCACCCTCCTCATTTCTCGTCAGGACTCCAGAATGCACGAACTTGTTTCGAGATTCCTCCGTTTGGGCCCTGAACCATTTGGGACAACTTGAGGCAGAAGAAGACGAACTTTTTTCAACGACTCCGAATTGCGTGGAAACTCACCCACCCTCCTCATTTCTCGTGAGGATTCCAGAATGCATGAACTTGTTTCGAGATTCCTCCCTTTGGGCCCTGAACCATATGGGACAACTTGAGGCAGAAGAAGACGAACTTTTTTCAACGTCTCGGAATTGCTTGGAAACTCACCCACCCTCCTCATTTCTCGTGAGGATTCCAGAAGGCATGAACTTGTTTCGAGATTCCTCCGTTTGGGCCCTGAACCATTTGGGACAACTTGAGGCAGAAGAAGATGAACATTTTTCAACGTCTCCGTATTGCGTGGAAACTCACCCACCCTCCTCATTTCTCGTGAGGATTCCAGAATACATGAACTTTTTTCGAGATTCCTCCGTTTGGGCCCTGAACCATTTGGGACAACTTGAGGCAGAAGAAGACGAACTTTTTTCAACGACTCCGAATTGCGTGGAAACTCACCCACCCTCCTCATTTCTCGTGAGGATTCCAGAATGCATGAACTTGTTTCGAGATTCCTCCCTTTGGGCCCTGAACCATATGGGACAACTTGAGGCAGAAGAAGACGAACTTTTTTCAACGTCTCCGAATTGCGTGGAAACTCACCCACCCTCCTCATTTCTCGTGAGGATTCCAGAATGCATGAACTTGTTTCGAGATTCCTCCCTTTGGGCCCTGAACCATATGGGACAACTTGAGGCAGAAGAAGACGAACTTTTTTCAACGTCTCCGAATTGCGTGGAAACTCACCCACCCTCCTCATTTCTCGTGAGGATTCCAGAATGCATGAACTTGTTTCGAGATTCCTCCGGTTGGGCCCTGAACCATTTGGCACAACTTGTGGCAGAAGAAGACGAACTTTTTTCAACGTCTCGGAATTGCTTGGAAACTCACCCACCCTCCTCATTTCTCGTGAGGATTCCAGAATGCATGAACTTGTTTCTAGATTCCTCCGGTTGGGCCCTGAACCATTTGGGACAACTTGAGGCAGAAGAAGACGAACTTTTTTCAACGTCTCGGAATTGGTTGGAAACTCACCCACCCTCCTCATTTCTCGTGAGGATTCCAGAATGCATGAACTTGTTTCGAGATTCCTCCGTTTGGGCCCTGAACCATTTGGCAAGACTTGAGGCAGAAGAAAACGAACTTTTTTCAACGACTCCGAATTGCGTGGAAACTCACCCACCCTCCTCATTTCTCGTGAGGTTTCCAGAATGCATGAACTTGTTTCGAGATTCCTCCCTTTGGGCCCTGAACCATATGGGACAACTTGAGGCAGAAGAAGACAAACTTTTTTCAACGTCTCCGAATTGCGTGGAAACTCACCCACCCTCCTCATTTCTCGTGAGGATTCCAGAATGCATGAACTTGTTTCGAGATTCCTCCGTTTGGGCCCTGAACCATTTGGGACAACTTGAGGCAGAAGAAGACGAACTTTTTTCAACGTCTCGGAATTGCTTGGAAACTCACCCATCCTACTCATTTCTCGTGAGGATTCCAGAATGCATGAACTTGTTTCGAGATTCCTCCGGTTGGGCCCTGAACCATTTGGGACAACTTGTGGCAGAAGAAGACGAACTTTTTTCAACGTCTCGGAATTGATTGGAAACTCACCCACCCTCCTCATTTCTAGTGACGATTCCAGAATGCATGAACTTGTTTCGAGATTCCTCCGTTTGGGCCCTGAACCATATGGGACCACTTGAGGCAGAAGAAGACGAACTTTTTTCAACGTCTCGCAATTGGTTGGAAACTCACCCACCCTCCTCATTTCTCGTGAGGTTTCCAGAATGCATGAACTTGTTTCGAGATTCCTCCGTTTGGGCCCTGAACCATTTGGGACAACTTGAGGCAGAAGAAGACGAACCTTTTTCAACGTCTCCGAATTGCGTGGAAACTCACCCACCCTCCTCATTTCTCGTGAGGATTCCAGAATGCATGAACTTGTTTCCATATTCCTCCCTTTCGGCCTGAACCATATGGGACAACTTGAGGCAGAAGAAGACGAACTTTTTTCAACGTCTCGGAATTGCTTAGAAACTCACCCACCCACCTCATTTCTCGTGAGGATTCCAGAATGCATGAACTTGTTTCGAGATTCCTCCGTTTGGGCCCTGAACCATATGGGACAACTTGAGCCAGAAGAAGACGAACTTTTTTGAACGTCTCGGAATTGGTTGGAAACTCACCCACCCTCCTCATTTCTCGTGAGGATTCCAGAATGCAGGAACTTGTTTCGAGATTCCTCCCTTTCGGCCCTGAACCATATGGGACAACTTGAGGCAGAAGAAGACGAACTTTTTTCAACGTCTCGGAATTACTTCGAAACTCACCCACCCTCCTCATTTCTCGTGAGGATTCCAGAATGCATGAACTTGTTTCGAGATTCCTCCCTTTTGGCCCTGAACCATATGGGACAACTTGAGGCAGAAGAAGACGAACTTTTTTCAACGTCTCCGAATTGCGTGGAAACTCACCCACCCTCCTCATTTCTCGTGAGGATTCCAGAATGCATGAACTTATTTCGAGATTCCTCCGTTTGGGCCCTGAACCATTTGGGACAACTTGAGGCAGAAGAAGACGAACTTTTTTCAACGTCTCGGAATTGCGTGGAAACTCACCCACCCTCCTCATTTCTCGTGAGGACTCCAGAATGCACGAACTTGTTTCGAGATTCCTCCGTTTGGGCCCGGAACCATTTGGGACAACTTGAGGCAGAAGAAGACGAACTTTTTTCAACGTCTCGGAATTGCTCTGAAACTCACCCACCCTCCTCATTTCTCGTGAGGATTCCAGAATGCATGAACTTGTTTCGAGATTCCTCCGTTTGGGCCCTGAACCATTTGGGAAACCTTGAGGCAGAAGAAGACGAACTTTTTTCAACGTCTCCGAATTGCGTGGAAACTCACCCACCCTCCTCATTTCTCGTGAGGATTCCAGAATGCATGAACTTGTTTCGAGATTCCTCCGTTTGGGCCCTGAACCATTTGGGACAACTTGAGGCAGAAGAAGACGAACTTTTTTCAACGACTCCGAATTGCGTGGAAACTCACCCACCCTCCTCATTTCTCGTGAGGATTCCAGAATGCATGAACTTCTTTCGAGATTCCTCCCTTTGGGCCCTGAACCATTTGGGACAACTTGAGGCAGAAGAAGACGAACTTTTTTCAACGTCTCGGAATTGCTTGGAAACTCACCCACCCTCCTCATTTCTCGTGAGGATTCCAGAATGCATGAACTTGTTTCGAGATTCCTCCGTTTGGGCCCGGAACCATATGGGACAACTTGAGGCAGAAGAAGACGAACTTTTTTCAACGTCTCGGAATTACTTCGAAACTCACCCACCCTCCTCATTTCTCGTGAGGATTCCAGAATGCATGAACTTGTTTCGAGATTCCTCCCTTTTGGCCCTGAACCATATGGGACAACTTGAGGCAGAAGAAGACGAACTTTTTTCAACGACTCTGAATTGCGTGGAAACTCACCCACCCTCCTGATTTCTCGTGTGGATTCCAGAATGCATGAACTTGTTTCGGGATTCCTCCGTTTGGGCCCTGAACCATTTGGAACAACTTGAGGCAGAAGAAGACGAAATTTTTTCAACGACTCCGAATTGCGTGGAAACTCACCCACCCTCCTCATTTCTCGTGAGGATTCCAGAATGCATGAACTTGTTTCGAGATTCCTCCCTTTGGTCCCTGAACCATATGGGACAACTTGAGGCAGAAGAAGACGAACTTTTTTCAACGTCTCCGAATTGCGTGGAAACTCACCCACCCTCCTCATTTCTCGTGAGGATTCCAGAATGCATGAACTTGTTTCGAGATTCCTCCGTTTGGGCCCTGAACCATTTGGGACAACTTGAGGCAGAAGAAGACGAAATTTTTTCAACGACTCCGAATTGCGTGGAAACTCACCCACCCTCCTCATTTCTCGTGAGGATTCCAGAATGCATGAACTTGTTTCGAGATTCCTCCCTTTGGGCCCTGAACCATATGGGACAACTTGAGGCAGAAGAAGACGAACTTTTTTCAACGTCTCCGAATTGCGTGGAAACTCACCCACCCTCCTCATTTCTCGTGAGGATTCCAGAATGCATGAACTTGTTTCGAGATTCCTCCCTTTGGGCCCTGAACCATTTGGGACAACTTGAGGCAGAAGAAGACGAACTTTTTTCAACGACTCTGAATTGCGTGGAAACTCACCCACCCTCCTGATTTCTCGTGAGGATTCCAGAATGCATGAACTTGTTTCGAGATTCCTCCGTTTGGGCCCTGAACCATTTGGGACAACTTGAGGCAGAAGAAGACGAAATTTTTTCAACGACTTCGAATTGCGTGGAAACTCACCCACCCTCCTCATTTCTCGTGAGGATTCCAGAATGCATGAACTTGTTTCGAGATTCCTCCCTTTGGGCCCTGAACCATATGGGACAACTTGAGGCAGAAGAAGACGAACTTTTTTCAACGTCTCCGAATTGCGTGGAAACTCACCCACCCTCCTCATTTCTCGTGAGGATTCCAGAATGCATGAACTTGTTTCGAGATTCCTCCCTTTGGGCCCTGAACCATATGGGACAACTTGAGGCAGAAGAAGACGAACTTTTTTCAACGTCTCCGAATTGCGTGGAAACTCACCCACCCTCCTCATTTCTCGTGAGGATTCCAGAATGCATGAACTTGTTTCGAGATTCCTCCCTTTGGGCCCTGAACCATTTGGGACAACTTGAGGCAGAAGAAGACGAACTTTTTTCAACGTCTCGTAATTGGTTGGAAACTCACCCACCCTCCTCATTTCTCGTGAGGATTCCAGAATGCATGAACTTGTTTCGAGATTCCTCCGTTTGGGCCCTGAACCATTTGGGACAACTTGAGGCAGAAGAAGACGAACTTTTTTCAACGTCTCGGAATTGCTTGGAAACTCACCCACCCTCCTCATTTCTCGTGAGGATTCCAGAATGCATGAACTTGTTTCGAGATTCCTCCGGTTGGGCCCTGAACCATTTGGGACAACTTGAGGCAGAAGAAGACGAACTTTTTTCAACGTCTCGGAATTGGTTGGAAACTCACCGACCCTCCTCATTTCTCGTGAGGATTCCAGAATGCATGAACTTGTTTCGAGATTCCTCCGTTTGGGCCCTGAACCATTTGGCAAGACTTGAGGCAGAAGAACACGAACTTTTTTCAACGTCTCCGAATTGCGTGGAAACTCACCCACCCTCCTCATTTCTCGTGAGGATTCCAGAATGCATGAACTTCTTTCGAGATTCCTCCCTTTGGGCCCTGAACCATTTGGGACAACTTGAGGCAGAAGAAGACGAACTTTTTTCAACGTCTCGGAATTGCTTGGAAACTCACCCACCCTCCTCATTTCTCGTGAGGATTCCAGAATGCATGAACTTGTTTCGAGATTCCTCCGTTTGGGCCCTGAACCATTTGGGACAACTTGAGGAAGAAGAAGACGAACTTTTTTCAACATCTCGGAATTGCTTGGAAACTCACCCATCCTACTCATTTCTCGTGAGGATTCCAGAATGCATGAACTTGTTTCGAGATTCCTCCGGTTGGGCCCTGAACCATTTGGGACAACTTGTGGCAGAAGAAGACGAACTTTTTTCAACGTCTCGGAATTGGTTGGAAACTCACCCACCCTCCTCATTTCTAGTGAGGATTCCAGAATGCATGAACTTGTTTCGAGATTCCTCCGTTTGGGCCCTGAACCATATGGGATCACTTGAGGCAGAAGAAGACGAACTTTTTTCAACGTCTCGCAATTGGTTGGAAACCCACCCACCCTCCTCATTTCTCGTGAGGTTTCCAGAATGCATGAACTTGTTTCGAGATTCCTCCGTTTGGGCCCTGAACCATTTGGGACAACTTGAGGCAGAAGAAGACGAACTTTTTTCAACGTCTCGGAATTGGTTGGAAACTCACCCACCCTCCTCATTTCTCGTGAGGATTCCAGAATGCATGAACTTGTTTCGAGATTCCTCCGTTTGGGCCCTGAACCATTTGGCAAGACTTGAGGCAGAAGAACACGAATTTTTTCAACGTCTCCGAATTGCGTGGAAACTCACCCACCCTCCTCATTTCTCGTGAGGATTCCAGAATGCATGAACTTCTTTCGAGATTCCTCCCTTTGGGCCCTGAACCATTTGGGACAACTTGAGGCAGAAGAAGACGAACTTTTTTCAACGTCTCGGAATTGCTTGGAAAAACTCACCCACCCTCCTCATTTCTCGTGAGGATTCCAGAATGCATGAACTTGTTTCGAGATTCCTCCGTTTGGGCCCTGAACCATTTGGGACAACTTGAGGCAGAAGAAGACGAACTTTTTTCAACGTCTCGGAATTGCTTGGAAACGCACCCATCCTACTCATTTCTCGTGAGGATTCCAGAATGCATGAACTTGTTTCGAGATTCCTCCGGTTGGGCCCTGAACCATTTGGGACAACTTGAGGCAGAAGAAGACGAACTTTTTTCAACGTCTCGGAATTGGTTGGAAACTCACCCACCCTCCTCATTTCTCGTGAGGATTCCAGAATGCATGAACTTGTTTCGAGATTCCTCCGTTTGGGCCCTGAACCATTTGGCAAGACTTGAGGCAGAAGAACACGAACTTTTTTCAACGTCTCCGAATTGCGTGGAAACTCACCCACCCTCCTCATTTCTCGTGAGGATTCCAGAATGCATGAACTTCTTTCGAGATTCCTCCCTTTGGGCCCTGAACCATTTGGGACAACTTGAGGCAGAAGAAGACGAACTTTTTTCAACGTCTCGGAATTGCTTGGAAACTCACCCACCCTCCTCATTTCTCGTGAGGATTCCAGAATGCATGAACTTTTTCGAGATTCCTCCGTTTGGGCCCTGAACCATTTGGGACAACTTGAGGCAGAAGAAGACGAACTTTTTTCAACGTCTCGGAATTGCTTGGAAACTCACCCATCCTACTCATTTCTCGTGAGGATTCCAGAATGCATGAACTTGTTTCGAGATTCCTCCGGTTGGGCCCTGAACCATTTGGGACAACTTGAGGCAGAAGAAGACGAACTTTTTTCAACGTCTCGGAATTGGTTGGAAACTCACCCACCCTCCTCATTTCTCGTGAGGATTCCAGAATGCATGAACTTGTTTCGAGATTCCTCCGTTTGGGCCCTGAACCATTTGGCAAGACTTGAGGCAGAAGAACACGAACTTTTTTCAACGTCTCCGAATTGCGTGGAAACTCACCCACCCTCCTCATTTCTCGTGAGGATTCCAGAATGCATTAACTTCTTTCGAGATTCCTCCCTTTGGGCCCTGAACCATTTGGGACAACTTGAGGCAGAAGAAGACGAACTTTTTTCAACGTCTCGGAATTGCTTGGAAACTCACCCACCCTCCTCATTTCTCGTGAGGATTCCAGAATGCATGAACTTGTTTCGAGATTCCTCCGTTTGGGCCCTGAACCATTTGGGACAACTTGAGGCAGAAGAAGACGAACTTTTTTCAACGTCTCGGAATTGCTTGGAAACTCACCCATCCTACTCATTTCTCGTGAGGATTCCAGAATGCATGAACTTGTTTCGAGATTCCTCCGGTTGGGCCCTGAACCATTTGGGACAACTTGAGGCAGAAGAAGACGAACTTTTTTCAACGTCTCGGAATTGGTTGGAAACTCACCCACCCTCCTCATTTCTCGTGAGGATTCCAGAATGCATGAACTTCTTTCGAGATTCCTCCCTTTGGGCCCTGAACCATTTGGGACAACTTGAGGCAGAAGAAGACGAACTTTTTTCAACGTCTCGGAATTGCTTGGAAACTCACCCACCCTCCTCATTTCTCGTGAGGATTCCAGAATGCATGAACTTCTTTCGAGATTCCTCCCTTTGGGCCCTGAACCATTTGGGACAACTTGAGGCAGAAGAAGACGAACTTTTTCCAACGTCTCGGAATTGCTTGGAAACTCACCCACCCTCCTCATTTCTCGTGAGGATTCCAGAATGCATGAACTTGTTTCGAGATTCCTCCGTTTGGGCCCTGAACCATTTGGGACAACTTGAGGCAGAAGAAGACGAACTTTTTTCAACGTCTCGGAATTGCTTGCAAACTCACCCATCCTACTCATTTCTCGTGAGGATTCCAGAATGCATGAACTTGTTTCGAGATTCCTCCGGTTGGGCCCTGAACCATTTGGGACAACTTGAGGCAGAAGAAGACGAACTTTTTTCAACGTCTCGGAATTGGTTGGAAACTCACCCACCCTCCTCATTTCTCGTGAGGATTCCAGAATGCATGAACTTGTTTCGAGATTCCTCCGTTTGGGCCCTGAACCATTTGGCAAGACTTGAGGCAGAAGAACACGAACTTTTTTCAACGTCTCCGAATTGCGTGGAAACTCACCCACCCTCCTCATTTCTCGTGAGGATTCCAGAATGCATGAACTTCTTTCGAGATTCCTCCCTTTGGGCCCTGAACCATTTGGGACAACTTGAGGCAGAAGAAGACGAACTTTTTTCAACGTCTCGGAATTGCTTGGAAACTCACCCACCCTCCTCATTTCTCGTGAGGATTCCAGAATGCATGAACTTGTTTCGAGATTCCTCCGTTTGGGCCCTGAACCATTTGGGACAACTTGAGGCAGAAGAAGACGAACTTTTTTCAACGTCTCGGAATTGCTTGGAAACTCACCCATCCTACTCATTTCTCGTGAGGATTCCAGAATGCATGAACTTGTTTCGAGATTCCTCCGGTTGGGCCCTGAACCATTTGGGACAACTTGAGGCAGAAGAAGACGAACTTTTTTCAACGTCTCGGAATTGGTTGGAAACTCACCCACCCTCCTCATTTCTCGTGAGGATTCCAGAATGCATGAACTTGTTTCGAGATTCCTCCGTTTGGGCCCTGAACCATTTGGCAAGACTTGAGGCAGAAGAACACGAACTTTTTTCAACGTCTCCGAATTGCGTGGAAACTCACCCACCCTCCTCATTTCTCGTGAGGATTCCAGAATGCATGAACTTCTTTCGAGATTCCTCCCTTTGGGCCCTGAACCATTTGGGACAACTTGAGGCAGAAGAAGACGAACTTTTTTCAACGTCTCGGAATTGCTTGGAAACTCACCCACCCTCCTCATTTCTCGTGAGGATTCCAGAATGCATGAACTTGTTTCGAGATTCCTCCGTTTGGGCCCTGAACCATTTGGGACAACTTGAGGCAGAAGAAGACGAACTTTTTTCAACGTCTCGGAATTGCTTGGAAACTCACCCATCCTACTCATTTCTCGTGAGGATTCCAGAATGCATGAACTTGTTTCGAGATTCCTCCGGTTGGGCCCTGAACCATTTGGGACAACTTGAGGCAGAAGAAGACGAACTTTTTTCAACGTCTCGGAATTGGTTGGAAACTCACCCACCCTCCTCATTTCTCGTGAGGATTCCAGAATGCATGAACTTCTTTCGAGATTCCTCCCTTTGGGCCCTGAACCATTTGGGACAACTTGAGGCAGAAGAAGACGAACTTTTTTCAACGTCTCGGAATTGCTTGGAAACTCACCCACCCTCCTCATTTCTCGTGAGGATTCCAGAATGCATGAACTTCTTTCGAGATTCCTCCCTTTGGGCCCTGAACCATTTGGGACAACTTGAGGCAGAAGAAGACGAACTTTTTTCAACGTCTCGGAATTGCTTGGAAACTCACCCACCCTCCTCATTTCTCGTGAGGATTCCAGAATGCATGAACTTGTTTCGAGATTCCTCCGTTTGGGCCCTGAACCATTTGGGACAACTTGAGGCAGAAGAAGACGAACTTTTTTCAACGTCTCGGAATTGCTTGGAAACTCACCCATCCTACTCATTTCTCGTGAGGATTCCAGAATGCATGAACTTGTTTCGAGATTCCTCCGGTTGGGCCCTGAACCATTTGGGACAACTTGAGGCAGAAGAAGACGAACTTTTTTCAACGTCTCGGAATTGGTTGGAAACTCACCCACCCTCCTCATTTCTCGTGAGGATTCCAGAATGCATGAACTTCTTTCGAGATTCCTCCGTTTGGGCCCTGAACCATTTGGCAAGACTTGAGGCAGAAGAACACGAACTTTTTTCAACGTCTCCGAATTGCGTGGAAACTCACCCACCCTCCTCATTTCTCGTGAGGATTCCAGAATGCATGAACTTCTTTCGAGATTCCTCCCTTTGGGCCCTGAACCATTTGGGACAACTTGAGGCAGAAGAAGACGAACTTTTTTCAACGTCTCGGAATTGCTTGGAAACTCACCCACCCTCCTCATTTCTCGTGAGGATTCCAGAATGCATGAACTTGTTTCGAGATTCCTCCGTTTGGGCCCTGAACCATTTGGGACAACTTGAGGCAGAAGAAGACGAACTTTTTTCAACGTCTCGGAATTGCTTGGAAACTCACCCATCCTACTCATTTCTCGTGAGGATTCCAGAATGCATGAACTTGTTTCGAGATTCCTCCGGTTGGGCCCTGAACCATTTGGGACAACTTGAGGCAGAAGAAGACGAACTTTTTTCAACGTCTCGGAATTGGTTGGAAACTCACCCACCCTCCTCATTTCTCGTGAGGATTCCAGAATGCATGAACTTGTTTCGAGATTCCTCCGTTTGGGCCCTGAACCATTTGGCAAGACTTGAGGCAGAAGAACACGAACTTTTTTCAACGTCTCCGAATTGCGTGGAAACTCACCCACCCTCCTCATTTCTCGTGAGGATTCCAGAATGCATGAACTTCTTTCGAGATTCCTCCCTTTGGGCCCTGAACCATTTGGGACAACTTGAGGCAGAAGAAGACGAACTTTTTTCAACGTCTCGGAATTGCTTGGAAACTCACCCACCCTCCTCATTTCTCGTGAGGATTCCAGAATGCATGAACTTGTTTCGAGATTCCTCCGTTTGGGCCCTGAACCATTTGGGACAACTTGAGGCAGAAGAAGACGAACTTTTTTCAACGTCTCGGAATTGCTTGGAAACTCACCCATCCTACTCATTTCTCGTGAGGATTCCAGAATGCATGAACTTGTTTCGAGATTCCTCCGGTTGGGCCCTGAACCATTTGGGACAACTTGAGGCAGAAGAAGACGAACTTTTTTCAACGTCTCGGAATTGGTTGGAAACTCACCCACCCTCCTCATTTCTCGTGAGGATTCCAGAATGCATGAACTTCTTTCGAGATTCCTCCCTTTGGGCCCTGAACCATTTGGGACAACTTGAGGCAGAAGAAGACGAACTTTTTTCAACGTCTCGGAATTGCTTGGAAACTCACCCACCCTCCTCATTTCTCGTGAGGATTCCAGAATGTATGAACTTGTTTCGAGATTCCTCCGTTTGGGCCCTGAACCATTTGGGACAACTTGAGGCAGAAGAAGACGAACTTTTTTCAACGTCTCGGAATTGCTTGGAAACTCACCCATCCTACTCATTTCTCGTGAGGATTCCAGAATGCATGAACTTGTTTCGAGATTCCTCCGGTTGGGCCCTGAACCATTTGGGACAACTTGTGGCAGAAGAAGACGAACTTTTTTCAACGTCTCGGAATTGGTTGGAAACTCACCCACCCTCCTCATTTCTAGTGAGGATTCCAGAATGCATGAACTTGTTTCGAGATTCCTCCGTTTGGGCCCTGAACCATATGGGATCACTTGAGGCAGAAGAAGACGAACTTTTTTCAACGTCTCGCAATTGGTTGGAAACCCACCCACCCTCCTCATTTCTCGTGAGGTTTCCAGAATGCATGAACTTGTTTCGAGATTCCTCCGTTTGGGCCCTGAACCATTTGGGACAACTTGAGGCAGAAGAAGACGAACTTTTTTCAACGTCTCGGAATTGGTTGGAAACTCACCCACCCTCCTCATTTCTCGTGAGGATTCCAGAATGCATGAACTTGTTTCGAGATTCCTCCGTTTGGGCCCTGAACCATTTGGCAAGACTTGAGGCAGAAGAACACGAACTTTTTTCAACGTCTCCGAATTGCGTGGAAACTCACCCACCCTCCTCATTTCTCGTGAGGATTCCAGAATGCATGAACTTCTTTCGAGATTCCTCCCTTTGGGCCCTGAACCATTTGGGACAACTTGAGGCAGAAGAAGACGAACTTTTTTCAACGTCTCGGAATTGCTTGGAAACTCACCCACCCTCCTCATTTCTCGTGAGGATTCCAGAATGCATGAACTTGTTTCGAGATTCCTCCGTTTGGGCCCTGAACCATTTGGGACAACTTGAGGCAGAAGAAGACGAACTTTTTTCAACGTCTCGGAATTGCTTGGAAACTCACCCATCCTACTCATTTCTCGTGAGGATTCCAGAATGCATGAACTTGTTTCGAGATTCCTCCGGTTGGGCCCTGAACCATTTGGGACAACTTGAGGCAGAAGAACACGAACTTTTTTCAACGTCTCCGAATTGGTTGGAAACTCACCCACCCTCCTCATTTCTCGTGAGGATTCCAGAATGCATGAACTTGTTTCGAGATTCCTCCGTTTGGGCCCTGAACCATTTGGCAAGACTTGAGGCAGAAGAACACGAACTTTTTTCAACGTCTCCGAATTGCGTGGAAACTCACCCACCCTCCTCATTTCTCGTGAGGATTCCAGAATGCATGAACTTCTTTCGAGATTCCTCCCTTTGGGCCCTGAACCATTTGGGACAACTTGAGGCAGAAGAAGACGAACTTTTTTCAACGTCTCAGAATTGCTTGGAAACTCACCCACCCTCCTCATTTCTCGTGAGGATTCCAGAATGCATGAACTTGTTTCGAGATTCCTCCGTTTGGGCCCTGAACCATTTGGGACAACTTGAGGCAGAAGAAGACGAACTTTTTTCAACGTCTCGGAATTGCTTGGAAACTCACCCATCCTACTCATTTCTCGTGAGGATTCCAGAATGCATGAACTTGTTTCGAGATTCCTCCGGTTGGGCCCTGAACCATTTGGGACAACTTGAGGCAGAAGAAGACGAACTTTTTTCAACGTCTCGGAATTGGTTGGAAACTCACCCACCCTCCTCATTTCTCGTGAGGATTCCAGAATGCATGAACTTGTTTCGAGATTCCTCCGTTTGGGCCCTGAACCATTTGGCAAGACTTGAGGCAGAAGAACACGAACTTTTTTCAACGTCTCCGAATTGCGTGGAAACTCACCCACCCTCCTCATTTCTCGTGAGGATTCCAGAATGCATGAACTTCTTTCGAGATTCCTCCCTTTGGGCCCTGAACCATTTGGGACAACTTGAGGCAGAAGAAGACGAACTTTTTTCAACGTCTCGGAATTGCTTGGAAACTCACCCACCCTCCTCATTTCTCGTGAGGATTCCAGAATGCATGAACTTGTTTCGAGATTCCTCCGTTTGGGCCCTGAACCATTTGGCACAACTTGAGGCAGAAGAAGACGAACTTTTTTTAACGTCTCGGAATTGCTTGGAAACTCACCCATCCTACTCATTTCTCGTGAGGATTCCAGAATGCATGAACTTGTTTCGAGATTCCTCCGGTTGGGCCCTGAACCATTTGGGACAACTTGAGGCAGAAGAAGACGAACTTTTTTCAACGTCTCGGAATTGGTTGGAAACTCACCCACCCTCCTCATTTCTCGTGAGGATTCCAGAATGCATGAACTTCTTTCGAGATTCCTCCCTTTGGGCCCTGAACCATTTGGGACAACTTGAGGCAGAAGAAGACGAACTTTTTTCAACGTCTCGGAATTGCTTGGAAACTCACCCACCCTCCTCATTTCTCGTGAGGATTCCAGAATGCATGAACTTGTTTCGAGATTCCTCCGTTTGGGCCCTGAACCATTTGGGACAACTTGAGGCAGAAGAAGACGAACTTTTTTCAACGTCTCGGAATTGCTTGGAAACTCACCCATCCTACTCATTTCTCGTGAGGATTCCAGAATGCATGAACTTGTTTCGAGATTCCTCCGGTTGGGCCCTGAACCATTTGGGACAACTTGTGGCAGAAGAAGACGAACTTTTTTCAACGTCTCGGAATTGGTTGGAAACTCACCCACCCTCCTCATTTCTAGTGAGGATTCCAGAATGCATGAACTTGTTTCGAGATTCCTCCCTTTGGGCCCTGAACCATATGGGATCACTTGAGGCAGAAGAAGACGAACTTTTTTCAACGTCTCGCAATTGGTTGGAAACCCACCCACCCTCCTCATTTCTCGTGAGGTTTCCAGAATGCATGAACTTGTTTCGAGATTCCTCCGTTTGGGCCCTGAACCATATGGGATCACTTGAGGCAGAAGAAGACGAACTTTTTTCAACGTCTCGCAATTGGTTGGAAACCCACCCACCCTCCTCATTTCTCGTGAGGTTTCCAGAATGCATGAACTTGTTTCGAGATTCCTCCGTTTGGGCCCTGAACCATTTGGGACAACTTGAGGCAGAAGAAGACGAACTTTTTTCAACGTCTCGGAATTGGTTGGAAACTCACCCACCCTCCTCATTTCTCGTGAGGATTCCAGAATGCATGAACTTGTTTCGAGATTCCTCCGGTTGGGCCCTGAACCATTTGGGACAACTTGTGGCAGAAGAAGACGAACTTTTTTCAACGTCTCGGAATTGGTTGGAAACTCACCCACCCTCCTCATTTCTAGTGAGGATTCCAGAATGCATGAACTTGTTTCGAGATTCCTCCCTTTGGGCCCTGAACCATATGGGATCACTTGAGGCAGAAGAAGACGAACTTTTTTCAACGTCTCGCAATTGGTTGGAAACCCACCCACCCTCCTCATTTCTCGTGAGGTTTCCAGAATGCATGAACTTGTTTCGAGATTCCTCCGTTTGGGCCCTGAACCATATGGGATCACTTGAGGCAGAAGAAGACGAACTTTTTTCAACGTCTCGCAATTGGTTGGAAACCCACCCACCCTCCTCATTTCTCGTGAGGTTTCCAGAATGCATGAACTTGTTTCGAGATTCCTCCGTTTGGGCCCTGAACCATTTGGGACAACTTGAGGCAGAAGAAGACGAACTTTTTTCAACGTCTCGGAATTGGTTGGAAACTCACCCACCCTCCTCATTTCTCGTGAGGATTCCAGAATGCATGAACTTGTTTCGAGATTCCTCCGTTTGGGCCCTGAACCATTTGGCAAGACTTGAGGCAGAAGAACACGAACTTTTTTCAACGTCTCCGAATTGCGTGGAAACTCACCCACCCTCCTCATTTCTCGTGAGGATTCCAGAATGCATGAACTTCTTTCGAGATTCCTCCCTTTGGGCCCTGAACCATTTGGGACAACTTGAGGCAGAAGAAGACGAACTTTTTTCAACGTCTCGGAATTGCTTGGAAACTCACCCACCCTCCTCATTTCTCGTGAGGATTCCAGAATGCATGAACTTGTTTCGAGATTCCTCCGTTTGGGCCCTGAACCATTTGGGACAACTTGAGGCAGAAGAAGACGAACTTTTTTCAACGTCTCGGAATTGCTTGGAAACTCACCCATCCTACTCATTTCTCGTGAGGATTCCAGAATGCATGAACTTGTTTCGAGATTCCTCCGGTTGGGCCCTGAACCATTTGGGACAACTTGAGGCAGAAGAACACGAACTTTTTTCAACGTCTCCGAATTGGTTGGAAACTCACCCACCCTCCTCATTTCTCGTGAGGATTCCAGAATGCATGAACTTGTTTCGAGATTCCTCCGTTTGGGCCCTGAACCATTTGGCAAGACTTGAGGCAGAAGAACACGAACTTTTTTCAACGTCTCCGAATTGCGTGGAAACTCACCCACCCTCCTCATTTCTCGTGAGGATTCCAGAATGCATGAACTTCTTTCGAGATTCCTCCCTTTGGGCCCTGAACCATTTGGGACAACTTGAGGCAGAAGAAGACGAACTTTTTTCAACGTCTCGGAATTGCTTGGAAACTCACCCACCCTCCTCATTTCTCGTGAGGATTCCAGAATGCATGAACTTGTTTCGAGATTCCTCCGTTTGGGCCCTGAACCATTTGGGACAACTTGAGGCAGAAGAAGACGAACTTTTTTCAACGTCTCGGAATTGCTTGGAAACTCACCCATCCTACTCATTTCTCGTGAGGATTCCAGAATGCATGAACTTGTTTCGAGATTCCTCCGGTTGGGCCCTGAACCATTTGGGACAACTTGAGGCAGAAGAAGACGAACTTTTTTCAACGTCTCGGAATTGGTTGGAAACTCACCCACCCTCCTCATTTCTCGTGAGGATTCCAGAATGCATGAACTTGTTTCGAGATTCCTCCGTTTGGGCCCTGAACCATTTGGCAAGACTTGAGGCAGAAGAACACGAACTTTTTTCAACGTCTCCGAATTGCGTGGAAACTCACCCACCCTCCTCATTTCTCGTGAGGATTCCAGAATGCATGAACTTCTTTCGAGATTCCTCCCTTTGGGCCCTGAACCATTTGGGACAACTTGAGGCAGAAGAAGACGAACTTTTTTCAACGTCTCGGAATTGCTTGGAAACTCACCCACCCTCCTCATTTCTCGTGAGGATTCCAGAATGCATGAACTTGTTTCGAGATTCCTCCGTTTGGGCCCTGAACCATTTGGCACAACTTGAGGCAGAAGAAGACGAACTTTTTTTAACGTCTCGGAATTGCTTGGAAACTCACCCATCCTACTCATTTCTCGTGAGGATTCCAGAATGCATGAACTTGTTTCGAGATTCCTCCGGTTGGGCCCTGAACCATTTGGGACAACTTGAGGCAGAAGAAGACGAACTTTTTTCAACGTCTCGGAATTGGTTGGAAACTCACCCACCCTCCTCATTTCTCGTGAGGATTCCAGAATGCATGAACTTCTTTCGAGATTCCTCCCTTTGGGCCCTGAACCATTTGGGACAACTTGAGGCAGAAGAAGACGAACTTTTTTCAACGTCTCGGAATTGCTTGGAAACTCACCCACCCTCCTCATTTCTCGTGAGGATTCCAGAATGCATGAACTTGTTTCGAGATTCCTCCGTTTGGGCCCTGAACCATTTGGGACAACTTGAGGCAGAAGAAGACGAACTTTTTTCAACGTCTCGGAATTGCTTGGAAACTCACCCATCCTACTCATTTCTCGTGAGGATTCCAGAATGCATGAACTTGTTTCGAGATTCCTCCGGTTGGGCCCTGAACCATTTGGGACAACTTGTGGCAGAAGAAGACGAACTTTTTTCAACGTCTCGGAATTGGTTGGAAACTCACCCACCCTCCTCATTTCTAGTGAGGATTCCAGAATGCATGAACTTGTTTCGAGATTCCTCCCTTTGGGCCCTGAACCATATGGGATCACTTGAGGCAGAAGAAGACGAACTTTTTTCAACGTCTCGCAATTGGTTGGAAACCCACCCACCCTCCTCATTTCTCGTGAGGTTTCCAGAATGCATGAACTTGTTTCGAGATTCCTCCGTTTGGGCCCTGAACCATTTGGGACAACTTGAGGCAGAAGAAGACGAACTTTTTTCAACGTCTCGGAATTGGTTGGAAACTCACCCACCCTCCTCATTTCTCGTGAGGATTCCAGAATGCATGAACTTGTTTCGAGATTCCTCCGTTTGGGCCCTGAACCATTTGGCAAGACTTGAGGCAGAAGAACACGAATTTTTTCAACGTCTCCGAATTGCGTGGAAACTCACCCACCCTCCTCATTTCTCGTGAGGATTCCAGAATGCATGAACTTCTTTCGAGATTCCTCCCTTTGGGCCCTGAACCATTTGGGACAACTTGAGGCAGAAGAAGACGAACTTTTTTCAACGTCTCGGAATTGCTTGGAAACTCACCCACCCTCCTCATTTCTCGTGAGGATTCCAGAATGCATGAACTTGTTTCGAGATTCCTCCGTTTGGGCCCTGAACCATTTGGGACAACTTGAGGCAGAAGAAGACGAACTTTTTTCAACGTCTCGGAATTGGTTGGAAACTCACCCACCCTCCTCATTTCTCGTGAGGATTCCAGAATGCATGAACTTGTTTCGAGATTCCTCCGGTTGGGCCCTGAACCATTTGGTACAACTTGTGGCAGAAGAAGACGAACTTTTTTCAACGTCTCGGAATTGGTTGGAAACTCACCCACCCTCCTCATTTCTAGTGAGGATTCCAGAATGCATGAACTTGTTTCGAGATTCCTCCGTTTGGGCCCTGAACCATATGGGATCACTTGAGGCAGAAGAAGACGAACTTTTTTCAACGTCTCGCAATTGGTTGGAAACCCACCCACCCTCCTCATTTCTCGTGAGGTTTCCAGAATGCATGAACTTGTTTCGAGATTCCTCCGTTTGGGCCCTGAACCATTTGGGACAACTTGAGGCAGAAGAAGACGAACTTTTTTCAACGTCTCGGAATTGGTTGGAAACTCACCCACCCTCCTCATTTCTCGTGAGGATTCCAGAATGCATGAACTTGTTTCGAGATTCCTCCGTTTGGGCCCTGAACCATTTGGCAAGACTTGAGGCAGAAGAACACGAACTTTTTTCAACGTCTCCGAATTGCGTGGAAACTCACCCACCCTCCTCATTTCTCGTGAGGATTCCAGAATGCATGAACTTCTTTCGAGATTCCTCCCTTTGGGCCCTGAACCATTTGGGACAACTTGAGGCAGAAGAAGACGAACTTTTTTCAACGTCTCGGAATTGCTTGGAAACTCACCCACCCTCCTCATTTCTCGTGAGGATTCCAGAATGCATGAACTTGTTTCGAGATTCCTCCGTTTGGGCCCTGAACCATTTGGGACAACTTGAGGCAGAAGAAGACGAACTTTTTTCAACGTCTCGGAATTGCTTGGAAACTCACCCATCCTACTCATTTCTCGTGAGGATTCCAGAATGCATGAACTTGTTTCGAGATTCCTCCGGTTGGGCCCTGAACCATTTGGGACAACTTGAGGCAGAAGAAGACGAACTTTTTTCAACGTTTCGGAATTGGTTGGAAACTCACCCACCCTCCTCATTTCTCGTGAGGATTCCAGAATGCATGAACTTCTTTCGAGATTCCTCCGTTTGGGCCCTGAACCATTTGGCAAGACTTGAGGCAGAAGAACACGAACTTTTTTCAACGTCTCCGAATTGCGTGGAAACTCACCCACCCTCCTCATTTCTCGTGAGGATTCCAGAATGCATGAACTTCTTTCGAGATTCCTCCCTTTGGGCCCTGAACCATTTGGGACAACTTGAGGCAGAAGAAGACGAACTTTTTTCAACGTCTTGGAATTGCTTGGAAACTCACCCACCCTCCTCATTTCTCGTGAGGATTCCAGAATGCATGAACTTGTTTCGAGATTCCTCCGTTTGGGCCCTGAACCATTTGGGACAACTTGAGGCAGAAGAAGACGAACTTTTTTCAACGTCTCGGAATTGCTTGGAAACTCACCCATCCTACTCATTTCTCGTGAGGATTCCAGAATGCATGAACTTGTTTCGAGATTCCTCCGGTTGGGCCCTGAACCATTTGGGACAACTTGAGGCAGAAGAAGACGAACTTTTTTCAACGTCTCGGAATTGGTTGGAAACTCACCCACCCTCCTCATTTCTCGTGAGGATTCCAGAATGCATGAACTTGTTTCGAGATTCCTCCGTTTGGGCCCTGAACCATTTGGCAAGACTTGAGGCAGAAGAACACGAACTTTTTTCAACGTCTCCGAATTGCGTGGAAACTCACCCACCCTCCTCATTTCTCGTGAGGATTCCAGAATGCATGAACTTCTTTCGAGATTCCTCCCTTTGGGCCCTGAACCATTTGGGACAACTTGAGGCAGAAGAAGACGAACTTTTTTCAACGTCTCGGAATTGCTTGGAAACTCACCCACCCTCCTCATTTCTCGTGAGGATTCCAGAATGCATGAACTTGTTTCGAGATTCCTCCGTTTGGGCCCTGAACCATTTGGGACAACTTGAGGCAGAAGAAGACGAACTTTTTTCAACGTCTCGGAATTGCTTGGAAACTCACCCATCCTACTCATTTCTCGTGAGGATTCCAGAATGCATGAACTTGTTTCGAGATTCCTCCGGTTGGGCCCTGAACCATTTGGGACAACTTGAGGCAGAAGAAGACGAACTTTTTTCAACGTCTCGGAATTGGTTGGAAACTCACCCACCCTCCTCATTTCTCGTGAGGATTCAAGAATGCATGAACTTCTTTCGAGATTCCTCCGTTTGGGCCCTGAACCATTTGGCAAGACTTGAGGCAGAAGAACACGAACTTTTTCCAACGTCTCCGAATTGCGTGGAAACTCACCCACCCTCCTCATTTCTCGTGAGGATTCCAGAATGCATGAACTTCTTTCGAGATTCCTCCCTTTGGGCCCTGAACCATTTGGGACAACTTGAGGCAGAAGAAGACGAACTTTTTTCAACGTCTCGGAATTGCTTGGAAACTCACCCACCCTCCTCATTTCTCGTGAGGATTCCAGAATGCATGAACTTGTTTCGAGATTCCTCCGTTTGGGCCCTGAACCATTTGGGACAACTTGAGGCAGAAGAAGACGAACTTTTTTCAACGTCTCGGAATTGCTTGGAAACTCACCCATCCTACTCATTTCTCGTGAGGATTCCAGAATGCATGAACTTGTTTCGAGATTCCTCCGGTTGGGCCCTGAACCATTTGGGACAACTTGAGGCAGAAGAAGACGAACTTTTTTCAACGTCTCGGAATTGGTTGGAAACTCACCCACCCTCCTCATTTCTCGTGAGGATTCCAGAATGCATGAACTTGTTTCGAGATTCCTCCGTTTGGGCCCTGAACCATTTGGCAAGACTTGAGGCAGAAGAACACGAACTTTTTTCAACGTCTCCGAATTGCGTGGAAACTCACCCACCCTCCTCATTTCTCGTGAGGATTCCAGAATGCATGAACTTCTTTCGAGATTCCTCCCTTTGGGCCCTGAACCATTTGGGACAACTTGAGGCAGAAGAAGACGAACTTTTTTCAACGTCTCGGAATTGCTTGGAAACTCACCCACCCTCCTCATTTCTCGTGAGGATTCCAGAATGCATGAACTTCTTTCGAGATTCCTCCCTTTGGGCCCTGAACCATTTGGGACAACTTGAGGCAGAAGAAGACGAACTTTTTCCAACGTCTCGGAATTGCTTGGAAACTCACCCACCCTCCTCATTTCTCGTGAGGATTCCAGAATGCATGAACTTGTTTCGAGATTCCTCCGTTTGGGCCCTGAACCATTTGGGACAACTTGAGGCAGAAGAAGACGAACTTTTTTCAACGTCTCGGAATTGCTTGGAAACTCACCCACCCTCCTCATTTCTCGTGAGGATTCCAGAATGCATGAACTTGTTTCGAGATTCCTCCGTTTGGGCCCTGAACCATATGGGACAACTTGAGGAAGAAGAAGACGAACTTTTTTCAACGTCTCCGAATTGCGTGGAAACTCACCCACCCTCCTCATTTCTCGTGAGGATTCCAGAATGCATGAACTTCTTTCGAGATTCCTCCCTTTGGGCCCTGAACCATTTGGGACAACTTGAGGCAGAAGAAGACGAACTTTTTTCAACGTCTCGGAATTGCTTGGAAACTCACCCACCCTCCTCATTTCTCGTGAGGATTCCAGAATGCATGAACTTGTTTCGAGATTCCTCCGTTTGGGCCCTGAACCATTTGGGACAACTTGAGGCAGAAGAAGACGAACTTTTTTCAACGTCTCGGAATTGCTTGGAAACTCACCCATCCTACTCATTTCTCGTGAGGATTCCAGAATGCATGAACTTGTTTCGAGATTCCTCCGGTTGGGCCCTGAACCATTTGGGACAACTTGAGGCAGAAGAAGACGAACTTTTTTCAACGTCTCGGAATTGGTTGGAAACTCACCCACCCTCCTCATTTCTCGTGAGGATTCCAGAATGCATGAACTTTTTTCGAGATTCCTCCCTTTGGGCCCTGAACCATTTGGGACAACTTGAGGCAGAAGAAGACGAACTTTTTTCAACGTCTCGGAATTGCTTGGAAACTCACCCACCCTCCTCATTTCTCGTGAGGATTCCAGAATGCATGAACTTGTTTCGAGATTCCTCCGTTTGGGCCCTGAACCATTTGGGACAACTTGAGGCAGAAGAAGACGAACTTTTTTCAACGTCTCGGAATTGCTTGGAAACTCACCCATCCTACTCATTTCTTGTGAGGATTCCAGAATGCATGAACTTGTTTCGAGATTCCTCCGGTTGGGCCCTGAACCATTTGGGACAACTTGTGGCAGAAGAAGACGAACTTTTTTCAACGTCTCGGAATTGGTTGGAAACTCACCCACCCTCCTCATTTCTAGTGAGGATTCCAGAATGCATGAACTTGTTTCGAGATTCCTCCGTTTGGGCCCTGAACCATATGGGATCACTTGAGGCAGATGAAGACGAACTTTTTTCAACGTCTCGCAATTGGTTGGAAACCCACCCATCCTCCTCATTTCTCGTGAGGTTTCCAGAATGCATGAACTTGTTTCGAGATTCCTCCGTTTGGGCCCTGAACCATTTGGGACAACTTGAGGCAGAAGAAGACGAACTTTTTTCAACGTCTCGGAATTGGTTGGAAACTCACTCACCCTCCTCATTTCTCGTGAGGATTCCAGAATGCATGAACTTGTTTCGAGATTCCTCCGTTTGGGCCCTGAACCATTTGGCAAGACTTGAGGCAGAAGAACACGAATTTTTTCAACGTCTCCGAATTGCGTGGAAACTCACCCACCCTCCTCATTTCTCGTGAGGATTCCAGAATGCATGAACTTCTTTCGAGATTCCTCCGTTTGGGCCCTGAACCATTTGGGACAACTTGAGGCAGAAGAAGACGAACTTTTTTCAACGTCTCGGAATTGCTTGGAAACTCACCCACCCTCCTCATTTCTCGTGAGGATTCCAGAATGCATGAACTTGTTTCGAGATTCCTCCGTTTGGGCCCTGAACCATTTGGGACAACTTGAGGCAGAAGAAGACGAACTTTTTTCAATGTCTCGGAATTGCTTGGAAACTCACCCATCCTACTCATTTCTCGTGAGGATTCCAGAATGCATGAACTTGTTTCGAGATTCCTCCGGTTGGGCCCTGAACCATTTGGGACAACTTGAGGCAGAAGAAGACGAACTTTTTTCAACGTCTCGGAATTGGTTGGAAACTCACCCACCCTCCTCATTTCTCGTGAGGATTCCAGAATGCATGAACTTGTTTCGAGATTCCTCCGTTTGGGCCCTGAACCATTTGGCAAGACTTGAGGCAGAAGAACACGAACTTTTTTCAACGTCTCCGAATTGCGTGGAAACTCACCCACCCTCCTCATTTCTCGTGAGGATTCCAGAATGCATGAACTTCTTTCGAGATTCCTCCCTTTGGGCCCTGAACCATTTGGGACAACTTGAGGCAGAAGAAGACGAACTTTTTTCAACGTCTCGGAATTGCTTGGAAACTCACCCACCCTCCTTATTTCTCGTGAGGATTCCAGAATGCATGAACTTGTTTCGATATTCCTCCGTTTGGGCCCTGAACCATTTGGGACAACTTGAGGCAGAAGAAGACGAACTTTTTTCAACGTCTCGGAATTGCTTGGAAATTCACCCATCCTACTCATTTCTCGTGAGGATTCCAGAATGCATGAACTTGTTTCGAGATTCCTCCGGTTGGGCCCTGAACCTTTTGGGACAACTTGAGGCAGAAGAAGACGAACTTTTTTCAACGTCTCGGAATTGGTTGGAAACTCACCCACCCACCTCATTTCTCGTGAGGATTCCAGAATGCATGAACTTGTTTCGAGATTCCTCCGTTTGGGCCCTGAACCATTTGGCAAGACTTGAGGCAGAAGAACACGAACTTTTTTCAACGTCTCCGAATTGCGTGGAAACTCACCCACCCTCCTCATTTCCCGTGAGGATTCCAGAATGCATGAACTTCTTTCGAGATTCCTCCCTTTGGGCCCTGAACCATTTGGGACAACTTGAGGCAGAAGAAGACGAACTTTTTTCAACGTCTCGGAATTGGTTGGAAACTCACCCACGCTCCTCATTTCTCGTGAGGATTCCAGAATGCATGAACTTCTTTCGAGATTCCTCCCTTTGGGCCCTGAACCATTTGGGACAACTTGAGGCAGAAGAAGACGAACTTTTTTCAACGTCTCGGAATTGCTTGGAAACTCACCCACCCTCCTCATTTCTCGTGAGGATTCCAGAATGCATGAACTTGTTTCGAGATTCCTCCGTTTGGGCCCTGAACCATTTGGGACAACTTGAGGCAGAAGAAGACGAACTTTTTTCAACGTCTCGGAATTGCTTGGAAACTCACCCATCCTACTCATTTCTCGTGAGGATTCCAGAATGCATGAACTTGTTTCGAGATTCCTCCGGTTGGGCCCTGAACCATTTGGGACAACTTGTGGCAGAAGAAGACGAACTTTTTTCAACGTCTCGGAATTGGTTGGAAACTCACCCACCCTCCTCATTTCTAGTGAGGATTCCAGAATGCATGAACTTGTTTCGAGATTCCTCCGTTTGGGCCCTGAACCATATGGGATCACTTGAGGCAGAAGAAGACGAACTTTTTTCAACGTCTCGCAATTGGTTGGAAACCCACCCACCCTCCTCATTTCTCGTGAGGTTTCCAGAATGCATGAACTTGTTTCGAGATTCCTCCGTTTGGGCCCTGAACCATTTGGGACAACTTGAGGCAGAAGAAGACGAACTTTTTTCAACGTCTCGGAATTGGTTGGAAACTCACCCACCCTCCTCATTTCTCGTGAGGATTCCAGAATGCATGAACTTGTTTCGAGATTCCTCCGTTTGGGCCCTGAACCATTTGGCAAGACTTGAGGCAGAAGAACACGAATTTTTTCAACGTCGCCGAATTGCGTGGAAACTCACCCACCCTCCTCATTTCTCGTGAGGATTCCAGAATGCATGAACTTCTTTCGAGATTCCTCCCTTTGGGCCCTGAACCATTTGGGACAACTTGAGGCAGAAGAAGACGAACTTTTTTCAACGTCTCGGAATTGCTTGGAAACTCAGCCACCCTCCTCATTTCTCGTGAGGATTCCAGAATGCATGAACTTGTTTCGAGATTCCTCCGTTTGGGCCCTGAACCATTTGGGACAACTTGAGGCAGAAGAAAACGAACTTTTTTCAACGTCTCGGAATTGCTTGGAAACTCACCCATCCTACTCATTTCTCGTGAGGATTCCAGAATGCATGAACTTGTTTCGAGATTCCTCCGGTTGGGCCCTGAACCATTTGGGACAACTTGAGGCAGAAGAAGACGAACTTTTTTCAACGTCTCGGAATTGGTTGGAAACTCACCCACCCTCCTCATTTCTCGTGAGGATTCCAGAATGCATGAACTTGTTTCGAGATTCCTCCGTTTGGGCCCTGAACCATTTGGCAAGACTTGAGGCAGAAGAACACGAACTTTTTTCAACGTCTCCGAATTGCGTGGAAACTCACCCACCCTCCTCATTTCTCGTGAGGATTCCAGAATGCATGAACTTCTTTCGAGATTCCTCCCTTTGGGCCCTGAACCATTTGGGACAACTTGAGGCAGAAGAAGACGAACTTTTTTCAACGTCTCGGAATTGCTTGGAAACTCACCCACCCTCCTCATTTCTCGTGAGGATTCCAGAATGCATGAACTTGTTTCGAGATTCCTCCGTTTGGGCCCTGAACCATTTGGGACAACTTGAGGCAGAAGAAGACGAACTTTTTTCAACGTCTCGGAATTGCTTGGAAACTCACCCATCCTACTCATTTCTCGTGAGGATTCCAGAATGCATGAACTTGTTTCGAGATTCCTCCGGTTGGGCCCTGAACCATTTGGGACAACTTGAGGCAGAAGAAGACGAACTTTTTTCAACGTCTCGGAATTGGTTGGAAACTCACCCACCCTCCTCATTTCTCGTGAGGATTCCAGAATGCATGAACTTGTTTCGAGATTCCTCCGTTTGGGCCCTGAACCATTTGGCAAGACTTGAGGCAGAAGAACACGAACTTTTTTCAACGTCTCCGAATTGCGTGGAAACTCACCCACCCTCCTCATTTCTCGTGAGGATTCCAGAATGCATGAACTTCTTTCGAGATTCCTCCCTTTGGGCCCTGAACCATTTGGGACAACTTGAGGCAGAAGAAGACGAACTTTTTTCAACGTCTCGGAATTGCTTGGAAACTCACCCACCCTCCTCATTTCTCGTGAGGATTCCAGAATGCATGAACTTGTTTCGAGATTCCTCCGTTTGGGCCCTGAACCATTTGGGACAACTTGAGGCAGAAGAAGACGAACTTTTTTCAACGTCTCGGAATTGCTTGGAAACTCACCCATCCTACTCATTTCTCGTGAGGATTCCAGAATGCATGAACTTGTTTCGAGATTCCTCCGGTTGGGCCCTGAACCATTTGGGACAACTTGAGGCAGAAGAAGACGAACTTTTTTCAACGTCTCGGAATTGGTTGGAAACTCACCCACCCTCCTCATTTCTCGTGAGGATTCCAGAATGCATGAACTTCTTTCGAGATTCCTCCCTTTGGGCCCTGAACCATTTGGGACAACTTGAGGCAGAAGAAGACGAACTTTTTTCAACGTCTCGGAATTGCTTGGAAACTCACCCACCCTCCTCATTTCTCGTGAGGATTCCAGAATGCATGAACTTGTTTCGAGATTCCTCCGTTTGGGCCCTGAACCATTTGGGACAACTTGAGGCAGAAGAAGACGAACTTTTTTCAACGTCTCGGAATTGCTTGGAAACTCACCCACCCTCCTCATTTCTCGTGAGGATTCCAGAATGCATGAACTTGTTTCGAGATTCCTCCGTTTGGGCCCTGAACCATTTGGGACAACTTGAGGCAGAAGAAGACGAACTTTTTTCAACGTCTCGGAATTGCTTGGAAACTCACCCATCCTACTCATTTCTCGTGAGAATTCCAGAATGCATGAACTTGTTTCAAGATTCCTCCGGTTGGGCCCTGAACCATTTGGGACAACTTGTGGCAGAAGAAGACGAACTTTTTTCAACGTCTCGGAATTGGTTGGAAACTCACCCACCCTCCTCATTTCTAGTGAGGATTCCAGAATGCATGAACTTGTTTCGAGATTCCTCCGTTTGGGCCCTGAACCATATGGGATCACTTGAGGCAGAGGAAGACGAACTTTTTTCAACGTCTCGCAATTGGTTGGAAACCCACCCACCCTCCTCATTTCTCGTGAGGTTTCCAGAATGCATGAACTTGTTTCGAGATTCCTCCGTTTGGGCCCTGAACCATTTGGGACAACTTGAGGCAGAAGAAGACGAACTTTTTTCAACGTCTCGGAATTGGTTGGAAACTCACCCACCCTCCTCATTTCTCGTGAGGATTCCAGAATGCATGAACTTGTTTCGAGATTCCTCCGTTTGGGCCCTGAACCATTTGGCAAGACTTGAGGCAGAAGAACACGAATTTTTTCAACGTCTCCGAATTGCGTGGAAACTCACCCACCCTCCTCATTTCTCGTGAGGATTCCAGAATGCATGAACTTCTTTCGAGATTCCTCCCTTTGGGCCCTGAACCATTTGGGACAACTTGAGGCAGAAGAAGACGAACTTTTTTCAACGTCTCGGAATTGCTTGGAAACTCACCCACCCTCCTCATTTCTCGTGAGGATTCCAGAATGCATGAACTTGTTTCGAGATTCCTCCGTTTGGGCCCTGAACCATTTGGGACAACTTGAGGCAGAAGAAGACGAACTTTTTTCAACGTCTCGGAATTGGTTGGAAACTCACCCACCCTCCTCATTTCTCGTGAGGATTCCAGAATGCATGAACTTGTTTCGAGATTCCTCCGGTTGGGCCCTGAACCATTTGGGACAACTTGTGGCAGAAGAAGACGAACTTTTTTCAACGTCTCGGAATTGGTTGGAAACTCACCCACCCTCCTCATTTCTAGTGAGGATTCCAGAATGCATGAACTTGTTTCGAGATTCCTCCGTTTGGGCCCTGAACCATATGGGATCACTTGAGGCAGAAGAAGACGAACTTTTTTCAACGTCTCGCAATTGGTTGGAAACCCACCCACCCTCCTCATTTCTCGTGAGGTTTCCAGAATGCATGAACTTGTTTCGAGATTCCTCCGTTTGGGCCCTGAACCATTTGGGACAACTTGAGGCAGAAGAAGACGAACTTTTTTCAACGTCTCGGAATTGGTTGGAAACTCACCCACCCTCCCCATTTCTCGTGAGGATTCCAGAATGCATGAACTTCTTTCGAGATTCCTCCCTTTGGGCCCTGAACCATTTGGGACAACTTGAGGCAGAAGAAGACGAACTTTTTTCAACGTCTCGGAATTGCTTGGAAACTCACCACCCTCCTCATTTCTCGTGAGGATTCCAGAATGCATGAACTTCTTTCGAGATTCCTCCCTTTGGGCCCTGAACCATTTGGGACAACTTGAGGCAGAAGAAGACGAACTTTTTTCAACGTCTCGGAATTGCTTGGAAACTCACCCACCCTCCTCATTTCTCGTGAGGATTCCAGAATGCATGAACTTGTTTCGAGATTCCTCCGTTTGGGCCCTGAACCATTTGGGACAACTTGAGGCAGAAGAAGACGAACTTTTTTCAACGTCTCGGAATTGCTTGGAAACTCACCCATCCTACTCATTTCTCGTGAGGATTCCAGAATGCATGAACTTGTTTCGAGATTCCTCTGGTTGGGCCCTGAACCATTTGGGACAACTTGAGGCAGAAGAAGACGAACTTTTTTCAACGTCTCGGAATTGGTTGGAAACTCACCCACCCTCCTCATTTCTCGTGAGGATTCCAGAATGCATGAACTTCTTTCGAGATTCCTCCGTTTGGGCCCTGAACCATTTGGCAAGACTTGAGGCAGAAGAACACGAACTTTTTTCAACGTCTCCGAATTGCGTGGAAACTCACCCACCCTCCTCATTTCTCGTGAGGATTCCAGAATGCATGAACTTCTTTCGAGATTCCTCCCTTTGGGCCCTGAACCATTTGGGACAACTTGAGGCAGAAGAAGACGAACTTTTTTCAACGTCTCGGAATTGCTTGGAAACTCACCCACCCTCCTCATTTCTCGTGAGGATTCCAGAATGCATGAACTTGTTTCGAGATTCCTCCGTTTGGGCCCTGAACCATTTGGGACAACTTGAGGCAGAAGAAGACGAACTTTTTTCAACGTCTCGGAATTGGTTGGAAACTCACCCACCCTCCTCATTTCTCGTGAGGATTCCAGAATGCATGAACTTGTTTCGAGATTCCTCCGTTTGGGCCCTGAACCATTTGGCAAGACTTGAGGCAGAAGAACACGAACTTTTTTCAACGTCTCCGAATTGCGTGGAAACTCACCCACCCTCCTCATTTCTCGTGAGGATTCCAGAATGCATGAACTTCTTTCGAGATTCCTCCCTTTGGGCCCTGAACCATTTGGGACAACTTGAGGCAGAAGAAGACGAACTTTTTTCAACGTCTCGGAATTGCTTGGAAACCCACCCACCCTCCTCATTTCTCGTGAGGTTTCCAGAATGCATGAACTTGTTTCGAGATTCCTCCGTTTGGGCCCTGAACCATTTGGGACAACTTGAGGCAGAAGAAGACGAACTTTTTTCAACGTCTCGGAATTGGTTGGAAACTCACCCACCCTCCTCATTTCTCGTGAGGATTCCAGAATGCATGAACTTGTTTCGAGATTCCTCCGTTTGGGCCCTGAACCATTTGGCAAGACTTGAGGCAGAAGAACACGAATTTTTTCAACGTCGCCGAATTGCGGGGAAACTCACCCACCCTCCTCATTTCTCGTGAGGATTCCAGAATGCATGAACTTCTTTCGAGATTCCTCCCTTTGGGCCCTGAACCATTTGGGACAACTTGAGGCAGAAGAAGACGAACTTTTTTCAACGTCTCGGAATTGCTTGGAAACTCAGCCACCCTCCTCATTTCTCGTGAGGATTCCAGAATGCATGAACTTGTTTCGAGATTCCTCCGTTTGGGCCCTGAACCATTTGGGACAACTTGAGGCAGAAGAAAACGAACTTTTTTCAACGTCTCGGAATTGCTTGGAAACTCACCCATCCTACTCATTTCTCGTGAGGATTCCAGAATGCATGAACTTGTTTCGAGATTCCTCCGGTTGGGCCCTGAACCATTTGGGACAACTTGAGGCAGAAGAAGACGAACTTTTTTCAACGTCTCGGAATTGGTTGGAAACTCACCCACCCTCCTCATTTCTCGTGAGGATTCCAGAATGCATGAACTTGTTTCGAGATTCCTCCGTTTGGGCCCTGAACCATTTGGCAAGACTTGAGGCAGAAGAACACGAACTTTTTTCAACGTCTCCGAATTGCGTGGAAACTCACCCACCCTCCTCATTTCTCGTGAGGATTCCAGAATGCATGAACTTCTTTCGAGATTCCTCCCTTTGGGCCCTGAACCATTTGGGACAACTTGAGGCAGAAGAAGACGAACTTTTTTCAACGTCTCGGAATTGCTTGGAAACCCACCCACCCTCCTCATTTCTCGTGAGGTTTCCAGAATGCATGAACTTGTTTCGAGATTCCTCCGTTTGGGCCCTGAACCATTTGGGACAACTTGAGGCAGAAGAAGACGAACTTTTTTCAACGTCTCGGAATTGGTTGGAAACTCACCCACCCTCCTCATTTCTCGTGAGGATTCCAGAATGCATGAACTTGTTTCGAGATTCCTCCGTTTGGGCCCTGAACCATTTGGCAAGACTTGAGGCAGAAGAACACGAATTTTTTCAACGTCGCCGAATTGCGGGGAAACTCACCCACCCTCCTCATTTCTCGTGAGGATTCCAGAATGCATGAACTTCTTTCGAGATTCCTCCCTTTGGGCCCTGAACCATTTGGGACAACTTGAGGCAGAAGAAGACGAACTTTTTTCAACGTCTCGGAATTGCTTGGAAACTCAGCCACCCTCCTCATTTCTCGTGAGGATTCCAGAATGCATGAACTTGTTTCGAGATTCCTCCGTTTGGGCCCTGAACCATTTGGGACAACTTGAGGCAGAAGAAAACGAACTTTTTTCAACGTCTCGGAATTGCTTGGAAACTCACCCATCCTACTCATTTCTCGTGAGGATTCCAGAATGCATGAACTTGTTTCGAGATTCCTCCGGTTGGGCCCTGAACCATTTGGGACAACTTGAGGCAGAAGAAGACGAACTTTTTTCAACGTCTCGGAATTGGTTGGAAACTCACCCACCCTCCTCATTTCTCGTGAGGATTCCAGAATGCATGAACTTGTTTCGAGATTCCTCCGTTTGGGCCCTGAACCATTTGGCAAGACTTGAGGCAGAAGAACATGAACTTTTTTCAACGTCTCCGAATTGCGTGGAAACTCACCCACCCTCCTCATTTCTCGTGAGGATTCCAGAATGCATGAACTTCTTTCGAGATTCCTCCCTTTGGGCCCTGAACCATTTGGGACAACTTGAGGCAGAAGAAGACGAACTTTTTTCAACGTCTCGGAATTGCTTGGAAACTCACCCACCCTCCTCATTTCTCGTGAGGATTCCAGAATGCATGAACTTGTTTCGAGATTCCTCCGTTTGGGCCCTGAACCATTTGGGACAACTTGAGGCAGAAGAAGACGAACTTTTTTCAACGTCTCGGAATTGCTTGGAAACTCACCCATCCTACTCATTTCTCGTGAGGATTCCAGAATGCATGAACTTGTTTCGAGATTCCTCCGGTTGGGCCCTGAACCATTTGGGACAACTTGAGGCAGAAGAAGACGAACTTTTTTCAACGTCTCGGAATTGGTTGGAAACTCACCCACCCTCCTCATTTCTCGTGAGGATTCCAGAATGCATGAACTTGTTTCGAGATTCCTCCGTTTGGGCCCTGAACCATTTGGCAAGACTTGAGGCAGAAGAACACGAACTTTTTTCAACGTCTCCGAATTGCGTGGAAACTCACCCACCCTCCTCATTTCTCGTGAGGATTCCAGAATGCATGAACTTCTTTCGAGATTCCTCCCTTTGGGCCCTGAACCATTTGGGACAACTTGAGGCAGAAGAAGACGAACTTTTTTCAACGTCTCGGAATTGCTTGGAAACTCACCCACCCTCCTCATTTCTCGTGAGGATTCCAGAATGCATGAACTTGTTTCGAGATTCCTCCGTTTGGGCCCTGAACCATTTGGGACAACTTGAGGCAGAAGAAGACGAACTTTTTTCAACGTCTCGGAATTGCTTGGAAACTCACCCACCCTCCTCATTTCTCGTGAGGATTCCAGAATGCATGAACTTGTTTCGAGATTCCTCCGTTTGGGCCCTGAACCATTTGGGACAACTTGAGGCAGAAGAAGACGAACTTTTTTCAACGTCTCGGAATTGCTTGGAAACTCACCCATCCTACTCATTTCTCGTGAGAATTCCAGAATGCATGAACTTGTTTCAAGATTCCTCCGGTTGGGCCCTGAACCATTTGGGACAACTTGTGGCAGAAGAAGACGAACTTTTTTCAACGTCTCGGAATTGGTTGGAAACTCACCCACCCTCCTCATTTCTAGTGAGGATTCCAGAATGCATGAACTTGTTTCGAGATTCCTCCGTTTGGGCCCTGAACCATATGGGATCACTTGAGGCAGAGGAAGACGAACTTTTTTCAACGTCTCGCAATTGGTTGGAAACCCACCCACCCTCCTCATTTCTCGTGAGGTTTCCAGAATGCATGAACTTGTTTCGAGATTCCTCCGTTTGGGCCCTGAACCATTTGGGACAACTTGAGGCAGAAGAAGACGAACTTTTTTCAACGTCTCGGAATTGCTTGGAAACTCACCCATCCTACTCATTTCTCGTGAGAATTCCAGAATGCATGAACTTGTTTCAAGATTCCTCCGGTTGGGCCCTGAACCATTTGGGACAACTTGTGGCAGAAGAAGACGAACTTTTTTCAACGTCTCGGAATTGGTTGGAAACTCACCCACCCTCCTCATTTCTAGTGAGGATTCCAGAATGCATGAACTTGTTTCGAGATTCCTCCGTTTGGGCCCTGAACCATATGGGATCACTTGAGGCAGAGGAAGACGAACTTTTTTCAACGTCTCGCAATTGGTTGGAAACCCACCCACCCTCCTCATTTCTCGTGAGGTTTCCAGAATGCATGAACTTGTTTCGAGATTCCTCCGTTTGGGCCCTGAACCATTTGGGACAACTTGAGGCAGAAGAAGACGAACTTTTTTCAACGTCTCGGAATTGGTTGGAAACTCACCCACCCTCCTCATTTCTCGTGAGGATTCCAGAATGCATGAACTTGTTTCGAGATTCCTCCGTTTGGGCCCTGAACCATTTGGCAAGACTTGAGGCAGAAGAACACGAATTTTTTCAACGTCTCCGAATTGCGTGGAAACTCACCCACCCTCCTCATTTCTCGTGAGGATTCCAGAATGCATGAACTTCTTTCGAGATTCCTCCCTTTGGGCCCTGAACCATTTGGGACAACTTGAGGCAGAAGAAGACGAACTTTTTTCAACGTCTCGGAATTGCTTGGAAACTCACCCACCCTCCTCATTTCTCGTGAGGATTCCAGAATGCATGAACTTGTTTCGAGATTCCTCCGTTTGGGCCCTGAACCATTTGGGACAACTTGAGGCAGAAGAAGACGAACTTTTTTCAACGTCTCGGAATTGGTTGGAAACTCACCCACCCTCCTCATTTCTCGTGAGGATTCCAGAATGCATGAACTTGTTTCGAGATTCCTCCGGTTGGGCCCTGAACCATTTGGGACAACTTGTGGCAGAAGAAGACGAACTTTTTTCAACGTCTCGGAATTGGTTGGAAACTCACCCACCCTCCTCATTTCTAGTGAGGATTCCAGAATGCATGAACTTGTTTCGAGATTCCTCCGTTTGGGCCCTGAACCATATGGGATCACTTGAGGCAGAAGAAGACGAACTTTTTTCAACGTCTCGCAATTGGTTGGAAACCCACCCACCCTCCTCATTTCTCGTGAGGTTTCCAGAATGCATGAACTTGTTTCGAGATTCCTCCGTTTGGGCCCTGAACCATTTGGGACAACTTGAGGCAGAAGAAGACGAACTTTTTTCAACGTCTCGGAATTGGTTGGAAACTCACCCACCCTCCTCATTTCTCGTGAGGATTCCAGAATGCATGAACTTCTTTCGAGATTCCTCCCTTTGGGCCCTGAACCATTTGGGACAACTTGAGGCAGAAGAAGACGAACTTTTTTCAACGTCTCGGAATTGCTTGGAAACTCACCCACCCTCCTCATTTCTCGTGAGGATTCCAGAATGCATGAACTTCTTTCGAGATTCCTCCCTTTGGGCCCTGAACCATTTGGGACAACTTGAGGCAGAAGAAGACGAACTTTTTTCAACGTCTCGGAATTGCTTGGAAACTCACCCACCCTCCTCATTTCTCGTGAGGATTCCAGAATGCATGAACTTGTTTCGAGATTCCTCCGTTTGGGCCCTGAACCATTTGGGACAACTTGAGGCAGAAGAAGACGAACTTTTTTCAACGTCTCGGAATTGCTTGGAAACTCACCCATCCTACTCATTTCTCGTGAGGATTCCAGAATGCATGAACTTGTTTCGAGATTCCTCTGGTTGGGCCCTGAACCATTTGGGACAACTTGAGGCAGAAGAAGACGAACTTTTTTCAACGTCTCGGAATTGGTTGGAAACTCACCCACCCTCCTCATTTCTCGTGAGGATTCCAGAATGCATGAACTTCTTTCGAGATTCCTCCGTTTGGGCCCTGAACCATTTGGCAAGACTTGAGGCAGAAGAACACGAACTTTTTTCAACGTCTCCGAATTGCGTGGAAACTCACCCACCCTCCTCATTTCTCGTGAGGATTCCAGAATGCATGAACTTCTTTCGAGATTCCTCCCTTTGGGCCCTGAACCATTTGGGACAACTTGAGGCAGAAGAAGACGAACTTTTTTCAACGTCTCGGAATTGCTTGGAAACTCACCCACCCTCCTCATTTCTCGTGAGGATTCCAGAATGCATGAACTTGTTTCGAGATTCCTCCGTTTGGGCCCTGAACCATTTGGGACAACTTGAGGCAGAAGAAGACGAACTTTTTTCAACGTCTCGGAATTGCTTGGAAACTCACCCATCCTACTCATTTCTCGTGAGGATTCCAGAATGCATGAACTTGTTTCGAGATTCCTCCGGTTGGGCCCTGAACCATTTGGGACAACTTGAGGCAGAAGAAGACGAACTTTTTTCAACGTCTCGGAATTGGTTGGAAACTCACCCACCCTCCTCATTTCTCGTGAGGATTCCAGAATGCATGAACTTGTTTCGAGATTCCTCCGTTTGGGCCCTGAACCATTTGGCAAGACTTGAGGCAGAAGAACACGAACTTTTTTCAACGTCTCCGAATTGCGTGGAAACTCACCCACCCTCCTCATTTCTCGTGAGGATTCCAGAATGCATGAACTTGTTTCGAGATTCCTCCGTTTGGGCCCTGAACCATTTGGGACAACTTGAGGCAGAAGAAGACGAACTTTTTTCAACGTCTCGGAATTGCTTGGAAACTCACCCATCCTACTCATTTCTCGTGAGGATTCCAGAATGCATGAACTTGTTTCGAGATTCCTCCGGTTGGGCCCTGAACCATTTGGGACAACTTGAGGCAGAAGAAGACGAACTTTTTTCAACGTCTCGGAATTGGTTGGAAACTCACCCACCCTCCTCATTTCTCGTGAGGATTCCAGAATGCATGAACTTGTTTCGAGATTCCTCCGTTTGGGCCCTGAACCATTTGGCAAGACTTGAGGCAGAAGAACACGAACTTTTTTCAACGTCTCCGAATTGCGTGGAAACTCACCCACCCTCCTCATTTCTCGTGAGGATTCCAGAATGCATGAACTTCTTTCGAGATTCCTCCCTTTGGGCCCTGAACCATTTGGGACAACTTGAGGCAGAAGAAGACGAACTTTTTTCAACGTCTCGGAATTGCTTGGAAACTCACCCACCCTCCTCATTTCTCATGAGGATTCCAGAATGCATGAACTTGTTTCGAGATTCCTCCGTTTGGGCCCTGAACCATTTGGGACAACTTGAGGCAGAAGAAGACGAACTTTTTTCAACGTCTCGGAATTGCTTGGAAACTCACCCATCCTACTCATTTCTCGTGAGGATTCCAGAATGCATGAACTTGTTTCAAGATTCCTCCGGTTGGGCCCTGAACCATTTGGGACAACTTGTGGCAGAAGAAGACGAACTTTTTTCAACGTCTCGGAATTGGTTGGAAACTCACCCACCCTCCTCATTTCTAGTGAGGATTCCAGAATGCATGAACTTGTTTCGAGATTCCCCCGTTTGGGCCCTGAACCATATGGGATCACTTGAGGCAGAAGAAGACGAACTTTTTTCAACGTCTCGCAATTCGTTGGAAAACCACCCACCCTCCTCATTTCTCGTGAGGTTTCCAGAATGCATGAACTTGTTTCGAGATTCCTCCGTTTGGGCCCTGAACCATTTGGGACAACTTGAGGCAGAAGAAGACGAACTTTTTTCAACGTCTCCGAATTGCGTGGAAACTCACCCACCCTCCTCATTTCTCGTGAGGATTCCAGAATGCATGAACTTGTTTCCATATTCCTCCCTTTCGGCCTGAACCATTTGGGACAACTTGAGGCAGAAGAAGACGAACTTTTTTCAACGTCTCGGAATTGCTTGGAAACTCACCCACCCTCCTCATTTCTCGTGAGGATTCCAGAATGCATGAACTTGTTTCGAGATTCCTCCGTTTGGGCCCGGAACCATATGGGACAACTTGAGGCAGAAGAAGACGAACTTTTTTCAACGTCTCGGAATTACTTCGAAACTCACCCACCCTCCTCATTTCTCGTGAGGATTCCAGAATGCATGAACTTGTTTCGAGATTCCTCCCTTTTGGCCCTGAACCATATGGGACAACTTGAGGCAGAAGAAGACGAACTTTTTTCAACGACTCTGAATTGCGTGGAAACTCACCCACCCTCCTGATTTCTCGTGTGGATTCCAGAATGCATGAACTTGTTTCGGGATTCCTCCGTTTGGGCCCTGAACCATTTGGAACAACTTGAGGCAGAAGAAGACGAAATTTTTTCAACGACTCCGAATTGCGTGGAAACTCACCCACCCTCCTCATTTCTCGTGAGGATTCCAGAATGCATGAACTTGTTTCGAGATTCCTCCCTTTGGTCCCTGAACCATATGGGACAACTTGAGGCAGAAGAAGACGAACTTTTTTCAACGTCTCCGAATTGCGTGGAAACTCACCCACCCTCCTCATTTCTCGTGAGGATTCCAGAATGCATGAACTTGTTTCGAGATTCCTCCGTTTGGGCCCTGAACCATTTGGGACAACATGAGGCAGAAGTAGACGAAATTTTTTCAACGACTCCGAATTGCGTGGAAACTCACCCACCCTCCTCATTTCTCGTGAGGATTCCAGAATGCATGAACTTCTTTCGAGATTCCTCCCTTTGGGCCCTGAACCATTTGGGACAACTTGAGGCAGAAGAAGACGAACTTTTTTCAACGTCTCGGAATTGCTTGGAAACTCACCCACCCTCCTCATTTCTCGTGAGGATTCCAGAATGCATGAACTTGTTTCGAGATTCCTCCGTTTGGGCCCTGAACCATTTGGGACAACTTGAGGCAGAAGAAGACGAACTTTTTTCAACGTCTCGGAATTGCTTGGAAACTCACCCATCCTACTCATTTCTCGTGAGGATTCCAGAATGCATGAACTTGTTTCGAGATTCCTCTGGTTGGGCCCTGAACCATTTGGGACAACTTGAGGCAGAAGAAGACGAACTTTTTTCAACGTCTCGGAATTGGTTGGAAACTCACCCACCCTCCTCATTTCTCGTGAGGATTCCAGAATGCATGAACTTCTTTCGAGATTCCTCCGTTTGGGCCCTGAACCATTTGGCAAGACTTGAGGCAGAAGAACACGAACTTTTTTCAACGTCTCCGAATTGCGTGGAAACTCACCCACCCTCCTCATTTCTCGTGAGGATTCCAGAATGCATGAACTTCTTTCGAGATTCCTCCCTTTGGGCCCTGAACCATTTGGGACAACTTGAGGCAGAAGAAGACGAACTTTTTTCAACGTCTCGGAATTGCTTGGAAACTCACCCACCCTCCTCATTTCTCGTGAGGATTCCAGAATGCATGAACTTGTTTCGAGATTCCTCCGTTTGGGCCCTGAACCATTTGGGACAACTTGAGGCAGAAGAAGACGAACTTTTTTCAACGTCTCGGAATTGCTTGGAAACTCACCCATCCTACTCATTTCTCGTGAGGATTCCAGAATGCATGAACTTGTTTCGAGATTCCTCCGGTTGGGCCCTGAACCATTTGGGACAACTTGAGGCAGAAGAAGACGAACTTTTTTCAACGTCTCGGAATTGGTTGGAAACTCACCCACCCTCCTCATTTCTCGTGAGGATTCCAGAATGCATGAACTTGTTTCGAGATTCCTCCGTTTGGGCCCTGAACCATTTGGCAAGACTTGAGGCAGAAGAACACGAACTTTTTTCAACGTCTCCGAATTGCGTGGAAACTCACCCACCCTCCTCATTTCTCGTGAGGATTCCAGAATGCATGAACTTGTTTCGAGATTCCTCCGTTTGGGCCCTGAACCATTTGGGACAACTTGAGGCAGAAGAAGACGAACTTTTTTCAACGTCTCGGAATTGGTTGGAAACTCACCCACCCTCCTCATTTCTCGTGAGGATTCCAGAATGCATGAACTTGTTTCGAGATTCCTCCGTTTGGGCCCTGAACCATTTGGCAAGACTTGAGGCAGAAGAACACGAACTTTTTTCAACGTCTCCGAATTGCGTGGAAACTCACCCACCCTCCTCATTTCTCGTGAGGATTCCAGAATGCATGAACTTCTTTCGAGATTCCTCCCTTTGGGCCCTGAACCATTTGGGACAACTTGAGGCAGAAGAAGACGAACTTTTTTCAACGTCTCGGAATTGCTTGGAAACTCACCCACCCTCCTCATTTCTCATGAGGATTCCAGAATGCATGAACTTGTTTCGAGATTCCTCCGTTTGGGCCCTGAACCATTTGGGACAACTTGAGGCAGAAGAAGACGAACTTTTTTCAACGTCTCGGAATTGCTTGGAAACTCACCCATCCTACTCATTTCTCGTGAGGATTCCAGAATGCATGAACTTGTTTCAAGATTCCTCCGGTTGGGCCCTGAACCATTTGGGACAACTTGTGGCAGAAGAAGACGAACTTTTTTCAACGTCTCGGAATTGGTTGGAAACTCACCCACCCTCCTCATTTCTAGTGAGGATTCCAGAATGCATGAACTTGTTTCGAGATTCCCCCGTTTGGGCCCTGAACCATATGGGATCACTTGAGGCAGAAGAAGACGAACTTTTTTCAACGTCTCGCAATTCGTTGGAAAACCACCCACCCTCCTCATTTCTCGTGAGGTTTCCAGAATGCATGAACTTGTTTCGAGATTCCTCCGTTTGGGCCCTGAACCATTTGGGACAACTTGAGGCAGAAGAAGACGAACTTTTTTCAACGTCTCCGAATTGCGTGGAAACTCACCCACCCTCCTCATTTCTCGTGAGGATTCCAGAATGCATGAACTTGTTTCCATATTCCTCCCTTTCGGCCTGAACCATTTGGGACAACTTGAGGCAGAAGAAGACGAACTTTTTTCAACGTCTCGGAATTGCTTGGAAACTCACCCACCCTCCTCATTTCTCGTGAGGATTCCAGAATGCATGAACTTGTTTCGAGATTCCTCCGTTTGGGCCCGGAACCATATGGGACAACTTGAGGCAGAAGAAGACGAACTTTTTTCAACGTCTCGGAATTACTTCGAAACTCACCCACCCTCCTCATTTCTCGTGAGGATTCCAGAATGCATGAACTTGTTTCGAGATTCCTCCCTTTTGGCCCTGAACCATATGGGACAACTTGAGGCAGAAGAAGACGAACTTTTTTCAACGACTCTGAATTGCGTGGAAACTCACCCACCCTCCTGATTTCTCGTGTGGATTCCAGAATGCATGAACTTGTTTCGGGATTCCTCCGTTTGGGCCCTGAACCATTTGGAACAACTTGAGGCAGAAGAAGACGAAATTTTTTCAACGACTCCGAATTGCGTGGAAACTCACCCACCCTCCTCATTTCTCGTGAGGATTCCAGAATGCATGAACTTGTTTCGAGATTCCTCCCTTTGGTCCCTGAACCATATGGGACAACTTGAGGCAGAAGAAGACGAACTTTTTTCAACGTCTCCGAATTGCGTGGAAACTCACCCACCCTCCTCATTTCTCGTGAGGATTCCAGAATGCATGAACTTGTTTCGAGATTCCTCCGTTTGGGCCCTGAACCATTTGGGACAACATGAGGCAGAAGTAGACGAAATTTTTTCAACGACTCCGAATTGCGTGGAAACTCACCCACCCTCCTCATTTCTCGTGAGGATTCCAGAATGCATGAACTTGTTTCGAGATTCCTCCCTTTGGGCCCTGAACCATATGGGACAACTTGAGGCAGAAGAAGACGAACTTTTTTCAACGTCTCCGAATTGCGTGGAAACTCACCCACCCTCCTCATTTCTCGTGAGGATTCCAGAATGCATGAACTTGTTTCGAGATTCCTCCCTTTGGGCCCTGAACCATTTGGGACAACTTGAGGCAGAAGAAGACGAACTTTTTTCAACGACTCTGAATTGCGTGGAAACTCACCCACCCTCCTGATTTCTCGTGAGGATTCCAGAATGCATGAACTTGTTTCGAGATTCCTCCGTTTGGGCCCTGAACCATTTGGGACAACTTGAGGCAGAAGAAGACGAAATTTTTTCAACGACTTCGAATTGCGTGGAAACTCACCCACCCTCCTCATTTCTCGTGAGGATTCCAGAATGCATGAACTTGTTTCGAGATTCCTCCCTTTGGGCCCTGAACCATATGGGACAACTTGAGGCAGAAGAAGACGAACTTTTTTCAACGTCTCCGAATTGCGTGGAAACTCACCCACCCTCCTCATTTCTCGTGAGGATTCCAGAATGCATGAACTTGTTTCGAGATTCCTCCCTTTGGGCCCTGAACCATATGGGACAACTTGATGCAGAAGAAGACGAACTTTTTTCAACGTCTCCGAATTGCGTGGAAACTCACCCACCCTCCTCATTTCTCGTGAGGATTCCAGAATGCATGAACTTGTTTCGAGATTCCTCCCTTTGGGCCCTGAACCATTTGGGACAACTTGAGGCAGAAGAAGACGAACTTTTTTCAACGTCTCGGAATTGGTTGGAAACTCACCCACCCTCCTCATTTCTCGTGAGGATTCCAGAATGCATGAACTTGTTTCGAGATTCCTCCGTTTGGGCCCTGAACCATTTGGGACAACTTGAGGCAGAAGAAGACGAACTTTTTTCAACGTCTCGGAATTGCTTGGAAACTCACCCACCCTCCTCATTTCTCGTGAGGATTCCAGAATGCATGAACTTGTTTCGAGATTCCTCCGGTTGGGCCCTGAACCATTTGGGACAACTTGAGGCAGAAGAAGACGAACTTTTTTCAACGTCTCGGAATTGGTTGGAAACTCACCCACCCTCCTCATTTCTCGTGAGGATTCCAGAATGCATGAACTTGTTTCGAGATTCCTCCGTTTGGGCCCTGAACCATTTGGCAAGACTTGAGGCAGAAGAACACGAACTTTTTTCAACGTCTCCGAATTGCGTGGAAACTCACCCACCCTCCTCATTTCTCGTGAGGATTCCAGAATGCATGAACTTCTTTCGAGATTCCTCCCTTTGGGCCCTGAACCATTTGGGACAACTTGAGGCAGAAGAAGACGAACTTTTTTCAACGTCTCGGAATTGCTTGGAAAATAACCCACCCTCCTCATTTCTCGTGAGGATTCCAGAATGCATGAACTTGTTTCGAGATTCCTCCGTTTGGGCCCTGAACCATTTGGGACAACTTGAGGCAGAAGAAGACGAACTTTTTTCAACGTCTCGGAATTGGTTGGAAACTCACCCACCCTCCTCATTTCTAGTGAGGATTCCAGAATGCATGAACTTGTTTCGAGATTCCTCCGTTTGGGCCCTGAACCATATGGGATCACTTGAGGCAGAGGAAGACGAACTTTTTTCAACGTCTCGCAATTGGTTGGAAACCCACCCACCCTCCTCATTTCTCGTGAGGTTTCCAGAATGCATGAACTTGTTTCGAGATTCCTCCGTTTGGGCCCTGAACCATTTGGGACAACTTGAGGCAGAAGAAGACGAACTTTTTTCAACGTCTCGGAATTGGTTGGAAACTCACCCACCCTCCTCATTTCTCGTGAGGATTCCAGAATGCATGAACTTGTTTCGAGATTCCTCCGTTTGGGCCCTGAACCATTTGGCAAGACTTGAGGCAGAAGAACACGAATTTTTTCAACGTCTCCGAATTGCGTGGAAACTCACCCACCCTCCTCATTTCTCGTGAGGATTCCAGAATGCATGAACTTCTTTCGAGATTCCTCCCTTTGGGCCCTGAACCATTTGGGACAACTTGAGGCAGAAGAAGACGAACTTTTTTCAACGTCTCGGAATTGCTTGGAAACTCACCCACCCTCCTCATTTCTCGTGAGGATTCCAGAATGCATGAACTTGTTTCGAGATTCCTCCGTTTGGGCCCTGAACCATTTGGGACAACTTGAGGCAGAAGAAGACGAACTTTTTTCAACGTCTCGGAATTGGTTGGAAACTCACCCACCCTCCTCATTTCTCGTGAGGATTCCAGAATGCATGAACTTGTTTCGAGATTCCTCCGGTTGGGCCCTGAACCATTTGGGACAACTTGTGGCAGAAGAAGACGAACTTTTTTCAACGTCTCGGAATTGGTTGGAAACTCACCCACCCTCCTCATTTCTAGTGAGGATTCCAGAATGCATGAACTTGTTTCGAGATTCCTCCGTTTGGGCCCTGAACCATATGGGATCACTTGAGGCAGAAGAAGACGAACTTTTTTCAACGTCTCGCAATTGGTTGGAAACCCACCCACCCTCCTCATTTCTCGTGAGGTTTCCAGAATGCATGAACTTGTTTCGAGATTCCTCCGTTTGGGCCCTGAACCATTTGGGACAACTTGAGGCAGAAGAAGACGAACTTTTTTCAACGTCTCGGAATTGGTTGGAAACTCACCCACCCTCCTCATTTCTCGTGAGGATTCCAGAATGCATGAACTTCTTTCGAGATTCCTCCCTTTGGGCCCTGAACCATTTGGGACAACTTGAGGCAGAAGAAGACGAACTTTTTTCAACGTCTCGGAATTGCTTGGAAACTCACCCACCCTCCTCATTTCTCGTGAGGATTCCAGAATGCATGAACTTCTTTCGAGATTCCTCCCTTTGGGCCCTGAACCATTTGGGACAACTTGAGGCAGAAGAAGACGAACTTTTTTCAACGTCTCGGAATTGCTTGGAAACTCACCCACCCTCCTCATTTCTCGTGAGGATTCCAGAATGCATGAACTTGTTTCGAGATTCCTCCGTTTGGGCCCTGAACCATTTGGGACAACTTGAGGCAGAAGAAGACGAACTTTTTTCAACGTCTCGGAATTGCTTGGAAACTCACCCATCCTACTCATTTCTCGTGAGGATTCCAGAATGCATGAACTTGTTTCGAGATTCCTCTGGTTGGGCCCTGAACCATTTGGGACAACTTGAGGCAGAAGAAGACGAACTTTTTTCAACGTCTCGGAATTGGTTGGAAACTCACCCACCCTCCTCATTTCTCGTGAGGATTCCAGAATGCATGAACTTCTTTCGAGATTCCTCCGTTTGGGCCTTGAACCATTTGGCAAGACTTGAGGCAGAAGAACACGAACTTTTTTCAACGTCTCCGAATTGCGTGGAAACTCACCCACCCTCCTCATTTCTCGTGAGGATTCCAGAATGCATGAACTTCTTTCGAGATTCCTCCCTTTGGGCCCTGAACCATTTGGGACAACTTGAGGCAGAAGAAGACGAACTTTTTTCAACGTCTCGGAATTGCTTGGAAACTCACCCACCCTCCTCATTTCTCGTGAGGATTCCAGAATGCATGAACTTGTTTCGAGATTCCTCCGTTTGGGCCCTGAACCATTTGGGACAACTTGAGGCAGAAGAAGACGAACTTTTTTCAACGTCTCGGAATTGCTTGGAAACTCACCCATCCTACTCATTTCTCGTGAGGATTCCAGAATGCATGAACTTGTTTCGAGATTCCTCCGGTTGGGCCCTGAACCATTTGGGACAACTTGAGGCAGAAGAAGACGAACTTTTTTCAACGTCTCGGAATTGGTTGGAAACTCACCCACCCTCCTCATTTCTCGTGAGGATTCCAGAATGCATGAACTTGTTTCGAGATTCCTCCGTTTGGGCCCTGAACCATTTGGCAAGACTTGAGGCAGAAGAACACGAACTTTTTTCAACGTCTCCGAATTGCGTGGAAACTCACCCACCCTCCTCATTTCTCGTGAGGATTCCAGAATGCATGAACTTGTTTCGAGATTCCTCCGTTTGGGCCCTGAACCATTTGGGACAACTTGAGGCAGAAGAAGACGAACTTTTTTCAACGTCTCGGAATTGCTTGGAAACTCACCCATCCTACTCATTTCTCGTGAGGATTCCAGAATGCATGAACTTGTTTCGAGATTCCTCCGGTTGGGCCCTGAACCATTTGGGACAACTTGAGGCAGAAGAAGACGAACTTTTTTCAACGTCTCGGAATTGGTTGGAAACTCACCCACCCTCCTCATTTCTCATGAGGATTCCAGAATGCATGAACTTGTTTCGAGATTCCTCCGTTTGGGCCCTGAACCATTTGGCAAGACTTGAGGCAGAAGAACACGAACTTTTTTCAACGTCTCCGAATTGCGTGGAAACTCACCCACCCTCCTCATTTCTCGTGAGGATTCCAGAATGCATGAACTTCTTTCGAGATTCCTCCCTTTGGGCCCTGAACCATTTGGGACAACTTGAGGCAGAAGAAGACGAACTTTTTTCAACGTCTCGGAATTGCTTGGAAACTCACCCACCCTCCTCATTTCTCATGAGGATTCCAGAATGCATGAACTTGTTTCGAGATTCCTCCGTTTGGGCCCTGAACCATTTGGGACAACTTGAGGCAGAAGAAGACGAACTTTTTTCAACGTCTCGGAATTGCTTGGAAACTCACCCATCCTACTCATTTCTCGTGAGGATTCCAGAATGCATGAACTTGTTTCGAGATTCCTCCGGTTGGGCCCTGAACCATTTGGGACAACTTGTGGCAGAAGAAGACGAACTTTTTTCAACGTCTCGGAATTGGTTGGAAACTCACCCACCCTCCTCATTTCTAGTGAGGATTCCAGAATGCATGAACTTGTTTCGAGATTCCCCCGTTTGGGCCCTGAACCATATGGGATCACTTGAGGCAGAAGAAGACGAACTTTTTTCAACGTCTCGCAATTGGTTGGAAACCCACCCACCCTCCTCATTTCTCGTGAGGTTTCCAGAATGCATGAACTTGTTTCGAGATTCCTCCGTTTGGGCCCTGAACCATTTGGGACAACTTGAGGCAGAAGAAGACGAACTTTTTTCAACGTCTCCGAATTGCGTGGAAACTCACCCACCCTCCTCATTTCTCGTGAGGATTCCAGAATGCATGAACTTGTTTCCATATTCCTCCCTTTCGGCCTGAACCATTTGGGACAACTTGAGGCAGAAGAAGACGAACTTTTTTCAACGTCTCGGAATTGCTTGGAAACTCACCCACCCTCCTCATTTCTCGTGAGGATTCCAGAATGCATGAACTTGTTTCGAGATTCCTCCGTTTGGGCCCGGAACCATATGGGACAACTTGAGGCAGAAGAAGACGAACTTTTTTCAACGTCTCGGAATTACTTCGAAACTCACCCACCCTCCTCATTTCTCGTGAGGATTCCAGAATGCATGAACTTGTTTCGAGATTCCTCCCTTTTGGCCCTGAACCATATGGGACAACTTGAGGAAGAAGAAGACGAACTTTTTTCAACGACTCTGAATTGCGTGGAAACTCACCCACCCTCCTGATTTCTCGTGTGGATTCCAGAATGCATGAACTTGTTTCGGGATTCCTCCGTTTGGGCCCTGAACCATTTGGAACAACTTGAGGCAGAAGAAGACGAAATTTTTTCAACGACTCCGAATTGCGTGGAAACTCACCCACCCTCCTCATTTCTCGTGAGGATTCCAGAATGCATGAACTTGTTTCGAGATTCCTCCCTTTGGTCCCTGAACCATATGGGACAACTTGAGGCAGAAGAAGACGAACTTTTTTCAACGTCTCCGAATTGCGTGGAAACTCACCCACCCTCCTCATTTCTCGTGAGGATTCCAGAATGCATGAACTTGTTTCGAGATTCCTCCGTTTGGGCCCTGAACCATTTGGGACAACATGAGGCAGAAGTAGACGAAATTTTTTCAACGACTCCGAATTGCGTGGAAACTCACCCACCCTCCTCATTTCTCGTGAGGATTCCAGAATGCATGAACTTGTTTCGAGATTCCTCCCTTTGGGCCCTGAACCATATGGGACAACTTGAGGCAGAAGAAGACGAACTTTTTTCAACGTCTCCGAATTGCGTGGAAACTCACCCACCCTCCTCATTTCTCGTGAGGATTCCAGAATGCATGAACTTGTTTCGAGATTCCTCCGTTTGGGCCCTGAACCATTTGGGACAACTTGAGGCAGAAGAAGACGAAATTTTTTCAACGACTTCGAATTGCGTGGAAACTCACCCACCCTCCTCATTTCTCGTGAGGATTCCAGAATGCATGAACTTGTTTCGAGATTCCTCCCTTTGGGCCCTAAACCATATGGGACAACTTGAGGCAGAAGAAGACGAACTTTTTTCAACGTCTCCGAATTGCGTGGAAACTCACCCACCCTCCTCATTTCTCGTGAGGATTCCAGAATGCATGAACTTGTTTCGAGATTCCTCCCTTTGGGCCCTGAACCATATGGGACAACTTGATGCAGAAGAAGACGAACTTTTTTCAACGTCTCCGAATTGCGTGGAAACTCACCCACCCTCCTCATTTCTCGTGAGGATTCCAGAATGCATGAACTTGTTTCGAGATTCCTCCCTTTGGGCCCTGAACCATTTGGGACAACTTGAGGCAGAAGAAGACGAACTTTTTTCAACGTCTCGGAATTGGTTGGAAACTCACCCACCCTCCTCATTTCTCGTGAGGATTCCAGAATGCATGAACTTGTTTCGAGATTCCTCCGTTTGGGCCCTGAACCATTTGGGACAACTTGAGGCAGAAGAAGACGAACTTTTTTCAACGTCTCGGAATTGCTTGGAAACTCACCCACCCTCCTCATTTCTCGTGAGGATTCCAGAATGCATGAACTTGTTTCGAGATTCCTCCGGTTGGGCCCTGAACCATTTGGGACAACTTGAGGCAGAAGAAGACGAACTTTTTTCAACGTCTCGGAATTGGTTGGAAACTCACCCACCCTCCTCATTTCTCGTGAGGATTCCAGAATGCATGAACTTGTTTCGAGATTCCTCCGTTTGGGCCCTGAACCATTTGGCAAGACTTGAGGCAGAAGAACACGAACTTTTTTCAACGTCTCCGAATTGCGTGGAAACTCACCCACCCTCCTCATTTCTCGTGAGGATTCCAGAATGCATGAACTTCTTTCGAGATTCCTCCCTTTGGGCCCTGAACCATTTGGGACAACTTGAGGCAGAAGAAGACGAACTTTTTTCAACGTCTCGGAATTGCTTGGAAACTAACCCACCCTCCTCATTTCTCGTGAGGATTCCAGAATGCATGAACTTGTTTCGAGATTCCTCCGTTTGGGCCCTGAACCATTTGGGACAACTTGAGGCAGAAGAAGACGAACTTTTTTCAACGTCTCGGAATTGCTTGGAAACTCACCCATCCTACTCATTTCTCGTGAGGATTCCAGAATGCATGAACTTGTTTCGAGATTCCTCCGGTTGGGCCCTGAACCATTTGGGACAACTTGTGGCAGAAGAAGACGAACTTTTTTCAACGTCTCGGAATTGGTTGGAAACTCACCCACCCTCCTCATTTCTAGTGAGGATTCCAGAATGCATGAACTTGTTTCGAGATTCCTCCGTTTGGGCCCTGAACCATATGGGATCACTTGAGGCAGAAGAAGACGAACTTTTTTCAACGTCTCGCAATTGGTTGGAAACCCACCCACCCTCCTCATTTCTCGTGAGGTTTCCAGAATGCATGAACTTGTTTCGAGATTCCTCCGTTTGGGCCCTGAACCATTTGGGACAACTTGAGGCAGAAGAAGACGAACTTTTTTCAACGTCTCCGAATTGCGTGGAAACTCACCCACCCTCCTCATTTCTCGTGAGGATTCCAGAATGCATGAACTTGTTTCCATATTCCTCCCTTTCGGCCTGAACCATATGGGACAACTTGAGGCAGAAGAAGACGAACTTTTTTCAACGTCTCGGAATTGCTTAGAAACTCACCCACCCACCTCATTTCTCGTGAGGATTCCAGAATGCATGAACTTGTTTCGAGATTCCTCCATTTGGGCCCTGAACCATATCGGACAACTTGAGCCAGAAGAAGACGAACTTTTTTGAACGTCTCGGAATTGGTTGGAAACTCACCCACCCTCCTCATTTCTCGTGAGGATTCCAGAATGCAGGAACTTGTTTCGAGATTCCTCCCTTTCGGCCCTGAACCATATGGGACAACTTGAGGCAGAAGAAGACGAACTTTTTTCAACGTCTCGGAATTACTTCGAAACTCACCCACCCTCCTCATTTCTCGTGAGGATTCCAGAATGCATGAACTTGTTTCGAGATTCCTCCCTTTTGGCCCTGAACCATATGGGACAACTTGAGGCAGAAGAAGACGAACTTTTTTCAACGACTCTGAATTGCGTGGAAACTCACCCACCCTCCTGATTTCTCGTGAGGATTCCAGAATGCATGAACTTGTTTCGGGATTCCTCCGTTTGGGCCCTGAACCATTTGGAACAACTTGAGGCAGAAGAAGACGAAATTTTTTCAACGACTCCGAATTGCGTGGAAACTCACCCACCCTCCTCATTTCTCGTGAGGATTCCAGAATGCATGAACTTGTTTCGAGATTCCTCCCTTTGGTCCCTGAACCATATGGGACAACTTGAGGCAGAAGAAGACGAACTTTTTTCAACGTCTCCGAATTGCGTGGAAACTCACCCACCCTCCTCATTTCTCGTGAGGATTCCAAAATGCATGAACTTGTTTCGAGATTCCTCCGTTTGGGCCCTGAACCATTTGGGACAACTTGAGGCAGAAGAAGACGAACTTTTTTCAACGACTCTGAATTGCGTGGAAACTCACCCACCCTCCTGATTTCTCGTGAGGATTCCAGAATGCATGAACTTGTTTCGGGATTCCTCCGTTTGGGCCCTGAACCATTTGGAACAACTTGAGGCAGAAGAAGACGAAATTTTTTCAACGACTCCAAATTACGTGGAAACTCACCCACCCTCCTCATTTCTCGTGAGGATTCCAGAATGCATGAACTTGTTTCGAGATTCCTCCCTTTGGTCCCTGAACCATATGGGACAACTTGAGGCAGAAGAAGACGAACTTTTTTCAACGTCTCCGAATTGCGTGGAAACTCACCCACCCTCCTCATTTCTCGTGAGGATTCCAGAATGCATGAACTTGTTTCGAGATTCCTCCGTTTGGGCCCTGAACCATTTGGGACAACTTGAGGCAGAAGAAGACGAACTTTTTTCAACGACTCCGAATTGCGTGGAAACTCACCCACCCTCCTCATTTCTCGTGAGGATTCCAGAATGCATGAACTTCTTTCGAGATTCCTCCCTTTGGGCCCTGAACCATTTGGGACAACTTGAGGCAGAAGAAGACGAACTTTTTTCAACGTCTCGGAATTGCTTGGAAACTCACCCACCCTCCTCATTTCTCGTGAGGATTCCAGAATGCATGAACTTGTTTCGAGATTCCTCCCTTTCGGCCCTGAACCATATGGGACAACTTGAGGCAGAAGAAGACGAACTTTTTTCAACGTCTCGGAATTACTTCGAAACTCACCCACCCTCCTCATTTCTCGTGAGGATTCCAGAATGCATGAACTTGTTTCGAGATTCCTCCCTTTTGGCCCTGAACCATATGGGACAACTTGAGGCAGAAGAAGACGAACTTTTTTCAACGACTCTGAATTGCGTGGAAACTCACCCACCCTCCTGATTTCTCGTGAGGATTCCAGAATGCATGAACTTGTTTCGGGATTCCTCCGTTTGGGCCCTGAACCATTTGGAACAACTTGAGGCAGAAGAAGACGAAATTTTTTCAACGACTCCGAATTGCGTGGAAACTCACCCACCCTCCTCATTTCTCGTGAGGATTCCAGAATGCATGAACTTGTTTCGAGATTCCTCCCTTTGGTCCCTGAACCATATGGGACAACTTGAGGCAGAAGAAGACGAACTTTTTTCAACGTCTCCGAATTGCGTGGAAACTCACCCACCCTCCTCATTTCTCGTGAGGATTCCAGAATGCATGAACTTGTTTCGAGATTCCTCCGTTTGGGCCCTGAACCATTTGGGACAACTTGAGGCAGAAGAAGACGAAATTTTTTCAACGACTCCGAATTGCGTGGAAACTCACCCACCCTCCTCATTTCTCGTGAGGATTCCAGAATGCATGAACTTGTTTCGAGATTCCTCCCTTTGGGCCCTGAACCATATGGGACAACTTGAGGCAGAAGAAGACGAACTTTTTTCAACATCTCCGAATTGCGTGGAAACTCACCCACCCTCCTCATTTCTCGTGAGGATTCCAGAATGCATGAACTTGTTTCGAGATTCCTCCCTTTGGGCCCTGAACCATTTGGGACAACTTGAGGCAGAAGAAGACGAACTTTTTTCAACGACTCTGAATTGCGTGGAAACTCACCCACCCTCCTGATTTCTCGTGAGGATTCCAGAATGCATGAACTTGTTTCGAGATTCCTCCGTTTGGGCCCTGAACCATTTGGGACAACTTGAGGCAGAAGAAGACGAACTTTTTTCAACGTCTCGGAATTGCTTGGAAACTCACCCACCCTCCTCATTTCTCGTGAGGATTCCAGAATGCATGAACTTGTTTCGAGATTCCTCCGTTTGGGCCCTGAACCATTTGGGACAACTTGAGGCAGAAGAAGACGAACTTTTTTCAACGTCTCGGAATTGCTTGGAAACTCACCCACCCTCCTCATTTCTCGTGAGGATTCCAGAATGCATGAACTTGTTTCGAGATTCCTCCGGTTGGGCCCTGAACCATTTGGGACAACTTGAGGCAGAAGAAGACGAACTTTTTTCAACGTCTCGGAATTGGTTGGAAACTCACCCACCCTCCTCATTTCTCGTGAGGATTCCAGAATGCATGAACTTGTTTCGAGATTCCTCCGTTTGGGCCCTGAACCATTTGGCAAGACTTGAGGCAGAAGAACACGAACTTTTTTCAACGTCTCCGAATTGCGTGGAAACTCACCCACCCTCCTCATTTCTCGTGAGGATTCCAGAATGCATGAACTTCTTTCGAGATTCCTCCCTTTGGGCCCTGAACCATTTGGGACAACTTGAGGCAGAAGAAGACGAACTTTTTTCAACGTCTCGGAATTGCTTGGAAACTCACCCACCCTCCTCATTTCTCGTGAGGATTCCAGAATGCATGAACTTGTTTCGAGATTCCTCCCTTTCGGCCCTGAACCATATGGGACAACTTGAGGCAGAAGAAGACGAACTTTTTTCAACGTCTCGGAATTACTTCGAAACTCACCCACCCTCCTCATTTCTCGTGAGGATTCCAGAATGCATGAACTTGTTTCGAGATTCCTCCCTTTTGGCCCTGAACCATATGGGACAACTTGAGGCAGAAGAAGACGAACTTTTTGCAACGACTCTGAATTGCGTGGAAACTCACCCACCCTCCTGATTTCTCGTGAGGATTCCAGAATGCATGAACTTGTTTCGGGATTCCTCCGTTTGGGCCCTGAACCATTTGGAACAACTTGAGGCAGAAGAAGACGAAATTTTTTCAACGACTCCGAATTGCGTGGAAACTCACCCACTCTCCTCATTTCTCGTGAGGATTCCAGAATGCATGAACTTGTTTCGAGATTCCTCCCTTTGGTCCCTGAACCATATGGGACAACTTGAGGCAGAAGAAGACGAACTTTTTTCAACGTCTCCGAATTGCGTGGAAACTCACCCACCCTCCTCATTTCTCGTGAGGATTCCAGAATGCATGAACTTGTTTCGAGATTCCTCCGTTTGGGCCCTGAACCATTTGGGACAACTTGAGGCAGAAGAAGACGAAATTTTTTCAACGACTCCGAATTGCGTGGAAACTCACCCACCCACCTCATTTCTCGTGAGGATTCCAGAATGCGTGAACTTGTTTCGAGATTCCTCCGTTTGGGCCCTGAACCATATGGGACAACTTGAGCCAGAAGAAGACGAACTTTTTTTAACGTCTCGGAATTGGTTTGAAACTCACCCACCCTCCTCATTTCTCGTGAGGATTCCAGAATGCAGGAACTTGTTTCGAGATTCCTCCCTTTCGGCCCTGAACCATATGGGACAACTTGAGGCAGAAGAAGACGAACTTTTTTCAACGTCTCGGAATTACTTTGAAACTCATCCACCCTCCTCATTTCTCGTGAGGATTCCAGAATGCATGAACTTGTTTCGAGATTCCTCCCTTTGGGCCCTGAACCATTTGGAACAACTTGAGGCAGAAGAAGACGAACTTTTTTCAACGTCTCGGAATTACTTCGAAACTCACCCACCCTCCTCATTTCTCGTGAGGATTCCAGAATGCATGAACTTGTTTCGAGATTCCTCCCTTTTGGCCCTGAACCATATGGGACAACTTGAGGCAGAAGAAGACGAACTTTTTGCAACGACTCTGAATTGCGTGGAAACTCACCCACCCTCCTGATTTCTCGTGAGGATTCCAGAATGCATGAACTTGTTTCGGGATTCCTCCGTTTGGGCCCTGAACCATTTGGAACAACTTGAGGCAGAAGAAGACGAAATTTTTTCAACGACTCCGAATTGCGTGGAAACTCACCCACCCTCCTCATTTCTCGTGAGGATTCCAGAATGCATGAACTTGTTTCGAGATTCCTCCCTTTGGTCCCTGAACCATATGGGACAACTTGAGGCAGAAGAAGACGAACTTTTTTCAACGTCTCCGAATTGCGTGGAAACTCACCCACCCTCCTCATTTCTCGTGAGGATTCCAGAATGCATGAACTTGTTTCGAGATTCCTCCCTTTGGGCCCTGAACCATTTGGGACAACTTGAGGCAGAAGAAGACGAACTTTTTTCAACGACTCTGAATTGCGTGGAAACTCACCCACCCTCCTGATTTCTCGTGAGGATTCCAGAATGCATGAACTTGTTTCGGGATTCCTCCGTTTGGGCCCTGAACCATTTGGAACAACTTGAGGCAGAAGAAGACGAAATTTTTTCAACGACTCCGAATTGCGTGGAAACTCACCCACCCTCCTCATTTCTCGTGAGGATTCCAGAATGCATGAACTTGTTTCGAGATTCCTCCCTTTGGTCCCTGAACCATATGGGACAACTTGAGGCAGAAGAAGACGAACTTTTTTCAACGTCTCCGAATTGCGTGGAAACTCACCCACCCTCCTCATTTCTCGTGAGGATTCCAGAATGCATGAACTTGTTTCGAGATTCCTCCGTTTGGGCCCTGAACCATTTGGGACAACTTGAGGCAGAAGAAGACGAAATTTTTTCAACGACTCCGAATTGCGTGGAAACTCACCCACCCTCCTCATTTCTCGTGAGGATTCCAGAATGCATGAACTTGTTTCGAGATTCCTCCCTTTGGGCCCTGAACCATATGGGACAACTTGAGGCAGAAGAAGACGAACTTTTTTCAACATCTCCGAATTGCGTGGAAACTCACCCACCCTCCTCATTTCTCGTGAGGATTCCAGAATGCATGAACTTGTTTCGAGATTCCTCCCTTTGGGCCCTGAACCATTTGGGACAACTTGAGGCAGAAGAAGACGAACTTTTTTCAACGACTCTGAATTGCGTGGAAACTCACCCACCCTCCTGATTTCTCGTGAGGATTCCAGAATGCATGAACTTGTTTCGAGATTCCTCCGTTTGGGCCCTGAACCATTTGGGACAACTTGAGGCAGAAGAAGACGAACTTTTTTCAACGTCTCGGAATTGCTTGGAAACTCACCCACCCTCCTCATTTCTCGTGAGGATTCCAGAATGCATGAACTTGTTTCGAGATTCCTCCGTTTGGGCCCTGAACCATTTGGGACAACTTGAGGCAGAAGAAGACGAACTTTTTTCAACGTCTCGGAATTGCTTGGAAACTCACCCACCCTCCTCATTTCTCGTGAGGATTCCAGAATGCATGAACTTGTTTCGAGATTCCTCCGGTTGGGCCCTGAACCATTTGGGACAACTTGAGGCAGAAGAAGACGAACTTTTTTCAACGTCTCGGAATTGGTTGGAAACTCACCCACCCTCCTCATTTCTCGTGAGGATTCCAGAATGCATGAACTTGTTTCGAGATTCCTCCGTTTGGGCCCTGAACCATTTGGCAAGACTTGAGGCAGAAGAACACGAACTTTTTTCAACGTCTCCGAATTGCGTGGAAACTCACCCACCCTCCTCATTTCTCGTGAGGATTCCAGAATGCATGAACTTCTTTCGAGATTCCTCCCTTTGGGCCCTGAACCATTTGGGACAACTTGAGGCAGAAGAAGACGAACTTTTTTCAACGTCTCGGAATTGCTTGGAAACTCACCCACCCTCCTCATTTCTCGTGAGGATTCCAGAATGCATGAACTTGTTTCGAGATTCCTCCCTTTCGGCCCTGAACCATATGGGACAACTTGAGGCAGAAGAAGACGAACTTTTTTCAACGTCTCGGAATTACTTCGAAACTCACCCACCCTCCTCATTTCTCGTGAGGATTCCAGAATGCATGAACTTGTTTCGAGATTCCTCCCTTTTGGCCCTGAACCATATGGGACAACTTGAGGCAGAAGAAGACGAACTTTTTGCAACGACTCTGAATTGCGTGGAAACTCACCCACCCTCCTGATTTCTCGTGAGGATTCCAGAATGCATGAACTTGTTTCGGGATTCCTCCGTTTGGGCCCTGAACCATTTGGAACAACTTGAGGCAGAAGAAGACGAAATTTTTTCAACGACTCCGAATTGCGTGGAAACTCACCCACCCTCCTCATTTCTCGTGAGGATTCCAGAATGCATGAACTTGTTTCGAGATTCCTCCCTTTGGTCCCTGAACCATATGGGACAACTTGAGGCAGAAGAAGACGAACTTTTTTCAACGTCTCCGAATTGCGTGGAAACTCACCCACCCTCCTCATTTCTCGTGAGGATTCCAGAATGCATGAACTTGTTTCGAGATTCCTCCGTTTGGGCCCTGAACCATTTGGGACAACTTGAGGCAGAAGAAGACGAAATTTTTTCAACGACTCCGAATTGCGTGGAAACTCACCCACCCACCTCATTTCTCGTGAGGATTCCAGAATGCGTGAACTTGTTTCGAGATTCCTCCGTTTGGGCCCTGAACCATATGGGACAACTTGAGCCAGAAGAAGACGAACTTTTTTTAACGTCTCGGAATTGGTTTGAAACTCACCCACCCTCCTCATTTCTCGTGAGGATTCCAGAATGCAGGAACTTGTTTCGAGATTCCTCCCTTTCGGCCCTGAACCATATGGGACAACTTGAGGCAGAAGAAGACGAACTTTTTTCAACGTCTCGGAATTACTTTGAAACTCATCCACCCTCCTCATTTCTCGTGAGGATTCCAGAATGCATGAACTTGTTTCGAGATTCCTCCCTTTGGGCCCTGAAAAATTTGGAACAACTTGAGGCAGAAGAAGACGAACTTTTTTCAACGTCTCGGAATTACTTCGAAACTCACCCACCCTCCTCATTTCTCGTGAGGATTCCAGAATGCATGAACTTGTTTCGAGATTCCTCCCTTTTGGCCCTGAACCATATGGGACAACTTGAGGCAGAAGAAGACGAACTTTTTGCAACGACTCTGAATTGCGTGGAAACTCACCCACCCTCCTGATTTCTCGTGAGGATTCCAGAATGCATGAACTTGTTTCGGGATTCCTCCGTTTGGGCCCTGAACCATTTGGAACAACTTGAGGCAGAAGAAGACGAAATTTTTTCAACGACTCCGAATTGCGTGGAAACTCACCCACCCTCCTCATTTCTCGTGAGGATTCCAGAATGCATGAACTTGTTTCGAGATTCCTCCCTTTGGTCCCTGAACCATATGGGACAACTTGAGGCAGAAGAAGACGAACTTTTTTCAACATCTCCGAATTGCGTGGAAACTCACCCACCCTCCTCATTTCTCGTGAGGATTCCAGAATGCATGAACTTGTTTCGAGATTCCTCCCTTTGGGCCCTGAACCATTTGGGACAACTTGAGGCAGAAGAAGACGAACTTTTTTCAACGACTCTGAATTGCGTGGAAACTCACCCACCCTCCTGATTTCTCGTGAGGATTCCAGAATGCATGAACTTGTTTCGAGATTCCTCCGTTTGGGCCCTGAACCATTTGGGACAACTTGAGGCAGAAGAAGACGAACTTTTTTCAACGTCTCGGAATTGCTTGGAAACTCACCCACCCTCCTCATTTCTCGTGAGGATTCCAGAATGCATGAACTTGTTTCGAGATTCCTCCGTTTGGGCCCTGAACCATTTGGGACAACTTGAGGCAGAAGAAGACGAACTTTTTTCAACGTCTCGGAATTGCTTGGAAACTCACCCACCCTCCTCATTTCTCGTGAGGATTCCAGAATGCATGAACTTGTTTCGAGATTCCTCCGGTTGGGCCCTGAACCATTTGGGACAACTTGAGGCAGAAGAAGACGAACTTTTTTCAACGTCTCGGAATTGGTTGGAAACTCACCCACCCTCCTCATTTCTCGTGAGGATTCCAGAATGCATGAACTTGTTTCGAGATTCCTCCGTTTGGGCCCTGAACCATTTGGCAAGACTTGAGGCAGAAGAACACGAACTTTTTTCAACGTCTCCGAATTGCGTGGAAACTCACCCACCCTCCTCATTTCTCGTGAGGATTCCAGAATGCATGAACTTCTTTCGAGATTCCTCCCTTTGGGCCCTGAACCATTTGGGACAACTTGAGGCAGAAGAAGACGAACTTTTTTCAACGTCTCGGAATTGCTTGGAAACTCACCCACCCTCCTCATTTCTCGTGAGGATTCCAGAATGCATGAACTTGTTTCGAGATTCCTCCCTTTCGGCCCTGAACCATATGGGACAACTTGAGGCAGAAGAAGACGAACTTTTTTCAACGTCTCGGAATTACTTCGAAACTCACCCACCCTCCTCATTTCTCGTGAGGATTCCAGAATGCATGAACTTGTTTCGAGATTCCTCCCTTTTGGCCCTGAACCATATGGGACAACTTGAGGCAGAAGAAGACGAACTTTTTGCAACGACTCTGAATTGCGTGGAAACTCACCCACCCTCCTGATTTCTCGTGAGGATTCCAGAATGCATGAACTTGTTTCGGGATTCCTCCGTTTGGGCCCTGAACCATTTGGAACAACTTGAGGCAGAAGAAGACGAAATTTTTTCAACGACTCCGAATTGCGTGGAAACTCACCCACCCTCCTCATTTCTCGTGAGGATTCCAGAATGCATGAACTTGTTTCGAGATTCCTCCCTTTGGTCCCTGAACCATATGGGACAACTTGAGGCAGAAGAAGACGAACTTTTTTCAACGTCTCCGAATTGCGTGGAAACTCACCCACCCTCCTCATTTCTCGTGAGGATTCCAGAATGCATGAACTTGTTTCGAGATTCCTCCGTTTGGGCCCTGAACCATTTGGGACAACTTGAGGCAGAAGAAGACGAAATTTTTTCAACGACTCCGAATTGCGTGGAAACTCACCCACCCACCTCATTTCTCGTGAGGATTCCAGAATGCGTGAACTTGTTTCGAGATTCCTCCGTTTGGGCCCTGAACCATATGGGACAACTTGAGCCAGAAGAAGACGAACTTTTTTTAACGTCTCGGAATTGGTTTGAAACTCACCCACCCTCCTCATTTCTCGTGAGGATTCCAGAATGCAGGAACTTGTTTCGAGATTCCTCCCTTTCGGCCCTGAACCATATGGGACAACTTGAGGCAGAAGAAGACGAACTTTTTTCAACGTCTCGGAATTACTTTGAAACTCATCCACCCTCCTCATTTCTCGTGAGGATTCCAGAATGCATGAACTTGTTTCGAGATTCCTCCCTTTTGGCCCTGAACCATATGGGACAACTTGAGGCAGAAGAAGACGAACTTTTTTCAACGACTCTGAATTGCGTGGAATCTCACCCACCCTCCTGATTTCTCGTGAGGATTCCAGAATGCATGAACTTGTTTCGGGATTCCTCCGTTTGGGCCCTGAACCATTTGGAACAACTTGAGGCAGAAGAAGACGAAATTTTTTCAACGACTCCGAATTGCGTGGAAACTCACCCACCCTCCTCATTTCTCGTGAGGATTCCAGAATGCATGAACTTGTTTCGAGATTCCTCCCTTTGGTCCCTGAACCATATGGGACAACTTGAGGCAGAAGAAGACGAACTTTTTTCAACGTCTCCGAATTGCGTGGAAACTCACCCACCCTCCTCATTTCTCGTGAGGATTCCAGAATGCATGAACTTGTTTCGAGATTCCTCCGTTTGGGCCCTGAACCATTTGGGACAACTTGAGGCAGAAGAAGACGAAATTTTTTCAACGACTCCGAATTGCGTGGAAACTCACCCACCCTCCTCATTTCTCGTGAGGATTCCAGAATGCATGAACTTGTTTCGAGATTCCTCCCTTTGGGCCTTGAACCATATGGGACAACTTGAGGCAGAAGAAGACGAACTTTTTTCAACGTCTCCGAATTGCGTGGAAACTCACCCACCCTCCTCATTTCTCGTGAGGATTCCAGAATGCATGAACTTGTTTCGAGATTCCTCCCTTTGGGCCCTGAACCATTTGGGACAACTTGAGGCAGAAGAAGACGAACTTTTTTCAACGACTCTGAATTGCGTGGAAACTCACCCACCCTCCTGATTTCTCGTGAGGATTCCAGAATGCATGAACTTGTTTCGAGATTCCTCCGTTTGGGCCCTGAACCATTTGGGACAACTTGAGGCAGAAGAAGACGAAATTTTTTCAACGACTTCGAATTGCGTGGAAACTCACCCACCCTCCTCATTTCTCGTGAGGATTCCAGAATGCATGAACTTGTTTCGAGATTCCTCCCTTTGGGCCCTGAACCATATGGGACAACTTGAGGCAGAAGAAGACGAACTTTTTTCAACGTCTCCGAATTGCGTGGAAACTCACCCACCCTCCTCATTTCTCGTGAGGATTCCAGAATGCATGAACTTGTTTCGAGATTCCTCCCTTTGGGCCCTGAACCATATGGGACAACATGAGGCAGAAGAAGACGAACTTTTTTCAACGTCTCCGAATTGCGTGGAAACTCACCCACCCTCCTCATTTCTCGTGAGGATTCCAGAATGCATGAACTTGTTTCGAGATTCCTCCCTTTGGGCCTTGAACCATTTGGGACAACTTGAGGCAGAAGAAGACGAACTTTTTTCAACGTCTCGGAATTGCTTGGAAACTCACCCACCCTCCTCATTTCTCGTGAGGATTCCAGAATGCATGAACTTGTTTCGAGATTCCTCCGTTTGGGCCCTGAACCATTTGGGACAACTTGAGGCAGAAGAAGACGAACTTTTTTCAACGTCTCGGAATTGCTTGGAAACTCACCCACCCTCCTCAATTCTCGTGAGGATTCCAGAATGCATGAACTTGTTTCTAGATTCCTCCGGTTGGGCCCTGAACCATTTGGGACAACTTGAGGCAGAAGAAGACGAACTTTTTTCAACGTCTCGGAATTGGTTGGAAACTCACACACCCTCCTCATTTCTCGTGAGGATTCCAGAATGCATGAACTTGTTTCGAGATTCCTCCGTTTGGGCCCTGAACCATTTGGCAAGACTTGAGGCAGAAGAAAACGAACTTTTTTCAACGACTCCGAATTGCGTGGAAACTCACCCACCCTCCTCATTTCTCGTGAGGTTTCCAGAATGCATGAACTTGTTTCGAGATTCCTCCCTTTGGGCCCTGAACCATTTGGGACAACTTGAGGCAGAAGAAGACGAACTTTTTTCAACGTCTCGGAATTGCGTGGAAACTCACCCACCCTCCTCATTTCTCGTGAGGACTCCAGAATGCACGAACTTGTTTCGAGATTCCTCCGTTTGGGCCCGGAACCATTTGGGAACACTTGAGGCAGAAGAAGACGAACTTTTTTCAACGTCTCGGAATTGCTTGGAAACTCACCCACCCTCCTCATTTCTCGTGAGGATTCCAGAATGCAGGAACTTGTTTCGAGATTCCTCCGTTTGGGCCCTGAACCATTTGGGACAACTTGAGGCAGAAGAAGACGAACTTTTTTCAACGTCTCGGAATTGCGTGGAAACTCACCCACCCTCCTCATTTCTCGTGAGGATTCCAGAATGCATGAACTTGTTTCGAGATTCCTCCGTTTGGGCCCTGAACCATTTGGCAAGACTTGAGGCAGAAGAAAACGAACTTTTTTCAACGACTCCGAATTGCGTCGAAACTCACCCACCCTCCTCATTTCTCGTGAGGATTCCAGAATGCATGAACTTGTTTCGAGATTCCTCCCTTTGGGCTCTGAACCATATGGGACAACTTGAGGCAGAAGAAGACGAACTTTTTTCAACGTCTCCGAATTGCGTGGAAACTCACCCACCCTCCTCATTTCTCGTGAGGATTCCAGAATGCATGAACTTGTTTCGAGATTCCTCCGTTTGGGCCCTGAACCATTTGGGACAACTTGAGGCAGAAGAAGACGAAATTTTTTCAACGACTCCGAATTGCGTGGAAACTCACCCACCCTCCTCATTTCTCGTGAGGATTCCAGAATGCATGAACTTGTTTCGAGATTCCTCCCTTTGGGCCCTGAACCATATGGGACAACTTGAGGCAGAAGAAGACGAACTTTTTTCAACGTCTCCGAATTGCGTGGAAACTCACCCACCCTCCTCATTTCTCGTGAGGATTCCAGAATGCATGAACTTGTTTCGAGATTCCTCCCTTTGGGCCCTGAACCATTTGGGACAACTTGAGGCAGAAGAAGACGAACTTTTTTCAACGACTCTGAATTGCGTGGAAACTCACCCACCCTCCTGATTTCTCGTGAGGATTCCAGAATGCATGAACTTGTTTCGAGATTCCTCCGTTTGGGCCCTGAACCATTTGGGACAACTTGAGGCAGAAGAAGACGAAATTTTTTCAACGACTTCGAATTGCGTGGAAACTCACCCACCCTCCTCATTTCTCGTGAGGATTCCAGAATGCATGAACTTGTTTCGAGATTCCTCCCTTTAGGCCCTGAACCATATGGGACAACTTGAGGCAGAAGAAGACGAACTTTTTTCAACGTCTCCGAATTGCGTGGAAACTCACCCACCCTCCTCATTTCTCGTGAGGATTCCAGAATGCATGAACTTGTTTCGAGATTCCTCCCTTTGGGCCCTGAACCATATGGGACAACATGAGGCAGAAGAAGACGAACTTTTTTCAACGTCTCCGAATTGCGTGGAAACTCACCCATCCTCCTCATTTCTCGTGAGGATTCCAGAATGCATGAACTTGTTTCGAGATTCCTCCCTTTGGGCCCTGAACCATTTGGGACAACTTGAGGCAGAAGAAGACGAACTTTTTTCAACGTCTCGGAATTGCTTGGAAACTCACCCACCCTCCTCATTTCTCGTGAGGATTCCAGAATGCATGAACTTGTTTCGAGATTCCTCCGTTTGGGCCCTGAACCATTTGGGACAACTTGAGGCAGAAGAAGACGAACTTTTTTCAACGTCTCGGAATTGCATGGAAACTCACCCACCCTCCTCAATTCTCGTGAGGATTCCAGAATGCATGAACTTGTTTCTAGATTCCTCCGGTTGGGCCCTGAACCATTTGGGACAACTTGAGGCAGAAGAAGACGAACTTTTTTCAACGTCTCGGAATTGGTTGGAAACTCACACACCCTCCTCATTTCTCGTGAGGATTCCAGAATGCATGAACTTGTTTCGAGATTCCTCCGTTTGGGCCCTGAACCATTTGGCAAGACTTGAGGCAGAAGAAAACAAACTTTTTTCAACGACTCCGAATTGCGTGGAAACTCACCCACCCTCCTCATTTCTCGTGAGGTTTCCAGAATGCATGAACTTGTTTCGAGATTCCTCCCTTTGGGCCCTGAACCATTTGGGACAACTTGAGGCAGAAGAAGACGAACTTTTTTCAACGTCTCGGAATTGCGTGGAAACTCACCCACCCTCCTCATTTCTCGTGAGGACTCCAGAATGCACGAACTTGTTTCGAGATTCCTCCGTTTGGGCCCGGAACCATTTGGGAACACTTGAGGCAGAAGAAGACGAACTTTTTTCAACGTCTCGGAATTGCTTGGAAACTCACCCACCCTCCTCATTTCTCGTGAGGATTCCAGAATGCAGGAACTTGTTTCGAGATTCCTCCGTTTGGGCCCTGAAGCATTTGGGACAACTTGAGGCAGAAGAAGACGAACTTTTTTCAACGTCTCGGAATTGCGTGGAAACTCACCCACCCTCCTCATTTCTCGTGAGGATTCCAGAATGCATGAACTTGTTTCGAGATTCCTCCGTTTGGGCCCTGAACCATTTGGCAAGACTTGAGGCAGAAGAAAACGAACTTTTTTCAACGACTCCGAATTGCGTCGAAACTCACCCACCCTCCTCATTTCTCGTGAGGATTCCAGAATGCATGAACTTGTTTCGAGATTCCTCCCTTTGGGCTCTGAACCATATGGGACAACTTGAGGCAGAAGAAGACGAACTTTTTTCAACGTCTCCGAATTGCGTGGAAACTCACCCACCCTCCTCATTTCTCGTGAGGATTCCAGAATGCATGAACTTGTTTCGAGATTCCTCCGTTTGGGCCCTGAACCATTTGGGACAACTTGAGGCAGAAGAAGACGAAATTTTTTCAACGACTCCGAATTGCGTGGAAACTCACCCACCCTCCTCATTTCTCGTGAGGATTCCAGAATGCATGAACTTGTTTCGAGATTCCTCCGTTTGGGCCCTGAACCATATGGGACAACTTGAGGCAGAAGAAGACGAACTTTTTTCAACGTCTCCGAATTGCGTGGAAACTCACCCACCCTCCTCATTTCTCGTGAGGATTCCAGAATGCATGAACTTGTTTCGAGATTCCTCCCTTTGGGCCCTGAACCATTTGGGACAACTTGAGGCAGAAGAAGACGAACTTTTTTCAACGTCTCGGAATTGCTTGGAAACTCACCCACCCTCCTCATTTCTCGTGAGGATTCCAGAATGCATGAACTTGTTTCGAGATTCCTCCCTTTGGGCCCTGAACCATTTGGGACAACTTGAGGCAGAAGAAGACGAACTTTTTTCAACGACTCTGAATTGCGTGGAAACTCACCCACCCTCCTGATTTCTCGTGAGGATTCCAGAATGCATGAACTTGTTTCGAGATTCCTCCGTTTGGGCCCTGAACCATTTGGGACAACTTGAGGCAGAAGAAGACGAAATTTTTTCAACGACTTCGAATTGCGTGGAAACTCACCCACCCTCCTCATTTCTCGTGAGGATTCCAGAATGCATGAACTTGTTTCGAGATTCCTCCCTTTGGGCCCTGAACCATATGGGACAACTTGAGGCAGAAGAAGACAAACTTTTTTCAACGTCTCCGAATTGCGTGGAAACTCACCCACCCTCCTCATTTCTCGTGAGGATTCCAGAATGCATGAACTTGTTTCGAGATTCCTCCCTTTGGGCCCTGAACCATATGGGACAACATGAGGCAGAAGAAGACGAACTTTTTTCAACGTCTCCGAATTGCGTGGAAACTCACCCACCCTCCTCATTTCTCGTGAGGATTCCAGAATGCATGAACTTGTTTCGAGATTCCTCCCTTTGGGCCCTGAACCATTTGGGACAACTTGAGGAAGAAGAAGACGAACTTTTTTCAACGTCTCGGAATTGCTTGGAAACTCACCCACCCTCCTCATTTCTCGTGAGGATTCCAGAATGCATGAACTTGTTTCGAGATTCCTCCGTTTGGGCCCTGAACCATTTGGGACAACTTGAGGCAGAAGAAGACGAACTTTTTTCAACGTCTCGGAATTGCTTGGAAACTCACCCACCCTCCTCAATTCTCGTGAGGATTCCAGAATGCATGAACTTGTTTCTAGATTCCTCCGGTTGGGCCCTGAACCATTTGGGAGAACTTGAGGCAGAAGAAGACGAACTTTTTTCAACGTCTCGGAATTGGTTGGAAACTCACACACCCTCCTCATTTCTCGTGAGGATTCCGGAATGCACGAACTTGTTTCGAGATTCCTCCGTTTGGGCCCGGAACCATTTGGGACAACTTGAGGCAGAAGAAGACGAACTTTTTTCAACGTCTCGGAATTGCTTGGAAACTCACCCACCCTCCTCATTTCTCGTGAGGATTCCAGAATGCATGAACTTGTTTCGAGATTCCTCCGTTTGGGCCCTGAACCATTTGGGACAACTTGAGGCAGAGGAAGACGAACTTTTTTCAACGTCTCCGAATTGCGTGGAAACTCACCCACCCTCCTCATTTCTCGTGAGGATTCCAGAATGCATGAACTTGTTTCGAGATTCCTCCGTTTGGGCCCTGAACCATTTGGCAAGACTTGAGGCAGAAGAAAACGAACTTTTTTCAACGACTCCGAATTGCGTGGAAACTCACCCACCCTCCTCATTTCTCGTGAGGATTCCAGATTGCATGAACTTGTTTCGAGATTCCTCCCTTTGGGCTCTGAACCATATGGGACAACTTGAGGCAGAAGAAGACGAACTTTTTTCAACGTCTCCGAATTGCGTGGAAACTCACCCACCCTCCTCATTTCTCGTGAGGATTCCAGAATGCATGAACTTGTTTCGAGATTCCTCCGTTTGGGCCCTGAACCATTTGGGACAACTTGAGGCAGAAGAAGACGAAATTTTTTCAACGACTCCGAATTGCGTTTAAACTCACCCACCCTCCTCATTTCTCGTGAGGATTCCAGAATGCATGAACTTGTTTCGAGATTCCTCCGTTTGGGCCCTGAACCATATGGGACAACTTGAGGCAGAAGAAGACGAACTTTTTTCAACGTCTCCGAATTGCGTGGAAACTCACCCACCCTCCTCATTTCTCGTGAGGATTCCAGAATGCATGAACTTGTTTCGAGATTCCTCCCTTTGGGCCCTGAACCATTTGGGACAACTTGAGGCAGAAGAAGACGAACTTTTTTCAACGTCTCGGAATTACTTGGAAACTCACCCACCCTCCTCATTTCTCGTGAGGATTCCAGAATGCATGAACTTGTTTCGAGATTCCTCCCTTTGGGCCCTGAACCATTTGGGACAACTTGAGGCAGAAGAAGACGAACTTTTTTCAACGTCTCGGAATTGCTTGGAAACTCACCCACCCTCCTGATTTCTCGTGAGGATTCCAGAATGCATGAACTTGTTTCGAGATTCCTCCGTTTGGGCCCTGAACCATTTGGGACAACTTGAGGCAGAAGAAGACGAAATTTTTTCAACGACTCCGAATTACGTGGAAACTCACCCACCCTCCTCATTTCTCGTGGGGATTCCAGAATGCATGAACTTGTTTCGAGATTCCTCCCTTTGGGCCCTGAACCATATGGGACAACTTGAGGCAGAAGAAGACGAACTTTTTTCAACGTCTCCGAATTGCGTGGAAACTCACCCACCCTCCTCATTTCTCGTGAGGATTCCAGAATGCATGAACTTGTTTCGAGATTCCTCCCTTTGGGCCCTGAACCATTTGGGACAACTTGAGGCAGAAGAAGACGAACTTTTTTCAACGTCTCGGAATTGCTTGGAAACTCACCCACCCTCCTTATTTCTCGTGAGGATTCCAGAATGCATGAACTTGTTTCGAGATTCCTCCCTTTGGGCCCTGAACCATTTGGGACAACTTGAGGCAGAAGAAGACGAACTTTTTTCAACGTCTCGGAATTGCTTGGAAACTCACCCACCTCCTGATTTCTCGTGAGGATTCCAGAATGCATGAACTTGTTTCGAGATTCCTCCGTTTGGGCCCTGAACCATTTGGGACAACTTGAGGCAGAAGAAGACGAAATTTTTTCAACGTCTCCGAATTACGTGGAAACTCACCCACCCTCCTCATTTCTCGTGGGGATTCCAGAATGCATGAACTTGTTCCGAGATTCCTCACTTTGGGCCCTGAACCATATGGGACAACTTGAGGCAGAAGAAGACGAACTTTTTTCAACGTCTCCGAATTGCGTGGAAACTCACCCACCCTCCTCATTTCTCGTGAGGATTCCAGAATGCATGAACTTGTTTCGAGATTCCTCCCTTTGGGCCCTGAACCATTTGGGACAACTTGAGGCAGAAGAAGACGAACTTTTTTGAACGTCTCGGAATTGGTTGGAAACTCACCCACCCTCCTCATTTCTCGTGAGGATTCCAGAATGCATGAACTTGTTTCGAGATTCCTCCGGTTGGGCCCTGAACCATTTGGGACAACTTGAGGCAGAAGAAGACGAACTTTTTTCAATGTCTCGGAATTGGTTGGAAACTCACCCACCCTCCTCATTTCTCGTGAGGATTCCAGAATGCATGAACTTGTTTCGAGATTCCTCCGTTTGGGCCCTGAACCATTTGGCAAGACTTGAGGCAGAAGAAAACGAACTTTTTTCAACGACTCCGAATTGCGTGGAAACTCACCTACCCTCCTCATTTCTCGTGAGGTTTCCAGAATGCATGAACTTGTTTCGAGATTCCTCCGTTTGGGCCCTGAATCATTTGGGACAACTTGAGGCAGAAGAAGACGAAATTTTTTCAACGACTCCGAATTGCGTGGAAACTCACCCACCCTCCTCATTTCTCGTGGGGATTCCAGAATGCATGAACTTGTTTCGAGATTCCTCCCTTTGGGCCCTGAACCATATGGGACAACTTGAGGCAGAAGAAGACGAACTTTTTTCAACGACTCCGAATTGCGTGGAAACTCACCCACCCTCCTCATTTCTCGTGAGGTTTCCAGAATGCATGAACTTGTTTCGAGATTCCTCCCTTTGGGCCCTGAACCATTTGGGACAACTTGAGGCAGAAGAAGACGAACTTTTTTCAACGTCTCGGAATTGCGTGGAAACTCACCCACCCTCCTCATTTCTCGTGAGGACTCCAGAATGCACGAACTTGTTTCGAGATTCCTCCGTTTGGCCCCTGAACCATTTGGGACAACTTGAGGGAGAAGAAGACGAACTTTTTTCAACGTCTCGGAATTGCTTGGAAACTCACCCACCCTCCTCATTTCTCGTAAGGATTCCAGAATGCATGAACTTGTTTCGAGATTCCTCCGTTTGGGCCCTGAACCATTTGGGACAACTTGAGGCAGAAGAAGACGAACTTTTTTCAACGTCTCCGAATTGCGTGGAAACTCACCCACCCTCCTCATTTCTCGTGAGGATTCCAGAATGCATGAACTTGTTTCGAGATTCCTCCGTTTGGGCCCTGAACCATTTGGCAAGACTTGAGGCAGAAGAAAACGAACTTTTTTCAACGACTCCGAATTGCGTGGAAACTCACCCACCCTCCTCATTTCTCGTGCGGATTCCAGAATGCATGAACTTGTTTCGAGATTCCTCCCTTTGGGCTCTGAACCATATGGGACAACTTGAGGCAAAAGAAGACGAACTTTTTTCAACGTCTCCGAATTGCGTGGAAACTCACCCACCCTCCTCATTTCTCGTGAGGATTCCAGAATGCATGAACTTGTTTCGAGATTCCTCCCTTTGGGCTCTGAACCATATGGGACAACTTGAGGCAGAAGAAGACGAACTTTTTTCAACGTCTCCGAATTGCGTGGAAACTCACCCACCCTCCTCATTTCTCGTGAGGATTCCAGAATGCATGAACTTGTTTCGAGATTCCTCCGTTTGGGCCCTGAACCATTTGGGACAACTTGAGGCAGAAGAAGACGAAATTTTTTCAACGACTCCGAATTGCGTGGAAACTCACCCACCCTCCTCATTTCTCGTGAGGAGTCCAGAATGCATGAACTTGTTTCGAGATTCGTCCCTTTGGGCCCTGAACCATATGGGACAACTTGAGGAAGAAGAAGACGAACTTTTTTCAACGTCTCCGAATTGCGTGGAAACTCACCCACCCTCCTCATTTCTTGTGAGGATTCCAGAATGCATGAACTTGTTTCGAGATTCCTCCGTTTGGGCCCTGAACCATTTGGGACAACTTGAGGCAGAAGAAGACGAAATTTTTTCAACGACTCCGAATTGCGTGGAAACTCACCCACCCTCCTCATTTCTCGTGAGGAGTCCAGAATGCATGAACTTGTTTCGAGATTCGTCCCTATGGGCCCTGAACCATATGGGACAACTTGAGGAAGAAGAAGACGAACTTTTTTCAACGTCTCCGAATTGCGTGGAAACTCACCCACCCTCCTCATTTCTCGTGAGGATTCCAGAATGCATGAACTTGTTTCGAGATTCCTCCCTTTGGGCCCTGAACCATTTCGGACAACTTGAGGCAGAAGAAGACGAACTTTTTTCAACGTCTCGGAATTGCTTGGAAACTCACCCACCCTCCTCATTTCTCGTGAGGATTCCAGAATGCATGAACTTGTTTCGAGATTCCTCCCTTTGGGCCCTGAACCATTTGGGACAACTTGAGGCAGAAGAAGACGAACTTTTTTCAACGTCTCGGAATTGCTTGGAAACTCACCCACCTCCTGATTTCTCGTGAGGATTCCAGAATGCATGAACTTGTTTCGAGATTCCTCCGTTTGGGCCCTGAACCATTTGGGACAACTTGAGGCAGAAGAAGACGAAATTTTTTCAACATCTCCGAATTACGTGGAAACTCACCCACCCTCCTCATTTCTCGTGGGGATTCCAGAATGCATGAACTTGTTCCGAGATTCCTCCCTTTGGGCCCTGAACCATATGGGACAACTTGAGGCAGAAGAAGACGAACTTTTTTCAACGTCTCCGAATTGCGTGGAAACTCACCCACCCTCCTCATTTCTCGTGAGGATTCCAGAATGCATGAACTTGTTTCGAGATTCCTCCCTTTGGGCCCTGAACCATTTGGGACAACTTGAGGCAGAAGAAGACGAACTTTTTTGAACGTCTCGGAATTGGTTGGAAACTCACCCACCCTCCTCATTTCTCGTGAGGATTCCAGAATGCATGAACTTGTTTCGAGATTCCTCCGTTTGGGCCTTGAACCATTTGGGACAACTTGAGGCAGAAGAAGACGAACTTTTTTAAACGTCTCGGAATTGCTTGGAAACTCACCCACCCTCCTCATTTCTCGTGAGGATTCCAGAATGCATGAACTTGTTTCGAGATTCCTCCGGTTGGGCCCTGAACCATTTGGGACAACTTGAGGCAGAAGAAGACGAACTTTTTTCAACGTCTCGGAATTGGTTGGAAACTCACCCACCCTCCTCATTTCTCGTGAGGATTCCAGAATGCATGAACTTGTTTCGAGATTCCTCCGTTTGGGCCCTGAACCATTTGGCAAGACTTGAGGCAGAAGAAAACGAACTTTTTTCAACGACTCCGAATTGCGTGGAAACTCACCCACCCTCCTCATTTCTCGTGCGGATTCCAGAATGCATGAACTTGTTTCGAGATTCCTCCCTTTGGGCTCTGAACCATATGGGACAACTTGAGGCAGAAGAAGACGAACTTTTTTCAACGTCTCCGAATTGCGTGGAAACTCACCCACCCTCCTCATTTCTCGTGAGGATTCCAGAATGCATGAACTTGTTTCGAGATTCCTCCGTTTGGGCCCTGAACCATTTGGGACAACTTGAGGCAGAAGAAGACGAAATTTTTTCAACGACTCGGAATTGCTTGGAAACTCACCCACCCTCCTCATTTCTCGTGAGGATTCCAGAATGCATGAACTTGTTTCGAGATTCCTCCGTTTGGGCCCTGAACCATATGGGACAACTTGAGGCAGAAGAAGACGAACTTTTTTCAACGTCTCCGAATTGCGTGGAAACTCACCCACCCTCCTCATTTCTCGTGAGGATTCCAGAATGCATGAACTTGTTTCGAGATTCCTCCCTTTGGGCCCTGAACCATTTGGGACAACTTGAGGCAGAAGAAGACGAACTTTTTTCAACGTCTCGGAATTGCTTGGAAACTCACCCACCCTCCTCATTTCTCGTGAGGATTCCAGAATGCATGAACTTGTTTCGAGATTCCTCCCTTTGGGCCCTGAACCATTTGGGACAACTTGAGGCAGAAGAAGACGAACTTTTTTCAACGTCTCGGAATTGCTTGGAAACTCACCCACCCTCCTGATTTCTCGTGAGGATTCCAGAATGCATGAACTTGTTTCGAGATTCCTCCGTTTGGGCCCTGAACCATTTGGGACAACTTGAGGCAGAAGAAGACGAAATTTTTTCAACGACTCCGAATTACGTGGAAACTCACCCACCCTCCTCATTTCTCGTGGGGATTCCAGAATGCATGAACTTGTTTCGAGATTCCTCCCTTTGGGCCCTGAACCATATGGGACAACTTGAGGCAGAAGAAGACGAACTTTTTTCAACGTCTCCGAATTGCGTGGAAACTCACCCACCCTCCTCATTTCTCGTGAGGATTCCAGAATGCATGAACTTGTTTCGAGATTCCTCCCTTTGGGCCCTGAACCATTTGGGACAACTTGAGGCAGAAGAAGACGAACTTTTTTCAACGTCTCGGAATTGCTTGGAAACTCACCCACCCTCCTCATTTCTCGTGAGGATTCCAGAATGCATGAACTTGTTTCGAGATTCCTCCCTTTGGGCCCTGAACCATTTCGGACAACTTGAGGCAGAAGAAGACGAACTTTTTTCAACGTCTCGGAATTGCTTGGAAACTCACCCACCTCCTGATTTCTCGTGAGGATTCCAGAATGCATGAACTTGTTTCGAGATTCCTCCGTTTGGGCCCTGAACCATTTGGGACAACTTGAGGCAGAAGAAGACGAAATTTTTTCAACGTCTCCGAATTACGTGGAAACTCACCCACCCTCCTCATTTCTCGTGGGGATTCCAGAATGCATGAACTTGTTCCGAGATTCCTCACTTTGGGCCCTGAACCATATGGGACAACTTGAGGCAGAAGAAGACGAACTTTTTTCAACGTCTCCGAATTGCGTGGAAACTCACCCACCCTCCTCATTTCTCGTGAGGATTCCAGAATGCATGAACTTGTTTCGAGATTCCTCCCTTTGGGCCCTGAACCATTTGGGACAACTTGAGGCAGAAGAAGACGAACTTTTTTGAACGTCTCGGAATTGGTTGGAAACTCACCCACCCTCCTCATTTCTCGTGAGGATTCCAGAATGCATGAACTTGTTTCGAGATTCCTCCGTTTGGGCCCTGAACCATTTGGGACAACTTGAGGCAGAAGAAGACGAACTTTTTTAAACGTCTCGGAATTGCTTGGAAACTCACCCACCCTCCTCATTTCTCGTGAGGATTCCAGAATGCATGAACTTGTTTCGAGATTCCTCCGGTTGGGCCCTGAACCATTTGGGACAACTTGAGGCAGAAGAAGACGAACTTTTTTCAACGTCTCGGAATTGGTTGGAAACTCACCCACCCTCCTCATTTCTCGTGAGGATTCCAGAATGCATGAACTTGTTTCGAGATTCCTCCGTTTGGGCCCTGAACCATTTGGCAAGACTTGAGGCAGAAGAAAACGAACTTTTTTCAACGACTCCGAATTGCGTGGAAACTCACCTACCCTCCTCATTTCTCGTGAGGTTTCCAGAATGCATGAACTTGTTTCGAGATTCCTCCGTTTGGGCCCTGAATCATTTGGGACAACTTGAGGCAGAAGAAGACGAAATTTTTTCAACGACTCCGAATTGCGTGGAAACTCACCCACCCTCCTCATTTCTCGTGGGGATTCCAGAATGCATGAACTTGTTTCGAGATTCCTCCCTTTGGGCCCTGAACCATATGGGACAACTTGAGGCAGAAGAAGACGAACTTTTTTCAACGACTCCGAATTGCGTGGAAACTCACCCACCCTCCTCATTTCTCGTGAGGTTTCCAGAATGCATGAACTTGTTTCGAGATTCCTCCCTTTGGGCCCTGAACCATTTGGGACAACTTGAGGCAGAAGAAGACGAACTTTTTTCAACGTCTCGGAATTGCGTGGAAACTCACCCACCCTCCTCATTTCTCGTGAGGACTCCAGAATGCACGAACTTGTTTCGAGATTCCTCCGTTTGGCCCCTGAACCATTTGGGACAACTTGAGGGAGAAGAAGACGAACTTTTTTCAACGTCTCGGAATTGCTTGGAAACTCACCCACCCTCCTCATTTCTCGTAAGGATTCCAGAATGCATGAACTTGTTTCGAGATTCCTCCGTTTGGGCCCTGAACCATTTGGGACAACTTGAGGCAGAAGAAGACGAACTTTTTTCAACGTCTCCGAATTGCGTGGAAACTCACCCACCCTCCTCATTTCTCGTGAGGATTCCAGAATGCATGAACTTGTTTCGAGATTCCTCCGTTTGGGCCCTGAACCATTTGGCAAGACTTGAGGCAGAAGAAAACGAACTTTTTTCAACGACTCCGAATTGCGTGGAAACTCACCCACCCTCCTCATTTCTCGTGCGGATTCCAGAATGCATGAACTTGTTTCGAGATTCCTCCCTTTGGGCTCTGAACCATATGGGACAACTTGAGGCAAAAGAAGACGAACTTTTTTCAACGTCTCCGAATTGCGTGGAAACTCACCCACCCTCCTCATTTCTCGTGAGGATTCCAGAATGCATGAACTTGTTTCGAGATTCCTCCCTTTGGGCTCTGAACCATATGGGACAACTTGAGGCAGAAGAAGACGAACTTTTTTCAACGTCTCCGAATTGCGTGGAAACTCACCCACCCTCCTCATTTCTCGTGAGGATTCCAGAATGCATGAACTTGTTTCGAGATTCCTCCGTTTGGGCCCTGAACCATTTGGGACAACTTGAGGCAGAAGAAGACGAAATTTTTTCAACGACTCCGAATTGCGTGGAAACTCACCCACCCTCCTCATTTCTCGTGAGGAGTCCAGAATGCATGAACTTGTTTCGAGATTCGTCCCTTTGGGCCCTGAACCATATGGGACAACTTGAGGAAGAAGAAGACGAACTTTTTTCAACGTCTCCGAATTGCGTGGAAACTCACCCACCCTCCTCATTTCTTGTGAGGATTCCAGAATGCATGAACTTGTTTCGAGATTCCTCCGTTTGGGCCCTGAACCATTTGGGACAACTTGAGGCAGAAGAAGACGAAATTTTTTCAACGACTCCGAATTGCGTGGAAACTCACCCACCCTCCTCATTTCTCGTGAGGAGTCCAGAATGCATGAACTTGTTTCGAGATTCGTCCCTATGGGCCCTGAACCATATGGGACAACTTGAGGAAGAAGAAGACGAACTTTTTTCAACGTCTCCGAATTGCGTGGAAACTCACCCACCCTCCTCATTTCTCGTGAGGATTCCAGAATGCATGAACTTGTTTCGAGATTCCTCCCTTTGGGCCCTGAACCATTTCGGACAACTTGAGGCAGAAGAAGACGAACTTTTTCAACGTCTCGGAATTGCTTGGAAACTCACCCACCCTCCTCATTTCTCGTGAGGATTCCAGAATGCATGAACTTGTTTCGAGATTCCTCCCTTTGGGCCCTGAACCATTTGGGACAACTTGAGGCAGAAGAAGACGAACTTTTTTCAACGTCTCGGAATTGCTTGGAAACTCACCCACCTCCTGATTTCTCGTGAGGATTCCAGAATGCATGAACTTGTTTCGAGATTCCTCCGTTTGGGCCCTGAACCATTTGGGACAACTTGAGGCAGAAGAAGACGAAATTTTTTCAACATCTCCGAATTACGTGGAAACTCACCCACCCTCCTCATTTCTCGTGGGGATTCCAGAATGCATGAACTTGTTCCGAGATTCCTCCCTTTGGGCCCTGAACCATATGGGACAACTTGAGGCAGAAGAAGACGAACTTTTTTCAACGTCTCCGAATTGCGTGGAAACTCACCCACCCTCCTCATTTCTCGTGAGGATTCCAGAATGCATGAACTTGTTTCGAGATTCCTCCCTTTGGGCCCTGAACCATTTGGGACAACTTGAGGCAGAAGAAGACGAACTTTTTTGAACGTCTCGGAATTGGTTGGAAACTCACCCACCCTCCTCATTTCTCGTGAGGATTCTAGAATGCATGAACTTGTTTCGAGATTCCTCCGTTTGGGCCTTGAACCATTTGGGACAACTTGAGGCAGAAGAAGACGAACTTTTTTAAACGTCTCGGAATTGCTTGGAAACTCACCCACCCTCCTCATTTCTCGTGAGGATTCCAGAATGCATGAACTTGTTTCGAGATTCCTCCGGTTGGGCCCTGAACCATTTGGGACAACTTGAGGCAGAAGAAGACGAACTTTTTTCAACGTCTCGGAATTGGTTGGAAACTCACCCACCCTCCTCATTTCTCGTGAGGATTCCAGAATGCATGAACTTGTTTCGAGATTCCTCCGTTTGGGCCCTGAACCATTTGGCAAGACTTGAGGCAGAAGAAAACGAACTTTTTTCAACGACTCCGAATTGCGTGGAAACTCACCCACCCTCCTCATTTCTCGTGAGGTTTCCAGAATGCATGAACTTGTTTCGAGATTCCTCCGTTTGGGCCCTGAACCATTTGGGACAACTTGAGGCAGAAGAAGACGAAATTTTTTCAACGACTCCGAATTGCGTGGAAACTCACCCACCCTCCTCATTTCTCGTGGGGATTCCAGAATGCATGAACTTGTTTCGAGATTCCTCCCTTTGGGCCCTGAACCATATGGGACAACTTGAGGCAGAAGAAGACGAACTTTTTTCAACGACTCCGAATTGCGTGGAAACTCACCCACCCTCCTCATTTCTCGTGAGGTTTCCAGAATGCATGAACTTGTTTCGAGATTCCTCCCTTTGGGCCCTGAACCATTTGGGACAACTTGAGGCAGAAGAAGACGAACTTTTTTCAACGTCTCGGAATTGTGTGGAAACTCACCCACCCTCCTCATTTCTCGTGAGGACTCCAGAATGCACGAACTTGTTTCGAGATTCCTCCGTTTGGCCCCTGAACCATTTGGGACAACTTGAGGGAGAAGAAGACGAACTTTTTTCAACGTCTCGGAATTGCTTGGAAACTCACCCAACCTCCTCATTTCTCGTAAGGATTCCAGAATGCATGAACTTGTTTCGAGATTCCTCCGTTTGGGCCCTGAACCATTTGGGACAACTTGAGGCAGAAGAAGACGAACTTTTTTCAACGTCTCCGAATTGCGTGGAAACTCACCCACCCTCCTCATTTCTCGTGAGGATTCCAGAATGCATGAACTTGTTTCGAGATTCCTCCGTTTGGGCCCTGAACCATTTGGCAAGACTTGAGGCAGAAGAAAACGAACTTTTTTCAACGACTCCGAATTGCGTGGAAACTCACCCACCCTCCTCATTTCTCGTGCGGATTCCAGAATGCATGAACTTGTTTCGAGATTCCTCCCTTTGGGCTCTGAACCATATGGGACAACTTGAGGCAAAAGAAGACGAACTTTTTTCAACGTCTCCGAATTGCGTGGAAACTCACCCACCCTCCTCATTTCTCGTGAGGATTCCAGAATGCATGAACTTGTTTCGAGATTCCTCCCTTTGGGCTCTGAACCATATGGGACAACTTGAGGCAGAAGAAGACGAACTTTTTTCAACGTCTCCGAATTGCGTGGAAACTCACCCACCCTCCTCATTTCTCGTGAGGATTCCAGAATGCATGAACTTGTTTCGAGATTCCTCCGTTTGGGCCCTGAACCATTTGGGACAACTTGAGGCAGAAGAAGACGAAATTTTTTCAACGACTCCGAATTGCGTGGAAACTCACCCACCCTCCTCATTTCTCGTGAGGACTCCAGAATGCACGAACTTGTTTCGAGATTCCTCCGTTTGGCCCCTGAACCATTTGGGACAACTTGAGGGAGAAGAAGACGAACTTTTTTCAACGTCTCGGAATTGCTTGGAAACTCACCCAACCTCCTCATTTCTCGTAAGGATTCCAGAATGCATGAACTTGTTTCGAGATTCCTCCGTTTGGGCCCTGAACCATTTGGGACAACTTGAGGCAGAAGAAGACGAACTTTTTTCAACGTCTCCGAATTGCGTGGAAACTCACCCACCCTCCTCATTTCTCGTGAGGATTCCAGAATGCATGAACTTGTTTCGAGATTCCTCCGTTTGGGCCCTGAACCATTTGGCAAGACTTGAGGCAGAAGAAAACGAACTTTTTTCAACGACTCCGAATTGCGTGGAAACTCACCCACCCTCCTCATTTCTCGTGCGGATTCCAGAATGCATGAACTTGTTTCGAGATTCCTCCCTTTGGGCTCTGAACCATATGGGACAACTTGAGGCAGAAGAAGACGAACTTTTTTCAACGTCTCCGAATTGCGTGGAAACTCACCCACCCTCCTCATTTCTCGTGAGGATTCCAGAATGCATGAACTTGTTTCGAGATTCCTCCGTTTGGGCCCTGAACCATTTGGGACAACTTGAGGCAGAAGAAGACGAAATTTTTTCAACGACTCCGAATTGCGTGGAAACTCACCCACCCTCCTCATTTCTCGTGAGGAGTCCAGAATGCATGAACTTGTTTCGAGATTCGTCCCTTTGGGCCCTGAACCATATGGGACAACTTGAGGAAGAAGAAGACGAACTTTTTTCAACGTCTCCGAATTGCGTGGAAACTCACCCACCCTCCTCATTTCTTGTGAGGATTCCAGAATGCATGAACTTGTTTCGAGATTCCTCCGTTTGGGCCCTGAACCATTTGGGACAACTTGAGGCAGAAGAAGACGAAATTTTTTCAACGACTCCGAATTGCGTGGAAACTCACCCACCCTCCTCATTTCTCGTGAGGATTCCAGAATGCATGAACTTGTTTCGAGATTCCTCCCTATGGGCCCTGAACCATATGGGACAACTTGAGGAAGAAGAAGACGAACTTTTTTCAACGTCTCCGAATTGCGTGGAAACTCACCCACCCTCCTCATTTCTCGTGAGGATTCCAGAAGGCATGAACTTGTTTCGAGATTCCTCCCTTTGGGCCCTGAACCATTTGGGACAACTTGAGGCAGAAGAAGACGAACTTTTTTCAACGTCTCGGAATTGCTTGGAAACTCACCCACCCTCCTCATTTCTCGTGAGGATTCCAGAATGCATGAACTTGTTTCGAGATTCCTCCCTTTGGGCCCTGAACCATTTGGGACAACTTGAGGCAGAAGAAGACGAACTTTTTTCAACGTCTCGGAATTGCTTGGAAACTCACCCACCTCCTGATTTCTCGTGAGGATTCCAGAATGCATGAACTTGTTTCGAGATTCCTCCGTTTGGGCCCTGAACCATTTGGGACAACTTGAGGCAGAAGAAGACGAAATTTTTTCAACATCTCCGAATTACGTGGAAACTCACCCACCCTCCTCATTTCTCGTGGGGATTCCAGAATGCATGAACTTGTTCCGAGATTCCTCCCTTTGGGCCCTGAACCATATGGGACAACTTGAGGCAGAAGAAGACGAACTTTTTTCAACGTCTCCGAATTGCGTGGAAACTCACCCACCCTCCTCATTTCTCGTGAGGATTCCAGAATGCATGAACTTGTTTCGAGATTCCTCCCTTTGGGCCCTGAACCATTTGGGACAACTTGAGGCAGAAGAAGACGAACTTTTTTGAACGTCTCGGAATTGGTTGGAAACTCACCCACCCTCCTCATTTCTCGTGAGGATTCCAGAATGCATGAACTTGTTTCGAGATTCCTCCGGTTGGGCCCTGAACCATTTGGGACAACTTGAGGCAGAAGAAGACGAACTTTTTTCAACGTCTCGGAATTGGTTGGAAACTCACCCACCCTCCTCATTTCTCGTGAGGATTCCAGAATGCATGAACTTGTTTCGAGATTCCTCCGTTTGGGCCCTGAACCATTTGGCAAGACTTGAGGCAGAAGAAAACGAACTTTTTTCAACGACTCCGAATTGCGTGGAAACTCACCTACCCTCCTCATTTCTCGTGAGGTTTCCAGAATGCATGAACTTGTTTCGAGATTCCTCCGTTTGGGCCCTGAATCATTTGGGACAACTTGAGGCAGAAGAAGACGAAATTTTTTCAACGACTCCGAATTGCGTGGAAACTCACCCACCCTCCTCATTTCTCGTGGGGATTCCAGAATGCATGAACTTGTTTCGAGATTCCTCCCTTTGGGCCCTGAACCATATGGGACAACTTGAGGCAGAAGAAGACGAACTTTTTTCAACGACTCCGAATTGCGTGGAAACTCACCCACCCTCCTCATTTCTCGTGAGGTTTCCAGAATGCATGAACTTGTTTCGAGATTCCTCCCTTTGGGCCCTGAACCATTTGGGACAACTTGAGGCAGAAGAAGACGAACTTTTTTCAACGTCTCGGAATTGCGTGGAAACTCACCCACCCTCCTCATTTCTCGTGAGGACTCCAGAATGCACGAACTTGTTTCGAGATTCCTCCGTTTGGCCTCTGAACCATTTGGGACAACTTGAGGGAGAAGAAGACGAACTTTTTTCAACGTCTCGGAATTGCTTGGAAACTCACCCACCCTCCTCATTTCTCGTAAGGATTCCAGAATGCATGAACTTGTTTCGAGATTCCTCCGTTTGGGCCCTGAACCATTTGGGACAACTTGAGGCAGAAGAAGACGAACTTTTTTCAACGTCTCCGAATTGCGTGGAAACTCACCCACCCTCCTCATTTCTCGTGAGGATTCCAGAATGCATGAACTTGTTTCGAGATTCCTCCGTTTGGGCCCTGAACCATTTGGCAAGACTTGAGGCAGAAGAAAACGAACTTTTTTCAACGACTCCGAATTGCGTGGAAACTCACCCACCCTCCTCATTTCTCGTGCGGATTCCAGAATGCATGAACTTGTTTCGAGATTCCTCCCTTTGGGCTCTGAACCATATGGGACAACTTGAGGCAAAAGAAGACGAACTTTTTTCAACGTCTCCGAATTGCGTGGAAACTCACCCACCCTCCTCATTTCTCGTGAGGATTCCAGAATGCATGAACTTGTTTCGAGATTCCTCCCTTTGGGCTCTGAACCATATGGGACAACTTGAGGCAGAAGAAGACGAACTTTTTTCAACGTCTCCGAATTGCGTGGAAACTCACCCACCCTCCTCATTTCTCGTGAGGATTCCAGAATGCATGAACTTGTTTCGAGATTCCTCCGTTTGGGCCCTGAACCATTTGGGACAACTTGAGGCAGAAGAAGACGAAATTTTTTCAACGACTCCGAATTGCGTGGAAACTCACCCACCCTCCTCATTTCTCGTGAGGAGTCCAGAATGCATGAACTTGTTTCGAGATTCGTCCCTTTGGGCCCTGAACCATATGGGACAACTTGAGGAAGAAGAAGACGAACTTTTTTCAACGTCTCCGAATTGCGTGGAAACTCACCCACCCTCCTCATTTCTTGTGAGGATTCCAGAATGCATGAACTTGTTTCGAGATTCCTCCGTTTGGGCCCTGAACCATTTGGGACAACTTGAGGCAGAAGAAGACGAAATTTTTTCAACGACTCCGAATTGCGTGGAAACTCACCCACCCTCCTCATTTCTCGTGAGGAGTCCAGAATGCATGAACTTGTTTCGAGATTCGTCCCTATGGGCCCTGAACCATATGGGACAACTTGAGGAAGAAGAAGACGAACTTTTTTCAACGTCTCCGAATTGCGTGGAAACTCACCCACCCTCCTCATTTCTCGTGAGGATTCCAGAATGCATGAACTTGTTTCGAGATTCCTCCCTTTGGGCCCTGAACCATTTCGGACAACTTGAGGCAGAAGAAGACGAACTTTTTCAACGTCTCGGAATTGCTTGGAAACTCACCCACCCTCCTCATTTCTCGTGAGGATTCCAGAATGCATGAACTTGTTTCGAGATTCCTCCCTTTGGGCCCTGAACCATTTGGGACAACTTGAGGCAGAAGAAGACGAACTTTTTTCAACGTCTCGGAATTGCTTGGAAACTCACCCACCTCCTGATTTCTCGTGAGGATTCCAGAATGCATGAACTTGTTTCGAGATTCCTCCGTTTGGGCCCTGAACCATTTGGGACAACTTGAGGCAGAAGAAGACGAAATTTTTTCAACATCTCCGAATTACGTGGAAACTCACCCACCCTCCTCATTTCTCGTGGGGATTCCAGAATGCATGAACTTGTTCCGAGATTCCTCCCTTTGGGCCCTGAACCATATGGGACAACTTGAGGCAGAAGAAGACGAACTTTTTTCAACGTCTCCGAATTGCGTGGAAACTCACCCACCCTCCTCATTTCTCGTGAGGATTCCAGAATGCATGAACTTGTTTCGAGATTCCTCCCTTTGGGCCCTGAACCATTTGGGACAACTTGAGGCAGAAGAAGACGAACTTTTTTGAACGTCTCGGAATTGGTTGGAAACTCACCCACCCTCCTCATTTCTCGTGAGGATTCCAGAATGCATGAACTTGTTTCGAGATTCCTCCGTTTGGGCCTTGAACCATTTGGGACAACTTGAGGCAGAAGAAGACGAACTTTTTTAAACGTCTCGGAATTGCTTGGAAACTCACCCACCCTCCTCATTTCTCGTGAGGATTCCAGAATGCATGAACTTGTTTCGAGATTCCTCCGGTTGGGCCCTGAACCATTTGGGACAACTTGAGGCAGAAGAAGACGAACTTTTTTCAACGTCTCGGAATTGGTTGGAAACTCACCCACCCTCCTCATTTCTCGTGAGGATTCCAGAATGCATGAACTTGTTTCGAGATTCCTCCGTTTGGGCCCTGAACCATTTGGCAAGACTTGAGGCAGAAGAAAACGAACTTTTTTCAACGACTCCGAATTGCGTGGAAACTCACCCACCCTCCTCATTTCTCGTGAGGTTTCCAGAATGCATGAACTTGTTTCGAGATTCCTCCGTTTGGGCCCTGAACCATTTGGGACAACTTGAGGCAGAAGAAGACGAAATTTTTTCAACGACTCCGAATTGCGTGGAAACTCACCCACCCTCCTCATTTCTCGTGGGGATTCCAGAATGCATGAACTTGTTTCGAGATTCCTCCCTTTGGGCCCTGAACCATATGGGACAACTTGAGGCAGAAGAAGACGAACTTTTTTCAACGACTCCGAATTGCGTGGAAACTCACCCACCCTCCTCATTTCTCGTGAGGTTTCCAGAATGCATGAACTTGTTTCGAGATTCCTCCCTTTGGGCCCTGAACCATTTGGGACAACTTGAGGCAGAAGAAGACGAACTTTTTTCAACGTCTCGGAATTGTGTGGAAACTCACCCACCCTCCTCATTTCTCGTGAGGACTCCAGAATGCACGAACTTGTTTCGAGATTCCTCCGTTTGGCCCCTGAACCATTTGGGACAACTTGAGGGAGAAGAAGACGAACTTTTTTCAACGTCTCGGAATTGCTTGGAAACTCACCCAACCTCCTCATTTCTCGTAAGGATTCCAGAATGCATGAACTTGTTTCGAGATTCCTCCGTTTGGGCCCTGAACCATTTGGGACAACTTGAGGCAGAAGAAGACGAACTTTTTTCAACGTCTCCGAATTGCGTGGAAACTCACCCACCCTCCTCATTTCTCGTGAGGATTCCAGAATGCATGAACTTGTTTCGAGATTCCTCCGTTTGGGCCCTGAACCATTTGGCAAGACTTGAGGCAGAAGAAAACGAACTTTTTTCAACGACTCCGAATTGCGTGGAAACTCACCCACCCTCCTCATTTCTCGTGCGGATTCCAGAATGCATGAACTTGTTTCGAGATTCCTCCCTTTGGGCTCTGAACCATATGGGACAACTTGAGGCAAAAGAAGACGAACTTTTTTCAACGTCTCCGAATTGCGTGGAAACTCACCCACCCTCCTCATTTCTCGTGAGGATTCCAGAATGCATGAACTTGTTTCGAGATTCCTCCCTTTGGGCTCTGAACCATATGGGACAACTTGAGGCAGAAGAAGATGAACTTTTTTCAACGTCTCCGAATTGCGTGGAAACTCACCCACCCTCCTCATTTCTCGTGAGGATTCCAGAATGCATGAACTTGTTTCGAGATTCCTCCGTTTGGGCCCTGAACCATTTGGGACAACTTGAGGCAGAAGAAGACGAAATTTTTTCAACGACTCCGAATTGCGTGGAAACTCACCCACCCTCCTCATTTCTCGTGAGGACTCCAGAATGCACGAACTTGTTTCGAGATTCCTCCGTTTGGCCCCTGAACCATTTGGGACAACTTGAGGGAGAAGAAGACGAACTTTTTTCAACGTCTCGGAATTGCTTGGAAACTCACCCAACCTCCTCATTTCTCGTAAGGATTCCAGAATGCATGAACTTGTTTCGAGATTCCTCCGTTTGGGCCCTGAACCATTTGGGACAACTTGAGGCAGAAGAAGACGAACTTTTTTCAACGTCTCCGAATTGCGTGGAAACTCACCCACCCTCCTCATTTCTCGTGAGGATTCCAGAATGCATGAACTTGTTTCGAGATTCCTCCGTTTGGGCCCTGAACCATTTGGCAAGACTTGAGGCAGAAGAAAACGAACTTTTTTCAACGACTCCGAATTGCGTGGAAACTCACCCACCCTCCTCATTTCTCGTGCGGATTCCAGAATGCATGAACTTGTTTCGAGATTCCTCCCTTTGGGCTCTGAACCATATGGGACAACTTGAGGCAGAAGAAGACGAACTTTTTTCAACGTCTCCGAATTGCGTGGAAACTCACCCACCCTCCTCATTTCTCGTGAGGATTCCAGAATGCATGAACTTGTTTCGAGATTCCTCCGTTTGGGCCCTGAACCATTTGGGACAACTTGAGGCAGAAGAAGACGAAATTTTTTCAACGACTCCGAATTGCGTGGAAACTCACCCACCCTCCTCATTTCTCGTGAGGAGTCCAGAATGCATGAACTTGTTTCGAGATTCGTCCCTTTGGGCCCTGAACCATATGGGACAACTTGAGGAAGAAGAAGACGAACTTTTTTCAACGTCTCCGAATTGCGTGGAAACTCACCCACCCTCCTCATTTCTTGTGAGGATTCCAGAATGCATGAACTTGTTTCGAGATTCCTCCGTTTGGGCCCTGAACCATTTGGGACAACTTGAGGCAGAAGAAGACGAAATTTTTTCAACGACTCCGAATTGCGTGGAAACTCACCCACCCTCCTCATTTCTCGTGAGGATTCCAGAATGCATGAACTTGTTTCGAGATTCCTCCCTATGGGCCCTGAACCATATGGGACAACTTGAGGAAGAAGAAGACGAACTTTTTTCAACGTCTCCGAATTGCGTGGAAACTCACCCACCCTCCTCATTTCTCGTGAGGATTCCAGAATGCATGAACTTGTTTCGAGATTCCTCCCTTTGGGCCCTGAACCATTTGGGACAACTTGAGGCAGAAGAAGACGAACTTTTTTCAACGTCTCGGAATTGCTTGGAAACTCACCCACCCTCCTCATTTCTCGTGAGGATTCCAGAATGCATGAACTTGTTTCGAGATTCCTCCCTTTGGGCCCTGAACCATTTGGGACAACTTGAGGCAGAAGAAGACGAACTTTTTTCAACGTCTCGGAATTGCTTGGAAACTCACCCACCTCCTGATTTCTCGTGAGGATTCCAGAATGCATGAACTTGTTTCGAGATTCCTCCGTTTGGGCCCTGAACCATTTGGGACAACTTGACGCAGAAGAAGACGAAATTTTTTCAACATCTCCGAATTACGTGGAAACTCACCCACCCTCCTCATTTCTCGTGGGGATTCCAGAATGCATGAACTTGTTCCGAGATTCCTCCCTTTGGGCCCTGAACCATATGGGACAACTTGAGGCAGAAGAAGACGAACTTTTTTCAACGTCTCCGAATTGCGTGGAAACTCACCCACCCTCCTCATTTCTCGTGAGGATTCCAGAATGCATGAACTTGTTTCGAGATTCCTCCCTTTGGGCCCTGAACCATTTGGGACAACTTGAGGCAGAAGAAGACGAACTTTTTTGAACGTCTCGGAATTGGTTGGAAACTCACCCACCCTCCTCATTTCTCGTGAGGATTCCAGAATGCATGAACTTGTTTCGAGATTCCTCCGTTTGGGCCGTGAACCATTTGGGACAACTTGAGGCAGAAGAAGACGAACTTTTTTAAACGTCTCGGAATTGCTTGGAAACTCACCCACCCTCCTCATTTCTCGTGAGGATTCCAGAATGCATGAACTTGTTTCGAGATTCCTCCGGTTGGGCCCTGAACCATTTGGGACAACTTGAGGCAGAAGAAGACGAACTTTTTTCAACGTCTCGGAATTGGTTGGAAACTCACCCACCCTCCTCATTTCTCGTGAGGATTCCAGAATGCATGAACTTGTTTCGAGATTCCTCCGTTTGGGCCCTGAACCATTTGGCAAGACTTGAGGCAGAAGAAAACGAACTTTTTTCAACGACTCCGAATTGCGTGGAAACTCACCCACCCTCCTCATTTCTCGTGAGGTTTCCAGAATGCATGAACTTGTTTCGAGATTCCTCCGTTTGGGCCCTGAACCATTTGGGACAACTTGAGGCAGAAGAAGACGAAATTTTTTCAACGACTCCGAATTGCGTGGAAACTCACCCACCCTCCTCATTTCTCGTGGGGATTCCAGAATGCATGAACTTGTTTCGAGATTCCTCCCTTTGGGCCCTGAACCATATGGGACAACTTGAGGCAGAAGAAGACGAACTTTTTTCAACGACTCCGAATTGCGTGGAAACTCACCCACCCTCCTCATTTCTCGTGAGGTTTCCAGAATGCATGAACTTGTTTCGAGATTCCTCCCTTTGGGCCCTGAACCATTTGGGACAACTTGAGGCAGAAGAAGACGAACTTTTTTCAACGTCTCGGAATTACGTGGAAACTCACCCACCCTCCTCATTTCTCGTGAGGACTCCAGAATGCACGAACTTGTTTCGAGATTCCTCCGTTTGGCCCCTGAACCATTTGGGACAACTTGAGGGAGAAGAAGACGAACTTTTTTCAACGTCTCGGAATTGCTTGGAAACTCACCCAACCTCCTCATTTCTCGTAAGGATTCCAGAATGCATGAACTTGTTTCGAGATTCCTCCGTTTGGGCCCTGAACCATTTGGGACAACTTGAGGCAGAAGAAGACGAACTTTTTTCAACGTCTCCGAATTGCGTGGAAACTCACCCACCCTCCTCATTTCTCGTGAGGATTCCAGAATGCATGAACTTGTTTCGAGATTCCTCCCTTTGGGCTCTGAACCATATGGGACAACTTGAGGCAGAAGAAGACGAACTTTTTTCAACGTCTCCGAATTGCGTGGAAACTCACCCACCCTCCTCATTTCTCGTGAGGATTCCAGAATGCATGAACTTGTTTCGAGATTCCTCCGTTTGGGCCCTGAACCATTTGGGACAACTTGAGGCAGAAGAAGACGAAATTTTTTCAACGACTCCGAATTGCGTGGAAACTCACCCACCCTCCTCATTTCTCGTGAGGACTCCAGAATGCACGAACTTGTTTCGAGATTCCTCCGTTTGGCCCCTGAACCATTTGGGACAACTTGAGGGAGAAGAAGACGAACTTTTTTCAACGTCTCGGAATTGCTTGGAAACTCACCCAACCTCCTCATTTCTCGTAAGGATTCCAGAATGCATGAACTTGTTTCGAGATTCCTCCGTTTGGGCCCTGAACCATTTGGGACAACTTGAGGCAGAAGAAGACGAACTTTTTTCAACGTCTCCGAATTGCGTGGAAACTCACCCACCCTCCTCATTTCTCGTGAGGATTCCAGAATGCATGAACTTGTTTCGAGATTCCTCCGTTTGGGCCCTGAACCATTTGGCAAGACTTGAGGCAGAAGAAAACGAACTTTTTTCAACGACTCCGAATTGCGTGGAAACTCACCCACCCTCCTCATTTCTCGTGCGGATTCCAGAATGCATGAACTTGTTTCGAGATTCCTCCCTTTGGGCTCTGAACCATATGGGACAACTTGAGGCAGAAGAAGACGAACTTTTTTCAACGTCTCCGAATTGCGTGGAAACTCACCCACCCTCCTCATTTCTCGTGAGGATTCCAGAATGCATGAACTTGTTTCGAGATTCCTCCGTTTGGGCCCTGAACCATTTGGGACAACTTGAGGCAGAAGAAGACGAAATTTTTTCAACGACTCCGAATTGCGTGGAAACTCACCCACCCTCCTCATTTCTCGTGAGGAGTCCAGAATGCATGAACTTGTTTCGAGATTCGTCCCTTTGGGCCCTGAACCATATGGGACAACTTGAGGAAGAAGAAGACGAACTTTTTTCAACGTCTCCGAATTGCGTGGAAACTCACCCACCCTCCTCATTTCTTGTGAGGATTCCAGAATGCATGAACTTGTTTCGAGATTCCTCCGTTTGGGCCCTGAACCATTTGGGACAACTTGAGGCAGAAGAAGACGAAATTTTTTCAACGACTCCGAATTGCGTGGAAACTCACCCACCCTCCTCATTTCTCGTGAGGATTCCAGAATGCATGAACTTGTTTCGAGATTCCTCCCTATGGGCCCTGAACCATATGGGACAACTTGAGGAAGAAGAAGACGAACTTTTTTCAACGTCTCCGAATTGCGTGGAAACTCACCCACCCTCCTCATTTCTCGTGAGGATTCCAGAATGCATGAACTTGTTTCGAGATTCCTCCCTTTGGGCCCTGAACCATTTGGGACAACTTGAGGCAGAAGAAGACGAACTTTTTTCAACGTCTCGGAATTGCTTGGAAACTCACCCACCCTCCTCATTTCTCGTGAGGATTCCAGAATGCATGAACTTGTTTCGAGATTCCTCCCTTTGGGCCCTGAACCATTTGGGACAACTTGAGGCAGAAGAAGACGAACTTTTTTCAACGTCTCGGAATTGGTTGGAAACTCACCCATCCTCCTCATTTCTCGTGAGGATTCCAGAATGCATGAACTTGTTTCGAGATTCCTCCGTTTGGGCCCTGAACCATTTGGCAAGACTTGAGGCAGAAGAAGACGAACTTTTTTCAACGTCTCGGAATTACGTGGAAACTCACCCACCCTCCTCATTTCTCGTGAGGACTCCAGAATGCACGAACTTGTTTCGAGATTCCTCCGTTTGGCCCCTGAACCATTTGGGACAACTTGAGGGAGAAGAAGACGAACTTTTTTCAACGTCTCGGAATTGCTTGGAAACTCACCCAACCTCCTCATTTCTCGTAAGGATTCCAGAATGCATGAACTTGTTTCGAGATTCCTCCGTTTGGGCCCTGAACCATTTGGGACAACTTGAGGCAGAAGAAGACGAACTTTTTTCAACGTCTCCGAATTGCGTGGAAACTCACCCACCCTCCTCATTTCTCGTGAGGATTCCAGAATGCATGAACTTGTTTCGAGATTCCTCCCTTTGGGCTCTGAACCATATGGGACAACTTGAGGCAGAAGAAGACGAACTTTTTTCAACGTCTCCGAATTGCGTGGAAACTCACCCACCCTCCTCATTTCTCGTGAGGATTCCAGAATGCATGAACTTGTTTCGAGATTCCTCCGTTTGGGCCCTGAACCATTTGGGACAACTTGAGGCAGAAGAAGACGAAATTTTTTCAACGACTCCGAATTGCGTGGAAACTCACCCACCCTCCTCATTTCTCGTGAGGACTCCAGAATGCACGAACTTGTTTCGAGATTCCTCCGTTTGGCCCCTGAACCATTTGGGACAACTTGAGGGAGAAGAAGACGAACTTTTTTCAACGTCTCGGAATTGCTTGGAAACTCACCCAACCTCCTCATTTCTCGTAAGGATTCCAGAATGCATGAACTTGTTTCGAGATTCCTCCGTTTGGGCCCTGAACCATTTGGGACAACTTGAGGCAGAAGAAGACGAACTTTTTTCAACGTCTCCGAATTGCGTGGAAACTCACCCACCCTCCTCATTTCTCGTGAGGATTCCAGAATGCATGAACTTGTTTCGAGATTCCTCCGTTTGGGCCCTGAACCATTTGGCAAGACTTGAGGCAGAAGAAAACGAACTTTTTTCAACGACTCCGAATTGCGTGGAAACTCACCCACCCTCCTCATTTCTCGTGCGGATTCCAGAATGCATGAACTTGTTTCGAGATTCCTCCCTTTGGGCTCTGAACCATATGGGACAACTTAAGGCAGAAGAAGACGAACTTTTTTCAACGTCTCCGAATTGCGTGGAAACTCACCCACCCTCCTCATTTCTCGTGAGGATTCCAGAATGCATGAACTTGTTTCGAGATTCCTCCGTTTGGGCCCTGAACCATTTGGGACAACTTGAGGCAGAAGAAGACGAAATTTTTTCAACGACTCCGAATTGCGTGGAAACTCACCCACCCTCCTCATTTCTCGTGAGGAGTCCAGAATGCATGAACTTGTTTCGAGATTCGTCCCTTTGGGCCCTGAACCATATGGGACAACTTGAGGAAGAAGAAGACGAACTTTTTTCAACGTCTCCGAATTGCGTGGAAACTCACCCACCCTCCTCATTTCTCGTGAGGATTCCAGAATGCATGAACTTGTTTCGAGATTCCTCCCTTTGGGCCCTGAACCATTTGGGACAACTTGAGGCAGAAGAAGACGAACTTTTTTCAACGTCTCGGAATTGCTTGGAAACTCACCCACCCTCCTCATTTCTCGTGAGGATTCCAGAATGCATGAACTTGTTTCGAGATTCCTCCCTTTGGGCCCTGAACCATTTGGGACAACTTGAGGCAGAAGAAGACGAACTTTTTTCAACGTCTCGGAATTGCTTGGAAACTCACCCACCTCCTGATTTCTCGTGAGGATTCCAGAATGCATGAACTTGTTTCGAGATTCCTCCGTTTGGGCCCTGAACCATTTGGGACAACTTGAGGCAGAAGAAGACGAAATTTTTTCAACATCTCCGAATTACGTGGAAACTCACCCACCCTCCTCATTTCTCGTGGGGATTCCAGAATGCATGAACTTGTTCCGAGATTCCTCCCTTTGGGCCCTGAACCATATGGGACAACTTGAGGCAGAAGAAGACGAACTTTTTTCAACGTCTCCGAATTGCGTGGAAATTCACCCACCCTCCTCATTTCTCGTGAGGATTCCAGAATGCATGAACTTGTTTCGAGATTCCTCCCTTTGGGCCCTGAACCATTTGGGACAACTTGAGGCAGAAGAAGACGAACTTTTTGAACGTCTCGGAATTGGTTGGAAACTCACCCACCCTCCTCATTTCTCGTGAGGATTCCAGAATGCATGAACTTGTTTCGAGATTCCTCCGTTTGGGCCTTGAACCATTTGGGACAACTTGAGGCAGAAGAAGACGAACTTTTTTAAACGTCTCGGAATTGCTTGGAAACTCACCCACCCTCCTCATTTCTCGTGAGGATTCCAGAATGCATGAACTTGTTTCGAGATTCCTCCGGTTGGGCCCTGAACCATTTGGGACAACTTCAGGCAGAAGAAGACGAACTTTTTTCAACGTCTCGGAATTGGTTGGAAACTCACCCACCCTCCTCATTTCTCGTGAGGATTCCAGAATGCATGAACTTGTTTCGAGATTCCTCCGTTTGGGCCCTGAACCATTTGGCAAGACTTGAGGCAGAAGAACACGAACTTTTTTCAACGACTCCGAATTGCGTGGAAACTCACCCACCCTCCTCATTTCTCGTGAGGTTTCCAGAATGCATGAACTTGTTTCGAGATTCCTCCGTTTGGGCCCTGAACCATTTGGGACAACTTGAGGCAGAAGAAGACGAAATTTTTTCAACGACTCCGAATTGCGTGGAAACTCACCCACCCTCCTCATTTCTCGTGGGGATTCCAGAATGCATGAACTTGTTTCGAGATTCCTCCCTTTGGGCCCTGAACCATATGGGACAACTTGAGGCAGAAGAAGACGAACTTTTTTCAACGACTCCGAATTGCGTGGAAACTCACCCACCCTCCTCATTTCTCGTGAGGTTTCCAGAATGCATGAACTTGTTTCGAGATTCCTCCCTTTGGGCCCTGAACCATTTGGGACAACTTGAGGCAGAAGAAGACGAACTTTTTTCAACGTCTCGGAATTACGTGGAAACTCACCCACCCTCCTCATTTCTCGTGAGGACTCCAGAATGCACGAACTTGTTTCGAGATTCCTCCGTTTGGCCCCTGAACCATTTGGGACAACTTGAGGGAGAAGAAGACGAACTTTTTTCAACGTCTCGGAATTGCTTGGAAACTCACCCAACCTCCTCATTTCTCGTAAGGATTCCAGAATGCATGAACTTGTTTCGAGATTCCTCCGTTTGGGCCCTGAACCATTTGGGACAACTTGAGGCAGAAGAAGACGAACTTTTTTCAACGTCTCCGAATTGCGTGGAAACTCACCCACCCTCCTCATTTCTCGTGAGGATTCCAGAATGCATGAACTTGTTTCGAGATTCCTCCGTTTGGGCCCTGAACCATTTGGCAAGACTTGAGGCAGAAGAAAACGAACTTTTTTCAACGACTCCGAATTGCGTGGAAACTCACCCACCCTCCTCATTTCTCGTGCGGATTCCAGAATGCATGAACTTGTTTCGAGATTCCTCCCTTTGGGCTCTGAACCATATGGGACAACTTGAGGCAAAAGAAGACGAACTTTTTTCAACGTCTCCGAATTGCGTGGAAACTCACCCACCCTCCTCATTTCTCGTGAGGATTCCAGAATGCATGAACTTGTTTCGAGATTCCTCCCTTTGGGCTCTGAACCATATGGGACAACTTGAGGCAGAAGAAGACGAACTTTTTTCAACGTCTCCGAATTGCGTGGAAACTCACCCACCCTCCTCATTTCTCGTGAGGATTCCAGAATGCATGAACTTGTTTCGAGATTCCTCCGTTTGGGCCCTGAACCATTTGGGACAACTTGAGGCAGAAGAAGACGAAATTTTTTCAACGACTCCGAATTGCGTGGAAACTCACCCACCCTCCTCATTTCTCGTGAGGAGTCCAGAATGCATGAACTTGTTTCGAGATTCGTCCCTTTGGGCCCTGAACCATATGGGACAACTTGAGGAAGAAGAAGACGAACTTTTTTCAACGTCTCCGAATTGCGTGGAAACTCACCCACCCTCCTCATTTCTCGTGAGGATTCCAGAATGCATGAACTTGTTTCGAGATTCCTCCGTTTGGGCCCTGAACCATTTGGGACAACTTGAGGCAGAAGAAGACGAACTTTTTTCAACGTCTCGGAATTGCTTGGAAACTCACCCACCCTCCTCATTTCTCGTGAGGATTCCAGAATGCAGGAACTTGTTTCGAGATTCCTCCGTTTGGGCCCTGAACCATTTGGGACAACTTGAGGCAGAAGAAGACGAACTTTTTTCAACGTCTCGGGATTGCTTGGAAACTCACCCACCCTCCTCATTTCTCGTGAGGATTCCAGAATGCATGAACTTGTTTCGAGATTCCTCCGGTTGGGCCCTGAACCAATTGGGACAACTTGAGGCAGAAGAAGACGAACTTTTTTCAACGTCTCGGAATTGGTTGGAAACTCACCCACCCTCCTCATTTCTCGTGAGGATTCCAGAATGCATGAACTTGTTTCGAGATTCCTCCGTTTGGGCCCTGAACCATATGGGACAACTTGAGCCAGAAGAAGACGAACTTTTTTGAACGTCTCGGAATTGGTTGGAAACTCACCCACCCTCCTCATTTCTCGTGAGGATTCCAGAATGCATGAACTTGTTTCGAGATTCCTCCGTTTGGGCCCTGAACCATATGGGACAACTTGAGCCAGAAGAAGACGAACTTTTTTGAACGTCTCGGAATTGGTTGGAAACTCACCCACCCTCCTCATTTCTCGTGAGGATTCCAGAATACATGAACTTGTTTCCAGATTCCTCCCTTTCGGCCCTGAACCATATGGGACAACTTGAGGCAGAAGAAGACGAGCTTTTTTCAACGTCTCGGAATTGCTTCGAAACTCACCCACCCTCCTCATTTCTCGTGAGGATTCCAGAATGCATGAACTTGTTTCGAGATTCCTCCCTTTGGGCCCTGAACCATATGGGACAACTTGAGGCAGAAGAAGACGAACTTTTTTCAACGACTCCGAATTGCGTGGAAACTCACCCACCCTCCTCATTTCTCGTGAGGTTTCCAGAATGCATGAACTTGTTTCGAGATTCCTCCCTTTGGGCCCTGAACCATTTGGGACAACTTGAGGCAGAAGAAGACGAACTTTTTTCAACGTCTCGGAATTGCGTGGAAACTCACCCACCCTCCTCATTTCTCGTGAGGACTCCAGAATGCACGAACTTGTTTCGAGATTCCTCCGTTTGGCCCCTGAACCATTTGGGACTACTTGAGGGAGAAGAAGACGAACTTTTTTCAACGTCTCGGAATTGCTTGGAAACTCACCCACCCTCCTCATTTCTCGTAAGGATTCCAGAATGCATGAACTTGTTTCGAGATTCCTCCGTTTGGGCCCTGAACCATTTGGGACAACTTGAGGCAGAAGAAGACGAACTTTTTTCAACGTCTCCGAATTGCGTGGAAACTCACCCACCCTCCTCATTTCTCGTGAGGATTCCAGAATGCATGAACTTGTTTCGAGATTCCTCCGTTTGGGCCCTGAACCATTTGGCAAGACTTGAGGCAGAAGAAAACGAACTTTTTTCAACGACTCCGAATTGCGTGGAAACTCACCCACCCTCCTCATTTCTCGTGCGGATTCCAGAATGCATGAACTTGTTTCGAGATTCCTCCCTTTGGGCTCTGAACCATATGGGACAACTTGAGGCAAAAGAAGACGAACTTTTTTCAACGTCTCCGAATTGCGTGGAAACTCACCCACCCTCCTCATTTCTCGTGAGGATTCCAGAATGCATGAACTTGTTTCGAGATTCCTCCCTTTGGGCTCTGAACCATATGGGACAACTTGAGGCAGAAGAAGACGAACTTTTTTCAACGTCTCCGAATTGCGTGGAAACTCACCCACCCTCCTCATTTCTCGTGAGGATTCCAGAATGCATGAACTTGTTTCGAGATTCCTCCGTTTGGGCCCTGAACCATTTGGGACAACTTGAGGCAGAAGAAGACGAAATTTTTTCAACGACTCCGAATTGCGTGGAAACTCACCCATCCTCCTCATTTCTCGTGAGGAGTCCAGAATGCATGAACTTGTTTCGAGATTCGTCCCTTTGGGCCCTGAACCATATGGGACAACTTGAGGAAGAAGAAGACGAACTTTTTTCAACGTCTCCGAATTGCGTGGAAACTCACCCACCCTCCTCATTTCTCGTGAGGATTCCAGAATGCATGAACTTGTTTCGAGATTCCTCCGTTTGGGCCCTGAACCATTTGGGACAACTTGAGGCAGAAGAAGACGAACTTTTTTCAACGTCTCGGAATTGCTTGGAAACTCACCCACCCTCCTCATTTCTCGTGAGGATTCCAGAATGCAGGAACTTGTTTCGAGATTCCTCCGTTTGGGCCCTGAACCATTTGGGACAACTTGAGGCAGAAGAAGACGAACTTTTTTCAACGTCTCGGGATTGCTTGGAAACTCACCCACCCTCCTCATTTCTCGTGAGGATTCCAGAATGCATGAACTTGTTTCGAGATTCCTCCGGTTGGGCCCTGAACCAATTGGGACAACTTGAGGCAGAAGAAGACGAACTTTTTTCAACGTCTCGGAATTGGTTGGAAACTCACCCACCCTCCTCATTTCTCGTGAGGATTCCAGAATGCATGAACTTGTTTCGAGATTCCTCCGTTTGGGCCCTGAACCATATGGGACAACTTGAGCCAGAAGAAGACGAACTTTTTTGAACGTCTCGGAATTGGTTGGAAACTCACCCACCCTCCTCATTTCTCGTGAGGATTCCAGAATGCATGAACTTGTTTCGAGATTCCTCCGTTTGGGCCCTGAACCATATGGGACAACTTGGGCCAGAAGAAGACGAACTTTTTTGAACGTCTCGGAATTGGTTGGAAACTCACCCACCCTCCTCATTTCTCGTGAGGATTCCAGAATGCATGAACTTGTTTCCAGATTCCTCCCTTTCGGCCCTGAACCATATGGGACAACTTGAGGCAGAAGAAGACGAGCTTTTTTCAACGTCTCGGAATTGCTTCGAAACTCACCCACCCTCCTCATTTCTCGTGAGGATTCCAGAATGCATGAACTTGTTTCGAGATTCCTCCCTTTTGGCCCTGAACCATATGGGACAACTTGAGGCAGAAGAAGACGAACTTTTTTCAACGTCTCCGAATTGCGTGGAAACTCACCCACCCTCCTCATTTCTCGTGAGGATTCCAGAATGCATGAACTTGTTTCGAGATTCCTCCGTTTGGGCCCTGAACCATATGGGACCACTTGAGGCAGAAGAAGACGAACTTTTTTCAACGTCTCGCAATTGGTTGGAAACTCACCCACCCTCCTCATTTCTCGTGAGGTTTCCAGAATGCATGAACTTGTTTCGAGATTCCTCCGTTTGGGCCCTGAACCATTTGGGACAACTTGAGGCAGAAGAAGACGAACTTTTTTCAACGTCTCCGAATTGCGTGGAAACTCACCCACCCTCCTCATTTCTCGTGAGGATTCCAGAATGCATGAACTTGTTTCCAGATTCCTCCCTTTCGGCCTGAACCATATGGGACAACTTGAAGCAGAAGAAGACGAACTTTTTTCAACGTCTCGGAATTACTTAGAAACTCACCCACCCACCTCATTTCTCGTGAGGATTCCAGAATGCATGAACTTGTTTCGAGATTCCTCCGTTTGGGCCCTGAACCATATTGGACAACTTGAGCCAGAAGAAGACGAACTTTTTTGAACGTCTCGGAATTGGTTGGAAACTCACCCACCCTCCTCATTTCTCGTGAGGATTCCAGAATGCAGGAACTTGTTTCGAGATTCCTCCCTTTCGGCCCTGAACCATATGGGACAACTTGAGGCAGAAGAAGACGAACTTTTTTCAACGTCTCGGAAATACTTCGAAACTCACCCACCCTCCTCATTTCTCGTGAGGATTCCAGAATGCATGAACTTGTTTCGAGATTCCTCCCTTTTGGCCCTGAACCATATGGGACAACTTGAGGCAGAAGAAGACGAACTTTTTTCAACGTCTCCGAATTGCGTGGAAACTCACCCACCCTCCTCATTTCTCGTGAGGATTCCAGAATGCATGAACTTGTTTCGAGATTCCTCCGTTTGGGCCCTGAACCATATGGGACCACTTGAGGCAGAAGAAGACGAACTTTTTTCAACGTCTCGCAATTGGTTGGAAACTCACCCACCCTCCTCATTTCTCGTGAGGTTTCCAGAATGCATGAACTTGTTTCGAGATTCCTCCGTTTGGGCCCTGAACCATTTGGGACAACTTGAGGCAGAAGAAGACGAACTTTTTTCAACGTCTCCGAATTGCGTGGAAACTCACCCACCCTCCTCATTTCTCGTGAGGATTCCAGAATGCATGAACTTGTTTCCAGATTCCTCCCTTTCGGCCTGAACCATATGGGACAACTTGAGGCAGAAGAAGACGAACTTTTTTCAACGTCTCCGAATTGCGTGGAAACTCACCCACCCTCCTCATTTCTCGTGAGGATTCCAGAATGCATGAACTTGTTTCCAGAATCCTCCCTTTCGGCCTGAACCATATGGGACAACTTGAGGCAGAAGAAGACGAACTTTTTTCAACGTCTCGGAATTGCTTAGAAACTCACCCACCCACCTCATTTCTCGTGAGGATTCCAGAATAAATGAACTTGTTTCGAGATTCCTCCGTTTGGGCCCTGAACCATATGGGACAACTTGAGCCAGAAGAAGACGAACTTTTTTGAACGTCTCGGAATTGGTTGGAAACTCACCCACCCTCCTCATTTCTCGTGAGGATTCCAGAATGCAGGAACTTGTTTCGAGATTCCTCCCTTTCGGCCCTGAAACATATGGGACAACTTGAGGCAGAAGAAGACGAACTTTTTTCAACGTCTCGGAAATACTTCGAAACTCACCCACCCTCCTCATTTCTCGTGAGGATTCCAGAATGCATGAACTTGTTTCGAGATTCCTCCCTTTTGGCCCTGAACCATATGGGACAACTTGAGGCAGAAGAAGACGAACTTTTTTCAACGTCTCCGAATTGCGTGGAAACTCACCCACCCTCCTCATTTCTCGTGAGGATTCCAGAATGCATGAACTTGTTTCGAGATTCCTCCGTTTGGGCCCTGAACCATATGGGACAACTTGAGCCAGAAGAAGACGAACTTTTTTGAACGTCTCCGAATTGCGTGGAAACTCACCCACCCTCCTCATTTCTCGTGAGGATTCCAGAATGCATGAACTTGTTTCGAGATTCCTCCGTTTGGGCCCTGAACTATATGGGACCACTTGAGGCAGAAGAAGACGAACTTTTTTCAACGTCTCGCAATTGGTTGGAAACTCACCCACCCTCCTCATTTCTCGTGAGGTTTCCAGAATGCATGAACTTGTTTCGAGATTCCTCCGTTTGGGCCCTGAACCATTTGGGACAACTTGAGGCAGAAGAAGACGAACTTTTTTCAACGTCTCCGAATTGCGTGGAAACTCACCCACCCTCCTCATTTCTCGTGAGGATTCCAGAATGCATGAACTTGTTTCCAGATTCCTCCCTTTCGGCCTGAACCATATGGGACAACTTGAGGCAGAAGAAGACGAACTTTTTTCAACGTCTCCGAATTGCGTGGAAACTCACCCACCCTCCTCATTTCTCGTGAGGATTCCAGAATGCATGAACTTGTTTCCAGATTCCTCCCTTTGGGCCCTGAACCATATGGGACAACTTGAGGCAGAAGAAGACGAACTTTTTTCATCGTCTCCGAATTGCGTGGAAACTCACCCACCCTCCTCATTTCTCTTGAGGATTCCAGAATGCATGAACTTGTTTCGAGATTCCTCCGTTTGGGCCCTGAACCATTTGGCAAGACTTGAGGCAGAAGAAAACGAACTTTTTTCAACGACTCCGAATTGCGTGGAAACTCACCCACGCTCCTCATTTCTCGTGAGGTTTCCAGAATGCATGAACTTGTTTCCAGATTCCTCCCTTTCGGCCCTGAACCATATGGCACAACTTGAGGCAGAAGAAGACGAACTTTTTTCAACGTCTCGGAATTGCTTAGAAACTCACCCACCCTCCTCATTTCTCGTGAGGATTCCAGAATGCATGAACTTGTTTCGAGATTCCTCCGGTTGGGCCCTGAACCATTTGGGACAACTTGAGGCAGAAGAAGACGAACTTTTTTCAACGTCTCGGAATTGGTTGGAAACTCACCCACCCTCCTCATTTCTCGTGAGGATTCCAGAATGCATGAACTTGTTTCGAGATTCCTCCGTTTGGGCCCTGAACCATATGGGACAACTTGAGCCAGAAGAAGACGAACTTTTTTGAACGTCTCCGAATTGCGTGGAAACTCACCCACCCTCCTCATTTCTCGTGAGGATTCCAGAATGCATGAACTTGTTTCGAGATTCCTCCGTTTGGGCCCTGAACCATATGGGACCACTTGAGGCAGAAGAAGACGAACTTTTTTCAACGTCTCGCAATTGGTTGGAAACTCACCCACCCTCCTCATTTCTCGTGAGGTTTCCAGAATGCATGAACTTGTTTCGAGATTCCTCCGTTTGGGCCCTGAACCATTTGGGACAACTTGAGGCAGAAGAAGACGAACTTTTTTCAACGTCTCCGAATTGCGTGGAAACTCACCCACCCTCCTCATTTCTCGTGAGGATTCCAGAATGCATGAACTTGTTTCCAGATTCCTCCCTTTCGGCCTGAACCATATGGGACAACTTGAGGCAGAAGAAGACGAACTTTTTTCAACGTCTCCGAATTGCGTGGAAACTCACCCACCCTCCTCATTTCTCGTGAGGATTCCAGAATGCATGAACTTGTTTCCAGATTCCTCCCTTTGGGCCCTGAACCATATGGGACAACTTGAGGCAGAAGAAGACGAACTTTTTTCATCGTCTCCGAATTGCGTGGAAACTCACCCACCCTCCTCATTTCTCTTGAGGATTCCAGAATGCATGAACTTGTTTCGAGATTCCTCCGTTTGGGCCCTGAACCATTTGGCAAGACTTGAGGCAGAAGAAAACGAACTTTTTTCAACGACTCCGAATTGCGTGGAAACTCACCCACGCTCCTCATTTCTCGTGAGGTTTCCAGAATGCATGAACTTGTTTCCAGATTCCTCCCTTTCGGCCCTGAACCATATGGGACAACTTGAGGCAGAAGAAGACGAACTTTTTTCAACGTCTCGGAATTGCTTAGAAACTCACCCACCCTCCTCATTTCTCGTGAGGATTCCAGAATGCATGAACTTGTTTCGAGATTCCTCCGGTTGGGCCCTGAACCATTTGGGACAACTTGAGGCAGAAGAAGACGAACTTTTTTCAACGTCTCGGAATTGGTTGGAAACTCACCCACCCTCCTCATTTCTCGTGAGGATTCCAGAATGCATGAACTTGTTTCGAGATTCCTCCGTTTGGGCCCTGAACCATTTGGGACAACTTGAGGCAGAAGAAGACGAACTTTTTTCAACGTCTTCGAATTGCGTGGAAACTCACCCACACTCCTCATTTCTCGTGAGGATTCCAGAATGCATGAACTTGTTTCGAGATTCCTCCGTTTGGGCCCTGAACCATTTGGCAAGACTTGAGGCAGAAGAAAACGAACTTTTTTCAACGACTCCGAATTGCGTGGAAACTCACCCACCCTCCTCATTTCTCGTGCGGATTCCAGAATGCATGAACTTGTTTCGAGATTCCTCCCTTTGGGCTCTGAACCATATGGGACAACTTGAGGCAGAAGAAGACGAACTTTTTTCAACGTCTCCGAATTGCGTGGAAACTCACCCACCCTCCTCATTTCTCGTGAGGATTCCAGAATGCATGAACTTGTTTCGAGATTCCTCCCTTTGGGCTCTGAACCATATGGGACAACTTGAGGCAGAAGAAGACGAACTTTTTTCAACGTCTCCGAATTGCGTGGAAACTCACCCACCCTCCTCATTTCTCGTGAGGATTCCAGAATGCATGAACTTGTTTCGAGATTCCTCCGTTTGGGCCCTGAACCATTTGGGACAACTTGAGGCAGAAGAAGACGAAATTTTTTCAACGACTCCGAATTGCGTGGAAACTCACCCACCCTCCTCATTTCTCGTGAGGAGTCCAGAATGCATGAACTTGTTTCGAGATTCGTCCCTTTGGGCCCTGAACCATATGGGACAACTTGAGGAAGAAGAAGACGAACTTTTTTCAACGTCTCCGAATTGCGTGGAAACTCACCCACCCTCCTCATTTCTCGTGAGGATTCCAGAATGCATGAACTTGTTTCGAGATTCCTCCGTTTGGGCCCTGAACCATTTGGGACAACTTGAGGCAGAAGACGAACTTTTTTCAACGTCTCGGAATTGCTTGGAAACTCACCCACCCTCCTCATTTCTCGTGAGGATTCCAGAATGCAGGAACTTGTTTCGAGATTCCTCCGTTTGGGCCCTGAACCATTTGGGACAACTTGAGGCAGAAGAAGACGAACTTTTTTCAACGTCTCGGGATTGCTTGGAAACTCACCCACCCTCCTCATTTCTCGTGAGGATTCCAGAATGCATGAACTTGTTTCGAGATTCCTCCGGTTGGGCCCTGAACCAATTGGGACAACTTGAGGCAGAAGAAGACGAACTTTTTTCAACGTCTCGGAATTGGTTGGAAACTCACCCACCCTCCTCATTTCTCGTGAGGATTCCAGAATGCATGAACTTGTTTCGAGATTCCTCCGTTTGGGCCCTGAACCATATGGGACAACTTGAGCCAGAAGAAGACGAACTTTTTTGAACGTCTCGGAATTGGTTGGAAACTCACCCACCCTTCTCATTTCTCGTGAGGATTCCAGAATGCATGAACTTGTTTCGAGATTCCTCCGTTTGGGCCCTGAACCATATGGGACAACTTGGGCCAGAAGAAGACGAACTTTTTTGAACGTCTCGGAATTGGTTGGAAACTCACCCACCCTCCTCATTTCTCGTGAGGATTCCAGAATGCATGAACTTGTTTCCAGATTCCTCCCTTTCGGCCCTGAACCATATGGGACAACTTGAGGCAGAAGAAGACGAGCTTTTTTCAACGTCTCGGAATTGCTTCGAAACTCACCCACCCTCCTCATTTCTCGTGAGGATTCCAGAATGCATGAACTTGTTTCGAGATTCCTCCCTTTGGGCCCTGAACCATATGGGACAACTTGAGGAAGAAGAAGACGAACTTTTTTCAACGTCTCCGAATTGCGTGGAAACTCACCCACCCTCCTCATTTCCCGTGAGGATTCCAGAATGCATGAACTTGTTTCGAGATTCCTCCGTTTGGGCCCTGAACCATTTGGGACAACTTGAGGCAGAAGACGAACTTTTTTCAACGTCTCGGAATTGCTTGGAAACTCACCCACCCTCCTCATTTCTCGTGAGGATTCCAGAATGCAGGAACTTGTTTCGAGATTCCTCCGTTTGGGCCCTGAACCATTTGGGACAACTTGAGGCAGAAGAAGACGAACTTTTTTCAACGTCTCGGGATTGCTTGGAAACTCACCCACCCTCCTCATTTCTCGTGAGGATTCCAGAATGCATGAACTTGTTTCGAGATTCCTCCGGTTGGGCCCTGAACCAATTGGGACAACTTGAGGCAGAAGAAGACGAACTTTTTTCAACGTCTCGGAATTGGTTGGAAACTCACCCACCCTCCTCATTTCTCGTGAGGATTCCAGAATGCATGAACTTGTTTCGAGATTCCTCCGTTTGGGCCCTGAACCATATGGGACAACTTGAGCCAGAAGAAGACGAACTTTTTTGAACGTCTCGGAATTGGTTGGAAACTCACCCACCCTTCTCATTTCTCGTGAGGATTCCAGAATGCATGAACTTGTTTCGAGATTCCTCCGTTTGGGCCCTGAACCATATGGGACAACTTGGGCCAGAAGAAGACGAACTTTTTTGAACGTCTCGGAATTGGTTGGAAACTCACCCACCCTCCTCATTTCTCGTGAGGATTCCAGAATGCATGAACTTGTTTCCAGATTCCTCCCTTTCGGCCCTGAACCATATGGGACAACTTGAGGCAGAAGAAGACGAGCTTTTTTCAACGTCTCGGAATTGCTTCGAAACTCACCCACCCTCCTCATTTCTCGTGAGGATTCCAGAATGCATGAACTTGTTTCGAGATTCCTCCCTTTTGGCCCTGAACCATATGGGACAACTTGAGGCAGAAGAAGACGAACTTTTTTCAACGTCTCCGAATTGCGTGGAAACTCACCCACCCTCCTCATTTCTCGTGAGGATTCCAGAATGCATGAACTTGTTTCGAGATTCCTCCGTTTGGGCCCTGAACCATATGGGACCACTTGAGGCAGAAGAAGACAAACTTTTTTCAACGTCTCGCAATTGGTTGGAAACTCACCCACCCTCCTCATTTCTCGTGAGGTTTCCAGAATGCAAGAACTTGTTTCGAGATTCCTCCGTTTGGGCCCTGAACCATTTGGGACAACTTGAGGCAGAAGAAGACGAACTTTTTTCAACGTCTCCGAATTGCGTGGAAACTCACCCACCCTCCTCATTTCTCGTGAGGATTCCAGAATGCATGAACTTGTTTCCAGATTCCTCCCTTTCGGCCTGAACCATATGGGATAACTTGAGGCAGAAGAAGACGAACTTTTTTCAACGTCTCGGAATTGCTTGGAAACTCACCCACCCACCTCATTTCTCGTAAGGATTCCAGAATGCATGAACTTGTTTCGAGATTCCTCCGTTTGGGCCCTGAACCATATGGGACAACTTGAGCCAGAAGAAGACGAACTTTTTTGAACGTCTCGGAATTGGTTGGAAACTCACCCACCCTCCTCATTTCTCGTGAGGATTCCAGAATGCAGGAACTTGTTTCGAGATTCCTCCCTTTCGGCCCTGAACCATATGGGACAACTTGAGGCAGAAGAAGACGAACTTTTTTCAACGTCTCGGAAATACTTCGAAACTCACCCACCCTCCTCATTTCTCGTGAGGATTCCAGAATGCATGAACTTGTTTCGAGATTCCTCCCTTTTGGCCCTGAACCATATGGGACAACTTGAGGCAGAAGAAGACGAACTTGTTTCAACGTCTCCGAATTGCGTGGAAACTCACCCACCCTCCTCATTTCTCGTGAGGATTCCAGAATGCATGAACTTGTTTCGAGATTCCTCCGTTTGGGCCCTGAACCATATGGGACAACTTGAGCCAGAAGAAGACGAACTTTTTTGAACGTCTCGGAATTGGTTGGAAACTCACCCACCCTCCTCATTTCTCGTGAGGATTCCAGAATGCATGAACTTGTTTCCAGATTCCTCCCTTTCGGCCCTGAACCATATGGGACAACTTGAGGCAGAAGAAGACGAACTTTTTTCAACGTCTCGGAATTGCTTCGAAACTCACCCACCCTCCTCATTTCTCGTGAGGATTCCAGAATGCATGAACTTGTTTCCAGATTCCTCCCTTTTGGCCCTGAACCATATGGGACAACTTGAGGCAGAAGAAGACGAACTTTTTTCAACGTCTCCGAATTGCGTGGAAACTCACCCACCCTCCTCATTTCTCGTGAGGATTCCAGAATGCATGAACTTGTTTCGAGATTCCTCCGTTTGGGCCCTGAACCATATGGGACAACTTGAGCCAGAAGAAGACGAACTTTTTTGAACGTCTCGGAATTGGTTGGAAACTCACCCACCCTCCTCATTTCTCGTGAGGATTCCAGAATGCATGAACTTGTTTCCAGATTCCTCCCTTTCGGCCCTGAACCATATGGGACAACTTGAGGCAGAAGAAGACGAACTTTTTTCAACGTCTCGGAATTGCTTCGAAACTCACCCACCCTCCTCATTTCTCGTGAGGATTCCAGAATGCATGAACTTGTTTCGAGATTCCTCCCATTTGGCCCTGAACCATATGGGACAACTTGAGGCAGAAGAAGACGAACTTTTTTCAACGTCTCCGAATTGCGTGGAAACTCACCCACCCTCCTCATTTCTCGTGAGGATTCCAGAATGCATGAACTTGTTTCGAGATTCCTCCGTTTGGGCCCTGAACCATATGGGACCACTTGAGGCAGAAGAAGACGAACTTTTTTCAACGTCTCGCAATTGGTTGGAAACTCACCCACCCTCCTCATTTCTCGTGAGGATTCCAGAATACAGGAACTTGTTTCGAGATTCCTCCCTTTCGGCCCTGAACCATATGGGACAACTTGAGGCAGAAGAAGACGAACTTTTTTCAACGTCTCCGAATTGCGTGGAAACTCACCCACCCTCCTCATTTCTCGTGAGGATTCCAGAATGCATGAACTTGTTTCGAGATTCCTCCGTTTGGGCCCTGAACCATATGGGACCACTTGAGGCAGAAGAAGACGAACTTTTTTCAACGTCTCGCAATTGGTTGGAAACTCACCCACCCTCCTCATTTCTCGTGAGGTTTCCAGAATGCATGAACTTGTTTCGAGATTCCTCCGTTTGGGCCCTGAACCATTTGGGACAACTTGAGGCAGAAGAAGACGAACTTTTTTCAACGTCTCCGAATTGCGTGGAAACTCACCCACCCTCCTCATTTCTCGTGAGGATTCCAGAATGCATGAACTTGTTTCCAGATTCCTCCCTTTCGGCCTGAACCATATGGGACAACTTGAGGCAGAAGAAGACGAACTTTTTTCAACGTCTCCGAATTGCGTGGAAACTCACCCACCCTCCTCATTTCTCGTGAGGATTCCAGAATGCATGAACTTGTTTCCAGATTCCTCCCTTTCGGCCTGAACCATATGGGACAACTTGAGGCAGAAGAAGACGAACTTTTTTCAACGTCTCGGAATTGCTTAGAAACTCACCCACCCACCTCATTTCTCGTGAGGATTCCAGAATGCATGAACTTGTTTCCAGATTCCTCCCTTTCGGCCCTGAACCATATGGGACAACTTGAGGCAGAAGAAGACGAACTTTTTTCAACGTCTCGGAATTGCTTCGAAACTCACCCACCCTCCTCATTTCTCGTGAGGATTCCAGAATGCATGAACTTGTTTCGAGATTCCTCCCTTTTGGCCCTGAACCATATGGGACAACTTGAGGCAGAAGAAGACGAACTTTTTTCAACGTCTCCGAATTGCGTGGAAACTCACCCACCCTCCTCATTTCTCGTGAGGATTCCAGAATGCATGAACTTGTTTCGAGATTCCTCCGTTTGGGCCCTGAACCATATGGGACAACATGAGCCAGAAGAAGACGAACTTTTTTGAACGTCTCGGAATTGGTTGGAAACTCACCCACCCTCCTCATTTCTCGTGAGGATTCCAGAATGCATGAACTTGTTTCCAGATTCCTCCCTTTCGGCCCTGAACCATATGGGACAACTTGAGGCAGAAGAAGACGAACTTTTTTCAACGTCTCGGAATTGCTTCGAAACTCACCCACCCTCCTCATTTCTCGTGAGGATTCCAGAATGCATGAACTTGTTTCGAGATTCCTCCCATTTGGCCCTGAACCATATGGGACAACTTGAGGCAGAAGAAGACGAACTTTTTTCAACGTCTCCGAATTGCGTGGAAACTCACCCACCCTCCTCATTTCTCGTGAGGATTCCAGAATGCATGAACTTGTTTCGAGATTCCTCCGTTTGGGCCCTGAACCATATGGGACCACTTGAGGCAGAAGAAGACGAACTTTTTTCAACGTCTCGCAATTGGTTGGAAACTCACCCACCCTCCTCATTTCTCGTGAGGATTCCAGAATACAGGAACTTGTTTCGAGATTCCTCCCTTTCGGCCCTGAACCATATGGGACAACTTGAGGCAGAAGAAGACGAACTTTTTTCAACGTCTCCGAATTGCGTGGAAACTCACCCACCCTCCTCATTTCTCGTGAGGATTCCAGAATGCATGAACTTGTTTCGAGATTCCTCCGTTTGGGCCCTGAACCATATGGGACCACTTGAGGCAGAAGAAGACGAACTTTTTTCAACGTCTCGCAATTGGTTGGAAACTCACCCACCCTCCTCATTTCTCGTGAGGTTTCCAGAATGCATGAACTTGTTTCGAGATTCCTCCGTTTGGGCCCTGAACCATTTGGGACAACTTGAGGCAGAAGAAGACGAACTTTTTTCAACGTCTCCGAATTGCGTGGAAACTCACCCACCCTCCTCATTTCTCGTGAGGATTCCAGAATGCATGAACTTGTTTCCAGATTCCTCCCTTTCGGCCTGAACCATATGGGACAACTTGAGGCAGAAGAAGACGAACTTTTTTCAACGTCTCCGAATTGCGTGGAAACTCACCCACCCTCCTCATTTCTCGTGAGGATTCCAGAATGCATGAACTTGTTTCCAGATTCCTCCCTTTCGGCCTGAACCATATGGGACAACTTGAGGCAGAAGAAGACGAACTTTTTTCAACGTCTCGGAATTGCTTAGAAACTCACCCACCCACCTCATTTCTCGTGAGGATTCCAGAATGCATGAACTTGTTTCGAGATTCCTCCGTTTGGGCCCTGAACCATATGGGACAACTTGAGCCAGAAGAAGACGAACTTTTTTGAACGTCTCGGAATTGGTTGGAAACTCACCCACCCTCCTCATTTCTCGTGAGGATTCCAGAATGCAGGAACTTGTTTCGAGATTCCTCCCTTTCGGCCCTGAACCATATGGGACAACTTGAGGCAGAAGAAGACGAACTTTTTTCAACGTCTCGGAAATACTTCGAAACTCACCCACCCTCCTCATTTCTCGTGAGGATTCCAAAATGCATGAACTTGTTTCGAGATTCCTCCCTTTTGGCCCTGAACCATATGGGACAACTTGAGGCAGATGAAGACGAACTTTTTTCAACGTCTCCGAATTGCGTGGAAACTCACCCACCCTCCTCATTTCTCGTGAGGATTCCAGAATGCATGAACTTGTTTCGAGATTCCTCCGTTTGGGCCCTGAACCATATGGGACAACTTGAGCCAGAAGAAGACGAACTTTTTTGAACGTCTCCGAATTGCGTGGAAACTCACCCACCCTCCTCATTTCTCGTGAGGATTCCAGAATGCATGAACTTGTTTCGAGATTCCTCCGTTTGGGCCCTGAACCATATGGGACCACTTGAGGCAGAAGAAGACGAACTTTTTTCAACGTCTCGCAATTGGTTGGAAACTCACCCACCCTCCTCATTTCTCGTGAGGTTTCCAGAATGCATGAACTTGTTTCGAGATTCCTCCGTTTGGGCCCTGAACCATTTGGGACAACTTGAGGCAGAAGAAGACGAACTTTTTTCAACGTCTCCGAATTGCGTGGAAACTCACCCACCCTCCTCATTTCTCGTGAGGATTCCAGAATGCATGAACTTGTTTCCAGATTCCTCCCTTTCGGCCTGAACCATTTGGGACAACTTGAGGCAGAAGAAGACGAACTTTTTTCAACGTCTCCGAATTGCGTGGAAACTCACCCACCCTCCTCATTTCTCGTGAGGATTCCAGAATGCATGAACTTGTTTCCAGATTCCTCCCTTTCGGCCTGAACCATATGGGACAACTTGAGGCAGAAGAAGACGAACTTTTTTCAACGTCTCCGAATTGCGTGGAAACTCACCCACCCTCCTCATTTCTCGTGAGGATTCCAGAATGCATGAACTTGTTTCCAGATTCCTCCCTTTCGGCCTGAACCATATGGGACAACTTGAGGCAGAAGAAGACGAACTTTTTTCAACGTCTCGGAATTGCTTAGAAACTCACCCACCCACCTCATTTCTCGTGAGGATTCCAGAATGCATGAACTTGTTTCGAGATTCCTCCGTTTGGGCCCTGAACCATATGGGACAACTTGAGCCAGAAGAAGACGAACTTTTTTGAACGTCTCGGAATTGGTTGGAAACTCACCCACCCTCCTTATTTCTCGTGAGGATTCCAGAATGCAGGAACTTGTTTCGAGATTCCTCCCTTTCGGCCCTGAACCATATGGGACAACTTGAGGCAGAAGAAGACGAACTTTTTTCAACGTCTCGGAAATACTTCGAAACTCACCCACCCTCCTCATTTCTCGTGAGGATTCCAAAATGCATGAACTTGTTTCGAGATTCCTCCCTTTTGGCCCTGAACCATATGGGACAACTTGAGGCAGATGAAGACGAACTTTTTTCAACGTCTCCGAATTGCGTGGAAACTCACCCACCCTCCTCATTTCTCGTGAGGATTCCAGAATGCATGAACTTGTTTCGAGATTCCTCCGTTTGGGCCCTGAACCATATGGGACAACTTGAGCCAGAAGAAGACGAACTTTTTTGAACGTCTCCGAATTGCGTGGAAACTCACCCACCCTCCTCATTTCTCGTGAGGATTCCAGAATGCATGAACTTGTTTCGAGATTCCTCCGTTTTGGCCCTGAACCATATGGGACCACTTGAGGCAGAAGAAGACGAACTTTTTTCAACGTCTCGCAATTGGTTGGAAACTCACCCACCCTCCTCATTTCTCGTGAGGTTTCCAGAATGCATGAACTTGTTTCGAGATTCCTCCGTTTGGGCCCTGAACCATTTGGGACAACTTGAGGCAGAAGAAGACGAACTTTTTTCATCGTCTCCGAATTGCGTGGAAACTCACCCACCCTCCTCATTTCTCGTGAGGATTCCAGAATGCATGAACTTGTTTCCAGATTCCTCCCTTTCGGCCTGAACCATATGGGACAACTTGAGGCAGAAGAAGACGAACTTTTTTCAACGTCTCCGAATTGCGTGGAAACTCACCCACCCTCCTCATTTCTCGTGAGGATTCCAGAATGCATGAACTTGTTTCCAGATTCCTCCCTTTCGGCCTGAACCATATGGGACAACTTGAGGCAGAAGAAGACGAACTTTTTTCAACGTCTCGGAATTGCTTAGAAACTCACCCACCCACCTCATTTCTCGTGAGGATTCCAGAATGCATGAACTTGTTTCGAGATTCCTCCGTTTGGGCCCTGAACCATATGGGACAACTTGAGCCAGAAGAAGACGAACTTTTTTGAACGTCTCGGAATTGGTTGGAAACTCACCCACCCTCCTCATTTCTCGTGAGGATTCCAGAATGCAGGAACTTGTTTCGAGATTCCTCCCTTTCGGCCCTGAACCATATGGGACAACTTGAGGCAGAAGAAGACGAACTTTTTTCAACGTCTCGGAAATACTTCGAAACTCACCCACCCTCCTCATTTCTCGTGAGGATTCCAAAATGCATGAACTTGTTTCGAGATTCCTCCCTTTTGGCCCTGAACCATATGGGACAACTTGAGGCAGATGAAGACGAACTTTTTTCAACGTCTCCGAATTGCGTGGAAACTCACCCACCCTCCTCATTTCTCGTGAGGATTCCAGAATGCATGAACTTGTTTCGAGATTCCTCCGTTTGGGCCCTGAACCATATGGGACAACTTGAGCCAGAAGAAGACGAACTTTTTTGAACGTCTCGGAATTGGTTGGAAACTCACCCACCCTCCTCATTTCTCGTGAGGATTCCAGAATGCAGGAACTTGTTTCGAGATTCCTCCCTTTCGGCCCTGAACCATATGGGACAACTTGAGGCAGAAGAAGACGAACTTTTTTCAACGTCTCGGAAATACTTCGAAACTCACCCACCCTCCTCATTTCTCGTGAGGATTCCAAAATGCATGAACTTGTTTCGAGATTCCTCCCTTTTGGCCCTGAACCATATGGGACAACTTGAGGCAGATGAAGACGAACTTTTTTCAACGTCTCCGAATTGCGTGGAAACTCACCCACCCTCCTCATTTCTCGTGAGGATTCCAGAATGCATGAACTTGTTTCGAGATTCCTCCGTTTGGGCCCTGAACCATATGGGACAACTTGAGCCAGAAGAAGACGAACTTTTTTGAACGTCTCCGAATTGCGTGGAAACTCACCCACCCTCCTCATTTCTCGTGAGGATTCCAGAATGCATGAACTTGTTTCGAGATTCCTCCGTTTGGGCCCTGAACCATATGGGACCACTTGAGGCAGAAGAAGACGAACTTTTTTCAACGTCTCGCAATTGGTTGGAAACTCACCCACCCTCCTCATTTCTCGTGAGGTTTCTAGAATGCATGAACTTGTTTCGAGATTCCTCCGTTTGGGCCCTGAACCATTTGGGACAACTTGAGGCAGAAGAAGACGAACTTTTTTCAACGTCTCCGAATTGCGTGGAAACTCACCCACCCTCCTCATTTCTCGTGAGGATTCCAGAATGCATGAACTTGTTTCCAGATTCCTCCCTTTCGGCCTGAACCATTTGGGACAACTTGAGGCAGAAGAAGACGAACTTTTTTCAACGTCTCCGAATTGCGTGGAAACTCACCCACCCTCCTCATTTCTCGTGAGGATTCCAGAATGCATGAACTTGTTTCCAGATTCCTCCCTTTCGGCCTGAACCATATGGGACAACTTGAGGCAGAAGAAGACGAACTTTTTTCAACGTCTCCGAATTGCGTGGAAACTCACCCACCCTCCTCATTTCTCGTGAGGATTCCAGAATGCATGAACTTGTTTCCAGATTCCTCCCTTTCGGCCTGAACCATATGGGACAACTTGAGGCAGAAGAAGACGAACTTTTTTCAACGTCTCGGAATTGCTTAGAAACTCACCCACCCACCTCATTTCTCGTGAGGATTCCAGAATGCATGAACTTGTTTCGAGATTCCTCCGTTTGGGCCCTGAACCATATGGGACAACTTGAGCCAGAAGAAGACGAACTTTTTTGAACGTCTCGGAATTGGTTGGAAACTCACCCACCCTCCTCATTTCTCGTGAGGATTCCAGAATGCAGGAACTTGTTTCGAGATTCCTCCCTTTCGGCCCTGAACCATATGGGACAACTTGAGGCAGAAGAAGACGAACTTTTTTCAACGTCTCGGAAATACTTCGAAACTCACCCACCCTCCTCATTTCTCGTGAGGATTCCAAAATGCATGAACTTGTTTCGAGATTCCTCCCTTTTGGCCCTGAACCATATGGGACAACTTGAGGCAGATGAAGACGAACTTTTTTCAACGTCTCCGAATTGCGTGGAAACTCACCCACCCTCCTCATTTCTCGTGAGGATTCCAGAATGCATGAACTTGTTTCGAGATTCCTCCGTTTGGGCCCTGAACCATATGGGACAACTTGAGCCAGAAGAAGACGAACTTTTTTGAACGTCTCCGAATTGCGTGGAAACTCACCCACCCTCCTCATTTCTCGTGAGGATTCCAGAATGCATGAACTTGTTTCGAGATTCCTCCGTTTTGGCCCTGAACCATATGGGACCACTTGAGGCAGAAGAAGACGAACTTTTTTCAACGTCTCGCAATTGGTTGGAAACTCACCCACCCTCCTCATTTCTCGTGAGGTTTCCAGAATGCATGAACTTGTTTCGAGATTCCTCCGTTTGGGCCCTGAACCATTTGGGACAACTTGAGGCAGAAGAAGACGAACTTTTTTCAACGTCTCCGAATTGCGTGGAAACTCACCCACCCTCCTCATTTCTCGTGAGGATTCCAGAATGCATGAACTTGTTTCCAGATTCCTCCCTTTCGGCCTGAACCATATGGGACAACTTGAGGCAGAAGAAGACGAACTTTTTTCAACGTCTCCGAATTGCGTGGAAACTCACCCACCCTCCTCATTTCTCGTGAGGATTCCAGAATGCATGAACTTGTTTCCAGATTCCTCCCTTTCGGCCTGAACCATATGGGACAACTTGAGGCAGAAGAAGACGAACTTTTTTCAACGTCTCGGAATTGCTTAGAAACTCACCCACCCACCTCATTTCTCGTGAGGATTCCAGAATGCATGAACTTGTTTCGAGATTCCTCCGTTTGGGCCCTGAACCATATGGGACAACTTGAGCCAGAAGAAGACGAACTTTTTTGAACGTCTCGGAATTGGTTGGAAACTCACCCACCCTCCTCATTTCTCGTGAGGATTCCAGAATGCAGGAACTTGTTTCGAGATTCCTCCCTTTCGGCCCTGAACCATATGGGACAACTTGAGGCAGAAGAAGACGAACTTTTTTCAACGTCTCGGAAATACTTCGAAACTCACCCACCCTCCTCATTTCTCGTGAGGATTCCAAAATGCATGAACTTGTTTCGAGATTCCTCCCTTTTGGCCCTGAACCATATGGGACAACTTGAGGCAGATGAAGACGAACTTTTTTCAACGTCTCCGAATTGCGTGGAAACTCACCCACCCTCCTCATTTCTCGTGAGGATTCCAGAATGCATGAACTTGTTTCGAGATTCCTCCGTTTGGGCCCTGAACCATATGGGACAACTTGAGCCAGAAGAAGACGAACTTTTTTGAACGTCTCCGAATTGCGTGGAAACTCACCCACCCTCCTCATTTCTCGTGAGGATTCCAGAATGCATGAACTTGTTTCGAGATTCCTCCGTTTGGGCCCTGAACCATATGGGACCACTTGAGGCAGAAGAAGACGAACTTTTTTCAACGTCTCGCAATTGGTTGGAAACTCACCCACCCTCCTCATTTCTCGTGAGGTTTCCAGAATGCATGAACTTGTTTCGAGATTCCTCCGTTTGGGCCCTGAACCATTTGGGACAACTTGAGGCAGAAGAAGACGAACTTTTTTCAACGTCTCCGAATTGCGTGGAAACTCACCCACCCTCCTCATTTCTCGTGAGGATTCCAGAATGCATGAACTTGTTTCCAGATTCCTCCCTTTCGGCCTGAACCATATGGGACAACTTGAGGCAGAAGAAGACGAACTTTTTTCAACGTCTCCGAATTGCGTGGAAACTCACCCACCCTCCTCATTTCTCGTGAGGATTCCAGAATGCATGAACTTGTTTCCAGATTCCTCCCTTTGGGCCCTGACCCATATGGGACAACTTGAGGCAGAAGAAGACGAACTTTTTTCAACGTCTCCGAATTGCGTGGAAACTCACCCACCCTCCTCATTTCTCTTGAGGATTCCAGAATGCATGAACTTGTTTCGAGATTCCTCCGTTTGGGCCCTGAACCATTTGGCAAGACTTGAGGCAGAAGAAAACGAACTTTTTTCAACGACTCCGAATTGCGTGGAAACTCACCCACGCTCCTCATTTCTCGTGAGGTTTCCAGAATGCATGAACTTGTTTCCAGATTCCTCCCTTTCGGCCCTGAACCATATGGGACAACTTGAGGCAGAAGAAGACGAACTTTTTTCAACGTCTCGGAATTGCTTAGAAACTCACCCACCCTCCTCATTTCTCGTGAGGATTCCAGAATGCATGAACTTGTTTCGAGATTCCTCCGGTTGGGCCCTGAACCATTTGGGACAACTTGAGGCAGAAGAAGACGAACTTTTTTCAACGTCTCGGAATTGGTTGGAAACTCACCCACCCTCCTCATTTCTCGTGAGGATTCCAGAATGCATGAACTTGTTTCGAGATTCCTCCATTTGGGCCCTGAACCATTTGGGACAACTTGAGGCAGAAGAAGACGAACTTTTTTCAACGTCTCGGAATTGCTTGGAAACTCACCCACCCTCCTCATTTCTCGTGGGGATTCCAGAATGCATGAACTTGTTTCGAGATTCCTCCCTTTGGGCCCTGAACCATATGGGACAACTTGAGGCAGAAGAAGACGAACTTTTTTCAACGTCTCCGAATTGCGTGGAAACTCACCCACCCTCCTCATTTCTCGTGAGGATTCCAGAATGCATGAACTTGTTTCCTGATTCCTCCCTTTGGGCCCTGAACCATATGGGACAACTTGAGGCAGAAGAAGACGAACTTTTTTCATCGTCTCCGAATTGCGTGGAAACTCACCCACCCTCCTCATTTCTCTTGAGGATTCCAGAATGCATGAACTTGTTTCGAGATTCCTCCGTTTGGGCCCTGAACCATTTGGCAAGACTTGAGGCAGAAGAAAACGAACTTTTTTCAACGACTCCGAATTGCGTGGAAACTTACCCACGCTCCTCATTTCTCGTGAGGTTTCCAGAATGCATGAACTTGTTTCCAGATTCCTCCCTTTCGGCCCTGAACCATATGGGACAACTTGAGGCAGAAGAAGACGAACTTTTTTCAACGTCTCGGAATTGCTTAGAAACTCACCCACCCTCCTCATTTCTCGTGAGGATTCCAGAATGCATGAACTTGTTTCGAGATTCCTCCGGTTGGGCCCTGAACCATTTGGGACAACTTGAGGCAGAAGAAGACGAACTTTTTTCAACGTCTCGGAATTGGTTGGAAACTCACCCACCCTCCTCATTTCTCGTGAGGATTCCAGAATGCATGAACTTGTTTCGAGATTCCTCCGTTTGGGCCCTGAACCATTTGGCAAGACTTGAGGCAGAAGAAAACGAACTTTTTTCAACGACTCCGAATTGCGTGGAAACTCACCCACCCTCCTCATTTCTCGTGAGGTTTCCAGAATGCATGAACTTGTTTCGAGATTCCTCCGGTTGGGCCCTGAACCATTTGGGACAACTTGTGGCAGAAGAAGACGAACTTTTTTCAACGTCTCGGAATTGGTTGGAAACTCACCCACCCTCCTCATTTCTAGTGAGGATTCCAGAATGCATGAACTTGTTTCGAGATTCCTCCGTTTGGGCCTTGAACCATATGGGACCACTTGAGGCAGAAGAAGACGAACTTTTTTCAACGTCTCGCAATTGGTTGGAAACTCACCCACCCACCTCATTTCTCGTGAGGTTTCCAGAATGCATGAACTTGTTTCGAGATTCCTCCGTTTGGGCCCTGAACCATTTGGGACAACTTGAGGCAGAAGAAGACGAACTTTTTTCAACGTCTCCGAATTGCGTGGAAACTCACCCACCCTCCTCATTTCTCGTGAGGATTCCAGAATGCATGAACTTGTTTCCAGATTCCTCCCTTTCGGCCTAAACCATATGGGACAACTTGAGGCAGAAGAAGACGAACTTTTTTCAACGTCTCGGAATTGCTTAGAAACTCACCCACCCACCTCATTTCTCGTGAGGATTCCAGAATGCATGAACTTGTTTCGAGATTCCTCCGTTTGGGCCCTGAACCATATGGGACAACTTGAGCCAGAAGAAGACGAACTTTTTTGAACGTCTCGGAATTGGTCGAAACTCACCCACCCTCCTCATTTCTCGTGAGGATTCCAGAATGCAGGAACTTGTTTCGAGATTCCTCCCTTTCGGCCCTGAACCATATGGGACAACTAGAGGCAGAAGAAGACGAACTTTTTTCAACGTCTCGGAATTACTTCGAAACTCACCCACCCTCCTCATTTCTCGTGAGGATTCCAGAATGCATGAACTTGTTTCGAGATTCCTCCCTTTTGGCCCTGAACCATATGGGACAACTTGAGGCAGAAGAAGACGAACTTTTTTCAACGACTCTGAATTGCGTGGAAACTCACCCACCCTCCTGATTTCTCGTGAGGATTCCAGAATGCATGAACTTGTTTCGAGATTCCTCCGTTTGGGCCCTGAACCATTTGGGACAACTTGAGGCAGAAGAAGACGAAATTTTTTCAACGACTCCGAATTGCGTGGAAACTCACCCACCCTTCTCATTTCTCGTGGGGATTCCAGAATGCATGAACTTGTTTCGAGATTCCTCCCTTTGGGCCCTGAACCATATAGGACAACTTGAGGCAGAAGAAGACGAACTTTTTTCAACGTCTCCGAATTGCGTGGAAACTCACCCACCCTCCTCATTTCTCGTGAGGATTCCAGAATGCATGAACTTGTTTCGAGATTCCTCCCTTTGGGCCCTGAACCATATGGGACAACTTGAGGCAGAAGAAGACGAACTTTTTTCAACGTCTCCGAATTGCGTGGAAACTCACCCACCCTCCTCATTTCTCGTGAGGATTCCAGAATGCATGAACTTGTTTCGAGATTCCTCCCTTTGGGCCCTGAACCATTTGGGACAACTTGAGGCAGAAGAAGACGAACTTTTTTCAACGTCTCGGAATTGGTTGGAAACTCACCCACCCTCCTCATTTCTCGTGAGGATTCCAGAATGCATCAACTTGTTTCGAGATTCCTCCGTTTGGGCCCTGAACCATTTGGCAAGACTTGAGGCAGAAGAAAACGAACTTTTTTCAACGACTCCGAATTGCGTGGAAACTCACCCACCCTCCTCATTTCTCGTGAGGTTTCCAGAATGCATGAACTTGTTTCGAGATTCCTCCGGTTGGGCCCTGAACCATTTGGGACAACTTGTGGCAGAAGAAGACGAACTTTTTTCAACGTCTCGGAATTGGTTGGAAACTCACCCACCCTCCTCATTTCTAGTGAGGATTCCAGAATGCATGAACTTGTTTCGAGATTCCTCCGTTTGGGCCTTGAACCATATGGGACCACTTGAGGCAGAAGAAGACGAACTTTTTTCAACGTCTCGCAATTGGTTGGAAACTCACCCACCCACCTCATTTCTCGTGAGGTTTCCAGAATGCATGAACTTGTTTCGAGATTCCTCCGTTTGGGCCCTGAACCATTTGGGACAACTTGAGGCAGAAGAAGACGAACTTTTTTCAACGTCTCCGAATTGCGTGGAAACTCACCCACCCTCCTCATTTCTCGTGAGGATTCCAGAATGCATGAACTTGTTTCCAGATTCCTCCCTTTCGGCCTAAACCATATGGGACAACTTGAGGCAGAAGAAGACGAACTTTTTTCAACGTCTCGGAATTGCTTAGAAACTCACCCACCCACCTCATTTCTCGTGAGGATTCCAGAATGCATGAACTTGTTTCGAGATTCCTCCGTTTGGGCCCTGAACCATATGGGACAACTTGAGCCAGAAGAAGACGAACTTTTTTGAACGTTTCGGAATTGGTCGAAACTCACCCACCCTCCTCATTTCTCGTGAGGATTCCAGAATGCAGGAACTTGTTTCGAGATTCCTCCCTTTCGGCCCTGAACCATATGGGACAACTTGAGGCAGAAGAAGACGAACTTTTGTCAACGTCTCGGAATTACTTCGAAACTCACCCACCCTCCTCATTTCTCGTGAGGATTCCAGAATGCATGAACTTGTTTCGAGATTCCTCCCTTTTGGCCCTGAACCATATGGGACAACTTGAGGCAGAAGAAGACGAACTTTTTTCAACGACTCTGAATTGCGTGGAAACTCACCCACCCTCCTGATTTCTCGTGAGGATTCCAGAATGCATGAACTTGTTTCGAGATTCCTCCGTTTGGGCCCTGAACCATTTGGGACAACTTGAGGCAGAAGAAGACGAAATTTTTTCAACGACTCCGAATTGCGTGGAAACTCACCCACCCTCCTCATTTCTCGTGGGGGTTCCAGAATGCATGAACTTGTTTCGAGATTCCTCCCTTTGGGCCCTGAACCATATGGGACAACTTGAGGCAGAAGAAGACGAACTTTTTTCAACGTCTCCGAATTGCGTGGAAACTCACCCACCCTCCTCATTTCTCGTGAGGATTCCAGAATGCATGAACTTGTTTCGAGATTCCTCCCTTTGGGCCCTGAACCATATGGGACAACTTGAGGCAGAAGAAGACGAACTTTTTTCAACGTCTCCGAATATCGTGGAAACTCACCCACCCTCCTCATTTCTCGTGAGGATTCCAGAATGCATGAACTTGTTTCGAGATTCCTCCCTTTGGGCCCTGAACCATTTGGGACAACTTGAGGCAGAAGAAGACGAACTTTTTTCAACGTCTCGGAATTGCTTGGAAACTCACCCACCCTCCTCATTTCTCGTGAGGATTCCAGAATGCATGAACTTGTTTCGAGATTCCTCCCTTTGGGCTCTGAACCATATGGGACAACTTGAGGCAGAAGAAGACGAACTTTTTTCAACGTCTCCGAATTGCGTGGAAACTCACCCACCCTCCTCATTTCTCGTGAGGATTCCAGAATGCATGAACTTGTTTCGAGATTCCTCCGTTTGGGCCCTGAACCATTTGGGACAACTTGAGGCAGAAGAAGACGAAATTTTTTCAACGACTCCGAATTGCGTGGAAACTCACCCACCCTCCTCATTTCTCGTGAGGATTCCAGAATGCATGAACTTGTTTCGAGATTCGTCCCTTTGGGCCCTGAACCATATGGGACAACTTGAGGCAGAAGAAGATGAACTTTTTTCAACGTCTCCGAATTGCGTGGAAACTCACCCACCCTCCTCATTTCTCGTGAGGATTCCAGAATGCATGAACTTGTTTCGAGATTCCTCCCTTTGGGCCCTGAACCCTTTGGGACAACTTGAGGCAGAAGAAGACGAACTTTTTTCAACGTCTCGGAATTGCTTGGAAACTCACCCACCCTCCTCATTTCTCGTGAGGATTCCAGAATGCATGAACTTGTTTCGAGATTCCTCCGTTTGGGCCCTGAACCATTTGGGACAACTTGAGGCAGAAGAAGACGAACTTTTTTCAACGTCTCGGAATTGCTTGGAAACTCACCCACCCTCCTCATTTCTCGTGAGGATTCCAGAATGCATGAACTTGTTTCGAGATTCCTCCGGTTGGGCCCTGAACCAATTGGGACAACTTGAGGCAGAAGAAGACGAACTTTTTTCAACGTCTCGGAATTGGTTGGAAACTCACCCACCCTCCTCATTTCTCGTGAGGATTCCAGAATGAACTTGTTTCGAGATTCCTCCGTTTGGGCCCTGAACCATATGGGACAACTTGAGCCAGAAGAAGACGAACTTTTTTGAACGTCTCGGAATTGGTTGGAAACTCACCCACCCTCCTCATTTCTCGTGAGGATTCCAGAATGCATGAACTTGTTTCCAGATTCCTCCCTTTCGGCCCTGAACCATATGGGACAACTTGAGGCAGAAGAAGACGAACTTTTTTCAACGTCTCGGAATTGCTTCGAAACTCACCCACCCTCCTCATTTCTCGTGAGGGTTCCAGAATGCATGAACTTGTTTCGAGATTCCTCCCTTTTGGCCCTGAACCATATGGGACAACTTGAGGCAGAAGAAGACGAACTTTTTTCAACGTCTCCGAATTGCGTGGAAACTCACCCACCCTCCTCATTTCTCGTGAGGATTCCAGAATGCATGAACTTGTTTTGAGATTCCTCCGTTTGGGCCCTGAACCATTTGGGACAACTTGAGGCAGAAGAAGACGAACTTTTTTCATCGTCTCCGAATTGCGTGGAAACTCACCCACCCTCCTCATTTCTCTTGAGGATTCCAGAATGCATGAACTTGTTTCGAGATTCCTCCGTTTGGGCCCTGAACCATTTGGCAAGACTTGAGGCAGAAGAAAACGAACTTTTTTCAACGACTCCGAATTGCGTGGAAACTCACCCACGCTCCTCATTTCTCGTGAGGTTTCCAGAATGCATGAACTTGTTTCCAGATTCCTCCCTTTCGGCCCTGAACCATATGGGACAACTTGAGGCAGAAGAAGACGTACTTTTTTCAACTTCTCGGAATTGCTTAGAAACTCACCCACCCTCCTCATTTCTCGGGAGGATTCCAGAATGCATGAACTTGTTTCGAGATTCCTCCGGTTGGGCCCTGAACCATTTGGGACAACTTGAGGCAGAAGAAGACGAACTTTTTTCAACGTCTCGGAATTGCTTGGAAACTCACCCACCCTCCTCATTTCTCGTGGGGATTCCAGAATGCATGAACTTGTTTCGAGATTCCTCCCTTTGGGCCCTGAACCATATGGGACAACTTGAGGCAGAAGAAGACGAACTTTTTTCAACGTCTCCGAATTGCGTGGAAACTCACCCACCCTCCTCATTTCTCGTGAGGATTCCAGAATGCATGAACTTGTTTCCAGATTCCTCCCTTTGGGCCCTGAACCATATGGGACAACTTGAGGCAGAAGAAGACGAACTTTTTTCATCGTCTCCGAATTGCGTGGAAACTCACCCACCCTCCTCATTTCTCTTGAGGATTCCAGAATGCATGAACTTGTTTCGAGATTCCTCCGTTTGGGCCCTGAACCATTTGGCAAGACTTGAGGCAGAAGAAAACGAACTTTTTTCAACGACTCCGAATTGCGTGGAAACTCACCCACGCTCCTCATTTCTCGTGAGGTTTCCAGAATGCATGAACTTGTTTCCAGATTCCTCCCTTTCGGCCCTGAACCATATGGGACAACTTGAGGCAGAAGAAGACGAACTTTTTTCAACGTCTCGGAATTGCTTAGAAACTCACCCACCCTCCTCATTTCTCGTGAGGATTCCAGAATGCATGAACTTGTTTCGAGATTCCTCCGGTTGGGCCCTGAACCATTTGGGACAACTTGAGGCAGAAGAAGACGAACTTTTTTCAACGTCTCGGAATTGGTTGGAAACTCACCCACCCTCCTCATTTCTCGTGAGGATTCCAGAATGCATGAACTTGTTTCGAGATTCCTCCGTTTGGGCCCTGAACCATTTGGCAAGACTTGAGGCAGAAGAAAACGAACTTTTTTCAACGACTCCGAATTGCGTGGAAACTCACCCACCCTCCTCATTTCTCGTGAGGTTTCCAGAATGCATGAACTTGTTTCGAGATTCCTCCGGTTGGGCCCTGAACCATTTGGGACAACTTGTGGCAGAAGAAGACGAACTCTTTTCAACGTCTCGGAATTGGTTGGAAACTCACCCACCCTCCTCATTTCTAGTGAGGATTCCAGAATGCATGAACTTGTTTCGAGATTCCTCCGTTTGGGCCTTGAACCATATGGGACCACTTGAGGCAGAAGAAGACGAACTTTTTTCAACGTCTCGCAATTGGTTGGAAACTCACCCACCCACCTCATTTCTCGTGAGGTTTCCAGAATGCATGAACTTGTTTCGAGATTCCTCCGTTTGGGCCCTGAACCATTTGGGACAACTTGAGGCAGAAGAAGACGAACTTTTTTCAACGTCTCCGAATTGCGTGGAAACTCACCTACCCTCCTCATTTCTCGTGAGGATTCCAGAATGCATGAACTTGTTTCCAGATTCCTCCCTTTCGGCCTAAACCATATGGGACCACTTGAGGCAGAAGAAGACGAACTTTTTTCAACGTCTCGGAATTGCTTAGAAACTCACCCACCCACCTCATTTCTCGTGAGGATTCCAGAATGCATGAACTTGTTTCGAGATTCCTCCGTTTGGGCCCTGAACCATATGGGACAACTTGAGCCAGAAGAAGACGAACTTTTTTGAACGTCTCGGAATTGGTCGAAACTCACCCACCCTCCTCATTTCTCGTGAGGATTCCAGAATGCAGGAACTTGTTTCGAGATTCCTCCCTTTCGGCCCTGAACCATATGGGACAACTTGAGGCAGAAGAAGACGAACTTTTTTCAACGTCTCGGAATTACTTCGAAACTCACCCACCCTCCTCATTTCTCGTGAGGATTCCAGAATGCATGAACTTGTTTCGAGATTCCTCCCTTTTGGCCCTGAACCATATGGGACAACTTGAGGCAGAAGAAGACGAACTTTTTTCAACGACTCTGAATTGCGTGGAAACTCACCCACCCTCCTGATTTCTCGTGAGGATTCCAGAATGCATGAACTTGCTTCGAGATTCCTCCGTTTGGGCCCTGAACCATTTGGGACAACTTGAGGCAGAAGAAGACGAAATTTTTTCAACGACTCCGAATTGCGTGGAAACTCACCCACCCTCCTCATTTCTCGTGGGGATTCCAGAATGCATGAACTTGTTTCGAGATTCCTCCCTTTGGGCCCTGAACCATATGGGACAACTTGAGGCAGAAGAAGACGAACTTTTTTCAACGTCTCCGAATTGCGTGGAAACTCACCCACCCTCCTCATTTCTCGTGAGGATTCCAGAATGCATGAACTTGTTTCGAGATTCCTCCCTTTGGGCCCTGAACCATATGGGACAACTTGAGGCAGAAGAAGACGAACTTTTTTCAACGTCTCCGAATTGCGTGGAAACTCACCCACCCTCCTCATTTCTCGTGAGGATTCCAGAATGCATGAACTTGTTTCGAGATTCCTCCCTTTGGGCCCTGAACCATTTGGGACAACTTGAGGCAGAAGAAGACGAACTTTTTTCAACGTCTCGGAATTGCTTGGAAACTCACCCACCCTCCTCATTTCTCGTGAGGATTCCAGAATGCATGAACTTGTTTCGAGATTCCTCCGTTTGGGCCCTGAACCATTTGGCAAGACTTGAGGCAGAAGAAAACGAACTTTTTTCAACGACTCCGAATTGCGTGGAAACTCACCCACCCTCCTCATTTCTCGTGAGGTTTCCAGAATGCATGAACTTGTTTCGAGATTCCTCCGGTTGGGCCCTGAACCATTTGGGACAACTTGTGGCAGAAGAAGACGAACTTTTTTCTACGTCTCGGAATTGGTTGGAAACTCACCCACCCTCCTCATTTCTAGTGAGGATTCCAGAATGCATGAACTTGTTTCGAGATTCCTCCGTTTGGGCCTTGAACCATATGGGACCACTTGAGGCAGAAGAAGACGAACTTTTTTCAACGTCTCGCAATTGGTTGGAAACTCACCCACCCACCTCATTTCTCGTGAGGTTTCCAGAATGCATGAACTTGTTTCGAGATTCCTCCGTTTGGGCCCTGAACCATTTGGGACAACTTGAGGCAGAAGAAGAAGAACTTTTTTCAACGTCTCCGAATTGCGTGGAAACTCACCCACCCTCCTCATTTCTCGTGAGGTTTCCAGAATGCATGAACTTGTTTCGAGATTCCTCCGGTTGGGCCCTGAACCATTTGGGACAACTTGTTGTAATATCCTGATTTATTTTTAGGATTATTTGCTCCCTAATTACTTTATTATGGGAAAAATAAATTGTAAAATTTTCCCTAAAATAATTATGGAATTAAATATTGGGAAATTAAGTTATATTTTCCCATAAATTAAGGACTAAATTGTATTGTAGGAAATTAAGTTGGTTTTTTTTTTTTAGGGAAGTAGACCCCGCACTCCTTGCAATTAGACACCACAACCACTCCAATACTCACTAAAACGCAGCATGTATACTTCCTCACTCCATTAATCTAATTGAGCCCACTTGCTACAAAACTTATTCAACCCAAGGATATAACAACAACGTGCACCCTTTAATACACAACCAAGTAAGCCCATTTCCCCATTATCCATGTAACCCATTCGGCTGCAACCAGTGGGGGACAAAACGAAAAGGAAAGCACGTTAACCAGATCACACAGTGACAGCGTATCACTCTTGGTGTCGACCGTATACGCAAGCTCAGACCAACAACTCAACTCCATGCTTTCTGAGCTCCACACCACCTCGCCATTCCTCCTCCATACTTCTCGAGTTTAACGTTAATTATTCCCTGTGTAATGCCTTCTCGGTTTGGACCCCCCTTGTCCTTAAATATATCCCCACTCATTATAAATAAAACAGCATTTTGCAACCACAAAACAAAAACAGAGAAAGAAAACATTGAGAGGGAGAGACCGAGAGTTGAATCGAGAGCAAGAGTGAGCCTAAGGGAGAGGGAGTCTGAGCCATTTGTTTGTTCTGCATCTTCTTACTAAAACAGAGGGTGTTTGGTTCTGTCGAAGATCACCTCTCGTGAGCTAGAGAATTTCCAACGTGTGTTTCAGCTCCTCTACTTCCCATTTCCATTGATTATGCCGTGTTTGAGCTCTTGGATTAGGAGCTGTGAGATAGTAGTTAGCTTCGGCGAGAGGTAACCACTTTCCACTTTTTATGGGTATTGATATGTTGCCTGCGAGTGTTTGTGAAATGATTGTAAATATTTTAATAGAAATTGCCTTGTGGGACTTTATGATTTGAATTGTGAATATATATTTATTTATTCATATATAAGAATTGATCATTTTAATATCATGATATTCATCATAATTATTTATTCATGTATAAGAATTGTTCATTTTAATATCATGATATTTATCATAATTATTTATTCATGTATAAGAATGGTTAATTTTAATATCATGATATTTATCATATCTACTTATTAATGTATAAGAATTGTTTATTTTAATATCATGATATTTATCATATCTACTATCTCATGTATAAGAAAGGTTCATTTTAATATCATAATATTTACTCTGATAATTATGGTAAGGGTTGGATTGGGAAGATGGAGTATTTTATTCCACCACGTGGTGAGGCCTCCATTAATGCATGATGGTTGGCTTTCTGTTGTCCCATATGTTCAGGAAGGGACGGGCCCACTAATTCAATAAGGGCATACGACACCCCACATGTTCAATAAGGGGAAAAGGCCCATGGTCTGGGACATGTGCTCTGAGGATTTTGGCCGGTCCTCATCACGTGACCAGAGAGCTTTTTGAGTCACCAGTAACATGGATGTAACTTAGCCCATGGGTCTAGTCGGAGGAAATAAGGCGGTTCGGTTGGATTGGTGGGAGGCAATTTGGGAATTGTTTTAATGAGATCTGTGACATATAATTTTGATATAGAATTTATTATATAAATTTTTGTGATGAATTATATTTTTAATATCTTGCTATATAAATTGTTTCACTTGGCACCTCACTAGCACACATTAGTATTCGTAATAAGTTGGATTGATGGTTACCCACATTTTTCAGGTGATAGCTTTTGTGCAGATCCATCAGGGAAGAACCCAGAAGCTTAGACTACTTCCGCCAAAAGTAGCACTTCTGTCTTTACGATTTATGTTGGATGATTGTATAATGCCACGTTAGGGCTCATACTGCATACTCTGATTCACTTTTGCATATTTTAATTCAATAATGGGCATTACTTAGTTGTTAATGAACCCTTAATTACTTGTTATGTTAAGTAAATTTTTGGGAGGTTACAATTTGGTATCAGAGCGTATGATTCTGATAACAATCATGCATGCACTACACTTAGTGGCAATATACAACATTCACATATGCCTTCCCTGTTTAGTGTTCTGTTGTGTTGTTTTATCACTCACTTAATATGGTGGCTTTCATCCTTAGGTGGGGAGAATGGGAAACACACGAAAGACTCGCTCCGTCGTTAACCAACCTTCAAATGCTGCTGAGACTGCCGTTAATCAACCTCCTAATGCTCCTGAGACACCGATGTCTCAAGAGAATGAGGCCTTATTACATCGATTTAAAGATACATTAATGACTGTCATGGATGAAAGGTTTCGACAGTTTGAGGAGGAATTTCAAAAGAAGATCAGAGAGGAAGGAGGTATTCCCTCGCAAAAGAATCAAGACAAACAGGAGCCTAGTATATCGGTATCACAGAGACCTGAGCAAAGTGGCTCAACTAATCAAGACAAAATTATGAAGAGTAGTGGGGGTGAAGGATCATCATTTCAACTCAATCCTGAAGACCTAGCAATTAACAAGGTTTGGAAGGATGTCCATCGTCACAATCCTGAGAAGTTTCATGGAGATTTGGATCCACTGAAGGCTGAGGCTTGGATTGAGGCCTTGGAAACTATTTTTCAAGCTGTGGTCTGTAATGAATACCAGAAGGCTAGGGTGGCCATTATACTGCTGAGGGATCGCGCCAAGAGATGGTGGCAGAGCACAGGTGGTCTGGATGACTCCAGAACAACTTGGAGAGAGTTCAAGACAAAGTTTTTCGATCATTATTTCCCTCCAGCGTTGAGACAAGAGAAGGAGACAGCATTTTATGCCCTACGACAGGGGGATATGCATGAGGACGAGTTTATTGCTACTTTCATCGACTTGTCCAGATATGTGACCTACTTGCAACGACAAGATGACCCAGAATGGAAGTCGCGCCAACTGATTATAAAGGCTAGACCAGAGTTAAAGCCTTTTGTGTCCATGCATGCAATTAAGAGTTTTGAGGACACTTGCACCAATCTGAGGGTGGCTGCGCGCATGAAGCGTGAAAACTCACCCACCCTCCTCATTTCTCGTGAGGTTTCCAGAATGCATGAACTTGTTTCGAGATTCCTCCGGTTGGGCCCTGAACCATTTGGGACAACTTGTGGCAGAAGAAGACGAACTTTTTTCAACGTCTCGGAATTGGTTGGAAACTCACCCACCCTCCTCATTTCTAGTGAGGATTCCAGAATGCATGAACTTGTTTCGAGATTCCTCCGTTTGGGCCTTGAACCATATGGGACCACTTGAGGCAGAAGAAGACGAACTTTTTTCAACGTCTCGCAATTGGTTGGAAACTCACCCACCCACCTCATTTCTCGTGAGGTTTCCAGAATGCATGAACTTGTTTCGAGATTCCTCCGTTTGGGCCCTGAACCATTTGGGACAACTTGAGGCAGAAGAAGACGAACTTTTTTCAACGTCTCCGAATTGCGTGGAAACTCACCTACCCTCCTCATTTCTCGTGAGGATTCCAGAATGCATGAACTTGTTTCCAGATTCCTCCCTTTCGGCCTAAACCATATGGGACAACTTGAGGCAGAAGAAGACGAACTTTTTTCAACGTCTCGGAATTGCTTAGAAACTCACCCACCCACCTCATTTCTCGTGAGGATTCCAGAATGCATGAACTTGTTTCGAGATTCCTCCGTTTGGGCCCTGAACCATATGGGACAACTTGAGCCAGAAGAAGACGAACTTTTTTGAACGTCTCGGAATTGGTCGAAACTCACCCACCCTCCTCATTTCTCGTGAGGATTCCAGAATGCAGGAACTTGTTTCGAGATTCCTCCCTTTCGGCCCTGAACCATATGGGACAACTTGAGGCAGAAGAAGACGAACTTTTTTCAACGTCTCGGAATTACTTCGAAACTCACCCACCCTCCTCATTTCTCGTGAGGATTCCAGAATGCATGAACTTGTTTCGAGATTCCTCCCTTTTGGCCCTGAACCATATGGGACAACTTGAGGCAGAAGAAGACGAACTTTTTTCAACGACTCTGAATTGCGTGGAAACTCACCCACCCTCCTGATTTCTCGTGAGGATTCCAGAATGCATGAACTTGCTTCGAGATTCCTCCGTTTGGGCCCTGAACCATTTGGGACAACTTGAGGCAGAAGAAGACGAAATTTTTTCAACGACTCCGAATTGCGTGGAAACTCACCCACCCTCCTCATTTCTCGTGGGGATTCCAGAATGCATGAACTTGTTTCGAGATTCCTCCCTTTGGGCCCTGAACCATATGGGACAACTTGAGGCAGAAGAAGACGAACTTTTTTCAACGTCTCCGAATTGCGTGGAAACTCACCCACCCTCCTCATTTCTCGTGAGGATTCCAGAATGCATGAACTTGTTTCGAGATTCCTCCCTTTGGGCCCTGAACCATATGGGACAACTTGAGGCAGAAGAAGACGAACTTTTTTCAACGTCTCCGAATTGCGTGGAAACTCACCCACCCTCCTCATTTCTCGTGAGGATTCCAGAATGCATGAACTTGTTTCGAGATTCCTCCCTTTGGGCCCTGAACCATTTGGGACAACTTGAGGCAGAAGAAGACGAACTTTTTTCAACGTCTCGGAATTGCTTGGAAACTCACCCACCCTCCTCATTTCTCGTGAGGATTCCAGAATGCATGAACTTGTTTCGAGATTCCTCCGTTTGGGCCCTGAACCATTTGGCAAGACTTGAGGCAGAAGAAAACGAACTTTTTTCAACGACTCCGAATTGCGTGGAAACTCACCCACCCTCCTCATTTCTCGTGAGGTTTCCAGAATGCATGAACTTGTTTCGAGATTCCTCCGGTTGGGCCCTGAACCATTTGGGACAACTTGTGGCAGAAGAAGACGAACTTTTTTCAACGTCTCGGAATTGGTTGGAAACTCACCCACCCTCCTCATTTCTAGTGAGGATTCCAGAATGCATGAACTTGTTTCGAGATTCCTCCGTTTGGGCCTTGAACCATATGGGACCACTTGAGGCAGAAGAAGACGAACTTTTTTCAACGTCTCGCAATTGGTTGGAAACTCACCCACCCACCTCATTTCTCGTGAGGTTTCCAGAATGCATGAACTTGTTTCGAGATTCCTCCGTTTGGGCCCTGAACCATTTGGGACAACTTGAGGCAGAAGAAGAAGAACTTTTTTCAACGTCTCCGAATTGCGTGGAAACTCACCCACCCTCCTCATTTCTCGTGAGGATTCCAGAATGCATGAACTTGTTTTCAGTTTCCTCCCTTTCGGCCTAAACCATATGGGACAACTTGAGGCAGAAGAAGACGAACTTTTTTCAACGTCTCGGAATTGCTTAGAAACTCACCCACCCACCTCATTTCTCGTGAGGATTCCAGAATGCATGAACTTGTTTCGAGATTCCTCTGTTTGGGCCCTGAACCATATGGGACAACTTGAGCCAGAAGAAGACGAACTTTTTTGAACGTCTCGGAATTGGTCGAAACTCACCCACCCTCCTCATTTCTCGTGAGGATTCCAGAATGCAGGAACTTGTTTCGAGATTCCTCCCTTTCGGCCCTGAACCATATGGGACAACTTGAGGCAGAAGAAGACGAACTTTTTTCAACGTCTCGGAATTACTTCGAAACTCACCCACCCTCCTCATTTCTCGGGGGGATTCCAGAATGCATGAACTTGTTTCGAGATTCCTCCCTTTTGGCCCTGAACCATATGGGACAACTTGAGGCAGAAGAAGACGAACTTTTTTCAACGACTCTGAATTGCGTGGAAACTCACCCACCCTCCTGATTTCTCGTGAGGATTCCAGAATGCATGAACTTGTTTCGAGATTCCTCCGTTTGGGCCCTGAACCATTTGGGACAACTTGAGGCAGAAGAAGACGAAATTTTTTCAACGACTCCGAATTGCGTGGAAACTCACCCACCCTCCTCATTTCTCGTGGGGATTCCAGAATGCATGAACTTGTTTCGAGATTCCTCCCTTTGGGCCCTGAACCATATGGGACAACTTGAGGCAGAAGAAGACGAACTTTTTTCAACGTCTCCGAATTGCGTGGAAACTCACCCACCCTCCTCATTTCTCGTGAGGATTCCAGAATGCATGAACTTGTTTCGAGATTCCTCCCTTTGGGCCCTGAACCATATGGGACAACTTGAGGCAGAAGAAGACGAACTTTTTTCAACGTGTCCGAATTGAGTGGAAACTCACCCACCCTCCTCATTTCTCGTGAGGATTCCAGAATGCATGAACTTGTTTCGAGATTCCTCCCTTTGGGCCCTGAACCATTTGGGACAACTTGAGGCAGAAGAAGACGAACTTTTTTCAACGTCTCGGAATTGCTTGGAAACTCACCCACCCTCCTCATTTCTCGTGAGGATTCCAGAATGCATGAACTTGTTTCGAGATTCCTCCCTTTGGGCTCTGAACCATATGGGACAACTTGAGGCAGAAGAAGACGAACTTTTTTCAACGTCTCCGAATTGCGTGGAAACTCACCCACCCTCCTCATTTCTCGTGAGGATTCCAGAATGCATGAACTTGTTTCGAGATTCCTCCGTTTGGGCCCTGAACCATTTGGGACAACTTGAGGCAGAAGAAGACGAAATTTTTTCAACGACTCCGAATTGCGTGGAAACTCACCCACCCTCCTCATTTCTCGTGAGGATTCCAGAATGCATGAACTTGTTTCGAGATTCGTCCCTTTGGGCCCTGAACCATATGGGACAACTTGAGGCAGAAGAAGACGAACTTTTTTCAACGTCTCCGAATTGCGTGGAAACTCACCCACCCTCCTCATTTCTCGTGAGGATTCCAGAATGCATGAACTTGTTTCGAGATTCCTCCCTTTGGGCCCTGAACCCTTTGGGACAACTTGAGGCAGAAGAAGACGAACTTTTTTCAACGTCTCGGAATTGCTTGGAAACTCACCCACCCTCCTCATTTCTCGTGAGGATTCCAGAATGCATGAACTTGTTTCGAGATTCCTCCGTTTGGGCCCTGAACCATTTGGGACAACTTGAGGCAGAAGAAGACGAACTTTTTTCAACGTCTCGGAATTGCTTGGAAACTCACCCACCCTCCTCATTTCTCGTGAGGATTCCAGAATGCATGAACTTGTTTCGAGATTCCTCCGGTTGGGCCCCGAACCAATTGGGACAACTTGAGGCAGAAGAAGACGAACTTTTTTCAACGTCTCGGAATTGGTTGGAAACTCACCCACCCTCCTCATTTCTCGTGAGGATTCCAGAATGCATGAACTTGTTTCGAGATTCCTCCGTTTGGGCCCTGAACCATATGGGACAACATGAGCCAGAAGAAGACGAACTTTTTTGAACGTCTCGGAATTGGTTGGAAACTCACCCACCCTCCTCATTTCTCGTGAGGATTCCAGAATGCATGAACTTGTTTCCAGATTCCTCCCTTTCGGCCCTGAACCATATGGGACAACTTGAGGCAGAAGAAGACGAACTTTTTTCAACGTCTCGGAATTGCTTCGAAACTCACCCACCCTCCTCATTTCTCGTGAGGATTCCAGAATGCATGAACTTGTTTCGAGATTCCTCCCTTTTGGCCCTGAACCATATGGGACAACTTGAGGCAGAAGAAGACGAACATTTTTCAACGTCTCCGAATTGCGTGGAAACTCACCCACCCTCCTCATTTCTCGTGAGGATTCCAGAATGCATGAACTTGTTTCCAGATTCCTCCCTTTGGGCCCTGAACCATATGGGACAACTTGAGGCAGAAGAAGACGAACTTTTTTCATCGTCTCCGAATTGCGTGGAAACTCACCCACCCTCCTCATTTCTCTTGAGGATTCCAGAATGCATGAACTTGTTTCGAGATTCCTCCGTTTGGGCCCTGAACCATTTGGCAAGACTTGAGGCAGAAGAAAACGAACTTTTTTCAACGACTCCGAATTGCGTGGAAACTCACCCACGCTCCTCATTTCTCGTGAGGTTTCCAGAATGCATGAACTTGTTTCCAGATTCCTCCCTTTCGGCCCTGAACCATATGGGACAACTTGAGGCAGAAGAAGACGAACCTTTTTCAACGTCTCGGAATTGCTTAGAAACTCACCCACCCTCCTCATTTCTCGTGAGGATTCCAGAATGCATGAACTTGTTTCGAGATTCCTCCGGTTGGGCCCTGAACCATTTGGGACAACTTGAGGCAGAAGAAGACGAACTTTTTTCAACGTCTCAGAATTGGTTGGAAACTCACCCACCCTCCTCATTTCTCGTGAGGATTCCAGAATGCATGAACTTGTTTCGAGATTCCTCCGGTTGGGCCCTGAACCATTTGGGACAACTTGAGGCAGAAGAAGACGAACTTTTTTCAACGTCTCGGAATTGGTTGGAAACTCACCCACCCTCCTCATTTCTCGTGAGGATTCCAGAATGCATGAACTTGTTTCGAGATTCCTCCGTTTGGGCCCTGAACCATTTGGCAAGACTTGAGGCAGAAGAAAACGAACTTTTTTCAACGACTCCGAATTGCATGGAAACTCACCCACCCTCCTCATTTCTCGTGAGTTTTCCAGAATGCATGAACTTGTTTCGTGATTCCTCCCTTTGGGCGCTGAACCATATGGGACAACTTGAGGCAGAAGAAGACGAACTTTTTTCAACGTCTCCGAATTGCGTGGAAACTCACCCACCCTCCTCATTTCTCGTGAGGATTCCAGAATGCATGAACTTGTTTCGAGATTCCTCCGTTTGGGCCCTAAACCATTTGGGACAACTTGAGGCAGAAGAAGACGAAATTTTTTCAACGACTCCGAATTGCGTGGAAACTCACCCACCCTCCTCATTTCTCGTGAGGATTCCAGAATGCATGAACTTGTTTCGAGATTCCTCCCTTTGGGCCCTGAACCATATGGGACAACTTGAGGCAGAAGAAGACGAACTTTTTTCAACGTCTCCGAATTGCGTGGAAACTCACCCACCCTCCTCATTTCTCGTGAGGATTCCAGAATGCATGAACTTGTTTCCCGATTCCTCCCTTTGGGCCCTGAACCATTTCGGACAACTTGAGGCAGAAGAAGACGAACTTTTTTCAACGTCTCGGAATTGCTTGGAAACTCACCCACCCTCCTCATTTCTCATGAGGATTCCAGAATGCATGAACTTGTTTCGAGATTCCTCCGTTTGGGCCCTGAACCATTTGGGACAACATGAGGCAGAAGAAGATGAACTTTTTTCAACGTCTCGGAATTGCATGGAAACTCACCCACCCTCCTCATTTCTCGTGGGGATTCCAGAATGCATGAACTTGTTTCGAGATTCCTCCGGTTGGGCCCTGAACCAATTGGGACAACTTGAGGCAGGAGAAGACGAACTTTTTTCAACGTCTCGGAATTGGTTGGAAACTCACCCACCCTCCTCATTTCTCGTGAGGATTCCAGAATGCATGAACTTGTTTCGAGATTCCTCCGTTTGGGCCCTGAACCATATGGGACAACTTGAGCCAGAAGAAGACGAACTTTTTGAACGTCTCGGAATTGGTTGGAAACTCACCCACCCTCCTCATTTCTCGTGAGGATTCCAGAATGCATGAACTTGTTTCCAGATTCCCCCCTTTCGGCCCTGAACCATATGGGACAACTTGAGGCAGAAGAAGACGAACGTTTTTCAACGTCTCGGAATTGCTTGGAAACTCACCCACCCTCCTCATTTCTCGTGAGGATTCCAGAATGCATGAACTTGTTTCGAGATTCCTCCGTTTGGGCCCTGAACCATTTGGGACAACTTGAGGCAGAAGAAGACGAACTTTTTTCAACGTCTCGGAATTGCTTGGAAACTCACCCACCCTCCTCATTTCTCGTGAGGATTCCAGAATGCATGAACTTGTTTCGAGATTCCTCCGGTTGGGCCCTGAACCAATTGGGACAACTTGAGGCAGAAGAAGACGAACTTTTTTCAACGTCTCGGAATTGGTTGGAAACTCACCCACCCTCCTCATTTCTCGTGAGGATTCCAGAATGCATGAACTTGTTTCGAGATTCCTCCGTTTGGGCCCTGAACCATATGGGACAACATGAGCCAGAAGAAGACGAACTTTTTTGAACGTCTCGGAATTGGTTGGAAACTCACCCACCCTCCTCATTTCTCGTGAGGATTCCAGAATGCATGAACTTGTTTCCAGATTCCTCCCTTTCGGCCCTGAACCATATGGGACAACTTGAGGCAGAAGAAGACGAACTTTTTTCAACGTCTCGGAATTGCTTCGAAACTCACCCACCCTCCTCATTTCTCGTGAGGATTCCAGAATGCATGAACTTGTTTCGAGATTCCTCCCTTTTGGCCCTGAACCATATGGGACAACTTGAGGCAGAAGAAGACGAACATTTTTCAACGTCTCCGAATTGCGTGGAAACTCACCCACCCTCCTCATTTCTCGTGAGGATTCCAGAATGCATGAACTTGTTTCCAGATTCCTCCCTTTGGGCCCTGAACCATATGGGACAACTTGAGGCAGAAGAAGACGAACTTTTTTCATCGTCTCCGAATTGCGTGGAAACTCACCCACCCTCCTCATTTCTCTTGAGGATTCCAGAATGCATGAACTTGTTTCGAGATTCCTCCGTTTGGGCCCTGAACCATTTGGCAAGACTTGAGGCAGAAGAAAACGAACTTTTTTCAACGACTCCGAATTGCGTGGAAACTCACCCACGCTCCTCATTTCTCGTGAGGTTTCCAGAATGCATGAACTTGTTTCCAGATTCCTCCCTTTCGGCCCTGAACCATATGGGACAACTTGAGGCAGAAGAAGACGAACCTTTTTCAACGTCTCGGAATTGCTTAGAAACTCACCCACCCTCCTCATTTCTCGTGAGGATTCCAGAATGCATGAACTTGTTTCGAGATTCCTCCGGTTGGGCCCTGAACCATTTGGGACAACTTGAGGCAGAAGAAGACGAACTTTTTTCAACGTCTCAGAATTGGTTGGAAACTCACCCACCCTCCTCATTTCTCGTGAGGATTCCAGAATGCATGAACTTGTTTCGAGATTCCTCCGGTTGGGCCCTGAACCATTTGGGACAACTTGAGGCAGAAGAAGACGAACTTTTTTCAACGTCTCGGAATTGGTTGGAAACTCACCCACCCTCCTCATTTCTCGTGAGGATTCCAGAATGCATGAACTTGTTTCGAGATTCCTCCGTTTGGGCCCTGAACCATTTGGCAAGACTTGAGGCAGAAGAAAACGAACTTTTTTCAACGACTCCGAATTGCATGGAAACTCACCCACCCTCCTCATTTCTCGTGAGTTTTCCAGAATGCATGAACTTGTTTCGTGATTCCTCCCTTTGGGCGCTGAACCATATGGGACAACTTGAGGCAGAAGAAGACGAACTTTTTCAACGTCTCCGAATTGCGTGGAAACTCACCCACCCTCCTCATTTCTCGTGAGGATTCCAGAATGCATGAACTTGTTTCGAGATTCCTCCGTTTGGGCCCTGAACCATTTGGGACAACTTGAGGCAGAAGAAGACGGAATTTTTTCAACGACTCCGTGTAACATCCTGAATTTTGAATCTAATATCTTGAACATAAACCTATTTTGGGAAGACTACTAGGCTCTATTTTCGGAAAGTGATAAATCTGAAATCAGTATTTTGTGGGACCCGTGAATAGTATTTACTATTCATGTATATATACCGTATTTTACTATTCACATATACGCATAGTATTTTACTATTCACATATACGCATAGTATTTTACTATTCACATATACGTATAGTATTTTACTATTCATAAATACGCATATCGATGTATATAATGGTATAATAATGCATTACTTTTGATTAAACACATTCATCATGGCGGTTGTATTGTGATGGGTGGAGTAAGGAGGGATTTGAATGATAAGAATTGTTTATGCCACCACTCGGTGCACAGTGGATGGTACTTATTTCAGGGCCCCATCTTCCATGTTTTCCTCTGGCCGGGATTTCATTGGAGATGTGGGACATGTGACACCTCCTTAGTTGTTATCTTAAAGGAGGGGAGCCATAGTCCAGATTTAAGCTCTATACCTTTGGCCGGGTGTATCTTAAGATTTGGTGAGCTTGGAACAATTCAGTCAAATGAATAAGTTTCTATTGGACTATGTGTTAGCCTATGGCTCCAGTCAGCGGTATACGGATGGAGGTGGTATAAGGGAGGCTGCATACTGCATAATGCATTTCTGAACAGATCAAGGATTTGATAGACTGATGAATGATTTGTAAAGACATATGATGAGAACTTCTGAAATAATATATTTATATATATAAAGTCATATTTTATATTGATAACTACTTTTACAAATAATCTTTGTAAGAGAAAGTATGGTATATATTTATATTTATGAAATAAGTTTATGCCTTTTTATCATACATTATTTACTTGTATGCGGTGGAAATATTTAGTAGTTACTGAGATGTGTAATCTCACCCCATATTATCATTTTTCAGGTGAATAGCTTAGTAGAGATCAAGGGAATGCACCCATGGAGTGAGCTTTGTAGGCTCTTCTGTACTCCTTTAGTTTATGTTGTGTTATTTTATTTGCCATGAACCTAAAAGACTTCCGCATTTTAAAATAACTCTGATATTATTTTGGATTTATTTTGGCCCTGTATAAATGAATTTGTATCTTTGGCCAAGTTTTTGGGTGTTAAAATTGAGGCGTTACATTTTTGGTATCAGAGCAAAGGTTCTGGCCAATCTGTAAATTTCCTATCAGTTTTCTAAATAAAAATTTTGAGGTCATGGCAAATTAAATATCATAACATGTGCATTTTCCTTTATAGCTTTGGATTCTTTTTACCAATTTTCTTGTGACATTCATGATAGGAGAAGAATGGGTTAATCAAAATATTCAAGTGATTGATAATGAGGATTTATGATTTGAGGATGTGATTGAGATTAAATTTCAGAGCTGCGTAGCGGAAGTTGGTAAGTAGAAAATTTATTGAATATTGGATTCTGTAGGCCCAAAATTACTTTCTAGGATGAATATTTTTATTGGTATCTAGGAAAGTGATTGAAAGACTAAGCCCCTATTTGATGTTTATTCAATTAGTTGCCGTTGTAAAAAGTATGAAGAGATTTTCGCTAGATTTTCACTTACCTAGCTAATTTATATGAGTAACAGATGTCAATACCATAACAGAATACGGGCATAGTCTTGATTATACAGAATAACTGGCTTAAGTTTGAATTTAATAAGATAAAGTTGAGTTTGGCAGGAAAACTCGAAAATCCTTATGAATCCTAGAATAGAGATTACAAACATTAGCAAGAAGGCTAAGAAGAGTAGACTATATTAATTCAAGCATCAAGAACAACAGTTGGTACAATCCCACCGCAAGCTTCGACTATCTCAAGTTTAAGTCTATTAATTTCTTCCTGAGCGGCTGCTCTTGAGAGAGGACCATCAGGAGACATTGTTCTTCTCAATCTAGCTATTTGCTTCATAGTGCTTCGAATTTTTACATAAGGCCAATGCTTTATTCCTCCCCTATGGCATATTTTCATTAGAACATTTTTGCATAGACGAACTTGTTGAGCCGCTTCTTGTTGAGGTAAATGGAAGAAGTCTCTAAGATCATCTATTGACATTGATGCAGCTCTAATATTTTGTTCAGCTCTTGATCGGTATGGATTACTAGGTATGGGGACCGAAGGATTATTATTTACAACCATGAGCTCTTTTCCTTTATTGGATATATTTTCTGTATTGGTTGGAAATGAACTATTAGGGAGTTCATTTTGATTTTTAGTCCATTCCAAACCAACACAGAGGGCCTCATAGTAGGCTGATAGGGGATCCGACACCAGGACATACCCTAAAGATTTTTGATTCAAACAATAATTTTCTAGAAAATGTTTGACATCTTCTAAATTTTTCTTACCAAAGTCAAATACTTGAGGATTGGAAGAACCTCCTTGTACGTCCTGGTGAAAGACAGCGTGGCATATCATACCAATCCTCCCATGAACTTCAAGTTTATGGTATTGAAGTCCATTGGTATGAATGATCTCTCGTAGAACATGGCAGCAACCACATGAGAATGGATTAGTAGTCTCCGTCAAGCTAGAACCAGGATTCCTTGGTTGAGAAGGTACCGTGGACTCCATAAGATCTGCCATATTACGACATCTTTGGACAGGTCGCCTTGATGGACCTGCTTCAGATTCCTTTCTGTTAGTAGTTGTAAAAATAGAATCTTGTATCCTTGGAGGAGGAGTAGGAATGTTAATCGTTGAGGCAGATGAATGAACATTCATACTTACGGGATTTTGGGGAAGTAAAGAAGAATAAGGGTATGATGCATTGTTTGACAAGTCAGACAACATGTTAGTCTGATAGTCATGAAGTAAAGCTTCAAGAAAGAAAGGGTTGAATGAATCGGAGACTGGAATAGAGTTACTTGAACCGGCCATGTTTAAGGATAAAGTGGAAGGTTATAGTGAAGGTTACGATCGGAGAAGAAATGAATATGTGGAGGTTTTGTGAAGTTTGAGAGAACGTGAAACATTTACTCTTTCTTTACTCGGTTTATAGCTGGGCTAGTAACGTCTAGATTTTGTTAAGCAGCATTGGATTCTCATCTGTCGCTGGCTCATAATTATGCAGACTTTGTTGTTATGCGGAAATTTTATGGCACCGCACCCTAGTGCACCCTAGCCACCGTTAGGGGTCGCAGTTTCCTAGACCTTTGCAGACAGAAATCGCTATGGCATTTATTGCTAGCTGTGTTTTCAAGAAATTAAGTTTGGACGTTTATACGCACATTTATCTAAGAAATCTGTCTTGGATGTGCAGCTGACTCAAGATGTCGGAATTGGCATTTGAAAATAGGATTTTAAGCGTAAGCGTGCTAAGGTGATAGTAATCTTGGGAAGGGTGACTTTCTAATAATATTAGATGAACCGGAGAGAATCCGAAGATTTGAAATGATGATGAGTTGTGCCAATTAACCCGAGAGCATTCTTCACTCTCTGAGTATCCGAAGAACTCTATGAATTTGTCACAGATAATTCAAAGACTAAGGTTTTTTGGATAAACATGTTGGAAGATCGATGGAAAGGTATGAAATGGTGATCCTTAGGAATGCCAGAAAGATGTTAGAATGAATATAGTAAATATTGAGGATAGGCTTTAATTTAATCTAAGCTGAAATAGAACTTAAGAACGAAATGAGCCTTTGTGATATTGCAGGTTGAGGTAGAATTAGAACCTTGTGAATACTGCTGAGGTTGTAGATAGTCTTCATATAACCCAAGAATTAGATTAGGAATTGTGAATCATGATCTTAGTATGTATAATGGGTATTTTTGGGGAAACACGAATTATCAGTTGATGTTGAAGTTATAAGAATCAAATTGTAAACTTGACTATTAATGTCTGGGAATATTTGAAAATAGACTTGAATTCAATCTGAGTTAAGATAGTATGTCTAATTAAGAAAGTATGAAATCCGGTGATTTATGTTACAATATTAGTATGTTATTTGGGTGTGATTAATAGATAACTATGAGAGGAACAGATGATATTTAGTATATGTCTTTGAGATACTAAGGATTGAATTCGAATCATGTGAACAATGCTGAGATTGTGAGAATAATATTTGACTGTTTTAAATCTTAGTCTAGGAATTGTGAAACATGAATTTAGAATGTTCTATGGGTATTATTGAGGACACATGATATCTCTGTCTTGCTGATATTGAAGTTCTAAGAGTTGATTTGTAATTTGACAATTATCATTTTTGGGGAAAGTTTGAGGATAGTTCTTAAATGATATAAGCTATGGAGTATGATGAATCTAGTATGAATAATCGGGGTTTTAGAAATAGGATGATGAATCTGAAAGTTGGTAGGGGATCTAGAGGGTTGCTACTAGTAGAAATGTAATATAACAGTTCAACTTAACAGTTGTATTGATTCTTTAGGAGACTGAATTGATTGAATAAATTGAGATATTAGAATATGGTACTAATTGATTGGAGAGAAATAGGGAACAAAATGTGATACCAACATGTGAAGGGTGTTCAGAGAATTGCCAACTGTTTATCTAGCATAGAAAATGATCTTGATAATAGAATCTTTCTTTAGAAATAATGAATTGAGTGTTTCATGGATGAGTTGAGTAGAATAAGTTGGAACCTGGAATGTATTCGGAGTTGGTGACTATTTAAAATAAGTTGCTAGGTCCCTGAGTATTTGAATTTTGAACTTACCAATGCACTTGCTGTGTTTGGAAATTTTTACGCAATATTTACAACAGGATTTAAGACCAGTTTGTAATCGACATTTATAAACTATGATGTCTCATGGAATGAATCTTTGCGAAATTCGAACAAGAATTGACTTTTACATTATGATTGTGGTGGAAGGTGTACAAGCTAGAAGAGGTTGGAAACTGTTGTGGATATACTTAATTTGCGGAATCTTGCCAAATGTACTTGTTTTTGAATTACTTGCCATTGGTGAAAGCTAGATTTAGTAAGTAAGTGTTTTCTTAAACTTGAATTGAGGAAGCACGGGTATAGGATAGACGAGCAGAGGCTTGAAGCGGTAAGACCCGTTGAGCTAGTTTGCATATGGTGGTATCTCTAGGCTATAAGACTTATGTGCCTAGTATTGTGTTTGTTGCCTATCATGGTAACATTAGACCTGCATGTCTAAAGTTTATCTTAAGGTTGGCAGAATAATCAGATTATATCATGTTGTGGTTATTATGGCCTGAGGGTAGCTTCTTAAGCTGTAAGATCTGAATATCCAGTGTCGTGGTAATACAATGAAATAAGCAGAAAGGAAGAATGAACTGGCCTGTGAGGCCAGTGTAACCAAGCGCTCAAATAAGGAACTAGTGGATCCTGTGTCTGAATATTACTTTGGGTACAGGATGAACGAAAATTGTGTTGTGTGCTTGGTGAGCATGTTTGGGAAAGAGATAGGACTTAGGGATAATATGATATATAAAGCTGAGTCGGAGCGGATTGTTGATGCGGGGGATAAGTAATTGAGGAACAAGGCTATTAGCTTGTAAAGGTTGTGTGTAAAGGAATGGCTCCCGGAGATGCTACTTGGGAAATGGAGGAGAGCATGCGACAAACCTATCCTCATTTATTTAAATAGGTTAGAATTCTTATTATAGCGAAATTTTGAGGACAAAATTTTCTTTTAGGAGGGGAGAAATGTAACATCCTGAATTTTGAATCTAATATCTTGAACATAAACCTATTTTGGGAAGACTACTAGGCTCTATTTTCGGAAAGTGATAAATCTGAAATCAGTATTTTGTGGGACCCGTGAATAGTATTTACTATTCATGTATATATACCGTATTTTACTATTCACATATACGCATAGTATTTTACTATTCACATATACGCATAGTATTTTACTATTCACATATACGTATAGTATTTTACTATTCATAAATACGCATATCGATGTATATAATGGTATAATAATGCATTACTTTTGATTAAACACATTCATCATGGCGGTTGTATTGTGATGGGTGGAGTAAGGAGGGATTTGAATGATAAGAATTGTTTATGCCACCACTCGGTGCACAGTGGATGGTACTTATTTCAGGGCCCCATCTTCCATGTTTTCCTCTGGCCGGGATTTCATTGGAGATGTGGGACATGTGACACCTCCTTAGTTGTTATCTTAAAGGAGGGGAGCCATAGTCCAGATTTAAGCTCTATACCTTTGGCCGGGTGTATCTTAAGATTTGGTGAGCTTGGAACAATTCAGTCAAATGAATAAGTTTCTATTGGACTATGTGTTAGCCTATGGCTCCAGTCAGCGGTATACGGATGGAGGTGGTATAAGGGAGGCTGCATACTGCATAATGCATTTCTGAACAGATCAAGGATTTGATAGACTGATGAATGATTTGTAAAGACATATGATGAGAACTTCTGAAATAATATATTTATATATATAAAGTCATATTTTATATTGATAACTACTTTTACAAATAATCTTTGTAAGAGAAAGTATGGTATATATTTATATTTATGAAATAAGTTTATGCCTTTTTATCATACATTATTTACTTGTATGCGGTGGAAATATTTAGTAGTTACTGAGATGTGTAATCTCACCCCATATTATCATTTTTCAGGTGAATAGCTTAGTAGAGATCAAGGGAATGCACCCATGGAGTGAGCTTTGTAGGCTCTTCTGTACTCCTTTAGTTTATGTTGTGTTATTTTATTTGCCATGAACCTAAAAGACTTCCGCATTTTAAAATAACTCTGATATTATTTTGGATTTATTTTGGCCCTGTATAAATGAATTTGTATCTTTGGCCAAGTTTTTGGGTGTTAAAATTGAGGCGTTACACTCCGAATTGCGTGGAAACTCACCCACCCTCCTCATTTCTCGTGAGGATTCCAGAATGCATGAACTTGTTTCGAGATTCCTCCCTTTGGGCCCTGAACCATATGGGACAACTTGAGGCAGAAGAAGACGAACTTTTTTCAACGTCTCCGAATTGCGTGGAAACTCACCCACCCTCCTCATTTCTCGTGAGGATTCCAGAATGCATGAACTTGTTTCCCGATTCCTCCCTTTGGGCCCTGAACCATTTGGGACAACTTGAGGCAGAAGAAGACGAACTTTTTTCAACGTCTCGGAATTGCTTGGAAACTCACCCACCCTCCTCATTTCTCGTGAGGATTCCAGAATGCATGAACTTGTTTCGAGATTCCTCCGTTTGGGCCCTGAACCATTTGGGACAACATGAGGCAGAAGAAGATGAACTTTTTTCAACGTCTCGGAATTGCATGGAAACTCACCCACCCTCCTCATTTCTCGTGGGGATTCCAGAATGCATGAACTTGTTTCGAGATTCCTCCGGTTGGGCCCTGAACCAATTGGGACAACTTGAGGCAGGAGAAGACGAACTTTTTTCAACGTCTCGGAATTGGTTGGAAACTCACCCACCCTCCTCATTTCTCGTGAGGATTCCAGAATGCATGAACTTGTTTCGAGATTCCTCCGTTTGGGCCCTGAACCATATGGGACAACTTGAGCCAGAAGAAGACGAACTTTTTTGAACGTCTCGGAATTGGTTGGAAACTCACCCACCCTCCTCATTTCTCGTGAGGATTCCAGAATGCATGAACTTGTTTCCAGATTCCCCCCTTTCGGCCCTGAACCATATGGGACAACTTGAGGCAGAAGAAGACGAACGTTTTTCAACGTCTCGGAATTGCTTCGAAACTCACCCACCCTCCTCATTTCTCGTGAGGATTCCAGAATGCATGAACTTGTTTCGAGATTCCTCCCTTTTGGCCCTGAACCATATGGGACAACTTGAGGCAGAAGAAGACGAACTTTTTTCAACGTCTCCGAATTGCGTGGAAACTCACCCACCCTCCTCATTTCTCGTGAGGATTCCAGAATGCATGAACTTGTTTCGAGATTCCTCCGTTTGGGCCCTGAACCATTTGGGACAACTTGAGGCAGAAGAAGACGAAATTTTTTCAACGACTCCGAATTGCGTGGAAACTCACCCACCCTCCTCATTTCTCGTGGGGATTCCAGAATGCATGAACTTGTTTCGAGATTCCTCCATTTGGGCCCTGAACCATTTGGCAAGACTTGAGGCAGAAGAAGACGAACTTTTTTCAACGACTCCGAATTGCGTGGAAACTCACCCACCCTCCTCATTTCTCGTGAGGATTCCAGAATGCATGAACTTGTTTCGAGATTCCTCCCTTTGGGCTCTGAACCATATGGGACAACTTGAGGCAGAAGAAGACGAACTTTTTTCAACGTCTCCGAATTGCGTGGAAACTCACCCACCCTCCTCATTTCTCGTGAGGATTCCAGAATGCATGAACTTGTTTCGAGATTCCTCCGTTTGGGCCCTGAACCATATGGGACAACTTGAGCCAGAAGAAGACGAACTTTTTTGAACGTCTCGGAATTGGTTGGAAACTCACCCACCCTCCTCATTTCTCGTGAGGATTCCAGAATGCATGAACTTGTTTCGAGATTCCTCCCTTTGGGCCCTGAACCATATGGGACAACTTGAGGCAGAAGAAGTCGAACTTTTTTCAACGTCTCGGAATTGCTTCGAAACTCACCCACCCTCCTCATTTCTCGTGAGGATTCCAGAATGCATGAACTTGTTTCGAGATTCCTCCCTTTTGGCCCTGAACCATATGGGACAACTTGAGGCAGAAGAAGACGAACTTTTTTCAACGTCTCCGAATTGCGTGGAAACTCACCCACCCTCCTCATTTCTCGTGAGGGTTCCAGAATGCATGAACTTGTTTCGAGATTCCTCCCTTTGGGCCCTGAACCATTTGGGACAACTTGAGGCAGAAGAAGACGAAATTTTTTCAACGACTCCGAATTGCGTGGAAACTCACCCACCCTCCTCATTTCTCGTGGGGATTCCAGAATGCATGAACTTGTTTCGAGATTCCTCCGTTTGGGCACTGAACCATTTGGCAAGACTTGAGGCAGAAGAAGACGAACTTTTTTCAACGACTCCGAATTGCGTGGAAACTCACCCACCCTCCTCATTTCTCGTGAGGATTCCAGAATGCATGAACTTGTTTCGAGATTCCTCCCTTTGGGCTCTGAACCATATGGGACAACTTGAGGCAGAAGAAGACGAACTTTTTTCAACGTCTCCGAATTGCGTGGAAACTCACCCACCCTCCTCATTTCTCGTGAGGATTCCAGAATGCATGAACTTGTTTCGAGATTCCTCCCTTTGGGCCCTGAACCATTTGGGACAACTTGAGGCAGAAGAAGACGAACTTTTTTCAACGTCTCGGAATTGCTTGGAAACTCACCCACCCTCCTCATTTCTCGTGAGGATTCCAGAATGCATGAACTTGTTTCGAGATTCCTCCGTTTGGGCCCTGAACCATTTGGGACAACTTGAGGCAGAAGAAGACGAACTTTTTTCAACGTCTCGGAATTTCTTGGAAACTCACCCACCCTCCTCATTTCTCTTGAGGACTCCAGAATGCATGAACTTGTTTTGAGATTCCTCCCTTTGGGCCCTGAACCATATGGGACAACTTGAGGCAGAAGAAGACGAACTTTTTTCAACGTCTCCGAATTGCGTGGAAACTCACCCACCCTCCTCATTTCTCTTGAGGATTCCAGAATGCATGAACTTGTTTCGAGATTCCTCCCTTTGGGCCCTGAACCATTTGGGACAACTTGAGGCAGAAGAAGACGAACTTTTTTCAACGTCTCGGAATTGCTTGGAAACTCACCCACCCTCCTCATTTCTCGTGAGGATTCCAGAATGCATGAACTTGTTTCGAGATTCCTCCGTTTGGGCCCTGAACCATTTGGGACAACTTGAGGCAGAAGAAGACGAACTTTTTTCAACGTCTCGGAATTGCTTGGAAACTCACCCACCCTCCTCATTTCTCGTGAGGATTCCAGAATGCATGAACTTGTTTCGAGATTCCTCCGGTTGGGCCCTGAACCAATTGGGACAACTTGAGGCAGAAGAAGACGAACTTTTTTCAACGTCTCGGAATTGCTTGGAAACTCACCCACCCTCCTCATTTCTCGTGAGGATTCCAGAATGCATGAACTTGTTTCGAGATTCCTCCGTTTGGGCCCTGAACCATTTGGGAAAACTTGAGGCAGAAGAAGACGAACTTTTTTCAACGTCTCCGAATTGCGTGGAAACTCACCCACCCTCCTCATTTCTCGTGAGGATTCCAGAATGCATGAACTTGTTTCGAGATTCCTCCGTTTGGGCCCTGAACCATTTGGCAAGACTTGAGGCAGAAGAAAACGAACTTTTTTCAACGACTCCGAATTGCGTGGAAACTCACCCACCCTCCTCATTTCTCGTGAGGATTCCAGAATGCATGAACTTGTTTCGAGATTCCTCCCTTTGGGCTCTGAACCATATGGGACAACTTGAGGCAGAAGAAGACGAACTTTTTTCAACGTCTCCGAATTGCGTGGAAACTCACCCACCCTCCTCATTTCTCGTGAGGACTCCAGAATGCATGAACTTGTTTCGAGATTCCTCCGGGTTGGCCCTGAACCAATTGGGACAACTTGAGGCAGAAGAAGACGAACTTTTTTCAACGTCTCCGAATTGCGTGGAAACTCGCCCACCCTCCTCATTTCTCGTGAGGATTCCAGAATGCATGAACTTGTTTCCAGATTCCTCCCTTTCGGCCTGAACCATATGGGACAACTTGAGGCAGAAGAAGACGAACTTTTTTCAACGTCTCCGAATTGCTTCGAAACTCACCCACCCTCCTCATTTCTCGTGAGGATTCCAGAATGCATGAACTTGTTTCGAGATTCCTCCGTTTGGGCCCTGAACCATATGGGACAACTTGAGGCAGAAGAAGACGAACTTTTTTCAACGTCTCCGAATTGCGTGGAAACTCACCCACCCTCCTCATTTCTCGTGAGGATTCCAGAATGCATGAACTTGTTTCGAGATTCCTCCGTTTGGGCCCTGAACCATTTGGGACAACTTGAGGCAGAAGAAGACGAACTTTTTTCAACGTCTCCGAATTGCGTGGAAACTCACCCACCCTCCTCATTTCTCGTGAGGATTCCAGAATGCATGAACTTGTTTCGAGATTCCTCCGTTTGGGCCCTGAACCATTTGGCAAGACTTGAGGCAGAAGAAAACGAACTTTTTTCAACGACTCCGAATTGCGTGGAAACTCACCCACCCTCCTCATTTCTCGTGAGGATTCCAGAATGCATGAACTTGTTTCGAGATTCCTCCCTTTGGGCTCTGAACCATATGGGACAACTTGAGGCAGAAGAAGACGAACTTTTTTCAACGTCTCCGAATTGCGTGGAAACTCACCCACCCTCCTCATTTCTCGTGAGGACTCCAGAATGCATGAACTTGTTTCGAGATTCCTCCGGTTGGGCCCTGAACCAATTGGGACAACTTGAGGCAGAAGAAGACGAACTTTTTTCAACGTCTCCGAATTGCGTGGAAACTCGCCCACCCTCCTCATTTCTCGTGAGGATTCCAGAATGCATGAACTTGTTTCCAGATTCCTCCCTTTCGGCCTGAACCATATGGGACAACTTGAGGCAGAAGAAGACGAACTTTTTTCAACGTCTCCGAATTGCTTCGAAACTCACCCACCCTCCTCATTTCTCGTGAGGATTCCAGAATGCATGAACTTGTTTCGAGATTCCTCCGTTTGGGCCCTGAACCATATGGGACAACTTGAGGCAGAAGAAGACGAACTTTTTTCAACGTCTCCGAATTGCGTGGAAACTCACCCACCCTCCTCATTTCTCGTGAGGATTCCAGAATGCATGAACTTGTTTCGAGATTCCTCCGTTTGGGCCCTGAACCATTTGGGACAACTTGAGGCAGAAGAAGACGAAATTTTTTCAACGACTCGGAATTGCGTGGAAACTCACCCACCCTCCTCATTTCTCGTGGGGATTCCAGAATGCATGAACTTGTTTCGAGATTCCTCCGTTTGGTCCCTGAACCATTTGGCAAGACTTGAGGCAGAAGAAAACGAACTTTTTTCAACGACTCCGAATTGCGTGGAAACTCACCCACCCTCCTCATTTCTCGTGAGGTTTCCAGAATGCATGAACTTGTTTCGAGATTCCTCCCTTTGGGCCCTGAACCATTTGGGACAACTTGAGGCAGAAGAAGACGAACTTTTTTCAACGTCTCGGAATTGCGTGGAAACTCACCCACCCTCCTCATTTCTCGTGAGGACTCCAGAATGCACGAACTTGTTTCGAGATTCCTCCGTTTGGGCCCTGAACCATTTGGGACAACTTGAGGCAGAAGAAGACGAACTTTTTTCAACGTCTCGGAATTGCTTGGAAACTCACCCACCCTCCTCATTTCTCGTGAGGATTCCAGAATGCATGAACTTGTTTCGAGATTCCTCCGTTTGGGCCCTGAACCATTTGGGAAAACTTGAGGCAGAAGAAGACGAACTTTTTTCAACGTCTCCGAATTGCGTGGAAACTCACCCACCCTCCTCATTTCTCGTGAGGATTCCAGAATGCATGAACTTGTTTCGAGATTCCTCCGTTTGGGCCCTGAACCATTTGGCAAGACTTGAGGCAGAAGAAAACGAACTTTTTTCAACGACTCCGAATTGCGTGGAAACTCACCCACCCTCCTCATTTCTCGTGAGGATTCCAGAATGCATGAACTTGTTTCGAGATTCCTCCCTTTGGGCTCTGAACCATATGGGACAACTTGAGGCAGAAGAAGACGAACTTTTTTCAACGTCTCCGAATTGCGTGGAAACTCACCCACCCTCCTCATTTCTCGTGAGGACTCCAGAATGCATGAACTTGTTTCGAGATTCCTCCGGTTGGGCCCTGAACCAATTGGGACAACTTGAGGCAGAAGAAGACGAACTTTTTTCAACGTCTCGGAATTGGTTGGAAACTCACCCACCCTCCTCATTTCTCGTGAGGATTCCAGAATGCATGAACTTGTTTCGAGATTCCTCCGTTTGGGCCCTGAACCATATGGGACAACTTGAGCCAGAAGAAGACGAACTTTTTTGAACGTCTCGGAATTGGTTGGAAACTCACCCACCCTCCTCATTTCTCGTGAGGATTCCAGAATGCATGAACTTGTTTCCAGATTCCTCCCTTTCGGCCCTGAACCATATGGGACAACTTGAGGCAGAAGAAGACGAACTTTTTTCAACATCTCGGAATTGCTTCGAAACTCACCCACCCTCCTCATTTCTCGTGAGGATTCCAGAATGCATGAACTTGTTTCGAGATTCCTCCCTTTTGGCCCTGAACCATATGGGACAACTTGAGGCAGAAGAAGACGAACTTTTTTCAACGTCTCCGAATTGCGTGGAAACTCACCCACCCTCCTCATTTCTCGTGAGGATTCCAGAATGCATGAACTTGTTTCGAGATTCCCCCGTTTGGTCCCTGAACCATTTGGCAAGACTTGAGGCAGAAGAAAACGAACTTTTTTCAACGACTCCGAATTGCGTGGAAACTCACCCACCCTCCTCATTTCTCGTGAGGTTTCCAGAATGCATGAACTTGTTTCGAGATTCCTCCCTTTGGGCCCTGAACCATTTGGGACAACTTGAGGCAGAAGAAGACGAACTTTTTTCAACGTCTCGGAATTGCGTGGAAACTCACCCACCCTCCTCATTTCTCGTGAGGACTCCAGAATGCACGAACTTGTTTCGAGATTCCTCCGTTTGGGCCCTGAACCATTTGGGACAACTTGAGGCAGAAGAAGACGAACTTTTTTCAACGTCTCGGAATTGCTTGGAAACTCACCCACCCTCCTCATTTCTCGTGAGGATTCCAGAATGCATGAACTTGTTTCGAGATTCCTCCGTTTGGGCCCTGAACCATTTGGGAAAACTTGAGGCAGAAGAAGACGAACTTTTTTCAACGTCTCCGAATTGCGTGGAAACTCACCCACCCTCCTCATTTCTCGTGAGGATTCCAGAATGCATGAACTTGTTTCGAGATTCCTCCGTTTGGGCCCTGAACCATTTGGCAAGACTTGAGGCAGAAGAAAACGAACTTTTTTCAACGACTCCGAATTGCGTGGAAACTCACCCACCCTCCTCATTTCTCGTGAGGATTCCAGAATGCATGAACTTGTTTCGAGATTCCTCCCTTTGGGCTCTGAACCATATGGGACAACTTGAGGCAGAAGAAGACGAACTTTTTTCAACGTCTCCGAATTGCGTGGAAACTCACCCACCCTCCTCATTTCTCGTGAGGACTCCAGAATGCATGAACTTGTTTCGAGATTCCTCCGGTTGGGCCCTGAACCAATTGGGACAACTTGAGGTAGAAGAAGACGAACTTTTTTCAACGTCTCGGAATTGGTTGGAAACTCACCCACCCTCCTCATTTCTCGTGAGGATTCCAGAATGCATGAACTTGTTTCGAGATTCCTCCGTTTGGGCCCTGAACCATATGGGACAACTTGAGCCAGAAGAAGACGAACTTTTTTGAACGTCTCGGAATTGGTTGGAAACTCACCCACCCTCCTCATTTCTCGTGAGGATTCCAGAATGCATGAACTTGTTTCCAGATTCCTCCCTTTCGGCCCTGAACCATATGGGACAACTTGAGGCAGAAGAAGACGAACTTTTTTCAACGTCTCGGAATTGCTTCGAAACTCACCCACCCTCCTCATTTCTCGTGAGGATTCCAGAATGCATGAACTTGTTTCGAGATTCCTCCCTTTTGGCCCTGAACCATATGGGACAACTTGAGGCAGAAGAAGACGAACTTTTTTCAACGTCTCCGAATTGCGTGGAAACTCACCCACCCTCCTCATTTCTCGTGAGGATTCCAGAATGCATGAACTAGTTTCGAGATTCCTCCGTTTGGGCCCTGAACCATTTGGGACAACTTGAGGCAGAAGAAGACGAAATTTTTTCAACGACTCCGAATTGCGTGGAAACTCACCCACCCTCCTCATTTCTCGTGGGGATTCCAGAATGCATGAACTTGTTTCGAGATTCCTCCGTTTGGTCCCTGAACCATTTGGCAAGACTTGAGGCAGAAGAAAACGAACTTTTTTCAACGACTCCGAATTGCGTGGAAACTCACCCACCCTCCTCATTTCTCGTGAGGATTCCAGAATGCATGAACTTGTTTCGAGATTCCTCCCTTTGGGCTCTGAACCATATGGGACAACTTGAGGCAGAAGAAGACGAACTTTTTTCAACGTCTCCGAATTGCGTGGAAACTCACCCACCCTCCTCATTTCTCGTGAGGATTCCAGAATGCATGAACTTGTTTCGAGATTCCTCCCTTTGGGCCCTGAACCATTTGGGACAACTTGAGGCAGAAGAAGACGAACTTTTTTCAACGTCTCGGAATTGCTTGGAAACTCACCCACCCTCCTCATTTCTTGTGAGGATTCCAGAATGCATGAACTTGTTTCGAGATTCCTCCGTTTGGGCCCTGAACCATTTGGGACAACTTGAGGCAGAAGAAGACGAACTTTTTTCAACGTCTCGGAATTTCTTGGAAACTCACCCACCCTCCTCATTTCTCTTGAGGACTCCAGAATGCATGAACTTGTTTCGAGATTCCTCCCTTTGGGCCCTGAACCATATGGGACAACTTGAGGCAGAAGAAGACGAACTTTTTTCAACGTCTCCGAATTGCGTGGAAACTCACCCACCCTCCTCATTTCTCTTGAGGATTCCAGAATGCATGAACTTGTTTCGAGATTCCTCCCTTTGGGCCCTGAACCATTTGGGACAACTTGAGGCAGAAGAAGATGAACTTTTTTCAACGTCTCCGAATTGCTTGGAAACTCACCCACCCTCCTCATTTCTCGTGAGGATTCCAGAATGAATGAACTTGTTTCGAGATTCCTCCGGTTGGGCCCTGAACCATTTGGGACAACTTGAGGCAGAAGAAAACGAACTTTTTTCAATGACTCCGAATTGCGTGGAAACTCACCCACCCTCCTCATTTCTCGTGAGGTTTCCAGAATGCATGAACTTGTTTCGAGATTCCTCCCTTTGGGCCCTGAACCATTTGGGACAACTTGAGGCAGAAGAAGACGAACTTTTTTCAACGTCTCGGAATTGCGTGGAAACTCACCCACCCTCCTCATTTCTCGTGAGGACTCCAGAATGCACGAACTTGTTTCGAGATTCCTCCGTTTGGGCCCTGAACCATTTGGGACAACTTGAGGCAGAAGAAGACGAACTTTTTTCAACGTCTCGGAATTGCTTGGAAACTCACCCACCCTCCTCATTTCTCGTGAGGATTCCAGAATGCATGAACTTGTTTCGAGATTCCTCCGTTTGGGCCCTGAACCATTTGGGACAACTTGAGGCAGAAGAAGACGAACTTTTTTCAACGTCTCCGAATTGCGTGGAAACTCACCCACCCTCCTCATTTCTCGTGAGGACTCCAGAATGCATGAACTTGTTTCGAGATTCCTCCGGTTGGGCCCTGAACCAATTGGGACAACTTGAGGCAGAAGAAGACGAACTTTTTTCAACGTCTCGGAATTGGTTGGAAACTCACCCACCCTCCTCATTTCTCGTGAGGATTCCAGAATGCATGAACTTGTTTCGAGATTCCTCCGTTTGGGCCCTGAACCATATGGGACAACTTGAGCCAGAAGAAGACGAACTTTTTTGAACGTCTCGGAATTGGTTGGAAACTCACCCACCCTCCTCATTTCTCGTGAGGATTCCAGAATGCATGAACTTGTTTCCAGATTCCTCCCTTTCGGCCCTGAACCATATGGGACAACTTGAGGCAGAAGAAGACGAACTTTTTTCAACGTCTCGGAATTGCTTCGAAACTCACCCACCCTCCTCATTTCTCGTGAGGATTCCAGAATGCATGAACTTGTTTCGAGATTCCTCCCTTTTGGCCCTGAACCATATGGGACAACTTGAGGCAGAAGAAGACGAACTTTTTTCAACGTCTCCGAATTGCGTGGAAACTCACCCACCCTCCTCATTTCTCGTGAGGATTCCAGAATGCATGAACTTGTTTCGAGATTCCTCCGTTTGGGCCCTGAACCATTTGGGACAACTTGAGGCAGAAGAAGACGAAATTTTTTCAACGACTCCGAATTGCTTCGAAACTCACCCACCCTCCTCATTTCTCGTGGGGATTCCAGAATGCATGAACTTGTTTCGAGATTCCTCCGTTTGGGCCCTGAACCATTTGGCAAGACTTGAGGCAGAAGAAAACGAACTTTTTTCAACGACTCCGAATTGCGTGGAAACTCACCCACCCTCCTCATTTCTCGTGAGGATTCCAGAATGCATGAACTTGTTTCGAGATTCATCCCATTGGGCTCTGAACCATATGGGACAACTTGAGGCAGAAGAAGACGAACTTTTTTCAACGTCTCCGAATTGCGTGGAAACTCACCCACCCTCCTCATTTCTCGTCAGGATTCCAGAATGCATGAACTTGTTTCGAGATTCCTCCCTTTGGGCGCTGAACCATATGGGACAACTTGAGGCAGAAGAAGACGAACTTTTTTCAACGACTCCGAATTGCGTGGAAACTCACCCACCCTCCTCATTTCTCGTGAGGATTCCAGAATGCATGAACTTGTTTCGAGATTCCTCCCATTGGGCCCTGAACCATTTGGGACAACTTGAGGCAGAAGAAGACGAAATTTTTTCAACGTCTCCGAATTGCGTGGAAACTCACCCACCCTCCTCATTTCTCGTGAGGATTCCAGAATGCATGAACTTGTTTCGAGATTCCTCCCTTTGGGCCCTGAACCATATGGGACAACTTGAGGCAGAAGAAGACGAACTTTTTTCAACGTCTCCGAATTGCGTGGAAACTCACCCACCCTCCTCATTTCTCTTGAGGATTCCAGAATGCATGAACTTGTTTCGAGATTCCTCCCTTTGGGCCCTGAACCATTTGGGACAACTTGAGGCAGAAGAAGATGAACTTTTTTCAACGTCTCCGAATTGCTTGGAAACTCACCCACCCTCCTCATTTCTCGTGAGGATTCCAGAATGAATGAACTTGTTTCGAGATTCCTCCGGTTGGGCCCTGAACCATTTGGGACAACTTGAGGCAGAAGAAAACGAACTTTTTTCAATGACTCCGAATTGCGTGGAAACTCACCCACCCTCCTCATTTCTCGTGAGGTTTCCAGAATGCATGAACTTGTTTCGAGATTCCTCCCTTTGGGCCCTGAACCATTTGGGACAACTTGAGGCAGAAGAAGACGAACTTTTTTCAACGTCTCGGAATTGCGTGGAAACTCACCCACCCTCCTCATTTCTCGTGAGGACTCCAGAATGCACGAACTTGTTTCGAGATTCCTCCGTTTGGGCCCTGAACCATTTGGGACAACTTGAGGCAGAAGAAGACGAACTTTTTTCAACGTCTCGGAATTGCTTGGAAACTCACCCACCCTCCTCATTTCTCGTGAGGATTCCAGAATGCATGAACTTGTTTCGAGATTCCTCCGTTTGGGCCCTGAACCATTTGGGACAACTTGAGGCAGAAGAAGACGAACTTTTTTCAACGTCTCCGAATTGCGTGGAAACTCACCCACCCTCCTCATTTCTCGTGAGGACTCCAGAATGCATGAACTTGTTTCGAGATTCCTCCGGTTGGGCCCTGAACCAATTGGGACAACTTGAGGCAGAAGAAGACGAACTTTTTTCAACGTCTCGGAATTGGTTGGAAACTCACCCACCCTCCTCATTTCTCGTGAGGATTCCAGAATGCATGAACTTGTTTCGAGATTCCTCCGTTTGGGCCCTGAACCATATGGGACAACTTGAGCCAGAAGAAGACGAACTTTTTTGAACGTCTCGGAATTGGTTGGAAACTCACCCACCCTCCTCATTTCTCGTGAGGATTCCAGAATGCATGAACTTGTTTCCAGATTCCTCCCTTTCGGCCCTGAACCATATGGGACAACTTGAGGCAGAAGAAGACGAACTTTTTTCAACGTCTCGGAATTGCTTCGAAACTCACCCACCCTCCTCATTTCTCGTGAGGATTCCAGAATGCATGAACTTGTTTCGAGATTCCTCCCTTTTGGCCCTGAACCATATGGGACAACTTGAGGCAGAAGAAGACGAACTTTTTTCAACGTCTCCGAATTGCGTGGAAACTCACCCACCCTCCTCATTTCTCGTGAGGATTCCAGAATGCATGAACTTGTTTCGAGATTCCTCCGTTTGGGCCCTTAACCATTTGGGACAACTTGAGGCAGAAGAAGACGAAATTTTTTCAACGACTCCGAATTGCTTCGAAACTCACCCACCCTCCTCATTTCTCGTGGGGATTCCAGAATGCATGAACTTGTTTCGAGATTCCTCCGTTTGGGCCCTGAACCATTTGGCAAGACTTGAGGCAGAAGAAAACGAACTTTTTTCAACGACTCCGAATTGCGTGGAAACTCACCCACCCTCCTCATTTCTCGTGAGGATTCCAGAATGCATGAACTTGTTTCGAGATTCATCCCATTGGGCTCTGAACCATATGGGACAACTTGAGGCAGAAGAAGACGAACTTTTTTCAACGTCTCCGAATTGCGTGGAAACTCACCCACCCTCCTCATTTCTCGTCAGGATTCCAGAATGCATGAACTTGTTTCGAGATTCCTCCCTTTGGGCGCTGAACCATATGGGACAACTTGAGGCAGAAGAAGACGAACTTTTTTCAACGACTCCGAATTGCGTGGAAACTCACCCACCCTCCTCATTTCTCGTGAGGATTCCAGAATGCATGAACTTGTTTCGAGATTCCTCCCATTGGGCCCTGAACCATTTGGGACAACTTGAGGCAGAAGAAGACGAAATTTTTTCAACGTCTCCGAATTGCGTGGAAACTCACCCACCCTCCTCATTTCTCGTGAGGATTCCAGAATGCATGAACTTGTTTCGAGATTCCTCCCTTTGGGCCCTGAACCATATGGGACAACTTGAGGCAGAAGAAGACGAACTTTTTTCAACGTCTCCGAATTGCGTGGAAACTCACCCACCCACCTCATTTCTCGTGAGGATTCCAGAATGCATGAACTTGTTTCGAGATTCCTCCGTTTGGGCCCTGAACCATTTGGGACAACTTGAGGCAGAAGAAGACGAACTTTTTTCAACGTCTCGGAATTTCTTGGAAACTCACCCACCCTCCTCATTTCTCTTGAGGACTCCAGAATGCATGAACTTGTTTCGAGATTCCTCCCTTTGGGCCCTGAACCATATGGGACAACTTGAGGCAGAAGAAGACGAACTTTTTTCAACGTCTCCGAATTGCGTGGAAACTCACCCACCCTCCTCATTTCTCTTGAGGATTCCAGAATGCATGAACTTGTTTCAAGATTCCTCCCTTTGGGCCCTGAACCATTTGGGACAACTTGAGGCAGAAGAAGACGAACTTTTTTCAACGTCTCGGAATTGCTTGGAAACTCACCCACCCTCCTCATTTCTCGTGAGGATTCCAGAATGCATGAACTTGTTTCGAGATTCCTCCGTTTGGGCCCTGAACCATTTGGGACAACTTGAGGCAGAAGAAGTCGACCTTTTTTCAACGTCTCGGAATTGCTTGGAAACTCACCCACCCTCCTCATTTCTCGTGAGGATTCCAGAATGCATGAACTTGTTTCGAGATTCCTCCGGTTGGGCCCTGAACCAATTGGGACAACTTGAGGCAGAAGAAGACGAACTTTTTTCAACGTCTCGGAATTGGTTGGAAACTCACCCACCCTCCTCATTTCTCGTGAGGATTCCAGAATGCATGAACTTGTTTCGAGATTCCTCCGTTTGGGCCCTGAACCATATGGGACAACTTGAGCCAGAAGAAGACGAACTTTTTTGAACGTCTCGGAATTGGTTGGAAACTCACCCACCCTCCTCATTTCTCGTGAGGATTCCAGAATGCATGAACTTGTTTCCAGATTCCTCCCTTTCGGCCCTGAACCATATGGGACAACTTGAGGCAGCAGAAGACGAACTTTTTTCAACGTCTCGGAATTGCTTCGAAACTCACCCACCCTCCTCATTTCTCGTGAGGATTCCAGAATGCATGAACTTGTTTCGAGATTCCTCCCTTTTGGCCCTGAACCATATGGGACAACTTGAGGCAGAAGAAGACGAACTTTTTTCAACGACTCCGAATTGCGTGGAAACTCACCCACCCTCCTCATTTCTCGTGAGGATTCCAGAATGCATGAACTCGTTTCGAGATTCCTCCGTTTGGGCCCTGAACCATTTGGGACAACTTGAGGCAGAAGAAAACGAACTTTTTTCAACGACTCCGAATTGCGTGGAAACTCACCCACCCTCCTCATTTCTCGTGAGGATTCCAGAATGCATGAACTTGTTTCGAGATTCCTCCCTTTGGGCCCTGAACCATTTGGGACAACTTGAGGCAGAAGAAGACGAACTTTTTTCAACGTCTCGGAATTGCCTCGAAACTCACCCACCCTCCTCATTTCTCGTGAGGATTCCAGAATGCATGAACTTGTTTCGTGATTCCTCCCTTTTGGCCCTGAACCATATGGGACAACTTGAGGCAGAAGAAGACGAACTTTTTTCAACGACTCCGAATTGCGTGGAAACTCACCCACCCTCCTCATTTCTCGTGAGGATTCCAGAATGCATGAACTCGTTTCGAGATTCCTCCGTTTGGGCCCTGAACCATTTGGGACAACTTGAGGCAGAAGAAAACGAACTTTTTTCAACGACTCCGAATTGCGTGGAAACTCACCCACCCTCCTCATTTCTCGTGAGGTTTCCAGAATGCATGAACTTGTTTCGAGATTCCTCCCTTTGGGCCCTGAACCATTTGGGACAACTTGAGGCAGAAGAAGACGAACTTTTTTCAACGTCTCGGAATTGCGTGGAAACTCACCCACCCTCCTCATTTCTCGTGAGGACTCCAGAATGCACGAACTTGTTTTGAGATTCCTCCGTTTGGGCCCTGAACCATTTGGGACAACTTGAGGCAGAAGAAGACGAACTTTTTTCAACGTCTCGGAATTGCTTGGAAACTCACCCACCCTCCTCATTTCTCGTGAGGATTCCAGAATGCATGAACTTGTTTCGAGATTCCTCCGTTTAGGCCCTGAACCATTTGGGACAACTTGAGGCAGAAGAAGACGAACTTTTTTCAACGTCTTCGAATTGCGTGGAACCTCACCCACCCTCCTCATTTCTCGTGAGGATTCCAGAATGCATGAACTTGTTTCGAGATTCCTCCGTTTGGGCCCTGAACCATTTGGCAAGACTTGAGGCAGAAGAAAACGAACTTTTTTCAACGACTCCGAATTGCGTGGAAACTCACCCACCCTCCTCATTTCTCGTGAGGATTCCAGAATGCATGAACTTGTTTCGAGATTCCTCCCTTTGGGCGCTGAACCATATGGGACAACTTGAGGCAGAAGAAGACGAACTTTTTTCAACGTCTCCGAATTGCGTGGAAACTCACCCACCCTCCTCATTTCTCGTGAGGATTCCAGAATGCATGAACTTGTTTCGAGATTCCTCCGTTTGGGCCCTGAACCATTTGGGTCAACTTGAGGCAGAAGAAGACGAAATTTTTTCAACGACTCCGAATTGCGTGGAAACTCACCCACCCTCCTCATTTCTCGTGAGGATTCCAGAATGCATGAACTTGTTTCGAGATTCCTCCCTTTGGGCCCTGAACCATATGGGACAACTTGAGGCAGAAGAAGACGAACTTTTTTCAACGTCTCCGAATTGCGTGGAAACTCACCCACCGTCCTCATTTCTCGTGAGGATTCCAGAATGCATGAACTTGTTTCGAGATTCCTCCCTTTGGGCCCTGAACCATTTGGGACAACTTGAGGCAGAAGAAGACGAACTTTTTTCAACGTCTCGGAATTGCTTGGAAACTCACCCACCCTCCTCATTTCTCGTGAGGATTCCAGAATGCATGAACTTGTTTCGAGATTCCTCCGTTTGGGCCCTGAACCATTTGGGACAACTTGAGGCAGAAGAAGACGAACTTTTTTCAACGTCTCAGAATTGCTTGGAAACTCACCCACCCTCCTCATTTCTCGTGAGGATTCCAGAATGCATGAACTTGTTTCGAGATTCCTCCGGTTGGGCCCTGAACCAATTGGGACAACTTGAGGCAGAAGAAGACGAACTTTTTTCAACGTCTCGGAATTGCTTCGAAACTCACCCACCCTCCTCATTTCTCGTGAGGATTCCAGAATGCATGAACTTGTTTCGAGATTCCTCCGTTTGGGCCCTGAACCATATGGGACAACTTGAGCCAGAAGAAGACGAACTTTTTTGAACGTCTCGGAATTGGTTGGAAACTCACCCACCCTCCTCATTTCTCGTGAGGATTCCAGAATGCATGAACTTGTTTCCAGATTCCTCCCTTTCGGCCCTGAACCATATGGGACAACTTGAGGCAGAAGAAGACGAACTTTTTTCAACGTCTCGGAATTGCTTCGAAACTCACCCACCCTCCTCATTTCTCGTGAGGATTCCAGAATGCATGAACTTGTTTCGAGATTCCTCCCTTTTGGCCCTGAACCATATGGGACAACTTGAGGCAGAAGAAGACGAACTTTTTTCTACGTCTCCGAATTGCGTGGAAACTCACCCACCCTCCTCATTTCTCGTGAGGATTCCAGAATGCATGAACTTGTTTCGAGATTCCTCCGTTTGGGCCCTGAACCATTTGGGACAACTTGAGGCAGAAGAAGACGAACTTTTTTCAACGTCTTCGAATTGCGTGGAAACTCACCCACCCTCCTCATTTCTCGTGAGGATTCCAGAATGCATGAACTTGTTTCGAGATTCCTCCGTTTGGGCCCTGAACCATTTGGCAAGACTTGAGGCAGAAGAAAACGAACTTTTTTCAACGACTCCGAATTGCGTGGAAACTCACCCACCCTCCTCATTTCTCGTGAGGATTCCAGAATGCATGAACTTGTTTCGAGAGTCCTCCCTTTGGGCGCTGAACCATATGGGACAACTTGAGGCAGAAGAAGACGAACTTTTTTCAACGTCTCCGAATTGCGTGGAAACTCACCCACCCTCCTCATTTCTCGTGAGGATTCCAGAATGCATGAACTTGTTTCGAGATTCCTCCGTTTGGGCCCTGAACCATTTGGGACAACTTGAGGCAGAAGAAGACGAAATTTTTTCAACGACTCCGAATTGCGTGGAAACTCACCCACCCTCCTCATTTCTCGTGAGGATTCCAGAATGCATGAACTTGTTTCGAGATTCCTCCCTTTGGGCCCTGAACCATATGGGACAACTTGAGGCAGAAGAAGAAGAACTTTTTTCAACGTCTCCGAATTGCGTGGAAACTCACCCACCCTCCTCATTTCTCGTGAGGATTCCAGAATGCATGAACTTGTTTCGAGATTCCTCCCTTTGGGCCCTGAACCATTTGGGACAACTTGAGGCAGAAGAAGACGAACTTTTTTCAACGTCTCGGAATTGCTTGGAAACTCACCCACCCTCCTCATTTCTCGTGAGGATTCCAGAATGCATGAACTTGTTTCGAGATTCCTCCGTTTGGGCCCTGAACCATTTGGGACAACTTGAGGCAGAAGAAGACGAACTTTTTTCAACGTCTCGGAATTGCTTGGAAACTCACCCACCCTCCTCATTTCTCGTGAGGATTCCAGAATGCATGAACTTGTTTCGAGATTCCTCCGGTTGGGCCCTGAACCAATTGGGACAACTTGAGGCAGAAGAAGACGAACTTTTTTCAACGTCTCGGAATTGGTTGGAAACTCACCCACCCTCCTCATTTCTCGTGAGTATTCCAGAATGCATGAACTTGTTTCGAGATTCCTCCGTTTGGGCCCTGAACCATATAGGACAACTTGAGCCAGAAGAAGACGAACTTTTTGAACGTCTCGGAATTGGTTGGAAACTCACCCACCCTCCTCATTTCTCGTGAGGATTCCAGAATGCATGAACTTGTTTCCAGATTCCTCCCTTTCGGCCCTGAACCATATGGGACAACTTGAGGCAGAAGAAGACGAACTTTTTTCAACGTCTCGGAATTGCTTCGAAACTCACCCACCCTCCTCATTTCTCGTGAGGATTCCAGAATGCATGAACTTGTTTCGAGATTCCTCCCTTTTGGCCCTGAACCATATGGGACACCTTGAGGCAGAAGAAGACGAACTTTTTTCTACGTCTCCGAATTGCGTGGAAACTCACCCACCCTCCTCATTTCTCGTGAGGATTCCAGAATGCATGAACTTGTTTCGAGATTCCTCCGTTTGGGCCCTGAACCATTTGGGACAAGTTGAGGCAGAAGAAGACGAAATTTTTTCAACAACTCCGAATTGCGTGGAAACTCACCCACCCTCCTCATTTCTCGTGGGGATTCCAGAATGCATGAACTTGTTTCGAGATTCCTCCGTTTGGGCCCTGAACCATTTGGCAAGACTTGAGGCAGAAGAAAACGAACTTTTTTCAATGACTCCGAATTGCGTGGAAACTCACCCACCCTCCTCATTTCTCGTGAGGATTCCAGAATGCATGAACTTGTTTCGAGATTCCTCCCATTGGGCTCTGAACCATATGGGACAACTTGAGGCAGAAGAAGACGAACTTTTTTCAACGTCTCCGAATTGCGTGGAAACTCACCCACCCTCCTCATTTCTCGTCAGGATTCCAGAATGCATGAACTTGTTTCGAGATTCCTCCCTTTGGGCCCTGAACCATTTGGGACAACTTGAGGCAGAAGAAGACGAACTTTTTTCAACGTCTCGGAATTGCTTGGAAACTCACCCACCCACCTCATTTCTCGTGAGGATTCCAGAATGCATGAACTTGTTTCGAGATTCCTCCGGTTGGGCCCTGAACCATTTGGGACAACTTGAGGCAGAAGAAGACGAACTTTTTTCAACGTCTCGGAATTTCTTGGAAACTCACCCACCCTCCTCATTTCTCTTGAGGACTCCAGAATGCATGAACTTGTTTCGAGATTCCTCCCTTTGGGCCCTGAACCATATGGGACAACTTGAGGCAGAAGAAGACGAACTTTTTTCAACGTCTCCGAATTGCGTGGAAACTCACCCACCCTCCTCATTTCTCTTGAGGATTCCAGAATGCATGAACTTGTTTCAAGATTCCTCCCTTTGGGCCCTGAACCATATGGGACAACTTGAGGCAGAAGAAGACGAACTTTTTTCAACGTCTCGGAATTGCTTCGAAACTCACCCACCCTCCTCATTTCTCGTGAGGATTCCAGAATGCATGAACTTGTTTCGAGATTCCTCCCTTTTGGCCCTGAACCATATGGGACAACTTGAGGCAGAAGAAGACGAACTTTTTTCTACGTCTCCGAATTGCGTGGAAACTCACCCACCCTCCTCATTTCTCGTGAGGATTCCAGAATGCATGAACTTGTTTCGAGATTCCTCCGTTTGGGCCCTGAACCATTTGGGACAACTTGAGGCAGAAGAAGACGAACTTTTTTCAACGTCTTCGAATTGCGTGGAAACTCACCCACCCTCCTCATTTCTCGTGAGGATTCCAGAATGCATGAACTTGTTTCGAGATTCCTCCGTTTGGGCCCTGAACCATTTGGCAAGACTTGAGGCAGAAGAAAACGAACTTTTTTCAACGACTCCGAATTGCGTGGAAACTCACCCACCCTCCTCATTTCTCGTGAGGATTCCAGATTGCATGAACTTGTTTCGAGAGTCCTCCCTTTGGGCGCTGAACCATATGGGACAACTTGAGGCAGAAGAAGACGAACTTTTTTCAACGTCTCCGAATTGCGTGGAAACTCACCCACCCTCCTCATTTCTCGTGAGGATTCCAGAATGCATGAACTTGTTTCGAGATTCCTCCGTTTGGGCCCTGAACCATTTGGGACAACTTGAGGCAGAAGAAGACGAAATTTTTTCAACGACTCCGAATTGCGTGGAAACTCACCCACCCTCCTCATTTCTCGTGAGGATTCCAGAATGCATGAACTTGTTTCGAGATTCCTCCCTTTGGGCCCTGAACCATATGGGACAACTTGAGGCAGAAGAAGACGAACTTTTTTCAACGTCTCCGAATTGCGTGGAAACTCACCCACCCTCCTCGTTTCTCGTGAGGATTCCAGAATGCATGAACTCGTTTCGATATTCCTCCCTTTGGGCCCTGAACCATTTGGGACAACTTGAGGCAGAAGAAGACGAACTTTTTTCAACGTCTCGGAATTGCTTGGAAACTCACCCACCCTCCTCATTTCTCGTGAGGATTCCAGAATGCATGAACTTGTTTCGAGATTCCTCCGTTTGGGCCCTGAACCATTTGGGACAACTTGAGGTAGAAGAAGACGAACTTTTTTCAACGTCTCGGAATTGCTTGGAAACTCACCCACCCTCCTCATTTCTCGTAAGGATTCCAGAATGCATGAACTTGTTTCGAGATTCCTCCGGTTGGGCCCTGAACCAATTGGGACAACTTGAGGCAGAAGAAGACGAACTTTTTTCAACGTCTCGGAATTGGTTGGAAACTCACCCACCCTCCTCATTTCTCGTGAGGATTCCAGAATGCATGAACTTGTTTCGAGATTCCTCCGTTTGGGCCCTGAACCATATGGGACAACTTGAGCCAGAAGAAGACGAACTTTTTGAACGTCTCGGAATTGGTTGGAAACTCACCCACCCTCCTCATTTCTCGTGAGGATTCCAGAATGCATGAACTTGTTTCCAGATTCCTCCCTTTCGGCCCTGAACCATATGGGACAACTTGAGGCAGAAGAAGACGAACTTTTTTCAACGTCTCGGAATTGCTTCGAAACTCACCCACCCTCCTCATTTCTCGTGAGGATTCCAGAATGCATGAACTTGTTTCGAGATTCCTCCCTTTTGGCCCTGAACCATATGGGACACCTTGAGGCAGAAGAAGACGAACTTTTTTCAACAACTCCGAATTGCGTGGAAACTCACCCACCCTCCTCATTTCTCGTGGGGATTCCAGAATGCATGAACTTGTTTCGAGATTCCTCCGTTTGGGCCCTGAACCATTTGGCAAGACTTGAGGCAGAAGAAGACGAACTTTTTTCAACAACTCCGAATTGCGTGGAAACTCACCCACCCTCCTCATTTCTCGTGAGGATTCCAGAATGCATGAACTTGTTTTGAGATTCCTCCCTTTGGGCCCTGAACCATTTGGGACAACTTGAGGCAGAAGAAGACGAACTTTTTTCAACGTCTCGGAATTGCTTGGAAACTCACCCACCCTCCTCATTTCTAGTGAGGATTCCAGAATGCATGAACTTGTTTCGAGATTCCTCCGTTTGGGCCCTGAACCATTTGGGACAACTTGAGGCAGAAGAAGACGAACTTTTTTCAACGTCTCCGAATTGCGTGGAAACTCACCCACCCTCCTCATTTCTCGTGAGGATTCCAGAATGCATGAACTTGTTTCGAGATTCCTCCCTTTTGGCCCTGAACCATATGGGACAACTTGAGGCAGAAGAAGACGAACTTTTTTCAACGACTCCGAATTGCGTGGAAACTCACCCACCCTCCTCATTTCTCGTGAGGATTCCAGAATGCATGAACTTTTTTCGAGATTCCTCTGTTTGGGCCCTGAACCATTTGGGACAACTTGAGGTAGAAGAAGAAGAACTTTTTTCAACGACTCCGAATTGCGTGGAAACTCACCCACCCTCCTCATTTCTCGTGAGGATTCTAGAATGCATGAACTTGTGTCGAGATTCCTCCGTTTGGGCCCTGAACCATTTGGGACAACTTGAGGCAGAAGAAGACGAACTTTTTTCAACGACTCCGAATTGCGTGGAAACTCACCCACCCTCCTCATTTCTCGTGAGGATTTCAGAATGCATGAACTTGTTTCGAGATTCCTCCCTTTGGGCCCTGAACCATATGGGACAACTTGAGACAGAAGAAGACGAACTTTTTTCAACGTCTCCGAATTGCGTGGAAACTCACCCACCCTCCTCATTTCTCGTGAGGATTCCAGAATGCATGAACTTGTATCGAGATTCCTCCCTTTGGGCCCTGAACCATTTGGGACAACTTGAGGCAGAAGAAGACGAACTTTTTTCAACGTCTCGGAATTGCTTGGAAACTCACCCACCCTCCTCATTTCTCGTGAGGATTCCTGAATGCATGAACTTGTTTCGAGATTCCTCCGTTTGGGCCCTGAACCATTTGGGACAACTTGAGGCAGAAGAAGACGAACTTTTTTCAACGTCTCCGAATTGCGTGGAAACTCACCCACCCTCCTCATTTCTCGTGAGGATTCCAGAATGCATGAACTTGTTTCCAGATTCCTCCCTTTCGGCCTGAACCATATGGGACAACTTGAGGCAGAAGAAGACGAACTTTTTTCAACGTCTCGGAATTGCTCAGAAACTCACCCACCCACCTCATTTCTCGTGAGGATTCCAGAATGCATGAACTTGTTTCGAGATTCCTCCGTTTGGGCCCTGAACCATATGGGACAACTTGAGCCAGAAGAAGACGAACTTTTTTGAACGTCTCGGAACTGGTTGGAAACTCACCCACCCTCCTCATTTCTCGTGAGGATTCCAGAATGCATGAACTTGTTTCCAGATTCCTCCCTTTCGGCCCTGAACCATATGGGACAACTTGAAGCAGAAGAAGACGAACTTTTTTCAACGTCTCGGAATTGCTTCGAAACTCACCCACCCTCCTCATTTCTCGTGAGGATTCCAGAATGCATGAACTTGTTTCGAGATTCCTCCGTTTGGGCCCTGAACCATTTGGGACAACTTGAGGCAGAAGAAGACGAAATTTTTTCAACGACTCCGAATTGCGTGGAAACTCACCCACCCTCCTCATTTCTCGTGAGGATTCCAGAATGCATGAACTTGTTTCGAGATTCCTCCCTTTGGGCCCTGAACCATATGGGACAACTTCAGGCAGAAGAAGACGAACTTTTTCAACGTCTCCGAATTGCGTGGAAACTCACCCACCCTCCTCATTTCTCGTGAGGATTCCAGAATGCATGAACTTGTTTCGAGATTCCTCCCTTTGGGCCCTGAACCATTTGGGACAACTTGAGGCAGAAGAAGACGAACTTTTTTCAACGTCTCGGAATTGCTTGGAAACTCACCCACCCTCCTCATTTCTCGTGAGGATTCCAGAATGCATGAACTTGTTTCGAGATTCCTCCGTTTGGGCCCTGAACCATTTGGGACAACTTGAGGCAGAAGAAGACGAACTTTTTTCAACGTCTCGGAATTGCTTGGAAACTCACCCACCCTCCTCATTTCTCGTGAGGATTCCAGAATGCATGAACTTGTTTCGAGATTCCTCCGGTTGGGCCCTGAACCAATTGGGACAACTTGAGGCAGAAGAAGACGAACTTTTTTCAACGTCTCGGAATTGGTTGGAAACTCACCCACCCTCCTCATTTCTCGTGAGGATTCCAGAATGCATGAACTTGTTTCGAGATTCCTCCGTTTGGGCCCTGAACCATATGGGACAACTTGAGCCAGACGAAGACGAACTTTTTTGAACGTCTCGGAATTGGTTGGAAACTCACCCACCCTCCTCATTTCTCGTGAGGATTCCAGAATGCATGAACTTGTTTCCAGATTCCTCCCTTTCGGCCCTGAACCATATGGGACAACTTGAGGCAGAAGAAGACGTACTTTTTTCAACGTCTCGGAATTGCTTCGAAACTCACCCACCCTCCTCATTTCTCGTGAGGATTCCAGAATGCATGAACTTGTTTCGAGATTCCTCCCTTTTGGCCCTGAACCATATGGGACAGCTTGAGGCAGAAGAAGACGAACTTTTTTCAACGTCTCCGAATTGCGTGGAAACTCACCCACCCTCCTCATTTCTCGTGAGGATTCCAGAATGCATGAACTTGTTTCGAGATTCCTCCGTTTGGGCCCTGAACCATTTGGGACAACTTGAGGCAGAAGAAGACGAACTTTTTTCAACGACTCCGAATTACGTGGAAACTCACCCACCCTCCTCATTTCTCGTGAGGATTCCAGAATGCATGAACTTGTTTCGAGATTCCTCCCTTTGGGCCCTGAACCATATGGGACAACTTGAGGCAGAAGAAGAAGAACTTTTTTCAACGACTCCGAATTGCGTGGAAACTCACCCACCCTCCTCATTTCTCGTGAGGATTCTAGAATGCATGAACTTGTGTCGAGATTCCTCCGTTTGGGCCCTGAACCATATGGGACAACTTGAGGCAGAAGAAGACGAACTTTTTTCAACGTCTCCGAATTGCGTGGAAACTCACCCACCCTCCTCATTTCTCGTGAGGATTCCAGAATGCATGAACTTGTTTCCAGATTCCTCCCTTTGGGCCCTGAACCATATGGGACAACTTGAGGCAGAAGAAGACGAACTTTTTTCAACGTCTCCGAATTGCGTGGAAACTCACCCACCCTCCTCATTTCTCGTGAGGATTCCAGAATGCATGAACTTGTTTCGAGATTCCTCCCTTTGGGCCCTGAACCATTTGGGACAACTTGAGGCAGAAGAAGAAGAACTTTTTTCAACGACTCCGAATTGCGTGGAAACTCACCCACCCTCCTCATTTCTCGTGAGGATTCTAGAATGCATGAACTTGTGTCGAGATTCCTCCGTTTGGGCCCTGAACCATATGGGACAACTTGAGGCAGAAGAAGACGAACTTTTTTCAACGTCTCCGAATTGCGTGGAAACTCACCCACCCTCCTCATTTCTCGTGAGGATTCCAGAATGCATGAACTTGTTTCCAGATTCCTCCCTTTGGGCCCTGAACCATATGGGACAACTTGAGGCAGAAGAAGACGAACTTTTTTCAACGTCTCCGAATTGCGTGGAAACTCACCCACCCTCCTCATTTCTCGTGAGGATTCCAGAATGCATGAACTTGTTTCGAGATTCCTCCCTTTGGGCCCTGAACCATTTGGGACAACTTGAGGCAGAAGAAGACGAACTTTTTTCAACGTCTCGGAATTGCTTGGAAACTCACCCACCCTCCTCATTTCTCGTGAGGATTCCAGAATGCATGAACTTGTTTCGAGATTCCTCCCTTTGGGCCCTGAACCATATGGGACAACTTGAGGCAGAAGAAGACGAACTTTTTTCAACGTCTCCGAATTGCGTGGAAACTCACCCACCCTCCTCATTTCTCGTGAGGATTCCAGAATGCATGAACTTGTTTCGAGATTCCTCCCTTTGGGCCCTGAACCATTTGGGACAACTTGAGGCAGAAGAAGACGAACTTTTTTCAACGTCTCGGAATTGCTTGGAAACTCACCCACCCTCCTCATTTCTCGTGAGGATTCCAGAATGCATGAACTTGTTTCGAGATTCCTCCGTTTGGGCCCTGAACCATTTGGGACAACTTGAGGCAGAAGAAGACGAACTTTTTTCAACGTCTCGGAATTGCTTGGAAACTCACCCACCCTTCTCATTTCTCGTGAGGATTCCAGAATGCATGAACTTGTTTCGAGATTCCTCCGGTTGGGCCCTGAACCAATTGGGACAACTTGAGGCAGAAGAAGACGAACTTTTTTCAACGTCTCGGAATTGGTTGGAAACTCACCCACCCTCCTCATTTCTCGTGAGGATTCCAGAATGCATGAACTTGTTTCGAGATTCCTCCGTTTGGGCCCTGAACCATATGGGACAACTTGAGCCAGACGAAGACGAACTTTTTTGAACGTCTCGGAATTGGTTGGAAACTCACCCACCCTCCTCATTTCTCGTGAGGATTCCAGAATGCATGAACTTGTTTCCAGATTCCTCCCTTTCGGCCCTGAACCATATGGGACAACTTGAGGCAGAAGAAGACGAACTTTTTTCAACGTCTCGGAATTGCTTCGAAACTCACCCACCCTCCTCATTTCTCGTGAGGATTCCAGAATGCATGAACTTGTTTCCAAATTCCTCCCTTTCGGCCCTGAACCATATGGGACAACTTGAGGCAGAAGAAGACGAACTTTTTTCAACGTCTCGGAATTGCTTCGAAACTCACCCACCCTCCTCATTTCTCGTGAGGATTCCAGAATGCATGAACTTGTTTCGAGATTCCTCCCTTTGGGCCCTGAACCATATGGGACAACTTGAGGCAGAAGAAGACGAACTTGTTTCAACGTCTCGGAATTGGTTGGAAACTCACCCACCCTCCTCATTTCTCGTGAGGATTCCAGAATGCATGAACTTGTTTCGAGATTCCTCCCTTTGGGCCCTGAACCATATGGGACAACTTGAGGCAGAAGAAGACGAACTTTTTTCAACGTCTCCGAATTGCGTGGAAACTCACCTACCCTCCTCATTTCTCGTGAGGATTCCAGAATGCATGAACTTGTTTCGAGATTCCTCCCTTTGGGCCTTGAACCATTTGGGACAACTTGAGCCAGAAGAAGACGAACTTTTTTGAACGTCTCGGAATTGGTTGGAAACTCACCCACCCTCCTCATTTCTCGTGAGGATTCCAGAATGCATGAACTTGTTTCGAGATTCCTCCGTTTGGGCCCTGAACCATTTGGGAAGACTTGAGGCAGAAGAAGACGAACTTTTTTCAACGACTCCGAATTGCGTGGAAACTCACCCACCCTCCTCATTTCTCGTGAGGACTCCAGAATGCATGAACTTGTTTCGAGATTCCTCCGTTTGGGCCCTGAACCATTTGGGACAACTTGAGGCAGAAGAAGACGAACTTTTTTCAACGACTCCGAATTGCGTGGAAACTCACCCACCCTCCTCATTTCTCGTGAGGACTCCAGAATGCATGAACTTGTTTCGAGATTCCTCCGTTTGGGCCCTGAACCATTTGGGACAACTTGAGGCAGAAGAAGACGAACTTTTTTCAACGACTCCGAATTGCGTGGAAACTCACCCACCCTCCTCATTTCTCGTGAGGATTCCAGAATGCATGAACTTGTTTCGAGATTCCTCCCTTTGGGCCCTGAACCATTTGGGACAACTTGAGGCAGAAGAAGACGAACTTGTTTCAACGTCTCGGAATTGCGTGGAAACTCACCCACCCTCCTCATTTCTCGTGAGGATTCCAGAATGCATGAACTTGTTTCGAGATTCCTCCCTTTGGGCCCTGAACCATATGGGACAACTTGAGGCAGAAGAAGACGAACTTTTTTCAACGTCTCCAAATTGCGTGGAAACTCACCCACCCTCGTCATTTCTCGTGAGGATTCCAGAATGCATGAACTTGTTTCGAGATTCCTCCCTTTGGGCCCTATTTGGGACAACTTGAGGCAGAAGAAGACGAACTTGTTTCAACGTCTCGGAATTGGTTGGAAACTCACCCACCCTCCTCATTTCTCGTGAGGATTCCAGAATGCATGAACTTGTTTCGAGATTCCTCCCTTTGGGCCCTGAACCATATGGGACAACTTGAGGCAGAAGAAGACGAACTTTTTTCAACGTCTCCGAATTGCGTGGAAACTCACCCACCCTCCTCATTTCTCGTGAGGATTCCAGAATGCATGAACTTGTTTCGAGATTCCTCCCTTTGGGCCCTGAACCATTTGGGACAACTTGAGCCAGAAGAAGACGAACTTTTTTGAACGTCTCGGAATTGGTTGGAAACTCACCCACCCTCCTCATTTCTCGTGAGGATTCCAGAATGCATGAACTTGTTTCGAGATTCCTCCGTTTGGGCCCTGAACCATTTGGGAAGACTTGAGGCAGAAGAAGACGAACTTTTTTCAACGACTCCGAATTGCGTGGAAACTCACCCACCCTCCTCATTTCTCGTGAGGACTCCAGAATGCATGAACTTTTTTCGAGATTCCTCCCTTTGGGCCCTGAACCATATGGGACAACTTGAGGCAGAAGAAGACGAACTTTTTTCAACGTCTCCGAATTGCGTGGAAACTCACCCACCCTCGTCATTTCTCGTGAGGATTCCAGAATGCATGAACTTGTTTCGAGATTCCTCCCTTTGGGCCCTGAACCATTTGGGACAACTTGAGCCAGAAGAAGACGAACTTTTTTGAACGTCTCGGAATTGGTTGGAAACTCACCCACCCTCCTCATTTCTCGTGAGGATTCCAGAATGCATGAACTTGTTTCGAGATTCCTCCGTTTGGGCCCTGAACCATTTGGGAAGACTTGAGGCAGAAGAAGACGAACTTTTTTCAACGACTCCGAATTGCGTGGAAACTCACCCACCCTCCTCATTTCTCGTGAGGACTCCAGAATGCATGAACTTGTTTCGAGATTCCTCCCTTTGGGCCCTGAACCATTTGGGACAACTTGAGGCAGAAGAAGACGAACTTTTTTCAACGACTCCGAATTGCGTGGAAACTCACCCACCCTCCTCATTTCTCGTGAGGATTCCAGAATGCATGAACTTGTTTCGAGATTCCTCCCTTTGGGCCCTGAACCATATGGGACAACTTGAGGCAGAAGAAGACGAACTTTTTTCAACGTCTCCGAATTGCGTGGAAACTCACCCACCCTCCTCATTTCTCGTGAGGATTCCAGAATGCATGAACTTGTTTCGAGATTCCTCCCTTTGGGCCCTGAACCATTTGGGACAACTTGAGCCAGAAGAAGACGAACTTTTTTGAACGTCTCGGAATTGGTTGGAAACTCACCCACCCTCCTCATTTCTCGTGAGGATTCCAGAATGCATGAACTTGTTTCGAGATTCCTCCGTTTGGGCCCTGAACCATTTGGGAAGACTTGAGGCAGAAGAAGACGAACTTTTTTCAACGACTCCGAATTGCGTGGAAACTCACCCACCCTCCTCATTTCTCGTGAGGATTCCAGAATGCATGAACTTGTTTCGAGATTCCTCCCTTTGGGCCCTGAACCATTTGGGACAACTTGAGGCAGAAGAAGACGAACTTGTTTCAACGTCTCGGAATTGCGTGGAAACTCACCCACCCTCCTCATTTCTCGTGAGGATTCCAGAATGCATGAACTTGTTTCGAGATTCCTCCCTTTGGGCCCTGAACCATATGGGACAACTTGAGGCAGAAGAAGACGAACTTTTTTCAACGTCTCCGAATTGCGTGGAAACTCACCCACCCTCCTCATTTCTCGTGAGGATTCCAGAATGCATGAACTTGTTTCGAGATTCCTCCCTTTGGGCCCTGAACCATTTGGGACAACTTGAGCCAGAAGAAGACGAACTTTTTTGAACGTCTCGGAATTGGTTGGAAACTCACCCACCCTCCTCATTTCTCGTGAGGATTCCAGAATGCATGAACTTGTTTCGAGATTCCTCCGTTTGGGCCCTGAACCATTTGGGAAGACTTGAGGCAGAAGAAGACGAACTTTTTTCAACGACTCCGAATTGCGTGGAAACTCACCCACCCTCCTCATTTCTCGTGAGGACTCCAGAATGCATGAACTTTTTTCGAGATTCCTCCCTTTGGGCCCTGAACCATATGGGACAACTTGAGGCAGAAGAAGACGAACTTTTTTCAACGTCTCCGAATTGCGTGGAAACTCACCCACCCTCGTCATTTCTCGTGAGGATTCCAGAATGCATGAACTTGTTTCGAGATTCCTCCCTTTGGGCCCTGAACCATTTGGGACAACTTGAGCCAGAAGAAGACGAACTTTTTTGAACGTCTCGGAATTGGTTGGAAACTCACCCACCCTCCTCATTTCTCGTGAGGATTCCAGAATGCATGAACTTGTTTCGAGATTCCTCCGTTTGGGCCCTGAACCATTTGGGAAGACTTGAGGCAGAAGAAGACGAACTTTTTTCAACGACTCCGAATTGCGTGGAAACTCACCCACCCTCCTCATTTCTCGTGAGGACTCCAGAATGCATGAACTTGTTTCGAGATTCCTCCCTTTGGGCCCTGAACCATTTGGGACAACTTGAGGCAGAAGAAGACGAACTTTTTTCAACGACTCCGAATTGCGTGGAAACTCACCCACCCTCCTCATTTCTCGTGAGGATTCCAGAATGCATGAACTTGTTTCGAGATTCCTCCCTTTGGGCCCTGAACCATATGGGACAACTTGAGGCAGAAGAAGACGAACTTTTTTCAACGTCTCCGAATTGCGTGGAAACTCACCCACCCTCCTCATTTCTCGTGAGGATTCCAGAATGCATGAACTTGTTTCGAGATTCCTCCCTTTGGGCCCTGAACCATTTGGGACAACTTGAGCCAGAAGAAGACGAACTTTTTTGAACGTCTCGGAATTGGTTGGAAACTCACCCACCCTCCTCATTTCTCGTGAGGATTCCAGAATGCATGAACTTGTTTCGAGATTCCTCCGTTTGGGCCCTGAACCATTTGGGAAGACTTGAGGCAGAAGAAGACGAACTTTTTTCAACGACTCCGAATTGCGTGGAAACTCACCCACCCTCCTCATTTCTCGTGAGGATTCCAGAATGCATGAACTTGTTTCGAGATTCCTCCCTTTGGGCCCTGAACCATTTGGGACAACTTGAGGCAGAAGAAGACGAACTTGTTTCAACGTCTCGGAATTGCGTGGAAACTCACCCACCCTCCTCATTTCTCGTGAGGATTCCAGAATGCATGAACTTGTTTCGAGATTCCTCCCTTTGGGCCCTGAACCATATGGGACAACTTGAGGCAGAAGAAGACGAACTTTTTTCAACGTCTCCAAATTGCGTGGAAACTCACCCACCCTCGTCATTTCTCGTGAGGATTCCAGAATGCATGAACTTGTTTCGAGATTCCTCCCTTTGGGCCCTATTTGGGACAACTTGAGGCAGAAGAAGACGAACTTGTTTCAACGTCTCGGAATTGGTTGGAAACTCACCCACCCTCCTCATTTCTCGTGAGGATTCCAGAATGCATGAACTTGTTTCGAGATTCCTACCTTTGGGCCCTGAACCATATGGGACAACTTGAGGCAGAAGAAGACGAACTTTTTTCAACGTCTCCGAATTGCGTGGAAACTCACCCACCCTCCTCATTTCTCGTGAGGATTCCAGAATGCATGAACTTGTTTCGAGATTCCTCCCTTTGGGCCCTGAACCATTTGGGACAACTTGAGCCAGAAGAAGACGAACTTTTTTGAACGTCTCGGAATTGGTTGGAAACTCACCCACCCTCCTCATTTCTCGTGAGGATTCCAGAATGCATGAACTTGTTTCGAGATTCCTCCGTTTGGGCCCTGAACCATTTGGGAAGACTTGAGGCAGAAGAAGACGAACTTTTTTCAACGACTCCGAATTGCGTGGAAACTCACCCACCCTCCTCATTTCTCGTGAGGACTCCAGAATGCATGAACTTTTTTCGAGATTCCTCCCTTTGGGCCCTGAACCATATGGGACAACTTGAGGCAGAAGAAGACGAACTTTTTTCAACGTCTCCGAATTGCGTGGAAACTCACCCACCCTCGTCATTTCTCGTGAGGATTCCAGAATGCATGAACTTGTTTCGAGATTCCTCCCTTTGGGCCCTGAACCATTTGGGACAACTTGAGCCAGAAGAAGACGAACTTTTTTGAACGTCTCGGAATTGGTTGGAAACTCACCCACCCTCCTCATTTCTCGTGAGGATTCCAGAATGCATGAACTTGTTTCGAGATTCCTCCGTTTGGGCCCTAAACCATTTGGGAAGACTTGAGGCAGAAGAAGACGAACTTTTTTCAACGACTCCGAATTGCGTGGAAACTCACCCACCCTCCTCATTTCTCGTGAGGGCTCCAGAATGCATGAACTTGTTTCGAGATTCCTCCGTTTGGGCCCTAAACCATTTGGGACAACTTGAGGCAGAAGAAGACGAACTTTTTTCAACGACTCCGAATTGCGTGGAAACTCACCCACCCTCCTCATTTCTCGTGAGGATTCCAGAATGCATGAACTTGTTTCGAGATTCCACCCTTTGGGCCCTGAACCATATGGGACAACTTGAGGCAGAAGAAGATGAACTTTTTTCAACGTCTCCGAATTGCGTGGAAACTCACCCACCCTCGTCATTTCTCGTGAGGATTCCAGAATGCATGAACTTGTTTCGAGATTCCTCCCTTTGGGCCCTGAACCATTTGGGACAACTTGAGCCAGAAGAAGACGAACTTTTTTCAACGTCTCGGAATTGCTTGGAAACTCACCCACCCTCCTCATTTCTCGTGAGGATTCCAGAATGCATGAACTTGTTTCGAGATTCCTCCGTTTGGGCCCTGAACCATTTGGGAAGACTTGAGGCAGAAGAAGACGAACTTTTTTCAACGACTCCGAATTGCGTGGAAACTCACCCACCCTCCTCATTTCTCGTGAGGACTCCAGAATGCATGAACTTGTTTCGAGATTCCTCCGTTTGGGCCCTGAACCATTTGGGACAACTTGAGGCAGAAGAAGACGAACTTTTTTCAACGACTCCGAATTGCGTGGAAACTCACCCACCCTCCTCATTTCTCGTGAGGACTCCAGAATGCATGAACTTGTTTCGAGATTCCTCCCTTTGGGCCCTGAACCATTTGGGACAACTTGAGCCAGAAGAAGACGAACTTTTTTGAACGTCTCGGAATTGGTTGGAAACTCACCCACCCTCCTCATTTCTCGTGAGGATTCCAGAATGCATGAACTTGTTTCGAGATTCCTCCGTTTGGGCCCTAAACCATTTGGGAAGACTTGAGGCAGAAGAAGACGAACTTTTTTCAACGACTCCGAATTGCGTGGAAACTCACCCACCCTCCTCATTTCTCGTGAGGGCTCCAGAATGCATGAACTTGTTTCGAGATTCCTCCCTTTGGGCCCTGAACCATTTGGGACAACTTGAGGCAGAAGAAGACGAACTTTTTTCAACGACTCCGAATTGCGTGGAAACTCACCCACCCTCCTCATTTCTCGTGAGGATTCCAGAATGCATGAACTTGTTTCGAGATTCCTCCCTTTGGGCCCTGAACCATATGGGACAACTTGAGGCAGAAGAAGATGAACTTTTTTCAACGTCTCCGAATTGCGTGGAAACTCACCCACCCTCGTCATTTCTCGTGAGGATTCCAGAATGCATGAACTTGTTTCGAGATTCCTCCCTTTGGGCCCTGAACCATTTGGGACAACTTGAGCCAGAAGAAGACGAACTTTTTTGAACGTCTCGGAATTGGTTGGAAACTCACCCACCCTCCTCATTTCTCGTGAGGATTCCAGAATGCATGAACTTGTTTCGAGATTCCTCCGTTTGGGCCCTGAACCATTTGGGAAGACTTGAGGCAGAAGAAGACGAACTTTTTTCAACGACTCCGAATTGCGTGGAAACTCACCCACCCTCCTCATTTCTCGTGAGGACTCCAGAATGCATGAACTTGTTTCGAGATTCCTCCGTTTGGGCCCTGAACCATTTGGGACAACTTGATTCAGAAGAAGACGAACTTTTTTCAACGACTCCGAATTGCGTGGAAACTCACCCACCCTCCTCATTTCTCGTGAGGATTCCAGAATGCATGAACTTGTTTCGAGATTCCTCCCTTTGGGCCATGAACCATATGGGACAACTTGTGGCAGAAGAAGACGAACTTTTTTCAACGTCTCCGAATTGCGTGGAAACTCACCCACCCTCCTCATTTCTCGTGAGGATTCCAGAATGCATGAACTTGTTTCGAGATTCCTCCCTTTGGGCCCTGAACCATTTGGGACAACTTGAGGCAGAAGAAGACGAACTTGTTTCAACGTCTCGGAATTGCGTGGAAACTCACCCACCCTCCTCATTTCTCGTGAGGATTCCAGAATGCATGAACTTGTTTCGAGATTCCTCCGTTTGGGCCCTGAACCATTTGGGACAACTTGAGGCAGAAGAAGACGAACTTTTTTCAACGACTCCGAATTGCGTGGAAACTCACCCACCCTCCTCATTTCTCGTGAGGATTCCAGAATGCATGAACTTGTTTCGAGATTCCTCCGTTTGGGCCCTGAACCATTTGGGACAACTTGAGGCAGAAGAAGACGAACTTTTTTCAACGACTCCGAATTGCGTGGAAACTCACCCACCCTCCTCATTTCTCGTGAGGATTCCAGAATGCATGAACTTGTTTCGAGATTCCTCCCTTTGGGCCCTGAACCATATGGGACAACTTGAGGCAGAAGAAGACGAACTTTTTTCAACGACTCCGAATTGCGTGGAAACTCACCCACCCTCCTCATTTCTCGTGAGGATTCCAGAATGCATGAACATGTTTCGAGATTCCTCCCTTTGGGCCCTGAACCATATGGGACAACTTGAGGCAGAAGAAGACGAACTTTTTTCAACGTCTCCGAATTGCGTGGAAACTCACCCACCCTCGTCATTTCTCGTGAGGATTCCAGAATGCATGAACTTGTTTCGAGATTCCTCCCTTTGGGCCCAGAACCATTTGGGACAACTTGAGCCAGAAGAAGACGAACTTTTTTGAACGTCTCGGAATTGGTTGGAAACTCACCCACCCTCCTCATTTCTCGTGAGGATTCCAGAATGCATGAACTTGTTTCGAGATTCCTCCGTTTGGGCCCTGAACCATTTGGGAAGACTTGAGGCAGAAGAAGACGAACTTTTTTCAACGACTCCGAATTGCGTGGAAACTCACCCACCCTCCTCATTTCTCGTGAGGATTCCAGAATGCATGAACTTGTTTCGAGATTCCTCCCTTTGGGCCCTGAACCATTTGGGACAACTTGAGGCAGAAGAAGACGAACTTGTTTCAACGTCTCGGAATTGCGTGGAAACTCACCCACCCTCCTCATTTCTCGTGAGGATTCCAGAATGCATGAACTTGTTTCGAGATTCCTCCCTTTGGGCCCTGAACCATATGGGACAACCTGAGGCAGAAGAAGACGAACTTTTTTCAACGTCTCCGAATTGCGTGGAAACTCACCCACCCTCCTCATTTCTCGTGAGGATTCCAGAATGCATGAACTTGTTTCGAGATTCCTCCCTTTGGGCCCTGAACCATTTGGGACAACTTGAGGCAGAAGAAGACGAACTTTTTTCAATGACTCCGAATTGCGTGGAAACTCACCCACCCTCCTCATTTCTCGTGAGGATTCCAGAATGCATGAACTTGTTTCGAGATTCCTCCCTTTGGGCCCTGAACCATATGGGACAACCTGAGGCAGAAGAAGACGAACTTTTTTCAACGTCTCCGAATTGCGTGGAAACTCACCCACCCTCCTCATTTCTCGTGAGGATTCCAGAATGCATGAACTTGTTTCGAGATTCCTCCCTTTGGGCCCTGAACCATTTGGGACAACTTGAGGCAGAAGAAGACGAACTTGTTTCAACGTCTCGGAATTGCGTGGAAACTCACCCACCCTCCTCATTTCTCGTGAGGATTCCAGAATGCATGAACTTGTTTCGAGATTCCTCCGTTTGGGCCCTGAACCATTTGGGACACCTTGAGGCAGAAGAAGACGAACTTTTTTCAACGACTCCGAATTGCGTGGAAACTCACCCACCCTCCTCATTTCTCGTGAGGATTCCAGAATGCATGAACTTGTTTCGAGATTCCTCCATTTGGGCCCTGAACCATTTGGGACAACTTGAGGCAGAAGAAGACGAACTTTTTTCAACGACTCCAAATTGCGTGGAAACTCACCCACCCTCCTCATTTCTCGTGAGGATTCCAGAATGCATGAACTTGTTTCGAGATTCCTCCCTTTGGGCCCTGAACCATATGGGACAACTTGTGGCAGAAGAAGACGAACTTTTTTCAACGTCTCCGAATTGCGTGGAAACTCACCCACCCTCCTCATTTCTCGTGAGGATTCCAGAATGCATGAACTTGTTTCGAGATTCCTCCCTTTGGTCCCTGAACCATTTGGGACAACTTGAGCCAGAAGAAGACGAACTTTTTTGAACGTCTCGGAATTGGTTTGAAACTCACCCACCCTCCTCATTTCTCGTGAGGATTCCAGAATGCATGAACTTGTTTCGAGATTCCTCCGTTTGGGCCCTGAACCATTTGGGACAACTTGAGGCAGAAGAAGACGAACTTTTTTCAACGTCTCGGAATTGCTTGGAAACTCACCCATCCTCCTCATTTCTCGTGAGGATTCCAGAATGCATGAACTTGTTTCGAGATTCCTCCGGTTGGGCCCTGAACCATTTGGGACAACTTGAGGCAGAAGAAGACGAACTTTTTTCAACGTCTCGGAATTGGTTGGAAACTCACCCACCCTCCTCATTTCTCGTGAGGATTCCAGAATGCATGAACTTGTTTCGAGATTCCTCCCTATGGGCCCTGAACCATATGGGACAACTTGAGCCAGAAGAAGACGAACTTTTTTGAACGTCTCGGAATTGGTTGGAAACTCACCCACCCTCCTCATTTCTCGTGAGGATTCCAGAATGCATGAACTTGTTTCGAGATTCCTCCGTTTGGGCGCTGAACCATTTGGGAAGACTTGAGGCAGAAGAAGACGAACTTTTTTCAACGACTCCGAATTGCGTGGAAACTCACCCACCCTCCTCATTTCTCGTGAGGACTCCAGAATGCATGAACTTATTTCCAGATTCCTCCCTTTCGGCCCTGAACCATATGGGACAACTTGAGGCAGAAGAAGACGAACTTTTTTCAACGTCTCGGAATTGGTTGGAAACTCACCCACCCTCCTCATTTCTCGTGAGGATTCCAGAATGCATGAACTTGTTTCGAGATTCCTCCCTATGGGCCCTGAACCATATGGGACAACTTGAGCCAGAAGAAGACGAACTTTTTTGAACGTCTCGGAATTGGTTGGAAACTCACCCACCCTCCTCATTTCTCGTGAGGATTCCAGAATGCATGAACTTGTTTCGAGATTCCTCCGTTTGGGCCCTGAACCATTTGGGAAGACTTGAGGCAGAAGAAGACGAACTTTTTTCAACGACTCCGAATTGCGTGGAAACTCACCCACCCTCCTCATTTCTCGTGAGGATTCCAAAATGCATGAACTTGTTTCGAGATTCCTCCCTTTGGGCCCTGAACCATTTGGGACAACTTGAGGCAGAAGAAGACGAACTTGTTTTAACGTCTCGGAATTGCGTGGAAACTCACCCACCCTCCTCATTTCTCGTGAGGATTCCAGAATGCATGAACTTGTTTCGAGATTCCTCCCTTTGGGCCCTGAACCATATGGGACAACCTGAGGCAGAAGAAGACGAACTTTTTTCAACGTCTCCGAATTGCGTGGAAACTCACCCACCCTCCTCATTTCTCGTGAGGATTCCAGAATGCATGAACTTGTTTCGAGATTCCTCCCTTTGGGCCCTGAACCATTTGGGACAACTTGAGGCAGAAGAAGACGAACTTTTTTCAATGACTCCGAATTGCGTGGAAACTCACCCACCCTCCTCATTTCTCGTGAGGATTCCAGAATGCATGAACTTGTTTCCAGATTCCTCCCTTTGGGCCCTGAACCATATGGGACAACCTGAGGCAGAAGAAGACGAACTTTTTTCAACGTCTCCGAATTGCGTGGAAACTCACCCACCCTCCTCATTTCTCGTGAGGATTCCAGAATGCATGAACTTGTTTCGAGATTCCTCCCTTTGGGCCCTGAACCATTTGGGACAACTTGAGGCAGAAGATGACGAACTTGTTTCAACGTCTCGGAATTGCGTGGAAACTCACCCACCCTCCTCATTTCTCGTGAGGATTCCAGAATGCATGAACTTGTTTCGAGATTCCTCCGTTTGGGCCCTGAACCATTTGGGACACCTTGAGGCAGAAGAAGACGAACTTTTTTCAACGACTCCGAATTGCGTGGAAACTCACCCACCCTCCTCATTTCTCGTGAGGGTTCCAGAATGCATGAACTTGTTTCGAGATTCCTCCATTTGGTCCCTGAACCATTTGGGACAACTTGAGGCAGAAGAAGACGAACTTTTTTCAACGACTCCAAATTGTGTGGAAACTCACCCACCCTCCTCATTTCTCGTGAGGATTCCAGAATGCATGAACTTGTTTCGAGATTCCTCCCTTTGGGCCCTGAACCATATGGGACAACTTGTGGCAGAAGAAGACGAACTTTTTTCAACGTCTCCGAATTGCGTGGAAACTCACCCACCCTCCTCATTTCTCGTGAGGATTCCAGAATGCATGAACTTGTTTCGAGATTCCTCCCTTTGGTCCCTGAACCATTTGGGACAACTTGAGCCAGAAGAAGACGAACTTTTTTGAACGTCTCGGAATTGGTTTGAAACTCACCCACCCTCCTCATTTCTCGTGAGGATTCCAGAATGCATGAACTTGTTTCGAGATTCCTCCGTTTGGGCCCTGAACCATTTGGGACAACTTGAGCCAGAAGAAGACGAACTTTTTTGAACGTCTCGGAATTGGTTGGAAACTCACCCACCCTCCTCATTTCTCGTGAGGATTCCAGAATGCATGAACTTGTTTCGAGATTCCTCCGGTTGGGCCCTGAACCATTTGGGACAACTTGAGGCAGAAGAAGACGAACTTTTTTCAACGTCTCGGAATTGGTTGGAAACTCACCCACCCTCCTCATTTCTCGTGAGGATTCCAGAATGCATGAACTTGTTTCGAGATTCCTCCCTATGGGCCCTGAACCATATGGGACAACTTGAGCCAGAAGAAGACGAACTTTTTTGAACGTCTCGGAATTGGTTGGAAACTCACCCACCCTCCTCATTTGTCGTGAGGATTCCAGAATGCATGAACTTGTTTCGAGATTCCTCCGTTTGGGCGCTGAACCATTTGGGAAGACTTGAGGCAGAAGAAGACGAACTTTTTTCAACGACTCCGAATTGCGTGGAAACTCACCCACCCTCCTCATTTCTCGTGAGGACTCCAGAATGCATGAACTTATTTCCAGATTCCTCCCTTTCGGCCCTGAACCATATGGGACAACTTGAGGCAGAAGAAGACGAACTTTTTTCAACGTCTCGGAATTGGTTGGAAACTCACCCACCCTCCTCATTTCTCGTGAGGATTCCAGAATGCATGAACTTGTTTCGAGATTCCTCCCTATGGGCCCTGAACCATATGGGACAACTTGAGCCAGAAGAAGACGAACTTTTTTGAACGTCTCGGAATTGGTTGGAAACTCACCCACCCTCCTCATTTCTCGTGAGGATTCCAGAATGCATGAACTTGTTTCGAGATTCCTCCGTTTGGGCCCTGAACCATTTGGGAAGACTTGAGGCAGAAGAAGACGAACTTTTTTCAACGACTCCGAATTGCGTGGAAACTCACCCACCCTCCTCATTTATCGTGAGGACTCCAGAATGCATGAACTTGTTTCGAGATTCCTCCGTTTGGGCCCTGAACCATTTGGGACAACTTGAGGCAGAAGAAGACGAACTTTTTTCAACGACTCCGAATTGCGTGGAAACTCACCCACCCTCCTCATTTCTCGTGAGGATTCCAGAATGCATGAACTTGTTTCGAGATTCCTCCCTTTGGGCCCTGAACCATATGGGACAACTTGAGGCAGAAGAAGACGAACTTTTTTCAACGTCTCCGAATTGCGTGGAAACTCACCCACCCTCCTCATTTCTCGTGAGGATTCCAGAATGCATGAACTTGTTTCGAGATTCCTCCGTTTGGGCCCTGAACCATTTGGGACAACTTGAGGCAGAAGAAGACGAACTTTTTTCAACGTCTCCGAATTGCGTGGAAACTCACCCACCCTCCTCATTTCTCGTGAGGATTCCAGAATGCATGAACTTGTTTCCAGATTCCTCCCTTTCGGCCCTGAACCATATGGGACAACTTGAGGCAGAAGAAGACGAACTTTTTTCAACGTCTCGGAATTGCTTCGAAACTCACCCACCCTCCTCATTTCTCGTGAGGATTCCAGAGTGCATGAACTTTTTTCGAGATTCCTCCCTTTTGGCCCTGAACCATATGGGACAACTTGAGCCAGAAGAAGACGAACTTTTTTCAACGACTCCGAATTGCGTGGAAACTCACCCACCCTCCTCATTTCTCGTGAGGATTCCAGAATGCATGAACTTGTTTCGAGATTCCTCCGTTTGGGCCCTGAACCATTTGGGACAACTTGAGGCAGAAGAAGACGAACTTTTTTCAACGTCTCCGAATTGCGTGGAAACTCACCCACCCTCCTCATTTCTCGTGAGGATTCCAGAATGCATGAACTTGTTTCCAGATTCCTCCCTTTCGGCCCTGAACCATATGGGACAACATGAGGCAGAAGAAGACGAACTTTTTTCAACGTCTCGGAATTGCTTCGAAACTCACCCACCCTCCTCATTTCTCGTGAGGATTCCAGAGTGCATGAACTTTTTTCGAGATTCCTCCCTTTTGGCTCTGAACCTTATGGGACAACTTGAGCCAGAAGAAGACGAACTTTTTTCAACGACTCCGAATTGCGTGGAAACTCACCCACCCTCCTCATTTCTCGTGAGGATTCCAGAATGCATGAACTTGTTTCGAGATTCCTCCCTTTGGGCCCTGAACCATATGGGACAACTTGAGGCAGAAGAAGACGAACTTTTTTCAACGTCTCCGAATTGCGTGGAAACTCACCCACCCTCCTCATTTCTCGTGAGGATTCCAGAATGCATGAACTTGTTTCGAGATTCCTCCCTTTGGGCCCTGAACCATTTGGGACAACTTGAGGCAGAAGAAGACGAACTTTTTTCAACGTCTCGGAATTGCTTCGAAACTCACCCACCCTCCTCAATTCTCGTGAGGATTCCAGAGTGCATGAACTTTTTTCGAGATTCCTCCCTTTTGGCCCTGAACCATATGGGACAACTTGAGCCAGAAGAAGACGAACTTTTTTCAACGACTCCGAATTGCGTGGAAACTCACCCACCCTCCTCATTTCTCGTGAGGATTCCAGAATGCATGAACTTGTTTCGAGATTCCTCCGTTTGGGCCCTGAACCATTTGGGACAACTTGAGGCAGAAGAAGACGAAATTTTTTCAACGACTCCGAATTGCGTGGAAACTCACCCACCCTCCTCATTTCTCGTGAGGATTCCAGAATGCATGAACTTGTTTCGAGATTCCTCCCTTTGGTCCCTGAACCATTTGGGATAACTTGAGCCAGAAGAAGACGAACTTTTTTGAACGTCTCGGAATTGGTTTGAAACTCACCCACCGTCCTCATTTCTCGTGAGGATTCCAGAATGCATGAACTTGTTTCGAGATTCCTCCGTTTGGGCCCTGAACCATTTGGGAAGACTTGAGGCAGAAGAAGACGAACTTTTTTCAACGACTCCGAATTGCGTGGAAACTCACCCACCCTCCTCATTTCTCGTGAGGACTCCAGAATGCATGAACTTATTTCCAGATTCCTCCCTTTCGGCCCTGAACCATATGGGACAACTTGAGGCAGAAGAAGACGAACTTTTTTCAACGTCTCGGAATTGGTTGGAAACTCACCCACCCTCCTCATTTCTCGTGAGGATTCCAGAATGCATGAACTTGTTTCGAGATTCCTCCCTATGGGCCCTGAACCATATGGGACAACTTGAGCCAGAAGAAGACGAACTTTTTTGAACGTCTCGGAATTGGTTGGAAACTCACCCACCCTCCTCATTTCTCGTGAGGATTCCAGAATGCATGAACTTGTTTCGAGATTCCTCCGTTTGGGCCCTGAACCATTTGGGACAACTTGAGGCAGAAGAAGACGAACTTTTTTCAACGTCTCCGAATTGCGTGGAAACTCACCCACCCTCCTCATTTCTCGTGAGGATTCCAGAATGCATGAACTTGTTTCCAGATTCCTCCCTTTCGGCCCTGAACCATATGGGACAACTTGAGGCAGAAGAAGACGAACTTTTTTCAACGTCTCGGAATTGGTTGGAAACTCACCCACCCTCCTCATTTCTCGTGAGGATTCCAGAATGCATGAACTTGTTTCGAGATTCCTCCCTATGGGCCCTGAACCATATGGGACAACTTGAGCCAGAAGAAGACGAACTTTTTTGAACGTCTCGGAATTGGTTGGAAACTCACCCACCCTCCTCATTTCTCGTGAGGATTCCAGAATGCATGAACTTGTTTCGAGATTCCTCCGTTTGGGCCCTGAACCATTTGGGAAGACTTGAGGCAGAAGAAGACGAACTTTTTTCAACGACTCCGAATTGCGTGGAAACTCACCCACCCTCCTCATTTATCGTGAGGACTCCAGAATGCATGAACTTGTTTCGAGATTCCTCCGTTTGGGCCCTGAACCATTTGGGACAACTTGAGGCAGAAGAAGACGAACTTTTTTCAACGACTCCGAATTGCGTGGAAACTCACCCACCCTCCTCATTTCTCGTGAGGATTCCAGAATGCATGAACTTGTTTCGAGATTCCTCCCTTTGGGCCCTGAACCATATGGGACAACTTGAGGCAGAAGAAGACGAACTTTTTTCAACGTCTCCGAATTGCGTGGAAACTCACCCACCCTCCTCATTTCTCGTGAGGATTCCAGAATGCGTGAACTTGTTTCGAGATTCCTCCCTTTGGGCCCTGAACCATATGGGACAACTTGAGGCAGAAGAAGACGAACTTTTTTCAACGTCTCCGAATTGCGTGGAAACTCACCCACCCTCCTCATTTCTCGTGAAGATTCCAGAATGCATGAACTTGTTTCGAGATTCCTCCGTTTGGGCCCTGAACCATTTGGGACAACTTGAGGCAGAAGAAGACGAACTTTTTTCAACGTCTCGGAATTGCTTGGAAACTCACCCATCCTCCTCATTTCTCGTGAGGATTCCAAAATGCATGAACTTGTTTCGAGATTCCTCCGGTTGGGCCCTGAACCATTTGGGACAACTTGAGGCAGAAGAAGACGAACTTTTTTCAACGTCTCGGAATTGGTTGGAAACTCACCCACCCTCCTCATTTCTCGTGAGGATTCCAGAATGCATGAACTTGTTTCGAGATTCCTCCCTATGGGCCCTGAACCATATGGGACAACTTGAGCCAGAAGAAGACGAACTTTTTTGAACGTCTCGGAATTGGTTGGAAACTCACCCACCCTCCTCATTTCTCGTGAGGGTTCCAGAATGCATGAACTTGTTTCGAGATTCCTCCGTTTGGGCGCTGAACCATTTGGGAAGACTTGAGGCAGAAGAAGACGAACTTTTTTCAACGACTCCGAATTGCGTGGAAACTCACCCACCCTCCTCATTTCTCGTGAGGACTCCAGAATGCATGAACTTATTTCCAGATTCCTCCCTTTCGGCCCTGAACCATATGGGACAACTTGAGGCAGAAGAAGACGAACTTTTTTCAACGTCTCGGAATTGGTTGGAAACTCACCCACCCTCCTCATTTCTCGTGAGGATTCCAGAATGCATGAACTTGTTTCGAGATTCCTCCCTATGGGCCCTGAACCATATGGGACAACTTGAGCCAGAAGAAGACGAACTTTTTTGAACGTCTCGGAATTGGTTGGAAACTCACCCACCCTCCTCATTTCTCGTGAGGATTCCAGAATGCATGAACTTGTTTCGAGATTCCTCCGTTTGGGCCCTGAACCATTTGGGACAACTTGAGGCAGAAGAAGACGAACTTTTTTCAACGTCTCCGAATTGCGTGGAAACTCACCCACCCTCCTCATTTCTCGTGAGGATTCCAGAATGCATGAACTTGTTTCCAGATTCCTCCCTTTCGGCCCTGAACCATATGGGACAACATGAGGCAGAAGAAGACGAACTTTTTTCAACGTCTCGGAATTGCTTCGAAACTCACCCACCCTCCTCATTTCTCGTGAGGATTCCAGAGTGCATGAACTTTTTTCGAGATTCCTCCCTTTTGGCCCTGAACCATATGGGACAACTTGAGCCAGAAGAAGACGAACTTTTTTCAACGACTCCGAATTGCGTGGAAACTCACCCACCCTCCTCATTTCTCGTGAGGATTCCAGAATGCATGAACTTGTTTCGAGATTCCTCCCTTTGGGCCCTGAACCATATGGGACAACTTGAGGCAGAAGAAGACGAACTTTTTTCAACGTCTCCGAATTGCGTGGAAACTCACCCACCCTCCTCATTTCTCGTGAGGATTCCAGAATGCATGAACTTGTTTCGAGATTCCTCCCTTTGGGCCCTGAACCATTTGGGACAACTTGAGGCAGAAGAAGACGAACTTTTTTCAACGTCTCGGAATTGCTTCGAAACTCACCCACCCTCCTCAATTCTCGTGAGGATTCCAGAGTGCATGAACTTTTTTCGAGATTCCTCCCTTTTGGCCCTGAACCATATGGGACAACTTGAGCCAGAAGAAGACGAACTTTTTTCAACGACTCCGAATTGCGTGGAAACTCACCCACCCTCCTCATTTCTCGTGAGGATTCCAGAATGCATGAACTTGTTTCGAGATTCCTCCGTTTGGGCCCTGAACCATTTGGGACAACTTGAGGCAGAAGAAGACGAAATTTTTTCAACGACTCCGAATTGCGTGGAAACTCACCCACCCTCCTCATTTCTCGTGAGGATTCCAGAATGCATGAACTTGTTTCGAGATTCCTCCCTTTGGTCCCTGAACCATTTGGGATAACTTGAGCCAGAAGAAGACGAACTTTTTTGAACGTCTCGGAATTGGTTTGAAACTCACCCACCGTCCTCATTTCTCGTGAGGATTCCAGAATGCATGAACTTGTTTCGAGATTCCTCCGTTTGGGCCCTGAACCATTTGGGAAGACTTGAGGCAGAAGAAGACGAACTTTTTTCAACGACTCCGAATTGCGTGGAAACTCACCCACCCTCCTCATTTCTCGTGAGGACTCCAGAATGCATGAACTTATTTCCAGATTCCTCCCTTTCGGCCCTGAACCATATGGGACAACTTGAGGCAGAAGAAGACGAACTTTTTTCAACGTCTCGGAATTGGTTGGAAACTCACCCACCCTCCTCATTTCTCGTGAGGATTCCAGAATGCATGAACTTGTTTCGAGATTCCTCCCTATGGGCCCTGAACCATATGGGACAACTTGAGCCAGAAGAAGACGAACTTTTTTGAACGTCTCGGAATTGGTTGGAAACTCACCCACCCTCCTCATTTCTCGTGAGGATTCCAGAATGCATGAACTTGTTTCGAGATTCCTCCGTTTGGGCCCTGAACCATTTGGGACAACTTGAGGCAGAAGAAGACGAACTTTTTTCAACGTCTCCGAATTGCGTGGAAACTCACCCACCCTCCTCATTTCTCGTGAGGATTCCAGAATGCATGAACTTGTTTCCAGATTCCTCCCTTTCGGCCCTGAACCATATGGGACAACTTGAGGCAGAAGAAGACGAACTTTTTTCAACGTCTCGGAATTGGTTGGAAACTCACCCACCCTCCTCATTTCTCGTGAGGATTCCAGAATGCATGAACTTGTTTCGAGATTCCTCCCTATGGGCCCTGAACCATATGGGACAACTTGAGCCAGAAGAAGACGAACTTTTTTGAACGTCTCGGAATTGGTTGGAAACTCACCCACCCTCCTCATTTCTCGTGAGGATTCCAGAATGCATGAACTTGTTTCGAGATTCCTCCGTTTGGGCCCTGAACCATTTGGGAAGACTTGAGGCAGAAGAAGACGAACTTTTTTCAACGACTCCGAATTGCGTGGAAACTCACCCACCCTCCTCATTTATCGTGAGGACTCCAGAATGCATGAACTTGTTTCGAGATTCCTCCGTTTGGGCCCTGAACCATTTGGGACAACTTGAGGCAGAAGAAGACGAACTTTTTTCAACGACTCCGAATTGCGTGGAAACTCACCCACCCTCCTCATTTCTCGTGAGGATTCCAGAATGCATGAACTTGTTTCGAGATTCCTCCCTTTGGGCCCTGAACCATATGGGACAACTTGAGGCAGAAGAAGACGAACTTTTTTCAACGTCTCCGAATTGCGTGGAAACTCACCCACCCTCCTCATTTCTCGTGAGGATTCCAGAATGCGTGAACTTGTTTCGAGATTCCTCCCTTTGGGCCCTGAACCATATGGGACAACTTGAGGCAGAAGAAGACGAACTTTTTTCAACGTCTCCGAATTGCGTGGAAACTCACCCACCCTCCTCATTTCTCGTGAAGATTCCAGAATGCATGAACTTGTTTCGAGATTCCTCCGTTTGGGCCCTGAACCATTTGGGACAACTTGAGGCAGAAGAAGACGAACTTTTTTCAACGTCTCGGAATTGCTTGGAAACTCACCCATCCTCCTCATTTCTCGTGAGGATTCCAAAATGCATGAACTTGTTTCGAGATTCCTCCGGTTGGGCCCTGAACCATTTGGGACAACTTGAGGCAGAAGAAGACGAACTTTTTTCAACGTCTCGGAATTGGTTGGAAACTCACCCACCCTCCTCATTTCTCGTGAGGATTCCAGAATGCATGAACTTGTTTCGAGATTCCTCCCTATGGGCCCTGAACCATATGGGACAACTTGAGCCAGAAGAAGACGAACTTTTTTGAACGTCTCGGAATTGGTTGGAAACTCACCCACCCTCCTCATTTCTCGTGAGGGTTCCAGAATGCATGAACTTGTTTCGAGATTCCTCCGTTTGGGCGCTGAACCATTTGGGAAGACTTGAGGCAGAAGAAGACGAACTTTTTTCAACGACTCCGAATTGCGTGGAAACTCACCCACCCTCCTCATTTCTCGTGAGGACTCCAGAATGCATGAACTTATTTCCAGATTCCTCCCTTTCGGCCCTGAACCATATGGGACAACTTGAGGCAGAAGAAGACGAACTTTTTTCAACGTCTCGGAATTGGTTGGAAACTCACCCACCCTCCTCATTTCTCGTGAGGATTCCAGAATGCATGAACTTGTTTCGAGATTCCTCCCTATGGGCCCTGAACCATATGGGACAACTTGAGCCAGAAGAAGACGAACTTTTTTGAACGTCTCGGAATTGGTTGGAAACTCACCCACCCTCCTCATTTCTTGTGAGGATTCCAGAATGCATGAACTTGTTTCGAGATTCCTCCGTTTGGGCCCTGAACCATTTGGGACAACTTGAGGCAGAAGAAGACGAACTTTTTTCAACGTCTCCGAATTGCGTGGAAACTCACCCACCCTCCTCATTTCTCGTGAGGATTCCAGAATGCATGAACTTGTTTCCAGATTCCTCCCTTTCGGCCCTGAACCATATGGGACAACTTGAGGCAGAAGAAGACGAACTTTTTTCAACGTCTCGGAATTGCTTCGAAACTCACCCACCCTCCTCATTTCTCGTGAGGATTCCAGAGTGCATGAACTTTTTTCGAGATTCCTCCCTTTTGGCCCTGAACCATATGGGACAACTTGAGCCAGAAGAAGACGAACTTTTTTCAACGACTCCGAATTGCGTGGAAACTCACCCACCCTCCTCATTTCTCGTGAGGATTCCAGAATGCATGAACTTGTTTCGAGATTCCTCCCTTTGGGCCCTGAACCATATGGGACAACTTGAGGCAGAAGAAGACGAACTTTTTTCAACGTCTCCGAATTGCGTGGAAACTCACCCACCCTCCTCATTTCTCGTGAGGATTCCAGAATGCATGAACTTGTTTCGAGATTCCTCCCTTTGGGCCCTGAACCATTTGGGACAACTTGAGGCAGAAGAAGACGAACTTTTTTCAACGTCTCGGAATTGCTTCGAAACTCACCCACCCTCCTCAATTCTCGTGAGGATTCCAGAGTGCATGAACTTTTTTCGAGATTCCTCCCTTTTGGCCCTGAACCATATGGGACAACTTGAGCCAGAAGAAGACGAACTTTTTTCAACGACTCCGAATTGCGTGGAAACTCACCCACCCTCCTCATTTCTCGTGAGGATTCCAGAATGCATGAACTTGTTTCGAGATTCCTCCGTTTGGGCCCTGAACCATTTGGGACAACTTGAGGCAGAAGAAGACGAAATTTTTTCAACGACTCCGAATTGCGTGGAAACTCACCCACCCTCCTCATTTCTCGTGAGGATTCCAGAATGCATGAACTTGTTTCGAGATTCCTCCCTTTGGTCCCTGAACCATTTGGGACAACTTGAGCCAGAAGAAGACGAACTTTTTTGAACGTCTCGGAATTGGTTTGAAACTCACCCACCGTCCTCATTTCTCGTGAGGATTCCAGAATGCATGAACTTGTTTCGAGATTCCTCCGTTTGGGCCCTGAACCATTTGGGAAGACTTGAGGCAGAAGAAGACGAACTTTTTTCAACGACTCCGAATTGCGTGGAAACTCACCCACCCTCCTCATTTCTCGTGAGGACTCCAGAATGCATGAACTTATTTCCAGATTCCTCCCTTTCGGCCCTGAACCATATGGGACAACTTGAGGCAGAAGAAGACGAACTTTTTTCAACGTCTCGGAATTGGTTGGAAACTCACCCACCCTCCTCATTTCTCGTGAGGATTCCAGAATGCATGAACTTGTTTCGAGATTCCTCCCTATGGGCCCTGAACCATATGGGACAACTTGAGCCAGAAGAAGACGAACTTTTTTGAACGTCTCGGAATTGGTTGGAAACTCACCCACCCTCCTCATTTCTCGTGAGGATTCCAGAATGCATGAACTTGTTTCGAGATTCCTCCGTTTGGGCCCTGAACCATTTGGGACAACTTGAGGCAGAAGAAGACGAACTTTTTTCAACGTCTCCGAATTGCGTGGAAACTCACCCACCCTCCTCATTTCTCGTGAGGATTCCAGAATGCATGAACTTGTTTCGAGATTCCTCCGTTTGGGCCCTGAACCATATGGGACAACTTGAGGCAGAAGAAGACGAACTTTTTTCAACGTCTCGGAATTGCTTCGAAACTCACCCACCCTCCTCATTTCTCGTGAGGATTCCAGAGTGCATGAACTTTTTTCGAGATTCCTCCCTTTTGGCCCTGAACCATATGGGACAACTTGAGCCAGAAGAAGACGAACTTTTTTCAACGACTCCGAATTGCGTGGAAACTCACCCACCCTCCTCATTTCTCGTGAGGATTCCAGAATGCATGAACTTGTTTCGAGATTCCTCCCTTTGGGCCCTGAACCATATGGGACAACTTGAGGCAGAAGAAGACGAACTTTTTTCAACGTCTCCGAATTGCGTGGAAACTCACCCACCCTCCTCATTTCTCGTGAGGATTCCAGAATGCATGAACTTGTTTCGAGATTCCTCCCTTTGGGCCCTGAACCATTTGGGACAACTTGAGGCAGAAGAAGACGAACTTTTTTCAACGTCTCGGAATTGCTTCGAAACTCACCCACCCTCCTCAATTCTCGTGAGGATTCCAGAGTGCATGAACTTTTTTCGAGATTCCTCCCTTTTGGCCCTGAACCATATGGGACAACTTGAGCCAGAAGAAGACGAACTTTTTTCAACGACTCCGAATTGCGTGGAAACTCACCCACCCTCCTCATTTCTCGTGAGGATTCCAGAATGCATGAACTTGTTTCGAGATTCCTCCGTTTGGGCCCTGAACCATTTGGGACAACTTGAGGCAGAAGAAGACGAAATTTTTTCAACGACTCCGAATTGCGTGGAAACTCACCCACCCTCCTCATTTCTCGTGAGGATTCCAGAATGCATGAACTTGTTTCGAGATTCCTCCCTTTGGTCCCTGAACCATTTGGGACAACTTGAGCCAGAAGAAGACGAACTTTTTTGAACGTCTCGGAATTGGTTTGAAACTCACCCACCGTCCTCATTTCTCGTGAGGATTCCAGAATGCATGAACTTGTTTCAAGATTCCTCCGTTTGGGCGCTGAACCATTTGGGAAGACTTGAGGCACAAGAAGACGAACTTTTTTCAACGACTCCGAATTGCGTGGATACTCACCCACCCTCCTCATTTCTCGTGAGGACTCCAGAATGCATGAACTTATTTCCAGATTCCTCCCTTTCGGCCCTGAACCATATGGGACAACTTGAGGCAGAAGAAGACGAACTTTTTTCAACGTCTCGGAATTGGTTGGAAACTCACCCACCCTCCTCATTTCTCGTGAGGATTCCAGAATGCATGAACTTGTTTCGAGATTCCTCCCTATGGGCCCTGAACCATATGGGACAACTTGAGCCAGAAGAAGACGAACTTTTTTGAACGTCTCGGAATTGGTTGGAAACTCACCCACCCTCCTCATTTCTCGTGAGGATTCCAGAATGCATGAACTTGTTTCGAGATTCCTCCGTTTGGGCCCTGAACCATTTGGGACAACTTGAGGCAGAAGAAGACGAACTTTTTTCAACGTCTCCGAATTGCGTGGAAACTCACCCACCCTCCTCATTTCTCGTGAGGATTCCAGAATGCATGAACTTGTTTCCAGATTCCTCCCTTTCGGCCCTGAACCATATGGGACAACTTGAGGCAGAAGAAGACGAACTTTTTTCAACGTCTCGGAATTGCTTCGAAACTCACCCACCCTCCTCATTTCTCGTGAGGATTCCAGAGTGCATGAACTTTTTTCGAGATTCCTCCCTTTTGGCCCTGAACCATATGGGACAACTTGAGCCAGAAGAAGACGAACTTTTTTCAACGACTCCGAATTGCGTGGAAACTCACCCACCCTCCTCATTTCTCGTGAGGATTCCAGAATGCATGAACTTGTTTCGAGATTCCTCCCTTTGGGCCCTGAACCATATGGGACAACTTGAGGCAGAAGAAGACGAACTTTTTTCAACGTCTCCGAATTGCGTGGAAACTCACCCACCCTCCTCATTTCTCGTGAGGATTCCAGAATGCATGAACTTGTTTCGAGATTCCTCCCTTTGGGCCCTGAACCATTTGGGACAACTTGAGGCAGAAGAAGACGAACTTTTTTCAACGTCTCGGAATTGCTTCGAAACTCACCCACCCTCCTCATTTCTCGTGAGGATTCCAGAATGCATGAACTTGTTTCGAGATTCCTCCCTTTGGGCCCTGAACCATTTGGGACAACTTGAGGCAGAAGAAGACGAACTTTTTTCAACGTCTCGGAATTGCTTCGAAACTCACCCACCCTCCTCATTTCTCGTGAGGATTCCAGAGTGCATGAACTTTTTTCGAGATTCCTCCCTTTTGGCCCTGAACCATATGGGACAACTTGAGCCAGAAGAAGACGAACCTTTTTCAACGACTCCGAATTGCGTGGAAACTCACCCACCCTCCTCATTTCTCGTGAGGATTCCAGAATGCATGAACTTGTTTCGAGATTCCTCCGTTTGGGCCCTGAACCATTTGGGACAACTTGAGGCAGAAGAAGACGAAATTTTTTCAACGACTCCGAATTGCGTGGAAACTCACCCACCCTCCTCATTTCTCGTGAGGATTCCAGAATGCATGAACTTGTTTCGAGATTCCTCCCTTTGGTCCCTGAACCATTTGGGACAACTTGAGCCAGAAGAAGACGAACTTTTTTGAACGTCTCGGAATTGGTTTGAAACTCACCCACCGTCCTCATTTCTCGTGAGGATTCCAGAATGCATGAACTTGTTTCGAGATTCCTCCGTTTGGGCCCTGAACCATTTGGGAAGACTTGAGGCAGAAGAAGACGAACTTTTTTCAACGACTCCGAATTGCGTGGAAACTCACCCACCCTCCTCATTTCTCGTGAGGACTCCAGAATGCATGAACTTATTTCCAGATTCCTCCCTTTCGGCCCTGAACCATATGGGACAACTTGAGGCAGAAGAAGACGAACTTTTTTCAACGTCTCGGAATTGGTTGGAAACTCACCCACCCTCCTCATTTCTCGTGAGGATTCCAGAATGCATGAACTTGTTTCGAGATTCCTCCCTATGGGCCCTGAACCATATGGGACAACTTGAGCCAGAAGAAGACGAACTTTTTTGAACGTCTCGGAATTGGTTGGAAACTCACCCACCCTCCTCATTTCTCGTGAGGATTCCAGAATGCATGAACTTGTTTCGAGATTCCTCCGTTTGGGCCCTGAACCATTTCGGACAACTTGAGGCAGAAGAAGACGAACTTTTTTCAACGTCTCCGAATTGCGTGGAAACTCACCCACCCTCCTCATTTCTCGTGAGGATTCCAGAATGCATGAACTTGTTTCCAGATTCCTCCCTTTCGGCCCTGAACCATATGGGACAACTTGAGGCAGAAGAAGACGAACTTTTTTCAACGTCTCGGAATTGCTTCGAAACTCACCCACCCTCCTCATTTCTCGTGAGGATTCCAGAGTGCATGAACTTTTTTCGAGATTCCTCCCTTTTGGCCCTGAACCATATGGGACAACTTGAGCCAGAAGAAGACGAACTTTTTTCAACGACTCCGAATTGCGTGGAAACTCACCCACCCTCCTCATTTCTCGTGAGGATTCCAGAATGCATGAACTTGTTTCGAGATTCCTCCCTTTGGGCCCTGAACCATATGGGACAACTTGAGGCAGAAGAAGACGAACTTTTTTCAACGTCTCCGAATTGCGTGGAAACTCACCCACCCTCCTCATTTCTCGTGAGGATTCCAGAATGCATGAACTTGTTTCGAGATTCCTCCCTTTGGGCCCTGAACCATTTGGGACAACTTGAGGCAGAAGAAGACGAACTTTTTTCAACGTCTCGGAATTGCTTCGAAACTCACCCACCCTCCTCATTTCTCGTGAGGATTCCAGAGTGCATGAACTTTTTTCGAGATTCCTCCCTTTTGGCCCTGAACCATATGGGACAACTTGAGCAAGAAGAAGACGAACTTTTTTCAACGACTCCGAATTGCGTGGAAACTCACCCACCCTCCTCATTTCTCGTGAGGATTCCAGAATGCATGAACTTGTTTCGAGATTCCTCCGTTTGGGCCCTGAACCATTTGGGACAACTTGAGGCAGAAGAAGACGAAATTTTTTCAACGACTCCGAATTGCGTGGAAACTCACCCACCCTCCTCATTTCTCGTGAGGATTCCAGAATGCATGAACTTGTTTCGAGATTCCTCCCTTTGGTCCCTGAACCATTTGGGACAACTTGAGCCAGAAGAAGACGAACTTTTTTGAACGTCTCGGAATTGGTTTGAAACTCACCCACCCTCCTCATTTCTCGTGAGGATTCCAGAATGCATGAACTTGTTTCGAGATTCCTCCGTTTGGGCCCTGAACCATTTGGGAAAACTTGAGGCAGAAGAAGACGAACTTTTTTCAACGACTCCGAATTGCGTGGAAACTCACCCACCCTCCTCATTTATCGTGAGGACTCCAGAATGCATGAACTTGTTTCGAGATTCCTCCGTTTGGGCCCTGAACCATTTGGGACAACTTGAGGCAGAAGAAGACGAACTTTTCTCAACGACTCCGAATTGCGTGGAAACTCACCCACCCTCCTCATTTCTCGTGAGGATTCCAGAATGCATGAACTTGTTTCGAGATTCCTCCCTTTGGGCCCTGAACCATATGGGACAACTTGAGGCAGAAGAAGACGAACTTTTTTCAACGTCTCCGAATTGCGTGGAAACTCACCCACCCTCCTCATTTCTCGTGAAGATTCCAGAATGCATGAACTTGTTTCGAGATTCCTCCGTTTGGGCCCTGAACCATTTGGGACAACTTGAGGCAGAAGAAGACGAACTTTTTTCAACGTCTCGGAATTGCTTCGAAACTCATCCACCCTCCTCATTTCTCGTGAGGATTCCAGAGTGCATGAACTTTTTTCGAGATTCCTCCCTTTTGGCCCTGAACCATATGGGACAACTTGAGCCAGAAGAAGACGAACTTTTTTCAACGACTCCGAATTGCGTGGAAACTCACCCACCCTCCTCATTTCTCGTGAGGATTCCAGAATGCATGAACTTGTTTCGAGATTCCTCCCTTTGGGCCCTGAACCATATGGGACAACTTGAGGCAGAAGAAGACGAACTTTTTTCAACGTCTCCGAATTGCGTGGAAACTCACCCACCCTCCTCATTTCTCGTGAGGATTCCAGAATGCATGAACTTGTTTCGAGATTCCTCCCTTTGGGCCCTGAACCATTTGGGACAACTTGAGGCAGAAGAAGACGAACTTTTTTCAACGTCTCGGAATTGCTTCGAAACTCACCCACCCTCCTCATTTCTCGTGAGGATTCCAGAGTGCATGAACTTTTTTCGAGATTCCTCCCTTTTGGCCCTGAACCATATGGCACAACTTGAGCAAGAAGAAGACGAACTTTTTTCAACGACTCCGAATTGCGTGGAAACTCACCCACCCTCCTCATTTCTCGTGAGGATTCCAGAATGCATGAACTTGTTTCGAGATTCCTCCGTTTGGGCCCTGAACCATTTGGGACAACTTGAGGCAGAAGAAGACGAAATTTTTTCAACGACTCCGAATTGCGTGGAAACTCACCCACCCTCCTCATTTCTCGTGAGGATTCCAGAATGCATGAACTTGTTTCGAGATTCCTCCCTTTGGTCCCTGAACCATTTGGGACAACTTGAGCCAGAAGAAGACGAACTTTTTTGAACGTCTCAGAATTGGTTTGAAACTCACCCACCCTCCTCATTTCTCGTGAGGATTCCAGAATGCATGAACTTGTTTCGAGATTCCTCCGTTTGGGCCCTGAACCATTTGGGACAACTTGAGCCAGAAGAAGACGAACTTTTTTGAACGTCTCGGAATTGGTTTGAAACTCACCCACCCTCCTCATTTCTCGTGAGGATTCCAGAATGCATGAACTTGTTTCGAGATTCCTCCGTTTGGGCCCTGAACCATTTGGGAAGACTTGAGGCAGAAGAAGACGAACTTTTTTCAACGACTCCGAATTGCGTGGAAACTCACCCACCCTCCTCATTTATCGTGAGGACTCCAGAATGCATGAACTTGTTTCGAGATTCCTCCGTTTGGGCCCTGAACCATTTGGGACAACTTGAGGCAGAAGAAGACGAACTTTTTTCAACGTCTCCGAATTGCGTGGAAACTCACCCACCCTCCTCATTTCTCGTGAGGATTCCAGAATGCATGAACTTGTTTCGAGATTCCTCCCTTTGGGCCCTGAACCATTTGGGACAACTTGAGGCAGAAGAAGACGAACTTTTTTCAACGTCTCGGAATTGCTTCGAAACTCACCCACCCTCCTCATTTCTCGTGAGGATTCCAGAGTGCATGAACTTTTTTCGAGATTCCTCCCTTTTGGCCCTGAACCATATGGGACAACTTGAGCAAGAAGAAGACGAACTTTTTTCAACGACTCCGAATTGCGTGGAAACTCACCCACCCTCCTCATTTCTTGTGAGGATTCCAGAATGCATGAACTTGTTTCGAGATTCCTCCGTTTGGGCCCTGAACCATTTGGGACAACTTGAGGCAGAAGAAGACGAAATTTTTTCAACGACTCCGAATTGCGTGGAAACTCACCCACCCTCCTCATTTCTCGTGAGGATTCCAGAATGCATCAACTTGTTTCGAGATTCCTCCCTTTGGTCCCTGAACCATTTGGGACAACTTGAGCCAGAAGAAGACGAACTTTTTTGAACGTCTCGGAATTGGTTTGAAACTCACCCACCCTCCTCATTTCTCGTGAGGATTCCAGAATGCATGAACTTGTTTCGAGATTCCTCCGTTTGGGCCCTGAACCATTTGGGAAAACTTGAGGCAGAAGAAGACGAACTTTTTTCAACGACTCCGAATTGCGTGGAAACTCACCCACCCTCCTCATTTATCGTGAGGACTCCAGAATGCATGAACTTGTTTCGAGATTCCTCCGTTTGGGCCCTGAACCATTTGGGACAACTTGAGGCAGAAGAAGACGAACTTTTTTCAACGACTCCGAATTGCGTGGAAACTCACCCACCCTCCTCATTTCTCGTGAGGATTCCAGAATGCATGAACTTGTTTCGAGATTCCTCCCTTTGGGCCCTGAACCATTTGGGACAACTTGAGGCAGAAGAAGACGAACTTTTTTCAACGTCTCGGAATTGCTTCGAAACTCACCCACCCTCCTCATTTCTCGTGAGGATTCCAGAGTGCATGAACTTTTTTCGAGATTCCTCCCTTTTGGCCCTGAACCATATGGGACAACTTGAGCAAGAAGAAGACGAACTTTTTTCAACGACTCCGAATTGCGTGGAAACTCACCCACCCTCCTCATTTCTCGTGAGGATTCCAGAATGCATGAACTTGTTTCGAGATTCCTCCGTTTGGGCCCTGAACCATTTGGTACAACTTGAGGCAGAAGAAGACGAAATTTTTTCAACGACTCCGAATTGCGTGGAAACTCACCCACCCTCCTCATTTCTCGTGAGGATTCCAGAATGCATGAACTTGTTTCGAGATTCCTCCCTTTGGTCCCTGAACCATTTGGGACAACTTGAGCCAGAAGAAGACGAACTTTTTTGAACGTCTCGGAATTGGTTTGAAACTCACCCACCCTCCTCATTTCTCGTGAGGATTCCAGAATGCATGAACTTGTTTCGAGATTCCTCCGTTTGGGCCCTGAACCATTTGGGAAAACTTGAGGCAGAAGAAGACGAACTTTTTTCAACGACTCCGAATTGCGTGGAAACTCACCCACCCTCCTCATTTATCGTGAGGACTCCAGAATGCATGAACTTGTTTCGAGATTCCTCCGTTTGGGCCCTGAACCATTTGGGACAACTTGAGGCAGAAGAAGACGAACTTTTTTCAACGACTCCGAATTGCGTGGAAACTCACCCACCCTCCTCATTTCTCGTGAGGATTCCAGAATGCATGAACTTGTTTCGAGATTCCTCCCTTTGGGCCCTGAACCATATGGGACAACTTGAGGCAGAAGAAGACGAACTTTTTTCAACGTCTCCGAATTGCGTGGAAACTCACCCACCCTCCTCATTTCTCGTGAAGATTCCAGAATGCATGAACTTGTTTCGAGATTCCTCCGTTTGGGCCCTGAACCATTTGGGACAACTTGAGGCAGAAGAAGACGAACTTTTTTCAACGTCTCGGAATTGCTTCGAAACTCATCCACCCTCCTCATTTCTCGTGAGGATTCCAGAGTGCATGAACTTTTTTCGAGATTCCTCCCTTTTGGCCCTGAACCATATGGGACAACTTGAGCCAGAAGAAGACGAACTTTTTTCAACGACTCCGAATTGCGTGGAAACTCACCCACCCTCCTCATTTCTCGTGAGGATTCCAGAATGCATGAACTTGTTTCGAGATTCCTCCCTTTGGGCCCTGAACCATATGGGACATCTTGAGGCAGAAGAAGACGAACTTTTTTCAACGTCTCCGAATTGCGTGGAAACTCACCCACCCTCCTCATTTCTCGTGAGGATTCCAGAATGCATGAACTTGTTTCGAGATTCCTCCCTTTGGGCCCTGAACCATTTGGGACAACTTGAGGCAGAAGAAGACGAACTTTTTTCAACGTCTCGGAATTGTTCGAAACTCACCCACCCTCCTCATTTCTCGTGAGGATTCCAGAGTGCATGAACTTTTTTCGAGATTCCTCCCTTTTGGCCCTGAACCATATGGGACAACTTGAGCAAGAAGAAGACGAACTTTTTTCAACGACTCCGAATTGCGTGGAAACTCACCCACCCTCCTCATTTCTCGTGAGGATTCCAGAATGCATGAACTTGTTTCGAGATTCCTCCGTTTGGGCCCTGAACCATTTGGGACAACTTGAGGCAGAAGAAGACGAAATTTTTTCAACGACTCCGAATTGCGTGGAAACTCACCCACCCTCCTCATTTCTCGTGAGGATTCCAGAATGCATGAACTTGTTTCGAGATTCCTCCCTTTGGTCCCTGAACCATTTGGGACAACTTGAGCCAGAAGAAGACGAACTTTTTTGAACGTCTCAGAATTGGTTTGAAACTCACCCACCCTCCTCATTTCTCGTGAGGATTCCAGAATGCATGAACTTGTTTCGAGATTCCTCCGTTTGGGCCCTGAACCATTTGGGACAACTTGAGCCAGAAGAAGACGAACTTTTTTGAACGTCTCGGAATTGGTTTGAAACTCACCCACCCTCCTCATTTCTCGTGAGGATTCCAGAATGCATGAACTTGTTTCGAGATTCCTCCGTTTGGGCCCTGAACCATTTGGGAAGACTTGAGGCAGAAGAAGACGAACTTTTTTCAACGACTCCGAATTGCGTGGAAACTCACCCACCCTCCTCATTTATCGTGAGGACTCCAGAATGCATGAACTTGTTTCGAGATTCCTCCGTTTGGGCCCTGAACCATTTGGGACAACTTGAGGCAGAAGAAGACGAACTTTTTTCAACGTCTCCGAATTGCGTGGAAACTCACCCACCCTCCTCATTTCTCGTGAGGATTCCAGAATGCATGAACTTGTTTCGAGATTCCTCCCTTTGGGCCCTGAACCATTTGGGACAACTTGAGGCAGAAGAAGACGAACTTTTTTCAACGTCTCGGAATTGCTTCGAAACTCACCCACCCTCCTCATTTCTCGTGAGGATTCCAGAGTGCATGAACTTTTTTCGAGATTCCTCCCTTTTGGCCCTGAACCATATGAGACAACTTGAGCAAGAAGAAGACGAACTTTTTTCAACGACTCCGAATTGCGTGGAAACTCACCCACCCTCCTCATTTCTTGTGAGGATTCCAGAATGCATGAACTTGTTTCGAGATTCCTCCGTTTGGGCCCTGAACCATTTGGGACAACTTGAGGCAGAAGAAGACGAAATTTTTTCAACGACTCCGAATTGCGTGGAAACTCACCCACCCTCCTCATTTCTCGTGAGGATTCCAGAATGCATCAACTTGTTTCGAGATTCCTCCCTTTGGTCCCTGAACCATTTGGGACAACTTGAGCCAGAAGAAGACGAACTTTTTTGAACGTCTCGGAATTGGTTTGAAACTCACCCACCCTCCTCATTTCTCGTGAGGATTCCAGAATGCATGAACTTGTTTCGAGATTCCTCCGTTTGGGCCCTGAACCATTTGGGAAAACTTGAGGCAGAAGAAGACGAACTTTTTTCAACGACTCCGAATTGCGTGGAAACTCACCCACCCTCCTCATTTATCGTGAGGACTCCAGAATGCATGAACTTGTTTCGAGATTCCTCCGTTTGGGCCCTGAACCATTTGGGACAACTTGAGGCAGAAGAAGACGAACTTTTTTCAACGACTCCGAATTGCGTGGAAACTCACCCACCCTCCTCATTTCTCGTGAGGATTCCAGAATGCATGAACTTGTTTCGAGATTCCTCCCTTTGGGCCCTGAACCATTTGGGACAACTTGAGGCAGAAGAAGACGAACTTTTTTCAACGTCTCGGAATTGCTTCGAAACTCACCCACCCTCCTCATTTCTCGTGAGGATTCCAGAGTGCATGAACTTTTTTCGAGATTCCTCCCTTTTGGCCCTGAACCATATGGGACAACTTGAGCAAGAAGAAGACGAACTTTTTTCAACGACTCCGAATTGCGTGGAAACTCACCCACCCTCCTCATTTCTCGTGAGGATTCCAGAATGCATGAACTTGTTTCGAGATTCCTCCGTTTGGGCCCTGAACCATTTGGTACAACTTGAGGCAGAAGAAGACGAAATTTTTTCAACGACTCCGAATTGCGTGGAAACTCACCCACCCTCCTCATTTCTCGTGAGGATTCCAGAATGCATGAACTTGTTTCGAGATTCCTCCCTTTGGTCCCTGAACCATTTGGGACAACTTGAGCCAGAAGAAGACGAACTTTTTTGAACGTCTCGGAATTGGTTTGAAACTCACCCACCCTCCTCATTTCTCGTGAGGATTCCAGAATGCATGAACTTGTTTCGAGATTCCTCCGTTTGGGCCCTGAACCATTTGGGAAAACTTGAGGCAGAAGAAGACGAACTTTTTTCAACGACTCCGAATTGCGTGGAAACTCACCCACCCTCCTCATTTATCGTGAGGACTCCAGAATGCATGAACTTGTTTCGAGATTCCTCCGTTTGGGCCCTGAACCATTTGGGACAACTTGAGGCAGAAGAAGACGAACTTTTTTCAACGACTCCGAATTGCGTGGAAACTCACCCACCCTCCTCATTTCTCGTGAGGATTCCAGAATGCATGAACTTGTTTCGAGATTCCTCCCTTTGGGCCCTGAACCATATGGGACAACTTGAGGCAGAAGAAGACGAACTTTTTTCAACGTCTCCGAATTGCGTGGAAACTCACCCACCCTCCTCATTTCTCGTGAAGATTCCAGAATGCATGAACTTGTTTCGAGATTCCTCCGTTTGGGCCCTGAACCATTTGGGACAACTTGAGGCAGAAGAAGACGAACTTTTTTCAACGTCTCGGAATTGCTTCGAAACTCATCCACCCTCCTCATTTCTCGTGAGGATTCCAGAGTGCATGAACTTTTTTCGAGATTCCTCCCTTTTGGCCCTGAACCATATGGGACAACTTGAGCCAGAAGAAGACGAACTTTTTTCAACGACTCCGAATTGCGTGGAAACTCACCCACCCTCCTCATTTCTCGTGAGGATTCCAGAATGCATGAACTTGTTTCGAGATTCCTCCCTTTGGGCCCTGAACCATATGGGACATCTTGAGGCAGAAGAAGACGAACTTTTTTCAACGTCTCCGAATTGCGTGGAAACTCACCCACCCTCCTCATTTCTCGTGAGGATTCCAGAATGCATGAACTTGTTTCGAGATTCCTCCCTTTGGGCCCTGAACCATTTGGGACAACTTGAGGCAGAAGAAGACGAACTTTTTTCAACGTCTCGGAATTGCTTCGAAACTCACCCACCCTCCTCATTTCTCGTGAGGATTCCAGAGTGCATGAACTTTTTTCGAGATTCCTCCCTTTTGGCCCTGAACCATATGGGACAACTTGAGCAAGAAGAAGACGAACTTTTTTCAACGACTCCGAATTGCGTGGAAACTCACCCACCCTCCTCATTTCTCGTGAGGATTCCAGAATGCATGAACTTGTTTCGAGATTCCTCCGTTTGGGCCCTGAACCATTTGGGACAACTTGAGGCAGAAGAAGACGAAATTTTTTCAACGACTCCGAATTGCGTGGAAACTCACCCACCCTCCTCATTTCTCGTGAGGATTCCAGAATGCATGAACTTGTTTCGAGATTCCTCCCTTTGGTCCCTGAACCATTTGGGACAACTTGAGCCAGAAGAAGACGAACTTTTTTGAACGTCTCAGAATTGGTTTGAAACTCACCCACCCTCCTCATTTCTCGTGAGGATTCCAGAATGCATGAACTTGTTTCGAGATTCCTCCGTTTGGGCCCTGAACCATTTGGGACAACTTGAGCCAGAAGAAGACGAACTTTTTTGAACGTCTCGGAATTGGTTTGAAACTCACCCACCCTCCTCATTTCTCGTGAGGATTCCAGAATGCATGAACTTGTTTCGAGATTCCTCCGTTTGGGCCCTGAACCATTTGGGAAGACTTGAGGCAGAAGAAGACGAACTTTTTTCAACGACTCCGAATTGCGTGGAAACTCACCCACCCTCCTCATTTATCGTGAGGACTCCAGAATGCATGAACTTGTTTCGAGATTCCTCCGTTTGGGCCCTGAACCATATGGGACAACTTGAGCAAGAAGAAGACGAACTTTTTTCAACGACTCCGAATTGCGTGGAAACTCACCCACCCTCCTCATTTCTTGTGAGGATTCCAGAATGCATGAACTTGTTTCGAGATTCCTCCGTTTGGGCCCTGAACCATTTGGGACAACTTGAGGCAGAAGAAGACGAAATTTTTTCAACGACTCCGAATTGCGTGGAAACTCACCCACCCTCCTCATTTCTCGTGAGGATTCCAGAATGCATCAACTTGTTTCGAGATTCCTCCCTTTGGTCCCTGAACCATTTGGGACAACTTGAGCCAGAAGAAGACGAACTTTTTTGAACGTCTCGGAATTGGTTTGAAACTCACCCACCCTCCTCATTTCTCGTGAGGATTCCAGAATGCATGAACTTGTTTCGAGATTCCTCCGTTTGGGCCCTGAACCATTTGGGAAAACTTGAGGCAGAAGAAGACGAACTTTTTTCAACGACTCCGAATTGCGTGGAAACTCACCCACCCTCCTCATTTATCGTGAGGACTCCAGAATGCATGAACTTGTTTCGAGATTCCTCCGTTTGGGCCCTGAACCATTTGGGACAACTTGAGGCAGAAGAAGACGAACTTTTTTCAACGACTCCGAATTGCGTGGAAACTCACCCACCCTCCTCATTTCTCGTGAGGATTCCAGAATGCATGAACTTGTTTCGAGATTCCTCCCTTTGGGCCCTGAACCATATGGGACAACTTGAGGCAGAAGAAGACGAACTTTTTTCAACGTCTCCGAATTGCGTGGAAACTCACCCACCCTCCTCATTTCTCGTGAAGATTCCAGAATGCATGAACTTGTTTCGAGATTCCTCCGTTTGGGCCCTGAACCATTTGGGACAACTTGAGGCAGAAGAAGACGAACTTTTTTCAACGTCTCGGAATTGCTTCGAAACTCACCCACCCTCCTCATTTCTCGTGAGGATTCCAGAGTGCATGAACTTTTTTCGAGATTCCTCCCTTTTGGCCCTGAACCATATGGGACAACTTGAGCCAGAAGAAGACGAACTTTTTTCAACGACTCCGAATTGCGTGGAAACTCACCCACCCTCCTCATTTCTCGTGAGGATTCCAGAATGCATGAACTTGTTTCGAGATTCCTCCCTTTGGGCCCTGAACCATATGGGACAACTTGAGGCAGAAGAAGACGAACTTTTTTCAACGTCTCCGAATTGCGTGGAAACTCACCCACCCTCCTCATTTCTCGTGAGGATTCCAGAATGCATGAACTTGTTTCGAGATTCCTCCCTTTGGGCCCTGAACCATTTGGGACAACTTGAGGCAGAAGAAGACGAACTTTTTTCAACGTCCCGGAATTGCTTCGAAACTCACCCACCCTCCTCATTTCTCGTGAGGATTCCAGAGTGCATGAACTTTTTTCGAGATTCCTCCCTTTTGGCCCTGAACCATATGGGACAACTTGAGCAAGAAGAAGACGAACTTTTTTCAACGACTCCGAATTGCGTGGAAACTCACCCACCCTCCTCATTTCTCGTGAGGATTCCAGAATGCATGAACTTGTTTCGAGATTCCTCCGTTTGGGCCCTGAACCATTTGGGACAACTTGAGGCAGAAGAAGACGAAATTTTTTCAACGACTCCGAATTGCGTGGAAACTCACCCACCCTCCTCATTTCTCGTGAGGATTCCAGAATGCATGAACTTGTTTCGAGATTCCTCCCTTTGGTCCCTGAACCATTTGGGACAACTTGAGCCAGAAGAAGACGAACTTTTTTGAACGTCTCGGAATTGGTTTGAAACTCACCCACCCTCCTCATTTCTCGTGAGGATTCCAGAATGCATGAACTTGTTTCGAGATTCCTCCGTTTGGGCCCTGAACCATTTGGGACAACTTGAGCCAGAAGAAGACGAACTTTTTTGAACGTCTCGGAATTGGTTTGAAACTCACCCACCCTCCTCATTTCTCGTGAGGATTCCAGAATGCATGAACTTGTTTCGAGATTCCTCCGTTTGGGCCCTGAACCATTTGGGAAGACTTGAGGCAGAAGAAGACGAACTTTTTTCAACGACTCCGAATTGCGTGGAAACTCACCCACCCTCCTCATTTATCGTGAGGACTCCAGAATGCATGAACTTGTTTCGAGATTCCTCCGTTTGGGCCCTGAACCATTTGGGACAACTTGAGGCAGAAGAAGACGAACTTTTTTCAACGTCTCCGAATTGCGTGGAAACTCACCCACCCTCCTCATTTCTCGTGAGGATTCCAGAATGCATGAACTTGTTTCGAGATTCCTCCCTTTGGGCCCTGAACCATTTGGGACAACTTGAGGCAGAAGAAGACGAACTTTTTTCAACGTCTCGGAATTGCTTCGAAACTCACCCACCCTCCTCATTTCTCGTGAGGATTCCAGAGTGCATGAACTTTTTTCGAGATTCCTCCCTTTTGGCCCTGAACCATATGGGACAACTTGAGCAAGAAGAAGACGAACTTTTTTCAACGACTCCGAATTGCGTGGAAACTCACCCACCCTCCTCATTTCTCGTGAGGATTCCAGAATGCATGAACTTGTTTCGAGATTCCTCCGTTTGGGCCCTGAACCATTTGGGACAACTTGAGGCAGAAGAAGACGAAATTTTTTCAACGACTCCGAATTGCGTGGAAACTCACCCACCCTCCTCATTTCTCGTGAGGATTCCAGAATGCATGAACTTGTTTCGAGATTCCTCCCTTTGGTCCCTGAACCATTTGGGACAACTTGAGCCAGAAGAAGACGAACTTTTTTGAACGTCTCGGAATTGGTTTGAAACTCACCCACCCTCCTCGTTTCTCGTGAGGATTCCAGAATGCATGAACTTGTTTCGAGATTCCTCCGTTTGGGCCCTGAACCATTTGGGAAGACTTGAGGCAGAAGAAGACGAACTTTTTTCAACGACTCCGAATTGCGTGGAAACTCACCCACCCTCCTCATTTATCGTGAGGACTCCAGAATGCATGAACTTGTTTCGAGATTCCTCCGTTTGGGCCCTGAACCATTTGGGACAACTTGAGGCAGAAGAAGACGAACTTTTTTCAACGACTCCGAATTGCGTGGAAACTCACCCACCCTCCTCATTTCTCGTGAGGATTCCAGAATGCATGAACTTGTTTCGAGATTCCTCCCTTTGGGCCCTGAACCATATGGGACAACTTGAGGCAGAAGAAGACGAACTTTTTTCAACGTCTCCGAATTGCGTGGAAACTCACCCACCCTCCTCATTTCTCGTGAGGATTCCAGAATGCATGAACTTGTTTCGAGATTCCTCCCTTTGGTCCCTGAACCATTTGGGACAACTTGAGCCAGAAGAAGACGAACTTTTTTGAACGTCTCGGAATTTGTTTGAAACTCACCCACCCTCCTCATTTCTCGTGAGGATTCCAGAATGCATGAACTTGTTTCGAGATTCCTCCGTTTGGGCCCTGAACCATTTGGGACAACTTGAGCCAGAAGAAGACGAACTTTTTTGAACGTCTCGGAATTGGTTTGAAACTCACCCACCCTCCTCATTTCTCGTGAGGATTCCAGAATGCATGAACTTGTTTCGAGATTCCTCCGTTTGGGCCCTGAACCATTTGGGAAGACTTGAGGCAGAAGAAGACGAACTTTTTTCAACGACTCCGAATTGCGTGGAAACTCACCCACCCTCCTGATTTATCGTGAGGACTCCAGAATGCATGAACTTGTTTCGAGATTCCTCCGTTTGGGCCCTGAACCATTTGGGACAACTTGAGGCAGAAGAAGACGAACTTTTTTCAACGTCTCCGAATTGCGTGGAAACTCACCCACCCTCCTCATTTCTCGTGAGGATTCCAGAATGCATGAACTTGTTTCGAGATTCCTCCCTTTGGGCCCTGAACCATTTGGGACAACTTGAGGCAGAAGAAGACGAACTTTTTTCAACGTCTCGGAATTGCTTCGAAACTCACCCACCCTCCTCATTTCTCGTGAGGATTCCAGAGTGCATGAACTTTTTTCGAGATTCCTCCCTTTTGGCCCTGAACCATATTGGACAACTTGAGCAAGAAGAAGACGAACTTTTTTCAACGACTCCGAATTGCGTGGAAACTCACCCACCCTCCTCATTTCTCGTGAGGATTCCAGAATGCATGAACTTGTTTCGAGATTCCTCCGTTTGGGCCCTGAACCATTTGGGACAACTTGAGGCAGAAGAAGACGAAATTTTTTCAACGACTCCGAATTGCGTGGAAACTCACCCACCCTCCTCATTTCTCGTGAGGATTCCAGAATGCATGAACTTGTTTCGAGATTCCTCCCTTTGGTCCCTGAACCATTTGGGACAACTTGAGCCAGAAGAAGACGAACTTTTTTGAACGTCTCGGAATTGGTTTGAAACTCACCCACCCTCCTCATTTCTCGTGAGGATTCCAGAATGCATGAACTTGTTTCGAGATTCCTCCGTTTGGGCCCTGAACCATTTGGGAAAACTTGAGGCAGAAGAAGACGAACTTTTTTCAACGACTCCGAATTGCGTGGAAACTCACCCACCCTCCTCATTTATCGTGAGGACTCCAGAATGCATGAACTTGTTTCGAGATTCCTCCGTTTGGGCCCTGAACCATTTGGGACAACTTGAGGCAGAAGAAGACGAACTTTTTTCAACGACTCCGAATTGCGTGGAAACTCACCCACCCTCCTCATTTCTCGTGAGGATTCCAGAATGCATGAACTTGTTTCGAGATTCCTCCCTTTGGGCCCTGAACCATATGGGACAACTTGAGGCAGAAGAAGACGAACTTTTTTCAACGTCTCCGAATTGTGTGGAAACTCACCCACCCTCCTCATTTCTCGTGAAGATTCCAGAATGCATGAACTTGTTTCGAGATTCCTCCGTTTGGGCCCTGAACCATTTGGGACAACTTGAGGCAGAAGAAGACGAACATTTTTCAACGTCTCGGAATTGCTTCGAAACTCACCCACCCTCCTCATTTCTCGTGAGGATTCCAGAGTGCATGAACTTTTTTCGAGATTCCTCCCTTTTGGCCCTGAACCATATGGGACAACTTGAGCCAGAAGAAGACGAACTTTTTTCAACGACTCCGAATTGCGTGGAAACTCACCCACCCTCCTCATTTCTCGTGAGGATTCCAGAATGCATGAACTTGTTTCGAGATTCCTCCCTTTGGGCCCTGAACCATATGGGACAACTTGAGGCAGAAGAAGACGAACTTTTTTCAACGTCTCCGAATTGCGTGGAAACTCACCCACCCTCCTCATTTCTCGTGAGGATTCCAGAATGCATGAACTTGTTTCGAGATTCCTCCCTTTGGGCCCTGAACCATTTGGGACAACTTGAGGCAGAAGAAGACGAACTTTTTTCAACGTCTCGGAATTGCTTCGAAACTCACCCACCCTCCTCATTTCTCGTGAGGATTCCAGAGTGCATGAACTTTTTTCGAGATTCCTCCCTTTTGGCCCTGAACCATATGGGACAACTTGAGCAAGAAGAAGACGAACTTTTTTCAACGACTCCGAATTGCGTGGAAACTCACCCACCCTCCTCATTTCTCGTGAGGATTCCAGAATGCATGAACTTGTTTCGAGATTCCTCCGTTTGGGCCCTGAACCATTTGGGACAACTTGAGGCAGAAGAAGACGAAATTTTTTCAACGACTCCGAATTGCGTGGAAACTCACCCACCCTCCTCATTTCTCGTGAGGATTCCAGAATGCATGAACTTGTTTCGAGATTCCTCCCTTTGGTCCCTGAACCATTTGGGACAACTTGAGCCAGAAGAAGACGAACTTTTTTGAACGTCTCGGAATTGGTTTGAAACTCACCCACCCTCCTCGTTTCTCGTGAGGATTCCAGAATGCATGAACTTGTTTCGAGATTCCTCCGTTTGGGCCCTGAACCATTTGGGAAGACTTGAGGCAGAAGAAGACGAACTTTTTTCAACGACTCCGAATTGCGTGGAAACTCACCCACCCTCCTCATTTATCGTGAGGACTCCAGAATGCATGAACTTGTTTCGAGATTCCTCCGTTTGGGCCCTGAACCATTTGGGACAACTTGAGGCAGAAGAAGACGAACTTTTTTCAACGACTCCGAATTGCGTGGAAACTCACCCACCCTCCTCATTTCTCGTGAGGATTCCAGAATGCATGAACTTGTTTCGAGATTCCTCCCTTTGGGCCCTGAACCATATGGGACAACTTGAGGCAGAAGAAGACGAACTTTTTTCAACGTCTCCGAATTGCGTGGAAACTCACCCACCCTCCTCATTTCTCGTGAAGATTCCAGAATGCATGAACTTGTTTCGAGATTCCTCCGTTTGGGCCCTGAACCATTTGGGACAACTTGAGGCAGAAGAAGACGAACTTTTTTCAACGTCTCGGAATTGCTTGGAAACTCACCCACCCTCCTCATTTCTCGTGAGGATTCCAGAATGCATGAACTTGTTTCGAGATTCCTCCCTTTGGGCCCTGAACCATTTGGGACAACTTGAGGCAGAAGAAGACGAACTTTTTTCAACGTCTCGGAATTGCTTCGAAACTCACCCACCCTCCTCATTTCTCGTGAGGATTCCAGAGTGCATGAACTTTTTTCGAGATTCCTCCCTTTTGGCCCTGAACCATATGGGACAACTTGAGCAAGAAGAAGACGAACTTTTTTCAACGACTCCGAATTGCGTGGAAACTCACCCACCCTCCTCATTTCTCGTGAGGATTCCAGAATGCATGAACTTGTTTCGAGATTCCTCCGTTTGGGCCCTGAACCATTTGGGACAACTTGAGGCAGAAGAAGACGAAATTTTTTCAACGACTCCGAATTGCGTGGAAACTCACCCACCCTCCTCATTTCTCGTGAGGATTCCAGAATGCATGAACTTGTTTCGAGATTCCTCCCTTTGGTCCCTGAACCATTTGGGACAACTTGAGCCAGAAGAAGACGAACTTTTTTGAACGTCTCGGAATTGGTTTGAAACTCACCCACCCTCCTCGTTTCTCGTGAGGATTCCAGAATGCATGAACTTGTTTCGAGATTCCTCCGTTTGGGCCCTGAACCATTTGGGAAGACTTGAGGCAGAAGAAGACGAACTTTTTTCAACGACTCCGAATTGCGTGGAAACTCACCCACCCTCCTCATTTATCGTGAGGACTCCAGAATGCATGAACTTGTTTCGAGATTCCTCCGTTTGGGCCCTGAACCATTTGGGACAACTTGAGGCAGAAGAAGACGAACTTTTTTCAACGACTCCGAATTGCGTGGAAACTCACCCACCCTCCTCATTTCTCGTGAGGATTCCAGAATGCATGAACTTGTTTCGAGATTCCTCCCTTTGGGCCCTGAACCATATGGGACAACTTGAGGCAGAAGAAGACGAACTTTTTTCAACGTCTCCGAATTGCGTGGAAACTCACCCACCCTCCTCATTTCTCGTGAGGATTCCAGAATGCATGAACTTGTTTCGAGATTCCTCCCTTTGGTCCCTGAACCATTTGGGACAACTTGAGCCAGAAGAAGACGAACTTTTTTGAACGTCTCGGAATTTGTTTGAAACTCACCCACCCTCCTCATTTCTCGTGAGGATTCCAGAATGCATGAACTTGTTTCGAGATTCCTCCGTTTGGGCCCTGAACCATTTGGGACAACTTGAGCCAGAAGAAGACGAACTTTTTTGAACGTCTCGGAATTGGTTTGAAACTCACCCACCCTCCTCATTTCTCGTGAGGATTCCAGAATGCATGAACTTGTTTCGAGATTCCTCCGTTTGGGCCCTGAACCATTTGGGAAGACTTGAGGCAGAAGAAGACGAACTTTTTTCAACGACTCCGAATTGCGTGGAAACTCACCCACCCTCCTGATTTATCGTGAGGACTCCAGAATGCATGAACTTGTTTCGAGATTCCTCCGTTTGGGCCCTGAACCATTTGGGACAACTTGAGGCAGAAGAAGACGAACTTTTTTCAACGTCTCCGAATTGCGTGGAAACTCACCCACCCTCCTCATTTCTCGTGAGGATTCCAGAATGCATGAACTTGTTTCGAGATTCCTCCCTTTGGGCCCTGAACCATTTGGGACAACTTGAGGCAGAAGAAGACGAACTTTTTTCAACGTCTCGGAATTGCTTCGAAACTCACCCACCCTCCTCATTTCTCGTGAGGATTCCAGAGTGCATGAACTTTTTTCGAGATTCCTCCCTTTTGGCCCTGAACCATATGGGACAACTTGAGCAAGAAGAAGACGAACTTTTTTCAACGACTCCGAATTGCGTGGAAACTCACCCACCCTCCTCATTTCTCGTGAGGATTCCAGAATGCATGAACTTGTTTCGAGATTCCTCCGTTTGGGCCCTGAACCATTTGGGACAACTTGAGGCAGAAGAAGACGAAATTTTTTCAACGACTCCGAATTGCGTGGAAACTCACCCACCCTCCTCATTTCTCGTGAGGATTCCAGAATGCATGAACTTGTTTCGAGATTCCTCCCTTTGGTCCCTGAACCATTTGGGACAACTTGAGCCAGAAGAAGACGAACTTTTTTGAACGTCTCGGAATTGGTTTGAAACTCACCCACCCTCCTCATTTCTCGTGAGGATTCCAGAATGCATGAACTTGTTTCGAGATTCCTCCGTTTGGGCCCTGAACCATTTGGGAAAACTTGAGGCAGAAGAAGACGAACTTTTTTCAACGACTCCGAATTGCGTGGAAACTCACCCACCCTCCTCATTTATCGTGAGGACTCCAGAATGCATGAACTTGTTTCGAGATTCCTCCGTTTGGGCCCTGAACCATTTGGGACAACTTGAGGCAGAAGAAGACGAACTTTTTTCAACGACTCCGAATTGCGTGGAAACTCACCCACCCTCCTCATTTCTCGTGAGGATTCCAGAATGCATGAACTTGTTTCGAGATTCCTCCCTTTGGGCCCTGAACCATATGGGACAACTTGAGGCAGAAGAAGACGAACTTTTTTCAACGTCTCCGAATTGTGTGGAAACTCACCCACCCTCCTCATTTCTCGTGAAGATTCCAGAATGCATGAACTTGTTTCGAGATTCCTCCGTTTGGGCCCTGAACCATTTGGGACAACTTGAGGCAGAAGAAGACGAACATTTTTCAACGTCTCGGAATTGCTTCGAAACTCACCCACCCTCCTCATTTCTCGTGAGGATTCCAGAGTGCATGAACTTTTTTCGAGATTCCTCCCTTTTGGCCCTGAACCATATGGGACAACTTGAGCCAGAAGAAGACGAACTTTTTTCAACGACTCCGAATTGCGTGGAAACTCACCCACCCTCCTCATTTCTCGTGAGGATTCCAGAATGCATGAACTTGTTTCGAGATTCCTCCCTTTGGGCCCTGAACCATATGGGACAACTTGAGGCAGAAGAAGACGAACTTTTTTCAACGTCTCCGAATTGCGTGGAAACTCACCCACCCTCCTCATTTCTCGTGAGGATTCCAGAATGCATGAACTTGTTTCGAGATTCCTCCCTTTGGGCCCTGAACCATTTGGGACAACTTGAGGCAGAAGAAGACGAACTTTTTTCAACGTCTCGGAATTGCTTCGAAACTCACCCACCCTCCTCATTTCTCGTGAGGATTCCAGAGTGCATGAACTTTTTTCGAGATTCCTCCCTTTTGGCCCTGAACCATATGGGACAACTTGAGCAAGAAGAAGACGAACTTTTTTCAACGACTCCGAATTGCGTGGAAACTCACCCACCCTCCTCATTTCTCGTGAGGATTCCAGAATGCATGAACTTGTTTCGAGATTCCTCCGTTTGGGCCCTGAACCATTTGGGACAACTTGAGGCAGAAGAAGACGAAATTTTTTCAACGACTCCGAATTGCGTGGAAACTCACCCACCCTCCTCATTTCTCGTGAGGATTCCAGAATGCATGAACTTGTTTCGAGATTCCTCCCTTTGGTCCCTGAACCATTTGGGACAACTTGAGCCAGAAGAAGACGAACTTTTTTGAACGTCTCGGAATTGGTTTGAAACTCACCCACCCTCCTCGTTTCTCGTGAGGATTCCAGAATGCATGAACTTGTTTCGAGATTCCTCCGTTTGGGCCCTGAACCATTTGGGAAGACTTGAGGCAGAAGAAGACGAACTTTTTTCAACGACTCCGAATTGCGTGGAAACTCACCCACCCTCCTCATTTATCGTGAGGACTCCAGAATGCATGAACTTGTTTCGAGATTCCTCCGTTTGGGCCCTGAACCATTTGGGACAACTTGAGGCAGAAGAAGACGAACTTTTTTCAACGACTCCGAATTGCGTGGAAACTCACCCACCCTCCTCATTTCTCGTGAGGATTCCAGAATGCATGAACTTGTTTCGAGATTCCTCCCTTTGGGCCCTGAACCATATGGGACAACTTGAGGCAGAAGAAGACGAACTTTTTTCAACGTCTCCGAATTGCGTGGAAACTCACCCACCCTCCTCATTTCTCGTGAAGATTCCAGAATGCATGAACTTGTTTCGAGATTCCTCCGTTTGGGCCCTGAACCATTTGGGACAACTTGAGGCAGAAGAAGACGAACTTTTTTCAACGTCTCGGAATTGCTTGGAAACTCACCCATCCTCCTCATTTCTCGTGAGGATTCCAGAATGCATGAACTTGTTTCGAGATTCCTCCGGTTGGGCCCTGAACCATTTGGGACAACTTGAGGCAGAAGAAGACGAACTTTTTTCAACGTCTCGGAATTGGTTGGAAACTCACCCACCCTCCTCATTTCTCGTGAGGATTCCAGAATGCATGAACTTGTTTCGAGATTCCTCCCTATGGGCCCTGAACCATATGGGACAACTTGAGCCAGAAGAAGACGAACTTTTTTGAACGTCTCGGAATTGGTTGGAAACTCACCCACCCTCCTCATTTCTCGTGAGGATTCCAGAATGCGTGAACTTGTTTCGAGATTCCTCCGTTTGGGCGCTGAACCATTTGGGAAGACTTGAGGCAGAAGAAGACGAACTTTTTTCAACGACTCCGAATTGCGTGGAAACTCACCCACCCTCCTCATTTCTCGTGAGGACTCCAGAATGCATGAACTTATTTCCAGATTCCTCCCTTTCGGCCCTGAACCATATGGGACAACTTGAGGCAGAAGAAGACGAACTTTTTTCAACGTCTCGGAATTGGTTGGAAACTCACCCACCCTCCTCATTTCTCGTGAGGATTCCAGAATGCATGAACTTGTTTCGAGATTCCTCCCTATGGGCCCTGAACCATATGGGACAACTTGAGCCAGAAGAAGACGAACTTTTTTGAACGTCTCGGAATTGGTTGGAAACTCACCCACCCTCCTCATTTCTCGTGAGGATTCCAGAATGCATGAACTTGTTTCGAGATTCCTCCGTTTGGGCCCTGAACCATTTGGGACAACTTGAGGCAGAAGAAGACGAACTTTTTTCAACGTCTCCGAATTGCGTGGAAACTCACCCACCCTCCTCATTTCTCGTGAGGATTCCAGAATGCATGAACTTGTTTCCAGATTCCTCCCTTTCGGCCCTGAACCATATGGGACAACTTGAGGCAGAAGAAGACGAACTTTTTTCAACGTCTCGGAATTGCTTCGAAACTCACCCACCCTCCTCATTTCTCGTGAGGATTCCAGAGTGCATGAACTTTTTTCGAGATTCCTCCATTTTGGCCCTGAACCATATGGGAACACTTGAGCCAGAAGAAGACGAACTTTTTTCAACGACTCCGAATTGCGTGGAAACTCACCCACCCTCCTCATTTCTCGTGAGGATTCCAGAATGCATGAACTTGTTTCGAGATTCCTCCCTTTGGGCCCTGAACCATATGGGACAACTTGAGGCAGAAGAAGACGAACTTTTTTCAACGTCTCCGAATTGCGTGGAAACTCACCCACCCTCCTCATTTCTCGTGAGGATTCCAGAATGCATGAACTTGTTTCGAGATTCCTCCCTTTGGTCCCCGAACCATTTGGGACAACTTGAGCCAGAAGAAGACGAACTTTTTTGAACGTCTCGGAATTGGTTTGACACTCACCCACCCTCCTCATTTCTCGTGAGGATTCCAGAATGCAAGAACTTGTTTCGAGATTCCTCCGTTTGAGCCCTGAACCATTTGGGAAGACTTGAGGCAGAAGAAGACGAACTTTTTTCAACGACTCCGAATTGCGTGGAAACTCACCCACCCTCCTCATTTATCGTGAGGACTCCAGAATGCATGAACTTGTTTCGAGATTCCTCCGTTTGGGCCCTGAACCATTTGGGACAACTTGAGGCAGAAGAAGACGAACTTTTTTCAACGACTCCGAATTGCGTGGAAACTCACCCACCCTCCTCATTTCTCGTGAGGATTCCAGAATGCATGAACTTGTTTCGAGATTCCTCCGTTTGGGCCCTGAACCATTTGGGAAGACTTGAGGCAGAAGAAGACGAACTTTTTTCAACGACTCCGAATTGCGTGGAAACTCACCCACCCTCCTCATTTCTCGTGAGGACTCCAGAATGCATGAACTTGTTTCGAGATTCCTCCGTTTGGGCCCTGAACCATTTGGGACAACTTGAGGCAGAAGAAGACGAACTTTTTTCAACGACTCCGAATTGCGTGGAAACTCACCCACCCTCCTCATTTCTCGTGAGGATTCCAGAATGCATGAACTTGTTTCGAGATTCCTCCCTTTGGGCCCTGAACCATATGGGACAACTTGAGGCAGAAGAAGACGAACTTTTTTCAACGTCTCCGAATTGCGTGGAAACTCACCCACCCTCCTCATTTCTCGTGAAGATTCCAGAATGCATTAACTTGTTTCGAGATTCCTCCGTTTGGGCCCTGAACCATTTGGGACAACTTGAGGCAGAAGAAGACGAACTTTTTTCAACGTCTCGGAATTGCTTGGAAACTCACCCATCCTCCTCATTTCTCGTGAGGATTCCAGAATGCATGAACTTGTTTCGAGATTCCTCCGGTTGGGCCCTGAACCATTTGGGACAACTTGAGGCAGAAGAAGACGAACTTTTTTCAACGTCTCGGAATTGGTTGGAAACTCACCCACCCTCCTCATTTCTCGTGAGGATTCCAGAATGCATGAACTTGTTTCGAGATTCCTCCCTATGGGCCCTGAACCATATGGGACAACTTGAGCCAGAAGAAGACGAACTTTTTTGAACGTCTCGGAATTGGTTGGAAACTCACCCACCCTCCTCATTTCTCGTGAGGATTCCAGAATGCATGAACTTGTTTCGAGATTCCTCCGTTTGGGCCCTGAACCATTTGGGAAGACTTGAGGCAGAAGAAGACGAACTTTTTTCAACGACTCCGAATTGCGTGGAAACTCACCCACCCTCCTCATTTATCGTGAGGACTCCAGAATGCATGAACTTGTTTCGAGATTCCTCCGTTTGGGCCCTGAACCATTTGGGACAACTTGAGGCAGAAGAAGACGAACTTTTTTCAACGACTCCGAATTGCGTGGAAACTCACCCACCCTCCTCATTTCTCGTGAGGATTCCAGAATGCATGAACTTGTTTCGAGATTCCTCCCTTTGGGCCCTGAACCATATGGGACAACTTGAGGCAGAAGAAGACGAACTTTTTTCAACGTCTCCGAATTGCGTGGAAACTCACCCACCCTCCTCATTTCTCGTGAGGATTCCAGAATGCATGAACTTGTTTCGAGATTCCTCCCTTTGGTCCCTGAACCATTTGGGACAACTTGAGCCAGAAGAAGACGAACTTTTTTGAACGTCTCGGAATTGGTTTGAAACTCACCCACCCTCCTCATTTCTCGTGAGGATTCCAGAATGCATGAACTTGTTTCGAGATTCCTCCGTTTGGGCCCTGAACCATTTGGGACAACTTGAGCCAGAAGAAGACGAACTTTTTTGAACGTCTCGGAATTGGTTTGAAACTCACCCACCCTCCTCATTTCTCGTGAGGATTCCAGAATGCATGAACTTGTTTCGAGATTCCTCCGTTTGGGCCCTGAACCATTTGGGAAGACTTGAGGCAGAAGAAGACGAACTTTTTTCAACGACTCCGAATTGCGTGGAAACTCACCCACCCTCCTGATTTATCGTGAGGACTCCAGAATGCATGAACTTGTTTCGAGATTCCTCCGTTTGGGCCCTGAACCATTTGGGACAACTTGAGGCAGAAGAAGACGAACTTTTTTCAACGTCTCCGAATTGCGTGGAAACTCACCCACCCTCCTCATTTCTCGTGAGGATTCCAGAATGCATGAACTTGTTTCGAGATTCCTCCCTTTGGGCCCTGAACCATTTGGGACAACTTGAGGCAGAAGAAGACGAACTTTTTTCAACGTCTCGGAATTGCTTCGAAACTCACCCACCCTCCTCATTTCTCGTGAGGATTCCAGAGTGCATGAACTTTTTTCGAGATTCCTCCCTTTTGGCCCTGAACCATATGGGACAACTTGAGCAAGAAGAAGACGAACTTTTTTCAACGACTCCGAATTGCGTGGAAACTCACCCACCCTCCTCATTTCTCGTGAGGATTCCAGAATGCATGAACTTGTTTCGAGATTCCTCCGTTTGGGCCCTGAACCATTTGGGACAACTTGAGGCAGAAGAAGACGAAATTTTTTCAACGACTCCGAATTGCGTGGAAACTCACCCACCCTCCTCATTTCTCGTGAGGATTCCAGAATGCATGAACTTGTTTCGAGATTCCTCCCTTTGGTCCCTGAACCATTTGGGACAACTTGAGCCAGAAGAAGACGAACTTTTTTGAACGTCTCGGAATTGGTTTGAAACTCACCCACCCTCCTCATTTCTCGTGAGGATTCCAGAATGCATGAACTTGTTTCGAGATTCCTCCGTTTGGGCCCTGAACCATTTGGGAAAACTTGAGGCAGAAGAAGACGAACTTTTTTCAACGACTCCGAATTGCGTGGAAACTCACCCACCCTCCTCATTTATCGTGAGGACTCCAGAATGCATGAACTTGTTTCGAGATTCCTCCGTTTGGGCCCTGAACCATTTGGGACAACTTGAGGCAGAAGAAGACGAACTTTTTTCAACGACTCCGAATTGCGTGGAAACTCACCCACCCTCCTCATTTCTCGTGAGGATTCCAGAATGCATGAACTTGTTTCGAGATTCCTCCCTTTGGGCCCTGAACCATATGGGACAACTTGAGGCAGAAGAAGACGAACTTTTTTCAACGTCTCCGAATTGTGTGGAAACTCACCCACCCTCCTCATTTCTCGTGAAGATTCCAGAATGCATGAACTTGTTTCGAGATTCCTCCGTTTGGGCCCTGAACCATTTGGGACAACTTGAGGCAGAAGAAGACGAACATTTTTCAACGTCTCGGAATTGCTTCGAAACTCACCCACCCTCCTCATTTCTCGTGAGGATTCCAGAGTGCATGAACTTTTTTCGAGATTCCTCCCTTTTGGCCCTGAACCATATGGGACAACTTGAGCCAGAAGAAGACGAACTTTTTTCAACGACTCCGAATTGCGTGGAAACTCACCCACCCTCCTCATTTCTCGTGAGGATTCCAGAATGCATGAACTTGTTTCGAGATTCCTCCCTTTGGGCCCTGAACCATATGGGACAACTTGAGGCAGAAGAAGACGAACTTTTTTCAACGTCTCCGAATTGCGTGGAAACTCACCCACCCTCCTCATTTCTCGTGAGGATTCCAGAATGCATGAACTTGTTTCGAGATTCCTCCCTTTGGGCCCTGAACCATTTGGGACAACTTGAGGCAGAAGAAGACGAACTTTTTTCAACGTCTCGGAATTGCTTCGAAACTCACCCACCCTCCTCATTTCTCGTGAGGATTCCAGAGTGCATGAACTTTTTTCGAGATTCCTCCCTTTTGGCCCTGAACCATATGGGACAACTTGAGCAAGAAGAAGACGAACTTTTTTCAACGACTCCGAATTGCGTGGAAACTCACCCACCCTCCTCATTTCTCGTGAGGATTCCAGAATGCATGAACTTTTTTCGAGATTCCTCCCTTTTGGCCCTGAACCATATGGGACAACTTGAGCCAGAAGAAGACGAACTTTTTTCAACGACTCCGAATTGCGTGGAAACTCACCCACCCTCCTCATTTCTCGTGAGGATTCCAGAATGCATGAACTTGTTTCGAGATTCCTCCCTTTGGGCCCTGAACCATATGGGACAACTTGAGGCAGAAGAAGACGAACTTTTTTCAACGTCTCCGAATTGCGTGGAAACTCACCCACCCTCCTCATTTCTCGTGAGGATTCCAGAATGCATGAACTTGTTTCGAGATTCCTCCCTTTGGGCCCTGAACCATTTGGGACAACTTGAGGCAGAAGAAGACGAACTTTTTTCAACGTCTCGGAATTGCTTCGAAACTCACCCACCCTCCTCATTTATCGTGAGGACTCCAGAATGCATGAACTTGTTTCGAGATTCCTCCGTTTGGGCCCTGAACCATTTGGGACAACTTGAGGCAGAAGAAGACGAACTTTTTTCAACGACTCCGAATTGCGTGGAAACTCACCCACCCTCCTCATTTCTCGTGAGGATTCCAGAATGCATGAACTTGTTTCGAGATTCCTCCCTTTGGGCCCTGAACCATATGGGACAACTTGAGGCAGAAGAAGACGAACTTTTTTCAACGTCTCCGAATTGCGTGGAAACTCACCCACCCTCCTCATTTCTCGTGAGGATTCCAGAATGCATGAACTTGTTTCGAGATTCCTCCCTTTGGTCCCTGAACCATTTGGGACAACTTGAGCCAGAAGAAGACGAACTTTTTTGAACGTCTCGGAATTGGTTTGAAACTCACCCACCCTCCTCATTTCTCGTGAGGATTCCAGAATGCATGAACTTGTTTCGAGATTCCTCCGTTTGGGCCCTGAACCATTTGGGACAACTTGAGCCAGAAGAAGACGAACTTTTTTGAACGTCTCGGAATTGGTTTGAAACTCACCCACCCTCCTCATTTCTCGTGAGGATTCCAGAATGCATGAACTTGTTTCGAGATTCCTCCGTTTGGGCCCTGAACCATTTGGGAAGACTTGAGGCAGAAGAAGACGAACTTTTTTCAACGACTCCGAATTGCGTGGAAACTCACCCACCCTCCTGATTTATCGTGAGGACTCCAGAATGCATGAACTTGTTTCGAGATTCCTCCGTTTGGGCCCTGAACCATTTGGGACAACTTGAGGCAGAAGAAGACGAACTTTTTTCAACGTCTCCGAATTGCGTGGAAACTCACCCACCCTCCTCATTTCTCGTGAGGATTCCAGAATGCATGAACTTGTTTCGAGATTCCTCCCTTTGGGCCCTGAACCATTTGGGACAACTTGAGGCAGAAGAAGACGAACTTTTTTCAACGTCTCGGAATTGCTTCGAAACTCACCCACCCTCCTCATTTCTCGTGAGGATTCCAGAGTGCATGAACTTTTTTCGAGATTCCTCCCTTTTGGCCCTGAACCATATGGGACAACTTGAGCAAGAAGAAGACGAACTTTTTTCAACGACTCCGAATTGCGTGGAAACTCACCCACCCTCCTCATTTCTCGTGAGGATTCCAGAATGCATGAACTTGTTTCGAGATTCCTCCGTTTGGGCCCTGAACCATTTGGGACAACTTGAGGCAGAAGAAGACGAAATTTTTTCAACGACTCCGAATTGCGTGGAAACTCACCCACCCTCCTCATTTCTCGTGAGGATTCCAGAATGCATGAACTTGTTTCGAGATTCCTCCCTTTGGTCCCTGAACCATTTGGGACAACTTGAGCCAGAAGAAGACGAACTTTTTTGAACGTCTCGGAATTGGTTTGAAACTCACCCACCCTCCTCATTTCTCGTGAGGATTCCAGAATGCATGAACTTGTTTCGAGATTCCTCCGTTTGGGCCCTGAACCATTTGGGAAAACTTGAGGCAGAAGAAGACGAACTTTTTTCAACGACTCCGAATTGCGTGGAAACTCACCCACCCTCCTCATTTATCGTGAGGACTCCAGAATGCATGAACTTGTTTCGAGATTCCTCCGTTTGGGCCCTGAACCATTTGGGACAACTTGAGGCAGAAGAAGACGAACTTTTTTCAACGACTCCGAATTGCGTGGAAACTCACCCACCCTCCTCATTTCTCGTGAGGATTCCAGAATGCATGAACTTGTTTCGAGATTCCTCCCTTTGGGCCCTGAACCATATGGGACAACTTGAGGCAGAAGAAGACGAACTTTTTTCAACGTCTCCGAATTGTGTGGAAACTCACCCACCCTCCTCATTTCTCGTGAAGATTCCAGAATGCATGAACTTGTTTCGAGATTCCTCCGTTTGGGCCCTGAACCATTTGGGACAACTTGAGGCAGAAGAAGACGAACATTTTTCAACGTCTCGGAATTGCTTCGAAACTCACCCACCCTCCTCATTTCTCGTGAGGATTCCAGAGTGCATGAACTTTTTTCGAGATTCCTCCCTTTTGGCCCTGAACCATATGGGACAACTTGAGCCAGAAGAAGACGAACTTTTTTCAACGACTCCGAATTGCGTGGAAACTCACCCACCCTCCTCATTTCTCGTGAGGATTCCAGAATGCATGAACTTGTTTCGAGATTCCTCCCTTTGGGCCCTGAACCATATGGGACAACTTGAGGCAGAAGAAGACGAACTTTTTTCAACGTCTCCGAATTGCGTGGAAACTCACCCACCCTCCTCATTTCTCGTGAGGATTCCAGAATGCATGAACTTGTTTCGAGATTCCTCCCTTTGGGCCCTGAACCATTTGGGACAACTTGAGGCAGAAGAAGACGAACTTTTTTCAACGTCTCGGAATTGCTTCGAAACTCACCCACCCTCCTCATTTCTCGTGAGGATTCCAGAGTGCATGAACTTTTTTCGAGATTCCTCCCTTTTGGCCCTGAACCATATGGGACAACTTGAGCAAGAAGAAGACGAACTTTTTTCAACGACTCCGAATTGCGTGGAAACTCACCCACCCTCCTCATTTCTCGTGAGGATTCCAGAATGCATGAACTTGTTTCGAGATTCCTCCGTTTGGGCCCTGAACCATTTGGGACAACTTGAGGCAGAAGAAGACGAAATTTTTTCAACGACTCCGAATTGCGTGGAAACTCACCCACCCTCCTCATTTCTCGTGAGGATTCCAGAATGCATGAACTTGTTTCGAGATTCCTCCCTTTGGTCCCTGAACCATTTGGGACAACTTGAGCCAGAAGAAGACGAACTTTTTTGAACGTCTCGGAATTGGTTTGAAACTCACCCACCCTCCTCGTTTCTCGTGAGGATTCCAGAATGCATGAACTTGTTTCGAGATTCCTCCGTTTGGGCCCTGAACCATTTGGGAAGACTTGAGGCAGAAGAAGACGAACTTTTTTCAACGACTCCGAATTGCGTGGAAACTCACCCACCCTCCTCATTTATCGTGAGGACTCCAGAATGCATGAACTTGTTTCGAGATTCCTCCGTTTGGGCCCTGAACCATTTGGGACAACTTGAGGCAGAAGAAGACGAACTTTTTTCAACGACTCCGAATTGCGTGGAAACTCACCCACCCTCCTCATTTCTCGTGAGGATTCCAGAATGCATGAACTTGTTTCGAGATTCCTCCCTTTGGGCCCTGAACCATATGGGACAACTTGAGGCAGAAGAAGACGAACTTTTTTCAACGTCTCCGAATTGCGTGGAAACTCACCCACCCTCCTCATTTCTCGTGAAGATTCCAGAATGCATGAACTTGTTTCGAGATTCCTCCGTTTGGGCCCTGAACCATTTGGGACAACTTGAGGCAGAAGAAGACGAACTTTTTTCAACGTCTCGGAATTGCTTGGAAACTCACCCATCCTCCTCATTTCTCGTGAGGATTCCAGAATGCATGAACTTGTTTCGAGATTCCTCCGGTTGGGCCCTGAACCATTTGGGACAACTTGAGGCAGAAGAAGACGAACTTTTTTCAACGTCTCGGAATTGGTTGGAAACTCACCCACCCTCCTCATTTCTCGTGAGGATTCCAGAATGCATGAACTTGTTTCGAGATTCCTCCCTATGGGCCCTGAACCATATGGGACAACTTGAGCCAGAAGAAGACGAACTTTTTTGAACGTCTCGGAATTGGTTGGAAACTCACCCACCCTCCTCATTTCTCGTGAGGATTCCAGAATGCATGAACTTGTTTCGAGATTCCTCCGTTTGGGCGCTGAACCATTTGGGAAGACTTGAGGCAGAAGAAGACGAACTTTTTTCAACGACTCCGAATTGCGTGGAAACTCACCCACCCTCCTCATTTCTCGTGAGGACTCCAGAATGCATGAACTTATTTCCAGATTCCTCCCTTTCGGCCCTGAACCATATGGGACAACTTGAGGCAGAAGAAGACGAACTTTTTTCAACGTCTCGGAATTGGTTGGAAACTCACCCACCCTCCTCATTTCTCGTGAGGATTCCAGAATGCATGAACTTGTTTCGAGATTCCTCCCTATGGGCCCTGAACCATATGGGACAACTTGAGCCAGAAGAAGACGAACTTTTTTGAACGTCTCGGAATTGGTTGGAAACTCACCCACCCTCCTCATTTCTCGTGAGGATTCCAGAATGCATGAACTTGTTTCGAGATTCCTCCGTTTGGGCCCTGAACCATTTGGGACAACTTGAGGCAGAAGAAGACGAACTTTTTTCAACGTCTCCGAATTGCGTGGAAACTCACCCACCCTCCTCATTTCTCGTGAGGATTCCAGAATGCATGAACTTGTTTCCAGATTCCTCCCTTTCGGCCCTGAACCATATGGGACAACTTGAGGCAGAAGAAGACGAACTTTTTTCAACGTCTCGGAATTGCTTCGAAACTCACCCACCCTCCTCATTTCTCGTGAGGATTCCAGAGTGCATGAACTTTTTTCGAGATTCCTCCATTTTGGCCCTGAACCATATGGGAACACTTGAGCCAGAAGAAGACGAACTTTTTTCAACGACTCCGAATTGCGTGGAAACTCACCCACCCTCCTCATTTCTCGTGAGGATTCCAGAATGCATGAACTTGTTTCGAGATTCCTCCCTTTGGGCCCTGAACCATATGGGACAACTTGAGGCAGAAGAAGACGAACTTTTTTCAACGTCTCCGAATTGCGTGGAAACTCACCCACCCTCCTCATTTCTCGTGAGGATTCCAGAATGCATGAACTTGTTTCGAGATTCCTCCCTTTGGTCCCCGAACCATTTGGGACAACTTGAGCCAGAAGAAGACGAACTTTTTTGAACGTCTCGGAATTGGTTTGACACTCACCCACCCTCCTCATTTCTCGTGAGGATTCCAGAATGCAAGAACTTGTTTCGAGATTCCTCCGTTTGAGCCCTGAACCATTTGGGAAGACTTGAGGCAGAAGAAGACGAACTTTTTTCAACGACTCCGAATTGCGTGGAAACTCACCCACCCTCCTCATTTATCGTGAGGACTCCAGAATGCATGAACTTGTTTCGAGATTCCTCCGTTTGGGCCCTGAACCATTTGGGACAACTTGAGGCAGAAGAAGACGAACTTTTTTCAACGACTCCGAATTGCGTGGAAACTCACCCACCCTCCTCATTTCTCGTGAGGATTCCAGAATGCATGAACTTGTTTCGAGATTCCTCCGTTTGGGCCCTGAACCATTTGGGAAGACTTGAGGCAGAAGAAGACGAACTTTTTTCAACGACTCCGAATTGCGTGGAAACTCACCCACCCTCCTCATTTCTCGTGAGGACTCCAGAATGCATGAACTTGTTTCGAGATTCCTCCGTTTGGGCCCTGAACCATTTGGGACAACTTGAGGCAGAAGAAGACGAACTTTTTTCAACGACTCCGAATTGCGTGGAAACTCACCCACCCTCCTCATTTCTCGTGAGGATTCCAGAATGCATGAACTTGTTTCGAGATTCCTCCCTTTGGGCCCTGAACCATATGGGACAACTTGAGGCAGAAGAAGACGAACTTTTTTCAACGTCTCCGAATTGCGTGGAAACTCACCCACCCTCCTCATTTCTCGTGAAGATTCCAGAATGCATTAACTTGTTTCGAGATTCCTCCGTTTGGGCCCTGAACCATTTGGGACAACTTGAGGCAGAAGAAGACGAACTTTTTTCAACGTCTCGGAATTGCTTGGAAACTCACCCATCCTCCTCATTTCTCGTGAGGATTCCAGAATGCATGAACTTGTTTCGAGATTCCTCCGGTTGGGCCCTGAACCATTTGGGACAACTTGAGGCAGAAGAAGACGAACTTTTTTCAACGTCTCGGAATTGGTTGGAAACTCACCCACCCTCCTCATTTCTCGTGAGGATTCCAGAATGCATGAACTTGTTTCGAGATTCCTCCCTATGGGCCCTGAACCATATGGGACAACTTGAGCCAGAAGAAGACGAACTTTTTTGAACGTCTCGGAATTGGTTGGAAACTCACCCACCCTCCTCATTTCTCGTGAGGATTCCAGAATGCATGAACTTGTTTCGAGATTCCTCCGTTTGGGCGCTGAACCATTTGGGAAGACTTGAGGCAGAAGAAGACGAACTTTTTTCAACGACTCCGAATTGCGTGGAAACTCACCCACCCTCCTCATTTCTCGTGAGGACTCCAGAATGCATGAACTTATTTCCAGATTCCTCCCTTTCGGCCCTGAACCATATGGGACAACTTGAGGCAGAAGAAGACGAACTTTTTTCAACGTCTCGGAATTGGTTGGAAACTCACCCACCCTCCTCATTTCTCGTGAGGATTCCAGAATGCATGAACTTGTTTCGAGATTCCTCCCTATGGGCCCTGAACCATATGGGACAACTTGAGCCAGAAGAAGACGAACTTTTTTGAACGTCTCGGAATTGGTTGGAAACTCACCCACCCTCCTCATTTCTCGTGAGGATTCCAGAATGCATGAACTTGTTTCGAGATTCCTCCGTTTGGGCCCTGAACCATTTGGGACAACTTGAGGCAGAAGAAGACGAACTTTTTTCAACGTCTCCGAATTGCGTGGAAACTCACCCACCCTCCTCATTTCTCGTGAGGATTCCAGAATGCATGAACTTGTTTCCAGATTCCTCCCTTTCGGCCCTGAACCATATGGGACAACTTGAGGCAGAAGAAGACGAACTTTTTTCAACGTCTCGGAATTGCTTCGAAACTCACCCACCCTCCTCATTTCTCGTGAGGATTCCAGAGTGCATGAACTTTTTTCGAGATTCCTCCATTTTGGCCCTGAACCATATGGGAACACTTGAGCCAGAAGAAGACGAACTTTTTTCAACGACTCCAAATTGCGTGGAAACTCACCCACCCTCCTCATTTCTCGTGAGGATTCCAGAATGCATGAACTTGTTTCGAGATTCCTCCCTTTGGGCCCTGAACCATATGGGACAACTGGAGGCAGAAGAAGACGAACTTTTTTCAACGTCTCCGAATTGCGTGGAAACTCACCCACCCTCCTCATTTCTCGTGAGGATTCCAGAATGCATGAACTTGTTTCGAGATTCGTCCCTTTGGGCCCTGAACCATTTGGGACAACTTGAGGCAGAAGAAGACGAACTTTTTACAACGTCTCGGAATTGCTTCGAAACTCACCCACCCTCCTCATTTCTCGTGAGGATTCCAGAGTGCATGAACTTTTTTCGAGATTCCTCCCTTTTGGCCCTGAACCATATGGGGCAACTTGAGCCAGAAGAAGACGAACTTTTTTCAACGACTCCGAATTGCGTGGAAACTCACCCACCCTCCTCATTTCTCGTGAGGATTCCAGAATGCATGAACTTGTTTCGAGATTCCTCCGTTTGGGCCCTGAACCATTTGGGACAACTTGAGGCAGAAGAAGACGAAATTTTTTCAACGACTCCGAATTGCATGGAAACTCACCCACCCTCCTCATTTCTCGTGAGGATTCCAGAATGCATGAACTTGTTTCGAGATTCCTCCGTTTGGGCCCTGAACCATTTGGGACAACTTGAGGCAGAAGAAGACGAACTTTTTTCAACGACTCCGAATTGCGTGGAAACTCACCCACCCTCCTCATTTCTCGTGAGGATTCCAGAATGCATGAACTTGTTTCGAGATTCCTCCCTTTGGGCCCTGAACCATATGGGACAACTTGAGGCAGAAGAAGACGAACTTTTTTCAACGTCTCCGAATTGCGTGGAAACTCACCCACCCTCCTCATTTCTCGTGAGGATTCCAGAATGCATGAACTTGTTTCGAGATTCCTCCCTTTGGGCCCTGAACCATTTGGGACAACTTGAGGCAGAAGAAGACGAACTTTTTTCAACGTCTCGGAATTGCTTCGAAACTCACCCACCCTCCTCATTTCTCGTGAGGATTCCAGAGTGCATGAACTTTTTTCGAGATTCCTCCATTTTGGCCCTGAACCATATGGGAACACTTGAGCCAGAAGAAGACGAACTTTTTTCAACGACTCCAAATTGCGTGGAAACTCACCCACCCTCCTCATTTCTCGTGAGGATTCCAGAATGCATGAACTTGTTTCGAGATTCCTCCCTTTGGGCCCTGAACCATATGGGACAACTTGAGGCAGAAGAAGACGAACTTTTTTCAACGTCTCCGAATTGCGTGGAAACTCACCCACCCTCCTCATTTCTCGTGAGGATTCCAGAATGCATGAACTTGTTTCGAGATTCCTCCCTTTGGTCCCCGAACCATTTGGGACAACTTGAGCCAGAAGAAGACGAACTTTTTTGAACGTCTCGGAATTGGTTTGACACTCACCCACCCTCCTCATTTCTCGTGAGGATTCCAGAATGCAAGAACTTGTTTCGAGATTCCTCCGTTTGGGCCCTGAACCATTTGGGAAGACTTGAGGCAGAAGAAGACGAACTTTTTTCAACGACTCCGAATTGCGTGGAAACTCACCCACCCTCCTCATTTATCGTGAGGACTCCAGAATGCATGAACTTGTTTCGAGATTCCTCCGTTTGGGCCCTGAACCATTTGGGACAACTTGAGGCAGAAGAAGACGAACTTTTTTCAACGACTCCGAATTGCGTGGAAACTCACCCACCCTCCTCATTTCTCGTGAGGATTCCAGAATGCATGAACTTGTTTCGAGATTCCTCCGTTTGGGCCCTGAACCATTTGGGAAGACTTGAGGCAGAAGAAGACGAACTTTTTTCAACGACTCCGAATTGCGTGGAAACTCACCCACCCTCCTCATTTCTCGTGAGGACTCCAGAATGCATGAACTTGTTTCGAGATTCCTCCGTTTGGGCCCTGAACCATTTGGGACAACTTGAGGCAGAAGAAGACGAACTTTTTTCAACGACTCCGAATTGCGTGGAAACTCACCCACCCTCCTCATTTCTCGTGAGGATTCCAGAATGCATGAACTTGTTTCGAGATTCCTCCCTTTGGGCCCTGAACCATATGGGACAACTTGAGGCAGAAGAAGACGAACTTTTTTCAACGTCTCCGAATTGCGTGGAAACTCACCCACCCTCCTCATTTCTCGTGAAGATTCCAGAATGCATGAACTTGTTTCGAGATTCCTCCGTTTGGGCCCTGAACCATTTGGGACAACTTGAGGCAGAAGAAGACGAACTTTTTTCAACGTCTCGGAATTGCTTGGAAACTCACCCATCCTCCTCATTTCTCGTGAGGATTCCAGAATGCATGAACTTGTTTCGAGATTCCTCCGGTTGGGCCCTGAACCATTTGGGACAACTTGAGGCAGAAGAAGACGAACTTTTTTCAACGTCTCGGAATTGGTTGGAAACTCACCCACCCTCCTCATTTCTCGTGAGGATTCCAGAATGCATGAACTTGTTTCGAGATTCCTCCCTATGGGCCCTGAACCATATGGGACAACTTGAGCCAGAAGAAGACGAACTTTTTTGAACGTCTCGGAATTGGTTGGAAACTCACCCACCCTCCTCATTTCTCGTGAGGATTCCAGAATGCATGAACTTGTTTCGAGATTCCTCCGTTTGGGCGCTGAACCATTTGGGAAGACTTGAGGCAGAAGAAGACGAACTTTTTTCAACGACTCCGAATTGCGTGGAAACTTACCCACCCTCCTCATTTCTCGTGAGGACTCCAGAATGCATGAACTTATTTCCAGATTCCTCCCTTTCGGCCCTGAACCATATGGGACAACTTGAGGCAGAAGAAGACGAACTTTTTTCAACGTCTCGGAATTGGTTGGAAACTCACCCACCCTCCTCATTTCTCGTGAGGATTCCAGAATGCATGAACTTGTTTCGAGATTCCTCCCTATGGGCCCTGAACCATATGGGACAACTTGAGCCAGAAGAAGACGAACTTTTTTGAACGTCTCGGAATTGGTTGGAAACTCACCCACCCTCCTCATTTCTCGTGAGGATTCCAGAATGCATGAACTTGTTTCGAGATTCCTCCGTTTGGGCCCTGAACCATTTGGGACAACTTGAGGCAGAAGAAGACGAACTTTTTTCAACGTCTCCGAATTGCGTGGAAACTCACCCACCCTCCTCATTTCTCGTGAGGATTCCAGAATGCATGAACTTGTTTCCAGATTCCTCCCTTTCGGCCCTGAACCATATGGGACAACTTGAGGCAGAAGAAGACGAACTTTTTTCAACGTCTCGGAATTGCTTCGAAACTCACCCACCCTCCTCATTTCTCGTGAGGATTCCAGAGTGCATGAACTTTTTTCGAGATTCCTCCATTTTGGCCCTGAACCATATGGGAACACTTGAGCCAGAAGAAGACGAACTTTTTTCAACGACTCCAAATTGCGTGGAAACTCACCCACCCTCCTCATTTCTCGTGAGGATTCCAGAATGCATGAACTTGTTTCGAGATTCCTCCCTTTGGGCCCTGAACCATATGGGACAACTGGAGGCAGAAGAAGACGAACTTTTTTCAACGTCTCCGAATTGCGTGGAAACTCACCCACCCTCCTCATTTCTCGTGAGGATTCCAGAATGCATGAACTTGTTTCGAGATTCGTCCCTTTGGGCCCTGAACCATTTGGGACAACTTGAGGCAGAAGAAGACGAACTTTTTTCAACGTCTCGGAATTGCTTCGAAACTCACCCACCCTCCTCATTTCTCGTGAGGATTCCAGAGTGCATGAACTTTTTTCGAGATTCCTCCCTTTTGGCCCTGAACCATATGGGACAACTTGAGCCAGAAGAAGACGAACTTTTTTCAACGACTCCGAATTGCGTGGAAACTCACCCACCCTCCTCATTTCTCGTGAGGATTCCAGAATGCATGAACTTGTTTCGAGATTCCTCCCTATGGGCCCTGAACCATATGGGACAACTTGAGCCAGAAGAAGACGAACTTTTTTGAACGTCTCGGAATTGGTTGGAAACTCACCCACCCTCCTCATTTCTCGTGAGGATTCCAGAATGCATGAACTTGTTTCGAGATTCCTCCGTTTGGGCGCTGAACCATTTGGGAAGACTTGAGGCAGAAGAAGACGAACTTTTTTCAACGACTCCGAATTGCGTGGAAACTTACCCACCCTCCTCATTTCTCGTGAGGACTCCAGAATGCATGAACTTATTTCCAGATTCCTCCCTTTCGGCCCTGAACCATATGGGACAACTTGAGGCAGAAGAAGACGAACTTTTTTCAACGTCTCGGAATTGGTTGGAAACTCACCCACCCTCCTCATTTCTCGTGAGGATTCCAGAATGCATGAACTTGTTTCGAGATTCCTCCCTATGGGCCCTGAACCATATGGGACAACTTGAGCCAGAAGAAGACGAACTTTTTTGAACGTCTCGGAATTGGTTGGAAACTCACCCACCCTCCTCATTTCTCGTGAGGATTCCAGAATGCATGAACTTGTTTCGAGATTCCTCCGTTTGGGCCCTGAACCATTTGGGACAACTTGAGGCAGAAGAAGACGAACTTTTTTCAACGTCTCCGAATTGCGTGGAAACTCACCCACCCTCCTCATTTCTCGTGAGGATTCCAGAATGCATGAACTTGTTTCCAGATTCCTCCCTTTCGGCCCTGAACCATATGGGACAACTTGAGGCAGAAGAAGACGAACTTTTTTCAACGTCTCGGAATTGCTTCGAAACTCACCCACCCTCCTCATTTCTCGTGAGGATTCCAGAGTGCATGAACTTTTTTCGAGATTCCTCCATTTTGGCCCTGAACCATATGGGAACACTTGAGCCAGAAGAAGACGAACTTTTTTCAACGACTCCAAATTGCGTGGAAACTCACCCACCCTCCTCATTTCTCGTGAGGATTCCAGAATGCATGAACTTGTTTCGAGATTCCTCCCTTTGGGCCCTGAACCATATGGGACAACTGGAGGCAGAAGAAGACGAACTTTTTTCAACGTCTCCGAATTGCGTGGAAACTCACCCACCCTCCTCATTTCTCGTGAGGATTCCAGAATGCATGAACTTGTTTCGAGATTCGTCCCTTTGGGCCCTGAACCATTTGGGACAACTTGAGGCAGAAGAAGACGAACTTTTTTCAACGTCTCGGAATTGCTTCGAAACTCACCCACCCTCCTCATTTCTCGTGAGGATTCCAGAGTGCATGAACTTTTTTCGAGATTCCTCCCTTTTGGCCCTGAACCATATGGGACAACTTGAGCCAGAAGAAGACGAACTTTTTTCAACGACTCCGAATTGCGTGGAAACTCACCCACCCTCCTCATTTCTCGTGAGGATTCCAGAATGCATGAACTTGTTTCGAGATTCCTCCGTTTGGGCCCTGAACCATTTGGGACAACTTGAGGCAGAAGAAGACGAAATTTTTTCAACGACTCCGAATTGCATGGAAACTCACCCACCCTCCTCATTTCTCGTGAGGATTCCAGAATGCATGAACTTGTTTCGAGATTCCTCCGTTTGGGCCCTGAACCATTTGGGACAACTTGAGGCAGAAGAAGACGAACTTTTTTCAACGACTCCGAATTGCGTGGAAACTCACCCACCCTCCTCATTTCTCGTGAGGATTCCAGAATGCATGAACTTGTTTCGAGATTCCTCCCTTTGGGCCCTGAACCATATGGGACAACTTGAGGCAGAAGAAGACGAACTTTTTTCAACGTCTCCGAATTGCGTGGAAACTCACCCACCCTCCTCATTTCTCGTGAGGATTCCAGAATGCATGAACTTGTTTCGAGATTCCTCCCTTTGGGCCCTGAACCATTTGGGACAACTTGAGGCAGAAGAAGACGAACTTTTTTCAACGTCTCGGAATTGCTTGGAAACTCACCCACCCTCCTCATTTCTCGTGAAGATTCCAGAATGCATGAACTTGTTTCGAGATTCCTCCGTTTGGGCCCTGAACCATTTGGGACAACTTGAGGCAGAAGAAGACGAACTTTTTTCAACGTCTCGGAATTGCTTGGAAACTCACCCATCCTCCTCATTTCTCGTGAGGATTCCAGAATGCACGAACTTGTTTCGAGATTCCTCCGGTTGGGCCCTGAACCATTTGGGACAACTTGAGGCAGAAGAAGACGAACTTTTTTCAACGTCTCGGAATTGGTTGGAAACTCACCCACCCTCCTCATTTCTCGTGAGGATTCCAGAATGCATGAACTTGTTTCGAGATTCCTCCCTATGGGCCCTGAACCATATGGGACAACTTGAGGCAGAAGAAGACGAACTTTTTTGAACGTCTCGGAATTGGTTGGAAACTCACCCACCCTCCTCATTTCTCGTGAGGATTCAAGAATGCATGAACTTGTTTCGAGATTCCTCCGTTTGGGCCCTGAACCATTTGGGAAGACTTGAGGCAGAAGAAGACGAACTTTTTTCAACGACTCCGAATTGCGTGGAAACTCACCCACCCTCCTCATTTATCGTGAGGACTCCAGAATGCATGAACTTGTTTCGAGATTCCTCCGTTTGGGCCCTGAACCATTTGGGACAACTTGAGGCAGAAGAAGACGAACTTTTTTCAACGACTCCGAATTGCGTGGAAACTCACCCACCCTCCTCATTTCTCGTGAGGATTCCAGAATGCATGAACTTGTTTCGAGATTCCTCCCTTTGGGCCCTGAACCATATGGGACAACTTGAGGCAGAAGAAGACGAACTTTTTTCAACGTCTCCGAATTGCGTGGAAACTCACCCACCCTCCTCATTTCTCGTGAAGATTCCAGAATGCATGAACTTGTTTCGAGATTCCTCCGTTTGGGCCCTGAACCATTTGGGACAACTTGAGGCAGAAGAAGACGAACTTTTTTCAACGTCTCGGAATTGCTTGGAAACTCACCCATCCTCCTCATTTCTCGTGAGGATTCCAGAATGCATGAACTTGTTTCGAGATTCCTCCGGTTGGGCCCTGAACCATTTGGGACAACTTGAGGCAGAAGAAGACGAACTTTTTTCAACGTCTCGGAATTGGTTGGAAACTCACCCACCCTCCTCATTTCTCGTGAGGATTCCAGAATGCATGAACTTGTTTCGAGATTCCTCCCTATGGGCCCTGAACCATATGGGACAACTTGAGCCAGAAGAAGACGAACTTTTTTGAACGTCTCGGAATTGGTTGGAAACTCACCCACCCTCCTCATTTCTCGTGAGGATTCCAGAATGCATGAACTTGTTTCGAGATTCCTCCGTTTGGGCGCTGAACCATTTGGGAAGACTTGAGGCAGAAGAAGACGAACTTTTTTCAACGACTCCGAATTGCGTGGAAACTCACCCACCCTCCTCATTTCTCGTGAGCACTCCAGAATGCATGAACTTATTTCCAGATTCCTCCCTTTCGGCCCTGAACCATAAGGGACAACTTGAGGCAGAAGAAGACGAACTTTTTTCAACGTCTCGGAATTGGTTGGAAACTCACCCACCCTCCTCATTTCTCGTGAGGATTCCAGAATGCATGAACTTATTTCGAGATTCCTCCCTATGGGCCCTGAACCATATGGGACAACTTGAGCCAGAAGAAGACGAACTTTTTTGAACGTCTCGGAATTGGTTGGAAACTCACCCACCCTCCTCATTTCTCGTGAGGATTCCAGAATGCATGAACTTGTTTCGAGATTCCTACGTTTGGGCCCTGAACCATTTGGGACAACTTGAGGCAGAAGAAGACGAACTTTTTTCAACGTCTCCGAATTGCGTGGAAACTCACCCACCCTCCTCATTTCTCGTGAGGATTCCAGAATGCATGAACTTGTTTCCAGATTCCTCCCTTTCGGCCCTGAACCATATGGGACAACTTGAGGCAGAAGAAGACGAACTTTTTTCAACGTCTCGGAATTGCTTCGAAACTCACCCACCCTCCTCATTTCTCGTGAGGATTCCAGAGTGCATGAACTTTTTTCGAGATTCCTCCATTTTGGCCCTGAACCATATGGGAACACTTGAGCCAGAAGAAGACGAACTTTTTTCAACGACTCCAAATTGCGTGGAAACTCACCCACCCTCCTCATTTCTCGTGAGGATTCCAGAATGCATGAACTTGTTTCGAGATTCCTCCCTTTGGGCCCTGAACCATATGGGACAACTTGAGGCAGAAGAAGACGAACTTTTTTCAACGTCTCCGAATTGCGTGGAAACTCACCCACCCTCCTCATTTCTCGTGAGGATTCCAGAATGCATGAACTTGTTTCGAGATTCCTCCCTTTGGGCCCTGAACCATTTGGGACAACTTGAGGCAGAAGAAGACGAACTTTTTTCAACGTCTCGGAATTGCTTCGAAACTCACCCACCCTCCTCATTTCTCGTGAGGATTCCAGAGTGCATGAACTTTTTTCGAGATTCCTCCCTTTTGGCCCTGAACCATATGGGACAACTTGAGCCAGAAGAAGACGAACTTTTTTCAACGACTCCGAATTGCGTGGAAACTCACCCACCCTCCTCATTTCTCATGAGGATTCCAGAATGCATGAACTTGTTTCGAGATTCCTCCGTTTGGGCCCTGAACCATTTGGGACAACTTGAGGCAGAAGAAGACGAAATTTTTTCAACGACTCCGAATTGCATGGAAACTCACCCACCCTCCTCATTTCTCGTGAGGATTCCAGAATGCATGAACTTGTTTCGAGATTCCTCCGTTTGGGCCCTGAACCATTTGGGACAACTTGAGGCAGAAGAAGACGAACTTTTTTCAACGACTCCGAATTGCGTGGAAACTCACCCACCCTCCTCATTTCTCGTGAGGATTCCAGAATGCATGAACTTGTTTCGAGATTCCTCCCTTTGGGCCCTGAACCATATGGGACAACTTGAGGCAGAAGAAGACGAACTTTTTTCAACGTCTCCGAATTGCGTGGAAACTCACCCACCCTCCTCATTTCTCGTGAGGATTCCAGAATTCATGAACTTGTTTCGAGATTCCTCCCTTTGGGCCCTGAACCATTTGGGACAACTTGAGGCAGAAGAAGACGAACTTTTTTCAACGTCTCGGAATTGCTTGGAAACTCACCCACCCTCCTCATTTCTCGTGAAGATTCCAGAATGCATGAACTTGTTTCGAGATTCCTCCGTTTGGGCCCTGAACCATTTGGGACAACTTGAGGCAGAAGAAGACGAACTTTTTTCAACGTCTCGGAATTGCTTGGAAACTCACCCATCCTCCTCATTTCTCGTGAGGATTCCAGAATGCACGAACTTGTTTCGAGATTCCTCCGGTTGGGCCCTGAACCATTTGGGACAACTTGAGGCAGAAGAAGACGAACTTTTTTCAACGTCTCGGAATTGGTTGGAAACTCACCCACCCTCCTCATTTCTCGTGAGGATTCCAGAATGCATGAACTTGTTTCGAGATTCCTCCCTATGGGCCCTGAACCATATGGGACAACTTGAGGCAGAAGAAGACGAACTTTTTTGAACGTCTCGGAATTGGTTGGAAACTCACCCACCCTCCTCATTTCTCGTGAGGATTCCAGAATGCATGAACTTGTTTCGAGATTCCTCCGTTTGGGCTCTGAACCATTTGGGACAACTTGAGGCAGAAGAAGACGAACTTTTTTCAACGTCTCCGAATTGCGTGGAAACTCACCCACCATCCTCATTTCTCGTGAGGATTCCAGAATGCATGAACTTGTTTCCAGATTCCTCCCTTTCGGCCCTGAACCATATGGGACAACTTGAGGCAGAAGAAGACGAACTTTTTTCAACGTCTCGGAATTGCTTCGAAACTCACCCACCCTCCTCATTTCTCGTGAGGATTCCAGAGTGCATGAACTTTTTTTCGAGATTCCTCCCTTTTGGCCCTGAACCATATGGGACAACTTGAGCCAGAAGAAGACGAACTTTTTTCAACGACTCCGAATTGCGTGGAAACTCACCCACCCTCCTCATTTCTCGTGAGGATTCCAGAATGCATGAACTTGTTTCGAGATTCCTCCGTTTGGGCCCTGAACCATTTGGGACAACTTGAGGCAGAAGAAGACGAACTTTTTTCAACGACTCCGAATTGCGTGGAAACTCACCCACCCTCCTCATTTCTCGTGAGGATTCCAGAATGCATGAACTTGTTTCGAGATTCCTCCCTTTGGGCCCTGAACCATATGGGACAACTTGAGGCAGAAGAAGACGAACTTTTTTCAACGTCTCCGAATTGCGTGGAAACTCACCCACCCTCCTCATTTCTCGTGAGGATTCCAGAATGCATGAACTTGTTTCGAGATTCCTCCCTTTGGGCCCTGAACCATTTGGGACAACTTGAGGCAGAAGAAGACGAACTTTTTTCAACGTCTCGGAATTGCTTGGAAACTCACCCACCCTCCTCATTTCTCGTGAGGATTCCAGAATGCATGAACTTGTTTCGAGATTCCTCCGTTTGGGCCCTGAACCATTTGGGACAACTTGAGGCAGAAGAAGACGAACTTTTTTCAACGTCTCGGAATTGCTTGGAAACTCACCCACCCTCCTCATTTCTCGTGAGGATTCCAGAATGCATGAACTTGTTTCGAGATTCCTCCGGTTGGGCCCTGAACCATTTGGGACAACTTGAGGCAGAAGAAGACGAACTTTTTTCAACGTCTCGGAATTGGTTGGAAACTCACCCACCCTCCTCATTTCTCGTGAGGATTCCAGAATGCATGAACTTGTTTCGAGATTCCTCCGTTTGGGCCCTGAACCATTTGGCAAGACTTGAGGCAGAAGAAAACGAACTTTTTTCAACGACTCCGAATTGCGTGGAAACTCACCCACCCTCCTCATTTCTCGTGAGGTTTCCAGAATGCATGAACTTGTTTCGAGATTCCTCCCTTTGGGCCCTGAACCATTTGGGACAACTTGAGGCAGAAGAAGACGAACTTTTTTCAACGTCTCGGAATTGCTTCGAAACTCACCCACCCTCCTCATTCCTCGTGAGGATTCCAGAGTGCATGAACTTTTTTCGAGATTCCTCCCTTTGGGCCCTGAACCATATGGGACAACTTGAGGCAGAAGAAGACGAACATTTTTCAACGTCTCCGAATTGCGTGGAAACTCACCCACCCTCCTCATTTCTCGTGAAGATTCCAGAATGCATGAACTTGTTTCGAGATTCCTCCGTTTGGGCCCTGAACCATTTGGGACAACTTGAGGCAGAAGAAGACGAACTTTTTTCAACGTCTCGGAATTGCTTCGAAACTCACCCACCCTCCTCATTTCTCGTGAGGATTCCAGAGTGCATGAACTTTTTTCGAGATTCCTCCCTTTTGGCCCTGAACCATTTGGGACAACTTGAGCCAGAAGAAGACGAACTTTTTTCAACGACTCCGAATTGCGTGGAAACTCACCCACCCTCCTCATTTCTCGTGAGGATTCCAGAATGCATGAACTTGTTTCGAGATTCCTCCCTTTGGGCCCTGAACCATATGGGACAACTTGAGGCAGAAGAAGACGAACTTTTTTCAACGTCTCCGAATTGCGTGGAAACTCACCCACCCTCCTCATTTCTCGTGAGGATTCCAGAATGCATGAACTTGTTTCGAGATTCCTCCCTTTGGGCCCTGAACCATTTGGGACAACTTGAGGCAGAAGAAGACGAACTTTTTTCAACGTCTCGGAATTGCTTCGAAACTCACCCACCCTCCTCATTTCTCGTGAGGATTCCAGAGTGCATGAACTTGTTTCGAGATTCCTCCCTATGGGCCCTGAACCATATGGGACAACTTGAGCCAGAAGAAGACGAACTTTTTTGAACGTCTCGGAATTGGTTGGAAACTCACCCACCCTCCTCATTTCTCGTGAGGATTCCAGAATGCATGAACTTGTTTCGAGATTCCTCCGTTTGGGCCCTGAACCATTTGGGACAACTTGAGGCAGAAGAAGACGAACTTTTTTCAACGTCTCCGAATTGCGTGGAAACTCACCCACCCTCCTCATTTCTCGTGAGGATTCCAGAATGCATGAACTTGTTTCCAGATTCCTCCCTTTCGGCCCTGAACCATATGGGACAACTTGAGGCAGAAGAAGACGAACTTTTTTCAACGTCTCGGAATTGCTTCGAAACTCACCCACCCTCCTCATTTCTCGTGAGGATTCCAGAGTGCATGAACTTTTTTCGAGATTCCTCCATTTTGGCCCTGAACCATATGGGAACACTTGAGCCAGAAGAAGACGAACTTTTTTCAACGACTCCAAATTGCGTGGAAACTCACCCACCCTCCTCATTTCTCGTGAGGATTCCAGAATGCATGAACTTGTTTCGAGATTCCTCCCTTTGGGCCCTGAACCATATGGGACAACTGGAGGCAGAAGAAGACGAACTTTTTTCAACGTCTCCGAATTGCGTGGAAACTCACCCACCCTCCTCATTTCTCGTGAGGATTCCAGAATGCATGAACTTGTTTCGAGATTCGTCCCTTTGGGCCCTGAACCATTTGGGACAACTTGAGGCAGAAGAAGACGAACTTTTTTCAACGTCTCGGAATTGCTTCGAAACTCACCCACCCTCCTCATTTCTCGTGAGGATTCCAGAGTGCATGAACTTTTTTCGAGATTCCTCCCTTTTGGCCCTGAACCATATGGGACAACTTGAGCCAGAAGAAGACGAACTTTTTTCAACGACTCCGAATTGCGTGGAAACTCACCCACCCTCCTCATTTCTCGTGAGGATTCCAGAATGCATGAACTTGTTTCGAGATTCCTCCCTATGGGCCCTGAACCATATGGGACAACTTGAGCCAGAAGAAGACGAACTTTTTTGAACGTCTCGGAATTGGTTGGAAACTCACCCACCCTCCTCATTTCTCGTGAGGATTCCAGAATGCATGAACTTGTTTCGAGATTCCTCCGTTTGGGCGCTGAACCATTTGGGAAGACTTGAGGCAGAAGAAGACGAACTTTTTTCAACGACTCCGAATTGCGTGGAAACTTACCCACCCTCCTCATTTCTCGTGAGGACTCCAGAATGCATGAACTTATTTCCAGATTCCTCCCTTTCGGCCCTGAACCATATGGGACAACTTGAGGCAGAAGAAGACGAACTTTTTTCAACGTCTCGGAATTGGTTGGAAACTCACCCACCCTCCTCATTTCTCGTGAGGATTCCAGAATGCATGAACTTGTTTCGAGATTCCTCCCTATGGGCCCTGAACCATATGGGACAACTTGAGCCAGAAGAAGACGAACTTTTTTGAACGTCTCGGAATTGGTTGGAAACTCACCCACCCTCCTCATTTCTCGTGAGGATTCCAGAATGCATGAACTTGTTTCGAGATTCCTCCGTTTGGGCCCTGAACCATTTGGGACAACTTGAGGCAGAAGAAGACGAACTTTTTTCAACGTCTCCGAATTGCGTGGAAACTCACCCACCCTCCTCATTTCTCGTGAGGATTCCAGAATGCATGAACTTGTTTCCAGATTCCTCCCTTTCGGCCCTGAACCATATGGGACAACTTGAGGCAGAAGAAGACGAACTTTTTTCAACGTCTCGGAATTGCTTCGAAACTCACCCACCCTCCTCATTTCTCGTGAGGATTCCAGAGTGCATGAACTTTTTTCGAGATTCCTCCATTTTGGCCCTGAACCATATGGGAACACTTGAGCCAGAAGAAGACGAACTTTTTTCAACGACTCCAAATTGCGTGGAAACTCACCCACCCTCCTCATTTCTCGTGAGGATTCCAGAATGCATGAACTTGTTTCGAGATTCCTCCCTTTGGGCCCTGAACCATATGGGACAACTGGAGGCAGAAGAAGACGAACTTTTTTCAACGTCTCCGAATTGCGTGGAAACTCACCCACCCTCCTCATTTCTCGTGAGGATTCCAGAATGCATGAACTTGTTTCGAGATTCGTCCCTTTGGGCCCTGAACCATTTGGGACAACTTGAGGCAGAAGAAGACGAACTTTTTTCAACGTCTCGGAATTGCTTCGAAACTCACCCACCCTCCTCATTTCTCGTGAGGATTCCAGAGTGCATGAACTTTTTTCGAGATTCCTCCCTTTTGGCCCTGAACCATATGGGACAACTTGAGCCAGAAGAAGACGAACTTTTTTCAACGACTCCGAATTGCGTGGAAACTCACCCACCCTCCTCATTTCTCGTGAGGATTCCAGAATGCATGAACTTGTTTCGAGATTCCTCCGTTTGGGCCCTGAACCATTTGGGACAACTTGAGGCAGAAGAAGACGAAATTTTTTCAACGACTCCGAATTGCATGGAAACTCACCCACCCTCCTCATTTCTCGTGAGGATTCCAGAATGCATGAACTTGTTTCGAGATTCCTCCGTTTGGGCCCTGAACCATTTGGGACAACTTGAGGCAGAAGAAGACGAACTTTTTTCAACGACTCCGAATTGCGTGGAAACTCACCCACCCTCCTCATTTCTCGTGAGGATTCCAGAATGCATGAACTTGTTTCGAGATTCCTCCCTTTGGGCCCTGAACCATATGGGACAACTTGAGGCAGAAGAAGACGAACTTTTTTCAACGTCTCCGAATTGCGTGGAAACTCACCCACCCTCCTCATTTCTCGTGAGGATTCCAGAATGCATGAACTTGTTTCGAGATTCCTCCCTTTGGGCCCTGAACCATTTGGGACAACTTGAGGCAGAAGAAGACGAACTTTTTTCAACGTCTCGGAATTGCTTGGAAACTCACCCACCCTCCTCATTTCTCGTGAAGATTCCAGAATGCATGAACTTGTTTCGAGATTCCTCCGTTTGGGCCCTGAACCATTTGGGACAACTTGAGGCAGAAGAAGACGAACTTTTTTCAACGTCTCGGAATTGCTTGGAAACTCACCCATCCTCCTCATTTCTCGTGAGGATTCCAGAATGCACGAACTTGTTTCGAGATTCCTCCGGTTGGGCCCTGAACCATTTGGGACAACTTGAGGCAGAAGAAGACGAACTTTTTTCAACGTCTCGGAATTGGTTGGAAACTCACCCACCCTCCTCATTTCTCGTGAGGATTCCAGAATGCATGAACTTGTTTCGAGATTCCTCCCTATGGGCCCTGAACCATATGGGACAACTTGAGGCAGAAGAAGACGAACTTTTTTGAACGTCTCGGAATTGGTTGGAAACTCACCCACCCTCCTCATTTCTCGTGAGGATTCCAGAATGCATGAACTTGTTTCGAGATTCCTCCGTTTGGGCCCTGAACCATTTGGGAAGACTTGAGGCAGAAGAAGACGAACTTTTTTCAACGACTCCGAATTGCGTGGAAACTCACCCACCCTCCTCATTTATCGTGAGGACTCCAGAATGCATGAACTTGTTTCGAGATTCCTCCGTTTGGGCCCTGAACCATTTGGGACAACTTGAGGCAGAAGAAGACGAACTTTTTTCAACGACTCCGAATTGCGTGGAAACTCACCCACCCTCCTCATTTCTCGTGAGGATTCCAGAATGCATGAACTTGTTTCGAGATTCCTCCCTTTGGGCCCTGAACCATATGGGACAACTTGAGGCAGAAGAAGACGAACTTTTTTCAACGTCTCCGAATTGCGTGGAAACTCACCCACCCTCCTCATTTCTCGTGAAGATTCCAGAATGCATGAACTTGTTTCGAGATTCCTCCGTTTGGGCCCTGAACCATTTGGGACAACTTGAGGCAGAAGAAGACGAACTTTTTTCAACGTCTCGGAATTGCTTGGAAACTCACCCATCCTCCTCATTTCTCGTGAGGATTCCAGAATGCATGAACTTGTTTCGAGATTCCTCCGGTTGGGCCCTGAACCATTTGGGACAACTTGAGGCAGAAGAAGACGAACTTTTTTCAACGTCTCGGAATTGGTTGGAAACTCACCCACCCTCCTCATTTCTCGTGAGGATTCCAGAATGCATGAACTTGTTTCGAGATTCCTCCCTATGGGCCCTGAACCATATGGGACAACTTGAGCCAGAAGAAGACGAACTTTTTTGAACGTCTCGGAATTGGTTGGAAACTCACCCACCCTCCTCATTTCTCGTGAGGATTCCAGAATGCATGAACTTGTTTCGAGATTCCTCCGTTTGGGCGCTGAACCATTTGGGAAGACTTGAGGCAGAAGAAGACGAACTTTTTTCAACGACTCCGAATTGCGTGGAAACTCACCCACCCTCCTCATTTCTCGTGAGCACTCCAGAATGCATGAACTTATTTCCAGATTCCTCCCTTTCGGCCCTGAACCATAAGGGACAACTTGAGGCAGAAGAAGACGAACTTTTTTCAACGTCTCGGAATTGGTTGGAAACTCACCCACCCTCCTCATTTCTCGTGAGGATTCCAGAATGCATGAACTTATTTCGAGATTCCTCCCTATGGGCCCTGAACCATATGGGACAACTTGAGCCAGAAGAAGACGAACTTTTTTGAACGTCTCGGAATTGGTTGGAAACTCACCCACCCTCCTCATTTCTCGTGAGGATTCCAGAATGCATGAACTTGTTTCGAGATTCCTACGTTTGGGCCCTGAACCATTTGGGACAACTTGAGGCAGAAGAAGACGAACTTTTTTCAACGTCTCCGAATTGCGTGGAAACTCACCCACCCTCCTCATTTCTCGTGAGGATTCCAGAATGCATGAACTTGTTTCCAGATTCCTCCCTTTCGGCCCTGAACCATATGGGACAACTTGAGGCAGAAGAAGACGAACTTTTTTCAACGTCTCGGAATTGCTTCGAAACTCACCCACCCTCCTCATTTCTCGTGAGGATTCCAGAGTGCATGAACTTTTTTCGAGATTCCTCCATTTTGGCCCTGAACCATATGGGAACACTTGAGCCAGAAGAAGACGAACTTTTTTCAACGACTCCAAATTGCGTGGAAACTCACCCACCCTCCTCATTTCTCGTGAGGATTCCAGAATGCATGAACTTGTTTCGAGATTCCTCCCTTTGGGCCCTGAACCATATGGGACAACTTGAGGCAGAAGAAGACGAACTTTTTTCAACGTCTCCGAATTGCGTGGAAACTCACCCACCCTCCTCATTTCTCGTGAGGATTCCAGAATGCATGAACTTGTTTCGAGATTCCTCCCTTTGGGCCCTGAACCATTTGGGACAACTTGAGGCAGAAGAAGACGAACTTTTTTCAACGTCTCGGAATTGCTTCGAAACTCACCCACCCTCCTCATTTCTCGTGAGGATTCCAGAGTGCATGAACTTTTTTCGAGATTCCTCCCTTTTGGCCCTGAACCATATGGGACAACTTGAGCCAGAAGAAGACGAACTTTTTTCAACGACTCCGAATTGCGTGGAAACTCACCCACCCTCCTCATTTCTCATGAGGATTCCAGAATGCATGAACTTGTTTCGAGATTCCTCCGTTTGGGCCCTGAACCATTTGGGACAACTTGAGGCAGAAGAAGACGAAATTTTTTCAACGACTCCGAATTGCATGGAAACTCACCCACCCTCCTCATTTCTCGTGAGGATTCCAGAATGCATGAACTTGTTTCGAGATTCCTCCGTTTGGGCCCTGAACCATTTGGGACAACTTGAGGCAGAAGAAGACGAACTTTTTTCAACGACTCCGAATTGCGTGGAAACTCACCCACCCTCCTCATTTCTCGTGAGGATTCCAGAATGCATGAACTTGTTTCGAGATTCCTCCCTTTGGGCCCTGAACCATATGGGACAACTTGAGGCAGAAGAAGACGAACTTTTTTCAACGTCTCCGAATTGCGTGGAAACTCACCCACCCTCCTCATTTCTCGTGAGGATTCCAGAATTCATGAACTTGTTTCGAGATTCCTCCCTTTGGGCCCTGAACCATTTGGGACAACTTGAGGCAGAAGAAGACGAACTTTTTTCAACGTCTCGGAATTGCTTGGAAACTCACCCACCCTCCTCATTTCTCGTGAAGATTCCAGAATGCATGAACTTGTTTCGAGATTCCTCCGTTTGGGCCCTGAACCATTTGGGACAACTTGAGGCAGAAGAAGACGAACTTTTTTCAACGTCTCGGAATTGCTTGGAAACTCACCCATCCTCCTCATTTCTCGTGAGGATTCCAGAATGCACGAACTTGTTTCGAGATTCCTCCGGTTGGGCCCTGAACCATTTGGGACAACTTGAGGCAGAAGAAGACGAACTTTTTTCAACGTCTCGGAATTGGTTGGAAACTCACCCACCCTCCTCATTTCTCGTGAGGATTCCAGAATGCATGAACTTGTTTCGAGATTCCTCCCTATGGGCCCTGAACCATATGGGACAACTTGAGGCAGAAGAAGACGAACTTTTTTGAACGTCTCGGAATTGGTTGGAAACTCACCCACCCTCCTCATTTCTCGTGAGGATTCCAGAATGCATGAACTTGTTTCGAGATTCCTCCGTTTGGGCTCTGAACCATTTGGGACAACTTGAGGCAGAAGAAGACGAACTTTTTTCAACGTCTCCGAATTGCGTGGAAACTCACCCACCATCCTCATTTCTCGTGAGGATTCCAGAATGCATGAACTTGTTTCCAGATTCCTCCCTTTCGGCCCTGAACCATATGGGACAACTTGAGGCAGAAGAAGACGAACTTTTTTCAACGTCTCGGAATTGCTTCGAAACTCACCCACCCTCCTCATTTCTCGTGAGGATTCCAGAGTGCATGAACTTTTTTTCGAGATTCCTCCCTTTTGGCCCTGAACCATATGGGACAACTTGAGCCAGAAGAAGACGAACTTTTTTCAACGACTCCGAATTGCGTGGAAACTCACCCACCCTCCTCATTTCTCGTGAGGATTCCAGAATGCATGAACTTGTTTCGAGATTCCTCCGTTTGGGCCCTGAACCATTTGGGACAACTTGAGGCAGAAGAAGACGAACTTTTTTCAACGACTCCGAATTGCGTGGAAACTCACCCACCCTCCTCATTTCTCGTGAGGATTCCAGAATGCATGAACTTGTTTCGAGATTCCTCCCTTTGGGCCCTGAACCATATGGGACAACTTGAGGCAGAAGAAGACGAACTTTTTTCAACGTCTCCGAATTGCGTGGAAACTCACCCACCCTCCTCATTTCTCGTGAGGATTCCAGAATGCATGAACTTGTTTCGAGATTCCTCCCTTTGGGCCCTGAACCATTTGGGACAACTTGAGGCAGAAGAAGACGAACTTTTTTCAACGTCTCGGAATTGCTTGGAAACTCACCCACCCTCCTCATTTCTCGTGAGGATTCCAGAATGCATGAACTTGTTTCGAGATTCCTCCGTTTGGGCCCTGAACCATTTGGGACAACTTGAGGCAGAAGAAGACGAACTTTTTTCAACGTCTCGGAATTGCTTGGAAACTCACCCACCCTCCTCATTTCTCGTGAGGATTCCAGAATGCATGAACTTGTTTCGAGATTCCTCCGGTTGGGCCCTGAACCATTTGGGACAACTTGAGGCAGAAGAAGACGAACTTTTTTCAACGTCTCGGAATTGGTTGGAAACTCACCCACCCTCCTCATTTCTCGTGAGGATTCCAGAATGCATGAACTTGTTTCGAGATTCCTCCGTTTGGGCCCTGAACCATTTGGCAAGACTTGAGGCAGAAGAAAACGAACTTTTTTCAACGACTCCGAATTGCGTGGAAACTCACCCACCCTCCTCATTTCTCGTGAGGTTTCCAGAATGCATGAACTTGTTTCGAGATTCCTCCCTTTGGGCCCTGAACCATTTGGGACAACTTGAGGCAGAAGAAGACGAACTTTTTTCAACGTCTCGGAATTGCTTCGAAACTCACCCACCCTCCTCATTCCTCGTGAGGATTCCAGAGTGCATGAACTTTTTTCGAGATTCCTCCCTTTGGGCCCTGAACCATATGGGACAACTTGAGGCAGAAGAAGACGAACATTTTTCAACGTCTCCGAATTGCGTGGAAACTCACCCACCCTCCTCATTTCTCGTGAAGATTCCAGAATGCATGAACTTGTTTCGAGATTCCTCCGTTTGGGCCCTGAACCATTTGGGACAACTTGAGGCAGAAGAAGACGAACTTTTTTCAACGTCTCGGAATTGCTTCGAAACTCACCCACCCTCCTCATTTCTCGTGAGGATTCCAGAGTGCATGAACTTTTTTCGAGATTCCTCCCTTTTGGCCCTGAACCATTTGGGACAACTTGAGCCAGAAGAAGACGAACTTTTTTCAACGACTCCGAATTGCGTGGAAACTCACCCACCCTCCTCATTTCTCGTGAGGATTCCAGAATGCATGAACTTGTTTCGAGATTCCTCCCTTTGGGCCCTGAACCATATGGGACAACTTGAGGCAGAAGAAGACGAACTTTTTTCAACGTCTCCGAATTGCGTGGAAACTCACCCACCCTCCTCATTTCTCGTGAGGATTCCAGAATGCATGAACTTGTTTCGAGATTCCTCCCTTTGGGCCCTGAACCATTTGGGACAACTTGAGGCAGAAGAAGACGAACTTTTTTCAACGTCTCGGAATTGCTTCGAAACTCACCCACCCTCCTCATTTCTCGTGAGGATTCCAGAGTGCATGAACTTTTTTCGAGATTCCTCCCTTTTGGCCCTGAACCATATGGGACAACTTGAGCAAGAAGAAGACGAACTTTTTTCAACGACTCCGAATTGCGTGGAAACTCACCCACCCTCCTCATTTCTCGTGAGGATTCCAGAATGCATGAACTTGTTTCGAGATTCCTCCGTTTGGGCCCTGAACCATTTGGGACAACTTGAGGCAGAAGAAGACGAAATTTTTTCAACGACTCCGAATTGCGTGGAAACTCACCCACCCTCCTCATTTCTCGTGAGGATTCCAGAATGCATGAACTTGTTTCGAGATTCCTCCCTTTGGTCCCTGAACCATTTGGGACAACTTGAGCCAGAAGAAGACGAACTTTTTTGAACGTCTCGGAATTGGTTTGAAACTCACCCACCCTCCTCATTTCTCGTGAGGATTCCAGAATGCATGAACTTGTTTCGAGATTCCTCCGTTTGGGCCCTGAACCATTTGGGAAGACTTGAGGCAGAAGAAGACGAAATTTTTTCAACGACTCCGAATTGCGTGGAAACTCACCCACCCTCCTCATTTCTCGTGAGGATTCCAGAATGCATGAACTTGTTTCGAGATTCCTCCCTTTGGTCCCTGAACCATTTGGGACAACTTGAGCCAGAAGAAGACGAACTTTTTTGAACGTCTCGGAATTGGTTTGAAACTCACCCACCCTCCTCATTTCTCGTGAGGATTCCAGAATGCATGAACTTGTTTCGAGATTCCTCCGTTTGGGCCCTGAACCATTTGGGAAGACTTGAGGCAGAAGAAGACGAACTTTTTTCAACGACTCCGAATTGCGTGGAAACTCACCCACCCTCCTCATTTATCGTGAGGACTCCAGAATGCATGAACTTGTTTCGAGATTCCTCCGTTTGGGCCCTGAACCATTTGGGACAACTTGAGGCAGAAGAAGACGAACTTTTTTCAACGACTCCGAATTGCGTGGAAACTCACCCACCCTCCTCATTTCTCGTGAGGATTCCAGAATGCATGAACTTGTTTCGTGATTCCTCCCTTTGGGCCCTGAACCATATGGGACAACTTGAGGCAGAAGAAGACGAACTTTTTTCAACGTCTCCGAATTGCGTGGAAACTCACCCACCCTCCTCATTTCTCGTGAAGATTCCAGAATGCATGAACTTGTTTCGAGATTCCTCCCTTTGGGCCCTGAACCATATGGGACAACTTGAGGCAGAAGAAGACGAACTTTTTTCAACGACTCCGAATTGCGTGGAAACTCACCCACCCTCCTCCTTTCTCGTGGGGATTCCAGAATGCATGAACTTGTTTCGAGATTCCTCCCTTTGGGCCCTGAACCATATGGGACAACTTGAGGCAGAAGAAGACGAACTTTTTTCAACGTCTCCGAATTGCGTGGAAACTCACCCACCCTCCTCATTTCTCGTGAGGATTCCAGAATGCATGAACTTGTTTCGAGATTCCTCCCTTTGGGCCCTGAACCATTTGGGACAACTTGAGGCAGAAGAAGACGAACTTGTTTCAACGTCTCGGAATTGCGTGGAAACTCACCCACCCTCCTCATTTCTCGTGAGGATTCCAGAATGCATGAACTTGTTTCGAGATTCCTCCGTTTGGGCCCTGAACCATTTGGGACAACTTGAGGCAGAAGAAGACGAACTTTTTTCAACGACTCCGAATTGCGTGGAAACTCACCCACCCTCCTCATTTCTCGTGAGGATTCCAGAATGCATGAACTTGTTTCGAGATTCCTCCGTTTGGGCCCTGAACCATTTGGGACAACTTGAGGCAGAAGAAGACGAACTTTTTTCAACGACTCCGAATTGCGTGGAAACTCACCCACCCTCCTCATTTCTCGTGAGGATTCCAGAATGCATGAACTTGTTTCGAGATTCCTCCGTTTGGGCCCTGAACCATTTGGGACAACTTGAGGCAGAAGAAGACGAACTTTTTTCAACGACTCCGAATTGCGTGGAAACTCACCCACCCTCCTCATTTCTCGTGAGGATTCCAGAATGCATGAACTTGTTTCGAGATTCCTCCGTTTGGGCCCTGAACCATTTGGGACAACTTGAGGCAGAAGAAGACGAACTTTTTTCAACGACTCCGAATTGCGTGGAAACTCACCCACCCTCCTCATTTCTCGTGAGGTTTCCAGAATGCATGAACTTGTTTCGAGATTCCTCCGTTTGGGCCCTGAACCATTTGGGACAACTTGAGGCAGAAGAAGACGAAATTTTTTCAACGACTCCGAATTGCGTGGAAACTCACCCACCCTCCTCATTTCTCGTGGGGATTCCAGAATGCATGAACTTGTTTCGAGATTCCTCCCTTTGGGCCCTGAACCATATGGGACAACTTGAGGCAGAAGAAGACGAACTTTTTTCAACGTCTCCGAATTGCGTGGAATCTCACCCACCCTCCTCATTTCTCGTGAGGATTCCAGAATGCATGAACTTGTTTCGAGATTCCTCCCTTTGGGCCCTGAACCATTTGGGACAACTTGAGGCAGAAGAAGACGAACTTGTTTCAACGTCTCGGAATTGCGTGGAAACTCACCCACCCTCCTCATTTCTCGTGAGGATTCCAGAATGCATGAACTTGTTTCGAGATTCCTCCGTTTGGGCCCTGAACCATTTGGGACAACTTGAGGCAGAAGAAGACGAACTTTTTTCAACGACTCCGAATTACGTGGAAACTCACCCACCCTCCTCATTTCTCGTGAGGATTCCAGAATGCATGAACTTGTTTCGAGATTCCTCCGTTTGGGCCCTGAACCATTTGGGACAACTTGAGGCAGAAGAAGACGAACTTTTTTCAACGACTCCGAATTGCGTGGAAACTCACCCACCCTCCTCATTTCTCGTGAGGATTCCAGAATGCATGAACTTGTTTCGAGATTCCTCCCTTTGGGCCCTGAACCATATGGGACAACTTGAGGCAGAAGAAGACGAACTTTTTTCAACGTCTCCGAATTGCGTGGAAACTCACCCACCCTCCTCATTTCTCGTGAGGATTCCAGAATGCATGAACTTGTTTCGAGATTCCTCCCTTTGGTCCCTGAACCATTTGGGACAACTTGAGCCAGAAGAAGACGAACTTTTTTGAACGTCTCGGAATTGGTTGGAAACTCACCCACCCTCCTCATTTCTCGTGAGGATTCCAGAATGCATGAACTTGTTTCGAGATTCCTCCATTTGGGCCCTGAACCATTTGGGAAGACTTGAGGCAGAAGAAGACGAACTTTTTTCAACGACTCCGAATTGCGTGGAAACTCACCCACCCTCCTCATTTCTCGTGAGGACTCCAGAATGCATGAACTTGTTTCGAGATTCCTCCGTTTGGGCCCTGAACCATTTGGGACAACTTGAGGCAGAAGAAGACGAACTTTTTTCAACGTCTCCGAATTGCGTGGAAACTCACCCACCCTCCTCATTTCTCGTGAAGATTGCAGAATGCATGAACTTGTTTCGAGATTCCTCCGTTTGGGCCCTGAACCATTTGGGACAACTTGAGGCAGAAGAAGACGAACTTTTTTCAACGACTCCGAATTGCGTGGAAACTCACCCACCCTCCTCATTTCTCGTGAGGATTCCAGAATGCATGAACTTGTTTCGAGATTCCTCCGTTTGGGCCCTGAACCATTTGGGACAACTTGAGGCAGAAGAAGACGAACTTTTTTCAACGACTCCGAATTGCGTGGAAACTCACCCACCCTCCTCATTTCTCGTGAGGTTTCCAGAATGCATGAACTTGTTTCGAGATTCCTCCGTTTGGGCCCTGAACCATTTGGGACAACTTGAGGCAGAAGAAGACGAAATTTTTTCAACGACTCCGAATTGCGTGGAAACTCACCCACCCTCCTCATTTCTCGTGGGGATTCCAGAATGCATGAACTTGTTTCGAGATTCCTCCCTTTGGGCCCTGAACCATATGGGACAACTTGAGGCAGAAGAAGACGAACTTTTTTCAACGTCTCCGAATTGCGTGGAAACTCACCCACCCTCCTCATTTCTCGTGAGGATTCCAGAATGCATGAACTTGTTTCGAGATTCCTCCCTTTGGGCCCTGAACCATTTGGGACAACTTGAGGCAGAGAAGAAGACGAACTTGTTTCAACGTCTCGGAATTGCGTGGAAACTCACCCACCCTCCTCATTTCTCGTGAGGATTCCAGAATGCATGAACTTGTTTCGAGATTCCTCCCTTTGGGCCCTGAACCATTTGGGACAACTTGAGGCAGAAGAAGACGAACTTGTTTCAACGTCTCGGAATTGCGTGGAAACTCACCCACCCTCCTCATTTCTCGTGAGGTTTCCAGAATGCATGAACTTGTTTCGAGATTCCTCCGTTTGGGCCCTGAACCATTTGGGACAACTTGAGGCAGAAGAAGACGAAATTTTTTCAACGACTCCGAATTGCGTGGAAACTCACCCACCCTCCTCATTTCTCGTGGGGATTCCAGAATGCATGAACTTGTTTCGAGATTCCTCCCTTTGGGCCCTGAACCATATGGGACAACTTGAGGCAGAAGAAGACGAACTTTTTTCAACGTCTCCGAATTGCGTGGAAACTCACCCACCCTCCTCATTTCTCGTGAGGATTCCAGAATGCATGAACTTGTTTCGAGATTCCTCCCTTTGGGCCCTGAACCATTTGGGACAACTTGAGGCAGAAGAAGACGAACTTGTTTCAACGTCTCGGAATTGCGTGGAAACTCACCCACCCTCCTCATTTCTCGTGAGGATTCCAGAATGCATGAACTTGTTTCGAGATTCCTCCGTTTGGGCCCTGAACCATTTGGGACAACTTGAGGCAGAAGAAGACGAACTTTTTTCAACGACTCCGAATTGCGTGGAAACTCACCCACCCTCCTCATTTCTCGTGAGGATTCCAGAATGCATGAACTTGTTTCGAGATTCCTCCGTTTGGGCCCTGAACCATTTGGGACAACTTGAGGCAGAAGAAGACGAACTTTTTTCAACGACTCCGAATTGCGTGGAAACTCACCCACCCTCCTCATTTCTCGTGAGGATTCCAGAATGCATGAACTTGTTTCGAGATTCCTCCGTTTGGGCCCTGAACCATTTGGGACAACTTGAGGCAGAAGAAGACGAACTTTTTTCAACGTCTCCGAATTGCGTGGAAACTCACCAACCCTCCTCATTTCTCGTGAGGATTCCAGAATGCATGAACTTGTTTCGAGATTCCTCCCTTTGGGCCCTGAACCATTTGGGACAACTTGAGGCAGAAGAAGACGAACTTGTTTCAACGTCTCGGAATTGCGTGGAAACTCACCCACCCTCCTCATTTCTCGTGAGGATTCCAGAATGCATGAACTTGTTTCGAGATTCCTCCGTTTGGGCCCTGAACCATTTGGGACAACTTGAGGCAGAAGAAGACGAACTTTTTTCAACGTCTCCGAATTGCGTGGAAACTCACCCACCCTCCTCATTTCTCGTGAGGATTCCAGAATGCATGAACTTGTTTCGAGATTCCTCCCTTTGGGCCCTGAACCATTTGGGACAACTTGAGGCAGAGAAGAAGACGAACTTGTTTCAACGTCTCCGAATTGCGTGGAAACTCACCAACCCTCCTCATTTCTCGTGAGGATTCCAGAATGCATGAACTTGTTTCGAGATTCCTCCCTTTGGGCCCTGAACCATTTGGGACAACTTGAGGCAGAAGAAGACGAACTTGTTTCAACGTCTCGGAATTGCGTGGAAACTCACCCACCCTCCTCATTTCTCGTGAGGATTCCAGAATGCATGAACTTGTTTCGAGATTCCTCCGTTTGGGCCCTGAACCATTTGGGACAACTTGAGGCAGAAGAAGACGAACTTTTTTCAACGTCTCCGAATTGCGTGGAAACTCACCCACCCTCCTCATTTCTCGTGAGGATTCCAGAATGCATGAACTTGTTTCGAGATTCCTCCCTTTGGGCCCTGAACCATTTGGGACAACTTGAGGCAGAAGAAGACGAACTTTTTTCAACGTCTCCGAATTGCGTGGAAACTCACCCACCCTCCTCATTTCTCGTGGGGATTCCAGAATGCATGAACTTGTTTCGAGATTCCTCCCTTTGGGCCCTGAACCATATGGGACAACTTGAGGCAGAAGAAGACGAACTTTTTTCAACGTCTCCGAATTGCGTGGAAACTCACCAACCCTCCTCATTTCTCGTGAGGATTCCAGAATGCATGAACTTGTTTCGAGATTCCTCCCTTTGGGCCCTGAACCATTTGGGACAACTTGAGGCAGAAGAAGACGAACTTGTTTCAACGTCTCGGAATTGCGTGGAAACTCACCCACCCTCCTCATTTCTCGTGAGGATTCCAGAATGCATGAACTTGTTTCGAGATTCCTCCGTTTGGGCCCTGAACCATTTGGGACAACTTGAGGCAGAAGAAGACGAACTTTTTTCAACGTCTCCGAATTGCGTGGAAACTCACCCACCCTCCTCATTTCTCGTGAGGATTCCAGAATGCATGAACTTGTTTCGAGATTCCTCCATTTGGGCCCTGAACCATTTGGGAAGACTTGAGGCAGAAGAAGACGAACTTTTTTCAACGACTCCGAATTGCGTGGAAACTCACCCACCCTCCTCATTTCTCGTGAGGACTCCAGAATGCATGAACTTGTTTCGAGATTCCTCCGTTTGGGCCCTGAACCATTTGGGACAACTTGAGGCAGAAGAAGACGAACTTTTTTCAACGACTCCGAATTGCGTGGAAACTCACCCACCCTCCTCATTTCTCGTGAGGATTCCAGAATGCATGAACTTGTTTCGAGATTCCTCTCTTTGGGCCCTGAACCATATGGGACAACTTGAGGCAGAAGAAGACGAACTTTTTTCAACGTCTCCGAATTGCGTGGAAACTCACCCACCCTCCTCATTTCTCGTGAAGATTGCAGAATGCATGAACTTGTTTCGAGATTCCTCCGTTTGGGCCCTGAACCATTTGGGACAACTTGAGGCAGAAGAAGACGAACTTTTTTCAACGACTCCGAATTGCGTGGAAACTCACCCACCCTCCTCATTTCTCGTGAGGATTCCAGAATGCATGAACTTGTTTCGAGATTCCTCCGTTTGGGCCCTGAACCATTTGGGACAACTTGAGGCAGAAGAAGACGAACTTTTTTCAACGACTCCGAATTGCGTGGAAACTCACCCACCCTCCTCATTTCTCGTGAGGTTTCCAGAATGCATGAACTTGTTTCGAGATTCCTCCGTTTGGGCCCTGAACCATTTGGGACAACTTGAGGCAGAAGAAGACGAAATTTTTTCAACGACTCCGAATTGCGTGGAAACTCACCCACCCTCCTCATTTCTCGTGGGGATTCCAGAATGCATGAACTTGTTTCGAGATTCCTCCCTTTGGGCCCTGAACCATATGGGACAACTTGAGGCAGAAGAAGACGAACTTTTTTCAACGTCTCCGAATTGCGTGGAAACTCACCCACCCTCCTCATTTCTCGTGAGGATTCCAGAATGCATGAACTTGTTTCGAGATTCCTCCCTTTGGGCCCTGAACCATTTGGGACAACTTGAGGCAGAGAAGAAGACGAACTTGTTTCAACGTCTCGGAATTGCGTGGAAACTCACCCACCCTCGTCATTTCTCGTGAGGATTCCAGAATGCATGAACTTGTTTCGAGATTCCTCCCTTTGGGCCCTGAACCATTTGGGACAACTTGAGGCAGAAGAAGACGAACTTGTTTCAACGTCTCGGAATTGCGTGGAAACTCACCCACCCTCCTCATTTCTCGTGAGGTTTCCAGAATGCATGAACTTGTTTCGAGATTCCTCCGTTTGGGCCCTGAACCATTTGGGACAACTTGAGGCAGAAGAAGACGAAATTTTTTCAACGACTCCGAATTGCGTGGAAACTCACCCACCCTCCTCATTTCTCGTGGGGATTCCAGAATGCATGAACTTGTTTCGAGATTCCTCCCTTTGGGCCCTGAACCATATGGGACAACTTGAGGCAGAAGAAGACGAACTTTTTTCAACGTCTCCGAATTGCGTGGAAACTCACCCACCCTCCTCATTTCTCGTGAGGATTCCAGAATGCATGAACTTGTTTCGAGATTCCTCCCTTTGGGCCCTGAACCATTTGGGACAACTTGAGGCAGAAGAAGACGAACTTGTTTCAACGTCTCGGAATTGCGTGGAAACTCACCCACCCTCCTCATTTCTCGTGAGGATTCCAGAATGCATGAACTTGTTTCGAGATTCCTCCGTTTGGGCCCTGAACCATTTGGGACAACTTGAGGCAGAAGAAGACGAACTTTTTTCAACGACTCCGAATTGCGTGGAAACTCACCCACCCTCCTCATTTCTCGTGAGGATTCCAGAATGCATGAACTTGTTTCGAGATTCCTCCGTTTGGGCCCTGAACCATTTGGGACAACTTGAGGCAGAAGAAGACGAACTTTTTTCAACGACTCCGAATTGCGTGGAAACTCACCCACCCTCCTCATTTCTCGTGAGGATTCCAGAATGCATGAACTTGTTTCGAGATTCCTCCGTTTGGGCCCTGAACCATTTGGGACAACTTGAGGCAGAAGAAGACGAACTTTTTTCAACGTCTCCGAATTGCGTGGAAACTCACCAACCCTCCTCATTTCTCGTGAGGATTCCAGAATGCATGAACTTGTTTCGAGATTCCTCCCTTTGGGCCCTGAACCATTTGGGACAACTTGAGGCAGAAGAAGACGAACTTGTTTCAACGTCTCGGAATTGCGTGGAAACTCACCCACCCTCCTCATTTCTCGTGAGGATTCCAGAATGCATGAACTTGTTTCGAGATTCCTCCGTTTGGGCCCTGAACCATTTGGGACAACTTGAGGCAGAAGAAGACGAACTTTTTTCAACGTCTCCGAATTGCGTGGAAACTCACCCACCCTCCTCATTTCTCGTGAGGATTCCAGAATGCATGAACTTGTTTCGAGATTCCTCCCTTTGGGCCCTGAACCATTTGGGACAACTTGAGGCAGAAGAAGACGAACTTTTTTCAACGTCTCCGAATTGCGTGGAAACTCACCAACCCTCCTCATTTCTCGTGAGGATTCCAGAATGCATGAACTTGTTTTGAGATTCCTCCCTTTGGGCCCTGAACCATTTGGGACAACTTGAGGCAGAAGAAGACGAACTTGTTTCAACGTCTCGGAATTGCGTGGAAACTCACCCACCCTCCTCATTTCTCGTGAGGATTCCAGAATGCATGAACTTGTTTCGAGATTCCTCCGTTTGGGCCCTGAACCATTTGGGACAACTTGAGGCAGAAGAAGACGAACTTTTTTCAACGTCTCCGAATTGCGTGGAAACTCACCCACCCTCCTCATTTCTCGTGAGGATTCCAGAATGCATGAACTTGTTTCGAGATTCCTCCCTTTGGGCCCTGAACCATTTGGGACAACTTGAGGCAGAAGAAGACGAACTTTTTTCAACGTCTCCGAATTGCGTGGAAACTCACCCACCCTCCTCATTTCTCGTGGGGATTCCAGAATGCATGAACTTGTTTCGAGATTCCTCCCTTTGGGCCCTGAACCATATGGGACAACTTGAGGCAGAAGAAGACGAACTTTTTTCAACGTCTCCGAATTGCGTGGAAACTCACCAACCCTCCTCATTTCTCGTGAGGATTCCAGAATGCATGAACTTGTTTCGAGATTCCTCCCTTTGGGCCCTGAACCATTTGGGACAACTTGAGGCAGAAGAAGACGAACTTGTTTCAACGTCTCGGAATTGCGTGGAAACTCACCCACCCTCCTCATTTCTCGTGAGGATTCCAGAATGCATGAACTTGTTTCGAGATTCCTCCGTTTGGGCCCTGAACCATTTGGGACAACTTGAGGCAGAAGAAGACGAACTTTTTTCAACGTCTCCGAATTGCGTGGAAACTCACCCACCCTCCTCATTTCTCGTGAGGATTCCAGAATGCATGAACTTGTTTCGAGATTCCTCCCTTTGGGCCCTGAACCATTTGGGACAACTTGAGGCAGAAGAAGACGAACTTTTTTCAACGTCTCCGAATTGCGTGGAAACTCACCCACCCTCCTCATTTCTCGTGAGGATTCCAGAATGCATGAACGTGTTTCGAGATTCCTCCGTTTGGGCCCTGAACCATTTGGGACAACTTGAGGCAGAAGAAGACGAACTTTTTTCAACGTCTCGGAATTGCTTGGAAACTCACCCACCCTCCTCATTTCTCGTGAGGATTCCAGAATGCATGAACTTGTTTCGAGATTCCTCCCTTTGGGCCCTGAACCATTTGGGACAACTTGAGGCAGAAGAAGACGAACTTTTTTCAACGTCTCCGAATTGCGTGGAAACTCACCCACCCTCCTCATTTCTCGTGAGGATTCCAGAATGCATGAACTTGTTTCGAGATTCCTCCGTTTGGGCCCTGAACCATTTGGGACAACTTGAGGCAGAAGAAGACGAACTTTTTTCAACGTCTCCGAATTGCGTGGAAACTCACCCACCCTCCTCATTTCTCGTGGGGATTCCAGAATGCATGAACTTGTTTCGAGATTCCTCCCTTTGGGCCCTGAACCATATGGGACAACTTGAGGCAGAAGAAGACGAACTTTTTTCAACGTCTCCGAATTGCGTGGAAACTCACCCACCCTCCTCATTTCTCGTGGGGATTCCAGAATGCATGAACTTGTTTCGAGATTCCTCCCTTTGGGCCCTGAACCATATGGGACAACTTGAGGCAGAAGAAGACGAACTTTTTTCAACGTCTCCGAATTGCGTGGAAACTCACCCACCCTCCTCATTTCTCGTGAGGATTCCAGAATGCATGAACTTGTTTCGAGATTCCTCCCTTTGGGCCCTGAACCATTTGGGACAACTTGAGGCAGAAGAAGACGAACTTTTTTCAACGTCTCCGAATTGCGTGGAAACTCACCCACCCTCCTCATTTCTCGTGGGGATTCCAGAATGCATGAACTTGTTTCGAGATTCCTCCCTTTGGGCCCTGAACCATATGGGACAACTTGAGGCAGAAGAAGACGAACTTTTTTCAACGTCTCCGAATTGCGTGGAAACTCACCAACCCTCCTCATTTCTCGTGAGGATTCCAGAATGCATGAACTTGTTTCGAGATTCCTCCCTTTGGGCCCTGAACCATTTGGGACAACTTGAGGCAGAAGAAGACGAACTTGTTTCAACGTCTCGGAATTGCGTGGAAACTCACCCACCCTCCTCATTTCTCGTGAGGATTCCAGAATGCATGAACTTGTTTCGAGATTCCTCCGTTTGGGCCCTGAACCATTTGGGACAACTTGAGGCAGAAGAAGACGAACTTTTTTCAACGTCTCCGAATTGCGTGGAAACTCACCCACCCTCCTCATTTCTCGTGAGGATTCCAGAATACATGAACTTGTTTCGAGATTCCTCCCTTTGGGCCCTGAACCATTTGGGACAACTTGAGGCAGAAGAAGACGAACTTTTTTCAACGTCTCCGAATTGCGTGGAAACTCACCCACCCTCCTCATTTCTCGTGAGGATTCCAGAATGCATGAACTTGTTTCGAGATTCCTCCGTTTGGGCCCTGAACCATTTGGGACAACTTGAGGCAGAAGAAGACGAACTTTTTTCAACGTCTCGGAATTGCTTGGAAACTCACCCACCCTCCTCATTTCTCGTGAGGATTCCAGAATGCATGAACTTGTTTCGAGATTCCTCCCTTTGGGCCCTGAACCATTTGGGACAACTTGAGGCAGAAGAAGACGAACTTTTTTCAACGTCTCCGAATTGCGTGGAAACTCACCCACCCTCCTCATTTCTCGTGAGGATTCCAGAATGCATGAACTTGTTTCGAGATTCCTCCGTTTGGGCCCTGAACCATTTGGGACAACTTGAGGCAGAAGAAGACGAACTTTTTTCAACGTCTCGGAATTGCTTGGAAACTCACCCACCCTCCTCATTTCTCGTGAGGATTCCAGAATGCATGAACTTGTTTCGAGATTCCTCCGGTTGGGCCCTGAACCATTTGGGACAACTTGAGGCAGAAGAAGACGAACTTTTTTCAACGTCTCGGAATTGGTTGGAAACTCACCCACCCTCCTCATTTCTCGTGAGGATTCCAGAATGCATGAACTTGTTTCGAGATTCCTCCCTTTGGGCCCTGAACCATATGGGACAACTTGAGGCAGAAGAAGACGAACTTTCTTCAACGTCTCCGAATTGCGTGGAAACTCACCCACCCTCCTCATTTCTCGTGAGGATTCCAGAATGCATGAACTTGTTTCGAGATTCCTCCGTTTGGGCCCTGAACCATTTGGGACAACTTGAGGCAGAAGAAGACGAACTTTTTTCAACGACTCCGAATTGCGTGGAAACTCACCCACCCTCCTCATTTCTCGTGAGGATTCCAGAATGCATGAACTGGTTTCGAGATTCCTCCGTTTGGGCCCTGAACCATTTGGGACAACTTGAGGCAGAAGAAGACGAACTTTTTTCAACGACTCCGAATTGCGTGGAAACTCACCCACCCTCCTCATTTCTCGTGAGGACTCCAGAATGCATGAACTTGTTTCGAGATTCCTCCGTTTGGGCCCTGAACCATTTGGGACAACTTGAGGCAGAAGAAGACGAACTTTTTTCAACGACTCCGAATTGCGTGGAAACTCACCCACCCTCCTCATTTCTCGTGAGGATTCCAGAATGCATGAACTTGTTTCGAGATTCCTCCGTTTGGGCCCTGAACCATTTGGGACAACTTGAGGCAGAAGAAGACGAACTTTTTTCAACGACTCCGAATTGCGTGGAAACTCACCCACCCTCCTCATTTCTCGTGAGGACTCCAGAATGCATGAACTTGTTTCGAGATTCCTCCCTTTGGGCCCTGAACCATATGGGACAACTTGAGGCAGAAGAAGACGAACTTTCTTCAACGTCTCCGAATTGCGTGGAAACTCACCCACCCTCCTCATTTCTCGTGAGGATTCCAGAATGCATGAACTTGTTTCGAGATTCCTCCGTTTGGGCCCTGAACCATTTGGGACAACTTGAGGCAGAAGAAGACGAACTTTTTTCAACGACTCCGAATTGCGTGGAAACTCACCCACCCTCCTCATTTCTCGTGAGGATTCCAGAATGCATGAACTTGTTTCGAGATTCCTCTCTTTGGGCCCTGAACCATATGGGACAACTTGAGGCAGAAGAAGACGAACTTTTTTCAACGTCTCCGAATTGCGTGGAAACTCACCCACCCTCCTCATTTCTCGTGAAGATTCCAGAATGCATGAACTTGTTTCGAGATTCCTCCGTTTGGGCCCTGAACCATTTGGGACAACTTGAGGCAGAAGAAGACGAACTTTTTTCAACGACTCCGAATTGCGTGGAAACTCACCCACCCTCCTCATTTCTCGTGAGGATTCCAGAATGCATGAACTTGTTTCGAGATTCCTCCGTTTGGGCCTTGAACCATTTGGGACAACTTGAGGCAGAAGAAGACGAACTTTTTTAAACGACTCCGAATTGCGTGGAAACTCACCCACCCTCCTCATTTCTCGTGAGGTTTCCAGAATGCATGAACTTGTTTCGAGATTCCTCCGTTTGGGCCCTGAACCATTTGGGACAACTTGAGGCAGAAGAAGACGAAATTTTTTCAACGACTTCGAATTGCGTGGAAACTCACCCACCCTCCTCATTTCTCGTGGGGATTCCAGAATGCATGAACTTGTTTCGAGATTCCTCCCTTTGGGCCCTGAACCATATGGGACAACTTGAGGCAGAAGAAGACGAACTTTTTTCAACGTCTCCGAATTGCGTGGAAACTCACCCACCCTCCTCATTTCTCGTGAGGTTTCCAGAATGCATGAACTTGTTTCGAGATTCCTCCGTTTGGGCCCTGAACCATTTGGGACAACTTGAGGCAGAAGAAGACGAACTTTTTTCAACGTCTCGGAATTGCTTGGAAACTCACCCACCCTCCTCATTTCTCGTGAGGATTCCAGAATGCATGAACTTGTTTCGAGATTCCTCCGGTTGGGCCCTGAACCATTTGGGACAACTTGAGGCAGAAGAAGACGAACTTTTTTCAACGTCTCGGAATTGGTTGGAAACTCACCCACCCTCCTCATTTCTCGTGAGGATTCCAGAATGCATGAACTTGTTTCGAGATTCCTCCCTTTGGGCCCTGAACCATATGGGACAACTTGAGGCAGAAGAAGACGAACTTTCTTCAACGTCTCCGAATTGCGTGGAAACTCACCCACCCTCCTCATTTCTCGTGAGGATTCCAGAATGCATGAACTTGTTTCGAGATTCCTCCGTTTGGGCCCTGAACCATTTGGGACAACTTGAGGCAGAAGAAGACGAACTTTTTTCAACGTCTCAGAATTGCTTGGAAACTCACCCACCCTCCTCATTTCTCGTGAGGATTCCAGAATGCATGAACTTGTTTCGAGATTCCTCCCTTTGGGCCCTGAACCATTTGGGACAACTTGAGGCAGAAGAAGACGAACTTTTTTCAACGTCTCGGAATTGGTTGGAAACTCACCCACCCTCCTCATTTCTCGTGAGGATTCCAGAATGCATGAACTTGTTTCGAGATTCCTCCGTTTGGGCCCTGAACCATTTGGAAAGACTTGAGGCAGAAGAAAACGAACTTTTTTCAACGACTCCGAATTGCGTGGAAACTCACCCACCCTCCTCATTTCTCGTGAGGTTTCCAGAATGCATGAACTTGTTTCGAGATTCCTCCCTTTGGGCCCTGAACCATTTGGGACAATTTGAGGCAGAAGAAGACGAACTTTTTTCAACGTCTCGGAATTGCGTGGAAACTCACCCACCCTCCTCATTTCTCGTCAGGACTCCAGAATGCACGAACTTGTTTCGAGATTCCTCTCTTTGGGCCCTGAACCATATGGGACAACTTGAGGCAGAAGAAGACGAACTTTTTTCAACGTCTCCGAATTGCGTGGAAACTCACCCACCCTCCTCATTTCTCGTGAAGATTCCAGAATGCATGAACTTGTTTCGAGATTCCTCCGTTTGGGCCCTGAACCATTTGGGACAACTTGAGGCAGAAGAAGACGAACTTTTTTCAACGACTCCGAATTGCGTGGAAACTCACCCACCCTCCTCATTTCTCGTGAGGACTCCAGAATGCATGAACTTGTTTCGAGATTCCTCCCTTTGGGCCCTGAACCATATGGGACAACTTGAGGCAGAAGAAGACGAACTTTCTTCAACGTCTCCGAATTGCGTGGAAACTCACCCACCCTCCTCATTTCTCGTGAGGATTCCAGAATGCATGAACTTGTTTCGAGATTCCTCCGTTTGGGCCCTGAACCATTTGGGACAACTTGAGGCAGAAGAAGACGAACTTTTTTCAACGACTCCGAATTGCGTGGAAACTCACCCACCCTCCTCATTTCTCGTGAGGATTCCAGAATGCATGAACTTGTTTCGAGATTCCTCTCTTTGGGCCCTGAACCATATGGGACAACTTGAGGCAGAAGAAGACGAACTTTTTTCAACGTCTCCGAATTGCGTGGAAACTCACCCACCCTCCTCATTTCTCGTGAAGATTCCAGAATGCATGAACTTGTTTCGAGATTCCTCCGTTTGGGCCCTGAACCATTTGGGACAACTTGAGGCAGAAGAAGACGAACTTTTTTCAACGACTCCGAATTGCGTGGAAACTCACCCACCCTCCTCATTTCTCGTGAGGATTCCAGAATGCATGAACTTGTTTCGAGATTCCTCCGTTTGGGCCTTGAACCATTTGGGACAACTTGAGGCAGAAGAAGACGAACTTTTTTAAACGACTCCGAATTGCGTGGAAACTCACCCACCCTCCTCATTTCTCGTGAGGTTTCCAGAATGCATGAACTTGTTTCGAGATTCCTCCGTTTGGGCCCTGAACCATTTGGGACAACTTGAGGCAGAAGAAGACGAAATTTTTTCAACGACTTCGAATTGCGTGGAAACTCACCCACCCTCCTCATTTCTCGTGGGGATTCCAGAATGCATGAACTTGTTTCGAGATTCCTCCCTTTGGGCCCTGAACCATTTGGGACAACTTGAGGCAGAAGAAGACGAACTTTTTTCAACGACTCCGAATTGCGTGGAAACTCACCCACCCTCCTCATTTCTCGTGAGGATTCCAGAATGCATGAACTTGTTTCGAGATTCCTCCGTTTGGGCCTTGAACCATTTGGGACAACTTGAGGCAGAAGAAGACGAACTTTTTTCAACGTCTCCGAATTGCGTGGAAACTCACCCACCCTCCTCATTTCTCGTGAGGTTTCCAGAATGCATGAACTTGTTTCGAGATTCCTCCGTTTGGGCCCTGAACCATTTGGGACAACTTGAGGCAGAAGAAGACGAACTTTTTTCAACGTCTCGGAATTGCTTGGAAACTCACCCACCCTCCTCATTTCTCGTGAGGATTCCAGAATGCATGAACTTGTTTCGAGATTCCTCCGGTTGGGCCCTGAACCATTTGGGACAACTTGAGGCAGAAGAAGACGAACTTTTTTCAACGTCTCCGAATTGCGTGGAAACTCACCCACCCTCCTCATTTCTCGTGAGGTTTCCAGAATGCATGAACTTGTTTCGAGATTCCTCCGTTTGGGCCCTGAACCATTTGGGACAACTTGAGGCAGAAGAAGACGAACTTTTTTCAACGTCTCGGAATTGCTTGGAAACTCACCCACCCTCCTCATTTCTCGTGAGGATTCCAGAATGCATGAACTTGTTTCGAGATTCCTCCGGTTGGGCCCTGAACCATTTGGGACAACTTGAGGCAGAAGAAGACGAACTTTTTTCAACGTCTCGGAATTGGTTGGAAACTCACCCACCCTCCTCATTTCTCGTGAGGATTCCAGAATGCATGAACTTGTTTCGAGATTCCTCCCTTTGGGCCCTGAACCATATGGGACAACTTGAGGCAGAAGAAGACGAACTTTCTTCAACGTCTCCGAATTGCGTGGAAACTCACCCACCCTCCTCATTTCTCGTGAGGATTCCAGAATGCATGAACTTGTTTCGAGATTCCTCCGTTTGGGCCCTGAACCATTTGGGACAACTTGAGGCAGAAGAAGACGAACTTTTTTCAACGTCTCAGAATTGCTTGGAAACTCACCCACCCTCCTCATTTCTCGTGAGGATTCCAGAATGCATGAACTTGTTTCGAGATTCCTCCCTTTGGGCCCTGAACCATTTGGGACAACTTGAGGCAGAAGAAGACGAACTTTTTTCAACGTCTCGGAATTGGTTGGAAACTCACCCACCCTCCTCATTTCTCGTGAGGATTCCAGAATGCATGAACTTGTTTCGAGATTCCTCCGTTTGGGCCCTGAACCATTTGGCAAGACTTGAGGCAGAAGAAAACGAACTTTTTTCAACGACTCCGAATTGCGTGGAAACTCACCCACCCTCCTCATTTCTCGTGAGGTTTCCAGAATGCATGAACTTGTTTCGAGATTCCTCCCTTTGGGCCCTGAACCATTTGGGACAATTTGAGGCAGAAGAAGACGAACTTTTTTCAACGTCTCGGAATTGCGTGGAAACTCACCCACCCTCCTCATTTCTCGTCAGGACTCCAGAATGCACGAACTTGTTTCGAGATTCCTCCGTTTGGGCCCTGAACCATTTGGGACAACTTGAGGCAGAAGAAGACGAACTTTTTTCAACGACTCCGAATTGCGTGGAAACTCACCCACCCTCCTCATTTCTCGTGAGGATTCCAGAATGCATGAACTTGTTTCGAGATTCCTCCCTTTGGGCCCTGAACCATTTGGGGCAACTTGAGGCAGAAGAAGACGAACTTTTTTCAACGTCTCCGAATTGCGTGGAAACTCACCCACCCTCCTCATTTCTCGTGAGGATTCCAGAATGCATGAACTTGTTTCGAGATTCCTCCCTTTGGGCCCTGAACCATTTGGGACAACTTGAGGCAGAAGAAGACGAACTTTTTTCAACGTCTCCGAATTGCGTGGAAACTCACCCACCCTCCTCATTTCTCATGAGGATTCCAGAATGCATGAACTTGTTTCGAGATTCCTCCGTTTGGGCCCTGAACCATTTGGGACAACTTGAGGCAGAAGAAGACGAACTTTTTTCAACGTCTCGGAATTGGTTGGAAACTCACCCACCCTCCTCATTTCTCGTGAGGATTCCAGAATGCATGAACTTGTTTCGAGATTCCTCCCTTTGGGCCCTGAACCATTTGGGACAACTTGAGGCAGAAGAAGACGAACTTTTTTCAACGTCTCCGAATTGCGTGGAAACTCACCCACCCTCCTCATTTCTCGTGAGGATTCCAGAATGCATGAACTTGTTTCGAGATTCCTCCGTTTGGGCCCTGAACCATTTGGGACAACTTGAGGCAGAAGAAGACGAACTTTTTTCAACGTCTCGGAATTGCTTGGAAACTCACCCACCCTCCTCATTTCTCGTGAGGATTCCAGAATGCATGAACTTGTTTCGAGATTCCTCCGGTTGGGCCCTGAACCATTTGGGACAACTTGAGGCAGAAGAAGACGAACTTTTTTCAACGTCTCGGAATTGGTTGGAAACTCACCCACCCTCCTCATTTCTCGTGAGGATTCCAGAATGCATGAACTTGTTTCGAGATTCCTCCCTTTGGGCCCTGAACCATATGGGAAAACTTGAGGCAGAAGAAGACGAACTTTCTTCAACGTCTCCGAATTGCGTGGAAACTCACCCACCCTCCTCATTTCTCGTGAGGATTCCAGAATGCATGAACTTGTTTCGAGATTCCTCCGTTTGGGCCCTGAACCATTTGGGACAACTTGAGGCAGAAGAAGACGAACTTTTTTCAACGACTCCGAATTGCGTGGAAACTCACCCACCCTCCTCATTTCTCGTGAGGATTCCAGAATGCATGAACTTGTTTCGAGATTCCTCCGTTTGGGCCCTGAACCATTTGGGACAACTTGAGGCAGAAGAAGACGAACTTTTTTCAACGACTCCGAATTGCGTGGAAACTCACCCACCCTCCTCATTTCTCGTGAGGACTCCAGAATGCATGAACTTGTTTCGAGATTCCTCCGTTTGGGCCCTGAACCATTTGGGACAACTTGAGGCAGAAGAAGACGAACTTTTTTCAACGACTCCGAATTGCGTGGAAACTCACCCACCCTCCTCATTTCTCGTGAGGATTCCAGAATGCATGAACTTGTTTCGAGATTCCTCTCTTTGGGCCCTGAACCATATGGGACAACTTGAGGCAGAAGAAGACGAACTTTTTTCAACGTCTCCGAATTGCGTGGAAACTCACCCACCCTCCTCATTTCTCGTGACGATTCCAGAATGCATGAACTTGTTTCGAGATTCCTCCGTTTGGGCCCTGAACCATTTGGGACAACTTGAGGCAGAAGAAGACGAACTTTTTTCAACGACTCCGAATTGTGTGGAAACTCACCCACCCTCCTCATTTCTCGTGAGGATTCCAGAATGCATGAACTTGTTTCGAGATTCCTCCGTTTGGGCCCTGAACCATTTGGGACAACTTGAGGCAGAAGAAGACGAACTTTTTTCAACGACTCCGAATTGCGTGGAAACTCACCCACCCTCCTCATTTCTCGTGAGGTTTCCAGAATGCATGAACTGTTTTCGAGATTCCTCCGTTTGGGCCCTGAACCATTTGGGACAACTTGAGGCAGAAGAAGACGAAATTTTTTCAACGACTTCGAATTGCGTGGAAACTCACCCACCCTCCTCATTTCTCGTGGGGATTCCAGAATGCATGAACTTGTTTCGAGATTCCTCCCTTTGGGCCCTGAACCATATGGGACAACTTGAGGCAGAAGAAGACGAACTTTTTTCAACGTCTCCGAATTGCGTGGAAACTCACCCACCCTCCTCATTTCTCGTGAGGATTCCAGAATGCATGAACTTGTTTCGAGATTCCTCCCTTTGGGCCCTGAACCATTTGGGACAACTTGAGGCAGAAGAAGACGAACTTTTTTCAACGTCTCAGAATTGCTTGGAAACTCACCCACCCTCCTCATTTCTCGTGAGGATTCCAGAATGCATGAACTTGTTTCGAGATTCCTCCGGTTGGGCCCTGAACCATTTGGGACAACTTGAGGCAGAAGAAGACGAACTTTTTTCAACGTCTCGGAATTGGTTGGAAACTCACCCACCCTCCTCATTTCTCGTGAGGATTCCAGAATGCATGAACTTGTTTCGAGATTCCTCCGTTTGGGCCCTGAACCATTTGGCAAGACTTGAGGCAGAAGAAAACGAACTTTTTTCAACGACTCCGAATTGCGTGGAAACTCACCCACCCTCCTCATTTCTCGTGAGGTTTCCAGAATGCATGAACTTGTTTCGAGATTCCTCCCTTTGGGCCCTGAACCATTTGGGACAATTTGAGGCAGAAGAAGACGAACTTTTTTCAACGTCTCGGAATTGCGTGGAAACTCACCCACCCTCCTCATTTCTCGTCAGGACTCCAGAATGCACGAACTTGTTTCGAGATTCCTCCGTTTGGGCCCTGAACCATTTGGGACAACTTGAGGCAGAAGAAGACGAACTTTTTTCAACGACTCCGAATTGCGTGGAAACTCACCCACCCTCCTCATTTCTCGTGAGGATTCCAGAATGCATGAACTTGTTTCGAGATTCCTCCCTTTGGGCCCTGAACCATTTGGGGCAACTTGAGGCAGAAGAAGACGAACTTTTTTCAACGTCTCCGAATTGCGTGGAAACTCACCCACCCTCCTCATTTCTCGTGAGGATTCCAGAATGCATGAACTTGTTTCGAGATTCCTCCGTTTGGGCCCTGAACCATTTGGGACAACTTGAGGCAGAAGAAGACGAACTTTTTTCAACGTCTCCGAATTGCGTGGAAACTCACCCACCCTCCTCATTTCTCGTGAGGATTCCAGAATGCATGAACTTGTTTCGAGATTCCTCCGTTTGGGCCCTGAACCATTTGGGACAACTTGAGGCAGAAGAAGACGAACTTTTTTCAACGTCTCGGAATTGGTTGGAAACTCACCCACCCTCCTTATTTCTCGTGAGGATTCCAGAATGCATGAACTTGTTTCGAGATACCTCCCTTTGGGCCCTGAACCATTTGGGACAACTTGAGGCAGAAGAAGACGAACTTTTTTCAACGTCTCCGAATTGCGTGGAAACTCACCCACCCTCCTCATTTCTCGTGAGGATTCCAGAATGCATGAACTTGTTTCGAGATTCCTCCGTTTGGGCCCTGAACCATTTGGGACAACTTGAGGCAGAAGAAGACGAACTTTTTTCAACGTCTCGGAATTGCTTGGAAACTCACCCACCGTCCTCATTTCTCGTGAGGATTCCAGAATGCATGAACTTGTTTCGAGATTCCTCCGGTTGGGCCCTGAACCATTTGGGACAACTTGAGGCAGAAGAAGACGAACTTTTTTCAACGTCTCGGAATTGGTTGGAAACTCACCCACCCTCCTCATTTCTCGTGAGGATTCCAGAATGCATGAACTTGTTTCGAGATTCCTCCCTTTGGGCCCTGAACCATATGGGACAACTTGAGGCAGAAGAAGACGAACTTTCTTCAACGTCTCCGAATTGCGTGGAAACTCACCCACCCTCCTCATTTCTCGTGAGGATTCCAGAATGTATGAACTTGTTTCGAGATTCCTCCGTTTGGGCCCTGAACCATTTGGGACAACTTGAGGCAGAAGAAGACGAACTTTTTTCAACGACTCCGAATTGCGTGGAAACTCACCCACCCTCCTCATTTCTCGTGAGGATTCCAGAATGCATGAACTTGTTTCGAGATTCCTCCGTTTGGGCCCTGAACCATTTGGGACAACTTGAGGCAGAAGAAGACGAACTTTTTTCAACGACTCCGAATTGCGTGGAAACTCACCCACCCTCCTCATTTCTCGTGAGGACTCCAGAACGCATGAACTTGTTTCGAGATTCCTCCGTTTGGGCCCTGAACCATTTGGGACAACTTGAGGCAGAAGAAGACGAACTTTTTTCAACGACTCCGAATTGCGTGGAAACTCACCCACCCTCCTCATTTCTCGTGAGGATTCCAGAATGCATGAACTTGTTTCGAGATTCCTCTCTTTGGGCCCTGAACCATATGGGACAACTTGAGGCAGAAGAAGACGAACTTTTTTCAACGTCTCCGAATTGCGTGGAAACTCACCCACCCTCCTCATTTCTCGTGAAGATTCCAGAATGCATGAACTTGTTTCGAGATTCCTCCGTTTGGGCCCTGAACCATTTGGGACAACTTGAGGCAGAAGAAGACGAACTTTTTTCAACGACTCCGAATTGCGTGGAAACTCACCCACCCTCCTCATTTCTCGTGAGGATTCCAGAATGCATGAACTTGTTTCGAGATTCCTCCGTTTGGGCCCTGAACCATTTGGGACAACTTGAGGCAGAAGAAGACGAACTTTTTTCAACGACTCCGAATTGCGTGGAAACTCACCCACCCTCCTCATTTCTCGTGAGGTTTCCAGAATGCATGAACTTGTTTCGAGATTCCTCCGTTTGGGCCCTGAACCATTTGGGACAACTTGAGGCAGAAGAAGACGAAATTTTTTCAACGACTTCGAATTGCGTGGAAACTCACCCACCCTCCTCATTTCTCGTGGGGATTCCAGAATGCATGAACTTGTTTCGAGATTCCTCCCTTTGGGCCCTGAACCATATGGGACAACTTGAGGCAGAAGAAGACGAACTTTTTTCAACGTCTCCGAATTGCGTGGAAACTCACCCACCCTCCTCATTTCTCGTGAGGATTCCAGAATGCATGAACTTGTTTCGAGATTCCTCCCTTTGGGCCCTGAACCATTTGGGACAACTTGAGGCAGAAGAAGACGAACTTGTTTCAACGTCTCGGAATTGCGTGGAAACTCACCCACCCTCCTCATTTCTCGTGAGGATTCCAGAATGCATGAACTTGTTTCGAGATTCCTCCGTTTGGGCCCTGAACCATTTGGGACAACTTGAGGCAGTAGAAGACGAACTTTTTTCAACGTCTCCGAATTGCGTGGAAACTCACCCACCCTCCTCATTT